>OY754338.1:97970162-107970162 GCA_963573305.1 Pyrrhosoma nymphula
TTATTTTATTAATTGAACTTGTTAATTTTTTATGATTCAATGAACCTGTAGGGTTCATGGTTGTGTAATAGATCTGTCCTAGAGTCAAATATTTCAGTTGGCTAGACAAAAGATTTCTGTGTGAAATTAAATGTCGTTTAATTTTCCATCTTTTGAAAACCAAACCTTGAAGTGGCTATGGCCATCAGTAGCCCATTATCAGATTTTTATATTTATTGTACTTAGCAGTCTATTACTTAAGAGTACATAATATGAAATTTAGCCTTTCATCTTAGGAATGGACTGCTAGCCCATATCCTGTATTGTCATATTATTTTCATGATTTCATGAGAGCATATGAATTGCATGCTTGTTTTTCAATAATTTTATTGTTAGACGAAACAGTAAATTGGTATTACACAAAATGTACAAATTAATCTTTAAATTGCTAATGATGTACATATGTTTTTTTACAGACTTACCGGGACAGGAAGACCCTTGAGTACACATGCCACACAGCCTTCTTTGCCTCCATTGTTATTGTACAATGGGCTGACTTAATAATTTGCAAAACCCGACGAAACTCAATCGTTCATCAGGGAATGAAGTATGTTGAAAACTGTCGAAATTGAATGATTAGAATGAGTGATAGGAGTGTATTTGTAAATGATTGACCGAAATGTTTTTCTTATCTAGGAACTGGGTGTTGAATTTTGGGCTGTTGTTTGAAACTGCGTTGGCTGCTTTCCTCTCATACACTCCTGGAATGGACAAAGGATTGAGAATGTTCCCACTGAAGTAAGTACCTGTAGTTTTGTTGTTGCTAATTTCTTATACAAGTCTGAATAAATGTGACCTGATAAAAGGTGCTCCATGGTAATTGGGAGTATATTGACTCCCAGTTTAGTTAATGTGCACATTTTGTTGGCTTTATTCTTTCAAGTAATGCAACACATGTCCAAGAAAATATAACTTTAATTAAAGAGTAACTTCATCATAAAACTTAATGTATATTAATGTCTAATGTAGGTAGTAGGAATTCTAGGTAGTTAGCTATAAGTAATCTCATTCCTTATCTTAAAGTTTTATGGACGTTGGTTATTTCAATGGCTGGAATATGTATTAAACATTTATAGGATTCTGATAATTTGCTGAATGGATACATTAGAATATTTCTAAATATCAAAGTGAAACTTATGGGATAGATCCAAAGTTTTATACTTATTTAATAAGGAACTGCATGGCGTAAAAGTCCTTTAAATTATTATTATTTAACTGGTTATTAGATTTTCCTCTTCCTTTTTAGTAGTACCTACTTGTGTTAATTTTGCAATAACAGTGAAGGGGGTAGAAATGGTGGAGCAAGGAGGACCAGGGAGAATGTACAAACTTAAAAAATTATAATAAAACGAAGCATGTAAAAGGATACAATTGCAGTGAATATGACATGAAGAAGACTTGTCTCTTCTGTTGAGAAGTTTATGCTGAAGCAAACTGTAAAAGTTAGAATATTATCATCACTCTTGGTCTTGAAGAAAGTTTTCATGTATGCTCTTCAGCATTAGAAAATTTCTGTTGTCTATTTGAGATGTATTCCTACAGTTTTGACTAAAAAGCATTCATGAGGGGCTTGAGAAACTTGGCTGTGTTGAGTGCAAATAGCATTACAGGGATGCCCAGAGTATGTCCAGTTGGCAGGTGGGTGGCATTGCTGGAATGCCATTGATGTGGGCAAAAAATAAAATACTTGCACTAATGACGGAAATTACAATAAATATCACGCATGTGTAGGTAATAAGGTATAAAACCTGATATTATCGTGACTCTTGTCATGTGCCTTTATAGGTTTGCCTGGTGGCTCCCGGCCCTGCCCTTCTCCCTTGCCATCTTCATCTATGACGAGAGCCGTCGCTTCTACCTCCGTCGAAATCCTGGTGGATGGCTGGAGCAGGAGACATACTATTAAGGGGCCACAGCAGCTGGAGGAGGAGGCAGAGGCCTGGGAGAGGAAGGAGGGGGGGAGGGAGGAAGAGATGAGGTGTGGCCCGCGGGAGCAAATGGGCTGGGGAATGCCTGCCTACCGCCCACCAAAGTCTCTGCATCTCTTTGTGGCGGTTGTGATGTTGCTTCATCGGTCCCCCCACCCACTCACCCTCGCCAGAGGCTAAAGTCCGACCTCTTCCCCCGAATCTCACACACAAACACACACAATAGTGATGTTCGGTGTTGAAAAATCACAAAAAATCTAAAAATTTTTTATCTCCCCCTCCCACCAAGTCCTCAGAATAGCATTACACTCCTCAAGTACCAGTAAATTTTGGACTCATCTCTACCTGTCCTGAGAATCACCCCCCTCCATCCCCCCTCACCTCACCTAGGTAACCTCACCAGACCCTTGCCCAGAACGTGCCCACCATTCCTTTTTGAGCCGTGCATGTCCGTTGCCGGTGTTGTTTATTGTCCCAATCCCCCCTTCTAGTGACGAGCCGAGTTGTTTTCCTTTCCCAATTTCCCCTCTCCTGTCACATCGCACCCCCCTCACCGTATTCCTCTCCCATCTCTCAGAACATCATCAAAACCAAACGCTTTGCTGGAGCCACGTTTTAGTAGGCAACCACTAGGGACTACTATGGACGAATGGACCGACAATGGGCAAGCTGGCCGACGGCCAGGCGAGACTGGGGCTTGGGATGGCCAACAATCCACCGGGTGGCCCACTGGGCTGGGCCGACACAAAGTGGCCTCCAGGGAGGGACTCGGGGAGTCTGGCACCAGCTTCAGGTGGCTGTGGAGTAGTCACCATTGTGGGGCCAGTGTGTGTCGAAGGTGCATTAGAATGGGGTAGAGAGAGGTGCTAGTGCAACCAAATGCTAAGTGGTTTTATCTCACCCGTGCAGCATAAATGCTAGACTGTTTCATCATCATGTATTTTATGAGGAAGAGTTTTGGTTAAATCTGCAAGATGTATATGATAATGCTGTTATATCTATACTTTAAACTTGTTTTTAGTTTGTTTAGATCAGGGTTATAACACTGTTATTGAGGTGTTGAGGTTTTATCGCATGTGCAGTCCAGGGTTCAGATGAGCATTTTTCCTAGCGACTGTGTCAGTAGGGGCCTTGATGGTTTCTCAGTAGTATAGCCAGCAATCCAAATTTGTTTCTTCTGGATCGTCGGGCATGTTTTCAGAGTACAGTAGTCATTATTAAGTACACAAAAAATGGATCTGAAGGTGTGCTTCCGTTTAGGAACAGAAATTCGGACTGTGAAAGAATTATTCTGAACAAGTGGAGTCGATGAAGAAATTATATATATTAAGAAAAAATAAATATCTATACATGAGAATATAATACACATACACATGTTCATATATTAGAGTTGTACCTTGGAAGTTTAACAAAAAAAATCACAGGTGTAATGATTCAATGTACTGCCTTGTACAAATTTAAAAAGCCTCAAAATCTGGCAATGTCCAAAAAATACAAAAAGTGCTGTAGTGTGCATTATGGCAAGAGTAGCCTGAGATTATACCTTCTTCCCTGGGCCCTCTTCGCCTCTGAAGGCAGTCTATTCTCCTTGCTCAAAGAATAGTCGTGGCACAGCATACAAACGTGGCTCATTCCTGCTTGTGCTACTCTCAACAGCAGCAGTCTCCCCATTCTCCCTTCTGCTCTTAACCATTTGACCAGCAATAGTCATGTTTTTAGTTGAGTCAGCAAATTAAGTCAGTGACTAGTCAGCATTTGTGCAGGAATGACAGTCTAAAAAAAATGTTAAATTCTCTGAATCTATGGCATGTCCTTATCGGTTTCAATGGTATGTTCAACTTGGGACTTCCACTTTTGGGATGCTTGGATGTCACTTGATAATGAAGATTGTGGTAACAAGATCTGATAAGTCCTTCCATCAGTCCTACAACTACTGCATCGCCTCGGCTGAATCATTTGGCAAGTGTCCCCATGTCTGTTCCAGGAGCACTACAGTAGGAGCCTAAAGTCCTCCTTGAATCATTGTAGACTGCATTTTCATGTGCCCCATATCTTAAAAATGTTTCAAGGTGATTTTGGATGGGAAATAAGAGGCATTGGCATGGATTGATTGCTTAACTCGGTGTTAGCAATTTGCCTGTTTTACACCTTTCATTCTTTAGAGCCCTGAGATTCCAACTTTCTCTTGCTGCCTGCCACAGGTTTCACTGTGTGGTGTTTAAACTCGGAATAAAAGTGTACATTTTATCTCAAATTGTGTATATGCATCCCTTCCTTTGGAAAACACCACATTGTGTCGTGCTGACATTTTTTCAAGGGGGTAAAATCAGTTATCTTATGTGTTAAAGCCAAGTCTCCCCTGGTTGAATTGGGGGAGAATCGATCATACTGCCCATTATCATGTACAAGGCTCGAGGGAACGTGGCTCGTGGGGAGTTCCACTGCCGTTAGTCATTCGTTTAAAATACGGGCCCCCCTCAGCCATTGGTTTGAACTTTAAAAGAACAATCATGTCGCATCTTAGCCACTCCACTCTCATCACCCCTGTGTTATTTGGGCAAATACTTCTCACTTTTTTTAAGTTCACATGACTTGATTTACATGTTTTGCAGTGGGCATCTCAGGTACATCATCCATCAGCTGCATTTTTCAGAGTATGACTCCATATTTTTGATTTATTTTGTGGATGGGGATCTAAATTATATATAGTGTGAGTTGTATTTTCGTAATTGACATGATTCCACCTTGGTTGTGGCCCATTAGTCACCATTTTACCAACTGTGCCCCATTCAGCTGCTCTATTGAGACAGAGTGAAGGAAAGTAGAGGCAGGTTCTTGCAATCCTCCTCTTGTTAATTTCCCAGTATTCTTGGCCGCACCTGCTTGCTGTCAGCAGAAGAGATTCACGGACGTCCTACCTGGCTTAGTAGTCTTTGATGACATTCCGAAGTTCAGTAAAGTTGCCTTATTCAAAGGTGTTTTTTCAGTAGTGAAATGAGTCTTCATGCACACACATGAATATCAGACATTCATTGAAAATTTCAGTGTTTAAGCTTTCATTGAGTATCCCTTTGGTTTAATTGTCCTCACTTTTTATTGACCATCCCTTTTTGCTTTGGTGTGGACTGATCCCTGTCCATCACATTTGAAGTTGTTGCAAGCAGTATCATCTTGTTCAATGCTATTTCCTTACAGAAGACTGTAAACCACCTAGGCTTTTCTTTTGATTCTCCTGTAGGGCTTTTAGAATCCGGCTCGAAATTTAAGAAAAAAGTAGAGTAACGGTCCGAAGTCTGGTGTAAGGATTGAATTTTAAGATTAGAAATACCCAAGCTTAAAAAAAACTGGATACGTAGATTTTAGGTGTAAAAAATTAGGTTAGTCTAACCGTGTTGTTAATGATTACATGATTATTACCTGTTTGGTCTTTGTTAATGAAGGGCCCAGGGAAATAGAAGTGGGATTTGGGAGTGGGTGGGTCTGGTTGTCTATTGGCAAAGAGGTGTGCACTGCCCTGAGGAAATAAGTGACCCTTGGGGGTCTGTGTACAGCAGGCATATGTTGTGTGCATGAGAGAGAGAGAGAACGTGAAAAATAAAATATAAAAAATGCCCCTCGTTTTTTTTCCGCAGCACCTGGCTAGATGTTTGAGTGTGTGTCTGAGAGGTAAAAAAGAGAAATTAAAAGGAGCATGTATGAGTGAAAGTGGAGAGAGTGCTAGCGAGCCAGGAGTATTGTGAAGCATGGCATCGGAGCCCAAGCGAAATATTAAAAGTCTCTTTAAACACAAAAAAAATGTAAAGGATGGAGTAATACGAAAAGTTTCCACAGAGGGAGTGGGCAGGAGCAAAGTGTGTGGGAGTTAAAAAGGAAGATGTTTTAGTTTTGTTGTGACCGTGATGTTGGTTGGCATTTCCATCAAGTGTGTGTATACTTATTGTATGCGAGAGTGCGACAAAAATGTGCATGGAGACGATTCGTGATCGAGAAGATAAGTTTTAATGGGGAAGGCGTAGGTGGTTGCTGTCCTTGGTGGGGAGGGGGGAAGTCTTCTTCTGCACAGGTCTAGTGTGGTGTGGTGTGCTTTTGGGAGGGGGTGTTGTGGTGATGGTGGTGGTCGAAAAAAATGTTTGTTTGTTTTTTATCCTGTGGACGGGGGTAGAGTTGTGGGGAGGGAGTGTGGAAAGCTTTTTCCATGCCTTTAAACCTCTCCGCCTTCTCTGTGCATAAGTAAATGCTGATGGCCCGCCCACCCCCTCCACCTCCTCCCCGCCCCACTCCCACCCCACATGCGCACCCTCGATATTGCACTGCTCATCATCCCTCTTGGGGGCCAACGACGGCTGGGCTCGATATTTTGGAAGAGTGAGAACAGTTGTGGTCTTTTTCCAAGTGCCAGCTTAAAAAGAGGAGTGGTTGGAAAGTTGTTTTTTAACACCTTAATTGTATATATTTTAAATATGAACTCTTTCAATAACTGATTTTTAACTTGTGTTTGGGTTAGAACTTTCCACCTCCTTCTTGTATTGGCTAGAGAGCAAGCTGTAAAAAAGTGTCTAAAGTTTGGGTGTTAATAATAAACAAAGTTCTTAAACATATAAATCTTGAATATTCATTGTTAGAAATTAGCTATCCAAATGAAGATCCTAATGGATGGTTATCTAATAATAATGATTTGGAATGGAAGTAAGTTGTCTTTTTATCCTTAATTGTTTTAAGTGTGTTGACTAGACACTGTATTATTTGTGTATTGCAAGCTATAATGGGGCTGAAAATTATGGATACAAAATAGACAATAATTTGAACAATACAATTATTAAGAGTACCCAAAATATTTTTGTTAATTTGATATGAATGACTGTTGCATGTTTTATCTGTTGATTTCTATGTTTCCCACGAATGAGTTGTGTAATAATGAAATATTTGAGGTGACTATCAATTTTTATTGAAGAAAAACTATGCTTGATTTCAAACTTCTCATCTTGACTTCAGTTGACTGAACATAATGTCGAAGATCATAAACTCTAATAATGTTAGCCATAGATTTCTCCATTATGCCATTTTATTTGTTGGTTATGCTTTAAGCAAGCTGTTGTTTAGCTGCCTCTTGCTGAGTTTCATGGTTTTTGACAATTTTTGTGATGAAAGTTGAAATTTTTATTGGAACAATAATTAAAGTCAAGAATGCGTATTATTTTTTATGATGACCATTAGTACAATTGATGGGGAGTCTGGTAGGTATTTCTCATCAAATGAAAAGTTAGCCTTAGAGTAATGGTGCTTAAGTTGAATTTATTTTATTGCTTCAAAACCAATGTTTGTTCTTGTAGCTTGTCCATGCTCATTGAGATTCTTGAGGATAGGTTATAACAGAAAATAGGATCCTTTTGAAGTTGAAAATAGACCAAAATGGCTCAATTACTTACTGCCAACAATTATAAAAGTTAAAAAAATCGATTACCTCTGAGAGGGAATATTTTAAAAGAACCTGTTGAGTATGCTTTTAAGGTAGTATATAAATTTGTTTTTAAATTTCAGTTCTAAATGCAATGAAAAATATGTAAAGACCAAATGAAAAAATAAATTTTTTGCTGTCATCTATAGTTGCTGTCTATATTTCTAAATATTAAAGTGCAACCTTGACTATAGAGCATCCTGGCACAGTCTACCATTAGCATCGCCAAGCCTGTGGATATGCAAAGTTAAAAATTTTAATCTATTTCCAACATGAAAACTGGTGTGAGAACAAGTGCAATTCACTGCCTTTAATTTAATTCTCAATGAGTAGAGATAATAATTCATCTTTAAATCTGGTTTATTAAAAAAAATCACATCCCTAGGGTTTATCACGGCGGAACATCTATGGATATTGAGGTCCATTGCATTTGTCAACTGAAGGATTTTTTTCTTTGAATTGAAGGTGGTTGTTTCATATTTGCTCAGTTTTGTAACACTGTTGTGGATGAGGTATTAGTGTGTCAGGACAAAGCAATATTTCACATCCCTGTTAAAGCAATGTGGACGTCATTATTTATTGGTGCTGAATCCTGAAATTCAAATCATTTTTAGTTTCAGAGGGTGGAGTTTCTATGAAAAAAAGAAAACTTTCTAGAACTTCGTTTTTGATGGAATTTGGGATAGTTTATAAGGAAGTGAGTTAATAAGATTTATTTCAATTGGTATGAAATACATCATCCTCTAGGCGACAGTTGTAATGGAAAAGACTAATATTATTGTCTTGGTTATTTGCTATTCGAAGAAAGTCACTGGCCCTTAGGATTGGCAGTTTAACAGGTATGGTGGATTTACATTAAAAACTAAGTTCAGTTCCTATGAAGTCTCATTACAAATTATTTTGAAATTCCATTTAATGCCTTCTAATGTTGAATGCTTGCCAGCTTCGTGTCACTACTACCTGTATTGCATTCTATCAGACCGTTCTTCACCCCAATCTTGCCTTTCAATCAGAGAGAGTGAATTTAGGTGCTTGGTCAAGCCTGTCACTATTAGTAGCTCTATTACCAGGACTTGTATATGCCTCTACATGTGAGATGAGCTCCAGCATTTTTACCCTCAAAGCTAGACATTAAGGTTCGCATTGCCAGGCACAATTGTGACGTTTGAATAAATGTCATTATTTTGGTTGTTTCTCGATTTTTTGTAGACCCTTGAATTCAGTTTTAAGAAATGTCATGAGGTGCAAATTTATGCTGCTAGTAGTGGAAATTTAAAATGTCCGGAGCATGAAAAACATTGCTAGTGTAGTTTTGAGGGACTGTGAAGCCACCCTCCCGAGTAAGTGTCAGTTAACGCCAAATTAAAGGGAGGTTGCCGTGGAGGAGACTTAAGATACACAGATTCATTCTAATTTTCTCTTCCATTATAATCATCATGATGCTCGAGCTCACCTGTCCATAAATTAATTAGGAAAAAGGCTGTCACCGTATTTGGTAGATTTTGTTTATTGTACGAAAAGCGTATGCAATATTCATCGCTAACTTGCGGCACCATATTGAGATCGTTTGACAAGTAGAATTCTCCTAATAGATATGTTCCAGAAAAATATGTTCGCAACGCACGAATGTAATGTGGGACGTATGCATTGTAGGATGATCTATAAAAATTTAGTGGGAAAACCTCTTCGTACCTTTTATTTCTTGATCCTGTTGGAGACTCGTGTGAACGCGAGAAAATGAAAGCCGCGGTATCGGCCGATACTCAATCCTAGTCGTGTGAACCGCTGTAGGGAAGATGAGGGGGGAAATACTTCCAACCCGTATGTTATCGCAGTAGGCGCTGTGCAGAGCCTCTGGTGCTCTAAAGTCGATGAAGAAGGTCGAAATTGGGCTGTTTGCGCTAATAATCACGATTTAATCGCTAAAATTAATATCGGTCGATGGTTTCAGACTTTCACATTTGCATTTTCTCCAGAATCAATACCTCGGAGAGATAATATGTTTTTAAACTCGATGGTTTCGGGCTTCTCTTTGTGAAAATCCATTCTAATGAATTCAAAAAAGATATGGTACTTTTTTCACAGCTTTTTATTCCAAGTCGACCGGTTTCGTCGTATAGGCCTGATAATGATGGTCATAACCTGATGATGTCGCCTATGCGACGAAACCGGTCGACTCTGAATAAAAAATTGTGAAAAAAGTCCCATATCTTTTTTGAATTCCTTAAATACGTTTTTGACAATGATCAATTCCTGAAAAATTAATTTCCATGCTAGCAACGCATGAAACATCGGAGAGTATTTTTTTCTCTCCTTGGTTTACCTTATTGAAAATATGTAAACTTGTCTATAGGACTCTCATTATCGTAGTTCTACATGAATAGTGTTAAAGATAAGTCTCAGTCCCGGTTGTATGATGTCTAGTTGGATAATAAGTGGCATAGCCCATAAATTTATGTGATGTGAACTGAGGAATCGTGCGTCGTACAGCTCATCTCACTTAGTTGACATGATCATTATCTATGCGAGGGCATATCCACATCAGTTATCATGCCAAAAACATGTTTTACCGGAGATTATAAAATCGTGCCTTAAAATTTTTCATTGATTTAGTCAGCGTCTGTTGGGACGATACGCTTATCTATCCCTTTTTACCGATTGCATCTTTTCCGTAATTATTATTTTGCTGCTCCAGGAATGTGCTCACCGAGGGGCGATCTACTTTAACTGCTGCGCCATCGAAACGAGAGTCGGTTCGCTTGTAACAGTTGTGAAACAAGCTTGTGGATTTCCATAGTGTATTATTTATTTCGCCCATTAAATCTTTCTGTGCAAGTTCCCAAAGTTCTGGCCTGCTCGAGAGGTGGCCTAACTAGAGCGTAGTAACATCTATATTTCACTTTTTCATCAGAAGACCCTCCTACAATTTTCTTGATAAGTCCTCGTCTCTTTAGTGCAGTTCCACAGCTCTTTTTCGTATTCCAACCATTCATTCTTATGTTGGTTCAATCCTCATAAAATATTTATTAGGCTTTTATTCGCGCTTTTTCCTCCCCTCTCTCCTCCAGTTTTTCTTATTTTTATCTCTAGCTCCATTTATCTTTTTTCTTCTCTTGTTTTCCCTCCTAAGGCTCTTCTTATTGTTCCACGTATCCACTGGAAAACGTACATTTTACCTGGTATGTCTTTGTCATCGTCGTAGCTTATGCCACATCCTAAATATTGAAAATATGATAGGTACCTTTTCAATTATGCGACCTTCGATGATAATTTTCGTTCTTATCTGGTGGTTTTCTAAGAATGCCATTGGGTCTGGTTTTGCTATCGAAATATTTAGTTTATATATTACTCATCTGTTATACGTTTTGTACCACCAATTGCAATTTTTACTCTTATCTTTTATAATACACATAACCTGGTCATCGGCGAATAGCATCGTGTTTAAGTACTCGTAGGATCCCACATTCATGCGTGAAGATATCTTTCTTCCATTTTCTCACAAATATATAGAGATTAAAATATGCTTGTGCGATTCTCTATCCTTGTCTTGCCCCTTATTTTATAAAAAATTCCGATTTTAGTTGTTTTCCTCCATCAATTTTAATTTTGACTGTCATTTCCCACCGTGGTTTCAACAATCATTGCCACCATTAAGGTACAATAGCTAGCGTGCCCAGTTTTACTTACACAATTCAGAGGAATGGAAGGAGGAAAGGTTTGTTACAAGACGGGGGGGAGATTAGGGATTGAAAAAGCAGTGTCAGAAGTAGGCGCATTATGTCGTAATAACATTACAGGAGAGGAATTGTTTGTTTTCCCATGTGAATGGTGGGGAGGATAAATGAAAAACGGGATTGAGTTATAGTAACATTCTTTGGTAACATTATTGACGTCAGTGGAGAGAGTTTTCAAAAGTTCGGTCGTTCACCATATTTACACATCTTGAATTAACTTTCGGTGTATAAAATCGAGTTTTCTTCCTTTCCCCAGCACATGTAATATCTCCGGATTAAAATCTCTGCAATATCCAGTCTACCAGATGTTGGTCAAAATTTGACGTCTAGTTACAATACATAAAACAACTATTATGTTCCTTAATTCTTATAGAAAATTTCCTGCCCAATTGGTCGCTATGCGCCTAACATCACACGAGTCAAATTTTGAGGCGTAAACACCACTTTGACCACTGGTAAATAACCAAATCCTTCATAATATGTGAAATCGCACGTTCTCGGCTTCAATTTGGTTTGTAGCACGAGGTAAATTTCCCTCACGGTCAAATTTGGATGGAATATTTAGCATACAAATTTTTCATCCAAACTTGTCTTTTATAAATTTTATATGAAACAACATGGCGTTTGCCACGGTAAAATATATTTGTCTCAAAAGGGAAAATAACAAATAAATGGCAATATAGTAGTAAATATAAATGAAGGATAAGGATTGTGGAGAAGCTGTAGAGGTTTATTAAAAATAAAAGAGGCGAAGATGCAAAAGTGACGGCAGTGATGGGCTTATTATTAGTACCTTTCGATTTTTGCATTGAACATGAATTAGTTTCTTTCGTGTACTCATTCAGTAGAGTAACTGCATAGGAGCTTCGCGTTTTATTCATTAAAGAGTCTTAGACATTCACAAAATCTCTTAACACCAATACCCATGATCGCAACACTCCAATAGAGCGGCCAGCAAAGCTTCTTTTTTGGAGGCGTCTGATTGTTTGCTTTCATACTTTTGGATGGAAATGCAGAGCATGTTCTATTCGTTTGATCCAAATGAATTGTACATATATTGACTTTGGCCCAAAAGCTAATTTGATACTTGTCGCACAGCGCACATTTGTTGCATCAAACTTGTACGCAGAAATTGTATCAAAATTTAACCGTGGGAGGCCGTCTTTATATATCACGTCTGCTGTTTGGGCAATTTTCTGAACTGGTAGGTCATATTTCCTAAAAATAAAATCGCTGCGGGTGAATGGAAGTAGTCGTGTTCCTTGGTTTACTTCGCATTACCCCGCGTTCTGTCTATGTAGCACTGCACCATCGAAATGAGAGTAACCGACGGTAAAGATGATGACGAAAATACGCGATTTCGGTTCTCTCGACGATTACCGAAGATGGAAGTACCAAACTTGATCGTTGGGGTCTTGTGTTGCGGCGTTCCATACCTGCTAAAGCAATTATGTATGCTGAGAGCATAGTGTCCAGATTAAATATTGTTGCGAAATAAATAATTTTAGTACTACAAGGATAGCAATGTAAGGACAAGAGCAAATATTTTCTTTAGCCCTGCGGTTGGCCACGAAACGCATACAGTCATTGTAATATATGTCTAACAAATTGATAACAATATAAGGTCAAGAGCAAATTTTTGCGTATTCCTGCGGAGAACAAATGAAGGAAATTCTTAGTCCGAAGGTTGCATTATACTCTTTGTTGAAGTTTTGAGTGTCGGTCTCGTTTACTATACACTAAAGGTCATTTTGGATGAAAATAAATGCAGGAAGCCAATAACATTATCTGATTTTCATACTTTCTGTCCACATTTCGCATTCATTAATAAGTCATGAATTGGCCACCCCTGCGACCGGCCGCCTGTCGCTTTTGCCGACGTTGCCTACGCCTTGGGCCAGCACTGCCTCTAGTAATAACAATTATCTCTATCTAGTATCTCAACCCTTGAGTTCCATGTAGGGTTTTTTTATGGCAAAGCAATGTTTTAGTTTCATGTTCTAGCCCTGCGTTGTTCTCCTGAATGCATTTTTTGGCCACCAATTCACGAGAGCGTTCGGGACCCCAACCTTGAAGTGGGATGAGTATTTCATGTCTGGTTTAGTATCAAACCCAGTGCCACACACCTTGAAGATTGCTCGCACGGTTGTTCGTTGATGTAAATTATTTGGAAACTTAGAAGACGTGCCACTAACCTCCAATTTAATCCTAATCTCTTGGTACGCAGCACTAGTTTTAATAGTCATTTCCGCCTTAGCTCATAGTAATAGTAGTCTTTCCATTTAGTCGCCGCCATACAAATATCCATACGCGAGACGGGATTTAAACCCGCGACCTTTGGGTTGCTAGACCAGCGCATCGCCGAATTGCCTACAGAGGATGGTAGTCCGTTTTCGTCAGTTCTATTGTGAGTTTTAAGTTTTCTTCGGTCGCCTAGATGCTTGATGCGTGACGCGCATGTCTTAGATGAACGGATAAAACAATAACAAGAATGCTTCGAGCGAGCCCTTCTAAGATTTGAGCTCACGAAATTAAACCCGGCGGTTTGTTCCGTGTCATAGTATTTCGTATTGTATATCAGCGTATCGATCCGCGTAAAAGCGCACTTTATATTCATGAAAGTAAGCTAATTATATTAAAGAATTCAGGCACCCATTATACACGAGAATTTGTGCGAAAAATCACCTGTGTCCCTACCAGTCGCGTGGTTCTCTAATCATCGCAGTTATTTACTTCAATGTCAAATTTCAACATCTTTGGCTTTCTGCACAAACTCGTCGCGCGGGCATTTTTTCGTCATTTCTTTGTAAAAAAAATTGCTCTTCGCGCCTTACGTAAGGGCGCGAGGCGCTCGCGAATATACGGTAGATTTTCATGGTGACACAACTATTTTAATTGCAATGGATCGAAGGTGATGGAGAAAGGAGAAGTTTAGTGCCCCTTTTCACAGACCACATTAATTTAATCGGTTGCAGTCGCAAGAAAACTTTAAATGCGGCCCTCCAATTCAATTCTAGCATTACCTCCACTTCCCCACTCCATTTTAACTCGACACCTACCAATATCCTCCCATACCACCAACATCCTGGTTGACGAGCGATGAACAACTATCAACCAATCGTATCTTTTGCAAGAAAGTGGAACCCGTCCAATGAGCAAGTTCGTTTGAATGAATGCCTTCTTCCTCGCGGAAGTAAGGCTATCATTGTAGTTTTGTATACGGAAGAGTTCTGACGGTGCGGCAGTACGCCTCCCAAGTTTATCCTGTGGTCAACATGCTGACGTATTGTAAGTTAATTTAGCAATCGGGAGAATGATGCCATAGCTAAAGAATCTCCAGTCATGAGTAAGTATTGGAAATCTTACCCTTCTTTTAAGTTTACGTCGATACTGCAACCGTTCTCGAAGGTTTTAGCGGTTACATGATGGAGGATTCAGAGGTCTAATAGGGCAATCGGAGGATTGGGAGTTGGTTCTAAGTTTTGTGTGAATGGGTCAGAGGGGTTATTCTGATATTTCACGTCACGTAACATGACGGCACGGATCGCTCCTTATGTGGCGAACATTACCGCAAGTGAAGTTGTAAACCATGCCCGCCAGACAGCGAGACCATCGACTCATTCATTTCGGCCGAGAATGGTTCATTTCCAGTTCATTCGTTCGTGAAATTGAGCTTCCAAATGAGTCATTCGAGAGCGGAATAGCTCAAATGAATCGTTCATTTGAGTTGGTGCTCTTCCGAAAGAGCTCTTTCGGCATTGGAATTACAGAGTAACCCCCCAGGGGGTTATTCTGTAATTCATTTGCGCTATTCCGCTCTTGAAGTACTCATTTGAAGCCCGATTCGACGACCTTAAGAACTGGATATGAACCATTCTCGGCAGAAATTCTATCTATATCTATATATCTATATTTTTGCGCCATTAATGTCATAATATTTACTTCATACTTCTTACAGACGCTGTAATTAAAAAATAAAACTCGAATATGGTCTCCATTTTGACTAGGGTACCATCTCGCTCAAACTACTTTCATTGTGAAACGCCCCCCCCCCCTCTCAGACGAACGAAAGTACGATAGCATGTGTTAGAAGAGAAAACGATTTCAGTTTGTTGTATTTAACGTTAAATTTTGTCGCGTTTAGGACTCCGAACGTTAGATGATCAATAACACACGCGGTACTTTTGACCTGGAAGTATTATCCTTTGTTTTTTTATTTTTTGTAGGAGTATATAATTCCGTTGACTGACCGAAACTTAATGCATATAACTTCTCCAAGTGTTTCAATGCATTTCAAAGGAAATACCCGGTTCAATGAAACTATATACTCAAAGCAGATGTCTCCGTATCCTCTTCTGATTTTCACTTTTCTTCGCGAATAGTTTTGAGCCGAAAGAAAAATGTGAACTAAACTGGGTGTTATTCCATAAGGACTGTGGTCAGATATTTCCTACATTGATTTCAACAAGTTATCCTTGATTTAGGATTGTATTTTGTTAATTCAAACTCAAAATTTCTTTCATAATTACTCTGTTGTTAAATTGCCGACGCCTAGTTTTGCTTGTATTTAAAGTTTTTTTCTCAATCTCCCTAAGGCTTATTCGTTTTGAACTGGGGCTGGGTTTTTATTACCTTTTCTAGCGTTCGCGTTGACGTTGGCAAAAATTACGTATTATTTGGTCGTTTGACTTAAAGCTGGATTCATATAGACGGAAAACGACGCGGAAAGCGTGGCGCGTAGGCTGAAAACGGACGACCGGAAAATCGGAATGGTTTCACATGGACACGGAACGGCGGAAAACTGAAAGTAAACATGGTGGATGGGCGCATTCTCACTACGCATCTTCGAGGTCCAAGAAATCTATCTCAGAATTTACATTAATTATAAATTATATAATCGTCTTAAGAAAAATATTTCCAGTGTGATAATATTGAATTATGGTTTCTCGGGTTGAATTATTTTTCCTCCAGCTATTGGGACAAACTGACCGATGAAGCTATTGAGATCCGGATGGAGAAAAATAATTTGAATCGTGACTCGGGATTTTCCCTAAGCAAGACGTGGCTGCCGATCGTGAAAAAAGTCAAACTTACGAGGGAAAGTTGGCGCCAAAATTCTAGCCAATCAGAAGAAACTTGAATGAGAACCGTAGCTTTACATTGCAGAGATTCTTGTGCATCCATATCAACATCCCTAATGAAAAGGGCTGTGTCGTACCTCGAAGCGTCAGAAATGGAACCTTTTACACGGTTGGAAACCCGAGAACCATAATTCAAGCCGGGAAGGCACCAGAGCTTTCATTACGATAATATTGTTTGAGTAAAAATGAATCACGTAACTGTCTGCATTTATTTTCTCCCATGCGGCTTCTCCTTCAATACTCTTTTTGAAATTGCTCCATCATCACAAGTTAATAACCGAGTGTATTTAGTTGATAATAGGAAGTAGTTAATGCATTTTGTAGCATATTCTGATTTAGGAAAACTTCATTTCTTGAACATGTTAAATAAAAGACTTTGTACTATTCCACAATACAATATTGTGGAATAGTACAAAGTCTTTTATTTAACATGTTCAGTGCAACTAAATTCCACAAAGTATCGCCTGCCTCCATTGACATTATTCATTTTCTTGTTAACCATTTCTGGCAAAATGCCGTGGAAAATGTTTGAAATAAAAGATTGTCTCGTACAATCCACAGTTTATTTAAAGGGTTACTTACAACACCTTTTGAAGTTTTTGCATCATTTTCATGTTCTGGCACCTTTTTCTTTAATGCCAAACTTGAAAATAACGTAAATAAACGTCGAAACGCGTCCTTGAAATGAACTGAGGACTGCAAAAAGACTTACTTTTACTTCAAAAAACTTAATTTTGTTTATAAGTTTACGGTATTAATGAAAAAGTTAAGTAAAAGCGCCAAAAGCACATTATTAACATTTTTATCGCTGTCACTAACATGGTCCCCGCTTTTAACTCCAAATCATGGCTTTCAGAAATAACTGTTACTTAAAGTTCGTCATTTAAGGGTCGCTGATGTTAAACGAGGTCGTTCAAAAAGATACAAATAACGGCTAGAAAAAATCCTTAGATCTTGGTTTAACTGATCCTCGCACCCTTATTCCCTTCTCTCAGCTTTTGATAGTGCCCGTATAAATCAAAGTTGAGACTTAGGTGCATGCAGGACAAATAACTCTAAAATTGAGAGGTAGCCGCAGGATATCAGAGTAGAGTTGACGTAGGCAAAGATATTTAGTACGTCACTACATCGTGGCCATAAGGGTGAGGTGAAAATTCAGAACATCTACTACTTATAATTTCAGAACAATGAAAAATATGAGGAGAAAATGCACTTGGTGAACTCGTTACTCTGTATAATTAAAATTCATTGTGTGTAATTATATCCTGAGAAATATGTATTATTTACTTGTACTCGTGATGGAAAATATCCACTTCTTAAACCAATCACATTTCATCCATCATCAGACACGTTATGTAACAATACATTATTTTGGGGTCACTCAAAGAATTTCCAGGTGCTCCTAAAGTAACTGCATTATTCAAACAATTAGCTTCCCATCGATTAAATGTAACACTAACGTAACATATTGTAAATCTCGAAATAAGTGATTTTCAGTCGAAATGTTTAAGGAGCATGTAAAAATCAACATTACTTGGTATCTTTTTACTACCAGAATAATGGTTTGCGTCTTCGTGGGTTTTACTAAGCGGTAGTTTTTCTAATGACAGCGACTGATACAAAATTTAGGAATCTTAGGTATAGTCAATGAATTATTTTCACTGGAGCTTGTAAATAAAGGCTCCCACACACCTGCGCGGCCGCGGTGGCGGGCGCGATCTGCGGTCATTTGCCGCTCATGTGTTCAAGGCGCGCGCACACACCAGGACGGCCACGCGGCCCAGGCCGCGTCCCGCTCCGCGTTTGCCCGCAGCGGTGGCGGTCCAACTCGACCGGCCCAGTTCGGCCGCAGGCCGCGGCGGTCGCGAAGTGCAACATCGCGCTACTTTTCGGGGCGATGGGTTTAGTGACAGGCTGTTTTTCTTTTTTCTATGCCTTTTCTTTTGCTTATAAACAACTTACTGTTACTTTGTTCCATTTCTGTCTCGTGTTCTTAGCCTATTTGCCGCTTCATCGGTGAAACCAATGGAGCGTACGAGTATATTCATTGTAAGAATTTAGATCACATTATATTGCTCAATAGCTTCGGTTACAGATACCATGTAACACAATACACTGTTTCATACCGAACAAAATGTACGCCATCTAGTGGTAAGGGTAAGTGAGGACGGGTGTGGTATCGAAGAAGCTAGCGTTGGGAGTACAGTGGTACAGTGTTGGTAGTACAGATAGCAGCGGAGTCACTTACGACGAAAGTTTGAAAAAGGCTCCGTGACTCGCGTTTTATTGTCTGACTGTTTGAAGCTTTCCAAAGGGACGGAGTACTCTTCACAGAAACATGAGCATTTGTACGGAGAAATTAATTGAAGCTGTGAAATCAAACGAAGTTCTTTTCAATCTATCACACGAAGACTATAAGAACATCAGGAAAAAGGACCAGATATGGGATGGATTAGGCCGAAGCCTTGGTGCACGTGGTAAGTTTAAAATTTCTAAGTTATAAATGATTTAATGGACCAAATTTCCAGACATTTATTGCACACTTAACATTGTTTATATATTACAATATGTCACAAATCTTTCACGTATTTCAAATGCATAGTTTCCTGGTCTTCGACCATTTATAGGTAGGTTTGCGAGTGCCTCCATTGCTGGATCTCGATCCTCTATCAGGTGCCCTAAAGCCTCGTCACATTTCTTGGCACGTAAATAATTGTGTAGAACACATGTGGCTTTCACAATTTTCACCGTGGTCTCTACTTGAACCTCTATTGGTCTACTAAATATTCTCCATTTCTGAGACAAAATGCCGAATGCGTTCTCCACCAACCTGCGCGCTCGACATAGTCGTTTGTTAAATTTTTCTCTTCTTTCATCATTCCTCGATACTCGATAAGGAAATGGTCTTAGCAGATAGGGACGTAGGGGAAATGCTTCATCACCTATAAGGACACAAGGAGTAGATTCTACCTGGCCAGGCAAATGTCTGTCGCGCGGAACATGGAGAGTGCCATTTGCAAATTTCTGACCCATTGCCGAGGTTTCAAAAATCCCTCCGTCACTATTTTTCCCATATCCCCCAACGTCTATGCACAAAAACTTGTAATTGTGGTCTACGATTGCCATTAGAACCATTGAAAATTTTTGCAGATAGCAAAAATAATTTGATCCCGATTTCTTGGGACACTTAATTGTTATATGTTTCCCATCTATGCTCCCAAGGCAATTGGGAAACTGCCATTTTTCTAGGAATCCCGATACTGATTCCTCCCAAATCTCCTGAGTAGGTTCGGGTAGGTACATCGGCTGTAAACGTTTCCAAATGGCTTGGCACACTTCTTTCACAATGCTGCTCACAGTAGAGAAACCCATTCTAAAGCTGTGGCCAATCGTTCTGTATGAATCTCCAGTTGATAAGAATCTGAAAAACATCACATAAAGTTCTAATGAGAAGTTTAATTAGGAAGAATTTGAAACCGAAAACATTTCGATCAATACTCGCTAGATAGAAGTTAATTTGCCATTTTACGTGGTTATCACTTGTAGAAAGGAAATCAAGAATAATTTGGAATCATCTATTCTTTTTAAAAATCAAAAAGATATCTCTCGAGGCGTCGTTCATGCATTATGCTACCTCTGTTAATTGTTCAATTTATGAGAGTAAATGACTAGAATTTACCCCATTGAAGCTAATAATTCGTCGTTACACAAGCCAAAAAGAAATAAGAGTTTAATTAAAAATGATAAAAAAATATGCGTGTATTAAATTTACAATTTACAGTGACATTTGTTATTGTTTTTTAGGTGATGACTTAAAAAAAAAGTGGAAGAATTTGAGGGACTCTTACGCCAAACACCTACGGGCTGAAAAGACTCACACGGGGCAGCAAGCGAAAGGAGTGGTTAGATACCGGGCTTGGCCATGGGCTCTCCAAATGGAATTTTTGAGACCATTTTTGCAATTTGCACCTACAGATTCCAATGTTTCCAAAGTGGACATGGTGTTGGATGGTATAGGAGAGGGAGATACATCAGCATCTGAGGACAGGATTCCTATGGAAAGCCCAGGAGACGAGAATGACACCTCTGAGGAGCCAATTTCGCCAGAACCGACTGAGGATCAGATTTCTTGTAATTCCTCAGCAAGAAAACCCTCAAAGGCTCAAAAGAGAAGATCGGAGGAAACAAGTTCAGTGAGCCAAGTTATTCAATATTTTGAGAAGAGAAGGGCGTGTCAAAAGTTTGAGTCGTGTGATGAAATAGACTTGGTTTGCATGGGTTATGCTCGTACTATAAAGAAGTTTAAACCTCGGCGACAGGCTATCGTGAAATTTAAAATCTCAGAGTTGCTGATGAAAGAAGAATTAGCTCAACAGGAGGAAGAGGATGGTGAACATTTGTAAATAAGTTTATCTTGCTTTGCTTTAGCTTAAAATGGGAGTTTTCTCTTTTGGTTCTGGAGGTGTTTGTTTAAACCTAAGCTAATAGTGATATTTTTTAATAATTAATAAAAATATTTTTGTGTACCCAAGACTAGTTTTTATTCATTAAGATTATGCATATTCAGGGTGGGTAATTTTATGGTTAATTACTGCTGCAATATACTTTTGGAAAATTTAGAAATTGCTATGCAATTATTTGATTTGAATCTAATTAAAAGTAATCTCGTCCCATTCTGTATTTCATAAGTAATGCACAGTTGGTCAATTTTTGTTATTTTGCGCCATTAAAACCTGATAAGCGGATAATATAATGAAATCAAGAGTTATTTTACCTCAGTGCAACAGCCAGGCGCTCTTCTGGTCCAATAGGCCTTCTATACTTTGTATGCTGCTTCCGAATATCATATCTGATGGCTTCCAGCAAATGATCGAAGCATTCCCAGTTCATTCTGAAGTACAAATAGAAGCGTTCCTCGTGTACTCTTAGTTGGGGATAGAGTGAATGGAATTCTCCTTCTTCCTCTCTGGAGATATTGATGTCATGAATCCATATCCGGCGCCTTTTTCTGAAAAAATTTCATATAGCAATATACATGTATAAATATACTCAATTCAACTGTAGGAAGGGTAATTACCTTTTTCTCTGATCGTCTTCGTCTGCTAAAGCCGCCAGAATAATAGATTCCTCTTCCAAATCAGTTGTTACGTCCATAACCGAATCACAATCCGCAGGAAAAAAAACTGCACTATCTTCCTGAACGAGCGTGTTCACCGCCTGAGTGTTCATAGTCGACTGCGAACCCTAACAAGCTGGTCTAACGGTTTGGCCGCGCGATCGCTTGGTGTGTGCAGTTCTGCGGGCGAGCTGCCCGCGTGGCCGCAGCCGCCACCGCGGCCGCGCAGGTGTGTGGGAGCCTTAAAGATAACTGAGAATGAAAAATATACACATGCGTCGGAGTTTCACACCATTGGCGTTTCTTTTTCATTATATATTGTTGTATAACATTACGAATTATTTTCGGGTTACAGCTTTACCGATTCACGCATTTTAGGATCCGTACGGGATATTAAGAGTAAAAAGAACAGAAGGGATATATTATACATAGTTATGATATAGTTATGCTCTGAGTAATATTTAAAACAGCTACTTACACTTACCATACTCATAAATATAGTACAATACTGTCAAATAATTCATTGGCATGCAGAGATCCGTGAATATAGTAGGAATGCGACAGCTGTGAGGAGAAGTATCAAATCCAGCATAATAAATCACTATGCCCAAGCACTTAATCGTATCGTTTGTTGGAAGAGTTAATCTGGTAAACTCCAGCAAAAAAGTATGAGGAAGGTGATATGGGAAGTGGCGGAAATATTTTTAATTTTTTCCCGTATCTATTTTCAGTGTGGCGGTGAAGACATATGAGGCAGGCGTAATTGAGGGAGATGATCTTCGTTGAGATCGAGGTCAACCGCTGCCAGCCCTCGTCCAAAGTCGCTATGTGTGCTGTCGAGAGCTGATGCTGATGAGTCGCTGTAGCAGTGGATGCAATTTTTCCTGGACCAAGAACTTGAAAGTCCGGGGAAAATGTTAATAGTTTGAGTGTGAATAATCTTCAAAGTATTTTGTATTTTATCATCTCATTTTACCTGTAAATCTTGACTCAACATGAACATTAATAAGTGACTGGTTTTATGCAAATAAATAAAATTGTTTAATTAAAAATGGTGTAAATTATTTTGATCCCAGAAGTAAGCATAAGTAAACGGGTATAAGAGTATCCTTTAACAAATGCCAAACGAAAAGACAGCTCAGTGGCTCAATGAATGCTGGGGCATGAAATGGCGAATTGAAATTGGCGGCATTAATGGTAAAATGATGGGCATATATATGAAGTGAAATAGAGTAAATAAAGATATATAAGTCTATAATGCATAACGGTTAGAAGGCCATAATAAAATACAAGGCAATGAATGAACTTTCAGTAGTTGGATCTTAGAAATAACTCTGCAAAATCAGGAAATTAGAAGTTACTAATCGCATTATAGTATGGTTGGAAAAACGAAGTAATAAGAAAAAATTTTGGGGGATTGGGGGTGGGGTGTTTAAGGGCAATTTCCAAACATTATTTTCTTTCATTCTACATTCTTAAATTTTTGAATTAAAACAGGGATTTTTTGGTTTATTATCAACAAAGATTGAGATTTTTATGGATTTGGATGGTTTATTATTATCAAGACGACGAGCGACATAGCCCCCCCCTTTGAAAGATTCTCCACCCCGAGAGGAGGGATGAGGTAGCCTCCCCTCCGGGCACCACCTCTTCCCTCCCCTGTCAGGCCATCCGCCATCACCACGGCGATTGACCCCTCCTAGTATTACTTCCCACCCCTCCCCCAAAGGTTACCCATCGCGGCCGATTTTTTCACGTTCCGCCTCAGTCATGCTGGGTGAGCCGTGCCGCAAGTGCAGGCGTCATGGATACAGAGCCCATTGGCGTCTAATGAACGAACCAACTACAAGGATGCGCCCGTACCGTGCAAGCACGACCGTACAGCGACGCACCGGGCCGATAAAAGACATGTGCCGAGCAACGAACCAATCTTGCTCTGCCAGCATTAAGCAATGCACTGAAAATTGGGCTGATCTGAAAAGAAATGGCTCATCATTATGTTTCGACAGTTTGAGTTTATAATTTATTTACTTCCAATTTCACCATTTAGGGGTATTTAATTTAATTTTAAATGATTGTCCGTAATATACACCTTGTAAAAAGTTAATGTATACTTCAAATTTCTCCTCATTTATTAATTAAAATAAAGAAAATATATTCCGCCTTTACCTTACTGTCATTCCTGCCATCTCGTGGCGTGCAGGCTATACATCTCCTATTACAAAGTACTCTTTTTAACCGCGCGATTTGTTTTACCTTTTCATTTTTATGCAACCGCTCCAATTTCCATTCACATATAATACTTGAAGTGAGAAGCATTTTAACGTCCCTACTAATTTGATTTACGAATACCTCGCTACCGATCTTCTAATCCACAATTATAATAAAATTTTACGGTGAATGCCGTTTTTTTCTGATACTTTTTATTACCTTAATCTAGAGATTACAGACAAAGCCAGACATGTATTACGGGTCACATAGGTCTAGGATAAGGCCATAATTCCACCCCTGATATGTAAGTTTAACGCTTTATAGTGAAATTTTATGCCCAATGTTTCTAGTATTTTGTAATGTTTTCATCAAAAGATTCCGGAAATGCAAAGTCTCCATATATTACAGCAATGACTTGATAGAGAGATAGAATATTTTTAAATACTTAAAAACAAACCACAGCATCATTGAAGTTGGGCAACAACAATGTCATGGGCCCTCTTCTATTTTTCTTACACATTAACGACCTCAGTAACGTGCTTATTTGTAAACTTTGACTATTGGCTGCCGACGTGATTGTATGTACCTACACGAGGTACACTGAGAGATTTTGAAACCGGAAAATCGGGACTTTATAACAAATAATCTAGTATCAATCCAAGCCTGGTGTACATAGTTTCTCTTGGTTTAGCTCCAATGGCAATTGGAGCTAAACCGAGCCGAGCCGGGCCAATGCCGAGTCTGTTATATTTTTATGCGTTACAATTACTCAACCCCTGACTTAGATTTTGTCATTTTCTTTCAATATATCAACAATCGAGAGTAAGAGGCAACAAAACATCGGGATGGAGTTGTATCATTAGTCTTATATCAATGTATTACATGTCAAATTACGCATAATTTTATAAGATAAATGATTGATCAGTTCATTACTTTGATTTTTTCAATAACGGCGAGAAACAGGCAAATATATTTAAGCTTTGGCGTGAAAGAGGTCACCAAAAATTGGCATGCTACATCACATATTTATATACGCCAAATGTTGTCAACATTGTAAACCTATGTAATTTTTAAGTTTTGAAATAATGGGGAAAAGAGTTGCAAAATCCGGTACATAGCTGCAAACATACCTTATATTTCCGCCACATATTAAGTTAATGTCGGATATAATGTTACTGCGTCACGTTTTCAGTAATTAAGCTTCTTCAGTATAAATTCATCACATCCCAATATTGGACAATTAAAAATATAATTCCATTGAAAAAACTCCTGAGTCCCCTCGTGACCACTTGCGAAAAACCCTCCATTTATCACGATCTTTTAAAATTATCGCTATCGATAAAAAACTATTTACCACGAATGGGTTTGTAAAGCGTATCTCCGTCCAACTGGACCGAAGTATACACTCCCATCGCGCAGTACAGCAGATGCACAAGAATGTGTTTACTGCGAAGTTACCAAGCTTTACCAAAATGCACTTAGACTGGAATAAATGTGCAGAACAAGTTAGGGAAGCCCAACTTAGATATAGGAACATTGGGCCCACTAGAGAACTTTGGCTCTTGACTAATATTCGACAACTTAAACATAAAATGTGTTCAATTCTCATTTCACCAGCCAGAGAAATGAAATTTCCTTCACATGGTTTTCCTTACTTTTTTCCTTGTAACAAGTCTTCGTTTACTTCAAAATTCTTCTCACATATTAATTAAAATAAAGAAAACACACGCTTCCCTTATTTTACTACCACCTCGCCATCTCATGGCCTGATGCCTATACCTCTCTCATCGTAAAGTATTTTCAACTTTCAACTTTTAACCGCGTAATTCGTGTTCCGTATTCATCCCTAACTCAACTGCTCCACTTTCCATTGGCATAAATTTGCATTATTCCAAAATTTAAGAAAGGTAAATTTCAGTGTCCTTACTAATGATATCGCCCTATCGGTCTCCTAATCATAATATTCATATTATTTATTTTCTTCTTCTCCTTTCAGAAGATATAGGTTGACCTATATCTCCTGAAAGAAGAAGAAGAAAATAAATAATAATAAAAAGAGGTCATGGAAAGGACTCATCTAAATATTCATATTGAAAATTTACGCTGAACACGGTTATTTTCAATTACTTTTCATCACTTCAATCAAGAGATCTCAGACAAAACCAGACAGGCACTGAGGGTCACAAATATCTAGGATATGGCCGTAATTCCTACCACATGAACCGTATTTTGCCCGGCTCGAATGTGTCTCTTGTTCCACTGCTATTGGCAAATACACGGGTACTTCATGCCATTAAATGCACGGTACGTTGTGAAAACACCTTTATCCTTAAAACACATAACGATTTGTCACCTCTCATGATAAGCTCCCCGAATAGCTCAGTTGGTTAAGGTCTCGACTGCAAAAATTGCTAGAGTTCGAATCCCACGGAAGGCGAAATTTTTTTCCAACATCTTATTGTACATACTGTAAAATAATATTTTTTATTTTTTAAACAATGATGAGGATGAAACAATGAGAAAATTTTACATGGTGAATCTTGCTTAGAAAATTTTTATTAGATATTTTAATATTTTAACGCCCGGAATCTCTCCTTTGCCTCTCAAATATCTGCTTTCGAATTGAATCTTCAATCTCTTCACCTGAGTTTCGGCTTGATTTTTAAGAAGCCGGAAAAAGAATTTCTTAAATTGTTTCCAAATTCATTGGAATTCCGCTCTTTCAAAAGTTTTATTTTTTGTCGAAAACACAGAACAAATACTGCCGTCGACAGTTACGTAGACGGCCTCGGGAGTGTCATAAGCAGTGCCGGTAATCTTTGTGCTAAAACTGAGGTAACTCAATAAATATCTACCAAGAAGCTCGTGATATTTTAAAAATATATCAAAATATATTCGGCGAGTATAGACGTGCTTAGCCTTGAAGATGATGAACCACGCGTTCGTCGAAACGTTGGCGGTAATGGAAGAATGCACCCGGTGGAATTCCCGAATAAACTTTCTTAATTGCATACCCCGGGAAAGTTTCAGATCTTTTTTATATTAAACTGGTTTGCCCTAGCGACCGCAGTGCTCACTGTTCACCTACTTATGCATTCATCTTTCTCCAAGGGGACTTGCATCCAAGTTTTACAGAAATTCTCAGCACTCTATAAAGATAGTTGAATTGATATCCTGGAATTTTTATTCCTTTAAATCATTCAACACTGCAGTTAATGAAACAAGAGCAATATTGGAATGAAAAAAAAACTTTGTAAATTTCACATGAGTAAGTTTAATACGACCAGTTTCATCGCTTGAGCGACATCTTCAGGTACAAATACAAGGAAATCACATCTTTAAAGATGTGATTTCCTTGTATTTGTACCTGAAGATGTCGCTCAAGCGATGAAACTGGTCGTATTAAACTTACTCATGTGAAATTTACAAAGTTTTCTTTTCATTCTAATATGAAGCAATTTCACAAAGTTACGCCTCAAACCATTCAATTTAAACGAGCAATTTCCACAAGTATGACATTTAATGCACGACCGGTTTCGCTTTTTGCAGTATCTTCAGGACCACCTGAAGATGCTGTAAAAAGCGAAACCGGTCGTGCATTAAATGTCATACTTGTGGAAATTGCTCTTGTTTCATTAACTGCAGTGATGTTCCGGTTCCACTTCATCACGCCTAAAACCTCATATTTTGTTAAATCATTCAAATTGCTTAAGCAATGACCCAGCTAGCACAGATTTGGTCGTATCCTTGGAGAAATCTGATATTTTGGGGATAAGCTTATCTTCCACGTTCAATATCCCTTTTTTCCACGCACAGATTTTGCCGTATTCTTGGAGAAATCTGATATTTTGTGGATAAGCTTATCTTCCACGTTCAATATCCCTGTTTTCCACGATTGCAAGCGTTTGGGGGAGGGGGTGTCACAGTACTTTCATGGTATATGCAGTGTAATTATTGAATAAATCTAATCACCAGCGAAAGTGAGTTATTTAAGTTGAATGAGAGTGTTGAGGTTAAAAAAAGCCATGTACTTTGTGTTGGAAGAGAACATCGTGGCTAAAAATGGATAGTAATCTGCGACTGTATTTATGATAATAAATAGTATAGATGGATAAATTGACATTAGTGTTAGTCATTTTGAGCCCAGGATCAAGAGAAGTAATCACTCCGAAGCGTAGCAGTAAGTAAGTAAAAAAACCCACTTAAGTCGATGAATGGTGGGGCATGAAATGGGCATTCGAAATTGGCGGCATGAATGTGACCGTGAAGTGTTAAATAAAGATAAAAATGAAATAAGTCGAGTCAATAAAATAATAATGCATAACAGTTAGAAGGCCATAATAAAATGAAAATCAGTGAATGATATCTCATAGCGTTGGACCCGGCAATAACCACAGAAAACATGTAAATAGAAGTTAGTAATCGCATAAAAATATGATGGTCGAATGGCAGGATTGAAAGAAAATTCTCGAGTTTAAATTATCACTTCTCGACCTACAAATGCAAGCGTCGGTGCTCACGAACCTGAAGCCGCCAGAACTTTCAGACGCACGGGAAGAAATTCGGAAGAATGTAGATTGCCCATAGATTTGGGCTGATTTCCACAATTCTTGGTTTGTCGCCTTTGATTTCCAGTAGATAATATGAAAAGCCACTAGGCACGCGCGTGTAGTTGTGTTATTCACATAGTTCTTAATATTCTCACCCGATAGCGCTGCGATCGTCGTCCGCCGCCCGTATTGGTCAAAACGACGTAAGGATACGCGTATCCCTGAAAATGCGGAAATTCATCTCTTATTTCGCCTCAAATACGGAGTGGATTCGTCATACTTTATCTCTGCGCCGAGATAGGCTTATCCACGGTATATATGTGGACTATCCTCGTATTTAGGGATGCGGCCTATCCTGTGCTAGCTGGGGATTAGTGATTAAAATATTTGTACACTGGTACATTTTTCTGGCTCAGGAGGGGTGAACGTTGTTTTTGATGACGTTATATGATTTATTGAATCATTATTTCCTAAATTCACTATATTGATGTATAACTCCTGATTTAGGCAAGACTTATTTTTTAGGGTGTGACTGGCAGCTGGTGCTATAGTTACAAATCATCTTTTTACTCGTTTTATTTCTGTGGTATTACATTAATGTTGACTTTTTAAGAGTTATGCATATTTATTTTGGTAAAATTTACACTCTGGTTTATTTTAGAATACATTCAGGCAGTGAGAAAGCGAAGATGTTGCTTGGCAAGCTTTAAGCTTTTATACGGATATTAAAATGAGTTAAGCCTTTCGGATGATGTAGATTTAGCCATGTAACCTCCTGGCAAAATTATTATTGAAGTGGAGAGGAAATATCAATGCTAATTAATTTTCTCTTAAGCCCTGGATTTGGTAAATCATTTCAAATGAAACATTCGTTTGAAACATGAGTATAAATGGATTTTAGTGCAGGCATTCACGTTTCATCACATAAAAGATTTGTTGTCATTTTGAATGTTTTTTCCCAAATATTGCGTAAGTTTAAGTTTCCATGAGGAATCTATTTTTAAATGCTCTGCAATGTAGCATGATCACAGGGGGAGAAAGTGGGTTTGGAAGCAACAGGGGTTTTAGAGAGGGGTTTGGTGGAATTGAAAATATCGGACAAGTTGGCAGGACGCCTATAGGTGATTGAGGGAGGCTTGGAGAAAATTTTGGCGGTGGAGGCGTGGTTTTTAAGGATGGGATAGAGGTCTTTTAAAATGGAATTAAGGGAAATAGGTGGTACAAATGGAGAGGATGTGGGAGTCTTTGGTTGGGGGAGGTTTGGTTGTGTAGGGATTTTTCTGAATGTTTTGATGAAGGAGGGATTCTGGGTAACCACGCTTGAGGAGGGAGTGGTGAAGGTTGGTGAGGAATTTATCGAGGGATTCTGGGCTGTTGTAAAAACGGTGACCACGGATAGATAGGGAGTAGGGGAGGGAGCGTTTGGTATGGGATGCCAAAATTTTCTCTAAGCCTCCCTCAATCACCTATCGAAATTAATCCCGATGAACTACAAAATTCTCGCAATTCTCCCCCTTTTGTACGATAGTGCTAATTCCACGTTTTCTATTTGAACTCATTTAATTTGTTTAATTGTATAGAGTATATATAATTGTATAGATAATAAAAATTTTTATAGCGATTGATAAGCGATCATTTCTCGAATAAGTGCAGGCAAACAGGTCATTGTTAAAGATGGAGATTTTTACTATAAATTACTATTACTAGATCTATAAATTACTTATTTCGCATTATGAATAGTAAGTTTTTAATTTTGTAGATTCTAAAAATTATAAATGTAGTATATCGTAGCATATATTTTAATTTTCAATAATAAATAATTGTCAAAATTATCACACCATTTACTACCTATTTTATTAAGACTACATAACAGTTGATCCTAAATGAAAAGGTTCGTGCCTTATGCTCTAAGGCGTCGTTTTTTATTGTATCATTTCAATTCACCATATTGTGCACGCGCCAGAATCCGAGTGTTATATCACAGAAATGCTGCGCTACGGAAACGACCACGATTCGGTAATAACTCTCGACGATTTCAACTTACAGTCTTGATTTTTCCTCTGTAGAATTTTTGCGCTTCGTGTACCAATCGTTTGACGCCGTAACTATAATAGCGCGACTAGTATACTCCGCGGCGACATCACATCCCAGTGAAAACGCCCCCTCCGCGCTATCCTGTATGTTATGCCACCCGAACTACCGAGGTGTATGGCGGGAAGCTATGATATACGGCCATCTTCGAGATGTCCCCATGTCGCTTATTACGGCCGAGTGATGTCAATTCTCTTGAGGAGCATATGATCCTACAGAAAACAGGACTACTTCCGAGGTAATTCAGTTGCTAATTGGGCATATATGTATCTAATTACCAGAGATAATAATAATGGTAGATGGTGGGGGGTGTAGGGTAACAGGTCATTAAAGAAAATTTGCAATCTTGTCAGAATATTCAGGTGAAAATGAAGAAATAAAAGGTATTTATTTTATTTGACAACACCCCCGAAAACAGCCATTCATTGGGCCTTTACATCGGGTGTACAACAATTCATAACTGACAATCACATCCACCCATGCCCTGAATGGTTTGATTGGTATTACGTAATGCTTACTATTGTAGATATGTTTATCATTCGTGAAAAAGAATAATATGGGTTCGTAAGACATTACTCATTAATTATTGTTTCCTTGCCGCCTGTTTGTATTATTCCATTGATGTAGGCATCAAAATTGTTGTATTTTCCTTATCATGTGAAGGATAACACCCATGTGCTTTTCAGACTTGCATATTTTGGTTTCATTATCTGAACTATGATTACTTAATATGTCTCATCACGTGACACTCATTATTTTACCCATAAGTCCAACCGCAGAGCATGAACTTTGGAAAGTGAGTCAGCATATGTCTCTTGCCACATGAAGGGAACACCCACTGACCTCTCACCTATTTGCAGCTAGCATCGAAGAGTTAAGAAGCTCTCTTTAGTTTCATTAGTATATTTTTTGCACTTTATCGTCAAATCAGTTAATTGTTCACTATTTATTTTTCTGTTCTCTTCCTTATTCATGTAAGCACATAAATATACCAAAAATATTGTTTATGGATGAAAATGAGCAGTTCAGAGTCAGATAGACGTGTAGTGGGAGAATAGCACATTTAGACTTAAGTATGCCTTTGATGGCAGAAATATTTGAAGTTCATGGTTGCGACGTCTTCACTCCATGAGTACAAGACTCAGTTACATACAGGACCCAACGTGCTCAAAGACAGAGGATACCAAAAGTAAAAAAGGCAAAAGTTTCGACACTGGGGTACTGAAAGAGATGTTGATATCTGCATAGTACCACAGTCTATACAGTCGCGTCAAGCCATGTAATTTTCCCTATACAGACTTCGAGCACGCCGAAGCAAGCGCCCCTAGGGGCGAACGTGTATAACTACTTGCATTAGTACGGCTTATATGAAGCTAATTTTTGTTCTGATGATTTTATGCAGGTTGTGCTTTATGATGATGGCAATTTATTCCTATTTAAATTATTGCAATTTCGTTCGGAGCACCAGTGACACACAATCGTTCGCGGAATAAATGGTCACTGCAATGGTTACAAATGTCATTGAGGAAAAACTTGCTATATTTTTTAATTCCTTGGTTGCATGTTGCACCAGTCAATTACTGATGGCTTATGACATGATATTTATCCATTTTGAACTTTTACATAATGTAACGAAAAAACAGGAAAGCAAATATATATATGAGTATTTCTTAACATCAACATTACATTAGTGCAAATATTTTGAGGAATTAAAACACAAGAGGATCCACTGATCAATGTTTATTCGCCCATTCAAGGAACATTAAAATCAGCAACCTAAATTATTCACCTTCAGGTACTGCTTACACCTTTTATTTATGTGGCTAGAGAGACCCTGATTGTTGAATTTCAAAATAAAGTAAAGCCTTATCCTGACAAATATTCTTAAAAGTAAATTTTTCACTTCAGAACAGCATTTTTCTGGAAGGGTCATTTTGTTTTCTTCAGAAATCACATTCACAAGAGACATGCCACATTTGTATTCATGAACAAAACTATCAATTTTATTCAACAATATTGATTCACATTCCTCGAAAAAGGAATTCAGTTCATCACTGCACGACATAAGACTTCCCACTGAGGAAGTGTCATCACTTTCAAAGTTTTTAAAGTAAGTAAATAATTCACTATCACATCGGCTGGTTCCCTCCCTTTTCATGAGCAAGTACTTACATTCACAATCATGAAGAGAGAAAAACTTTTTTAGAAAGTAGCCAAAAACATATATCATACCATTTTTTCAGGCAATTCTATTTCTCCAACTGCAGCCAAGCTGTTCAATCTTGGCAGCTCGGAAACAAATGATTGAAAACAAGAAATCATGCCTTCACCAACGACTTCTTTCAAACTAACAAGAATTTCTTCCCAGTTCTCAAACAGTTCACAGCTGCTGGAAGAATTAGGTCTCAGAAGCGAATTAAAAAAACAGTGATTGAAAGAAGAGATAAATGTCTTTGCATTAGGGTTTGAAGAAAACCCGCCCTTATAACGGATAACAGAGAAGAAATTCTCCAATGTCTTGATTGATTTTTCTTGTTAGAAGACATCTATCTGAAGGTCCATTGGTTCTCAGCTCTTTCCAAAGCTCTTGCAAAGAGTTAATATTTATGAGCCATCCTTTAACAAATATAACTTTTGATGTATTATCATTTCCGAATTGGTCAATAAACCTGATTGACGCTAGCCACTTTTTCATTGTCTCTAGGACTACAATATGTTTAGATGCTGCTGTGATAGCACCTTTCAGTGTCGCAGCTGAAGCAACGCTGTGGGAATTGAAAATATCAAATAAATCATTTGCTTTTTTACACAGCTGTGATGTTGCTAGTGACTGAACAGACATTACTCCACAAGACACATAAGTACTTACGGCAGCAGCTGTGGAATGACTCAGGATGTGAGCTGCAGAACTGACTTTCATTTTTGAGAAAGCAGGGAGACTGACTGCTTTTTTTGTGATTTTTGGGGCAAGTCTGTATCGATTTTTAGAATCCAGGGAATATAGCTCAGAAATGACCTTCCATGAGGCTAAACCTCTCTTTCCACTGTCTAATAAATGAGACAAATCATACTTAAATAGATTATTCCTGAAACTTTTTAGCAAATGAGGAGCATCATAAAAAAAGTACACTTTCTGATTTCCTACAGAAACCCAAGATTTATCAATGGTGATTTCTAATGACTTACGCCACTGAACAAAGTTTGAACCCTGGTCAGTCACTCATGTTTTCACAGTAAACCCTGATTTAGATAGCATTTCAACAGCAGTTTTGAAAATGTCATTCAAATGGTCTGATTTCACAGACTGACAGGAAAAGAAATACCCTATAGGCTGCCTTAAGTTCGAAAATATTCCATTTATCATTAGGACTAGAGCTGAACTTGCTATTTTACTGCTTCTGAAGAAACCCAAGTCTTCTAAGTCACAGACATAATCTGCACTATTATTATACGACAAATGCCTCATAATTGCCATTTCATCCAAACTCAAATTGACCAACCTTTGGTCCTCACTCAAGTTCTTTGCCTTCTCTTTCAAAAGCATAAAAATTCTTGCATCCAGGCCACATTTGATATTTATTCCCTCAACATATCGCTGCAAAGTACGAATAGAGGGAAGATTAAAGTGTTTGGAAATAAATTTGTATCCTTGAGGACTGCGGTACAGGAGACTCAGTGAAAACAATTTGGCATCACTAGACCACTGACAATGAGACCCACGACCCCGAAACTGGCTCATTATGAACTCCAGTGCAAAAGGTTTAAAATAATTTTTGGCTATATCATGTACTACCGCAATATCTTGTGCACCTTCTGTTTGCCTACCTCTCTTCTTCCTACCGCCAGTACTATTCAATCTCTTCTTAATTCGGAGAACCATAATTTTCTTCCTCAAACAAGAAATCTTGTCTCTTTAGCGAGTTCTTCAATTGCCTGTTCTCCAGCTGTAGACTTTCAATTAATGACTCATTTGTTGGATGATCCTGGTCCAACTGAATATCATGGCAAATACCGTCACGATCAGCAGATACTGGGTGAAAAAGAAACACATTAGCAATGCTAAAAAATCTGTTGAAAAATATCTTTTTTTAATATAAGTGGATATGTAGGTACCTAAAGTTCTTTTCCTCGGGGAGTCAGTCTGTCTGGAAGGTAATTTCCGTTTCAAGCATATTGGAGACGGCTTATTGGGTACATCAAATATAGTGGGGACAGCGTTCCACACCAACCTCTTTTTTCTGAGTTCATGAACTGGTTCTCTTCAAAATGTCCCGAACACAGCAAATAGTTTTTACACAAATAAGCGGCATCTTTCCCGTCTAAATATTTTCTACGGCAATTGAAGACCCATTGCCTACACCTAATATTATCATAATAAATTACATTACTTTATAACATAAGAACTAGAAAACCCTCTCATTTTGTGAGCTCAAAAAACAGTATAACAACATGCACCAACCAACCTGTTATGATCTTTAGGGAAATGGAAAAATGATACTCCTGGATTCCCTTTCCGATTTCTGCTGCAGTTTATCGCGCTACAGTACTCTCCTCCACTAACTTGCATCTTTGGTATCGTATTTTCTTCTTCGATAAACACTTAAGAGATAATCACGCACAAAATAATTCACAGTACAATGTACGCAGTCGCAGCACTCAGTCTCAACCAAAGCCAGTAACCAAAGCCAAAGTATCGCAATGTGGAGTGTGTTATAAACACAGGATGATCCGAATTTATGCAGTCGCTGCGCTTGAATTACGTGTTATACTCTCTGTTGCCTTTGGCCGCAATTTAGTCGTACGTCTCTTTCAAGGATAGACAATGTAACATATTCCCTACAAAGGTTATAATTTGGTAAAAAGGTAAAGGTTTTAATGCTTGCGACTACTACGCTTGAACTGCGTTTTATTCTCACTGTTGCCTTTTTAAACAATTAAATCTTGTATCCCCTTCAAGGGGAGACAATGTAAAATTTTCTATAGAAAAAAATAATTACATTACTTCACGAAGAAGAAAATAGGTTCTAGTTCCGGTGGGCACAAGTGTATGTATTCACCCCACATTATGGTAGTTATACACGTTCACCGCTTGGGGCGCTACTAACAGCTAGCTGCAAGAATTGTGCCTGTCTTGTCGCGACTGTATAGACTGTGATAGTACCTTGCTTTTGAATAACAAAAAATCCACTAATAAAATTAATTAAATTGTTCCACTTACTCCAGTTTGGGACTTCCTACACTTATCACCAGCCTCACTTTCTTTGTCCTAGAGAATCTCAATACTTTTGTTTTCTTATTATTAATCTCCATCCGTATTTCTTGCACTGCTTTCCCAATGCACCTACTAAAGTTTGCAATCCTTTCGATGACCGACTGACCAACACCTGGTCGTCTGCTAATCTAATCGCCTTTATCCACTGGTCTCCTACTTTCATTCCCACATCTAGCTCATCCTATGCCTCTCTTACCATTTCCTCACCAAAGATGTTAAAAAGCGAAGGCAACAACGGGCACCCTTGCCGCACCCTGCGACCTATAACCCTGATTCACCCTCACCTACCCTCATCTGAGCTCTCTTCTCCATATATAAGTTTCGGATGAGTCTCCTATCCTGCCAATCTATTCCTATTTTCCCCAATATCTGCATTAGTTTCTCCCAGTTTATTCTGTCAAATGCCTTTTCAAAATCCACAAAGCAAGCGAAAATATCCTGATTATACTCTATGTATCTTTCTATAAGTGCCATCATTACCACAATCACGTCTCTGGTAGCCATCCCCTTCCTGAAACCCAAATTGGTCATCGCCTAAATAGTAGTTTGCTCCACTCCCCTACCTTCTATTTATTATTCTTAGTAAAAATTTTGCTGCGTGCAAAATTAAACGGATTGTTCTATACTCCACGCATTCTTCTTCTTTGGGATAGGTATTAATACTGTTTTCTCTGGTCCTGGTATTAATACTGTAGCTCTGGTTCGAGGTTATCCTTATCTATTGATCTTCATCCTCTAGATCTAGGCTAAAGGGTCTATTCCCGCTGTCATATAGCTCCTCTACATATTCTCTCCACCTTTCCTGGATATCTTCCCTGTTTCACCTCTCTTACCACCCAATAACATTTTCACCTTGGCATACAAAGCGCCCACTTCCCTCTCCTCCTGCAGCTTTTTCATTCCCTCGCATTGTCCCTTCCACCAGTTTTCTTTTGCCCGATTGGTTACTCGCCAGAGTTTATTATTAAATTCCTTGTACTTCCTCTTGCCTACATCGGTGTTCACATTTTTCCATATCCTTCTCTCCTCCATTTTCTTTATCATTTCTTCCGTAACCCACTGCTTCTTAACCCTCTTCTTTTCCACTGTTCGTATTATTTTCTCTGTCGCTCCTGCAATGCCTGTTTTTCTACTCTCCAATCTTCTCTCTATTGTTCCCATCCGGTTTACTTCGCCTATGTTCTTTTCTACCAGCTCTTGGTATTCCCTCCTTTTCAATGCTTCAAAGTTCCACCTCTTTATCTTCCTACCTTAACAAAGCCTTTTGAATCTAACTTCACACTTCATCATCACTAAGTTGTGATCCGAGTCCACCTCCGCCCCTGGATAGCTACGCGAGTTTTTTACACTGTTCCTAAATCTCTGCCTTTGCTATGAATAGCATTGATATAAAATGATCATCCACTTAAAAAACTGAAAGAATATACTTTTTTCCAGGGTTATCTTCTAGGGTGGGTAAAAGGAAAAAAAAAACAAAATTTCAGCATCACAGAGCACATTCATAAAATTTACATCTAAATCAGATCACAAACCTTTCTTTGAGTTAAACGTAAATGCTGGTATTCAGCTACAAGATTACATCAGACCCAAATAATATCTTGTTTGGGAGAGTAAAAGGAAAGGAAACAAAATATACGACATAAAAAACATTAATTTAATTAGTGACCACACCAGATCACAACCCTTTCTTTGAGTTAGACAAAAAATCGAACGACACATGAAATATTCATGTACTTTGTAGCAAAGTCAGATCTCAACCCTTTTCCTTTGAATAAAATATTATCATATGCTAGTACTCAGGTACTGTTACATTAAAGCCAAATAGTAACTTGGTCATGAATTACTTTGAAATAAAATACTTAACAACTTAAGAAAATTAAAGGATTTTCTGTCAGTATGACACATGCAGACTACTTGTAGAATCAAAACTGACACACATTTGCAAGGCTTGTAAAACAAACATTAATGTTAGACACAATAAAATCAAACTTTCTTTACTATTTTCTCAGAGCTTTGATTTGGTTTTCAATTCACTCACTCTCTAGCAGAGTATTTGGCAAAACCCTCTGTTTCTTTCTCAGAATTTCCCTAATCTCTGGAGCCAACCTTTTTTTTCCTTCTCTCTCCCTATCTTTTTTAGTATCATGTTGTTTCTCTCTCTCTCTCTCAATGTATTACTGGTAATATGAGTGGGAATTTCTCACAACATATTAAAGTCTCTTATGTAATTTCCCGATCATAGCCAATGCTCAGGCTGCTAAGAAAATATGCTATTGTTGAAATCGGAGAAAAATTGATAATTTTAGAATGGAAATCATAATTTTGACGCAAAAACAGAGCATATAGCAAAATCCATTTCAAGAATTTAATACTCCATTCTTTTTTCCATATGATAGTTCATCTTTCAACCCTATATCTTGATTGCAAGTACATAATTTAAAAAAGCAAAAAAAAACCTCTGCACTAATTCCAATGCTTTTCTTATGGGAACAAATAACAGGGTCCCTTTTGGGGCTTCTGAGCCTTTTTTTATATAGCCTATAGCACCTTCTAGTGTATACGCTAGAATCCTGAAAAATTTCAGCTCAATCAGTAAAACAGTTTTTGAGGAGATGCATAACTAACATACAGACATACACCACAACATTTTTATCTATTATTAGGATGACTACTTTGTACCTACCTCCTCTCGGTGATAACAGTAATGCAAAACGCGACAATGCAAGCAAAATTTGACTATGCAACTTACTAAAAAAGGCTTATCATATCCGTTGCTGTATTATATATTTATACCACCGAAAATTCCATTCAGATAAGAGTCAATTAGATATTTCCCTGATATTTCCAGTGAAAATAAAATTCCCTGAGATTTCCCAGAGTGCTGGACACCCAGTATAATCATCAGTAATATTGATTGATGCATACACTAAGGAAGTGTGCAACTTGCAGGATCATTTGCACTGGATATTGAAATTAGAGGAATACAATTTCGTTAGAAGATCATATGCTCTGTGTCAGGCATAATATACATATATTAAGTTAAGACAGTGAAAATAAGATTCCGTCGCAGATGCTATGCGATGGATTCATGTTATGTATTTTGTACTAATAATGATATGCCCATTAATTTCACAAAAAAACAATCATTATTCTCCCTTGGATTCATATTTGTGCGAGGTTAATTCCGAGACAATGGAGCTAAATAAGAGCTTATAGAAGAGTCCAGCAAAGTGTGTACCTCCTTTCAAAAGTAGGTTGTACTAGCTATGCAATTCAACGGTGAAGCGTGGTATTCATTTCAATAGGTGAGGTGTGGCCAGAGGACTTCGTTAAAACAATGCCGATACCTAACCCGAAGAAGTAAGCGTCAGAATGCAAGTAGTAGGGCGATTCCACATAAACACAACTAAGGCCATGGCTCAACCACCTTCAATTCTCAATAATTTTGGTAAAAAGGAAGAATATAAAAAGAAAAGACAATTTGCTAAATATTAGCTCATTATACTTATAAATGTCAAAGTTATGATGCTTTGAACGTCACAAGCTAGTGCAAAATGGCACACTTCAGCTCCAAACTTCCATAACATATCGATCTAACCGATAAGATTTCAAATATAATGACATTTTCATCATGACAAGACAACAATCTGCATTTTCTTTTAACATTTGGCTACATACACATTTATTCTGAACTTTTAGATGACTTTAATTTTGCCTATTTTCCATTTTGACCAATGTTTAGGGTCAAATAACTCCTAAACTAATTCTTAGAATGGGTCATGATAAATTATTTCGAACAGACACAATGTAGGACTGCACGTAAACTTCATAAAATTTTATTTTTGGCACACAACCACGGCACAATGGAGTAACAAAAATGGAAAGGTGAAAATTTAGCTACTTAGGCTGCTTAAAAATAGCAGTTTTTACAACTTATTATAGGTTGAAATCTATATTTTACACAACAGTTAAAACCTTTATTTTTCAAAAACAAAAGTGGTGTGTCATTACGTCAAGCATACAAAAAAAATGCAAACATAATGGCCTGCAACGAGTGCACCCACTTCGATAATGGCATGTTAGGAGACTATGTGAGCGGCCTGTTCATGCACCTCGGATCTAATATCTATGTAAGTGAAACAATACGTGACTAGTAACTTCGAATCCCCACTTCTGCCCAAACGAAAAGTTACCTTTAACAATGAACAGAGGTGGAAGGAGAAGTAAATCTTCTGCACATCATCTGTCGTGATAGACCTCGAAGACAAAACTTAATTCGTAGAACTATATTCTATTAAGTAATTGCCAATACTTATACTATTAATTAATTGCCCTTCCTTTTTCTATTGCTGCCTATCTGAACTGCAGTGCTTTTAGCTGAAGTTAGTTCAAGGCGAACTTCCAAAGTAGTACCATTATTTAGGACAAAATGGCAATATTGTTTGAGGACACAGTGTTTCTGAAATGTTTGCAGCCCACATGGCCCATAGGTAGGGATGGGAATTTTTCGGTGGTTTGAGAGGGAGAAAAGCGGTACATACTTTGAAATTAGGAATTCGGTACTTTCAACAAGACATTTTGGTGTTTTCACAGTGACCACAAATATATATATATATATATATATATATATATATATATATATATATATATATATATATACACACACATACAATACCGATTATTTCCAAGTCTAGAAAAGGGTCACTTATACTATAGTTTAACCCAATATGATCTGGGCTATTATGAGACACTTCCCCTTCCAGCCATGTTATGACTGAAGACAATCACCTCGGTGGCGGAATTTGGAAAAGTGGCACTAAATTTAAAAATAAAATTTAATACATTTTGTGTATTGACATGTAACTTTAGAGAATTTCCATCCTTGTGAAAGTTTGCTGCAGATACATTCTTCGAAGATTTTAAATTTTTCCAATTGAGTCTTTCCCAAGCAACCTGACAATTGTAGAATATGTACATGACCGCACTTCTATCGATACAATAAAATCCATCTTTTTGATACTGGAAAGCTCAGTCTATTGCGCTTAATTTCGCATTCGGCACCTCAATAACTCGTCAAAATCACTTGCAAGCACAGAAACCAGGAATAAAACTAGGATACTTAACAATTGTCACTGGAAAACAAAGTCATTTGAGGGAAATGGCTAAAAACTAGAGATTTAAACAATAAAATCAATCTTGGTGCCACACAATAAATAAATATATCGACAATTATATTGATGTCGTAGTTGGCCTTGATTGGTGCTTTAAAGCCAGCTACGCAACCATTGCAATAAGGTCATTCACTATGATGTGAAATTGCAATTTAATTCACGAATTCGGTAGATGGCCTTGATTGGTGCTTTAAAGCCAGCTACGCAACCATTGCAATAAGGTCATTCACTATGATGTGAAATTGCAATTTAATTCACGAATTCGGTAGATGGATTGGAAAATAGATTTTCGGTGGAGACAATATTCTTCTATATTCAGCCACTCCCTCTTAAATCAAAAACAAAAATTCATGAAACTTGCCACCCACTCAAAAAGTTCGTGACGTCATCAGAGATCCGGTTCAGTTTCTAATTCGCTCGCTGGAAAGCGAGGGAAGGGGAATGCTGCATAGCACCCATTGTGATTGGATGGAGAAGCGAGTGACTTCAAAACTTTTCATGTTGGTTCTTTTACGTGAAAGGGTTAAGAACCCCGATTTTTCGCCACCGATAATTCGAAAAGCAGGCGACGGATCAAAAAAAAAGAAAAATAAGTCTCTCTTTATTTTTCAAACTCTATCAGAATTGGCATTTTTTAAACTCTTGCCGAACAAGCCCATTGACATGAAACAACTCAAAGCGGTTATTCACGCATGCGCAGTCTGTCTCATCTTCAAATCCGTAGTAGAGTCTAATGAACAAATCAGAAAAAAATTTAAAAAATCGGAAAAATACATGTCTCTTTAGTTTTCAAACTATAAATAGCATTTAAAATCTCTTGGTGAATGATCCCATTGAAATGAAACAACTCAAAGCAGATATTCACGCATGCGCAGTCCGTCTCATCTTCAAATCTGTAGCCCAGGGATTCCCAAACTATGTTCCGCGGAAGGCTAATGGGTGTTCCGAGTAACCTATAATGGCTTTATATGCTGCTACCTAAACGCAATGGTTTAATATATGCGAAGTCCACAAGGTGTTCCGTTAAAATTTCTGGATTTACCAAGTGTTCCATCGCAGGAAAAGTTTGAGAAACCCTGCTGTAGCAAATTACTTACAATAAATGCGCATATTGCTTTTCCTTTGTTCGACTCATCTCGGAGCAGAGAGCCACCGATCATAGATGCCGATAGGTGGTTATTCCACTAATTGTAAATAGAAAGCACCGCGGCATGACGAGCTGTGTATTGCCGGTTATCGCCGTAAATCGAAAGCACCCGATGTCATCCTCCCGCGATTGTTATCTTAACACCGGTTATGCTACGATGAACTGCAAACTTACGCATATCTCAGCAATACTTGCACGCGAGTTCGTTTAAATTGAATTGAGAACATCTGTTTGCAATTTTAATGTTTTTCTTGCGTTTGAAATGTACTTCCAACCATTTTCTCACAAAACAATGAAAATTTGCGTTTTGGGGCACAATTCGCGACATTTCACGAGTTCAAAAGTCATTTTCCCAGTCAGTATGGAGTAAGTTGTAACTAATTACCACTCTTAGGACATTTTTGTCTAAATTCGCAAAATTTGCGATCGTGAAATTTTCCTATCCCTACCCATAGGGCACAGATGAGGGTGGCTGACAGAGAATCAGGGTGGGCAGTTGTAGGTCACAGGGTGAGGCAGGGCAGCCCGTTTAAACTATTAGAAACTTGGGTCTAGGACATTGTGTCACAGCTGTTTTGGTACGGTGGTTTGAGAACCAGCCATTTTGGCACCCGATTTATCACTTTAGAACAACTAACTTGACAATTTTTTCAATCATTTAGATTGCACAAATGATATGGATGCAGTCATGCACACGGGTGTGAAGATATACACCAAAGATGGTGAAATATGCCATGAAAAAATCATTTGACTACACTGGAATTTGAACCCGGATCTCCCAAAATCCATCCATATCATTCGTGCAATCGCAATGATTGGAAAAACTGTCAACTTCGTCATTCTAAAGTGACAATGTTAGGTTTATTCTCCGTGACTGTGGCATATCATGCACAACATCTCCTGTGCTACAATGTACACTGGGGACGAGATCAACTTGTTTGTATAAACCCCTGCTGAAACTCCCCTTGAATTAAGGTGGCTTGGTGGTGTAACTGGCTAACACACCTGACCGGCAATTGGGAGATCCGGGTTCGAATCCCGATCAAGGCAAATGATTTCATGGCGAATTTCAGTCTTTGATGTACATATATGATACTGAGGAATCAAAATGGGAGTCTCCAAGTCATGTGATTGGCTTCGTCCAATTGGAGCTCACTGCTGTCAGCAGAGCACCCCATCAAACTGCCAGAACCTTACACATATATGGCCTTGCCTTCAACGTGTCTCATTAAGGTGCCTTCAATGCATTATAAGCCTATTTTCTTGTTTCCTATGTGGGTTTATATGATACTTATTAAAATTAAATAAGCACTCAAAATTAATGTAACTTGAAAATCTGAATGTGTGACAACAAATATACATATCAAGCAGCCTGCATTAGTTTTTACAAGATAGAAAACTGGCCTCTAATTGAATTGAACTTTCCAAACCTGAACCATAACAACAAAGCACATATCATTTTCAGAATCATTTCAGAAAACAGAAATTGGATACCAGACATTGCACTTGTAATCAACGAAGTATTGCAACCGGAAATTCACCCTGAATGTCAGAATTTAATGGGAGTTTTAATTTAATAAAAATAGTTACTTGAGATAAACATTTAAAAATTGAGACAATGTTGACATAAACAAAACAATAATAATAATACAACATTTACATAATGACATGCTTAGATAGAGAAGGTGAATCTTGCCTCACAGGGGGCTGACTGACTTATGCAAAAATAATTGCATCACCCCACTTTGAGATTGTCAAATCCAGTAACATACTCTTCCTTCAGCTTTTCTTTGTCTTTCCTTTGGCGTGTAACCAACAAGTACTCATCTAATAAACTTTCAAATCCTTCACTCTTTAGGCTCTCATACTGAGATACCTCTTCTCTTAGTCTTTTCAGCTCCAACTTTTTCACTTCAATTTCTGCTTTTTGTTTGCTGTGCATTATCTCCAAAGCTGTAGCACCTCCATCAGAAATTATTTCATTCCTAATGTCTCCCAGTAGCTCCCTAGCAAGAAAAACATAAGACACTTAAGTATAATCAAATCAATATCTTGGGACTTGCAATTTTAGGTAAAAAATTATAATAAATTATGCTCTTGAATATGTATTCACATTTTCTTAATTTTGTTTGTAGGCTTTATTTATAAGAACTCAGATTTAAATAATTACTCAATTTAAATCTAATATAAGAACTCAAATGTACAAAATTACACAAAAAGACTGAGGAATAACTTATATTTTATTTGTAAGGACGAATAAAACTTCCCTCGGTCCTAGAGCTATGGGGATTTGTCTTTATAATAAACTCCCAACAAAGTAAAAAGACAATTGAAAAAAACTACCATTTTTAAGTGTAAAATTAAAGAAATGCTACTGAAAAAATTGTACTACTCAGTCAACAAATACCTCATAGATCAGGACTTACGATTTTATATTACAGTGTTTAAATGTTTTTGTGTATAAATGACAGGTCCTACATCATGTATAATCATCCTTGGACAAATAAATTATTATTTACTTGGAAAAATTAATTAGAAATGATGATCATAAAAAATCAAGAGAAGCGTCATGAGAAAGGAAATTGAATGAATTATTTTTATCATTGAATTTTGTTTTCAATTTAAAATTGTGAGAACTTTTATGCAGGGTTGCCATAGACCGAAAACTGAAATTCCAGGATTTCCCAAGCTTAAATTTTAATTTTTCCAGGTGAAAATATATATTCTTTGGTGAGTACCGTAAAGGCACAAGGATGTAGGAACATCACACTTACTAATAAACATACTATGGGGGAATGAAGTTACCAAACAAATGGAATGCCACTACCATAGCTCTGGAAAAAATTTCCTTGCTCACTGATGGCATTTGATTCTTAGGTATCATCCACGACGAGGGAAATTCAAACACAATAAGGTGGTGGACTCATCGTCGAAGTCTCTGACGGATTACTGGCCACTCGCCAGCCCTGAGTGTTATTCACGCTGGCTAGTGGTGGCACTAAAAGAACACAACAGCTTCACTGCAACTGTTTAGCAATGGAAACAGTTTCAAAACAAAACAGTTCCGTGAAACACCCTGTTGCAGACAACAGCAAACAATGGGCAATCGATCAGCGCTGTTAGAACATTGCTGGTAGTTCTCCATTCTATGCAATAAGAAATCATTCAGTTTCTGACGTAGGTTTTCGTAGCGTTCAGGTTTGCAGTTAGTTAGGTTTTTGCATCATTCTTGATGGCGATGTTTCCCCTACTGTGCTGTAGGCATCCTCTAAGGGTGAAGAAAAGCAATAATTCCCAAGAATCATTACAGAAACTGTGGAAATAATCAAAAGGCCAAACAACATGAATAAGGAAGATGGCTACACATTTTCCAACACTTGCAAATGTGTCTTCCATGGCCCCAAAAAGGACCTTCCCCACTTCCCCCATTTTGCCGATCTGATCCATGAACCAATCAGTGAAGAAACGGCACGAAAACACCCCAACTGAACCAGATAAATACCACTACAGCCTAGCCTGAGGACGCCTACAGCACAGAAGGTGAATCGTTGCCATTAAGAATGATGCCAACGCGGACAAAACTAAAAAACCTGCCTAACTGCAAGAAACCATTCGCTTATACTAAGTAAAAATTTCATTTGGGTTCAAGAAAGATAGGTATTTCACAGTTCTAATGCTATCTGCAATAATGGGTGGACACGTGTTGGCTAAATGAACCTGCAACCACCTGCAACAGACTCAAATCCAACAAATTGTAGCTTACAACCGCAACGCAGCCACACGTGCAGTGCAACTGGAACAGAATAGAAGACGAAAAAGTCAGCTTCAGCTATCACTTGCCGCTGCACAGCGCTGAGTGCAACAACGTGGCTGCAGCATGATTACGAAACTAACCTGTTTGCAACAACTAATTGAAGCAGTTATCTGAACAAAACAATTGCAGCTGCAGCCGTTTCGCTACGGCAACACTTTACTCCACCACTAACGCTGGCTACCAAACGGAGGTACACCACGTGATGCAACCTTGTATGCATTTGTAAGATTCTATTTACAAGGTGGCCACATAGTTTTAATTTTGAAATTCCCTGACATTCCCACGAATTCCCTGACAAAATGTAACCCTGAAACAAAGTTTACAGTGATTTTTTTATGATTTTTTTTGTTTTAATGATGGCACGATATGTAACGAAATGCATTGCTATATTTGAGATCTCTCCTTGAATTACAACCTTGAGGTGGTGGAAGGGCTTTTGCGTTCCAATTACCCTTAGAGCTGGACTGACAGGAGCAATTATTATTACTCCTGGTAGGGACACCCATGCCAGATAGGTCGAAGGGTAGGAGCCAGACGAAAGGTAGTTCCGTGATGGTGTCACGTTAAAAATACCATTGAGAAGCGGCGTTGGAGTCCCTCTTAACTATCATTTCCCAGAATATGAAAGTCATTCACAAAGAATTGATTCCTGGCAACTACGGCACGCCACCCACTAGGATGGGTGTTGTGCCCGGCAGCGGGGGAGGCAAGGCCTCCGCGGTCGTCATCACACAAAATCCTTGCACAACATCATTATCAGAGGATAAAAGGAATAGGAGGGAGAAGAAGAAAAATAGAAAGAGGAAAGCAGTGGTAAAAATAGGAATTTGGAACGTAAGGACAATGATGAGGGCCGGGAAGCTTGAGAATATTAAACAGAAAATGGAGAAAGGGAAAATATATGCTTTGGGGCTGTGCAAGGTGAGATGGAAGGATAGCGGGGACTACTGGAGTGATAGTTACAGGGTAATCTATAGTGGGGGACATGAGTCAACATGGGGTAAGTATCGTACTGAATACAAAATTGGGGCTGAGGGCAGTAAACACAACAGGTGAACGACAGGATACTATTGGTAGAAATAAAAGCATGCCCGACGAATTTCTTACTGGTCCAGATATACATGCCTACAAGCAACCATAGGGAGGAATAGGTGGATGAGGTGTACGAGCAACTAGAAGAAATATTTAGAGAAGTGCTGTGAAAGAAAAACCTGATGGTGATGGGTGACTGGAATGCAGTGGTGGCAGAAGGGAGAGACGGATTAGAAGTGGGAGGGTTTGGGCTAGGAAGAAGAAATGATCGTAGTGAAAAGGCAGTTGAATTTTGTAGAAGAAATAAGTTAGTAGTGTCAAACAGTTTAAACATCACCCTAGGCATAGGTACACACGGAAAATGCCGGGTGATACTGGGAGATACCAAATTGATTACATAATGGTAAATTATTACTCAGATGACGATGATGCTTATGTTTGAGATGTAGGTGCTATTAGTGCATTTCGAAAAAAAACAAAAGTCAGTTCTATAAATTGTCATTATTCTTTAAATAAATGTTGAAAGTACAAAATTTAATAGTAAAATATTACTACAGAACAAAAGACATTTAAAGGCCAATACAAAAACTCTAACCTGGAATAATAATATTGAGTAGCTAAGACTGAGAAGAAAGTGCAAGGAATACTATGAAGGAAACTTGGCTGGTAGGCAGGCAGGCGGTGCGAGGGGCAAGGCACTTCCCTTCATTGTGTGACTTGAATGGCCACTGGACAAGTGGTGGAAATTATTCCAAATGCGTTGAAATAGAAATGCATGGTTGACGCGACATAGCTTTCAACGACTATTTTTCCTGATACTTTGCTGTCTGAGCAATCTTGCACCATGAGCATTCGATACGGAATTCAATATGCTCGATGCGCCCTTGAAGAGGGATGTGCAAGTGAGAGAGAAACCGCGAGTGGAAACTTGGCAACAGTGAGCGGGCGAACACAGAGACAGGTGGCAGCAGAGACTTTTGAACTGTTCCGGGGTTTCCCAAAAGGTACCCATTCCAACAAATTTCAGACCTGCCTTTCAGTCAAGATCAAGATATTTTAAAAGGTAGCCAGGAATGGCCGGGCAGAGATAAAGGGAGGAAGAAAGAACTGGCAATGAGTGGCTCGGCATATATCGGATGGCGGGAGAGAACAAAGAAGTTTATGGAACATGAGCCGAGCCACTTGTAGAGGTGCGACCGCTACTAGTTTCCCTGGCAAGACATGAAAATCCCTGACATTTCCCTGACAGCCAACCTCTTTTACCGGACATTTCCCTGACATGTGGCCACCCTGATTCACCTCTCTCGTTCTTCCCACAGCCAGGGACATAATTAATGGCTGAACACCAAATAAGAGTTCCAGTCACATTCAAGTAAAGAAACTTCCTCGAGTGGCACTCCTCACTCATTAAAAAAATCGGATGACTTGGAAAAGCAAATTTCCAGACTAAGTTCTAATTTCCCATGACTTTCCCAGGTCTGTAGCAACTTTGTTTACCAAATGTTCCAAAATCTCATTCAATGCTGCATAATTAGAACATTTTTTAAGGTGGGTACTTTAATTGTGTTGGTGCAATCCAATTCGCAACTGACTGCCAACGCAAGGTGGGGAAGGTTCACTTAGGAGAGATTAGCAGAATTAGGCAAGCATTTGGGCAGTCCCTTCTCAGGTCCCACGCAAAGATCTCTTTTGGCCTGAAAAGGTCAGGGGTAGAGGACAACAAGACAACAAAAATTACGATTTCAGGCTTTCCTGGCAAATGATGCTAATGAGTTCTTCTTGGGTTTCCCACCGGGTTAGGTTCAGTTGGAGCCACAGCCTCAAAATGGCAGGAAAGTCTCCTGCCGAAATGTTGGCAATCATGGAAAGCCTAACCCAGAGGAAACCTGAGAAGAACTTATCAACAAAAGAATTATTCCAAATAGATGGAGTTCGGAAAACCTGAGGCAGGCAATTGTTGCCAGCATACATGGAAAACCAAAGGTGAGAAGGAAAAAGACATGGGAAACTGGATGGGTAGTGCTGGAAAGAGGATAACATGCTTTTCCAAGAAAGAAGATTCCTAAATCTAGCCATAATACATTAAAATAAAACATAAATGTATACAAGTTCTAGAAATTAGAGCTCTATAATTACAGCGACAATGTAATTTTTCAGGTAACTATTAGGTAAGTTGTTTTGTCACAAAGCACCATAACACTTTACATCATTACCATGAGCAGGATTCTACCACATAGACTTTGGATGAACAGGATGTTAGTAGACAAAATATCTATGTTGGCGACAATGAATTAAAGGGGATAAATCTGAAGCTTATATTTAAATATTCATTTTCTTGATCAGGTCAAAAAGAAAACTATTCTTATATAATTACTATACTATTATTTCAATTCATATCCTGAGAGTTTACACAAGAGGAAATAAATAAACATATCATCTAAAGTGAGGATATTTTAAGGGAGCATCAACCTATGAGTGTTCTTACATGCACTGTTAAAAAAATAGTGAACTTCTACAAAGGGAACAAGATGTTTCTGTTAGAAAATATTATTAATTATAATTGGTTATTTTCCTTTAGTATTTGTAATAATTTGTATGTATCGATTGTCAAGTATTGATTGTCGTCGCGTCAGCTGATGTGCCATGCGGTCACGTCCAGTTACGACTTGGAGTTCAGCTGGCACAGATGCGCAGTATTATTTTTTGTCTACCACATTGTCTTGGCTGCTGCAAATAAACGTTAAGTTATAGTTACGACTTTTCGTTTGTTCTTCCTTATACCATTCAGCATGGTGAACTTCTACAAAGGGAACAAGATGTTTCGTCCATGCCTTAGAAAAAAGAGAAAGATGATTAGGACAAGTTAACGCGGCTGCCAGAATTCACACATCTTTCCCAGATGAGATATCTTGCCCTCATCAGGGAAGGAATTAAACACAACTGACTGTCATATCGATTTAAATTTTGAAATCCTTATAATGCTGATCATGTACTTTCATATAGTAATCATTAACATAAGCTATATGTGCAGTATCTAATACTTCTAATAATCCATGTATTGTAGGGCTAGTAACATGAAAATTCACCCCCTGCCATGACTAACTTGCTCCAGTAATTCTGGAGACTCAATCCCTATGAAATCAGATAACAACCCAGATATGCCAAGCCAATTAGGATCCTAAATGGGATATGGAGCCCTATTCTGGATCTGAGCGCACTATTCCACGATCGAGCTATTCCACACCTCATTATAGCTCACGACCATATTCTGAATCGGCCCGAGCAATAAATTGCCCGGTTCCGAGTGGCTATAATAGGTACCGCCCCTTCCGGTATGAGAGGCTAGAGGAACAGTAAGCAGGAATTCCGGCAACCAATGGCAAGCAATGTTTACATATACAGCTGGAACAGTTTTCAACATGGCCACCTCGATCGCGATCATTCCCTCTTATAATCTATGTATTATTTTACCTCTTAAATAGATAAAATTATAAATATAATACTTTTTATGTATTATAAGCTATAACTTTTAACTAACAAGGTTGAAGAAATGTATTCCACATATTCTATAAAATGACTTACGATGATATTATGGCGGAGCGGTGAATGCTATTGTGAGTCTTCTGCTGTAATAAGATTTCAACATTACATTTTTAAAGTTATTTATGTAAATAATGCCTGCGATTCAAAGTATAAAATAATGTATGGAGTTTCCTCTTTCCCTGTACCAATTTTGTGATAGTAGTGAACCTTATTATGCTATCAGCGAGTCTTATATCTCATGTTGACATTTGTATTTTGTGACTGGCTGTTTTGACATGCAAGTATCACAAGTAGTCCTTCGGTCGAGAACTATCATTATTGTAAAACATGTTATTCTAGTCTGTGATTTCTTATTCAACTGGCAGTAATTGCCTGGGAGCTCCCATTGACTGATGTTTAAAGTTTGTAGTGGCATTGACGCGAAGGTAAATGTAAGCGAGAGATGGGCATAGAAAAATGTTAATATCGGTCTCAGTTGAAATGATACAGAAATAATTTTAGTGTCTTTATAATTGTTGAGGATTGGCTACTTAGTAAACACCTGAGGTTTTTGTCGGTAATGAAAAGTTTATGAATTAATTTCCCTGAAGAAGGCCCCATGTAGGTATGTGATGTTATTGGACGTGTTGTTGATGTTTACATACGTTTCCCAGACAGCACAGAGTTCTCTGTACATAATGTATTTTAACTGTATAATATACATTATGTAGGCTTTCACTGTATTACCGCGGTAATACAGTGACTCTATACAGGGATCATACATACACTGTATTCCATAATGTAATACGGCGTATTTCCATCTATATTACATCATGGAACATCGATGTATTATGCCCGTATTCCATTATGTAATACGGCTATAATATAAATGTATTACAACTGTGGAGACATTCGAAATACTACTTATTTCCAACTGTATTACATCATGGAAAACCGAAGCATTTTGCCTGGATTCTATTACGTAATATGGCTGTGATATGAGTGTAATACCACTGTAGAGAATACTAGTGTGTATCATATGCATGCATATTGGAAAATTTTATAAAAATATGTTATTTCTCATAAGGTCAGAATCATTTCTTCCATCTTCATAATAAACCTTTTCATAACGGAATGGATTTGAGAATTTTTCTCTCAATGCAGTGAGTATTACTTGTATGTATCGGCAACATTATCTCAATATCACCGGAAAAGTTTTATAAACCTACTTATTATAACCATGGCGTAACAAAATCGATCGTATTTTTCGATCGTGTGAAATCTAAATCGATCTCAATCAAATAAATGACCACCACTTCTTCTGCCACACGTTCCGAAAATAATCATATACAACCTATACATGTAAGTGTTGCGTTAACATGCCATGTGGCTCGTGTGTTTTGAGATATCGGCACAGTCTAGACTGTGATATCGGTATAACTTTCGCGGTTGTTCGCGGTGTTCAAGCAGTAAAAACAAAATACTGCGGCGCGGAAACTTCGAAAGTCATTATGTATCTTTCATTGTTACGTACCATTGTCACGGTACTTGGAGGTGTGGTTATGCATGAAATCCAACGTCACTAAGGTGCAAGAAGACCATTTAACGATGGATAACCCATTATGGCAAGGTAAGTGTAATCTCTTTTCGATCTGCTCTACATTTTCCTAACATTTCATCAGACGATGACTTTTTGTTGAAATATATCAAATCGATCAGAAAAATAGGTACGACTGCAACTCGCAGTGTGTGCATACAGCATCTGGATTTATACTTGGTAAGTTTAGCCTATTAATGGGTTACAAAAATTGCGATGATCGTTTCGATTTTTTTTCAATTTATCAATATTACCTGTCGTAAAATTTCCGTATTTGTTTTGTAAGTGTAAGCCCGTGTTATATTACAGATATTAGCACTGGCCATAATGTTAATTCTTTCCTTCTTCAACGGACGGAACACAGGCATTGAATACTGAGGGCCATTAACCCTTTCGCGCCGGTGAACTTTTCTCGGAAATATCTTTAGTATCCTGGGCTTCATGGGAGACTCAGCTCATCTCTGTTAGGAGGCATTTTGAAGGGAATATCTTCACCGGCGTACCGACCGCACTCTTCCTTCTCTTCGGTCGGCAACTAGTCTCGACCCTCCGTCTCATGAGCACACCCTCTCACATCATGGGGTTGCGGTCAGTTTTTATATGCGCAGTGGTTTTTTTAAACAATCATTCATTGCAAACGTGAGAAAATGGATGTCTGAAATGAATTCTCCGTGTTTATTTGATCATTTTAAAATTTTAAATGAATTTATAGATGTTATATTAACGATTTTAGGATATTCATCGGAAAATAATGGTTAAAAGAAAGCTGAAGACAACTCCATTAATATAAGAGCTAGAATTTCGCTTAAAATTTGAGAGCACATTGCAAAACACAAGTAGTTCATTTCAATGGTTAATGTTTTAGTATAGCCAACGAATATTTAATTAGAATATCTACTGCACATACAATTAGTGACGGCTGACACATGCTGAGAGAATGACCGCTAAAGGGATCGAGGGTCGAGCGAACTCCGTTGTACCCTAGGGTTGCTTAGGACGCAACGGACGCAACCGCCCTTCCGGAGGGAGGGAGAGGGGGTTTCGGGAAGGGTGGGAAGGAAGGCGCTCCAATGATTTCCAGATGTTGACAACAAAGGGAGAAGAACTCACGCGCGGGTTTCGAGGAAAAACCTTTCTCGAAATTTTTCAAAGCTTTCCTTGCTAAAGGGATGCAAGTTCATGTGGTTAGTCGCGTTTGGAGAACCATAAAACGAACATCTCTTTGCTTTTCTGGAGCCTCTGCGACATTCTATTAGAAGTAATTATAGTAGCTGATCCCAAAACATCGTATTCACAAGATAAGCACTGTGCGAGACAGATCGAGCACGTTGAGACCATCGAGAAATTGAAGAATAGCAGAAGTCAATCGTAAGTATTCTATAAAATTTTATACTCTCTTAAGCCGTGTTCACCGAATTCGAACCCGAATCCCTCATTTGCCTTTTTTGGAGATCATGGTTCGAATCCTGGTCAAGTCAAATGACTTTTTCATGGCGATTTTCATCCTTCGGTGTTTAAAAATAACATACTTTTTTCAGTTTCGCAAGGTAAATGACTACTGCATGGTAGATGAATTTCATTGGTCACATTAAAAGGATATTTTAAATCCTATGTATTATTGTTGATTTTTTTCTTCCCGTCGATATTCAACGGGCAATTTCTCTAGTGTTTATTATTAAAAAAGAGGTAAAATTATAGACCATATTCAAAGACATGTGAGCTATGGCCTATGTAGAATAATTAATAATAACACAGATATGTTGAAATTTAACCCTTTTGATCGAGGAATAACACAACTGGAATATTTATTCTTTTAATGCAATCTATGTGCACTTATTTTTTCTCTTTCTTTCAGGGTGGGTGTTGGCCTAAATATATTATTGAAGCTGTAATTTAATCCTCCAGAAATGTAAGTTTATTTCATTCAATTTGCCAACGATGAAATTTATTTTGTAACTATACGTCATGTTGAGTGAATTTTAACTACCATGTATCAGGGATACATGGTAGTTAAAATTCATACGTCCAACAATACCAAGCATATATCAGGGAAATATAAAAAAGGTGTAGCCATTGCCCTAGAGATAAAGCAACTTTCAAATTTAAATTTGTGGGATTATAAGCACTTAAACTGAATTTCTGGTGTATATATTTCAGTAATTGTGGCCAGTGGTGGAGGTTATACCAGACAGCAAAAAATACCTACACTCCTCCTCTAGTAATACCAGTTACCAGCTCAGAGGAATTGGAGGAGTTAGAGGGTCTATTGGGTAGAGATTCTCAGTTTCAGAAGCATACGGTGTGTATTTTCACTTTTTTTATTCCTTTCATTATTGTTACAGTATATAAGGAACTTAAATGAAAACATAAAATCTCTGGTAATTAGTTTTTTTAGGATAGCACTATTAGTATAATCCTCTGAATTATATTCATTCCCTATTTCACATAAAATTGTTTAGTGGACTGCTCACCAAGAACTTTGGTGATTACGTAAGGGTGAACCTGGCCAAAATAATGACAAGAAGAGTAGCAGAGACGTTGAACTGGTCTGGAAAAAATAAGAAACCCTTTAAAAGCCTCAAAAATCTACTCAGAATATTGACAGGTTGGTAATTATTGCGGAAGAGCTATTGTTATCAAGATGCCCTATTGAAAATGCCCCACTGGTTTCCTATAGGAATTGTGTGAATTCCTATAGGAATTATGTGAATTCCTATAGGAATTACAGTTTCCTACAGGAACGATGAAGCTTCCTATAGGAACAATAAATTTCCTATAGGTACAAGAAAGTTTCCTATAGGAACGAGAAATTTTCCTATAGGAATGATAAATTTTCCTATAGGACGAATTTTTTCCTATAGGAACGAGGAATTTTCCTATAGGACGAATATTTTCCTATAGGAACAAGAAATTTCCTATAGGAACAAAAAATTTTCCTATAGGAATGAGAAATTTCCCTATAGGACGACTATATTTTCCTATAGGAACGAGAAATTTTCCTTATAGGACGAATATTTTCCTATAGGAACGAGAAATTTCCTACAGGAACGAGAAATTTTCCTATAGGACGAATATTTTCCTATAGGAACGAGAAATATTCCTATTGGACGAATATTTTCCTGTAGGAACGAGAAATTTCCTTTAGCACGAATATTTTCCTATAGGAATGAGAAAATAACCCTCTAGTTATGAGAAATTTTCCTATAGCATGAATATTTGACAATGGAAAAAGGTTTCCTATAGGAATTAGCAATATTTCTATAGCACAAATATTTATTATAGGTACATTAAGAATGTTTCCCATAGTGCGAAAAATTCTAATTAATTCGAAATTAAAAAAAGAAAACATTTCATTTTATCAATGGTTCTGCATTCTCACAAATATAATGCATACATCACCATTCAAGACAAGTTTTTACAATATTTCATTTATAATTAAAACATTATTGTCAATAAAAATTTTTAAGAAAAAGTTAGAAATTCATTAAAAAATGGTTCACCGATATGGAACTCACATAAGTAGTCAGTTCCATTCCAATTCCAGTGTAACGCAAACTATATCTGGCATAACACATGAAGTTCTTCTCCCTTTGTCCGGCGTTTTACACGGGGCACGTACAATCTGATGTAAGTACGAACGTGCATTTCAAATTGCATGGTGTCGTGTTTACACGATGCATTACCCGCGCGGGTAGATGCGTGAATACAATCACCATCAAATTTTCACCGTGTAAACACTCCAAATTGCGCAAATGCGTGGACAGAAAATAGCCCGTTCTAATTTGGTGAATGTGTTCACGCATCTGTCCAGCCACGTACTGGCACGGGTAAATGCATCGTGTAAACACGGTAAGCCGTGAATTGCAAGAACGCATGCGTGAATGCATGAACGCGAGGTAGCAAAATAGCTTCTGCTCTAATTCGAAAATGATTGCACGCCCGATTGAGAAAAAATGCAGTTTGAAGTTGTGCAATTTCGTGCCTCGAGTTAAACGGCCTTATGACTCTGTAGGTGTGCAGCAATCCTCTTTCTCTCTCTCAACTTTGAGTTCTTTAATCACAAAATACACTACCCCTGAAATTGATTCAAGTAATATATATATATTGATTGTTTGGGCAAATGCACGGTATTTGGACTGTAGCGTCCAGTAATTCCCGTCAAGTACTGTACCGCACTTTTGTTCTGCGTAATCTTAGCATGCCAAAGTTATACTTATGAGATCGCTCTCTCATCAACTCAGTCAGTTGGTGTAATGGTCAGAGTCGGCGACTCATGAAATGAAGGTCCTCGGATCTAATCCTAATGATGGCCTTTTTTTTTAAGGTTATGCATATGAGACTATTTTCCTATGGGAAAATTATATCCTATAGAAAAATTATTTCCTATAGGAAAAAATTTCCTATAGGAAAATTTCGAGTTCCCATTGTCAAATAACTGTGGGAAAAAAAAATTCCTATAGGGCATTTTCAATAGGGTGTTAAGCTAGTAGGCAAAATTTACGATTCCTTGGTGAAGTTGCTTTAAATGTAGCATCTAGTAATGGTGGAAACCCATCATATTGATGAACATTATGTATTTACTCTTTCAGATTCAGCATTCCTTATTCCTGGAAGATATGAAGAAAAGTCCTTCAAAGTTGAGGTATCAAATTGGCTCTGTCAAGCCAGCAGGAGGAAAAATTAATCATCTGTCTTGATACCTGTTACCATAAATTTAATGGTTAAATTTAAATATTATTCATTAAGAAAATTCTTGATTTTAAATATAATTGTATTTTTTTAAATAATGTCCATTATGGGTAAAGTTTTTCCTGAATTCTGTAAAAAAATTATAGTATAGAATTTCCCTTCTAGAACATTTTCCTGGAAAATGCATTCTAAAATCAGCTTGTGTCATAAGGGCTAAGGGTAAAGCTAAATATTTTTATGCCTATCCTCCAGAATTAAAAAATATAAATTATTTCACTGTCAAACTTTATCCAATTGGAACTAAGTTAACCAAGTGTTGAATGTTGTTGTCTGAGTTCTTTTTAAAAATTTTGTATTCTTTTTAAGTAACTTTAACTAGTAAAGTAAAGTTAACTTGTGAAGATTTAAAATAATGTAAAATAATTTACAAATTTGTATCATTTTTTAAATTCATTGTTTGAGATTAAAAACTATTGTATTGTTATAATTAATACTAGCTCTGTGCCGAACTTACGCTCTCTGAACCACATACTGAACATTCCTGGGTTATTATTGAAATTGTTTCTGTATTCAATCCAAATTATTTTTCTAATGGTAAAAATTATTGTATTCTAAAAATTAATTCCTACTAGGTATGCATATCCATTAATTACTCTTTGTATTTAATATTTAAAATGTATATATTTCATTGTTATAGTAATCAAAATTACCAATTGTCTATGTAAGAAACAATTTTCACTTGATTTTGAAAAAAATATGTACTTTCCTTTTGATTATAACTTATGCCTGTCTCCATGCATTTTTTTGTATAATTGATATGGAATAATAATAAAATGAAAAAAATATCTTACGTTTTATTTTTTTATGACTTCCCTCATATTTGAATTTGGTGTAATTTAATTATAAGGCAATATGCCCCAGTGATGCATAGACCACTGTAAATAGCATGAATTATACATAATGTAATACAGCTGCATTGCGCAATGCATCCAGAAGTATTTATGGGATAATACCACTATATAACAGACTAAATACAAGCTATTTACATTATGTATACATGAGACTCCCCATACGTCTGAAATACTGATGCTATATGACTGAATTACATCTAAAATACGGCTGTTTTACATTGTGTATTCTATACATTAAACGTACAGTTAGTTTACATCATGTATACAGCCTGTATAACAGCTGGATCATAGATGCAATACATTATGTAATACAGCTATAATATGTATGCCCTAGAGGACTTTTGAAGCAAAAATACATCGAAATTATGGCTGTATTACGGCCATATTACATTCCCATACATGATGTATTATTGAGGTAATTCAGTTGATTTTCATTTGTATTACATAGTGTGTGCTGTCTGGGTTGCCATTACGATATACGAAAGTGGTGTGCTCTTTTTAATTCAACCCTTGCAAACTTGTTCATAGATATACTTGGGAAATTCCAAAATTATAACCCAGATTTTTGTAGTGTTCGTCTTCCCTATAGGCAGGAATAAGCGATGGGAAACATGCCTTTGTGCTGGCAAATTGCATTACGGAGTATGAAATTATTTTATTGTATATTATAATGTTATCGTGTGACCAGTAGCAATTAAAATACGTTCAATTCATAATGGGAAATAATCCGCAACAGAAGGGAAGATAGACGATAGTTCTCTCATCGTAAATATATCGGTCTCCATTGAAATGATGGAGAAACAATTTTACTGCCTTTATAATTGTTGAATATTAGCTATTACGTAAAAACTAAGGTTTTAGTGGGTAATGACAACTTAATGCATCATTTTGAAGAACCCAATTTAAGTGAATTTTTACTATTTTCATGGGGTGAAATTGTACCTGTTTGAGTTGATTTTTACTTAAGTTGACCATTACGATTCGTCAAAGCGAATGATGTTTGAATAAATATAGCGTACTGTTTTAAATAAAACCCTCGTATACTTGTGGTTACGTATATGCTTGTAAATATCTTTGATGTTTGCGAGTCATACTCTAAACTATCGTGGTAAATGTCCGCTTTCGTCACACCAGCATGAACGTCTTTTTCACCCAGTTAAAACTAACGTATTGCCATGAAATCCATGTCAGTCATCCTGCCAGGTATGCGCATTTATAAAAAATTTTCACTCTGCGAATTAACTCATTTCTCGTGAAATAGTAATGAGTCAAGCCGGAGAAGTGTCATTTTCCCTCTCCGCCATACGTGAGATAGGGTCGAGCTATTGAGAATAGCCCGGTATCAAAGGCCGAGCAATAATAATTCGACCCTCACCGGTGCTATCCGCCGTTCAGAATACCGAATAGCCACCGTGCTGTTGTCATCTTTAGAATAGCCACTTCCGGTGGCTATTTCATCATTCAGAATACCGAATAGCCACTGGGTCTCCATAATCGTGAAAATAGCCACTTTTCGCGCTATTCTGACAAATAGCTCGGCCTTATTTTCATTCAGAATAGGCCTCATGGACCACCATAAGTTACAAATAGAAACAAAACAAAATCTACAGATTGCACATACCTGCTTTTAGTGGCAGAAGCCTGAGCAGTTAGTTCTTTTAGTCTCTTTACAGATGAAAATAATGGTTCTCCAGCCTGTAATTTAATCTCTACAAGATTTTCAAGCATTGCTTGACATTTCCTTATTTCTTCGTAGCATTTCCTTATATCATCAGAAATCTCCTTTAGCTGATTGCACATCATAGGTGGGGTGACTGCCAACTTAAGACAACCAACAAGCTTCTTCAAGTTTTCCTCAGAGGCCTCTGGTGATTCGCCTAAAATAATTTTGCAAACAAATATAAAAATAAGATAAAGATTTGACAGCAGAAAAAATTGGGTGTTTCTAGTAAAATATTTACATAATTCTACAACATCCCACATAGCATGCAAGGTTGATGTAACATTGCATAATTCTTGCATAGAGATGGCCACGATTTCCAATCTTGCTGCAAGCTAGCTATAATCATGCAAACGTTGGCTATCTCTGCGCATACTCAGTGCAATATTGCTCTCATCTAGTGGGGAGGGTGACAACCTTGCCGACCTCGCTGCAAGATCCCAGCAAAGCTCAATATTGTCAAGATAAGTGGCTGCAATATTCAAGCAAGGCTCAATCTTGACAAGGTGCTGTAAGAGTCCTGCTACTTGATGAACTTTTGCAGGAAATTGGAAGGTGCCATAATTTCCAGAAAAATTAAGCCTTGCTGCAGGCTTGCTGTGCTATGTGGGATGGGAGTAAAAGGCTAAAATGTAGACTCCACGATCTCTTTCCATCAGCCCCAAGGCTACTAGATGGTAACATCCAATGCTTCGAGGAGTCATACAGCTAGCTCAAACTAAAGTAATAGAAAAAGTATAAAAATTCCAACCTACTCTGGAGATATCGACCAAATATTTCACACAATGATAGGTTTTTCATCATAATATTTTCCCTCAGCTCGTCGAAAACAGTTTGCTTCTCTTCGCTTGTCAACTTCACACTCTGTTCGTACTCGGGTATTATCGATATACCTAAAAGTGCTACATCACTGTGTGAGAATACACCCCCATGTTGTGCTATATCCAGATATTCATTCAGATTTCCAAAGTGCAAAACTTTATTGATCTTCTGAAACAAGATAATAAACAATGTCTAAATTCAACACTGCATGAAGAGCAATTCATTTAAAGAACAAAGACTAATGGAACTCCATGAATCGGGACTATATATAAGTACTTAATGGGTAGAATAGTATTAGATTCGCTTTCATACAATGAAAAAGACTAATCCAAATCCAAACAACAAAAATCAATTGCCTGAAGATTATTTATGAATCTTTGAATTACCCAAAAGAATCTCTTGAATGAATCATTACTCATAACTTCAGTCAACTTTTAATCTCAAATGTTGATTTATACTGCGTTTCTCTACTTTCACCTAAGTATATTCAGAAGAGGATTTGTTTTTAATTCATTGAAGTCTTACCGTAGTTTCTCCGTAATTTTATTTTTATCAACATAAATGCCAATACTGTCGATTTTGAATATATCTTACGACGAATTAAAAGTAGCTGCAGTACCACTTACCGCGGTTGTTGAGCTAGATAACTTCCCACTTTCAACTACCTCTTTGAGGGAAGAGAGTAACATTTTACTGTGTAAGTAAAGAATTCTCGATTCATCCAGCCGAGAGCACAACGCCCTGATTCGTTCTGTGAAGGAGTTAAGGAAAACGGTAAACCACAACGAATTTCCACCGATTGTCTATTACACACCAGTCTTTCGCTTGAGCATTGATGAGTCAACCAACATTGAACGAAACCAACATTGAAATTAATTCCATTTTACCCGAATCCATCGTGGAAAATGCGCAGAGAACGGTTACTGAGTGCACAATCCGACTGCCTGCTCTTCCTCACTCATATGGTTTCTCCCGCCAAATTTTCAACAAGAGCGAAGAGCGCATGAATAACACGAATAACAGATGAGCGCTATCTTCCGCTCACTCCGTGTAGGTCGCGTGCACGAATAATACACTATGTAGGCTCCTTGGTCGTGTGCTGTGCAAGAACAGACTGTGGGCACAGATATTAGAAAATACTCTTTTCTAAATGCTATTTTGTATATTCCCTGTCTGTGGGAATAGGTGCTCCAGGCAGTGACGGATAAAGGAGGGGGGGGGGACGCGGCCGCCCCCGGGTACATAAGGGAAAATGGTGGTCATAATTGGTATTCCACGAATAGTATGTACAAGGAAGGTCCCAATAAAAAAGGACCATGAGTATGTATAAGCCATGAGGTATTCCATATCCCCCCCCCCCCCAGAACACCGGAGAGTAGCAAACCGCCTCCCCCCACGATAAACGACCTTATCCCGCCACTACCTCCTGTGTCCTCCCAAGGTGACAGAACACTTAATTTCTCCAACACCTAGGGGTCCTCAAGGTCTTCTGAATTCTCACCTGTCGAGTTGAAATGGCAATCATAAGGACTCTACAGTTGTGACCTAAGATTGGTGCCCCAAGGGTTGTAAGGGAGTCGAGACGTACTGACTTAGTCATGCAAAAGCACAGTATTAAGTCGTACGCAGGTCGTTCCAGCGGGTCAACGAGAGTTATATCAGCCTTATTCTTTTACGGCTGGAACTCTATCACAGGGATTGAAGAACACGCATGAGAAAGTATGCGGTATATGAAATTTGGATAACATATACTCGGTACGAATGACCTCCGTACCTGGGTCAAATGCCATCACCAAAAAGTTATCCTCCGTTTTGTATGAACCACCCACTTATATCACCATTTCAGTGGCATATTATTTAATTGTTTTGCCGACTCTATAAAGTACTCCAACTCTTCAGGGAGCAGCTCATTTTCGTTTGACCAAGAATGCACTCCGGTACGTGGCCATGACAAGCATCTCTGTATTGCGACTTTGACGATGGGCATCGGGTTACTACAAAATATGCTTAACGAGTGGAGGAAAGTCAGTAAGTGGTGGTGGATTAAGTCAGTTTTACTGGGGGGGGGGGGAATTGCTACTTTCTTGGAGTGATCTAAAATTTCTGATTGACTACTACTTTTAAGATAGCCACATTCAGCTAACTTCAGAGGAAATTACTTATGCAAAAATTTGAATTAAGTTTACTCAAATTATTCAAAGGGAAATGAAGTATGTACATACCATGGTGTGTATGTACGTCATTATTGGTACATGCAAGGGACACCACCTCCCAGAGGATTTTTGGTATTCAATACCAAAATATCAATGAGTTAAATATTTTATTCGAAAAATTCTATTGGCCACGTATGCAAATGTTATGAATTAGGAAGTCAAACTTCATGGTTAGATGACACAACTTACCATATTTCATAGTATCCTTAGTACAAGTTAAGTTCTCTTGTACACAGGTGAACAGCATCAGGGATGAATCTCCACTAATCTTAGTTTATATGGTTCCTTGATGTGGATGTCTGATGACAACCGCACATACATTAAATACCTACATACATTGTAGTAATCGAAAGATGCTTGAGTCATATTTCAAAAAGGGGAATTGGCATGGCACCTCCATTCCAGGAATATTACCCCATGTATCCTATAACCCCATGCTTTCTAGGCTTAAAAATTCTCAAAGCAAATCGACATCCATCTGATATTCAACAAAAACAGGCGTGTTGAAACGAAGTAGAGGCAGAATTTATAATTTATGGACTGCCTATTGATAACAATGAAGAAATTATCAGTTATTCTGATTAATTATAATAGCAGTGTCCAGTTGTGCTCACCTGTCATTAAGAATATTCAAATAAAAAATTGCCACCAGTAAAAACCAAAGATATTAGTTAATTAAGTTATCATCATGAGCCTTCTCCAGGCTTAATCATATATTAATATAGCTTGTTACATTCCAGAAAACAGCCTTTCTTCGCATTTAGGAGAGGATTTGAGTAATCTATTTTGGGTTTCTCCAACTACCTATTTCATTTGAAAGTGGAACATGTCTGTAACATGTATTCATTAACCAACTACACGAATACTCAGGTACACTCCTATCTCATGAATATTTGACTGATGTATTGGCTAAATATATCATGATATACTTAAAAACTCCAAATAAATAAGCCACTGTACTAACAGTTTACTGCAAATTTACAATGTTTATAGAATCAAAGGCAATACAAATTACTGTGATTTATGTACTGTACAATTTAGGCAAATTGCATGAGTGTAAATTACAAAACATGAAAATGTTAAATTATTTTTTTAATGATGGAAACAATGCCATTCTACGCAAGATGGCACAAGGCAGGCCAAAGAAAAACAATATGTAGTTATCTACTGATTGCTTGACTCAGGACAAGGCAAAAGCATGGGGAGTTACATTCAAGCATGGCCATGCCTAAAGAGCATGGCATAATGTGGATAAATGAATTCTCCTCACTTCTGATGGAGGCACAAAGGAATAATTTTGGATAATACTGTCACAAGAATACACAATTTTTCAATTTCACTGCATGCGAAGCCTTACAGCAATTGTCTGTTACATAGGACTCATTTGATAAAAAAACATTTCCCCACACTTCTACTTCACTCTTAGGATATGATCATACTTTAAGACAGCAAAATGGGAACAGACAAAACAACATCAAACACATGTCAGGTGGGTACTCAATGATCGTACATTTCAATATTGATTTTTTCTGTGGAGGATTGTAATATAAGTAGGCTGTCTTTTGAAGACAAGTTGTAAAACAAGCACCATCTGCTTCGCTTCAGTCCATCACTTATTATAAGAGATATTATGATAATGAGTTACCACTTATCTAGCTTTCAGATACAGTTTTAGTTGTAACAAGAGTCCAAAAACATTTCATGTATTTGATTTAAGCATCATGTTCCACAAACGTTACGGCAGTGCATCGCCACAAATTTGCTGTCACGAGAGACAATCATAATTGGAATCCCAGACATACTTAATCCATCCATAAGAGCCATTGATTAAAAAAGGAACTGAGCAGTGTATTTCCATGAACAATATCTGTGAGAATACAGCAAATACTTACAGATATTGCTGGCTCATCAGATAAACTTATGAATTAATATGACAATGTCTAAAAGATTTAATTAATAAAACTGCATTGCCATTGGGGTATTCTTTGATCACATTAAATTCCACTCATTACATTCCCATTCAATACCACAATCAATACTGCAAGAGACAAAGGTGATGAAAAGACAAAAAATATATATGTATATATAAGTATATTCTAAATATGTATACAGCACAAGTGCAGCACTACAACTTGGTGGTACATTCATTAAATAGGACCACATTTCAAACGCCTTATTTATGAGGGCACATTCTAACACTAGCACAGCAGAATATTTTTTTTAATTGTTCAATGTGTGTACGTAGCAAATTTTAAATTGGGATCAGCAGAGAAGAGAAATAGTCAAACAAAATGGGTTTAACTTATTTCTAAAAAATACATGAAACAGATGAGGTACCTCATGTCTGATAGAAATGTATCACAATTACCATTTACAAATCATTTTAGCTGCCTGCTGTCTTTTAACAATTCTATATAAAACAAAATTACGAAGAAATTGTTAAGTTTATGCTTTAAGTAAAGTTTATGGCACTTGGGAGAAAAATTCAAATCTCAAATATTGGTTGGCCAATGCACCAAAACTGATGATAAATATACCACAATGGCAAAAAAGTGCACTCATTTAAATGTAATCTATTATGTACATCACAGGTATATCATATAATTTAATTCAAGGGGCTGCTGCCATTAAAAAATTCACTTACACAGTTTACATTAATTGAAATACCACTATTAGACATTTCATTCAATCTCAAAATGCATCGCACGATTCCTTTCATCAAAAATTTCAAGAAACTAAAATTTATACCAATTCCTACAAATTACGAATACAAACAGAAATACACAACAGTGAGAGATATACACATTTGCTCAATAAAGCATGATACATATACCATCTATATTTACAGGTGAACACTGAGTAGTAGAACAGTCTTTGTTTCACAGATGTAAGTTCCTTCACACAATCTCCTCTCCCGAAACCAAATCCATCCCGATATTTTTTCTAAAAACCGGGCATGTAAGTCAATTCTCACAGCACACAGTGTGTGGCTTGATAAAACACAACCACTCCAAAGTCACTGGGGATTAGCCCAATTATATATCACTTCGGTACACTGTACACAAATTTCATTAGCAATGATGCCTTTTTAGCATTTTTTTGCACGGATATGCTAGCAGTTATGTTTTTATTTACACATCACACAACACCAAAACACACTCAACCACACACACATACATTGCACTCGCACCAATGCACTAGAACTCACTCACAACTCACACTCTCTTATCTCAAAAAAAAAATAAACAAAAATGTCAAGTTCTTTTCACTGGGTACATTCAGACCAGAAAGAAAACTGGTGGAAGAAAAATAAAAAAAATGGAGATTCCAGTTTACTGTGCACAGAGCAATGTCCAAGGCCCTATTTTTGGGTCAGCACGGCCAAGTAGTGCACCTTGGCAACTGAAGAAAGATAAATGAGGAAGTTCAATTCACCATCAACGTGTGCGACTCCATTGGTGCAGCAGAATCATACAGGGTGTCTGTGTCCTGTGTTGGCTCCCCCTGGAGTTGGCACTGGTTGCTGAGTGTGCCTGCTCCACAGTCACAGAAAAATCTAACACGGAAAGAGAGGAAGAACAAATGAGAATGAGAGTTAATTAGATCACTAAGAAGCTATAACACTGTCTAATAGCATGAGAAATATCAAAAAATAGTTCAAATTGTGCCACAATAAGTACAACCACCTGTAAATTATGGGAATTCACTCTAACTTCATTAGTTATTCATAGTTGAAAATTAACCACAGTAGACCCCAGCGTTACGATGGTAATCCGTTCCATAGGACTGTTTGTAATGTGAATTACATCGTAAAGTGAACAACTGAACGAGGGATCGGTATAACTAATTCAACGCCAGTGCATTGAGGTACAGAATAGTGTTGGTATGAAATACACTGCAATAAAAATTATTAAAAATGTTATTTAACCAATTTTTAAACTTTAGTAAGGTGTTGAAAATAGTCCACACATCGAATATCATTGCATGAATACGTAAGATGTGCCTCGCCTCCGTACTCGCCGTCCAACAATGAGCCAATGTCAGCGACTTAATATCTAATTGCATTTTCAAGCAATGTGAAGAAAACGTGGGATAGAAATGATTCAACTCTCATAATACCTCAGCTTAATACTCGGCATCGGTAATTAGGCATCTTTATTTTGGTCTCACGCCATCATCTCTAAATCGCAATTACCTCAACGAAACCTGAAGAAACACGTCCGTAGAAAGTGATGTTGCAAGCTTACTAAAATTATAAACACAAAATTAGGCATTGAGTTATGACAGAAATAGGCATAGTATGAGAAGTAGCACATAGTCATGCATAGACGACAGATGCATCAGTCGGTAACTTTTCAACAAATAATAATTCATGAGCTGTCGTTGCTCGCCTGTCTCCGCTTCCAAAGATCTTCCTTTTCCTTGTCCCAAACCAGCAGCATTTCTAGTCAAGGTCACCCTGTGGAGATTGAATAGCTGAATAACAAAAGAGATAGCAACAGATGGGAGAACCTTCTCAAAGCCCTTTTCTCAGAACAGCTGACCTGACTCTTCGGAGCTGGGTGAGTTATTGGGGGTTGGTTGTTTACTTTAAGGACGCACAACCTTCTTAGAGTGAGCCGTCCACTTCACAAGCGAGTGCTCTAAAGGCCTTCCCCTTTGCAAGGTCACGGCTGATCTGTGGGTGAACCGGCATAAAATAGGACCCTCTCGGTCAGTACATCGACCGAATGAGGGTCCCCCTATTTAAGTCGAGACCCAGGTGAAATTGAGGAGACTTCCCTGTGTGCGTGTTGGCAACACGGTCATCGACACCACGATGCTGCTGCCCATCCACAGCAGCTACTGCAGAGGTATCGTTGCCACCACCTTTTCTCTCCCGCCATCTCTTACCAATCATAGTATTCTTTTAGTCTGTGCCTTGGCGTGCCCAGTTATTCCTTGTTATATCATTTTGTTGCATAGTTGTTAATTAAATTATTGTGACCTATCGGAGGAACTTTCACTGAATTTACCCCCACTAAAGCGCAAGAGTTTCTGCTTGAGCTGCACTTTAGAGGGCATGGTCACTACAGAAACTTCCCACAATAAACTACCTACCTCTGGCAAGTTTAGTTACTGAATGGTTAATGCCGTAGGAAAAGAGACGGTTCATAGTGCAAATTATGCCCTTTGTCGACAATACCACATCGCGCGGAAGACACATGAAGACTGATATTCACAAAACCTTAGAACACATCTCAGTGACCAAGATGGCAGTGCGAAGCAGATTCTCTCGGCACCTCGTTGCAAAGTCATAAGGGCGTGAATTTCGATGCAAATTTCAATATGCCATTACAGTTTGTCACTATCATTCACCGAGAAATGTTACGAAATAATTTTGTTCGTATATAATTCGATAGAATTCAACTCATTTCATTTATGTGATTTATTATCTCGTGCCAGCTGTATCCATTTAGAAATATCACTTCGTTGGTAATGGGCTCTAACAATAGGTTATTCTTTGGTGGAATTTATTATATTTGTACAAGTTGGTAAACAAAATGATGCCTCTATAATGGCTAATGAAAGCCTTAATCTGAATTATCATAGATGTGATCCTGACTATGCAAGGAATGTTGTGTTATCTCTTTTGCACTGATTGGTGGCAGCGCTAATCACCACAGCATTTTCTCGATTTGATCTAATTTCAACAAAGCTCATAATTAATTACATGTATCATTAAATATGTAAATGTTTCTGTGATAAAAAGTGCAGTCCAGTAACAAATAAGGCTTAGAATGCTGAATGAATAAAAAATCATGGGTGCAAAAAAAATGGCCGAAATAAGAAATTTTAAAGGGCACAAGCAAAATCAGTTCACTTCACAATTCCTAGCATGCAGATCATTAAGTGAATCCATCGTAAAGTGGGGAATTATTATTATTAATTGTAATTATTATTAATTAAATTAAGGAGCGAAAAAGGCAAGGCATATTATCATTACATGTAGAGTTGCACTTGAAAGATACTACCCATCAGATTGTTTACAATGTCAAGCAAAGCAGGTCTTAATATTTAACTCAATAGATATGAGCAAACATTGATAAGAAAATTGACAAGAGCTGTTACAGTATTAAATCCAATTATTTACCATCTTTTAAAATGGCAATTTCTGGTAGTTTAAAAGGGTGGCCATTGTATTTATACTTTTTTAAGCCAAGGACTATTCTTAAGAGGATAATCACACTCCCAAGGTGGTCAAAATGCACAGCAGGGTGTGATGTTAGCATACTCAAACTATTTTCATATTTATTTAACTGCCTTCCCAACATACCACGCATGTCACACCATTGCATTTCAAATGAATATGGTTTGGTAATATGAACGCAAAAGAAAAAAAGGCACTGAATAAATCTCCATGAATAGATAATTAAAGTCAATTTTCCACAACCCTTGACATACCACCAATGAATGAGGTGGTGGCAAATAGGTCTGCCTCTACATGGATAGCTCGGTGAAGAAATGTTTTTACAAGCAGCTAAGATACTTTTACTCAAGCATAAGTGAAGAAAATAATAAAAAAAAACAAATAGGTTCAAAGCAGACGTGACAACATATTAGCAAAAGTAACAATTTCATAATTTTACACAAAACAGCACGATGGCCTCAAAACTTAAAACAGAGGCAAGTTTATTATTCATGAAAATTACTCCAGCCACACAGCGTAATCTTCTTTCAGAGTTCAAATTTACAAGAAGGCTTGCGACCTCGATGTTGGATTAAGATAATAATTAGGTGCAGTAGCTTAATTAATAGGTCTGTTCGACCTTTAAATTCTTACATGATCTGAGTTCAGACCGGTTTAAGCAATCTAATGATCAATAATAATGGATCCAATATTCATAAATTAATGTTTATTAAGTTAAAAAAGTTAGTTATATATTTTTTGTCACATTTCATGCCATTAAAAAGAAGTGGATGAGAAATTCCCAAATTAAGTTCCAATTTAGGGTTATTCTTAGGTTTATTAAGTTTTCAAGGAGAGAATTCTACCCCGTTAAAAATATAAGGCACACACATTTTTCCATTTTTAATCAGTCACTTAGTACTCAAATTATCATGGACTAAAAATTGAAGTTCATTAAAAGTGGAGTGTGCGAGTAATCTATTCACCACCAACATATGCATTTCAAGCGCGGTTTAACGTTTGAGGCTTCACTTTGTGGACCAAAAGTATCGGAAATTAAACGTCCTTTTGTACATTCCACACACAAACTTTATTGACTGGCCACACACACTATATCTGGCCACACAGATATAATGTGTGTGGCCAGTCAATAAAGTTTGTGTGTGGAATGTACAAAGCGACATTTTACTTTCAATGCATTTCAAGCTATCACAACTGCTGCAAAGCTCTAGCTGAGATGAATCTTCCCATGACCTGAAGCCATTCTCTGAGTTTTATGCAAAGCAAATTTACAAATTAAATGGTTTGCTCATGACAAGTCTCCCTTCGATCAAAAAAAAAATATTTTACTCTTTTGCGAAACAGTAGAAGTTATTGTTACAGGAATTGCTACAACATTGCTAAGTCCAGGCAGGAAAACCAATTTAAGTGATACCCTTCAGGCATTTAGATCAATAACTACACACCACTGTTGTTGCCCTCATGCTCCAGTATCACGTATCATTATACAAGAATTACAAATAGACTTCATTGTCAAACTATGACAATTTGACTAAAATTGTCATACAGGTAGACTTACGACCATCCGACCTTACGACCAATATTATTTCAAAATATGAGATTTGAACTGCTTTGAAATTTATTCTGGAAATGTTACGAAAAGCACGTTCAAAGTATGCTAATGCATTACTGTCAAGAAACATACCTTAAGCAGCGGTATTTTAGGGGATAGGGCCGCTATAACAAATATAATTATTTCAACAAAAGAAATTTCTTTTGTCTAATACAATGTACAAATGCAAAGGAGTCATGGTACGTAGAAGTACGGGAAATCTGCTCCACGCAGTCTTGACTCGGTAAAATTAATATGTACGTAACAAGAGATGACACTGCAGAAAATTAACGTCGCTACAATGTGTTCGGGATTTTTTACAATGTGTTTCGACAAACGGTCAAGCGATCAGCACCATTAGGATATTGGGTGCCTTCCATTCGTCCTTATGCACTACTCATTACAACAGCGCACCCAGCTTCCATTCATTTCAGAGTCAGCCCACAAGGTAGTGCACTTTGTTTTACAAACACAATTTACCAATTGTGTATGAGTAATTTATAATTGAAGTAGATGCCTATTTAGCGAGAGCTGAAAAATCACTTGCTAAATGGAACTCTTGTTAATACCGAAGATGATTAATAATCATTCCACAGCCAATTCCTACAACTGTAACGCTAATTTAGCCATTATTGTGGGAATTTTTGGAGAGTGGCGAAAACATTCTATTGAGATAGCTATCATAATCAAGTTTTCGAAACTTTAATTACTAATGATCATATTCACTTTCGATGACATCAAATTCCACTTTAGATGTCATTCACTGGAATATTAAACATCGAATTTTGACACTTCAGGACACGTGTACTTTACTGCGCATTGCTGTATTGTATTTCCCCGATGTTTTGGGTGCGCCAAATATGTCACGGCTGCAAGTAATAGCAATGCAACGGACTATAAACTGCAAACGCTTCAGAAACGAGAAAAAATTTCATGCCTCCTACCTCTCTAAAAAGTATAAAAACGGATATATGGTTCGTAGAAAGTTCTATTAATTGAACTTTGCAAAAATGCTAGATAACTTAATGACCAATATGTAACTGGTGATTTTGTTCCACACAAGCACCGGGCTGCTATCTTCTCCAGTTAAATACCTGAAATAAAGGAGTCCTCAAGGACTTCAACGTCTGTAAGATCGCCTCAGGAAACAGACGACTTCAGCTTTTTGGAATCATTTAGTTCAATATCACCAGCATTTACAATTAGCCCTTAACAGTAAACTGTCGTTTGTGTTATTATTACAATACTTATGCATGGAATACTCTCTTGAATTTATGGAAACATAATTGTTACAAGCAAGTCCACATACGACAGTTATAAGCATGGAGCGGGAACACAACCTGGTCTTTCATGGATCGACTGCGTTTAGATAAGACGTGAAACTTTATACCACCAGCGAATACAGTATCCGCTCCTGCGAAACACGTATTTTTCAAGCGAAAGTGCACATTGCGGCCACTAGGTGGCAGGGCACATCAACATTTGTATGATTCATTATTTTTTAGGTATTCCATGGTACATATACCTGATTGGCTGTGAGTTTCAAGCGCTAGGGAGAAAGTTCCGAAGGTTGTAAGTTCCAAAATGAATTCCATCATGATACACATGATATCTTCTGCCGTACTTAAATCTCGCGGGAACTTGTTCATAATGAATACCATGAATACTGACTACACCTCTTGCTGCGAGATAGACATATAATTTATAGTACATACCTTTCTTGCATATCGAAATGAATCATCCTTGAACAGTTTTCAATATTTATAATCTTTGAAACAATTACAAAAGACAATACAATACGTAGGCAACTTAAAATATAGGGAATCCGAATTCATAACAATTTACGTATTCAACATCGGAACATTTAAACTTCGGAAGAAACACTTAGATACTCCGCTTTTGCCTTCATCAATGGGCCATTTGTTGGAATTTAGGCTGCACTCTGCTGACAAAACCACGAGAAAAGGGCAGATTCTAACTGCGTATATTCTTCTGCCCGCAAATGTCTCTGGCTGCTTGGACGTCCTTCTTGAAGCACTGCGGCACGAATTTTTTCTTAATTCTTCAGAATTGTGAATAAGGTCGAGGAAGATATGCCAAATCACTACTCTTTGAACCAATTGCCACTTTTGCATTAATTGATAATAAGTACAGTAAAACCCCTAAATTGCACTTTTCTAGGGACCCTAAAAAAAAGGTTCAAATTGCGGGAAAGTGCAAATTGCGGGAAAAGTAGAATTTTCACTTCTAAAGCCATGTTCCTTCACTGGAGTACCCTTACGTAAGGGTAAAAATAAGAAATAGACTGATAAACTGAAAAAGAGCAGTGTCATAATTTATTCTTTGAACTAGCTATTCTCATTAATTTATATACGATGAAAAAAAAATCATTGAACACCTTAGATGAATAGAAATGTGAAAATTATTTTTCTCCTTCATTATTGATACATAAAATAAGGGATTACTACATATCGTACAAAATCAAGATCAAATGAATAAATATAAAAGTTACAGAAACAGCTTCTTAAAAATTCGAATTGACTCATAGTAACTGTGGACCCTAACCATAAATAATAATAATAATACATATATTAACTTCAGGAAATAATATTTTTGAATCTATCCAACCAACCATTGGATGCTGTGAAATTTTCAATTCCCAATCTTGTGGCGATGTGCAGAGCTTTTTCTTGTATGACACCATATAGGGATATTTGAAGACCTAGCACTCAAAAACCACTCTTTAAGTAACCCTTCCATTAATTAATACTTAGAATTCTTAACATTTTCTCTCTTTAGACAAATTACCGCACTGGTTGGCTTGTTTCAGAATCCCATCGCGATTTCTCACAATTATAGTATTTAGTGTAGAGATAGGCAATCGTAGCAGTTCCGCTAAATCGACGCGAGTTCCACCATGAGAATCGACTAGTTCTAAAATGTCAATTGTCTCCTTGTTTGAAAAAGTCCTTTTTCCTCCTCGCTTTTCCTTTGCCAAGCAGGATAAAATTACGTCCCAGTTTAGTTGAGGATGACTTAACACATGAGAATCTGATCAGCCGTGATGTTTCACTAGTCCAAACAATTATTCAACTAAAAAATAAACTTTATGATTCAGCCTAATTAAGGTATGATAACGCAAGTTTCGATAAGTTTAATTCATTTTTAGCCTATCATAGTTATAACTCGGGAATCGAGGCAGTGCAAATGATCTGTTGTCCACTAGTACGAGTTCTTTCATTTTTCATCATGTCTGGATAAGAATCCATTTTCATTCTCCAAAGTTTCTACTTAGGTAAAAAATGAATACTCCTCCGCAGGTTTAATTACATTGTATAAATTACGTAGTTAGCTCGTAGCCTACAATGTATTCATTTCATAGCTTGAATCATTTCCTGGCAGATTGACGAGTTGACGTAGTTCCAATTTCTGTTACGAGTGGCGCTGTAAACTATCCCCGCCAAATTCAAATTCTTTCTTCAAACAGGTCCTATTACTGCTCTCTTTCGTATTTTTCCGCAAATATGTGCAAGACAAAGTCAAAAAGTGTTTAACAAAGGATTATATGCATGAGTAATGGACTTTGAAAGTTAATATTTTATTTTGATTGAGCGCGTTGTGGTGCAAATTGCGGGAAAACTGAAAAATGTAGTCTAAATTCGGGGTTCTGCATACATTGGAAACAGGAAATGGAATGGGACTTCGTAAAAGTGGTGTAAATTGCGGGAAAACGTAATTTCCAATAACGCAAATACGGGGTTTCACTGTATTTTAGTTTTCTGATCCAACAACTTTCGTTTCCCATCCATGATTTTGTATCAGTTGGACTGAACTTGATAAAAAAATGTGAGGATGACAAAAGAACAATGAAATTAACGGATTAACGAGGAATTTTATTTTGTGAATACGGGCATGCCGTGAATGTCCGAAATGTGCATTTGAACGCCAAATTGTGCGGAAAAAATACTGCTAGATGTAAAATTTCAATGACAGAGGACATGAGCACAAGTTAGTGCACATTTGCCGAGATTGAAGCAGACATTTGCCACTCATTATAGTAAGCGACCCAGTGGAGGCTGGTTGTTGTCCTCCCTAATACAGATTTATTTTACAAGTAAATCATAGGGTTTTAAATTGTTTTTTGGCCATCCCTCGCCAATTAGAGCTTCTCGTTATATGCCCTACACGTTATATGGAGCTTCTATTGTATTTCTCTCTCCAGAGTCAGAGGATGAACTCAATTCCCGAAGAATTTCCAACTCTTCATCACTACTGGACTTGGGAGCTTCCAGTATATACTCCAGTAGTCGTTGGTCCATATCAAACTATAGGGCGAATTAGTTTTTAAATCTATCACTTACGTAAACAAAGTAGATTCACATGAGATTCAGGAATAACATAGATTCATGTCATTAATTCCCACGCTTTTAAATGTTACAATAATCAGGGTTGTTACAAGATTCCCTATTCAAATTCCCTGACAAAAATCTTCATTTCCCCTCACTTTTTCACACTCTCCTTTCGACCATTACATAACATTTTTGAAAGGTAAGAGTCAATAAAATACTAAATTCTTTTAAAAATACATTCAAATTCTTTTTAAAATGTATGTGGATGTGGACGTAGAACGTACCTAACCACAGAAATGCTTTACACGGCCACATAGTGCTCTCAGCCTCTCGTCGATAGCGTCACACTCCAATTGGTTTTCTAGTAAAAGTGTGGTTTTCTTGGCTCTTAATTCGTTAACTTCTTCCCTAATCATTCTTTCATCTTTTCCTTGTCTACTTCCGCTATCTCCCTTCATGCCTCTTCATACTTTGAGCGCGCATGTCCCACTATCATTTTGTCACTAATTTCCACATTAAGAATTCCAACGGCCAAATTCACGGCGTCGTACACCTGCCTTGGCACAACCAGTGTCTGTGGGAGTTGGTTTTCGATAATAAATTCTTTGTTTATGGAAAATCCCCTCTCTACAAAGGCATTTCCATGGCTCAATACTAAATTAATGTGGATCAAATCTACCATTAATCCAGAGCACTTCTGCGACATTAAAATGCGCCTCCAAAAGTGATAAAGATGGATGTGGTCTCGGTCATATTCTTTCAAGCACACAGAGACAGCAAGTTTGTTAATTAAAGCCTTGAACTCAGCTTCTAGCGAGTCGCATTCTAAAGCAGAGAACCACTGCCTTAGCTGCAGCAATGAGAGGCAGTTTCGGAAGCGAGCAAGAGCTGAATCTTCGGATTTCACTATCAACTCTGGATCACAAAACGTGATAGCCTTGCAAGTCTTGTACTGAAGTGGAGACTTTTCTAATATCTTGGCCACCAATGCTTATAGAAAAGTAATACACCTTTCTCTAAACTGCAAAATATCCTTCTTTGATGCTTGATCCACCTTCCTGATAGCTTCTTTCACAGAGAAACTTAAGACTATATCAGGGTGGCTACTGATATCCAAATCTTAAATTCCCTGACATTTTTCCTGATGGATTTACCAATTTCCCTGACCGATTACCAAAAGGTCACCTGTTATTGCAATATTTTATATCTGTAGAATTCATTTTCATCAAAACTCAGAAAATGCTAATAGCTGAAATCAATACATTAAAAGCAACAAGTATTGCTTTTTACAATCTAATGAAAAAACATATTAAACCTTCATAAGTTAAACTCTCATCCAAATGATAGTCGTGTCATGGTAGTTCTGGGAAGTTGAGGATTACTGAAAAGGCATCAAAAGGAAAGTTAATGGCCAATTTACTGGCTGACTCCGGCACAGGTATCACTAAGCTGCGCGAAAAATACAAACCAAAGCCAAGTTTTTGGACTGGATAAAAATCGGATGGCGCGAGTGACCTTCAGAAGCAATTAACAATTTGGTTAACATGGTTATAACCCCTTGACTGTTAGAGGGAACCAAAAAAGTAAAAACATTTGGATAAACAAACAAAACGAAAGCGCGCCACTGCGAGCAAAGATAGGAGGCAATTAGCAACGACAGGATCATATTCAGGAATATCATATTAGAGGTGGTTTGTGACCTGACTAAATTGCTTCGAGAGGGAGCTAAGGGGGCCATTCAACAATTACATCGAGCGTGAAAGGTGGGGAGGGGAGGAGGGCTCTTCTTACTGTCTCACGAAGGGTATGGGAATCGAAGATGATCTTGCATAAGATTTTGTTTACACGTGAGATCGTATTTGTATTACAATTTTAATAATCATCGTATCATATTTTTAGAACTGCAAGCAAGTATTTACGACGAGCTAGTCTGCTCCAGCTATCTCTCGACCTGAGTCTCGGGAGTTAAAAAAAACCCGGAGGTAAAATTTTCCGAACAACATAGCCTCGGATTACTTGTGATGAGCGTAATACATTGTGATCATGAATTTTAACACTACTAGGCAAATATCGCAATAAGGATATGCAAAAGGGATACATTGCACGTCTGATTCACAACTAAAAAACAAAGATTCACAACTAATAAGATTCATGACTGAATATTCCACGAATTGATGGGGCTTATTCCATGCACGCCGAGGAAAATTAGTTTTAGTTGGTGAATTAAAGGGCGAGAAAGACTGGGCGATAAACGAAATGGTAGAAAAATAACTAGAATTTCCTATCCCAGTTTCTCCCTGACTGTTACGAGAATTCCCTGACATTTCCCTGACTTTTCCAGAAATTCAAAATTCCCTGACAATTCCAGGTTTTCCCGGTTTTCCCTGACGATCGCCACCCTGTATATCTTTGGCAGGAATGACGGTTCCTTCTTTGGTTACATCAATATCACATACATTTGTCTTAGACAGTACGTAGTCTTTCTTTACAAAGATCTTGTACAAATCTGTGACTATAGCACATAAATCAGTGTGCAAAAATGGAGCCATAGGGTTGTTTGTTTGATAGGCAGTTAAAAAGGGCTCAATAAGGCGTGCCACATATGAGAAAAAAGCAAGCTTGGGCCCCAACATTTTATCCTTGACAGCTTTAGCCACGTAGGTGTAACTGGATGACAGAATCTTGTCATATTTACTCCCTTTTTCGACTCATTCGACGAACTTGATCATGTTGGGAATAATCTTAACCCCAGCATCTGCTATCGAACTGTCGTTGAGCCATCTAACAGAGCAGTTCTTTGGAGGAAACACAGAAGACCCCACGCAGTCGGTGTACTTGGCGGGTACGTCTTTGAAGATGTTGTATGATGCTCTCAAGTACATTACTATACCCCATCCAGAGGCATTCACGCCTTCTTTAAAAGCATTGTGAAGAACATGCAAGCCGCATGACCCCATAACAAGGCTTTGTTTCATCAAACATTCCCTTTAAGTGAATCTAAAGATCTTTTAAGAACTTGAGGTTGACATTTGGACCATCCATCCCAACCAGAAATAGATATGCCAATATTTCAGTGCTGAATTTACTACAAAATACATTAAATTGGTCAACAGCCCTAGATCGGCCCACGAATGCAGAGTCATAGAACCGAGGAACAATTTCATCGGAATGTGGGCACCAAAAATTCACTGCGATATCCATCTGCTGTGATTGTGAGCATTTGTTAAGACTTTCGTCGAACATAGCGACAAAATGCTTCACTTGCCTCAACTCCTGACCGAGCGGCGGAAAGACGAACAAGTTCGGAGCCCGGCTGACCCAGGCCAGTTCATCCAGCCAACGGCGCGGCGGTTCTTTTGAATCGCGTGACATGACATACATTTTAACTGACGCCATGGACGAGATTCCCTGACTTTTCCCTGACCCATTTCAAATTCCCTGACTTTTCCCTGATTTCCCTGACCTGTAACAATCCTGATAATACGATGGAATAGTTAAATTTCCACAGTGACCACAAAACGTAAAACACTACTTATCAGAAGGTTCACCCCTGTTTAGCTACTAAAATGAACTGCAACAGTGCGAACAAATGCATACTAAAAGGTAAACACAAGAGATAAACAACTTACAATTGACGTCCCAATTTATCAGTGCATATCAATGTTCTTTTGTTTCCTCTCCGTGTTCAATTATCAGAGTATTCTAGGGTGAGTTGATAATATTCTAGTGCACATCATTCCATTCGTCTAAATTCGCGTGTGCAAGAGTGCGCTACATATTCGCGCTGAATGGAAGGTAAATTTCATTTTATATTAACTTTTTAAATAGATTAACCATAAATAATTTTTGATAGTTTTCATTAAATATCCTAAATTTATGCCAATAGTTACCAATCATTGAGCCACAGCGAACTCAACTGATTGCCGTGCTACTATCATCACTTTTGCGACTTCAAATATTTATTAAGGGTATGTTATAAGAGCACCATGAAAAGTTGACATCGAGACACTATGAGGTATGTGAACCGATGAAGGTAAGAAATCAGCACATCAGCATCAAACGAAAATGTGATTTCATAACAGTTCATCTGCCATATTACTGAATCGAATCAAAATCACTTCAACCAAGTCGTTCAACAAATTAGTAAGGATTTTTAATTTACAAATTATATTGCTATATTGATTTGTGCCTTGGTACACCAGTGGTTTTAGGCAGTGTAATACCTACAGGTACTACGTATGCATATTATTCCCGACTTATGACCAATTCGACTTACGTCCAAGTCTTCGGAACAGAACCTGGTCCTAAGTCAGGGACTACCTGTATTTTGACAATTATAAATATGTAATAGAAAAATTACAAGATTTTGCGGTCCAGCATTGATAATGATTGATTGAAGAGTGATTAACAAATTCCATAGTCTTACAATATTCTATATTGCAAATGATTGTGAGAAAATAAACACAAACAAATAATAGCAGTGAGGGAAAGAGCACTGATAGGCAAAAGTAGTTGAAATAAAGAATTATGGTCACGGCTCCACCAAAAGACTAATAAAGAAGTTCTTTGAGATATGAGAAGTTAAAACCAATGCAAACAAATTCCAAGCAAAAACATGAGCCATATTCTAGAGGCTCAAACAAATCTCATTAGTGTAGCACATTTGGTGGACGTAGTACAAGGAAAATTAGGATATATTAACTCAAAATTTAATATCTACCTGGGTCGATATTATGCAAAGTGAGAGATGCAAAAAACACAGCACCATATCATCAGGTAATGATTTTAAATATAGATGTCCATATCACTGGTTACCATTCTGTGACTATTGACGTGAGAATAAATTAATGTCTTACCTATCATGCCTGATGAATTCCACTTCATGACCAGCATGGCAAGTCTTGATGCAATTAACACAAATGGCATTGCGATCAGTGGTGTTGCAGGTCTGACAGCGGTAAAAGTCGTGCATGGGGAATGAGGTATAGCTTGATATTTTGTAAAGGCACTGCCCATTTGTGACTGCCTTTTCCACAGCATCTTGGTTGTTGAATATTTTGTTTCCTATCAGATAAATGTTGTATTAGTTAATAATTTAATTTACTAGACAATAAAATAATTATAGAAATATATATACATAATTGCATGATCATACCAACCCAATGGCAGGCTCTGCAGGAACTACATACTTACATATGTGTTCAGCATTCCTGTTTATTTGCACTGCATAATTAAGCTAAATTTATATGCCACACAGCATTACATATTTCTCATCATAAGTAAAGTACTTTATCAAATATAAAGCAATCATGCACAACTGTGTCACAGAACATTCCCCAAACCTTTCTAGCTTATCACATTAAAACATGTTGTTTGAGCTGTTCCAAACCCAAGGGATTTAAACCCTTTACAAATGAATCATTGAGATGCATAATATGCATAAACCTAACAAATAATCAACTGATATAGCCACTACATCATGCATTCCAGCCTCAAATATTTAGTTACAACAATGGAAAATGTAATCAGCACACAAAAAAATGTTTTTACTGAAATTTAACTCCAGAACATACATAATTATGTTATCTTGCACATTGCAAGCAGTTGTAAAGCTCAAAAATAACCAAAGCAGATCCACTAAAGAACAGGGTACTTCACAAGTATGATAGCAGCTATTCAAATGATAAGACTTACAATGCAGAAATAAAAAAAAAAACAATGACCCAGGATAGAACTAAAGAAGCGAAACTGAAAGCTTTCTCTAGGGACCAACCTACATCAGAAACCAACTAAAATAAGAGGACATTAACTACAAATCATTCCCACATTAGACTGGTGCTGCTAAGTTTTCCAAACATCAGACATGAATCATGTGAAACAGGAGCTGATATTGTACCAGAAGTTCAATCATTAAACACAGGCAAATGAGCATCTAGCACTCTGTACCAGGAAACACGACTAGCTCTGAAATTTTAAATAAGCAGCAAAATCCACAAACATGCACAGCTTCTGTCTCTGCCAGAAATTTATCAGAAATATGAATAATTGTCAGCAGACCTTCCATCTTATCCCTCCCTGAGTTTAGGCAAATACCAAGTATAAGATGGGGATATTTGATTTACACATCTAGTGAACAGACTCAAGTTAAACTGTTGAAATTGTGGTGATCATTCATTTGGAAAACATTTTACCAATTATTAATCTTAAGATAATAGGCATGGGATCACCAAACGGCAAAAGCAATGCATTAGTGTTCTTAACTCAAGCTTACCTCGAATGATAGGCTGTACACCACTTGCTAAGCAGAGACCACCAAAGCGATTGTTAAATATTTGATTGTATTCTAAAGTGGCAGTGGCGTTATTAGTTATTTCAACACCCGCAGCTAATCCATCAAATATTCTGTTTCTCCTGAGGATTGGATGACTTTGTGTGGATATGAGAACTCCAGCTTGTGCATTTCGAAAAATGTCATTTTCCTCCAGAATACCTAAATTCAAACAAAACAATTTTATGAATATTAAGGAATGTGGAATGGAATAAAGTAATACAAATCATCAAACACAAAGAATCATTATAATTACTATTTCCATTAAGCTAATTACCTTTGCCACCATTAAAAATACATATTCCTCCATCTCTTCCATCAAAAATTTTGTTACGCTTGAGAGTTGGGTTGGAATCTGTTTTTATCCAAACCCCAGCCATTGCATTGTCGAATATTTCATTCTGCTCCAGTAAGCCAAGACCTCCATTGTAGACCAGAACTCCACCATTCTGACCACCCCATATCTTATTTCCTCTAATAATAGGGTTACTGCCAGTCCTGAATAAGGGATCAATAGTTCAAGTTTAAATTCCACGTCTCAAAATAAAAATAAATTAATGATATCATTATTGATACAAAATTAGCCACTTCTTGACATGACCTTTCACAGCACATTTGTGTATAAACCTACCTACCCCCCATTTCATAGTTTTATGGAAAGACTCCACGAAAATGTAGCACTGCAAGATGCACAACTACTGAAAACATTAAGGGGCCCAATATGTATTCGTAACTCTGGAGTTATGGGGTAAAAATAGTTTGGTCAGCCAAAACTCCATTAGTTAATACAGAATTTGAAATGGAGATAAATTGAGTTATCTCAGAGACACAGAATGCAACAACTCCACACCCAACTTTATGAGAACTCCAGGGAAGATATGGCAGCATTTCACTCTTATTATCATTGTTTTGATCAAGTGAGTTAGATAATGAGACAAATTGTGGGCATTACACACATACTTAACACATACTTATTACAAAATTTACTTTTGAGAAATTGAGTAGATACCCTTTCCAAGAGAATTGACCAATTTGAAGTAAGCTAAACCATTTAATGAAACTTCCTTTGCACAATTCACATAATTCTACCTCAAAAATGAAACAAAAATTTAATTTCAATTGCTGCAAATCTTTTGGAATATGAATAAAATTATGCAAGCACCAATCCATGACTACTATTTATAGAGTCAATCCGTAATATTAGTAGAGTAATATTAGTAATATTTATAGAGTCAATCCGTAAGCATTAGTATTCAGGAATGGAAAAAAAGGTTAATTCATATTGTGCAAGTATTTTACTACAGATCCCACTTAAGCAACAGACATTTTAACAAAATATAATGCCGGATCCATTAATAACCTGGTGGTTCTAAGAACATATGATGCATTAATGTAGACTTACATGAAGATTTTAAAAAAATATACTTAGATTTCACATATCCAACATAGATACTTACAGTATTTTGTAAGTGTTGGCTTGCCACCTCAAAAAAATTAAATACAGTAAACCTGCCATATGAAGTGATGTAAATAACATTTAAACAATGATTTATATTTAGAAGTCATGAAAAGAAAGGGATCATTATAAATCTTGATTTTGGAAGGGTATTCTAAAGTCTCTAAGGGACACACAACCATTTTCAAACTCCTTGTATTTGTCTGATCATTCTCACCATGAATTAAGTAACGTGGACATAATAACATGGTGAAAATAGCACTTACAACAAATATATGGGGAGGTTGTCTTTGTTGTTATATGGAAGTAAATTATTAAGTTATAGCAAAGAAAATAAAGGAATAACATCATGGGGGCCAATCCCTCTTCTAGTATTTATTTCTCTCATTCTTTAGCATTCCATGCATTAAAGTTTTCAGGGCCTACCCAAAATCCTTAAGCCTGAATCACACGATCATTTTTCACTGACAGGTTCAGGGATAGCAGCAATGATAGCTCAAATGATGGCTCTCTGACACCCTCATTTTCAGGGAAACCACCAATGATAGCGATCCCTATCACTTTTTCAATCATTGCGACTCCCATTTTCCATACCTGAACACGTACATGATAACTAGCTGCAACCAATCAGAGCACATGACAGCAAATAAGAACTGTGGTGCCACAATTGAGCTTTGATACATGTAACTTAATGAATATAGTAAACAGCTACGGTCGCTAATTATGTAAACAAAATCCCTGGTGTGGAAATAATGATCGTAGTTACGACACAAATGATCATGTGATATGGAAAATGATGGCTTCAGCTATCATTTTCCCTATCATTGAAAAGCATAGCTCAAATTATCCCTGAACTTGTACGTGAAAAATGATCGTGTGATTCAGGCTTTACTCCCTATTAGCTGCTATATTTTTGAAGGCACACACACACCCTCCAACACCTCTTACAAAATATGCATTCTTTTGGAGTTTCCAGAAACACCCAGCATGTATGTATCAGAGTTGGTGCTAAAAACCCATTCCAGGGGTACAAATGATGCTAGCATAGAGTTAAGTAACAAAAAAATACCCTAGAAGCCATTTGCAAGCTACTCTCTTATCATACTCATAATTATTTTTCTCTTTAGATAGCATTGTGTAAGACACTAAATTAGACCTAATTTCCAATTCTAATGGGTTACTACGAATTATCAAAGATATCATAACAGTGAAAAACCTTGAAAGATGCCATAATTCTGAAATCACCTCCCACCATTACAATATTCATAGAGATAGGCATCAAGAGAGCAAATTACGGAAATCTTTCAGAGGATCACAAAACATGTAATGTTTCCAACCCAAATACCTAGAATTGCATTTAGAATCTAAAAATAACATAAATTTTCAACTCAGAACTCAGAAAAAGGCCCAAAACAGAAGAAATTACCAAAAACAAGATTACTACAGAAAACTTACAGCATAATATGAAACAAAAACAATGGAGACACTGAAATAAAAGAAATAATAGCACATTTACTAACCTTATTTGAACACCTGAATAGAGGTGATTGAAGATATCATTGTCCTCCAATTTCCCGTGCCCATTGTCATAAAAATACACCCCGACTTGCTTGCCGCTGTGGATCCGATTTCTGCGCAGGACAGGAGTGCTCCCGGTAGTGATCCACACTCCAGCCAAGGTATTGGCATACACCTCATTTTCCTCTATTAAGCCTTGCCCCTTTTCATGGACATAAATGCCCCCATGTTGCCCATGATGGATCTTGTTGTGCCGTACTATGGGGTCACTGTTGGTCCGAATCTGTATCCCAGCAAGGGCATTTCCTGGAAAAAAAAAACAAAATAATGTTTAGCCTGAAAGATAAACCCTTGACAGAACAACTGACACAAGAAAATAAATGGAGGATTAGGAAAAGCTTATGCATTTAGATCTTAAACAAGTTCAAATAAAAATTGCTTAGTTGCATCCATACATATGCATTACATATGGTAAATTCAAACATGAGAAGTGAATGAATCATGTGCATGACTTGAAATATCATAGCAATCATTCACAAATATTTAAGATCAAGGTAAAGGTATCATAGGGTCCAGCCTGGGAGAAATTTTTGTGTGAGAATTGTAGAAAAGTAAGGGGTATTCAATGAATGGGAAAGGAAAGTGAAAGGACTGCGCAGTTATAAAATGTAAGAAAAAAAGGCGTGAGATTCGTAGTTTTTGAGAAAATAAAGTTTGAAGATGACGAAAATCGTGTAATTTTCGTGATATTTCGACGCCATATTCCGAGATGTTGGGAAGTCCTGGTAGAGGGAGAGAGAGTAATTTCACGTCTACAATATGACCTTTACCCACCCCCCCCAACAAGGTTGCGGGCCTATGGAGTGTAACAGGGGTGCTAGGGTGGGACGGTACGTGGGGTGGAAATGGCGATTTTCGAACGGTAAAAAGGCATTTATAGCTGAAAAAAAGAGGAAAAATGCAATTTTTAGGAAACGGGAAAACGGAGGAATAGATTTTTCAGTGGTGGAAAATGGGGAAAGTGAGAAAAAGAGGTAAAGGAAGTGAAGATAAATGGGTATTCACGAAAAATATCCCCCGAGAGGGTAGATAATTGGAGGGGGGTGTAGTCGTAGTCTCTTCAAAGTTGTAGCGTATTTTTCTAAAGAAAAATATCCCCCGAGAGGGTAGATGATTGGGGGGGGTGTATTTGTAGTGTCTTCAAAGTTGTAGCGTATTTTTCTAAAGAAAAATATCCCCCGAGAGGGTAGAGGAATGGAGGGGGGTGTATTTGTAGTCTCTTCAAAGTTGTAGCGTATTTTTCTAAAGAAAAATATCCCCCGGGAGGGTAGATGATTGGAGGGGGTTGTAGTTGTAGTCTCTTCAAAGTTGTAACGCGTCGTAAAGCGTGGCTAGTTAAAGTTCAAGGCGGGAATACTCATGGGTGGTGGGTATAGAAAATGAAGAAACTGCTCGACCGCTACGCCGTCTGGAGGAAATAGGAGGAAAAGGGCAGTTTTTCCAATATGGCGTCGATGAAGAGATTCACATCACAGGTTTAAGTGAATACTTTACGAAATAAAAAGGTTTTATGAAGAAAATGAAAGGTTAGTACCAATGCGCAGATGTAGCGTAGCAATATAAGTGAAATAGGTGGTATAAAATGACCGGGAGGCAGGTGAAATTAATTTTCTCCCAGACTAGACGCTATGATACAAATACCAAGATCAATAAAAAAAGGGACAACTGCAATAATAAATGAGCCATTAGAAATGGAATACTTTTCTCATCAGATGCAATCAGAGAAAATAAGTAAATAATATAAATTAAAAGTGAAATGATAACATTTAAGAGTACATTCATGGTAAGCTTAACCATTAGCTGAAGCAAGGGAGTTCACACTTCTCTGGCAATATTCCACAGAGGAAAAATCATTCGCCTTGGCCAGGATTCGAACCCGGATGTCTAGTGGATAAAAATGCAACAGAGTGAAGTGAGATTGGTGGGCATTGCACCAGTGACTCTCAAAAACTAGTGGTAGTGTTGGTAGATTTTTTATTCATCTGCCAGAGAAGTAATTTTGAGGATACTGGGACTAGCCACGGTAGTTACCTTTACGGAGTCACCCGCAAGTGCACATAAGTGCGATATTCCACAGGAAAAATCATTCGCCTTGACCGGTATTCAAACCCGGATCCCTCGATTTCGCACCAAGTGCTTTAACCAGTTAAGCTACCGAGGCGTACCCGGCTTAACTGGTTAAAGCACTCAGCGCGAAATCGAGGGATCCGGGTTTGAATACCGGTCAAGGCGAATGATTTTTCCTGTGGAATATCGCACTTATGTGCACTTGCGGGTGACTCCGTAAAGGTAACTACCGTGGCTAGTCCCACTATCCTCAAAATTACTTCTCTGGCAGATGAATAAAAAATCTACCAACACTACCACTAGTTTTTGAGAGTCACTGGTGCAATGCCCACCAATCTCACTTCACTCTGTTGCATTTTTATCCACTAGACATCATGTACACACCAAATTATAAAAAAAACACTTTCAAGGTCATTTCATTGGTCATATATGTTAGGTTGCTTCATTAGGACCTGGCAACTGCTTCGTACATTCTTCATTGAATGAACTGACATAAAAATACTTTCTTTCAGGGTCCCATTTAATGTCAAGACATGGGAGTGTAAAAACCTTCACTTCAACATAACACACTACCGTGTGTGGACATCATGTTTTAAGTGGCAATTAAATACGATAAAATATATATTTTCTGATTTTATTCATAAATGCCAATTTAAGAATTGAACCCAAGTATAAATGTTTATTATAATGTGTTATTTTGGTCTAGAGCAGTGGTCGGCAAACTCATTAGTCAACAGAGCCAAATATCAAAAGCACAACAATTGAAAGTTCTTTTGAGAGCCAAATTTTTTAAACTTAAACAATTTAGGCAGGTACATTGTTATTAACGTAATTAGGGTACTCCTAAACTGGCCTTGGTTAAAAACGACCTCAATCTGATTGAGGTAAGTTTGCTGACATCGACCCCTTCCAACTATCCCATCCACACTCGTCTTATTTACTTGTATCGTCTATCACCTTTCGTTCATCCTCTCTATATGTATAACACATCTCAACATATCTTTCTCAATCCTTGACAATACATCTTCTTTCACTCTGCAACGCTCACTTAAATTATCTTAACCCTTCAACGACGAGCGACGTAGTCACTACGTCGGTCACAAACTTCACATGCCGTCGAGCGACGTATGGACTACGTCGCGGCGATTCCATTTAAATCAGTGGAAAACCAGCGGTTCCATTTAAATCTCCTCTGACCTACGAGATGGGATTCATTTAATACTCCTCCGGGCTTGAAGGGTTGATAAACTTTACTTAAAGTTTTTATTATAATGAATGATCGCAGGCTTTCCAGGCGTATTATATTGTGGAAGGTTATTCGGGATTTCCACCAGGTCAGGTTCTCCATTATGAACGAGTCGTCCAGCGAAACATCGGCCGTAATGGAGAACCTGACCCGGTGAAGATCCCAAATAACCTTCCACGTTTTTAGTATTAGTTTAACTATAGGTCAGTTGAATAATACTTGATATCATACTTAATAACGATATTATTTATTGATAAAATGAAATTGTAAGGTATCCATAAAATTAAATCATGACAATGACTGGCAAACACTAATGTGAACAATGTCCTTGCATCTCCTTGGAAAGTTTGGGTAAGTCAGGTTTGTATGTTGTTGTTTTTAATTTTAGGAACGATTCCAGGTTCTCGTCAATAAGACGACGCCTCAATTTACTCTTGATAAGGTTCATCCATGAAAATTATTGGTCACATGAATATGTAGACCTGAACAAGGAAAGAAAGCAAATGCTTGTTTTTTTAGATGATTAAGAGTCAGGAATACTATTCCAGGTATTAAAAACCAACATATCTTCCTTCTTCAGGTCTTTAAAAGCAGACCAATTTTGCTGTGAACAATAAGCTCACATTTGATTTCCTCCAATATACCTATATCAGCACAAGAATGTTCAAATTTCGAGCTCCACAATTCTTTGTTTTTTTTAAATCCAGCAATTGCGATTCAAAATTGCCTATGTCAATATTAAAGGGAGAAAAATTAAATTCTGTCACAGCAGCATTAAGAAGTTTTTTTAACAAAGGCTATTATCACTTTCCTGTTAATGAATTACTGAAACCTGTTGAGAGAAGCTTCCCTCATATTTAAAAGTGTAGTTTTGAAATAGAAAATATCAGAATTATAGTCTGGGCGATTTTCAACAAGCTTGGAAAGTAAATCAAAGTTTCTCTTTCAAAATCTTGAGCAAAAAGAGATAATTTGTTGACGTGAAAATAACGTGAAAAACTGTGAAAATTTCTGAATTAATGACTTATATTGTTATTTTCCGCACCCGTATGGGTATGACAGATGGAGAAGGGTTCTCACTGAGCAGCCTTCTCAAGGAGAAAAGCTTTAATTTCTGTTCATTAGGAAGTGAAATGTTTCAAAATGTTTCCTCTTGATAACCAACGTACCTTGCTATGCAGTATTAGATCTACATACCCACTCTCCATTTCAACTAAAAATTCTTTAAATTGGCGATGTTTAAGAGCTAGAATCGAGTAGATAATTTTTATCAACAATTTCAAAAGTTTGCAAATTTCTTCTGAAAATATCTGCGCACAGAGTGCTTCTTGATGAATGATGCAATGGCAAGTAAGTATCTTGTGACTAATTTTTCCTGTGAAAATAGCAAAAAACCCATTTCTTATGCCGGTCATATATTTCGCCCAGTTTGTTGAAATTGAGACAATTTTATATCGAGTGGAATTTTTTTTTCAATGCAATCCAATCAATGACAGTATTTGCTACATCCTCTCCACGTGATTGACCTTTGAGTGGCAACAATCCTGAAAGTTCTTCTTTAGGACCTGTAGATAAAATAAATAGTACAAAAAGTGAAACTTCCACTGCATCATTTATGTAACAAGACTCGTCAGCTGCTATTGATAAAACTGAAACCAATTTTAAGATCTTCGACCTGCTGGTTTGTTATATTCAAAGAAATTTTGACTGTTCTATCTTTCACTGTTTTAGCAGACAATAGTAACTCTTTAATTTTTTAGAATATCTACTTTGTTCTTAAAATCCCGAAATAACTCTTCGGATGCATTTATAAAACAACTTTTTATGATTTCACCGTCTGCGTATGGTTTTCCTCTCATAGCACTCTCTTGACTTACCACAAAACTTGCAATATTAATATTGTTGGAAGATTGCATGCAGTAATTAAATACAGAACTTGATTTTTCTTGACTCTTCTGAATTTCCTCAACTGCTTTCTTCCTTGCATCACCGACAGGATATTTAGTACTAAATGACACGTGTTTAGTAGTAAAATGCCTCTCCAAATTTATTTTTGTTAAGCGCCAATATTTCCTGACAAATAAGACAGGTCGGAAGGCCATTTAAGTTTTGAATAAATGCAAAATTCTCGGTTCATTCAACTTTAAATTCACGGTTTTGTCTTCCGTCTTTCTTTGCTTCTTCTTTGTAGCCATGTAAAACAAGGCACCTAAAAAATGTTTGATTTTATAATATTAGAGCCACCAACACAAAATAATTACAATTCTTAAACTGATGACAAAAATAGCTATAGGATTTGTAGCTGGTTGGAAAAATGCAGGTAACTTTATGCTTCGAGTAGGTACTTCACTTTTGTCACCCGCGCGCGATTTGCAAACTTGACTAGCACTAACCACTGCACAATGAGAGTGCTGACTGATTGGCTCATTCAACGGCAGCGAATGGAGGAAAAAGTCCCGCCAGTGGGGGGAGCCTTGGAGGGGGGGGGGGGAGACAAAGCGCTTCGGTGGAATTTCCAACCACAGAGGTGCGGATTTCAACCACAATTCTAGCTAGTCTTTCCCACGGTGACACGCGCCCGGAAGTAATACATTGTAGAAGACTATGCAAAGATACAACTTGACGATACGCGTTGACATTTTATCTTTCTGAAAATTCTTTCTCATTAAGTCGCTTCAGAGCACTCACCTAAAGATAAAGACACTATAATACCAACTTGTTATTTTAAAATAGAAATAAGAAAACTAGTCATCACGAAGTTTCAATTGCACTGTACGTACACGCCTGCACGTGGTATTTTGTGGAAGAGCCACACTCAAGGGGCCAAAGAGCTGCAAGTGGCTCGCGAGCCACGGTTTGCCGACCACTGGTCTAGAGCATCAATCACTAGCCCAAATTTTATTTCTAAATAAACTTAATATCACAAAATTAATTAGTACATACTTAGTATATTGAAATGATAAATGACAATTAAAATTATTTTTTCCATGCTTTATGACTCCTCATGCCAATTACGCACATCCTTCACAATTTCAAAGAGCCACAACTTATTGGTTCCAAGTTTTAATACCATATCTGACCCTGATAAGTAAAAAGACCACTAGTATGTTAATTTTTCAACTGCTGCTAGCATAGTAAATAAGCTATTCTAAGCAGCTCCGCCTAAATTCCCGACATTACTAATCACAACACAACTGGCTTTAGTGGTTGGTTCAATATTATAATGTACTTTCTTGATCATGTCCTAGAAAAACAAGAATACTTCCTGGGGCATTTCCATATCTCAAGGCACTCCTACATCATAGCTTTGGTTATATGTACATCAAACCCTTATGTAGAATTTCTAGGAGTATACAAAAGAGATTTCTAACAAATGCCACAAACAGCCTAAATAATGAGTAAAAAATATGATAAGTGCAACAGTTGCTTTCTAATCCAGGGCAGCTATGAATTCAAATCACTAACCATGCTATACTGACACTATATTATGAAAACACCCAACTCAGCATCCCCCAAGGATAGTCAGAGGTGCATAAATACATAACTTCTGTGAAATTATATATAGTATCTATAAAAAATAGAAATTTACTAGTCAATCACAAGAGATTTCATAACATTAAAATGATAAATGATCAAATTATTGTTATATTCAGAAGAATAATAACAAAAATCCAAAATTTAAAGTTTCCTAATAACATATTATAAATGAGCTCAAAGCTGATATAATTTAAGTCATTCAACCACACTTTTTGTCAAGTGCTGTTGAAAATGAGGTAGATTTTCTAGCAAATAACTGCATTTACAATGCAAAAACTGCATAGTTATTGATCAAGCTACATAAAGACAAATGAGGAATTTTCACTGGTGTCACTGAAATAAATTGTTTTCCCTAATGAAATATTGTACATACTGGAAAGCAGAAGTAAGATAGTGCGTAAGCAGATTAAACCATGTATACATTTTTTAACTGATCTCTTTCCGTATAGCAACCTGAGTAGCAGACTGCAGTTACATAATTACCTAACGGATGTTTGTAACACCAATTACCACAGTCAACTCCAATAACTAAAGACCACTCCCAACTTCATCATACGGTAGTGAATCTTGGGTATGCCAGGATAAGCATAAGTGTTTAGGATAATTTAAGTGGTTAAAGGGTATCTTTGACAAGTCAGCTCAGAAAGCAAGAGGGGCAGGGATAGGAATAAGGACATAATGAATTAATTTAGAGCAGATGCTCCAGAAATGGACATATATTGACTATGCTTGCTCTGTTTAGCCGTGCTTAAGGAGTATATGCACGTCAAATATCAAAACAGATATACATATAACCAAGGAGTGAATGGTGCCTGATGAATGGGAGAATGTGGTAGATGAGACTTTTAAGAGAAGGAAAATTAAGTCTTCCGAACCAAGAGTGTATGAAGCAATAGCATAAATGTAACAGTAGCAAAGGAGATGTAAAAACATATGGCAGTATTCAAAAATTATTAGAACAGAGCCCGTTTCCTGGGCTTACACCAATAAATACTCTTTTGACAGTGTTTACTCCAAAGGAGAATAGTGGGTTGGGTATGAACGTACATATAATGATATTATTTCCTAGTGCCTCAAAATCTAAAATGGATAGGTGTATTCCATGTATTGGCAATCAATACCCTTGAATACTTTACAATTGACAGAAGTTATTCTTACAGACAACATCTGTCAGGCAGAAAAAATTACAATTTCCATGTTCCACTTTTCTTTCATTTCAGTCACATTTCTTTGAGCTCAAGTAAATTCAAGCTTAATTAGTGAAAATTGTGGAAAGATAGCATTTTTGAACTCATTCGAGAGAGAACACATTCGTCTGCAAGTAGCACTAATGTGAAGAAATGACATTTAAATAATTTAACGGAACTACCTCCTCAAAGAAGATCATTTGTAAATAATTTTTTCCATTATTCCTTAACCCTGAATTTGGGCACATCCTGCTATATTACTTGAGTAGAGCAGTTTTGAATAAATCTACTTCATTTAACAGGTTAAATAGCCATTAAGTAGTCGAATGAATTGACTGAAGCTCAAATATGTTAAAAATCAGACTTATCAAAATTCATTTGATCAGAGTTTATGTGCAGATGTTCAAAACAAAACTTGGTAAAGGTATCATAGGGTCCAGTCTGGGAGAAATTCTTGTGTGAGAATAGTAGAAACGTAAGGGGTATTCGATGAAAGGGAAAGGAAAGTGAAAGGAATGCGCATTTGTTAAATGAAAGAAAAAAAGGCGTGAGATTCTTAGTTTTGGAGAAAATAAAGTTTGAAAATGACCAAATTCGCGTGTTTTTTGTGATATGTTGACGCCATATTGTGAGATTTTTGGAAGTCCCGGTAGAGGGATACGGACTAATTTCACGTCTGAAATATGGACTTACCCAACCCCCCCAACAACGTTGCGGGTCTGTGGAGTGAAACAGGGGTGCTAGGGTGGGACAGTACACGGCGTCGAGAAGGCTATTTCTGAACGGAAAAATAGGTTATTTGGCAGATAGTTACGTTTTATTTTCACGAATACCCTTTTAAACCAACGGGGCACCCACCCCAATGGTGATTGGTTTGCGTTAAATTACGGAGGCGAGTTGGTGATGAAAGTTCCGTATGGAGGCAGTGGAATGAAGTACCTTCCGAAGATTATAGGGTAGCTCCGAGAGGTTACCCGTCCCTCCTGAGTGTGATAAAGCCGTCGAAAAGCGGGAATAGTTTTAAGTTGAAGGCGGGAAAAGTCACGGGTGGTGGATATAGAAAATGAAGACACTGCTCGACCTCTGCGCCATCTGGGGGAACTAGGAGAAAAGGTCAGTATTTCCAATATGGCGTCCAGAAATAGATTCACATCACAGGTTTAAGTAAATAGTTTACGAAAGAAAAAGGATTTATGAAGCAAACGAAAGGATAGTATAAATGTGCATATGTAGTGTAGCAATATAAGTGAAACAGGTGGTATACGGTGATCGGGAAGCAGGTGAAATTAATTTTCTCCCAGACTGGATGCTATGATACAAATACCCAAAACTATACACAGTGTTTCTCTTCTCTATAAGATTACATAAGCTAGTACGAGAAACACACAAGACAGCCATTATGATACAAGAAAAACCACATATCTGAAACCCAGGAGGGTCAAATACTCAGGTTTCTTCTAAAAATGGCAAGTTTTTCACGCAACCAGCATATCATTAGTTGAAAACCATCATTTATACTTGTAAGAACAACGATATTTGGAAGAATACACATTGATTTTCAGTGGCAGTAGTAGATATGGGTTTTAGGTGATATTACTGCTTACATTATGCTACATGGTGGAATCTTAATTAAGAATTCGAACATGAACTCAATGCTTATGCCCGAGCAGAGATAAGAACCCACAAGCTTAGGTTGCCAGACTGGTTATAATATCAAACTTGAAGATTCTTTCCAGAAATTTTGATCAGCCAGGGGAATTTAGGAAAGTGGATATAAAATGCTACTGTGCAGCGTTAAATGTGTTGTTATGATACTAAGCAGCATTAAACGTGCTGTTGCTGGCTAATGTGAAAATGACATCAATTAGAAAGGTAGCCAATAAAAATAGCTAGGTGGTGAGTATAATTAAAAGGCATAGATATACAACAATGGCTGGAATATACTGAATGTTTCACTTCACATCTTGTAGCATTGGTTGATGCTAATTAAGGTGGACACATGGTTGCTATTTATGGACTAGACATGAAACTCACTCAAGTATTAAAAATATAATAATAATATATTAATAATTTTGTCCCTAAGAGAAGTCTAGTAAAACAAAAAAAACTATGCCAGAGTTCATTATTAATTCTCACCCCAATGGCACAATACAACATGCCTAGATAAAATACTTCAACATACTTCATTATCTTTTTTCATTTATTGCTGCATACAGACTCCTGTATTCTGAAGGCACCCAACATTTCTCCTCTTTAGAATGTCCTTCATGACAACCTAATGTCCCCTTTATACTATTCACTCACTTTCACATTCATATGCTAACCAACATATCACACCACATAAAGTTGCCCAACCACTATAACATCCAATGCAAGTGCCTTCAAAACCCACTGATTTTTCACTATTCCCTTCCCTTTTCACTGTAAAATTTTCTAGTGCCTCATATCCTGTTCTTTAAGCCAACAACAATGTTTATTCTGGCAAACCTAAGTTTCATATAATGGAGGAGCGCACTTTCATAAACTGCAGGTTGTGCTCCATTTAGTCATCTATAATTTGATAGCATGTACCAAATGCTACGTACAAACTTACTTATGGCACTTGCATTCCTCTCAATTTCATATTCCACCCACTACCACAAACATTACGCCTATGTGCTCTCTAGATCAGAAAAATTGAACAATAATTTAGAAGCAATGAACTACTTAGGTTTTATACATATCTGCCCTTAAATCTGTTCTCTGTTGTCTTGGAGAATTTATCCATAAAATTAAGATAATCTTGTAGCCATTAAGCCAAAATAGGGAGGAACCAAAACATAAACACCTACTACTTTTGAGATCTATAACATTATGACATCAACTTACATCTCATCAACCTTGAAAAACATCACGTAATGTTATTATGCATATGCTTCTCTGACAGCTAATTCAAAGGAATACAAATTTGATGAAGAGAGCGATGCGAGGAGAATTCAGAAATCTATAATAGTGATTTAAATTTTAGAGAAAGAAGTCACTTGACACAGGAAATGTGACTGAATACGCATTAAGACTTCACCTACATATCAAGCCAGCCATATATTGGAACCAGTGACTTTAAGTTTGGCCAAGGGCGCACCTAAGCCCAGAGTTAATGCATTGCGAGGTAAATTGACCCAAAATTAATTACATGGATTTTAGAACTTGAATAATGATTGCAACAAACATTACTAGAAGTTAATCATTACTACATAGAGTGAATTCTTCCAATGTATGCCATTTCACCACCATTATGAGAAAAGACATACAATATTTAATGCCTTTGAAATTCAAGGTCATTTTGTGGATGTTGAAAAAAACATTCAGAAAGTTACTTACCATATATATTGTTGTGTTCAATAAGACCTCTTCCTTCTCCAAAAATGTAGACACCACCTTGGTGCCCATTATAAATTTCATTGCGGCGAATTGTTGGGTTGCTATTTGAGGTAATCCAAACACCAGCAAAATTGTTAGAGTGTATTTTGTTATCAATAAACTGGCCCAATCCATTTTCATGGACATAAATGCCACCAGTCTGTCCGTGATGTATTTCACAATGAACAACAGTTGGGTTGGCACCGGCTTTTACTTCAAAACCAGCAATTCTATTGTTGTGTATGTCATTCCCTTCAAAGTAACCCTAAAGTAAAAAAATACAAAAATCAGTTTTCAACCAATGGACTGAAACGAGCTAAATTATACAAAAATAAAAAATGCCAAAAACAAAAAGATTTAACATCTTACCAAGCCATTATCAAATGTAAATATTCCAACATCACGTCCATGATGAATATGGTTTCTTCTCATTATTGGATTGGCATAATTTTTTACCCAAATACCAGCCAGGGCATTTCTACTTATTTCATTATCTTCATAGGTTCCTTGTGCATAATCAGTGACATACAGACCCACATTTTCACAGTCACTTATGTCACAATGCTTAATGATGGGATTGGCACCAACACCACTAACGCAGACAGCGGCACCAACTATAAACAGGGTTACAATTTAATTGCACACATAAATAACAAATAACATACAAAATCATTTCAGATAAGGTGTTAAGCCAAAGTCAATACAAAAAGACGTACTTAAACTAAGTTGCTCAATCACTTGACTTACCAACTGAGGTACTTCTAATGATACAGTGATCTACAGTTGGGGAACAATTCTCTCCTATCTCTAGACAGTAATGCTTATGATGAGGTACTGTGGATGTTACATCCGGTGAAAACTTGAGTGTGACATATCCCACATATGCCTGCTTAGCTCCTTCAACAAACATCACCGTGGACTCCGACTCCCGCTCTAGAATGACTGCTTCTGCAACACTACCTCCTGATGCAGCACCCAAGAGAGAGACATTGGAATCCACCACTAGAAATTCTCCCCTATAAGTGCCAGCATGAAGGAACACCAGCACTCCATCCCTCTCATCAGCATAGTCTAAAGCTGATTGCACTGTATCAAAATAGGCAAGATTTCGGCCCTTGAACTGAGCTGGAGACCTCTCCTGCATCTCCTGGTATCCAGGACGAACATGGACTCCACGATACAACTGACTAAAGCTCTCTTTCCATGGATTTGGATACTCTGACTCTTCAGGCGATATAAATTCAAATCGACGAGGAAGCTTGTCATCTTTATTAGTAAAAAGGGGTAGGTCGTATTCATACACATGTTGATACAAGTTTTTCCTGCATTGATTAGAATAGAAGGAGAATATTGGTTAATTTAGGGATAAACAAGGAGTCTAAGATACAAAAGGAATATTTAAATGGTTACGAGTTCTCACCAAAGTTCAGTATCATTTGCGATTGACTGGAAGCGCTTACAAACTTGGCTAACTCGACACAAATCTTGCTCCAAAAGATAGCTGAATATTGTGAGGATTACTTCATCCGGCAACTCGTATTGTAAATAGTGTGCGGCTGAAGTGGAGCAACAACCTGTAAATAATAGACTACTTAGTCAAGAAATATTTGCGCAACACTATAATTAAAGAGCCACAACTCAACTCACCATCGTTGCCCATCGAACAGGTCCGTCGTGGTCGTTTACGGGCAGGCAACATGGACGTGGAATAGCCTGCTGGCCCCGTACTTGTACCAGGCAGGAGTACTCCTTCGTGGTGGGGGGATTTACGTCTTAGGTCATACGGTGGGTGATGGCCAGGGCCTAAAACTGACGCACCACTGCTGGAGCCGGCATCAGCTGAAGATGGACCACTTACAGCAGACGCAGAAGTCGAGGGAGACGGACCCGATGACGGGCCTGCGGCTGGTATACTCTGGTTTGGAACTTGGCATGGCAGTTCACAGGGCTCGGCTATTTAAAATTAAAATATTGTCGTTAACTACAAGCAGAAATGGTAAGATAAAGTCATCTCACATTTTGTTCCAACATTTGGATTGAATTTTTGACAACCTTACAACAACACAAAAAAAATAGTTTTGTTTACATGGTGCTTTTACGTTCGCACAAATTCTTTTTAACTGATATTGAGGTTCACTCAGCAATTTCGAGAATTTCTCTACCAAAACGTCATATACTTCTGAGAAATACACGGCATTCTATTCCCTGAATCAAAAAAAAAGTTTCCGTGATTAATGAAGACATTAAATAGTCCCTGCAGTAACCATTGATATTTTTGTCGCAACTGTTTATTTATAAATGATACGTAGTAACGAAATTATTTGAATATATCACAGAAATATATCTGCACGTATCCGCTGAACGGTCAAGAGATTACTTGAGAAACATCATGAGCCATGCCATATGCCTTCGGGTTCAATAGAGCTTACAATGACATTAGCCATCATGTAGTAGATGAAACGGCAAGTAATGTCAAACACTACCTATCCACTACAGAATACGACGTAAACTCCACGCACATATTATTCTTTCTAAATACATATTCTACACTAATGCACGACATTCAGCAAAACGTCAATTATCCAAGCAAGTCCGTAGTTAAAGAATTCAATCATAAGGGACCTCCATTTCCTTTATTGTACTTACCAGAACTCGTTCGGGATGGAAGAGGGATTCTGTTTACTCCCTTCCTTCTTGACCTCCTGACATAAGAACGCGATGAGGTAAACGAAGCACTCGGCATTTTCGGAATAATAATGCTTTCACAGAGTAAAACTTCTAAACAAAGGAATCACATCCACCAGCCCTGGAAGCCATTTTCTCATTCAGTAGACGGAAGCGAGAATGGCCAATGAGAGCCCTCCTTTGTGGCACGTGACCCTAGTGTAAATGTCAGTATGGAAGGCGAAAGAGTCAAAGCCTTTTCTTGTTTATCTTCTGTTGGAGCTTGTTTTCTTCTATCTGTTGTCTATGTCGCTAGTTTATATGTTTGGAATTCGCCACATAGCAGGTATTTCTATCAAACTCGATATTTCCTATGCTTTTGGAATATTTGCTCACATTAGGCATAATGAACTGTTCCATAACATATTGCTTTACACGTGACGATGTTGCCAAATGTACTTCCATGGACATAAAATACGTACATTACGAAAGATTTAAGGAATGAAAATGACAATTCGCATTTAGTCGAGGTAGAAGTAGCGCGACTCCTCGAACTGTATGGTCCACCAATTTAATGTGAAATTGATCATTAAAGAAAATGGATGAGTCGCCCAAATTAAAATGTTGGAAGTAAACCTGTTTTTATTAGTGCATCAACTTCTATTTATTGGATTTCCAGGAATCATCCGGCCACAATTAAGAGACGGTTCTTTAGTGTTTTTATTATGACATTAGTTTCGCCGGCATTCTTATATTACTTCTTGCCGGAGAATATATTAAAAAAGGTAAGGAATTAAACTCACTGTCAGTTAATGACAATCGTTTGTTGTCTTATAGCGCTACAATTTGATTATTTATTTAATGTCATAGGCCACTATATGGCAGCTGATCGGTCTCAGATTTACTGGGCTCTTCCCTGCGTTGGTCTTACCTCTAATGTTGACAATGGTATTATTCACCGGTCCGCTGTGCATGCAAACAAAAAGTGGCCTGTGGAAGCTGTATTTTGGTGAGTAACTTGTTTGTACATTGTATTTCTATTAACCATGTCATATTCTTTCTCTAAACGCACATTATATGTAATTTCTGTCGTACACCCATGCATTTTTATAGCACTTGCTTTAGTGTAAACAGATGATCCATACATACCCTCCCTGGCATGAAACTATATGTAGGTAAATACATTGCTCCCCGCAGATTCTATCTGCTGTAATCTTTCTCACCCTTTCTATTATTACTTTACCAAGCCCTTTTCCTGAAATACTCAACCGACTAATATTGCTCTGTAATTGTTACACACTGGCCTTCCTATCCTTTTCTTTGAATAAAGGTGCAGTAAATATGCATTTGCGTCTCGTCTGGCAAAATCGCTATCTCCATCACTTTTCCTTCATGGATCCTCACCAAATTCACCTCATTTATCATGCACATGTTGCGCAATTATGCTTTGTTATTTCCACTTCATTTCCTTCATTTCTCACATTATGCCTGTCACTTAAATGCAAGATTTTGCCTCTCGCTGCTTCGCCACATTCAAAAAATTGTTTCCTCGTAAATCCACGAGATGGAACAGCCATCAACCACTTGCTCTTCTTTGCTACACACACATCCCCCCCTCACTTTTTCCCGCCTCCTACTTCGAATATCCATGTACTTCCACCGATTTCTTAAAATTACCTTACCTTTTCCTCCGCCTCTTCACTCGTCCACCAATTTGCATGTCCCTCCTCCTTCTGCCGTTTACACAACTTCCTCTTTCTCTCAGTGCACTTCCGCCCTGGAATATCCTCCTCTGATGCATTATTCTGACACAATTTCCCTTTCATCCCTTCACTTTCTTTTGCCATTTCTTCCTTTCCAACACTTCCACTTCATGAATTAACATCCCCTTTACCCCCTCTTCCAACCTTATCATCTACGTCTGTGCCTTCCCACCAAATACAATAAATGGTGCCCACACCGAGGACAAAACTGCCCATTTTTGGGCAATAAACACCCGTGTCCTTCTAGGAAGAGTAACCATGACTCCGACGAAAGAAAACATTGCATTGCAGTGATTTCCGTGTAAGTACACCTTGGGCAAGCCATTGAGACCACCCACTACACAGGGGCGGATTAAGGGGGGGGGCGGTCGCCCCCCCCCCCCCCCCCCCCTAATTCCCGGGAAAATAGAAAAGATGGTAATCATGAAGGTGGCTCTCCAATGGAAGTTTTTATTTCACCAGCTCAGTATACAATGTTTAAATATAATTGGAATGTGGTGTAAAACACGGGAGACCTGCATCTTCACAAGAATGGCATTCTTTACATCGTTTGTAAACGTTTTTCAACTGTGATTAGAGAGCTTTACTCAATAATTTATCACATCTACTTTATAATATAGCCACACCAAAACTACGTTCCAAGCGCTTCATTTCTTTTAACTTTCCGAGGGAGGTCTGCCCGGACCCCCGTTTCGTTGAGATGTATTGCATACCCCCCAGGCGCCGCGGAAAGTAGTGAACCGCCCCCCCCAAAACAACGACCTTAATCCGCCCCTGCCACTACACACGCTAGAGGAGAACTGAAGCCTACTTCCCCACCAATAACACCATCTCACCACTTCCCCCTCATTGGATATTCAATGATCCGTGACTTCGCATCCCTTAAAATATGGTGAATCACAATCTTTATCTTCCCGCCATACTAACCAACTAAGCTGTACCCACACCTACGTCACCGGCCCTCCACCTGCGGAGGGCCGGTGGTTCCACCGCTGTCATTGGGGTGCGACTGACGGATTACTGGAAACATTTAAATCTACGTCAATTACGACCCTTAAAAAAAAACGCTACCGCAACACTCTATCCCCTCCCTAATCACCAATCAACTCGAGGGATTTTATTCCTTTTAAAAATATGCTACAGCTCCCCCCCCCTCCCAATCATCAATCAAATCAAGGGATTTCATTCCCTAAAAAATACACTAGAGCTATGCCCCCCCCTCCCTAATCACCAATCAACTCGAGGGATTTCATTCCCTAAAAAATACACTACAGCTATTCCCTCCCCCCCAAATCACCAATCAACTCGAGGGATTGTATTCCTTAAAAATTACGGTGTGGAAACGCACCTCCCCTTCCTATTCACCAATCAACTCGAGGGATTTCATGTTCGTCTATTGTTACATGTTTATACACCTGATGTAAAAGGCCGTTTGTGCTGTTTTCGGAGATGTGGAAATAAATAAAAATAAAAAAATAAGTAAATAAAATTCCCTAAAAAATATGCTTCAGCTATGCGACCCCCCTCTCCCCTTATCCCCAATCAACTCCTGGGATTTTTTCCTTAAAATTATGCCATCCTAATTGTACTCCTATGCCTCCACAATCACTAGCCAACTCAAGGGATTTCTTTTCTTTAACTATTGCATGATGTCATCCATTATGCTATGGTATACCATCATCCCATTTTTCCTGTGAAATGGCACATCCCTAACCATACTTTTCACTAAGATCACCTCGTACGCAACAACTTACATTAGTGTTTTTCTTGCGTACGTCGTGCTTCACAAGTTCTCATTTCACATTAAAGTTCACTTTTTTCAAAGTCTCCAATCACTGGAATATTGCCTTATCCATTACTTAATTTGCCTAAAAATCACATTTTCACCTTTCCCTGGTCACAGAAATGCCATTTACTCTACTCAAAATCACAATTTCCGAGCCGTGTACCATCCCACCCTAGCACCCCTGTTTCACTCCATAGTCCCGGAACCTTGTTGGGGGAAGGGCATATGTCAGACGTGAAACTGGTGAGTATCTCTCTAGCGGCTGTTCCTATAACGTCGAAATATGGCTGCGAAAACGCGAAAAAAAAATAGCAAAATTCCTCACTTTCTAACTGCATTTACTCGAAAAATACTACTCTCTCCGATATAATTCTTACTTTTTATAATTGGGCAATCCTTACGCTAACCAGTAATGCCATTAAGATTTCGCAGTTTTGCGCAGGTTTCCAGCAAAAAAAATTCTCTCAAACAAGACCTAAATTCATATTTACCAAAGGTGCTACTGTTGCATTTTTTTCAATAATTTTACCCAGCAAGTTTTCAAGCTTAAGTTAATTAATCAACATACATATATGATTAATTAGTAACTTATGACCAAAATTTAACATTTCACGGGATATCACACACATGCCTGCAGCCTTTCCATTTTTCAATATTCTCAGAGAGAATAATTCGAGGACTTTTGCAATAAATATGTCAGTGGTCATAGTAAAGGACTTTAACCACTTCCCTGACGGATTTTTTTTACAAAACTGGTCAAAAAAAGTCATATTTTTTTATTTCAGATTCAGAAGCATTAAATGGAAGCAAATCTGAAAATGTTTTCCTTTATTTTTTATTCCAAATAACTAATGATTTATTCAATAATTTCTGAATGTTGCCCCTTAACTTAAGAGAATTAGGCAACCTGCATATCAGTATAACTTTCCTTCCCGTAAACCTTAGTTAGTCAGCCAATGATGAATACATTTAGTTAATATTGCAAAAGCATATCTTTGCGGACAACGTTAATGTTAACTATTAATTTTAGTCCATAGCACATCAAGAAACAACGCACAAACATTCATGGAAGTTAGGCAGCCCGCATGACGACGACTTTCGCTCTGAAAATGTTATAACAGCATTCATTCTATGACAAAAACAAGAAAATTCATTTCTTTTACTTGATTGTCTTTGAAGTATGCTGGAATCCCTTTCCTCAGTGTTCCATACGAGTCAGTGGAGTGTGAAGCGAGCAAGTCGGCTAGATCTGGAGACGTATAAAAGTTATCCATCGTCAGGAAATATCATAGGCCAAATAATGGCTTCATTAGAGTCATCATCACTTTTGAGGTCATGGATAAATGGGCAAAGTCTTTATCCAACACAGTCCCATTTCCCGTGTAAATTGTCGTTGACCACACGTATCCAGTTCTCGATTCACAAAGAAAAAATACTTGCCAAATGAAGCTCTTTTCATAGGCATGAACTGCCGTGGCGTCTTAGGCATGAACTGCCGTAGGCTCTTTTCGATGGTAACATGTATGGAGTGCCTTGAACTTTTCCTCCAGCCTCTGGCAAATCGGCCATATTTTATATAGTTTGGGGTGTGTTTGGGGTTCAAAATCGTTATTATAGGCAAAATGTAAATATTGCCTTATTTTTACGAATCATCGGTAAGACATTGTGTGTCCAAAAAAAAGAGAGGAGAGTATTGGTCTCGTTGACCAATAAAACACAGGATCTGGCTTTCGCACTCTGCTCTGTAGCATTACAAGGGCAAAAAACACGAATTTCTGAGCTTGTCATAGCTCGCCACTGATTTACGCTACCACTGCTCGGCCCCGCTTTTTCACGCAAAGTGTTACTGGCGCAGTGATTAGTTTCCCAAGTTATAAAGTCAACATTTTCAACGGAAAAAATGTTTTTTTAGGGAATCTCATTCGGAAACCAGGTCGAAGTTCATCAAAGAATTACCTTCAAAAAGAAACCTAGGTGGCGCCGGAGGAGGATTCGTTGTAAGCATTTCCTCCCACTCCGCTTCCCACGAATGTTCCGCTGCGCATTCTGATTCGGAGCTTGTTTCTCCGGAGAGAGTCGACTAGGAGCCAGGAACTTCAATGTCCATAACCTCCGAATCACTGCTGGTCAACACTGATTCCTCTCCAGAATCCATTTCTGATTACTAAATGTTACTGCGCGAAAACAAATAATTTTCCATAGAGTTCACTTCTACTACACTGCTCGTATTAGAAAGAAAATGTTAGAACTAAAAATGGAAAGTTAGTATCTATCGGTGGAATTTCAGCGAAAAAGTGCATGCGCTCTGAAAATCAAGGATGCGTATTCTCTGAAACTCAACGAAAGACTGTCACTATCGTCCTTCCGACAAAGTACTCGTGGAAACAATCACGATATGCAAAGGATCTCGCCCCTAAGTGTGAAAAGCCCATCCCATGCTCATCATAAAATTTTTCTTTTCCGTTCCTACCATTTCCTGGAAAATAAACACACGTGTGCATACCGCAACAGCATGAATTTTCCAACTAACGGTAAATTTATATCGAGAAAAGCCCATTAGTAAAGGGTTGGCTGGTGGGAAAGTAGCTCGGGTAGCAAAGGGTGGCATATTAGCATGACATGATACCGGGCGCCAGGTTGCTCAGCGGGCCATCGGCTCTCGAGCGGGTGTTTTCTGACCTCAGGAAAGTGTCAAGCACGACAATAGAAGGCATTACACATGTTTGGGATTTATCTCTATCTTTCCTATTTTCTCGTACTCATGTGGGTTAGGGTAGCACATACACAGGGCACTTGTGTTGATTTCTATTGAGAACGTACGACCTTCAGACGTCTTCATCGTAAAGCTGTTTCCATAAATATGTTTCACAACTTTCGCCAGTATTCAAAGTAGAAAAATGAAATGGGCTGATGAAATAACATTCGCAACATATCTAAACATTTACGCTCACGCCATTTTATCTAAAGAGAACAGTACAATAGACATTTCCTACATATATAAAAATTACCGTAAGAAAAATTTGCGAACGAATAATATAAAATTACATAATATGTATAGTAACAAATATATATTGTAACAAATATATATTGTAACAAATATATATAGTAACAAACATATATGGTAACAAATATATATCTATAGTAAAGAATAAGGCAAGGAAAGATTCATGTTCTGTTGCTAGAGAAATATTGTATTCCAATTACTGTGGAACTCATCGTAGCAGTGAAAATTAGCGCAAAATTGAAATTGCAATTTTTATAATGACCGCTAAAATGTTGAAGAAAAATGTAATTGAATGCTCATGTAGTAAATGACGAAATAAATGAAAATAACTAATTTAAAAATTATTTACTTATTTAGAAAGTTTTTGTCATGTAAAACGGAAGTTTTACATCATAAATTTGCAATAATTATCTATAAATAACAAAAATTGAAGTTGTAAATTTCGTAAAAAGTTCGCAAAAGAAACTCCATGCATGAAGTAAATAGACGGATAGTTACGAATGACAATGTAGGTGATTGAAATTTCGTATGGGGATAACTTTTCAGTGCGTAAAAAATTATAACCCTCGAATTTCTAGAAATATTACCAAAAATGACCATTGTTTTAACATTAGAAATCACTGTTTGAAAAGAGCGCCGCTTGCCGCATCGGTGGCTCTGGACCTTCAACAGCATGGGAGGCGGCAGGAACGCAAACTACTAGCATCGGCCGACTATATGCGGGCGTAAAGAAAAATATACGGACATCGCGGACTTGCCCGAATATATGCGGGCTTGTCAGAATTTGCACAACCTCGGTGCCCGAATATATGCGGGCTTGTCAGGGAAGTGGTTAACGTTGAGGGGAGAAATCTGGCCCCAGGAATATTAGATTACAAGATCGAGAAAGTAATAAGGAATGTGAGGTTGGGCAGTAGAAATACATAGTTCCCCTTATAGTTAGTTAATCTTGGACAGCATGGCTGACAAAGTTTTATTAACCCATTCATTTATGTATAAAAAGAGAATGTGGCCACAGAACTTATTGAATGCCATATTTATTACATTAATAAATAAAAGAAAAGCAAAGGTTTGCAAAGGCTGTTTGATGATAAGTATAATATTTTGTATGGAAATGGTTGAACTTGTAATTATTTATAGAAGACTTGAGGTGAGTGCAAACAAATTTATAGGTTAAGATAAGATTTTGGGCTGATGAAGGAGAGGGCAGCTCATTTTCCCTTTGCTTGTTATGTTGACTTAAAGAAGGTATTCGACCGAGTTATTGAGGGAAGTAAACAAAGGTATTTATAAATGTAGTTGTATGCTGGAGGGATAGGTGAATGATAAGAACCCAGTACATGGCTTGGCAGCACACGAAAGGGTAGCCTATCGAAAATCTAAGTGAGCACTTATAAGCAGGGAAATGAGACAGGGCTGATCTTATATATCATACCTTCCAACTTACTTATGCATATTACCCTGAGAGTATGGGCTAGGCAGGGGCAAGGGTGGGCACCAACCACCCTACAAAACTCATTGCTCACCCTAGAAAAATCGACAGTTTGTTACTCTCTTCAGCATACATATATTCTGAGGAAATGGCACGAGAGACAAGGGGAAATGTTAATGGCCTGGCATTGGCTAGCTCGTAAGCTAAGGGATTTTAGTCTTTAGTGGATTCCCTCCAGAATCTGTGCAAAATACAAGGAAGAAAAATTTACCATAACAAGACATAAGTAATAAGATTTTCTAAGAAAAACAATTTAAGTTGGAGGGCATTGTTAGTAAGGGAGCATGAACATAGTATATTGGTATAAGAAGAGACATTTTTTGATAAGAGGATAGAACAAACACTTGGGAAAGATGTTTAGGAAAGATCAGTGGGGAGCCTAATGTGGAGTGAGGTGGTAAAACTTGGACTCCAGGGGGAGAGGATGAGAAGAGACTAAAGGCATTTAAGATGTGGGTATCAAGGATCATAAGGAGATCACCATGAATAAATAGAAAGATGAGCAAAGAACTTCTTGGTATTGTGGGAAGGAAAGAAAATTGCTTAAGGAGGGTAGAAAGAATGCTGGGGATGAGAGAGGAGAAGGATATGCATTTGTTGGCCCAGGTGGCAGTGGAGTAAAGTCCTTGCCTGCTAATACAAGGCTTGTGGGTTCGTATCCCACCTGAGTTGATTTTTCATTGCTCAGGGCATGGTTGTGTGTGTTCTTCCACTGTTAATTGTTAAATAACCCAATGTAAAAGGCCATTGATGCTGTTTTTGGTGGCTTTGGAAAATAAATAAATACATTTTTGATGTAATAAAGAGAGGTTGGAGGTATGCCAAGTTGAAGATAGATATCATGTATTGTTGCAGAGCAACATGGGCAGAGATAAAGAGAGAGTAGCAGTGACCCATCAAAAACCTACCCTAAGCAGTTTGTAACTAATTAGCAAGGAAAGATGATATGTTTAAAATAACAATTATAAACAAAAGTTTAAATGAAAAATAATTGACTACAATTTGTGTGGAAAAAGAAATATTCTTGTATGCTCACTCAGCGAGGTGCCTTTCTGAAAGAAGGCCAGCTTCCCTTTATCTTAGGATGCAAATTCTATCCAATGTAAATGTTTGGTGCGGGAAAATGTATTTCCTATGCATCTGGACGGAAGGGTTCTGGGTTGCTTGACCATTTTTTTTTGTATTTCCCAAGGACCTTTTTCCCCTGCTTTCAGTCATTATAAAAGCCTTAGCATTATTTAATTGCACCTGGGCACTTAGCAATAAATGTATTTCTCCAATTTGGACACAAGTTGATGGTGGCTGAGAAGAAAAATGCTAGTAGCATGTCTGTTTCTGACTGCCATCACTCTCTTCAAACATGTGACCTTAGTGAGGCATTTTGCAGTTGCACGAAAACCAGTCAATTGTTATTGACATTAATTTGCAATTTATATCCCCATTGCATTATTGAGACTGACAAAGAATACAAGTAATGGCTTGGTGGTATGACTAGCAATCAGGAGATCTGGGTTCGAATCCCAGCCAAGTCAAATGATTGTTTCATGGCAATTTTCCATTTGCTGTATATCTTTGCACCTGTTCAGGCGACTACATACTGTGTCAAATGGGTATTCACAATGATTGGAGCTGTTTATAGTTGAACACGACATGGTGAAACTTCGGTGTAGTGAAATGAGCTAGGCAGACCTGTCCGTCAACTTGGGCATTTAAAAATTTGATGTTGTGAAATTGTCTTTTTACTCCCGAACTTCTGGTTGCGTGCGATATAGGTAATTAGTGAAATACGAAATTCAAATTTTTCTTGGTTTTCCAAAATGGCAGAGTTTGCTAATAATTTGTTCAATGAATGGCTAGTTGTATGTGATTACGTAAAAATTTGGCGTAAATCCTCCATTTTGTCTTTCTTTCCTTCATTGATACTAATATTTTACATGCATAATTTAATTTTAATATTTTTATAGAATGTCATTTACAGCCTTAACTTTAACCATCAGCATGAAATAGTAGTTATATGCTTGTATCCTAAATTAGCTTCAATAAAAAATTCAGTTATAGCCAAGCCTGTAGTTGATGTATAAATCCGAGTATAAGCCCCCAATTTCTGGCAAAATAGGTATCGGTTGTCTAAAGTGCGTGGGTCTTTTTGTTTTTTCTAAATTTTTGAGCATGAAGAGAAAAAATTACTCGGTAATTCCATGGGTAATAGTTAAAAATAACAGAAAATAGGTAATAGTGTGGTAATATTAGCTTATGTTAGTAAATAGTAGCAATTTTAACTTATTATGGAAATTTTTTATTAGTTTTTCTTCCTGACGATGCTGTTCAGCCATGTAAACCTAGGTCAAGACCTTATGCAACCCACAATGCAACAACGTCATAAGTATTTTCCTACTCATGGGAGCAACTGAGGTACACGCCAAAAAAATACAAACAACTATGCACTATGGATTCAACTATAGTTCCAGTAAAACCTTTTTATTTTATCATTGATTTTCCATCTTGACGATTTTGTTTATTACGCATTATGCAACCTGCAATACCATCACGTCGTAAGTGCTTATTTTTTCTGCAGATTTGGTCCAATAATTACATTTTTTAAATATGGGTCAATGTTATTAGATATTAGAGCTGAGTAATACGTAGGAAATCGTGATATGAGTGGAAATATGAGGGACTGACAATATTTTCATGCCATTAATTCAAAGTTCATGGTTTCACTAACAATAAGTCATGACTAGACAGTGTTTTGATTGGGACAAAAATAAAAAATAACAGACATGAAGAGGAATGTATGAAACAAATCAATCTTCATCTATAAAGATGTGAAAGTGAGGATATTCAGCATTCATCAATTCAAAATGGTTAATGCCATCAATGTTGGCCTTAGGAAATTTAGCCTGATTTATTTATAGGGCCATGTAATAGATGGCATGAAAAAGGATACCAGTGCATGCAGTAGCCAGAGGGGAGGCTAGGGGGGGGCAATGTCCCCCCTGCCCCCACCCCGTGTTCTGACACCCCTAAGTCTGAATATTTTCACTCTTAAATCCCAAATACGTATAAATAAATGTGTATAATTCTTTGTCAATTGTCATATTTTGTAAAACCCTTCCACCTATTGCATCACCTAAATTTGTAAAGTTTAGTAAACTGGTTAATCTGAGTAGGCGCCCCCTAAAAATTTTCTGACCTCCATTGAACCAAAACCTGGCTATGCCACTGAGTGCATGGTTTTCTTTATAGTGATACGGAAAATGTTTGGGTCCCATCAAATTTATAATAAAGGGATTTCACTGTATTTGTATTCATGATAGACACGTACTTGAGAATCATATAGAGAATCTGTTCTAGCTTGCTAGTGCATGCACTAAATACCGTATAAACTCGTGTAAGAGGCGCACCTTTTTTCCCAGAAATCGCAGCCAAAAATGAGGGTGCGCCTCTTACACGAATCTGTCCGTAGCAAAATTCCGACACCCGAGTTTGAAGGCTAATATCTCAGAGATGGCTCAATCGATTTTAAAATGAAATACATCAAATTAAAGCTTGTTTATTTCTGCGTTTATTGATGGTGTACAAAACATTTTACCGTTTATATCGATTTCAGTGTGTGCTTAAAAACAGAATTTTAGCGCATTTTCCCGGGTACCGGACGGATGCATCGCATTTACGGCTTCGTAATAACAACACGGATCAAGATATCGAAATTTCATTTACAAATATTGTAGCAAAGATCTTTCCTAACAGCTATACAGAGTTTCATATTATTTAATGCATTAGTATTTTAGTTATATATGCAAATGCACCGATCCGTTATTTTCCGTTCTGCGCATCCCTGAAAACCGCCGTTTAGATCTTCTCCAAGCTCTCGAGTTCATCATCATCATCCACTTATAAAATCTTAAAGGAATTCGTTTGTTAATCAATATCGATTAACATTTATTTTGGAAAAAGAGCACGTTCAACTGCCAGGAGCATGCACGGAAGAGAAAGGGAGAGGCGCGCGCTGTTGCCCAGTCAGAGGGCTATCTGTAAGGCGCGTGAGGGAGTCTACTACAAGCATTACCTGCGGGGGAAAACCAGTTGTCTTTTCTCTGTGCATGAGTTGGATTTGGACTCGGTAAATAGTGGCATGAAGGGTGACGCGGCGTTCGGGCACGCGGCGTTCCTCCGCGTTGTCTTGTAGAGGAACGCCTGAAAGCCGTTACCAATATGGAGAAACGCCGCGGAAACCTCGCAGTTAGGCCCGCAAAACTTCGCAATAGAAGAAAAAAAAAACTCAAAATTTTTTCTTCAACTTCGACGCATAAAAAGAGGGGTGCGCCTCTTACACGCGTTTATACGGTATAAACATTTTAAATTTTATAGAAAAAATATCTATGCATACTATTAATAAAGTAATACTTAAATTTAACCCTTTTTGTTGAATTTGTTTTTTTACCCTCACACTAACAAACTCCTACAATTTACATCTTATGATTTTTCCAGCTGCAAAAACGTTTGTGACACTATTAGCAATGGGTGTTCACAGATCAATCATCAACTTTACGTGCCATTTCTCATTTATATAATAAATATGTAGGAAAGATAAAGATATAAAGATGTTTCTTTAATAAATGTGAGAAGTTAGCAAGATTTGCAGATTTATTGAAAGTCCCATCAATGAAAACCTCAATGAAAAATATGCAGAGGTTTATTAGACCATGCATCACTGGTTAAGGGTTAATTCTTTTCAGAATCAAGGTTTGCCCGTTTAATAGTTAGAAAAGAGAAAATCCTAAATCACATTTGTACATACTATAGTAAGAAAAATTTTTATATATAAGGAAAAGCCAAACCTTCGCCTCATCAAGCTTACTTAGTTTAAACCTGTTAAAATACCTTTTTATCCTACATAAAGCTCATGACCGACAGTACATTTTTTTCAGATTATTTCTGTTCTCAACCTCTCTATTTATTAAAGCTATCGTATCTGGAGATATAGAAAATAAAAAAGTAAAATGGTATTTCATAAATTCATTCATAAAATCTATATATTCATGAATTTGGCACTGACCAGCAGACAACCTGAACGAGAATTTTGTTGTAATGAATAATCTGCACAAAAAGAATAAATAGCAAAGATTTTTCCACAGAGTGTATGAGCCTAAGTATATTATGTAATAAAAAGGTAATTATTATAGCCTTGAATATCAATTGAATGAATTGTATATACTAGCATATTGGCTCACGACAATGAAAAAAGAATACCAATGTAGTAGTTCCCGAGTAATAATGTATAATTTATTGATCAAAACACAAAAGTTGCTTTAACAACAGCTATTTGGACCAAATAATTCTGATTCTGCAATACATTGAAATAATATGAACAATTCACTCAAATATATGTGTATAATACTAGCCTCTTTACCATATTTCAACTGATGGTAAAAATGGCGTTTATCAGTTACGATTTCTTCTCAAGTAGTCTCAGACAAGGGTATGGTTGAAGGGTATGTGTGCAGAAAAACCAATCATTGTTCATGCTCTGAGAGAATGTACAGAAATTCACAGAATATTGGCATGTGAATGCACTGTCTGATGATGATAGTTTTCTTGAATTTATTTACAAAGAAATTACCATGGGACACCAGCTTTAGGGTGACATTTCTTTAATTATCTTCTAAGTAGGTCCTTACATCATGGATGGTATACACTCCTTGAATCATATGTTTCTTGGCTGGGAATTTGTGTCAGTGAGTAAGGGGATTCGCTTTTATATTAGAAACTTGATGCAGTATTGGAGTATCATGTATAAAGTAAACCTCGTGAGATTGAATCCTGTAATTAATATCATCTAAGATCCTTATATATGTACTTCCTACAATCCCAGTTGATATTTCTCTTGATTTAACTGTATACTTATGAAAAGATGTTTTTGGAGAGTTGATCATCAATAGATAGGTCACATGTGTACCTTTTGCTAATTGAAAATTTAAATTTTCAAAAAGTTGGCAAGTGGTCTATTGATACAAGCAAATAACACATGTGATCTATTTATTGATGACCAACTCTCCAAAAACATTCTTTTACAATTAAGTGGTCAATAACCAGGTCTCATCAAGTTCATGTAGTTTATGCATTTTAAATCATGAAACCCCTTCTGAAGGACTTTGCCTCTTACAAACCAAACTTTTATACCGATTAGACATTTGAAAAACTTCATTTTAAGATGCCATCAGATTAAATTGGTTGAGAATGATGTCCTGTGAGGGTTTTGCATATTGGTGTGAAGCTTTTGGGAATGTCTGAAGTTTTGCATTTGCAATATTGTAGTTGAGATTGTCTCAATATATAACCTCTCTTATTATTTCAGAGCCAATGTATTGGAAAAACAATGCAAAAAATTTGATTTGGCTTAGGAATCAAATTGTGGCACCTCTTTCTGAGGAGTTCACTTTTAGGGGTTGCATGTTACCTCTGCTTTTGCAATGCTTCCGTCCAATGGTTGCCGTAGTGATTTGCCCTCTTTTCTTTGGTGTTGGTAAGTATAGAAAATCTTTTTTGTGTGCTGATTTTTTTCTTAATGTTTATGGCTATTATGACTTCCTCTATTTTAACAGCTCACTTTCACCACATGGTTGAACTGTTACGTTCAGGAATGGAATTGAAAAATGCATTGATTATTTCGTGTAAGTTATTATGCTGTTTTTTATAATTATTTTCCTTTTGTAATTTGGTTTGGTATTATTATTTAAGGACCCGTTTACACTCTCTTTCAGGTTTTCAGTTCCTCTACACGACTATGTTTGGTGCTTATTCAGCATTCTTATTTGTGAAAACAGGTAGGCACTAGCATTAACAATGTCCACTCTAAAGTGTGGTTCTTGTAGTGTTTTTCTTTCTTGTCAACTCTTTTATCTCTGTTTCTGCTGTTTCTTCATTCCTAAGTGTAATTTTTGAGCTCTTTTTCATTCCACCTTCATTAAGACTACAGTCAAATCTTTTTATTGTGGTACACAATATAATGAAATGAGCAAGATTGTCCCATTTGTCAATATAGGCATTTACATATGTGCAAAAAATATCAATATAGTGAAAGATTTGAAAGAGTGAAATCACTTCTCAGTCCTGGACTTCAGATTGTATTCAATGTAGTGAAATATGAGCTTCGAATTTTTCTGTTTTCCAAATTGGTGGAATCATTTGTTCAACCATATATATCCGAAGATGAGTATTTTTCACTCTTGCTGCTTCACCCATTTCTGGAAAAATATCCATTGTCAAAAGTGCGAGGGTTGAGGGAGAGATATATTAATCAAAGCATGAAGAGAGAGAATCACTCAGAAACTACATTGCTAATGGAGCAAATAACTTAGAAAAATAGGTTCTAGTGCCCCAAATTATCATATCAGTGAATGAAGTCTTAATTTTAACAATTTATGAAAGGTTTTTATTATTTTATTAATAGTGGGTCGAATCCAAAATTTATCAAAATCAAATCCGAATCTCTCTTGTTTATTGAATCTCAAATATCATGTATGGAATCTGAATCCTGCTTTAAGAAATAAAAACCAGTTCCTTTTCACTACCAATGCATTTATGTATGAAACAAATCCTGATGCATTTTTAATTTTCTTGTAAATTCCTGCACAAATATAATAATTCAGCTTAAAAAGAAAAGTGAGCAGCAATTTGTTTCACAATGGCATTTATTAATTCTAAAATTAAGAATGCCAAAGAAAGCTAAGTGAAAAATTTAATATAACTTGTTAATTTTTGCTTGTGAAATGGAGCATTCTTAGTCTGTCAGGATCTAATCCATTATTTTTTTATTTACCAAATTTCTGAGAGTAGTTATGGTGGCTCTATACCGGGGCTAAGAAGCTTGTTTCAGACGTTTCCCTCAAACCCAGTGACAGCTTTACCGTGACAGCTGGAGACTTACAATTTTTGTCTTCTGTAGATGAAGACCCATTTGTTGATTTTAGTGTACACAGTAACGTTATCACGAAGTGGTTGTGTGTTTTACAAAAAATAGCAAAACTGGTTTTTACGAAATATTTTGGTAATATTCCGGGCCACGTTGCGAAGTCTTGATTCTGAAATGAGGATTTTCAGCCCACTTAAATCAAAGAATCATCTTTCATATTCACAAAAAATCAACAACCATTGATGCTGTTTTCGTATTAAGGCTATAGCAATGTTAAACATTCAAGCCTGCATTGACAATGGTGTAGACCTTTTCCATTCCCCCCAAAGGATACTCGTTCCCCACTCCATTTTTGTCAGTGCCGCCTTTACAGTTTCCCGTTGGGCTTCTTCCACCCCAGTAGGCGACCATAGGTGGCGGCCGTTAAATTTAGGTAGCTTGGAAGTATAGACCCGCCTTAAGGGTCCCTTTAAAAACACTGATGCTACAGCAGCCCAAAGGTGTTTTTTAAGAAGTTGTTTTAAAGCATTTCCATGATTATTTTTGATTCAAATTTCAGACTCTTGCTGCTTCACTGGCTGAAACTGATAGTTATTTACGTGCTTCCATGAAGTGCATTGGTGTCTTAGGCATATAGAGATGCATATTGCGGGAAATATATTATTTCTGCTAAAGAACTTCATTTTTACTTTGAACTTCATCAAGGGCTTTTTCTGCAAAAAGTAATGCCTACCTAATTTTACTATTGGGCGATTCCACAATAATGGTATAACACGAATCTTCATGGCCCGGCTGGTTTCAATTCTTGCGATTTTGGCACAAAGGTAGATTTAAATATTTTAGCTCTTAGTCAGCATCGTAGTTGGGCCAGGCGGGCGGCTGCCAGGGGCACAACCCTTGGGAGGGCGCACTTTGCATACTCACAGGGGGCGCAGGCACACAAAATTAAAACATGATGCTAACTCACATAAAATACTTGTTTGGCACAGTGCAAAATATTTTTAATTATTTTTCCGGATCGATTGAACGTTGGCAAGCTTTATGAAATTTAAAATAGTCTTTGGAGGGTCATTCTGATACGAGATATGGTCATCAAAATATAATTCAATTCACGCATTGCATACTCAATTACGGCAAATAATGAAGGCATTACATAAAATTGCAGAACGAACTGATGAAAGGAGGACATATACAGCTGATTCTTTATCTTCAGCTAAAATCAATTTAAAAATGATTAATTTCAAATTCATTTGTTTATTGGTCGTATGGGATTATCTTCTTAGAAGTATCAACAACGTTAATTGCTTTTTACAGGAAAAAACGTTTTCCATTGAGGTTGCATAAAACACTTGCAGGGCCTTGTGGATGTTTTTTGAATGATTTCAGAAAAAATCAAATGAAGCTGTGTATTGATTCAGCAAAAAATCTAGCAAATAAGCTATCGATAGAATTGGCATTTTCTAAAAAGCGTAAACGAAAGGTTAGAACAATGTTCGATGAAAGGGCCAATGCGGCCATAATGACTCCACTTCAAAACATTAAAATTCAGCTTTAAAGTGCACTAGACACACTTATTCAGCAAATAGGATGGAGATTTCAAAGTTTAGCTGCTGTAGCTTTTGATTTTGGTTTCCTAACAGGACTTTTGTTACACAAAACCTCCACTTAAGAACTAAAGAAATCTGCAGCTGATCTCGCATTCCAATACAAAGATGATTAAAATTTTAATGAGTACACCAAATAAAATCATTATTGCCCGATTTAAAAAAATTGGATTACATTGCACTTCTTAATTGCCATGAAGAATATGGCTTAGTGACCAGTTATCCCAGTATAGGGATTGCACTTTGCCTAGCATTGATGCTACCTGTGACTTGTCAGCTGTGAAAATCTTTCAGGAAATAAATTGAATAACAAATTATTTACGATCGCAGATTGGTCAAGAAAGGTTTGAGTAATCTCGCCATACTATCGATTAAATATGACATTGTAAAAAGTATTAATGTAGACCATAGTATTGACAAATTGGCCTCAGAAAAATCCAGAAAAGTAAACTTCTAAGAGATTTTATAATGCCTAAATGAACGAATTTATGTTGCATTGTTTCCCTTCCTACATATTGGTAAGTAAGAACTAATTTTATGCTTAAATGTATACATAACTTGAAAAAAACACTTTCAAAGTTATTGTGTTGTTTCTCTTTCTATAAAATGTCTTGGGGGGTACAAAATTCAAATCTTGCCAGGGGCGCTCATGACCCTAGCTACGACGCTGCTCTTAGTATTCATAAATGTAAATGATAGGGTGATTTGAATACATATCTGAATTTAGCGCAAAATGGCACAACACAGTTTAAAACTGTGACTCCGATAAATGTCAATCTGAAGGCCGGATTCTGAATGTAATGAGTGATAAGGAGACAGCCACCTCACTTTTCTTTTAACATTTGGTCACATAAACATCTATTCCCATCTCTTTGCGCAGTTTAATTTATCCAATGTAAAAAAAATAATTTATGTTTTGAAAAAACCAGGCTTTGTTTAAAATGTATGGCCTTATATTTACGGAAACAAAAGCAGTTAAAAGAAAATTTCTGCGGCATGAAAAAATCTATGTTTTACAAGGCGTCCTAAGATCTAAGATGCATATTTTTCTGCAGCTCAAAACTTGTTTTTCAAATAAAAAAAATGTTTGGTCTTTCCATCGAACTCACAGTAAAAATGATGTGCATAGTGGTTTGTGGCACACGCATCGGCTTTGAAAATGACGCATATGAGAGCTGTGTGCGTGTGGACCGAATTTTAAATTAAACTTTCCGTGATTAATAACCATAAAATCACCGCTTATGTACATATTTATAACAATCTGAATTTTCGCACAAGATAAAAACTTTTGTTGTAAGATGGCGTCGAGCTGCCAAAATTCCGAGGTGAGATTTAACCGCGATATACCTGCCTATACAGGTTACCGCAATATACCTACCTACAGTTTACCACGATATACCTACCTGCAGTTTACCGTGACATGACATATATGCCTCATGTACAACCAGGGTTCGAATCTTATTTGGAAATTCGATCAAATCATGAATCCGGACCACGCCACTATTTATTTATCTTTCTTCACGGTGATGTTGTGACAGCTAGCTGTATGGCTAGCCATACAGCAACCCTGTAAATACAGTATGCAACCCGCAATTCAACGGCTTCATAGGCATATTCGACCTCACGAGAACAACTGAGGCATCCGTTGAAAAAAATACGAACAACTTTGCACATGTATTTAACAATAGTTACAAGAATTTGTGAACATTAATGAACGCCATCAATGATTAAGCCCGAATCATTTAACAGCAGTATACAAATGGTATGAAAAAGGATACCAGTGCATAGTATCCTTTATGGTGAAATACGATATAGTGTAATGGGCAAATTTTGGGTTCCATTTGGATTTGGGTTTTTGGACTTAATTTCAACCTGCCTTCCTATATTCCCATGCCCTATTAAGATCATGGCAAAGGGGATACTCCTTTCTATTACTTATATGGCTGCAGATGTGTACTCCTTATATATATATATATTCTATTATGCCAATCAGTTTGAATGTCATGCTCCTTTTCTTTTACAGGGCACCTGGTGGCTCCATTTTTAGCACATGCATTCTGTAATCACATGGGATTCCCTGATTTTACCGAGCTACTTTCCTACCGCAAACCACAGCGATTTGGATTTGCCATTCTTTTCTTGCTGGGGTTAGTGGCATGGTGCAATCTTCTTGTGCCTCTCACTAATCCCAATTGGTATGGAAATGACATGTACAACATGTGGAGACATTCAGTATGAGGTATCACAAGGATAAACATTTCTATGCCAATATTTTATCTTTAGATAAATTACTTGCCGAAACTGAAATAAGTTGAAGATTATCTTAATTCACTGAGGCAATTTCCCTGGTGAATTGTTCATTTGTTATTTCTCCATGCACCGAAGCACCATGGGAACTACATTCAATCATTACTGCGGTATCTACTGCTTTTTTGTTGAGATGGGAGAAAACTGTTAATGTTTGTATTTTATTCTCACAAGATTACATATAGATATTGTTTGGAATACTTGTGTAATTAGCATGTAAATACTTCTCCATTATGTTGAAGACTTATTGCTTCTTTTTACATAAAAATGTGTTGATGGATTTGGTAATTAGTGATTCTGACATATGTATGGAGTATTAAGCTAGAGTTCCTTTATTTCCAATGTATTTACATGGAGAAAGTTTACTCTAAACCTTAAACATGAATGTGTAGTCGATTTACAGTTGATCATATTTTTGTCAGATGTCAGCTATGCATTTCGATGTGAACATTTTTCATGTATTTCACATCTCTATTTAGATGCAAAAACATTGGAAGAGAATCCACGTACAAAAATCAATCGAGGCAAGGTGTTCTGAACTATCTAGTGATAAAGGAAATTACACTATTTGTGAGTTATCAGAAATAATATATCCTTCATATCAACTTATGGTTTTCAACAAGAAACTTCAATGGGATATTTGTTCAGTATCAGCATTTTTTAATTTTATGTCTCTTTGAAGATTGTTTTATTGATAGATCGTCATCATAGTCTTCACTCAGTATTTTGCATTAAAAATTATTCTTTTCCATCTATCCTGTCAACGAATTTGCCCTGAAAAGAAGATGTAGTGATGACAGCTTTTATTGTGTTTCTGACCAGATAAGATTGTCCACTTTGTCATAATATCATTGATTTTGTCACCAACCCTGGTTCTCTTGGTCAAAATAATTTCTCATCTAAGTTGGAGGTTTATGTCAAGTTTACAGTCTCAGATCGTATTAGAAATTCATATTGTGATATTCTCAGGGAGTTCTCTTTTGAATGCCAATATCGTTGGTTTAAATGAATAAACGTTCTGGATTGGCCAGAAGGGCAATTTATTCATGGAAGAAGGGCGTGTTGTCATCTTGTGAGTCGCTGTATAAATATAAAAATATTTTAAGATGGTTTCTACTGTTGTTATTCAATTTAAATCTTTTAAAGTATTGTACAGCCAGGTTTGTAATCATTTGATAAGCAACAGTGAAGCAGTATACATGACAAAATTATTTTTTAGTATTATTAGTAGAAATTTGGTTTTAGACTAATTATGATCTTGTGTTCTTTGCCATAATAATAGCATTCTTACATTTACCCTTTTTTAATACCCTCTGCTTAAATTTAGGCCTAACAACTGCCACTGCATTTTTGCCTTCTTGTGCATTTATTTTGTGTTATGATCTTTTAATTTAAATTTATGTTTTTAATTTGATTGAAGTACATATGTGTATTACTTTTTTAAAGTTTGGTTTCTAAATAGTAATTTAGTGTGCATGGTAGGGTTATGTGAATGAATCGGTTCTTAATTAATTATTAACAATGGGACTTAATGTAAAATATTGTAACATCATTTATAAATTTTCGTGTTGCAAGTTTTGGATTTCCGTTGTTGTATAGTGAGGGAAATGTATCTGCATTGTTTTATGCCACCTAGGAAACAGAATACCAACTATATTTAACTTACAATTTTATTCAGCATAATCTTTCAACCTGTGCAGTGTGTGGCGTGAACTTAATGTTATTAATTGTTGTTAGAAATCAACAGTTTATAAGCTAAATGTGATTAGGTATTTCTTTTGATTAGGGTATACCAAATACTGCCATATTTCTAGTCATAATTGTAGCAATATGAAGACAGTTATGCATTAATTGTGTGTTCTCTCCAAAGATGGCATTTTCAACTTTTTTGACAGACCTCTTTTGCCTTTTGTGAAAAATGACTCGTTAGCATCTAGAGAAGAAAGCATCATCTTAGCAGTGAGATGTAAATAAGGCCCTAGATATTGTCATAGTTTCTCCAGAAAGGACTTCTTTAGATGTTCTTTGTAGCTAATGAACTCATTAAAAGTGTTGCCAAATTTGATTGGAAGCACTCTAATATTTCCAAAAGTGAATTCTGAGATTTTATAATTATTCAACCCATTAAAACTCCTAAATTAGGTGACCCAAAAGGTTTTGCTAATTGGAGATTTTCTAGTTATGTTATTTATTTCTGATGTTGTATTATAGGAAAATTTTTCATAGATGCATGATAAATTTATCCATAATATTGGTAGTATCCTTTTCATGCTAAGGAGATATGATTTGGAAACAATTTTCACAATTAGTTAAGCTATCAGGTTATTAGTGAGGTTTTTCTTTCATCATCTTCTGGTGAATGATAATTTTTTGATATTTCGTGTCTTGGCTGAGAAATTATTTTCTCTGTGGGATTGCATATTTCAATTAAACTACCCAACCAACATCTTTACTGTGAAAATGTGTAGGTAACAAAGAGATTAGTTGCTCAATTGTATCTTTTAGGGAAATGGAAAAAGTGTTGGTATTACTGTGCCCATGTGCATTTTATCTATTTGTGAGAACTAAGTTATGCATCACACTTTATATCATCCTCTTCAATTGTGAATCTCATACACATAGTCTCAATTGGAACATTTGCTGCATGTGTGCTTCTTTGTTCTGCATTTGATAATCATTATTTGTAATTTATAATGTTTGCATCTATTAATTTTAATTTAATAATATGGACATTTTTTAATCCTCACTGATTTTTTATTTTATTAATATTCATAATTGGCACTATTCAAATTTAATTCATCCTGCAGTACTTGCAAAAGTTGGCTTGATCCTGTACCTATGTGCCAGAAATAAACAACATATAATGCACAAAGAAGAGATGAAAGCCATAATCACATGATAAATTTATTTTTGAACCACAAAAAATGGGTTGATGTGATGCATGAGCTATACCAAGGGTATACATCCATATCTATCTCATGAATGTTTGCTATTTTTATTGATATTTTAAACTTGTAATTTCCTTGAAGTATAATTTGATTAGTGCAAATGATAGTGAACAATTCTGTTAGTATTTATCTATAACTGCTTATTCTAATTTCCAAACTCGGGGTTGCTTTCACTCTGTGATGTTTTTAGTCAATGTAGCTCGCCACCCTCTTGAATTGCATTTGGAAATACGTATATAAATTGATCTTGTTGACAACTGAACTGGTATATTTGCTTAGTTGAACAGTGAAGCTAGATTTATGTTTGCAGCCTGACTACTTAATCAAATCACTTCCTAAAAACTACAAAGCAAACTGGGACATTTTTCCAAATTTTTTGTTTTCCTCACCGATTTATGTCCTGCTAACTTGACAAATTTTGAGGATACCGGGACTAGCCACGGTATAACCTGAGGTATATACAGAGTCACCCGCAAGTTGGCACTAATCCTGCTAACTTCATACATATATCCTCCTTTTACCCTCCTAAACCCATACTGCCCTAGACGTTAATAGTCACTGAGCTCTAGTCTCAAACATGCTGTTCATGATTCTTCAGTTCTACTGTTCATGATATAAGACATATTTTCTTATCTCATACTGCTATTCTACACCTATCCCAGTTTCTATTTTGGTAAAATTGGTCTCATGAATACCTCTGGCCAAACTCATTCAAAGATGTTAAAAACTTCTTCAATATTTCTTTTGAGAAACTAGTAATTCTGTGGGCTGAAGATAAAAATGAAAATTAGTTTACTGATCCCTTGGCTGTAATAGTGCTGTCATTGTTAAGAGCATCTGCCTATGAAGTTAGAGGGTGAGTTTAGTATGGGACTAATCGTGAGGATATTAGTAGTATGGAGAGGGAGAGAAGTTTCAAGTATGGCGGTGGGATGACAGGAAGTTATCGGGGAAAAAGTTAAGTGTTGGATTTCAGATTTAAGGAGAGAAGTGTGTTGGAGGAGATCATAAAAAGGAATGTTTGGGGTTATGAGATATAAATTGGCATATTGGATAGCATGAAGGCATTCAGAAAGTTTTAATAGCTGCAGATTGAAATATTGTGGTGCAAAAAGTTTATGTTTAGCTAAAATGCTGCATGAGTCCATAATAATTTTTTTTTTTCATATTTTAGTCCGAGAGCTCTGAAAAGCTATTACTTGCCTTGTGTTTAACTGTTTCTGTTGGGAGGTCACTGTTACTACTCTATCTTTGGTGTGTTGTGAGGTTGTTAAGTAGTTTCTCTTAATGTTAAAAATATTAAATTTGAACATAGTCAATATATTAACCTTAACCGTCCAGAGTCCATGTTTTCAATTTTTCATAGTCAAGAATAAATTTTCTATGCTCACCGTTATCATTGTGTGAAACATAATTTCACTGACTGTCTGTTATGGGTAGGTAGCCATTACTGTTGGTAATTATATAGTCTTTCTTAATATAACCGATGTTAAATATTTACAATGCCATAACTTTCACAGAATCAAGGTTTAATGGTATGACTAATCTATTTTTATGAACATTTGTGCTCTATATCTGTACATTATAAACTTGGAATTAAGCTCCGTGTGTTCCTAAGATGAAGTCTGGAAATAATTACATGCTAGAAATTTTATTCACGAAGAAAAGATAAAATATGTTTATCTACTCTTTTTATAATTACTCCAGCTTACAAAAGTTATCCACTTTGGCCAAGTTTTTGTGTATTATTGATAAAACTGCAAAAATTTTATTTCAAAGCCAGAGCAAATATTATATTTCAAAATATTTCACTATGTAATATCGTCATTATATTCAGTAGACTCTTGATTAACTGGGATTGGGTTATCCAGGATGTAGGTGTTAAGGTTCCAAAGTTCAAGCTCAATAATCCTCTATGCTAAGAAAAATCCATTTCCTTCAGTTTAGGCAACACAAAGTTATGCCTTTTTGTAATCTATTATGCACATGATGTTTTAACATGTGTTTCTCCAAAAGCTCACCAGGCAGAAGGTTAGCAAGTCGAGTACCACCTGCACTGTGCTGACAGAAGGTGCTTGCTCTTCACGTATAATTTAAAAAAAAAAATTTAAATTAATACATATGTATTTATCTGGCCTCAAAAGTAAATCTAAAAAAAATTCACCATATTGCAATTTGTGTAGTGCCTACATATTTCGAGTGGAAAGTATATTAACAAGGATTATCTGTTAACCACGAAATATTTCCCATTCATCAGGGACAATTGAGAGTCTACTGTACCCTCTAATATTCTCATTGTTAGTAGTTTTTAAAATTTCCATTCATGAGAGCACATGTATGGTGATTCATTTCAATATCCATGGACTCTTCTTGAGTCAATGTTATTTTTAATCTCTCCCGTGTTTATAATGCCAGTGTCTGAAATCATGCTCTACTTGAGTACAGGTACTGTAAGTCCTCGAGTTACGTAGATCCGGAGTTACACGGATGTTCAGATAGGCCGGTGACATGCTTGCGTTTTCTCCAATTTTCCGTTGACGCGACAGATACACCGGGTGACGACCCGCGCCTCATTGTCAAGCGCGCAAGAGTTGATGCCAAACTACGGGCGTTCGGAATGCCCACTCTACTACCACGGCGCGATAAGCAGTGGCACATTCGCCAGTCCTCGGTATGGGGAGTGTACATCGGCTATTTGTCATTTCGCGCCATGAACACGACATTCAGCACTTTCAAATCTGTCGCTGTTCTCAAGCATTGCCGTTTATGCCATGCACATGTTTGCGTTTCTTCCGCGTTTCTGTTGCCGCGACAAATACGCGGCAACAGAAACGCGGCGATAGTGCGCCGATAGTGAAACGCATGGGGTCGGTCAAGCTAAGCGACCAGAGACTAGTGGCGAATTGTAAAACGCTGCATGTCCCGTTTTAGGCGCGTCACAACAAAAACGCTGATGAACGACGTTTATTTTTGAAGAATGATCGCAGGCTTTACCGGCGTATTGTATCGTGGAAGGTTATTAGGGATTTCCACCAGGTCAGGTTCTCCATCACGGCCGACGTTTCGATGAACCCGATTTCGATCATGCCCTGATGACGATGGACGACTCGTTCATCGAAACGTCGGCCGTGATGGAGAACCTGAACCGTTGGAAATCCCGAATAAAACCCTCCACGAAGTTTATTTTTCTTTGAATACCAAGAAATAGCGAGCGCGATTAGTAGATCACCACTTTCCGAACTCATTACGCCGAGGAGACAGCGTTCAGAACACTCGCAGTTTGGCGTCACCTTCTCCGCGACAGAGTCGCAGACCCCCACCCGGAGTTAATGCCGCGGCGACAGAAACGCGGAGGAAACGCAAGCATATACATGGCCTAATGGCTCCATAAGAACCTATGTTTGACCTTTTACTAGCTGTCACCGCATATATGTCTCGGCGAAAGAAACGCGAAGAAAACGTGGGCCGGTCACCGGCCTTACACGGCATCTTTTTTTCGCCGTAGTTTGACCTTCCCGCGTAAGTCGACGCGTAGTGAATTTTCTACTCCGTAGATGACGCCTGTTGTCCATTTCATAAAAAAAGAACACGTTCGTGCAGCAGATAGGCGAACTTGTGTTTCCGTTGTGACTTGATCATTGGGATCGTTATATTTATCAAGTTCGAGAAAGTTTTCTCGTAAAGTCATTAAAATCGTCTTCTGTTTATTTTGGATGTGAACACTCATAATGACTGAGAAACGAAGGAGTGGTGAGGTTTCTACGAGTGCCAAAAAGAAAGGTAAGGCTAGAAGTTTGAAAACGAAACTGGACATTATTAAGAGACATGACAAAGGTATAATGTTCGTTGGCATTGCACATGCTTATGGGATAAATGAATCAACAGATAGAACAAGTGTACATGGCAACAGCCGAATTAAAGAGCATGTACGTATTTATTGAGAACTTTTTCCAATTATAAATCGGCATTCACATGAGTATGATGATCTTAACAACTTTTCAATTTGTTCATGTTGTGTGTAATTATACTTGTTTTAGATTTAAATATCCTGTGTGATAAAGATTGAATGTGTTACTCTCGGAATTTTCGTATTTTGTTAACTTAACGGCCTCTTAAAAGATGGCGTTTTCTGCAATCGTCGCCGATTGCCGCCAATCGCAGTATAAAGCGGCACCGCTAATGGTTCAAAAATGGATAGGCAAGTTGCGTTTCGACTTACGCGGATTTCGATTTACGCGGATTTCGATTTACGCGGAAGTTTTTGGGACGAATTAACCGCGTAAGTCGAGGACTTACTGTATTGGGATATCTTGTTATCACTTCATGGCTGATACTTATTGTTATTAGGGAAGATGTGTAGGACGTGTACGTACAAATGGATCCAACCATCGACAGTGTAGCTAATGCTGTTTTTTTACTTGTTTGGTGTATCTAATTTTGCTCTCCATAGCAAATTCATGGAAACTTCATCGTCAAGGCAAATAATGGAGCTAATATGTGGGTTAGCTCAGTCATATCAACCTTGATTGTGAACTGAAAGGTACAATGATAGAAATAGGGTATCTATTAAAAGTTTATATTAATCAGTCCCTCCAGTCTTCAATGTTTTGAATCATAATGCAATAAAATGCTGTGAAATTGGAAGTCCAAAAATGTGATGTGAAAACTATCCATGCCATTTAAAGAGCAAGGAATGGATGACCAAAGTTGATCATCTTGTCTTTTTTTTAAATTATATAATTATTTATTTAATAAGTAGAAATTTTAAGTGCCATAGCATTGTTTTTTGTGCTGTGTGTCATCTTTAACCTCTGTATTGTTGTATATGGGACAACTAAATTCAAAATCTATTCAAGGATTTACTTATGTTAGTATTGGTTACTGCAACGTTGTTGTTGCTGAATGATGGGAAATCCTATCTACTAAACATAGTCTTGCAGTCCACAAATATAGATGTGTAATTGAGCGTGATATTATTGCACAAATGTAATTTTGTTTTATTAAGCTAACTGTTGATCTCACCTAATATGCCATGAATATCACTGATGGTTAAGGTATGTGTGTCACATATTTCTCATTTGAGCCACCATTGGCAAAATTATTTAACTTTGTAAGTGCATTTTCTCTCATTTATCTAGTAGCCAGTGTGCAATTTTTTGTATGTTTTAAAACGCATCATTGAAGCAGATATTAGGGACTTCATGTTTATGACATGCTTGCAATTCAGAAGTAAACATAGTAAGGTGCATAATATCATGAAGGAATTGGCTGTTCATGTCCTTTGAATGATATCTCTGGGAATCAATTTTAAATGTAGCGTGTTGTGTACATTTTTTGCATATCCAAGGAAAAGCTTGCAAGGACTTATTTTCCTTTATTTGTTGCTTGTAAAATTATTGAACATTGAGTGACTCTTGTGTTCTGTATTTTTCATTAATTTTCTTGTTAAATAGCCACAATATGCAAATTATTTGAATAAATAACTGTTACATAATGTCATTAATATTTATGTGTTGAACCACTATGGTGCTCTTAGTTTTTAGCTTTTCTTTGGTATTTGATGCGTGTGCCACTTATTGGTTTTCATTTGCAAACTTGACTAATGCAGGAAATTGAAAGGAAATTTTTCATAAGTATGAAATATGCAATGATTGTCATTGTTTGCAAATATTTCGACATTATTTAAAAGTGACAGAGATATGATGTAGCATTATAGGAACTGTGCCTTCAGTTTCCCTTCCCTGGGAATGTTGGTATTTTCCTATTTCTATGTATGTATATGTTGACTAATTTACCTCATAATGAGATTAATTGCCTAATAAATATCAAATTGGTTGTTGTGCAACCTAAATGTTGTTGTGAAATATAATAAATGTATTCATTATATGATTATAGTCTCAGTGTATGTAGTCATTCTGTAATGAATTGCTAAACCTCTTGTTACCATAGATAGGTTTGTACTATATGTATTTAATATTTACTCCCAAAACTAGAGACTCTCCAGATGGGCATTAATTACCAAATACTTAGTGATATCAAAATCATAATACGTATGTCAACGGCTCTGTTCTTCTGGAATTTTTATTTGGAACTACTCTTTTCCCCAGGCATGATCTGAATGAAGTATTCATCAAAAATAATAGTTTTGCCCACCTCTAGTGTTTTAATATTGTAAATATCAGCCGTGTACAAAGATGATACACTCTTACTTGATGATACACTCACACTCGTAAATTTCTAAGGGTCATTTTTCTGCTGCGCTAAAAACTTCTCTCATTGTTCCTACTCATAAAAGAGGGTCATACGGTGAATCAGAAAATATAGGCCAATTTCTATCCTCTGTTTTCCAAAATCTTGGAAAAACTTTTATAACAGAGTCATTAACTATTTATGTCATTTTGACATTCTACACCATTCTCAACATGGATTCATCATGGGAAAGTCAACCACAACTGCAGCCTTTCAGCTTATGAATAAAATTATTTGGGGACTTTCCAATCAGAAAGACTTAATTGGAATTTTTTGATTTGTTGAAAGCTTTTGATTCAGTTGATCATGATCTACTTTATTCTAAATTGCATAGTCTTGGAATAAATGATGTTGCCTTGCCTTGGGTTAAGTCATACCTATCAAACCATAAGCAAATGGTTCAAATTAACATAAAAAAACATATATTGGGCACTAACACATGTAAGTCCAATTTGGTTGAAACCAATTGCAGAGTCCCACAGGGTTCTATAGTGGGCCCACTTCTGTTTGTCATATTCATTAATGACCTTCCCACCCACTTACCCAATTGTGAAGTGATTTTGTATGCCGATGACACATCTACACTAAGTGTAGGTGACAATTTTGCAAATGCTTGTAATTCTGCTCATCAAACTTGAATCAAAACGTTTAATTGGTGCAGGTTGAGTAATTTGAAAATGAATGAGAAAACCAATTTTCTACAGTTTCACAATAAAATTAATCCACCAATATTGACCCCTCTTCTTAGAGTGGATAAAGTAAATCTATAAAGAAGTCTAGCTCCGTAAAATTCTTGGGAATAACTTTGACTGAAAACCTTGATTGGTATCCTCACATTAATGATATAATTAAAAAAATTGCCACTGGGACATTTATGATCAGGAAACTTGTCCCAACTACTTCCGTAGAAATTTTGAAACTAGTGTACTATGCTAAAGTTCATGCTCTCTTGACCTATGGAGTTGTCTTATGGGGTAACTCTAGGTATACCCATTCCATTGGATAGGGAGAGCAACTCATTCATGGACAAGTCTCTCCTTCCCAACCCACTTCATCACTATTTCTTAGTGCAGAGTTTTAAACTCTACTTCAGCCCCAAGGCATTGGCAGCTCCAAGGGAGGGGGCATTAGGGACAATTGCCCCCCCCCAACAAAAAAACCCGGCGTATTTCTTTGTCATAGATCGTAAATTAAAAGCCTAAATTATTGTTGCTTTTTTGTTGTTGAAGTTTTTGACACTTTACTTTAAAATCCAGTTAATTTTTTGTATAAATTTAAACTTTTTAAAACCACAAGCTAAATGCGAATGTAAATCAAAATAATTTTGGCATTAGTAGAAACTTGGTGGTAATCTAAAAGGGAAATATGCACTTACAATTAGTAAAAACTTGCTCTTCTTAAAAGGCAAACTTTTGCTCCCAAACCACATATAATGTGCCATTTTGCACATGTGTAGTTTGTTACGAATTTCTGGGACGAGATCCAACTTTGCCTGGGGGGTATTCCATACCCCATGAGTCGCTGGTGCTGAATGTTTCTCCAGAAAGCATTCATTTCTTAAAGCAGGGGTCCACTAGACAAGCAGAATTATTGTCATGGATCGCAATTGGGGATAGTATTTTGTTAAGTGAAAATGAAGAAGCTTTAGAATAAACGGATGCATTTTTCTTGGTATTTTTTGGAAAATGTTTTGGATAATTCGTTTTTATATCCTTCTTAAGAATACATTGCTGAAATTTCTGGTATAGAAAAAAATAGCCTTCTATAACATTTTTGCTAATTTACTCAGCAACATTCAAAATTGAATCCAACCTCCACAGGCTCATTCATTTTTATGTCCTTCTTAAGAATACATTGCTGAAATTTCTGGCATAGAGAATAAATAGCCTTCTATAAAATCTTTTGCTAATTTATTCACCAACATTCAAACTTGAATCCAACCTCCACAAGCTATGCAATTCATATACATAAGGAATATTGGAAGATCATTGGGACCAAAGATATGGCAGTGAAATCATAAAAGGATGTATTTCATAACTTTCAAATACTGGATAACATGGCACATACACATGCCCAACTAACCTGAAAACATAACTTCTCCATTCCAATAACCAATAAATACATGATAATATTCACAACAAAGTTTTAACAATGGAAGCACAGATATACATATATGGAGTGTTCATACAAATACATAAAGTAATAAATAGAAAACCTCAACAGAAGGTAACTACATACATATATAGATAATCTATTAAAAATATAAACAGACGAATATCTAAAGAACTTATTCATTTGGATATTTGTATAGTGATTTCAAGGTCATAAAGAAACAATTCAAGTGCCATACCACAAACAATGAGCAGCGAAAATTACAAAAAAATGCCATACCATTTGTCAATAAATTCAAACACTCTGCTGATTTTTACATAAAATATCCCAGGTGATTTTTCAATAAATTCATGCGTCAACTGCATGAACCTATGAAAGTCAAATCTGCCAAGTCTAAATTATATTAATAATGTAAAAAAATTATAGTATTTTACCAACGTAAAATGGCAAAACCTCTACTCGGAAATATTATGGAGACCACAAATAGGTATTTTATGTTGGTTTTTATATTTTTATATTGAGGTTTTCACAGTTGTATATGCCAGTCTTCCACTCCTAATGGTATCATCATTGGCTAACGTAAGCCACAAGGGAAAATAAATCACACAGTCAGGGGAAGTTCACTTCTCTAAGCAAGATTTGGTTTCTCAGAAAGTACCAGTGCCTGGAAAATCACAAACCTAAAGTTTAATATTATCCCAGAACCAGTACTAACCATCAGTAACAAAGTGGTCAATCTACAAAGCTACCATGACATCCAGGGTCATAATACAGAAGTCAAAAACTATATGTTTCACATTATACCGTAGAAAAAGTAGTACATAATTTAAAAGAAATTGTTGACCAAAAATGAAATCATTCTAATAATGTACTTGGGTTTACTTTGATAAGTTATCTGATTACATGTACATCCCGTTTGTCTTCAAATTCATCATATTGACATACATGCATTACATAAGAGGTTTTACTGTTTACATATTATTTTAATATGATAGACAATAAAATGAGATTCATTCAAATTACATACACATTGTATTAATTCGTACATCAATGGTGTTATTTCCAATTGCAGAAATGTATTCCCGCTGTCTGTGCCTTAGTACAGTAATATCAGGTTAAGCCATTGAATGAGCAACAATGGTATGGCTTATGATTATCCTTTAAAGACATACAGGAATACCGCTTTCATATAGGCCATATTTTGAACCAGAAACATCTTCAAGACGGAATCTGCAGCTGATAAAGATTTGGCAACATAAACCACATGTCGTTTTTAAGATGTTCCATTAGTTAAGCATTAAAAGTGCCTGAATCATCTGCTTAAGCTTAGGTACATGAATCATAGAACTAAGAACAACCTTAAAAGATAATGATTGCTTCATTGCATTCTAAATTATTCTCAAATGAATGAATTAATTCCAGACAGCTACTGAGTGCAGGTACATAACAGTTAAACAAGAGTAAAAAAATAGATAAAAACTGAAGCTTGTGGGATGGTCTGTGAAAGCATGATAATATTCTGCACACAGCCATTCATTACAATGCAAATATTTTCATAAGACTCCTTAGTGTGTACATCAAATGAACACCAACTAGGTGTCATCTGGGAACTTTCAACATCCAGTAACTCCCAATAGTGATACAAAAATTCTGTAATGACCTTGATATTTAGAAAATTCAGTAAGTGATAAATTTGTCCCTTTCAATCAAGGTCACAGAGCACACTTTATACACAGAAATACTGTACTATAGCCTACCTATACTAATGACTCCATGTGATAAGCAGACCACTGATATGTCACAATTTCACATTAATAATCAAAGGTTTCTCATTTGGATGAAAAGGCTCTAAAAAATATTTAACATGAGAAGCATGGCTCCATCAAAACCAAGAAAACTGGGAACTTCTCCTTCATGCATATAACTGGCACTGCTAAGCAGGGTTTTGCGAATAAAATCCCACTCCCTTTTCCTGGGAGTCTATTCTGTCAATCGAAGCTCTGGAGCTTTCAGGTGAAAAGATGCTACCATCAGTATTCTCTATCTTGGAAGCTCGGAAGAAAGAACTAGCAGAATGCTACTGGTACCTTATTTGGCTCCAATCCGTATTCTGTAACCGTTATGAAGCAACTTCAGGCACTCCAATATGCTACCATGGGAGCATCACGAAGCACCGCATTGGCTTCCCTGGCACCACGAAGCACCGCATTGGAATCCCTAGCTTAATCTTTCTCCAGTGGAACGAGTCGTGCATTGAAACAATGCCATTCTTAGAATAATTGTTATATTGGTGAGTTAGAAATGGGGCACAGATGCAGAAAGATTGCATGATAGGTGACGTGAATTTGGTTGCGATCCGGAAGTTGCAAGTGGGCAAAAAACACACTTAAGCTGGTGCCACGAAAGTTCATGTTTAGTGGCATTTTTGTAGCCTTTCTTGTTACACTTATTTTCCAAGCTGTACCACTTTGATTTTACTAAAATTTCAGGTTTAATGCCACTACAAAAGTGTTTTCGATGCTGATATATTCCTAATCTTCATCGTATCAACTACGACGACTTGAGCATATATGCTAGAATGACTTGAGCATATACACCTCAATGCATGGTCAGATTATGTAGACATGTTTCCCTGGGTTTAAGGAACTGCCCCTTGGTGCTTTAATTGATATTTTTGGGATAGTTTTACCTAGGGAGTGATGCTATTTAGAGTAGTGTGTAATCATGTATGTGAGTGTAAGTGAAAATCATCAGCAACTTTCCTTTTAAAATCACAATGTGTTATTGTTACTTTGGTAAGGCATTGAATATTTCATGCTATTTTTTGGCTTGTTTGACATTTGATCAGGACATTTACTCGTGCATTGGGTGTTACTCCTTGGGAATTACCTGTGTTGTCGAGTGGTTTAGTTGATTAATGCTAGTGCAACTGACGGCTATTACTCTGTCTTCAACCTTCTCAATCATCCATTTATCATGCAATCCATTAAATAAATGTGTTCAGTAATCGCATTACATTTTAGATTATTATACCCATGTATTGCTGTTTCAAAGAAATCCATTCCAATGAAGTTTGCCCTGCCATCGGGATACTTCATCTTTCCCTCAGGATTTTTCAATAATATGTGCTATCGGTGTGATTTAACCTAGAATGAAGTGTAACGTAAACTTGAGAGTACAATTGGCATTAATTATCCACCCCTAACATACTTTGTGATTACGAAAATGAGGCCATATATCAAATATTCATCTTCAGAATGTTTGTAAACAAAGCAGAACAATCATAGTGCTCCTGTCAGCCTGAAAAGGTGCAGTCGATTTCATTGGTTCTCAAAAGTAGGTCTCTGAAATATGTTCCATAAACAGCTTTGGCTGTAGAATTTTTCATACCCTCACTTTTCTCCTTCCTGCTCGGGCGGCTAAGTTTTCTCTCCCCAGTTACAGAATTGGAATGGGAGAAAAGTTCAGGAGAAAACTTTCTCCCATCTGAGACACCCCAAGTTCAGAATAGACCCCCAAGAGGCTAAAATTACTTTAACATTAATGAAATATAAAAAAAGAAGGAACAACAGACTAGCACATTCCTGAATGAGGGTTGACTTTGTGCACATTATAACAGATTTGTGCCTTTGATTAGCCAAAATAAAATCAACCAGGATCCAGATGCCCCCTATGAAAACCTCTCTTTATCTTTTTTATGCTAATGTATGATACATAAAAATGAAATATAATCAAACTACAGTAAAACCCCTACATTACACTTTTCCAGGGACCCTAGAAAAAAGTGTAAATTGCGGGAAAATGCAAATTGTGGGAAAAGTAGAATTTTCACTTCTACATCCATGTTCTTTTACTGGAATAAGGGTAAAAATAAGAAACACTGATAAACTGAAAAAGAGCAGTGTCATAATTTATTCCCTGAACTAGCGCTTCTCATTTAATTATATTTGATGAAAAAACGCATTCAACATCTTAGACAAATTGAAAATTAGGAAAGGATGAAGATGGCAGGGCGATTTAAATTATATTTGTTATTAGTAACCATTTAAACTATCTAATGAATATAGCATGATTATTTTAAAAAAATTGATATTTTCAACTGCTTGGACTTCCTCTGCCTATTAATAATACTTAGCACTTTATTTTCAATTTTCTGCAGTTCCTCAAGCATTTGCTCACAGCAATCACTACCTACTAAGTAATTTCTTAGAGTTTGAACAGCACACACTGTCTTGCCTATCATAGTTATAACTCGGGAATCGAGGCAGTGCAAATAATCTCAGTTGTCTACCACGAGTTCTTTCATTTTTCATCATATCTAGATAAGAATTAATTTTCATTCTTCATAGTTTCTACTTAGGTAAAAAATTAATACACTCCGCAGGTTTAATTGCAGTCGAGCACCCATAATCTGGCAATCCCAGGAGCAGGCTATAGTCCGGCAGTGTTGCAAAAACAACCACATACATATTCCGAGAAATCAAAAAATCGATTGAAGATCTTAATCATAAACGTTGTTTTAAGAGATTTTGACTCTGCAATTTATGAAAATATTTCCTTTAATTGCTGGAATATAATGTAACTTATAAGTATTTCGCGGTAATTTCAGTAAAAATAATTGTACATTCAATCTAAACGAATTATACATTGCAGTTTGAAGTCCTCATTGTTGGCTGAGAAACCGCTACTTAAAGTTAAGTGACTTGGCATGGCTACGCTACTTCATGGCGTGCACATTTAGCCATACTTAAATATAATGCTTTATTGCTTATTCTCTGGCTGTAGGTGAAAGAAACTTCATTAAAATTCTTTGCTACCTACACAGATATTATGACCATGTCTGATCTGAGCGGGCGGAGCGATGAAGTGACGGCAAAAAACTTCAGTGGCAGAAAAAGTGGAAGTTTATATCCTCACCAGCCTCCTGAAATTGCAATGTGGATGAAGCAGACTAAACTGCTCTATTGAAATTTGCCTTAACTTCTTAACTCCTGACGCGACAATAGCATCAAAAACGATGAAACAACTGATTGTCAATTGCATTAATCAATCGCCCGTGGCAATGAGTGTTGCGTCATGAAAATGTTTCGTAGTTTTCATTTTTATTTTGGTAGGCTCTAATTTTTCTAATTATATTAACAAATATTTTTTCTAAAAGTGATTATTTACGAATTAAAGCTTTTGGGGTGTCTAAACAGGCGAAAGGTTCCGTATTTTCCATCGTTTTGATGTCCAACATGGCTCTCGTCGTCAGGGGCATCAACAGATTCGCCGGAAAAGAAAAATATCTTTCAGCGATTTACAAAGAAAAAACCAGATATTTAATATCATTTTTATGCATAGAAACAGTAAAACAACGATATTATAGAGTTAATGCTAACTGGATTGAAAATGCCTCACATAAAAAGACTAAGATTCATTTCATAGCTTGAATCATAGCTGGCAGATTACGAGTTGATGTAGTTCAAATTTATGTTACTTGTGGCGCTGTCTACTATTTCCGCCAAATTCAAATTCTTCTTTCACTGGTCCTATTGCTGCTCTCTTTCATATTTTTTCCGCATATATGTACAATAAAAAGTCAAAAAGTGTTTTACAAAGGATGATATGCATGAGTAATGGACTTAAGAAGTGAATTTTATTTTTTGAAAGAGCAAGTTGTGGTGCAAATTGCGGGAAACCTGAAAAATTTATAGTCTAAATTCGGGGCTCTGCATACGTATGGAAACATAGGAAATTGAATGGGACTTTGCAAAAGTGGAGTAAATTGCGGGAAAATGTAATTTCCCATAATGGAAATACGAGGTTTCACTGTATGTATGTATATGCACAAGTAATAACTGAGCAGACTTTGAACATTATTCCAAGCATTAAGACAGTCTAACAGAAATCTCTTCTGAAAACATACTCCCCAAGCCCAAGCAGGTTCCTTTACCGCTTTCAATATATCATGAAATTTTAATCCATGATGAGAAAACCACCTTTGTTATTTCCAAGTTTTGTGGAAATAACAAAGGTGGTTTTCTCATCATGGATATCCATAATTTCCACGAGGTCAGGCCTGAGATCATCAGTTTTATGAAATTTTAAGTTAAAAATTGCATAGGCAAATGGTCTAAATGTGCATCTTCATCAGGGGAGTTAGCCACAAGAGGAATGCCAGGATGCATGAATGTGTCACACAGGAAGATGATCTATTACAATGTGAATGTAGGAGGTTTCAGTTTTTATTCTAAACCTTTTGTACCGACAGCATTGAAAGGTCCCTTAAAGACAAATGCATCATATCACAGAAACTGATGTAGTGTTTCATTACTGTATATTCTTGTGCTCCATGGGAACTTATGCAAGATGTGTACCCCACTTTGAGGGTCTTTTGTCAAGGAAAAATTGGAAACACTCACCATTGACAAAAATTAATACTTATAAATATATTAAATTTTTATATTAATAAGTGGAAATATGCACTTCTGTTATCCATCCTCATGGTTCAATATCCACACCATATCACCTGAATTTGTACTAAAAGCAATTATTTCAACATGACAGGACTGAAAGTGAATTTACAGTGGTATGTATTTATTTAAAAAATGACTAAATCTTTATCAGCCTATCTTTTAAAAACAGCCAGTAAATTGTGTAAGTACCAAGAGAGCAACTTTATTCTTTCTTCATTGCCTCAAACAATATTGTAGCATTAAGTACACCATTAGTTCCATTATCAATTCTTACTGCAGAAGAGCTATGAAGGGATCAATTTTGGAGGTAGCTAAGTATTGTTTATACTTCAAGGTAAGTATTTATAATGCTTAGAAAATTTTAAAATCCCATTGTATTCTAATTCAGTTTGTAAGCAGAAGCCCAAATGTAACAAACAAAAAAACAACCAAAATTCATCCTAATCTGCATGTAAAAACCATGAGAGCAATAAAATAATTAAAATATTGATAGTCTCAACTTCAACCACTTTGATCTCAGAAATAATGCAATTTGCAGATAGACTATGATCAGTTTGTGATCACCACAACGAATTTCATATGATAAGGTACCTTTAATTCTTTGCACCAAAATAGCGTTCTTTGTTAGTGCAATGCACAGAGTGGTTGCCTCCAGGCAAATGTGGTCTTCAATAGTAGGCAAAGATGTTTTAAGGATAGATCTGGTCTTTCGGGTATTCTACTATGAACGTCCATATTTTTGGGACAACAGTTTCGCCGGCGTTGCAGTCAGTGTCTTCAGGTCAATTGAGAATTAAAAATTCTGTCTATGTATATCAACCGTTAGAATCAGGTGCACGGTGATTGGTTGATCTTTCATTGTTGTGGAAAAGACATTCTCAAATGTTTGAATGATTGTAACAGTCTTCCCTATTCAAATTATAAAGATTTTTGTTAATGTCTATGGCTTCTCTTATCAGACAAGGAAAGTGACGATTTTTCTGGAGATTCTCAATTGACCTGAAGACACTGGCGGCAATGCCGGAGAAACTGTTGTCCCAAAAATATGTATGTTTGCTGTAGAATACCCCAAAAAGACCAGATTTTCCAAATAAATACTCCCGTGGAAGCCTTCACAAGGATGGTTTAAGGAAAATCACTTACCCTAGGTATATCCTGGGTAAGAGATATTAAAGGGAAGTTCAGTAAGACACGTACCTACTTTTTGGAGGGTAAATCCAGGAAAAAGATTCACATGGTACAACCGGATTACGTAGTATTATTTTCCAAACCGTGTCTCTTTAATCCTATGGTTATTGGGAGTTACTGGCAAATAAAAGTTTGTTTGTGAACATGATACACAGATTACTAGATAATTAAGGAAAGTAGAAAATAATGCAGCAAAACCATTTCCACATAAGAGCTCTGTAGAGCTCAGCTCAAGTGTTTAACTGTCCATTTAAAAAGACAAATATTGCATCTATGAATATGGAATGAAAGGCTTGTACAGCCATAAAATTATACCCTTAGAAAGAAAAACATGGACTCAAATTACAGTAAACTTAAACATAGGTTTTGTGAGCATTTTCGCTGTTATTGAAAACCTTCACAACTTTAATTTTAAAAAATCAGGTAGTCATTAGAGAAGAACAGTGCTGTGGACTCTCAAATGAGATCTTAACTTTTAAAAATTATCTTAACCATTTTGAACACCAAATGTGGAAAATTTGACAAAAGGCAGCGTTACAGATATACATATATCTGAACAGCATGGATATATACATAACATCTAACTAAATTATATGAGTACAAATATATAATCTTCATAAAATGTGTGAATTAACTCATGACAAAATTCAAAACCTAGTCTATCTCATGCTTCACACAAATGAATCTTAAATCACATGTTTCACAACTGTCAATATGAAATGAGCTTAACAAAACCCAAAATGAAGAGAGGGAAGTTGAAAGAATAGATGCAAGGAGAAAACTTGCGCAGACAAGAGAGGAAAGGACACTAAATGCTGGAAAGTTCATCATTGCTGTTTTTTGCTAAGAAAATGGGATCAATTGTTACTGCGTTGAAAAATAAATATTGTTGAGTATTGCACACACTTATTTCAACAATTTATAACAGGCTAAATAAGGTAATTAAATTCACCAAAAATAGAAGAATCCTTTGACTTCCGTGGACCAAAAGCTGCAACATTGATGATAAGGAATGAAATATTCCAGTGGTAATGTAATGATCAAAGACTAATGTGAACAACTGCATAAGCAACACTGATCTAGGAAATAGTTTTGCGCACCTGATAAAAGAATTACTTATTAAAAAGTAATTTCAATTCATCACAAATAGTTCATTATTTTTCTTTTCATTTTCCTTAATTATCAAATAGCCCTCATAAGCTCAAAAATATTTCTAGCAAGGACCTGTAGACAGTTTCCATCTATACCACTCACTTCATTTCATGGGCTTTCACTGCAATGAGCTGAATACCAATGTCCTGGTGTCGAAGAGATAGTTGGGACAAGAATTTCCACTCATTAGCCAGTACAAAACCCTTTAAAAACACAAAAATTCTAGCCACGTAAGACTACAAAAGTGGGGTGATGAAAATATAATCTATTTTCACTTTTGGCCGTACAAAACTGGATTCATCCAACAATAAGGAGAGTATAAAAACTTCAAAACCACTCAATAGCAGGCCACAATGCAAAGGGTTTTAAATCAAAATATTTTTCAACTGACCTTGTTCCCTATAAAAAAATCATATCTTCATGCTGTTTTCTCACTAGTTATAGTCAAATCTGAAACAGTCAAACCAGCCTTGGGGTGGCACGACTCAGACATTGGAAGATGAAGGTGTCAGTGAGGAAGGTGAGTTCCCAATCACTCCTCGCCTTGGCTGATCCGAGTTGCTCGCTACTGAAGGCCCACCGGATGCTACTCCAGAGGCTGCTGCCTCCAAGGAAGACTGTGCCAGGAAAGCAACATTTGCTGCTTTAAGCCGAGGTGGAGCAGGACCGGAAGGCACTGATGGATGACTTCCAACAGCACCAGAAGCTGCGGCGGCTGCCACAATCGCTGAGGGGCATGGTGAGATGCAAGGGGTTGAGCAATGACTGTTGCTTAGGTCAAAGAGATCAAGGAGCCTTAGCAATTCCTCTGGAGTTGGCCCTCCAAGCATGCGTACTATTAATGTGATGGAAAGAATTGGGAAAACAGCATCAGCATGATAAAATAGCACATGCTTATGTAATTAAAAGACAACTTTCATTTCTACGCCAGCAACATACAACATACACAATGAGGAAAAAAAGTTACCCTAGGGAGTTTTTTTCATCAAAATTACTTCAAGATATTAAGCTTTTCACAGAAATGTATGGTGATTAAATTAAATATATTCAGGAAGAAGACATTGAATACTGAGCTTTTGGTAATCACAAATTAAAAATAAATATTGGTATTTAAATTAAAAAGGCAAAAACCAAAGTAATATAGATGTAAATACCAAAATTAAGCTCATAAAAAGAAAACATATATATATAAATATTTAAAGTACTAAGTACACAATTTAAAAATTGAAGCCAACAAAGGTCTTTAGGAGTACCTTTACCCCCTGATAGAAAAAGTCTGCTAAGGACTAAAAACAGCATTAAATTAACAGTCATATTCATTAATGACCTTCTCACCCACTTACCCAATTGTGAAGTGATTTTGTATGCCGATGACACATCTACACTAAGTGTAGGTGACAATTTTGCAAATGCTTGTAATTCTGCTCATCAAACTTTAATCAAAATGTTTAATTGGCGTAAGTTGAATAATTTGAAAATGAATGAGAACAAAACCAATTTTCTACAGTTTCACAATAAAATTAATCCACCAATATTGACCCCTCTTCTTAAGTAGATACGGGTGAACCTATAAAGAAGTCTAGCTCCGTAAAATTCTTGGGAATATCTTTGACTGAAAACCTTGATTGGTATCCTCACATTAATGATATAATTTAAAAAATTACCACTGGGACATTTATGATCAGGAAACTTGTCCCAACTACTTCCGTGGAAATTTTGAAACTAGTATACTACGCTAAAGTTCACCCTCACTTGACCTATGAAGTTTTCATATGGGGTAACTCGAGTGCAGCAAGGAAGGCATTTTCTATGCAAAAGAGGTCTACAAAGGCCATGATGAGTGTACCCATCAGGACCCCTGGAAGGCCTTTGTTTAGGCAACTGAATATCATGACTTTACCCAGCATATATATATTTCACTCATGTTTATTTGTAAAAAAGAATCCATCTATGTTCATTCCTAACTCGATGGTTCATAGTCACTTGACTCGTAGAAGGGAGAATGTTCACCTGCGAGTACAATCATGTGCTGTATGTAAGAATGGCCCTATTCACTCGGCATCACTTTTGTACAATAAGTTACCTACAAACTTTAAATGTATGTCCTCTGTGTCTTCTTTTAAATTAAAACTCAAAGAACTACTGCTTAATAAATGTTATTATAGTACTGATGAGTTTTTTTCAGACAATATTGTAAATCTATTGTGTAAGGTTATCATGCATAAATGTTTCTGAATATGTTCTATGTCAATAATGACAAACAGAACAATAAAGCTATGTATTATTATTAAAGATCTAACACTTAAGTCATACCATAGAAATATTTTTATTCAAGAGAATTGTCAACTTTTCTTATCTTAAATATTGGCAAAGCATAAAATGACACACTAATCACATTACTATTCAACAAATTTTTTTAGGCAATAAAATGACTGCAGCATAAAAAATTAGTTGATAAATAGACCATAACTAATTCTAAATATCGTCCTGCAAAATTAATGTACTTCTCACAATAAAAGCAGCTACTCCATTTCTTGTTTGGAGATAATGCAAATTTATGGGCAACACACCAAATAGTTCATTAATAAAATCAGATAAAAATTCTACCATAACTTGAGAACATAGTCAAATATTCCTTTACTGAACACAAGATATTTTTGATTTACAACCAAATCTTAGAAATATGATTGTTATTCGTAAGATGTCCAAAAATAATATAAACTAGGATAACCATCTTACATGGCTCGCCTTTGGATGATAGGTCGAGAGCAGTGGTAAGATCCCACATTTGGATAGCTCCACTTGAATGGCCGGTGAAGATAAACCGACGGGGTCGTGAGCCCATGCGACTAGATCCTTCACACTCATGAACACAAAACGATGTGATAGTTGTTCCATCCACAGCCCTTATCACACAAACCCTGACAATACAAGGCAAAAAAAGTATTCAATATTAGCCATAAAACCATCAACAAATAAAATGAGGAACATGACTTTAATGTAATTCAATTGGTACCTTTTTCCATTAGAAGCTAGCCTGACAAATAATTGATCAGTCTCAGGAACTACTTTCTGCACAAAAACTTGTTCATCGTCCTGTTCTCCATATGGACCTGAAAGTAAAGACATGCTGTAAATGTCTGCAAGAAAAATAAAATACATTACAATAAAATTGTAATTGTTACAGCTGTAGCAATTACAGTAGCATATACAGCAAAAACTCAAGAAAAGAAGATGTTAAGGTGCCTATCACTCATTCTATTGAATTTTCATTCTGGTTGGTATGAGGTAACTAAATTCCAATTTAGGAATTCCATTAATTAACCAATGACATATGTAATAAAATAACAATATTTGAACAACATTGCCAGTACATGAGCACAGTGATTCATACATAGTTCAATTAGAAATTTCAATTCATATAAGAGTAGTGCTGTCTCTGAGGGTAGTGCGACAGGTGCCGCTGCACTGGGCCCCGTGCCTATGGGGGCCCCTCCCTGGCTTGCATCTTTCAGACGGTGTGTGGAAACCCGCCTATTACCCGAAATTACCTACTACCTAAGGCACATGTGAATTTATTGAAAATATATTCCAGTTTGTTGGTTAATTTCCTTCTTTCCATGAAATATGCTTGAAAGATGATACTATATCAATAAGGGAATTCAAAGTTATGGGGGCCCTCGACTTTTGTTTGCACAGGGCCCCTCAATCCCCAGGGCCCTGTATAAGAGTATTGTTTTTTTTTGGAATTCCAAAAATTAATTATTTCCGTTGTTTCAATCATGCCACTAAACTTTTTGTGAATATTTGTACAAACATTAACAAATAATTCTTTGATCATTGGATACCTAATAAGATTTGTCACAATCAAAAACTTATCTAAAACCTTTAACCAGGCTGATTGTTGTGCTATACTTATTGAACTTGCATAAGTGGCTTTAATGCTTATTTCCTCATTATTTAAGTACATACATAGTATTATTCCTTAATATACATAGAATTTAAGTGTAAAATACATAAGATTATGTTCTAAGATGTTTTGAAGAATAGATCTTAATACATGGAACCAATGGTTAAAAAAAACTTATATTAAACACCTTAGAAGCCAACCAAATTCAACCTTTAGCTGAACGGAAATGTTTAGCTGATATTCCTCCAAAATAATATAACCATTATACAATTTATGAATGCATATTTGTTAGCTTCCTACATGTATGACAGTTGCAGATGTTTTTAGGTGTTGTGGCTTCTCTTTTTCAATTCAACTCAAGGTAATTCACTTTGTATAAAATTATATTTCTCGTCATAGAAGTTCTCAATCTAAAATAAAGACATCTTACCACAATCATTTCCAGCTGCATAGCTGATATTTGGCTCTACCTCATCCAGAGAGACTATCTTAAAAGAGGCAACAGGGGTCGACCCAGGTTGTGTAGAAATCATTCCTCTGAACCTTGTAACACTCCACGTACGAACATGGCTGTATTCACTGCACACAGAAACCAGGAACTTTTCAGATAGGGTAACCTAAATGGAAAGAAATTATAATTTAGTGTCTGCAAATGCATTGGTCAGGAGCTGTTGGCAATGGATCACAGATATAAGGAAAAGCTGAGAATTAAAGGGTAAAATTGTGCCAATTTTCTGCATAATCCACGCCTAGCAGACTCATAGCCTGGGAGACTCAGAGCCGCAGGACGCTGTCAGGGTCGAACAAAGTGCAGCGTAGAGGATGATCGAACAAGTGTGCGATCGAACAAGTGGCTCATTTCTGCGCACACGCTCATTTTACGTGGCAGTTCCACCCACCCAACTTTTGTACTGTCTGTCCAAGTGCTGCCAACTTTTACATACTTTTGAAGTTGAGTTGTGAACACAATCCATGTTTCCACCAACCACAGTTCACCAGCACCTCCCCTACTCCCCCCACTCAGCGGCTGTTTCCCCTCAAAGACTTGGTGCGACATACCGTGAGCGAAGAGCTCTCTTTTCTGTCGTGTCAGCCATGATATCACATCGAGGAGTTTCAACCAACTTCACGGTACCTAGCCAACAGACTTGCTTGATTTGTAATATATATTGCAATAGAAATGTTCCTGTTGGAAGTCAATCCCATTCTATGGCTGTTGTTATTTCATTTTTTTCGACCCTGTCTACCTGCCTCTGTCGGTTCAATCGCGACAACAAATTCCTATTGAGTAATAATATAATTCATAAATATATCAATCTGTAATTTTTGCAAAACAACACTTTGGTGTCTTTGTAAAAAATCATGGTGTACATGGCTATAACACCAGAAGATATAATGACCTACATGTCACACAAAAAATGTTTTCCAAGACTAAAGGACCTCGTGCAATGAGTACAAAAATGTATAAAACCTGCCTGTTTCAAAAATGAAGAGAGTCTACCTAAATTTTAAAAAACTGGTTATCACATACCTTGTTCAAAAGTGCTTTTACAATATCAATGAGTACCTTGAGTCTTGTAACCACTAATGTTTAAATTTTTTATTCAAATTTTTAATTATAATTATATTGTGACCTGTCTTATACATACACCAAAAGTATGTTTTATACAAGTGTATAGAGTCATTTGGACTAATAAATAAATATTCAAATATTCAAGGGTAGGCCAATGCCAGTCCTTCGGGGAGCCTATTAATGACTTTGTGATGAATTATACAATTAATTTTTCTGATATTGACGATGAATCAATTAATTTCATTCCATGTAAAAGAACTTGTGCAGGTGACTTCTTTCGATTTCCTATTGAAGTTCTACCATTAATGTCAGCAAACATTGCAAGTTTTTTTCTGGCCAACTTCTAGGGCTACACCAGAGGTTTAAATTTGTGCTAAGGTGAAATTTCCTTGACAATTGAAATGAGTTACATTGTCTGTCTTTCTCTAAGCCACCCTTGTGGATATTAATGTTTGAAAGATGCACTCAACATCAGCTGAAGGTGGCCACTGACCCTAAAAGCACTGTAGAGGAGACATTTGACCAAAATTAACTAAGTGCTGACAACAACTATGTGCCCCCTCCATGACCTTTTCCTCTTTTCACACCTTTGTTTAGGTATCTGATTTTACTTTTTGCATCTTTCTTTCCCACTCCTCTACAATTATAAGGAGTTTCAAGAACAGGAAACCACATATGATAAAAATTTGCCATTGTAAGTTAGTAGAAATATACCATCATGAATAATGCCAGGGAGTGGTAAATGAGTTAATTTGATAGTCCTAGAACCATTGATTTAGATTTAATGACTGAGATAGGGAAAATGCATTCTTAAAATTTGCAGCAATGAAATGAAAAGATTGGGATTCCATCAAGTGAATAGTTTGAAGGACCTAAGATAACAAAGTAAAAGAGAGATGTTATCTCATTCTCATAAGCCTACTTCTTAAGTACAACTGAAGCATTTGAGATCCAGGTCAGAAATATTTCACCTGCAAACTTAATTCAAGTAGGATGCTTCATCAATGCAGATATCAACCACATATGAAGATCTTACTTACATAAATATAAATTTATCATTACCCAGTCTAATAATAAACAGGCACTTAAGCATCACACCACTGGGATTTTTACTCATTAAATTGGTGGGATACCATATACAATAAATAACCATCTGAGTGAGAAAATTACCTTGGTAACTGGACTCTGATGGACTGTGAATGTCTGGAATAGCTGTGGAGCATGGCCAACAGTCTCAGGATGCTGTACTATTACACGCACAGTTCCTGAACTCGTTCCATAGGCTATTTCAATCCAGTTCCCACATAGGCCTTGGTACAAAGAGTTTAAAAAGGTATTGCAAAGACATATCTCTTTCATTAAAACTAAAATACCATAGTCACATTTAAATAATAAAACTTATTCAAACACTACATAACACAACTTTAGCAGAGCTCTGCAAAGACACTTTCAAGCTCACATTTAATATTCAAGTTAAAAACAACAGATGCACAGCTACATAGAGTAAAGTATTACAACAGTAATAAATCAATTGCCAAAGGTATTAAAGTAAATAATTTTATAATACATATGAAATAAATATTAAATTACATTAATTATTGATGGCTTATGTATTTATCTGACTAGGTTTTGCTCTTAACACTACACTATTTGCTACCTTTTATCTAAGGAATTCATTAAACTATAACATAATGGGAAAATATAAACACAAATAAATACAGATTTATCATTGCTGATGATATACTGGAGCCAGTATCAGGCCTATTAACCACGCAGCAGATTAAAAGTAACAAAGAAAATCTATTAGGAATGTAATATATATGCATTAGAGAGAGCCTACAAGGAAGGAAATACAAGACATCTAGATTGATCATTGGTATTTTTATGCCACTACATATTAGGGTTCAGCTCCTAATGTAGATTCAGAGTTAAGAATTATACCATAGCAGAGTCACAATTATGTTTCAAATGCATACCTGCATTAGGTAATCTAAGATTATCTATACTGACTGTAGTACATGCATATTGTGATGGCCCTATACCCTTACAAGGGGCCACCCCAGATGTGGAAAAGGGAACCCAATTGGAATTTTTTTTAATTACACGCTAGATGCGGTGATGTTGTTTCCCCCAAGTGGTGTGTGTGGTGTGATTTTGTGTGAATGAATGGGCCCAAGGTCGGGGGCTCTTGGTATGAATAGATGTGTTAAACTGTCGAGGCGCGATGTGCCCTCATTCCCCTGCACGAAATTGGGGTTGGGGGATTCTTAGAACCTCCCAACCCCAACTTATGTGATAACCCAAAGGAAGTGGACTAGAGGAAGGAGACCGTGTGGTCGTGGCGAGGTGGGTTGATTATGAGATAGCAAAACAGGAGTGCACGCATGGGAGACGAGTGTACGAAAAAGCATCGACTGAGCCAGCAAAACTGGACGGGAGCTAGAGAGCACGAGGAGGCGTGCGGCAATCAGGAACCTGTTCGCCGATAATTTTTTAGAACCCGCCTGGTCGAGAGTGGATCTGGTGGCTGAGAATCCCCAGTTGGCGGTTGGAGATGAGAAGCAGTGGCTGAAGGATAGTTGGTGGAAGGTGAGCATCAGTGGCGTGGCGAGGGAGACAACAGTCTCCACACCCCAATACACCCAACGTTCCTGTCTACGTCTCACAAAGTGATCATCCATCTGGTGTGATAAGTAGCAGTCGTGCACAACCAACAACACCCCCATCCCCATTAAAGACCACTAGTTTTCCCCCTGCAAAGGAAGCGGAACATTGTAACCACTGCCTTAGGTTTTCCTATCATTATTGTTGAATCCGAGGACACGGAACCAAGTAACAAGTGATAATCAAAGTGATTTGTTGCCAATAGGCAATTATCCATGTTAAATGTCATCATTTTGTTGTTTTCTCATTAGGGTAGTTTGTTTCCAAGTGTCTCATTATTCATTCATCTTTTCGTAAACATTCATTTAGATTAAGGTTAGTGTGTTTTTGTATGTTGTATGCCCCAATCAGAATATAAGTATTAAAAAGTAAATTCTGTTAGTCGGGATTTCTTTCTTATCTGGTGTCTTCCCGCCCCATTCCACGCCCAAGACCAGAGACATCACTAGGAGTGAAGGTGGGTCGAGGATCCTCCCGCGATATCTTACTCAATTAACATAAGGTTTTCTTGATTGCGTTTTTTCGGAGGTGACGTGTAATTTGGCCTCGTGGGATGGTGTCGTGTGAGAATTTAAATGTACGGTTTGTCCCAGCCCACCAGGCGGGCAGGGACCCATTACAGTATATATTAACATTACTCAGAAACCCAAAAACTTGGTATCACTAACTGAAAGTATAAATACACATTAATAGACAGACAAGAGGAATATTTTTCAAGATTCAAAGCAGGTATCAAGAAGTGGATACATTAGAGAAGATAATGCAAACATAATGTAACTAAACTAACATTATCCAAACTAAATACTTCCACAAAGTAAAGCCTGAATCCATAGAGTGTAAACTAAGATTATTAGTACGGAATTAATAATAGTATAGTTCAATAATTGATCATTAGGACTCTTGGAAAAATAGATATGTACTAATTTACAGAAACTTAAATAATAGAAAATTTTACTTTATAAAATGCAATAACCTTAGACTTAACCATATTAACTCCTATTAAATACCATAGTTACTTTGAAAACAATGAAATATGTATCATAATACATTTTTGATACAGTAAAAACATAACTTATAACATTAATATGGATAAGGGAAAGTAAAAATAAAAACAGGCTCAGGGCCACAATTTTCACCATAGAATTGGTTCTGGCAAACCAGGGAAAACTGGTTCTAATCCTGCCTTAAATGCAAAATCTACAGCATTTGAGCAACTCACCATGTATTAGAATCACATGCATTTTATTTGTTCAGGAAAACAGAATCATTAGATTATGGTGAGGAACTTTTGGATCAAGAAACTATAGGCATTAGGTGTGGGAAATGGGCGTTGAAAGTTGAAGTCACTTTGACCCACTGAGTAAAAATAAATTAACATAATTAGTTACCCTTTAAAAATAGTTTACATGCATTTAAAATCACTAGTTTAGCAATAACTAGTTGCCTTTAACTTCACATTGATTCTAAAAGTTCAGTGTGTCTAAGATACGTTGCGCTGTAGCTTAGGCGGTCAGGATCATTAACTAGAACATACTCTAGATAACAGCTGATCTCTAGCAAGACATTACGCTATTCATAGTATATGGCATTTTCCTTCAAGTGTTTCATGCTGAGAAGTTAGTAGCATTCATCACAGCAAAGAGGCATCTTCTCTTCTGTGAAGAGAAATGGGTGGGTCATGGAGCAGTGACTAATTCTCAAATGCAAAATGCCAACCTTTCACTCTAAGACTGCTCCTGATCAAAGAGGGCCATTCTGTCACTCCTGGTTTCACATTCACTATTTGTCGCAGGTTGGGCTTGTCCAAGTATCCCTCTACTACTACTTCACTGTGTTGTGTCATTGATGTGGGAAATTAAAGTCACATTGCATAGCCTTGCTTACATTCCTGAGATCTCATCTCTTCCAACCACTCCCTCCAACAAGTTGTATTTTTACATTATTTAAGCCAACAGAGAAATGGGCGATGATTTTACTGGGGATAGGTAACCCAAATTGAGCATAATGCCTTCACTCAATGGACTTACAGTAAGCTAAAGGTTTATTCCCACCATGGACCTCAAGAACAAATTTACACTTGGAATCAAAGTTTTTCAAATATTGCATAAAAAAGAATTGGAAAGGTTATCCTCTTTTATTTTGTGATGTTCATAGAACACCTCCTGTTCCATTCGCTTTTTCCTACAAAGCAACCCAATAGCCACTCATGATCAACTCCATATTTTATGAGTTTTAAGCATTTGGACACCTGCCCACTGCACAGGGCCACCCAGAGAGATTTGGGGACCAGGGATAATTTTGTCTTACCCCCACCCCTCCCCCCCTTTTAGAACGCTGAGAACGTTATTAAGGGCCCCTTTGGGCCACCCCTGGAAGTGGGGGCCCAGGGCAAACTACCCCCCTTGCCTCCCCCCTCAGGGCGGCCCTGCCATTGCAGGAGGGGAGCACGTCATTTGTTTTTTTTGGAAAAAAAAGGCTATTTCAGTTTACCCATATTTCAATGAATTGAAATTCAGATAAACTTTCTAATGTATTATGAGCCAGTTGAACAAATGAGTGCAACTTTCTATGCAGTATTTCCCATAAGATAATGAATTCATGAAAGCTCTTAACATGTCCCGTGCTCATGACGTAACATCTACGTCACGGCAGTCCCTTGCGAGTGACTGACGACGTAAGGGATACGTCATGGTTCCCTCTAACAGTATATTTGGCTCGGAGTGCTAGCCATCGGCGGCAGGAGAAGGAAAAAGGTCAGTCACCAGTCTGAGCCTGGCTGCTGAGTGAAGAGCTTAGAAAAAAAAATATTTTTCCTTTTTTTCTAGTTTTTATTTTTCACTGTACTTCGCTGATGAAGGACACTTTCGGAGGTGAGTAATTATTATCTCTTTCATTTTCTCTCAGAAATCAGAAATTTTGAATTCATTCATTCAAGTATTCTACCAGCTGATTGGTAGGTTCTTGGACAGTCCCCATTTTGTATCCCAACCTAATAGAAATTGTCTCGCTTTCCCTCCTAAGGATGGCCCGTTATTAGATCCCTCTTCAATTCTTCATATCTTCTACCTCCTCTTATTTCGTCCAGAATTCCTATCCTCTTCCTTCCTCTCCCACGCTTCCCCAGTGTTCTCCCCTCTATCACTCTCTTCAACATGCCCTCTCCTCTCAAAACCTCCTCCATCCATCTCTTCTGCCTTCTTCGAACCTCTGCCACAAGCTTCCTCTCCTCTCCGACCATATCCAATACCTCCTCGTTCGTCTTTCTCGCCATCCAGCGAACCTTCTCCATCCTTCTCCAAACCCACACCTCAAACGCCTCAAGTCTACGCACATCCTCCCTTCGCAATGACCACGTTTCCGACCCATATAGCGCCACTCTCCATATTAAAATTTTCACCAGCCTCTTCTTTACGTCTCTTCTCAGACCCCCCCTCATCAATTCCCTTCTCTTCGAAAATGCTTCTTTAGCAAGCGCAATTCTGCATCTCATGTCCTTACCACTAAACCCTTTCTCCTCCAAAATACTACCCAGATACGTAAACTGCTCGACCTGCTCTATCTTCTGCCCTCCCACCCTTATATTCAGCCCTGCCTTCTTACTTCTAGAAAATCTCATTACTTTCGTTTTCTTGTGATTGATCTTCATCCCATACTTTTCGCACTGCACCTCTTATGCATTCACCATTGACTGTAACCCCTTGGCCGACTGACTAACTAAATGCTTGATCATCTGCAAATCTCACTGATTTTATCAGCTCCCCTCCTACCTTTATTCCTACCTCCTCCTCCCCCCATGCCTCCCTTACCATTTCCTCTGAATACACGTTAAAAAGCAACGGCGATAGTGGGCACCCTTGCCGCACTCCCCGTCCTATCTTGGCCCATCCCGATTCTCCATTGGCTACCCTAACCTGCGCAGTCTAATTCATATACAAATTTCGAATCAGACGCCTGTCCCTCCAATCGACTCCTAATTTCTTCAACACTCCCATTAATTTCGTCCATTCCACCCGATCAAACGCCTTCTCGAAATCTACGAAGCATGCAAAAACATCCTGCCCATACTCTAGGTTTCTTTCTACTAGCGTCCTCATCACCGCTATAGCGTCTCGCGTTCCCGTCCCTCTCCTAAACCCAAACTGGTCGTCACCCAGGTATTCATTTGCCTTCTTCTCTAGCCTTCTGTTTAGAATCCTCAGAACTACTTTGGCTGCGTGGGATATTAGGCTTATTGTCCTATAGTCTTCGCAAGTTTTTGCCTTACTCTTTTTTGGTATAGGAATTAGTACAGTCTTCGCGAAGTCTTCCGGCCACACTCCATCCTCATAAATCCTACGCATAAGCGCAAAAAGTTTTACTCTTCCGTTCTTCCCCATGCTCTTTAAAAACTCTGCAGGTATATCATCTATTCCCACCGCCTTATTCCTTTTCATGTCTCTTAGAACTCTTTTGATTTCGCTATCTAGGATACTTGGTCCGATGCCATCGCTGTCGATATCGTCTTCCCTTTCTATATCTAACCTATTTGGGCCTTGTTTCTTTACCATAGAGCTCTTCAACATACTCCTTCCACCTCTCCTGGATCTCTCTCGGTTCTACGATAGTCACCCAAACTAACCGTTTTGCTGAGTCGATCATGCTGAGCAACGTGTCTCCTGAAGCAAGAATCACTAGATGGAAAGACGTCACAAAAGAAGAATTTTACTGCTTTTTAGGCCTAATTTTTCATACAGGAACAATCAAAATAGCCTGTATTCCGGTTTATAGGAAATATGTAGCACCATCTTTATGATTTACATTGCTTCATGAGACACATGTCGCATGATCGATTCATGTGGATACTCCAAACCCTTCACTTCAACACAAATCCGGATGCCTCAGACTTCCCTCCTACGGACAGACTATACAAAATTAACTCTTTCTTTAACCCTTATTAACTCTTTCAATGAGACGATGGACAAAGTTGTGACTCCCTCACGTGACTTGAGTTTGGATGAGTCTATGGTTTCATGGCAAGGTAGGTTGGCATTTCGTCAGTATATGAAAGGAAAGTGCCACAAGTGCGGGATAAATCTGTTTTTGCTGACCGAAGCTAAAGGCTTAGCGCTGCAGGTCCTCGTATAACCTAGGGTCTTCCAACTCAGAAGTGTCAGGAAAAGGCCATGCAGAAAAGGCTGTGACGAAGTTAATGCAAAGATATTTTGATCACGGTCATTTCATTTATATGGATAATTATTATAATAGTGTGGCCATTTCCAGATTTCTCCTCTGTCAGAAGACAGGTAAGTTACAGGGACACGGCAGCGAGACAGGAAGGGTATTCCTGAAGTACTGCTTTAAAAGAAATTACGTAAAGGTGATGTGGTGGAGGCCTTCACTGAGGACAGAATCTGTGTCCTCAAGGGGAAGGATAACAGGGAAGTGCTGATGATCAGCACTGAGTTTAGTACACAAATGTCTGAGGCCACGAATAGACGGGGGCATACTTCACGGAAGCCAGAGGCAGTGGTGGAATAAAACAAGAAAATGATTGGCATCGATCATTTGGATCAAATGATGTCCTACTACCCAATTGAAAGAAAGACCATCAAATGGTACAAAAAATTGGGCATCCACCTACTGAACCTATTTTTACCAATTAGTTGCTTTTTGTACTATGAAAATGTTAGGAAAATTTCAGTGATTGATTTTAGACAACAAATAATAGAATCTCTTTTGGCCTTTTCTAAAACTTCGACCCCTTTGGAAAGACAATCGATATCCCAACCCACCTCATCTAGAACCAAAGGCTTATCTGACCATTTACCCTGACTTTATGACCAATACGAAAGACAGAAAAGAAGAAAGACGAAGCGGTGTGGGGAGTGCTTCTGCAAAGATACCTCGATACCGGATGAGCCTGGAATATGCTTGGAGGGAAGTTTCCGGGCATTTCACAGCGAAATGTATTGTTATTAATAATAATTTTTAAGTGTTATTTGTTTTGAAATTATTGTACATGAGTATACATAGATGCACGTATAAGAAAATGTAAATACGCTGTAAATACCAATTTGATGTATCATAAATTTAAAATATTTTCAATGTAAGGAATTATTTATATTTGTACTCATTTTTTTCCTGTAATCTGCTGCAATATTTTTCTAAAATATTTTTATTAAAATATGTATATGTATTGAAAATATTTTGTCTCGTAATTCTACGACATCAACCAAATACCTCCAATAAGATTATATTCTTGTCGGAGGTATATGGTTGAAGACTCGCGTATGAGGTACATAATCAGCCAAAATTGTGAACAATATTTTCATTGAAACAATAGGTAACATTTGCACTGGCATAATAAAACTAATTATCAAATTTATACATTAGCATTTTCAGGGTAAAAGAAACAGTTATGGGTAACCTTGATATTCAGTTAGGTTTTTGGAGTAATTCTGCCTCATATTTGATTTTTCTCCTCAGAATTAAAGGAGAGAAATCGCGAAAAAATATACGTGAATTGCGGGGAAGTATCATATACATAGCGGGATACTTGTAAAAATGAAATATCAGTTTAAAATTAAAAGAGGGACTATTTTATGAAATAAAAGCAAAAAATATGATCCTAGCATCAAATTTAACGTAAGAACTTGGTTTAAACATAAATAAAAACAGTAAAAATTTAACCCAAATTTCAGTCAAATTTCATTGATGCTAAAATACGGTCAGCACGGAATGTGTTAAGCCTATGAATCATTACTGAGGTTTGACTTCTTGGTTCACATCATATCAACACTCGACACAGTATTATGCCCACAGCAAGGATAAGGGCAGCTGCAATTGGGAGTAGGAGCTGGAATAGGGATATATGCATATCTGCTATAGGGAGACATTTAAAGCAACAGTCATCTACCTCGAACATCGCAGCATAGCAAAAAAGATAACAGAAATATATCACTACAATACCTAGGCTATGTTTATATAAATAAATGCAGCTGACATTTTTCATAGGAATCGAGCATTACTTACATTAGCTACATTTCCTTGGTGCCACAGCCAAGTTACTGCATTTTTCCAGTCATATCAATTAACAAGACTTTTCCAAATAAAACACTTCTCATACAAGTTATTAATTATGTATGTACATATTAACTTACACCCACACTTCAGAATGTTGCTAGATACACTATATAGACCTGCAACCCTGACATTTTTCAAAATCCTCATAGCATCACCATCTTAATCTCAGTATCTATAAATACTTAGAGCATTGTAATTTATTCTCAATAGTATCTAATTCAATACAAGCAAATACTAGTTCAATTCACTCACCTTAAAATACTAAATTCTTGACATTAGTCTCTACAGCAGTTCCTCAGTTTTCATTTACTGTCACTCTTTATATTTCTGCTGACATACCCTGCTTTCCTATAGCATTGTCTTCATTGCTCATTTCTGGAACACTACAAAATTGTTCCACATTTTCTAAGCCTCAAACACATAAATTCTTTCTTAGCCCTCTTAATTTAATTTTCCTACAACATAATACTTTTTCTCTTCATAAACAATACATGCCAATACTCTCTTTCAACTTAAGTTATTGTCATGCCCTATATACATCCTCTCCACTTACAGCAATTTCCACTAAGCAATACCTTTCTATGTCTTGACTACACCTTTCTCATGCATATTAAGACCCCTTTCCTCAATCAATCCGTTCAAACTCTACCTTAAATTACACTCCTATTCCTGATAAACTAATCCCATTTCCTCTGCATCACCAACAGTTAATCCTCCAACATACATCCAAACTGTTTTCTTAGGCAGCTATCAAGAATAATTTTACTTCCTTTTACTTATGTGAGCAATTATCACTGGTTTCCTTTAAGCCCAAAGAATTATGGAACTATGTATGTAATTTACAAGGAGCAAAAGGCTCACAATTACTAGTATGGAAAAAAATGGTAACAGCAAGAGGAGATCAAGACAAATTAAGCGTCACAAGAATAAGACAAGCCAAGTTCCAGGAGAGTCCTCTGGAATTGGCACAATGCAGTTGGGAAGAGAAAGGATGGAAACATCAAGGGATAGTTCAGGCTCAGGAAGCAGAATAAAAAAGCAGAAAGTAGTTAGTTGGTCAGGATTCAAGAATTCAATCGAATCTTATTGAATCCTTCCAAAAAAGATTTAGAAGAAACAAAGGGAGATCATGGTAATAATTGAAAGGATTAAGGGATCTTTTTTACCTGCCAGGGGACTCCCTCTCTCTCTCGGCTGTACATCACTCCATCCCCATGCCAATGCTTGACCCAGAGCAGACGATCAGGGTTAAGTCATACAGAATCCCAATAACCCACAAGGAAGAAGTAAAGAGAAAAACAGAAAAATGCTTGAGGAAAGAATAATAACCCCCAGTAGAAGCGGATGGACTTTGCCCATTTTGGTGATTCTGAAGAAGGTGGATGCATCCGGCCAAAAGAAATGGAGGATAGTGGTAGACATCGTTAATTAAACAATGCCATGGTAGCTGATGACTTTCCCGTACCTAATATAGCAGAAATATTGGACCAGCTTGGAAAGCCACACAATTTTGCACTCTTTATTTGGCAAGTGGATTTCAGCAAATTTCTCTGTGGAAGAAGACTGAAAAAAAGCTATCGTCAGCACACCATTTGGACATTACTAGTACTAGGATGCCATTTGGACTCAAAGGAGCTCCAGCGACCTTCCAAAGATTAATGAATACTGTTTTATCAGGACTGCAGAGAATAAAATGTTTCTTATATTTGTATGACATTGTTATTCACGGGGAATCACTGAGCAATCACAATGAGAAGCTGACAGAAATTTTTGAGAGGCTCAAGGAGCACAACTTGAAGCTCCACTCGGACGAATGTGAATTCCTGCAAAGGAAGTGACCTATCTAGACCACATATTCACTGTGAATGGCTTGAAACTGGACCCCGGAAAAGTCGAGGAAGTGCATGAATTTCAGAGACTGACAACGACGAAGGTGCTGAAAGGATTCTTGGGATTAGCTGGGTACACAGGAGGTTCATCCCTGGCTTCAGCTCAACTGCTAGTCAATTGCATGCACTACTCGAGAAAAGTATGCCGTATGATTGGGGTATGTGTCAGCAAGAAGCATTCAAACAATTGAAGAAAGCACTCACCACCGAGTGCTGTTCCCTGATTTTGCCAAGGAGTTTATCCTAACGATGGATAGCAGCAATGAGGCACTCTGAGGTGTCCTCTCTCAAGGCCAAATAAGGAAGGACCTTCTGAGAGCCTATTCAAGTAGATCTTTTAACAAAGCAGAAAGGTCATACTCAATCACCAAAAAGGAATTATGTATGTACTTGTGATTGTATGGGCCATGAAGTATTTCCAACGATACATTTATGGGTGAAAGTTCCTTATTGTCACATATCACAAGCCGCTAACATGGATTTTCAATGTTAAGGATTATAGCTCCAGGTTGACGAGATGGAGAATAAAGTTATAAATATATAAATAAAGAGGAATATGACTATTCAGTAGTATATAAAAAAGGAACGATGAATGGAAATGCCAACGCCCTCAGCAGAATTCATGCCATGGAGTCGAGACACCCAAGAAAAGGAGGAAGAAGAAAAGGAAAGAGAATACACCTCTTCCGCATATATGTTATATGCAGACGACCTTCAAATATATCTTCACTGCCGATTGAAAGATCTTAATGAGTCCATTTCAAAGATCCAGAGTGATGTCGATGCAATCTCAGTTTGGGACAAAAAAAAACTTTTTAGTTCTAAATGTAGCTGTTTCTCTCTTAAAATTAGTAGATATTCCACCAGATTGTGTCTGAAACGACTTTTTTTGCTGTTTACCTTCGCAAATACCATGGAAACAAAAGAAAAATGGTAAATACAAACGACTATGAGAATTAGGTGGCTTTATTCAACACTTTCGGATACAACGAGCGCTCGATTTAGTGAGTGATTTCAGAGGGATTATGAGCACTCGTTAAACCGGGCTTCCACTGTATTTAGCAGTTTTCCTTATATATGTACCTATACATATATGTAGTTATTAGGACCTTGTAGGCTTAGCTACCACCCCTAATTGGTCCATCAGCATACAATTCAGCAACAAAGCACTGCGCATGATTTAGATCACTTAACTATACTACGTATATAAGTGTATAACTTGAGAAATTTATGGATTTTTTCAGCAGACAAACACCAACTTCAATTTATAGTTGAGCCACTAAATTAAGTTACTTTTTCAGGGTTAATATGTCCCACCTAATAATTTATATACTTTTCTTATCTACTTATAGCCCATGGAGACTATTCACCGAGAACTATATTCATTTTATGACACGGCCTACCAATACCAAATGCATTTGGAACCTTCAGCCTGCAATATAAATCTTTACAAGACGGCTGATGGAGAATTATGAGTGCAAATGATCGTCGAAGTGGGAAATTTAAAAGGGTGCATGTAAAATCAGCACCCTTTAAAATTAGTAGCATGCAGATCGTAAAGAAAATATATCGTAAAGTGAACCCTGTAAAGTGGGGGTCCACATCAAATGATTATGGCTTATAAGAAAACTTTAACTCATACTAAGAGATACATGACAACTATGTATTAACTACCTTTTTTATGCCAACCAAAATCCCTATTCCTCTGTGACCTCTTCTCCTTTTAACCAACATTGTTCCCTCCATCACCCTGGTCAATGAACCACTACATCTTAATAAGCCTTCCAAGAGCTCCCATCTCCTCACAATTTTCTCAAACTTCATTTTCTCTCCATTTAATTAGAATCGGTCTTTACCCTTTCAAGCTCGGAGGAGATTTAAATGAATCCCATCTCATAGGTCGGAGGAGATTAAAATGGAATCACTGGTTTTCCACTGATTTAAATGAAAACGCCGCAAAGTAGTCACTATGTCGATCGACGGCATGTGAAGTTCGTGCCCAACGTAGTGGCTGCGTCGCTCGTCATTGAAGGGTTAATAAACAATTATTTTAACCACTTTGTACATATTTCTCTCCACTCAATTTTTTTCATTCACCATCTCAAGACCCTGTAATAATTCATTTCCCATGTGGGTAAGCATCGTTTCATAACGATATTTGCATAAAAATTATTTCAATCAAGAGAAATTACTTCACCGTATTAACCTGATCGCTAAACAATACTTTTTCCACATCATTTATTGGTAAATGCTTCTCAATACAGGGCACTTTAAGTAAAATAGCATGCATTTCAATTTCAAAGGTGGGAATGGGATGGGTTTAAAATTGCCAAATTAGGGAACGGGTTTCATGGACGGGGAATAAAACCACAGACTGACTTTCTCAGTCAATGAGTAGACCACCATTCTACCCATGATTCTCCAAATCCAAAAGAAATTTTTGGAGGATTCAGAGGAAATAGCTGTTGTGTACCTCACACAAGGATAATAAATTAATGTAGCTTGATGCCAGGATAAGTGAGTAGGTTAGAGTAGAAAGGATTACTTAGGGGATGGAGGGAGAGTGGACAACACCCTTAAATAAGAATTAGCCTATTTTTTAATGAAAGGTAAAAAGGGACCCACAGATTCCTGTCCTGACTGATGGACAGATTATTACACCTTGAAGTACTTTCCAAATACTACCCAAGTAAGGATCAGTATTCCAATGAAAAATCACCACCAAAGCCAGGATTTGAACCTATGACCTAGGGATAGGAATTTTTCGGTGGTTTGAGAGGGAGAAAAGCGGTACTTTGAAATTAGGAATTCGGTACTTTCAACAAGACATTTCGGTGTTTTCACAGTGACCACAAATTTATATATATACACATAAAATACAGATTATTTCTAAGTCTAGAAAAGGGTCACTTATTCTATACCCAATATGATCTGGGCTATTATGCGACACTTTCCCTTCTAGCCATGTTATGACTGAAGACAATCACCTCGGTGGCGGAACTTGGAAAAGTGGCACTAAATTAAATTTAATACATTTCATGTATTGACATGTAACTTTAGAGAATTTCCATCCTTGTGAAAGTTTGCTGAAGTTACGTTCTTCGCAGATTTTAAATTTTTCCAATTGAGTCTTTCCCAAGCAACCTGACAATTGTAGAATATGTACATGACCGTACTTTTATCGATACAATAAAATCCATCTTTTTGATACTAGAAAGCCCGGTCTCTTGCGCTTAATTTTGCATTCGGCATCTCAATAACTCGTCAAAATCACTTGAAAGCACAGAAACCAGGAATAAAACTAGGATACTTAACAGTTGTCACTGGAAAATAAACAGTCAGTCATTTGACGGAAATGGCCAAAAACTAGATCTACGCTAAGGGTGGGACACGTGCGGAGAGGCCGGTCGCCAGCCTCTAGGAAATCCCAAGAAAAGGCAACCCTGGCATAATCCCTGGACTGAGCCGTCGTGTCGGTCACCAGTGGTCACCAGCGTCACAGGGGTAAAGGTTTTCCTGGTGGGTGCTTGGGATAATCGTTTTCACGACCGTCTGCAAGTATGCACCTTAGACCCTTTACCAATGGCAGCGGGAGGACAGTTTAGTCCTTTCATAGATAAGACTAAGTTGTCCTACCGCTGCATTTTGTTCTCAAAGCCATAAAACCAAAGAAGGCATCGTAGCGAAAGAGGAAGGGTTTAGTGAAGGCTCTGGAAAAAAAATTCGAAGCAGTTGCTAAAAACGATGTAACACTGTATGCTTTGGTGCTGCATCAATTTCCATGTCTAAAAACACTGCTCATTTGTATATTTTTAAGGTATTTAAGGTGAACGTAAACATATATCGAAGAAAATTCAACGCGTAAGCAGTGGTTGCATACATCCAAGGGAATTAATTAATTACTCGATATTGGCGCATCAGTTATTAAAATTTGTTGAAATTCATCATTTTAAATCGCATACAAGTAATGTACATTAATGAAAAACATTAATTGAACGATTTCATTTTTTCAAAGAAAATTCTACACGTAATCAATGGTTGCATACACCAAAGGGGATTAATTAATTACTCGATATTGGCGCATCGGTTTTCCAAAATTTGTTGAAATTCATCATTTTAAATCTTACCAAAGCAATGTACATAAATGAAAAACACTAATGGATCGATTTCATTTTTATGAAAATTGACGCCCGCGGCAAAAAAACGGCAAATTTCACGTTCGCCCAGGGAAAAAAACGGCAATTTCACGTTCGCCGCGAACGTGTTAATATATGGGAAGTCCACAAGGTGTTCCGTTAAAATTTCAGGATTTACAAAGTGTACCATCGCAGGAAAAGTTTGAGAAACCCTGCTGGAGCAGATTACTTAGAATAAATGCGCATATTGCTTTTCCTTTGTTCGATTCACCTCGGAGCGGAGAGCCACCGATCATAGATGTTGATAGATGGTTATTGCACTAATTGTAAATAGAAAGCACCGCGGCGTGACGAGCTGTGTATTGCCGGTTAGCGCCGTAAATCGAAAGCACCCGATGTCATCCTCCCGCGATTGTTATCGTAACACTGGTTATGCTACGATGAACTGCAAACTTCCGCATACCTCAAGAATATTTGCACGCGAGTTCGTTTAAATTGAATTGAGAACATTTGCTTGCAATTTTAATGTTTTTCTTGCGTTTGAAATGTACTTCAACCATTTTCTCACAAATAATGAAAATTCGCGTTTTGGGGCACAATTCGCGACATTTCGCGAGTTCAAAAGTCATTTCCCCAGTAGGTATGGAGTATGTTGTAACTAATTACCACTCCTAGGACATTTTTGTCTAAATTCGCGAAATCCGCGATCGCGAAATTTTCCTATCCCTACTATGACTCCTTCAAGATGGGAAGCTAGTACTCTTAGCCATCATGGCCACCCAATCACCCAAAATATCAACAAATATATCCAAAGAACTCTAACAAATACTGAGGTTTCAGGCGTGATGGAGTGGAACCGGAACATCACTGCAGTTAATGAAACAAGAGCAATTTCCACAAGTATGACATTTATTGCACGACCGGTTTCGCTTTTTACAGCATCTTCAGGTACATATATCAAGTGTGCTCAAGCTTATATTGGGAGACGGGAAGGGGTGGTGGTAAGACAGGGTGACGGAAGAAGGGGAGGGTAAAGTAAAAGGAGAGAAGGGTGGACAGTCATAGGTGCCTGAGGGTTGGGAATACCGGGGATGGAGTCGGGGGGAAGGGGAGTGTGACGAATTACACATGCACATGAATGTTCACAACAAAACAAAAACTAAATTGGCATCCTATGTGTTATCTGCTCCTTTCAAAGTTGGTCGAAGGACCCCTGGCTCGTCTTCCTATACTGTGCTCTGCTCCCTCCCTGTTGTTTGCTCGACCGGGATACCCTCGCCCTGGATGTCCTGTGGTGTCAGCCGTTGAGGAGGATCGGGGCAAATTCCGCATCCCTGGTGGAAAAGAGAGGGATGGGAAGGGGGAGGGGGTGGGGGAAAGGGATGCTAGGAATAGTCGATGGATAGGAGGGGTGAACTGCTATTGTAGAGTAGTTCGTTAAGGAGGGGCTTGTTTTTCCTTCTTCTCATGTTAATTTCCACTTGCTCCTGGGCATCTAGTTTTTTCCCTTTGCTGGCTATGTGGAGTATTTTAGGTTCAAATCTGCAATCATGCCCCGAATCAATCAAATGTTTGGCCACCATGGATGTTTCGTTACCTGTTTCTGTGCACTTTCTTATGATTAACTTCTTGGATATTTCCATTAAAATAAGTTCGTCAAAGCACGAATTCGCTATTTATAGGAAGCCTACCTTCACGGATCAAGTAATACCTTCAGATTCCGCTCACCCGATGCCTCACAAATTAGCCAGTTTTAATTCTATGATTCACAGACTTATAAATATACCTATGCCTGATATCAATTATAGAAACGAACTTTGGACAATTAAGAAGATTGCAGTGAACAACGGATACAGTGCCGACATGATTAACTCTCTCCTCTCCAAGAAACGGAAGAAGCTTGCGATAGGCCTGAGTACTTCCCTCCTACCAGCCGACTTCAATAATGGACGAAAGTGGTGTAAACTTCCGTTTTATCACAAGTTATCATATAAAATAGTGAACCTCATTCCTAAAGACAAATACAAAGTAGCCTTCTACACACAGAAATCTCTCACCACACTTCTGTGCAAGAACAAGGACACAATTGAAGAAACAAAAAAGAGTGGGGTGTACGAGTTGTTTTGTGAATGTGGAGCAAGTTACTTAGGCCAAACTGGTCGCGACTTCGCTACCCGGATGAAAGAACACAGAAAGTGCACAGAAACGGGTAACGAAACATCCATGGTGGCCAAACATTTGATTGATTCGGGGCATGATTGCAGATTTGAACCTAAAATACTCCACATAGCCAGCAAAGGAAAAAAACTAGATGCCCAGGAGCAAGTGGAAATTAACATGAGAAGAAGGAAAAACAAGCCCCTCCTTAACGAACTACTCTACAATAGCAGTTCACCCCTCCTATCCATCGACTATTCCTAGCATCCCTTTCCCCCACCCCCTCCCCCTTCCCATCCCTCTCTTTTCCACCAGGGATGCGGAATTTGCCCCGATCCTCCTCAACGGCTGACACCACAGGACATCCAGGGCGAGGGTATCCCGGTCGAGCAAACAACAGGGAGGGAGCAGAGCACAGTATAGGAAGACGAGCCAGGGGTCCTTCGACCAACTTTGAAAGGAGCAGATAACACATAGGATGCCAATTTAGTTTTTGTTTTGTTGTGAACATTCATGTGCTTGTGTAATTCGTCACACTCCCCTTCCCCCCGACTCCTTCCCCGGTATTCCCAACCCTCAGGCACCTATGACTGTCCACCCTTCTCTCCTTTTACTTTACCCTCCCCTTCTTCCGTCACCCTGTCTTACCACCACCCCTTCCCGTCTCCCTATATAAGCTTGAGCACACTTGATATATGTACCTGAAGATGCTGTAAAAAGCGAAACCGGTCGTGCAATAAATGTCATACTTGTGGAAATTGCTCTTGTTTCATTAACTGCAGCAAAGAACTCTACTTACCGATCCATTAGCATGTACTTCTCTGATTCAAATTTGCTAGCCACCATCTTATACTGGGTACAAAATTTTAGGTGCCGGTATAATACTCTATAACCTGAAGACACTTTTTCAAACCATTTACGACAAAAATGATAATAACATTTACGTAACTACAAACTTATATCAACTCATGGATGCAATTTCTTGGTAAGTAATAAACCTCCTACTTTCCATAAGTGATCAACTCCAATTGAATGAACTACCAACATCATGAAAAGGAGTTTAACTTTATAAGCAACACATATTTCTTGGTTAAAAATTCATGACATAAATACATATGTATAATCATAGTCAATAAGGGTGCGGTCCGGGTGACGCTCCAAATGCTACAGTGTTTGCAGCGAGCTCCTGAGTGGACCATTTGGGGCTCTGGAGCACTCCTATAGCAGAGAAGACATCACTGATGACATCATCGCTTTCACTCCTGCAACTCTCGTGGGAAACGTGGGGCTGTGTGAACGAGCCGTGGTTATGGCGGATCTTCAAGTGGACAGTTGGAAACCTTGTTTGTGGATGCACACAAGGGTTAGGTCCATTCAATGTAATTAGTGTTTTGACAATTTTAAACAGTAATCTGCCTAACAAAATGTTAGACATTCTGAATTCCTAGGGTACTTGTGTTTATTAGGCTTAATTTCACATTAATATGAGGTTGATGTGACCTATGTCCTCAAATCTAAGAACACGGGAAATGCTGCTCTCCAATGACTATTAACTGAAGGTATATGGCCAATGGAGTTCATTATTTCTTGCGGTCTTTAAATATTAACAAAAAATTAATAATTATAAATAATTATATAACTTATAATAATTATTTTTCTATCTTTACACGGCAATTGGAGTAAAAAAAATTTCTTGTCCTCAAATTTCACTAGCGTATTATGAAACGAATGAGTGATCAATGGGGAAACTTAATATAAACAGTTTATTTCATTTTGAAATGGTGATAATGCAGTGTAATCAGAAAGTCGTTCGGTCTGCTTTAGAACCAGCACTGTACGAGCATAGGTTTTCGTATGTATAAATATGATAATTCCTGAACACGCTAAGTGAATGTCAGATTATTCCAGGCCAATAATATTCCTAGAATCTTTTGACTTTAATATAAATCTGAGTATTTCTCAATTATTATTAGTCAATATTTTGGGCTGATTCCATACCACGGGATACAGTTATTGAAATCTCCTTCAGAAAATCGCATTCAGAAAATGTTCACATTACCAGCAAACTTGTTGGAATTCGATTAAGAGTGCATTGTTTTCATTTAATTTATATTTAGTTTAAAAGAAATGTAGACACAAGTTGTAAATAGATAATGTATGACTTTCATTTCAAAACTTGAGTGCCATTGACCAGACTGAATACAGCGCCTCCCCAATTTTCTCTCCTCGTTATCAGAAAAATACTAGCCATTGCCTCTGTGATCACCCTCCAAATAGGCAGCTATAAAACCTGATCATTAACAGAATAACTACCTAATAAGGCTGAGAAATGAAAATTTGTCACAAAACTAATACATTCCGATATATATAGCAGACGATTCCTTCTGTCAGAGAAACAATAACAAACAGCAGCCACGACAATTCGCCCCAAACCCACCAAAACCAGTCCACTTGTGAAGCTCCTGTAGCAGTCGTAGTGTAAGTGGACCGCTCTTTCATAGAGTAGGAGCGAGAGTGTTCATAGCCTCCACTGGACCCCAACCTAAGTTAGGCATCCTTTGACTTTCTTATGGAAGGGGCCCTACTGCATGAATTAATGGACTCACATAAACTATCCTAAAATGCTAATAGTATAATCACTTAAGGATAGAACAAACCTCAATCACCAAAGCCACATACATCACTCATTCAGTGCTCACTTCAAATGCTGAATAATATTAAACTCTCTAAATTACATAAAGTGTGTCCTCGTTTAACATTATCCCGCTTAACGTTGTTTTGCGATAACGTTGTACAAATTATGCGCGACAAAAAAAAAGAATAATGAATGGAACTTTGGCGCGTCTGATGCGTAATTTCCATTTGGCGGAAAAGTAAGGTGTTACTCTCCATAGCGTGTGTAAAAGGTTCACCTGAGCGTATAATTATTGTGTTATCTTTTTTATATTTATCTGTTATATTTGCTTATTATTTATTACACTGTTATTGGGGGGCAATGCATTGGATGATTTAAAACTCAAACCAATGTTAGTGAACCATTCTGAATGGTAGATCCAGGAGCAGATATCTACGTGAAAAAATACCTGAAAATCTCGTGCCGCCATAAGGTAGAAAAAGTTGATTCACTGCTGTTTGAGGTGAATCAAAAAGGTGTTTTTCATCTTAAATTAGTGTGTAACAGGAAGTTTTCTAAACCCGCCCTGTTGCAGTAAATCTTCGAGGGTGATATTGTTCCTGAAAAATTGTTACAAAATAATGAAAATTTTATACACAGCACCGGGATTCCCTACTTCACTCACTATTTTAACTGATTTCCTACGTTTTCGCGATCGCAGCGAGTAAAATTTTTGCCCTTCACGCGCGGACTCCTGCAGTGAAGGATAAAAATTTCTATTTACTAGGAGGGAAACCGGTGCAAACATCACTAAATATCAGAAATATAGGAGGGAAACCTAGGGCTTATTGTTTTTAAAATTCATTTTTAGTTTGTTACATCTAAGATATGAAACTCTCTGACTAGTGGCGCTATCTGTTTGGCTGCCCACATAACTAAAATACGCCGTACATCGGCGGAGGATGATACGAAGTAGTCCATAAAAACAGATCAATTTTGAAGGCAATGGGCCATTATTGAGCATTATTCCATTGATAACGTCTTTCAACCAGGTCCCCTGTATATTTAAATGTCAACAGTATGTTCCTTTCAGCTGTAGTTTCCGTGCCGCCAGGATAGAGAATAATTCCAAAATTTCTTTTATGAGTGAAAATATCAAAGTTTCCCCATTAAAATGTTTTTGAAATTAAGTTTGATTGCTTCATTCAATAATGCCATGTATGCAACCTTTTATAGCTGTGCGGAAATCATTATTGTGCTGAAATGAAGAATTGGTAAGTTTGGAACAGATTTTAATTTTTTACATTGTTTCTTATGGGAAATACTGCATCGTTTAACGTTGTTTCGCTTAACGCAGAGTTTTTCAGGAACGAGTTAACAACGTTAAACGAGGACACGCTGTATTCTTATATCGGATGATGTGACAAATTGTGACTATTACAATAAAGGCAATTTTCAAGGATAAATATTGAAAGCAATTTCAAAAGTCAACTCAGCCAAAAGATTCAAATAAATTAAATTTCAAAATTAGCATGACTTTAAAAGTCAATTCAGTCCAAAGATTAAAATAAACTAAATTTCAAAATTAGAATGACTTTAAAACAAATATCTAAAATAACCTTCAATATTAATATTTACCACTATTAAGTACAATTAATATTCAACATTAAGTACTATTAATATTCAATTTTTATAACAATCTGTAAAATTAGCATTCATCAGAGTTAAGTCTTACTAGTGAGGAAAGAATGTTTAACGTATTGGAAAGCAAATAATGAAGCACTAAACTTAACCTCTTCAATACATTAAGCAGAAAAAAGCTAATTAACCATTGAGTACATAAGCATCCAAGCATCATGAACAAATGTGAAGTTAGCTAAGCAATGAAATCAAATATAAAGTAACTGATGAAGCACTCAAGCTACAGCTGTACAAGTAATACTCATGGACTATTTTGCCAGGAATCAACATCCTGTGTTCGAAATTACAAATCAAGGGCTTAAAATCAGTATGGACAGAAAATGTCAGTAAATGCACCATTCAATGCCAGTCTGATGTAAATGCCTTGACATCACATTGATTTATGACAATCACAAGGTAATCTTCCTCAAATGCTATGCATTCCATTAAATGGAACCGTTTCATTCTGTATACAACATGCATCTACAGACCACAATATAAACTGTTATAACACCAAGGTAAAGACTAGGGTAAAGTATAAAACAGCAGATTAATCCACTTCTCAATTTAAAAAAAATCACCTAATGAGTACTTCACTCCTGAAAACAGAGCATAACTCAAGTTCTTAGAAATATAGGGCAGTCTTCAAGTCACTTCCCCTGCTACACCAACATTCATTCAGTATTCATTTAATTTTAACAGAAATTCAAAATCAGAATTATATATATTAAAAGCTTGCTGAAAAGCTGTGAAACAAGATCATGGACAAGGACAAACCCTTCATGATAAAATGTTGGTGTTGGTTAAAAGTGTGCATTTTGCAGAACAAAACTAAAGTTGTTTCATACTCAGGAACTTCTCAACAATTTAGCTGAACCTCAATTTTACTTATTAAAAGCTACAAAAGTGCACTCAAAAATCCATGCAGTATCTCTTTATTTTACATCATCCCTCCAAATTATGAAAGGAATGTTGCTTGCAGTACTTATTTGGGATAATAATAGATAGAACTAAGTGCTGCTATGCAATCCTTGGCTATTTTTGTGATTCAGGATATTTTTTCCAGCAACTATCAAAAATAAATTACCTTCCCTCCCCCTCTCTGGTGCTAGCATGAAACATAAGGGCTATCAGTAGATCTCTAGGTGTAAAGATACAGGGTTATAATACTTTCATACAGCAAGGTACCAATAAAAACATTAAAAGTTTTCACTATGCAATGGATGAAAGGAATATATGAAGCTTTCTACATCATTAAATCCATTATAGAAAATAGATGCCAAGATTGTTCTGTCCTGCTTTAAAATATTGACTTTTTCTCAGATGAGATTTCCTGAATGCATTCAAGCATACAGCAAGTGTTATCCTGAAAGTGCATACAGCATGATAGTTATCCTGAAAACAACAATGGAAGGAAGAATTACCTAGGAAAACAAGGTTAAACATGAAAAAAATTAGGAGGGATGTTCAATACAATATATGTACTATGAAAGATTTAAGCAAATATCTGAAATGAGAATGAAGTGGAGACCGTCAGCAAACCAATTGTCAAATTGATGACTACCAATGATGAACATGATAACAGTAATGTCAATTAAAATACTTTCTTATTAAATTATAAGTGCCCAATATTTCATGAAGTATCAATACACAATGCATTACTACAAACATGAACTGAACTAAAGTGGATCGAGGAGGATGAAGTTCTTCCAAATATAGCCATGCCTCCTTTAGCCCAAGGGATCCATTCCTATAAATTGCTGCTCTATTTACATCCATATACTACCCCGCGAACCACCCCATGGGTCTGTGGCAGGGACATTTAAAGTAGCACTAACGCAAGTGCAATTCTACTTGATGGATACAGGGATGTGTTCCATGTATTGTGAATACATTTACGGTAATTGACGCTCAGATTGGAAGTATAATGCATTGAGTTCAGGATATGAGAACATGCTATTTCACCGGCTGGAAAATTGCAACAGTTAATAGTTACTAGGTATAAAATGAAAACATCCAAGAAAAGCCATAATACCCGAATTATTAAGGAAATGCTAATTAATGATAATTTCTTCATTCTAATATCTTGGTACTCAAATGATTGAAATGCTCTACAATTATTATTATGCTGGAATAGGGGGAGGGGAAGGATGTGGGAGTTGGGGAGAGTTTTAGCAGGCAACCTGATTTACACTCTGGTGAGATTGGTTGAGTGAACATATGATAAAAAAGGCAGGACTTTATCAGAGATGGGCAGAATTGCAATAATGTATTTTAGATACAAAACACAAACTACAATAAAAAATTGTATTTGAAATACGAAGTTCAAAATACTCTTAAAAATGTATTTTGGATACAAAATACAAAAGTTATTTCCAAATACATTTAAAAAATACAAAATAAATGTCAAAAAAATAAAAAAACCCTTGATTACTAATGAATGAAAATGGCTGCAAATTAAATTCTTTGATAGGCATGTTGTGAGTTTTATAAACAAACTTTTTCTCTGGATAGGGACATCATAGAACAGAGTTCTTGGCTGTGCTGTCGTAAGTAAAGCATGAGTAATTAATTTTTTTATGACAGTATTAGGAAAAATAAGTAGTTGATTTTACATTAATTGATATTTATATCCTCGACTACCCTTGCGGCTTTGCCTCGACCACGCGTCGGTGGGCCGGGACGAGTGCGAGGAATCCCAGGCAGTTATTTGTGGTCAAAAACATTCCAAACATGGCGTGGCTGGGCAGGGTATTACGACATTTACTCCCTCGAGTCATAGCTTATAGTGCGATGGAATTTCCTGTGACTTATGTTGAGCTATTTGTTTTGAAGATCCCTAATTTCCTTTGGTCTCTCTTAGCATTTTGTTCATTGCAGACATCTTCAACATGCCACCAAGGTCGCCATTCTTGGAATGCGAAATTCGGATGATTTTAAATGCTATTTGTTTTTTCAAAGTTGCAAGGGATAAGTTGGGTGAAAAACGGTATCCCGTGTATCAACGTACGTTGATACATAGGAGCGCCGGTGCAAGGATACTCCGAGGCAGTCGGTGGTACGTGCCACCGACTGCCTCTGAGTTTCGCTTCGATCTGTGAAAAATTGAGTGCTGAAAAAAAATGAGAACCAGAGTGATAGCTCTCCACTCCCATCCAAGAAGAAACAACTCTCTGCAGGACGTCCAAAGATTGGAGTCGATAACTTTACAATTGGGGTGATTCATAGGTCTGAACATGATTTTTTCTTAGCAAAATGTTTCCTACGATTGAAAATCTTAAGGAAAAACTTGATGAAAGCATGCCAGACTTCCCGGCAATGTCATGCGAAACTCTCCGTAGACTGTTGATCAGCATTGGATTTCATTTTAAGAAACTCAATAAAAAAAACAGTTCAATGGAGTTTCTATAGCAGCCTCAAGACACGTTTTTAAGGAAAATTAGGTATTTCAGAGAAAAGGATTTCAAATTTTTTATGCCGATGAAACTTGGTGTGGAAAAAAATCACACTATATCTTATGCTCGGCAGTAATGTGTAACTGAAGCATTTAACTGTGGCTATACAAATTTTTACCAATACCGTGGCTTTCTTCAAGAACTCTTTGGTTGGAGAGGTGGATTTAAAACGCCATCAGGTGCGGGAAAAAATGTAATAATTGTGCACATAGGAAGTGAGGAAAATAATTGTGCACAAGGAAATGCAGAAGGAGTGATTAGGGATCTATATCAATCAGTCATACTCTATGTCGCACCAGAGTTGTGGAAAAGCTGTATTAAACAAAGTAGAAAAATTGAAGACAACTATTGGGAAAATGATCACCTCAGTGAGCTACTTCCAGAAGAGCAGCCAGTTGTTTTCAATTTAGAGAGCTCTGATTCTGAAAGGGACCCAGAAGACTTTGATGTAAATGATGGCTTATCAGATTTCTATGAATAAAAGTAGTTTCATGCCCAGAAAAAATATGTAAAAATCATTAAAAACAGAAATCCAAAAAAGTTGAAAAAATAAATTAAAAACATTTTTAAAACATTCGTTGGGAGGTCCAAACCCCTCATGTGAAATGCTAATGGAAAATGTTTAAAATATTACTAATAAAAGCCAATGGAGCCATTCCGAGCCAAGCGTGACGCTCGGCCCGGCCCTCCGATGAACAGCCGCGATAACGCCGCAAGGGTAGTCGAGGCGGATCGCCGCCAAGTGCAGCCGCACTAAAATGATATACATATCAATTAATATGTAATCAGCTACTTATTTTGCCTTATATTGGCATAAAAAATAAATTATTCATGCTTTGCTTATGACAGCGCAGCCAAGAAAATTGTTCTACGATGTCCCGCTCCGGAGAAAACCTTCGTTTATAAAACTCGCAACAAAAACTATTTTTTATAAGATATAATTCTATAATTTATTATATTCATAAACAACAATATTATCTATCAGTTTTTAAAATTTGGTGTCCATAATACAGCAAGTTTTTAAGAAAACAAATTTCAAACATGACTCCTTGTAATACACCTAAAAACGGGCACTTTTTACGTTCTCACCTCAATAAAAAATATCATTATAAAAGTAATAAAATATTATTTATACCTGTAAAATGCAGGATAAACCAAAGAAAAATATAATGCAATTGGTTGTTATGTACAATCATTGGTTATTTTGTTATTGAGCTTCAAACTCGAGTGCACATAATTTTGTGACGGACAGCTAGCAGGTCTTGGCTCCCCCCCCACCCGAAATTATAACCTATATTTGCCACTGACCACAATCTACCTCTTCAGAGTGCCAAGAGAGAGAGCGAGTGGCCACGTTTTCAAAGAGTTGGTTGCAGAGTCGACGGGGTTTACAGAAATGGAACACAGGGCAATTTATTCATGATACCGATCCATGCCCTCTCATTGGCTACGCTTACTTTGCACGTGAAAAGTCAATTAACATTGATGAAACATCGTATGTATTTTGTATTATTTTAATGTATTTTCAAAGTACAAACTACTTCTTAATATTATTTTAGATACAAAATACTCGCACAAAAAGTATTTTAGATACAAAATACTCGCACAAAAAGTATTTTCGATACAAAATACAAAAGTATCAAAAATATGTATTTCAAATACATGTATTTTCGATACTGCCCATCCCTGAACTTTATATGGATGTGTCAGAGCAAGTAGGAGAGAAAATGAAATTGTTGGGGACATGGGTAGGTAGTCATTTCACTATATAGAAATGAAGTTTACCCCTTACAATAGAGTAGAATAATCAACCAATTCCGACTAATGTTGTATAGATAATACCTACCAAGGTAATCCTGATTCAAGGTATATTAATCTTATGTTAATTTGAAACAGAAACTTCAGATACTAACACAGTATCACATTTCTCCAAATTAATGCAAATCTTCAAAATTAACAGCTCATTAAAAAAAACAAACACTGATATTACATGAATGACCTAGAACCAATCATTGGCATCTATTAATATTTTATGGATTGAAAGCTACAGATAATTTAATGGTACATTGCTTCCTTCAAAATTTTAAGTTAAAATAGAAATAATTATTAGAGGGAAAATGTCTAAAAAGTGGTGCTCCTATAAATCACTAATGTCTAGATAAAAGATAAGTTTGATCAAAACATCAAATGAGAAGAGCACTACACCATTATTTTGACTTGGCTTATGATAAAACTTTGCTGAACTAACAGATGAGCTATTGTGGACAGATAATGGGTTCTTACATTAAATCATTACAGAATGATGAACCCCACCAAGCCAATGTAGACTATTTTGCAAGTTCTTTTGTTATGCTAAATTTAAAATGACTTTACAGGATACCTACTTGTCTTTGGTGTTAAATATACAGATATGGCTGTGATTGGGTCATTTGAAGGATCCCTGTAAAGCTCCGTCACCAGCAGATCATTATCCTTCATTCGTAATGGAAATTTCTGCATATCTGAAAAAAAGCAAACGTTAATTTCCACTTGTGTACTGGTTGAAACCATTGCAGATACGTGAATACTATCTCTAATACAATTAATACTTGAGATATCTAGGATTCATTCACAAATAAACAGATAAATGATTAATTTAAGGTTCTCATTCAGCAACAGCAAATATATTCAAACGTACTGCTAAACAATTTGTGAAAATAATTATCCCATTTAAAAAATTCAGGTTTTTAAATTAATTTCAGATTCACCACATTACGCAGCGAAGAGCATCCAGAAACATAATCAAGTTTATGGCAAATTATCTTTCCCATGTTTTAAAGACTAAAAGCAAGAAAACTGCATAAAACCCTACATATAAGATGTTCAGTCTACATATAAGATGTCAAATAGCCATATTTTTCCAAAATCGCCATATAAAGAAATATCGCCCACGTTTATGCCCAAATATAGCAATCGCCAGAGAATCGTGGAATATGTGATGCAAATCAACAATGCATAAACAATATTGCTTGTTCCAGAACAGTATTCAAGAACATTCCTCACTGACATCACCTTGACAGTTCAGAAACTCTTTCACGTTCGAGAAATTTCTAGAAATCAATTCTAGAATATTCCTCGAGTTGGTAGCCATCGTAACAAGTTTGCTATATAAGCGAGGCTGGTCACCGAGGTCGAGAAGTGGTGATTTAACTATTGTGGCTGAAGGCTTTGCTGGAATGGAGTCATAATTACCGATAATAAATCGTAGTGTGCGAGTTTACCAAGGTCAAGAGTGCTGGAGGAGCCCTTTCAAGGCATTAACTGAAGATTCCAGTGGCCAGTGTTCCCCGAGCCAAGTGAAATCCCCAGTGTGATCCCTAAGTGAAAATCCCAAAGATCCATGTGTCATTAGTACCGGAGAAACTCTAAAGTGTCGACGGAAGGTTTCAATGGCCAGTGCCTTCCAACTCAAGTGAAATCCCAGTGTGATCCCTAAAGGTGGAAATCCCAAAAGATACAACCCAAGTGATAGGTGAGATTTTACAAGTCAAAACATTGATGTAACTAATTTTGCAGGCTTACATTATTTTTTCAATCGGATGTCCTCGCTCAGTGGGTTAATTATTTATAATTACCTCCCAAAATCAATGAAAAATTCCATTTCTCCAATAGCTTTCAAAACTCAGTTAAAATTATTGTTTTCTATGAGTCTCTTTAAATGATTTATAAATAAAACCAAAAGAGATTATCCAAACTGCTCTACATCCACTGTAGGAAAAAAAAAAAAAGGAACCTATTACTAATGTCCGATACAAAATTATTGTTCTCTCATGCTCACCAATATAGTAAATAGATCCATTACTGCATCCAAGAAGGAGAAATGACCCAGCAGAATCAAATGATGCAATGGGCACAACATCCTGAATCTGCCAGTGCTGAGTCATAGCATGCCAAACACCAATTTTTCCAGTGGGTGAAAGTGCCACCAATTGGCTTCCTATGAAGAACAGGTACTCAACTCGAACATGAAGATTGAATGTTCCTAATAAATAAAATGAGGACATAAGAGATCACATCATAAGTAGAATAAAAGAATACAATATCTAAAACAAAAATTTAGGCAACACCATCTGATATTTTTTAAATGCTTGAGTAAACATACAGTTGAAGATTTACAAATTTCAGTAACCAAGTTTTGGTTTAAAATGTTTCTGTAGATGTTATTCAACTACATAATTTCATTTTATGCGAGATATTAATCCAATTTCTACCACAGAAGGAATAGCTTTCATTGCTAATTATGAATTACTCCCCACCACTACCACACCTTTGAAATTGTGAATGAGAAATTTACAACTAAGAATTTTAAGACTAGATTTTAATATGCAAATAAAAATTTAAACAGTTTTAAGTGCATATAACTGAATTTCAAGTTAAACACCAGCTTCTTAGAATTTTTTAATAACTTGCCTAATCCATGAATTAAGTACTTGGACATATATTAGCCAAAGTAATGTAATAACCAAATATCACAAATCTCCCCCGCTAGAAAAAAATTAGGCGTGGTACATGTTTAGGGAAGTTCTAATAGAATTTTATATCACAGAATTTGATATAAAAGCTTCCATTTTCCTGCAACACGTGATTAGCAGTACAAAAATGATGAATGTTGTAAGTATGGGAACAGTGGGAAATATCTCATATCGTCATATTTCCCCCATTCCCTTTACACTGACAAACCATTGGCATCTTCCAAATCCCAACCCCAGATCAATTTCATTCTCCTCCCCCATGCCCCAGATGAGAAAATAAAAAGTGTTACCTTGATGGTTTCATTGTCATCATACCAAATAACACCCAGGTGAGGGAACAAAAATGTGAGTAGTTGATCAAACTTACTAGTTAGGCTATTTTAAATAGAGACACAGAGTCAGTTATGAAATGCATTCTTACCATTCAGTATTGTGCATATTTTTTGTGTAGGGTTCTAAAAAAATCATTCAAATTATGGAGCTTGTATCAAGAAATCCTTTACACCATTTCTGAACTCATGTCAGTGAAATACTGGAATTATAGCTTCAGCAATGTTTGGAAAGTCATCAATAAAATCATTTGGTTCTTGACCAATGCTATGGGTAGTCAGTCTGAAATTATATTTTCCTTCTGAAGACACGCTTTCCTGGTTTCATATGACTAATTGCAGGTGGCAGGGGTTTCATGCTGAAATCCCTTAACTGAACATTTCAAAAGTCTGATTCATCCTGACAATGTCAAGAACATTGATGTACAGTGCAGGGGAAACTTTTATGGTTGCCTATTTATTTTATTCATCACATCAAATATAGGGATTTTGGAACAAATAGTTGCCTTGAAGAACAAGAGTCAAACACTCACTCTGTAGCAAAATAAGGAGAGGGGAAGTTTTAAATGAATATTTGTACCCCGCCTCTTCCGACATTCTCACAGCCGCTTCCCGTTTGGCCCTCTCCTCTCTTCAAAACATTCCTTGTCCTACCGGCCCCCACCCTCCTGACCTTCAACCCCCATCCCCACCACCACCCTAACCACCAACTACTCACTCCCTCAACACCTCCCCCCCCTCCAACCTTCACTTCCCCACTGCCATTTTTTTTACATAAGGGACTGAAAACCCTAACACATCACCTGATGATGATGCTCAAGCGCCGAAACCCGGGTTGTGAGTCATAATCTTTTATGTAATTAAATGACTTTAGTCTTGTGCCAGCAAGGATAATCCCATGCTTTATTCCCAGGTAAATGGTACTTGACTTATGAGAGAGATCTCACTTTAGTGAATATAAGTGGTTTGAATAAATTTATGCCATAGACAGCACCGACCCAAGGAGTAGGCAAAAACCACATGTGGTCAGTCACTGCAGGAGAGTCTACGATTAATTAATGGATGTAAAAATGAGACAGAAATGATGAAAAAAAGTAAATGTTACGAACTTTCTGCATGTACTTCCATAAAAATAACTTTCTAATGAACGTCATAAAAGTGACAGACACTCATAATTATGTAACTTCAATAAGAAGCACAATAAAACCTATGGACAAACAATTTCCTTCATTATCATTCTTGTGAGGGCAAACGATACCAAAGGTTAAGGACAAAACAGGGACGATATTAATCGAACAGGAAGATATCCAGGAAAGGTGGAGAGAATACGTAGGGAGCTACATATATGACTGCGAGAATAGAACCTTTAGCCTAGATCTAGAGGATGAAGGAACAATAGATAAGGATAACCTAGGACCAGAGTTACTTGACAACAAAATAGAGAGGGCATTAAGAGAGATGAAGGGTAGAAAAGACGTGGGAACCGATAACCTACCTGCGGAGCTACTGAAGAATCTAGGTAGTAAGGGGAGAGAATCATTTTTCGAACTTATTTGCAGGATCTACAAGGAAGGAGTATGGGCAGAGGATTCCGTGAAAACAGTATTAATACCTATCCCGAATAAGAAGAAAGCGTCAGAATGCGAGGAGTATAGAACAATCCGTTTAATTTTGCATGCGGTTAAAGTTTTACGTAGAAAAATAAATAGAAGGTTGGAGTGCAGAGCAAACTACTATTTAGGCAATGACCAATTTGAGTTCAGGATGAGGAGGGCCACCAGAGACACGATTGCGGTAATGAGGACACTTATAGAAAGAAACATAGAGTATAATGAGGATGTTTTTGCATGCTTTGTGGATTTCGAAAAGGCGTTTGTCAGAGTAAACTGGGAGGAACAAATGCATATACTGGGGAAAATAGGAATAGATTGGCGTGATAGAAGACTCATCCGAAACTTATGTATGGGGCAGAGGGCTCAGGTGAGGGTAGCTGACGGTGAATCAGGGTGGGCAGTTAAAGGTCATGGAGTGCGGCAAGGGTGCCCGCTGTTGCCTTTGCTTTTTAACATCTATGCTGAGGAAATGGTAAGAGAGGCATGGGAGGAGCTAGATGTGGGAATGAAAGTAGGAGGCCAGCGAATAAAGTCAGTAAGATTCGCGGACGACCAGGGGCCCGTTTCTCAAAGCTACAAGTCCACAAGTTACAAGAGTGATTTTACAAGTGTTACTTTCGAGTAACATGTGAAATTCTGTTTTTCAAACGTACTAGTCTACTAATTACAAGTTACGAGTCCATTTCACAAGTTACAAGTATTTACTCACAAGTGTTTTCATTGTTTCGACACATTCTGTTCCTCAAACAGACTTGTGAGTAACAAGTTCTTGTAACTCGTAAGGAAATATCTACAAGTCCTCCGAGGTGAGTAAATCGGAATCCGCGATCGGAATATATCACGTAAATAAATGAAAAGCGATTTGCGACGCAACTTGGCAACGGCGTTCACAACGATAAACAACTGAGTGAAAATGGACGTGATGGAAGGTGTGAACATTGTGTTTGAGGAAGTCGATAGATATAGAGGAAGAGGAAGAAGGATATACCAGAGTAGAATAAATTTAAATTTTAACACAGACTATGAATGTATTGAGAGGTTCAGAATGACTGCTAACAAAATGGAACTACTTATTACTCAGATAGGTGATGATTTGCAACGAACGACAAATAGAGGCAAGGCACTATCTCCAAAGGTAGTTCTTTGCATTGCTTTGCACTGGTTAGGAAGTGGTGCTCAATATCATGCCGTCGGTGATATGCATGGTGTTTGCAAAGCAACAGTATGTCGGTGTGTGAGAAGGGTTGTGACTGCCGTGAACAACACGTTATTCCCTACCGTTGTGGACTGGCCGCCCAATGTGGAGAATGTAGTGCAGAAGTTCCATGCCATTGCTGGCATGCCTCTAGTTTGTGGGTGCGTTGATGGAACACTAATTAAAATTGATGCACCCAAGAATCACGAAGCCAATTACGTCGACAGGAAAGGGGATCATTCTATAAATTGCATGGTCGTCAGTGGCCCCGATTGTCATTTTTACTACACTAGTGCAAATTGGCCAGGAAGCGTGCATGATTCAAGGGTCCTAAGGAATAGTTCTTTGAATGAACGATTTGAGAATGGCTGGCGACCATTTCCTAATGGAGTGCTGTTGGGAGATTCCGGATATCCACTGAAAGAATGGCTTATGACACCATCCTTCCACAACTTGGACAACCCCACCGTGAGACGATACAACGTAGCCCATAGGAGTACGAGGAGGATTGTCGAAAATGCTCTTGGGATTCTCAAAGAGAAATTTCCATGTTTGAATCATCTGAGATTGTGCCCAAGTTACGCAGCTGAAATTTTCAAGTGCTGCGTTAGCCTGTGTAACTTCTCGAGAGACTCCGATGACTTCATAGACTACATTGATAACTGCCTTGAAAACATGGAAGATGTTCATTTCCCAAATGCACCACCCCTCGGAGCTGTCCGAAGATATGAGCAAATGATTGCTCATTTTGATTAATGGGTAAGATTATTAAATAAATTATATCTTTTTACGAATTAATTTTTAAAAATTATGTATAGTAAACGTAAATAATTTAATTTTGAAATATCAATTAAAATGCGTAAATAATTATGAGAGTCATTAGTAATAATGTTTTTTATATGTAATTATAAAAATGAATAACAGTATTTACAAGCTTGTTCAGTGAATTTGAAATGACGAATATACTTGTTAAATTTAAAAAAAATTAATAACTCTAAGAATGTAATCAAAATAAATGAGTAATTTCTTTATGTACAATAAAATATAAAAATTAATCCTCGCAGAAAAACACTTCAGGCACAATGGTGGTTGTCAGGCATTGCTCCCAAAAATCTTTAGTCTCCTCTGAAGGAGGGAGTCCCAACTCTCTCTCTAACTTAAAAATTTCTAGCCGGCACTTGTAATTCTGAAGTTTTAAATATTTGAGTTGTTCCATTTTCTTTTCTTTTTCATATTCATCTTCCCCTTCATGTTTCCTTTTTTGTCCTGCAAATCAATGTTTTTTTGTGTTTCTCTATTTTATAAGGAAATGACATTTAAAGATATAGGTAATTGACAAACCTTTTCCTTTTTCAGGTTCCCACGGAAAATCCCTTACGACTTTTGAGCAACTAGGGCCATCATCTATTTGCAAGTCTGGTTCCGGGATATTTTTTGATTTAGGTGCCCATGTCTCGGGCACCCCTAAACTAGTCACCGTAGGTGATTCTTTCCCTACAATTTCCAGTACTAAATTGTCAAGATCATTCAACTTGTACAATGTACCTCCTCCACTTCCCGTTTTTCGGGCATTATCAACTTTCATCTGGAATTACAGAATTAATCTCCTTTCTTAGTCATTGTAATTTAAAGATAGATCTATGATCAATAATTTTTAATGATAAATTTTTATAAAGTATTAATTAATTAATGCAAATCTAAAAAAAGGGATTTCTCAATTCTGTACATTTTTTCTTAATTGCTATTGAATTTCAATATTTGCTAAATCATCATTTCTAAGTAAAAATTCTATGATGCTATCAAAATGTTAACCTCAAAAATCTAAGATAGGATTGCATATGATTTTAAGAAATCAACTAATTACTGTCCTTGACAGCTTTCATATTCTTACTTATTATTTACGGCATCACAGAGGGAGATTATATTTCTAACTAATGTTGTCTTTGTGATGTATTCATAACCCATTTCATCCTAGCATAATTTACAAAAATAACAAAGGGTTTTTTTACATTTATTGTATTCCCTTAGTTTTGTAGGTTGGAGCATCTTAACTGCACTAAATGACGGATGTCATCCCATGGCTGTAGTGGTTTCCATGGGATATTAACATCTTCCATGTTATCAATGTAGTCTATGAAGTCATCGGAGTCTCTCGAGAAGTTACACAGGCTAACGCAGCACTTGAAAATTTCAGCTGCGTAACTTGGGCACAATCTCAGATGATTCAAACATGGAAATTTCTCTTTGAGAATCCCAAGAGCATTTTCGACAATCCTCCTCGTACTCCTATGGGCTACGTTGTATCGTCTCACGGTGGGGTTGTCCAAGTTGTGGAAGGATGGTGTCATAAGCCATTCTTTCAGTGGATATCCGGAATCTCCCAACAGCACTCCATTAGGAAATGGTCGCCAGCCATTCTCAAATCGTTCATTCAAAGAACTATTCCTTAGGACCCTTGAATCATGCACGCTTCCTGGCCAATTTGCACTAGTGTAGTAAAAATGACAATCGGGGCCACTGACGACCATGCAATTTATAGAATGATCCCCTTTCCTGTCGACGTAATTGGCTTCGTGATTCTTGGGTGCATCAATTTTAATTAGTGTTCCATCAACGCACCCACAAACTAGAGGCATGCCAGCAATGGCATGGAACTTCTGCACTACATTCTCCACATTGGGCGGCCAGTCCACAACGGTAGGGAATAACGTGTTGTTCACGGCAGTCACAACCCTTCTCACACACCGACATACTGTTGCTTTGCAAACACCATGCATATCACCGACGGCATGATATTGAGCACCACTTCCTAACCAGTGCAAAGCAATGCAAAGAACTACCTTTGGAGATAGTGCCTTGCCGCTATTTGTCGTTCATTGCAAATCATCACCTATCTGAGTAATAAGTAGTTCCATTTTGTTAGCAGTCATTCTGAACCTCTCAATACATTCATAGTCTGTGTTAAAATTTAAATTTATTCTACTCCGGTATATTCTTCTACTCACAACAGAATATTCCATATTTGATGAAAAATGAATATTCTTGTACATATGTTCTTTAAAAAATATAATTTATCAAATATTGTATTAATATGAAATAAAAAAAATAATTTTGAACCTTGTCCAAAATCCTTGTCTAAAGCAACAGCTCTAAGTGTTATCCTATTTCCATCTACTCTAATGGTCTTGGAGTTAAGGAAGCCTTCCTTTCAATACTATTTTCAATGTTTCATCTATGTATATGTACTTGAATAACGTTGTATTTCAGTTATGAGTCTTTCAATGAATTTAACCATGTTCTCCCGTATACTCTCCTACCAAGTTTATTTCAGCAATGAGATACTGAAGGTAAAGTCTCTAAGTGCACGAATCATTTATAATTACTGTATAAAATAGCTATTTAAACATTGGTCATTGACTAGGTTACTATGTCTTCATAGATTTACTGAGATCTTCATTATAATAAATCCACTGAGTTATGTAATCAAATCATTTTGGAAAGTTAACTTTACATTTTAAAACCTAATTGCATGATGTAATAATCATCACTAGTCATTCCACTTTTACTTCAATAATAAATTATTAACTATCATTTGTCATTTAAACTTTAAAAAAGCTTTGACTATGAAACCACGTTATTATTTAATATATTCTTTTCATGTAGTTCAAACTCTTCAGTTTCAAAAATTTGAATTGATTTTCTTGTCTTTGATAACTACTTGCTACATTCATGTATCATTTCATACTTATTTGAGCAGTACTGCAAAACGTCAGTAATCGTTTGAAATAATATTTGACAATTAACTGTACCAAAGTATATTGCCATTTATAAAATGTAAGTATTTAAAACGAAAACGCTTTAACCTTCTATTAACTTTTAATAGCATATTTTATGTCTACAAGGAGCAACTAAATCTAATATTAATCAAAATTCTGTCAGTACATAACAAACTACAGTCATCTAGGTTATTATGCATCAAACTTGAACTACCGGGTAATGATAAACTAGTATGAAATATTTTATTAGTTTAAGAATAGATACTAATTTAAAACTAGAATTAACATACAGTAAACCCCATTATTTGAACTTCATAATCTCATATTTCCAACTAATTCCACTTTGCCTACTAACAAGTTTTTATTACACTTTTAATTAAGATAGAATCGACACAATATTCATGAATCAATCAATATGCCCTGAAGTACATACCTACGTCCTTTAAATAGTATCAATATTCAATTAATTATATTGTTTACATTGTGGTACGAGACAAAGTAGTCACGTAAATATTTATTTAATCGTACCTCTTGAACATGCCGCTGTACTGATCAGAACAAACCGACAACAGTAAAATAAAACCGAGAGCATATGTACCATTTTCATCATTATTAATATCTAAACCACAAAATAGAGACCTAACGTTTAACTATTTACATAGAGAGCAGTGAAAAAATAAAGCCATTTCGTTTAACCTACCATCGTGGACTTTTTGATGTTTTGCCACAAAACATCTCGTACATATGTCCACGGCTTTTGCTCTCCCACCAAACCCATGGCTTTAGCCATTTCATTTAATTCTTTCCACTTCTTCATCTTCTCCTCCTTCGTGAGAGTATCAGAAAAGGCTCCAAACAAAATTCCCTTCATCTCCTTAACCTTTCCTAAGAAAATCATCTTGTTGTCGAAATGCTTCGCCATTTTGAACGTGAATATTTGAAACAGCTGTCTCTAACAGAAATCCAAATGACATATGATAATTACAAAACAATGGAAAGCCAGTATTAACACAGAATCGACAAAATTTATGTTACTTCCACTATGCATGTTCGTGGTTACTTCATATGTCAACATCCCCATTATACTTATAACTTACGTACAGGGAATCTGTTACGTATTAAAAAATTAATTAACACAAACGAAGGTAGGGCTTATTCAGAAATAACCACGAAACGTTAGCGTAGCAATTGATCTCCACCATCACAAAAAGAATACGGCATTAAGAAAATGTACATCCCGTACGTACCCCATCCTGTCCGCACAATATTGTTATTATGTGGAACTTACGAAAGTGGTTTGAAAGATAAACACAGCACAACAATATATCTTGGCGTTCAAGAATTAAAAATTACATTATTACAAGATAACAATGCAAATCATACGTTGGAATAGCCGATTTTTCCGTATTATGTTCAAGTATTGCCGATGATTCGTCTTCGCTTGGGATATTTTAAGGTAAATTGTACACCAAAAATACCATTTATCATGTATTCACGAATTTATATACACCGAGCAAGGTTGCAGTGACTCTAGGTAATAGTAGATTGCTGGACAAACTCTCGAAATATATTTAAAGCTTAAAAAAATAGCTAAATACGGACAGGATGACGACCGCCATTTTCACTTGTAAAACATTAGTAACAATTGTGGAGAAATCACTAGTCCTCCGTTTTCGTTTGAAACACTTGTTAGTCACACTTGTAAGTAACACTTTTAAGTCACACTTGTGAGATTAGACTTGTAACTTGTGGACTTGTAGCTTTGAGAAACGGGCCCCAGGCGTTGGTCAGTCTGTCATCAAAAGGATTGCAAACTTTAGTAGATGCATTGGAAAAGCAGTGCGAGAAATACGGGATGAAGATTAATAACAAGAAAACAAAAGTAATAAGATCCTCTAGGACAAAGAAAGTGAGGCTGGTAATAAGAGGAGGAAGTCACAAACGTACGCTAAAAGAAACAGGACATAGTAGCAAAGACATTAGAAGGAGAATAGCGCTAGTGAAGGAAGCGTTCAATAATAGAAGGGAGCGGATGACGGGGACCTTAAAGAAGGATGTAAAAAAGAGGCTAGTGATGAGCTTGATATGGAGTGGGGCAGAAACGTGGACCTTGAGAGAGGAAGACGAAAATAGGCTGAAGGCTTTCGAGATGGGGGTGTGGAGGAGGATGGAAAGGAAGACCAATAAGGAAGTGCTTGACATGGTGGGCAAGGAGAGGAAACTTATAGATGAGATTAGGGGAAGGCAGGGTAGGTGGCTGGAAGCGGTAATGAGGGGCGATGGTTTGCTGAAGGCCGTGATAGAGGGAAGGATGTTGGGTAAGCGGGGAAGGGGAAGAAAGAGATTAGGTTTTATGGAAGGGATGAAGAAAGGCAGGACTTATGCTGAGATGAAGAAAGAAATATTAGAGGTAGATAGGGCACAGGGCGTGTAAGAGTCCGTTGGATATTATCTGACTTTCATCATAACCTACCTCTAACCAGTAGATTACTCTAATGAATGAATCATTCTTGTCACCAGGTCATTGAAAGGAACTGTGGCTTTAGTTACACTACAATTTACGATTGAAATTACACTCACTCACCATATGGAGATGTAATATTAGTAATCCCTACAAACCCTTTTCCCAGTAAAACTCGAAGCTAAGAGGCAATTAATTAGATGCCAAATTAAATTTTTCACACACTTGTAACATAGCCTTTGGCCGGCAATAGCCAAAGAACTATCCATAAGCATGTACTAAAGACCAATATTTTGGTCATCTGAAATTATTACTAGTTACTTTTTATAAGTTGCCTAATCTTGATTGGCCATAGTTGAGAAAAATTATATTAATTAAAAATAAATTAGATCTTATGCTGTCATAGAGCCAATTTATAAGAGCTACTGAAACATTGTAAAATCATTATTGTCTTGCACATTCTAGAAAACCAATCTTCAACAGTACTTAATTCATGAAAACAACTTTTTGTTTCAGCAAAATAATCAATGTAGCCAACCTCATATTCATTCCACTCTAATTGACTTCTTGTAGTGACTGTTACAATGAGGATGATACTGACCTATATTGGTCCGCACACCATCTTCATTGACACCCCATAAACGGACTTGGCTGCCATAAGAGATCGCCACCATTTTGGAAGATGAAGACGAAGGCCCTGGCTCTCCACCACCTGCTGCTCCTTGGGCTCCAGAGCCACTGGCTCCCTGCCCTGAACCCTGTTGTCCCATTTTCGCATTAATAGCCACCCGCTCTATGATACTCTCAATATGAGGGCTTGTAAAGACATGCTGCCAACCACTGGAATCCTTTAACCTAAATCAAAAAGAAAAGAGGTATTAATGCCAATATACATACAATTCCTCAACTCTCAAAAATATAAAGTAAACATTCAATAATCCAGATTATACCAGGGAAAGGAAAGGAAATCCAGATCGAGCAAAGGTATCTGGGAATTTCTATAAAGGAACATCTTAGGAGTTCTTTTTACTGAACCCTTGGTCACCAATGGCTTTTAATCACTTTCCTTGAGGTAGAATGCCCTCCTGAGTAAAAATCGAGGATTGAATGTGAAAATTATACACAGAGAAAGATTGTACATTATGTAATATTTCTGATTAGGAAAGGCAATTAAGTCCTGAATTTTCAAAAATCTTGAAAGAAAACAATGGTAGCATGCTCATAGCTACTGAATATACAAGATGATTCTCCTTCCAATAACTGGAAAGAGGAACACTAAATTCATTGAGACAATTTTCAAACATAAAATGTCAAACTTAATATGCATCAGTCAGTTGATAACAATGCATCAGTCAATGATTAATATGCATCACTAGCCTATCAACACAACAACTTTTTCACTGTGAACCTGGCTGCTCGTGGGGAGTAGGGATTGGAAAATCGATTACGATTTTAATCGTAAATCAATTATCACACTCCGATTTTCGATTTAATCGAAGTCGACTTTTTGTTTTGAAAAACTGATCAAAATCGATTCTAGCCGATCAATTTTCGATTTTTAGCTTGCAACAGCATTTGAATTTTGCCAATCGAGCTGCGCCAGTTCGTAAACCGCCCTCCAGTCGACCACAAGTCGAACTGTAATCCACTACAAGCTTGGAAGGAGATTGATGGAGAATATCCCCACGTATTCAAAGTAGCCAGCAGGATTTCATCTATAGTTGCCTCTACCCTGCCGTGTGAGCAACTATTTTCTCACGCCGGGTTAATTGCAACACAGGTGCGAAATCAATTATCCGGAGAACATTTAAATATGTTAGTTTTCTTAAGGTCCATCCCTGAGGAAAACTGTTTCCACGGCTTTGCAAACAAGAAATAAATAAAATTCTGTTTTTCATTTTGTGGAATGCCCACTTTTCAATGTACAATTCTTATTGCTACTACACTATATGTAATTTGCTTGTTATATTACCTATGAGTTTATAAGTATCTGTTATGGATTGTTACTTCCCTGTATATCTTATGAATATCTTTAAAATAATATATTGTATTAATAAATTTAACTGTATTCGGTTCTTAACCATAGTGCTTCCATTAACCCATATTTTGCATTTTGTTACAACAGCACATCCGTATTTCAGCAGACAATTACTTTGCTATGATAAATATCGATTTCGATTTTTCGATTATTTTGGGCAAAAAATCGAATTTTTAGAAAATCGATTTTAAAAACAAAAATCGAAAGTCGATTAATCGAAAATCGATTCAGGATTTAAATTTCCAATCCCTAGTGGGGAGACCAAGACTCCATTGGGCAATCAAAAATTAAATTCCATTAATTAAGTAGCCAACAGTCACAAATTTTCTCTTTGGATTCATACTCTTAAAATCTCTGTACTCTCCTGCCATGAATAGCTAATAAATAGTTTACAAAAAATTGTTATATGTAAATAAATGTCTTTATTCCATAAGTATTTTGCAAATGTATTATTTAATTAAAGTACCACAGTAGATATAATCACTCATGTAAGGAGAAGGGGAAAAAAATATGAGGTAATTTTAATTTGTATTTGAGAACCTTCTGATGAGCCATAAACAGGCTCAAAAGGACTCTTCATTATTTTTCCCTGGTTTTATAAAATGTCCATATTTCCAAACTGTTTGGAATGGCATCACATTTCTGTTAAATAATAACATATATTGTAATGTTATGCACAGATTTTGTGGTGAAATTGCATAATTGCTCTTTTTGTCATGACTTCTGATTAATTCAAATCCTCAATAAAATTATACTAATTTAAAAAAATGAACTCCTAAAAGCAGGGGTGGAGTGGCCAGAGTGGGAATGCAGGTATTCCCGCCCGGGCCCCGGGGTCCAAAGGGCCACGATTTTAACATAATTAAAATAAGACATTTATCGCATTGAAAGTTTTTATGTCGTTTATATATTACTTGCAAACCTTTTGTCCTTAACGACCTGAAACGTTTTTAACGCACATATTTTTTCAGAAGGGGGGAGGGGGTCACAAAAACCGGGCCCCTCTGGATGTGCAGAGGCCCGGGCCGATGAGCACCCACGCCACCCCTGCCTAGAAGCACCAGAAAAGCTTGAATCCAAGGGTTTTCAGAGAAAATCATAGGCAGACGTTTTTTTGCAGAATTATTTCAAATTTAAGTGTTGCTATTAGTTACTGAGTGATAAATAAGGAAAATTACATGTCAACCAAAATATTGGTACATACATGTAATAGGTGGTGATAACATCTCACAATCCCTTAATAAACCCCACCTCCGATACATGTTGGAGGTCTGTCCGGATTATTCAGGGATCCAGATTATCAGATTATCCAGATTATCAAGGATCTACAATACTTATTTTCTTTCCATTAAATGACTAGAGAAGGGACAACATGAAGTAAACATTGCCAAATTGATAATTTTGAATTAAAACAAATGAGGATAAAATATCATAACCAATTGAATAGCTAAAAAAAATATTCAAAATTTTATTCAGAAATACTTTACCTATAACATGCTACGAAATGCGCATAAGCTGCAACTATCCAGTTGTGATGTGCTTTGATTATACGAACTCGTAGGGGGTCCGTCCACACAGAACCTAAAAAGCAATGAATACATATATTTAAATGTATCCCAAAAGGAAGCTCATTAAAATACACAATCAAATAATCAGATGAGTTTTATAGATTAAGGCAAGCCCAAGAGTCCCAGTAGAGAACTCAGAAATTTTGAATTCATTCATTCAAGTATTCTACCAGCTGATTGGTAGGTTCTTGGACAGTCCCCATTTTGTATCCCAACCTAATAGAAATTGTCTCGCTTTCCCTCCTAAGGATGGCCCGTTATTAGATCCCTCTTCAATTCTTCATATCTTCTACCTCCTCTTATTTCGTCCAGAATTCCTATCCTCTTCCTTCCTCTCCCACGCTTCCCCAGTGTTCTCCCCTCTATCACTCTCTTCAACATGCCCTCTCCTCTCAAAACCTCCTCCATCCATCTCTTCTGCCTTCTTCGAACCTCTGCCACAAGCTTCCTCTCCTCTCCGACCATATCCAATACCTCCTCGTTCGTCTTTCTCGCCATCCAGCTAACCTTCTCCATCCTTCTCCAAACCCACACCTCAAACGCCTCAAGTCTACGCACATCCTCCCTTCGCAATGACCACGTTTCCGACCCATATAGCGCCACTCTCCATATTAAAATTTTCACCAGCCTCTTCTTTACGTCTCTTCTCAGACCCCCCCTCATCAATTCCCTTCTCTTCGAAAATGCTTCTTTAGCAAGCGCAATTCTGCATCTCATGTCCTTACCACTAAACCCATTCTCCTCCAAAATACTACCCAGATACGTAAACTGCTCGACCTGCTCTATCTTCTGCCCTCCCACCCTTATATTCAGCCCTGCCTTCTTACTTCTAGAAAATCTGATTACTTTCGTTTTCTTGTGATTGATCTTCATCCCATACTTTTCGCACTGCACCTCTAATGCATTCACCATTGACTGTAACCCCTTGGCCGACTGACTAACTAATGCTTGATCATCTGCAAATCTCACTGATTTCATCAGCTCCCCTCCTACCTTTATTCCTACCTCCTCCTCCCCCCATGCCTCCCTTACCATTTCCTCTGAATACACGTTAAAAAGCAACGGCGATAGTGGGCACCCTTGCCGCACTCCCCGTCCTATCTTGGCCCATCCCGATTCTCCATTGGCTACCCTAACCTGCGCCGTCTGGTTCATATACAAATTCCGAATCAGACGCCTGTCCCTCCAATCGACTCCTAATTTCTTCAACAATCCCATTAATTTCGTCCATTCCACCCGATCAAACGCCTTCTCGAAATCTACGAAGCATGCAAAAACATCCTGCCCATACTCTAGGTTTCTTTCTACTAGCGTCCTCATCACCGCTATAGCGTCTCGCGTTCCCGTCCCTCTCCTAAACCCGAACTGGTCGTCACCCAGGTATTCATTTGCCTTCTTCTCTAGCCTTCTGTTTAGAATCCTCAGAACTACTTTGGCCACGTGGGATATTAGGCTTATTGTCCTATAGTCTTCGCAAGTTTTTGCCTTACTCTTTTTCGGTATAGGAATTAGTACAGTCTTCGCGAAGTCTTCCGGCCACACTCCATCCTCATAAATCCTACGAATAAGCGCAAAAAGTTTTCCTCTTCCGTTCTTCCCCATGCTCTTTAAAAACTCTGCAGGTATGTCATCTATTCCCACCGCCTTATTCCTTTTCATGTCTCTTAGAGCTCTTTTGATTTCGCTATCTAGGATACTTGGTCCGATGCCATCGCTGTCGATATCGTCTTCCCTTTCTATATCTAACCTATTGGGCCTTGTTTCTTTACCATAGAGCTCTTCAACATACTCCTTCCACCTCTCCTGGATCTCTCTCGGTTCTACGATCATCTTTCCCGTCTTGTCTGTTATCATTGTAATTCCCCTTCCCTTGTTACCACCCGTCAGTTCCTTTACTTTCCGATATAATGCATCTGCTCTTCCCTCTTTTTGGTATTTCTCTGACGCGTCGATCTGTTCTCTCCACCACGCCTCTCTTGCTTTCTTTGTTTCTCTTCTAAGCCTGTTATTAAATTCTCGGTATTTTCTCTTACCTAGCTCTGAGTTTACGCTCTTCCATTTCCTTCTCTCCTCCATCTCCCTGATCATCTCCTTCGTGATCCACGGTTTTCTAATTTTAGTTGCACTCACTACTCCTACCATTGCTTTCGCCGCTTCTATAATTCCGTTTCTCAAACTTCCCCATTCATCTTCGACTGATCTAACTCCATGGTCCTCACCCATTCTCTCATCCACCTTCTCCCGATACTTCTTCTTCATTGCCCCAGTTAATGCCTCTGTATTCCACTTTCGTACCCTCCTTCCCATTCTTATCTTTTTCAGTTTTACCCGACATTTCATGACTAATAAGTTGTGGTCTGTGTCTGCATCAGCTCCTGGATAAGTATGGGAGATTTTAACACTATTCCTGTATCTGTGACGTACCATTATATAATCTATCTGGAACCTATCTGTGTCTCCCGGCTTCTTCCAAGTGTACCTACGTCGAGGATGATGTCTGAACCATGTATTCGTAATTACTAGGTTATTTCTGCGGCAAAACTCCACAGCTTTCTCGCCCCGGTCGTTTCTCCTTCCTAGCCCATAATCGCCCACCTCCCGCCCATCTCTTCTTTCACTCACCACCGCGTTCCAATCCCCCATTACTACCAGGTGCTTACTTCCTGGTATCCTACCAATTATTTCCTCTAGCTGATCGTACACCCCATCTACCTCCTCCTCTTTATGATTAGAGGTAGGCATATAAACCAGGATTATAACTAAATTCATTGGTTCTGCTTTTAGTTCCACGACTATTATTCTATCACTCACCTGTTCTGCATACACTACTTTTCTACCTAGTTTCCTATTCATTACGAATGCAACCCCGCGCTGACTTTCATTCCCTCCACTATAAATTACTCTATAGTCGCCACTCCAGTAATCCCCGTCATCCTTCCATCTTACTTCACCCAGACCCATGATGTCTACACCCACCCTCTCCATTTCTTGCTTTATATTCTCTAGCTTCCCCGCCCTCAGCATAGTCCTAACATTCCACGTGCCTATTCTGATAGTTTCGTTCCTCTTCTTTATCTTCTTTTCCTCTGCTGCTGCTACGTCTGAGCAAGGATTTCGTGTGATGACGACAGCAGGGGCCTTGCTCCCACCGCTGCCGGCCACGACACCCAGCCCTCTTGGCCGAGTCCCGTAGTTGCCAGGATTCATTATCAATTGAGAACTGTCCATAATTTCAAGGTTTTTGTTTTAATTGAGATAGTCTTCCGTGGCCTTACTCAATAGTGTTTTTTACAAGACACCATCACTTCAGAGGCTTCAAGACACCATCACTTCACTGGGGTCAGATGCCTTTTGCAGCCGCCTCACTGAGGTACAGACACTGCGCGGACTACCATTCGTCTGTCTCCTAACCTTCGACCAATCTGGCATGGGTGACCCTACCAGGAGCAATGCTCCCGCCAGTGCAGCTCTAGGGGTCATCGGAGCACACAAGCCCTTCAACCACGACAAGGTTGTAGTCCAAGAGAAGAGGAAATTTTGAATAACTGCATAAAAATAGCCATATGGTATGGACACAGTCAGAGGATACAGCCCATTGACCAAAACAAAATAGAAAAAAATGAAGAGAAGTAACTATCACTATCTAGGAATAAACCTAGCAATTAGGAACACAAAGGGTGAAAAAAAAATTGGAAGAAAAATGTCATGGTGAATGCATGTCTGAGGGAAGAAGGAAAATCAATTACTTGAGGATTATGATGTCTAAGAAATAAAAACCAAAGTGGCTACAGGAAAGAGAAATTTGGCTTGAGAGATGACTGGAAGAATTCTTCGGGAGCAAATAAAGAGATAATCTAAATATCTCAAAGAGGACTGTACTACTGTCCAACTTATTAATTCCTGTCCATGGTCTCAAGAGATGACAATCAATTCCATCCTATATTCTAGCATTTTCATTTTCATCAACACCAAGAAAACCAATAGAATAATGCTAATCAGAAAAGCCAATTGTTTGTATGTACCCTTCATCACAGGTAAACTCACTAATGGACTTCAGCACTAGTATGAGATGGTGGGGAGGGAGAGAAGTTACTTCCATGAAAAGGAATTTCGGAGAGCTCCGTCCATTGTGAGACCTTGACAGAGGTGGGCCCTGACGGAGTAAGGACAAGGAGGACGTACCTCCAGAGGAACCGAGCATTGTGGGGGGAGTAGTGTCAAGACACAATGCTCATGGAAGGGACTGCAGGGATGCCTCAAATTAAATGTATTTATGGCAAGAATGTAGTAGCAGACAGGTATTTCTGCCGAAAGTTGCGGACATGTCTCCATGATCGCTTTCAAATATAGAGTATTCAGACAAAAACATAATCAAACGAATAATAAAACAAATTTGGGGTTAGATTAAAATTAAGATTTCAAAAATACACAATATAACCCAGTTCCTTACCTTGCTGTCCCGATAGTAATATCCCTACGTCATTCCTGAAAAATTTGTTCAGATCTGCAGATGAATTTCTTGTGTGCCTAAGATCCAGTGATGCCGCTCTTGAGTGAGCAACCCGACCTAGGCTTCTCAAGTCCGTCGAACTCCTAGATACCACCCCGGCACCATTGGTATTGGAAGCACCACCACTGACAGGAACACCACATACTCCGGTCCCGTTTCCACTTACACTTCCAGATGCACCACCACCCCTAATATCCAAGGAAGAATTTCGAGAATGAGCACCACGGGAATGAACGTGGTGCGACTGTGAATAAACACCGTGAAGGGGTGGTGGCATCGAAGAATGAGATGGGGGAGGAGGAACGTGAGAGGAATTTACACTGACAACACCGACTTCAGGGAAGCGAGAATTGAGTATATTTCTTGAGACTTCTGCTGTCCCTTTCGTAGACTGGTTATCCCCGGCGGAACTGGGTTCTTGGAGAGGAACGCCTGAAAAACAAGGTATTTGTCAAATCCTTCCATTGACATGGATAATAAAAATACAACCTCCGAATACTCACATGGAGGTGGCAGGTAACCGTAAAACAGGACATCACCACACGAAGACTGAGTGAGGTCCTCACAAAGAATTAGTCTTTTCACTAACGGGGCGATTCCATAGTATTCGGCTTCGTGCCTAAGCACGCGAACATCAACATTCTTCAAATCAATATCACCGGTGCGCAAATAGTTTAATATGATGGAAAATAACTTTGGGTCCCTATCTATGAATATAGCATTGGTTTCATCACGTAAACTAGATATTCTACCACTTAACAGGGCAGTAAAAAAGGAATCTGGAATCCACATCAAAGTGTGTCGTGATGTGGAAAATCTAGAAGTAGGAAATAATTAAATGTATCAGTGATATTCTATCCTGAAGCACTTAATGAAACAGGATGATACTTAAAAATAAACAATCATACCTAGTGCCCCCCACATTGAGGTGAACTATGTCACCATTGTGTGTTGGGTGAGAAAAAGCCATTCTTCATTGGGAATGACTATTTTGGAGCCGAAATGCTACTTGCAGATTCTTCTCCACTTGAATCAATGGATTAATGACATTGAATTTCACAATTTGTCACTTTCACACTTACGTAGCCAACCAATCCCGAACACAACAATTCATTTTATCGATATAACTATCGATTTCAAACGCCAAGAACAGCCAAGAAATTTTGATATTTCCAAAATATACAATGTAAATCACAATATTACCCTGTAGTAATAATTTAGTAAATATTTATCTATATTCAAACTAAATTTAATCTGTTAAAATGGTTATTTATAATATTACTTATTATGCGTTCGAATATCGCTTCGAAATTCTATCGATCACTAGCTGCCATGGCAACCAATTTCTAAATGACATTTAAAATGTAAACAAATGTTGGTATCATACGAAGGCTTTATCGAGACACCTTTTACAAGGTTTACAAGTGTGTGCACCCAGAGATAACGATGATAGTTCATGTCAAGGACGGGGAGTATACTAAAACGATATATTCTTTGGTATGCGTTATCATTGATGTATATATGCCGATATATTTGAAAGTATTTAGCGGCTATTTAAAGTGGATTTCGCGCGTGTGTAATGCAATGAAAGATTGTACTAAAACGTATCCCTCTTGCCTGTACTTTCTCTTAACATTTGCACGTTATATAAGTTAACGTTTATACAATTTTATAATTAGATTCGTGACCAAAGATTTCCGGATGCTGTTCAGTTATTGAACAATATTTTAGAAACACATGAAAATGTAAGTTGGTTATATGGCATTGGAGTATCATGCGGACTAATTATTACTGTTGGCTGCACATATCTAAATATGAATTAACATTAATTTTTCCAGTCAAGACCTGCCCTGTCGTTGCTTGCCTATTGCTACTTTTATTCTCAAGATTTTATTAACGCAGCTAATTGTTATGAACAACTTACAATTTTATTTCCGTCTGAAGAGGACTATAAGATATACTACGCCCAGTCATTATATCAAGCGTGTCTGTATGATGAGGCCATGAAAGTTACGTCTCAAATAACAGCACCAGATTTTCTAGAAAAGGTATTCCTAATTTATCTTGTCGATAATTAGACAATTCTACCTGCTCCCTGCCGGGTACTACTACATTCATGATCTGAAAGTATTGACTTCGGCATTCTCAAATATAAATTGTATTGATGCATAGGGTTACCACAGGTCCATCACAAAAAAGAGGGCACTTCTTATTTTATTATTTTTTTCCTCCATTTTAACCATAATCATCGTTACATTAACGTGTCTCATCACTGTCTCTTTTACCTTTATGCCATGGATATTTGGAGGATGAAGAAATCTCTGTTAGCAGTTTCCAGTTTCCTAGCAAGTATATTCATAAAAGCTTAAGCAGCCGAAGTGCTTAAAATTGTACTTCATACACACTACACCTTTTATGTTTTCTATTTTAAATCTGTTCCTGTCTTTCGTCCACTGTGCATTTACGAGAGAGAAAACGCGTTCTGCATTAGCATTAAGACTAGGCGTAGAATAAAAGAATTAAACAATTTTTAGAAGTTCAGAATGGTACACATTTTTAGATGACTGATTGAAATATGTACACCACACTTCACCCACTGGTTTGGTTTTGTTTTATTCCATAGTTCTTTAAAAATATTTTTGGAACTACAAAAACTCAACAAACTGTGTCGTTTAGTCTTACATTTGCGTTTTCATTAAGATATGGGATGAAGTTTTCAACATCCTCCCATTTAGGAGTTCTTGAAAGTTGCATCCATTTGAATGGTTCGAACTGTGGATATTGAGTCAACTACTTCCTAAGATACTCAATAGCATGTCTATAAACAACTGTCATCTCCTTGCCAAAGGCATCACACTCCTGTGAGTAACCTTCCTCTCTTTTTTTGTGTAGGTATAAGTTATTTCCTTTATTTTTAAGGACATAAAATTCTTCTTGTATCTTCCCTCAAGATTCTCTAAAGTGGATTCCAAAATAGAAACTGTTTCAGCGACAGAATTTGATTCGTTTTCTAAGTTTAATATACTATCGTTGAAAACTGACATCAACGAGTAAACAAACTATAATTTTGAATTTATTCATGCCTGCCATAAATTAATAAATATTTAATGTAATTGATGATGGTGATGAAATATATGGAAATTGCCGCGAAAAAACAATCAGAATAGAACCATGGACCTTTGGCTTCTAGGGCCAATGCACAGAGCCCTACGCTACCCAGGCTTCCTAGTTCCCTCAGCAATTTAGGAGGATATAAGGGAACTATAGAACTATAGTTCCCTTCTATCCTTCTAAATTGCTTTAGTTAACAAATTTGTTAACTAGATGCCATTCGCCAAACTGACTTCTTTGAAGTCGTCTTCTCTCGTGTTGCCATCTTTGATGGGCCGCATGGGCTTAGCACAGGGACTGCAAGGGCTTAACAAAGTGTTTCAAAAAGGAGCTTTTTTTCTCAGAACCTAAGAATAGGACATTTTTTAATTTTTCATAAAATCTGCCCGGACTTTTTTTTTACCTGAAAAAGAGGACACATCGGGGAAAAAGAGGACGTTTGGTAACCCTATTGAAGTACATATTGTAGGTAATTGCCCACTCTGTCATGTTCACCATTGGGTAACACAAAATTGAGTGTAGCTTAGAATTTATGCATGGATGGCAGAAGAAAAAATTATTACCCTGGCTAGGTCAATTTCACCTCCCTCCCTCAATTTCCTCTTCCTAACCTTATATACATAGGCGTGTCCAGGACTACAGAAGTGGTGGTGCCAGGAATAGTGGTGGTGCCAGTAGAAACATAAAGTGAACAGAGTCTCTAGCTCTCTACCGTCCAGCCGCCAAGAGTCGGGAAAAAGAATCGAGATTCTTTTCTAAGTTTTCTAACTTAGAAAAGAATCTCGATCTAGTGGTGGTGCCACGGCACCAGTGACACCTGCCTTGGACACGCCTCTGCTTATATACATATATGTTTTCGTAAAATATTCTTCAGAGGCTCTCTGGAGAATAAATTTATAAATACCAATTCCTCTATTGCAGTCATTTATCTATTTATTTTTGCATGGTAAATATACTTAAAAACCAATGTTTTCATTGTTGGACCTTATTTTGTGTCCCCCCCACATCTCATGGAGCACTGGGGGCCTTAAGCCACCCCTAGATACATGGCAGTGGTGGATTAAGTGGGGGGCGGGTAGGGCTGTCCCCCTCCCGGCTGTTATTCTTGGGAAGATATAAAAAATGTTAATTATATGGTACCAGTTGAATCTCAATGGCAGGGATAAAAGTATGAAATAATTTAGTAGTTCTATTCAAACAGAAGAGAAACTGACTTCTCATTTATCATCTTATTTTTTTTACCAAGTGGAAATTGCCAATTTTGTCGTTCAATGATGTATAGGTAGTATTACGCTATTTTCCAGAAATTTGTTATTCTTTAAACTGTAAAATTAAAAAAGTATTCCAGTTTCCTAATGGGGAAGATCGCCATAAACATCGAGCATATTTTCCCATGAGTTTGAGCGAGATTTATTTCCAGTTCCAATAGATCCCATGTTTGAAAATTTATTTGAAATAAGTATCATAAACATGCACTCAAAATTTCAAGATAAACGGCTCATTACTTAATTCATTCCAAGGCTAAATAGTCAGCAGTGATTTGGAAACCTAGAGCCGATTGGAACCCCAATCAATCCTCTTGAGCTCTAGGACTGTATTAAGGTTTAATAGATGTAATATGAGTAAGTCTCTAGCTGTGTGCAAAATTCTACATAGTAAGCGATATATTGTACATAACGATTGGTCCTTATTATAAGAATCAATGAGACCTGCTAAATGCAGATACTCTGTAGAAGCCATTAAATGCACAAAGAGAGGTCGGGGTAAAAAATACCCAAACTGAAATCTCACTGAAATTTGCTTTAATTATTTATTCAATATAATGTAAGCCATAAAAGGTCTAGGCAAAATTTCCCGTTCATAGCCATTGCTCAGGTTGCCAAGGAAATATGCCATTGTTGAAATAGAAGAAAAATTGATACTTTTGGAATTGAAAACCTAATTTTCAAGCAAAGACGAAGTGTAAAGCATAATTGAATGATAAAATTAATATCTTCGTTCATTCAGCCATCCTATGGCGAAAATTTCAACCTTGTACCATGAGTGCAAGTAATTTAAAAAAGCAAAAAAATCAACTTCTGCACTGATTCCAATGCTTTTCTTATGGGAGTAAAATCTAGGGGCCCTGAGGAAATTTAAAATATAGCCTATGTTCATCCCAGTGCACCTAATTAACCACATGCATAATTTAAAAATAATCGGTTGTGCCATTTTTGTGTGATTCAGTAACAGACAGTCACCATTAGATTTTTATATAGGTATTAGTATGTATAGGATTCCATACAGACTCTTGGGAAGTAGCAATCCCCCCCCAAAAAAAAGAATGATTTTAATCAGCCCCTAATTCGTGGGCCCACTCTCTTGAAAATATTGCATGGGAAACCTTAGTAGAGTAGAGAGTATGCTCACATAATGCAAGTGAGTACAACTTAATTTGGGATGATAATTGGTGTCCCAGGTAGAAATTTTCTGCTCTGTAACTGGGGTGTAACTGGTCTGTATTAAGACCTCTGTAACTGGGATGGAACTGGGAATGAATTGAAAAACGTTCCACCCAAGTTACACCCCTGTTACAGAGCAGCTGGGATGGAACTGGGGTACCTACTCTTATTTATTAAAAAAAAAAAATATTTTACCGAAAAAGAATATTTTTGTAACGGGAGTTACGGTGATGGAAACAACTTCTAAAGATATAAATGTAAAAAACTATTAAAAATTAAAAAAAAAATATTTTCCACGCCAGAGTATCGAACGCCATACCTTCCACTCCTCAACCTTGCCACTGGGCTACCGCTGCCGTGTAGAAATCTGCAGTGTACAGGGGTGAAATCGTTTTTTAGTTTCATAAATTCTGCCTTGAAGGGATTGCCCACTAACTCATGAGTTTATCCTGAGGGTAAGGAAGAAGCGGAAGGTATCGAATTTTACGCAATTTCATGATGATACCACTTTAATAAGCATCCATGGATATAATGATATATCAAAAAATATTTCTCACAAGCTCTAAGTTGGTTTACTAACATTGGTATAGCTGTAAACACTGTTATAACCAGCATTTGTGTAGTGGTCTGAGGCCGAGTAATTAAGATCTCATTGATTCGATGGATAAAGATATGATTATTATAGGTATCCACCCTAGGGACATCCAAGATAATTTTTTTACAAGTCCATAAATGCACCCCAGTTACAGATGAGAGGGTCATCTCATCACAGGTGGAACTGGGGCGGAGGAAGGCGATTAGCCATACAGAAGAGTTACAATCCTTATGTACCCCTGTTCCACCCTTCTATACCTCCATGTTTATGAGTCTACCCCTTTGCAATTCAGTTACAGACCAGATACAAACTAGATTTTGCCCTTACATACCAGATTAACCCCGCAGTTCCACCTCAGATACAATACAGAAATTTTTTCATCGGGTGCCAGTGAGAAAAGTGGTGAAGACATTCAGTTTCCCCTTTTTACATAATTTTTTTCTGTTGCCCTAATCTACACTGCTGTGTACTTACAGTAATGGTATTATAATTTAAGTGAAACAATTAGGGTGAGTTAACTACATTGGAAGCCCGGTTTAACGAGTGCTCATAATCCCTCGGAAATCACTCGCTAAATCGAGCGCTCGTTGTATCCGAAAGTGTTGAATAAAGCCACCTTATTCTCATAGTCGTTCGTATTTACCATTTTTCTTTTGTTTCCATGGTATTTGACGAAGGTAAACAGCAAAAAAAGTCGTTTCAGGCACAATCTGGTGGAATATCAACTAATTTTAAGAAAGAAACAGGACATTTTCCATTGCATAAAATATTAATTCCTCCAGTTTCGGTGTTTTTCTTCCAGTTCTTCTATTTTTCGATCGCCAAAGAAAGCTGTAAAGACACCGTAACTAATCGGAATTAAAATATTAGGTATACTGTAGTTTTTGGATAATTTTGCGAATATGTCATGACGATAATATCAACTTTGTCGAGTTTTCGAATGTTTACCAGTACATCCATCAGTTGAGAAAATTGGCCTGAAGGTTCACTGAAATACGGCATGTACCGGTGGTTGAAGATATTTCTCGCATTCAAATTCAATTATCTACCACAAATTAGTGTCATTTACACTAGAAAAGAAAATACCTCAGTCTATTGGCTAGCACATCATGTTTCGTGCAACTGTAGTCAGCTTTCGCCTTTAACATCGGACCGTTTATGGGCAGTCCTGCAGACCTTTGCTGACAAAACCACTCGAATAGTGCAGATTCCATTTGAGGATGTTCCCCATGCCGCAAATGTTTTGGCTTTAGTTCGGTCACTGCTGCACGAATTTTATTTTTGTTCTTTAATATTGTGAACAACGTAGATGACGACACACCAAACCACCTCCCGATATCAGTCTTTGAAGAGCTGTTACTTTCGCACTCGTCTATAATTTTAATTTTGGTTTTAAGGTCCAAAGATTTACGTTTCGCGGACATGATTCTGCCGTACAAACCACATGAGACAACTCTGCCCCTCCGACCGAGTAAACTCCGCCCCTCCGACCGAGAAAACACCGCCCCTCCGACCGAGTAAACTCCGCCCCTTACCTACATCACAACTCTCTGCTGCCGTGTGATTGAGCGCATCGAGTTGACGGAATGGTTTGAGTTTTTCAATCGCTCCGACAGATCGCTCTCATTCTGCTGAATGTTCCCTCTTCTACTCTCAACTTGCTTGTCGTCCGCCCACTCCCCTCTCACTGATGACTGGGCCTAACAAAAGAAGAACGTAAAATGGGAGCGCGCACAGAGTATTCAAGGCCGTAAATCACTAATGTTTGGACATAACTGGCTTTAGGTGTTGCAGATATGGCTCACATCTTGAATATTTAGTTTAATTGACAGATAATACAAAACAAAATAGTTAATTTTTGCTAGGTGGTGCATCGCCCTTGAGAGATATCTGTCGTAATACCGAGCGTATACCGTGGAAGGAACTTTTAAGCCTCGCTATATCCACTTTATTTTACATGTAAAACATAGGCCTTTTGATGGTACAAAGACAATCACTCGCTAAAACAGGATTCTCGCAATAAGCCGTACTCACTATAACGGGCTTGCACTGTACATGTTATCTCTTTTGGAAATAGTTTCACTCTCTCTGAGTGATTCAACCCGAAGTTTGGTTTAGATAGTTGAGGGTAGAGCTCACCCCGGGATAAGCCACAGGCGTGTGAATTTCGCACATTCAGGGTAGGGGGGGCCAGTTCCTTTCCCTGGACCTCGCTTTCTGAGGATTTTTTTTGTTCGGGGGCGTCCAAAGGCTTCACCCGGATTTGAACCCGGGACCCTTCGATCAGTAGCCAAGCGCTCTACCCACTAGGCCACCACACTCCCATTGCTAGAATTAGTTTGTGAAACCAAATCATAACTACGTAAATAAATTCTTAAACCCATCTTTTATCTCTGCATTTCAAACTTATATGAATTGTTGTATCTTCCTCAAATCAATTGAGATGAGCATTAACTACTGCAGGTGACCAAATTAAAAGCAGCTATCAAGTATGGCGAAGGAGATTTGATGGCTGCAAAAAGCCTTGTAGACAATTGCCCAGTTGATGACGTTGACACAGAAATAAATAGGGGCTGTATCCTTTATAAGGTAGGTCATTACTATGATGATTAATTATGAATTTTTACAGCTTTATTGTGTAGATTTTCCAATTAATCCTATATACTTCTTTTTTCATCAGGAGGAGCGCTATGAAGAGGCTCTACAAAAATTCATTGGAGCTCAACAAAGAACTTCTTACTGTCCACATCTGTCTTATAATGTAGCCTTATGCCTTTACAGACTAAAGGAATATAATCAGGCGTTGAATCACGTAGGTAAGCTAAAGGGGTAAATGCCTATCCAAACTTTTCCTGGCTCAATTTTTGCTTTGAATGCCTATGATGGTAGTGCATTCATTACACAAATGACCACTCAGTTACATCGAGTGCAGAAAAGTCTCAAGTGATGATAAATCCCAACTAAATGGAATATATAACTCATTATATATGCTCTCAACATCCATAATGCTCTATCCTGATGTCAAAACACACTGTATAAAATATTCTGTATAATCACACTGTGAAATGGGGCCATGAAAAGTGTTAATAGGTCTTCGTTTAGAACTAAATCAGAATGTGGTCATCGTGAATGATTCCTTGGGCAGATAGTAAGACAAGTTTACAAGCACTTCTACTCTAAAATTCCTTTTTTTTCAGCAATAAGTTGACATTCAAGAGGCATATACCTCCAGCTCCTTATAATTTTTAGACTGCAATTACATTAAGTGATTGATGTATAAACAAAGTGCCACCAAGCCACTAGCTAGAGAGTCTCAGCTGATGGACAGATTTAATTCACTGGCAAGAATATGAAGACTAAGATTGATAGTGCTAGATTAGATTATAACTTTGGTGGAGTTCCTCCCAAGAAGTCCCTGAGGCACTTAGATGTATTGGTCCATTGTGCCAGCCACCCTTACTGAGATCGCTGATATAGTCCTATAGCCCTGCTGAAGGCCAGCAGGTCCCCAGTGGGAATATGTATTCCTAATTTTTGAATTCAAGAAATGGTGATCTTAGATATCTATATCGAGTCCCCATCACAGCAGAGCACTCGCTAAGTACATATGTGGGATGAGGTTTCACCCTCCTCTTTGCACCACCTGCACCTGGCTGAGGTGGTGATCCTCAGGAGATGAAGGTGCCTCATCACTTGATAGTGTCCAGTAAGTAGTCACACTAACAACACACAATTTCTTGGTTTAACGATAACTCACCAGTCTCTCCAGCTCAGCAGAATGTGGTGGGTTGCACGTCATAAAGCAAGTAGGAGGAACATATGGCTATCCTACTCTCGTGCTCACCTCCCATGAGGGTCAGCATAGCTGCTATCTGGTCCCTGGTGCTAAATTCTGGTAATTGAATCGCACTTATCCCATTAACATAAATATAAGTTCTAGGTCTTTCAACTGTGGAACAAAAGAAAAATTTTACCTAATGTCATATTTAAACCCCTAACTCTCCCCCGGAAGGCCCAGGGTTCCTGAATCAGGGCTATCTTAATCTTACCATCAGACAGGATCCTCTGTAGAACTCCTGAGGCAACTTTACTATGCTGGAGGTTGGCTTGGAGCACATGTATGCCTGCCATAGCTACTTCTCTTCTGCACCCTTATCAACCTCGGAGGTCTTCTCGCAGCCCCCCCACTTTGCTCAGAAAGGTCACCTCGACCTTATGCCGGCCAATAGACCCTCTGAATCCTGGTCCCAAAATCATTTCCACCGATGGGTCATCTACCCCAAGGGAAAACTGTGTACCGTGGGTGGCCTCACATCTTTCGTAGCATCTCTACAGGGTTGTTTTCAACTCTGGATTGACCCTTTCAAACCTCTCCAGGAGAGTCCAGGGACCCACACCATCACTCACCTTCTCCTGATGAAGTTATCCACCTCAACTGCTTGGAATTTGGTCCCTTCAATGGATCTAATCTTCTTGGCTACCTCCTCAATCCAAGTGTAAGAGTGGTTATTGCCACAGGCAATTTCCAAGACAATGCAATCTAGTGCCTTCAACCAGTGGAAGCTTCTGGCCTTCTGGGATATCATCCCAGAGTTTCTCCAGCCACTTCTTTAGTGTGCATATGCCACTCCTCTTTCATCATCACCCCAGGGTATCCTACTGGCACTATGACTATCTTTTTGAGGTCCTTTGTTGTCTTGGCATATGAAGGCTTGGGCAATGTCTTGGCCCTCTTGATGTCCTCATCTGTGAGTGTATCTCCTGGGGTCTGGCTGCTTTTACTTGGAGATACTTTGGGGGTCATAGCAGACTCATCCCCCTGCTTTGGAATCCTGCTGGTAACATTGTCCCAGCAGTACTTCCTCTGGCAGTGATGTGTGATGATCCCCCAACTGCACCCTCAGCTTCCTTCTAGCTGCACCGCTCAGCTTTGGGTTCACTGAGATTCTCTTAATTTTTGATGAGATGCTCCCCAAGAGCTCGGTGCCTCTTTCAAAGTAGACTGAGATGAGTTGGAAGGAATGTTGTTATCCTCTCCCTAAAGGGTTTGAGGGGCAACTTGGGAGTTTTGGGTTACCAGATGGACCTCCCTAAGGCAAGGACAGGGTAATGGTGGTGGAGCTCCCATCAGGAGTCCCACCCAGGCTCGCCAACAATGATTCCTCTTCCATGGGAGAAATTAGATTCGAGTCCTTGGAGAGAGTGTGCTTCTCAGTGCCCTCCCAAGAAGTTTTATTAGTATTAAGTTTCATATTTGTTCCCATGAGTGGCTAGGGAAATAAATGGTCCACCCATGCAGTGTCCCACGTACATGGGTATATAAGGCTAAATAAAACCAGAGGTCGCCCTGTATCAAGTCTCCCTGTTCGCCACGTCTTACCCTCCACCCTGCAGATACAGACACCCTAGGCACAGAGAACCATGGTGGTGAGGGGAGCTTTTTATCAACCAGCTAGTTCTAAATCCGTCATGTTCAGCAGAAGCCAGGGGCTTCTGGGGGAGGATGTGGCTCTTCACCACGTATGATGGTTTTGGTATTGGATGTGCATGCTACTCTCTACTGCCCACCCTGGAATCACTTATCCGTCACCCTCGTTGATAGTGCTAAATGCAGAATCAAGGCTGTTTTTCATTACTGTAATATCACTGATGGGGACAGTAGAGAGCCATCAAAAATTTAACAAGACAGACATATGGCACATAACTGTAACATGGCTTGGCTATTATCCTTAATCCTAAAGTCGTAACTCAGAGGACGATATTATGTATCATCTGTAACTCTACCAAGTATTATAGTTTGTGAAGATGATTTAATGTGATCAGTCTAATATAACTGTTCTCAAGTATACAATTTAGGTCAAAATGTTAGTGCAAATGGCACTGTCTTAGATTGAAGCTGCAACAATTGGTAGAAAATGCTGTAGTAATTCCTAGGATATAATGGTAAATATACTGCTTTAGTAGCAGCTTTCATTGTAATGTTTAGTTATAGGTCTGTAATAGCGTAAGTTCTTGTATTTAGAATTCTTGTATCATTGTAAGATTTTTTAGCCTACTGGATAATTTGGCGGTAAGATTTTTTTCGGCTGTAGGTACTCTGCATCCGTGGCAACATCATTTTTAATTTTCCTATGGATAGCCAAATATTTCAAGTTCACAGACTTGTTACGAATTTGGTGAGTAATCCATTTACACATATTTGCCCGGCACACTTTCTTTATAGTCTCAGAGGAAATGCATTGTTGAATTGTAGCTGACATTGCAAAAAACTTACCTTTAAATCTTCTGTTGCAATATATTTTAAATATTCAAATTTAATATTTCATCCCAGATGCAACACATGCAATCTTTGCGATTAAATGAATCATTTCAATTCCAGCAACAATTGAAGAAAATGGAATCAGTGAACATCCAGAAATGAGTGTGGGTATGAACACGGAAGGACTTGAAGTAAGAAGCGTAGGAAACACATTAGCTTTACATGAAACTGCTCTCATTGAAGCCTTCAATCTCAAAGCAGCAATATACTACCACCAAAAGAACTGTGAGTGTTTTAGTGTAAGATATAATGTTTACTGTAATTTTAAGAGCAAAATGACATTTTATGAAAATCATTTGGAAATAGGAATTTGTTTAATGGAGTGGTGTCCATGATGTCAACTCTTTTCAAAATGTAAGAATTTCATGTTTGATGAAATATAGAAAATTTGGACTACATATTCTAATAATGCTCAAGAGTAAAAATTCCATCCAAAGGCATATTCATGTGTAAATATGTGCATGACTTCTATAGTAACCTTCAATTGAAGGAAACCACTCATTTTATGAGTTGGAAGTTCATGAGAGTTACACCTCTTGGTGAAAAAAACTCTTAGTAGAAAAAACTAATCTCTGGTTGAAACTTGAAGTTAAGAAGTTCTCTCATTGATAACACTTATGTCAAGTAACCAACAGTGTAATATAATATATTCAAACCCGAAATCTTAGTCAACATCAAGTTAATGGAAAGTCTATGTCATCTTCAGTTAAGATCAAACAGGCATGATAGGTCTTAATATTACAATTTGCTGTTTAGGCAATTTAATCTTATGTTTTCATTTTTAAAGTTTTTAGGATTTTATTTGGGGTGCTTATTACTGGCCTGTTACCTGCTTTAAAAGATATGCATGTGCCTTCCTTTCATACCATTGATCAAGTGCTTTACTCTCCATCTCTTCACTGAGAAAGAGAAGTTTGGGAATCTACCAATACCATCTTCTGCCTCATGGAGGAAGATTGATAGCTAGATATGAACATCTTCATTGGGGTGAGATTAAGACTAACTAAGATTAAGATTCTACCTTCTTGTCTTAGGTCAGGAATCCTATGCCATTGAACTACTGTTTGAAATTTCAAGCATCTGGGAATCTTTCTCCCAACAAATAAACACTCTAATATTATGGTTTGTTAAGTTTGATAACATCAGTTCATTGTAAAAATAATATATATATGCATGTGTTAGGGATTCCCCGTGGGGTCCGTCGAGGGTCAATTAAGGGAACGACACTTCTTAACAAGACCTTTAATACGGAGTACAAATTACATCCACGCAATAGTTGCCCCTTGCCACTCAGGCGTCTCACCCATACTCTATCTTACCACCGACTACCGTTGTCACCGCTCTTCCTCCAAAGACCGCTTCCCTGGCCATCCAACGACCACATCACTCATGTATCTGCAGCTCCTCAAAGGCTATATCACTCATCTCTTTAATTAAACCCAGCACATTAATCTTAATGATTACGATGATTTGGAACCGCTTGAGTCTGCAGCTTCCCACAAGCGACTGCCCACTCCTATCTTAATGACGCCTTATCTAAATGATCCCTAACCACCACGGGCCACTCATCGGAGGAAGACTATTAATTGGGACTGAATGATTTTGTCTCACTGTGGTTGTAATATTAAGTAATGAATATTGTTAGCATAGTTGATTATCACTGGAATTTAATGTATAGATGAGTTGCTGGAGGGTCAGAAACTGTACATCTGATTGCTGAATTGAATGCAACTCCCTTTATGGATTGAAATAGTTGATAAAGTTAAGTATAAACACACGAGACAAGTACCTAATTGATAGAAATCAAAATAATGAGAAGAGACAATTCTTGTGGGTTCAAGGGAGTAGAAGAGAGATTTACCACCGCGTGCTCAGCTGGGTTGTCTGGGTTATCTTAACCTTGAGAAGGGATGGGCAGGGAGTCTTTCTTTTGAGGAATGCATAAAAAAAAACTTTGATGCAATGGTGGGAGAGGAAGATTTAACAGTGTGTCAGGTTTGGAGGGGTGGGGGAGGTGAAAAGGGGGTAGTTAGCTGGAGAGGAAGGGAAAGACCGGTGCAAAAATGGGAGGCACAAAGGGAGGAAAGCTCTTTTAAGGAATTACCACGGCAAAGTTCTAGACAGTGATGGGAAAACTTAAGGATTTGATTAAAGGTGGAAAGCAAATTTGGGGCTGAGGCAGATGTTGATGATGAGATAGAGTGAATTAATTTTTTATATGTAATGTTAAACTCATGATATTTATCTCTTACGAAACAATAAAGAGGGATTTTTGGAAAGATAAAGAGCGGAGGAAAGGGTGTAGGTGGGGAGGAAGGCCTCTAAGTGGAAATTTATTGTGTAGGCCGTTAGGAAAAATGCCCAAGCAGATGCAAGAAGTGAGGAACTCAGAGTGACAGGTAAATTGGGCTAGCTCAAAGGAAAGTTTTTTAATATGGCGCAGCCATGAAACACCGGGATCAACAGCATTCATGATGGGAGAAATGGTTGAGGAAATGGAAGGACTTAAAATGATAACAGAAAGAAAGGAAAGGGTGAAAGGAGGAGGATAAAATACTAAGAAGGCGGTGGTGACTCATGACATAGGAACCAAAGATGCAGCACATACACTGAAGAATACAGGATGATTGCCATGCAACAATATGTTCAATCGATGAAAATTCACATTTGGTGAAAATAAATATAAAAATATATTATATAAATATAATAATATATAATAATAAGTAAATAAATAAATATATATATTAGGGATGTGCGAGTACTCGAAAATTCGAGTCAAGTAGTTGGTACTCGACTCGAGTACTCGAGTATTTTTACAAAAGTCGAGTTGGGTTGAGTCGACGGAGCTGCCGAGGCCAATAGGTTCAGAAATCTGCCAACAGGAAGCGCTATCATAGTAAACTTGCCTAAAATTGATCATTTCGCGGAAATGTTCCTCGGCTATAAGAAGTTGTACGAAACTGAGCTTTGATATAAGTTCTAGCTGCATCCTCTTTCTTTCAATATGGATACTTCTAAAGTACGTAAGTTTAATACAAGTACTGTAGTAGTGTAGAGCAAAGAGAATGTCCAGCTCTTTTTTCCTCAGGCCTTCGCGCCGAGCGCTTTCGGCAATCCAGCGAACGGCTACGCATCCTTGGCCTTCCTCTCACTCTCCCCTCCACCACCCCAGGTCTCTCTCTCCCCCCACCCTCGCCTCAGCGCTCATCGGAGGGTCTGGGTGAAGTGATAATTTTTTCTCGAGTCAGCATCACTTTTCATCAAAAGTATCACATTTCAGTGGCGTTGGAAGGGGGCGTTGCCCGCTGGGAGTTCCTCATCAGTTATGACTTTGAGCCAAGAGTATCACATTTCACTCATCACTTTCCCACGCCCTAACTTCCCAGGTGGCTTTCACTAGTTGGGGAGGTGGGCGTCCTTTTGGGAGCCTCATCAGCCAACTTCCATGGTTCCAACTAGTTCCAACATTGGCCGCAACACAGGATGACTGTTATTTAGGACGATTCGAATGGTATCCACGCCTCTCTAGGCATGAAGCATGTCGCACTTCTTCATTGGCAGTTTGCTGCGATGGTAGTACCAAGGACAACCTGGTCCTCCGATTAAGCAGACTTCTTCGTCTTTGCTCTCTCCCCCCACATCTTCCGACACCAGATACTTTTTTCAGGTTCACTTCAGGAGGACAGTGGTAAATCATTCCATGATGAGCACAGGCTGAGTGTCTTCCCCATCTCGGCTTGGGTTATTCTTTCATACCACCTGGGATCATGCGGGGGTTGCATCCTGTTGCTCCAGGGCTCGCTGACTCAAAAGGCACTGACAGCTAATTCCCCTGAGTGCCCCTCTCACACCTCCCTAGGCCGCCCTCTTGATTCGGATGAGAAAACATCATCGCTTATTTTTGGACAGGAAGAAATTTATGGTCGCAGGACACATTCTGCGAGAACGATATGGGATTCATGCGAGAAGATCGCTCCTTTGTCTTGTGTAAACAATGAATGTTGCCATTATCAATTTGCAATGTTCACTGTTTACTTATGTAATAATTTTTATGGATGATTCGGAAGTACGACAAAAGCCGAAAACTAACACTGGGTTGATACGGCCGGTGCTCAAACGAAGAGGGGGGAGCCGTTATTTCAGTCGATTCAAATTGTAACCTTACCCCGGTGGTAGCGGTGAGGTAGATTTTTCACTTTCTCGTGATTTTTCCACAATCTGAAGTTATGTTGTGTAGTGCCCAAGAGAGCTTTGAAACGCATCGTCACATCAATAGGAAAAGTAACATACCTAGAGCATCGGAGCATGTGAAGAGAGAATCGGAACTCTGATCTCAAATTAGGTACATTTTCTTTTCAAGGTGATACATTGCCGCAAAGTAATTTCTATTTAAATAACTTTGTCCCTCATAGCAGAATGTGCCTGTAAATTATGCAACCTTGATGACATAAACGTACTCGTTATGGCGATACGAGAGAAATAACTACTCGTTACAACCGTCCAACTTCATATGTTATTACCATGAGACCAACCATTGGTAAAAAATCACTCGCTACATACCACACTCGTAATGACGGACTTCTATTGTATCAGGTATTTATAGTCGGCTTGTTGTCTAACTTCAATTGCTACGACTACTCTGGGCTCTTCCTAGGAATTTTGGATACACTAGTTTTCAACCCAATGCAGTCATTAAATAAAACTGTCGACAAATTACAAGAGGTTAGTTCATTTCAATTGTCCTATTGGAACTGTTCAAGGCACATTAATTTTAATTCATCTCCTAATTCTGTCATGATTACAATAAACATTCCTTATCACCTTTTCCCTTCTAAATCGTTCCATGTTTAGAAGAGAAAATATTATGTTTGGAAGAGAAAATGCGCTAGGGGATTGGGAAAACGAGAATATGTTGGTGCATGCATTATTATATTGCCTGGTTGGGAAATTGCCATAGTTCATACAACTCGACTCGGTACTCATGAGTATCTACAACTCGACTCGATACTCGACTTGAGATCAAAAAGTACTACTCGCACAACCCTAATATATATCCAATTGAGCATTACAGGCACACAGAAAAAGAGACTCACACGTCCGTTTTTTGAATTTTCGGTGGCACAACCACCATCTTCTGAACTAGAGAGAGTAACACGATATATATTTTCACCACGTGTAAATTTTCATCGGTTCAATATCTTTAGAGATTCTTCCCTTACCTGTTTTACTTCTGGCTGAAGAAGATGGTGGCGATTCACCGTAATATATACAAAACCAGTTATACACATACCCATACAACAAGAAGTTCTCGAATTGGCCACAAAAATAAAAAATATACTTAACAGAGTGTGGGGAAAAGAAATGTAAAGTCTTATAAGAATGTTTCAGGTTTGTATACCCTTCTTCAGCTGAAGAAAGATTTGTACTGCTCCATATTAGGTAAGGGAAGCGGGGAAGGAGGGATAGTGAGGGGAGGGTTGGGGTGTATGGGAGGGATGGGCATGTGGTGTCGCTACTGGCTGTCTGGGGGGAGTCCGTAAATGGGAGGAATGCAATAAAGTAACGAAGTATAGAGAAGGCCAAGTGAGAAGAGCATGTGGTGTTGAACCTAGTTGTCTGGAGGAGGGGTAAATTTCGTGGATGGGAGGGATGCAACAAAGTAACAATGTTGGGAGGGGGTGTGAGAAGGGAAAAAAAGCTGTTGGTGGAGGAGAGGGGCAAGTGACAGGACAAGAATTTAATGAATTATTAGTATCAAGGAAGGTAGTGATACTGATATTTCCCTCTCTGACAACATATTTATAACCTCCCTTCATATCAAACCCACAAACCATCCACAACATCTTCACTTTGACAGCTGACACCCTTATCATACCAAATATTCCATTCCCCTTTCTGTTCATACCTTATCTGCAGTTCCCAAAATCATCTTGACCACCACCTTAGAAACTTAAAAACCGCTCTCCTTAAACGCAGCTGTCACTCCTCCTTCCTTGATTGTCGCATCCTACCATCCACCACACCTTATACTCTTTGCCCTAAAGCCATCATCCACTCACCCTTGAACCTTTGCACCACATTCCTTCCGAGGTAGTACTTTGCTTTCTTCATCTGAAGAAGGGCATACAAGCCCCTTGTTGTATAAAATGTATAATTGATCCTGATTTAGCCCTGAAGAAGTGTAATGAATACATGAAACATTAGCAAAAAGGAGTATTAAACATTCATAATAGACTTAAACTCCAGATAAAAAAATATAAACAAAAAACATAGGTTGAAAAGAGAAATCATCTGTTGTATTTTTGTTTCCCTCTGTTCTTCCAGATAAAAGTATTAATTGGATACTGCTTCCTATATAAATTGAATAACTGATAGTTTACATGTGTATTCCAAACATTTTGCCTAATGTGTATTTCCATGAATTCCTATCACATATGTGTTCCGTTGCAATTAGTTAGACCTAAGTGGTTTCCTGTAATGCATATGGGTGATTCTCTGAAAACGGGGTACTTTTGAAGTTGGATATTTTTTTAAATAAAAAAATTCAAATAAGAATATATTTATCAGGTTCCTTAAATTAGTTATAATATGTACCAGACTGCAGCAGAGATCAAGAGTGGTTATTTTCCAGTATTTTAGGAAATTTAGTGTTTGCTGTCATCGGAGTGGACCGGAGGTCACATATTTTAATTTTTTAAGAGTTTGAGCTATGTCAGTAGCTTCAATGTTGACAATCATATATATTTATACTTTAAAATTAATTGCACACAAAATCTGCCCACTAAAATGCATGTCACCACAATTTTAAAAAAAATTAAAATTTAAAAAAATTTATTTTATGTAAAATTAGTTAAAAAAGGGGAAAAAATTAGTAAATTATATTTGTAAATTTTTCATAAATTTTCAACCGATTTCAGGAAAATCAGTGGTTGGAGTCCACTCCGTAGCTCTTGGCATCTACTCCGAAGCCAATTTTGGCTTCGGAGTACACAAATCACACCTTCAGCCAGGCCAAGACAATGATTTTGAGGTTATGGGGTTCATCTTATGCAATTGAATCATTTTCCCTGAATACCACCTCATATCAAAAATACAACACATGCACTAAGATATTTTAGATTTTATAGAAGCCACGGAGTATACAACCAATAAACATATTAACCTCAATTCAGAGTTGTTGTAGGTTATTCTTTCACTGATGGTAGCTGAATCTGCATGTCAGTCATTCAGTTGCAAGAAAGATGGCTAACTTTATTCAGGCCTACCAGTAGGAATTTAGCAGTTATACCAACTTTTGAGATTTTTCACTATTTCTCTTTGGCTTTGGAGTGGATGCTTGAACCTGGTTGCAAACCTTGGTTTAAAATAATTGTTAAGTTAAGAAAATATGTCAAAATAACAACCAGGAACATTAATCAGGAACCCAGCCACTGCAATGATGTCCATTGGACGTCCATTGGATGTCCCGGCTGACATCCATGGACATCCATTTGGTGTACTCTGGACTTCCTATGGATGTCCAAATGTCCCACTTGTGGACATCCATAGGATGTCTATTTCAGGATTTTGACAGGATTTGGCAATTATTTTAAATTCTTGGTATCTACATCGTGCAAACCAACTGCAGTATAGTAATAAGTGAGAAAAAGCCTCATTTCGCTTGCGAAAATAAAATATTGTAGAGGGTAGCGGATACGAACCGTCGACGAAGCGGAGATATAAGCGTGCACGAAGCGAATCGGAATGTGAACGAACCGTAACTAAACTGTCTCCGAAGCCTAGCGTATGGAAGTGTTCTAGAGCCGGAAACCTAGCTGACGAAAACGTTCACGAGTCGGAATATCATATTGCCTCTCCACTGATTTCACTGCTCGCTCAAAAATAAAAAAAAAAGATTAATTACCATTTATCACTATGAATGTGCTATTGCGCCATGGCATGTTGCAGTACATACGATATATACTAACTCATAGCTACCGATCGATGTAGAATATGTAATGCATAAATACCTAACCTACGACTTGACACACCTATTTTCGCACCCGTTCTTGTAGAATCAGTGATGAGAAAGGCGTATATATGTAGTCACTTAAGTAGATAAATGTGACTTCGAGAACTATAATCATTAAATGATAATTCCGTGATAGTTTGAAGGAAATTACATAAAATCTTGATAAATTTTATTTACCATTAATTAATGCCAGATAACTGTTATCCTATGTTGCCACATAGTATGAATATAAATGCAATATTACTGCAAATAAACAAGATTTTCCAATTCCTGCACGTTAGCTTCAGCACCATAGCTAGGGGCTGGCAGGACTGTCGGCTGCCAGGGGCGCAACCCTCAGGGGGCGCACTTTGCAGACCCACAGCTAATATTACCTCGATTTATGTGGTATCAACCAGTAACTGTCGTTCCTTTTATTTCTCATAGGAATTTATATTATTTACGATTTATTTTACATCATGTCCATTGGATATCATGCTGTGGCCTCCGTATGGATGTCCCTATAGGGGCCTTCATAGTATGTAATTTGAATGACATCCAATAGACATCCAAAGGATGTCCATAAAGGACTTCTGGATGTCTGGATGTAAAATGGACGTCCATTGGACGTCATGCAGTGGCTGGGGAAGGTTTTGTGAATTAGTTTAACCTACTTGAAGACATTTTATTTTTTCTCTTATATATAACACCATTTATAAGTGAAACCGTGCTAGTTGCAGGCTTCGGAGTGGACTTTTGAATCCTTTGAGACAATATTTTCAGTATTTTAAAATTTATTTGTTTCTTTAATTTTTTGGGGCCAAGTTACTTACATTTCGTTAAACTTTATACAATTTTGATTTTAATTTTTAAACTAATAGTTAAGGAGATATTCTACAGTTTCATGAAAGTACCCCATTTTCAGAGAATCACCCATATGTAAATACTCCATGCTGTAAGTGAAGAGTTATAATATGAGTGTGATGAGCAAAGAAGCTATCAAGAGAAATTTCATATTCCAGTTGATGAAGCAAAAGATGCCCTGACTGACATGCCACCAAGGTCTGAGGAGGAACTGGATGCTGTTACTCTACATAACCAAGCCCTTATAAATGTAAAAACTAACCCAAGTGAATGCTTTGAAAAATTGCAATTTCTATTGCACCAAAATCCATTTCCACCAGAGACATTTGGGAACCTTTTACTCCTCTACTGTAAATATGAGTACTATGATCTTGCAGCTGATGTTCTGGCAGATAATGCTCACCTAACTCACAAGTATTTAACTCTTGTAAGTATGCAGTTTTACTTATACATATTGATAAACCCCATTGATTCCATTTGTGTGACTTTGTATCAGGTCAATTCATGAATTGGCAAGAATAGATCAGTCTTTTTGTAGCTTGAATAAAATCAGTGTTTCCATGAAAGAAGAAGCATGGTGAGGTATACTTTCTGGTAGGCTCAATTATATAAAATGCTCAATTAGTTAGCTTATTATATTTTTTTGTATTTCTTATTGGAACTAAGAAATGTTAATATGTAAAATCTTGCCCCGTATGAGCAAATGCTCTTAGAACAATAAATCTTTTTTAAATTTATTAATTAATTTATTTCATATAACACCAAAAACAGCAACTAAGGCCTTTAAATTGGGTTCTATAAAAAATTAATTATGCAAACAAAATATTTAACAAAGAAATTTACACAAAAAGAGACAAAATGAAGGGTGCTGAAGTTGGGAGGTGAACTTGTTGCAAGAGGTAATGAGGTCAAGGGAAGGGGAAGTGATGGAGAGAGTATTGAAGAGGGAAGGTAATCGGTAGAATAAGGATCATTGGGAAATTAACAGATGGAATTTAGGTTTGCCTATTAGCCCTACATTACGAGTGGTACAGGCAGGAATGTGGAGGGAAAAGAATGAGAGATCTAAAGAGCGGAATGACCCATTCATTATTGAGTGAAGATATTTGAAGTGAGAAGTCAGTCGTCGATGAGTGTGGTGTGATAGGCCAAGCGAAAGCAAAATGTCTTCGCGTGAGGAGAGCCTGAGGTAGGGTATGTGATGACAAACTATCTCTAAAAAGAAATTGAGGGGACGGTTGAGCAGTTTCAGCAACGGTTGGGGAGGCTGTTGACCAAATGGGTGAGCAATATTCAAGAAGGGGTATTACTCATCCGCTAAAGATGGATTTTAAAGTAATCGGTTCTGAAACGATTCAGACGATCAGGGTCACCCAGAGACATTTGGGGGTGCAGGGCAATTTTGTCTTCCCCCCACCCCTACCCCACCTTCTGGAATGCTGAGATCGTTTTTAAGGGCCCCTTTGGGCCCCCCTGGAAGTGTGGGTCCAGGTTAAACGCCCCCCCCCTCCCCCCCTGGTTCCTCTGGGCGACCTTGCAGATAGTAGAGGATACCAACAATTGACAATTCAATGTAATCAGTGCTTCGCTTTTTACATTAGCCTCACCTCTACCTCCCCTCAGCATGTGAGTGAATGAATGGCCACCAAGCCTTCAGTATCACTTCCTTCCCACAACCTCAGGTTACAAAAATTGCATCAATGTAGTCATCCTTGTGTCCCCTCCTCCCCCAGCCTCCTCACTTGAATGCAATACCCTCTAGCAGGCTTGTATTTGGTAGTTATAAGATTTTAACTCCCCAGAGGTGAACCGGTCCCACTAACTATTTCTTTCCCCTTCACCCTCTCCCTCACTCCTTCCTTAAACCCATTTCCCTAAATTGTCATCTGCTCCCCTTTGAGAGATGCCAAAATTGGCTAGCCAAAAATTCATAAATTAGTTTGTTTCTTTTTAATGTGAATGTGAATGAACATCTTATGGTTCATTCTTGGTGTCATGTAAGGTTTTGCCACAACCAATATTTGTGTACTTTCAAGGGCCTCGTGTGCAAAAACTTTAAGGATTACAGAATATCTAAAACTATGACTGGATAGGCCGTTTCGTCGACTACTGGAAATGGTTTGTCGCGAGCGGTGGGGGGTTGGAAGGTGGAGTCACAACACTGCGCATGGGGGTCTAAATTTGGGCTTCTGTAGGCACGGCATGCACTCAGTTAAGTTGTATCTGTGGAATGAGATAGTCGATTTTAGTAATCAAGGTGTCTACGGAGAGCTGAGAACGTGAGTTAGTCGTTAATAACACAAGAAATATTAAATTAAAATTGGAAAGCAGAAAATATTAGTTACCATAGACCAATTGTTCATAGGTTAGCCATATGTACTAATGATTTTGACAAATAAATGGTATGTAGAGCGTAATTTTCTTTCTTTCATTTCAAATTTCTTTCTGAAAAACAAAACAAAAGAATCTCCCAGTGACAAGAGTAATGTATATAATTTGGCATTCATGAAATAAAGATCCGACTCCCTGTGTTTACCAGTGACCATATATGCACACAACCATGTACTATATACATGGTTGTGTGCATACATATTCACACACACAGTCTTATATGTATACATATTTGAATCCTGGCACTCTGCAGGAAAGTAATGTGTCCATTAACTCATCAGAAAATTATTGTGATTGCTAGTCTCCATTCTGTTCCTGGTGTCATAGCCATACCACAGCAATTCCTGGGGTATGACTTCGGCACTTCACTAGGATTTCTGAACATTTATATAGCATGGTCGATAGAAGCAGAAACTTCTTACCAAATAGGCACTTCTAGAAGTTCTCAACAGAGTTAACGAGTGCAAGTAGTTCTCTCCTATCAGCCACACAATAGTTTTGAAGAGTATTTGGCATTTACTTTCGCTAATAAAAATAAATTACAATTAATAAAATTTCTCACATATTTTTTGTTACTATAAATTACTATGTTGAATTCATGAATGTACTTTTATCCCTTTTTGCTCACTGAAGATAAGTAACTTCCTTGGTGAGACATTAGCATCTCTGATCAACAATATGCATATTACTTGAATTCCTTTCAGTCATAACTTTAATTGAAATACTTTCTTATTGTTCTTGTATCTGTTAATGTTTTAGGACCTGTATGACTTCTTGGATGCACTGATAACACAGCAGACTTCCCCTGAAGAAGCTTACCTTAAATTTGATGATATCGCTTCTAAACTCTCTGAGACTTTGAGAAAATTGACAAAGCAAGTAGATGAGGCTCGGCAGAAGCATGATGATTCTCTTAAGAAGCAATTAAGGGATTATGAAAATGTATTGGAAAGGTAATGGCTATGAGTGATATAAAAAATATGTAGTATAGACTTAGATTTTGTATTTAGATTATAGTGATTAAGAAACCAGATTTTACTTTGAATTTGACCCAAAATTCATATTTATTTTTCCCAAAAATGGTTATTGGTGTAATTTCATGCCAATCAATCACTGCACAGTGATTTGTAACTACAAAAAAATCTATTCCCACCTGTTAGGCTGAATTCAGTCTGTGATTAACTCTCGAGCTTCTGTGGTACTGCACTCAGTGGAGGAGTCCTTTTGCATATATGTACTGCCTCCAGTATTGTTCTTTGACATGTTTTCCACATTGGATGTTTGATTAACCTCCTTGACTTGGTGTATGTATTTTTAATACTTATTGGTAGGGATGTGCGAGCACTCGAAAAATTCGAGTCGAGTCGTTGGTACTTGACTCGAGTAGTTAGAGTATTTTTATGAAAGGCGAGTCAAGTTAAGTCAAGGAGCCGCCGAGACCAATAGGTTCAGTAATCTGCCGACAGTATGCACTATCGTAGTAAACTTGCCTAAAATCGATCATTTCGCAGAAATGTTCCTTGGCTATGAGAAGTGATACAAAACTGAGATTTGATATAAATTCTAGCTGCATCTTTAATCTTTTAACATTGATATTTTTCAAGTACGTAAGTTTAATACAAGTACTGTAGTAGTGTAGAGCAAAGAGGATGTCCAGCGCTCTTTTTCTCAGGCCTTCGTGCCAAGTGCTTTCGGCAGTCCAGCGAACGGCTACGAGTCCTTGGCCTACCTCTCGCTCTCCCCTCCACCACCCCGGGTCTCTCTCTCCCCCCACCCTTGCATCAGTGCTCATCTGAGGGTCAGAGTGAAGCGACATTTTATCTAGAGTCAGCATCACATTTCATCAAAGTATCACATTTCACGCATCGCATTCATGCCCTAACATCTCAGGTGGGCTTCCACTAGTTGAGGGGCGGGGGGCGTTGCCCACTGGGAGTCCCTCATCACTTATGACCATGAACAAAAGTATCACATTTCACTCATCGCTTTCCCACATCCTAACTTCTCAGGTGGCTCCCACTAGCTTGGGGGGGAGGAGAGCATCCTTTTGGGAGCCTCAGCAGCCAACTTATATGGTTCCAACATCGGCCGCAACACAGGATGACCGTTATTTAGAATGATTTGAATGGTATCCACGCCCTTCTAGGCATGAAGCATGTCGCACTTCTTCATTGGCAGTTTGCTGCGATGGTAGCTCCAAGGCCAACCTGGACCTCCGATTCAGCAGACTTTTGCGTCTTTGCTCTCAACCTCCACCCCTTTTGACACCAGATACTTATTTTGGGTTCGGTTCGGGAGGATGCTGGTAAATCATTACGTGATGAGCACAGGCTGAGTGTCTTCCCCCTATCGGCTCCTATTTCGGCTTGGGTTATTCTTTCATACCTCCTGGGATCATCCGGGGGTTGCATCCTGTTGCTCCGAGGCTCGGTGACTCAAAAGGAATTGACAGCTAATTCCCCCACGTGCCCCTCTCCCACTTCCCTAGGCCGCCCTCTCGCTTAGGATGAGAAAACATCACCACTAATTTTTGGACAAGAAGAAATTTATGAGTGCGGGACCCATTCTGCGAGAACGATATGGGATTCATGCGAGAAGATCGCTCCTTCGCCTTACGTAAACAATGAATGTTCCCATTATCAATTTGCAATGTTCGTTGTTTACTTGCATCATAATTTTTACGGATGATTCGGAAGTACAACAAAAGCCGAAAGCTAACACTGGGTTGATACGGCCGGTTCTCAAACGAATAGAGGGGAGCCGTTATTTCAGTCGATTCAAATCGTAACCTTACCCCTGTGGTAGCGGTGAGGCAGTGGCGGATACATATGGGGGGCGCGTGTCCCCCCTTGCGGGGCCGCCCACATTGCCCGCCAGTCAGCCCACACGCTATTCGGGCGTTTCTTTCGTCAGTCGACTCTGAGTCGAGTTGTACTTTCTTATGTAGCACGCGCGTGCGTCCGCGTATTTTATACGTTTCTGTCTGGCACATAGATAGCTAACCTACGAGAAAAGTTGCGGCCATTCTAGTGATCTCGATACGTTATTCTGTCTGGCATTTGCTCGAGAAAAGTCACGAATATTCTACTGTTTGTATTTGTTCACACTCCTTAAAAGTCTGGAAGCGAACATTCTGGCACCGAATGTTCTTGAAACAACCGAGCTACATATATAAGGGAAGTAGAGTCACTGCCAGGCAGTCAGTTTGAAAGCTACAATCGTCGCGATAACTTGCCTTGAGTTTTTTCTGTATCCGCCACTGCGGTGAGGTAGATTTCGCACTTCCTCATGATTTTTCCACAATCTGAAATTATGTTGTGTAGTGCTCAAGAGAGCTTTGAAATGCATAGTGAAATCAATAGGACAAGTAACGTACCTAGAGCATCGGAGCATGTGAAGAGAGAATCGGAACTCTGATCTCAAATTAGGTACATTTTCTTTTCAAGGTGATACATTGCCACAAAGTAATTTCTATTAAAATAACTTTGTCCCTCGTAGCAGAAGGTGCCTGTAAATTATGCAACCTTGATGGCATAAACGAAAAATCGTACTCGTTATGGTGACACGAGAGAAATAACCACTCGCTAAAACCGTCCAATTTCATATGTTATTGCCATGAGACCAACCATTGGTAAAAAATCACTCGCTACATACCACACTCGTAATGACGGACTTATACTGTATCAGGTATTTATAGTTGGCTTGTTGTCTAACTTTAAATTCTACGACTACTCTGGGCTCTTCCTAGGAATTTTGGATACACTAGTTTACAACCCAATGCAGTCATTAAATAAAACTGTCGACAAATTACAAGAGGTTTGTTCATTTCAATTGTCCTATTGGAACTGTTCAAGACACATTAATTTTAATTCATCTCCTAATTCTGCCATGATTACAATAAACATCCCTTATTACCTTTTCCCTTCTAAATCAGCCCTTATGTTCAGAAGAGAAAATGGACTAGGGGATTGGGAAAACGAGAATATGTTGGTGCATGCATTATTATATTGCGTGGTTGGGAAATTGCCATAGTTCATACGACTCGACTTGATACTCGCGAGTAACTACAACTCGACTCGAGATCAAAAAGTACTACTCGCACATTCGTACTTATTGGTCAATAAATAAGTAAACAATAATATTGAAAAATTTTACCTCACTTCCTGAACACCTATTTACTACTGTGTCAATGAATGAATATTGGTTGTCAAGTAAGCAAAATATTTCAACAAATTTTGGAATTTGCATTTCACTGCCATATTAAAGTTTTCAGTAGTTAACTTGGTTCATTGAATTTTTTTCCTCATCATTGTAGTTGACACAACCTTGGTGTGGGTTAACATGTAAATGATCATATAATTTTGGCTATCCCAGGTAAAAATATCTGGTCTGTAAGTAATCTATAACTGGTCTGAAAGGGAAATTTCTGGTCTCTTTAAGTTTTCTGTAACTGGACTGGTCTGGAATTTGAATGGGTAAAACAAACTGGTCTGGAAACTGATCTGGAACTGCACTGTAATATTCCATATTCTTTAATATTCAATGGTCTGTAATATTCGATGGTCTGTAACTGATTTGGAACTGCTCTGTAATATTCGATGGCCTGTAACTGATCTGGAAACTGTGCTGGAACTGCTCTGTAATACTCGATGTTCGATAACTGCCCTGCAATATTTTTTGTCTACATTCTGATCGTAACAGAGCTGCAATATTTGATTCCACGATCTGCGGACTACTCTGAAATTTGACTTGCAACTAATCTGTGATTAGAATAAATTTCAGGCATCAGCACCATATAGAACTACGTAACCAAAAATTTAAAGCCACTGCTTAATAATGATCCACGCTAGTTATTTTGCCTGGTTCCTTCTCAATTGGAATCACATGAATGATGAATTGCTTAAGGATATAGGGGGACTGCTTATAACTATAGTAACTAACTTTACAGGGATATAAAATCAGCCTTCTAAACTGCCAGACTACTACTTATTAGTATTAGTTAGTAAAAATCTTGTTTATTCTCAGTAATATTACATTTATATTCGTAATATGTGGCGATGTAGGTTTCAAATAATTAATGCCCGAAAACTGTTACATTGATGTGATGGCATTTCCTCAAAATATCATGGAATTGTCATTTAATAATTAGTTCTCAAAGTCACTATTATGCACGGAATCAGCCAGATATATACTGCTTTCTTGACGCGGGACTTTTAATTTCAGGTGTGAGAAAGTGTGCGTATAACCGTAGGTTAGATGAAAAGTCGCAAACCTGCACAATGCCTTGAGGTAGTTACTAGGTAGGATAATTAAATATATTAAAACATGCTATCTCTCAATAGTATATTCTTAGTACGTAAATGAAAATGATTATTTTTATTTCGAGAGAGCAGGGAGGAGTCAGTGGAGAGGGAGGGCAAAAGAGGTTCAGTGTTGTGGGCAAGGGAGTTTCAGTGTAGAGTGCAAGGGAGTACCAGCTCATTAATAATAATAAACTTTTACTGTCGCAGACAAACAGGCCTTTTAGACATTCTGTATACATCCATAGTTGGCAGCAAGGGTATGCCAGACTAAACCGGCTAAAAGATAAACCCTCCCCAAGTCCAGAGCAGCGACCACCCGTTGTCCAGACCAGACTAGTCTGGAACAGTGTTTCAATTTCTTCCCAGTTATAGACCATTCGGTCCAGACCAGATCCAGATTAGTTACAGACCACATATTTTTACCTGGGATGCTTTGACTTCCGCTAGCAATGAAGCTTTGAAACTAGAGTGTAGAACATGGTCAGCATTATTCGCCTTCGAGTAAAGTTCTTTCCTTTTATTATTTTTACATTTATTTCTTATTTCAGATACGTGCCTGTACTGATGGCTCAAGCTAAAATTTATTGGGATATGGAGAACTATGCCCAAGTCCAAAAAATTTTTAAAAAGTCTGTAGAATTTTGTGAGCATAGTGAAATATGGAAACTTAATGTGGCTCACGTTCTTTTTATGCAAGAAAACAAACTAAGAGAAGCTACAAAGTTTTATGAACCGATTGTGAAGAAAAACTATGACAATGTAAAAGACACGTTAATAAATTTAACCAACTTCATCACAAAAAGGTACCTATAAAACTGTTGATATTTCTAGATGCTGAACGTGAGTGCCATTGTCCTTGCAAATCTTTGCGTGGCGTACATCATGACTGCTCAAAATGAAGAAGCGGAAGAATTAATGAAGAAACTAGAAAAGGAAGAGGAGCAGCTTGCATATGAAGAGACTGATAAAAAAGTTTTTCATTTATGTATAGTAAACCTCGTGATTGGGTATGACTCATTCTGTTTGCAATTTGAGTGCTACTATTGTAGCATACTATATTAATTCTATGAGGAAAATTAATCCTTTCCAATGCAGGACACTTTACTGTGCCAAAGGAAATTATGAATTTGGAATATCCAGGGTTATGAGGAGTTTAGAGCCTTTCAACAAGAAGCTAGGTACAGACACATGGTATGTTTGATAGATAATGTCAGTCTGTACTAACAAACAAGAGCAAACATAAGTGAGCTTTTAAAATTTTGCGTTATTATTTCCAGGTATCATGCTAAAAGATGCTTTTTATCCCTCATTGAAGTTCTGGCTAAAAATATTATTCTAGTTCGAGATTCAGTGATACAAGAATGTATTGTCTTTTTGGAGCAGTGTGAAGGTAAGCAAAGAGAAATTATTATTCTTTAAAGTCTCCTACTCAGCCTTCTCACTTGCATGGAGTAGTGATCTATCTGTCTTCACAAACTGAGTATGTATAGGTTTCTCAGTGACTATGGCTCCACATATGTTTCTTTTGTCTGGTCCAATGGGGAGATTTTTCAAATTTTCCTCATTTATACATCTGTTTTTTATGTACTGAACAGAATTGCCTGAAATTAATACAACTGATTTCATACCATATTTCTCAGAATTTAAGCCACACTCTTTTTTTTAGTGCATCCCGTACTACCTACTGTATTAGGCATTAGAAATTTATATCTGTTTTTACGTTACCTATGTAACTGTGACACAATGTTACCTATATTATCCTTTAATATATAAATAAATTGTGCACCAATTTGAACTTTTTCAGCGTTATTTCTTACTTTCCCCATGGCTTAGGCGAGTATATCTGGCATCCACGTGAATCCGAATGGCTGGTTTGCTCAAATCAGTCAATTTTATGATTTTTTGATAAAGTTCTTGAATTTAAGCTGCACCTCGAATATAAGCCGCACCCCGATTTTTAGTCCCCAAAATCGGGGAAATATGGTTTATTTATTTATTTTGAGGTTTGGACCTAACCAAAATTATACTAATGAAGGATTAGCTAGTATTTTCCCTGCATTTCTCAGACTTCCCAACCAGAGATGTTCTTCATTTTTTCCCGATATTTTGATAAGTGACTTTCTCTTGTCTTCTAGGGTAGATTATTCCCACTTTGTTGTCTTTGTCCAGTCTTAAACCTTTTTCAGTGATCTCACCAACTGAATTTGTTCCTCAATACTTTCTGGTGTTACTCGGTGGAATCACTGCATCATGAACAGTAACATTAACTTTGTAAGCTCCACAAAAAATATTTATTGGTACAACCGGCTTCACCAGTTGCGGCATCTTCAGTATACATCCATCTGAAGCCTGAATCACTTACACCCAGTGACTGATGACTCTCTGTATTTTACAGTGTTTGGAAGAAACATAAGAACGGTCAATGAGCAACCATTGGAAGAATTGCAAATGCACATTGGAAAAACTACAGTTGCTTATGAAGCTCGTTTGTTAAAGTGCTTACTCATGAAATTACAGGAATCATGAGAAAATATAAACGATAATAACTTCTATATTTCCTAGATGGCTTAAAGATGATTAGTGATGAGATACAAGGTAATGTTTTTCCTTATGATTTTTCTAAAAAGATATATATGAAATTAGCAATGACAAATATAAGTAATGTGAAAATATTATTTCAGGTTTAAGCTAGAGAATATTTAATAGTAAATAATAAGCAATGATGATAATTTTAGTCTGTGAATTATCTCAAGGATATTATAACTTGAATTTTAATATCAATGCCTATTATAATTACAGAGATTTTGTTGTCCACCACTACTGAAGTCAATGGAAAAGAAATTCTGAAGAAAAAAGACAATGTGTACTATCTACTGGGTTCCAAAAGTGAAAAATATACAGATTGTACAGCCTACTGATGAATTGCAAGAAATAAATATCCTGACTTAAAAAATTGGTATTTAAACTTCCCCAAACAGGGAATGGACATTTGTACTTCCAACAATTGTCCTCAAATGGTGAGCTGCCTGCAGATTATGGTCTTCCCAAGATACCTGATATATTTTAAGAAAGCAAGAAGTACGTTTAAATAAAAAAAGCAAGTTACAAGGAAGAACATAAAAGTTGTTTGAAGGTCGGAAGAATACATATACGCATGCAAAATTCTGTGCATGCTGAGGTTCTTGAGTAAACAAAACATAATAATTTCCACTTTATAGATATCAAAGGTTAGGATGGATGAAATGTATTCTAAATGGGGCTGCTGTTATGTTCTTCATCTTTCATACTGGGCTCCTCTCTCAAGCCCAGCATTCTTATTAAGACTATAGGTACCCTATAGGGAGGGAATTGGATGAGATGAGAGGTAATCTGCCCTTTATTAGCCCCCTTCCCTCCCCCCCAAGAGTCACTTTTTTTTAAATTTGTATTCATTATTTTAAATATGTCATGAGCCACAGAAACACAAAGAAAATGGATTAAAATTGAAAGACAAAACAGCAAAATAAAATCGCTGACATGCATTGTGACAAATCCAAATGCACTCAACACAACAAAATGAATAATGGAATGGAAAACACCAGAGTGACAAGCATATTACACACTATATTCATAAAACACTTCTGCTTGTTGCTCTATGCACACCATTGTACAATAAATCATTAAACTGTGCTACTATATTGTGTGGGTGGTTGTGGAGGTTTTTGTTTGCCATCATGTATGATGTCTTTGCATCTTATAAGATGTAATATGTAAGTAAATACAGTGGCGTATGGATGGAGGGGTTTAGGGTTTTAACCCCCCCCCCCCCCAAAAAAAAATGTTTACCAGAATTCGTTTTCACTCGTTTACCTGAACTAGCGTTTAGAATTTTGCCTATTGGGCTGAAAAAAATAGTTGAATTGTCTTAACAAGTTGAGTGCGGGTATGATATTGCTTTCAGTTCCCATTTCCTAAAACTTGCAATGCAGCTCTTTAAATAAGTAACTGCTGTCATTAATATGAGACACCCGCCAGCCACTTGTGCTGTGTGCGTCACTCATGAGTGACACCCGCACTCAACGTGTTAATGAAAAGAGAATGTTAACTTAATTATTGTTTTATTGAATAATAATTCTAAATATTTTATGATGATGCACATAAATATTAATAACCCCTCCGCAGAAGTCAAAACCCCCCAAAAGTCAATTCTGTGTATGCCACTGAGTATATCTACTGTCCACTGCTTTAATTCAGTATATTCAATGAGTGTACTACACTGTACCACAGAGTAAGATACCTTACTCTATGACTGTACTTACTGGGGAATGTTTCACTATGTCAGCACTTAGGGATTAGCTGTAAATGCATTTCATTTATTAATGGTATGATGATACAACCCCACAAGCAGTTGCAGGAGTGTGTAGCAGGGGATGTTAGGTCACCACCCATAAAAGGAGGACAGGGATGGGAATTTGAAGAGGGTAGAGGACAAAATGTGAAATGTGTTTTGATGCATTAGCATGTATGTAATTACCTTCAGTTGTAATAATTGATAGTACACAGGAAAAAGGATTCTTAAACTTAGCTGTTGTGCAATGACCTTCCCTAATTTCATCACTTGTGTCTGTCCTACAGATGTAGTGTGGGATAAAATAATGTCTACCGTGTCTTCCAAAAATTGTTAAAAGAATATTTTAGTAAATCCTTGGGTCTCTAATGGGTCCCAATCCAATCATTCTAATAGCAAGCTCTCTTTTCTTGTGGTAGCCTCATATGAAATCCGTGGCTTTTCTTAGTATCCTGAGCTCGTGGATTAAAAAATCCTTCTGCCCTTGGTCCCTGATGCTTGCAGAATTCTCAAGGTTTGTGGCCTAATGATAGTGAGATAACTCCTCAATTTCACCTTATCTTATGGTGCAGAGATATACCCATTCTCCATTTTGGGTAGGGGGTCACATGAGTATGAAAAAGGTGGAGAAAGATGAGAGGGACATATAATTAATCAAGAGAGGAAATAAATGGACAAAAGCATTTTCCATGTTGCAGCACTCATGAAAACAGAGACACCTGAGTAGTACATTGAACACTCTGGAAATAAATTGCTGGCACCTATGGGGTGTAAAACAAATATGGAACTGGCTACGACAGTTGCTACTGTGGAGTCACAATATAAGGGTAACGTATGTGAAGGTGAGATTCATTGCAAAATTTTAGTAAAAGACTGAGGAAGTAAAGGAATGAAGAATATCTTTATTTATGCATTAATATTTGTTGGTTGCAGGACAACATAAACACAAGTATAGGATAAGTCATTACTGTAGTACCAAGTAAATCAACTTTTGTGTAGTGTCATGTTGCAATGAGTCAAAAAAAAAAAATAATAATAAAACAAATACAACAGTGAAAAATTAAACCTGTAAACATAAAAATAAAACACTTTATCTATTCAAGTACTCGAAGATCTAAGGTTTTCCTGGTGTATGGTGATGTTGAAGGTTGATAGGGCTTTCCACCTCATTAAACTCTCCATCTCCGACAACGTTTCGATGATGACAATGGACGACACATACATCTAAATGCCGGCAGAGATGGAAGAGTTTAACCTGGTGGGAAGCCCGAACAACCTTCAACATATTCAAGTACTCATTTATGTAGTAGTAAGCCCCATCAATCAAAAATTTTTTTACAGCTTAGAAGCACACTACTGATGTTGTTTCTTTAATCTCAGCAGGTTGTGAGACATATGTCTAAAATCTTTCTTTTTCCTGGTATTGTGATTATGAAGATCCATATTCATATGAAGAATAAGGGTGGAATGTTTTTCCTTAAGTCTCTACCCAATAGGTTGTCCCCAGTGGCGTAATTCGAGGGTGGCAAGGGGGGCAGTAGGCACCCCAGAATTTTGAAGTATAAACTTCAATAATTTACAAACAAATGGTAAATACAATTCTACATGCACATAGAGATGTGAAAATTACAATCATTTTCCAGTAATATTAAGTTTTGAGCATTTAACAGCAAATATATCATTAAATAAGAAAGCCAATAGCACTAGGAAGGGAATAACAATATTTAAACCATACCTTATACAACATTTATCTATTAGAAATTTTTAAATAAAAAATACTATGGCAGCAACATGCAATCCAGCATTCTTTTGTCAAAGTAAGAGAAATTTTCAAGAAATATATTCTAATGCAATACCTACTATATATAATACTATAATTAAAGTAAAATATTCCAAAAATGAGTTGTACATGCCTCAATTTATTATTAAACACTTAGGGAATGTGAACTTGGCTTAAAAGAACATGTTGGAATTTAGCTGTATGAAAAACTATCTCAAACAGGTGAATTATCTAGGAAGTTACGGTAATTTTCATGGGGTGCGGTAAATTACGATAAATACCGCCGTACTTTACGAAAATTACCGAGGTAATTTTCGGAGTGGCCCATCTCTACATGCACAGCACTTTCTTTAACTTTATTTATCCTTCAGTAATCATGCCTAATTTAGCCTTAACTTCAAAGACTAACAACTAAACATGTGAAGGCTAGGCTTAGATTGCTTGAACAATTGAGAATAGATATCTTTCAGAGCGACACGGAGAACATCATATTAGAACCCCACTATACTTCCAGGTCCGATAGAAACGATAAATTAAGAGAGATATTTTGCCGAACGGATAGGTATGGGAATTCGTTTTTCCCCCGAACAATAAGGGACTTCAATAAATGCTAGGCGTAATTTCATTAGAGCGTTTCCTTTTTATCTTTAAGCGGCTGGTGTCCTAACACCCCCCCGCCACACGCCTATTGAGGCGGCTTGCGGGGTAATATGTAGATGTAAACGCTGTTATTTTTTTTAATTTTCCAGGGGAGGACCCCCCTTCCCCCGGTAGTCATTGCCACCACAGTTTAAACGTTGAAATTATGCTCATGGCTGTCCCTGTAGATAATATATGGTTATCCTCAGAGTCGGATTAACACACTTTGGGGGCCTGTAGGAAGTACAAGCACTACATTGATCAACAAGTCGTAATAGAAGATCAGGAAAAAAATTCTGGGGGCCTCTCCGAGACCATTAGGCAAATGCCTGCTGTTCCTTATTGGTAGGGACATGAAAAACTCGCAAATGCGATAACACGAATTCCAGGGTTTTCCTCGAAAACGCGAATTTCAACATTTCGATTGAGAATTTCAATATTTCCAACGTGAATTTCCTCATTTTGGCGGTCTCTGTCATTTAACTTGCGACTGCAAACATTTAGTTAAGCAGTACATATTTGGAAATGGCCTTTCCCGTTCAACTTTATTTAGAAATGTTACTTGGCTATAACATTCTTCAATCAAGTTTTGTGAACTTGAACAAAAGGAGTGAAAAATGCATGCCAAAATATTGCTATACAGGTAGTCCCCGAGTTACGTAAGTCTCGACTTACGGTAATATGCAAGGAGGTTAAAATAAAATGGAGGAGGCATGCCCGTGAAAGCTCATGGGCGAAAGTGAAGCAAGAATAGGGGTGCTTGGGAAGGATTTTGTGCCGAGTAGGTGTTGCCAAACCAGTCACAAAACATCGCCTTGCCTGTGGTTTTTAACTTAGATTTGACGAAAATCGAATGTGACCGCCGGAAACGTAAGCCAGAGGAAGGTCTAAACCGTGCCGACAGCAATGGCGGAATTGGTTTCATGAATCAAGTGATATATCGCCTCCATTCATTTTTTAACCTCCTTGGTAATATGTATAATTGTAAGTGGGAACCTTACCCAAAACGACGAAAATTAAGAGGTTCGAAGAGTGGTTGCCCACTTTCAAGGGGCGCTTGTCATGGCATCAGCATAGTGATTTTTAGTCCAATCAATAGAGATAAACCCAATGTAAATTTTACTCAAATTCTATAGTGGATGAAATGTGCTCAGGAGTGTGGAGGTGGGCATGAAATGACCCCCCCATGTGCGTTCGACTCGAGATTATGAGGGGTTGCTAAGTAGTGATTGTTTATAGGGCGCCGAAATGACGTTTTTCTTATTATTACAATAACTAATGAACTTACGAAAACATGTTTCTAACAAAAGTTGTGGGTAATCAAATAACCTTTAACTTGAGTCGTCGTACGTCGAAATCGATGAATTAGTTATTGCAAAAAACCGGTGCACAAAGTGGAGCGTATTCACGGCGGACGCGGCAGCAACAATGGGACGCGTGGATGGGGTAGAGAGCGGCGGTGAATCATGGAGCTGCCGCGCGCTTGAAAAACTGAATTAAATAATAGTTGCAATTCAGACGCATCTCACTTTTAATCCTACTAACACGGCTGTCCACGTATTGTACGCTACTATCATAAGTGCAACAACAAAACTTCTCCATCTCATTGCATATGGCTAATAAAATTAATATACATTAATGATGAATGTACTGAATATGTCTTGGAGGAGAGTAACGACAAATATCAATCTTATTTTAAAAAAATGTCGGCATAAATAAATTGTTTTGATGAAATGAAAGAATGTGTGTAATAAATGTTTCTTCCATTTTTATAAACATAAGCTTATATTAAATAGTTATTAGTAAGTATAATGACCGTAACTATGCAGTGAGTCACATTAATAATAAAAATGAATAATAACTGAATCTCTAAATATGTCTCGTAAATGTGTCAGCATAAATAAATTGTTTTGATGAAATGAAAGAATGTGTATAATATATGTTTCTTCCATTTTGACAAACATGAGCTTAAATTAAATAGTTATTAGTAAGTAATTACAGTAACTGTGCAGTTAGTCACAATAATAATAAAAATTAATAACAACAATTGAATCGCCAACTATATACTTTAGCTGATAGCGTAATTGTTAATTATTTTCCAAGATAACCCTAATTAAAAAAATAAACGTCGAGATTGGTCCATGAATACCGGAGATAGAGCGAACTTGTACGCGCTCCTCCGTTTGAAGTTTCCAATTCAGTTTTTCAAGCGCGCGGCAGCTCCATGATTCACCGCCGCTCTCTACCCCATCCACGCGTCCCATTGTTGCTGCCGCGTCCACCGTGAATACGCTCCACTTTGTGCACGCAATTTTATAACAAAAGATAAGTTTTATTTAAAAACGTAATTGCAATAATCAAATATAAACCTTTGTTTGTGTAAAGCCGTTGAAATGGTTTCTTAACTTTTATAAATAAATCCTCTGCGATTTAAAGAAAAAAAATTCTATCTCGGCTCCTATTGGTCGTAAGGACTTCTTGTTTTTCATGAATATGCGCAATCAAACCAGCTTACAGAATATTCAAGTTAGAAACTGGTGTGACCAACAGCCGACGCCGTAGCTCTATTTGTTTATATAAAACGCTAGTCTGAAAACGTAATCTTTTTAAACGTTTATTTCTATGACTTTTTAATGATTTTTCGAATTGGTTTTAATGCTACATGTAATATAAGTCTTTGAGAGTAGAATTCCGTTGGATTTGACTCAATAATTTCACGACAAGATAGCAATTATTAACTTTAAAACGCTGTCTCCGGATAAACAATAGGCCATAACTCAGCAAACAATTCAAAAATCACCTATTAAAAAATATCGTTGTATTAATAATCACAAGCGCTTTCCTTCAAAGCAATAAAAATAGTGACAAATTTATTTTTGCACTGAATATTTAATTAACAAAAAACTCCCATTTTCACCGGTTTTTTTGCAATAACTAATTCATCGATTTCGACGTACGACGACTCAAGTTAAAGGTTATTTGATTGACATTTGAAAGGTAATGGATTATATTGTGCTGAAGACCTAACATTTCTTTGTCGTGTAAGACTTGGTTATATTGATACCGGGATGCATTTAGTTTTGAAGAGACAAACTGAGAAAAAAATGGGACAGTTTATAAAACAAACAATAATCGCAGTTTATTTCACTGTACCCTTCTTGGCCACCGCCAAGTACCTAATAATTCCTCTGCCCCCCGCCCCCCAGTAGAAAAAACGCGCTCAGTTCCGGTTCTATCACAGCCATTCAACCAAGTGATAGCCACTCGGGGGCCTTCGAGGACCGATGCGAGATATATTTCATTTCACATTCAATCAATGGCGGATCAAGGTCGTTGTTTTGGGAGAGCTGATTGCTACCTACCGGAAGTCTGGAATACCAATTAATGAACACGTTTCCCTAATATACCGAATGACGGGACGGGATAAGGGCCACCGCCTACGCATTCAATTTGCCCTAACCGTGACATTAGTGTCCACCGTGCGTTTACACACTCCAACATATCAACTTCCACCGCAGGGAATTGTTGCTCATTATCTGTCAGAGCAGAGGCTGAACACATTTGGTGTTCACTATCGGCAATAGGGTTTTTTAACGCCTTAATCCCGAGGAGACCCAAGCCACTCCACTTATCTCAGCAAGGCGGGCTTCATTAATACCATGGCGGGCTTGATCCAAAAAGAAAAAAATACGCGTTTTCTCAGCCTTCAACCATGACGACGAAAATAAAGTCTTCAATTTATGGACTACGCGGGAAATAAGACTCAGAGGAATACATGAGCAGAAAGGAAAGGAATATTGATACCCAATATCCAGAGAAACTTCGCAAATTAACATTATAAGCGTAATTCTACGGTGGCAATTATTCATTAAGGGCAGGGGACAACAGGAAATACTGTCGTAATGAAATGGGAGAATTCTTTCTAAGACCAATAATCCGTGACGATGGCGGGAGAAAGTGAAAGAAAACTGAACCTGTGCAGAAATCCGTTCGTGCACGGCCTATAGACCGCACATTTTCCAATGGCAAGTTAGCGAGTCGACACACAATGCTCTCCGCAAAGGTCATCACTTACCAGCATTTTCTAGCCTTTTCCCACGTCCTGCTCCAGTTGGCCAGCCAGTGCTCGGCGGATGTTCGATTACCTGCGATGGATCAAGGGCCAAAGGAAGGTAAGTTCTTACCAATAGACCGCAGCTATTTACTTCGAAGTAACACGCGCAAAGTGCGATCATATCCATGTCACAATTGTATTTCATCAGCTTAACTTTTTCCTTAAAAAAGGGAAATTTAATCCAGGAAGGAACACATTGATATAAAAAAATAGAGAAATGGCAGCATCGAAACAATTAGTCATGTGATACCTATGGGTAATGATTACACGTTCTCTGACTGCAACTACGAAAATCGCTTATGGCGAAAAACTACTCCCATTCACTTACATTTTCCTATTACGTGAATGAGGTCATGAGTGATGCAACGCCATGTGGTATTCCCATTTTTCACAGGTGCTAGCAGGAAGCTGGTTTGCCCGCCCCCCAACTACCGCCCGGACTCTGCAGAGAAGCTGCTGTTAAATCTTCTTCCGTGTTCAACGAGCCAGGATTGTCCTTTGAACCAGAACCTAGGCATCCTGTGTTGCAAGGCGGCCGACGGAGGGCATGGTCGATGCAGATACGGCGTCATTCCCCCTAAACCTAAGCCCACGCATTTGCGTACGTACTGAATGGTGAAACACAAAAAATCTGGCGTAATTATATACAGCGCTAGTATTAGTAGCACTAAAAATGAAGATACGAAAATGCTTTTACCAATTTTTGAGATTAAATAAAATTTGCCAATTACGACTCATAATTAATGTTTTCGTACATCTCAAAATAAAATAGTTATTTAAAAAATAATTTTATGAAGGAGATAAATTTTGACAATTTCAGTTACCATTTTAGAAAATTAAGCAATGTGGGTAAATTTTGGCAGAAAAATCAAGAAACTTAGACCTGCTTTTCTTTGTAAGTATTGCTGGATGCCACTTCTTTTGGGGGTTTCAATGGTAACTGCAGAATACTTATGACAAAATGTTTGTGTTGCCTTAGCTCAGTAACTAAGGAGTTGCGACCCAATGTTCATAAGACAAAAAATGCTTAAAATCAATTCTCCAACCAACTCCAGAAGTATTGCACTTCCTTCCTGAAACACCCTGTATATCTTTTTCACTGATTTATCATTCACCGCAACAAATAACAGGAACAGGTGGTGTTAGTTAATTGCGATAAAATATTTCGGCTCGAACATAGCAAAAAATGGCCCCATAACTAACATAATAAGTGTGTACATACATGTGGGGTCCATCCCTAAGATGGCCAAACCGAAGTGCCACATAATAGCTTCAAGTTTTAGTGCAAGATGATATGTCCTATGTGAAATATCATGTAGTTACGTAGCCTCCTCACCAGTAGATTTGAACTTTAAAATTTAATTAAAGCTAAATACAAATCTAAACTTGCATGTTTCCTGGTGGTGAACCTTATGGTTCAAATCCTTAATTGGATGGGGGTGCAGCTGCGAACTTAGCCACCCTTTGAAGGACTTGAGTTGGTACTATATCTTCCGTAAATACAGGGCTGATTTGGATAAATTCAGACTAGAGCTCAAATGACTGTATGCAATAAAGTATTTCAAGATGCACAGCTTAGGAGTTCCACTCCCTTACATTCAATCAGAAGTGGACACTGTCTTGATACCTATACCAAAGAAGACAGGTTGACTTGGACGACCAGGTATCGGTTTGTCGATCATCAACTGGATTGCAAGCTTTGATGGATGCATTAGAAAATGTGAATTACAGAATGAAGATAAATCATAAAACAAAAGTACATAATGAGAATTGCTGGGGCTAAGTGTCATCAAAGTGGGGAAGTCACTAACTGGAGCAAGTAGAACAATATAATTACCTGGATAGTATGTAGGGAGATATTGGGCTTAGTCCCAAAGCAGAATGTGTTTTATCTTGCTGCAATGGTTAATGCTAAAACGAAAAAATTTCTGTGTGCACGCATTTTAGTAATATATTTTTCTTATCTTTCTGCAGCCCTCATTTTCGTTCTGTGACAATGTTGCGCCCTTGCTTGTTGTTGGTGAATACTCACCCCCTGCCTCACACCTGAGGTGGCTTGCAGGGTACTTTGTAGATGTAGACGTTCTGCTTTGGGGGCCTTAATTGCAAAAACATTAGGAGAATGGCACTGGCAAAAGAAGTGTTAACCTATATGAGGGAGCAGATGAAGGGGGCCTTGGGTAAGGACACAAAGAAAAGGCTGAAAAGAAGTAAAACATGGAGGGGAAATATTATGGAGGGGAAAAAAGGACTCTACAAAAGGAAGACAAGCAAAGCAGTGCTTGGTATGGTGGGTGAGGAAACTCCTGGATGAAAGGCAGTCAATGGTTGGTACAGGTAATGATGGGCACAGGTTTCTTGAGGTCCGTGGTCAAGGGGAGGATGTTGGGTAAGTGGAAGAGAGAGGATAAGATTTGCATTTGGTTGAGTCAGGCTCTAGTTGGTGAAATCTTAGTCACACAAAAGAAAAGCTTTGTAATATTTCACTCAATTTGTTGGTGAAGATAGTTTTAGGTTAACAGTGGACATAACCAGGACACCTGATGATGTCCCCTGTCGGATAGAACAGAAGCAACATCCATGTAATTAAAACAATGTGAAATTTTAGTTTTCATCTTTTGTGTGAGAATAGGTTTTATGGACAGGTTGAAGAGAGGTAGGACATACGCTGAGATAAGGAACTATTTTTTCGGTAAATACAAAGATGCTGGTAAAAATGTATCTCTGTGGATTTTTACTCTTCCATTCAAACCTACCTTAACCGATATATTACCCTAATACGACTAAAATAAAGTAATGACCGTCGGAAAATTGACAGGATAGAGCACCATGTGATATGCAGAGTCTAATATGAAACGCAATCAACTTAATTTTTCAAAATATTTTCATCACGTACTAAAACCAGAACAAGTGGAATAGAAAATGTTACCTAATAAATATTACAGCCCACCTTCAAGTCAGCATACATAAGTTATGGTACATCACCTTGACAATTTCCAGAAGTAATCAATGACTGGCAGTAAAATTCAATACATTGAAAATGGTGCACTAGCAATCCTTTAAGACTCATGCAAGATACTCTTAGGAAGTATTTCAACAATACCACACAAATATTCATATGGTTTCAAAAAACATTCCTACAGCAAAACATTAGACCTTAACACCAACAATGAAATGACCCCCTAACAAGTTTCTCACCAGTAAAAAAATATTGTTAGATAAGATTATTCGTGAGGAACTCTGGATTCTCTACACAACTGGAGGAGGAAATAATCCTGATCATTAAGACTTAACCACAAAGAATTTGCATATGAAATCACCTAAACTAATGGTTGTCACTGAATAAGCATTCTTTCATTACAGCCTTACTAGGAGTAGAACGCCACTGCCCAGAGAAGGAACCTTTAGCAGAAATCCTACCCATAAAAAACTGTACAGGTGACAATGACTGCTGGCCTCGCATATGTTGTGATGGTTACTGTAGGACACCAGACCTTGATAAGATAATACCAACTCAGAATGGATACAACTCCCTGACAAGTAAGTTACCTCATCTCTCCAACAACTAAATCCACTCTTGGTAATATTTGGCATTGAAGTTAAACCCTCACATTTATCACAATTTCACTATTGAAAGCAAAACGTTTACAACAGACGAATTAAAATATTTTTATCAATTTTTTGCATGACGTGACAAAACTAGTCCTATGACGACTGATGCACATTTTTATTTGCTATAGGTCTGAAAAATGCAGCCGAATACTTGCAATGCACACCTCCACCCCGCTATGATTTCTTCAAAAAGACTTGCCAGTCATTGAGAGACTGTTTTCCAATGGTTTGCTGTCAAGAGAGAGATGTGAAAGTTTGCAGGCCAGGAAAAAAATCTGTTCTTCCATTACTAGCCACACTGGTGAACGTAAGGTACCAGATATTTGTGATCATGCCAAAAAGTACACCTAACTTAATGATGTACTATGAAATTTTCAAAACTGATTGCAAAATGTCATTTATGGTACAGTAGTAATATAGGGTGTTGGGCAGTGGGCTATATTCCATCCCTGACTCAAATTCGAAGAAATAGTGAGACATTGACAAACAATTCAGCTAGAAGTTATTCCTTCAAGGAGTATGGTCCACAAGAAAAAAATATTGAATGAGTATTCCAAATTTATAGGCAAAATTTCAATCACTGGTTGGTTAGTGTTATTAGTACAGTACTGCCTGTTGATCTATCAGTGCCTAATGGTCAAATATGTATTACGTATACTCACATTGATACTCATCACTTCCCACAGAATTTACATTATTAAGCCCTTAAGACTAGAATTTTCCAGATCAAAACTAAAGATGCTTAATTTCAACACAAAGCAAATTTTTAACCACCAAATTAGCACTAAGATTTTAATTTTTTTAGATATATGCAAATGGATGTGGCATCAACTTTAGTTTCTGTATGAATACATTAATTTATATACTAATTACTTAATTAATACCGCAGACATTTTAATTCATATTTATGTTTTTCCAGGACGTAGCTGAAGGATGACACTCGAATGAAACAAAAATCACATGTCACGGTTTATTTGACAAGTAACCAATGTTTTGTACATTAAAATAATTAACTTATAAAATGTCCCGCGGGCGTGGCAGAGGAATGGCATTAATCAAGCTGAAAAAAGTGAGAGAAGATAAATATGTTACTTCATAATAAATGTCAAAATGGATAATAAATGATTATAGACTTAATATTCATACCTTTTTAAATCCTATATCGGCAGCATATTCTCTGAAGCACTGACGGCAAATGTTCAAGCCGTACTTCCTTATAAGTCCATGCCTATTAGCACAGGATCGACTGAAAATTAGGAACACATACATCAAGACTCACAGTAAGGTAATTGGATACCGAACATTTGAAAGGATACTCGCACTAAGAAGTGCCTACTCAAGTGAAGCCAAATGACATTCCCCTCACGGATACTCGATATTTACATAACAGTAGAGGCCGTTTTACACGGTACATTTGTTTGTACAAACTCTCCCGTGAACTCTTGCATGAGGCAAAATGTATCGTGTAAAGCGGCAAATTGTATGAACCCTTGTGCGAATGTCTCAATGCCTGCACGGGAAATAGAACCTGTTCTAATTTCGTTGCGACAAACGTACAATCTCACGTACATTCGTTTGTACAAAATCTTTCATCGTGTAAAACGGCCTTAAGAGCGTTTAGCTATTTGTAATAATTTTCGAGAATAATTCACATTGGTGAAGAGAAAATTGTTCTCCCTCGAACCATCTTTATATCCAACAACAGTCCGTCATGCTATTTGGCACGCTTAAGTAGGCACGACCACTGAGGGTAAGGAACAGAAATCCTTAACGAGCAGTTGCAGATATCATAGATTGTTCACAATCACACTAAATATACGCGGAAAATTTAACTAATTGTATGCGCCCACATTATTTCACGGCTTAATCTTCACCTATTCACCGTGTTTTCATGAATATCATGCCCTCACATCAGTGAACCTCAAACGATCATACGAGTTGCGACTGAATAACTACAAATTAAGTAACATTAATTACACGACACACATGGAATGGGATACCAAGAGCACGTCAATAACTCAAGCTCCAAGTGATTTCAAATCGAATGGAAAAAATTGATAAGGCTAAAAAACAAAATTATGAAATAGCCATAATGTGAATAAAATATCTCAGCAAATTTATAATCCTGGAAGAATAACTTAAACGAAAGTATATATTGTCACGCAACATGGCGACCGAGTCCGATTCATGTTTACGATAACGCGGAACTCCGGCAAGACATCGTATTTATGTCAATTACTTACCACGACCTGGACCCCTGGCCATATTTCCTTGGATGAGAATACCAGATATTTTGAAAACCCATTTTCAATCAGCAACTAATACGCACACACTACCAACACCACGTGTGAATTCCCAACCACAATGGTCGACGAAGGAAGGAAGCGCATGAAAAATGTGAATAACGACATCCAATGCTCAATTGTTTTCAGTTCTCGAGAGATGGCGGGACCTGTGTTTAAAAAACACATGAATATGGAAAAACACTTGATAGTGTAACTGGTGCAACTCGTTTGAAATTTATATTATCCATGATGTGTTAATTACTTTCGTGTGATTTGAGAGGTGCAAAGACTTGGGTGTAGGAGATCTTTCTGTGCTAAGTAAAAATGGAGGCCACGAAGTCGAGTTTTAATTATAATTATATATCTTATATCGTCCTTGTTTTTGGTGTCCTCCTCTCGGCATTAAACTTCTACGATATAAGCGGTGGTCGTTATGCCATAAGGGTAACTGATGAATGTAAAGATAGAAATAATGGATGTGTTAATAGAAAGCCGACAGTTTGGATACACGCCAGGAATGTAGGTTAAGTTGTCAAATTGTTGTTAGACATTTCGGACATTACTCTTTTTAACGTCTGCATTCTTAACCTCTATTGCCTTAGATCGAAACGGGCTATTTAAAGCACGTGAAAGCTGTCTTCGAACGGTTTGGTTTTTCTTTCGGAGATAATTCATCTGACTGGGATGTGCTGTGGTCTCACGAGTATCCATTCAAAGAGCTTAGGAGCTCACTTATTAGTATGATGCCGCATCAAAAGGTATTTGTTTCACGGTTTTTAAATTTGTGAAAGTACATGTCTTCGGTACTGTCAATATTTCTCTATCTTTTTTTTTATTTAGGTTAATCACTTTCCCGGTTGTGGTTTCATCACAAATAAAGTTAGTTTGTCGACGTCTGGCTCATCTCATATTCCCAAGGCCTTCAAACTTCCCGAAGATAAAAACAAATTATTAGAATTCGTAAGTTATTCATGTCAATAACTCGTGTATATTAAGGATACTACATTCCCCAGGGCATTGTGCTGGCCTTCAGTTGCTTCATAATTTTCTTCGTTTCTACAGGCACGAATAAATGATGGCACACTGTTTGTTCAGAAGAGTAATAGTCATCGAGGAATAAAAATTGAACCATTAGCAGCAATGAATTTGGATTCTTCCGAGAATTTTGTACAACAGTATATAAGTAACCCTTTGCTCATAGATGGTTACAAATTTGATATTGGTGTTTACACAATTCTCACTTCAATTGATCCTTTAAGGGTATATGCTTACTCAGGTGATGTGCTCTTCAGGTGAGCTCTGAAATCTATTTAAGTGCATTCAGTTTTATTTTGTCATGTTATTTCTTATATAATTGTTTATTCCATTTATTGTTGTTTATCCACTTAAAACAGGTTTTGCCCAGAGAAATATCATCCATTTGATCCTCAAGTTGTGGACAAGTATGTTGTTGGGGATGATTACCTTCCCATTTGGAATGTTCCATCCTTAAAAAATTATTACAACAATTTAGGTTTCTCCATGAAGGACACTTTTGATGCTTATCTGCGATCATTAGGTACTGCATTTTTCCCCCCAATTTTCACCAGTTTTTCATTTAAACTTTTGTTCATCGGCTGGTATTATAAATCTAATAACTTTTAGGATCATTTATTTTGGTTACACTGTATTTCATTTGATGAACAGAACCAAAGTGATGTTAGAGGAAGAGTAGAGTAAGTTATTAATTGAGTGAACCAGTAAACTTGGATGAACTGTAAGCCAATATATCACTGTTGTATTGACAAAATATAATCATATGCTACGTTTAGATATATTTTTATAAGTCTAAAGTACATACTTAAGCTGTGATTCTTGTGAACACTTTTCATCTCACTCTCTTGTGCCTCTGGAGCTAGTAGTGCATACCATTCTTTAAGTTGTACTACAGGCTGGATATCCTTACTTTTCTGGAATGACATCTTCGAAAATTAAAAGTGCCTGATGACTCCTCAACTTCTTTCAGGGTAAACATTGTTGAAATAGCTTATTTCTTGGGGTTGGACCCATAAAACGGGCTTTGATTATAACATTTGTTTACATATGCACTGCCCTATCCTTGCTAACCTCCTTCGAGTCTGACACAAGCATTGCTTCATACATGCCAGCTCTGGAGACTCCTAATTTTCCTCCTCTTAAGATTTTCCTCCACATTCACCCATGACTTTCTCAATCTACCCACGCCAGATTTAACCCTCAAGTTTTTCACTAGTTAAATATTCGATATTTGATTTGCATAGTAATAATCTTAATTTTTATTGAGTCTCCCATGCTGAATATCTGAGTTATCCAGTGTATAATGTGCTGGTAATTCTTTGTGTATGATCACATGAATGATCAAAATACAACATCAGTCATTTTTACTATCACCAGTGTTTTTGTAATTGCCTTGTTAAAATAAGCAATTCAAACTTCAGAATCTTCTTATGTGTGCATTGTTACAAATCTTATAAATGACATTGATATTTATCGAATAAATTATGTAGTCCCATCTTAGTTCTACCACCCAGGGTCCCAAAACACTGAAATCCACTTCTGGGTCCACCCCTTCCTCTTGTGCCATTCACTCCACTGTCATACTTCTCTTTAATTATTCAACTCTCATCTATTCTCTCATCATGAGCAAACCAACGTAGCATGCTTTTTTCATATGCATCCATTCCACATTCTGTCATAATCCACTCATTCCTGGCCCTATCCTTCCTGGTTTAACAGTGAACACTTCTCAAATGCCTGCTGCATTTAGCTTACTCTCATGTTTTTGTTGATATATCCAAATAGCACTGCCATATATTCAAATGGGGAGGAGTACACTTCTGTACACTTGATTTTCACTTCCTTCGGCAAAAACTCATTCCTTGACCCCACATGCTACCCACAACTTTCCCTCAAGCATGTGAAATACGAATAAATCCCTAAAATCATGCTGAAATCACCACAAAAATTAAAATAACTGGGTAGTGTAGTGGTTTACATCTAAAAAATCTACACATTTGTTCCGGTTTGTGTGATGGTGACGGAGGTTTATTTAAACCAGGAGTTCAGGATTGAGAAAATGCTGGAAGGCCTGTTTTATTGGAGATCCATTGTCCTTTAGGGGGGTGCTAGGAGAAGGAGTTAAATGTGTGCAGCATTTATCTTTGCAAGGGTTTTCCTCATGCTTATGATAACGTATCGCCCTCCAGCTCCTAACTTTCACCATTCTCTTTACCATAGAAATTATTGAATGAACACGGATTCTTTCCTTCCTTCTTGAACACTGATTTCTCTCTTAACTCGAAAAAAATCTCTGCTGATGAAAATATGTTTTCCTGAATTTTTTGTGCTAAAGATGGACAGTTGTGTTTACACATGTTGGGAAAAATACTACAGTTGTCAGCGAAGAGGGGGAAGGTGGTAAAAAATCACTGAAAACGGTAACGTAGTTTATGCACGACCCCTAAGTAAAGGAAATAATTTATATAGTTGGTGAAAAACATTTTATTGAATTTGCCTACCAAGGTTTTGACTTACACGGTCCTTATGAAGGCAGAAGGCCTCGATAATGACTTTATATCAAAACCATGGTTGGCAAATTAAAAAAAAAGTTTTTAATGGACTAAGCAAACTTTTTATTTTACTTAGTAATGGAGTACCACCAAGTAACTAATGCCTGAAAATTAAGTCCATCTGGTTGATGACTATTGAAGGCTAAATATTGTAATTCCTGAGAAATTTTGGTTGTCTCACTGAAAATCGCCACTCTTTTTCCTTGTCTTAAATAATCCATTTTGTGCCATATCAATTGAATTTTTGTTTATTTTTTTGTTATTCATAACTAATAATTTTAATTACTGAGAATTAATTATATTGATAATGTTTTCTCAAATTTCCGATTGGATCGGAAAGGCAGCAGCTGCCTTTCCAACTTTGTTGGAAACCCAAAGAAACAACATTTTTTGCTGGGAAAAAACCAAATCCTCAGTTAATTAATTACATATATTATTTTTACATTTTCAGGGAAAAACCCTAATAAAGTTTGGGATCAAGTGTACGAAGCTATTGCTAATATCTATTTACTGAAGGAGCCCTCTTTAATTGAGTCAACATCCCGTTACAAGAGCAGTGCAAACTTTTTTGAAATGGTCAGAATTGATTTTATTATTGATGAAGATTTAAATGTGTTTATAATGGAGGTAAGGCACTAAAATTAATTTTAAAAACTTGGTACACAAATAAACACACCAAGTAAAATTTAGACGTATGTTGAATAATATTCTATCATTTTGTCTCATAATCATCGTGAAATAATCTCTTACTATTTAACAACAAAACTTAAAAATCATGGGTCAATTCAAAGGGTTCACAGCTGTAAGATATATTAGTAGAGTTAAACCTTTTTCTGAAACGTCCTAAACCAGTAGATCACCTCTAATAATAAATTGATTAAGTTGGAGTGTAATTGAAATAGCTTGTTCTTCTCATATTGAAAAAATCTGTTATGCATTGTTTGGCATGGATGTAGAGAAACATTCAATTTGGCTATATGCTGAAATGATTCCATCGATGTCAACAGTGCATATGTATTTAGGTTTTTGAAATGCCAAAAACAATTAGCAAATTGTTGTGTCATTGCCTTCCCTTGTAAACTAATTCGTCATGTTTTAAAAAAATTACTAAGCAAACAAATCAGTTGTAAAAAATGAATGCATAAATGGCTGAAATAGAAAGAGTTAATGAGATACATTCTATTTGTTCAGTGAATTAGAGATAGTCTTTTATTGTGAATTAATTTCTGTTTTTGTCTTTTTGAGTTGATAACAATCTAATATTTTATTTTTATTAGGACTTTTAGTCTGATGTTTTCATGCATATGCAATGTCATTCACTTTAATTTTAGGCCAACATGTCACCCAACTTATCATCAGCTCATTTTCCACCCAACCAGTTGCTATATGAGCAAGTGATATATAATCTTTTGAGTTTAGTAGGCATTGGTACTCGAATTCAGAGATATGGATTACCACATAGGTAAATCAATATGCAGAAAATTTAATGTGTTTTCTGGAAACTTTACCACCATGGTTTCTTGGCTTCAAAGCATTGATTTGAATCTGCTGCTATGGATTGGATTTCTGTCAATGGGTACAATTAACAGTTTCTCCATTAAATTGTAACATATTTCTTTTACAAGGTGGAACAGTTTAAATTGAAATAGTTATGCTATTTGCCTAAAGGTTGAGGTGGTGTTGCATACTAACATACACTATGAAAAATCTTGCTGCTTACAGTCAGAAGATTTCCATGCCATGTAAGCTTTGTAGTTAGTAGCTCTTACTCAAACTGGTTTCGGTACCCATTTTGAATAAAAAAACTCTGTACTTTTCCACACTTTATTTAAAAACTGCGACCGGTTTCACCGTAATAAGGCATCCTCTGGCACATTCTGAAGCTTAGAGCATACAATATATACCCAGAGAAAGTTAAAAAATGGTGTGGGTTGTTTGAAATGGGGGAGAGAGGAGCAGGGCCGTTAGGGCATGGCAGAATGAGAAGAGGTGGTGGAAAATTGCGAGAGGAAAGGAAGGAAAGTGAATTGGGGGAAGAAATTGGGAGGAGAAAAAGGTCACCAAGTTACACTGTTTTCTATTTTATAAATGGGAAGAGTGGTTAAATGCCCCAGCCCAAACATATGTGACTGAAGGGCAAGGAAAGTAGGCTAAGATCTGCTGAAACAATGATTCAAAAAAACTTCCTTAAAGGCCGTTTTACACAATGAAAGATTTTGTACAAATGAATGTATGTGAGGTTGTACGTTTGTCTCAACGAAATTAGAACAGGTTCTATTTCCCGTGCAGGCATTGAGACATTCGCACAAGCGTTCATACATTTTGCCACTTTACACGAAACATTTCGCCTCATGCCAGAGTTCATGGAAGAGTTTGTACAAACAAATGTACTGTGTAAAACAGCCTTTATTCAGACAACCCCTTGCCTCAGTGGTGTGGATTTAAGAGGTTCTACTGTGCTGCCGAGTATGTACTAAGTGAATACAGGCTTGAGAAAGAAACTTGTGATGTCGGATGATTATCAAAGGAGATTTAATATACTGAGGTGATAATGTGGAGGGAAATGGAAGTGGTGAGAAACTAGGGTGAGAGAGCATCAGGGGTGATGGAGTGGAATTTCAAAATAATGAAGACAGAAATTGCAATTTTCCACTGTTAAAAAGATATAGTCGTACCTAGGATAAGATTTCTACCTTCCTGACTAGGTAGAAATATGTAAATCTATTTTACTAGTGCAAAATTGCAATTTCTGCCTTGATGGGATGACCAAGTTATGAGGTGTGGATAAGGAAGGCATTCTGATGAAAATGTAAGTGAAGGAAAATGTAATGGATTGCCTAGTGAATGTGAGGATAATGTCTGAATAAGTCATTAATCAAGAATGAATGATTTAACAGGATGAAAAGAAGAATGTGATACCAGTTTATAAATCTAACAATAAGTAAGGTGAAGGGAAGGGTCAATACTACCAGGATATTGGCATATGGCTGAAAACATTGTATGGCCACCATGTGTGAACCAATCCAGAGCAGTTAATTGATTATTCTGCTTACAATTAGGTCATCTCAGTCCTATATTGCAATCATTGCCATTGATTTTGTGAATAAGTAATTATTTTTTTCTTCTGTAGATATAGGTTGATTAACTAATTACTTCATATCTCTTTCGCTAACAATTTGCATCTATATGTATGCTTTATCAGGGCTACATTAAAAATTAATTTTGTGTATTGTGCAACAATTCAACCAGGTTTACAAGTTTGATATTCATTCCGTTACGTTTGTAGATATGCATCGTGGATTTCTTATTTTTTTTTCATTATGAAATGTTGAAATCACATTTTAATCAATTTTACTTTGAGATTTATGTACAATTTGTGTGGGAAATTTTCCAGATGTCCCTTAACTTCCTCAATGCAAGGAGTATTTTCATCATATCAGGAAGTAAAATTTTTCCAATGCACTTGAGGTATTTTGTGGGAGGAGTAGGTATATATATTATATCTTCTCCTGTGTCTTTACCCGTGAATATAAGACTTAGTACTCTGTTTATAGTGGTGAAAATAAAAGCATATCATCTCTTGTTCATGAACTTACAAGTAAGTTTGTTCCTAATTAACTCTATAAAATTCTCTGAATTTTGTTTAACACTTAATTGCATATTATGTAAATGGTGGGGTTACACTTTGAGTCTCACAGATTAAGGAGGTTCCGCCACGACTGTGTGAGTCAAAACAAATACTAAATTCCACATTTTTGATATTTTGTCCAAAAAATCCTGCTTTCGCTGATGAAATGTGTTACCTATAGAAACCAAAAGTAAAGTAGAAAATATGCAGATTATTCCACGAATGTATTTTAAATTAGCACTTTTTTCCAGCCATAGGCGCTGACTGCAGCACCATTTCCTACGAATTACCGCATGTTGACTGCAATTACGGCATTAATTCCCAAATAACTAGAAAAATAAGGTGGTTTGATGCCTATATTATATTTTTATTCAATTTCTCTGGATTATTTCCTTTATATATGTTAATAGTTTTCCACGAAAATGGCATTTATATTTTATGGAAAAATACTATTTTCCCCGTGTTTCTCTCATTCTCCCAATGAACACAAAGTAATTTCCAGTTCAATTATAGAATAAAATAGCGTGAAAAGATTATTTTGTTGTTCATATCAGATAGAGGAGAAGGTTTTTTACAAGTAGACAGAATATGAATAAAATGACATTTAAGTCATTTTACGGCGGAACCACCTAAAAGAAAGTTAATTAATTATATTTAATAATGCAGAAATACATTCCATTTCTTGACAATTCTACAAGCTTTTGCATCATATGCATATATGTACCCTATGAATATATACATTGTTTTTAATTCAGTATCTTATCCTCATTCTATCCTTCTTATACATTTCAAAGATTTTATTTTTTTATTAAAATAGAGGTTAGTTAGCATTTTTTGGAAAACCTTTCATGTATTTTTATGTATCATGTGGTGTGGTAGCATAGAATCATATGGTGTGGTAACACTTCCATCTTACAAATTAAATATTTCTAATACAAATGAGTGGGAATGGGTAATAATAACATGGTAGCCCACAGAATGTCATTCATTTCAAATTATGATAAAACTGTCTTATTATGTATACAGTAATGACCAAATATTAGTTTTGGGTGAAACCAACTTGGATACGAAGCGCATGAATGGGAATATGTACATAATTAGTTACAGGTTTGGTATCAGTGTAGGACTCTCACTATGCTTTAGCATATTTGAGGGTTACTTTGGTACAATTATGAGGATCTGCTATCAGACTGTGCTTCACAATCTTGCTTATATTTTGATTCTCCTTGACTAACAGAATTGGGAATTGATTATTAATCCATGATATTATCCGACTCATATTGGATTTTTAAGTATTTATTTGGTTGCCTTGTCGTCCTGTTGGCTACATTCTCAGATTCTAATTTTTTTATTTCAGTGTGGATGATGTGGAAGATATGAAAGTATCCTTTAAAAACTTGGCCGTTGATGCTAATAGTTGCTCAAAAAAGATATGTAGCAATTGTTTAGCCCCTCAGTGCTTAATTTGCAAGCAATGTCTCACATCTAACACTGTTGATATATTGAAACTTGCATACCTCGAGCATGAAAACAGGATGTCAACTAGGAGGGTCTTTCCTCCACCCATGGTAATATCCTTTGATTTGATGTCTGATGCTGTTGATGTAAACTAATTCTATTTCTATAATTGTGATTTTTTTTTACAGAACACCACCACCAGAAAATCTGACATTGATTTAGAGCAACTGTCTCCAGAAAATCAATTAATGTATTACTGGTTCGAAGGAATGTGTCGAAAAGATGTGACCTGGTGTTCATGAAAGTTATCCGTTATAGTTGGCCTACAATTGTACTTGTGAACTTGAAGTGTAAAAGAAAAGCTTTTTGAATGAGAAGATCCCTATATTGGTGAACCAAAGAGAAAATATTTGATGTTTGTTAATTTTTTATGATAACATCTTATGGCATTTGTCATTGCGGGATACTCCATAGCAATCAATGATAAGTCTTTTTTACTGGGACTCCAATGTTCTTTTCTTATACTCCAGTTCTAGATTTGTTGATATTGTGATGATCTAGTTTTTGTGTCTGATGTTATTTTGATCCTCCACATATTATGATTTTAAAAGAACTTCAATTTTTGTACATGAAAATAGCAGCATAAATTTGTTTGCTGGAAAGGTAGACGTTTTGTTGAAGTGCATTCCATTATGCTGGTGATATGTGTGAAATGAAATAGACATGCATTTATTTAAGTCACCAGTCAGTAATATAGGTATATGTAGTGTGTAATTTTAGAGGTTTTTCGCCATAATCCAATTCGCCTCGAAGCTTGAAAATGAAGGATAATTTTTAACGTTGTTAAGTTGATACATGTGTGGGTTAGTGGCATACTCTTATATGTATTCTCATTAGTTGATTGTATTTAAGATGTTTAATGTGGAAACGGTGTTACTAGTGTTGTAAGTTTTTTTGAAGTTTTGGAAGGTTTTTTTACAACCTGATGATCATCTGAGGCTCATTTAAGCACCCACTTGTGTTGAAACTAAGTACAGTAAAACCTCAATTGACCAAAATAATGGGGTAGGGTGTTCAGACAGTAGAAATTTGTATTAAAAATTGGCCATGGAATATGGAGTGGAAACGAGTCCTATTTTAAACCCCACATTCTTGCCTATAGTTACTTGGTTCCTCAATCTTCTTGCCCTGTTATGATCTCTCCCTACCCATTACTACCAGAAGTAATTTTTGTCAAAGTATTAAAGAATAAATTTTATTCTTCAGAGGTGCGTTCCTGATCACATCCAGGGAATGTTCTGAGAGATGACTTGATGCCTATATTTATAGTTGCAGTGCAGATGCAACATGATTTTGGTTGTGATTAAAAATTGCAGTGGTAGATAAGGGCTTTAACCTTTAAATGCCTAGCATGCCCGAAAAGTCCCTTTAAATGTTTTTGCTGCATGCCGTGAGTGCCCAAAACATCCCAGCTCTGGGTATGCATCCATTAAAATCCGGCATCCAGGTGAAAACACCAGGAATTAAGTCCATAGGATAAAGGTTAAGAGGATAACATTGACTTAGTCTTCTCTGCAGCCAAATGCTGATTTTTATGCTAATGAGCAAAGGGTAACTTTAACTATTTATTATTATTTTTAACCAATAACTTGATGAAAAAATGTAATGCATTATTGATTAAACATTCATACTCTCAGTTGGTTGTGGTTGTTAATTTTTTGTGCCTGTCATTATGTTTTTTCAGTGTTGAAATATGTCTTTAATGTTGTTTTTGTTAATGATTGGTGAAATAAATATTATTTCTTAAAGTTGTTCTTATAATTTTAGACCAAGAATGGTACTCACCTGTTTTAAAGAATGATGTGTGATTCTGTGATGCGTGGTTAAAATCTTGGTCTTCATAACTATTTTGTATAGTGCATGCTTTCAAATCTACCGTAAAGAGTAAAATTAATAATATGTATGTACTATGAATTCTCGAATTTATAGCTATTTCACTACCATATATTTTTAAGATCCGTGTGCATATTTTTTAATCCAGTGTCATGAATATAAAATAAATATTGCATGTTTACTCAACTGCAACTGTTTAAACACTTTGACTTATCTATGGTAGTATACTGTGGCTATAATGTCATGCACTCTGTCTACCTAGTCTCCTAATTTCATTGTAAGCCTTGATGGCTTCAATTTAATCATTCAAATCAGAATATTCCATACTCTTTAGATTGCTCTTTTGTAAATATGTGGTGTAATATGATATATCCTTCAAGAACATTTCAATTTTCTCAAGGGATCATGAATTTTCATGGCCTTTTCTCCTAACTCTAATTCATATTTCATATGCATTATTTTTACAGCCATGCACTAATCAAGGTTTCTTAGTTGAGTGGGTTCTTGTAGTTTTCCTTTGAGGAAGTTAACGTAGACTCAATGTTTTTTCCCTGGGACATAGGGAAAAGAGAATAGCATTTTGGACAACCTTGTAAGTTAACTGATTTTTTCACTATTACATAGTTGGATGTGAAGAAAAGGAGGCATTCAGTGAGCTATAAACAGTCATCAATAGCCATGATTTTTTCATATGCATGAGATAATTGTTTCAGTGTAAATACATATTGAACTAGTGACTGACCATGTTAGAAAATTATATCTTTCAATATGCTTTCAAGTGCATTTCTTTTGATTTTTTCTAGTGTATTTCAATTGAACCTCACGAACAAACTAATTCAGTCTAATTTAACTGGCAGATTCCGATACTGGCATTTCTCTCACTATGTCTTTAATTGTCAAGTCTGACACTGGTACGTTTGTCACTGGCAGGTTTGACACTGGTGTGTCTTTCACTATCTTTCCTTAAAGAGCTTCCTTTTCTTGGAGCTTTCTCTTGAAGTCTATCATCAGCATTTTCTTCATCAAGCTCAAAAATTGGGGAAGAGACTGGATGAAGTTTATTATCAATTATTGGCTCTATTTCTGGGATTTCTACTGGGACATGATTTCTTATCATATTGAGGTCCAGTGACCATTCTCTCGTCTCTCTAGTCTGTCCCTCAGTTGAGCGTTTAGGCTCAATGCTGTTGTCTTCACTCTCAATCACATCATCATTTACTTTTTCATCAACTCCTTTCTCATCTTCCGTTTTGAGTTCAGCTTCTGTTTCAGTTACCTGTAAATTCATTTGGTTATTTTATATTGCATTTATTTTTATTGATTGAATTTGATGTAGCTGTACCTAAAGATATAAAAGTGCAAAAATGACTACACAGTCACTAGCATGGGAACATAGCCATGAAAAAATCATTTGACTTGACCAGAATTCGATTTTGGGTCTCCCAATTACGTGTGACAGCCAGTTACACCACCAAGCACTTTCACTACTATGGTACTACCACCATGGTAGTTTCACCATTATGGGTACAACATATAACTCAGACATATACCCCTGATCAGTTGGGTTGTAGTTTCTGAGGAATACTACACCTGGTGCTGTGACTGGCTAATAAACCTGGCCAAAAATTGGAAGATCCAGGTTCAAATCAAATGATTTCTTTCTTAGTGAAATTCAATCTTTTAGTGTAAACAAACGTATAATACATGCCCTCTTGAGCAAAATTACTACTGCTTACCAATAACAATTCTGCCAGTTTTTGTCTTTCAAAGAGTAATTCCTCAAGTTCTCTCCTCCTCACCAGCAGTTGGTCTTTGTTTCTTTGCCATTGTAAAAGCCATTGACTTAAGTAAAGTATTGGGTCTCTTGGTCGTTTTAAGCAAATATCAGTTAATGCTAGAGTTAACGGCTCTCCTAAATGCCTTTCAATGTATTCTCTTTCGTGAGCCATTTACACGAAGTAGTGAAATGCTTCTTGCTCAGTTCTACAAAAGATAAAATTAAATTAATATTGTGGCTTGAATTTGAAATGTCGATGCATTTTAAGTATAGACCAGGAAAATTGGTTTTTTTATTGGCATGGTGTGTTGTTGTTAAGAAGTTGGTAATTTATATCAGCGTTATTTATGCTAAATATTTTATAACCTGGTGAAAGTTTAACTCGACTGATTTGCTTATACAACTCCTACATTTTGAAAGGTTCTAGCAAAGTTGCCACAAAATAATTGATTAAGACACTGATATGTAACATTAATACGTTCACAATGGTGGGATCCACCGGTGGGTCTTAGCTTTTCATGCTCACGGGCAGAGGGACCCGCGGGTGGGTCACTTTATGCTGCCTTAGCTATGCATTGACGGCTGTGAAGGACATATTTCTCACTGAAACTCCTCAGCACATTATTTTCAATAAAAAGCCCCATAAATTTCCTTCCTTTTGTTGACATGTGGATTGTTAAAATAAATTGTTCATTATATAACAGGGTTAAATATTATATAAATCAAGTTGTTATTAGAGAAATCAAATATTATATACAAAATAATAAAAATATTAATTCCATAAATATGAATGCACACAGAAATTTTATTGCAGATTGAAATTACAAATCTCGTTGTCAATGCTCATCTACCCTGAAAATAGTAAATTTCAAGAAAATTTTACTTTTTAGAACTTCAGAAGTTTTTCAATATAGAATTATTATGAAATGTGTTTCTATTTTAGATGAAAAAGATTCAGGCACAGAAGGCTGTCCATCACAGTCCTAGCAATAAGTTTTTGCCTTTTTTGCTTTCGCCTTCGCTTCTTTTACATTACTAGTAATGCGAAGTTTCTCTTATCATGCAACAAAGCTTTTTCTGCTATCTACCCAGCCCTTCATAAGTTCCCTGCTTATAACCTACTTTTACTCTTTTGTTATTCACACTTCCACTGCTTTCAATGTCATCACTTTTTAGTCCATAAATTATTTTTTCTTAAAATTTAACATATCCATTTTCTTCCCTCCAGTGTATCTATTGTAAATGACCCATGCATTTACCATGCAAGTCCCAAGAAGTGGTTTCCCTTCATTGACCATCTCAAACATGAGCAATAGGCACTCATCTGTTCGGAGGGGTGAACACCCTTTTTTGCAAAATTGTAATCAATCACAGATTATGGTTTCATTTTTTATACACCAGTTCTTGTATTGAATGTACGTAGACAGAACCAAATAAGTGAGTGGGATCCGAGGAAATCATATTTCACCGTCTTTGGTGTACATCTTCACACCCATGCCACATCATTTGTACAACAACAATGATTGGAAAAATCACTGGTCTTCTGTCTTATAACTTTATAACTTGTACACTTTTTTTCTTTTGCCCATACCTCTCCTCTCTTCAACTTTTTTTTAAATTACCACTTTTGGATTACCTCATCTATTTTTACGCAATGTTCTACATTGATAGATTTTTTTTGCCAACAACTCCTCACAAAGAGAAACACTGGAGTAAATATTATGGAAATATAATGTCCTACCGTCATTCACAGGTCTCGTAGTCAGCTCTAGAACTACCTCTTCGAGCATGGCCTTTTCGGCCTCTTCCGGGATTTTGCTTTTACCAGCATATATCTTCATCCTGTAAATGCATGTTTCAGGTGTTCATAACCTATAGCATTTTACGCCATATTTGTAAACCTCTCCTGGGATGTACTGATGGAAATGTAATCTGCCTCGCCAAAGAACCATTGACTCATCTAGTACAATTTTTTCCCAGGAGTAACAGTTAACTGAAAATGCCTGCATATAACATCAAACAATGGTTTTATATTAGCCAACCAGTTTTATGTTGTAGAAACTTAGCTGTTAAAATTATCGCTCTTTAGAATCATTTCCAAGTGGTCAAGTTGCATTGTCATCCAGATACAGAGAATTCCTACCAAATTCCATTGTTGGCAAATGGTTTATTCCCATTGCCATGAGAACTGAGATGAATCTTTTCATTTCTCTCACCGAAATTTCCCTCTATTTCTTCATAAGAGATCTTCTTTTTGGCTCTGCAGATTCTACGTGTGGGGCTGCATATCTATTAATAACAAATTTGTTTTCCAGCACTAAAAGTTCTTGCTCTTCTTCATTTAGGAAACAACTGATTTCTTTTCCATTATACACAAAAATATATAGGAGGCAAAAAGCTAAAAAATGGCAAAAAGAGATGCATTTGTCTAAAATATATTTTAGGGTCCTGCTTCGGGGTGTAGATCACCGCCCAGAGAAAAAACACCCCTCCTGTAAAACAAAAAGCCACTAGAACACATAAACTCGATGGTTTCAGGCTTCACTTTGTGAAAATCCATTCTAATGAATTCAAAAAAAATCTGTGAAATAAGTACCATATCTTTTTTGAATTCACTAGAACACAGTTGATAAAAATAATAAGATAAGTAGCAAGGAGAAATAATCACGGATTTTCCATGAGCATTAGCAAAATTTATGTACAGAATTTCTCATAATAGCAGCTGCAAGAGATGAGAAGAATAATAAGAAGAGAGAGGGAATGAGTTATCAAAAGTGTGTTCCTTAGCTGGAAACCTGAAAGACCACTTTCTCCACTATTCTTCCTCACCTCCTCCCAATAAATACCGACCATAATTTCAACAGTTTTAGGGAAAACAGGGTTAACTCAGGTTCAGGTTTGAATGTCAAAGTCATGCCTCGGTACTGCATAGGGTTTTATTGCTTTCCTATTAAGGTTATTGGATGTTCAATTTTCCCCCAAGTTTGAGTTGTTCCACTCCATCTTCTTCACGGGTTTTCCACCCAGAGCATTGTCCCCAAATGGATGGGGATTCCCTCCCTACCCACCCATTGCAGGAGTGTCACAGCCGACTGCACGCGCAGTCGAACTGCATATCCCAGTCCTTACTCCTCTCACTGGGAGTTTCCCCTGGCTGCCAGGTCCCCCCTCCCACAATGTGCGACTTGGGATCTCCAGACCCTCATGCCGAGAGAATCCATTGCTACCTGGCTTCCCGTCCCACTGCTTTAGTGGCCGGAATCCTCAGCGCGGAAGGGGTGATGTCTGAAGGTCTCGATTGTTCCGAGGTGGCTGCCGACGTCGAGACCCAGGTCATCTTCAACTAGGTCTGGAGACCCGACCAGTGGGAATTTTAGCTATTGTTTCTGCAAAATATTAGGCTGCCACCATCCCGGCACCCTCCACTGAGAGTATCCCAGGATTTAAAACAAAGGACATGGATAACCGCCGATTAGCTCTAGTGTAAATGCCCTGTATTGAGTGCATGGTGGGGAAGACCGACAAGGGCCCGCTACAGATTATTCTGGTGTAATAAATTTTAAGATAATAAGGTGTAATAAATTTTAAGATTTCCATCTAATGCAACATCTACATATCTTGAGTCTTACCACCAACAAAATGCTACTGTCTGTTTATATGCTGCATCTGTTCAGAGTCAGTCTGCCGAGGGTTGTGGCACCATATTGTATGGAGAGCCCATGAGGCACTGCACTTTCCCGCTACTTCAAATGTCTCCAGCGCTGTGCATTCTTGAACCAGTAAATGGTGCAAAAATGATTTCCACAAGGGAAGTATTGTTGTGGATATTTTTTCCATGCTTCAGCCCTTAATCTAACCCCCAGACAAATATTAAATAATGAAAATTGTGATTTTGTAGTGTCTTCGTAAATCTTGATTTTTTTCCTTCATCTTCCATTACTCTCCGCTTACTCCTACATCCCTCTGCAGTATTTTCTTACCAGTTTTTTACTTCTTTTAAACTTCCCCTGTCGAATTCCTTTTTTTCTTATATCATATTGCACTGTTCTTTATCTTCTTCCTCTACATTCAGCTAACCCTATCTATTTTCTATAGAACCTCACTCCAAAAATCCTCTGATACATCTGTATCTTATAGGGTCTATGCTCTAAGTTTCTCATATTTTTTTTGTGCTGTCTTTGTGTGGATTTTCCCTTGTATTTTACCCTCTTTTTGTGCATGCTTCCTTAGCCAGTGCAATTCTATTCAATATTCTTGGACCCAGCCTATTGCAATCAACCACACTCAATCTGTTGATTTCTGGTGACAAGCCTAATGTATTCGTCTTAAAGGTATTCTTCATTAAAAGTTACGTACTTATTTTTTCCATGTCACCTCAATCTTCCATTGTTCTTTTGGAGAAGTTTCTCTCATAATTATTTATTTATACATCTGTTATTATATATCTGTAGTGTACATGATTGTTTTTTACTCTATACATATCTTTCACATATGTATTGTATAAAGCAACTACCTATAGATGTATGCTGATGCACATATTGAGTATATTAACTGCATATGCTGATGTGTCATTAGTTTTTAACATGCCCTTTACAGGATATATTTTTCCGGCCCTGGGGTTTAATAAAAAATGCTATTATTGGCATTGATATCCCGATTGAGCCTTCTGACAATTTGTCATCAAATTTCCAGCATGAATAGTTCATCCACCATCAGGGATGTATTTATGACCTCTGAGGCCCCTGGAGGAATCTAGAATGAGGCCCCCAATGTTATAGCCTTGCAACCTGGTAGCTTGACATGGACTTTAATTTATTTATAAAGACAATACATAATGAGTACAAATATCTATCACTATAATAATTCTACTAGTAGGTGCCAGGCTACTTACAACAATATTTACATTTTTTCATTCAGTACACTAAAAATCCAAGTGTGCCTAACTCTCGCGAGCCCCCAACGCTCAAGAGGCCCTTGGTGGCTGCCGGGTAAGCCATATGGTTAATACGGCCCTGTCCACCATACCCTTTTTCTGAAATGTCTCCATAACAGGTTTTTTTCTCTTAGCAATGCTACCCTTGCCCTAATGATTTTTCACATCAGTTAAGGTATAACCCTTTCATGTCAGAGCCTTGTGATTGAAAATGCTTTCCCTGTCACAAGCATGGTGAGCATTTCACTGTGCTTCTCTGTACGGAACTCACTTCTGGTTAGGCATCGCTCAGGTTTTCATTTTGGACACCTGATCCTTTCCTCGGCCGACTTATTTATGCTGAGGATTGACGAAAAAACATTCATTCCTTACTTGGGAAACATAGACTCAGGAAAGTATTACTTGCATCGTGCTGTACATTTTCAAATTTTAAATGGAACTCTACGGTAATTATCAACCAAGTTCTTGTGTGAGGATGCTCACAAAAACTTGACTAAAACAACATTAGAGCTCTTTAAAATTTGTCAATGATCAGTGTGTACTAATGTACAGTATTTATGTCATATGGAATGCACTTTAGAGCCTATATTTTACTAGTAAGCAACAAATGCCTTTTGAGTGTATCCACCATGAAAACTAACAGTGGACTGCGGCCACATACCGAGAGAAAGGGTAGAGATTACCCCTACCTGCAGGATGAGGATAGGGCCCTGCGTTCAGTAGGGTGAGATTCCTAATGACACCTGGGACCTTTTTTCTTAAAATATGGTTTGTATGCAATGATATCATAATGATATGATGGGGGGTAAGTTGGGTAAGCATTATAGAGGAGGAATAAAATCGATATGAATTTCGAACGAGGTATAAAGTGATTCAAATGATGGTCTTATCGAGTGTGACACCGGATAAGGCTTTCCAAGGCCACACTAAGAAGACTTCATTCACCAGGAAAGCCAATGGTCTTTCATGCTGCAGATGATATGAAGATCGAAAGAGAGATCTAGAGGGGCAAACAGGTAGACCTTCCGAAAATTTCACGTGTTTTTAGTAGCCTATATGCCTTATGGAGCACTCTACGGCTTTCAGTAATACTACATTTCAGAATAATGTCCCAGTACCTGCACACCCATATCTAAGGAATAAATCTTTAGAAGCCATTCCACCATAAGCAGTGCCTAAAAACGTTTGGCACACATTATATTGTAAACAACTATGCAGTACATACACGTTTGTGGGAAAACAGCAAATTTCAGTACAAGCTATATATATTGGTAGGTAATGGATTCAAAACATTAGCAAACAGTTGCGATCCAGTAGGAATCGGTAGAAAAATCCCACTGAAACTAGTATATATTTTTATAGGTGGAACTTAAAAAGGGTAAGAGGACAACACGGAATTAGCAACAACGGGATATATATGGAGCTATAAAAAGGCATAATCACCTTCCAAAAGGTTAAGAATCCCAATAAGATGAATTAGAAATTCAAGCAAGGGTAAACGTATATAAATTTACCAAGAGGGTTATTTCCACACAGATAAGATAATATGCACGAACAAAATAAGTATTCTCCAGAGGAATAAGGGGAACCAACGGCAAAATATGCAAGTATATGGTGACATCACTGTCATCTCTCAGTTTCATCCGTCGTGGTTTCTCCCATAAGCAAAGAATATATGCACAGGAACTCTTGAGAATTCTGAGGAGATACAAATGGATGGTATGGAGTTGTTCATGGGTGGAGAGCAGACGACCGCGGACCAACTCCAAAGAAGTTCCATTGAGGTAGTCAAGTGTTCTTGGAGGTGGTTCTACCTCAAGTTGATTAGAGGGTTCCTTCTGCTCGGTTCTACCATTCTTGGTTTGTCCTACCCATGAACCTTACAATGTTCTTATACTTATAAGCCTTATAAGGTTCTTGGTCCTACCTCAATGCGAAGTTCCGTGGTTCCGCAATTCACGTGTCATTTGTTTTATCAGTGAAATCGTGAAATGTGGATATCACATGTCCTTTGTTTGCAATCATGGAAGCCGTGGCAGACGTTCAAGTTAAACGCAAGAGAATTTCTAAGAAAAACAAGAAAGCATGGAGAAAATTTAGTGACACTAAAGATGTAGATGCTTTCCTGGATGAAAAGAGACAAGAGGAACGGATAGGGTGCGTATATATTTCTAATTTATCTTTAATTTTACCGTAATTCGTTTTGTTGACAGCGTGGTTGGCACCGTGGATAGTGTAGTCGTGACTTAAGGACTAAATTTCTGAGCGGAGCATTAGTAAATTCTAATATTTAACGTGCTATAGCTTTTGTACTGTCTTTCAGAGTTGGTTATTCTTTTGCTAATGATGCATTTCGTAATTGTGACCGTGTAACTTACAATCAATGTTAATTAAACTTGAATGTCAGATATTTGGGATTTCGACAATACGTTTGCATACATTGAGCCGATTCCCACTTACAGATTCATTAATGATGATGATTATTTATCTATTGATCCTTAATTTACAGAACATTCAAAGATGTCCCCGATGAAGAGTTATTTGCAATTGATGCTACGAAGAAAGATGCCAAGGAAAAAATCCTTACCCGGAAGAGGGAGAAGTTTCTCAAACCGTACAGATGCCTTGAAACTCTGCAACCATCGACGGCTGTACCAGATCCTATTACCAAAAGGTTATATGATAAATGTTGTCAATTATTTTGTTGTCTAGAAAGAACCTGTACTTCGATAGCAACAATAGGATTTTTGTTAATTCATTCGCCGTACATTGATTGTTAACAGTTGCCATATGACCCGAAATCTCTCAAAGTCTAGCAAAGTTTACAAATAATGTAAATATAATTGTCTAATGCCACTGCAGTGGTGATGGTTATGTGACAAAAATGGCACGTCACTGTTTAAGGGTTAATCTTTTAATTTTGACTTCAGCCTCCCACTTCCTTATTACTGTAACACTCCCCCTTTTGAAAAAGAACGCATGGTCATCATAAAAAAATAGACCAAACATTTCACATGCCATAAACACAATAATAAACATTTATTAGAAAAAAGTTCAAGTTTAAAATGCAAATGAATTCAAATTTGATTTAGAACTATTAGATTATTTATTTTACAACATTCTATTTCAATCTTCTTACTCTTAATAGTCTTGTGCTTACCTATATCAAATTTCTTGTGAATACAGCAGTAAGTTTCTAACAAGGAGACATTGTGTGAATGATGTTAGGGATCTAAATGATGCAATTATTTTCTGAAGCTAGAGAGAGAATGCGGGAAAAGTGTCACAGCTTTCTTCCATTTGGACCAGAGTTCAAGAGAAAAACATGACTAAAGAATTTCCCTCCGTATAAATCCTTTGAAATGCCAGTGTTAGTCAACAGAAGCCGTGGGCGAGCGGTTAGAGGCGTTGGACCAACAATCACCAGACTGTGGCGCGGGTTCGAATCCCAGTACGGTCAATTTTTTTTCTTTCCAACCTATTACGGAGTCACTGTACATTACCCATTCCCATACATTTATGGCAGTAACAACAATATTTTTTAATTTGCTACCTATTTTCTGGATTTTCAATCAGCCCCCTTGGGAGACTTTCGAAGCTAATTTCGGGATTCTTGTTTGGCCGAAAAGAGGTTTCACATGCCAAGAGGCCTAAAATGTGTAGATTTTGAAAATACAAGGATATTTCCGTGAATAGGATGGGCTTTGAATGGTCATGGCTCTTTCTCAAGGCGGTAATCAATGAACAGATTATTACTTTTTAATATACGGCAATGCATGCACTTCAAATTTCCCAGGAACTGCGTTCGAATAATGACTTTTGTGACTCAATTTTTCTTTCAATAGTGAACATGATATATGTAGAAAAGAGAAAGGTAACAAAGTATGTGTCGAGAAATGAGCATCATTCGCTGGAGTAAATATTAAAATCAGCCGAGTTATTTCAGAAACAAACCAAACATTTGATGAAGAAATATGACATGGATTTGATTATTAACACTGATCAAACTGGTACAGAGTAGATGAGAAGAGGACGCTTGCTACAAAAGGGCAGAAAACAGTGCAAGTTTTAGTTGGGAGTATGCACAGATTAACACACACCTACACAGCACAGTATGCAATAACTGCGTTGGGGAAACTACTCCCGAAAGTATTTTTGTGTATGCAGGAGCCAGCGGGTGAATTTGGTCCATGTGTGGGGGAAACTGTGAGCTCAATGGAGGATGAATACAGCAGTGTGACTGTCGTGTGTTTAAAGTTGGGAAGCTAACAACTGCATTGTATATTCAGTTCTTGGAAAAAGTATTAAAGCCTTATGTAGATGAAAAACATTTTCTATTACTGGTGGATTCGTGGGGAGGACAAACAAGTGGTGCAATGTACGATGAACTATTCGCAAATGAAACCGGTGAAGCTACTTGTGCAGTAAAAATAATACCACCCAGATGCACACCCTTATGCCAACCCTGTGATGTGTATTTTTACAGGCAAGTCAAACAATTCATTGCTAGGCTGCAAAATAGCAGTTATTAGTTGAAAGAAAAAAGAGAAATTACATCCTGGGAGGATGGTATTAAAACACATTCATTGCTGCACCATCAGCTATCTTCGCCTGTATTCGGTGACATGATTAGATATGCGTTGTATGCATCAAAACTGGTTGAAGATAGGACAGTATTCAGAAATGTTCAAGAAATATGTTTCCCACATGATCTGCGTTCACGCAAATGTAACTGCTCAGGTGGGAACTTTATAAAATTTGCTTGGTGTAGAATTATTCTTTGTTTTAAATGTTTTTACGATGCATATCATCCAAAAGTATGTAATATAACGACATAATTGATACGTTACATTTCATCAATGAAATAAACATAATATAGAAAAAGAAATACTTTGTTATCAGTACGTTTTATTTTTTAAGTTGGAATCTATCCTAAGGGCTAACCCATTCTCAACCCTTAAAGTGCTTCCTCCTACCCTGAATTCCCTGCTTCTTCACTACTTTCATCTTAATATTCTTTCCGCAGGGTTTCCCCTGCATTGCCTCCTCTCCCCAACCCACCCACTGTCTTTCCAACAAATTTTTCCACTGTCTTCTTTCCAACAAAATTTCCACCCCTTCCTCTTGTCCCTTTCATCTCATACCTTCTTCCACACACTAATGAAATCCGCCGCAAACAAACCCCAACCCTTCCTCCACCGCTGAACCTCGCTAATCACTCAATGGGACACCAATATCCAACCGGGTAAGAACCGGAGCGAACGCTAGACAAAGAGGTCTTTGAGAACGCCTTGAACAAACAATTGAAATGTTGGGTCGTTGGTCTTGGCAACCCCTAAAGAGAGAGAGGGAAACTAGTTTGGGTTAATAAGATCATAATGATGTGTAGGGGCTCAGGGAGCAGATATGAAGAGCGGCTCAAGTGTAGAAGGATGCATTTCCAGGAGTTACACGTTTTCCTGTGTTTCTCCAGCAGTAAATGAATTAAGGCTCGCTTTAAAATCCGAGAAAATATAAATAAATGGTTTGGAGTTTGTAGAACGGATATGCCTCCTAGCAGATGCAAATGTTCTGGCGACAGAAAAAAAATTGGCTTGGAATAGAAATATTCTTTGCTTTATATGTTTTTACGATGAATATCATCTGAAAGTAAGCAATCCCACGCCATGAATAAAAAGTTGAATTCCTTCAATTGAAATAAACATGAGGTGGGAAAAGAAATAGTGTTATCATAGCATGATATTTTTTGAGCTGGAATCTTATATCTGCCTCTCCCCCACGATACAGGCTTCCCTTCAATATAATATGTTGCTCCGCAAAAAGGTCATAGCAAATATTTTTTACATAACCTCTGAAACAGTTACCATCTCTTTTCTACTTATATCATGTTCACTATTGAACGAAAAATTGAGTCACAAAAGTCATTATTCGAACGCAGTTCCTGGGAAATTTTAAGTGCATGCATTGCTGTATATTAAAAAGTAATAATCCGTTCATTGATTACCGCCTTGAGAAAGATCCACTACCATTCAAAGCCCATCCTATTCACGGAAATATCCTTGTATTTTCAAAATCTACAAATTTTAGGCCTCTTGGCATGTGAAACCTCTTTTCGGCCAAACAAGAATCCCGAAATTAGCTTCGAAAGTCTCCCAAGGGGGCTGATTGAAAATCCAGAAAATAGGTAGAAAATTAAAAAAATATTGTTGTTACTTACTTACTCTTACTCCTGTGGCCATTGAAAACCTAGGAGGTCTTTGGCCTCGCCAACCACACGTCTCCACGCTTTACGGTCGCCTGTCACTTCCAGATGTGCTCCCATCCTTCTCATATCCTTCTCTACTTCGTCATTCCAGCGCATCCTTGGTCTTCCTAACGGTCTTGTACCTTCTGGTTTTCCTTTTAGCACATGTTTCATCATTGTTTCTTCACTTCTTCTATGGACGTGTCCCAGCCACCTTAATCTCCTGCTTCTGATAATTCACACAATATTTGGTTCTTTATACAATTCTCTTAACTCTTTGTTTTTTCTTATTCTCCATGTTTCACCCTCTTTAATGGGACCAAATATTCTTCTCAATACTTTGTTTTCAAACGTTATGAGTTTCTTTTGTGACTTTTTGGTACAAGCCCACACTTCAGAGCCATATAATAGTATTGGTATCACTATTGTTTTATAAATCCTAATTTTTGTTCTTTTTGATAGGAGTTTATTCTTAAATAACTTTATTAAGCTCCAGTATGATCTGTCAGCTGAGGCAAGTCGGGCGTTTATTTCTGTCTCTTCTTTGTTGTTGTTTGTTATTAGTACTCCTAGATATTTAAATTGGTCAGTTTTTTGAAACTTATGGTGCAATACTGGTAGATAATTCTCTTCATCTTCATTTCTGCTTATTTTCATGTACTGCCTTCGTTTACTTTTAAACCTACTTTATTCACCTCATTTAGTAGCACTCTTGTCAAGTTTTTAAGTTCTTCCTTATTTTCAGCTACTACTGCTACATCATCTGCAAATGCTAGTAGGTTAATTTTTTCTGGAATTTTGGCTCCACCAGGTGTATTTCTGGTTCTCTTTAGCGCCTCTTCTATTGCTATATTGAAGAGCAGTGGAGAAAGTGCATCTCCCTGTCTGACGCCTGTATTTATTTCAAACGTTTCAGAGTACTCTTTTCCCACTTTTTTATTGTTCCCACTATTAAAAAATATTGTTGTTACTGCCATAAATGTATGGGAATGGGTAATGTACAGTAAAAGGTTGGAAAGAAAAAAAAACCATACTGGGATTAGAACCCTCGCCACAGTCCGATGATTGTTGGTCCAATGCCTCTAACCACTCACCCACGGCTTCTGTTGACTAACACTGGCTTTTCAAAGGATTTATACGGAGGGAAATTCTTTAGTTACGTTTTTCTCTCGAACTCGGGTCCAAATGGAAGAAAGCTGTGACACTTCTCCCGCATTCTCTCTCTAGTTTCAGAAAATAATTGCGTCATTTGGATCCCTAACATCACTCACGCGATGTCTCCTTGTATGTTATTAACACATGAAGTGGCACTACCGTTTTTGTACCAGCAAAAAACGTGCATTTCTTCATACAAGCTCATATAAAAAATATTTAAACAGTACTAAAAAATCACAGAGTGAAGCAGTTGGACGGACATATATATTATCTTTGAGATGCAGTTCACTTTGTTGCAGTAGGTTTATTGGTTAATGGGATACAACATATCAAACTCTGGTATCTCGACTTTTTGCATGGACAGTAGTCCCCATGACTGCTTAAGAAGTCATCCACACTGAAAGTGTTAAGAGACTGATAAAGAGAGGGTGATCTGTGAAGCCCAGTCATTCACTTGTAAGCAAGTGGGAGCCCAGAACCCTCCTCAAAAATCCCTTTTTAGGTCACCCTTTTATGTACATAAGAGTTTTTTTCCCTCTAGCCAACTTTGGTTATGAAGGGGCATCCCTTTGTTCCAAGTTTTAATTGGTCTCTCAGGTGGGGTTGTTGTTCAGAAGTATCGCAGATATTTTTTTACTCTAAAGTGGTAAGGTTTTTTTTTGAACAGAGTGTTTTAATACAGCTCGGCATGTAAAATAAAATGAGGGGGAATCGGGGGTAAGATAAAGATGGAAGTAATGTGGGTGATCTTGAATTATGAGAGGGGCCAAGGTCAGGGTCATGGAAAAATAATTGAGGAGAGGAGGAACTGGCACAGCAAGAAAAGGTGAGCGATTCACAGGAAAATCTTAATTTGCCAGTAGTTCACCTTCAAGCTTTTGAATAAAATTGGCTGTTCTGGCTGGTATATGTGCTTGAGAACAGCAACAGACAACACATTTTCAATTTATCACTTTGGTGTGTATTGCCCAATTTATCGGTTGTCAGACTGATATATCAGGTCGCTGCTTATTGGCCAGATAAGCCTGAGTTATTCTAGGTGGGGATTTTTTCTTGTTATTGAATGGGCCATTGAGCAAAATAGCAAGAAAGCTCTCGGACTGAAACATTTACAGGTGATTTCTTCCCACTTCTGATCTGTCGTCACTCGTTAAATGCCTTCTCTTCTTCTCCACACCCATTCTCCCCTGGGAATATATTGCTTGATATTTGGTACCCAATTTGTCAGAGCTGTTCTGGTATAAACCCGGTATTTGCTATTCAGAACCTTGTTCACCTCACAATTTATAAAATATTTCTATTTCAAAACTTGACGTAAAAAAAGTCAGTGGAAAATTACAATGTAACTACTTATTATTACTTTCTCTTGGCTATGTACTGACCTGCCTTACATTTTGTTCACCTGATACAGTCAGGGCATCTGCCTCTTGTCTCTCTGTCCATAACTTGCCAACTTGAAAGCCATGGCACAATCATGAACCCATGCTTGCATGTTGTAGTTTGCACAGCAACTCAAGCTTCAGTATCAATTGCATTTAGACATACTGTCCCTTCATTTATCTTTATTGTGCCACTTGACTTTGTGGCAGGTGATACTTCCTTGCCCATATTCATCAATCCTCTCCTTTTTTGTTATGGATGTTGGTTTTAGTAAGAAAAGTCATCCAGGGTAGTATTTGTGCCAACTACGTTCTTTGGCAACATATTGTGAGTGCTATTTACCAATAATTTAATGTTTATAATCTGAGAAATATGGTAAAGAAATTAAAAAATTATTTTTTCCCCAGAAATAAGGGAAAGTCAGCTGAAGAAAGGAAAAGTGATTTTGTTAAGAGAATGGAAGAGAAGAAGCGAGTAGGTGGCCATTGGAGGAATAAGCATACGAAAATTCTTCAAAACAGAACTTTATCTGATACCATGAGGATAGACAGACTTAAAAAGCATGACTTCACCAAGGACTTGTGGGCTGAAACCTCTGAAAGTGCCCCAAAGGAAGATGTAGATCTCAGTTGGCTCAGGAAGGGGGCTTATGTGCATATTTTAGCCAATACTGGGAATCTTATGAAAATGAGACCAAGAACAATGGATGTGAAAACATCTGTTCTTGTTCCTGTAGAACCCCCTCATCCTGGTAAGTTGCCTTTGGTATCAGTTAAAGTGATTCACTGTTGTAGTGATGTTATGTGGAGTATTTCTATTTCTGTTGTCCTATAAAGTTTTTTGTATTGAGAATTTTTTAAAACAATTTTTCTCATAATTTCTAGGGTCATCCTATAACCCGTCATATCATGAACACCGCGAACTTCTTTCCAAGGTTGTTGAAGATGAAATGAAAGTTATCAAAGAAGAGAAACATTTGGATCGAGTAATCACTGACATGATTCCAAAAGTTACTCGAGGAGAAGTTGAGGTGATGTCATTTTTCATAGTCTTAGTTTTAAAGGAGAACCTCTTATTTTTGCACTGATGTAAGAGTTCATTAGCATTTTTTCAACCATGTTACATTTGTTTATGATAAATTTGTTGAAGCATATGAGGAGAGGAATTGTGCACCTTGATTAAGAATTATTCCTCCTACCTATGACCGAAGTTTTCCACCCTTAAGGCCTGAGCTACCTCCTTTTCAGCCTGACCCTGGGGAGGGGAGGTGCCTAAAAGTAAAGTTGGCTGGGTGAAAAAATTTCCTTGAGATACCCATCACTACCCAATTGTAGGGAGTTTGTATACACCACACTTATTGGTGTAAGAAGCTGTGAAGTAGATTTAGGTATTTTCGTACCATCTTCATTAGCAGTGACAGTATTATATGGAAAACAAATCTCTTGAATGTGTAATTCTTGGCATTGAGAATGAGTCATAAAATATGTATATGCATAGTCTTTTACTTTTAGAAAGGATGATGAACTTAAGTGTCTTAATGTCTGGCATTTATTTGATCATTGGAAGCAAGTGAAGATATAATCTCTTAGAAGTACTGCTCATGCCTCAGGAAAAATTACAAAAATAGATGATTGTATACAAGTGGGAATTTATCAGTGTACATATATCTATGTGTGTTTCCTTTGACATTTTGGTCACATGTGTGACTTACAAATACAATTAAACCCCATTTTATCCACCATGGATACACGTAGCTAGTGATTTTCTGTGACTACATTTAAATCCAGCTGGAAAACAGGGAATTTTAATGGCAAACTCATGATTTTTGCAGTTTTTTCATTTTATGCTTTATACAGACATAATTTGGTCCCTGCGAGTGAATTATCCTCATTTTTATGTAGTATTTTCAACATAAGTTGTTGCAAGTAAAACTTGAATGGCTACCTACCCTAATACATATATGGCTCAGCATTAAAGTGGGCCAAGTCCTTCAAAGTGAGTTTTGAGGAAAACACGTTCAATATTCCATATACCTTCTGTAAATAAGCTGTATTCATAGCTCTTGAGAACTGCTATTATGCTGAGGATTTCTTTCACTGAAAAATATATGACTCTAGCCATCCTATACAATTGTTAGTTAAGAAATGTAGAAAATGGACTCGACCCACTTTAACACTGAGCCATATGTTCTGCATTTCAGGATTCAAGGGGAAGGCCTTTCTAGGTATCACTGATAAGGTGTCAGCACCATAACTCAGTCCATATTTCTTTTCAATTTGTGGAGTTATTTGAAATGCAATTATGTGAAAGCAGTTTGTTACTAACATTTCAGGCTACACTATCATAATGCATTGTTGATACTGTGTCCCATCAGTCAGTCAAAAAGAAAGGATCAGCAAAGTGGAAGAATAGGAAACACAATTGCACAACAAGAAACCTCTGTAATGTGATCTTGTTGAGTCACTATGGTGTAAAAATGGAAAGGCTTGTAACTCAATGTCCATAAAATTATATTAATATATTGCTCATCAACTAGTTAGATATCAAAATTGAATAATTATAGCAATATAAATAATGATTTGGAAAATACAATACAAAGCTAAGGATGTATAGGTAAGTAACATTCAACAGAGAGCAACTAGGGGTGCGTAAACAATTAGCAATAAGAAGGGGTAAGAGAAAATATTTATGGAGATAGATTACATAATTGGCTAACCAACGTGGGGAAATAAATATTTACGGAGGTAGATTACAGGCTAATGATTCATTTAATGTGATACTAATTTAAATAAAGACATTTATTCAACACTTGTATTATAAAAATCACCCATATGTTGGATGGCATGAATATATTTAGGTACAGCTAAGTGCTTACATATTATGTAAATAGATGGAAGAGCCAACTGGAAAGTTGAAAGTGATGGATAATCGCTACACTTCAAAACTCCGATAGCTACATACTACCTTTCAGAGGAGACTTCATGATTGTTATTAATTGCTCCTTTTCATCCCACCATCAATTTTTTATTTGCCTAATTGTTTACTTATTTCTCAAAAATTTTTCATGCGGCCAATTCTTCTTTGCTGATTGCATGTATTGAATACACTGTCATTGCATATATTATTCAATTTTAGAAGGTCTCCTTGGTCTCTCTGTGCAAACCTTGGGCAAATACTGAGTGTGTTTTGTGTTGTATGTGATTTTTTTGCGATACAGGCAGTCCCTGTTTTTCTGTGAGCTTAAATTTAAAAAAATTGCAATGAGACGAGGATCACTAAATTCCATACCTACTCATTACGCCGAATTGAAGTCTGTACCGATGCACCCTTTTTTGTTGTATTATTTTCTTTCTTGTTGATAATGCACAAACAGTACATACCGTTACCCTTGAAACATGGTGGGGAACACAACAAATGGAAAGGCAAAAACATCAATTTTTTGAATAAACAGATCATGGCAATGGAAGAATGGATCAGCTGTGTTAAATTTAACCTGATGAATGACTGAGGTGACAGAATGATGAAAAACGAGGACTGCCTGCACATAATTAAATGTAAAATAATAAATACCTTTATATATCTTTTAATTTCTAGGAAAACTGGTTTAAAGAGATGTCACAGGGACTTCCTGAATTTGCAGACCAGAAAAGTGGAGAAGATTCAGGGGTTGAGGAAGACAATGTGGGAAGCGAGCAAGTGGGGAACCCTATTGTAACCAGAGACAAGAAGAAAACGTTGCAGAAAAGAAGGAAAATACGTGAAGCCAAGGCTGAGCTCATCCGAAGAAGAGAGGCAAAATTGGAGAGAAAGAAGCTTTCAGATATTGAGAGGTACTTGAATTGTGAAATTATCATCTACAGCTCTACAACATGTGATGGGCCTTGGCTCCCCCTTGTATAGGCTTACATTCATTTCTTCTTCTCACTTTCTCTCTTCATTTCACGAATCCCATTGACCTCAGATCTTCCACAACTTACTGCAGCCATATTTTCCATGGTGTACCTCTCCTTCTCTTGATCCCTTCCATTATGATGATGAGCAGACATTTAGGCATTCTGTCCTCTTCCATCTTTTCTGCATGACCCAGCCATGCAGTGATTTGGAGAGCCTCATCTTATCCTTCCCTCTTAATATTCCATTTGCCTTGCAGTTCATTCTGATTCTTCACAGCTCTCCTTCTTTAGCTAGGTGGCAAGATCTCCACATAATTTTCCTTTATAACCTTATGAGGTTATGAAAGATCTAAGGCTTTCCCGGCATATAGCGATGTTGGTGGATGTTCGGGTTTCTGACTGGATCCGACTCTCCACTCCTGCCGACGTTTAGATGAATGAGTCGGTCATCATCCATTCATGCCCTGAGGATGATGAACAACTCCCCTTTATCCTTCACCTGTCCCGTCTCTTTCGACCACCTCTGCCTGTCGTTGAATCTCCGCCACCCATCCAAGAGTTTGAATGTTTCTGGAAGGAGATTTACGAAACGTGGAAGCCATTCAATGGAGGCATTCCGGCCATAGACCTCTTTAAACTGTTATGTGACCACCTCCTACTAGATGTGGATGGACCTCTTTCAGTCACAGAAAGTGACGTGAAGAAGGCCTTCTCTGGCGAGGTTAATTTCTCAGCTCCAGGAATGGATGCCGTGAATAACTTCTGGGGGAAGAAGTTTACTTCCACTCACCAACACCTTGCCAGAATCTTCACGTCCTTTCTGATAGGTGGAGATCCTATTCCACCTTGGTTGACTGAGGGACTCACAATTCTGATACCTAAGAAGGGAGACTTGTCCAATCCGAGGAACTACCACCCTATAACCTGCCTCAACACTTTATATAAGGTGTTCACTTTGATCTTGAGTGACCTTATCCTCCACCACATCCAGCCTGTGTGGGAGGAGGTGTACGACCAGAGGGCCTCAAAGCATGTAATCGCGGGATGCAAGGACAACCTGCTTATTGATAGGTGTATATGCCAGGATGCGATCTGGCATGAGCAAAAGCTATCAATGGCCTGGGTCGACTACAAGAAGGCTTTTGACACCACTTCGCATTAGCTTTTGATCGCCATGCCGAAGTTGATGAAAGTCCACCCAGAGGTAGTGTCCTGCATCCTGTGCCTGTTACCACTCTGGAAAACGTGCTTTGTTATGACTTCAGGCAAGTGGTCAGTTTCCACAGAGTTGGTAACATACCACTGTCTATTAGTCGACTATAGTCTGTTTTCCAAGGCGACAGCTTGAGCCCCTTACTGTTTTATATTTCCCTCCTACCCTTGACCCTTAGGCTGCGACAAGGTAGAGGATACCTTGTTACAGGTGAGAGGAAGCATAAGGTCATCCATTTGTTCTATATGGATGACCTGAAGCTTTATGCTTCTAATGCGAAAGGCCTTTGCACTGCCCTGGACACCATACTGGAATACAGTGAGGCTATAGGGATGGAGTTCGAATTGGACAAGTGTGCATCCATCCACCTGGTGAGAGAAAGATTTTCGGAGATCAAGGAAGACGTGCAACTTGTTGACGGGAGCATCATTCGTCACCTCGAGGACGATGATAGCTATGAATACCTCAGCGTCCCCCAGTGCCGAATACAGGAGGTTGCAGCAGTGAAGGAAAGGCTCACCGCAAAATACAGGCAGACTCTCAGGAACATCTGGAGTTCTGAGCTGTCTGGCAAGAACAAGGTTCTTGCCATGAACATGTTCGCGGTTCCTACTCTGCTGTATACCTTCGGATGCATGAAGTGGAATGTCAACGATTTGCAGAACCTCGATATGGGAACGAGGAAGATGATGACCATCTATAGAAGTCTTCATCCGAAATCTTCCATCACCAGATTGTATCTCCCTTGCAATGTAGGTGGAAGAGGACTATTGAGTCTGGAGTGTCTTCACAACAGAATTGTCCTGTGTACAGCATGCCGAGTGTTGAAAGGCAGGGACCCCCCGCTCAATCTTGTGATGGAGCACGAGAGTGCGGGAGCAGGGGTAGGGGAGTTTCTCTTGCAGGTGGCAAAGAGGGCAGCGGACGGACGAAACCGGTCTCGAGTTCGACCTGTCATCCAACGGAAGTGACAATGACACAGCCATCTATGCCATGAAGGCAGACGTCCTCAAGCTTGAAATAAAAAAAGCCGAGCAGAAGGCCCTGCTCAAGGCGCATACCGATAAGCCCATGCATTGAGGTTTCTATCGAAACATCGAAAAGCATGGGGTATCGAAGGAGCTGACATTTGCCTGTCTGAAGTCAGAGACAGAGGGTTTTGTACTTGAGTGCCAGGATGGTGTCATAAACACACTCGTGTACCGCCGCATTATATTCAAGGTGGAGGTCGCGGACATGAGATGCAGGGCGTGCCAAGCCCAGCCGGAGACTTTGAGTCACCTTCTCTCCGGCTTTAGTTCTTATGCAAGATCGGCATATTTAGCTCGTCACAACGCGGCCCTGCGGGTATTATACTTTCACCTTTGACACCATTATGGCATCAACGAAACACCAGTGCTGCCCTATGCCCTTGGAGATATTGAGTCCATCCTCAAGAAAGATAAATGTACAATGTGGTGGAATTACTCCTTCTCCACCACCAGGCAGTTGGAGGCAACCAATCCTGCTATCGTTCTCCTCGACCACCTCGATTCTCCCCTTGGTTACATATTATTATTACCACTAAAGGAATTGAATTAAATGTTAGATATGTCTATAAGGATCTTATTTTGCACCTAAAAGGGTGAATGTTTATCATGTTTATCTAGGTCAGACCTTGAACTGATGGTATGAAAGAACCAGCAGGGGGCAAATCCTAGGTAGAGGAAAAATATTCAGAACCATGTGAGACAGGTGACCCATTCCATTGGCGAGTGACTCATTCACTGATAAGTCTCCCCTTTCTCCTTTCCCAAGCCACATCATCACTGTGTGCCACTCCATAGCACAGCGGCAATAAACTTTGTTTCAGTCCCTGGTATTATTAGAAAATTTTTCTTGTAGTAGATTGTTAGGCATAAAGTTGTTGAGACTAATAGTTGTTCCTTTTGGAAATCATCAATTAAGGGAAGAAATCATTTTCGTGGATGCTGTTGAGTTTCCTGAAAGATAGTATGGTGATCAAGGTGTGGTGGTGCCAGGGATGTCTTTGAATTTTCTCTTGTTGTGAAAATGTTTCCCCTGTGTGACAGACTGCATATATGATATCGTGAACCTCGAGTGAAAACTAATGCCGCTAGACCAAAAAGTATAGAGTAATCTTACTATGATATAGCAAAGTTGATTCAGACTACAGGAAATCGTACAAAATCTCAGCATTGTCAGATGAATCATAATAATATTAACCATGATAGTGAGAGATAACGAACGATATCTCAGTCGAAGTCGTGTGATAAAATGTTGATCAAAAACAAATGGCAACTACAATAGCATTTTTGCTATAGGACGATAAGCCAAGTTGTAACCGGCTGTTATCATACAATAACACTTGTAGAAAAAGTTCTGTGATTGTCACCCAGGGGGTCGGTAGGGTCCTTCACGTTTATGAGTTGGTCTAGAGTTTTTCTTTTGGTTTATGGATGAAGTCGATATTATCATAGGAATATTAGAACGAAAACTCCTCCTTTCTGCTGTCATAATTTTCAAATTTCACCCTCCGACCAATCAGGAGTCACTTGATTGTTGGACCCAGAATACAAGCTTGCCGTGCTTTAATTCAACGACATTTACCCTGAAGACGATGGATGAGTTGTCCGTTGAAATGTCAGTACTTTTTGCTAACTTAATCCGGTGGATATCCCAAGAAGAATTTACTTTAAGCATTCACTAGGAAAGCATTAAAGCATTCGTTCTGATTATTTAATTATACCCTTGGAACAAATGTTGCAATTGTGTATGTGCATGTTGGCTCTTCATCTTTATAAAGTGTTTCAGAAATATTTCCTATTATTATATCCTACTTTTGTCCCTGACCTACAGTCTTGAATATGCTCTTTTGAAGTTCTTTTTCCTGAAAAACAACTAAAAATAATGTGAATGCTCGGCTTCACCTTTCGAATGTTGAAGCCATTTCCAGTTGTGACTATGCAGAGAGCTTTGTAAATTATAAATTAGGACAAGTGCTGTTTGCTAATGTTTATTTTAAGAAAATTTAATGGAAGTTATTTGAAGAGGCTTTTGCTGTTCACAGGGTGAAATTACTCAAAAAGGACATCTCCAAGAAGGATGAGAAGTTAAGTATGCTGCGGGAAAAGAGAGAGCGTGTGAAGAAGGCAAAAGTTAGTCAACCTAAGATGCTCAGCAGTCACAAGTTTGAACCACTTGAGGTGGAGTTCAGCATGAGGGATGAACTTGCTGGAAATCTTCGAAATATCAAACCAGGAGGAAGTATACTTAAGGATCGTTTCAAGAGGTTCCAAGAAAGGAATATGCTTGAAACCAGAGTAAAACAAACGTAAGTGTACCACCTAATTCTGTATTTTTTATCCACTAACATCAAGCGAATGTTTAAATTATATTCATATGTGGATTGGTATCAGGTAATTTAGCATCAGTTGCTATTTGTCTAATTTTGTGCTGCATTGTTGGATTTTGAGACTTAGGTTTTGTTATTTTTCCCAAAAACCTAATTTCTGTTTATTTTTTCTCCTAGCAAAATCAGTTGTTTAAAGTTACTTCTTCATGAAATTACTGGTTTTCATGAGTACCTATTGTTTCTATGCTTGTTTAGTAACTCATTGTGGTGTCATTTACTAGTATCAATGGAATTGTAGTTTTGATAGATTTCATTTGTTTTGAAGTACAGTCCTGTTCATTAAAAACTTACCACCTCGGAGCCGTAAAATTTCCAAGTCCGAACTTGAGAGCAATGTGTCAACACTGTCAATGTTTCTAGCGGCGATGTATAAATGCGCTAGGAATATCTACTTAATGGTTTCAATAAAAAGCAATGAATTTTTCTTTCATATCTAGTTCTTATTCCTTTGCCGCGTTTGGAATAATGCGACTACGCGTCTTTGATATTTCACTAGATATTTTTCCCTGCGAATAGTAATGAAACTTTCACTTAGGAGATTTATTTATTTCAATTAATGATTAAAATAGCTTAATGCTTATCGAATGCTTTGGACACCAATTTCGAACCACTCAATCATAGAATTATGCCTGCGCTCAGTTTTTGTATTGAGGTAGAAATTACTGGGGAATAAATTTACTGGTTGCCGGACAGACACATCTTATTGTCATGCAATGTCGAGACTTGGCACCACTACGTCTCACCGGCTTTTATTACACTGCGACCTAATGACTGAATGCTCCATAATTCCTAATAATCTTGTATTGAGAGACAGAGACTTATCAAAATGATTACCCAGGACACCCTTCAAATATCAACCCTTGCGCTTTTCACAGTCGGACTATGTGTTGCTTACATCGCATTTGAAAAACGTAGCATTAGCTACTGGAGTTTTGAATCGCATGTTTTCTCTCGTTATTGTTTTTTTAACTTGAATCTGCAAGTGACTCTTATGAATTCACCTTAAAGTCTCTTATGCTTCTTCAGTCCTCTCAATTAGTGAGTTCGGCTTTCACTCAATTATCCAGGATCTTTGCAAAGAGGCAAGATCCTGACGACCCCATCCATTCTTTTCTGGGCGGGCAATAAATATACCAAACGAAACAACCCTCCCCTCCATCCTGGCTTGAGGAAAGGCTATACCCCTCTAAAAAGTGACCTGAAAGGGGCTGCGGTTTCTTTTTCGGCTGGAGGCCGAAGAATGGAAGAAGTGGTGTTTATGCTGATTGCCCCTTCCATTTGATCTGGTCATTTTGGGCTTCCATTTGCTTATGAGTGAGGAAGAAAGAGGGAAATATATGCGCATTTCAGATGGATTTTTCAGGTTTACAAGCAATGAAGGCAAGGAACGTGAAATGCAAACCCCAGCAGCTAATGCTACGATTCCCAAATGTGATGTAAATAACACTTAGTCCGACTCTGAAAAGCGTATGGGTTGATGTTTGAAGGTTGACCAGGAAAATCATTTTGATAGAGTTCCTGCCTCTCGATACAAGTAAGAATTGTGGAGCATTCGGTTGTAAGGTATCATACGTCCATGAGACACGCCTTTTCCTTACAGCAATCGTATAAGGTTGAACTTTGTCCCCATTTGCTTCACCACCATTTTTGCATTTACTAATACCACTTGTGCCAGGTTTTTTTTATACACTATACGGCATTACTGGAAATAAAACTTTCGTAAAAGCACTTCCTGCAATATGTTTTGGGGTTTTTCCATAACATGAGGTCAACCATCCAATAGTATTTAATGGTATTGAATACGAACAGAAAATTACCATAAAAAGAGACACGAGGATGGAGGCAAAAGACAGTTATTTCCTCTTCGCCCATTCTTGATGTTCTGAACGAGGGAATTTTACGCTCCTGAAATTCGCGGGTATTTCTTTATTCCAAATTTTTCCGAATTCACCAAAAGCATAGGATGAGTACGAAAGGTGCATTTTTCATTCCGCACGTCCCTCTCTTGAGCCTCGAATTATCACGAAAATATTTACTATAAGATCGTGAAATTTAAAGCTTATCATTTTAAAATCAAATAGTTGTTTGCGCATAAATATATCGCCCCTATAATATGTTTTCCTAGAATACTTTGCGAGGAAATTTGTGCACAAAATTCGAGCCTGACATTATCGGTTACCTCAGAGCGTAATAGAGTGATCCAGTTTCAAATCCCATCCAGGCGATTGCTTTTTTCGTAATGAATTTCACATATTCTTGTTGCTCATTGTGTGTTGTAATTCCACCTACTCCAGGTTTATCTACGAACCTTATGAGATCAAATAAATACGTGTAAAAGCGCTTCCTAAAATGCTTTTCATGGTTTACTTTTATAACTTACTTTCGGAAAGAGTAATTAGATGTGTGATTATAAAATTAAACAAATTGTGCCCAAGTCCGAAACAAACCAAATGGCTTAGAACATATCGCACATTTCAAGTATAATATGGATTGCGATATCACAAGGACATCCAGATAATGAAAATGCGTAAGACATTTCAAACAACTTTACGTCAATGAATACGCGTATAAATTAAAATACTCATAAGAAACGAAAGGAACTCCAGGGATTGAGACCCTTGAGATCTAAGATATGCTTTTGTTTTCGTGACTGCTTGCATCTGTCGTGTGCGAGGGATCTTGGTGCGTCTGAACTTCGCAGACCTCCCTTCTTCTTACTCACACATCACAAGAAAGGAACCCTACCCCTCCCCTCGGAAATAATCCTTTTCGCAGGTCAAAATTTTCCTTCCGTTGGCCTTTCTACTCACCCGACTGCGGGGAGGAGGGGTTCTCGTTCTCGCCCCCCCCCTCCCTGAGGGGGGGGGGGGGGCGCCGTGTTGTCATATTTCCCTCAAGTTCGGACTTAGAACTTTTTCGGCTACGAGGTGGTAAGTTTTTTATGAACAGGGCTCCGAGGTGGTAAGTTTTTAATGAACAGGACTGTACATACATAGTACCTGCCACTACACCACATATTTCAGAAAAGTTTTGTCTTCAAAGAAAACGTCCAGCCCTAAGGCTTATGTAGCTTATTGAAGATCAATTTTAAGTTTCCAGAAAATAATTATTGAGAATTATTAAATATAATGTGAGAAAGTGAATTTTGTTTCTTTTATCCTTCTTTAATTCGTAAGAAGAATAATGTTGCTGAATATTGAGTAAATTCAGAAGTTTGGTCACATATCTATTATTTTAATAGTGCTTGAGTGATTTGAGTTTATTCCTTAAAATAAATATTTCTTTCCAGGAAGAAACTCAAGTACAAGAGGAAAGTTGTTGAAAAAGCCAGCCACAAGATGGGTTGGGAGCCTAAAGGTTATGACTAAAATGATTTGTATACAGAAAGGTAATAAAGTAAATATTATTTTCTCATTTTGTTTTTTTTTTATTTTCTTTTTCCAAAGTTAATGTCAGGACAGTGTTTTTACAATCTTCTCATATGCAAGATTCTTAGGAAATTTGATGCTTGTTGAAGTTTTTGCTTCTTGTTGATTACATTTTCAAGTGGTATCTTATTCATCTTCAGTATATGAGGAGCTTAGCAGCTCTTCAATTGGAGTTGGACGGTCTTTCTTCATCAAGCCCAAATCTCCTGGCTTGTATTCAAAACTAGACATTGATATGTCCATTTGAGATTCCTCCCTGAAAATTTATGATCATCACTATTAGAATGGTCAATTGAGAGGTGGCATGGTTACAGAAAATTTTCAACTCCTTGCACAAGTCAAGGTCCCTGAAAAATGGACTACCATGGAAGACATCCCTGAAAACAAGAGTCATCTGTTTTCCACTTTACTTTCTGGAAGATTCTAATGTCTATATTGAGAATTTAGCATATCAGTAGCATATAACCTTCACATTTAACAATCTACATCTATGTACTACCCTGTGAGCTTTACGAGATCATGTATTAGGGGAATTTAGGACATCAGTGATTAGTAGGAAAAAGGAATTGGCTGAGGAAATTGATGAGTAATTTGATGTGAAATGTGTTGTATGTGCCTTAAATTAATCCAGGGGAGAGTAAGAATGTCTTATTATGCTTATTATAAATTTATACATATTAGTTCCAACCCTTTGTTTAAAAAATATTGTCTAAAATCAACTAATTAAGCTAGTATGTACATATTGAAAATATTTTATACAGAAGCGAAAGTCTATATGGTTCCCACCCTAATGGGTGAGGTAGTGACTTTTTTGTGAATGGCTCAAATGTTATTTTATTATTAATATGTAGCTTTAATTGATATTTTACCCATTGGCTTCTGATGTTATTTCCTCAGCTGTCATCAGCAGTTTAAGAAGTTGGTTGAGGAGGTTTTCTCGCTGAGTCAGCCTCCACACAGGATCACTTGGATCACCATCCTGTAGGTGAAATGAGTTAGATTTTTTTGTTAATTATTTGTATTTCAGAATTATGAGTTATTCAATTTACATATGTACCAGTTTCTGAGAAGAAGAATATAATTGTTATATTTAGGTAGTCATAATTTTTTTACCAAGCTATTATTTTTATAATTGCATTTTGTGTTATTAGAAATACTCATGGTAATTGGTACCCCTCCTTTGTCAGCAAATATCGCCTTCCTTAAACAAATCTGAAATAGGACCTGTGAGCCTGGCAGTTATGTGAGTTGTTAGTACATATTCCTCAATTCTTAGCGATGAGTGCAAGATTTAGCTGTGTAAATATTTATTTCTTTGACTCTACAACCATGGAGAATATGGCAGGTTATTTTGAAACTTTTTTTCTGATCATTTCTATGGTTAAAACACTGTTCTACCTGACTGCCAAGCAGAATGCCCAAATAGTGTTATTTTAAATAGTTTTAAATGATAAATTTTCCTTTTTTTCCTTGCAAATTTTTGAAATCCAATCCGTCAGCAATCAAATTTAATTCTTTTGTACAAAATAACCTCTGTGAAATGAGTTGGGATTCATCATTAAGGGATTTGATTGATGCCAAACACATTTAACCCTTTAACTGCTCCCATCGTCTATTGGCGATTTGAAGTATGGTTTATGGTTTTAGTATAAAAAAGCTCAACAATTCGTATTCAGCAGTAAAATCAGACGATAATTACTCATTGTAAATTTTAAAACTGATTTTCCTTTAAATAAAAAGTCAAATTTTAAAATTACGCAAAAATTTAGAAAAAAAAGTTTGCATTTGGGGAGAGCTATATTTCAGATTATTTGCGCAGTTAAAGGGTTAAAGTATGTAGTTGCTTGCATTTATGGTCTGTTTATCAAGCTCTGCTTTTAAAATTCACTGCAGTAGATTAAAACTAAAACACTTTTTTAAAATTAAATACATCCTAGTTCTCTAGGAATGGCTGTGTAGTAATAAATATACAATGCTATGGCCTATATTTGGATCGATGTATTTGTAAATCATTATCATGACTCTGAAATTAATGTGGGGATTTATATAATATCCAAATCATAATCCAAAGACATCTTGGTGCATATACAGTGTTGTTAGCACTAATAGCTAACTCTGCAGCCATTGGCTTGTGTACACATGATTTGGTCATCATACTTATTTTATAATGTAGCAAAGACCAGCTGTATCCACATCAAGGTGCATAATTTCCTCCATGTAATAATTTTATTAATTTCTAAGTCTGTAAAAGGGGTTCATTGGTAATTCCAAATTTTGGTGATGGATTAGTAGTAGTGGAGTAAATGTTTGCCAGTCCTTGAGGAATAATTTATAATTTTACCCATGTGGCTAATAATCAGCTACATGTATGTACTTTGTTGCAATTGTCGAAGTGGAATTAACTACTTTTTGAATTTTTTTATCATTTTGGAAGCTGTTATGGTGATTTAATACTTACTGTAGCAAAATCAGGGTCTTGTTGAGCAGCTTTTTGGTTGTAATAAGGATAAGCTGGGGAGTCTTCTGCACATACTCCCAATGTTGCTCGAATAGCAAATACTGCATCTCTCAATATTTTCTCTATCTTCTTGCACTTGGAAAGTTCTTGATGAGCAAAGCGAGTTTGCATCTTAATCCTCCCATCACGCAGCCTTACTTCAGCCCGCAACCTGCGTACAACATGTGCTGCACCTTCTAGTCGTGCTTCTGCTCCATCCATGGAAGCTTCCAATGCATGTGCCCAGTCTTCAGTGCGGTGAAGTTCAATTTCGCATGCTTTTAAGGCTTCTACTTCTTTCTTGAGTTTCACCATAACCTATTTGATGGTTAATGAATAGGTAATGAGACATTACTTTATTGTTTGACGTTAAAAACACCTAAATTTTGTGTGCAAACTATGCAAAATGAGAATTCTAAATGATTTGGACAAGAATCAACTCTTTTGAGTGCTGTAAAAAATTAATTTGTGTGGAGTTGATCAACAAATTGAGTGCAGAGTGACAGCTGAAGTGATAGGCATGTGTCTCACATGAGTGACGGCAATCAGTTATTTAAATAGCCATATTTAACATTTTAGGAGCTGAGAAAGGACAATAACATTTTACACATGCTCAATGTGTTAAGTCAGATTTGCTGATAAGTCATTAGTTTTTTCAGGAAATCAGATTATTGCAATAATTTTAGACTGTAAGGGATGAGAGTGAATAACATGAAAGGAGGAGAATGATAAGTGAAAGGCAATTGAGGATTCAGTAGCTGAAGTTGGAGTGCTGAAGTAAGAGGGCATGAATGGAAGCAGGAAAAGTTCTTGATATTAGGTAGTATTTATGCAGTAATTAGAGTATGAACTGAATCATTAAGAAAAGAAAGGTATCAGCAGTAGTACTTAAAAGAGGAAGAAATTGATGGCAGGCACTGAAAAGTAAAGCTGTCAAATAGCTTCGCATATTCAAAGAAACAAAAGCTAACATTTCAAACCATAAAGTTTACCCCCAGATGAGGGCCTAACCTCCCCCTCCTTACCTGTGGCCCACATTGCTCCTGGTCTTGTGGTGTAAAATATTGTGAAATTATCATTTTATTCATTTCTTTCTACTCTCCTGATTATTTCTTTTGGATAAGGAAGAGATTTTGTAGAGATAGTCAAGTGATACCTCTATGTATGTATTATTGTAATTTTTTCATTTAAGTTATTGATTAGTTCACTCAATATATGTACTAATTTATGTAGTAGAATAGTAATTAATTTGATCACTCAACTTTCAGACAAATTGTAATCTTTGTGCAAACATATATAACTCCCATATCAAGATTTAAGAGAGAAAATGAGATTTAGAATAGTATCTTCCACAGATTCTGTAATTGTCTCCTCGTGGAGCTCTGTTTATGTTGCATCATAGCAAATAGAGGAAGAATCGCCATGGCATGGCACTGTGAATGATGGGATTACAGTTCCATGTTACTTCACGCGAAGAAACAATGACATCAATATTTAATAGTTCAATAATATTTGCTTACCTTTAACTTCTAATTGATGTCAGCTTAAAGTAAATTCAGTGATTTGAGACAAGGTTTTATGAAGCTCATTCGATTATATTGTAGTGGAAGCAAATTTGAATGTTATGAAAGGATATTCACAGTAGTTTTCATACTTGCTTAAACCTTTAATAGACAGCAATATGTCTAAAATTGCCGAACGGTATAAAATGTTCTCAAATAGTACTTGAAAGGATTGATTATCTTATTTTGGAGTACCTACTTTTTGATTTTGATATTGTTTTAGAAACGTATTAATGTAAAATTCTTTTTAAAAATTTTTGGGTTATAGAGGTAATGTTGACCGAATGGTTGATTGGGTATTCAATTTTATCAAATGCACGAAAGAGGCAGTAAGTTCGTTTAGAAAAATATTAGGTAATAAAATAAATATTAATGATAGTAGAAGGCTTCACTTTGTGGAATTGTTCCATGATAGAAATGAAACAAGTAGTAATGTTAAACTCCATTTTGAAATACTGACTGGTTTCAACATACAGCGAAACCTACCTCAACGACCACCTTCCTTAAGCGGTCACCTCTCTAAGTGACCGATTTTTTGGGGAACAGGATGAATTTCCCATATGAACTATGTAAATTTCCCCTCCTTTCAGTGGTCACCGTATTTTAAGCTAGGGGCCATTACTTCCATTGCGAGTGATGATCTTAGTTGTGAGGGATTTTAATTTCTTTTCTTGAATACGTAAGAGGATCCTGCTAAAAGAAGTTTGATGGGCCTATTTGCAGTTTTTTTGGAATTCGCTAGAGAAATTTTCCTATCGCTCCCTGTCGCTTGCTCCAGGGTCGTGCTGACCAGCCTCCTATGGAAACCAACTGCCAGGAGGATGATCCTCCGGTGTGCTGCATGAGCAAAAGTTCCTTATCTACGGGCCAACCTTAATTGCTTCTTTTTGCATTAATAGAAACTTCTTGGTAACACAGCCTGTGCACCAGGGCACTATAAGACAATTCTTTTGAGAATCCTCTCATGTTTTTAGCTCATTTTTGAAGCTGCTGTGGGGAATCCTGGATACCTAAATATTTTTATTAATACATCATAGTCATTGGGAGCATAATATGGCTTCGTCTTCAAGTTAGTTTCCCTCTGAAATCTCTGTCGAGCATTCAGTCTAAGTTCTTACGCAATTTATTTCCAGTGAGACAAGTGAAATGATTGAAGGCAAAAGCAAAGTTGTCCTAACTCTGGAAGAAAGGAATAAAGCAGGAAAGTAATCTTGGAGAGTGAAAAAGGAATCTTAGTGAGGAAATGGGAAAAAGTTTATATTAGCGGAAGGACCCATTCTAAGCCATCAATTAAGTAGATACACTCTGGCCTTTTACCTCCATCCAGAGGTCACTGTCTCAATCAGCCATTATTTTATAGGCCAGCTGGTGGCCACTTAATACATACAGGTTTCACAGTGTCATTTTTCTTGTATATGCATTGAAAATTACATCTATATGTTCAAACCAGTCAGCACCTCTTCCCCACCAGGAGCATTACTATTTTTTTTTGTTTCTATCGAAATGAATAAGCTAAACTGACCTTGCTTTGTTTGTTAGACTTCTGTAGAGCTGCTTTCCTCTCATAGTCCAGTATCTCAAATTGGAGTCTCCTTTGTTGTTCCATTGTTTTCAAGTCATTGTTGATTTTTGTCAAATCAAACACATGCTTCAAGATCAAGTCAAGCTGCATTGAAAAATTATTTTTTTTAGTTCTCAAGTTAGAATTCAAATAGTGAAATTTGTTTCAGTTGTTAATTAAATGTACCTACTTCATTATTGATTGCTATGTTTTCACGTATTGTACGTTGGGTGTTAGCAGCAACTTGCTTCATAGTTGTTCCTCGGAATTGGGCGGATAATTCACGAAGGCTCTCCTCCATTTCCTTCTTTAGTCTAAAATGGAGAAATAGAATATACATAATGATATAATTTTGTCAGTAACCGCCTCTGCTTCAGGAAACTCCTCCTTATTTAAATAAATAATGAAACTATGTATTGTAATAGGTTTATAGCATTTGTGAGCATTACAATGCTCACAAAGGTGAGGTATCATTTACAATGGAAAATAATTCATGGAAAATTGCAAAAATAATTTCTTTGGCTTACTAAATTGATTTATTAAATCAACTACATTCACACTGTACCCTACCAAATGAATTATTTATCAGACATCACAACATGTGTTTATTATCCTAGTCATGAATTTAAAGTGAGTGTGCATTGAGAACCAAGTATAGGAATACCTACCTCATTTAATGACTACCCTCTTAAATCTAGTCATCAGTATGACGATTGAAAATATGTACAGTAGAGTCTCTTTATAGTGAAATTGATGGGACCTATAATTTTCAATTTCACTATATTGAATTTCCCTATAAAGGATACTATACACTGGTATCCTTTTTCACACCACCTGTAGCATTGTCCTTATATGATACAGACTAGCATTGATGGCATTTATTTATTTAAATCAATTAATGCAGAATATCCTAAATTAATTAATTTTTATGTTAGCTAAGCTTCTGTTTATCATGTTTTTATGTAGTTAATATATTGTTTGCAAACATTTTGCCCTTAACGACCTGAAACATGTTTTTAACGTGCAAATGTTTTCGGGAGGGGAGGTCACAAAAACCGGGCCCCTCTGGACGTGCAGCGGCCCGGGCCCTTGAGCACCCACGCTGCCCCTGCTCATGACGTTATTGTATTGCAGGTTACATAAGGTCTTTTCCACACTGTTAACTGGCAGGTTTTCTGGGATGTAACAAAATCGTGAATAAGGAAAATTGATGACATAATGAAAAGTAAACAAACTCTTGGAACTAATGTAGAATAAATGTGGAAAGTAGTCCATCTTTTTTGACAGGACGCTTGTTCTCACGAGTTCTAAAATATCCAACGTTGTTGCATTTCGGGTTGCATTCGATCTTAACAGAGGTGTTATACAATTACAGCATCAACATGAGGAAAGATTAACCCTTTAGCTCCCATGGAATTTTCCCTTTTCACTCTCTGAAAGCTAGCATCTAATTTTCGAAAATTTCAACTTTTTATTTAAATACTTATTTATTGTGAGTCTACTGTGTCAAACTTTTTGCAGATGTTCAAAACCAAATTGTAAAAAAAATAAAAATAATGTGAGATAAAGCTATGTTTACTTTTATAGTACATATATGAAGTTTAAACAAATAAACTTTTTTCCACTATATTGGCACTTAAGAGTGTCTAAGCTTTCATAAAATAATAAAAGCTTTTCATAAATGGTTAAAATTGAGACTACTGATATGAGAATATTAGTGAATTATTGCCTATTTTTTTCATTATGTTGCTCCATTACATTTGGAATTTCTTAATTATTCATGCTCGAAAATAGCCTAGATACTCGCACTTTTGGCAACTGGTATTTTGCCAGAAATATGGGCTTGTCTTTGGACTTAAACGCTTAAAAGCAAATAACTACTTTGTCTTGCAGGTTGCTGAAGTACAGGCTCCTATTTAAACTATTAAAATTGAATTATATATAATATTAGAATTAAATAAAGCAAAGACAAAACAGAATTTTTCTTTCTAAATTTGTATGTACATGATGCAATAATTAAAGCTTTGTCATATTCCACACTGTTATTATTAATAGTACAAGCCTAACCGGTCACTTAGGGGGATGTTGGTGAGACGGTGTAGGAGAGAATGGAATACCGCGAGTTTATGGCGATGGTGGTGGTGGTTAGAATCACTGGGGATGATAACATCGCTGAAGGACTGTTTACAGAATTTACGGAATCAGTGAGTTTTCAAATGAACTCAATGTCATTAAACATATCGCCTCATGGAATGGCTACAAAGGGGATCTTATTGAAAAGTTATTATTGCATCATTTATGTAAAAAAGCCAGATCGAGTTCCACTCTCCTCACCCCCATTCCCCCGGACACCGCGAGGAGATGGTGTAAGCTACCATTCATCAACCTACTAAGTTACAAACGTAGCCGAGTGCTGCCTAAGGACAATTTTAAATTATGTTATTATAATCCTGTGACTATCGGTCAACTCCTTGTTAACTCTAAAGATCCCTATGACTATTTGGAGAGAAGTGGTGTGTACTCCCTGAAGTGTGATTCTTTCGGATGCAACTGTTTTTACGTCAGTCAGGAAAATTTGATTAAAGCCACAAACTTCTGTACTTACCATCTGCCAGTGAGTCAAACTGACTGAAGTGAAGGGGAATATGTTTGATAGGAGGATTAGTGGCTAAAGAATGAACCCAATGGCTATGATTTTCGAAGCATGCAATTTTTTCTTAAATGGAGTGAAAAAGAATAGCTTTTGAGGTAATGGCACTGTCTAATGAAGAAGTGAAATCTGAGGCATCATCATTAAGTATTTGTATTATAATCACCTGTCTCTCTTTATGATGAATTTTCGTTCAACTTCATAAAGCATGTTCTTGTGAGCCTTCTCTTGGTCTTTCATTTGCTGCTCCTGTCTCTTGAATTTATTCATCAATTCATCCCTTTGCAACCTGAACTCCTCAAGTGAGTTGAGCTTTCCACCTAAGAGAAGAGAGATGTGATAACCATGATCAATTACCAAAAAGAAATAAATTTGGCATTCCTTAGGTTGAACTTAGACAGGCATATGTATACATGAACTGTTTACATGCTTTTTCAGAAAAATATACCTGTGCAATTTCACCTTGTGGACTAAATATTTATCATGTGCATTTAGTGCTTTATTAACATTAATAGCACAGAATAAAGATAAATATTGATAATAAATGAAAGATGTATGTATGTATATCCCTACTCTGTGCTAATATGTAGTAAGTATCTAGGCCATATACATGTGTGTTTTAATTAAGATCTTGGAAATTCCATGGAAGGCTGAATAGTCATATGCTAATGTGATTTTTAAAGTTGTCAAGAGTTCTTAGGGAACTATTCAAGTATCTTTTATCCAAAGGGTCCTTGGTTCATTCCTGGAAGTGAGAGGATATTCTCCAAAGATGCCGTACAAGCGTCAAGTCACCTGCCTTTCTGGTCTTTTTCTGACCCTTTCCACCTTCCATTTTTTCATAAATTTTCAGCTCCGTCCACATATATATTATGTCTTTATTCCCTTCATCTTATTTCTCCTTTTTGTATATAGTGAAAATACTTGAAATTCTTACAATTCATAATTTAGCTCAGGGAAAAGAAATGCGTACCCATGTTGACACTGAACTATGACTGGAAAAATCAGTGAATACTATATTCATTCATTCATGTTGTTTTTCTCTAGATGGCAGGTTTCGTCATTGACTCTTCTCTCAGCCTGATGTTTTGTGTCCCTGTACTTCCCGCCTAGTTTGATGTTGCCTAGCATACTAGGTATATAATGTGTCCGAAAAATTTTTCACCTGAAGTTAGAGTTTGCATGCAGTAAGAAGCATGCTTGTGCCTTCCTTTGCTTTTAAGAAATATTCTACCTATATATGGTGGAAAATTTATACATATATATATATATATATATTGTAACGGTTTTACCGTCGCATTTAGTTTTGGGTCCCCTCGCGTCCGTGGGCGTTTTGCGCTTTTCTTTTTGTTTGTTTTTTTTTCCTTTCATCCCCCACCCCCTTTTTCCTGGGGAGACGAACTACGCACGATGCTCCGGCAGGCGAGGTCAGTGGTATAACTGGCGGCGGGAGGGTGTGTTTCCCCTCCCCTCCCCCGACATCGCCAGCGTCAAGTGGCCCTTAGTGGCGAGTTACGTTTTACCGTAATGTGTGGGGATTCCCCAGTTTCCCCACCCCCCATTCCTTGTGTGGTGTGCCCACGGACGCCCCTCCCCACCATTTTTGGGTATTTAAGGGCGGTGAGCGCTCCGCACCGGGGAGAATAAACTTGCAACTGGTGGCGGGAGGCTATGCCAGTGGAGATAGTGAAGTGACAGTGAGTTGGAGACAAGATCCGAGAGAGAGCCGCTACACTTCCACCCGCTTGTAAATGGGCGTAAGCGTGGAAGAACGTTTGCGAGCTGCCGGGTCTTCCGATCAATGCACGACCGCATCATTCTTCGCGGGACACGATAGCAGCGAAGCCACTTTTGGTGGCCGTGCATCCATTCCTCACGAGAAGTTGGTGTGTCGATGGTCGCAGTCCAACTTTGTCATCGCTTCATCCCGGATCTCCACGTAAGCTGACAACGATCCGCCATACCCCTTTCCCCCCCTCTTTGTGGGAAAGCTGCTTCATTTAAAGGAATTCTTAGGTGTTGTGGGACTCTTGAAGGCAACCCTAAGCTCCTTCACCATAAATTCTCTATTTGTGTAGTGTATTTGGCCTCCGGGCATAAGTGTGTTCACTTCGCTGTAGGAATTGCTGCTTTATATGGCCTGTGCGGTGCGATCCGTTTACAGTATACCTATTTATTTTGCTTTATTATGTCATTGTAGGGTTTCGCCTTCATCCGTGTCATTTATGCTAATCACCAACATTTCATCTCATGCCCATCAGGGAATCTGTCAGCTTTTTGTTTAGTGTTATATAAATATCTTACACGTGTTGTTTATGTTATGCCAAGTGCCCAATAAATTGGTGTAAAAAAGAGTGGTCTGTGGTTCGTCTCAGTCCCTGGGCTGTGGCCCCCCCCCCCCCTTTTACCATTCCCTGGTGAAGAAATTATAGTGCGCTACGCACCAGACGCCTCGCAACGATCCTCATTCTATTCAATTAATTTTGCGGAGTAAGCTCTGTGCGAGCAGAAACGCGTTTCATAAATGTGTGCGGCCGTCCTCCCTAGTAATTGCGGGCTGTGGGGGCGTGATCCGTCACAATATATATATATAAATATATAAAAACTTTGTCACATGTGCGACTAAAAGGTAAACACATAAAAAGACACTCACACTATGTGTTTACCTTTTAGTCGCACTTGTGACAAAGTTTTTATATATTTGTGTTCACGCTCGTGAAAGCTTCCAATTATTATATATATATATATATAAATTCAAACTTACAGGAGGTAGGAGAAATAGGAAAAGATAAAGAATTCGTTCTTACGGAACGTTTCGAACCAGTTGGTCCTTCGTCAGCTCTAGAAGATATAATATATCCCATCCTATTAATATTCTTACTGATGCCCTTAATTTTTGTCGAAACTTAAAATGGAAAGTATTCTGGAACTCCCAACCTTTACCCCAAATCAGTGCAAACTCCCTTCACCCCGCACTTACCAATTTCAAACCTCCCTCATCCTTTGAACCCAAGCCTCTTTCTTCAAATCACCCTGTCGAAATTTTCACCAAACAATTACTTTCTAAAATTTCCAATCCATCCTATATTAACTCCCTAAAACCCAAACCCAATCTTTTCACAGAAGAAATGTCGGCCCTTAAGCAACTCATCCGAAATCCCGAAATAGTCATTACCCAGGCAGATAAAGGTTCTACGGTGGTCGTGCTTAACACAAGTGACTATATTAATGAAGTCAATAGACAACTTTCGGATTCCTCCTCCTACATTCATGTCCCCTCCGATCCCACCCTTGATTTTTTACATAAGCTAGCCTCGCTCCTCCTTAGCAAATGTCAGTCAGAAGGCCTAACAAAAAAAGACATTTCCATCCTCTCCATTCCTCACCCCAAAACCCCTCATTTCTACATCCTTCCCAAAATCCACAAATCTAACATCCCTGGCCGTCCTATTGTTTCTTCGTGCTTTTCTCCAACAGAACGCATATCGGCTTTTGTGGACCATTACCTGCAGCCCCACGTGCACACCCTACCCTCGTACATTAAAGATACGTACCATTTTTTGAACCTCCTCAATTCCATTTCACTTCCCCATAACACACCACTTCTCATGGCCACAATAGACGTAACTTCACTTTATACTTCCATTCCCCACTCAGAAGGTCTAAAATCAGTCTGCCATTTTCTAAGTCAACGTCCCACTCCTCACGTACCTAGTACTGATTTCCTGGTAGAACTCTCCAACTTTATTCTTACCCATAATGCCTTCTCTTTCAATGATCTTCATTACCTCCAAACCAAGGGCTGTGCCATGGGCAGTAGATTCAGTCCCTCTTACGCCAACCTTTTCCTCGGTCTTCTCGAACAGAACTTCCTCTCTCAAAACCTTTTAAAACTTCTCCTCTGGCTCCGATACATAGATGATATTTTCCTACTTTGGCCACATGGCATTGACTCTCTAAATTCTTTCATTTCCTCTCTCAATGCATCATCCTCTGTATCTTTCACCTCTAATATCTCCTCCACCCAAATAACTTTCCTAGATGTCGACATCTCTTTATCCAACTGTAAATTTAGTACCTCTGTCCATATTAAACCCACAAATAAACAGCAATACCTTCACTTTAGTAGCTGTCACCCCTCTCATACAAAGCATTCTCTCCCGTACTCTCTTTCCATTAGAGGTCATCGAATTTGTAATAATCCGGAGTCCCTTGACCATTTCCTATCCAACCTACACCAGTCTCTTCTCCGCAGAGGATATCCTGACACCCTTTTGTATAAAAAAAAACTCAGAAAGTCTTACCAACCTAAACTAACATCAGATTCAAACCCTAAAAATCTTTCCATCTGCACCACATTCTTCCCAGGCATACAGTCCCTAAAGCACCTCCTTAAAGAATTATTTCCCATCCTTTCGAATAACCCAACAACTACTAATTTATTCCCTAAATGTCCATCCGTTACTTATAAGCGTCCCCCCAACCTATCAAACTTATTTAAGGCCACGAAACCTCTCAAAAAATCAGTTATTCAATCCAAAACTCCAGCCACCCCTTGTAACCGTCCTAGATGCAAAACATGCTTATTATTTACCACGAACCTACTCCCGAATAAATTCCTAAATTCTCATCTTCCTTCCGTTTCCTCACCCTCCTGTACCACCTCTAACATTGTGTATATACTTTTTTGTAAGCTATGCCCGGCCTTTTATATTGGACTTTGTAGTACACCACTTAATATCAGGATAAATAATCACCGTGCCTCATGCAACCCATCCTCCCAAAACTTCTCTCACTCTGTCCCTACTCATTCCGCTTCCCATACCACTAAATTTGATAATTGCTACAATGTAGCTGTTCTGGCCTCTCTACCCCCCACAACCACTCCAATTACTTTGAGAACATTAGAGCAAGCTTGTATATTTTATTTTAACGCTCTCCAGCCACCTGGCAGGTCCCATTAATTTGTAAACCTCCTCCCCTCCCCCAACCTTCAACATTGTACTTATAATTTTGTAACATCTCCCCTCCCAACCTTCAACTTTGTATCTTTTTGTTTCTTAACTTGGTCATGGCAACTTCACCATTTCGTCTTTTCCATTTCCCTTACCTCCATTCCACCCCTCCTTTACTTTTCACCTTTCCCCTCCTCACTGCTCTCTTCCCCTCACCATCTCAAACATTTCCTCTTCATACTTCCTATACCTTTCGCTGAAGAAGGTGGCGGCGATCCACCGAAAAATTTACAACCCGTGTGAGTGTCTTTTTATGTGCTATCATTTTAGTCACACTTGTGACAAAGTTTATATATATATATATATACATGCATAAATAAAACAGTGATACACTAAACAAACACAGAAACACGCAAAAAGGACACTCACAAAAGAAAACTTGTACGTTTCGACGTCAGGACGCCATTGTCAGCGGTAGAAGATGTGTATATATATATATAAATAAATAAACTTTGCCACAGGTGGGGCGGAATTAAATATAGAAACACAAAAAGGAAGAACACTCACAATATACGTTCTGATATTTCGGCAGCCAAGCTGCCTTTCTCACAGAAGGAAGGATACAGAATGATGGATAGGCAGGGGACAAGGGGTAGAGTGAGGTAGGAGGAGAGCCCCTTGTCCCCTGCCTATCCATCATTCTGTATCCTTCCTTCTGTGAGAAAGGCAGCTCGGCTGCCGAAATATCAGAACGTATATTGTGAGTGTTCTTCCTTTTTGTGTTTCTATATTTAATTCCGCCCCACCTGTGGCAAAGTTTAATTAAATTATCGCGTGTGTGATTTTCCACGAACTTGTATATATATATATATATATATATATATATATATATATATATATATATATATATATATATATATATTCATACATTCATAGGAAATGGAAATGTATAGGTACACATAAAAGGACGAACACAGGGTTTGGTGGGGAAGATGAAAATGAGTCAAATCCAGACAGAAAAAATTTCACCTTAGCCGGGATGTTTTTATGTGTACCTATACATTTCCATTTCCTATGAATGTATGAATTTATTCGCGCCTTTGAGCGTCATGTTTTCGAATGATTGAGTATATATATATATATATACATATATATAATAAATAATATCGTTCAAACAGAGGGTGAAGGAAAGAGGATAGGAAACACACAAAATTGTGAAGTCCAATGGTGGTGTGAAGATGGTATGATGGCCGATTCACAGTGGAAAAAAAAAATATATATATATATATTTTTTTTTGACTTCTCAAATTTTCTACAGCTGAAGAAGGGCCTACATGCCCGAAACGTCCCAGTAAGTCCTCTCTCTCTTTTTACTTTTCTTTCCCCACCCCCTGTCAAGTGTTACAAAAAAAAAATACAGAAACAGAAAAAAAGGACACTCACAAATTGAAACTTCCGATATTTCGGTGGAAAGTAGCTTCCACCTTTCTCTAGGTATTCTTACTCTCTACCTAGAGAAAGGTGGAAGCTACTTTCCACTCTCTATATCGCTTTTCTAGTTCTTGCTATGGCTTTAGAGTTGAGCTCTCAAGTTTTGATTATTTAAATATGACGTATAATTTCCCAGTACCTCCTTGGTTCATCAATTTTTTCAAAAATGACTTATTTGTTCTATTTATACGTGGTACTTACGGTGAAGAATCAATTTGTTATACTCAATTGTGTTTTTGTTATAACAAAGGAAATGAAATGGGATGCATTATCAAATAATTATACACAGGAAGTAATCTTAACTATTTCAAAACTAGGAGTAACGAGCTAAACAGATAAGAATTCCATACTTAATAGCTTAATTTCAGATGTCAGTTGTTCCTCCATAACTTTGCTCTCATGTTGTAGAATAACTATTCGTTTTTCATACGCAAGCGCTTCTTCTTGCCTGGCCTGAAAATAGACATGAGTGTGATTGAAAGGAAGTTATGAAGGGAAGTGATGACTTCACTAGAAATAAAGTTATTGCTTGAATGTAATGTCCTTCTATCCTACCTTTTCTAATCCTTCCAGTCGTTCCTGAAGTTCAGATATCTCAGCAGATTTTTCTTGCACAATGCGGTTTAAATAAGCAATTATATCAGCTCTGTCCTCATCCAACTTGTGGTATCTATTGGCAAGGTCTAAATTACTTGCTTCAAGTTCTTCACACTGTTTCTGTAAGCTGAATCACAACAGTCTATGTTATTGACCATGATATGCTTTTTGAATTCAATCAAAATGATGCATATGATTTCTACAGTTGAACTTAGGCAAAAACATTATTTCAATTTATTTTCTAAATTAATATGCTGGCTATAATTTAGCATGTTTATCCAGCAATTGATGACCTTATGAAATGCAAAATTGTTAGCTAAATGGTGCAATACCAGAGTGCACAAGGTGAAGTGAATCCCTCTCACAAAACACTTGTCACTAAACTGCAACATCACAGCAAATTAATTTCAGGTCTGCATAGTTTCCCTCATCCCACTACTCAGGCTGATTGGGTATTGGAACCGATTAATGTCAGCCAAGTGTTATAAAGTATGTATTGGAAACTCATTAATGCTAATGAACAGCATCCTTTGCTGTTTTGGATTAGGTAGAAAGAGTTATTTAAGAAGTATGTATTACGATATTTAAATGTTGAAGTTACAAAGGATATTTTCCCTTAGAACCACAGCCAATTTACCTGGAAGGAGCCTTAGTTGATGAAAGGCTAGAATTTTCCCACATAAACTACATTTTTTCCTTAAGAATACAAGTCTAATCCATCCTCCACATCACTATCTTATCCTTTCTGGTGTGCGCTATTGGAATTTGCACTCCCGTCGATAATCTGTGTGAATTTTGCTTCCGCATAAAACTTTTATTTCCCTACCCTGCATTTCCCAACTTTTACGATTAAAAAAAGAAAATTAATTAGTAAAATCAGTTCTTAGGCACTCTATTTTAGTCACCAGTCAATGATATCAAACTAATAAAATTGTTTCGGGTATAAGTTTTGACAATGTATCTCATTGCATGATCCCTTAATGAACCACCCTCACTACATGCCAAAGGCTTGTCCAGAATATGTGTGTGTCTGAATTATTGTGGGGCCACTGTAGTTAACTAATTTGTATATGTACTCTTTCTTGGAGGTGGGGGGATTGGGAGGGCAGATGGAATGGAGGGAGAGGAGGAAAGGGTGACTGGATAGGTGGGGTTTGGTGTCATAATCCATGGTTTTGGGTTGAATCATGATGAGCTGTCCCCAATGGAGGTAGGGTGAAAGCAGAGCTTTGGAGCTGGAGTAGGCGCTGGAGCTAGCCAGAGCTTGAAACTATAATTTTCCCGCTCCAGCTCCAACCGTTAACTTTCAAATAAAGTAGTCAAAGATGCAAAATAAGTATTGCTTTACGTAAATAATTGAAATTAAAAAAAAATAAATAAGTGCAAGTTGGTTAATACAGGGTACAAATTTAGTATTTTTAAATGAACACCCTGGAAAATATTTTAATAAAAACATGAAAATAATAATCATTAGTTGAAACCAAAAAGTTTGATGGGAGCCAGATCCACTCCCCAATCTAAGAGTGTGTATCGACACCAACTTTGTGGAAACCATGGACTTCCATAATTCGAAAATAAACACTGGTACTATTTCCAGACTTTTTATTCTCCGCCACCGACCATGGTTTCAGCATATTATGCCGTCATCAGAGTGCATAACTCTAAAGTAGGGGAAAGGGGGGAATGGACAAAGATTAGCAAGTGACGGTTGGATGGCTCATGTCGGTATGTAAGTGAACGGAGAGGAGGGGGGGGGGGGGGAGGCAATGAAAAATTTGGGTATTGGTGGGGGGGTGGGAGAAGAGTATTTGGTGATGGGTGAAGTCACAATCTTTATCTCACTGGCTTCGGAAGTTTGAGGTTAATGAGAGGCAAATAGGTGACAGCAATATCATTGCATAGGTGGTTGAGATTCGAATCTGATCACTGTTACATATTTCAAATTGTTCATAAAAATCTAATTTGTATCCTTTGGCCATACAATGTAAGGCTTCAGCATCAAAATCATTAAAATGGTTAAAATTACATACGTGCTTGGCAAAACATGATGTATACTTATTATTTATACAACAAAGTCTATGCTCCTTCACCGGAGTATTGATACTGCGACCTGTTTGCCAGATGTATCGTATAGCACATTCATCACATACAAGGTTGTAAACACCACTTCCATCTAAGTTATCATATTTGTCTTTTGAGTTACAAAGAATTTTGCCAATTGTTACAGGATTATAAAAAGAAACTCGAGCCTTATATTTTGAAATCATTTTCAGTAATTTGTAAGAAACATTTCATACAAAGTGTAACACAGACCAGCAGTTGGGTTTTATAGAATCCACTCCCCCAAGGCCTCAGCTCCAAAGCTCTGAGTGAAAGGGTACAGGAAGGCTCCTTCATCAGGGATAGTGGGATATCTAGGAGTGGGGAGTTCATCTCAAACAAATTTTCATTGACTAATTGCCTATTTTTCACATTCTTCCTCACCTCTAACTCCTCCCAGGGGTCCATTCACCGTTTTTTTTCTCCTAGTGCAATTCCTCTGGGGCAGGTTCTACCATGTTTCTTATACCAGAGATTTTTATACAGACCATAACCTAAATTTTTAAATCCACAACAGGCCATTCCACCAAACCCTCCAACTACTCCCCCCCCCCCCCCCCTCCCACCCCCAACTTTCCTCCACTCCTGCTCCCCTCCCTCCTCCAATCTCCTGTAACCCCACTTCAAGTAAGGGTGTGCATACTGATTGGTCTACCAAATATGTTCCTGATGATGTCATATTGTGACAGATCCTGTTGTACATTAATTTTATGAAAATATACATTTTTATTTGATTATTGATCATTAATTACCCAACATCCTCCCCTCTATCACAGCCTTAAGCAACCCTGCACCACTCATAACCTCTTCCAGCCACCTACTTTTCCTCCCACTAATATCATTCAGAAGTTTTATTTCCTCACTGGTAAACAATAGCCTTAGAAAATCCCACCCGTGGGAAGAACTAGTGAACATTGAACCCACACTCAAAGGGTTAAGAGCACCAAAGTCAGGGGCAGCTCCAGACCAAAGGTTCGGGGGAGGGGGGGGGGGGGGGGGGGGGGCTGGCTCTGGAGGAATGGAACACTTCCCAGGAAAAGGGGAGTCCCGGGGTTTCATCCTGGGAAATCGTAATAAAACTTGGTGTAAAATCAAGAAAAAATAAATGAAATACACTGGGTTTTGGGGGGGGGGAGCAATTGCCCCTACCTTGGAGCCGCCATTGACCAAATTAAGGTAAAATCAGAACAAACATAGGTTTTAAATATATTTACTACAACATTAAAGTTGAATGTTCAATGAATTAATATTAATTAATTTGTGAGATAAAAGAAGCACCATTTAAGCTTTTGCTGCTAAGGGGGGCACCAAAAATTGTATAAGAGAAAAAATTTCATCTGCCCCATAAACCTCCCAGTTGTGGTAGTCACTGCCTCCAAGAATATAACTGTGCCAGATGTCTTTCATGGTATTTGCCTTGGGTATTTTAACAATGAATTACACCGAAAGTTTCCGCGGTGATGGTTTGATCTCTGCATTTTTTCCCAGGTTTTCGTCTGCGTCAGTTGGCTTGTGGACAACAGTTTCGCTGGCTCTCCTGCCAGCGTCTTCAGGTCGAAGGTGTCAGCGTGTGGTTTCTGCCTCGCTTATATACCGTAGGCTGGCTGGGTGCTGCTCTCTGATTGGCTGTTTCTTGGATGAGTCTTTTCCAGGCTCTGTGAAGGAGATATCCGTCCTCTCTGTTGAAATTCAACAAGTGTTTTATGAATTTCCATGTCCTACCTGATTTTCCAAGGGAAGTATCGGGACTCATCCAAGAAACAGCCGATCAGAGAGCAGCACCTAGCCGGCCTACGGTATATAAGTTAGGCAGAAACCACACGCAGACACCTTCGACCTGAAGACTCTGGCAGGAGAGCCAGTGAAACTGTTGTCCACAAGCCAACTGACGCAGAAGAAAACCCAGAAAAAAATGCAGAGATCAATGAATTACATCCATTACAATGCTCTTCAACTTTCGCCATGTGCCTCCCTTAGAGTATAAGTCGATGCATGCCTCTCATCCTGCACCATTGTTATCTGTGAATGGCCTTGTGCCATTACTAAATGAACTATGATTGCTAGCATGTGAGGCTAGGTTAACAAATTGCTATTGTTGAGAGAAGTTGGCTAAACTCAGTCAGTTTTGCGTATGTAATTGTAAGGTTGACATGTAAACATTTACTTGGTTACGTATGTTACTTTGGTTGTTTAATATAAATAAAAATGTTATTGTTCCATTGTTTACGCATTGAACATGATATTATATTTATTCTCTCTCATGATAAAACCAGTTAATTAATTAAGAATAAGACAAGTGATAACTAGAGATAACCAAGAATCTAACAGCTATATATTGATAATATATTGAACTTCTATGTGTTAACCCATTCACCAGTCCTTTTTCGCTGAAACCACAGTTTGATCATAAAAATATGCTTGAAAAGTAGAGACCTATATAAATGTATGTTATCTCAGGACCAAGATGGATTTTGACGAAACTAAAGAGAGTAGGTGCCATGTGCACAATTCATCACTCACAACCCTGTTTCTTTTTAATTCTGAACATATTTTAGTGTGATTTGGCTATATATTTTCAAATTTTAACTAAAAATTTTCAATATAATTTACGAGTTATTATATGCCATGGAATCTCACAGCAGTGAAAAATACCCTTTATTTGTGCTGATGAAAAAGCTGTAAAAAACGAACAAAAAATATAAAAATATTTCATGCACAAAGGGTAAATCAGCGACAATATTCAGAACAAATTGCCAACTCATCAACCTGGACCCAGGTCTAATGATCTGGCAAATTTAATGGTGAATGGGTTAAACCCAGCCACTGCAATGACATCCAATGGATGTCCATTCATGGATGTCACTAACATCCATTTGACATCCTGTGGATGTCCAAATGTCTCACTTGTATACCTCCATGGGATGTCCATTTTAGGCTCAGGCATGGATGTTGATAATTTGCAGGGACATCCATTGGATGACCTGGATGTCACTGCAATGACATCCATGGACAACCATTTGACATACCATGGACATCCTGTGGATGTCCAAATGTCCCACTTGTGGACCTTCATGGGATGTCCATTTTAAGCTCAGGCATGGATGTTGATAATTTGCAGGGACATTCAATGGATGTCCATTGGATCACCTGGATGTCAGGGTAAATCCATGGATATCCATTGGATGTCTGGAAAATCCACCCAGGTAGCATTCCAATGTCGGCCCGATGTCGGGCCAACATATGCATATGTCGGCTGTAGGCTGGCCCGACATCGTAATGGTAACGTTTAGCCGGGCTACAGCCGACATTACCATCCGACGTTGGCCCGACATCAAACCGACATCAGGCCAACAAGCCTATACAGGCCCAACACAAGCCGACATATGCCCGACATCAAGCCGACATCGGACCGACATCAAACATAACACCTGCCCGACATCAAGCCGAGATCAGGCCAACAAGCCTATACAGGCCCGACATAGGCCCAACAGAAGCCGACATATGGCTGACATAGTTCCGACATCAAGCTGACATAGGCTCGGCATAAAATCAACCTAGGTGCAGTATATGAAAATTATATGAAATCCACATATGTACCAACAAACTCAAATATATTTGCTGAAATTATTCTATCAGATGAGATCGAATGCAGTGCACCAATGAATACTAGAATCGTGACAATATATAAGGAATTAAGCTTAGTTAATTATTGTAATTACAATGCTTAAGTAATGCTCATTTTGGCTCAGTATAATTATGTTACTACTTATATCAGTTTTGAAAAAATGGAGGAAAAATTGAATTAGTAAGTCTAGTATTCTCACAAAATGACTTCTTGCTGCAAGTCTTCCACAAGAATTTGGAGCATCTCCTTCTCAACAACTTCTTGCTCTTCTTGTACCACATCTACTTTCTCTTTCTTCTGCTTCCCCTTCTTTCCTTTCTTCCCTTTTTTACCCTTAGCCATTTTCTTGACTCCTAAAAAAATAAGATAAATATGTAAGCCTAAATTACGCGATTTATGCTAAGAAATAATTTGGCAAATATCAGTAATTTTAATGACATCTCACAATTAGCAAATTCTGTGACTTTTTGAATCTATAGACATTAGAATATAGTAAGTGGCCTGAAGTACTCAGCAAAAATTTAAGCCAATAAGTAAATAGAAAAAAAGCAAAAGAAAGAGTTAGCAAAACTTATCTCCTTTAGAGCTTACTACCGCCCTGTTCGCATTACTAGGTATCTTTTAACCCCTACAAATCTTGTTAAGTTCTACCTGCCATCGCACCCGTCTTCAATCACCATAGTACAACTGGCATTTGCATAGTATTTACTGCCTTTCATCTGCACTTTATTTGTTTGTCATCACCTACTGATCATTTGAAGATACTGATGATTGATTACTTGGCCATTGTAACTAACATGCATATATAGGATAGCAGAAAACAACTTTTGCTGATATGATCACAATGGTAAGTTTACCAGTGCAGAAAAAGTTCCCGTCGTAGGTGCCAGCGGGGTGTTCGCATTACTAATTCTTAGCCTTGAAATGGATAACATTGGTAAAAAGCTAGTACATGCTAGTAATACGAATAGGGCATAATGTGTTACTCTGACTGCTTCAAAATTTCTCCCTTATCTGACGCCTTAGTAATAAGCTTGCCTACAAGCTTGAAATGATATTGCCCCTTTAAAAATTTCGTTTCATTTTCTACTCACTTTACTATTTATGTACGCGTGATCCACGGATTAAGATTTTAATTTTCCCAACTGTGGTGTGTTGTTTCTATGGCAGCGGTTGTTATGGCGACCTTTACAACCTGTTCCCATAGAGCTGGTCGAAATGTATTCCTCTTACATTTTTAGTGGTTCCATTTACAAAAGAGTTAAAAATTGAAATTCTGGTCAAAAATTACACCATAGTACGTTTTGAAAATATGGTGGTATGATTCTTTCACTTTATTGATTCGTATTGGAGCCCATATTTACATATTAGCTGGATTTTTATTCTTGGAGCCATTTTGCGTGTGATAATTTGGAATTGTTTTATCATCCGCGCGAATTTTAGTTTTTTCAATAAATTTCGTGATTGTAAGAAGAAAAAAATTTGTAGGATGCCTATGAGGTTCATATGGTCGAAATTCCCGCTCAAATCGTAGGCAGCGGGCACAGTGGTTCGCAATTGTTTACTCTTTTCTGCTTAGAGAGTCGGCAACACCGGTTGTCCAAATTGGTACAAGTTTTACCTGGTTTTACCCGTTTTGCCTGTCTACGATCTTAATTATGTCCGCTAATCGTTGCAGCTATCCTCCGTGGAATTTCTCATGGATTGTACCTGAACAGCTAGCTGCAATGGCATGGCCGCAAACCGTGGAAAACTTAAATTCTATCGTTGATCAAGGTATTAAGCACCTAGTGACTCTATCTCCTGAGAAAAAGCCTCCTATTTATGAATGCCCAGATTTGCAGTGGACCGAAATAAAAATACAAGAGTTCGAAGCCCCAACGGTTCAACAGATAGCAAAGTTCATAGATATATGTCAGAGGTGTCGTATTAAGGAAGAGGTGAGCATTTATCGTTTTGAGGCTTTGTCGAAACGTTAATATTTTGGTCCTAATTGAAGTCAGTTCTGTTAGCGACTATGACTGTTTTTGTACACCCTGTCCGACCTTTTTGTCGCATCTTTATTGTCACAATGAGTCTGATTCTGCGTAGTTTTATGCGTGCTTTTGTTAACTTTTTATCACCTCGCTTGAGATGTTTTATTTTAAGCTGCATGCTGAATAACTCCTCATTTCTCAGAATAGACTTTAGTGAAACTCTTTACATAAAAGCTCCATGTACCACAACAGCCCTTTCCTTTAACGCCAAGGTATCATCTTACCTTCAATTAAGTGCCTGCAAATTACAAGACCCATAGATCTAGGGATTAGAGAGATGAAATTTAAAAAAAATGATATTGCCATTCAACCAGGCATAGACCAAGGCTTTGGACAATATCAGTTCCCGAAGGTAGGATCCAAATTCTCTGTAAACTTGACAGATACTGGACCCTGTGCGTTGTGTAGATACGGAGAAGTTAAGAGAGTAATTACGGCACTTAAGCTTTTAGCTTGCTCAATGAGGGTTCTGAAAGAGCAGTTGATCTCCTAACTGACCTCAGTGAAAAATTAAGCAGAACAAGTAGAAAAACAACAAGAAAAATTGATCAATTATGAATGCTTAAGTCAATATATTGGTGTCGACTACTTCCTCTGAGTTTGCTATTGTTTCATTCATGTTAATTGTAAACAATAGGTACCTCTACTGTTCGAGCTCAAACTCAATGCATAGGATTGCTTACGAAAACATTCATAATATGTTTTGCACTGAAAAAAAGCACTACCAAGATCAATTTTGGTTCCATGGAATGGTAGGAAAGTCATATAAAATAAATTACCATATTGAGTTGAATATAATGCGAGCCCAAATGTTGTGTGCCTCAAATACTTATAGAAGTGAAGTTAAGAAAAAATATAAGGCTGTTTAATTTTCTCTTTTTTATTTGATCTATTTTTGATTTCCTCCTCAAGTTGCTTTCCCAGTGTATTCGTGCAATGTAGCATCATAGCATGAATGATCAATTAATTCAAAATGTAGTGATGTTAAATGGACGACCTGAAGCATCTGCAGATCGAAAATATGCACTCATGTTTTTCAAGGTACAATTACTCAAATTAGTATTAATGTGACTTTATAAAGGTGTCCATTGGAGAATAAAAGTCACACTACATTCAGGCTAATATGGTGTTCCAAGGTGCACGATACTTCAATGTGATGGCCTCCTGTCTGTGGTTTGTTGTTATTAATAATGCTATGTAATACTTACTTGTTTCCTTAGTGTAGGTAACTTCAAAATATGTTATATTATCATTAATGAATTATTTGTATTCAACAATGCTAGTCTATTCATACAACATTTTTTAAACAAATTATTTTCTTTTTTTAGAAATTAGGGAAACTAATACAGTAACCAGAGAAACCTAAAAGTGAAGAGTACATATCTAGTTGTTAATTTTCCATAAAATATTTTGAACAATTTTTTTGCAAAATTTCTTGTTAATTTATTTGCTTTCCGCAAATGCCAGTGGTGGGAAACCAAAAAGAGGCATGCTTTTCTGTGATTTTTGCCACTAAGCAGTTGTCATTTCATGCTTCATAGTTCTCTTTGTCTACTCTTCCATTGCCACTCCACCTTACTCCCTGTAATGCTACGACATCCATCCCATACTTCAACACTTCCTTAGCGACTTCTACCATTTTTCCTGTGTGCAACTTAGTTCTTACATCACACATAGCCAAGTTCAAAGTTGTCTTCAGTTTCCGTATCCATGTGCATTTTCCAATTTCAATATTCGTTAATTCGTCCCTGTTCCGAGGCTTCCTTATGGGATTCAGTACAATATATGTAGTATTTACAGAGTAGGGTCATTAGCTCCACGCCCAACTTGGAGGACCAGGGGTTGCTCTTGGTGTTGTTTGGTGAAATAACAAGTCCATCTCCTATGTATATTATGGTTTATTAGGAAGACAAGTACACAGTACATTCACTTTGTTCTATATGACACATGTGCCTTCTAATCATGCTCACATTACTTTGGCCCTTTTGGCACCAACTGCCACAACATGGTAGCCAACCTTATTAATACCACACACACAGCACCTACATAACATCTTCCCCTTTATATAAATATATAACCTTCAATGAACATAAAAACAACATATATTTATAAAAAAACATTTCAAGTACACACATAGTCATTTAGGTACTTGGGTCGACCAACCTTTCTCGCTGGTCTATGTTCTGAGGGGTTACTTCGAGTAACTTCTTCACTCGGATAATTCTTCGAACTCCTAGTGTAGCCCTGCTCTTGGGAAGTGGGGATACTTATAATGTGCTGTTAATTTTGCCTTTAAAACTCCCTTTAGCATCTTTTACTATGTAGGACCTATGGGTGGCACTCCTCCCTGCTACCACCATAAGTTCCCAAACCGAACCTTGTCTCATCCTACCCGAGTTCCCAGTTTGTAGCTCCGGAAGTGATTTGCAGTGCCTATCATAGGTGGATTTTTGTTTTTTTTTCTGCCTATCGCTTAACTTCTCCCTTACCCCCTGAGGCACTTCTGGAACCAATAGGTTACTGTGAGTGGGTATCTTGTCCTTCAGCCTGCGACTCTGAAGAAGTTGGGCTGGCGAGAGGCCAACACCTTCTATAGGAGTATTTCGATACTCGAGTAAGCCCACTAGGACACTACTGCCACTTTCACATTATTTACGGAGGATACTTTTAGATATCCCCACTGACTTCTCAGCCAGGCCATTTGCCTGAGGGAACCTAGGGCTAGTCGTCGTAACCGTAAAATTCCATTTAGATGCAAATGATTTGAAAGCAGCACTGTTGAAGGGCATATTATCGGCAATAAACTCATCAGGGCTACCAAAACTACAAAATATTTCCTCCAGCTTTTCTGACACATCTTTAGTGATCTTTCCTGCGAGCAATTTCAATTCAATCCACTTTGAATAGTAGTCATTTACAGTTAGATAACCTTTTCCTTTAAACTCTAAAATATCACCACCTAATTTGGACCATGGTCTTTCAGGGATTGTATGTGATATCATTGGTTCCCTCAAGTTTTTTCTTCTAAATTTAAGACAGACCTCACAATTACTGATAAGTTTTTCAATATCCTCTGACATATTGGGCCAATACAATGATTCACGAGCCCTGGCCTTACATTTTCCCATTCCCAAGTGCCCCTCATGTATGAAATTGAGCATCCATCTCCTCAAACTTTGAGGCACAAATAGCTTGAGACCATAGAAAATAAGGCCCTCCACCTTAACCAAATTACTCTTGCTGTTCCAGAACATTTTGGCTAGCTGGCTCAACTTCTTTTTGGTTTCTGGCCACCCATCCTTTAGCAGCTGACTAAGTTCTACCAGTACATGATCATTTTTAGTCGCCTCCTTGAATATCTCTAATTTTTCTGGTGATATTGGCAAATTACTGACAAGGGAGTGGATGGCTAACTCCAGCTCAGTATCCTCCTGGCGTCTGCTACAAGAATATCTTTATCAGGGCGATACTGCAAATCCAAGTTGTATCGCAGAAGTCTCAACAGAATTCTCTGTAGACTGGGACTTAGTTCACAAATATCTTTACACATAATTGCCTGCAATGGCTTATGATCAGAATGAACAGTAACAGGTCTCCCATATATATATTCATGAAGTTTCTTTGTGGCAAACTGAACTGCTAGGAATTCTTTTTCAATGGGAGCCCATTTTTGCTCTGATTTGGACAAGCTTCTAGAAGAAAAACTGATAGGGTGACCTTCTTGAATAAGACAGCAACCAAGACCGTCTTTTGAGCTATTAGTTTGAATTAGTACTGCCTTGATAGGATCATAAATGTTTAAAACAGGAGCTTTAGTAAGCAGAGATTTCAAAGTTTCCACAGCCACCTAATGCTCATGTCCCCATTCCCAAGGAACAGATTCCTTTGTTAGCTCCCTTAGAGGAGATGAAACTACAGATAAATTCAGCACGAATTTCCCCAAATACTTCACCATACCCAAGAACCGTATAAGCTCAGATTTATTACTAGGGGTTTTCATTATAGTAGTTGCATTAAAATTTTTAGGATTCGCTCGAACTCCTTGCTCTGATATTACATTTCCCACAAACATTACCTCTTTATGTCTGAAATGAAGTTTATCAGAATTAAATTTAACACCTTTTTGTCTAGCTCACTCCAGCACTTGTTGAAGAATACAATCATGATCTTTTTCTGGCTTAGCAGCAACAATAATATCATCAAAATATACCTGAATTCCTGGAATGTCACCAAATATTTCAGAATTTTTCTTTTGAAAAATTTCTGGTGCACAAGAAATTCCAAAGGGCATGCGGTTGAACTTAAATCTCCCAAATGGACAAGTAAATATACATAAAAAAGAATTTTTCTTTTGAAAAATTTCTGGTGCACAAGAAATTCCAAAGGGCATGTGGTTGAACTCAAATCTCCCAAATGGACAAGTAAATATACATAAAAAAGAACTTCATTCAACAAAATTTGATGAAAACCATCTTTTAAGTCAAGTACTGAATAGGTTGAATATCCACTTACATTGGATACTAGCTCATCTGGTGTTGGTATGGGATAATGAGCTCGCTTTATTGCACCATTTAAGTGTCTTAGGTCCAAACACAGTCGTAACTTACCATTTGGATTCTCAACTACAACTACAGTCGGTTGATCCACAGGAGAAATAACCCCTGCTGCCATTAGCTGATCCAGGATATCGCTCAGTTTACCATGCAGGCTAAAAGGGACACATCGCAATGAGTTCACCACTGGGCAGCAGTCATCTTTGAGGTCTATATGTAGGGGACGGCCAGGAAAAGTTACCAGCCCCACAAACACATCCTGATAGCTACTCCGTAGATTCTCCTTCGACCCTAGAAAAGATATGCTGTCCAATCTTTTGACAAGTTCCAGTCTTTCACAGTTCTCTGCCCCTAGCAATGGTATTCCCTTTGGTAAATCCACCACCACAAATTTCACCCTAGAACATTTATTAGTCTTGGTGACACACTGCAATTGAACAGTCCCTGCAACTAGAATCGGTGTCCCCCCATAGGCTTTTCATCTAGGTTTTGCCTGTGTTCCACCTACTGTCCAGCCCAACTGACTTGCCATAGTCATGGGCAAAACACTACTCTCCACATTAACCTTAACACATTTCCCTACAATCATCAGGTCTGTCCACCACGACCGTCTGCCACTTACTATCTCTCGGATTTGATAGGCGTGAAGGGTTTTCTCTTTCCTCTGAACTGTTACAGATGCCGCGCTGAGTGACTCAATGGCCCCCTCTACTCCGTCCATCTCAACATCATTCACCGGTCTCTGAACGCCTATACAAACCTTTGCAAAATGATTGCGCTTATGGCATCTCGCACACGTTTTCCCCCGGGCCGGACACTTTCGGTCATCCCCGTCCTGATAACCACGCATTGAAAAAGTCTCGTGGGGATTCAAGAGTTGCCTTTTTTTATTAACTTGATTCCCGTTCCTTAGCTGATAAGTTGAACCTGATTTTTGATTAGTAGCACTATTACGCCCTTCACGGTTGCTTGCCGCATACGTTACTTCAAACAAAGTGTTCCCGGAATCCTTTTCCTGGATGCATTTCAGCTGGGCCCGACTTGATTCCATCGAACGGCAAATGTCAATGGCACTATCCTGCGTCAGATCATCACCTTTCTGCAAAAGTTTCTCTTGCATTGAGGCATCACTTACCCCCACAACGAGCATGTCCCTTACCATTTTATTTTCTTGGGTCTCGTACTCACACAGTTTTGCCATGATCTTTAACTCCGTCACGAAATGTTCAACAGGTTCATCTGGCTGGTGCCGTGCGGACATAAACTTAAACCGATGATAAAGCTCATTTTTTCTTGGGCGACAATACTCTCCAAACTTATCAAGAACTTTCTGGAAGTTCGTTTTATCTAACGGCGTCGTAAATGCAAAGGTGTTATACACATCCAGTCCCGCATCACCTATGAGGCTCAGGAGAAGAGCAACACGAGAAATTTTGTCGTCATCTTTGACTCCATTTGCTTGGAGAAAGAGTTCCAGTTTCTGCCTCCACTTGGTCCAATTTTGCGACAAATGACCTTCAAACAGAAGCTCACCAGGCAGCTTCCCCAATATCGCCTCCATCACTTTTACTCCGCTTAATTTCACGTCACTAATATAAACAAGTGTAGTTTTTGCACGCTAACCTGACACCATGTTATGTTTGGTGAAATAACAAGTCCATCTCCTATGTATATTATGGTTTATTAGGAAGACGAGTACACAGTACATTCACTTCGTTCTATATGACACATGTGCCTTCTAAGCATGCTCACGTTACTCTGTCCCTTTTGGTGCCAACTACCATAACGTGTTAGCCAACCTTATTACTACCACACACACAGCACCTACATAAAACATAGTCTGTGCCCAAACCCTTTAACCTGTTTAGCTTGTGTGGCCCAACCAGGAGCTTATGCTCTCGCCAGAATAGCCCTCAGGGTCACTGGGGCACACTAACCCTCCCACCACGTTAAGGCGTCAACCCTTAAGGGGGAGTTTCTGTGGCAGTATTTTGTAGAGACCATTTGAATTGTCGGGATAATTTTGCCAGTTTTAGTAAGTACATATTTCAATTTTTTTCCTCACATCTATGTTAAAGGCATGGAGTGAAAATTATATACATACTCCTTGGTTTAATGTGCAATATTGTAATTTTGGAATACATAGGCTTATGACCAGTGGCTTACAAAATTCTTTCCTCGCTCAAGTAATGATAACCGTTGCCTTCTGTTAAAAGCCGCCCGTTTTCATACTCACACTGACTCTTCATTTATTTACATAATGCATTCATTTATTTCTACTGAAGTAAAACATTCCTCATCTGATATATGTATTTAGCTCAAACTGTCCTTTTTTTATCTTCTCTTTGGAGATCACATTTGAATTGTCATATTTAAACATAATTGGCTAAACTTCACTCTAATACACATTTATTTTCCTTTGTATATTCATAATTCTCTTGGTAATATATCAGAATTATTCATTGCAATTTTCATGATTATTTGTCTGCAGTAACGATGATTTCCTTGCATTGCCATGAAAGCCACCTTAGATGATGGTACTAGCCATTTATTTCCTTGCTTACATATTTACTATGTACATACAATAGACAACTAAAGTTTTCGCGTAAGTATTTTTCAGTATTTTCCCCTGCAGTAAAATCTGGAGCACTCCCTGCATGTGGTTTGCCATTTTGTGTTTATTTGTAGTAGTTCTTCCCCTGAAATCATTGATACATTTCATTATGCTAGTGTGGGTATAATTGAACTAGATGGTATTTTAATATTATTTCGTGAATTGTTCTAACAATTGTTGTTGTGAATTTGCTGAATTATGGAGTATTTAACAGAATACAGCAAATTGAGAATTTTTTTCATTTTTCTCCTATTTTTCTTAAAAACCTCATTGCTCTCTCTCCCACTCTCATTGGTGAACAAATTGTTTTTTGCTTTCTCACATCTGATTTTTGCAACATATGTTTTGGACTTACTTTATGCATTACATATATTTTTTCATTTGTCATGTACTTTCCATACTATAAGGTGACCACCATACCTTACCATATAATTTTAGTGACTTGTTAAGAATAGTTGGTAGTTACCTATATAATTTTGATTGTAGCCTGTTGGAGTGCACTGCCGTATGGGCCGTGGCCGAACCGGAGTTATGGCTGCTTGCTACTTGGCTAGCTTCTGTAATCAATCCCCCGAGAGAGCAATAATAAATGTTAGGCTTATGCGACCTGGTTCAGTTGAAACTTATGAGCAGGAAAGAGCAGTACTTGTGTTTTATGACTGCCTGCGAAAGGCCTAATGTTTATTATGTTTTGTAGTAATGTGGATGTATTCCATGATCTCTCCCTCCATTTTGTTCCCTCCTTGCAATTTAAAAAATGCTACCCGATTATCTTGTATGAGGTAGTAATGATATGTTAACAATTGCATTGTATGTTAGCAGGTATTCATTTTGATGTTTTTCTACATCCCAGGATTTGGTATTACCATTCTTGTGATATTGTTCATGGTAATTTCTTTTTGGTGTCTACTTTTATTGCATTGTTTACCATTTGATGCTGTTAAATGGTTAATTTTTGTTGAACAATTTTTTATATATTGATAATAAGTTGTAATATTTTTTTTCAATAAATTCTCTTGTTGATTTAAGAAACTCATTCTAGATTTTTCTACTGAGAAGTAATGATCTTGCAGTTTGCATGGTGTATGATCTGCTGTAGAAAACATTTTGTGATGGAACTAATCCCATTTTATTTTGTTAGTTTGATATGTAAGAACCAATGGCAGTTTAACTGGCTGGTGGCAGGGCCCACACAGCACTTATTACTTGGGCATTGCTTGGTGATGGAGAAATCAGCTATTAGTTATTATAACCCTATTGGGTGTATGTTTGTGTAAATTTAAAATATATGGTCTGTCAGAATCAAATGCTGTACAAAGTGTAATTCTAATGTATTGTAGACCTCGCTAATGCAGACAGGTCTTCGGTGTTGTAGGGCGGGTGTTTTTTTTAAGGCCCTGTGAGATGGCATCACTACCGCACCACCCAATATTATTTCCTGAACTGACCATTTCGATTGATTTTCCTGTTACGTTTTTGTTACGAAAAAAGTTAGAAAAAATTGGCGAGGGATGCAAATGCAGTATGCCAGATCAAAATTCACATGGGAATATCGCCGGAAGTTCAATTGCCAATCGCGGGCACCAAACAAGATAAGACAGCTGTGGTATACGGACGAGCATTGTGTTCTTACGTACGTAGATTCACCATTCAAATATCACATGACATACTTTTTACATTGCCCTTTGTTCTTCATCCCATTAGCAAAGGATGTTGTTTATCAGCATTGAAATTTTTTCAATACTCTTTAGTATTACGTAGACGATGTTATTCGGTGCCGTTATCCACTTGGCCTCAGTGGAGTTGAATGGAATTCGCTTTGGCTTATGAGCTCCGGTATCATGCAGTCAATGTCTTCCTGCCCAACTTACGACCCTGTGCATAATTGGCTGAAATCTAAAATAGCTGGCAGAGACATACTTGTCAGTGTAGACATGTTTATATGACTCCAAGATGAAAGATTACCACCGGAAAGGAAATTCAAGTGTCTGGGGTCAGTCATTGAGAGATGTTGAGCCTTAGATGAGGAAGTACGGCACCAAATAATGTACAGGTGGATGAACTGGAGGAAGATGAGTGGGACTTTGCAATAGGATTAGTTGTAAAATTAAGGGGACAATCTACAAGGCAGTGGTGCACTGGCAATAATCCACAAGACAGGGTGAATCACGAAGGCACAGAAGAGAAGGATGGAGGAGGTGGAGATGAGGATGCTAAGATGGATAATTGGTGTTACAAAAAAGGACTAAGTCCTTAAGGTGGGATCATCTGCATGGATTGATTGCTAACCATGTGCATTGAGGATTATTGTTTAGGGAGCTTATAAAACAATGACTATAGGAAATTGAAGCAAATTAAATAATACAGATATAAATTTTCATTTATTTGTTTATTTTGCCTGAGATACACAAATGAAGGGTGAAATAATCAAATACTCTGCATGAACATTTATGAAAAGTGCTGAAAAATTTGACATTAATGTTGCACCTTGATACATTTTCCTGCTTAAGTGTGAATCCCATTCGAAGCTCTTCTCAATTAATCAGGGGTATACCTTTAATATAGGGTGCAGGATTTAGTATCCAAACTTGTACATCATCCCATGTTTAAACTTTTTCCTTCGGTATCTTCATTCAGCCCCACAAACAGAAAGGTAATTAACTTAGATCTGGAGATCTTGGTGGCCAACTCTGTGGACCACTGTGCCCAATCCAATGCTCAGGGAACTTCTCATTGAGGCAGTTAACGATGGAGCAAGAAAAACGAGGTGGGGCTCCATCGTGATGAAAGTACATTTGTTGTCCCATATCCTACCATACTCTTGGACAGTGGTTCCCAGCCTTTTTTATGCCCAACACCCATAAACATTTTAAACTTGTTTTCGCACTTCGTAAAGCAATATCTTGCACCCCTTCAAGTAATAATACAAATTTGTATTACCATTTTTTAATAATACATGCACATGAACAAAAATGAATCCTATGGAAAAGAAAAAATATAACAAAAAATTAAAAGTTGCTTAACCACTTCAAAAAAGTATCCTTAATGTAAACAAAACAACTGAAATGTTATCTCTCACCCCTGATCGAAAAACCCTGCTCAAGGAGTATAGACAGATGATTTTGCAGGAGCTGAAGTTACACTTCTGGAGTAAGTCACAGTATGCAAGTTTGCCACACCGCACACACTGACGTGAGGTTGAAAATCACTTTACAGAGAAGCAAGGTTATCTTTGGATAAAAAAAGAAATGGAATGGTGACTGCTAATTACACCGGTAGGCATGAACTGAGCTCCGTTGGTGAAGAGGATGTATAATTACATATAAGTAAATGGCAGTTGCCATTCAGCCATTTGCAAAACTCCAGCTGTCTGGCAGAATCCCCTGGTTGAGGGTAATGGAAATGAAGATGCTAAAATGGATGTGGTGCAACAAAAACGGACTGATGAAGAATTACCACATCAGAAGCACAGTCAAGGTGGGATCCACTGATGAGAAGATTCAGGAAAGCAGGCTGAGGTGATATGTTGAACTAAGAGATGTGGACTACCTTGGCAAAAGAGTGGAAAGAGTAGGTGTGGAGGGGAAGAGAAAGTGTGGTAGGCGAAAACTTAAGACGGAACAACAAAGTGGGAGAGGACCTGAAGGAGAAAGGATGGTCCAAGGTTGATGCCTCAGATCGGAAGAAATGAGGCAAATGAATGAAGAATAGAAATGTTAACCCCATATAACCTGGGATACAGCTCTGTGAAAGAAGAAGACTTGTGAAAATGTACTAAAACTGACCAGCAGAGCACCGCAACCTATAACAAGGATAGCTCTAATGGCACAGGAACTGCAAAGGCAGGCAAATTTGCTCACAGTAACTTCCAGCTAATAGTCTAAATCTACATACTACCCTTAAAGCTGCTGCAGAGGCATGTGGCAGGGGGTGTTAGGATGCCAGCCATTAACGGGGAGGGAATAGGGAAAGGGAGTAGTAGAGGTGAATTGTATAGTAACGATGTCTTCAGTTAATTTCACAGTTTTTGTTATAATCACTAATGTTATGTGGAAAGGAGTGTCTGTACCTAGAGATGGGAAAATTACCGTAATTTTCCAGTATTTTTCAGTTTTAAGCATTAAACAGAAAATGTATGGTTAAATAAGAATGCCAATAGCAAAAGGAAGGGGATACGATGTTTAAACCATACCTAATGTAACATTAATCTATTATATATTTTTTAAATTGTAAAAAGAAATACAGCAGCAACACGCAATCTGGCTTTCTTTTGTCAAAGTATGAGAAATTTTCAAGAATAATATTCTACTAATAATTACTGAATAATTTTATAATTCAAGTAAAATATGCCAAAAATGAGTTGTATATGTCTCAATTTAAAATTAAACAAGTTGGAAATGTGGACTTGGCTTAAAAGAGCATGTTGGGAATTTATCTGTATGAAAAATTATTTCAAACATTGAATTGAATTGGTGAATTATCTAGAAAATTATGGTCATTTTCAAGGGGCACTGTAAATTACGAAAAATACCATGGTAATTTACGAAAATTACCGTGATAATACAAAGTAATATCCAAGTTTGTGGTAAAAAAATACAAATAAGAATTGTAATTGAAGCATGTTAGGCACCAGTGGTTGGAGAGGGAAACAGTCTGAAAAAATGAGCTTTGGAAAGAAATGGGAGAGGTTTGAAAGACGTTGTAAATGGTGAGAGAAAAATAGTAATTGGTGACAAGAATGGCTGAATTGATGTTAGACCTCTGTTCATTGGTGGCCCCAAGGGGGGGACAGTAGGGGCAATTGCCCCCCCCCAAACCATTTTGCACATAGTTTGTTACGAATTTCCGGGACAAGACCCACGAACCTCCCTTTTCCTGGGGCGTATTCCATACCCCAAGAGCCGCTGGTGCCCCCCCCCCCCAACCTCTGGTCTGGAGCCCCCCCTGCCTCTGTTTTGAAGTTCTGAGGAAGTGTTAGGGCCAATTGATGACCCTCAAGTGAATGAAATAGATGAAAACATGGCAAGTGTGCACCTGGAAAAATGATTGTCTTGAATATATAGTTTAAGCGTAAGTAAATTCATTTGTATATGTCAAGGGGCAACTGTTAGACCAAGATTGATTTATTTGCATATGATGAGAGGGGTACATCAAGGGTAATGAGGGGTGCTGCATGTTGGACAAACCACTATGTCGTGGTCTCTTAAAAGAGGATATAGGAAGAAAATGTTGCAATTAGGAAAGTGAGAGCAAAATTATAGATGTTAAAAAAACTTAAAAAATATGGTATGGATTCAAGCCAAAGGATAAACTATCATTGAAGAAGAGGGAATAAAATGCATATACATTGGCAATGAAAGAGCAAGTAATGCCGGGACAGAAAATGCTGACACTATGTGGAAAAGGGGTGGATGGGAGAATAAAAGACAATGCTTGGTGGATGAAGGGAGTCAAAACTGTAGGGGGCAAATAAAGAGGCAATCAAGAGATTCGCAGTAGACAACTCTGTAAAATACTGAAAGAAGGCATGTGATGTGTATAGAGAGAGAAAAAGAAGGAATGCAAAACATTGTGAAATAGAGTAAGGAAACTATGTGTGAGGGTCAGGAGAAAATACAGAGTGATCTAGAAGACAGCAAAAAACTATTCTGGAAACAGGATTTAGGGGAAAAACTTGGAGAGGGTAGGAAATGAATGCTATAAAGAGCTAAAGTGATAAGATTGTGTTGGATGAATGAAATTTCTGGGACTTTTGAAGGGAGTACATAGAAGATATACAAATACAATAATGGTACGAGGATGCAGGTGAGTCTCACTGATTAGGTTATAGAAATACATAGGTAGGGAAACAAAGTTGGAATTAAGTCATTATGGCTGTGAGGATATTGAAAAATGGAGATGCTGCAGGCATAGATGGGATAACCAGTTAAATGTTGAAGTGTAGGTGTGAATTATTCATGATATGTATGTCTGAACAATAATTTATGCTTGAAAACTTCCCGTGTACCAGTGGATTGGAAGAATTGTAAAATAGTACCGTCATTCAAAGGGTGAGAAGTTCAAATGTATATAAAATCATTTAGTACATTGAGTGTTCTACAAAGTGGTGTTTGATATACATACTAGGCAATTATTAATCTAAAGGACGAAAAAGATAAAAGTTGACAATCTTGGGCATGAAGTGTGAGTTAGGGCCAGGAAAGGGATGTACGAGTGTACAGAAGATAAAGATATTGTTCATTTAGGGATTTAGAGAATACACAATATAACATAAATAGAAGTTGAGGTTGGATTTTAGTGACAATACGGGGAATGGGCAGTTACTGAATATTATGGGTGTGTGGGGTGGGAATAATTGGAAGTGGGATTTTAGGAAGAGGCTGGTGAAGAGGTTGAGATTAGACTGAGAACATATGACTTGTGTGTGTTTGAGGAGGAGGTTGGAGGTGTGATAAATTGAGATGAGAAAATATTGACTAGTCCTGGGCATGGTGGGTGGGGCAGGTAATAAGAATAATACATCTGGTACAGGAAAAGATGCTGGGTAAGTGGAAATGGGAGAGACGAAGAATGAAATGAAAGTGGGATATATTCCAAGCTCAAGAATCACGGCAAATAAAAAGGAGATTCCTCCCTTAACCTCTCCCTAACTTTTCCCTCTGATTTCTCAGGTGAAGCACTGGTCTTCATGACCGGCTTATGGCAAATCCTGTGTCTCTATTGTACTTCTTATCTTCTATCTAAATTGCTATCGCCTTATTCATCAGCCTGTCCCAGTACCTATTGCATCGATAGATACATAACTTCATTTTTATTATTATCACGTGCAAATATGTATACTCAATTAAAGATTGCTTGTACAAATATAGTACAAACCCTACTAACCAGAAAAGGATTAAATCTAGATTTTTTAAGGATTTGGAAATACATTGAATCTGTATTTCTAAATCCTTCTTTAATACATGGTAAATCTATATTTTTAAATATATATTTCCAAATCCATCTTTAATACATTGTAAATCTAGATTTCCAAATCCCAATGAAAATATTTTAAATCTAGTTTTTCTGATCCCCTCTTTCTTTATTTATCGCATATAAATATATGATGGTGTTATTCATTAAAAATATCCATTGAAAATCCCAATACCTAGAGACAACCACTCCATTAAAAATTCCTGTAGGGAATGTCAAGACTTAAAATTATGTATAGGGACGTGAAATTCCACATAGGAATTTTGTAGCCAATGGGGGAACTACATATTTCTATTGGTCTTCAATGGAGACTCCTGTAGAGAATGTGAACCTATTGAAATGTTCGTATGGGGAAATGACTTCCCAGCCACTGCATGACGTCCAATGGACGTCCATTTTACATCCAGAAATCTCTTATGGACATCCTTTGGATGTCTATTGGATGTCATTCAAATGACATACTATGAAGGTCCCTATAGGGACATCCATACGGAGGCCACAGCATGATATACAATGGACATGATGTAAAATAAATCGTAAATAATATAAATTCCTATGAGAAATAAAAGAAACGACAGTTACTGGTTGATACCATATAAATCGACGTAATATTAGCTGTGGGTCTGCAACGTGCGCCCCCTGAGGGTTGCGCCCCTGGGGGGTTGTGTTTGAAACGCTCGTAATTATTCCGAGCACGTAACTAAGGAGTCACGTGGCACAATAACAAATGGTTCGACATTTTGGCATGTTTAAACCACTCGGATGGATATCTTAAGCGAGTGATATGTTGTTTATCGTGTCTATAATCAGGTTATTATATTCCATCAACAGAATTTCGGTGAAAAAATACGATTGGGAAGACTGCTTGAGATTTACGAAATACAAACCAGAAAAGGATTAAATCTAGATTTTTTAAGGATTTGGAAATACATGGCCAGCCCCTAGCTACGGCGCTGAAGCTAACGTGCGGGAATTGGAAAATCTTGTTTATTCGCAGTAATATTGCATTTATATTCATACTATGTGGCAACATAGGATAACAGTTATCTGGCATTAATTAATGGCAAATAACTTGTATCAAGATTTTATGGCATTTCCTTCAAACTATCACGGAATTATCATTTAATGATTATAGTTCTTGAAGTCACATTTATCCACGTAAGTGACTACATATATACGCCTTTCTCTACGCTGAATTTTTAAGAACTGGTGCAAAAATAGGTGCGACGAGTTGTAGGTTAGGTATACATGTGATACATATTCCACGTCGATCGGTAGCTATGAGTTACTATATATATCATACGTACTGCAACATGCCATGGCACAATAGCACATTCAAATTGTTAAAATGAAAAAAATCTTTTTTTTTATTTTGAAAAGATTTCAAAATCTAGATTAAATCCGTGAACAATCCCAAATTAAATCTCGAAAAAATCTATATAAAATCTAGATTTAATACGTCATGTAGCGGACATAGCAACAAGTTCAATCTGGATTGAATCTAGATTTTTAACAGATACAATGAATGCAAAAATCCATATTTAATCTATATTAAATCTTTTTCTGGTTTGTAGGGAAAGCAAGTACAAAAATAGTTAGAGCAAAGGCTTCTGCAGTGGCTTGCTGACATACTGGAGCTCATTCTTCTGGAGCAGCTGCGTGTGTTAAAGTTCTGTCGTCAAATGAACTTTGACATATGCAGCTGCTCTGGAAGAATGAGCTTAAGCATATATACTTGTAAAATTAGGTGTATATAAGAAATTAAAATGTTTCTTAGTACACTAAGAAGCAATGAGTCTTCAAAGACAATGAGATGGCTCTGTGTTCTTCTGTCAAGTGGTGGATTGGGGGTGGCATACCAGGATTCCGTAAATCCTGGTACAATAAGGAATATGGTGCTCATAGGGTATTCCATACCCTCCCAACCCCTGGAAAGTAGCAATCCCCCAAAAAAATGACTTTAATCCGCCACTGCTTCTGGCTGTGATGGCTGATTTTTCAGTATTGCCCAACCTTATGTGATCACCTGTGCTCCATCATGCACCTTTCTATGGTATAGCCAGTTTCTCTGATTTTTACCTCTGTGTACCCATGGGGGATGTGGTGGACAACTAGTCTTCAATCAACAAGAGTGTTATGTTAGAGTGAAAGACAACTGGTCTTTCACTCTAACAGGCGGTTAAAAGTGAATTGTCTGGATATTTTTCTACTAAATATCCTGTATATTTAACCAGTGGATAATGGATGTTCAAAATGTTGAGCTTTATCCTTACTTACATGTGGTGGTAGTATCTAGTTGTCACAATAGGGGTTATCTAAATAGTGACTGATGAAATTCACAGAATACTAAACAAATTTGGTTAATAATTTTGCAGATGTAAAGCTGATGAATACTGAATAAATAGAGTAAGGAAGTCACAACATATGATTGGTAAAAAAAATTAAAACCTACGCGTGAAAAAGGATAAAACACTGAAAAATATTTTTCAAAATAAATAACGGACACTGATGAAACCACACAAGAATTTGTTCAGTGAATCAGAAACTTAAAAGTATTGCAACTACAAAGAATAATATATATTAGATGTCATGTACTTAATAAATCCAAGTAAACATTTAGAGAGTACATGAATTGTGAGGAAAAGGTTGGCAGTAAAACGAAAGTCACTCTATAACCTGTAAAAGTTGGTATAGATTATGGCCTAGACGATTTCGGAGTGAATTCTGAAAGAAAGTGGTCCCTGTAAAACAAACAATTACTAGTATTAATTAATGGGAAATAGGGCGGCAGTAGAGTAGGCCATCATAGGAGTATTTGGTAAAACATTCTTTCAGGAATTGGTCGCAATTTACTGGCATTCTCACTTCACAAGACAGATGTTTGGAATGAAACTTCTGACAATTGTTCATAGGTCTTCCTGCGAGTAATGGCACAATGTCCCAAGCCATGCTTCCAACTCATCCTTTTTCTCAGTACATGGGGAGTGAAATTGCATACGATCTAAGCCCACCACGGCGGGGATACACGAATTACTTGAGCAGCAAATGTAGCAAGCTCCGATCTCGTCCATGACATGAGGAAAAATATTGAGTGAGGACTCACGTACCTGCAAGAATTCACACGGAATTAGGAACCTTCTAATGTTAAGTACTTCACCCGATATCTAATTAAAGAAACAGTTACGACAGAATTACTATATTATACTCTAACTACAGTAGTTCGTACCTTCGCCCTAGCACAATACTGCATTCAATTGTCATTTAAGTTTTGGAGGGCAGCACTAGAGTGCGCAATATAGTATGTGCCGTAAACGTTTATGTCATTTACTGGCAAAATAGATTTAGTACTAAAATGTTTGAATGGACGATATTAATGTGAAGGTGCGAGTGTTTACATGATGAATTTGTTTAAGTGCTTAAGTTGAAATAAAAATAGAGTGACCTGAGTAATCCTGGTTTGGAGCTGAAGGATGCCCCTTCTTCAAAGCCTGTGAGTAGAACGCAAATCAAGTGATTATTAATTTCTAAACAAATCTATCGTAGTTAGGCTCTACCGGACGAAAAGTATCCAGTCTTTAAAATGTGGTGTTCGGTAAAAATTATTAAATAAACGTGATTATAATCCTTAATATAAATGCTTTAGCTGTTGTACCTCAGGGCGCGAATGCAAACCAAATTAGTGTTTAGATGACGGTTTGCATAGGGTAAGATGGAATATTTCCGATTCAACCCCTCTTTTCGCATCAAGAAACGGAATTATAACTCCCTGAATGATTATTTTGCATTCGATTTGGAAGAAATCGCAGATATGCAAGATAGGTGTGGTATCAACATCTGAAAATTAGCTTGTAAACAACACTTTTTCACCTGCTATTGTCTGTATTGGAATTATTGTTACAATCTTAGCAACGTTTTGGGATTTATTTTTGAAGTAGCCACGGTAAATACGACCACACTACATGAATCGATAACAATTGTTCAGTTATTTATTGTTGTTTCTGGAGGTTCACGATATCTGGAATTTGTTCGATTGCTTTAACACATTCCTTCCAATCTAATTGTAAGTAAGCATGGAAATTTTTCTACTATTACCAGAAGCACGTAATATAAATAAAAGAGGATAGGGTGCCATTTACCGGCTATTCTTGGCACTTATCGTGCTCCCATGTACTACATACACTCCTACTACCGTAAAGGCCGTTTTACACGGTACATTTGTTTGTACAAACTCTTCCGTGAACTCTTGCATGATGCAAAATGTATGAACGCTTGTGCGAATGTCTCAATGCCTTGAGGGAAAATAGAACCTGATCTATTTCGTTGAGACAAACTTACAATCTCACGTACATTCGCTTGTACAAAATATTTCATCGTGCACTACGGCCTTAGGAAAATTTCAGTAGTTTTTAGGTGCATCCCGTTGTATTTCCTTTTTATATTACCTGTGCTTAGCAAAATAGGCCGTAATTATAATATTTTGATGGTTTACCTTTATTCCTGAATGGATTCTGTTGTCGCACTGCTCCAGAGGCCTAACAATATTACTTTCTTTCTATCTATTGTCTCTGTTTTCGAGCATATGGCTAGTAGTTGCCCATGGCTGTTAATGAAATCGGTATCAGCTTTTTCCTACCCAATCTTTGGCCTTTGGGAGTTAAGTTGTGACAGCAGCTGTTTTAGACTCTCACATCCTGTTAAAATGAATTGCCCATAATACTCTAAGTCCGTGACCGTGATAAGACCATGTTGTCAGTACACAGGTGGAAATAAGATGCTTAACGTCATATCATCAGACGCGAACTATGTTCATTGCCTTGGTGAGTGCATCGCAAGCATTGAGCTCATTTGTTGGTACTTTCATAAATGTCCAAGGCACGAATAAAGACACGTGATAGAGTAATAGTCTCTTTTCTATAGCGAGACCATTTTCTCCTGGCTGCGCATTCGTTTGGAATACGTGATGGAAAGAGCATTAGCCGTAAGGATTAATTGAAAACAATACTTGGTTGAGCATTCTAATGTTATCGGAGGCGAGTGGGTCCAAAATATGGTTTTACCGGGTGATATCTTACATCGTTTAATGATTGTTTATTAGCCTGCCTCAATATTTTGCAATAACTTTTTCTTTCCCGGGAGTGCCACTGGAACGGTGCTTATTCCTCTCGCATTAGGGATGGGTGCTCAACCTTTTAAATCCTAAATTTACGGGCCAAAATATACGAAAGCAAGTTGAATTGTAGTTCAATTAATGAGTACTCCGCTCGTTGAAAAAAAATAACTAAGTATAGATAGGCTGAAACAACAATTGTATAGATAGTAAAATACAAGACAGTGTACAATATGATAGTGGAATAAAACTCCGGAAATATATTAAAGTGGCAATTCTCTAATTGATTGCATCACTTTATCGAGCAATCTTTCCTTTCGCCACGAATTTACACTGAAGCAACAAGGTTAAAGTTGTGTAAAGGAGATTAAGAAAATAATGTACACTTTAAAAGTATTTTAAATGCTATATTCGCCGTATCAGAATGTACTGTTGTTATCCCCCCCTAATTGCAATTGATAAATCCTGTTTGGCGAGTACTTTTCACTTACCTCTTACTGAGTGTACCCAGAGTCTTGGTGCATATCCTTAGTCGTTTTACGATGGCTAAATATATTAATCCATATTCCTGGGATGCCATACACATTTAGTGGAAGTGAAGCGAAATGTTTGTTTCGTTGGTCACATGGCTGGATGCGAGTCCTTTGTTACAGTCCAAAAAATCAGTGTCGATACGATGGAAACTTTTTATGAGAGAATCAGCACTCTTGTCCATTCGGATATGTTTTCTGGATTTTTGATGTTCCGAGATAGTTGATGGAGTCATTACATCAGTCATTCAGATGGTTTCACAGGTACCGATCCACGTGAGTTCTATACACAATACAGTTACGCGGGTGAGCGCGTAAAGGGTTGGCGATGAATCATTTCAGAGTCAGGAAGCGCGAAGAATCGCGTGCACACCCACCACATAGTTGTGCAACGGTCATTACAGGCGGCTGGTTGCAGGCGGGAGGAGCTTCTTCGGCAGACAAGAACGGACCTGTCCGTCGATGTTCGCCAACGCAACTGGTCTTGTCTTTCCTCCCTACTCCACCCCCTCCCTGGCGTGGCGCGTGGGTCTACCATGTGGACGGAAATGAGTGTTGCATTCTTGGTCGGTGAAGGGGTTGTGAGGCGTTTTCGAGAGTTGTCAGTTGCCGGAGGCCGACCCGCGAACACCGTCCGAGGTCCCGACATGGAAGGCATGGGTGGTGAAAAATATTCCTCCAAGATTTCTCCGTGTGATTTTCTAGAGTGGGATCGCACCGAAATCATCTTCAATGCGTAAGTTGAGAAATACAGTAATGATCCGCCTTTACTTGATAATATCTCGGGAACGGTTCCGACACGTAAGCTTTTCGAGATCTTCAATAAATGCATGGTGTTTTCGTGCGCCGTGTGGTAATGGTCGAGTGTTATTCAGTGAAAAGTTCGCAGATTTTGATGTCGATATTAGGTTTCTGTCGTGGTAGATACGCACCGCAAGAAGCCAAGTCCAAGGAGCCTTCAAGTGCTGGAGGGACAAAAAACCGACCAGAAGGTCAGACGACAGGAGTAACGTCTGTGTCATAGTGATGACGTGCCACTGAGTTTGACGTTAGCAAAGTAATATTTTGTGGTGTTTCGAGTTCCCATTCTATAACATTCTATGAGGGTGTAAACATTTTAAGTTTTTCCTGTGACTTAGGAGGTCATTACGCGTCAAGATTTTACTTTTCTTCGTGAGATTACTCAGTACTTTCAAGCCAAAAGGTGGAATAATTTTCATGCCTGTTGCATCACAACGTGTACATTGTGCTTCTATCCCTTGGATGTGCAATTACCAGCTGCACCTTGGAATGGGTTACTTAGATATCCTGCCGTCGTAACTAGAAAGTGAGGACCTCATTTCGGAGTGTTAATTGAGTGATAGTCATTTTTTCATCATATTATTGAAATGCAGCTAATTTTAGCGTGAAAAACAAAAACATTTTCGCTCTCGATGTTGAAAAAATGTTGTGGTGTTTGGGGTAATCATTTCAGTCCTTTTTCCGTATTAGCTCTGAATGATTTAGGTATTAGATGAATCTGCACTAAGACAGTCGGGATGAACGCGGTTTGGTGTTAACAGTTGTCAGAGGTGCAGCTGTGATTGTGGTGAATAGTTAATAGAATTTTTTGTTACACGCCCGTAAAAATGTTCCATCGTAACTACGGTAAGTTTAGATCATCCCAGATTTTTCTGCGAATAATGTTCGCCAACTGCTACGCTTACACTTAGTTTTAAATTAAATAAACTCGATGAAACACCGTTTTCCGCTAAGCCAAATTGTTCGCCTTGTCTTTCAAAACGCTGAGTTTAGCGGTGCTAAACGTGGGCATTCATAAGCAATGTGTGGGGGCGTGATCCGTGACCATCCAGTATTTCCTCCGGGGTCTTTTATCTTGTATTTTTTTAGTAAATTACTGTGCATGTTACAGATGCATTTAAGGGTAGTTGAATCGTGAGTCTCTCCAAAAAGGAGAACTTTTCGCGATGTCCTAGCTCTTTGTTTGCTTATGAATATGATAACAGTGAATTTTTACTTGGAATTAGCTCGTTATGTTTGAAAGTGTGGTTATTAGAAAAAAGAATGTAATTCATTCGTAATTTTAGAGTATTCTTTAAAATTTTAACGATACGATTTTGTATTTATTAATTTTGGAAGATAGCTGGTTCAGGGTTCCCACAAGCCTGGAAAACCAGGGAAGTCGGGGGAAAAAAGTCGCCATGGAATGTCATGGAAATATTTGGCCGGTCCTGGAAAAATTGGAAGTGTTCTCGTTTCATCTGCCCACCGTAGGGGACGATCCCCGCTCACTTGTCATTCTTTCCTTCCATGCGCTCGCATCCACTGCCGCTGCCGTGCTGCTCACGGCGCGCTGTGAGCCGTGCGGAACAACAGTGGTCAGAAAACGCGATTTGACTGTACAAAAGTCAAAAATCAAAGTGGGAATTTCCAAACAAAAATGGTGTAGCCGAAAAGAATAAACTTCAGACTGAAAAAAATCATAAAATTTCTTTAGGATAGAACATTATGCAGCCATTCACATGGCTTGAAAACAACGACTTCTTATCCGCTCCACGTTTTTGAGATTTAGCAATCAGAAGTGGGTTTTAAGGAAATTCGGTTTTTAATAATATAATTTTCTAAAATTTTGCACTCCCATATTTGGGAAATGAACCAATATCAATGCTGTATCCTTTTTTTGACATAAATGCACATATGACTAATTAACTCATTCGAAATTAAGAGTAATAATATTTTTTTGGAAATTTATAAATCGAGGCCTATAAAAAATGCCCCACGTTGGCCCGTCGTGATATTTGCACTAATACATAGCATGGAGTTAGAAGAAGCGTTCCGCGTAAAATTTATCTGCTCCTACTTGCTCCTTTTCGACTAATACTTCAATTACTGAGGTAACCACCAGCCGTGCGAACCGGGCTCCGTGCGCTGCACCGCAGCGTATGGCGGGAGACGCTTTGGTTATTTAGAATGTACATAAATTAATTCACTGTAAATTAATCTTCTCCTTTGGGTCTAAGTACAATGACAGTCACAATCAGTGCTGTGTTCATATCGAGGGACTGATAAGGAGTAATGAAATGTAAATATAATAGAGATTCATCTGCAGGAATTTTTTCGTCGACATGCTTGCCAAGTCATGAAGTCATGGTGTACGTATTTTGATTGTCGCCGTTTGGCGCCTACTGGGCAATGATACGAAATGCAAGAGCCAGACACTTTTTAATCAGCAATAATTACCGCAACTCAAAGCGGGCAAAGCGAGCGTATTGTTATTAGGTAACAGTCATTAACTAATGTAGGATTTAAGTCTTTCTCGGCGAATGCTTAGGATGAATAGTTCTCGGGTTTCCTGCCGGGCAATGGTGTTAAACTGCACCGACGTTTCAATGGCGTAGTCTGCCATCGTCTTCAGGGTTAACTAGATATTTGAATTGTGGCAATTCGGGGAGTTTTTTTCCAATGTAATGTTTTCTTAATCTTTAATAGTCCTGCGTACTGGGTCCTAGTAATTTTTTTTTAAATATTTAAGACGCTGAGTGATCTTTCGTGGATTTTTTATCGGTGGATAAACCCCGTTCCGGATGGAGTACTTAAAGTTGCTCAAATGATAGATTTCATATAGCCTCCTACCGAACCGAGGTTATTATGCGTGCGAGTACGCGACCGATGCCCCGTGTCGGGGCGGACTCTCCTTGCTCACCGCACTACGTGACCCAGGTGTGCTCATGTTTCGGAACGGTGCTCCGGTGGGCGACTCGGGTGATGAGCGTGCCCCGGGCGAGTGCAGACCTGCCGCCGGCGAACCCAGAGCTAACGTTCCTTTCAGCCGAACTTCCGATCGTAATACGAGAAATGGGCGTGCCCCGTTTCCCCCCCACCTCCATCTCTACTTCCCCCCACTCTGGAAGAAGCGCGCCGTAGCCTCAACGTCCGTGCATCCTCCCCGTTCCTCTCTTCATCCTCCATCCATTACGGCGGTGGACATCGCTCCCATCCCGTGGTGGTAGGCAATCCTCAAAAGTGCTCTCCCCTCGTCTCGGTGACTCGGTTCACGTGAAATTGCACAACCCCTTGTCCTTATCCATCCTTCACTCAGGTCCGAACTCGATTGTGGGACCCCGGTAGTGTTTTTGGGGGTCTCACAGGTCTCATCCGGTGGTGAGGGATCGCGTCGTGAACGAAGCCAAAGTGCTTTGACCGTTGAGCTTCGTCTTCTGTACGATTTCTGTTGGTTCTTGACCCGGAGCCGTGGCTCTTGCGTCAATCTGAGGTCATTGCCGGCGTTGGATCGGTGAAGTGACGTGAAGGAGGCTTGCTGCACGAATTTCCTTGTCACTCTCCGCCAAATGGCTACCTTCTGTACCTGATCCCAATTATATTTTTAAAAATCCATACGTACCCTTGTGGAAATGCTTTTTGTCCAAGTTATTGGAGAGATAAGACCAGTTACTCTCTTTTTTTTCGTGGGTAAAATAACCTGGTTGAAGAGAATACTTGCCACTCAGAAGATATATTGATGTTTCTCTCCTGCATCAAGAATAAATCAGAGTTGATTGTCGCGTAATCGTCATTACGCTGTTGATCAATAGGGAGTGGGTGAAGCCGTTAATTATGCGTCTTTTTCATAATATTTTGTGTCATATAAATCGGCTGTTTATATCGTCAGCATCACGGATTAATGGTCTTGATGAAATACCGTGAAGTTCGTTGTTTAATAATGCAAAACTGCTTTGAAACAGACGAATCGACAGATTAATGAGTATCTGTGACACACTAAAAGGTTGTTTATTGCGTCGCTATTTCAATGCTTTTGGTGAAAAATATGAAGAATCATATCGCTGTGATAAGAGCTGGCGCTTATTGTGTTTTGTCTCTCGGGCACCAAGGTCTTGCGAAGTCTTTACCCCCTTCCTTAGCGGAGAAATGTAGTATTTTTTGTCGAAGTTATGCATCCTGCTTGAGCTCGACTGTGAATGCAGTTAAGTACTGGGTTTTCCAGTATTTTCCCTGGGTATAATTGTTAGTCTTTTAGGTATTGGAATTGCTATAATTATGAGTAAAATTACGAGTTTTTATGCAAATAATAGTTTAGAAAATGTTAGTTTTTCATTTATTTGATACCTAAATTAATTAAGTTTAGATGGCAAAGGTATCATCACATGTTATTTAAAATGATTTTAGCTAATTTTCTGCTGAAAAAGATTATTATTTAACAATTAAATGGTTAATGTTTCAAAATAGGATGAAAATTTTTTATTCTTAATTCACCGGGAATCATGAGCAGTTGTTAACATGATGGAAATTATATTATGATATAATGTCTTGAGCATTACCTATAGATATAAGTATCAATTGTAAACTTAAAGCTTTGCTAAAAAGGTACGTATAAATTTGGCTTAATAATTTAATAAACAAATCAAATAAATACAGTCATTGTTTATTGCAATAAGAACAAAAAACCTGCAGAGAAAACTTGTATTCTATAAAAATATCATCATAAAATATCGAAAAATTAGTCGTTTTCTTGGTGTGCCACCCACAAACCTCCACCAACAAACCTCTCCCGTGTCATAAGTGGCCGATTGCTGGGTCGCCTGGCGATATCGATCCCCTCAAACGGATGTTATCAAGTGTTGGTTATTTAACATTAGTATTTATTCATATTTGGAAGAAAATTAATCACCTCATTTCCAAAAGAGGTCAACGGAAGGCATACCTCAAAGGAGTTAAAAGAATTAGATTTTGGAGCGACGACACGACGTGAAGCAAGCTACTATGAAGAGCTTAGGAGACACTCAATGAAGTGAAAATTGATAATTTAGGCTACGTTAGAAATGATCGAGAAATGAGGAAATTAAAACATTGAAATAGCCTGAAAAAAATCATCGAATACGAAATTATGGTCACCCGCCAATTAATATTGATTTATTTTCATTAAATTTTCAAATCCATTCTTTCTGGGCCGTTATTCTCACTTCCCAATTCAAATTCACGATGTTCAATGGTTTTTGTTTCGTTGACGGGGTTATTTAAGTAATTTATTTGTCGTTTATTGTCGAGAGTGATTGTTTGTCGGTCGTCTGTGCATCGTCAGACAACAGTTAGATGAACAAGATGGAACGTGTATCTATTTTCTCTTCCCCGAGTTTACTGTTATCGTCCCGGTCGTGGACATTTCGCAGAATCGCTAAAATGCTCTTTCGTTCAAACGCGATGATTGCTTAGTGATTCACGGCTCTAGTCGCCACGCGTCCAATCCGAACCGTGTAAATATTTATCCAACACCTCCCGGCGATCGCTACATACATGTCCATTATTTTTTCTTGCGGCGGTTTTCATACCCACCAGCAGTGAATACTCTTGTCTCAAATGGAATTATTGTCGGGTTTGTAGAAATGCCGTCAAGTTATGATTAAAAAGAACAAATGCAGGCCATAGGCGACCAGCATTGATTCAGCACCCTCCTACCAACGTCAACCGTCATCCAAGCATCGGCCGGTGTAGAGGTCACGGTGCACTGTGATGAGGAAGTCGAAAAAGATGGTCAAAATAAATAAAAGTATAGAATGGATTTGAAAATTAGTACCTAAATGTTTTGGAGGTTTCAAAATATGAATCTGAGGTCAAAATTGAAAATATATATAATTTGGAAGCGTAATAGCCGATTCCAAATGGCGGAAAACTGCATATTCAAAATAACGTATATGTTTTCGTTAATGTATTTTTTCATTTATGCATCATATAATCATATTCTAAACGCATATCATCCAAGGCTATGGCCGTTGTTGGTATACTTTACCGCCTACCCGAAATTACAGATCCCTTTGCCTTGAGAGCAGTGTTCCTTGGATGTGTCCTTCCCATTGTGGAATATTGTTCGCTCATATGGTCTACTGCCTGCCCTACCTCGCTAAAGCTGCTCCATCGATCCCTGATTTTTATTAAGCAGTTGTCCGTCACCGCGTTCCCTCTCTCACTCCTTGCTCACGTGATAAAATACTGTCATCTCTTGGTCTTTTGCATCCCACACTCCGCAGACAAATCTCGGACTTGAAGTTCCTTCGCCAAATCTTAAATGGTTCCTTCCGATCCCCTGAACTCCTTACTTCCTTCTCACTACGTGTCCCATCTCGTTCCACTCGGAACACGAGTCTCCTTCACACACCCCAGTTCCGCCTATCCGTTTCCAAAAGGTCCCTTTTCCACCGAATCCCATCCCTTGTTAACTTTTTAAGGGGTAAACTTGAGGCTCGAGTGTGAGGCTGTTATGTCCTTCAATTTTTTCCTTGTGAAATTACTGTCGAATCGGTTGCTTTCTCGCTATGTCATTGTCTTTTAAGCTGTTGATCGCACTTTAACTAGGCTATGCGGCTACATCGAAAGTGATGACTTCAGTTATATTTTGCTTACTTGTGGTACTTTTGAAGGAAGCAACAGTGGACATCCTGACTCGTTTGCACGTCCGAAAAGATTGTGAACGTCCACATCGTCATTTAACCCCTAATGATCATTCCATGTTTCCCCTCGGGCAATCTTCATGTAAATCCCAATATATTTTCCTTATGCTTTTGAAAACTGATTTTATTTCTGTTATTCACTTGGACTGCACACTATAACAGACCGTAGGCCTTGTTCTAGCTGGTATGAAGAAGTGTTAATTATAATAGGGAACAATACCTGGGTAACAAGATTTATAACAATGCATTTGTAAAATAAATGGCGTTGTTAATAAACCTCCCTTGTGGCGGATTCCGATTGCTGAGATGTGGTGAACTTAATGTGGAAAACAGCTGACAAGGAGTGCTGTCTATCAGAATAGACTATTTGGCTAAGTCGGTGCGAGAATTATTAATTTCTGTTGATCGTTAGTTTGTTTCTATGAATACTTTGATTGCAAAAGGGTGGATGTAGAATCTGGTTGTCTTTGTATCTGCTGAAATATTTTCCTTTTTCCTTATGCAATATCTGGAATGGCGTTATTTTAGCACCATTAATGATAAATGAAAGTTTTGAGGTTCCTTAGGTACGTTTTATTCCGGAATTTTGTTGAAGTAGGTGGTCTGCTCTTGATGCGTAAGCTCAAAAAGACTTAGTTTAATGGCGTAGAAAATTTATCATAGCTCTTTAGTATACATACCTTTAACTAAACTTACTAAAATAACTAACTAACTAAACTAACTAACTAACTAAACTGTTTTTTTTCCTCAGCGTACCATTTAAATTTACCCTTTTATAATTAAAGTATTTTTTTTTTGGGTTGAATCTCTGTTTTTTTGTCTCTTTTTTGCCGAGACTGATTTTTTAACATTCTGGTAAAGAGTGATTTTGTATAAGTTTTAGAATTCTTTTTTTTATTGGCTGTCATTCTCTAAGAGCTGTTTCGACTTTTCCTAAAGAGCTGCTCTGGGTTGGAGATGGCCCTTCTCAAGCTCGGAATGAACGCGCAATAGTTGTCCCCAGTCGTTTTAAAGCGGCGTGGAAACCGTAACGCGATCAATTATTCGCATACATTTCTTCCTCCGAATTAAGTAACACTTTAAGTCCGTTTTTAATAGATTTAAAATATTTTTTCGTGGAAAGGGTGAGCGGAATTGATGACAGGAAATCAGAGTAACGCTTTGGAATGTTTCGAGATGACCTCCTGAATGGGATTATAAGTTACTCTCCAAAAACCTACCAATTATATAGTATAACTCACAATGGAAACCCATTTTTAGAGCGGTGTAAAGTTCTTTTGATGAAAGCATGAATCCATGCAACTATCTGGAAGAGAATCCGAAATCGATCTGGTCACTCGTTCTAGAAATACAATAGGCTACCAGCGAGGCCAATTGAAGTGTAGGACGATCAAATCGACCACAACGATGAGCAACATTTTCATAGATTTTTATCATTATCACGATACGGAAGAGTAAATGAAGTTACTATTTAGAAATGGCGACGGCATAAAATATGAATGACTTCAGGCTTTTCCGGTGGGCAGCGTAGGTAAACTTTTTTCGGAATTCTAACCGGGTAAGAGTTAGCTCCATGCCGACGTTTCGACAGCTGACTCCACTGTTGTCCTCAGGGTGATGAGTACCTTGACGGAATCCGGTCGACTTATATACATCAGGGCGGTAGAGGAGGTGTCACCTGATTGGATCCATTCTCCCGCGTTCTTCCTAGAAAAAATGCGGGAGAATGGAACCAATCAGGTGACACTTCCTCTACCGACCTGATGTATAAGAGTCGACCGGATTTTGTCAAGGCACTCATCACCTTGAGGAAGACAAAAGGGTCAGCTGTCGACACGTCGGTATGGAGCCCGACGAGCTCTTACCCGGTTAGAATCCCGAGTAAATTTCATCTAGGCATAAAATATTTTTATCACAAAGTAATGGTAGGTTATTAAATGAAACCATCGCGGAAAGTAATGTGCTGATCTTGTCGCATTTATTTTCAAAAGGCTATCTGGTTCATTTTTATTGACGTCCGTAGAGTATTTTTTTATTCAATATGACAGGCTTATGTTTAAAAGGGTGGGCATGATAAGGGGATGCTCTTTTTTTCGTCCCTCGCCTCCGGTCTGTGGGTCAATATATTTTCCTTTATTTCGCCCGTGGCATTGGAGAGGGCGCGCCGTGGGGTATGGGGTTATAGCGGGGTTGGGGAGGCGCGTCACCGTCAGCGCGCTCAACCCTTGCTGTTGTCCCTGCCTCGCCCCTGTGCATAAAAGGGGTCACTTACCTGGCGGCGGCGGCGAGGAAGGGGTTTTTCGGAGGTTGGGAAGGGGTAGGGGGGCCTGGAAGGACTGTCGCACTCCCGAAATTCCGATTTCGCAATTCAATTTGCCCACTCACCCCCTGACCGCCCTCCCTGCGGGTGGATCCTGTGCATCGATCGCAAATGACGCCGCGGTACATGCGAGCACCGTTCGGTACGGCACTGCTAAAGTACCCCTGATGGCTAGACGTTCCCCCTCTCCTCTCTCTTCTTGTTTCGTGTGGGTCTTATTAATAATAATAACTTTATTAAGAACCTGGGATCTCATGTCCTCTAGGTTCAAGTGGAACAATACAAAAAAGAGAAAAAATGCTAAATAACATTGCATTTGTTAATTAATTGGTTTCGCCTTGAGGGGCACCTTCATAAATGATATCACAAACAAGAAAAAAAAACAAAACACATAGCTGGATTAAATGAACATTGCCTTTCTCTAAAATTACTTGAAATATCAATCAACATAATATGACAAGAAATATAACACATGTAACAATACCAGAGCTATCAATTTGAGCATGAGTTGAGATATTGAAACATTTTGACCGGAATGGATTTATGGACGATGCTTGACGATTATGTTGATAGAGGGAATTCCATAGCCTTACGGCTTCAACCGAGGAGGAGTTATGGAGTATAGTAGTTCGGTGAATGGAAATGTAAAGTGTGTCCGGGGGGGGGGGGGGTGCGCAGAGTTCTTTGTCGGACGTCTGTGGTGAATAAAAAGAACTCCGTTAAGTAGTCAGGTGTTCTGAACTAGAGGATTTTAAATAGGAAGCATCCTAAGAAGTATTTTCTTCAGTTTTGCACGTTGAGAAAATTTGCAAGCTTTCGTGCATTTGATGTGAGATCGAATTTTGAGTTCAAATATATGAAGCGAATACATGCATTCAATGTCCTTTGAAGTTTTAAGTTTAGGTCTTCCAGAATAGTGCAATAAGTAACACAGAAGTAATCAAATATTGGTAATATTAGTGAGGTAACAAGTTTGTCGAATTTGGGTAGATAGCTCATTTTTGTTTCGCTTAATTTGATCGAGAGTCTTAAAAACCTTGCGGGAGACTAGGAATACTTGATCCGTCCATGACAGAGTTTGATTGATAATAACACCCAGGTCAGTCACTGTAGAGGAGTATACAATATCTTTTCTGAGTACATTCAATTTGGGTATATTATCGGGGAGAATTTAAATATTTCTTGGGCTGCCCAGAATAATGGTTTTTCTCTTGGATTGCTTAATAATTTATATATTATTTGAGATCCATGAACATATACTGTCAATTTTGTCTTATTGGGGCAAACGTGAGGCCTAAGGGCAGCAGTTCCCATATTTTTACGAATTGCGTACCCCAGTAAGTTGTTCCGCTTGCATTATGGAAATGTGCTTTCTGGACTTAAGACATCATGTTGATGTTTTGCGGGGGGGAGGGGACGAACGGGACCGGACCCTCCCCAGAATCAATTATGCTAAGGGTACCAACATTTATATACAAAAAAATAACTAAATATTTACATCAAAAAGGGCTAGAGGATGCAGTTTTGTTATTATAATTTTCAAAAACTGTCCGGGGTTGAGCCCCCAATTTGGCTGGACCCCGGGTACTCACCTATTAAAATATTCCAGATCCCCCCCCAGAGCCAAATTCTAGATACGCCACTGGAGGTAGATATAATCGCGGGCCATTGAGTGCCCTTTTTAATAATGTTTTCTATTTCGTCGGAAATAAAGTCTTGACCACATCTCACTGAAGTACGTCTGTGTATGCGATGGAACTCACCATATATGTAGTAATGGAAATAAGAATTATATTTTACTTTTTTTCTTAATTAAAGCATGGCGTTACTCCAAACTATTTTATAGCAGCCATTATAATTATATAAAATGTGTTATAATACGTTTATAAGAAGCTATGTACATATATTTTATCGAATTAAAACGAAATATATCTCATGTGCCATGAGGCTGTGTTAAATTTCATTGAATTGTCGAAAAACCTAATAGTTAAAATGCAATTTTTCCGCTTTTATCCATAGGTGTCACTAATAAGTAAGCAAAGTTTCACGCGAATCTACACATAGACAAGAAATTGTTCCAACCACTTTAAATCACCCATTGCTCATTTTCCCTCTTTTGCTATAGTTCAGAGTATCACTTCCCCCTCCGAAGATAGCACATACAAGCACATAGGCGGTTTTGTTGAATAGTGGTCCCAATTCTCTCCTTAACCCCCTAACTTACCCCCCAGAGTTTGGGGAATCTCGACTATTTGAGAACCCCTGGTCTAAGTGTACGAGTGCTCCAGGTTGGAGACCGCTTCGTTAAAATTGGAGAATGAAGCAAGTCCTCATGTGCTGCCGAAATGCTTTGAAAACTGTCGACACACATTTTGCATTTCTTTAAAAAGGGTGATCCCCGTTGATAAATATATTACTATTCAAGTTTTATGCCTTCTAAATAATATTTCATTCCATCTCTTGTTAGAATACCTATCTAATATGAGTTTTCGCCAAGTTAGTGTATTGCAGAGATACTGTAAACAATTATCCCTTCTTTGACTCCCATCTTCACCCTTAAGCATCGGATATTTAAAGTTTGAAATGTGTGCCGAGCAGGATTCCGATGCAAATGTGCAAATGATTATATCTTTTAATAGTTGAATAAAAATGAAGATAAATGACAAAATTTTCATCGTCATGATACCATATCCTTTTCTTTCGTGCTTTCGAGAATACCGAAACTCGGGAAAGAATTGGCAAAGATTTTCTAATTACAATGTAATATCTTATATTCTGACGAGATAACCAAACTCGGGAAATTAATGAGCTATTCAATACTTAGGTCAACTCTACATTAAAGGGAAATACTGGGGAAGATAGCGAAATATTAGTAGGGTCAGAAAAGTCGTGATACAATCCTCATCGCTATCGGAAGGCAGGATTTAGTGGCGTTGTCTTTGGCGTTGTCTACTTCATTTATTTCGTGATGTAAAACCTACTCTTCATTTATTTCGTGATGTAAAACTCTTGTGAAACTATTTTAATGTCGAGGGACAAAAATAGGTTGGCGTGTTTCGCAATGGATTTGAAAAAAATATGATGCGCATAGGGTACTATATCTCTTGGAGTTACACATTTCTGGATATCGACGAAATAGGTGTGAAATTCGGGGATCAGGTTGGTGTGGTGGCTAGAGTACTGGAGTCCCATCTAGGTTTCGCCCTAAAAATAAAAGGTGGCGTTATTATTATTTCCATATTATTCGACTTAGTTAAAAAATGAATGAAATAAATTGTAAACGTACAAATTACGAGTCATTAGTTATGGCTCATTCCAAAAACGTAATGCAATAAGAAAATCGTGAAAATGGCGAATTTTGAAAATTCTCGAAGATCAGCCAGACAATGAAATCTTTCATACACTCTTTTTATTGGCTCCACGAAAGTTACCTATCGTTTAATATTGATGGTTGATTTGGAGAAATGAACTTTTGTCTTTGGGGCAAATTTTGAGATCTTGGTTCAGGCGTGGCCTGACAATGGGGGTGATAACTTTTTTAGTTTTATGTTACTGTAATTGTTCCATGAAAAGTGTAGGTCTTCCTTGCATTGAGATTTAATTCTTCACTAGCACTTATTAATGGCTTCCGATAAATAAGTCTTTCCAAATAGGGACCTATTCCGTCCGTGGTGTTTGGCATTTCTTCATTATTTAAGCTTTTATTCTGGATAATAATGATATCGCTGTTCATTCTGTTTCTGTTTTTTTCTGAGATATATTCCATTATGTATATTCGCTACAGAAAAAATGATAAAAAATATGGAATCGCGTTTGCAAGCCTAAATAAGAGGGCATGGAAAGGGTCTGGTAATAATCAGGCAAAATGAACTGCACTGAGTTAAAAATGAAATATAACACGGACGAATACATTTGGATATGATTAATAATGGATACGTATGGTTTTCATTTATCCGTATCGATGCACGACTATGAAGTTGGTTTTCGAGATAAATCAATAAGATGCCCGCTAATAGGTTTTTGACATGCGTGTTGGATTTGTTTTTAAAGGGTGACAACTGGTAATAAAGTCCTTAGTGGACTTCCGACCTAATGAAGAGGTTCAGGAGACTTCGTAGTAGCATACTTATCCATCTGGTGTAAAGTATTCTCGCTACATTTTCCCTTGATCTTAGCTTTTGTATTTCCGTACAACTTGGCTGTTTTTATCGTTTTCATGCCTGTTTTTTTGTTAACCTCCATTCTTTCTTCTTTCGTGTGTCCTGTGCTAATGGAATCGAGACAAGTAACTGATTATTTTGAGGAGACTATCTGTTGGAGAGACATCAAAAATGTTATCAATGTAGGTGACGTCCAGAAGGGTGATTATGGGGTGGTTATTTTTCAATTAAAAATTAATGATGTGAATATTCTTCTGTATGAGTCAGGAGGATGCCGCGCATTACCGTATATTATGAAAGGAAAAATAGGTGCAGATGATTTTCATTCTAAGAAAGTAATGCAAGCTATGATAGAGTAGAATGTGCATGACTGGCGATCAGGCACATAGCCAATCCGAGAAAACACAGGCGACCGAAATTGTACTTTTAAGGTGGTTGGAGCGATGTATATACAGATTTGCGTGCAACTTCGCATGCGCGTTCTTATTAGTGTTATCTACTGATAAAAGTGAAAAACATAGCACATTACCGATTTTGTTCTGTGGCAATACAATTCTATTATAGCTTGTAACCTTATGTCGCAGGAGGTATATTTAATTATAAGTCGATTATATATACTATTTATAGATTTTCTCCTAAACGTGAAATAGTACATTTCATTTTATGAAAATGGTTTACAACGAATATCAAGGTGTCTCGCCCTGTCAAAGATTCGAAAACAAATATTTAAATATAATTTTACACATTAAGTTCGAAAACGGCGCCGGAATGCCAATGCAGAACAATCTGCAATTAAGGGAAAAAATGTAAAAGATTATTTTTGTATAATTTCCATTTGTGCATGTGTGGTGAGTTCCATCGTATTAACATTTGTAGTTCTAGATTTTTTTCGACTTGAAAATATTTTGAAATGTGCACTTAATGACCCATGATTACCGCTCCAGCCACCTTAACGAGGTCTAAGTTAAGGGAACGGTCGTGGACAAGAGTTAAAGACTACTGTGTGATTCGATAAAATGAACTGTGTACAGTTCATATTCTGAACATATTGGAAGAACTTTAGCTGCTTTTGCAGTTAAATGGGAACGTGCCTCTTTAAATTTCATACACAGTCCTCTGCGGATTGAAAAAAATATATCTCTAAACTAAAGGTGTTCAATTAATAGCTGTGGAGTCTTTGTTTGCCCTTTAAAAATGCCGAAAACTCAATTACAAATTGTAGATGCGTCACTTTGTTTTGAAAATCTGTCCCGTTTTCCTCTTGTTGATGTTCGAAAGTGATCGGCTAAGCAGTTGAAGAGGCTGCCGCTAGCCGGCGCAGGCTGTTCGTTTTAGTTGCAGCCGCTCCCGCCTCTCGCCCGTGGCGACGCTGCGGCTGGCCGTCGCAGGAGGAGGCTGTGGGTGAGTCCGTGGAGGCGCCCAATGGAAATAGGGGAACAGTCGGATTTTCGCGCGAGTGAGGGCAGACATATACAGTGAAACCCAGTGCGTCCCTCCATCGCCGAGTGTCAGCTGTGCGTGGGTGAGAGCGAGCTAATTGTCCCCCCACGTTCCAGGGTCTCGGCCCTTGTTTCTAATCCCTGTGTCGCCGTGTGAACCCGCTAAGGGTTGCTCACCGAAAGTGGAAGGGCAAGGATGTCCCCGTAGGCATCGCCCCCGAGGAGCCAACCTGCCTCCCGCCTCCGCTTCCCAGCCAGGACCGCAGACGAAAATGGTTTTCCGGTGAGTTCCTTCGGTTTTTACGACCGCTCGTCGGTGTTACCATGGGGGTAACTCGAACCCTTGGGAACTGCCGAAATAGGAGGGCGTTGTTGGCTTGTCATTTGAATTTTCGTCTCATTTCGGATAACTATTTCGATTTGGATGGGTTTTGTTCAATCACAGTTGTATTTTAATTATAATTTAATATGATCAGATCCGTGCTGTGGATAGCCCAGTGATGCTGTTTAGTGCTCAATGCTCCTCTGCAATTGCTCTAGATTGTGCTATATCAAGCAGTGTACAAGTCTATGAGCTGTGACGACTGTGGGTTTTCTGCCTTTTTGCTTGAATTAAGTGCTCACTGGCTTGACGAAATTCGTACTGTGATAATGTCTTGGGCTATTCGAACCGTGATACTCTCGTGGTTCTGCTGCCATGTGATATACGTCGTATTCCTCTTTGTACCACGATGTTAAAGTGTATCCCCTCTGGCATTAAGAATGGTTCCGTCGACTTTAAGTGATGATTAACTCTGCGATGTAAAATTGTGTCTGTTAAGCTATGATTTCAGCAGTGGACGGTTTGGATGATACCATTGGAGATATCCGCGTTGTATGAATGGCTGTTGAGGATCCTCATTTCCTTCTCCGCTTCTTATCTCAGTGAGATCTTGCTTCTTCAAACACCCTGTGGGGTGTTTTGAACTCAGGAGGTTTATTTATGTGACTGCGGTGGGTTCTCAGGATTCATCGCGTCCCCCAGCTCATTCGTAAACAGTCGCGCATGGACCAATCCGCTTCTCAGCTGCTGTGGCCGCGCCGTTTTCAAACAAGCCGTTGTAATCGTTCGTGGAAGGACGTGAGTCATTGTCACTCCGTAAAAATGACTGCACTGGGACTGGTGGTTCATACCTTTCGTCTGTATTTACTTACTATTCAGGAAATTGATATTTGCTACATGGTGATGGCTAAGGACTGTAAGTTATTGAATAATAGATCAATGATTAACTGGAACTTTAGCGGGCGCTCAAGCTGTCATCTTTGGAGTCAGTACTGTAGAATATGCCAGTTTTTGTTTCTTTATACTATTGTAGTTAGTTATTAATCAGTAACGTTAGTGTAATGGTTATAGAATTAAATGATGGAAGTTTTTATTTCCATTTTCTAAACAATTTGTTCGAATTGCACTTACTAGATTCCAAGCCCGCTCCCCCCCTGCCACACACCCCTGAGGTGGCTTGCAGGGTATTTTGTAGATGTAGATATTCACTGAGCTAAGAAAATCACACTATTGCGCTTCTAACCGGTTTGGTCTCATTTGCGTAATATAAGTTCTGATTAATTTCTCACAATCAGTTAAGAAGCGCGAATTTCCTGTCTTTTTTCCGAGACGTCACGTCTCAATTTCACAGCTAAAACGGTTTAATTCGCATTTTAGGAGTTTAGTGCAAGCGCTTTGATGTTTTATGGCGTAATTATTCTTAACTTCGGGCTAATAATGCGGCATGGTCAAAGCGTGACTGGAATTGATTTTAAAACGAATTTAAATGCTATAATTACTCTATTATAAGTTTATCGTCTAATGTTATTCCTTCTAAGGACTTGAAATTCTTAGATTTAATTATTTTTAGTTTTGACGCTACCCTGAAAAATTGAAATCTGTTGTATTTTTCGATATATGTTTTAATTCTGTTTGGCAGAATGGTGGATTTCTCTGTGCTTGACGAAACGAATGCTTGTATTTAATTTTGTTACAGTAAAAAATCGCAGCTTTTATTACGGAATATGAACTCTACGTGCCAATGGCAAGTACCCAATACCTTCAGCTACAATATCATTTTCAAATCTAGTTGTTAGAGCAAGTTTGCGAAGCATCCCTCACCTCCACTGCGAATATCGTTGATTTGTTTGGAACCTGGTTCATCGTTGCGAGTATTGTTGGTGAAATTAGGATGGAGCGTGGCATTTTTGCGATCTTCTTGGCGAAGGTAATCTATTCTTTTAAGAGTGGGCTTCGTCCTCCTGATGTGCATTTCTGTTTTGCACTGACGTTCTATTTGCCGTCGCCCGTGTTCCGCGCTTCCGTACGCGTATTTTTTCGCCCGTCCTTTTCCTCTCGGGCGTTGGAGAAGGAAGCAGCTGGCCTGACGCGATCGGCTGCCGATTTGCAGAGAGGAGGAAATGCGGAGGGGGGAAATACGGACTGGAGCGTATAAACCTTTTACGACCTCCCCCGTCGTCTGCTATATTTTTTTCCGTCCGTCGGGAGTGCAGGGACCTGCGCGGGGCAATCAGCCCTCATCCGGTGATTCCTCCAGCTCTTCGACTGGCTTTTTCATTTGGATTTTTTCCCTTCGAACCTGATTCCCTCCCAATGTGTATTCGAGTAATTTTCGCTCAGCTTTACCTCCCCTTTTTTTCGGCTATTTTCTAGGATGTCGTTGGCAACTCTGCCGGCTAATTGATGGACGAATTGGGCCGTTTTTCTACCTATTTTTGACGGTAATGGTGTTTAATTTCAACCTTTATCCCTTCACTTATTTATTCTACTTCGACAAGGGGTTATAGCGGGAAAAATGAAAGTGTAGGACGTTAAAGATGACGAACTATTGTGAAGATTAGTATATTTACTCCTTTCCGTAATGACCGTTTCTCTGTTTTGACCTTAGTATTGCTATTCATCTCTACCACACTTATTCCCTAAGATTGGTTTTAATAGCAGCTGGTAGCTGATACACATAGTGTTATTTAATAGTTGGGGATGATAAAACTTGAATCAGTCCGCCGAAGCATTGAGATTTCAATGCCAAGTATGTGGAATGGATAATTTGGAAATAAGTGATCATTAAAATTACGCGATGGTGAAGTAAAAAATTACAGGGCAGTCTTTTGGACGCCATTGGAATAGCAAGAATAAACGGCGTTATCGTAGGAAACGAAATAAATTGCTTTAAAGATAAAGTGAAATGTGGATGGATATCACTCATAGAGTAGATAGAGCGCTCATTATGTAGATAGTTTTTATCGGAGGGAAATAGTTGGCATGAGGCGATGAAAAAGGTAGAGAATGAACAATTAGGACGTCATGAATGCATTAAACACGCTCGAAGAGGGAGAAGACTATCTTTTTTTGATTGAAAAGGTGTTTATATTGTTTGTAATAGCAAGACTTTATGAGAATTTATTTGGTCTTAAATAGTTCATTGTTATATTTTCGATTGTTGTTGACTGGCGAATCTTTTCAGCTGTGGTCTTTAAAACACTATCGGCCATGGAAGAGATGTATCCTATGACCTTTGGCCTTGTTTTCTCCAACATGGGAATTTATGATTTGAATGCTGCTAATGGCTATCTGAATATTGATGATAACGGTTCTTCAGGACCGATTACATCGTCGCCTTCTCCATTACCTAAGCTCAGTTTCCTTATTGGCTGTTTTAAACAGGATATACGTGTGGCATCGTTGTTGAAAATGCAGTTCTTCAGTACGCCAGTGCCCATTGACTCTAGCGTGATGGAGAAAGGCGGCGGTTGACAGACAAGTAGCCGGTCAACTTATTACAGACGAGTTTGCTGTACCTGCAATCCTCTTTTGTAACCTATTTTATTTCTCCTTTACGCTCGTTCAGGAGATTTCAATGCAATCTTTTTTCTCCGTTCAAGTAGAACTGAAGTCAGATGGCTCGGATCCTTCCTTTAGTATGCTCGGTTTATGTTTTCATATTTTTTCGATCATAGTTGAGACTTACATGATGCCATTTAACCTCGAAGTCCTTTAGTAATTGTTCTATGTTTACTATTCTTTTTGCTAGTTAAAAATTAATCATTTTTCGGGAAGGCTCGTGAGAAGCTAGTCATCATCACTGTGAATTCCGTGACTGGATTCGCCTGTGGCTGAATAGTGTTTTTTATTGCTGATCAGGGCGTTAGCAGCGTATAAAATGAGTTTTTTCTCTTGAATCCCCTGAGCTGGTGATCAATCAATCGCTTTGTACTAGACGACGTTGTGGAGTCCGTGTTATCTTTTGCTCAGCTCTGGGCATCTAGGTAGTTTGAGCGAGATATCATTTTACGTAAAATTCGATGAATTAGGCTTCATCATAAAAAGAAGAATATATCTTCTTTTTAGTGATAGCAAAATATCATCCACTTACCCCTCTAATTTCGAGTTATTTGCCTAAATATACCAGCCATTTTTCATGGAAAAAAAACATCAGCTACTCACCGCCGTCACTTTACAGAATCGCAAAATATATCTTCGGTTGTGGAGGCGTTTTCGCCGTACGGCGTGAAGAAGATGAGTCAAGTTAATGATTTATGCATGCATATTTAGTGAATTAATAAGAAATTCAGTCATATAAAACAATAAATCTTACAGTATTTACTTCATACTTTTTACAGCTGTTGAATAAAAAATATATAATTCGTATATGGTCTCTGTTATGACTAGGAAAACATCTCGCTCAAAACGCCTTAATGATCCCTCCTGGTGCCAGAGGGAACGAACGAATGATGCTCATAACTGGGGCGTTGAGAGGAGGCAGGTGGTGCTCTCTGTGCCCCGATGCCTTGCCGCCCCCTTCCGAGCCGTGGACAAAACTGCGCCCGTGACGCGTTGTCAGTGGCCACTCGTGCTCGAAATTTCCTCCTCCCTGGACCACTGGCGTGGCAGCCGCTCTTTCAATTTCCCCCCCGAGATCATCGCAGCCTCCACGTGCCCAAGATTCGTGTTCACACGGTCGGGGTGGGAGCAAGGGCTTGTTGTGGAAGGATCACTGCGGTCAAGGTCGCTTGCAGCACGATGGTTAACTGCGTATGCTTTTAGGAGTTTATGATTACGAGATCATCGTCTTTCTATCATCTGAAATTCTCGAGCGTTCATCTCTACATAGTTTTCTCTCGCGAGTTGAAGTAGGTTGGCCACATTTATGAAATTAAATTACTGAGCAAGCGGATCTAATGATTTTCTGGAGAGGAGATTATGCGGACGGAATTTTTTATTATATTTCGAAATCGTTTTCATGAGCAAGTTTTCCCCATCTGACCATCCGTGTATCAGTTATCCCTAACTATTCCTTGTGTTATTAGTACTGCCTAATGTTCTGGCCATTCTGGGCACAAAATGTATTATGCTTCCTTGAATGAGTATCAATCAGCGCCTGCATCCTTTTGTTCTTGAGAAAGACAAAGAGTATTAGGGAATTAATACTTCAAAACCTCCGTGAATTCGTGTCAATAAGGAAATGTGTGCCGTCTCGTCGGAACAGTTGGCCGTATTAGTGATAGTAAAATAAATAATAATGAATAATGCTGCGGAAGTAGCACTGTTTACCAGGAGGTGGGTCATTTTAGGGGTAATTTCGTGATTCATACTTATTTTTTGTCCATCTTAAAAGAGAAGGATCTAAGGGCTTTCTTTTTCAGTTGAGTAATTTCGATAAAATAGAAATCCCGTGCAATCAAAATTTTTAAATGAATAATGGCTTTTTCATCAATTCGCTCCTAAATAAGCTATACACTTTTCCACTCTTGCATTCTACTCAGATTTATCATTTTAAAGTCTTTATTGGTAATGTATGGTTTTGTAAAAGTTTCAAGTCCTGAAGCGTGCGGATTGCGTTACATATTTTCAGGTTTATTCCAATTCTCGTCTATGCTTGAAAATATTCACGCGCTAGGCCAATGAGTGGATTTATTCTTGAATTGTCGTCGGGGCAAAAGGGAAATCAGTTGCTTCAATTGTTTATATTAGCCTGTATTCCGTGTGTTAGTGTGATTTGTAAAAGAAAGTCGTTTGTTTAAATGATGATGGATCCGTAAACTGATATTGTTAGTCGTGTCGCCACCTGTCAACGTATTTCACTTGTTATCGCGTCGGGCGCATAGGGAGAACCGGAAGTCATTCTAATGAATATCAGCACTTCTTGAATCTAATGTACGCAGTATTGACGTTGAAGCTCTTTGATATTCAGCCCCGACACGCCTTACTCCCGCCTCGCCGAATCCCATTTCGTCAGTTTCAAGGTTTCTCTCGAGCCATGCTTTGACGCGTCATATTGTGCATCGCTGCGCATTTCGTCAGTCAGCTGTCGGAACGTTGTATCTTTATCGTGGCGTACTACAGATAAGAAAGAGTTACCAGCCTGCCAAGGTTTGTTATTCACATTCATTGCGATCACGGTCGGTGTCCTTTCCCTGTGGGAATGTCACCAACTGTAGATCCGTCGAGGAAGAATTGTAGTTCGTTAGCTATTTCTGACAGTGTTTAGGTTGTGTTATCGCAATCCTATATTCAGTGGAGCCTTCGAGATTATTATCTTGTTTACCCCGTACGCATTCACTGCACTAACCTCTTGCGGAAGTCGTCCATCTTGCGGAAGTCGTCCAACTATTCCCATGTATATGCTGTGGATGGTGTTAACATAAAGGCGACAGATGAAGTGAAGTATCTAGGAGTTACGACAACTTCGGACCTATCGTGGGGAGCACATATAAGAAATATTTGTGGCAGAGCTCTGAAGAAGCTAGGATTCGTCAAGCGTATTGTGGGAAGATTTTCGGATGAAAAAGTAAAAGAGAGGTGCTATTTCGCACTCGTCCGGCCACACCTTGAATATGCAGCGAGCATATGGGATCCGGTGCAGAAAGACTTAGTCCGGGAACTTAATAAAATACAAAGGAAAGCTGCGCGATTCGTCAAAAACAGCTACGGGCGTACTGACAGCGTTACACAGATGTTAAACGAATTAGGCTGGGAACCGCTAGAGACTCGGAGGCTGCGCGCTAGGCTTAGATTGCTTGAACAATTGAGAATAGATATCTTTCAGAGCGACACGGAGAACATCATATTAGAACCCCACTATATTTCCAGGTCCGACAGAAACGATAAATTAAGAGAGATATTTTGCCGAACGGATAGGTATGGGAATTCGTTTTTCCCCCGAACAATAAGGGACTTCAATAAATGCTAGGCGTAACTTCATTAGAGCGTTTCCTTTTTATCTTTAAGCGGCTGGTGTCCTAACACCCCCCGCCACACGCCTATTGAGGCGGCTTGCGGGGTAATATGTAAATGTAGATGTAGATGAACCTATGCAGTTGGTTAATTGATGCGGAAGGTATTTCGAAGGACGGAGCTATTTGAGACAATTTCAAACTGGATAGATGTATTCGTAACTTCTCATTGTATAGTTTCGAAGCAGAATTCGATAGCTGATCTTATTCCCTTCGGTTATGACACTGTCCGACTCATTTGCCTAGTCGATGCTAGTGATCAATCGATTCTCTGACATCCATGGAATTTATAATAACGCTACAGCCCATCGGAAAGTGGTTGCAGGTGCTCATTGTAAAAGGGTATCTGCAGTTTAGTGATCTATTGTTTTTTCTGCTGAGTTTGGGGCTGCAATTTCCTTTTCTATTTCCTTTCAAGGTCGTATCCAACTATACTGTATCATTCATACCTGTAATATTATGATACCGACATGTTTTTATGGAATACTATCATACATATCTGATTGCCACAGGAAAAAATCGGTCTGGACCGGGAATCGAACCACTGACCTTTGGCTTTCCGGGCCGATGCGCAGACCACTACGCTACCCAAGCCAAAGGTCCGTGGTTCAATTCCTGGTCCAGGTCGAATTTTTCCTGTCAATATCTACGTTATTTGATCGCCGTATTTTGCGGCAGGTATCTGTCTGATTGTTTTTATTTTAATATTTAGATGCACAATATCATATCGGATTTTTATTTTTTGGCAGTAACAAATTAGATAAATACTATTTATTCCAAGGTCACCCGTATGCTCTAATTTTGAGGTTACCTCTCTTTAAAATTACAAATGGGTGATTCAGGCGTCAGTCCGTGTAAAAGACGGGTATCTATAAAAGAAATAGCCTTTGTAAATTTCACAATTCTTACATTTGTTTGCTTTTCCGTTTTCACTTTCAACGAGCTCAGTTTTGTATTAGCTGGCTACTTTCAAAAATGCAAAATTTCGAAAACACAAGAAATTGCGTATCTCTTAAGATAGCCGTGATAATTTTTAAGCTTTTTGATATTTTTCCTACAGTTTATTCCTACCAAAAATCTCTAAAATTTGTGTTGTATTGTTTTACGGCATCTGAAAATATCCGCTGCCATCAAGGCCAAATCATCTTTTAAAAATTTTTGTTTCTTTTTTATTTTATAATTTAATCCACAGAAGAAGCTCTGAAATGAACCTCTGGTATGTTACAGTGACACTGCTATGGTAATTAAAGCTAAATTTTCTAGCTTTAATCTTGTTTGGAGAGCTCAAAAGTCTATCTAACTATCGGAACTTGTGGTAATGTAATAAAGCTGTGAATGTCTATCAGGATATATTGTTGAATTTCAAGTTGTAATGAACACGGAATGGTTGCTGGCAGTCTAGTTCTCAGGAGCATCTCTCTTTTGTTTCTAGCCGAGCTAATACTCTGTGCTTTTGAAGACATAGTTTCGTCTGGGTGATTTCATATACCCAAAGTCACTATCTACAGGGTCATTGCTTCGGATGAACACGGGTCATGCCATTTGGCTTGAGCTTCGGATCTTCTTCTGTGGCGAAATGAACAGTTCTCATAAGGACTTTGTGCTGCGCATGCATTTGAGATTCCTGGAATAACTCGTGGTTTTCAATCCATAGGTCCATATTGGGTAGTGGTCGGCGTGGTAGGAAGCAAGGATATAGGCCTTTGGAACACTGGTACGAATGCCCGGGGCTTGAGTGTGCTGTTCCTCAAGTGTTACCACCACCACCACCCCCTTCCCTCCCCCGTTGTAATAGCGCCACATGCCCGATGGCTAAAAAAGTGCAGATGGAGAGGAGTGGAAAGAAAGGGATCGGGAGGAGGGAATTTTTTGTTCCCGCACGGTTCAGTTTCCAAATCTATTGGTAAAAGTGTCATTCCGGTCTCGTGATGATAAATCTTTCTCTCGGCTGCTCTCCTTTCGGAGTGTGATCATCCCCCCTATGAAACTTATACCCTTCTTTCCTCGTCAAACGTATCGCATGCTCCTCTAGACCTACTTCACAGGAATTGTCTGCCATATATGTATATACTCAGCCTTTGGATGCTCGCTCAACATCGGCTTTGGTAGCTCAATTGTTATGTGAATGAGTTATGGTGTTAAACATTATGTTTTTGGACCATTCCATTTCATTATACTCGTATATCCTGATAACCGTGAAGGAAAACGAGGGGAGTGCTGTATTAGCCAGAATCATTTTCCTAGCATTCCCATTTTTTTGATAAACGTATGCACCTACGGCTTTAGACTGCTTGGCGAAAATATTTTTGGTGAAATGATAGTTCTAACAATTTCGTTTTGGTAAAGTTCTTTTGCAAAACTGCTCTCTTATTTCATTATGGTCCATCCATTCGTTGATGCTCCTTATGGTTCAATTATGTTTGAGTTTGAAGATAAAAAATACGTCATATTTTGTCAATAATATTGAATCATGTCCATGTACTATTATGTTTTCTTCGAAATGGTAATTGTGGGTCTTTTTGTGAGAATTAGTGTAGGTTCTTGGGTCGGGAGCATATTTATTTATTTATTTATTTCACCACCAAAAACGGCACAAAGGCTTTTACATTGGCTTACCACAATAAATAAATAAAAGCTTAGAGAGAATAACATAAATAAAAAACAAAAATTATTAAACGTAAAAAGGGGACTAAGTGTTAGAGAGCGGTGAATTTTTCAGGTGGCATTTAAGGGAGGATTTGAAATTAGCGGTAGAGGAAAAGAGGTCCAGGGAAGGATATTTTGAGGCCAGGGAGTTAAACAAGGAGGGGATTCGGTAGAAAAGGGATCGTTGAGAGATGGAAAGGCGGAATATTGCCGATGTTAGCGAGTATCCAGTGCACTTATTTTGCGTATAATATTATATGCTTTCATTGACAATGGTTATCTTTTTCTTGGTTTTTGCTTGGCATTATGTTTATTCTTTGGTCAATATTTACTAATACTTCAATCATTGCATGCTTGTTTTTTGTGAAGATAATATTTTGTGTTTTCCTACTTTGGTGTTTTTTTTGGTACCAGTTCCCTTTTAAATTGCACTTTGTTTGTACCTATGTACCCATAACAAGATCATATTTGCTGTAAGATAGGTGCTGAAAGTCAATTACAATTGCTCTTTCATTGTTAATATTCCGTAATTGGTGCTAAGTTTTTGAAATGTGATTTGCATGATCATTGCTTAGTGTGCTTATACTAAAAATCCCATTATCTCACCTTTCAAGTGAGTACAATATCTAACTTGGTGGGGTATTTTTTTTACGTGCCAACAAACAGTAACTTTCTCATTTCATAATCTCCTGCTTGAGGGCCATTTCTGAGTGTTTGTGATAAGATAAATCTGCCACTTTCATTAATAGGCAAATTTGGTTCACCATATTACAGCCTGCGTAAAGGTTACTGCTGCCTATTATCCGCTTATCATGCTGATTGCCTCATCTTTTCTGAAGTGGCTGTCAGTGAGAGAAACAAATGTGTATCCGTTACACGAAGTTGTATTAAAGAAAACGGTTTACCTATTAATTTAATAATTTGTCTAGTTATTAGGTGAATATATTCAAAAGTTTCAGGCATCACTTCAGGATTTCAGCATTATTGAAAAAAATAAATGCACTGTATTTCCACACGATAGTTTATTTTCGTCCGCAGTTTCGATGCTGTAGCGTCATTTGAAGTACGCAATTTTGCTAGCACAATTTTTTCAATCAATGGTCGACAATAAATTATCGTTTGGTAGCACAAAGAATTATTTTTTTCATTAGGTGAAGTATGTGTAACTGTTTTCTGTTTAATGTACATACGTCCTGGTTTATTGTTTTGTGGCATTCTGATTTGTTGTGGTTTATCATTGTTTAATGATTTATTTGATTTTTATAACGCTGTTTAAACTAATCTTCTGAAATTTTATGTGTTTCTGGTTTGAGTTTGTTCCCTTTTCAGGTGTGTGACTGTTGCTTTGTATTTTTCCTTGCAATTTTTCTTTGGTGTTTGATTCTCTTTCGCTTTGTTGCTTCGGTTTTCACTGCACTGCATGTCCCTGTGTGTTTATATACATGTATTTTCCCCCCCGCCGAAATGAAAGTCTTGTGTAGTCGAGAGGGTCGAATAAGCCGCTTGTTTCTTGCCCATCTCGTCCCTTCCAGTCCAGGTGCTGCGCCGGCCCGTTCCTCCGCCCATTTGGTCCTAATTGGTGCGTGGGTTCGCTCCTTCCCCCGGGCCATCCCTCTTTCACTCCTCCTCGGCGCTTGTTGTTATGGCATGGTGTACAGGAGGTGGTGCACGCACTCGCTCAGCAGTGCATCCTCCCCGCTCGGAACGCACGGACGCCCCTCATGGCTCCTCTCCGGCTATCCTCCCTCAACGATATTTATGGCTCCTCGCTCCCCCTATCACCCTCAATGGCACCTCACCTCCCTCCCCACAGCCCATCCTCCCGAACCTGCTCGAGCGAGCGGCCCGAAACGTGCGACCTCACGGAATTTGGTTATATGACATGGGTGGCCGACGCTCAGGTCGTTGCGTGGGCTGCATTTATAGTGGTGGGCGACACCGAAGCGTCGAGGTAGCATTTTAATGGATGTTGCGGGGTATTTGTCTGATCCATTTTATTTACTGTGGTTTTCTGCGAGTTCTGGAAGACGAACCAGTCTTTCCGCCTCATATACTCTCCATAGAACTTTTGTGAGAGCCGTAATTATTTTACCCAAGAATCTTATGTACTAGATCCAAGGATTGTGAAAAAGGTGTCCCTATCTAGCTAAAGGGGTGGACTCAACTCGAAAATTAAAGAAACGTTGATGCTGTGATTATAACCTTACAAAACTTTCATTCTCTACTGTAAAAGACTCAATTTCCCACCGAAGTTTTTAACTTTTTTAAAAATTGTTCGGGACCATTATTTTTCAGGTTACTCGGTTTGTTGTTCAAGGAATCACTTCATAATTTACTTCGCATATCGGACTCTCAATGTTTAAACTCACATAATGAGAGGTATCCAAATTACATTGACACATCCTTGCCGCGTGAAAATTGATGGAAGAATCGTCGCATTGAATTAGACGAATTGGACTGCACTTGCACAGCAGAGATAATAGATTCGTATACGTCTACTCTAATCATCCCGTATTATTTATTCCGCCCCTAATAATGATTTTCCAGTATCTCGAATTTTAAACTTAATTTTCGATTTGTTCTGTGTTAAAGATAACCTGCTTGTATAGAATGCCCGCAGTTTTTCTCCAATGAATGAATTAGTATAGTGATTGGTTATGGTAGTGTATATTGTTGTGTATTGGTGTAGTGTATATTGGTATAGTGTGCAGTAGTGTATCGCGGATCCAATTCATTTTCTGAGAGGGGAGGAGTCTCTTTGACTTGGGTCGTTTGGTTTAACGCCCATCGTCATGCATATATATGTAACATCATGATAGAGCTGCAATATTTGTGATTTAGTTGAAAACGTAACGCAATATTTTTCGGTGAATTAGAAATAATCCAAGCTCAGGCTCGAAATGGTTCTTAGTGAGAGCGCTGTCTTTAGGAAAGCTTGCAGAACGACTGTCTTTTACGGTAATTATGCTTTATATCATGTTTTAGCTCTTCTGTGTCTTATCTAACGGCTTATATTATTTATCCATGGATATGTTCTTGTTAAGCACGGTATGAAAGGTATCAAAATATTAAAGGCTTAAATGATGTGCGCGGATACATATGATTGAAGGCCGAATTTGGATTTTTAGTACAGAACTCTCTTGATAGTTAGGGATGTCATTAGTTCAACACTCCCAGTTGTTCCACTTTGGTGGGCCTGTTGCAGCGTGAGTCCTTACTCCATAGTTAGACAGTTATGCAGCTTCCTCTCCCAGTATTTTGACTGTTGAAAGAATCTCCTCAAGTTTGAAATGGCAGATGATGAAAGATTTCAGGCTTTCCTGGCAAGAATATTCTTATGAATTCTTCTCGGGCTTCCCACCGGGTTAATACCTTTATCACGGCCGAAGTTTCACAGTCCTACAGCCCTGACGATGATTGTAAATTCTCCTTTCGAAACGTCAGCCATCATGAACACCGAGAAGAACTCACCACTTCATAAAGGCAATTTACCAAGGCAAAGAAACATTTAATAATTGGACGACTTTTTTTCCCAAAATAATGTAATTCATTCAAATGAAAACTAATTTTTCTCTGTGTTTTATGTACTTGATTGAGTTTATTTATTTGAAGCTGCATTATTTTCCAAGTAAGCCTAGTTCATCCAAATCAATAGCAAGGAATCATTTAATTATTGTAAACTTTTACGAGTGGATTTATTTAAACTTTGTCTTCCAATCGGCAAACAAAATTTATTTTTCCTTAGCAGGCGTTTAGTTATTATTATTTTTATTTTCTATTATTCGATATCCTTACTGGTTCGGAGGGTGTCGGGCTATAACGAGAATACTATAATGAAATCAAACAACACATTTGAAAGCTTGACTGTTAGTCGTCCGAAAGAAGCAGGAATTCTCGGGTTATAAATGTCTCAACTTAGCTTCTTATCACGTAATAAAAATTTCATTGTGTTGACTGAATGAGGAAAATAAAAAAGTGCCAGCTATCTTATCTCTTATTTTGCCCCAAGTACGCGTGCTTGTACACGTTCGAAGGCTTTTATCGAATATATATGAAGCGAAAAGTCCACATTCCTCGCGTTTAAAAAGAACGGCGTACTTAGCCGGAAGAACCTAGGATAGATGGACGATCAACCATGTTCCCTTTTATCATAGTTTATTTTATTGAAACAGTTTATCCTTCGATTACACACACGAATTCCTTGGCAATGTGTCCCAAATCCTTGGGTAAATATTTAGCTGTTTTGTTACCATTGGTCGAATTTTCTGTCAGTAACACGACTCCACATCTGTTATCGCAAATACATACATCGAATAAGAAGTGTTTGCCGTCAGATATTTGGCACTTATACTGGTATAATTAAATAGTTAAAGTAAGGACGGTGGAAGGACGACACCCGATTTTCCCTGTTCGTCATTCAAGTTGTAGTTTTTATGCAAAAACAAAAAGGAGTGTATATTTTCGAGAGTTTTCATGGGAAGGTTTAACTTGTGAAAGCCATCATACCAATTTAATGGTCATTTTTTTAGATTTTCGTTCGTTTTCGGTGGTACCTTTGCCTCTAGACTTTTGATAGGCTAACTTTGGCCTTCCCTGAGAAAAAGAAACTGGGCGAAATCGATTTCCAGAATGATTCTCAATCTCTTTCTTTTAGAACTGTAATTTTCACAACCGATTTTCCTTACCATGATAAGCTGCTAGATTGCTCTATTTTCCTTCTCAATCCATATAAGGTCTTCATTTCGACCTCAGATAATGCAATTTCGCTGTGTGGGCGTCATGTGAAACGCAATTTCACTTGCTGACTCAGCATCGCACATCTTTTTTGGCGTGCTATTGATATAACATCTTTAAAATCTAATCGTCGTTGTGAATCTAGTTTTATTTGCATTGATCTCCTAAAGGTGCAGGTGCAGGAAGGTGAAGTAGTCCAAGTGGTTGAGATCAGATTGCGAATCAATCTTCTTGTTGAGGGGGGGGGATATTTAGCCAGTCTACTTCTTCAGTCTAGTTCTTCCTCGAGGGTTAGGGATTAAGGAAGCGGTGAGTTATCAGCAGGTGGGGAGTGTGGTGAGATGGTCATGGGTGGGAGGGTCAAGGGTTTGTTTTTCCGTGAGGGATAGAGAGACTTCTAGGAGGGGGAATGTTTTTAAAAAAGGATGTCGTTGAGTACAAGACATTTCTTCATGTTCCTTCTTATTTCCACCTCCTCCCTTTTGTCCATCTTCCTTCCTTTTTTCTCTCGGTGTAATATCTCCGGTATGAAGTCGCTGTTATGGTTTTCTTCCCATACATCTACAATAGATGTCTGTCGAATTGGGACTGCAATAGGTTAAATTTCCGGAAACATCTCTTATGTTCTGCTAATCTTATCTGGAAAGTGCGTCCTTTCTGTCCCACATATGCAGCAGTGTTGGTTGCACTTTAATTTATATATTCCACTATTTTCTAATGGTTGAACTTCGTTTTTTGTGTTATTCAGGATTTTTTAAAGATTGTCATTTTTATAAAATGATATTCTAAACCGATGTTTTAGGAAGAGGTTGCCTATTTTTTCTGAAATCATCCCGTAATACGGCTATTTACACAACCGAATTTTCTCTCTCTCCGTTTTCCTTGGCGTGAAGAGTAGTTGTTGAGCCCTGATGGAGCGTTTTTTAAGGAGAATTTTTTCAATAATGCTCTTTTTGTAACCATTTGAGATGACTGTTGATTTAATAGTTTCTAATACCTGGTTGAATGCTCTTTTAGAGAGAGGGATATCCATTAGTCTGTTTAAAAGGAAGTGAAAAACGGTTAGCTTTTGCGATATGTGATTTACACTACATCTACGAAGTACCGTGCAAGCTACCACTAGGGTGTGTGGCACGGAGTGATTCCACACCAGGCATGCAGCAGTCGTCCCAGCACAAATCAGAACCTCGCATGCTCCCCCTTTACGTATCACTCTCCCAGTTTCTGGTTGGACTACACACTGTTCTCCTGACTGCTTTTTGGCCTGCGCCTAGTGTCCGGGGCCCCGGCCGCTAGGCGCAGGCCAAAAACCAGTCAGGAGAACAGTGTGTAGTCCAACCAGAAACTGTGATACGTAAATGAACATGCAAACATGCAGAACAATGCTATACACACATCTAGTGGTTAATATTACTAATACTGTTAATTTATGAATGCTACGAGATGCTACTTCATGCAGAGAACAAAATAAAGTAATGCCGGACATATCAAGCGGTGTGAAGTGTTAGTAATGATGTTGTGTTATTAAGCACAAGTGAAAATTCTTCTCTACCTATGGGTCATTCCACTTCAATTCGACCAGAAAATCGGCAAAAATGACCTTAGGGTAACCGATGTTCACCAAATTTGGCATATCGTCCTTATTTAATAGCATATTGAAAACCCCGAAGACGTTTTGTAATACATGCAACTGTTTACGAGATATTGCAACGCCGTGAAACTGGAATTTTAAAAAATTGTTTACACATTTCAAGGCATATCTCCGAGAGTATTGAAGCTACAAATGTACAAAAGAGCTTATTTTAAAGGTCATGAAATTGGAGAGTGTAATAACGGATTATATTTCAAAATTTAAACAATTTAATTAAGTTGATAACAATTTTAAAATTTCAAATCGATTTTTGACGATGTACCTATGCCTTCGAGTTTGCTCATTTTCTTATATATTGTAGATACAACCCTCCTTTACAAATTACGAAAGTTTGGTAGGGGTAATATTTAATTTAAGAAAGAAAAAAAAATTTCAGTGCATGCGTAACAACGGGCGTGATGGCGGGAGTCAGAGGGGATGATGTGGTCCGTGGTGGTGGCTTTGCGGAAAATAGCAAAATCAAATTGCTTCTCCATTTTTGACTCTGTCACATCCAGGAAATTCAGTTTACCCTCTTTTTCTTTCTCACAAGTAAACCGTATGCTTTTGTGCTGGTTATTCAGAACTGTCAGAAAATTGTCCAATTGTCTATTCGTGCCAGTCCATACTACAAACACATCATCAACGTAGCGGAACCAGCAATAAATATTCTTGGTGCACACTGAGTTACAACTGAACAATTTTTCCTCGAAGCTGTCCATAAACAGTTCGGCTAAAAGCTATATATAAACTGCCTATTAACAGTTCGGCCTGCATACTGTTGTTGCGTTCTATACGAGACTATCATCATTAGCCATTCACTCTTCATTTTGGTTGACTGTAGCCCTCCATTGTACCCTGTCCCCTGCTTACTCCTTTATGTCCTTGTTGCTCGTCTTGTTTCATATCCAGTTTTAGTTGTCCTAAGTACATCCTGGAGGTGGTTTGCTCGGAATTTCGTAGATTTAGATGTATTTGTCCCTCGGACTTCCTCGTGGGGCTTTCACTTCTATTTTCTCTGCTATTATGTCCCTTACAAATTCGTTGTCTAAAATTGTAGCCTATGTATCTGGACCCTGTCTTCCTTGTAGTGCTTCATTTTTTTAAATTAGGATTTTTTTATTGATGAGGATATATATAAATTTGTTTACCCCTCTTCATTAATCTATTTAAAGGTTTACAGTATTTTCATAAATTTTCATTTGGAGAGACCAATTTTAACAATTTCAAAATTTATCAAAATTGTAAACGGTTAGAATTTGTTACGGTTAAATTTTCACATTATATTTGAAATCTAGCAATTTATATCGTGCACAAGTTGAATGATTTAATTATGGTTGAAGTATCATCATTAGGTCATAGTTACAGATCCAACTATAACTACAATTTTTCCATATCCAATTCAGTTTATGCAATATTTAAGGAAATATTTTCATTTATATTTTAAAATAAAATTACTGATCATTATTTCGATCTTAATTCTAAAACTTGAACATTATTTTTCTCAAAGTCAATAACAAGTTATTGCTGCATTTGGTTTTCTCATCTCCCATTCTTCTGTACCCTGTCCCGTATCTGATCCTGTCCGTCCATTTGATGCACAACATCCGCCTACTGCGCCAAGTTTCGAAAGTTTCCATTCTCTTCTGTTCCTGAATAAGATACTATTTGGGATATGAATCAGCACTTATATTAAAGATTAATCCAAATTGTAGATATATGCAGATGAATTTAGACTCCTATGTTTAAACACGCTTACGAGATTTAAACACTCCCCTTCGATGGTCATCTGGATGACCGAAATGCATGCATAGGAGTCAGAATCGTCTGCTGTTATTGACAATTTGGATTAATATTTCATTAAAATTTAATTGCCAGTCGCTCTTCTTGAACGATATAAATCATCTCTGTTGCTTTGCCTAGTTTCTTTTGAAATATGGCTTATTAGAAGGGGAGTAACATGAGGGCGCCTTTTGAGTAGTGCTGACCAGAACAGAGGATTTTAGACTAGAGCGGTGTTTTACGCATTCCCTCAGTACTTCGGACAGTATGAAATACGGCGCGCCGCGGAGTAATACCTACGTTTTAGCGAATGCGGACAGCGGTACATCGCAGATTAAAATGCGCAAATCAAAGCCGGGAAAGTGTAAATTCTTTAACTTCTCTCTGTTCTGGCCTCAAGTCGTGAATCGTCCCTATGTCACCCTAAAATATTTAGCCCATCTTTATGATCTAAGCGAACATCTAATCAGCGCTACAATGCCACCTCGTCTTCTCGATCGTAAAAAAGGTACCATTATGTATAAGCGTGGAAATGTAGAGCTATTTATGTTTCACATCCCCAAAATCAGCTACGTCGGATGGATCAGGAAACAGCTACGGAAGAGCACATAATCCCTTGCCCTGAGTGGTGATAAATCCACCAAGGAGGGACTCGAGCCCGCTACCCTAGAACTGACAGGCAGGGATCCTGCCGCTACCGGGTAGAAAATGAAGTTACAATCTGATAGAGTTTTTTTTGTTTTTTCCTAATATCGTCGACTCTTCCGACTTATGTTTATGTGTTTATTTATTGAAGCAGTTCTTCGCATTTTTTGACATGTGCACACCTTGGTGGGTTATTTTCCTTTATATGTACTCCAATGAGCTTTGCCATGCAGAATAGAAACATGCTTTTTTCACTTCCCCTATCATCTAGCTTTTTTGTGTACCCTAAACAACCAAGCGTGTGCCCCCTTTCCCTTGGGTTGGGAACCGCTTAGTGCACAGGGTAATTCGTACACATTGCATTTCCATGTGACTTCAGTACACAGGACTGACATGCATTTGGGATTGGATGTATTGATCTGTGGCTAGTGTCGCATTCAAAGAATCTCAGGGTAAGCTTGTGGTAATCCGTGGAGGATGAGGATCGAGGATGTTGGTAGATGAAAATATTCGTGTTCGGGGATATAATTGGGGAGGATTCTTAAGCTTGCACAATCGGAACGGGACTCCATTGCCTGGCAACCGCGTGCCGTTATAAGTCACCCCCGTCTGCTCCATTGTCTGTAGAGACCGAAGATATCCATTGTTGACGGTTGGCGTCGTGAAGGGGTGCTATATAGTTGGCGTCTCCTCTTGGTCCCCGATCACGGAGGGCACGCGCGCGCCATCTCTCGACTCTCAACCCCCTCCCCCCGTTCGTTTTCACTTCCCCGCCAAAAGGTCTCCTTCCCCAGCTTCCTCAGCCGCCCCCCGACACGCGCGCAACCTTCGCCCGCCCGCTCTCAGTGTGTTAATCCCGCGTCGCCACGTGAGGCGTGCCCCCGAGGAAGGAGGCGGGCGGGCGAGAGAGCGGCGGCGGAGGCGGCTGGTGGCGAGGCTGGGTAATCGATAGCGTATCCTTGGACACACGCCGACGACAACAACACGGAAAGCACGCAGTATTCCCCCCTTCATCTCGAATCCTTCCCCTACATCGCCCGGCGCCGCCGCCGAATTCAAGGGTTTTGCCCTCCCTACTTGCGTGCTATCTCTTCATCGTCGTCTCTTCTCTTCCTCGTATGTGCTTCCCCTCCACCAGTATATTTCGCCATTATTTTTGCCCAAACACCCTGCCGTCCCCCCATCTCGTGCAATTAGCGCGGGCCCCCACCATGTTTGGCCAAAGTTTGGTGGCCGCCTCCGTTCAAGCATCGTTGAGCGTGCAGCGTCGATCTTCAGAATCGTTTTTGATAGCCGGAACCCGGAAAGGGGACGCGTGAAGCCACTCGAAATGGTTGTACTATTCGGGGTTCTCCGTATCTTATCTAGCGACTTCAGTTGACTGAACCTAGAGATGTGCACACCTAAGCCTTTTACTTTGTATCGAGTAGTATACTTAGGCTCTGAGTTGAAAGTAAAATAACTGGTTTGAAGCTTTCAATTAAAATATTTGTTCTGGTACACCGGTCTGTACCACCGGTTTCAATCATGTAGGTGGCATCTTGAAAAGATGAAAAATGATATTTTTCGGTATCGAAGTATCTGATTCGCTCTATGATCGATTCATACCACTGCTATGACTTAATGCACGCTCACTAGCTCCACTGTCCATTGAAGTCAACAGTGTCAGACTGATATTGTACTGTCCACTTTATTGAGACAAACTTGCACTACACGCAGCCATCATCAGGTACAAGATCAGGTCATATACATCATCAGGTCATTTGTAACTGACTATGGGTGCGTGACAGCTGAAATACGTGTAGTACAAGTTTGGCTCAATTAAGTGTTCAGTACAATAGGAGTCTGTTATTCATTACCATTGTCAAGCTCATGTCCTGCTAACGGCTCTCGAGTGTTAGGCACACTCTAGATTTCCCAATGGCCCATGGGTGGGTTTAGGGAGGTAAAAGGGAATGATTATCTGCTAGAATTTCAGTGTACTAGAAGAAAAATCCCCATTTATTCTTTCTGTTAATTTTTTCTTTGGTTATTTGGGGAGGCGACCGACAACTGAGGTCATTTGCGCCATTGAAGACATTGGGGAAGGAAAAGCATCTAGGGAATGGAGGAATGCTGGAGAGAAACCCGGTGCCGGCGTTATTCTGCACTTCACGAAAGGCACAATGGGGACCACAGTTTAACATCATCTAAACTTCAAGTGCTCACCACATAGAATCCTAGTAGGGATCGGTATTCCATCGAATTAATGTCACAGTTGAATTCGTATGAATGCTTAAAACCTACATCTACTCTTCTATATTAAGGTAAACTCTTGATGTAAGTTTAGACCTGACTAGGTGGTATTCTTTCAACTTGAAGGTGCGTAGGAGAAAAACAATCACTGAAATTCTACTTCCATGCTTCATTCACTTGACAATGGTTTTGCTGAGGTACCTTGCTTCGTTCATTCCATGGAAATTCGTTACATTCCCGTAATGTCGTCCCTATCTCGGATGATGGTCTGGTCCGCCCATGTTGCCACCCAACAATACGCCCAGGATCTGCGAATGGAAAATCTTTGTGTCAAGTCGACTTTCATGAGGGAGATAGGGGTTTGTGATCATCTGCGCTGTCCTGCGTCACCACTCGCCCCTGTTTGTCACTTAGCGATTTTTTCTGCATTATGGCGTCCCTTTCTCTCGCTTTTCTCATTGCCACGTTCCTTGCATGTCTTTGTTGTACCCTGCTGCGAACATATGGAACCCAGCGGGGCATGCTGCTGATGCCTTCTTCGTATCACTTGACCCTCGGAAACGGTTGGCCTTTGGAAATGTGTTGGTACCACGAGACAACTCCCGGTCTTTAGTGCCCATTGTTTGCTGATGTCGTGCTTTTGTTGGAAGGAGGCAGTGATCAAACTTTTTATGTGAGGGAAAGTCGGTTTAATGCTGTGGTATTTTTAAAGAATTCCGATCGAAGTGCGTTTTCATGGTGAATGTGTTCAGGTCCATCGATTAAAATGCTGCGTAGGTGCCATATGGGAGCGGTGATCAGAGTTTTTCTTTCTAAGTAGCTTCTGGAGCGTGGATGCTTGTTTTTTCCATCTGGAGATCGCATGTTTCTGCTTTCGACTCGTACTCCCGAATTTTCCTGCTAAGGGCAAATGAAGTATGCGAGTGATATCCCTAAGTACTATTGAATATGACTGTTTTCGAATGCTTTGAAGCCGAAATCGGACTAATGGGCAGTTTAACCTTGTCGTGGACCATTTTATCCTCAATGGCAAAAGAGTTATTCGCAATATTCTGATTTTTTTTACATTTTTCGTATCCAGGGGTCCATTCAAATTCTCGCAAGGCAAGTCTCGCAAATCGGTTGGTGTAGGTTATCCAGAGATAGCAAGGATTGTCATATATGATGCGTGTAACAGAGGTAGATGTTTCGTTTATCCATTGATTTACGCTGAGGGTTGTAATTGCACCTCAAAATTGTTTTTAATTTTAGCGTTATACATTTGAGTTCCGATATCATTTTTTTTCTCTGTAAGTGGAACATTTGTTGAACTGTGTGTATTTTGTCTCCGAGAGGCAAGGATATTGCATGTTGCTCTTGGTATACTACGCATACTTCTGGTATTATGCAGAGTTTGCTTCAATTAATCCCTTCGATGCGATCACATTTTTCTTGTTCAATTACAAAAATCTTTCGATGGTGGTTACTATTTCCCATCAGACAAGTTCCTTTGCCATGGCAATATCCAGGGACTTACTTTCTTGCTGTCAAGTGCTGGATGGTGACGCGCTAATGCCTCCTCCTCGTAGTCGGTTTAATTGCTGTCAGGGTGGTGAAGAAGCCATTTTTGGGGGAATGGGCGGGGAGGGGGGAAGGAGACCGCGTCCCGCAACCGGAGGGTCGGAGTTTATTGCCTTTTCGTAATAAAAAGTTTTTTTAAACGGAAGTCTGCTTTCGTGGATAATAATTCGCGGAAGCATTTTCTGCTGAAGGCGTTGCGCACTGTTGGTGTGCTCTGATTGGTTTTAATCGACTTTTCCGTGACACGGCGTTTCTCACAGCGGTGAGTTTAGCGTAAAATGTTTCGTAAGAATCTTGGCGTTGAATCGGTTGTATTCATCACATGACATGCGCCTTCCATGGAATTTTCCAGCGTTCATTCTAGTGATGTTACTGCCTTTAGAGTGCGTCTTCATTTCTTATTAACAATTCAGCTTATGGAAATTATACGGAGTTTTCCTTTTCAGTTTTTTTTGGAAAAAGCATTGCTTAATGATAACGAGAGATATTTTTAGCAGTCGAATTCATGCTTTGTAGTTTTGCTGGCCGAAAAACATACCGTCTTAGTGCTTTTAATACTTCTAATAGGTATTGATAAAAGGTGCTTTTATATTGGAAAAATGTAGTTCCGTTACTGAAGTGTTGCTGTCACGTGATATCAAGCGTGATGCAGCCTCCTTTCGGCGAAGTTGAACTTTCAGTGCTCTTGAACTGTCTCTCTTTAATATCGATTTGTTAGCTCTGCGTCGTTGGATTTCCTACGCACTTCATTGGAAGAGTTAATAATGCAGCTTAAATTGTTGATATTCAGTTGAAGTACTGGTATGTTAGCCTTTCCTTAGTTTTATATCACTGCAGCAGGAGTTAAACTTGACTGAGTCAGAGAGTTTCCCCACATGCATTTTTATGTCGAATTAGCGACGGAACGCATGATCTCCTCCTGCTGAGACCCATGTGTGGGCGTCTCCATAAAGGATTAGGGAAAAAAATCTCTTTAATCGTTGGGGTTTAATGATATAGGATTCAATTCTATGAATTGTGAACAGATGATGTTTACATTCCCTTTAACTTTTCTCATTTCACAGAGATATATAAGCCCCATCGTTATCAAGATTAATTATTTAGCCTCTTGAAGCCTTTTGAGCCCTCCTCAATACATTTTGATTATGATTTTCTCTCGTCTACTAATCACATGGAAAGTGTTCTAATCTCGGTTTTTCTCTTTATCCACTCATATTTTCTGTTGGGTATTCATTTTTAGTTATTTTAGGCTCTTTTCACCATTAATACTAGTTTAAACTTCCAGAAATACAACTGGTGTAAGTTGACACTCACTAGGGTTATATTAAAATGCTAAAATAACCCATGTTTTGAAACTTTAATTTAGGATTTGCTCTTTTGAATGTAAGGCTTTTTAAAGTTAATTATGGCCTTGAGAAGCAGTACCCTAGTTGACGTCCGTGTTTGTATTCGTGGCCCATGTCCGCGACCACCTGCAGTGCGGCGTTGTCCCCCTTGGTCCGTCCTCCAGATGTCACCGGCGTCTTTCGATCGCGCCCTAGTCCTCCGCCAGCGGCGCCACCGGTCGCGGTGCTCTCCTTCCCCCCACAAGGGCTTTGATTCCCGTCCCTCGGAATCCCCGCTCTTCGACCGCATTTCCTCAGTACCCTCCCCCCCAAAAACACACTGCCCTCCCCTCCCCCTTCTCCCTAATTATGCATTTCTCCCCCCCCCCTCTCTGCAACTTCCCGCCCACGCACTCCCACTGCCTCCTCGTTTCGGTCGCCGCCTCTTTCCTCCTCCACAGCGTCCAGCGCTCTCTGATCTTCATCTGTTATTTCCGTCTCTCCGCGCGTCTCATCATTTGCCCAGACTCTTGAGAAGGGCCTCCATCCCCTTTCCCCCTTTAGTTTTTCTCCTGCCCCACAATCCCCTTTTGGCCGGCCGAGGGGGGTCCTCAACCCCTTTCATCGGAGGCGGCATCAGGGAAATAGACGTAAAAAAAAGAAACGCAGCGGTGGCCGTTCCTCCTGCACCACGTCCTCATTGTTCGCGTGGGTTGGGACGGGGGCGGCGTATAATGGTTTGGGCTGTTATCTCCCCCCCCCCTTCCCCCCCCCCCCCGGACGCACCCTTCCCCTGGAAAGAAGGCCCTTCCGATGAGGACGACTCGTCGGATCAAGTCGGCCGGGAGTCTACAATGGTGCGTCAGTTCGCTCTCTGGCGTATATTCCGTTTCGATTATTGCGTCTGTCCCTGATTTATCGGCGAGATATTTTATCTCGTTATGGCCAAGGGGGTGCCAATTGAATGTTCACTCCATCCCTCTTGATTTCGATATTGCACTATTGGGTAGTGATGAAATTGGATGTGTGCAAGATTCTTATGTGATTTCCTGAACCTGCCAATTCGGTCCGCGCATGACTCGTCTGAAAATGTCTATCATAGATTTATAGACGGAAAATGAAGAAACCTGAACCCTCTACCGTTGATCCATTGTTCCCTACCTCTGCGCACCACTCATACAAAGATAATGAGCTTACTCTAGTTTCCTGACTCCTACCCTTGCGCAAAATAATTAATAATTTTTTAAAAACTGTATGTTGCCCACTTTGCCCTTTAATATCACCCTGAACTCTCTAATTAATTACTCCCGCACTTCTTCTTCCCTCCGCTCCCTTTCCAGCTAGTCTTCATTATAGTTCAAGCCTCACCTGATCTCTCGCCTAAATGTGACCTTCTTCCTTTCCTAGTACCGTATCTAAGACATACCACACGGCTATCGAGGGCTCGCGCCCAGAGTAACGCTATAGACGTTACTTCTTTACTGGCATGGACTGTGTCATTGATAGATTTTCAAGGAAATTGGAATCCCAACGAAATGCACGAGTAGCAGGGTAAACATTACAACAGATGGAATAATTACCTACTTGGGCAGTATTTTTGAGAAAAAATGGACGGGATATTATGAAAGGAATTAGGTATGCCATATAGGGGTTCATTTACGGCAGAAGGCAGAAATCATAGGCAGAGATTTTAAGATAACACCGGTGAAGAGAAGAGAGAGGACGAGAAGAGACATGGAGGCTTTGAAGAAGTTGTCATGGCGAAGAATGAAGCAGGTGCGATTTACCATAAGGACGGCAAAGCTATATGAAGGGATGGTTGTGGAGGAGAAGAATCGGGAACTTGGAATTGTTGGGGAGGAACGAAGGAAGGTTGCTGGAAAGCGGTAGGAGGAGACTGGGTTGGTGGGTGGAGCTAGTAGTCTGTTTTGAGGGGATATTGAAGATGGAACGTACTGAGCTAGCTGGGAAGAGGATGGGAGTGGACCTGAATTTTGGACGTGTACGAGAGATTTATAATGGTGCTGAGCAAAATAGATAAATGGTGTGACGGAAGAGACGGTTGAAGATGTGTGAGCATAGTAAAATCAGTCCATTAAATCCTCTTTAAATATTAATGAATATGTGTTCGGTGATGAAATTTGATCTGTTCGCAAAGTTTTCCTGTTTTCCTCTAATCAACTTTATCTCTCCGTTCTTGAATAGTCTGAAAATTCCTTTCCTTTTGACGTACATAATATTTCCTTTTTACATACATATGTTCTATGCACCAGTAACTAGCTCAAGGTGTCCTCTATCAAAAAGTGAGGTAATCAATACAAATGTAAATTTTTGATGTTTTAGTTAGTGGAGAAATTTGTGAATTTCCGTAATTACATCGAAAAGTGTTATCGCTTATCATGTTTTAAATTATTCTTGTTCCTAAGGTTGCCATTTTTGATGTGGTAGTATAAATAACTTAGAATGACGATTTTTGTTTAAGTTTGACTTTCTTTATCTCCCGATGTGAAGTCTCTTTGGCGTGCATGATAGGATTTTTGATCCATTGGGTTTCGCGTTCTTTAAATGCACAAAGATGGTCTAAGCGTGCCGGCAGATCTTATAATTTGTTTGTTAGCTTGAGTTATCAGTTGGGGAATTACTCTTTCTTATCTTGTTGCCCTTTATCATCTCCCGGTGCGATAAGGGTGTAATGTAATTAATTCTCGCCTGCCCTCTGAGAAGCATTTAAAACACACAAGCTGACATCTATGCTCTTCGATTCATCATCATTTCAGTTGGTTTTTTGGAAATTGGAACTCTTGTGTTTCTGTGAAAAATCGATCTTGTTTGTAGAAATGTCTGATTTGGTCCTGTATTTATTACTATAGAGGGGCTATATCCCTCTTTGCACGTGTCTCTTTTTCCCGAATACATATTTAGTGGAGTATCTCACGAATATTTGCCAGAGAGGTCGTTTTAATGTATTTCGTATTGCTTAGCTTAGTCTTATAGCTTAGCTTAGTGCTCTGTAATCTATCTCAAATGCCCCTCACTTCGAGAGGCATGCTGTAGATTTTATTGTTAAACAATCTGCGCTTGGTAATTAAATACTCCTTATTTTCTAGGAAAAGACTCGTGTTTCTGACATTAAGCTCTATCTGCGTCCGTAGTACGTTCCTTTAAACGAATCTGTGGAATCGCAATTTAGGTTTTTCTTCGTAATTACCGGCCCGTAATGTTCAAATGAATCTTATTTTTGGAAATTTAATCGGTTTTTGGTTCTATGCCCTTCCTGATTCATGTCATTCGTCGCGGACGAAATTTAAATTATATAAATTTCTTCTGCCCAGAATTCCCGATTCCCAGAATTCCCGATCATTCCAGAGTTCTTCATCTATTCCTCTGTCTCTCTTTTCTTCTTCTATCCCTTGTATCCAACTTTTCCTCGATCTGCCTCTCCGCCGTCTTTCTTCCGGGTTCCACAGCAACATTTGTTTCGGGAGTCTTTCATTTCCCATTCGTTTCACGTACCCATACCACCTCAATTGCTGCGTTATTATTTCATCTATTATCGTATCATTGACATTCATAATTTATCTAATTCTTTCATTCCTTGTTCTTTCGTTTTTTGATTTTCCGGTTGCTCTTCGCCAGAAGTCCATTTCAGTCGTCAGTAACAGTTTTTCTGATTTCTCCGTTAGTGGCCATATTTCATAGCTTCAATCTGTTAAAAAAACTCAATACTAAGCCTTCGTAAATGCATTATTTTGTAATATTCACTCAGATGGTAGGGTGGTAGAAAATTGGAAGGGGGCGAAATAGTTAGAATTGCATATATTATGAAGGACTTTCCGTCTCTTTGGTAGGTAGTTACTGATGTGATTACTTATTTTCTTATAGAGTGAATATCGAAACACGTGGAACTCTTGGGAAAAATTTCAAGGTGTGAGAAATCTAGTGAAATTTCATTTTACCTCATCCGTCGCCACCACGTTGACAGTTTCCGCCGGCCACTGTGACCCCGATTCCTCTTGTATAACGTCGTTTTCCAAAGCCGTGCTCAATATATTTCTCTCCGTCATCGAATATTACTTACGTGGCCGGCGTTTTCCTGGTTCTGACCTCTTGGTGGATGTGGAGGGAGGGAATATGGGGGGCAGGAGGGCGGACCGAGTGCTTCTCACCCCATTGCCCGTGTGAGAGGTCCTTTAAAGCGCCCCCCCACCCCTTTGAGTCTCCCCCGACGCGAATAATTGTCTCTTACCTCCCCCCCGCCCTTTAGCGCTGAAAGATAGATGATGAACTTGGGCAGAGCGCGAATGCGAGCACTTGAGCCGGTTATGCCCAGGGGCGGCCGAGACGTCATCTTCCCCCAACGGCTGCGAAGGAGACGTCTCCGCAACCCTCTACTCCCCACGCCCCCCCCTCCGGTTTTCCCCCTTCCCCGTCGTCCCAGAGCCCCCCCCCATTCCTCTCCCGCCCCCTCTCGAACCCCTTGGTCGCTCCTTCCTTCGCCTCCGCCCCCGACCTACCTCAAGGTGGTGGAGGAAGCAGGCGCGGGATTTCGCTAAGGCGTGGCGTGGTGCGTTCCTGGGAGAATGCCGTTTTTAAAATTTGAACATTTTGAATGTCTAGGCGACCCGTGCTGTGCTTTTTGGGAAGTGAGTGCTGTTGAAGTTTGTATTTTTTTATTCGAACGAGAAAATTTGGCCTTAGAAGCGAGACTAACGGCGGTGTATCCACTTTGTTGGACGTTGATGTAAAAGCTGCATTAAAGTCTGCGGGTATCCTGTCAAAAAGTAAAATTATTTCTCGGTAAATTAGTTTTGATTAAGCTTGGTAAGTAAATTAACTCAAAAATTTAATCTTTTCTTTAAATTATGGCGTATATGACTTAATCACATACTGAAATTTCAAATGCGGTGACAAACTTTTAATGGAGAAGTGTAATATGCATTATATAGACACCTAATACAATTTATATGAACCACCTGGCTATACCACAAGTCTACGCGGCATAGCTAACACTTGGTGGTATAATAGGCAGCTACTCCTAAAGTTGGGGATGAAACTTGGTACTTTCTGGCTAGTTGTTACCAACCGGCACAGAAACAATAGAATAGTCCTATTCCGTCTCATTTTCTTACCATGCCACGTTCTCTTCGTGGCGCCCATACATCTTGCATTATCTTCTATAGTTGTGTGTAGCGTTGGTGACTAACAAAAGCAGAATATAAAGCTCTGTATAAAGGTACTAACTTACCATCTTAATAAAAAAAATATTGTAGAAGGCCAAAAAGCATAGGTAGCCGGAAAAAGATTGGGGGCATTTTTGATAAAATTTTCAATTTAGTAGTGGTGGCGTATATTCAAGTAAAAAAATGGCCAGATTCAAATTCCCATTGTAAAATAAGCTTCGTGTGGTATTTTTACTTCGCGTTACATCGATAAGATGTTACCCCGTGCCCCTATCGTCTGCGCTCGCCGCAACTACTCTTTACTGCAGAAGTAGGCCTCTGTAAAGATGAAAAATAAACAGAATGTTAAATCACCAGTCTGCAACGTGGCTATTCGGCCAGTATAGTGTATGCCGTTTGAGAGCTACCGCAGCAGTTCTTTGCTCATTCCGTACTTGTTTGAGGCCGGCGCGCCGGAGGATGTAGTAGTCCCCGGCGGTGACATTGGTGTGAAGGCGGACTATTGTAGAGGGTGCAGGTCGGCGCTAATTGGCGCCACCCGGAGACGTGAGTTTCCGCGGTTTCGCGTGGCGCCTTTGTGCTTGGCGTCGGCGTCCTCGCTTGCATCTCCGGCGGCGGCCTGTCTTTATTTTCCCCTCCCCCTCATCCTTCCCGCTCGCCCCTGGTCCAAGTGCTAACGTTCACATTAACCTAGCACTGTGAGCTGTTTCGAATTCGAACTTCAGGTCACGTTGTAAGTTTACCATCACAAAGGTATACCTGCGCCGACATTTCGATGGGAGTACGAATCGTATACAAGCGCGTCTTGCCACAACATCGTTTCGCCTCATAACATTGTATTCCCATCTTTCTCACATTTCGTTTGCGTTGTGAAATGGAACTATCGCTGAGTAGCTCAGCATGTATTAACTACGGTATTGATTATACTTGACACATCTCAGCATAACTAGGTACTTGCTTTTTATGGCATTAACCTTGATATTCAGCAAAAAAATTGTTAATCCCCCCGATCAAATGTATTTTATAAGTGAATGTGGTACCAATCGTAACGTTAAGAATTTCAACTGTCATTGAAAAAGGACGTCACAATGGAGATCAAGTGGTCGGATGAAATTATAAATGAAGAAGCACACAGAAGAGTAGAAGAAAAAATAAACCGTATGGAACACTATACATGACCAGATGGATTGGTCACACTTTGAGGCTCAATGCGTTTTTCAGGGATATAATTGAAGAAAGAGTCCCAAGAGGAAGGCTTAGGGATAAATTCATAGACCAAATAAAGAGGAAAGTACAAGAAAGAAGAACTACTAGGGAAAATGAGAACTAGCACCGGATAGTGAAGGATGGAGGGCTGCAGCCAGCCAATCTTAAGATTGAACGATTAATGTATGCATCTGAAGAAAACTGAAGGAAGTATTTTATTTTACTCTATTCTAGTACATCCGCTGTCTGCTCCCATTGCAAACTTATGTTAAAAATAGGTTAGGCCAGGTTTCTACTGCCATGCATTTCCACTAATATCAAACTACTGATAAAGCAATCAAATATTAAGTTGGCGCCGTGTTTATCTTGGCCTGATAAAACTTCAACGGAAGCAATTTATATTCGCATTCAATCAGTATTCTTCAAAAGAGTGATTCGTTAATGATATATATAATATTTTTTAACCGGATTTTGAATTAAATAAAATTTCGCTTCATGGTAGTTGCGAGTCGCCCTAAATAATGACTCCCTCTTTATATTTCATCGTTGAAAGATGTATCAAAGCTCTCTTACTTGTCAGGAAGTGACGTCAGTCACGTTTATACACGAAGATCCCGAGGATGTGGTGTATGCCCATGTATGTACGGAGTGACGTAGCCCCAAGGTTGTTGGGTGGAACTAAAGTCAAGAGGACAGTTGTCGTTGAGGGTATGACTGAGCAGTACTCATAAAAAAGCATGCTTTCTTTTGTTGATCTCTTTTCCTCACGTCGCGTACCCCATTGCGCTGTGGCAATGCCGAATGGCTGGAACGTTTCGCATATCCAAGGTATTAACTGTTGCGTTGCTGTATTATAATTATGTAAGCATCATTCCAGGTATGCATGCTCAATTTTCACTTTCAAAAAATAGTCAAATACATTGTTCGATATTTGCAGCATTCGAGTAATCCGCTTTTATCCAGTCATTTCTCTTTGCATTTACATAAGGGATATTTAATATTCTCGTTGTTCACGAAGTATCCGTATCGTTGGCAGCGTGCTTAATGTTTGCTTTACATTCAGTTTTGAGCGTGTAATTGAACAGGACTTGTTTTAACTATCATCTTAGCATCTGATGTCGGCGAATAAATCTGTAGTCACCAAATACGCTAACCGTATTAAATGTTTCGTGTAGGTGAATGAGGATTGTGGCCGGTAATTATAGTGACGGTAATGCGAAGATTGTTACGATCGTTTCACGTCTTCTTAAATAGAAATACGCTCTCTATATTTTTATTGCTGCTTTACTCACCCGTAATGTCGTAAAAGAACGAGATTAGATAGATCTACACGTTTTAGCATTTTAAATTCCGAATTATGAAATCAGCCCCGTATCTAAGAAAGATTTATTGGACAAAAATAAAAGGAAAATTAACAAACCGTAAACCAAATTGCCGATAGCGGACGGGATATCGGTATTTCCGTCACGAGAAGAAGCCATTACATTTCTTTTCCTCGCTCTTTTATTATCTCCCCTGTCGGTCGTCTTAAAAAACGCCCGGCGTCATGACCAATCGGGAATGCCCGGCAAGCATGGAGAGCTAAGGAGGTTCGTGGTAAGACGAAGGTCTTCTCCCGTGCCGAAGCGAAGTCGTAGCGTCGCCTCGCATTTCGATCATTTTCGATCTCTCGTTTTTCGTCCTCCCTGGTCCTCACCACGGCTCCCTCGTTACGCGGCGGTGGTCGAAATTAAGACCCATCCCCCCATTAGCACGCCGATTTCGTCCGTAATATCGATTATTTCTAGCTTTTTTTTGTCCCTCGCTCGTTCACTCGACCTTTTCGGCGGAGGTCAAGGCTGGAAGGCACTGACTTCTTCCTTTCGGAGCGTTGGAGAGCCAACGAACCACCGCTGTGCTGTAACCTGCTGTACTGTCACTACCTGCTTGCACATGTACTGCATGGGTCAATCCAAATGAAATCATCCAGAATTTCAAATAAATGTTCCTCAACATTTTTAATTTCCCTGATTCCCATTAGCTCAAATCTCAAAACGAGACATGACCAACATTTTCCAACTCCATAGATTTTTGGCGGCCATTTTTAAATAGCCGCGAGTGTTTTTTTTACGAAAATAATGTATTTTGGAGAAAATAGCTGTCTAAAATCTGTTATCATCTTAAGTACTGGACTACAGGCCGACGTAAGGGCGTGTTGCAGGGTGTTTGGACATCAGCCTAGAGTGGAAAATAGAATGGGAAAATGAGTAGGGAAGGTGGCGAAAACTAAGATGTGTTATGATGGACAAGTGTTTTGTTCTGTTTTTGATGTAGCCGTTGAAAGCGAATCCTTATTTCCTACTGCTTGAATTTTTATCCTTGTTAGAAGGAAAGCGCCAGCGAAAGAAGCGTTCATTAATAGAAAGGAGCTGATTTCAGGGACTTCGGTGTGTAAATAAAGAAGAGGGAGGTGTAAAGCTTGATATGGAGTGTAGGGTTTCATGGGGCAAAAACGTGGACTCGGAGAAAGGAAGGCAAAAATAGGCTGCTGGCGTTGGAGATGTGTGTGTGTGTGTGTGTGTAGGAAGATGGAGAAGGTGCAGTGGACAGAAAGGAAGACAAACGAGGAAATGCTTGGTATGGTGGGTGAGGAAATGAAACTTCTGGATGAGATGAGAAAGAGGCATAAGCAGGTGGTTCGAGGAGGAGATGAGGGGCGATGGGTTGCTTAAGGTCTTGATAGAAGGGATGATGTTGGGTGAATGTGGAAGGGGAAGAAAGAGAATAGGTTTATGGATGGAGTCAAGAATGATAGGACGTATGGATCTTCTTTCAATTTCTCGGGTCTTCACCGCGTGCGTTGACACGGTTGACTACAGTTTCGCTGGTGTTATAACCAATGTCTACAGGCTGAAGGAAGACTTGTAGGAACGTCTTCAGGTCGAAGGTACACCTTCCGAGAAATTGAGAGGAAATCCACTGATCAACGCCGCAGAAACCGTAAGGGCGAAGATGAAGAAACTCCGTAGAGATTTGTCCACTAGTGATCAAAATTTAATATTTGAAAAATACAAACTGTCTAAAGCCACTACAAAGGAAGCCTTTCGGAATGCATTCATGGATTTTAAAAGAAAAACATTAGGAGAACAATTACAGGACAACCCAAAGGCATTTTGGTCATACGTAAGGGAAGTTCAAGGCAATAGATCAACAGTTATTCCACTACGAAACGAAAATGGCGAATTATTAACAAGCAGTTCGGACAAGGCCAACTTATTAAATTCTTATTTTCAAAGTGTGTTCACCAAGTCAACGCAGAGTACATCCGTAAAGTTAAATGATCACTTCCAGCAAAAGATGCCGCCTATCGACATCTGCACTCACGGAATAGAAAACTTGTTAAAATCTATAAGTCCAAATAAATCCCCAGGTCCTGAAGAAATTCCTGCCCGCGTGTATAGAGAATTAGCTTGTGAAATAGCACCCTACTTGCAGAATATATTTAGTAAATCCATCAACGAACACGAAGTACCCATGGACTGGAAAATTGCAAATGTCACTCCCATATTCAAAAGCGGTGATAAGGAACAGCCATCGAACTACAGACCGATATCTCTCACATCTATCTCTTGCAAAGTCCTTGAACATATAATTGTTAGTTCAGTTATGAGACACCTCGATATAGAAAACTTGTTAACAAAAACACAACACGGATTCAGAAAGGGAAGATCTTGCGAAACTCAATTAGCACTTTTTGCTCACGATATTTTAGTCTCGGGTGAACATAACGCTCCAGTTGATGCAATTTTTCTTGACTTTAAAAAGGCATTTGATAAAGTTTCCCACATTAAGCTACTCATTAAATTAAAATCCTACGGTTTAGACGACGACGTAGTTTCCTGGATTAGAGAATTCTTAAGTAATCGCGTGCAAAGGGTTGTATTAGATGGCGCTATCTCTAGTGAAGTAAAAGTCACATCGGGTGTCCCACAGGGAAGTGTCATAGGCCCGCTTCTGTTCCTTTTGTACATAAACGACATCGGTGACAAAGTTGACAGTAAGCTTAGATTATTTGCTGACGACGCAGTGATGTATAGAGAAATTCGTAGCTTTAATGACAAGGAAGCGCTAACTAAGGACCTCGAGGCAATACAAGAGTGGTGCGATGCGTGGCAGCTAGAATTAAACCTGAAAAAATGCGTTGTTGTAAATTTTTGGAAACGGAAAAACGCTCCTCGTAACAGCTATAGCATTAACAACATAAAACTAGACACCGTAGAATCGGTTAAGTACCTCGGAGTTAAACTGACTAATGATCTATCGTGGAGTAAACATATTCGAGAAATTACCGGTCAAGCTAATCGTAAATTGGGATTTGTTAAAAGAGTACTTGGCAAGTGCGATGATAAAGTTAGGGAAATCAGCTACTTCTCCCTCGTTAGACCCCACTTAGAATATGCCGCCAGTATTTGGGATCCTTATGAGATAGGCTTGGAAACTGAGTTAGAACGCGTGCAGCGAAGATCGGCAAGATATGTTAAAGGCCGTTATGATAATCTCGTTAGTGTTACTGACCTTTTGCAGCAACTGGGATGGGAAAAGCTTTCAGACCGTCGATTAAAATTTAGACTAAATCTATTATGTAAGTTCCAAACCGGTCTATTCTCTGACGACGTTGACAATATTTTACGAAATCCGACATACTACGGTAGATCAGATCATGAGAGTAAAATTAGGGAACTAGACTGCAGAACGGATAGATTTAAGATGTCATTTTTCCCACGAACGATAAGGGACCATAATAGCTGCCATGAGACTTTTATCTAGGTTTGTCGTTAGGTAGTGTAGCTCTTAGTAGTGGTAGTACTCCTAATACTTGAATCCTTATCTGTTACCTAGTACATACTAACAGCACGCCTAGCATGTTTTCTACATGGGTCTTGAGTCCCTGTCCATCTGTGTAGTTGTAGAATGCATGTATATTGAGGTCACTCTCCATTTTGATGACATCTGTAGTGTAGTGTTGCATGCTTGTGAGGCTTCGCCTCATGACAAGCATTAGCGATTTATGCTAATGCATAATTAGTCGTAGTTACACTAACTTTAGGGTATAGTGTAATGCATGTTGGTGAATACTCACCCCCTGCCACACACCCCTGAGGTGGCTTGCAGGGTATTTTGTAGATGTGAAACCTTGGAACCAGCGGGTAGGACGTATGCTTAGATGAAGAAAGAAATACTATCGGTAGATAGGAACCTGCTCTTGTAAATATCTATGAATATTCATTCACTTCCATTTCAACCTACCCTAACCGTTAGGATACTTAATAAAAATTAAAAAGATCTTCGATTAGGTCTGTCCTGCGTATTCATTGTGGTGGTAAAATATTATCCTCCGTGTCAACGGGAAACTCGTATGTGACCTCGAGTCTCCAGCGGCTCCCCACCTAGTTCTTTCATCAGCTGCGTTGCACACTCTCTTTGGTCGTTGAGATTTTTGTAATTAAACGCGCGAATGACGGTCGCGATTGGTTGATCTCGCGTGATGTATAATTCTGTGCCGAGTCCCAAGTACTTACAACGCTCTCAAGATGTGGCCAAATTGGTGTGGAGCGACAATCATCTTTCCTTTTCTTCCGTCGGAGGACCGTCAGCTCCACAACTGTCCTCTTCCTCCCCGCCTTCGATTTTTCGTTATTTTCTCCCTCTCTCTCCCTTAGTCGTTTCCATTCTCCTCATTCGTCCTCCTCTCCCGCCTCGAAACGGCCTGCCTAATTGAGCGTCGTCTCCTTTCCTTTAATTGACGTAGGATCGGCCCCTCGCTCGCTCAACGCGTCGCCGAACATCTTCGGGTGGATGCAGTCTCGAGACACTGCTGGAAAGGGCGTTAATGGCGGCTAATTATGCGGTGAAATCTTCCGGCGCGGAATGAACGGAGGAGGAAGCTGCCCGGGTACGGTGCGGATGGTGAGGACGAACGTGTTCCTCACCTGCTGCAGCCTCTTTCAGCGCTAATGTACTCGCAAATCGCCCTCCACTTATTTTTCCATTGTGAACTGAAAGGTGTCCTCATTATTCCTCGTAATTAAGTAGATAACTTGAATCATTTTAATTTTATACTTTACCTACCTATTTAACGAAGTTCTTAGCAATTAACTGTGATGTGTGATATTGCGTTTTCCGATGTATTAGTGTGGCTAAATATTCTTCTGTGTCTTTTTCAATATACTTAAATCGTCCATCTTTGATAAGCAACCTCCATATTTTTTTTTTAGTTTCATAGGATTTTTTTTCTTCCGTGTTTGAGTTTTTCGATTTTTTTTCATTTTCTCTTTTACCGTGCGTGTCATCTATTTATGCCTTCCCAGAACCATACACCACGTACTGTCGGTAAGACTTTATATTGGTGTTGGCATGAAATTTATTTTCAATTTCACGGTAACCATGGGTATATCATCGAGTAACATTTTGGAAGTGATTTTAGATTCTGCCAATCCTTGAATTGTCTAAGCACATTTTTATTCGCATATAACTGTATTATCGATTAAATTTCTTGCAGTTTTTATTGGTAGTTCTCTATGACTTCAATGAAAGGGTAATTGTGAAGTTGACTGGTCCAGTTAAATGTTTTACTGGTTCGAATGGTTTGTTGGTTAATTGGTACGAATGTACGTGCTTGCTAATGGTAGACGTCGATCAATATAACTGGCTAGCCGGTTTTTTGGTGTTAAACAGTATCTACCGTTTACTCGTATTTAAACGGTTGTCTAGGTTACACGAGCCCTAGCAACAACTTTAGTGAGACCAAGAGTATTACATGCGTTAGGAGGTCGTGATGGGAGAAAGGGATAAGAGGTTGTATTTCCATCCGAGAGCAAGCACTTTCTTCCTGGAGGGCGCCCGCTTGTATGTCAGCCTCCACGCTTTCGCTTTTTCCCGGGAACCGCTGCTGTTGAATCTTTCTGCGGCCGCGATTCATCTTTCCCCGGGCCTCCAATATGTTTCACTTTTTCACGGGAAGAGTGCCCGCGACGTGTGGGTATCCAGTGACTTCATCCCCGATTCGCGAAAACCTGCGGTGACGCGTCGCTACTGTCTCTGTTTTTTGCCCGCTCCAGTGAAAGAGTGTGTGTGGCCACCCTATCTCCTGAAGGTTTTTTTTCTCGCCCAAGTTTATGACGTGGCATTTTCCCTTAGCAGGACGTGCATTGTAATGGGTGGACCGCTATGGGAAGACCTCGTATATTCTCCCGCGTCTGTCCCTTTCTCTTTCATGCCAGGCCGAAGTGGTTAAAGGGTGTCGGGGCGTATGGCGCATATGCATTCGACGGCGCAGGGGAATTGTGGGAAGGGAAGTGTTTGACGTCGTTGGATTTCCTAATCTGTATTAAAATCCATTTTCTAGCGAAGTGACCGTGGAATAAAATGTTTTTGTCACATTAGAATACTCTTTTCAAAGGATGTTAAGACGCGGTAGTGATCAGTATGCGTGTGTATGTTTCCAGCCGTGCATCGTCATGCAATGGAAGTGACTTAATTTTGGGAATTTATGTTATTGAGAAAATGTAACAAGTTGGCTAAATGCCAGGTGGTTACATGATTGTAGATTGTCAGAAAAATTCAACTTATTTTATTAAATCACGAGTGAACATCCCGCGTCACAGTGTTTGAGTGAGCAAAAAATCATCGATGAAAACAAAATATTTTATTATATCAATCATCCAAGATGTTTTTGCACCTTTTCTAATATATTTTGACACTTCTTGAAAAGGGCTCATATAGTTCTGCAAGCAAACTGATCCAATCCTCTATTTTTCTATTAAGCTATGATTTAAAAAAATTACAGGGAAAATGAGGGGGAAGAGGACAGAGTTGATATGTATCTTAACGATGAGCCCTATGGCTATGTAATGTCGTTTTTGTTATAATCACTAATGGTGCGTGGAAAGAAGTTATTTTTGTTCTTGTCAGTTTGGCAGTGTATCTCTCTTATTCTGTCGCCTCTATCGGTTCTAGAGGAGTAGAGGAGTGCAGCGAGATAAAATAATGTCCTCCGTGTCGTACTGAAACTCGCCTGATTTGAATTTTTCAAGTATCTATTCTAAGCCTCGCGTGTTGCCTCCGAGTCTCTAACGGCTCCCTACTCGGTCTCCTTACATCTTCTGTTTGATACTTTTCTATTCGCTCGTAGAAGAAATAAATAACGGGCGTTCAGGTCCGCTGCGCTAACCGCTGAAAATTCTTCGTTCGGCGAGTCCTCTAACGCTCTTAGCAGGCCACAAATGGTAATGCATTTTAAATTAACTGCTACGCAGGGAAAAAGTTGATTAATACTGCGTCTTTGGAAGCGTCTCTTGCTGTGTGGGTTTCGTAAGAAGATGAGGAAGTGTGTGTGGGGAGGTGGAGCTTGGCGGCATTCGTCTAAAAGCCTTTTTCTTACGTCGAGAAGAAAAATGAAAGTTTACAAGGCGCAGGAGTTTCAGTCGCAATGATAACGATTTGTGATTTTTGAATATGGATGTACCCATCGGATAATAAATGTATCCACTATGCTCGATATTGAGTCTTCGGTGCCCTTCTCATCCATCCGATAAAATCCTAATGGAAGACGTGACGTTGAATACGTGTGTCATATGAAATTTCAGAAATTTCATCTGACTCATGTTTTTCAGCTGGAATCAAAGAAAAATCATTATTTGAGAACCTGCTCTTAGAATATCTTGATTCCATAACTAGTAATGCAGTAGGTATTAGAATACTTAATATGCATTTTTCCTTCAAGGAAATGCGATATCATTCGATAGTTTTTGTCAAAGAACGCCTTTGCAAGGAGCAATTTCTAAATTGTGGACATTGGATGAATCAAGAACATAGTAATAGCATCGAGTTAATTCCTGGACGTATTTACTTCACATACGCTTGAATTCACTTTGTGAAGTCAATTGACACCTCTTGGTGAACGGTGTAAAAGTTCTGTGGTTAGTGCAATAAAAACTGAAATTCCCGGAGAAAAATAGCTGTCTCCTGTTCTGTGAAATGCTTAGTTACTTACATGCGTTTTAATTCTAAAAAAAGAGTGACAAATGCGATGAAATGAGGGCTGAGAATCGCCCGAGGAGAAAAATATGTTTTTTAGATTTTCCTAGTCAAAAGGAGATGTCTGTTAAATATATAATTAGCATTTTTAGTCAAGGTCTTCATAAAATTTTCTAGATTGATTTCAAAGAATTATAAAAAACTATCTAATTAATATCTATGTACATACTTAACATTTTGAGTCAAGGTCTCAATGAAATTTTGTGTGACGGCTGGGATGTAAAAGATGAAGGAAATTCAACGGAACCAGCCTTTCACTCGTTTCGTCTCCCACGATGAGTTGATTCTCCCATCTAATCCTTTTATAATTGAACCGTGTGCGGGTCACAGATCGTCCTTGTGCCTCAAATTAATCTTTTACGGAATTTATTAAATGCTTTTTTTTACTTCGAGGATGACAACCAAGCTCACTGTCATTTAAAAGATTCAAGTCTCCTGCATTTCATTAGTCAGAAGTAGACTATGAGCCAGTAGCTGGCTCAGCAATTATGCCCTTTGTCCCGCTGCTGGCTTTCCTCCTTTTGAGTACTCAGAGAGCCTTCAAATTTTGGCCGAGAAGGACTGCAAATATTCCCTATCAAATAAGGCAAACGTTGGTTTCGACTGGAAGTTCTTTTCGCGAGGTCGTGCCGTTATCGACTTCAATTCTTTCCTTTGTTGGAAGAGATGCTTTCCTTCTCTTCTTTATTATTCCTGGGCGGGTGAGTTATAAGGGCATAGTTTTGTTAGTCTAGTTTCCAAGTCTTCTATACGAGGGTCTTAGTCAATTTTACTCGGGGTAATTTTCCTGGATATCTTGGAAGCTGGATGAGTGGCCCCAAAATGACTGTGTTAATTATCTCGAGTGACCTGTTTTCGAGGAGAGCGCTAGAAATAAGTCATTTCGGAATTGCCATGAAAATATTAAGAAAGGACGATAAAGAAGCTTAAATTATCGAAAATGTTTCTCTTGCGTGAGCAGTGCATTAGTGACAAGTCCTCATATACTGATTCGGGGATTGGGGGCTTTAAATGTGAAGCATATAAAGTGATTCTACTTTTTTTGTATTCGTAGAATTTAATTTACCAGGGATTTGAGTACATAAGACCTTGCTTTATCAATGATTTCTCCCCAACCATTGCAAGTTTTCCGTACTCTTAAGTGAGAAGTGAAATTTCAAATTTAATATTTAAGCCCCGGGATAAGATGGATGAGTTTAGCCGTTCTTTCGCTTAAATTTGGAATAAGCGATATATGTTACAGAATCTGAATAATTAGTGAATGAGTTCTTGGGAAGTTGTGAAAACTTTGAGGCTTCCTTGCAGACGGTCTCGAAGCATCATTGCCGCTACAAGTTTGTCTGCATCTGCCATTTTTCATCACAGGGCATCAGATGTAACTTCCGGAGGACTCACTGTACGTTTTCCTCGAAAATGATAATTTTTGTCTCTCTGTTTGAACCGGAAAGAATCACTTACTGCGGTTGTTTTCCGTAATTTTTAGTCGAGAAAATAACTTAATGTAATTTTTAAAGAGCGAGGGCACGGCCTTGGTCTTCAACATTCTACTTCAATTTGTTTTGCTAGCGTTGTGATAATACCTCGTAGGGTTTGCTTTTAATATATAGGAGGATTTGTTTATCAATATTAATATGCAACTAAAGTTAATTTTACTATTCTACTTATTCTTATTGGAATTTAATTTCTTTCCTATTTGGCTTCTTCATCATCAGCAGTCGACAATCCCAAGATTGGTGTGCTGCATGTCTTCACGCAGGACTCTTTTCTACCATCCGTGTAATTCCTTCATAATGACACATTTTAGCATCTCTCCCAGTTTGCTTCATGTATTCCATCCTTTTTTCAGTGTTAATTTTCCTTCGTCATTCTTTCCAGTACTGCTTTCCTCATTTTGGCATCCCTCACATTTTGCTTGACGTATTCCATATTTTTTTTTCAACCGTTAATATTCCATTCGTTATTATTTCCAGCATTGCTTTCAGGAGGTTGTCATGTCTCAAAGTTTATCAAATAAGTTTGTCTCTTCCACTTCCCTGACTTTTCAATGAGTACTTTTTCTTCCTAGTCCTTCATAGAACTCTTTTATTGGCGAATCTTCACTTAATTAATTAAAAAGTTGAGTATTTACTTTTCCCCAGTTAGAGAAATTTTGGTAGGATTGACAAATGACGCAAGAAATTTGTTTAATAGTCTGAAGGGCCACTTAAAAGGAGACCAATGAAACTGACGTTTTCAGGTCAGCTATAGGGGATAATCCGTTAGGAATCCTATGGAAAATAACGACTAAGACTCATTGATTGTCAAAACGAATCAATATTGTTGGTAATGCCGTATAAACAAACCCACCGAGGTTTGTATATTATTCGTTTGAATAACAGGAGAGCGTCTATGAAGCAATGCATGAGTATACTAGCCGCGAAAGAGATATGTAAGGATAGGGCATCATGGAGAAAATTATCTACGGAGAGCCAGTTTCCTTGGCCTAACATTAATAACTAAGATCTCTTTGGCTGTGCCTACCCCGAAAGGGAATGGCCTGATGGTGTAATAATTTTTATATATGTATGTCATTTCCGTGAAGAAATCAACATGTGTGATAGTTTCGAGGTCCGTAGATACCAATCGCCCCCAAGGATCAAGTGAGCGAATCACGGCTAATCGCATGTAGCGAGGCGGTCTTTGCCAGCGGCGGGTGCGTGGGAGGCAGCGCGTTGGTCCCGCATCGCATCGTGGGGGCCCACACCCCCCCACGATGCGGGGATCAATATGGACCCGGCAGAACCTCGCCACGTGACGGGCGAGCGATCGACTCGAAAACAGTACAGTTCCGGTGATTTCTGTCTTCCGCGACTGCTTTAGTGCTGAGAGCAACGTGGTTCTTGTGCGGGGTGGTTATATTCAAAGGTTTCAGCCCTAACTTGTGGAATTCGAACGTTTTAAAGAGCACTTGCTTATTCCACGCGATTGTTTATATTTCCAACGGCGGTTTCAAAACGTTCGTTCTGTCTTGTAAATTACTGTCAAGAATTGAAGCCACGGCTGAAATAATTTAATTCTATAATCAATGATATGATTAACGTTGAAAAAGTTTTGAAGAAGTGAATCGATTGGCCGTGACACAAGTGAGTGATTCAGTGATGTGATTCAACTACTTTGCTCTGCATCTCAAGTGTATATCTGTTGATCGGTAAAACTGCGTTGATATATTCGTGCATTGCAGGAAATGATCCCAGAGGGGCTATTGCCAACCGCTCACCGCATGCCGTAATACACTGCAGGCGGAGTAATACCACCCGAAATCAGTCTCACCGTCCGATGCGTTTACGAATGGGTGTCGGGCGGTATCATGCCCCGCTGAAGAGTAAACGAGTTTCACCACGGACAGAAACTTTGAAAATCCGCCTGCCTTTATTTTCAAAATGGCTCGCTTGTTTACGTTTTTGGCATAAGTTGTCGTACTGCACTTAAGCATTGAGCAACCTCTACAGTGATAGTATATATGACTAAAAGTTGTTCAATATTTTAGGAAGTTGTCTTGGCATTTGTTTTAGGAAGTTGCTCAATTTTTAAGTGTAGTACGTTTCCACTCAATCACGCCTGAAACCTCAAGATTATTTAAATAAGTTGACGATATTAAAGCAACATAACTGGCGTTAGAGAATTAGTGTCGCTCTTATTATACATTCTATATAATTAAAATATATAAGTAAACACGCGTAATATACTATTTGCATTTTGGATTTAAATGATTATATCGCAATGATAAGACTGAGCAAAAGGATACATGATTATTCCTTGTTAATTGTTTATCGCTTAGCCTTATTATTTTATATGGTAAATATATTTACCCATATGTGTGGGGTGAATTGTAATACACTTTTACTTTCTTAATCCAGTTATAGGCAACGAAATATCGCGTATACTTCTCCGCTTAGAACTGCCCTCAGAAGTTTGAAATCGTAAGTTTTGGAGTCAAGTATTCGTTATACTTTCACCATGTGGTATATTAGCTTAAAAGAAAACCACACCATGTCCATAATAATTCCGGTTAAATGTTAAGGTATTAGCTTTTAATAAGGAACTTCTCAAGTCCATTCGCGCATCTTTCATCTGTTATGAACGTGTCGTGGAATTCGTATAGTAGAAACGCTCACCATTGGCTACTGCTACTTCTGGACCCATTGAACGCGTTTCTTTGTTTATACTACCGTAACTTCAGCAGCATCGAGTCATGCAGATCCGAAGAAGTGTCTTACCGACTCCCCATTCAGTAATCGTTAATTGGTCGGGAGTTTCAACGCCGGCTGTACGAAAAATCTTCCCGGCGGAACAATACCGACCTGCCGTTCGTAGTAGATCCTACAGGTTTGAATTCTAATGCCGTAATCGATGGTGCTACGATCTGACCTGCGTGCCTTAAATCATATCCGGGTCAATCCATGCAAAGTGGTCCAACACTGGTTGCTTGATCATTTTAGAAAAAATTATATTTTGAGTGTTGATAGCTTTAAGAAGATAGTGGCCTTAGGTATTTCTTGGCCGTACCAAACCACATTTATTTTATTTTGTCAAGTTACAATTTGGCGGCCATTTTTCGGTCATGGTGCAGTGCATTTTCTGCATTTGCAACCATTGGTGTCAACTTCTTTTTCTTTGTTGTAGTTAGTTCTAGGATGGTGAAGCAAACACTGTTGTTGTGTGGTGCATGTTCAGGGCTATAATTTCATTTATCTAACAAACTGGAATTATCCATGCTTCATAGTATATTTTACTGCCGAAGTTTGGAATTTAAATTACTCAAATTGCCTTATATAGGAATTTTTAGGAGACGGCTCCGTCTCGAATTCCGCTATTGAGATCTCTGTACATGTCTTCTTTCCTACCAACTAGTAGATTTCAGGTGATCCACTTGAACGCCAGTTCATTGACGATGAATATTCCCGTATAGTTCGAACAGATATCTGTTTCATGACTGCAAATGGAAAAACAAGTGGCTCGGGTATTCCAGTCTTTCGGTGAACCAGGGGGGGGGGGGGGAAGCACCAGCAGCTCTTGGGGTATGGAATACCCCCAGGAAAAAGGGGGTTCGTGGGTCTCGTCCCGGAAATTCTTACCAAAATATGTGCAAAATGGCGCGTTGTAAGTGGTTTTGGAAGCAAACGGTTGCCGTTTAAGAAGAGTAAGTTTCTACTAAATGCATATTTCCCTTTTAGATTACCACCAAGTTTCGATTAATTACAAAATTATTTTTATTTACATTCGCATTAAAATTATTTTTATTTACATTCGCATTTAGCTTGTGGTTTGAAAAACATTTTTAGTTTATATATAATTTAACTGGATTTTAAAGTAAAATAACCTAAACTTCAACAACAAAAAAGCAACAAAATAATGTAGGCTTTTAATTTAAGGTCTATGACATAGAAATACACCGGGTTTGGGGGGGGGGGGGTAATTCCCCTTGGGGCCGCCAATGCGGTGAACTGGAGGGCCGAAGCGTTTTTTATTTCTCTCTGTTGTTAAAAAAAGGGGAGTGGTGAAGGTGAGTCCACGTGCCGAGCAGCCGATGTGGCTGTCGCATCAGATTGGGAGAAGCGATGGGTGGGAATAAGAGGCTTAAGAATTCGAGGGATGGGTGAATAAAATTTGGTCGATGTTTAGTCGCCCCCAAGACTGGAAGCACGCGAAACCTTTTAAGAAGCATTATATATTTAAGGGATGTCTTCATCCTTGCAATTTTTAAAAGGCAAAAGTTTTGAAAAAAATAACAAAGCAATGCATAAAGTATGTATATTCGAGCCGGAAACTGGAAACCAGTTAGTTAACTGACTAAATCCTCTTTATTTTGTAATTATTTTGTTCTCAAGGCTTAAGTATTTAACTCATAAATGCTCCCTTGTTTTATTGATTAAATTGTTCGAGGTCCACGGTTCGTAGTTCACTGAGTTAAAATGTGTAACCAGTGCCGTGAGCTATTCTCCGATCTTGGTTGTTTGTCTGCGTATTTTAACATTTTGTTGGCCAGTTAAGTTTGTTTGTATGACTCTTTTCTGACATTACTATCCTCTCCACATACCGTGTATACGCGTTTGTAAATTGGTAACTCAGGCCACATATTCGTGCGGGGAACGAAAAGCTATGCATTCCGGAGGGGAGTGCAGCAGAGTAGTCGACGTCCGCTTGCGTATGTGCATGGGTACATACATCTGGGTCAAAGCTATGAATGTCATTTGTATTTTGGTTCTGGTGGTGAGGGGAAAAAGAGGCGTGTTCTATTGTTGTGGTTTGTGTCGAGCGAGTCATGCTTTCAAATTATTCCTCCGATGTCGTTCTCAATACATGTTTACCGAATGATAGACGTGTAGCGTGTGCATCTATTCTTTCTTTTCGCTCATACTTCTGATTTTAATCTTTTAAATGGAAATACGGGACAGATGGCTGTCTCCTTTGTGGGCTCAAATTAATCAGTGTTTGTGAAATATCGTTACGTTGGGAATTTTCCTCGATGATAAAAATGTTTTCGTGTGTGATTTGTCTTCGAGTTCGTTGATAATGCTTGAAATCTATGAAGTTCCTCTGGCGGAAGATTTGTTTTTTAGATTTCGTGGCTCGCATCGTTTTGCGTTTTTCTTTAACGCATTCACTGACATTCGTCACCAACCGAATCAATTTCCATTCGACTGAATTACGCCGAGTTTATTTCTATTCTGTTTCAAGTTGCTTTTCGTCCTGTTGGCAGTGTTTTCGACATGTGGTGTCACTGCATTCCAAACATATCATCTTTTAGCCTTTCCCCCCTTGACGTTTTGAGGTTATTTTCTTAGTGAAGTAAATGGCATGGCTAGAAACCCATGGTGGAATAAAGTTATTTGCCCTGTCCTGAAAGCAGAACTTAGACAAGTCCGCTTAGAGCCGAGGGGATATTTATCGTCTTCTCATTGTTTTTCCTGATTTTCTCAAAGATGCGAAGTTCTAAACAAAGATTAGGGTAAATGAGGACACAGCGACATATCCAATGGGAGGGCGCTACTTTTGAGGTATTGTTGAATTATACGAGCAGTATGTTATCCCATTAGGTTCCATCCCGTGCCTAGACTATCCCATTAGGCTCATTTTGTATTAAGTTCATGAATTGTCCCTTGAGGTCCGTTGTGGGAGATCTGACTTTCCTGTCTGTAGCGTTTTATACTTCCGTCCATATTCCATGTTTGAAGGTCTGTATTTCAAAATTAATCACTGTACTTAAAATGTATAACTGACAAGCACACCAAGAACATTCTTGTGCCGTGAAGTAAAATTCTGTCCCCAACTGAACGTTATTCTCCACTCTTTGGGAGATATCACATCATCTGAGAGAAAATTGAGTACATTTTTAGCATGATTTTTTCTTCGTGTCGATATTTTTTTCATGCCAGTATTCGCATCTCCTTCACTACAGAAAGGCATTTGGCAATACCTTTGAAAACGTTTTTGGCGTTTAGCTGAGCGATGTTTATGACTTGAATGCAGGAAATACTGTCTTAATTTATGTTGGAATGTAGCGACATGCCACAAAATTATGGAGGTTAATTTGAAAAATACTGTAATTAGCCACGATATTGTTTATGTTTAGTCTTCCGTTGAGCTGTAGAGACCTCACAAATCCATCGTGAGATATGTCGCATGTGCCACATCCCTTTTCTGTAGTGGTCAAGGTGCTACATCATGAAAGGAAGCTGTGGAGTCATGAAACCTTTAAAATAAACTTTAAAACGCCGATTTTTATGCGGGCACTGTTGTAGTAGTAAAATGAATATTCATCATCTGCTCTCCCCATGCGTAGTAAAAATTGTGCTTTTTTTATATGCCCTGACGGGTGAAGTCATTTCGCACCCCTACCCTGCATTAGCCAAGAGCATTGGGGGCCGCCTTCTTGTAAGCCAGCAAGACGTTATACTATCGTTGCTTCACGACGATTCACTAACAGTACGTGCGTTTAGTTTCGACTTCCACAAAGCCAAGGTCGTAAAATTGTAATGAGTTTTACTCCCCCCGTCCCCTGGCAACCCTTGGTTAAACTGCTTAACCAAAATTTAGGGTTTCACTTTCCCGGGCAAAGTGTTTTTTTTTTCGTGAGGCGTCAACTGTGAAGCCCGGCATGTCGATGGCGCCGTTCCCGCGGGATCAAGAATTCCCGGCCGAGGAATTTGCCGCCTTTCCTCGCCGGAACCGAATAATCCTTCATCCGCTGTCACCGAGCACGGAGGCCGCCGCTGCCGCACCGGACGACCGAAGGCGAGGCGAATGGGCCATGGGTGTGGTTTTGTAGCCGCAGGTGGGGACTGGCGGGAGGGAGGGCGTGGGTGCTCGTGTCGGACTTTTGAGGGGCGAGGAGGGTGGACGGTCTAGCTAAAGCTAGGTTCTGGGTGGGGAGAGAGGGTCGAGATTTTCTGTCGTGGGAAGCCTCGCCTCTCCGACCCGGTCGAGTTATCAACGTTCTCTTACCCAGTCTCTTCCCTTATTCACTCTCTCCCCTTTTCCGTTGCCATACTGACCGTGTCTGACCGGAAGGGGGTTGGGGGAAAGGTCCATCCTATTGTTTTCCCGCAACAATGCACGGGTGGGTGAAGTCCAGCTTGCGCCCGACGGGCCAGAACCCACATTCAGCCAGCCAGCCCTATTCCGTCTCCTTTAAATAAGGGAGGGAGGAAAAAATACATACATATGTGAAAGGGGTGCCGAGGTCTCTCGTGAGCTGCTGCTTACTCATTCTGTAGGCTCGTCAAGCGATCCTTATAAATAGATCCTGGGGAGTTCTATTATTTCATCATGTCGTCCCTCCGGAGTCTTTTGATTTTGTTCGTATGGTGCGAGCCTTGCTTTGATCTCGTCCTCTAATTCGTTGAGGATTTTCGATGATACCCTCCTCGGCTGATGGCTCTGTGTTTTGAGTGAGATGTGCATTTTTTTTCGATTAGTCCCGCACCGTTGAATTTCAATTCGCTGATTTTATCGCGCTTGCCATCTCGATGCCTGCTCACCCGAGGATGATTTCCGTCCGGGGAAACGTATCGGTGTTGGAAATTGATTCTTAGAAGTATGGCGTTTTTGGACCATTTAGATTGGAAACATTTTCGAGCGGCTATTTGATCAATGTTCTGAGTAATTAGATATGGATCTTTTAAATTTTCATTTTTCGACTAGATTTCTAATGATTTTTGGCATTGATACTTTCAGTATTCAAGTTTAAAGCAAGAATAGTCAAAATTGTAGATTTATTAGTATTAGAGGATGTTAACGGATCTATTGAAGCTATTTAAATTAAGGCATGGATTCAGTGATGCAGTCCTACGGCAGTAATTACAGTCCTACCTGTTATCGGTAGCTCTACTTTATTAATTATATGTGTTACATAGTTCGTTGATAAGTCTTCAATATCTACCCTAGGTTGCTGAGTGATAGATGATACCATTAATTGGTAATACCTACTTGTGGTAACCGATGTAGTTACACCTGGGATGTAGGTAGGATTTGATGAATGGATCCAGTAAAATAGGAAAAATGAGTAAAGTATGGACATGGAACATGGATTAACAAACATATTGTTCTTTTTGATAGAAAGCTAAATATTTGTGCTAATGAAAGGTATATTCCCACACTGTAGTGTTATGCATGCCCTTAGTATAAAATAACAGCAAAATTTCTCTAAAATAAAGTCCCTCTGTGATGCGTTTCACTATTGTAAATCAAGTGACCTATATCAGAGCGGTTTCCTGCTTACTCATGTTTATTAATTCACCCTTGGTGCGAGAGATTCTCGAGTATAATGGCTGTATAAAAAGTTCCCAAATGATTGTAACTCTTGAACGGCTTTGATGCAAATTTTGACTTCGAAATTGTTCTGTCTCAGCATGAACGCTACGCTATGATTATACCTAACAAAAAAGTAAGCGTCTGGCCGAGTTGGTTATAGGGGTGGAAGTTCTTCCAGGGCAAATATGTATTAGAAGCATCCATAAACTTCGAGAATGGAATCTATCACTGTCTCCAATCTCTCTCCATGAGATGAAACGAGCTATCTTCGTTTAGACTCCCGCTGTTTCTAAAGGCCGCTATCATCATATATGCTTATGGTATGGTGCGACCTTACAAATTCTTATATACCATGCAGCAGCTAATCACAAATGTATTTCGCCTCTTGCGACTGTAATTTTCATTGTTTTTTCTTCCTGGTTAAATGACAGGTGAATGTATTTCTGTTCAATGTTTCTCATTGTATCATTGCTCAATATCTCAATATTTTTGCCTAGAATTAAATTTTGTCCGTTGCTGATGGGTCAAAAGAGGCTGCAATTGTGGAATAATTCTGTCATATGTTCGCTAGTGATTTACGTTAAATCCTCTAATTCAGTGCTTTCCAAGTTGGGTGTCGCGACACCCCGAGGTGCATGCAAAAGCAATGTCACCATGATGTAAAATTTGGAAATCACTGCTATAATCACTTCTTTCCAATGAAGACTACCGCCATCATTTATCCTTCAATTAGCTTGTCTTTTTCAGCATAATTCACATGTGATACTTTTATTAATACAGAAAAATTAAGTTCAGTGCGACTCGCTATCCGAAAAAGTCTAGAAAAGCAGTTTTTTTATTTGCATATACTAGTATATTTAGCATATCTCTTTAAACTTTATTTGGGAAAATAAATTGAGGGCCTGAAAAACTACGTTATGGTGACAGCTTTTCTGCAGCAATTTATGACCGAATCGTAATTACACCTTTAATGGGCAAAAGAAATGTGACGCGAACTTGGTGGGATTAAGCAAATGGATGAATGGGGAAAAATAATCCAGTCCTTGCGAGAACGTAATAGAATCAGACTACGCCCTATTTGCGTATACTATCTAAAGGGCTAATGTTTCAGCCTACATTGATGCATATTGGAATTTTGTACGGAATGGCGTAGTTTTTCCTGGAATCAAAGCATTTAGGATTCTCTGTTATGGATTGCATACATTCATTCTTGAGTGTTTTTGGCTATTGTTAAGGCCATTTTAATTCAATACCTGTGTTATGGGAATTCTGTTATTAGTCAAAGTGAAATACGTCGTATATAAAAAATATGGTGGAATTTTGTTTGGTTTCCAAACAATTTTCTCTTCGTTTGATATTTTATTAACTATACACAAAATTTCGTCTTTATGAACAAGCGCATATAAATGTAATTAATTAATTTTGATAAACCATCTGTTTTTGATCTCGTAATCGCTGTTTATAGGGTTGCATTAATTAATTTTTATTTAAGGTGAATCAATTCCTCCGCATACTGTCAATATAATTTTTGGTTTTCTGTTTAAAATGAAGTCAAGTGGATACTTACTTGGAAGTAATATGCTGTTGGCAGAATTCTTACGTCATATTTCCTTTTGAATATGATGGGAATCTTGTAATACCTGTGTCTCACCTCGCAGACTCATCCGTCCGCCAGTGATTGGTGGAAAACCTATCCTCGCCATTCCAGGATGGCATTAAATATGTAACTACGCTTTTAATGCATGAATAAATTAAAATTACGGTCTAATCGTTATTTAGGTTCCTTTTAGAGAGCGACAGAACCCTTGTACGCGACCGGAGTGCTCACTGGGAGCAAAAACAGGATCAAGTGCAGGGGCTTGGAAATCGGTGGCGCGGCAGGGTACACCGGAAGTAGGGCAGGGACTCGGGAAATCGGGGCATCTCTTCCTCGCCGTGGAGAAGCGGGTCGAATCCTGGGCTACTCCAAAATCCCCTCCTCGTCCCAATTTTCACTCGTGCATTTGTTCTTCCCTCCGTCTCTCGGTACGCGGGCGGGCGGAGGTCTGCTGCGCGCCGGCCTCGCCGCGTGTGGGCGGATGACGTCGGCGGGCTCCCGCCCCGTTGCCATGGTGATCGGCTTGGTGACCTATTTGGAGCGTCCCATAATTCAGAGCGGTATCTCCCGAGTGTTGTATCCTTTACGTGAAATAGGTCGGGTCGACGGAAATGAAAGTATTCTTCCTTGCTCCGTGGAGAGTTTGATTGGAGAAGAGGGGGAGAGGTGATCACTGCCCGAAATCATTGGTCGGGTCATGTCCTACTCGTTCGATGGGCTCTTATCCTAATATTGTTCCTTTAATGGCTCGGAAGAGATGGACCCTTATCTCGTTGATATAGGTCAGGTGGGGAGTAACTTGAAGTCGATTCTAGTGCGGGGCTATCTAGTCGCCGTTATCGGGATTAACTTTTTTTCGATGGGATTTCTCCAGGTTCCTTCCTCTCTCTAGTTTCCTTCTCATGCGTACTATTCACTATCTCACGCGCCCGGAACTAGGTATCTCTGTCCCGGGCTGAGGTCTGACCTATTTTCGCCGTCTGGGTGCCTAGCGAACTTGAAGAGTCCCACCCATGTATATTGGACGATTTATTGGAGTGTTCCGAAACCATGTTCGACAAGTTTTACCGACGCACGTTTGAGAACTCAATCAAATGACCATTGTTACGGTCATAACGAAAGGTTGTCTGTATTATAAGATACCATCTTTTATGAAATGGAATGGTAGATTAAAATTGTGCAAAACATTGTTTACCAGGGGTGTTCTTGGCAATATTTTTTTCAGTTTGATCGATTTTTCATTTTGAAACTCGATAGTTTAATTTTTATACTTGGAGATAGACAGGTTTTTTACTTTTTCTCAAGTATCACCTATAGTTGCGAGTTAAGGATACAAAATGGCAAGAATATGTATAATCATCGAAAAGAATCATCTCATTTTTAAATTACTGTTATAATAATTGGTTTGGAATTTGTCAAAGACTTAACTTATGCAAATTATTTTGGTCTCGTTGTGTAATTACGAAATAGTAATGCGAGTAGTGTGTGTGTGGAGTACATTAAAAGTCAGTTTTTAATATTGATGTTTCGAGGCGTGGCTTGGTGAAATTGCATTACTGATTAAATGAAACGCAAAGTCACACTTGGGATTCTTTCCTATTAAGAAAGTAAAATATGTTACTTACATATTTAACTACGATACGGATATGAAAATATCTATGGAAAATTAAGCAGAAATGCAACTTAAAAGCAAAGAGCCTAATTAGAATTTAAAGAATGGCTCCACTCCGTTATTTATATCGGCATGATTTCACTATTCTCCATATCCGCGGCCCAAGGCGAGGGCAACATGGGCAAAAGCCACAGGCAGCCGGTCGTTGGGGCGACCATCGTCCGACTTCTTAATGAATGTGGAAAGGGGACAGAAAGTGTATAAATCGGATAATTTTACTATAAGAATTACCTACTTTAGTATGTCATAGAAGTGACTGACATTACTAATTTCAACGAAGAGCACAATGAAATCTACAGCAATTTCCGTGATTATCATTCTTGTCGCCAGCCTTTTTGAGAAACTGGCTATAATTGCGCTACAATTCACGGTTGAAATTACACCTACTTATAAGAAGTGGGAAAATGCAAATTATACCTTTAATCAATTTCCCTTGTTGATGTTGAAGTTTGGAGACGACTTTCACATTGAAAACTAAGTCCCTATCGGGTAAGGAAACTATTATGTTGAGAGGATCGTTCTGCAACCCCAGAGTATCCTGGAAATTAAAGCGCGGTTTAAGAAATCACAGTCGGTAAATAAATTCTGCATTATTATTATTAGGTGATCTACTTGTTAAATTAGGTTTAAATGGAAGTAAAATCTTCTTTAACCTCAAACGAAATGTAGTTAAAATTTATGTTGATTTGTTACTCTATAGTTGTCATTAATATTTACTTTTAAGAAGAATACAGAAAAACGAACTGTATTCGCAAATAGAACACAGTCTCACAATATATTCGACAGTCTCGCGCGATATATGGTGGAACAGCATTTTAGTACTTGAATAAAACTACAGTAATTGTACTGTCCACTTAAATTTTAATTTCAAATTTAAGTGGACAGTACAATTACTGTAGTTTTATTTAAGTACAGTCTCACAACTTTCATCAGATGTTTATGAGTGTTCAATAGCTGCGATGTCATATCATAAATTTCGCAAGAAAAGTATCGAGCTTGCGAAACCTCGCTTGCTGTTTAAATTCGGTTAGTAGTGACACTGAGTTACACACCCTCCTCGTCCCTTCCGTAACATAATTAACAACCTTTGCAACAATCAAATGAACGTCTAGAGAAAACAGGAAATGTAAGCTACTACATGACACATGCATGAATACTTCTGTCACTGGTTGTCGAGAGAGTGTAATTATTTGATATCATTTAAATCACATTTAGGAAAACACTACTCCAATGCGAATCGGAAGATTTGGAGCAAAGTTTGATAGAGCAATGTATTGGCACAGACATAAGAAATAACCGCGCTTCATTAGGGGTGGCCAAAAAAATGTTGCCCAATGCCCACACTTGTAAAACAGCTTGAGCTGGCACTGACTGGAGCAATGGTGCATGTGTTGGCCCTCCTGCGGCAACCGTATACGGCGTTATACCCACCCGTTGGTGCGGAAGAAAGTATGTTACCTTTTGAACGGTTTTGATCGCGTTCCCTTCTGCCCGTTGGCGTGAAGTAGACCGTCGAAAATGTTTGCCGCTTCACTCGATAAGGGCGATTCGACGGGGCGTCTGTTGTTTTCACTCGGGATTAGGTGTCGTCGTCGTCCCGGATGTCCTCCGGCGATAACGAGATTGGGCCCTTCGGTTCGGCCATGGCGCATCCGGATTGAATTTGCCAAGTCTTCCCTCCCCTAGGAATCCGTGCGTGATTATCCATGCACCATAGCGTTCAAGTGGGGATGTTCATCGGAAGCCATACCTGTCCGGCATGCATCGTGGAAGCCTGCGTGAATGGAGCACGGCGACGACGTAAACATGGTCACTCGGACATCATAAAGGCGGCCATGCGGGCTGTCATGGATCGATAATCATATTTGGCCACTGGACTGTACGTGCCACGCAGCACATCGGGTGCTAAGGGACGGGTTTCCCTGAATTTGACGCTTTGTGGTAACGAAAGGTATGATCAAATTTTTTCCTGTGTTCAAGGTGAAATTATTTCTTACATTCTCGTCTGTCGTCTATCAGAAGTAACTTCACATCTTTCGATTGACATTGTAGTATCTAGCACTGTGATTAAAATAATTACCAATGTGCTCTTAATAGCCGGTGATGGAAATATTCATGCTTGTAGCATGCGGCATCTTAAATTTTCGACAATTTGCTCATTGCAAAGGTTGTTAACTAGGTAACGGAAGGATGAGGAGGGCATGTGACCTAATGTAACCTTATACCGAACTTCAACAGCAGTCGGGGTTTCACAAGCTCGATCGAATTTTCAAGCAAAAGTTAGGCTGTCGCAGCGATTAGATACTGGTGAAATTCCATTAAAGTTATATGAAAATATTTTATATTTGCGAATGCAGTTCGTTTTTCTGCCTTCTTCTTTTAAGTAAATATTAATAAAAAAATTTAGTTCGTTAAAATATCGTGAAATTTGAAGTACATTTCGTTTGACGCTAAAAGCGTTATGGGTGTGAGATTTCACATTTGAGCGAATTCCAACCTTGACTGAAGAGGCTGTTTCTTGATGCGATGAACAATGTTAATGAATAATGACAATTAAATTCGTTGTAAATTAGATGAGGACAAAGCTCGCCTGAACCGGGATTTGAACCGCGGTCCTATGACTTGGAGTGATAATCCGTGGTATCGTGTTAACCGCCCGTGACGAGAGGCGCTAGAGCACGAGGTATTGCACGAGGAACGAGTTAAATGATGGCGTGTATAATATGACTGACGATCCTTGACTTGTGGGTAACCTATTCTGTATCCGAGTGTGAGGCACTATTCCTTCAGCAGTTGAGAAGAACGGAGAGCTCCAGTGCTATTGACTCAGCGGTGTCGAGGTTCAAAAATGCTGGTAATCTATTACCCACTGATAGTGTATTTGGGGAGACAATGAAACAGCGGAAGCGACCTCTCTTTTGTCTCATCTCATGATTGAGGTTACTCATATTTGTATTTGTGAGTCATCGTAATCGCTTGATCGTTAGTGTGCCTATCCCTTGTTTTCTCCTTGTTTCCGTAGGTTCTCTGGGCAGGGCTGGGCCGTACGATAGTATCATACGTAAACTAGGCCAAGGTTGGAGTACATACATTGTGAATGAGCAAACTAACTCCTAGGAAACAGTATTGATACACACTGACGATGTTCCATTTTTTTCCTTGCCTTTCTTTGTGTCTTTTTCGTTCCATTTCTCTTTCAAAATTCGTGAAACAAAGGCATTTAAAGCAAGGATTTCTTCCTCTGGCTTTTTCTTTGGTTTTCCTTTTTATTTCAAATTAAATTAAAGGACGGACTTACATATCCTCGCGCCGGATATGTATTATCTCTCGTTCTATGCCTATAGTCTTACAAACTGGGGTGCATCTTAAAATATGAATTGGCATAATATACGAGGGTAAGTCAATAAATAAGTCGCAAAACTGGATTGAGGTAATAATAATCAATCAAAGTAACTTCCTGAAATTTATTTCACTTTTCAACATATTCACCCTGTGCATTCAGACACTTATCCCATCTCTTTATAAGTCCTTGACCGCCGGCAGCAAAGAAGTCTTTTTGGTTGCTCTCACCAGCCAACGAGTAACCTCTTGGGATACGGCATCATCATTTTCAAAACGTCGGCCACCCAAATGATTTTTTTAGGGGCCCGAACGGATTAAAAATCACTGGGGGCTAAGTCGGGACTGAACAGTGGATGTTCCAAGCGTTCCCAATGAAATGTTCGTAACAGCTTAACATTACGTTTGCGTAACGTTTGCGACTTATTTATTGACTTACCCTCGTATTTTGTATGCATCTGACGCAGAAAGTTGTCAATTCCAGTGTCTCAGATTCGGAATTTTGGCACGAAATCATGCTATGTCATTTTCTTATCTGTACGTTAAGGTGAATGTGTTATGGAGTCCAATAACTTTTTAGCACGAAAGAAAATCATATGATATACTTGGAGCGAAACAGAAAATTATCAAGCCGTATCTTACTACCACCCTTGCCCCAGGGTCAGCTATGAGTTTAGCTCTCTCAGATTCCATTTGAATCCTACATGACGAGTGCTTATTGGCTCGTATGTTATCTCTCGGTGCGAACATTCGGCCTGAGCGTTCAAAATTATTAAATATTGATTTCACTCTGTAAGGTTAGCTTTTTCCTATGTTGACTTGTTTCAGTCCTCGTTAGTGAAAGTATGAACGTAAGTAGGTTATTACTTCTCGATTCCTTATTTCTCTTCAAAGTTTGCCTAAAGATGAAACCCAGTTAGTTGTTGATCAACTTGTTTTATGCTTATATCGGTTTAGGACAGAAAGTGTATTTGATAAAAAAATTGTAAGCATGGTGTATCTATTTCTATTGTGTTCCTGGAAAGAAAAGTTTACTATCTCAAAATTGTTATAGGTCATAAGGGCCTATTGTGACCATCTCATCTATCTATCATATCTCGGACCATCTCTTGATCTTTTGAACTATTCTGGCTATTGCACCATTTTACGGATCAAGAACTGAATCGAGATGTTTGCGTCGGCATATTCGTGCAGATTTAAAAAATCGGCGTTGGTTAATGTGGTTCGAGCGAGATTTTTCCCTAGCCATAATAAAGACCACGTTAGAATTTTATTTTTTGATTTCAGCAGCTGTAAGAATCATGCAGTAAACATTGTAATATTGATATTGCAAATATATTGTTTTTTTTTGTTGAAGAATAAATCACTTAATTATTTTACACACTTTTTCTATATAACTGACCAGTTTCAATGTTACGACATCATCATCGGAATTCGAATGGCATTCGAACTCTGATGATAATGTTGTTTCATCGAAATCAGTCAGTTAAATGAAAATAGTATGGACAATTACAAAGTGACTTATTCTTCAACTATGTTACGATTTCACAAAGTTACTTTGCCTACCATCACGTTAATTGTTATGTTTGTCTGAAATTCTCATTGATTAAGTAAGTATGTGTACACAAGTCTTTACCTTGGCTCATGTGTTTCACGCCCTACGGTGAAAACTCCTTCACAACCGAGATTGTTTTGGTTTGTGTAAACATTACTGCGGTAAATTCTTGACTTATTAAAAAATATAGTTGATAATTAAGACAACTTACACACTGTTAAATTTCTGACGAGATCTATGCGTTATAAATTTCCCATTTTTAAAATCAAGTCTCTCTGGAGTGTATATCCGTATCATTTCCCATGGAAAATGGCTGGTATTTTTGCTAAATATCTCGGAAAGTATAGTGGTAAGTGGCTGTTACTTTATTATCTTTGGAAAGATGAGATATTTTTCTTTATGATGAGGCGAAATTCATCGAATTCTCTGTGAAATGATATCTCGATTAAACTACCTTAAGCTCATTGCGCCAGCGAGGCTTCACGACACGAGTTCGGGATTCGTTTTGGAGAGATGGTTAAATAAATGAAACGTTCTTCGCTTTTCCAATTCTTCGGGGAAGTTGGCGTGGATCTCCGAGAAGTCTCGTCGTAAGGAGGGGTTCTCGTCTCTCAGCTCGCCTTTCCCAGCGACGAGCGCGGCCCACAGAGTTTCACCGAGGCATGAAGGAGATGAAGATAATAGGCCGGCCCTGAATTCAGATTACCCGCCGCCGCCGTCTGAAATATCCCGCCTCCCCCGCCCTCCCCCGCATAATCTCGAGACTGCAACAGCGACCGCCTAAGACGACTCCTTCATCGGGGCGGGTGGAGTTGAGGGGTGATGATCTTTCTCTCCTCCTCAGAAGGGCGCCCTCCCCAAGGACAAGAGGAGCGCCATGGTCCAGCGAGGCATAAAATGGATGTAATAAGCCCCCGGTTCAGAAATTGAATTTCTTCCCTCCCAGTGCGTTCCACGCTCGTGCCTTCCAAGGGTAACCTCTTTTATACTATTCAATCCGCGTCATATCAGCAAGTGCAGACGCTGTGGATTTTAAATTTAAATGGATCATGAACCCCTGAATCCGGTGCTTTGTTCGTATTCATTACCGTTTTAGTTGAAATTCATGGCTTTGCGAACGATCGCTTTTACTTCGTTGGAAAGATATGGAATGAAAATATTGTATTTTTTATGATAATATCATATAGCAAATGATTAATTGATACTGTCGATATTTTATGTAGTCAGGCAACGGCCTGCCACGATGGAAACACCGGTTCCCGATCAGTTACCGAAGTTAATCATCGTTGGGCTTGTGTCGAAGTTGGAGGGGTGATTCTCCTATTCGTCAGAGTTCTGTTGCCCCTGTCTGCAGTGGCAAGCGGCAGACAGTATGTGCGACATGACCTTAGCCGTCGAAGTACGTTAAACCAAAATACTACCAATAATTTTATGCAGTCGATGAAGTTAAAGGAAAAATAGTGTTGAAAAATGGTCCGATGCTGCCAGTTCGACCTCATTTGACGACGGGATCTATTTGAAAGTTCATGGAGAAAGTCAGTGTTAAAGTTAAGTCAAACTATCAAATTTTGTCTGCCAAATTTGTTTAATGATGCCTGATGTGTAGCCGGAAAAATAAAGAATTATAACGAGTAGGTTTTTAGTACTCTGCATCTAAGGTTTAGTACAAAAACTAAGATACTTATGCATGAAAACGAACGAAATGAATTTAGAGGCAATGCGGAGTACTTTTCTGTAACAGAAAATAATCCCACTAATTTATATTCGAACTTTTGTCATGGAAAATAAACACACTAAGTTATATCCAACCCTTTAAAAGACATATCATTCGGCAAAGTTGAATGCAAACGAGATTGATCTTGGGGGATCATTTCTGGGGAATATTTCAAGGTGCTTGATGGATATTCTCTTTGAGCAGAGCAGTAATATGAAGTATGATACATGTCTTGCAATGGATAGTCCTCACTTAGGGAGATTAAGAACGTCATATCTGCTTCCGTGGCCAGAACATGTACCTGCATGGCTTATGCATTTTTAATGGGTTTTTATAGTGACTAGACTTACTCCGTTGCCTCTTAGGAGAAAAAAATCATGAATTATGTGACGGGAATCCGGTAGAAAGGAAAGGAATACCTGAAAAAAATACTCCTGCTGAAGAAGAATCCTCATCTACCATTTTGCTACCAGATGTGCACATAGGCTATTTTGTAAAAAGCGGTGCTCTTGGCGTCTTTCATATCATTATAAATCTGCCCCCTGAGAGGTGAACACTTGGCATAGGTATGTGAATTGGTGGCTGAGGATGCATTTTCATTAAGGATGACAGCAATAATCATCGATTTTTGGTGAAAATTAGCTTAATTTAGCATGGGGGGCCCTTAAAGTATGTGTATATGTATAGGTGGGAAAAGTGATTCAGTCGCTTCTTGGTCATTAGTAGCTTCTTCGACGCGAGCCTGGAACATGTTCAGTGGCGGCGGATGATGAATATTTCCCGGGGCATGATTGCGTGGTGTGAGTTGAAAATGAGTCGCGCTGAGGATGCCGCGCTGATGTAAAGGAAAATCTAATGCCACAGCGGCGTACTTCCCTTGTATACTTAATGATTTGTCTTTCCTCTGTGTAATATGAACGAGGATTTTTTCCTTGCCATCCATGCTTTAGGGTAAACATATTTTTTTTCCTTCTGGGGCCCCTCGCGTATTACATACATCCCGGGGAATGCCGTTTCTTCGAGATGACCGCAAAAACAAATTACCAGTACATTTCATCACTCTGGCGGACGCGAGGCGCAGCTAAAAGGCGTTTTCGAGCCACTTGTACAAGCCTCTCTCTCTCCTTCGACCCGTAAATTGAGTTTCTTGGATGGTTGGTTGGATGTACTCTCTCCCCACCTCATCCTCTTCCCCTCGTCGTGAGCGGGGAATGTAGAAGGAACACGTAAAAAATACGTTATCGCAGTCTTTTTGTATTCCTTCTCTTTCTTTCTCGCTTTCTCCCTCTTCCCCGGCTCTCAAAGGCATCCGCTGTAGCGGTCGGGGCACCGCCGGCTGTGTTGAATATTAAATCCTCTCCCTGCGCCTTCCTCGTCTCTCAGCGTGCGTTTTGTGGATGCGAGCCCGCCTAGAGCTTCCTTCTCCTCCCTCATCTGGTCGGAATGGCAACTCGAGGGAACCCGTTCCTTCCCCGCTAGTCTCTCTCGCTCAGTGACAGCGCTCATCGGCGGACGCACCTGATATGTCGGTTAGTTCGAAAACGCTTCTTCCCTTGCCTCCCTGCGGGTGGTTCAACCCTTCTATCCACCATCACATCAGTGCCCTCAGGATACGTGCACGTCGTACAAAATATAAAAACATTATTTGAAGATAGCCAGGGTTAGTTAAGAGCTTAGTACTCCTGATGAATTGATGAATGAGAAACTCAGACTTGGTTTTATAATGTCCGTGGATATTAATATTAATTTTTGTGGATAGGCGGTCCCATTGATAGCACACGTATCCGACTGTTGGGTGTACCCAAATCTTCAGAATATCTCTTAGCGACGTAAAATATACGTCATCTCGCTGCTAATCGTAACTAGAAATTGTAAAACCGAGTCGTAAAAACAATTATAATAGTTTGTTGTATTGTGGCGAGCCACCTAGGAACAAATACAGAGAAGATATACAGAAATCACACCACAGTAAGACGAAAAAATATGATAATTTATATGATATGGTGGATTTCATCTTTTTCTCGGACTACAACCTTGAAGGGCTTGTGCGCCCCAATGACCCCTAGAGCTGGATCGGCAGGAGCAATTACTATTGTTCTTGGTAGGGCCACCAATGCCAAATAGGTCGAAGGGTAGGAGCCTTATAAAAGGCAGTTTATGTGATGGTGTAATGTTAAAAATACCATTGGGTTGGGTAGCCCTCCCAACTATCAATTACCCTGAATGTGAAAGTCAGTCATAGGGAATTGAATCGTAGCAACTACAAGACGCCTCCCACTATGGCGGGTGTCGTGCTCGGCAGCGTAGGAGGCAATGCCTCAGCGGTCTTCATCACACGAAATCCTTTCACAACAATGTAATCATATGATACAAGGAATATGAGAGAGAGGAAGGGGAAATGAAAAAAGAGTAGGAGGAAAGATAAAGTGAAAAGTAAAGGACGTACATGGACATATAAAAGGGGGTAGATAGGGCCTCGTACGTGTAAAAATCTGGAGGATTTTCTCGGGCTTACCTTTTGCCGGCAGATTACTTTAATGTAATGTGAAGTGGATTTTATAACAGTTTGCAAGTTTTTACATAATTCTATTCTCCTCTCAACTTAGGCCTACTAAGTACCACATTAAATAATGTAATACATTCATTTTAGTTTTTTATTTTACTTTTCTTTTCTGCTCTCCAATAATTTTTCATCATTTCGCTTTGCTTTCTCCTCCTCTCTTCCGTTAATTCTAGGCCCGTGGTTCAGGTTTATTCTTTCCTTCTTTTCCTTCTCCCGGAAACCCTTGAAGTTCCGAATCAATCTTCTAAATTTAGTTTTATCCTGTATTATGCCTTCCGTTGTCTCCATCCCTTTCGTGTCTTTCTTTATCCCTTGGACCCACTGGTTGCCATTGTTATTCTTATAAACATGATTGAAAATTCGTTTTTAAAGTCTACTGTTGTCCTTCCTCATTACGCGGCTGAAGAACCTACTCTCCTTATCCTAATCTCATCTGACTTTTTTTTGCATTCTTCATTCTTGGAGAGGTCATCATTCTTCCTGTTCCTAAACTCGCCCTTCTCTGTTTTTAGTGGTCCTAGGATTTTACTAAGAAATATCTAAATATTAGAGAGAACTCTCTTTTATTTAGATTTACATTAAAGAAGTTCAACTGCGTGTGGTTAAACCCTTCAACTCACCCTCATCTCAGTGCTTTTCAGATACACGTCTCACAAAATATAAGAAATTATTTAAAGTGAGCCAGGATAAGTCAAGTGCGAAGAGTTCATGATGAATTGATGAACGAGGCACTTTGGCCCGGATTTGTAATGCCTGGTTGACGTTAACCGCAAGATGGCGTATTTTCGTTCATTTGGTGTTAAATCAGAGTTTCAGGTTTTGTTTACTACATCTGGCTGTCGGTTAGTTAAATTGAGCGTTTGCAAAAGTAGAGCGTATTGACTTCGGTGTATATACCGATAAATATCTAACCGAAGAATAATTAAGAAGTAAAAACCGAGCTTTAGTAGGTTTAATAATCCATGGTTAAGCATTTTCTTGGTGTAATAATTTGTGTGGATACGCTGCCCCATTGATAACGCTTACCCATGTATCTGACAGTTCAGTGTACCCAAACTCTCAGTAAACCACTCATTAAGGTAAATTCTACGTCATTTCACGGTTAATGTTAACTAGACATTACAAATCCGAGCCTTGGTGCTCTTCCACAAATTTCATTAAGCGGAACGGTGCCTTTTACCATACTGTGGCATAACCATATACCGAAGTTGATTAAATTACACGGGATCATGAGTATGCCACAGTATGGTGAAACGTGTCATACCAATTATCTAAATGTGCGTAAGAGTATTAACAATGAGGGTTTTTTATTCATATTATTTTAGTAAATATCGACAACTTCCTCGAGGTCCAGCATCTGAAGCAGTTATGTTTTCAAGTACCTCGGAGATGCTCTCACTTCACACATATTTGAAGAATATGCGGGTCAGTTAAAAAGCTCTGGTTTATCGAATGTTGGATAACTATATTTAGAAAGTTAGAGAAATATGTTATTTTACATTGTTAAGGATTAGAAAGCTCAAACTTGGGTTTATGTGAAGATACTTAAAAAATACAATTATTGGATGCCCATCTGCGAATGATTTTATTGAAGGATTAGATAAGCTCAAAGGAGATCATACAAATTTGTGAAAAAAACTACTCTTGTGAAATATAAAATTTAACTGAGTTAATTGGTGAATTTGGATGTGAATCCCTCCAAACACGAAGAAAGATAGCGAGGATAAGGCATGATATGACTGAATGAAAATAACTGTGACAAGTTTTTACGATAAAGTTTTTGTGGATATTTTTATTCGCGTGCCAGGAATAAGTCATCGGCGTGCCACGATTGGCACGCGTACTAAGGGTTGTCCACCCCTGACCTAGACTGGAGATAGGGACATTGTTGTTATTAAATTCCCTCACTACATTCGGTAGATTTATGGAATGAGGGAGATAGACAGTACCACTGAGGGGCTGTTCTTTATCACAAAATTCCTTACCCAACATCACTACGGCACCTATTAATGTAATTACAACGTAATTACGTGTGCATCGAACACGTTTCTCGTTCGCAATAACATAAAACTGGCCGCTGTGCTAGCAACCCCTGCATCACGTCCTTTTGGCGGCTCGCGGGGTACAATGTAGATTTAGACAGTAGCGCGTTGGAGATAAAAGCTTTCCGTTGGCATTAGTATTCAACACCGGCGCCATCCTTGATGTGAAGCGGCGTCGCGACGTCACTGCCATCTTCCTTCCTCGCTCAGACTCTCTCCCCGGCTTTTAAAACGCGGCCATCTCGGTGTTATACAATGCGTCTCGCTTCCTCCCGGAAAAATTTGCATTCAGGCGTCTCGGATTCCCCTCCTCCTCTCCCATACACTCGCCTCCTCCCCGCCCGTTTCCCCAGGTGCGCCCGGTCGTCATGTTTGACGAGGTCATCTCGTGCTGACGCTGGCGAGAGAATGGTTTTCGTCGAGGAAGGAAGCGTGCCTCCGAGGAAGTTCCCTTGTTTCTCGGAGTGGCTCCAATACGACGTGTACATTACGGGCAATTCTCGCTGCTTTTCACTGCAAAGTGTTGCGGAGTTGAGGTCTGAAAGTGGTCCATCGGTGGCCATTGTGGCGCTGATGTGAGAGGTTGGAAGAAATAGTGATCTTTTATTATTATGTTGTTGCTTCTTTTCTGTGGATCGAATTCGGGAGCGATGGCCGGTTTAACAATGCGCCGACCTCACAATCTAAAGGTCGCAGTTTCGAATTCTGCTTTCGGTATGTAAAAAGCGCACCAAAACACGACTTTACAGCGGCCCGCAGGGTTTATAAACATGTACATTATCTCGCCAAACATGTGTAATATATCCACCACATGTGTAATATATAGTCTGTTGTGACTGAAGTACCGAAGACCAACTTCACGTGAATATGTTATCATCACAGCTCGAAATGATTACAAATTTTGATGTTCAATTCGCCTTTATCGTTTAGTAGATAATACTTATTGTTAGTTATATTGTGAAATAAGAACTCTTTGCAAATTTTCCACAGATAAATATTTAATGCGACCGGTTTCCATGAGTCACGCGAATTAAGCGAATGTAAACAAAGATGTAAAACATCGAAGCAGGTCGCATTAAACATTTATCTGTGGGAAATTACATAATTTCTTCTTTAGTCATGTTTAGTTTCGCCACATCAGTCCTGAGTCCAACAACAAGTTATTATAGTATCTTCTTATGCAGGGTTTTGCGTTAAAGAGGGACGGCGTAAATTCTTTTCCTATTATGTGGCGAGGTATTTAATTCCCCAACTGCCGGCCGTATTGAATTATTCGTCGTATTATGGCGATCGTATGCTCTCGTTGTCAGCCGCTATAGAATTCCTGGAAATTTTATCGTCCTCTCGGTATTTCCAGAGAAACGACATGAATGTTGCTCTATCAGCTGTAATTACGGTGAATGTGAATGATTCCTATATATGTTATTCATGGAATTATTCCAGTCGTCAATAGTCTAACATGCCCTCAATCTGAGAGCTACCCTCCTCGTCAATATTAACCGTGTTAACATTAATTGCTGGTCATCCGGAAGTCATGTTTGGAATTTCAATTTCCAGGGTTGACTGTGGACTATGATACCAGTGCCCAGTGCTCACGACCATCAATTATCCCTTAATTTAAGGTTGTAAATCTTCTCAGTCACAGAAAAATTTGTTTACTGCCGGAAGAAAGTAAATTAATTACGATGTTAACCTCTTTAAATACGAACTCCTGACTAACGTGTTTAGGAAAAGACTCTTGAGAACATTTATTACCGTTGGCTGAAAATTACTTCGTATTTCTGCGTACGGGATTTTTGTCTTCGGATCTAAAATCAAAACGTGAAATGTATATCCCTTTCAGATTTTCTTTCGATTAACGTTAACGGAAATCAAACTAGAATTCATAGATTTCAGCATTATGAATTTCTACTTTATTATTTCGTTACTTCGTTCACTCACTGAATTAATGTTCATCTTGCTGTGGGAGAGTTGTATTTTTTAATCTTTGCGGAGTTTTCCTTGTTATTAATTTATTCTAACGGAATGGTGTTTTTATTGATTGCAAGAAACATTGCAGTTGCCCTATTTTTTGGCCAGTACTAATGCGTCACAGGTTTAGTTGGTACTGTTTACCTATTGCTTTGAACTTTCCATACGAATGACCAAATGGCTTTTGGTTTTCCTGTAACTGTTATACCTACGTATATTTTTCTTTTAAAATCCATGAATGCATTCCTTCGTTGGGGCTATAGACAATTATATTTTTCAATTATTAAATTACGATCATCAGTGGACAAATCTGTACGGAGTTTTTTCATCTTGGCATGGCATACTCTATGTCGTCTTAACAATTTTTTCACTCCTGCTTTGGTTCCCATCTTGGTTCGCTGCTCTCATTTTTGACTTTACTTGGGATATATTTTCTGATTCCCGAATAAACCATCGAAAGAAAAGCTTTCCAAGTACTCTCCGCGCTGACTTTACACGTGATTCTTGGAAGTGGAGATGAGAATTTTATAGATGACTCTTGAACCCATTGAAATCAGCTTTTTCTAAAATGTTGAATTATTTCTTTGCTTAAATTATGAATTGTGGAAAACTTTTTCTTATTTGTTTAAAACTTTAATGATATTCAAAGGAAACTTAGTGGTAACTATTCTATGGTCACTATTGCCCTCAACAGTGTCCTTACTTAACAACAGTGTCCAGTAACTTAATCACTTGTTGTGGTATATTTGTTGCCAATAAATCAAAATATTATCCCCTCTGATAGGTGTCGTAGCTTTCTGATGCTGGGCATTTGATGAGAACGTGTGCAGCAGGGACTCGCAGATGTCTTTTTCTCTCTCCCAGTTATGTAGCTGTATGCCCTCCAGTCTACAGAGGGGGCATTGAAATCTCCACCTATTATTCTTATATCTTTCGGTATTCCTGGATGTGTGATTCGGGATTCCATTCCGGATTCCTGCTGCTCTTTATTCGTGTTTTATGTATTTGTGAATGATCGCTTGGCTGACGATTGTATTCTTTACAGCTATAAATACTCGGTTAGACTGGACCTATCTTATATATAAATGTGGAACTATTAAAAAAATCGCTTTCAGAAATATCGTCTGTCTGCCAACTTTCTGTACCAATAATGACGTTACACTCCGTGCAATGAATAAGATGGCCAAATTCTGGAATCTTATTTCTTTTAACTACGACAAAAAACTAAGTTGCAACTACTATTGCTTCATAATTATCGTTTATGCGTTTCGGGGATATTTCCAAATTGCTGTATTCAATTAAGTTATTCTTGGGCCCTATACAAGGAATACTCTTTATTAAATAACTTTTTGGTAACACAGAATTATCGACCCCACCATACGACCTACTTGAAACAACTGATATTTACAATGGATATTCTAACAGCCTACTAATTGAACTACTCTCTATCCTACCTTCTATGCTAAACTCGACGAGTATGCTCAAGTAGATTGTCATCTGCGAGAACATCATCATTTAACATTCCCTACCCTCCTAATCTTTCCTAATATTATTTTGGTGGTTGCCATCCGGTATGGAATGACATTTAAATGATTCTTGGAGTGAAAAGTAAGCTTGGGTGTCTAATATATTTTGTAAATTTCACAATTCCATTTCAAAGGTCATTTGCACTGAAGAAGTTATTTCCGTTCTGGAATTTAGAATAATCTTTTGTAACTGCAGTGAGTTTCAACGAAATCATTCAGTGCACGTTTGTGAAGGCGTAATTAAAATGGCTTGCCCATCCTCAGCCACACTTGGTTTGCAATTAGCGCTCACATGCGTCCCACAGTGCCGTCTTATCGCATGGGGCCAGCTAGAAATTACCCCAAGCGTAAGGTGGGCCCAAACAGACCAAGAAAATCCATGACTACGAAGGTATATGGAAAAGAATGGTAGAGGACCGATAAATTACTTTTCCTGGGGCCCCCGATTCTATTAAGACGTCCCCGCCGTCACACTTTTTGTCCGTACCGGAATTTGGTCGCCTAAGTCTCAAGAAAGCGTCTCAGTCGTGTGGAGATGTTTATTCGGTGGACGCTGCGTAGTTGCCGAGCCCCTCCGAGTGGGTGTAATCCCGAGACAAAGAGGAGGAAAACAAGGTATATAGAAGGAAGAGGAGATTGAAGATCGCTCGCCCTCTTGTTTGGGCCCTCCTACTCTCCACTTGCCATCTTTCGAGAAACACTGGCGTGTCGTGGGCGGCATTAAGTTGCGGAAGCTACGTCTACATCGACGAAGTTCCGTCTTAGCCGCCTCAAGGGTGTATGGCACGTGGAGATTCCAAACCAGGTATGTCAGTATTCACTTCAGTTCAAGGTCGGACGCTGTACCTAATGGCTCTAGCCGCGATACAAAAAAAAATGGAGAAATAAAAGAAAAAAATACAAAAAATATAAGCCTGGAGAATAATGCTAGGCTTCACTATATAATAGGGGAGCTATGCGCAATGAAAAATGTTTACGAGTGCGTCTAAAACACAGGTTTAGATGTTAATGCTGATAAATCAGGAATATTAATATTCATGAGGTACTAAGCCATACAGGACACGATTTCATGCAGGGTCATCATCATATCATTCAATCCTTAGATTTGTTTACGGCAGCCCTCCAGTATACTCTGTACCATGCCCTTCCTTCATACATACTACCCTTGTTTCTTATCCCGTTTCACGTGCACTATGTATCTGCCCCTCGATATTCACCTTGGGACTTCGCTTTTAAAACTTTCGCTTCAAGTTCGTTGTCTTGTGTGTGCTTAATGTGGCACATCCATCTGGGCCTTGTCTACATTATAGTACTCCGTATGGTTGTCTCGTCTTCTATCATTCTCTGCATTTATCATTGAGGTTTAGCTGCTAGCAATAAAAATTAGAAATTATTAATCACAAGTGCCTAGTCTATCTGGTGAAAATGATACTTGTATGGACAGTATCAATTGCAGTTATTATGGTCCGTTTTTGTCTGCGGAAGCAGTGGAGTTTTAAATCTCTCGTTCTGCAGTCTATTCTCGTACCTTTGCAAGTACGCGTGTGCATACGGACCTCACTTAACCCGCTCAAAAGACTTACGCATCGCTCCCGAAGGCGGTAAACCCTTATTACGCGCCCTCACGAGGTCCCCATTAAGAAGGGGGTTTGGGGGAGGTCGTGTCTCAAGTGGCCTTATTCGCTCGTCCGCGAGAGAGCGAAAGGAGTGGAGCGAGCCCTGCTCTTTGGAATTCGTCCAATCGATACTTCTCGGAACTGCAAGTGTTGATGGCACGGACAGAGCATTTGGACGAGTGCGCGAAAGAGGCGCAATGCGACACTTTCCCCGCGCACCGAAAGGACGACCGTCTTGCTCGGGTGTACATACATACACCCTTACGACGTTGTCCAGGGAAAGTATACGTACTTTACGACTGTGATGGCGGAAATGATACCGGTGCGAGTTCACCGTACGCCGGATGTCTTCAGGTCTCTTGGGTTCGGTCGTTGAGCCTTTCTTTACTCTGGGTTCGGAATATTGGCGCTCATCCATACGTGGGCTACTATTCCCGTCGGCAAGGATGTCCGGAATGAGGAATCCATGAGAACTCTGTGGGAATCGGAAGTAGGCAATGAGGTTCCCGGATTGTTCATATATTTCCCCTATCGATCTTGTTCCGTAGGCTGTTAGTGTGTTGACGGATTACTCTAATAGCTACGTCTATGTATGTGCACAAGTAGCTGAAGTTTGCCGTTCAATGTATTCCAAGTGTAGTGTTGCGTTAAAGCGGTGATCTTGTTTCAATTCATTCGTGAGATTAACTATAGTGTAGGCCTCTGTTACGCTGCCTAAAAATTAACCTGTTGGCTGAGTTTCATGTCTTATTTTGACAATTTCAGTAAAGACCTTTATTTTCTCCCTCCATGTAGTCCTGATTCCCCATTTTTTCTACCAGCTAAATTCGGAAGTGTTTGGCTTGTTGCTGCTTCGCGTGTATTTGTTGCAATTACTTGTTGATTTACTTGTTGTAATTGTATTTGTTTGCTTAGCAGAATGGTAGCTGTTGTTGAATCTCTGAAAAGCGCTCCTAATTTTTGTTGTCACCATTCATTGTGAACGGTTGGTATGACATAATGAATGGGATGACTCGGTAACATTTATGTAATTTTTCTAAATATTTGGCGTCAAATTGTCTTCAAACTTTCTGCTCCGTCAATTAAATGGCTGAAAAATGTTCTCGTGAACATTCAAGTGTTGGTGTTATTTTTCTTATATTTTTTTAATCACTTGTCTCCCTGATGATTTGTATTTGACAATGACGGGAGTATTTACAGCAAATATGGGGACATTACTATTGAATTTTACGTAGTGTTGAATTTGCGTGGTGCCAGGTGATACTAGATATTTGTGGACTCTCTGAGCTTTGTGAAGTTCGCATCATTTGCAGTAGTTCCTTTTTTTGTTTAATCTCGGTCAAATTGGATGAGTTGCCCCTATTTTGAAAGTTGCTTGCCAGGAGTGTTAAAAAGTTACTCTTAAATTATTTGAAAGATCGTGGCAGACATTTTTGTGATAATTTTATTTCGTGTGTTTACTCGAAAAATTGGCTTGTCGTGCTTCAACCAGCTGTGGCAGTCTGAAAAAAGAATCATCTCGATGCAGTTCAATGAGAGGTCTCCGGTACTTTTCTGGATGACATAAATGCACGGAATCTCGGACAAGACTTGCGAGCTTTATCGCTGTACTGTTACGTGACGCGCTAGAAGACTATTCTGACACACTCAAAAGGTTTTACGAGACACCTTCACGCTAAGCTGCCCTCTTAGTGAGAAATCTCGTCTTGGGTGTTATCGATGGTCATATGTCTTCCAGCTTCGTGCATTTAAGGGGAATTAGATATCTAATCATATGGAGACGATATTTTCTTTTTATGCTCGACGGAATGCGGGAAAAAGCACGCTCGTGCGTTTGAAATCCGTTGTCTCTAGAGCCCAAACTTAGTTGCTTGTAGTCCAAACATAGGCATTGTTACTTTCGTGAAAAAGCCGACTGCTAATGCTTGTGTTAGTATGAACTATTACAAATAATATGCTATACATGGTTATGTTCTAACACAGGAGCTGTGAACGAAATTTAGTCTCTCGGAAGGGAAAATTTGGGAGTATCCAGAATGCTGAAGACATAATGTTTTTACGTTACGCTAACTTTAATAGGGTATAGTCTAATGCACGTTGGTGACTACTCAACCCCTGCCACACACCCTTCAGGTGGCTTGCAGGTAATTTTGTAGAATTAGATGTTGAATGTTCAATGCACTACATGGGAGGCCCACCAATTAGAAATAGGAAAAGTAGATAATCGAGAATTTCGCGGAGCTAACCATATCCATTTTTTAAATGATGAAAATTTTTACATTAGTTGTTCAGCCTGGAAGCTGTCAGCTATATCTCGAGGCTTAAAAGAGATCTGCATTATATCACCATGAACACGGGAAAAATGTAGGATTCAAAGTTTTGGCAGGTTAATGTGTCATCCTACAGAAATGCTAAACAAGCCAAAACGTCCGACTGAATTTATGTGCTTCGAAAAATTTCTTGGAGGGTACAGTTTACTCAAAACCTCTTTCTTTTGAGATCTACCATTCCTGAGACAGATCCATTACTTCGTTCTTCGGAATTTGAATCCTGGCTCTGTTTATGATGAATTGCATTTACTTTAAGTTATTTTCCTCGAATTCCCTGAAAGAGATTCAAAACGGAGCGGATACTGGAGTCCTGCTACGGAAAATCAAATGTAATATGTATGTCATCGGGGATGAGTAATTGGAAATGTAGAACATAAATCTAATATCTATTCGTTTTGTGGTGTCACTGTTATACTTAATATTTAGGATGATGAATATGAAGTAATACATTTTAATATCCTTATAATCCGACTGTATTATTCCTCTAATGTATTGGCTTTATTTAATGGTATAATACATAGAATATTTTTACATAATTGATTGACTGTTAATGAAAATATAATTGCTCATGACAAATTCTCATGCGTTAATTTTATAATGCACAGTTTCAGTGTGACCTTACGTCTTTTTTCGGCGAAAAATATTGACACTCCATGAAATAAAATTAAACCCGCTGTGCCCTTTTCTGTAAAATTCAGTGTAATTCGGCCATTCACCACTTCACCATTCGGCGACTAAGCGATCACCATCATTGATTCATTTTTTATTTTGGTATTCTAACAGTTGATTTGTAGTTTTTTTTGGACAGCCCTTATCCTAACATCCCAAATTATGCGATATCGCCTCATTTTCTCTCCTGTAGATGGCTCGCTATCAGATCTCTCTTGAATTCCTCATATCGTCTCCCTCTTGTTATTTCGTTCCGAATTCCTATCCTCTTCCTTCCTCTTCCACGTTTCCCCAGCGTTCTCCTCTCTATCACCCTCTTCAGCGCGCCCTCGCCTCTCAAAACGTCCTCCATCCATCCCTTCCGCCTTCTCCGTAACTCCACCACCAGGTTCCTCTCCTCTCGAACTATATCCAATACCTCCTCGTTCGTTGATATTTTTTTAAACGTTATTACTTCATATTCACCATCATTGATATTTTTATCTAAAACAGTTGAGCAGTAGTACTTACCGGCTATCGGACCTTGAACGCAAATTGAGATACAGCTCGTAGTGGAGTGAAATATATGGTTTATGGGTGTGGTAACGGGCCTTATATATTTTCAGTTCGATGTCATGCAGTCTTCCAAAACCACTTTTGAAAGCCTGTGCGGGTGTTTCGAGGTGTCGGGCCCCCATGGCGGCGACAGCGCAAGTGCCTTGTCGTTTTGGTTCCTGACCGCTCGTCCCGAATTCGTCTCGGGGAAACTTCGAGTGGTTGTCCGTCCCTGCCGCTTTGTCCGGAACCATTCGCCCCGGACACCGTGTCTTTTTTTTGGACCGTTTCCCACCCACACCTCCCTCGAGAGAGAAAAAAGGGAGAAAAGGCTATCCGTAGCACCCGAGGATGCCGCTCGGAGAAAGCTTTACACACGGCAAGGCGGCCGGCGGCGACCCGACACCAATGGGGCCGATCCAGAAGGAAGAGAGCCTCGTTCCTATGTGGCTGTGCGGTCTCCACTAGAATGGGTGTGTTCCGTCGGGGAGTATAACCCTCCGTATGTTTTTCTTGGCGGAAACGGGGAAAATTAGACGTGAACTTTTAAAGGATAGGGAGGGACAATGAACTCCTTTCGGCTTGTGAGGAGTGGAAATGGAGGCGGTGAGGGATACGGACGACTTGAAGGTGCCCTCGTGGTCCCCGTATGTCTGGTTGTCACTCATGTAAGTCCCAGAGAGTATTCCTTTGTGATGTGCGGTGGTGAGAATGGAATACCTATTCCATTGAGATTTTGGAGGGCGAAGTAAAAATTGTAACCCCTATGCCTGGTTGTATAATGTCTGATTAACTTTAGCCCCTATTTGGTATTTTAGCTGTTGTGACCGACTGCTGAGGTCATTTGCGCCATTAAGGAAAGTGGATTGGTTTCTGAAGGAAGTGGTATAGGGGAGTGGAGGAAGGGTAGATAGGAATCCTGCTTCGGCATTAGCCTGCTCTTAACGAAAGGCGCCAAGGGGACCAGCACAATTTAACGCCGCATCTGAAGGCCGGAGTACTGTAGATCCCTCTGCAAGACTCCCAATTAGGGGATCGGGTTGCCTTTGAATAATCCCCGCCACCGCCGGGATTCGATGGCGGGCCCTCGGGATTGGAAGCAATTACTTTTGCCATCACATCTACCCGATCCCAATAGCCGTCAGATGACGTGTCTTGACGCTGACTGAGGGTTCGGTTTTTGTAAATTAAATGGAACTGCCGGTTAGTTTACTAGATGGTAACTGAGGGGAGAATGTATGAATGCCGGCTACATATATAGAAAAAACATATTCAACCAGAGATTATGAAACCGGGCCATATTGTGGGAATATTATTCACATCATTGTTTATAATCGTAACTATATTTATGTTTTGGTGAAATTCCTTCAAAGAGCATGGTTTTACGCAGATATGGCCTGACATATTTGGCTATATTTTATTGAACTGCAAGAGGAGAAGAGACTATGAATGAGGAAAAAAGTTAGGGAAATATTGAGATAGGCTGGTGACTCGAACGTTCTCTTCGGGAGAACGCGATCTTCTGTTGCCGTTATAGTTATTTATATCTTCCGGCGGAATATCACTGGTGAAGACGGTCTGCGTTAAAACGACGTTTAGTCTTTATACTGTTTTTATTTCCTTTAAATGATAATTAATAAGTATTGATGTACGGTGTTGGGGTGAAAACTGCTGTCGAGTGTGCAGGATATTTTCCTCAGTTGACTAGATGAAAGTGACCTTCGCAGTTGCTAAGATTTGAGGAAACCTAGGTGTGGGATGGTTGAAAGGCTTCCGAGGAAAGAAATGACGAAGTTGCTACGGAGGTGTGACAAATTCGACTCATCCTGAGGAATCTGTCAGTAGGATAAGTAAATAGCGTCTTATTTAGGGAATTTTTTACTGGGGCGATTTCATACCTGCCGCAACCTGTTGTCAGAAGAGATATATTGTTGAATGGAGAAGAGACTCCTTCTCACGATGCGCGTAGTTACCCATCAGTACCTTGAATTGGCCAATTTCGCCCAAATTGAATTGCGGTTGAGCCAAATGCAATGCGGTAGTCTCCGCATGTAAGTTGCGCGTCATCCGCGGGATGGGTGCTGATTATCTAATGATTCCGCTGTCTTTAAAATCGTTTCATTTAAAAGCGGAGCGTTTGTCCAATATCCTTTCACAGCTCATACTTTCTTATCAAAGAGAGTGGAAAGATAATTATGTTTTATAAAGGGTTGCGGAGAATTTGGTGAAAGAAAAATGGGAGAATTATTGTATTGCTTATAAAGATATATGAGATTTCCGGATGAAAATGTAGACATTTTTATCTTTAGCAATTGACATTTGCTGGCTCTCAGTTGCATAGCAAGAGGTATACTTGGAAAATACAGGTTTTTTCAAACATTTGATTGCTTGAATTATTGCTTTTTTATACTGTGCTAAAAAACATTTATTCCTTTAATGTGCATTACATGAATGTCCAATTAGCTTATGATTCACCTTGCTGCCGTCCTTTGTTTACGAACAAGTTCCTATCTCCTGAATTCCGGAAAAAACAGAAAATTTTTAAACATTCCCACCAGATTGAATCATTGAAGCCAACGGATTACGAGCAACTTAGTTTTTTTAACTGAATTCAGTTTTTGGAATTATCTCCTGAAATATATTTACATTGGTCGTGCTGTTAAAAATTTACAAAGACATTTCATTTTTCATTCAAGTATTCTACCAGCTGATTGGTAGGTTCTTGGGCAGTCCCCATTCTGCATCCTAATTCCATAGACATTGTCTCGCTTTGCCTCCTAAGGATGTCCCGCCATTAGATTTCTCTTCAATTCTTCATATCTTCCGCCTCCTCTTATTTCGTCCATAATTCCTATCCTCTTCCTTCCTCTTCCACGCTTCCCCAGTGTTCTCCCCTCTATCACTCTCTTCAACATGCCTTCTCCTTTCAAAACCTCCTCCATCCATCTCTTCTGCCTTCTCCGAACCTCTGCCTCAAGCTTCCTCTCCAACCATATCCAATACCTCCTCGTTCGTCTTCCTCTCCACCTAAAAATTGCGTGTTCGTGCCTTATTCATGGAAAACACTTTGGATCAAGAGATGGTCTTATCGGTGAGATTGTCAGCCAATGAGAGAGTTACAAACATTTTCCCCGTGGTGTGTTCGTTTTTGCGAATTGCTCGTAATTTGAATTTCACAAATCGGGAAAATAGTATCTAGAAAAAAAATGGCTAAAATATTCTAGGGGGATCGAATCGTTTAATTTTGTAGTACTCCAAGTCCTGTTGTTTTTTTAAATGCATGATTGTAAATGATTAATAAATCGGAGACATTTTTTTCATCCTAACCTTTTAAAGGCACCGCCAATTTAATGTTATAAATGTGAAAATTTATCAATTGTGCGAAATTTACTGAAAAATTCGTTCGCTTTGACTGGGATGGTGATATGGCCTGTTGTGATAATAAACAAAATGTTTTTATTTCCTATATAGATTCAGTTGACTGTTCACTTTTAAATATAGTTTCAATAGCGTAATTCGTGGCACAGTGGTAGGCTTAGCATTATAACAGCCATATTTTACCCTGCCGTCATGAAGTAAAACAATTTTGTTCCGTACAAGGGAGTTTCCTTTCTTTTTTGAAATGTAACAACGTATATGGTAGCTCCGTGATCGACACAGTGAAATTGTTCAATATTTGAGTAGCACTCTTTGGAAAAGAATATGAGACAGACTTCTCCGGCGATGCGACGCAATTTTTTCCCCCTTTCTATCCCGAATTCGCCCATGTGTATTACGACGCCTCAAGTGCCGGCCCATCCACATGATGTTAAAATCCGGCCCGACATCACTCAGAAGTCTTTCTTCTTCTCGTCTTTTTCCCTCCGTTCCGTCATAAGCTCGCATATTCTTTCTCCGCATCTCCACAGCATCTCCCCCCGCTTCACTGCCCACACCCTCCTGTCCCCTCCACCTCCCTTTACCCTTCACGTTCACCCCCCTCTCCTCCCGCGATTGTTTTGCCTAGAAGTCAGGGTTGAACGGCCGTTCGCGTTCACCAACAGCCGTTCCCCTCCTATCTCTCCTCTTCATGGATCCCTCTTTCTCTTACTGCCTTGGGGGGGGGGCATACCCCTCTTTTTCCTCTCCCCCGTTCCCATCTCAATCCACCGCCTCGCCGCCACGTCTTCCCCCCGCCCCCGCCCTCTTCCCCTCAATCTTTCTCCGTCCACATGTGCCCCCCCTCCCCGGTCCTCATCTCACCGAACCCCAAGTCTTTAAACGCATTCGAAGGCCACATCTCGCGGTCTCCCTCCTCTTGGAGTCAGCGGCCGAGAGAACCCGGTCTGCCTGGCGCTCTCGTCTCCTTTACTCCCTCCCAGAGCATCTTCGTATTGTGTTTTTCTTCCCAGGCAGCAGTCTTGTTTTCATTTCCAGTTGCGCAGTGAGGGCAGTCGGCTATGTTTTAGAGACGTAATGAATGTTTTCTCGGTGGCTGAGTGAATCGCATTAATCACTTATCTAGGGGTGTAGGGTATACTGGATAGCTTCAACTGAACGGGCTTAGGAAGCGTCATGAAATTAATCGTCATCAGAATTAATTCAATGTATGGTAACCTATCTTTCGCTCGGCTACATGTTTATTTTTTCACGGTTATTCCTTACTGGGATCTTATCGAGGAAAATTCAGTTCGTCGCTTCAGAAGGATTATTCTGAAAGGAAGCATTCCAGCAAAACTCTGAGGTAAAAACCGAAGTAAATGCCCCTAATCGAAGAATGAAGTATGCCCCAAAAATACTTGCAGGTCTGAGCTAGGAATTATACGTGATAGGAGACATGGTGCTGATTGGAATTATTGAAATACACTAGCGCGTATGTGATAACTCACAAATGTCAAATATTAAAAAAAAAACTCGTCATCGATTCATCTAAGGCATTGCTTTTATATTCGCGGTGATCATTGTTGATTTTAGATCATTAAAATAGGAAGAGGTAATTGTGACAATCTTAATGCGTTGATTAATTGCATAAAGACTGCTTGAAGTTTGTGGAACCGGGCCACGTAATGCTCCTGTCCAATCTTGTAATTTCTTTAGGTGTCTTTACTCTTTTCATGACTTGTTTGCATGTCCTCTATTGGAATTCCCTATGTCTTAGTGACCACATTGCTTGCCAGACGGGACTAATAATAGTCAATGGAAAATAACAAATCGAGGGTTCAAAATTCGATTTTCGGGGGTCCAAAATGTTGAATTCAGCATTGGTCTATTAGTTCTCATTTTCAATGCCTTATATGACTTCAGAAATGCTACTATATGTTTATTTGGAGCGCTCCGAAATATATCACGCCTTAATTACTGGGCACCAAACATTTGGAGCGGAAAACTATTGCAGACTTCTTCAAGGATGGTCGGGTTTGACTCGTGCTTATAGTAATTTGTTATGTGAATGAATTCGTCACGAAAAATCATATTTCAATTAAAAGCATTCTCCGGTCGGATACAAACCTTTCACGGACCACGGTTCGAGGATCTCCGCTCGAATTGTATCGAATTTTCCGCCTCCGTTTGTATGAACAGAACAGAACAGTACTCCGTAAAAGTCCCCTATAGTTTATGTCCAATCATTTTAGCGGCTTGACCGCCAACGAGACGTATCTCCGCCTCGGATGCCGAGCACTGCCAAAATTTTCACCGTGCGGAACAGCTCACAACCTTTTCATTCCTGGTCCTTTGGGGGGCGAGCGGGGAGGCCCCTTTTTGGCGGGGTGGGCCCCTGAGACGCTGCGAAGGGGGGCGCCCATCCTCCGCGTTCTGCGCCCGCTGAACTCTGAGCGCCACCCGTCCAAAATGACCCCGCTCCACCCCTTCCCCACGATCTAAAAGGATGAAGTCTTTCCTTCGTCTCCCTATCGACGTCTTTCAGTCGCCTCTCGAACCTGCCGGCGCGGCGGACGAAACCACTGAAGCACCCGCCCTCAGCCATCTCCGTCTTCCACTCATCCTTTCTAACCTCGGGAAAGTACTTTCTTATCGTTCCATTAGGTGCTTTCCTTCAAAAGTCTCGCTTCCTCGGTTTTCTGGGTTATTGCCACGCTTAAAAACAGCCCTTTGCCACAGATACGGGCGTCTCTCCGTAGTCTTCTTACCAGTGAGGCATGCAGGCGCTAAATGTTGTCGTGGGTGGAAGGAGTCCAGTGTGGTGTGTCTGTTCCTTGGCCACCTCTTCCATTTATGCCACTTTAAGAGACGGAGATAAGTGGTGCATCTGAAACGGAAGGTTGTTCTTTCACTGCGCCCTAGAGTTGTTTCTAGTTGTTGCTGATGACCGGGAGCTAGTTGTGCCCCATTGCGGTATCGAGCCTGTAGGGTCTTGCCTGTATTTAAAGTTGTCAGTTCCTGTGGTGGCTTTTTTTTCCGTATTGCTTGTTATCCGCGGGTAATAACGCGGATGTTGTACACTCTGGAGGGTGCTACGAACACACCACGACGCCTGTCTTTCGATCCAGAGTATAACATTAAATATGACGAAGAAAAAACCAAGTTAGATAAGAATGAAGCGCGAGGGAATCCCCTTCCCCATTGACGTAGCTCTTCGGTTGATATTTTTAGGCATCTATTACGGATGTCACTATAAATGCGATGATCAAATTTTCCGCTCATTATTGAATGATCGCTTCCATATCTCATCCTTTCATCTGCCTTTATCTTTGTCGTATGAGAGCTTATGATGGATATTATTGATTCTGGTATTGAGCCCCATTCAGTTGAATTTCCCAGTTATAAATAGAGAGAGAGAGAGAGCTCTTGGGTGTGCTATCTGCCTTTCACTATAGCTGATCGTACCAGAGGGCTCCCAAACATCTCCTCTTCATGCATTCAATTAACTTAATGGGTATGAAACGTTGAATTATCTTGTGGCAAATTCATTCCTCGCGAGGACAGGCTCTGAAGTATGCTTATGATTAAGCGCATATCTGTTGTTCTAACTACGGAATACAATTTCAATTATCCGGTTCGAGGCATGAATCTCTTTTTGGAACTTTTTGAACGATGGACATCCAGTGATATTAGGCCTTCTTCTAGGTTGCTGAGTTCGCTCATCTCAGACTGGCTCTAGGAGCTAGTCATCGTTGACAATACAAATGTAACATCATTTTGCCTTCGCATCATAGCCTACAAATGTGATATCATTTAGAGACAACATCACTCGTTCTCGATCGTCATAATCATCTTCGGCTGTTCAATCAGAAGATCGACTCACTGCAACGTTTTATTTCTTCTAAATCTGTGAAAACTCCCTACATCCTCCAACTTCTCCCTTCTGAGATCTATCTTGAATAGGCCAATGTCTCTCGCTAAGGAAGTTTAACTAAGTTTCGACACAGCTTTTTCCACAAGTAATTTTATTTTCCGCGACCATGGTTTCGTTACAGAGTAACAGAATCAGGTCCTGTAACTCTGCAACGAAACCATGGCCACCTGATGTTGTTACTCTTTAACGAAACCATAGTCGTGGAAAATAAAATTCCTTGTGGAAAAAGTTGTGTCGAAACTTCGTCAAACTTTCTTAGTATGAAGGACTTCCGCAAAGTTACGCCCGAAACAGTTTCTTACTCAATGTCTCCCAGTTTTCCTTGTGGAACTTCCTCTTCTAGCAAGTCAACTATTAACTTGTGTATTGATTGTGTATTTCCGTTATTGCTGCCCAACACCAAGGACGAGGTAGTGATCGTTTAGGCGAAGCGAAGAAATGGCTTATTCCTGTCTGCTTCGCTAAGTCATTCTCCTCCTTGTCTTCCTCTCCTCCCCCTGTGGAAATGGCCTCTTCCCTCTGCTTGTGCCCCCTCTTCACCTCACACACGCATGCTGTCATATCGCTCTCTTTTTTTCCTTTTGCCCACCTGTCATTTACGCTTCGTGACTTCCGGGTCACTCGATCTGATAAATTGGATCGCTTACAGCTGGTCACCAATATCCGCCGCCTCCATGTCGTGCACGCCTTCCCTGCTTGCCATGTTTCTTTCCAGGTCGTCGTCGGTGACGTACGTACTTACTTGTTGGAGAGCGAGAGGTTGTCAAGCGATCAGATGGTAAAGGTATATTGCAAGGATGCGAATCTTTCGTTTTCCACCACTTAACTGCAAATGCATGCGAATATTGGGGAACAATTTGCATTGCTTTCATTTGCAATGATAAGGTGTTTGGGTCGCGCTTGTGTGAGTCTAAAAAAATGTGGAATCTCGCATTTTTATACTGTTTTAAACATACTGCTCTCCTTGATGGGATTCTTGAGGCATACGTCGTTGAAAAGTAAAAGTAAGACTCTTAAGGGCCGGTTTTATAATGTCTGGTTAACGCTAACCAGAAGATGATTCACCCTTTAACTTTACCTGCAGGTGGCTGAAAGTACTGGTTACCTATCAGTCTGGTCTTATACAGAAGCTAACCAGAACTTTCAGCCACCTCTAGGTAAAGTTAAAGGCTGTATTATCTTCTGGTTAGAGTTAACAAGACATTATAAAACCAGCCCTAAGAGGTTCATATTAGTCGCCAAATAACAACGCGGCAGATACCCGGAAGAAGAATGGAGTATTAATTTTACTCGGTATTTCGTCCTAGTGTTATTGACATCAATTTATATTTTGTAATTACTTTTATCCTGTAGTTATTGGACGACCTTTTGAATCGCACCGAAAACTCACCTTTATTTAAAAGTTATTTTGGGCGTCATGGTGCGAATGCTTTCAACTACTATCGCCAAGATATCCTAGGGCTTGCTGGTGAGTGGGTTTGTAATGCACCGGCTTAGCTGGGAAATGCTGGAGAAGGTGTAAATGGCAAGGAAAATCGGTTCAAATTGTCAGCTTGTGCACTTTAATCCAGAAAGTATGTGGTGATTTTTGTTGACTCACATTTGGGAGAGTCGTAAAATATGACTGGAAGAAACTTTTTATCCTATGGAAAGCTTTCTTGCTTTCCAACATTTTCCTTAAGTTTGCCATCTTAGTCCTGGATCGGCGTCATGAGAGCCCAGAGAAAGAGTTTAGAAGGGATTAAGTGTTTGAAGGGGATTCCGCGAGTGCTTAGTGGACCTAACTTTTTTAGATGAGCTCCGTGGAATGATACCAATGGCAATGCCTTTCACTTTTACCGGATTTATTCAGATCTTGGAATGCCTGAAGATTATTCTGGTGATAAATCTTTTTCTATTCGCTGTGCTGTATCTTAAGGTAAATTTCATTTGCCAAAATCATATTTTTCTGAATGTCTTACGAATACTGTCGTCATTATCAGCAATGTCCTTGCTTCAATCGATAGCCCTAATCCTCCATTGAGTAATCTTCTTGATGCTTGTACTTAGCGTGCTTTCAGTTGAAGATGCGTGACCCTAAATTTGTGGAATTTTTCCATTAATAATTTCCTTTTATAAATAATTGTGGTATGACAGTGGCCTTTGGTGTAATAATCGGGTAAATATAAATGTTTCGATTCCCTTTATTAGCTGGCGACATGTTTTTGGTTAAGCGACTAAATATGTTGTCCTTTTAGCCAAGTGACGTTTTATTCGCCTCGGAGAAGAAATTTTCCAATGTTTCCCAAGGCGTCCGGGACGATTTCCCCATGCATTGCTCGTGTTATGTTCTCGATAGTCGTTTGACTTATCATACATGTGGACGAACGAAATACTGTGGAAAGGAATTCATTTTGCTAATTTTTTCAAACAATAAAACCTTGTTGCAGGAAATTATACGCCCTTGGGAAAACCCGTCGCCATCTCTGGCTGACTGGTGTAATTTTTTTATTGCATCTCCATCTTTCTCCCTTACGATCGTGAAAAACCCGTTGGTGAGATGCCCCGGGGCGCTTTCTTCCTCCTGCTCCTTCGAAATATTCTATTCTCTGGCCATGTAATCAACGGCCTCGGAAATATTTTATTAGGCTCTCGAATGAGGCAACGGACCTTCGTATTTTTTACAGCCGTTATCTTTAATCACGAAAGCAAAAGTCGGTATGAGATCGTAGCTAATATGTACGTTTGTGCCGGCCAAATACATACCTCCCATATGCAGCATTACAAGAATGAGTCGGTGATTCATATTTAGTTTTCACTCATTCGCTTATGCTTTTAAGTGTAGTTCTTAAATGAAGACCATCATGAATTTACTAGTTTCGGCTACTAATGACTGAAATGATGCAGTCAGCCTATTCTGCGATAGGAAAACATTAGAAACCATTAATTGATTTTAAAATCTGAGGGCAATATCATTTATTGTTTTGAACACGCCTCCGAACTTGTTGTGGGTAGCAAGAATTTCAATTTTTTTCATTTTTAAGAAGTTATAATGGAATTATTTGGTGTTCGTGTTTGATTTCGAACCATGTAATGCTTGTATGGTGAAAAATTTTCGGATGGCCTCATGGAAGGCATAATCATCGTGTTTGCTTTTTCTTCAAACAGAAATGTTAAGTTAAAGGTTTAAGGCATAGCGCACTTGTTAGGAGTGATCCTCTTTAAATCGATTGTCTCCTTTAGTTTAAGCATTTTCATTCATTTGATTATTGATTAATTAATCATTGATTTTTACAGAACTCAAGGAGGTGAAATTGAACGATAGCCAATTAAGCCACAAGTATTCTATTCTATTCTATGCTCTAGACGCTTTTGTAATTAATTTGCCCATAACTAAGCTATTGGTGTTATACCACCATTCGGACGTGAATCAGTTGCTCTTAAAAGTGGGTTTACCTATGCCTTAAATTTTTTGAATTTGTTGCTACATCAGTTAAATTGCGGAAATAAAGATCCACGTTTGGTGATTCAGATGTAGATATTCCGAAGTTTTACAATAATGCCGGTTGTGAAAGATCTCTTGGAGTTAACTCTTTCATTACTGTCTAGAGTTTGAAACAATTAAATATATTTTAATAGTTTTTCATAATTATATTTAAGGATAATATGGAATTTGGGCTTCAGTTGCAAATCGCTCTACTTTTTGAAAATTGCATATCGTCTCTGTAAAAGAGATTACGTAATAGCCATCAGCTACTTTTAGCTTTGAGAAAGTCTTAAAAATATCAGATTTATTTCCAATAAAAATTGTTTATGCATTAGACTCTGCTTAAATAGACTCTGCTGCGTGATACTTCTTACTTATTTAAAGGTTCAAGACATCAATGTTGGAGTAACGAAGTAGTCGTTATTAATCTAATTGGAGATTATTTCAGTTCACTACAAATTCTAATTTTTTTCATTTGAGAATTGAATACTTATTTCTCTTTTTTAACTAGTCTTCTCAAAGAATGTATGCTCAAATACTCCTTTGAATGAAATAGTATGAAGTGTGAGGTATTGTTGTTGATGATCGAACCTCGGATTTTTTTCATGGGGAAGCGAAAATCTCGAATTTGAACCTTGACGCGCCATGCTTGCTTTCTATCCCTGTTTCCTCTCGCCCAAGGCCGAATCAAAGCCGCTCGGAAAGTTTGTCTTTCTTTGTCACGCGGACCGGAACGCCCACAATTTTTTTTCGGTTATTCTCACCTCCCACCTCCCCTCCTGCCCACTCTCCCCATCCTCCCAACCGTTTCAATCCGTTCCGAAGGATTCCCAACGCGTTGGCACTGAAGAGTTCCGAGTTATGTCGCATTTGGTTAAATCCACGGCAAAGGGCCATGGACAAGCTTGTGTTTCCTCCCCGTTTCTGTCGCCGCGACAAATACGCGGCGACAGCGCGCCGAAAGTGAAACGCATAGAATAGAATGGGGGCGGTCAAGCTTGCGACCAGCGACTAGCGGCGAATTGTTAAACGCTGCATGTCGCGTTTTAGGCGCGTCACGCCGATGAACGCTCCACATAGTTTCAAGTGGCGCATGCCATACTGGCGAACGTGTCGCCGGTAGTCGCCTTGCGTTTGATGTCCCAGTCTGTATTCTTCCTTGCTGGTGGACGTGTCTTTTGGTGCGATACGGCAATGTTGGACGTGGATTTGTTTATTGGTGAAGTATCTCGATGGGAGGTTTTATGGAATTTTGAATCTATGGACTACCATAACAGAGAGACATGAAGGCCAATATTTGGTTTAAGTAGCTGTGGCAGTGTGCGTAATAATAAAAAAACTTATCAGGGCACTCTCTTGCTTGCAGGTATAAAGTATGGAATTGCCCCACACATAGTCTGAACGAGTTGATAGGGTGAACGCTGTACTTCTTACGTTTCTTTTTCTTCAAATACCGAGAAACAGCGAGCGCGATTAGCAGATCATCACTTTCCAAACTCATTATGCCGACTAGACTGAGCGTTCAGAACGCTCGAAGTTTGGCTTCACCTCCTCCGCGACTGAGTCGCAGACCCCCACCCGGAGTTTTTGTCGCGGCGACAGAAACGCGGAGGAAACGCAAGCATGTCCATGACCTAAGTAGTGAAATGCTCGACATCTGTCGCGGCAAAGATGTTTTCACAATCTCAATTCACTTAGATTGTGGAAAGAAAATGGTACAGTATGCCTTAGTTTTGTATTTATTTATATATCGTAAGGATTTTATAAGAAAATGAGGTTGACGACCTGATAGTCCTCATTTGCGTGTTTTTTTCTTGTATCGTCTATCATTATTACTGAATAACTGTCTAATTGGTGTGCGTATGCATAAATCACGTGCAGTGGCATACCATATTCAGAACTGCAATTAATATCATTATTGAAGAATATAACAAATGAAATTTTCCATATTGCGTTTTCCGGACTCATTTTGTAATAGGTACATACTTAGTTTTTAACGTTTGCGATGCATATAGAGGTCGAGCCGTAAGTAATTCTTGGATTTACTCCGAATTGATCATCAATCCCACGACCTACTTGGCGCAGTTATCTATCTCCTCATTCTCCCACAGTCGAACATGTTAATGGCTTCCTATATTTTTTTCCATCCTGAATAGTTCTTCCACCGTAGAATTCAACCTGCATAGTTAATCGTTCTCGGTGGCCGGGGTGGCACAGGGCAATGTTTTTCGGAGTACGGGTTTCCATGTTTGGCTTAGCACGTACCTGCAGTCACTATTGATGGTGTTCTTTTTTAGTCGGATTTCTATGGCTTCCTTTGTCAATCAGCCCTAATACCCAGAAACCAATGTCCTACGAATAACTTGGATTCGGAGCAAAAATAAAAAGAAAAGGACGTTGCTGGTAATCATCGTGAAATGGGAGAGAGCGTTGATGATCCTGAAGTTGTAAAAGATGATCCGACTTGTAACGTTAATGCTCCTCCTCGTAACTGGTTGCTTCTGATGGGAAAAAGTGGATTTTGCTAGATTTTGGCGCCGAACAGCCTGGGCGGTGATCCTACCAGAACATGCTCTGGAAAACGCCTGGTGTTACTACCTACGCGAAAAGAGAAGTTGATGATACTGCCCTAAGAACCCTACACCTCTTTATTGACGCATACCATACTGATCCACATCAAGAAGTATACAGAAACTGAGGCGTGCGTAAAATAAAAAAAACTATATTTGGTGTTTACATAGGAAAGAGCTACAGGGTTTAATCGCAATTCCGTACGCTCGAGTTGTGTTTGGTGTTAGAAAATCCCCGTGGACAAGCAATGGTCTGAGACGTGAGGCCTCAAATTCTGTTCGAATGTAATATCTAGGAACCGGTCCAGGGAAATAAAGCGGTACTTGAGATTTGATATGAAGTCTATTGGATCAGAGCTCCTGAAGGGCAACCGGATTGTTTTCTTTTCCTTTGTATGGAATAGATTTATTGGCAATTGTCAATCCTATCTACTGTCCTGGTATGAACATTGCAGTGGACGAAAAACTGTACCTATCTAAAGCACGCGTCCTTTTTACACAATGATATTACTTTCACTGCGTATCAAGGCAAAACCGACAATCATGTAATTATGCTTAGTTCTATGCATCCTTCCGCCCAACTCAAAGATAATGTGAAAAAAACCTGGGACAATTGAGTATTATAATGAAAAGAAGGGTGACGCTCATGTAATTGATCAAATTACTCGGCAATCAGTACTAAATCTGCATCTTGGAGGTGGCTAGTGCAGTGGATAAACGATGCGACACCAGCGCAAGATGCCCACTGGTGATTCATATATTAGTTCAAAGGAAGAGAGTGAATGTAGGGAAAAGGGCAATAATTTCCGAGTGAGAGCTAACTGTGAGAATAATCATAATATGGGCACGTGCAAGAGTTGGATTTCAGGCTTTCCCGGAAAATGATGCTGATGAGTTCTTCTCGGGTTTCCCACCGGGTTAGGCTTTCCATGATTGCCGACGTTTCGGCAGGAGACTTTCCTGCCATTTCAAGGCTTTGGAGGCCTTGAAAATGGCAGGAAAGGGTCATGCCGAAACGTGAGCAATCGGCAATCATGGAAAGCCTAACCCGGTGGGAAACCCGTGAAGAACTCATCAGCATAAAGTAAGAGTATTTGTGGAAAAATGTGAAGAATATTTCTTACATTTGCGAAGGTTGTCATGTGCAGCAGTAGATGACTAGGTTTTATGTCCTCCCAAATTATGTAAGCAAATGATTTTTTCATCTCTTATGCGTTTATTCTCATCCATGTTTTCTTAAAATAAGAATCACATACTAACATTATGCGTGTGATTGGCACGTTACTCATTACTGCAAAATCTTTCTCCGACAAGACTGCAAGAAAGCTTGCAACAAAACCTAAGACAAGACTTCGTACATAGCGTATCGATCATTTTAATATATATTTATTATATTATATTTATTTATACATTGAATCAACATAACAAACACACCTTTAGAGGTTAATATCTCATATTGAAGCAGTAGTAAACATTTAATGGTGAAGAGACAACTTCACTTGATGACGAAATAGGAATTTAGCCAAAATGGCTAAGTTGGCCTTTCTAGGAGGTAAAAAATTCCGGCCGTTCTAGTGTTAACCAATGAATTTAGGATTGCTCAACCAATAAATGAATGAATAGTTTTTTTGTAACTCATCTCAACCAGAAAGTTTTTCACACTTTATTCTGATAAATATTCCTTTGGCCATCTTCTCCAAGTGAGTATGATCGTTTACCGAAATACCCATGCTTGGCATTATACGTGTATTGCTGTTCGGATCTGTGAAACCTCTGAATTTCGGAGTTTTATTTAATTTCAGTGCAAAGCAGCAAATGTGAAAAGTATTGAGACTCTCTTAGCTTCTGCGTGTGAGGCTGAAATTTAAGAGAGAGCTGCTTCAGTCAACGCTTCGTTAGCTCTAGGGAGCCAATCGTGGTATCACTCTGCATGATGGGCCCACTTGGAGCTTCAAGAAACTGACTCCTCTGTTGTCGGTTGAGAGGGCAGCGTATGCCCACAGAACCTCCCCCCCTCCCTACACATTTCCTCCCCTCTAAGAAACCTCTTCATTCTTTGCCCGTCTCCTCTCTCTCTCTCTCTCTCCATGGTAACACCGTTGTTTAAAAATGGCGTCGCCCTATCATCGCCTGAGGAGCCAAGTCTGCGTGACCGCCGACTCCCTCTACTTCCCCCCCCTCCTCCTCCCCATCTCTCAGTCTCATCCATCTCGTTCCCATCCCCTGTACCCTCCCACCGTACCCCCCTACCGCCTCTGTGCGCTCCCCTCCACCGTCTCACCCGCTCAGCTGCTACCCTCAAGTTATTTTTTACCTATTTTCCCTCCCCCGGTGTACTTGTGCCGGACTCGCCTCCTTCCTACCCGACCCATCATCCTCTCCCATTCTCTCGATCCGTTTTCTTCACTGCTCGCTCTCCCCATCCACCTCAAATAACCGAGAGGGGGTCGGGGAGTGATTCCAGCGAGAGCAGCCAACCAGCCGGCCAGTATACTTGACTGCTCGTGCTTATTAGCAGCGGGAGACAGAACCTCATCCTCTCCCGCTTCTCCATCTTGTTCTTCTCCTCCAGGTTTGGGGTTGAGTCGAGGGTGTCGGGTTTTATACCGAGGGCGTCGATCATCCGAGAGGTGTTGCCGTAGGGAGAGGGGTTGTTGGCTGGTCCTCCTGCGACACTTTTTGGTCTCTGCTCACGGAGCACGCCTTTGGTGTCCCAGGGTGCGTAGTCGAGCTGAGGAGGAAGCTTGCTCCGTTGGTCTCGGTTTGCGGGGTTTCACGGCTAATCTGACGGGTGCTCCTCAATTTCACGGGGTCGTTGGTTCATGTCTCTGTTTTCAGACTTGCCGAAGGTGGACAGGGGCGGTAATTTCGTGCTCTGGTGTTCTACGCAAATGTAAGCTAAAGCTTATCTATGGAACATTCATGGCTTCTTCATTTTGGAATCGGTTGAGTTTCAGTTGATTGGTGGGATTTACTTAATATCGCTGAGGTTCAGGACGAATCTAGATTTTTGGGCATAGCACAAGCATAGCGCTGTCCTAATCTATCAAACCAAACCACTTGTTGCGGAGGCGCTCAGCATTATTCCCTTGTGTTATGAATTGATTTAACTGTAGATGGTTTACGTTGGAGACAGATAGTAAATATTACAGCAAAATGTCAATGTCGTCGTGTCAATACTTTTCTGCTAATCAATATTTTTATGTAATTACTTTTATTTTTTGAACCCGCGAATAAAAACTATACTGGAGAGCACAAACGATGTTATCATCAGTTCTCAGGGTAGGTTGAATTAGTTTAAGATAAAAAATGAGAAGTCCACCGTTGAGAATTTAGCGTCCGGCTTGTCTTTAAAAAGAACCGAGGAGGCATTCATGTAATGGGAAGTGTACAAACTTTTTCGCATTTAAATTCGTAAAATATCTGGCAATCTGTGCAATGCATTCAGCACTTTTTTTGAGTTGACTTATGCCTTAAATTTAAAGTGTCAAATCAGTATTTCAGCTTCTAAAAATTGATGTGTAGTGAAAATAAGATTTTCATGATAGTGGGTCCAATAATGGATGGAAGTCCTCACGTTATAATTTCGGAAGAATTCCGTGGCTGCAGGTTGAGCCTTGCGGGGCGGAAGGGGATCCAATTTGTTCTTACACACGAGGATTTGAACGTCACATCCACCTGAGGCTGTCAACGAAGGATTTCTTAGTGTTGCTTTAGAATTAGTCTGAAAAGTCCTCTAATAACCTGGGTATCGCTCAGCAACCCTCTGCGTACTACTATATACTTAATTACGCTCCCGTAGGAAACTGGTTTGGATGCGTTTGAAAGCTTTATCGATCTCCCTCCATGATTTTGACGATTGGTTATCCTCCCTTGGTCCACCCGTGTATTCGGAAAAGGGGGGGGAATGATTTTTTCCTGGTCTCGGCCGTTCTTTTGTTTAACACGCTTCGTATCGTTTCCCCTATCTGGTATTTTATTTAAATCCAGCGTGCTCCCTGCAATATTCGTAACGAATGATAATTCCTCTCAGCTCAGCGGAACTTAATCCAATTTGTGAATCAATTTGGCGTTGTAATTGCAGCCGCGCATCTGGGGCGTTTAAACGGAGGGGTACATAACCTGACAGCTTTTCCGTGTCGAGTCGTTCGAAAATACTCCATTTCACTTGCTCGAATGAGAATTGTGTAACGTGGTGGTTTTGAAATCTTTTTTTCCTCAGAAACAATATTCTGGCGCGATTCGGTTTTCATGTTCCCGATTTTATTCGCGCCACGCTGTCAGTTGGCTCTTGAATAAAATATTGCCCTCCAACATTGTTAGGGAGACTGTGCGGCTCATTGTTTCTCTTTTGCCATAACCAGTTGTGCAACTAGCATCTGTAATAAATGGTACGCTTCGTTGAAATGGTTTTTGTGTTCATGTGGTTTTTTTTCTTTAGCCTTTATAAAGCTTAGAGAGTATCGGTTCCTGTCCATCGTTCTGATTCAATCGTGAAAAATCTCCATTTCCGTTCACCTTCTTCGCTGTTAACTGAACGGTCGTACTGCTTCCAGGAAAATACAATAATATGCATACCATTGGGGCGCTGTAACACAAAGTACCCGGCAACACTGCGAGCTGTTTCGTGTTCTAAACCAGACGAAGCCACTTTGCATACCCCTTCTCTAACCTAAACGATGATATGTTCCGTATACAAAATCTCAGCCAAACTTTTGGGCTGATAACTAAGTGACATGAGTGGTATACTTATCTATGTTTGGATGATTTGTCGCAGGAGCGTCAGTACAATGAAAACTCCTCCCTGATATTTTCATCAAATCTCCGCCTTTGACGCCTCTAATAATGGTATTGTTTTGTCTTTGATCTTCAGATTTACATTCCATTCAGTTTTCTCTTCTTTTATTATTGGTTCATTTATTAAGTAACACCAGAATGTAGTATAATTTCTGATCAGTGAGTCGTTCATTTGTGCGTCTTACACCTTGTCTAAAATTGTATGTTCAGAGGCGATCGCTGCGGTGAATGAATAACTCGTGGGTTAATTGGTGGGCATGTTTGTCTCATCTCTCACGAGTATTCGACTCCAGCAGCGGGAACAGCTATGAGGTTCGTGTATATTTAGACACTAGGAAGGGAAAGGCTTGTTAATGGCCTTTTTCCTATGCAGCTAGTCGCCGAGATAGTCATATCTCACCTCTTAGCGGAGTTTTTCTGTCATTTGGATAATGGAAACAGCTATGTTTTCGGCTCATTTAAAGTGAGGTTTTTCTAAAGTGTGAGGTTATTTGAATTGAAAAATCGTTTATCATAGGCCTAAAGTGGCGTCTGGTAGCTTTATATTTTATAAGTTAAGATGTTCTCACGGATGAAGCCATCTTGACGTATTCATTGAATAATGCAGTAGGTCATACTATGCACTGTGTGATCAATTCTGAAAACTTGCTTGAAGATGTTCTTCCCAATATTTATATCCTGGAGTTAAATCGGTATGGTTTCCTCGTCCTTGGCATGGTGGAATTTAAAAACTCTTCAAATTATGCTCAGAAGAGCACAAATTAACCTTAAATATATTTCCCCTCCTACCCAGTGATAATTGTCTCGGTTTATGATTTGATAGATTGTTTATCGCCCGCCAAATGGTATGCGAATTTCTTTCTTTGAAATTTAGAAGCAACCCTGTACATATTTATCGAATTATTACGAAATATAGCTCATGTGCCATGAGGCAACGTGATAAGAAATAATTGAATTGCCATAATACCAAATATGTATAGTTTCTTAATTTTTTATAATTATAAGTAATTTAATTAATTTTTTTCGCTTGTATTTATGAATATCACTGATTAGAAAATGTATGCGAAGTTTCACGCAAATATATTTATAGACAGTGTCGCTCCGACCACCATAATACACATGCAAAAAGACTAATTGTAAGCCAATTTTGTATGCAAATGCGAGAACGGGATCTTAGATTTGAGTAGCCTCGTCCCGAGTTTCACACACTTACTATATTTCCGTCGACCGGGGTATTGAGGTGGTCTTTGTCCTGGAAACTTTTCGAGGTCTAGCCCCCTGGGGGAATGGGGGAAGCGTGATAGAGAGGGATAGACGGAAGTCATCGTGAAGTCGAAATGCGTGGCCGCTCCTTGTAGCCACCTTGTGTAGGGGGAAATATAATCGCAGTCCCCAGAGATATGTTTCGCACCACGTCAAAACCCTCAACTTCCCAAGTGAGTTAGCCTTATCCTGCTGGATGGACTCGCGGGCCGTCACCCAGCTGTGGGCAGCCGTCACTTGTCCCAGTGGCTCTCCTACCACGGATAGTGTGACGGACAGTGTCATTTGTTCCCTAGCTTAGGACGCAGAGTTACCTACATGGAAATGTACACTCGCGTGTCATTATCGACCTTTCTTTTTCTCAGCTGTTCCTTTGTACTGCTACTGTTCAGTGCACTTGGAAATCAATCCAGTTCCAAACTATGCAATCCATTCGTTTGCTGTTTTGACTTCCAACTGTCTATCGATTTTTATGGGAATTTTGCACTAAGTTCCGGCATGTTGTATCTGGTGAATGGTCGACTTGTCCTCTCATTGTCAGTGCCTTTTGAAACAGTGATATGACCATTTCATTTCTATGAAAATATATTTTCCTGAAAACCTGAGTTTTTAATTAATGCAGCGGTGACATTACGCCACTCTACGCTTTTCATTTGTATATTGGCCTTTGTATTATCTTCCCAAGTGTTTTATCAGATCTGAAATTTTATATATATATATATATATATTAGGGATGAGTCGATTCCACTCTTTTTCGATTCCGATTCCAATTCCGATTCCTTCAAATCGATTCCCGATTCTCGATTCCGATTCCATCGATTCTTATTCCTTCTAACAGGTGGGATATTTATTTATCTGTAGTATTGCTGTCATTAAAATTTAATAATTGAATGGAATAAAATAACAAAACAATTAAGTGGCCCAATAAGTATATTGGTTAATGGTAATCTTCTGGGACCATGTCCCAGGTATACGCCAGTTGGGTGTGGTACACCTCGCAAAGGGTCTAAATCCGAAACCCTTTCCCGAGCACTCGGCCCAACGTTGGCCTCTCTCCCCGACCCACGCGGTGGGGTGCTACCGCAATAAAAACTGACCCTACCCAGTATAATTTAAACTTTAACAACTACGCCATATTGTAAAAAATTCTATTTTTCATCGTACTTCTGATAATCGTGCAAGTACATACGTCTTTTAATCGTTGTTCTACGATGAAAAATAACCGTTTTATAGATTTTCGTAAAAATTTTAAAGATTTTGGTTGAAAAATGGCAACGTCGCAGTGAATTGGAGGCGGTTCCGCGAAGTTTGAATACGTCTACGGTATTTTCTGACGCTTTCCTCATTGTTTGTACGTACGTCTATTGAGTGTAGTTTTGTTTGTGGTGTTATTGACGTCGATTAATGATATTTAACGCTGTGTTTACCTAGTTGTTGTCGAGGGAATGTTTCCAACATTACCTGTCGCCCATTTTTATTGGTAAATCAACACTTTGTCATCGATCGCATCACACTTGGTCCGCTCCCATTAGTGCCCGTCGGCAACTTTAGTTGCCATGCCACGTTTTGCCTTAGATAACGTTCACTTTGTAACAGATTCATCCGATTCTTCGTGTGTGCCTTTGCTAGACCTTACATTATTGACTGGTAATACTCGTCACTCGTCAGTTTGATTGTGTTTCGCGTGCTAATTGGATCACTGCTGTCCCTCCAGGTGTTGACTTGACAACCTTCTATGAAATGTAAGTTAAATCCTTTTTATGTGTTGTATTCGTAGTTTTTTTCATGTTTATGCCTAGTGAATACATTATTAAGTATTTATTCAAAATAATATGCAGATACGTGGATATATTATTTTTCTGGGCCAATTTTTAAGTCGATGGCAATTAATAAATAATATTGGGAAAAGACGCCGTTTCTCAGAATTTTTCTAATTTCAAATGCTATTAGTAAACCATTAGTAGTTTTTTAATCATAAGTGGGTAATTTTTTTGTGTTTATGCTACATTGGACATTTTTTTATTTCATATTTTTTTTAAAATATCGATATTTAGATATTATTCCATCAGCTACTACCAATCAGTGCACTTTTGGATAATACTATATTGTTTCCTAATGATGATGGAAAATTAATAATTTATGTTTTATCATCATAATTAACCATTACCATGCTATTTACACATTCTTTGAGCTCTATTCTGATTTCATTTGTTTGAGAAGCATAAGAAACATGGCAAAAATCATAATTCGAGGCAATACCTCCGTGATACCGATGAGTAATTTCGTATATGAATTTAAATATTGGCTTTATTTACTTTATTACACATCTTAAAAAATTGTATACATTCGCTTTTAGGTCCCGAAAAAACAAGATTCTCGATGCCTTAGTGGAGGATGATATTTCTCCCGACAGCATTGCTAATAGCCCACCTATCAAAAAAAAAAGGGAGTGATTAGCGATCAAGTTTCCGATCTTTCTGACGAGGAGGTAGATGGAGACTTAAGTCATCTTTTGCTTGAATACTGCAATCTGATATTCTTGCCTACTTCTCCGAGGAGGCTGAGGAAAGGTTGATTCAAAGTGGAAGGAGCAATTTAAGTGAAATGTGTGAGTCTTCAAAAACAATGACCCTCAAGAAAACTAAGAAGCGTAAGCGTTGTTACCCCTCGCGATCTTGGAAAGAAAACTCTAGTGATTTTACTACTAAAATTGAAATTCCATCGCCTCATTACTGGCCCAATGCAGACGACTATTTGCGCGAACATGTAAAATCTCCTTTTGATGCCTTCAAAGCATTTTTGCAGACAGTTTAGTGAACCACATAGTCGTACAAACTAATCGATATGTTGCTCAACATCTTGTGTACGACTTTGAAGCAACCAATCACGAAATACAGCTACCGAAACACAACGACGAACAGGGGCTCTATAAGTTTTTCCACTTCTTCTGATCTGATTGCAGTACGGTGGAATGATAACGCTGTTGCCACAGTCAGTGTGTTTATTTTTCTTAGTTTTGTATAAAGTGATCTTTGTCAATGAATACCTGTTACTAATCATACCAAGTAGCCAAATTCTTAATATGTACTTAAGTGACTTGTTCCACAGTATAAAAATAGTAAACAATAGTATTATGTTAATAAATTTAAATCTAATTTTATTGACAAGTAATGGTGAGCTTTTATTGAATTTAATGAAAATCGTTTCCTAAATTCCATTCGTAACAATCCATCCACGTTCATAGGAATGGTAAACATTGCATCAAACTATTGTGCCTTAATGCAAACTCCTCTTACTTTCATGTAAAAATATTGCTATGGGAGTATAAGATTTATTTAAGTGAAGTAAACTACAAAAAACTGGGCAGCAAAGGACAAAAGGCGAATTTACTGCGAATTTTGCCGATTTTGACTATGCGTGTGCCCGTCGTGAACTAAAGTTGCCACCTCAGAAAACCAATAAAAAATTATGATGAAGTGTAAAATTTCATATATGTTGTTTAGAACCCCATCAGGACCATTTTGTAATAAAATAGTAGAAATATTGCCACGGGAATTATGGGCATTAATGGGTTAAGGATTAGTAAAGTATTCATTCTTTCTTCCTACCTTTCTCTAAGTACAGACAAATTATGGGATTCATTTTCCCAACATAAGCTGTAGTCAGATTTTTATAATAATCACTTAAAAAGCAGAAACTTTTGTTAAATATGGTTATCTGTAGCATACTTAGAAAGGGATCTGGGCTGTGGATCAAGGATGCCATTAGGAGTATACCTGTAGTGTAGTGCATGCTTGTGAGTGTGTGCTTGTTAGTGGTAGTTACACTCTTTAGGGTATAGTGAAATGCATTTTGGTGACTACTCACCCCCTGCCGCACACCTTTGAGGTGGCTTGCAAGGTAATTTGTAGATGCCAGTTCCACTTGCTAGAGGGGTGTTTTGAAAATAAACACAATTAGGTTTCGTCATAGGCTTATTATTATATATTGGCGCCGATGACTCGTCAGTTTCACAGACTGCTCCGATAGACGGATTACAGTGCTTGAAACTTTCTCCAGATGACAGTTGAAGCAAAGGTTAAGTAAAGCTCTTGATTTTAAAATACGGTCAACGTTTGATCCCGGCAAATGCCGACAATCGAGGCTTCTGATTGGTTCCCTACATGTTCCTTGCGCATCTAGCCATGGCTGGCCTTTTTTTACATGGGAGAGATAGGGAATAAACATGTTTTCACAAGATTAAAAAAAATTAACTATATTTCATCGAATTTGAGCTATGATAACTTGTGAATGATTACATTGCCTATAATACTACATCATTTTCATATCAAGTTTATCCTCCAAAATGCGGGAGTCGGCCTGTATAATACGAGCCCAGCAGACGCCTCAAACGCCAGCAGACGACGTCGTCTGCAATATGAGTGGAACGTCGCGATATTTTCCCCACTCGTAAAGAGACTTCTCGTTGATAACTGGCGGAGTTCACAATAACATCGTTAACAATTCGGAACTTACCTCACAAAGACGAGCATCCTTCCCTGTAATCCAGTCAGCTCTGGATATCCTTTGCAGTCATTTTCTTCTTTTTTCATTCCTTGCTGCCGAAGGGATAAGATATAACTTCGTCCCTTTCTTGTTTAGTCCCTATCTCTCCCATGTAAAAAAGGCCAGCCATGGCTAGATGCGCAAGGTTGACCGTACTTTCCTAATACAGAGCTTTAAGGTTAAGGTTCCCCGTCCGTGTCCGTGCTCTCAATGAGATGGTGGAAATCAGCGACTTTGTTTTTTATACTACGACTTAAATCGGTAATGCTTGTCACGAGGCGAAGCCTCACAAGCATGCACTACACTGCAGATATGCTACCTATGGTAGAGGGACCGTTATTTTTTATGTATTTTTCTACTACATAAACGGACAAAGATTCAAGAATTATGCTTAAAACATGCACAGCGTGCTGTAAGTGCTAGGTAGCAGATAAGGATACAAGAATTAGGGAGTGCTACTACTACTGAGAGTTGCACTACCTAGCGACAGACCTAGTTAAAACTTTAAAAGCCTCATTGGCAGCTGGTATGGTCTCTTTCCGTTCGCGGGAAAATGACATTATAAATCCTTTTAACTTTAATCCTTAACTTTATCGTCACAATTATTTATTGTTAAATTTATTTACAATTATATGTACAAGGACTTTCCAATAAATATGTGATATTATCCAAATTATTGTGACTAACAAATGACATATTTATTTGTAAAAGACCAAATATTTTATCAGTAGCGCCCCCCCCCCCCCCGCCCCCCGCCAGTCCGAAATCCGCTTTGGTATTCTCTCCTCTGCATATAGTTTAATTCTTTCACTAATCAGGCCAGATAAAATCTTATACACCACGAAATGCACCATAATTTCAAAATCCAAGCGATAATGCAGTATAATACACTATCGTTTTACACGGTTTGGAATTGTGGAACGGCGTTTCGAGGTATATTTCAGAAAGGTGGCCAAAGGATTAATATACCCCGGGAAAACTGAGAGAGGGAAACCCAGGATAAGGTGGAGGGATTGATTCAGAAGTAAAATGGAGGAATCCCGTTACATACCTAAAAATATCATGATATTTCTAATGATAAATAGTTAACCAAATACAGTTTCTAAGCATCCTTGTAAAGGAGAGTGCTAGTTATATGTACTAATTTAGCGTTCAAACTTGAAATAATTCATTTAATTGATAGATAGAGAAAAATCCTTTGCAAAAACTAAATATATTGATGTTTTTGCCTAATTTGACTCATTTTGTGGAGAAAGTTATGGGAGGATTTATTGGCACTCAATTTCCATTTTATTTCATTATTTCTCGATTGAAATCATGTTCAGTTCCATTTATGTTCGGCAGCGAGGAATTCGTTTTGAATTCGTGTCTGCTCGAAGAGTGGAGATTAGTCACAAGTCTGCTACAAATATTTAAATGCGTACCTAGTTGAATAACAGCCAAGAAAATAAATAACGTTAGCAGACCTGGAAAGAGCTTTGTCCTGTAGCAGCCGGAATTCTTGTCATGGAACTACCTTCCTTCTTCCTAAATGTGGTGATAGGGAACAGCCATCGAACCACCGTCCGATATCGCTCACATCTATCTCTTGCAGAGTCCTTCAACATATAACTGTAAATAATTGTAAAAATGCATAATTGTGACGATAAAGTTAGGGAAATAAGTTACCTCTTAACAGGCTGCAGAACTGATGGATTTATAATGTCATTTTCCCGCGAACGAAATGAGACCATAACAGCTGCCAATGAGATATTTAACTAGGTTCATCGATAGGTCATGTAGCTGTAGGTAGTTGTAGTACTCCCTAATACTTGTATCCTTATCTGCTACCAAGCACTTACAGCCCGCCGTGCATGTTTTCAACGCAATTTCTGAATCTGTGTCCGTTTATGTAGTAGAAAAATACATAAATAATAACGGTCCCTCTACCATAGGTAGCATATCTGTAGTGTAGTGCATGCTTGTGAGCCTTGAGCCTTCGCCTCGTGACAAGCATTACCGGAGAACAACCGATTTATGCTAATGCATCAATATTCGTAGTTACCATAACTTTAGGTTTTAGTGGAATGCATGTTGGTGACTACTCGCCTGCCATACACCCTTGAAGGGGCTTTCAGGATACTTTGTAGATGTAGATATTTTGTACATTTGATAAATTATTATTTTGGGGATTAGACAACGACGTAATTTTTTGGATACACAATGAGGAAAGCGTCAGGAAATACCCGAGACGTATTCAAACTTCGCGCAACCGCCTCCAATTCACTGCGACGTTGCCATTTGTCCACCAAAATCTTTAACATTTTAACCAAAATCTATAAAACAGTTATTTTTCATCGTAGAACCACGATTAAAAGACGAGCGTACTTGCACGATTATCAGGAGTACGATGAAAAATAGCATTTGTTACAATATGGCGTAGTTGTTAAAGTTTAAATTATACTGGGTAGGGTCAGTTTTTATTGCGGTAGCACCCCACCGCGTGGGTCGGGGAGAGAGGCCAGCGTTGGGCCGAGTGCTCGGGAAAGGGTTTCGGATTTAGACCCTTCGCGAGGTGTACCACACCCAACTGGCGTATACCTGCGACATGGTCCCAGAAGATTACCACTAACCAGTATATTTACTAAAAATAGAAAAATAGTATGATAGCAATATATCCTTAGGTTAAATAAAATAATAAACACTGACTGTTTTAGACAAACAATGTGAACTTAATAATGTACCGTGCACTATGTAATTAAATTTAGATGACTATCCAGCATTACCTATGCCGTTCTGATGTTTTACATAATATATTATGCATTAAATTAGTATTTTATTTAACCACCAAAGTAATACGCTTAAGGATGCTCACCCATATACACTATAAAAAAAAACACAAATATAAAACCTGTTACACGTGAGAGTTAAAATGACAAATATTCAATGAAAATGACAATCTATTCAATATTTTTGCTAAGGAAAACAAGCATTTTTACTCTGTCAGGATCGAGTCTATTTCTTTTTGCATCGCATATATTCCCTGCTGTACTGAATAGTCTTTCACTAAACACAGTGCTAGGAGGAACACACGGATACTTGAATATAATATTTTTAAGTCTCAGAAAGACACTGTTAGCCCAGTAATGGGAAACTTTTTCACCGTCTTTTGGATCAAGGTTTTTTTCTCCTAGGTACTGCAGCAGTTCATTTTCGCAAGAAGAAGCACTGCAATAACTAGCTCAACACTTTTGCAAAAGTAGTCTTTATAATGGGACCACAGCCCCTTACTAGACTTATCACCAGGAGAGTCTAAGGTGGAGGTTGCATTTTCAACTGCTGGTTCATTAAGTGAGGTTGAATCCGTCTGTGTCAAGGCCACCATTTCTTTGATTATTTTCACCTTTGCGGCTTCAATAGCATCAGGGTTTTGAAAAGGTGTAGCTTTAAAGCGAGGATCCAATATTGTTGCACAAGCATAGGTCAAATTTGCTTCCACATTAGGGTAGCGGCGTTTCAGGGATGATATCAAATCATTCTTCAGTCCTTGAAGTCCAGAACCTGAGCAATTCGAGTTCTCCACAACATTTTTTACTGTATGTATAAGTGGAATCACCTGAGGAAAATTATATAAAAATCATCCTGTCTCTTTTCTTGATTATATAGTATAAAATGCTTAACTTCATTCAGATTTATTTACCCTCTTGTTTTCTGGTAACCTTTAGCCTATAAAATTTACTATTTATACTGCCCATGAAGCAAAATGTTTAGCAAAAAATGTTATTTTAAGGAGGTCTATTGAAAAAAAGCATAAGAAAATTGTAATATCCACTAATAAATATGATAGTACGGTAGTTGGATTGAGATACCCTGTAAAATAGTAGCCACTAGGCTATATGAATCAACAAATCTGATTAATAATATTTAATTTGCAGCTCAAGCTTAAGAACCTAAATTAAACTAAAACAATGGTTACAGATGCAAACAAATGGTGGTGGTAACAAATAGTAATTTACAATAAACCTACCTCGGAAATAGTTGAAGATGATTTGCTCACTTGAAGAGTTGCTTGCTCAAAAATCTCAAGAATGCTTACAGCAAATTGCATTGTCATCCAGTTATCAGCAATCATGTCCACAGAAAGTTTGATGTCACTCTTACTCGAAACTAAAATTATCGCTTCTTTCTGCTCAATTACTCTCCGGAGCATGTGGAGGGAGCTATTCCAGCGGGTTGGTTCATACTGTATCATCCTATGCTGCGGCAGTCTTAGCTGAATTTGACAGGTTTTTAATAACTTTGAGTTTTTTGCAGAATGTTTGAAACTTCCCACAAGTTTCTTTCTTTTCTTCAGTAGAGTCGTAATTTTTTGGTTGTTCATCAAGCCATCTTTAATTACCAGTTGCAGTGTATGCGCTACACATGATATTGCTTCAAACTGTGATCGGTTCAGAGCCGCGGTTATGTCTGTTCCATTGTCCCTTATGATAGCAACAACTTTAGAGGATATGCTCCAGTCACTGAAAACTTTCAATAAGAAACTCTTGAGGTTGACAGCAGTATGGGATACTTCAGTAAAAGGCACTATTTCCAGGCACCTGTGTGTCATTCTGAGGGCATACTTTGCTCCGGAATAGAAGTGTGCTGTAACAGCCGTATAGTCCTCATTTGCAATAGATGTCCACATATATGTTGTAATAGCCACATATCTGGCCAAATGCAACTCTTCCTTAACATTTTGGTGCACCTCACTGTACATTAGGGTGCCTCGTTTTGCCACTTTTTTCTAGGAGCAAATCGTAATACCCGGCAAAAGTTGCGTACCCGGATGGATATTACAGATATGATTTTTTTTCCAAATCGGATAATATCTTCTGCTCGCTACTTTGCCTAAAAGTTACGAAAATTTCGACGAAAAACGCTAAAATTGTCAATAATTTAAATTTGGTTTGAGCGAGCACACTTTTTTGGTAATGAGATAAAACTTAGGACTGTAATTGACATTTAAGCGCAAATGCGCCAACTATATTGCACTTAATTATCGAGCAGATGACCTTTTACGGTGCCCCCGAAAGCGCGGTTGCGCGGTAGGCAACCCGCAACGCACTAACGCATTTTACGCGCTGCCTGCAAAAAAACGTTATTATCATCTGCACGTTTTTATTATCATCAGACTTCAAATATCATTCAAAAATAAAAAAATATATATTTCGATGTATAATACGTTAAAATTGGTGGTCCAGATGAATTCTCCGATGGTGATTCATAATCGCAATAATTTGATTTGCCGTGACCAGCGGTTAATAAAAGAACGAAAAACGCATGCATTGCTTCCCGATCCCGTGGTTTCCAATTTTTTTTTCTCTGAGAGTTGCTCTTGAACACGTGCCATTTCAGGGTTCGTCGGTTTGTCGCTCTTGCCAACATTTTCATGTTTCCGAGGCCTCTTAGGTATGTTCGTCGCAGCACCCGCGTGCCGGGCGTATCCTCCGCGCGGGCAAGGCTGACACCGCGGCCGCTTTGGTGTGTGGCGGCCTTTATGCCCCAAGCTTATAGTCTATGCTCAAAACTTCCTGGAATCTTCCTGGAATCGATGGAATCGGAATCGACTTTAGGCGATCGATTCTCGATTCCGATTCCGTGCCCGAGAATCGGTGGAATCGAGAATCGACATTTGGAATCGACTCATCCCTAATATATATATATATCGGTTTACGACGTTCTACGTCTTCCGATTCCCAATTTCCATGCCTCACGATCATTCCAGAGTTCTTCGTCTAATCCTCTTTCTCTCATTTCTTTCTCTATCCCTTGTATCCAACTTTTCCTCGGTCTGCCTCTCCTCCGTCTTCCTTCCGGGTTCCACAGCAGCATTTGTTTCGGGAGTCTTTCATTTCCCATTCGTTTTACGTGTCCACACCACCTCAGCTGCTGCGTTATTATCTCATCTATTATGGTATCATTGGCATTCATTATTTCTCTAATTCTTTCATTCCTTACTCTTTCTCTTTTTGATTTACCGGCTGCTCTTCGCCAGAAGTCCATTTCAGTCGTCAGTAACAGTTTTTCTGATTTCTCCGTTAGTGGCCATATTTCATAGCTGTAGGTTACTATGCTCTTTATTATGGTATTATAAATTCTCTTTTTGTTTTCAATGGATATTGTATTGTCCCACAATAAGCTATTTAATAGTGTTATTGCTTTTTTGCCTTTATTGCATCTATCCCTAATGGCTACCTCCATTGTTTTACTTTCTGCAATTTGCATCCCTAGATATTTATACTCTTTACAGTGTCCTATTTGTTGCCCACCTTCTAAAATAAGATTCTGTTGCATTCCTCCCATACACATATATTTTGTTTTGTCGATACTGATATCAAGACCCCAATTTTTGTATTCTTCTATTATTTTTCTGGTCATATATTCTAAATCTTCATAATCTTGTGATAGAATAACTTGGTCGTCTGCATAGCTTAAGGTGTATATGGTACTTTCTTTCAAAGGTATTCCCATGGAGTTGCATTTCCTTCTCCAACCCTTAAGCACTTGGTCTAAATATATTTTAACTTATATATTATAACTTGGTCTACAGTAGATCTTCCTTCTCTAAACCCCGCTTGTTCTTCGGATTCCTTGTCTGCATACTCTTTCTCAATTCTATTTTTTGCTATTTTGCCATATAATCTACTAATTGTACTAGTCACAGATATTCCGCGATAGTTATCGCACTCGTTCTTATTGCCTTTTTTGTATAACGGTGAGATATGGGAAATTCTCCAATCTTCTGGTACCTCTTCTCCATTTAGACATTTAATAAAGAGTTCTGTTAATTTATTGTACAGTAACTCTGATCCATATTTTAACAGTTCTCCCGGTATTTCTGCAGGGCCAGCAGCTCTTCCATTTTTTAGGGATTTACAAGCCTGTTTAACTTCACTGCATTGCATTACTATAGGTGATGTAACATTTCCTATGGTTAGCAGGTGGATTTCATTTTTATATTCTTCTCTATCCTCTGTCAATAATTTTTTAAAGTATATTTCCCGTTTCTCTTTACTAATAGATGTAATTAAATCTTTCTTTTTGTCCTGCCTCAATGATCTCAAAAACTTCCAGCTTTCTGTATTTCTGGTTCATCCTATGTAGGTATTTAAGTGGTTGCATTTCTTTTCCCAGCTAGCGTTCTTTTTCTGGGTTAATTTTCGTCGCACTTTCGCTTGTGCTTCTTTGTATGCAACCTTGTCATTGTCTGATTTCATGGTCAGATATTTGTTATATTTCGACCTTTTTTCTTCTATTTCTTTTTCAATTTCATGATCCCACCAATATAGCTTTCTTTTCTTCTTTTCATAGTAGCCTAATGACTCATACGCAGCTTCATGTATGCATTGAGATAAATGCCTATAAAGATCCTCTGTATTTGATAATGTTTTTCGGCAAAGAAGTTTTTCATCCAGACGGTTTTGGTAAAGCTGTCTAACGCTGAAATTATGTATCTGAAATTATCGGTTCAAATTAAATGACGTTTTAGAAATTTGCGATGAGTGTCACGTTTAAGGATTTGTTCAAGGTGACACACATTTGCATTGAATATTATCGTAGTTTTCGACCACCCACGTCGTAGCTTTTTGGACCCTTCCGGTTGGTGTATTGGTTATCTAATGTTTTCGATAATTTTGTTCCTATAAATTTATCAATTCATTTTCCATCGTTTTTCAAGGTTAAGGGGTCAATTTAATGAAATTGGAAAGTTTTGGATAATTTATCATGCCTTAAACAATTACATCGGAAATGCCTAAACATGGCTATCGCCTAAATTGATAAGGAGCCTAAATGAATGTGACATGGGGGGACTGAAGTACGATTTGGGAAAACTGGTTTTCCTTGAAAGTAATTACATTTATCATTCTGTCATAGGAAGGTCATTACATGATATTTTGGTGCCTCAAAATGTGTTTACTGTCCAATTAAGGCATATATATCCTCCAACTTTGAGTACGTCCCAGTGTAATGCATTTTTAATCGCATGGACGACTGTCCTTAACTTGCATTGGCGAATTCAGGCATCGCCTTAGATTTAAGATTCTCTGCTCCTTGGACTCACAATCAGTCAGCATTTCCAGTCTCACAGTTCTGAACTCGTGACCTCATTATGTAATGGATAATTGGATAGGGGGCTTATGCTGCTTCTAAGATACCCTATTTTTCCTATTATGAATATATGTGCTGTTGTTTGACCTATAAACCTATGAATATGTGTGACACCTTTGGCATGGGGGCAATTATAGGACGCCAAATCAGGATTTTGATTTATTTGATTGTTCGCCATTGCGACGGAAAGTAAGGTGACACGAAAATCTACACCTACATACTACCCAACGAGGTGTGTGGCAGGGGATTTTAGGACCAGGCATGAAAGAGGAGGGAAAAGGAGCGGGGAGAGGACAGAGATGAGCTGTATGTAAACGATGTGTCTTAATATGTTAGTGCCATGCTTTTTTTGCTATAATCACTAATGGTTCGTGGAAAGAAGATCAATTCGGCAATGTTTTCTCTTATATTGTCGCTTCTATCTGTTCTATAGATATTGCGCGAGGTCAAAATAATATCCTTCGTGTTGTACTGAAACTCGCCTGATCAGAAATTTTCAATGAATCGAAGCCCAGGATGTATCCTTCGAGTCTCTAATTGCACCCAACCTAGTCATCTCATCAGCTGTGTAAAACTTTGTTTTGTTCGTAGCAGTTGTTAACGAAGCGTGCGGCTTTCCTTTGTATTTTATTTACTTCGTGAATTAAATCGGAATGGGGAATGAAAACACTCATCCCGGAATACGTTGGCCGCCCATCATATTTATATTTGGTGCTTAAGCGAGCCGGTCGTTTTCAGCTATTCCGTCTTGTTGGCTTTGTTCACTTTCATTTTTTATCGTCATTTACGCCGTCCCGATTTCCTCCCAATTGGGTCTTCGCGGAGCGTTTCGAAATATGCGGCAAATACGGTCGTCTTAAGCGCATTTATGTATGCCCTTTGCGACGTTTCCCCTCCGCGGGAAGAAGCAATCGATGATGAGGTAAATAAGTTTGCCGCCTTTTATGGGTTTAAAAGGGAGGAGTGGGAAGAGTTTTGCTGTGAGAATTTTCGGTTTGAATCGTACCTTTCGCAAATCCGTTGGCTTAACGTCACCACCGCCTCGGGATTAGTAGATATATCGCATTAAAGGATGGTTTATCCTTAATTTTTTTTATTTTTCCTTCTGCATTTGTGAAGCGCGACTCGAACTGCGTCTAAAAATAGTGGCGCGGGGGAAGGATGCGTGCAGAGTGAGTGTGCGGGTTTCTGGAACCGATCCGGCTTCCCTCCGCGCGACGAAGTACGAAGCCTGTGGAGCTACCCCCGCCCTTGCCTAGTCGTCCCCGAGAGGTGACGAAAAGTTCACCCCTCAGTGGTGGTAATCCAGTTACAATGGAGGTACCATGCCATGCGCGCGATATGTCAGCGTGAAGCGGTCTTATTAGATCACCTAGCAGTGGGGCGTCAGCCTTAGGCGGTAGCGGAGGAACCCTGGTTCGGGCTCGTCTCCTCGTTACAGGAGACGTTCAAAGTTTAGGGGTGTCTCGATTAAAAAAAAAACTTTTAAGTGGGTGGCCTAATCTTCTTTCTGTTTGGAGTTTGACCCGATGGCCTCAACAACGACTCGCGGTGTCGAGGGCGGTTTCCCTGGACGCAAATCTCGGTCGCCCACCTCGTCCAAGCACTCGAACAAATGCCTAACTCCTCGCGACTCCTGTGCTTCCTCCAGGTCGGACGGAGCGGGAGAATCTCCGAGCCACGGGGGCGGAGGTCACCACCTGCACCACGACATACTCCTGCACCACCACGGGCACCACCAGGGTCACCACCCGACGCCGCACCGGTTCCACTCGTCCTCCCACCACCCGCCCGCCTCGCCGCCCGTCGTCGCCTCGGCGTCCGCGGGCGTGGCGGAAGCGGACGAGCCCCCGGCGGCCGCGCCCGCCGCACCCCCGACGGCCAGCGAGGCGACCGGCACCACCACACCCAATGGGGACGTGCGGCACCACCCGCAGCCCAAGCAGCCGCCAGTCAAGTACGGAGAACTAGTCATCCTAGGGTGAGTACACTCTTCTTTTGTTCTTAATAGCCTTGCTTTTAACTGATGGGCGCTCTTATTCACGCCTCGAGCGCGCTGCTCATCAGATTATGATTCTAAATTGCCGTCGCCTTGTACAGGCTCTGTCAACCTTACCTCCTCCGTTTCTTGAGAGGCTGTTCATCGATTCCTTTGGTTGCGGAGACCTGTCTGTCATGGTGTTTTCAATAAAGAGTTATAAGTTTTTAAATATTTGCGGAAGTGCTTAGCTTCTGTGTTCTTCAGGCTGTAGAAATTTCTTAATATAGTCGCCAGGAAGTCTTTCAGAAGGTTATTACTTGTTACATCATAGAGGATATCCGTTCGACATTTCCATACTACGGTGAGGGTGATCCTCAGCTTTTTACGAGTCACGACACCTCGTGTGTTTTTTCTTGAAAGACTTGTCGTTCATTTCAGGAATATGTGATGTTAGTTGTTGTTAAATGTTAATAAATTAAGCGTGGTTTTCCAGTTCAGCTTTTAGGTCACGCAACAGAGGGTACACGTTTTAAACCGGATGAAGTCTCTGGATGTGGAGAATTAGGTAAGCAAACGGTATAAGTGCTGAACGTGGCAATGGGAGGGAATTGGGTGGGGCAATTTGGAAAGCCGTCATGAATGATAAGATTATATCGTGATATAAAACAAGATGCTTGAAGCTTTGATGGTAGAAGAATACGGGGATGAAACCATTAATTTTGGCCTTGTAAAGAATTTTAGAAAAGGGTTGTACGATAATCTGTTTCGGAAGAAGCTGTTATTTATCAAAGACGCTGTGTTTTAGTTTTATCTAATGCCCAATAACTCTTACATTTAAGTTAGCTACTATTTTAACTGGAAGGCCGGTTTGATAGGTGTGGAGTGATTTTACCTGCTACTTAATTCAGGGGCGTGTGAAGTTCGTCTCTCAGTATATATTGAGGAAAGAGCATACCTTTCCTTGTGTCACCTGTAGTTTTGGAGGAAGTTATGGCACTCTTCTCGTGGGTAGATGAGGGCATCAAGATGCATCACCCTAACCTGTAACCAGAGCCTTCTCTCTTTTGACAAATGATCTGCCATCTGTGTTACCTCTCCGTGTCAATCACGCTACTACTCCCTAATACACACTACTACACTACTACTATGCATGATGCTGTAAAGAAACGTTACTTGGTATGCTTACATCAAGTCGCCATGCTAGACAAACATATAAGAGTAATGTCCACAAGTGATCAGTATAAAAATTATGTAGAGCATAGATAATTACTCAAATTAACATGTGTGATTACCTTACTATAGAATATTCCATCTGCTGGGTAGGTGAGAAACATAATGAACGAGAAATTGTATATTACTTGCGATATAAAATAATTTATAAAATACGTGTTAAACGTAAAGGTAAAAGATATACGCTAAGGGTAATATATTTACTAAATAATTACCAAGGTAGGTACAAGATACAACTTCTGCACATACTTAGTAACAAGCTGTGTTTGAGCGTTTCAACTAGATTGATTTTATGTTAAACCAAACCTCCACAAAATCGCTATTCTCATTTACGAAATAACTTAAGAAATAGAAGACCAAAAACATTCCTTTTAAACAGGGCGATGGATTTACATGCCTTAATTTCATCCGACAGAGAATTCTATCTGCGACATATCGCAACAGTGTACGATTAGTGGTACTACTCTGTCCGATGGGGAGAGATCAGTAGGTCATAAGGATGGGATCTTATAGGAATATCTTTTGAATATTTCTTTCAAAACGAATTTGTTGAAAATATGGGAGGGTTTCCAGTCTTTAAAATTTTAAATTTACCTAGTTATTAGGGAGAAATAGAGCCGAGAATATGCCTTGGGGCAGAGAATGCGGCACATTATCGCAGTGGACTTACTAGACTATGCATTGGTAAATAACTGGTTATTGGGTCATTAATTCGGAGAGTTTTTCAATTACTGGAAAGTGGCTCGATTCCTAACGAAGTCACAATTGACACCTCCATTCTCATTAGTGGAAAATAATTTTGTTTCAGGAGTTCTGGTTTTGTGAAAAACCTCAGTGAGGGAAAATTACATTCATTGTAAGATGCACTAATAATGTGTGATACTTGAATAAGCATGGTATCCGTGATTACCGAAGAGCCCTCGAGGTCGGAGTTTTCAGAAACAGTGGTATTTATCGCAGTTGTCTCTAATTGTTTTCGTTAATATTTGAATAAAATTCAAGAATAAACCATGAAATGACATAAATTTAATGTCAATTTTTGATATCCATGTTGAGAAAACCAACTTTGTAATTTCCACAAAATTTATTGCCGAGCCGATTAGCCGATAAAAGATTCAGATCTTTGTTTTGTTTCTTGAATGGTGCTCATCCTATGTAATAGTGGGCGTGATAGTGTTTAATGTTCAAGTATCATTCGTTGAATAATTAATTGTACGTTGTTAACATTTATGGTTCATTAACCGAAAATACTTGTTATTTTGATGTCTTATTTATGGATACGAATCTGTTCCCTTATTGCCTCCACCATAAACGCTTATTCTTTGTTTCCTTATTTTGCTTTTCAGTACGTTCAGCACCTTCAAGATTTTGCAGCATATAAACGTGCAAGTGCTAATCGTGAAACTCGTGCGGTCATTTTGCGTCTAAATGATTTTGCAATTAGCTTCTCTCTTTTCACGTGACAATGAAATGGGGCCGAATGGCCTATTTTACTCAGATGGAGGAGTGATATGAGGTGATAAATAGTTTCCCTCTCGCAAACTTCTAATCTGGGACAAAACACGCCAGGCTATTATTCCTGGTGGCCTCCCTTATCGCGATCAGATTTGGGAGTGCATTTAAGCGGAGATATCTCGCTCATCTGACTGTTTTTAGCTAGTTTCTTAGTCTGGGTGAATTACGGAATGTGTGGGTCGCAGGCTGATGATTGAGCATTGATACCTACTAATGTGCACTGAAAACAATTATGCTAATTTGAGTCTTGAAACGGTGTTAATGAAAAATGTCCATTTCTTGAGCAAATGATAAATATTTATGTACTTGGGAAACGTTTGTTATTTATTCTTTTAAGCTCAAAATCGGTGCTGATATTTTTACTTGTGGATAATAAATATGAAATGACCTAATGATGAGAATGTTAATGGTTCATTTTTAATCTTATACACTATTTGTGGATAACGAGTGTCCTGGTTAGAAATACTTACAATTAGTGTTTGAAGGTGAAGACGCTGATTAAAATAGACTTGCTTAAAAAAACTTACCATGTCGGATATTTTTTTCTGCAGGGTCTGCCAGGGTCAATGAGGACGAGAAATTTTCGAATTTTCCTAAAATCCTCTTCTCTCTTTGTTGTTTTCTTATACGCTATCAATTTTTTTATTGTTTCATATTCAGTTTGGCTTTGATTTTTGTTCAAATAGTTTGCGCGTGATACTGCATTGTCGGAGAAATGGTGAGATTCCAGATCCTAGTAAATTTCTTGAAAATAAGTTAGCTTCCTATTGTCATTTATTGGGAATTTTGATGGTGGTGATTTTTATCCCGTTTGGAATATAGCAGTAGCTATATAGCATATGTGCACGTGTGTATTAATGAATGCGCAGTTTCGCGTGTAACTCCTTCCGAGCGTTAGTTTAGATTCGATTAATCTTTTCCATTGGAGTCACTCTTCTTATTTCCATACATTATGAGCCGTCATTACTTTTTAAAATGATTGATTGCATGATCAGATATGAGTGCGCTCTACTGTGCTTAAGGTCGATTAATCTCAGCTACTTCTCAAGTCTCCGGAAGCTGTAAATCTTCCTGCCGAACACTATCCTGTGAATGCCTGTGGACTGAATCTCATTCGGTATGGATTAGTTTTAAATGGCGCTATCAATGGCAGAAAAATTAGGCTTCACTTTTGTAGGTTCTCTGTCTATCATTTTCTCTTCTGTTTGAAATAGGGAATTTGTTTGACCATGATGTTTTTGTTTTGCATTATATCCGGCGTATGTTCAGTGTACCGTTATTTTTGGCGTGTAAGAAATTTAAGTACCGTGCACTGGCCCAAATGACGCAATTTATATCACTGTATGCTATTCTGGGGGCACTCAATCTAATCTTCAGTTGAACATTATTCTCTTCTCCAAGTAAGTTATTATCACTTGACAAATTCGGGTGATACTTCACAGGAAAGTGAATGCATTTTCTCGTTCAGAGAATAAAATGCTCCTTCTCTTCTTTTTAATTTTACTAATTCTTATTTAGTTTGTATGAGCGCCTCTTTTAATTCTTCACTTGAAATACTAGATCATTTCTGTGATCGAATTAAAATTCCTAGAGCTCTTCAGTTGATTTGCATTTTATATTGGATTGTTATCTTCGTTTTTTAAAGAAGTCTTGGTAAATATTATATGGATAAAAATTATCGCAGATGTTACAAGATGGGCCGAAGACTACAATTGGTTTTCAACGCGTGCTGTGGAAACTATGGGAAGGTAGTTAACTGCTATTCCCACGCCATTATATGCTTTTCATTGTGTTATCCTATTCTTTTCTCAAGGTCAGTCGTTGACACTAGGTATTCGCTGTTGCTTAATAGGAAGCCTTACTGGAAAATAAGTCTTACCGTGTATTTTTATGTTCACTGCCTGATAGAGTTGAGAAAATTTCTTATTGTAACCTTTTGCGCGCCCTAATAATTATTCTCTTATGAAATGACATGTATGCCGTTGGTATTTTATTTTAGATGGTATAATGTTTGTTCTGACTTTGCAATTAAATTTTTGATTTGCTTTTAATCTTGAACTGAGATGTGGGGGAAATAAATTTGAGTGTTTACGTTTTCTTAGGTTTGACCTTTATTTAATATGCATCGGATAAACAATTAATTTCACTGAATTTATTCTTTTAATCTTCCTGTCTAACTACGTCCTTGGCATATTTCAATGATTGCCCATCAGTTTAATCGTAAAATATGCTTGCCAATTCATACATTTTATTCATTCTATACATTGTTTTACATTTTATAATTTACGTTTATAGTTTACACATTATATAATAATATTTTATTCTATATGCGGCAAAACAGTGTGTGCCCTCTTCATCACTTAAACCTTGCTCACGAATCAATGGCTTGGCAGTTCTCAGCTCGAGGGAAGTTGACGAGCGGCGCAACTCATAAACCGATCGATTGGACACGCGCGTCGCTCAAGTGGAAGCGGGAGTTCTTTTGTCTGCTGCGTCGCGTCCTCAAAGCGCCGCCAGACCATTAGGTGGCGGTGTGTTGCGATTGGTTACGCTAGTGCCATATGCTCGTGGCGCATATGTCGATGCATAGGTTTACCCATGCGGTGGATTTGAAGGAAACAATACATTAGGGTTCTTTCATCTTCGGCTCATAATTATCAGTGATAAACACATAAAGGGACCTTACAGTCGATGTAGCTACTGCTGTGTACTTGCTCGATGCTCACTTATCTTCTAGGTCATAACTCGTTTGCCAAGCTATTTACAGCCTCCCATCTCCCCTAGGAAATGAATAACCATAAAGTTATAAAGATGATATTCACATCATTTACCTCTACCTATTCGCAGTTCTCTGATACTGCTTTATAAACCTTATTTCGGTGTATGTAATGAGTTCAAGTAAGATATACAAATGTATGTGTGCGTTGAAACCTATCAATATTTATGTGGCTTTACTTAATTTTTATAACTTCGTTATTTGCTATCCTATAACGTCTCAGCAAATACATATCTCCACGAATGATTTGCATTCGTTGTTGTTAAGAATGTGCCTGGTCCTTATCCCTCGCTAATCCTGTCATGTGACTGGTTTTCATCCCTTTCAATTCCTAAGCGGAAAATTAATGTACATCGCATTCCTTAATTTGGCAGTTAGTTTAATAATTATTAAGTATTAATCAACCATCGATTATTGAATCAGCCCAAGACCTAGTCCCGCTCGCCGCAGCGACGCTAAAAAAACGCAACGTCCCCAACAGTACGTACTTTCACTTGGTTATCTGTCTTCCCCGCTGAGAACGCGGTCCTTCCGTTCTTGGTGCCGCCTTCCTCGGTTCCGGAAGACATAAGGAGTCCCGTGTCACCCTCTGCCGCGGTACCACCCCACCTCCCTCCTCAGCCACGACATATTCCAACGCCACCACTCCCTTCACCACGGCACGTTTACAGGATTGAGCCTCCGGATGAGGGACAAGGCGGGGGTAGCCCAATAGTGATGGGAAAAAGAAAACTCTTTTCAAACGTCATTTTATTCTTTTTAGGAAAAAATTATTTTTTTAAGCCAAAAGTCCTTTCTCACATGCATAATTCATAGATCTGGACAAAATTGCGTGGAATTTTTCCATGAAATTTCAATTGTAATTTTCCATTTTTCCATACAATAACTTGAATTGAGTGCTGTTTTCCACAAATGCTCAATGTTTATTACACGACCTGGGTTTCGATGTTATACATCATCTTCAGGTATGAGTTCAAGCTCAATTCCACTCAATTCACGTAATATAATAATATTCCTAACTTTTTCACGCTTTAGGCGTTATTATGTGGCTGCGAAACCTAGTTATGTCAGGATAAGCATAGGAATAGGCTGAACGCAGTGGGAATGGAGTCCCTGAGAAGTGTTGCGGCAGAAGTAGGATGGATAGGATTAGGAATGTGAGTGGGTGATGGAAGAATTAGGGTTAGATGCTCCAGAAATGGAAATATATGTAAGGAGTGTGCTTCGTTGGTTTGGGCATGCTGAGAGAATGGATGGAAGTCGGATAACTAAACAGACATATGTGAGTGGAGTGAATGGTGTGAGAGGACGGGGTAGATTGAGGAAGTAATAGGTGAATGTAGTGGAAGAGGAGGAATATTAGGAGTCTTGAGAACAGGAGGGCGTGTACGAAGGGTAGCTGGGAGCGTATGAGGGTAGCTGAAGCAATTGAGTTATGCAAAGATAGAGCCATCTGGAAGAAATTATTTAAGCAAAGACAGCGTTTTAATTATTGTTTCTGCTACAATGTTTTCAATGAGAATCACCTCAGGCCTCCCTGGGTGAAATTGTCTGATTTTTCCTTTGGGTCTAGTTTTTCATTTCTTCCAAGGTTTCGCTGTAGGACTCACCCATCTAAACGTTGGAGAAAATGAAGAACTTGACGCAGTGTGAAGGCCGAGAGGTTTTCATCCCTAAGATTCGCCGGAACGCATTAAATCATGGATATCAGAGGCCTCTCTGCTCCCTATTCGTATGAAGCTTGCTGCCTAGTGCTGATTACGATGTTATTGATGGATTATCCACGTGAGGATGAATATTTACGAGATATATTGCAAAAATACACCTGCGTTTAGTCTCTGCTCCGCAGTACCTCGTCAGCAACTTTCACACCATAGGCCAGGAATTTGAAAATATATTTTTGCGCGTCCAATTTCCTGACCAATCCTACCTTTAATTTTTGTAGTCTTTCAAGGGGGGTTAGTCTACAGACGAGTGGGTTGCGAATTAGTCAAGAACGTATGACAATAGCGAAGAAGCAGAGCGTTTTATTGTAGAATTCATTTATGTTTTTTCCCTGCTTTTTAAAGATGCGTTTTTGAACATATTTTCATTTTATGAAAAGTTTTTCGATTAAAAAAGTATGAAGCGTTCTTTAATTCAAGCTGCCTATGTAGCAGTGGCTGTCAAGTTGCCAAGCGTCCCCGACAATTTTTCCAGGTGGTAATTTCTTTCCTTATGTTCCGAAATTTCGAGAAAAGTTGTTCCAGAAATCGGTGAAATTGCTCCTATACGTTATAGGAAAACCCTAAACACTACAGAAACTAAGGCAAAATGATACTGTTATCGGAGCGGAAGAGACTCCGTGTAGCTTCTTGTGTGAGAGATGCACTAGTCATGAAGTTTTGGTGGATCTCTCCTGACGATCTTGCTATTTCTCATGCTCGTATTTGACGAAGGGTTAGATGGAAAAAGGGACTGCCCCAGTCTTAATCTCGCAGCAATTAAGACGCATTATAATATTACTACTTCATTTGACCTCAACTTAGTACATGGAGCTTCTCCAACCAAGTACAAGACTGCGCGCGCCTTAGCTGCGTCCCCCAGTTGTCCCGTCCTCACCACAGCAATGCATTGAATTTTACAGTTGCTGTTTAAGTCATCATGTGTTGAAATAAAAAATATGGTTTTAGGAATTTTCCAGAAATGTGATTTCCCGGTCTCGACTTCCAAAGGCTCCACAATAAAACGTTGCGTTAGTAGGTACTTCCATTTTTTCAAGCTGCCCATCACTATTGGCCAATAATCCCCGCGTCTCCTTCCACCATTGGCTCTCCGCTGTTCTCCAACCCATCGACTGGTCCACTGTATCTTGTCTCCGCAGCTTCGTCCCGTCGGAGGTGGCGAGGTTGAGCAAGTTAATCCAGCGGAGCGATCAAAGTTTCTTTCAAGTCTGCCGGTGGAAAATTATTCCTGTTCGTGTGGTGCAATCCAAGTTTGCAGCTGTTTCTAGTCGATTTGTTGTCTGTGGATGTCCTCTCATTCCCTGTGGATTGATTGAAAAAAGGGACCATATGAATTGACTCTTGTTACTCTTGAGTGTGGTGGATGGATTAGGTTCAATCAGAATTATAAAGATACGTGGGGATCCGATTGGTGTGGTGGCTAGAGTATTGAATTCCCTCGCCGAGGGCCCGGGCTCGAGTCCTGGCAAAGGCGGAGATTTCCCAATCCCTACCTTGTGGGGAGCACATATAGTTCTGCACTCCGCCCGTCAGTTGGGGCGTTACACTGAGAATTCCACGGTGAATTTCGTTTGGAGTAGGCTAATGTCGACGCCAGGTTTCTCTCCACCCTTCCTCTATTCCCAAATTCACCTCTCTTTTGCCACTTATCATAAATGGTGTAGATACCTCAGTTGACCTCCCTCAAATAAACAACCAACCACTATTATGGGAGTCTTTTTATCTGATGCATCAACCATCAATTGTCTGCTGTAACTTTGGTGAAATTTAATTTGGGTGCCGTGTTAAAAAATTATACTATTTGTCTCTTGCCGATATCTTATCCACATTCACTTATGGAGGACCACTTATATCTTATCCGTATATAAGGAGGACCACTTTCATGATTCGACATGCCCTGATGACGATGGACAACTCGTTCATCGAAACGTCGGCCGAGATGGAGTTGGAGAACCTGACCCGGTGGAAATCCCGAGTAACCTTCCACATTCACTTAATTTATCACCATCTCCTGCTCTTGAATTCGTTCGTTGTTTCTCCCTAGTTCACTCATCGAGTCATTGGTAAATTTTAAATTAAAGAATTAACAGCTGTATTAACGAAACACACGATATGTTCTTCGCCGGTGCTTCTTCACCTTCTCCTAATTTCTCATCATCTCCTGCTCATGAGATCCTCCCTTGTTCCTCTGCCTCGTTTTCGTGTCAGCCATTCACATCTTATATTCTCAAACCTTTTTTTTTTCTTTGCGCGTTGGGGATAAAGATAGAAAGACTGCATTACTCGTTCCTAGGGGAAAAAATATTTGGTGCAAGTATTTTTTCGACTTATTGCGTGCATAAGTGCTATTAAGTCCCTCAGATACCTCAAGATAGCAAAGTTGTAAAGTAAATGCCTTTGAAATATAGCTTTTTACGTGATTCATTGAACGCGTGTCCTTAATTATGTGTACGTGAATGAATAATCCGTCGGAAACAGCTCAAATATTAAGTTAAACACGACTTCCTGCTTAAAGTACTTTTGCCCTTCAACTTTTGTTCATGATCTTCTTTTTTAGAGCTGAAATTATCGAGTAAAACGAGGAAATAATTCTGTTTATACTTCTGTAAATTTGAACTTTCATCTATGCAAACAGCTAAGACTTTCCTAACGTGTGACTTCCTCCTCCCATGTAAGTCTCTAACGTCAATTGATACAAAAGGCATGTCTTTTTCGGGGCATGCAACCTGCGACCTGATGGTTTCACACATATTCGCACAGGAATAGATTTCTGAATTACTAGAATTGAAATGGTTCCCTTTGGATTCCTTTATATTGACGAAGGCAGATGGAAAGGGTTGAAGCGACTTTCTTAAAATGGAAGATTGCATTTCATACAACGGGAGTATTGATATTTGGTCACTGTAAAGGTATCCTAAAGGTCCAATATGCAGTAAAATGTAAAAATTAAATTGTATCCCTTGATTTTTTAAAGTTAAAATTCTTTCGTCACTACCTCTTTTTAAGCACTATTCAGCTCATACCACAGGAACCAAATAGTACAATACAAATGATACCACAAGCTGAATGTACAATACGTACCATCCATTGAGGGTTGATACGTCAAACATTGCCTTTTATAGAATACCATCATTAACCATCAAATATTGCATCCGTGGACTCAAGGTTTTAGTAAATAACTGAACGTTGCGGTTAACATTCTATGGGTTTTTCTTTTTCTTCGGTGTGTTCACTCGCGAATATAAACCTACGCATTGTTTCTATATAATATTTATTCTTGTTAGTGGATGGTTACAAAGGCATACTGGATGGTTTTGTATCCATCCACATATAAGAATTAATATTAACAAAAATTATGAATGGGTTAATTATGATGGTAATAATATATCGCACTTACGAAATGTTAGTAAAATTTAAAAATAGCTTGATGTGGTGAAAAACTGCATGTTACTCCTCGAGTTTATTCGGTGAACTTAGAGCGATATAGAGACAATTTCTAAGTTATTATTTGGCCAGTGATGTTAGTACCGTGAGCCGGGTAAAAAAAACAATTAGCACGTAATCTATGTACGTGGTATTTTAGACCACTTGGAAAACTATTAGTTTGTGTCACCCTTTCTCACTACATATTCTTTTCGCCTCACAGCACTTGCCCTTTGGCTTCAGTCTTTAATCAGAATTCTTCCACCCGTGAAGCTATGTGTATCGTTCGCTTAGAATGGGAAATTGTAATTTATTCGACTTGGAACAGTCCCTAACCCCTGGCATTGGTCTTGCAGGTCGTCCTACCTGTGAAAACAGTGTCGAGTTCTTTTCTTCGGCCTTCATATAAGCCTCTTGATTGATTGGCCTCCGGATCAGTGAGGGTGGGCGTGAGGGTGGAGTGAAAAGAGAGTGAAGGGGGAACGGATCACAAATAGAGGACCATCCATCGCAATTTTTTTCCTTATTTTTATTATATTTTTTCTTTCTTGAGCGGGAGCCAGTAGGTAACTCTGGCGTTTCGCTCGGTTGCCGAGGAACGCCGCACCAAGACTTGTGGCCGGAGCCTTGTCTCCTGACGTATTTTATGTAACCCCATCGTCGCCTCCTTCCTCCCTGTCTTCTCTATATGTAGTCTCGAGGCACAAGTTCAAATATGTAACTTACGAAGGGCTGGCGGTGATCGGTGGAAGGAGGAAGACGACAAGGTTTCCGTGTGAGGGGTGACCCAGAGTCGTTTCCTGTGTCTTTATTTTTTTATCCGCCTATGCCCGTTTGGCCGATTTTTATTTTATTTGCCGTTGCATTTCATCGGGTTTTTTTCAGTCGATTCTTTCTCGGCGGAGGCAAGCGACTCCCCTCGCTAAATCAAGTTTAACGTAATATTTCAACGTCAAGTACCTTCCGTGTTGATGATTACTGAAATATGATTTTTCCATTTGGCTAATGCTTATTCCCGGACGGAAAATTACCTAATGTACATCGAAGAAATATTTGTGTAAAGCGTCAATTACAAGCAGTGGGATCTCTCTTCCAGTATTAAAAATGTTGTTAAAGTAATCGTGGATTCTATTGTTGGTGAACTCTGGCTTTTGTTTCATATGGAGACGTTTATATCGGACAGGTGTCGCACATTCCGCTTCAGTTCTGATGATTTATGCGTGAGTGCATTCGGATTGTTTTAGACGAGGTCACCACACTCACACCTAGGTGGTGAAGGCCGATGAAATATTCCAATCCTTTACTAAGTTGGCTTATATGGCAATGAAGTTATTGGTGGCGGCCGATACTTTGTGGAATTCCATTGTAGGAAAAAGATCAAACACTTTACACAATTCCACTGAAGAAATTTGAATTATTGAGTCAACATGTTCCACTGCACTACACTGCACTGCAGCATCATCAGGACTGCATCAGTCCTGATGATGCTGCAGTGCAGTGAAACATGTCGACTCAATCAAATTTCTCCAGTGGAATTGTGTAAAGTATTTAATCTTTATCCGTATATGGCAATGTTTATCGAGGGAGATGAAATGTTTGAAGACGCGCGATATTGATTGTACAACCCGAAAGAGATGTTTTCTTACTCATCGCTATTTATTAAGCAAAGGGAAATTCTTTCAGTGCTTTAGCAGCTTGAGAATTGGAGAAATAAGGACGTGTATTTCAAGAATTAATCGCACCAGCTGTGAAAATAAATTGAATGAGCGATTTTAAGGCCAAAATTTAACCAAGAATGCTCACATCTGCCTCATTTTGCCTTTAAAACTCTATAGATACCATTTTTCGATTTATATCTCATTTAATCTGTTATATTTTGGGTTGTAGCGTACATATGTGATTCGTTGTCTATCGCTGTTCAATGTGGTTAATATGTATTCAATGTATATAATTCATAATGCCTATCTCTTTAGGTGTCAAGATTCAAATAAAGATAGCTCGGAAGTAAAGCCGCGGTGATATTTATAAATGACAAGAAATCGATGCCCTATAATACGGTATCGTTCGGCTCGCCTTTTCATCTGGTGGAAGCAACTGCCTTTTTCCGCGTAGACGATTGGGTATGGGCCATTTTACGCGAAGCACTATATTTCGCTACTAGATAATTAAGGTGCAAAGTTTCTAGTTATAAATGGCTTCGTTTAAAGCAGCATATTACGTGTATTAATGCGCCAGTGCGGAACGACTGCACGGAATGTATCCTCTGAACGATTTCCGTGAAGCTAATGCACGGTTTCAGGTGTCATGTTGTGGAAATACGTTCTGATTATGGTATTGAAAGAGAATTGTAATTTTCCACTGTTTTTTGTCGAGTACGATATTCCCTGGATATTTTCCCTGGATCATCCTCTGTGTCTTCACAACATTCTTCCCTTGGTCGTCCTTTTCGACATGTAACCCCAGGATTTCCTGCAAAAATCGTTTTTTGTGGTCCTTTCATGTGGCATGTGCTGTATGTGACCGAACCATCTAATTTTTGTCTTATTTAACTAACCACCCCTGGTTTGCCCTAGAGTTTCCAGCTCCTGATTTGTCTGGATCTTCTATATTTCTTTCTCATTTATTGCTCCATGTATCCTTCTCAAAATCTTCATCTCGGTAATTCCTTATCTCTTTTTGTCATTTCCCATATCTCTGACCCATACACGACAACTGGTCGAACGATGGTTTGATATAGTTTGTCTTTCTATATCATTAATTATCCCTCGAAGCTGTTCATGCAGAATATTGATGTGCAGAATATACATTTGATGGCTCCGGTTGAAGCTACATTTCTGCCCGCATTGAACAACCTAATGCGAAGCAGTTGCAAGGGCTTATGAGGACAGAACATTCGGGCCCGACCAACTAGGCGTATAATTAGTCGCTTCGGCTTTCATGCGTCGTTCCGTGACCACAGTTGCAGTCGTAGTAATCACATGGCGGTGACTGCCATCCTCCCGTGACAGTCGAGTGACGTTTCTGCGGAGGTGAGATTCAATTATCCGGGTTTCTCTCTCTTTGTGCCTTAGTGCATTCAAGTTCCCTCCCCAAGTGGTCTAGGGGACTGACTACTGCTGAGGTGGGTGGGAGAGAATCTCCGTGAGGCGCGGTCGGCCTCGTTTGACCCCGCCATCGTCAGCCGTTCCGCTGCCGTCACATCCAAGGAAGTGAGACCGAAGGGGATGGATGGAATGAGGCGCCGTTTTGAAATGGTGTAGGGGACCACGGGGGGGTGGGGGGGGGGGTTGAGCGGAAGAAGAGGGTGAGAAACTTAGCAGAAGGGGGTGTTCCACCCTTCCCCCCATCCTCCTCTTTCGGAGTGTGGGCCTGGCTGGCTGATTTATCACCGGTGGCGCTGGGGGTTCAGGCGCTCTGGGCTGCGAAAATACGTGTTCCACATCGACTACTGTCGTGTGCCAAAATATACACCTGGTGATTTCCAGTCGACCGTTTTATTTATTGAGTGAAAAGTTTTTTTACTCGCGAAATAAATTCATAACTTCTCATGAGCCTTCTCCGTGGTCGTCCATATTTTTTCGTGGAAAGGTATTTTAACCGCTCTTCTAAAGGGGCTCGTTCGTAAATTTTGGGGAAATTTTCTGTTGTCGTTCTTAAGGTTCTTATAGGTCGCCGCCGGTGCAGCTGTACCCCTTTTCTCATGGGAATCCGCCGTCTTTATTTTGGTAAAGTTAACCTTGAGGTTTATTTTCAAAGGTTTGGCGTGGATGGGGTTCGAAGATTTTTGCGCACAAGTAATCTTCAATGGGAAGACATGTCAAGTCTTTGAGGTAGCTAATGAATCTGCGCGGCTAATGGTCTTAGTGGCTGTCATTTTCTTGCTAATTTACTGTCTGTGCCGTGCAGTACAAAGTTGATATCCTTAATTATTCTCCTTTCTTGTGAGATTCTTTTCTCTGACCCATCAGGCATTAAATGATTAATCTGATTAATGATGAGGACTTGAAGAAGCCCGTTGGAATACGGGCGAAACTGTTGTCCTAAAAAGCAACCTACGCAGTGGAAACCCGAGAATGCATTAGAATTCATTAAATGATTAAACTCATATTCATTGTAGGTTGTCGGAACGGCCTGACATTGCTGCTCCTTAAAATATTTTGTCAGTTTTGTCCCCATTGCGAGTCGAGTTATCAACTAACTTCGACTTACCAACTAACTTTATTCGTTTTTCGCCCATTTTATATTGGACTTGAAGAGAGAGCTGCAGAAAACCAATCTGAGGGCTGATGACTACAAATGATAAATATTTGTCTAGGTTAATTTATTTTTAAAATTTAGTTTTTGGCTATTTTTCAAAGCTTTTCTCCACAAATAATTATATTTTATTTTTGAGAATATATATTATCCTTATCCATTGCAGACGTAGTTAAACGCCCACGTTTCATCCCGTGATTTTATAAAAAAGAAATTAGGTTAAAATTAGTAAGTACATACATTGAATTTATTTTTGGCATTCTTTTATTGCATTGACTCTAACTGGAGAGATATAATGAACAGACTTTCCGCTGCTCCGTAATTCACCGTTATACCCATTCTGCTGAGATATATGGTGTCGCATCCAGCGTGAATGTTTCACGCATTTTTCATCTCACTCCGCATTGAAGTTGCGGAATGATTTCGGAAACGTCTTTAAAAGGGTAGGGAGTTTTCCAACTACCATAACCGCGAAAAAATTCTCGGAATCAGAAGAAACGAGAGAAGTTGGAAATATGAAAAAAGAGGAAATGGAAGTATTGAATTGTGGGTTTAAAATATCTTGAGGAATATAAATAATATTTTTCTAAGGGGCAGAGGAAACTTTTCACTTGGTAGCTTCAACGGGGTTAGAACACAGTGAATATATCTCAATAAGTTTCTTTGTGCATTTTATTCTTTGTATATATGTATAGCTTATTTTTTTGCTCATTTTGATATTTTGTTACCTTGCTGACCAGCCTTTGCTGTGCTGGCATTTAATGGGATGCCAGAATGTTTGTCGAATGTAAACTATTTAAATTATAGTGATCAAATTCCCGCCGTATCCTGGTGTTAATTTCATGTAAGGATGTTAGTGTTAATTATGGTGTTCGGTGTGTTCTTATGAAAAACATTGGTTTATGGAAATTCCTTTCTGGGCGCTACCGCAGTCACATTAGTCAAAGTCATCCGAGTTACTAAAGTTCCTTAACTATTCTGTTAATTTCCATGCTTATATCCCTGTATTATTAATCTTTTATGTTTAATGTGAAATATTATTTTTATGCATTGTAAGTTTTTATACATTTAGAGCGTTTCGTAGTACAGGAGGCGACCGTTTTGACGGAGGCACATCAGGGAAAAAAAATACAGCGCTAATCCGGTGGTATTAAAAAAAGGCGACTTTTTTTGTGAAGCGCGGTTTGCAAGTCGTCGCCAGATTTCTGGCCCCGGGGGCTTTAGTCCCCGAACTGTTTTCATCACGCAGTCCCACGATGAAAAAAAAGAAGTTAAAGCCTCCCGCTCCTCCCACGGGAGGTCCTCGTGTTCCATCATCATTCGACGTCGTCACCCTTGCGTGTTGTCGCCGCAGTATTATGCGTACTTCTTGCGTGATTTTATAAAACTGTAATTAACTCATTTTTCTTAATTTTGGATGAATATTTTTATTAATCTGTCAACTATTGGTATGAGTGTAGTTATAAGATAAGATGAGTTACAACCCTAATATGGTTCAGAAACTTGGTCGTTGCGGATGCAGGATAAAAGTCAACTGGGGGGTTTGGAGATGTGGGAGTTTGAAAAGGAGGGAGAGAGTTAGCTGAGTAGAGAGGTAGGCAAATAAGGATAGTGGAGGCAGGTATTAATTAGGAGGAGACGGAAAAAGTAGCCGTAGAACGTAATGACATGGTGAAGAGGGTGATGAAGGTGAAGAGTGTTGGGTTAGCGTATAAGAGGGAGGAGAGGAATAAGCATCTTGTAGAGATAGAAGGGAGATAAAAGATACCTAAGAAAAGTGGTGAAATTTCCCGTATTCATTTTATATACCATACATAGAATATAAATAATTTCCTTATTCCTCATGGTTTCAACCCGTACATGCATTTTTCAAGGTGGCTTGTTAGTGCTGAAACCATGGGTGGTGTCTAAAGTAAAATGTGGAAACTTGACCCGTGTTTCCTATTTCAACAGGACGTAGTTGCACAGTTATAACGGTTCGCATGAACAAGAGGAGCTGGCTTGAAGCTGTCTTTGAATGCGACTGGTGAAATAAGTATGCTAAGGGCAGTTAATGGCGGTTTTACTTTTCAATTACAGCTTCAAATTAGAGTTTTTGACCGTGCCCCCCTCAAACGACGCGTGGATTGTATATATGTATGGACTTATAATTTTCTTTCTTTAACTTTTGGACATTGTCATGCACGCTCCGCTAAGAAACTACTACTCTCAGACCATATCTTTGTCCTTGATGTTGCATAAAAAATCTGAAGATTAAAGGAGAGAATCCATTGTTTCTTAGCGTAGCTGCAAGAAGCTTGCTGAAAAGGTATGCGTAAAATGACTCACCTGACATAGCTGTTGAGCGGATGTTGTTCTGCCCACCGCTTTCCGTGCGTGCACTGCTTAACTGATACTCTCATTTGGAGTGAATGCTCATTTTAATTGCTTCTATTTCCTACTGTATTATCGTCCAGCATAATTTCATCTTTTTCCTCTTTTTAACGTATGGCTGTTTATGTGAACATGCTAATACCTCTTAAGTTGTCAAAATATCTTCATGGATGAGTGGTCGTAAAATCATGTCTGTTGTATTTAGAATGGGAAATGTCTCAGCAGTTGACGGGAGTTTTTTGTTTTCTTCAGTCCTGCGCCATTTAGAAGATCCCATTCTAATGTGGCTACCCATTAATATAGGCATATGTTTCCGTTTACCGGCCGCTCATCTTTCGGTGGTTAATGGAGAAGGTCACAGCCAATCTCAAGATAGGCTATCATCTCTCATTCATATTAGAGGAGGGCTAGAGTACATGTTTTCCTAGAGAGTATCAAATGTTCATGCATTATCTTGGGGATAAACACTCCTTGCCCATGTGCTTGACACACAGACCTTGGGGCTGCCTTGAGCCTGGATTGGATACCCTGCCGTACTCTGGGGAGGGGAGATGGGACAGAGGGAGGGGGGACTGGAGAGGGAGGTTGCAGGAAGGAGGCGGAGGAAGATTCCGGCTTATCAAAGCCCGGCGGGGAATTGTAAACAGGGGCCGGGTTCGACGCCTCGAGCGCACTTAGCGTCGGAAGTAGGTTCTCCCCCTTACGGAGAGGGGCGTGGGAGGGGAAGGTTGCGGTAGGGAAATGGGGCGGGCCCCATTGCACGTCGAATGACGCGAATCCTGCGCCAAGGGCGGGAGCTGGCCGAGAGAGGCGCCGTCATCGATCCCTCTCAAAACAAATGAAGGTTGCGAAAGCGCAATAATTCGTGTGGGAGGTAGGCCGGGTGGCGTAGAGGGAGGAGGGGTTGGAGGGAGGTTGGATTATGGGGTGAGAGGGAGGGGACTTGGGTGGTGTTGGTGGAGGGTGGGGGGAGGAGTCAGGTGAAGCCGAGATAGTCTCTCCTCCACACCCTTTCCTCCCGAAAGGTCACCTCAGCGACGAAGTGACGTAGTTAAGCTGCAGGTTCCTTTGCGGGTTTATTTCAGGAGACTAACGAGGCTCCCACATTTACTTGTTCCGTCGCAAAGAGAATTGGGTGGGGAAGGGTGCATGTGGTGATGGTTTGATGTTGATATTCCGAGATGTTGAGATATCTCCTTATTCTGGGATGAGTCGCGTATCCGAAGCGAGTAGTCTTTGGTGTGAAAGGATGGGGACGAGAAATTTTGAGTGTGCGGGAGTTTCCCTTAACGATGCGTGCTTTTTTTGTGACGCTGGCGTATTGATTCGGTGCACCGAGTTTCTTTGTATCTCGAAATACAAGAGGATCCCCGCCGTCATTAGTGCCGGAAAAATGCTCGTTTTTGTAGACGCAAAATGTATTCGGGACGTAAAAATATAGCCGCAAGATAGCTTCACTCTCCTTCAACTCAAAGCGAAGATAAAAGCATGGATGAAGGTTTTCGCGGAATTTAGATTTCATATTTTTTCGAAAAACTGGCCCTCGTTAAGAAACGGAATGTTTTTATAAAGAATGCAAGGTGACCAAATTTCCCAATTAATTTCGATTCCGAATTTTTTACGAACGCATATCCAAAATTCCCTCCTTTATATTTTAAGCTGACTTTTTCTCCTTTCGTTATCCTTAATTGGCATTTTTGCAGTGGAGTTGTATTCTTTCTTCTTTACGTAGTAATTGCATTGCTTAATGTCTTTTTCATGAGTAGTTTTCGTTCTTTGGGATTTGTGAACGGCTTCAGTGTATCCGTGAATAAATATCTTCTTGGACGTGAGCACAATAGAATTATTTGCTTAATATCTTGCTGAAAAAATCCTGTTGTATTCTCGCTCCGTAATTGAGCTGTTCTTGTGTTCAGGTTCTTAGCACTCAATAATGTAGTGTTTATTCAAAATATATATATGTGCTATGACGGTCCAGAGATCCCTCACGGAACCTTTCAGCGAGTCGCACATTTCGGAGTCCCAGGGAATTGGAATTCAAACTTGCTAATTTTGATTTCAAGAAACAAACGTTTAAGGATTAGAAAACACTATTATAGCAACCCGCTGGGTAGCACGTCTGATGAATAATTTTCCCTGAACATAGGTATCACCAGCGGACCACCGATGTGAGAAGCTGAGAGTATTATTTCGTTGCAGTGATTAGAATTGGCCTCCCTATCTTTTTTATTTTTTCGTTCATCTCAGGGATCGTTTTATGGGCACTTATAGTCTCTTTAAGTCTTATTAGTAATACCAAACGGAAGTGAGATAGTAACTTAGTAGCTGCGAGGCAGGGTGACGTCACCATAGGCATTTAACATGGCACTGGGGACTTAAAGTTAAAGGTCTGAAGGAAAGTATTAAATTGCGGACGCGTACAAATTATTATAGTATACGCGCCGCTCGTGATTTTTTACGTTGATAAAAGAAAAGTAAAAAAAGGTTACACCATATTTTGAGAAAACTCATTTCACCATTAATAAAACACAATGAGGTTGGTAAAAAATTAATTTATTTTGCACCCTTTCACATAAAATTGACAATCTCCAAAAATTGCCAAGGAAGCATTACTGTCCAAATTACTTCTACAGTACATGACAAGCCGATCATGAGGCTTAAACTTCATACAACGTTTGGATGTTGACACATTAGTTGATGTTACAGTACAATGCTCTTTGATATAGTTTTGATAATTGCTCATAGCAAAAGTCTTGAAGCACATTGCATCAGATGGAGGAAAACCTTCCCAACCACCAACTTCCATTGAAACATTACCAGGAATTTTGGTAATAACAATAGTAACCCAATAAGTGCCTTGGTTATTATGATCATTGGATAACACAAAGTTCAGTTTAAATCCAAACAAAGTTCTAATGGTATTTGCAACCCACACATCACTCACACCAACATGATTAGCTTTTGTCAAAGTATAATCTTTAATGATCTTCTCCACAGGTCGCTTAGAGCGAGAACGTAGCACTGTTACGCCATCCCATAAGACTGTTACGCCAATTACGAATCTATCTTTAACGTGTATTTTGTTTGTGTGACTTCGTGGAAATCGTAGAGCATGACAGCTCATGCTCTACGAGTCACAAGGAACTGAGCTGAATGCATATAATTGGTAATATTAAGCGGAGACCGTTCTAGTCGTAGATGATGACGGTGGAGAAGACAAAAAGGATTTTAGGATTTTTTACAAGTGTATTAGTTCATAGTGGATTAGTCAAGGATTCTGGCACTTATGAAGAAGGAAAACATGGGTAATGGTCGGTGAGAGTAGGGCGTGTGATGGATTTATTGTGGAAATTTCGGGATAAGTAACTATTAGGTATTATTAATGGGGTTATTTAGGCGTATTCGGGGTTAGTTTTATTCGGGGGTTTCTTGATTTTGATGGCTGGTGAGCTTGTTATTTGAAATTCATTTGTTTAATAAGAGATATCCCTCTTAATCAAAGTTCAGTATTGATATCTTTGTGTGCGTGGAAGAAATTATCTCCGGCAATCAGCGTTTTATCGCCTCTTATGCTTGGTTCAGTGCTATTTTAGTGTCTCAGGGCGGAGTGCTCGAGTTTTCCACGAGTTGGGCTATCTTGACTGTAATTAGATGTGCCGGAGGGGTACCAGAGCATTAGTATCCCCGACGGTTGTTATGGCACGTCATTCAGATGACACTTGTTGCCTCGGTCCCACCCCACCACCCTGCGAAGATGTTTGTTGGGGGCGGGGGTTGTGGGGGGAGCTCATCTCGGTCCATTGCTGACTGTCTCCTCTCTCGCAAGTTCGCGAGATAAAAGCTGGCGGAAACAACTTGTCCGTCAAGTTTTTTTTTCGGAGATGCGGGAGAGGATCGGTGGGAGGGGGCGGAGGGACTTGGCTCGGGAAATGGAGGTGGAAATAGGTTCACGAGTGGATGTTCACTGAACCATCTTCCTTTTCTCTCTTTTTTGCTCTTTCTCTCACTTTCTATCTCCCATTCTAAAATACTGCAGAAAACACGTCCTAGATAATTAATGAGTTCATATTTTGAAATAGTAGGTACTGCGTAGTGGGAAAATGAAAAATGTCCAAATAAATGTGTGAATTTTGCGGCTTAGAATATTAATGGTGCGTTAGTCTCCAGAATAGGTACCGACCAACCTGTGAATATATTTTTAAGTTTTGCTCAAGTGAGGGCTTATTTAAAGGAAATGACTTTCTTATAAAACTTTCTCTTAAAAATCATAGTATATATAGGTTCAAATTATTATATATATATATATATATATATATATATATATATATATATATATATATATATCCTTATTCCTTATAGATTTTGTCTGCATACATTCTTTTCGATATCTTTCCTTAGGTATTTATTTTCTATGAAACCATTGAGTTTTGTTAATTAAGCCATCAATAGTATTTTTTGTGGTAAATGCTTTGCATCTTTGTGAATTAGTTATTTTTTTACTAAACGGAAATAAGTATTTTTCTCGCGAAACACCCGTTCGCAATTTTTGCTAGAGTTCATCTCAATGCGAAATTAATGAAAAATAATAAAAAAGAAACCTTTCTCTATTTGATAGGCCTTACTTTCAGTATCACCAGTACAAAGTTAGAAAGCTAAGTGGTTTTGGGTAAATGTCGGTGAAGTGCACCAGATTTGGAGAGTTTTACAAGCGCCATGGCAATTTAGGTTATCCTATATCTAAATCATGACAGGTGAGTGAGGAGAAGAGTCTGTTGGGTGAAATAAGGAGGAGGCAGATTAGATGGTTGGAGCAGGTAATGAGAGGCGAAAGGATGCTGTAGTCCGTGATGGAGGTTAGGATTTTGGGTTAGTGGGGAAGGGTAAGAAAGAGATTAGGCTTTATGAGCGGAATTAAAAGAGGTAGGGCGTATGCTGAGATGAAGAAAGAAATTGTGATTGCATGTTTTTTTCTGGAGCTTTGCTCTATTATTTTTTTCAATTAAAAAACTACCAAATGGCAAACGTTTCGCCTTTTTATATAAGCTTCATCAGGTCTTTAGGTGACATTTAAAGAGGAGAGAAAACATTCAATCATAATTTAAGTGGTCAAGATTATCTATATACAAGTTGAAAGAAATTGTGTTGGGAAATAGGGCCTTGCGCATGTAAACATTTAGAGGCTTATTACTCATATCCATTTGGACCTACATAACCAGTAGATTACACAAATTATGATGATAAATCATGACAAAAATAATTTGTAACTGGTTTTTAATTTTCCACTCTCCTACTACCCGAGGACGGCGAAAAAAGAATTAGGTGTTCCTTGTCGTCGCCACGGAGCTTGTGCTAAAGCCGCTTCCCCGTGTGAAGCTGTGAGGCCGATTGCAATCGTCTCTCCCCGCCCGCTGCTTCCGAGGGGCTAGAAAGGGGGTAGACACTTCTGACTTCGCTTTGGGAGGGGGGGGGGGCGTGGTGTGCCCTGCCAGTGGAGCGGCGGTGTGGAAGCGGGCGGGTCACCCCACGCCCTCACAAAGGCGTCCCTTCTCCTCTCGCCGTTACTCTCTTGTTTCGTCGTCATCCTCTCCTCTCCCGTGCCCGTTTCAAATGTGCACTCGTCTCTCTTTTCGAGCTCCGAGATGGAAAAGCATTAGTCGCGCCCTCTTCCTCTCCATCCCCGCAGCCTCCCCCTTCCATTTCTTCGTTTCTTTGCCCCTGGACCCCCCTTCCTCTGGATCCCGCATAGACGTGTGTGTAGCGATGTGTGTATAAATAGAGACGTCTTCAGTCGCGAGGTCAGACAAAAGTCGTTCCGAAGGGCGGTGGGGAGATCCCGCGGTGTTTTTGGGCCGAGGGGTGGGCGGGGGGGGGGTCACGACCCTCCTCTCTCCTCTCCTCCCATTTCAGAAAACTACACCACTGTCAGACCCTCCGCACACTCTCCTGGCTCTATTCTCTTTTTTGCCCCCCTCTCTCTCTTACCCTTTTCCTCGCCGGAAAAAGGCAGCTCCTTTGTGAACGGATGGGGGTGTGGCTTTTTGGTAGTAACTCCCCATTTTCAATTCCTCTCAAGCATTCCTCAACCCCTCCCACCCCCCATTGACGAGAGCTCTCCCCCCCATTCCGTGTCGGAAGCCCGGGTGCACGGGTGCTGCTCAACAATCGGAGCTGCACGGTTTCGTGGTTCGTCGACCTTGAAGTGCTCGGCCAATTAATTGTGACGGTGTGCATGGTGGGAGGGAGTCGGTGGTAATTCACCGAAAGTGCTCGTGTATGCGCACTGATGGCCAATCGCTCGACTCGCGGAGCAGACTCGTGCGGCGAATCCCATCAAGTGCTCTTCAATCGGAATAATCAGGAAAAAAATTAACGCGAGTCAACCTGTGTTAGGCGCCACGTGGAGGAAGTTTTCAAGTTATCAATTATTAACTAGTGTATGTGATTGAGTAGTCTTGGGATTGGATGTTTATACCTACTCGTGCATCCTATGGTATCGTCAGTAAATTAACAGTGGTAGATGCATTGTACAAAATTCAATTAAAATATAAATTGATTTGCAATTATCTTGCTATTGGAGAGTTAATAATGCATGCTTCACTGCATCAGACAACGGTGAAATATCAGTGAACCTTTTGAGTGAAATTTTGGGTTTCGTGAGCATAGGTAGCCTAATTAATTTCTAACCTTCCATTCAACAAAAAAAAATAAAATTAAAAAATTAAATGACATCAAGCTAATTTTAATGCTTATAGATTCAAGCTTCTGCTTCAAATGTATATATACATATTAACTACCCTATCATCGTCAATTCCTCCGCTTTGTAGCCCTGAAACTCGTAGGTATGTTATAACTTCGTCGAAAGTGTCCTCGATTAACAGAGCATGTAAATGTTTTAGAAAATGAATAAATCACATGGATAAACATATTGTATAGTCTCCCACGGAAATGACGAGTGATCTGAAAAATTAGAACTCCCTGCGAAACTTCCTGTGATAACATCGATGATGGTCGTTCGTCCTCTTCATCTTCCCTCTTCATTGGAATCTTGCCAGCAGTGCTCCTACCTATGTTGAAAACTTGACGGCCCAGTAGAGTAGCGAATGGAGCCTTATTCTCCAAGGAGTGTGAATTCTCGCGGCTTAACCGTCTCGGTTCAAACGTTTCGTTACTTTCTCCTCTTGTCCTGATTAGCACAAGTTCGCTAGTATCGCGAGTTCTCGGATTGTGAAACTGGACTTCCCCCAAAGTCGTGGCGTGGCCCCCAAATGATTGGGAAAAGTGTTCCTGAAAACTCCCGCTGTCAAGGCCAAGATCAAGGAGGAGTGGCTGAGATTCGCGCCTTAAGAAAACGCTGCCGTAGTCATTTCCTCCGCTCAAACTGGCGGCCAAGGCTCCTTGATAAGACGGAGGACGTAAATAGTCAAGTTTTATTTTTTTGGACGAACAAAGGCCGAGGTCGTTTGGAGTCTTGATTACCTTCACGGCAGGAACGCGGATCAACGGACCCCAGAGAATTTTTCGCGATATAAAACTGAATCAATAATATACTCTTGGCCTCCTGTCATCGTGGTTCACGAAATAAAAGTGAAGGGCTATTAATAGTGAAGTTCAATCTAGCTGTTCAAAAGTAGAAGTGGGTGAACTCTACTGCTCTTGGCGAGATGTGCTTGAAGAACTTCGTATTTTGACGGAGTGAATTTTCATGCTGCCCTCTCGAGATTATTATGTAAGGCACACATTTAAAAGGGAAATTATTTGTTTAGAATTTTAATTGTTTTACATCTTACCCCGAAGGTATCTCGGGGATTATTTAAAATTCCCTTTGCTTTTTCTTCGGGTTATGCGGGCGTTCTGAAAACAACTTGCATATTCATGATTTTAAGTACCTACTTTTTGAAAATGACTTCCTACGGTTACGCTGCGCAGTCTCCTCACTTAGAGTACGGAACGTGAAAAGGTTCAAAGAATTCTAATCATGGGTCGTAAACACGCTTTGGCTATTCAAAATTCGAAAAGGAAAGCTAGTTCACATTTACTTCACATTGTAAACTCGGCATCTAGCCTGGAGTGTACCTAGAGGTATGCATGACATGCATTTTCGACAAATATTTTGTCGAAAATTTGTTAATTCATGCCAGTGATCTATTGCCAGTTGATCTGTTGGGCACACAACGTTTTAAGTGAAAAAAAAAACTATGAGGGCATAAGACTCGGTAGTATTCAATGAAAAATAGGGATGATTCTGTGTCGATTGTTGTGTGCTTCTACTGCATGTAAACTAAGCTAATTTTATCTACTACAAACTTCAAAGACCTTTTATACAGTTTATTAGTTCAATTAAAAATAGGGATAATTCTGTGTTGATTGTTGTGTGCTTCTACTGGATGTAAACTAAGCTCATTTTATCTACTACAAATTTCAAAGACCTTTTATACAGTTTATTAACTAGTCTTCACAGATCATTTGTACAGATACGATTAAATGCGAGGTTATTATGAGAAATTATCAAGGAATATTTATTCTATGGGAATAGATAAATTGAATAAGCACAGGAAAAAAGTTTTAAAGTTCTCTGCTTGTCGCATTGGAATATTACAACGATTTGGTCTTATTTGTGACGTGTTGGTGGTAGTTGGTTAAGAGTGCTGAAGCATTGGTGTGCGCTGCTTTGATAATCAAGAGACAGTTTAATGTCAGACGAGTGTTCTCCCTCCCCCGAACACAACCTGCCTTTAACACTTTATTTCTCCACGTTTTCCCTGAAGAATATTTGAGCAGTTTTTGCCTTTTCTTTGCTATGCTCGTCCAACACCCTTATGGAAGCGTTGTTTGCTTTAGATATTTTATTGAGAATATGTCAGGCCGCATAAATCGTTCTTTGTAGGTTTTAGATGTAATTTAGCTGGGAAAGTTCTTTAGCCCTTGAAAAAAGCTCGAGCTTGCAATCTTCCTAAGTGCCTATTTTTTTTAGGTGAATTGAAAAATTGGTTTATGCAGTTAAGTCAAAACTAGTTCTCTCGGTGTGTGGCATGGTTGTACTGTTATAGCGCTCATAAGTCATCTTAAACCTAGGTTTTTGTACTGTTATGGCCATTTCACATGTGACTTTTTATTGCAAAGTTTAATGTGTAAAGATTGCGAGGATGCGGGAACGGAATTAAGAGCAGGGGCTATTTCTTTATCTCTCGTTCTTATATTTGTGCATTCATTCTAGCAACTATCTCTTTACTTGAGGCAAGTTTCACTGCACATCTGTCAATGAATCAGACTGCTCCTCGTTCATGTTAGTGGAGCCTGTGGTGAAGTCGCTTGCTCATTCGATTGTTTTGAAATATTTTCATTGCGAATGTTTGAATTATCCGAGACTATGAGTCTCGTTTTTTGGGAATATTGATTTCCCTTCTCCCTTCGTTCGCTACTCATCATTTCCCTTCTCCTCCCCGCATCCCATGTTCTCGAACCGCTATCCTTTCCATTCTCTCTCGTTTTCTCCCTTCGCTGCATTTTAATTTTCCCAATTCCCTCCCCCCTCCCAGCATTATCTCCACCCTCGCCTTTTCAATCTTCCGTTCCCTTTGTTTTCTGCCCTTCCCCCTACATCCCAGTATGTGCTCCTCCCGTGGCACGGCCCGGACACGCAAAGGGAGCCCGCGTGACTCACCCTAACATCGTTCACGTCGTTAATCACGGTCTCCACTCTCCCCTATTAATCACACTCACCTTTCCTCTCTTGGGATCGGAGGGATGAGGGGTTGTCTATAACACGGCGCTAACGCGTAGCAAACTTTCCATGTGGACGAACATGGCGATGAATTTGTTCCCGATTTTATTGCCCCTGAACAAATACGTATTTCCCTACCCTATCTTTTGGACAGTTGGGACGAGTATTTTTTTCATTTTAATATCTTTTCTTTTTCCAGCCGACGTGCCAATAAAGGGTGAAATATGGCCAGAATTTTCCGTGCCCCGCATAAAATACCCGATCCATTTTTAATGCTCCGGGTCCGGTGACTGAAATTTTCGTATTAGGGGTAGCTAGTAGAATAGGGTGAGTTGATGATTTCATTGCCATGCGGTAGGGGAGACCGGGGCTAGTTCGGTTAACTTTCTTATTTTGAATTTTCTAATTTTTTCTAAGACTGATATCTAGGAAAACAAATCACTACCGTTATAAGGCAACAATTATCTACATTAAACGCCAATATTTTTCACAAATACTAAATTAATTACTTTATTATAAAAATAATTCCAAAACAATGCTCGTGTTCGGACTTGCCCCATATACGGGGTTAGTTCGGGGTGGTGGCGAGCGTAGAGGTATGTTCGGGAACTCCGACTCCTGGCTGCGCGACTCGGAGAAACGACCATCTTTAGGGTATGATAAAAAGACCGACCGTCAGTAATCCCTTGGTCCCTTCCACTAACAATAAGAAAAGAAAGGAGGGCGGAGGAGGGAAGGGGGTTTGTTTACGGTTAGAGCTTCCTCAGGCTCCGCTAGAGGGAAGCCGTGACGCAGCGATGCCAAATTTACAAAAAAATCCGGACTTAGAAATTTCGGCTCTGCAGTGGTAACTTTTCATTGGAAGTGCCTGTACATAGACCGGGGCACGTTGGTACACATTAATAAACTTGTAAGGAACCATAAAGCCAAGACAAAAAATTATTATAAGCCATTTTTATTTTATACTGTTAAGTAAAGCCTAATCTTCATCATCATCGCTGTCACAATGTTAAAAAAAAGGTTTACTGCCATTAATACAATATTCATGGACCTAATTCTTTCATTTGATACATCTAATCCAGTTAATACCTGGCTTTGAGTCTTTATAACGTTCTTGGCTGTGCACACAAACACACGTTTCATCACTTTCTTCTTCAGAGTCGGATGCTAGTCTTTTTTTTTATTTTTTTTTTCAAATTGAAGAGGTTCTTTTTAAACACAGTGGTCGTCTTGGCTGGTTTGGTTTCCTTGTTCAAAGTAGACTGAACTGCAGAACTAGAAGAGGCGTCAGCAGTCGTATCCGGCGTTAGTGCAACATCATTCTGAATCTCAACAGCTGAATTCTCTTGCGTGTCTCCAGGTAAAAACACTTCTTAGTGATCTTATGTGAGGAACCCACACACTTGTTGATGCAATCTGCTCCTATTGAAACTACAAGTTGTTCAATAGCAATAACAATAGATTACAACTCTTTGCTTACATTTCATGGAAGGAGCATAATCCAGTACCATCATAGATATTTATTTTTGCAAAATAAGTTTCTACAATACAAGGACACCAAGCCAATTGACGGGGCTAGTTCGAACACCCAGCGAGCTGTACGAACTAGCCCCATGAAAAATGATCAAACTAGTCCCGTCGCGCCATTTTTTGATTAATTTAAACTTAAATTTCGATTTTGAAGTTACACTACTTACAAACGCATCAAATTGTAGCCAAATAAACGTATCAATGAGACTAGCCTACATTAAATTACCTATTTAACTTAATCATTCCTTGGTAATCTTCGAAGTAAGAAAGAAAAATTTTCTTACCTGATGAAAAAACACAAAATTGTCGATCCTGTCGAGACGAGTGCAACTACTCAACATGCCGGGCGTGTAGTGGGGGGGGCAGCGTCCGCTGCATTGTGTTCAAGTTGCAGCTCGCTCGCTTTAACGGTTTCCGAGATAACCTCAGTGTGCGAACAAGCTTCTGTACCGAACTAGCCCCGGTCTCCCCTATTTCACTGTCTCAATTGGGACCACCTTCCTTGCTTCTCTTCCTCGAGGTTGAACCCATCCTTTTCTAGGATATCCGTTGTATTCACTAGCATTGAAAAGGAATTTTACGGAAAATGTTTCCCGAGGTGGGAATAATGTGCGAATCCGGAAATGAAAGACTGCTTTTTCTTTACATTTTCCCTAATCGTTAACATACATTAATGAATTATTTCATGTCTCAAATTTATGTATAAATGTCATTTAATTTGTCAAACATAAGCCGAAAATAACTGAAGTGGACCTAGCCACAACATTAATTTTTAAGAGGCAAAATTAATCGTGAAGAGAACCGCTACTTCCCCAGACTCATCAAAGAGGCCATTGAAATCGTGAAAACAACGGAAAACATCAACAGGGAAGATGGTTACACTATCTTTGAGGTCTGGAAGAGGGTTTTCATGAAGAAGAAAACAGTAAGTAATGAGAGCGCACCCGACTGCATTGGCGGAAAAACGGCCCCGATATAGGACTCACACGAAAACCTGCATCTTCACTTCTGACCTGAATAAAATAGCTGCAATGCTGTCGAAACTGTCGTCAACGACAATGGAAGTACGCGGAAGAACGCCTGAGAAGCCTTCACAGCCATCATTTAATTTGTGCCATCTCGATATCGCGTTAAATTCTGTAGTGTGTTAAAGATAGCAACTTATGATATGTATATAGTCTGAGTATTCACAATATTCATTACGGACGATTCATCGAAATATATCACATCCCTATTGTTATTTTAATCAGTGCATTTTTGAGCTATTAATATTTTAGAGAAGTGGATGCAGTGTATATTTGGCTCTGGGTTGTCATAGTATACTTTATCTTAGCCTTTCGATGTTTTTCCTTGGGTGAAATACTGATTTTGTTCTCAGTAGCTCAATTCTCCTGTTTACCCTTTAGCCCTAAAGCGTCGCGTCATTCGTCTCTGCAGGCGTCACTACTCTTCGTGAATAGTATAAAGCCCATGTCTGTATATTTTAATTAGTTTTTATACCTAGGGTGGTATGCAAATGTTTTTGAAGCGGTAATGAAAATTCAAACACATCTTGTGCGCAAAATATGAGGAAGTCAAATTTTGAATTAAACTATAATGATGTGATGGGATAAAACTCCCTGACTTTCAGTTAAAATTGCTGCAAGAATTTGCATTTTTCCGCTCGATTAAATTCTGTTGTAGCTAGTTTATGTATTTCATTGTTAGAAATCAAAGCTTTTATATTCATATAGCTGTGATATATTAAATTAAAGTAATTTGCATACATTAGATGAACTATTCCCGCTATATTGTGTAGTTGAGCTATTCAAAGGTAAACCGCGAGTAATAATTGCACAATGGAGCAGATAACCCCGTGTTTACTTGCGGTAGATCTGGACATTTTTCATTTGCAACGATCATAAAAGTTTATTGAATTGGGGGTACCGCAACGCCTTAAAATCTCTGAGTTTGTTACTGGCAATTCGTGACTGGCAGGGGTAGGTCGAAATGAAAAGACGCTCGAGTTTTTTATTCCATCAGACTCTCAGGAGCTTTAAGGCCGTTTTACACGGTACATTTGTTTGTAAAAACTCTTCCGTGAACTCGTGCATGAGGCAAAATGTATCGTATATAGCGGAAAATTGTATGAACGCTTGTGCGATTGTCTCAATGCCTGCACGGGAAATAAAACCTGTTCTAATTTCGTTGAGACAAACGTACAATCTCACGTAAATTCGTTTGTACAAAATCTTTCATCGTGTAAAACGTCCTTTAGAACGGTATTAATTGGCGACAGAGACATCCAACGTGTGATATAGATTTTCGAAGATGTTGTGCATAATCAGTTGAGACTTTCGTGGCTTTGGGTGAGACAAAGACGTAATTCGGCAGTAAGAAAATCATCATGCCCGAAGCTAAGCATGGCTTAAGTGCTGTAATATGATTCAGCCTCACGGGATGTGACTCTCTTGAAGACCTCTTCTCCCTCGCGTTGCCATCCCTGAAGGACCACGAGGGCGCAATATCTAGATCCCCGAGAATCCTTCAGAATTGCCACGAGACTTATGAAGCTTGGGTAGCGTAATGATCTGCACATAGGCCTGGCAAGCCTAAGGTCCGTGGTTTGATTCCTTGCCCAGGTCGATTTTTTCTCGTGGTAATTTTCGCGTATATCATCGCAGTATGAAAATCTTCATATAGTGAGCTTACGGGTTTAAATGAGTGAACTCGGCCGATGTGTATGGCATCTGACCTATAAACAATATCCACGATAAAATTATCGCCAAATGTTGGAACTAGAAACAGTATCTCAGAGTTATCTGGTACATGAGTGTAGAATCTATTGAATTTACCATGATTGTGTAAGTACTCCCGACCAAATATGGCTGCTAGGAAAATTAGCAGTTTCATACAGCGAATCTAAATCGGTCTTCGATTTTTATATTAGTTTGCCTCTCCCTGATGCTTTGTGTGCATATGCACTCAGGACTCCATGGAACTTAGTAACCAAAACCCTGTGAATCACGAGGTCTAGTCCTAGGTCGTGATTACAGATAGGCGGATATTTACGTGTATTGTGGTAGAGGCTCTTTGGGGATTGGGCGTAATAGGTGTAATGAGTCTGAAAGGCTTTTGATCTCGCCGGAGCGTGGACGCGACGGTTCGCGGGACCACTAATGTGCTCAGCCGGTGTCCGCCTGTCGCGTCCCGGCAAAAAAAATCAGCGAGATCATGTCCACACGCTTGTGATTCACGCAGGGGACGGATGACGATTGAGGTCTTGCCGACTGTTAGCTCGCTTGCTGTTCGAATAATTGACGTTCGTGGACACCAACCATTCCGTGAGCATATTCCGCAGTGGAAATAGAAATAGGGCAGCCCGGGGATTATGTGCTTTCGATGGAATGCACAGGTCGCCTCTTGAGCTCTGTTACCCGATTTGGTTCAGCTGTGGATTTTTAGGTCAATGGATATTTTTCTGTCGACGTTCGTAAGCCCTCGGCTAGAAGACCTTTTCGGTGTTTCATTGATCTTTGAAACTAGGTAAACTTTAAATAGTAGTTGAAATTCTCTTTTATCAATAAGGCTGGTGAAGTTTGGAAATAAATTACTCTGTCTGGGTGTGGAAACATGGTGGTGAATAATACATATTGGAATATACTTCATTGTAGAAATATTTCTAGAAATGTGTGATATTCAGTTCCATTCCTATAGTAAAACTTTCTCTTCAATGATCGATGAAATGTATATTACCTACTGAGAGGACGTGGAACACTGTGAATAGAAAACACTTCGTGCTTTCTTATATTTTGATTAAGAGAAATTTTATTTTCCTCCCAGAAATGCTGGTACATTAAATTGTACATTTCTGAATGGCTACGAATGAAAAAGAATTTTTTCCGCTTGCTTCAAATCGTTCGACGAATTAAAGTTTTACGTTTATGTTATATGTGCATAATATAACTTTTTTTAATTTTTGTGTTACATAAATACTCCTTTATTGATGCTTTTTCTTTAGAAACAGTTCATCAATGTTTTTTGCATTGAATTTATTGATTGTTTTTCTGAAAGTACTCCTCTTTATCTTGGGCGATTGATGAAAATTCAAAAGAGAGAATCTCTCAATTCCAGGTTTGTGGCCCATTACGCAATTTCGTTTCGCAGAAACAGATTTGGCACGGCTCGATGTTCCTTTAATCTCGTCCCTCGTCTCGCACTCGTCAGAATCCTTTCCCTGGGTTCATCACGTGGCCGGAAGTGGAAATAGTAATTTTCGTCCTTTTGGCCGTTTTGAAAAAGTTTTTGTCTCATCTTATTTTTTTGGAATTTCCAACGCGGTGCGTTTTTCTCTGCCCCGAGGGGATGTTTATGGACCCAGTCGTTCTTAAAATATTGCATCCGTTGTCACGTCTCACTCTCTCTAATTCTCACCGCCGCGCCGCTGTCTCTGAAGCCGTTGTAAAGCAAGAAATTATCTGTTTTCCTCTCAATTTTTTAAAGGTTTTTTTCAGCAGTTTTGAGGTTTTCATTCTTTCTGCTGCTATTACGCTATCGCGAGTTTCTTTTGAAGGGATAAAGGCCTCGGAGAGTTTTATGTGGGTACTCGGCGGAAAAAATCATTTGTGGTGATATGGCCTGTTCACGAAGCTTGTAATTTCCCGACTGAATGCATTTTTCACCGAAGTAATTTCGCCTGATGTTGCATGCTAATGCATGTTTTTTCCCTTTCTGGTCTCTATCGTTGAAAAATGGATTATTTGCTCTTTTGGCCATTTTCTCCCGTGCTTATTCTATCACGCAACTAGCCACGTGCTTCATTTAACGTGCGATGTCATCGTAGGCGGAAAGCACTTGAATGTGAGCAGTTTTCACATTACCACTTATTTTCATGCGGGATTGATTCGTTAAACTATTTCGAGTGATTGCGTCATTGTTTTGTATTTTTTTAAAACTAAGCTTGATTATAAATTGATGGATTCAGGGGCAGTATACTTTTCCTAAACATTGCAACCAACCTTTCTCATGTGCTAAATTTTCGTGTGGTGTTCTTATAGGGATTCTTATTTGATTGTGCTAATCGAGGTGTGATTTTTTTTCCAGGTACAACGGTTTCCTGCCATCTGGTGATAGGGGTAGGCGCCGAAGTAAGTTCGTCCTATACAAGAGACCCACAGCCAACGGTGTGAAGAGGTCTAAACACTACGTAGTCAAGACGCCACACTCATCACAGGTGAGAGTGCAGAAATGCCTCATAATTAATTAATCGTTCCCGTCAAATTTTCGCCCTCTTAGATCTAGAATACTAGCATGTGATTATTGAAAATATTTCTCCATTATAAGGGTATGGAAGTCTAGTGAGCCAGGCGTTCGGGTTTTGACATTAGTCTGGGTTTTATATCCTAGTCATTCCTCCTGTCACTCTAGGCGAAACTGGAGTTCAGTTTTAATCTTGAGTTTTTGGTGGCGGTGATGACACATAAATCGTTTACTATTATGGTAGCAGAGTTTCACATTTATAATTGATCCTGAATTTATTTATTTAGTAGAAATTGATTATGTAATCGTGCTTTCGTTTTTGGTTGTTTTCTCTCTTATGAAACACTTACCATATTGCCATTTCCTTTTAAATTCCTTTAATACTCTCCTTACTATTCCTTAACCGGTATTCACGAGGGGCGAGGAGTCTTTATATGGGTTGCAGTTTTAGGCTACCTTGCTTAGACATGTGACGTTGAAGTGACTAGTTATAGCCGCCTAAACCAGTCTACACTTACCAGCGGATGAGTAGACATATCATAATGACGATGTTTGTGTGTAACGCATAAGAATGTAAGTTGCTTATTTTTTGTTGTTTTATTTTACTTTTAATAAATGTGATGATCATTTTCGTACCTTTATGAATATTTATAGGTCGACAAAAACATTTTGTTTTTTTACTTGGTAATTGCAGCGTGGAAGTATGGAGAAGTTATTCTTGTTATCATATAAATTGATGTTCTATGTTTTCCTCGTTGTGAATAAATAATTATTTGATAAGGCATGGATCATTCCGATTCATTCTCCTTGTAAAATTTTCGTTTATTTGTGGAAGGTGCAGACATTCTTGGAAAATATACATGTTTTTTCGTTCTTACTAATGAATGGGGGAATGATTGTAGATGACGTTGTTTCCTGAGCTAAAACTTGTTGAAATTGTGGGGTCCATGGGAGTGTATAATCACAACCAGCATACACTTTAATGAAAGTTTCCGTTCCTTGTAAGAGGAAAGAATGCTAGACGTGCATATCCGTGTATCCGTGTAAGTGGCATTTAGTCATCACACGCTGGATGCACAGGGCAAATACGAACTGTAGGAATGCCGCAAAAATTCAATTACAGCCGAACATTTTGGTTTCTAAAGCAAAGAGAGTCTCTCGTTCTGTGCGGAGACGTGATGCAATAGCGCCCAGCGCAGGAGCCGCCGCGGCGGCGCGGACTGCAAACAATGTGTTCCCGGGCGAAAAAATTCCCTTCCCACGGTGGCAATAAGGTCGAGGGCAGGCGGGGGTGGTGGCCCTCGAAACGTTGCCAGGAGTGAGTGGGTCGGCTGGCGGGGTTTTATAAGGAATTCTCCCTACCGGATAAGTACACCTCTTTGTTTAATGAAACATGGAGTTTTGGTAGGCGCTTGCCGGCGTGGAAATCAGGAGTTTAGTCCGTCTTGGTATTTTTTGCGGATGGTGATAAAATGATTCCCAAGGCCTCTTGATGTTTCTCAATTCTCGCAATGCAATCAGCAGCTTGCATCGCGTATGCCCTGAAGTACCCTCCGGCTTTTTCAGGAGCTTGTTTAATTCCATAGAGACATTTTTTTTAAATTCCAGTTAGTATGCGAGATTGGTGATTTTTCACGAACGCTATACGGAAATTAAAGTGATGAATGATGCTAGTATTATTTTACGTATTATTTCGAAATTTGTGTATGATCGCTATGTTCATTTGATTGCGGGTTATGTATCGATTGTTTTTAGATTCACGTTCATCCACCCACACTTAATTCTATTGCTCATATTCAATTGCTGGAAAGCATTATTTTCATGGAAAAATAGGCATTCAATACTTACATGGATTCCGAGGTTGGTTTTGGGATAGAATCCGGATTTGTCTTTACTTTTGGTCATCTAAAGCCTTTGATGTAGACTTTTTCAATATTTCCTTATGCTATGAGTGCGTTGACACCGAAGATGAGAGAGTTGACACCGAAGTACGAATCTTCCTTTACGAGCATATGGCCGTCAAAACATCGTTCTCCTCGCACCGCCAACGCACTAATTGGAGCAACCAGTGTGACTTTTAATGCCCTGAACTAAGACCTCGACTGCGGGATAGTATTTCCTTTACCCACAAGCTGTTGTAATTGGAGGGTCAAAAAATCTATAAACTCCCTCCATTCAGGAAATCTAAATTTAACGAATTGGAAGTGGTTTAATACGGATCTTTTCCGAATTTATTTAAAGACGCTCTTTGTACTATTCGCGTATTATTTCTTGCTATAACTCATTACACGAATTAGTGATAAATATTTGGAGACATCTCTGTACACACGTTAACACATGTAACGAGGGTTGCGCCGCTATTGTCCGAAAGCACCTGAAGATGATAGCGCCTATTCACGGTGTCGTTATTATTGATAATCACCCATTACAATGGATCGAATTCTTTAAATTACTCTTCTTAAGAGGACGAGCTTGAACCTAACGAATGGGTGATTTCGACGTATCGTCATAGCCGCGCATTCATAGATTAGAAGCCTCTTGAAGGAAATGGTTCGCTTTTCGAGTGGTATGCTTACTGAAATCGGGTAGGTACTTAGTTTGAGTGCAAAACCTGTCTTCGATAGCCGCGTGTCCAAAGAAGAGTGAGAAGTGATTTTAGGTCTTATACTGCACTCCCCCGAGTATTATTTTTCCACGCAAGTCGATAAATCTGCGTGGTGGAACCCTTTTGGAGGCCCAATTAATCGGCGCTCGTCTTTTCGGGTCGGACAATTTATCTACGCCAACTTTCAAGCACCTTCCCTCCGCTCAAAATAATGGTTTGACCAATTTACGAAGGAAGTACTTTTATCGGTTTTAGATAGCGGTTGTAGGCTTGGTTTCCTCTAACCAAATGCGTATTCCACTACCCTTATAACTAACGCTCTCAGGGTGTAGAATGTGTCGGGGCGAAGCGTTCGACAGTGTATTTCTGTCATTTAGTCGCTTCTGTCACTTTTAGAGAATTTAGTTTCCATCTTCCTCCTGATATATTTATGTCTTTTTCCTCTTGTGCTGTTTCTAGTTAACATGATTGTCCCTAATCAGGATTATCCGTTAAAAATGCATATTTTTTCTTCTGATTATTACGATGAGCTTTATGTCCGTCAATGGGCATGCCTTATCGCGTGAATTGTATGTAAAAACCTTAATAAAAAGCTATCTGATTCTCTATTAACCTCATTGTGAGCAAATGAACGCCTTAAAAGATTTTTTCAGATAAACAATAAAAGTCTCGTGAAAAGGCACAGTCATACTTATTACAAAAGGTTATTGATAATTTTTTTACGGAGATGAGAAATTTTCCACTCGTATAATGTAAGAATATTGCTACGAATAGAATTCAACGCTTCAAGTAACTGCAAGGAAAAATGATAACCTGGATGGTAATTATTTTCTGAAAATTCAAAGGCTTTTAGAGTGAAATTCTTAATAAATAAGCTTAATTCACAAATTCTATTTGAAGTAAGTTCCGCAGTAACCTCATTTAGCTATAAAGGTTACCATTTACGCGTGTTACTTAAATACTATCTCTGCCTTTCAACCCAAAAATTTGTAGTAAAATACTAAGTAGTGTAATTTTTGTCAAATATTCTGCGGAAGGAGCCCTCTTCATTAGGATTTTAATTTGGAATATTCATGTAACGCCGTTTAAAAACACATGGTAATGTAACAGGAACGCGTATGGGATCTTGACAAACCTCTCAATTCCTCGTTGTCTCTTTGTGAATTATTTCTTTCCTTTGGATGCAGCGCTAAGCGCGAATATTTACTATTAATTGTTTTTCATAAATGTATTTAAACTGATTCCTTCATTCGTATTCTGTTAGTTTGCCTTCGTATACGATTCATTCTGATCATGTATCCGGCTTTCTTCCTCGGTAACAGTCCTTTTCTACTGTATTCTGTAATATCTTATCGAATGAATTAATAAAATTCGAACTGACAACCTCTTAAACCACAGACAAAATATTTCAATAAATATGGGTCAGCATCATTTTTGAGTAATCCAGATAATCCTCAGGGATCAAGCTGACCTGAAGTACATAATAACATCTATGATTGGTTACTTAAGTTTTTGAATACCCAAAATGTCGAGGAAAAGTTATGCCCAAGGTTTGTTAGTGGCGTGAATACATTTCTAATATGAAACGGCGTACGTGACACATTTTCATCGTGTGACGAGCATATATTGTGCCAAGGAGGACCATACTCAACGGTATATTTATTACACTGCAGTGAAATCGTTTGCATATGTACATGTACATACGTACGTATATGAATTTATAAAATTATTTTACGTAGCAATGAGGGAAGGGTATATTCAATCGGATGGACAATCACTGCAACCTTAGATTCATTGAGGAAGAATGCCGAATTCTTAGTAGCTCGTTCGGTGACGGTATTTATGCATTCCGGCGGTGTGAAGTAGTGACGCAAGGAAGCCAAGTGGACTTGGGTTGGACCTTAATCCGATCATATTGCTCTTCTCCCCTTCTCTCGTCAGTGGCACAGACGACAGATAAGCTGAGCGTGTATATGGCAGAGGTCATCTTTCGGGGGACCGAGGCGTAGTGAGGTCGCTTAGTGCCGGTCGGGATGGAAGGAAAGGTTTTTATTTCCTTTCGCAGGGCAAGCGAGTCACTGGCTCAGGGAGGGGCGTCCACTCCCCCCCTGTTAAATATTTCCAACTCTATCTCGAAACCGGAAGAGTGACAGTGGCGGTGAGCGGGGTCTGTTTCCTTTATGGCGGCTATTAGCAGCGGAGCTCGACTGCGCGCGGGCTGAATCACTCACCGACACACACAACCCCTACCCCTTCCCCCTCCTTATTCCGCAATCGTTTACCAGTCCCTCCTTCCCCCCTAGCTGGCACGCACCCTAACACCCCTTAGTTTCCCCCTCACGCACACGAGAAACCCTTTTCCCCCCAAAATCGCTCATCTCCCAATCTAACCCCTGAAAATACTTCTCTCCCCCCCCCTCTATATTATCCCCCCCGTCCTAACTACATCCCTGCATATCGAATTTGAGTTTTTGCACCGTCACCCCCGCCATCGAACCCTAAGGGATATGGGACAAGAGGAGCTAGGAGTGGTTGGGTTATTGCCCCAACCCTCTCTCTCTCGCTTTTTATTCATTTATCGCCCCCTGAGAGTGATTCACGGGCCGTTGAGCTTCCCAAACAGCGGACCATTTCGCTGTGGCGTCCCCTCAATTCCTCCTTTTTTAAATATCTCTCCGTTGCGTGGTAGGGAGCTTCTGCGGACCTTACACCATGCGCGTGCTGACTCAAAATCGTTGTTAACACGTGTGCCCAGAGCGTGGTTGGGTTGAGGCTTAGGCGTTGACGGAGCGTAAATGCTTACTCATTATTGCCGAAGAATTTCCGTTTGTGGCGCTTCCGTTCAATCCTTAGTGACGTAATCCACAGCGGTATCATAGAGTGTGTTTATCTGTTGGCGTTTGAACGGAAATGAAATTCCGAGCCGTGATCATCAAAATTGTTTTACTGTGTTGTGTCCATTATGCGCGCCAATATTTTTATTTTATTTATCAACTTCTTCAGTTGCTCATAGTTATTTTATGATTTAGGTAATGCTATGTAATAGATTTAGTCCTTGAAACAGATTTAGGCGTAATCCATTTAATAATTTCCTTATTTTTTACAGATATAGATTAAAGGTTTGCATGTGTTTTTATAGGACTGGGAGCTTGTAATTAGTTTTGCTACGAAACGCTGAGAAATAGTCTTGGAAGCACTTTGGCATGTTATACCCGTTTTATTTCTCATTGGAAGTATTATTTGTGCACACGTGATCATGACTATGTCCAATGATGGCGCGAGAAATCATTGAAGGCTCTCTAACTATGGACCCTCACCCCCTCTCTTTATTGGCAAGTATCACAGGAGTGAAAAGAAATTTGAGAAGGAAAAAAAGTGTTGATGCTTATGCTTCTTGTGGAACGAAAATAGGGATTTAGCTGCGCTTAGTATGGGTAAGGAGTCTCATTTTTTGTTTCGGGCGATTGTTAGAAGGGGCGGGGTTCGCAGAAGCCGTGTTGGCTGTGGAGAGAGTACATGCTGGGCGTAAAGCAGTCGAGGCTCGAGAGGGTAATGGTATTTTCGTAGAATTTTCTAGGACTTCCCCCCTCGCTTTTCAGGGACGAAGCCATTAACTTAAATGCCCTGAAAATTGCTAACCCCTGTTTTGCATTCTGCATGCTTTCGTTGGGTTGCGTGCCCCGCCATCCACGCGGCTACAAAGGGGAAGTTTTTTGCAGAAGTTTCTTGAAGACCAAACGGAAATAGATGTTTTGACATTTTGACCGACTAAGATTCTGTCCAACTTTTATTCTATAGTGCCTTTAAGTGAGTGAAATTCGAGCACTCATGAGGAGATTGTGCTCCTAATGCCTGCTCCCGCTATCTTACGTTTCCGATGTCGTAATTGCAAGTTTAATGATGAGCGTCAGTGGCGCTTTAATGCCTAACTACTTAGTGTGGTGGTAATGAAGTGGAAACATCATTCTCTGCATTTTATTATTTCCACGAAAGTTGCCGAGTTTGTGCGTTTTTAGTAAAATGAAAATAATATCTTTATAAAGTTTTAAATTGGTATATTATTTAAATGTAAATTTATTTCAGCTGTTTTCTTTCTGATTAACTTCTGATATATCAGTTGGAGGGAGTTATAATTTGGGCGTCGTAGAATTCTACTCAACTTCGCAGTCCACTTAAAAATTTTTCTATTAACATATCCAATGCGTAGTAAGACTTTCTGCTTTGCAGTGCTCCATTCATAGGTTCTTCTACTACCTTCTTTCATGCCGTCCAAAATGTCCTTCATACGTTGTCAATACTAACCATGTCTTCCCTCCATTATGTCCGTAAAAATCCCAAACCACTTTCTATTTGGTCCATCCACTTTAACCAGCTTTTTCCAATCCCCCTTTAATTTTTTTTCATTATGAGCGAGTTCAAGACAAAGGAGTATAAATAAAAGTGGATAAGTTGAAGCTTAAACATGGGGCATTTAGTTGTATGGTTCCGAATATTGGCCATTGTGGAAAGAGGATTACGTTAAATTAGAGGTTTTGAGATACTGTGGAGAAAGGCCAGAAAAAATAAGCTGGATGGGAAGGAAGGCAAACAAAGAAGTATATTATCTGGTAGGGGAAGCGAGAAAACAGATTAAATTCAAAGTAAGTGGGAGGAAAAATAGGGTGATGAATACTGCGTGGGTGAAATATTGCGTAAATGGGAGAGAGAGAGAGAGAGGGAGAAAAAGTATGAATTTTAGACGTCTAGAAGGGAGATAGAAAATAGCAAGAGCTGAATCGGAAATGGCAGGAAAAGTGAGTTCAGTGTGGGAAAAAAAGGGCTCAGATTCTCTCGTCAGTGCTGAATGAGGTTAAACAGTGATTTTTCGTAGATCTACCTGAATTCGGTGGTGATGAAACATTTCCTACGCTATAAACGACCTTATAAGTTATAGTCTGACGTGTTCAGTTTATACTCGTGGGCACTCTTTTAGTTGCGTTCATACCATTCCAGAGATGAAATAAAAGTTACGTTCTTCTACAGCTGCGGAATGCCGCTCATCGGTGAAAAATGCGGTCGCGGTGAGGAGAAAGTTGTCGAAGCGGTGAAGAGGTATCGCCCTGACGCGATCACGAATCCCTCACAGTCCCCACGAGCGATTCCCATCCTCCTACTAAATAAAAAGTAAGAGTCCCGCGGTGCGTGACCCGGCGAGGGCAACGAAAATATCCCTCTGGAGCGAAGAAGATCCGTTTATGATGGGGACTAGGCAGAGTGAAAGGAGCAGAATGATAGGTGGATGGAAAATAAGCCAACGCTTGACACGTTTTTTTCAATCGAGTATTGCAAATAACATGTTTAACTTGAAAAATTCATGAAAACGACTTTTGCAAGTCATTATCAGAAGTCTTCATTGGAAAGATAGGTTTGCTGCAGCTATTCAGCTAGCCGCTCTTTTCCCTCATAAGCGATATGCCTCATAATTGGCTTGAGAAATTCCATTGTCTTCCTCGGTAATTCTTCCCATTCATTTCTCCCTCGGTGATTTTTTCAAAAGGATGTTATTTATGAGAATTTATCCAGTAAACTTGTCTTTTCTACTTCGCAGAGTTTTCATTAGACATCTTTCCTCCCCAACTCATTGTAGAGCTTCTTCATTGTTGATCCGATCTGTTCATCGTAAAAAGTATTGAATTCAAATCAAAATGTTCTGCAGCTTCCCCATCGCATAATGACCTCAGTAATGTGCAATTTGCATGTCTGTAGAATAGCGCCGCTTGAACTTCTAAAACAACGGAACAGTACAATGCATGAAATGACGTACCTACTTTTAGATGCTAATGGTGAACTTCGGTTCTCATGGTATAAGAGGCAGTCGGGGTATTTCAAAATACACTTGCTGATTGAAATTTGTTAAAAAATGTGAAAGGATTTCTTTTGAGTGGATATGCAAGGACTTGATTCTTCATTGCAATAAGTGCATCGGACACCGACAACGAAACAAAATGTGGATATTTTTTTTCTAATGACATTTTTTTCCGAGAGAAAGAAACTCAAATAGGTTTTTATTCGTCTTTCGCTCAAAGGGGGCATGTGGGGGTGTTTCTCTTTCGGCGATTGCGTCACGAAGGTCGCCCCCTTTATGACGCTTTCTATCGCTCCGTGTCATCTCAATGCTCTTGCGTTCTGAGCGCGCCGCACAGCCCCGATGTCACAGCTGAGATTGTTTCGTCTCCCCGGGAAACAGTTGCGTGGCGCGTGACACATCGACTCGGTGACCGAAAATCCCAATTGGTAGATTTTTAGAAAATCGGATTCGAAACGGGGATGGTTCCTATATTATTATTGGGGTATATTATTATTGGCGTTAGTCAGCGGCTTATCGGAGTAGTCGTTATTGGGACTTTGAAGTTACCGATGTGTCATAAGATATGCGATGATGAATGCCGTCGGTGTATGAAGGGCTCGGTGTTATCTCTGACTGATTCGGCAGATATACTATTTGACGGATGCTGATAACTTCGTCTAGTATAGTTTGCTGCGCAGTGGTCGGACGTTAGCGCATCGGTCTGGTAGACGAAAGCCTATATCGATTAGTTTTATTCCCTTCCCTATCATTTTAAAACTATGTCTTCATCGATGTCATCGCCTCTACTTTATATCAACCAACGTTGAAGGGTTAATTCACCATAGGAATTGGTACAAGAAAAAGATACGTTTTAACAATGGATCTGCTCTTTACATTCATTTGGCTACTTTTATCATCTACTGCACCATCACTATGGTCTCGTAGTTAATTTTAGAGGTTGATAATGAATATAGAATATCGCACGACCGCTTTTGATTTATGCCTCACGATATTCATTTCCATGGTAGTCCACGGATTTCAGCTCCTTGGACTCTTGACAGTTGTATTCGGAGAACATGAATTGTCTGCATCTTGTAACTTGACGTGAGGAGAGAAATCAATGGTGGCCAATAAATAGCTACCTGTAGTTGGAATTTCTACTATTAAGGTAGTCTGAGCGAGATGTTATTTTACATAAGATACTATTAATGTGACCTCATCATAAAGAAAAATATCTTATCTTTCCAATGATACAAAAATATTAGTTACCGCACTACTTTTCGAGATATTTGCCATAAAATACCAGCCATTTTCCATGGGAAATGGTACGGATATGTACTCCAGGCAGGCTTTATTTTAAAAATGAGGCATTTTCCAACGCATATATCTCGTCAGAAATTTAAGTGTGTAGTTCGTATTCATTCTCAACTATTTTTTTTTCAAATTAATCAATTACTCACCGCTGTAATTTTTGCATGATCGCAAAATAATCTTCGGTTGTGAAGGCGTTGCAAGCTTACGGCGCGGCGTGAAAAAAATGAGTCAAGTTAGACTTATGAATGCATATTTAGTTAATTACTGAGGGTTTAAGTCATGTAAAACTATTTTTGCGCCTTTAATATTACAATATTTACTTCGTGCGTGTTACTGCTGCTGAATTAAAAAAAATAAAATTTGAATATGGTCTTTATTCTGACTAGGGAAAAATCTGGCTCAAACCACCTATAATGCTTTCAATTTCCATTCACTGTGTATTACTATGATGCTTCCCTATTTGTTAGTTTTTGCAGAAGAATCTTTCCGGACCAATGTTAGTTTTTGTTAAATCTCCCTTTCCCCTCTTGTTTATTCAGCGTTGAGACCGATGCAGGTAAATTGCCTGGACGTGACGAATGATCCGCGATGTTGAGAGACTGTCATCCATTATCGCGTGGATTCTTCTGTGGATTTTTAAGCGGTCATTATCCGCCAATGCTGCGCAAATGGATCGTTCCGCGTTAAACGATTTGTTTAGGGTTTGGAGGCAGATAGGTACATCACTGCCGCAGGAATTGCAAGCGTTCACGCCTGGGTTTGCACCGGCCCATGCCGCATCACTACCCTCGTTCAACCATGCGGAGAGTCATTTCCTATGCATTTCCTCCCAATCAAGAGGAATTGCTCGGTGCTCAAAATTTAATTTCTTCCCTCCCCCTCCCTCCGAACCCTACAGCAGTCATTCGGTTTTCAATACGCAGTTCTCGCCTCCCATAAATCCCCCGCAGTCCCCTTTTACCGGTGGAGGGGTCGGTAACCCTGCTTGTGCGGACGGGAACCCCCATGCGGGCTTTTACTCTTCTTCACAGCGGTATTGGGAGACATTTCATGCTCCAGGGAGCTATCTTGTCGGCAAATAGTCACTCTGATTCAATATATCAGGGTGGCACGTCAGGAATTCAGGCCCACATTGCAGCGTTGACGGGAATGCGGGTCTTGAGGCACCGGGTGTAACGGACGTTTTCAAGGTTTGGCCTTTGCGATGTATTGTCTGAAGTGCATACGATTTCATATATCCCTAGTCGGAAGTTGTGCTGTGCAATAGCCTGGTTTTTCGATATTGTATATGCCCTCGGAAAATAGAAAAAAAATCCTAACACTATCGGAAGATTATTGCTCTCCCACCAAGTTCGAATTTTAACATTTTGACTGTTTTTTTAATAATTGCTCCAATTCATAATCCGATTCAGTTGAAAACGTGGTGAAAATAAATTCGAATTCGAGAATTATGTCCCCACGTTTAGTTCACCTGCCTCTATTTTCTTAAATTTGAAGGCGTGCTGTAAGTGCTTAGCTTGTAAAATACTTTGTATTTAGTTAATGTTTTTATATTTCAACTTAAGCCATTGTTATGGTATAGTAAGGGATCCTAAGATGTTTCTGTTCAAATATTCTCTGACGTTATTCTGATTTGTGAAAAAATAACTAATGGAGTCATTGTATAAAAATATTCTCTGTATTATATATTCCAGTTTTTAATCTATTCCGAGGTTTATTCCGTGGTATTCCTCGAGTGTAATTATTTGTTATCACAATGCTCTTGTCCCAAAATTGATGAAAATTCAGGGACGGCGTTTAATGCCTGTACCACGTTTACTCTTCATTCTTAATGTTTAAGGGGTTTACATCCTCCTTAGCTATTGTACCGTCATCCCACCTATTTTGATTAAGACATCTGGGCTGATTTTTACCCTGCGTTGCCTCTTACGGTTCTTTCATCAACAAACGTCCAACTTCCTCGCGTTATATAATAGGCGTAACACAAAATGTGAATGGGCGTTTTCTCACATGCGTGATTCATCTTCCTCGAATGGTGTGACATGTTTTTTTTTACTATCGTCAACACCTGTACCATCTAGAATCAGGTCATCTAAAGGAACGGCAGCTGATAAAGTTTTGCTTTAACTTGGATACGCTGGGGGAAACTTAAATTGATCTGATCTTTCGTGAGTAGGAACATCTTTCATGATCTCCACACCGCTCGGCGGTAAATGAACGAAATTAAAGTTAGATTATGTGCGTTTTACTACTGGGGAAAGTTTTGGACTCTCTAGATTATAACTATGAAAAAAACTAGTCGTTCTCTATTCCCATACAAAATGGGAAACGCGTACTGTTGTGTCAACCGTTCCCATTTTTCGGAGGATAGCCTAGGATGTGATAAAATCTTTCAGAATGTTTTATTGCCGACGCTCATTGTGAAAACTCGGCCACTTTCTATCGTTTATGCTTTCGGTGGATTACTATTGTGTTTCTCCGCAGCGGCTTACGCAGTACGTATTTGGAAGTGGCTTTGAGGGGGGTAGGGGTCATCGTGAAGCGGGTCGCGGAGAAGGTGGGAGGGCGCGGGGTCAGATTCGCCCATTGACTCAGACGCAATCTAAGTGCATTTGGGCCACGCCTGTAGAATTGTCGATTCACGTTGGTGTCTAAATTACATTTTGTTACACAAATAATCGGCAAATTAATTAAATTTTAAACATTATAAAATATGCTGGGGTTATCCCAGTCTTATGGCCATAGTTGATTCATTATACTGAAGTCAAGACCTAGAAAAAAATGCAATTGGCAATTTTCGCGGGGGTGCGGCTCAGGAGATAATGCAGTTCCATATTTTTTTAAATAATAGCTACTTGGATAAAGTTAATGATGTGTAATTTATAATACGATAACACAAGTACTTGCAAAGACTTAAGCTACAAAATGTATGTAGGACATTTTGTCCACTTACCTAGTTTCGTTGTAATGAAGCACCGAAGACGCTGCATTCGTTTAGGAGCTCGAAAAATATGCCGTTTTTCCGCTCTAAACAATAAAATTTATTACTACTAAAATCAGCATTTAACAAAAGTGTTTACTATCAACGCAAAATATAATAAGCTTTAAGTTGTTGTGCAAGTGACAGAAATAGCTTGTCTGGTTTTCGAGACATCACGCTTCAAAATTGGGTTTTACAATTTTGAAATGGTCATAATGAGTACTTTTAGTTGTGAGAAAAGGAGCAGTATGGACGGTGTAATACCCTGCGTGTCCAGGCAGTGATGATGGATTTGCCAACTTACCTTTTTTCCGGCATTACAAATACCTTGCTGGACACAGCATGACCTAACCTGCAGGGGGTATTATACCGTTGAAGAATTGTATTCCAGTTACGAGTAGTTTTGCATTCATCTCATTAGTTACTTATGAATGCAAAATCCGGATAATATCAAGTTTTCTAGATCGAAATCTTGATAAGTGCCGAACCCTGCAGTCATTTTTGACATGTTAACAGCTCTTTGCATTATGATGGGCAACAACATTTCAAATTCTCTTAATAATAAAGCTTATTCTCGAATCCGCTTGGATTAATGTTTGTTTTAGAAGCGCGTGTCCACCAATACCCGTTACTCTAGTGGTTTTGTGAAGGGGGAACATCGTGTGTTTTGAGATAAATTTAATTTTTTTAATTGGGCTCGAGACGATAGGCCTGGGGAAATGCAGCCGGGAATGACCACTTAGTTAAATAAGCTCTTATGCTTCAAATTAGCCGGAGTTTTTGCTGTAAGGTGTGCTAGTTGCTGTGCTTCTTTGTTTGGCCATTCGGTGGCGCATTCCACCTCGAGGTCGCCCTCGTAAATACACCTCGGTTCCCGAGGGTCGTTGGACCTTCTCGCACGCATGTTTTGCGTGACTTATGTGCTTGGAGAATATGGAGATAGAGGGGTTTCGGCCCCTTGGAAACTCGACCGTTTGTGAACATGTGGCACGCTTTGACGCATGTATATACTCACTTGAGGGAGACGAGAACTCTTGATAGAGCCGGTGAGACGGAAGTCATTTTGGTCATTAAAAATGAAAAAAAAATGAAGGTGGACTTTATCTCAGTGGCAGATACAGGTTTGATTTGTTGACGCTGTATTTCGGGCTTGGGTCTCAATGAAAATCAACTGTAAGTGACCTACTACAGGTATACCTGCCTGTTTCTCATTAACAAGCTTGCCGCAAAATTGCTCAATTTTTCTCAAAATATTGCTCTTTCATTGCCTTTTCGCTCGTTGGCTTTCAAATACCAAATAGCAGCTATCTGGGTAGTGAAAATATTGCCTTCGCCGTTTCCTAGATCATCAGAATATTAGAACAGTGTCTTTATAAAGAGCATTTATTCTGTCTTTTAATTTTGTTATCTTCTGTGAATTCCCAGTCTTTAGCCTCTCTTGCGAAGTGCAGATCACCAGAATTATATCATCCTCTTACATTCAGTCAAGGACAAAGGATATCATCAAGGTTTAATCATGTACCTTATCTTTCAACGAGTTCCTTGCATTTAAATTGTCTTATGCCAGTATTTTTCACAGTGATGACCAGTAAGTCATCCGATTATGGTCTGCAGTTAGCTTTTTTCGGAAAAGCAAATATAATTGTCTTTAGCTTTCCACTTACTGCGTCCTTTCCTGAAATGATTATTACATTTTACGATCTCATAACTCCCCAAAATGTGGTAAAATAGTCTCGTAGCTATCTCTTATTTGCAATCCTCAGGTGTCACGTAACACCCATGACTTCTATTATGCCCGATGATTTGAAGATTATCAATTTTAATCTTCATAAAACTTATGGATGCAGTAATCGCATTAAGACTAGCAAAAAATACATTTATGTATACAATTTAGTGCATGGAACGCCTTGACTGTGCTAACAGTGGAATTTCTCTCTAAGGAGTTCTAATGGTTCAATTCTTCTGTATAGTGAAAAAACATAATTCGTGTGGACAGTGATTCGGAACCAAGATCCTACAGGATATAGTTTTTACTATGTAATTTTCACATTTATGCATATTATTTATTTATGCATAGCCTTAATTTACCTGTTACCTGCATGGAGAAGTGCTGTCGAATGGATTGGAATATTCAAGATTGATGTTCTCCACTCCCTCAGGCGCTTGTCACCAAAAAGCTGTGAAGTCATTGTTTTGTTTTTTATTTTATTTTTTTGTCTTTGAAAACGCCTACCTCTGGTGTCGCCATGCCGAGCCATGGAAGGGAAGAGGGTATGAGTCGGGTCGGGAGGGCGGGAAGTCCCATCAAGGAGCTTTGCGGTGTTCATTGTTGTGGGCGGCAAGGGTGGGGAAGGAGAGTTCAGGGAGGAGAATGTCGTCCTCGGCTCTTAAAAAAAAGGGGTTGGCTCTCTTGAGATGAGAATGCGGTGTCGGGAAGTCGGGTGATTGCAGAGCTACTTGCTGTGAGTGGTGCTGGCCAAGCGGTATTGGCAAAACTTTCAGGTCAATTGGCCCCGGTCTTCGGTCACGCCACGCCCGTGGGAGTTCCCATCTCCCAGGAGTGTCAGTTGGTCTGGAGGGGGGGAGAGGGGGTCCATTTCGGGTGATCGTAGTTTTAAACTCCGGTGCCGGAGAGATCCCGAGGGCATTACCAGATATGGTAACCCTTGGTGTCTAGACTCACCGGAAAATGGAGACAAATTTTATTCAGAAGACCATGTGCGTTAGCTGTTGGCTGAAACTTCAAATTTCACTTCTGTCTTCAGGAGTTTTATTCTTATCCAGCAATCTTGTTTATTTATTTATTATCGCAAGCAACAAAAAAAGGCACCACGAATAATTACATTGGTTGATGCAATAAAATTAATGAAAGAAAATTTAAATTTTTAAAAATTTTAAATGAAATAAAAACAAGAAGTAACACAACAAATAAATCAACTCAAATGGGAAACGATTGAAGTTTCATAACGCAAGTGGCGTTTAAGAAATGCTTGTGTTGGGTGAGGAAGTGGTCTTGGGAAGGATATTTTAAGAGAATGAGTTGAATTTGGAGGAGATTTGGTAAAATAGGGAACGGTTGATCTGATGAAGCATCATGTTTATACGTTTAGGGATAATATAGTTTTCTCGCAAATATCAGAGGAATATATTTGTTTCTTCTTCTGCTATTTGTGATTAAGGGAGGGGAGCATTTTAGGCAAGAGGCAGAGGGTGAGTTTGGATTTTGGACGCCGTGAAGGAGGATATGAGGTATGAAAGGGTTTACGATGGGGATAGCATTGTAATTGCTGTTCGTGAGGTGATTTTAAGTAATGGGAACCAGATATGAACTCCCCTTGAATCTTCGAATATTGATAGGTAGAACACCATGATGAGAAGATTGCTTACTTAGAGTACCGCTACTATGTGAGTAAACACTTGTTAGTTATATTAGCGCAAGGTGATTGTTGTATATGTGTACCAGTTCCTGTGCTTACATTCAGCTGGAATAGCGCGGGATTTATCGTCGTTTTTCTCGTTTTTTTTGTTAAAGTGGTCATTGGATTATTAAAACTCAAACTGCAAGCGGAATTCCTTTACCAACTCTTTCAATGCCCACTGCGGAAGTGGTTCGGAAAGTTTACTGTTCTTGTGGCCTTCATGCTTCCTTCAACTCTTTAAGTTTCCTCTTTGCGAACTGTGGAGTCCCGCTTTGAAAACCTGCCAAAAGGTTGAATGAAAAAGTTCTGCGAAGTTCCCCAAAACATAAACTATGCCTTTTTTGGACCCATCGAAGATCCTATTTTTGGCGTCTAACTTTGGAAACCAACTGTCTGGTTTGGGAAACCACTTGAGGAAAATCGGTAAATGACTTTTTTCGCTCATGGAAATTAGTTGATTTCTCTTGAAGGCCCTTTTCATATTGCATTAAAAATAGAGCTTGAGTCGTTTTAACTATCGTTGCAATGATTTAATGCGACTCTATGAGTTAAATATTTTCCTTGGGGCGATATAATTTGCCAATATTCTTAGGAAAAATTGCTAATTCTTTTCTCGCTAATTTAGTAATATGCTTTGGAAAAATTGCGAGGGTTGTTCATAAAAATTGTCCAAAAATAGTGCGATTGTTGACTTTGTGTTTCTTATGTGTTTGAATTCCTTTGAATTCATTAGCCTGTTTACTTTACCATGATTTCCTCAGGACATTGGACTCGAATTTATGCCTATCCCGTTATCCAAGTCGTTGATTTCTATATTAGGTGAGACATTTTGATGGCTTATTCCCTGCTTGGATTTCATTCAGGTTCGAATAGCTCTTAATAACGTTGCTAACTAGTGCCCCAATAATAATTAATTTCATGAACGCCTCGAAAAGTTAATTTACTAGATAAAACATTGAGCACTTCAATGATCGTGCCTCAGTCATTGCGCTAGCTGTTCACAGCTTTGGGCAGATGATCTCATTACCTTTGCATTAATCTCGTTGAATTATTTTTTCATTGATTATAATTTTTGCATTCTCACATGGGATTATGAGAAAGGACTTATTTTCTTTGCAGAAGGAATATAGTTATAAAGGAATCGAAGCCTGTAGATGCTTAAAATATGGATGCTACTCAATGTTGACCAAGTCAAACAGTTTTTTGCGGATCAAGTTTTTTCCTGTTTGCTTCTGGTGAGAAGTGGCTCCTGGTGTAAGAGCGCGAGCACAGGAAGGCAAAACGTCGCCTGAAAAACGAAAAGCATACCCGAAAGAAACAGGCGATTTCAATGAAAGATTCGAGGAGAATTTTGAACCGTTTCCGGATCATATTTCTGCCCGTGAGATAAAGCCCAACTACGTTTGGGAAAGTCTTTCCTGTCCACCTATTTCGGTGTAATTAATTCGAAAACACGACCCATGTCAAATGATAACTTCTTAATGTTATTTCTACGCTGATGGTATGAATAAGCTGTCATAAGACCTTTTTCCTCTGTTCGAAGCGATGGAAAAAGTTTGTTATCTGTCTTAACGAATGAGTCGTCGAAGGAACCAGGAATCCTCTCTCCCGTGGGGTCCAGCTCATTTTTGACGACATCATCCTCTCGCCGCTCGGATAAAGGGTCGACGGACGCGTCGCGCGCATACGTACTTCGCGTCACTCAAAACCCATTCCACCTATCCGTTATATTCTCTTGGCGCGTCGGAGTGATGGAAAAGTAGGGTTAATGCCTCGTTAGCTCACATTTCTGCCGTAGGTATAATTTTTACTCGCAGTCCGCGGACACCAAGAAAGCAATAGCGCTCCCATCCTTAGGCGTTGTAATGTCTGAATTAATATTAGCATAACGGATGAAAGGAGGAATCTAGATATCTGGAAGCATTGCGCGTATCTATATATATTTATTTTTAAGTCCTCTACCTACTAAGCAAGAAGAATCGCCAGGATGTGGTAAATTGTTTATTGAGTGAAGAAGGTAGTTTAAGACTAAGCGACTTTGTAAGGAACTTTATAGAAGGGAAAATAGAAAGTTCCACAAGAAGGTGAAACGGGATGTGAAACATAAGGGCATAAAGAAGGGGACATGAAAGAGTGGAGGCCTGCATTGCCAGCGGTCTTAGGATTGAATTGCTAATGATGAGAGAAGAATTGAGTTACGTCAAACAATCCTTAGATTAAAACGCCGTGGACGATATTGCATCTGTGCTTCACCACATCCAGTTCCGTCATCAGTCTGTGCGGTTTAAAAAATATGACTTGACTCTATGCGTCAAATATTGATATATTTTTACCAATTGTCCTTAACGCAATAGAGGTGACGGGTTCTCAGAAGTAACCCTTGGTTTGCATAAATTCCCCTTAGTTATGATTTTCTATGAATATTTCCTTCTTAAATATCCATACTTAATAATAATCCAATAGGGACCCTACTCGGTCGAACTTTATGCTTATCCTAATTTGGAGCTCACGTTCTAGGCTTGGAACTTACTGTTTTGTGTTTAATTTCTAGTTTGTGCTTTCCTGAGAACAGCCGAGTACCGACCTGCTGAGTACCTAACAGCTGATCATTTGTGTTAACTGGGGCATTTCTATTTCTGACTATCGTGATGGCTGACATTTTAACTCCTTTGCAACATTTTATGCTCATAAACGTATGGGAATGAGATATTAATGTTCTGGAACACTTGGTTGGTTAGTCGAAACTTTAAGTTGAAATTTTTAACGTTCTAGTTTTGAAAGCTCACTTTTGCCCTGTTCAGTGTCAGATGATTCCGTCTCCAAAGCTCTCAAATAGTAGTAAAGTGGTCGTTGTAAATTCGAGCATTGTGGCGTGGGCCCCAAGTAGGTGAGGTGCATAAGGCAAGGTCAAAATCGGTTGGAGAAATTAATTCTTTCTTGTCTCAGAGCGCAAGAATGCCTTAAAACGTTTGTCTCTCTTACAGCCAATATGGCTCTCCAGTGCTCTTCATTTTCTTGACCGAATGAGGAATGTGGATAAGACAAAATTACGTGTCTCATAACTTTCAAATGCAATGTTAGCCTTGTTATAACATAGATCCAATTTACTATGCCCTTTGAATTTCCTATGCATGCACACTCCACAGCCATCTTGTGAATGAAGATATAGGACAAATCAATATTTATATCATTACCGGGAACTTTTAAAAGTCAAAGAAGTTAGTTCACTTTCCCAATTACAATCAACAAATAATTACATCATTGACATCGCTATTTTCGCTGAGTGTTATTTTTTTTGCTTGTATATTTCTTTTAAGTTTCGTGGCATTATATGGGAAGCGTGCAGGTAACATGTGACTGGAGAAAGATTCGATGTGCTTTTAGGCACCCCATGCCTTAACAGAATAATGTTTTAAGAGTATTCGAATTCATCAATATTTTAAGAATTATCAGGTACCTAACCCTTTTCATTTTTCAGTTGCAATCGTTAGATTTACAAATAGTGTGATCCTTATTTGGTGAATTAAATGACTTGAATACGACTCCGTTATAGAGAGTCATTTAATTAATATAACCCCGTCTTACCTTTTCTATCAAACATGCTAGTATAATAGTTCGTCATGCCATGCCATCTATAATACTTCGTTTCTGACCATAATTTTCTGCTCTCTGACCCTTCCCACAGGCCATCTTGGATACGACGCAACACTCCATCTCCTACACGCTCTCCAGGAACCAGGCCATAATAGTGGAGTACATGCCGGACGAAGACACGGACATGTTCCAGGTGAGTCTCCTCATGTTTTAACCTTACACCCCTCCTCCCCTCATTTTTTATTTCTCCTCTTCCGCTCCCTCGCATCGTTTTCGAGGACACCGTCCAGCACTCGGGGAAATGACGGGGAAAGTTGTGGTCATTTTTTTCCCTTCAAATTATTATATCCAGTTGGTGTAGCTTCTGGTCTCCCAGGATCATTTCTCCCCTCAGGCGATCGAAGTTTCGCAGGGTGCCTTGTCGGGGTTAAGCGATATCCTCATCGGCTAGGTTTTTTTGGCATTGCTTTATCGATTCTCTCGTATCCTTTCGGTATCTTTTAGATTTTTATCATTCGACTCTCATCCATGCCTCTCTTCCACTCTGTTGTCCTTGCTTTTGATGTGCGTGCAAATTAGCGAATTGATATCGAAGCCATTGCTAATAATTTATATTATTTAGGGTTATTTTAATCGTAGTGATAATATATTTTATTTAAGGGGCACACTTTTTCCTTAGGCCTTATATTCGTCTTAATATACGATTTTTATGGACCTCATTTAAGATACGATTTTATTGGACCTATTCTCGCAATTTTTCTTAACTGCTATATTCGTGCGCTACTGTTCACAAAGGCGAAATTATCCCTTTCGGTAGTTCATTCTCAATAGAAACCACTAATTTATATTCCTGAATCAATTGTACATCATAATCACTTTCACGTGACCATGAAGGTTGTACTTATCCAATAACCATTTTACTCAGGTTAATTGCTGTGAATGACTCATTCAGTTGCTGTTTATTTTTTGTCGATGGGGCGTCGGCGCAAATATCAGCCCACGTCGCTTCCATTCGTAATTGTATTATTTTTTGCCATTATCATTATAATGCGTCGTGGTAGCCTAATGGGATCGACTTTGGACAAAAGGGTTTCAGGTTCAAAATCAGGGTGAAAGGCTATCATACTCCTGTCTTAAATCTTCGTCAATTGTCCGGTGCCCAAACATTCACAGAAAATCATACTCAGCCGAAAGGAATTGTCTCCTCTGTACTAACGTGTATGAATTTCTTTGGACCTGAAGCTTAAATTTGGACTAATTTTAAGCGAATAGAGTGAGAGTTCACCCATTAAACTAACCGTTATCCTTCTCATAGATCTAAATCTGATCATTAAATGAGTAATTATAATCATCTTAAAATGTTTCAATCGTAATGTGATGTGGTAGCTGATGGTTTTTAATTTGATTCTCTGCTTAAGATTTGGATCCCTCCAGCATCCATTGCAAACTAAAGGACTAGCGTCATGGTAACGACGGCCGTTTGAGCTTTAAAGTGCCGTTTACGCCACTATTATGTTTCTCTTTTTCTACCGAGGTGTGAAGGATAATGACGCAAATTCCCTTTCACTTCCACATACAGGTTTCTCCCACATTCCCTCCCGAGTATAATAGGTGCTAATTTTAGATTATTTTTCGGTTGACTAGTTACAACATGTTGTCTAAATGACTCTGGTTTTAATCAACTTTACAGAAATTGTGATTTCACAAGTCCCGGTCAAGTAAAATTATTTTTTCATGGCGATTTTCACCCTCTTTGGCTTAATGTTTTCTGCCCGGAGTCACTTATTTTCACCATTCATGTATCAATCGTTCCTAGATGTTATGCTAGGAATTGGCTTGAACTACCTGTGTTAATGTCAGATTTCACCGTGTAATTTGTACGGTGCAAGGCTGAAGTGAAAAAGTTCACGTGGTATTAAGGTAAATATTGTGAGAATTAGAAATATATGGAGCATTATCTATTCTTGACTTATGACTCGGGACTCAAGAAGAATTTCATCAAATTAAATAATTATCTTTTTAGTTTTAATGAGGGTTTTAGAGTGGGAAATGCCACTCTCATGTGGTATTAAGGTAAATATTGTGAGAATTAGAAAAATATGGAACATTATCTATTCTTGACTTATGACTCGGGACTCAAGAAGAATTTCATCAAATGAAATAATTATCTTTTTAGTTATAATGAAGATTTTAGAGTGGTAAATGCTTCTCGTATGAGGATTATGCCGCTGAGAAAACTTCCAGGTTGAGGGTGCACAGCGAGTGTGTGCCATATTCAGAAGTGATGTTCACACATTACGCTTCGATGCGTAACAATTCCTATCTTGACTTGATTCCATCGTTGTATTTTTAGGTTTCCCTTTGATTATTCAGAACTGCGTAAACGCTATGCATAGCAACGGTGTTCTCATATTTCAAATTACGTTTTCTAGCGGAGGAAACCAAATTTTCAAGGAAACGACGAGAATGTGATGCGAGGATTTCTGAATGCCATGGAAAGTGTTGTAGATATTGAGTAATTTATTTTTTAAGCCAAAATATATTGCTGAGTGTATCACGTCGAAATATGTGCCAAAATTTGGCTGATTTTTGGGTTTGATGAATGCTTGTCCGAGATTCGAAAGAGTAATTAAAAGTGCATCTTAATGAGTGGAGTGACTGAATGAGAGAAATATAACGAAGACTTTTTGGAGTGACATCTGGAATTCCTAAAGAAAGCCGTTTCACCTGAATTGCTTGTATTCATTGCATCTGACATTTTTGAAATATATTGCTCTTCTCCTCCCCTTTGGTTCATGAGTTAGGTATTCGGTTTACGTTTTCCACGAATCCCTGATTCGTATGCAGAAATTCTGCATTTTTAGGTCTTGTTGGTATTTCGTTGAAACGAAAATAGAACGGCTGCAAATATGAGCCACAGAAATATATGTCGTTGTGTTAGGGTTACGTTTTGACTTGCTCCAGTTTTTATGTGTTACTCGGTGAACGTCTGCAACCAGATTTTCTCTTCTGTGGGAATCAATATTTTACCGGATATTTTCTAGCGTCTTGCCCTACGCCAGCGTAATTTAGAACGCGATTTTCGATCCCAGCCGATTAAGTTTTGTGCAGAATGTCCGGAATGGAAATTGCGCGACTTCGAGGGCAATATAGGTCAGAAGCTGCTCCAAATTGGGGCGAGGAAATGCCCTTCAGCTTTCTCGTGGGAAGTGGGTCCTGTTCCTGATTGCCAGGGTCTAGTGCAGGCGAGACGTTTTCTGTGTAGTCCTTAGATATCTCAGTAGTTAGGACCTCCAGCCATTAATCATTTACTGCTGCGATATAAACTTGTAACTCATTTCCTCCAGTGTTTTTCAGAGTTTTGTAAATAATGGCTGTGTTATGTTTTGAATAAGGTATGTATTTAGGGCCAATCAGCTTTGTGGTTGTAGAGTATTTTCGTTCTACTAATATAGTTTGGACTCTTGACTTTGAATTTAATATCCAGCAGCAGTGATGACGAGGTTTTTATGAAATACGTTCCGTAGTGCATCGGGAAGCTTTTTGAATTATGTCTTGCCATTTTGCCATTGCTATCAGTGGATTAGCTTGAGTGAGTCGCGTCCTCTCCCTGTCTCCCGAGTTTTAGAGGGAATTTCTCTGGAGTCTTTGCAAACTTAAAAGCCTAATTAGCATCGAAGATAATAAAGATAATTATGATTCATTTATATTTATTCATGTATATATAATTCATGGATTTATGGAGGAATATAATCATTATTTTCTTTATTACTCGATGTTAATTAGGCTTTAAAGTTTGCAAAAGCTCCGGAGAAATCACTCTAAAACTCGGGAGACAGGGAAAGGACGCGACTCGTGTTGATAGGATTGCAGGTCCGGGACCGAACAATCATTTAGTTCATTTCTCGTGATTACGTCTCCTCATTATGGATGCAGTCAATTGTCCCAGCGTATGATGCGTGTGAAGGATTGAGCACCATCAAGGTTGCTCCTTCAGAGTCTTATCCCGTGGCCATGTGTTCAATTTCCGCCAAAATTCTCGTCTGCTTGAATACGTTTAAGCCTTGAGAAGGGCGTTCAGCTGCGTTGCTATACATACAGAATTTAATTCTGTTATAAATTGTGCGAGATGATCATGAAAGGAATAGGCGAAGGCAGTCATGCAACATGTAATCTCTTTGAGCCCTCAAACTTAAATTTTGCGAGGGGGAAAATAACATTTTCATAAATAATTGCTGTAGAACATCTTCTTACGTAGGATGACTGTAATTTGGTTTGTGCATTATGTTTTCATGAATCTACCATTAATGGCCCAAGGTACATAAAGCCCAGTTAAATCCATGTGGTGATACTTACTTCTCTTGGCTGGCAAATGAGTCAAATTTTAAAAGCTACAAGATAGAGGCCTAAGTCCAGTTGTCGGATCATTATCACTCAATGAACGCATCACATCAATGAATTTTGCCTAAAAATATTCATGCATAAAAACATCCATAGATTATGCATAATCTGCTGTCTCAATGCTGGTTCATCTTCAAGCTGACGTGGCCATCGACATTGAAATGCCTCAATTTACTTAGAGAAAAGAGAAACCTCTCATGGAAAAAATACGTACAATGGTAAATAGTCTTTCCTAAAAATAAACCGGTGACCTGGGCCCTCCCACCTATTTCAATCGGGATCTTTAATTTCATGGTTGCGATGGAAATAGAAGATCATCTTTAGGGCTATTTGAGCCCTTTAGGTAAGAAATAGGCGTCTTCCCAAAATAGTGCTCTCAATCTTTCGAAGCGATGGGGCAGGTCAGCGACGGCCGAGCCGCTTGCCGCTGGGTTGTTTACGCTGTTCGCATTTATTTATTTATAATGCACTTTGCTTCGAGACAGGGCAAGCGAGGAGAAGCGGGAGGCGATTTCAAGGGGAGTCGGGGAAGGAAGAGGGAAGTTGAGGCGAAGGAAAAAGCCTTGGCTCGCTCTTTTTCTTCTTCTTCGTCGTCATCTCCTTGCCGGTGCGAAAACGCCTTGTTTGGCCTTGCAAAGAGGGCGCATGTGCACTGGGCCTCGGACGCGGAGCAGATGAGATGAGGGGGACCACCCACTATCCTCTATGCAAGGGGGGTGGGGGAGAAAGCCCCACCCCGCGGCTTCTTCAACTCCGTCACGTCTCCCTTGTTCTGACCGCGAAGTACTCGTTTCCCAGCTACGGTCATATTGTTGGACTCGGAAAATTGCATGTGTCTCCATGTATCCGAATCGCATTTCATATTGACCGACAAGGCTGGGGTTTTTTGACAGCACATAGATATTTACATCTGAATCTGCATCAGCTTACTCTTGAATGAAAGGTTCCAAGAGTTCCTTAGTTCAACGTCCAATCTGATGGGCGGAGTACTAAAACTGTAAGTGTTCTGTACAGTATGTAAAATCGACACTGGTGGGGTTCGTATTCCGTCCCTCTAAATGGAAAGCCAGTACTCAAACCACCGAATGTAGCCGATTCCCCTGAATATATGTGATAAATCTACTGATTGCCCTTCAATCTATCCAACGGGTGTTTTCCGAAGGGTGAACCATCACCATCAATCACTCCTTCACATGCTACAAAGTCATTATCTCTATTGTGATAAACGTGCAACATTAGGCTAGGACTACATATAATGCACTAAGACACTGAGATGGTTATTAGTATACCTCATTATTATTCGATCGATCGATCGATATAGTGACAGAACCAAGGCTAAGCTGCCCAACAATTCAGTTGGACCATAAGTTAGAACCCAGAAGTGTCGGTATTTTTAAAATTTAGTTTAAATTTTAAGAAACTTGAAGAAAAGTGTCCTTACAGTTGTGCAGCTGTGAGAATTATTTCCGTCATTATAAGCACTATTTTTACGTAACCTACGGTCATTAATTTCTAACCTGAACGAAATGCGCTTGCACACCGTTGTTACTAGGGTCCACCTTAGTATACCTATATTTGTAGTTTTCCTTTCACGGCCGCTGCGATGCCTGCGATTTTCTTATGAATGACCGCCATCTCCTGATTGAATGTGAAAAATACTGTTAAGCACGCGAAAGACTGTAGTGTCAATATCAGTAGAAATATAGAGTTTGTCGTGGGCAATAATGATGATGTTCTTAGCCGCGTTTTTTCTTCGGAGAAACCATTTTAATTCGTGTTTTGTAATAACGAGATGAACATGATACCAATGTCGTAAAACGGTTCTTTGTCGTCGAGAGACTAATTGAATTGAAATCACATCAAATACGTTGCAGTGGAAAATTACCTCGATGTCGAGGCACCAAATAACTCTATATTTACTACTACCCCTTTCACGGAAAATTCGTTCTCTTCTTTTTGAAATTTGGTGTCGTAATAGTCCGCTTACCGCAGGCCCTTGTGGCGGCTAGCTGGGCATAGGCTGGACGTAGCTGAATCTTCGTCCCATTTATTGATAGCTGGTAGCCCTCCTGCGATGCGGATCGAGCATCGTGCATCGGAGTCGATGCGTTTGCTTCGCGGCAGAGCACCACGTGCCCGTCGGTGCTCCAGGGAGTCTGCGCAAAGCGCCCAAGTATTCTTTATTGAAGTGTCTCTCCCCCCCGCTCTCTCCGTTTTCCCCCCGTTTTTCGCTCTTTCCGTGCCTCCATTTCCACGAGTTCTACCCCCGTCCCGCTCGACACCCTCTCCGAAAATAACTCTCCCTTCAACCCTTCCTCCTCCCCCCTTCCTCCTCCCCTTTTCCGTGTCTCCTTCGCACGCTTCTCCCCGGCTCGAGGACTTTAAAGAAATTATGATGCATGACGCCGTTCCTCCCTCGTAGCGTATATCGCTTGTTTTTGGGCGCGACAAGGATCCTCTTGAGTGATGCCACACGGTTCAAGTGATGTTTTTTCGGTCTCTTCACAGTGATCGGTGCTTTTCATGCTTTTCTTTCGTCTCTTCTTGTTTTGGTTTGAAGTGTTGTAAGTTTTTATGTTTTGTGGGCGCTCGGTTCCTCTCTTCGTTTTATGGAGGCCTGGGGACGCATTTTTTTAACAAGAAAAATTGGAGAAGTTCCGCGAGAGCTGGAATACTAAAAGTTGCTTTTGATTCATAATTTGCATTCACACGGGGTTTATTTCAATAGAAGTGTAAGATTTTGTTAACCTCTGTCGCCTATATCTTCTATAACCTGCTGGGCTATAATCATGAAGCACGGCTATTTTCATGTCGAAATAAATCTTCATTTGTCTGTTTGACTAAGCGCATCACGTGTGTGTACCCTCAAATTAGTATCATGAATTACATTAATTTTTAAAAAAATATCTCACTGGCTATGAATGATGGCGTACACAGATAAAAATTAACGTAATTGCACCAATGAAATACTAATGCCGGTTCTTACTTTCAATATGGTACCCGCTCGTCCATTGATACCCTGTCTGAAAAGTCAGCATTTCTAGACAGAGTTCAGGAAAAGAATTTATGTATTTTGTAATTCAAAGAAACGTCTTCATCACTGCCAATCTGCCCATCTTAAAGCAGAGGGGAAATTCCCAGAAAATGCGTTAATCGTCCGTATTTAGTGCTTACAAAGAGGAATATTGAACATTATAAGAGATATCTATGCTAAAAATCATTTTGTGTTCATTAAAAAAAATTGCTTTTGGGGAAAATGCTTAAAAGTTAGAACAACTCATTCGCGGCGATTGTCGAAATAAATGAAAAAGATTTGAGAGTAGCATGTTACGACTTCAAATTTAAACTAAGCAACCATCTACCCATACTTCAACTGTAAAATAGTGACTGACATTTAATGTAAATCCTAGAATTCTCTTTTATCTTCCCACTATTTACGAGATTCTCCATGTCAATTTTCCTAGTCTTCCTGGCGCTCAGGTCGAGTGCAGGCCAAAATCGTTTTTAATTAAGGGACCTCTATTTGTAATATTGCTGTAGAAGATGAAACATATCCATTGCATATTTAAGCCCTTCCTCATATCGCCGTAAAGACGGAGAAGTTCAGATCTCTACAAGCTATTGAAAACATATTTATTCCACGTGCTAGGATATTTAGCCCCATCCCTGTGAAGGTATTCGAATACTCAGTTGAGATCATTATAACAATAGAATTATTTATAGATTTACTTATAGCTTTGTAGTACTTGATATAAAAATGCAAGGCATTCGCATAAATGAATGATGCGCTGGGTAGCAGAAGCTGAATATTGGATTTGATAAGGTATTTTCTTCGCGGGTACCGAAAAGCCAATCCTGCTACTCTTCCTGAATGTAAGCAGTAAAATATTTCGATCGCACCGAACTCCATTAATCAACCGTCAGGATTTCCGATATCTGAGGCGCCATTTGCGAGAATGTATTAACCACATACACAGCGAATGGATGTTTCGTATACTCTCCAGCGTCAAACACGTGGCGGAAGTAGTGACATGCTAATTAATCATTGAATTCGGAACCGGAGCGTTGTCTACTCAGCTGGAAATATAATCATGTTGCAAATATTTGTTTCTTAAATGAATAGACCCATGAATGGAAGTAATGTCTAACCGCAAGGATCCTGTGAGTTTTCCTGTAAAATATTTCAGTGTTGAAAGCCATTAAATCGATTTATTGTCTCCATCAATGAATCTTCTGGATGATTCTTTGACGGTGTATTGTATAAGGTTTACGCTGACGAAGTTACTGAGGAAATATTGGAGACTTGCCATGAATTAGGGCTAGAATATTTATTTTTTCGACTAATTGTCTGTTATTTGTAATGTGCGTATTTATGCCTTCCGATAACCACACTTGATGAGCCCTCCACAAAGCACCCAAGTTGAGGAGGAGGTTACACACCAACCCTATTCGCCATAGCGTCTTCTTTTAGCTGGGTCGCGTCAGGCGCCCATGTAGGAAACTCAAGTAAGTGTGTACAAACCTGATAATATACCGGCCGGTATATCGGCCGCGACAGCCGATATGTAAAAGGTTGATTCAAGGCGAGTGGGGCTTAAAAATGTGGATAGTAAGAGCAAATTCAATTATTAAGATAAACTGTGTCATTATCACACGTCAAGAATGTTTCGCACTCTCAATTTTCTTAAGTTGGCGATAAAGTGTCACGCTCATGAGGTATTAATGTCGTTGGCCACCTCTCGGATGTGCACGGCACTATCCCCTTCATCCTTTTAATCCTCCATCGCTGCCGTCCTTCGGCGCCTCGCATTATAACACGCTTTGTTGACGTCATGAGAAACTTGACCCCGCGAAGGGTAGTTGCGCACCATTCTGGTTCCAGAGAAAAAAAACACTGACGACAGTGGTAGAACGACATTTATGGTTGTCTCCCGACGTAGCTGCAAGTGCCGCACTCATTTGCAGCCCGTGCGTCGCTGCCGACCTTGGTTATAACTAGAGATGGTATTTTTATTATTTGATTTAATTTTCCTGCGAAAAGAGGGAAGGGCTGTCTTAGTTAGCAGCAAAATCGACAATTCCGTATAGAATACCCCACCAATTTTTATTTTAAGTCGATCCCCTCGAAGAGGCATGAGCAAGTCGACAAAATTGGAAAATTCGTTTGCATTGGTGAACTGTGAGCTCTTGGCAAATTAAAAGGAATGTCCGCCAAATCATTCAGTTTAAAATGCGGTGGTAAATCTTTCGATCAATGTAATGCGGTAGCCTTTGGCATCGTGCGCATGCCCATCATTATCCGTGCATAAGTTTCTTTGTGTCATGTACTCTGCAAAAAGGGTAGTGTCGAGCCTGAGAACTCTTCGTATAAATGTCTTATTTTTTCAGACTCAGCGATAACGTCGAAGAAAAAAAATAATTCTGCTGAATCCGCTCTAAATCATTTAGACGTGAATTTTCCTATTAATTCCCGTCTCCTCCCAATGGTTTTAGAATTTTAATAGGAACGTTGAAAATGGGTGAAGCGGCCATTTTTGTAAAATCCACCGTTGTCTTGCCTACCGACGATTCTCTCTCTAGGCCAAAAAGAGGTTGAGCTACATCCTCAGCTGTCGCATCTTCTTCGGCTCCCGTGGGTCAGTAATCTGGTCCCTAATTGGTGAAGCACCATGGCAGGTCTCTGCAACCTTAACCTTCATTCAACCTTCCTTCACATCCTTGAGGAGTTAGTTCCCTTCTTGTCTCTGGGTTAGGATATGCTGTATTGTTTTTCGTGGTTCGATAATTGTCATGCTATTATTAGTAGTTTCAGTCTAGTTCCTACAGTTATTCATATTCCTAAAACATCTGTTGGTAAGTTTAGGGGCTCGCGAAAAAAGCTAAATAATGTTGGAAGTATTTTAAAAATTCTGCGGGGGTTGCTATAGCAAACTTCATTTTACGCAAAGGTTATACTTTTGGGAATTTGTGACCAAGGGTTACACAAATCGAAATGGTTGGGATCGGCTGGTAATAGTGCAAAAGATGCGATGCCATGCTATTCATTATCTTCTCATGATATTCTCTAATTAATACAAGCCTGTCTATATCTAATTTAAATTATTCTTCTTTTTTATTGGCTAAATTACGAAAATTGTGATTCTTGAATACATGTTCAGATATTGTTGCACTTCGCCTTTGACGATGCATTCATCTGCATTAACTAAGTGCATACCATTCAAGCCACCTCCAGGGTGTGTGGCAGAGAGAGGATGATTCCAGTTCGAGTCCTCGCCCCAAGACTCGTCTCATTTCAAGGTCGAACACCACACGCTCTCTTGGACTCTTAAGGCGTGGACCAAAAGCAGGAGAATAACGCGTGGATAAACCTGGAAACTAGGAAAGTACGTACTACGTGGGCGAACATGCTTGCAACCAGTGAACCCAATATACATTTTTCAAACAACGGCAAAAGGCCGTAGGCCAAAATATGAAACACTCAATCGTTAATCGAACAATCAATTAATGACTTTTCTTGAATTTCTTAGTCAGATTTGTTCAGAAGATGCTCTTAACTAGAAATATTTGTTTGTCGATGCGGTACTTGTGAAGGTATGTGTATAATACCTTGGATACCTCGTGCCGATCTTGCCGAGGTTAATTGGGGGCTGAGAAATTGTTGACTCGTGCTAGGAGAGCGCGGATATTGGAGAAATACACCGGGGGCCAAATTCGAAGAAATGCACCGGGGAAAGAGACCTTAGACTGGGGGACTCTGTAGTGTGTGTTCCCGGGACGAAAAATATCGAATTCCCTTCTTGGGGTCAAGTGATGTGGCGGCGCCGTTATCGAGGGAATGCAGAATGATAATGCCCAGGGTGGTGGTTATCAACGCGGGCGATCAGGTCCAGAGGTTGGGGTGTGAGAGTGGGGATGAAATAGGGGATTGGGGGGATGGCAGAAGAGTCGGTCCGCTGACTCCGGGGAATGAGGTCTCAACCCATACCTTGTGTATCACTCACTTCCCGGCTGCGATTCCACGCTGTAAGGGGAATAGCCTAGCGTCTTGTGTGTATGTATAGTTGATGAACCGTATTACGAACTGGTTGAGAGGGAGATGAAGCCGTGGTTTTTTTCTTCTCTCCGTGTGCTACGGGCAACGTCCACTGAGGTCTAACCTTGCAACTTATCCCGTGGGATGTCAGGAATGTTGGGATGACATGTTCAGGGGAGCGATCCCGTGATGATCATGGGATATTCACATAACCTCATCTTATTTTACGCTGGGTTATTGTTGTATGACGGTGGATAATATATCATTGCTATCCATTGCGCTAGGATGCTCAAAAGGCGACGTTGAGAATATCCAGTAAATATTTTGGGCCTACGTACAAAAAAGTTTCAAAGATGTTAAATACTAGTAAAACAGTTTTCTGATGTAACCCATGGAGATGTCTCCCCGTGATTGTAAAAATTACAGGTAGGACTGTGTGGACCTACAATTTATTTATTTGATAAAAAATGTGTTTAAGAATCATCACAGAAAGTACATACTAATTAGGGAATAGCTAGATTATTTATTTGTTTATTGCCTTTATTTAGAGCGAAATTAGGGCTATGCAGCCCTCTCTTACATTTGACCCCTACATTATTTACACCCATATAACCACAATTATTGGCATATAAGGTTATAGGAATGTCCACTTCTTTTGTCAAAAAAATTCGGAGATGTGTGACTGGGCTATTTGCGAACCTAAGATGGGAGCCCTTACAATCTTAAAGAGATTGAACAAGAATGACTATTATTTTAGTATCTTTATTGGTTTTTCATTTTATTCATTCTCCATTATTATAAATAAATTCAGCTTCATCAAGAGGTTATTAAGTTTACACAAGCAAAGCAAAGTGATTTCACGGCGGAATAATGTGTAAATGGTATTTCAACAGGAATGTCTGGTAGTGAATGTTCAGAAAAGTTCGTATCTTTCGCTCGAATCTCCGCCAGACGTGTTGAGTAAGTAATGAGAGAATGAGCTGGCTGGTGTTTTCTTTATCAAGTTGTTTTCTTTATCAAGTTGTTTTCTGTCGCTCTGAATAACCCAATTGGCATCGCGATTCGCCAGGAAGCAAGTTCAAGTCACTACTTGTCGACTATCGAGGTTGTTCAGCTATGTCGTGGATTTTCTTGAGCATATTTTGTGACGCAATGATGACGTCAGTTTTGAAGAATGTAAATCGCAGCTCCTGCGATTGGTCATGCCATCATCCCACATTTAACAATGTCACCTGCAAAAGCTCGACGTTTCATCTTGCTTTCCTAAATTCCATATTGGGAGAGCCATATATCATGTGATTCTTTTCGGGGTATTTTTTCTTCCGTTTTCTCTGTTGCGTGTCATTTTTTATTTTGTTCCTTGCGCGTTAATCAAGTATGAATTTAAATAATAATAACATAATAATAATATTTTATGTACCTCCACATAATTGATACAAATATGGGCAGAAAAAACGGTAGTAATTCGGTTAATTGACTAGTTAGTGAAATAAAAGAAAATTATTATTTTTCAACGAAATAACATAGGTATTAGGTGTTATGTTTGTATTTCGAGGAGGCTAGCAACAACGGAGATAAATTGTGCCATGAAGGATAGATGTACAGTGAGGTGATGAGCAACCACGGGTAAAACCACCATACCTGTAAACTCATAACGAAAGCCGAGGGGTCCACGCTTTTACTTCTCACCTGACGGTTGGAATGTCGCACTTGAAATGCTCTCCTCGTAGCACTCAAGTAGTGATCGGGATTACTCTGAAAAAAGTCTGCGACTCCCTGTTCATTTTTTTCGTATGCAAACTATTATCATCTGCTGTCATGAACTACAAAGAATGCGTTGGGTATTGCCAGATGAAAATCGAAACTAGGGATCGAACCGTAGACTTCCTGGCTTTCGTTTCCCATATGCAAACCATTAGGAATTTAAATACGTGGTAGCTTATGGCTCCACGAATAGGTTTGGCTAGCCGAAGTGGTGTGATTCCCGGTCCAGGAAACCCATTTCCTACGCATTATTTTCGTGTTCTACTCCGAAATGGATCGTACTTTTCCTCACCACTTTATTTGCCCATTGATTTGAGCAGAAACCCGCAGCATCAATTTTCGAAAGGTTTTCGGTTATGCCTTTCCCTCCTCGTAGGAAAAAATATAACGCCTAAATAGCCCGAAAAATTTTTCTAGCCCCAGACGTAGAAACTCACAGTGCAAATTTCTGTTTCCGTGTTTGGCCGTCGAGGACGCCACTAAGCGTGCTCCCTGCACGCACGCCTCTTCGTCTTTGCGTCAGCCATTCTTCTCTCTCTCTCTCTTTCTCCTGCCCTTTCGTCCGCAAACGCTTCCTTTCCAGATGCTGTTTCCGTTTCCCTATTATTTCTGTCCCTTGTCCGTGCACTTCTCACTCCCACCTGTGACCACTTCACCGCGGCCGGCGCACCTGCCCCGGTGCTTGCCGGCACTATCTCCCTGGCCAACTTCTGTCACCGTTGGCTCATCTGGTGTTTTCTTATGTGTTCCAGACTTTCCCGGCCCGTTTGTCTCTCTCCCTCTCTCTCTCGGCTGAAGGAACCTGCGATTGCCAAGTCGCGTACGCCGAGGCGAAATCAGAATTGTTTCGCCCCAGCATAGACCCATTCCCTCCCGTCTATTCCCTTTCCGTCCTCCGCCTCCGCATACCTTACCTCCCGCGGCATACCCATGAGTTCCGACCAAAATCCCAAAGGGTTTCCCTGTTTACCTTCAGACAGGCCCTCGGCCCCACCCGCGATTTTCCGAGAAATCTTCACATTCTTTCAAAGCTGGAAAGTTTTCTTGGTACCGCTAAATCGGTTTCAGCGACGATGGTGGGTTTTGGCGCCAAAACATGTGGCCAACTTTGTAATTTGTATAGATGTAGGCATGAAGCCAAGTACTCGCGACTCACTCTTTCATCCGAAATTTCATGGGGCGCACTTATTGGGAGAATATGCGTGTCCGCTATGAGGAAACTTGGCTTCATCAAGCGAGGGCAGAGGATGTGGATAAATGTAAGGAATAATATCTTCTTCTACGATATACCGTACAAGCCACCTCCAAGGTGTGTAACACGGGGTGATCCCTCACCAGACATGCAATACTCACCCCAGTTTAAGGTCGAACCCCGTACGCTCCTCTGTCTGCAAGGCCAGGTAATCTTACGCTAGTGGGAGATGTAATTTTGATTGATTAATTACGCATGTCAGTCAAGAAAATGAGGTAATTATATGCAACCCAGTTGGATAAAGTGCTAAATCTCTCTAAGAGAAGAAAATTTTATCTTTTCAATTTTTGGATGCAATCCAAGACCATACCGCAAATTTCAGTCTGGCAAATGATTGGACGAAAAAATTATAGTTTTTATTTTTTTATTTTTCATACCGTACGACAACAAGAAGCGTACGAAATATCTGAAAGCTATCAGAAAGATTCCAGTGAAGTATATTTTGTGATGGTCATTTTTCGCCACGCAGTGCAAGATAGCGATAATGCCTAGGTATCCACTCGTAATACAATACCTTCAAGTATTTATTTGTCTATTCTTCATCTCTATCCTGTTGTTCTTCCACCCCTTATTAGTATTTTTAGCATTGTCACCGTTTATGTGAATTCCTGTTGAAGAAATTAGGCGTGCAATACTTGACGGTAAAACGCTTACATCTCTTTTTAATGAGCTGCTTTCTTGTGTTGGAACGACTGCACTCTTCATCTCCGATCGCTTTGCGTATCTTTCTGCTGTTTGTGTGATCCGGTTCTCTCCGCAGAAATCTCTTCGCCGAATCGGCGTCAATCGGCCTAATGAATTGGAAACTCCCACTGCTTTGCATTTCTTGGATAGGCCTTCCCTCAAACGTCATCCGACTGCGTGAAGGACGAGTTTCCCTTCTTCGAGCGATCCGTGCATTTCCTCGATTGCGAGGAGGCGGAAGGCGCCGCCGACCGTCGCCCCCGGAGGCGGCTTCGCTCATTCGTGTGGCCTCCCCTCGTTGCCTCCCACGTCGCACAGTAGTCCCAAAACGAAAAAAAGCTGGCCTAAAGTCATTTTTTCAACTTTCGGCGAGGAAGTTGTGAATGGTGTATTCGGATTCTATAGGATTTTCTACAATATACGCTACTACATTGGTATTTACGTTGATCAGAGTAGTCTCTGGGACCCGTCAAACATGGAGCATTCAGTGTGAAAATGCCAATCGCGTGAAATCAGTCGATTTCGGAGAAGTTCACCTACATGGAGGACAACTCTGAGACGATATATTTAGCCAAAAAATTCGTTATACAATATTACGAGTAATATAAACCTTTGCGTAGCGTTTAAACCTAGTTTTGTTTGATTTACTTATGTTTTATTTACTATTTTTAGTATTTTTTTTTAACTTTTAGCGTTTTTTACGTTAATTTTCAAATAAAAAGTGCAATATCGTTTTTAGCGCCTCTTTGCTCCCCAGAGTTGCACATATGGTTTAAAAGAGTATAGTATATGTAATATAGCAGAAAAGAAAAATCTTGCTAATACTTGCAAATTCGGCCACAAAAGTAAAACGATGCAGTGCGCTGACGCGCGCGGCGGCCGGGCTGGCGGGTAGTTTAACTCATGGGAACCCCATTTTTGTGGCTCTTTTTCTAAGTTGTTGCATATGTTGCTTCTTCTACCACATTTTTTCTCATAAATTAACCACTCTTTTCGTTGATTACACATTCTCGTGTCTATCCGCGGCATGCAGTTAGGCTCAAATATTATCTGTGAGTCTCGATGTTCACCTAAAAATAGCGTGAGAGCTCCAACGGAAGGAAATATACGTAGTTGGGGAACAAGTAATTTACAAACAACTTGAAAGCATTTAGAATGGTAAGATTACTTAAAAAGCTATTCCATACCTAGACAGACTACGTCCTTCTGGGAGGCGGATAATTCTTCGTCCTCTCGCACGGCTACCGAAAAGGACTGAGGTATGCCGAATTTTTATTGCTCTCCAACGGTCTCTTGTGTCTCCAACCACCGCTCTCTGTGTGCCAGGAATGAATTGCACTTCGGCCACCGGGGGTGAATGGGGTAAGCCTTGTCCCCCTGAACGTGTGTGAAGTTCCTAGGAAAAGGGTGATGATAGGATCACGGTCCTCACCCTGTGGTAAACTTTGCGCAAGTAACTTTTAAGCATCGATTGTCCGAAATTTTCTCGCTAGAATTCAGTTTTGCTCAGTGCCTTGCCAGAGAAAGACGTGAGTTGTAAGTTTTTTTCAAGTGTCGAAGCGATTGGATCTTCTTTACGTTCGGAAAACAAAGCACGGCAAGGTTGAAGAAGAGTGTCCCAAATGTTTTGGTGTTGTAAATTTCCAGATTAAATACTCTTTCGCGAATTGGTGGCTATAAGTGGTGCAATCAGTGCAATTAAGTGTGTAAGATTTTGTTATTTTTTATCTTAATGGATAGGTTCAATGGATCTGAGAAATTTCATGCATCTTGGGAATCATGAAAAATTTACTGAAAGTGGAAAAGATTCTACATCATTTAATAAACAATAGGTAGTGGACTACTTGAGCAGAAAATTAAATTTAAATGAGGATTTTGATGCCAAAAATATTTTATCACGTTTTATGCAAAAGTTTTTTTTCTCAAAATATCTTCGTAAGTGGGAGCAAAGCTCACGGTCTGACAGTTTTTCAGAAGAAAGTTTGACAGTTGGCTACAGCTGACATTGAAATTTCCTCCGGCTTTATATAAATATCTTCCCAGTACATCCGGTGAGTATCTACTGTGTGATTTGTGATGAGTTGGCAGTGATATCCGTATTCCCAGCTTAAATGTGTTAATTAAAATCATTACTCTGAAGGTTTGACAGAACTGAAATTAGCCGACCGAAAAAACTGTTTGAGGAATCCAGTGGGAGGGCAAAGAGAAGGAAAACAGAGGATCTTAGGGGTAGCACATCACCAGCGGAGTTATCGTTTGCCACATCGATGAGATACCGAAGCAAATCAAGAGGAAGAATAATTAAATGTCGCAATGTAATGTCGCAAGAATAATTAAAGAGGAATTAAGGCTTTGGCTTGTGACCACGTGTTAAATGATGCTGTATTTACAGAATACTGTTATTCAACAGCAGATTTGTACGTGAAACTTTATTCGTGGTATTACATACCATCAACCTCAAGCTGCTAATTCATGCATCAGAAATCACCTCAGAAGCTATCCTCCCTATTGGTCATTTGTTCGAAGGAGGATAGGAATAAGGATATCAGAAGATTCCGGGAACACCACACAAGAAAATTATCCGGGATCGCCACAAACGAAGATCTATTTAGAATATTACTTCTTACATCAGATTCCATATTATCAACACTTTCAGGAGTTTATAAATGAAATATTGTGCAATTATCTGCTGAGGTAAGGAGTCTTGTGACCCTAGAGGAATCGAGCGAACAGAGTGATGATGAGACTGATAAAGAATTATCTGACGATGATTTTAAGGATGTTTAGTATTTTTTCTTGATAATGTATGATAAAAATATGGAAAAAGAGTTAATTTATTACTTTGATCATTTTAATACCAAACTAAATAGTTCCTACATCTGATTAAAATTTTATTGCCAAATGCTATCTATGTTCGGTGATTTCTTTTACAAATCTCTCAGCCCCTAATGAGATTATTGCAATCGAAGCAATAACTCTGACGTAAACACCCGGTAAAATAGGTGTTATGCGACATTGTTTCGTGCCATTTCTATGTTTGTAAAAGTATTAAAATAATACCTCCATTGAAAATTATGATAGCAGTGATACGGTTAAAAAAACTTTTCAAAGCCATTAGCAGGTCAAAAGAAATTTGAAAAAAATGGACCACATGTACCTAATTTGAATTAGTTATGATAAATGGTTTAAACAATTAATGAAGTAGAGTTATAATTATCAGAGATAAATAATATTAACTTCCAAATTAAGATTCCTTAGATATAAAAATATTCAAACATTTGCGAGTTTAAAAAATATCATTTGGTTCATTTAAAATTAATTGTTTAAAAATTGTCCAAATAATAACAATAGTAATCACTAGATAGATGCAAGAAAACATCAAATTCAGATTTATCGGAAAATAATTTGTATTTACAATTGTGGAAATAACCTTGTATTACATTTGGATTTTTGAAGTCATTGTTTAAACAAATGCTGCAATAAGAACAAAAATACCACAAATATAAAAAAACTTAAAATTCGAAATTACCGGATCAAAAACCATAGAGATCAACCTTTATATCAAGTAAGTAAGCAATAATAGCAGCGGTATTAATTTTGGCCAACTTTTTTCGATTTGGGACCACTGTGCGTCGTCGGAGGCGGTCACATGCGCCTCCGAAAGGGGGGCAAAGGGCAAAAAGTGACTCCACACCAACACAGCTTCCCCGCGACTCTTGGCGCACACTTTTAGCTCTCCCGAGTCGCATTCGTACTGCCAGCCTGTTTCTCCCCATGGTGTGATTTTGATGGTGCTGGGAATCTACATCTTCTATGCATGATACCATTCAAGCCACCAACAGAGTGTGTAGCAGGGTGAGATTTTTCACCAGCACGCAATTTCGTTATAGAATGTTTCAGGCGTCACTAGGTGGAATAGTTTCGCTGCGAACATGTTAAATATAAGAATTTGTTCTACTTCACACTTTTAATTTATAAAAACTGACCTTGGTTTCCGCACATATTTGCTATTATCAAAGTTTCATTGTCATATGCCATCAAGGTTATCATTATCAAGGACCGAAGTATTTTATTTTACCCGTTCGAAACATGCACAACATTACATACTTCAATTTTTTTTGCGAAACTACGGCTAATAATTCATTAGTAGAAAACAAATCTATAACGATGATTGTTATCCTTATTCAAGTTTTATTTACTGTTGTAAATCATTTAATATTTGAGAATCACACAGGTGAGAATTCTCGTCGAAAGCGGACCTTGATGTGAAAATTAAGCTATTAAGTATAAAGTAGCGAAAACCTAGTACTAATTTATGCTTTCGCTTGCTGGTTATTCATTACTTGCTTAATTATGTTGTTCCTGACTTAAAACGAATTCATGGTCCTTTTCATTTTTCACTAAAAATGTGTTTTTTTATTTCGTGGGATGTTCTTTCATGTTTCATACATTAATTAGTGCGTACACTTCCGCATTTCTCAATTTTCTACCTACTAAGTTTTCCTTGGCTGTCTTCGTAAGTGCGTGTCGAGAGCTCCCGCCTTCTCAGTTAAGCATTTTCTCGTTTCTCGCATCCTTATGGCTCGTAGCGTGTAATGGTCTTGGAGCCAGCATAGGCGACATCAAGTAGCCCTTCGTAGGCGTTTTCATTCGCGTTTAAGGGATGTTCAGCTAATTTGGGTGAAAAGTTAATGCGCTAGCCTCGGTTACTTCATGCCAAATACACGTCCTCCACTTAAAAAAAAATGGAAGAAGTAAAAGAACCCACGTTTGCGTGATCGTCGTTCACGTCCGTGGTTGGATGAATCATTTCCCGTGAAGAAATCCCTTTGGATTTTTCCCTTGAGTTGATCATTCGCGCTTTTTCGGTCTATAACCCACTAAGCTATTATTCAAGAGCATTGCTTAGGTAGCCATGTTTGGCTAGTTGGCTAGGCCAACGCTTTAATCCATTTTTAAAATGTCAGTGTTCCTAGCATCTAATTAGCTGTTCGTGACGCCTCGTATAGAAGATTTGAAAAAAAATGAAGATGACAAGCATGATAAGTGTAGCAACATGAGGAAAATGGAAGTAAATCAAGTACGAAAATTAGAACTTAGTTTATTTATTTATTTATTTATTTATTTATTTAATGCAGTCCAAAAACAGCACAAGGCCAATTACAGAGGACTAATAATGAAAAAGAAAACAATTAACAAGCAGTAAACAAAATGTAGACAACAATGAACTTGAATGAATGAATGTTTAGTACTTAGACAATGTACTTACTTACTAGTACTTAGACTAAACAATGAATGTTTAGTACTTAGAAGCCACTTCAAGGAGAGCCCTGAAAGTGCAGTTATCCAGCCGTAGGGTGGGACGTTTAACTTAAGCGTCTCTAGCTTAGGGAAACCCTATGCCGACACCAGGTTTTTCTTACCTCTATTAACTTACCTCATTCCTCCACCTTACCTCCATTCCTCCACCTTACCTCCATTCCACGCGTGAGTGCACATCTTAATAATTTTTCAAATTAGCCGAAAAAAGTTCTAGGGCCACATTTCATTTAAGGTAGTTTAAGCGATGCATACATTCACCTAGAATTTGATGAATTTGACGTTATTTTAAAGAACAAACTATCATCTTTCCAATTATATCAAAATATTAACCCCTTGCCCAACTGCCCTAAAAATATAAGCTCCAGAGGGAAAATATTGAATAAATTAGCAACTTCTAACTCGTATATTTCGTCAAAAAACTAACGGTATGTAGTTTGTATGTTTTCTCAAGTATATATAAAAATTAATCAATTACTTACCGCAGTAATTTTTGCAGAATCGCAAGAAACCTATTGTGAAGGCGAATTCACCGTACGGCGTGAAAAAATGAGTCAAGTTAGAGACTTATGTAAATATCTTTATGTAATTACTGAGAATGTTTGTCATATTTAACTATATTTTTGCTCCATTAATATAATAATATTTGCTTCATACTTCTTACAGACGCTGAAATTAAAGTATAATATTCGAATATGGTCTCCATTATAACTCCATAATATCTCGCTTAAACTACCTCAGACGTAATTCAGCTTTCCTTTTACGAACGCATCGTTTAACGCGTGCATGACAGGGAAAAAGTTATTAGCTGGTGCCTTTACGCCCCCATGTCGATCCATCTTGTGCGGCCTTGCGGGTTATCACAAAGATGTGGATGAGACGCGTGGTCGTGGGCCCGCGCTCCGCTGCTTCGCGTGCCGAGCGGGCGTGGGCCAAGACGAGAAGATGAGACGAGCGGATGACGTAAGAGTGGGGTGGCAGGTGGTTGTAGGCTTTGAGAAGGGGCGGCCCTCCTCCCCCAAGTGGGGGCTGGTGGGAGGCACTCGCGAATCCTATCTCCCCCTTAACCCCTTTGGAGGTGTGGGTGCGGATGCATGAACGCCAGTGTGCGAGAGTCAGCTGCGGGAGCTGCAGCCGGCGCGCCGCGGCGTGGCGGTTGCACTGGAGGAGGGGAAAGCCTACCGCAACTCACAAGGGCTGAGTGCACGTAGTTAGGCACTTTTCGAGAGCGAAAAGTCCGGGACACTGTCGCAAAAATACCAAATGTAATTTTAAAGCGGACTGTTTCACCGCAAATATGCCAAAATGTAATTTTAAAGCCGACTGTTTCACCGCGAAGGTACCAAAATGTAATTTTAAAGCTGACTGTTTCGCGTGTAATGTGTGGGAAAATTATATTTTTCAGAATGAACTTAGCGCTGGGTGTCTTCCCCACACATTTTATCAAAGACTTATTTTTTTATTCAATGTAATTTTACTCTTCACTCTGTGGTGCATCAAAGTGAAAGCACAGAGGGTACTCACTGTTTACTCAGTGATTTCACTTTGATGCGCGATGTTTGTTCACCGTGATACCACACCGTGCTATAACTTATGGAAATTCGTTCACTAATGGCGTCTGTACTAATCTGGCGATAGGGAAGTAAAATTTTCGTATATTGATTAAATTTAAGTGAAATTGCTAAGTTTTATTCCAATGCGTAGAAAATTTAAATAGAGTTTCTGCACTTTTTATTTTACTGTTGAAGTAATCATTATAATTTGATTTTTCGTGTGCTGCTAAATATTCTAAGGTGTGTTCCACATGCTCATTTATTGGTACGTGGGCAGAAGACCCATTTTCCTAAACGCTTGGTTTGGTTGGAAATGGCTGAGTTTTGGACGGATTTTGGGTGGATCATGCATAGTCGCCAAGGGGTAGCAGGGAGAAGGGCTCAGCCTAAAGAGTTTGAAGTTATGTGCTGTTCTAGGTGACCCGTTTTGATGGGATATTTGCAATTCTCTCCAATAGCCTTCCTCACAATGAACCCCAGTACGAAAGTTGTTAAGGGGAACGGAGATCTTCTCATCAGGATCACTGATATTGACGTACGCTATCGACCGTTCAGAAAATGCTCCGAATTATTAATAATTGTTCGATGTTCCCTCCTCGCACCACCGTGCTGTTGTAACGCTTGGGTAATTAAACGAAAATATCATCGATGTAAGTGTATGGACGGATCTAAAGATGATTGATGCTGACGATAATTTGATGGATTGGGTAAAAATTATCGATGCATGAAATCAAGTACCGGTGTGAAGGACGCGATGCTCTTATTTACATTGACTTTGTTCTATTTACCTTAGCCAGACCAAGATTTTAGACAGTTTTTGGACCGGATTCTCAATTACTTGAGTATTTCCTTCCTCATGATAGGTGAAGGGAATCATTTGGATCCCCATTTTATCGCCTAATAAAACCTTACGGATCACGTAAGTGAAATAAGGCTTAACGTCTGGAAGGTTTAATAATATCCTCTTTTTTCTCAAAGAGCGATCAATTTGAAATTTTGGGTCATTAATTTAAGAATTTATCTGTGATAATCTTTTCATGTCCCGATCACATTGCTTGTACCCACAGTTACATAATTAAGGACTGGTCACAACTATGTATCCAGTGCCCCTAAGCACATGCTGCGACCTTGAGGGCGATCCGTAGATGCGTATGTTAGACTACTATAGTTCCCTCGCTTGTTTCGAAATCCTTCCAAATTGTAACTTATGTAAACAAATGGTCGTAAGTACATCAGCAATTATAGTTCCTTTGGATATGCCTATTTCCATTGAAATATGTTCATGTTCACCCCATGATTAGACACTTCACTAGAGTATTATTAGTTTTTGAACAGGACAGTGGCATAGATTCATCTTCACGTAAATTATGATTCTAATGGTGATAAAGCAATACCTGTGACAGCAATTACCTGTGGTATTGCTTCTCAGATATGATAAACTTGAAGAGCAATTCAACTCAGTTTTGTCTAGGTCTACCTGTCGCTTTCCCTGCTGAAGTTTTGGCTAACTTTTACCTCTTATTGGGAAAACTGCGAATGTTAAAAGACTTCAGGAGACTTGTCGAAACGTTGGAGGATACTACCATGAACTCCTTCGGTCCATAGGAAGAGCTATTGAAGCTCGTAAAACGCATAATCACGAGGCTCTAGAAGAGATTTTCCGCTTTCATCTCATTGCTGCTTGCGGTTGAAAGAGGAGAGTGAATCTTTGTCTCGCAGTTGGTGACTCATTTTTTCAACACCTTTCGAATCATTTAATTTAGTGGGCATTCCCATCTCGAAATGTAACTCAGTTTTGCTTTGTTCAAGGCGGAGGACCGCGTTGCCTTCACGACACGGACCTTTTATTTGCTTTGTCCCTTTGTCCTTGGCGCAGTCACTAGCTGATAATGAAGAACACAGACCCTCATGAACTTGTGTGTGACTTGACTCGTGATTATACCGAGAAGGTGTGAATAGCCGCGGGACAAAAGAGCCGCGACCATCTGTAATCTTTAGAGAGTCCCTGTGCGAAAGTGGTAGCTAGTGAAACTTTTCAAGAGCTTTCGACTTGAGCATTATAATTTTTTTTTAATTACTCCACTCTTGCTATTGTTTAATAAACTGGATTTGTCCTACTTATGGATGAAAAATATTAAATCATCAACCTCCCGCTGTATTTTCAGAATCCAGGAATAACTATTTCTTTTGATTTGATTCCACCTCAAGATACTAAAACACGCTGCGAGGGGCTTCGGCACTATTTTCCTCGGCTGTTATGATAATAAAGAAGCAGTGCCGGATTTCCAATAGGTAATGCAAAGTAGGCAGTTGCCTACGGGCCCCGAGAATGCTTTCCCCTTTCCTTACTTCCGACTTGTTTATTAACGTGGGCCCCTCACGTTTATTAACGTAAGCCGTGGGACGTTGGTTGTACTGCCTACAGGCCCCAAGTGTATTAATCCGGCACTGTAAAGGAGTCACTGTTTTTTCTTTAATAGATTGATTGGCAAAGGAAATTACCTCCTGGATTTAATCTTTTAATGTTTTAGGGAACCTTTATTTGTTCTGACTGTTTAATTGAATCGGAAAGTCTGCATTGTATGATGACGAATCCATTGATTTCCAATGTGTGGGTATCAGACTGTAAGAACCAAGACGCTCGAATAGCGCATAATTTAGACTTAATTCAAATCCCTCTATGAAGTGGATTACATTATTATTTGACCTCGTTTGGTGTTATGTAAATCATTTGCGTCGAAAAAATTTAATCTATTCTTATTGCATTCGAATTGCTGTGAACACGAGTAGTTAACGTTATGAATCTCATTCAGTCTGCGTCTCTGTATGGGTTGCGCTTTTATTTTCATGGTAATATCTCTTTGCTTTCACCTTCTAATTAGGCATCCCTGGCGGCATTTTTGGTAATTCAGAGCCTGTTCTCGGGCTGACAAAGAGTGAAAACGGCATTTTCCCATTATAAACAAGCTTCCGTGACAGCTCGTGGCTCTTAGTCAGTCGCTTCGAGAATACCTTTGATGTATTTCCAGAAATAACAAGAAGGCCTTGGTGCTGTTGATTGTATTGATCTTATTAAACATTGTCTTAGTGGTAATGCGATTCATTCAAATGAAAGATATTCATTAATATTCCACGTAACATTATACGACATCTCTTTTTGAGAGAGAATTACTAATACCAAATAAGTGCTATAAATGAGAAAATATCATCATAATTTATACAGGTGTATTTTAAGACCTCCAGGTGATGGAATATGCGTGAATAATGAGCCACAAAATCAGGTAGGGGTAATCGTTCAGGAACCTTTGTCTATGCTAATTGCGGTCGTGTACTAATTGTGCTTGCTGGTATTTTATTGTTTGCATTTAAAGAGTGGTGGTAAATAGTTTTTTTCCATAACTCAAAAAAAGAATAATGCGTACAATCGTATCAATAATCCTTGTTCGGCGCGAATCTATGCCATTGGTAAATTATGTTGCTACATCTGTTGCAAGACAAATGTTTTAGAAAGAATATTAGGAAGAATTATGTAGGACGAATCCTATGCAGAACCAATATAACCTGTATTGCACTATTGAATATTGGAAAATATTGGAATATTGGAAATATTGTAATGTTGGAAATAATGAAAAAATGAAATATTGGTATATTGGGAAATATTGAACAAAGTAGTATTCACAAGTAAAATTATCTTGCTTACAATAGTTTGCAAATGCTGCCTGTGTTAACTGTGCAAGACTCTGTTAATAAAACAAGAAAAGCAATGTAAGCTTCTTCTCCCCTGTTATTGCTATGAATAATGGTGGAAAAAGAAGTGCTGCACTGACAATAAGTGCCACGCGCGACGTTTACTTTCAAAGATTAGGGCGCTCTCCGAACACCCTCCTCGCCAGGTTCCAATATTCAATGCTTGAATTTTTAACATTGGTAATCCAATATTGAATATTCCAATTGGAAATATTGTTTTTTCCGACCTCCAATATCCAGTACAGGATATTGGTATTGGTCGTTCAAAAATTGTGATTTTGGAATCCCAATATTTAAAAATGTTGATATTGGAATCAATATATTGGAAAACCGTCCAGCGTTAGTCCTGAGAACCTTGTCCGAATAGATTTTGGATCTAATATTGGTCCCTCCCTTGCTCCGCTGTTGCATCAAGTCTGTTTCCCAATCGCTTCATACTTCCTCATCCTTTGTTGTACACGTGTTTGTATGTTCTTGGTGGATATTTTCCGTTCAATGTGGGGAAATGCGTTTTGTTTGGAGTCTTTCCCGTCGCCCGCGCGGCGAAAGACTCCTGCTGCGTTTCGTCCGACAGTGGCAGCATCGCCCTCCCGCGCGCTATTAGGGGCGAAGAGCGTATTGATTTCTTTTCGTCCTCATGCGGTCACACGGAAGGGGAGTGTCGGTGCTAGCTGGCGGCTCGTGCCACGCGGAGCTCACGGCCTCAAATTAGATTTTTAGCCTTGCAATTAGAACCGGGGAAAAATAACATCCGCTGATTTCCTTGAGTTCCTGCGGGGAAAGAAGGAATTTTCTCCCGTGGAATTTGAGACCTTTCCGCGAATGCGCTTGGGTTTCCGAGGCCCTCCTCCCACGAATGCGGTCTCGCCTGTGGAGGAGTAGTGCCGAGTACGACGCACTCAAGGTTTCCTCTTTTGTCCCTCGTTCGCACCGTAACCGCACGTTCTACGCTCCTCATCTCCTCCGGCGCACAGTGGTCTGAGAACCCACTTTCGCGGCCAAAAATCGATTTTTTCAAATAGTTGAATTTAGGTATTACATGGTCTTACAGTAAAGAAAAATGATTAATTCATCATAAAACGAATGAATTTTAATTGTTTGTTGACCCATGTCCTAAAATTACAGACATACATCTTGGGGATCAGCGCCACCGCTTGAAAATGGATTTTTCACGCTGGAAAAGGGAATCAAATTACAACTCGTAATAAATACATTTCCTTGATACATTAGGTGATTTACTTATTTTAACATCTGTTTAGTATTCCTACATTGCCAATTCGTCTCTTCATAACGTCGTAAGTGACAGTGACCAGATTTTCTTAAGCGGTGCAACGTCAATCACTGCCGCGGCGTGTGCTATATACCGACCTAATGTGGCTGAAGCGATTTTTGTCTATGTACAGATTTGCGTGAAACTTTGCATATATGTTCTCATTTATCAACTGTGAAACCTTCATCACAACTAATCACGCAAATATTTCATTTGATCGTCACTGAAATGCGTTTTGGTCCTCGAGTGGAGAATAAATGATACTCCAAATATGCAGTTGCAATGACATAGCTACTATGTGTATATTGATCATGTATCACTTTGATTAATGAAAAAAGAAAACTTAGTTTAATTCCTCCAACTTATTTTCTGGTACAACTAGTTTCGACTCATAATTTTCCGATGTGTCGAAACTAGTTGTACGTACAGAAAATATGACCAGAAAATAAATTGGTGGGATTAAACTAAGTTTTCTTTTTTCATTAATCATGATTAGGTAACTTCCGAAAGAGAATAGGTTTTATCGACGGGATGAGGAAAGGTAGGACTAGCGCTGAGATGAAGAAAGAAATACTAGAGGTAGATAGGGCACTGCACGTGTCTGTTGGATTTTCTCTAACTTTCATCATAACCTACCTTTAACGGGTAGATTATTCAGATGATGATGAATGAGCTCCCACAAGGTTGAACCTGAAACCAGTGAGAACAAAAGCATTAATTACTATATTTACATTCCACATGAATTGTTTTCACTTCATCTTTAGACGGTACAAAATATACGGTAAAATCTGAAATTAAAACTGGTAGTTCAAACCAATGCCTAGCAAAATGTCTAGGAACTTATGGTGCTTGACTGATGAAAATAAGTGAATCTAGGCAGAAAGCATTAAAAACATAGTAGAGGAGCATTTTGTAACTAGGGGAAAAATACTTCAAATGTAGCGCTGATCACACTCGAGACGGAATATGTGGGAGGAATTCGATGCGGAAGTGAAACGAAAGTTGCGTCGTTATCCTTCGCACTTCGGCCAAGATAAATAAAAATTTGTGGCGTAGATGTCACCTTTACATCTACATCTACATCTACATACTACCCCGCAAGCCGCCTCAATTGGCGTGTGGCGGGGGGTGTTAGGACACCAGCCGTTTACATATAAAAAGGAAACGCTCTATGAAATTACGCCTTGCATTTATTAAAGTCCCTTATTGTTCGGGGGAAAAACGAATTCCCATACCTATCCGTTCGGCAAAATATCTCTCTTAATTTATCGTTTCTGTCGGACCTGGAAATATAGTGGGGTTCTAATATGATGTTCTCCGTGTCGCTCTGAAAGATATCTATTCTCAATTGCTCAAGTAATCTAAGCCTAGCGCGCAGCCTCCGAGTCTCTAGCGGCTCCCAGCCTAATTCGTTTAACATCTGCGTAACGCTGTCTGTACGCCCGTAGCAGTTTTTGACGAATCGCGCAGCTTTCCTTTGTATTTTATTAAGTTCCCGAATTAATTCTTTCTGCACCGGATCCCATATGCTTGCTGCATATTCAAGGTGTGGCCGGACGAGTGCGAAATAGCACCTCTCTTTTACTTTTTCATCTGAGAATCTTCCCACAATACGCTTGACGAATCCTAGCTTCTTCAGAGCTCTGCCACAAATATTTTTTATATGTGTTCCCCACGATAGGTTTGAGGTTATCGTAACTCCCAGATACTTAACTTCATCTGTCGCCTTTATCTTAACGCCATCCACAGCATATACACGGGGATAGTTGGACGACCTCCGCAAGAAATGTACCGCCGCACATTTGCTCAGATTAAGTTCGAGTCCCCACTCTTGGCTCCACACATGAACGTTGTTTAAATCCGATGATAGAATTTCAAAGTCAGAGTGATCATTAATTTCGCGATAGATGACAGCGTCGTCAGCAAATAAACGTATTTTACTGCTAATTCGAGAGCATAGATCATTTATGTATATAATGAACAAAAGGGGGCCGATTACGCTTCCTTGTGGGACACCTGATGTCACTTTAACTGCATCAGAGCTAATTCCGTCAAGAACTACTTTTTGCTTACGATCACTCAGAAAGTCACTCACTCACTCACTTTAGATGACTGGAGCGGTTATTGCATACCTACAGGTTTGCGTGAAAATTTGCATACGTGTTCTTATGAGTGATATCAATAAATAAAATTAAAAATAGCGATTTACCGATTTGGTTTTTTGACAATTCAATGCTATTTTGACACGTAGCCTTATGGCATATGATATGTATTTCGTAATAATTCGATTTCACATGTAAATATTTTATTCTAACCGCGATATAATACGTTTCAAGTTATTAAAATGGTGGCTAACAAATTTAATATTTAAATAAAATAGAATCAAATAAAAAATAAAATAAAGGTCCAATAAAATCATCCAAGTATAATTTTCGCATAAATTTCGAGTACCTAGCCTAGAACTATCAATGTTATAAATTGGCTTTAATTAAGGTAAAATTGTGAAATGTAATTCTTGAATCATTTCCTTTACTACATGTTTGGCGAGTTCCACTACGTAACAGATGTACTCAAATGAAATGTGGTCCTAGTATTTTTTCGACTTGAAAAATAATGAAAGTGTGCGCTCAATGGCCCACGATTACCGCTCCAGCCACCTTAAAAGTATGCAGTTCAGTATCACTCAGCATTGATACCAGTGTGCGAGAGTTTGTGTCTACATCTTACAGCAAGAGAATAGCGATTAGTATGTTCATTGATACCTGGATTAGTACGTTCTGGGGACCTTTTCTGAAAATTGATTATAATTATACTCATATTTTGACGAAAGATTTTTTTTCTTTCCCGGCGTATGATTCGAGTGTAATAAACTCATGTAGAGATGTCTCGAGTTGTAGAAATGCAACGGTCGAGATCCGTTGGGGGGTTTGTTGGTCTATTCGGGAAGGCCTTGGAATTTTTGGCAATGACGAAATGTTGACGCCACAACCTCGAAAGTTTCAAATAATGCTTATAATAAATTGAGTTTTGTTGAGGCTGTGACGTCACATCCTCTGCATTTCCGAGGTTAGACAATTTTGGATCCATATTGAATAATGTCCCTGGGGGGTTGTGTTTGAAACGCTCGAGATTATTTTGATCACGTAGCTAAGGAGTTAGGTACGTCGTACAATCACGTATTTCCCAATTCGCAAAAATCTCACGCAATCTTTCCGATCGCGTGTTTTATTCGGGATATCGTTGATGGAGTTGAAGATCTCGATAAGAGACACAAAAATCAACATATCAGACGCGTAAGTTATCCATCCGAATGCTTCAAACACACAAAAATCTCGAACCGTTTGTTATTGTGCCATGTGTCTCCTTAGTTACGTGATCGAAATTATCTCGAGTGGTTCAAACACAGCCCCCATGGCGGGGGTTTTCTATCGTGTGGGTCATTCTGGTGGATCTCGCCGAAATTTCTGGTGATTTCCACGGGTTCGGGATTCGGCTAAGGTCTCAATTTCTCCGGAGACGTCTACAGAATGGCATCTCGGCCCCTTTCGATCCCCTATTTGTATCGCCGTATGAACTTGGCCATTGCGGAGAGAGGATGTACGAAGGTTGGAGGCATTTGAGGTGTGGGTTTGGAAAAGAATGGAGGGGGTAATCTGTGTGACAAGGAAGACGAACGCGAGGAGATAATGGATATGGTGGAAGAGGAGAGGAAGTTGGTGGCGGAGGTTTGGAGGAGGCAAATAAAGGCATGGATGGAGGACGTTTTGAGAGGCGAGGGCATGTTGAAAAGGGTAATAGTAGGAGAACGCCGGGAAAACGTTGAATCATCAGTAGTCATAAATTTGAAGATTGGTTTGAAGCCGCTCTCCATTCCACCCCCTCTCGGCTATATTCGGTTATTTACTTTGACATACTTCATGATTTGCTTGATGTATATCATTTTTGGTCTTCCTCTGTAACACTTCCCATTTATTTTCCCTTCCAATTTTGTATTCATTTGGCTGTTAAGTCTCAATTTGTGTCCAATAAGTTTGTCTATCAAACTGCGCAGTGTTCATTATGCTTCTATTCTCTCCAACTTTTCGGGGGACTTCCTCGTAGGTGATTCTCTCCGCTCATTGAATCTTCATCATTATTCGGCAACACCATATCTCCTTTGCCTCCAATCTCCTTTGCTCTGCTACTGCTGTTGACCAGGCGTTGAAGAGGATAGAAATTTTGGACGATTAGAGGGTATGAGAAATTTAAAAGAGAGCTTGATGGCGAACCATCTATTGGCGGGAAAGTGAGATGATGTCTTTGGGATGCTGGGCTAAGGACTGTTGAAAAACCTACCAATCAGCTGGTGGAGTACCCGGATGAGGTACATGGCTAGTCTTTCTCCATCTCATTCCACACTTACTGCCTAGAACGGATCCATTTCCTACCGTTTGTGTTCGTGCATCGATCTCCTGTATCGGTCCGTGGCGTCTTCCGAGGTCTTCCTCACTTGAGGTGAGATGCCAAGAGGGGGGGAAGGAGATTGTGTTTCCAAGCAGGTAATATATCGTTCCAGGGACGACGGTGCTCGTCATTTTCTTCTCATCGGCTAAGCTTCGTTTCGAGAATTTCCCCTCAGTAATCCGCCCACTTGGTACTACTACTACTACTCTCCCAGTCGGCCGATGCATCGGCCCTCGGCGACTGTGCGAAAACTGCCTCCGTTCGATATTTTTGTCGAAAGTTTTAGTTCACATGATTAAAATCTTGTCAATTTTCATCTCCTTCAAAATAGAATCTTGAAGCAATTTGTCATTGTGTTGCATTTTTTCATCAAAAATCTTGCATTCGGTGAGGACTGATAGCAATTTATTTTTTTTAATACGCGATTTCTCAAAGAAATGCCGGCATTGCCGAACCTTCTGTGGGCTTCCTCAGGCAGTTTTGGGTCGGCGAAAGTTCGAGCTTTAAAAAAATTGATGGCAATGGTTACCGGAAGCTAGAGTTTGATGAATAAATCATTAATCAAGCAATATTTTCACCGACTGATTTCAAAATGTATCATCGATCGTTGAAAAATGACAGGAAGTGTCCGCCACAGTACTGTAGATGTATAGAGCGTAAAATGTATTTTTTTGAGCCGGAGATGCGCATGAGTTGAAATGAATAAATAAAATGAATCTAATACATGGTGTGAAACATCCCCTCAGTATCCATTCTTTTGTTTAATTTGAACGAAATTTTTAAATATAAGTACTATAATGTATTCCTCCAGTTAAAAGCGTTCGCATTCGGTCTAGCCTATGGCAATCGATCCCTTGATCATTCATCATGAGTTAACGGATCTAAATGAATCAACTAACATGTAGAGCTTGGATCATGCTATTCTTGTTTCTTTGTTTAGCCAAATGAAAGGTTTATATCCAGTGTGGTAGGTGTGACTGAGGTAACTGTTCCTTAGTGATTTGTTATAGAGCTTATGAATATTTTGTAGTTACGCATCAGTACATCAGCACATTAGACGTGGGGAGGAGCTTCTCATTTTAAGTAGATTTCGAAGAAAGACTACCTATTGCAGTCCTTCCCACTTTGTGTCCGTGAAGTGAGACGATCCCCCCTTCTCTCGCTGACCTTGCCCAGCTAGCGGAGTTTGAGACCTCCTCAAAGTTGGGTGTATGGGGCTCTACTCGGTGCGGACGAACGAACACGGCCCCAGTGAATCAGCCGGGATGGAAAACCACCTCACAAGTAATTAACTCGTCAGAAAAACAGTGAAAATGGTCCTTTGTTATCGGACAGAACAAACTGACTTTATCGCGGTCAATTGGGCCGAAACTCAACCAAACACACACAAATAGGATAACCGGCCGGCATCAAAAGAATAATGGTCGGATAATAAGAGTACTCTCACAGGTGCTCACGGTGCTCAGTTTTGAAAGGAAGCGGCCACCCCTGGAAATTTCAGTCGGGGTGAATATTTTGCGGCGATTCAGCGCTAGTCAGCGGCAGAAAGCGTCCTGGCGTAATGATTTCAAAAAACATGTACTCATTGGCTGATTTCAGCCGCCATCTGAAGCTCGTGCATGTACTAAAGTGCTCATTTGCCTCCAATGCATCATGTTACATAATCAAATAATTTTACCCCCAAGGTGGGCTGCGGCAATACATATCTGGCTACAACTCGGCTAATATCAAGTTGATTGCGCTGAAACTTGCGCGCATACTTCATCCGAGTGCAATTCAGCTACTCGTGTTGTTCGCTAGTATTTATTAAAAATATGAACTTTGAAATCTACCTGCGCCTGTAGGCCAATGCCAAAGGGTAATTATTAATCAATTATTGCGAAATATTGCCCCGCCAAATGCGGTGCAATGCATTTTAGGTAATATAATCAGTCAAATGTAACAAATTTATCAAAATATTTGTATAGTAATTGGATTTGTTCCTTTAAATATTCTTCATTGCAGTAGCGAATCCAGTGGTAATCTATCAATGCCCTCCGTGGAAAAGATTATCCAATACTGAGTAAAAAAATTATTTTACCGGTATAAAAATTTCTTTTAAAAATAAAAAAAACAATATTTTGGATTTAAACGTCCTGGGTCTCATTATGTTGATTTGTCATAAAGTATTTTTTTTGCTGCTGGGTTATTGCAGTATGCCTCCCATGCATTATATCTGGATCGTGAATCTTACTGATGCACTCTTTAATCACTCAAATGATAAGTGCCTCCTGAGGCCGAAGGGTTTAATTTCGGTCATTTCTCCATCGTGAGGTTTCCATCAACTATCCGTCGGAATATGCTCTACAGTTCACGGTGCTATTCACCTTGGATAGGGGTTATAAATCAGGTTTTGAGGTCATCAGAAGAGTATAAGTGAAGGAAGATGTGTTGTGACCCTTTCTTTGTCGTGGTGTATAGAAGTGAGCAGATGGCTCAAATGTTTCCTCCATAGGGATTGAGATGTGGGGCATGACAATTACTCTCTGTGATCTCGGGAGAGGAAGGTCTTTGTCCCACAAGCTTGTTTCGAAATAGGTCGGGAAGAGCTGCATTGAAAATCGTATATAAAATTGCATATTGGCTCTAGGCAGTCAAGTAAATGTGTATAAAATGATGGTATCCTTTTGAACCTCTCCAATATTGTGATCTAAGCGGGCTTTTTTTTCGTTCTAAAAGTTTGTCGTTTACCCAGGGATTGTCGCCGTCACGTCGGGAGAAAATGGGGATACTTCGGCTACTGAAGGAAACTCACCGAAGTGTGGACGATTTTGCCCTGTTTTTATTCATTACGGAGTAGGAGTTTGGACGACATAGTTTACGACTCCCTCCGAAGAACAATAAAGAGTGCTATGGAAAATGGAGCATCATTTAATGCTGCTCCAATCTTTGGGCTTGGAAACGATATTGAACTATTGCACTAATGGGAAATAGATTTGAAGAGCTGCCAGATAAAAATGGAAGACCCTGAAATTAGGTTATGGGGACTTATTTTATGTAGCTCCTAATATATATTTCGTTATTTTGGGCCTGAAAACAACATGTATTTGGTGATGTAAAATATTGATTTCAGCGTGGAAGTTGATGGTAATATGATTTTCATAGAACAATTGTTACTTAATTTACAGCTAGGTGTCAATTGTAAGCTTGAACAAATGCTGTTAAGCCTATTTATAAACTTAAACAGCGTTGAAATTTGCTATTTATTGTACGTTCTAAGATCGAACAGAACAACAACAAAACTTTTTATGGTCGAAGGGATCGAATATCAACAGTTATTGCAAATCATTGAATTATTATTGTTATTAAGTTCATTTAAATATTTTTAAAAACTCATTTAGACTACTTTATTGTCGCTCTGGAAGTAATCATGATCAGAAGCAATGAAAGACCAAAGTTTTGCTGAGTTCTCACTCACTAATGTTGAAAAGTACTGCACTATTAAAGAATTTCTGTTTGTTTTAGTTCGCTCTAAATTCTCTTCGATTGTAAAAAGTTCCAGAAGCATATCTGTTGCACGAGCAATTTAATGAACATGCCCCTCATTTATGAACCGAACAGTTTTGTCCATCAGTTGTCGAGTTCAACTCTAAACGTGGTCGATGCGTGCCGATGGCAGTCGCAGCCTGCTCTTGGATGCGTTTTTAAGTCATCACTTTGGTTCGTTGGAAACTAGAGCGTATCACTTCAAGAGTGAGAGATATACGTTCCCTTCCGCATCGCAGCTTCTGTATTGATTCGCCGGCGGTAGTGAGGAGAGAGAAGTTATAAAGAGGTCTGCTGTTTCCGAGGTTGGCCCCTTGTGCAGAATTTCAGTGTGGAAAGAAAGATTATGGGAGAACTATGTAAAGGAGCAGTATTTTTTCCCTTCTTCCAGAGGCTTGAGGTTAAACTTGCTCAGAAAGGTTTGAAAAATAATTATTATACAAGAGAACTTCCACCGGTGCAATTTTACGAGTCAAATATGTCGAATAAATCATAATATTGCCTTCAATAAATGTAATATCTTATCTGGCGCAGCGATTAGCTCTGATTAGTATCCTTATCTTGTCGAATCGGCCAGATCCAGAGCGCTTAATGGGGCTGACAGCTCCCGGAGTCTTCCTCTACCCGGTTCATCAATTTTTCCCCGTAAAAGTGGGTGCACTTAAGTTTAAAGAACTCTGTTTTCGCTCCAGTGAGAGCATTATTTGTCTATTTATTTATTTCTGGTGACTTACAAATTTCAGCATGGTCGTTATTGAAGTGTCCATGGTTAATTATATTGAAGTTCCATATCGCTTTGGCAGGCCATGAAACTTGCAAGCCTAGTTACTTTTTTTCTCAAAATTAAGTCGTTCCTACCTATAGTTGGGTTCTCGTGGATGTTAGCTGCAGCCGATAGCGACTTTAGTTTTTTTACAGCCAAAATATTGCTTAGATTTCCGTGAAGGGTGTCTCTCCAGGTAATTCTCTGGAGGTCTTGGAGAAGGAAAGAATGGCGTTGTTATGCTAAGTCTGGACGCGCGTAAAGTTCAAGGCTAGTGCTTAACCCGGAAGCGCTTAGTGAAAACTCACTCGCGGGATTTCCGGTGTTGATAAGAGTACAATTTAATGAATAGGTATTGAAGCCACGCTGAGGAGTCAGATTTTTCCATGTTACTTGGTGGGGGTTTGACGTTTATATTCCATGATTGTTTAGGATGTTCTGTTTGCCTAAGTAATTACGAAGAAATGCCTAGAACGTAGTTTTTTTGTGATGAGAATGCCTTCTAGGAACGACTTAGCATGTTTTGTATTTGAAAGGAATTAATTTTTAATCCGCCAATGCCTAGGAAGTATTATTAATACCAGGTAAACTTCGCCCTCACATAAAATACTTATTCATGTGATCGAAATTTCACTTATGCGGGAAAAACTTTGCTATTCTGCATGAAGACGATCGTACGCCAATAAAATATCTGTGGAACCTGCCATTGTCTTTCCTTTTTGAACAAGACGATCGTACTTTACTGAATATCCTAATGGACGGAAACCATAGAACCATGGAGGATCACAGAGTGATGTACGAATAAAACAAGTGAAGGAAAATGTTTCAGCAATGATAAGAGAAATAATGAGTTATTCAGATAACGGAACAGAATATCTCCTTGATTAGTTTCGTTTATTACATCAAAGTGGTCATACATCCGTGCTTATCTGGATCGGATGTAATACTTCCATGCAAACTTAGCCTGAGAAAAAGTTTTGGTTAGTTATTTTGATTTAAGTTGGACTACATTAGCGTAGCAAATGTTCTGTGGGGACTTCATTATTTTTCTAAACTTAGATTAGCGCTGAAAATGTTTGGCGCTTTAGCGCAGAAATCACTTGTTGGTTTGTGAACTGATTGCATGGATTGTTATGGATTAAAGATAAACATAGTGAATGGATTAGAGATATCGTGATGTTCCATTTCCTGACCTGAGCGTCAAGGGCGACGCGAATTTGGAGAAGGCGTCACATTAAGAAAGGTTTTAGATGCTATCTTGGCACTCTTCAAACTCAAGAGAGGGGCAGGTTGGAAATATGCCATATGTGGTGAAGATCGGCGACTTGTACCAAAGGGTGACATCTCTCAGTGGGCGACTATTTCGCTTACAAGTCGTGAGCGAAGGATTGAGATAACGTTAGGAACTCTTCTCTTTCCTCTTAACGTTTACAGCCTTCGGTGAATGTCAACATTGATTTAAGCCAAGCGAGGGGGTGGGGGAGGGGGGGTAAATTCCTTTTCCTTTGCCGCAAGTGGTTCCTTTCAAGTTATGGTGCTAAAATAATTGCCCTGCTGTGGGTGTTAAGAGGCGCCCACCATCCGGATGTGAGTCCTCGACCATCTTCTTCGTATGAGAGTTATAGAGTTTTTCGGGGAATTTCGCTGTAATGAGTGAGGATTTCCTTGACGACGTTTCGGGTGTATTGCTACTTACATCGTCAGGTCTGAACTGCAAATTTCAGCATCCGTCCTCTGTTCTGATGTGCACTTCAGAAGATGGATCCTGAAACCGCGTCAAGATAATCCTTTCTCAGTAAAATGGAGATCCCCGGAAAATCCCGCACTCTCATCTAAGCAACGCTGCTAAGGCCTGCATGAGAAACATATTCTACGTAGCACAATGCTATAGGTACCCATTGGGCTGCCAGATCGCTTAATGGTCGGAATTTAATGTGTGTATGAATTCTTCTCGGGTTCTCCACCTGGTCAGGCTTTTCATTACTGGAAAACGTTTCGATGGCCGACTCGTACATTGTCATCAGGGCTGTTGAGAACTCACGCGCGAGTCAGGCATCGAAACGTCGGCCAGTCGAGCCTGACCCGGTGGAGAGCCCGAGAAGATTTCATACATCAAGTGCGCCGGGAAAGCATCGAATCTTACATTCTTAGAAAAATGCTTTCATCAGTTGATGTAAGGGCCTTGATTTAGAAGTTAGTGTTGCCAGATTACAAAGATTAACCTTGAGATCTAATTTGTATATTGTTATAATTACGCAACAAAAAGAAGAGAGAGAAGAAGTTAACTATCAAAAAGTCATCATCAAGTACGCCGGTGAAGTAGGTAATATCTTACATTAAGTGTCAGTGGGTTGATTATGGCGCTGCCCTAAGATTAGCTTTAAAGGCTTATAGTGCTCAGGTATGTTTTATGGTCAGTCATGCTTGATATGCAATGGAAATGTGGTGTAATAGAAGCATTCTGAGATAGAATGGAAGGAGAGAATCGCCAATTAGTTGTACATCTACATAATACTCAGCGAGCCTCCGCGTGGGCGTCGGGCGGGGGCGATGGGAAACCCACCGTGGAGATGGGAGAGGATAGGGAAAATGAATAGGAAGAGGGAAAGAGGAAGAAGTGTGATGTGTCTTGACGGATTTAGGTCTCGTTCTGCTTTTGGGTCGTCATGAACAGATATCCCCCCTAGAGCTGTGGGGAGTATAGCTGAGGGAATTTCTCTTCCGGGTCTCCACGTCGATTGACGTTGTTGACAACAGTTTCGCTACCGGTGCCTGAGGCGTCTGGGTTAGAAGGCTACTGGAGTTCCTCGGCTGAATGAGAACCGAAGACGCGAATCGGTTGTTGCCTGTTTAGAGGAAATTCAAGGAACGCGTAGACATCTGAACGAATAGTTCCTTCTTGAAACCTCCGTCGCGGAATCTACGGAGAGAAGAAATTATTGATAAAAACTCTGCGAAGCGTAGAGGTAAGCTTATTATGCTCATTCTGGGACGTAACACCCTCAACGAACGAAGGATAAATGAATGGGGATAATCGCCGAAGGTCAAAGTTGGTGCACCTAAAGAAAATTATGAAAGGAATTGAGAACATTATGAAGGAAAAGGAATTAAGAAAGGAAGATGCGGTTAGCTAAATGGAGAATGGAATGGAAAGCTGTTGCAAACCAATCATCGGATTGATTCTTGCTTATGCTGAAACTTGATATTTTTTTATTTACCTGTGTAGTGTTGTGAGTAGGGTTACCACGCGTCCCCAAGAAGCGGGATAATCCTGAATTTTGGCTTATAAAAGAGCATGTAAAAATAAATTGTTTACTTTTCAGTATGCATTTACACTAAAATATTTTAATATGTAGGGTAAAAAGTGTGCTAATCGTATGATACTTTGTATTTGAATATGCAAATTATTGATATCTGAAACAACTTAAGCATGTCATTATTACGAAATAACGAGGCATTGATGTCCGGAACTTTTTTTACCTCGCCCTCATTGGCAACCGTAATTATATGTGGGATATCTCGGGGTGGACCGCCGCCTCGGGTTTTAGGTGTCGTGTTGTCATTTTTTTGCACTTTTATAGTTCAGCTCACGGCGCAGTATGTCTACTGGTGCCTCAGTGCCGTTGCACATTAAACGGAACCGTTTCTTGCTCATTTTCCTTAATTTCTCCGATGCGTGCTCGTTTACCTTGATCTCGGAATAATTGACGATTTCTACGTTGCCTGTGGCGAACGACGTGGCTTTTCGTCTTGCGTCGCATTCTTCGAACCTCGGGGGCTAGAGTACTATTTAGCGAACGAATTCCCACCCATTTTTATATCCCACTCCAAAGCAAGGGGGAGAATCCTTCCTTGCGACACCGCGTCCACGTGCTGAAGTTCCCCGCAGGTGGTTTCCCACGTTCCTGCCGCGCGCTGTCACCATGACCACCGCTCGTGCCGCACACGTGAAGGGAATTAGGGCGACGAGGCGCTGATTCAGGGGTGTGGACCGAAATGAAATGAAATATTTAATTTCGGTTCACATCACTGGAAACTATCAATTTAGTAATAAAAACAAATATTAATTTTATTTCGGTTCACATCCGTGGAAACTCAATATTTGGACGTAATGATACTACCAACATGGTTAGTACCACTCCAGCTTGGAGCGAAACTATTCCATATGATGAAAGTGTTTTGATTTGTTCGGAGCCGATTGATCAACGAACAATTTTGTTCACCCTTTCTCTTTCATATATATGTTGTAATATTGTATATTTATATGCTTTCATTTATATGTTTTAATGTTCCATACATATGTTGTAATGTAGTGCTTCTAATTTTTCGGTAGTCTTTTTATGTAATAAGTTGACATTTGAAATCTTGCTTGAGCCTTCAAATGGAAATGAATGATCATAAATGCAGTATAATGAGAAACCATCGTTTTTAAGCGATATAATGATCACGCTTGTTTGATCTTTGTAGTGCTTTTGTCCTTTTGCTACTTTAATTTCGTGAAACAAAATGATGAACTTTCTAATGCTTGACAGTATTCATGAAAAGAATACATCCAACAGGCGTTACGAAAGGCCCAACCGTTTACGACTTTTGGTGGTATTTTTTCATTAATAATTTTTATTCGTTCTTGTAAAATGCCAGCGATCCATGGAAAATAAATCTTTTTTTTTAGTCGAGGGCATTCGAAATTCCCTCCAATGTGCAGCTGCTATTGTTGTTTGCTTGTGTGCATCAGTTGAGTGCATATTTTTTATTTATCATTCTCTCTATTTCCCAGATCGGGCGGTCGTCGGAGTCGCCCATAGACTTCGTGGTGGTGGACACAGTGCCCGGCGGCGGCGACGAGAAGGCGGGCCGGGTGATGCAGAGCACCATCTCGCGGTTCGCGTGCCGCATATTGGCCGAGAGGAAGGACCCGCGCGTCGCCCGCATCTACGCCGCCGGGTTCGACTCCTCGAGGAACATCTTCCTGGGGGTGAGTGGCTCAAACGCGGCATCGTCTCGCCTCGTCTCTGACACTTAACCAGAGCGAGGCTTCAAATATATTTCGTCGCCAGTGAAAGAGATGGAATTGACATTGTTTCTTTTTTTATCGCTGCAGATGTGTCCGACTCACAATAGTTACTTATTTGTTTCATTAGACGCTTCAGAGTCACAGCAGAAGACATCGTCAGGAAGAATATCATGCCTTTTATTCTGGCCTCTGGCCTTCTCTTGTAATCGGGGAACGTACATATCTCATACTCATGCCACTTGTTTTAGAATAAATAAGAAAGCATGAATGGGTGGGGATACAAGTTTCCTCTTCACTCAGTACCAACTTTCAAAACATGGTCTGTTCTCTGCTCATTAGTCCCATGTCAGCGTTGTTACCGAATGAGTTGTGAAATGAACATATATTATCGTTTTTAAATTGGGTTTTATTTTCTGACATTAATTCTGGGAGTTGGGATAAGGGATTTGTGTAAGGTGGAAATGCTACATTCTCCTTAAATGTTTACAAAAAATCATAATCAATGTGCTCAACGGTTTCCAGCTCAATTTTGTGGAAGTTCATTTTCACTAATGAAAATAAAGCTTTGTTTTATTCCTTCAATTTTATTTCAGGTACAACAAAATAAAATATGTGAATTAAAATTGGGGGAATAAAACTAAGTTTATTTTTCATTTGTGAATCACAATCAATATTTAATTTATAATATGGACATCGATGTAGAAAATAATTAAATTATGATTTGCATTTTTTCAGCCTATTGATAGATTGTGTTGCATTATATGTTAATTAGTAGCTATCATATCTATTCTGTCACGCTAAGTACTGTTTTAGGTGCGGAGGTCGTATTAATTTTTAAGGATTTTTAATGTCGCTTAACTATCCATTTGGAACCAAACCTTTTTGATGGAAAGGAGAATACCGCGCTGCGAATATTTTAGCGTACTTTTTTTTACTGTTAAGCTGTGTTGTACTGTACTGTAAGACTTGATAAATCATTTACTGTTATTTAGTGGAGGTGGGCCGAATCACGTGATCAGGAGTCGAGACATGAATATTTTCTTTACGCATTCTCGAATACATGGGCAGTAAATATGGAAGTAGCCATCGCTCTAGTTATACATTCTACTTTTGAAAACACAATGAAAACCCCAAAAATTTAAAGGTGACAAATATTTGTGCGGATTTATTTACTCGATTCGGTCGGGCAAACATTTCATCGCTATCCTGGTGGAACTATCTCAAGACCACTCTTTTATGTTGACGAGACAAATGCGCGTGATAAGCCATTAGAGTATGCGTCATAAGATAACGACCTCGCTACTTTATTTATTTAATTTGTAGAAATTCGAGCCCTTCCGCACACTGCATCCTCCGGATTCCGTGGGTGATCATAAATAGCCCCCGCAAACAGCCTGTTATTTGCATTGTAGTTGCGCTCTTCTTAAACGCGGCAGCAGACGTAGACGAAGTCCCCTGGAGACGGAGACGTAATCCAACCTCCTCCCTCAAGGTTTACTCCGCTATTTGCTTTCCGAGGGCGCTCGAGGCGGGAGGTTCCCTCCGGGTGCGCCGTGGAGTAGCAGCAGCAGTCGCCGAGGACGCGTTATGTTTATATCTTTCTTCCCTCCCCGCTGTCAGCGCCACCCGTCTTCTGGGGCCGGTAATGCACGTCGTTACCCGTCGTTATGAGCACTTTATCACGTGGGTGGAGGACGTATTTACGCTTTCTCGGGCGCCGAGGCGTATAAGCGGTGGTTAACCCGTTCTTCCGTCATCCTCCATCCGCGGCCGCGACGGGTGTATATTGCGCGCTCGCGCCTTCAGTTGTTTCTTTCCCCGCTCCGCATGGGGGGAAGGGGGTGATGGGAAATAAAAGAAGCGAGAGGTGGAGTGCGAAATCTCGTCGGCCTCCTTTTTAATGCGCCCGTTTCCCTTCCATTATGATTCCAGCGACGTTACTTTGCTCGGTAGTTTTGTTTTTCGTGTTTATCGACACCCTTCACCCTTCCTCTTGCCAGTGGATGGGTGTGGAATCATTTATTCTGGGCCAACTTGAAATTGGGGTTGTCAGACATGGGGATTGAAGTTGCAACATGTCCTATTTGGTTTTAGAAGCTGCTTTATGCTCTGTATTTAGTATAGGTATTAATTTTACTAGCAGAATTTTCTCATTTATTTTCTATGAAAATAGATTCGGGTTTAGAAGCAATTTTAATTATCCTGAGTAACCTAATTTAAAGAGAATTAACCACTGCAATTATCTTATTGTCTTCAGTGCTATTGCGTCATGCAATATATCCTCTTTGAAAATATTATGTAAATACTTTCCGGAATCAATTCAAATGATCATTCCACATGTAAAATAATTCAGTTATACAAATGTTAATATAATTCTGTGTGAAATATTTGCTTCGTTAAGTGAGGATAAAACTGGTCATTGTGTGTTTTTATCTCATTGTGTCTTCATCTTTTCATCTGGTGACATTACCCTAGTGTTTAGGCGAGAGTTTAGTATGCCATCATGTAACATTAGTCTCGCTCTTTGCCAGGGTTTATGTTAGCATTGATTAATGGTACCATTGCCGCATTAAAGTCTAGATTACCGTGATCTATTTTCAACCTAATAGCCCAAGATGTGAAGATTGATGATTATCCGTTTGTAGATTGCTGCGATTATCAATTTATACTTTACAAACACTATAGATAATGACAGGTACATAGTCTTACAAATGTGATGTCAGTACGGATTATTGCCTAATGCTAGGATTTTCTTGTTTTGAAACATGCAAAGACAAGGCCTATGAAGCTGAAGATACTTATCTACCTAGTTACTTCTTCCTTAGTTTGCTTCGTGATAGCAATGGTGTTTTTAATGAAAAAGATCCCAGATCACGCTGTGAGTAAACAAAAAAAGGGAAACACTGATGAGCATTAAGTGGGTAAACACGGTTTAGAAAGCGTTCATCCATTGCTGCGCTTGTGAACGCCAGCTGACGCAGAATATCCGATGATTGAAGTTCAAGCAATCTGTCAGCTGCTTAAATATGATTGATAAGGATTTTTTCGCATCCACGCTTGTGGCTTCCTAACAAAATATAGATTTTTAAAAATAATTGCTTTTCTCCGCGTTTTCGTTCTACATGACATTTTTGAAGACATACAAGCCCGTCAGGGTATTATGAATCCTGCCTGTAAAAAGCTTATCATCGAGAGCGAGAGTCGGAAGAAAATTTGTTTCTTTATTAAATCCTAATCTCCGGTCCCTTTTCACGAATCACAAAATCTGGCATTGCACCAAAATACCAATGGAGAATAAATTTGCGAAAATATTTCCACGTATAAAATTAAGTCTGATTTAATCAAATATTTGAAGCGCTGCGGGAAAAGAAAATAATATTTTTTTTTAATATTTCGAGAATTCATCGTGTCTAACGTACACGTGTTTCTTTTTTAGTTCGCTTTTTATTTACTCTTCAATTTATTTCTTGCGCACTACTCCCCTTTTCCTTCAGATGTGGGCTGGAAAAAAAATGAATCGCTTGATTTATATTGCGCTAAAATCAACCTGCTCTTGGTCGAATAAGATGTTTCAGGACTTGAAAGATTCAGTTTAATATAATGGGAAGTGCTTTCGAAGACATTACCGAAGATTTTTTTTTCAATTCTGTAAAAATTACTGCGATAAATGAATCATTTTTAAAAATGGTTGAGAAAGCATACAAACTACACCTGTTAAATTTCTGACGCAATCTATGCATTAGAAATTCCTCATTTTTTAAATAAAGTCTCTATGGTGTGCGTACCATTTCCAGTGGAAAATGATTGGTGTTTTTTTTGTAAGTATCTGGAAACATTGTGCGGTAAGTGGCTGATATTTTAGCATCCTCGGAAAGGTGAGATATTTTCCTTTATGATGAGACCAAATTCGTTGAATTTAATGTGAAGTTATATCTCGCTCAAAATACCTAAAATTTCATTTCGGAATAATTTATGGCTCACTACCCGGAGGCCCTTCCTGCTTCTTCCTTGTCGGAATGAATGTATGCACCGTAAAGGCACCTTCCACGCTCCAGTTCCGTCGACGAACCCAAATTGGGCGTCGGAGCGAATAGTTGAGGGAGCCGGGCCGAGTTCCAGCTGCTAAGCACTTAAAACTTCGCATGTTTGCAGCTCCTTTCCCGGAGAAATCAAACAAACAAACGGCGTTGCGAGCGGGACGGAAATTGGGGGAAATAAAAAGATCGGAGACGGCGACTGTAGAGTTGTTTTCGGTCGTGGAGTGTGGCAGGGGGAGGGCGCTCTCGTGACCCCTTCCGCCCAAATGGTGACCTTTTGCCCACTCACCCCGTAGCTACCCACTTGGTCACGAGTGTGTTGTGCCTACTAGTTCTCCTCCCTCCCAACAGGTGGTTCCTCCTTCTCGGATGTGGGCCATGTAATAATGGGCTTGTCCTAGATTTGCCGAATCGCGAATTTTTCGTCGTTTCCCTTTCCCTCCTGAGACGTTATCGAGTCGGGTGAGCTTGGACTCATGCAATTCCGAAGAATCGTTTCTCCACAGGGTGATTCCGGAATGGGAGCGATATGCATTTCCTATTACTTCGAAGGAAGTGAAAGGGTCCTCTTTTTGCCCATATTCTTGCGTTGCTCTTGTACATGCATATTCATCCGTATGGTACCGAGGTGTCTTGTTAACCCATCTGATATTTAATGCTTTGAAAATGTTGTTCGGTATTCCGGAACTTATTGCATCCGTACCGGATGTCCACTTCATGGTTGATTTTCAATTTAGGCTAGTACCTTAATTGCAGTGAATGCCCTCCATCATTTAATACAACATGTGGCCCAATGAATATTCTTAATTAGCCATGCTGTGCTTCAATAATTTATCCAACCGTCCATAAAAATATTTAAATGAAACGCGAGAAACGTAGGTTCTGTTCAATAGCGCGAAAGAAAAATAACGAATCACGGCGCATCTGACTCCATTGGATGATGTAAATAAGACTGGCATATGTCAGCATCTTCACTTCACTGACCTGGAGAAGCCGGCTGCCATGCCGGTGAAATTGTCGTCCCAGGATAATGGACAAACACGGAGAAGAGCCCGGAAAGCCTGTATGTTCACTTTAAATAAACAAAAGACGTACATGTGCGTCAGCCCTTGTGCGTTTTAAGGTGCTTTGAGCGAGATAGTTCCCTAGTGATATTGGAGACCATATTAAAATTTTTTTATTTCAGCGTCTGTAAGAAGTATGAAATAAATATTGTAATATTAATGGCGCAAAGATATTATTATATATGACCAAAATTCTCAGTAATTAAATAAATAAAGCTACATAAGTCTCTAAATTGACTCATTTTTTCACGCCGTACGGCTGAAAACCCATCAAAACGGCAGGTTTTTTTTGCGATTCTGTAAAAATTACTGTGGTGAGTAACAGATTATTCTTTATAAATAGTTGTGAAAATATGCAATCTACACATCGTTGGTTTTTTGACGAAATCTAGGTGCTAGAAGTTCCGAATTTTTTTAATATTCTCCCTCTGGAGCGCACAACTATAATCTATCCCATGTATAACAGCTTGTATTTTTAGTCAAATTGCTCGAAAAGTAGTTCGGCAAGGGGTTGATACTTTGATATCATTGGAAATATGAGTTTTTTCTTTAAAATGAAGCCAAATTCATAAAATTCTAGGTGGTGCTTTTTCGCTCAAACTACCTTAAGAGTGGTTGGACTCTGTTCGGAACGCGACCATTAATTGTGCCAGGATAGGGAAGCTTGTGAATCATTTTGATTCATTGTTGATATCATTACTTAACACCTGCGATATTTGACTCTTAAAACTTATTTAGCTTGTGCTCTCGAATATTTTGAAACCTAGTTTTTTTGCCACTGGTTTTTAACGGAGGAGATGAGTTATACATTTTTCGTAGTTTCCATCATTTTTCCATTACAGCTTTTAAAGGTCCCAAATTTTGTAGCAGAATAGCATCTTCCGAAACGTATGTAGAAACATGAAAATCTCCCCTATTTTTGTTTGTAGTTTTGTATAATTTGTGTATTTCTCCCGCTTTTTTATCTGATATCACCTGGAAAAACCCTGAACTTTATTCTTACTCCTCGTAGTTTCCCAGTTACAAAAATGGAGATATCCATTTCATTGGCTTCTATTTTGCAGCCTTTATGTTGAGTCATGATTAAACAGCTATCGTATGGTTTGAACCGTGTATAGTTTTTCGTAATCATTAAAATTTTTATCTAGAAATATATCCCTAGAAATGACCTTTTTAAGCCTCAATTAGGTTCGACGAATCCTGTCTCAGTTCATGACAGAAGATGTTGAAGCATTTATCTTGTCGTGACATTGAGTGAGCATTCTATTTCGTGGAAACGAATGATTTTTGGGAATTGTGGGTTAGTAATTATCAAGTGCTCTTCTTGATTGATTTAGTGAAAAGAATCTCGTGTTATTTTTTTGGCTCTATGTAGGAATTGTGTTGCGTTAAACCATTGAATTTCTGGCGGGAAGCTAAAAACTTCGTTTGAATGCCTTTGTTTGTGTTTCAGGTGAAATCTATTAATGATAAGTTTAATATATTCTCGGGAAACACTTGGACATTAGCTTGTGACTCCTATTGTATTGTTTACCCGAGCAAAAGAAGTTTGAAAATTTGTGTACGCGTCAGTGTTTCAATAATTAAATGCTTTTAAATGAATCCTGCAAAATCCATACGATTTATACGCTAGTTTTAAAATTTCCCATGATATCGTCTCTAGTATAGTCGATAGTGCAGTGAAACGATCCAATTAGCTTTCTGAGAACATCCCAGTGTGCGAAAAACTACTTGTCACGTTAACTGACGCGAATCATTATTTGTTATGGGTGCGCCCTGGAATTTTATGTCTGGGCATCGATTGCCATTACCAATTTTCATATTCTGTTCATTCGTTGGTGAAAAAGTAGGATGACTAAAATATACCGTTACGTAGGATATATTTGTCGTCCCATTCATTGTAGTATAGGAGAATTAACGATCCTTAAGTAGAAAAATAATTAGTATGTACGTATAGGTAAGTGACAAGAGTGCATTCATTAAAAAACGATAGTTGAAGATTTCGTTGGAAAATACGCGTAAAATTTTATTTTGTTTGTGGCTGTAAATGAATTTTATTGAGGGTTGAAATTTCGTAGCCGAAGAAAAGTTGTAGCAGTAGCAAAATAGAAAACGAATGCACTACAATTTCACGGTCGATTCACCATTTGCAGCGATTAGCGACGAGGTTGCCGACCCCTGTGGTTGCGGAACAAATCGCGAATTACACGGCGTTGAAAGGGAAGGCACAGAGTGATGGGAAACGAAAGTGAGTTGGTGAGACTGACGGTGAGAATACCAGCTACTCCAAGAGATTATTAGTATCTTACCGGTTTGGGTAGTTTTTGATGGATCGTTTCTTTTGCTTTTCCATCTTAAGACATCTCTTTATTCATGCCATATATCTATTCAGTTCAGCTTACTCCATTTGGCTTCTTACATGTCTTACATGTATTTTTTCTCCATCCTCCGCACTGGTGTATAAAATCTAAAATCGCCTGTAATTACTCGTTCCTCCGATGCTCTGCCTCTGCTGGGGAGGAAAATCAGAGTTGCGTCATGGAAGTTAAAATATCAAGAAAATGCCGATAAAATTAAGGAAACATTGTGGTGATGATCATCATAAAATCGGGGATATTTGTTTGCTTGGCCTAACTACTTGCATCGTATGTTTTGAAAGTAGTTAGTTATTATTCCGTGAAATAAGGATAAACATGACTTCAATGTGTGCTCTAAAGGAAATCGAAATTCTGTAAAATGTGGAACAAAACGCTCGTATATCAAGCAGTTCTCAGTGGATTTATTCTACAATTTACTCCAAACTGTTGTATTATTTAAACTGGATTCACCGGCCGCAGTTGGCAGATAAGTAACACGCTGGTTTGGCCTCCCGAAAATCGTGGGACCGTCATGTTATGGATTTAGTTTTTTTATTATGACTAGCAAACCTGCTGCCTACATTGCAGGCAGTCTATGTCTGGTGTGCTCTTGAAGTGAACTTTGTGTTTTTTTCTTTTTTTTTGCACTACTCAAGTGGAAGCAGTGGGAAATGTGGCTAAATGAGTGTATATGTTTTCCAAAAATGAAAAAAACATCAAGAATAATTTTTCTTCCCCAAAACAGCAATTGCATTGGCTTAAGCCGTCCCATCCCATGCAAACTTGAGAGAGAAATAAGGTGGCGCAAACTTGAGGCGCGATCGCCGGCGGGGCCCGGCATGCGTTGCAATGCCTCTTTTTCTTTTCTAGTAGGCACACATATACAAATCAGACACATTTACATGTTCAACGTTAATGAAAGAAAATGATATCTTGTGTGATAAAATAGAGTTGAAAATTTCGAATGCTTTCGGATATACAATATGTTTAGTCCTACCGCCCTCTGCAAAATAAATTACTTTTTCGGCTGTCCCACTCATGAGCATGCAACATATAATTGACTGTGTGAAAAGCATGGATATTCCAGATTTAATCCACACACTTGAAGCGATTTAACTTGTGCATTGTTGATTTTCATTGAGAATGCAAGGCGAACGGGGAACTGTAGTCGTTTGAAATCAAATGGCATGTCTGTGGGAATGATGGGAATACGTGGAATAAGCACATCTCCTTTTGAATGGCCATTCAGAATTGTCGCTTCGATGACGTTTTGTATCAGTGGTTTGACAGTGAGCCTGGTTCCATTGCACATTCGTGGTGCATTTATGTTGCGCAAAAGAATTATTGGTTCGCCGAGTTTGAATTACAATTTGTGAGGTGGTTAACCAGAAAGATCCAACTAATGTAAAAACTCAATTGCATAGTTAAAAATCTCGTCCACATTCATGACACTATCAAATTCTCGCAAAAACAGACATTCGTTCGTGGATGGCGTAGTTGATTGCATTGACGTCGGTGTTTTTTTGCTACCAAAATAGCGCGTTCGCAAAGCCATCGGTGATTTTTGTAATTGGTGACAACTTGTGGAAAAACTTTCTGAAATGATTTTTCGATCGATGGAACAATGATATAAAAGTACATACATTTATTTATGGATATATGTGTACGGATGTGGATTGTATGGGTGAATGTGGCAGAAGCACAGGAGGCTTGCAAGGATGGGATGGTAGCGACGTAACAACGTTGCGGATTTAGGGGGGTTGGCAATCGTTTTGGCGCCCCTGCAGCCGTATAGTGCCTCCATTATACCAACAAATTCTTTCGAGCTTTAAAACAATCTGTCTAAAATCTTAAAATTTGTTATTTAAAAATCTAAATTGGGAGTCTCCGTTTATATTTTTGAGAAGTACACGCTTAAGTTACACGCCTTCGGCGTTCTCCGCAACATTTTAGGGGGAGGGGGAGCAACGTATCCTTGCCCGTTGTTATGCCAGTGTAGGGCTTGATGGAGGGCATAATTAAAATCGAAGCCAGTTTTCTTGGTCTAATGCCGAGAATTAAGCTATTTTGACAATGCGTACCTAGGAAGGGAACGGTGTGATGGTTGTGTATGTATATGCTTATATTAATATGCTTCGACTTACGTGGTCGCCAGCCCATCACCTCAACGGGGGTGAAATGTAGCTCTTGAGGATTCTCTTTGTTTTGATATCGCTCCCGTCTTCAGATTCGGATAATTCGGTCGGCTTTTCTTCTCCCGCACCACTCCTAAGCCCCCCCCCCCCCGCCGCCCCCCTTCCTCCGATCCCCCTTGTTGAAAAATGGCTCGGCCTAGTGGAATTGACGCGCAATGAAGCGCGGAAGTCTTGGCTATTTCGTTTCTCCTCTTGAGGCATTAAACCCATGCCTGGAGAAAGAAGAAGTAGGCTCCGAAACCTGCATTATTTTTTTATGGAGGTTGTAATGACGGAGAACTCCGACGAGCGATAAGCGAGCGATTACGACCCACGGCTCCATCGTCATTGCGGCACCACTGTACCACGCTTTTCTCTCTCTCTCTTTCTCTCTCTCTGACGTTGTAAAAAGCGTCTCAGAATAGGTTATCGTCAATGCATCACAGGGTTAAGGTTGTGTGAGGCGGCTACTTAGTACACAGGAGAGATGAAATGTTTAGGCAGTCGTTCAGCCGCAAGCCGTCAAGAGTGGCTGGGTGCAGGGATTGTCGATGGCCGTCTCGAAGTTGGGGCTGCGTTGAAATCTTCGTTAATTTTCTCCCTGTATCGTGAACCCTCTTGTCCTTGGCATTTCTTTGCAAGATTTTGTATCAATCTCGAACTGTCTGTGGTGTCTTGCAAGCTTTAATTGATCGTGAACGTGAACTCGCGCGCTGAACCGAAGTTTATGACTTGTTGATTCCAACTGCTAAACATTTTTTACTGTATTGGGACTTAATCTTATACGCAAATACATTTTTAATAGTTGAAACATTTTATGATTCCCTATGCATTAGCGTGCGAATGAATTAAAATTTGTTTTTCTCTGGATAGAAAATTAAATTTCTCTTTTATAAAAATTAATATGTCGGTTTTGAGAATAAGCTATCGCGAATAAGTGGAACACAACTAGTTGCGTTGGAGTTTTTATTTTTTCCAAATCCCTGCTCCTTTGCCACAATTTTTTAAATGCTTTATCTTAATAAGTCACTTAATAATGAACGTTAAACGCAGTCATGCGTCCTCCTTCTCAACGGAAATCGGATTGAATTAATGTGGCTTGGTGGTTAATGTGGCTGACACACGTAAACGGCAATTGGGAGACCCGGGTTGGAATCTCGGTGAAAAAGTTCATGGATATTACATGGCCACTTTTAACACATTGGTGCCTAATAGTTGTTTCGTCTCAGTATTTTGAAGGGCTGTTTTCTCTATTAAAATTTCGATCACTTCTCTACGGTTAACAAAACTATTTATTATGTGCGTGATGATGGTGTGATATCAGCACCGCGGAGGTCATGAAATTCTTTCAGAATTATTGTTGGGTAAAATGAGAGTGGCAGGGGCGTTACGGTAGTGGGTTCTGTTTTTTGCGATGTTTATCTATCGCGCGTGGTCTAGTATCCTAGATGTTAGACGCCCGGAAACACATGGACGTCTGCTCTCGGGTCCACCGGCAGCATCGCACGTGGTGATTGTGAATTCTTTCCACACCCGCTTGCCAAAGAAATTTATTCGATTTTCCTCCACGACGGTATTGCAACAGAGGACTTTGGATCAGCTGTTGAATGCAGGGATTTATTGCAGTCGCTCAGAATGAGCAACAGCTGGAAATTTTCCCGTCGTTGTGTCGAGTAACTTGTTAGAACTAGTTTCGCTGCACTTTAAAGTGGTCGGAAAAAATTATTCTACGCCATGTGCAGTCTTTGCATTCAATCACACTTGACTTTTACTGTAATGTCCAACTTCGACGAGAAGGAATATTGGTGGCCCATTTCACTTTTCACATCGTCTCTGTGCGTCCAGTAGCGATCTTTACCTGAAAGATAAAAGTTTCGGTCAGTTAGTTATAATATACATGCGTGCAACAAGTGTGGATGTACTTTTCAGGCTTTGGAGATTTTAAAATTATTTTTATGGTTTAAATTTCGCTCAGAGATGTCTGAAGTTTATTGAAGACGACGTTTTTGTTTATGTGACCAACATTTTATTGATATTTTTACAGCATAGATTGATAGTTCAATTATTTAGTGACTTCCAAAATAATATTTCAGATGCCATTTAGAAATGTATTCCGATTTTCCGATCTCGGGAGAGGAATTTCTCTGTAGGGCTATGTTCAAGTGTAAATCGGAATGTAAATCAGAGAGTAAATTGAGGTGTTCATACATTCGTTATATGTTATTTAATTGTTTTCAACTATTTTCATATGCATCAAAATTCACCCAAATCCACAGTTTTGACCAAAAAGTACGGATTAGGTACCTTCTTTCTTTTCAACCTCTTCCCTGTCCTGTTGCTTTTAAAACATCTCAATTGGTTAGGATCTAAGTGGAAAAAAAACTAGTTGTAATTTTACGAATGTCGAGACTAGCCTTGTTTCCTTTAGCAATTAATGTTATCTATAATTAAATGTAAAATGTAAAAAAAACTTATTTTTGGATTTGATAAAAGTATTAATTGCTAACAACTTTAAATTAATTAATAAATTACAAAAAACGATTTCCTAAGTAAATTATGGCTTATTATGTTCATATCGTGGACATACACAGACTAGATAAGCCCGTGGAATAGAAAATATTCTCAACAGCATCTTCCAGACTCGTGACGTCACAGTCTGCAGTATGGTCGAAATAGCTCGGAAAGCCTACATTTTAGTGCCATCTCTCTGGTGAAAATAATTAGCGTTCCTGGTTTTTTTCATGAAAAACTAAGTATGAGTGTGGAAATGTAGCTCGAACCTTGTGAATGCCTGGTGAATATGTGGCAGTTCAACGGGAAACCAGCTTTCTTATCTTTCTGTTGATTAACTCAGTTGTTTAATAGGTTTTTTGTGATCGTGTTGTGAAGCTAGCAGTACTTTAGCCACCACACCAACTTGATTTCCAAAATCTCAATCTTGCCTTGTCTGACGCTACCACAATCGTTTTGTTCTGGTCCCACGAGCGATACGTTTTACCCGAATCATTTACATTTACCCACAATAATCGGATTATGAGAGGCGTTCGATATGTCAGCGGGGTTTGTACCTACCCACAGCACGTAACTGGATTTATGAAACTATTATATTTTTTTATATTTTCAATTTTTACATGGGACATTTAGTATCGGTTTCATTTCCAGAACTTCGGTAGGAATTGGATGCTGCGTTGTGGAGAATGTCCTAAGTTTCCGACGCAACCGTCACTTATAACTGTACTAATAATTTGGGGATTATTTTAGGGATGTAGCTCCTTGCAAACCAGTACCTACCCATGAAAATGACGTCAAATGACAGTGCTCCATAATGTCTGGGGTCTGCCGATGAGGGAGGTAAATAGGCTACGAGACCTATGCTGGAGCCAACGTACTACGGTAGAAGCGATCACAGGAATAAGATAAAGGAAATTGACTGCAGAACCGATAGATTTAAAATGTAATTTTTCCCACGTACAATAAGGGATCATAATAGTTGAGATAGATCAATCATATGAAACCCTCACCCTCAACAGCTGGAGTAGAATTTTCACTTGTACTATTAACAAAACATAATTACTAACACTTTACACCGATTGATTTGTCCGGTATTATTTTATTTTGTTCTTTGCATGAAGTAGCATCTCGTAGCATTCATAAATTAACAGTATTAGTAATATTAACCGCTAGATGTGTGTATAGCATTGTTCTGCATGTTTGCATGTTCATTTACGTTTCACTCTCCCACTGTGTGGCTGGACTACGCACTGTTCTCCTGACTGCTTTTTGATCCGCGCCTAGCGGCCGGGGGAGCGTGCGAGGCTCTGATTTGTGTTGGGACGAGTGCATGCCTGGTGTGAAATCACCCCGTGCCACACACCCTAGTGGTAGCTTGCACGATACTTCGTAGATATAGAAGGCTAAAACCTAAATGTCTCCTCACTAAATTCATCATATTTTGCGAATTAAATTATTATAAGGATTTCTAAATTTATTTTCATGTGGATAATTTTCCAACCATAGAAATTCACTAAGTTCACGACTCGGGTTCTAATGCTTAAGCATCATCATCAAGACATCATCATGACTTCTTTTAAAAAGAAATCTTGACCTTGGAGTTAATCTCCTTAGTGAATGTCTGTTCCCTACCAATTCCGCCGTCCGTTCGGCTCTTGTTAAGTAAACATTTTCCCCACCTCTTCTCATCCACATTTATGTCATCCTCCTCCGCCCCCTTTCCACATATGGTGTAGTATATAAGGGAACTGTTTTGCTTAAGTTCTTAAATCACCTGATGATGATGCTTAAGCATTTAAACCTGGGTCGTAAAGTTTGTTTATTTTTGTGGTTTGAAAAAATTTCCACACTTAAATAAATTTAGTGATGGAATGCGAACTAAGTTTCAGAAGATAGGTGGAGCGAAGGCTTTTGCTTCGGCTTGATGAGTTAGATACCATCTTCTGGTACAGCTGCGTGCGTCAGCGTTTCAGCGGCAACAGTTTCTCCTCCATTACGGGAGACCACTTCAGGTAGGCGTGTGGCAGGGGGAGTTGTGGCACCAGCCACGGAAGGGTAGGGAATAGGAAAAAGTAGGGGGGATACGACAGAGGTGAATTGTGTATGTGGACGATTTGTCCGATGTTAGTGTCACCCTGCTTTTTAAAAGTAAGTTACGGCTTAATAAATTCAATATTTACATTGTTTTCATTATTTCCAATATTCTTTGACAGAATATTGTTATTATTAGATTAAAATTATTCAATATTTCTTTCCATAAAACGTTTCTCGTGTGTCGAAGTTATTGAATCAGGACGCTCTTGGGCAAATTGTTGCAAGGTTGATCCATCTTCAAAAGTTATACGAGCTGTTTCCGCAAATTCGGGCTATTCAGGATTCCACGTCATTGTGATAAAGAAGTTTGATGATCCAAGTTGACGGACAAAGGGCATAGCTTCTTCAAAATGTTCAGTGTAAAAACATGTAGATCCAGGAAACGAAGAAGGCAAAATTATCCTTTTACCAACAACATCATTGATTTTTTCATTCAATTCACTCAAAAATTGAATCGCTCTTGTACGTTTTTCTGCAAGTATTTTTTAAAATTGGCTTTAATCCATTGTATACGGTCATGTTCCACTCTTATATAAGTATCAACCAGATATTGCTGAAAAAGCCGACCACCGAAATGCCAAGCATTAAACTTCAAAAGGCGGAGATCAGGATTTCTTAGGTTGATGTCTGAAGGAAAATATTTGGCAAGTTGAGGTCTAAATGCTAATCGGTACTGAGCTAGTTCAAATCTAGTTAAATTTTGATGACTGGAATAAGGTGTTCTTAAAGGAATATTAATACAGAGAATCCAAAACTGCAAAATTTGCGTAAAATAGCGGATAAGTAAAGGGCCCAAGACGACTGTCAATATTGTCCATGGTAACTAAAGATCTCCCACGTTTACGAATAATTAACTCTTTATCTGGAAAGCTTTTGTCAGCAACAATGGCAAAAACCTCATTTTGAAGGGTGATGTTAAACCAGTGGCGTAGCCAGGTTTTGGGTCTAGGAGGAACAAAATGTTTAAGGGGGTAGAAAAGTTTTAGGGGGCGCCGAATAATAAATAACCAGTTTACTAAACTTTAAAAATTTGTTATGCTCCCCTGCCCCCCCCCCCCTGGCTACGCTACTGTGTTCTGTGCTTCTGTTATCAACGGCATAAGTTATACGCGTTTCTAATACAAACTTCTCTTTTACGGGTATTGTAGAAGTCTTCTCTCCCGCGATATCTCCTCAAATAATTAATTTTGGTTAAATATAACAGCAAATTTGAAGCCCGCGATTTTAAAGACCATTGGTGTAAAATTTCCATTGCAATTGGACAAGAATCTTATTTTTGTCCTTGTTTTTCGCGATCCGGACCACTGTGCGCCGTATATGTTCTGCTCTCGAATGTGTTTTTAACATTTCTTGTCCACCCCATCATTCCGCAGGAGAAGGCGACCAAGTGGCAGTCGAGTCGAGGGATGGACGGTCTGACGACCAACGGCGTGCTCATCATGCACCCGCGGGGGGCGTTCAGCGGCGCGGACCCGCCCACTACGCCCCCGCCGCCCCTCGTGCCCGCCGCCGCCGACGAGATGGACGTGGCGGCCACGTCGTCCGAGGGCACCGAGACGGAGGAGACGCCGCCGCCGGCCACGAGCGACCCCGAGGACGCCGCCTTCCAGCAGCAGGGCACGCAGCCCGCCTCCGCCGACATGGACTCCGAGTGCGGCTCACCCCCCCGGCCCCAGCAGCAGCAACCCCCTCCGCCCCCTCCGCCCCCGCGCCGTAACAACGTGCCCGAGTGGGGAGTGTGGCGGGAGGTGTCCGTGGGCGGGGGGGTGTTCACGCTCAGGGAGTCGAGGTCGGCGCAGCAGAAGGGGCACATGGTGAGTTCATACTACGACATCTTCTAAGCACACCACCATCTTCATCCACACACACTAACCTGCCATTTGAAGATAAAATTTAAAAGATGATATAATTTACTGTTTCTGGAGTAACTTTTTGTTACGCCTTCGTTAAGAAATGCCAATTGATAACTAAGTATATCCTTTTTAATTTTATTTTTATTTTTCACGACTTAGGCTTCGTTGTTGTAGAGGCCTGTGTAACATAGAAACCTTGCTCGTGAAAAATAAAAATACAATTTGTGTGGATGAATTAAGTTTTAACATTTCATTGAAATGATACATAGTACATGCCCTACTCTTTTTTGATAATACTTAAGATTTTAGAAAAAAATTGATTGCCACATTAAAAAGCTTGTGACTGTGAGGTTATCAGGGCAGCAGCCATTAGAAAGGGATGGGTTGTGGAAAAGAGTAGTTAGAACTATCAGCTTGAGTGTTTTGGCGAGGTTATTCCTTTAACCTTTTTATGCATTTAATGTTCATTACTGCATTAGCTAGTTGGTTTAACTATTAATTGATAAAAATCACGGCTACTATCTTTTCCCTGCATTTGCAGAAAAATAGTGTGATTATAAGACGTGCCACTACATTCAGATTAGGTCGCCCAGATAGAGTAGGTATTATATCTAGCCTTAGTAGACAAGATAGCAATGAATGCGAGCCTGAGAAGTCTTGCATTCATTTATTGATCATTACGTGGGTGTATGATGAGGAAATGTTTCAAACTTCTCATACTTAAACATCGTAGGATTGCTTCAAAATCACCGTTTTAAGGGAACTTTTTGAGTGCAACTGTGTGAAGGGAAATTTGATTGGTGAGGCAGAGGTGGAGGGGGGTAGTGTCCCCTTATCCCTCGTAGTGGTGCTAATGGGTTTCAGTCTAGATTACTTTCTGCTTATGTGATAATTAACGCAATGGAATCAAGATGAGCCCTTCCCTTCGTATAACAAAAATTAACTTCACCCAGGTAGTCGTTTTTCCTTCCTCCTAACTTCTGTTAAAATTCTTAGAGCCTTTTTTCGTGAGCGAAATTTAACTCATCGTCTTGCAGTTATCATAATATTCCTGGTACGTATTTTTCAACTGTGGGATCAAAACAGATTCAGCACCTGAGCCATACTTCTTCCTTAAAAACCACGAGAACAAGTCCATAGAATATTCCTCTCCATTTTTCTTTGACTCTTCAGTGACGATGTCATGTATCTGTTACTAGAGTATTTTTCGTCTTTATTCCCCGCAATGATTCTTGTATCTTTCAATATAAATTACCTATTACTTGTCCAAGGTTGTCCTTTCGTAACCCTGTGCACGGCCAAGCGTCGAGGCCTGTTGTCATTATTCGCAGATTTCCGTGGTATGACAGTGGAAAATAAAAGGGGCTGAGCTTTTGGATGGCTTCTCATGGGTACCCTTTGAATTGCAATGTGCTTGGAAATATTTCTTCGTAATTTTTTATTTCATTTCTCCCCTCATTCGGAGACCACGGCGAAATACTTTATCATGAAGTGGGAGGAAACCTACGAATTCGCAGTGTAGCAATCTTTGTGGCTGCTTAGGCGGTTTATTTATGAAGCGGAAACGAAATTTTCTATCCTAAATGAATTAACCTACTATGTGCTCGTATATTCCATTAACCCAGTTTAGAAGACCTGGAGACCATTGTCGTTGTTCTCCCCTCTGGTGGAATTATAATAATTATTATCCAATACTGCATGATTCATTATTTACGTAGCTATGAAAGGGGAAGGATTGAATTTTGCTATTCAATTCCTCTGTTCCTATTATGAGATGCTTTCCGAAATGGTTACGAAACTTTCCAAATAATGGGCATAACTTATTTTTACATTTGTCCTTATTTTTAAAAATCGACATTGTGTGGTGGCCAAATATCTTTGTCCCCACAGTGTTTTTATAAATTGAATATTGGAATGCGGAAAAATCCGAGGGGAAATTCTCTGTTATCGGAGGAAATACCCATTTCAATAATACCGTTATCTTCGCGCAAAGGCGCAAGTTTTGCGATATCGATCGACCACTAATCGGTCAATCGTTCGGTGATCATTGAGTAACAGGATGACTCGCCGTTTTTTTTCGAATAATCTCGTTATCCGGGGTTGAAATGTGCTCGCATTGTGTGTGCAGATGGATGGAGCCGAGGGCTGCACTCATTCGTTTCACTTGTTTTTTCACCCTTTGTCCCGCAAGGAGGCAAATGAACTCTCTTTGGGGCGGACGGAATGTGCGCACGGTGTGTGTGTGTGTTGCTTCTCGAAGAAAAACAAAAGCGCAAACAGGATCTAAAATAAGACGATCACTCGACCAAACCGGTTGGCAAGTTAATTCTTTGTCTTCGAGGACTAAATGTGCTTCGCTTTGTTCTGTCGTCCGACTTAAACCAGTGGTGGTCTTGGGGAAGGACGAATGGGCGAATTGCTCGGGTTTCCGATAATTGAGAGGAGTAGCGAATTTTTAATGATCATCATTTCCCATTAATACTCTAATGTTACTTACATATTTGCCAGCCAGCTTCTTCGCCAAGGGAATGCAAATAAAATTATTCGTGCTCATAAGTGTACTGGCCGAAACACCCCTTCTCATAATTACAATCGCAGTCTCCATCATTATTAAACATCATTATTCTCCTGTCGGCTTGAAATCCTGTTTTCAAAGAATGCCATTGGTATAATTTATTCGTAAGTTAAACTCTGAACTAGATCTTAATGAGATTCTAAAATATATTGTTTCCGGGAAAGATTGGGAATCCATTTTTCCCGATGAATGGCTAATGCATGTATTGACACATAGGTATATTTGATGGTGCGTCGTCCTTTAGTTAATAGCGCATGAGCGTGATGGTACATACATACGAAAACTCATTTTTCCATAGTGTTTCCATTTTGGAAACGCAGTATTATTTTCAACACCAGGTTACTGAATAATTCTTATCATTCACTGGAAATACAGAATCTTCACTCCATTTATTCTTACTTGTGAGATACCTATGCTTTTCCTCGGTTAGTAAGAGATCTGACAGGTGTATTTCTACGTGCAGGTGATGCGAAACTTCTCCTAAAATTTATTTTATCAATACTTTTTACGTTTTGCAGCCTTTGAAGGCGCTTGAGGTAGTAGAGGTGGTTCTTAAATGAATACGTTTGTGTTCTCTTGCGTTTCGTTTAAGGCTCCCTAAAAGTTAAATTTTTTGTGCGAATGTACATTTCGGCCAAAATTGCCTATTTTTTCCGTTCAGGTATCTATGGAGGGATTGCCTGGGTCTGTTCATTTCAGATTCACTGCTCTCTAGGGAATAGGAGCTCCAAATAACCTCGAATTTCTGTCATGGGAAAGAGGAAAGCACAGCAACCATCCCGTGACACACTCTTTATGTTTTTGAACCACGGTCGCTAAACGGTTGTCATATTCTTATGTTGTTGAGGTGGATGGAGCGTTAATCGTGGGTCGTGCACCATTTAATAATTTTTTAAGTACTACTTGAGTTGAAAAGAAATTCTTGGACCACATTTCATTTAAATGGATCCGATTATGCATCATACAGGCTGTAATAGAAATAATACAAGAATTACATTTTATATATAATTTTCCTTATTTTTAGCATGTTATGACTACAGTTTTCGGTGTGGCATTCGACAGTTACATTGAAATATGCTGTTTTCAAATTTTTGGCTCGGCGTCACACCTTGCTAATCGTTAGCAACGACAATAATAATAATGTAGGCGCTGCTAGTTTTTCGAAATGTCCTCCGCATCGATATATCTTCGTGATGAAGTCACGAAGTTGGATGGAATTAAAATTATTATTTCTGATGAACTTGTCTTGCTTTTATACTCTCATACGTCTCCGTCCGTTTTCCTGCATCTTTTTTCATACCTCGTTTATTGTTTTCACTATGCATATCCAAGTTAAAGATTTAGGGCGATGGTGAGTACCCTTGCTTTGCTTCTTCCTTTGTCTTCTCCCTTTCCCTTGATCCTTCTCGTGTGATTGCAACCCCCACTCTTTTGTAAATATTGCGTATATTTTATGTCTTTTCGATTATGCTCACCGTTAGAATACAAATTTCAAGATTTAATTTTTTCACTAGGTGCCACAAAGTGAATCGCTGTATAAAAATTAATGTCCACGGTTAAATATTTCGTCATCTATATGCTTGCAATTTTTTTTTGTTGGACTTCTCGCCTTTGTGATGGAGCTACTCGTGATATATTTATTTTTACGTCTGCAGGATAAATATAGTTCTCTTGAAATGGATAGCCATATCTCCTATTTTTCTTGTGTTGAACTCATTTTGCGGAATTTTTTCAAGAAAGTTATTTATTCTGTATGTTACAATTGTATTGCTCCACAATTGGACGTGCAGAATATTACTGTATTCAGTCCACCTTGCCAGAGTTACAAGCCGTATGTCGACTCTTGAAATTAATCCGAAATTAATTTGCTAATGTTCTCTTGCACGTAATATCTTTCAGCGGCCACCGCCCGAAAAGTTTTAGCCAGGCCCAGGCCGAGGCCGCATGCCATTGCCGATCCCCTCCCGCATCACACCAATCTCCCGTATTTTTATATTTTTCTCGACTCGGTCCGTTTCTCTCGAATGTTCGCCACTAGCGTGGCGCCACTGCAAGATAGGGTGTGGGGCGCAACTGAGAAGAGATGGAGATTTCACGTTGGGGGCGGTGGAAAAAAGGGTGCCGGGGAACGAAATGGGGGGAGGAGGAGGCAGGAGTATATAAAGGGGGTGGGTGTGGAGGCCAGGGGTGTTTTTAATTACTTCCGCGCTCGCCTCTTATTCCACAAAGAGAAATGAGAGGAGAGGAGGGGGTGTGTCGAAGTGGAGGGGAGCAGGGGGAGGCGTCGGTGGGGGATAATGGGGCGTAATAGGGGTCTGGGTTTGGCGAGGGGAGGGGTGGGGTAGGTGGAGGGGCGTCGGAGGCTGGATGTCCCCTCAAGTGCGTCGTCGTTGTTGTCTGACGCTCGTCTCGACGCTACTGCCTCCGTGGCGATGGGTCCTCTTCGTCCTTTTTTGCTGCCTTTCTCCGCGGACGGAAGGAGACGAGAATTATTACTCTAAACCGCTTGCCTTGTGGAGTACTAGAGATATAGAGGAAGAACTACACAGTTCTTTCTCTCTCCCTGAAGGGTCCAGATTTGAATCTTCCGGAAAAAATATCGATTGTCGCTGACACACGTGGTCTCTTTAGTTTGTTTTTTTTTGCGGTCGAATTGTGTTGTAGGCGTGCATACTTTCAACGGAATCCCACGTTAGTACCTTTCGACTTTGGAGAACCATTGTGGTTAGAAAACTTTATACTTTTCCTCACTTTATTATTATCTGCGACCGCTTTTCCTTGTTAAAACATTGTATTATCATGGTGAAACCAGTCACAGATAGTAGTAAAGTGTGAAAATGTAATGAGTTTTTTATTGCAATGGATATCAGTCACTTCCTCGAAGTGCCGGAAACCATCAAATTTATTTGGAGAACCACATAGGTTTAGTAAGGAATGGCGCATAGGTTGCGGTTGGGGATCGAGCCTGGGGCTTTCGAGTGAGATTGAATGGACTCCACGGCGAAAGGGCACATTTTTGTGGTATCTCATTGACCACTGCTTAAGGCTTGATTCTCTTCAAACATTTATTTTATGAATTACTTATTCTGAACAAAAAAACTTCAAATGCCAACTAAATTCTCTGAGGACAAAGATTAAGTCACGGTGAAATGAATTATTGAAAAAAGAAAATAATTCACTACTGTAGAATTGAATAAGAATATATTATCTTATTTGCATCCGCGCGAATGGAATCGTATCGCTATAAATGATGCGATTCAGGTATATTCTCTTGGTTGATTTATTTTCTAGGACGCCATTTCTGTAGAATGTTTTATAACTTCTAAAATACATTGATTATTCTACTATTATTATTACTGACTATATTTAACCCTTCAATGCGACATATATCCTTCAATCATCATCACTTTTTCAATCCTGGGATTGGTACCCTAAATCCCTCCATTCCTTTATTCCCAATCTAACTCTTTCATTCACTAATAATGTTCTCTTCTTACATCCCTCCCTGATATAGTCCAATTATTTGGTATATGGTTCTGTTCGCCATCCTGAAGCTACCCGTTCAGTGACATCTGAACCAATGAGGCCGTTCTGTGACATCAGACCAATTTATTGTTGATCAGTCAATGGAAAACATAATACTAAATGATTTGCGTCCAAAACCAATGTGGGTAATGGTGTAGCAGAATACCCGGTTGTCCCTTCTTCGTTGTTTCGGAAACTTTCGAGACAGGTTTTGTTTTCTCATTCTTCGCCCCAGTTACTTACATTTCTAGGCGCCAGCTGCATTCTGCTACAGCGGATGACCTCCAAAAAAGGCGTCGGGTGGTGACTATCGGGGGAGAACGGGTCTTGGGAGGGGGTCGTGAAGAGGGGTCGGGGGGCAGTGGGGTTGAGGGAGCCGTCAGCAGCGTTATACGTGGTTTCGGGCTGCCGTGCGGGAGGTGTGCGAGAGGGGTCCTTCGGTCGCTCCCCCCCCGCCGTGTATCACCCCTTCTTTTCTCCCCCTCCTCCCCCCCCGCACGTCCACCGGATCGATGCCGGTGTGGGGGTGGTGCGTGGGCTTTCCTGCGTGAGCTTGCACCGAGTGTGCGTCTGAGCCGAAAAATAAAAAAGAGCCAAGGAAAAGCAAGCACCTCTCCCAACGACATCCACCTCCATTGCTGGTTGGTGCCCTCCTCCCTCCCCCTCCACATGTCTCCAACCCTCTTCCCCTCCTTTTCCTCCCTCCCCCTTCTTACCCACCCACGTCCCGTCTCCTCCCAGTATTCTTTTCATGCGTCCACCAACCCCCTTTCTGCTGCTGCAACCCTTTCTCTTCCTCTTTCCTTCACCTGAGCTCTTTCGCGGGGCGTAGAGTGGAAGTTGGATGGAGAGGGAGAGAGGGGTTGGGAGGTTTAGTAGCGGGGAGTTGTTTCCGGGGAGATGAAAATTTCGAATTTGTCGTATGTATCTCTCTCTCCTCCGTCTTTCTCTTTCACTTCCTTCGCCTTCTCCTCCTCCTACCCCTCCCTCACTCACCCCTATCCTCCCTCCCCCCCTCTCTCTCTCTCTCCTTCCTTCCCGTCCCCTCAATCTCCCGTCTCCACAATCTCCCGTCTCCACTTCACCCTCACCTTCAATGTCTGCCCCCCTGCTTTTGTTTTCTTTATTCCATTTTATCTAAAACAGATTCAAGTTTACCCCCGAGGAAAGTGTTTTGCGATTATAAATAACATGCTCAACGACTCGTCTCTCCTACAAAAGGATGCAATTCATGCATTGTGTTCGGTTTCAGATGATGTGCCTTAGGTACTGGTCTCCCAGTCATAGGGGTTCAAACCATTGTGGTGACGAAGATTTTTCAGTGGAATCTCTACCTTTACTTGGGAGTTATGTGTACAGCAGTTTAAGTGCAGTACTCCTTCTGTCGGATGGGTCGTTAAAATGTTGATTCCTCGGCGCCTTTTGTCAAGAGTAAGCTAATGCCGTCGCCTAGTTTCCCTGCACACTTCCTCCACAACCCGAGAGATCTTCTCCCCGCTGCCAACTTGCCCTAAACGGCGCAAATGACCTGAGTTGTTATTCGCCTCCCGAAATAATTAGCCAACCGAGGAGGTAAAATATAATTGTATGGTTATTATATTTTTTAAGCGATTAGAAAGGCGTTTTAATTTTACTGCAGTATTGGATTTTAAGTAAATAATTGAATATTTCTGTGTTTTAAAATAATGTGTTTTAATGACTTTATGAACAAATTTAATTTCAGTGAAATAGGAACTCGAATAGGTTTTAATTTTTGGAGGGAATTGTTAAATGTTAAGTGGTGATATCGTGATGGAACAGTGTTGAATAGTTCAAATATCATTACAGAAAACCTTTTTTTAACTTGTTTGGGAAAATTGTTTAATTTTATCTGGGGTTAAGTTATTTTTCAAATCGTCAGATGAGTTGATTTTAGTTCTTCTTCGCTTGTTCTCGAGTAGTTACATCGGCAGTAACCATCGAACTGTCTTTTCGCTTCGACAGGGAGGCTTAGGGTTCGCTACCTGAAGGGTTACCCCTGGCAATGACAATGTTTTGACTGTCATTAGGTGGTGACACCGTTGGGGGCGGATGTAAAAATCAGTGGGTGATGCACGCTTTGCTTTATAAAGGCTCCTCACGAAAAGAGAGTCGTCGAGTTTTGCTTATATCCTGTCAGGATATTAGAAGTTTTGAGTGTTGTTTTTCGGACTACTTCTTCCGTTCTCTTATTTATTTGGCTCTGCTCATTAATATTTGACTAGTGAATCCCTCTCTTTGCAATTAAAATTGTGCGTTTCCGTGGCGAAATTATTTTCCCGTCTGCATCTCGTGAATTAGGCCGTGGAAGGAAGAAATCCCCCCCCCCCTCGCTTTCGTGTTGCTCCACTTCCTGCGAGTGCAAATTTGCGGTTTTATTAATAAGGGGGCTAGAGGGAAGTCATTCGTTTTGCATTATTGGTATTTGTTAATTTTATTGAAATAGTACATGATGAACCCTCTGTTACTTAAGCCATATTTTGGCTGTGGCTAAGGATTAATGGTTTATGTTTTCAGTTATTTTCCTGATTTTGAATAATAAATACTGGAACAGTGATGATTGCAATACTATTACCGTAATGTGGCTTGAGTTCGAGCACTTCCGACCACTGGCACTTAAATACAGTTTTGAATGTCGCGAGGTGATGGAGATATTTCTTTTTTTTTATGGAATACGTTACATTGCGTCTCTCCTTTGTGGGGACACGCATCAAGTTGCATTGCATCAAGAAGGGTATAATGAGAAGAAGACATAGGTTAAACATCTGTGGTCGCAAGTGTTCACTCAGCCAATGAGTACGAGCCCACACTATAGTACGTAACGGTATATAAGGGAAAATTGATTATTGTATAACTGCTCGAAGCATATGGTTGTGGGTTAAATATTTCCTAGTATTGTTTGCTGGTCAACCTTTGTTCATGTTTATTGAGTTAAATTATTTTGTATTTTAATAGCCAACGATTATTTTCCGATTTCGTCGTTCGATTTCAACTTCTTGAACACGTACTAAAGTAGGTACTATTGCTGAAGTGATGAAGATGTCTCGCTCATTCTCCGCACTAATCACTGTAAAGTACATTGTTCAAGAGAGTGAAGCTGATGGGGTAGTAAATGACGGAAACGGGTTAGACTTTTATTAGTATCCCCAACGGAATAATAAAGGCGTGCCAGATGGTCTAGGAGAATGGGGCTGTCGGTCACAGCGATCCTCGATCCCATTCGAATGTGTACGAAACCCAAAGATTTTTTCCCCTCCTTCAAAAGTTTGGTAATAGTTTGGAGCAGTAGTGGGGACACTCGGCCGGACTATCCGTCCGTGGAAGTGAGATTCGTTAAGTGCAAAGCGGTCCACCCCCAAATCCACGAGGCGTGTCCCGTAATTACGCAACGACGCCCTGAGACGCCGGAGAGTGCTGTGGCTGAGCTCGGGGATTGAAAGTTTTTGCCGAGGGGGTCGAGAAACCGGATGAATTGAAGTCAAGAAACAGTCCCAACTCCCTTCGAATCCCATCACCGGGACACAGTTTGGACGACGCTAATCCAGGAAACGAGGAAAACGTCATTGGAGGGAAGGGGGGGACGGCGGAAAGCGTCAAGAGGAGTTGATGCGACAGAGCTGAGGGTAGCGGGCTAAAGAGCGACAGAGCATTGTAAACAGCACGTATTCGCATCGAATATTACTTGTCGAGAATGCGTCGACGTGTCGGAAATGTGTTGGTTATCGAAAATGTGTCGATGCGTCGTGTTGCCGATTAGCATCGTGAATACTTTTTTTCTCATTTCACGTTCACTTTGCGCTGCTCTAATTTGCACTCAGATGTCGCAATATTTTTTTATTCGAAATGGGAGTGCGGGGAATTGACAGAGATTGCTTTGCTTGCAAAAACCAAGAGAAGAGAGGGGGCTTGACACTCGTCGCGAACCCCTGTTCTTGCGAGGATTACCTCGTGTACCTACATCATTGCCGTGTGTTTGGGGAAACTGAAAATTAGATAAATTCCCCTTTTTGCGAAAATGTCTGCAAATTTCTCTCTGTTTTCTGTAAAGTTCATTCTCTCTATTTCATCCTTTCTTGGAAGTGTCCGAAAGAGTTATGATCGGATGAGTTTTACGCGAGCACTGATCAGTTTACCTCGAACTTTTTCATTGGATCACTCATGTTCGGAGAAACTAAGTTTCGTGAGGTTGTCGCTGTCAAAAAAGTTGACTTCCTGGAAATTTTGTCTGACTTGTGGGCAAAGTTTGGTTAAATTTTATTATAACTTCCCATTGTGTGCTTACTGATGCCGTGGTGCATACCATTCCTCAATGAATTACTCATGCATGATACATTTGTGAGTTTCGTATTTTGCTGAGAGCTCATCGATCGTGAAAAAGTCAGTATAATTATTAATCAGTAATGAGGGGCGACCATATGATGGTTGGTAGTACTCGTATAATTCATCGCCATCGCGTTGCCAGTATCTTACAAGTTTCCGAAATTTCGTTTTCAGCGATATTTCGAAGCATTAGATTGATGCTTTATTGTGATGTTACCAAACGCCTTTGACCCTCAAAGGGCAAAAAGTGGGACAGTGAATAGAGGGTATAGGCTGGGATGTTAGTGAAATGTGAAAGGGAATCGGGATTGCGAAGGAAATGTTTGGGATCAGCGGGGGAAATGTTTGGGACTGGAGATTACGGTGGGGGGGGGAAGCAGTGATCCCAGTCGAACGGAAGAGGCAGGATTGGGGCTAATACCCGTGAACGCTGCTTTCTGGAAAGGACTAGCTGACGTCTTGGTTAAGAACACCAAAAGGTGGGAACTATATCCACTCGGCTAAACTTATGAATTAGCGCTGCCCTACAATGTGGTTCTGTAGGTGCCAGTGCCTTCGAGTCTCCGAGCTACACCGTGCAAAATATTGTTTCTGACTTATGTACGATATTCAGTGAAATGAAATACTATTCAGCATACCACTTCGTTTGAATTTAAAGATACAGTTACAAAACACAACGACGCGGCAGATACCCGGAAGAAGAATGGAACATTCATACAGTTACAATTTAGCGTGATTGATGTTCTGTGCTATTAATTGCACCGAGCGCTCTAAAGATAATACAAGCCAAAATTCCACAGTTATGTCTTTACCCAAATGAATCTTAGACCTTTATTGGTTATCTAGTCATAGAAAACGAAATTATATTGTTGAAATTGACTTTATTAAAATGTTGCATGAAAATATATTCGTGGTTTTTCAGTGTAAAGGCATATATTTTTTGCTCTTGGTTGAAGATGTATAGTTTTGGCTCTAGGTTCATTTTTAATGAAAATAGTTGTTGAAGTGGCTGGCCAAAATAACGTTTGAGACGGAGACTAACAACAAGTGAAAGTTCATTGCTATTGGATTTTGAGGATGGTGTATTCTGTGCTGTACATAAAAATATTGAGGATTCAGGAGTGGATAAATTGAATTACAGTGCGGAGTGCATGATATTGTAGAGGAGTCGGGTTCCTGAGGATACTGATTTGTTGCGAATATTGTTAAATGGAGTTGGCAGATACGGCACAATTGATGGATTATAAATCTTCGCTGCCACTTAACTGGTCTACGCTGCTATAGACATGAAAAACCACAGAATTTCGAGGCAGGTAAATTTTGGTCTTAGAAAATGGAATTGAGATGGGGAACTGTAGGAAAACTGGAAAATCTCGGATTTTGAGGTAAAATATTTGAATATTGCATCTTTGCATTGATAATATTCAAGTCGAACACTGATTGAATCATTCCATTATCAAGTAGTATATTTTAGATATTAATTTGGTTTGTCTCACTTGTAGCCGATTCCGCCAATATGGTCTGACACAAAGTCCGGTACCCTGTTAATTACCACACAGCTGTGCTAAATTTCAGTATCTGTAAATTCATTTGCAAAGTATTCTACCAGCTGATTAGTAGGTTCTTGGACAGTCTCCATGCTGCATCCCAATTTCATAGACATTGTCTCGCTTTCCCTCGTAAGGATGTCCCGCCATTAGATCCCTCTTAAACTCCTCATATCTTATCTGCAAATATCATATGGAAAAAATATTAATTAGGAACTTTCAACTATTCCGGGAAATTCAAAGCTAGCATGTAAGATGGTTGCATTAAATGCAAAACCAAATCTTGGTGTCAGTTCTGAAATATCCTTGTTTGGCTACAAAATTGTGCTCTTCAGATATAAAAGATCTAATCCCTTCTCGCACGCATTATTACTCCAATACGTCTCGAACTCATATTATCCGGCATTAGTCGGATTTGAAATGCTTCCTGTCTTATAAAGCATTTGTCATAATGACTAAAATGGAAGTTTGTATTATTTTACGCGATTTATTTAAATAATTTCGCGTAAAGTGCTTTTGAATGCCATACTTCGTGTAAAAAATGAAATCATGGTGGAATCATTTAGAAAGTGTCATTTGTAAGGTCAGTTGTGAGCACTGAAGATTTGGAAGAGTAGTTGGTTGCCTAGAAATCAGTGTATATGAATAAAAAACTGTAATGGATTTAAAAAAAACTTGTTGGTTAAATGATACTGTCTAACGGTATGTATTACTGGCTGTTGAATATTCTGGTTTATTTATGAGTTTAAGGATTTAAATATTTTGCCTCAAGTAAAATGGGTCAGTTTAAGTACGGAATATAGTGTTAACCAAATAAAAATGTAAATCAAGAGCATGGAGTCCGCAAAACCCTCATGGCAACATGCTTGTCCATGGCCTCAAATATATTTATCTTTGGTGGGTGTTCCCTTTCACTGGTTGCTTCTTTCCCTGAAAGAATAATTTTTCGGGCCCACCCCGGGGATCGTGGAGTATTGCGCCGCGGGCTCCTCTTTGCAAACGCTCGGCCTCGACTCATCGTGTTATTTTCCGAACAAAAGAGAGCCTGATGACTGGAGGAAGGCTCCCAGTCCACTGACGTGTGATTTGTTGAATCTAGATCCCCTATTCACTCCGTGGAAAACAGTCTTTTGAGCAGTCGGTCTTCGTTAGCCCATATTGATGTATTTCCGTCATCATTATCATCACCGCCATCAAAATGAGCCCACGTGTTATGCTTGGATATTGATTAGAGGTTTTCGATTATACGTTTGGCTTTCAGGAAGTCGTTTTTACCTAAATTTTTTTCATTCACATGGGCAAGGTCTCTCGCCACTAGTTGATATTCGGGAGTGTATTTTTTATCTTATTTGCTTGCGTTATCGAGGGAATGTTGTTTGTCTAGCTGAATTGGATGGAACCTCTTCGCCTCACGTCTTAGTAACGTGTTATCTTATTTTCTTGTTGACGTTGAGTTAATTTACGGGAAATTCCTCCAATTTTCGTTGGCGGTGACGGGCCGGTATGAAAATGTTTATTATGGTTCCGAGGTGACTATTATTGTCAGGCTGAACTGCGTAATCAATGCGTCTATTCACTTCCGTGTTTCATGAAAGCTTTCAGATTTGATTATGGTAGTCGACATGCTGATAAACTTGCGTATTTTCTTCTGGTTCAAATTTACAAGTTGCGTCGTACAGTTAGGAATGTATTGACGAGAGGGATTACTTGAAGGGGAAGTCCAGAGGCAGATTGCACGAGTTTTTTGTGTATTGAGGACGTCGTCGTGCTTCATTTGAATGTGAAATGTGTTATTACTTGGGATTCCGGTGGCACACATAAACTGCTTCTGAATGACAGGTGGAGCGATCGAGGTTGGACGATTTTGAGCGTATTTTGAAATCTAACCGATGGAATATTCCACGGGTGGGTAAAAGATAGCGCGAGGATAAAAAGAATCAGCCCAACGCAACAGACTATTTAAGGATGCTAGAAGCATATAAATTCAGTGGTCATGTAATTGCTGTGGGTTTATAAAGTTTTCCTTTTTTATTTTGTATCGTTGCAATGAGGACGATATAGCGAAACTGATATCGTACATTCTTGGCGTAGCATTGCAGACGGGACAATACTTTTTAAATAATGTATAAGTGCTTTTTTTCTTCGAGCATTGCATGTGAAGGACTATATGTTATACTATATGATGGTCATTCGTGAATTTGTTTTTATAGTTTATAATGAGTGATCTTGTGGGTCATACCAATTCCGTGTTATTTGTCATGAGTTAAATTCTGAGTGCATGGTATCATGATGCAAGTCCATTTGTGCTCGGCGAAAATTGCAGTTAATCATCAAAGGATGAGGTATTCATGTTGAAGCGATTGGCGTTTCATGGTGTGGCTCTGGTTAAGTTATAGCGTTAGGGCACCGGAATCCTTTCCGTTGTTTCGAACCGAATGACAGCTGTGTGTTTGATAACCATTAATGCCGGGAAAGCTCAGGAATTCTGCTCTTTGAGAAATTAGAGGGTGATGTGCCACTTGCATTCTGGGTGGGTTCCAATTTGCCAACAGTTTAATATGATCGTTTTCAGCCCAGAAGTGGTGAAGAAACAAGCTTCCTTCCTCTTAAGTGAGGTTCCTTGGACCGTGTTTGACTTAATGGCCGAATTCAGGTTGAATATACTGATAATATTATTTGGACGTTATTTTGATTTCCTATTCACGATCTTGGTTCCTTACTGTACGAAAGCTAGTATTTACGTGGACGTTTTAGGTCAAAACCCTGGTGCTTCGTAAAAAGAAATTTCGAGTAGCAATTTTCCCTTTTGTCAGTTACAAGTAAATGGATTTCGTGTTATTTTTTATAGCCGCGGATTCTACGATTTTACGGTGGAAATACTGTGTAAGTAGGACGTCAATAACTTTTTCTTTAAATCAACTAGTAACCACTCAGATCTGCATTTTCATATGATCCTGCAAGTTGCTGTGGGGAGTTCACTCTTATAGTTCACTCTTATAATAACTGAAATCACGGGCTCGATTGACACCTAGTTTATAGATAGGTATAAACTGTGTTCGTTTTTCATGAGAGGATAACTTGGCAGTAAATTCGCGTAGGCTTTCCAAGAGCCGATATAGAAATATTATCACAAATCTCTACCTGCACCGCCTAACTCAATCTACGCTGCTGCTTTTTGTCATCAAATAATTCATTCATGGTTTCTTTCTCCTAAGAGAAGCCGTTGCGTTACTTAATTAGTGTCCCCGAAATATTTTACGAAATCTTACATGACTTTTCGTCGTAGCGAGGAAAGTTCAAATCCGCGATTTATTTTTAATGATCAACTGGGAACCGATATTAATAATCCTGCAAACTCTGGCTCGCGAACTCTCTGAGAAGCCGCTTTCTCAACTCCGGTTCACTTTGAACATGAGAATATAACTTCGGAACGTAATTTAAGACGGTTGAACGTGAGCACGTAAGTCAGACAGCGTTCTTAACGCGCCTCCAGATCATGATGCAGAATATGGCTCTCGTTCAACTCTCAATGTATGTTATTAAGTTGACCAATCACGAATAATAATGATTTTTTTGGGTGGCCAATGAAAAGCTACCTTGCTCCGCAATTAATGTTTATAAGTTTTAATTAATGCATACCCATCCATCACGTCGTTCCCTTTCGGGGCTGGTATAGTCAAAAACGTTTAACTCTCGGTGATAGGCCTGTGAAACCGATTAGGCTTCAGTAATTTCCTCCTTACTGTTCTATCCTTGCTACAGTGCTCTTTTGCTACAGTTACCTTCATAGAATACTTCATAAAAGCCCTCCTGTTCTTAAGACTACTGTTATTGCCACTCTTTCTACCACACTTAATCCACGACTACCTGGGCCTGCCCCATCCTCTCGAAATGGCCAAACCAACGAAGCGCACTTATGCATGTTCCTTTCTGGAGCATCTAACCCCCATTCATTCATGACCTACTCACTCCTGACCCTATCCATCCTACTTTTGCCGCTAACTCTTCTCAGGTACCCCCAACAGGAATTCCCTCTGAATTCAGCGTACTCTTATGCTTATTTTAATTTGAATTTAAATTTTATTTATTAATATAATTTGCTAGTGGAATTTTACATTCCCGGTGCCAAAGGCAGTTGACGAACAGGCATAAAAATCATAGACGCATATGGATAATGTTAATAATTTCCTTTCAAACAAACAATTTCATGGACATTTGCAAATAGTATTTCAATATCATCATGTTCAAATAGCCATTTTTTCTTGCTTTAAATAAGAAGTAACTTTTTTTCCATTTTAACTGCCATTGGAAGTAGATTAAAGATCTTCGGGATAAATAAATAAAACTTCTCTAAAATCAATTCAAATGTGGCCTAGGGGGTAGAACATCGAATTGAAAGCGATGGCTCCACTTGTGATGCCAGGGCGATGTGTGCCATGCAGTACCCACTACGCAAAAAAGTTTTTTTAATATTTTACATATATAAAAATTCCATAAGGGTTGAACTTCTAAAGCGCGTAAAAGTGTGTGTGAGGAAATCTATTTTTGAAGGTAACCACTCTTATATTTCTTTTTTGTAGCGCCACAATAGGTTTAATGGTGTACTTGTAAGCGCCACCCCATCAAACCAATCCTTAATTTAATTTAGAGGTAGCCAGGGAGCTAGACATGAGTACGTAGGGAGGAGAGCACTTTTGTATTGATTATCTTTATCTACTATAATAATCACCGATGTGTAACTTTCACATAAATAATTAATTAAATAAAAACAATTTTTTAATATACCCCGTTTTTAAAACGGACTAAAAAGTATAAAATTATATTCCCTGGGCCTTTATAAATTTTTGAGGGTGAATTTTTGGTGGCTATGGAGATATTTGTAAGACTTGAAGAGAAAAACGTGGGGCGCAGGCAGTAGATAGTAGAAGTAGATAATCCAGATGTATTCACAACCAATTTCAGTGCATTGCAAATGGTATTAACTGTGGGAGTTTTTTCTTCTTTTAATCTTGTACCCGGGTGAGATTTTCCAATCGATTTTATGAATCTTGATGAGACTCTGATAGGGACACAAGAAATTTCCGATGTATTTCAGATTCTGTTCAGCCTACAGTGTGTGGAATTTAAAAATATTACCTCTCCCTACCTATAATATTTCAAATTCTGTAACTCTTATTACCCTGAAAATTAAACCAAAGGAGCCGGCGAGGCGCGTCACACTCAGCTAGGTATAGATATTTATTAGTTAACCATGTGACCAAGTTGCATATAGAATATTTTACCCTGAGTCATGCGCATGAGGAACTATCAACTGTTACATCTCTATACGTTCTAGTAAAAGCGTGGCGTATACAGCTCTATATGCCGTCCTTATTATGTCCATAAGTACTTCTTTATCGGCTGAGTATGATTATCTGTCGAGCGAGAGACTAGCACATATTCAGACCTTATACCATACTGAGAACTGGGTCATTAATACCCCGAATGCGTATGACTGTGGTGAAATAGTTATTTATGCACCTTGGCCGTTATGGCACATGATTTCGTTCGAGACGAATACATTCAGCAAGGGTCGTCCGAGAGCACGGAGCTAAGGTTAAAGTTTCAAGGCTCTACTAGAAAATCAGGAAATTTGTTAATTAATTAATCGTTAATTAAAAAATAATTGTTATAACATGTAGCTAACATTGCATTGTCATCTACTTCTGAGCTATGGTTATAATTACAAGCCTCTACTTGCCTTCGATCAGTAGCCAAGCGCTCTACCCACTAGGCTCCCCTTGCACCTTCTCTAGTGATCAATAATTATTTATTGTAATAGCTAATGGCTATTTATTTACGTTTAATGTGAACCGGCCTTTATTTAAGAGAGCAAAGTGGGAGCGAAACGGGGGTGAGGAGTGCAGGAGTGGATTGCGTGACTGGGAAGCCATCGTGGTGTATTGCACTTTTCCTTTCCCCTCCTTCTCCTCCGGGGGTGCATCACCTCGTCTCGGCTGAATCTCCACCCTCGTGCCCCCGAGTTATCATGGGGGCCGCGGGAGATGAGTGAGAGGCGGGGGGAGGGGCCTCTAATTAGCGGCGCACGCATTTGAAGGCCTTCGCATCCGAGAGGGGTCGTAATCCTCTTACAACCGCTCTCTCTCCATTCTTCTTGTCTTGGCGAATCCTTTTTACTGCCTGCCCGCCATGTCTCTTCCATCGGTTCCATCGCTGCTGTCGAACTGAGCTTACGAAGGTTGCCGACCGTGTAATTCCACGAGGATCGGAATGTCTCAGATCACGCGTCTCAAGATGGAACTGAAGTCTTCAAGGAGCTTTAAGTCCTCTCTTCATTTCCACCAGAGTAATAAATTACGGATGATATGAAATAATCGTCTACTCGCCTCTGGTTGAAATATTCCGAATACACTATCTGGAGCCCTGTCCGAATTATTTTGGTCATTTCGAATTAGCTCAAATACCCTATTAACCATGGAAAGAATCCGAATTCCTCAATGATAAGAAATTTATCCTGGCTAGGACTATTGCGATGAATGCTACTTTCATAGGATATTCTACCGGCTGATTGGCAGGCTTATGGACTGTCCCCATCCAACCTTCCCCATTTGTGGGACATTTTTCTTTTTCCCTTAATGTAATTGTTCGCGATCAGGTCTCTCTTGAGTTCTTTATACCCTCTACCTCTACTTATGACGCCCAAAATAATTATTCCTATCCTCTTACTTCCTTTTCTCCGCTTCCCCAGCGTTCTCCCCTCAATCTCCCCCTAAGACGTGCCCTCCCACGACCTCCATCCATCTTCTTTGCCTTCGAATCTCAGCCGCCAACTTTCTTCTCCCACCATATTCAGAACTTACGCGTTTGGCGATGAATGTTAACTTTATTGAAGACGAACAACGAAATCCAACTATGACGTTCGGATTTTGTCATCTAAGCTATGTGTTCTTATTTCCATGGTTTTGTTGTGCTCTTCTTATACACATTTCATTACTTTAATCTGTCTATAAATTTTCCCTTGAAAAAATTAGCGAGAAGAAATGTTGTAGTACATATGTAACTCATCGTTGCGAATTCCAAGATGATGACTTGAAAAGATGCACTTTTCGCTTCCTTCCTTTCAAAAGGAACATAATGGACTCTGAATTTGATGATTCGGACGCGCCTTGCGTGCGTTTAAAATCAACCATCTTGATTTGCCTACGTTTTCCACATTTAAAAGAGAGTTGTTTTCCTTAAACATTATTATGTACATGAAATAATTTGCATGCCTCTTTTGAATTCAGATTTCGCGAGAATTTCGAAAGTGAATCTCTTTCATGGCTTGTCTGTTTATCTCGCCGGATATCTCATAAAAATAACCCAGAACGGCTGTAGTTTTATTCATCATTTTGCTTCACCAAGTAACATTCAGTGAAGTGACGTAAATTAATGATAAAAGAATAAATATGTGTTTTTAATTGTTCTAACCAGGTGGATGTAGGTCAATATTCCACCCCTAATTGAGAACTTGAGATTACCATTAAACCTATCCCTATTTCAGTATAGTGGTCAAAATAGGCGTGGTCTGTCTATCCCGATATCGCCTATTCCTAGAATGCTCCATTTTCATTCATTGTACCCGTAGCGCCCTCTTGAGTATATTTCAACCTCATTCTTGGATAATTTAAGGCGCTGTAAGTCACGTGGTCTGCATCAAACTTCTCATAATCTTATACCTTAGATATAGCGCTACGTTTCGAAGTTGATGGCAATGGCGTTTGTGTTGGTACTTGTACGAGCCTGTATCGATAGCGAAATGATAGATGTGGCGAATCCCTTGTTTTTTTTTTCATTTCCTCGTGCACCATGCTTAACCTCATTCCACATGGAGTCGTGCAAAATAAGAAATGCAAATTCATTCCGAACTAGTGAAGCGGTTATAATTGATAAGGCGTCGATGACTCCGGGCGTTCTACAAATGGCTCCGACGATTAAAAAATTATTTCTGATCTCCAACTATCGATCTTATAAAGCAAGAGAGTAATAGAAGCGTCTGTGGAGCTCCGTTGTGGTACTCTGATCTGCGGTTTAAATTGCATAAATATGAATTACCAATTATTTTATTTGAGCAGACCTTTCACCATACGAACATGTTGGTGTGGAATTGTCTTTATTAGGTGTCATAAGTGTGTAAGCAATTATCTCCTCCAGTCCTTAAGCTCGGACCAAAGTCGCGGGATAGAATTGAATGAGTCAGTTCTACACCAGAGTTACTCATGTATACGCTGGCATGTTTTCGTATGATACGGTTTCAAAAGCTTCATTTCCAGTCTCATTTGGATGAACTTCGTTCTAGTTCTTCCAAACTGTTTATTTCTTTCCAAATATAACGAAACTGTTGTTGTTAGCGACCGCCTTGAAACCAAACACTGCCCCATAAAATACGGACGCTGGAAAATATTTTCATAATTCTTTAGATATTTTGGTGTACACATTTCATGTACCTGATGTATGTGCATATAACAGTCCAACGTGCGTCGACGTAAAAGAAATAGTTGGTTGCTATATGCATTTCAAGGTTAAAAACAGTACAGTTCGGACTGACAATGTTCAATCATCTTTTTAAATCCACCAAAATTCAATGCCTATGGTCGCTAGAATATCTTTAACCGCCGTCATTATCATATATTTAAGTTTAAGGCAGTTCTGAGCAAGGTTTTTCTCTAGTTATAATTGTGGCTATATTCGAATTTTTTTATGTCAGCAGTTGTAAGAAGTATGAAGTAAATGTTGTAATGTTAATGATGCAAAAATATTGTTTTATATGACTGAAATTGTCAGTAATTAAGTAAATATACCTATACACGTATAACTTCAATCATTGTTTCATGCCGTACGATGAAAACGAAGGTTGTTTTGCGATGATGTAAAAATTATTGCGGAAATTGATTTTTTTTTAATTGAGACATTATACAAACTACAATTTTAAATTTTTTGACGAAATATAATCGTTAAAAGTCCCTCATTTTTTTTTTAAATAAAGCCTCTCTGGAGTGCATTCGCATACCATTTCCCATGGAAATCGGCTTGTATTTTTGGCAAATATCTCGAAAAGCAGAAGTGGTTGATATCTTAGTATCTTTGGAAAGGTGAGGTATTTTTCTTTAAATTGAGGCCAAATGCATTTAATTCTGTGCGAAATAATATCTCGCCCTAACTACCTTAAATGCTTGATGTATAGGTGGTATTTAATGTAAAATGGAAATACCTCCGGAGAAAAAAGACGTAAAAAGAACCTTTAAGGCTATGTGGTATCCTATGCTTTGGCTTATGAGGCCTTAATGCTTCTTGGTTTTATTAATACTTCGCTTGAAATGCTTGAAGCCACTGTTACGTGCAGATTGACCCTATTTACGAATCCAAAATTTTCATTTTTTGCCGGAAGTAGTCTTTGCTACACATTAAAATCTCGCGAATTGGGAATGCCTGGAATAGGAAATTCTCGCATGGCCTAGATTTTCGCAGAAGGAATCCGCTGGATCGAGCTATGTATTCCTTTTCACGTGGCTGTTTTGAAAGAGCCAGTCGGGGCGCTTAATTGAACGTTAGGGTTTCAAGAATGGTGTTCGAAACTGGATGGATATTACAAAAGAGCGAAGGGTCGCTCTCGATCATTTTCTGGCGGAGACATTACCCTTAAATATTGAATGCTTGCCTCGCAAGCTTGTGTGGTCTTCTCATGCTTTTTATTTGTAGGAGTATGAATGAGGGAAACTGGTGCATGCAAAACATTTCACATTGTTGTGTCCCAAGGCATGGAGGCTACGACGTATGGTTGTGTCCTTATCTTTTGCTCTTACTATTAATAGCTAAGATACTGAAATGACATAATAACTGTATATTCTTTTCTGGTAACGACTAGCCGACTGAGGAAATGTCATTGAGCATGATCATTGATTTTGCCCCCATTGAAATGCATGGTATTCCCCGTTATGATGACTACTCATCGCTGTACATACAGTCGTATCTGCTAATATACTATAGGGCAGTGATCTTCAAATTTTTCGTCTCTCGGAACCTTTGTGAGTGTTTACATATTTAATGGAATCCTTCTTCGTAAAAAAATAAACATTCCAAAAAAATTCCTGGGTACATTTTAAAAGATAATTTCTTTTCAGTATTCGTGAAAAGCTTGAAATAGTGACTAATTCTAGGAAATAACTTCATTTCTTGGTACCCTGGGGAAGGTTGCCTGTAACCCCTAAATAGTTTGAGTACCATTTCTATGCATTAATAGTACATAAAAGGAATAAAAAACTCTAGAATGTATGCTCGACTCTAAGATAATATCCTGAAAGTTACCTCAAGGTTGTGTGGCAGGGATTGGATTTTATTCATTACGTACTACACCACATGGTGCACGAATCTTGGGAACTATTTGTGTACATGGACAACGTTAGTGTACGCATGTATAGAGGTAAAAGTATTATGAAAATATAGCAAGTATTCGAGACGTTCTATAACTACTGGTTACCGTATCAATTGAAAAAGCTTTTTGCAGCCATTTATCTGAATAGACTTCCTAATGTGCAGCGTATTAATTTGTAAAGCTCTAATGGCAGCCATTATGGTATCGATTTGTCCGCGGAAAAGTGACGTTAAAATCTGTCCTATTGGATATGCCTATTTCTCTAATTTTTTGGTCCTTATCTAATCTGCATATATGTTGTAGCATGCCGGGGTCCTCAAAATGTTTTTGACTTTGTCAGAAAATACATAGATTGAATTTCACCGTACAAGAAAGATTTTGCCAAAATTTCGACATATCCTCTGATAATAATTCTCATCCAAGTTATAGTAGACTTTTAACATTAGTAAAATTATCGTAACAACAATATAGGGACCTACATATTTTACCGTTCTTCGCTACTCACATTCTAACTCTGTATTTAAGCCTACGTCGTACTGGAAGGACAAATTTTAATCTTCCTATAATTACTGTGTTTGGCGTAAGTATGGGTAGTTAATGAAGATTTAACGGTATTTTTCAAACGTCTGAAGATTCTGAATCTTCATTTGATAATTATAATGAGGATGGACCTTAATGGGAAGAATGGTCGTAGCAGCCACTGCTATTCATTAATGTACTCGCTGAGGAATTATTGTGTACCGCGTTTATTATTCACCCGTTGCGAAGTTTGAAAGATTTAAAGTTTATGTAAGCTCATCAATTTCGGGGAAACCGTGAAAAAAATTGAGCAGTTTATTTCTACATATGCTGCCAAACTAGAAACGATGAGAGACTTTCTTTGAAGAATTATATCAGGCAGAAATATCGCCTTGTCCATATCCATTGACTGAAATCGGATGGTATTTATCAAACAAAAGGTCCGGAGTTACGTGCTTCACATGTCACGCTCGCAGAATTGTTCGCATCACGCAAAGTAGCCGTCACATTAATCTCTTGCCTTGGCTAAGCTTTACCAGTGGAGTTTCTTTGAGATGAATAACCTTTCTTCTAGTTGAGTCATCATTTTCCTGCTCTTTTCGTCTTAAAGTGGATCAAGTGAAATTGTTGAAATGATTCGAATGTACAAGTTTTTCGTAGTATCTTAAGTTCTTAAGGTTATACAAGCGCTATTACGTGTAGGTAATATTTTGTGTTATTGGATGTGCTTGGCTTCTGTCGATTTTTGAATCAGGGATAGAGCTTGAAATACGCCTCTACTGATCACGATTCCTTATCGAGTTTACAGGAAACAGTTAAAATTCGATCATAGAATTCTTTATTTGCTTTTAATCCTTTTCTTTGTGTCATTTTAAATATTTAAGTTATAGTTTGTTCTTTCATATCCATCAATTGAAGGTGAAAAATTTCCCCTCACGTTTTCCACTTTTCATTTTTGGATGTTGACGTTAACAGGAATGTGGTGTGCTAACATTTCCTAGCTCAGGTGTATGTGATTTTGATTTGGGGGATAATGATCCCATCCATCATGCATGTGCCTCTATTTTTAATCTGCCTTTGGCGCCAAAGGGTTAACCTCTACAATTTTTTCTCTATCTTTCAGGTTGAAGGTGAAACGAACATCCTGTTGGACGGCACCTTGATTGATCTCTGTGGTGCTACTTTGTTATGGCGATCAGCGGAAGGACTCGCGAAATCTCCGGTGAGAAGGGGTCTCGGTTTTTTTCTCTACCTTTAATGTGTTGCCTTAGACCATCGGTCTCTCTGGTGATAACAGCCTAATTGAAATTATAGATCGATGTTCAGGTTCCCGCCGGCAGTGATAAAGTGCATGAGTAAACTACGGTTCACTAAGCATTTTTAATCGCCCCACTTATTTTTTGAATTATTCATCTGACGGGAAGTACCCATTCAGACCTCCATCCCCCTGTAGTCACCTCCTGCGGTACCTTTTATTAAAAATGATCTTCAAGTATTTGATTCCCTCTCTCTCATCGTACCACTTTTTTGTCCGGTAATCAGCAAGTGTTTGGATGGCAAGTCTAGCTTCTTTACAGCGAAAACTGTATCCTACTTTTAGACCCCCATGAAATGTGAATTGCGGCGTATTTATTAAGGCATTGCGTTCAATGTAATTTTCATTTATCGTAGTCAAGCTGTCCTATGATGCCGCATCCTCCTCTATGCGTTTTTCGAGTCATGTCGAATATATAACTAGCGCAGCGCTAGTTATATTTTCGTTTTTCGATGTAGTATATTTCAACTCATGACTTGATTAGTTAGTGGAAGGTAGGTGGAGCCGTCATAATTAATATTTGTCACGGTGTAACGGAATCATTCAAGGTGATTTTCGGTGAATACCTCCCTCAGAGTGGTTAAGGCTTTAGGCTTAAAAGCAGATTGTTTATTTAAGTCTACTCATTTACCTTCAATCTTTAGGACAGCTTACTTCAAATGGTTGCGTTAATACCCTTACGTTGATACATGCATGATTGTGCTGTCGAGTTTCTGAAAGCCGGAAATATCGTTGTAACTTTTCAATTTTCTTGCTTGATTCTCGTAAGTTACAGGATCTTCCCAGACGTTTCTTCCCAGTGTCTTTACTTACAATTAGAATACATGCACGTTTAAGTAAGTATTTTGGTGAAGAAACCCGCCTTGTTATTTGAATTACTCTGTGTAGAAACTGAGATCGGATAAAGTCACGTACGTGTAAAGAGACTGAATAAGATTGAATGTACTGCAATGAGAAAAAATGTGAGCTTTATGTTTTGTGCCTCTGAATCAGATTTAGCAAGTGACATTTGTGCCTTAATTTTTGACATGGTTCTCAGTTCGGTTGACATTTATTTGCGGACACTCAGAAAATGTCACTCTTCGGAATTGACGTTTCCACTTCTCACTTCTCATTGATTGTCCCGCAAGGGAAATAGTGACAACACCGTGGTTCACGTGCCGCCCATTTCGTTGTTTAACCGGCGAAGCGGAACGCCTTGCCTCTTTTTTCATTCAGCAGGACTTTCTATAGGGGAAGAGAAAATGGGATTTTTCGGATAAAATGATTTTGTTCGGCTGGCGTTAAGATGAGGGTGGCGGGTCAGGAAGCCCTTGTCAGAAGGTTGAAGAGCTGCGCGATGATAGGAAATATCCACGCCGAGTTTGAAAGAGAAATACTTTCGGTTTGCATTTCCGAAGCGGATATGGATATATGGATTCGTGAATGGCGTGAATCTAGGTATCTGTTCCAATGTTTTGTTCTTCAGGAGAAATTCAATGTGAATTCCTGGGAGATTTTAATGATAGCTGGTAGAAATGCCCGTTGATTCTCAATGGGTATAAAAGTAAGAAATAATATAGAAATTCTATTCATACAGAAGAGAATCTGGCTTCTCATTTCTAATTTTGTTTTTTTTTTATAAGTTGAAATTGGCAGTTTTGTCACTTAATGATGCATAGTATTACGCTAATTTATTCTAATTGTTAATTGTTAAGACATTAAAACTAAAAAGGTATTCCAGGCTCGCTAGGGGGCCGTGGGGAAGATCTCCATAAGCTTCGAGCATGTTTTCCCTGAGTGAGTGTAAGCGAGGTTATTTTCCAGTACCAATAGAGACCGTATTCGGGTTTTTAATTGAAATAAAGCAGGTGCCAGTAGCGTGAAGTAGGTACATATTTTACTATTGCGCCTGACGCTCCTCCGGGGCTTCTGAAGCACGCTGAAAGTCGTGTCTCAAAGCTTACAACGTCGTTTTCCGCGAAGAGGAGATTGCCCTTACCTTAGCAGATCTTCGAGGGAGATTCCTCTTTCTTCTTTTAGGCATATTCGTCGTGTACGGAAAATATTAGCGATAAAATAATTGTAAAGATCTCAATAATTCCGATGTTTCCTTAAGAAAACTTTTAAGAAGTCTCAAGTCTTACCTTTGAGTCACCTCTACTAACAACAACCATCTTCCGCGGAAAAATACATATACACATAGCAACAATAGGCCCTTCTCCCCAATGTTTCCAAAAGAGAACTTTAAAAAGTCTCAAAAATGACCGTAATCTTGAAATGGTGACACATTTCAAAAGGGCAATAGGCCAATGTTTGAACCAGGTATATCAACTATGTTCATGCATAATTTCAGCTCATTCGCTTCAGTGTATTTTGCGTGATTGAATAGCAGACTCACACTCATCACTACATTTTCAATAGATTATATATGAAAAACAACAATTTATAATTTTCACAAAATTCTTTTATTGGGTCCTACCGGTTTCAACGCATAGGCGTCATCCTCAAGTAGCCTGACGCCTTTGCGTTGAAACGGGTGGTACCGAATAATAAAATTTCTGTTAAAATAAACAATATTGTTTTATGCTATAGTTCAAGATGAATTTTCACATACTTGAAGCCGATTCCAGCGATTTCACATCGGGGACTTGTTTCATTTTAAGGTGGTTTCATCGTAAAATTACTTAAATGTCATATAATTCATATTCAGGCTTCTCAACAGATAAATGTGCCCTCAGTTTTACACGGGTAAAAAATGTTTTACCTTTCCACGAAATTTTTCTCGCTAATTGTACTTGAAATAAGTCTTAAAAGCGACTGTGGGAGAAACAAAGGGAAAATATTATTTTTCCATCTAATATATATGCCATTTTCACGGAAAATTGTGTGTAAGAATCGGAAATCCCAGGGAAATTCAATAAAAATAAAATAGTGGCTTCTAACTACCTTATTTTTTTTAATATTAGCTAATTACAGCGATAATTGAAGTCAAAATGTGGCAATTCCACAGAAAGATCTCTGCAGTAGGCTTCTATGGGTATAGAAAAGTGTTCATAAAATATATTTTCTTGGAAAAATCTGTATATTTTGCACATTAATTTTGGTTTTCAATAGCGGAACGGATGTCACCGGCGAAATCAAGGTGTTTTGAACTATTAATCAAGGTTGCAATTAAACAAAAAGTTGAAATTTAGTATTTGTTTTGACTCACAGTCGCGGAGAAACGTCTTTAAAACCAGTGTATGATATTGCAGGCATTATGTTAAAATATGTTCAGGTTTTTTATTGTAGTTTGATTATTCGGGAAGGAGACCAATAACTAAGGTTATTTTCGCTACGAAAGATATGTGGGTAGATTTGAAGGGGAAAATTATATATGGAATGGAGTGTGCAGTCAAATCTGGCCTCGGCATTAGCCTACTCGTAACGAAAGGTGCCTAGTGGTTTAACTTCCTGCCTCTACCGGGATTGTTACCCGGGCCCTCGGAAGGAAGTCAGAAATCTATAGCAACCTTAAGTTAATGTCAGAAGTGAATGATATTTTTATCACCCGCCGTCTTCGGTAACCAATTTGGTAACGTAGCAGTCTGGGAGCCTAAAGGTCGTTGGTTCATATTCCGCCTAGGGCATGAATGCTTAGTTTGCCTTAAGATTAAGGCCTGAGGTTAGACGATGTGGCTTATCCTTAACGGGTAGAGAACCTGAAAACCCGACTCTGTTAAAACCATCTTCGATCTTCGTAAAAAAATATTTTTAACCGTGAGAGATGTATTCGCATGCTCTGTATATCTTGCTTAATTTTGAATGAAATTTGTGATATTTAGAGTTTGTTAATTATTAGTCATTATTTTTTAATTCTACAATCCTGAAAACAGCTGGACTGGCCTTTTACTTCGGGTGTTTTAACAAGTAACAACGTACGAACACAAACACCCATGCCTGAGTGGTGAAAATCCTACTAAGGCTGGATTCGAACCTGCGACCCTCGGATGAGCAGGCGAGGTATTTACCCCGTGGACATCGGGGCATTAAATGAAAGATTTTTATGACGGCCATAAGTTATGGCGTAATGCGTTGGAACTCTTGTATTAGATTTAACCGTAATATTTAAATTTCAGACAACTAAGAATTCAAAGAAACAGTGCCAAACTTTTATTTGGTCGTATATTCAAATTTTTTGGGTTAGGTGGTAAATAAATAATTGACAGTTAACCAAAATCCAGCAACACAGAGACGTGCACTTTTATTCGACTGGTGGATTGCGTTCCCACTTCGAAATCGACATTTTTCGCTCCATTAATCGCGTATTCTCATCATCCATTTATATTTGCGGTTTCCATTTTTGGTAATGCATTCTCCCTTGTGCATCAATTTGCCGGCATTATGGAATATGGGGTGGTTTGTTGTGCGTTGCTAAGCGGAGTTTTTTTGTTTCAGAGTTCCGATGGCCGGGCATGCGCAGTTCGACATTATCGAGCGTCAGCTGGATATCAAAACACCAGACGTTGAAGCGCGATATTCTCTTCCGAAGTCTGTTTTGAATTAGTTTCGATTCTCGCTAATGGCAGTCTGCTGTTCTTAATTGTCCCCGAGGAGAAAGTTTTTATTACGCATTTTAGTTTACCCCTCTCTTAGAGAATAATCGAGTCATAAGGACGATGCCGATCGTGTCTTTTCAACGTCCCTACACACCCTGCGAATTGGTAGCCTGGCGCCTCTGCTTCTTCGAACGTAATCGGTAGATTTTAAAGGGTCAAAGTCACATGTTTGCTAAATTCACCCTATTGCGTGTTTAGTTACATTTATGTTGGAAACAATATTGCACAATGAAGACGTATCATTTGGCCACTCTTTGGTTACTGATGTGCGAAGTCAGAAATAATATTAGGCCCTGTTAGGAGATTGGTGTCCGGGACCTTTAGCGCAGTTTTATATTTGTTTTTGAAATAGTTTGGTGTGTATTGATGCATTTAAAAACATAATGGTTACAATTATCGCTTCACCACTTTTAAAGTATCGAGGGTAGGTCAGGAGCAATGGAACTATAATACCTTGCCGACGTTGCGGAGTGTAATGCATCCCATAATCAGGGCTTGGAATTGATAATCATTGGGATTTATCTTCAGTAGATAGACTTTTTAGAACAGAATCTGTTAGAGCACATTCTAGAACCAGTAAAAAACATCCCATCATCAGGGCTTGGAATTGCTAATCATATGAAGATGAATCCGTATGATTAGCGATTCCAAGCCCTGATGATGGGATGTTTTTTACTGGTTCTAGAATGTGCTCTAACAGATTCTGTTCTAAAAAGTCTATCTACTGAAAATAAATCCCTATGATTATCAATTCCAAGCCCTGATGAGGGAGTGCATTATACTCCGAAACGTCGGCAAGGTAATATAGTTTCATTGTTTCTGACCTACCCTCGATACGTAAAAGTGGTTCTAAATTAAGAGGTCGATAGAACAATACTGTAATTATCGTTTCATTAGAAATGAAGGTGTGTGCTTTAAAATGGTTTCGTTTAGATTAGCTCTCTTAATTTTGCGTTCATCGATCCAGGAAAATGTTGAGTACATCCTGCTAGAATATCTGTCTAGGCTTATTTTGAAGAGATAGGTGCATGCATATGCATCGCACTGTTTCCTGGCGGAATAGGCTCAGAAACAAGCAACATTGCTGGTGGTAAGTTTGGAAAACTAGCTGTTTTGTACTCCTATTTCTAGTCTATTTGCTTTTAGTTTGCCCCAGACTTACGTATCTTTTAATCGTGTACAATATTCATGCATTTCTTCATGCGCAATCTCTTGTTCCTTAGAATCCTAATAGTCCTCTTCATACAAATCTCTCATACCACCTTCACTCATGAGTTCCTTAGTCTATCACTTCCCCACGTTTTCTTTCTTCCATCACTTATTTTGGTCATTTATCTGTTGTCCATTCTCTTAACGTAAATCGACGAAACCAGTTCCATTCATACTGGTCCATTACCGAAACATTCTGTCCACATTATTTCATGACTCGCCCATATATCACCCGATTCGTCCTACTACGCATACACTTCTCATGTTTCCCATGCACACTTCATTGCTCCTGAGATTCATAATATTCCTACCATGAATCATTTTCTCCACCACAGTCCTAGATTCGCTGTGCTATATATTTGCTTTCATTGGTAACGATCCTGTGCCTATATTTGATGATGTACAGCTGCTCGTTTGCAGCTTATTACTTGGAGAGCGTGGGAAGCCGCTGTCCTAATTGTCTCCATTCCATGCTAGTCTAGAATAGGAGAAATGGTCTAGTCGCCACATATTTCAGTTGTTTTATTGTGGTTATCACGTATTGACTACCATTGAATGAAGAATATACTCTTATGTGACAACGTTTTCTCTACTTTTGTGTTACAACTTCCGCTACTTTTGTGTCACTAGTTCAGTTTCTAGGAGTTTTTAGTAGGTATGTAGAGAAAAAGAATGAGTTTCTTGGACTAAAGTAATTTCTTGAAACAGAGGAAATGACTTAAATCAGATCAAATCAAGACAATGTCAGTCATTAGAAAAAGGAAGACGAAAGGGTGGAGGTGTTCGAGATGGTGGGCACGTAAGAGGATGGAGAGGGTGGGGTGGAAAGGAAGACTGACGAGGAAGTGTTTGGTATGGTGGGGTGGAAAGGAAACTTCTGGATGAGATTAGGAGGCAAAGTAGGGGGTTTTAAGAGATAATGAGAGGCGAAGGGTTTCTTAAGGTTGTGGTAGAGGGAGAATGTTGGAAAAGCGGGGAAGGTGAAGAAAGATAATAGGTTTTATGGGCGGGATGAAAAAGGGTAGGACGTATGCTGAGATGAAGAAGGAAACTTAATTGATAGATAGGGCCCTGCTCATGTAAAAATGTAGAGGAATTTTACACATTTCCATTTAAACCTATCTAAACCTGTAGATAATCTTTATAAAAAAATAATGTCTGCCGTTTAATTATAACACTCCTAAAAATAATCACGAGGATTACTGGACGAAATTTGAGGAGAAAACTTTCCTCCAGCATTGCAAAGCAAACAATCTTCTCTTGACGGATCAATTTTTCCAATGCGCAGGAATGTATTCAGGTAGTCTTGAGTAAAAAAAAATGAGTTGACGTTTAAAAATCAGTTGACATGAAGTGTAAATGAAATGTCCACATCGTGATACCAAAAACCAAAGATAAAAAACACAGGAAAGATGGTTAACTCCGTGTTAAAATTGACGTATTAAATTTTCAACGGCTACCCAGGCGCCACCTTAATCTTGACGGCCAAAAGGAGAACTGCAACTCTCGAAGAGCGGGAAATTCGAATTCCGTTCCAATGCTACTTTATCCTTTAGATGATGGAACCACTGTAATAACTTTAAAAATTTCACAATTGACTCATTGTCTTTTTCATTTCCAAGGATAACACGACCATACTTTTGCAGTGAAACCTGTGGACAATAAATATATCTATTGAGAAAATTACAAAGTTATTACAGAGATTCCATCATCACCAATTTTCACTTAGTTAACCCTAATATTAAACGTTTGCAGATCTCCAATATTTATCTTCCACCCACACTCACCAAAGCAAAAAGATCTTCCTTCCAACGATTCACAAATTAACATATCAATGAACTCCAAAATAAATGTTAATTTGCTTTGGGCTGCATTCCGTCACGAACTGATGCACCTTGTAGTAAAAAATGACACTGTCTTGGAGTGATTTAGCGTGATAAACTCACAGGGTATGAGCCCAGAATAATTTATTCAGGGTTTTTAGGGTCATGTAACGGAATACATAATTTATTCAGGGTTTATTCCAAAAAAATACAAAAATCTTAAGTTCCACCACCGACTTCATTCATTTTCTCATAGGACATAGGTATATTTTATTTATTTATTTACCACCGAAAACAGCACTCATTGGCCTTTATATCGGGGTATTAACATTCAACAATGGGCACACACAACCATGCCCTGGGAATAAATCTTGATACTAAATCTTGATAAAAAGTTGATACTTGACAGGTGCGTTTAAGTTTAAACGAGATTAAGTGTTGAAATACACAATCGTGATGATAATAATGATTTGACCTATCTATATTATGTAGGTATATATATATGCGTGGATTTAACATGTTTTGGTTCAGGCGAGGAGTCGTACGCTTTTAAATATCGTTCGTCAATTTTCCTTTCACTACGTCTCAAAACGATGCTTTACTAGGGTAAAAAGTAGTTAATTGGAACGCAGGTAGGTTATGACGGCTGAAATAACCGTAGTAGAATATTAGTAATGGAAACAGGGCCTTACACTTTTGTTGACAATATGCCAGGCCGTCTCCCAAACACCTGCGCCACCCGAGTGTGTGTTGCATTGCATGTGCTCTTCCTCCGCGCGGATCTCCCTCCCTGATCAGCGCCGCTCTCGTGCAGTTTGTGTTAGCTTCTCTTTAAAAAGTTCGACGGTTCCTCTCCTCGCCCGTTAGTCGGCGTCTACGTGACCATCCAGTCCTTTTTTCGAATTCCCTTCGGGGCCGAGGGGGCAGGGAAGGGCAGGGTGTTGGGGGGAACCCTTCTGAGGACCACCAGGGGGGAAAGAGGGTGCAGGGGGGGAGGGATGGATGGGAGGGGAAGTATGAGAGAGGGTGGATGGGAGGTGAAAGGCTGGCTGTCTTCGCTTTTACCCCTTTTGGCTTCTTTTTTCATTTTTTTCCTTCCTCCTTCTCTCTCTGCCTACGCCTGGCGCATCGCCTGCGTTGCCAAGTATTGGCGCTGCTCCGGAGAATCCAGGGCAGATCAGCTGGCTTCTCCGGCTGCCTCGGCGGCGGCGGTTCAAGAGAGGGTTGGCGGCTGGTTACAGGAATTGTGACTGGGTTGGGCGGATGGGTGGTTAAGGTGGGGAGGGGGGGATTGGCGAACGCGAGGCGACTGCCTTATAACGAGTAGCTGTGGGCACTCGGCGCACTTCAAACGCTCGTTCGCGGTAAGTTCGTTCCACTGGTTCGTAGATTTCGGAACGCCCGTCACCTGTTTTCTCGATTTCCGGGGCGATAGCTTGTCCCGCAGGTCTTTTGTTTTTCTGGGCGAAAAGCTGTGCCGGAAGTTGTGGAGTTCGAGTTTCTTCTATCCTGGTAAATGAGAAGGTCTCAATCTCTGCTAGTTTTATGCCAGCGTCTCGCTAGCAATTATATAGGTCGTTGGATCAATTCCATTCTCTGCCGTATATGTAGTGTCTACGAATGTAATTTTACTTCGTGTAGAGCTTTCAGGTGTCGATCACGTTCATTTCGTTTTTGTTTAGGATTCTCATATTTTTAGAGTGAGCGCTAAAGAATTCCATCATGTGAAAATTGTTTATAAACTGCTCTCTGTATTGTAGATATAAGTCTATTCTTGTCACTAGAGATATAGTTTGGGATTAAAAAATTCAGCATTTAAAAAAATTAAATATTGGTTTTAAATGAGGTAAAAGGTATTGTAAAGCCGAAAAGGAGCCGAACTTGGTGTGATGAGTTCAGCGATTGCCCAAGTCAGTAGTTAAACAAATATTACGTAAGTTCCGCTGACTTCGATTTTCCATGGAAAAGTTGGATTGGATTTCACGTTTAACACTCTTATGTGTAAATATTTCCGTTGCTCATGACTGATCCTTGTTTTTTGGTCCTTTGCTCGATAATTTGATGGATGACTTTAAGCCCTATCAGAATTAACCTTCATATTTTGGCAATCGATTCGGAATTGTTGGAAGTTTTCGGTGATGGAGGCATGAGAGCTTGCTGAAAATTTATTTAAATGTTTCCAAGTCTCTCGTGAGGCTCGACGGCGCAAGTCAGAACGTCGTTAGGTGCTGGAACAAGCTACTCTGCAGCTGCTCGGCTCTTTCGAGGACACTTCCGGTGCGGTCGCTCGACTGGGAGCTAAGTGCGCATTTACCACGGCCATTCAACCTGTCTCCGTCATTGGAAATCTCCCAATTCACTGGACACTCGGAAAGTCCAGTCATGGAGGTCTGAAGGTCCCGTCCGGCCGTGAAGGTCGTAACTTTTACTTATATGTACATGAACGTGCCCGCCTATCGAGCCCTAAAGTGTGCGGCTCTGGCGTTAATGATATACTTCTTACTCTACTCCCTGTTTTAATATCTTTATTTTAAGTAGCTTTTGCATGGAGTCGAACCAAGAACTTATCCAAATTTGTATTTATTTCACAAGATCTATTCACGCTGACTGAGTTATTTTTCATCTTGTATAATGGATAGCTCGTGTTGATTTTAAGAGTAGATTGGCATCTGCTATTTTTCTCATTTCCCTATATTTGCTAAATTCATTTGGCTGCGAGAGAAATTGCGGGCTTAAACGTATGGGACATGGAGTTAGGGGCCATTCCACCTAAAGTTAATGTTTTGTATGGGAATTTCATCTGTTTTTAATGCACAGTAGCCTACTGATCAACATCTTCGCCGAATCTCTCCCACCAAATCCTATATTAAACTGAAATATATTCAATGCAAAAAGAACAGTTACTTCTTTATTTTAGCTTGTCCTGTGCTTGTATGAGCGCTTGTATGTGCACAGCTTTCGCGATGGCTGAGAAGTTTATGGTTATCTCTTAGAAAAAGGAGAATTTCTAGGATAATACATTTCAATGCGCCTGAAGAAATGTTTTATTTATCATTTTTATGATTTTAGTTTCATGTTTAGAAGTATCTTGAACATAATTAAGAATGTATTCCGGATGGTGTAATCTAAAACATTATCCTAGCAATATGACTGCATTTTTATCTAATTAAATACAACTAAACTGAAAATGAACTACGCTGAAATCTTGGTCTGTTTATGGTTAATGTGTTGTCAAACGAAAGTTTACATTTAAAGTCTCGTAATGTTTTGCCCCCTGTCATGCGTTCATTTGAAAGGCAACCCTTTCGCTCTCTCTTACTCTTTGAAAATTATCAATATTGGTTTTGTAGGGAAAACTTAAAACGCTTTCTAACTCTGAGAAAAAACGAGGCTTCTTCGCGTGCGGCCGTTGGGCGTGAATTATTTTTTTCCCTCGTTACGCGGCGCGGCCCGGTGAAACGATGCAAGCGGACGGAGAAGCCCTTTGAAGGCATTGGTTAGCGTCTCCGGGAGCAGAGCGGAGAGAAAATCAGCCCCTTGCTCCTCATCGTCTGACATCGCTGAACTAGTTACCTGGGGGATTAACTCCTCGTGCCCATCGGTCCTCTGCGATTCCTTCCCCTAGGTCCCTTTCCATGTTTAACTTAAACCGGTGATTAGCGCGGACGTCGAATCAACGTGGTCATTGTGGACAGATTTTGTTCAAGTGCATCAGAGTCTGTAAGAGTTGATGTGAATTCTGCCAGCATGGGATAATAATTTCGACATTTCTCTTGTGGAAATAACCCTAAACCCGAGCAAAGAACCGTGTCCTTTGCTTTTGGAGTTATTCCTTGGTAACCGATTTCCATGCGTTGCGACGTGTCTTGCCACCCTTTTTATAGGTTTATCTTCCAATTTTAATTTTTTTTTATTTTTTACACAAAATAAGTGTGGGCATGTCACCCTTACGGCAAGAAACATTTGCCTACAGTCAAAGAGACAGAAAGGTCCAATGCAGTTCAAATGGAATCGTCGTTGCTGCTTAAGCAGTTAGTAAAGCGTTCGGCTCCTAACCGTAGGGTGACCCTACTAGGGTCGTTGGTATATCTGGGCACTTTTTTTATTTATCCGCCTATATGATACATATTTTTTATGCCAGAACTGACAAGGAAACCGTAAGTGGTTCAGGGAAAGGGAACCCCCCATGTCGGACCATTTATGCTGGAAGTATCTTGCTCGGTACTTCGTAAATGTAAATGCTCCCCCCCCTCGCAATGTTTGAATTTTTCCCGATTTTGTTGTGTACTCCCCACTTCTGCCCAACGAACAAGATGAAGGTTGTCCGTCATTAACTATAGCTGCAGAGTTGCGTCTCATGCTTGAAATTAAACGTTTTTCGTTTTGGTATATTGATTTCTCTCAGTGTAACAGAGCGTCCGTTAATCGCACAGATCGATATAGTTTTTAGGGAAAGTCTGCTTACCGTGGGGAGGCATATGCTTAGATCTGTTGCTGATCATTAGCGATGGGCTGGGAGCGTATTGTAATTGAGCGGGCGGAGGATGGGTTGACTTAATACTGTGTTCTCCAAACGAAAACCGCCTAAGTGATCCACTAGTTAGTTGAAAACTAAGTCCCTCATCTCCGCAACTTATCCTCCGATGCTATCTTGTGTTCACTTTCTGTTTCTAATCTTAATAATAACTTCCTTAAAACTGATTTTAAATTCATACACAGCACTCTGAGCTCGGCCATTGACTGCCCTGACCTCATTTCCTTCATTAATTTCAGAATATCTACCCGACCAACAAGGACCCACTCATTGCTCCATATCCCTACTCCCAGATTATCACTCACCAAGCGCTCCCCTTATTTTTCGCCTTTCTTCTCTCCTGAATTCCTTTCCTGGCAACATTGACCTTTTCTCCTTATCTTCCAATGCCTTCGCTATCCAAGCCATATCTCAATTCCAAATAAAATAATCTTTTCTGGCTTGCCATGTTGTTATATTATTTGTTAATCTTCTTCTTGTTAATGTTTTTGCGTATGTGTACTTTTTGTTTGTTATTTGTATCACTATAAAATGGCATCATGCTGTATGTGCTACGTTGTACGTTTGTTATTGGGCCACTGTAAATTGGCAACATTTGCTGTATGTGGACATTTTTTTGATTAAATGTGGTCTATTCTTAAGATAAATAAATAATCTTACCAGCCGAAATAGTAGTTCTCCTGAAGTGTCTCCAATGCGGTACTCAATTCAGGGTGAGAATATCAGTTTGTTAAAGGCACGTTAATAATGTTTTAAACAAAGTAAATTAAGAATGTTTATATAAGTTCACCGATGAAAATGCTTTTCTTTAATGAACAGTTTTTGAAAAGTGATTTTTCATTGCTAATGGGTAGTTAAGGCAACTGAGGCTATAAAAGTATAGTTCAAACTAGAATATAATAAAACCTCTTGTTATATAAGTATTTTTTAATCTAGTTAAAAGCGTGTTTGATTGCTTTTTCAGCCACCAAAAGTTTCAACCCTTATCTTTTTATAACTGGAAAAACTGCCGTGGGGTCCAAACCCCATCCCTCAAGCTTTGGAAGAGAGTACCTACATATCACTCTGAGGAATGTCAGCTGACACATTACGTGACAATCTCTTCATTTTGAGAGCATAAAAGCTTTGCATCACCATATATTTAACGAATTATTCAGGGCCCGAATTAGTTCAGGATCAGAAGTATCGCGAAGTTCCGTTTACGTGGACGATCTGTGAGTACTCTTAACGAGAGCAATCGAGAAGAGGTCATAAGTCGATGACATTAGACCTGAATGCCTTCTAACGTGATTTGCGACTCGCAAAAAAAACCGGTGAGACCACTTTTCGCGTTACTTGCGCGCTCATCGTGGAAAAAAACAAGGAATCGGTCGGAAAAATAATTTGCTTGTTGCCCAGAGACCAGGAGAAGTTGTTGAGATGATTCCAGGAAGCAAGGCCGAAAGGAGTAGGAGTGAAATTTGTCCAGAAAGCTCGTGATGCATAGATTCGTCACGGACAGAGTCTTAGGCTTAACTGTATAAACTATGTGAGCAATTTTCGCAATCTGTTTTGAATGCGAAATTATTTTTATCCGCCTAATCACTTTATCAGTGGTATTTTTGGTCTTTCCTGTTGGTGACTTCGCTATTCGTTTTTAATTTCGATAGCAGTCTTAGAAATGTAATAAACAGCATTACGACGGGAACCCGTAGTTATAAAGGATATCGCGAGTCTTTTTTATTGAATTTTTTGGTAGTTTTCACTGTAATTTTCCTTCTTAATAGCTCCATTATACAGTAACTAACTAATTCAGTTTCCAGTAATTTGTTGTTTCCCAAGCATATTACTGCTTTTAGAAATTAGAATTGCTGTAGAAGTTAACAGGAAAGAATTGAGTGTAACAGGTATACCATCTGCTCGTTAATTCTAACAAAAAAGTCATTTATTGCATATAAATTTGTATAAAAGAGAGTTGATAAAAGGTCACAAGTAATTTTTCAGTCCATTAATTCCTACGTCTACGTTAAGGATACTGATTAAAGTTTTTGGTCGTCAACGACAAAAAATATTTCGTGAAAATCGGCTGAGCAGTGCTCAGTGCGAAAATAATTTGTAATACTCTTAGTGATTCGTAGTTTCGTGTACTTTTATTTCTTTGATCGTTTCCTCTTTTTATGTGATTTGGCGTAACTTCACATGAGGTTCCAGCAAAGTTCATTTTCCATTTTTGCCTGGTAGGATTTTCACTGGGCATATTTCCCATTCTGCGGCATCGTATTGTCAAATCCTGCCAAAACAATGCCACCAATACTTACACAACGCACGATAATTACAGTGGGCCAAAGTGGATAGCAGTGGATGATTTGGCCCGCACCACTTTTATACTGGGATAAAAAAAATTGTCATGTCAGTTTTATGCGGATTTTCATGTCGTTTCGCAATTTTTTTAATTTTCGTCACAAGCTGCAAGTATAACCGCTGGTTCGTAGTCGTCGGGTAGGAATGATGAAATGGGTTAGCAGGCGAGGAATAATAGCCTAAAATGTACGGGAGGACAACGTAAAATGATTATTTTTAGACTATCGAAAATTGTTCGTGACGTACGAGAAATTGTTCGTATATGGCTGTGAAACATGAATAATTCTCAGACAAAAGTTAAGGGTATAAATCACTTTGAAAATCGGGTTTGGAGAAGTATTTTTTAGCAACCAAGTGGACGGATAGAGTAAATATTAAAGATTTAAAGAGAAAGATGGTATTAGAAACAACGCTAATCGTTTCAATAAGTATGAGGTAAAAGAACGGAGGAAGGGTGGAGAGGGACGGCATCGGCTTCAGTGTACTGTAAAGGTAGCTAGAGCAGTAATCGTGGGTCATTGAGTGCACATTTTAATAATTTATTTTTTATTAAGTCGAAAATAACTCTTGGACGACATTTCTTATAAGTGCATCTGATTATGCGTTGGAACGCGCCATACAGGCAGAAATTGAAATAATACAATAATCATATTTTAAATTATTTTCCTTAATTAAAGCATGTAAATAACTAGATTTTTCGACGCGATTTTTTAAATTAGGACGAAATTATATTGAAATACGTTGTTTCCTAGTATTGAACTCGGCGTTACACGTTGATATTTGTTAGGAACAATTTTAATAATAATAAATTTATCATTTCGAGTTTATACGAAAATCTGTACATATGTAATAAAATTATTACGAAATGTATGCCATCTGCCTTAAGTCTATGTGTTAAAACAGCTTTGAATTATCAAAAACCCAAATCGGTATGATGCAGTTTTTTCACTTTCATGTAGGTATAATTGTCACTAATGAGAGTACGTGTGCAAATGTTCACGCAAATATGTTCATAAACAAAAATAGCTCCTACCACGGAGGCGAGATTGGGACTGGGACAGTCCCTTTTTCCATCTAACCCTTCGTCAAATACATCTATGAAACAATAACAATTTGACTATTAAAATTATAGAAAAAGAACAAATTACCATCAATATTTTATGATGAAGAAACTGGAATATGAACAATGTAGAAAGATATATACGATTGTGGGAAAAACGTAAGGAATAAGTAGCTGATATCCTTAACGAAAACACCCGCTGCAGGAAAACACCCACTCTTGAAGGGGAGTGTGAAAAACCTGCGAAAACCTACTATGTAATAGATAAAGCTTATGTGCTTTTGAAAAGCAATTTAAGAAGAAAGAAAAAAGGAAGAAAAGGGGACCTAATGTGCACAAAGAAATGTAAAATAAAATATCTATAAAATTGCAAATCAATAATTAAAACATAAGTCATGATTAATAAATATTTGAAAAATTATTAAATACGATTCAGTTGTAAATTTCATAATAATTATAGTGATAATAAGAGCATATTTATCGTTTAACAAAATGTGATAAAATAAAATGAATAAAACACGTCAATCATACAATACTATAGAGAAAAATAAACAAAATAACGAAGTATATGGAATGCTTATTCGGGTGCATCGACGAATGCGTGTCCCCGTCCATCTCGGGGGGATTTTTCGGAAAAGATGGTTGGGTGTATAAGGGGAGGAATTGTGAAGTATCCACTCTCTCCCCCTCTTCCCCCCCATCGGCTGCTGCCATGGAGACGGCGCGCCGTCTCCACGTCGCGGCGTCGCGTGATACCCTGCCTCTAGCGCCCCCCACGTGAGTGTGACTCGGCACGGTGTCTCTGTCCCCTCCCCTCGCTCGCGCCCGCGGGAAGGAAGGCGTTCCCCCGCACATCCCCTCCTCTCTTCCCGCTGTATCCATCCCGTGCGGCAGGTGCATCGATCCGACGGCCGCGAAGGTCATCGAATGATGCACTGCACTCTGTTTTCCTCCTCCATCCGCCCGGGTGTATCGTCTGTGGCACTGGTTTCCAAACTATAAGTCACTACCCTCTGGTGGGTCGCGGAACGACCATCATCATTGGTCGTTCAATCCTAAGATTGGTTGAGGTAGTTTGAGCGAGATATTTCCCTAGTCATAATGGAGACCATATTCGAATTTTATATTTTAATTTCAGCGTCTGCAAGAAATGTGAAGTATATATTGTAATATTAATCGTGCAAAAATGTAGTTATGTATGACCAAAATTCTACAACATACAAACTACACACCGTTAGTTTTTTTGACAAAATCTAGGTGTTATAAGTTCATAATTTGTTCAATATTCTCCCTCTTGAGCGCACAGCCGTAATCTATTCCATGTTAACCAGATTGTATTTTCAGGAAAATTGGTCGAACAGTAGTTTGGCAAAGGGTCAATATTTTAATATTATTGGAAAGATGAGATAAAATGAGTCAGACTCTTTAAAATGAGTCATCAAATTCTAGGTGATGTGATTTTTCGCACAAACTACCTTAACTGCAGCCATCGATCCTGCCCTTATATTAGTGAATGCAAAGCTGCACCTTCCAGGGAGACTGATTTGGTGTTTTCCCGTTGCTTTCTACATCGCGGTACTCGTCCGATTCCGTGAATTTCATTCTCGCCCTAAGCGGTGGCATTTGATACTGGACCGATTTTCTTGATCTGCGCCTTCAGTGCCATTCTGCTGAGACTGCCGCCTCTCAGCAGTTGAGCCGGGTAGTTTTGGGCTACATGTAGGACGTAGACAATTCTCGTTCTCTCGTTAGATTTTTTCCATCATTGTATATTTTTTCCAAAATCGGGAAAATAATTGTTGTCACTTGGTCTCGAACTTGCGACCCTCGTGTTGAGTCATAAACGCTACCCGTGGGCCTTCCCAGCCTTCGGAACGGCCCCGGCCACGCGGAACGACCAGTCAGGTCAAAAAATACGAGTATATTTATAATGTTTTCAGCTTTTAAAATATAACAAACACACGTCAGTACTTATTAGAAAGAATTATTTTTTTAAAAATTTAATATACCATGTGAAAAGGCAGTGTTTTATTTAACAGTCGATCGGCATTATAACTAGGCAAGCACAGTGACACACATTTTTGGTGGGTCTTGGAAAATTTTTCTAACCTAATGGTTGGTCCCATGACAATAACTTTTGGGGACCGCTGGTATATCGGACTGTACGATAAGTAGTTGTTGAAAGACCCTGGAAAAGGGGAACGTGCATTATTTTTAGAAACTACTTGTATGCGAAGTTTATAATCTTAAAAATACTCAACAAAAGAGAGTGAACCAGTAATTTTTAATACTTACTGATTAAATTCATGTAGACCAGGAAACCAGTACTGTGCGGTGACGTCAAATCGTTGAGATGCCGTTTTAGATGACGCTGCTGTTCAAAATTTTTGTTCACTTTTCATAGGCAATCATCAGCGTCTCTGGATGACGCATACACTGGTGGATAATGTATTTTAGTTCTTAAAAATTTTAAAGTATCAGGCGAAAGTTTGTGGAAAATTGTCACAGATTGCATTGTAACAGAAAACACTTTGTAAATATTTCCACACCAATTTTTTTTTTTTATTCAACCGACCTAGGTTTCGGCAAACATTGCCATTATCAAGGTTGATAATGGCAATGTTTGCCTTGATAATGGCAATGTTTGCCGAAACCTAGGTCGGTTGAATAAAAAAAAAATTGGTGTGGAAATATTTACAAAGTGTTCTCTGTTACAATGCAATCTATTTTAGTTCGTTTGAGAATTTGCTTTCGTGTTCACATCGCTCAAATATTAGCCGTGAATCTTATGCATGTTCCCTATTGGAAGCGATGCGAAGAAGAGAAAGCAATGAGAATGACAGCGATCGCAAATGGTCGTGAATGAAGTCTCGGAAAAGAATGCCATTTTTCATTCAATCCTCCTTCTAATTTCAAATTTTCAAAATAAGACCGCCTAGGCAGAAAATGGGTTTATGCGCAAGTGTCAGGAACTTTCAGCCAAGCTCTACAGCCCTTGACGAAGCTCGTGGCAGATGCGCGGTGCACGATTTTGGGACAGCGGACAAGATTTGATAGCAATCGTTAGCACTCTAGCATCATCACATTTAAATGCTCTCTATCTGGGGTGAGAAATATAGAAAAATGGTCGCTTTGGTGGTTGATGATAGCGCTTCAGGGTGAGTAAGTAATCCGGAAATAGAAGAAAAATCTGTGAAAATACATTAGAAACTGGAAATTCTTTGAAAACAACTTAAATACCCAGTTTCCAAGAAGCGTGAGCGTAGAGTGACACTTGCCGGTACCTTTCTTATTGAAAATTTCATGTATTCAGTGAGAATTAACGCCCCCGCAAGGCTTTGACCCCTTGGTCATAGTTTAAATAACTATTATGCTAGCGAGCTAGTCGAGCGGTGCATAGAGTTTTAGAAAACATCTTTATTTGAAGCTAAAATTATTTCAAAACTCTGAATAAATAGGTGAATGCTTCCTGGAAATCAAGAATGCGTATGTATATCTGAGGATTTTTAACTTCATATTTTCTCGGCTCCATGGACTGACATCACACTTAGGCGAGCGAAATTCAACGAAAAGTCGTTTATATATTCTACGGAGGCGAATTACTCTACTCATGTCTCCTGTGGCCATCCAGGAAATTCTGCACCATGGTAAACCACACAGTTTGGGCTTAGCTGGACTTAAATAAAAAGTTAGTCCTGATATTCCACACTTTATTTTAACAGACTCAACCAGTTTTGATTTGTCCTCACGTCATTTTCAAGGGAACTAAATAAAAAAATACTGGGATTGGTATGATTTCATTTTTAGGAAAGGGGGATTGGATTTCACTATTGAGGATAGTTAACTGCTTAAGAAGGCCATAGAAAAGTGAGGTAAACAAGGCTACGGTCATAGAAACGGAATAAGTGAGGGGAATGGAGAAGGGTGGTGGATTGTAAGGTTGAATTTGGTGAAGTTTTTGTTTGAAATTTGGTTGAAGAAAGGTGGAATTTGGTTGGTCAACTAATTCAACCCTACAATTTGGAATAACTTACAGTATATAAGTTTCCCATGAAGTCCTGTCTTTTTCAAGCATGTTAAATTTTTTTATTTAAAACAGCCGCATGTGTCATTTCAAAATATTTAGCGAAGTAAGACTTTTTTATTTTTAAAAGATTTTAAATGTTCTTGCATTTTGACACTCATTATCTCAACATATAATCGGCGAATAAACAGAAAATTCGCCGTCTTTCACCTTCATAAGCTGGACGTGTCTAAAGAGTTATCATCCGGATTCGAACTCGTGACTCTCCTGGTCATCGGCCTAACGACATCCACTGAGCGTCCTAAATGCTGATTGTGAGGGGGAAAGCGAAACAAAAGGAGCAACATATTATTAATTGAATGTCGCATGGCATCAAGATCGAACGTGCTGTTTGAAATTTATTTCAAAAAGGCCGTCCCGAACATGTTTCCGATCACCACAGTGACCATGGGACATTTTCCCGCAACGATAGTCATACTGATCATGCATTTGCATCTTCCCTTGCTACTTTAAAGCTAACCGTAGACCTAAGTTTCGTAGACGATAAAAAGTTCGGTATTCAGTCTAATTGGGGCTCTTTTCCTCTGAAAATAGTGTGCCGTCTGCCGATCTTGCCCTGGCGAAACTCATGTTCAGGCCACGAGAAACTAGTGTTGTGCGGAACGTCATTTGGTCCATGCACCCTATGGTAGCAATCTACTCTTCAGGAAAGCCGTCACCTGTACATTTTTTGCCTTTGCCATATGACTGTTGCTGTTTGGAGCCCCAACATAGACCGGGTGACGGTTGCCTGGTATGCGTGTTTTCCGAAATTTGGAATCCGCCAACTGAATTCAAGAACTTGCTCCTTAAATAAACAAAGGAAAGGTTTTTATTGATTTCAGTTGCTTCTGAATCTTGCGAGAAATACATGAAAATCATTACATCTACAAAATACCCTGCAAGCCACCTCAGGGGTGTGTGGCAGGGGGTGAGTATTCACCAACATGCATTTCACTATACCCTAAAGTTAGTGTAACTACGACTAATTATGCATTAGCATACATCGCTAATGCTTGTCACGAGACGAAGCCTCACTAGCATGCACTACACTACAGATATTATCACAATGGAGAGGGACCGTTACTATATATATGTATTTTGCAATTACATACACAAATGGACAGAGACTCAAGACTTATTTAGAAAACATGCACGGCGTGCTGCTAGTACTAGGTAACAGATAAGAATTCAAGTATTAGGGAGTACTACTACTACTAAGAGCTACACTATCTATCGGCAAACCTAGATAAAAGTCTCATTGGCCGCTGTTATGGTCCCTTATAATTCGTGGGAAAAATGACATTTTAAATCTGTCCGTTCTGCTGTCTAGTTCCCTAATTTTATTCTCATGATCTGATCTACCGTAGCATGTCGGATTTCGTAAAATATTATCAACGTTGTCAGAAAATAGACCGGTTTTGAACTTACATAATAGATTGAGACTAAATTTTAATCGACGGTCTGAAAGCGTTTCCCATCCCAGTTGCTGCAAAAGGTCAGTAACACTAACGTGATTATCGTAACGGCCTTTAACGTATCTTGCCGATCTTCGCTGCACGCGTTCTAACTCAGTTTCCAAGCCTATCTCATAAGGATCCCAAATACTGGCAGCATATTCCAAGTGGGGTCTAACGAGGGAGAAGTAGCTGATTGACCTAACTTTATCGTCGCACTTGCCAAGTATTATTTTAACAAATCCCAATTTACGATTAGCTTGACCGGTAAAGTTGCAAATAAAGGAAACTTAGTTGCCAAAGCGGAAGTCCGTTTAGCAGTGAGGACTGAGTTAGTTTGATTCTAATATTTATGAAATTGTGTTGCTCTAATAGCGTTGGGAAAGCATTTCCTTACATCTTACCGCCTGTTGCTTCCCAGAGAATTCTATAAGTCAGGCATTCTCACGGAGTTGGACGTGGGTCCATGCTCTCAGTAACAAAAAGCTATTAAGATGGTGCTACCCAGCCATATTAATTTTGATCGTGTTCTTATAATTAAATTGAATTTTAAAGCATTGTAAGTTACGTGAAAATTGATGATTTTTTAGGTTTATGCCCCGTAAATTAAGGCAATTACTCGCAAATATGCCTTCCTATGTAGTATGAATCCCACCTTGCTATATTAATATTTATCATGTTGTTTTTCTTTCATTGAATTTTCTCAGAGCTCACGAAATGTGTAAATGTAGGTATGTTTTTTTTAGGCTTTTGCTTAGAAAATGAAAACAAAATTTGTTCGCAAATATGCCTTGCTTTTCATTGGTCAGTTGCGATGCACTAAAATAGGGCCACAAAATGTTCAGCTGATTGTAGTTCTTTCTGCTATAACTAAGTTAATTATTTTTATTTTATTATTATTATTATTATTTAAGAAATTTTATTAAATTCGCTTTTATGGATGTGCTTCAGGACTGTTTAAAGCATTCGGTGTTTTATGTTCTTCTATTGGACCTGAGGGACGAAACGCTTTGGTACACCTCTTTTTACGATCGAATCACCAACGCAAGTTGCGACTTGCTCGCTGGATGTCTCGCTGCAAGGAGATGCGCGGAGCTTTTGAGTAGGATGGAGCTGATGCACAGCGCTCGACCAGCAACGAATTGCTGCGTGTATAAATTACGGGATTCAGCGCCGCAAATAGTTTGCCGTTTGTCGCGTGTAAATTTCTTTAACAACCCCCATCCTTCCCTCTTGCAGGCTTCAGTGACAATTACATCGACTCACACCCCACTGAGTGCGTAGTTTAAATAGGTGATGGACTTAAAAATATTGAAAAAAATTTTTTGAAGTCCATGATGTCTTTAAATGGGGTCTGTTGCAATTTTTGATGGGCGCATTGTGAACATTGCTGAGAAAGCCGGAAACGGATCTTGTTGACAAATGATCGCGCATGAAAAATCAGCTACATGAATCATTTGATCTTTACCGAGCGATATCGGACGAGGCGTTGTGGAAATGTTTCTTGTTGAACTAATACTATCTTTACTTTTTTACTTGCGCTTTTTTGACATTAACTGCGCGTTTCAACGTATTTCCGCAATCAAGTGGCTTACATCTTTACCTGATGGTGATGCTAAGACGTTGAAGGGTGTAGATAATGACAAAACATTAGTAGAAAGTTGCCGGGCCATTATTTACTTTAATTCGTCGTGTATTTATTTCTCAAAATCAAGTGATACGTGCAACATCGTGGATTTCCTGTTTTAGAAGAATTATGACCGTCGTGTGAAATCAGAACCCTACTTAGACATATTTTTTGAATCTGCATTGTGGTCCTGAGTTTTTTAGACTACTTATCTATTCCGTTTCTTTATTTTGGTGCCTTTTGAGTCTACTCTTCTATAGAGATAATCTTTATCGAACATCCTTAAAACTCGTGTTTCAAATGAAACTAATTGTGATTCCTTGGATATCGGCCCCAGCTCCGCTGCCTGTACTCTCTGTTGGAAATCGGTGGTCGTAAAAAATAGATGTTTGGTGATCGATATTGGACTAGAAGTAAGCATAGGTAATGATTGTTAATTTTGGGGATGCCAGTGATTTTCATGCGTAAGTAACTATTGCTGGATGAGAAAATTTCAATTACATTTTTGCTTGTAGATTATTTCAATTAGCTAGAATTCTGAAGCTACCTGAAACCACAGCGCAAGTTGGCCGTTTTATTTTTTCCTCGGATTGTTAACTATGGAGTATCACTGGGTGGTCGAATTTTTTGTTCCTTTGCAGAAGGAAAAAAAATCTTTCCCAGAAAGGGGTATGATGAAAATTCAGTCGTGATTCACTTGCTAGGTGGAAATACGTGCATTAAGTTCTCCGGTGTAAAGGTATTTTTTCCCGTACGTGTTATGGTTGACCCACTTCCACAACTCCTCTTAAAACATTTATCAGCGCGGACTAATTAAATTTATATCTAAGTGCCAACCCATACTAAATATAACATTGCAGCTATTGCAGAAAGAGGGTGCTTATGGATATGTTGAATCACTTAGCGCTATTTAGTTGTTGAACTATTCAACATTATTCCTGTTGGATGATGAAACGATTTGTGAAAGGTTACCTAAATATGCAGTTTAAAGCGTTATTATTTTGTTTTGACGTCTGGAAAGCTTGATGAAATCGACGAACGAGTTAACGTCATACCCTCCACGGATTGCTTGCGAAGCCTTTGAAGGCTCGCCGTCGCTGACGTAACTGTCGACCCACCAGAAACAATGCAACTAACCTTTAGAAGTGGCGTGGATGTATTTAAATAAGGTTCCCATGCTTCAACTGATTAAGTTTTATTCATTCAGTCATCCGACAGTTATTACTAATTGAGTACTCCGATATCAGTGATGAACTAAGAATACTTAACCAAGGATTTTACTAACCTACATTTGAGAATTAATTGATTCCAAAGAGATAGTTCCTTGTGTACTTAGTTCATTGCGCACAACGAGGCGAATTGAGCGGAATTAGTCCCTCTTTCAAACGAAAACTTGAAAAGAATAATTAGGTCGGTCCCTGCCTGAAAGAATTTAACTTAGTGGTGAAAATTTCCGAATTTATTGTGAAATAAATTGTGGCAGCGTTTACTGGGTAGTAATGTTTTTTTATAAATAAGTGGAAATCTGGAAAATGCTAGTTCAGCTTATGAGAATACCCTGGGGAACCCTTTTCTCGTGTTAACAGGGATTTGCGTGCCAAAAGGCCGTAATCGTTGTCGTAATTCCTCTTTAAAATCTCTGCCCCCCCCCCCCTCGTGAGAACTGAAGTTAGAGACGATCGAATCGGTGAGCTGGCTTGCTGGCTTCCCACGCTTAACGGTTGTGGAATTTTGGTTGGTATTCCAATCCCTTCTCGTACGCTAGGTATAGGACACTTTTAAGTGCAGTGCAGTGTTCATCGCGTGGGACGTTTTTAGCTGTGGACTGCTTGACGTCCTTCGTGTGAGTAGGCTAATCCCGATCACTAGTTTTTCTCTGCCCTTACCCGATCTATAAAATCCAGCGTCTACCAAATAATTCACCTGTCCTTAATGGCGCAATCGACCTCGGCTGTCGATCGCCTGCCTTAATAGGCGAAACTTTAGCTCCTGCCTTAAATGGATTGTAACGACTGTACTCTTAAACAAGGGCCCACGTCTTGAATTAGGTTTTTATGCTGTAACTTTTACAATTTACATTCATTTTCTTATAATTTTACATTATACATTTCTTTTACATTCCCGTAGTTACCTTTACAAGTACTTATTTGATAGCGACGAGGTATATTAATTAAATGTAGCAATATATATTGAATATGATGATGTAGGATACTAGTCGCATGGATTTTGAAATCCGTCTTTCATTTTGCGTGTAGTGCATGTTAATGTGAATTAAAACTTATCCTCCCAAAGTACGACGGGCAAACAGCTAACTTTTACGAATCTCAACTTTACCTAATGCAAGGTTCGTGGAACTTTCGGAACGGAGAGTAAGGGAAACATTTTAGACCCCTAAAAAATCTGGTGAAAGGCTGTGGTTGAGGAAACCCTGAAAAAGCCAAAGGAATCATGAGCTTCGGGAGAAGGATCAAAAAACATGCCGTGTTCCCATAAAAGCAGACAATAAAATCTACTCCGTGAGATGAGATCTTGTGGAGAAGAATTTAGAGGTGAATGGAACACAATTTGCTTTGATCCATATTTCTCCGTATCAGTCCGAGTTTCATTCTTAGTCATAATCCCGTAACAAGTCCTGTCGCTTGACACTGCTATTATCGTGAAAATTGCCGCTGTTAATCTTAAATCGTAATAATCTTAAATCGCAAAGCCTGCTTTTATGCATATTAAGGTGGAGCATTTAGTCTTCTTGCAATATTTACCTCGTTCTTTTCTTAACGACGTTTTTTAGGAAGTTTCTCGAGGGAATTTGACTTAGGCAGGATAGCAGTATGTGGAAAGTATGTTAATGGCGGTATTTGAAGGAATACCTAATGTTTGCAATGGAAGATGGGAGGAGAAGAAGCAGAATTTTTTATTAATTGAAGAGGGGGTTGAAGTATCCTAAGCTGAAGGAAGAAATTGCGCGAGGAAAGATATGCTTAAAATTGGAAATCAGCGTAAAAACTAGTCCATCATGGTCGTGCTTGGACCAGGAAATCAGGGAGTGCTTAATGAATCCTAACACTCGGAAAAAATCATGGAAGTTTCAAAGAAATTTGAGAACACTAACCTAAGTGGTAGGATAGCCCCTGCTAAAGGATGCAATCACCCGAATATTGCCGTTTTCAGGTGTCCTTTAAAATACAAAATTGCTAGTGGTGGCAACATGTGGTATACAATTTAATGGCACGTAGAAGAGCTGAAAGAAACCGCATTGCAGGTACTGGATCTGTCAAGTTGGAAAAACTCACCCTGGAGACCATAGAAAACTAAGAGAATTTTATTTTGCAGTTCCTGCCGCCATCGAGCTCATCAAAGCCTACTCTGGACCGAAGGGAGATCAACAATAATATTGTTGAAAACAAAACCGTGTCCCACTTCGTTATTTCTCTGTGCGAGACCCGGACGAGAGAAAAATGGGTGAAGAGCTGGCGCATACGACTCGGTCGGTAGGAAAATAAAAGTTACTTAAGTGGGCCAAGTCGACGAAACAAAATCTAGAAATAAGGGAAAACTCAGGGGAATATACTTTGCAGTTTATGCTCTCATTACTCCCATCGAAACCTACGTGTGATCAATACAAGGCCAACGATAATATTAGTGTTACAAAACCCTTTTACAGTTTGGTATTTGACCGTGCAAGAACGGGAATTGGCGAGAGAATTGGATCGAAGAGCGGGCGCAATCAACTTATCTACGATGAAAACAAAAGTTACCATGAGTGAAGTAGAGCGGTCCACATTTAGTAGACGAACGCTGTTGCCAAACTTACGCACTGTGTGCTCACTTCTTGTCCATTTCCAACACCGCGCTAAATTTAATAAGGGAATAAAATAGGCATATTAAAAGACTCCTAGATGTACAATAAGTACATAGTAATAGTACTTATTTAATTCCCATGCTGCTCTGGGCAACATCGCACCTCCGGTCTATTGGAGAATTACACGAAAAACGAAACTTTACAAGAGCTCATACTGTCAACTAAATGTGGAACGCCCGATACTTTCTCGTTGTCGCTTGTCAGTGCGACCCACTGTTCGTGTCGACCGAAGTCGCAATACTGGGGCAGGAAATATGATACGGCTCCTGTGGAGATTCGTTTCCTGTGTAAACCTCAATAAGGCAGGAGGTCCGAAGTTGCCTATGTCAGCCTGAAAATTAACACAGCGCCATGCAGCATACTAACTGCGCATCTTGGAGTCTGCCAGTTTGCAAATAGGTACGATTATTCCATAAGGTGACTTTCTTAAAATTTAACGCGGTGTAGGGGTTTCACACGTGGCCTAGAGGCCACCATACGGAACATAAATTTGGCAACGGCGTTCACCATGATGCCCATACTGTGAACTAATGTGGAACGGATTATATGTGGTGTTGTTGGGCTTGGATTGGGGTTTTATATATATTCGCGGGCCCGCGCCATGTGGGGCGATTGTTTTGGGCGTGACAGGAGGACTCTCGGGTGCTGCTTCAAACCCGTGATGGAAAGAGGAGGGTGCCAGCCGTATCATCCCTTTCCCCCTTTTGCTCACATGAGCGCCCGTGCCACCACCCCCTTCTCGAACTGTCGCTTCGTCCCTCAGGGTGTCCCCTTCTTCTTTCGTCGCTTGTACTGTGGGGGGTGGGAAGAAGAGAGGAAACACCCCCTTTCGCTCTCTCTCCTCACCCCCCTTCCCTTTCGGCAGGGTGTGTGTCGGAGAGGGGCTGGGGAAGACGGGAGTTTTCCGAATCGATATCTCCTACCCCTGTTGACGTTCACCCTTTTGACGTCATACTCCTTCCCCTTCATTCCCCTCCTCCGCCGTTCGTTGTTGGGGGATGGGGCGTCTGTTTGGGGGGGGGGGAGAGGGGGGTGGCTGGAAGGGCAGTGGGCGTCCCGAGCGTCTGCGACGTCACTATGACGTTTGGGGGGCGGGCGAGCAGCTGGGCGAAGGGGGGCGTCTGAATCGACGGCGCCTCGGAAACCCTCCCCTCCCGGCTGCACTCCACTTCCCACCCCTTCCTCTCCCGCAACCACCACCAGCCGAAACTTGCAGATAGGGGTGTTTTGCGAGCGATATTGGGATACATCGATGCCCCAGACTCCCGTGCGTTGCATCATTTACCTCTGACGTGGGAGCATAATATTTAGTCCGGGGCTGCAGTTACGGAACTGCGCGATCGATGCGTAACGAGCGATATGGCTTCCAGTGTTGCCCCATCTGTGCCTTAAACCTTGATACTACTACAACAAGGTAGGAATGAGTCCGCTCTGCGCATGACGTCACGTCACAAGAGGCTGACGGCTAGAGAATTTGCATAGGAATAATGGATAAAAGCTCCGGTAACTTAGTTTTTAGCAACGAAGGAATGGACTTAATTAGATATGTGCATCCTTAAGTACTGATATACAACATATTTGATCGGAAATAATTATTAAATATGTAGTTTGAGAATACGTTCTTTTTTACAGCGGAAATAAACCTAGCCAAAATTTATAAACAAATGGAATTTCAAACTTTTACCATTTTCATCATTAAAGTGTCTTGTTTCCGGGAAACCTGGACTCGGTTCACCCGTATATTTGTATCAATGGAATATCTAAAAAAATTTTATTCCCTCACGTTTCTTCGCCTTGCTGTTGAATCCTAACACCTCACAAGTACCAAATGCACAATGGACTCAGTGATTAACTAGCGAATGATGTAATCCAAAATACGCCATAGCGTTCGAACCAATCCATGCGCAACGACCAACATTGTATTAGTAGTGTTTACGGCATGTAAACAGGAACCCAGCTCATAGTTGTTGTGGTTGAGGCACGAGACTTGGCAACGCTGGGGCTCCTCGTTTCACTCGACGTATAACGATCGTAAAGTTACCTTATAGGCACCCAGAGTTGCGGAGAATATCCCCCATGTCGTCTCTCTGGGAAATCGGCCTCACGTGTACCCGATATCGATCTGCTTTATCGATTTAAGGTGACGAGTTCCGCTCACTAGCCTTTCGATGTTGCAGTCGTCGATCGGCGGTTGAAAGGAGTGTGATGTTGCCTGCTGCATTATTTTCAATCTCAAGCGGCGATTACACACAGGAGTTGACTTTTATCTGATCGATTTTTATTGAGTCGAATCCACATGGAACCACAACTAGGATGGCATCTACTCCGTCCAAGTATCGAATTCCGCCACTATCGATGGCGAACTCCTATAGGAGTAGGTAGGTATGATACACGTCCAAGTTTCACCTTCCAAGTGGACTCGTATAGGAGTCAACTCCTGTGTGTAATCGCCGCTTTACATGTGAAGTCATACAATGTGTGTTTACCTTGCGTCGATATCTCGTCCCTGCATCGATGTGTAGTGAAATGTTTCATTTTGTTTCTGTGTTACGCGCGGAGAAAGCGACATTGTTTAAATAAATGTCACCGACAATCTACGCATTTATTTATGAATGGTCCAAGTGCATACTCGCTCTTCACGTATCACGAACTCACATTCTTATGAGCATCTATAGTTCTTCTAGCGGAATTATAAATATTCAAGTATGTTCTATCTTACCTGTATCTCGCGCGCTACTTTTTCGAATTTGAATCACCATTAGTTATCGATTGTTGATTTCGAACGTCTATTAATAAGTCCTTTTTCTCCGTTGATCGGGATGGATTTTTGTCCTATTTTTATTTTCATATGCATAGTTCCTTTCTTCTCATGTGTTAATTTTCTGTATTTTTCTTGTTGAAATCCGCATACGCAAGTTAATATAAAATATATACTTCAGAATATTTGTCAATTCTGCTGTATTCAATTTATTCGGACGGATGTGATCATCATCCCTGTAATTTTGTAATTTTTCCTGGAGTTTATCATTGGATTGGTTGTCTCATTATACAGACACAATTAGTGGTTAATTTGGACGCAGAAAATCTCTGGCACTCTTCCTTAAAAATGTTCAATATTGTGCAAGAATGCTTTCCATGAATATCATAATGCGATATGTAATGCTTTCGTTTGCCTGAGGCTGATGTGGTTGGGATGAGACGGATTATCACCGTCATTCTATATTTTGTTTTTAATTGCATCCTGATGACTCTGAAGGCTTTGACGGTGCCCATTCGTCGAGTGTCAATGGCTAACGTCGCTACGCGCGATATTTTAAAAACACCTCGGTTTGACAAGTATCGACACCTCGAAATGGACAATTATTATCGGAACTATGATATGGACCATGGTTATGTCTTCTCCGTATGACGAAAATTACCGCATAAGCGATAATACTTCCCTCATCCAAAGTGTTCAATATGGCTCGATATACCCGAAAGTTGTAAACAAGTCGATATAACGTCGCCACCTTGATATTTTTGTCGCTGGGATGGTTTAAAAATTAAGCATTGCACAGCTCTAGATAGGGTATGATTACGGTGACCGTATTTTATTGGCGAAAATAACGGGCTTATGAAATGAGTTCTTAGGAGTAACATATATTGGTAAAGTTGATTCATGGGATAAAAAAATCTATGTGTATTGTTTTCTTTTGAAAATGGAGATTCAAGGAAACAACAGACCATCTCAACGGTTGGGAAACTATACATAATAATATTTTCATTAAGTGTTTGGCGGAAGAGACTTTGAAGAGGAGGAATATTATGAGCCTTGAGAATAGGAGAGCGTGTATGAAGCATTACATAATTGTAATATATAAGCGAAGGGAGCCAGTACTAAAAGAGAACCAGCTTCCTAGGCCTTAGAGGAATAACTTAGTCCTTTGAGTTTGCCTATCCGAAAGGGAATGGCGTGATGGGCATGCATGTATGTATTCAAACAAAATAAAGAATGACTTTGAGTTTGGTGAAAAACATATATCTCTATACACAGATAAACAGAAATTTGAAATAAAGGACTGTTCTGTATGATAAGGGACGTCTGGTCACCGGTGGTATGATGCATTGCAATGTCGATCCTCGGAGATCGTGGTGAGGTGATGTTTCGGATGTGGCGTCACATGGCGCCGCGCTCCGTGCACCATCCCAAGTGCACCGCCAACTCGTCTGTTGTGCCTTTCCCTCCTTAAGCGACTGCTCCTCGAAATATTCCCTCCCTTTGTCTCCGCCCGTTCCTATAGTTCATCGCAATCTTTCGGAACCCCTTCCTCTTCGTGTTTGCTCCCACGGCCCTACCTCCTCCAAACTCCCTCCCCACCTCTTCCTCCCTCTCTCCCCTTGTTTCAATGTATCCGCTCCTCGAATCCATCTTTTCTCCTCCCCTCTCCGCCTTTATACATCACCCCCAACTACTCCGCGTCTTCTCTCCATACTCCTAGTTCCCCCGTTTGTTTGCAAACCTCCGCATTCATTTTTTGCCTTAATATTTTTTATCTCCCGTCTTTATTTTCGTTGTATATTATTCCCCGAGTCTTTATTATTATGGCCGTCCCTCTTTTTTTCATCCAAGTCCTCTCTCTCCTCCTCTTTCTTGCGGCGTCTTGCAGCTTGTTGGAATTCCGTACGCGGAGTCTCGCTTACAAAAGAGAGTGGAGAGGTGGAGAGAGTTGGAGAAAAAAATTCAAGGGTAGAAGAAAACTCTTTCCCATTTGATTTAATTTTTTTTGCATTCGTCCGTGTAAGAGCGCCTTTGACTTCGCTCTGCAAACAAAATTTCTTGATACATTCCGTGTGATTTAATGGAGAGTTTTCGACATTGCTCTCACACCGGATTTTTTTCGAGTTTGCAAGGTTTGCGAGGACTGAGTTCAGTCCAGAAAAATGGTGCAAAAGGTGTATTTGATTGACGAGGCGTATGCTAGTGTGATTTAAAAAATCGATAGTCGTTATGTTGAAGTTGCGTTTATCTTGAACAACTTCCCACGCCTTTCTGTAAGGTGCTGCAATTGGAAATTGTGCAAGTACTTTTCACGACCGAATGGAGAAATTTCCCAAATTCAGACTTTATTACTGTCAATTTTTCTGATATGACCAAACCAAATTCTAATGAATATTCAAATTCGGGCTTCTCTTTACCTATGCGAAGTTTTAACTGAATTAAAGGTCACCATCAGTACTGCATACTGAGTACGAAATACGATCGGCTGTGCTAAGGTTAACAGCCGGTGATAGGCTTTTGCCCTCAAAAACGCTAATTATCGTTAAGGAATTGCAAAAAATGTGAAGAGATGTTGGCAGTGAACATGTATCAAGGATAACTTCTTTTATGGGTGCTCTGAATGGAATGTAAAGCCAGTGTCTCTTTTTTTACCTTCACTCTTCAGCCCAAGATGTCTACATTTTTTTAGTCTGCTGCCTTGGAAAGAACTTTCATTAATTTCCTGTCACTACGGAAGCGTATGCTTTTTTTTTTGACGTATCAATTCTGGTGGCCCAAAATTTGCCCTCCAGAGTCAAATAATGTCATAAGAAGAGGTTGTTGAGTACAAATAATTTCACAAGAAGAAATCGTAAAGTACTTTTTTAAAGAACTTATTTTGTTAAAGTTGCTTATTTGCGTCATATAACCTTGAAATTTTAATGAAAGAAATCTTTAATTTTTTAAAGAAGTATGTACTCCCAAATAGAATAAATTTTTCATGATTGAGATTGATATTCATTTTCTCTAATCAATGACTGATGGGGAAGAAGGGGAAGGGGTATGTGTTTTTGGAGCAACTTGTATTAAGTGGTGTTGTTTCTAGGTACTTTAGTAAATCGATTATTTTCGGTATGTGTGAACATGTCTGCGGTAAGATGGCTAAATATGTTATGATATATCCGTTTTTTTTAAATTATGCATACTGTTGGATTCGTCTCCGTGAGATCAGTAAGATGGCAAAATATGATATGTGTAGGATTTATAGGGTTTGAGGAAAACCCTGTGGCAATATGCGATATGTCCATTTTGCAAATATCTTCAGTTGGCCAAGAGCTATATGTCATGTAAATTACTCTCCTGTTAAATTTGCTAAACATGACATATCATGTGTAGCCATCTTACCACAGATGTGATCCATTATGTTAGAAATGCTTGAACTCTCAGTATTACTTAAGTGAGTTCATTTATACTCTCTTTTTACTTCAACTGTGAATATCTTGAATATATTCATGCCTGCTACTAAATATGGCGATGAAATAATGCAGAAATTTTTTCCTGTGGCAATTTCTACGTCATGTGAATGTCTTAGTTTGAGGTACATTGTTGACAAAATCCATGTCATGATTGCTGTATTAAAGTCTAGTTATATTTGGAGGTTTTTCCTGGTGGCTGATGGCTGTTGATAATTCTATCTTATGAGGCTATTTTAGCTCGCATGCAATACTTTGTAGTGATTGACCAGTCAATATTTACGTCTTTCCTTGCCTCTTTTGCAGACAAAACATCATCTGGAGCGGCAAATAGATGAACTGAATGCAGGGCGCCCTCAGTGTCCAGTTGGTTTAAACACATTAGTGATACCCAGGAAGGTGACCCTGCGCATAAATGAGAAGCAGCAGCCGTATGTGTACCTCAATTGTGGCCATGTTCAGGGGCACCACGATTGGGGTCAGGACAAGGACTCCCCTGGTGCACGCCGGTGTCCCATGTGCTTAGAGGTTGGTTTCTCCGCTGCACCTTTGATCATCATCCTAAACTTTCTAGCTTTGGACTGATGCTCTAATTTCTTGATAGAAAAACTTCTTCCTGTATCATGAATATAAGTTGAATTTTAACTTGCTGAAAATACAATGAGGTTGACTTATAAACTGTTTTCTTCATGTGGACATTGGTAATGAATAATGTTTAGCAAACATGTGAAGGTAGATATAATTTAATTCTCTTTAAGTAATGTTGTATTGATTTTAGATAAGTAATCATTTATGAATTAATATTTTTGGAATAGCCACAAATCAATTGATAAGTTGGTTATATGAGGAGGTAATTAATGACTGAGGTATCAACACTTAAGAGGATATACACCACAGCATACAACACAACTCTGTATTTAAATAGCTTGGGCAGCTCTCAGTTCAGCACACATACATCAGAACATAATAACTCTTGAAAATGAAGTGTATCTCATTTAATTTAAATTGTGCTTTAAATAATCCATTGAGAAATGTGATGAGAAATTATGAATCTTTCAAGTTATTTAATGAATTATATTGTCATTTATAGATTATTTTCAAAATTGTTGTATGTTGTTGTTATACAGTTACATTTTTCCTTGTGGTCTATTTATTTTTCTCTGGATAAGGCAGAGGTGTAGAAAATTATATTCAAGCATTTGACAAGTTTAAAGTATTTGAATATGCTTTTTTGTGTTTCTATGGGTGAGGATAAAGCTCATATGATAGTCACCATAATCAGTTAGCCGTTAGAGTGGGGATGGGGGGGAAGAGGAGGGAGGGGGGGGGAGAGGTGACAATGGATATTCATGAAAGATAATAATAAGGTCAGATCTCATTTAAGCACTTACTGCATTATATTCTTGAAGGAAAAAAGAACTTTTGTCCCATTGTTTTTCCTACAGGTTCCTTACTTCACTTCAACCTCCATTGTTGAGGAAAATTGTGTTATCTGAGGAATTCCGTCAACCTTTGGTGGAATGTCCATCTCTTTTGCAGGGGCCAATGTGAATTGCTTGAAGTATTGGCTATATTTTGATTGTATCATGGCAGCGAATTGTCTCCCTCATTGCCCTCCTTACATGGAAAGTGTTGTATTTGAAATAGAACTTGTCAAATCTTCTTTTCACAATCGGTTTAAAAAAAAACAGGTTCTGCCATAAATTAAAGGTAGTACATATGTTGGTGCAGCTTGTATGCAAGAGATGTACTAGTTGTTAGCTTTTTATAAAGAAGTGGACTTTAATAAAATATTAGCTGTCTTCTCTTTTATGCAATTGGGTAAGTTAGCAATGCTTCTCCAAAATGAGAGGGAAATCAACTTTTCATAATGGATCATGTTAAAGAGAAATATATGCCATTAATTGGACATAATGATCATAGGTTTCCCTAAATTTATGTTAGGAGAAAGATGCTTCATTCTCGACAAGTGGCCCTTAACCTTTTTTTTGGCCATTCCCCCTTTCACCATAGTACTACAGAAATATCATCCCCCCTTTCCAATATAAATTATTAAATAATAATTTAATTCCACAAATTAAAACAATGTGTTTAATTTTTTATTTTAAACTGTGGCAAACTCTATTGAATGCCACATAATAAACTTAAATAAACTACAATTGTACAGATTTTACATTATTCATACGTATATGGAGTATCTCATTTTGCTGAATATTGGTCCCATTCCTCATGGGGGGGCGGGGGGGGGGGGGGGGGAGAGGGGGGGCGGGGCGAAAAATTCTCTACTGGCTGAGAACCTCTGTTCTTGACTAATGTGGGAAATAGGAAGTTACAAGGGGTGGATAATGTCTCTTTTCATGCAAAAACATTAAGCTGTCACTGTGTGCTCTATACTCATGTCTTACCTCTTTCAACATCTTGGGTGCTGGGAGGCAGGACTAAAATTTGCGGGGACAAGCAAAGAGAAAGTCGCTCGTCATGTTACTTTTTCAGAGCCTACTAGGATGCTGCAAGCATGGCCTCTCGAAAATTCAGTCACTCTGAACTCCTTTGGTTGAACTTTTGAATGTTTGCTGTGTTGCCAAACCTCCAATGCCTTTGTTTGATCGGTGTTCTGTGGTGCTCTTTCTTACTCTCCCATTTCCATTTTTTTCCAATGAACCCATTTCCTTCTTTTCCTTATCCTCTTTCTTCCTTTATACCGTAACCTATATTTATTTTCTTTTATTCCCTTTCCCGTGATTCCTGTTACAGAAACCATTATCTTTGGTTTTATTCTCACATCCCCAGGATATTTATTTGCCATGTATTGTGGATTTGGATATCATAATGGATTAGAATTGTATTGGTCACAGAGAATTATATTGGTTGATCCATCACTGCTTAAAGCCCACTTCTGATGCTCATGTTTTCAAGGGATGTAGTGTTTCTATTCCACATTCAAGTACCTATGCTTTTTGTTTGCAAAATTCCATCAGAGAATCAACCAGGTCCTTTGATCTTCTCCTTCCCGTAAGGACTTGCAGTAAATGTCTTATTCCTTCCCTTATGTTTCTCGACTTGGGCGTTGGCTGGGTGACACTGGTCGTGACAAGGGACGACACGTAATCAACAGGACCCCTCTTACTTTGGGCCGTGAGGATTTCACGGCTGAGGGAGTTGAGGGATATTAATCTTGTCAACGTTAGCTGGTGCCGATCCTCTTGGTGGCATTCCCCTGCCTCTCAGCAACGGAGGCCTTTGAACTGTTCTGGACTCACATGAGAGCCACCCACCCCCACAAATTTTCAGTCTGCCTCCCTGCCCCCAATATATTTGAAAAGGAGAATAGTTTATGCCAAATCAAACAAAAAAAAACAGTATTATTGCATGCATGAAATCAGGAACATGTGATGGCTGTGTGCTCATACAGAAACCCATTGCTTATTGGTCTGGGACCACTAAAAATTGTGATAAAAATTATTTATTTATTTTTCATTCTTTTGAGAGCCTATGTGGAAGAATGTTCTGGAATTACTGACTGCCCGTATTTTTTTGCTCTCAGGACTTCAGATCGCAATGAGTCAGTCTGCTGATCGTAGTAGCTACCATAATCATTTTACGTGATGTTTGACATGGTGTCCTGGGTGGTACATTTTTCACATTGTCAATTCATTGGTTCTTAGAAATGTGCTTATTCTTGTTTTATTCATGATAGATCTCATTTTGATTTCTTTGACTTCAATCCTAAATTGTATTTGCTGTTAATAATTGCACACATATATTTTCATTATCTTATTGTTGTCCAACAAAAGTCAACCTGCAAGTTTAACTAAAAATATCCACCCAAATTATAAGATGATCAGAGAGATCTAATCTATAAATCCAACCATATTACTGGTTTTAAATTATATGTCCTCTACTAAAGAGGCTTGGTTTACATATGTAATATATTAGTTGCTTCTTGATGTTTTATAAATTTAACCTTATTCATTTATTTTAGGTTGGCCCTGTTGTGACCTTAATTGTGGGCATCGAACCAGCATTCTATGTGGACAATGGCCCACCAACATTTGCTTTCAACCCATGTGGTCACATGGCATCTGAGAAGACTGTAAAGTAAGTTGTGAAAAGTGAGCTCCATTGGGAGAATTTTGATAATGTGAGCTTAAGAGGGTGTAATGGGCTTGAGATTTGCTTATTCCAGACATATTTTAACAATATATTTGGAAAAATTAAGGAATACTATATCACCCTCTGGAGAGGTAGAGTTGTAATCCAATTTTCTATGTTATTCCACCCTCATAATCATTTTGATGTATAGGGTGGAATTACCTATGTATAATGGTTTTTATTTGCATATGCTAGTTCTAAGCTGCTCAACAGATGGTGATCATGCTGCAAATATGATCTGAAATGAATTGAAAATTTTTGACGAGTACATGTGCTTTGGTAATTGATATGAAAGTGCCTGAGTAATTTGTGATTCAATGTGAAATGTTCACTGTTTTTCTTAGTGGCTCTGTAAGTCTAAAGGAAATAATTTTATTCCTATCCTTAACTTCATGTTTTTATTTTCTTCATTTTAGCTTCTTCAGTGTATACAAGCTGCCATTAATCTAAATACATCTATTTCGCAGTGTATCTGAGCTTCATCCTCTATTGCCTTGATTTCTTCACAGATTCGTACATTAAAATATCCTATGATTTGGTTGATATTCTCACTTAGTACCTTTCCTTTGAATTTATTTCTACACTATCCACCCATTGTTGTATTTGGGTGGCTTTTAGCTTTCAGCTGGTGAGCAGCCATGGTAAAACAAATACCTTTGCCATGGAAACTTTTCAAAAATACTTATGATTCCATCAAATTCCAACTTATTTGTCTGTTGACCTTATAATTCAAAGCTTTTAAAAATCTCATGCTTGAGTATACTTATGTTACTTACAACTAGAGGCACCTGTTTGTGGTGAAAATTTTTGCCTGATTTCGTAATTTTTAAAAAGTTATTTCAGTATATTTTTCGCTATTTTTATTTAATTTTTTCAATAATTTTGCTGAATTATATTTACAATTTTCAGCAATTAAAGCTAAAACAAAAGATCATTGATGGGATATTTGCAGTGAAACATCATCTTTTATTTTTACATAAATAGAAGTAACATGTAAATTATACATCTGATGAAAACACTTGCGTACATCAAAGCATGAATGTTTGGAAAACATTTATCCTGCCACTTTAATAAGTAGGGCCTAGCCTATGCACATAATCTACAAATCAGTCTGTAAAAGACAGATACCAGTACTTCCATATTACTGGGAGTCAGAGCTGTTCTCCTGTCAGACATTATGTTACAATGTGTTGAAAATTACCTCTCACTATCAACATTACTGACTGGGATCAATAAAGCCATTATACAACTTCAACAAAATGCCCATTCTCTGATTTCAGGGAAAGAAGGGCAATCACATCAACATCTTTACCTTATCTACAAGGACTACCAACTAGATTCCTAAACACTGTGTATGGTTCAAGATATTCTGATGCTGAATGTTCTTGTAGAATGGGAATTCGCTTTATTTGCTGAGAGACTTCAACACAGTCTAAATCACCTTTCATTGTGCTTCTTGGATCAAACAGTTTACCAATAGAAGAAATGACAATTTTTCCTGAGTCACACTCCATTCACAACTTCAGTTTTATCAGGCTTGCTCTACCTACAGATTGGAACAGATATGTTAAATGTACCTGCATTTGCTTTGGCAGTTTCCAAAGTTTATCCGAGGTTGTCTCGAAAAAAGATGCATCCTCGAGTAATTTAAAGGTCTTTGAAAGGTGCATAAGCTTAAATGGTAGAACATGAATTAATGGTATCTTGGAGCTCTCTTATTTCCGCACCAAGTTGCAACATTTTGAGCAATACTCAATAAGAAAAATAGCTTGGCATTGAATTTTTTTTAGTTCATTAGAGATAAAGGCTTTAAAATAGTTCACAGTAACACTCTCATCTTCAACAGTTTCAATGAATTCTACTACATCATAGAGATATTCTCCTAGGTAGCCCACACTTTAAAACCACGAGTTCCACCTGGTGATGACAGGAATAGGGAAAAGTTTAGCTTTAGAGGGTTCACCTTCATATTTCTGTTTTAAGAATTGAATGTTACATGCTTTCTCTTTCGCATATTAAGGAAGATGTCTTTTGCCTGCTCAGCGCAATGGCTCAAATCACAGAGTTTCATGGCCCACACATGCCCACCAAATTTAGTTTATTAGTCCAGCACTGCGTGTGTACTAACCCTTTTGAAACTAAAACCCTTATTGCATTTATACATTGCCCATATAACGGGCTGAATCTGAAGTTATAGAAACTACATTTTGGTACTGAATTTCAAGTTTCTGAATTACACTCATAATTGCTTGTGAACATTCTGTAGCATTTGCATTGGCAATAACTTTCACTCCCCCCACAAACAACTTCTGAACTGTACCATCTCCACAACTAAGTACTTTTATCAGAACCATGAGCACACACTGCCCTTTTACGTATTTGCAGCCTGGCTGGGCGACGGGTGGCGATACTGATTCTTTCTTACTCATAAATTGAATCGTAGCCATCGCAAGAGAAAAAATGGTTGTTTCGTGTTTCAGTTTAAGTCTCTTTGTCTAATCATGGCACCAGGGTCGAAAGCTGCCCTTCCCACTTCCCTTTCTTTTCCCATCCTTGTTCCCTTCCCCCTCCCCGCTGACTCCACTAAACCTCGGTAATAAGCTGACGCTTGAGGCCGAGGGGAGGCAGCGCCCCCGCGTGGAGGACCCACAAATACACTGCCCTTTTACATCCGTCATTTCATCGCAAAGAATTGTAACTTTCATCTTTCACAGCTTCTTTTAATCTTTCCTCTTTGATGATTCGAGGTATAGGACCTTCTCGCAGTCTTCCAGCTAAGGGAAAGTCTCCAGCAACTTAAATAAGTCAATAGACCTAATATTAGAGTACTATTTAACACCATTTGAAGGAATTACAGCTCACTAGTCTTCATATTTTTCCATGCCTTATATCAGAATAATAAACGTACCAAGTATGGAAAGTGTATTCAAATTGACTTCAATTCCCCATGGAAATGTAGAAAGTGATATTATGAAAAATTAAGTTACACTCATATTTCTTCCCCGCCAAAAATTTGTACCTATTATTACACAAACCTTTTCATCCACTCCCTCAGCTTTGGATGACCAAGTTTTTCCAGTGGAATATTAGCATCGATGAATGCTCGAGTTGTTGATAAAACGAATTCTTCTTTATCGATTTTCGCTCGTTTTTCTACTGCACTGGCGTCTATGAGAGTAACTTGTCTTTTGATGCCTGTCGTCGCTAGCACCTTCTCCTCGTTCTTCTAATGGGAAGTACTGCTATTAATATGTTTCAGGCACGTGTCCTTTCTTTGCCACTCAATTTGCAAATTGCAGTATTTGCTCGTAAGTATCTTTCTAGTTTTGTCAAGCACGTAAAATTCTTCTGTTGAAAACTCATTTTCTTGATTAAAAACTGTCGCTACCATATAAATAAACTGCAGCACAAAATATAAGACAATGCACCGATCAGCAACAATTTCCAACGCGCAATACACTTTCGCACATAGATGAATGCTTTGCTTTTCAGGAAATGAAGTTACAGATACTCCATACGATGCTGATATATATCGAAGTGGTGTAGAATCGACTGTCATTGATTATTGGATTTTATTGCCATAACTTGAATCGAATTTCCGCCGTTAACTTCAAATGATGTGATTCCACACATTTTCGTCGATTATTTCGTGATTTTGCTTAAAGTTATGTAAATAGTTTTGCGTTTTGAGCCAAATTAGTAAAATGTTGCAAAAACTGCGATTTCGTGCTTTCGACTGTGGAGATCGTGGATTTAGTGAGAACATTTAACTCTTTAATAGTCATTTTAGCAATATAAGATTATAAGATTCAGGGATGTTACAAGTCAGGGAAATCAGGGAAATGTCAGGGACTTTGAAACCTGTTAGGGAAAATCATCAACCTGTTAGGGAAAATCATCGAGCTGTCAGGGAAAAATTGAATAAGGGTGAAGATCAATGAATTGATTAGTGGCCGATAGGTGTCAGGTAACACAGGTTACTGATTTGAATTGAATGTGCGTAAAAGCATTGTTCCGTGGATCCTCTTATGTTTTCATTCCTCACAAAAATTAAAAAAATGTAATGGTGACTTCAAGAAATACTTGTACAGCTCTCGTGAAAGCTTATGGCATTCGGATGCACGGCGTTTGTGTTGTCCGCTTCATAAAAAATTCCATTTTTTTAAATGTACTCATGCATGGCAAAAATGCCATGTCTTCGCTTTCCCCTACATCCCTTTTCCTACCCCTTCCACCAAACCCTACCCCTCCACGATGTCTTCTTCAGTGCATCCGAACGCCATTAGCTTTCGCGAGAGCTGTACATGTGCTTTGCTGTTTTATCATGATACCACTTAAGAAGTCAGAATAGATTTACATCATGTCATAAGCCATCAGTGCTAGACCAGGGTAACAAACTACTCAGTACATATTTAAAAAATTGAAGAAAGTTTGGCCCCATCTTTGAATTATCTAACCATTGCACGGATCATTTATTCCGTGAATGATAGTGTGACATCGGTGCTCTGAACGAGATTACAACAATTTAAATAGGATAAAAAAAACCATCACTATAAAGTAGGGATGAGTCGATTCCACTTTTTTTTCGATTCCGATCCCGATTCCGATTCTTTCAAATCGATTCCCGATTCTTGATTCCGATTCCATCGATTCTAATTCCTAATATCAGGTGAGATATTGATGTACCAATAGTGTGCGACTATTATTTAAATTCAAGTACTGGCTTGAATAAAATAACAAAGACAATTAAGTCGCTCAAAGAGTGCATTTAATGGCAAATAGCAAATATATCCTCAGCTTATAGTCTATGTTTAAAAAGCAGTAAAACCTTGATTTTATGTAGTTGGAGGGACCAAAATAAGGGCACTGTGTAAAATCATGACTTTATGAAAGGTGAGAGCAATGCAAGGTGTCAATCAAAAATTTGATGTACAACTGTCTCGAAAGCATTAAGATTTTCAACGTAGCCCTCTGCAGCCTATGGGTGTGCATAGCAAAAATTGTACAAATTTCTGAAAGATTCTCTCATATCGCTACGAGCAGGATGAACAGGCACTGCTTCACTGTCATCTATCATGTCACTGTCTCCCTCAAATAAATCAGAAGCTGGCACGTTGGAGCATTTTGCACTCACTCTTTCTACATTTGTTGCCAACTCTTCATCTATCTGATTGTAGGTGAGTGGTGAAATAACTGGCATTATTGGGCAAACCTGATTGAGTTGCCCAAGTTCATTAGCAAGCAGATTCTGCAGTTTCAGGGCCTAGATGAGGTCTCTTCAGACACATAAACTTCCATCTTGCTATAAACTGCCAATTTCCAGCAATTTTGCCATGATGCAAACAAAAGGAATTGAAAACTCATGCAGTACGTCGCTAAAAATGTGTTTGCAGACCGTCGGCATGTACACTGTTACGATGGATTGCTGGTAGATAAAAACTACTGTTTTCACAATTCGATATAGTAAAGATAGGGTTATATCGGAAGTTATTTCAAAAATACGTGATTTTAACCATATTGAAGAGATAAATGAATGTATTAAGCCTAAATCAACCATTTTTGCCAGTGCATTACTTGGCCATGAGATGGATTGTATGAGCTGAAAAAGTCTATGACCTGAAATGATCCTTTTCTTTGAATTCGGACCTTTCTCCTAAGAATATTTTCTTATTACAATAAAAAATATTTTAATAATTTCAATACAATTGAAGCAATCGTGTAAAGCGTGAATCATGTCGTGCTTATTTATTGGAGCTATTATGCGATGGTAGTGCCAAGGTCAATCTGGACCTCTGATTCAGCCAACTTCTTCATCTTCAGAGAATAGTGCACTCTCCTCCAACCCCTGCCGACACCTGATACTTTTTTGGGTTCGCTTCGAGAGGACGGTGTTACATCATTCCGTGATGAGAAGAGGCTGGCAGTTTCTTCCCCCTCTCTCGGCTCTTATGACGGCTTGGGTGATTCCATGACACCACCGGCTGGCTTTTTCGATACAATTTGAGCTGTTGTGTAAAGTGTAAACCATATTTTGCTTCTTCATTGGCGCTTTGCTGCGATGGCCACTCTTAGGACAACCTGTATCTCCGATTCAGCCGACTTATTTGTCTTCACCACGTAGCTAACACACCCCCCCCCCCCCCCTCCCCCCACCCCACGACCCTTGCCGACACAGAATATTTTTTTTGGGTTCGCTTTGCGATGATGGTGGCAAACCATTCCATGATGAGGAGAAGCTAACAGTTTCTTCCTCCTCTCTCGGCTCGTATAATGGCTTAGAATCAGCGAGAAAGAGAATGGAGTAGCCCGAGAAGATCTCTCCTTCGCCTTATCTGAGTTTATCTATCCTCGCCCATTTTCTCTTCGACCTAGGTGGCTTCCACTCTTGGATGGAGGGGATGGGCCTCCTTTTAGGGTGACTCCGCAGGCAGCACTGGGTTGATGCGGCTGATGCTCGAACGAAACGAGGGGAGCCATTAATTCGGTCGATTTGAATCGTACCCTTGTGATAGGGGTGAAGTAAATTTCGAACTTCCTCTGATTTTTCCACAACCTAAAGTTATGTTGAGTAGCACTCGAGAGAGCTTTGGAACCCATCGTCGCATCAATAGAACTAGCAATGTAGTGTATCGGTGCATGCGAAGAGAGAACTGGAACTCTGACTTCTTTTTACTTCCTTTTTCAGGACACATTCACTAAAGTGTGAATTTTAATATTTTGGATCTAGATCCAATTTTTTGGAATGAATTAGGATCTGATTTCAGTATCCGGTAAAATGTAATATCCGCGGATCTTTGTATCCGACGTATCTGTTCCGACCATCCGCTTGAAATGCCAAAAATGCTATGTAAAATCAAGATTATTTTGCTCTTAGGGACTGAAGTTATACTGCGTGCAATAAAAAAACTGCGAATAACCAAGAAACTACATAAAATCACGTTTTTACCAATAATATTCCCTATGTTCCCGGTCAGACTTGCATATCGCAACGTAAAAACAAGAACGACGTAAAATCAAAGTGTGCAAAATCGAAGTTTTACTGCATTTATCTATCTGGAATCGATGGATTCGGAATCAACTTTCGGCAATCAATTCTCGATACTGATTCTAAGCCTGAGAATCGGTGGAATCGAGAGTCGACATTTGGAATTGACTCATCCTTACTAAAGAGCATTGCCTGCAAAAATCAAATTTTTATCAGGCAATGCAAATTTTGGCGAGAGTGAACAAAAGTTAGCTTCATATATGCTGTATTTTAAGTAGTTACACACGTTCACCACTAGAGGTGCTTGCTTTGGTGCGCTGCAAGTCTGTATAGGAAAAATTACATGGCTTGACGCGACTGTATTATACTGCTTAAGGAGAAAGAAAATTACAGTTTTTGTCAGAGAAATGTCAGGGAATTTCTTTTCCTGAATCTTGTAACAACCCTAAGATTATAAAGTCTTATAAAAATGCCAGGCCATCGCTCTGGGTTGTACTTCAGGATATGACAGCAACAAGGAAAAAGTACACTTTTTTCTCATGCCGAAAGATGAGGAATCTTTAGCCAAGTGGACTAAGGCTATCCCTTGAAAGGATTTCATGGTGAAGCCAGGGAAAAAATGCACAAAGAGGACTTTTTGGAGTCTGATGTGATTTGTCTTCTGGCAACAAACTATTTACTATAAAAATCTAAGATATTTTGGATTTAAACTTTCTGAATTGCATTGCAACACCAGCCAGCTTACTTGAACCGTAGGTTTAAATTAAATTTTGTAAGTTAATCTTTCAGTTTTTATATTTGTCAGTGAGATATTATCATCTCCAAAATTTATATCTTTGTTATACTTTTAAGATTATTTTTCCCTTTTATGTATCTTTGTAATTCATTTACCGTCATAAGTTGGACAGGGGGTGTGGAGTCGGACACTGAGCAGAGTTGTCATAAAAATATTATGAAATCATTATAGTTCGTGCCACATAAACCCATTGCATAGTATCACGTAGCATTTTTATGACAGCACACACCCACTCAACACCCCCTGTCCGACTTAAGTCGGAATGACGGTATGCTTTCAACTAATTCCTATGTGTGTTTTTGATAAATACTGCTGGTGTTATAATATTTCAAAATATAACTGACTCTTTATCATCTTGATTCTGACAAAATGAAATCGTTCTTTGACGAAAATCAGAATTCATTTCTGGTAATCATTGTAACAAAAACAGTATTTCATATTGCCAATCTTGAAAATTTTTTATTTATATGCTTTTCTTAAAATCTTTGGCTCTCATTTAACGAGTCATTCATTCATTACAGTAATCTACCGGTTAGAGGTAGGTTGTGATGAAAGTCAGAGAAAATCCAACAGAATCTTACACGTGCCGTGCCCTTTCTACCTCTAGTATTTCTTTCTTCATCTCAGCATAAGTCCTACCTTTCTTCATCCCGTCCATAGAACCGATTCTCTTCCTTCCCCTTCCCCGCTTACCCAACATCCTACCCTCTATCACGGCCTTCAGCAAACCATCGTCCCTCATTACCCCTTCCAGCCACCTACCCTGTCTTCCCCTAATCTCATCTATAAGTTCCCTCTCCTCGCCCACCATGTCAAACACTTCCTCATTTGTTTTCCTTTCCATCCAACGCACCTTCTCCATCCTCCTCCACACCCACATCTTGAAAGCCTTCAGCCTATTTTCATCTTCCTTTCTCAAGGTCCACGTTTCTGCCCCATACAATGCAACACTCTATATCAAGCTCATCACCAGCCTCTTTTTTACATCCTTACTTAAGTTCCCCGTCATCAGCTCCCTTCCATTATTGAACGCTTCCTTCGCTAGCGCTATTCTCCTCCTAATGTATTTGCTACTATGTCCTGTTTCTTCTAGCGTACTACCCAAGTAATTAAATTGTTCTACTTGCTCCAGTTTGTGACTTCCTACTCCTATCACCAACTTTGCTTTCTTTGTCCTACAGAATCTCATTACTTTAGTTTTCCTATTATTTATCTTCATTCCGTATTTCTCACACTGCTTTTCCAGTGCATCTACTAAAGTTTGAAGTTCTTTCGATGACAGACTGACCAACGCCTGGTCGTCTGCGAATCTAACCGACTTTATCCACTGGCCTCCTACTTTCATCCCCACATCTAGCTCATCCCATGCCTCTCTTACCATTTCCTTAGCATAGATGTGAAAAAGTAAAGGCGACAACGGGCACCCTTGCCGTACCCCGCGACCTATAACTGCCCACCCTGATTCACCGTCAGCTACCCTTACCTGAGCCCTCTGCCCCATATATAAGTTTCGGATGAGTCTCCTGTCACGCCAATCTATTCCTATTTTCTCCAGTATCTGCATTAGTTTATCCCAGTTTACTCTGTCAAAGACCTTTTCGAAATCTACAAAACAAGCGAAAACATCCTGATTATGCTCTAGGTTTCTATCAATAAGTGTCCTCATTTCCGCAATCACGTCTCTGGTTCCCCTCCCCTTCCTAAACCCAAATTGGTCATCGCCTAAATAGCTCTTTGCTCTGCTCTCCAAACTTCTATTTAGTATTTCTAAGCAACACTTTTGCTGCGTGCGAAACTAAACTGATTGTTCTATACTCCTCGCTTTCTGACGCTTTCTTCTTCTTCATTCAACGATGCTGACCTAATATTCAAGCAAAAATAATTTACTTGGATCAAAATGTGTTTAAGGCTTCCATATATAACTTAGTGAAATTTTAATTTTGGGAGTGGCTCTTCGCTAGTTAGTCAATATTTTAAATTGATTTAAGACATCTATTTTCATCTTCATCCAATAAAAAGTTTCCCAGTGGTGATTATCTATGATGAAACCACAACTTGTGCCGCATGTATCGCACATCTTAAGGTTTATTCATGCAGTTACTGGCCTTAGAACCATCATCCCTATTAACTTAAGGTAAGCTGTGCAGGGTAAGGATGTGGACTTCAAAACCCTAAGAAAACAGCCAGTGTGCTAAAAGTTTGGATAGGAATGACTTAGGCTTTCGTAATCTATTTCTCACTAGAAAATACTGTATCCTGAATGATTGGTAGTCTAGAAATTCATTTAAATATGTATCCTAAAGTCTTGGATACGTAAGCATCAATGCTTCCCATGGGCGAGCGGAGGTGCTACATTCTACGGGCCAACCACTTCATGAGGCGATGATAAGGTGAACAAGGCTGAATATAGCCGAGGTAGGCAGCTGCCAGGCCATGATCAGGACTCAAATGAATGATGAGATTCAAATGGATCAGGAGACTAATTTAGAGACACACATCATTGTATAATCCAAAATAATGCATTATATGTGAGCACCAACTAATTATTTTGACAACCTTTGTTAAGTTCCAAGCTGAAAATCACACATTGGTACAAATTGTTGAGAAAATAATAATTGAATCATTTTGAATAAATCAATCATGAACAACCCATCACAAGGAGGAACTGTATTATGTATTACCCTACCAATTCACATTCCTTTTAGAATCATATGCATATGTATAATGTCTGTATTACTAATGTTATGTTTGAGGTTCTATGCTTCATTTTGTGTGATGGTACCTTAATTGTTATCAGTGGTATGCTATGAACAAGAATTCTTTGTCATATTGACTGGTTGTGTGTAGCCAGTGTATAATTCTGCATGTCTCTCCTCATCAATGAAAAATTGCTCATCTTGTCATGAAGTCATATCTGTATTTAAAATTCTTTAGTTTGATTTATATCATCATCAATGGCTCTAACACTACTTTTTTTCTCTTTTGCAGATATTGGGCATCAGTACCAATCCCTCACGGAACCAATGGCTTCGATGCCATGTGTCCGTTCTGTGCAACTCCCCTGGCTGGATTCCCTGGCTATGCCAAACTAATCTTCCAGGACAATGTGGACTGAGGAATTCACTTTTCCATATCTGAGGATGACCTGCGTTTCCCTCAGTCATAGGTGTCCCCTCCCACCCCTACTCCCCCATCAGCCCCTCAATGATTTGCACCAAGTCTGAGCTTTTTATGGCGTTTGTTTGTCAGCTCGATTGAAACCTGTGTTCCCCCGTTTGCCCCAACAATGCAGGGAAGCTGAAGGTTTTTTCCTGCGGTTCTATATCGTTGTTCATTTAGGGCCTGCAGGAGATATGTCCCTGGAAATCACCAAAAATATGCCTTTGATTATTTTTGCACCTGCCTGTCGTCTTTGTGAGTGTGTGTTTGCGTATGTTTGTCTTAAAGGGTGCGTGTGTGGGTTTGCATCTAGTGGTGCATCCTTGCGTGTTTTTTAATGTGTACGTGTGGGTGGAATTGACATAGACGGAAGAGCATATCTTGTCCCGGTCATCACAGCAGGGCTTGTGGATACTTCTGATCATCCTTTGGTGCAGAAAGAAATTCTGGACACTTGGAGAAGTGTGATCAAGACTCTTTTGAGATTTCCTATCCATTGAAAAATAAAAAATATTATAATGATAAATAAAGACTGGTGTGATCTGATAATTCAGTGCCATAGGGCACGGCTAGTGCCACTGAAGTGACATTTTAGAAACTCGCGAGGATTTTTCAACAAGGAAGTGAGTGTATTCTCCCTTAGGTGTACTGCAAGTAAAAGTGATTACAGTGGAAATAAATCTCTTTGTCATCATGTTACTTTTTTGCTCTTCATCTGTGTCGGATGTTCTGTTAAACGTTCCTAATCTTGTCATCAGGAGTCTTTTTGATCAATTGATGGAAAGGAACACTCATTGTTGCAGGGTTGCTCATGTTTGGTTTTGTTTGTGATGGAGATAAATTAATTTAGTGAACTGTAATTGGTGGAAAAAATTGATCCACTCCCCATTTCAAACCAAACTTTCATAACAATTGGGCTATATCCATTCCCCTTAATCGTCTTGAGCCAATCATGTCCGAACTCCATGGTTGGATGTGTGAACAGCATCTTTGTGTGTGTGGAAAGTATTTAATGAGGTGGAGTACTCAGTGAACTGAATTTAAATTCCATTACTTATAGTTTTCAACCACCTTGTAATATACTATGTTTCCCGTATGCATATATAATTTCGACCAAAGTGGCATAGACTAGGAGTAGTGTGTATTTATTTGTCCCTCCTAACAGAGGGTGCAGTATGGCTGTAAGGTCTACTACAAAAGACTGTAGAATTTCATACAAAGATGGCATTAAATATTGATTAATTAATTTCATTATGACTGGTTATTGGTATACTAAGTTGATGGCAAGATTAATTAATTTTCAGGCTCATGAATTATACACATATTTATTGAAATTGTTCATACTGTTGTTCTTTGGATTCGATGCACCGGTATGATGTTGAAATTAGGACAGGGCCAAATGTTTTTATATAGTGAATTTCAAGATGGCTAGATGAATAAATACCAATTCATTACCCATTCCTGGACTGCTTGTCTTTTTGTACATATGCATTGATTTTGTTGTGTATTTATAGTCAGATAATTTAATTTCCTCCGTTGTTCAGAGTTTGTTCAGAGTTGATAATTGTTCAGAGTTTGAGAATCCAACTCTCTTATTTTGCTTTGTGAGGGCATATTTTCCGTGCTCCATCAACTCTCACCCATCTACTGTGTGTTCATTTTTTTGCTGAAAATTCTGTCAATTTCTTTTAAGAAAATGCCTAAGGTGAACCTACTGTTTATGTTTTTCTTGGATCTTATACCACCGTAATAACAGATGTAAATGGAATCGTAATAAAAAATTCATAATTATGGAGTCTTCTCAGTTTTATGTATCATTAGAAGTGCTGCAGAGTGTCAATTGTGGCGAGTTTTTATTCATTTCTTCAAATTACCTTTAACATTAGATGAAATATTATTCATCATATCTATTGTTGATTTCAGAAATGTTGTTATAAAATGGAAAATTTCCTTAGTGAGTATTTGTCTTTTCTCCATTCCTGTAATATATCATGAATGCTCGTACTTTCTGCCTACTATCATGCCTTCCAAAAGTTCTATTGTTCTTTTGTGTTCATGGAGAATTTTCCCCACTATTATGTCCTCCAAAATTCCATTCCATCTCAAAATGTCCTCCATCCAATTTTGCTGCATTCTCTGTTACTCCATCTACCGTATTGAACACCTCTTGTTTATTATTTTAACCACCCAGCTTACCCTCTCCATTTTTGCAGGCCCTACATATAAAATAATAATAACAATAATATTTGTTTTTTTGGGAACGAAATCCAGGCACCGTGGATTTCATTATATTTTTCTCATTTCCAATATGTCCCACTATTTTACGAAATGTCCCAGTTTTTTTTTAAGCGAAAAATTCAAATCTCCCATTTTTTTCAAAAATACATTATGGGAACCCTAGGTTAGCCCCACATGCAGACGTCCACCATTGGCCGGTAAAAGCCATTACCAGGTATGCTACAGGGAGGTAATGCCTAAGGTGAACCTACTGTTTATGTTTTTCTTGGATCTTATACCACCGTAATAACAGATGTAAATGGAATCGTAATAAAAAATTCATTATTATGGAGTCTTCTCAGTTTTATGTATCATTAGTGCCTCCCTGTAGCATACCTGGTAATGGCTTTTACCAGCCAATGGTGGACATCTGCATGTGGGGCTAACCTAGGGTTCCCATAATGTATTTTTGAAAAAAATGGGAGATTTGAATTTTTCGCTTAAAAAAAACTGGGACATTTCGTAAAATAGTGGGACATATTGGAAATGAGAAAAATATAATGAAATCCACGGTGCCTGTATAATGTATCACAATGGTACTTGCAACGATTAGAAGCAGCACACGGTCAATACAGTATGGGCACTTGCCATGGCCCAAAAAAACTCCTCAAGAGGAATAGGGCTGTGAGGGTGAACTTCACCTGATTCTTTTAAGCGAATTTCATTCTGGGCTCTTACATTTTTGTTGTGACATGATTTTCTCAATTTATTTTCATTAAAAAAAAAGAAATCATGAGAAAACTTCCATAAAAACATTTCATTTAAAATGAAATTTAATAATAAAATATGAATGATATCTAAAGAATGGTGTGTCTCATGCTGGACATGTAGAGCATCTGAAGAGTCCTAAATTTACAATCTTCTAAAGCCTCTGGACACCATAGTCTGGAATCCTCCCTGACAAAAAATTCTAGTTGAATCTTGTTGCCTCTCAACGAGATTTAACTAGACCCAGTAGGTAAAACATTGTATCAAATGGTTACCCCTTTAATGTATGCTCAAAAGCATAGCACCACAGCCTCTTTTGAACAGGAAATAACTCTCTGTAGCTAGATTTTGAATTAAATAGATTGAACTTGAAAAGATTATCTAGAATGTGAGGGGCATAAATAGAGACAAACAGATTTGGAGCTAATTTGTCAAAACTAGATTACACTTCTTTTGAAAATAACTAGAATTAGTTAGTTTTGAAAGGAAGTGGAAGAAACCGGTTTTAACTTATAAATAATTCACAGGGAATTAAATAGAATGAACTTGGCTTATAGGGTGATGTATTTAACTAGCTTTGCACAGAAGACACATATTTCCTGTAAATTGCTAGCTCCAACTAGAAATAATAGGAGCTATTACCAAGCAACTAGAATGAACCAGAACAATATGCTTTTAGCTAGATTTTGATTCAACTGGACTGAACTTGAGATTACTTCAACTATAAATTAAGGGAATTGATCAGAAGCAATCAGATTTAGAATTAACTTGCCTGAACTGGTCAACACCTTAAATGGAAATAACAGCATATAGTTAACTAATTTCAAAGAAAGATAGAATTAAATGGTTTTAACCAGAAAATATTTAATATGTATGTTATCAATGGGAATAAACTATACATGAAGGGCAGTGGATTTAACTGGCTTTAAACAGAAAATATGTGTACATACATATCTTTTATAATCAACTTGTACTAAGTGTAAGAGGAATAACTATGTAACTTGCTTTTACTGGTACATTTTTTGACTTGCATTAAAAGGAACTAACCAAAATCAGAACTAACTGGACTCAACTATACTTACTATAGTTGGAAATTATGGAAGGTGACTATAGTTTTCAAGGAAAATGGAAGTAACTGATTTTAAACAGAAAATACATTACTTGGAGTCAATTGGAATAGACTAGACTGGCAAAGATATGGATAGTAGTTACCTAGGTTAACTCAAAATTGTGGAACAAAATGTGCCTTGAAAGTATAGAAATCTTCTCCATGTGTTAAATAATGATTCATTTATAATACAGAGATATTTTTAGGTTACTAAATGTATATGTCAACAATTAAATTAAGATGGACAAATTAGTTGGAAGAAAATTTTTAAATAACTTCTTGATAATCATGCAAGGTGCTTTGGAAGTTAAATGAAAGATGAAACCCTGTAACATGATTTATAGTCCCCTTCTGTATGCGATGGGTACTTGAAGAAGGGGACGAAGGACCAGACGGATCACGATAAAAGAAAAATCCAAAACGTCAAGATTATGATTTTATGACAAAAAAGACTCTCAAACAGAACCGTTCCACATGGCGTTCAAAGGCTGACTGCCTGCCCACGGCACCGGAACACGTGGGGCAGTCACACAATTTGACTTATTTCTCCAACTCAAATTTGACTTCCTCATTACAAAAGAATAATGTGGTGGGAATTCCAACTAGATTACAAAGCCTTCAAACACCTACTTTTGATCAAAGTATTGATTAATAAATTGAAGGATAATTAAAGAATAATAAAAATTATGTGCACTTCATTAATAAGCAACCACACATATTAATACTCACAGTAAGAATCAATGGTCTTTCAAAACACTATCTTGATGGTTCTTTTTATTGTAAAAATGCATTATTTTTATCCGCTTACCAGTCAAAAGTATCCAGCTTGCTCCTGAAGTATTCATATTTTTTGTACACTCCTACCTTTTAATATGGAATGAAACCTGCCTAGAGTTGAATATTTCTCATTTTCTAAGCCAAATAATAACTTAAAAGTTGCTACGTCTTGTAAACCATATGTTCTGATTTTAAGAATATTGAAATGGATATTTCATTTTCATTAAGACATTTAATGGATATTCCATGAGTAGTAAAATATTGAAGGGTAGTATTTGATAAGGTGATAGTGAAAAAAGACTTATATAATGCATAATCAATTATCCACAGCATATAAAAAAATATTTCAATGGTGAAGGAACTTTCATTATTTTCCTCTAACAATGGGGTCAGGAATGATTTTAATTAGAAATGGCTTAAACCATTTGACATATCGATTTGTAGGAGTCATAATTTTAGTAACCCTGAACTCAATTATCAAATCCTTAGCAACAGTTCATGCCAATATCACTAAAAATGTATGAAAGCTGTGGTATTAAAGAAATTCTTTGAATCAAAATCACAGGACCCTGGATGAAGTTCGAGGACTTTGAAATATTAACAAAAAGCTTGTAATCTTCTTTGCCTTCAGTGGAGGTTTTATTTCAATAACTTTTTCCATGTAAGACATTGGAAAATAGAAATGAAGCAACCACTTTTAGGCTATGGGAGTTGACTGTCTGGCCCCCATGTATCAGACATACAAATATCATGAGCAACATACGGAATCCAGGGTGATAAAATTCTTTTAAAAAACTCATATAAACTTTTGGGCCCTGGGTGCAACTGAAATCCTCAAAATTCAAGTTGCCAATTCCACTAGGAGTGGAAGGCTTTAATCATCAACCTTAATGATGGTTTCATAGTGTTTCAAAGAAATAACTATGTTGAATTAAAATTTTAAGAATGGGCTTCAAGGCTGATCTGTACTGTTCCCTTAATTTTATCCGAGCTTTTGGACTTCCTTGCATTTGTAGGTTTAGTACACAAAGTACCAACAGAGTGCAAAAATCTAGTTCAGCAGTGTTTTATAGCCATCTGAGGACTGAAAAATTTCAAGATAATCAGTTAATCATTTTGCCCATTATGAGGTAGCAAACGAACAAATAAATATGCTTCAATATTTATGCATCAAATAGGATTGGTGGTTAAATGATCCAACAGTTTGCTAATAAACCCATGCGATTATTGTATGAATCGTCTGCGGATTCAACTTACATTGGAGGCATACACCAAAGACGGTGAAATTCGCCGTAAAAAATCATTTGACTTGACAGGAATTCGAACCCGAGCCTCCCAATTGCCGGCCGGATGTGTTAGTCAGTTACACGAATGCCACCGTCTTTGGTGTATATCTTCGCACCCATGAGCATGACTGCATACCTACTAAATCATTTGTGCAATCGCAATGATTGAAAATTGCATTCGAGAGTAGTTTGGGATTGAATTTTTTTCCAATAGTACGGTGCTTGAGAATTTTACATTTGGGGGAGAAATACTGCATTTTGATACATAGTGTCGAGTGATTGGTTTGAAAAACGGACATTAAACTTATTATCAGTTCAAGTCTTAGTAGTATCCTTGTATAGGATAGTACACTTGTTTATTTATAGCAGACGTGCTATGCAAATTATGTAACGCATTGGCAAAGAATGAAATTCAGTATTACGTGACAATGTCTGAAGCAAGAGCTTCCAGAGGTGATATTAATTCTAACAATTTGAGAATAACTCATTGGCAGTGGCTGATTCTTTTCAGCTGCGGTCGATTAATATGTTATTCCTACAATATATATTACTATTCATTTTAATACAGGCAGGTTGAAAAATATTAATGATTGATGTTCATGCCGCAATTTTCCCTTCCATTTGAATGGAGCATAGAAAAATACTAGTGAAACTAATTACCACTCCAAAAAAAATTATCTGTTCTTTTAGGCCTTAAAACCATGATGGTGGGCTGAGTTTTGAAATGTGAACCCAATAATATAATTTTATGAATTTTAATAATTTTATGATAGTTTGAGTACACAATTGAGAAAACAATTAGAATTACTAAGATAAAGTACTACCTGAGGCATAAGAGCAAAGTCTTGACTCCAATGCAACACTTGCTGAAAGTTACAATGTAATGGAAAACAATTTGCTGGTGAAACTGTAACATGATCGGTTTTGGAGAAAACAGAACAGAATGAAGAAGAGTCCAGGACTTGTGAGACATTCCTTTTTGTTTTTTTGTAGGCTTTCTATACGCAGACAAACTGACTTTCCGTTGATACACCGACTATACTCAGATTTCCATTGCTACACAAGATGGTCACTTATTCAGGGGATATTTTAATTCACTCACTTAACGAGAAGGGGAGAAGAGTCCACTGATTTCAAACCATTCGGCAGCGCCATATCCACAAACTCTCTTATAATGTCTTCCACATGAGACCTATATATCGGGTCCTTATGGAAGCGAACTTTAACTTTTTCTGTGCTCCCGGTTTTAAAGAATTCCTCAATTTTGTCAGCGGTCATATCTTCGGCGTTGGGGAGTAGAAACTCATCCCCTAACATCATCATAGGGGAGAAAAATAAGCAGATAATGAGACCAAATGGCTTGAATTCCCCCATCAAATCAGACTTAAATTCAGACAGAGAATAGGGCGGCGAACTACCGTCGAGTAACTTGAGATTTTCGGTTAAAGATTCGTAGTATTCATCAATCAATGTATTGAAATATTTCTCTCTGAAGGACCTCCTCGTGCTGAGGTACATGAAATACAGCAAGTCAAGACTTGGGTTGGCTATTTTTGATATTTGAAGATCGTAGAATTTAATATCCACGGGCTCCTCGACGTTATTTTCCTTCTTCTCGTACCGGAACATCATGTTGTTCATCCAGCAGTCCCCATGGGTTAGAACCTTGCGATTGTTGGTGGGAGTTTTCTTGAGCCTGCATATTGTTGGCCACGCGCCTTCCATGACTTTTTCGAGCACTCCAGAAGCTTCTGCCTCCTTCGGAAGTCCTTCAACTTCCTTGCAGAGTTCCTTAAAATTCTTGATCATACTGTTCACCATACTTTCCATGGCCGGCGGTATATCCCCTGGGGCAGGCACGTAGAAAATATATTCCCGATCGAAGGCGGGAAACGATGCAGACCATCCTCCTTTCCCAAGGGTCTTCTCTGCTGCCAGCGACAGGGCGTGGAGTCTGCCCTGTCCCTTCATAACCATGCTGCAATGCGCGTAGTCCAACCCGTCCAAGAGATATGAGCGATTTACTGCACGGAAGCCGCTATGGATCAGATCTTCCAAGTATAACCCCGCTCTGTCTCCACTCTCTATGCCGTGGTAAAAATCTGGAAAAGGAATTTTCACCCTTCCCGCAGAAACCTTATACATGACGGGGACGGCTTTGCTGAAGACGAGCCATTCTCTCGAGAATACGTGCACTTCGTCCATGAGCTTTCTCTGGTACTCGATCGGAGACATTGTCTTGACGATGATTATGTGGGATTTAATGTCTTCATCTCCGGGGATGCGATATGAGAGCCTTACCCTGAGGACTAATGAGGTGAAGCCTTCGACACCGCTGGTCGCTCGCTCGACTTTATAGCCGTCAATGAGTTGGACATCACTCCTACCGGTTAGGTTCTGGAGGGACTTCACCAGAGCTTCGCGGGGCACGCATGAGAACAGATCACTCATCTTGCCGCGGTGAATGCCTTGGGAGGACTGAGCTCCCACCGCTTGCTCGTCTCAATGAGTGACATCCGCTTCCCCATCCCTGCGAATATTCAGCCTTCGAAGCTCTCTCTAGGTCGAATCTTACGCAACTGCAATGGGAAGAGATAATCGCAGATGTCTTATTTCATTTTTTACGATGGCTCTGTGAACTAACTATACGTGTCTTATCTTTCCATTTCCAAATCTGATTCTGCTTCGGTGTTTTGTGTCAAATAATGGGTAGGCTCGTGGACCTGCGGAGTTTGCACTATCATACTTTGGCTTCTCATGGTCCTCGAAAAATATAGTTTTTTTCTTTGTTTGTAAACTAAAATAGTTTGAACAAAATTGTAATTACTATTCATACACTTTCCTTTATTTCTTCTTATAATTAAGATGAATAACGTACTTATGTATTTGTTATTTTGTGGAAAAGCATTTGTTTTTTCCGTGAAATGTAATTAAAATCATGCCCTTTGGTCAATAAATGGAATGCAGTGAGTAAATCTTTATTGTAGGAGATAATTGTTACACAGAATTTCAGTTAACTTCCTTTGAGTACTTTTTAATTCGGTGAGCTGTCATTAACTAAAATTTTAGAACGATCGTTTATTCAGTCGTCACGTTGGTGTTCTCGAAAGAGGGGTCTATTGACGCAGTATTGAAAGGTGTGATCTCTCAATGAATATTGCCCTTGGGCCTTGATGGGTTGGAGTTTGGAGTAATAGTGTTTGGGACTGCGAGAGGCAGTCAAGGTTATACTGGGGAAAATAATGAAGAGCTATGGAGAATGGCTACGGAGCAATTATTCTTAGGATATGTATAATGTTGGACGGTTTCCAACTTCTCCATTGTGTACCACCCATGGCTTTTCACATCTTAATTGAGGGGTACATGTACGTAGCTGCATTGTGCAATGCTTCGATGGAATGTTTTGGTAGGTACGGCTACTGCTTTTCATGCAGTTCTTCGATTTTATTAGCCTTCAAATTATAGGATTTTTTGTGCGACTATACTGTTAAAGCATATGTGGCATGTGAACTAGTAGTTCGAAGAAGGGATCGATTTTACTTTTATTACTATTGGAAATGTAAATGGATAGTTTTGACTGGACTTGAGGAACACGCACATTATGAGGCCTCTATCCATTAAAGGGCTCCAATAGATTTCATCGCCTTTTTTAAAACCAGAAGCAAAATAATCTCCTTAATATGGTGAGTGAAATTATCAAAGTTAGGCGTACGTGAAATTTTCGACTCAGTTTTCATGTAGCGTGCAAAGATGATCCGCCAGGTATTCAGTATTAGATCTCAACCAAAGGACTTACTGTAGTTGTAGGAATAGGGAACAAACCACTCATTTACATTTTTCAATCAACTCTCAGAGGAAGCCTAAATATTTAATTAAAATATTTAAGGTGGTTTGAGCGAGATATAGTTTCCTAGTAATAATGGAGACCATATTCAAATTTTATTTTTTTACTTCAGTTTCTGTATAGAGTATGAAATAAATATTGTAATATTAATGACCCAAAGATATAGTTATATATGATCAAAATTCTCAGTAATTTAATAAATAAATCTACATAAATCTCTAGCTTGACTCATTTTTTCCCGCCGTACGGCTGAAAACCCTTCAAAACAGCAGGTTTCTTGGGATTCTGTAAAAATTACTGTGGTGAGTAATAGATTATTTTTAAAAAATAGTTTAGAAAACAACCAATCTACACACTGTTAGTTTGTTGGATTTAATGTGCGATAAAGCAAATGGATATTGGGATCGTCTCCTTAAAGAAGCCGGTGAAATCAAGCTGGAAGATCACACATTAAATCGAGACTCTAGGTACATCCTCAGTAGAGAATGGAAACCGTTAATTCGAAAAATAACGGAAAATAGAAGACAACAATGCCCCCCGGATGAGACGGCTATATAAGCTCAGGCGGAACGCACTGCAAGCTTTATTGCTCTGAGGACGATGGAGGAGTATTCCATTGAAACGTCAGCAACCCAAAATCTTACTCGGCTGGAAACCCGAGAATTATTTATTTCTATGCTTTTGTCGGCCAGCAACGCATGTGGCGGATATATCAACATTAAAATCCGTAATTAGTTTCTTTCAAATGTTGAAATACCAACAGCCAACCTGTCAATCAATTTTTCAGAAATTTGTTGTCTATATTTGTTGTTATTTTATTTTAAAAATTTTCCATGTTGGAAGGAGGGGAAGCTGCTCCTCCTTGCCCACCCCTGGATAAGCTCTTGTTGTCATGTATGTATCTTCTTTTCACTCCGTTTCACTGTGGGATTTCTTATATGTTAATTCTCGACGTTGCATTTCTTCTCCATCATTCTTCTATGACAATGCATTTCTTTCTCTTCAAGAAATGCATCTCTATTTTACTGTTGGAAGGAGGGGAAGCTGCTCCTCCTTGCCCACCCCTGGATAAGCTCTTGTTGTCATGTATGTATCTTCTTTTCACTCCGTTTCACTGTGGGATTTCTTATATGTTAATTCTCGACGTTGCATTTCTTATCCATCATTCTTCTATGACAATGCATTTCTTTCTCTTCAAGAAATGCATCTCTATTTTACTCCCAAGCTTGGGTTATCAGCATTTAGTTCACTCTTCTTCTGAGAGAATACCTTCTTCCAACTTTCACGTATTTCTTGTTTCTTCCACTACTGCTGAGCCTGCTTCGCTCACAATAAAATGCTTCCACTTGATCCATTTGTATTTGACTGATTGTGTAGTAAAAATCTTATAGCGATTTGTCAAATAGATTTTTTCCTGAAACAACTATCTTGGAGAATGGAGAATTTTAGATAAGATACGGGCATTCTTCGGACGACCACTATTGCAGAACATAGGCTTTGACTTGATGTTAGGAATAAGTCGGAGATCTCGAAAGTTACGAAGAATCCATTCTTCCTTTAATCAGCAAGGTCAGCGTTATTAAATATATCGGGGAGCATCACATGCTTGAAGATACGATGCAATGGCCAAAACATGAGAGCAATTTTATTGATTGTGATCAGATTGTTGACATAGCAATTAGTTTGTTCAAGATGAAAAAATTAAAAATACTTACGCATCTTCTGGCTGGCTGGGGAGAGGGGTGCTAAGTTGATCCCTTTTTCAACGACAATCAAGGAGATACATGGCTAAATGAACTGTCAAATTCAAACTTAACACTACGATACAGTTTGAATCATACATTGCATAGCTTTAGAAGAATTTTAGGTTGATTCGCAGCTATGATACAATCTTCCCCGGTGTTTGACGTATTACGATTGCTTCTTTGGTGCCAAACTCGAAAATATTGTTGTTTGATAATTTACCTACAATATAAAGGAAGATACGGGATATTTCTTAGTATTTGACATTGATCGGGAGTATTATGCGTCACAGATATTAGACAATTCTCTTTCCTCTAGTTTTTCTTAGAGGGTGCGCTTCAGGAAATCTTGTCACTTAGAGAAGTAAATGATTTTTCCATTGGCCGATAATTGGATGGGAAAACTTGCTATCATTCTCTTATCTGGCTCCATTACGAGTGTGTGTCCAGTAAATGAGATTCGCCCGAGAATCGTTTTACTCTTGACGTTATCAAGACTTGGGGAGCAGCTATGACTACTAACATTGTCATTTCAAGTTGGTACATGGCTCTGCAACACTTTCTCAGTTGAAATTCACTATAGAGAGGATCATGTAATATTAGATTTTATTGAATTAAAACATTTATATACATTGCGGGGTGTTGACGATTGGAATTAAATAGATTTCAAGGATAATGGTGCACGTCACGTGATTTGAAAGGGAAAAAGAAATTATTATCAAGTTAATCTGAGTCAGGAATTAATCACAGTCAGAAGTAACCACTATCAACTCTATTCTATACAGAAGTGTCTAATTTTACTTGTTTGCATCTTTTCTGGTAGCATACCGAGTTATTAATATTTTTCCCTTTGCTGCTGTATGATAAGGGCTTGCGTCTTGCGTCTTCTTGCACGGCACTATTTTATGCCGTGTAAGAAAGTAGTATTTTGATATTTTTTTAACCACGAATATATTGATTTAATTTCTCTATTATGAGAAAAACTTTTCTAATAAATATGAATATAATTTTCAAGCATAAAAGCAGGAATACTGCATTTTTTCAGAAATAAGATTTAAAAAAATATTTCTAAAACTCGGCTGCTACACTGCACCTGCAATTTCTCTTTCAATGACTAAACACAATATTTTACTCCTGATTTACAAAATGTTTCGCTGGAGATCTCCCCCACCCTCCGGCTATACTCAATATTCTCAATAAAATTCTGCAGCACGTGGTTGGGGCTGTACCGACGGCGCGTGGAAAGAAACCGTCCCGATGAGCCTAAGTGACAACATCTATGAAATTTAATGGATCTATGAATGGATTTTAGTTGGAGGAAAACATCGAATGCAAATATTGAAGCATCGGCGGCGAAATGACTGACCATCGGACACCAATCGTATATTTTTATGGATATTCTGTTATCGTACTCCTCATTCCAGTAGCTCTCGCAAAAACAGATGGCAGACGCCTCGTCTCGGAGTCAGTATATTGGAATGGACGGTGAGGAGGAATGGAGGGGAAGGTAAGGAATGGAAGAGATTTGAGTCATCGCTTCCGAAAGTCTGTTTTGTCACATGGTTGGTTAGATTGGCCGGCGCATAACAAGAATAGTGCTCAAGTATAAACAAAGCCACACGTCCATGTGCCCATTCATCCGCGGTGACTGATTTTTAGTAAATAAGAGTCTTCTCGTCTCAAAATCGTCCACTGCGCACGAGATTTTCCGAGGCCTGTCATTGTTTAATCGCCACTCATTTGTTTTTTATTTTGTCTTTTCCCAGTCCCGGAGAGGGCCTTCTGTTTCCTTCAATGTGTGTGTATGTGTTCTGGTCAATCGTTGTATGTATGCCGTGTGAGGAAAGTGAGCCGGTAGGCATCAGCCAAGGAAAGCTACGTTTCCATGCAGTCGCTTTTGCGTCGTTTTGCCGCTACGTAGTGCTTCACACACTCTTCCCGTTTTCTATGCAGCGGTGTTATCGGATGAAAACAGAAGACGGTGGAAAACCGCGACGTGTCCAGTCTTCCTAATTATTCCTGTTCATTGTGGAGATATAACCTAAATATGAGTGCTCACGATTTCCATTGACTATGGGCTGCCCTGCCTAAGTTAAAATATTTTCAACAATCTGAAGATGACTTACAATTCCTCGGGAAAGATTCATATGACCAAAAAATGACAGGCAGAAAGCGTCGGCCATCACTCCCTGCCGCAGATCTGTCGACGCAGGCTGTGTCAGAAGTTGAAAGATGGGCAACTCCGACGGCAATGCAGCCTGCATTGAATCTTGCAGGAAATCGTAGCTGAAGACAAATACCGTGGGATGGACGCATTGAGGTGAGTATCAGTACTTATCTGAATGGGAGGCTTGGGCTTCTCTTTCTCTCTCGTTCCAAAAAAAGATTTCGCTTACGGTTTTAAAAAAAGCTCATGCCCCACAAATGCGCAGAACGCCAGCGAGAGGAGTGAAGATTGCTGATGTGGGCGGAAACTTAGAGGAAAACACTAACTTCTCAAGTCCATGGGACAATGGTGTCATACGCCAAAGTGATGAAATTAGCTAAAGAAAACATTTAATAGACTTGACTGGGATTCAAACCCGGATCTTTCAATAGCCGGTCTGGTTTATTCAAGGAATAAGAAAAAATGGGGCGGAATAGGACTTGATTCTTGTCCTTGAAGTGATTGAAGTCAATTGCACCATTACAGTCACCACAGTTTAGGCCTTGTTCTATTTTACGTTTCCGGCGGTGGAGTTTGATTTACGTCAAATCAAATTGTAAGTCTAAATCCACTGTCAATGCGATGTTTTGTGACTGATAGGCGTCGCCTACTCGGCCCAAAACCTTTCCATAAACCACTGGTCTTCACCCGTGAGCGTCCACGGTAGGGATGGGCGATTTGAAAAAAATAATCAATATTTTGTAAATCGATTAATTGCAAGCAGACGATTAATCGTGCCTGATAAGTTGATTTTATTAATCGATACATCGACTAATGGATTTGAATATGACAACATACAAACAAGCTTTCAAGGTTATGGTCCCTCCATAAATGAAGTAAAATAATATCTTTTACATTTTATAATTACGTTATCATGAGTACACATTTTAAAATCTAGATAAACTATCAGGAACAATGACAAAGTGACGTTTTGCGGAAAGCCACCAAAAGAGTGGAAAACTAATTTATTTGTAGCGACCTTTGTAAAAGCATCATTGATAGCATGGAGAAAATACCAATAAACACGTTCTAACCGATAAAAATAAATAAATCCTCATTGTAAACACTTACGATCGTATTATCAAAATAACAAGCGCAAATAACAAACACGGCTAAGCCTGGCGAAGCGACATCTGACACGTGACACGTGAGTGTCCGGATAATGTGGTGCCGCGTAGAGTTACGTCATGCGCATTCTACCTTTAATGGCGTCGTCGCGCAGAGCTCAGCCACAGTCGAATTTTCGAACTGAAGATGAACGTAAGCCACCCTACCACCCAGTTCACCAAACACAAAATTCCGAATTAATCGCAATCGATCAAATTAATCGGGTATACATAACTGATATCGGCTGTTGCATTAATCGATTCCAAATTTTCGATTAATTGACCAAAATAATCGATTATCGATTAATCGATATCGTAATCGCCCATCCCTAGTTCACGGGGTTCACGATCATGCCTTCTCCCCCCATTCATCCAGAACGCTTATTAACAAACGATTTAAAGCTCAATTCGAGAAAAAATAGAGTTGAAAGAATAAGAATGTTGCGTACTTGATCATGTAAATCTCGTATTTTTCTGCAATAATTCGAAGATGAAGACTGAAAGTTACTTCATTTTACGGTGAAACCTCCACATTAAAATATTATGAATTATTCCTGCAAATTTTGGATTGTCATAAAATATTTCACACAGAACTAAGCCTTTTTTATTAAATTTAATCTCAATCAATACTATTTTTTTTACATATAGATTACGTCATCTCTGATAACCATAACTCACCATTTCATTAAAAGTTTTACAAACGAAATAGTAATGTGCAGACCTCACTAGTAGCATTTTTTATTATAGCATTAAGTGTTTTGTAAATATATTTTTATTCCAAAAAGTAACATTACGTAAGGTTACATTATGTTCTTCCACATCCTCTTATTATTGTAGAATCACTCAATATTGAATTTCGGTATTACTTTCACAGAGAAATGCTGTGAATAAAGTCACGATTTTGGTCTCGTGCGGCAATATTATGTTTACCCCAATTTGATTTGATTTGATTTATTTTAAACATTCAAAAACAGCCGATGTCGGCCTTTACATTGAACATTTACAATTTAAAATCTGCAGCATTAACAAAATAAAATATGAAAAAAAAAAATGTGTTGGCAATTAGTATCAAATAAAAACAAAGAGACAATAACAAAATCAACACACTACAACAACGTGGAAAGTTAAGGAATCAGGGGGAAAGCGCTTTTCTAAGCTGGCGCTTGAATGATCCGAAGGGAGCAGAGAGATCGAGGGAAGGGCAGGCAGATGAAATGGTGTTATACAAGGCAGGAAGCCTGCAAAAAAGGGCTCGCTGGGAGAGAGAAAGACGGAATTTAGGTTGGTGTATACGGTGATTGTTGCGTAAGGCACGGCCGGGATGTGAAGTGAGAAGTATGGGAGTATTTCAGTGGATCGGTACTGACCATTTAACGCACTGTAAAGAAATGAAAGGTCATTGATATTCCTACGGGTGGCCAGTGGGGTCAATGATAGAGCAGATATGATTTCAGTACGAGAAGAATTACGGAGGTGCGGTACGCGGTGACGGACTACGGAAATGAAGAAATTAACGGGGCGTTCAAGAATTTTCAAGTTGGAGGGACATGCAGTGGAGTAGATAACGGAGCAGTATTCGAGAATTGGGAGAACGCAGCCAGTGAAAATGGTTTTCAGGGCTATGGGGTTTGTGATATTGGTGATTCTATAGAGCACACCAACGATTGACATAGCCTTAGATTTTATTTTATTGAGGTGCGGGACGAAAGACAGTTTGGGATCGAAAGTAATACCCAGGTCATTATGTGAGGACGCAAGTGGAACAATTTCGTTAAATATAGAGTAGTTATTAGGAGTTACGGTGTGTTTTAAGGAAAAAGGTATGTCCTTTGATTTGAGTGTATTAATTCTAAGTTGCCACTGCAGGCACCAGGCCTCAAGGGAATTTAGTGAAGATTGGAGTGACTGGGAATCGGCAGCATTCACAACTGTTTTAAATATTTTGCAGTCGTCTGCATAGAGCAGAATTCCGCAAGAGTTGGGAAGCGCGCAGCTGGTAACGTCATCAATAAAAAGGGAAAAGAGAAGAGGTCCGAGAACGCCTCCTTGGGGGACACCAGAAAGGATAGGTAGATTTACTGATGAGGCTCCGTCAAGAACAACACGCTGAGTGCGGTCGGTGAGGAATTTGGACAGGATAGATAGAAAAGCACCGTGAATGTTGTACCGATTAGCCAATTTGTGGATTAAGAGGGTATGATTTACGGAGTCGAAAGCTTTCGCGAAGTCGATGTAGCAAACATCAAGTTGAGAAGAGGCTTCGAAGGCAGCGGTGATGTGCTGATGCAGTACAGTGAGGTTAGTAGCGCAGGAGCCACCCGGGAGGAAGCCGTGCTGCTGAGGTGAGATGTATGGGATGGCGAATGATAAGAGACGGTCATGAATAATACGTTCGAATAGGATGGAAAGAATGGGAAGGATAGATATAGGACGATAATTACTTACATCATCTTTAGCGCCGGATTTTAAAATGGGAGTCACGAGTGCTGTTTTCCAGGCTGAAGGAAACAAACCAGCTGCAAAAAAACGGTTGAACAATTTACACATGGGGATATGAAGAGTGTCAGCGGTTTGGAGTAGAAAGAGTGAGCCAAGGCCGTCAGCTCCCGTGGCTTTGTTGGGAGGTAAAGATTTTAGGAGGGATAGGGTCTCGTCGTTTTTAACAGAGACCCTGGAGAGTGAGTGAGGGCAAACCGGAAGAAGTGTCGGGAGATCGATTTGTGGGGTGGGTGTAGCGAAGTTCGAAGAGAAGTAACTGTTGAAGGCCGAAGTTCGTTCGGCACCCGAGAAATGGCCCTGATCTGATTTGATGATGGAAGGTATGCGCGCGGATTTTCGTCTCGAATTAAATAGGGACCAGAAGCGTTTGGGGTTTGTAATCATGCCATCAGTAATCGATTTCACACTATTATCATAGTCGCGGCGTAGGAGATTCCGTGATAATCGGCGAAGGCGTGAGAATGAGGCGTATGTGTGTGGGTTGGGAAAGGACTTACAAAGCTTCCATGCTGCCCGTTTATTTTTTAGCACAAGGGATGTTTCCGCTGTGAGCCATAAGGGTCTCTTCTTGGATACCCTTCGAGAAGGGACGAAGTCGGCGGTGACACCGTGCACAAAGTCATAAAATAAGTCTAGAGCGTCTTCCGGGGACCCGCTCTCCAGGAGGTCCCAAGGCAGGAGCGAGAGTGCGCGGTTAATGGCAATTGCGTCTCTAAAGCCACTAATGCACTATAGAATCAAGTAAAAAAACTATCGGTTCCTGCAAGTTAAGCAGCAAAAGCCTGAAATTTGAACCCAAATTAATCACGGAAAGGTTTTGATACACCCTCGAAGAAATCATCTATGGACCACTCTAGCATTAGTATTTTTAGAGAGAGTCTTCTGTTCTCCCGGTAACTTGTTTAATAATAAAGGAATCAGATTAGATCCGGATATAGTAATAATGCTCCATTCCACAAGCATAAATAATCAAGTTACTTTTATTCACTTACCTTTCTATAGCATTCTTAATTTATGAATTAATAAACGCCATTGTGAAACAAGTGACTGTTCAATTTTATTTCTTCTTTAAAGCTGAATTTCTAGATTAGTTTTTAAAGGAAAACGTAGAGCTAATTTTTTGTTCATAATTTTACATGAAAATTAAAAAACGGATTAGGATGTGTTTTATGCATATGTATTGGTAATGAAAGAAAACTAGGATTCATAATTTGGTGTAATCAGGATTAGAATTTGAGATTCGGTATTTGATAATCAATAAAAAAAATACATTCGGATTTGGAATTCCGATTCGATAAATTTTGGATACGGCACATCACTATTCAACACCAATGTAGCATTGAGGCTACACCTGTGCTACCCTACGCCCTTGAAGATATGGAGTCCATCGTGGAGAACGATAAGTACATGATCTGGCGGAATCATTCATTTTCCACCGGGCAGTTGGGAGAGAAGATATCATTCTCTTTGACTGCATCTCACTCACCATGTCCATGATCGAGCTTTCAGCTTCGGCTGAAACAAACTTGATTGCAAATGAGATTGAAAAACAGACCAAATACCAAGACCTGTTGTTTGATCATAGGAATATGTACCCCGGAAACTGTAAAACCAATGATCCTCATTGTAAGTGTGCCAGGTGGCGTTAAGGGATTGCCGCTGAATAGCATCGAATGCATTCCGGCCTGCGCCAAGCAATATTGTTTTCATATATTTGCATTAGATGCTAAGTGCTCTTATGGTATGCATGCAGAAGAACATCTTTCTTGGGTCACTTCATCTACTACGAGCGCATGACCACTGTCCATCATAGCGGAAAATCTGATGGTGTGGCTACAAAACCTGCCAAACCCCTCCCGAGTCAGGCAATTTACTAAAGGTAACAGATAAATAATCGTAAACAATAATAATACAAGGCTTGAGGCAAGCAACAATGGTCATTATTTAACCAAATTCTTATAGCTAAGCGAAAAAGCTTGTATCATTAGGTAGATGCAAGTTGAGGACAATGGTTGGGCTGTTAATTGGCCACTACTGAATGAAGAGGCACCTCCTTAACGTGATAATTAAAGATACACCGAGATGTAGATCGTGTGAAAAGGATGGGGGAACCACATCCCATCTACTGTGCAAAATGCTTAGCTAGAACTTGGAATCGTTACTTGGACTCTCCCTTTACTGACCCTAAGGAATCAGATTTTTACCTATTGGGGACATCCTGGTCTTTGGGAAGGCTATAGGGCTCCATGGGTAATCAATGATTAAGATGAATGGAACTATGGACCAACAGGTCTAATTGTAAGAGCCATTAATACCTGTATAGGGAATTCCATTTCGACCTCATGCTATCTTATGAAGTGTCGTAAATGTTCTGAATGATTTTACCTCATGATAGGTCTGAATTTTCGGTGACTCTCAGCATCTGAAAAAATGTCCTACATAAATATTTAATACCCAAACTTCATTTATACGGCATTGTTGTATTTTATTGTGCAAAGGTTTTACTGCATGTCATATACTAACATTAAGATCAGGTTCTCTTTCAATACAACAAGAATTGATAAAGCAGAGCATAGTTCTGCATAGAGCAACTGCAAAATTGCAGTTGCAACAGCCTCAGATGTGTGCACTTCATTCTTCTGTGTATTGTGTTTCGTAGGTTAACTCTATGGTGATCCATAACATGTATTGTTACAAGTATTGTATTCCTTATACTGGGTGAGAGGAGCCTAGAAGCCAAGGATTTCAAGAGAAATTATTAGTTTTTTCGAACTAAGTGCAGAAATGTGTTTCTAAAGTATGTGAATTATTTTGTGGTCAAGAGGTATAAGTGAATAACTGATGGGTGCTGAGATATAGTGGAGTACATTTCATCTAATTCAAGAAACAGATTGAACAACAACAGCAATTTGAACTTTAATTATGAAAATATAACTTATATATAGTTTCACAAGAGTTTTCTAATGAGGTTGTGGTTTATAAATTAGTATTATGTTGTTATTGAGGTGTATTCGAGATCTCCACCGGGACAAACTCTACATTGCTGCCGACGTTTTAATCGTCAACGTCATCAGGGATCGAGCATCGAAACGTCGGCAGCAAGACAGAGTTTGACCCAGTGGATATCCCGAATATATCTAAATAACAGCATAAGCAGGGAATGAACCAGATTTTTCTATTATCATGTTCATTTCAATAATCATGCAGTGAGAAGTCATTACCCTTCAAGGAACGATTACATTTGGACAAAAAAACTTGAAAATATTACGAAATGGCAAATAAACGACATTTTTTTCATTAATTGAAAAATGTTTTTAAATGTTTTATGGAAACCGCATAATTAAGTATTTCAACTTCAGAGAAACTTTTGTTGGTTTTAACTATTTATGTAACATTCAAGGGGTAAAAATTTATGCTAAGCACTACGACATAGGTATACACCATAGTCTTTGGCTCCTTACCTTTAAATTATGTATGTGATGCTGTACCCTGGAATGACTGGGCGCCGATTTGTCTATGATGACCCAGAAACAAGTCTAGTCATTTGGTATAGGTAGTCGAAAAAAAGCACTGAAAGGGAGCATTCATTGCACTTATCCAAATTTATATTTTTTTCTAGTTTGGTACATGTAATGGTGTCTTGGTTTACAATAGGTTATATGAAACCCAAAATAAAGAATGTTTTTTTTTCACTGCAGAATTAAAGGAGACAAATTCACTGATTGCAAACCATTTGGCAATGCCATTTCTACAAACTCTTTTAAAATGTCCTCCACTTTAGACCTGTATATTGGGTCATTATGGAAACGAGTCTTGACGAGAGAAGTACTTCCTCTGTCGAAGATGTCCTCCATTTTTTCAGCAGTCATATCATCGGCGTTGGAAAGCATGATCTCTTCTCCTAACAGTTGCAGAGGACTAAACAACGTGGAAATAATGATACCGAAAGGTTTGTAGTCCACCATCACTGCTGTCTTGAAATCACTCAGGGTAAACTGAGGCGCAGTGCCATGTAGTAACTTAAGATTTTCGGTCAAAGACTTGTAGTACTCATCGATCAGTGCACTGAAATATTTCTCCCGGAAGGGCCTTGTTGTGCTGTTGTACATAAAATACAGCAGATCAATACTAGGATGGCAAATTTTCGCCAGTTGGAGGTCGAAGAACATAACATCCACGGGCTCTTCTTCCTTCTTTTCTGTCGTCTCGTACCGGAACATCATGTTGTTCCCCCAGCAGTCACCGTGAGTCAAGACCCGAGGATTGTTGGACGGAGTACCTTTAAGCCGGCAAAGAGTTGGCCAAGCGCCTTCAAGAACTTTTTCTAGTGCTCCAGAAGCTTCTGCCTCCTTCGGAAGTCCTTCAATATATCTACAGAGTTCCTTTATATTTTGAGTTAGCCCGACTACCATGTTTTGAATAGGTGGAAAAGGCTCTCCAGGCCCGGCAACGCAGTGTACATACTCCCGGCCGAATTCGGGGAAGGATTCAGCCCATCCCCCTTTCGCAGAATCAAGGGTTTTCTCTGCTGCCAATGACAGAGCGTGAAGTCTACCAAGCCCCTTCATGACCAAGCTGCAGTGCGGGTAGTCAAATCCATCTGAGAGATAAGAGCGGTTGACTAAACGAAATCCGCTGTGCACCAAGTCTTCCATATAGAAGGCAGTGTCGTCGCTATGTTCTATTCGGTGGTAACAGGCCGGTAAAGGAATTTGTACTCTTCCAGCAGACACCTTAGTCATTCGAGGAACTACCTGGCTGAAGTAAAGCAATTCCTTCGGGAAAACTTTCATTCGTTTCATGAACTCCCTCTGATAATCAATCGGAGACATTCTCTTGACGAAGATCGCGTGGGATTTTAAGTCTTCATCTCCAGGGATGCGATAGGAGAGCCTTACCCTGAGGACTAATGAGGTGGAGCCTTCGACACCGCTGGTCGCTCGTTCCACTTTATATCCGTCCATGAGTAGGACATCGCTCATGCCGGTCAGGTTCTGGAGGGACTTCACCAGATCTTCGCGGGACACGTAAGAGGATAGATTGCTCATCCTGCCGCAGTGAAGGCCTGAGTACGACTGAGTCCTTGTCTCTTATCTATCTCAACTTGTCACATCCACTCCCCATCCCAGCGTTAATGCTGCACATATGAAGCTCTCTAGGTCAACACTTAACGCAATGCGGAGCCTTTCACCAGCAGCAAATATTCCGTTTTGCTGCTAGATAATTATTTGTACGTGCATCTTTCAAGGCTATTCGTTGAAAATGCCATTAAGGGCTCTTAAAAACTACCTGGCTCTCTTTAATAGTTTAATTGTTTTGAGCACTTTTTTCGCTTTCCTTAATTCATCTATTTTGTTTATGAAATAATTATAAATAAGATAAGGCACATCATACTATTACATTACACTCGTCTGATCATCACAGATCATTCAATTCTATGATTGTTTGGCTGCAGCTCGCCATTCTACTGTTCCTTGCTTATTCCTTCATGACCTGGGTCTTCTCTCGTTGCATGTTCAGAAGACTCATGAGATTCATATAATGATATGCCGGTCGAATCTTATTAATGCAATTGGAAAGATACTTAATGTTAGTAGCGATTGTAATATAATTCTCCTTCACTAGTAATGAAAATCTTGTGTGCTTCACAGCAAGGTGTCTATTGAAATGATCTTTTTATGTGTAACTCATAGGAATAATTTGTTGTTCAGAATGTTATGTGGAGACAAATTATCGCGTTTAATATGACTCTTTGGACTTAATGTTAGGGCATTAATTCAGAGTGGTTTTCTCTGAATAAAGTAAATATAAATAAATATTTAGAGAGTATTTACAAGTTTGGTAAGCTTTTCTTGCAATAATCCTATTATTTTCTGAAACCAAGATAAATGGCAGCAGATGACTTGTAGGTACAAATGGCACATTGGTATTATGAATTGGAGATTATTAATAGATTCCTGCTTAGCCAAAGACGTAATGATCACGGTGCTTAGAATACCTGTTTATATGATTAGGAAAGATTTTATCTTCTTTTCTTGTGATAAAGATCTTCTTTCTTCTTATGAGCTTAAAGTTAGTTTTAAATAAAGTAAATTACTGAAATACGACATTTTTCTTGGAATAAGATTAGCACCAGTTGATCATCAGTCTACCTCAAAGGCTTCTTCTGTTTCCCTTGCAGACTGAATATTTATCGATGAATGCCTTTGTGTGAAACTCCTGGCCAAGTCATTTCTGTTTCCTTACCCTCATTCGCCTCCATGTCTTCATCTCCACAACCCTGCACATCATGTAGCTGCCTTGAAGAAATTTTTCACACGATCTTATCATTTTATAAGAGTGTATCTATTAATCTCCAATGATTCAGCAAATTGCTCCGTATCTATAAGAAAAATATATCTGCTGTCTAAGTTACAAGATGTTTCGCTGTCAAGAGCAATTACTTAAGGCTATGTCCTGTATCACAGTTTTCATTGTTTTCAGTAACGACTCTAAAATCTCAAGGATTGCAATGTATACTGTGATGGCCCGGTTGCATGATAGCTGGAAGGCTTATTTATTAAAAAAAAAAGAATGTGTAAGATAATGTGAATTAGTGAATGAAAGATATGTGGAACGAAAATAAGTAGTTCGAAGTGTACACCCTGTCACTCCTGTCGGTGAGTCGAGCAGACGACTCTCGTGCAGGAGATTATGGGTGTGAGAAGGAACATAATAAATATAGTTAAAAAAACTAAAAAACACGCTTTAATGATAACTCAAACAAAAAAGTGAAAAATAATTCTTAATATAGAAATAAAAAAATAAATGAAAAATATTAATATTATCGTGAAAAAAGCGTGGGGTGCTCCGTTGCTTAGTTAATTTGATATGCCTTTTTTTATTGTTTACCCAAATTACCGAATGGAAAATGCGGGAAAAGATTATGCTTTGAGCCATATTTTTAGTATCATTTTTCTACTAATCGTACCGATTGAATATTTTCAAGAATTGATATATCGAGCACCCCACGCTTTTTTCACGATAATATTAATATTTTTCATTTATTTTTTTATTTATATATTAAGAATTATTTTTCACTTTTTTGTTTGAGTTATCATAAAGCGTGTTTTTTTTTAGTTTTTTTTAACTATATTTATTTTTCACTTTTTAGTTTGAGTGATCATTAAAGAGTGTTTTTTAGTTTTTATGAACTATATTTATTTTTCACTTTTTAGTTTGAGTTAACCGTGTTTTTAATCACTAAACCGTGTTTCTTTTAGCTTTTTTAAAACTAGAATCATTTTTTACTTTTTAGTTCAATTCTCGCCAGAAAGGCGTATTCTTATGTGGTGTAATCTTATTTGCGAACAAGGAATATTGACAAGTCTTATGAATTGTTTCGTAATCGAACCATTTCATCTAATACTTCACTGTTACATGGGGTTCTACCTGTTAACTTTGAGCAATCAAGTTCTTCGATTCGATTGCCGTCCAAAGATCTTCCACGAATGAGCGCTACATAAGCTTGTCCAGCAGCAAACAGTCGAGAGCCTAGATACGAAAAGCGAATACGACAATAAAAAATTCTTCTCTCGTCTAAGCTTGCTGCAATTAAAATTAAATTATAACTGGCCGATAAACGATCAAATTAAAGACAACAAAAAAACGGCCTTGAACATTGAGCCGCGAACTCTGACCCCTTCGGGAGAGTTGACGACGCTAACCACTACACTATCCGATCAACACACTGACGATGTTTACTCTATCCCTCTAATTCTCACGCAAAGGATCTGTTCAGTTGAAGAAAATTATTAATCCTGGCGATCCTGATTAGAAAATTGGGAAAATATTATCAAATTATTGTATTATCATCGGTCCTTGTTGAGTCTACAAAGTTTAAAGGAAATCTGATCGTTCAAAGTGGGTCAAAATCGAGTCCAAAGGAGTCGGTTACAAACAGACAAACATACAGGTGAAGCTAATAAAAGCGTGTTAAAAAGGTTGAGCATTGGCTCATGAAGATGAGATCAAGGTGAAGAGTCAGACTGAACGCGTCGACATAAGAGGTGTAACTAGTCGGAGGGAGAGATCGGTGCACACTCAGACTGGACGCACATACCAGAGAGAGTACGATTCTCCGGGAGAAGGGAAAACCAGAGTCATTGCGAAGGACGACGCCTGTTTCATGGTCATGGATCAACCTACGGAGAGAGGTTCCTGCCGCTGCCTTGAGGCCGCCATGTGCCGTCAGCCCGCCAGCGAACTCTCATTACTTGATCCTTACCCACAAAGGACCGCGTAAGCTATTCTCGCAAATCCCGTCCCTTATTTTCCGTGTGAAACTCCCAGAAGGTTGATAGGAGTGCGTTGGGGTGTGTTCCATGCTTCCATAAATGTCGACGGAACGAGAAAAAGGGGGGAACAAGTCTATGTAAATTTTCACTGTGAACTATTAATGAAGGTGATTAGTGTTAATTAATTCTAGGGATTAAATGTATTGTTTCAAGGTATTACCATTTCAAGTGTTAGTCATTGCTATTTATTCTTACTACTGTAATTGATAGGGCATTATTATATTTTTCAGGGTTTATTAGATGTAATTGTTATTTTGATTGATTAAATGTGTGTTTGTCAAACAGAACACTGCTTGTTACGCTGTTATTTAAGGGGGGGCTGCTTAAGGGGGGGACCTTTTTCCGCGATTCTTCCTCGTTGTCTTTTTTTTCAGGGCTTTGGGCGAATTAAAAGGGAGTCTGGTCGCCTGAAATCTCACAGTCCCACATCTGGATTTGGGGGTTGTTGGAATCAGGTTTGTGTAGTGCCTCTAAGTCAGAAAAATATTATGTGTGTGTGGCCTCACCAGCTAACCTCGCTCGTGCACGTGCATTTGTTGGAGGTTGAGGGGGGGGGGAACCTACCCTCGAGGTGGGACCGGCGCAATACGACTTAAAAATATGCAAGGTCTTCCGATCTCTCATGAGGGCAGTACACAGATAAAAGAAAAGTGCACTTGGTGCCTTGACCCACGAAAGTGAAGACTATATTTTGACGAAATATGATGCATCGAGCATGGCGCACAATATGCCCATATCTTTCAGGGATAATGCAGTGCTATTTTGAAAATTATATCCATTTTGCATTTTCCTCGATGGATCGTTACTGTACCGCGGCAATTCCGCTGCTCACACTTTCGTTTTCGACGTGTTAAGTGTACAACTGATCCATTCAATATATTCGGTTGTGCATTTTAATGGCTTCAATATTCCCCATTACTATTGTCCCGTATGGTTTTGTCAATTATATTTTTTCATCTCTTTGGAAATATATCAATGGGCAGTATGACGTTACATATTATTTATATGTTACCATATAACGACTTTAGAATTGGTTTTACCCAGGTTTTTTTTCTGTCTCGCATGATGGCCGACAAAAAAATTCACTATTCATGTAAGTAGAGAAATCCTTTGGGCGTATGCGCTTGATGTCGCGGTCATATGGAACCTGCTAACTTATGTGAAATAGTTATGAAATTTAACTCTTAAATGTTCTCTTTAAGAAACTCTATGATCGAGTTATACTTAAAAATATCTGAATTTCCACTTTTCCAGCGCCACTCAATGTGTACGTTTATCACGCTCTTAGAAAAGTAATTCACGTGTTTGACTCCTTCAAGAATACTCTTGAACAAGCGATACACTTCTATCCTCATTGTTTTTATTGTTATTTATTTTCTTTAATTCTCACTTATTATTGCCCACTAGTCCCTTCATACGATTCGGATTCCTTATGTTCTCCCTCTTCCTCACGCCTCTTCACTTAGAAAATGGGAATTTCCTGCGTTTTAAACATTTTACCAAATTCTGTGAAGTAATGAGACTTTGCGTAGCGCACAATCTGGCAACACTGAAATTGCCAATAGGAATAAACCCTTCAGGGAATAACTGCGCACCTGCGTCACCGGAATTTCTTGGCAGAATGGCGATAAGAGTTGCTCGAGTGCACCCAAGCATATTGCAAACAACTGGGTGATTCGCCGTGGTAATTCTCCCTCTCAAAGATGATGACTGTGACTTAATTGTTGGCAGAATGAATGCTGTTGCGTCGTTCTTCAGGCCTCCTATCCCACCCTGATATCAGTCCTCATTATTTTTTTGCGCTTTTGAACAACCAAGAAAGTTATTACCGATCAACTAAAGACGAAACAATTTAACTGATTCCAGCGCTGCCATGAACATTGGGAGCAAACCATCTCTGAAGTTGTGGTCCTTCCGAGGAAACTGTTTCAAAGAAGTAACAGAATCCATAGTCTTTCCAAGCATTTGACGCCGTGAATGAATTTCAACACTCCATTTTAGAGGTCTTAACACTCAACAGTAGCCGATTTAACTTATTTTAGTGTATTGATGCTGATGCATATTTCCTCTGGTGTGGTTCACATTGTCTTCTGCATTCTTTGCCCTTCCTTGGAGGTCACGCTTAGTTACTCAACCTACTTTGTATTGGTGCAGTTAAAAATCTGGACTTTTTCACGCAGGGGAAATTACCTACTCCGTGGATTTATCAAGCTAAGTGCAGCCAGTTTCCAGAAAATAATGTGATGTTAATTCACTTTAGTTTAGGTCACATTTTGAGCACTCCACTTTCGCATGGAATAAATACAGAAAATCTTGGTGCATTGCAAAATGAAAAGAAATGCGTATATTTCCTTTAAAGTTCTTCGAAAGAGCAGAAAGTATCACACGACTATCAGCGGGACTAGGGTGCGTCTTAGCTTATACAGAAGACACACTTCTAGCCTCGCTTCACATTTCCAGGTTAAAGCAAAAGCTAAGAGTTAAGGAGTAACTGACCCTCAGACATCTCGATAACAAACTATGTTTTGTATCGTAACATTCGGGGTCATTACAGTAGAAAGTTCTCGAGCCCTCGATATTCTTTCACATAATGAAGGTATACTACTCAATAGTGGTGGCCTGCTTGTTGTACATATTGCATCGTAAGATAGTAAATGGCTGTTGCATTGAAGCGGTCTGCCTAGCGTTGCAGTCGTTAAGCATTTGTGCCCCATAAGATTCTAAATGAAGGTCTTGAAGGTGTCTGTGTTGTTTCATCGCGTCGCTATGGCGGCAGATATGTGGATATTTACGAAGCAGAATGTCAAATATTCCATTTCTGCCGATCTAAGTTTTTCTTCCACTAATAAAGGCCATATTCTTCTATTCATTTACAAGTACACACAAATATTTCGCTGAAAGTTATATCCAGAGTGTGTTTAGCACAAGATAAATTTTCACACAACACGCTCTACGCAAAATGCAAAAGAATTATGCATTCGGGCGGTTAATGACGGTTGTCATGATCATAGTAAAGCTTTAATCAGAAATCAAAACACGGAAGAATGCTTGTTCGCACATTTAATTCAAATCAGTAACCTTTATTATTCTCCTTTAAGTACTGTTTATACCTTCTATTTTTGTAGCTAGAGAGATTCTGATATTTGAATTTCAAAATATAAAATAAACTCATGTCCTAACAAAGATTCTAGCAAGCAAATGTTTCACTTCTGAGCTGCATCTTTCTGGAAGGGGCATTTTGTTTGATTCACAAATCACCTTCCCTAATGACGCCCTATTTGTAATAATTTACAACACTATGCGTTTCACTCATCAATTTTGATAAACATTCCTTGAAAAAGGAATTCAGTTCCTCACTGCAAAATATATAGGACTTACCACTGAGGAAATTTCACTACTTTGAAAGTTTTTAAAGTATGTTAATAATTTTTTCCCTCGGATATTTTCTTCTCTTTTCATGAGGAAGTACTTACATCCACAATAATGAAGTGAAAGCAGCTTTCTCAGAAAATAGCCAAAAACATATATCATATCATCACTTTCTGTATTTATAAGCGATTCATTCTTGACTGCTCGGAAACAAATTATGTAAAACAAGAACTCATGTTTTGACCATCCACTTCTTTCCTTGTCGCTTCTTGTAGCCTTTCCTTCTCAACTTGTCACCGAAAATATTGACAAAGCTAACACGTTAAATTCACACTTCGAAAGTGTATACACTACAGACGATACTGCATGTAATTTCGACATTTCATTCACTGAGGAACCGATGAAAGAAATCACTATTCAACGCAATGGGATAACTAAACTGCTACAGTCGATAAAAATAGTAAATCTCCGGGTCCGGAGGGAATACCCGCGCGTGTCCTCAAGGAGTTAGCGCCACAGATCGCACCGTTCTTAGACATAAAGTCTAGAGAAGTCAAGTCTAGAGAAGTCAAGAAGTCATTGTCTGAAGGAAAGATACCAATAGACTGGAAAATTGCAAACGTTACATCGATATTCAAAGAGGGAAACAGACACGACCCAGGGAAATATCGACCAATTTCATTAACGTCGATTATAATCGACGTTAACATAATTATAGGCAAGATATTCAAACATATCGCCGTTAGCAACATCATGACGTTCCTGGACAGTCGTAACTTCCTCCATGGCTGTCAGCACGGCTTTCGGAAAGGTAGATCATGTGAAACACAGCTTGCGCTCTTTCTTCATGACTTTCTCAAATCTGGTGAATCGAAAAGAAAAGTGGACGCATTATTTCTAGGTTTTTAGAAAGCTTTCGACTCGGTACCTCACCACAAACTTTTATACAAATTACAGTCATGCGGGCTAAACGAAACAGCAGTAAACTGGATACGCAACTTTCTGAGTGATCGTAAGCAAAAAGTAGTTCTTGACGGAATTAGCTCTGATGTACTCAGGCAGTGGGCATGATACCCGCCCTAGCATCGAAATCCTTGCACAAATCCTTGCACAGCATCATCATCGGCGGATACAAAGGATAGGAGGGAGAAGAAGAAGAAAAAGAGGAAGAGGAGGAAAACTGTGGTAAAAATTGGAACTTGGAATGTTTGGACCATGATGAGGGCCGGGAAGCTTGAAAATATTAAGCAGGAAATGGAAATAGGAAAAATAGATGTTTTGGGATTGTGCGACGTGAGACGGAAAGATAGCGGGGACTATTGGAGTGATAGCTACAGGGTAATCTATAGAGGAGGAGATGAGAGTCAACGTGGGTTAGGCATGGTACTGAACACAGAATTGTGGCTGAGGGTGGTAAACATTGAGCAGGTGAGCTACAGAATACTAATGGTAGAAATAAAAGCACGCCCGACGAATTTCATACTAGCCCAGGGTATACATGCCAACGAGCAACCATAGGGAGGAAGAGGTGTAAGAGCAAGAAGAAGAAATAATTAGAAAAGTGCCGGGAAAGAAAAACCTGATAGTGATGGGTGACTGGAATGCAGTGGTGGGGGAAGGGAGGGACGGATTAGGAGTGGGAGGGTTTGGGCTAGGAAGAAGAAATGATCGCGGTGAAAAGGCAGTTAAATTTTGTAGAAGAAATAAATTAGTGGTGACAAACACTTGCTTTAAACATCACCCCAGGCGGAGGTACACATGGAAAATGCCGGGTGATACTGGGAGATACCAATTGATTATATAATGGTAAGGCAGAGATTTAGGAACAGTGTAAAAAAAACTCGCGTAGCTATCCAGGGGCGGATGCGGACTCAGATCATCACTTGGTGATAATAAAGTGTGAAGTTAGATTCAAAAGGCTTTGTAAAGGTTGGAAAAAAAGGAGGTGGAACCTTGAACCATTGGAAGGGTTGAAAAGGAGGGAATACCAAGAGCTGGTTGAAAAGAACATAGGTGAAGGAAATCGGATGGGAACAATATTGAGAAGATGGGAGGATATGAAAACAAGCATCGCAGGAGCGGCAGAGAAAACAATAGGAACGGTGGAAAAGAAGAGGATTAAGAAGCAGTGGGTTACGGAAGGAATGATAAAGAAAATGGAGGAGAGAAGGATATGGAAAAAAGTCAACATCGACGTAGGCAAGAGGAAGTACAAGGAATTTAATAATAAACTCCGGCGAGTGACCAATGGGGCAAAAGAAAACTGGTGGAAGGGACAATGTGAGGAAATGGAAAAGATGCATGAGGAGGGGGAAGTGGGCACATTGTACGCCAAGGTGATTATGTTATTGACTGGTAAGAGAGATCAAACGATACCAAAGGTTAAGGACAAAACAGGGAAGATATTAATTGAACAGGAAGATATCCAGGAAAGAAGGAGAGAATATAAGTAGAGGAGCTGTATGACAGCGAGAATAGGCCCGTTAGCCTAGATCTAGAGGATGAAGGAACAATAGATAAGGATAACCTTGGAACAGAGTTACTTGACAGCGAAATAGAGAGGGCATTAAGAGAGATGAAAGGAAGAAAAGCCGTGGGAACCGATAACCTAACTTCGGAGCTACTGAAGAATCTAGGTAGTAAGGGGAAAGAATCATTTTTCAAACTTATTCGCAGGATCTACGAGGAATAAGTATGGCCAGAGGATTTCGTGAAAACAGTATTAATACCTACCACGAAGAAGAAGAAAGCGTCAAAATGCGAGGAGTATAGAACAATCAGTTTAATTTTGCACGCGGCAAAAATCTTGCTTAGAATACTAAATAGAAGGTTGGAGAGCAGAGCAAACTGCTATTTAGGCGATGACCAATTTAGGTTCAGGAAGGGGAGAGCAACCAGAGACGCGATTGCGGTAATGAGGACACTTATAGATAGAAACATAAAGCATAATCAGGATGTTTTCGCTTGTTTTGTAGATTTCGAAAAGGTCTTTGACAGAGTAAACTGGGAGAAACTAATGCATATACTGGGGAAAATAGTAATAGATTGGCGTGATAGGAGACTCATCCAAAACTTATGTATGGGGCAGAGGGCTCAGGTGAGGGTAGCTGACGGTGAATCAGGGTGGGCAGTTTAGGTCGCGGGGTGCGGCAAAGGTGCCCGTTGTCACCTTTACTTTTTAACATCTATGCTGAGGAAATGGTGATAGAGGCTTGGGATGAGCTAGATGTGGGAATAAAAGTAGGAGGTCAGCGGATGAAGTCGGTTATATTTGCAGACGACCAGACATTGGGCAGTCGGTCATCGAAAGGATTGCAAACTTTAGTAGATGCACTGGAAATGCAGTGCGAGAAATACGGGATGAAGATTAATAATAAGAAAACAAAAGTAAAGAGATTCTCTGGGACAAAGAAAGTGAGGCTGGTGATAAGAGTAGGAAGTCACAAACTGGATCAAGTAGAACAATTTGATTACTTGGGTAGTACGCTAGAAGAAACAGGACATAGTAGCAAATACATTAGGAGGAGAATAGCGCTAGCGAAGGAAGCGTTCAATAATGGAAGGGAGCTGATGACGGGAACCTTAAGTAAGGATGTAAAAAAGAGGCTGGTGATGAGCTTGATATAGAGTGTTGCATTGTATGGGGCAGAAACGTGGACCTTGAGAAAGGAAGATGAAAATAGGCTGAAGGCTTTCGAGATGTGGGTGTGGAGGAGGATGGAGAAGGTGCGTTGGATGGAAAGGAAAACAAATGAGGAAGTGTTTGACATGGTGGGCGAGGAGAGGAAACTTATAGATGAGATTAGGGGAAGACAGAGTAGGTGGCTGGAAGGGGTGATGAGGGGCGATGGTTTGCTTAAGGCCGTGATAGAGGGTAGGATGTTGGGTAAGCGAGGAAGGGGAAGGAAGAGAATCGGTTCTATGGACGGGATGAAGAAAGGTAGGACTTATGCTGAGATGAAGAAAGAAATACTAGAGGTAGAAAGGACACGGCACGTGTAAGAGTTCGTTGGATATTCTCTGACTTTCATCACAACCTACCTCTAACCTGTAGATTAGTGTAATGAATGAATGAGTTGGTAAAACATTACATCAAATGGTTACCCCTTTAATGTATGCTCAATGCATAGCACCACTGCCTCTTTTGAATTGGAAATAACTCTCTCTAGCTAGATTTTGAATAAAATAGATTGAACTTGAAAAGATTTCAACTACACTGCGAGGGTCATAAAAAGAGACAAACAGATTTGGAGCTAATTCGTCTAAACTAGACAGCACTTCCTTTGAAAATAACTAGAATTAGTTAGTTTTGAAAGGAAGTGGAAGAAACCGGTTTTAACTTATAAATAATTCACAGGGAATTATATAGAATGAATTTGGCTTATAGGGTGATGTATTTAACTAGCTTTGCACTGAAGACTTACATATTTCCTGTAAACTACTAGCTCCAACTAGAAATAATAAGAGCTATTACCTAGCAACTAGAATGAAACAGAACAAAATGCTTTTAGCTACATTTTGATTCAACTGGACTGAACTTGAGATTACTTCAACTATAAATTAAGGGAATTGACCAGAAGCAATCAGATTTAGAATTAACTTGCCTGAACTGGTCAACACCTTAAATGGAAATAACAGCATATAGTTAACTAATATCGAAGAGAGATAGTATTAAATGGTTTTAACCAGAAAATATTTAATATGTATGTGATCAATGAGAATAAACTATACATGAATGGCAGTGGATGTAACTGGCTTAAACAGAAAATATGTATATCTTCTGGAATCAACTTGTTCTAACTGTAGGAGGAATAACTATGTAACTTGCTTTTACTGGTAGATTTTTTTACTAGAATTTAAAGGAACTAACCAAAATCGGAACTAACTGGACTCAACTATACTTACTATAGTTGGAAATCATAGAAAAACTATAGGTGGCTATAGTTTTCAAGGGAAATGGAAGTAATTGATTTTAAACAGAAAATACATCACTTGGAGTCAATTGGAATAGACTAGACTGGCAAAGATATGGATAGTAGTTAACCTAGGTTAACTCAAAATTGTGGAACAAAATGTGCCTTGAAAGTATGGATATTTCCTCCATGTATTAAATAATGATACATTTATAATGCAGAGGTATTTTTTAGATTACTAACAGCACATAGCAACAATTAAATAAGGATGGACGAATTATTTGGAAGCAAATTTTTAAATAACTTCTTGACAATCATGCAAGGTGCTTTGGAAGTTAAATGAAAGATGAAACCCTGTAACATGATTTATAATCTACTTTATTAATAATTAATCTACTTTTGATCAAAGTATTGATTAAAAAATTAGAAGATAATTAAAGAATAATAAAAATTATGTACACTTCCTTAATATGCAACCACACATTTATATATATAAAGCTACAAAACTGACTGACTGGCTCACTCATTGACACGAATTCCTGGGCATTTGTAATCGAGCTACAAGGTTGAAATTTTCAGGAAAGGGTTTAAATTTGGTGTCGAGTCAGGAAAAAATCGAAAATCCCAATATTTTTCATTGGTTTCGAGTCCAGATAGTATTTTGTTTTTTTAATGGGTTTAAATGGGAAAAACGAATAAATTCCGTGTAGAGTAATTTTCTTTCATTCATTAAAATATGAAATAATTGAGATAAAAGTTTCATTCTTTGACCAAAATGAGGCCAAAACTGCAAAGCATTTAATTCTTTCATCCGATTTTTCTCTACCGATCGATAAATTGAAATATTTGAAGTTTAAACGCAAAATTAATGCAAATTTCGATCTTTTTTCATTTTCGTTGCTAAGCAATTTTTCCATTGTTCCCGAGACTTCCAGTACCTTATACTGGCTGTAAAGGCTGCATTTAAGGGAATGTTACCTTCTCGGAGCGTATTTCAGCAACTATTAACGATATTATGCCTTCACAACTACACATTTAAAATGTTTTATGATGGTATACATAATTTTTGGCCGTTTATAATCCTTTATTCTTGCAACCTATCGTAGCTTTGATACTCTCCTCCATACCATACCATAGAATCATCATATTTTCTCATAACTATTGGAGTAATACTGTTAACACATGCCTACCTATATTATGTCAATACATACCCATACTCGCAAATGATTTGAATTACGAAACTAGAAGTAGGTGTTGTATACCTGGCCACTCCCGTGCGTCAATGTAACTATGAGAAGTAATTTTTAAATGTTAATAACGTGATAGTATGAGAAAATACCTTCCATTCATGATAATAATTCTCTGACGTTAATTAATTGAAACCTATGTTGCCACACAGGATGAGTATAAAGTCATTATTGCACTCGAAACCATGCAATACGTAAATATGGAAACAAGACCACTGAGCCAAATGCAACACGCCGCACACACCATGCTTATTTCAGGATCACATACAATACAACTGACTCCAGAAGTCAAAGGCCGGCAATGCAAGTCAAAATAAATCTATGAAAATATGCCGTCACTACCATTTGAGTTTTGTGTAAACTACACACTACGAATATTCCAATAATGTAAAATGAACATTGTTGTTAGACAATTCAAATATACCTGGTTTAAATATGTTCTTTAAATATTCATCTGGGGATCATTATTGAATAAAATTTTGTGGACAGAAAACGAACGATCAATGAACAGTCTCAAACGAATAGTTCACACTTAAACACATAAGGATCGTTGTGCGGTTGCATGCTCAGGATAAGTCAGTCGTGGACTATTTATGAATTAGTTCATCAATGTCTTCTGCATGCACACGAAAACAAAGAATATGTATCATGAACCCATTCGTGTAATGCTAGATTCTCAATATAATCTTCTTAGGTCACCAATGCACCCCACTAAAATAATTTAATTTCCATGAGTAGTAAGACTAAACTGCATTCGTTTTTAATGATTATCAATGTTCTTTCATACACTTTACCCCTTCCGCTTGCAAACTGCAAGCACCCATTTACTCGTTTATATATATAAAGCTACAAAACTGACTGACTGACTCACTCATTGACACGAATTCCTGGGCATTTGTAATCGAGCTACAAGGTTGAAATTTTCAGGAAAGGGTTTAAATTTGGTGTCGAGTCAGGAAAAAATCGAAAATCCCAATATTTTTCATTGGTTTCGAGTCCAGATAGGATTTTGTTTTTTAACGGGTTTAAATGGGAAAAACGAATGAATTCCGTGTAGAGTAATTTTCTTTCATTCATTAAAATATGAAATAATTGTGATAAAAGTTTCATTTTTTGACCAAATTGAGGCCAAAAGATCAAAAAATTTAATTCTTGCAACCGATTTTTCTCTGTCGATCGATAAATTGAAATATTTGAAGTTTAAACGCAAAATTCACGCAAATTTCGATCTTTTTTCATTTTCGTTGCTAAGCAATTTTTCCATTGTTCCCGAGACTTCCAGTACCTTATACACGGGCTATAAAGGCTACATTCAAGTAAATTTAACCTTCTTGGTGCGTATTTCAAATTTATTATTTATATTTCGTCAAACAAATTTACAACATCCATAGGATTTATATCGATTGTGGACTTATTGTAAAATAAGGGAACCCCCGGAGCCCGCGGGCCGTTTTGCTAACCATGAAATATTTTATGCGGCCCGAGAAAAAAACATTTTTCTGGCCCGCATAGCTTACTTCTGCTAATCATTTTAATTTAAAGACAAATTCATTCAAGGTAAGAAGTTCTTGATCATTTTATTAACTTGGGTTTATCACGTAACCTTCAGAGGTATGATGAGGTTCACAAGCATGTTGATCTCGCATTTCAGGTTTTACAGAGAAACATTATAACTAAAACTTGCTTGTAATTTTCAGTTACAATGCCATTTTCATCTTCAAGTGTCCACTCAATCAAGCCTAGGTTTCGCCAATTCTTTTAGATTTCTTATAAATCGCTACTTTCATAATTTTCGTGGACTTGGTAAGCATATTTATTACGTTGTTTAATATAATTATAATGTTTTATCAATGCATTATCATGTAAAGCAACTACGGGATGGCTCCGAGTTCCGGATCATAAAGGATTCAGTTTTTTTAAGTTTATTAAAGAGAAAAATTAAAATTTTCCGTGCATAACAAAATTGTTTCTCGAATTTGTACATGAAAAGTCCCTAAAACATGAAACTTAGAGAAAAATATGCCCAATAGGCCAAGATTTAAAATTCTGCCACCGATTAAAAAAAAATTGGTTTATTATTTCGCAATTTTAGTTTAACCGCTTTGCTATAATGAGCAGTAAAACCTTATTGCTTTCGTTTTAAATGATTTACAATGTAATATCATACACTTTTCCGCTTTTGCTTGCAAACTGCAAGCACCCATTTACTAGTTTATATATATAAAGCTACAAAACTGACTGACTGACTGACTCACTCATTGACACGAATTCCTGGGCATTTCTAATCGAGCTAGAAGATTGAGATTTTCAAGGAAGGGTTTGAATTCGGTGTCGAGTCAGGAAAAAATCGAAAATCCCAATATTTTTCATTGGTTTCGAGTCCAGATAGGATTTTGTTTTTTAATGGGTTTAAATGGGAAAAACGAATAATTTACGTGTAGAGTAATTTTCTTTCATTCATTAAAATATGAAATAATTGAGATACAAGTTTCATTTTTCGACTAAAATGAGGCCAAAAGATCAAAGAATTTAATTCTTGCAACCGATTTTTCTCTATCAATCGATAAACTAAATTATTTGAAATATAAAAGCAAAATTAATGCAAATTTCGATCTTTTTTCATTTTCGTTGCTAAGCAATTTTTTCATTGTTCCCGAGACTTCCAGTACCTTATACGCGTGCTATAAAGGTTGAATTTAAAGGAATATAACAATCTCCGTGCGTACTTCAATCGCTTTTAACGATATTATGCCTTCGAAATACACGTTTTACAATGTTTTATTTAGTTATATACATAAACTGTTTCGTAGCTTTGACACTCCTCCATTTGCTCATGCCTACGAAATCCGTTAGGATCGTTCCAGATTCCTCCATTTTACTTCTGAAACACTCTTTACACCTTATTCCGGGTTTCCCTCTCTTTGTTTTTCCAGGAAACATTAATCTTTGCACCTACTTTCTGAAATGTACCTCGAAACTCCATTCTACAAGTCAAAACCATGTAAAATGATAATATTCTATGCTGCATTATCTCATGGATTTTGAAATTATGAATTCAAGTACTACGCCGTGTGTTTAATATGTAAATTATAATAATTGAGATCAGCAAAAATAAAATGAAATGTGTAAATCCATAGCATTTACTTAGGCTCATATTGATTGAATTTCATACTGCCAAATAACTGTAATCATGTTTAATTACAAATTTTTTACTTCAAAATTACTCAATGGCATGAAAATAAAAGGAAAAATATAGCAATTACTAAGAAGAACAAAGTACATATGTCATGGGACCATTCGTTTTATGCTATTAGGTCAGAAATTGACTCAGCTAAAATAATTTCCATAAGAATTAAGACCTTATTGCAATCGTTTTTAATGATTTACAATGTACTATCATACACTTTTCCCCTTTTGCTTGCAAACTGCAAGCACCCATTTACTCGTAAGTTATATATAAAGCTACAAAACTGACTCACTGACTCACTCATTGATACGAATTCCTGGGCATTTCTAATCGAGCTAGAAGATTGAAATTTTTAATGGAGGGTTGGAATTTGGTGTCGAGTCAGGAAAAATTGGAAAATTCCAATATTTTTCATTAGTTTCGAGTCAGGATAGGATTTTTTTAATGGGTTTAAATGGGAAAAACGAATAATTTACGTGTAGAGTAATTTTCTTTCATTCATTAAAATATGAAATAATTGAGATACAAGTTTCATTCTTTGACTGAAATGAGGCCAATACATCAAAAAGTTTAATTCTTGCAATCGATTTTTCTCTATCGATCGATAAACTGAATTATATGATGTTTAAACGCAAAATTAATGCAAATTTCGATCTTTTTCATTTTCGTTGCTAAGCAATTTTTCCATTGTTGTTGAGACTTCCAGTACCTTATACACGGGCTATAAAGCATGCATTAGTGCGTATTTCAATAGCTTTTAACGATAATATGCCTTCGACCTACACGATTCACAATGTTTTTTGATGATACATATATAAACAGTAATTTTTAACATTGTATTCTTGCAAACTATGAGCGAAAGGAATAGAATTATTAATAAAAAATGTATTCATAAATGGCATAGTATTACAACCTCACATCTATAAACTGTAGTAATGCTCTGATATTATATTAAAATCAAGGAAAAATGAATAAGCTCTCTCATTAAAAGGATGTTTAGAAAATTTATTAGTTGAGGGCATGAATTGATTAACACCTGCTAATATATTCCATTTCCCTGGGATTCCCTCTCTCTGTGTTTCCGGTTAACTTAAATCCTTGAACCTCCTTTCTGAAATATAACTGGAAACGCTGTTCTACAAGTGCAAACCATGTATAACGATAATGAACCATGTTGCATTATCCCTTGGGTTTAGAAATTATCAATTCAAATACTATACCATTCGTTTAAAAGGTTCAGTTTGTTTATATTAATTGAGATCAACAAAAATAAAACTTTAATATGAAAATCCAGTGTACTTAGTTAAGCTGGTATTGAATAAATTAAGAACTGACAAATAAATGTAACCATTTTCAATTACTAAAATATTTCTTCCACATTGTTCAATGGCATGTAAAAATATAAAAGAAATTAGCGATTATCAATATGAACAAAGCATATATATTATGTACCCATTTGTTTACTGCTATATTCTCATAATTATATTCGTAGGTACCAATGCACCTCAATAATTTAATTTCCATGAGTAGTAAGACTAAACTGCTTTCGTTTTTAATGGCTAACAATGTACTATCATACGCTCTACGCCTTCCGCTTGCAAACTGCAAGCACCCATTTACTAGTTTATATATATAAAGCTACAAAACTGACTGACTGACTGACTCACTCATTGACACGAATTCCTGGGCATTTCTAATCGAGCTAGAAGATTGAGATTTTTAGGGAAGGGTTTAAATTTGGTGTCGAGTCAGGAAAAAATCGAAAATTCTAATATTTTTCATTGGTTTCGAGTCCAGATAGGAATTTGTTTTTTAACGGGTTTAAATGGGAAAAACGAATAATTTACGTGTAGAGTAATTTTCATTCATTCATTAAAATATGAAATAATTGAGATAAAAGATTCATTCTTCGACTAAAATGAGGCCAAAATATCAAAGCATTTAATTCTTGCAACCGAATTTTCTCTATCGATCGATAAATTGAAATATTTGAAGTTTAAACGCAAAATTCAAGCAAATTTCGATCTTTTTTCATTTTCGTTGCTAAGCAATTTTTCCATTGTTCCCGAGACTTCCAGTACCTTATACACGGGCTATAAAGGCTACATTCAAGTAAATTTAACCTTCTTGGTGCGTATTTCAAATTTATTATTTATATTTCGTCAAACAAATTTACAACATCCATAGGATTTATATCGATTATGGACTTATTGTAAAATAAGGGAACCCCCGGAGCCCGCGGGCCGTTTTGCTAACCATGAAATATTATATGCGGCCCGAGAAAAAAACATTTTTTTGGCCCGCATAGCTTACTTCTGCTAATCATTTTAATTTAAAGACAAATTCATTCAAGGTAAGAAGTTCTTGATCATTTTATTAACTTGTGTTTATCACGTAACCTTCAGAGGTATGATGAGGTTCACAAGCATGTTGATCTCGCATTTCAGGTTTTACAGAGAAATATTATAACTAAAACTTGCTTGTAATTTTCAATTACAATGCCATTTTCATCTTCAAGTGTCCACTCAATCAAGCCTAGGTTTCGCCAATTCTTTTAGATTGCTTATTAATCGCTACTTTCAGAATTTTCGTGGACTTGGTAAGCATATTTATTACGTTGTTTAACATAATTATAATGTTTTATCAATGCATTATCATGTAAAGCAACTACGGGATGGCTCCGAGTTCCGGATCATAAAGGATTCAGTTTTTTTAAGTTTATTAAAGAGAAAAATTAAAATTTTCCGTGCGTAACAAAATTGTTTCTCGAATTTGTACATGAAAAGTCCCTAAAACATGAAACTTAGAGAAAAATATGCCCAATAGGCCAAGATTTAAAATTCTGCCACCGATTAAAAAAAAATTGGTTTATTATTTCGCAATTTTAGTTTAACCGCTTTGCTATAATGAGCAGTAAAACCTTATTGCTTTCGTTTTAAATGATTTACAATGTAATATCATACACTTTTCCCCTTTTGCTTGCAAACTGCAAGCACCCATTTACTAGTTTATATATATAAAGCTACAAAACTGACTGACTGACTGACTCACTCATTGACACGAATTCCTGGGCATTTCTAATCGAGCTAAAAGGTTGAAATTTTTAAGGGAGCGTTTGAATTTGGTGTCGAGTCAGGAAAAAATCGAAAATCCCAATATTTTTCATTGGTTTCGAGTCCAGATAGGATTTTGTTTTTTAATGGGTATAAATGGGAAAAACGAATAAATTCCGTGTAGAGTAATTTTCTTTCATTCATTAAAATATGAAATAATTGAGATAAAAGTTTCATTCTTTGATTGAAATAAGGCCAAAACTTCAAACCATTTAATTCTTGCAACCGATTTTTCTCTATCGATCGATAAATTGAAATATTTGAAGTTTTTAACGCAAAATTAATACAACTTCCATCTTTTTCATTTTCGTTGCTAAGCAATTTTATCATTGTTCCCGAGACTTCCAGTACCTTATACTGGCTATAAAGCATACATCAGTGCGTATTTCAATATATTTTAACGATAATATGCCTTCGACATACACGATTCAAAATGTTTTATGATGATACATATATAAACAGTAATTTTTAACATTGTATTCTTGCAAACTATGAGCGAAAGGAATATAATTATTAATCAAAAATATATTCATAAATGACATAGTATTACACTCTCACAACTATAAACCTTAGCAATTCTCTGATATTATATTGAAATCAAGGAAAAAGTAAGAAGCCCTGTCATTAAAAGGATTAAGACCTTATTACATTCGTTTTTAATGATTTACAATGTACTATCATACACTTTTCCCCTTTTGCTTGCAAACTGCAAGCACCCATTTACTCGTTTATATATATAAAGCTACAAAACTGACTCACTCACTGACTCACTCATTGATACGAATTCCTGGGCATTTCTAATCGAGCTATAACGTTGAAATTTTAAAGGGAGAATTGGAATTTTGTGTCGAGTCAGGAAAAAATCAAAAATCCCAATATTTTTCATTGGTTTCGAGTCTAGATAGTATTTTGTTTTTTAATGGGTTTAAATGGGAAAAACGAATAAATTCCGTGTGGAGTAATTTTCTTTCATTCATTAAAATATGAACTGCTTTCTTTTTTAATGACTTACAATGTACTATCATACGCTCTACGCCTTCCGCTTGCAAACTGCAAGCACCCATTTACTCGTTATATATATAAAGCTACAAAACTGACTGACTGACTGACTCACTCATTGATACGAATTCCTGGGCATTTCTAATCGAGCTAGAAGATTGTAATTTTTAAGGGAGGGTTGGAATTTGGTGTCGAGTCAGGAAAAAATCGAAAATCCTAATATTTCTCATTCAATTCGAGCCCAGATAGGATTTTGTTTTTTAATGGGTTTAAATGGGAAAAACGAATTATTTACGCGTAGGGTAATTTTCTTTCATTCATTAAAATATGAAATAATTGAGATACAAGTTTCATAATTTGACTGAAATGAGGCCAAAACTTCAATACATTTAATTCTTGAAACCGATTTTTCTCTATCGATCGATAAACTGAAATATAGGAAGTTCAAACGCAAAATTAATGCAAATTTCGATCTTTTTTCCTTTTCGTTGCTAGGCAATTTTTCCATTGTTCCCGAGACTTCCAGTACCTTAAGCATGCATTTGTGCGTATTTCAATAGCTTTTAACGATAATATGCATTAGACCTAACGAATTCACAATGTTTTATGATGATACATATATAAACAGTAATTTTTAACATTGTGTTCTTGCAAACTATGTGCGAAAGGAATAGAATTATTAATCAAAAATATATTCATAAATGACATAATGTTACACTCTCAGATATAGAAACCGTAGTAATTCTCTGATATTATATTAAAATCAAGGAAAAAGTAACAAGCTCTCCATTAAAAGGATGTATAGAAAATTTATTAGTTGGAGGCCATGAATTAATTAAAACCTGCTAACATATTCCATTTGCCAGGGATTCCCTCTCTCTGTGTTTCCGGTTAACTTAAATCCTTGCACCTCCTTTCTGAAATATACCTGGAAACGCTGTTCTACGAGTCTAAACCATGTAAAACGATAATGAACCATGTTGAATTATCGTTTGGGTTTAGAAATTATGAATTAAAATACTATACCATTTGCTTAAAAGGTTCAATTTGTTTATATTAATTGAGATCAACGAAAATAAAATGTGAAAATCCATTGTACTTTATATAGCTGATATTGATTAATTGAAAAACTGCCAAATAAATGTAACCATTTTCAATTACTAATATATTTCTTCAACATTGCTCAATTCCATGTAAATTATAGAAGAAATCTAGCGATTACCAAGAAGAACAAAGAAGATATATTATGTACCTATTCCTTTACTGCTATATTCTCATAATTATATTCATAGGTCACCAATGCAATTCAATAATTTAATTTCCATGAGTAGTAAGACTAAACTGCTTTCGTTTTTAATGACTTATAATGTACTATCATACGCTCTACGCCTTCCGCTTGCAAACTGCAAGCACCCATTTACTCGTAAATATATATAGATATATACACACGAAACGAAAATTTCGCCAAAAGGCCACAATATAATAAAAACACTTGACAGGGGGTGGGGAAAGAAAAGTAAAAAGAGAGAGAGGACTTACTGGGACGTTTCGGGCATGTAGGCCCTTCTTCATTTCTATGACTTCTCAATTTTCTATAGCTGAAGAAGGGCCTACATGCCCGAAACGTCCCAGTAAGTCCTCTCTCTCTTTTTACTTTTCTTTCCCCACCCCCTGTCAAGTGTTTTTATTATATATATATATATATGGAATGAAACCTGCTTATAGTTGAACATTTCACGTTTTCTAAGCCAAATAATAACTTAAAAGTTGCTACGTCTTGTAAAACATAAGTTCTGATTTTAGGAATATTGAAATGGATATTTCAATTTCATTAAGACATTTAATGGATATTCCATGAGTAGTAAAATATTGAAGGGTAGTATTTGATAAGTTGATAGTGAAAAAAGACTTTTTAATTATGCATAACGAATTATCCACAGCATATAAAAAAGAATTTTCAATGGTGAAGGAACTTTCATTATTTTCCTCTAACAATGGGGTCAGGAATGATTTTAATCAGAAATGGCGTAAACCATTTGACATATCGATTTGTAGGAGTCATAATTTTATTAACCTTGAGCTCAATTTTCAAATCCTTAGCAACTGTTCATGCCAATATCACTAAAAATGTATGAAAGCTGTGGTATTAAATAAATTCTTTGAATCAAAGTCACAGGACCCTGGATGAAGTTCGAGGGCTTGGAAATATTATCAAAAAGCTTGTAATCTTCTTTACCTTCAGCGGAGGTTTTATTTCAATAACATTTTCCATGTAAGACATTGGAAAATAGAAATGAAGCAACCACTTTTAGGCTATGGGAGTTGACTGTCTGGCCCCCATGTATCAGACATACAAATATCGTGAGCAACATACGGAATCCAGGGTCATAAAATTCTTTTAAAAAACTCATATAAACTTTTGGGCCCTGGGTGCAACTGAAATCCTCAAAATTCAAGTTGCCAATTCCACTAGGAGTGGAAGGCTTTAATCATCAACCTTAATGATGGTTTCATAGTGTTTCAAAGAAATAACTATGTTGAATAAAAATTTTAAGAATGGGCTTCAAGGCTAATCTGTACCGTTCTCTTAATTTTATCCGAGCTTTTGGACTTACTTGCATTTGTAGGTTTAGTACACAAAGTACCAACAGAGTACAAAAATCTAGTTCAGCAGCGTTTTATAGCCATCTGAGGACTGAAAAATTTCAAGATAATCAGTTAATCATTTTGCCCATTATGAGGTAGCAAACGAACAAATAAATATGCTTTAATATTTATGCATCAAATAGGATTGGTGGTTAAATGATCCAACAGTTTGCTAATAAACCCATGCGATTATTGTTTGAATCGTCTGTGGATTCAACTTGCATTGGAGACATACACCAAAGACGGTGAAATTCGCCGTAAAAAATCATTTGACTTGACAGGGATTCGAACCTGAGCCTCCCAATTGCCGGCCGGGTGTGTTAGCCAGTTACACGAATGTCACCGTATTTGGTGTCTATCTTCGCAGCCATGCGCGTGACTGTGTACTACATCATATGTGGGGAAGGAATACTGCATTCTGATACATAGTGTCATTTGATTGGCTTGAAAAACGGACATTAAACTTATTAGCAGCTCAAATCTTTAAAATAGTATCCTTGTATATTTACAGCAGACAGTGCATTTCTCCTGTGTGTAGGAAACAGACATGCTAAGCAAAGCACGCAACGCATTGGCGAAGAATGAAATTCAGTATTACGTGACAATGTCTGAAGCAAGAGCTTCCAGAGTTGATATTAATTCTAACAATTTGAGAATAACTCATTGGCAGTGGCTGATTCTTTTCAGCTGCGGTCGAATAATATGTTATTCCTACAATATATATTACTATTCATTTTAATACAGGCAGGTTGAAAAATATTAATGATTGATGTTCATGCCGCTATTTTCCCTTCCATTTGAATGGAGCATAGAAAAATACTAGTGAAAGTAATTACCACTCCAAAAAAATTATCTGTTCTCTTAGGCCTTAAAACCATGATGGTGGGCTGAGTTTTGAAATGTGAACCCAATAATATAATTTTATGAATTTTAATAATTTTATGATAGTTTGAGTACACAACTGAGAAAACAATTAGAATTACTAAGATAAAGTACTACCTGAGGCATAAGAGCAAAGTCTTGACTCCAATGCAACACTTGCTGAAAGTTACAAAGTAATGGAAAACAATTTGCTGGTGAGACTGCAACATGATCGGTTTTGGAGAAAACAGAACTGAATGAAGAAGAGTCCAGGACTTGTGAGACATTCCTTTTTGTTTTTTTGTAGGCTTTCTATACGCAGACAAACTGACTTTCCGTTGATACACCGACTATGCTCAGATTAGCATTGCTACACAAGATGGTCACTTATTCAGGGGATATTTTAATTCACTTACTTAACGAGAAGGGGAGAAGAGTCCACTGATTTCAAACCATTCGGCAGCGCCATATCCACAAACTCTCTTATAATGTCTTCCACATGAGACCTATATATCGGGTCCTTATGGAAGCGAACTTTAACTTTTTCTGTGCTCCCGGTTTTAAAGAATTCCTCAATTTTGTCAGCGGTCATATCTTCGGCGTTGGGGAGTAGAAACTCATCCCCTAACATCATCATAGGGGAGAAAAATAAGCAGATAATGAGACCAAATGGCTTGAATTCCCCCATCAAATCAGACTTAAATTCAGAAAGAGAATAGGGCGGCGAACTACCGTCGAGTAACTTGAGATTTTCGGTTAAAGATTCGTAGTATTCATCAATCAACGTATTGAAATATTTCTCTCTGAAGGACCTCCTCGTGCTGAGGTACATGAAATACAGCAAGTCAAGACTTGGGTTGGCTATTTTTGATATTTGAAGATCGTAGAATTTAACATCCACGGGCTCCTCGACGTTATTTTCCTTCTTCTCGTACCGGAACATCATGTTGTTCATCCAGCAGTCCCCATGGGTTAGAACCTTGCGATTGTTGGTGGGAGTTTTCTTGAGCCTGCATATTGTTGGCCACGCGCCTTCCATGACTTTTTCGAGCACTCCAGAAGCTTCTGCCTCCTTCGGAAGTCCTTCAACTTCCTTGCAGAGTTCCTTAAAATTCTTGATCATACTGTTCACCATACTTTCCATGGCCGGCGGTATATCTCCTGGGGCAGGAACGTAGAAAATATGTTCCCGATCGAAGGCTGGAAACGATGCAGACCATCCTCCTTTCCCAAGGGTCTTCTCTGCTGCCAGCGACAGGGCGTGGAGTCTGCCCTGTCCCTTCATAACCATGCTGCAATGCGCGTAGTCCAACCCGTCCAAGAGATATGAGCGATTTACTGCACGGAAGCCGCTATGGATCAGATCTTCCAAGTATAACCCCGCTCTGTCTCCACTCTCTATGCCGTGGTAAAAATCTGGAAAAGGAATTTTCACCCTTCCCGCAGAAACCTTATACATGACGGGGACGGCTTTGCTGAAGACGAGCCATTCTCTCGAGAATACGTGCACTTCGTCCATGAGCTTTCTCTGGTACTCGATCGGAGACATTGTCTTGACGATGATTATGTGGGATTTAATGTCTTCATCTCCGGGGATGCGATATGAGAGCCTTACCCTGAGGACTAATGAGGTGAAGCCTTCGACACCGCTGGTCGCTCGCTCGACTTTATAGCCGTCAATGAGTTGGACATCACTCCTACCGGTTAGGTTCTGGAGGGACTTCACCAGAGCTTCGCGGGGCACGCATGAGAACAGATCACTCATCTTGCCGCGGTGAATGCCTTGGGAGGACTGAGCTCCCACCGCTTGCTCGTCTCAATGAGTGACATCCGCTTCCCCATCCCTGCGAATATTCAGCCTTCGAAGCTCTCTCTAGGTCGAATCTTACGCAACTGTAATGGGAAGAGATAATCGCAGATGTCTTATTTCATTTTTTACGATGGCTCTGTGAACTAACTATACGTGTCTTATCTTTCCATTTCCAAATCTGATTCTGCTTCGGTGTTTTGTGTCAAATAATGGGTAGGCTCGTGGACCTGCGGAGTTCATACACTTTCCTTTATTTCTTCTTATAATTAAGATGAATAACGTACTAATGTAGTTGTTATTTTGTGGAAAAGCATTTGTTTTTTCCGTGAAATGTAATTAAAATCATGCCCTTTGGTCAATAAATGGAATGCAGTGAGTAAATCTTTATTGTAGGAGATAATTGTTACACAGAATTTCAGTTAACTTCCTTTGAGTACTTTTTAATTCGGTGAGCTGTCATTAACTAAAATTTTAGAACGATCGTTTATTCAGTCGTCACGTTGGTGTTCTCGAAAGAGGGGTCTATTGACGCAGTATTGAAAGGTGTGATCTCTCAATGAATATTGCCCTTGAGCTGTGATGGGTTGGAGTTTGGAGTAATAGTGTTTGGGACTGCGAGAGGCAGTCAAGGATATACTGGGGAAAATAATGAAGAGCTATGGAGAATGGCTACGGAGCAATTATTCTTAGGATATGTATAATGTTGGACGGTTTCCAACTACTCCATCGTGTCTTACCCATGACTTTTCACATATTAATTGAGGGGTACATGTACGGAGCTGCATTGTGCAATGCTTCGATGGAATGTTTTGGGAAGTACGGCTACTGTTTTTCATGCAGTTCTTCAACTTGTTTAGCCTTCAAATTAGAGGCTAATTTGTGCGACTATACTGTTAAAGGATCTGCGACTTGTGAACTAGTAGTTCGAAGAAGGGATCGATTTTATTTTTATTACTTTTGGAAATGTAAATGGATAGTTTTGACTGGACTTGAGGAACACGCACATTATGAGGCCTCTATCCCCAAAAGGGCTCCAATAGATTTCATCGCCTTTTTTTAAACCAGAAGCATAATAATCTCCTTAATATGGTGAGTGAAATTATCAAAGTTAGGCGTACGTGCAATTTTCGACTCAGTTTTCATGTAGCGTGCAAAGATGATCCGCCAGGTATTCAGTATTAGATCTCAACCAAAGGACTTACTGTAGTTGTAGGAATAGGGAACAAACCACTCATTTACATTTTTCAATCAACTCTCAGAGGAAGCCTAAATATTTAATTAAAATATTTAAGGTGGTTTGAGCGAGATATAGTTTCCTAGTAATAATGGAGACCATATTAAAATTTTATTTTTTTATTTCAGCGTCTGTAACGAGTATGGAATAAATATTGTATTATTAATGACCCAAAGATATAGTTATATATGATCAAAATTCTCTGTAATTCAATAAATAAAGCTACATAAGTCTCTAACTTGACTAATATTTTCCCGCTGTACGGCTGAAAACCCTTCAAAAACGCACGTTTCTTGCGATTTGTAAAAAATACTGTGGTGAGTAATCGTTTATTTTTTATAAATAGTTTAGAAAACATGCAATCTACACACTGTTAGTTTTTTGATGAAATCTAGATGTTCGAAGTTCTTAATTTTTTAAATATTCTCCCTCTCGAGCGCACAGCCATAATCTTTCCTATGTAAAACAGCTTATATTTGTAGGCAAATTGCTCAAAAAGTAGTTCGGCAAGGGGTTGATATTTTGATATCATTGGAAAGATGAGTTTTTTCTTTAAAATGAGGCAAAATTCATCAAATTCTAGGTGATGTGATTTTTCGCTCAAACTACTATTAGAAGAATATTCTCATGGGTTTGCGGCATATTGAAATATTCAATGAAGATAATAATTAATATCATGCTGTTTTAGTTTTGAAAGCTCAAGTTGTGGAAATGGAAACGGCTCTACCCAGCAAACAGCGTGTCAAATGGAAATAAATGAAAATACAATGGTAGATCAATGGCTATTTTAGTTAATTTCATCCACAGTTATCCACACTGTTACAAAGAAAGTGCAAAGGCGGTAGTTTATTCTTACATTGGATATTCTACGTCAACATTAATTTTCATTAACTTTACGCGTTCCTAAGACACGCTCCAACTAGTCTTCAACAATTTCCCCCTCTACTTTTTCTTATTTCTTGTCTGGTTCTCAGGTTTATTCGAGCCAATCCACCATCAAAGTAGGTTTCAAAGAGTTTGCAGCTAATTGTTTATGGAAAAGACGAGCAGATGGCTTACTTTTTATAAGCGTTGTCATTTTCCTACTTCTTTTCGTGGAGTGCCATTTCGTCGCGAGGTTGTTGCTCCTTCATGCATTCTTCTTTGTGAGATATCCAAATCTCCTCTGTACGATTTGATCACCATTTAGATGGTCGGCATGATGAGTTATAGTACTCTCGCGATAACGCGTTCAAACAGAAACCTTGAATTCCTAAAGTCGTATACTGACTCAGCAAATTGTTACTTATCTCGACCCGACTTTATTGTATTTTTGTCTGGAAGTGAAAGATTGATTTCGTTACGAAAGAAATATTGAGAATAACAGCCATGAAATTGTGGATGCTGAGAAAAAAACTAACCTAGTTATTTCCAAAAACTTTACACAAACGTAATGAAGTTTCTAGATGATTCCTCTTGATGACATATTTTTTATTAGGTAATTTCTTTCTTCTTTCAGCGATATAGGTAAAGTTATAGGTCGTATGGTATATAGACCTATATCTCCTGAAAGAAGAGGAAAAAAATTACGCAATGATGTTTGCGAAATTAAAAAGTTGGTTTTTTCTCAACGTGGATATTGTCGTGGCCCAAAGGGCTCACAGGGGTTGCGTAACAAGGATCGCACGTCGAGCATGGTAGGAGAATCAAATAACACTTGATTATTATGTATCCTCATTTATTTCGGTCACATGGCACTGTCTTGCATTATTCTAAATGGTGCGTAGTCAGCGTCGGATGACCTGGAGTCGGAGGTGCCCTCAGCAGCAACAGCGACTGGCGATGTCTGGTCAGTGGTCGTTGATAAGGGCGTGGTCGGCTTCTTGGTGCTCGGGTGCGAGACAGAGTGTCGACGAGTGACTCCGTACGAATGTCTCTTACGAATGACTGCTACGAATTGAGTGCTTGTCTGACCGCACCCGGGGTTTTTATAGGAAGTTCTCCTATTCTCCCAATAAGGAGAACTTTCGAGAGATTCCCCTATAAGGAGATCCTTCGAGAAGCTCCCCTTGTTCCTAAGGTCCTTAGTTAAGCGTGAACCAAATCTCCTAACCCATGCGAATTGACTGACTTCGTTATTGTTATTAAAGATGTCGCGATTAAGATGAAGGATCAAGAAGTGAGAGGAAGGATCAAAAGCGAGAGGGGCCTATGTACAAATTCGTTGGCCCTTGGGGTAATGAAATGGGGTGCCTCTCCCTTTCTTGCAATGTCATTCTCACGCACCTAGGTTTGCGTCATCTCTTATGGGGTGATCAAGAGGAGATGATGCAAATGTGAACCGTTAGTCATGTTGATGGGCCAGGGGTGGTCAGGAACACGACAATATTCTTTAGTGATAATATTCAGCAAAAATCTTTACCCTGCTACAGAGACGTATTTAATCTTATCAGCCTGCCTCAGCAGACCTGTCATTCCTAATCAATATTCTTCCACGAAAGTAGAAAAATTTTCATTTATATTTATAATCCCGTTCGCATTTCCGAATTTTCCGTTTAAAAAGCCTTTGTTGGCCATTAATTGATGCTTAAATAAAGATATTACGGATGTTTACGCGTGAAGTTGAGTGATAGCAATAAAATTTGAAGCCTGATACTTCTTGATCTTTTGCTGGTCCCTTCTTGGGAAAACATTTTCTACATATCCCGTTGAGGAAATGGCCAGCCGACGTCATAAAAATCTAGAGCAACACCAGTCTAACGCTGCAAATACATAAGCTAACTATGTTTATTTGATCTCTGTGAGCCACTAAAGGTAAAATTGGTATGAATTAGAGAGATATGAAAAATTATCTTTTGTTTACAGCTGGTTATTGAATGTAATCTTGCATCATTTTTATTTATGCTTCTACTTATATGCAGAGAAAGGCAGCATCATAGCCAACTTCTAATTTTTTCCCTAAGAAAAATGTTGATTTCGCGTAAGTTGTTAGGTGCACCGTCACGCCGCGGAAATGGCGAGGTAGTTGTACTTAAGCTCGACCAAAAAAACTCACCCTGGTAAAAAAACAATAAAAACAATAAACCCCGACAAAAACGAGTTTCATTGGGCGTTTTTCTTAACATTTTAGGGACTTTAATGCTGCATTGTTTTTTTTTGGATTTTTACCTTAAATTTACAATGTTTTGGCTTTAAATTTCCAAGATTTTATTAGTTTAAGTGTATGAATACACATACTTTTACGGTTTAAATGTGCCTGATGCACGGTTTCTTGCTGTCTATTTTGGTTGGCTGCTTTTGATCATTTTACTGGAATTACAGGTTTTAAATAGTTAGAAATTGATAGCTTTATATAAGGGAGGAGAAATATTTACCACATATTTTTATAACATTAATGTGCTGATTATATGACAGTAAATTGTATAGAATATCAAGGAGGAATATTGAGATTTTTTCCTACTCGCACGAGTTTTGCTGCGCTTTCTTATTCTAGTGAATTACTGTTTAAAAAGTTTAAATCATCTACTGCTTGAGTGTTACATAACTATGTGGGCTGTGGCAGCCATTCATAGTAAATCATGAAAATTCTCATTCTTGATTTCACTAATGTCCCAGCAACCACTGTCATGCTCTCAAAATAGATTGATTTTTTGCTACTTTCCACTCGATTCTCTTCACAGATTTTGAATCACTTTTTCTTCAAAAAATAAATTATCATGCCTCTTTCGCTTTACATGTTTCCTCGTTTGTCATCCTCAGCATCTCTTCCAATTCATTTTTTCTTCCATTAATGTTCTCAGGAGACGGTTATGCTCCAGATCATGTCCGACGAGTTCATCTCTCGTATTTCGTAGTTTTGTCATGCAAGGGCGTATCCAGCTAAAAACTGAAGGGGGGTAGCTTTCTGAATCCAACTTCATGTGGGAGGGGGTGACATACAATAATATACAATAACAAAAGGGAGAGCAGTGTAAAATATTAATTTAAAAATATATTTATTCTTGAAAAATAGTTTTGAACATCTGTGAAGGGCTCCTAATGCAATAATTCAGAGGAAAATAGGGAAGAACAGCATTTTCTTAAAAAAATAATTCTTGAACAATAGATTGCGGGGATTAGCTGCGAATTTTTTTAACTACAGCTTCCACTAATTGCTCCTTGTTTGCGAAAACCTATTTCTGGTGAATGCTTAGCGTTGCTTACCCATTTAACCTGTTTTCACCAATAATTGATCTTAGTTATGTTTTAATTCGGCGAAGGGAGCTGAATGAGCGCTCAATAGTGATTGTTGTGCTGGGCAGTGAAAGCAATATCAGTATCGCCTTTCTAATGGTCGAGAAAAACAATTCACTCTTTTTTAAACTTCAATGATGTCTGGCGCTTCCTGTTTGTACCTCCTTCCAATTTTTAAACCTCAATTCACTTTCATTTATTGCCTTCCAAATTGTAAAAATTCGTAAAATATGAAACAACTTGATTCCAATTCCCCAAAGAAACATCACTCATGTTGCTTGGATGAAAATGTGTCAATGAAAATTTAGGCGATTTATCTGAAGAAAATCTGACTTCTAAAGATGATATGATGGAATTCAAGTAAGGAATTATTAGTGGCCTTCGCCAAAACTCAATTGGATTTCCGGCTGGGAGGCTTCTATGCTTTTGTCGGCCAGCAACGCATGTGGCCGTTATATCAACATTAAAATCCGTAATTAGTTTCTTTCAAATGTTGAAATATCAACAGCCAACCTGTCAATCAATTTTTCAGAAATTCGTTGTTTATATTTGTTGTTATTTTATTTAAAAAAATTTCCATGTTGGAAGGAGGGGCAGCTGCCCCTCCTTGCCCCCCCCTATGGATACGCTCTTGTTGTCATGTATCTTCTTTTCACTCCGTTCCACTGCGGGATTTCTTCTGTGCTAATTCTCGATGTTGCATTTCTTCTCCATCATTCTTCTATGACAATGCATTTCTTTCTCTTCAAGAAATGAATCTCTATTTTACTCCAAAGCTTGGGTTATCAGCATTTAGTTCACTCTTCTTCTGAGAGAATACCTTCTTCCAACTTTCACGTATTTCTTGTTTCTTCCACTACTGCTGAGCCTGCTTCGCTCATAATAAAATGCTTCCACTTGATCCATTTGTATTTGACTGATTGTGTAGTAAAAATCTTATAGCGATTTTGTCAAATAGATTTTTTCCTGAAACAACTATCTTGGAGAATGGAGAATTTTAGATAAGACACGGGCATTCTTCGGACGACCACTATTGCAGAACATAGGCTGTTGACTCAATGATAGGAATAAGTCGGAGATCTCGAAAGTTACTAAGAATCCATTCTTCCTTTAATCAGCAAGGTCAGAGTTATTAAATATATCGGGAAGCATCACATGATTGAAGACACGATGCAATGGCCTAAACATGAGAGCAATTTTATTGATTGTGATCAGATTGTTGACATAGCAATTCGTTTGTTCATGATGAAAAAATTAAAAATACTTACGCAACTTCTGGCTAGGTATTTGAATATATTAATTCCTCATGAGAGGTTAATGCAGCCACGAGCTTTCTAATGTTCCAAGAAGTACTATACAAACATCTGACATCACCGACCAAATTTCGGGGGAAAATACCTTACTTCACGTCCGTGAAGTCTAGAGAAAAAGACATCGACCTTTGCGTTGATATTATTCATCAATGCGATGCGTTTGGGACATAGAAGCCCTTTGTCACCTTTGCTACTAAAGCATGCTTTGTTTTTTATATATAGGTTTTGTTCAAGTGGTTTTGTTTATTGTAGTGCTTACTAGAGAGATTTACCAAAGACCAGCAATGTTTTATTCCATTCAAATACATTGAGACCTATTTCTCAAGACTCAAGTGAATGTATTCGCCCGCGTAGATTGCTGAAAGAGGGATATATTGTAGAAAGTTAGGCTCATTGTTGCTACTCGGGGCCAAGTCACGGATATCCAGTCATTAGTAGGATCTCCGCTCTGCGACTGTATATAGACCATATGTAGAATAATTTGAACTTTAACAACTGGCACAGTTGGTATAATATATTTCATCCGTCGAACTTGGGGTTCAGGGTCGATAACAATCATCTTTCGATCGACGTTTTTTACTAAAAATTACGGTGTTTCTTGTTATATATGGAATTAATCCGTCGGAGAGCTGGAAATTAAGCAACATGAGGCCCAATTAGAGGCTCTCGGAGGAGGAGGAGGTAGTGCATAGCAGGCAAAACTTGATTTTTTGGGCCCATTTGAAGGTCTCACAGGATTGAGGGGAGAGGGGTGCTAAGTTGATACCTTTTTCAACAACAATCAGTGAGATAAATGGCTAAGTGAACCGTCAAATTCAAATTTAATACTACGATATAGTTTACATCATACATTGCATAGCCTTGGAAGAATTTTAGTTTGATTCGCAGCTTTTATACAATCTCCCCCGGTGTTTGACGTATAACGATTGCTTCTTTGGTGCCAAACTCGAAAATATTTATATTTGATAATTTACCTACCAAAGGAAGATACGGGATATTTCTTAGTATTTGACATTGATCGGGAGTATTATGCGTCACAGATATTAGACAATTCTCTTTCCTCTAGTTTTTCTTAGAGGGTGCGCTTCAGGAAATCTTGTCACTTAGAGAAGTAAATGATTTTTCCATTGGCCGATAATAGTTTGGGAAAACTTGCTATTATTCTCTTATCTGGCTCCATTAAGAGTGTGTGTCCAGTAAATGAGATCCGTCCGAAACTCGTTTTACTCTTGACGTTATCAAGACTTGGAGCAGCTATGACGACTGAAATTGTCATTTCAAGTTGGTACATGGCTCTGCAACACTTTCTCAGTTGAAATTCATTATAGAGAGGATCATGCAATATTAGATTTTATTGAATTAAAATATTTATATACGTTGCGGGGTGTTGACGATTGGAATTAAAAAGATTTCGGGGATAATGATGCACGTTAAATGATATGAAAGGGGAAAAGAAATTATTATCAAGTGAATCTGAGTCAGGAATTCATCACAGTCAGAAGTAACCATAATTAACTCTATTCTATATAGTAGTGTCTATTTTTACTTGTTTGCATCTTTTCTGGTAGCATACCGAGTTATTAATATTTTTCCCTTTGCTGCTGTATGATAAGGGCTTGCGTCTTGCGTCTTCTTGCACGGCACTATTTTATGCCGTGTAAGAAAGTAGTATTTTGATATTTTTTTAACCACGAATATATTGATTTAATTTCTCTATTATGAGAAAAACTTTTCTAATAAATATGAATATAATTTTCAAGCATAAAAGCAGGAATACTGCATTTTTTCAGAAATAAGATTAAAAAAAATATTTCTAAAACTCGGCTGCTACACTGCACCTGCAATTTCTCTTTCAATGACTAAACACAATATTTTACTCCTGATTTGCAAAATGTTTCGCTGGAGATCTCCCCCACCCTCCGGCTATACTCAATATTCTCAATAAAATTCTGCAGCACGTGGTTGTGGCTGTACCGACGGCGCGTGGAAAGAAACCGTCCCGATGAGCCTGAGTGACAACATCTATGAAATTTAATGGATCTATGAATGGATTTTAGTTGGAGGAAAACATCGAATGTAAATATTGAAGCATCGGCGGCGAAATGACTGACCATCGGACACCAATCGTATATTTTTATGGATATTCTGTTACCGTACTCCTCATTCCAGTAGCTCTCGCAAAAACAGATGGCAGACGCCTCGTCTCGGAGTCAGTATATTGGAATGGACGGTGAGGAGGAATGGAGGGGAAGGTAAGGAATGGAAGAGATTTGAGTCATCGCTTCCGAAAATCTGTTTTGTCACATGGTTGGTTAGATTAGCCGGCGCATAACAAGAATAGTGCTCAAGTATAAACAAAGCCACACGTCCATGTGCCCATTCATCCGCGGTGACTGATTTTTAGGAAATAAGAGTCTTCTCGTCTCAAATTCGTCCTCTCTGCACGACCTTTTCCGAGGCCTGTCATTGTGGTATCGCCACTCATTTGTATTTATTTTGTCTTTTCCCTGTCCCGGAGAGGGCCTTCTGTTTCCTTCAATGTGTATGTATGTATTCTGGTCAATCGTTGTGTGTATACCGTGTGAAGAAAGCGAGCCGGTAGGAGTCGGCCAAGGAAAGCTACGTTTCCATGCAGTCGCTTTTGCGTCGTTTTGCCGCTACGTAGTGCTTCACACACTCTTCCCGTTTTCTAGGCAGCGGCGGCATCGGATGAAAACAGAAGACGGTGGAAAACCGCGACGCGTCCAGTCTTCCTAATCATTCCTGTTCATTGTGGAGATATAAACTAAATATGGGTGGTCACGGTCTCCATTGACGATGTTAAATGATATTAACGATGCCTGCCTAAGTTAAAATATTTTCAACAATCTGAAGATGACTTACAATTCCTCGGGAAACAATCATGTGACAAAAAAATGATAGGCAGAAAGCGTCGGCCATCACTCCCTGCCGCAGATCTGGTGACGCAGGCTGTGTCAGAATTTGAAAGATTGGCAACTCCGACGGCATCGCAGTCTGTGTTGAAGATCTCGCTTCTGATTGGCTACGCAGTGTCCGGCAACACAACGATTGCAGGAAATCGTAGCTGAAGACAAAGACCGTGGGATGGACGCATTGAGGTGAGTATCAGTACTTTTCTGAATGGGAGGCTTGGGCTTCTCTTTCTCTCTCGTTCCAAAAAAAAGATTTCGCTTACGGCTCTAATAACAGCTCGTGCCCCACAAATGTGCAGAACGCCAGCGAGAGGAGTGGAGTTTGCTGCTAAGGGAGGAAACTTAGAGGAAAACACGACGTTCTCAAGTCCAAGGGACAATGGTGTCATACGCCAAAGTGATGAAATAAGCTAAAGAAAACATTCATTAGACTTGACTGGGTTTCTAACAGGGATCTTTCAATTGCCGGTCAGGTGTGTTCAAGGAATAAGAAAAAATGGGGCGGAATAGGACTTGATTCTTGTCCTTGAAGTGATTGAAGTCAATTGCACCATTACAGTCGACACAGTTTAGGCCTTGTTCTATTTTACGTTTCCGGCGGTGGCGTTTGATTTTCGTCAAATCAAATTGTAAGTCTTAATCCACTGTCAATGCGATGTATTGTGACTGATAGGCGTCGCCTACTTGGCACAAAATCCTTTCCATAAACCACTGGTCTTCGCCCGCGAGCGTTCACGGTAGGGATGGGCGATTATAAAAAATAAACGATATTTTATAAATCGATTAATTGCAAGCAGCCGATTAATCTCGCTCGATACATTGGTTTTATTAATCAATACATCGATTAATCGATTCGAATATGACAAGATACAAACATAGCTTGCGAGGTTACGGTCCCTCCATAAATGAAGCAAAATATTATCTTTTACATTTTATAATTAAGGTTAACGTTATCAGGAGTACAGATTTTAAAATCTAGATAACTTATCAGGAACAATGACAAAGTGGCATTTTACGGAAAGCCACCAACAGTGTGGAAAACGAATTTCTTTGTAGCGATCTATGTAAAAGCATTATTGATAGCAAGGAGAGAATACCAATAAACACGTTCTAGCCGATAAAAATAAATAAATTCTCATTGTAAACACTTACGATCGTATTATCAAAATAACAAGCGCAAATAACACACGGCTAAGCCTGGCAAAGCGACATCTGACACGTGACACGTGAGTGTCCGGATAAGGTGGTGCCGCGTATAGTTACGTCAAGCGCATTCTAACTCTAATGGCGTCGTCGCGCAGAGCTCAGCCACAGTCGAATTTTCGAACTGAAGACGAACGTGAGCCGCCCTACCACCCAGTTCACCAGACACAAAATTCCGAATTAATCGATAATCGATCAAATTAATCGGGTATACATAACTGATATCGGCTGTTGCATTAATCGATTCAAAATTTTCGATTAATTGACAAAAATAATCGATTATTCGATTATCGATATCGTAATCGCCCATCCCTAGTTCACGGGGTTCACGATTATGCCTTCTCCCCCCATTCATCCAGAGCGTTTATTAACGAACGATTTAAAGCTCAATTCGTGAAAAAATTGTGTGGAAAGAATAAGAATGTTGCGTACTTGATCATTTAAACCTCGAATTTTTCTGTAATAATTCGAAGATGAAGACTGAAAGTTACTTCATTTTACAGTGAAACATTCTAATTAAAAATATTATGAATTATTCCAGTAAATTTTGGATTATCATAAAATATTTTACACAGAACTAAGCCGATTTTATTAAATTCAATCTCATTCAATACTAATATTGTTTTTTTACATAGAGATTACGTCATTTCGGTTATATATATAACTCACCTTTTCATTACAAGTTTTTCAAACGAAATAGTAATGTGAAGACCTCAGTAGTTGGGTAGTAGCTTTTTTTTAGTATTTCATATAGTGTTTTGTATATATATTTAGGTATATTCCCAAAAGTAACACTAAGTAAGGTTACATTATATTCTTCCACACCTTCTCAATCTTACGTAGACGTGAGATTTTTGGAAGCATGAGTATGAATATGTTTATGTCGATTTCAGGGATTGCGGTAAACCGGAGACTAATGAGTTTTTTTTAGATCTGTGCTGAAACAAATGTCCACCGGCGTGACTATGGGACTAATGCCACGTCGTTTTCTTCGCAAAAACTGAATTTGACGTTCAACAAGAAAACAAAATCTAATGCATTACTTCGATGGCTCATTAACATCAGTCGTTAAGTGGAATGTCGAATTAAGAAACTCTTTATTTCCATGGACATATTTTGCCCATTCGTTGAACGAACAAGAGATAAAACCCTCATTCACATCGAACGAATTTTATCCGGTGGACGCCAAAGGTCGGAAAATTGATGATAGGATCTTTTTAATTAATCTGAATCGATGAATATAGTACTTCCTTGACTCGTGAAGGGCACCCACATTTATTATTCAAAGCAAGAGGACTCCTCCTCGAGCGTGAAGGTATCTTCGTGAGTCATGGAGCTCATTGGCAGGCCTTAAGTTCTTCTGTCCTTCGCCGATGTTGTTTCCCCTTTACGTAACTCTGATGTAACCCTTTCGACACGAACACCGTGTTTACACAGCGCAGATTTTTCATCCCATGTGAACTGACATCTGACAAAGCAACGGCGCAGTCGACTCCTTTTGTCTTTCAGGCAGATTTCCTCCTCCTCCGACCGCGTTTTGCCCGAAATAAATGATAAAAATTATCATATATCCTGGTAACCCCAGTTTTATAGCCATGGTTGATTCATAAAATTGAAGTCGAGACCTAGAAAATGGTGCAATCGTTGATTTTCGCATCCGCGCGGTTTAGGAGATAAAGTAGTTCCATATATTACACCAGTCTGCATTTTGAAATTTTTTTGCCAGATGATTTATTAAAAATAGGTGATCTTAAATCAACTTTTCAAGCTGATTCCACAAAAATCTTCCATTTTTTCCATCACGTCAGGTTTTTACACAAAATAAGAATTCTAGTTTCATGGTTTTGACTAATGTAATCACAGATATAAATTAACATTACTTCACGCAGTGACAATTTTTGTAACAAACATTTTTCTAACACTGGAAAGAACCTCTCTAATAATATTTTGACTATCTTGTAACAAAACAAAAATAATTGTTTCATTAATTTTTTTCGAGAAATATCCCTCGAACTACAATTACCCTCTGGCACTTTTGTATCAATAAATATTAGAAGTTAAATTGGGTCCATTCTGAAAAAAACTGAAAGCGATATAAGAAAACTAGGAACAGTTCTGAAATCATCATATCAAAGTTAGCTATTATCACTTACTAGTTTTCAGTCATCTGATATCATGCAAACTAATGTTATTTAACAATAGCAAAACGGATAACGTCAATGGCGTGTAATTTCGTACAAGTACTTTAAAATTATTTATCTACAGCATATATGCAGGAAATTTTGCCCACTTTCTTGGGTTCGTTATAATGAAGCACCAAACATGCTGTATTCGTTTAGGAGCTCGGATAAAATGGCCGTTTTCCCACTCTTCACCAAATAATGCCAACCAAAATCAGAATTTCACATTAGTGCTACTAACAATCAACGCTGAATACGATAAGATTTACATTTTTCCTTTCATTTCCTTTTCCAGACGTTTCAAACTCGGGTTACACAATTTTGAAATGGATAGTAGATGTGCGTTCCTTATTTTCCATTGATAATTTGCATATTTTAAACGGAACTATTACGTTCTTATTAACTAAGTTGTTTTGAGAATTTTTTACAGAATTAAATTTTTCATAATTACCGTGTTAAAAAACATGTAAATGGACTGTAGAACAATAAGGAATAAACCTCTGAGCATATATTTCCCGAGTATGGAAGAAATATTTATTTTTGTCAATCCAGGGCGTAAGCAAATATCTGACCGTGAATACATGCCCGGAGTGGGTGGGTACTAGTGATGGGTCGGTCGTGAGAGATCGAATTCCGAGAGCAAGTTCTCTTAAAAGAAAGATCGATGAACGACTTCTCTCCAATGACCGAGGCGATCTTCACCGATCGCGACAGGAATGATTGCATGACATCAAATATCGATCACGAGACTTGAGACCGACCAAAAAAATCTTGAGTGAGTTTTATAACGAGAGATTCCAGAGTTACTCGCTCTTTCGTGAGATGCAGGCAGTTATTCGATGCTCCGCTCGGTTGCGCTAACAAAGACGCAGCGTAATAACAGTCAACAATTTACATCACGACATAAATATCTTGCATCGAGAGAGTTTTACCAGTTTTGCTGGCTCGCTTTTTAGTAGAATAATAACATCATTAAAAATGAAGACCGAATCCGTTACACTGTCGGCAAAGAGACAGCTGGGTTAAGATTCAAAAGGAATGCAATGGAAATTAAACATGATCCAGGTACTTATCCGTTTGTTAATTCGCCAAGCAATGCATTATTTGTTACTGCGTTGGCTATGTAGTGCCGTTATTTATTACGTGCAATAATAATAATAATAATAATAATTTATTTACTCCCAAACATTTTTGTTACACAAATTGATAACAGCAAAGGAGCGGGAGCTTTAGGTGGTCTCCAAGGTCATAAGACCAGAATTGAGCCGCCAGCAAATTACATAAATGTATGCCATACAGATAAATGCAGTAATTGTTACATAAATATAATTACAATGAAATAGGTTAATCGTCACTTGTAAGTAGTATAGTACAATACTATATCCCTATGAATTGTTTTCCTTTGCCGCGACGTGTCGTAAATTGTGTGATAATTAAATATCTGAGTCTATGACGTGATCGCTTAGAAATCAAACCTGATACCCATGCCTCTGTATTATATGTATACCGGCCGTTTATATAAACAACTGTGATTCATATTGCCAATGCATTTTAAAAATTCAACTCCGCTCCTCTCTCTTCAATCACTTTTTCTAGACTTTGATGGTGTTGCTGTCAATCAAGAATGTTTCCAGTGCTTCATTGGATGTCCGTTGGCTTTCCCTTCGTCTGAATTTTCTTCCCATATGTCTTCCGAAGTATTGGCGTGTTAAAATCACCGGTGAATTCATCCAGAATTGTTTGTTTTTGGAATGCAGTTTGCTTTTGGTGTTATTTCAAATATTTTTAACTGCAATCTCATCAGCGAATCCTTTTTTCGGAGAATAAAATTTCGTATGTGCCAATAACTCTCCTTTTCATTTAGAGGAATGGTATTTGAAGAACTTGATTCAGGGAATAATAGCGTGATTCCAGTTAATATAGGTTAGATCCAAACACCGTTCGAGACATGATAACTGCAAATTATGATTACCCACAGGTAAATTGATTCATACTTTCATCATTATTATACTTTTGTAGTGAATAGTAATTGTTAAAAAAATGTACATAGGCTTGATCAGTAAATATCAGTATGAGTTTCCGGAATTTCATTTGCATTTGCGCTGAGTGTAGCTTCAATAAACGGTACAATGTAAATATCGTAATACTGTAATTGGTTGTAAGCAAAAATGAATTACATGAGTGGGCCATTACATCAGCCTTAGGCATCCCATTGAAATGGGCAAGGAGTTATTTCAATCAAAATGTACTAACATGTTTAGTAAGGCAATATATGACTTCATACCACCGATACTGTGTCACTTTAAATTGGCATAAATGCTGTATGTGAGCAATTAAATAAATAAAGACTGTATTTCTGCGTGCAATAGAGCATCATATACTGTAAAATAGTGCTGGAAATTTGTAATCATCGTATCATCCATCAAAGTGTGTATTCGAACATGGCTTGTACACAGGAGCTTACAATTAGACCATATTCATTTAAAATTTAATTCCTTGGAAAGGACAAATTAAAATTTCTGATAGTACTAATTACTCATTGTACATCCAAAATCCCTGGTAAATATTTAGCAGGAAAATTTAGAAGGAACCTGCAGGAAGTTAGCAGAACATTCATGAGGATAATCAGAAACCTATAGTGGCAAAGAAAATCTTATTTTGGTTTAAAAACTGATGCCTATCTTAAACATTGGTGGAGTAATGCAATTATAGCATTGGACTGTTATCAACGTCTATTCATTCCACATGCAGTTATCATTCCACATTCACTTTAATTCTTATATTTGCCTGACCATGACATTTTACCACCATTATAATGGTATACAGATAGCTTAACAGACATATATATTTCAGTGGTCAGTTACCACTCCACCCTTCCTGCTTCAAAAATTTCTTTCCTTAAAATGATTCAATTTAGTTCTGCGCATCACATCCATTCATTTCAATTGCCTATATTTTTCCTACCTCTCCCAACGAAGCAAACCTTTCCCTTCAAAAGTGCCTTTCAGGACCTCATTTCCTCTTAATTACCTACAATCTGACATAAAGTGGACTCCTAAATTTCCTTCACTGTTATATGTAACTTCAATGCCTAGTCAAGTATCTCTTAACTTCTCTTCTATCTTACTTTCATTATCCTTCTCGAGAGCCACTCCTCATATAACTTTGACTTGAGGCATTACATATCCCCCATAATTCTTGAATATTGCTGATATTTAATATCTTGAGTAGGACACCTCGTTCCACTAAAATTCTGACCCAGTTACAACTTTATTCCACTATTTGTTTTTTGCTATTTGTCTTAAGCCTCTAATGGTTTCTACTCAATGACCATTCTCAATCTATACTCTGGAGTGAGCTGGCAAGCCACTTACCATGAGGAAAAATATCCACAGATGCTGAGTGGACTATGTTCCCTTCGTTCCTGCTCTTCGTCCAATCTGGCATGTGTGAGCCTAACAGCTATAATTACCCTTGTTAATTTCTACTACAGGTAAACAATACATCATAGCATGTCCTTTGAAAACAGTTGATTAATATTCATAAATTTACCAAAGATCATGACAATAGGAGTCGACTTAAGACTAAATCATATTGGGGTTTCAAGGAACATATTCAAAATAAGCCAAGTAGTAATTGTAAAAAACCTACACCAACATTTATTCCACTTATTGATTATTAAAAATAAATGGATCTATGAATGGCTGCACAACCCTTAGTTTTCATTACCCCTGATGACAATGACTGAGTCAGACATCGAAACGTCAGCCTACATGGAGACCATCACCCTGTTGGAAACCTGAGAAAGCTTCTTAGGTTCCTCATATCAGTGAAATAAATAATATTAATAATATGTAACAGCATTCATTAAGCATGAAGCATTATAGACCAAATCCATTTTACACTAAAATTTTGTTATAAGTGAAAAATCATTGATTACCTACCATTGCTTTATTATCCATCCATGACCCTCTTCTCCATTAACTTCTTCAATTTATAAAAGGGTGTTACCAAAACTATAAGTGCATACTTGACTTAAATTATGACAGACATTTAATTTAAATGAAAGCATAAAAAATAATTTTATTCTGATCAAGTTGACTTTAAGTCACACAGGAACGACATCTGTACACTTAAGTTGACTGCTAAGTAATTGAGTACCTGGATAACTTGAGGCACACAACTTATCACATGATATTGTTTGCTCTCTGCTGTTAGTGATGTCTGTTTGGATTTGGAAACTGGCTCTCTTATAATAATTTACTCCATAATACCCTATATTGGCATATATCCTTTGCCTCTATTGCATTCATACATTACTTCATTCACACTCTCTCCTATTCTTAAGACTCCTAATCTTCCTCCTTTAATGTCTCTTCCACCACATAATGAACCCACAATTTTTTCCATCTTCCTCTTACGCTATTCACTCCTCAATCACAATCCTGTTCCAATACTCAACTCTAATCTATTATTTAAACATTGCCAAACCCACAGAGAATAATCCTTTCATAAAGTCCATTACGGTAATGAAGGAAGAGATATTTTCAAAATGTCACAAGAAAATTAATAAAAAGATATTAGCTTTAGTTCCCATAAGTATCCAGTAAGTATATCAAGCAAAAATCAACATGAAATACACTCAGAATCTTTACTCTTAAAAATCCAAGATGGTATGTATATTGTTCTAGCAAATTCAATGATTGCATGGGGGAAATAAACATTTGTCACAGTATGCACAGCTGATTTTTCTTCTTTGAATCAAAACTAGGTATGACATACAACTGTTATAACTCATATGATATGTAAACACTACTGTTTTCTGATTACAGTTCTATAATATAGAGAGAACTGGCATAGTGGATATTGGTCTGAAGTTATTGATGGCTATAACCATTGATAAGCACTAAACCATTGTGTAAATTAATAATTGATCAGAGGCTATTTCTTGCAAAGATAATAAACATATATATTGAGGTCAGATATTTAGTAAACATTCTTATAACCTGATTGTTCCATGCATTTCATAAAATCTACAGAGTAAACTAGTTATAATTTTGCCTAGATATAGTATTCCCTACCTGTTACATGATATAGTCTAGTAAATGGCAACTAGAGTAGCAATCAGATAGCAGAGAAACTCACTGACGCTTACATATTTTATTGCATTGGTGCTTCTTAATGATAGCAGCAATATCATCTAGAGGAAGAACGAATGTAGTGGGTTTAAAATTAGCACTGTCAGTGCCAAACAATTTAAGAAGATTCATCACATCCTGCAATCAGTTTTTAAATCCCTACTCATACACATCATAATAACAAATATTTTGTGTGTATTAGGCATTTCTTATAGGTAGTTTAGAAGCAATATATGTTAACACTTAATGATAAGAATTTGATATGTATAACTGTTGAATACCCTGTAAGACATAACTATAATAATCAAATCGTTTTCGTAACCAATTAACATCTCCAATGTACGGGCAAAAGCATTTTGTGAGGGGGAATTAATATAGCACTAAAGATTCAATACTATAACAAAGTGCATTTTTACTGAATATACATTTTATTGAAAGGTACGCAGGTACATATACAAACCATCATTTAATAATATGCTTTTTAAACATTTAGAATCTATGTGGCATTGCGAAAAACATATTTACTGAACATCAATATAATTGACTAGTTTGATTAGTTATCTAAGTGACGAAGTGCATGGTGAAACCCCAACGATTTTAATCGATGGCAACAAACGAAGCATGTTTTGTAAGGAGCGTTTTACATTAGATATAAATCACTCAAGTGGCTGAAAAAATTCATATATTTCAACAAATATTGAGAATAGTAAACGTGAAGTCCTATTCAGTTCACTTTGGCACAAGAAGTGCTTCACGAGAAGAAAACAACATCACGACAGAAGCAACTTCACAAAAAAGTATTCATCGTAGGAATGATTGTTATTATTAGAATCACAGATATATATATACACAGCGAATGTCTTGGACTCCTGTATTTGCACTAATACTCTGAATTTATGCTTTATATTTACGATGTAAACAATAAACGACGAATATTACGTTAACCTATGAACAAATCTTCGATTTTGGCATTTATTAATATTGTAAGCACTCGACGATCACGAGACAGTATTTCAGAAGCACAGTAACTAAATTATAGATATATAGTGCGATGTAAACAAACCTTTACCAAAGTTGAACGTTCGCTTTTTCCATGCAATTCACTCTTAGACAAACACAGCAGCAAACTATGAGATTATTTCAGGGGGTACTGTAACTTAAAAATCTACGACGTAAACAAACAAAAACCCACCATTAACTTCACTATATAGGCTATTTTTGAAGCGCTAACTCTTGGTAAATTTACGACATAAACAATAACTTTAGCATAAGTTGAACATACACTTTCTTCGTGTAACTCACGTCCAGAGACACAACGCAATATTATGCCATTTCAGAAGCACAGAAACTTTTATAACCTCCATGGTGTATTTCCTGTCATAACACATCCATTAGGAGCGTAAGTCTACCTAACACAAATAACCTTTAAATGTCAAAATATCACCACAAGAACACACGCAATACATCACAGCACATTTAACATTTGTAATCACTGAATTTCCATAATTGCATTGTTACTTAAATACACGATAAACCATCGTTTCAATATTCTCGACAAATATTACGTCTCGTGAACAAGTGAAACAGACTGTAATTGAAAATTGAATTTTAGTGCTACAGTCGGATAATTTGCTTTAAATTCTTACAGCCAAAAGAAAACGTTGATCGTTTCGAACTACATACCAAAATAAAATTTCGCTACTAAATTAGTATTAATCATTGGTTTCTATAATGAGTTGTTAATAATTTGTGGTCGATAAAATTTCACTCTTCAATAGTTTTGTAATCAAGTGGGATATCCCTAATATTCTTCGTATAACTATACTTAAAATCACAAACCAAGAGCATTGTGTAAAAACAAAACAAACCTTTGCACGATTGCACAATTGTGCCTTCAATTGTTTTCAAAGAATTACCCACAACTCCACGGAAACCGGCACTGAACGAGGTAGCTGCACTGAAACTCTGTGCCTGCTCTGTGCTATCAAGAGCAAATCTGTACACCTCGGTCATGCTTACAGTATGAAACTCACGAACGACCAGATTTTTTATCTATCACGATTTTCCTGAGAGATCATTGATCGTAGGCAACTTGGACTGCTCACTAGCTGGAAAATCGGTCTCTCTGATCGACGATCGAAGATCGAATCACAAGCGGGAGTGACCGACGCGACCGAAATCTCTCAAAAGACCGACTTTGCCCATCACTAGTGGGTACCAAAACGGCCAAAAATCATACCTGTACGATTCCTTCACGAGAACTCCGTACAGAGATGTAAAGTCAAATGCTCACGGCACTCTCACATGGAAATTATTTTCCAATGTGAGGCTCCAGCGTGAGAGGGTTAACCCTTTCACGCTTTTCGTTATTTAATTTCCGAAACTCTGACTTGGAATGGGGTATTTATTTTGGAATTTTGAGGGAGTGGTGACCGTAAAATTACTTCGTATTTTATTTAATCTTTGATGCACAGAGTTGGAGATATCTGTCAAGACACATATTCTTTTTAGTACATACATTTTCCAATTTCTATTTCCCGTCATCTTCATTGTCGGTGTCTTAACACTACATGCCGCGTAGCCTTGCTGCGTCCTGTCGGGCTGCATGCAGATGTGGATGCATGGGGAAGCTCGGCGAGGGATCTCCGCCCGGCCCCGGTTCCTCCTGACCTTAGCATGCAATAGTCGGACTCGGTTATGAATATATGAGTGGGAGTAAATTCAGGGGACTGACCTCGTGACAACCCGGATGGGACTTATATTACTCTTCCTTCTGTACTGAACCTACCATTCACGACCCTCTCAAATCAGCTCCCAACTTCAGCATGCGTAAGCAAGAAAAATATACGCATAACCTAGAACGCCTCGTCAAACATCACTTTTTCATCATGCATTTTAAGCTGAGTCCTGCGTCATGACTATTAAGTAAAATTAAGCCTGGTCCTTTCTACACATAAATATAGAAGTTATTTAGTTCAGAACATTTTTAAATTAAACAAAGGCAAAATTAAACTGCTTTAAGAGAGGTTTTGCCTCCATATCACGTAATTACATTCGAAATCCGGCCTTTAGATGGATATTAATTGGAATCACAGTTTAAACTGCATCGTGCCATTTGGCGCGAATTTTAGATATGTATTAAAATTGTCCTATCACTTACATTTATGAATATAAAGATATATGCACCTAATATTTTAATCTTACCTTGCCCTAAATATCGTGAAAATCGAAACCATTAGGGGCTAAGAGAACTCTTGTAAGGCTCTTACAGTAGAATCGCTCAATATTGAAATTAGGTATTACTTTTTACAGAGAAATGCTGTCGATAAAGTCGCGATTTTGGTCTCGTGCGGCAATATTATGTTTACCGCAATTGCGTCTCTAAAGCCACTAATGCACTATATAGAAACACGTAAAAAAACTATCGGTTCCAGCCAGTTAAGCAGCAAAAGCCTGAAATTTGAACCCAAAATAATCAAGGAAAGGTTTTGACACACCTACGAAATCATCTATGGACCACTCTAGCATCAGTATTTTTAGAGAGGGTCTTCTGTTCTCCCGGTAACTTGTTTAACACTTTCAACGCGGCGGCATTTTTTTCGAGTTTTGCCGGGGACTGAAATTAAATGGCCTTTAAAAAGGCAAAGCGAGCTTCGACGACAATTGTCGTCCGCAGTCACCGGATAGCACCCGGCGGACGACAATTGTCGTCAATCAGCGTTCAACGTGTTAATAATAAAGGAAGCAGATTAGATCCAGATATAGTAATAATTCTCCATTCCACAAGCAAAAATAAGCAAGTTACTTGTATTCACTTACCTTTCTATAGCATTCTTAATTTAAGAATTAATAAACGCCAATGTGAAACAAATTACTGCTCAATTTTATTTCTTCTTTAAAGCTGAATTATTAGACTAGTTTTTGAGGGAAAACGTAGAGCTAATTTTTGCTTCATAATTTTACATGAAAATTAAAAAACGGATTAGGATGTGTTTTATGCATATGTATTGGTAATGAAAGGGAACTAGGATTCATAATTTGGTAAAATCAGGATTAAGATTTGAGATTCGGTATTTGATATTCGATAAAAAAGAGATTCGGATTCGGAATTCGGATTCGATAAATTTTGGATACGACCCATCACTATTCAACACCACTGTAGCATTGACGCTACACCTGTGCTACTCTACGCCCTTGAAGATATGGAGTCCATCATGGAGAACAATAAGTACATGATCTGGTGGAATTATTGATTTTCCACCGGGCAGTTGGGGGAGAAGATATCATTATCTTTGACTGCATCTCACTTACCATGTCCATGATCGAGCTTTCAGCTTCGGCTGAAACAAACTTGAATGCAAACGAGATTGAAAAACAGACCAAATACCATGACCTGTTGTTTGATCTAAGGAATATACCCTGGAAACTCTGTAAAACCAGTGATCCTCATTGTAAGTGTGCCAGGTGGTGTTAAGGGATTACTGCTGAATAGCATCAAATGCATTACGGCATGTGCTAAGCAATATTGTTTTCATATATTTGCATTAGATGCTAAGTGCTCTTATGGCATGCATGCAGAAGAATATCTTTCTGGGCTCACTTCATCTACTACGAGCGCATGACCCACGCCCATCATAGCGGCAAATCTGATGGGAGTCAGGTGTGGCTATAAAACCTGCCAAACCCCTCCCGATTTGGGCAATTTACTAAAGGTAACAGATAAATAATCGTAAACAATGATAATACAAGGCTTTAGGAAAGCAAGAATGGTCATTATTTAACCAAATTCTTATAGCTATACGAAAAAGCTTGTATCATTAGGTAGATGCAAGTTGAGGACAGTGGTTGGGCAGTTAATTGGCCACTACTGAATGAAGAGGCACCTCCTCAATGTGAGAATTAAAGATACACCGAGATGCAGATCGTGTGAAAAGGATGGGGGAACCACATCCGATCTACTGTGCAAAATGCTTAGCTAGAACTTGGAATCGTTACTTGGGCCCTTTACTGACCCTAAGGACTCAGAGTGTTACCTATTGGGGACATACTGGTCTTTGGGAAGGATATAAGGCTCCATGGGTTATCAATGATTAAAATGAATGGAACTATGGACCAACAGGTCTAATTGTAAGAGCCATTAATCCCTGTATAGGGAATTCCATTTCGACCTCATGCTATCTTATGAAGTGTCGTAAATGTTTTGAATGATTTTACCTCATGATAGGTCTGAATTTGCGGTGACTCTCAGGAATCTGAATCAATGTCCTACATAAATATTTAATACCCAAACTTCATTTATACGGCATTGTTGTATTTTATTGTGCAAATATTTTACTGCATGGCATTTACTGACATTAAGTTCAAGTCCCCTTTCAGTACAGCAAGAATTGATAAATCAGAGCATAGTTCTAGCAACTACAAAATTGCAGTTGTACTCAAGCCTCAGATGTGTTCACTTCATGCTTCTGTGTACTGTTTCTTAGGTTAACTCTTTGGTGATCCATAACCATGTATTGTTACAAGTATTGTATCCTTTTACTAGATGAGAGGAGCCTAGAAGCCAAGGGTTTCAAGTGATATTTTTAGTTTTTTCGAGCTAAATGCAGAAATGTGTTCCTAAAGTATGTGAATTTTTTGCGGCCAAGTGGTATAAGTGAATGACTGATAGGTGCTGAGATCTAGTGGAGTAAATTTCATCTAATTCAAGAAACACATTGAACAACAACAGCAATTTGAACTTTAAGCATGAATGACTCAAAGCTAACTTTTTGTCACTAGTATTTATTGGCTTCTAGGCTCCCCATCTCATAAATCAGTTTTGTTATTCAACTCTCGTCCATTGTCACAACATGCTCAAACAAAAAAAGCATATTCCTTTCATTTACGTAGTGGAGCGTTCATTCCACATTATTTTATGACCCATTCATTCTTAGCCCCGTCTCTCCAAACTTTACCTTAAAAAAATCTTAGATACTCCATTCTCTCTGACACTTTTATCCTAAAATTATGCGCATCCTGCTGCACGTAAGTTTTACCACCATGCAATACAGTGGGGAGGGGTACACTCTTGTGCACTACAGTTTTGGTTTCCTTATACCAACAGCTTAAGTAATTCTTAGAACCCCACATTTTTCAACTGTTGAAAAATAAAGGAATTCTCAGCCTTTCATTCTTCATTATTTGAATAAAATCATGACCTCTAGCTATGAGCTATGAACCCTTAAGTGGCCGTCGGTGATACCATTCAGAGGCTTAGCATATTCTTGCATTTGGATATTTCACTTTGGGTAATAATCCTCAAAGCATTATGGCACAGCTGACATTCCGTGAACAGGCAATGCAAAGAGAAACCTAGGTTCTACTACTCAATGCAGTGGATGGAATAATATCTTGTAAGCTATGCAAGGCAACCATCTCAAGTATTTTCTATTTGTGTAATTTAAATTCACACATACAGCTGGAGATCTCAAAATATTTTCTTGAGAATTTGGAAAATGTCTTAAAATAAAACCAACATATGAGACGTATTGAGTAAAAATGCAAAATATAGAGACGTTTCAGGCGCTCCAATAAAATTATTAAGACTTCAGATCACTCACTCAGTGATTCAACCCGAAGGTTGGTTTGGATAGTTGAGGGTAGAGCTCACCCCGGGCTAAGCCACAGGCGTGTGAATTTCACACATTCAGGGTAGGGGGGCCAGTTCCTTTCCCTGGGCCTCTTCGCACTCCGAAGATTTTTGTTCGGGATCTAGGCTACTGATCAAAGGTTTCACCCGGATTTGAACCAGAACCCTTTTGTTCAGAAGCCAAGTACTCTACCCACTAGGCCACCACGCTCCCTAAGAAATCAATTCCAGTGAAGTAACTTTCACAAATATTTCTCTGAACTTGAGAAGTTAAAAGATACATACCCAAATAAATAATTTTACTTAACTAATTGCCCATCGATTTTGAGATCAAACCACTTTTCTTTTATTTAGTCAGATTAATATTCACACTTCAGGTTTGAGAAGTATTATCAAAGAAAAATTATTCTTTTTAATCAATTGCCGAGAATAAAACAAAATTAAATATTTTTGTTATCTTCATCTAAATGTCAAATGTATGCTTCCTTAGCGTTTTTGCTCATGTTGGGGCAATAAAACATGAGTCGATCAAAACTGAAGATCTCAGGCCTGACCTCGTGGAAATTATGGATATCCATGATGAGAAAAACACCTTTGTTAATTCCACAAACTTTCTTACGCTGGCACGACGCGCGTTTCACCACACTGTGGAATACTCATGTGCCTAAACATGAGTATGCCACAGTGTGAACTCATGTGCCTAAACATGAGTGTGCACATGAATATGCCACAGTCACAATATGGTGAAACGCGCGTCGTGCCAGCGTAAGAAAGTTTGTGGAATGAACAAAGGTGGTTTTCTCATCATGGATATGAATCGATCAATTTGCCATTCTGTTCCTTATTAAATATGGCAGATTCCTTTTTCCAAGGTGACAACCTAAACGGCATAATATGAAAATCGTGAAAAATATTGAATAATTGAGATGGTTGCATATACCGTAAGGATATATACTACTCTTTCAGGGTATTGGATACGGGTACAGGATACGGATTGGATTGTAATTCTCTACGGAAAGCCTGACATACCACATCTTTGATGTGGAATTCCGAATCTCCTTTGCGAAAAAATTTTGTGGTAGGAATTATATAAAACGGCTTTCGAAAAGCAGATGCTTGAAGGTCCATGTTTAAAGGTGCTGATCAAAGAAGTTCATCCTAAAAACCAGAATTTATTTTTAAGGGCTTTTTAACTGGCTGTAAAAAGATAACCTGCAAGGATTGCTATTTTTTTTGAACATGTTGTTTTCACTTTATTTTTTTAATTTTAGCGAATTAAAGATGTATTTACCTGGCTACTAACTTAGCTAAAAATTTTACATTAATGAGGCTGGTGAGAAAATATATATTTAAATGGATCGATTTCCATCAGTCCCCAAGAAGCGAGCAGGTATGTTCAAAATGGGCAAAAATACAAAAGGAATGTCATAAGATCTTGCCATCTGCATTCTTAACGTGTATTTTTCATAGTTATTCCCTAAAAATACTATAGAACTATGTATGGTGGTTGTAAGATTTTTTTAATCAATACATAAAACACTATTTCTAATTTTGTAATAATTATATTTAGTTCTATGAGGATGGTTCCAAATAATTATGAAGCTACATATACATAAATATATAGTAATCACGAAACATTTCTATAACCACTATTATAGTCGTACAGTACAGGTTGCAAAGCTTAGAATAGAATTGAATTCATACTTTTTTTCTCGTCTGATTTGGCAATCCCTTAATTTTCTTGAATATTTTCTGAAAACAAGGACAGACTTTCAAATTTAGATATAATCATACATTTGTGTTCATTATAGTTTTACAAGAGTTTTTGTAATGAGGTTGTGGTTTAGAAATTAGTGTCATGTTGTAATTGATGTCTATTCGAGATCTCCACCGTGTCAAACTTTGCATTGCTGCCGACGTTTTGATGGTCGACGTCATCAGGGATCGAGCATCGAAACGTCGGCAGTAATACAAAGTTTGACCCGGTGAATATCCCGAATAGATCTAAATAACAGCATACGCAGGGAATGAACCAGATTTTTCTATTATCATGTTCATGCAGTGAGAAGTCATTACCCTTCAAGGAACGATTAAATTTGGCCAAAAAAACTTGAAAATATTACAAAACAGCAAATAAACGACATTTTCAGCATTTATTGAAAAAACTATTTTGTAAACCGCATAATTAAGTATTTTAACTTCAGAGAAACTTTTGTTGGTTTTAAGAATTTAAGTAACATTCAAAGGGTAAAAAATTATGCTAAGCATTATGTCATAGGCATACACCAGAGTCTTTGGCTCCTTACCTCTAAATTACCTATGTGATGCTGTACCCTGGAATGACTGGGCGTCGATTTGTCTATGATGACCCAGACACAAGTCTAGGCATTTGGTATAGGTGGATGAAAAAAAGCACTAAAGAAGAGTATTCTCTGCACTTGTCCACATTTATATTTTTTTCAAGTTTGGTGCATGTAATGTTGACATGGTTTACAATAGGTTATATGAAACCCAAAATAAAGAATATTAATTTTTTCTTTGCAGAATTAAAGGAGAAACATTCACTGATTCCAAACCATTTGGCAATGCCATTTCTACAAACTCTTTTAAAATGTCCTCCACTTTAGACCTGTATATTGGGTCATTATGGAAACGAGTCTTGACGAGAGAAGTACTTCCTCTGTCGAAGATGTCCTTCATTTTTTCAGCAGTCATATCATCGGCGTTGGGAAGCATAAACTCTTCGCCTAACAGTTGCAGAGGTCTATACAACGCAGACATAATGATTCCGAAAGGTCTGTAGTCCACCATTACTTCTGTCTTGAAGTGACTCAGGGGAAACGGAGGCGAAGTGCCATCTAGTAACTTGAGATTTTCGGTCAAAGACTTGTAGTACTCATCGATCAGTGCACTGAAACATTTCTCCCGGAAGGGCCTTGTTGTGCTGTTGTACATAAAATACAGCAGATCAATACTAGGATGGCAAATTTTCGCCACTTGTAGGTCGAAGAACTTAACATCCACGGGCTCTTCTTCCTTCTTTTCTGTCGTCTCGTACCGGAACATCATGTTGTTCCCCCAGCAGTCACCGTGAGATAAGACCCGAGGATTGTTGGACGGAGTACCTTTAAGCCGGCAAAGAGTTGGCCAAACTCCTTCAAGAACTTTTTCCAGTGCTCCAGAAGCTTCTGCCTCCTTCGGAAGTCCTTCAATATATCTACAGAGTTCCTTTATGTTTTGAGTCAGCCCGACTGCCATGTTTTGAATAGGTGGTAAAGGCTCTCCAGGTCCGGCAACGCAGTGTACATACTCCCGGCCGAAATCGGGGAAGGATTCAGCCCATCCCCCTTTAGCAGAATCAAGGGTCTTCTCTGCTGCCAGTGACAGGGCGTGAAGTCTACCAAGCCCCTTCATAACCAAGCTGCAGTGCGGGTAGTCAAATCCATCTGAGAGATAAGAGCGGTTGAGTAAACGAAATCCGCTGTGCACCAAGTCTTCCATATAGAATGCAGCGTCGTCGCTATGTTCTATTCCGTGGTAACAGGCCGGTAAAGGAATTTGTACTCTTCCAGCAGACACCATAGTCATTCGAGGAACTACCTGGCTGAAGTAAAGCAATTCCTTCGGGAAAACGTTCAATGGTTTCATGACCTCCCTCTGATAATCAATCGGAGACATTCTCTTGACAAAGATCGCGTGGGATTTTAAGTCTTCATCTCCAGGGATGCGATATGAGAGCCTTACCCTGAGGACTAATGAGGTGAAACCTTCGACACCGCTGGTCGCGCGTTCCACTTTATATCCGTCTATGAGTTGGACATCGCTCCTGCCGGTCAGGTTCTGGAGGGACTTCACCAGATCTTCGCGGGACACGTAAGAGGATAGATTGCTCATCTTGCCGCAGTGAAGGCCTGAGTACGACTGAGTCCTTGTCTCTTATCTATCTCAACTTGTCACATCCACTCCCCATCCCAGCGTTAATTCTGCACATATGAAGCTCTCTAGGTCAACACTTAACGCATTGCGGAATCTTTCACCGGCAGCAAATATTCCTTTTTGCTGCTAGATAATTATTTGGACGCGCGTATTTCAAGGCTTTTCGTTGAATGATGTCATTTGTTGATGCTGAATGATGAATGATGTTTCGTTGATGTCATTTTGGTCTCTTAAAAACTACCTGGATCTCTTTAATAGTTTAATATTTTGAGTACTTGTTTCTCTCTCCTTAACTCATCTATTTTGATTATGAAATAATTATAAATAAGATAAGAGACACATCATGCTATTACATTACACTCGTCTGATCATCACTGATCACTATATTCTATGATTGTTTGGCTGCAGCTCTCCATTCTACACTGTCCCCTGCTTATTCCTTCATGACCTGGGTCTTCCTTCGTTGCATATTCAGAAGACTCATGAGATTCATATAATGATATGCCGGTCGAATCTTATTAATGCAATTGGAAAGACACTTATTGTTAGTAGCGATTGTAATATAATTCTCCTTCACTAGTAATGAAATTCTCGTGTGCTTCACAGCAAGGTGTCTATCGAAATGATATTTTTATGTTTAACTCATAGGAATAATTTGTTGTTCAGAATGTTATGTGGAGACAAATTATCGCGTTTAATATGACTCTTTGGATTTAATGTTAGGCCATTTATTCTGAATAGTTTTCTCTGAATACAGTAAATATAAATAAATATTTAGAGAGTATTTACAAGTTTCGTAAGTTTTTTTTTTGCAGTAATCCAATTATTTTGTGAAACCAAGATAAATGTCAGCAGATGACTTGTAGGTACAAATGACACATAGATATTATGAATTGGCGATTATTAATAGATTTCTGCTTAGCCAAAGACGTAATTATCACGGTGCTTAGAATACCTGTTTATCTGATTAGGAAAGCTTTTATCTTCTTTTCTTGTGATAAAGATCTTCTTTCTTCTTATAAGCTTAAAATTAGGTTTAAATAAAGTAAATCACTGAAATACGACATTTTTCTTGGAATAAGATTAGTACCATTTGATCATCAGTCTACCTCAAAGGCTTCTTCTGTTTCCCTTGCAGACTGAATATTTATCGATGAATGCCTTTTGTGTGAAACTCCTGGCCAATTAATTTCTGTTTCCCTACCCTCATTCGCCACCATGTCTTCATCTTCACAACACGACACATCATGTAGCGGCCTTGAAGAAATCTTTCAAACGATCTTATCGTCTTATAAGAGTGTTTCTATTAATCTCCAATGATTCAGCACATTGCTCCGTTTCTATAAGAAAAATATATCTGCTGTCGAAGTCACAGGATTTTTCGATAACAAGAGCAATTACTTAAGGCTATTGTCGTGCATTACGACTAAAAGCACGGGTGTATGTGGGTTTTCCAGCTGTCCATGAGCCCTCAGTATCTTAGGGATGCGCCAGCTGCCTAAAAGGAACCATCAAGTGGACATCTGCAGCGATTGGAAGGAAAAGGAACTTAAAACTCCTTAAGAGGTGTCATTTAAAGTCTTAAAAGGATTCATAAACTTCCCCAGCACTCAAGAGTTCATTTTAGTTAATAGCTAAAAGGGTATATGTACCCTCAAGTCGGATTCTCCCAACATAACCCTATGAGTGGTGAAACCCTCCCTCCTTTTCCCCCTTCCTTTGCTGCAGATGCATCGCTTCCCCTTCGCGGGAACTCGTTTATAAACCCCCAATTTTCACAGACCCGGGGGAGAGACCATCGCTCGCTTCCGAAGGTTATGCTCTTCGGGACTTTGTACTATATTCAATAAAGTCTCTTCTCACTAGCATCGCTTGGGTTTTTACTCTTTGGTGCCTAATACCCCTAGAGCGAGAGTCGACTTAGCCACTCGGGTCGATCTCTCTGTTTTTGTTTGTGTGCACCGAGCAGTCGGGACACGACACTATGTCCTGTATCACAGTTTTCATTGTTTTCAGTAGCGACTCTAGAATCTCAAGGATTGCTATGTATGCGTCTTAAAAATATGCAAGGTCTTCCGATCTCTCATGAGGGCAGTACACAGATTAAAGAAAAGTACACTGGGTGCCTTGACCCACGAAAGTGAAGACTGTATTTTGACGAAATATGATACATTGAGCATGGCGCACAATATGCCCATAACTTTCAGGAATAATGCAGTGCTATTTTGAAAATTTTATCCATTTTGCATTTTCCTTGATGGATTGTTACGGTACCGCGGCAATGCCGCTTCTCACACCTTTGTTTTCGGCGTGTTAAGTGCAAACCTGATCCATTCAATATATTCGATTGCGCATTTTAATGTCTTCAATATTCCCCATTGCTATTGTCCCGTATGGTTTTGTCAACTATATTTTTTCATCTCTTAGGAAGTATATCAATGGGCAGAATGACTTTACATATTTTTTATATGTTACCATATTACCATACCCCTTGTGGGGTTAGCTAGTCCCCCATCGGGCGCCTCCCCAGGTGGGGGATAGGGGAATGCTCGACTTCAAGTAGTGCACCGGGAAAATAAAATACCCGGGGTGGACCAAAACTAGCACCAAAATCCAAGGGCGACTGACCTATAGTAGGCGGCCACCTGGTCTGCGTCTGTTCCCAGTGGGGCGGCAGCTATAAAACCTTGCAAAGGTATACATTGCAAACACAAATCTATGCGATGGCCAAGACAAAAGGAATTATTACCCCAGGTGGCAGCCCAGGTTTTCTGGAAAATTCACCCTCCTTTATGGAGGCCGGTCCCACGAATTCTGGGGGGAGGGAACAATTATCGATTCCAGTTGACCCATTTAAAAGGAGCTTAACAACTAGTAGAACACCACCAATGGTAAAAAATAATACATCAAGAATGGAGCAGGAGAATGAAATGCTTAGATATAGACTCAGAGACATAGAGGAACAAATGCTGCAGATGAAGCAGACAGTTGAGAGACACACAGGAGAACGAGCAATTAAAAACCTTGGTTGAAGGAAAAGCAGCTGGATGTGAAGAAACAGAAATCCATCACAATACACAGCCAACTATAGAATATGCTACGGATGATGAAGAGCTTGCTAGAGAAACTTACTGGATTATTAGCGAAAATAAGAGAGCCAGTAAGAAGCGTAAAGCCGATTCCTCACCGAAGGAAGAAGCCCCAAACCAACTCAAAAGACCCTGTGAAAAAATCAACAACTGCTAGACGATAAATCATGATGGGCAGAACACAAAGAGGAATAGTGTAAATAAAAAAATCTGCAACCCCACCACCAATCAAAATCGTTGGAGTGGGAAATTACGCTGAAGTCAGAGCTCTGGTGACTTCAGGTACAAAAGCAAATACGGATTGTAAAATAACGGCATTGAATAATAATGTCTGGAAAATAGTCATGCCAGACTCTGACTCTTATAGGGAACTGACCAACAAACTGAACACAGAAAAAAAGGAATGGAATACGCATGAGGACAAAAGCAGTAGACCTCTTAAAGTTATGGCTAGAGGTCTACACCCAACCTGTGAAAGACAGGATATCATAGATGACCTACAGCAGAGGGGAATTAATATAATAGATGCTGTAAATATAATCAAGAAAGAGAAAAAAGAAAATGGTCGAGGACAGCTGGTTACTAGGAGGAAAGGGCTCCCTCTCTTCATGCTTACGTTTTGCCAAGACGAGAAAGCAGTACGAGTTTACAGTATTAAATCTATATTTAAAATGGGAGTCAAAATAGAACCCCTTAGAAAAACCTCAAAATTAATACCACAATGCAAAAGATGCCAAGGATTCAACCACACACAGAAGTACTGCTATCGGGGAGCAAGGTGTGTAAAATGCCATGGAAAACACCTTACCCAGGATTGCACGGTCAATCGAGATCAACCACCCGTATGAGTGAACTGTAGAGAACATCATCTCGCAAACTACAGGGTGTGCGAGGGAGCAAAGCAGCTTCAACGTATCAGTAACCAAAGAAAAAACACTGCAAAGCAGGGAGCACAAGAAGTGGAGCGAAAGAAGCCGCCTCCAAAGCAAGTGACATCGTTACTGGAACAAAGAAAAAGCTTTGCGGAAGCAACATATCATAGCCAACGAGATACCAATATGGAAAAAAAATGAGCATGCAGTAAGTGTAATACTTAAACGACTTGATGCTATGAATCAAAGTCTACAAGATCACTCCAAAACAAATGAAAAAATCCTAGAAAACCTAGCTAAACAAAGCCAAGGATTAAATATGTTGACATGCAGGTAACTTTTATTTATTTATCCTATACTTTGGTATTTAACTTTGCATTAGCCCTTTCCTGGACGCTAGCTTCAAAATTAAATGATAATATTTTAATGTTGAAGTCTATTATTTCGATGTCAGCATGCATTTTTGGGGTGGTAATAGCTTAGAAATAAATAATTAAATGCTGTATTACAGCTTTTTATACAGTAGGAGAGTTCGGGATGGGGAAACGGAACGAGAGAGGAGAAAGACTTGTGGAATTATGCAGTGAGAAGAACTTGGTGGTGGCAAACACCCTCTTCATGCAACACCGATGGAGAAGATACACATGGAAGATGCCAGGAGACAGAGCCAGATACCAGATTGACTATATTCTGGTAAGGCGAAGGTACAAGAACCAAGTGAAGCATTGCAAGACCTACCCCGGGGCGGATATCAACAGTGACCACAATCTAGTGGTAATAGAAAGTCAACTGAGATACAAGAAGATAAGAAGGACGAAACGAGAACAATGATGGAACCTAAAGCCACTACAAGAGGAGGAAAGAAGAAGAACATTTGCTGCTGCCATTGATGGGAAGGTGAAAATAGCAAAGGAATCCAGCCAAAGTGTAATAGAGAGAAGGAATAGCCTCAAGAAGTCCATCACAGAAGTAGCAGAGGTACAACTAGCAAGCAAGCCGGTCGAAATTAAGAAACTATGGATGACGGAACACATCATAGCCCTCATTGAAGAAAGAAGAAAGTATAAGAACGCAAGAAATGAAACAAAAGATGCACTGTATAAGAGGTTAAGGAATCAAGTTATAGAGAGTCGAAAAAGGCCAAAGAGAAATGGATTGAAAGCTGCTGCGAGAACATCAACGAAAATATGATCAAGGGGAACTCAGAAACGGCATACAACCTAATCAAGAGGCACTTCGGAGAAAGGAAACCAAGATGCCAAAATATCAGAGATTCGGATGGGAAACTGCTGATGGAAGATGAAGAAATCGGCCATAGATGGAAACAGTACATTGAAGAGCTATACCGAGCCCCGATCCCCCTAGGAGAAGCATTCACAGATGACAGAACCAAGTGGAGGAAGACACCGTGGACCAGAAGCGAAGCGAATTTGAGAGAGCAGTAAGAGACCTGACGAATGGAAAGGCGCCCGGAGAAGATAAAATCAGCGGAGAAGTAATGAAAAAACTTGGTGAAAAAGCACGAGATGCACTACATAGAATAATCCAAGATTGCTACGAATCCGGAAAGCTGCCAGAAGACTTCAAGAGGAGCTCAATGGTGACCATACCGAAGACAACAAGGGCTGAGAAATGCGAGGAGACCGAACCCTAATTATAGTGTCACATGCCTCCAAAATCGTTACTCTGATAGTAGGCAGAATATTTGAAGGAAAAATTGAAGAAAACCTGTCAGAAAACCAATTTGGATTTAGGAAGAATAGGGGGACAAGGGAGGCAATACTATGCCTGATATTACTAGTAAAGAAAATGATCCACGTGAGGAAGCCATTGTATATAGCTTTCGTGGATGTGGAGAAGGCATTCGATAATGTCGAATGGAATAAGATGTTCAATAATATGGAAAAACTTGGCTTGGACTAAAATGACAGAAGAATCATCTACCAGCTCTAAAAGGAACAGGTGGCCACAATACGCACGCAAGAGGGAAGAAATATGGAGGCAAAAATTAACAAAGGGGTCCGACAAGGATGTAAACTGTCACCAGCATTCTTCAATATGTACATGAAGGAAAAATAAAATAAATAGAAGAACAAGGAATCAAAGGAATCAAATTGAATGGAGAAGAAATCAAGATGCTACGCTTCACTGATGATATCGCCATCGTAGCAGAAAACGAGGAAGACCTCCAGAACTCACTGAACACAATTGAAAAAGTGTTCCAGGAATACAACATGATAGTCAATAAGAAGAAAACCAAGATAGTTGTGTGAGGAAGTGAGAAAGTAGTGGCCGACCTCCGCCTCAAAGGAGGAAGATTGGAGCAAGTGGAATCATTCACCTACCTCGGGAGTGTTGTTGCATTTGGTTTCTTGTGATATCAACATTGCAGAAGCAACCGTTCGCTTGTCTGCGACAGGCTCAAGTTGGCGCCTATTATGTTTTCGATGTTCTTTTGTTTGAAGTCGCTGTAACGGTTGTAACGGTCAGTGTATGAAATAAAGTATGCACCCGTCCTGTGTAATCATGTGTTCGTCAGTTACGCTAACCAAAAGTAAGTGGTTACCCTGCATGAAGACAATACGGGCCCAGGGACACTTGCGAACACTAAAGATTACTAGGGAAGTGAAATCAAGTTACGTGTGAAGCATATTGCCGTAATAAGTAAGTAAATTATGGCCCAAGCAAGATGGCGGACCAATACGAAAGAGTGGAATTCAGACGCGCTATACTAAAGGCAGACGGTTCAAACTACTATGCATGGAGCAAGAGGATAGAGGCACAAACGATAGACAAAAACTGTTTTATGGCAATAGACCCGGGTTTCGGAGACGCTGTGCACAATAATGTAAATCAGGAAGAAGCGTTGAGAATGCTAAACCAGGAACAATCCAGAATTAATCGCCGGGCCAGAGCCGTGCTTTATAATTCCGTGCATGATTCGATGTTACATGATGTCGGGGAATCAGTTTTTGCCAAGGAGATATGGTCCACACTCGAAGAAATGTGCGCTACGTATAGCATGTTGCACACAGTCGTGCATTTGCGTGAGTTAACTATTACGACGAAAGAACCCGGCATGCCGATGCAAGAGTATGTCAGCAAAATGCAAGAGACTATGCAAAAGGTACGTAAAGGCGGTGTCACATTTAGCGACCAATCTTTCGCGTACTTCCTGCTACTCGGACTCCCCATACCGCAATACGAAGGCCTCATACGATCCCTGGAGGACAGCGAAGATAAGATTACGTCATCCATGGTGAAAGCAAAATTAATGCTTGAAGAAAGGAGGATGGAGAGGAACAGCAGAATGAAGAACGACGATTCGGTTGCCTAGAATGCTTCAAAGGAATCTAAGGAACCGCCGCCGGCACACTGGCACAAGAAAGGAAATAAGTTTAAGGCCAGGGGAAGGGACATGACAAAGGGCACTCCACCCAACTTCAAGTGCTTCTCATGTGATAAACCAGGTCATGCTGCCCGCGACTGCTCTGTATGGACTGAATTCAAGGAGACCAGGCTGAAGCAACGCCGTGAGTGTGAGTCAAAGACGAATGTTGCATGTAGTGAGGATTCAGATGAAGAGAATGCCATCCTACTGTTATCCGACTCGACACGACACCAGACACAAAAGACAAGTGGTACCTGGACTCGGGAGCGACTGACCATATTTGCCATGATGCCGATGCATTCAAACACTTATTGGGGGTGAGAGGAAGAGTGAAAATAGGAAATGGCGTGAAACTACCCATTAAAGGGGAAGGGGCTGTAAACCTGTATGCGAGGATGAAAGATGGAGAGAGCAAGAAATTGTGTTTTCAGAATATCAAGTATGTACCCGGACTGTATTGCCATCTGATTTCTGTCCCCCAGTTAACTGAAAAAGGAGTTGTTGTCACGTTTGGAGATCAAATTGCTGTAGGTTCACTGAATGGTGAAGTGATCTACGAAGCCAAGAAAGCTGGAAAGATGTATGAACTCTGTAGCGGTGACTATCCTATGCAAAGGCTGACTAACTCACCTTTGGCTTTTAGTGTAGAGACAGCCAAGGAAATGTGGCATCGACGTCTTGGCCACGTCCATGCCCAAGCATTGGAGGAAATTCCACCACTTGCGGAACTCAAATGAAAGGAAATGGAAGCGTGCGACATATGCGTTCAAGGAAAATTACAAAGGAAGCCATTCATTGCAACGAGTGTACGTGCATCCAAACCCCTTGAACTTGTTCACACCGATGTCATGGGGAAATTCGACCCACCATCCAAGGGTGGATCACTATATGAAATTGTACTCACTGATGATTTCTCCCGGTATACTGTTGTGAAAACCATGAAAAGCAAGAGTGAGTCTCTCATAAAATTCAAGGAATACAAGGCCATGATGGAACAAATGACCGGTGAGAAGATAATGAAACTAAGGCCGGATAGAGGAGGTGAATACTGTTCTGATGAATTTGAAAGGTACCTGACAAGGAATGGAATAATTCACCAGAAGACCGTACCTCATTCGCTACAACAAAATGGAGTGAGCGGCAGAACCGAACCCTCATGGAAATGGCAAGATGTATGATCATCGAATCTGGAGCTACCAAAGATATGTGGGCAGAAGCGCTAAATACGGCTGCATACATAAGAAATAGATGCCCATGCCGTACTATTGGGAACGAAATACCCATTGTTCTGATGCAAAGATGCGAGATTGTCATGAAAGACCTGATCAAAATCAAACCATTTGGCTGCAGAGCACAGGCCATTGTGGAGAATCGGAGAAAGCTCGACAGCAAGACTGAGGAATGTATCATGCTCGGCTATGAAGAGAGCACAAAGGGAGGCTACAGACTCTGGAGCATATCAAGAAAGCGTGCCATCGTGAGGCGAGATGTAGTGTTCCATGAAAGCACATTCCCACTCAAGGAGATGCAGTCAACCGATCAGGGAAAGCACGAGATTCCATCGAATAGCATATTCATGTTCGAAGAAAGTGACGAACATTTTGCGGATGGACCGGTGGAGAGTGACGGTTTGGAAGTTCAGGACCAACACCTGAACTACCTGACCCTCAACGATTAGACTATGCCCAAAACATCCATCTACCAGATGATGATGCTGTACCCATTGCAGTTGAAGAGATAGCTGTCATCCCAAGGCGTTCCGGGAGGTTGCACAAGCCTACCACATGTGGCTGCTCTGAGTGCCACTCAGCCCTGGTGACACTGTCAGAAGAAGATGACCCGCACGAGCCCACGTCCGTGGAGGAAGCGATGCTGAGTCACCACCGTGACAGGTGGGTAGCTGCCATGGATGAGGAGCTCACCAAGTTGGAGGAGATGGGAACCTGGGACATCGTACCAAGACCCCTCAACAAGAAGGTGATCGGCTCAACATGGAAATTCCGTGTAAAAACCGGAAATTATGGTAATCCACACAGGTTTAAGGCTAGACTTGTTGCCCAAGGTTTCTCACAGGTACGTGGACTTGGCTACTTTGAAACGTACAGCCCAGTAGTAAAACGTAAACCCATCAGACTAATGCTTGCTGTATCTGTTGAACAAAATCTTTTGGGGGAACATGTTGATGTGGTATCAGCCAATGTAAACAGCAAATTACCAGAGACTATCTATTTGGAACGACCCAAGGGTCTAAAAGTGAGTGACCGTGGTGACTTTGTGTGTAAATTTAACAAGTGTCTTTATGGTTTGAAACAGTCAGGCAGGGAATGGTATTCCAAAATGAAGGGAATATTCTTGTCAATGGGATTCAACCCCACTTATGGTGATCCTTGCTTATTCCTCAGCTCTAAACGTAAGATATATGCCGCTTTGTATGTTGATGACATAGCTATATGGAGTGTTGATCAAGCAAATATCAATTGGTTCAAGGAAAATCTGTCTAAGCATGTAGAGATCAGATGCCTTGGAAACATAAGTAATTTCTTGTCCTTAAGGGTCAGAAAAATGAGTTGTAATTCTGTATCCATTGATCAATCGAAATATATAGAGCAAATTTTATATGAATTTGGAATGTCTGATGCAAAATTTGTATCATGTCCTCTCAGCGCTAGTGTTACGAAAGGGCTTGATGAGCCTGATACCGTTGTCAATGAGAGTGATTACAGGAAGGCCATAGGCATGCTCTTGTACATTGCCAATGGAACTTGCCCTGATATATCATTTGCTGTGTCATATCTGAGTCAGTTTTGTTCTCATCCAATGAAAACCCACTGGTCAGCTGTAAAACACCTGTTTAGATATGTTAAAGGGACTATTGATTATGCTATTATTTATCAGAAAAACAACATGCAGGCCCAAATTTTCAGTGATGCTGATTTCGCGGGAAATAAGATTGACCGCAAATCTTTCTCTGGGACTGTTGTAATGCTAGCTGGTGGCCCCATTCACTGGCAATGTAAGAAGCAAACTGTTGTTGCAAATTCCACCCAAGAATCGGAATATATCGCCCTTGCTCTGACCACTAGGGAGGCTTTATGGCTGGGTAAAATCCTTGAGGAGATGAATCTTAAATTTATGTGTGAGATCCCCTGTGTCAAAGCTGACAATATACCTGCAATTACCCTAGCCAAAGATGATTTAATTGATCATAGATCTAAGGCTATTGACATAAGATACCATTATAATAAGGACGTTGTGTTGAAGGGTTTAATTCAGCTTGACTATGTGCCCTCTCACCTTAATATTGCAGACTTGTTAACTAAAGGACTTAGTGCAAGGAAGACTCAGGAACTGTGTACAATGGTAGGACTAATGTATATATGATAATGTGTGTTTTGAAAGTGTTTCATTATTCTATTGGGCAATTGGACAATGGACTGTGGTTGATGAATGCCGTAAAAATTTTATTGTGATCAATTAAGTGAAATGTATTGTTAAGTGAACTAAGAAAGTTTTCTTTTGTTTGGACTGTTGAGGTATTCCCCAATGTGTGGAATCAAGGGGAAGTGTTGTTGCATTTGGTTTCTTGTGATTCCAACATTGCAGAAGCAACCGTTCACTTGTCTGCGACAGGCTCAAGTTGGCGCCTATTATGTTTTCGATGTTCTTTTGTTTGAAGTCGCTGTAACGGTTGTAACGGTCAGTGTATGAAATAAAGTATGCACCCGTCCTGTGTAATCGTGTGTTCGTCAGTTACGCTAACCAGAAGTAAGTGGTTACCCTGCATGAAGACAATAGGGAGCACCATTACCTGGGATGGAAGAAGCACGACAGGCATCGATCGTCGAATAGCCCAAGCAAAGCGGCATTCATGGCCAAAAGGCCGCTACTCTGCTCGAAGAGCATAAGACTGGAGACAAGGAAACTGTACGTGAAAACATTCGCGTGGGCAGTGGCACTCTACGGATCAGAAGCATGGACCATTGGAAAAACTGATCAGAAAATAATAGAGGCCTTCAAGACCTGGTGCTGGAGGAGGATGCTAAAGATCAAATGGACGGATAGGGTGAGAAACGAGGAGGTATACAGAAGAATTGGAGAAGAAAGGACATTGTGGAGAATCATACGCCAAAGAAGAACACAGTGAGTTGGCCATGTTATAAGACACAACAATTACATATGAAGCATAATGGAGGGAAAAATTGAAGGGAAAGTCCCAAGAAGAAGACCAAGAGACAAATACTTGGGACAAGTCAAGAGGGATACGGGGAAGAAGAACCATAGGGAAGTGAAGGAACTGGCATGGGATTCGGCGAAATGGAGGGCTGCAGTATACCAATTCTAGGATTGTAATACTATGATGAACAGCTTTTTAAAGAGAATCCATCACCGAATTGCATGCTTGTGAGGTTTCGCCCCGTGACAAGCATTAGTGATTTATGCTGTTGTATGATTAATCGTAGATACACCAACTTTAAAGTATAGTGCAATGCATTTTTGTGACTACTCACCCTCGGCCACACACCCTTGAGGTAGCTTGCAGGTTATTTTGTAGATGTCCTACGAATGTACATCACGTGATTTAATTCTCTCAAACTCCCCTCTTGATGTATGTAACTGGTCTTCCAATGATGAATACAAATCTGAACATATTTGCACAATTACATTTTCACTCTGAAGAAGATGATTTGTTCTATTAAACTTTCCTAAAGTTTTATTTTTTTTAAATCAGCTTAAACACAAATTCCAATCATTGCATCTTTTTTGCAATATTCTTTGCCTCCCGTGTAGTGTCACTTTTTTCTTGAAGAAAGAGTTGACAATTCCTGCAGTTTCCACAACATGTACTTCCCATCAGGAGCCTGAAAGTGATTTCAACACTTCTTTATTTCCAATGCAATCTTTGAAAGTTCTCCACTGAGCAGTCGAGGCGGAAAAGAATGAGTATAGTATTTTCTTCATCGGAGGATGAGGAAACTTGAAAAGCGAAGGAATAGCATCTGACTTAAGCCAGCGGCCACCGAATCTTTCGAGAACAAAACAATGTCTGGAAAAATACTTCGAACGAAGTTTAGAACAGACCTTTGGCAAGAACTTATCCCTATTCAAAGCAATTATTCACTTCCTTTTTCGTTCTTGGTCACTAGGAAAACTATTGTACGTGGAAGAGATAATAAGTATATAGGAGTTTATTTACGAATGAGTAAAGAGAGAATCCGGTGAGTGATAATAATCAGAAAGATGAGCAAGTGAGATCTTCCATGATATCCTCGCACCGTGAACAAATGCAACTCAACCTCTCGCGATCGATTATTCTCCGAAATCATTTTCATAAAGAAAGGTACATGGTATATAGACTTTTAAAAGGGATTGGCTCGCCTGTGCAAAGATATTCGGCTTTCTTTTACAAATATTTCTTTACAACCGTAAGCACGGCAGGAGTGAACCGTGTTTCACCGTCGAGGCCTCTCGAGATCTGCCACAAAGCACGTGACCAAGCCCTGGCTTATCCCTCCCTCATGGTCATTACGTCATGCTCCGTCTACCTAAATTCAATGTCTATGCTTGATGCTAGTAAAACAAAAGCAATCTCGCAATGCGTATCGAGAAAATGGTCGAACAATTGCGCGAACACATACATCGTGTAAACCAGGGAGTGTGTAAATTATTATATAGTATCCCTGGTGTAAACACTCCTCAGGTACGTGAACGTGCATCTGTCCGGACATCTATTCACGCATCTGTCTAGCCACGTACTTGCGCAGATAAATGCATCGTGTAAACACGCCTTTAAGCCGTGTACTCGTTGAATGTTCTTTGAAAGTGAGCCACAGTTAATTTAAAAACATGGTTAACAAGTGTTGTGTGCCCTCTTGTCGAGGAAACTATAAGTTGGTGGTGAACAAGTTTCAGTGTTTCGCTTCCCAGATGATTAACAGCTCAAGAAGAAAGGGATATCCATTATATAAGAAGCATCCTGAGAGAGAACTTCACGCCAAATACCTATTCCAGAGTAAGTAATAAGGAATCACTCAACCCAACCATTGTAAAATTCACCCAGCAAAATTTCAACATTGATTTGATTCCGTGTTCTGTTGTGGAAAATATTTTACTGTTCTTGCGTATGACGAAACGCATCTGTACTTGTGCTTGATTTGTAGTTCAATAAGTTATCGCCAATTTTAAGTTTCCCTTGGGAGTTTTATTTAAATTTTAAAATGGTAAAATTTCTGAAAGTAGGTATATATGAATGTTGTGCATGTTTTCTTTCTGACTAAGAATAAGTTTGACAGTGACTCCGTCCTCCTCGTTGCTTCCACGAATCATAAATTTGATTTTTTAAAAGTTGTATTTCTTGATAGTTTTTACATCATAATTGAGCATTCTACTTGTCTCTGTTATAACATCAGCATCATCAACATTCAGTGGTATTCAATATCTGGCGAGATTTCGATTTCTTGATTTGAGTAGCACATATCCTTGGCGTCAGACAAGTAATTAATGAAGTGACGGCGATATTCTTGGCATTATCATTAGGTTATGACAATCTGTATGTTTTCGTGTGCTAGTACATTCAAAGTGTACCCATTGTAAAAAAATTACTGACAAGATTTAGTGCTGCTAAAATTTCAGCGTCGCAGGACATGGTTTTCAACTGATCTGTTCTAAATACGACCATATGATGGCACTCAAACTTCGGTGATAAGAAAGGTCTACGTGTTTCATGCCATTCGATAATTACAGTTTATCCTCGATATGATTGCATACGTAACGTAAATTCCACTTGAATCTACTAATTTGGGAATTAATTTGTGAAGGAAGTTTACAGAGTTTGTCGAAGGGGCTTACTGATCAGCGATTGGAATGTATTACAATTATTAGCTTAAAATACTCCGGTAGTAGTACTTTCTAAATAGCATATTCCTCGATTTCAATGAAGAGTATTAAATATCAACTGGGAAAAGTTTATCGTAGACAAATTGCCTCTCGGGTAAGTGCCCTTTCCTGTCCCGCACCTCGAGACTTCATTCACACGGAGGCTATATCGGCATCCGCGTGATGACGTCACAGCGGAGTGGCGTTGACTGAGGCCTTTTACTCTAGGTGGTGATGGTAAAGTTCAGCTGGGAAGTATCGAATCTCCGCAATTTAATTGTTCAAAATTTTAGCTTCCTCATCGCCCTATTTGATTTTATTGAATTTATTTTCACTCGTATATTTCACATTATGAAATGGAATTTATCTTGATTTGCCCTTGATGGCAAAGGAAACATATTGATTTATATCTATTTCTGGAGACATCAACCTGACAAGAAAAACATAAAGTCGACATTAACCATTTCTCCTTCACTTATCGATAAGGTACTTTTAGCCTACAATATAAGGCTTTTTTCTATACACCTCTTAATCAGGGGAGACAAAGAATAGGGTGAGTTCATAGAAAATACTAATCTGTCAAAATCTTAATTTAGTGGAACTAGCATGGATAAGAGGACAAAACATGCATGTTTAGTCCTCTTATCCATGTACTCCTGTGTTCTCATCCTAATGTACCTTAGTCCTTGCATGCCTACGTAGCGTTAATGTGCCACATATCACTTGGGGTTCCTAAATATAATGTATATTTTGTAATTTAAATTAAGGCAAAGGAAATAATAAAAAAGGAACTAAGTAAATGGGTGAACAAAAAAACACCAATTCTGATAAATTTTTTGTTCTCCATGTTGCTGCCAAAATTATTAATCATGAGTGTTGCGACAAGAGAAACCTCACCGTTTAGTCTACAAATTTCAAAATTTATCATTGATTGAACTTCCAAGTCAGCATTGAGCATGTTGCTCAGCTTTTCCCTGTACAGGCAGTCCCCGAGTTACGTAAGCCTCGACATACCTAAATCCATACTTACGTGAGTGGCAACCGTACCAAAAAAAGACGAGAATAACGAAAGTTACGGAATTGGAAAGATGGTTGCCTACTTTCAAGGAGCGCATGTGCCGTAATGTTAGTAAGAGCTGGCCTTCCCCGTATTTCTACGAATCGACCATCATCTTGCGATCTCAGACTCAGTTACGGGGTAATTTTCGACTCCTTTTTTTTCAACTTCCGTAAATTTCGACTTACGTAAATGTCGACTTACGCCGTTAGTGTCGAGACGCATCTATTACATAACTCGGGGACTGCCTGTAATTCACTTTGCTCTTCTTTGGAGTCTTTAAATGTACCTAAGTAAAAAGGTGTTGCAATCACGTAATAAATTGGAATTTTAATGTAGTAGAAACTTTTTTGTTTCTTTTCTGTTTTTTGTGTTTTTTAGCAATGACAATGCGAGACTGGGGGCTTATTTTAAATCTCCCAAGTCTCCCATTGTCAATGCAAGAAAACACTAAAAAAGTTTGTACTTTAGAATTCCCATTTATTACATTATTGCAACAACTTTTTAGTCTAGGTACCTTTAAAGGCTCTAAAGAAGAGCACAGTGATTTACGGGAAAAAGCTGAGCAACAAGCTCAATTCTGACTTGGAAGTCCATTTTGTTGATCTAATAAAATTAATAGTCGACGAGCAAACGTTGTGGAAACCATCCATAGTAACAGAAAATATTTGCCTAGTAATTTTAATGGAGAATTATGGAACATATGAAATCACTGCTTCATGCTGTCAACAAATCAATGTTTGCCAAGTACTTCATTGGTAATAATCATTCCTCTGGTTTGAAACTTAATGTATTCCATACTTGTGACAAAGGTGCTAAATTAGATTTTATTCAAAGATATGAAATGGGAGTATTTTATAAATTGTGTGGTGAAAAATTGGTAAATGAGGGTTTTCCAATGAATCACTCATCATTCCATTCTGTGCCAGTTCCTCCCCTTCCTCAATCACTTCTCCATAACCCTGAACTTGTTCGCTCTCATAGTTTGTAATTACACATATTACTTCCTATTTACCTTACCACCAACCCCCTCTTTTCCTCCTCCCATTGTATACATATATCTTCCTTTATCTCGCGCTGAAGAAGGTGGCAGCGATCCACCGAAAAATTTACAAAACCCATATGTGTCTTTTTATGTGTTTTTTCCTTTTAGTTGCCCTTGTGACGAAGTTTATATATTTACACTTTTTCTAATAAAAAAATCGTTGAAAAATGTGTGAATGAGGGGTTTTAGGGAAATGATGTAGGTAGATATAAATTACAATAAGAAGGGCATTGCAAAGGAGAAGCCATATTCTCTTTCATGTTTCACATAATGGATTGGTTATCATTTTTCCAGGATATAGCAATCTTGGAAAAACACAAAAAAACAAAGTGTGAATAGGAACAAAAATATTGCAATAATGAATAAAAATCACAGATTTATTGGTCTATGTTGTTTTTAATCTACACAACTATATTAGTGATCTAGTAAAAAAAATGAAAATTTGAACGATTTGATGCTTTCTCACTGAATTGTGGATGTGAACTCTTCTCAAGTTGCCAACCAGTATTTATTTATTTAAATCTACGGGTAATACCCCATTTACATTTTGTGTTGTTGAAATATAGTTCTCATATCACTTTCAATTACAATGCTCTCCATATCTGGCAATGTTTCAAACAGAGACCACAATATTTAATCGGAAAATAACTTTTACAAAGACCACACCTAACACGTCAAACACGACCAGGGTTTCAACGATTCATCATCATCATCAGGTGAATTGTTGAAACCGGGGTTTTGTTTGATGTGCTAAGTGTGGTCTTTGTAAAAGTTATTTTCCGATTGAATATTGTGAAAATATGGAGTGCCACAAATTTACTGAAGAGAGCGTTTTTATTTAGAGACTTTCTTTTCATCATCAATTGGTGAAAATAAAATCTTTTTGAAATAACTCGATCCCTCTCCGAAAACCCCTCCCCACCCCCAAATTTGCCCTTGTATATATTGTGATGCCCGCTGTACTGCAAACATATGTAGTTTCTCTGATGATGATGTACTAAAACATCGAAGCTGGTCAGTTGTAAATATAAGTGTGGAAATTACCAAGTATCTCGTCATTCTCTTTTTGAAAAATTGGCAGATTTGGAGAACATCACCTGGTGGGAAGTTAACATCAAGGATAAGTTTTATACAAATCCATAATTCATCTAAAAGAGCTAGAGTTGAGTGAAAGATAATTCAAGTGTCCTGTATGTACATACCTACATGTATGTACCTACCCTACCTACATGTAACCTAAGTTGGTGTAGGGGTTCATTTGAGACTCATAAAGCAATAAAAATAAGGCAGATAAAAGGCAGCATTTGAAAGTGCTTGCTTAATGGTAGCACTTACTCGCCATGGCATAGTATCATCCTCGCACTTTTATAGTTTTTAATAAGTGTGATTCTGCCGCAGCTCGATCCCCTGCACCCTGATAATACTGCCACCTTGGCCCAGTACTTGGCTAAGCCTTATTTACAGCTAACCCCCTTACCTTAGAGTCATTCACCGCTTAAGTTATTACTAAGTAAGTAATTACTGCCTGTGGCCCACCCAGTGACTGAGGCTCATCCTGGTTTCATGATGTCCTGGCTTTGAACTATTGGATTCTTACCAGCAGTGGAGGCATGAGCTATATTATTACTTAATCGGTATGTTTGTAAATCATCAATGATTTTTAAAATGTGAGAATAGTGTTGCAAATCATCTTAACATCTATATTAACTTTTAAATTTATTATCTCCATCGTCTCAGGCTCAAACTTGTGGAAGTTCATTTTATCGTAAATGAAAAGGAAAACTTTGTTTTATTCCAGCAATTTATTTTCAGGTACAACTAGTTTCGATGCAGCGGCGTCATCTTCAGAGTCATTCTTCTATAACAAAGTTTTCCTTTTCATTTACGATTTTAAATTTATGTTTTTAGATCTATAGATGAAATTTTTTCATATTTATGAGTTATCGGTTACTTCATCTCATGTCTTAAATTTGCCCAATTAGACCTCAATGCCTGTTGAATTTCTACACAGATACATGCAAGGAAGCTTCAATGATACATACCTTCAGTGAGAACAAAATTAAATTCTTTTCACATTTTCACGATGCTTGAAAATTGAGTGAACCGCATCGTACTGGACAATAATTCATTTGTGCACTGCTCAAATAAAAATTTTATGCTGTGTAAGTAGTCATGTGCATGGATACAAGATAAGAATAGATAAGAACAGAGAATGGGGAAGATAAGAGCCGTGGCTGAAATAGCTGCTTTGCAGATAAAAGCATGCTTTGGCTGTATGCAGGTGACCTTGAGAAAAATTTATTTTTACCATAGACAGCTCAGGCCTGCCTAGGGGTTGATTGATTGGGTGGGCCAGGGCCTTCTGGAGCCCTCCTGGCACTTAGACCCCTTTGGGTCCATTGTGCCATCCCACATTTAACCTGCCTGCCAATTGCAGACAGGGAACAAGAGCACCACGGTAGAGGCATGGAGGAGAGTCACCCCTCCAACCCCCGCTAGGCCCTTGTCCCTGTCTATCGAAACTATTAGCCCCAAGCATCCAGCCTCAGCCAAAGCACATGTGCAAGATATTGAGCAGACTTGCTGAGTGGGCTTGGAATTATGTTTCTATGTCATCACTTCATCATGCTCAAGCATGCTTAACCCTTTTAATGCCAGTGGGCCGATATATCGGCCCTTGTTGGATGTGCGAAAACTGCCATGGTCCGATTTATCAGCCCAACTTTAAATACCTGAATATAATGACCTTCCTTTAAAAACTTGAAGAGAGCCTTGGCATTCTTCGCACATCCTACCCGAAATGGGCTGGCAGTAAAAGGGTTAAGCCAAGCAGGCTGAGAAATTTGGCCATGGCTAAGATATCAAGATGGATCAAAGAGGCTATATTCAAATAATTGTCATCCTCCTGATATTCTGCTTAAATTGAATAATTTTTTGATATTTGCATTAAAAATAAAGTGGTATCTATTATAATAATCAAAAGTAAAAACTATGATATGGAACTAGTTAAGTCATTATTTAATGGCCCCAGCAAATGGAATGAAATTTGAGAAATTTCATTTATCCTAAATTGAGACAATTATTCTACTTGAGTGCAATGTATTCCCATGTTCATCTGAATGAATGCAGAATAATTGAAATCGGAAACGTATTTAACTTTAGCATTTCATAGAAAAGAAGACTTAGAAATATCACCCTCATTGTTATTAATTTGGTCATTAGGTATTAACCCTTTACCGCAGAGGAAATTTTTTTTGTCCGATCTTCTGGATTTTTACATATGCGTAATAAGAGCACCTAAAAGCAATTATCACAAAGTTTTAGCTACATAAGATTCAAAACGACAGAGTTATGGGGCGTGACCATATGGTCATGCTAGGCGGTTATGGGGTCAATTTTTTTCCAAATGAAAAAGTTTTTTTTTATTGTCTTGAGGTTTATTCATCTTACATAATAACATCTAGAGCAATATAATTTCAAAAATGAGTGATAAATTAATTTTTATTTATTTGTTTTTAAACAAATTCACAATTTTTTAAATTTTTTATTCAATTAGAACACATCAAAATGCAAGAGAATACTCAATAAAACTTGGTGCGCGTTACGAAGAAATAGAATTTGGAAAACGTTTCGGGACATGGTGAAATTATAAAATCAATACAATACAAACAATATAAGTTTTAAAATAGCATAGGAAACAAATTGAAAAAGCTTCTACTTTACTAAATGACATCTCTTATCGTGGTGTTATTTTGTGTGAAATTCAATAAAGCACTCAATGCACAGTCCAACGCTGCACTTAACACATTCTGTGCGCATGGAGGAACCACATAACGCAGACCTTCGTCTTATTCCACTCCCTCATCGATGGACTAATTGGTTTAGACCATCCAAAAGCAGGCTGACTACAACATGGCTTTGGATTTAACTGTTAGTAACTGGCTGTCTTCCACTTCTCTGAGGAGCGTTTTGGTACCTTGTGAGGTATTTCTCAACAATTTCTCTTCTGAATTCTAGCTGAGACATTTTACTTCCAGCTTTTTTGGCACTGTTCCATGCATTGGTCGTGACATCATCGATCATTCATGTAAAGAGAGGCCGCCACCACTCTTTACTCCTAATGCCAATCCTGTTGTAGCTTCCAGAATCCATTCAATCAGTACCTCCCATAAATTTATTATACTCTCCAAATGCGCTGGGATGGGAATGAGAATTATTTTTTTCTGTTCCCTTGAATATCGTTTCACAATTACCACAGGATTTTCACCATACTATGTCGATGCAATCATCACAACTGAGTCATCAACCCAGCGTACTATTGAGATTTTGTCGCTGCTTGTAATCTAATGAAGAGACCCCCTTTTCATCTTCTTCATAGTTTTTACTGGAAGAATTGGGATATCACTAGAAATTCAGTTTTCACGAATCGTTCCCGTATCTCCATATCCTCGCTCTTTGAGGTGAGTGAGGAGAGCAATTCCAGTAAACAAATTGTCAATGTACAGCTGAAATAGCAGTACTTCCATTTTTTCAGGTAACTTATCAAGAAACTTGAGCATGGGTTTGGTAGCCTTGCCAAAATCAATCTCATACTCAGTGTTAGAGACTTTCTCTGGTAAAAATCATATGAAACTAGATAACCTGCTGGAGTGTTCATGCACCATATCATATAGCCAAATCGGATAGGCTTTCCTCAGATGAATTTTTTACATCCATGACGGCCAAAGTAAGGCACCATACATCCATCATAACTGCTGTTCACTTCTAAACTTAGTCATAAATTTGTTCTGCAAAATATCAGAGATGGCCTCAACTTTTACATTTTATGATTTGGATCCTGTTTCGTACTGTCTGCGGAGTCAACAAAGTGGAAAATTTGGAGAAATCTATTTCTACGCATATAATTACAAACTAGATCTTTGTGAATTTTTGATTCCCAATATGATCTTTTAGAAGGAACGTTGTTGTATCCAGACAGTAGCAATAAAGCGATGAAAGTTTTCATCTCTTCTATGGTTATATTTGGGTGTGGAATTTTTTTTGAAGGGCGTACTTATTGGATTCGGCACATAGAAAACGAACCATGTTATTGTCAATGATTGATTAAAATATTTCTACTGGAATCAAATTATGTTCATTGGTGTAATCTAAATCAGGAAAAATAGGGATGGTTTTCTGCATTCCTGCTGTATTCCACTCCCGATGCACCTATGTTTTCTTTCTCTTCTTTGCCATGGAATTACTTTATGTGGCCACCTTGTGATCTGGGATAGCTGCCATCGTTTTCTTTGGACAGTACAACTTCCGCTGCTGTCGAAGCTGTCGGCCGCTTAGATTATCAACCAGACGACCATCATCCTCATCAGTAGAATCTTAGTCCGTGAAGTCGTTTACATCTGGAGGCTCGATGTATATTTTATCAACATCCTCATACTACAAAATGTCTAGAGAATCTGGCAATGTCAAGTCTCTACAAAATATATAAACTTATATTACTAAATATATGGTTGAAACTTGCAAAAGTATATAAATACATTCAGATTAGGACAGATTATACTTATACATGCAGGAAATAATAAGAAAATAGTAATCCCCCAATTTGAAAACAATTGACCCCATATGCGCCTAGCTTGACCATATGGTCACACCTATGAAAAACTACTTGTAAAATATCTACTATGGCAAATAAATATGAAATAATATATAAATACATCAAAATGAACCTTAACTTGATAATATTATTAATTAAAATACATGCATTTACCTAAGTATTTTAGTAAGACCATACGTACACAAGGTGTAAATCCATGAGGAGGAGATTCAATGGCACGAGAAAGATCTCACGAGTTTAACAGCAGCAAATGTTATGATAGTGGTCTGAAAACTGCCTGTCGTGCTTCCAATAACCCTTCGCGACAATGTAAAACCACGTAGACGAGACGGCGGCCCTACTACTATTTATTGTTTCAAGATTACAATGTAACTTCTTTCCGTGACCATATGGTCACGCTAGGCATTAAAGGGTTAATGGCTCCTATTCTCATGTATAAAATATTATTTTTAACTATATCCTTGGGATTGAAGGTTGAATAGCTGAAATGGTAACGTTCAACTGTGATCTGGTTGGGTATTTTGCAAAAGATCAAAATTATTAATAGGTATTCAAGTCCACTTAATCTAATTAAAATTTGTATGCGCTTCAGACTGGTAGGAAAATTACTCAGACAGGATTTGAATGTTGGGTAGAAGGTATGCTGGAATATGGAGGATATGTGGCAGACGGTTCAGACTGTATCCCAGTAATGTGATTGATTCGAACACATTGCAGACATTACTTTATTATGTAACGCCATGACACATAACCAACTACAATTAGGTACCAATGGTTCACACATGCACACACAGAAGTGCATAAGGGAAAGGGTGGTGGAAGGGAAATATGGTGTTGTGTATATACCTTTTATTTCTTTTAGATATATCTCTACTCCAAAGTATTGAATTTAACATATTTATTGTAGCTTTACCTTTATTTATCCTATCTTCAATAGTTTCTGTGCTCCTCCCACTGTTGTGTATTTTTATCTCTAAATAGTCATATGACCCGTAAGCCTCTACTACTTCATTCTCATCCTCTAGTACAGTGTCTTCGATTTTTCCGCCAATAGACATATATGTACTTAGGTATTTACATGTTGATGTCCAATCCCCAAGCACTATACACCTCTTTTAGCTTTCTTAACATGAAGTAAATATCGTCTCTATCTTGGGCCAGAATTACCTGGTCATCCACATAATGTATAGGTGTAGCTGGTGAGTTCCACCAAGTTTCGCTATACCATGTGTACCTATATGGTCCTATCTCCTACTGCCAAGCCCATGTTTGCACATTTGCTTTTCCATTGTTTAAGGGCACGTTTGATAGATATTCTTAATAGGTTAGGTGAAAGACAGAATCCCTGTCTTACCCCTTTATTTGTTTTAAATGGTTTTTCTAGATTATTTCCCACTTTCACTTGAGCTGTGGATTCTTCATACACTTTCTATATTGCCCTTATGATAGATCTATGTTAGTTGTCTCAAGTACCTCCCATAGTTTTTTTAGAAGTACGCTGTCATAAGCTTTTGTGATATCAATGGATATGAAGTGCACTTCTCGGTCAGTAGCTCTTCTTTTTTCTATTTTGCATTAGGAATAAAGCTTTGTCTATTGTTGAGCATCCTTTTCTAAAAGAGGCTTGTTCTTCACTTTCAAATTGTTTATACTCTTCATCAATGAGCTGAGTCAATATTCTCCCACAAATTCTACTTAATGTGCTAGTGATTGCTATCCTCCTTTAGTTCTTGGGCTGGTCCTTTGGTCCTTTCTTATGAATTGAAATTATCCATGATTTTTTCCAGTCATTTGGGGCGTTTTCTCCACTAAAAAATATTTCTTTATTAATTTGGTTAGCAAACACTGTAATTTTTTGATGGTTTTTCACTAATTCTATACAAATATTTTCCGGTCCAGGGGAGGTACCAGTCTTCATTTTTCTGATTGCCTTAAGCAAATCTTCCTAGGAAATTTCTAAGTTTTCCCCATGTATTTCGTTAGTATTTTTTATCACTTCCTTGTATTGTGGTCTATTTTCCTGGAGCAAGTCTTGATAGTATTGACTTAACCTGTCTCTTGGTATAGTGCTTATAAAATGTCCATATGTTTTCTTAGCACTTTCTATGCCTCCCTTGATTGTCTTTATCCTATTTAGCTGTCTATTCTTTTGCATACTACATCCCTTTTTTAATTTTTGTCTCGTAGAAACTGTCTCCTAAATTTTGCCTGGGCTTGGTTATACCATATCCTATCTTCTCTCCCTTTTGAGCTTATAGATTTCTTGTATAGCTCTTGTTTGGTTTGTTTTAAACTTTCTTACTCTTTGTTCCACCAGCTTTCTTGATTCCTTGGATATTTAATTTTCATTCCCAAAGCTTCTTTAGCTGCTGAATAGCTCTCACAAGATGGCCATGTAGGTAGCTCTTCTGCAGACTTATTTATCACAAACATATTTAGTGTATTATCTAATCTATTTCGGAACAGTGTTCTCACGCTATCTTGATTCAAACTTTCTATACCATATTGTGTTGTTAGACCTTTTTCAGGGATATCCTGTTTGTGTTTATTAGTTCTGTAGTTTGCTATCTGTGGACACAAAATGTTGGCTTTTAATAGGTAATGATCACTTCCGCAGTGTACACCTCTGTATACTCAGACATCTTGTGCTTTCAGTCTGGTTTCTTGTTTCATAATAATGTAGTCTATTTATTTATTGTTAATTTTATGGCCTTCATTGGACCACTTTACTCATCCTCTGGATTTCTTCTGTTTTCTGTCAGCCCAGTATTTCTTCATGTTCTCAGATCGTAGCTTTCTTTCTTCATCTGAGATCACCCTTCCTATTCTCTGTTTGTTGATCTTGGTTTGTAGTCTGATCTGTTTGTCCTTGGGTTTCACGATAGCATCTGTCTTTTCTTTCAAGACTTGTATTGTAATGTGTAATTCACTCATATCGTCCTTAATTTCTGCTATCCATCTTGCACTGGTCTTACTGTTCCATAACTTTTCTATAATCTTTTTGCTTATTCTGTTTTCTGGTGTTCTCATTAGGTGTCCAAAGAATGAGATTCGTTTCTTTCTCACCGTGCTCAATACAGGTTCTATTTCTTTGTAGATTGTTTCATTGGAAGCTAATCTCCAGTGCCTGTTTTCTTGGTATTTTTTATTTATGCAAGTTCTGACTATTTTCCTTTCTATCTTGAGTAATTTATCTATTGCGATTGTGTTAGTTGTCCTGAAGATGGTTTCAGTTGCATATGTTATTTCTGGTTGTATAACTGTTTCATATTAATGTAATCTATTATGGAATGTAGTTATATGTTTTTTTCTCGCCATTTGTATTTAAATTTTGGTTTGTGCTCAATCCAACCATTCATAATTTTCAATGAATGTATTTCACAGATTTCGATTAGTCTGTTGTTTATGTGATCCTCTCCATATTTTCCGACAACTGGGTGTTTCTGGTGTCTGCCTCTTCTCACATTCATGTCTCCTTATATAATTATTTCCTGATTTTTTCCCACGTCTCTAAAGATCATGTAAAATTTTCTGAAATTTGTCTTTTTCTTCCGTGCTTTCTTCTTCATTTGGTGCATATACTCCAAATATTGTTATTATATGTCCAAGACAGTTTAAGTTCACAGTAATTATTCTTTTCTCTATACTTAACCAGTTTGTAATTTTATCTTTCAGTTTTTTATATCAGAAAAGACACGCCTCTTTTTGCTCGCTCTTGCTTTGGGACTCTGCTATATGAATGAATGTAATTTCCTACTTTTTCTGAACCTTCTCCCTTTTTCTTGGTCTCAGTCAAGACAACCGCATTCATATTAATTTTTTCAAGGTTTTCTATGATTTCTTCCATTTTTCCTGTTAAAGACTGCACGCTCCAAGTTCCTAAATTCATCATCCTTTTCCTTTGCCTAAGTCATTGTATACATATTTGAACTATCCAATATCCAAGGCCTTTTCCCAAGAATCCCAAGCTAAGATATTAAAATACCATTTGCAGGGTAATTTTGAATTGTCCAAATCTTAATTTTTATTAATTCTCCAGCACACATTCGGCTTGCAGAATCACAATCCTCGAATTTGTTTTATTGCATGTGATTTTAGTGTGATTAATATAAAGGAAAATTTTTGTTCATGATCAAACAAATAATTGAAACATAACTGCTATATTTTATTGGTATTGGCTTTTTTAATTGCCATGTTTATCAAAACAATAATATTTAAGAGCATTGTTATGAATCTTATAAATTGTTCCTATTCGGAAATTTATCAAATTAATAAATTTTACCAAATTTCTTCTGTATAGGGCAATTTTTAGCTCTACCACCCGAGGCCCCCAAACATCGAAATCCGCTATTTGCCCCAAATGCTCAATGAACTTGTCATGCTTGGGTTTACAGTGTGGTTTTGTCAACATATCAGCAGTCATATTTTTTGTGTTTAAGTACCTATTTTAATGCCTCTTTACTTATTTCCTCAGCCCATTCAAAGTGAACACAAGGCTCATTCTCCAACCTTTCAAACTGGATATCAGATAAGACAAAAATTATCCTTCCATACCAAGCCCTCAAGGATTTCTTTGAACCATAAATTGCTCTTTTTGGTGGATAAGAAGTTAGTTAAACAATTACGTAATTAAGAAATGCTTTTTTGATAAAAATCTTCTTGTGCGGAGGCGCAGATAAGAGCCAAAGGGTTGGGGGATGGAACATTAGGATGGTCCAAAAAATACGAAAGTCTTCAAATTTTTCGTGCTGCATCCCAATTCTATGTCAAATGACAAGGAGACATACTGTGCAAAATATTACCTCGATATGTCCACTGGCATCCATGCCCCACGAAGTTTTATATTTGGCATGTGCACCCCTTTGTGATGGGCAACATGAGTGAGGCCCATTGGTTTTTTTGCATCTTCCAAGGATCCCTATGTGGATTAGGTTATGGTAGGTCAATTGCAAAAAAACTTTCTATTGGTTATTTGCATCATTGATGAGAATCATCGCTCAGGTAGTTAAGGAAATGTATGAAGGTATCATTAATATATGCATATGCAAGTCCAGCATCAGGGCCGTCCCAAGGGATTGAGGGGCCCTGTGCAAACGAAAGTTGGGCACCCCCCTAGCATTGCATTCCCTTTTTGATGTTGTAGCATATTTAAAGCATATTTCATGGAAAGAAGGAAATTAACCTACAAAATGGAGAATGATTTCAAGAAATTTACAAATGTACTAAGTAGGTAGTAGGCTATTTCGGGAAAAAGGCAGGTTTCTACGCTACGTCTGAAAAAGGTAAGCCCATGTAGGCCCTCATGGATGCAGGGCTCAGTGCAGTGGCACCTGTCGCACTACCCTAGGGACGGCACTGTCCAGCATTATAAAAAGCAGTGCTGAGAGATAAATTCTCACAGCAACTTAAGTTGTTTTTTATCAACTGTGATGCTCTGATTGCCCATTGAGATGGCAAATTAATGGAAGAGCTTGGGGAGTAGAAAATCTGCCAATAAGTTAAATATTTAACAATATAAGTTTTTTTCTCTGGACGGGAAATATTCCACTGGTGATATCTTGCAAAAAATCTCCAGAGCTAACCATTACTATATGAAAATTATTCAGCCATGGATGTTGTACCATAATATCTATGCAATATCAACGAGACTTTTTTAATTTACTATATTGGAGTTTGGAAATTTATAACAAAGTATGTAATAATAACATACAAGTATTATGGTTGTTCCATTGGTATTTATGTCTATTTGGGGTCATGGACAAAGCATTATTTAGAGATATATGTATCCCAATAATGGAGAAATGGAAATTGTAATCTATGAGCTATTTTCATCTATGAGCTATTTTCATCTATGAGCTTAAACAATATAAGTTTTTTTCTCTGGACAGATATCTCTGGATGGGAAATATTCCACTGGTGATATCTTGCGACAAATCTCCAGGGCTAACATTTCCTATATGAAAATTATTCAACCATGGATGTTGTACCATAATATCTATACAATATCAATGAGACTTTTTTAATTTACCGTATTGGAGTTTGGAAATTCATAACAAAGTATGTAATAAATAACATACAAGTATTATGGTTGTTCCATTGGTATTTATGTCTATTTGGGGTCATGGACAAATCATTATTTAGAGATATATGTATCCCAATGATGGAGAAATGGAAATTGTAATCTATGAGCTATTTCCTTAAGTACAAAAAATTGTGATTTTATCACCATCAAGACTCTGATTAACTCCTTTTAAAAATATGCAATCTTGAAGGAAACAGTTATTTCCAGTTATGAAAGTTTAGACCAGAATTGAGTTGACCCTTTCAAGACCAATTGTAATTTACAGATACCTCACTCCTTTGATATTAATTTTCTGTCAGTGAAGTTTATTGAAATGTATCTAGTACTTCCCTACTCTTCACGTCATAACAATTTCACTAGAATTTGGTATTGGGGCCATAGTTATGTATCAAGTATTATATTCTTTGTAGTTGGAGGTTACCCATGTCAAATGATTGTCAAATATTAAATAATTAACCAGACAATCACATAATATGACAAAAAATCACTTTATTTACAAAAAATGAAAAATACTTCAATAACAATACATATTGAATTCAGAGAATCATGTATTGGTTTCAAGAATCTTATGAACATAACATACATATACCATAATTGATTCTAAATACTAATAATGCAGCATAGCAATTCATTCATATAATAAGCTCTCTGCTTCTGGACCACCAGTGCCATGTTTTAGGTGAAAATAATTGAATTGGTTTTGGCTTTCTCAGTGATAAAGCACCCTTCGGTTTGGATTAGAAAATTCACATTTAACCACATTCCCAATGTAAATGTTTAACACAGAAACCTGTATTCTCAATTTACTGGACGGGGAGTTATTAAAAAAATTAACATGATTTTTGCGCTAACAAAGGCGACGAACTCACTGATTCCAAACCATTTGGTAATGCCATGTCCACAAATTCTCTCACCAAGTCCTCTACTTTGCTCCTGTATTTCGGGTCATTACGAAAACGAGCTGTAACAATTGAAGCACTTCCTGTGCTGAACATGTCCTTGAGTTTATCGGACGTCATGTCATCAGCATTTGGAAGCAGAAAATCATCCCCTAGCCACATCCAAGGGCAGAAAAGTACGGTCGTAATGAAACCAAATGGTCTGTACTCACCCATCACTTCGTTGTTGAAGTCAGTCAGGGAAAAAGGAGGCAAGCTACCGTCGAGTAACTTGAGGTTTTTAGCCAAAGACTCATAATACTCATTAATTAGTGTACTCAAATATTTCTCCCTGAAGGGCCTTCTTGTGCTGATGTAGATAAAATGCATGAGGTCAATACCCGGATGACCTATTTTTGGCATTTGTAGATCAAAGAACTTAACTTCCACGGGCTCCTCATCATTATTTTCCCTTTTCTCGTACCGGAACATCATGTTGTTCGCCCAGAAGTCTCCATGGATCAGAACCCGGCAATTTTTGGACGGAGCTCCTTTAAGTCTGCAAAGGGTTGGCCAAGCACCCTCCAAGACTTTTCCGATTGCTCCAGAAGCTTCTGCCTCCTTCGGAAGTCCTTCTATCTCTTTGCAGAGTTCCTTTAAGTTATCTATAGCTTCGAATACCGTTTTATGAATGGGTGTTGGAGGATTTTCAGGGCCGGGAACATAGTGTAAATATTCCCGGCCAAAATCAGGAAATGATTCAGCCCATCCCCCTTTCGCAGAATCAAGGGTCTTCTCTGCTGCCAGCGACAGGGCATGGAGTCTACCAAGCCCCTTCATAATCAAGCTGCAGTGCGGGTAGTCGAATCCATCTGATAGATAAGAGCGATTGGCTAAACGAAAGCCGCTGTGAACCAGATCCTCCATGTATAAAGCAGCTTTGTCGCGATGTTCAATGATGTGGTAACAGGCCGGTAAAGGCATTTGAACTTTTCCAGCTGAAACTTCAGTCATTCGAGGGACAACTTGACTGAAGTAAAGCAATTCCTTTAGGAAAACGTTCATTGGTTGCAAGAGCTCCCTCTGGTAATCAATTGGAGACATTCTCTTAACGAAGAGCGAGTGGGATTTTACGCCTTCATTTCCAGGGATGCGATAGGAGAGCTTAACTCGGAGTACCAAAGAAGTGAAACCTTCGACACCGACAGTTGCTCGTTCCACGTCATAGCCGTCAATGAGCTGGACATCGCTCCTGCCGGTCAGGTTCTGGAGTGACTTCACCAGAGCTTCGCGGGGCACGTATGAGGATAAATTGTCCATCTTGCCGCGGCTAAAGCTTAGAGTCGACTGTGCGACCGTGTATCCGTCACTTCTCTCAGTGAATAACATCCGCCCCCTCTTCCAGAGATAATGCTGTGGACGAAGGTCACCACTGCTTCAACGCTTAAGATATTAACTCAGTAAGAAGGCTTCGCATCCTTCTTTTTTATTTTTGCTGTTTGACAGTTCTATTGACGGTCGTCTGTCAAAGCTTTTCATTTCGAAATATCACTTAGAGTTCCCATAACCCGACTGAGTAGCTCGTATGTCTGGTTGTGTCTATTGACGTGTTTTTTTAATTTTCTAGTGTTCTTGTATTTCTCTTCTGTGAATCATATTTTCTGGTTGGAGGAAATTTTAAATAAGTTTTTATTTCACTGCGCCTTATGCTTATTTAAACAAAAAGTTAATTTTGCTGGATCTGGTTTATGGTAGCGGAAATGCGTTTGAATCAATTAATGACTGAATATCTCCGGATTGGAAATATATTTAAGCCCAATTACATTGCTTTACGGTATTTATTTAAATATTTTTGCCTTCTACCGATTAGGTTTTGGAGAAAGCCGATGTGAACATTAATTAGCATATGATTTATATATGGATATTACTCTTTGACGACTGTGCTCGTTTCGGCATTTCAGACAGGCAAGAAAGTAGGGATTTTAATTCATATTTTAATGATATAAATGTAGGTATATGCAATATTTTATTTGGTGCTGGTAATTTACCTGAATTATATTGGAAACATTATATCGCAGCTCACGCTTACCGTACAATAGTCCAATTACTTTTCACAATAAAGATAAAGGCGGTAGGTATTTAATATTTTCAGCTCATGCTTTTGGACATTATGAATAGCATACCAATTATTCATTCTCTATAGAAACTCGGGAATTGATCTCGTTTTTAGGAAAACGCATGTTCATTTGTACCGTGAATACCTCAACATTATGGTTTTCATATTCCTGCTAAACTACTTGTCTCTGAAATATGACTTCAATTTTTGAAGAACAATTTTTGCATCATCAGGTATTTAATCATCGTTCTACCTCTGTAGCTTTGTCAGCTTTTCTCAAAACTTTATATTTTCTGATTCAATTAGTTTTTGTCTGAACCCATGAGTTGCGTAAACTACAATATTCACGATTTGTCTTCACACGAGGCTGACAAAAATGTTTCTCTGTATGCCCTCTTCTGGACGGCAGGTGCCAGAGAGATATGTTTAGTTACGAATGTCTTCATCTTTATGTATTCTGTAGATGTCATAAACGTTAATGTTGAGGGTAAAAAATCAGATTTCGGTGTTAGTAAAGCAAGTTTACTCAAACGTGAGAAGAAAATGATTTGCAACAAATGGTGCCACATTCCCACCACCGGAGTAAATTTATGTGGGTAATGCTGGGTATAACTATTGGTTAAAAATTAAAAACGCCGCGTATTTCTTGATTCTCATGCTCCAGATACACGCTTGCTCAGTAAAAGCGATGGCGATAACAGCTGACAAATTCAGGCACCATTAAGGGAGACCATCATGCGACTAGCATTTTGTAACATATTGTTTCACCCATGATTCGATATTTTGGAAATAATTTAACTTCAGAAGTAATTACGAAACTCTTCGGTCGATATTTATCGAGTGATACGACGCCAATTGTTGTCACTTTTGTGCTAAATTAATGTCTGGCTGGTCCGGCTCTTTTTGTTGAAGTGATGATGGGAATAACATGACCACAGTGGGCCTTTTATTACTCGGTAAATAGCAACCGTAAAGTTCCATGATATGCACACTAAAGCCCGGTTTCATAATGTTTGGTTAACTTAAACCGTAAGATGCGTAGCATTCTCGTTAACTAGATATTTAATAAGAGTTCGGGTTTTGTGTATTACATCAGACTGACAGACGGATTAGTAGACCTGAGATGCATCAATGGTAGAACGTATTAACTTCGGCTTGCTTACTGAGAAAGTATTTAATCAGACACAAAAAACCGGGTCTTAGCGTAATATCTACCGGACGCTACGCAATGAAGGGTTAAGAGACGTTCTTCATTGTATGCATACATGTATGCAATTTAGGAGAGTTTCAGTATAGTTCAGTCAGATAAACGTTTTCAGGAGATTTGACAAACTTACCTAGAAAATTTGAGTAGAAATTGAGAAAAATGGGCTCTCCGCTCGTTATGCATAAAATAGTATGCAAATATATAATTGATAAATAATGTCAATTAATTCGTGGATTATCTCAGCAATGTCTCTGGGATATCTTGGACGTCCGCAGGATATTTGAGACGAAAATGGAATTTGTTGAAGATATTCTGTGTAATGTGGACCGTGGCAGGAAGGAACAATCTCTGCTAGAGTCTTTAATCATTTAATTCAAGTTTGTTTCTCGTAAATCGGTGCATTAGACCGGGAGGAATGGTATCAGGATAGGAGTTTAGGGTAGTTTGAGCGAGAGGTCATATATAATTCGATGAATGTTACCTTATTATAAAGAAAAAGATCTCATTTTTCCAATGATAACAAAAAATCAACCACTAACTAGCATATTTGACGAGACATTTTCCAAGAATACCAACCATTTTCCATGGTAAATGATGTGGGTATGTACTCCAGAGAGGCTTTATTAAAAATCGAGGAATTTATAGCACCTAAAGCTCGTCAGAAATTTACCAGTGTGTAGTTTTTTTTATTAATTTTCAACTATAAAAAAATAAATTTATAGCTTACCTCAGTAATTTTTACATAATCGTAAATAGATCTTCGGTTGTGAAGGCGTTTTCAGCGTACGGGGAGAAAAAAGGAGTCAATTTCAAACCTTATAGATGTGTATTTAGGGGCCATTCGAGTATTACGTAGGACGTTTTTGGGGGTGGGGGGTTTGGGATAATTTTACATTATCTTGTCTAGGGGGGCAGGGGGTCTGAAACCAATTTTCGTAAGATTTTTGTCCGTCTTGAAACGTTGTATCGTTTCCGAATGAAATTTAGCAGTGACATTGAGCATCCGCTCGTCAATGGTGTATTTTCCGTAATCTCACCGCTACACCAACGTTCCTATTCTGTTGCCTGACTGGCTAGCTCTTGGTTTAAACAGGCGTAGGTACACATGGAAAATGCCGGGTGATACTGGGAGATACCAAATTGATTATATAATGGTAAGGCAGAGATTTAGGAACAGTGTAAAAAACACGCGTAGCTATCCAGGGGCGGATGCAGACTCGGATCATAACTTGGTGATGATGAAGTGTGATTCAAAAGGCTTAGTAGAGGTTGGAAGATAAAGAGGTGGAACCTTGAGGCATTGAAAGGGTTGAAAAGGAGGGAATACCAAGATATGATAGAAAAAAACATAGGTGGAGCAAAGCGGATGGGAACAATAGAGAGAATACGGGAGATTATAAAAACAGGCATCGCAGGAGCGGCAGAGAAAACAATAGGAACAGTGGAAAAGAAGAGGGTTAAGAAGCAGTGGGTAACGGAAGAAATGATTAAGAAAATGGAGTAGAGAAGGATATGGAAAAACGTCAACACCTACGTAGGCAAGAGGAAGTACAAGGAATTGAATTATAAACTCCGGCGAGTGACCAATCGGGCAAAAGAAAACTGGTGGAAGGGACAATATGAGGAAATGGAAAAGCTGCAGGAGGAGGGGGAAGTAGGCGCTTTGTACGGCAAGGTGAAAATGTTATTGGGTGGTAAGAGAGGGCAAACGATACCAAAGGTCAAATACAAAACAGGGAAGATATTAATCGAACAGGAAGATATCCAGGAAAGGTGGAGAGAATACGTAGATGAGCTATATGACAGCGAGAATAGACCCTTTAGCCTAGATCTAGAGGATGAAGGAACAATAGATAAGGATAACCTAGGACCAGAGTTACTTGACAGCGAAATAGAGAGGGCATTAAGAGAGACGAAGGGTAGAAAAGCCGTGGGAACCGATAACCTACCTTCGGAGTTACTGAAGAATCTAGGCAGTAAGGGGAGAGAATCATTTTTCAAACTTATTCGCAGGATCTACGAGGAAGGAGTATGGCCAGAGGATTTCGTGAAAACAGTATTAATACCTATCCCGAAGAAAAAAAAAGCGTCATAATGCGAGGAGTATAGAACAATCAGTTTAATTTCGCACGCGGCAAAAGTTTTTCTTAGAATAATAAATAGAAGGTTGGAGAGCAGAGCAAGCTACTATTTAGGCGATGACCAATTTGGGTTCAGGAAGGGGAGGGCCAACAGAGAAGCGATTGCGGTAATGAGGACACTTATAGAAAGAAACAAAGTATAATCAGGATGTTTTCGCTTGCTTTGTGGATTTCGAAAAGGCGTTCGACAGAGTAAAATGGGAGAAACTAATGCAGACACTGGGGAAAATAGGAATAGATTGGTGTGATAGGAGACTCATCCGAAACATATATGGGGCAGAGGGCTCAGGTGAGGGTAGTTGACGGTGAATCTGTGTGGGCAGTTATAGGTCGTGGGGTGCGGCAAGGGTGCCCGTTGTCGCATTTGCTTTTTAACATCTATTCTGAGGAAATGTTAAGAGAGGCATGGGAGGAGCTAGATGTGGGAATGAAAGTAGGAGGCCTGCCGATAAAGTCGGTAAGATTCGCTGACGACCAGGCGTTGGTCAGTCGGTCATCGAAAGGATTGCAAACTTTAGTAGATGCATTGGAAAAGCAGTGCGAGAAATACGGGATGAAGATTAATAATAAGAAAAAAAAAGTAATGAGATTCTCTAGGACAGTGGTCGGCAAACTCATTGGTCAACCGAGCCAAATGTCAACATTACAACGATTGATATTTCTTTTGAGAGCCAATTTTTTTAAATTTAAACTATATAGGTTGGTAAATTGTTATTAACTTAATTAGGGTACTCATGAGCTGGTTTTTGCTAATAACGTGCTCAATCTGATTGAGTTACGTTCAACCCTTCCAACTCTCCCATCCACACTCGTCTTATATACTTGTATCGTCAACCTCATTTCGTCCATCCTCATCTCATCCGTATATGTCCAAACCATCTGAACATACCTTTCTCAATCCTCGACACTGCATATTCTTTCACTCCACAACGCTCCCTAAAATGAACTTTGTAAACTTTACTTAAAGTTTTATGTCTAATTGAAACTACAGGTGCGTTGTATAAAAGTTGATATCATACTTAATATCGATATTATTTTATATAAAATTAAATTCTAAGGTATGTATAAAATTAAATCATGACAATGACTGACAAAAACTAATGTGAAAAATGGCCTTGCATCTCCTTGCATAAATATGTAGATCCGATTAAGGAAAGAACAGCAAACGCTAGTTTTTTTCAGATGATTATATGAGTGAGGAATACTATTCCAGGTGTTAAAAATCAACATATCTTCCTTCTCCAGGTCTTTCAAAGGAGAACACTTGTGGTGTGAACTAAATTCACATTTGTTTTCTCCAATGTTTCTATTCCAGCACAAATAAATTAAAATTCCGAACTCCACAATTCTTTGTTTTTAAAATCCAGAAATTGCATTTCAAAGTTGTTAATGTCAATATTAAAGGGAGAAAAATTTAATTCTGTTACAGTCGCATTAAGAGGTTTTTTAACAAAGGCTAACAAAGGCCCCTTTGCTGCTTCTGAATTCCTGAAACCTGTTGAGAAAAGCTTTCCTCATATTTAAAAGTGTTGTTTAGACATAGCAAATTTCAATATCAGAATTATCTTATTGGCAATATTTCAACAGGCTTGGAAAGTGAATCAAAATTTCTCTTTCAAATACTTGAGCAAAAATATAAAATTTGTTTTCTAATGAAATAACTTCTTCTAACTTCTAAAAAATCGTGTTTCCTTTCCCCTGTAGTGTATGATTAAGTTAATTTACATGAGACGTAACGACTACCATGAAATAAATTTTTTTGGCACCAATTACCGTTCGTTAATTCTGGATAGTGAACACTCTTCTCAAGGAGAAATGCTTTAATTTCTGTTAATAAGAAAGCGAAACGTTTCAAAATGTTTCCTCTCGATAACAGACGTACCTTGTTACGCAGTAAAAGATCTGCGTACTCACTCTCCATTTCAACAAAAAATTCTTTTAACTGGCGATGATTAAGAGCTTTATCTATAATGGAGTTGATAATCTTAATCTCCAATCCCATAACTTGGCACATTTCTTTTGGAAATGTCTAAGCGCAAAGCGCTTCTTGATGAATGATGCAATGGTAACTATCTCGTGATTCATTTTTTCTTTCAAATAGAAACAAAACTGTTTCTTACGCCGGTCATACTTATCGCCCCGCCGAGGCCGGTTGAAATTGAGACAATTTTATTTTATGGAATATGTTTTTCAATGCACTCAACTACAGCATTTGGTAACATCCTCTCCTCGTGTTTGACCTTTAAGTGGCAATAATCCTAAAAGTTCTTCTCTAGGACCTGTAGATGAAATAAATCGTACGAAAAGTGAAACTTGCCATGCATGATTTATGTCACAAGACTCGTCAACTGCTATTGATAAAGCTGAAACCAATTTAAGATCTACGACCCGCTGGTTGGTTATATTCGAAGACATGTTGACTGTTCTATCTTTCACTGTTTTAGCAGACAGTGGTAACTCTTTAATTTATTTTAGAATACCTGGTTAGTTCTTAAAATCCCGAAATAGCTCTAGCAGGTGTGGATTTTAACTACAATTCTAGTATTTCCTAAGGGTAGACGCGCTCGGAAATAATACGTTGTAGAACGCGATGCAAAGATACGACTTGACGATACGCGTTGACATTTTATCTTTCTGGAAATATTTTCTCAATAAGTCGCTTCAGAGCACTCGCCTAAAGATAAAGAGGCATAAATATTAACTTAGTATGTAACAATAGAAATAAGAAAACCAGTCATCACGAATTTTCAATCGCACTGAACGTGCGCGCCCGCACATGGTATTTTGTGGAAGAGCCACACTCAAGGGGCCAAAGAGCCAGATGTGGCTCGCGAGCCGCGGTTTGCCGACCACTGCTCTAGGACAAAGAAAGCGAGGCTGGTGATAAGAGTAGGAAGTCACAAACTGGAGCAAGTCCAACAATGTAATTATTTGGGTAGTACGCTAGAAGAAACAGGACAGTAGCAAAGAGATTAGGAGGAGAATAGCGCTAGCGAAGGAAGCGTACAATAATAGAAGGGAGCTGATGACGGGGATCTTAAGTAAGGATGTAAAAAAGAGGCTGGTGAAGAGCTTGATATTGAGTGTTGCATTGTATGGGGCAGAAACGTGGACCTTGAGAAAGGAAGATGAAAATAGGCTGAAGGCTTTCGAGATGTGGGTGTGGAGGAGGATGGAGAAGGTGCGTTGGATGGAAAGGAAGACAAATGAGGAAGTGCTTGACATGGTGGGCGAGGAGAGGAAACTTGTGGATGAGATCAGGGAAAGGCAAGGCTGGAAGCGGTAATGAGGGGGGATGTTTTGCTGAAGGCCGTGATATAGGAATGTTAGGTAAGGGGGGAAGAGGAAGAAAGAGATTAGGTTTTATGGACGGGATGAAGAAAGGTAGGACTTATGCTGAGATGAAGAAAGAAATACTAGAGGTAGATAGGGCACGGCACGTGTAAGAGTCCGTTGGATATTCTCTAACTTTCATCATAGCCTACCTCTAACCGGTAGATTACTCTAATGAATGAATGAATGACTGGCTAGCTATATTAACTCCATGCTCAATGAATGTGGCACTCCAACACTGCATAATTATATGATATCCAGTGCTCAAAGCTGTACGATGGCTTCTATGGAAAGATGAAACTGCAGAAAGCGAGCATTTAACGAAGAGTAGATACAAATATGTATCTAAAGTCTCACGTAAGACTGAGAGGGAGGGGGGGGGGAATCTTACATTGTCTTACATAGGGGGAGGGGAGGGGGGGATTAAAAATGGCATAAATCGTCTTATGTAATACTTGAACTACTTGAATACTTACGTAATACTTAGTTAATTCCTGAGAATTTCAGTAATTAAAAGCAAAGGTTTTTCGTCATTAATTTCACAATATTTAATTCATGCTTCTTAAATTTAAAAATAAATGTTTGAATATGGTTTCTATTATGTCTAGGGAAAACTCGCTCAACCTGCCTGAAGTACTGGTGAAATGGAGGAGAGAAGCCCTTCTACTGTGAATGAAAGATCACAAGAGGACCACGTCTGTCCATCATACAGACGGAGTTCTGTACTAAAAGTATTCTCTTCAATTTCCTCAAGTAAGGATCAGATTACCACCGAAAAATGTCCATTTTTGCCAAGACTCAAATCCTGTCTATACTTGGGATGCACTGGTTGCCGCCAAAATACGATGCCCTCTGCTACGACGGGACAACATTCATTTGTAGGTATGTACTTGAGTTGATGATCCGAAGACTTATGATTTTAGCATTTATATTTATAATTTTTCATAATTTGGAACCCTTTTTGAAGATAAATTAGCATTATTTCTATGTCGATAGCAGTAACTGATTGATAGGTCCTCCTTAACAAAATGTAAAGTAGGCAATTCAAATGATATCCATTTTATTAGGAAGATAAAAATTACAACATCTAAAAACCAAATCAACAAGTTATGTTTAGATATTATTTAAAAATATTCATCTCTTTTATGTCTGCCCGTAGGGTAGATTCATTTATAATAGCCTCTGGTCCCGCAAAACAGTCAATACGTTTTCTACATAAAATCAGCATAAGTAAACTATTTCTACGTAAGTTAGTTAGTATAAACCAAGCAAAAAGTAAATGCATAGCACACGTAACAAATTTTCGTCGTTTTATCAATATTTTTACCACTGAAATTACCGTTAGATGGGTGGCGTCAAAACACATTTATTGTTAAGTGAATGTATCTAGTTGTGACACTTTGATTATAACAAATGCAGGACTTTTTTATTTGAAAAAATTCTTATACATTTTATATTTTGATAATTTTTAATCTTGAATTATTTCAAAAATGTCATAAATATATTAGGAAAATTGATCATAGTGATATACCAACATATATTTGTATGGATTATTATTGTGATGACTCACAGAAATCAACCGTCTTAAGGCAAATTTTGCATCGAAGAAGACTGTTAGCTTACCGATTTGTAACTAGTGGATCTGAGAGAGGTCGTCACAATTTTCATCTTTCTCTTTTTTAATTTCAGTACCTCCAATTTTTCAATTAGGTAATCATGTTGTTTTCTTTTTAAGAAACTGCATATTTTGGTCACTGGATTTGTTAAATATTGAGGCTTATAAATAAAAAGAGAATTCTTAGGTTTTGGTAGTTGTAAAATTATATTAAAAGTGCCTACCTAGTGCATTTAGTGATAATTTAATATTTAAAACTTCGGCTCCGCTTTAGTAAGCAATAATATTCTTGAATCTTGTATTCACCTGCTTGAGTAAACAGTTTCATCCATATCTTCATAATATCCTGCAAGCCTCCCCAAGGGTGTGTGGCAGGGGGTCGAGTTATCACCAACATGTACTTCCTTGTGCCACAATAAAGTTAATGAAGCTACCACTATTGGTGCATTAGAAAAAAACATTAAAATAATTGTCAGGCGGTGACATTTCACCAGCTTGCATTGCACTCTAGGAGCCCTATTCTGGATCTGAGCGCGCTATTCCACGATCGAGCTATTCCACACCTCATTATAGCTCATGCCCGTATTCTGAATCGAGCCGAGCAATAAATTGCCCGGTTCCGAGTGGCTATAATAGATACCGCCCCTTCCGCTATGAGAGGCAAGAGAAACAGTAAGCAGGAATTCCGGCAACCAATGGCAAGCAATGTTTACATATACAGCTGGAACAGCTTTCAACATGGCCACCTCGATCGCGATCGTTCCCTCTTGTAATCTATGAATTATTTTACCTCTTAAATAGATAACATTATAAATATAATACTTTTTATGTATTATAAGCTTTGATTTTTTACTAACAAGCTTGAAGCAATATATTCCACATATTCTATAAAATAACTTACGATATTATTATGGCGGAGCGGTGAATGCTATTGTGAGTCTTCTGCTCTAATAGGATATTAAAATTACATTTTTAAAGTTAATTATGTAAGTAATGCCTGCGATCCAAAGTATTAAATAATGTGTGGAGTTTCCTCTTTCCCTGTACCAATTTTGTGATAGTAGTGAAGCTTATTATGCCTTCAGCGAGTCGTATATCTCATGTTGACATTTGTATTTTTGTGACTGGCTGTTTTGACATGCAAGTATCGCAAGTAGTCCTTCGGTAGAGAACTATCATTATTGTAATACATGTTATTCTACTCTGTGATTTCTTATTCAACTGGCAGTAATGGCCTGGGAGCTCCCATTGACTGCTGCTTAAAGTTTGTAGTGGCATTGACGCGAAGATAAATGTAAGCGAGAGATGGGGATAGAAAAATGTTAATCTCGGCCTCAGTTGAAATGATACAGAAATAACTTTACTGTCTTTATAATTGTTGAGGATTGGCTACTTAGTAAACACCTGAGGTTTTTGTCGGTGATGAAAAGTTTATGAATTAATTTCCCTGAAGAAGACCCCATGTACGTGATGTCATTGGACTTGTTGTTGATGTTTACTTAAGTTTGCCATTACGATACACGAAAGTGGTGTGCTCTTTTTAATTTTACCCTAGTATACTTGTTCATACATATGCTTGGGAAATTCTAAAATTATAACCAAGATTTTTGTAGTGTTCGTCTTCCCTATAAGTAGGAATAAGCAATGGGAAACGCCTTTGTGCTGGAAATTGCATTACGGAGTATGAAATTATTATATTGTATATTATAATGTTATCCTGTGGCCAGTAGCAATTAAAATACGTTTAATTCATAATGGGAAATAATCCGCAACTGAAGGGCTGATAGACGCGATAGTTCTCTCATCGTAAATATATCGGTCTCCATTGAAATGATGCAGAAACAATTTTACTGCCTTTATAATTGTTGAAGATTAGCTATTACGTAACCAACTAAGGTTTTAGTGGGTAATAAGGTTTAAGTGGGTAATGACAACGTAATACATTATTTTGAAGAACCCAATTTAAGTGAATTTTTACCATTTTCATGGGGTGAAATTGCACATGTTTGAGTTGATTTTTACTTAAGTTTACCGTTACGATTCGTCAAAGTGAATGACGTTTGAATAAATATAGCGTGCTGTTTTAAATTAAACCCTCGTATACTTGTGCGTACGTATATGCTTGGAAATATCTTTGATTTTATCGGAGTCACAGTCTAAACTATCGTGGTTAATGTCCGCTTTCGTCACACCAGCCTGAACGTCTTTTTCACACAGTGAAAACTAACGTATTGACATGAAATCCATGTCAGTCATCATGCCAAGTATGCGCATTTATAAAAACTTTTCACTCTGCGAATTAACCCATTTCTCTTGAAATGGTAATGTGTCAAGCCGGAGAAGTGCCATTTTCCCTCTCCGCCGTACGTGAGATAGGGTCGAGCTATTGAGAATAGCCCGGTAACAAAGGCCGAGCAATAATAATTCGACCCTCACCGGTGGTATCCGCCATTCAGAATACCGAATAGCCACCGCGCTGTTGTCATCTTTAGAATAGCCACTTCTTGTGGCTATTTCAGCATTCAGAATACCGAATATTCACTGGGTCTCCATAATCGTGAAAATAGCCACTTTTCGCGCTATTCTGACGAATAGCTCGGCCTTATTTTCATTCAGAATAGACCTCTAGGTTTACCAATAATGCTAGAGAAGTTTTTATGCGTGGATGTTTACCATGTGGATGGAAGTTTGTACAATAAATATCCGGAACAAAGCCATTGCAACAATGATATTACTTTTTTGACTCTGATATGACTGTCTAGTGGAAATAAATATTTACCTATAAGATTCCCAGGCATACTAAAATCGACTTTTTCTACAAAATACAGTTTTCAATCAATTTATACGTATTATCGATATTTCCGCAAACTTTATCCATAAAATGTCATTTTTAAATTACATTTTTAGATGTAAAAGTTACTTTTATTATTTTTATGGCAAACGAAGTTTCAAAATGCTTTGAAGGGTATTGTTTTTATGCGTAGCAATAATTTAAGATACCACATTTGCACTACTAGCTTCATACCTTGGAAATTCCAATCCCCAATTGTCATTCATGTGTAAATCCCAGTTTTATTATCTCTGGTTAAATATTTTTAGTTATCACATCCCTGTAGATACGTTCTTCCACCGATAATGTGCTCGCCATCCTTGTGTTGTTTACGAAACCCTAACTCTAGGATGACATAAAGTTAACGTGGAGGTCACGTCATCTTGCGGATAACATTTAACAGACATTCTAATACCGGGCCTAAGAGGTAGTAGTGCGAATGACTGGTGGGATCCAACCATGGTAGCCTTTTTTATTCGGGTAAATTTGTCATTGTTATCTATATTAAATATGTAGCTGTTTTATGCCATCCGAATGCATGCTACTGACAAAGGTCACTTGATTATTCATCATTGTCGTCTTATGGCTAGGGAAGGTGATCCGATGTAAATATGGTTCACTTTAAAGGTAGGAAATGTTTTGATAGCGATGATAATTTAGGATAGATATGAATGTAGGTATAACTAACTAACGTTTTCCACCATGGTCAAAAGCTAGAAATTAAAACTGGACGTCATAGGATCCATTGATAACTAGCATTTATCTGCTGATGTTTAAAGGTGAGGACCTCATCTTCAATTTGTTCATCATATACCTATGATTGAGTCTTGCAATATATTGTAATCGAGCTGTGTGTCAACTGATAAAGTATGAAAAACTTGAAATTATCACTTTTAAAATGCGATTAAAATTTGACAGATTTTTATTCGGCTTCAATTTTATTACCTATGGAAAAAAGTTCAAATATAAAAGGGTACCTATATTGATTTTGTATGATATTGACTCCATTGTAGTTTCTGATTTATGTTGCTCTTTAAAAAAATTAAGCATGAAATTCAAGATAATAATGTTACCGTAGGGTGGGAGGTGGTAGTCTATACGATGTAAGGGAAAGGATTCGAATGAAGACATCTGCGGCATTATGAAAGAGAAGTTATTTTACTGGGCATGTAGAACCTTCTTTGTGTGAACTCTTGTGATTCTTAATTGCACGTATAATAGTATGTAACTCTAAAAATGGATGAAAAATGCTATCTCCTTTCCATCATCAGTTTTAGATTTTCGTTTAGATATTTTTTCTGAAAAATATGCTGAATACAGAAATTTAGTGCTCCTCATTTGACCTTGAATATGACCTTGACAATGATGTTTTGAACCGTTTAAATCGATGAAATAAATTTGTGTGGAGCAGTACAAAGCTTATTTTTTCGCCATTATGTTAAGCATAACTTTCTTCCTTCACAAAGTTACGACTGATTCAATCATGTCTGCTCTTCAAAATTTCATAAAAGTAAATGACAGTCGCTATGATCATTACTCTCATTCATGTCGTCCTGTAATATGATGCAATTGACTTATTTCTCTTGCGATAACTTTTTCATAGATGATAGGCTCTTGGTTTTAGTCAACCCTCAAATTCATTCAAACCAGGTTTAAAACTTTACGTCTTGTTCTAGAAAATGTAGACATAGGAATGTGATATATCAATTAGGGGTATCAATTGCAGTAGGTGTATCAAGATCAGAATTTCTTCCGTAGCAATCAGGGTATCTTCATTAATGAGGAATTTACATCTGTTGAGAACATAGTCGATTGCCACTTCTTTACTCCAAACATACCATGTTTTTTATTACCAATGCTGACGCACTGTCCAATCTTCACTATGTAACATATGGAGCAAAGTTGAGTTTTTCCCATATTCCCATTTCATAACCCATACCATGCATTGTAAAATGTTGCGATTTCTTTATACATAAACTCTAATAAACCATCGCAATATCAAAACTAATAATTGCACTTTATCCAATGCAATAATTTTCATCAAGGCTTTACCAAATTCGTTACAGACAGAGGGATGATGTAAATTCCCCGAGTCCCACCATATTCCGAAATATCTAAAAATTCAACTTCAAGCCTTATGTTTGCGTTCTCTGAAGCATCCCTCACCTTTGGCTTTCCGCCGCAAAATTTGCGCTGGTACAGTAAAAAAGATTTAAAATGTTCTCTTTTTCACATTAATTTGTTCTTTATAAAACAATTTTAACCTTAATCGATGGTAAAAAATAATAATAATAAACCGCAACGTTTTGATGAGCGAGTCGCAAATCGAAACTAGAACTTATTGAATTGAAAACAGCTTATTCGCACATTCTTTCCCAGGCGTAAGCCGCACTTCACCCCCCAAATTCTATGAGCCGCTACCTTCCTCACCCTGCCGAGTAATATTTTACCAAACACTTTCCTCAAAGTACTAACTAGTTTAATTGATCTATAACGTTTGCAGTTGTTCTTCTAAACTACCCTTTGTACAAAGGTATTGTAATCATCGCATTCTTCTATTAAGTGGGAACGACATAAGTTAAACAATTCACACATTCGAGCAACAAATAGCTTGCACCCACATTTTAGCATTTCACCGGATATCCCGTCTTCGTCGGAAGCCTATCAGTTTTTTTCTATATGCTCACTGTCATTGCAACCTCATTCTGACTTATCTCTATCTTCCATATTGACATACCTTTATCTAATCTGTAAGGCGTACCTTCATCATATGCACCATTATTGTGTAAATGTTCAAAGTACCCCCTACAATAGTCTCTGGAATTGCTTTCATCCCACACGTTCACCCCACTTATATTCTTTATTGCAATCATTCTCCACCCCTCCATTTGCTTTGCCTTTTTTACCCATTTCCAGAATTTTTTTTCACTGTCTTCCAATTAATTACTCTGCATTTTCTCAGCCCTGTCCACAGGTATTCTTTCTTTTCTACCTTTCACAGCTTTTCGCAGTCACGTTCTTTTCTGTTAGTACCTACATATCGCATGCCTTCTTTCGCCCTACCTCAGTTTTTGCTGCTATCAATCTCTCATGTACGTAGCTCTTCCTTTTCACTTACCGAAATTTCATGTTATTCATTCCAACCAGCATTACCTATCATTTTCCCTACCACTCATTTTCCATCCACATTTTCAGCGCATTTTACAAACTCTCCCATGCATAAGTTACAAACTATCGCTTTCAAACTCTCCCACGCGTCAGTTACACTCCCGTTTCCGATATATTCGTCCCATTCCCTCTGCTTCAAGAGCATCCTCTACCATGCATCCATACTGTATCATTCCCTCATCGTCCAACTAGCTTTCTACTTTTACTCTCAACCGCGAATGTCCAACATTATTTCTTGGTACCCATTTTTTATTCAGATTCAATCTAGGGACAACCAAATAGTGGTCTGGTCCACATTCAGCACCCCTCATTACCCTTTTGTAACTCTCTCTGCCTCTCGTTATACACAATAGAATCAACCATACTATTATAATCGTCCTGTCCATGTATAATTGTAAATTTTCTTATGCTTTAATGCTATGCTTATATGCTGCTCGAGAAAAAACAACACTTTTTCCAAGCACACAACCACAAAATTTTCATCATTTTCATCCACTTGAGGGCCCTATTACTTTACGAGGCATTAACATCATGCGCATGATCATTCGAATGACCATTCGCAAGATTATTCACCGTGTAAAACGGTCTTTAGAGGATTTTTTTTTCTACTCAACCCCAGATTTTCATGTCAGCTAAAACTGTTACCCTTTCATCTGGATCTCAGCCATTCAAAATTCCTCTCAGTTCTCCCCAAAACTCATCTTTCGCACTCACTATCTCCATCTGCTGGTGCATAACGTGATGCAGAATCATAACTCTTAGAATACCAACTTTCATACGAGGCCACAGAAATCCAGGGGTTGCAAACTTGTATTTTCTCTCTAGAAACTTAGCTATCTAATTTAGGATCAAGTATACACCTTGACTACCGAGTATTCCGTCGTCATCTCCTGACCATAATGCATTCTACCGCCATCAATTTGAAGAGCATCCCGTCCTTGCAATTGGTTTCACATACAAAACATCCACCCGTCCCTTCTGTATTCCATTCATCAACTCTCCATATTTTCCATTCACTTCTCTCGCATTCCGAGTACCGATTGTCCAGTTTGTATCTTCATGTCCGCTTCTTGATTGGCCAACCTTAGACAGCTTCCGCCGACCGTTGTTGCTTCGGCATTCCGAGACTACTCTTATTAGTATTTTCGCTGTAATTTTGGGAATGCCAATTTACCAGCCTTTGCATTAATTGTCTCCAGCAGATGTGCAGATTTCCCTGCTTACGGTGACAGCGCTCTACCGGTCAGTTTTGGAAATTATTTTGCCAGTATGCCGGAAGATAAATCAAAGCCTCTTAATATCGTGGGCCTGTTTCACTACTCTACTCGAGCTCTACTGAAAGGGAGCCAGCTACTACTTGAGAGCCAGCATAGCGTTGCTAGTGATCCACCACTAGGATATGCAGTGCATTGACACACGGGGATTTACATCTGGAGGATTTTGTAGTCATCACAATTTGATTTCATAGAGCTAAAACAATTCTCTTTTTTTAGAATTTTCAAGATCTCATAGGTCCAACAGCTGACACAAATAAGACTAAATTACTAGTCTTTATCATGGATTATTTGACTTGAAATGAAGTTTTTAAGGAAATTAAAGCCGTGTCCAAACTCGTTAGGCATTAGGGAGCATGGATTTGGCTACCTAAATTTTGGGCAGCTAATAGAAAGGGAGCTTGAGTTTGGACGCCTTTCGCATGTGTCGCGATCTCCTGAGCAAACGAAGGACAAGGGAAATCCGGAATACGATGTTTAGTGCTGTTTGAAATTGGATTGCAATTACAATACATTTCCTCATTATTTTCGTAGTTTATCAATATTATGTGTTTAATTCGTAACATTGAGATTTATATAGTTATATTCCGTGACTTACAGAGTACAGTATATCACGTACTTACAGCTTTTGATCAATGACACGTGTTTGTATCTTTTTAAGTTCGTGGTTTGTATCAATATTTCCTTTTGGTAGATAGCGATTCGTGTTTGGACTGAGCAGTTTCTTAAATATGTGATTGTGTATCTATCCGTGTCTTTTAGCAGTATAAAGTACGTATTTTAAGTTTTTGTTCATTGTGCTTGTATTGACATCCGCCGCTACGACAGATAACGATTCGTGTTAGACTGAGCAATTAATTGCATTTGTGATCGCGTAGGTAATAGCTTCAATTCGATTTTTATACTATCCCTGTACTGTTCTTTCCTTTTGCGTGCAGTATTAATAAGTCTGTTTACGGTGATACCCAGCTACCGCATGATGTCCATTTAGAATTGGACATCCTTCGGATGTTCATTGGATGAGATCCTATAAGGTTCATGCAGTGACACCCATATGGAGCCCACGAAATGATGTCCAATGGACATGATGTAAAATAAGTCTTACATAATGCTTATTACATCTAGGTATGTACTATTTCCCAATGGTACAAGAACTTCGTCTACAGTCACATAACTATCTTTTGCTTACTATAATTGAAGTTTTGGTTGTATATAAATATGGTTTGAAGGCTTCAAGATTGTGGGGAAGAACTAATGAGAAGCTTGCCGTTTTTTGAGTGTTTCTTTTATATTGTCGTTACTTTTTAGTTTCGTTAAAAACTTGCAACATTATACTTTATTTAGACGCGTAAGGGTAGTTTTTTGTTAGTTTAGATCCTCCTTCTCCTTTCTAGCTATAATTAACTGTTCGGTTGGTTGATTTATTACTCCCAAACACGAAATTTTAATTTAAAAATTATCTAACATGCGTAAATCTGATTTGTAAACACTCAAAATACTTCCCCGCTATGACACTTTTATATTGTCTCATTCCTTGATATGAAGGTCTCTGTCTTTTCGTTGCTTCCGAAGATGAAATTTATAACATAAATCAGTCTAACATTTATCATTCAATAAATATATTCATAAGAACTCACGCCTTTCCATTCAAAACAAATTACCTCCCCGCCATATTTACTGCAATTCCACTTTCCACTACTTTTCACGCTTTTACCACTCGGAATTCTGGGTAATTCAAAATGGTGGCAGGTATAGGAAGGACTTGTTGTTCCCTAAATTTGGCGACCGATTTGGCTGCTCAAATCCGCTCCCAAAGCTGCCTAACGAGTTTGGACACACTTCAAGATGGCTTCCTCCATAAATTTCCGGACTTAGGTACCTAACTGGCGAGTTTGGACACGGCTTAAACTCTATGCGGGTCTTTTTGTTGGTAAAATTCACTAAAACACAATTAACAAATGTATTAAACATATTACAAATAAATGATTTCCTATACATTTTAAATTGTTCACTGTCCTATCTGCCGTTGGTTTACAAAAAATATTGCAATTCAACTTTGAAATAGAATTTAGATTACGTATTATAACTAAGTACTCTTTTAATTAAGAGCTGATTAGTTTCTTTAAAAAATGCACTGATGTATTAAACGTTGGTAATTTGTGTCTAAAATTGTTCTAAAAAGGAAACTCAGTATCAACTAAAAATGTTTTATTTTCTATAATACAAATAACATAATGATTTTTGTGGTTGTACTTATACTTTGGAAAATAATATTGCACATCAACTCACCAGAATTTTAAACTCCTTGAATTTTGTCCTCATATGTAATATTGGCAATGGAACCGGGGCAGGGCGTACCAATTCTTTTTCTCAATGGTATTAAAGGAAATATTGTGAGGATTAAACTAAAATGATAATAAACTAGGAGGAGCATATAGTGGTAGAAAAGGAAGTTCATATCGTTAATAGGTATCTTCTAGTAAAAATGCTGAGAATATTCTGAGGAATTATTTGTGCAAGGATCCTCAGATTGCCTATGATAAAACGAATAAAGTTACTTATTTACAGAATTGCGTAAACACATCGAAATACCTTTTCCACCTTTGTCATACCTTCAGTCAATTTTTCCAAAAGCCATATTCACTGATATACTTTCAGAATTTGGCATTTTCATTGTGAACCATGTGCCATGTTCAATGCTACAAGGTGCTAACACATTACGAATGAGCAGTGTGAATTGAGCAAAGACTAATTAACTTATTAATATCAGATATGCCGAATCCGGCGCTTGCCTCTGGAATTATCTTAGATCATACCAGTGCCAATTTTTCGATTAAAGAAATAATCTCTTGTTCTAAACAATATTTAAGGGTAAAGCTCAAATAATAGTAGTAAACGGTTTTATGAACATAAGATGACGAAATACAATGAAAAAAACTCTACTCAGAAAACAATTTTTATTTTCGATAATACAAGTAACGTAATGATTGTTGTGGTCTATACTTAGGAAAGTAATGTTGCATATAAACTCACCAGCAGTTAAAACCTCTTGCATTATGATCACAAAGGCAGCACTGTTCCAAGGACTAACAAAATTTTAATGAGCTTTTCTGATGAGACAGATAGGGGTAGACAGACAGGCAGATAGGGGTTGTGGTTGAATGAGTATGCAAGCACTGAAGGGAATATAATACAAGCACTGAAGGGAAGTAGTACCTATCCTAGTTTATCCATACTCCTTGATTATTTCAAATCACAAATAATAATCATAAAGTTATATTCATTAGCACTATGGTGACTGAAGGTAGATTGAAAACATTAGCTTGTGTTTTACAATATTAAAGGAGACGAAATAACTGACTCCGGGCCATTTGGTAATGCCATGTCCACAAACTCTTTTAAAATGTCCTCTACTTTAGACCTGTATTTTGTGTCACTATGGAAACGAGTCTTGATGGATGAAGTGCTTCCTCTGTTGTAGAGGTCCTCCATTTTTTCTGTAGTCAAGCCATCGGCATCGGTAAGCATCATATCTTCACCTAGCAGCATCAATGGACGGAAAAGCGTGGCCACGATGATACCGAATGGTCTGTAGTCCTCCATCAATTCTCTCTTGAAGTCAGTCAGGGAATAAGGAGGCGACGAACCGTCAAGTAACTTGAGGTTTTCGGTCACAGATTCGTAGTACTCATCAATCAGTGCACTGAAATATTTCTCCCTGAATGACCTTGATGTGTTGAGGTATATGAAATACAGCAGATCAATACTCGGATGGCAAATTTTTGCCATTTGTAGGTCATAGAATTTAACGTCCACGGGCTCTTCATCATTCATTTCCCTTTTCTTGTACAGGAACATCATGTTGTTCGCCCAGCAGTCCCCGTGAGTCATAACTTGGCGATGTTTGGACGGAGTTTTCTTAAGTCTGCAAATGGTTGGCCATGAGCCTTCAAGGACTTTACCGAGTGCTCCAGAAGCTTCTGCCTGCTTCGGAAGTCCTTCTATCTCTTTGCAGAGTTCCTTTAAGTTCTCAATAGTTTCGATTATCATGTTGTGGATGACTGGCGGAGGATCTCCTGGACCAGGAACGTAGTAAAAATAATCCCGATCGAAGTCGGGGAAAGTTTCAGCCCAGCCCCGTTTCGCGGAATTGAGGGTCTTCTCTGCAGCCAGCGAGAGGGCGTGGAGTCTTCCAAGTCCCTTCATAACCAAGCTGCAGTGCGGGTAGTCAAAACTTTCCTGCAGATATGAGGGATTGGCCGAACGAAAGCCGCTATGAATCAGATCTTCCATATAGAAGGCGGCGTTGTCGCTGTGATCTATGGCGTGGTAACAGGACGGGAAAGGCATTTGCACTCTTCCAGCAGAAACCTTAACCATGACAGGAACGATTTGGCTGAAGTAGAGCCGTTCTTTGAGAAAAACTTTCGAATTTTTCGAGATTTCCCTCTGGTAATCCATCGTCGACATTCTCTTGACGAAGAACACGTGGGATTTTATGTCTTCATCTCCGGGAAAGTTATAGGAGAGCTTAACCCGGAGCACTAAAGAGGTGAAACCTTCGACACCACTTGTCCCTCTTTCCACTTTGTAGCCGTCAATGAGTTGCACATCGCTCCTGCCGGTCAGGTTCTGGAGGGACTTCACCAGAGCTTCGCGCGACACGCACGAGGATAGATCGCCCATGTTCTCTCAGCGAAATCCTTGATGCGACTGAATCCACATGGTCCACATCCGCTCCATCCCCGCCTCGATAATGCTGTCCACGAGGCTCTCAAGGTCAAGTTTCAATGAAGGGGGAAGTCGGAGTCGTAACCAAGGACGTTAGTAAATAACGGAAGCGATATTCTGCTTGGTTCTGAAAGTCAATTCCGTCATTACGGCTGGCGCATCCTTGGCCTTACTCTGGCTAATGTCTCCGGTGGTCGCGTTTGATTTTCGTTATGTCTTTGTTGAAATCCGTAGGTTATGTTGTGTTTCGTGTGTGGTCGGCCACGCTTATTTGGCACAAAATCCTTCTCATGCACCCCTGTTTTTGCTTCACCTTTGTCCATGCAAGTTCACGGCCATTCTTCCTCCATTTCGTTTGAGCCTCCTTGGTCTCAACCATTGAGGTAGGAGGAGAGGGCATGACGTCATCAAACTGTGACCTGACGACCGAAATATCCACAATATTACTTCCCCCTGTTCTTTCCATGCTTGTCCTTGGGTAACACGGAGGAGTAGACGCATTAACTGACATACAAAGCAAGGATATCTACCTTCCGTTGAAAATATTAGGGAAGTAATTCTTGAAACATATATTGGTTTCTTGGAGGTATTGATCTACTCAATTTTGCTATGGTTTTTCGCTTGGACTTTGGATTAATACTAATTTAAAGAAATGAAAAATATATATGAAGATTACATCTTGAAGAAGTAAATTCATGCAGATTTCAAGTGAGTTATCGAAGGATAACCTCGTAAAATTGCAAAATTAGCGCGTTAGCCCGTAAGCGCTGAGGTAAATCGGGGAGAACAAAGATGACGGACCGGCCACGCCCACGTTACAGCTTCAAGCATTGGCAACCGACGGTTCATCCTTTTTTGACGTAAAACGCCTTACACTGCGGGTCCGGTATGGCAGTACACTATGCAAAAGTTATTAAATTTATTAAAGCATTATATAGTTTAATAGAGCAAAGATGTGGAATTGTTGCGCAACTTTAAATTTTAGCGCGTAACATCATACGTTGTCACAACAAAGTCAACAATTTGTAGCGGAATAATAACGGTTCGCCACCGTGAAAAATTAGTGTAGCTTAAGAGCGCGTACGCTTATGTGAGATTTCGTTTGACAAACCTTGATAAGTACTACAAAATAATTTACTAATGAGTCCATAGAAGCAGGAATTTGTTTGTTTGGTTATCGAATTGGCACGCCTCAGGAAAATATTTCATATCAGAAGCTTATGTAAAGCTTTCTTGTCTGGCTTTCTGGCTTTCTTTTGGTTCTTAGGTGAGAGTTGTTACTCTTGGATGAAATTAACGCTTTATGATTTAGGGATAAATACAACAAAGAATGCCTAATGTTGCCTGAACAGAAGTAATTTCTCTGCTTATTGAAGTTCAATGAATTTAGCTGGTTACTCATTGTTATGATTTATTCAAACCTCTCCACTTTTAAGTGAAATTAAACCCCTTTAGCTATGTTGAAAGGTATCTAGCTAAATGCTCTTTTGACAGCAAGGTCAAAGGCCCGCTAGAAATTATGAGAAGACGAATAAGCATATTAAATTAACAGAAAGTAATGGTTGCAAAAATGTTCTCATCTCAGAATTAGAGAAGTTGAAATTACTTTTTAGTTCAGCGAATTTTCGGTGGTGGCTAAAAAAAACCTGCTTCTATCATTATTAATTTATTTTTAGACTATTGGGGAAAGAGTTGTCACTTTTGCTCGTCTACCATTCAATAATTATTTGATCACATGCTAGATAAGTAGATAACTCTCAGGTGCATCTAAATTGATCTGACTCTTTATTAATCAATCATTCATGCGCACTCAAACTAAAACATTCATAACATTCTTAGTACACTTAATGTTTATCCGGGTTGAGAGTATCGTAGAATGAAGATCAGCGCATTTCAGCTATGCATAATGAATATAAGAATTAGCAAATACTAAAATACTCCTTCCGTTTTCGGATTAAGCTCTTTTACAACTCTGTAGGTATTCTATAGTAATTCTACCTCAGTGGCCCAACAGTTTCCCTCAAAACTTTATTTGCTGATCATTTTTTTATGTTTTTACTCTTTGTTCGAAGCATTTTGTTACCTCATTCTGACTCCACATCCGTATCTTCCTCGCCAATGCCTGTGTTATCGAGCTGCGGCCTTGATGATATCTTTCCCACGATCTTATCACCTTTCAAGTTGGATGCACGTATGTCATCCTCTGCTGCATCAACACTTAACCTCTCTTACCTCAAAGCTAGCTGAACACGTTCTTTGTCGTAGCTCTATGATGAAATCGATGAAGAGAGCAATAATTACCCATTATGCACTATAATAGGGTCTAGATTATTATCAGTATCGACTTCGGAATTCTTAGGATTTCCACTTTTACCGCTTGATAATCAGCGAGGACTTAAGATATTACGTAAATGCTAAATGACGCAATAGCTGTTATGAGATATTATCTTTGAAAAATGGCTTCAGCTGGGGCCATTCACTGTTACTTCGCTCTTTTGAAGCCACATCTCAAACACACTGCAATTATTTGGTGCCCGTTATATAAAGACTTAATGCGCGAACTGAAGATGCTAAGGGAATCAGCGCGTTCCGTTAAATACTGCTACTACGATGAGAGCGAAGAGGCAGCATGAATGTGTAGTGATTGTTGTATAGTTACTGATGAATTGGCGAGTTTACAAGGGATGGGCAAAAAATACCGGTATTCGATAGTACCGATTACTATTTTTTAAATCCGGAAGTACCGACCAGTATTTAAAATCGGAACTACCGACGGTACCGGTATTTAGACAGCGCTGCCATCTTGCGTCAACTAACGGAATTAACTACGAAAATTTACTAACTACACTAAATTTTCAAATATTTTCGCAATATGTCTGCCTTTTTTTCTAATTTACAATACCGTGAAGTTGACATATGTTTGTTATCATTATTGATATACCTAATAGGTAAGTATACATTTTTGACGCATGCCAAACACCAGATAATCGATGATTTTGAACCGTAAAATACAAATATTTATTCTTGTAAGTTAAACGTTAGTGCGACCCCAAGGATTGTTCTCTTTTCCAGGGGATTTTACCTGACCACAACATTAAAACAATACCGATTGTTCTTCATATGATTTAAAATCATTCCAACAAAAAGCGACAAGCGCAAACATACAGCGTCAAAAAAAAGTATTTACTGAATAGCCGATGTGTATTCCAAATGAATGTTGGTGGTTGTTCGGGTTTCCGACCGTTTCGATGAACGACTCGTGATACCGGTATTTTTTCGTCGGTACTACTGAGCGAGTAGTATTGTTACTTTTTAATGCTCATCAAAAAATACCAATACTTTTTTGAGTACCGCCCATCCCTAGAGTTTAAATGCTGAAAAGCAGGGCCCCATGCAGGTCAACGCCACTCACGAGTACGCCGAAAGTTACTCTGCTTGTTAAACAAATAATTTTAGGCTTGTACTTGTGGAATTCTTTCATAATTAAAGAAAGAAGAAACTTCAATTACTTAATATATATCCACACTGTTTTATTGACACGATCGACCCAAGTTTCAACGGATAACCGTCATTTGCAAGGTGTCAGGTGCTTTGCTGGTATTCGACACCTTGAAAATGACGGTTATCCGTTTAAACCTGAGTCGGTCGCTTCAATAAAACAGTGTGGATGGTATGGATAAATACTATATGAAGTTTTTTCATTCTTTAGTTGCTTTGCTTGGCTTGAAAAGTAAGTATTAGAGTTGGATGGCTGAACTAGTCAACACTAGTGTCACCAAGTTTCAGTGCTCACTCATCTCAGGAAGCAGACGAAGGGAGAGATCGGTGTTTCATTCATCAGCCGGCGATCTCATAGTAACGGCACGACCTTGGAACACCGTGCCGTGATTCCAAGTCACACTATATTTGCGTCGCTGGTTCTCTCCCACTCTGAGGCACATGTTTGCCACAGTCATGCGCGCGGAAGGATGATTGGAGACAGCCTTCGTACTGGTGTCCTCCCTTGGGGTTTCCTCAGCTCACAATACATGTGCACCATCATGCACGATCCAAAAGAAGCGTAATGAAAACTCTGACAAGAAGTGGAGACTAACTTATTCAAGGTCGTAACCAGGGAAAGCTCTTAGGGGGGCGATCAGTATTTGTGCCCCTCCCCTCGGCGACTCTTACCAGTGCTGATCGACTCAGTTGTTCCTTGGAAAAACGTACCTTTAATTAGTACTTCACCTACAACACGTCAAAACCAATTACGCGCGCTTGATTTGCATTGATCAAAATTTGAATGTAGGATATTAAAATTGAGCTTTTTCTCCATCGTTTGGGGGAGGGGAGGGTGATCGCCCCTATTGCCCCCAGCCTGGTAACGCCCTTGTATATTGGACACATTTTGCGACACAACAGCCTAATGAAAACGATATTGGAAGGAGAAATAAATAGGAAGAATTATATCGGAAGAAAGACCAAGAATGGAATACATCAAGCAAATCATGAAGGACGTCAAAGTAAATAATTATGTAGTAATGGAGCAGATGTCAGAGAGGAGAGTGGAATGGAGAGCTGCTGCAAACCAATCTTCGAATTGATGACTACTGATGTTGTTGATGCCTTTTTTCCGATTGCCTCCCTTGTCTGGGTTGCCAGTTTAGACTCTAATCGAACACTTTTTTTATCTCGCCGTTTGAATTTTCCCAGCTAATTTGATGGTAACATTATGACCTGTAGTTTTACTTGGTAATACAGGAAATAATAAAATATTGATATTAACGTCTCAAATATTTACAAAATCAACTTTCGATAATTGTTAAAGGAATTGATAATATTTGGGCCTTATTTTCAGTGAATAATGCGTTGTAAAATAAATATTTGGTAGTTAAGAAATCAGAATTACAAGTTATTAGTTTTAAAAAAAGCAGTTTCATGCTTGAAATTTGTTTATCAATGGCAATCAGGTGTAAATAAATTACACCCAGCTCAATTTCGTTCTATTAATATATCTTGATATGTAGAACATGCCGTGAAGGGAATATAATAACGGGGAATACATTACTTGTACCGGGTACGGATTCCAAAAGCGCGCCACACCATGAAGCTTCAACTAGTTTAGTGCGCCTGATGTAGGTGTCTCTGAAGCCGCGCGGTTTGCTACTGACCCTGGCAAAAGCGCCAATGTTGGAAATTGTAACCATCACGAATTACGCGGGAACGGATAAATTAAACTTACAAGAATGGAGTCTGTGGTCTTGGAATATATGAAAGCATTTACATTTCAAACAATAATATAGGGAATGCTTTTCAGCTAGTGTGTTCGATTCATGAACGCACATCCACTGATGATGCCATCGAACGGAAACATTTCATGAGCAGGATCCAATATTGGCAAACGTTTAGACGTCACCTGTCATGCCATGCTGTGAAGATGATGTGACACCGGTCCAAAATCTTTACTTCGAAATATGTAAATCTGTGTCATCCTATGGATTATGTGTAATCATGCACCTCGTAGTGACGGTTGATTCATGGAAGTTATGTACTTATTTATTTTATATTTGTTTCATATGTTGGAATAAGGTTTTTTTTAGTTTGCCCGTAGCGAATTTTTTATTTTTGCCTTACGTTTTTTATAAATTATACCCAAAATAATTTGGGGAAAATGATGAGGATAGGCTTTTTGTGGAAAATATATTTTTATTATCATGATGCATGCCATAATGTAAATCTATAAGAAGCATATTTTCCAGGAAAGACAATGGGAGCTCCATTCTGCCCTAGTATTTGAGGGATTAGCGGTTTCCACCATTTCAAGCGAAATGCGTCAAATGTATCGAAATGATTTAATTTAAATAATTGCTAAAAATATTTTCGTATACTAACCTGATATTTAAGTGCTTCACTTTTACTTTTCGAATAATTAGGCATGTTATTTAGTAATTCCAGTACTTTTTAAATCAGAATAAATAAATCTAACACATCACTTCATTTGCTTTCATCTACATCTACATATTACCCCGCAAGCCGCCTCAATAGGCGTGTGGCGGGGGGTGTTAGGACACCAGCCGTTACATATAAAATGGACACGCTCTAATGAAATTACGCCTAGCATTTATTATAGTCCCTTATTGTTCGGGGGAAAAACGAATTCCCATACCCATCCGTTCGGCAAAATATCTCTCTTAATTTATCGTTTCTGTCGGACCTGGAAATATAGTGGGGTTCTAATATGATGTTCTCCGTGTTGCTCTGAAAGATATCTATTCTCAATTGTTCAAGCAATCTAAGCCTAGCGCGCAGCCTCCGAGATTCCTTTGTCGGGCTTTGATTCCTATAGTCGTGAACCACCCTCTTGAAAATTAGGAAGAAGTTAATATCTCGGGGATGAAAATTGTGGAGCCTAAAATTATTAGATGAGAAAACAAAATACCACTAACTCATGTCCCAGAAAAAAATATCAGACCTTCGATAAGGAAGTATAATCTCCTTGAGAGCAGTATTTGCCAACATTTAAGTACAACGTGCTTATTATTATTAGGAAATATTGTGAACAAGGCTTCCGCATGGCATTGGATGGATATTCTTATTGTTTAGATTTTTTTCGGAGTTTCCACCTATCTTTTCCATGCGGAGGATGTTATTTCACATCCTATCTTGTAGTATAAGTATAACGTCTGAAAGCATCGTATACTGGCTTCCTAGGGTCGCAAGTAACAATTTCTGTTGGAAAAACGCTTCGTAACTACTGCTTCAGCTTGTTTTCTGCTGTGTGCTCCATTATTGGTACTCTGGAAATCTTCTTAGGCTCGGTTTTATAGCATTTGATTACATATTTTATCGGTTTGAAATACGAAGTTAATAGTTCCCTCATCGATTATGCTTACGTCCACTAACACATTGTTGGATTTAATTCACCAAACGCGAACTGTCAGTTTACATTAGTAAACCATAATGCTACGCCATCATACAGCTGTCAAGATATTATTAAACCGGACCTGAGAGTTTTTCTTTATTTTTATGTTATTTCCATATAAACATCATTATTAGATAGAAATTTCCACGTGAGAAAATCGGCCCGGACCGAGAATCGAACCACGGACCTTTAGCTATTGATATTTGGGACAGGCATGAATAAATTCATCATTATTAGAGTTATGTTATGAGGGATTGCGTATTATGCCAAGGATAACGTGTATTCCCCATTTAGTTTTTTTTGACGTGTTTAGGTATTTTTACCGCTTCTTTAGTGGGATATAGGGATTAAAAAATGATTCACTTTGAGCAACAATCAGCAGAATGTATTTTTGTTACAATTCATTGATGGAAAACATAATCTGAGGTTTCAGGCGTGATGGAGTGGAAACGGAACATAATTGCAATTAGTGAAAATGAGCAATTTCCACAAGTATGACATTTATTGCACGACCGGTTTCGCTTTTTACAGCATCTTCAGGTCCCTTGTGCAATAAATGTCATACTTGTGGAAATTGCTCATTTTCATTAATTTCAGTCATTGATGATATTTTACAAACATACCGCTTTTTGAGGTTTCTTCAAGTCTTTTTAAGAGGACTGAATTTAAGTGTCGATTAGAGAAGCAGTAATTCACTGATTGCTATGGGTTAGATGGAAGAAGGGACTGCCCAAGTCTCAATCTCGCCCCGATAAAGACCTACTTATTATTATTACTGTTACTTTGGGGAAGAGAAAGGATTCCGGTCGAGTGAACGGATCAATAGATTTCCTTCATCTTCATATTTTTATTCCATTAATCAATCTTAAGTCTCTCGAAACAAATATTTTCGTTGCGAACCTAAACTAAATAAAATATGAAAAAGGTATGTTTGCCTTTGGGAACGAAAGTAGGTAATTGTCGGGTTTGGGTATGCCCGCCACTTGATTTCTGAAGTGAGTGGATTGTGTCATCTGCCGTGAGTTATACTGAAGAAATGGTCCTGAGGTGCAATCACGGTTCTCCATAACGCGTACGCTCGCGTTATCGTTATTTTTCAATGTTGCTCATGGGTGCAAGGACGTAATCGTCATAATAATAACAAGGTTAATTATCTTTAAATCCACAGAGTATTTTATTGGTACAACAAGTTTCAGCGCTACGGCGTTATCATCAGGTACAAGCATTAAAGTCATAGCCAGTGGTATATTTACTCAATAATCAGGGTGGAGAGGGGGGAGGGATTAGTGGAGGGTGGGGGGTGGTGGTATGACGGGGGAGGAGTTAGGTGTATTCTGGGAAGAGTGGTGTGAGGGTTATGGGTCAGTGGAACGGCAAACAGCGGGGTTCAAAATTCTTATCCCTAATGACCAGGGAAGCTTAAGCAGTTGAGTCACAGAGTATGAGTTAAAAACACTAAGGTATTTTTTAAAAATTCTTATCCCTAATGATCAGGGAAGCGAACGTTGTGGGTTTGAGTCACTGGGTGTGAGTCCATTTAAAAATAAAATCCACAACAGAGTTAAAATTTCCTATTCGTTAAAGACAGGGAGGTTTCAGCAGTGGGAGGGTTTGTCAAATAATATGTCATTTAGAATAGGTCCATTTTTTCGGTGCCTTCTTATCTCCATCTCTTCTAGCTTATCCATTTTACACCCTTTCCTCGTCACGTGTAGTATTTCCGGCGTGAAGTCGTCGACGTAATCGTCATTCCTAAATTGGTTTCAGGAGCTTTAAACCAATGGTGTCCATTGATGGGGTGCGACATTAAGACACTAATTGTGAGTATTGCCCTTCTAGTGTGTTTCGCGTTCCATCTTTTGCGTTCACGAGAACGCGAAAGATGGAACCACCGTGATCCCACCCCTGATTTGTTCGGGTTCCTGCGAGAAGGTTGGGTACATAAACACCCTAGTTATATGTAAGTGGTGACCGAAAGCTGATTCATTTGCGTCTTTGAGGACAGGTATATAGGTATGGATGTGAAAGATTACTTGACGAGAAGAGTTCCCGGCGTCAGCGTTAGCATACTCATGACGAAAGGTCCTGAGGGAAATGAAGTTTTAGGTGGTTAGAGCGATTTTGGAAGGACAGATTTTCGCGAAATTTTGCATACGTGTTCTCATTAGTGATACCTTTCTTGTTTAAAAACACTCTCTTGGTCCGATTTTGCCCATTGCCGTACTTGACGGAGATTTATGTAAAAAAAAACTTGGAAATCTACCTGTAGATCTACCCTACACTAAAAATCTACCCTACGCCGGGCCTAAAGGGATTTTTTTAATAGATAGCTCATTTTGCTCACCCTTGCAGTAAGGGCTAGTCGTTTCAAAAATTGTTTCTGACTAGTTTTAGATAATATTTAGAGGAGCTACAATATCTTTGAACGAATCTGATATTGTGCCTATTAATTAAGTTATGATTTTTTTTGTCCGAGTAACCCTATTTTTTCCACCCCTTGAGATAATGGCTGGTGCTATAAAAATCTACGAAACCAAAGTTTTTGGTAGTCGTCAAATAATAAATTCAAACGAATGCCATATGTGTATATCATATTGAGGGAGTTATTATTAAGAGTGATTTTCCAGTTTTTAAGCAACCTCCCCCATTTCCAGCCCTTGGCCCGATTTTGCCCATTGGCGAATCGACTGAGATTTTCCGCTTTCATGTTTTATGTAAATATCAGTCTGGAAGTAATTTGTGCAACATTACGGTATTTATCGTGACTATAAAAAGTGATATAAAAAAGGTTTGAGTTGGTGATGGTTTGGAGGTCTACTGACCATGAAATGAGAAACTATGTAAAAACTTTCCGGAAGTCGCACCATGGTAACGACTACAATATGTGAAGTCTTTCCTCGAAATCTACCTAGATTACATCATACCGATTAGAGTTTTTTTGGCAATTCAGTGCTATTTTAACACGTAGCCTTATGGCACATGATATATATTTCGTATTAATTCTATTATATACGTACATATTTTCTTCTAAATGCGAAGTAATAATTTTATAATGATTTAGGAGAGATACAATTAAGTGGAATACGTTGCAATAGTTTTTTCGACTTAGTTAAAAAATTATGAAAATGTGCTCTCAATGACCCACGATTCTCCAAATCTAACCACCTTAACGCCACATCCGACGGACGGAGTACTACAGGACTACTTGATGAGCAATCCACGTGGCAACCGAGTAGTGACCGCGATTCCCCTAGGTATCTCCTCCACAGCTGGGATTCGAACAGTAACTCGGGATGGCAAGCCAACACTCAAGCCACTACACTAACCTGAGCGCTGTCAAAAAATACAGGGAGTATTCTTTATGTTCCCATCGGATCTTTATTTCGTGAATGCGAAATTACATACGTTACTCTCGTAATTGGGAAATTCTTTTGTTTTGTTTGCCAGAAAGAAAGTTGAAATGAAAGAAAGAAAATTACGCTATACATAACATTTATTCATCGAAATCATGAGTACAAATGGCTAGCCTATGAACAATTGGTCGATAGTAACTAATATTTACTGCTATTCAATGTTAGTTTTATATTTCTTGTGTTATTTACGTCTAACTCACGTTCTCAGCTCTCCGCAGACACCTCGATCACTAAAATGGACTGACACGATCCGGGGATACAACTGAACTGAGCGCGCGCCGTGCCCACACTAGCCTAAATTTAGACCCCCACGCGCAGCGCTGTGACGTCACCTCACAATCGCCCTCCGCTTGCGACAAATTGTTTCCGGTAGTCGACAAAACGGGCTATCCAGTCATAGTTTTAGATATTCTGTAATCCTTATAGTTTTAGCACGCAAGACCCTCGAAAGTACACAAATATTGGTCACGGCAAAACTTTACATGACACTGAGAACGAACCATAAGATGTTTATTCGCATTCACATCAAAACTCCACTGCCGCGAACTAAATGAGTTCTTTTTGACAGAGCTCCCACGTAGAAGACCTGTGCGAGACATGGCTTGACCCTGCCCAATATTATGTCTTCGTCGCCACAGCTCGTGAGGTAGGGGTCGGAAGCTCTCAACTACAGACAGCATTTCTCTTCATGGATTGAAAATGTCACTTCACTATCGTAGCTTGCCTTTTTTGTATCACTAACTACATGCACGTCCGAATTAAAAGTGGTTGACCTAGTTTTATGCTTAATCACAGATGTAATTAATGTTACTTTGATCTAGAATTCGCTTATTAAATTGACTTCGTCCTCTTTTGTTAGACGCTCAACCTCCTCTGATATAACCGTGCTGCGGAGTAAAAATGCACGAGTTAGTGCACACGGTGTTTACTGCTTTGTTGCCAAACTCTGTTTGCCACCGTAAATTAAAAGGATCATTTTAAATGTAATGAATGGATTTATTATCTTCGAAATGTCACGATTTGGTACTTTGTATTAAAATTTGCAAAGAAAGCGTTAATAGCCACTCATTTAAATTGAAGGAATTATTTTTTCGATGGCATATTTCTTTATTCCGTGATACAAAGAGAACTTGGCGTACGTCAACAGATGCTGTTCCCTTGGGGGCCATAAACGAAAATTTCGACAGTAAATGGGAAATGGCGTTTGGAAAGCCCAATTTTCCAAGCATTTTTCCTTAGTTTTAATGTAGCTTCGAAAAAACGCGTCGCATCGATCATCGAAAACGGAATGTTTTATTCAGAGTAAATTTTTGTTTAAAATTGTAAAGCCCAATTCACGTCCCATTGTGTTTCACATGAAGCCATTATGTGTTCAAATATTTATTTTAAGAGTGACATTCATTCGTGCGGATGGCTTTTCCCAAGCTATAACAAAGCGAAAGTAGGCAGCTATTTCCCGCTAAAAAGCTTTCCATTAAATGATAAGCTAACCTCTATTAAAAAGAGCTCACATTGAGAAATAATGGCCTACGCTTTTACGAAGAGAAAACTATAATTTTACCAAAACATTGACTATGTGTATGGGAAGGTTTTTTGTTGGCATTTAGTCATTAATATAATGAATGTTAAGTTCGACGTTAATGTATGCTCATGTTTTAATCAAGATCTCCAAATAGTGTGCTGTTAACATTTACTGTAAATTATAAATTAACGAGATAAATACACCGAAGGTACTAGTCTTGATCAGGACATAGGTCTTAGATATCCCTTAATATTTTTCTAGGTATTTATGTGACTCAATTGTGAATAATCTTACGGTATGCTTGGATATGTTTGCCGTAAACAGGTATTTTGCAAATAGCAATGTGAATGAATGGTATTCTAGAAATGTGAATAAATATGCATAAAATATATCATTCTGTTGAATTTCTTTGCCGCGTATTATATTTTTTCTCTTTATTTCTTTACACTTTCCATTCCCTATCCCAAATTCTATAACCATTCTCTAGCCTGTCTCTAAATGTCTAAACGGCGTCAGCAGGGGAGACTTGTTCTGACAGAGACCCTTGAAAAGGGTGCGAGGGAAAGGTTAGTAAAATATTAGGTATGAGGGGTGGGGTGAAATGGAAGCGAAACTGAAATTAAGTCGAAAGAAGTTAGAGATAGCTGGAGGTGTTGCTAAAGGAGTTGAGAAACGTTTGAGACCTGGGTGTGAAGAAGGATGGCGGAAGTTTTTTTTGCACCGAAAGAAAAAAGGAATGATTAAAGATTAAACCAAATTTTCAATCAAAACATAGGAATTTTGACTCCTATTGTTGAAATTGCGGTCATCCAGGGGACCATCGCTAAGGAGGCTTTAAATCTCGTTAACACACACGTGCTTACCACCTGGTTGATGGCCACCTGGATGGCTGCTTAGGAGTCAAAATTCCTCGAATTTTATTAGCAATTGGGATTGATATTTAATTTTAATTGGCTTTTCAATTGCTCTCTTCTTGAATTATAAAAAGGAATGAGTACTCTTTGGGGAGGAAAGGATGTTGCTAGAGGAGTTAAGGGGGAGGCATAGCTGATGAGTCGAAAATGTCATCAAATGTGAGAAATACTGAAGAAAGTTATCGGAAAAACGTTATAAATAGTTATTTAAGTAGTTAGTATTCACGGGACAAACAGATGTGGGGGTATGCTGAGCTGAATGGAAAAACAGTGTAATTGGAAAAATAGTGTAGTGGCTTTTAGCGATGCGGCTGAAATATGATGTTTTTGATGACAGGTGGGTGTGTTGGTATTGGTGGTATTTGTTAGGGAAAAGAGGATGGGAGAGGGAATCCCGGCGTCGGTATAAGCCAAAAAAGAAAACCAACATTTTTACGTTCCATTAAAAAGATATAAACTTGAAATACTAATCACTTGGAACTCAACTAGGCCTTGGAATTTCTCTGAAAGATCTCCCATTCAACCGTGATTCCATCTCCGGCTCACGCAATGCTCGGCCAGTACTCTCGTCACCACGCTAACCCGATCCCCGAAAGATAGTTAGAGGAAAGAGGTTTCTCGAAGATTGAGCAGATGGTAGCGGATTCGAAACGAACTGTCAAAGCTTACCCAATCCAGAACAGAATACAAAGAAAAATAATGTTAAAGTCAAATTCTCATGAACATCCACAAAGCATTCGTATTGGTGATGCTGCAACTAAATTAGCCTGATGACTTAAATAGTTTCTTAGTGATATATTTCGGTATCACTTGGCATTTAGTGATATATTTCGGTATCACTTGGCATTTAGTGATATATTTCGGTATCACTTGGCATTTAGTGATATTAACTTCCACGAATATGTTCTAGAACCAGGTGTGAATCACCTTCGAAATTTTTCTCTTGCACCACCATGTTGGTTTCTCAACCGTCATTACTTGTCGCGAAATCGTAACTACTCCCTATCTCGCGCTAATCTCTCATTCCGCCCTTCACTGCGTTCCAATCGTTCATCCCTATCAGATGTGTTCTCACAGGAATGTTCCCAATTATTTTCTCCGAGTATTCACATGCACTAATCACTTCTTCCTCCCCATGATTACCCATCGGCATGCGCATCTAGATAATGAATAGTCCTGCGGGATGGACTTTCATTTTCTCAAATAATATTCGGTCGTTATCTTCCTCTTTGTGTACTGGAATAGTTCATAAGTCTCCCTTTGTTTGATTTCTCCACATTCTCCTTTTCTTCGGCTTCAAAATGTTACCATCGTTTGGGCACGATTTAGGACTGCGTACTCCTCAGTTGTAAAAGCTCTTTGGCTGTCAACTAATTTCACTGTCTCTCTCTTCTTATAATCACAGCTTTTTTGAAGTATTAAGATTTTTCCTCAACCACTCGTTTCTCTATTCTCAAGCTGTTCTAAACACAGGTGCATGGTACCCGTAACTTTAAAGTGCTCAAATTTATCGATGAAGTTTCTCCCGAGTTTAGAGATCGACTCTCAGTACCTTTAGAACAGTAACCTTTTCCATCATCGAGGTTTTATGAAATCATTCATTGGAAAATGTGGAGGGTGCCATTAAAATAGGAAGGTAGCATTGCTTGGTTATTGAATCAGTGGTTATACCTATTTGATAAAAGATCTTAAGCTTTCCCGGCGAATAATATTAGTAAAACCTTCTCGAGTTTGCCACCGGGTAAGGCTTTTAAAGGCCAACGTTTCGATCCATAGGCCTCCAGGGAAAATTCGACATCGGCTTGTAAGAGTAAAGGACAACCTCGGCCTCAGAGTGCCTGGAGTGTATAGCATCCCTTGTGAGTGTGGCCTCGCCTACATTGGAGAGACTGCACGCACGGTAGAAACCAGAATTAAGGAACACAAGAGCCATATAAGACTATTTCAACCCGAAAAATCGGCCTTGGCAGAGCATAGTCTCGATTGTGCGCACTCCATCAATTTTAACGGCACCAAAATCCTCTGCCGTTCAAATGGATACTGAGATCGTTTCATGAAAGAGGCTTTCGAGATAAGTTTGGAGGATAAGAAGCTGTATCAAGTCTCTGGGTAGTACATCAGCCAAATATCGAGACCGCTACTCAGTAAAATTAAACGGTTGCTGTTACAATTCAAATTCAAACCGCCTTGAGCGAACCGGTCAAAAATGGGTTTTCAACCGCCCTTGGCCAGCTATAAAAACCCCGGCATGGACCAATCAGTCTCAGCCCTGATGACGATGAGGGAGTCACTCGTCGAAGCGTTGGCCTTTAAAAGCCTTACCCGGTGGAAAACCCGAGAAGATTTTACTAATACCTACTCGGTTTGCTATGATAGGTGCAGTAGGACATCAATGATATGGCACAATAAAAATACAGCCCACTGTAATGTATGTACAGTTAGCAGGGTAGGTATATAAGTTCTATTCACTCAAATACTTTTAGGCAATAATGAAATACTAAATTCAACCATTACGGACAATTGAAAGACCGAATAATTTCTGTTTGGAATTGTCTAGCTCAGGGGGTACAGTCTTGATAATCACCTACGTGTTCCATAAAGATTAATGCCAGGAAATCAACTTTTTGAACCGCCGAATTAAATTCCTTATCTCCCCTTAATTTTATTCACACTGCAATACACTCTGGTAATCTGGGTGAGATTCATGGAATATTCTCATATGATCATTATGTATAGAATTTTCCGCCGGATGAAACTGATTTTTCCCGTGTGCCTTGAATCCCTCAAGCGTCGATATTAAAAAGCCATGGCGAATGCTCCTGTGATTTAGCAATTTCATGTTTAGAAATTTAAGTCTGCATAGCCTTTCAAAACTGCAGTGAATATCGTAGTCATAACCTCGACCATTCCCCTTGGTCCCCCAAGACCTAACCTGAATACCGATAATGCAGAGAATGCTTTATTCCTTCGATATTATACAAATACGTGGAGAAAAAGAAGACTGGAGAAGAAGATGGGGAAATTGTTTTTTTTTAAATGAGGGGTCAACCTTGGTACTTACCATCAACTGTAATATGTATATGCAAATAACCCGGGAGAGATTCGAATGGATCTCTCCCCTGATTATTATACCCTTATGGAGTTTTGAACGCAACGACGTTTTTAGGAATAAATGAGAAATATAATATTTTTATTTGTTGCGTTTTTACAATATTTTTTTCTCTAGTAATGTGCTAAACAATCTGAAAAGTAATACTGGCAGTAAATATGCAGTTTAGGTTACGGATATGCATTTTTAAAATTACTTTTACTGTCAGACTGTTGCACTATTTAACTGAAACTAACCCAGTTTGCCTGCAAAGTTTGAATTTATTTGCGATCCACTCGATGACTAAAGCGCGTTACTGAGTTCATTTCATGACTTTTATCTCCAATACCAAATTCGCGTATTAGATTATTTTATTTCTAAAAGAAACAAGCAATTTTAGTTTTTATAAATGTCTCAATCATAAGTTACTCAAACTCTTTTATTTCAGCTTTTCTGCTGTTAGCTATACTTTTTTAATAAAGTATTACAAAAAGGTGTAATCTAGTGCATCAATAATTGGAGGACGCCTTTTTTCCCAAATCTAAGCCTTCAAATGTTTTCGGTACTCCTAGAAAAGGTACTCATTCCATTTATGCAAACTGACGTTAAGACCTTCCGAAAGAGAAGTCTCTGAAATAATATTTCAACTTACTTCGCTCGAAAAGTAATGCGGAAAAGTGATGATTATAATGATCTGCAATTATTCTACTTTTGTGAACCTGATCAAATGTGTTTTTTTTCAAAGAAATTAAATGTGACAAAATTGCATCACCAATCCATCTGGATTGCTGAATTTAATTTAAATAACTGTAGTAACAGAGAGAGAAAAAAGATTTGGCTCAATTAATATGGCGTTGAACTAATTTCTTTACCAAAGCCCTGTTAATGGCTGGTCTTTCTAATCACCTGCTTTCCTAAAGAGGGATCTAGTCCTCAGTCTGAAACAGACCATGGAATGCATCGACTGAATCCTTTCTGAAATGTGATGAAACGGTAGTCATTACTATATTTAATGTTCATTGATATAAAATATTCTGGTCTATTATAGATAGAACAGATATAAGATTGTTTTCATGACTTAGGACTGAGAAAAATGATCACTAAAAGATTAATTCGTCGACTATTAGCGTCTTTAGTGTCTTCATCTTACTATTCGGAGAGTTAGGCCGTGTTCTAATCCACGTTAAGGAGTACTATTCGTCATAAATTACCCAAAATTCATGAAGTGACGTCACAATTTCAATTTTTGGACCCACTGCACGACCACGAAAGGGCTGGTACGGGCCAGTAAGAGAAAAGCCTACTAACTGGCCTTACCAGTCGAATTAATTCATCATGGCGTTCGCTGTGGCAAGGATCGTGAACTTCGTAAGAGATCGTGAGGGAAAATTTCAATGCATATATTAGTTAATCTGCTATTTTTAAGTTGAAGAACCCTTATAATGTTCCTGCGTGACCAAGCACACTTTCCTTTGGCTTGTAAAATTTCATTTCTTAGCTTTTTCATGAGATATGTGAAGATCACGGCTGCCGTCACTTATTTGTTTGGCGTATTTTTCGACCACATTTATGTACATACAAGCGCTAGTTGTCCGTTCCCCTACGCAAGTATGGTCCGGGCTTGCACTGAGTGCTGTACGTGGTTTATACCGTGTGTACTAAGGGAGTATACCTGAAATGGAACCCGGCCTTAGGTTTAGCATCGGGGAAAGCAGTATTTTGTAAACGACACAAAATGTGGGCTTTTTCGAATATTTTTGACTCGTACAGTATGTTTCATCTGTCTTGATGCCAATCCTGCATCGGGGATGAACGTTGCGAGCTCCATGTATTTGTCTCTAGGCCCGCCCAATTGCGAATGAATAGACTGAGGAACTGGCGAGCCGGATGGAGAAAGTAAATTCAAGCATGCACGCTAGCGAGGGTCGATGAAATGTAAACATGCGATCCTCCTTGATGACGAAGGGCGGCGACCTAGCAACGCGATCCCACGTGCATAATATGACCCCGTATAACTTCACCATACACTCACTCCCGCCAATGAGGTTAGGCTATGTACTGGAGGCGTTATCTTACACAATTCTGCTTGAACGTCTGAAGTCCGCCGCCTTGGTAGACCAAATATTTTTAAGTTTGAAAGGGGTATCTTATCCTGAAACATTATTTGCATGACATGCTCAATGATAATAGCAGTTTAAGTTGGTTTGAGCTAGATTTTTTCCTAGTAGTATAAGAGACCATATTAAAATTGCATTTTTAAATTTTAGCAACGGTAAGAAGCATGAAGTAAACATTGAAACATTAATGTCGCAAAAATCTGTTTTAGATTACTGAAATTATCAGTAATTTATTAAACATTCACACATATATATATATAAGGTTTGAACTTGACTAATTTTTTTCACGAGTACGGTGAAAACGCCTTAAGAACCGAAGATTTTTTTGCGATTGTTTAAAAGTTACTGCGGTGAGAAATTGATTTATTCCTTAAAATTGTTGATACAACATAAAAACTGCGCCCTGTTAAATGTCTGACGAGATCTATGCGTTAGAAATTCCTTATTTCTATTCTATTTCTATTCTATTTTTATACAGTCTCTCTGGAGTGCCTACGCGTACATATAATTTCCCGTGGAAAATAGCCCGTATTTTTTGATAATATCTCGAAAAATATTGCGGTAAGTGGCTAATTTTTTTCTTTAATTTGAAAGATGAGATCCTTTTCTCAAAAATAAGCCCAAATTAATTGAATTATATTGTAAGCGTAATCTCGCTTAAACTACTTAAATCAAATTGAAGCGAGGATTCCGCGGATAAATGTACCATCGACTCTTTGTCACGCCAGCAATCTTTAAATTAAAGCACTATGACTTACATATAGTAAATGAAGGAAATATATGATATAAAAATAAATAAATATATTCCGTATTTCCTGGCATCGAGGACGCGGCTTTTTATTAACTAAAACAAGTCTCTCAAATTTGAAGTGCAACTTTGAGGCCGGTTACGTAAATAAAAGATGTGTTCTAATACCAGAGGAAGGCTATCTGCTCTACAGTGTGAGCTGGAGTCTTGTTTTTGACTTATAAACTTAGTGTCTATTAAAAATTGTTAAGAGAATAATTGAACAAAGTATCATAAAAATATTTAAGTGAAGGTTTCTCGGGTTTCGCACGGGGTAAGATTATTTAAATGGATCAACATTTCGATGGTTGACTCAGCCTTTGTCATCAGGATAATGAGTCAAGCGAGGATGCTGGCATGATATAACACAACAATCGGGCATCTGCGGCTATGTATAACCGCCAGCATCCTCGCTCGACTCATTATCCTGATGACGATGGCTGAGTCAACCATCGTTTGTTGATCCATTTAAATAATCTTACCCGGTGTGAAACCCGAGAAACCTTCACTTATATAATTCGCCGGGAAAACCTTAAATCCTATATAAAAATATTTGTTTAATCCAATAAGTCTATTATATCTTATCTTAAAGTCTATTATATCTTAATTATCTCAGCATATCACGAAAAAATGCAGCGATTTCTAAACTATGATTTTCCATAAACAGGAGATAAAGACCGTTTTCTGGGATATTATATTAGCAACGCCTAAAAACCCTTGAAAACCTCCCATATTTGTTGTTTTTACTTTTCTCCTCTATTACTTTTTTTTGCATATCTTCTGTTGTTTTTCCCCCAACATTTGAATGCCAGTCTTATATTTCTGCCTGGACAGTGTGGTACAAATTACCTTTAAAACCTATTCCAACCCAATTCAATGTTTTGGTCAAAGTGAGCTACCTTTATCCGAAGCAGCCCTATTCCTTTCACCCTACAATTCCATGCAAAGGACCAGTAACTCCCTCTTCTGTTGATATTTCAACCTCCTTGACTCCCGCATTCACTTTCTCGCGTGCTATACGTATCCTGGGCCGCACGGGTGCGTTGTAGCGCACACAAAACGGCCGCCCCATCCCAGTCTCACCAACCCGGCGCGGCGTGGATCTTCCGTCCGCCATCCTCATGGGAAAGCCAGACACCGGAAAGCCAACGATAACAGCTTCGCCCGAGCTGTGCTCACTGAGATCTGGGGCGGGGAGCGGGGGAGCAGGGTGAGAGGGAAGAGGGGACTTCCATAAATAATTTATTTCATCCCTCCCTGAGGAGAGACAGTCATTTCCCAGGCACCTTTGCATGTCTCATAACCTTTTTTCCGTTTTCCACCCTCGCCCTCTCTGTATGTACTCGTAGCACCAACACGCGTGCATATCCATTTTCGCATCAAGCTGCAAAAACATCTCCGATTCCCGTGCATTATTGGTCATGCGCTCGGAAGGGAGTTGGAACGAGGAGGGAAGGGGTGGACTCAGTTGTAATGTAAATATATGAGTATGCGAGTGAACACATGAGTGCGTTTGTATTGCTTCTCGTTCTGTGCGGAGCACTTATCTCAACTTGCTCCAGCTGGGATGCATCCTTGCGATCGGACCCTCATTGAAGTGGCTCGCGGATTAATACAGCGTCGGCTCTTATTTTTTGTCAATCCCTTGAGAACGAATTTGATGTAAAATCAACGAGAGACACTCGATCCCCGCCATAATCTTCCCCCATTTTTTTAAAGTAGCAAACGGGTTTTTATAATTATTTTACTTATTTTTCTTACATTATTTTTATTTTATTTGAATATTCACATTCACATAATATTCTACTTATTCATTTTCTATCGGTTTCCTGAGCTGTTAGTTCTAGTTGGGATAATAATAGAAAAAGCTTCATGCAGACAATTAGCGAACAAGGCCTCTTGTCGAACAACCCTCTTGTAAAGTCTTGACGACGGATTTAATAAAATTTCTTCTTTCTGGCTCAAGTTTGTGAAAATTCACCGTCACAAGTAAATATACAATGCATATTTTCTCTGATTAATTTAATGTGCAGCCAGTTTCGTCACATAAGCAACATCATTAGGTACAGAACGGTGGTGGCGGTTATTATTGTCTTCATTCGTTCACGGAAAAAATAACATTCAAGTCCTCTCACAGGAACATATATAAAGCCTTGTGGGGAAATGCTTGTTCAGTTGGGACCCCTTGAAAATGACGCATCGGGAAATATATCGAGCTGTGTAGAATGTACAAAGTTTGTTTCATTTACCATGTTTAATGTCCGTAATTTCCACAAAGTATCGCCTTCATCAATTAATTTAAGGCATTCAAGTCTGTCCGTTCAGCGGGCTATTTCCATAATGTTATCCTCGTTAGGGGATGGACCATAATAAATTGGTATCTGCGAAATCGTTTGACGTCATCAGGTCAGAAATCAGCTTCGAAATTACTTAAAATATGTTGTATGAACCCTAATTATATTACTTAGTCTCTGACTGTAATAAAATTATCATAACTACCCTTCTATCCTGCCGATCTTCGCTGCATATGCAAACTGAGGCAAATAAATATATGTGCATTTTTATGCAGTGTGTTCTCATCATGACCTTAGGGCACCCGTAAAATTTTATGCAAGGGCTAAGAGGATCATACATAAGGTTTAAATGCTACGCTCTCCCAATACGATAAATGTTAGTAGGATCCTACCATATTGCTAAATACCCGGAGGGAAGACGTGAGAATATAACGATCCGTGAACCGGATACTCTGTATCGTTTTTCTCCGTTGGAAGAAGGCGTCACGTGACGCCTTTCCTGGGGAAAAATACTTCTAGCTCTCTTGCATGTAAATTCGTGACCTGAAAGTCACCCGGCGGCACATGGCTTTGGGTTAGCTATCAATGGAAAGCAAAGAAATCTGATAAGGAGTGGAGGCCTTGGAATATTTGCCATCAAACTCTGCTCCCGGCAATATCTAATCCTCGAAATATTTTTTCCTGGCAATTATTTTCTTTTATAACAATTCTAACTCCGATCCGCTTACTATTTAGTTGCATTGGTCATTGTGTCATTGCAAGAGCAACCTGGAACAAGAACAAACGAATGCCAATCGTGGAACTTCTCAATATCACGTTTACTCGACTGAATCCAATTGCATATATATTTGACCAATATTCTATATGGTGGGTGTGATTTCCTCTCTCATTTTCAATAAAATCCACTCCTTACAAAGGTATGCACAGCATAACCAAATTTTTATTAGAACATTTAAAAACCTATCGTCGTTGGAACGATTGGAGCGACACGATTTGTTGCCTTCCACATGGCCCAAAGGTACGAGAAGTCATACAACGTCCGCATGAGTGAGAAACACAAAGCTAATTAGCAAAAAGTATGCTGTATGTGCTTTATTAATTTATTGCTGTAAGTAAGTGTAAAACCTTTTAGTCAACTTTTGTTTTGTGATTTGTTTGTAAATTTTAGACTAATTTTATATAGGAAACTTGTCGTTCACTTAGCTCCTCTGAATATATAGAATCAATCAAATACTTTCCTACTTCCGGCTTGATAACTAACAAATTGCCTAGTCATCGCATTGAACTCGGTACCCTTGTAAAATAAATTACCCTTATCTCTCCTTAAGGGGCTTGTGAAGTTGGAGTTCATTTAGATAATTTTAAAGCAAATTTTTCTTGACGTTGATAAGTTTTTAAGAAATGGATTGGGAATTTTGGGGACTCTTCTTCGTACATTCACGAAATCATTTTTGAAAATTTTATTTTGATCTTTTCGGAGTGCTCCTATCTTGATTTGAAAAAAAATAGCATGTTCCTCTAGCAGTATTGTGATCCTGTCCTATCTGTGACGCAGATTCAAATTGGAGCGTTGAAAGTCAAAACTAGGTCAAAAGACCAGTTTATGGAAAGAATTAACGCAAAATCAAAGTAGGAATTTGCTTTGCGTTAGTTTTCAGGGCGTACAAAATACTGTTAAACCCCTGTTATGATATTGAGAAAAAATAGCGTAGGATTTGTATTTATGTGGATCAGCTTGAGGCTGAATGGGGGGCGAAAGGTCCCAGTACTTTTTCTTTTGATTTTTTTCGTCCCTTTGTCGAATGTGCATCATGGGAAGATACCACAAGAGAGGAAAGCAAAATAGTGCGCTGCTATTCGCTTGACAGCGTTAAGGGATTTCAGGAGCAATACGGACGATCTACTCCATGCATATGCCACGAATTCATCAAATGAAAACAGATGGCGTCCTGTCTGCTCTATTTTTTGTGAACGCTCTTAATTCCTACGAATGTCTGGCAAAACTGTTTGACGAATTGTTATGGAAGCCGTTAGTGACTCGAAGGAAGCACACCAGGCTGAGATTGCTAGAAAAACTCAAGAGTCAATGTCAAGAGTTTTAAGGTAGTTTGAGCAAGATATTTCCCTTGTCATAATGGACACCCTATTCGACTTTTATTTTTTAATTACAGCGTCTGTACGAAGGATGAAGAAAATATTGTAATATTAATAGCGCAAAAATATAGTTATATATAGTTAGTGGTTTCCGGGGTGATTTTGTGGAATTTACTGATCATTATGAATGAAAAATAAAGCACTACTTTTTTCATTCACAATGATAGTTATATATGTCAAAAATTCTCTGGAATTAAAAAAATGGAAGTAGATGTAGAAATATATCCACATAAGTCTCTAGCATGACTCATTTTTTCACGTCGAACGGTGAAAACGCCTTCACAGCAGATGTTTTTGGTGATTCTGTAAACATTACTGCGGTGAGTGATTGATTATATTTTATAAATAGTTGAGAAAACATACACACTGTTATAAATGACTCCAGGCTTTCCCGGTGAACAGCGTAGGTGAAATTTTATCGGGATTCTAACCGGGCAAGAATTGGCTCCATGCCGACGTTTCGACAGTGGCGTCAGCTGTCAAAACGTTGGCATGGAACCAACTCTTACCCGGTTAGAATCCCGAGAAAATTCCATCTACACACCGATAGTTTTTTGTCGGAATCTAGATGCTAGAAATTCCTAATTTTTTCAATAATCTTCTTTTGGGGCGCACAGCCGTAATCTATCCCATGCAAAACAGCATATGTTTTTGGGCAAATTCCTCGAAAAGTAGATCGGCAAGGGTTTCATATTTTGATATCATTGGAAATATGAGAGTTTTTTTTTCTTTAAAACGAGATCAAATTCTAGATGAAGTGATACCTCGCTCAAACTACCCTAAGTCGTCACAGCGGATATTCATTTAACCCCACACTACTTCTGCAGTACAGAAAAATGGAAAAAAAGAGAAGATCTCTGTCCAATAGTTAGTCTTTAAAATTCTCGTCCTTGTGTACCTTTGTGATTGCATTTAGAATAGTTGGAGACACTACTAAAGGTAGCTTAATGCCTGTATTTCACTTTTATGGCAGTAGCCTGAGAAGTTGCTTGTCATTGGCACTTCGATGTGTTAAACCCTCCCTTATCGAGGAGGGTTAGCGAACAGCTGTAATGGACGTAACTTGTTGTAACGTTCCGCCATTTTCCCTTCCACTGATGCAGCACCTCATTTCTTAACTTTAATGTACGTCTACTTTTTTCCATATACCGACCTTAACAATCGAATCTGCTGAACTGTATTGCACATGAATTTCTATGCCAAGAGAAGAACCTCGACCATCAGTTCAACGCACTGTCAGGGGTGCGGGGGTTAGAGGAACAGGGGACCGGAACTTGCCTTCCCACGCCCGCTCCTCCACCCCCTCCCGAACCCCCATCCTTCCTCCCGGCATGCCATTGGAATTTAAATACGGGCGGGCGCGTTGAATTGATACGAATTAAAAACCTCTTTGCATCACCCGGCAACTTAGTTTCCAATTTAAAAAAGGGGCCCTGGAGCGCTTGTTTCGCATGACGCAAGCGATGAATAAAATAGCCATTTCCTCGGGATTGTGCCGCGGTACAAAAAAAAATAAGAAACGAACTTTTAATATTTACTGCGTCCCATGAATGTTTCAACCCGCTCGAACCCAAGAGGGAGAAGGTGGAGGTGGGCTTCCGGGCGACCCGTGCTTGTAATTCATTACTTCGCGTTGGATTTGCGATACACAACAATGAATACGTTTCTTCTCTTCGTGTTTCATCCATTATTCCTTCGCTTTTAACCGTGAATCCGATATGTTGTCTCGAAACCTCAAAACTGAGTGTCTGAGTGAGAGGTGTACCGTCCTGCCTTAATAACTCGCCCATGTCGGTCATTGCCGTAGGCGAGGGGCCTCGCGTTATTTCCCGGTGAAAATTCATTTGTTTTTCTTCTTCTTGCACAATTTATCGCGCGTTCATTTTATAATGGTGGTCAGAGGTTGATACGGAATATGGCTGTAAAAAATATTTTTACATCAAAACGAGTACTGTGTCCCATGCATGTGCCATTTTAGTGTGGTTAAATACGGATGATACACTGTACCTCTCGTTCATTTTTGTAGAGCAAGCCATTGAAAAACTGCACTAATGACATATCTGCGTGGTATTCTATGAGTAACAGCATGATTGCCCGGTAAAAGTTTACTACATATATTCACCATCTTCATTACTCGCTAATAAATGCTTACGTTCCAATACTTTTGCAGTTAAATTCAAACAATTTGTATTGAAAAATATGCATGCTCAAACAGCTTTTGCATTTATAAAAGAACTAACCGCATGCCAGACGTGCTACCAGAAATAATTCTATAATCATAATGCTTTGGTAGACCTTCATACGCTACATTATTGGACCAGTCTAATTTTTTATCCTCATAATTTGAAGAAAAGAGGCCTGATATAAAAGTAATTCTTATTTGTGATAAAATATTTTATTGTTATGCAAATAAAGAGCTTCACATTTACAGAAGGAATTCTCATTTCGGCATATGTCTTTCATGACTTGTTTGAATTTAGCCAATACCTAATCATTCAAAGGAAGTGGGTGTAGTTAGTTGTAAGCAGCAAATATTCCTTCCCTGAATTTAACTCACCTTAGTTAATCCCAATCTATCTATCGCCAATGTAGGAAAAAGTCCATTTCCGAGATACATGATGCTCTGCTTGAATCATTTGAAATTTTTGGCCATTCTAAGTGTGCATGTTTCAGCCATAAAGTGTATATTTACTAATTAGATGCACAGGGAATGCACATGTTTTACAGTTTCTGTCATTGCAACCGTATATCTGCCGCGTAACAGTCATTAACGTGTTTTATGTCGTGGTCGCGCTACCTACTTGGAAAATACCCAACGGAATTGTGGTAACTCCTAGTCGAAAGCCAATGTTCCATTATCGGAATCTGAGTGGGGCCCACCAAATCCGTTCCCCACGCTTGAATTGGTCGCTTCGGTATTGAGATGGGACGGGCAGTTACAGAGGCGTCCCCAGGGATTACGAAAATCACGGTGCCATTCTACCATTTGGTGGGGAACGAGTTTTTTTTCCCACTCTGCTAGTATTGCTGATCATGAAAATTCGTAAAACGCCAAAGAATTGCGTAAACATTTTGGCTCCTGTATAAACCTTGCCTACCTTTGTCTGACCAGGCTCACATTTTTGGTTTTCATATCCTTACAATGAGGTGAATCCGATAAAAAATAATCACAACGTAAAATAGTGCCATCAGTGAGTTGGGAGTGAGAAATTCATTATTCTCTTACGGTGGTTCCACTGAAATGTGACTTAAATGTCATAATATTAATATCCTAGCCACTTACAGAAAATCTTGTCCTTAGTGTGATATAAACTACTGAATGTTACCATCACACTTAAATTTTTGTCGCAAATTTAATTGGAAATTACATGGTGTTGAATACGATAATGAGTATAGAAAAATAGTAGTTTTGAATCTAATATCAATGGCGTTTTCGCGACAAGTATCCGAGAAGCGAAAATGCTCAGGGAATTGAATGTTGTTGAAACTAAGACATCAGTCGATTTGGTTTTAGAGTTATTAGGAATTAATTACGGGAACTGAAGTCAAAATCCATTAGTTCGACATAAGTGGTGCTGCTGTCTGGTCCTATGCAGAGTCATCTACATGCTGCAACAACAATTATCAAGTAATTGTTGTGGCGGCATGTAGATTACTCTGCTCCTATGGCTATAAAAGTGTTTATTTAAAGACATTCTTTGACTAATCTGCATTATTTATGCCTCAATTTCGTTGTATAGTAGTAAAGACATATATCGTCAATGAAAACAGTACTTTTTAAACAATACAAACCAAAGGGTGGAATTTCGTCCTTGTTTTGATTACAAAGTCGCACTGGATCTTTCTTAATTATTGGGTGACTAAATGTGACGCTACCTACTCGAATATTTATCAGAGTAGTTCAGAATGATTGCAAACATATACTTAATTATTTCACAAGGTTTGTGTTTTTACTTTAAAATCAAGTTTTTGTGGCATTAACAACTTTAATTCTATTACCATGTGTTGCTGAGCCAGCCCAGTCAACGGGTTAGAGTAGTGCAGGCTGGTCAAAAAAGCAGTCATACGGAAAAGAATTGCATTTATGCATTTGCATACTGTTCAACCGTGACCAAGATTCTACTCTCTTCTCACCGTGATTAGTCTTCTTTTGTTTTCAAGCGACCGCAAGCTTTCGGGAGCGAGCTCTTTCACAAAGAGCATTGCTGCCTGCGTACGCGAATCCGCCTTCCTTTGTGACGGGCGCGGTGCTATTACCTTCCTCTTCTTTCTGCTGCCGAGGCATTCATAGCAGAGTGCCCATAAAGTTCTCCCACGTCCTGCACGTCCGATCTTCTCCCATTCTGCGGGATATCTCGGTGGCTCCCGAGGGAATCGCACGGATGAATGGGCAGGACGACGGTGACCCAATTGAGGTCCCTCTCTAACTCCTTCCCTCTTATATAAGGTTTTCAAAAGACCTTCCGGGGGAGGAGGAGGAGGTAGGAAGAGATGGATGGGGGTAATTGCCTGCAACGCCGACATTTTGTATCTTGGAATTTTTGTTTTAGACATGCGCGTAAAATGTATTCTCGACCGCGAACTGAAATATGCCTTCGGGGAATTGAAAGAATACCTAGTTTGGGAACGGGGAGTTCTTTTCCCAGAATGGATTCCTTGCCTTAACTCCGACCAGTAAGAGGCTGAAGTTGTGCTTGCATGCGCCGTGTCCAACCATTCTTCGCTCTAGGGAAATTTCTGAATGCATAATGAGACTTATGATCTTTGTGCTAACAGCTTTTGGCTTTTGAATGTTTCTTCGAAGAAATATGTATGAATGAAAAGTAATGTTTTTGATTATGGATTCATAATCGAAAGATAGAGTGGAATGTGTACATAAACGGAATTGAAGGAGATATGAGCTGTAAAATAACAGGAGACACGTTGCCGCAAGGCATAAGATTCCTGGCACGCCACAGAAAGCGGTGGGACTATATAAACCCGTAAAAAGACCTACTACTTAAGATAAACAGTCAATATGCCTTCCAAAGAGAAGTAGAAGATAATAAAAGTATTCTTCAGACCTCAGTATCTACTTTAAATGTTTATTGGCATCAAGAAAACGTCTTTTCAGTCTCTCTTCATTGCTCTCTCTGAGCATCGTAGCTAAGTTACCTCTAGTAATCATAAACATTATCGGCGGAATTGATCACGGCTACTGTGATCCTTAGTCGTATGTGGAAAAAATGACATTTCAAACCTGTCCATCCTGCAATCTATCCCTCTGATTTTATTTATGTGATCGGACCTACCATACTAGCACGGAGTTTATAATATGTTCTTCAGTCCTCTGGAGAAGTAACTCACCTCAAATTTACTCAACATTTTATGCTTATTCTTTATTCTACGCTGTGATAGTGAATTTCATCCCAATTGTAAAATTGATTGATTCAGGCCTGGCTCCATCGAGACAATTTATGTGCATGAAGAAGATTGAACTTCGTAATTTTCAGCAATTTGTTGAAACCTCCATGTTTTTTTTTGACTATGGACTTCATCGTTTTGATTTACGGCTCCGAAAAAAAGTTCATTTGCCCTTCTCAAGAGCGAGTACCTACACATGAACTTTTAATTGCATCGGGATGTGGGCTGCAGCCGAGGTAATTTTGTGTCTAATTAGTGCGGGCAGACAATTAGGTGAGTGGGGAGGTGGGGAAAAGGGGAAGTGGGCGGAGACAGGAGGGCGGGAGGAGTCGCCAAGCCATCAAGTGCAGTCAATTCCCTCACGAAAGGCCCCTAGGGCCCGGGAGCCTCGGCCGCTCGGAGCTGTCTACTCGGATAGGGGCCACCGAATAGGGTTGAGAATTACAATGAACAAAAAAATCGCTCCCACTGGGAATTGAAATCGGCAATTCAGCCGAGAATATAATTCATTGCTCTTCTCTTCAATAAAATTTCCCCCTCGCACCATGAGTGGGATTCTGATTGGTCCTGGCTGAATGTGGTTGCAGCTCGTCGAATTTTCCTCATCGTTTGGCATATAAACATTCATCCAGAGTGTGTTGTTTTACTTTCTTTCTTGACAGAAGTCGACGTAAATGATTGTCAGTGAGAGTATATTTTATTTTTAAATGTTAAATTTGAAGAAAAAAGCCAGAATGGGCGAGTGACAGAATATCAGTGGTTGAAATGAAAGCACTCTCGACGAATTTCGTTGTTGTCTGTTTGTGCATGCCTGCAAGTAATCATAGAAATGAGGTGGTGAATGGAGTTTATGATCAACTGGAGGAGATAATTAGAGAATCGCTGGGGAAGAAAAACCTACTCGTGATGGGTGATTGGAGTGCAGTAGTGTGGGATGGGCGGAATAGAAACGAAGCAGGGGTGTATGGGTTTTGCAAAGAAGGCATTAAAAATAGAGTAACTTATGGTGGGGTGAAGAATGAACGTGAAGTAGCAAAAGTATTAAATGCAAAATCGAGGAGGGTAGTAAAATTATTCGCCTCGGTTCTCATTCATTCTTCCTTCATTGATTCAGTTTGACCTTCTAGTAAGGCTGAATTTTCAACTGAAACAATGCGTCACTTGAGATTCTCTCATTTGTATTTGCCTACAGCGCTTTCTTTACTTCTTGCTATACTATTTTGATTATGCTTGTGCCATGTTTATTTTGTTTGCAATATAGTTTCATCTCTTCCCATGAACTAAAACCTTGATGCGGTGGAAGGACTTGCGCGTTCGTGGCTGCATTAGAATATCAGTTCGTGAAATATTGAATGAAGATAAATCATAAGAAAATAAGCGTACTGAGATTTGCTAGGAAAAAGAAAGCGAGACTGGTCTCAAAAGCAGGAGGGCGCAGACTGAAGTAAGTTAAAAAATTTAATTACTTGGGTAGCACGTTGTTGTAAAATGAGTGTAGTAGCAAGGATATTGGAAGGAGAATTGCGTTAGCATAGGAGGCATTCAGAAATATGAGGGAGCTGCTGACGGGGACTTACTGTAAGAATCTAAACAACAGGATAGTGAAGAGTTTAATATGGACTGTATCACTGTACGATGCAGTTTCGTGGGCTCTGAAGGAAGACGGGAATAGGCAGCTGGCCTTTGGGATGTGGGTGTGGAGGAGAATGGGAAAAGTTCAGTGATCGGAAAAGAAGATGAACGAGGAAGTGCTCGGTATGGTGGGTGGAATCTTCTGGAGGAGATTAGGAGGAGGCAGAGTGGATGGTTGGAACAAGTAAGTGTCTGCGTAAGGCGAGCGGGATGCTAAGGGGAAGTGTCTAGGGGGACAACCCCCTCCCAAAGTCTTGAAAAAGAATCGGAACCCTGAAAAAGAAACGAATTAGGTAGATTATTTTCAAAGGGGTTAACATATTTGATTCGAATCTATTGGAGTGAAACCTAACTACTACTGTTGAGTTCTGAACGATTACATTTTGGAAATATATATATTTTAACTACAAAGTATGAGCTGCCAAAGAGACTTTTTAACTAGGTTTATCGATAGGTAGTGTTGCTAATTATATTTTGATTCGATCCCTATTGCTTGTATTCTTATCAGCGACGCTTGCATTTTCCTGTATGAATCTTGTATTTCTGCGCATTTATGTTATTTATAAATGCATAAACACAAATATATTCTCTAACATTAAACAAATAGTTTCAGGCTTGAATTTGTGGAAATCATTCATAATTAAATAAAGAAGAAACTTCCCAAAGTATTTATATATACAGGTGCTTTGCTGTTTTTCGACACCTTGAAAATGACGGTTATCCGTTGAAACTAGGGTCGTTCACGTCAATAAAACAGTGTGGATAAATGCAATTTGAAATTTCTTTTTATTAATTCTCTAACATATGTCGCATAACTATACTGTGGTGCATATTGGTGAAATATCACCCCCTGCTACGCACCCTTGAGGTGACTAGCAGGGTATTATGTTGATGTACATGTTTACTTCTGCAATTCCGAAGAGGTAGTGATGGAGACATGAGTGTGGATATGGAATCCACTCTCCCATAATCAGAAGAAAATTCCGGCTTCGTTCCGGATGTAAGTGCACGGACCATCCGGTGGTGGCGCGTCCTGCGATTACGAAACAGCGAAATGAACCACCCCCTCCTTTTCAGGAGGCTATTATGTCTACATCTACAAAATACCCTGCATGCCACCTCAAGGGTGTATGGCAGGGGGTGAGTAGTAGGGTGCATTACACTATACCCTAAAGTTAGTGTATCTACGACTAATGATGCACTAGCATACATTGCTAATGCCTGTCGCGAGGCGAAGCCTCACAAGCATGCACTTCGGCACAGATATACTACCAATGTTAGAGGGACCGTTAGTATTTATGGATGCTGCAACTACAAATATGGAAAGAGATTCAAGAGTTATAGCGAAAACAGACACAGCATGCTGTTAAGTACTAGGTAGCAGATAAGGATACATGTATTTGGGAGAACTACTACTACGGCTGTAGGCGCAGAAAGCATGCGACCCCGAGTTTGAGACTTCACATCTTCAAAACGGCTTGGCCGATTCTAATGAAATTGGCATCAACATCTAGCCTGTTTTAACCTACGCTAAGTGACTACAAGACAACTTTTCAAATACTATAACAAAAGTTTGTTTCTTGAGAGAAAAGGAAAAAGAGAGCCCATCCTTTGGCCCGCGACAGGCAATGTCCAACTTATGTTTGTTACACAACTATGCTTGTTACACAAATCACAACCAGTGTTGTTTTCTTCACCGCAGAGATTAAAAGCCAGTCCTACGGTGGGACGGGTAAATATATCATAATGCCCGACTTAGGGAAAATGGAGTTCAGTCAACCACAGGAAGCTACATTTCCCCAAACGGGTGTTTATCGTTTCATTTTTCGGTCGACTGCCCAGAGCGCCCTTCTCTCCATTATTCCAACGCGGACGCAGGCACACACATACACGCGCAGGCCATCGGATTCATCCGAGTTTGAAAAACACGGAAATTGCGCGCGTGGCCACACGATAATATCCCTGGGCGTTTAAACCGATTACCTGCATGTACTAACCCCTCCCGCGTCAATTTCCACCCTGCCCTACACTTACCCATCAAACTACCGTCACCCTCCTCTTCCCACAAAATCCATTCCCTTGCTCCCATAGTTTAGCCCGCATGGCCTACTCACATCTCCTTGAAGATATTCCACTTTCTCGTTTGTTTTTTTTTATACGGAAACTGCTTTCAATGATATCATGCCTAAGGTACCGGAAAGCAAGTATAAATACTGACTATGCGGATTAGTCGATAAACATTTTTTTAATTATCAACGTCTGCACTGTAAATTGCCCTCAGCAGTGCCATAAGTCATTGAGCTGACAGTTTTCAAATTCAATTCCTTCTCATATTCGCTATAAACTCCACTACCGATGTTGATTTGTACTCCCATTTTAAACCATTTAGTTTTCTGTAACTCTTCCCGTCATTTATCTTGTTTCACATATGTCATGTATTAGATAATACATTTCTGTTTTTTTTCCAAAGTTTCATCCTTTTTGCTTTTTATGACAGGTATTTTTCTTGATCAATTTAAGAAATACATTGTGTGTAAAAGCAGGAATTTGTGGAGGTTATTAAGTAGAGGTCATTTCACTATCTACGTCTACGAACTACCATGCAAGCCACCTACAGGGTGTGTGATGCTGAAAATTTTTATTCGTTTTTTTTGTTTTAGAACTCGAAAAGGAGATAAAAGAGTTATCAAATAAATTACCTTCCTACAAACGGGAACTTCATACCTCTGTTCTCTCCCCCACCTCCTTCGACCTATTCCCTCCACTCCCATGGCCCTGCCACACGCCCCTGCGTCGGCTCACAGGATAATATGTCGACGCAAATTTCTGTGATGAAAGATTCATACAAAAATCACAACAAATTTCATTTCCGAATGCACTTTGCAGTTGATTCAGTCAAAATATCATTGTAAGAAGCAAACGAGTCTTCTGGATGTGAAACAGAAGAGCTGCAAGGACATACATCTACATCTACGAAATACCCTGCTAGCCACCTCAAGGGCGTGTGGCAGGGGGTTAATTATCAAACAACATGCAATACACTATACCCTATTACAGTTAAAGTAACTACGACTATTGATGCATTAACAAAAACGTGCAAATACTTGTCAGGAGGTGAAGTTTCACAAACGTGCACTACACTATATAGGTATACTATCGATGTTCGAGTAACTATTTGTATGCATGTTATTGAAACTACACAAATGTACAGAGATAAATGAGTTAAGTATATAGGAAACATTCAAGACGTGTTTTTAGTAGGTAATTCATTGGTTTTTCTAACCTAAGATTGGTTGCCTACAGCCCTCTATCATTCCTGTCTAATGCTAGCTCCGTAACTCCCTGGTAGATGTTCTTATATTCTTCCCTATTTATTCGATCAATGTATTTATCCCTCAGCCATCCTCTAGGGATTTATTCCTTCATTTGTTTTTCACTTCTATTTCATTATTCTTTTCTATTTTTCCGTCAGAAGGACGTAAATGAGTTAGCAGGGGACAGGGCAGAATGCAGGGATGCCGTAAATCAAACTTATTATTGAATGATGATGATGATGAACGCGAAAATGACAATTTATTTATTTTACGGTCTAAATTATTTTTAAAACAGTGAGTGGGAAAGTTCATTCGTTGAAATATTTTCTCTCTCCGCTCCGGACGAAAAGCAGGGACGCGCTGTAAAACATGACACTTCTATGGGATAGGCTGCCCACTTGACGCCAGAACCCGCGGCGCAAATCAGACACATCGACGAGCCCCAGTTGGAAGGACAGGTGCCCGGAACAGCTGTTCGCTGTCCTCCCCACGCCAAGAGCCCATCCCCCCCCTCTACCCTCCCAACAGGCGCATTATACACCCACGCCTTGGGCGATCCCCCACAACTGGATAACTGCACTCCTGTCCCATAAACTTAAAACCAACCCAAGGCTAGACCAGCCACCTCCCTCCCGCAAAGTGGGCGCTCTCAATTCGCCATTATCCGACCCACGAAGAACAGAATGGATGGAGTCATACGGCGCAATTGGCGAGGGGGAACATGAACGCATTAAAATGCGCAATCTGCCATACCGAGTGGATCATTCACAACTCTCGTTGAAGCTGCTGGCAGACGCATACATATACATCTATATAATGCCCTGCAAGCATTGGTGTGTGGCAGAGGGTGAGTCATCACGAACATGAATTACACTGTACCGCAATAAAGTTAAATAAACTACTACTATTGGTGCATAAGAAAAACATGCATATACTTGTAAGTAGGCGAAATTTCACCTACGTGCATTGCACTATAGTTATTTCACCAATGTTAGAGAAACTATTTGTGTTAATGTATTTTTCAAGTACACAAATGGCATTGATACAATTGGTGTACCTGAAGCATGCACGGCGTGCTGTTAGTACTAGGTATCAGATAAGGATATAAGCATTAGGAAGTAAATCCACTAATTAGCTACATTACCTATCGACAAAACTAATTTTAAGTCTCATTGGTGGCTGATATTGTCTCTTATACGCAGAACTATACTGCACGGAGTAGGTTAGCTTATTGGAAGGGGTACTGAGAAGAGACGGGAGAAAGGTGTTACTTCTATATCAACATAATATCTTTCACGAAGTGACGTAGCCAGGAGTTTGTTTCTGGGGGGCTGCTGAGTATTAGTAGAGGGAGAGTAGGGGTTAAAATTTTTGAAAAACAGGTGCGTAGTTGTGCTTTAGGCAATTAAGAGTGTAATTGCTACAGCAGTGTAACAGCCGATTTTTATAGATTTTGCTGTGCTAATATCTGAAAGAATACGGTAACCATAATTTTTCATGTTTGAAAATAACGAACATGTTAGTTATGAAAATGAATCTCAGGGTAAATAGTAAATTATATCAATATTTTTTGTAAAAAATCGGAAATATTTCCTATTGTGCCTCCTAATTATATTAAATTCGACATTTTGGGAGGCGTGGGAAGGGGCACCATGAACTCCCCCCTTCTACGACACTGCTTGCAATCCGCCTCAAGGGTGTGTGACATGCACCACACAATACCCTGTTAAGGCCGTTTTACGCGAGGCACTTAATTGTGCAATTTCATGCACAGAAATTGCGAAAACGCAGGCACGGAATTAGAGCAGGGGTTATTTTCCCATCTGTCGTTTACGCATTTGCGCATGAATTCTTGCATTTCACATCACACATGCAACACACATTTTATATACATTTTTTTCAAAATACATACAAAGTATACTGCTGAGTAGCAGCCCCGCCTGCTTCGCCAGAACTGGGTATCAGATAAGGATAGAAGCATTAGGCAGTCAATCAACTAACTAGTTACACTACCTATCGAAAAATCTAGTTAAAAGTATCATTGGCAGCTGTTATTGTCTCTTTGAGTCTCTACTTCGGGAATGTCACATAGCTGATGAAGCGTATGTCGGCTTTTGTTATAAAAATTTGTAAAGTAAGCGTAGTTTTTTCTATTTACCATGAATATACCGCATTTTATTGTCTAACATGCGCACGTTTCCACCCCCCGAAAATGACCATTGAAAAATCTACATCTGCATCTACGAAGTACCGTGCAAGCCTCCACTAGGGTGTATCGTAGGCTTTTGCAGAGATATGTCTTCTCTAAGTGTTTTCGGGTATTGCTGCGTCCTTGTTTATTGATCTCGAGATTTCGATAACATTACAGGCAGCATCATCAGAAATAATTACACTCATCAGAAATTGCGAGCAGCTTGATCAGGAACGATGTATGCGTTCCTAATGATGTTCCTTGCAATTCCTGACGAATGCAATTATTCCTAATGATGCTGCCTGCAATTTTATCGAAATCTCGAGACCAAAAAACAAGGACGCAGCCATACCCGAAAAGACTTTCAGAAGAATTGAAAAGTCAGGTACGTGTCATGCACGATAATAAAATTAATATTTTTGTGCATTAGTGTGGTTGCAATACATATTAATACAAACTATTTCTCTAACATTGGTAGCATACCTATAAGTAGTGTAGAGCATGTTTGTGAAATTTCGACTCCTGACGACTATTTTCAGGATTTTGCTATTGCATATAAAGTCGTTGTTACATATACTTTAATAGGGTAGAGTAGGGATGGGCGGTACTAAAAAAATGACCGGCATTTCTTTGATGAGTATTAAAAAGCAATAGTACTACTAGCCCGGTAACACCGACGAAAAAATACCTGTATTTATGTTATTCAATACATATTTTAATTAATTACAAACTAACACACGTTTCACCCTAGTATTCCGGTATTTTGGAAAATTATAATATCAGTTCAAAACGGTACACAGAATTTTCCATCCAACGGTATTTTTAATGAACTTCCATCGAGAATATACATTGGCTATTCAGTAAATACTTTTTATTATCACTATGTTTGCACTCGTCGCTTTTTATTAAAATGATTTTAAAACACATGAAGAATGATCGGTATTGTTTGAATGTTGTGGTCAGGTAAAATCCCCTATTAGAGTGATCAATCCTTGTGGTCGCACTAACGTTTAACTTACAGGAATAAATATTTGTGCTTATACGGTTCAAAATCATCGATTGTCTTGTGTTCGGCATGCGTCAAAAATGTATACTTACCTATTATAACAATAAGGATAACGAGCATATCTTAACTTCACGGTTATGTAAATAAGAAAAAAAGACAGACATATTACGAGAACATTTGAAAATTTAGTGTAGTTAGTAAATTTTCGTTGTTAATTCCGTTAGTTGACGCAAGATGGCAGCGCTGTCGAAGTACCGATATTTTTAGTACCAATACTGTTGGTAGTACCGATTTTAAATACTGGTCGGTACTACCGGATTTGAAAAAATAGTACCGGTACTACCGAATACCGGTATTTTTTGCCCATCCCTAGGGTAGAGTGTAATTCATGTTGGTGATAATTCACCCCCTGCCTTACTCCCTTGAGGTGGCTTGCTGGGTATTATGTATAGATGTAAAAAATTCCCATCCGTGACAAAGGCGATCGCATGAAGACGCATTCTTCATTATATTTGCTCACGACGATGTGTCATTACAACATCATTATGTTACAAAACGCGAGAAAAAGTTTTTCACCGTATCATGTGGGAATATATACGGGGGGAATCCTACTCGTGGGTGCGTAGCAGGTACACGCGTAAATGCGGGTTACTCCTCTTTAATCTTCTCGTGTGATCTTCCCCAGTTACTCCCCGCCCTTGCATTTAAACCTCCTCACCTTATATCCGACCATCTCCCCTATCTCGTCTTACGAGCAAACGGGAGAAGTTCTGCAGGAGCGCTTAGAGAGCCCTTGGCGCAATAAGCCGTACCCCGAAGGGTCCTCCCGCCCATCAGCCCCTTCCCTCCAGGGGGGACCACATGTCCATTGTGTCGAGTTTCCCATTAGGGGCTTGCATTTCGGTAGGGAGGGGCGCATTACGTGGATAAATATATTTTACGGAGGCCCCATTATCTCCAGCCTGGCTTCCATTATCTCTTCCGTTGTTGAGGACAGAGGTAACCCCCACCACCGCCACCTCGGGCTGATGCCCGTTGGCCTTCTGGCCGGGGTGATTTCCTCCGTGGCTCGAGGCGACTGGCTTGGATGAGCGTTTCATGTTGTGGAAGTCGTCATGCTGCGCATATTTGGAATCGCTTTTCGCCTATTCTCTCCCTCGCTCGCCGTGAAAGTGAGTAAACCTGGACCTTGGCTTAGCCACATGTATGGTATCTGATGGGGTCATCTGGGTCGAGGGAGGGGTTGTTATTCCATCGGCATCTACGCGATATCCTGCATGCTACCTCAATGGTGCGTGTCACAGGAGGTGACTAAAACGAGGCATGTTCTACCGTCAAACACACTGTCAAAATATTATTATATATTTTTACTAAAACATTAAGGTTAAGATGGTTGGAGCTTTTATTTTCTTGCACAGATTTGCGTGAAACGGCGAACTGTTACTCATTAGTCAAATATTTAGATAAAACTAAAATGAATGCATCATGCCAAATTGTTTTTTTTTGGCAATTCAATGCTATTTTAATACGTAGCCTGATGGCACATGACATACATTTCTTAGTAATTCGATTACATACGTATGTGCAGATTTTATTATAAACGCGAAATAATATATCCCTTATTGTTATAATTGTTGCTAACAAATATCGTGTCACGCCGAGTCTAATATTCAAAACAAACTTACTTCAATATAATTTCGTCTAAATTTCGAATCCGCGCCGAAGACTCTAGTCGTAACATAATTTAATAAAATGAATAAATTATAAATATGAGCCTTATATCATTTCGATTACTGCCTGTATGGTGAGTTCCAATGCATAAACAGATGATCTCTAGTGAAATGTGCTCCAAGATTTTTTTTTCATTTTGCTTTAAAAATTGCTAAAATGTGCACTCAATGACCCACGGCTACCGCTCCAGCCAATTAAAAAATAACGTATTATCTGGACGCCGGTCTTCGCTCGAACTGCAATTTTTCTTTAGCCAAATCCTTGAAGAATTCACACGAGCTGAGGAAATAAATATTTTGGAATGCTGTTAAAAACACGATAGGTACAAGTTCACAAATCGCTGCTTAGTTCTCCATCCACGACATGTGGATGTATCATTCTTTCCTGTAAACAAACATACAGCAATGACTGTAGCCATAGAGATGATCTTAAAAAGCGCGAAAAAATACCAAAATAGTGTATTTGATCGAAACTAGGTATCTAAAGTTATGGACCAGTAAGTCCAAAAAGAACGCTAGAAAAATAAACTTTCAACTTTCCCGCGCACTTTAATTAAATTTCCATTGTCTTAATTGTATTTTATCATATGTTAGAGTCATAAAATGAAATACTCTATCTTGAAATTTACATTGATCCCCATGGTTTTCGACAATTGGCGTGGACATTTTTTCAAGGGTCAAATTCTCTACCTTAACGAGTTTTTCCGATGATCAGACTAGCCCAATAAATTTCTCGTACCTGAGACAATATTTATGGCATCTCATTAAAACCGTTAGAGCCGTTTTCGAGACAAATTTTACACTTATGCAGATGTACAGTTATTACTCGTTTAGATAGCTGGATATAGGTTGAATATGCACATAGATTTCACATGCAATACGGCTTTTATAACTTTACCTATGCGGGATGACTACTTCAATTGTGCATCGCAGGGACCACTAGTTAATTTCCAGTCGTGCTTGCACGCAAAACTAGAAAAAGTTTAAAAAATTACCGACACATAATACATATGTAATCAATTTAGTACGACATGCAGAAAATAAAAAAAGGGATAAAAATATATTAAAATTGGTTCGACGAAAGCGGTGTTGGACATGATATACCTACAGCAATTACGAAATGCAATATTTCAGTCAGATTTAGAAATCATAGGTCCATATCAGGGCCAACGTCTATCAGCGTGAGATGCTGCTTGCTCCGCAGCTTCTCGTATTTCTTGATCTGCCTGTCTCTGGCGTGTGTGGTGAGGGAGGAGTCAAACCTTATCTTCTCTAATGCGCGAAGGGAAGATAGTACGGATTGCCAAGGTCGAAAACAGAAAACTACACTCAGGTTACTTACCCAAGGTACTACCCACCGCTAGTTCTAACTTAGGGATCAGCAGTGCACCGATATTTAAGAGGAGGGAGACTTATTTCTTTATTGAGCCTAGAGTGCGTTCAATATAATAGCGAAGTAGACAGAAATGCATCCTATGTGTAAGCACGTCCCATGCCGTTTGGGAAAGGGAATCATGCGACAGAATAATCCATGATGGTGGCCTTTGTTTAAATCATACGACCGTGAAAAAATTGTTAACTTTTCATTTCTTTGTAAGCCTAATCAGTATAGATATTTCAACTGCGCTATAATTTGGACGGCCTCTTGTGGATTAATATTGGTTGATGTGCATGGCATTCCGGCTGCATTTAGTAGGTATTCTCTGCCTCCCATTTATCTCCTTTGGTGGATAGCCGTGAAATCTTCTTTCGCATTCTTTGATTTCGCGTCTAGCTTCTTTTACTTTTGTTATTTATTCACATCAGAGCCCGGTCACTGGTATTGTGGGTTGGGGACCTTCGTAACAACCAATGGGGATACCTCACTACTTGAATCCACGCCTTCCTAGAAATTCACGCGCGCTGTTACCTTCACTTGTTCGCTAACGCTCGGAGTTTTAAAGGTTTTGAACAGTTTTGAAGCCTCGTGGCCTAAAAACAGCTATTCAAGAACAAGGAGGCCGTATTAGTCGTGTTCAATAAATTCAAGAAATCCACTTTACGTGTTAAATTGGTAAGTGTAACATAATATATGGAGATAAGTTATAGGAAATATTCAAATGTAATTCGTGAAATGGAAATGATGTTTATGTATTTCACCTTCAGTTATAATGACTTGGCCACGTTGCTGTGTGGAGAATTGTGGAGAAAACAAGAAACTGCGTTTCAGGTAAGAATTTTGATGAATATGCAAGTGATAGTATCAATTAAATGTTCATGATTTGTTGTGTTTGCAAAAGGTCCTTCGCGTTGGTTGCTCAGGGTGTATCTCTGGAAAAGACACTTCTTGTCGAAATTTATTTTTATAATGTCCAAGCCAATATGCAGTGATTTATTCTGCGCATTAGAACTGTCATTTAAGAAATATGAGATAGAGGATGTGGTAGGACACAAGAAATATTTTATTTACTTACGTACTTATTTGTGATTTATAGATTTCCACACCCTTATTCTGACCGCAATAAGAGGTTTGGCGAATGGCTGAAAAGGATCGGTGACGATAAGTTGAATGCCTTAGACCCTATGGTGGTGTACAAAAATAAAAGAATATGCTTCAAGCATTTCTCCGTAAATTGTTACGTCGAGGGCACCCAAAAATTGAAAAGAGATGCCATTCCAACAAGGTTTCCGAGAAGGCCTGCTGTGGCAGCTGTCACTGGTGGCGACGGGGGTTCCTCATCAATGGGTAATTATTCAATTTGTTTTAGTTACATGCAGTTTAACATATATGGCACTAATCAGTGGTTTTAAATGAAGTTTATTCGTTTTGTTAAAACTTTAAAAAAGTGAAGATCAGATGTATTTCTGTGTGTGTTAAAATTATGCACTGTGATGTAGCCTATGAGTGTTTCCATTTATATGACTGCATTGTTTCCTATTTTCAGTAAACCCTGTAGAACCTATAGCTGTGGAAGCTGTCACCGGTGGCGATGGGGGTTCCTCATCTATGGGTAATTATTCAATTTCTTTTAGTTACATGCAGTTTAACATACATGGCACTAATCAGTGGTTTTAAATGAAGTTTATTCGTTTTGTTAAAGCTTTAAAAAAGTGAAGATCAGATGTATTTCTGTGTGTGTTAAAATGTATGCACAGTGATGTAGCCTATGAGTGTTTCCATTTATATGACTGCATTGTTTCCTATTTTCAGTAAACCCTGTAGAACCTATAGCTGTGGAAGCTGAGATGAGATCAGAGATGCAACAGGAACTGTTGCCTGATGAAGGGCCTTCTCAGGAATCATTTGAGACTCCAATAAGGCATCCCTCAACACCACAGAAATCACACAGACAGAGGGAAGGTGTCCTTCATCGACTTGGTGTCAGAAAAGCAATATCATTGACACCCAAGGCTAGGTCGTTGTATAACACTAATAAGCTTTTGAGGAAGGCTGCTTCTCGCTCCTCCAAAAAACTTCTTAGTTTTAGGCAACGGCTGCAAGCTGCCGAAGAAGGTTTAAACCGAGGTGTGGGGGCTCTTGATACTCTACCACAGACTGTCTCGTCTTTTGTGCAGTGCCAGGTGTCGCAGTATCAGAAGAGAAGCAAAGGTCGTAGGTTTTCTTTAGACTACAAAGTTTGGTCTCTTTCTCTTATGAAAAGAAGTGGAAGGGCCTATGACTACTTGTCTAAAGCGTTTGTGCTTCCTTCTAGGAAAACATTACAAAGGCTTCTATCACGCTTGTCCTTCTCGACTGGCATTAATGATGCAATGTTCGATCATTTGTCTGTCACAGTGGAGAAGAGTGTGAAGGCCATTGATCGGCATTGCATTGTAATGTTTGACGAAATGAGCTTGACTCCCCATTTGGATTTTCATGAACACCTTGATTATATCGAGGGGTTTGTGGATTTAGGTGGGGAGAAGAGATCTAGGGCTTTCGCTGATAAGGCCTTGGTATATATGGTGAGAGGCTTAAAAAGGAAGTACAAGCAGCCTGTGGCTTATGTTTTCCATTCAGGTAGTGCGAATACCTTGGAATTGTCTCACTTGCTCTCGGCTGTCATTGGCCGAGTGCAACAATGTGGACTCAAGGTGACTGCAACAATTTGTGACCAAGCACCCACTAACTGTTCCCTAGTGAACATTCTTTGTGCTAACACACGCGCAGCAGTCCTCAGGCGTGGAGAGGAATACAGAGGCGATTATTTTTGTGTCAATGACATGAAAATAATCCCTTTGTATGACCCTCCTCATCTGTTGAAGGGGATTAGAAATGGCCTCCTTACTAAGGATTTAAAATTTACTCTGGGTGGTGTCAGTGGTATTGCTTCCTGGCGTCATGTGCTGCAAGTGTATTCCATGGATTGTGGTGAGAGGCGGTACGTGCCAAGGTTGACGGACTTCCATGTTGTCCCTGAGAAGATTAAGAAGATGAAGGTGAAATACTGCACACAGGTGTTAAGCGACAGACTCTCAGTGGTTATGAAGCTGTCATCTGCAATACGTAAGTATCCAAGAGTTAAACAGCCATAGTAGCCATTAGTGCATGTGGGGTAACTGTAATGGATTATATTTTCATTCATGAACTGCGAAGCAGATGAATTAATTGGAATAGCATGCTTATGAAGCTGATGAATGACATGTTTCTAATCTTGCTTGTAATTCATTGCAGCTAACAGTGGTGTTGAACCACAGGCAGCAGAAACGTCGGTGGTGTTATCCTTCTTTGACCAACTTTTTGACAGCGTTAATGGAAGATCGGTAACACCACCCCCTGAGAAGCCTCTCCTGTGTGCAGTATCATCTTCTTCGGGGCACATGGAATTTTGGGCTGAGGCGATAAAGGTGCTTGAATCCATGGAATACACTTGCAGCAATAAGGTTCTAACTTCTAAGGAAAGAAAGACACCTTCCCTTGTTAATTGGGCTAGGACACTTCGTAATATAAGGGATTTGTGGGTTTTTTTAAGGAGCCAAGGGATGAAACATCTTAGCCTCCGAAACTTAAATCAGGATCCGTTGGAGAATAAGTTTGGGTGTATCCGTTCCTACGGATTCCGAAACAATTATCCAACATGCACCAACTTTGTGGGGGCCTACAAGTCTTTGATTTTGAATGATATGGTATCTGCTCACTCTGTGGGGGCAAACTGCGAAGAAGATGATTGTGAGGTGCTGGATAACCTGAAAAGTTTCCTTGTCTCTTCAGGATTATCTGACCCTAGCACATCATCTTCCCCTGGTCCCAATGATAACAGTGGTGAGGAAGGTGTTATCATTGAACCAATAGGATCCAGAGCCTCCTCAAGTTTGGGTTCCACCATATCGGACATCTCAGCCGAAAATCTGCTGAGGAAATTAGGACGAGTTCAGTGTGCTGAATGTTTGTTGAAACAATGTGCCACTGTACAAGTACCCAATTTCCAGGGACGTGTGGCCCCCTCAAAGGAATTCTCAGATATCTATGAATTTGCCACCAGGCTAATTCATAGAGATCTGCCGGATCTCGCCCACCGGCTTGGTGTTGGGTCGACTTTGAGGAGTATGTTGCTAAGAGGGATTGATTTCCGCCATATTGCCTGTGATGAGCATCATGCCAGTTATGGGCAAAAGTTTTGTAAACTTGTGGTGAATGCCACTGTCACGGCATGGTGCAACAGTGTGAACAGCTACCTGTGTGGTAAACGCTCTCAAAGAACTGAGGCAATGGATATCATTCATCTCTTGGCTCTTCAATATTTTTCTAAGAAGAGGGGCGGGCATAGGTAGTTTAAATAAGTAAAGGGGGGTTTATTTCATTTTTGTTTTTAAATTTAGAAATTCTCGATTATAACATCACCTGATATGAAATTGTTTTTTTTTTTCAAATTATTTGTTTTCTATTGTCATTGTTCATTTTAAATTGTAATTGCAGAACATATTGATGACCCATGTATGGTACACCCTGTAAGTAAACACAAAGGCATGTGTTAGGGAATGTTCCGTCAACATTGAGTGAGACTCAATATGATCACCATTTCATGGATAGTGCATTTATTAGACTTTGTTTAAATATTTGTTAATTGCATTGGTGTTATAATCGAGAATATTTGCTTAAGTGTCCTAACCCAATTAATACTTAGGATTATTGTTATATTTCTTATTTTTAACACTTACACTTATCTTTTCATATTATGTATTTCATTTAGCGTAGACAGTCATGTTGTGTTGATATGGCTTGGTTCATGATGTGCTATTACCTGTAATGTTTTCATTTACATGGTAAATTTATCTCAGAGTGCTTCTGTTGTGTGAAAAGTTTGACACTTATCATATTATGTATTTCATTGAGCGTAGACAGTCATGTTGTGTTGATATGGCTTGGTTCATGATGTGCTATTACCTGTAATGTTTTCATTTACATGGTAAATTTATCTCAGAGTGCTTCTGGTGTGTGAAAAGTTTGACACTTATCATATTATGTATTTCATTGAGCGTAGACAGTCATGTTGTGTTGATATGGCTTGGTTCATGATGTGCTATTACCTGTAATGTTTCATTTACATGGTAAATTTATCTCAGAGTGCTTCTGGTGTGTGAAAAGTTTGACACTTATCATATTATGTATTTCATTGAGCGTAGACAGTCATGTTGTGTTGATATGGCTTGGTTCATGATGTGCTATTACCTGTAATGTTTTCATTTACATGGTAAATTTATCTCAGAGTGCTTCTGGTGTGTGAAAAGTTTGACACTTATCATATTATGTATTTCATTGAGCGTAGACAGTCATGTTGTGTTGATATGGCTTGGTTCATGATGTGCTATTACCTGTAATGTTTTCATTTACATGGTAAATTTATCTCAGAGTGCTTCTGGTGTGTGAAAAGTTTGACACTTATCATATTATGTATTTCATTGAGCGTAGACAGTCATGTTGTGTTGATATGGCTTGGTTCATGATGTGCTATTACCTGTAATGTTTTCATTTACATGGTAAATTTATCTCAGAGTGCTTCTGGTGTGTGAAAAGTTTGACACTTATCATATTATGTATTTCATTGAGCGTAGACAGTCATGTTGTGTTGATATGGCTTGGTTCATGATGTGCTATTACCTGTAATGTTTTCATTTACATGGTAAATTTATCTCAGAGTGCTTCTGGTGTGTGAAAAGTTTGACACTTATCATATTATGTATTTCATTGAGCGTAGACAGTCATGTTGTGTTGATATGGCTTGGTTCATGATGTGCTATTACCTGTAATGTTTTCATTTACATGGTAAATTTATCTCGGAGTGCTTCTGTTGTGTGAAAAGTTTGACAGTTTTAATATGATGTGCTTTATTAAGGTTAGAAAGTCGTGTTTTGACCAGGTTTTGATGTGGATTGGTTCACAATACTCTATTTTCTGTTTCTCTTGTATTTTCTATTTGTTCAATAAATTAATACATAAAAATATATTTTAACGTTATTATTTACCATTCGGGAATGCAAATTATGGTATATACGCGGGGGTGGGGGTGCAGGGAACCGGGGCGCGTAGGATCCGAGGTTTCAAATGGCCCGCCTTACCGTCCGTGCTCTCGGCCAATGGGAGGTCCTCACCCATTTTAGGAGGTGGGGGACGAAGATCCCGATTTTTAGCGTTGAGAGTCGCCACCGTGATTCACATCCTCTTTGGCAGCAACTTTAAGATATTTGCTTGTAGAGTTGGTTGATTTGGATGTGACAATGCATTCTTCCGTGGCACGTCTTGTATTTTAGTAATTAAATGCACTTATGCGATATAGTTTATAACGAATACATTTTATCAGTCAATATATGTTGCTCGTAGGTAACTTGTCAAAATATTCCTAGATGCAATAACCCAAAAGTCCGGCTGGACCGCATCCTCTCAACGTAGCAGCAGACAAAATTTTGGAAACTACAATATGGTCCTTTGAACTTGAGGAGATTCTAATCATAATGTTTGTATTTAAATTATTTGATCAATGCTCAGATGGCAAATTAGCCCATTGTCATCTTTGCAATTATATTAAATTTACAAATTTTCCGTGTCGCAAAGGGTAATCAGCGACGAATGATTGAGGCAATAAACGAAAACTCAATATTTTAAATAGTAGAATGAATCATCTTCAACTGTAACAGCACTACAATCACTACAACTTCGCGAAAAGCGCACGAATATCCCCAGCAGCAGATCTTCTACTATTATTTTCCCCAGTTTGTACGTGGTCCTCGGTAGTATAGTGGTCAGTATCCCCGCCTGTCACGCGGGAGACCGGGGTTCGATTCCCCGCCGGGGAGAATTTTTTGTCGGGTGTGATATGATCAATTTGATTTGATTAGGTTATTCATTTTTGCAGGGAAGGTTTCTCTCAAAGATTTTTCATTTCAAAATGTTATTTCATGCGTATCTTATTTTTACATGTCGGTTACCGAGTAACTAATACGTAACGTGGTTAATCGATGGGCACATTTTATTTATGCTATTTCCATTGCTTCATCAAAGTCAAGTTTCATGTGATTAATGGGTTTGTGGTCACTTTACTACTCATAGTCCGACGTTCGATACTCTGCTGATTAGAATTATTAAACTAAGCATTATATTTATTCATCATGTTTTCAGTCTACAATGGATTTCGAACTAGTTATTTTGGAAATGCGCTAAACTGCCTGAGTGCATTTTGTGCTGTCATAAATGTTATTTTATCTTTTACATTTCTTTTCCTAATATATGATTGTTCTGTTTGTTATAAGTGGTTAAAACAATGATACACGTGCAATGGTGTAGTGAGGAGTTCGTGAAGAGGTAGGCCGGCACTTTTTCAGGTCTGAATCCTGGCTTTATAAAACCATTTGTTAACAGTTTCTGGAGTATAAAAAATAAATATACCTCTGAAATGAGAGTGAGAAATAATTAATTACAAAAAACGGTGAAGAATCTTTCTGTTATCTAAACAAAATCAGATAACAAACGAATAAGATCCTGATATTATAATTTAAAATGATTTCGCAATGAAAAAAGAAGAGAAATAAAATTTTGATTTTGTATTTTTGTTTGTGAAAAAAGAAATTGATTTTTTTTCTTATACTTAATTTTCTAATTTTGCCTAAGTGGATTTGGCGTGTATTGTGCATTTGCCTAAGGAAGGGCGGCAATTGACACACCGTCCCTGGCGGCTCAATATTTAGCTACGCCACTGTATATGTGATTACCATTAATGGATATTGATGATCGCTTTATTACGTTTTGTGTATTATATTGCCAATTAATTGAGTTCTTCAAATGTATGAAAAATAGTGGTATGGAAAACGGTCGGTTTGATGGTTTACCGAGTTTTTACATCGAGGCATCTCATTTCGAGTCTCATCGTGACTTAATGAAATTTAAAAAAATTCATCTTTTGGATTGCGAAGTAGTGGCTTTCACAGATGGAGGCATGAATAAAAGACGCAATTAGAGGGAAAAAAATATTTTATCGTATTTCCTACTCATTTTATCCTCTTCCAAATGTAGCCAAATATTCTGCCGTAACAAGGTAACGTTAACAATGCCATCACTTCATCTCGAATCGCTTGGAGAGAAGGTTGACACATGGAATTCGTAATTCAACGTCATAAATTGCATGCGAGCTCAAAATTACTTAAATTACGATAAAAACTGACCTATTTCTGTCTCAAAATTCCTCGTTCATTAAAATTTGGATTAAAAGCACGCTCGTAATTTTCGTCAAAATGACAAAGTTTCAGAGGACACCGAGGTCCGAAATAATTGCATGCGATAAACGCCGGTCGTGGCTATGATTTTTCATCGGACGGGCTGGCATGATATGTTGTGTAAGCCTCCATATTCCCAGGGAATACGTAATTGCATTCACGTCCGGCGTAAAAGCGTTCAGGGAGGTTATTGAATAATGAAGTTTTGAACGAATTATGGGCCACGCCACTTTTAATTAATGAAAAAGGGAAGGAGCGAGGATCGGTTAAAAAAATATTCATCCGTCCACTCGAAATCAAATATCTCGTTTGACAAAATTTAAATATTAAGCGCATAAAATTAAGCAGTTACGTCCATAGTTATTCGGGGAATTACAGCTCTTCCATCGGCTGTACTTGGCACTGGCGTAGAATAACAACTTCGACTTTGTGTTCATTGGAAAGGGGATGAAATTAATAAGCTGTGCAGTTTTTTTAATCCAGGTAATTGCGAATTATTTGGAGTCTGATTGAAAAATGTGTTTTTTTTTTGAAAGAGATAATTCCCTTAAAATTTTAATTACAATGCTTCTTAATTAATCCTTGTCGCGATTCTCTGCAAAATCTAATTTGCTTTTCACATGCATGGAACGCTTTCATTTCACATTATTTTTAGATGACGAGGTGAGGGATAAAGAGTGACATCAATATCTCATGGCGTAATATGATGTATGAAATTATGTTATTTCCGAAACGATGCCATTGGACGGCCGTTTAAAATACAAATATATGAATACATGCATGTATATTCCCTCAAACGTAGGAAATGGGATTCAATATAAATTATATCCCATTTCCATATTAATGTTATTCGAAATTCAATTTAGTCTATAGCGAGAAGGGGTAAAAAAATATAATTGAAGCTGAAATTTGGGGCGTGCAAGAAGAAAATTTATAGGCTCCTGCGTCGAACCTGACGGAATGAATTGCATCTCCGTGAACTGCTATTATAATTCGTTGGAGATGATTAATTATTTTTTAATTTAAGGGAAATTACATTTAACATTTTTATTTGAAGAAAATTGGATAAAATCCGTTGTCGTAACCAGTAAAATAACTAATTATTATTATAAAAGCCTTTATGCATGCAATCCCCAAGTTACCTTGCCCAATTGACGCAGTAATAAAACCTTCTTAGTTATTTAAGTCCTGGCAAACTAGATTCGTTTTAATGATTTCTTACTGTATTCTTCATCCTTTTCATACTTTTGCAAATTAGAATTATAAGTGTCCTTGAGTTGAAACTAACCACATTCAGTCATTATTTTCATTTTCAACCCATTTTTCCCACGCCGTTAATCTTTTGAATATGCTTGAAATGGGGAAAATACACTCACTCGTTTACATTTACTCGCCAATGTGTTTCATTGGCGGATTATATCCACACATTTAGGGTAGTAGATCCAGTGCGATAGGCCACCTGCGATTTTCCACGAAGTTCTGACTATCAGAAAGTCGCACCAGAGAGGCTTCACCCGAATTTGAGTACGGGACCCTCTGGTCTAAAGCCTTCTATTTAAATAGAGGGCTGTACTCCGGTCGGGAGTCCATCGCTCTACCCACAAGTAAACCACGACCCTTAGGGAAATTAGTAATGTTATGAATTAACCTGTTTAAACTAGTCACAGTAAATTGGATTTAGCCAAAACAGAATCATCGTATTTTTCATAGATAGATGCGGGCCGATATTTGCGATATTACGGAAAATTTTAAACCCACATGTTTGACAATAACCTACAAAAAATAAACTGCAATGCATAGGCTATGATTATCTGCTTGAGGTACATAGTTTTTTTAACTGTGGATTATTTTCGGGTGGCAGATTAAGGTATTATTTTCGTGAGCAGTAATTGTCAGCCGAGAAAATAAATACATATTATTAATGTCAGCTTTGGCGTGATCCTATCTAGGCGTATTTCCTATGAGCTCGATGTTACTCCTGAAAGTTAGAGTGGTATTTTAATATAATAGATATGAATGATCTTTTAGTCTCTGGAAACATTTGTGCACTGCTATTTCATCAAAATGTACTCCTCTGAATAATTCTTGAAATTAGAGTTGATGGACTGTAGCAGACACGACGCAGTTTCAATCCACTTGATATTAAATTGAAATATTTTGTGCACCCAATGAGAAAAATTGTGGAGAAAGACCAATTGAAAATATGTACTAGGCTTAAACATCCAATTAAGGGGTAGCGAAGTATGTTCTAATTTTCTGGCTATTAAAATTTTTCGAGACTCCTGATGGCTGATACCGATTAAAGAATATGCGGTGCTCGTAATATGCTGATATATGATAGTCATATTAATATAGTAATACCTACGCCCCGAGAGATGCATTAATTTCATATGTCAGAACTCATAATTCAATAGAATTGGTTAATACGAAAATCATGCGTAAATTCTCATTGAAGCCTGCGAAGTGCATAATGATGCTGGCCATTGTTTGCTAGATTAATGCATTGGTCGATTTATTTATCTCATTGCCCAGTAACTCATTCTGTGCCACTTCTCACTTAATTAAATAGAGAGCCTTTCTGACCAACACTGGTTACCTATTTGCTAGCTATCTCTTTCCTTTGCAGATTTTTTCATCTTCCATTCTCTTTTTTGGAATGCTAAAATATGGAAGTGGTTATTTGACTTTATTGTTCAAAACACACGCAATACAGTAATGCAGTCCCATTCATAATTTGAACAGAAATATCGAAATTACTGCGACCCTACTTAGCATTTATTCTGGAGCAATAATATTATCCTGACTATAAGGAAGACTCCAGCGAAGTTATTGAAATAATTGACTCCAGGACTAATTTCATTTCGGTAAAAGCAAAACTATACAAAATTACGTTTATTTTTATTAGGTATATTATGCTTTTAATTGAATAAATTCAGCTGTCTTTATGCACCCTTATTTCACTCTTGACAGGAAATATTTCCAAATTATGTAAGAACTAGTCCATAAATTATAGACTTTGTTCTAATCACATTTTTGACAGATAACGTTATTATGTGTTATAATCAGTCAAAAAATAAATGAATAATATTCACCTCGAGCAAATGACGAGGAGTAGACTCCAGAAATATTTCTCGTGATTCTCCTATTATGATTTTTTAGGATACTTGTTTCGGTGTTTGAAAGGATATTTAAGGTCACATGCGCTTTAACGGCGAACAAGGGACTTCAAGGAAGAATGATAAGTGGTGCATCGGTGCAGAACACAGCATATTTTTTTCCTTTCCGTCTCGGGGTCTAAAGATGATTAGCATCCGTTGAAAGAACAAGTGAAGACGGGGCCCTCAACTCAAGCCCTCCACACATCTCCTCTTCCAACTTCCTTCACTCCCCCTATCTCCTTGTCCTTTCCAGTCCATGCGACCTATTTCTCCTTCCCTCACCATCCTACACAGACCTTCTGTGGAGAGAATCTTTTCTTCTTATTTTTCTTCTAATCCTCTCGCCAACCCGTCTCCCCCTCATCCTCGAAGCTGAAGCTACCCGCTCTCCGAATCAGTTGCCGTTGAGGCAGCGGAGTAATTATGTACGCTCGGATTAAGGAGAATCGTGTCGTATCCTCGCCAACAATGGTCCCAGACGTAGTTACGGGGAGTAACAACCTTGTAGACGATTCTCTGCTGTCACTCCCACGACTTCCCGTTCCAATGCCAGACCACCCAATAGCGCCCTCTGGTTTCTTTCCCCCCTCCCCACCAGCTCAAACCGCCACCGACGGCAGCACCATCGTGTGCCACCGACCATCCTCCCACGCTGCCTGGCGTAGCAGAGCGCCGCCCCCCCGCACAGAGCACCTTTGCCAAGGCGGTTCGAGCCATATGCTCGCGACTCAAATCCCTCGCCCATCTGGAATGGGTGAGGCCCGTTGACAGTTCTATCGCGCTTTTGTGTCACACTCCCACACACACACGCGGTCTTGGGAGTGTCTGTCTGTGTGCGTAACACGAGTCTTCCCAACCTCTCTCTCTCTCTTGTCTGCTATTCGCAGTCTCAGTATAGCTCTGGATTGGGTAAGTACGGAGAACGCAACCGTAACAGACCTATCCAGTACATGGGGAAGATAGTGAGTAAACATATATCTACGAAGGAAAAATTTTGCCAAGCATTTAAGCGAGTTTGAGCCATGCGATACCATCATTTATGATATTTTATATAATACTCCAATGTTTTAAAGCCACATATCTTCCCAAATTGCCTCAGTTGTCGGTATCGGTCGCGGACAAACGTTGTCCGTACTTTTCTAATGCAGAGATTTGTCTCCGAGTGTATGACTGCTCCTACCGGACGATATTTGAGCTAACTTTCGTGGGGATAAATTTAAAAATCATGGCTCCAACTGTACTAGAAATTAATTTTGAAAAACTAATTAGAAATTGATATTGCTCCGTTCCTCAGTTGTCAAATAGATCAACAGCCCTAATAACATTTATCTATATTCCTAAATGCATAATTGCCGAATTGGATGGGCTACAACTCCAAAAACCAAGAAGAAATTGTCCCCATATATGATCGAGTTCCGATGGAATGTCAACCCTGATGTTTATTTAGCAGGAAAGGATTTCACGACTTAACGTCAATATCTAGAAAATGCTTACTTGATAAACTGTAACGGTGAAAGTCAAAGCACCCCTATCCCACTTCGAAACCTAACTCTGACTCTTCGTCTTTTGAGGGAACGAGGTTCGAGCCCTGAAGTTCTTTCAACAGAATAGTAGAAATAGGCAATTTAATATATATGTATATATATATATTTACTTATTTATTTACTTTATATTACTGATAATTGAACTTTGATAAGGGATTAGGGGGCTAAATAGGTCTTTAGCGAAAGCCACAAGGCCACTGTGACTTATCGTGCACATCATTCCAAGGTAATATTCTCCTTCAATGCATAAAATGCTTCAGAAAAACTTGAAGAAAGAGTGGCCTTCAAATTAGGCAGGAAAAGTGAACTAGAGGTCGTAAAAATCATGCCTGGGGACATCTCAACTCAACTCCCTACATGCAAAGGGAATTCACTTTTTGAAGGTCTGCAGCGGAATTTGAGGGATAAATTCTTCGACTTTCAGCCATTTACAGAGAGAGATACAACTTCATTTAATAAAATTTGTAAAACTTTAATAAGACTGCACTTTATAATGTGAAGCAAGCAAGCATTTTTTACTAGATCATGATCAGCAGCAGTCACATATTCGATGATTGGTTTGCTGCACCACTCCACTCCATTCTACTTAGCGCATACTTGTCCATTTATTCATAATTCCTCATTGTGGCCTCCCTCATAATCTGATGCATGTATTTTATCCTTGGTATTTCTCGGGAATAATTTCATTCGTCGTCCCTTACAATATAGCTTTTAAGAGACTATTATGTCTCAGAAGGTGTCCAGTAAGTTAAACTCTCTTCTTCTATTCAGTTAACATGAAAAACATTTTCTCCCTATCTCTTCGCATGACTCTTGCATCGGTGTTTTTCTCCGTCAATATAATCTTCAAAAGAGGGAGATAAAGTTTAAAAAAATATCCAAATTAATAAAAATCTTGTTACTAGGAATACAAAGTATCCTGTTTTTTATGATATTAAAATTGTTTGTAAGACTATCTTAGTCTCTATCGCAAAATGTTTTATGTAGGTGGCACACGCCTAAATACTGATTATATGGTTAATCTCGCCAAATATATTAGTAGATTCGACTGCTCAGAATAAAATTATAGGGATAACAAAGACTGATAATCTTTAAAGTCTTTTTCTTTCGCTCAATTCGTGACCACAACAGAATCTTGCCAAAGGACCCATAAATTTAAATAGAACTCGGTGAAATGTAAGTGGAACACATTTTATATTCAGAATGCTACAAAAATGTCTTGTGTCTTAACATCCTATAATAGTGGTCGGCAAACTCATTAGTCAATAGAGCCAAATATCAACAGCCTATCTTAATCATGTCATAAGGAAACACTTCATTAAAAAATATATTTTGAGCGTGCTCTTGTATGGCAGTGAAACCTGGACAATAACAGCAACAGAGCAAAGAAGATTTTAAACAATGCAGATTTACTGCTATCGAAGAATGATGAAGATAAATGGACGAGGAGAATCACTGACGAAAAGTCCTACAAAGAGCTGGAGAGAAAAGAAGCATAATGAACACTCTGCGAACAAGGAGAAGCAAACTTATTCGACAAATTTGGCGACCCGCTTCCTAATGAAGACGTTATTGGAAGGAAAAATAAATGGGAAGAATTAAAGAGGAAGACCAAGAATGGAATGCACCCAGCAACTCATGAAGGGAGTGAAAGTAAATAATTATGTAGTAATGAAGCAGATGGCAGAGAGGAGAGTGGAATGGAGAGATGCCGCAAACCAATCTTCGAATTGATGACTACTGATGATGATGTAGTTATGAACCGTACCATATAAGTATTTTTCGTTTCACGTCGTGGTTAATTCTTTGTTAACCCTGTTCATTTAATGGGTTTTTATGGTTTCGGATTCATTTTCTTTTACGAATAATAAACTTAATATGGATGAAATAATTCTAAAGTAAGGAAATTATTAATTGCCGTCTACATTTGTCATTTTATACATTTCAAAGATATTGAATGAGCCGCAAGCTGCCAGCATTTCGTGTCTCTGAAGTTGAATTTAAAACAACCCAGCTCAAGTGAAACCTGATAAGAATAGAAACACGGCACTCGACAGAATAATGCCCAAGTTCAGTGCGTCATCCAAGCGATGATGCTGAAGCGATGGCATGCAATTTAATCTGCTCCCCAAGTCGATATTGTTCCATTTTCGTGGGAACACGAATGCCGACGGTTAAGTTTCGTTTCGCCCGGTATCATTGAGATCCCCTGCAGATAAAGCAGACATTTGGAACTTAATGGCACCAAAACATCTTTTGTTTTTCTTGTTTCATTTGCATCACAAATGCACGCCAGCCCATGCACGATAGGAACGCCACAATAGGGACATCTGGCGCACTCGCCTGATATAATGGGAGCCTCACACAATGGGGAGAGAACATATGCCGGTGGATATCACACGAAATTAAACGAGCACATTAAGTATTCGCATAAAACCCCTAATCTCTTTGTTACTGTTGGCTCTGAATACCTCCCCGAGATAAGTACCCACGGCTGGGTGCATTCCTTGGGGAAAAAAGAATATTAACGCATGACTCAGCATCATCCCGAGTGGGCGATTTCAGTGTCTCTGTTTTCGAAAGCACTTACGACACGAACCAATTTATTAAAAAAAATAATTATTTCGGAAGTGTTCGCTTGAAGTGATCTCAGGCAGTGAATCAGTGATTTCTGAATCAAGATGAACGAAGTATATAGTCCGATTTTGAGCTTTCTTAAATTTGAACTTTCCATGAAATATTGCTAATATTACTTCTGAACTGTATGGGAATAACAATGAAAAATCCGAACGCGTTTGAGTATTGTAGGGAGTGAAAATGCCAAAACATTTTCATTTTAACTGATTAAGTAACATAGGCGAATTAATGAATGATTTAGCACTTGTGGGTGCATGTCTCGCGTAATGAATTGAATTTCTGTCATTTAAGTAGGTAGTCATATTTAATCTCATGCTTGGAAAACGCGTCTGAATTCGAAAATAGAAACCTATCGAAAATGGCAATACGAAAGTAAAATCGGCAATAATGACAACAGTAAAAGAGAAACATTATCAACTATGAAACATTCCGATTTGCAGTAGTTACTTTTGCGCATAGTAGTTACTCTGGCGCATTCTGTTGATACTGCCGATAACTTTCTTATGTCAATTTTTCCCCTCACTCCTAGTGCATTTCTTACACTAGTGGTTCTTTCTCTCATATTATTTACAAGCAATTTTACCTTATATTATGTTTAAATGTAATTTTCACGATTTTCATGTTGTATCATTGCATTGCTCTTAATCGTCCACGTCTTTTCTAAGTATTTCATTTCGGGAGACCGTCTATTCTTGAAACGCCGTGATAATTATCGCACGTGAAAATTATAATTGTATCGCATGGTTTCATCGATTCAGCGAGATTTCTCGAGCCATCGAATATTGTTTGCATGCAATAATTATTGATTGGAAACTATCGATCCCTTTTGTACCTTGGGATAATTCTTCGAAATCATGCGACAGTTTGCAATTTTCGCGTGCGATATTATTCACAGAATTCCGAGAATCGACCCCCAGGGGCATGTTCACACATCGAATTCAGGTTACGCCACCATTATTACCAATGAAATGCTTACACTTAGCGGAGGTTCTGGCAACAAATGCAGCGCCATTGGAAGATGTGCCATCGTTCCAGGAGGATTATTGTATTTTTTATCAGCCCAAGTAAATTTTAAGGTGCCACTTTTATCTACCATAGGAAACTTGCAATAGTACTGATTGGCATATCTTGAAAGAGTGCTCATTTCTCTTCATATCGTTATGTTTCTATGACTTGAAGGTCTTCGAAGTGCCATCGTGACGTGAGTGAAAATAAAATCATGGCGACGGTACGCTTTCACACGATTTTCTTCGGGCGCGTTCAATGCAGTATGGAAACTCTTAATTTTTTTCTTGTGCTATAAATTGTTTTTTTTTTTAATTGCTCCTGTTAAATTTTACCGGTTGTCCTGCAAGCGGGACAGGTTCCCCCGATGAACATGAGTCAATATATGTTTATTCCAAAATTAGAAATAAAATTAAATACGATTCAAATTTGTCGATTTATGTACAAGGGTAACTTGATACCTTTCCACAGTTTTGAGTTAGATTGGGATAAAATAGAAACTTAAAATTCTTGTAAACAGACTCCGGTGCCCTTGGCCAGTACAACCATTGTAAACGCTTTTTAATTACACATTCAAAGAAATTTCATTTTGTTGCAGCAGTATGCGATGGCGTCCGGGGTCCATTAAAACTATGAATATCTCGTTGACTTTTTCTTTCGTATACGAGAGGCCACCTTTGCTTAAAGTGTTGCTAAAGCATTTGACGTAAGGGAGAAACATGCCTGTAATATTGCACACGTTCAGTTAAAATGGCCTGACGACTTTCGCTAACGGCCCACTTTTGCCTACTTATCCCAATTCAATTTCCTGTATCAGATAATGGCCAGCTCCTAATCTTCAGACAATGACAGTCCTTATCCGGAAATGACTACTCTGGATTTCACGCTTGAACATTTTTCCCGGGACAGCTTTTGCATCGAAGATTGCTTATCGATTTCGTATATCATGCACGTAAGTATATACTTTCCGTTAGCTCTGAGACCTTTTTTAATATCTCCATGTGGATCACATTGGTATGGGAACAAAGCAACCAGCTTAATGCTGTACGCATATCTTCTCATCACAATTTGTTTGCCTTACCTGCTCGGTCAAAACTACCAATGTAAGTACTTAGCTTTCAGAATAATCCCTCAAGATTTCTCCATTCGAGTTTCGATGCTTATCTTTCTAATGGCTTCAAAACCGGCCTGTAACCCACTGTGTAGATTCGGACTACTATTTCCAAGCCTGATCTTCAAATAATAGCGTTGCACATATCTGGTGGGGAAAGGGAAACTTCGGCCAATGCATCCTTATCGCCCCATGTCATCTCGTCATTTGAGTTCGACGGGGGACTCATTTTGTCCCTAATGGCAAGAAGGGGAAATGCTTCGCGTCTTCCCCACGTGTCTCCCAATGATGTTCCTTCTCTTGCTTTTACTCTTTATGAGGAAGGCCTGGATATTAAATCATTTGCAGCAAGGATAGGAAACATGCGTAGAAGGTCGTTTAAGAATACCATTTTTGCTGCATGTGTATTGCAGCAGTTAGAATGAGAATCAGTATCAGACCTTTGGGTATGTAAGAATTGAATTTTTAAATGTAAGTTAAAAGGCTTGTCTCTGTATGACACCAAAAACATTGTTCACACCTCCTGTTACTCCTCCGGTTATATCAAAAACATAGTCTAGCACAAAAAACAAAGAAACAGAGTGCCGAGCTGGTTTAAAGTGTGATATTTTCCACGAACAATTAAATATACGTAATATAGCTGTCATTAAGATTGAAAAAATAGGTTTTTTGGCCGGTAGTCTGATTTGTTGTATGAATTCAAAGCTATTTACGTATTTCACGTCGGCAGGTGATGTACATGAATGTATGAATTTCACAATAAAAGACTGAGTGAAGCTTTTATCGACAAGCTAACCTCGACTGAAAGTAAGTTTCATATACTTTTCAAAGTTTCAATACCTCCACACCTCACACATGCATGTGATTTATTAACTGACAAAAAAGTGTCTGAAACTTTCATAGTGTGCAATACACCCTTGAGGTTGTTTTTAGGGCTCTTCGTAGTTATAGTTTGTAGGTACTGGAAGCGAATGACTCCAAATGTTTTGTCCCCATTTCGTCATCCGATTCCCCTACTTCCCCGTAAATTCACCCTAACATTATACATACATACTACCCTTCTTTCCCATCCCCCTGAGGGTTCCGTGGAACCAGATTCACTATCGGCCAGACGAGGGAATGAATATTGGAATCCGTGTCGCGTTCGGAGGGGTAGAAGAGCAAGCAGGCTTTGGATTCATTTCGGGACACGCGGTGCGACACGGGGTGCTGTGGGGGGTTTCTGGTTTCGGCCGCGCACCTTATCGAATCCACGGAACGAAATCTACGGGCACAAGGCTCCTGTGGGGGGTGGGGGGTTCTATATTCCTCCCGGGCACGAACCACCGAAAGCACGACAACAAGAGCTCGAACAGTTGATTGACATGGGCGGTGGAGGGCCTGGGGGAGATTTCATTCTTTTGTTGGATTAAATGAAAGGGGACAGATGCCTTGGGAAAGACACGAGGAACGGACGGATTCCATTTCGTCTCATTTCTCTCTCCATCTCTCCCTCTTCTCTTTCCGGGTGTGTGGCATGGTGTGCGTGTATATATATGTTCTGGTGCGTGAGTGAGCGATATGTTTTATTCTCCACGGGAGGGACTCTTTGGGGGAAGGGGGATTTTGGAAAGGGAGGTGTTGACGATGAAAAAAATATATATTGAGGGCAACACGAGTGAAAGGATTGAGCAATGGGGGGTGGGATGAGGGAAGAAAACCCTTTTTGAAAAGGCGAGAACCCTTCTTGATGCGCGTATGCATTTCTTCGCCCCCTGAAGAGTCCCTGGCGAGAGGGTGGTGTGGATAATATTGTGAGCTTTGTCGCAAGGAACATTTCTGAGAATATGTCGCGTCTGGGAACTCTAGTTTTTGCTTCATCCCTTGCCATCCTTAATCCCGCAGGCAACCTTATACTAAAACTTTTACATATACGTGGTATCCCGCAAGCAACCTCAAGAATATTTGATAGGAGGTGACTCCGCGCTAAGTAATCACTAGGTACTCGTCAAAAACACTCGTACAGTTATTAGCTATTTTTCTTAATACACATTGTTATGTGAAATCAAGTAGTGGACATGGAAGATAACTTAAAATCCAATCCGGCATCTAACCATTGATCTGCTTAAAATCGTTTACGTTAGTAAAAATATTTTATGTAGTAGTATATTAGTAATGTTCGAGGCCGATCTCTTAACTCTTATCTGTTGTGATCGAAAACATTTCACGAGCTCCGAATTTCAGTGTGCAATAGGGACAAAATATTGAATTAAGGTAAAGTACCCACTGGTGAAAATAATTACACAACCAGGGTGGGAAATATTTAACATTTATGCTGTATATTTTATTCGAAACGTATAGCTAAAAAAAAAGACTAAATACTTTGTGCGGGCTCCAAGCCAGATTTTATTTCTGACTACGTCGAAAACGTTTTTCGAACTCCGGTACTACGGTCGATTACATTAGTAACGTAAAATATAAGAATTTGGCTGCCAAACGGACACGCTTACTGTATGCTTTTTTCCACGAGCAATCAGAAGTCGTAAAAGCTGCTACTGAAACTTGATAAAATATATTTTCGTCTGGTTTATTAGTGAGTTGATTTGCGCAACTATTTTTATCACTTATTAACCAGTACAAAAATTACGTGTATTTAGCCTGCCTTACTTCTGAAATTCTTCTATTTACATTTATGTATGCATGTGCCTAATCCATTGACGCATATAAGATTGTATATATGTAATTCCAAAGATTCTCGTAGTATATAATGTGGTGTATATTTTGGTGAAAGTAAGTGAAACCCTGTGTCACGCTCTCAAAGTGGCTTTCTGGGTAGTAAATTGATGTAGACCCGCTCGCTCTTCCTCAGCAATTTTGTACTTACATCTATCAGCTTGATGTCTGGGTTTATATACAATATTTGAATTACAAAAACTTCATATCAATATTTACCGAGTAAGATCAAAAGATGATATTTCACCGAAGCATGCTCTGCATTAAAGCTGTAAAAGTTTCAAGAACGTCGTGTTTTAATGGGTGAAGAGCATGCGTAACTACGGTGTGATATAAGAATTTCGTAAGCAAAGCAGGCATGCGATATGTGGTGTTAGTATTGGTCAGCATATCACTGAGCCAAAGTTTAATTCAGAAATTAGACTAATTCGTTTAGTCCAACTACCTATTTATCTAGTATCAGTCACGTGTCATTACCTATTACTATTACGAACTCTAATTGTTCGCGAAAAAAATGACATCTTAAACTTGTCCGTTTGACTGTCTGATTCCCTTATTTTATTCCCTTCTTTCCTGACGAGGGAGGTGCATCAATAGAATTGTGCGCCTCGCTGTGAGGAAATATCCCACTAAAGTACGCAGGAGAACGTAGCTGAATCTTGGAACTCTGGCTTTTGTCTCCTCTAAAATCCCTCAATCCCACAACGTTTTCATTAACGTTACGTCTACCTTCACTCTGCCATTATAGTTTCTTGAGATTACATACTCATTGTCATTGTTATACATTCTGATTGTTCGTGCTTGTACCTGACACGTAAGATATAATTTTAGTCCCACACATAGGCTTTACCTCGGACAAAAGTAACAATGCTAGAGAGAGGCTGCCAAGCATTACAAAAGATAAACAGACAATTGAGAATAGTCGAGGGAGATTGAAAAAGACTGCGGAAGCTTTCATCAGAACTGTTGAATGGTTCAAGAATTCCAATTTGCCACGCACCGCACTGGTTCACAACTCGATCAGCGCGAGACACAAAAAAGTAGTAAGTAGGGATGACCTGCATCCAGTTTCTCAGGTACGATCAGATACCAATTATATATTTGCCAATATGACGGTGGTACCGAAAGGATACATATGATTCCCGAAAATCATTATCATAACCATTTTTGGTTTAAGCAGTTTTGCCAGTTCCGAGCAAAGCATTTTATATTTGATCCTTCTATCACTTCCAGGGACATGAAACTTCCACTTCCTATAGTTCTACATTCATAAACTTGTTTAGAAATACTGTTTTCTTCCTTTTTTAGGACATGATCGTCCTCTGTATACCTCAGTTTCCTAATTTACTCCTACAATACCTGCCCCCTGATTAAAGTAGGTTTCGCATTAATAAACAGCGCGAGCATAGATTTAATATAAACTGTAAGCATTTGAACGCTCAACGTACGCAAAATTTCTGTCAATTATATCGCACTTAAATATATATTTTTTCGGATAATGTCTACCACAAATTTCATTTATACTTTAGTTGCATACTTCTAACCATTATGGACAACGTTCCCGCCCATTCACTGAAGTTAAGCTTCAGTTCGACTTAAACTCCTATTCGCCCACGTACTTTGACCTGTCTGCAAGTGGCAGAGTGAAATGACCTTAGCTCTCGTAATATCTTTCTTCATAACATCTTCTCTAACATCTTCATAACGTCTTTCTTAAACTGGATCTTACATCTTCCTAACGTTTTTCTTAAACTGGAGTTCCATTAATTCCAACCATTATTGAATTACAAATTACTTCGGGGAAAGTTGAAAAATACAAAAATAAATAATGTCTGATACTTCCTGATTTAAATTTTCATTTACATCAGTATGTTTTCCACGTGAACGATCTACTTTAAAGATAATCAGTACTATTTCCAATCGTTTTTGAGCAAAGTAGTCGCGGTTAGTGTTCCCGTGTGATACTTCATCGGGTACATAGAATATTTCATTTTTGGATGGACGGAGCCCAAATCTGGGCACGAGGTGCCTCTGGGAAACTGGAATCGCGCGGTTTTCTGTGTATCAGGTCTTCCGGAGAAACCTCACACGGCACAAAGGAGGGCCCGGTTCCTTTTATCCTTTAAATAGCGTGAATTTCACACTCGCTGAATGGCTTTGTATGGACCAGGTGGGCTACCTTCTTGTGTCAAAGTGAAGAATTTTTGGACTAAGTTATGTTGCATGGATGTCTTCATGCATCAAAACCTTAAGGGGAGGAAAAAATTCAATTAGAGTGTACTGTGCATTGAATAATGATTTAAACTTCGTGACGAATAGTTCTTACTGGGTACATGGAGAATTTAATTTAATTTTGGAGGGCTTATTGCCACCAGAATCGTACAATTGCGTGAAATTAAAACTGAAAATCTGAAGCGTTTGAGATTCATCCACACATACTTGCGGCTATATCACAAACAATGCATCGTTAATGAACCTACGTTCATTCGTATTTTGAAATCATATAATTTGGATAAAATAGGCAACAATATTTTTAAAGAAAGAAGTTCTTAAAATAATGTGCCAATTACAGGTTAAAACATACAAATTATATTTGTATGTTTTAACCTGTAACTTTGACATAACAAAATATTTTAACGAAAAAAAACTTACACTTTAACATATTAAGAACATAGATGCAATTTACCTCGTATAAAAATATTTCGACCCGGGTTTCGATGCACTGCATCATCATCAGGTACTTGAATTTGGAAATCAATGAACCTGATGGTGATGTAGTGCATCGAAACCCGGGTCGAATTAAAATTTTTATCTGTGGAAAATTGCATCTTCTAAGTTCTTATTATGTTCATATTCCACAACATCTCGCCTGATTCCTCCCCTTTCTCACACTTTAACAATAAACAAAACTACTAACTTTAACTATTAACAAAATATATTTGACGCCTCGAGGATTTTGTAGACAGGTTGTGTCTTGTACCTCATTGCAGATCATACAATTAGTTTCGTGTTACTGAAGAAAAAAACCGTGGTAAGTCCCCGGAAGAAAACTTTGAAATGAACTTATTAGTTTCTCTTGCAGGGCATTAAGAGAAATGCCCTTATTTTATATGAGGAGATTTTGAAGGTGGATAATATAGTATACCTAATTGGAGTAATTCGAAAAAATGATGGCCTTGTTTTGCGAGTAGTTGTTGTAAAAGTCTCCATTAACTCTGCAGAGTTGATAGATTTAATGTCAAGAGGATTAGAGAAAGGAAACGTATATAAAACTTAATGAATGACATCGAAGAGGATAAGAGATAAATACTGGAAAAAGGAGTGAAAGACGGGGTTGTAAGGAAAAAGCCCTTAACGCGCACTAGTAAATGTATCATGCAGGGATGCAACGAATCCATGGCCATGAACAACACAAGAGCAAGTGGAAACAGTAATTTTATAAACTCGCTTTTCATTTCTAAAATGCCCATTTGATGATAAGCAGTCTAGGCTATTGATTCTTTCATTTGTGACAAAACTCAAAGGCACACCAGTCTCCGTTGGGATTGTACGTGAAGTTCAATATTGTTAGTTGCTAATTTATCAAGATTAAGTTAGCGGAAGTATCGTCAAACTAAATAAATATTCTATGCATTTTCTTCCTCATCCCAGGGTTTTGCTCCACATATATTTTTTCTTGGGAAATGTATGTATCTCCCTCGAGCAAAATGCTAACATTCATCAACACCAATTGAAAGTTGAAGATACTGCATGATGATACTTTTGATTACCACTGATACTTTTTATGAAAATGTTTTGCCCTTAGCATTTTGTTAGTGTCGATCAGTCTCATCATATTTTAAATAACAACTTCCGAGAACTCACTGGGGAAATGTGTACTCCCTCTTGCCTCCTGGAATTTCCATTGCTCGAATCTACGATTTACTCATGTCATTCTCACATAGCTATCTTCAACTGGATTCATGCATCAAACATGCCAGCCAAGTTTAAGCGTACCTTTGTTGATAATAACCTTGATGTTGGATGTACACCGTAGCTTTTTTACCATGGTAAAATTATCATTGCTAAGTATGTTTTGTTCACCTGGTATAGTTCACCTGAATTCATTTGAAATCTAGAGTACTTCATCGGAATTAGAAGCAAATTAGAGGAAGACTCCGATGTGTTACAATATGTCTTTGGCTTATGGAACAAACTCCTTATCGAATAATAGTTTTCGAAACCAAATATTTGCAACATAAGATCTTTAATCATTGAGATGACGGACAAAAAAATGCAACGACAATGCTACGAGAAAAATTTAATTTGCTTACAATATTTCGAGACGAAACTGTTTTCGTAGTGATAATAATCCTTTTTGGAGTCTTCGGTAACAGGTCATTCATCAAGTGCTATTGTATTTTCCAATTTCCACCCGTTAAATAGTTGACAAATGAAACTATGCTTGCATACGTTCTATGATACCGACGAAACTTAGTTTTTTTGCTTTGTTATTCAAGGAGGAAACCACTGGCTAACATGGATTTCGAGCGGTAGCTTCAATGTGAACGATATCTTTTGGTTTAACAATGTTTCCGAGACATAAGATAAATCTACCCTTTAAAGAGAAAGAACATAATGTATTTTTCTTCATAAATATCTGTAATATGGACTAAAAATGAATAGCCTCACTTGCTTTGGCACGATCAAGGCATTGAATACTCCATGATTTAATCATAAAATATAGAATGCATATTCAGCAGAATCACGCAAACGAATTTTTAAAAGCAGTCTGCGTTGGTTCAGGGAAGTATTGTACTATTTTCAATCAATAAATAACATGAGAAAAATCAGTCAAACTTTCCTTTCTAAACAAATTAATCCTGTCTTTTGTCAGGCCTGAAAGTAAATTTGACAGTCCATATTTCTATCCCTTCAATTTCTCATTAAATTGCTGATGGACAGATTTCTATCGGAGGGAGTGAATTTTTCGCTGTGAGGCTATCAATCTTCTAGGTGACTTGCTTGACAGGTTTCGATTTACGACGACTTAGTCCATCGAACAATTGGACGTATTTTCGTTCAGAATCGTTAGCTAGACCCCTCACTAGGGTCTGGACGCGAGGGTTAATATTGCTGCCCATCTGGAGGCCTGCGCGTCACTTGAGATATCTGAAACCAGCTCATCTAAAGATTAGGAAAGGAGCGCGTATTAGGTATTAAAGCTAGCGTCAGCGGTTTTCTAAGGGTCTAAACCATGAATAAAACCTCGGGAAAAAATAAATGGCATGGAGAATAAAAGGAATTGCTTTTTGACAGGTATATTCAATAGAATCGATGAATGATCCTGAACTCTCATGTTATTGGCGAAGTTCTATTATTCTAATAAGAACTAAGTCGATGCAATTTTCCACAGATGAAATTTTAATCGACCCGGGTTTCGATGCACTGCATCATCATCAGGTGATAATGCAGTTTGATGTGATTTATCTGCAGATGCAGTGAACCTGATGATGATGCAGTGCATCGAAACCCGGGTCGATTAAAATTTTATCTGTGAAAAATTGCATCATCTTAGTTCTTAATATGTTCATATTCCACAATATCTCGCCTGATTCCTCCCTTTTTGTTTCTATTATTCTATTTGACGCTTCTCGAGACACTTGAAAGTATAAAATGGAGTTAAGTTTTGCAAGTAAAGAGGAGGATGAGGTATGTCGACATGAGTCTCTGAATGAAGTGAAACTCCCAGGAACAATAGGCAATAACATGATTAATGGGAATATGTTTAGGTATTTGAGCCTACACCTTCGTTCGAGTTAATAAAAATTGTGAAATTACCCCAGAATCCGAACTTCCCGTCAGGCTACACGGCAGGCTCTCATGCTATTGGCAAAGTTCTATTATTCTATTTGACGTTTCTAAAAACATTTGAAGGTATAAAATGGAGTTAAGTTTTGAAAGTAAAGAGGAGGATGAGGTCAACATGAGTCTCTGAATGAAGCGAAATCCTACGGAAAGAATATGAAAATATAAGCCTAAAACTACAGAAATTTCAGGCAGCGTTCATTGTTTTAAAAAACCAGAAGGGTTATACAAACTTTCAAACTTCGCACATTATTAAAGGTCGCCCCATCGCAAATATCAGGCTAAATTTTTATACACCTCAAGCCTCGGGTTCAACTCCAGATCATATACATCAACTTCCATAAGCATTTCATGTACTTACTTCATTTTTATCACTTGCGGACTTGGTTTTTTTGCAATATTAAATTGGTAATGACGGTCATTGTTAATCAAGACAAATATCATCATAAGAAAGCATAGAGAATCTTATTTATATTATAGAACTTCGTTTTTCATTCGAAATTGCGAGAACTTTTTCAAAATATTCTCTAATTTCCTAATATTCATCGTTTTTTATAGCGTCCCCTAATAGCACCCCGTGTCATTGTTGAAGCATTGTATGGAGAAATTGTCCAGAAAGATCCATAGAGAAATCACTTTTATCGCCTTCAGACTCTATTTATGCTGGTATACACATTAATTGACTATTGTTTTGCCATGGACAGTTATACGTACTACGTAGCACTATCAATATGTCGATCAACGACGGGTATGAAAGTAAAACCTTTTGAAAATGTTGAAAATATTGTTTAAAATGTTGTTTGGGATAAAGTTCTTCAAATATAGTACTGTAGTATCATGGAAGTATTATTTTTTCTTTATTAGCGTGAGTGGCGACGGAGCGTTCGAATTGTGGGTAGAAAGGGAGCATATCCCCTTAGTATGTACATTAATAAATATTTAGATAACCAACAAGATGACGTTGCTTGGAAAGGGCACGTTGGCTGCAGGGTCGCATTCGATCCTCGATTCACAGTCTTTTGTACCCGCCCGGCACAGTTTAATTTCGTGGGACTAGTATCCCACGGATGAAACTTCGGCTCTCTCCACGGTTCTCTCGTGGGACTTTCCAATCTTCCCCGTTCCTCTTCGAAAGTAAGTGTACCACGCCGGTCCACTCCCTCGCACGGCAGATGGAAAAATAAAAAAGGTTCACTTCCCTTTAGAGAACCGCCGGACCGGACCGACCACTACACGTCTGATTCCATAGCCAGCCAATCGTTAAAAATTTATGAGGACCGCCCCCCAGGCATTCCCACCCGCCCTGTCGAATTCCCTCCCTACTACACCGCACTCAAACCCCCTCCAAGCCCCATCACGGCAAAAGCCCTCCTTTAGGTCCGTCCAGGCGACCGAAATGGTAGTGAACCGATCCCACCGAACAGATTATACCGGCAGGAAAGGGTAATCCTACCTCACGTCTACTCCTCATAGTTAATTCAACAGAATAATCGGGCTAGTTAAGGGTAAAATCTGGTCCGACCGACCGACTGAGACCACCCCACTTCTGGGCCCCAAAGACGCCTCCCCCCACCCCTGTTTGCACCCCCTGCTTCCTCACCCTGCCCCCTCATCCCTATGGTACCCGAAAACCAATCTCACGCGAGGCCCCATCCCTCATATCTCCCCTCTACACCCGCTGTGAGGCCCTTCTCTGGGTCTTCCATCGGGGGGGGGGACCCTCGGAAAAAAGAGGACTGGGTGGGGTGGGGTTGAGTGAGGGGACAAACATGAATGGGTGCCGGCGTCGCCAGGGTAGACTGGTTGAAAGACGCCGTCTCAGTCCGCCCTTCAACCTGCTTCAAGCTGGCAACGCGAAAAATAGTTCGGGGTGGGATGGGTTCATGGTGGAGTTGGGTAGGGGAGGTTGACCGAGATAAGGTTCAGGGGAGGATGAGGTGAGGATGCTCGAGGGGGGGGGAGAAGAGGTCCAATCCTCGTCTTTTGTGATTCCGTGGATGTCACAGTGGAGTCGCCTCCGGTTCGGGAGATGACTGCATGTTGGAAAGGGGCATGCGGTCCTAATCAGCGTCCCATTGAAGGGATGATGCGCAAAGGGCCTCGCTCTTGTATGTGTGCCCGGGGCATTGCTTACCTCGCCTCGTGTTCCCGTCTATTGCTTTCCACCCATAAAACCTTCCCCCCGCCCCATCCCGAGAAAAAAATATCCCGTCCCATCCAATATATAATACCCAACTCGGATTGGGTTTCTAACTTTCGACGATGCTTCGCCGACGCAGGTATCGGAATTATTGACTGCGCGTCAAAAGGCCAGGACGACACTTCGGGAAATGCGGAGGAAAGGAGATTTTCTTCCGACAATTCCGAGTGGAAATTGCCTCCGAGGTGTCCGTGGAGGAATTTTAATACCCGTCCTCGCCTAATCCTCCACTTCCCCAATTTCGACTGCAACGGGGAAGTCGGGGTTATAAATACACTCAAGTCTGCAGCCTCCCGGTGAAATTAAAGAGACGCACTAGGTACTCCTTTTTCCTCGTTCTCCTTTCTCACTCTCCGGTATTTTTTTGGTGACTCTGCTTGAAGTGCAGCTGTGAGCTTTATAACGCTCTTTTCAGCAGGAGCCGGTAGCTGCCGTACAAGTAACGTTGATTAGAGACAGACTTTACGTTCATCGAAGGAAATTTCGAATTATTATCGATCCTTTCGGAATACGATAGAATTTTGGTAATATTCCAGATGTACAACACAATAAGAAGATTTAATGTTGACAAATATTTAAGAAATCGATCTCTAAACTACGCTGTTTTTTTTTCCTCCTTGCAGTAATTCTCAAGTAAAAAAATGAAGTGATGGAATTAAGAATTTTCTAGTTGAAATAGATCCAAGTGGTTTTTTTGGTGTTAATCCTTATTAAAAAAATATTTTTAACATTGGGTAGTTTATAATGGATCTGCATATAGTCTAACCTAAGTGGAAGTCTTAATTGATGACTCATCTAATTTTACCTGCAGTAGCATTGCCTTCCCTTTGGTTACTCATTTCACTGACTACGGTTAAACATCTCTTCGTCTAGCACTGGTTGTTAGGTAAAATAAATCTTTCCGGAAGCTTTATTGTTGAATATAAGTTGTCATGTTATGTTTGTTATCACATCGTCTAGTCGACAGCATTGGTCTTAATAATGAAATTTAAGAAGTATTCATATATGTCCTTTTGGCCCTTGGGACTCAGGGCCCTTCTTATACAGATTGTCTATCTACGTGCTATCATGGGGGTGCAGTAAAGCTTAAATGCTTGAGGCGTGAATATCCTTTGGAAATCAAATATCTGGTTGTCAAGGAAATATGCTATTGTTGATTTCAGAGAGAAATGTGTGATTTTTCAGCATAAAACATTATATTCAGACAATTACGAAGCGTAAAAGAAAATCGATTGCAAGAATTAGAAACTTAAATTATTCAGCCATCCGTTAAAAAAAATTCCAGCCCTCAATCTTGAGTGAAAGTAATTGTAAAAAGAAAAAAATGAAACCACTGCACTTAACCCAATGCTTAGCATGGACCACCTGGAACCACTAGGGGGGGCCTTTGGGGGCGCTGAGGACTTTTTAATATAGCCTATGTTACACCCAGATACATATTCTCACTACATGCCAATTTTCAGCTCAATCGATTCTGTAGTTTAGCGTGATTGAGCAACAGACAGACAGACACCATTCAATTTTTATATACTAGTATGATTATTGTCTTTTTTCATGAGTCTTTGGACTTTCCCAGCCTGTCTCTCTCCCCTTCTGTTCAGTTTTTTTTTAGAGCTGCTCACTTCCTCTTCTTCCTTCTGAATGTATGTTTAAGTGATTCGCGTCGTCCATTTAATCTTCGAAATTCTTCTGCAACAACCGATTTCCATTTAGTTCCTCCCTCTGTTTTCTGCTGCTTTCGTTGCCCAAGCGTCACTGCCACGAATTGGCATATTCCATATGTATAGCAAGATTGTTTTCTTCCTTTCATCCTTGTTGTGCAAGCTTTTACATACAGTTTCATAATTTAAAAAACGCGTGACTTGATGTGAACACTATTTGTGAGAAACATTACTTATGATATCACGATTGACCTCGCTTTTAAGGCAGTACAATTCTTTTAATTGCTTTCTTGAAAACTTAAAATAATTAACTCTTAATTTCGCTGTAATATTATCATTTTTACGTTGAATTATTGTACTTTTTCCCTTGTTTTTGGAATCGTTCATTTTTTGCTGATCATGTTTTTCATCTTTACAGTTTTTATGCTAGACGTATTAATCTCAGTATTGGTTGAAATCCTTGTTGTATCTTCATTATCATACTTCCGACTTCTCTTCATTGTGTCAAGAATGCGTCATCAACTATGCTTTCTTTCTTCCATGACGGATTCAACATCTTGGCTCCAGTCATTGCTTGCTCATTCCAACAACTTTTCTCCCCTTGCAACTTTCTTTCTTTCTTTCTACAGTACTTTTTCGTTATTGCATGAAAAATGACGATGATGTACTTTTGCATCCATCTTGCTCCTCTGAATTTTGGGAAAGTCTCTCCTTACCTCACTTGTACTTTCTTTCCTATCTTGATCATATGACCTGAGAAGCTTCAAATTTAAACCGTGACTCAATGACGAATACTTATATAATAATTCTGAAATGTATGCTGAGCTGTCGGCTTTTATGATTTCCACTTCTAAGTCACGAATACAACTCCTTAATGGACAGGAAAAGCATGCTATTAGAAAGTGATGAATATTCATCTCCCTCACAAGTAGTGATTTTTAAAATTTATTTTTCCTTTTGCTTTAGTAAAATGAATGCCCCAGTGGATTTGCACTACAGGGGGCTGAACAATATTGAACAGTGTTACGCTAGATTTACATCCGATTTACATGCCTAATACTAAGTATACCATAATATCTATAACCTTTCACCGAAGATAGCTCTTAACTTAAGATTTTAATCTCAAAGTACATATTTATATGAAAAAAATATTATAAACCTTACTATACAGATTTCTAAAAAGAAAGGTTTAGAGAGACCTTGATGTCACTTGTTAGTGCCTTTTATGTTCTCATAAGCTGTGCGTTAACAGCATATTAAGCCGTGTTGTGTGAACTGTAAATGATGTCCTGAGTAATTTTATGTATTTATTCAATGTGTTTAACCATTGCCGATATAATTCTACTTCAACAAAAAAATTTCCATGAGCCATATTATTGAAAATTTCATTCACAAAAATATCCGCATTAATTTGTATCAAATATGCAACAGGATTTTAGTGCCTATGATGTTTATTTTCTCCCCTTCTTGAGCTCCTGTAGTGCTAGAAGAAATTCCTTACAGCTTCAGTGAGTCTTTTGTGAAAGATAGGGCGGCACCCTCTTGAACATTTCGGAGCCGAAAACAGTCCCGAGTTCCGTGGAAGCCGTGTTACAAGGTATCTCTGGAACGATCTTGGATCTAGGTTTCCCTCCCAGGGTGTATAGGGTCGGGGCAGGGTGGGCTGGGGGATGGGGGGAGAGAGGTTAACGTCTGCGACAACACTGTCGCGTCACCTTTCTCCATTATTTACGCCGCGCTTCCATTTCCCAACGCAAGAAGAGGAAAGGTTGAAAGCTCCCTTTCCTGACGCCCATGGCCTCCCCAAGTCTGGACGACGTAGCGTCATGTGGAAATGGGGGGGGGGGGCGGGGGGCGGTTCTCTGTGCTACGTGGTCACTCCCGTTTTTCGCGAGAGCCCCTATTGTGCCGCCCGTGACGAGACAGACATCCAAATAAGACCTCCCGAGTCCGAGTGGGTGAAGGATATAAGGGAGGAGGGGTGGTGGGGGGGTAGGGGGGAGAGCGGTCCTTTTACGAGGTGGGGAAGGAAGTGGGGTCGATGCTGACACCCTGGCACTCGGCATTGGAGACACCCTAATGCCCACAATTTCCAACCCCTCACTCCAGTTCACTTTGCAATCCTTGCACCACCACCATCACCCTTCTTGAAAATTGGGTTGGCCGGGCTGGCATCCCAACGGCCCTTAAATTTATTGACGGCACCTTAAAAAAAATATGTTGCAGCTTTCTCATGGCCGTAAATGCTCAATAAACCACATTTATCGCAGGCTAAAGCCTCGTTCACAACAGCTTAACTCGGCGCGACCCCGAACCAATGTGTGAGATTTCTAACCAATCACAGCACACCACTTCCAAAGTCAACCGTGCAATCGATTGATGATGCCTATCGATAGCTTGAGTACGTGATATTTGAAACTATCGATAGTGCAGCAGGCCTTGCTATTGGCTGGATATTAAGAGAAAGATGAGCTGGGCTCAACTCAAGGCTACGTCAAGTCAAGTTACGCCGCTTTAAGTCGTAGTTAACTGGCAGACGCTGTTCTCAAGGTCTCAACTCCTAATTCGCGCCGAGTTAAGCCAAGTTACGCCGAGTTAAGTTGTTGTGAACGAGGCTAAAGTGAGTGTGCAGGATGGATGATTGTTATAGGTTTGGAAGCATAGGATAATGGATGATACGAGTGCAACTGTCGTGAGAGAAGTATCGTGCTTATGATTTGAAAGTTGCGTCAGCATCAGGAGATATACTAAGACGCATCAAGTAAAAATATCTCTTCGTGTACAGATGTCTTCCCCCCGTTTCCAAATAAAGAGAATGAGCTCACATATGGCTGTTTTACATGAGGCTCTTGATTGCAAAGTTTGATGAATAGAAATTGCGAGAACGTGGGCACGGAGATAGAGCAGGAGCTATTTTCATGTCTTTTGTTTATGCATCCGTGTATGCAAGTTTTACACGACGCAATTTTCACTGCTCATCCGTCCATGCATCAGACTTTGCAACAAAGTGTCTCGCGTAAAATATGGCCTTTAGACATTGCTCTCCAAAGCTAGCAAAATTGACTATAATCACGTTAAATTATTTCATTTCCATAAAAAGTGTGATTCTACCCCTAGAATAAATTTGCAATGTTAACTTTTGATTCTGTACTGGGCGTTATTGAAAATTTGATGTGAAGCATATCTCTGTTATTCTAAACGCACGGCGTAACGCACGTTTGTGGTGAACGAGCTTTTTTTATTAATAGTGAGAGAAAATATTACATGATTCGTCAAATTGTTTAAACTTTCGCAGTTCATGTTCGTAAAGCACTGTTTTTTGGAATCACCTAAAAGAACAGTGCTTTGAGATTACACAATAATCGTCATCCTATGATATTTCGTAGAATTTCACCAATGGTAATTCAGAGTCAGAGAAAAGAGTAACTAATGCAATCGTCAATTCACAGTGTGCAGTTAGTAGTCGAGTAAATCAAGGATTCATGGCCATCGAGATGTGCACAGGTGCCTTTTGCCGAGCGTCAAATACGAAATAGGGATTAAATATTTCCTCTCTTCCTTCTGCTCCGTTACACCTTTGAGAATCCTCCCTAGGTCATTCGAACTCTTGGCTCAGAAATGCTCGTATCCATTGACATCAAGGGATCGGGAGCGTTGAATGAACGGATTAAGGAGAGAGGAAGCAACAAAATTGAAAGAGGACGTCAAATGAAATGGGCGGAACTCGGGAAGATGCAAAAGGTTAAATAGAAATCGACCTCTGGATAATATTTCTCCTGCAAGCTGCAAGCTCTGGAGGTTTTGATGGGTATTATATTCTTACAGTTCGAGAAGCTATGGTGCAAAGATAATCGGCTCTGGCAAAATTTATTTCAGTGGGAGAGCCCAGCAGGCTATATTGTGTGTCTCACAGCAAAATGGACTCGGAAAACTCGTAGATCTTGACATCATCGAGGAGTGTCATGATTATACGGGCTCCATTATTACTACCGAAATTATTAATATTGCTGAAAGGCTAAGACTAGTAGTATTGAGTCACAAAGTCACATGCCGTACAAGTAGTTGTGGCTACATGTTGGCTATCACGCTATTTCTGCTGTTTTTAATATATTAGTGGCACTCAACGGTTTACGGCTCAACTTTGCGGAAGCTCATTTTAACGAATTAGTGGAAAAAACGAAGTGTTCTTTTTCATTATTTGATATTAATTGTAGTAATGTATTTAAAAAACCTGCTCCTTTTATTGCTAATTTTAAAATCAGGCATTTTGCCAAAATGGCTGTAAAACAAGGTGAACTATTTCCTTAAATTATTCGCTGGACATATTGGCTTCGTCAACTACTATATTAGTCTCCATAAGTAGATTTCGTCATCACATTTTTTCCTGTCTGATAGCAAAGATTCTATCCACCGTTTATTTTGGATTCGTAATTTTTGTGCATAATTTTCAATACATATTTAGTCCGTGAAGTGTACCTAACTTCAGCGGTCCATCTTTAATTTAATTATAAATTGCTTCCATATTTATTGAATAACTTATCATAAGGAGACAGTCTCAGGATTGAATTTGTGGAATCCTTTCATATCAAAAAGAGAGGAATAAAACGCCGCTATACCACATAAAATATTTTATTTCACCTACCAGGTGTCACTGCTTTGCAGAATCTTCAGGAAATTTGTGTCGTGAAATAATATATTTTATGTGGGAGAGTGAAGAATTTTTTACTCTCTTCTCAATTTTAACTTATCCTAATTAATCGTAAATTTCTAACAGGAGAATTAACTGTCATGAACTAGAGCCTATAGCAGATTTTTTTGTGAGACTGTGAAAATTTTCATTTCAATTTTTTGTGGATCATTCATTGTGGATCCCGTGAATCTGACAGCTATTGGAACAGTTCAGGCATAGTATTGGTACGGAGGCTTCCACGGTGATTTGACGAATTTCTTTTATACGGGTTTCTCCCGCATTGATTCATTTTATGTACAACAGTTTCACTTGCATTCCAGCAAGGTCGTCAGGTCCAGAATGAGCTGCAGAGATTCTTTCTCTGTTATATATACACCTAACGCTTGAGCTAGTCAGGCGCACGCTGATTGGCCGGATGGACATTTAATTGTTGCAAAAGAAGTTGGAACATTGGGGAGAGAGGATAGCCGTCATCCCTGTTGAAGGTTTCTGCGTTTTTGCAATTTCAATAGCCTCTCTTATCAGCCGAGGAAAATATTTATTTTCTCCGGCGAGTTAGAATGGAACTAGACTTGTTTCTAGAGCTGGGCTAGCTGGAATTCAATTGAAACGGTTGTCCGTAAAATGAATCAACGCGGCAGAAACCCGAATAAAAGAAATTCAATTCAGACATACTAGTAACATTTGAGCCTAAGGCTATCCCGTGTGAATTAAAATAATACATGTAACATTCATCATCTAGGTGATCACGTAAAGCGTGTTTTTTAAGCAACGTGTATCCATTTAGCAACTAAGCATCGTAGGTACGTATGTAAATTTTAGCTCATTTATTAAAGCGAAAACAGTTATTTTTATCAATTGAATGAACGGGTAGAAAAACTTTTGTCTTGTAAGAAACATTTTTGTCATTATCTTACTAAAGTAGTGGTTTATAAGACGGCCTCTTTTAATAGAAGGCATGTATCAATTGAAAGGAAACCGTGCCATGTCTGTGTCATGCTGCTTTTTCATTTCATTAAGTGAAACCAGAAGGGTCGCATTTGGAATATTTAAGGACAGCGAAGAAAATAGCCTAACATTAAGAATGGCGAGTGTGACATCAGGGAGGAGTTATTTTGGGATATCGTGAATCAAAAGTGGAAGGACTGAGGCCAGCTCCACGAGGGAAATTAATGATCTCTGATGCTGCTTTGCCATTCATGTAGTCCCTGAATCGATGGGTCCGTCCGGCGTCTTTGAAAGGCGATCTCGGGTGTCCTGTTCCAGGTCAAAAGAAAATGACACGCTTGGAAATGCACCGCCGCGAAATTATGCGGCCGGTCTTTTGTCTCCCATGCAACTTCCAGCCCGTGAAAAATCATCTCGGGGGGAAGGGGGGGGGGGTTGGCGACCCTGTCTAAGGGGAAGGGGGAAACAGGGGCGAAGGAGGATGTAAGGATTTGGAAGGAAGAGGAGAGAGTATATGGGGAAATGGAAACTTAAGGGATAGAGGTCTGGGACGCCAGTAGCACACCGCCTTGGGCACAGTCGTGGGAAGTGTCATCTGCGACTGTTTTGTCGGCGGGATGACGAGGGGATCGGGTGAGCCTCTGAAATGCTCATGAATGACGGGGTGGGTTTAGATCTGGGTTCTGCGGAAGTACCTACCCAAACTTTATCCATGCGCGCCTGTGAAACGAGGACGAATATTCTGGTGGGGGAGTTTTGAGGCGTGGTGGTTGCGACGTTCTGGATTTGTTATTGTGTTTCCTGCCTAACCTTCCCTTTCTCGTCCCGGATAAAAGTCCTGCCCACCTCCCGGCCTCCGGAGTTTTGGGAGGGGTCGAGAGAGAGAGCAGGGGAATGAGGGATGTTTTCGGAACGGACGCTTGCCATGCGAGATTACGCGCCTATTATCATCGGAGGCGGACGACTGGCGTCGAGTCTGCAAAGCGGCCACGGCGTGAAATTATGGTTTCCCCAGGGGGAGGAAGCTCGGTCACGCATTAAAACTCGAAGAAATTAAATGCATTTATGTGTGTGTATTCACGGAATGAAATAGATGCATCGGAGGTGCTTACCTGGATCGTGTTTTGGTCAGTCGGCCGACGTTGTGAAAAATAGTTTTGCAATCTACTCATTTCTCATCCCCGTCGTAAAACTTGCGCATTCATGCAGCGTCATTTTATCAGAGCGAAATGTATGTTAGAATATCCACGCCACTCCTATATGCTTTTAATATCTGATTTCAGGTACAATTTTTCGATGCTTTCATTTGGTTCTATCTGATTTGGTGCATGAAAAGTTTTGCAATCTCCATGCTTCTAAACTCTCGCTGCAAAATTTGTGCATTCATGCAACATCATTTTTCTAGGGCCAAATATACGTTATAATAGTTGCGCCACTGCTATTTAGTTTTTAACATTTAATTTGAGATTCAGATTTCCACTGCTTTGATTCATTTCTTTCTGTCTGATTCTGGTCATTATTTTTAAAGGTTTTGCACCCGACTCCTTTTCCATCACCTGCTGTTAAGCTTGCGTATCCTAGTAATACGAGGGTGATACATTCTTATTGGTATAGGTCCATTAGGTTGCAACATCACATGGAAGAAAGCAGTTGAAAATAAAACGACTCGAGCAACACACGCTGGGGTGCAATATGGTGCAGGATAAGAAACAACCCAGAGAAGATTTTGTTGGCTATAACCGTTTACCAGAGTTGAGAGAAGCCGTTGTAAAAATCTACTTTCTCAATGTCAGATTTTTATCATAAATATTTATTGCGCAAAATGCAATTATTTTTCAACTTCTGGATTACCATACATGAATTATGCAGGTGATAATTTTCCGTATACTATTTCCAGTTATAGTACATCGATTAGTTTTCCCACAGTCGTGATAAATCCTCACATTTGGTGTACTGACATTCGTACATAGCTGCGAAAACATCACGTCGTTCTTTTTGTGATTGTGGACATTGAAGGAAAGCCTAGTTATTTTTTAACCTTAGCAATTTCTTCCAATATTCTTTCTTCTTTGCACACCCTTTTCATGTCAGTCACATCCATTCAACGTTTCTTTTATTCTCTTTCATTCCTTTGACTAATAATATTCTTTCCTCTAGGACTCATTTTCTGATATATATTTTCCGACAAAATTTTCTCGGTTCATTGCTCTTACACTTATCACCATGACGTCTTATACCTGGCTGGATATCCACCACTCCATTCTTTCAACATGGTTCAAACTGAAGAAGTGTTCTGTTTACACTTGCCTTTATTGAGTGAGCCAAACATTATTCTTTCCCAGTCACTAAGTTCGCGTTAGAATAGTATCGCGTCCCTTTGTTATCTACAGGAAACTGTTCATACTCGTCGCGTTTAGCCAAGTATTAAGGAATAGAATGTATGCATTACTTTCTATAATTATATACCATTCTGCGATTCAAAGAACATTGATTTCAGTATGCTTGGTGTGGATTTGATGTCTGAGATCGAAGGCTTGCGAATTTTGTAAACATTTAACAATTGGCTAATATTTTACACACATTACTTTCTTTATGCTCAACTCTATGGTTTTAAGAACAAATAATTTTCAGTTGTGGATGTTATCTTTGAGGACGTAGGTTTGGTGAATGTTTGTAAAATATTTCGCAATTCGGTAATATCAAACCGCTCTTTTCGTGCTCTCTTGCGTGATCTTTCTCTCGTCAATTTCACATTTCATATAATTACCTGCTCTTTCAGTTATCTTTAGGAGGTTTGGGTACCATTATCAAAGGAGCAAAGGTTTCCATCGTTCCAGCCAACCATTTACATTCGCGAGGGAAACCAGCATGGCGTAAATGCGGGTGCATGAGATAGGCGAGTTGTTTTTTGGGCAATAAACTCTGCTTTCATGTGTTATCTGGATACGTCAGCGAATTTCGGAGCGAAACGCATGCCATAGGCAGATGAAATAGATATATTTTCCATTATTCATACCGAATGGCTGTTAGTCACAGCATGTCTACAGCTATGAATTATAGCTTGAGGTAAATTGTTTGTTTCCTTCACAATCCACTGCAGCCTCTAAAATATCTGAATTTCATTCCACGCTCTTGCTTAATAGTCACGTGATGTGAGACGGAGTTACGACATCATGTGATTTATCCACCATTAATTTTCCGTGGGGGGTCAACTGTTTTTCGGATGAGATAGAATCTTTCCTCCAGACATCCAGGGTTTTTTTTGGTCTAATTCCGACTGGACTGAACAACTCAAGTTGAAAATTCCATTATTTGATCATCAAATTTAATCCCTGCCGTTTATTTTGTCGTTTGTTTTTGGATGGAGTGATAAGTTAAATAATTTAAGTTTTAATTATGTTTTCTAGGAGAATATGTTGGGTGAACCGAGTTTAATCAGATAGCAGACTGCCTGGCAGGTGACATGATAATTTCGTAGCACATTTTAAATGTCCGTTGCAGCCGAGTAAACAAACTCGTTTTCCCTCTTGGAAAATTTTGCAAGTCCTTGCTAGTGCGCATTGTCATGTCAGGGTCTGGGGAAAGTGGTTGCAGAGTTGTTCGGGGATGAAAAAGAGAGGGGTCACCTAGGTTACGACTCGTTTTCCTAGCTCCTTTCCTTCTTACCTCGCCTAATCCACCATCCTATGGCCATAGCTAGCATACTTGCATGCATAGACTCATGGTCTGGTTTTATTTTTAGTTGGCGACCGGAAGCTGAAGTAATTTACGCCATTTGGGATTGGTGGATAGTTTGGTATCCGATTTACATCTACAACTTCATTGTACCCTACAAGCCACCTCCAGGTTGTGTGGCAGGGTGTGCATATTTACTAACCAACGATCCACTGGTACTAATGTTCCTTAAAGTAAAGAAAGTAAATAAGTATGGTAAAGAAAGATTTCGAGTATTTATTCATTTTCCAAATACATACCTACTCGAAAGTATGAGTTGCACAAAGCGAGACGTGCTCTTTATTTGCATGTCAATACAGAATCATTATACTGTAAATAAATTAATTAGATTTACCACTTGTCAAATAGCCATATTTTTAATTCTCAACGGTAGCTATTACGGTCACATAACTCGCAGAATACATGAAAAACAAACGCAATGTCAGCATTAGCCTTCTTTTAACGGAAGGCACTAAGGGGACCACAGTCTAACGTCCCATCCGACGGACTGAGTATTGTACAGGAAGTACTTTCTACATAGCATCTCAAGTAGGTATCAAGATACCCATGAAGGATCTCCGCCACTTTCGAAATTCGAACCCGGGCCCTGGAGATGCGGAACCAGTTCTCAGAGCTAACCAACCCGATTCCCTGAACGGAATGTTCTCAAATCCATCCTCTCTGACATCCCCTCCTCCACACCCGTATTACAAGTGCAAGTATGCATACATGGTGGGACGTTCCGCCTCATGGAAAACGTAACGTTGTCCTACATAGCTTCCATTATCGAGGCCCTGGATTCGATTCTCTGCCACGTTGGTAAACTTTAAGAGGAATAACCTTCCCTACTTGGTTTCTAGAATCAACTTGAAATTAAATTGATATATCTTATGATGCTACCACAACACAATAGTGGTGCCTTAAGATGGCTGTAGTGGTTACCGTGGGTCATTAATTAGACATTTTAATAATTTTTTAAGTAAATTGAAAAAAAAATTCTTGGACTACATGTGTTAATACATTCTAACTCACTACGGGAAATAATAGAAAAGACATAAGAATAATAATTATTTTAAAGTTTTTTCCTTAAGTAAAGGATGTTATGACTAGAGTTTTCGGTGCGGTATTAAAAATTTACACGAAATTATATTTAAATGCCTTTTTTGTTTTCGAATATTGGACTCGGCATAACACCTTGATATTCATTAGCTACGATTATAATTATAAGGAATATATTATTCCGCGTTTAGAAGAAAATCTGCTCATATGCAATCGAATCGCTGCAAAAAATATGCCATGTGCCATAAGGCTACGTATTAAAACATCATTGAATTATCAAAAAAACCAAACCGATATGATGTAATTTTTTCCACTTTCATCTATAGATATTACTAATGAGAACACGAATGCAAAGTTTAACGAAAATCTATACGCAAGCAAAAATCACTCCAACCACCTTAATGGAATTCATCTATTCATTGGTATTTATTGAAACACTAAGCCTTCAAAACCAAATGACACCAAACTTACTATTAAAGTTTTATTTTTTCAGCTAGCGTGAAGGTAATGGAGAAGTTTGGAGATGTTTTTGAGGACTTGATCATTTTTTTACCTTGACGTGATGATAGATTCATCGTATGACCTATTAATATGAATACCATCGGCAGAATTGAGGTAAACTTGAAAGAATTGACCTTCAGGGGACCCCATATTTTACTTGGAGAGGTCTTGAAATGAAGTTCTCCATCCGTCGGATTGGACATTGAACCGTGGGCCACTCAGCTTCTTTGAGAGTAGACTACATCTACATATTCATAGTACTGTAACGTCGTGTCGTGCCTTACAGAAATGATCACGTTGATTTGTTTGTAATCCGAGTTTGTTTCTTAGTTGTTCGTAAATTATTTGATGGTTGTTCGTTTATTTTAAGTTATTTATTATAATTATATATATATATGTTTAAATAAATCATGATTTATTGAATGCTGATATTGAAAAAGGGGTTGTTAGGGGGTTGTTGAAGAGGGAGAAGAAGGGGATTGTTGAGAGAGAGAATCTATCATGAGTTGGAAAAATAAAGAAGGGTTTTGTTCTAAGGAAGTGAGTGAATAATTTAAAAAGGGTCCCGACATCACAGTACCCTGCTAGCCGCCGTAGAGGCGTGTAGTAGGGGGTGTTAGGACTAGGCTTTGGCTACTATTCTGATCTTGGATTTTTCTCCATCCTCCCTCAATTCCCTCTTTAGGTAATCCTTACCTTACCCACCATTGTATCCTGGTAGTACTATACTCCAGCACAGATTTTTATATGATACATTGATACAATCTATGAATGTCCTAAGGCAGTCTTTGGGTATGCTAATGCCGACGCCGGGTTTCTCTCCACACTTTTTCAATCCTCAGCTTTTTTCCCTCCGCAACTAATTCCTTCCTTACCAACTCACCCACATAATCTAAATAGCGCAAATTACCTCAGCTGTCGGTCGCCTCCCAAAATTACCAACTAGCAAACTTATTTTTTTGTATTGTGATTGGCGGTTCCCCGACGTGGGAGCTATCGCTGTAAACCTTGGGTGTGGGTGTGACTGCGACTCACGAAGGATGCTGCTATCTCAAACCTGTGTGGGGGAGTGCTTGTTTTTAAGTCTGAGTGTTATTTTTTGATTTAGTTTCTCAATTTTTTTTTAACTTGCCATTTTATTTTTCATTTAAATCTACAGAATACCCTGCAAGCCACCTCAAGGGTGTGTGGCAGGGGGTGAGTAGTCACCAACATGCATTACATTGTACTTAGCTAAAGTTAGGTGGTGTAACTACGACTAATTATGCATCGGCATAAATCGCTAATGCTTATCACGAGGTGAAACCTCACAAGCATGCACTACACTACAGATATGCTACCAATGGTAGAGGACCGTTAGTATTTATGTATTTTGCAACAATATAAATGGACAGAGATTCAAGAGATATGTGGAAAACATGCACGGCGTGCTGTATATACTAGGTATCAAATAATGATACAAGTATTAGGAAGTACCACTACTACTACTGAGAGCTACACTACCTAACGACAAACCTAGTTAAAAGTCTCATTGGTAGCTGTTACGGTCTCTTATCGTTCGCGGGAAAACTACATTTGAAGTTTTCCCTCTCATTCTATATGCATTTGGACTTCAAAATGTCTTTTGGTTTTTTTATTGTATCTCACCTCCACAAAACCCTCTCCCTTATTCCCTATATGCCCTTTTGATTACAACATGGGGATTTGTCGTCCTCCACAACAAACCTATCCCGAAATGTTTTGGAAGTGGGTCGTTTCTTCCCTCGCGTACCCTAGCTAAGTTTTAGGTGGTGCTGAAGGGTACGAGAAAGGACGGGAACTAGTCTGTCCGATGGACTGAACCGGATTGTGGAGGTCGGAGGTGGCGGAACTTGTGTGAAAATCAGTAAGGGAAAAATTTTCTCGCAACTTTTCGTGGCCCGGGTAAGGAGCAGCTGTAGTTCGGAGAGGACGAAATTTCTTGATCTCCGGGTTCAAAGATTTATTTTTTTGCCAGAGTTAGCGAAGAGAGGTGGCGGAAGCGGGGGGAGGGATCAAGGGGAGAGATGTGAGAAGGGGTTTTGGAAAGGTTGACGTGAGGAAAAGACTAGAGTTGGGTGCGGAGTGAACTTGGTTGAAGGAACTCATTTGAATGGCTTGTTCCCGAATGAGATATTTTACCCGGGGTTCCTTGAGGTAGTTTGAGCGAAGAATCACTTCATTCGGAATTTGATGAAAATTACTTCATTAAAAAAAAACTCATCTTTTCAATGATATCAAAATACTAACCCCTTGCAGACCTACGTTTCGAGCAATTTGCCTAAATATACAAGCTGTTTTGCATGGGATAGATTACGGCTGTGCGCTCCAGAGGGAGAATATAGAAAAAAATAGGAATTTTTAACACCTAGATTTCGTCAAAAAACTAATTGTGAGTAGATTGTATGTTTTTTCAACTATTTATAAAATATCATCAATTACTCACTGCAGTAATTTTTACAGAAAAAAATCATCTTTTCTGAAGGCGTTTTCACCGGTCGGCGTGGAAAAACGAGTCAAGTTAGAGCGTCACGAGGAAATATTTATACAATTGCAGAGAATTTTGACATACATATATAATATTATTTTTGCGCCATTAATATTACAATACTTACTTCAAACTGCTTACAGATGTGGAAATTAAAAAATAAAATATGAATATGGGTCCATTTTGACTAGGGAAATATCTAACTGAAACTACCATAATTGTAGGAGGACGAAGACTCCTTAGACTTCCGTAGGATGGAGCTTTCTCGCCGGCTCCCTCACTTCTTCTTTCACGAAGTCGTCGGTGACTGCAGCTGTTTCCAACAAGTTTCCTTTCGTGGTCGGTAAATTTTTGGCGTATCCTTGAGTTTTGCGAACAATTATATCTAAAAGTTGACCAGATCCACATTGCTTTAAGAAGTAGAAATCATATGAATGAATTCTGCTGAAATTATTCTTATTTAATTATTACTGCATTATATTCTAGGTGAAAACTTAGAACGCACATGTGCTATAAGTGATGAACATTTTGAAATGACACTTAAACCTACATAAAATACCTTTTTGAAATAAAATAAAGGCATTGAAAGTACTTGTTAGGATAATATGCGCATTTATAAAAAAATAAGTACCTCTGCAAGATAGAAAATCAACGAAAAAAAACATGAAAATAATAGTAAAAAGTGCATAGCTCATGAATTTCACCCTCAGGTTAAGACCGTTGCGGCTGCCTAAAGCTTAGAATTATAAATAATTTATATTGAATTTAAATTAAGGAGTAATTAATATATTATTGTAATTGTATGCCACCTTTGTCCCTGAGGAAGAACTGTGAAGAATTTCTGCAACTAATTGAAATATTCGTAACTTTTCAAAGAACAAATTCTTTGGAAAACGGAAGTGGCAACTATAAATTTGATGCAAAAAAGTGGTGCAAAAAACGTTTCTCAATGATGAACGAAAAATATGACACTCCTGCTTCTCTATAATGCAATAAGAGTATAATTGTGTAAGAATTTGTTCATAGGTGTAGAGTGTGGCGGTATGCTTGCATAAACTTTTTAGTTGCTTATGAGAAACGGTGAACTTACTTAGCTTCATGTTCGACCTTTCCAACGGATTCGAGTTCCTTGAGTTTCCTTTGCAAAATGTTGCACTCTGCTTCCTCATCCCATTGCAGCAACAACAACAATGTACACGTGATTCAAAGCTTAAGAGTCAGGAACCTGAAAATCGAGACAGCATTTCCCATTTACGGAACTTTTTGGAAGAGCTCGTACTTTATCACGTCACTGACTTTAACAACCTGAACGCGTATGTGCTGGGATTACGGAAGTTTCTCTCTCGAGTTTAGCACAACCTCTCACTGAACTCCGAATTATTCAAGTTCCACTGCATTAAGATCCCCCCATCTCCGTGAGAGGATGCATGCGTCCAAGTTCCCTCCGGTATGTTTTATCTTCGTATATTTTTTTTACCGTTTTGGCCGTGCTATGGATTTTGCACGTTACACCGAGCTGCTGAGCTTGGTAAGTGCTGGTTGGTCAGTGCTGAGAGATTACGATGAGAGCTTCCTTCGGGAAGGGGCCGACGAAAATGGACCGTGGCTTGCTAGCCCTTGCCACTGGACGTGCTCTTCTGTCCTGCGCCAGTTTCTTCGCTCGAGCGGCTGCAAACTGGTCAAAGACTGGGCAAAAAGGGTCGACAATAGACGATTGCATCGCACCTTATTAAGTGCTCTCCCGGTCTCGAAGTGAGGTTCCTTTTGAAGCTCACGGACGGGTGGAGAAAGTGTTTTTATGTCATTCCTCACCCCGAGTATCCTCTTCTTTTTTTCTCTTTACTTGCGTGTGGAAAGATGTGGCCTTTGGCCAACTGCCGGACGGTCCCGGAAAGCAAAAAGAGAGGGGTAGGTCTTTTGCATGACAAGGCGGGAAATGGTTCGCGTCTCGTGAAGGGCCGTTCAGTCGAGAGAATTTTTGCCGCGAAAACCTTTAAAAAGAGTGGGTCAGGACCCTGTTTTTTTTAATGCCGTCACGGAAATGTCTCTTGGGGGCCGCCTGACGGCAAAGCGGGCGATATCTGAGATAGGCTAAAAAAAATGTTTAGGCATACCCCCGGGACCTTTCTCAGCCCTTTTAGGGGTTGCGTGGTCCGCACTCTTATAATTTTCACGCATTGATTACGGTTAAAAAAAACTATAAAAAGTATTCAAGCATTTTTATCCCACAGCATGCTGTGCCATACTTCATCTAACGGAACTAATGCCACGTTTATAATACGTTGGTAATATGCCTTCAGTTTGATTTTTCTCGGCAGCGGCTGGGGAAGGTTATAACGCTTGGATATCTGCATTAACCCTACTTTTTGATGAAATTTAATGGTGGGAAGGGTACTAACATTATGTGGTGGTTTGAATAAAAGTCGCTGAGGGAAAGACAGTGAAAAATGATTGCTCGCTCTGTGAAAAACTAACCGAAAGATTAAACTTTATTTAACCACCTGTTTTTAATTCCATTCGATGGAGAATCGATCAGCTAAACGCAACATAGGATGAGCATTGAAATTTGTAATTTTATTATTAGGTACACAATTTTATATTGTGCTTATCTCCATAACAAGGTTTGTGGTTTTACAGCGAGATACTATTTTAGCTGAATCTTTTCTTTTCCTCTTCTGTAAGGTTAATTAACGGTAGTTAATTTTAAAAATTCGTTAGAATAAAATAGAATCGTGTTCCACGACCAAGATAGAAACATAATTCTGGATGATCAGAGAGTGTATATATATCGAAGTATCTAATTTAAATGTTCGCATTTGTACTTAATATTTTTGGTTGATCACTATCTGGAGTGGTGTTAGGCAGTTTTGAGTGTTTAAATGCAGAGAAAAATATGAACTACCTCCCCCAGCGGCGAAGCATTAAATACCGGTGCAGTGGTAAATATAGCTAATCAAACCGATTCATTTGTAAAAACATAGGAGATTGTCGATGTTGCTTAAATAGTTAATGTACATACATTGTTTAATTTAGAGTGGGTCTCTTAGAGGGAGTTTATTCTCCTGTATCCGTGGCATGTGATTGCTCTCTTTGGATATTTGCTATATTATTTGACTCCTGCTCGGATTATACTTTCCAGAGGCGTGGGTTGAACAGAGCTATTAATATCGCGGTCAGATTCCGATTTACCCCGGTACTGATTATTCAGTGGATAGTTTTATTGAATAAGTTACATACAAAATAATAAGCTACCGGCCATGCATGCACACACCTATTGGCGCAGTAAGAGATCTATCGCAAAATTTTCCATATGAAATTAAAGAGGTATTTTTTATTTTCTATAAATAAAAGTAAGAGCAATTATAAACAGTTTTTCTAGTTAAATTAAGCATACCTATGCATGCATTGTATTTTTAACTTAAAATGTTACTTTTGGTCTCTTATTTAGCGTCACAACAAATTCCAGTTCCACCTGAAATACGATGTTGAATGTAGGTGGTTACTAATGATAATTCAGGATCTTGGCATATAATGTAGTGCCACTATACCACTGGGTACTGTGAAGAATGATAGATATGCTAGTTCATCACGGTGAAAAGAATTTAAATACTTTATTTGTAATTAATTTATTAAAATGCTCTTTGGAATTTAAGCAATGTCGATTCTATAACTAGTTTTGAAACTCCAGGGGTAGAATCACGGTTCCTTCTTTCGCGTTGTCGTTATTGTTATCCAAAACGCAAACCGTTCTTGCGGGGCAATGCTCACAGTTACTGTCCTAAAAAAGTACTCCATCAATTAAAACTAGTGATCTAAAGCACCCGAAAAAATTTCAAGAATAAGCATCACCTTTTCGCTCTGATGAGCGCAATTTAAAAGTAATGATAACGCGAGCACACGCGCTATGGAGAATTGTGATCGTGCCCCAGGTTCGCGGTGTCTTTATCCTGGGCAATTTATCCTGGGCTAGATTTTTAATTGTGGAAATATTGCTGTGCCCTTGATTGTAAATTCTCTTATGTTGTCAATAAAGCTGAACTTAGATACTTTTGTAACTATTTTTCAACTGTAGCCTTCCATATTTTTAACGCAGGGATCAATTTTAGGGGAAACCTACTTAGGTAGGTAACAATTTTAAGCAGCAGCGGTTTACATCATCTGATTTTACACAATGTTCAACGGACAAACTTTCCATGAGCAGAAAACATAAGGCCATGTCTGATCCGGTGGGACTTTTATACCATCATGTGGGTACACCAGGTATACTGGCTAGAACCACTTTTGTCCTACGGCTCTCTCTTCGGTTTCTTTGTCCCAACTCTGAGGCAAACACGCACCGTAAAAGCGTGCGAATCCTCGGACCTGGCTTCGAACCCGAACCGCCTCGCCCGGAGGCCGTTACACGATCCCCTGAACCCTGGCACGCATTCTCCACAATCGAATCCCTTCTACAGCCCGCTCCACCGGAGAATTAAAGAAAGAAAAAAAATAAAAACATGTCGGAATTATCTCTTTGCATCCCCATCCCACGTGCATTCGTAATCCTTTGACATCAATTCGGTGCATCTGCCGTCCGTCTCTTGGACTTGAGGCTTATCTCGGCTCGGCCTCGTGGAATGAATAGCCGGGCTTCCTCCTCACCCACCCCTCGTAAGAATACAACATCTCGCCGGCGGGGAAAGAAAAGTCTTAATTCCCGTTTCCCCGGCGTCTCTTTTTAGAGGATGAAGCGGACTAAGACGGATGGAAGAGATTAGAGATGGCTGGAGGAACGTGACGTCACAATCGGGACGGAGAGAGGGAGTGTATGGGGGGGGATGTAGTGTGGGGGGTGGGGGGGGGGGGGCAAGATGAGAATTATGCACGGGAAGCCTCACTCCAATCCTTCCACGGTCCTTTGCCTTCCTCTTGTCCTTTATACCTCCCTCCCCTCCTTGTGTCTGTGTAGCCTTCACTTTGCCGCTGAGGAAAAGGGCTTTTTGTCCCGCCGCCGCTGAAAGGGATATATCCAGTGGCACAGTTCACTGGACGGCGGAAGAATGCCGTCTGGGGGGTGGAGGCCGTCAGCGAAAGACATCTCCAGAGTCGTACTTTTGCGGACCCTCTTCAGGGTTCTGCCCGCCCCCTTGCCCCACCCTTGGAGACCCAGCCTTTCTCTGGACCCCTCTTAAGACTCAGCGATCCCGTCATCAGGCTTGCCAACTAGTGGATTTCGGAGAAAATTACGGAAAATTCAGGAATAATAAAATTTCTCATCAGGTATAAATAAATCTAGATTCTCTTGCTGTTGACATTGTGGCTTTCAATTATTATTTGATGGGGGGTTTGTGTTTCTGAAGCTTCGTCGTCATTAGTTGTCATCGATCCTGCGCTACCTTACTTAGCTTCATTTTCAAAACTTAGTCCCAGTTTTATAATCCTTGGTTAAATATTTTCTCGACATTTAAAACTGCCTAACATGGCTCTCGCACGCAATTCGTCCACTAATTTCATGAACAATGCTGCAATGTTTTTGGAAATAATTCCATCGAACATTTTTATATAATAATCGTTACGGTACCGTGACGATTCATGCAATGAAAAAAATGCAAAACTGATCCATTCAATATGGCCGATTGCACATTTTAATGGCTTCAACATTCCCCTGTGGCATCGCACCTTATAGTTACATCTGTTCTCTTCTTTAATCTATGATCAAGCATTACAAAACCGGACTTATCTAATAAAGTAGAGCTAATAATATTATTCTATATCAGCATTCATTGAAATTTCCACGGGGAAAAAAATCGGGCTGGTCCGGGAAACGAACCTAGGATCTTTGGCTTTACGGGCCAATGCGCGAGGTTAATAAAAACTGGGTCGCATCGTGGTCTGCGCATTGGCCTGGCAAGCTAATCCGGAGTTTGATTCCCGGTACGGATAACTTTTTTTCTGTGTTTTTTTGAAGTGGAGCACTTCTAATGGATGGGAGTAAACTCACGAAAGCCTAGCGCTTCGCAACACCCGACTTCCGGACTTATCCAATTGTTGAGTCGAAACTTGGTTACGTGTGTACAATCGCTCCGAATTAATTCACAATACTATCATTAGAGGAATATAGTGTAATTTAATATGAATATTTTAAGTATATGTGTATTTCATGTGATTATCATAAATGCATAAATGTCATTTTCATATTCATAATTTCAGAAATATTAATTTTATTATATATGTTTATTTATATGTAATACTTTGTGCTCCCCACTGCCAGTCATAGCCATACTCAGCGTTCTACTTCTGTCAGCCCGCGACGGCCACATGTTTATTTTCTCGAGGCAATTTGCATGTATTTCTTCGTTGAATCTTGGGCAGGAATTAATATTTTCATATCAGGATTCATTGTTTTGGCAATCCATGGCGAGGTTTCACAAATTGATCTTCAGACGCGAAGCAGTAATTTTCGCTGTGCCGTGTGGGCGAAGAAATGGGAGCAGGTTGGCAACACTGCCCCTCGTACTCCTCTAATCCTTGATAACAATTCGGAGCAGTGAGGGATACATGCATGAGGTGAGGTGGTGGAAACCCTCGCCCCACCACTCGCCCGCTTCCTCGTTGGGCGTCTCTTGGCTGCCCACTCGCCGGGAAGGACCGCGACCATTCCCGCCAAAGGGTTTTCCTCCTTACCCTTCCCCCGCTCCTGCCACGCCCCGACCATCACAGAGTCCCCTTGTGTTGCTGCAGCAGCCTCCTCAGTCCTTCGCCATGAATGGAATAATCTACCCCCAGCTCTCCGCATCCTTTTACGAAAAAGGGACGTGAAGCCAAGCCTTCAGACCCCTTCGCGTCCTTGTGCGCAGAAAGGTGTCGGTCCACACCCTGTGGGGGATACCAGAATGGTATTCGCGGAAAAGGGTTGGGTCCTGCAGAGGAAGGAGGGGAGGGGGTCGAGGATTCGACCCGTGGCTGCAAAAGGGGGCGACTTGATGCCAATGGGAGACGGGTCCTGGTCCCTGCTTTCATCTTGTCAATCATGCCGTTCATTAAGGGTCACACAATTTATTGGGCCTCCGTCCGCAGTCTGCTCCGAAGCAGTCCGTGCGAGAATCTGCTTAGATGACTATTGTTATAGATTTTCACCGGCCCTCCGTAGAGCCAGGAAGGATTTAATCTCTACTCATCTACCTTTCTATGTATGTACTTCAAGGTGAAAACTCTCCGTTATCGGATGTATTTTTCTTTCAAGGATTTATGCCTTGATAATCACATTGTATGTCGAAATAATGGTCGATCGGGATAAAGTAGTGTGGAATTAATCAAGTGATGCATCATTTATTGTGATTCGCTTCCAGAAAGTAAACCTTAAAAGTTAAAATTGCTGAACTATTTCCTCTACGTTTTTCTAGTTCTCTGTCATGTCGCATGCTATAGATTAAAGAAGATAAATTATGTAGCCATGATATACATAAATGAAGCATTTTTTGTGAGAACTGATCAATCCACTATTCACGCTATGGCGAATAATTTGTTCACTAAGGCTAAGGAAAATAGTTTTAAATTTTTTTCGGTTCATGTTATTACAATTATCATAATTTTCCAGCTAACACTTTTCAAATAATTATTCCAATATCAGCGTTTTAACTGCTAATAACTAATTCACTCATTATTATCGATTGTGGATAAGAGGGCTTCAGTTCTCCCATGAGGTGAGTGGCATACAACTGTTTTTCTCTTTTCTTTCCTTAAATCTGTCTCATGCAGAAATATTTAATTATACACTCGCCTCTCTCCCACTGTAACAAAGTTCACTATCCTTGATGTGACTACTTTTGTTTTAAAAAGTAAAAGATACATATTATCTCGTCTTTATATCTCTCAAATTGATTGACTCAATGTTTGAAAGGCAAGCCGGTTCGTCCTCAGTATTCCCTTTCAAAAATACAAAGTTAGAACGTAGTGATGTTATCAGTGCATAAATAAATTTATATTTTTTGACCTTAAAAAAGCTTTTGATAATTTGGATCTTGAAATTTTACTCAAAAAACTGAATTTATATGGAATCTCTCGTGTAGGTCATAAATGGTTGAGATCCTTTTTATGTGAAAGAAATCATTTGTTTGCATCAAGGACCACTAATAAAAAACTTTTTCGGAAAGTGTTAAAATTACAAAAGGTGTTCCGCAGGGCTCCACTCTAGGGCCACTGCTGTTTTTCATTTATATAAATGATTTACCGGCATGGATTGGAAATGGTGAGCTTATTATGCAAGCGGACGAAACTAACCACCTGATTTAATGTGCTGAGAATGTAACAGCGGTTGCTCAGCAGAAAATTGACAATATGTTCTCCTGGTGTGTCAGAAAAAGGTTCTGCTGCACAGCTCCAAGTCTACCTTCACAGTTTTTCACCTGTATCAGAGAAAAAATTCTCTCCCTTCCCATGATTTTGCTAGAGGATAAATCACTCTCCGCGCTACTAAATTTTTGGGTGTACATACATATAGAGGAGTCATTCAAGTGGGAATCACACATCGACTCTGTTTGCTCCCGTGTGGCTTCTGGCTACTATCTTTTGAGATGAATTCTTCCAATCACGAACTTTCAGGTCGCCTTATCTGTCTAACATGCATTTATTTCTAGTATCTAATCTAGATTCAAATATAGTATAGTCGCTTGGGGACACTCCCACTTCACCGAAACGCTCTTCCGACTACAAAAATGAGCAGTCATGATTATGGCTGGTGTCAATAAGTACACAAGCTGCAGGCAATGCTTTAAAGATTTTCACATTCTTACTCTTGCCAGCTCTTAAATTTTTTTATACCATCCTGTATATAAAAGAGCAGCATCTGGATTTAATTATGATTAAAGATATTCACCCTCACGACACTAGAAGGAATAAAAATCATTGGCTTACCCCCCACAATTTAGAAATGTTTTCCAAAAGTCCATCTCATGTTGGCCATTTATTTTATAACCACTTGCCAAATAATATTAAATCAACTAGCCATATCCCCATGTTTAAAAGGAAGCTAAAGCCGTTTCTGCTTGCTAATGTGTTTTACTCTGTAGGTGGATTTTTAGAATTTTAGTATTGTTTTTGACGTGACTGTGATGCATAATGTTTTCGCTGTGACCTTTATATGAGGCTTATCCCATGTTTGCTTGTTCAAACCCTGTGGATGAAATGAACTTATTGTTATTATTATGTACTCAATAGTTCTAATTGTACATTCAAAATATACGACATTTACGTACGAGGATATAAGCCATAGAGAAAAATCGAAAAACTGATGTAAATTAATGGAAAGTAAGCGAAAGGAAACGAAATTCGATATTTTTATGGTAATGTGGAATTATTATCAGCGAAAATTGAACGAACGTAAAGTCGTCAATCTACGTAAACGTATTTTACTAGGATGATCAACGTATCCTATTCGTCTCCTTATATAAAATTTCCTCCTAAAAAGAGTTGATTGAGGGTAAAAATCATTCATAAGCCTATTAGCGTAATTAGAGCGAGAAATAAAACAGGTATGACTGTAATAAGGTATTTCGGGCGGGTCCGTTTGATGTTACGCTGTGACATGACAAATGACTGGACCAACTCAAAATGAAAGTTAATGCTATGGGGTCATCTCCAAAATATCACGTGAATTCGTCATCAGACTTATTATTTTTTGAACCCGTAACTACACAACCTGTAATTGATGGCAGTAAACCTCATATCTCTGCCACGATTTCATTAATGTTTTTACAGTTATTTTCATGGAACCAGTGGGAAATGACAGGCAAAACAAAAATTCCCCCTATTAAAAATTCCTTGCATGCCTAGGTATATCATTTCACCTTCTACTTTTGACAGAATTTCATTCACTTACCCGATCCAATTACTAAATAATTGAATTTTAATTATATATTTTCATGGGACGATTTATCTCGTCATGTCTCAACCCGTTAATTTATCTTTCACGAAGCTAAATAGTAAATTGTACTCAGGGTGGCATTCGAGTTATTGCTTCATCATCGGCCTAGGACCTCTGACTTAAAAAGCTATTTCACTCGGAATGATTGGCTATAAACTAACCAGTCTTTAGCGCAATAATTTCCTTTATCATAATGGCATACACAATTTTTTGCTTATCATCTGGTTTGGAAATTTGCTTCATCATTTATCTACGGGAATAAGCTAATCCACGTGGATAATATTAACACAAACTTGTTACGTCATCACTCGCAAATAAAGTGCAGTGCATTAGACCACACACACATATTTAGATTGCTCTGCAATCATAACAAACTCTTCCCTCTCCACTCATAGCCCAACTCTTACAATTTAGTTGGTTTCTTTTATTAGCAATTCAATCGTAGGATTGGTTATCTGCTTCAATCCATAACTCCATTGCAATGCTAAATATCTTTCTCCTTGATAATTGTTTTTTGCATCCTACTCTAGTTTGCGCATGCCTCCTTCCTTATTTAGTCTTCTTTTATTTTCCCTTGTAAAACGTATCGTCCACAAATGTCTTATGCCTTGGGGCCAGTTCACCGTGTTTTTCTTTTGTGAGTTTTTCTCCTGATGGACCATTTTTCTTCCGATTTTCTGGGGGACTTCCTTGTATCTCATTTTATCTGCGTCCTCCTTCAAGCATGCTTTCAGCCTCCAAGTTTCAAAGGCTCCTATTTTCCTCCGGTCAGGTTATTCCATGAACAAGGTAAGTACATCATATCCAACTCCAACTATCATTGGGTGGCACTTCTTTGAATTTGCATAGCATGTGTGCATAATCTTTCGCCCAAATAATGTACACGAGTTTATTAACGTATATCCTAAAGGAGAGTGAGAACTGTTTGCGCCTCTTGTATCTTGTAAAAATCTTGTAGACTCTACTTAACCTTAATAACTCCGAGAGGGCTCATTGGTTTTTCACGTAATGTATGACGTAATTTTGATAATTTGCTATTTATTTTCTCCATAGGTAGAATAATATTTATACAAAAATTTGTAGTACGTATTTTTTGCGCTCAAGCGAAAAAAGTCCCACTTTTTTATGCGTTGCGGTGCCATGCATAAATTTGAACTGTAATAGCGCAAATAATTACATAGCAGAGCTTTCAATAATATCGAAATTTTTATAACGTGTGGTTCATAGATTAATTATTACTACTTCTGAGTTTCAAGTTATTAACTTAAATCCTTATTGGCATGCTGTTCACTTTATATGGAACTATTTTTTCTCGGCATCTATGCGTCATGGAACCATTAGACCAAAACCCTTCCCCTTTAAATTTTCGTAGCGGATCGGATATTATTATTCTGCAGAAATTATAACTCCTCGCTCTCAAGTAACTCTCTTAGTCTCCCGCCACCGTCGCGTCGGTTGGAATTGGAGATGTCCACATTTGCATCCGTTTTGGATGATATTCAAGGGTTTGTTCCGTTACGCGATCCCTCTCCGCTCAAAAGGATTCGGTGCGATGATAGGGTGTGGTCCCTGGGATGTGCCAAGGGGTGTGACCTCCCTCTATTAATGGAAGGGGCGATGAGATAAAAAAAATTGGGGTGCAACTTAAACCCCCTGTGGAACCCCTTGGAATTCTTTTTTTGCGCCGCGTCCAAGTGGTGAAAGGGAGCAAGGGTGTGGTCGCCAGGGCGCTTGTCTTTTTTTTAACCACTCCCTCTTCTGAACCCTGCTGTCGGGGACAGTTTTGATGCTTCGAACTGGCCACGACCGGTGCCCTTATTTTTTATTCCATCACACTTTTTACGACGTTGACCGTTTGAGGATGCGTCGCATGACAGTTGGATGGCCTGACGCATGCGAGGACAGTTTTTGATTCGTTTCGTGGGTAAAGTTCGTCCAATCAGGTCGCTCTCTATGGACGCCGTTATGATATCAGATCTCCGGATTTGTTATCATTTGATTGGCGAATTTGGAATAGAAAACCACTTAAGCATCCTCATTACAACTTTTTCATCGTGATCGTGTTTCAGCACTCGCTTTGCATTAGATTACTGTCAAATATTAAGTATTTTAGGCTGTTTTTTGAATACACGTTGTTGCGCTTAAGCGAAATTAAGAGCAAAATGTAGATCAAACTTGTATTCAATGCAATAAAATAAAGCAGTACGTTATTTAAAAATTGAGGTAATGAAGTGTAGAGTGATAATTAAATCATGCAACAATTTTTGGTGCATTTCTCCTTTAGCGAAATTCCCTTGGTACAGGTCCTAAGTGGATTATTTCTACAGCCGGGTATTTACTCTTTCTCCAGGACACGATTAAATTACTTATTAGTGATTATTTGGCTCAGTTTAACATGAAAATGGCTTTCTAAGCTCTTTTTTAGCTCTCAGCGAAAACTGATAATTTCCTCCGGACAAATAAAAATAAAGTTTTAAAGACTCGGCGGCTTGAAGTCTATGCAATGTACATACAAGTGAGTATACATATAAGTTACAAAATTTATCTTTGTGAGGATAAATTGGCAGTAAATTGGATGTGAAAAATCAATGTAGATCAAACATAGATGTATATGCACAAATACGTAATGAGTATTATATCTTTTAACATCATCGGTCGTGCATTCTCCCATGCATCAGATTTGCATCATTCAGTAGGAATTACATTCCAATATATCTCAAAATGAAATACGCTGTGATGAGGAAAATATTGATACCTGAAAATGAAGCTATTTTTCACCAGGGAGAGTTATTGATTTTCAGCGGACTATACGGAAACATTCCACAGACGTAAAAACATTATTTTTTACCGTTGACGTCCCGTCTCCAACTGGAACTATGTTGCTATGTGACTCGCAATAAGCCTCTTTCGACGAGACAGGCTCGGGGTCCAATAGTTGCATTATGCGAAAGTAGATGAGCTTGGAATGGGAAAGGACCTGCAAATCATTAGGAGCATGTTTATGTATTCCTTTGAGATACACGAGAAAACGCACTCTCGATTTCGCTATTTCGTCTGCAATTATGTTTATTTACATTATAAAAGCTACGATAGTTATTTTTTTAAATGGAAAGGGACCAAACATTTTGTGTATAAGAGGCTGGTAAGATAGGTTAAAAGCCTGACCCTAGTCTCTTACGAATGAATACCTAATCGCCATTCTTTAGCACTAGTCTTCTTTACGATGTGCAAGTTGAGAAAAACTTTCTCAGTATTTTCTACCATGTAGAAGAGATTTGGTAAACTTATTAAACCGTGGGTTCCTCAAGTTCCTCGATAGGGTAACATCCCTTCAACTGTCGATTTTTTATAGAATGCGAGCGAGTCAATTTGAAGCTTGGTAGTGATATTTAGTAGTTCCGAAGCCACCCTAACATCAGAGGGCATACCAGGGTCAAATCAGCTTCCAATGGATAAATATCCTGAAAGTATCTAATCTAGACGGTGGGTGGAATTCACTCAGTAGTTGGTTGTTGAGGCAATAGTTGAGATATTTATTAGGGACGGTGACCAAAAGCTGGGGTCATTTACATAATTTGTTCATGGGTGAGTACAGCGATAGACAGTGCGATTTTGGAAGCATAATTGAGAAAGAAACAAGAACGAAGAAATAAAAACGAAAGTTTCCTCTTGGAGTTAGGAGTTAAAGGGTTCGAAGTTTTTCGTGCCCCCTGACGGGTGGTTAACTATTTTATATATTTTGTCGGTTTGGGGCTTGAATTTATGGAATCTCTTTTGAAACTATACACTTAGTAACTTTCAGGATTTCTCTGAAGAATTTTTATTGCGGTATGACTAGTTACATTGAGTTGGTGATAGCTCCTGAAGATGTCACCCATGTGATATAACCCGTTGTATGGAATACACTTAGTTTAATGCTCAAAGTTATTTATAATTTATATTTTGACGTCTTCGCGGTGAAACTAAAAATTAGTTGGTTTGAAATACAGTTAAAAGTTATCATCAGCGGGTCTCAACCCGGTCCTCTGCGAGTGAAACCATTACCTGTAGCAGTAACTTGTTTTTTGCTTTTTAGATAAACTTGAAGAAAGATTTGCCTACCGATCTCCTTTTGGATCCTAAACCGACATGCTGGACTTAAATCTCATGGTGGACTAGTCTGTAACAAGCTCAATGCAGCCGTTATGCTAAGCGATAACAATATCTCAAAAGATTTGATGTCGAATACGTGGCCTGGGTTTGGTTTAAACCTGTGTTGCTTCAGCTATTGAAGTCCTCGGAGGACCATTTTTCCCAGGAACTATCTACCCTCAGCTGATATTGCAGATACTGTTAAGTAAAACCTTTTAAAATTAGGCTAAGGTGATAATCAGTCTGAGAACCCTTCATTTAGAAGTTATTGAAGTGGTCCACCCAAGCACATCGCCGGAATGAATATATTTATACGAGTTCCCCAGAATCCAATATTTTCGAGTGCATTTGTCTTTATTTACTTGATTCGAAAAATAATATAGTTTATTATTATTAAAAAAAGACGGCTGAAAAAAGAGACTTTTATGCGGCACAATGGTAAACGGATTATTTTTTTTACATCCATTGAAAAATTATAAACAAAGGAAATAACTTTCCTGACCCTTTTAAGGTATAAAACTCATTTTTTACTTCTTTTCGGTTGCTCGAATCCCTTCGCTTCTTAGGTCTCCACATAATCATACTGCACCACATAATATCACAAAATGTATTCAGGAAGCGGTAGTGGTTGAAGAAGCAACGAATCTCCTTCCCAGTGTGTGGTTCCTTTCGAAGACTAGTCGGCAGTGGCGGTTGAAAGTCTCAACCGGCCCTGACAATTCCCGTTTACTTCAACACGCAAAGGGAGTGTAATCGGATGAGGGCGTCGAATGACCGATCCTAGCAGCGGCGAGGCGTCACGGCCCTCGTCAACCTTTCAGGGGAGGAAGGAGGCGGCAGGTAATCTGCGCTAACAAGCGTGTAGCGCAGTCTGAGTCAGCAGGATGCCCAAGACGTTGTGGGAATCCCCTCCCCCATTTGAAACCCTAACTCTTCCGGGAACTGAAGCCCAGGCCATTTTCCTCGAAGGGGCGCCCGTTGGAGATGTGGGCGGTACACTTCGTGAATGGTGCTGAGAAAAGCGCACCAATATTTTTCTGGCTTGCTGTTGCGGTAAAATGATCAAACTCAGTATCAGCTGTCATTAATCCGAAGATTGGATTGTTGCAGCTCCGCCTTCCAATCATATAAATTAATTATTCCTTTCCAAGTCTATATCTTTACGCCCCTCATAAATTGCCCTACTCATTCCAGCCTTAATCTTAATTGATAATTCTTTTCATCCATAAGACGTAGGTCGAAGAATACTACCAATAAGTTTGCCTCGCCTATTTTCCGAGTTAAGGTGGTTTGAGCGAAAAATCACTTCACCTAGAATTTGATGAATTTTGTCTTAGTTTAAAGAAAAAACTCTCATCTTCGCAATTACATCAAATTATCAACCTCTTGCCGAATTACTTTTCGAGCAATTTGCCTAAAAATATAAGCTGTTTTACATGGGATACGTTACGGCTGTGCGCTCCAGAGGGAGAATATTAAAACAAAATTAGGAACTTCTAGCACCTAGATTTCGTCAAAAAACTAACGTGTAGTTTGCCTATTTTCTCAAGTATTTATAAAAATTAATCTATTACTCACAGTAGTAATTTTTACAGAATCGCAAAAATAACCTGCTGTATTGAAGGGTTTTTAGCCCTACGGCGTGAAAAATGAGTCAAGTTAGAGACTTCTGTGGCTTTATTTATTTAATTACTGAGAATTTGGCATACATATATAACTATATCTTTGCGCCATTTTTACTACAATATTTATTTCCTTCTTCTTACAGACGCTGAAATAAAAAAAATTAAATTTGAATATGGTCTCCATTATGACTAGGAAACTATCTCGCTAAAACCACCTTTGCAGATAGATGTGGTCTCCGATTTTTCGTAGGATATATTTCAAAGGTGTTTCTCTCAGTCCTTATCATCAAAAATTCTTTGACAACACCACATATTTTCCATATCTTCCAATCTCCTTTGCTCTGCTATTTATATCGTCCCAGCTTCACTGCTTTATAAGATCTTGTTCCATCCGTAATAATACAAAGAAAAGGTAAAAACATCAGCACTAATAAGACCTAGCCCTTTTACACGTACTTTTTCACTCGTCCCAATATCTCGGGGTCGGACATTTAAGAGCGAAGTATCACTCCGCATTATACTCAAAGAATTTGACCTTATTATAACATGAACGATCTCGTTTTAATAATGATATTCGGACATATAATTAATTATCAGACACTTATTGACTACTTGTCGAGATATTTGCCAACAAATAGAGGCCGTTTTCCATGCGATACGATACGGCTGTGCGTCCCCGAGGGAGAATAATTAAGGTGATTGGAACGATTTTATTTACAGATTTGCGTACAACTTTGCGTACGTGTTCTCATTAGTGATATCAATTGGTAAAAGTGAAAAGATTGCATCATACGCATTTTTTGGCAATTCAATGCTATTCTAGCACGTAGCTTTATGGCACATGACATATATTTAGATATAGGTAATTCGATTACATGTGTACAGAATTTTCTTATCATAAAATTGTTTTTTACAAATACCAAGGTGTCATACTGAGTCCATTATTCGAAAAAAAATTCAATATGATTTCGCCCAAATTTTGAATACCGCGCCGAAAGCTATGGTCATAACATGCTCCAATTGTGGAAAAATTTTAGAACATAATTCATGTATCATTAATGGCTGTACGGTGAGTTCCATCGTATAAACTGATACACTCAAATGAAATGTGATACAAGAGTTTTTTTTGGACTTGCTTAAACATTATTTAGGTAAATGTGCAATCAACGACCCACGATTACCGCTGCAGCAACCTTAAAACAATTGAGGGAGTTCTGACGCATATATCTAGTCAGAAATGTAACATGTATGAATTTTTATGAATGAAATGTAACATGTACAGGCTGTATGAATTGTTATTCATCATTATTGTTTTTATTATTAAGTTAAAATATAAATTTATAGTTCGCTTAATAATTTTCATAAAATTGCAAAGCATCTTCTGTTATGAAGGTACCAAAGTTCCAGCGTATGGCGTAAAACAAAAATAAGATGAATCGTCATAATTATGTATAATTAGTTAATAACTGAGATTTTTGGCCTTATAAAACAAGGTTTTTGCGTCATTATTTAGTCTCTCCTCTTAATCAACTCCTTCATGCTTCGTAAAACGCCTTAAAATTTAAAATGAAACTCGAATATGGTCTCTATTATTAGATACTAAAGAAAAATCTAACCCAAACCACTTTGAGTAAATATGGGTATCCGTTATTATTTTTCGGATTCAGTAGGTGCTGGTAGAGTTAAGCCTAGTTTACGATTGGTGTCAACGTGAACTTCAACTTCAAAGTCGAGTTGAACACACGGGATCTTATGTACGGGTTTACGATTGCGTGAAAGCGTCAACCGCGAACTTCAACCGTCAACGTGAAAGTTCAGCCAATCTCAACTTTGACGTTCACGGTTGACGGTTTGACGCCGGCGCATGCGCAGTATGAACACACCACATACTAGCGGGTATCGCTTTTCATTTGTCTGCTGCGTTGTTGGGCAAGTTGGGCAAGGATACTGCTATATAGTATCCGTGGTTTTGGGCTACATTTATAACCTCTCTCTTTGGGCCACGTTGTGCTGTGCTTCATCCACGTTCATCCTGTTTAGACCGTAAAATCGTCAATGGCGGCGATGAGCCGCATGTAAACATAAACACGAAGATTGACGTTGTTGACCGAAGATTTCCGACGTGATCCCAGTTCACGATAATCGTAAACCGGTGCCGAGAAACGTGAAATCAATTCCCGTTTAACGTTTGAGGTTGACGCCAATCGTATACTAGGCTTTATACGAAAGGTCTACTCGTACTTTTGATTCAAACCTATGTTCCGACGTTTGTGCGCCCAATGATGATACCTAATGATGGCGCATAAGTTCCGAAAATCATCGGTATGAATAACACATTTTATGGACAGTGCCACCTTTCGTTTAATTTTTTACGCTTAACATTCTGCTCCTCCTCATCTCTTACACGGCTGGTTCCACAATCGACCTGACTTTTTTCCGTATGGTAACGATTGCATATTCATCCTTCTGAGTGTGATTTACAAGTATTGCAGTGAACCGTTAGGAATGCGGTTTCTTGAACATCCATCTGCTTTTTGTACATGCAACCAGTGAATAATTGCACTCCACCTTCATGTTTTTTTCTCCAATGCCCTTCCAAAGTTACATTGCAGCATCGGAGTTCGCAAGGGGGGATAATTTGAAATAATATTTGAATCTTACACTATTTTACAAAACGAAGGTTTTGTTAAAATTATAATTCGTTTGGAAAGAGTTAGGTGGTCTCGGCCTGTTAATTTTTCCGTGGTAACGTTTCTCATAATTGGGCATTTAAATTAAAACTGATAGGCAGAATACCCTTTCTAATCATTTTTATAATAGATGCATAGTGCATGACTTATTTCCTGCCGCGAAATTCAGATGATAGTTTCTCGTTAAAACAAAAGATGTCGGTAATTCTTATACAGCCGTGCGTAAAATTGTATTCTCTTTGGTCGTTTGTCTTTTAAAAGGTGGCCTGCAGAACATTTTTAAAAGTGTAAAGTGAGTGTGTATGCAGCAAATGAGTATCTTACATGACCATTATGACCCAAAATACAAGGTCCTCAAATGACAATGAATTTAAATTACCCCTTTGTTTTAAATATAATTCCAGTATGTTAGTATTTTACTGTAATTTTTAGAGAAAGAATAAACACGTAGTACCTGAACGCGTGCCTATCCTCCACGTTGAGAAGCGTCTTGTAATAGTGTGTGGCAATTGACGTTAACATAGTGTGCATGTTGAATTTTTATTCCATGAGTTGTGTCACTGGCCCTTCGATTAGGAATGGGCAAGTAAAAAAAATATATCGATAGATATCGTATCAATATTTTAAACATGTATCGATAGTTATAGAGCCAAAATAATCGATATTTCGATATATCGATAATTTTGCCAAAACAAGTGGTTCCTTAAAGTTTCACCAAAATATATAAAAAATGTTGGAGTAAAATTTGGAAAATTATGGACATGTAGAAGTAATAAAAAAATCTTTTATTTTTACGATCAATTTTAATCAATCAAACCAGTATTTGTCTGATATTGACATCAGAAGAACTCTCTGTTTTATATGTTCCCCCGTTAATCCACTCCTGTTGTCCGGTACCACCAAGTTAACTGCAGAAGCCACTCTTTCGGATGGAACAGATGAGGCTTGGCATATTAAGTACTTCAGCACGATTTCCGAAAGAACCGGTGTGAAGTGTCGGGAGTTCACCCAAAACTTTATTGGATCTGATTTCCTCTCCAGTAGTGGTTGGTCCAGATACTGCTTCAGCTCATTGGGGACAGAGCCAGAGATAGGAACCTCTTGCGTAGTAGTGCTAAAAGATAATAGGTGTTCATGTCTGGACCAAATTGAACTTCTATCTGCGTTGTCTCGTTCTGATTGTGCAGATCGTACTTCTGGAGAACGTCCCATTCGCCTATATTCTAAGAGAATATCATCATTTATTTTCGTTATAGCACTAGACACCGCAGCTGGAGAAACAACTTTACAACGGTGACGTGCTAAAAAATATATCGAGTTTGATACTCGGAAAAAATCAATTTTTGATATAGCGACATGAAAAATATCGACGGTAATTATCGATAGATTTTAAAAAATATATCGAGTTTTTGATATATCGATATTTTTTGCCCAAGCCTACCTTCGATGGGCAATGACGCATTTGTTGACCTTATTTTGAAGTTATTGATTAAGGCACGCTATTAATATGAGATTCCCATTATTGCTAAGAATCATAATTACGATATTCGTTGCTAAGTTAAGACGAACGCTAAACACTATGTAAACTGGTAGAGCTCGCCACTTACCGTAGTAAAGTCTGTGTTACCACAAATCCGGAGTTCATTCAATCGCATAAAGTAATCGACATCTACTATACCCCGAATGCGGCCTCAAGGGTGTTTGGTAGGGGGTGAGTTTTCACCAACATGCAAAAAACACTATGTTCTAAAACACTATAAAAGTTAATGGAACGACAATTTATGAATGAGAAAAAACTTTCAAATACCCGTCAGGATGTGAAATTTCACCAGTATGCACTTCACAGGTATATAGGATAGGTATGCTACCACTGTAATAGATGCTATGAATATAAGAGTATTTTGCGGTTATATACATATATTCACTGTGATGCAAGAGTTATACAGAAAGCAGGCGAGATCTAGGTCTCTAGGTTGCTGCTGATGATTAAGCAGCAGCATAGCAGATAAAGGAACAAGAATTACGACGAATTTTCTAATGCCTCTCGGCATGTTTTTTTTTTTGGAACAGAGCTTTGGATCAGATCATTAAAATGCTGCTGACAGAAATAAAATTTTAATTAGGTATCGCGATAATATTTTTTAAATTTTATATTCATAGGAATGACTATGCAATGATCATAATCTGATCGCACGAAGACGAGAACCCCTCAAAAGTCTAAATTGATATAATTATCAAAAGATATGCTCCCAAAATACAATGATAAGTGCAACAATTATGTTACATCTACATCTACATACTACCCCGCAAGCCGCCTCAATAGGCGTGTGGCGGGGGGTGTTAGGACACCAGCCGTTTACATATAAAAAGGAAATGCTCTAATGAAATTACGCCTTGCATTTATTAAAGTCCCTTATTGTTCAGGGGAAAACGAATTCCTATACCCATCCGTTCGGCAAAATATCTCTCTTAATTTATCGTTTCTGTCGGACCTGGAAATATAGTGGGGTTCTAATATGATGTTCTCCGTGTTGTTCTTAAAGATATCTATTCTTAATTGCTCAAGTAATCTAAGCCTAGCGCGCAGCCTCCGAACGATGAACGCATGAGCAGCATTGAAAATGGAAAGTTAAGTGTTTACGAAAAATCGGACATATTTTTTATTCATCTTAGTATCAATGAAGCACGAAATCTCCGACTCAGTTTGCCTTTAGTACGACGACGCCAGCTCATTTTTATTTTTAACCTAAATAAATTTTTGGAAAAAATTAATTCTCCCCGCCAGTAATGAAACGAATGCTGTGACTGTTTGAAGACCGTGCTCTTATTTCTTTTCCTTTTTACCCATTCCCAGCAAAAAATACGAATAAAGTCTTCAATTCTCGCATCAGTCAAGCGCTATCTCTGAGCGGGAACGGAGCAGCCTTCCTTGGAAGGTGTGGAGAATTGGATGTGTTGAGGGGGAGGGGTCCGGGGTCGATAACTGTGTTTCACTGAAAAGCGTTGAGGGATTGAGGAGTCCATGAAATTGTTGAGGCTGGAGAATGCTTGTTATTAATGCAGTATATGTATTAAGGTTTTTCGAGCGATAATCGTGGGTCATTCATCTACATCTACATATTACCCTGCGAGCCACCTCTAGGGTGTTTGGCAGGGGGTGACAAGTCACCAAAATGCAGCATGCAAGCGGACCGCCACATGCACACCGCACGGTCATGAATATTAAGGATACTAACCAATTCCATCATTAACTAAAAACCATCATGCAGCATGCAAGAGACTCCCCACATGCACGCCACACATGTACGATGACACTTAATATTCTACATACTAATTAAGAGGGCAATCTGCCTATGAAGCTAGAACATGCAAAACATGCTGTTAGAAACACCATAAAACTCCGTAAACATGCTTTAAGAAATACATAAGTTAGTAAGCTACACTACCAGTCAACTAATCTATTTCTAAGTCCTTACACAGCCGTTATGGTCTCTTATCGCTCGCGCAAAAAACGACATTTTAAATCTATCTGTTCTACAGTCTATCTCTCTTATTTTATTTTTATGATCTAATCTACCATAGTACGTTGGCGGTCGTAAAATATGATCAACTTCGTCGGAAAATAAACTACTCTTGAATTTACGTAATAAATTTAGTCTTGTCTTCAATCTACGGTCTGACAGTGATTCCCATCCGAGTTGTTCTAAGAGGTCAGTAACACTAACAAGACTATCGTAACGGCTTTTCACGTACCTGGCTGCTCTTCTCTGTACACGTTCTAACTCTGTTTTTAAGCCTGTTTCATGAGGATCCCAAACACTGGAAGCATATTCTAAATGGGGTCTAACGAGGGAGAAGTAGCTTATTTCTCTCACTTTGTCGTCGCACTTGCCTAGAATTCTTTTAACAAATCCCAATTTACGATTAGCTTGACCTGTTATTTCCCGAATATGTTTATTCCACGATAGATCATTATTGAGCCTAACTCCGAGATATTTTACGGATTCTACCGTCTCTAATTGGGTATCCGTGGGTCATTGAGTGTACATTTTTAATAATTTTTCTAGTAAGCCGAAAAGATTCCAGGACCGCATTTCATTTAATTGCCTTTGTTTATGCGGTGGAACTCACAGTAACTTAAATAATACAAGGATTATATTTTTAAAAATTTCCTTATTTAAAGCATGTCATTACTTGAGTTTTCGGCGCGGTAATCGCGTTCGGCGAGCACAATGCTAAAATATGTTTTTTCAAATCTTTCACTTCGGCGTGACACCTTGATAACTGTTAGAAAACATTATAATAATATGAAATGTATTATTTCGCGTTTAGAAGAAAATCTGTACTCGTGTGATTGAATTATTACGGGAGACGTCATTTGCCATAAGACTACGTGTTAAAATATCATTGTATTGCTAAAAACCCTAATCGGTAAAATGCAATTATTTTAACTTTCATATTACGATATCACTAATGAGAATACGTATGCAAAATTTCACGCAAATCTGTGCAAAGAAAAAAATAGCTCCTACCACCTAAACTATGATGAAATTTACTTTATTAAAACATGTGTTTTTCGGTGGTGATTTACAACCCCGCCTATGCACGTAGAATGGAGGTGTTTCAGATGAGTGATTGGTGAAAAATGTGAAGGGTAAGCTGGGTAGCAAGGAAGACGAACGAGGATGTATTGTATATGATGGGAGAGGAAAGGAAATTTGTGTTGGAGGTTCGGAGAAGGCATGAAAGGAGGATGTTTTGAGAGGTGAGGGCACTTGAAAAGTGTGATAGAAGGGAGAAAGCGAATTTAAGTGAGACCTGATGGCGAGCCATTTAGGTATATGAGAGAAATTGAGGTGTCCCAGAATTTGGGATTTAAGGATAAGGACTGACCAAAAACCTACCAATCAGTTGGCAGAATGCTCAAATTAATGACGTGAACGGCGTATGAAATCCGTAGAATTTGTGACGAGAAAAAATCCTCCTGGACGAGGTATCAAACCGCGGCCTGCTGGTCCAACGCTCAGACAGTTACGCTACACATTCATCTTAATATTCGTGGTAATTTTGAATGATTCAGAGGAAAAAGACGTTGTGCCCTTGTGGTCCATCAAGGATGACAACGCAAGGTAAACAGGACTCAAAAGAAGCCACAACTCATGAGGTTGAATCCTATCGTATTTTCCTTTGCGTCGCCATCGTTGAAGGACCGCAAGGGTACAACATCTAATTATATTGCATCCTCTAAAATTGGCTTGAGAGTTAGGAAGTCATGGTGGTGTAGAGGTCTACGTGGTGGCCAGACAAGCCAAAGTTTTGTGGATCGATCCGTCCGAACAGTCGGCCGGGGTTTTCCAGAGGCAGCATGTTAGGCTATCAATCTGAGGTTCGCAGGTTTGGGAACATGGGATAGCAAATTTCCTGATCTTGAAAAATATTAATCGAAAAAAGGGGAACGAGAGGAGTATTTTTACATCCTAAATGCTTTCCATAAAACTACCCGGCTCCACTGTTGACAGGTAGCAGTCTCATCAGAAGGCACCGATTGCGTAGATAAAGAAGTATGGTCCGGTATCAACTGCTTCCACAGCTTCGGGCGAGAGTGAAGTTCACGGAATCGGCCGGAGTGCTGCGATGTTGAAGGCAACGGGAAGCCACCGCATTAGTCTCCCTAGTAGATGCAGTCTTGCATTCACCATTATATGACGCGACGGGATCCCTTCCGGTAAAATATTCTGGAGGTAAAATAGTCCTACAGTCGGATCTCTGGTTGGGAACGACTGGGAGGAGGACAGGTGTCAGAGTGGTCTATTTTATCTAAATCGGTGAGGACAATTACAATTTCTCCATACGTACGCAGATTGGAATTATAATGCGGTGAAGCTTGGAATTGGACTTTATCGTGGAATGATAAAAATCAAGTGGACAGAGCTTTTTCTTATTTTTATGACAACAAAAGTAAAAAATAGACTGTATGGGATGCTCTTTTTTCTAGGAAGAGTGGTAATCAAGGAAAAATATTTGAAAATCTTGGAGCCAAATTACCTCCTTGTAAGAACATCAGACTCCATCGTCAATGAAAGCCTCCGAAAAAAAGAAAAGTGATGAATGATTATGTAAGGAAAGGATAAGGGAATGAAAAGCAAACCCTGTCGAGAGCAAAATCGTGCAAAAGAAGAGCCTTACCATGGTTGAGAATGCTGCTCAGCATTCCAGCAAGATTGCAGGGAATGAATGGTGATAACATGATGACTGAATGTGGGTTTAAATTTGGCAATCATGAATTTAAATGCTTAATTCGGAGGAGGAAGTAATTTGAATATTATGACGGAGTTCTTCGGGAATCAACTAGGTTTGCATCTTGATTCATTGCTTGTTGACGGTACAGAAGGAAGCGTGGAGGTACACCTAAGCGGAAATGAGTGATGAGCGAATCAGTTTTCAAGGTTATTATTATCATCACCACTTTTATCTGGCTCATTTTTTAATTGTAAATTAAGTATAATTTATGGCTGCCAAATGCTCAGCCCTTCAACGTCTAGCGTGATCATATGATCACAGCGAACATTTCTTGTTCTAAATATCCCTACTTTTTTCTGCTAGCAGTTTACAAATTTACCTAAAACTGCGTTTTATGACAATATCCCACAATATTTCTCATCTAAAAGCCGAAATATTTGGTCGATTCAATCTAAAATGTAGAATCCGACGTTCAGAAACATAATTCGGTTAACAAAATGGGACATCGTAATGCAGCTGTCACTGATCTTGTATTTATGCAAGTAAACATTCATTGTTCATGCAGTTTCCATTTGTTTCCCTGAAGCTCTGCAGGATTTCAAGTAATTTCAATGCATTATGTGGCATGCGTGGCCAAAATGCTCAAATGTATTCAGACACAGATTAAATGTTAGTCTGTTGATAATGAGAGTGAAAATTAGGCGCCCATATCTCTCCTTATCTCCTTAGTTGGTCGCCGGATGTGATAATCCCATGATGAAGGAAATATTAGAAGGGTAAGGGAGCAATGAGGCGAATGGATGTGCAATCTTTATTTCGGTGAAAGTGATGTCATTAGGGAACCACTCCACCACTTAACCCTTTCCTTAAACGAAAAAAAAATTCGTTAAAGTTTGACGAAAAAATAGGAACGCTCTCTCCAGTAAAAGTGATTAATGAACCGCCTGAGATATGAGAGAGGAACTAGAAGGGTTGAAAAAAAAATAAGACAGGAGTTGTTGCTGCTTGCGAGAAGAGTCGGAGTGATCCTGAAGAGTTTTAGGCGTCGAAAAAAAAATTCGTTGCGGATGGAGGATGCGAGCGAAATGAGATAAAACAGGAAGGGCGGAGGGAAGAGGGGAAGGGTAAGGAGGGGAGAGGAAAGTGGTTGGGGGAGTGAGAGGGAAGGGGCGAAAGAAAGTGGGGAGGGGTGAGGTTTGTTGACGGCAAAGTCTGCCATTCGCTCGTCGCGACCCGAATGCGGGAACGCGTGGGTAAGTATTTATTGTTTCGAATTTCGTTGGAATCAGGCGATGCTCAAGAGTTGCTCTCAAAAAACGACTCGTAGAATGAAACAGGAATCCTCAAGAAACGAGACGAGAGACATTCTGAAAGTTAAATTTAACTCAAATACACTTACCCAGTAGTACTTTCCCTAATGGGATTACGATGAGGATTGATTCTAAATATTTATTACAGCAGAAACAGTATTTTTATTCTCGTTAATCGGAGTTCATCTTCACATGTAATTTGCACCAGTAGAGTTACTAGGACGCGAATAACCACCTAAGGGAAATTCATCATTTGGTCCAATATTCAAAGTGAAACCCAAATATAATTAGAATCAAGAGTCACAACTACGTCAGCACATCCTAGACTTATAGGAACTTATATTTTGCAGGAGGCGGATGAGGACATTACTCCGCTGGTCGAAGGGTTGAAGTTGTCACGTCCTAGCTCAAACTTCGCGGGTTCGAGTCCCGCCTGGGTAGCTTTTTAGGGCATATGTGTGGTCGCCTAAATATACATATACACTAAATTGACCTCCATTGACGAAAACTATCATCATTATAAATATCATTAACAATTGGGCAGAATTTTATCTTTCAAGCATAATTTAACTCATTTAAATTTAGCTCGTTTCATTTATGATGCATCATGTCATCATTCTTTTTATGGAGCTGGGAAGATCTTAAAAATGTGTTCATGTAACTCGTTTCTTTCTTTTCTGTGACTAAAGAGGTAGCTTTTCGGAGTGGTTTTTTCTGTTCTTTGTTTCTTATTTTAAAATTACCACCAGTCCTTAATATGTTTGCTGGCATTACCTAATATTTTGGCCAATCCATTCTAGGGCTCTTTTATAATTTTTTGCTTGAGATATCGCACGATATTCCTCCACGGCCATGACAATTGTCATGCCAAGGACTCTCATCTCTCTTTCCTTTTTAATCTAACCTAAAGCATAAATTTCTTCAGATTTCTATGTGATCATTTTCGATTGGAACTCATGCTGTTATTAGTTACTCCTCTGCGTGTCATTCAGTGGTTGTGTCTACTACTTCTTTCATGGTCTAATTTTTTCCAGCCATATCGTTACATTACCGCTGGTAAGGGTCCCTCAATGTGGATTACAGCTTGCTTTCCCTTCCCGTGTATTCCTATTAATGTGTATTATTTATCCTGTGTATTATTTTCCTTCTTATTTTTTACATGTACCTAGGATCCAAAGCCGGATTTTAATTACTAATTGGATAAATGATACTAAGCAAAGCCGTTTACTAATCTTTGCCGCGTCAGAAATCTCGTATTAGTCGCTAATACTGTGTTCTAAAATGGCACTGCTATTTAACTGAAAAAAACTATGCGCGGCTTTATAGATTGATAAGGTATTACAATTTAGTCATCAAGGATTTGTTTTTTTCTGAACATACGTGCAGTTTTTGTCTGTATCGTTGTATCCATGTGGAATCTACCGATGTAATATGGAGCCCAATAACTTAACCTTATCGGGAAGGATTTTCAATAGGATTTAGGAATCTATAGTTATGTGCATCTCCTCTATTTTTCGCCCTCGAGTCACTCATTTTTCTGAAGATGGGAAGGATGACTCACCAGTAACAGTAAAAAATCTCCTCCAGCATTGGCGCATGCATAAATTCAACCCCCCGCGCAACGCCTACGAAAAACCTGCGAAGGTTCCGCTGCGAATGTTTTGCGTCATTTTTGCGAAACACGAACGGTTTCGGTGACGCCGACGAAATGACGCTTCGCTTGTGGCAGCTTGGAGTGAATATTGGAATAAAAACAACGGAAGAAGAGAAGGGTCCAGGGAGGTGTTGGTTGGCGGGGGAGGGTGGAAAGGTTGAATGGGAATTTTGGAGACAGGCTGGGAAGGGAAGAAGAGTGATGTTCGAAGAGAAAGCAAGGCAGCCAGAGAGTTGAAAGATGGAGAGACAGGTCAAAAGTCTTCGGAATGGGAATATGGGAAAGGGTGTGCGGGGTTGTAGGGGGAGGGCTCTTTCGAGGAAGACACGATGTATTGGGGATGGGCATTCGGAAGCCTAGGCTTCAGGCTGAGTGACATATGGGGAAGGTGCCACTGGCAACCTCTTCGGACATTCGAACCCGAAATGGAGGCTTATGGGGGCGTTGAGTAGCAAGGGAGTGGTTGTGGAGGCGAGGGCGTGCCTTTGTAAAACTAGTCCCTCTGAGCTCATGCCTGAATCCTGTTCAATAGGTTATACTTTCCTTGACCATCCCCTGCCATGTGCCGCACTTCCGCGAAGCCGCTAGTATTTAACTATATACCAGGACTCTAACGCATGTCTGTGCCCCACAAGTTCCTTTTGAAGTGGAGGAGAGGAAAAAAATGTACCGACCGCCAGGTGGTTTACTATCTGCGGCTACGTGCAGCTGGCGAAAGATTTATTGCGGGGGTCTCCTGTCGTACATGACACGTTTCTAAGCAAAATGGATCGGTGTGAGGGGCATAAATATTCGTTCGTTATCGGTTTTGCATTTGGCCGCACTTGGCTGATCTCCCGCCACCTTGGTTGATGCATAATATATTGGGGCAAATAAAATTACGTCTGGTCTTTGAAGATTTTGATTTACCATCGTGCAGAAGATTTAATGTGAGGATTTTCAATACTCAAAATGCGACAGCGATCATATTGGAAGAAGCTAGTAAATGATTTTCTTTTTTGTGATATTGTAGCATCTTTCGATCAACAGATCTTTTATTTTTCAATGACTTTGATAGAAATGTGTGTGATAATAATCTGATGATTTTGTTCAGATCGGGCAGTAGGTAAGTATCGACTAGATTGATTGCCTAACACAAAATTGCGGTTAGAAACACAGCCTGAGATAGATAGTATTGTACATATGTGGTCGTTTAGCTCAAATTAGTATTGAATGTTTATAATATTCTTTTCTGCTAAAAATGGAAAAGAATGCATGAAACATTTATATTAGAAATAAAGTTCGCTGGGCCACGAATCGAACCACATACCTCCGGAAATGCTTTGCCCTGTAGTCCAATTCCCAGGACAGAAAAGGCGTTTTCCTCAACGCCACCTACATACAGGCCTGCGCGCTACGTCACCAGCCGTTGATGACGTACTAAGAGAGAGGCCATCCAGACCAACGCCACCTACAGATGCGAGACGGTGGTCATGGCAGCGCTTGTTTATTTTTGTCGTTTATGGTGAATAATCGCTTGTTAAGCGGGAACGAAATCACAGCGGAAGAGGAATTGTTTACTCGTTTCTTTATCGGTCGTCTGAAGACCATAAAATGGTTTATAAGTGTTGTGTCCCTAAGTGCCGAGGGAATTACGACGGTGGACCAAAGGTGCATCTATTTTGTTTTCCACGAGATGAAGAACTGAAGAAGAAGTGGATCCGAGCAATCCCTAGGAAGAATTTCGTGCCCTCCATGTTTTCTCGGGTAAGTGATTTTTTATAATATATTTAATATGTCTCATTTAATTTTCGGCTAAAGTGTAACTCAACTAACGAAGAAAGAAAGGTATAAGTTAGTCTTGCCGAGTTATCTTCTTCCTTGCTTTGTATAATTCTGTGAAAATACATGTGGTGAAGAGATTTTATGACGGGCGTTAAGCTAGTTTAACTGTATATGAACAGCACTATAGAGTCATTTACTTTCGTATATTTCAAAGTGAATAAGGATCCTTTTAGCAAGGAAAGCTTCGAAAAATTCCGAGAAAGGTTTTCCCTCGAAACCCCGCACAAAAGGTCCTTCTCGCTTTGTTCTCAACATCTGGAAAACATTAGAGCGCCTTTCTTCCCACCCTTACCGAGCCTCCCTCTCTGTCCCTCCGGAGAAGAGAGCGGAGAGAAACTATTTTAAACGTCGTAATTGAACGTATTCATTGGCTTAACCATTTTATTTGTAAAATTTCCAGACTGTGCGAATGTATTTCTGCGACGTAATTGGGATGTTGCAGAAATGTTGCAGAGCGACTTGCAACATACTGCAACCTCTGCAACCTGTATGCAACGTTTCAGCAACGTATTGTGTTTACTAGGTTCCTTCCACTACTTAACTGATCAGTACGTGTATTTTACAGGTTTGCCATGTTCATTTTAAACCCGGGGAAGTAATTACAGAAGACTCCTGTTTTGACACAAGAACAGGGATCTGCGTGACTGCTCCGTTGTTGAAGCCAAGACTCAGAGCAGAATCAGTGCCATCCGTATTTCCATCATGTCCATGGTATTTTTCAACTCCAGGAATAAGGCGTGAACCTCCAGATGAGAAGCGAGAGAGGTTGAAGAAGAAAGCACTTGAGAAGTCCATCAGGGAAAGTGCTCAGAAAGCATTGGAGTATGACTTGTGCCACAAATTTGGCAATCTCAATGAATTAAAGGAAAAACAAATAGAATTGTCCCAATTTTGGAATGTAATTAATAAGTCAGATAGCATTCTGTTTGTTCATGTTGATTTTTTAGAGGGAGTGCCTTTTTTAATCCACTCTGTTTCAATTGATGAATCCCTAATGCTGAGAGTGTTTTACAAGGGTGTTACAATTAAAACTCTGGGGTCCAATTTAAGATTTCCGTTGAATGTAGATTCTATAAATGAGGTTGGAAATGTTTTGAAGGTTATTGAGGACAAGTCTGGTTCATACGAAAAACAGCTTGATTCAGCTCATCATTTGCATGTTTTAAAAGATGCTGTGACTTCTTTGAAAAAGCTTGACCGTGATGATAAGAGTCCCCTGCAATTTCTTGGCTGCCAAATTGATCTAATGGCAAATAAGCAAAGGGTTAGGTACAGCTCAGAGGATATTGTTTTTTTCTCTCTGCTTCATTTTATTTCTCCATGTGCCTATAATTTTTTGAGAGATTCAGGAAATATTATTATGCCTCATCCCAGCACAATTAAAAGAATTTGCTCAAAATTAAATGTCTCTCCAGAATCAGAAAAAATTGAATCTAATTTTTTGTCCTATATTAAATGTAAAGTTCAACAGCTGAAACAACCTGACTTGATCGTAACTTTGATGCTTGACGAAATATACGTCAAACCGTATATGGATTACAAAGGGGGCAGTATTGTTGGAACATCTTTTGACTCCAACAATTTAGCTTCTAGTGCCCAGGTTTTTATGATACACAGCCTTTTATCGCCCTATAAAGATGTTGTGCACATCATGCCAGTTAATAAATCAACGGCGAAAATATTACACATTGTCCTAAAAAAAGTAATAGTTGAATTGGAAAAAACTGGCCTAAAAATAATTGCTGTTATATCTGACAATAATGCAATAAACAGGAAAGCTATGGCACTTTTTGGCCCCAAGCCACTACCTAACAGCATTGTTTATCCACACCCTAGTGATCCATCTCGCCCCCTTTTTCATGTTTTGGACACAGTTCATATTCTTAAATGTGTGAGGAACAATTGGTTGAATCAGAAAAATGATGGACAGAGCTTCTTATTCCCTGATTTTATCTCCTTGGAATTCACCAAAGTAGCACCTTTCTCAGTTCTGAGAAAAATTTATAATATTGAGAGAGAAAAAATTTTGAAATATGGTTATGGTTTATCCCTGAAGGCACTTTGGCCATCGAATTTAGAGAGGCAAAATGTTAAATTAGTCGTACAAATATTTAATGACCACATGGTGGAGGCAGTTAGAAAGTTGGGAATGGAACACGAAGTTACCAACTATCAGGGCACATCTGACTTCATTCATGTTATTAATACTTGGTGGAAAGTAGTGAATGTGAAGACTCCTGGCAAGGGTACCAGATTTAATGATCCAATGATGGAACCCCTCACTAATTCGCCATCAGACACCAGGCGTGATTTTTTGAATAAGTTTCTTTCTTGGTTGGAAGCTTGGGAAAAAAATAAACCAGCCACCGGAATTCTTAGCAAAGAGACTCTCACTGCTATGAAAATTTCAACTTATTCCCTACTTGAAATAAGCAGTTATTGCGAAAATGAGCTAGGGTTTAAATACATTTTGCCAGGAAAATTCCAGACGGACGTCCTTGAGGATCGATTTGGTAGATACCGTCAACTTTCTGGGTCACAATACCATGTCTCTATCCGACAGGTTTTCGAGGCAGAAAACAAGTTGCGGCTCAGTAGCGTAATGAGAATCTGCTTAAAAATCAATAATGAAAGCGCGATAGAAATCAATGGAATTGATATTCATACTCCGTGGGATGAATTAAAGTTTGATTACATCACCCCACTTAAATTCAGCCAAGAAATTTCAGTAACAGATGAAGATATTAAAAATTCAGAAAAAGATTTGCCTATAATATCTTACGTAGGGGGATACTGTGCATATTCTGTTTTAAAGAAATTGCAGTGTCAATTTTGCAGAGACTTTTTGGTTGCTGACAAAGAACTCGATTCATCAGCTTCTGAATTGATTTGTCAGTTAGATAGAGGGGGCTTATTGTATCCCCAGTTAGCCGTTATCAACGCTGTGGTGCATAACTTTGTAATTATAAAAAAACTTGTAACTCCTAAATTTGAGAGAGACTTCATGCAAGTTGGAAATCATAAGCAAGTTGCCTCAAATTTAACAATGAGCAGCATACTCTCTGGGGAAGGAATTAACTGGGACTATTGCAGCAATAATCACGATGCAGAGAATGTAATGCAAATGATTGTTTGGTCCTGTACTAATATACTGTTGAACAACTATTGTAAAAATAAAGTAAATATAAACATGGCTACGGCTAGTCAGAAAAAAAGGAAACTATCTACGCTGTTGAATTTATAGTTCTTTTTGCAAAAAATGAATGATATTCATGAATGACTTGTTTTGGATTTTGTAAACCGAATGTCAAGGTACTTTTCGTCTGAGAAATCTCTCAAAATGTTGTACTTCTCCTTTGTAAGATGTAAGTTGGAGTATGCTTCTGTAGTATGAAATCCTTACTGTAAGAAACATCTTCAAATATTGGAGAGGGTACAAAAAAGGTTTTTACGTTATTTTTTGTACCCAATATAATGTTTATCCAAAGTATGAAAATTATGTTAGTTACGAAACTTTGGTAAAAGTGTTTGATTTTCAATATTTGCAAAAAAGAAGAACCATGTGTGATCTATCTTACTTATATAATTTACTTAATACTGGAGAAAATAGTGACTTAATTAGAAAAATTAATTTTGTAGTGCCTAGTATCAATGTGAGGTTATCAAGGAAATTTAAGTTGAGCATGGTCAAGTCAAATTACTATGAAAACTCACCACTGAATAGAATGCGCCGATCTTTTAACATGTGCTGTGATATGATTGATTTATGTCAAAAAAGAAGTCTCTTTTGCAAATTGTTAAATAATATAATTACTTGGCATGTTTTTTTTCTGTAAAATTCAATTGGATGCAATATGTTTTGTATTTTCTTCTTTTTTGTTTTGTTTGCCTTGTAATTATTTTGTTGGGCAAACGTTAAAATCTATAAATAAATAAAGGGGAACGTTAAGAGTATAAAGAAGTGATTGTAAATACACATTAAAGTACGTAATCACAGACGTTTCCTGCTCACAATCAGTCGCCGCGCTATCTGGTCATCGGGGTACTACGTCTGTGGATAGCCTCTCTCTGTGACGTCACAAACCCAGCGCGCAGGCCTGTATGTAGGTGGCGTTGGTTTTCCTGTGTCAATTTCCAACGCGGGAAATTTTCAAAAGACTAAATTGCTCCTGATAAACATGTTAAGTACGCATGTAATTGTCAAGTTGATGCGTATTTCATTGAATGCCGTGCGTTTTAGAGGCCAGGATTATATTTTGAGCTTCGAAAGCAAATCTCGCGACTGATATCCGTGAAATAGTGTAATGACATGGAGTCCTTATAGTATAATCGGGATATTATCCCTTATTTTAGAGCAGTTAAGTGACAATTTGCCTTCTTTTAAGGCTGTTTTACACGTTGCACTTTACTGCACAGTCTGATGTATGGATGGATGCGCGGTTAAAATTACGTCGTGTAAAGCGGGGACGTGCTAGAATGACTGCACAAGTGTATGAAGGAAAGACAAGAAAATAGCCCTTACTCTAATTCCTCCTCGCATTTCCAAAATTTCTGTACGTTAAACTGCGCAATAAAGTGCCTAGTGTAAAACGGCGTTAATAAGAGTTTTTCACCAACCAGCTGGCTTTTTTCACGTTTGCGTTGAGCATTTCTAAGCGTTCAGCGATTTACTCGGCGGGCTAGTATATCGATGAGGCTCTCCCCCCAGTTGGTACCGTTGGTACTTGCCGGGACCCAATGTAGCCCGTTTTTGATGGCGACGCGGCTGCCGGGGGTAAGATTTCTTCCTCTGCATGGTATGTACTAATATAAGCATAGTGGCTGTTTCAATTGCAGCACAGCATACTCTTACAGTTTTCGGCTGCTTACTAGCGAATACTGAAGTAACTGCTGCCTCAGCGATTCCCCGTAACTGTCCTGATCAAAGTGCTCCGAGCAACTCTGCCTGCAACATCGAGCAGAAATTTACTTATCCAGGTTATAAGGTTGGAGAGTCTAAGCAATTTTCCACAGTTAAAAGTTTTTAAAATACTTGGCCCAAAAGACAAAACGTTGTGATTTCCGAACGTGTACTTCCCATGGGTAATAACCTCTATACCCCTTCATTTTATTAAAATTATTTGTGAATATAGTATTACCAATCTTTATATATATAAAAGTCAATGTATGTATGTATGTATGTATGTATGTATGTATGTTCCACATCTCCTCCTAAACAACAGGACCGATTTTGATGAAATTTGGAACACATGTTTGTTGCTGGTAGACAACAAACACTGTAGGGTTCAATTAACCGAAACCCTATTTTTTCCAGGGTTAAGGGTGTGATCCTTACTAATCTTTATATATATAAAAGTCAATGTATGTATGTATGTATGTATGTATGTATGTATGTATGTTCCACATCTCCTCCTAAACAACAGGACCGATTTTGATGAAATTTGGAACACATGTTTGTTGCTGGTAGACAACAAACACTGTAGGGTTCAATTAACCGAAACCCTATTTTTTCCAGGGTTAAGGGTGTGATCCTTACTAATATGTATTAAAATGTAATGGTCTCTGTCTGTCTGTTGCTCCATCACGCAAAAACTACTTAATCGATTGAGCTGAAATTTGGCATGTAGATAAAAAAAAGTCTGTTTGTAATATATGCTATATTAAAATGCCCTCAGGGCCCCCAAAAGCCCCCTAGGGTCACCCCTGGTGGTCCATGCTAAGCATTGGGTTCGGTGCAGTGGTTTCATTTTTTGCTTTTTAAAAGTACTTTCACTCAAGATATAGGCCTGGGATTTTTTTTATTGGATGGCTGAATAAAGTAAGTTTCTATATTTATCAATCGATTTTCTTCTACCCTCCGAGGTTGTCTGAAATTCATCTTTTCAGCTGAAATATCTCATATTTTTATCTGAAATCAACAATAACATATTTACTTGACAACCAGAGATTTTATTTTCAGAGAATATTCACGCCTCTAGCATTTAAATATCACGCTTTCCTGCAGGCCCATGATAGTACGTAGAAATAAAATCCGTATAAGAAGAGCCCAGAGACCCAAGAGCCCAATGATAAATTGCTTCGGGGAGTAATCAATAAAGTCAATGCTTATTTAACAAGTATACTCTTCAACGTCTATTCTTAAAGTAGCTCTCAAAGGGGCACTGCATGTATATGAGAGAACAATTACGTAGTAAACGTTACACATAAAGGAATTAATAGAATACACACTTAATTATATGTGCAAGAATATTTACGTGGAGCGAATATCAATGGTAATAATGCCTCTGTTGCTACAACAAACACGGCGTTGTTTATTATCGTTTAAAACTCAGATGTATTACACGTAGTGAAACCGTCTGCCTCTCATTGCGATTGCGAACTGTTTTTTAGACCAATTCCTACATCATTAATGTCACGAGTTATTTATATGTTTAAAAGTGTTAAAGTACAGTTAACTTAGGTACATTTACTCAATCATCAAGTTGCCTATTCTAGACTCTCACTTGCCGCTGTTTCCGTTCCTTGGACTTAAAAATATATCCATCAACATGGCTAATAGAAAAAAGGTTAACCTATCGAAAAAATCTTCTAAAGCAAAATGAATGTCTTATTTGCGAGAAAATGAGCCCTTGAAAGAAAAACGACAAAGGTTAGATTTGGATGGTCAAAGACATGCCCACCAGCGATCTCATGAGATTCTCCCCGTGGTGTTTCTCGGGTTACGCTAAGATCCTCACAAATTTCATCCTTAACCAACATACGGATGGGTAACCGGCTCTAAATCTGATTCAAATACAGACCCATCTGTTTCGAACCTTCAATTTGCTTTAAGATGGCGGAAATTATAATGACATCACTACATGCTTCTTACCCGAAAGAAGATCGGAAACTCTGCGCAATTAACGACATCCGTGCATGACAATCGACAAGTGCACTAAGAATCACCATAGATTTTTCATTTAGCAACCGAAACCAATGATTATGGCTATGCCGAAGGCGCAGTCCCATTGATGGAGGATTCATAGGTCATATAAACATGGCTTCTGCTGCCATTACTCCTCTTGACGTTGTCAACCGTTGGATTGTACTCTTCTGTCCCATCCTGATTAAGATAATCAACGCACATATCAAAGTTGAATAGTGCAACTGAATTAATTCATGGAATGCAAATATTTGTATGTACACAAGGGAAGCGATCAAGTTGTCAATCACTCAGAAGACGTCTCAAGAGAACCGGAGGGACGTGGTGACCATCTATCAACCTAGGTGCTATTTAAGTAGTAATGAGTCTGTATGGCCGATTTTTGGGTTTCCCGTGCATGAAAGTGAACCAATAGTCACTCATCTCTCCGTGCACCTGGAAAACTGTCAGTGTGTCTACTACAACGAACACAACATACAAGATAGGTGACGAACTCCTCAAATGACCACGCATACTGTTTTTCTTCGGGCTTTGTGGTTTTATTATAAAAAATAAGTTCAACGTATTTCATACCCGTTGAATTTCAACGGGTATCTTCCGCTCGTTACAATTAAAAATCCTGAAATACAAAAAAGAAAAATATTTCAATACTTACCATTCTTCACGTTAAAAGCATCACTTCTTCGGTATGCCCTTATCCACTCCCTTTGAATACCGAGTTCTGATGGAAAACAGAAGGATTTCACATTTCCCTTAGAATTTCTGTGGTTTTTGTTGCAACCAAACAGAACATGAACACACCAAGTAATTTTTATTTCGTTTAACAATGCGCTCTAGCAGATACTTCTACGCAAAAGACATGCGCAACGGCCTACCTTGTATATTAGTAACACGCTCCTCTTTAAGGAGGATTTACCCCATCGCAGGGATGACCATCGATGACCGTTAGTCGAGAAACATCGATGATTAGAGTTTATATTTTTTCTATCGATAGTTTCTCACCAATGTTTTCACACCGTCGATGGTTTCTGCCGTTGTTTCCCCCCAATATGTTCTATAATCTTGGCCTAAAATTTTCAAGTTTTAGACAAACATTTTTATGATTAGTTCATACATTGTATGTGCCTCAGCTAATATTCCTAATCTTCATAAGTCACTAAAGGGCAATTTCAAAAGTGCCCAGAAAGCATATTGCTTAAATGTGAATAGCATTATGCAAATTTCATTCAATTTAATTTCTTTCGTACGTTGCCATAAAGTGGACAATCTATGCGAACAATGAGAGCATATACATATATCATCGATGGTTTTAAATATTCATGGTCCAAGATCGATGCTTTCTCTATCGATATTTAAGCTTTGATGGTCTGTTGATGTCAACTATGGACGGTTTCCTTTAGATGATCATCCCCACTGGCCGACAGTGCGTCTTTTTCCGGATCCTGACCGTTATTCTACTTTGCTGTAGGTGTCAATTCCTGGAACTAGTGTGTGCAGTGGCCCGAGGGGAAATTACGATGATTACCGGGTACGTCACTAACAAGAGCAAGACGCTTCCCGAATGCTAAATGAACCAAGGCGGTTTGTCTATGGGGGACTGGTATTTTCATTAGGATTTTTTAAAACTTTTTATGAGGGAGCTTTGACCTGCTAGGTCGTCGCTGGGACTGCTGTGTTGTGCAGGATATATGGATTGATGGTGGGCAAATGGCTGTGGTACATTGAGAGAGACAATGTTAGATGCCCTGTATATGAGATAATTTCCTTTTATTTGCTATGAATGGACCGAGGGGCTTCACATATTTGAGGCATGACAAATAGGTCGTTCGAAATAGGATTAATAATGAAATTGAAGTCGTTATGCGCACCTTAATTTATTGGCATCGATTGTGTTTAATTCCTTAGAGCAGAGAGGAATTATTCGGTGGAACACTATCTTGATTGATTGGATAAATTATTATCATTGATTTCGCTTAATTCAATATTTTAATAGAGTTGAGTACTTGAAAATCAGATGAAAATGGTGTCTGTTAGCGTACTATTTTGAAAAATGTTATCAAATTTATAGAAAGATTTGTTTGGGTTTCCAAATTTATTAAAATCAGTTCGACCTTCGTGACAACGCATAACCTTAATTTTCAAGGGTACAGCTGATGACATTTCAGTCTGAGACTGCACGTGGCGTGAGAATATTTGAGTTCGCTTTCACGTGAAAAGATATTATTTTGTACCTTGGAGCAAATGACGGTTACCAATGCCCGCGGTCGTATAATTAGAGATATTTAGCCAAAAACAGCTTGACTCTGATGCCTCAGCCTCCATATTCATGAGACATGACCATATGCAATTTATTCATGTTTCCAAGAATGAAGAGATCATTTTAAGGCCGACGGTATTTGGCCACGAAAGAGTACTAGGGGCAAAATCGCCATGAAAGCTTAATCATAGAAAGCGCTCCACAAATGTTTTTTTTAATGGAAGTGCTTCATTCCTGATGAGGACTTAGTGAAGGGGGCTATAGCTCTATTAATTCTTGGAAAGTGAATGTTATCGTAGTATTAGTAAAGGTTATTGCGACTAGCAACTGGGTTTATTTGCGTCATTGTTGAGAGGTGGGAAGGTTGATTGATTTAGGCTTATACAGTTTTTAGGAAGATGAAGGTAGGAGGAGGCTAGGCGTCAGCATTACCTTACTGTTTTCGAAAGATGCGTGAGCAACCTTCAATTTAACGTTCATTCCGACGGCCGGAATACTCCACTGGATGTGATCTCCTCATGGCACCCTAGTTACCATCGGAATAATGCAGGAAACACTCTTCTATCCTTGCATAATTTTACAATAAACCATCAATTTTCTCATTACGTCTAATATTCGAATATCCAAACATTTCTTCGTTTTTCCTCCAATACCTTATCTTGCTGTCGTAATTGTCGCATGTTTTGTCCATGTGCTACGCTTATATTTTTTCAATAAATAAATAAATAAACAAATAAATATAAATAAATAAATAATTAATAAACAAATATATATAAACATAATAATATTTTTACTCAATAAATCAATTTTATGTGATAACACAACAATGTAATTTGTGTTAATGCAATGGATGTCACTCACTTCAACGAAGTCACGCCTAAAATCATCAAATGTACATTTCAGTGAAATTTCTCAAAGTTCTTCTGCTGCTCTACGGGCCAAGAAAACCGGAATCATTCGATATATAATTAAAAAAATAAAAATAACTAAAGGTATTGGTATCTATAAGCATGCCCACTTGCACCTAATCCACATAATTCTTCTATAGGTATTGTATTGTTCGGGCTGTTGCACTATAGCCTTAACACCCACCCGATATCAGAAAACTATCACATGTTATTTTTTCCACACGTCGCTTGAAGTACGTTAGGTAGGTGGAATTACATTTTAAGGGTCCGTCGACGGACGAAGGCTTAAATTACTAGGTAAAAGTTATCATTATTTGTGTAAATTGATGTTTAGATTAGTTTTTTTCAAGACGGTTGGTAGGTCTAAGTTAAGTAGTAAATTTTCTTAGGCGATCAGTGTCGTTGCGTGGAAAGTTAGTTAGTCCAGCTCCTAAGCGTGTACGATTGAAGGTTAATAACACTTCACTAAATCCGACATCCTACGGTAGATTAGATAATGAGAATAAAATTTGGAATCTAGACAGCAGAACGGACAGTTTTTAATGTTCATTTTCCCGAGAGCGATAAGAGACCATAAAATATGTCAATGAGACTTTTAAGTAGGTTTGTCGATAGGTAGTGTAGCTAGTTAGTTGATGTAATCCCTAATGCTTCTATTCATATCTGCTACCTAGTACTAAAAGCACGCTGGGAATATTTCCGGTATAACTCTTGTATCTCTACCCATTTATGTTGTATCAAAATACACCAATGCAAATAGTTTCTTTAGGGTTGTTGGCATGCCTATTGTGCAATGTATGTTGGTGATACGTCAGCTCCTGACAATTATTTGTATGCTCTTTTCTAATGCAGTGATAGTGGTAGCTTCATTAATTTTATTGGGGTAGAGTTTAGTGTGTGCCTTACATGTTGATGATAACCCTGCCACTCACCCTTGAGGTGGCTTGCAGGGTACTATGTAGGTGCATGGTTAATACAGAATACGTGGAAATGGGAGACCACCCCGCGTGGCTGTGCTTTCGCCGGGGGTCCAAGGAGCACTAGGGGGTTGGGGGGCAGCCACCCCCCTAATAACGCCGACTTCTTCCTCCCCCGATATTTAGTTCTCGGAGTGTGAGAGGAATGGGAGAGAGGGTGATGGGGGGAGAAAAAGAAAGAGGAAGAAAGAAGAGATGAAGGATGAGTGGCCCGGGAAAGGAATTAAAAACCCTCCTTCCCCCTCACCCCCCACCCTTTCCACCCTTAGCAAATGGAGGCATTCGTGCGGGGATGTGGAAAAAATAATGAGCCGGCACACGTGGGGGGTAGGCGGGGATGGAATAGGGGGAGGTGTTTGGGGAGGGGGGAGGGAGAGAAACTGGGGTGGAGAAAGGAAAAGGCAGGACGCGGAGGCGTAGCTTTCTAGATTAGAGGAGGAATTAATGGAGAATTCTTGCTAGCCCACGTGTTCGGGATTATGACGTGCAGACGTCTTTCAATGAAACGGACAAAGGTGTAGATAGGCGAAAATGTAACATTTGGAGGGTGATCATTTCCGTCACTATCACCTCGTTGATATTCACACTTATGAAAAGAATGTGATCTCGTTCGACCAGACTTAAGAGTACAATGCGAGAATACCTTGTACATCTCCGAATACGTTAAGGACATATTATAAAAATCTCAGCTGCACGAGGTAAACATAACATTACGAATAAGTGCCCATCCTTACCATGGACGGTGAAAAGTGTTCACCATGGTGCCTGTGTGACCCATCGTCATCAGTTGTCATCAATCCTAAGAGTGGTTTGCAACAGCTGTCCACTTCACTCTCCTCTCCACCAATCGCTTCATTCCTACATATTTCTTTTCTTTTACGTCTTTCATATTCTTTCTGGTGCTTCCCATTCTTGGTCTTCCTCTGTATCTCTTCGCATTCATCTCTCCTTCCAATATTGTCTTCAATAGGCGGTTGTGTCACAAAGCGTGCCTAATAAGTTCGCCTCTCCTTCTTAGCAGAGTTTTCATTATACTTCTTTTCTCTCCAACTTTTCGTAAGACTTCTTTGCTAATGATTCTCTCCGCCCATTTGATCATCATTCTTTGGTAACACCACACCTCCATTGCTTCCAATCTCTTATGCTCTGCGCCTATTGTTGCCCAAGCTTTACAGTCATGTGAAAAAATGCTCCAAATATATTAAAATAGTTACATAAGAAAAGTCTTTATTGGATGTTGCAAGTATCTTCTCGGAGTGGCGAAAGTCAGCTTAGGTCATTAGTATAATTGATAATGTGTGAGATGTTAGGTGTAGAGTTGGATTTTTTTTAGGGAGGGGAGGAAAGGCAGAAATCATCTGGCATCGGTATTACCTTCCATTTACAAAATGTATCTATTCTTTCACAGGTTACCAGTTTTACTTGCAATCGATCGGATGGAGTATTGCAGTTGTGGTCTCTGCATGGCACTCGGATTCCAGTACCTTCCCATCCGCCACTGCGATTCAAGCTAGCGGTTTCAAGATAAACAGGTGAGAGCTTCCCAGCATTCTTTAAATGTAGCCGTGTTGCAGTCCATTGAAGTGTATACGAGTATCTTTTAGCGGAGGTGTGTAATAACACATGAATTATTTTTTCCAGCTAACCTAGAAAAAAGTAAGTGACTCAAAATTCGTAATGTATTAGTTAATTACATATTTTTGGTCAGTAATATACTTACCTGATACATTTGTTCAAAAGTGCACATAATAATTGGGAGGTTATGGGTGGTGTCAATTCTCAATAAAGCTTGGGTCTATGATTCGAAATAAGGACCATGGAATGTATTAAAATTTCCTCATTTTCCTGAAATGAGTTACCAATTTCGTAAGTTAATGCATTATAGTACGTAGACCCGCTCCGAATCTCTCACGAATAACCTGCACTTGCCATTGGCATCAACGTTTTGAGATCGACATTGTTAATCTCTTGATCACCATACATCCAACTACGTCTTTTGCCCCACACGAATCCAGATCATGCAGTTGGCAGAATCCCGACCAAGAATGGCTGCCCAACTGAATTAATGGTTACATAGCACACATTATTCTTGACTGATTTCATACCAATCTGGCTAATGTGTTTGAATGCCGATTTAGGATAGTTCCGGTAGAGTAGATCGTTGATCTCTATAAAAGGACGTCATGGGAAACTCACTCGGACCATAGGCCTAACAGGCCACAAAATTTCCTTGTCAATCATTTTATAGCGGTAGGATGAAATAGACCTCTATGTCTTTGGGCTATAAGAAATATTAAACTGATGGAATCAGGGCTGACTTGGTGGAAAAGATGAATGTCCACATCGAAAAAATTCAAACTTTGTTGTTTCCACAAAATGTACTTTAATAGCACGACGAGTATTTCGCCACCCTGCGCTGCGCCATGGGATGGGTCAGATGGAAGAAGGGACTGTTCCAGTCTCAATCTCGCCCCAATAAATACATGTTATTATTAAGTGAAAGGAAGTTGAGTGGAAATACATAGGTGTATTCTCACCTCAAGCCCTACCTCTACATTCATCCTCAACTTCCCTTGAAATACCTACGACTACGACAGTGATGTAAAACGCGCGTTGCACTATTAAAAAAATCTTGTGGAAATAACGAAGTTTGTTCTTTTTCAAAATGGATATATTGGACCTTTTTAGTCAATTAAAAACTGATTGCACTTTTGAGTACAATGGCAACGTGTTGTAAACTCTGGCATTTTACGTTAGATGCAATTATGATCAAAATAAAGAGTTGAAATACCAAACGGAGAATAAAGAGAATAATTGGATGTAGAAAATACTGATTGGCGAAAAGGCAAAGTGGATATTGTGTGGGTGGTAACAAGCTCTGAAGTGAAAACCGATGACAGTACTTGAAATTAAGCATGGTTAAGGTTTTGAATGCATAAACACAATTTAGATTACCTATAGATTTTCGACAACCAACGAAAATTTTTATTAGTAAATATGCTCACATAACTAGTTCAAAGAATTACCAACGCCCGTACTTCACTTGCGCTTATTTTTAACTGACTTACAAGTAGATTCCCCCTGAATTTTAATGATATCTAAAGTGCCCTCGGTCTCATTTCGTAACCAATGGCGAGGACAATGATGCCGCTGTAATTTGCATATCAACTGGAGGCATATGACGGATGTTATGCATATCATCCCGGACGTAAGTATTCGGCTTTCGTTATTTATGATGCGGTATCTTTCCGCACTTGAGAGCAGTGGGTCGATTTCCAGGTGGTGCATACTGGGTGGTAGACGGGCTCCCATTCGGGTGTCCTGAAGAGAACTCGAGGGCAGTCGGTTGCCCATCAAACGGGACGCAAAAAGCCACGAACCGTCGTCGGCGCCTATCATGGGATAGATCAGACCGACGCCGTCTCTTTCTCTCAGGCACGTCAGGGTGGCAGGGATTATCAGTTGTACCGAGGCGGCCGCGATGCACCGAAGCATTTGGGTGGGGCTTTGGGGAAGGGAGAAAAATAAAGGGAACAACAGTAGCCGGGGTCTGTTAAATACTCGGAAGGATGTGTGGGGGGAGGGTAGGGTAAAGGATCATGGGGGGTTCTCGCGAAGAGAGCCCTTGTATGTACCTAGGGACGTCTCCCACTCGCATAAATGCATTTCCCTCTCTCAGGAGATCCCTGCCCCCGCTGTCAGCTCTGCTCGTTAAAGGGTTTTCGACCACCCGCTGCTGCCTGGCCTGGATGTGTGCGTCTCAGTGTCTCACTCTAATGCCTCTTCTCCGCCCTCCACCGCTCGTCCACGGCCCCTCATTAACCACCGACCTCCAGCCGAGTAAGTACCTACCTCACCCCTCGTCCGCCCTTCCGTAGCCTACTACTACATCTGCGTTCTAATATTCATCTAGGTCTACGTAGTACCCTGCAAGGCACTTCATGGTCGTGTAGCATATGGTGCATTTTCTGGTAGGTAGCTTTAGGTGGTTTGAGCGAGATTTTTCCCTAGTCCATATACCATATACTATTAGACTATATTTAAGCTTTATTTTTAAATTGAAGCAACTGTAAGAAACATGAAGTAAATTTTTACGGAATAGCAAAAAACCTTCGGTTGTGAAGGCTTTTTCAGCGTACGAATTTAAAATAATGAGTCAAGTTAAAACCTTATATATATATATATATATATATATATATATATATATATATATATATATATAATATGTTTTGTTAATTACTGATAATTTCAGTAATTAGCAACAAAGTTTTTGCGTCGTTAATGTTTCAGTACTTAATTAATGCTTCTTAGTTGCTTAAATTTAAAAACAAAGTTTGAACATGGTCTCTAATATGATTAGGGAAAAATCTCGATGAAACCACCTTAAGGATTCAAATGTTTTAGAAAGAGATAGTATAAATAATTATTACTAAGGTAAACCTAGCGGTAAAGGTAGGCTTCAATGGAAAAAAAATAAATACTCTCTGGATTTTTCTGGCGCAGACCTTTATCTGCTCACTTTCTTATATCATGCAAATATATGGCTGTGGATGATTTTTTATCTATATACACTACACTATAAGCTAAAATGCCGTACAAAATATAATCATTAATTGATTATGTATGACATACATGCAAAGATATATACGAGTTATGCGGGAAACGTGCAGGACGTGCAGTTGGTATTACTTACCGCATTAATGCATCAGATAGCAAATCCACTAATTAATAACAATACCTGTCGAACGGCCTAATTTTCAAATCTCAATGCAGGCTGGTCATTATGGTTAGTGAGATTTCGGAAAAACCCCTGCTGTGCTTTGGTATCCGCCAAATGGGAGTGTGGCAGAGGATGTTATACCACCATTCATTTTATATTTATGAATGATTTACGTGTTAAATATGCGTGTGATTATGTTACATTTCATTCAATGGTTATTTATCCGCTGTTTTTCCGTTCACGGTGAATATGAGTTATAACCCCCATCAATTATATTGACCAAGTTCTTTCTGTACGGATGCCATTCTGTATTGCAAATTACCAGTCGGCTAGGTTCTATTATCATGGATAAACTACATCATAAACATTTAGTGGCTATAATTATTGAAAATATGACCATGTCATTTTATCGAAAGTATCTTCCGTTTCAAAAGATCTTATATATACCTAACCGCCTCTTTTCCCTCGCTGAATGACTGTGGAAGGAACAAAGTTTTCTCATTTTTCTTAGCAAAATATACCAAACTTTTGCAAGATTTCACTTGACACTATCAAGTTCATATCGACGCGGTCGATATGAGGATAGTATCGATATTATGTGGTCGATTCTTCGCGTTATCGCTCAGGCCAAGGGCTTACACTCCTTCTCGAAGAAGACGGACATTTCATTTCTCTCCGTCACCTCGACGCCGACGAATTTTTTCCCTCCTTCACAAGACTGCTCTTCTCTCTTCCTTCTCTCTCTTCGTCAAATGGCATCGTCTTCATCTTCTCTTCCTTTTGCCGCCCCTTACACCTCATCCTGATAGGAGAACTGCATTTCAAAGCTCTCATGGAATCTTCCGTCACTGGCGCATAATGGAGTCCAATACCATTTTGATGCTCTGAAAGCGACAACCTCGCTTACTGGCGTGAGTTCAGTGTTATTTCTTATTCTATATTAGCGGTCTGATCTTTTTTTACGATAATGCTTAGGTTGTCCTTCTATCGTCTTCTGTGCCTTCCTATCCTTCGTCAACCAATTGGTATGATCATCAAGCAATTATAAGGTAGTTTGAGCGAGATGTCACTTCGCATAAAATTCAGTGAATTTTACCTCATCCAAGTAAAGAAATATATCTCGTCTTTCCAATGGTAACAAAATATCAGCCATTTACTTACATACTTTTCGAGTTATATGCCAAAAAAATATCAGCCATTTTCCATGGGACGGGAATGTACTCCAGAGAGACTTCATTTAAAAATTGAAGAATTTCTAAGGTATAGACCACGTCATAAATATAACCGTGTGTAATTTGCATTAACTCTCAAACTCTTTTTCTTTTTATTCTCAAACTGTTTTAAAAAATGAAAGAATTACTCACCGTAGTACTTTTTACAGAATCGTAAAAAAATCTTCGGTTGTGGAGTTTTCAGCGTATGGTAAGAAATGAGTCGAGTTACAGACATATATGTATATATATTTTATTATTAATAATTTAAGTCATTCATTTCTTTTAAGTATTCTACCAGCTGATTGGTAAGTTCTTGGACAGTCCCCATCCTGCATCCCAATTTATGAACATTGTCTCGTTTGTCCTCCTAAGGATGCCCCGCCATTAGATCCCTCTTTAATTCTTCATATCTTCTACCTCCTCTTATTTCGTCCAGAATTCATATCCTTTTCCTTCCTCTTCCACACTTCCCCAGTGTTCTTACCTCTATCACCCTCTTCAGCATTCCCTCTCCTCTCAAAACCTCCTCCATCCATCTCTTCTGCCTTCTCCGAACCTCTGCCACAAGCTTCCTCTCCTCTCCAACCATATCCAATACCTCCTCGTTCGTCTTCCTCGCCACCCAGGTCACCCTCTATCCTTCTCCAAACCCACATCTCAAAAGCCTCAAGCCACAACTTCCCTTCGCAAAGACCAAGTTTCCGATCCATATAGCGCCGCGCTCCATGTATAAATAAATATTTGAGCGCCATTAATATCACAATAATTACTTCATGCTTCTTGCAGCTGCTGAAAAAAATATATTTGTATATGGTCTCTGTTATGACTTGGGAAAAATCTCGCTCAAATTACCTTAAAGTGTTATTGCTGTCCAATCCACTTACATTGTCGTACTATTGATATTTCTTCTATTCACCCATTCAACAATATTATAGACTAGGTAACCCGTGCGAAAATTTCGCACGTTCACGCTATAGCCGGATTCACATTCAAGCGTTCCACGCGTCTCGCGCGTACAGTTTACGTGCGTAACGCACGAAAGGTCCACATTCAAGCGTAGGCAACGTCGTCGTACGCGTGAACTGCACATGGAGACACCAATTGGAGGATGAATGAAGTAGTAAAAATAAGTCGAGCCTCTGCGTGCGTGGACGCGCCGGGAGCGTACGAGCCAAGAACCTTATAATGCAGTGAAATTTGAGATTGCGATTGTAATTTTCGTCAGAAGCCGGTGATTCAACGTTTAAAATGATATCTCATTTATCACTGTAGGTGCAGTATTAACGGAGCATATACGGAATGACAGAAAAAGACCTTTCTGTAATAATATATAAAATACTACATGCTCTTATATCGTCGTTTCATTCATGGTCAAGTAAGGTCTTTCCTGGAATTCTACGGAGTAATCTCATCTCTATTTTCGCCATTAGCCGCTTCGTTTTGAGGTTTATGATATTATTTTCTCCCATCCTTTGATTTTTCAATCTCGCGTTCTGGGATAGAGAAATATAGGCCAGATCAGACCAGTAGTAGAGGTCAAATCCAGGAAGGTCTGCTGTCCGGAGAGCGCAATTCAGCTACATATTTACTTTTGATGGCAATTTTTTTCGAAACATCGTGGAAGGTTTCATCAAGTCTTCAAGATAACGTCTTGCATCAGATCGCAGATCAGAGGGCAAATCTTAAATTCAATTACTACGACGGAGAAATAATCAATTACTTGTACCTATATCTCTTAAAATGACCTTCAAAAAGTGTAAAATTAATGAGAATGCATGGAAATGACATTAATATCTTATTATAAGGACTTACTAGGTACTCTTCAAGTGTTTACGAACGTAGTGAATAACGATGAATTTAAAAGTTACAGAATTATTTTTAGTTTATCTTGAAAATTCACGCCGTAACTCTGAATTCTGAAAACGAGATTGTTATTGGATTGTAACGGATTGAAAACAAGGAGTAATGAATCTGGAATATCACCTTCTATCTTATTGCCTATTCACTGTAAACTGGGAAAGATGTCTTTCATGTATATTTCGTCCATTTTTTATCATACAGCATTATTTAGAAAGCCCGTAGCAAGTTTTTTGACTTTTAGGTCAAAGTTCCTATGTAGGCATTATCTGGCCAAGACCCCCAACACTTTCCGCCAGAAGCCGCGCCATGCAAGCGTACGTGGACCGGCTGTGGAAATTAATTACCGGAACTTTTGGGACAAACCCTGTATTTAGTTTATGAGAATCCTCCATACTTGCACTGAAAACTTGAATATTAAAAGAATAATTGTTAATCCATTGTAGTTTGATAATTGTCTATAAACTTGAAAAAAAACTAACCTCATAACACCTCAGGGCAAGCCTTAGTTGCCACGACAATTCTCACGGATTTGGAACATGCGTAGTAACCGACCGTATTCCACGAGCTGATCATTAAAAGAATACGGGCGGCATAAAAAATATCGAGAGCGTTTTATGGGGCCCATTTCACTCCAAAAGAACTGCCAAGCTCACGTCCGCGTCGCCGTTGTCTGTGACGGATATCTGCGGGCCCGGAGCGCGCGCTATGGTACGGAGGGGGTGTGGTGGATAAGGGGGAGGGAGGGAGGAGATGTGGGGGGGATGGGAAATTTTTCCTCGCCAGCAGAGGGCGTCATGGCGAGGGAGGAGTTTGGCAAGAGGAAATGAAAAATGGGGAAGTGAGGGGTCCAACTGCGTTTCTCTTCCTCTCGATTCATTCAGCGGTCCCTTTTGCAGATCCGCTGCTGCATCTGTCGGGACGGGGAAACTGTGATGGAAAGGAAATTGGGATTTATGGTGGTATTATATCCCGTTGCGAGAAAACATGCTGCCAGATAAACATTTACCAGAATATCCTTTTGATTTTCCAGGGATATCGACTGCAATGCTTCCGACTGCTTCTCAAATTTTTATCCCTTGAAAAGTAACTATAGAGACTCTCTGCGTTGCATAAAAGTCGTATTTTAAGCTCTACCGACATATCTTTCTACTCTATTTTGATGTATGAAGTCATGTCATGATATGGAATTACAAAAAATGCATCATGTGGTCTGTGGGGTTACTAGATACTAATCTGGCTTACGGAGGCCATCCAAATAATGGAAAATGTAGAAGTAATTATGAAAACTAAGGCATTGGCAATTGGTAGTAATTTATTCCTTTGGAAAACTGTCCACATGGATAGGCAACTTCCAATTTCAATGAATACATCAAAAGACAAGATAATCTATGGTAGATATAGGCAAAAGCCAGAAAGTAATCAAAAGTTCGGCATTAAAAAGCTGTAGGGTACTTGTATACAATTGTAAATGGAGTAAGAACAATAAATGCTCCCGTGGACAAATTACTAAGCATAGAATCGATATGCTTGCAAATTTTTCGCCAGTATTTCACAGCTGTATGAAACTGAATAGGTAGTTCAATTCAAACAAAATAGAATTGAAAAGTGACCGTGAAGTGCATATTTAAACACTTTGAACATGCGCCCATTTCGATAGAATAGTTTTGTTCCAAATTAAGAATTATAAACAAATTGCTTAAAAATTATCATAATGTGTAAATTTCTGCCGACGAACTATTCCCGTGGGTAAAACTCCGTTTCGCATCAGGATTCCGTGCGCACTGCGCAAGTAATTGGGCATTTTTTCCCGAGAAAATTATCGTGAGACAAGTGTGGGACACGGATCAGAGAATGCTGGCGGGAAAAGAGTGAGGCCAGAATTGGATTTGAACGGATTTTTTCCGACATTTCTGCCATCGATATCGCTAAAAAATATCGCCGTGCCCAAACAGACGAAGCTGTCTTCAGATATCGCCCAATTTCCCGGACGAGAAAAGAAACCTGGGCTGGAAAGACGTTTATTCTTCCCATTTTCCATCTGGCACTAGCATACTGCACCCGAAACCTCGCCGTAACTCTCCCAATAAGTTTCTATTCCCCGTGACCTCCACCATCATCCTATATATTCCCCCCACTCTACCCACCCCCTCTTGAAAACCATACACGGCATCCCTTACACTTCATCGCCCATCTCCCGCAACGTTCCCCTAACCCCTCCTCTAGTCCCCCTCCCCTGCCCTAATTGGAAACACTTGTAAGGCTTAGCCGCTGGGTTTTCTATCGCCTAGGGTACAAAACCGAGGCGTCCTGGCAACTCTCGGTCTTAATAGGGCCTGGCGTGGGTGTTTGTAAGGAGGGTGGAAAAAGGAGATAATGGCTTTGTCAGGATGCCTTTTAAAGGAAAGACGGCTCTCTCTTTTTTCCCAGAAAGCACCTCACTCCAATAATACTCCCCTTCAGCGTTTTCCCATTTCGCCAAGGCGGTGTCCGAGTCTGGCGGATGCAATAATGAGCAGAATGTGCGAGGGTGTGGAAGAAGGACGCCGAAAAGCGAAAGGCAGGGGCCTGCGACCAGGGGGACCGCCCTTCGTCCTCAGCGGGGGCCCTGGTCCGTCCGTCTAGAGTGGGACAGAAATCTTTGGTCTAGGTGGTGTGTACTGTTGCCAACATTTGAAGAGTCCCAGTAGTTTCAAGATGAGAAAATTCTGGGATATTCCAGGGGATTATGTCAAAAGTACAATTAAAACTACCGTGGAATGTGATCCTCTTATTAGTTCGATCACAATTGAATAACCTCTACACAGCGTTGTAATTTTGGATGATTTAAAAAGATTTCTTTAACAGAATAATAGAATTTAGGTAATTAGACAACTAATATACTTGACGCTTTGTTCAGAGGATCGTTATGAACCTCCTTTCAGAAAATATTGAGCCTCGACAATATCAAGTCTGCGACTTTACATCCTCGACAAATCAATAATTTTTCAATGCCAAAATCGGGGTAATTCGAGACCGCAACGTCAACATTGCATCATTGTTGTGGCTCGAATATCCCGAGCCTCTCCTGAATTATTAATTGGGGGTAGGCTGAGATAGAAGAGTGTAAAAATCTTCTTAGATATTTACAGGTGTAGACCCCGTTCTACAGATCTATAATTTCTTTCTTCATATCTGTAATGTTTCAAAAATATTTCATGTACTTTTGCATAACAATCCGGTTCATGACTAGCACTTAAGGAAGATAAATTTAAAAAAATATACAAATAATTTTTAATTTTATCACCACTGGAAAATCCCTTTAAATGTTTTAGTCAAGGAAAAGCAAAGTAAATATAACAATTTTAGATAACAGATTTAATATGTATTTCAAAATCACATCAAAACTTAGTTGGTAGCCCCACGATAGGTACACCTTAGGGGCTACATAAATGATTCGTTTATAAACATATGTTCCTTTTTGTAACAATTTGGAAGCAATTAAATTTTTATATTGGCACAGTGTTAATAAATTCTCATTCATTTTCAATTTTATTCCCTCGATAGAACGTGCCATCTACTATAGTGGTGGCAGATAAAACTTTTATTTTGTTAAATTTTATATCTACATTCCCGAAAACAGCGCTAACGGCCTTTTACATCTGGTGTTTTAACAAATTACAACGGGCAAACACAAAATATCCATGTCTTGAGAGGTGAAAAACCTACTCAGGCGGGACTCGAGCCCGCGAAACTCTCGGTTTAGCAGGCGAGGACTTTACCCCGTCGCCACCGGGGCTGGCAAATATTTTGAAAAGTTTTCCATATTGAAGGATGTGCGACGGTCGCTCAAAATAAGTTTATGCATGGAAAATGAGCGCTCAACATCGCTTGGTACGATAGGGGCAAACCTCAAGAGTAGCCGATTCACTATCGGATATTCTCCGATAAATTTCTGATGTCTTTTCCTTATTGTCTCTCTCAAGAGTTTGAGACGCTTTACTCACTATTTGAAACTTTTTACTTTACTCAATAAATAAATAAATTTACTATGAGCACTTACGGTGCGTGAACCCTTTGCATCCGCAAGTTTCTTCTCCATATCAGTTATGCATAGTTGAGAAGATTCAAGATATTTGATTTTATCGACCGAAAACCTGAAGAATGTTGTTATGCAATGCATATTTTCAATATGACTAGACATGCATAATATGCATGGATACTAGAGGGGATAAAAATGAAGAGAGAAAGGATATGGAAATATTTTTTGTATTAGTCTAAACCGTCTAGACACAAAATTTTAATAAACTATTCGTTAAAACTAATATTAAATGTACTATTTTAGGATTTAATCACTACAGCTGAATTTTATTCTGAAATCATATTATGCCTAAATGTTTAGTGATTCATGCCTCAATCCAGGTGTATGAAAATGTTTTAAGACACTAAAATGCATTAAAATAAAAAAAAAATCATGTCTTTTCTCATAGCTTTGGTAAGTAAGTTTTCCTTATGGAAGTTTCCGATAATTTTGTCCTTCTTGCATACTCTTATACAAAATTTGTGACTAAGGAATGTTATGATTCTTGCGCGGGAATGTTCTGTGCAACGAATTACTCGCACAAGAACGAAGGAAACATATCGCGGTTGGATGCAAAAGATAGCTAGCTTTGTAGCAAATCGTGAATTCGCGACTTCTTTTAATCTTACATACTTTTGATGCAATGAGCTTTCAGTGTGCTGTTTCACGTACGGCTTCACATGTATATTTTACGTAGAATTACATTTTTTTTAAACATGCAATTTGAAGTTTAAAATCGTATTATATTATATAATTTAATTATTCGTTCGTACTCAATACACAAAGATAAAAACTTCATGTCGTCACAACGTATTTTCACAAGTATTGTAGTACATGTTGCTATTTAATATATGCAGTTACTTGAATTGCGAAGCATACGCAGTCATTTTTTCCATTTTAAATAAAACAAAGTTGGTAACTTTCCACACAGTATATTATCAACCACAAAATACAACACCGACCAAGGTTTTGGCACGTAATGCCATTCTCAAGGCATTACGTGCCGAAACCTTGGTTGGTGTTGTATTTTGTGGTTGATAATATACTGTGTGGAAAGTTACCAACTTTGTTTTATTTAAAATGGACATAAAGTATTTCCACAATGTTAAGCCTGATACGATTTTATATATACGCAGTCAGTTTGGCTCCTGACGTCACCTATCATTTTATCTCAAACATTTTCTTGTTCATACCTCATGAACCATTCCATCATGACGCTTTCACATTAGCAAAAGATACAGACTTTACGTGGCTTGCTTGTGTGTACAGTAAAATAACACGCGCAATCTGCATACGTTCCCGGTCTATCTTAATCCTTGATTCGTCCTCTTAAATGTCAAGTACCATTAACGTATTGCTTGTTGTTGACAATGTTGGCTCCAGAACGAAGCATGTGTGTAGTTCACGTGAACCTCGTAGAAAATTTTACATGATCAATGATTCAATTGTTGTAATAAGGGCAGTGTGCTAACCAGGAGTGTAGCACTCGGCTTTTCAACAGAAAGCCTGGATTCAAATTAGTTGGTGCATTAGACCAGTGACATTGGATGTATCGTGGACCACTATAAGGAATATTTACTTTATCCTCTGGAGGTAATTAATTATAATTTACTCCAGAGCAATAACTGAACAATTGCCAGATACAGACGTACATAAATGTTTGGGGAGCAACAAACTCTTATTTGTGGATCACTAGGGTTTCGTGGACTACTGGTTGATAAATACTGAAGTAGAAAACAGCAAGTAGAACAAAAATGTTTATGACGGACGTTTTATCATTATCCTACAGCAAATATGCATTCAGAATCAGGCCGTGTGGTGATTTATTTGCTAAATAATGCGATTTATATGAAAAGTCCTAGGGAAGTCCTTTTTTTTGTATTAGTCCCGATTTGTTATAAAAAAGTCCGAAAAAGTCTTCTAAACAGTAATGAAAAAAATGCTCTATTTTTCGAAATTAGTGAAGATTTGTCGTTAAAACATCAAATGTTCCATCTTTTTTTTAAATTCGAAAGACTTTTTTCCACGCTCTAGGTATTAACGCCTGCAGTTGACGCATACACAGATGGATTATATAATTCTTGAGGAAATATTTTGTCGTGTGCACTACTTAAATATGAAAAATTAATTTTATGGATGTTTCCCATCCCGAGGTTCCTCCCCGGTGAATCCGGGAAGGTTGGCTACCCCTAGCGGTGTGGGCGGCTGTGGAGGCCAATGAGGAGCCGTTGGGATGTTTCGGTCGAGACCGAAAAGTAAGGAAGGGATCCTCCTTTTTTACCTCGGCTTGCAACTGTCCCACCTCCCACAGACTTTACTTATGGATGCGTATCGGTGGGATATCGGTCCGTGGGGTGCCTCGTTCGATTCTCTCTCTTGCGAATGGAGGGAGGAGGAGGGGGAGGTGAGGCGGGTTAAATTGTCCAGACCCGTCCTTTCCCCCCGACCGACTCTCTTCTGCACAGTCGCGGGGAATTCTCAGAATCCTGGGAGTGGAAAGAAAGAATGGAGAGGAAAAACCCTAGTATGCGCTGCTCGTTTGTGCCCAGTTAAATTTATGTCCCTTTTCTCCTCCGCCCCACGGGGGGGTTCTCAAATTCGGCGGATGTGCGAATCGCTGGAGAGGAATGCCTCGTGCTGCTTGCGTCCGTGCAATGCTTCACCGTCGTTAAAAGGGTGTACGTAACGCGAGCGCCGTTGGTGCCGTGGAAATTTCTACTACACTGAGCTGCTGTTCAGACTCTAGTATCTTTACAGCTGATGATGTCAACTATTCGACGAAACCTGGTCGGAAATATATAAAAAATCTGTGGAAGTTTTTTCTTGGTTTATAATCTAGTATCTTTGTTGAACTAGCGACTATGCGCTTGTAGCTTTGAGCTTGTGGGCGGTATCTTTATTGAAGTGTGTTGATTCGCATGCATCATTGAACTAACATCTTCGAGCTTGTAACTTAATAACTTAGATTTAAACTCTTTTAGCTTTTGAAAGCTGCAAGTTATGTGAATATTTCAGTTTCAATGAATTGGAATTCACAAAGGAGGAGTTAAATATTAGCTGGATTACTTAGCTCGAATTAATCAAATGGAATTTAAAATTTCCAAAATCTTCCTGAATTGAATACCTATGTGATTTTTACTTAATAAATGGATTGGTAACTCCCCTAGGGTTAACCATAAATCTAAAATACCTTTAGGATCAGCACACAGTTCGTGAAAAAAATCACCACTAACACAGGGGAAAGCTTTTGAGTGATTAAGATAGACAACTTTTTTTTACATATTTGAGTAAAAACCTCGACGCTACTTCGAGGGATCTGGGCTCGAACCCCTTTTGGAGGATGGTTTTAATTCAATCCAGTGAACTTGCGAGATTGTAATCACTGTCAAATGGAACGACTAAGACTCAATTTTTGTCCATATTATTCGAATGTGAATCGAGTACATATTTTTAGATAGAGCCCCTACCGACATCAACGAGTACTACATCGGATACAAAATGGGAGTGCACTCGTATAAAAATTAATTTGCATGTTCGCCCAAAATTACGTTTTATTATAAACCCTGTTTCGCAATGTGCTACTGCCAAAGAGGCATACGTCGCTCACATGTTGTATTGATGGCCGCTCTATATAAGACAAAATGAGGTGGAAATCTGTGCTCCTGTTTTTCATATCGTGATGGACTCATGACTAACAGAATGTGTGCCATTGCCTCGCTGCTACGGTGCTGCCTGAAGTGAAAAGTGAAGTAGGTATAAAGATAAAGAACCTTGACCAATAATTCACTTTCCCATGAGTCTCTTCTCGCTCTCTTCTTTTAGCAAGTCAGTTCTTATGGTCCTAGTTTGATGGCCCCCACAACAACCCTTAAGTGCTTTCCTCATTCTAAAGCCATTGCGAAAAAACGCTGTTGAAAACCTATAGATTATTCTACTTTTAAAGATTTTTTAGTAAAATCTAATGTAAGTCATGCAACATGCTCATTTACTAATCGTAGAATCAAGCTTCTCGTTCCCGCAAGCAGCACACATGCACATGCTCATGCTCAACCATACACTTATTCCCATTTTTACTTGCCCAATTTTTATTGAATCGGTTGGGGTGGGCTTTGTCCACCGTAACGGTTTTAAGAAGCGATTCCACGGTTTTTAGGCAAAACAGCATGCGTCGGCAACCTCACTTGCCTCTGATTGGCTACGCATTCTTCGCTAAAGCAAAATCGGACGCATGAAAAGGCAGCTTAATGGTTACAACCATTGCTAAATGTCCAAAGTTCAAACAAGTAATTGCGCTAGAGTGGTAATTTTTTTTCTGAAATTTTACAACCTCGAATGGGTGAGTGGGGGGCATTTGAAACGACGAAGCGTGATAAATGGAAATAAAAATTTCATCTGAGGGCTCGGTTCGAAGAAAATATTCCGTGGGCGCCAGTGAGAGGAAGAGAACTTGAAGAGAAGATCGTCGCCGTCGCGTCTTGAACTCCGTAAGAAGATTGTAAAAGCTAACGCTGCAATTCTTGCATTCGCCTTTAGCGGACAGTAAAAAAATAAATAGCTCTAGACGGAATACGGAACGGACGGATATGTGGCGCGGGTGTCCGTCTGTGGTCTAGGAGGTCATTAAGAGGAAAGGACCCCCAACCACTAAGGTTAGGATAAGAGGTCGTGATTTTGAAAGGGGCGCCGAGATAGGAAAGGACGGCCGCCAAAGTAAGGCCAAGTCTGTCTGTCAATAGAAGGCCCCCTTCCTTTCCCGCACCTTCTGAAAAGGGCCCCTTAAAAACTCTCAATAGACCGCAACGATTCTAGTTCCCTCCCAGCCGGCTAGCAGTTCGTCTTCGTCTCCCAACCCGGCTACAGATTGTAACTCATCGTGCGGGCGTCAAAGGGAGGCTTTTGCTTTGAACCTCATGCGCTCGTTTCGCGGTAGTCTATTGTCGTAAAAAAAGCCTCATTTACTCACGCTTGGTTGCATTAGCAATAGTCGACCCGTAAAACTGTCCCTTGTAAATGATCCAACGGCGATTTAAAGTGGAATTTTTTTGAGCGGTATGACGGAGAGCTACTAGTAAGTGTTAGTGCCGGGATAGTAAGAGCTTCATTCTCAATTTATTTTGTTTGTGGTCCTTGACAGTTCTGCGTTTGATGGCTCTGAAGCTCCACACATTCTGAAAATCCGACTGAGTTTAAGGTTTTTTAACCGAACATTTTACTGATCAAGACCTCTAAACTAAATCGTGAACACAAATAAGGTGTACCAGACCATAGGATAGAAAGAAATACGCTGGAGACTTTTCAAAACATCTATAAGGCTGAAAAATTTTGAAAATGTAAAATAAGGATATGATGTTATTTGAGTACCTATATGTAAAATAAGCACTTCCCTGAAATTTGCAAAGACTAAGAAGATAATCAATTTTCATTTCAAGTAACAGGTGTTTTTTATACACTTGAATGTATGAACTTATGCTTACATTTTAAGACCAATCTTATCGCACAATTTTTCTAAAATGCACAAGAAAGATTACCAACCCGCAAGAAGCTAATGTTATGTTGTTCATTTGAACTTTATTTATGAAAGTTTCTGCGTTATTCCGGAATCCATTTTTCGTGTTATGTAGGACTCAAGACTGCGACTTTTTTTTTAAACATGAAATATCAATGAAGTTCATTTTTAAGAAATGTAAGTTGTCCAAAAAGAATTTCGTTGTTCAAGAAAGGGCTCCTAGATACATATCGCAATATTCACGCTCGTATTCTTCGATAAAAAAAAAGTCAAAATCAGACATGTACATACATTGTATCCGTGACTAACGAATGACATTTTATGATTTAAAGATACATCCATTAAATTGTTGTGTTAATCATTCAATTACTTCGTTGTAACACTTAAAACTTCGCAATGACGGAAAAAAGGCTGTCTATTCAGTTTCTCCGGGTTGGAGACCAAAATCTCCACGTAGAAAAGGTCTTACCGTAATGGGGCCACTGCTCCTACTTTTCTGGCTGGGACAGAGCGCCATCATGATGCGACTCTTCTTCAACTCTTCTGAAGCGTGTACGTGGGAGAGTTTTTTCTCTATAAACATATATAATGATTTAGACCTTTTTCGAATGTAGTACATTACAAGTAGAAAATGGCTTTAAAAAATCTATATGAGCATTTAGAACAAGCTTTAGGAAAACTCTTTATAGAGGTGACTCTTTATAATATAGTTCGGGAATACTGGAATTCCCCTCGTTCTTGTTCTCTTTAGCACCTTTACACTAACTTTCATGCTCTCTTGCATGACCTAAAGTAATTAATCAAAATTTCACTGAACTTTTAATGCACCGCCGTATTGATTTTGAAGTATGACTCACTCAATATTCGAAGTGGGACCCAAAATGGTTTGCTAAAATTTCACTAAGTTTGAATGCATCATCACTCTCATTTTGAAGCGAGGTCGATTCATTTCACCTCGTCCAAGTAGCTTAATAAAAAAGAAATGACGACTAAATTCAAGCCGTACTCCCATTTTACTGGCAAATTAAGACCGGGGAGTAGTTTTGCCAAATGTCAAGCTTCAGACTTCAGGTGAAGCTGAAGAAACTATTTGTTGGCTTGGTGGTTTTCCAGCATCAACAGCTGATAGCGCTTAACAGAGGCAAGTGCTTATCATTACAAGCCAATTTCCATCGATATACCACAGTGACTACTCTCCCCCCAAACCCCTTCTTATTGGCGTACGACTAGATAAAACTTAGGTTGTTTGCCACCAGTGAGTAAGTCTAATAATCGAATCAAATGTAATATATATTTAGGGAAATAGTTTTGAAGTAATTCCCTGCCGTTTTTGCGATCAGAGTCGTAAGTAATTAAAAAAAATTGTTGTTGAGGATGTTAAAAATACGAAAGAGGATACCAAGATAATTGAGCGAGGAAAGGTGAGTGTAACTCACTCAGTTACTTTTCCAGGATTAAGAGCAATAAATTTTGGTTAGTTAGTTTAATAAATCAAAAGTTAAGCTTTCCTCAACTCTGCTTTACCCGAAAGAGGACGATGTGATAAGTGCATGTGAAAAATTCTCGACAGAATGCCATTCTATGTTACGTTTGGTGGAAAACATCAAAAGAACACTAGGTATCTTTCCATTGGATTATTTATTTTCAATAAAAAAATCCAATGAAAGAATACCTAGCGTTCTTTTCACCAATGGAAATGAATTTCCATGAAATCACGCATGAATTCGCCGACTTTTGGTGTCATTTAATGATTTCAAATTCCCATTGTTGGCACTAAAAGGTAGATATGTAGGTTTTAGGTGGGCCCTGCCTACTAATCTGCAGCGATAAAGACGTCCGGAGCAAGACACGCCCACTCTATCTGGTACTGTCCACTTCTTCCGCTTCCGATGTTATCTTACCGTATCAAATCGTTTAGAATGCCAGCTCGTTCTTCCCCTTCCCTTTATTGCTCAGTGAACGTTCTTCTGTCACGCATCCTTCGGTAAAAGTCACCTATTCTAACTTTCAACGGAGAGTTCTTCAAAAGCTTTCTTCTCTTACCCATTATTTGCGAACGATTCTTCTTTTGTCTTCTCTAGAGTTAGATTAATTTTCGAAATTATAGCACTGGAAAATAGATCCTCCAGTCCGCGTTTCAACTCCATGTCCATGATTTGGAAGTTTTCGCGTAAAAGAGATCTTAAAACTCGGTTTTCTTAGGGGATTTGGCTAGTACGGTTTAGTTATAGTAGTGTTTTTCCACGTCGATAGACCGGCTTCGAATCCCATTAGAGAGATAGGGAGTTTTTACAGTTGAGTTTCGATTCAGGTTGCCAACTGGAGCATTTTGACCCAGAAATTCCGGGTCAAACAATGTTTCAATGGACTCAGGGTTTCAGATCAACTTCTCCGGGATAGTGTCAGGTGCGGAACAACAAACAGTAAATATTTTACTAACGTAGATATTCCATCGGATATGCAAAATTCTATCAAAAAATGTGTCTATATATTCCCTTTCTTTGTGACTTTGTGCAACTAATCAGTACAATCATAGAGCTGTCAGAAGAATGAAGTCAGTTTCAGTTTCATAAGTATTTTTTGCATTTACTTTAAGATATGCATAAAGTCTATATTTTTGAATCATAAAGTATATAATGATTGAAATTATAAAGCAGCCAAAAAAGTCCTAAATTACCTTCTTAATCAATCTGTTACTTCAAATATCACGGCTGAAACTTAGTTACAACGGAAAAAAGTTGAAGACTAAAATCTCCGCGTCAAGATGGCCTCAGTCAGTAACCTTGTTCTGACCCCCCTACTTAAGTTAAACGTTAGCACTACTGTTTACCGTTCAGCACACGATTAGTAGGTACTTCATCCATCGAATGGCTATTATATACATATATAAGGCCATCTACATATATGTAAAACTGTAGACTCCCTTTCGTTGAGAATATATTACTGACGTATCATTAATCTCCACCCTCCTTCTCCCCATAAAGTGATTGGAGAGATTTTTTATTTATGTACAGATTTGCGTGACACTTAAAAGACGTGTTTCCATTGGTGATATCTAGTGAGGAAAGTGAAAAACATTGTAAAATACCGATTAAGTTTTTTGGCAATTCAATGTAATTCTAACACGTAGCCTTATGGCACATTACATATATTTCGATGTAGGCAGTTGAATTACACACAGATTTTCTTTTAAAAGCGAAATAATATATATCCTATAGTTGTGGTTGTTGCCAATAAATATCAAGGTGTCCCGCCAAAATCAACATTCGAAAACAACACATTTCAATATAATTTCGTTTATATTTCGAATACCGCGCCTACCGAAACCTCTAGTCTTATTAACATGCTTTAATAGAGGAAAAAAATAAAACATGATTCATGTATCATTTACATTACTGCCTGTATGTTGAGTTCCAAAGTATATACAGATGCACTTAAATGAAAAGTGGTCCATGAATTTTTTCTAGTTTTTTTTAATATTATTAAAATGTGCTCTCATTGACTCTTGATTAACGCTCCAGCCACCTAAATGTCTTCCTTTCTGTTGTTCGTTACTGCGTACTCCATCACCGTAATTATTCCCATACAGTGTTAATGTCCCCGCATTCCATCATTATCTCTCTCCCCGCAATCTCTTTCTTGCCGGCTCCGTGTGATGTTCAACGCCATTCATCCACCCACCCTTCCATCGATCTCTCTGGACACCCTTCCACAATTACACCAGGCACATCAGGAATGTAATATATCATTTTCCTTCTTGCTGTCTTCTGTTTGTATTGTATGTATTTTTTTACTTTGTATATTTCACTCTGTGCTAACTCTTGAAAACATTTTATTGTTATATGTTCAATACAAAGGCCAACGTTGGCTGTTCTTGATTACCTGGCATAATCAAATCAAATTCCCTTCCCTCTCAAATTAGCAAGTCCATTAATGCTCACCTCCATCGTTACAACATACTTAATTCCTCTCTTCTATTAAATATTATCTAATGATACATATCTGAGGTTACACAAAAGTGGTGGAGTCACGTCATTTTAGGGGTCTTTATGAGTAAATAGTAACTGATGGATACTGGTTTGATTGGTCAACTTAAACATGATATTAACTTGTATATTTTTTGGCGGATACAAGGGATAGGAGGGAGCAGAAGAAGAAAAAGAGAAAGAGGAGGAGGAAAACAGCAGTAAAAATAGGAACTTGGAACGTAAGGACCATGATGAGGGCCGGGAAGCTTGAAAATATTAAACAGGAAATGGAAAAAGGAAATATAGATGATTTGGGATTGTGCGAGGTGAGATGGAAGGATAGCGGGGACTATTGGAGGGATAGCTACAGGGTAATATACAGAGGGGGAAATGAGAGTCAACGTGGGGTAGGAATGGTACTGAACACAAAATTGGGGCTGAGGGTGGTAAACATTAATCAGGTGAGTGACAGGATACCAGTGGTAGAAATAAAAGCACGCACGACAAATTTTGTACTGGTTCAGGTATAAATGCCTACAAGCAACCATAGGGAAGAAGAGGTGGAAGGGATGTACGAGCAAGTAGAAGAAATAATTAGAGAACACCCGGGAAAGAAAATCCTGATGGTGATGGGTGACTAGAATGCAGTGGTGGGGGAAGGGAGAGACGGATTAGGAGTGGGAGGGTTTGGGCTACGATGAAGAAATGATCGCGGTGAAAAGGCAGTTGAATTTTGTAGAAGAAATAAATTAGTAGTGACAAACACTTAGTTTAAACATCATCCCAGGCAAAGGTACACATGGAACATGCCGGGTGATACTGGGAGGTACCAAATTGATTATATAATGGATCTCTCCATTTATTTTGTTTGATTATATAATGGCAAAGATTTAGGAACAGAGTAAAAAACTCGCGTAGCTATCCAGGGGCGGATGCGAACTCAGATAATAACTTGGTGATGTTGAAGTGTGTAGTTAGATTCAAAAGGCTTTGTAAAGGTAAGAAAAAAAAGGAGGTGGAACCTTAAAGCATTGGAAGGGTTGAAAAGGAGGGAATATCAAGAGCTGGTAGAAAAAAACATAGGTGAAGTAAAGCGGATGGGAACAATAGAGAAGATGGGAGATTATAAAAATAGGCATCGCAGGAGCGGCAGAGAAAACAATAGGAACGGTGGAAAAGAAGAGGGTTAAGAAGCAGTGGGTTACGGACGAAATGATTTAGAAAATGGAGAAGAGAAGGATATGGAAAAGCGTCAACACCGACGTAGGCAAGAGGAAGTACAAGGAATTGAATAGTAAACCCCGGCGAGTGACCAATCGCGCAAAAGAAAACTGGTGGAAGGGACAATGTGAGGAAATAGAAAAGCTGCAGGAGGAGGGGGAAGTGGGCGCTTTGTACGCTAAGGTGAAAATGTTATCGGGTGGTAAGAGAGGGCAAACGATACCAAAGGTTAAGGACAAAACAGGGAAGATATTAATTGAACAGGAAGATATCCAGGAAAGCTGGAGAGAATACGTAGAAGGGCTGTATGACAGCGATAATTGACCCTTTAGCGTAGATCTAGACGATGAAGGAACAACAGATAAGGATAACCTAGGAGCAGAGAAATAGAGAGGGCATTAAGAGAGATGAAGGGTAGAAAAGTCATGGGAACCGATAACCTACCTGCGGAGCTACTGAAGAATCTAGGTAGTGAGGGAGGAGAATCATTTTTCGAACTTATTCGCAGGATCTACGAGGAAGGAGTATGGCCAGAGGATTTCGTGAAAACAGTATTAATACCTATCCCGAAGAAGAAGAAAGCGTCAGAATGCGAGGAGTATAGAACAATCAGTTTAATTTCGCACGCGGCAAACGTTTTACTCAGAATAATAAATAGAAGGTTGAGAACAGAGAAAACTACTATTTAGACGATGACCAATTTAGATTCAGGAAGGGGAGAGCCACTAGAGATCCAATTGCGGTAATGAGGACACTTATGGAATGAAACATAAAGTATAATCAGGATGTTTTCGCTTGCTTTGTGGATTTCGAGAAGGCGTTTGCCAGAGTAAACTGGGAGAAACTAATGTAGATACTGGGGAAAATAGGAATAGATTGGCGTGATAGGAGACTCATCCGAAACTTATACATGGGGCAGAGGGCTCAGGTGAGGGTAGCTGAGGGTGAATCAGGGTAGGCAGTTATAGGTCGCGGGGTGAGGCAAGGGTGCCCGTTGTTGCCTTTGCTTTTTAGCATCTATGCTGAGGAAATGGTTAGAGAGTCATGGGATGAGCTAGATGTTGGAATGAAAATAGGAGGCCAGCGGATAATGTCGGTTATATTCGCGGACACCAGGCGTTGGTCAGTCGGTCATCGAAAGGATTGCAAACTTTAGTTGATGCATTGGAAAAACAGTGCGAGAAATACGGCATAAAGATTAATAATAAGAAAACAAAAGTCATAAGAGTAGGTGATAAGAGTAGGAAGTCACAAACTGGAGCAAGTAGAACAATGTAATTACTTGGGTAGCACGCTAGAAGAAACAGGATATAGTATCAAAGAGATTAGGAGGAGAATAGCGCTAGTGAAGGAAGCGTTCAATAATAGAAGGGAGCTGATGACGGGGACTTTAAGGAAGGAGGTAAAATAGAGGCTGGTGAAGAGCTTGATATGGAGTGTGGAGTTGTATGGGGCAGAAATGTGGACCTTGAGAAAGGAAGACGAAAATAGGCTGAAGGCGTTCAATATGTGGGTGTGGAGGAGGATGGAGCTGGTGCATTGGACGAATGGAAGACAAATGAGGAAGTACTTGACATGGTGGGCGAGGATTGGAATCTTATGGATGAGATTAGGCATAGAGTAAGTATGCCTACTCTATGGATTAGGGGAAGGCAGTGTAGGTGGCTGGAAGCGGTAATGATGGAGTTGTTGAAGGCCTTGATAGAGGGAAGAATATGGGTCAACCGGGGAAGGGAAAGAAGGAGAATAGGTTTTATGGACGGGATGAAGAAAGGTGGGACTTATGCTGAGATGAAGAAATAAATAATAGAGGTAGATAGGGCTCGGCACGTGTAAGAGACCGTTGGGTATTCTCTGACTTTCATCATAACCTACCTCTAACCGGTAGATTACTTTAATGATGATGATGATAGATAATCTTGTCCACTTTAATTATGAATGAATGTATAATCCACGTCATTATGATCGTTTTTATATATTGGGAACATACTGGGATAAACCTTTTACTCTCCACTTTAAATGTCACCTTAAGCCTTTAGGAAGCTTATATAAAAAGGCGAAACGTTGGCGAATTGGTGGTTTTTTAATGGAAAAAAATAATAGACCAAAGCTCCAGAAAAAAATTCAATCTTAAACAGGATAGACCTGAAAAATTCTGAAGTCATGAAATTGTTTATCGGTATAAAACTGTTTAAGGTTGTTGGGAATCCTTCAAGAAATGAAATGTATATTTCAACTTAGAGAGCACAATTTTTATTCTTCGTAGATTGCCGCCGGAGAAATTTTCTCTTCCAAAAAGACGTTTAAGTGGTCGAAAAAAAATAAAACTCGCGGTTTCTCGTGTTGTGTATCTCCTTCCGTGCGACCCGCAGGTATTGATTAGGAGATTAGCGGCACGATGATGGAAATGTTTTCTCGCAATCTCTCCGAGCGGCGAAAAACACGTTCGCAGAGGGCGACATCAAACGGATTATTTCCCTCCCTCGCTCTTGAATTATCGCGGGAGCCCCGTGACATTAATTTTTTTCTCTCTCTTAACGAGCGCCACGTCCGCTTCTTTCCTTAATTCTTTTTGAATTATGGATTCAGCTGCGAGTCGAGAGTGTTTGCACAATCGCGTCCGAATTGCCTTCCGGGCTGTGGCGGGGAGGGAGGCAGATGTTGCTTTTTTTCCCCCTCCCTCTTGCCAGAGTTACCTCTCGTGACGAACTCCTCAGCTGCCCCGTTTATCGCCGGCTCGCATCAATCAGGAACGAGCCCTCCCACGCTCCGCGCACATACCTACACCTCTTGCGACGAAATACACCATCTCTCTCTCCAAGAGAGAGGCCTTGAAGCAATTTAGCGAAGCCAAGGCGCACGAGGCGGGGCCGCTGTGATTGCTCCCGGAATTATCGGAGTTAGGCGACATTTTCTCCGTTTCCCACTGCTCTGTTGTCACGGTTGAAGAGTTAGCGAGATCTCTACAGCGCCCTTCGTTGCAAGCGATGAAAAAAGTAGGGAGACGTGTGAAGTGTAAGTTAATATAAGAAGTGTAAAATAGTTATTTACGTCACTTGTTATTTCCAAAGGAGAATCTGTGAGCATAAGTTGAAAATGAACGTCAATGGGTGAGAAGATGGAATAAAAAATTGTACGATTCATAGTGATAAATTATTTTATCCAAGTGCCACATGTCTAATAATTCATTTATCATTGACGGTTTGGAATATACTTGTACGAATGACTTCGACAGGCTCATTTTTTGGTAGTCGATACAGTCAGATTTGCAGATGATCAAAGCATGGCGTATACCCAATGGAATTTTATTTTCTAAATGCATTAATTACGGATCTACATCTACATATACATGCTACCCCGCAAGCCGCCTCAATAGGCGTGTGGCGGGGGGTGTTAGGACATCAGCCGTTTACATATAAAAAGGAAACGCTCTAATGAAATTACGCCTTGAATTTATTGAAGTCCCTTCGGGGGAAAAACGAATTCCCATACCTATCCGTTCGGCAAAATATCTCTCTTAATTTATCGTTTCTTTCGGACCTGGAAATATAGTTGGGTTCTAATATGATGTTCTCCGTGTCGCTCTGAAAGATATCTATTCTTAATTGTTCAAGCAATCTAAGCCTAGCGCGCAGCCTCCGAGTCTCTAGCGGCTCCCAGCCTAATTCGTTTAACATCTGTGTAACGCTATCTGTACGCCCGTAGCAGTTTTTAGTTACGCCCGTAGCAGCGGATACTGAGGGATAGGCTTGAAATGGGGATAGAAAAGTAAGGAGATTTTCAATAGGTTAGCAAAATTATATTGAGACCTTAGGGCAGACATTAGAGTAGTTGGAGCAACTAACGTATTCATGTAAAATTTTTGAGGAAACTGGGTTTTAGCAATGAGTTTATAAGACTAGCTAAAGTAACTGTCGTCCGCCACTGGTTCCTCTGATCACATTTTCCTTGGCAGAGTAGCCGGCCTTCGGAAATTCTTATGATTTATTTCCTGTCAATAATATTTGTGCTATCTTATGGAATAATTGTGCCGCTGTTAACACCTATTAGTGCCAATGCTGAAGCTTGGTTCATCGCAAGTGATTCAAACATTTATGCTTATCTACATCACCAATTGAAATTATACTGTATAAAATGTTGACAATTTGGTTCGCGAACTGGTTGCGTTAAAATAAATACCTCCCTGATTTATTTCTGAATGCCCCATCATCCATATTAATCCATAGATTTCCTTGAAACCATCTCTACACTCACACCTGCTCTTAGTGGATAATTTGATTTCTACAATAATTTAAAGCAAAATTTATAAAATTTTTCCCACTGATTTTCATAACTGCCATAAAACTGTGTCATCGTTACAAAAACAAATGCCTTCAAGAGTTACATTGTCCATTGATAATAATAGTGTTGCTTAAAAACGGTGTGAAAAAGACCAATTACAAAATAGATATATGTGTATGCATCGCCGAATAGGTGGGGAATTATCATTTTGCAGCTTCTGAGAGTCAGATCTGATTTTTAGCGGACGATTTTGGCCATTTTTGTCTTTTTCACGCACTCCTGCCAGATGTTAACGACGCTCCAGTGCAAGAGGCCAAAATGATGGAGTCACTAATTAAGTCACTCCGTAAAGAAATGCCGCTATCAACTATTGGCGAAGAATTTTCGTGCTTAATTGTCAAATCTCGTAATCACTACTTATAATTTTTTATGGAACTGTAGGAACTGCTCAAAACCTTCTTCCACCGAATCTTCCTTTGGCGATGCATCTCTTCCCTCAATATATCTATATCTACATCTACAAAATACCCTGCTCGCCACCTCAAGGGTTTGCGTCAGAGGGAGAGTAGTCACCAACATGCATTACACTATACCCTATCAAAGTTAGTGTAACTACGACTATTGATGTATTAGCATAAATCGCTAATGCTTGTCAGGAGGTGAAGCCTCACAAGCATGCAATACACTACAGGTATGCTACCAATGTTTGAAGGACCGTTAGTATTTTGCAGCTACATAAATGGACAGATATACAGGAATTATACTGAAAGCATGCATGGCGTGCAGTGCGTACTAGGTAGCAGATAAGCATACAAGTATTAGGGAGTTAATCAATTAACTAGCTACACTACCTATTGACAAACCTAGTTAAAAGTCTCATTAGCAGCTGTTGTGGTCTCTTATCGTTCGCGGGAAAGATATTTTAAATCTTTCCGTTCTGCAGTATAGTTCCCTAATTTTATTCTCATGATCTGATCTACCGTAGTATGTCGGATTTCGTAAAATTCTAATAGTTACGTCAGAAAACAAATTGCCTTGGAACTTACATAATAGAGTAAGTCTAAATTTTAATCGACGGCTTGAAAGTGATTCCCATCCCAGTTGCTGCCAAAGGTCAGTAACGCTAACGAAATAATCATAACGGCCTTTAACTTATCTTTTCGATATATGCTGCACGCATTCAAATTCGGTTTTTAATCCTAACTCGCAAGGATCTCAAATACTGGCAGTGTTCCAATTGGGGTCTAACAAGGGAGAAATAGCTGATTTCCCTAACTTCATCGTCGCACTTACCAAGTACTCTTTTAACAAATCCCAATTTACGATTAGCTTGGCCGATAATTTTACGATTGTGTTTACCCCACGTGAGATCATTAGTCAGTTTAACTTCCAAGTATTTAACCTATTTTACAGACTCTAATTGGATATGCTGTATGCAAGAGCTGTTTTGAGGAAAGTTTTTCCGTTTCTAAATATTCATAACAACGCATTTTTTCAAATTTAATTCTAGCTGCCACTCCTGTATTGCCTTGAGATCCATCGTTAGCGCTCGCTTATCATTTAGGCTACGGATTTCCCTATACACTACCCCAGTCCTCTGCAAATAATCGAAGCTTGCTGTCAACTACTTCACCGATATCGTTTATATACAAAAGGAACAGAAGTGGGCCTATGACATTCCCCTGTGGGACACCTGATGTGACATTTACTTAATTAGAGATAACCCCGTCTCTATATCCTTTCCCTCGAAGTCTTAGAAGTGTCCATCTCGATGAAAAATTTCGAAGGTAGGTCGTCAGCTCAGTTTTCTTCATGTCATTCAGTCTCAGCGACAATAAGGTATGTTATACCTCGGAGGGATACCCACTGTCCTTCGAGACAAAAGTAATAAGATCTTCCATTTGTTCACTTACCCTAATCGTCATTCTTGTCAGGCCTTCCACTGGATAAAGTACCGGATACCAACAAGCTGACGCCACTAATGAAGTCGCTCTGCACAATACTGCTACACTGACCTGTCCGCGACAAGATGGAAAACTTTTATGTCCGATCTTGTAACCTCTGCTCCTAGCATGCGCATGCATATTCCTATAGATTATTCCTGTAGATTCCTCACGCCGCGCCGTTCCCTTTCTTGGTAGATACAGACACATGAAAGTTTATACACTTAATGGTTGAGGCCTTTACATTGTAGAAATCCATTCTAAAGAAGGAAATTGAAATACTTTGCTTTTTCTACAAATTTACTTTACTACTACAAAGTAAATTTGTAGAAAAAGCAAAGTATTTCAATTTCCTTCTTCACATGAAAGTTTAATTCTCGGTGATTGGCCTATAAAGCTGATGAATGTTGAGGATACTGGTACTAGCCACGGTATCACCAATACGGAGTCACCCGCAAGTGCTAACAAGTGCGAAATTCCACAGAGGATAAAATCATTCACCTTTAGACTTACCTCGGAATCTCCGAAGTGTCCAATTGGATGGAAATTCACGTCAAGTTCAATAAATGTTAATTGCCGCATTTGCATAAAATTTACAACAAATAACAAAACAAAAAAAAATGCGGACCCCGCTTTAGGCTATCGCCTCTTCAGGGAATTATCAGAATGAATCTTTGGCGTGTGGGTAGCATTGACGGGAGTGGTAGCGGCGTTTTGAGAAGACGGTCCTTGAATGTTTCTTCATATCGTCCAGTCTCGATGACTAAGTAGAGTCATATATATATCCTCGGAGCGATATCCGACTTTCCTCCAAGACAAAAGCAATCATATCTACCCACCTCACCCTTATATCTACTCATATTGAACCAACCCACACGTCCAACTCCCTAACGCTTGCAGAGCCGAAGATGCGCTTATCATTTCTCTCCCGGGCGTCGCGACTGGTAAACTCGGGCTCCGGCATAGGAAACGCAATTATCAACACCTGCCACTTACTCCCCCAGGCCTGACGACGAAGCTTGCGTGAGATAATACGGTGCACGTACACACATAAGGTGCAGGGGTGTGGGTAGGGGAGGGATGAGAAGAAGGAGGGGGGCAGGGGGTGACGGAATAGAGGGGTCGGAATAGATCCAGGAAAACGGAACTAGCTCTCCCTGGTGCAGGAGTCTTGCTTCAGTGCCGTCCGAGTGGAAGGGGGGTGGGGGGGGGGGTGCGTGGGAAGAGGTCTGGTGGTGTTTCGAGACCCTGGGGCGGTAATCGTTGGAGGGTTTAAGCGTCTGGGACGGATGCACACGCGTCCAATCGGTAATTTACGACCCCAGGCACGTCATTTGCAGAAACTCGGTGGACGGATGGGCCCCGTGGCGTGGTGGTGTAGAGGAAAGGCAATACCTCACATGCACATGCGATCACTCTGAGCTAGGTGTGCGTCCGTTAGAAGGTAGGGGGGGGGGGACTTCGTCTCGTTGTGTGCCTCATGCCAACTACCACCCCCTCATCCCCACACGATGCCCACCACCCCGAAGGAAATGGCAGGGCATTTAATGGGGGTTGGTTTCAAGCTCTGAACCGGGGGGGCTAATTTTCTGAGTAACCCAGATAATGCAGGACTATAAAGAAAATATCCTGTGGGCGGCCAAGTCTTGCTTAATGAAAAGCAAGAGTCCCGATTAAAATAATTTTTATGGATGATCTCTATTACTTCCTCCGTCAATCAGTCCCAATACCTGAAGGATCGGAAAAACAACTTCGCTCCGTCGAAGTCACTGTCATTGTTGCATGTGATGTCATGCTCATATATACGGCCGATTTCTCCGGTTGTCCAAGCCCAATATCCCGCCGATTCTCCTAGAGGCGTGTTTCTATGGTGCTACCAGTCTTCCCGATGTAGGCTTTGCCGCACTCACAGGGAACGCGGTAGGCTTCAAGGGCTTTTAATCCGATCGGTTTTTTTTCCCGCACGACACACTACGGTCAAATTAACGATATTGCGGCCAAATTAAGGCATCCACATCAGTATCCCTGCTGAATGGAATTATGATTAACAGCGAAGAAATAAATATACTCCGTTTCGCAGACGATATCGCAGTCATAGTAGGAAACCGTGGTGATATTAAAAAATCACTGAACTCAATGGACAAAGTTCTTCGAGAATATAACATGAAAATAAATAAGAAGGTTATCCCAGTATGCGAAAGAGAGATTTTGAAAGTAGAATTCACGCTGAGAGGAGAAAAATTAAAGGAAGTGGATTCCTTCACCAACCTTGGAAGCACCATTACGTGGGACTAAAGCAGTACGTACAACGGACATCAAGTGTAGAATATCCCAAGCTAAGAAACCGTTCATGATGAGAAGACAACTACTGTGTTGAAAGACGATAGGACTAGAGACAAAGAAACAGTACGTAAGAGCATTCGTGTGGAGCGTGGCACTCAATGGATCGGAAGCATGGACCATTGGGGAGAGAGACCAGAAATGATTAGAAGCATTCGAAACCTAGTGTAGGAGGAGGATGCTGAAGATAAAATGGACAGATAAAATAAAAAATGAAGAAATTTACAGAAGGAGGAAAAGAACATATCGTAGGCTTACTGCAAAAACCAGTTTCGCACGCTTTGGCTATTTTTGAGTTATGGAAACAATTTTAGTCAGAAAATAAAGCTCTATCGTCTGCTAGAACTCTTTAAGTGCTATTCCCATTGCATTAGCTTTAATCACTGCATTATATAATTTCTACTCCAGTACTCCGATTTCTCAGGTAAAGAAAAACCATAAGATGCGTTTTTCTCAAAACTTACTAAATTGTACTTTACGGGTTTTTGAAGTGAGCCCACGATATGTAACTAACTATATACAGGATAGAGGAACCAGATGGATTGGGTACACCATGAGTCTCAATGAGTTTGTGAAGAATATAATTGAAGGTAAAGTAGAGGGAAATGTCCCTAGAGAAAGGCCAAGACATAAATACATAGGCCAAATAAAGAGGACAGTGCAAAAGGTGAACTACCAGGGAGTAAGGGAGCTAGCATTAGATAGGGAAGCATGGAGGGCTGCAGTAAACCAACCTTAAGATTGAACGACCAGATGATGATGATCAGAATTCCTGATGACGAGGGCCGTGTCGGGCCTCGAAACGTTGGACAAAATGGATCCTGTCACGTTGATGAAGATTTTATTCAACTACATCAAATGGTCGGAATAATTTCGATGAATATTATCCAAAGCCCTTTCGTTTAAGAAGAGATGCCTGAGGAGAGAAACCATTTGTAGTTTATTTGCGCGTAACAGAATTTGTTTGATGATAAAATTTGCGCGATGCAAGACTGATTAGATTTTGCCCTTGAGGTTGGGCTGAGTGAACTTTAGAAAATTGCTGTTTGACAATTACTCATTCCTCTCAAATCATACCATCGTTTTATGCATTTACGAGACCGCGATTGCTCTAACAAGCGCCTGCTCCCAATGGCAAAGATCCACCATCTTGGTTAGCTAGTGCGCAAAATCGGCCATAAATAATTGCGTTGAAAGGTCCCCACAGTGTTACCTTTTTTATGATAGATGCACACAATGTTCCCTATATTTCCCATGGTCTAATAGTTATAAAAAGTCTCACGTTAAAAGAACTAACAGCAGAAACATAAAATAGATGCTAAATGATGCGCACATGCTATTACGCGTATTTTAATAAAACTACGCGATTCCGTGAAATCCATTATTTCTTCCTTAATTATGGATCATATTTTACATTTGAATGATAAAAAATTAAATAACATCAAACTAATGCTTAGGCTATCATATGGTACAGAAAACCTGGTTAATATTTTATATGAGAAAACGTTTCCGGCGTAATTCTGTGGAAATGTTTAATATGCATATTGAAAAATCACTTGGTAAAATTCCACACTTTATTTAATAAAAAACCGACCCAGGTTTTGGCAACTCAGTGCCATTTTCAAGGTTGAAAATGGCACTGAGTTGCCGAAACCTGGGTCGTTTTTTTAAAATAAAGTGTGGAATTTTACCAAGTGATTTTTCAATATGCATAACATTTTATAGATATGGATGTAGATGCCTGAAATTCTTTCCCGTTAAATAAACGTTATCAGGGTAATAATTCCATCCGGACACATTCGTTTACGAGGATACTTTCTTATTAATTTCAGGAATTTTCGCCCAGTTCACCCGGCTCTTATGTACATAGGAATATAGTGCAAAGTTAATTGGACTGTTGGTTGGGCACTGACGAACAGAGCAGAATTAATTTCTGTTAAGTTTTTCAAAAGGCATTTTGAGCGCTCTCGGAGGCATCTTCTCCTTTTTATTTCTTTATTGTAGGCTCATGTGGCCTGTTTTTCTTCAATTACTGCATTTAAGATTGTCGCACCATCTTTTTCTCGGCTGACCGACGTTTCCTCTACCTGCGGGCAGTCTCTTGCAATGCGCACTACTCCATCACTGGTCATTCAGTTTATATTTTCGTTCCAATCTTTGTGTCGTCTAAATACCCTGTCATTTATAATTACTGTAAAAGGTAATTTCTTTATATTTTCCCTTTTCCGCCTAAAAGTGTTTTACCTGCAATCCTTCGAAGTATTTTAATCTCAATGGTCTCTAAAAGTCTTCAAGTCTTGGATGTTTCAGGTCACGTCTCTGCGGTATACGCCGTAATTGGTCTTTTACTCCAAAGACAGTGAAATTCGCAATGAACAAATCATTTTACTTGACCAGGATTCGAACCCGGATCTCCCAATTGCCAGTCAGGTGTATTAGCCAGACTAGAAAAAATGGTCTAATACTTGTTTTTATCAATTCTGGATTTTGCTTCTTGACTTAGGTATTTATTTCTCCAAAGTGTATCATAAAGCCATCCTGCTGCCTAATTTGCCTTAATTACATTCTATCCTACCTCATCTTTGATATCTCCGTATCTTGTAATGTGTATGCCTAGGTATGTAAGGTTTGATTCTTGTTGTATTATATGGCCGTCAACACAAGATTTTAAAAGCCATTCTATTTAAAATCAGTTAAGCCTTGTCCAAACTCGCCAGTACCTAAATCCAGAAATTTAGGGAGGACGCCATCTTGAAGTGTGTCCAAACTCGTTAGGCAGCATAAGGGAACGGATTTGGGCAGCCAAATCGCTCGCCAGATTTAGGGTACAACAAGTCCATGTATATACATATGGATCTAAATCTTCTGCAGTACTGTGCGGGCAGGAGTGTTGCCTAGCTTTCCGCAAAAGGTAGGTCGCGCTGCAATCGGCATGGCTCCGCTGTTGTGTCAAAAATGGCCAGTTTAATTGGGAGGCCAATTCCGGTACCTTTATTTCCAGTATCTATATTAGAATCACGGCCTTTCCTTCGGCATGGTTCACTTGTGTGTGTCAAAAATGGCCGGTGTTAATAGGGAGGCCAATTCAAGTACCTTTATTTCCAGTATCTCCATTTGAATCACGGCATTTCCTTATTAGAACCACCTTCTCTAGAGTGGCGGCGCTACAATCTACTTGGTCCTGATTTTTCGGTGCATGTGGAATGTTTGGCAACACCCACTGGGGGCAAGTTTAGGATCCTTATGTATATTCAAGAACAAGTCCTTCAAAAATCTGCCACCATTTTGAATTTCCCATAATTCCGAGTGGTAAAAGCGTGAAAAGCAGTGGAATGAGTGAAATTGCAGTAAATATAGCGGGGAGGTAATTTGTTTTGAATGGAAAGGCGTGAGTTCTTATGAATATATATAATGAATGATACATGTTTGATTGATATATGTTATGAATTTCATCTTCGGAAGCAACGAGCAGACTGAGACCTTCGTATCAAGGAGTGAGACAGAACATACAAGTCCCATAGCGGGAAAGTATTTTGAGTGTTTACAAATCAGATTTTTTATATTGTCTTGGATATGTTAGATATTTTTAAAATTAAAATTATGTTTTTGGGCGCAACGAATCAATCAATTTAACAGTTAATTATAGCTAGAATGGAGAAGGCGGATCTAAACTAAAAATATAAACTAACAAAAACTACCCTTATGCGTCTAAATAAAGTATAAAATTTTGCAAGTTTGGAACGAAACTAAAAAGTAACTACAATACAAAAGAAACACTAAAATAACGGCTAGCTATAATAGTTCTTCCTCACAATAGTTAGTCTTAAAACCCCATTTACCTACAAACAAAACTTCAATTATAGTAAGCAAAAGATAGATGTAGGTAATTAATATTATTTAAGATTTTTTTTACATCATGTCCATTGGACATCATTTCCTGGCCTCCATATGGCCTCCGGTCACTGCATGAACCTTATAGGATCTCATCCAATGAACATCCGAAAGATATCCAATTCTAAATGGACGTCATGCAGTGGCTGGGTATCACCGTAAACAGATGTATTAGTAATGCACGCAAAAGGAAAGAACAGTACAGGGATAATATAAAATTCGAATTGAAGCTATTACCTACACGATCACAAATGCAATTAACTGCTCAGTCTAACATGAATCGTTTTCTGCAATAGCGGCGAAAGTTAATACAAGTACAATGAACAAAAACTAAAAATACGTACTTTATACTGCTAAAGACACGGATAGATACACAATCACAAATTTCATAAACTGCTCAGTCCAACACGAATCGCTATCTACCAAAAGGAAACATTGATACAAACCACGAACTTAAAAAGATACAAACACATTGATCAAAAGCTACAAGTACGTGCCATACTGTACTCTGTAAGTCACGGAATCTATCAATATAATTCTCAATGGTACGAATTAACCACATAGCATTGCGAAACTACGAAAATAATTAGGAATTGTATTATAATCGCAATCCAATTTCAAAGAGCACTAGTCATTAGGGTCATTTGTTCAAAACATTTTAATATTCCGTATTTCCCTTGTCCGTCGTTTGCTTCCAGCTCAGCAGATGGCGACACACTCCAAACTCAAGCTCACTTTTTATTAGCTGCCCAAAATTTAGGTAGCCAAATCCATGCTCCCTAATGCCTAACGAGTTTGGAAACGGATTTAATATTTCGTCCGGTAGGGGAAGTTGCACACTCAGAGACTGCGCATACGCCCTCTCATATGGAATTAAGGTAGTTTTAGTGAGATATCACTTCACATAAAATTCGATACAATTGGCCTCTTTATGAATACTCATATTTCCATTAGTAACAAGATGTCAGCCACTTACAATAAAACATACTTTTCGAGATGTTTGCAAAAAAACCACCAATTTTCCATAGGACTACAGAGGCACTTAATTTGAAAAATAAGTAGTTTTTAACGCGTGGATCTCCTCAGAAATTTAAGTGTATAGTTTTTATTAATGTTTAACTATTTAAAAATAAATCAGTTACCGCAGTAATTTTTACCGAATCACAGAAAAATCTTCGTTTTCGTATGCGTTTTCTGGATACGGGGTGAAAATATTGAGTCAAATTAAAACCTTATATATGTATTTTTAGTTAACTATTGAGAATTTCTAGCTTATTAAACAACGTTTTTGAGTCAACAATGTTAAAATATTTACTAAATGCTTCTTGCAGTTGGAAAAATTCAAAATCATATTTGAATATGGTCTCTATTATGACTAGGGAAAATCTCGATCTTTATCCATGGGACGTTGCAATAACACGCAACTTGGTTTCTCTGTGCAGAGACCCCGTCCATTTTACTTCAACCTATTCCAATACCACTTGTCCCTCTTCGTAAGTGGGATTGGAGGGGGGGATGGAATGCCAATGGGGGAGTAGGAGGCAAGATTGGATGGAGCACTTACTCTCCCTGGGGGTCAGGAGACCTTTTTTCCGGAAGTACCCTGGAAGATAGAGAAGGGCGTGGAATGGAGGGTGGATGTGGACGGGGGGAACTAAGTACCCTGGACACCGTCGCCCTGGGATACGGGGTAATATCCTGGACATTACAAGAGTTTTAAGCCCGCTGACGTGGCGGTAGCAATAACAATTCCCGGGAACATACAAGGCTGGTAAGTCCAATGAGCACGTCTGCTTTGAGGGGTGAGAGGAGTACTATTGGGGTTCGGAGTGGTTTTATACAGAGCCTCTCCCAAAACTAAAGCTATCTGATTGTTGGGAGGCTTAAGGTGTATGGAGCGATTTTCGACTATGCATAGATTTGTGTGAAACTTTGAATAGAATATAATATAATACAATTAATTATAACACTGGGTTAGAGCCCTTTGGGGCCAAAGAAGAATCAATGGAGAATTAAACAAATACATTCACATATAATATAAAATGACAGACATAAGAATATGAAAAAATATACTATTACATAAATCACAAATTTAGAAAATAACTGTGCACTTAAGAAACATCTGGTCTTTCGGGTATCCTAACGCGAACGTCCATATTTTTGGTTCCAAAAATGCGGACGTTAGTTGTAGAATACCCGAAAAACCAGATATTTCAAATGTAATAATCCGCGGAAGCCTTTACTTTAGAGTGGAAATTATAAAGTGAATTAATGTTTTATATGTATATCTATATCTATATCTATATATATATATATATATATATATATATATATATATATATATATATATATATATATATATATATATATATATATATATATAACGGCACAAGAGTATAAATATACTTTGAAAACACAGGCACACGAAAATTAAAAGGACACTCACAGAATAATTTACGGGACGTTTCGACGGGCAAGCCGTCCACAGACCACTAGTTAGTCTCTTGTCGCTGACGATGATGACGGCTTGCCCGTCGAAACGTCCCGTAAATTATTCTGTGAGTGCCCTTTTAATTTTCGTGTGCCTGTGTTTTCAAAGTATATTTATATTTGTGTTATTATTCGCCGAGTGCGTTTTCTCAGAAGATATTATATATAACGGCATATTATCTTCTATATTCGATGTGGTTACAAATAAGGAGTCACTGAACGCGTGGCGGTCCGATGCTCAGGAAAGTTGAGTAATGAATAATTGCTTCTGGCGATTACTTTACGTGAATGTCTCTACCTTCAACAGCCGAAGCGAACAATTTGGTTCCTTGTGATCGGTAAACAGTATAGCTAGCAGTAAATACAATCGTCTATTTTTAACAGTCAACACTTTTATCTGTTCTCTAAAATGTGATCCTTTTGGCGCAAGCCAAAAATATTTCTGGGAATACGTGCATGCGGTATCTTATTAGTGTTATATAAATATTGATAAAGGTAAAAAAAATACATTTACCAATTTCATTTTTTTGTCAATCAAATGCAATTTTTATCACGTAGCTGAATGGTACAAGAGATACATATCGTAATAACTCGATTACGTATGTACAGATTTTAATCTAAACGCAAAATGATACATTTCATATTCTTACAAGGGTTGCTGACAAATATCAGGGTGTCAATGCGGTTTGAGAATTATATTATAATTTAATAATTTAAACAATAATTGATGTGTGCCATCAATGTTCTAGAATTACAGCTCCAACCAACTTAAAGTGATAGGGTGACGCGGAGGGCTCTGCGAATCACCGATCTTAGTTGCAAAACATCGATATTTGGGTGAGAAATCGGCCTTATAGCGGTTTAACAAATAGAATTGGCCCCCTATGGATGTGGCAAGTGTAAAGATGGGTGCCTTACATTCGTTCTAGTGCGCTTATCACTCGTAACACAACAGCGCACTTACCTTCCATTTGCTACAGACCCTGCGCACTGTAATGTTCACTTATTAATAGATCGGGAGCAAAGTTGATGTGCGCTAAACAGCAAAAGAACGTCGATAGTGGCATCTGTGATTGTTGTCAAGTTTGTTGATTTTCAATACAGGCGTCAAACATGCATGTTATAAAGTTTTTAATTAATCGTTGACAAAAAGCTAACGTTTTCAAATATTTATTTGGAACAAATTTACACAAAACATTCGGACGTGACAGCTGTTCTACCACAGAATGCTACCTACCGGCAGGTTATAAAACATTTCGCCAGCGCACATCGTTCCATTCAACGCCGTTCGCGTGTGGTGTTCCGAAGTGTGCTAACTTCAACACCTTGAATGAAAGCCCCCGATGTCTTGATGAGTATTTCTACTTGCAGGGAATCGTCCTACTTACAAATTACTTCCGGTTTTTTCCTTAAAGAATGAATTATGGGAGAAAAAAAGTTAATGGCAATTTCGAAAATCGCCTAATTTCCGAAACCAATGCGTTTGAACATCACGCTCTTCGAATTCTACTGGCATTAGTGTAATTTATAAATTTGTTCAAATGACATTTAATATGTATGTGCATTTATACAAAGTTTAAAGCGCGAGAAAATTATATCAATTGTTTTGCAGAGCAGTAACAGCCATAAGTTGCCTTTAAGGAGGCTGCAGCTGTAATCGTGGGTCTTTATTTCTTTGGAATTTGTTTAACGCAAATCGTCGATGCACATTTTAATAAGTTTTTACATTAGTCAGAAATAAGTTCTTGGACTACCTTTCACACCTATCAATTAGGACCATCTTTTTATGCGTTGAACCTTAACTGTATTATTAATATTTTAATTTTTTTCCTTTATTAAAGCATGTAGAGTTTTCGTCGCGGTATTCGAAATTTAGACGAAATTATATTGAAGTATGTTTTTTCGAATATTGAACTCGTGATGAAAAATTTAAATTTGTTGGCAGTAATTACACTAATAAGAAAAGTATTATTTAGCCTTTAGAAGAAATTCTGTCAATATAGAATCGAATAACTACGAAATGCATGTCATGTGACATAAAGCTACGTGTAAGATAACAGTGAATTGCTAAAAAGCCAAATCTTGTAGGATGCTTTTTTTCTTAAGTCCTCTTACCGGAACAGTTTGCAGCTTTAAATAACGGTGATAGCCCTACTTTTTCGAATGGCCAGGCATAAGAACCTTCGGTAAATGTTTCATGAACGACCTGTGTTGTATATATCACGAATTATATGCTTAGAGATCCTCCGAAGCCTAAGGTTGAGCACAGGAGGAGTTTTTGGCTCAGGGTTGAGGCGGGGCCTTGCAAATCGATACACAGAATAACGGTGTATTGCATTATTCGGGAATTTTACGCCGAAAGGGCGTTATTCTTCTTGCGTTGGTCTGAAGTGGGTTGGCTAACGGGCAGAGAAGAAAGGAGATGTAAGCAAAAGATTTATGTAGAAAATCTTCAATTTTGAAAGCTAAAAATATTTGTCAGAAGTGGGATTCGAACCCACGCCCTCTTACGAGGACTAGAATTCACAAAACCCGCAGAGCGGGCAAGAATATCTTGAGTCTGGCGCCTTAGACCGCTCGGCCATCCTGACAGTTGATTGCAATGCAAGTTAATTTGGATCAACTTCTTGCTAATATGTATTGCGTTGATGTATTGCTATTAATAACTGATTATCTTCCCCTTAAATGTTGATGGCCCCATATTTTCCGCATGTCCTTTTAGATATGGCGTCGGCTAATCTCCTATAGCGGTGCGAGGTAGAGAGTTTTGATTGGCACTCAGAGCCTCCATATCATATGGGTATGGAATAAGAGGCGGGATTGAGAGAGCTGTTGTGATGATCAAGCGTCTCTATTCTACGACCGTGGTCATAGGTCAGATTAGCATTGCCCTTCCGCTCAAATGTATTTTCCATGACATTTCTTCCTGTAATGCCTCAACAATATACATTGCCAATGAACGCAAGTTGACTTCAACCCTATAGTATACTTATTAGCCAGGATAGGGCAACTACCGTTGGCGCTGGTTTATGGCATTTGAATTGCGTGTGAACAGAAGCTGCAGAAGTGTGGAAATTGAGGGTCAAGTAGAGAGGCCACAGCACTACACCAAAGAGAAAATTGAAGTTCTTCTGTAATGATACCTAGGAAAGTCCATTCAAAGGAGGAAGTATTGATTAAATTAACATTGTACATATAAATGAAACGTGAATTTTTCCTGTGCTAATGCTACAACTTTTCTTAATTAAAGTAGGCTGTGGCAGCGTGTACATGCCCGGGATAGCTCACGGTGCTGCTGCAGGCGAACATTTTATACGTAAAAAAGACAATTCGACACTCTTCACCAAAGGTCATCAGCATCTGTACTACGGTGAAACGAGATACTGTGCGAACGCGAGTTAATTAGAACCGCCGTGTAAAACATAACCCTATTCTAGTAATGTTAACGGGGTATTAGTTTGGAAACTGGTGTTAGTGATTTAGGTAAACTATTAAATTCAGTATTATGCACCTAACCCCGGATATTCAATAATAATAGATTATTGAGGGTAGGTCTAAAAATCAAATTAGCTATTCCATGGCGACGTATTGGAATATAATCATATCCATCTTCACGGCTACAATCACTATACTGAAGGTCAATTACAGAAACGTTAACCACCGATACCTATGCAATTAAAATATATAATTCTACCATTAGTATGACCTTGGAACTTAAAAAAAACTACACCTTAGTTCTTGTCTCGCCTGTTACTAAATCCATTTCGTAAACAGTTACCATGAGTATACTCGGTGGTTTCAGGCGTGACTTCGTGGAAATTATCTTTCAATGATGAATAAGAACACTCGGCATTTCCACAGAATTTTATTTAAGTTCTACTAGTTTCATGTCATAGACATCATCTTCAGGTGAAGATGATGAAGACGCTGATGCGTTGAAATCAGTTGTTCCTAAATAAAATTCTGTGGAAAATACCTAGTGCTCTTTTTCATCATTAGTTACCATAAGTACCGCATACATAAACATTTATAGGTATATTCTTCTTGACAATTACAGTAAAGTTGATGTTATAGAGACCTCTGCATGTACATTAAAAATTACTCTACATTTTCGCCTCCACTTCGTATCAAAATTTAAATGAAAAGTGCATCGGCCTCGGAGCCTCCTGAGTGTAACAGGGACGATTTTTCCGTCACGAAGGAACTTCGCGAGCCCATGCACACGATGCTATTCATTGTTAGCGTCCCAGATAGAGCGCAAGGAATTTTTCCAAGGGTACGCAAACATGGCGGGAACGCGCACAAAAAGCCCGTGTAAACAACTAAAGCCCCGAAAGTTTTTGGCGGTGCAAACTGTGTCGAAATTGATTGCTCTTCGGCCGCCCATGCCCCCGGCAGCGGTTACCGGGGCATGGAGCGGAAACTTTATTTTTTTGTCAGTGTGTGTTTCGACCCAAAATCTGGGAATGTTTTATCGTGGAAATTCGCTGGCTGCCGGAGAAAAACATGGCCTGGGTCGAGTGATTAGAGTTTGGAGATTGCAAGAGGGGTTATTTCTTTGTGCATGCTCGTAAAAACGAGCGACAAGGCCGGATCATGCTAGACAGGAAATCGATTATGGCGGCGGGAAATGGATGTCATTCGGCGACGTTTCTTTAGGGCCAGTACGCTGCCCTGGCTCACATTTTCTGTAAAAAGTCTTGTAACTCACCTCAGAGGTGGCATGCTGGCGAATAATTACTCCTCATTTTAAAGAGACAGCTGTCATTCTCTGTTCAGATGTCTCATTTTGGTATTTTTGGTTATTCTGCGGTAATATATTTTTTTAAAGGGTGTATTAAGGTAGTTTGAGCGAGATATTTCCCTAATCAAAATAGAGGTAGCATTAGAACTTTATTTTTATCTTATTTCATCAGCTGTAAGAAGCGTCAAGTAAGTAATGCGCAAATATATTGTTTTATATGACTGAAATTTTCAGTAGGTAATCCATTAAATGTATGTACGCATATAAGTCTTTAACTTGAATCTTTTTTTCACGCCGTGAGGCGGAAACGCCTTCACAATAACAGATATTTTGCGATTCTGAATACATAAACACGGTTAGTTTATTGATTAATTAAACAAAATGTTGAGAAAACATACAAACTGCACACTGTTAAATTTATGACAGATCTTTGCGTGAAAATTCCTCATTTTTAAAATAAAGTCCCTGGAGTGCATAATCGTACCATTTCCTTTGGAATACGGTTTCATTTTTTTGGCAAATATTTCGGAAAGTAGTGCGGTAGTTGCTATCATGATGATTTCTTTTAGTGTGGCGGCTCTAGGCAATATATGAATGTCTACTTTTAGGAAAAAACCGACCCCATTCTAATGTGAGGGATGAAAATAATTATAACACAATTGATAGACAAATAGATAATGGACCTTATGGCATGGGGCAAGATTGAGACCCATATGAGACTCTTCCAACTTCATCAACGTCTACGAAGTATCCTGCAACCATCTCCAGGGTGTGTGGCACGGGGTGATTCCACCTTACCCATTTTCGAACGGAATTATCAAGATGCAAAGTTTCAATTAACCTGTAAAATAGAGACAAAATTCTTACGCAAAAGAAACGAATGTTATCAATGTTATAGAAAAAGAATTTAATCAAATTAGGCTTTGCCAGTAGAAATATTTACTGCATGAAAAAAAATGAATTTGCATAACCAATAGTCCTACTCGTCACAAAGTGTACACAATATAAATTAGCATGGTATTTATGAAATATAAACCAAAATTAGAAAGATAAAAAACTTTTTGGGAAAAATTAAGGATTTCGCTCCAATTCTCAGCTACAAAACCCAGGGTAGGAAAACATCAGCACAAGAAAGGGGGTGTGAAAGACCTGTGAAACCTAAAGATAAAAAAATAACAACTACAGGCATTAACAGTGATAGGTTGTCCGTTTGGAAGATGTGTATTTGGCTTGATAGAGCTCTCTGTGGGTCCTAAGACAGACCTATTGGTCCACCGTGCCAGTCATCATAGTAAGAATTTACCCTTGGAACCCTATGACCTTACCAAAAGCCAGGATTTCCGCAATGGCCCAATGATGACCTGATACTCCTGAGTTCCGGAAAGGGAGTACGCTGGTACTGATTTCGTTTTCCTGAGATTGCTAGACGTTCAAACAACAAATGTGATTTGGTTTCGTCATTCTCTTCTCACCATCTGCAACTCGGTGTATCTTAGATTCTCACGTTGTGCAGGCGCTTCTTCACTTGATATTGCAAGGTCTGATCCGTGCTGTGTCCCACGCCTTGAACTAAGACATCAATACATCTAGTGAGATTGGGCAACTGGGCTCTGGTCCAACGGAATAGCAGTGAACTCTCCTTTTAGAGAACAACCCATAGCGGGAAACCGGTAGGGGTCCACAGTTTGACGTCAGGTGCGAAGAACAAAATACTTGCTTTAGAAGACTTTTTTGCTTACTTTAATGGCCTTTTTACTCGGAGCACGAAATTGCACAAGTTCAAATTGGATGTTTTTCTCATTCGGGCGTGCAATCATTTTCAAATTAGAGCAGGGGCTATTTTGACATCTCGAGTTCATGCATTCGCGCATGCGTGCTAGCAATTCACGGCTTTACACGGTGCAATTTGAAATGCACGTTCTTACGTACATCAGATATTGTGCAATTACGTGCCCCGTCTAAAACGGGCTTAACAGAGTATAGTGTAATGCCTGTTGGTGTCTACTCACCCCCTGTCACACACCCTTGAGGTGGCTTGCAGGGTATGTTGTAGATGTAGATGACCATCCACATTCCACCAGTGTAAGAATCAGATTTTTTACTGATAGATCTCCGCCACATCTTCAGACATGAATCAAACCTGGATCCTTAGGATTGGTAGATTCTCTATGCTTTGCGGCGGCCCGAAATCCTTTCTAGGCTATTAACTCGAATATTTCAATGAATTAAATGTTATAATAAAAAAAAAGAAATATTTTGGCTCTGCCCTATTCTGACGAAAAAAACATTTGTGCTGCTCCTTCATGAACGAATTTATTGTTTACTTAGGTTCTTTTAAGACATAATATACAAATGAAGGGAAGAATATTCATCAGGAAATATATGAGATATCCAAATAAATTGAGAGAGATGACAACTTTAGCAACATTTAAAAATGCTGAGTTCGATTTATTAATAAGAAAGAAATTTAAACCGGCAAAGTAATACAAATTAATACTGTTTCACCATGGCTATCTCCATCGAGTTAATTGCTACAAAAATTTCATTTAATATGTATGCCATGTTTGCAAATTTGTTTTTTCGTTGCCTGTTTGAGTTTCTTTGCTTTCATCCTCAAATATTATTTGGGAAAATATAATCTGAAAAAAAACCATTTCACAAATTAGTAAAAATGTGCATTAAGTTAGCAATAATTAAATAAAAACATAATTTTGCTAAAATAAGTAATGAATTCGCAATATATTTTTCCTTGAACGTATTGGGAACAACAAGTGTAAGAGTTTCCTGTTCATTTTCATTGGAAAAATAAAAACAATTACCTACCTGCGGAACTAATTTACATTAAAATTACAAATTGTATCGGAAACTATGCTAACATTGCATTTTTAAATATAATTTTTGATGAATACAAACGTGTATGTGCTAAACAAATTATTAAACTCTGAAATTCCATTATAAAATTAAAAAATATAATTAAATCATTCCCAAAAATAGAAAATTGAATAATGTGGTAATGACATGGAGTGAATTAGCTATAGCGGAGGCTATGGTGTTTGTTCTAATTTTTTTTAGTTTAGCAAATAACATTTAAAAAAAATATCTGCATCACACATAGTTTTCAGTGTGGAATGCATGGATGGATGGATTCAGATATAGTTGTCAACGATTTTCGTTATTGTATTTGCGGGGTTATACGGCAAAAAATGCTAAAAAATACAATAATTGGAAAATATATTAAGGAACATATCAAAATTATGTGCTGGATATAGTGAGCATAGAAATGAGATAATTACTTTTGTAGAAATTGCCGCTGAACAAAGCACATTTGATAGGTTGAATTTAAAAAAAAACTACGCTTATGTATAAAATACAGAGCATAATAAATTTGTAAATCTGCCCAAACCAATTTATTTTCACTTCTAATTAAAATCGTGGCATTTGAATTATCCAGTGATTTTATAAATCCCTTTTTCCTTCTGGTATTTTGGGACTAATTCAACGGACGTGGTCTAGTTGCTTTCTGGCTTTATTTATTTATTTATTTATAAAGTCCCCAAAAACGGCACAAAGGCTTATTACATTGGTCGACAAGCAAACAAATAAATAGAAATTTTAACAAAATATTCCCTTAAAATGTAAAAGATAACAGAGAAATACATCGGAAAGAAAGATTGGTATTGGGATTTATGGACAAGGAGATGGGATGGAAGGAGTCAACTCGGCAATATGTTTTCTGAGGACTGATTTGAAAACGGAGGGTGTGGAAAAGAGGTCAAGGGAGGGTAACTGCGAGGCTAGGGAGTTGAAAGTTTTTGGGATACGGTAGAATAGGGAGCGTTGGGATATTGAGAGTCTGAATTTTGGAATGTCAAGAAGGGAGTTATTGCGTAGGGAACGAGGAGGAACATGAAGAGGAAAGAGAGGAAGAAGGCAGTTGGTGCGGAGAGAGCCACTCCAAATGCTGTGGAGGAACTTCATGTCACATAGTACATGACGGAGAGAGAGGTTTGGGATTGAAAGGGAAGAAAGGATGTATTCTTTGCCTTAGCTACCACAATCTAGGAACTAGCAAATACCTTTTTTCTGCGAAAACTCCGCGATTGACGTCTATTATTGTTTATAAATTTGTGTTCTGCTGGTGGAGGCCACTTAGAAAGAATATCTTGTCTTACTCGTACATAGCAGAAATAAGAGAAAGGAAACTTGTGTGAAATGACCTTCACCGTCGTATTTTAAAGTGGAGCAGTACTACTGGCAAGTATATTCATGACTACTGATATGAAGATCTCTGTCTCTAATTCTTTTGTTTAATGCAAGATCTGATCAAAAAGTGCAAGAACTGATTTTTTATAAATCAATCAAAAACGCATTGCAGCTTATTCGAAATTATCCCATTCAATATACTCCCCTTGCCTATCCACACGGTAAAAAAAAACGTTTTCGAAATCCTGTTTATTTCCTCCAGTGATTTCTGTTTTACCTCCTCGAATTTATTGAATACTCGTCCCTTGAGAGGGGGACATGACCCTTGAAAATAGAAAAAGGTCAGTGGGGGCCTGGTAAAGTCAATACAAGGCCCAATTAACGGGATTGATAAACTTTGAGCTTTGAACCACGGACTACCCGCACGTGTTTACGAGATTTAAACACTCCCTGTCGTTGCTCCCCTGGATGACCGAAATGCATGCATAGGAGTCTAAATTCTTCTGCTATTTGTATTTATCTTTAGTTTAAATATACCTGCTTACGGTTTTCCACTGTGATGAATAACCCTGGTAAAATCGAACGCTAGCCCTAGCGTACAGGCAGCGTCAACGGGGAGTTCTATACTCTTGGAGGAGCTTCCTTTACTCCCCGATTACTCTCCCGAGATTTTTGACTCCAAACACGTTTCCCGAACTCTTCCGCAAGAGCGAATGGAGAGTGCCTCATGGTTTCTTTGACGCTTCGTTTTTCGTCTCCCCGTCAACACTTTTAAAACGCTTCCGGGGAAGGAAACGGAGAGTTGTCTGATTGTTTTGTTTACTCTTCGATATCACTGCTACTACTACGAAAAAGTAGTAATATTTGCTCTAAGAATAGGCTTGTGTAAATAAAAGCTGGTTCAAACGTCCCAACAATATGCAATATTTTTAGTTAATATCATGAGGTACCGTCGTTGACGGACAACTTAAGTAAGTAAGTTTATTATTACTCCATACACAAAATGCATTTCAATAACAAATTTTGAGTAAATTTAGGTAGCCTTGAAGGAGAACCTGTAAACTTAAATAACATACCTACGGTAATGATCGCTTCGTAATATTAGTAAGGAATTGAATATTAACATACCGTGTAACTAATTAATTGTTAGCTAGCCAGTTCGTACATTTCCCCTCGGAAATGCGTTATTATGTCTACATCGTATTTAAAAACATGTGCATGATGTACCTACTGCGTAAACTTCATATTTTCGATCAATCCTGAAGATGACTTAGTATAAAGCTGAAACACGAGTAGTGTATTTTTAAATAAAGTGGACGTACTACATCGATTACTTTATATTCTTATATGCGAATGAAGATTCATTAAGATTGATGGCATCTTTGACATGGACGTTTGCTTACTTGCAATTACACATAGAAAATAAAAAAATACCTACCATAGCTATATGTATTCAGCGCCTAACTTGTTAATCATCTAACATAATCAAGGCAGTCGTATACCAGGCATAGTCGCGGTAATTAATTTGAATGGCATACCTATGCATAATTATAGATTTTAAAATGCAAATTGAGGCGGGAGTTGACTTGTACCCCGTCTACGCTCCGTTAACACTCCAAGACGAGGCTTCGTTTACTCTCCGGCGTTCCACTTTACGCTCCCCAAACTCTCCGTTCACCCTCCTTTGTGGCTTGGTCAACTCTTCCTTCACTCTCCAATAGGAGCTTCATTGACGCCCCCTTCACGCTATATTTTCGCCAGGGAAGCTTTGGCTTCCTCGTCACACCCGTAAAACCATGCTTCGTCACATGCTATGATGGCCTGTGTCATAATTGTTTGACTTCTCAAGAAGGTCGTGGGCGACTTCTACCCATCGCTGTTGTTTCTCCTCCGTGATGAGCCAGGACTCATCACAAAATCCCCGATCGCTGAGCTGTCACCATATGCAAGAGCTGTCACCATATCACTTCTAGCTCGTCAACAAGTTGACGTAAAAACAATGTAGGAAGGTAACTCTCGAGAATTTATATAAACCAATGCTAACAACTGCACGAGGCTACAACGACTGGTTGCAGGGAATCTCATCTAGTACTGGAACTCTTTGATCAGTCCTCGTTTAAGTGACCAATCAAGAAATATTTTATTTCTTTTGGCATTCCCTTTCTGCGAAATTCGCCTCGGTTTTTTATGTATGTTTCCGAGGGTAACCTTGGAAAACTTAATGCACCCCACTCATTCACATTCTTCGTGCGATGGGCGATGATTTCCGAGTTTGGCTCGGGGACGAGAAGAAGGAGTATGATTGGGGGAGGAAAGAAGGAATGGGAGGGTGAGAATGGAAGAATGGCTTCGTCAGACTATTGGCTTCGTCATACTCCCACCGAATCGGATGAATTAAGGCCGAAAATGGAAGTAGGGAGCCAAGTCCCAACCCCCTCCGTCCCACCTCCATCCCCGTCCACTCTAGGACCCTCGTCACCGCTTCCCATAAGCCTCTTGATAAACGTGACTCTCCCTTTTCGTGAGGGCTGGAAATTCGGGAGGAACCATGCCGGCGTGTGATGTGGGCTTCGTAGTCGGGCTAGGGGAAAGCAGGCCTCCCCTGCATGTCCGCCCGCCTGGGCAATTTGGGAATACCGTTATGGAGGGAGCCGCCGATATTAGAGGGGACGTGGGAATTACTGGGGGGGGGGGATGGGATGGGAGTGATAATTTCCTACCTATCGGGTCCCCGGGAAATGATTCCATTCCCCCGCCCATGAAACGATGGCTGCCTTCCAAGGAGGAATCCCCAGAAGTGCTGTGATAAATGCGTGCGGGGCAAAGACGGAATATTTTTCTCGGTCTCCGCTAAGCCTATTTTACGCGCTTGGGTTTCGTGTGAAATATAAATGAGGAGGATTGGAAATGTACGCATTGCGTATCATTAACGCATACAGCGCCAGCCGCGGCCGGAAGGGGAATCTCCTTGCCCAAGACTTTTCATTCGAATGGGAGCATTCATTTTTTTATTCGCGACGTAATTCCTCTTTTGTTGAACTCATTGGAAGAGAGTATAATATAAGTTTCATGCTTAGTTTCTGAGATTTAATCCACTGATTTTTTCCAGAACGTAGACAATGAAGACGCACTGTAATGCATAAATACACCGTAAGGCTGTCGATGTAATGTGGCGTTGTTGTTGATTGTAATTCTTGAGCTTCCACGCATACATTAAACATGGTATTATAATATTGCAATATCTATTTTATACATTACACGAGGTATTCTAATGTTGCAATAGGGAATTTTAAATGCTTTCTGAATGACTTAAGGCCCATATCATGCACTGCCTTTTTCCTATTCTGCGGACTTATATCTGATGCTTACTACGTACCTTCATTACACGTTTCTTTCTAAAATTATCCGATCTTCATGGAAGGCTTAAATAAATCTTTATGGGCGACTTATTTGGAGGTTATTATTCCAGGGGGATCCAGTAATCTAATAACGTCGATTGTTTACTAAATGACACTTCATGGCTCATTGCCCAGATGTTATTCAGTATTCGAAAAACAAAATTCGGTTTAACGTTGGTGACCATCTATTCACCCACCATAAACTTGTGGGATAAACTTGGAGAGCAGTTTTCTTCTAAAAGCTAGTTTATAATATAGTTCCCGTTATTTTGGAATCTGCAGCTACATCTTTAAAACACTACATACTAGTCATTTTTGAACCAACATTTATGTTGCCCAGCGATACAGAACAACTGTTTCTTTATGCTTACCTCTCCTCTTTGTTTTCTTGTACTAAGAGTGTTTCTAGAGCTGAATTTGCGACTTAAGGGTAAAATCTAGATAAGCAGAGATTTGAATCATTTCTATTCAAAGCGTTATATGTAAGGGGGATTGAGTTTATGCATTTGCCTTCGGAATCCATCATGAAAACTTTTAACTTGAAGGCCTTGTGGGAATATTTTGAAATTTATCTTTGTATAGTTGGTCAATATTTGCGTCCGAAAAACTGTTTCGTTTAACACGTATGCATGCTTGATTGATATTTTCACGGTTGAAATTAAATTATCGCCGTTGATTAATTTTGTGTATTTCTCATAAATTTTCACCCAGCACCATTATTTCTGCCTCATAAAATCCATTAATCGAAGAGGAAAGCGAATGGAAGTTAGGAGTTTTTTTAGTTGAATACTTAATGGGGATTCTTCGGATGCACGTCCGAACCTCTTTCGTGGGAAATTCCTTTCAAGCCTTATTGGACGTGGAATTCCTCGAATGGAAATTAATCTTTGCGTGTTTTAAGACGTATAGCGGTCAGTCATTTGCATGCGCGGATTGTGATTTTGTAGCTTTGAAGCTTCAAAGATGAGGGTTTTATTTCTAGGTTCGCTCAAATTAAGCATTTGTAGTAGATCCAAGGCTGATCTAGAGTCACTGAAAGTAATATTGTGCATCTGATCGAAAGGACACCAGAGTGATCGGAGTCAATACAAGGGGCATAATTTCTCCTTGATTTCGTTGGAAAATTATTTTCTCCCGAAAATGCCTGTTCTCTCTGCCTGATCATCATTTCATATCGAAAAAAGTCAAGGAGTTTTATTGTATATAATATTGTAAACTTAAAATCATAAAATTTAGAATAATACTTATGATATAGGGATTACTTATGATAAGAATACAGTTTTTTTAGTTGTTTATATCCCTGTTTACTTAATATGTTTGGGAGCGACAAGGAATATCCTATGTTTTGACCTTTATCTGGTAAAATTAATGGCTCTTAGTAAGAAAATATCGCTATAAATAACGATGTGATAGTCTCCTATTTGTAGTTTAGTTTACATTTTTATATGGCTCCAAATCTCGACATGGATTAAAACAATCAATACTAGTATTTTCCTAATTAATAAACTTATCTTTTCAAATCTTCCAAAAACATATTGCAGCACACAGATCATTAAGACGGAAATTAGATTCCATAACAGTGGAAACATAACCTCTCCGTAATTGAACTTTTTTGGGTGATGCTGAATCGACATTTGATCGTGTTTTTAGATTGTTTTCATGGTAATCAGGTACATCTAATTTCTAATGCTCAAATGAGAATTATATCTTTTAAAATCCGTGGCATTAGATGACATTTTGTTTGCTTAGTTCTATCATTTATTATGAGTATTAATGGCCATTCTTATTAATTAATTTTCTAGGTACACTCCGAGACGAAAGAAAGAATTATTCTAATAGTTTTTTGAATGTACCACGTAATGAATGAGGGAAATAGAATAAAAGAGATGTGATGGTGCTTTATTGCTTGGTTATGTAAGCTTTCTCTCATCCACCCTATTCCTGTGTTAGCATATAAGCTGAATGGGTTTTCTTTTATGAGAGGGAGATTGTTAGCGACTCGTTGTTCCGTCGCTTGGCTTCGCGAATAGTCAATGAGAATGCTGAAACATGCTTCGCGGGGACAGTTATGGGGAAGGAGAGAGTTTGCAGAAGTTGCGACACTTGTGACAATGCCGATCCTTGAAACGTAAGTTTGCTACCGGGAAAAATTAAAGTCTTCTTTTAATACACCATAATTTACGAGGGAGTGGTCAAGTGAAATAAATTATACGCTTGTTTTATTATGTATGAGTTCAATTTTCTTCTTCGATGGCGTTGAAATTGATTGAGCGAGTAAATTGAACGTTAGAAATAAACGAAGGTACCCTTTACTTATCCACTTATCTGATCCTTTTCCTTTGCCAATGTACTTTGAGGATTTAGTAGATAAACTTTCTTAATTTACGCTTCATAAGCCAGAGTTTCTATTATTCGCTTGATAAATTACCAATCAATGTCATTTGTGTAGCTTGATTATTCAAGCGAGTGAAGGACGAAGCTAAGGACGCACACGGGCTTTTTGTTGGTATTGCCAATAGAGTCGCTTTGTTTTCAGGTGAAGATATTTCACCATCGTTGCAGGTGATATATTCGAACCTGTATGCTTATAATGATGGGGAATAAGTCTATGGCTGTACAAATATTACCTCTCCCATTAACTCACCTTCCACTCACCGAGTCGGGAAAATTTCAGGCAACTTACGATTGCATGATCGCTCTTTGTCACTGGTCCAAACATTGATACATACGTGCCAAACTGGAGATTGAGTATGCATTTAATTTTCACCACATGCTATATATTTTCATTTGATCCGTCGCAACACCTGCTCAAAACTCTGCAAAATTTGGCCTAATTATTCTATTGAGGCAGTCTTATAAAACGTCAATAACTTAAAGTTTTGCCGTTCTAATCAAATGGCATTTTTGCATGGCAACTATCTCTTTTCCATCTGATTGAATGTTTTACAAATATCTTACTTATTTTAGCCTCATATATATCCAAGGTAACGATGGAAATTAATAAAAAAAATTCAATATTGATACCTTATATGATTAGGCATGTGTAAATGACGCTAAGTATATTAATAATTATTCCGTGATGTTTGTTCATATTTTTCATACATATTACGATGTATGAATGCCAATTAATTTTTACAACTGGAAGTATAGCCGCCAAAGGTATATTTGAATGCTGAATTATCTCTACCGTTCATTTACAACAACTTGTGCTTATTGGAATAACTGATGAAAGAGCCTTCTCTTTCGTAGCTTTCGTAGCTGTTAAAACCAATTATGCAAAAATAATACGAGATTCTTAATTTCTCTAGAAAGAGTAGAGGTTTTTCTCTAGCTATGATAAGCAGTGATTAACATAAATTCGTGGATTAATCCCCAAAGTGTATTGTTTTGACTGTGTGACATTCAAGCGTCCAATCCACTGAGTTAATATTATTTTCCAGGAATGGAAAGATGCGATTTCTAATTTTACCCTCGTGCAATCGCGCGCCAGCCTTTTTATAACGATTAAAGAATGTATTTGAGAGATGTGTGTGAGAAGCTGGGCAGAATCTGCATTTTTTTTCGCAGCAGTGACATGTAACGGGTGCTGCTGCTTCAGTGCATGTAAATATTGCAAGTGTACTTTTGCAAATGATGGAGACTAGGCTGAGCAAGTCCTGAGTCCACCTTAATAGATAAATACGACGCCACTCATGTTTAAAAAGTATCGTTCCGTGAGCCTTACGGTCATATTTTTCGACTATTGTCATCCCAATAATCACGTATTGCTCCCCCATCTGGTCCATATCAGCTTCTTCTAACATTCAGACCCTGTTACTTATTTCTTCTGCAAGATAGTTAAGAACATAGTATCTCATTTTCGAAGTATGCCAACTGATACTACACTACCTACTATCTATCCTACACTATCTATTCTTAATCTTCCTAAAACATTTCTCAAATCTGACCTGAAACTCATCCACAGCATCCTCAACTCTGCCATTGACTGTCCAGAACTGATTGACAGTATCAACATTAAATTTCCATGTAGACCTACTCGCACACATTCGTTACTCCACATGCCCATCCCCAGATTATCCTTGACCAAGCGCTCCCTCCTCTTCCGCCTCTCTTCCCTGATAAACTCACTTCCAGACAATATATACCCGTTTTCACTTTCTTCCTGCAACTTTAACATCCGTGCTCTTTCGTATCTCACTGTTTATTTTCATACATTGTTACTGAGCTGCTTGTTTTTGTTTGAATGCATTTGTATATCTTTTTCTTGTTTTGTTGTTGTTACATTGTGCCACTGGAAATTGGCAAGCTTGTTTTTTTGTGTCGTGGAACTTGGCTGTATGTGGACAATTTTTATAAACAAAAAAAAATTGCTCTGATTGGAGATCAATGCATATAATTTTTGTCCATTTATATGCTCTTACTTATAACATTTGAATTATTTATTTTAATGTATTGCAACCCTTGCTTATTTAAAAATAGCTAATTTAAATTGAAAAATATATTTCTGAAATAGTTGGAAAAATTCCTGAATTTCGATTGTTTTTAGTTGCTGGGAAGTTCACTTCAATATGGATTGGAAGTGGTAAAAAACTTTAAAAATCAAATTTTATGTACTTTGCAGTGGAATTTTATTTTTTTCCACGCTTGAACCAACTCTGAACAATTAGTAACAAATTTTAGCAATTAATTTAACGTCAGATAAATTTGACAGTGACGATGGCTTTTCGCCTAAACAAAGCCGGTTCTTGACCATGATACCAATAACATGTGAAGTAAAATACATAATCAATTTGTATTTTACAAATACACATTTATGCATTCTGTGTAAGCTGTGAATACATTTTTTGTCTTAGGATTGACCGATGTAATCTAATGCTTCATCTCGGAAATATTTGCCTTTTGAAGTCCTCATCCCGATGATGTGAGGAACTTTCAACTTATCTTTGCTCTACACTCCCATTAATTTTGTGATATTTACATACATTTACAGAATAAATTTTCTTCAGCCTTCAGCGAGGAAACGAAAAAATGTAAACTATGATATCCACCGGGGATTTGCTGGGGGCTTAAAAGGAATATGTGCTTAATACGCCAGCGACTTCATTACAATGAAAGAGACATTTATGGGCATCGTTGGGCTGGATGTTATAGGACGATTGATTATGGAGACGATTGCTCAACCGGCAATGCCGTCTCCATGACAGGATGGAAGGGAGAGAGAAGGAGAGAGAGAAAAACGTAAACAAAAAAGGAGAAAGAGTATTGGCCTCAATGTCCCTTCACTCATGGAAGATTATTTCATCGGGGTGTGGGAGATTCAGGGTCGGCAAGGAGACGCTTGTTTCAATCGAAAGGAAATGACGACAGCGCGGCCGAATGACTCCGCTGTATTTCACGTCCACTCTTCACAGAAACCAGTTCCAGATAAGTATCTCCTGGACATCTCCCAGCACTGTTCAATTTACGCGTCCCCCGCACTGGATGTTCGTCTCTCCCCTCTCTCCCACTCATTTCATTGCCAGTCCTTTTAGTCGGATTGTGCGATATTTCGATGCATCGCTAGGAACATACGATACTCACGAAGTATCTCGTGGCGATGTCGAATCAATAGGCAATTCGATGAATCGCCTCTGCGATATCTGGCGATTTATATGGCATATCATTAATCTGGCAAATGATGTGATTTCACGAGATGAGAGGCTTAGATGAGAGTAATAGATTATTAGCCAAAAGGCTGTAAAAATCAATAGTTTGTGATTTGAAGTGACACTGCGTTAGTTGATTCATATATGTATAGTTAAAACGAAATTTATTTGGGAATATAATGCAATAAGCCAAAATTGCCATAGGTACGTAATACGGTTAAGTTCTACTGTATTTCCTCTATGATTTACTAAGAATGGCATTTTAGTTTTATTTATACTTAATAGGGTGTTGGGTAATTGTCGCGAAGGGAAGTTTGTATTTTATTATATAGCTCCAATAAAGGTATTTAATATTTTCTGCCTAAGTTCTTCCTTCATAATATTTTATAAGAATTTATCAAAATGAAACGTGAGAGCTCATTTCTCCGAACAAACTCATCGGATCGAATCCATTTACGGCGATGTAGTGTAGTGTATTCATCAATGCGGTGACATGCAAAAACATGAGATGTATGCTTTAATTTTGGTATTATATCGTGTCTCTTGGGGTACAGAATTTCGGTAAAGCAATGTTGAAACACGAATATTGTACAATTTTGAGGCTGTATTTTCTCGTGTTCCTCCATGTACCAGTAGTGCATCAGACCTCATCCCCCTGCCTTAATTCAACCGAGTAATGCAAATCACGGCACTTTTAATCAATCACGCAGTAATGCATCCGGAGTGGAGGTTGGCTTCGCGGAGCAGGATGCCGGTCGACATTTATCTCATTCGGGTGGGGTGGGGAGAGGGGGCGGACATCCGCGGGCATCGTGTCACTCCCGCGGGGGGTTTGGCGGTATCCTTGGCAGTCCAACAATCGATTCTCTCAGCCGGCGATTAATTACGGTGTGGGCGCCCCCTCCCCGACCTCCCAACATCCATGACTTACGTCACCGCGTAACCTTTCGGGCAGAGCAACACCCGCATGTGTGTACCGACTACTGAAGACATTATTTTTTTCATTTTCATGCGCACTGGTATCGTTTGTTTTTTTCCACTTTTTTTGTTGAGAAGTTTGGAAAAAGAGGCAAGAGAATTTTGATTCGTGGCAGTGGGTTGAAGGGTTTTAACCCTTAATAAGTGGCTGGTTGATATAGAAAACACATAAATTTGCTGTCTCAAGCATATTAGCAATGAAGAAACTTTGTGACTTCCACAGTTTATTTGACAAAGAACGACCGGTTTCGGCTGTCAAGCCATCTTCAGGAACATAAATGTAAAATAAACTGTGGAAGTCACAAAATATCTTCATTGCTAATATGGAGCCCTTCTACCACGTCATAGCTTCCAATTTCAATTTAATTTAAGTCTCAAGCATAAATCTATTAGCCTCTCGAGGCCACGCTAGTGTCTACTAAAACAGTAAAGGAACCAGTTTACTCTTTGCAGTGCTCTCTACAGATTTATGAGTGAATACGTTGTTTTGCCAATCACTTACTATCCAAAAACCCTATTGAAAATAAAATCTATGCATTTTTGGAAATAGTTTTGTCCTATAAAGCGCTAAGAGGAAATCATTAAAAGAATGAAATTGGTTTGGGTGGTGGTGAAAAGGTGACAACATCAACTATGGACGACGTAAAACGGGGGGAAGTAACGAAAATTTATTAAAAAAACAGGACCGAAACTCGTCTTTTTACAAACAGCAAAATTCCCTTTTAAATGTATATTTTGCATATAAAGAAAGAAACAAAATAATAATGTTGCCTTCGGATATTATCTTATATGGTGTATTTCAGCATTTGGTGCATAATGTTTTTGAAAACAGAACTGAACAATTTGGCTTTATCGAAAAAAGCCGGCCGGAAGCTCACATATTAATAATTAGCATGTCCGGCGAAATCCGGACGTCTGGTCACCCAAAATATATTTAACCCCTATATTTATATTTTAAGCGGGTTTAAAGTTTGTGACTCCTATATCTACTGAACGCGGATGATTAAATTTTAAAATTTATGTTTTCACCTATATAATCAGAAATTTGATAAAATCTGTTAAGAAAAGATTTATTATGTTGTGTGCTAAATATAGTGGCTACTTGAGAAAAACTAGATTGCATTATAATAGTGACAATAATTGCGTTTTTATTGAGCAAAATTAGAACTATATAGTTCATTAAATGTAACTTCTTAGACAATCACACTGCCATCTTATGCTCAGATTAATACCCTTGGTTGTTATTCTCACCGTCTGGTTTCTCACCTTTTGTATCTCCATGTTTAAAACAAATCTTTTTCCTGAACATCCTTTCGTGCGTATCATTAATAATCATAATATATTTTTGTAATTGGTTAATTACACCTATTTATATAAAAAATAGTCCAGGAAATAACGGCTGAATTACTCACAGCTCATGAATACTCTATGTCTATTAGATAAATTGGGTATAATTTCATAATTTCCCTTTACAACTTGCCACGTCCCTGCTGGGAATTATCTTCCATCTTCGAGATTGTGTTTTTATTACTTGATAGATCTTTGGCCTAAAGTGAACTCTCTAGGAAATGTTAGGTGGAGGAGGAAATGACCAGTAATTTTAGCTTCTTTCTTAAGTGAAAATGAGCAATTATTTATATTAGTTGTGCACATTTTCTTTCGATTTCTGTGTTTTATGATATTTTTAAAGAATCCGCTGACGCTGATATGTCATTGCAATCGAATTTTTTATGTTTATGTTGTAACCTTTGACAACAGCTAAATGGATATATCAGCTATCCATCAAAAAGTATTTTTATCAGTTTCGATATTCGTAGCGGACGAAAATCTTCATCGGCATTTCTATTCGTGGAGTATGGATGGAGGCGTTTCAAAGGATCGTGTTATCTTGACGATAAAATATTTTATGATGCCTAGTTGCCTCATTCCTTGATTGTTCGTTCTTTTTTGCTGGCGTCATTTACTTCTATAACCACGTTGGTAATGGAGCATGAAATATGACGACTGAAAGTTGGTCCTGAGAGTTGGCGAACACATTGCTTTCACCGTGTGATCCTTGGTTGCTATGGTTGTGCTGTGCTCGCGCAGAAGGGCTTTATAATTTGCGATCGTAGAGGGAGATAATTATAATGTGTCTTGGTGGAAAAGTTAGGTTTGTTTAAATTTTTGAAAATATGGTGAGGCAGAGATTTAGGAACAGTGTAAAAAACTCTCGTAGCTATCCAGGGGCGGATGCGGACTCGAATCATAACTTGGTGATGATGAATTGTGAAGTTAGATTCAAAAGGCTTTGTAAAGGTAGGAAGATAAAGAGGTGGAACCTTGAAGCATTGAAAGGGTTGAAAAGGAGGGAATACCAAGAGCTAGTAGAAAAGAACATAGGTGAAGAGAAGCGGATGGGAACCATAGAGAAGAGATGGGAGGTTATAAAAACAGGCATCGCAAGAGCGGCAGAGAAAACAATAGGAACGGTGGAAAAGAAGAGGGTTAAGAAGCAGTGGGTTACAGAAGAAATGATAAAGAAAATGGAGGAGCGAAGGATATGGAAAAACGTGAACACCGACGTAGGGAAGAGGAAGTACAAGGAATTGAATAATAAACTCAGACGAGTGACCAATCGGGCAAAAGAAAACTGGTGGAAGGGACAATGTGAGCAAATGGAAAAGATGCAGGAGGAGGGGGAAGTGGGCGCTTTGTACGCCAAGGTGAAAATGTTATCGGGTGGTAAGAGAGGTCAAGCGATACCAAAGGTTAAGGACAAAACAGGAAAGATATTAATCGAACAGGAAGATATCCAAGAAAGGTGGAGAGAATACGTAGAGGAGCTATATGACAGCGAGAATAGACCCATTAGCCTAGATCTAGAGGACGAAGGAACAATAGATAAAGATAACCTCGGACCAGAGTTACTTGAGAGTGAAATAGAGAGGGCACTAAGAGAGATGAAGGGTAGAAAAGCCGTGGGAACCGATAACCTACCTTCGGAGCTACTGAAGAATCTAGGTAGTAGGGGGAGAAAATCGTTTTTCGAACTTATTCGCAGGATCTACGAGGAAGGAGTATGGCCAGAGGATTTCGTGAAAACAGTATTAATACCGATCCCGAAGAAGAAGAAAGCGTCAGAATGCGAGGAGTATAGAACAATCAGTTTAATTTCGCACGCAGCAAAAGTGTTGCTTAGAATACTAAATAGAAGGTTGGAGAGCAGAGCAAAGTGCTATTTAGGCGATGACCAATTTGGGTTTAGGAAGGGGAGGGAACCAGAGATGCGATTGCGGTAATGAGGACACTTATAGATAGAAACGTAGAGCATAATCAGGATGTTTTCGCTTGTTTTGTAGATTTCGAAAAGGCGTTTGACAGAGTAAACTGGGAGAAACTAATGCAGATACTGGGGAAAATAGGAATAGATTGGCGTGATAGGAGACTCATCCGAAACTTATATATGGGGCAGAGGGCTCATGTAAGGGTAGCGGACGGTGAATCAGAGTGGGCAGTTATAGGTCGCGGGGTGCGGCAAGGGTGCCCGTTGTCGCCTTTACTTTTTAACATCTATGCTGAGGAAATGGTAAGAGAGGCATGGGATGAGCTAGACGTGGGAATGAAAGTAGGAGGCCAGTGGATACAGTCGGTTAGATTCGCCGACGACCAGGCGTTGGTGAGTCGGTCATCGAAAGGACTGCAAACTTTAGTAGATGCACTGGAAAAGCAGTGTGAGAAATACGGAATGAAGATAAATAATAGGAAAACAAAAGTAATGAGGTTATCTAGGACAAAGAAAGCGAAGCTGGTGATAAGAGTAGGAAGTCACAAACTGGAGCAAGTTGAACAATTTAATTACTTGGGTAGTACGCTAGAAGAAAGAGGACATAGTAGCAAAGACATTAGGAGGAGAATAGCGCTAGCGAAGGAAGCGTTCAATAATAGAAGGGAGCTGATGACGGGGACCTTAAGTAAGGATGTAAAAAAGAGGCTAGTAAAGAGCTTAATATGGAGTGTGGCGTTGTATGGGGCGGAAACGTGGACCTTGAGAAAGGAAGACGAAAATAGGCTGAAGGCTTTTGAGATGTGGGTGTGGAGGAGGATGGAGAAGGTGCGTTGGACGGAAAGGAAGACAAATGAGGAAGTGCTTGGCATGGTGGGCGAGGAGAGGAAACTTATAGATGAGATTAGGGGAAGGCAGGGTAGGTGGCTGGAAGGGGTAATGAGGGACGATGGTTTGCTGAGGGTCGTGATAGAGGGAAGGATGTTGGGTAAGCGGGGAAGGGGAAGGAAGAGAATCGGTTTTATGGACGGGATGAAGAAAGGTAGGACTTATGCTGAGATGAAGAAAGAAATACAAGAGGTAGAAAGGGCACAGCACGTGTAAGAGTTCGCTGGATATTCTCTGACTTTCATCACAACCTACCTCTAACTGGTAGATTACTGTAATGAATGAATGAATCGGACATGCATGGAAAAATGGAACAAGGAGTTGTTTTCCGAGGAAATATTTAAAATTTGTCAGAAAATATCGATGTCAAACGACCATTGGTCGACCATAAGGAGAGGAAAGAAAAGTTAATCGGCAGTTTGAAATCGACGCCAAGTCTCAAGGAATTTATTAATTTTAATGTGTTTTAACATTTATGTAATATGCGATACGAAATTATGTTACTAGGTAATATCATTTTATTGAAACGATATCATCGCAATGCTTATTTAAGTAATAAGTAAGATAAAATAATAAAATTGTAAATGATAAATTAAGAGCTGTGGAAGATGGAGAAATATTTTGTTGAAAGGTGAATGGATAATAAGTAACTGTAATGACATAGATATTAAGCAAATATCATGTATAAACGAATCAAAAATCATGGTGAGGTTTCTTTTAGAATGGAAAATATTAGGTCTTGTCTAGGAAATGCTTGCCTATCGCACGTCGGTTTCTCTGAATTTTGTGAACTTAGAGACATCTAATGCAACCACAGCACATAAAAATATAATACCCAATGTGAATATATATCACATGAGGCAATAGTTATACCTCCTACTTCAGAAAATAGGCTACGAAGTTACCCTATTTGTGCCAAGTTTTGAGTGGAAGGAGACCAAGGGAAAAAATGGCTTGCAGCACACTTCTGTTATTGGAAAATATGTCACTTTCCTAACGTTTCGGAACACCATATAAAAATGACATCCGTTTTCGCTTCAGTGGAAGGTCTTATCGAGGCAGTGGCATAAGCTGACGAGGGCAGGAACTGAAGGGACTCCTATTTCATCCCCCACCCGCTATCCATCGCTCCCCCATATCGTATACTAGGCCACTCGCGAGCTGTACAGTGCCCGTGGGAGGAATTTGTTGGATTATAAGCGGGAAGTGGCAGCAAGGAGGGGGATTCGCCTCTGGGATACCCCACCGAGCCCTCTAGTAGTTGGACGCGGTCTCTGTGGGATCCTTGCATTGATGGCTGGTGATGCAAGTCTGCAGCAAAGAAATAAAACCATGCTTTTCTACATGATACTTCGCCTCTACACCGGTACCTTTGTATCATATTATTCGTGTATTTTTTTCTCCGGATAGCTAGGTGTTTGAGGGTTGTATCTATAGTTTCCAATATTCTGTTGTGTTCTATTACTTATTATTGATTACATGGTGGCTTTTATGCGAGAATTCATAAATAAAGACGCTCTGTAATAGCTATGTGGCAATACTTTGCTTAAGTTTAGTGTGTAAAAGTTTTTACAATATACACTTAAGATACTGTGTATATTCAGGATTTTAATAATGGTTGCTATGCATCTGATGATTATGCTGTAGTACTGAAACCCAGTTTGTTCTCAGTTGTAATTATGCATTTATTGCAAGTAATATGTGCACAATACATTTCAAGGAGCTTTGATATCATGTACGACCTTCCGGAGAGTATCTTGCATCTTTCATAAGTACCTTGACATCAGGAGCTCAGACATATTTTTGCCGGTTTACGTTTCACACGTTTAAAGTCATGCATTATTAATAACTTACGAAATCTTTATATTTATCTTTTTCTACCAAATATAGTTGAAACTCAGTATACCAATCAAATTTTCCGCAAAAACGCCTACCATAGCTTTTTCATAATAGTCTGCTCTTGATGTTCTTTTGGGTGCCAGAAAAATGATACGAGGGAATGCAGAAAGATTTGATGGAGGCTTCCTACTCCTATGAAACTAATGAGCTAAGAAACTCCTACTCACGAAGGACGCTTACTGTAATGTGACCGGTTATTTATATTTAGATTCGTGATCAGATCAGATGGTGTATAATTGGACTCTGTTCGCTAACTTAGTGAAGCACTCATTAATTCAAAGCTACTAACATGAATCGGTAATGGAAATCTACATTTATTTTCTTGGAACTCATCAGCTATTTATGAGCCACTTTTTCTCAGGATGACTGCTGGGAAAATCCCAATTGCAAAAGACTCGCAGGAAAAATGTGGGCAAGTGGATTCCCTCTTAATGCAGTACATGCCATGAGGAAAAATTATCCTTTGATATTCCATCCCATAACTCTCATATCAGTTGTAATGAGTATTCGAACGATAAAATAAGGCTTGAATGGACTTCAAAACGCATTTATATAGCTCATATACTCCAAGCTTTTAAGTTTATTTATGAAAACTACGCTTTACTTGTACATAAATACTCACCTTCTAGTGCTCTTAAGTTCTAAATCACGACATTACTCCTTCTGCTCATCGTTCTGCATTTTTAATCTTCTTCATTATTAGAATTTCCTCCTACTTCCCTGGTTGTATAAAATTCTCTCCCATCACGGCCTTCCGTACTCCTTTGCAGGAGTCACCATCCATATATCACCTGCTCATTATATAAAAAATAATTATATATTGGCCCACAGTAATTGAAGATCTACAAAAACAAGGTTGATCAAAATGGATGCTAAATACATAGTTAAACGCAATCACAATGGCGGTCAAAATGAATAAATTTAGTGAAAACAGGATAACTTGAGTAACTTAAACGATGTGGTCATATATACATACGTACGTTTGTAAAACAAGGTCACCAAAATATGAATAAAGCGCATGCAAAATTTACATATGTTATTAAATAAATACGGTTGCGTAACACTTTAAAGGTGCCACCAATTATAGCTGATTCAAGTCAAAGTATTAGATGAGGAGAAACGGAAAGTATTGTAGCTGCTGTTCTGATATATATTCACTGAAGGAATTAAATGGGTCTTTAGTGAGATACTTTCTTAATATGGCTTTAATTATGCGTATTTTGTGAATGTTCATTTTATGGATTGGTAATGTATTATGGATGACCGTTATTAATAAGGGCTTTCGTCCATCAGGCAAAGTTAGCTTCTTCTAGTGTGAATTATAAAGTTTTATTGAGTGCAGAGGTGATGTTCCTGATAGCTATGTGCCTATAAATTGGGGTATAATTTGGTGAATGTAAAACTCTAATATTAGGATGCATAGGAGAGTCAGGATGTTATATTTTACAAAATGTGGTTTCCTAAAAGTTCGATTTGAGATATTGACATGTCTACCCTCTTCTGTAGTTATAATATTGTCACTGTGCCATGATGCTCCCAGAAACATTTACCTTCAAATGTCTTTTAGCAAGTTACTCTCTTCCTTAATTGCGATTTAGACTTTTTGTTAGCCTTATTTTCTGTTACTCAATATATCATATTTCTTTAAGGGTCAGCCTTCGGTGTCACATCACTCCATACGCTCCATAATCATTCTATACTAACCTTTATGTTTTTACTCGACCTAGTACTGGCCTTTGGAAATACAAGTGAGCACTTTTTTCTTTCACATTGATTAGAAATTAAATTGCAAAAATTAAGCTTTTAAAGCGAAACCACGATTGAGCCAGTCAACCAGTAGGTATAGTTGATTTCAACATTTCTCGGGTTGCATCCGCGTCAGTTGTTATTCAGCACAACAGTTTCGCCAGCAGGATAGCTGGCGAAACTGTTGTGCTGAATGACAACTGACGCGGATGCAACCCGAGAAATGTTGAAATCATTAGATCAACGCCGCGGAAACCTGCGAACTAACAGTAGGTATAGTTGACCAGTTACATAGGAACACCGTTAGTCAACCAGTTATATTGAAACTAGTTGATAAAATGAAGCCTTCTGTCTTCTGCGCTTTTTTAAAAATCAAATATATAATCGTGAGCACTGTTCATCTCGTACTCCTGCGGATATAAACACGCATTCAAGAAAAAGAAATAATAATTCTACTTTTTTGTCATTAATGCCTCAGATATTATAAGCCATTCACTCTGTATAGGTGTGAATTATTTTCAAACCCTTCGTTGTAAGATCTTACTCTGTAATTAATTAATTAATCAAACCTTTTAGGCACCACAGCTTATATAGATTTTTCATGGATTTTCTAAGGACATTTTAATATAATTTCGATTGAATGCCCTAAGATTGGGGGTGAACGAGTCATATTGTTTTTATCGTGGTCCTTACGCGTTATATAACTTTGGGCGTGATCTCGGTTCCCTATAACACGTGCGATTGCGTTATTATTATCGCGCTTATGAGAGTGAAAAAGTGATCTTTATTGGGCAAAATTTTCCAGTTACTTTAAATTACCAGTTTTAATTCATGGAGTGCGTTCTTAGGGCAGCGACTGTAAGCGTTACCCTTCTAGAGTGGTTTGTGGTTTGGATAACGACAACGCGAAAGAAGAAACCGTGATCCTACCCCTTTTTTATCTCATTTCTGCTTTCCATTATTACTAACAAATCGTGATAAACTATTGTTATCCACCCATTTAATTCAAATCCACCCACCATTTATTTAAAAAATAGCTCATTAGCTGTCATAAATGCCACCTTAATCATAGGTTTAAAAAAATTGTCTTCGCAAGTATAATCGGGACCACACACAACCAGCATGATGGTGCATTGGAAAGCATACAAATGTGTTCTGCATACGAGCGTTGGTTCATGGAATGGCATGGAGGAGAGGACTGTTTTTTTGTCTCGCATTTATTAATGACGATGAGTTATCAAGCAAGAGTTGATAGCTTGCATGTATATTATGCGAGTGTCTTGGGAATAGTGTGAGCAGAGGGCGTCTCCCTCCCCATGTTTCTTTTCCCAGGTGTATCATTATCGTCGGCGTGTTCGTCTTAGAGGCCGCAACTCAAGTGACCACCAGAAACACGGCCCACCCACGCTAGGCATGAGAAACCCGTCCTCTTCAGATCCCCTCCTTGCTAAGTCCAGTACGCTCCACTCTTTTTGTCTCCACGGTAACCTTCCACACCGCATCTGCGAGGAGAGGGGCCATGGGAAAGCTCTGCGCGTCTGTCGGGCACGTAGCCATGGGTGGATGGTCCCTAACCATTCCCTCCCCACCCCATCCAAATTATCAAGGCGCGTCTTATTTGGCAGTGAAGCCTGGACAATAACAGCTTCAGAGCAATTGGTAGCGATGAAGATGGTAGTGTTACGTAGGGGTGATGAAGATCAATTGGACGGAGAGAATCACAAATGAAGAAGTCTTAGGAATAGTTGGAAAGAAAAGAAGCATAATTGAAACTCTGCAAAGGAGAGGGAAACTTACTGGGCACATTTTGGGACATAACAGCCTAATGAACATAATATTGGAATGAGAAAGAAATGGAAAGAATATAATAGGAAGACCAAGGATGGCAAAGAAAATTATGAAGGACGTCAAAGTGAAGAACTACGTAGGAATGAAACGGTTGGCGAATAGAAGAGTGGAGTGGAGAGCTGGAGCAAACCAATCTTTCGGATTGATGGTGTAGATATCAACCCATATATATATGCAAGCAATATGACGTTGGAAGAATGAGCATGCCGACCAATTTAAATTTGCTCTTTAATCCTTGCTGCTGACACTTGGTTGTCATACTGCATGAAAGTGACATCTCGTAAGGGTTGCCATACGCCCTGATAAAGTGAGAATAACCTGAAGTTTGGCATTTACATAAGCGTTCTGGCTGAATATTAAAAAAAGCTATTGAGCTACGAAGTGTGAGCTAAAGAAAAGAGTAAGCTGGTTCGAAAGTTTTTTTTTTCATTTAATTCTAATATTTACGTTCGCTTATTTCTGGTTGTACAACGGAACTCGTTAAACTGGAGGTGCAGAGTGAAAACAAAAGCACTACAAAAGTAATAATTCAGTATAGTTTGACACATATGTCACACATGGAGTGTCACGATTAAACACTTAAAATAATACAATATTAGAATAGCTGTTGTGTTCAGAGAATTGATTTTGGCTTTAGAGCTGAGGGTATATATCGTACCTGCATCATATGCACCAGTAAAAAATGGTTATTTTTAAGGATATAACTTTACTCTAAATATATTATTTTTGGATTTAAAAAAATTCTATCTATTTTAACTACTTCGTATTTGATGTGGAAATGTTTTAATATGTAGAGCACATATTTATGTCATTATTTTAAAAACTGTGATGGGTTGATGTCCTGAATTTTTACCCCACCCTTATGGCAAGCCCTCATCTGCTTCAACATTGTCCCCTGAGAGCCTCGTCTTGGCGGGTAAAAATGGGTGAAAGGTCAATAGCCATTTCATACTATTGTAAACATCAAAGTGTTTGTTAAATTTTTAATTTTTCTTTATTATTGTTTACCATTGCGTTTCCGCAGTTCTTCTTTGGCTGCGTCTGAATCGTGCGCTGTTAGAACGATGACAAATTTAGCCTTCGAAACGTCGGTGCCTGAACTTCTGATTCGTTTGGAAACCCGAGAATAATTTACTCTTGAATATATATCTCAGTGTTAGGAAAGTAATAACGTATGAATCGAGAGACCATTTACTTAGTCAGAAAACACTCAGTTCACTTAGTACGTTCGCCGTAAGGGGAGTAAAATTTTTAAGTGGCTAGAGAAAATATCAGGTGAATGCATGCTCTTTCGTGGAGAGAGCAGCATTATGTTTCCCCCGCGAACCCGGAAACTTAATCCTAACGACGCCCTTGTTCGCTGTGAGCAAGTAGTGTGTGTGTGTGTTTGAACAGGGTGCAGTCTCCACCCCTTAGTCTCATTACGCGCGTGTTCAGGAGGGAGGGAGGGGGGTGAGGCTGCTCTTAGGGATGGAAGCCTTACGAAATAAGGCCGAGGCTGACATCCGCCTATCGTGTGTGTGTGCGGCGTACATACAACGGCGCACCCCTTCTTTGCCACCAGCACCCCATAGGGAGCACTAAAAGCGGCTTTCACTCTTTCCCCACAACGCCCTGAAACTCCACAAAACTCAACCCCGCGATGCTTCAACCCACACGTCACAAACCGCCACGCCCGCAGATACCAACCTTCTTTGCCCTTCCCCGACCCCGTATCCCCGCGCCCATCCTATAGCGCGAACCTATACAACCCGACTTTCCACCCCTGGCCACACAATTTTGGCCAGGATAAAAAACCACGATTGTGCGCACAAAAAAACAGGAAAAATCCACGCTTGCATGCCCAAACACATTCCAGGAAGTGTGCGCGTATGCGTGCCGGAATAGATGAACGCGCAAATGCTTATATGTGTGCGCAATGGCATGCTGTTCTGCATTCCCGAACGCATGCACGACCGTATACACAGAAGCATGCTCTCATGTTTCTACAAAAACATCTCAAGCCGCTTCACCCGCAAGTAACAAACCTCTTAGCAACTCCTCCAACCGTATCCCCAATCCCATCATAGGGCTAACCTATACAACCCGAATTTCCACGCCGGCCCACAATTTTCGCCACGAAATAAAACCACGCCTGCACGCGCATATAAACCCGTAAAAAAGTTAGCATGCATGCTTACTTTCGCGATTACGTGCTGGCGTACATGCCCGAAAACGTAAGTACGAGGCACGAGTGCATGCACTGGGGCATACTCGTGTCCACGCGTGATTGCCTGCATGAACGCATAATCACAAAAAATGCGCGCATACGTGCACAAACATAAGCTGCGTTTTTTTGTGTGGCAACAGTTTCGATGACTATCCTGCCAGCGAAACCGTTGTCCTACAAATAAATGCACGTGGAAGAAATCCAGGGAAAAGTGTATAGATCATCCTTCCAGCTCAGTGGAAACCTTCGAATATTCACACAAATATGCCTGAAAGAGTGCGAGAATTCGTGCCTGAATGGATGGCGGCGTAAGTGCATACATATATGCGCAAGTACATGCTGGCATACATGCTCTAAAACGTATTTACGAGTGTATGCACTGAAGCATGCTCGTACGCACAATTAATGGCCTAATTTTCGCACATTTACCCACAAAAATATCCCCGCGATTTTGCGCTCACATTTTTAGTTTTATTTGCTCCAAAACATGTGCGTGCAAATAATTCCTGGGCAATGCACACTAACGTGCTAATGTAAGCCATTAATTCCACGTTTTAAATGACGCCTCCTCCTTCATGCCCAAAACTGCGCACGACTCCTTGTAAAATGTGCTACAACAAATGGAATGGGTACCGCTGTCAGAGCGTCACGTAATTTCAAAATAATCTTTCAGGTAAGTACTAGTCCGATCTATTTTCTGATGACTCTAATATAATTTTATGAAACCTGCCATACTACGGTAGATTTGATCATGAGATTGAAGTTAAGGAAATAGACTGAAGAGCGGAGAGGTTTTAAAATGTCATTTTTTCCGCGAACGATAAGAGGACATAAAAGCCACTACTGAGACTGTGTAGTTAGGTTTTTCGACAAGTAGTGTAGCTAATTAGTTGAGTGCTATTGTGTATCAAATTATCAGTCTTCACATGGTGGAACAACATCGTCATTTGAAATTAATTTCACTTTGTAAAAATTCATCAGTGCTTTTTATTTATTCCGAGCTAGGTTTCAACTTTACACAGTCATTTTCAAGGTTGTTTTCAAGACCTTGAAAATGTCTGTCAATTCGGAACCTGGGTCGGAATGAATAAAAATTATCTTTGAATTTTTGCAAAGTGAATTTATTTTCAAATCGCAATACTTTTTTGTTGATTTAGGCAAATAAATAACCCTGGTAGGTTTTCCCGGGTAGAAAACAGTGCCATGGTCTACACCAACCGGGCGTACGCATTACTTATACCCCTGAAATAGAATACCAAGGTAGGAAGCAAGTGAAGTGGACGTGGTATTATACAGTAGGTATATTGTAGGTTCTATAGCATTTTTAGCAAATAGAGTATTACATATTTGTGAAAATTCACTCTTTTATGCATATTTGCCTGCTTTTGCTAAGGCATCAATGGTTGTATTTTCAATAACAATTGTAGGCTATAGTGTAGGACAAGTTGGTGAAAAATCACCTCCTGCCACACACCCTCGAGGTGTTTCGCAGGTTCACTATGAAGACGTAAGTCCATCTCCGTAATTTTTGTTTTCAGGGGAGGATTTAAGGATGCGTCCAATTTCACCTCGACCACGACGTTTGTGTCAAGAGGGATTGTCTTTCTATCCCCGAAAGCTGTGGCGTCGTCTTAGGAATCATTTGTTGTGATGGCTCCGTTGCTACGAGACTCGCTCTCTCTATCTCAGAATCAAATTAATCCTGTCCGCCCCTCCTCCCACCACCCACTTCCGCTCCGCCTCAGCCCCCTTCCATTGCCCAACCCCTCGGGGGCAACGAATTCAGAATCAATATATTATGTTTGATGCTGAATGAGAATTGAATTACCGCGTGCCTGCTTTGCAGAAGGATTGCCCCTTCGAAGGAATACATTCGTCAAAGAGGACCCCGGGGCCAATCGGATGCGCCACTCGCCCGCTTATTACACCACTCCTCTCTCTCGCAAGAAAGAAAAACAAGAGCGCTTGTGTGGAATAGAATGAAGGGAAAGTTTTCTTATTTGATTATCCGGGGAGGGGGTCAAGGAAAACAAAATCCCCAGGGACAGACGTTGTTCAGAGTAGCGGTAGTAACAGTGGTAGTATTGTGCATAGGTGTGGTAATATAAAATTATAACTAGTATCACTTCTGGCAGCAGTACGGTGTTATCTCTGATACAAGGACAAGAATTCTCTTATTCAAATCAATAAATAATTTTTTCCCTGGCGAAATAAAAGATGCTTATTTCCTCATCACCAAAGTTTTGCAGTCATATATTATTACTTCTTCAGGGCTATAGTCTTTAAGCAATTACAAAAAATTGGTTATTCACATTTCATAAAATATTTCATAAAATTTTACGCATAACACATTTTCTTTCAAGTTTTTTTTAAGTAACAGTCTTTAGTTATTCTTTTATTAGAAACTCCAAAAACTCGTGCAGAATATATTTGCGATTGTTGTTGTTATTTTTTGTGTTTGTGAGTGAGTCGTCGGAGAAAGGTTTGAAAAATTTGATCCTTTCCCAATTCAGAGGGCGTCTTTGTTTATTGGATGGTAGTAAAGGTTTACTGTCAGGATTAAATAAAAACATTTTCTTGTCGAATACATTATATTATAGTGTACATCGTATTCATGTCTTAGTCATCGTCTGTAAACTCTTAGGCTTTGATATGCAAGACTCAATTATGATGAGATTCCAAATGATTAGGAATAAGTGGACACACTGCCTTCATACATCCCTCTTCTAAAATCTATCATCTCCGCGCGAGAAGAGTTCAGCATTTTGAAAAACGTCTCCTACTTATACGATGGGGAAAAGAGGTAAAGCGATGCGTATATTTGATATCGTAGACAGGGCTGTAGATAATTCTGAATCATTAATAAAGGTAATACTGAATGATTATCCACCTCTAGTCTGAATTTTTTGTTTTCTTACATGCCAGGAGCGTCCAAGACTGAGGCTATCTTGTAGAATAAGAAAAGGTCATTGGTTCGCCAATAATAGGAATGGCACTGCTTTTTTTCCGTTTCCTTTTGAAATGAACTTGGCTATGTCTATTCACCAAACCTTTCAGGATTATTTACCTATATAAGTCGAATTTGTTTATATCTTCCATGGTTTGCGAGTGAACTTGGTGGAACTTCGAGTTCATTATGAAATAAATAAACTTTGTATATTCCACACAAACTTTTAATGGTATAAACCCCGACCGGTTTCAACACTTTCATGTCATTTTCAAGGGATTATACCTTCCTTTGAAAAGTATTATCCCTTAAAAATGACATGAAAGCGTCGAAACCGGTCGGGGTTTATACCATTAAATATTTGTGTGGAATATACAATGTTTATTTATTTCGAATTTGTATATTTTTATTCTTGGCGGCTTAAGCACAAGGTACCTGCCGTTAGTTGCACAACCCCATGTTCAAATTAAAAAAAAACATTTTATAAAACGAACTTATTATAATTTTTTTCTTCGCGTGACATTATCCTCACTGTTCCCATAATTAAAGAAATTTCTAACTGTAGGTACCGTTTCGATTGATCCACCCTCCATTAAACTTTTGCCACTACCCCACTTAATCAAAAGTGTTGTACGAGCAATATTTTTTACGCACGTTTTTAAACCCTTTTTCCTTCATGTCCATGGGTTACCGCCCTCGAACAGTCGGTGGATATTTAAAACTCGAGGAAATGACTAACGACGGCCGTCGGCCACCGAATGCGTCTCGCACGCTTTGAAACCGACGGACATCGTTCTTTTCCCACGCCCACTCTTTGATGAGCACCGGCCGACGACTCGGGGTGAAAAAAACGAAGCAATGAAAATGAGGCTAACGAAAAAAAATAAAAGGGGGAACTTGAAAATTCGCGTCCACGGCGAACGATCGATCTGCGGCCATTAACGGTGTCAACAATGACTCGTCGTGCGGTCAGTCCTTCAAGGGCGCTCGAAGCGGACGGGCTGCTGCATATGTAAAGCCGTCGCCGACGACTGGGACCCGAATTAAAGGCTTGGAGGAGAGTCACCGTGGTCGTCTGCAAGAGGGGAGGGACTCGTGGAGGACACTTAAAAAAGGACCCCCCACCACCTTCCCTCCCCATGCAACACTGCCCAAGGATTGGGGGGGGGGGGGAAAGCAGCTCTTTCTCCTCTCCCTGACGCCGCATTAAACAGGCGAGATAGGGGGGGGGGAGTAGAGCCTACGGCAGGGGGTGAGAGGGGAATTGTCCGAGCCGTGAATAAACTGAAGAGACGCGAGCAATACGTCATTCAGTCCGCCATGATAGATGGTTCTCGTCCGGAAATGGACTTTGAGTGAAAAGTCATTCATGCGCGCTCCGGAGAAAACCGACGGTTATTGCGAAAGAGAACGATATTTGTTAAAAATAATATGTGTAGAACAATTTCTGTCGGCCCTAGGGTTCTACATGTACAATCTGATAAAATCCCGCAAGCATTCAAAAGGTTGTTTGGAAGGCGGTGAATGTTTAACCTATAAGATGCTGCTATATGTGCGATAAAGGTTTTAAGAAATATATTTAAGCTTTGTTGTGTTGGTGCTAATGAGTTATGCACGCACAGGGATGCAAAAAAATCATTTTAATTTTGAAAAGGTAAGCAGAAATGTGATATGTGCCATAAGTGAGACGTGGTTTTCTGCTTAAACTAACTAGAATTCCAGCCAGACAACTGATCAATCTAGTCAGCATGGCAGCTGTTGTGATATTTTATCGTCCGCGGACAACCAAAAATTTTAAACCTGCATGTTAAGGCGAGTTTACAATGGCAAGTTTATTGCGCAAGTTACTTGCAGCAAGCAAATTTGACGTATGCACCTTGCAGTTGTAAGCTGCTCTACAAATCCGCTAGCAGAACTTTTAAAAATTTTGGCATGCCGCTTGCAGAAGCGTATTGTTGGCAGTGTTTACGACGACCAATCTAGCTCTGCACTAACTTTTGAAAAATATTTCGTCAGAGTAAACTCTCCCGCATGCTCAAGCTACTTGCACTGGCAAGTAAATTTCGAAAGATACTTGTCAGTGAAAATCCATCTTTAGGTAGTCGAAGTCCACTCTAATCAATCACACCATATCGGGGCTCGCAAAATGTTTTTAACTTCGTCTGAATGATGATCGATTTCAAAATTTTGAGCTCACCTATAAGTATGATAATGAGAATGTATTATAAAAGAAAATTAAAGAATACTAGTTACATAGGCGTAAGTTAGTATCTACGGTATAATAGAGGTTTTTATTGATCGATTTACGTAATTGCTTTTCAAAAGTTTTCAATCGTTGTTCTGGTCTATAAGGGGCGAATAAAGAAATATATTTTAACTGAGAAAACACTGTTTTGTGCTGATGGAACCATGATTTTTGACGGCCGTTTTTTTTTTATTTTTAGCATTTATTGTTCCTGATCCCCAAACGTTTTTCTTAATTACGAAAGCGGATTCAGCGATCAAGTGGATCGTAAAATATTAAGATAGTGCCACTGTTTTTGCATTGCTCACTTCTGTGGCTGTAAGTTTTGATTACAGCATTTGCAGTACCTACATGGGAAACTGGAAGCAACGGAAATGTGGTTCAATGGATCAGTGATGAAGATAAAATTGTCCGAGGCAATGATCAAAGAAGAAGTACGATGCTTTGAGGAAAAGAAATTTAACGAAAACTCTGGGAAGCATGATTGACTCATTCATTTCAAAACCTTTGGGACACGCATGCCCACTGAAACCAATCATATAGATAGACGAATTGGAGAGTAAGGCCTAAAAAGAGGTATCTCCAGCAAACTGCGATAGACAGGAAAATAATAGAAATTATGAAGAAATAAATAAAACCGATCTAGAAAACCGATAATAGGATTGAATGATAGAAATGAGGTCTGCTTCTCCATACACGACAATATTATATATTTGACATTTAATTGCTTGGTAACTGCTTGAGAATTATGTCATGGGTGAACCATGAAGTGTACTGGGTGGTATCGTGGCCTCTCAAAGAATTCCTTTCTACCCTCAGAATGCTCATGTCGATAGTTTTTCTCTGTCGTGTCTATATCGAAAGATGAGATGTAACAGCCATATAGTAATTGCGAAAAGAACCTAATTTCAGAGTACCGTGGTACTTTGTGTCATCGGACACCTTTTCTCTATTTTTGTAAAGCTGCTGGTAAATGTGTTTGCTGTGCAAAATGCGCAAAGCATGAAGGAAAATAACCAAGTGCTTTTGAAGGGTCAATAATTCAGTGTGACAAAAAATATGCCTCGTCATGGAGAAATATGTCAGGTGTCCACCCTGTTAAAAGATAGAAAATTGGTTTAAAAAGTGTAATAGCTACTTTCTTCATGTCAGCATAATTTGTTCTTTTTTAAATAAAAAAACAATGTATGATATATGAATGTGAAGTTCATATTTTTAAATATTAGGTTGCCGGGAGTAGAACATGCATTTATTTTTGAGCTCGTTTTTCAAAGCCAGATGGTTTGGTATACATAGTCAAATTATCCCTTTTATAGACTCTTTATTTAGGGAAGTATAAGGACAGAGTAATGACGGGTAAATGAAGAATGAGGGTATAAACATTTGGAAATATTAAATCAAGGCCAGTATTTAAATCTACTGAAGGCAGAGATATAACGGTATAAATTGCAATGTGGCTTTTGCATTTATCCCAGTTCAGGCTACGTCCCAAGATCAGCATGTGCCAGTAGTTTTGTTTTTATACGGCAGACTGAAATATTTGGAATATGAGGCTCTTTAGAGAAGGGAGTATCCCGAATATTTTATAAAAAAAGAACGGAATTATTATTTAAAAAAAGAGGAAAAACAATATGAATGAAGATATGGCAAACATCCACTGCAACTTAAATGCAAGGCACACCAAATAAATGAATGCTATATGAAAGAATACAGTTATTTATTCGATTACTTACGGTTGTAGGTGAAATCTGCGAAATAAATACAAGACGGAAATATGCAATGAGAATCCTCAAAAAGGCAATACTGAGGTAGAGTATGGCATTTAGTGTTTGAGAATATTAGTTTTAATTTTATTATGCCACTATACTCCTTCTCTCATCGATGGCCGTCAAACGACAGGTCTCATTAACTTTCGAAAACATGTCACTCTTTGGTATTTAAAAAAATAATGACATGACATTTACGACAATGATTCGAACTGTGAAGGGGGCTGGCTCCACGAAGTTGACAATTTACGTTTTGAAAATTGGGGACTCGGAAATTATTTAGGTGGTCGTGTGTAATGGGCTTTTCCGTGAAAGCCGCTTGACCCAAAACGGAAATAAATTTGGTGGTAAACGTAGGCATGCATTTTCAAAAAAATAAGCCAAACCCTATGAGCTGTGGGGTCGGTATATCGAGGGCCGGGCAAATGAGGACACGTGCGCGGTAATGAAAGCTCCCGGCGGCGGATGCCCGGCCCTTAAAAGCGCTTGAAGGCGAGTTCACTGTTCTCAGCACCCATTCCACTGTGGGAAAAGAGAGGGTGTGAGGACACGACACGTATTTATGTGTACTCGGGCCGTTTTTCGGGGCAGTTTCTGGGGGACTTCCCTTCCTCCCTTTCTACCGGCGGATGTCCTAGAAGTCCCACCCACTAAGGGACCGAAAAAACGCCACTTCCCCCCGGCCTTGCATAATGCATCGGCGGCGGAGGATGGGCCAAGGGTGAGACGGTAGGACCCAAGTGGGGCCAAGCGGAGTACATAATGTACGTTCGTATACTCGTTCCATAATATAGTCCATGGCTCCCGTTCCTCCCCGCCCTCTTCCCGGACCTCAGCGGACCACGTGGCCGGTGCGTGAACGCTGTCCGGCCGGGGGGAGGAGGGGGGTGTGGCAGAGGGTGTTAAAGAGCAGGGAGCTGTCGACGGTGTGGGAGACGAGCCAAGAGTAGAGATGAGCGCCGAGAGGGGTGACTTCGGCGGCGGCGCGGGTGTGGGGGAGCAAAATGGGCGGCGGAGGCGCCGACGGTGTAAACTGACAAATAATCGAATTTTATGTATAAATGAAAAGTCACTAAGTTAATGATTACGTTTCAAACGTCTTAATGGATATAAAAGTAATTTAAATAAATATTTATAAATTACAACTGTCACAAACATAAAATTACAGTAGTTTGCAATCACAGCAATACTATTAATAGTAAAAAAAATACAGAAATATACTCTTTGGTGCGCAGCGCACATGAATAAATTTATATTACGGCTATAGCATACGGCTGGTGCACGAAAATCTCACATACATAGTAATTCTCGTGGATAAAAACTTGTTTTCCGACACGGAGAGGATCCTTGCGGTTTTTTTTAGCTTTTAAAAAAAGACCTGCAACATTGAATATGCGTTCACTGGGCGTGCTGGTGGCCGGAACGCCTAGATATTTCCGTACCGCTGTTGCCAGCCACGGAAACTGAAGGCGCCTGTCCCTCCGGGTACTGCAGCAAGTCGTTGTCGGCAACGTCCTCCGGCATGGCATTGGTGAGGTACAGGCGGCACTCCCTCTCTATAGCTGCGGCCCTCGAAGGCTGACCATTGAGTGCTTCTTGCTGAGCTCCAGGAGGTGTTGCGCCGTCCTGGCACTAGAAGAAGAAAGGGGTCGCTTTTAGCACCCGTAGTCTCAAAGTTGATATAAAGCCGGACGTACTCCTGTATATCGCGGAGTCGATCTCGAAGATAGGTCTCTTCGGTGCGTCCCGCCTGCACCACGTAGTCGTTCACGTTGGACAGGTTGCAGAACCGTGGGTGCAGAAAGGGAGCCATAGTCACAAGGTCAGTCACGGGGATGCACCAGTCAGCACATTTCCTTATACGACGCGTCAGATGGACGGTCGAAATACTATCATCTTCATTTTCTTCTAATTTGGATTCAATCTCCGATCTACAACAGCCACAGTACATTTGATACAGCATATAAAAGGAAGAACAATTTTCATTCCAAGAACGAAAATTTAGGTAGGTTACGGGAAAGCGAAGATAAGTATATCCCATGAAGTAAAACTTGTTTTCAGAACAAAAATATTGCTATTGTAACAAAAAGGTTTCTTCTGTTAGCAAAAACCGATTTTTAAATTTTTAGTTCCACCAACAAAACCTTTTTTCTATCACTGCGAGATTTTTCTTCTGACAACAAAATGTTACTGCCCGGAGTAGAATTTTCTTAGTTGTCCCAAAACCAACTAACGTATTCATCTGCGAACGAACTTTTTTGTATGAAGAAAGAACAGAAGAAGAGAGGAGGGCTAAAAAAAGGTTGATTTTGAATATAGTAAGAAACGTAGGAGCCAAAATTCGAACCCACCTCTTTGATAAGTTGGCCGTGATTGTAGCAGCGTCCATTAGTTACCCTGCACAATTTAACCCAACTCTAATAGTAAATGAATATTTTTCCTCATAAGCATTACCAGGTTTAATGTGCATGTATTTTCAGCACAGAATTTTCACGGCCCGACAAAATGAAGACAAAAATGCAACCAATGGTATTATGCTCGGTTCCCGTGAAGTTCAAGTCTTCGTGATCCATCGCCGTAAGGACCGTGTTGATTGGGCCCTGAAAAAATGTCTTACGAATCGGAAGTGATACTAAGGTCGAAAAGTCGTGGCATTTTACCTTGTTTTGTTCAATATTCTTGAGCGTGATGAGAATCTTGTGTCATATATGTAGTGGGAACTAGCAACTTCAGAGAGGTAGGAGTGGCATCCAGTACGAGGAGCACCTCATGCATTAGATCCCCGTCGTCGTCACCCTCGCCCGGCTGGATGGGGTCGTCCTCATCTCCTTGCAGGTGATCTTCTACCTGCTGGATACCTTGTTTATCATCAGCATCATAAGTCAATAATCCTAAAATTGGTTTTACGCAGCTCTCTACTTGATTCTCTTATCGGCTAACCTCTTAATATTAACATAATTCTTCTCCTTCATATCCTTGTTCCATATTTTTCATGCGAAGGCTTCCTTTTCCATTCTTCCCATTCACTTTCCCCTCGACTCTATTAGAGTATTTGCACAGGTGGAGGAATTTCCTTGAAATATATTGGAGTGGACGATGTTTATTTTCAAAATGCCAATGTTAAATTACCACCACAATATTTGGCGTTTTTTATAATTAACTTTTAATGTTCATTGTTTTAGCATCTATAATAAATAGGCCGAAACGCGCACCCATTGGCTCTTCCTACCGTGACGTCATCTGCCAGACCATAATTGAAAGAATACGTTGCGGTAGCAAACTTTGGTATTTATTCGCCGTTTTGAAGCTACATATTATTTGTTAAGGAGTGTTATTCTGCTCTCTGCTGTTCTCTTCCGTTGCCCTACTGGTTTCATCAAGTTCTGCATCTTGTTCAAATTGGGCAATACTTGTCTTTACCTCCCTTTCTTCCATTTGCTTCTCTGCGTGTTGTTGGCTGAGGGCTTATGGCCCAAAAATTGAGTTTTCCTGTTGCCAAAGTGCTATTTAGATTCCTTTGCTCATAATTTATTTTTATATTTTCCTACGTTCGTTGTAGAACTGGGTTATCTTCAATATCTTTTACCAAATCTACATCTGTGCTTTTTCTTAACGGTCTCTCTCCTCTTCCGCAGGATCCAATTCTCAAAGTTAGGTTATCATTCAATATTTGTTGGGCGTCATGTGGAAGGCTAAAGGTTCAAGACTAATTCAGATGGAGCCAGTTTCAGGCAGTTAATCATAATTTTGTGTTATACAAATCGATAGGTAGGATTTTATGGACCATCTCTTTGTCAACTACCCAACATTTGGGTTTTATTTATTCGCTTCTGCGCTCACCAAATTCTCCTATGATCAATTTATCATTTGTCCACTCTCCCATCACATTTTACACCAATACATATCATACGGTTCGGCGAGTATTACGGCTATTACCAACCTATTTAAAATTCACTTGGGCATTATCTCATTAAAATACCTGTTATATTGATTACCAGTTGATTGATACATTTGCACTTAAATATTCCCCAATGCGGTTAATTTTATTCCTCCTGCCAAAAAAATCCATAAAAATTGTTCAGGTTAATATTTATCTCTTCTTTCTGGGTAATAAAATAAACGAAACCTGATTTGATCATGGACGAATCCAGCATTAAGAGGTGCAACGCGTCATTCGGGTTGCATCACCGCAGGCGCAAGACAGTTGTGGAATTTATGTTTGTATTTCCCTTCTACACAAAGCATGTGAGTGCGCCATGAATTGCGCAGTAATGCAATGCAAAGTGCAATGACTGAGTACTATGATTATTCGTCAAAGACCATGATCGGCTTAAACCAATTCATCAAGTCACTGGGAGAAGTGACGTTGGTTTTTGAGGCTACCGTTATTTCATGAACTAAAAGATATGTGAATCAGTGTTTTCCGCGATATCGCGAAAATCTGTGAATATGTGTTTTCACTCCGCATCCAAGCTCGCAACACTCGTAATGTGTATCTGTTACACATACCCAAATTCCGTCTCTCTACTTCCCAACGATCCCTATTCTACCGCTTACCTTCATTATTCAATGCCCTTGCTAACAGTCACCCTAGCCTTGACCTTATATCTCTTCACGCAACATCTTTTCCTCTTAACTGAAGCGTACTGTGTAATATTCTTTTTTCCCTTGCCTCACACTGGCCTGATTCCTGGATATCTATCACTTCCACGAAGTCAACCCTGAAACAATCAGATTTATACTTACGTATTTATATGTATATTGGTCGTGATATGATGTTATTGTTGAGGATGTTTAATGGAGATGGAGAAACCTGGGAGTAAGTGGATGATTTTCGAAACTGGCGATGTGACGTAAATGGGCGTCTGACGCACGATAGTGTGATGCAATTAGCGCATGCACATGATAGGTGAGTTTCGTCAGAATGTTTTTCTACTGTTAATCTTTAGACTTATGAAACATGTAATTTGTTAATGGTCACTTTTTTGTGCATTCGTCCAAAATTATATTTCTCTCAAGCTATCCCATTTGTTTTGTGAAGACCTCAGCGACGCATTGTCACATATTGATTTGGAACGTCAATGATATTTATTGATGAATCAACATTTTAATGGAGCAAAAACCTCTTTAAACGGTGCATTAACTCGCGTGAAGTTGCTTGATGTGCAAACAATTGTGAGAGCAGGTGATTGGCATTAGAATAGAAGTCATTTTATGAACATGCATCCACGTAAGTTGATGAATTACGCGATGCAATTATGAATTAACATTTTATAACGAGTCTACTCGCACCAGTTGTATGTATACAAGCATATTACACACAGGAATTAACAAAATGTCCCAGCATTGTCTTACCTTTCTAAGTGCAAGAAAGAAGTGCCACAAGTTATGAGTTATTCGCATTACGCATAGAATATAAACGGTTACAGCTAATGGATGGGTGATTGCAACCCTATTAAGCAGTATTAATGATCATTATATCATTTCTTCATCAAATATTCTCTTGAGTACGGTTAATTTTCTAAAGCAATATACGCGTGATATTGCGTTGAACATGTATTCAGTCTCATTCTGTATTCTCCCATTGCAGACATTTTATTTACTTTTCTCGTTCTCTGATGCCAGTTAACATAACCTCTGACGTAGGTAGGTTAGGATTATTCCCTTTCATTATAATTGTGATATTGAGCGTGGATTCAGAATTTCCACATTTCAATTTCGCCATTGTCTTAAGCCGTAGGAAAAATTCCGATTATTTTACTATAAACGAAATGGATATAGGATGTTGTGAAGGGTGGATGACCAATATCTGTGTTGAAGTAATATAATCATTCATGCTGTCGTCATTGGGTTACACAGAGCGGTATGACTTAATCTTTTTATGGACCGGGTATTGTGAAAGAGCCAGCAGTGAAACAAGAGGCTGAATATCTTTAACCAACGGTTCTTACGTGCTTTCATAAAAAATAATACATTAGCTCGTAGGATTCCGCGGATGTAGTGTTGACTTTTTCTTTTTCCGGGATTCATTCCGCGATTTTAAAATTGTAAAAAAACAATATTTCGCTATTACCCAAGATTAATCAGGGAGGCTATAAAAATTGCGAAGAGCCCGGAGAACGTCAACCGAGAAGACGGTTACACGTTGAGTAGAAATCTTAAACGAATTTTTCTAATTTAAAAATTCCTTCAACAATGGGAGTCCTCACTCATATATATAAAGACGAGTGAGACTAAGGAATCAGTTCAATCAGCGAAATATTGATTTTTACAATTTTAACATCACGGAATGATTCCCGAAAAAAGAAACAGTAAAAAATAATACATATTTATTTCTTTTCCTGTGATCCATTTCCCTATATTTTATAAATATTATGCACCACTTTTTTACCTGATTTCTAATAAAATCCTTTTTCTCCACCCAAAGTATTAGGGAAACAATCTAAGCGTTACAGCAATCAATATTCTTACTAAATCCAAAGTTAAGGTTTCTTTCGGCAGTTGATTGATTGAGGAACTGATGCAAAATATGTGGCTGGCTGACGTAATTCACCGGTTGTCTATTAACTTTTCGGCTCATGTCGTACTTTTATGCAGATTAAAGTTTAAATTTTCCTGTGCAACATTACTTTTTTGGCACTAACCCGTTGTATTTTAGCCTAAAAATAACCAAATTGTTAGTGATAGATTTTCAGAGTGATAGTGAAAATTTAATTTTTAAACGCTATTTTGACGGGGATGTTACTTCATGGGTCTTTTCCACTGCATTTAATGTAAACAATTTTGATTTCTTGAACTCTGTTTGGAAGAAGGAATTCTTTTAATTTCCGGAGTTTTATTAATCGTTTATACTCGTTTTAGGAGTCAATTTCGTCATTTCAAGCTTTAAAATGTTTTTTTATGCATGGCTCGCTTCGAAAATCTATGCTACATTCCATTTGAGTTTGCAAAGGCAGTTAGTTAAATTAAAGGTCTTCTGGATCCGCTATCCATTTTGGCATGTGATTGGCTTATCCTCTCATGGCTTAGCTAATGGCAAAGCTGGTGACTGCCTCAATACGCAAAATCAGTGCATGAGAAGTTTGTACACACCAAGTAAGGGCGGGGTTATTTTCCACCTATCACACCTGGATGTACACAAATACTAGGCCGTTAGGGTAGTCAATGGCAGAAAATTTATCCAAGCTCATTGTAGAAGAAATAGACTAGTTTAAACCTACTGTTGGATTTATATCGTAATTTGCAACGTAATAGTCATTATCAAAATGAAAAATAGACCTTAGTCGTCAGACAATCACATCATTCATGGCCTTTCCGGAATCTCTGGCATACTCGGGATTCGAATTCATGAGCTTCGTGTGGTCAGACAGGCGAGTTACTTTACTCACTTCTGCAGTCGGTTACGATTGTCAGTGTATATGGCGCCCAGGAATGAAACTTCCGTCCTATCAATGCTATCAATTCGATAGTATATTCAGACCTTATGAAGTTGGTCGCATTCGAAAATAATAATGCGTCCGCCACTCAGCTAAGGGGTCGTAATCAATGGTTTATTATGTAGAAGCACATTGTAAAAGGCATGAAATATATATATAAATCATAAGGAGACGATATATAAAGAATTTTGCAGAGGTAAGAAGGCGAGGATGTACATCAGAGTGAGAGGGCAACGTAATACCAGGTGGAATGGTTTACGCTCCTTAGTAGTATTTTGGAGGAAAATGGCTTCAGTGGTAGGGATATCAGGTGTTGGATTGCTTAAGCGAAAGAATCGTTTCCGAAGAGAAGGTAATTGATTAGAGGGCTCTTAAAAAATACGTATAGAAAAGATTGGTGAAAACTCTGTTGTGAATCGTGGCGCTGTTTCGGACGGAAACTTTGTCATTACTGAAGAGGATCTGGGTAGACCTTATATATGCAATGTATGTTTGGAGAAGAATGGGTAGGGTGAGCTGGATAGTGAAAAAAGAATGAGGAAGTGCGCGATATGGAGAGAGAGGAATTAAATTGGTGTCGTAGGTTTGCAGAAGCCAGAAAAATGGTTGGAGGTCGTTTTGAGAGATGCTTAGTGCTTACATGGTGAAAAGAGGGTGATTTAAGGCAGTGGGAGCGAGATATCTATTCCCATAAAATTCAATCAATTTGGCCTCATTATAAAGTAAAAAGATCTCATATATCCTTAGATACCAAATCATCAGCCGCTTACCAATATGATTTTGAGATATTTGTCAAATAATATCAGCTATTTTCCATGGGAAATGGCACGGGTATGCACTTCAGAGGCTCTTTATTTAAAAATGATGAAATTCTAACGCATACATCTCGTCAGAAATTTAACTGTGTGTAGTTTTTATGCTTTCTCAACAGTTTAAAAAACATTAATCAGTGACTTCACTGCAGTAATTTACACAGAATCGCAAAAATATCTTCGGTTTTGAAGGCATTTTAAGCGTACGGCGTGAAAAAAATGAGGCGAATTAAATGCTTATTATGTGTATTTAGTTAATTTATGAGAATTTTAGCAATTTAAAACAAAGTTTTGTGCGTGATTAATGCTCTGCTCTTGTTAGAGTTGCTTCAATTTTTAAATACAATTTGAATATGGTCACTACCGCTATGCACTTGGGAATAATATCGCTCTAACTATATTAAGGGAGAAAGATGTGGAATCTTGGAAGAGGAAGGGACTAGATAGAAATTTTGGACGCCACTAAGAGTGGGAGAAGGTATGTAAAAGTAAAAAGTATGTATGCAAAGAGTAAAAAGACGAACCAGATATGGGGAGGGTAGTTAAGGGACTGTCCAAAAACCTACTAATCAGTTGGTAGAATACAAAATGATTATGTTCATAAGCTTAGTAAACTTAAGTTGTGTGAATCCCTAAGGAGTAACGTATTTACTTGCAAAATTCACTATTAAATAAATGTGCGTATCATAGATCTTTCCAATTTCAAATCCTCCATCACAAGCGATGAAGCGATTGGGCAAGTCAGTGAGGTAAATGACCTTGCAGCCAAAGCCACAGTAGAAGTAATGGACCTTAACAGCGGCAACGCGGCGCAGCAAATTGAGATGGCAGTAAAAGCAACTGTACCTAATTACTTGGTGAGAGGGTGACTTGAAGGTCACCTTCTCACACCCTAACCGGTGTGAACAGGTAAGTGCATTCGTAACTGTTGAAGCACGGAAGGCAGCGAAGCTCCTTCACAATAAGACCCTGAAAGTAGGTCCATTAAACTGGAAGCTTAGAAGGTGCGAAATAGTGAAGAGGTGCTTCAAGTGCCTCGGCTATGGACACGTCGCTCACAGCTGCAAGGGCCCGGAGAGGCTAACTTGTGCTATAAGTGCGGCAAAAGCGGACACATGGTGACCAATTGCAACGCAACACCATACCGCGTAGCCTGTACAGATCTGAAAGTGAAAAAAACAAGGTAAACTATTGATCGGGCACAGGAATATGCCTTGCTTACCGACAGTGAAGAAGTAAACTACTGAATTTGAAGAAAAATAACTAGTATGGTGAAATTACTGCAAGGTAACATCCATCGCAGCCCCCCCCGCGGGCGACCTGCTGGAAAAGATAGCCCGCGAATATGATGTAGGTATCTTTATGGTAAGCGAACCGGGAAATGTCAAGAAAAGTGGACCGACCTAGTTCCCAGACAAACTAGGAGTTGCAGTGATATGGTGGTATGGTTGTGAGGAGATAGAAGACCGGCGGAGAGATATAGAAGGACATATAATTGCTGCTGGTGACTTCAATTTAAAAGCAATGGAATGGGAGTGGTATGAGTACGACTTAAGGGGTATCATCACAATAGCCTCGAGACTAAATCTTATTGTACTAAATGATGGCAAGACGACATTCAGAGCATGACTGTTGGAAACCATACCAGATATGTTCTTCACTTCGGAATACATATATAACCGGAATAATCAGTGACTGGCTGGTTTTCGATGGCTGTATGGCCAACGATCATATGTACATCACATTTTATGTAGAACGGCGACATACGAGACCGGCCAAAAAACTACTCCGTGATTAACTCAATCGAAACGCGGTCCTGGTGTTATTTCGAATTGCTTGAAAAGTTATGAAAATTACCTACGACCTACCCATGAAATCAATGACCTGTGATCAGTGGCATAATTCGGGGGTTGCAAGGGGTGGCAATTGCCACCCCAGAATTGTCCAATCCAGTATTTTGCCACCCCAGAATTTTAAGTAAAAATCTCAATAAGTTACAAAAAATTAGAAAATTCAATTCTACATGCACGGCCCATTCTTGAACTTTATTGATTCTTCATTAATTATACCTAATTTAGGTGAACCCCGGGACCCCTCTTCCACCTGGGAGGTATTCCATACCCCCCAGTAGGCCCTGCGACCCCAGTTAATAAGCTGGAATTATGCTCATGCCTCATGCCTATGATGCCCCCTTTTGTTCATTATATACATAAATGATCTATGCTCTCGAATTAGCAGTAAAATACGTTTATTTTCTGACGACGCTGTCATCTATCGCGAAATTAATGATCACTCTGACTTTGAAATTCTATCATCGGATTTAAACAACGTTCATGTGTGGAGCCAAGAGTGGGGACTCGAACTTAATCTGAGCAAATGTACGGCGGTACATTTCTTGCGGAGGTCGTCCAACTATCCCCGTGTATATGCTGTGGATGGCGTTAAGATAAAGGCGACAGATGAAGTTAAGTATCTGGGAGTTACGATAACCTCAAACCTATCGTGGGGAACACATATAAGAAATATTTGTGGCAGAGCTCTGAAGAAGCTAGGATTCGTCAAGCGTATTGTGGGAAGATTCTCAGATGAAAAAGTAAAAGAGAGGTGCTATTTCGCACTCGTCCGGCCACACCTTGAATATGCAGCAAGCATATGGGATCCGGTGCAGAAAGACTTAATCCGGGAACTTAATAAAATACAAAGGAAAGCTGCGCGATTTGTCAAAAACAGCTACGGGCGTACATACAGCGTTACGCAGATGTTAAACGAATTAGGCTGGGAGCCGCTAGAGACTCGGAGACTACGCGCTAGGCTTAGATTACTTGAGCAATTGAGAATAGATATCTTTCAGAGCGACACGGAGAACATCATATTAGAACCCCACTATATTTCCAGGTCCGACAGAAACGATAAATTATGAGAGATATTTTGCCGAACGGATAGGTATGGGAATTCGTTTTTCCCCCGAACAATAAAGGACTTTAATAAATGCAAGGCGTAATCTCAAAGAGCGTTTCCTTTTTATATGTAAACGGCTGGTGTCCTAACACCCCCCGCCACACGCCTATTGAGGCGGCTTGCGGGGTAGTATGTAGATGATTACCGCTTCAATCACTTAATGCCGCTCTGAAATTCAATGAGGCGAAGTATTCATTAGTGACAAAATTGGGTAAAGGACACGGCGTTAAATTCGAGGTTTTATTTTGTTACAATCACCATCCATAGCAATTCCTTTTTCTCAAAATGAATTTTGCACAATCGCTTTCAATTTATGTCACAATATTCAAATTCTCCTTGCGGAAACAAATTGAACGTTCCGGCTGATAGCTACCACCAGTTTGCACACGCCCTTCATTCACCCTCCAAAGCTCCTGTTGATGGAATGAGGGCAGGCCGCCGCTGCATCCAATCCCCTTGACGACTCTCCAGTGACGTCCGCCGGCTTGTCGCGAATGCATGCCATGCTACACGGAGCCCGGAGAGAATCTTTTTCCCATCAGCCGCAAGGGTCGGGGGGCGCGGGGAAGGGGAGGGAGTTGGGTGGAGGGGAAGAAGAGGACACAAGTGGAGATGGAAGGGTGAGATGAGTGAGGATTGTGAAGGGAGGAGGATTGAGGAACATGCATTATTAAAAAAAATATATTTGTATGTAAACTTCATGTTCCTGTATACACAGGGCAACAAGGCATAACCAGACGATAAGACGTGTCCAAACTGTTATTTTGTTTCATACTAGTTGAAAAGTCTGATGAAACAGTTTAAAATATTGGCTAAATAGTCAACAAGTAATGAATGAAGAAATGATTAATTCGAAACCAGTGTGGTTTTCTAATTTCAATGAAAATATATTTCTTGGTAAACAATATATTATTTATACAAATATTTGAATAAAAATTTTTGGTGATGTAGGCGGAGCTATTCAGAAGTTGTTTCACTTATGCGTATTTTGAAAAATGCATATGCCTGATCCATGGGTCAGTTCTTGGAGAACGTACATGGGAGCTCTTTGTCCATCTGTTGGGTCACATCTGAATCACTACGCCTAGCAACTGAATCATACTTACGTACGCGTAGCCTTATACATGTGTAGCATATTGATTTAAAAAATTAAGGAGGTACCACCGCGACTGTGATTCAAGACAAGTACGAAATTCCAACTGTTTGTTTAATTAGTTAAAAAATCCTGCCTTCGCTGATGACACGTATTAGCTATTGAGACCCGAAATTAAGGTACTATGTATAAAAATCATAAACAGCATCATCATCGGTGGAAACAAGGGAAGAAGAAGAATAAAAAGATGAGGAGGAAAACAGCGGTAAAATAGGAACTTGGAACGTAAGGACCGTGATAAGGGCCGGGAAGCTTGAAAATATTAAACAGGAAATAGAAAAAGGAAAAATAGATCCTTTGGGATTGTGCGAGGTGAGATGGAAGGATAGTGGGGACTATTGGAGTGATAGCTACAGGGTAATCTATAGTGGGGGAGAAGTGAGTCAAGAAGTGAGGTATGGTACTGAACACAAAATTGGGGCTGAGGGTGGTAAACATTAATCAGGTAAGGGACAGGATACTAGTGGTAGAAATAAAAGCACACACGACAAATTTCGTACTGGTTCAGGTATACATGCCTACAAGCAACCATAAGGGGAGGAAGAGGTGTACGAGTAAGTAAAAGAAGTAATAAGAGAAGTGCCGGGAAAGAAAAACCTGATAGTGATGGGTGACTGGAATGCAGTGGTGGGGGAAGGGAGAGACAGATTAGAAGTGGGAGGGTTTGGGCTAGGTGCTAGGAAGAAGAAATGATCGCGGTGGAAAGGTAGTTGAGTTTTGTAGAAGAAATAAATTAGTAGTGACAAACACTTAGTTTAAACATCACCCCAGGCTAAGGTACACATGGAACATGCCGGGTGATACTGGGAGATACCAAATTGATTATATAATGGTAAGGCAGACATTTAGGAACAGTGTAAAAAAACTCGCGTAGCTATCCAGGGGTGGATGCGGACTCAGATCATAACTTGGTGATGATGAAGTGTGAAGTTAGATTCAAAAGGCTTTGTAAAGGTAGGAAAATAAAGAGGTGGAATCTTGAAGCATTAGAAGGGTTGAAAATGAGGGAATACCAAGAGATGGTAGAAAAGAACATAGGTGAAGAGAAGCGGATGAGAACGATAGAGAGAAGATGGGAGATTATAAAAACAGGCATCGCAGGAGCGGCAGAGAAAACAATAGGAACTCTGGAAAGAAGAGGGTTGAAAAGCAGTGGGTAATGGAAGAAATGATTAAGAAAATGGAGGAGAGAAGGATATGGAAAAACGTGAACACCGATGTAGGAAAGAGGAAGTACAAGGAATTGAATAATTAACTCCGGCGAGTGACCAATCGGGCAAAATAAAACTGGTGGAAGGGACAATGTGAGGGACAACGGGACAATGCTACATACACTCCGAATACATATATATTAATCGCGGAATTGCTGCGGTCCCCGGTGCGGACCTAGAAACGTGTAAGATGAATAATTTTTTCCTAAAAGCTTTGCCTTATTCATAAAATTTATGGACATGTTTTGCGCGATGGCCATGTTAGGTGAATTTTTTTTACAAAAAACACACTTCACTTTCACGTATCAAGCCGTCATGTAATTTCTTCATAAATCTATTTCGTGGATCAGAGAAGTGACGCCGCGACGAATAATGGCGTGAGGCTTCCTTTTTGGATTGCGTGTCTTTTTCATATTTTTATAATTTTTATTGGAAATTTTTAGGATGACTGGCGCTGTAATCGTCGGTCATTGAGTGCGCAATCTAAGAATTTGTTAAGTAAGCGGAAAAAAAATACTTGGACCACATTTCACTTACGTGCATCTGTTAATGCGTTGGAAATTATCACACAGGCAGTAATGGATATGACACATGAATTATATTTCGAGCTTTTTTCCTTAATTAGAGCATGTCACGACTAAATGTTTCGCCTCGGTATTCAAAATGTAGACGATATTATATTGAAACGTTTTTTTTTCGAATATGTACTTGGCTTGACACCGAGATATGTAAAATCAACAATTATAATATTAATGAATGTATTATTTCGCGTTTAGAACAATTTCTGTGCATATGTAATCGAATTATTACGAAATATACATCATTCGTCAAAAGACTACGTGCTATAATAGTATTGAATTGCCAAAAAACCAAATCCATGAGATGGAATTTTAAAAATATTTTATCTAAAGATATCACTAATAATTACACATGTGCAAAGTTTCACGCAAATCTGTTCATCATAATAATAATAGTAGTTATATATAAATAATAGTTCCAACCCCCTTAAAGACTGCGATTGACGCATATTTACATGCAATATATATATGTGATTATTTAAACATTTGGTTCATGCGCATTATTCAAACATAAGGAACATGTTTTATGCATGTTTCCAACTCAGTACCATTTATCTTTTCCCTAGGCTATCATTACGTGGCGTATCTGTGGCATATGATATGATGTGCCACATCACGAGTGCCACATCACGAGATATGATCAAAAATCTAAGTAATACCTTGTGAGCCACTTCAAGAGTTTGTGGCTGGGGACTTGAGAAGGTGAAGCCGAGATATACCTATAGGATCGTAGCGCTAAGGTTGGTGGCACTAATGTTAATGAGATAGGTGTTATAGCCAGCGCACTAACCCGATATCCTCGAATATGACGACAATAGAAACGAACCACTTTGATTTGACGAATAAATGTGTAACTCATGAATGCGAAAATTTCACATGGGGAAAAAAGCATTTGCCTTGACCGGGACTCGAACCCCGATATCGCACTGAGTGTGATATTGAAGGATCCGGGTTCGGGTCTCGGTCAAGGGGAATGATTTTTCCTCAGTGAAATTTTCGAACTTACGTGAACTTGCGGGTGACTCCATAAAGGTGTCTAGTGCCGATTTTCTAAAACGTTGTAATTCATGGTTGATTTCGCTCTAATACCTTGATGCACAAAATCAATTTGTGAAGGGTAGGTACTTCGGACATTTCAACCCCCTGCAATGCGGAGAAAAACAGCATAGCGTAAGAGATGCGTGTAAAAAAAAACCTCGGGGAAACTTTTACCGTGGGACAGAGGGATCCAGTTCGTCTTTCAGTTCAGTTTCGTCGAGAAAAGGTCTCGCGCACAAAAAAATAAGGGGTTAGAAGGACTCGTGAGTCACCGCGCCGGATGCACGCTATAATGAAACGCGTGTCTCTTCTCAGACCTCAGTGAGCTAGCGTGTGCGTTCGAGCCGTTTCACACGCGAAGAGGCTGGAGTGAGCTCGCGGTTCGTCCTCGTGATGCTAGAAGCACGGGTGTTAAAAAACATTCCACGTCGCTCGACTAATGCGCCAGATATGGCAAACAAAAAACAGCAGCGGCGGTCGGATGGATGGAGAGGGAATTCTGTGGGAATAGTCATATGCATAGGGTATTGGGGGAGGAGGGTTGAGAGCGATAAGGTTTGTGGATGGGAAAAGTAAGTAGCTTCCCATTTGCACCCGCGCCGTCGCGCCCACCACAGACCGCTTCGCACGATGCACTGCACGACGGGACAATTTGAGAGAGTAACCTCTTTTATGCATGCGGAGAAACGTCAAGACGGTTGCTTGAGCGAGATATTTCCTTAATCATAATGGATACCATATTCGAATTTTATATCTCAATTTCATTGTCTATAAGAAGTGTGAAGTAAATATTGTAATATAAATGGTGCAAAATATAGCCTGTATATGACAAAAATTCTCAGTAATTTAATAAATATAACTAAATAAGTCTCTAACTTGACTCATTTTTTCTCGCCGTACAGCTGTAAAGCCTAAAAACACAAGTTTTTTTGCAATTCTGTAAAAGTTACTGCGGTGAGTAATTGATTAATTTTTATAAATTGTTAAGGAAACACGCAAACTACATACCGTTAGTTTTTTTGACGAGATCTAGGTGTTATCAATTCTATTTTTTTTTAATATTCTCTCTCTGGAGCGCACAGCCGTAATATATCCCATGTAAAACAGCTTTTATTTTTAGGCAAATTTCTCGAAAAGTAGTTAGGGAAGGGGTTAATATTTTGATACCATTGGAAAGATGAGTTTTTTTCTTTAAAATGAGGTCAAATTCATCAAATACTAGGCGAAGTTTTTTTTCGCTCAAATTACCTTAAATCACAACTACTTCGAGGAGGTTTCCGAAAAGGCAATGATTAAAATTGTCACCACTGTGGTCGCTAATCTAGTTATTATTGACTGATGACTCAATAAATTTCTTGGGAATGGGTTTGTGTGGCGCTAAGAATATTGGCTTCCTATTCTGGGTTCGAACTTCAGCGTTGACAAAGATTTTTCAGTGGAATCGGGATGACTACTCGGGTGCAAGCAGTGACGTAGCCAGCGAGGGGGGGGGGTCCAGTGGGTCCCTCCCAACATTTTGAATATATTTAAATTAAGTGCACTAAAGGAAAAAAAATTTTCATGTGAACAACATTTATTGATTTCAGTTATTTTTTATTCTGAACAACTTTTATAATTAACATTTTTGTAATTTTGAAGCTAAAACCGTGGGTATTTTACTGTCAAAAATTTGTATGGTAAGACTTCAAAAAAGGGTGCTTCGCTGGTCACAATTGCACTCTTTAATTGGCCAATCATACAATGTTGTCTCTTATTTTTTTACAATTTTCAACTGCCCCCAACTTATACTTGAACTCTCTGAAACGAAATCCTTGCCGCACCATTTTTTCCAGGTCCGGTTTTCATTAACGCTGACCACAAGATTAATTTTTCATTACGTTAACTTTATGTTAACTTAAAGTTTAAGTTTTGTGTATTACATTAGACTCATAATCATCATCTCAGCTCTTTTTTGAAAAATTGAACTGAAAATTAAGGTAAATCACTTTTCCAAATAACTACCATTAGGGTATGATGCTCCATTTGGGCTGGTCAATTTGTTCATGTAGACCACCAAACTCGAGCTACTGCACCATTGCACTTGCATGATTGGTTGTTATTTCCTCTTTCTGGTATCGTTCACGATGACCTAATTACGCCTGGTAATTATCCTAAAAAATATTTGGTTTAAAAAAATACAGTAATTAAGTTGTCCCTAAGTGCTCCCAGAAGTCACGTTTTGTATATTCAGCTCCGTGCGACGATGTAGACTCAGCCGTTTGAGAATCTTCCAAATGATAATTTTGATATTTCTTGCGTGAAAAGTTCGAATGGATGTATCATGACTGTGGGAGCCGATAAAAAAAGTCCTTAGATATTCAATTTCTCTATAATTTCTGTTTAATACCATAAACATTTAAAAAAATATTTCATGCGTTGTAAGTGCGACTAAGTAACATTTTTTTGGATCAAATAAGGGAATCAATATCTCCACTGTCAGCTGCTTTTTGTTTATTTTTTAAACATAATTTTTGCTTGTTTTTTGATGAATAATGTTTAAAATGCTGTGAAAAATTATCCATCTCCTCTCAGATAACATAAGTATATGTAGAATTATAAATAATCGTCTATGGAATAATGATCAACCTTTTATCAGATTCTGACCAGGTTTATCCTTAAAGAAATCTGCGAATGAATATTTTCTGTACTTACTTGTGACGGTTGTGAACTCATTTGCATTCACAAATAGGTTGATATTTATTATTCAACTAAGTCCCAAGCCATTGTACCTCTGCAACAAATTGAATCACCATTTATGTTGAAGAAATTGATGATATAAATTTCCACTTTAAAATTCAACGAGATCCTGTGTGTTAATTCAAGAAAAAAGAACTTAGAGAATTGTACGTGTACATTTTATTCATGTGACTTTAAATTTTGAGGAACTTCTTCCACGCTTAATGGAATGAATTTGTGCATGTATAATAAAACTGCCGACTGTTATTTTCAAAAGAGTTACGCCTCGCGAAAAATATTTTTCAGCTTAGTTCGCGGCGGAAGGAGAGGACGATGTCATCAAAGCTCCTAATGAAGTCTTTTCAGCCAACTTTCACGACTTCGCCTTGTTTTCGGGGAAGACTTAGTATTCCGTTGCCGTTAACAAAGCCCGAAAAGATTTGAAGTTCCATTGAGACCCATCCAGGGACTTTTGGATTCGGAAGAGTCGACATGCAGGCCAGGTGCCCATTAGGGGCTTCAATTTTTCATGTCGCGCGAAGAGAGAAAGGACTTCTCTCCTTATCCCGTGAGGGGAGCGGAGTGTGAAGAAAATGGAGGGCGCCAGCTATTCGTCTTTCAAGCCGTGGAAGTCCCAACCAACGGCAGACATCCGGTGAGAGTGCTGGGCTAGGGCCGGCGCGGCCAAGTCGCCCTCTAATGGATTGAGCACACAACCCCAAGCATTTCGCGATGCAGACGGCGACTGTTGCGACGCATGACCCCGCGCAAATGCGCTTAAAACACATGGCCGTTCGCGTGCATGCGCGCACACAACGTCGGCGTGCACAATTGGATACGTACCAAGAGAGAAGCCCAGCGAAAATCCTAGCCAAATTAGTCATCAAACGTGATTTATTCAGATTCTCTTTCCTAAGGTGTGAGATATTGGTTTTCATAAATGTGCAAGTATGATGGGAATAGCAATCATTCCAGCCAAAATTTAAGTATAATCAAAGGTTTTTATTTATGCCAGCGAATTAAACTATCATTTTATGAACAATGGATTTTCCTTTCTGTAAAAAAATACTTTTTTATGAACATAGATAAATAATTCAAGTCGAATTTGGCAACGGAACTGATAAAAAATGTTTTCGATTTTTAATATCTTATCTCTCTTCCTTTTTTATGTTACATAATTATAAAAATGTCCAAATTAGATGTCAAGATTTAGCTTTGTAATTTGGCAATACTGGCATCTAAATCTAGTCCCTAACTACGACTGATGATAGCATTTTTCGAAGAACCTTTTGAAAATTTAGTTTTATTATTTTGCGAAGAAATTGATTTGATGGAAAGTTATGAGGGTGTTTTACATTAGAAAATATGGATTCTGGTTTTAGTAGCAGTATCAGAATTTAATTTTCGATACTTCTAAAGCTAGAGCTATGAATGATAGTCTAACTTAAGATTTCCCCCTTTGGTAAACACATCATTGAAGTGCATCACCGACCTATATCTTGTCACCGGATCCAATTATTGTTCTGTCATAGATAACGAAACCGAAAGTGCCAGTATAATATTATTTCCGTCTGATTCCGCTTTGTGTGCAATATGTAGGTTTGAAATAAGGGATGCATGGAAATATTTTTAGAATTTTCAGTGCAAATGGTCCTACTTATACATAAACATTCTCGTTAGTATTATAGTGGAGGTGACCGGTTTTGTTCGCCCAAGGACCTTTATTTTGCTTCATTGCCTTCTCACGCCCTTCTTATGGAGGGAAGGTTTTAGAGGCCGGACAAAAAAGGAGCCATCATCTTGGAGAGCGGGTTGCATCGATTTTCCACCCTCGCTTGTTTTTTTCCGCTCGCCTTAAGAACTCTTAGAGGCGACAGGACGTGCCTGCGAATCCAATGCGACGGCTTTATCCGCGCCCCCTACTCCCCTTCGTTGAATGCGTTAAAGGATGGCTTAGTTTCTTTTCCTGAACGGGTTCAATTTCCCGCCGAGGGATGGCAAGATTTCGCCGATGATGGAGCAAACAAATGCTAATTGAAAATGTAATTACTTCCACGAGAGAAATATTAATAGCAAAGCCGAGGATGAGAACGTTATCGATGAATCATGAACGTATATCATCATGGGATCCAGAATAGAAGTCACAACTTCATGCAGCGCAGCAGACGTGCAGTTACATCTAGTCCCCTTAAATCCTCTCTAATTGCCTTAGGAATCAGGAAGCATGGATAGCGTGATGGTCTGCGCATTATGCCGGGTCTATACTAGTGCCTTAAGTGAGAGTTTAAGTGACACGTTCGTATAAGGTGGTAGTGTAGGTGTCAGCAGCTTCATTTAAGGACTCCTTCACTTAAGTTACTTTAAAACCGTAATTAAGTCAACTATTTCCACTTAATTGGTGTTCTTCAAGTGTTATGCGTTATGTATTTTGAAATGTATAGGTTTTTATTATTGTAATTTTGGAGGTTTCAGGCAGGAATAACTGTGTAACTGGTCACTTTCTGTGTAAGAGGAAGCAGTTATATTTTGCACATGTGGGGGATAATGTAATATTCATAGATTGTGGTGTATTATTAAGTGTAGGAAGTTTTATAAGGTACCAGGTGTATTGTTAAAAGTTATATTTTCTGGTGATATAATTAGACTAAAGTGGGTAAAATTATCCATAGTGAATAATTTCAGTTTGTTGGAATTTTTGCTTATGATATGTTTTAACGCTCATTTTAAGTGAAGATATGAAGTCACAGGCCTTATCAACCCCATAAGTAAAATTTAATGTGGAACCTAACATTATGCCTTTCAATTGTATGGATTTGTTCAAATTGCAGTAGGTGAAGCCCGAGGTAGCTGAGGTTCTTTGGTATGTTTCCCATAATGATTTTTTAAGGTATTTTTTTTAGCCGTACCTAAAGGTAGAAGACAAAAAAAGGAATTACTTCTAATAGCATTTTTAGCCGTACCTTAAATTGATAGAAAAAACATGAATTATATTCGACTTCTAATAGCTATTTTTTTATCGTCAAATATCAACTATTTCCTTGAAGCTGGCCAGAATAAAATATTAGGTAAAAAACACGTTATTTTCGTATGTTGCCGGTATGGTGGAACCCTTTCTGACAGTCTACCAAACAAATTACCCCAACACTCCTCTCCTTCTTACAGCTTTAACTGCCAGAGATTTGTGCGTGATATTTGTTAAAAAGGAACACTTTAAAAGCAAGACATGTCTGTGGTGTAGATGTATCCAAAGAGGAAAATCTAATTCCCGCAAAGGACATTGTTCTTAGTTTTTCTTTTCTTAAAATTTGTACTCATTCTCATTTGGCCTCTTTATATGACAAGTTTTTAGTATAAGTCATCTGAAAATCTATTGTGATAATACAATTAATTAATCCTTATTGAACTGTGACATCAGTTAAGTGGCATCAACTATTTTCTTGCCTTGATGCTCAACTGTTAAGATTCACTGTTCTTTAATTCCCGAAATTGACGATCACGACGCTTCATTCGACTTAAAGTTCAAGTGCAGCTGTCGGGCCGCACTTAATGTAAATCTTAAGTGAATTCACTTAAGTCTGTAGTGTAGACAAGGCATTAGCCCGGAAAATCGAAGGTCCGTGGTACGATTATAGGACCGGGTGGATTTTTTCCTTGGGCAATTTATATGTTCGTTCAAAATGTAGTAATTTGTGTTGACAAAGGCGGATGAGATATATACCTGAATTTTAAATGTCTTATACGCGGTGGAATACCTATAGAATCGACTTTCCACCAGTTAAAAGGCGGAATAAATTCCAACGGAGGATGCCTAGGACATGCTTATACGACTACAGGATGCATGATTACCACCGGCAAGAAAATCAAGTATCTGAGGTCAGTCATTGATAAGAGGGGAGCATTGTATGAGGAGGGATGGAGCATTGTATGAGGAGGGAGCATTGTATGAGGAGCACCGAATAGCTTGCGGATGGATGAAATGGAGGAAGATAAGCGGGGTCCTATTCGTAAAAAGGGTGAGCTGTAAAATGAAAGAGAAATTGTACATGACGGTGGTGAGGCCGGCGATGCGGAGACATGGTCAATCAGGAAGGTACTGGAGAGAAGGATGGAGTTGGCGGAGATGAGGACGTTGAGATGGATGAGCGGTGTGACAAAAAAGGACAGGATAAGGAATGGCCACAGAGGTACAGTCAAGGTGAGAACCTATTGGAAAGAAGACTCAGGAAAGCAGGCTGAGGTGGTTTGGCCATGTCGAACGAAGGGATGAGGACTACAGGGACAAAGAAGTGGAAAGAATTGAGGTGGAGGGGTAGAGAAAGAGGAGTAGATCAAACCTTAGATGGAACTTAGATAAAGTGACAGAGAACGTAAAGGGAGAAGGGTTGGTGGCCGGAGGGTGCTTTAGTTTGGAAGAAATGGAGGAAAAGGATTAGGGGGCCGGCGGTGGAGACTGGGGGCGATGCCGATCGCCGCCGACGGAACATGTACCCCTTCACAGCTCGGCGGCCAGAAAACAAATGAAAGGTGTTAGGCATCACCATAACATCGGCACTGCAATACTTACATGTCATCGGAAAAAGCAAAATTATTTGATTTTTTAGTTCAATTTCCGTGATCAAATGATTGAATATGTTATAAAATAAGTTGTTAATTATTTATTTAAGGTAATTTTATGGCAATAGTTACGCTTTAACCATATATGTTAAGCAAACGTGCAACGTCTCCATCGTCTTCGTAAGGTAATTGAAATCAGATGAAATAAAAGTCTCGAGACTGGATTCCAGCATTATATATTGCTTCAAGCGTAATATTTGTGCGTATGAAATAATTCTGTTTTTATTAAACTTGCTTGCCAAGGTTATATTGGCATTAACACATGAGAAGTTTCACTTGTTGAACATGCAGTAAACAATAGCCACGACATGAAAATTTCCACCCCGTAATTGTGGCATCAAGATTAGATAACTATGGTTAAAATAAATACTTGTTCAATGGCCGATTGACGCCAGTCTCAAGTTAACGCTAGTAAAAAAGCGTTGCAATAACCTTAGGGAAGGCTATTATCGTTTAATACAAGAGCAGTTTTTCTCACATAATCTTAATTTAAACTCTGAACAACTAAGTTATATTGTAGAAATAATAAGTATCGACAAAAAGAAGCCTTAACGAAAACAGAAGGTCTCACTAGCCACCGAAGGGGGTTTCACTTTTGAAAGGCAGCGGTCTTTCCCGCGGCCGGATTTTTCTGTCGGGGTGAAAATTTCGCTGCGTGAAAAATCAGCGCTAGTCAGCGGCACTGAGTGGCCTGACGTCATGATTTCTAAAGACGTGTTCTCATTGGCTGAGTTCCGCCGCTATGCCCCCATAAGGGGGGCTTCATAGGTCGGCGGCGGAGGCATAGCGGCGCAACTCAGCCAATGAGAACACTCATTTAGAAATCATGACGTCAGGCTGAGTCAGTGTCGCTGACAAGTGCTGGATCGCCGCGAAATATTCATCCCGACTGAAATCCCCGGCGGCGGCCGAGGCCAAGAAGCGGGAAAGCGCGCTACCTTTCAAAAGTGAAACCTCCTTCGGTGGCTAGTGAGACCTTCTGTTTTAGCTAAGGCTTCTTTTTGTCGACACTTATTGTTTCTACATTATATCTTAGTTGCTTTAGAGTTTAATTTATGATTATGTGAGAAAAACTGCTCCCCATTTTACTAGCGTTAACATGAGAATGGCTTCAATCGGCCATTGGACACACATTTATTTTGACCATAGATATCCCATTTCAATGCCACAATTACGTTGTGGAAATTTTAATGTCGTGGCTATTGTTCACTGCATATTCAACAAGTGGAACTGATCATGTGTTAATGCTAACATAACCTTGCCTTGTTCCAAGGATATAATTGCCGACCCTGTCTAACGCGGGATATGGCTCTATGGAAGTAGAAGATTTCACCCTGAAAAGACAAAGAATATGCAATAAATGTGCCTCCTTTGCCTATTCCTATGTAAGTTACATCTAAAATTTCATCGAAGTCCTATAAAAATTATATTAATGGAAATTTATGAAAAGGAAAATTGTGGCCTCTTCATGTCAAAGACCTGATGACGCTTCCTGTAACGGAGGAGAAATTGTTGTCGCTCCAACGCTCTCTCCAACTGCAAGGAAGCACATAATTAAATTATATTTTATGTATGCTCTTTCATGAAAGCAGTTCTTGGAAAATAAATGCAGCAGAGTTAAAAAAAAATAATTGGAAGCAAAGAAAATGTGGTGTCATTGATGAATGATGAAATCAAATGGGCAGAGAAAATATCACGTGAATAACTCCGATGATGAGTAGGAGGTAAAAGACTTTTAATGAAAACTCTCCAAAGTAGAAGAGACAAACTTATTGGGCACATTATAAGACACTACAGCCTCTTAAAACAGCACTGAAAGGAAATATTAATGGTAAGAATATTTCAAGGAGATCAAGACCGGAATGCGTGAAGTGAATTATGAAGGACAGTGAGGGAGTATGAGGGTGGTTGGAGGGATGCTTGTTTATGTACAGATTTGCGTGAAACTTTGCATACGTGTTCTTATTACTAATATATATATAGATTTAAGTGATATAATTCCATCGTACCGATTAGGTTTTTGGGTAATTTAATGCTATTTTAACACGTAGTCTTATGAGCTTTATTTCGTAATAGTTCGATGACATGTGTACAAATTTTCTCTTAAACGTGATGATATATTTATTATTATTGTAATTTTTGGTAGCAAATATCAAGGTGTCACGCTGAGTTCAATATTAAAAAGCAGCATATTTCATTATAATTTATTCTAAATTTTTGATACTGTGCTTAAAATTCTAGTCACAATATACTTTAGTTAAGGAAAAAAATTTAAAATATCATTCTTGTATCATTTCCATTACTGCCTCTATGGTGAGTTCCACCGTATAAACAGATGCTCTAAAATGAAAAATGATCTAAGAACTTTTTTCGACTTACTTAAAAAAAGTTTAAATTGTGCACTCAGTGACCGTTCCAGCCATCATGAATAAAGGAATATGAAGGACTGAAGCAGCTCGCTGAGAGGAGAGTGAAGTGGAAAGCTGTGGCAAACCAATCTTGGCACTAATGACGGCTGATAATAGAACGGTAGAACAAGACGGAGCCACTAAGCGCACACTGTGATTTTTAGATGACTTTATTTTCGTTTGACTGGTGAGTTAGGGCTAAAGAAATAATTTTTGTTAGTAAAAAGTAAAAAGTAAAAAGTATCTTTTGATCTTCCTAGTATAGATATTTTTCTCGTAATTTTATGTGAGCTGTCGAATGTGAGGATGCGGAAATAAAGTCTAATATTCTTCAGAGCCAGGAACAGAGAAGTTAGGGCGTGTTTCTAGTAACTTCCCTCCGGTCTAATTTGGTTAATTCGCGTTAGTAGTGACTTACGTTCCTGTTTCTCAAATAACCTAATTAAACTCCCCTTTTATAATAAAAGATTTTATCGCAAATATGAAGACCTTTCTTGGAATCTTTCTCCGTTTCTTAATCGAGTAAATCTTCGAATATCCTGTAATATTTACTGTATATTCGTAGTGAACCCTTGCATCAGTAAGATCACATCCATTTACGACTCTCATTTCATTTCCCGGTGACATGGGTAATAAGATACTGAGTTCAAGACACAAATGAAATTAAGTTTTAAATCACAGATTGGGCTCAGCGAGAGAGATTTTTAATTGAGTCGTCTCTTTTGAAGCGAAGACCCTGGAGTGTTTTGGAGGACGCTTCACGTCATCGGAAGGGACGTTAAGCAACCGTTCCTCTCAATCCTTGCGTCAGCAGTACGCTACTGTCCTCGTCGGTGTCCTCTCAAGCCTTCTCTTTATCCCATTTCCATTTTTATACCGAGGTAAACCGATTATCCTTCATATTGTTACCGAGCACGACAGATAAGGGACTCTACGAAAGCAGCAAAATGTGTCTCTTGAGAATGGCTGTTTACGTAGATATTTTTTCCCACATATATTGGACATCTAGAAAATGGAAAATTGGATTAAAATGAAGCAATAATGAGAAATAGCGTATTTCTGTCGTGTCAAATGAAAGTTTGCCAAGTTTGAAGTATGAAGTGGGCAAATAATTTGGACGAAAATAAAGAGTGAAACAGTAGTGGCCTTCGTATAATAGACGTGGAATCTAAGAGAGTAGAGGGAAATTTGTTCAATAAGTTGTTTCATCAGCTATCTCGTATTTTTGGCGTCGTTAAAAGCGTTTATTTGCTCTAATAAAAATTGTATTCATGGTGATTGACGCAAAAATTCCATCAATGGAATGAATATCTACTTACTCTTTCCTAATGCCGAGGGACCGCATGCATAGACAGTGAGTGGAGAAGATTTTATAAGTCAAACACTGTTCTTCTAATAATTTGTATTAGGGGAGATGTTCAAGTGAATTGATCCATTTATCAGGATATGGAGAACGTTAACCTCTTGGTGTTTTATTGAAGAGTATTGTAATTATGCTGCTGGGTTTCTCTCCCGTTTTCTAACGTATTGAAATGGAAACCTAGGATAGTGGATAGGAGACAGAAATGTTTTTTTTAACTTTTAAGCATGGGGTATCAGTGTGTAATTTTAAAGGAAAATTTGTATCGTTTATTAGGGAATAAAAATAGTAGTTTTTATTACTTTATGCCTGCAAATATTTTTTTTGAAATGCGTTCAATCAATACTTCAATTTAAAAAAATCGATTTTCGCTATCTATAAGTTGTTGGGAGATGAATTAGTGGCATAAGTAGGTGAAAATAAGTGGCAAGGATGATGAATAAATTATTATTGAAGTGAATATTCGATTGTATGTAAATGATGGAATCTGGGAAGGAACACTGGAAATCACCGAAAGCAAATAATTAAGATTGATAAATTACTGTACCAGATGATGACGTGATTATGTCGACACGCGTCGTTGTGAAATAGTGGAAGAGGGAAATTACTGCAGAATCTTAGATGATTGAATATATTTTCACTCACTTAGTTGGACTTAAACATATTGCAATGCATTGGACTCACTTGTAGGATATCCACCCTATATATTTTCACTCTGAACCTGTTTCAAAGTACATAGTTAAGCAGTTTTTTTGAGTTGGTCGACCTATTAAGGCAGGTTTAGATGGAAGTATAAATACCGATTCGAATATTTGACAGCCACAGGCCCTTGTCTCATAACATGACGTGATTCTTCAGTTCGTCATGCGTCCTATCTCTCTTCATTCGATCTAAAAAGCTCCTCCCCTTCTTTCCAATCCCCGCTTACCCAACATCCTCCCCTCTATCACCTTCAGCATCCCTTCGCCCCTCATTACCTCTTCCAACTACATAATCTGCTTCCTCCTTATACTATCTGGTTGTCTTATCTCCTCACCCACCATGTTAAGCACTTCCTCGTTCGTCTTCCTTTCCGTCCATCGCACTCTATTCATTCCTATCCACACCCTTATCTCAAACGAATGTCTCTCGTCCTCTTTCCTCAGAGTTCACATATCTGCATTATGCAACGCTACAATTCATGTAAAACTCTTTGCCAGTCTTTTCTTTTCACACTTATGCAAGGTCCTCGTCGTTAATTTTCTCCTATTAGTCTTGACAAACGTAATTCTTCTTTTAATGTCTTTACTATTGTGCCCATTTTCCACTAACGAGGGTTTTCACTTGACTACACCGAAGATACTATTGTCGGTTGAAATATATAACATCGAATGCTAGCACTTGTTTATTATAAATCGTATTGGATCTGAAAGTCAAATTTAATTCACGGGAAAATGAAGATGAATTGTGTCCAAATATGATTTGTTTGTAACTCATCCTAGATGATGTAATGGTGTGAAAGAGAAGTATTCAGATTCTATGATTGTGTAACGAAAAATAAAAATTTTATAGCCCACAATTTTTGGTCAGAACATGTATGCTCAATCCGGATTTCTTTGGATGCTTTTGCATCATCATCAGGTGCTTGAATGACACAATCAAGTCAAGCACCTGATGATTATGCAAAAGCATTGAAATCCGGATTTTGTAAGCATGTTTTGACGAAAAATTGTGGATTGTAGAAGTTATATTTTTCGTTTTCAAATGTAATTCCACCAAGTCAAACCTGATCTTATTTCTTTTATGGATGATTGTGGTTCAGCGTAAGTTCTATACCTACTCCGCTTTCATTATTATAGTCACAGTAAAGTTAAAATTTTCACCCTTATGTTTTTTACTGCAGTTGGCACCCCCCTCTTACTTCCTCTTAAATCCCGCTCATCTTGGGCTACTTTTCCCGCCACGCCTACCAACCGGCCACCTCTACCCAGCCGCGAGTTTTCACGGGGACAGCGAAGGATCAAGAGACCCCTGGGAGCACACGTAAATTTGGAAGACGCCGAGTGGGTAGGTACATTACTTTGCTTTTAAAGTTGCATTTGCTCATTATTCTTTGGCTGCATATTAATTCTGCTCTTACACTAATTTTAAGTGGAATTTAAACATGATTTGGTTAATTAGAAACACTAAAAGGTATTTCGCAATATATATTTAGTCACTCAAACGGTTTCGGTGTCACCCATTCATTTGTTTTAGAGCCCTTCCATGTTGAATCATAGAAGTTAGTCGAAATTCAGAATATCTGGTGTGTAAAATCAATAGGCCTGTTCAAATTATTTTAATCAAATGCTTGTATGCTTTTGGATGAATGAATAATGATTCTTCAGGTTTCCGCGATTTTTAACAATTCTTTTACTATGTATTTCCGGGATCCATCGCGTTTGGCTGCTTTTTCGCAACGTTGCTAATGCTTTCTTAAAGTTTCTTTATCTGCGGTCCTGCTTAGGATCATTTTTAAGGGATAACCATTGTTTTCTAGTGTAAAGATGAGGTGACATTTCTCCAAGTGTAGTGATTCGGCCTCTGAAGTGCTGTTGGCAGAATATGATGGAATAATATGTTCACCGCTGAGCTTTTTTTTGGGCGGGATAGTGGTGTGATCTTGCATCCAAATACCGGCCGGTATGAGTTTTCTTTCGGTAAACTGCGTGGCCGAGGCTTCCTTTCATAAAAATGATAAAAAGAGAATAAATAATGTTTAAATAAATTAATGAATTACTGCGGGAAAATCAACAGGACAAATTTTAAAACATTCACTGAGACGAGACGTGAGAAGTGAATTGCCACTTGGAGTTCTGCCGGAACAGAAAGAGAGAACAGAGAGAGATTCATTGGGGAAGGAGGGAGCGTTCGTTAATTAAGGCACCGCAGCCGTGAAACCACCAAATGCTCAGGATACGAAACCGAGAACCGAATCGAAAGTGACACTTAATCATCTCCGTGACAGATGACACGGAACAGTGTACGCTGCTAGACCACCAAGGACTCTTAACCTCACCCTGAGAAAAAAAAACAGAAAGGGACTTACGTAAAATGGAAACAACTAAAACATGTTCTTTCTTTCCCGCAAATGGACTTTGAGAGGCAAAAATATAATTTAACAAATGTTAGGGATAACGAAAGGATTGGTGGAGGTTGAGCGTTGCCATGAGGACGTGAAAACAAAGGGATAATGGTAATGCCATCGGAGTAACTTCAGTAATCCCCCTTAAGGAAACCTTACTTGCTCAACCTCATCATATTCCTTCCGGTCAATGGCTGGGCCGCCATTGGGTCTGTACCTGGTCACGTGCTAGCATCGCGTCCTTACGACATCAAAGGGAAACCGGTATCTAATGAAATTCGTGCGGTGGTCAAGGGAATAAGTTGCGTCCTTTCGTAAAAGGTGAAACTGAGAATTTTAAATAGGGAATATCGTATTACATGATCCATTATTATATGCGTTGTTTCATGGATAGGTTATTATTGCTTCATTCCGATCTTCTTCTGATTGCTCGCTCGATATCTGGCAAATGCGAAAGTATTTTGGCTGCTGTGCACGGCAAACGTAATCTTTCATGGAGAAAATTTATTTGAATAACTGCAGTTCTTAATTTTTATGCAGTCGTATAATCCTCGCAGGTTTGGTTAATGCGGTAACAGGTATCATAACTTCTGCGCTGTAGATGGATACATGTGCTACATTTGTTATTTATGAGGAATGATTAAGAGGTAAGATATAATTAAAAAGAAAGGTAAATACTTTGTCACTGTTCAAGTCGTCTATAAACTCGAATTTCGCCCGAAATATCATTTTCGCTGGAAAATAATTTCTGCTTAATATTCCTTTGAATCCATCTGACTACCACTCGTTCGAGTGAATTACAAGGGTGTTATTGATGGTATTGAGGTAATTTAATTAATTTTTGAATATTTTAGAAATGATGGGCATTGCAAATTACTCGAAGGCAATCTAAATCTTATGGGACATATCTTATTGTTCGTCACCCTTCAAATTTCTGAAAAATGAAATATATTTTTTTAACTGGCGAAGATACAGTTGTTTGATATATGTTTTCAGGCACTTTCTTATGCGAATGTGGAAATATAACTTAACTTTGTAAATTTTGTGTACCCTTACGCAATTAAGTATTATTTTGATGTAATTAGTTTGATTGTTCCTTCCTAGTTGTCAGTCTGTCCCTTTCAAGCACAATTTAACTTTTAGTATAGTATATGGTACTACATAGTTTTATGGTACCTCTGCCTAATACAGACAAGATCAATAAAATTAGCTCTGATTATTTTATCATTTACCTCTCCATATTTCATTCAGCATTTGTTTTAATACCGTGAGTGCCCCTTATTTTCTCGTTCTTAAGTCTAATCTTTTACTTAAAAATATGCAAACTATAATGTAAATATTCTACTTCAATAGGTTAAAGTACTAGATTTGTAACATGCCGCTTTGTATAAAAATAATAACCTTCTGAAAATCCATGTGACTTAAAAGGACCTAGAAAGTATGTATGCAATACAGGCATAATTAGTTTTTTCCTAAAGCATATGGGCCAGAACTATCGCTAAATTTCTTCAAAATCAAAGAATTATACGATGCAAATCAAAGAATTGATTCACAGTAACCTCAGTACAATGAAGGTTGATTGTATCGAGTCCGTTTTGAGTCCGTTAAGATATTTGAAGCAATATCATTTTATTGGATGTGAAAATGATGCATGTTTCATATGAACTTTTCTTAAAACAATAAATGGCATCTGGAAAATATTATGGAAAAGTTTGATATTACTTCAGCTATTTGTGGAAATTTTTTTTTGTCGAGTCGGGCTCATATCTTAGCCCCTTTAAGAGATCCCACTGCGACTGTGTGAGTCGAAACAAATACTTAATTATATGTTTTTGTTTATTTTGTTTAAAACCCTGTTTTATGTGATGTCCTGCGTTACTTATTGAAAACCAAAATTAAGGTACAAAATTGCAGGTTATTCCGCGAATATATTTTAAATGAGCACTTTTCTCCAGCCATGCAGCGCCAATTACATTGAATTACCGCATTTTGACTTCAAATATCGCAGTAATTGGATAATTACTCAGAAAATATATCGAGAGGTAGCGTATATTTTATTTTTATACAATTTCTCGAGATATTTTCCTTCTAATGAGCAGTTTTTCGTGAAATTGGCATTTATATTAGATGGTAAAATACTATTTTCCCCCGTGCTTCTCCCATGCTCCTAATGAGCACTAAATAATTTCAAGCTCAATTTGCGAGAAAAATGGCGTGGAAAGGTAACATTTTGTTGCTCATATCAGATAGAGGACAAGTTTTTCTACAAACAGAAAATAACTAATACTAATGTTGTTTAATCAACTTCCAAAAGAACTAAGATTTAAAAAAAATAGGAAATGCTAAGGTAAATATAAACTTAGTAAATAAATGACTATTAATAATTTCAAAGATGTCACAATATCTTCAATTAAACAGCACACTGTACGCAGTCTGCATATACATAACATAAAATTTAGACAATATTTTGAGTTGTAGTGGTAAATTTTTATTAATTTGTTATTTATATGTATATAAGTGACAGTTTATTTTGTATGAATTCTGATAATTTGTGCTTCTTTCAGACGAGCCTATTGGCTCTGACGAAGCGCAACTCTGAGTAATTATATTAATGTGATCAATAATCAAGGGTAATTAAGTTAATATTTAATCACATATATGCACTTTCTACTACCTATATAGATTGATATTACAGTAACTATGTTGTCTTCCATTTGATATAACTCTCCTTGTAGTTGAATATTATTTGTATAATATATATGTATGGGTTTTATTGTAATAATAATCAATACTACATTCGATTTTAAAAAGTTGAGAGATTATGATGCCAATAAAATGACATTTAGGTCATTTTTCGATGGAATCACCTCTTTTCTCCACACCACAATTCTTTAAAGTTCCGGCAAATTATGTTTCTAAAGAAACATTTGGCGCTATCAGCGTACATATCATTCCCAAAGCTCAGTTGCAGCGGAGTATTCATAACGTAGACTTGCTATTTTCTCATCGTCATCCCTTCAGAAATTGGTAGATGCGCTTTCTATCCCCGAATACCCCTTTCCCGTCCTTCCGGCGAAACTTTGGGTCAGATCTGAGGTCGTCCTTCTTGAAAAAAATAGGGAAAGGGTGTAAGTGTAAAGAGAATGCAGAGTAGGAGTGAGGATAAGGGGTTAAGTATCCCAAATTGCCTCTGCCTTCGAGGCGAACGAAGCCGGCATACTTTACGACGGAATCTGATGACTCCCTGGGGCCATAATCCAATCGGGGTGCTCCAGTTCTCCATCCCTGGCCTTACTGATGCTCAAAGCGTATTTTTAGCTATTTTAAATCTTCTCGGAAACATTGTTTCATCTTGTGAAAGACCAAGGTAGCTGATTTTTAGTCGTGGCTAGGCTGCCAGCACGCGTCTGCAGCGTCTGCAAGAGTTTGCGGTGAATTTTACTCGCTCGAAATATTTTTCACAAGTTAGTGCTGAGACAGATTGGTTGCTGTTCGCATTGGAAACAATACGCTTCTGCAAGCGACTTGCCGAAACTTTTATGAGTTCTGCAAGTGGACTTGAAGAGTCGTTTACGAGTGAAGTTTACGTCAAAAGTCGCTTTCTGTAAGTAACTTGCGCAATAAACTTGCCAGTGTAAACCCACTTTAACACAGTTGGAAAGATGTTTTCAAGCCATCTTTATACGGTGCTTAAGTATAAACATCCAATGCTCTCTAATCCAATACGGACTTGAATCGGGACGGTAGTCGTGACGCAACTCATTTCCAACGAGCTGTAATACCGGGCTATAATTATAGAAAGAAAGTGTTTAAGGCATGCGAGTTATGACATAATGTTGTGATATATTATCATCCGGCCTCGGTGGCGGCGTGGTAAAGTCCTCGCCTGCCAATCCGAAGGTCGCGGGTTCGAATCCCGGGTAGAAAACATCGCCCTGGGCATGGTTGTGTGTGTTCGTCCATTTAATAAACATTTAGTTATTGGATTCGGCTGTTAGATATATAGAGATTATTATTATTATCGGGGAGGATTGGAAATTATTAGAAAAAAATGTAACACAGATGAGATGAGGAAAGATGGTACAAAAATGAGGAGAAGGCAGCGTGTGCGTAAGTTGATGAACCACATGGTGGCGGAAAAGACGGTTTTTATCATTTGACAAAGTTAGCGCTCATCTAAAAGGAGCATAAAGAATTTTTCCTACCACCAAATGCTGCCTACCATCCTCCAAGCACTTCAACGGTGTATCGAATTCACAGTGAGAAAGGAAATGAACGAGTCGGAAGAGGAGGTTGCAAGAGATGGAAAACCCTTGAAAATAGTGACTAATCTCTCGTGACCTTATAATGGAAATCATCTCTAGTCGTGTTGAGGTTCTAATTAATAAGCGCTTCATATAACAATTATCTCTCCTTATGCCGACGATGCCGTCGCGAGAGTCGAATTTAAACGAGCTAAAGTGCCCTCGGAACTGAAAAATACTTGGGAGTCTTTGGAATTTCGCGTTATGGGAAATTTCCGCATGCTATTCGTACATGTAAAGAATACCACGAGGGTTTTTAGTTTTTCCAAATCATAAAAAATCCCACCTAACGATGGTCGAGTTATCGAAACACAACCTGTATTTACAAAGTATTTTCGTTTTTTCACAACCTGTTTCATAGTTCACAGTTCTCAGGAGTCAGTAGAATTTCGTCTTCCTTCTTTCTACTATCTTTGTGAAATCAGAACAAGACAGATTTTCTGAAACCAGAGTGTCAGAGCAATTAATTTTTAAGAGGAATTTCTACACCTACGTTGATGTACTACCCTGCAGGCCGTTGCAGGGGCGTCTGGCAGGTGGCATTGCACCTTGCATGACTATGGGAGGGAATGGGGAAAAAGAATTGGATGAGGGAGAGGACAAATGTGAATGATTTTGTAATGAAGTGTCTCAGTGTAGCGATGTCTTTGTCTTAATCACTAATAGTGCCTGGAAAGAAGGAATTTTTCTACCTATCTCTTGGGAAATGTATCAATCTCTCTTTATTCGTCGCTTCCATCGACCTTAGAGATGTAGCTTGGGGTTGAAATAATATATCCTCAGTGTCACCCTAAAACTAGCGTGACCTGAATTTTTCAACTAATTTCAGTATAGCGTGTAGCCTCCGAGTCTCCGGCGGCTCCCAGCCTAGTCCTCGCATATGCGTGTCACAGGACGTGTTTGCTCGTATCAGTTTTTAACGAAGAAATCGGCTTTGTTTGCATTTTGTTCGCGTATTGAATCTTTCCCTAGAACTTAAAGTTTATACTTACGTCCTATTGTATTTTCAAAACTTTGAGCTTTGGGATGATAAGCCTATTGAGCTAGTAGAAAATGTGCCAAATTTTTATGTTGTTTCTTTGGGAAGATGACCGACAACTGAGGTCATTTGCACCATTATGGATTGTTGGACATGTTTTTAAAGGAAGGATTACTTAGGGAAAGGAGGAAGGGTGGGTAGAAACACGGCGTCGACGTTACCCTACTCTTTAACGTAAGACGCCGAAGGGACCCCAGTTTAACTTTCCATCCGACAGACGAAGGGCTGCACTCGAAGTGCCCATAGTACCCAATTAGGGATCGGGATTCCTCTGAAATATTTCATCAGCAGCCGGGAATGAAACCCGGACCCTCAAATTGGGTGGCCAGTACCAAATCAACCTGATCCCCGTTAATTAGAGTTGGTTGGGAGCGCGCTATTGTAGCAGCTAAACATTTCAGGAGCTGCGGCTGTATCGGGCTACATAAAAAAGTACCTACAAAAGTAAGAGCTGCAAACATTTCTGTACCACATAGCTGTTTTCAACAGCTAATTTTCAAAATTACTAGGTAAACTACGGAATAGAACGGCGTTTTGACTTAATCATTTCGAGATACTACCCCATCATACCACCATAAAAAGATCTTTTGACCAACACATTTGCTGTACTTGGCTTTTAAAATATAATTGCAGAAACTTACATTGATTAAGCAGATATCATAAATTATTACTTCAATAGGTTAGGGCTCAACTGCAGCTAAGCAGTAACAGAAATCGACCAAACATTTGACTTTTTATATAATAAAAGTGAGTGGAAACCAAAAGTAGCCGACCGCTGCTTTTTGTGAGTAGCTTTAATATAGCTGCTACCTTTTTAAGTGTGTAGCTAATTGAGGAGCTGCTACCTGTTTGAGGGATTAACTAAAAAGTAAGCAACAATTCTTGTGTTTCTTGAAAAGCCCTGCCGTTAATGTATGCTAGTTCAAGTATACACGTAACAGAATAAATAAAACATTTTGCTGGAAGAGACGTCTGGGCAAAGGGAACAAAATTGTTGTTGATACCTTCAGTAAAGCCGTGTCCGCCACGTGTTCGCGGAATACCCCAGGTGACGCCTGCGAGGGAAGACTCTAAACGTGAACTCTTTGCCATTTTCATTTTAGAAAAAAATAATGAAAAGGGACGGTAATGGGATAAAGGGAAAGGGTATTTGGGGGTGGGGGGATATTCCGTGGGGGGAGTGGGGGCAGGGGGCTTGTAAAAGAGGCTTGGCGTGTACACTCAGTGCCCACACGAGGCGGTTAGCCCATTGTCAAACCCCTTCTTTCCTCCTCCCCGCGCATGTTCCTGTTCCGCTCCGCAAAAGAGGTGTTCGCGGCCGGAGCACCGGCTTATTGTCACTCCTCCCAACCACCACCGATGCCCCCTTTTATATATCCCGAGGATAAAGCGAGGCTATCCAGTTACGGAACTCGGCGAGAAGGTGAAAGAGGCAACGCTGAGATGCCAAGAGATAGAGAGAGAAAGAGCGACAGGAGAAGGGAGTGGGAGAGTTGGAAAAAAGTTACATAACGGAAACGATCGCTCTCGAAAGGCTTTAACGCTCCCAAATGCATCGATCTTCTCCTCTCGTTCTCAACGCCTTCTCTTGCGAAGGACTTTTGCAATGCCGCTCATCCCTTGCCGCCACCCCCCCCATCTCCCCACTCCTGTCGATATCGGTTTTAGGCGTATTGATTTCATCGGGAGGAGGTCGTCTACAGGGAGAAGGAGGAGGAGAGGGAGCAAAAGTCGTTGCAGTAATCCTGCCTTCATTTTTATTTTGGACGTGCAAGGTTTCATTTCGACCGCTGCACGTCACGGATTCCAAACAGGCCCTTGCTTGATCCGGCCTGCAGACGACGTCGCGTGCATATATTAAATGGCCTTCTCGATGAAACGCCCTCATTTGATATTTCTGGACGCAAATGTAAAATGTTGGGCATGTTCTGGGCACGAGGTCATATTTTAAAGTTTTGCACTGGGGGGCATCGTTCAGACATCAATGGCTTTCTATTCAAGCTGTTGAAGTTAGCGCAGATCGAATCACACCAGAGAACTTGGGGGCACAAGAACGGCGATGAGTTTAACGATGTGCGGAGGTAAATCGTCTGCTAACCAGCCGAAAAGTTTTCGAATTTATTTTTTTTTATTTTTGCAGCACATTTAAATATATCACTCACGATTGTTTTATACACTATGGAAATAATAAGGGGTGGATTTGAACCTTAAGTGATCGATAAAGTCGATGCGTTCTCCAGGCTTGATTGGTCCTTAAAGTGACGCGAGAATAATAGAGAAATACTGCAATGAATATGCAGACGATGTGATAGAATGCCTATTGGATGATTAGTTTAAAAGTTGTTGAGAAAAGTTTAAAATTTATATCAACGTATTTTAAGCTTTTGTTATTGCAAAAGAAGATGTTATTAAATTGAAGGGTCTCATTCTATGTCGAAGAATCCATGACAGTTTGAAAAGACTCGGCTTGCACCTCCCTGACGTCAGTGCCATCCGTTGACTTCTATGTATCTCTCTATTAAAAGGACATAATCATTTGTTTCTAAACCTGCCAATTGTATTTTTATCACCCTACAATACCTTTAGTTTTTATTTCTCCGTAAAAAATCCTTTGCACCATTTACCTTCTATTTTGTAGTTCAAAAAGAGAAAAATGATAAAATATGGTTAAAGTTCCAAGTGCTCTATAACGTTGTAACAAATTGCTGGACTTGCCCAATCCTCAAGTTATTCTTCATTGGGGAAGAAAATATCCTTGCAAGAATAGTTTGACTTGGAATAAAAGTTATATATTTTTGCAAATGATTCAGCTCATTTATTCACTACTGTGAATGAGCTTGGGTCGTGAATTAATCTTATATTAAACATACTTGCGGAGCTTTTTTCTACTGAAACCGGCTGGAACTAAGCAAGTGAAGTGGTTGAAAATAAAGGCTTGAGCCAAGTGCAATGGAATGATTTAAAAATGGCCTGCTGGTCTTTTTTTGAATCAAATTAACTTAATATCATGCCGAGTTGCTACGCGTCACATTGTAACGCGACATTTCACCTAATTCGCAAATTTTATCTTCATCTTATTTCAAGGTTGGATTTTAGCTGACGTCATGAATATCCAGGCTTTTGATAAAGTGTTTTTTATGCTTGAAGCTCTCATTGAAGGAAAAGATACAGGAGAATTAGTAATACACATCTGCCTGTATTGTTTTTTTTTAAATGCCGGCTCCAATTAGCCGGATCACACTTATTCGTGGGCGAGACGAGAAAACTTAAGCTGTGGATGTTCAGCATCTAACTTCGTCGAGTCTGCTCTTGACAGCTGGTTGTTTTTCGTCGTTTAATTCCAATGGGCAGTCGACAAGGGTTTGCAGTTGTGAAATTGGCTCTGTAAAAAAATCAATGGAATGGATGAGTATTCTATTGTTTTAGTATATTAAATGATAGATGATGTTAATGCTCAATACAAGCTCCTAAATAAGTGTATAAACGGTATGTTTATTGTAAATTTTTTTAAATTGTATTTTTTTGAATATCCTTGAGAGTAAGGTAATATAGGTGTCCATTCCCAGAGTAAAGTCTTTTACGCTAGACCCACTAAAATAAATAATATTTCTATCACAATTTAGTTCGCTTCTGAAGTCACAAATTAGTTGAAATTCTTTTCCCCTAAAATACAAGTACTAACAGGCCATGGAGCATTTATTCAAGTTCCAGTTTATAGATATATTACTTATATGGAGTTTTTGAAGTAAAATAATTCATTGCAGAACATTTGAATAGATGAACCCTATTATACATTTATGGTATACCCAATTTGTTAGTATTTAAATGCTAGTATTTGCAGCAATGGTGTATGATAGTGATGGAAATTAAGGAAGTAAATTTGCTGTGAATGAATCTTATTGTACTGAATTTAAACATAGATACAAATCTGTGACATGTGTTCACCGTTGGTTATGGAGTACGGTTAGTTACCTACGGCCTCTGATTCCTCTGCTTGACATCATAATTGCTTTCTGAAATCGGGCTGTCCAAGCCTGAAATGGCTTTGGCGTTCTTAAAGTATCGTAGCAATAGTTTGACCAATATCCCCACGTAGACACTGGGATTTAAATTCCAAGTGAATGTGGCCAAGTCTACATGGGGAAGACTGGTTGAACTATTTCTACTAATGTTAAAGAGCACCTAAGACATTTCAGGCTTGGACAGCCCGAAAAAACTATTCTTACTGAACACAGCATTAGTCTTAGCCGTGGGATTAAATGGGGTAACGACAAGATTTTTTGCCGTTTCAATAATTATTGGGATGGACTGGCAAAGGAAATCATTGAGATCCAGCTGGAAAGGGATAATTTTAATCGTGACGCTGGTTTTCATCTTAGAAATTCTTCGAGTTCCATTTTAAAGATAATTCGGAATACAAGTACCAATACTCCTCTCCATTTGCAAAATTTTCAATTTTCACCTTCCGACCAATCAGGAGTCACCTGATTGTTGGACCCAGCTTATAAAGTAGGCCCTAGACGAGCAAGCTGCTTGATCAAACGGTTCAGTCAATCGATTGACGTGCGCTTCAATCAACCATCAATCAATCCTACAATCTTTTGATCAAAACTCATTCTCAGTTGAAATTCCGACTCGGAAAGTAAAGTGTCTGTCGTGAAGTTCTTCGATTTCAAATGCCATACTTTTTTTATTTCGGTTAAAGTAGTCTTTGCTTTTTACTTTCCACAGCTCAGGGCAATCCCTGTATAACTCTATCAGCAAACTGATAAACTCGCGCTCCAAACTTTCAGAAGTTACATTACACTGTTTTTTGCGAATTTTCAAAAAATAGAGATACAGTTTCCGCGTTTTGAGGGAGCATTATGTCCTCCATGGTTGCTGACGAATGACTGATGTAATTCTTGATCAAAATTGGCCTAGACGGACCAGCACACTCGTCAACCGCTTGAGCTATTCAAACTTTCTATCAATCTCCGTCAACGCTTGGCTCAAGCGTCAAACGGGTTCCTAGACGGTCATTTATGCTTTATTCAATCGATTGACTCCAGCTTTTGATCAAAATGATTAACCGTCTAGGGCCATCCTTAAGCCAGCCGTACTAGAATTCTACGATATTAACCTCGAAGGCGATGGACTAGTCGTCCGACGAAACGCCCGTATTTTTTGCAAGTTTAACCTGGTAGAATTACCGAGAAGTATTTTCACCAAGCATTCTCCGGGAAAGCATTGAACGTTTTAGCCTGATAATAGATTAGAATAGCTGGAGATGAACACACTGGGTAGACAACATGCTGTTGCTCCTTTTTTCAGACGAAAACTCTTTCTAATGTGGGAATGGTTGGGGAAGAAAAAATATTTTGTTGATATAGAAAAAGGCACAAAAAAAATTAAATGCATGGAAATGAAGCTCTTGAAAAAGATCAGCGGATACATTAATTTGGAGACTATCTGAATTGAATCAATTCAAATTTCCAACTACTTCAAGTGCCGGTGATCCGTCTTAAATTTGATTTAAACCCTCAATTCTCGAGAATTAAAATTTCTGGAAAGTTGTGCCAGTGGATTTTAAAATACTCAATTGATCACCACGATATAGCAATACGGGCTGAGGAATTTGAAAACTAAGCATTATTATTGATCTTAAAGTTCATTCTTTGCGTCGTTCATTTGACGAGACTTCGATATTCTTATTTCCCTATTGAGTCGCCTCTTAACTATCTGAAAAATGTAGGAAAATTTACTCATACTAAACATAGAATGTAAATAACACCAGCAGAATTCTAATGCCTTCCAAATCATAACAAATTCACGTAGATAAGTTCAAATTATCGAAGTTAAACATGTATTTTCTAATGAAGTTGTGTTGGGAGTCACCATGTACAACTTTTTCTTCCTTCTTTCTGCTTTCTTTGTGGAATCAGAACTCAACAAAGATTCATTGAAGCCAGAATAGTGGAATAAATTAGGTACTTTTTTAAGAGTAGTTTTGAAATTTGCGTCTGCATACTTCCCTGAGAGATTCCAAAGGGGCGTGTGGCAGAGGGTGTTAAGACACCAGCCATGTAACGGGGAGGGCATAGGGAAAGGAATTGGAAGAGGACGAAGGTGAATTACGTGTGAACAGAAGGTCTTCCGTCTCGCTTGGTTAAAATATCTTATGGTGCGATGAAAGAAGGAATTCTTGTACCAGTCATTTCGTCAGTGTATCTCTCTTAGGTGTAGCTTCTATCAATTCTAGAGCTATAGTGAGGGGTTCTCATAATATCTACCGCTTGATTCTGAAACCGGCCTGATTTGAATTTTCAAGTAGTCTGACCCTAGCTTGTAGACTCGGGGTCTATCGGCTCCCAACCTTAGTCCTTCCATCAGCTAATTATGAACATTGGTAAAACTGCGATGAGACAGCATTAAAAAATAATCTGCTTTGATTCCTGCATCATTTATAGCGGTATATTTTAATCGTCCGTTTCTAAGAATGAATATACGGTTAATTTAGCCATTAGCTGTAACGGAAAAATAGCCAGGGGCTAGTGGGTGGAATTTTCCACCAGTATACTGCAAATCAGTTCATGTTAATGGTCTTTATAATTGGATGATCCTAGATGTTTTCGGGTCTATGAAGAAGTAATATTTGATTTAAAAAGAGCCTAGGGAAACATTACTTTCCTAAGGTACGTGGATAATATTAAAATTGCTCAATTCTAATAAGTATACTGAAAACCGGGTCATGTTGATGGAATTTGTAATTGGATGACTTAAATGTTTTCTGGTTGATAAACAAGTATTATTTGATTTAAAAAGGGCTTAGGGTAACATTAATTTAACCAAGGTTCGTGGAGAACCTTAACATTGCTCCATTCTCGATTATTAATGAATAGCTTCCTCCGAAAAGAACTAGGCCTCTGAAGTAAAAAAATCATCATTATGAGAGCCGTTGCAAGTACATTAGATTATTGTACATCATCATTGTACCTCCTAATCATCAGAAATATGAACAATGTCCATATTTCTAAATTATAATAATGCCACAATGCTTTGAACCATCAGCTCCCAACCTGTGGTACGAATACCCGAAGGAGTTCGTGCCCCACGTAAGAGGAGTAAGTGCGTATTTAGTGGCTACGGATGCGTGACAAAATTTGAATAATGACGAGTTCACGGTTGAAGTAGCAGCAAGAATATAAAAAATCCTTTTAATTTTAAGAAACACGATTTTTGAACATGGGTGATGAAATTTGAACAGGGTGGAAATGTTGCTTTAGACTAAAACGTTTAGTGTAATTCATGAAGTTTCGCTTAAGTGGAAGGAACTAGCCATTAAAATACATATCACATTTCTGCTGATAGTAACCAGACGCATTGCAGCAACAATGCTGACTTTAAAATTTTATGATAAAATTCTCTTATTACCTCTGCTCTTTAATACTTACCTTTCACCCTCCATGAATATTGGCGCGCCATAGGCTACGGTAAATGCTTCACTGAGCCATGAACGCTTGATGAGTTGCACCAGGAAACGAATATCTTTAGGCGCTTGCATGTAACTGATTGGCTCATTATGGTGGTAACTAAACGGAACAGGACGCACGCTACTTCTGTCAAGGTACATATCTACTTGTTTGTTGTGACCAGAGTGAGATATTTAATTTCGCCTATCTTATTCGGTGGCACCCTGTATACCTTGCCCCCTATAACAACTGGACGTTGGTTATGCACTGTCACCCAGCCTGCAGGCGTGGGGGAGAATGATAAATAATCAGCGCCATGTGAAAAATTGCTCGGGTCCTCTGCCAAAAAAAAAAGAAAACCGACATTATTGCTTCTTAATGCTTCCGGCCAGGTGGGGATCACTTAGGAACCGCCGTGACAACTCAAGGAACCCTGAGGAGGAGACTTTAATGTGAAAGAGAGGCAAGGTCACCCGTATAATTTAACACGCGCGCAGACACACGGCATACATACGCAAGTGGGACGTCAAAAAAGATGACCATATGCTCGTGTAGATGTGTTTACCCTGAAGAGTAGACGCTCATATTTTTTTAATCGCCCAGAAGAAGGAACGGAGTGGGTGGTGGGGATCATTATAATAACAAATGGGTCTAGTTACTCGAGTTCCTGGAACCAAGTGGGACTCATTGGGGCCAGACTTTGGCGGGAGAACGACAAGTATAAGTTTTTCGGGTGGCGTCTTAATTTGGCTCAATTTTGACGGCGGGCGACTGCTGAGTAGTTGGTCCGCGAAAGGGTCTCAGTGCTCTTCCTTCGGCCTACGGCGAGGAAGCGGTCATTCTTTGACCTCAAGGGCTCATCTCACCCGTCTTATTCCCCGCAAACAGGGAGGTCATTTTGTAATCTCACCTTTTCAATGACTATTTGCGGGAAGGCGGGAGATCCGTTTCGCTCTCTTAATGATCGGCTCACGATCGATCAAGGTCCGATGGTGGATCTATTTTACGTTCCTTACGACTTACGATGGAACTAATGAAATGCGGAGGCAAATGAAACGAATCAAGAGTCGAAAGAGCGGGTGAGTCAAATAAAAGACCTGCAGATCACCACTTGATAGCCGAAGATGGTCACGCCGCGCCGCCTGCGTGGCGGAGTGGAACAACGAAAAATGACGTAATGTTCCGTATTTTATGAGGTATTCTCACTCAAATGGGATTAAAAAATCACTCCTCTGTTCTTGTATTCCTTCCGCCGCTAGTATGAAGTGATTGATTTACAACGTAGGGTGGTAGTGGTAGACAACGTGGTAGACAACGGTATTCATTATATCATGAGAAAAAGCGGGAGGAGTGGTACTACCGGTAACCGGGTTTGTGTGGTGACTAGAGTGCTTGATTCCCATCCCGATGGCCCTGGATCGACCCTCAGTGGTGATGGAGTTTTTGAAGTGAAACTTTTTTACTGTCACTTTATATTTTACACCCGCTGTAGCGCCAGCTGTAAACACGTTCGCTTGATGTGGGGTATAACCATCTCATGAACGACGTGTGACACGACACGGAAATACGTCAGATGACGTCAGATATTTTTGATACAAATTCCTTGGCATTTATAATGAAACTGGAGGGCTGAAATTTTCAGGGATTGTTTTTAATCACCCAGTTAGTTGGGAAAAATTAAAAACTCGGAAAAAGTCTCCATATTTCGAGGATAGACATAAATATTTTTTATGGGGTTAAATGGGAGAAACGAACAATTTACTTGTAGATAAATTTTCTTTTGCTCATTAAAATATATGAAAAATACACCTACAACGGCGAGATTTGAACCGAAATATCTCTAAAAGATTATAATTTTATTTTATTGCGTCAGTTTTCCCGTAGTGATTTTTAAAATACGAAATGTTAGTTATAGCATATCATTTTAGCGTTTTTTCTCTCTCTTCCATGATTAGAACCATGGATACTAGAATTTAAGGATAGCAGACTCCCAACTTCGGCATGATACCATTTTTGAAGCTGCCGACCGCAGCGCCACTGTCATTAGTGAGACGATCCCAATTTACGTAGTTTACGTAGTTTCAACGACGAAAAACAAACGTAGTTTCACTTTTTTTCCATTTCGAACTGAGAGAAATTACGGCTAGTTAGTAAGAAGCTAATGGTTTTATCCGTCAGATGATAATGTTAACTTAATGTGATATCAATATAATCACAGAGAACCCCTTCAATAGTCTATATCAAGGTATCAATAGCCTCTCAGCCTAAAACTAAACAATGTCTACAAAATAGCTATAAACAACGAAAAGTTAGATCGATGACGACTAAAAAAAAATCATTAGCATCGGTATGGGTAATGAGTGTAATTCACGAGTACTTGAATTCAGTAATACATACTTCAATGATCATAACAAAGATATTTAAATCACATAGGGAAGAAAAGCCAAAGTCTGTCAAAATAATCAGAGGTCTACAATGGATACATAGGTATTCATCAGCATCGACCATGCCTTGCTATACGGTAGCGTGAAGAATAAAACAGAGTATGTACTAACATTAGCCTTAAACAAGCTTCTTTTCTTCACACCTAAAATTCTGTTCTTTCTCACAGTTGCGGAATATCATTTGGAACACCCAGGAACAAAGTAAGATCTCTTACCCATTTTTAGTCAAGAAATCATTCATTATCTATACTAATAATTGAAAATCCCCACAAGCTGCCATCCCGTCATGCGTAAGCAAAGCAAAAATGACGGTAACAAAACGTAAACAAACAATCTCAGAAGCTTCACCAATGCCACCTAACAAATGGCTTCTAAACAGTTAAACAAAAAACAATGAAAGCGCAATGAGCTTGGCGGGGCTGATTAGAATATGGCAACGACCACAATTATTGGCCTCGAATACTCTGATTTGTTTAAAAACTAATGGAAATTTTACTAACATCTAAGATTAATTTCTTTGAGATACAGTCATTTGAACGATTTAGGAGCTCACCGCAGATTTTTCACCGCAGTTTGCACCGCAGATTCTGGCCCGATATAGTGTTTTTTAAACAAATAAACATTTGTTTGTTTTTTATTTCTGTTGTTGCTATAAACAACTCAGTGAGAGTTCCACTTCCGTCGTGCGTCCACAAACCGGCACACCCAGCTTTTTTTGGTCCCTACTTGAGCGCTTCAAGTGCATAACTAAGTCCGTCTGATGGGACGATAAAATATAGACCCTTTGGCGCCTTTGATCAAGAGTAAGCTAATGCAAACGCCTAGCCTGTTCTCTCTACAATCTACCTACCAATTCTCCATGGCGCAAATGTCTTGATTAGGTCGTAATTGCCTAAGTGGCTTTCGAAATTTACGCAATGATGTTTATTTATTATGTTACATTGCATTAATAAATTATCTATCTATTTGTCGGTCGCTTCCAGGGGGGTTGTATTAGAACCGCTCGAGATAATTCCGAGCCACATAGAGCAATCACGAACGGTTCTAGTTTTGAAGTATTTGAAACACACTTAAAAATCTCACGCTGACTTCCCGATCGAATGTATATCACCGGAAAATTGTTGATCGAGTAAAAAATCCTGATTATAGACGCAATAAACAACATATCGGACTGTTAAGTTATCCATCCGAAAGGTTCAAACAAATTTTTATTGTACCTTGTGACTCCTTTGTTACGTGATCGCAATTATCTCGATCGTTTCAAACACAAGCACAACTCCCTTTATTCAGGTAACCACCAGTTATTGCCTTCCGTCCGCTACTTGTACATATCTAGAGGGTGCTTGCCTCTACGAACTAGCTATGATTGCCAACGGTGTTTACCGTACGTCCTTGCGTCAATCCAGCGATACGCTCGTATCCTGAAGATTCTTGGCCGTATCTAACTGCCGATTATGAAGGATTTGATTCACTGTCCGTTTGCTTGAATAGCTGAATGACACATCCTGTAAATCATGGCAATTTTCTCATTACGCAGTGCTTGGTATCCATTTGCTTAAGTTTCATCGTTTTCCTTCTGTGATATTGCTTCCAAGTCTTGCTTGGCGACTTTTAGCTACGAGTATGGGATTTTTTGAAATTTAACCAGAGAAGCTATTCGAAGTGTGAACCTTCAGTTGTGCATGAGTTTCCGAGTTGATGAAAGCACTGAAAATAAGGAAATACATTTTAACATGGCATTTATAGGTATTTTTTATTTCATTGCCAGAGAATACAGTGTTTCATGTGACTGTCGTGCAAAGCAGGTGAAAAAGAATAAAAAATGTTATAATTTCCTCATGGTAAAAATAGAATAAGTGCAGAAGAGATCATAATTTTTAATTGCCAAAATATTTGGATAAATTGGATAAAAACGACTTTAAATGGTAACGATAAAACCTTCATTTGATGATAATGTAATAATTAATTTAATTGTGATTTGACTTGATTTTTTAATTATCCTTATTTTTTTTTCAAATGAAAAAAATATCTCTCTTTCTTTGAGCTTTTGTTTTTGTGAAAAGCGGAAAAGTATGACAGAACGAAGATAAAAATAATTAAGGCCGAGAATTAGGAAAATAGGTAAAAAATAATTACTGATTCCTTTTGCATTTAGACAAAAAATTTACCGTACAATAAAAATTGAATTATTTCCTCGTTTACATTAATAGCTTTCTACGCTAATAACTCGAATGCTAGTAACCCCTAGTAGTAACCATGGAGTTGGTAGTAGTTGAATTCGTTTTCATATGCATCCCTACATCATTTCGATTGTATCTTTATTATTTAAGTTTACCAATCCATCATAAGGTTGATAATTTAAAGCTATTGGTAGAACGAAGTCAAGAGTTGGACAAAGATTGATTTAACGTAATTGCGATGATACTAATAATAAAACATGCTCATATTTCAGAGACGAAAAGTCGTACGCTTTTAAAAATCGTTCGAAATTTTCATTTTAACAGGAATTCATTGAATATTGGTATTTCCTTCTTCACATAACGAGTGCTTTACCAGGGTAGAACGTAGTTATTTGGAACACTGGTAGGTTATGAGAGCTAAAATATCCATAGTAGAATGTTAGTAATAGCGATAAGGCATACGTAAGCTGTCGCGGACGAGGTGCCACCGCTGGCGAGTCGATGAATCGTCTTGGGTGAACATTTAGAGTCGCAATTTCCCCTCTTTCGGCCAATGTGAATCAATTGCACGTGAAGAGATATGTACGAAGGACCACGGAGATATTTGGCGGGAATTTTCTTGCCCTGCACAAGGAGCGATTTTCTTTCTAACAATCATGGGGACACTGCTATAACGTCCCAGCCGTTGCTTTGCGGACTGCACTCAATGCGATTTTTTAACGACGCCCGTGAGGGGACAGTTAAGCCTGTGAAAATAAATCCTGCCACCTGCTAGAATCGAACTCCGTTCCCTAGTGTGGGAAACCTGAATGCAAGCACATAAATCCAATCTGGATGGGGAAGCGAGTGATGTATGGTGAGAAACCCATCGTTCGGCATCGCTTCAATCCCGACCAATTGTTCAAAAGCTTGTCCTTACTTCTGAACAATCCTTCAACAGACTTATGACTATGCTTATCCTTTTAGTGGCATGATGGAGGTGATGTTCATGCGACTGAAAGTCTCAGGAAAGCTAAACGAGATCCTAAGCAACGAAGTCAAGTTTATTGCAGCTGGAGTAGCATGCCGATCATCATCGGCCAAATCTAAATCGTAGGATTGGTTCGCTCAGGCCCTCTTCAAGTTTATCATTATAATTTCTAGTGCATCCTGGTAATTTATCATTCTTACTCTCATCTTTACTTGACCTATGGTCTTTCACTTCCTCTTGGATTATTCGCTTTTGTATTTCCCTCAATTATTTTCCGGGATAAAGTTCCTAATGATGGTAAGCCAAGGAGTATTTTATCTTTAAAATTAGTTTAGTTTTCATAGTTGAGGAGTTTTTGTTTATGTGGAAATTTATGTTTTCATTAATTTGCTCATTATGAAACATGGTGTTTTCAGTAATTAAGGGAACATGGATATTACTTAATAATTTAATGGAATAATTTCATGCAAAATATGATAACATTATTTTAATTCTAACTTCGTTATATTTCTTTTACAAGGAAGGGAAAGTTAACACAAGATTCACCACCACTATCACCAATTACAAATGTGTAATTAATTGTAAACACTCGGCTTCATAAAGTTTGTGAAAAAGAATATTTTTAAATTTCCATCAAAATAGGGAACGATTTTTTCGAATAGCTGAAATACGCGTCTCTTTTGCCCTTTTATGTCGTAAAAACCTTTCGCCGGTTCATGTTTTTCGACGGTTTGTCAGGAATAAATAAAAATGTTCTCCGACCACAAAGAATTCTGGAACTAGTCTTGGAGTTGTAATTTAAATTTTGGCGCTAATTAGTCGTTTGTGGTACTTTCCGTGAACTGAAAAAGACCGCTCGTGTATCACGAGACACCCATGGCAACGTTTCGCGGGACTGAAAAGGCTGCCGCCGCCCTTTCAAGCGCGATAAATTAGAGGGAAGGGAAAAAAGAGAGACTTTTTCGCGTCATTTTTCTTTTTTTATTCACTTTTTGAAGACCTGGGCTTCGTTTTGCGACGCCTGGAACAATTCTCGCCGCTTGATACGACTTGACACGCCGTCCGGGAGAGGGTGGTGGGTGGGGAACAGGGGTGGCGGCTCTGGTTGTTTGGAGCGAAGCGAGGCCAAAGAAAAAAAGTGAACGCTGGGAGATTTACGGTCGCTGAAGACTGGAGCTGTTCTGTGGTTAATATTGGCCTCGGAGGGCTTTAAAGGGAAGGATTACTGGTCGAGTGGAATTGCCAAAAATTTCCCGTAAAAAAAAAATCTAGGGAAAAAACTTAACCTGGGGAATGGGAAAGAAAATTTCTCTTTCACTCACGGAATTGTATGTATATATACGTTCAGTCACTTTATAAGGAAGTATCGCGACAAATTACACTAGCTGTTCATAGAGATCGGCGTTCATAGCTCAAAACACGGTTACTCTCCTGGTCGTCTTTGGTGACTGTGAGTAATTAGGTATTTATCTGAATATTCTCTTGACTACATATGCTGTCAGAAAGGCGAGTGATATTTTTTTCATTTAAAAATGTAGCGAAACTTCTTTTTTATGAAATTAATTGAATAATTATACCAATGAACCAAAAGAAGACAGCTGAAATATACGTTAAAATTAGCATAGAGTGAAGTATGTATTCTTTACTTCATGCTAAAATTAACGGCGTTCTAGTATCCTTGCTTGTAAGGAATGTATTATTTTCTCTATGAATATAGATATATATATTTGGGGAGTATATAGCTTAGACTGGTGCGCATGTAGCTTAGGCAATATTGAACCTCACAGTAATCTGTATTTGGATATTTTTATGATAACTATTTCTTTACTAAAATATTCTGTTCGAATTACGCATATATAACTGAAGCATTGCTTTTGACGTATGGCCTGACAAATGTTTGGCCACTGCCTGGATAAGTGAAAGACGATGATAGGATAGGAAGACATTTGGATTTACCACTTACCAGGCCTTTCTAAAGGCTGTTTTACTCTTAACTTTGTTCAGTGCTGATAACCGAACCAATCCAACACACTCAAAATTGTATCGTGTCAAAGGCTCAATCATAGTACGTCAGTTCCTCTAGTTTGATTTTCAATGCGGAACGGAATGTAACGGAAATAAGTGTGGCACTTACTATTCATCTTAGGCTTGCATACCACAACCAATCACAGGCTAGTAGAGCACATTGAGGAAATATCAGTGGTCGAGCTAAAATTTAAAATCAACTAAACAATGTTTTCATCACGAACCAGTGTGATATCGTGTTTTTTTTAAATTTTCCAGCACTTGCAAAATCTTCTCCTAGGCCAAAAAAATGACTTAAAGGTGGTTGGTGTGGTAATCATGAGTCATTGAATGCATATTTTAATCATTTCTTCAAAGTAAGTCTAATAAAATATTTGGACCACATTTATTAAAGTGTATATGTTAATGCGATGGAACTCACCATGTACGTAGTACTGGAAATGATTGAAGAATTATATTTTATTATTTTTCCCTGAATTAAGGCAAGTTATGACTCGAGGTTCTAGCGTGGTCTTCGAAAATTATACGAAATTATGTTGAAAAATGTTGATTTCGAATATTGGAGAAGCCGTGACACCTTGATATTTTTAGCAAAAGTTATAATAATTATAAGAAGTGACGTATTTTGCGTTTAGGAAAAATTATGCACCTATTAAATGGAATAATTACGAAATATATGTTTTGTGCCATAAGGATACGTGTTAAAATGGCATTGAATTGCCAAAATACCAAATCGTTATGATGCAATTTTTTTCAATTTTATTTATCGATATCACTAATGAGAACACGTTTGTAAAGTTTCACGTAAATCTGTAACTAAGAAAATGCAAATTTCCAACCATATTAAAATTGACGGAATTGACGTAAAAGAAGTTTTTTTTTTGTAAATTACAATAAGCATTAATTTTGTATGCATGTAGAATATTAAAAAAAACACTATAGTTTCTTCGCATGTGCCGATCGGAAATCGGGACGGAAATTTCGGTCACATAGAAGAGTCCAAGCAAGACTTTCAGTATCCAATTCTAAGAATGATTGGATTCGATTTTCAGTCATGACATGAGTGTCGTGTAAAACAGCTTTAAGTTTATATTAGAGCTTGTTTTCGAAAGACCGCAGAGTTTAAAACACTGCATGGAAGTACTCTCACAAAGCGAAATGATGTTAATGAAATATTAAAGTGGCTCTAAACCGGGGCTAAGAAGATCGTTTCAGACGTTGCCAATTCTTCTGGTCTGCCTAATGTACCACCATCACGCAGAATAGACCAAGTCAAGACAGCTATCATGAGGAAAAGGCAACTACTGTGTTCAAAGAAGATAGGACTGCAAACAAGGAAACAGTACGTGAAAGCATTCGTGTGGGGCGTGGTAATGTATGGATTGGAACAATGGTCCATTGAGAAGGCAGACCAGAAAAGATTAAAAGCTTTAGAAACCTGGTGCTGGGGGCGGGTGCTGAATTTAAAATAGATTAATGGATAGACAATTTTATTGTTCTAGGGCATGCCCTATAAGAACAAGTACATATAAATCAATATATTTTCTCGGATTTTAGCGTAAAATTTTTCCAGATATACATTAATAAAATATAATAAGTAGATTATAGTTAGCAAAAAAGTAGAGAATTCTTTTGCTAAATACAATAACAAGCAAAATTTGAAGAAATACCTAACTTCCCACCATTGATTTACAAATAAAATACATATAAATTTATTTATTATACATAATATTTATGCATTATTATTTTTTTTCATTCATTGTTCATTTCATTGTTAATCAGTTACATTTGACATATATAATTTTATTAATAAAGCAAATGTAAATCAGATGAATATTTTAACATAATTTTAGAGTAATGAAAAACATAGGTAGGTGGATATAATAAATAGATTATAAATAATAACTATTGTAATTAATAGATTATAATAAATATATTATAAATAGATTATAATAAATAGATTATACATAGATTATAAATAGATTATGATAAATAGATTATTAATCGATAATAATAAATAGATAGACGGATTAAATAAGAATTGAAAAAGTATGCAGAAGAACAACGGACCATATGGAACACTATACAGAAAAGGAGAACCAAATGGATTGGGCACACCCTGAGGCACAATGCGTTTGTGAAGAATGTAATTGAAGAAAAATAGGGCGAAAAGTCCAAAGAGGAGGGCCAAGGGATAAATACATAGACCATATAAAGAGAAAAGTTCATGAGATGAACTACCAGTGAGTAAGGGAACTAGCATTAGATAGGGAAGATTGGAGGGCTGCAGTCAACCAATCTTAGGATTGACTGAATGTATTTTGGCTAGATACTTTATTTAAAAAAACACTGCATTTGTACGCCCCTCAATTCCCTTTCTCCCAAATCGTCCCTGCCAAAATATATCCTTGTAATCCATTACAAGTGGGTATCGTTGCGGGTCCGTAATGCGAGCCAAGACTTCGGTGTCCTTGTCGATAAGTGCCCGTCGTCCTGTTGGAATCGCGGAAGTATTTTTTTGGTCATTTTGGCGACCAACATTTTGTGAAATGGAAGGACAGTTCCAATAAGTAGGTTTAGGCACGTTTCCCATTTATTCCGATCGACCTCGCCGTTCGTTTTCTTCCCACCAGCACGGGAGCAGAGAGATGAAAGTTAAGAAAAAAATTCTGTATTCATGTGGACGACAAGCACGAGAGATTGATAGATCAAATCGATATCTACGGTTTGAAACGCGTGAATTATTGGTAGCCAAGTCCAATTCACTGCATGAATTGAGCCGTGAGATAAAACTAGTTTCTAAAGGAAATTGGAAATCGCTCCCCAAGCGTGCATGACTACGCGGAGACTTGGTTCCCAAGGAGTAGTGCACGGAATGTAACACAAATTTTCTCATTCCCTTGCTGGAATGGGATTGCCCCTAATTCCCACGTTAGTCGTTAATCTGGCCTTTGCCTATCGAGGGGTTAGAGAGGGACATGAATTGGGCGACGCTGAAAGTTTTGAGCCGTCTTATTACCAGAAATGAGCAAACTTTTATCGTAGTGTTCCTATTGATCATAACTTTTCCTTTTGTCTTTCACTGAACGTATAGTTTTTAATGCAATGTCGTATAGAAGGGAATATCTGCACAGAAATCTCTTCATCATCATCGGTCGTTTAATCCTAAAATTAGTTGATTGCAGGTCTTCATCTTGTCTTACCTAATGTAACTCCTCTTTATTCTTAATATGTAATTCATCTTATGTACTTTCCTATTTATTTGGCGTGTCTCATGTGAGTTCTCGCCTCGTTGTCCCACTCCCAAAAAATCAGCAAATGACCAGACATTAGAAGTAGGTATAACAGACTAATATTTTCCAATTATACATTTTCAGGAAATTTGCTTACTTGGCTTGAAACCTCCGACCCTCTAATTGGGAGTCAACCACGCTATCCCTGCGCCAACCCGGCCATTTGCAACAAAGTCATTAACAGGAATACACTCAGAATTCATTTCGTTCTCCGTTGGACTTGGTAACCACAAGGTGAGATTCACTTATTATACTGACCATGGAGTAGAAGGCGGAGGTTAAGAAAATCGTATCCTGGGAGGACGAAATGTCTTGCGAGATTTCTCACGATTGATTCATAAAACCGCACACCTGAATGAGTTGAACAATTATACGTTCCCACTAAGCACAGTCATGTCTCGCTTTTGCGCTTTCAAATCGTATTGAACTCTCAACGGCATCTATGTGGAAGAAAAATTATTTCAGTTTATTATGGCAAGGTTTCATACATCCCCTAATTTTTCCGGCTCACTCTAGAGTGTAACTATTGTTCAATTACATATCTGTCAATCCATTGTATCGTATGCATAAAAAAGAGGATATTACAGTTTACCTCGTTCAAAGATTACATGTATTGAATATGCTGCGTTCTAACTCTTATGTTAGTTCCAACCACCGAAGCGTCGGCATGGCTATTATATTCTCAACCTTTGATACCCATTGTTGAGCGTCATTCTTAGGTTCAAAGGATGCTATCATGAAATTGGCAGATGAAAGCCTGATTTAATTAATTATAATGATACATAAATGCTGTCCCGCATTTAGAATGTAATGCTGAATATAATGATGGACTAATTACGAAGATAGCGGTCATCTAAAAGCGAGACACATTAAACAAAAACGGACACGACACATAATAGCTGAGTTGGCCATTACAAAAGCAATTAGATGATAGATAATGAACTGCAATAAATAAAAAGAATGGCTGTATAGTTATACCCTCTGTCTGTGGAGTTTGGGGTGCCATTCTAATTTCGCCGCAGGATAACATGTCATGAGAGGGGGTAATAAATGATGACGAACGGCACGTGAAGATTTGGGTGATAGTAAACGATTTAGGGGACAGAAAGTGATAGTAGGGAAAAAATTCGAATTTTGGGAGTCAGATGAAAAAAATAATGGAGACCAGAGACCATGACCTGGCGGGGTCAAAAGGACATCGGGTGAAACTGCCAACATCATGGTGGCGGAAGCAATGGACATAGTAATGCTTCTGACGAGAAATGCACTCAAAATTCGAGATTTGCGTCGATTTTTAATTGTTGGCTCGGGAAATTCATTAGAAATATGCACTATGATGGTAAACAGCTAATTTTGGGCAATGATACGAAATTTAGCTCAAAATTACGCGTATGATTTTTTTTATTTATTTCTTCCATTTTCTTTTAAAGTAAGCGTTGCCAATAATTGCTGATTATTTATACTGTCTCATAGCTTAGATATTTAAGATTTTTTTATGATTTTATGGATACCTATAAATTAAGCTAATAGTTAGATGAATCATGCCGTTATATTGGTGCTGAAATCAATTGAGATGCTAAAAATAATTTCGATAGGTATGTACCTTTTTTTGGAGCGTTTCTCGATCCCGGCGGCCAACTTGAAATATTATTTAAACTTTGCGGCATTGTTTTTCGTTACATTTTTCTTGTATAATGAGAGATTTCCTTCCTCGCAATGAAATTGAAACAGTATGTTGACTGAAAGAGATAACTGTTTGGTGGTGTTTCAGAATTATCTGAAACCACTTCCACTAGGCTTCTGATTTTAATTTTTTCTGTTATTAAAAAATGAACGTTTGGTATCACTATTTTTTTAAATTAATACTTTTCCTTCCCTCATATGCCCTACTAAATAATTATTTTTCTGTGAAACTCGAACATACATTATATTGTAATTTATGACAGTTAATAGCATATGTGTAAATCTTTCATCAACGACATTTAACCGTTATTCTGAGTTTTTTCTCTTGTAATGTCATTTTAAATCCTTATTTGTTGTTTCTCCTAATAATGTTCCGTCGAATGTATGAACAATGTACATTGGGCATACGTTTGACGGAAAGTAGATCATGAATATGATACATATTATGAAATACCTGGCCCGTGACATCAAATTACGTTTTCACCTAATCATTCAGGGAAACGCTTTTTTTCCATCCAGAGAATATTCTGCTAGCGTTGCTAGCCGATAAACGAAGTCCAATCCGTGCTATGGCTGTTGAAATAATATTTAAATCAAGAGGAAATCGTAAGAAAGATTTGAGGGAGTTCCGAGTACCCTACTTTGATGAATTTTGATGCCCAAGACATAACTTAATTGACTGGGGAGCAGTTGAGGTAAATGAACCACATTTAACGGTTAGCATTGCAAGTAATGATTTGGGAATCTTTCTGGAAGAAGGGGCTTTGTTTGAAGCTCCTCCCTTCCCTTACCTCACAAAAGCTGTGGAGAGGATACTGCAAATGATTGTGGTTGCTTCAAAAGCCATGTAAAGCCCAGAAAGCAGGCCTGGATGGGCATTATCATGCATTAGAGACCGTGTAATTTCACCAAAATTTGAGTATAAAGCTCTATATTAGGAACCGTAACAATGTACGCAAAATCACATTTACACGTGCCTCATGGAAGGGTGGTTGGGGGGGGGGGGAGGAGGGCCACGGGTTGAACCTGCCTAATAGGCACTTCCTCGTGGTGAGTTCTTGGTAGTTTCTCCACGATACTAGTGAAGAGGCTACTTAAATAAGTACTTGTTGATCAAACTGTACTCGTATGCTACCTTGATGAGCTAAATATTTTTGAATCGTAGTAAATCATCACGTGCATATTTATTCGTCGAATTATACCTTAATTTCAAAATTTGTAATTTTGTAGGCTTTTTTGCGGATTACTTTATGCCAGAAGATGGTTGAGACAGCTGTAAAGGAGCAACATTTAAAAATAAATAGTAAATTGGTAAATACGGTTTCCAAAAGGCAAAATGTTAAGTGATGTCCCATGCCACCAGAATATTTGGTTGATTTGCGAGTTGCGTATGCTCATCATTTGCTGACCATTCCCAGGCATCTTAGGACTTCATAGATTATAGATTTCTTTTAATCAATGTAAAATTTCAGTAATTTAACACAAAGAAATATAGTCATCGTTGACACCTACTAAGACGCCGGTATTTGTAATACTTCAGTCTCCATAGGCGTTGGTTTCCCATTTGCGCATGCATTTACGCAAAATTTTAAACTTTAAGGCTTGAGCGGCAGTTGTTAATATTATCCAATTTAAAAAAAATTGCATGCGAGATCCTAATTTAAGAACACAAATTTCCCACACAGGGCAAATTTGATCCGGAAATAAAACCTTTTTGGCCCACCGTAATATATGTACTGTGTACATCTACATGTCTGGGCCGTACCCTTAAGAAAAATTTCACCCAAAAACTGATCAATAACTGATGAATTAACTGGTAAATAACTGATGAATAGTTGATAAGTTATTTGAAACACTTACCATTTACTGGTGAGAAAATTCACCGGTTACTGGTGAGAAAATACACTAGTTACTGGTGAGAAAATTCACCAGTTACTGGTGAGAAAATTCTCCAGTTACTGGTGAGAAAATTCACCAGTTACTGTGAGAAAATTCACCAGTTACTGGTTTAAATATCACCAGACACTGGTAAAAGTTAACCAGTAACTGCTGAAAGAATATTTGCTGATTTTACCAGTCACTAAAGAGTGTTCACCAGGTACTGGTCACATTTCACCAGTAACTGATGGGTTTCACCAGTTATTAGGGAATGTGATTGAGTAATTTGCAAAAACTGACCATTAACTGATGGACTTTACCAGTTACTGGTGAAAATTGACCAAAACCTGATCGATCACACCAGTTACTGGTCAAATTTCACCAGTAACTGATGGATTTCACCAGTATTTTTTCTTAAGGGTATTGCTTAGGCTAGCTCATCTCTATTGCAGTCCCTCCTTATGAACGGTAATTCAAAATTTGTTTGTTAGAAACAAAAATGAACTCATCAAATTTTAATGTCAGAATGTATGGTTGAGTAAATCAACGAATCTTGAGGCTCTAAAATGTGAAAAAATTCTGATAGAATACGAATATCTAGATTCATTGGCAGCCGATATGTATCCTTCTGGGAAGTTATTGGAATCGAGTTCCCACTGTTGAAACAGTTGCACTTTAAGTCAAGTTAATTGGTTCCCTGTGTTTACTCCGTCAACAAATAATAATTTTTCAAACGAAATAGCGCATCTTAACTACTTGGAAGCAGAGCTCCCTATAAGTATCGCTCGCCGTTATTGATATAAACGGTGTGGGCGCGCCCGTGAAAATAACTTTCTTTTTAGTGCCTACCAGTACATCCACGTTTGCCACACGTCTTTTGCGGTGAACTTGTTTCCGTTCGTATTCCGTTCGTAGTAAGCTGCTATTTCATTGCACGCTAATTTTATCGCTAAGCTCGATTGAAATTACTTTAGCGACTTCATGCCACTTACTTTCATCTCTTCATAATTAATTCATCAACGTATTTCAGTAATTATTGATAGACTCTGTCGCGTTATGCCTACTGTAGTATTCTCAATGCTCAGAATGTACAGCTGAATGAAGTACGAATGTCCAAATACTTACAGGCCGCATCTTCATCATTCGAAACCGTCGTCAGTACTTTTTGTATACAATTGTATAAAAAACATTGATGATCCTGAAGTATTATTCTGAGGACAGGTTGTGATTTTTTTCATAAACGTGTACGAAAGATAATTTTTCCTATTAGCCCTGCAGGACCAAAAATCATGAAACTAAAAAAACTACATTGAACTATCCAGTTTCTCGCTTTATATTTTTAGAACCTTTGAATTTATTTCTGTTCTAATTGTCACCATGAGCTATTTTGGCTTGAACAGTGGTGGATGAAAAATTATATTGGTTTGCACATAATTAACATTATTGGAACGGCAATTTACTTTTACATCGAAAAGAATAAAACTGTTTACTTAATTGAAAGATAATATTTGACTGGCATTGATGTTTATCTAGTTTTTGCATTAATGTAATTTGAGCTAATATTTCTCATTCCTTCATTTCTATATTTTGTGTTCTGGTGATATGTAAAGGAACAGATCAATTAGAGCTGAGTTTAAATGAATTTAAAGTTTTCGTGAATGTTTTTCCCGAGCAAAGTTTTTGGTTTGTACAAGGTATAGGCATAGAAAATATCCCAGTATGCTTATGATAAAAGTCTTAATCACAAAAAACATAGGCTACTGTACGCTGGACTTACGAAGTACGCACGGATAGGCTAGGATTAGAGATGAATAATACCAGTTGTACAGCAATTCCGGTTAGATGAGCACCATCACATTGGCTTGCCCCGGGAAAATCTGATTCAGTGGCATCCCATGGTAAATAAGTTATGGCGAATACAACCCTCGAGCCTATTTGTGCACAGATGTACAGACGTACATTTTTTTCGCATCAATGGGACTGGTTCCGCGACCGCCTGCACCAAACGTATCTAGCCACATTTGTCGCACTAAGCTCCCGATTCGCGACGGATGAAAGGCAACGCCTAGTTTATAAGTCCTACGGTTCTCTGTGGGATTCGAACTCCGATCCCCTAGGGACGGGTAGACGGTGTACCAACCGTTCCCACAGCATCTGCCTCTCTCTCTCTGTTTGAACGCAGGACTTAACCGTTTTATTTCTCATGGGGAAAGGATTGAAAGGACGGGAGTAATAAATCCACTCGCGAAAAATTCCGATTCCGAGACCCGCCCAGCTCAATATGGGAAGTTGAGGAGTGAGGAGAAAGTGCATGGCGTTCATGGTGAAAGATGATATGTGGAATCAAGCAGGACTTGACGGAAGAAGTGCAGAGGGAGAACAAAAGATCAGAGGGAAAGCTGAACGTGAAGGATGGATGGGAAAGGAAGTGCGGATTGGGGAAGGGGTGATGTTCAAAAGCGAATTGAAAACGAAAGAAAGCATAGTCATCAGTTTGAACGTCGGTTTCATCGCTGAGACTCACTCCTTTCTAAACCCCCCGAGACGTGAACTCACACCTGCAGCATACAGTCTTGCTCCGTTCACGTTAAGCTCAAGGTTTCCTGAATTTCTCACGACTCTCTTTAGCTGAAGAGGTTCATGCATATTACCGTTACACGATCCCGTGACTCACCAGTATGCAGACGGGTACTCTTATCGTCATTGTTATCGGTTATCGCTTCCAAGTCTGCAGATATTCATCCCTTCTTCCACTCGGCTAACCTATCCACTTATTCAATCATAATTCTTTAATGTAGCATCTACCATTTTATTTATTAATTATTTCAAACAATCAAAAATGGCCCAGCGGCTAGTTAAATTAAATATCAGAACATCAATGAAAGCAAGATGAATGAAATCAAAACAAGAATTAATTCGGCAACAAAATCAACTGAAACGACAAACATTTGTGGTTTCATTACCCAAGTGGCGCCTAATAAACATTTTTGACCTCTTTTCTACATTGTAAAGGAAGATTAAAGAATGTACCATTCCTGTTCATAAAATTTGTGTTGTGGTTTAATCTCTTTAGAGCAAGAGCTACTGAGTGTGTCGCGAAGTAACAAAGTGACCTGTTAGCAATAGAACCTTAATGCTATATGCACACATTCTTTCATAACGCTGACCGAGAAATATAGCTTTTTGACTCGCCTAAGAGGGTTTAACTAATCTGTATGCCGCTGGCACACAGGGATGAAATTAAGTCGTTTCACTGCGTCTGCAATAAAGCAGCATTACGAGGTGAATTTCTAACTGCCACTTTTGACTCCCTTAGCAAGTATTAAATAAAACCGGGTGCTCCCGGTGACACCAATTCTCTGCATGGAGCTCCTGCTTAACAGGACAAAATTAATATGGATTTTAAACTATGGCTACTTAGGAAAATATTTTGGCATGGTTGATGTTTTTATGGAAAATATGGCAAGAAAAAAATCAACCACATTTTTTCATAAGCTCAATGCTGAATTTTTGTTACATTATTTTTATAACATGGCCTTGTTCTACGGAGGGTTATATTTGGAAAATTGAAAAATTTGAGGCTGTTTTCGGAGTGAGTTAAATTGGGAATACTGTCCTAAGAAAGTTTAAGCACATTGGTCATGAGGGAATAACGTTTCTCTCCTATTATTTGACTATTGTAATATGAGTGAGAAGCGTAAGTGTACAAACGCAAACATGCGCAACTTAATAACAGCGTAAATTATAATTGTGTGAAGTTTGCATTAAGTACCTATGTACGCAAATGCATATTTTCTAAAATTACTATTTACTCTCTGTAACTTCTGCATGTAGTTACGATGGAATTATCGAGCAAGATCAAATGAATATTTTAATGCCGAAATGCAGTAACTATATTTTCCCATAATTTTATCTGGTGATAAAAATATCATTTTTTATTGCTCAGAGAATTGAAGTGACGTCAGTAAAACCACTTAGTCCTTCCCAAATTTCGAAATGTATACACAGTGGTACAGAGTTCCTTCCACATATTTACCCGTCTTTGTTAGGGTTAGCACCGTAGCTAGGGATAGCAGTGAAGTACCTCAGAGTACTTCAGACTATGGCCACTAAAATATTTATTTTTAGAGCCAGTCGATTTTCAGCCTTACTTCAGAGTAAAAGTTGTTCCCTTTTCGAGTGTTTCAGTCATGCAGCTTCAAAATCACCATACGGGAAGTGGGCGATACCGAGCCAATTCAGCAGGGAAACGCAGTATAAAGCGAGATACACAGTTTGACGGCGATAGGGCAGAGTAAACTCATTTCATCCGAGCGCGATGAGCATCATTTCAGCGACACGATTGTATTACGCTACCTCGTTAAAATATATGATGCTATTCTATTCCGTCTCCAGGCCGAATGCGTTGTTCTTTTATCTCATTAATGGCATCACATCCTCCCCCATGCGTTCCGTAATGAGCGTCTTTTCTCCTCCCGTTGGGGATAGTCCTTGAGGTAAAGCCTTTGCAACGCTGAGCTCCCATTGTTTCTCTCCCTCCTAGTATTTTTTTCAGCATCCTATTCTTCTTCTCCTCCTCCGCGCCATCTCCTATACACCTCTATCGGGAAACCATCTCAATCGCCTTCTCCTGCTCGTAGCACAGGCCTAGTCACATAAAAATTTATGATCCGCTCACTGTGGGCGAAACCTGTAATAAAATGTTCCCCTCCCCACTCTATCACCCTTTCCCCTCCTTTCATCCATTCTCTCCTCTTCTCCTAGTTTATTTTTTTTAAACCTCCTGGGACCACCTAATCACTTATTCTCCTCCTACGCTCCAGCCTTCTCTAGGAACGCCCCCATGCCAAGGTAGGCAGTTGGGAGGTTGACTGTTTTTCAACCCCGTTAATTCCATCCTTTCTCTTTATTTTCCCAACCCACACGCATAGAGACGAGCGTATTCAACCCCCTTCCCAGCTTCTCTTTTGTGTTTTCCCAGCCTTTTTTGTAAGATTCCCATTCGAGCTCGGAGGGGACTTTGTCGATTGTTCGCCGAGGAGCCATCAGCAACCCCTCCACTCCACCACACCGACCCCTGGAGGCATAGTGGGGGTGCATGCGTGTTGGGAGGCTTTTATATGAAAAAAAGTCTGGGGTCTGGCTGGGTGGTTGGGACGACAGTGCGCCCCACGGTCCCGCGGTTACTTCCCCTTCGATCTGAGGAGGGGATGAAAGAAATCCTCCCGTCATCATCCCCCGTTGAGTCTGAAGAGAGAGAGAGAGAATGAGCGAGCCGCGGGTATCACGCGATATTAAAATTACCCAAGCTTGTGAACGATGGACTGCAATCTTATGAGAATGGAAAATAAAGATGTTATTTATACATTAGCATGGCCGTTTATAAAATGCGCATCCTGTACATAAATATAATAATAATAATAATAATGATTTTTATTCCAGATTAGATAAATACAATTATTATTTATACAAAGATTTGTCTGGAATATAGGTGCTCCATTGGACAGTATCTCCGTTTTGGGGTCACCGACTCGACCATCACAGATGAAATACAAAAATAAGAACATAGAATAAGTGTGTTGCAATTACAATCACATATATGCTATCTTTGGTGCTGGATAATTTGATAATTAATCCATTGTTTGAAATGTGAAGTAAAAGCAAAGCATTAAGATACGTTTGTTTAAAGGCTTGTGTTTGAGCTAACAGAGAATTTGGACCTTCAAAACACTTCTGGAAAGCAATTTTCGGCATGGCCTTTGGCTCCTTCTGCGACTCTGTCATTTTCTCCGCAATGTTGGCAAAACGTCGTTCTTTCATGGGTTTTTTGGTCTTAGGGAATAAGAAAAAGTCACAGGGGGGGGGGGGGGCATGTACGGCGAATACGAAGGGTGAGGTGAGGCGAATACGAAGGGTGCGAATACGAAGGGAAGGGTTTAGAATACGGAGAGTGTTGTTTTTCGCCAAAAATTTAGGAACAAGCAGTGAAGTGTGAGCAGGTGCATTATCGTGGTTCAACTGCAATGAGCTGTTCCGCCACACATCCGGGCGTTTTCTTCGGATCACTTCGAATGGCACACTATGCCGTTGAAATCGAAGATAAGAGTGAGCTAAAAATTCCGCGTACTTTCATATCAAACCCCGTACACATACTGCCCTTTGAAATACCGAAACTGCGTGCAGAAGGGGGTGTCAGAACGTATGCATTAAGGAAAGAGAGAAAATGAGAAAGGATTTGTGTGAGGGAAGGTGCGAAAAGTCCGGTCTGTTTTGGTGGATTATTGTCTCGTTCTATTTCTGTTATAGTCTTGAATGATGCGTGAGAAGAAGGAAGTTTAGTTCTAGGATGCATTTTGTTCTTGCGCGGTATAGCTTTTTAATTTTTTCGTGTTTTCCTTCGCTGCAAATGTAGTGTTAGGGTAAATAAATAACCAAATCAAGTTTCTCGAACATATTGAAATCCATTTTATAAGGTTGGTTCATGAGTATGTTGGTCAGTAATACACACAAGTAGCCTTAGCCAAAGTTTCGATTTATTTTAAAATGTTCATCAGAGCTCTCATTTACGAGAATAGCTGGCATACCATAAACAGTAGGCACCACAAATTTTGTCAAAAACAAAAATTTGACAAAGGTTTGACAAGGATTCCTGTTAACTATTGTAAAAAGGAAATACTCCTGAAAATATTAAGAATCTTGCCAAGGTAATATCATATTGTATTTATGTGTGATTAAGTAACGTGTGCCAGTCTGTTTACTTTGTTTTTGGGCCTGTTGTTTATGGTATGTAGGTAATTCTACTTTATAATCGCTCTGAAGAAGATTTAAAAATAAATCTAGATATTAGCTAAGGCTACTTGTGCGAATTACTGACGAGAATCTTCAATAACAAACCTTTGAAAAGGAAAATAACTTCAGTGTCTACCTGAATCTTGTGATACCTAAATTTTTTACGTGGCCTAATTTGTATTTCTTAATAATTAAGGATATTAGGTATTCATTGGGTTTATACGAGAGAGGTCATGTCCTCGATAATGGGTAGCTGAATATTTTTCTTTGTTTTAAATCCAAAGAATACGATACAGGCAGCCTCTGGGGCGTTTGACCTGGTGAAAGAAAGGAACAGGAGTCTTTTATCTAATGCTCAGTGTCCTCTGCTTGTGCTGTGATGGTGCCCGGGGAAAAATAATTTTACTTCCCAATGTGCTCCATAATATATCTCTCTTGCATTTTTATTGTTGTCTAACCTGCAATTCTAGATAACTTTCGCGTGAGCCTGAAGTTCATTTGATTGAAATATATGTGTTATATAGCTATGATGTTCTAATTTATAGAAAATATGTAAACGTGAGGAAGTTGGTGAGTGGTACTGAATTTATTGCTCAATTACTCGACTTTGGGAAGGAGATGCAAGCTTAGCCTTTTATCTATAATGGTCCTAATACGGATAAAAACATTGAAATTCATCCTAAGTTTATGTTTTATCCATCACCTAGTCTGGTTTTTAAAAATTACGACTTCGCGTTGCAGAAATTCTAAGTGTAATTGAGACAACCTAGCACCACTAACAATTTTTATCTCGCTTTCCACTTACATGAATGGAGGGACTCTCATCCCTCCTACCGGTCATAATCGTTAAAATTGGAAAACGCTTTATGGAAACATTATTTTATTATATCCGGTTGTGCGATATGAGTAATGGGAAACCTTTGTGAAAACAATATTGGAAGCCTGCGAAATGGTGGAACGGTGAGGGTTGAATGGACGAACCGAATAGTCCCTGGAGGAAAAGTTTGTCGAAGGGAAAGGAGAAAGAATGCAAAAGAAAAGGGCCCAATAGAGAAAGCTGAAGAAAAGAAGGAAGAATGGAAGAATTCTTTGGACGTATTTCGGAGCACAGTTTCCTCGTGGGGGGAGTGAAAGACAAAGTGAACGAAAAAAATCAGGCCATTTCGGTCGAAAGAAGCGTGGAATGTTCTCTGCAACTTTTCCATCGTTGTTTACCTCACAGAAAATCTGCTTTCGGCGGTACGTGCGTGGAATTAGATTATGATCCACATTCTGGTATTGTATTACAACTTCAGTTTTCTCCTTGAGATGAAAACCGAAGTAATAACTGAAGGGACAAACAAAATGTACAACACCTATGCCGGGGCAGTAGATACAGGCGTGGCGTAAGTCAACTTTCTGGGAGTTGCCATAACTTCGGCCCTCTCTTGGGGAAAACATATTCGGAACCTTCGTCGAATTGCTTTAAAAAGACTGAGACAAAAGCGAACAGTTTGAAGGCTTTTGGGTGAAGTGGTAAAAGTATAACGTTCGTTACTAGACTCTATTTAGGCTTCGTATCGTGTTTTGGGCTCAGCACAGATGGGTTTTATTTGCGAGCGAAACAAAATAGTTAAGTCTGATTCACACAGTCGTTTTTCACGTGCAACTCGAGGAATCATCGAGAAATGCTTTTCAATGATACGGAAACTGACAGCTTAAGCCATCATTTTCCTTATTAGAGGGTATTTTTCGTTGGAGCTGCAACCATAATTTCCGTAATATTCATTTCCCTAATTTGATTCAAACGTACTTGTGGTACCACATTCTCTATTTGCTCTGATTGTTTGCATTTCACATTCACGTACGTAGTCGGACGGGAGAAAAGACGTACTCAAATGATGGAAAAAGGGATAGGGATACCAGTCATTGCCGCTGCCCCTGAAAAAAATTACGTCTCAATGACAACTTTAGCGCTATCATTTCCGCTGTCCTTGAGATTGCACGTGAAAAATGACCGCGTGAATGAGGCAAAAGGGAACCCACGCGCTTTGTTAAAAATCCTACGGGCATACAGAAGCAACCTCTACTGTAGTGTCATGAAGTGAAGTGCAATGCCTCTATTGTAACGACTGGATTAGTAGCCGATAGAAACTCTAAAGTTAAACTGACGTTAAGGTAGTTCCACCGTAAAAAAACTAAAATGGTATTTTCATTCATATTCTGGCTACTTAATAGAAAAACTTGTGCTCTGTTTATGAAGGATCTGGTGATTTCCCGGATAACTATTTGAATGAAATATTACCTTGTCTTCATCCTGGTGACAAGTTCCATTTAGTCCAACGTTTCGAGGTCCAACGGGACGGCATCAGGGATGCTGATGTGGATGCCTTGATTTGGACGCAATATATAAAGCCAGTTCCAAATCAGATGTATCCAAGAAGAGCATCAAGGATAAGGGGAAATTTGAAGCCAAAATGTCTTCCAATCAGAAGTGGAACTGGCTCTATATATTGCGGCCAAATCAGGGCATCCACATCCTCAATCCTGATGACGAGGGTCGTGTTGGACTTCAAAGCGTTGCACAAAATGGAAATTGTCACTCGGATGAAGCCCCTAGGAGATCATATCCTCTGTTTCATTTGAATAGCAAAATCATGCCTTCATACGTTTTTATTTTCCGAAATTAAACATAAAATTACAATTGTGTTTAACGTAAGAACGAGTGAAACATGCGGAATGTATTTTTCCATCTAATATATATATATATATTTGATGGAAAAACACTATTTTTATCATTTTCGCGGAAAGTTGTATATGTGATGGAATTTTTTCCATGGAGCTGAATGGCAATAAAATGTAGGCACCTGTTCATTATATATTTTAATTAAGCTAAATGCTGTAATAATTGGCCGTCAAAATGCATTACTAATTCAATGGAAATGGTGCTGTAGTCATCTCCTATGGCCGGAAAAGTGTTAACTCAAAGTATATTCATCGACTAATCTGAATATTTTACACCTTAAATTTGCTATTTTGAATAGCTAGGGCAAGTCGTCGGTGAAAGCATTAATTTTTACAACAGCATAATGGAAAATATGTCATTTATTGCATGTTTTGACTCAAATAGTCGGAAAGTTACTATCACCAGAAGAATATAAAAAAACAGACGAAATGAGATTGATACATTATCTAACGAATAGGAACAGAAATAATTCCTTCTTCCCAAGTACTCTTCATAGCGAAAACAGGAGCGGAGCTTGGCGAACCGTAAAGGCCGGTTTGCGATTGCCGTCAACGTAAACTTCAGCTTCAATCGCGAGTTGAATACATGGCTTGTTATGGAGACGTTTACGGTCGCGCGAAAGTGTCAATCGTCATCGCCAACAGCCATTGTTTAAGTTCAGCTAGTCTTAACTTTCACGTTCACGGTTGACGCCCTTGCATGCGAAGTACGTGCACCGGATATCGTTTCTCATTTGTTTTCCGTGTTGCACTTTGCCTCACAGCGAACCTTCTCGTAGTCCTTTCTCTATGCGGGTAATAAGCCGCATACGCTATCTCAGCAATTAAGAGGTGATAATACTCGTACTCGTCCATGTCCTTGCATTTCCGTCAATAGAAGGTCAAAAGGAATGGCGTGATGTGAATGTGCTCGTTGGTGTGTGTGTCTTTGTGAAGATTCACCCCTTTCACATACCAGTAATGCCCCGTTCACACTACTAACGTAGCAACTGTGGTTTGTACCGTGGTGGGCGCTAACCACCGTGTGAACGCGCGTTGGTTACCGATGGAGTAGTAGTTCATAACGTTGCCACTTAACAGTGGTCAGGCGCTGGTGTTGCGAGCGGAAACCAGAAATGATGAAGGACGATAATGAAATAAGTCAATCGAAATAGTGATGCAGATGATGCTCCTTTGATGAATAAGCAAAGAGGAGTGTATTATGCTTTTTAAACCATTTCGAAAGCCGCAAAAGGCCTCAGTCATGTGAGAATCCTATCTTATTTTGCTCGCTTGCTCTGTACTTGCTCGTCGGAATTCCTGGTGAGGGCAGCACTGAGTTACTGTAGTAGTGTGAATACACGTAGGGTTGTTACGTTGGTTCTTACGATAGCAGTCTGAACCGGGCATAAGAATTCTTCCAGAGTACTGCGTGGTTGTAGATTTTTACCAAACAAGCGAATAGCGATAAGATAAAGGTAAAGTAAATCTCTGTGCTTAAAAAAAAGCGGCAAAACTATTCCTACCGATTTTCTCATCCAATGCACGGGTGCTTGGCAGAACTAAGGTAGAGGAAGGCGAGGGCGATGAAGACGAAGGGCGAATGAAAGGGAGTGCACTGAGGGGGAGCAAGTAGACTACCAGAATGTGGCCAAAGGATAAAAAAAGTTGGAGGAAAGAAAGGAATTTGCCGGAGGGACTTTCTCGTGTACAGTGGGGAGGCAAATAGTTTAAGGAAGGAAGGGGATGGGGCGCTGCGATGGCGCGCAAGCAAACGACATCATCCGGGACAAGTGGAGACAGCACCAGTCTCGGCCAATCCGGAATCCTCACGCTCAGCCACGCAATCACAATAACAGTGAGCGGGGGCCGAGAAGATTCCGAGGAAAGGAGACATGGGCAGTTTTTTTCCCTTTCTTTCCTACACTTTTCGGGGGACGTGCCAGAATGGACCGGGCGAGAGTGTGTTTGTGGGAATAAATGCCACGCACGACTCTCAGTAGGAGAAGAGGGGGTTAATTGCATGAATAAAACATTGGGAGGGGGAGTTTGGGCCACGTAACTTGGTGAAGTGGGCGAAATGAAAACGCATTCTAGTTAGAGTTGATAATTCAATTTTTGGAGCGCGTAGCGAAAAAAACCCGTCATCGTAAGGAGATGCAGTGCGGCATTTTGGGGACCCATTTGGTGCGTTCAAAGAAAATATGATTACCAATAAGGAAGAAGTACCAGAAAACAATCGTTTGAGCTGCTGCGCAATATGACTCAGAGACATGGATCTTTGGAAAGATGTAGCAAAAGAGAATTGAGGCTTTGTGCAAGGGGCGTATGTGGAAGTTAAAAAAGAGAAGCATAAACGAGGAATTTTACGGAAAAATTGAGGATGAAACCAACCATATGAGTAATTCCTGGTAAAATGATCCAATAAAAATTAAATTGGTTGCATGAGTGGAATCTCAAACTCCAGATTTTTACTTTTTGTCGTAATTTTGCTTATATCGTATTTATATTTATACGTATTTAGTTAGTGTTACTGACCTCTTAGAACAACTCGGATGGGAATCACTGTCAGACCGTAGATTGAAAACAAGACTAAATTTATTATGTAAATTCAAGAGTAGTTTATTTTCCGACGAAGTTGATCATATTTTACGACCGCCAACGTACTATGGTGGATTAGATCATAGAAATAAGATAAGAGAGATAGACTGTAGAACAGGTCGTTTTTTCCGCGAGCGATAAGAGACTATAACGGCTGTGTAAGGACTTAGAAATAGATTAGTTGACTGGTAGTGTAGCTTACTAACTTATGTATTTCTTAAAGCATGTTTACGGAGTTTTATGTTGTTTCTAACAGCATGTTTTGCATGTTCTAGCTTCATAGGCAGATTGCCCTCTTAAGTAGCATGTAGAATATTATGTGTCATCGTACATGTGTGTCGTGCATGTGGGGATTCTCTTGCATGCTGCATGATGGTTTTTAGTTAATGATGGAATTGGTTAGTATCCTTAATATTCATGACCGTGCGGTGTGCATGTGGCGGTCCGCTTACATGCTGCATTTTGGTGACTTGTCACCCCCTGCCAAACACCCTAGAGGTGGCTCGCAGGGTAATATGTAGATGTAGATGTATATTCTGTAAGCCACGCATTTTTAATAGCTCTTCCAACAGAGAAAATTGAGTCCATTATGGCTGATTATGAGCGCGAAGCAATTTTTGTTTTCTTCTAATAGAAAAAGGGTTTGTGCCACAAGTGTAGTTAAAGTTAACAAGATTACTCTTCTGCTTTTTTAATTTAAGTGCAAAATCTCTAAAACCTGAGGCATTCCTTTTTTGTCGAGTTTTCTTGAGTTGAAAACCAGTTTTTTTGCGGGAAAAGATGTAGACTTCAAGTTAAATTTCAACAATAAAGAATTGTAAAAGAAAAAAAATAAAGGAAATATTTTCCATTATGTAGTTAATAGTAGGGCTAAATTATCTCTTTTCTGTTTTAATTAGTTCCTGAGATATTTTGGATTGAGTAATCATCAAAATTCTCAAAAATCGAATGCGTCATATTGGAAAAATGGCTGTCGCAAGAAATCGAGGAGGGATACAATTTTAATAATCATGGAATTCAACTGCTCATACATTTCGGCATGTGCATGCAAAAAAATTGATTTTTTCCAAAAATTGTCATGCAACCATCATTGGATCATTTGACATGGAATGACCCCTACGGTGTATTATGAGGAAGACACGGTCCAGATGGATAGGGTACACTTTGAGGCACAAAAAATTGGTGAGGCCCATAAAAGAAGGGAAAATAAAATGGAAATCCCCATGAGGAAGATCAATAGAAAAACACATAGGCCAGCTGAAACGGATTATGGAAAAGAAGAGCTTCTAGGGCATAATGGAGTTAGCAGGGGACGGGGTAGAAACGTAGAATGGAGGGCTGCAGTCAACTAACCTTGGGGTTGAGTGATGAGCGCTGATGTTTTCGAACGTTTTTGCCTAAGAAAGTGGACGAGACAGGTCCTTATTTTTGGTTCGCGGTTGTCTATTGATTAGGGTAGGTTTGGATAGACTTAAAACGACTTCTACCTGACCTTCTTCAAAGAAAAACATCTGGCACGATTTCTTTCTTTTGCTTAACATTATTCCAACTCTCTACACCCCATCGAAAATTCTTCTCCCTCTTCGCCCCTTATCCAAATCTTTTAGCCTTTTTTCAATATTGCCTTTTTTCTTTGTTTGAAACTTCTTGCAGCAATTAGTATTACCACTACCAACCATTTTTGGGTTTTCTACTGTGTAGAGATTTTTTTGTGAAACTCAACGTTTAGTTGTACTTACTGAGAAGGTTGTCAGGAGACTGAAGATATCGGTTATATTCGTGGTCTCTCTATGGTAAAAGCCTGACCAATTTTGATAAAATTTAAAAATATAAATGTAAATTAAATATTAACGGTCGATTTTTACACTCATATTTGCGGAAATATATATTTTCCATACCCTGCCTAGGCAGTAACCGTCTTCCCTATTAACATTTGATGGACGCTTGGCTTTTCCGACTGCTTCTCGAATTATCCGGGGGTAGTTTGAAGCAGATCTTGCCAGGGCAGTGGAAATACTTCTTCGAAACTCCTTTCCGCTTCGAAAACCTTCAAACAAAAAAGAAGTCAATACTTTAGAAATGAGTTCACTTTGTGAAATTCCACAAAAAGGTTTATTTCTTCCGACCCAGGGTTTCGACTGTTACTCAGTCATTATCAAGGTGACAATGGTTCACCACGAGCCCCTTATATACAGAGTGGGGGGAGGGGAAGAAGAGGATGGGAAAGGAGTCAACAGGAGGGGAGAGCATGAGTGGTCTGAAACACAGGAGGGAGGGGGTGGGGGTTGAGCGTTGTTAACGAATGGCGTCACGGAGGGGGGTGGGGAAGGAAAGGTAAGGTCAGGAAAGGAGAGTGAGCAGGAAGCATTTCATTCAAAACACATGCATTTTTGTTTTTGGAATGCAAAATAATTTCCAGATTTTCAAGATAGTCCATCTTGTGTCCCTTGTATTGAGAGTGAAGAACTTTTGGAATGAAGTCACTTTGGTGGTCTTCTTCTGTCAGGTGCTTGGCAAACTGGGAGCTTACATTACCTTAAATTAAACAATCATGGTGTTCTTTTACCTGGGTACGGACTGCGCGTCCTGTTTGACAAACATAGACCCCTGAGCAATTGAGTATAGGTTCCCAATATAACCGATATTTTCAGTCTCTTGACGGTATTGTCAGTAGGCAGGACGGAACATTGAAAAATTTTACAACAAAAAATATTCTCTGCACAACAGAAAACCCGAAAATGGCTGGTAGTGGAAATGTCCTTTATTTTGTAACTTTTGGAAGTTGCGTCTTCCCAATCCACATCTCAAGCACCTCCGACCTACTTTCATTCTATTCTCTCAGTACCCTGATTTCTGCATTTAAGAACCAAACGCACAGTATCAGAGTCTTAACCAGCAGTTTCCAAACAACTCTCTGAGTCCATATCACTAGATCTCCCCTGTTACTGAGCGTATCTTTCTGCTAAACAATTAGCGTTATAATTGCATCATTAATGTGTATATTTTTCCTTAAGGTACTATCGAAGACTAAAATGTTCTATTTGCTCCAATGTAGTCATTTTTTGTCTATCATGTTAAATTTGAACACAATATGACTAGAATAATATTTCCTCAAATTAACTACAATAGCAATGAGCATATCCCATCAATTGTACACAAATGAGGGAACAATGTCACCGGGGGAAGAAGGCCCAAAGATTGGCCTTCGATAATAAACTCATAATAAACTTAGCTTAGTACTTCTCTACAACTTTAGAAAGTTGTAAGATTGGCCTTTGATAATTAACTCATAATTAACTTAGCTTAGTACTTTTCTACAACTATAGAAAGTTTTTTACAAAGTTGTAGAAAAGTACAAAGCTAAGTTAATTATGAGTACTAGTAACTTCTACGAAGTAAAGCCTTCAGCAGTCAAGTATATTTGATAATAAATTTTTAAGTAATCATTTCGTGCTATAATCTAATTAATACTTCTAATTTTAACAAAAAACCCGTTTGGGTCTTCATGACTGAATAACTAGGTTTTTATTCAGCCTGGAACTTTCGCTAAGCTCTCAGTATTAGTGATATCATCAGGTTAACTGAAGAGTGAATAAAAAATTATGCTTACGGGATTTGCTGCTTATTGTCCATTTCTAAAGAACTCAACGTTTCCCTCCTCGTGTTATCAGCGTTATGAGGAGAATGACATTTTTTCGATCATTCATGCTAACTTAACGTTCTTGTGCAAAATTGCGGAAAATACGCAGCGAATCCCGAAAGCATAATTTTTATTGATATAAAAACCTGCGAGGATCTTCACACCAAAGACTAGCGGATAGCTTGGGCCCTGTATTCATAAATGAAAGTTTGAACAGGGCCATATTGGACTTTGGCAAGATAAAAATATTTTTACATCGAAGTTTAAACACACTTGGTTTTCTTACTAACTTAGGTTTATCACCACTTCTGAGAGAAAACAATTCCAACACCTTATAGACATAAAGATGGCGTAACGGGAATAGCTGAAAACCATCGTTTATTTCGGGAACTGTGGTGATAAATGTCGGCGGCTTTGGTGGCACACCTTAAAACACTTTTCGAGTTCGTTTACACATGATAAATAATTATTGTACACCGTATCTGCTATAAATGTCCTTATTTAATCGTTGTCGATAAAATTTTAGTTGAACTGAAAGAGTTCCTAGTCCTTTTTATGGGTAAGACACATCATCGACTAATCGGAATATGACATGATTCACCATGGAGCAGTCGGGTGTTGGCACAGTGATGTGGTGTAGTGTGTAAGGCAATTGTCAGAGGGAGGAAGGGAAAACGCTAGGGGTGACAATGGGGTTGTGAGGGCTAGGTCTTCGAGGGCAGGATGGCGGCACCCTTGAGTGGATGAGAGCAGGTTGGAGAGGGAGGGGTTGAATGGGGCAGGAAGTTCGGAGGGTTTGAGAAAAAGAGAGTGAGAAAGAGTGGGTGAGAAGAGAGAGAGGCTTATGGGGTGGAGGGGGATGGCGATTAAGAGGGCGGTAGAAGCAATAATGAGGGGTGCTGGGGGATTACGCGGAGGGCTTTGCAAAGCGAGGCCGAGCGGTGTAGCGTAAGCGGAGGCGAAGGAGAAATTATAGCCGACAGGGAATGGCGGTATCACCGGTCCTGAACTCGCGAGTTACGGCGAAACGAGAAGTGTTTCCATAGCTCTCAACAGAATCGGTACAACGAGAAAATACAACGTTTAAGATAGTTTGAGCGAGGTAGCGATTCACATAGAATTTGATGAATTTGATTACAATTTGAAGAAAAACTCATATTTCCAACGATATCGAAATATTAATACCAAAAATCTAGCTCAAACTACCTTAATTACTAGGTCAATTACATGAATAATAATTCTTTTACGAGGCCAGTAGTTTGATCAGAATTTTTCATCGCACTATCCCATGGTCATCATTAGTAGTCATCAATCCGAAGATTGAAGAGACTTGGTTTTGGGGTCTTCTTCCGCGTGTATCCTTATTCTCAGGGCAATATTTCGCCAGCGTTCCAGCTGGCTTCTTCAGGGCCGCTGAAGTGTTATTGACAAAAGAAGTCCGCTACTTCCCTATAATCATACTGGGAAGCGATTAAAATAGCGAAAAAGCCCAATAACTTAAACCAAGAAGACGGCTACACTCTGGCGGCTACACACGCATGAAAACGAGTCTTCAGCGGAATGGAGCAATCAGGACATACCTCTGTCCAAAGGCGCCCAAACGGAGGAGCATAAAAAGATGGACAAAACACTGCATAGGAACTTCAGCGGACCTGAAGAAGCCAGATGGAACGCCGGCGAAATATTGTGCAAAGAATATGGATAGACGCAGAAGAAGACCCGAAAACCAAGTCTCTTCAAGTCAAAGACTCCGCAGAAGCCTTCACGGAAATCCGAAGATTGGTTTGCTGCAGCTCTCCACTTCACTCTCCTTTCCGGCAACTGCTTCATTCCTACGTAAATCTTTACTAAGACATCCTTCGTAATTTGCCTTATGTATTCCATTCTCGGTCTTCCTCTTTACCTTTACCTATTCATTTCTTCTTCCATTATTGTTTTCCATAGACTATTGTATCGCAACTTGTGCCCACTAAGTTCACCTCTTCTTCTTCTCAGAGTCTTCATCATACTTCTTTACTCTTTGACTCTTCGTAAGACATCTCCGTTGGTGATTTACTCCGTCTATTTGATCTTCATCATAGTCAATAAAAACCTTCAGAAAATCCGTCAATAGCCAAAAGAGCTTAATTCTCGGCATAACACATAGAGAACGATCTTCAATTTAAATAATTTCCTCCAAACTACCGCATTCTTGCAAATCTCCTTCGCCTCTTTCACAACAAACATTAGCTTAAATATATAATTCATAAGTTTATGGAAATACGGGGTTGAAGAAGCACACAAATAATTACAAGCACAGAAATTAGAATTTTCTGAGTAAAGTGCGTGTGTGTGAAGGGCTATTACTACGCGTCAGCAATTTAATAAAAATAAGGTCGCACAGCAGAGTTAACTAACTAGACTACAAGTCAAACTTTCTCTTGTTGGAATCTCAATGGAAAAAGTTCACCTTGTAATCGTAATAAAAAAACTGCCATTTTTAGTCCGCCCGTTTGTTATTCTATTTCCCTAATTTTATCTTTATGATATAATCAAGCTTTTTCTCTTACCTAGGGGTTCCAGAAATGTTTTGGCGTCGCTTCGTCAGAAAATCGGTCGGCTACGAATTATCTAAAAATTATTTGTCTAAATTTGATAATAACTAAAATTAAATTTGATGGCGATTCCCGTCCTAGTTCCAATCCTAGTCATATGACGCTAGTAAAATTACCTTTAATAATCTTAGGCATATCTTGCCCATCTTTACTGCTCACTTTATACCACAAAAATAATAGTCCCAACAATATATACGTTCCATACGCTTCATACGCTCCTTCTAATTTATCCGTAAAAATGTGCAACCATTTATTAAATATAAGGAAATGATTTTACAGGCATTGTGATTTCCAAAAATGTTTGAAATTGCAGATGAATGAAGGGGTGAAGGTTGTAGGGTACGAGTGTGGTAGGTGACAAATTTGTGGGTAGATATATTTAGACGTGACTGGCCAACCAGCCGGTGAACCAACTTAAGGATGAGAGAAATAAAAAGAGGTGTCCATTATATTTTGTTAACTGAAATTTTAAAAGATTCATGCATAAAATTACGTTAAATCATATAAAAGAATTGGGGGAGTGAATATTTGGGGACATTTTCTGAGCCAAGTACAAGGTTCTGATGAAAACTGTTCTTATTACAATTCTGTGCCGACAAATACATTCTATTTTCAATATGGCATTCATAATAACTGTTGAATTAAAACTACGTCATTTTCAAACGATAAAAAAACCTAACGCTAGGATACAACATTCTAGATTTCAACCCATTAATTTTTCTCATAAATCCCATGACCAAGTTTCTCGCATAAATCAAATAGCCTGCAGTAGAAAGTGGCTCCTGGCGAGGAGCCGTGAAGGCTCCATTAGATAAAAGGGATAATTATAGTTTTTTTTTTGAGACCAATACCCCGCTGCCATTCTCTACCCTTAATTGCTATATACTAGGTTATTTTAGTTATTGACTTATTATAAGTAACTTCAGAAATGTCCAAAAATTCTGAAAATATGGTTTTGAAAATTGCTTCGTAAAAGATAGAGGTCATTATTTTTTTACCTTGCCTTGACCGTGGTCACATACACATTGATAGTAAATTCTTATGTTTACTCTATACAGCCTAGTGACATAATGTGTGGATAAAATTAACCGTGAGAAGATTTAATCTTCAGGTTAACGTGATGACGGTGGTGCGATGACATGTGGCGACTGACATTTATGGTTTCGTACAGTATATCAGGCTATCGGTTAACTGACATAATATCAATGGATTTGATATCATGTCCTCTTTGGCTATCATAATGAGAAACTAATTAACTAGCCATTATATAATTGGGCCTTAGTCAGCATTAAATGCTGTTATTTCGTGAATTTGGTTACTCCTTTTCCCACTATAACTTTTTCTGGAAACAGTATTAAAAGGTTCCCTCTTAAATATCTTCTTTGCTCTGCAGTTTGGATATATCTATCTTAATTTATAAACTTTTTCAAAATTTTGCTTTTAAACAAGTCTATCTATTATAGAATCTGACCTGATATTTCTCTTTACGCAAGGATAATATATAATTAGAACTTCTTTCCTCCTTTGTTTTGAAGCGTGTGATATGTTGGAGTAGGCGCGCTATAAAAATCTAGCATTCATATTTTGGGAGATAGATTTATAGATGAAGTTTACTCATCCTTTTATCCGGATCACTTAGAGCTTTGTATAACAGCTGAAGAATAAATCACTTTATATTTTTCCACACATTTTTTTCACAAAATACCGGCTTGGATATCACAACATCATCATCAGAGTCAGACTACGACGATGTAATCTGAAGTTGATGTTGTGACATCGAAACTCTGAAGATGATGTGACATCGAAACCGGTTAGTTTATTAAGAAAGTGAGAAAAACTTCAAAGTGTTTATTCTTCAAATATGTCGCGGTTCTTCAAAGTGACTCCGCCTAATCTCACGTTCATACCTATAACAGCGATAGAAGCTAGTTATTATTTAAGCTTCGCATTCCATCTGGAAATTTGCTTCAAATTTATAAAGTAAGGTTTCATTATCCTTTAAAATTATCAGTTACAGTTCCTCAGTGTAGCAGGAGTTTTTCTATAAATTATTTATTCTGAGAAAGTTAATATCTAAGTTAGTATGGAAACATTTTCGCGTAAGTAGTGATACATTCTAGTTCTCATACCTCTTCTTGTATGAAGTATAAGTATTTAATTCTAACGACTTTGAATATTTCACCTTTGAACAGGCATTATACGGATAAGAGAGCAGTAATTCGTAACTTCGACATCGAAAGTGAAACATCGCCTTTAACACTGCAGTAAAAGAAAAGTAACCACTCTAACATTGTTTATATTTATTTTAACTATAAAAACACGGTTCGATAGAAAAGATACGAGGAAAGTCAACGATACGGTTGTGCTTTCATAAGGAAGGAAATGTTGTACCGATAATTTTCAAAAGCGGGAACGGGGAGCATATCCGCCATTATTGAACTCGATTGAGGCGTAAGACCCTTATTCCTACGGTGGCCTGTCCTTCTCTTCCAACTACCCTCTTGCCTCTCTATAGAAGCAGTGGAGAATGAGGAGCTATTTCTTATATTTTTATGTGAGTTCTTTTTATCGCCTCTCAAGTGTATATCATCATCTCGTGGATATCATAATCTTCTTGATGGGTTGAATGCTCCCGAGGCCCTAAACGTCTCCACTGCCGGGTCGGTCTTATTTGTCGACTGTTCCATCCCTCTTCTCCATACATGCCGTCTGCTTGCCTACCCCTTGGTGGCCATTGCCTGTTTCTTTATCACTTCTCTCTTTTTATTCCCTCTATCGTCTCCATTTTAATCCTCAGCATCCTTAGTTTCGCGTCTGCTTTTCCCTTCTGCTCATTCCCTTCTTCTCTTATGTTCCTACTCCTTCTCATCCCGCGGCTTTCTGCTTGGCCCACCATTCAGCTCAACCCCATCCCGTTTAGTAGGCAACCGTCAGCAGTTTGCTAACGCTATCTTTGCGACCTGAGATCGTTTTGCGGGCTACTGGAGGATGTAAAATTTTCTGTATCGTCCTTCTCTTCCACATTATATATTGTGAATATCACTAGAAAACATTTTGTCTATTAAAAAACAGTAAAACGTTTATGGTTGAATTCTTACGGGGTTTGGCACCGGGTTAGGCTTTCCTTAGCCGGCGTTTCGACGGGCAGCTCGCTCATCTTTATCAGGGATAAGCTGAATGCCGAGTGTGGTTTTAGCAAGGTTTTTGTTTATGTATTTTTTATATTTATTTTCATATATTTTTTTCGGGAGATATTAGTCCATTAATTGAAAAATTATTTTAGGTATTTCTCTTTTCCCACCGTTTCCCATTTATATTTATTCTTCTTCAGGGCTCAGTGAGAGTTCCTTCTGACTTTTAATTGTATAATGATGGATGAACTTGAAAGTGGTAGGCTTCACTTCGTAGAAGTTCATTATGTTATTTCTCATGATTAATGAAAAATAATTAGCCCTTTTCTACTATTTTTTAAATTGTTGGACGCGTTTCACCAATTTACGGTATCGTCATCATTACCTCAAGAGCATCATTATACAATAAAAATTCGGAAGGAACCTGAGCCCTGAAGAAGCATAAATATAAATGCGGAACGTTGGAAAAAGAGAAACTAAATAATTTATCAATCATTGGACGCACATCTCCATAAGATAAAAAAAACAATTATAAGGTTTTTATTCTTTACTTTATCAATTCAGGTCTTGATTGGTCGGAATTTAAAAAAATCCATTTTCGCGTGCCTCTTATCTTTTCTATTACTGGTCTCCAAAGTTTATTGACCGTATGTCCTGTATCCGGTTTCCGGTCATGAAGTCCCTCTTCAGGTTTTTCTCCTCTAAACTGATTTCGAAGGTCTCCTTTACCCGATCCCGAGGCGATGCCGATATCCGTTGGAGCGGCAAAAGATTTTGGCGTCGTAAAAATTTATGTGGTGAGCCTGATCGAGACTATGTTCCATTATGGCTAATTTTCGGGTTGAATGAGCCAAAACCAACTCGGCACTCAGTTTTGACCTGATGGAGATAAGCGAGTTGCTCGTTGAATCGTCGGCTATGGAAAGCCTAACCCGGCGCCTTACTTCATCCATATCATCCACCAGGAAAGCAGGTCTTAAGGTCTTGCAGTGAAAAGTTTAATTCCGGGCTTCTCACTTCATTTAGTGGACGTGAATATTTGTATTACCTGAGAGAAAATGGCTTGAGTTTCAAAGAATATCCTTCATTTTACCTCAATTACCATACATGCAAATTCACCAGATTTCCTTGAATTCGTATAGTTCATTATTGGCAAATACGTGTCGTCTTTAGATCCGGAAATATAAAACATTCGATGACTATCTTTACGTGTGGGGCATAGGGGGAACTAATGATCAACTTCTTTGAGCTTATTGACGAAAGCAATTATTGAAATTGATAAAACTACCAGTGGATGAATCCTCGACGACGATGAGTAGTTCACGCTGAAATCTATTTTATCGCTTGGCGAAGACCACTAAAATCAATGCAGAGACTTTTATATAATGCCAACTAATTTCGCTACCATTGAAGAGTCGCTACACTCGCGACAAGACCGCAAGTAGTAAAATTTGGACAAAAATGACGACAATTTTCAATAGCATGGACGAAATTCATGAAAAAGGAGGGTAAATGCCTTCGTAAATTTCTCACCGTTATCAAAGTATGGGTTACTCCATTTCGCTTCTTATTGTACAATGACGTTTCAAGGGAGTATCAATGTAAGATGGCATATTCTCTGATTAGTCGAAATATCGGGTACAATAATGTTATGTCGATAAAAAGTTCATGTCGCCGAAATGATTACGTCGTGATTCACTTTCTGTTTTGTTTTTTGGGTGGGTTACACTGTTTTCGCGTATCTCTAATGGCTAAGAATCACATGGTTAAATGCGTCCAATGATCCAGAGGAACTTGGTAATGTTAGACAGATATATTTTCTCGTCGCAATGGTCATTTTCTCGACTGACTTTTCCACTTCGTTCTACCTCAACCGTCACCTCCACCATACGCCCATCCCTTCCACTCGGCCACCCCCTCCTAAACGCACACGAACCCCCGACCCCCGTCTTAATCCCCACCTTACCCCCAAACGTCCAATTTCACGTCTTCCTCCTGCGCTCCCTCGAAAGATCCTCTCCGACAGATACGAACTATCCCAAGAGCTGAGCTCGCTCGTCTCACTCATTAATGATTTACTACGTTCCGTCTCTCCTTTGCGGGAGACCGGAAATTTCCACCAATTCCCGGCCAATGTACCATACTTCCCTCCTCTACCCTCTCCTCCCCGAGGAACCATCTCTAAGAGCCCTCCCCGCCGCCGCCGCCGCCCTCCGCGGTTCTCCTCCAAACCTTCAGATCCTCTTACTTTTCTTCCTCCTCCTTTTTTTCCAACTCTCCTTTTTCCTCCCTTATCCTCTCCCTCCAGTCATAACTACGCCTTCGCTTCTTCTCCCCACCGTTCCTTCGAATAAGCCCCCCTCCCCGTGAAGAGAGGGACAACCGCAGACTTTTAATACAGCCGCCTACTCCCAAGAATGCTTTCATTCTTTCTTCTCCAGCTCTTCACCCTCCTCCTCCCCCTCCTACTTCACCCCCCGCCTGCCTCACTCTTTGTTCCACGACCGAAGGGTTTAAAAACATCGCCGCATCGCCCACCGCCCCTCTTCCGTTTTTTTTTTTTTTAACAATTCAGCTTTTTTTCCCTTTCCCATACAACATTTTTTCTTTTTCTAATCTTTTCACTCAAAGCGCCAGAATCCATCTTCTCAGCCCTCTATGCCTTTCTGTCTTCGTCCACAATATCTATGTGTGCATGTTTAATTGTGTATCATGTATGTGCGCGTATTATATAATGCATGTATGTATGAATTATTCGCGGATGGGAAAACATTCTTATTTTTTGCCTACGATGCGGTACAAAAAATATCCAGTGGTCGGAGGAGTTCCAAATTTGTTTGCAGAAATAAGATAATGAAGGAATAAAGAGAAACGCCTTGTCATCCTTGTTTTTGTTCCAAAAAAAGGATGTGGTCTTTATTCCCTACATAGACGGAGGCCAAATCACTGAATTTCTTTGCTTGTTTTAGGATGCGTGGATATTGAATCCGAATTTGGCTGAGTATCTACTTTTGCGCTTTACATTTTAGATGATGTTATCGTCCATTTCGGAGGAACAGATTTCTATCAGTTTCTATACTGGGAAGCTATTTTTGGTACTAAAACTGGATTAACAATGCAGGAAACGTAAAAGGGAGGAATCTAATCGTTGAAAAACGTCCATTGAATTTGAAAAATAAGCTTTTACTTTAAGGGTTAATATGAGAAAAAGTTATCCGTACTCCTCGGTATATCTACAACTACTTGACAGTGTTTACTAAGTACCCTGTCGTGATGAAATGGAGAAAACATAGAAACATATTATTATGTCGTTTAATATATACCTACTTCTGAACTTGTATTCGATGTAGGAACTTGTAGCATACATATTGCACTTCAAAATGGTTAATTCTCGGAGGTTTATTTTCAGAAATGTGGCTTCTGAAAATAATCCTCTGTTATTATTATATGTACAATTTCTGAATTTACAGTAATGAGAAAGAATTCCTCGAGTATTCGCACTTTAAATATACGATTTCTATAAACAAAGAAGAACACAGTGAACAAATATTGGGAAATTATCAGGTTAAATACAATGTATTAGATGCTAATCGTATTCTTGTTCAGATAATGATTTGGAACATTTGCTGGCTGGATAGTTATAAAGTTTCAAATCCTCAATTTGCATTACTTACTGACGGCTGCCGTTAATGCCCAGCCATTCTTCACTAACCCATGGGATATAATCTAGAATCTCTGTCATTATTACTTCCAAATGCTGTTTCGGTAATTGAAACCATTTATGAACATTTGACTTAAACATGCTCTCCTAACTAGGGTTGCTTTCAGATTTATTCATTTTTTTCGGTAGTACTGAATCGGATTACATTATTTCTCATAGCCTCTCATATCCGTCTCGTTTTTTTTTAGAAAGCCACCCACTATTCATCCACTTTATTCTTGACGGTTTTTTCGCATTCATTTATTTTTCTTATTGGATTTCTTTTTATTTTATTCCACTCAAAACAAAGACGAGGGTGTTGGCAATGGTAAATTTCCTCAAAAAGTTGAAGGATTTTCCTTATTTCTTGTGGAAAAAGGGACATTTAAGGGATATAGGATTATAGCAGGCCTACATTTTTCCTCGAGAAGAGAAAGCAATTTGTTTTCACTGTGGGAAAATAAAGGAATTCCAACTACTAGACCTAGCAGAACAACGGCTAAATATTAAAAAGTAAAAGGATATGAATTCATATAAAAACTTAAGGATTTTGAAATTTCCTTATGACGCTGGGGTCAACATTGAAATTTTTTCTTTGGGAGTGGAAGATTTTTAAGATAATAATTTATCTTTAAATAAGTTAGCAGCTTCAATTCCTTTGGAAATTAAAATCAGTGTATAACTTTGGTGATAAGGATTATGAAGTTATATCTTAAGTTTCTACTTCCAGAATGTTCCCAAAAAGGTTTTTGAGAAATACAAATTTAGGGATGGTAACAGCAACTTCGGACTTATGGGCGTAGCATATCATCAAGTAAGAATGAGTGAAAATGATAACATTTTCGTTGTTAGTTGCAGAATGATCCCTAAGAACCTAGAAAAACAACAGGGACATTTTGTGAAATGCACAATTCAAGGTGTCACTCTTCTTTCCGATTTTAAAAAGTTCATCCCGTAACATATTCCTATGCGTAGGCTAAGGAGGAATACTTTCACAGGTATGAATTATATAATTCAATTTATGACAATGAAAGGGCAGACTGAGAATAATGAATGTTAGTTCAATAAATAGTACCTACTACCTGATTGTGCATTAATGTATTGAAATATTTGCATTTCAATGTAATAAACCTTTACTTGGACTTTTATTCTGGTTAAGCCGATGTCTATCAGACATTTGGTACTGCAATGAAGTTTGCCAATACTCTTTGAATTATTGGCATGTAGAATTAATGATGACCAACTCATGATTAATTAGCCAAACAGAAGGAAACTGCATTAACTAATGACTGAATTCAATCAGATGCGTGAAAAATACTCATGCTCACCGTTCGTTATATTAAGTAAATACATGGAATGGATAGGAGGCTCACCTGTGGTGAACGGAAGGGAATTATCATATTTTAACGTTTAATTAAAAAATAAACATTGCAGCTAACATTTGCATATTGAATTTGTCGGACATTAAATTGGTTGCAGTGGAAATGGGAAAGTAGCTGACAAGAAATTATTTAATAATTTGCTGCTTGAAACCACTCATTACGTCTGCCATCCTCGGCGAAGATGGGAAATATTAACTGTGTGTTACCGCATTTTTATTCATCGAAACAAAGCAGGGCTCGTTATAAATTAATATCGTTTGGCAAATGAGTTAATGCACGAAAAATTCATGTTTCCTATAAGTTTACAATTGAACGTAACCCTGCGCTCTCCCGGCCTAGGAATCGGCATGAAGCGGCAGCTGACGTCATGAGGCTAGTTCACTCACTCGACGCCACGTTGGGATGTCGGTACTGTACATTTGGGCACCATTCAAAACCATCATCTTTTGACGCGTATAGTAATGAAACCAAGCAGCGTATAGAAGTGGGACCAACTGACTTTTATTTAAGATTTTGCACGAATTACGGTAAACTTATTTTTTTTTAATTGGTAGACTTCCCCAATGAGGACGTCCACTCGTCTGCATCTTACTCTTGTCAGTCAAGGTAAAGGCTCTATATTGAAAGTCCTTTCCAACTCATCAATTTAGTAATACTTGGAATGGAAGCGTTGAATAAAGAAAGAGATATCATCTTGAACATAAAAAAATAATATCCTCTAGGCAAGTTAGGTGGAGATTTTGCGGAGTTATACCACTTGAAATTTAACCGTAATTATCATTGACTTGAGGGAGAGAATCGACAGGAGAAAAATTGTTGTAGGGAATACGAAAATAAAGGGACATATATGTGTTAATCATCCGAGACCTAGAGGGTCACTGAATTATGAAATAAAAACAAATCATGCTTAAAACGTCATTCTCTCACTTTCGATTTCGGAATATTATTTTTCATTCACCGTCTCCTCACCTGTATATATATCGAAGCAGTATTATCACGTGACTAGATTCATGCATACTTATTTGCAGCTAAATTAAAATAAATCCAAAGAACTGCGGAACTAGCCGCGCAGTAACAATAACGGAGTCACCCGCTAGTGGTCACACAATTGTGCGAAATTCACAGTGAAAAAATCATTCGCCTGGACTGGGATTCGAACCCTGACCCCCCGATTTCGAGCCGAGTGCTCTACCAGTTAAGCTGCCCATGCGTCATCTCTCACTGCGAATTTTATGGAGGCTTTAAGGAGCGAGATGTCTTCACAGGTACCGTGCATACAATGCCAAAGTACCCGTGTGCGAACGCTAAGCGCTACTTTCCACGAGGTAAAGCCAAACTTTAAACACAAAAGTGTTTACTTTTACAAATTCAAAGAACTGCGGAACTAGCCGCGCTGTAACTTTAACGGAGTCACCCGCTAGTGCTCACACAATGATTTTTTCACTGTGAATTTCACACAATTGTGTGGCCACTAGCGGGTGACTCCGTTAAAGTTACAGCGCGGCTAGTTCCGCAGTTCTTTGAATTTGTAAAAGTAAACACTTTTGTGTTTAAAGTTTGGTTTTACCTCGTGAACAGTAGCGCTTAGCGTTCGCACGCGGGTACTTTGGCATTATATGCACGGTACCTGTGAAGACATCTCGCTCCTTAAAGCCTCCATAAAATTCACAGTGAGAGATGACGCCTGGGTTGCTTAACTATTTTGAATAACAAACTGAAATAAATATATATTGAACTAACTGGTAGTGTACTCGGCACGAAATCGGGGGGTCTGGGTTCGAATCCCAGTCCAGGCGAATGATTTTTTCACTGTGAATTTCACACAAGTAAATTAAAATAGTAAAATATGAAAAGGTATTTCCCTTCGTTGCTAAAACACTTCTTCTTCGAAGGCATTTTTGCCTGTTCTTTATGATTATGCCTTTTCTAACTGAGGTTGTCGGACCATCTCTTGAGCGGTCGACCTATGCCTCTCTTTCCGAATGGAATTAGGTCCCTTGCTATCTAGACGATTCTTGAGCCGTCCATTCTTGATATGTGTTCATTCCATTTTTCTTTCCTTTTACGTGTCCATTCTGTTATTGGAGGTATATTATATTGGTCTCTGTTATTTTCGTCGCTAAAAACACTATGGAAATAATTTATGCTCAAGAGAAATCAGTCTGTTAGTAGGTCAATTTCGGGAAAAATCTGTTGAGTGAATTTTAGCTTGGTTATTTCACTATAAACCTGTATTATAACTCAGATGTTTTTCTGTCATAACTGATAGGTTATTTAGAGCGACTTCCTTTATTTTTTTGCAGCATGAGACGCATATGTTCCTCCCTGCACACCTCCGAAAACCGCTGCAAAGGGAAATATGCTAAGTTTAAAGACGGAGAAGGAAAATTTAGTAATAAGTGCACAATTAGCTGATCAAAATTAACTCGTGCTCATATTTCTAACTACCAGTCTTAAAATTAACCTCCGGTTTATTTTATGAGGTATATAAAAAATTCATTCAGAATTGACTCTGTGCCTTTGATAACAACTTATTGCTAAGAAAATATAAACATAATACTCTTGACACTGTTCGTTGTTTAAGTGGGAAATCAAAGCCATTATATTATATTTTTAAGCTCCTAAAATTACATTGCTATCTGGAGAAAGGCGTCTCACCTATGATAAATGGTTTTTTCTACTGAACAAAAAATTGATATGCATAATCCTCAGTACAAATCTGGTAGATATTTAAAAATAAATCTATTAAAGATGGGGTTTCATTTCTAACTTCTAATAGGGCTCACCGGCAGCAGCCAGTGTACTAACCATAACGCCAATCAATGTCTACGATGGTCTTTTCCTGGACTCTGCTCGAGACAGGAAAATAAAACTCCTGAACGCGGAAATCCCTAATTTAAAAAGCTAAATCCTAAACACTGCCGTAGAATTTCATTTACACTACCGCAGCTGAGTCTTAAATTCATTTCCTCGAAGAAAATGCTGAGCCTTTCCGGCATATTTCATGATGAAAAGTCAACCATTCCACCAATAAAACCCATACTAAACATTCTAATATGTTTAATATCGAATCAATATTAATAAATAATTCAAAAAATCGATTCAGGTATACAAAGAAACAAAGTGGGTGCTTCAAAAGTACATTTAATAACAAGTCATGTTGAAAACAGTTGCAGACTGCTAACTTAAAATACGTCGATTGAATTGAGCTGAATTAGTAAATGTCCCTGGTATCACTTGACGGAATTGTTTTGCGGACAAAATGTTGAATAGGTGTGTGATAATCTTTTTACTACTGTAAATGTGGAGCTGCATTCTTTAAGAATTCTAAAATTATGTCAATTAATGGGATTCATGGCGAGAGTACTGAGATAATGAAAACGTTCTGCGTTACGGAATGTGAAGGTAAGTATGTTGAATTTAGATAGATTCATTTCAGGGAAGCAAGAAGCAATTTATTCCATCTGCGTTGCATCTCGAAAATGAGCTTTTCTTGCAAATGACCAGTTTGCGGGCGCAAATACCTCGTTCCGGAAAGAAGTGAAATTTTCTGTGGCAGGCGATCGGAGTCGTATTTCCGAGACATATTGGGAAAGAAATATCGCGAGCCCGTTATTACATCGCGGTACGGCTTTTCCTCAATGCAATTTCCTCCCTCGTCCGTGGGGTACTTAAGACGACGTCTCATCTTCGTCCGCCAAGAAACTTTAATCAAGCCTTTAAAAATAAAATCCCTCGCATGGTAACTTCTTGCAAGATGCATTGATAAGGGCCGCACTCGTCCCATCCAGATGAATTACGCTCGAATGAGCTCTGTCGAATCAAAACAGGGAAACCAGCGAGCGTGCTGGGAGGAGCTAAAAAAGTTTCGCGTGCAATATTCTCAGACTTAAGGAGAGAATTCCGGCGAGAGACAAGACCACGGTAAACATTTAATCCAATAATGGCGGAGGAAGTTGGAAAAAACCGCCGGAGTTCCCTCCGATCCCACTCGGTGGATTGTAATCACCTCTATTCCTCCGTCCTCGTATCGTCGGCGAAATTCGAACGGCTTAGGGGGAAACGTACAAAAACGTTGGAAGGAATACGGAAAAAATACAACTTGAAACGTGTTATAAAGCCAAAGGAGATTAGAGTACTTTTTTCATTACCCCTAGGGCATATTTTGAGGAAAATAAAGCTCCTGATAAATGTTCAATTTGTGGTTTCATGCGTTGGTGTGCGTACGAGGGATATTAAGATTTACTCTCGTGAACTACAACTTCTGGGAACGCAAAGAAAGGTAAATAGAAGTATGTATTTCTTTTGGCTAAATGGATGAATTAATTTTAAGATCAAGGTGGTTGGATCGATTTTTATTTATGCACATATTTACGTGAAAACTGGCACACGTGCTCTTATCAGTAATAACTTTAAATGAAAATGAAAAAAATAACATTTAATCAATGTCGTTTCTTGGTAATTCAGTGGTATTTTAACACGTAGCCTTTTGGAACATGAGATATATTTCGTAACTATTCGAATACATATGTTCGGGTTTTTTTTCTTTAGCCGAAGTAATACATTTCATGCTATTATCATGGTTGCTTACTAATATCAAGTCTCACGCCGTATCAAAGATTCGAAAGAGCGCACTGTATACAGGCAGTTTTAAATAAAGTCAAAATGAAAAATATAATTCTTGCATTTTTCCATGAATTCATATATGGTGAGTTTCACCAGATGAACAGGTGTACATAAATAGAATGCGGTCCATGAAATTCTTTTCAACTTACTTGAAAAATTATTAAAATGCGCACTCAATGATTCACTCAGCCACATTAATGCACGGAAGTCAGCTGTTTTAAAGTAATGAGTAACAATTATGTGAGTTGTATTATGAAACATAAATAGTGACCAGAATATCACTTTTCTGTTCGAACCATCATACCCTTAAAATGTTGAGTGGCCAACTCACCAATTCTGACCAAGTGTCTCTCATGTTGCATAAATGATGTTGAAATATTAAAAAATCTCGACTTTCCGGATCTATTTATTGTTACCTCAATATGAAATAAGGCCGTAACATTCTTTCAATAGAAGCCTCACTGAGGAAAGTTAGTTATTGAGTTAACGAGGAGAAAACCAATCGCGGAATATGTTGAAAAAATCTCATGATGCCCTAAAATATTTGGAGGATAGGGAATGAAATGCATTTCATTTGACTACTCTCTTTTGATACTTTGTCTTGTTATAAAATTTCCAGAAGTCAAACCACCTGCAACGCTTTGCACTCCAAGGTCTGCTGGTTATACTAATCCTGAATTTGGAATCAGATATATGAAAGTACTTAATCACATAAATTTACTGCTTTTATAGCCTTACCCTCTGAAGGTTGTTCAAAATATTTTTATAAATCTAGGTTAAGGATGCAGCGATAGTGACAGCGATAGTTAGAATTAGGTAACTAGTAGTTAAAGCAAGAATTTACCGACCTTTTGGCAGGATGACGTACTTAAAAGAGGTCATCAGAAGCAAAATAGACATAACTTGGGAAGGATTTGAAAGGACTTGAAAGTTACTTAGCCTGAAGATGAACTCACAGGATTAAGTAGGAGCTGGCGTAAAAGAAAAGGGAGAGATGAGTTGAGGTCACAACTTCGCGTGACCTTAATTACGTGCAGCCATCGTTTGACTTCCCAATGATTCCACGGGAACTACATCTTTGAGTAAATATTTTGAGAGCATTGGACTTAGTTCTCGACCGCCAATTTCGCACACGAGTGCTCCCAGACCCTTCTGAATTCACCTCCCGAATCCGAAGACTCGAGACAAGGGTCCTGGGACTTTTAGGGGGTCGGAGGGTGGGGGGAAAGGGGAAGAGAAGGGCGGTGAATGTTGACGGAAACACCGGTTGGCCCGAAGGCTTGCGGTAATGCTCCCTCAACCGCTAAGAAGGGCTCGGGTAAGATATGGGGAGGAGGGAATGCTATGGTTTGGGTTGGCCCTGGAAAATGCGGGTGGGGAATAGCTAATGTGAGTGTGGTGAAGAGGCAGGTAAGCTAGAAGCATGCGATATTAGAAATTCTGTATCATTTTTCGATATCAATGTGGTATCGCAAAAGACGTGATACATCGAGCATGTGAAATTGTATGCATCGCTTATTGCATAAGATATATTATTGCAAGGGTGTCCCATAAAGTATATCGCGTATCATATTCGGCACGTTATAGGGGTGAATGTATGGGATGCGCGATATTGGAATTTCAAATAAGCCTTGCGATATCCATTTTATATAGAAAGAGGCAAAATATATCGCTACTAGGATGATACATTATATTGCAATGAAATCACATTTTTATGTTGTGCCACATAAGGGTAGTTATAGAGCACCAGATAATTGTTGCAATTCTATATATCTGAAAACTTGCTTGTGTGCTCCACACTATCGTCTGAAATACCTACTATATGTAATAACTACTGTATTCCATTTAGTTAGACGTGTAATGAAAGTAATGCAAGTTTGGTACACATTATGTTAATAGAAGGTACTTCAGATTTCTGGTCGTATAAAATAAGAAATGATGAAGTGTACAGGAGCACAAAAGAAGAGAGGACCATACGGAACACTCTAGAGGAAAGGATGAACCAGATGGATTGGACACACTCTAAAGCACAATAAGTCTGTGAGAAATATAATTGAAGGAAAATTAGCGGAAACAGTCTTAACTAGCATTAGATAGGGACGGATAGGAGTTCGGGTAAGTAAGTAAGTTCGGGTTCGAGTAAGATTTTTTTGGTACATTGTGCCAACCCCATGCCTGTCTGCCCCATTCAGACAGATGACAAGAGCGCCATGATGAAGGTTTGTATGGTTACCCATCCAACCCCCGTCCCGGCCCAATATTGCTTTACTTCAGATATCTTACGGGAACCGGTGTGTCAATGTGGCTGGGCCCTTGCCGGATGCGTCGCACCACCCGGTGACTCAATATCTCGATGCGATATCTCATGAATATTATATATGTGATATCTCATTTTTCGAAGTCCGCCCATTGCAATACCGTGCAGAACTTTGGTGAGCGCGCAGCCGAAGGTAATCAACTCAAGGGGTAGAAGTTGAGGGAGGATTTTCATGGGGGTGAGGTGAGATTCACCTCCCTTCCATCCTTCCGTTATAATTCCCTTTTCTTCACCGGGCTCCTGGGCATGCAGAATGCCTGAGCAACGCGGTAGGGAAGCGAATGCGGTCCTGTGGGGCGAAATGGAATCCCTCCGGCTAATTGCGAGGAAGAGGATTACGCGAAGGGGAAGAACGGTTGAGAGAAGATGTGGAGATGGGGTGGATACGGGTTGGGGGTTAGAAGGTAGGTGGGTGTTATCATGGGCCGCATCCTCTTGAGTAAGAAGCCACTCATGCGTTATGGATGTTTAGGCATAATAGTTGGGATAAGTCTAAAAACATTCATATTGATGTGGGCGATGTTTATTTACCGGCATCATTGATTCACCATGTGCCACTTCGGTTATTTGAGTGATATCGATCATGTCAAACATTCATATGGGTGAGTAAATCGCAAACGACAGCTCACGAACGAATTTTGATGCAGCTCGTAAGCTGTAGGTATGAGCGAGGAGCCGATTTCAAAACTTTACTTTCGAGCGTAAAAGAGTCATTCCCGCTGGATTGTGGGTAATATTTCGATAACAATTGCCGATAGCGATGTTGTGACTTCACGTTCGAAAATTTTACGAACCTTCAGATTCGGCATCAAAGTACCTTCCGAAGTGGCCATTAGCGATCGAAGAACGGTTTGTTTTATTTTTTTAATATGAATGATAGTTTAGGAAGTATCGCAGTGTGGTATATTTTATGGACTAACATTCATTTAAGACGTATTAGTCTTGGACTTTATATTGATTACAAGTGTTTTTTATGTGTTGCGATGAATTACGTGTGTTTAAGTGGTGATATGTTTACGTATGAAGGTTTATATGAGCTAGATTCAAGCTCCTAAATGATTGTTTTATGACAGGTATAATGTTTAAAGTATTTTTAAAAGTTGGCAAGTGTCGGGGATGATTGATTAATACAACCATTTTGTCATTTAAAACATCGTCTCAATTCACTTATGAAATATGCTTATATTGGAATGAATTCAACGACAATGTGGATTGCTTTTAAATATGAGTAAGGTTACGTCCAAGTAAAAATATTATATTTTGTTTTTTTGTGTACTTAAGCAATGTATGTTGCTTCATTATGCTTCATTCTGTAAATTTTGCCACCTGAAGAGTTATCTGTTTATTTATTCGCCTTGTTGTCAATGGAATGCCTTAATTTGACTATCACAGTGTGTGCCTGGAGAAATAGTGGAAATGGTTTTAAGGTGCCTGATAAATCTCAAAGTAGGTAATTATTTATGCCACAAGAAATGCAATCTAAGCCTTTGACAAGAAAAGACAAGACAAGTTAAGTGGGTTTCATAGGGACTTCTATTTGATTTGATGGTACGAAGGTTGTGTTAAAAAAGTTAAGAATGTTGATTTGTACGTAAATGCTGGGGATTAGCTAGAGGATAGTAATTAAGTATTAATGAATATGCTAATCACCACATGTCTGAAGCTATATTCCAAGGTGTCTTGGATAACTTAAATGCATACGTTTAAGCGTATGATTTGGCCAATGATCTTTTAAGGTAACCGTAGAACATAAGTTTATTTAAATGATGAGAAGTATCAGGCGAGATGAGGTGGAATGTCAGCATAATAAAGAGAGAAATTACAATTTTCCACCAGGAAAAATCCACTGGTTTGCCTTTAGAAAATTGAAATTTGTCTTCATTTTTTAGATAAATGTTACTTATCTTTCAGTTTGCGTCTAGGTTCATTTATATAGGGAAAGCGTTGTCTATAGAGTGGATTAAAAGATGTAATGAGCGAAAGGAGACTTGTCCTTCAAACTCATAATTTCCTTTGAATTTTGTTGATGAGAACTAATTGCATTGCATTAATCACTTGGAGCACGAAACTGTCGTTCGCCGGTTTGAAATACTTTATTTTAAATGCTTTATTTTCTAGTCATGGAGTTTAAGGTAGAATAACAAAATCATGTAGTATTTTTAGCTGCTCTATTATAAGCTAACACGATTGAAGTGTTAATAAAATACTATGAGGCAATATAAGCAAGCGATTGGGAGTGACAAGTAATTAGGAGTTGATTTATCAAATGAGAACGCATTGCGGGAAGCTTATAATACTCGTGAGGAAGTAAACTTCAATTTTTCAGGCATTGTAATGTTTTTAGTTTTTAATTCTTAATATTCAAAACGATTAAAAACAAATGCATTAATTCAAAATTAAGCTCATTGCGCATGCGTACAAAGAGAAACAAGTGCGAAATATGCTCTCCATCTGACAACACCGTAACGCTGTACGATCGGTCTTATAAAATCATTCGTTGGTGTAGATAGTTGGTGAATGGATCCTTAACGTTCGAACGTAAGCCACGTTATAAAATTGGCCCGTGGTGATCTGCCAAGTTGGTCACATGAGTAATCTCGGTCTAGTCAACCCATAGAGTTACTAATATATACACTGTGTATAAATAAGTAACTCTATGAGTCAACGATTCATATGCGTAAGTCAATCGTGAGCAACAGCTCATGAACGAATTTTGACGCAGTTCGTAAGCTGTATAAGCTGGTACTTTCAACATTCTCTTGCAATTTAGTCTCATTATTACTGTCTTATTTGTATTTCACCATATTTATAAGTTATATAATTAAATTGTCTACCTTAATGTCCTCGTAGATTCTCATTATTTTCATGATTTGGCCTGGAAATCTTCTCTGGACTCAAATTCGGTCCCTTAACGAACCATCTCGGGGATCAGACCTGGCCCAATGAATTTTTCGTGTCGATAAACCTCTATATGGTGTCTCATCGTACTCGTTTTAGCTGTTTTCGAGATAAATTTACACTCTTACAAACATATTATTATTACTCATTAAAAGGTGGGTTTACACTGGCAAGTTAATTCCGCAAGTTTATTCATCCAGAGATTGCGGGGAGTTTACTCTGGCGGAGAGTTTTTCACAAGGCAGAACAGATACAGATTAGTTGCTGTTAACACTGGCAACAATACCCTTCAGCAATCGACTACCCGAAACTTTTACGTGTCCTGCTAGCGTAACCGTCAAGTAATTTTTGTCTAAACTCACTTGCTGCAAGTCACTTGCGAAATAAACTTGCCAGAGTAAACCCACTTTAAGAGTATATCCACATCCACTTTAAATCCACATAATTCATTACTGTGTGTCTCGTGCTAAGGTCCTCGTGAAACAGCATATCTCTGTTTCTTATAACTCTTGGCACGTGGAGATGGGAAGGAAATTCTTCCTTGTTAGCTTCTATATAACTGGATGAAAAAAGTTCTCATTAAATTGGATCTCAAATCCAATTAGCTTATTTTTATCCATACATAATATACGCTAATTTGATCAATCATGCGTTAAATTAATTAAATTAACCATCGATAACTTTTGCTTAGATTTTCCGATATATAATGCGCAAATGTGGTCTAGCGCAGTTTTGTTTGTGATACATTTAATGCAACAGTGCTTGAGAAAGTTTGCTGATTTGAGGATTTGATTATTCTTACTTGGTTGAGCCATGCTCTTCTCTATTCCATCAAATGAATTCGATCTCATAAGCTGTATCACTCTAGCATTTGATCAAATATATTAAATGGTCGGCAGTTTAGTCGTTTTAGTCGTTCATAAGATACATTTTAAAGGATGATGCTATTGTTAAAACGAGAAATCTTTTTAAATACGGCAATACTGTATGTATGTGATGTGGATACCCATGTATATGCTGTGGATGGTGTTAACATAAAGGCGACAGATGAAGTGAAGTATCTAGGAGTTACGATAACTTCGGACCTATCGTGGGGAGCACATATAAGAAATATTTGTGGCAGAGCTCTGAAAATGCTAGGATTCGTCAAGCGTATTGTGGGAAGATTTTCGGATGAAAAAGTAAAAGAGAGGTGCTATTTCGCACTCGTCCGGCCACACCTTGAATATGCAGCGAGCATATGGGATCCGGTGCAGAAAGACTTAGTCCGGGAACTTAATAAAATACAAAGGAAAGCTGCGCGATTCGTCAAAAACAGCTACGGGCGTACTGACAGCGTTACACAGATGTTAAACGAATTAGGCTGGGAACCGCTAGAGACTCGGAGGCTACGCGCTAGGCTTAGATTGCTTGAACAATTGAGAATAGATATCTTCCAGAGCGACACGGAGAACATCATATTAGAACCCCACTACATTTCCAGGTCCGACAGAAACGATAAATTAAGAGAGATATTTTGCCGAACGGATAGGTATGGGAATTCGTTTTTCCCCCGAACAATAAGGGACTATAATAAATGCTAGGCGTAATTTCATTAGAGTGTTTCCTTTTTATCTTTAAACGGCTGGTGTCCTAACACCCCCCGCCACACGCCTATTGAGGCGGCTTGCGGGGTAATATGTAGATGTAGATGAATACTGTAATTTGAAACGATTCCAATTCGGTTTAAGGAGCTGCCTCATGAAATAAATAGTAAACACTCATTGTGATTGATTATTAATCTAAGTGTTAAATAGTTTGATATTGCTATCCATATTTTTTCATTTAGTGGGAACAAAAGGCGATTTTACTAAAATCCACAGGTGAATATTTTCTGCTGGTTAAATTATTTATTCCTTTGCTTGAGAATTTGTTTATATTGCGTCCCCTGTATCGGGTAGAGCAACAAATGAGATATTTTTCTCTCTGGTGTTGGAAAAACACTTTGTAAGCTTAATTAATTTTTTAAAAATGTCTATTTGGTGGGATAAAAATGAAATACAGATAAGTTTTTATTAGAAATCTTTTTAAAAATATTTTTTACACTGATTTATTTTTGAGGTTGATTTGCCCTTAGGGAAACAACCTCAAAACGATTCATACGGTTCTATACTATGTGCAAACGTGGATGGAATCTCAAAAACTCCTATGTCCCGGAATTATGAATCTAATTCATTTAAGTGCAGTGAAAGCACCAAAAGGCGAGCAGAGATAACCGGGGAAGTTTCGGGCATCATACTGACTTTCATCAGTCAGCTCTTACCAAACAGACTTCATGAAACTATTTGAATTACAATTAACGGAATTAGAGTAGTTTCTTAAGCTTTAAGTTTCATATGAATGAGTAGAAGTGAGCCATTATTTGCTTAAAATTTTAAAACATCACCACCAGCCAAAGCTCAAAATAATCAATTATGTGAAGGTTTTTAAAAAATGTTACTTAAAAATGACGAAATCGAATGAATGGTGTAAATTAAAAATATATAATTAATCAAAATTTATTGATTCAGGAATGAAAAGGCAACTGTCTCTTTCTCATTGCTAGAAAATCGTTTTCGTGTGCAACTGAATTATAATATGGAGTTGACTTATGCAAACTTTAAAGACGTAAAACCAGCTTTGATGTTTTTTTTACTTAAAATCAACTTTCGTTTGGAAAGGAACTCGCCAATTTTATATTATTCAAGCAGCATGGGCAACAAGAAAGCTTAAGAACGAAGTCGATGAAGTAACATGTTGTTCGTATAAAACCCCGCTTTGAGTAAAGATATCTTGGTGGTGCACATTGCTAACACACGTGACCGGCAGTTGTGACATACGGTTTCAAATCCCGGTCAAGTCAAATGATTTTTCGTGTTGACTTTCAACCAATTTGATGTTGTAATTTTGTGTCCCAAACGTTTTGCTTAACTTTTTTTGTTTGTTTGTAACGTGGAAATCTTTGGCCTCGATTTGAACTTTGATTATGGCGATAAATAAACTGTTTTTGAGGGAACAAATTTTGATTCCCGTTTATAGTTTATTGCCGAGTATTTACGATGTAGAGCTGCGAAAACTTTTTAATCTTTAATCTTCAATCCGTGATCACTTTCCTTAAAAATATTGCCTGTCATAATTAGTAGATTTATATACGACAGCTTAAATTGCATTCACTTTAGTGTCGTCGTAAATAATGAGCGTTCTTCAACTCTTAAAAAATGGCCAATGCCTTCCACATACTACACGTCTTCTTTCCTCCCTCTTCTATCTCCACTCAGTCTCTTCCTGCTCTCTAACCTTCATGCCATAACTCATGAATATCCATGAGAGCTCGTGAAAATTTACATCCCCATTTCCCCTCCACATGGAGTAGGTACCCAAAATAAGTAACTAAGGATGAAAAAAATGAAGAGCTTGCCGCGGAATGGATGGTGGGGAAGGAGGAAGAGAAGGAGAAAAAAAATGAAAAGCGAAAATAAATGGAAGGAAGCATGGCAGTACGATTTTTCCGTCAACAAGCTCGTGAGAGGGGATGAAATTGGGTAGACGGTGAAATTGTAATCTAATAAGCGAGTTCGGGGTGGAGGAAGTAAGAAGGGGGCGTTGTGGACGCATGAGGTGGGGAAGGGTAATAAGGGTACGGTGGGATGGGGCGCGTGAGTGGAGGGTAGGGTGAAGGATTTTCGGGGAAAGGAAGGGCTTCGAAATGGCATAAGGAGGCTCGCGAGGGTGATGACTGGGGCTGGTTCTACCCAAACAAGTCGGAGGCAACTCGTCGAATCCAGGAAATATCCATATTTTCTCCGATATTTTTTGTTGACACAATATTATTTGGGTGCGAAAAAATCGAGCCAGATATCGTTTGCAGGAAAGAATTTGCGATTCAAATGAATAAAATCACTGTGCGTCACTTTTGCTTTGTGTCAAGTCGCAATAGTAGAATTTTTCCATTTTATTTAGACTTACGAGAAGATCATTGTGAAACATGGTCTTCGAAAGGGCAGAGGAAGGCTCGCGAGGGCGATGACCGGAGCTAACTCTGCCAAATTAAATGTATGAGAATTCATCAACCTCAAGCAGACCCATCTTTTCTCTTTCACTGAGAAATTGAATATTTTTTTAGCCATAATATCATAAGGGTATGGAAAAGTCGAGTGTGTCGTTGTTTGGAGAAATAAATTACTATTTTGTAGACAGAATCATCGAAACTCACATGTGCCACTGGTAACCATCATAGAATTTCGCCAACTTTGTTCAGAACTTAGGAAAAGATCGTTGTGAAACACGTCACAACTTTCCAACTGCTAAATTCTAATACCGAGAAACGAATTCAACAAGTGCAGGGATAAAGGGCGGTATTTAGAATTCCTGGTTAACGTTAACATTCGGATGACATAGTCATTTCGTTAGAATTTTGTTAATTGAGAGTTCGGATTTTGTAGATTTCGTCAGACTGCCTGTTATTTTATGAATATTATATCGATATGAGAACGTTTTAACTTAGGTTTATGTACCAAGACAGTTTAAAACCTGAGATTTTAAAATCAAGCCTGAGAGAGGTAAGAATACTGGCAGAAAATTTGACGGTAGCATTCGTTACGGGCTCTAAAATCATTATCTGCGATACGATTTTTCTGTTCGTATCAATAATTCTTGCTGATTTCTTTTCCTTTCATGGAGAGGTTTCGAATATTTCCTCGCTATTGGCATTGGACTGCCAATTTCTGGAAGGAATTATTTTTCATTCCCTTTTTATTGAATCCTAGATGATTTTGGCCTTTTCAGCGCGGCTGAGCTCACAACATCTATCTTCAAGGCGAACGGAAAATAAAATTATGTAATTTGACTTCCTTTCATTTCTCATATTCTTTATATGTAGCAATTTGGACTTCACACGACGATCTTTTTAAAGTATCTTTACATGAAAACCCCTTTCGCCTTCAATTTCGGATGCCGAATGAACGAGTGGCTCATAGAATGATCAAATGAAAGATGCCGCGTTTGTGATCGTGGAAAATTGCTGAGACATCTAATGAACGTTTTTTGTCTGAATTATGAGATTACTTTCGTCGATTCCGTGTTGATTTCCGGCTTTAGGAAGGATACGAGTTTTTCATCCCAATTCAATTATATTTGATTTTATCGATTGGAAAGATTGTTCAAATAAATTTCACAGTACGACAACTGCATCTCACTTTGGAATTTTTTTATTTATTTTCAGTTTAATCGAATTCTTCTTTGCTGAAAAACGTATTAAAAGAGAAACGTAATTATCCTTAGGTGACAAGGGTTTTACGGATGACAACATAGCCATTAGAATGACATACTGGAGGAGAATTAACCTTCAGTGGTATACAGGGTCTATAGTTTGGAGCATAGTTAAAAAATTCGTAAAACTGATGTGCCGGGTAGTGATTACTTTAAAGATTATATGTAGGTTACACGAATTCTTGGATTACTTTTGTCAACTCTGAGGATTGAACAAAAAGGAAAAGCATCGCGAGCTCAAACCCAAAATCTCAAGGTTATCTTGTGCTAATCCCATTTTGCAAAACCAATGACTGACTAATAGATTTATTAGTTGAAGGATTTGATGCTTTCCCGGTGAATAACTGATGTAAACTGCTCTCGGACTTCACACCGGGTTAGGCTTTCCATGGTGGCCGAAGTTTTGTCATCTTTAGGGCTGATGAATGACCCATCAGCCTTGAAGACAATGGGAAAGTCTCCAATCGAAATAACATCACATTTATAAGTGCTAACAGTTTTTATGGACTGGATGAAGGGAGGATAGACTTATGTAGAGATGAAGAGAGAGATCCTGTAAGGAGATAGGGGCCTGCGCTTGAAAAGTGCAAGAGGATATTTACTATATTCTTTTTAAATCTAGCTTAACTGATGAATTATCCTAATATTAATAATTTACTTATGTTTTTATATCATGGTTTCATAGTCTGGCCTTTAAAGGAGGAAGATAGAAAGGGGTTGGATATTTTTCAGATGAATGAATGGAGGACAGCGTAAATGAGTAGGGCAGAAGGATAGACGACTAAGTACCAGTTGTGTTAGAGGGAATATAATTTTGCTGGGCGAAATAGACTGGTAGAATGGTAGCGTCGCATAACACGTGACCTCACAGGTTAGGGGGAACATCAAAAAGCAGCATATCACTTGTGACCGGAGAGTGAGCTCATTTGAGCGGTGACATAATGATAGCTGAGTAAAGTATCAATGATAACTCGAAAGTAGTGCGTATATTTGAATAGTTAATGTCATGTGATGTCATCAAATATATTTTCTTTACTTCAGTGGTGTTTGTAAAGGAAATTGTTTCCCACGAGTTAGCAGAGCAAACGCACGATGATTGGCCGAACCACATTTGCTCCACCATGATCTCCACTTGTCCAACATACACAGGTTAGACACGCGTATGAGGAAGATATTCAATTGAAAAAAAATTCACCGGTCACAGTTTAAAATAAATTGTGGAATATTACGAAGTGTTTTTTATTAAATAAATGGATGGATGTACTATATCGTCTACGAAACACTCTAAACAAGCTTGACTAAGCCAGTTCTGTTGAACTGTTACTAGACCATGATTCTTTGATTACAGTTTACAAAATTCCTCCGACGATAATTTTGGTAGGCCATGGTTATAGGCATGGATACCATATAATATTATGTAATATCTAGTATTCATGGTTATAGGCATCCCTCCACGGCTTTATATTTTGATAGATTCCAGCTCCTCCACCGGTATTCTCTCGAAACACTCGACTCCCATGCTCGCTTGTGATTGGCCAATGGATCGAAGAATCAGATGGAAAATAAGAATAGTTCTTACTTCTATTTGCAGTAATGATAATCGTATTCAGTTTCTTCATCGGTTGCGCTAACACACGTTACACAGTACAGTTTTCAACATACATTATTTAGTTCGATTTTCAACGCTGAAGTAAGCTTCGTGTGAAAGTGCCTTTACGTAGTATAATAGCTCCATACCAGAGAAATAACAATAACGAATATTATTTCTGGGCACATTAAGATCTGCTCCATGTGAATTATTCAGATGTTACCAGTATTGCTCGCATACTAAGGTACAACCTAAGGTACATCGTAAGGTATCACAGTACAGACTAAAAGGAAGGGTCCTGAAGAAAATCAACGGATAAAAGGGATGAGGTACGGAAAATGGTAAATAAAAGAACCAAGAATGGGGTTTTCGGAAGACGATTCGAAGAAAATCAAAGAGCAATGGGACCAGAATGGGATTAGAATTAAGAGTATAAGGGAGTTGAGAGGAAAGGTAGGGAGGGTTTAGATGGGGTGGATTGGGGGAGGGTGCTACCTTGATGAGCGTTGGGAGAGAGTGAAGCAGAAGGATGTTATTTTATCGAGGGGGGAGCGGGAAGGGTGCAGATCCTAAGAGGTGGGGAATGAGGATTTTTAGGGGTTGTCCTGGGCAGGCCCGGCTTAAGACAAACTTTTAACCCGCGTATTAGAGAGGGTATTCCAGCGCCCCCTCCCACTAACCCCCTTCCCCGCTTATCAAACCTACTCTCCAGTTAAACGTAGTAAAAAGGTATTTTTTCACAACCACGGCATCCCTTCCATTGCGGCGCCCAGGGCAGTCACGCGTGTCGCCCAAGCCTGGTCCTGGGGGTAAGATTTACCGGAGCGGATGCCGTAAGGACGCCAAGAACACTTGGGAGGATGGAAACATCCATCCCTCTTGCCCCATCCTTCCTACCCTAAAACAAGTCGAAGGGCCAAATGATTTCCCATTACTCGTCTGAGCATTTTATTCGCCCTGCGTCTACGATATTAGCTTTCGTGGGAGCCCTTATATGCACGGACGTGGCAATATTTTTTTGAGGCTCCCAAGTCTCATTCATCCCTCAAGCTATATATATAACTATAGTATAGTACAATATAAATATAGTTTGGAAAACACAGGCACACGGAAATAAAAAGGACACTCACAAAATAATTTACGGGACGTTTCGACGGTCAGGCCGTCGTCGTCGGCAGCAAGAGACTAACTCTTCCGACTAGTCTCTTGTTGCCGACGATGACGGCCGGGAGGCAGAGAGGGAGGGGGGGGGGAAGAGCGAATGGTTAGTGGTGGGGAGAGCGAGTTTATTGGGCTATTATTTTCAGTGGACTAGGTTTAGCCCGGGCTTTTCGAATGCCCTTGTTACCCAAATATGAGGATACTCGAATTTTCACATCAAGATTACCGGCGGATTCGGGAAGGGCTTCTATGATTTCTAGTGAGAAACAATCGTCAAATGTTTGGGAGTGTGAGGCGGTATGTTTGGGGATGGGATCAAGAAAAGGTGGAGTATGGTGGCATGGCGGTGATTGTTCATGAGAATATTGAGAGGGCTGGTACATTTTCCCACGTAGAAAGCAGGGCAGAAATTGCAGGAAAGGCGGTAGATGATGTTGCTGGTGGTACAATCGGCCGTAGAGGAAGATCTTTTGAGGTAGGGGGAGGCGATAGGGCGGGTAAGAGAGCAGCGCCTAGGGCGTTCGCAGGTTGAGGAAAGTGATGGAGGGGGGTGGTGGGTTGGAGGGAGGGTCTAGTGGATTTTAGAATGTCTCGCAGATTTGAGGGACGCTTATAGGAAACAAACACAGAAAAACGCAAAAAGGACACTTAAAAAAGAAAACTTGGACGTTTCGACGGTCAAGCCGTCATCATCGGCGGTAGAAGACTTCGGTAGACGGTCTTCCATGGTTTCCAGGAATCAATTCTCTGTGGATGACTTTCATATTCTGGAAAATGATAGTTGAAAGGTACTCCCACGCCACTCAGCGGTATTTTTAACGTGACACCATCACGGAAATACCTTTCGTCTGGCTCCTACCCTTCGACCTATCTGGCATGGGTGGCCATACCAAGAACAATAGTACTTGCTCCTGCCAGTCCAGCTCTAGGAATCATTGGAGCGCACAAGCCCTTCCACCACGTCAAGGTTGTAGTTCAAGGAGGGTTTGAAACTATAGTTAGTAAAAATAAACTTTTAGAATATGACTAAAAAATTAAACTGAAAATTCGGAGCCTCGTGAAAGTTAACATATCTTTCAGGGAACACGTGCTGCGTCTTATCATTCAGCAAATGATTCCAGTTTGTTGCCGCATTTCTGAACAAATGGCGGAAAATAAATTTCTAAATTGGCATTGAATTTGATAACTTCCATTCTGATCACGTTTACCCTGTCACACAGGTGTTAAGCGGGTTGAATTCCACCGAAAACTTCTTTCTAAGCCCTCCTGCGAGCTTTGTGGTACGAGCCTTTGTGACAAGGGCGAATCTACGGAAATCATCGCAAAGAAGATCGACAGTCCTAATTATAGCTTTCACTTTTCGTAGAGGTCTTAATACCCTTTAGCCCTTAAATTCATAGTGGTCGAAAAACAAGAGTTATTTTTTAGATAATGTGGAAGAATATTTTTATTTGCATCTAGCTCTGATGCTAAATACTAATGTGCATGAATTACGTCATAATTATATGTCTTCTATTTATTCGGATTTGAACGCGTCAAGCTATTGTTACATTAAAGTATTGAATAGCACTATTAAATTGTGTCGAAGGAGATTGAAAAACCAAGAGTTGGTAAGAATGCAGAAGCTGCTCAGCTGAAAATGACAGTGGTTATCACGTTCTCATGGGTTTAATGGCAACTTCAGCTCATCATCAATTAGGAATATTCTTCAGGGGTTAATATCTGGATGAAAAACTCTAAACTATGGAGATATATTTGTCAGAACGAAAATGCGAATAACTGAAGCCACGGTGGACAACGCCTTCGACTACTAATCAGTGGATTGCTGGTTTGAATCTAACCTGGGTGGCTTTTCACCATCTAGTGCATGGTGTTTCGTAACAATAAAATATTAATATAATATCTTATAAGACTATACAATTAATATTTTATTATTAATATAATTAAGCTGTAATTTGCGTAAGCTGTGGTCAATATAGAAATTGTAGTTATCGAAAGATGGGCTTGACTTAATTGGTGATATTATCGCAAAGAAAGACGTTTAGGTACTTATTAAGCTATGAATGTAGCTAAAAAAACATTTGTGTGGAAGTAGGCCCCTATAGGTTAATAGGTGGGCCTTGACATCTTGACACACGTTTAACCTACTGGTAAAATCTAAGCTATTAGCCGATTTTCTTTTAGTTTCGGATGCATTTCTCGCGCCACCTGTATATAGCGCCGAATATCTTGGCTGGGAACACATTCAGGACTCAGAGATAAAAATGATGATTGTAGTCATGGCGCGACTCATTTTTCGCCCAGCGCTGTTGTTGAGGCGCCCATCATATATTAATCTTAACGGCGTTTCTTGCGGGAAAGAAGCCTTGCGATGAGCTGATAATGAGTGCTTCCAAGTCTTATTCAAATGAGTTTTCACGAAAAGTGCTCTTTACACGTGCGACGGGGTATTTTCGTTCCTTAAGTAACACTCAATGTAATTGAGTCATTACAAAACATCTTGAGTGACTCTCTCTAGGTCAGTCAAATAAGAATTTTTCGAGGAATTAATTCCCAGTAAGCTGGAAATCGTTTCAATCCCTTCATTTGGTTCGATATATATGTTATCTGAGTTTGCACCATCCCAGGAGGTGATATCTTATGGGAGCCCAATAAAAATTTAATTTTTGTACTTTTTTCAGGTTTTTGCTTGTAGCTCGAAAACAGTGCGTCCTATTCAATAGTAAATAGGGTTGAATTCTGCGTAGAATGGGTATATAAATCTTCGAATTCGGTTCAGTAATATAGCCAACATCAAAAGTTTGAAACCGGGAAACCACTTTATACCTAAAAAATAACAAAACACTACATTATGACACTTATAAAACTTTCTTTCACGAATAATAAACTTTAAAAACCTTATTTATCAAACCATAGACATGACTTAGAGAGAGAGGAAAAAAACGATTTTGAATGTATGCTAAATGTAGTCTTTCATAATGACTTAATTTTAAAATTGAGATATCTATATAACGTGAAATTCTATTTTCTACAACTTTTATTGAATGTGTTTTTTCATCAATGTATCTGTTTCAAAGATATGTGGTCATGAAAAGTCGCAAAATGTAAGTTTGCATTGAATTGATAAAATTTCCCGGTTTATAACTTTTGATTTCGGCTATACTACTGAACCAAATTTGATGATTTTTATACTCAATCTACGCAGAATTTAACCCTCTTTAATAATTAATAGGATGTCATTTTCTGTCCGACGCACTGTTTTCGAGCTACAAGCAAAAATCTGAAAAAGTGCAAAAATTAAAGTTCAATTGGGCTCCCATAAGATGTCACCTCCTGGGTTGATGCAAACTCAGATGAAGGGATTGAAACGATTTCCAGCTTGCTGGGAATTAATTCCTCAAAGCGGTTTTTTAAAATCTAATTTGACAGGGCTACTCGGTGAAAGAGACATTTCATCGCCATGTCTTACTTGTGCCTGGGAGTTATCGCCGAGCGTAATAACATTTACATTAACAGTCCGAGACGATGAAAAACGTTCGTCCGACTCGATTTCGCTCGCAATGGAATGGTTCAGGAGACAGGGACTGCATAGATGAATGTCCTCGTTAACGAATGCGGCGAGAGGGAATTTTTCTCCGGGAAAGGGAAAAATATATATTTCAGGGACCGATGGTTTTCCAAGTCCGAGCATGAATCATCCTCACCTCGGTGATTTCGAGGAAGGCGAAAAACATCCTAAAGCGGGAAGTAGTCACCTTCGTTAAGAGTTCAACGCCCGATCCAAAATGGCTCCAAAAAAGTTCCTTGGAAATTCCACCTCGATTAAAATTTATGTCTCACCGAAACAAAGCATTTCTGTCCTCCCCGAAAAATTATTACCGGCAACCTACTGCAGTTTCTGCAGTTTTTAAAGCAGTTTTCCCAGGCACTGTAAGCTAAGCTCTCTTTATAGTGGTGAATACATTTAATAAATTAATGGTTTCAGAAAGGTACTCGGGATCTGTGTATGCTTTTTCTTACCCTAATGTCCCCTTACTACGCCATTAGATTCTACTACTGCCGATAAAATGAGAGAGTATACCCTAGGGAGTTAGTTATAAATTTGTGCCTACCTACCTACTTCTCTTTTTGCCTTTCAGAATTCGGGCTTGAAGACTAACCGGAGCACTTAAAAAGGTTTAGTGAGCTTGATTGCATTCAATTTTAGCAGGTTTATTATTATAAGAAATACAACTAGATTCCGTTATTGTAACACTCCCTCTCACAAACCCATGTTTAGGATGGGAAGATAAAGGTGAATGGAGAAGATGAGCATGCCGAATATTTGACGATAGATAAATGACTAGAGACACCTACGCTAGGGAAATGGACTATAATGAGCAAGTGCGAATGTTAAATGGGACAGTAATAGTTGCACATACATACATACCCATAATGCCGTTCTCTTTCGGAGTAGGCAAAGTCAAATAATTTAGTTATTGCCGCTGGCCCTGGAAAATTGGCTCTCTATTAATGATTTCCTCCATGTCATGGTGCCCTATGCTTGCAAAATATACCCTCACCTTCTTTCCTCCATAGTGCCCTAAACCTCTTTTGCCTCTCTTACACTCATGCATTGCTTCATACACATTCTGCTATTCTTACGGCTCCTAATATTCCTCCTCATTTAAGTCTCTCCTAACACATTCACCCATGACTTTCGCGGTCTACCTCTTCCTCTCTAACTATTCACTCTACTATTATATATATCCGTCTCGTTATTCAACTCTCTTTCATTCTCTCGACATGACCAAACCAATGAAGCACACTCCTTTCATATATGTCCATTACCGCATCCTCCAACCCACATTCCTTCATCACCCACTCATTCATAACCCTGTCCATCCAAATTATGCCGGAAACACTTCTCAGGTACCCTATTTCCACCGCAATTAGCCTACTCCTATGATTATCCTAACTTACCCAGGTTTCGCTGCCATATAATAACGTCGGGAGCAGAAAACTTTCGTTCACTGCGATATTCGCTTCCCTAGACAAACACTCAATCCTAGACATTCGATCCCCACTATATTTCCAGGTCCGACAGAAACGATAAATTAAGAGAGATATTTTGCCGAACGGATTTGTATGGGAATTCGTTTTTCCCCCGAGCAATAAGGGGCTTCAATAAATGCTAGGCGTAATTTCATTAGAGCGTTTCCTTTTTATATGTAAACGGCTGGTGTCCTAACACCACCCGCCACACGCCTATTGAGGCGGCTTGCGGGGTAGTATGTAGATGTAGATAGATGTAGATGTAGATATGCTCCTCACACTACCTACGACTTTACTACTGGCATTTATTTCCACGCCTTATAGTCTCTTCAACTATCCTTTCATCTTTCGCAAACATTCGGCCAAGATACTGAATATCGACTACTTATACTATTAATTCATCATTTACTCTCATCATACAATCATTCTTATCACTACCCCTTTCATATACCACTACTTTCGTCTCTGACGCCTTTATCCTCTAATTCTCCTTGTTGCTTGTATGCCATAGAATGTGTAAATTAATAACATACGTAAGATATACCGCCCATACGCATCATACGTCTATATGTGGTCGATGAGAGAATGACGAGGTTAAAATGGAGATGCTCGAAAGCTAATTCTAATTCCCTCCTCCAATACCTTTTTCCTCTAAATCTCACCGTCGCCTTTTGTTCGTCATATCTATCTGAATCATTTAGTCCTTTCCCCTGCATAACTCTCCCTTAATCCCCTGACCCCTTGGTCACTATAGACTATGCAACGATTGAGTCATTCTTCTCATTATCAAATATTTCGCGAATACAATTAGGTTTTGAAATACCAATTAGAAATAAGCTAATGGGGTGAAGATAGAAGATAGGCTTTCCTTTGTTGTGTATTAGCATTCCGTGTTTGCTCAGAAATGCGGGACGTTTTATTTTTCTGAAGATTAGACAGATGAAATAATGGCTGAGTATGGTTTAGGAGTAAGTATCGTAAAGAAGCTTTTGTTAAAAGAGTACTTGGCAAGTGTGACGATAAAGTTACGGAAATCAGCTACTTCTCCCTTGTCAGACCCCGCTTGGAATAGGTACGCTGCCAGTATTTGGGATTCTTATGAATTAGGCCCAAAAACCTAGTTAGAGCGCTTGCAGCAAAGATCGACAAGGTACGTTAAAGGTCGTTATGATAATCTCGTTAGCGTTACTGACCTTTTGCAACAACTGGGATTCGAATCGGTTTTAGACCAACGATTGAAATTTAGACTTTATCTATTATGTAAGTTCCAAACCAATTTGTTTTCTGACGACGTTAATTACATTTTACGAAATCCGACATAATACGGTAGATCAGATCACAAGAATAAATTTAGGGAATTAGACTGCAGAACGGACAGATTATAAATGCCATTTTTCCCGCAAACGATAGGAGACCATAACAGCTGCCATTGAGACTTTTAACTAGGTTTTTCGATAGATATTGTAGCTAGTTAGATGATTTACTCCCTAATACTTGCATGCTTATCTGCAACCTAGTACCAACAGCGCGCCATGTGTGCTTTCGTTATAGTTCTTTTATCTCTGTCCATTTATGTAGCTGCAATATACTAACGGTCCTTCTAACATTGGTAGCTTACCTATAGTGTAGTGTATGCTTGAAAGGCTTCACCTCCTGACAAGCATTAGCGCTTTATGCTAATGAATTAATAGTCGTAGTTACACTATCTTTAATAGGGTATAGTGTAATGTATGTTGGTGACTACTCACCCCCTGCCACGCACCATTGAAGTTGTTTGCAGGGTATTTTGTAGATGAAGCAGGAGTATGCATATGGAGCTATTCATGTCCGTGAACAGACACAAAAGAAGTGAGGAATTATCAGGCAGTGTATTTGAAAAAAAGAATGAGATTTTCCAAAAAATGGGTGGGTTAACTGTAACTTTACCGGAAACAAGCATTGAGAGGGATTTGATGCCTTAATTAAGATGAAATACCAGTTTGCTTCCGTAATACTTCTTAGTATTCTTGCTAATGCTATCTTAGTTTTAATTTCATGAAAATTGGAAGTTTGAAAGTTTTTACAGAATATTAAATTAGAACGACCGGTTTCGTAGTACAGTTGAAATTATCAGGTATTTGTAATAATGCATGAACATTTTAAGTATTAGATTTAATCACCATGAATACTTTGGTGAATAATATACATATGTTCAAATGAAATAGGTTAGTCTTTAAATAGCTTCTCAAAACAGTTATGTACATAGTTCCTTTTTAAGCGTTTCAAGGGTGATGAATTTGCAATAGAGGAAAGATTGCGGAATTCAAAACAGGCTTGCAAAAGAATAATTGCGAGAATAAACCATGCATATATTAATGGCAAACATTGATTGTTTTTACAATTTACAGTTTTAAGCGTTTAATTGTGCAATTCCAATTCCGTTTTATATGTAATATTTAGGTTGGTCCAGTCATTGACCGGACATTATGGAGAAACACGAGATAGTGCTACGAAACGAACATGGACAACTCTTTCGTACAGCACTCATATGAACTCAATAGCACAGAGTATATCCCTACTCTGTGTCAATAGCGTTCCTTTCTTGACTCTTAGCACTTCCGGTGCTACTCCCTCCTTCCGCTTCTTCCTTATAAACGACCAAGTAATTGAACGTTTTCCTCATCTTTTATGTTCGACCACCGATGCTATTTATTTATTAATTTATTATCTCACACAACAAAAAACGGCACAATGGCTAATTACATTGGTCGATGCAACCAAATAAATAAACATTGAACAACAATGACGAAAAACATGAAGAATGAAATAAAAAATAAATACATCAACACAAAAACAAAATTAAATCAAATGTTGGGGTTCCATACCCAAGTGCCGTTTGATGAATGATTTGAATATGTTGGGCGAGGAGAAGAGGTCAAGGGACGTATGCGCTGAGGGCAATATGTTAAATTTGGAGGGGATTCGGTAAAACAGGGAACGCTGTGATAGGGAAAGCCGGAATTTCGGGATGTGTAGGAGATTGAAGTTTCGCGTGGGGCGAGGAGGGACACGAATTGGAAAGAGAGATAGAAGGTCGCAGGAGCGAAGCTGTCCATTTATTATACTGTGTATGAATTTCACGTCAGATAGTGCACAGCGATGGGAGAGCAGAGGAATTCCTAGGAAGGACGAAATGGTTCACGGGTTGAATTCTTGAGGGAGGGAATGCGATGACGGGCAATGGCTAGGAAAAAATTTACTGGACGATTTAGAATTTTCAGATTCTTACCTCATTCCTCTTCCAGGGGGGTTATTTTGTAATCTCACTTTTGTGAGAATACGTCATAAAATGTCACTTTTTCGTAGTTCAACTCCGCCACCCAGGCGGCGCGGCGTGACCATCTTCGGATCTCAAGCGGTGAACTGCCGGTCATGTGCTGGTCTTTTAGACGACTCATCCGCTCTGATCCGTATCTTTCGACTCTTGATCCGTTTCATTATCTCCGCCTGCCATTAGTTCCATCTCACCTGTCATAAGGAACGTGACATGGAGCCACTTGAAGCTTGAGTTGGAAAATAAACAAGGGCGCGAAAGATACAAACGATTTTAAATCGTACTGTTGTAATTTGCTAAACGTGAAGAACTTCAGCATTTTCAACTCCAATATATTGGGCACTTGAAGGCATGCTTTGTTTGAAATGCTAATGTTATTATTAGCTTGAATTATCTGTGTATATATTTCGTATCAATATTTCCCAAACAATGTTGCTGATACCTTTGTTTTCATGTGCCTATCCGCCAGTGTATGGAGAATGGAATTCAGTTATTTATACCATAATTTCATAATTTTAACAAATATTTCCTTGAAAGCTACGTTCTTGGTAGATATTTCCCGTGCTTGTGAATCGAACTCTAATTAGATGCACTTAATTTTTTTAAATATTGAGTGATCGCTTACATGTCGCTTGTAGTTTTGACTGTATTTAGATTTTCGTGGTATGTACAGTGAAAGATATCTTCCGTAAGATATTGAGCAATCTGGATATTTGCTAGTCTCGGCATCTTTTATTTGATATAAGGTAATTGAAGCTTCGACAATTCACGAACCGTTCGTGAGCCGATCATTAAGAGAGGGAAACGGATCTCCCGCCTTTCCACTAAGAGTCACTAAAAAGGTGAGATTACAAAATAACCCCCCAGAGTGCTCAAGTCAAATTCACGTCCACGCTTTGCTGAAAAATTTGCGCTCATATGTGCCAGGTGGCGATGTTTAATCACGTCGAAACGCATTGTCATCAATAGTGTTCTATCAAATAATGAATGGGTCCATGGGCAATGTTCAATCAGAAGTCCTACTTTTAATTACCTTGCATGTGACATCTGTACCTTGCATGTCACGTCCGTTTGGACCCAACTATTTCGTCCGCGATATCTCGTGCACGGGCAATTCGTACCAGATAGAACTCGTACCCAGACAACGTACCGTGCATTATCGTGGATGTAACTTATAGTGAACGGCTGATTCGTCCCAAGAAATTTGGCCGGAAGGTAGCAATCGATCGTAGAAGAGTATTAGAAACATTCATAAAAAGATTACAACGAAGCATTACTTTGTTGCTCCCTGACTATAGCGTCCGGAAGCGTATCGCTATCTCACGCTGTGCGCCGTTAGTTCCACACCTCTACGATAAGTAGTCCATGAGTCATTGCTGATTGTCGATGGCAAAATACCGTTTTAATCTTGTATAATGAGTGTTTCTCACACTGTTTTACTATTGGTTCTTACCTTTCGACTAAAATTCCGGGGGCGATATGTCCCTTCAGTAAAAGTTACATTCACGAAGTAGCAGGGCATGAGTTGTCCTAATTTCGAAATGTCACGTGTACGAATTGTTCGTGTACGAGTTTCTGGGTAGGAGGTTGTGGAGTCCGAATTGACGTGGATCCATTTTTTTGACCTCTGGGATACTTTACAACTTTTTCTTTGCAACATATTTTCCAATGTTAAATAAATACAAATGCCAAAATGAACGCTGTGAATCTTTGGAATTTTTTAAAAATTTCAGATTGGACTAGATGCGTTATGCGCAAGTTTCGTGGATAGGAATCACTGGCGGTGTTAAGTTCTTTTTTAATGTTACGTATAGTATTATGAATTTAGTGTTTACACAATGTCTAAAATACGTATGGTATTAAGGCGCCAGCGGGTAAAGTAAAAGTAAATTAGGAGAAGCGCGAATGATTAGAGCTAAGTATTGATTATTTGGCTTCTAAAATTGAATGGAAAATTATATGTTGTCTAATGATTTACTGTTGGCACTACTTGCTGTGCAAAATACGCTGCTGTTTTTAAACAAATAAGCGCATAGGGCTGAAGTTGGTAATTTATGAATGTAATGGTAATTTATGTAAGGCAATATTTTTCCTATTGTGTTGCATTTGAAAATAAGCTTTGCATGTACTATTTCCGTTAGACGCGGCGAGAGCAGAGGCTTCTTTTTTTTTAGTTCATCCTTGGTTGATGAGTCACGTTCGCTGCTCCTGCTTCATTTATATTTACCCGGAATCCAAGTTGATTGCGTTCCTGGTCCCTCTCCTCCAGGTTTCTTGCTGGAACTCCGAACTCGTGCACTCCCCAACGACGAAGTTTGAATGGTGACTCATTACAAATTCTCCCCTCAGAGATAATTCAAAATCTCGCAAGAACGGAGAAAAATATACGCTCCGGGCACGATGGACTTCCTGGGAAGTGGTTGACAATTTCTTAGTGCTCGCGAACGGCTTCTTGAACAACAGGAGGGGATGTATTGGAAGGGGGGGAGGAAGTATGAGACCTACTTTTGGAGGCAGAGAGATTCCAGGTCAAAATGTAGCATAAGTTCCATTTCGACTACTAGCGATGTGATTACCCTCTGGCTGCACCCTTAAAGCTCGCAGAACCACTCCGAGAATACGTTTAAAGTGCAAGTGGGCACGTTTTAGACACAAGGATTTTAAAAGAAAAATCAAGCCATTTTTATTCGAGTTATCTTTGTGAAAATGTGTCCTCATTCAAGTAGTTCCTTTCCACGCCTTCTTTCGCTTTGGAAATATTGTACGACTATTGTCACGTTGGGATAGGGGAGGCGAAGGACTTTTAGGTTTAGAAGGGCCATGTAAGGCCAAGACTACTTCATATCGCAGGTGTTTTATGTTCACAAGGAGGATACGCAGAGTAAAAAAGCGATAAAAGAAAGATAATATTTTCGGACAAGTAGTTTTCCATCTTTCCATGCAAATTTTACGGCTACTATGTACAAACGAGATTCAGATGCAACAAAACACATTTTATTTTTGTCACCTTATTCCCCAAGTTCTTTTAAATATTCTCTTTCTACTTCGTATCTGGCACTTCAAAATCAATCATGCTCTACGCCATTGCATCGGTTTTATAGGTTTATTGAATATGTCATTACATCAACAGAATGTACACCAGCCTTTTTGTCCTTGTGAGGAGTCTACATCGTCATTTTACTAGTTGCATGATAATAATAAAACTGAATAGTTGAGCCGATTTTGCTTGCGTTGCTTGAAGATAGAAAATATGATAAATTATAAACGTCAGATTAAGTTTTTCCATCAACACTTTCTCTAATGATTTTTTTACTTCGATAAGTGAAGCATATCTTCTTGAATTTTATTAAGTGGTGTGCCAATGACAAAATTTTTAATATGAGAAAAATGATAAAAATAGCTAATTTTGGCTTCTATTTGCAGCAAATCACCCTCAGTAGAAAAAGGTTGTTACCTTTCCAGATCACTGTCTCAAGCGATTTCCCTCATAATTAATTATATGCAATCTTAATCTCGTAATCTTATTATAACCTAAGTTCAAGAATGGGCGTAGGATAGGAAAAACATTTCCTTTACCATTGATATTAGTACATTTAGGGAGACATTCAAGTAATTAGTAATATTTTTTGTAACTTAAATTTTCTACACTTTTTGTTACATCTGTGTGTCATTTCCCAGTACGGGTAGGTTAGAATTAACAATTTTAATTACAAAAGATTATTTACCTAGGATTATATGTTATTTCTATGTAAATTTGCCGATTAACAGCGAGCGTAGGACTTCCTAACCGAAGCATGTAATGGAAACGTCGAAATAGTGCCTGGATGAATCCTTTCCTTTATTCCACAAAGTATGCGTGAAAACCTCCTTCAAAAATCATGCATATTTCTTCTCGGCTTTTTTTTTATTTTTTACCGTGCCACTAATTCATCACGATTTAAGCCAGCAGCATGAAATCTTTATTAAGAGGAGCAATTTGGTACCTAATTAACACCAATCTAGAAACAAAGGGTTGTTAACTTGGTGACTGTTCTGCATCTTTTTTTACAAAAACAGTTCAGCGAAAAGAAAATGTATGCTGAGAAATATAAGCAGTAATGCCAATAATTAATTAGATATGATCATATTTTTATTTTAACACTAAATGCCAGTTGATGTAGGTTATTACCAGTTCTATTAAAATGTAGTCAAACAAAGATTTAACAACCCGGTAGGTCCTTGATAGTAGAGGTTACCTGGGTGCTGATATAGACAGTGACCATGATTTGGCAATGATAACGAGTGGATTGAAGTTAAAATGAGCATTTCTGACGTTAAAAATACTACAAAAAACATAAGGAAAGATAAAAATGCATCGATGATCTTTGCTGAAATAGAAAAAGATTTTGATAATGTCCATTGGACAAAAATGTTCCAAAAACCTCGAAAACTCAGCTAATCATGGAAAGACAGAGGATTAATTCGAAACATCTATTAAAATGCATCATCAGTCATCAGGATGGAAAAAAGTTACGATGAAGCAAACATACATAAATGAGTAAGACAGGGTTGTAATTTTTCACCGGTACTTTTCAACGTGAATATCCAGGAAGCATTAAACAGGGTAAGGGAAGAAATGAATATTGGAGTTAAAATACACGGTGAGAGAATAGACATATTGAGGTTTGCTGATGACGTCGCTGTTGTAGCGGGAAGTGAACGGGACCTTAGTTCTGTATTAAATAGATTAGGCAATCTACTTAAAAAAGTAAAAAAAAGTAAAGTTAAAAGCAAAACTAAATGGGGTGGGGTAAAGAGGATAAACGGTAGCAGGTAAAGTTAAAAGTCGAATATCTAGAACAAGTAACGGAATGCCAGCACTTGGGCTGCTAAATAACTCCTGATGGACGAGGTGCCAAAGAGATAAAAAAGAGAATCACCCAGGCTAACATGACATACAACAAGAAGCTCTATGTGCTAAAAATATCAGGTTTAACATACGGAAACAGCTCCTAAAGACGTATTTATGGGGTGTAGTACTATACGGAAGTGAAATTTGGATGATTGGAGTGGAAATAAGAAAATAAGAAGCCTTCGAGATGTGGTGTTACAGAAGACTACTCAAGATACGGTGGACTGATAGAGTGGTCAATGAAGAAGTACTTCAACGGTTAGGTGAAAAACGGAATATGTTGAATGCCTTGACAAAGCGCAGAGATACACTGGTTGGTCATATTCTGAGGCACCAGAGAAATCTAAACACCTTTTGGAAGGAATGGGAGATAAAAAAACACCGGGGGAGAAGCAGGCTTCAACACTTAAATCAAATAATTGAAGACGTCAACTGCACCAACTATCTAGAAATGAAAAGAATGCCCCAAGACAGAGGAAGATGGATACTTACTAGAAACCAATCTGCGGATTTCTAACAATAGAGGGAGAGTAAACATTTAGGCTTGACATACATCTTTGTTCTGTGAATTATTTGTATTGCCTATATTTTTTCTATTGAATGTATTTTCTGAATTGACGTATGCTCTTCAATTGAATTATTATAAATCGCACTAAATTTTGCAAGAGCCAATATTTCCAAAAATATATGTTGATAATGACTTTTATTTTCTCACTGTTCATTTTTCGTCCTAAATCATTTGTTTTGATGATGTTTCCTACATTTTTACATCTTTAGCTGACGGATTTTATATTTACTCAGCTGATTTTTTACTTATATATTACGTTCAATTGAAGTGAGAAAATCCGAAATTTGCAGGGAAAATTCATATTTTTGTTACATTTAACATGGTGATTAAATGTACAAGTTCATGCTGTAGTCTTTTTTCGCTGGGGTAGTTAGCTTATTCATCGCTGCCTGATGTTTACTTAGGTACTTATTATTTGGCGGTCGTGTTTAGTCACACGTAAAATTCGACAGCAGTCAGTAGGTAAGAAATAGGAGAAGAAATATAATTTTTAAATATCTGCTGGTACCTATGTTTTTTTATTGAACTTAATTATAAGTAAAACCGCAGGTGTACCGTGTTCACATTTGTCGTTTAACGTGAATCAACCTCACAAATCCATCAGTGTCATTGTTCTTTTTAGCCACCATGCATTTTAATAAGTTCGCTATTTTGAAGTTAATTTAAAAAAAACGAGACTTTATTCTGGTGAAAAAGCCTCGGAGTTGGAGTGGATGAATGTATTAACAAAATGCTAAAGCGTAGCAAAATGCCATCGCTAACAAAGGACTACTAACTGGATTTATTTATCCCTAAATGGATGACCTATTTTCCCTTAATAATAAACGAGGGCGTCACGTTACTCTCATTAGCGTGTCTGGTTTCGAAATAGTCGCCCATGTATTGCGATTGGCACACATCCCAAACCAAGCAAACAAGAAGGTCCTCGATTAAGATGGATGGCATTCGCCTAAAAGGGACCCTCCTCGAACACCAAGCGGGTACAATTCCGAACTTGTTGAACTTTAAAAGCCTTGTGGTGGGTGCCAAAAACAGAGTGCCCTGTCGAAAAGAAATCACCTGAAGGCTCCGGAAAAAATGGGACGGGCTGGTCACGACACGTATATGGCTCGCTGGGAGCACGCATGGCAATGTTGTCGGTCGGCCACCAAGAGTTTCACCTGTCACCACAGTGGGCAAGACGAACGCTCGGTTAAGGGACAATAGATATCGGATGTTGGGCTTTCACTTGATTGAGTCCCCATATTCGGGTTTTTCTCTCGCTGCTGTAATGACCGGAATACATGATATGTTTGCCAGGAGAGTTTATTTACGAGCGGCGGTGGAAAGATTTTCAATGATTCACTACAACACAACAAAGATACGTAACTACTACAGCATCAAAATAATACATTTCCGAACTCTAAATATAAAAGTTTATTACAATAATGCGTAATTAATCACAGGATTTGAAAATGTCAGCTTACCAAAAAATTAGAGCGATGGCAGATTTATCTAGTGTTTAATGCCTCCAGCTTACCGTTCTTAAGAAGGAATAAATATCACGATGTGATAAAATCGCACCCAAATATTTCAAATCTGTTGATAAAATGTGATGGATTAATCTTAGCTTTAATCTTTATTTCGTATTCATAGAGGAAAAATTAAACTTTGAATTTATGCGTCCATATGACATATTCATCCGAGAAACTGAAATATAAATCTGGAAATCATGTACTCCTTTCAAATTATTGTATTTGTATGCTTTTTGTATTCCACTAATCCCTTTAGAAAGAGTGGCCTCCTTACAGCCTGCATGAACAAGAGTTTCGTGTTGTCAATGGCTGATTAATCTCACACATAGCAAATGCTTTGATACATACAATTGACTACTATTAATAAGGAACAAAAGAGCTTGGTATTACCTTAGAATAGTTATTTTTAGTCCATCGCCCATCAGAACTGAGTATTGAGATTATTTTCTTACCTCTCGATATCCCTCCAGTTCAATTCATTGCGATAAGAATGAAATAGGATATTTAAATTTCAATTGTTATATCTAATTTTAAACAGCAATGAATATGGCTCCTTAGGACTTCAGAACCAGGGTATTTTTAGCCAGATGTGAGATGAGCTCTCAAACGCCACTATCACCTGGATCGGAAAAAAATGAAAGACAGGTGATATTCGAAACTGCGATCCTAGAATTTGTAGGCGAGTTCTGTACCCTCTTTACTCAGGATTTTTAAAAACGAATTTATTCCGATAGAGAGGAATAATATTTAATTGGAGGCGTTCATGGTGAGGGTCCAAAGGAGAATGAAAAGAGTTATTTGGACAGAAACTTAGACAAATGAATAATTTATTAGAATGAGAGATGCTGAAGAAATTCTGTCAGGAGAAATGGAAAAAAGCAACAGGAGGTGTAGTCAGTGGATAAAGCGGGTAAAAACGGGAGATGCGACTTCGAGCATCATAAAAGATAGGAGAATGTTGGACAAGCGGGGAGGCAGGAGAAAGAGAATTGGCTCATGGATAGAATGTGTTGGAAGAATATTTGCCTGGATAAAGAGAAAAACGTATGTATAATTAGGTGCCCGCAACCATATCATTTCCAATGAAGGTTTTTCAATACCTACTTATCCAGTTTCCATAATCGATATAAAACCCGTAAACAATGATATATTCCGAAAGTCAGGGCCCAAGTTTCTAAGCTCGTGTTTTTATTGCTGGTTGACCGCCTCATATTAAAAATATAAATACATAAAAATATAATGCATAAGAATATTAAAATTTCATGAGAAAACGCATATTTGAGTAGCATAAAGTGGTTCCGCGAATTATCTAATTTAGGACCATGAGAATACTTAACGAAGAACCTCAAGAAGCCGATCTATTTAATACTTATTATGTACCCTAATTTTATTTGTTGGAGAATGTTATATCTTGATTGCAGATTTTTTGGGGCTGATCTGGGAAATTCCCCGGCGAAAAAGTCTTTTCAGACCACTGGTTGTTATGGGGTGGGGGATTTTATTATGTACCTTATATTTTGGTGAAATGGCTAACATGTCTCATTTCTTTTGAAATAGTTATCCGAAGGATCTGTCGTTGCCTCATGACGCTTAGCAAGTTTTGCAATATGCCAGACCCCCTCACTTTTTTAGACGGAAAAGTCCCCGATAGTGGAGAAATTATGGCCTTCCTGTGTCACGAAATGGTCCGCCTAGCGAAAAAAAGTCGTAAATACGAATGAAAAGGACTCACTTCCCGCATTTTACCCGGCCCGCCCTCTGAAATAAATGCAATTTTATGTCCTTCGTGCCATAGCATTTCCCCACCCTTACTCTGAAGTTAAGACTAGACCTCCGAACGATTCTAACCATACTTACAGGATGTGCCTGCCGCCGCCAAAATGGTATAGACCTGGACTTAAACCGGTTCCACATTAATACTGAGCATTGGTAGGAAATATTGAACATCGTCGAAAAGAAAATTTATTCGCCATTTAATTTAAATACGTCTTGATCGACGCCATTCGCCCGCTCGATGTTAGCCATCATAAATTTAACCAAAAATTAGTGTAATCACCCGAATTCAGGACGTGGTCATGTTTAAATTAATGTAGAACAACGGTTGTGAATAGAAGACAAATTTTCATCACGATTAAAATATATTATTCTGAAACCTTCTGCGCGTTTTCAAGATCCAACCAGCTTTTTATTTTTATTTTTGGTAGGCGTTTGAATTAATAACCGATTGTAACCTACAGATTATTTCATAGTTTTAACAAACCCTAATTTAAATAAACTACATTGTATGCAACATGTGTAACTAAGCTGTGAGAATAGTTTAATTACAACGGATAGCAAATGTAAAAACTTTGGCATGAATTTTAAACTGTTTCATGTAAAACTCCGTGGTAGACTTAGGCTCATGAGGTAAACTACTTTAGAAGCCATCTCCTCTTTTAATTTTCTGAAGTTTTGATGCGTGAAAATAATTTATGGAGTGATTGTGTAAATGAGTGATAATAGTTCGGAGGTTTCTATCTCTGAACGGATAAGCGGAGTACAAGAATAATTAGTCGTAATAGAATGTTAGAATTAATAGTCGTAGTTACACTAACTTTTGGGGTATAGTGTAATGCATGCTGGTGAGTACACACCCCTGCCACGCACTCTTGAGGTGGCTTGCAGGGTATTTTGTAGATGTTGTAGAAGCTTGGCACAGTGCGGAAGAGGTAAAACACTTAGCATCTAGTGTTCGCATGTTTTCCAAATTTTATTTCATTTCGTCCTATATTTCTTCATCCCGTCCATAAAACGTATTCTCTTTCTTCACCTTTCCCGCTATCCCAACATCCTCCCATGTACCACAGCCTTAAGCAATCCTTCGCTCCTCATTACTTCTTATTAATTTAATGTAATCTGCCGGTTAAGGTGGGTTCCTCTATCATAAATTTTAAAAACTTAATTAGCATCTGTTTGTCTTAGCACTTCAAAGTGTATGTCAGAATGAATTCCGATACAGTGAAGATTTTTTTGCTAAATAATATTTGAGATACCCCAAGTACCCAGCACTGTCACGAGTATAGGAAACTGTAGCAATATGCTAGGTAATTATTTTACACACATAAATTACCACCACATGTATGCACGTAGTTTCTGGGTTTTTTATTACTGTGGGGGTGAATCGATTTTTTTACGACCCCTCCTATTTTTTCTCGGGGGTCGACTTTCGTGAGGCGGCCCGCCGGCAGTGCACCGGGGGAGTTCGTGAGGACAACGATAGAAACGTCATCGTGGGTGCACGGAATTCACCCGTGCGTTGCAAAGCCGCCAATTAACTCCGAAGTTGGATCGGAACAGTTGGTGTGAGCATTTTGCAAAGGCGGGAGGCCTCTTAATAGCACCGCGCTGAACTTCCGCCGATGGTCCGATAACAAAGATGTTCCTTCCGATAAAGTGCTACCGATTTTCTAAATGGTTCCTGTTGTGTCACACGCACGAGTCTCGCGTCACACGATTGGGACAGTCCGCACACCTCATTCCTTTCTTATTTTCCATCCGGTATCGCCCAATGAGTACTCAAGGTGGCTGGAGCGGTGATAGTGGGTCATTGAGTGCACACCTTTGGATTATGTTTCTAGTAGGTCAAAATAATACTAGGACCACTTTTCATTCAAGTGTATACAGCAGTGTATACAGCAGTGTATACATTCAAGTGTATACAGTATGTGGTGTAACACCATAAATGCAGTAATATAAATTATACAGGAATCATACTTTACATTCGAAATTTAGGCAAAAATTATATTTGAATACGGTTTTTCGAATCTATGACTCAGCGTGACGCATCGATGTTTGTTAGTTAGTTGATATGATGACGATATGAATGAAGTCATCTAGGGTGTGGCACCGGGTCAGGCTTTCCATAACCGACGTTTTGACTCTCAACTTGCTTATCTTCCTCAGGGAAAAAACTCAGTTTTTGCCCTGAGGAAGACATTCAAATTGCTAGTCAAAGCGTTGGCTAGGGAAATCATGACCCGGTGCCACACCCGAGAAGATTTCATTCATGGTGGAACTCATTTTGCGTCACTATAACCTCGTGGAAGGCGGGAAATAATAGGTAGAAGTACCGAGGGGGACTAAGAATGGAGTAAATCAAGCAAATAATGAAGGATGTCTTCGTTTAAGACTTATGCAGGAATGAAAAGGCTAGCTGAGAGGAGGTTGGAGTGGAGAGCTGCAGTGTAGCAATCTTCGGCTTGATAATTCCTAATGATAATGATGATGATTGCTTTAACTCGATCCAACAGGGCTGGGTTTATATAGGGCAATACAGAATGATTTTTCATTATTTGTATAGGTATAAAAGTTGGCCCTGAATATTATTTTTGGACCCTATGCGTTCAAATACAGTTATTTAAAGTCTTCATCTCTGAGTCTGATTTAGAACGCTAGACACATTGAATGCAGGGTAGTCGACATTGGACAAAAGCGCTTAGCCAACACCTACTAACCTGGAATGTCTGGCATTTACGACATTGGCCATTCCTGTCCCAAAATGTCTACTGCGTATCTGTATCTAGCTTTTGTAAGAGCTGTTATCGTTGGAGAAATTTGTGACTGCCCGTAAAAACAATAAATAACGAATCTCAGCTATTGCTGGATAGACTCCGCAAATCGATGGTAATCGAAACCAATGGGTCATCTTGACTGCTTTGAAAATAAGTCAAGGTGGACATTTCACACTTGTGCTTCGATCCTTCTTTGGGTGCCATGAGGAAAGTACTTAAAATACAACACTCTGACCGTCAGATGGAACGTTAAACCGCAGTTCCCTTGGCGCCTTTTGATTGGAGTGGACTATACCGGGCTCAGGCTTCTCTCCTCCATTCTATCTTACCCTTCGCGTCTGTCCTAGTATCCGTCCTCACTGTCATGCACCATACTTGGATGACATGATGTATGATTTAATGACAGACTAACATTTATCGAAAAGAATAATAAATTTGGGTAGAAGTATTTTTAAGTATGATTTCATAAACTTTTTCGTTGATGTCACTTTAATGACTTTTGAGTATCCGTATCAAGTATTCAACCCGTAACAGCAGCGCATACTCCTTGTATGCTTGAATGACTTTCGTATTTTGATGGTATTGAATGAGCAAACATTTGTCTGCACGCAATTTTCAATTTTCATTTCCTTATCACTTCCCGTGTACTCTTGTTTCCTGTATGTTCTGTCCATTCCCTTGGGACAGTCGATGTTTGTCTCATGTCCTATCGTATCCTCTTCTGAGCCGGTGATTCAGTCGTGCGTCCCTCTCTTTCCTGGAAAGAGAGAAAAAATATATAAAAAAATTCTCCCGTCAGTCGAAGGAAATGTCTAAGGGGATGATAGGCGGGGAGGTGGGTGGGTGGTTGAGTCATCGCGGCCCGCACGTAGGGAAGTGTTTTTGAAAATAAAAGGACGATGTGAAAATTGACGGGTGCTCTGCCGATGGCTTTGGGATTCTCGAGAATTGGCGTTTGCCATTTCAGCTGTGGGTATACGACGGTTTCGTCTGCGAGGAAAGACGCCCGTCAATGCTCTATGCTCGAGGCGCAAGTGTGTGAACTCGTTCACAATACCAACGAGCCATTGCGAGCATAAAATGCTGTATGAAGACGGGTTAAGAATGTGTTTGGAGCAATTTTTGTCAATGTTCAGATTTGCGCGAAACTTTTCATGCATGTTCTTATGAGTGATATTTATAGATAAAAGCGAAAAAGTTCCATTTTGCCGATTTAATTTTTAGGTAAATAATTAAATGCTGTCATCACTCGTAGCCTTATGGCATATGATATATGTTTCGTCACAATTTGATTAAAAATGTACAGACTTTTCTTTTGAATGCGAAATAATGCAGTTCATACTGCTAAAATGGTTGATAACAAATATGAAGGTGCTACACCATGTCAAAATATTCGAAAAATCATAGATAAATACTATTTTCACCCACATTTCAAATACCGTGCCGCAAACTACCAATAATTCGAGTTATCAAATGCTGTATCATTTCCATTACTGCATGTATGGTGAGTTCCTCCGCATAAACAGATGTACTTAAATGAAAAAAATATTATTATAATATGTACCCAATTTTTCAGCTCCAGCCACCTTAATATTACAGTAAACTGTAGCTCCTATCTCTAATCATGGGGGAAATGATGGATAATATTGAATATGAGAAACAAAATGGAGAAGGAATGACGCCTTTTTGACGAAAAAGCAGTCAGTCTTTGGATATTTAAAACATTCTAAAAAGTGCTCTGCAAGTGGATAACGAATTTCCCTTCAGTTTGAGATAAGGTGCTTTTTTCACTAGTTAATTACTAACTCTGGGGAGCTCAGCTCGAGGCTATAATGATGTGCCTAGTGTGAACGCTTGTTGATTGATTTCATTGGTAGTGATAACGAAAAATTAGCGTCGAAGTGACAGGGAGAATACGCCAATAATGGAATTGAATGAATGTGCTGCAAAAATAGAATTTCTTAGCACATTAAATGCGGAGAATCATATTGTAAAAATTCTAATAGCATTTTATGGCACTCGGAGGAACCACCCACCGAGTAAAGAAGCCTCCCTGAACGTGTGTGATATTATTTGTACCTGAGGAGAAATTCAATGCGTTGAAAGCGATAGTACCAAATAATAATTTTGGAAAATGATAGGTACACTCTTGTATCTTATCTTTTACATTGTTGAAGCTATTACCATCAATTTGATTAGCTCATTATCATATTGTAATTGGAAGAAACACGATCTTTGTTGGGGGTTTCAATGTATTACACAAGACTGCACTTGATACAAATAGTAAAAGATGCGAATTAAGTATAAATATACACATTTTTAAGCCATATATTGCTATTGCAGATCAATTTTTATGAACAGTTCATCCTAAGGCATGTGTGAGATTTAAGATTTTAACAAAACTACCCTAAAATGTGTGCCGTTTGGAGCGTGAGTCACGCACGAAGCCAGTCTAATGTAACCTTATATTACAAAAGCGCGTAAAATGGTTAATATCTATCGTATAACTACGATGAAAAAACCATTTTCATAAGCGTGACTAGTGCTACACAAAGACGAACAGAATTTTGCGATTTATGTTTAACTTTTAGGAGTTATAAACTATATTGTGACTGGTCAGTTGGTGCCATAAACCACCCGCTGTGAAGGATTGGGTTGCCTTCGACGCCGACTCTCAGACTCCGAGTGCCTCCCAGGTCCATCACTTTACCATCTGGGATAGTTTCGTACCTTCCAGGTCCGGCACTAAACTAAAATTTCCTTTTCGGATCACATCCCTGAGAGTGACAAGCACTGTGGTTCCGAACATCTCATCCGGTTTAGACGAATTATTGCATTGGAAGAATCTCCGATCTCGAAGTTACTGCTAGCCCGAGCCGATATTTATCGTCCACGAATGTTTTCTGTCCGAAAATTCCGTCCTCAGACTTGCCTCTCTCAGCTGCCACTCGCGTGCATTATTGCACTAATCCTTCTCTGGTGTTGGCAATGGGCGAGGATGGCATACTGGGAGCCCCTGCACTAATCTCCGTCCTGGCCAATGTGGACTTAAGAGGGAATGGATTAATGTCAACGTTAAGCACTCTGTGCTCCGTAAGGGGCTTCGTAGGGATGGTGGAGGAACTTCCAGAAATTCCAATTTCCTGGAAAAGGCAATGGAAGGAGAACAGGAGTGCTGAAGGTCTTGGCTTGGTTCCTGCTGCGTGAGTATGGAGGGAGATAGGCCAGGGATGTGGAAACTGGAATTTTTGAAGCAAAGGGGTGGTTCCAACTTGAAACTACGGGATTGTAAAATTACTTTTCCAATTTTAAGCCATTTTACTATACGTTTTCTATGTAATTTAATCAACTTCCTAGCTACTCATAGGAAAGCGTGTCTTCTGTCTGTTATAAACCACTTCGTCAATGCAAACTTTTATTTTCGCAAATTGAATTTCAAATTACGTGGTGTTAAATGCGAAAATGGGTGTTGTATTAATATTTAAGAAAATAGAAAATTAAAGTATTTTTTGAGAAATATTGCAGTTTTATTTCTATTGGAAATGCCTTATACGCGAAAACAGATATTAAGACGCGAATTATACCTGAGAATTGAATGCTACTCAAATTAGGGTACCAAACGATCTTAGTTTTTGAGTTATTAGCAAGTAAATACAGGAACTTGTCCACTCTGACTGATGTTCCCTTACCAGTAGTTCAAACCTGGAGATCCGACTGGGGGACTATTTTATCTCCGGGATATTCCATCGGGAGGAATTCTGTCACGTAATATATTGGTGACTGCAAGGCTGCATCTTCTCGGGAGATTAATGTGGTGGTTTCCCGTTGCCTTCCCCATCGCAGCACTCCGGCCGATTCCGTGAACTTCATTCTCACCCGGAGCTGTGGCAGATGATACCAGGCCGATCTTCCTGATCTGCGCCATCAGTGCCATCTGCTGAGAGCCGGGTAGGTATTTTGAGTGGTAAATTCTCTTTGTCTCGTTCCAGATTTTTTGTTCAGAGACAGTTAATATATTTTTAGGAATATATTAGGAATATATATTAGGAAGAGGTCTCTTGGCCTCGAACTTGCGGCCCTCAGAGCGTCGAACAGGCAACCCTTGGGCCAAAATACGTTAGTTCCAGAGAAACGGCACAGCAGTAGGCTCCAATGGCTGAACATTGTTCATTGGCTAAGTATATTCCTAGTGATCACCTTCCCCTTAGTAACTATTTATCTCTTAAAATTTTTTTCTATTTTTAAAATTAATTTTTCATTGAATATTCTATTAATGCAACAATTGTGAAATGTTGGCTTATGATAACTAATATCTCCGTATCTTTAATCTAGGCCCAGGCCTAGCAATATGGAGAATCGCTGACTCTTCTTATCAATGGGTCAACATTTTCTCTTCGTTGTTTATCATATCGACCTCACATTTGATATATAGGGAAGTAATATTGAGTTTAGGTCATGAAATGAAAATCAGCTATTCTTTGCCAAGGTATCGGAATTTAATGATTTCATCTTCAGGGCTTAGAATACATTCATTTTAGTCTTTCAACATCAGGTTATTATTGTCAACTACGAGTTAATGACTAGTAAAAAAGATTTTTTTACGAGCAATTACTCGTCATTGACAGTAATGATCAGATGTTGAAAGACTCAAATGAATGTATTCTAAGCCCTGAAGATGGAATCATTAATTTCCGATACGTTGGCAAAGAATAGCTGATTTTCATTTCATGACCTAAATTCAATATTACTTCCCTGTATATACAAAATTTTCTCGTTAAGTAATCAGTATATTTTCTGTCTCAACTTTGTTCCAAAAGACTAAACCTTGTCGTCATTGAAATTAATGTTTTTTAAGCCTTGCAATGAAAAAGCGAAATTGAGTATATATTTTGATTCTAACAGTCGCAGTGAAACATCCTCAAGACTAATCATTGCTTTTTTTACCCACCTCCCTCCACAGGAGCGCGAGATAACCATTCCTTGTTCTTATGACGAAATGCAAAACATTTCTGCTCTAATCCAAGTGATTGCAGTTCATTTAAGAATGAATATCACTGTCTATCCGTGAATGAATATTACTGACTATCCGTGTGTTAATTGGAAGCGATATCAAAGATTGCAATGGTATACTGGTATTTGGCGTTAAGGATGCCAGTTGATTGGATGAATTTCAATGCTCAAGAGAGGGTGAGATTAGATGAAAGGCAACATTTTTGATGTGGTTGTGGGGGAGATATGGTCGGGTAAAATGATGGCAAATGAGAAAGAGCTTGGTAGAGTGGATTAGAAAGGAAAACTGGGGGAAGAAAGGTAAATAGATAGGGCATGTAACATTTACATAATACCCTGCGAGCCACCTCAAAGGCGTGTGGCAGGGGGTGAGCTATCACCAACATGCAATACACTAAATCCTAATAAGGTTAATGAAACTACGACTATTATTGCATTAACAAAAACGTGCAAACACATGTCAGGAGGTGATATTTCACCAACATGCACTACACTATAAGTATGCTACCATTGTTAGAGAAACTATTTATATTAAAGGACTACATAGGCTATACAGGAAAAATGCACGTGGTTCTTTAAGTACTACGTAGTACATTTAGAAAAAAGGGATAATGAGGAATTGAACTAATTAGCTACACTACCTATCGGGAAACCTAGTTAAAATCTCATTGGCTGCTTTTACGGCCTCTTATCGTTCGTGGGAAAATGACATTTTATACCTGTCCGTTCTGCAGTAGAATTTATTTTTTCCAAAACTTCCCTAATTTTATTCTCATGATCTAATCTACCGTTGTATATGGGGTTACGTAAAATGTTATGTCAGAAAATACATAGGATTGAAACTTTCATAAAACATCAAGTCTAAATATTATCCGATGTTCTGGAAGCGATTCCCATCCCAGTTGTTGCAGAAATCTACATCTATGAGTTACCTTGCAAGCCACGTCAAGGGTTTGTGCCACGGGGATGAAACCTAACCAGGCATCCACGAACCGTTATACACACTATCATAACGTTATCCGCTATCTTACTTAATTCACTGTTATGTAACATATATGTAATGAGATTTAACATGTACATCTACATCTACATCTACATATTACCCCGCAAGCCGCCTCAATAGGCGTGTGGCGGGGGGTGTTAGGACACCAGCCGCTTAAAGATAAAAAGGAAACGCTCTAATGAAATTACGCCTAGCATTTATTGAAGTCCCTTATTGTTCGGGGGAAAAACGAATTCCCATACCTATCCGTTCGGCAAAATATCTCTCTTAATTTATCGTTTCTATCGGACCTGGAAATATAGTGGGGTTCTAATATGATGTTCTCCGTGTCGCTCTGAAAGATATCTATTCTCAATTGTTCAAGCAATCTAAGCCTAGCGCGCAGCCTCCGAGTCTCTAGCGGTTCCCAGCCTAATTCGTTTAACATCTGTGTAACGCTGTCAGTACGCCCGTAGCTGTTTTTGACGAATCGCGCAGCTTTCCTTTGTATTTTATTAAGTTCCCGGACTAAGTCTTTCTGCACCGGATCCCATATGCTCGCTGCATATTCAAGGTGTGGCCGGACGAGTGCGAAATAACACCTCTCTTTTACTTTTTCATCCGAAAATCTTCCCACAATACGCTTGACGAATCCTAGCTTCTTCAGAGCTCTGCCACAAATATTTCTTATATGTGCTCCCCACGATAGGTCCGAAGTTATCGTAACTCCTAGATACTTCACTTCATCTGTCGCCTTTATGTTAACACCATCCAACGCATATACATGGGAATAGTTGGACGACTTCCGCAAGAAATGTACCGCCGTGCATTTGCTCAGATTAAGTTCGAGTCCCCACTCTTGGCTCCACACATGAACGTTGTTTAAATCCGATGATAGAGTTTCAAAGTCAGAGTGATCACTAATTTCACGATAGATGACAGCGTCGTCGGCGAATAGACGTATTTTACTGCTAATTCGAGAGCATAGATCATTTATGTATATAATGAACAAAAGGGGTCCGATCACGCTTCCTTGCGGGACACCTGATGTCACTTTAACGACATCAGAGCTAATTCCGTCAAGAACTACCTTTTGCTTACGATCACTCAGAAAGTCGCGTATCCAGTTTACTACTGTTTCGTTTAGGCCGCATGACTGTAATTTGTATAAAAGTTTGTTATGAGGTACCGTGTCGAAAGCTTTCTTAAAATCTAGAAATAATGCGTCAACTTGTCTTTTCGATTCGCCAGATTTGAGAACGTCATGAAGAAAGAGCGCGAGTTGTGTTTCACATGATCTACCTTTCCGGAAGCCGTGCTGACAGCCATGGAGGACGTTACGACTGTCCAGGAACGTCATGATATTGCTAACGACGATATGTTCGAGTATCTTGCCTATAATCGACGTTAATGAAATTGGTCGATAGTTCCCTGGGTCGTGTCTGTTTCCCTTTTTGAATATCGGTGTAACGTTTGCAATTTTCCAGTCTAATGGTATCTTTCCTTCAGACAATGACTTCTTGAATATTATGTCTAAGAACGGTGCGATCTGTGGCGCTAACTCCTTGAGGACACGCGCGGGTATTCCCTCCGGACCCGGAGATTTACTATTTTTTATCGACTGTAGTTGTTTAGTTATCCCATCACGTTGAATAGTGATTTCTTTCATCGGTTCCTCAGTGAATTGTATTTCAAAATTACATGCAGTATCGTCTGTGGTGAATACACTTTTGAAGTGGGAATTTAACGTGTTAGCTTTGTCAATATTTTCGGTGACAAGTTTGCCATCATTATCAAATAACGAATCTACGGTTGAAGATTTTCCCTGAAGCTCTCTCGCATATGACCAAAAAGATTTCGGATTTTCTTCAAGTAATTCACCAAGTACTTTTTTCTTGAAATTTAGCAATGCAGAACGCATTGATTTCTTAGTTTTTGAGCGTTGCGCAGCGTAACTTTCTTTTGCTTCAAGTTCCTTCGATTTGTCACCTACCGTAGTGAACTTTTTAACCATGTTGTACAATTTTCTCTGTCTCTTAAGGTCCCTCCTAACATCGTTGTTATACCAGCGAGGTTCTTTACTGTCGCATTTCAATTTTTGCGGAATATATTCGTTGATTCCCCGTCGTAGAATTTTTAAGAAATATTTCCATGATTCATCAGTGCTTTTATCCTCAGTTTTAGCTACGAAATCCGTGTACGAATCATTAAGCATCTCTCCAAATTTGATGAAGTTGCATTTATCAAATAAATAAATATTGCGTTTCGGTTTTACAGCTGACTCTACTTCAATTTTTAAGGTTGCAAAAATTACTCTGTGATCACTTATGCCGTCAATAATATCGAGCTGTTTTATCAACTTAGGATGGCTTACTGCAAAAAGGTCTAATATTTTATTTCCTCTCGTAGGCTTGTCAACTACTTGGGAAAGTGAGTGATTAGCAAGTGTGTTGAGTAAGATCTCGCTGATTTCCCTTTTCCTAGAATTCGGTTTTACAGTGTAAGAATCCCAATTTATATATGGCAGATTAAAATCTCCCCCAATAATTATTACACTTTTACTGTCTCTCACAGTAAATGCGGATATTTGATTATCTAATTGGTAAATAACATCAATTTTGGAGTTTGGAGGTCTATAGAAAGAGCAAACATGTATACTCCTTTTGTTTCGTTGTTTAATTGTACACCACACGCTTTCTATTTCATTGTCAGTTATTTCGTGGGCGGTGCTGTGTAAATGTGATTTAACTGCTAGAAAAACTCCGCCACCTGCCCTATCGCTTCGATCGCATCTGTAGATTTTATATCCTGGAGGAAAAACTTCGCTGTCGCTTAAATCCTCAGTAAGCCAGCTCTCCGTTCCTATGACCACGTCTGCGTCCTGAAATATATGCTCGATTTCAGCGCGCTTGTTTTTAACGCTACGGCAATTAACTACTATAAAGTTAATGTCATATTTTGTCGATTGAGTGTCGGTTGGTTCTTTTCCACGCTTATGGGTATTAGGTGGGCGAATTTCACTGGAAGTGCTTATTACATTTGATATCATTTCTTTCACTGGAGTACGAGTTTTGGGAAAATTGCCACTATTTACCGGCTTAAGCGCTCCTAAGTTTACTTGGGTGTGAACATTTTCGCAATGCGGATTTCCTCGGAGGCTGCGTTTGGTTAAATATTTAAAAATCCCACTATATGACCTATCCTCTAGTCTAAAAAATATCTACAGTGCTCAAAAATCCTACGAGCCACCCGTTCAGACGCCTCTTTGGAATAGTGCACCCCAGACGAGTTGAGGGGAGCCCGGCATGATCTAAGCACCGGCCGAAGATCCACGAACTCTGCCCCAATGCTCGCACAGAATTTCCACAGCCTCTTGTTGATCCAGGCAATCCTGTCCCAAACTCGAGGGCCGCAGTCAGTCCGTGGAACAATGCTGCAGATGTAACACGGCTATTAAGTACTACGGCGTGCATGTGGGGATTCTCTTGCATGCTGCATGATGGTTTTTAGTTAATGATGGAATTGGTTAGTATCCTTAATATTCATGACCGTGCGGTGTGCATGTGGCGGTCCGCTTGCATGCTGCATTTTGGTGACTTGTCACCCCCTGCCAAACACCCTAGAGGTGGCTCGCAGGGTAACATGTAGATGTAGATAGATGTAGATGTACTATCAGTTCACCTATGTCCCGCACAAGCATGCCTATTATGCGGGACTCGGTACTTATGTATAATGAGGGTCATTTGTAAAAGTTCAGTGATCTAGCTTGAAAAAAGTTCTCTTAATTGCAATTATGGGAGTACGAATAAATGTTTTAAAAACTAGAGGTACATAAAAATATTAGTAGCTAGCATCCCAGGTGGAATTTTAAACATTAAAAAAATAAAATAATAACATGAAAACAATGCTATCTGTTGTTATATAATTGGCGGCATAGGTCATATTATGGTCTTAATCTTAAGCGCAAAATTGATATTTTAAACTTGTCCCTCGTGTAACGTGGGGCAATGGGGTACGAAAGGACGTGTTATAAGGTTAAAATCGTCGTATCAGGCGTCGCTTCGCGGAAGTTGTATTGCATATTGAAATGAAAGCAATAATATTGTTCTTCCATTAAGCATTTAACCTTGTTGTCGACGTAAAAAGTCATCATTTTGGTAAGCCATGAATGGGTGGAGATAAGCGTTTTGGAGGAGATATCAGGATAGATAGGAAATTTTTCGTGCTCAAAAGGATGTCAGAAGACTGAGGCACTCACGGATATCGGGGATCAGGTAAATCTAATAATGAGGTAAAATTAAATTCCGAGTTTGAATGTGCAGCGAAGATCGGCAAGATAATGTTTTGCACGTGTTACATAAAAGTTCGTTACGATAATTTCATTAGCGTTATAAACCTATTGCAGCAACTTAAATGGGAATTACTATTAGACCTTCGGATAAAATATTTATATTTAACTCTTAAGTAAGTTCCCAGCCTATCTCTTTTCTAATGATGTCAATAAAATTTGACAAAATCCGATATACTAGGTACGGTAAGATTAGATCAAGAGCATAAACTTAGGTAAACACATAGCAGAATGAACAGGTTTAAAATATAACTTTTTTCTCGAATGTAAGAGACTTTAATGGCATCTATTGAGAGTTTATGATTAGGCTCTTAGATAAGTATTGTAGCAAATTAGTTGATTCGCAATATAATGTTTTTATCGAATGTTGCTAACTAGTGGTAAATACTATTAAGAGCCCGTCTCAACACGTGTTTTCTATATCACTATTGTAAATCTGTACATTTTTCTAGTCACAAAATATATTAATTCTCAGTTTCTATAAAATTGATAGCATAATGTGCTCTGAACGTTGGTGAAAATTCATATCCTGACAGGTTTTTTGCTAATACGTCAATAATCCTAGTTTCAATAGCATTTGTGGGATAGACTGTAGTGAACGTAGGTTAAAACTCACCTCTTGCCGCACACTCTTGCGGCATGCAGGGTACTATGTAGATGTATTATCACTTCTACGCCCATCTAAACCTGGTTTATTTGATAATCAACCTATAGTAATAAAGTTGATGCAGAAATGCTTATGGGAACCGTCATCTGGGGATTTAAATAATGATTGGATGCCGGTGAAACGTACGGGTTCGTAAGACTTTTCAGTTTAAATGTACATCCAAGCCTACCTCTACGGCAAAATACTTTGGACGATTCTGCAAGAAATACCAGTACTTACTTCTTGCAACTGTAGCTATTCTATGGAGAGAGGTAGCCTGTCCTGACCCAGGTGGGTGCATCGTGTTAGAATGCTAAGAGAACGAGCTTGAATGGGCAAGCCGTATGGACGTATGTACATGTACCATCCAGGGAGATGTGAAGAATAGGAACCGGTGGAGCTCGGTGGTTCAGTAGGTGCGGGGAAGTGCGTATGGGTAGAGTGTGTGAGCTTATGGGTCACAAACTGGAATGCCTTGGTTGTAGGGGTGGTTGTCTCCCTTCCCTTACACAATGGCCGGGTGACTTTTCACGTGCACAAGCTGGGAGTGCTCTCTTCTCCAATCTCCCCAGTGACACATTGACACTTTTAAAAAACCCCCCGACCGGCTGCACTTCCTTCGGAGCGATGGTGAGCACAGGTGGTGCTGGTGTTTGCAGCGGTGCGCCGGTGTCCGACGGGCACATGCTGTGCTACCCCCTCTCATTCCCCCTAGCTGACCACCACTCATCCCTCTTGAACGTTTTCTCCCCCAAGGGAATGGGAGATGTCTGGTGGTCGTTCATGGGGATGAACGGAAGGGAAGAAAAAAAAGGGCAATTAATGAATAGGGATCCATGTCCTGCGGGATGCACTCCAAGAGACAGACGGATGGATGGCTTAGCCTGCTGCGCGTCATGCTTCAAGAGCAGCGTCGAGAGTTTAGAAGCGGGTAATTCGAGGCCAGAGTGACAATTTTTTTGTTATTATTTTTTTCATCAACCTGAATACAGCCTCGAGGACCAAATTTTCGAAAAAAAATTTCAGCAACATTTCCGTCATTGGAGCTGATGTAACTTTGCGTTACATCAGCTCCAATGACGGAAATGTTGCTGAAATTTTTTTTCGAAAATTTGGTCCTCGAGGCTGTATTCAGGTTGATGAAAAAAATAATAACAAAAAAATTGGAGAGAAGAACGAATTTAGTTCAAGAAAGAGGGGTGCATAAAATTGTCTCATAAACGAACGCATGCGGTCCTAAAAGGAGTTCTTGAAACTTATTGTATAAACATTTTCTGCAGCATGTGCAAACACTGCATGGGGATGGGAATGGTATTTAAATTTAGATATACACTGCATTATTTGATGTCTAAATAGTATGGCTTGCAATAAAGTTTTATTTCAATTTGCAGGAAAATATGACGGATGAAGGGGCAGAACAAAAATGTCAAGGGTAATTGCTATGGAAATTACAGTAAAGAGAAGGTTGAAGAGTGTATCTGCTTAAAATGCCACCTAAATATGAGATAACATACTTTTGAGTGTTAATTTTTGGTACTTCCTGTCTTACGTGTGGAGGTAGTGGCGTATTTAAAATTCTTTATTTTTTTATACCCACTTATCTTCGATTTAACTTAAAGGGCAGTAGACATAGCACATGCACGATTGTAATACACTCAAATTAATTATGAGAATGGTTAATACCTGTCCACTACTATGTCTTTCTATCGCCATGCATTAAAACCAAGTGCATCTGAAGATGTGTAGCACTGTACGAGATAACGTTAGAGTATTCATATTCATATTAATTTGTCCAAGGATTGAATGATTACGATATAGGACACGTCATGAGAAGGTATACATTGATTAGTATGTATGAGGCGGGGGTTGGTATTGCACTATGGAAACACTTCCATCCATTATAGTACTATAGGATTAGGGACATGGAATTAAGTTACATAAATGATGTAACTTGTATTGTACTCTTAATTAAGTATCAATATTTTACAAATGTGCGAAGCTTGCTGTTGCTTTTTGTTGGAAACAAAGTAGATGGGATGTTACGTACTATGCTTTCTGACTTATTTACGGATCCTCATGGTGATTTTGAAAGTAAGCAGCCTGTTTAATTTTCATCCGCGGAAAGTTATGTTCAATTTGTCCACTCAACCGTCTGTTCTTTAACTTCTGATTCGACTAACTAGAGATATACGTATGTACATATTTGGAAAATATATCAACTTCAAATAAAACTTATTCTCTTGAACTGAATGATTTTTTCTAGTGGACAGAGTGTCTCAAACGTAACTTGTAGGGGCTTGCACACATTTTAATCGTTTATCCATCCGTATTTGAGTTTTTAATATCATTTAAACATTATTTCACCCAAAAATATTCTGGTGGACAGAGTGTCTCAAACGTAACTTGTAGGGGCTTGTACACATTTTAATCGTTTATCCATCCGTATTTGAGTTTTTAATATCATTTAAACATTATTTCACCCAAAAATATTCACCATAATAGGCGTATAATTTTAATTTATCTCCCAAGGTCCCGTATAACAACAGCGTAATTTTCAAAATCTGAGTCGGGATCGTAAAATTAATTGGTGGACAGCATGAAGTTATTTTCATTTCTACTGATTTTAAAAATCTCCACGTTCTTCTGCTCTTTAGTTAATTACTATGAACTCATACACCAGAATAGGTGCTTAATTTAAAAGCCCCTCCCAAAGACCTTGGTAATAACAGCGTAATTTTCAAAATCTGAGTCGGTACCGTAAAAGAAATCGATGGACTTTAAAGCTCTCCGTGTCATTCAATCGGGTCACACAAGAAGTCGTGACGGGATCAGTTCGGTTCGGACTACCAGAAGGTCCGCAGGATGCCTTTTGAAGCGTGAATGTCGTTCGCTGCCGTGCACCAGTTGGTATCGGCACCCGTCCTGTCCTTTTCTAACCCATTTTGGGGCGAAAAACGCCTCTTCCTAGATTAATTCTTGCCCGGGGAGCGAAAGAGCTCACCCCTCCCGTGCGCAGGGCCCAGTTGGGTTTTTCCTCTTCGAATTTCGTGAGAACTTTTGAAAAGGCTTCCGAAAATGGAATCCATACATTCGAGACCTGACCCCCCTCTTTTATTTGATTTATCGACCAATGCGAACGAATCTCGCGAGTGCGGGTAAAAGGAACCCGGAAAAAATCTGGTGACATTTGATTCAGTTCACGTGGGATGATATATCGACCGGACTGATAATGGCCCGTTTCTTCCAAAAACCGTTACCGTTTGGTGTCCGATGACATCGGCAATACTGGAGCGCGCGAAGGGTAACGGGTGGCGGCTGCGAAAGATAGGCCGGTGTATCGAGGAAACTGCTTCATGGTGAATTGTTCATTTTTACGCCAGAAATCGGGAAGTGAAAGACCCTTTATTTTTTACTCAAATACATACATTTGGACTCGAATTACTTGCAACGGAAATTTGTGAAAAAAGTGTGACAGCTAAATTCTATTCCCTTTCAAGTTTTACCGACAGCAGTATTTTTTCTAATTTTACAACTATGTGCACAAATTTCAAAAGAATTTAGCTGATAAAAATATCAAAAATTGGATAACGCACCTGTTTTTTTAAATTTGCCGGCCTCCTGGGACGCAATATCACTAAAACTAATGTGTACGCGACAAAATAAGAGAGATGCACTGCCTAATTGATAGGTACAGAAATTCCTTCTTTCCTTGCGCCGTTTTAGGGATGATGATTAAAACAGCGTAACGTCAGCATAAAACACATCGTTAACTTACAATTCACTTCTGTCCCCTGCCCATTCTTCCTCCTATTGCCTCCCTTTCCAATGTATCCTAACACCCCCTGCCACTCTCCTCTGCGGTTACTCGCAGGGTATGAGGGATGTACATGATTAAAGCGTATCGCAGGTTATTTTATAACATAGTGATTAGGATATTCGAGAATACAGCCAAGATCAAGAGTTGTGTGCATTTGTAACCAGTACATCTAAGATTGTTCTCTGGTTACGGTAATTTCTGAGAAAACCATTTTCAAAATAAGTATACTTATTATAAAAGATAAACAACTGCGTCATTGGTATTCTAGGTAGCTGATAAAGCTGCAATCATATTTTTTGGCCATGTTTAGCTTGAAATTGATCCTGCGCTTATTTTCACGACTCCTTACCCACACATTTTTCTGAAGAGCTTGGAGGAATTTTATGCAGTCAACACATGCTTGGTCTTTGTGTAATATATATCTTGGAGATGGTTGTCTCTCCCCAATGGCACGACCTAAAATGTGACTTTCGTGAGAAATATGTCTATAGATGAAATGTATCCAGTAAGAAAACATCCAAATTTTCCCGTGAGATAAAGTTTGCAACACAAACGTATTTGAGAGAAATAAAGCAATTTGAACGATCGTCAAATTAAATATCTCTCTAGAGAAACAAAAACAAAACTACTGGGAAAGCAAGATAGCAACTGCGAAGCCATGCGAATGAACGTCTGCAAACAAGTTGTGTCGTTGATAAATGCGTTCTAATTATGGGGAAGCTTGCTTTAAAAAGGCGAAATCACGTGTCAGACATCAAAAGCAGCTATTTTATTTGAATATATATGTCCCGTATCGCGCCGGAAGAACCAGCCTTCTGTTTACCTAAAATACTAGCATTAGTCAACAAGCGATATGGTAATTTGCACTTGCGACGAGGTCTAAGGATTGCAATCAACAGTCAATTGAGACTTGGAAAAGTCTATAATTAGAGGAAGCTGGTGATATAAAAGTCCGACTTTGGCTAAAAACCAACCTGAGACCTAATTTACGGCAGCGCTCGTAAATTTATGTCAACCCTACTGCCACTTTTTTATTATTTCCTTTCATTAGGAAGGCTTCATGTTTTTTCTTTCACGAATAGTGAAGGTTCGTTTCTTTGAAAAAAAACAACAAAATTTAATACGAAAAAAATGCCTGATGCGAATAATTCCTCCAAAATTGTTCTTTTTATTCCTTAGGTAGAATCGGCACGTGAGATTGCACGATCTATTCTGGCCGCGGATAGCAAATAAATGGAAGAGAAGAAAAAATAGAGCATCCAAACTCCGTGAAGTAAATCTCGGGGAATCGAGAAACACGATGAAGCAGAGTTGTGTGTAGGGGGAAGGTCTGGAGGAGGGAGGGTGGAAGGGGAGGGAGAAAGAAAGGGAGGAAAGGGGGAAAGGAAGGCAAGGGAAGTTAAGGGAGGCAAATAAGATTTCCTGTCCCGGAGCTCGGGGGGTTGAGAAGGAGGGGAATGGGGGGGGAGAAATGAAGTAAAACTGGCTGGCGGGTTTAAAGAACGCGAAAAAAGTACTTGCATAAGGAATTCCTTTGCTGAGGCGGCGAAAGAAGCAGGCTCATAAGTCTGGGAAAGATGTTAAGGGTGGTGGAGGAGCTGTTTGGAGGGGGGGGGGGGAGTTAGGGGAAACGGAGTGTTTGGAAGAGGAGGGTAGGTAAAAGGGTGTGGAGAAATACGGAGAGGGTTGTGAGCACTTCTCCGAACGCTCAACACGACTTCAAAGGGAACACAGCACTCCATAATAATGGTAATACGACGAGGCCGAGAGCTGTAGCGCGGAAAGCAAAACATTCATATGATTTCTACGCGAGACCTACCCTCGTTTCCCTCCCCATCCCTTCCCTCTTCCAGGTCCCAAGACACTTCCCGTGATCCAAGTTGCCGGCACATGTAAGAATTTCTCAGTCGTACTCGAGTGCTTGCACTGCAGACACTTGAGCTACGGAGGTCGTTGAGGTGACTTAACAGAGAAAATCGATTCTTTTCTTCTCTCCTAGGACAAAAAACGGGCACATCCGCATTAGTCTAGTATTTCTACCCCAATGACACCCTATTATTGAAAATGGAAACATTTAATTACTCACTGTTATGGTAGACGCTATCACGTGCATAAAATTAGAAAGATAAATTAGACATAAAATTAGAATAGATTGCAGGAACCACAGGTTAAAAATGCTCATATTTTCCGCGTACGGTTAAAGGACAACAATACTTATGCTCGAGGCCCTCAATAATGTTAGTGGCTTAGATAGGTAGTTTTATTTATTAAGCTCTTTTATTTATTTTTCAGTTTTTATTTCTGCATGAAATGTTACATAGTTTTACTAGTCTGCAATTATTTCAAAACTTGTCGTATGTCAGTATGGTTGTCACGGTATGAAGAGGGGACTGAATTTTGCCTGATAAACTATTTTGTACTTGTGCTAAAAAACGTACCACCATTACTATCACCACATCTCGCGTAAATAGTCTCGTATGATTTCATTTTCTGCACGAATTGGTATCTTGTAGTTAGATTATTTAAAAGTAATTCCAGTACTAGTAATTAGTAATAAGTTAGCCGATGTACTATATGATAATAGGTTTGGCAACGTAACATTACCTTGATTTTCGGTTTGGCATTGCATTGTTCTCCCGACTACTTTCTGGCTCTCTTTTAGTGGCAGGGGGAACATGTGGGGCTCGAATTTAAACTGGGACGAGAAATGCATGCTATAGAATGACCCCGAGCCACACTCCCTGGAGGTAGCTGGCACGGTATTTCGTAGGTGTAGATAAAAAATTAAATTATATCTTATATTTTTTATGCCAAAGCGTCCATAAAGCAAATGGGAGTTAAACATGAAAATGGTCATACGCACGTTCTTAGGGTGGTTTTCACCGTACATATACAATTGTAATGCTAGGTTGTACATAAGGAGAACAATCTACTGTGACGCTTCATTCACTGAAAAACTCCTAAAGCTACGGGTTTCCAAAAATCTATTTTAATTTTATTTCGCTGCATTTGGTACAATAGTTTTTTCCTGTGAAAGTTAGCTCAGTTTCAAAGCAAATGTGGGTTTTACTAAAAGATAAATGCTTGTGTGAGAACAAACAAAAAGAACGTTCAAATATACTAATATCAGAATATGGCGTTCAAATGTGATGTATTTTACCGACATACATACGCTTTTATTCATTTATAATAAATAATTTTTTTTCGGGTATTTTTTCGATTAAATTTCACGCTTATGAACAGGATTACAGTATTTTCATTGATTTTGGCGTTTCTTTTAATTCCCTTAGCTGGTTATTGGCAGGAAAACAATAATTTTGTCATTATGCTATTCTGGAATAATGGTATTATTTGGATGAGTTACGATTATTTTGCGTTATCGTGGGATTTTATTTTGGATTTCAACTGGATCGTATCATGTTGTTGTGATTAGATCTTTGCTGTTTTTGATAGTCCAACGGCCGTGTCGTCATTTCTTTCGGCTCGCAATTGACAGCTGAATTGAGGCAGATTAGAGAGCAGAAATAAGCCGGGAATGAATGGGACGCTATATCGGTCCTCGTTGGTCGTGTGCATGGGTTCAGTTCTAATAACCATATGCCTTCACAATAGCTTGATTTCTATAATGCATGGGTTATAAAATTGATTTTTTTTGCTCTTGATTCAATGAATTTGTATGGTCTCATAATATATACGAGAGATCGCTGGCATGAGCACCCTATTTTACCTCTTTTACCAAATTATTCACGTATTTTAGTTGGTGAACCCGAAACGTTAGCTCCAAGGACTGGTTGATCATTGACATGAAAATAATTTTATCATGAGCAAAATGTAGACCATCAGCCCCCGCAAATTGTTATGTACGACACCTGCTCGATTTTTGGATGGGAGATAAAAATACTGCATTGCAGAATTTACAATTCAAGCATTGCAACGAATACGTGATCTCAGCAATAATCGAAAAGCATTGTTTATTTTTTTTAAAGTGGTAGGTGGTCGGTTTTGAAAATGGAATGAAATGGTTAAAATGCGTTGGTCAATATATAGTGCCTACTTATATAGTATATTGTCGATTATGCATTTTATTGCATTTGAAAACATGATGTATTTGCAAGGCATCTAATATTTTATAGGTGTTTGTGCATTGTTCCTAGAGCTATATTTGCCTTTTGTCCAAGGAATTGATATACTTTCAGTATTTCAGCATCTAGTAGCTGCTTCACGTACCTGGGTTTCCGTTCTCTTTATGCAATGCACATGACACGTTAACACATGCGGTGACTTGCAGAAATCCTTGAAACTATCGATGACACACTTGATGTTTCTAAGTTTTTGCTGGATATGTGCCTAGTGTGTCTACTACGTATACAATGCACATCACTGCATAACTTGTGAAATGCATGTTTTTTCGCCACTTTTGAGACGTAATAGCACTTAAACCACAAATTTTACTCCGATGTGCCATGTTCGAACCATATGAAACAGGATACACGGTTATCAGGTTTTATACTTTTCATGAATATACCTGTAAGAGAAGAGCCTAGGAAAAAGTATATATAAAAGTAAGTCATACTTTCTTCAATGGAAATTTCTATGCTAAAAATAGTGTTTGGAGAAGTGAAGCTCAGTTTTTGGTGTTGATTTTAAGTATATTAAAAATGTATAGCTAATACATACCTATTACCAAAATATAATTAATTATTTTTTTGTAAAATGAATGATGCGGTATTTTCTTATCTTCATTAATTAAAAAGTAATTAAGTTTTCCCCAAAACATTATTTTCGTCAAAACACTCGCGACGTCCTTTATAAAGGCCAAAAAATCTAAGAAGTTGAAAATGCTTTCATAGCCCGTTTTGAACTCCCAAATTACTGGAAAACTGACTGGAAAAAAATCAGGATAAAATAAAAAATGCTGAACAACATGGCCTGAATCATCTTACATTAAATCACTCCAACATATGTTTATAGATGTAGACGCCGTTAGATTCTCGAAAATGAATTTGGAAAAACTTTGTCCTCTTTTAAATCTTGATCAATTTTTCTGTGAGAAGCAGAGTCAGCAATGATGGGTGAATCAAGTAAGAAGCGGTGGGTGAATTGTCCAGGTAAAGAAGGCATTCGATTCAATTAATTTTACGGCAGTAATCAGCATTAGTTGGAACTTCACTAAAAGTTTTGTGGAAAAGTCTCTGCAATCACTGTGGATCCTGGACGGATTCTACTGGAAATGATAAAAATTAAACTCTTGCAGAAATTCGCGATTGAAGATATGGGGAGACTATAATTTAAAATGAAACCCCTGAAGCAATTTCAAATGACTTGGCGGCTGAGAATTCGGCTGTTCTCGTCAGCTCTCACTTACTCTTGCACGGCAGGGGAAACCTTTGCAATGGGCGAGGTAGGGGAGGGACGAACGCCAGCAAGGCGTTGCCACAGCAATCGCACAGCCATACTTTATATCGCTGATGTAAACGCAGGCCACGTGGCAACTCGGCAAGGAGAGAACAGATCTTCTCACGATAGCAGGCAGAGCAAGACTGAGGTCTCGGGAGAAGGAATTTCCCCACCCACGCACCTATTGGCTACCCCAAGACCACATGACTGGGCTCAAGCTCCTCCCCCCGGCTGGCCCCGCCTTCCCAGCCGCCAAGTCATTTGAAATGGACTATAAGATACGCAGAGGACTCCAACTCAATCATGTAAGTTTGAGGGACGGTGAAAAATTATGGAAGGAGAACATGAATTAGATGAAAATTTTGAGAAATTTTACAGTGAGCAATAAATCAGGAAGGAAACGGTTAAGAAGGAGTTGAGAGGCAACAAACGTTTTTCTGGTTGGAGAACTGCTGATAGTAAAAAAACTTAAAGTTAATTCCATGAGATTAATTTTCAGCCATGATTAATGTAACTGTTATTATTACTTGAGGCACGAACTAAACCATGACTGGAAGAAATGTTACACATGAATAGTCCAGGAGAAAAATTTCACCCCGAACGAAACCACGTATGAAAAGATAAGGAAAAAGGATTTGCTCCCAAAAAACGACAGCCTGGGGAATTAGATAGTGAATCTAGGCTTTATTGCTGCGTGTACTCCTGTTTTCGATACCAGTAGATGCAGTAGGAGAGGATAGGATAGGGAGGGAACGGTAGCAGAAAGCGCGGTGGAAATCAACTCCGACGCGTCCCATAAAACATTTATGAGGTCGCGGAGTTGAATAATATCATTCAACCCGGAAATCTATCCGAGCATCTGCACGGGAAACTTGAAACATAAATTTCCGTGGAAAGAATCGCGCTGCCGAACGACAGGAAGGCGCTTATACGCATATACGACGAGGGAGAAGTAAAAGGGAACGAATGCCTTTTTAGACCGCTCCACCTTCTTTCTTCTCCTTCCCAATACACACCCTTCTGTTTTTGAAGGGCTGTCCCTTCTCCTACCCTAACTACCCCACTCCCTCACCCCCCGCGAACCCTCCTCAAACCTCCCTCTCAGTGCATGCCCAGCTAAGGGAACATGACGTCCCTTTCCGAGCAGATGGAGCATTTTAGTTGGAAATCTCGAGCGAGCGAGGAGGGAAAAGAAAAAAAAATTGGGTGAAAACCGGTCAGGATCGGACCAAAAACCCGATGCGAGGAGGAGGGATGGGAACGGGGTCGGTTCGGGCACCGGAATCCTTGCAGATTTGACCGGAAAGAAGGTTTCTATCGTCCGAAAATAGAAAGATTAAAGTCGGCCGGAGAAGGGCATTGAAGTCCCGTGGAAGACGTTGTAATGGGGAGGGGGGGAAAGCTGAGATGATGGGGGAGGGGGGAAGGGGAAGAGAAGGAAAGCTCTTTGCCAGCGGCGTCGGGTGAACCCTAGGTTGAGTGTGCAATCGGCTTTTGCAGTTCACTTCCCGAGGCTGCTGAGGTCAGATAAGGGATATAAGGGTTTCGGGGAGTTGAAGGGAGAGGGGGTTGCGATAGGTTGAATAGGGGAGGGCAGGAAGTAGGGCGTGGTGTGAGGAGGAGGGGTTTAGGAAGAGTGGAATAGACCGCAAAGTTTCGAGTGGGGTGGGAGAAAGGAATGGAATTCGCAGAGATAGGTTTTGCATTGTTCCGAGGGCCCCCTATAGACCGAATCTGGAGCCGCTGGCCAGTATAAGAAGCACAGCAGGCTAGATAAGGGTCAAAGAAAGGCCACACATGTTCGTGGCTTGGGCCGGTAAGATCAATCTCGCATTAATGCTGTCGTAGTTCATGGAGACGCCAAGAGAAAATATTTGTCAGTGGACAATATTGAAAGTTGCTGAGGAAGTAGGATCCAGCAGTAATTTTACGCCCGAAAATAATTACAGGTCTTTTCGTCATGTACATGTATCATCGCGTGGTTTTTGAATTGGCTCTGTTCTGAATATGTAAATTTTGTAGAACAATTTATGAATTGATTCTTTAACCTTCTCTGGTATATGAAATGGTGGGTACTGGTGGGTTTCAAAAGTAAAAATACTCGAACATGTTTCGACGTAAAAATTTCAGTGGATCGTGTTTAGTGGTTTGTAACAGTAAAACGTTTAAATGACAGAAATTAACAGTGTATGTTTTCTTAAGGTACGAAAAACATCGTTTTACGTTGAATTATGAGACACCTCCCTTTTATAAATATTTCATTACATCCAAATAAGTCATTTGAGTCAGATTTCCAACCTCAAAACGTTAGGTAAAATCCAAAATGCCAAAATCTACCTTCAAAATTGTTGAAAGATTCAATCGTTATCCACTTAATATTGATGGAATCTAGTTGGACTTGACTTTAATTACGTTTTCCGCAAATTCCAGGCGCAGACCTGCTAATTTATTTTGCTGTGCATTCTTTTCTTTATTGATACAGTAGTCGTCACTTTCGTAAATAGTTTTTCATGGTCATTGGAAAAATGGGTGTGAGAAAATAACATGAGAATAATGAAGAGAAAAGGGTAATTTTAATTATCCTTGAATGCAAGATTTTCAAAGAAACTTCAAAAAGACTATGGCGTGTCACCTTAACCGTAGTTGCCCAAGGCTTACACTGTTTTCCATTGCAAACGGAGGGAAGCATGCCGTAATTGAAAAACACCGTACACTCAGTGTACTCAATTAAGAGGTAGACACGGAAAGCGCAACCTATATCTAGAAATAGTGTCTGAGTTTCAGCAGCGGCCGAGGCCTGTCAAATACTTCCTATTGACGTCTTATCCTATTATGTAGAGATACCTGGAAGTGAGGCTAAATGCCATGCACGGAAAAAATGCTGAGTTCATATTAAGCGGATGAGTGCATGGAGACCATGGTAAACAGCTACCAGTTACTCATCTAGTCACGCAATGGGTTCTACTTAGGAAATAGTTAATAGCACTTGCACATGAAATAAGCCAATTGTGTACCGGTTATCATCGATTTTTCAGCATTTATTACTTCCTGAAAATATCTTCCGTTGCGTATTGTGTGCCGTCGAATTGTGAGAGAGAACCAGAATCGGGTTATTTCGATCCTCAATTGGTGATTTATTATAATTCGTTTTGCATTTTCGATTGTCAGTGGAAAAAGAGTCTAATACTATTTTAAATCTAGCCAAGAGAGTCGAAAATATTACAGGTGCAGAAAATTCATCTTCAATAGGGATCTAATTTATGGGAAAATATTGAAAAATAAAGATTCTCATATACAAAGGTATTTTTGCAGGAAATAAAGTGGAATGCAGGTAAAATATATATTTTACCTTGACGTTCAGGGCGCAATTTATCGGAAGTAACTACGTATAATTCATCCGTCACGGTTAAAATAGGACAATTCAGGCCATATATTGCAGTATTACAACGTATATTGCACGGTTATTTTATTTAAAGTTCTTGACTAGAAAGGAAATACATGCAAAGAATAGGCAAATTGAGTAAAACCATCTTAGCACTGTTGGAGGTTATGTAGGTTTTCCGCCTAACATTACCTCCAGCACTTTTAAACAATTCCATGCGTTTTTTCAGCTCTCTCTTAATTATATAATTATTCATTTTTCCTCTTTCTTACATAGGATATCTATACATCTACCCTTCCCTCGCATCCACATGCAATACTAAGCATCAAGGGGAAGGTTTCGGTGGATCACTCTCAGATTCTCACTTTTTAAGAAATTCATCGGTCATTTTAGAGCAGATTTATCATCTGTAAGAGGAAACATTTACTTTTTTCGAAGTTGTGAATTTGATTGTCAACCGTTACGGAGCAAACTTTTGCCATTGTTATTACAAGCCTGAACGAATCGTGACTTTCTTAAATTGAGCAAAATATATTGTAGTGAGAGGTAAAGACGTTATATCCTTTCGCGAATATCCACCACACATTATGAATACCTTTTGCAGAGATTTTATTGCGAGCAATAGAATTCACCGCGGCCATTCGCAGCGATTTTTGTGACTCCAGATCCCCCCTTGCACACTTCTGAACCCGTATTATTGTCTATAGGGCTAAGGACGTCGATTCTCCGAGTCGGAAGAGAATTTAATCTCTGGCTCACAGCGCTTGATATCATGAGCCTTTCTTCCCATACTCACTGTCTCCTCCCTTCCAAAGCTCACCCCCAAACCATCCGCCAATCTCCCTTCCCAGACACACAAGCCTCGAGGCGGCAGTTGAATGCTGCTCGACTCGAAAAGTCTTGGGGTGTTCCGCTAAGGCGCAGGGGTATCTGCAAAGGGGTAAAAGTAATTGCGCGCAGTGTTGAAGCTCGGTGATGTTCATGCTGGAATTCCATGGAAGTTCGTGAGGGTATTTTCGCATTATGATTCACAGGTGAAAGTTACGGAAATGACAGTTTTGAAGGTTCTAAACAAACTAGTCTCTTACAAATTATTATCAATTATTTAAGCCTACTCAAAATTTAGAATTAGTTTTTCCCCAAAACTGAAATATGACACAGATAGGCCTGTGTACTTAGCAACATGTTTTATGCCATAAGCGACACCCCATGCTTACATCTAAGAGAGTTGAGCATTATCTTACAATTATTTGTCTGCAGCCAGAGGGCTACATAGGCTATGAATGCTTCATGTTAAGATTTTGACCGTCAGCCAAATATTTTACAAATACTGTTACATCTACTAAGGAACCATTTTCGATTATGTGAACATAAAAATGTAGTTTGCGCACATTTAAATTATTGTAACTTGTATAATAGCGTATTTTTAAAAATTTTCATTTGGTTTTAGCGCTAAAAATTGAGCATAAATTAAATTTATCAAACAATCAATGGGTTAAAAAATTCTGAAACGGCTGACTTTGGTGCTATCCATCCGGTTATAAATTCTGTGAAACTTCGTTAGTTATTTCACAAGCCGCAATCTATTGGCTGTGGCATTTTTAGTATTGAAAAATTATCTTTTTTCTGGACTGTATTTTCCTTAGGGTATAACTCAAAATCTATCTATGAGCCCTTCGAAAACAATCTTTATTATAGGCTTATGTAGAGACCAGGTTCCCTCAAATCCTCATCCTTTCTCTAAACTTATCATTACTTCGGCTATATTTATCAACCTTTACGAAAATGCGTAAATGACCTCAGCTCTCGGTAGCTTCACCTAAAAACTACTGCTGCATCTACTACTTGGACGTGAATGACTAGTTTCGTGATACGTATCTACATTTACTTAGTCTTTTCGACGTTTCTTCGAAAATCTTTGCACACGAGGATGCTAAATAAATTTATCCTACTGTACATAATATGCTTATTCTTCTTATTCCCTTACTTATGTCGATTTTTCTATTGACTATGAAAAATAATTTACACAAGCGACGAATACTGTGCAAATAAATAATAGAATGCATAACGAAATAAATAAGAATATTGGTATATGTCAGGAATGCGTGGAAAACATAATCGATGTAGACAGCAAGCGAGCAATGGCTGAATATTTCACCAGTTTCAAAGGTAAATTGTGGTATTTTGGATTTTGAGGTGGAAAATCTGACTCAAATGACTAATTTGGAAGCTCAATGAAGTGTACGCCGATGGGGATGAAATTCGCGTACCACATCGGGTCGCGTACTACCAATTCGCGTAATTGCGTACAACATCATTTGTGCAATCGCAATGATTGAAAAAATTGTTTTAATGAAGTAATTATGAAGGGGAATTTTCTCATAATTTAACGTTAAACTGTTTTTTGTACCGTAAGACAAGCATACGCTGTTAATTTATGCCTTTTATAATTTCTGTTTCAAACTGCTAAACACGATCCACTGTTATAATTGTGTTGAAACATTTTCGAGTTTTTTACTTTTAAAACTCGCTACTCACGGTGTTTTCATATGCCAGAGTAGATCGAATTATTAATTCACAAATATTCCTATAACATTTAAACCTACGGAGCACCTAGCAAGCCAACTCTAGGGTGGGTAGCACGGGGTGGTTCCACAACAGAAATGAAGGACTCGTCCCATTTCGAGGCCGAACGGGACGCTGGGCGCGGACCGCGTGGACCAAAAAGCACTCAGGAAAAGGCACGTCTCAAAATGAAACTGGGAGAGTGCTACATTGACTCAAATGCTACACGCGGGTAAAAATACAAGTACTGGTCAGTATTACTAGTACTCTTTATTCACCAATATTGCGAGCTACTAATTCATGCAGAACATTTCAAGTGGGGTGGTGTGCTAGTAGCAATGATAAGTTATCAACCACTAGTACCAAATTTTGTCTATCTAGCGAGAGTGGTAATTCCATAAATATGCTGAAACAGCGAGTGGAATGTTACAGTGAAATCTTATGATTTGCGCAATATTTTTTCTCGTGGAGCAATTCGTTTCGTAGATGGAGAGCGTGGAAGACGTTGATTCGTGCTGGGGAAGGACTTGAAGGCAGCAGAAAGGGGGAAGAGAAGAGTTTAGGGGAAGGATAAGGGAGGCAAGGGCGGATTGGCGGAGGCGGAATGATGTCAGATTAAAGGGAGAGAAAGGGAATTTAGGGGGAAGATGGGGGAGAGAGGCTTGAGGATTTCCAAGTCTCGCCTTATGACGTTGTCGATGCAGCTGCCGCCACTGCCAAGGCTCCTCCTTTAATCTTCCTTCAGTGGAAGAGGGATGGGGGAGGAGGATGAGGAGGGTGGATAAGGACGACATCAGAGATCCAGTCGTGCGCGCCCTTCTCTCTTCTCTTGTTTTTTTTCTACTTATTCGCGCAACGCCCCATTTCGATTCATTTTCGCGCCTCGAAACATGAAGAACCCCTCTCATTTCCACCGTTCCCCGTTCTCTCTCTTCCCCTCATCTACTGGGGGCACAATCGCCTCAGATACAGGAGGGGGTCGCGGTGAGGACGTTGGGTGTACCCCTCAGGGGGGGGGGGGGTACCTATTGGGGGTCGCGTCCATTGTCGGAGACTGGTCAAGTGGCACAGTATGCAAATCGCGGTCCCGGAGGTGTTAACAATGGATCGCGGGGTAAGGCTCGCTGCTACGATGGCACCGTTGCATCGAGTTATTTTTTTCCTCTTTTACGTGTAAAAATTTCATCCTCTCCCCAAGTTCCTCTTCGACAAGACCCATCTGATATATTATCTACGCTTGGGACTCTCCCATTCCTCCCCACGATCTAGTCCCTCAGCACGATTTTCCCCTTCGCTCCAAGCTGCTCTAGAAGTTCACTTCCATCTCCCCTTCCCTCGCTTGTCTTCCTATCCTTCGATAGATGCGATCGCCTCACACGCCGTCACACGTCTTTCTTGCGTCACAATGATTTCTGCTCTGGCTTGGAACTTGGTCCGCTGTCCGTTTCGCATCGCCCCGAGTTTCTTATTTCCTGCCTCCTTATTCTCCGACCCTTTTCCTGCTTTTGAATTCCGTGCGATTCCTTTGTCGTGGTACCGTGAATTATAAAATAGCCGGCCGTCCGACTGGGTTTCGCTCGGACCTGCAGACAGCTGCATTAAAATGCAAAGAAAATAATAAGAGCGCGAGTTTAAATCGAACGTTGAACACGCGCTGGTTTCTTTTGACTCGGTGCAACGGATATCATTAATTTATCATCGAACAACAGACTGACGTAAATGAAAAGTAATAATTTGTAAACGTATAAAATAAAATTCCTTCTAGCAAGGTTGGGTAAGCTACACAATATTTGAAGCCAGCTTCTTTTTCACTGCTTCCCCAAAAAATGTAGCCTCCACTCTATTAGCTACGAATAAAAAAAGTAGCAGTTACTCCTTAGCTACTCACAAAAAGTACCTGCCAGCTATTTTCAGCTACATTTGGCTTATACTCTTGTTAAAAAATTATTAAAATTTTGGTGTATTTATTTCACAATGGAGTCGTAGTTGTGATAAACTATTTCAGTGTAAAATATTGAATTTAAATAGTATTTGAATGCAATATGTTGCATTAATATTCTTCTAGGTCGTTCTGGAATAAAATGAACTCTTTCAGAATCTGATCTGATGAAATATGATCAACAATGTCTATGTTATATAACCGCAAGGATTCAAAGCAATAGCGTTACAATTCTATGACATTATCCTCATAAATATAAGTTAATGAAGTTAAAGTTGAAAAGCAAAATATTACAAAAGTAGCTACAAGCTACAAAAGTTTTGTGAAAATGTAGCTGCTAAAAAAATAGCTGCGCGCTACAGCCCAAAGCTACTTTCTAGCATAGTAGTCCGTTATATTTCTTAACATTAAATTTGCTATTTGGAATTCATTCTAGATCAATTATTTGTTAAGCCAGTTTCATAAAATTATCTTTTAAATATTCATGTTTTGAGTGACATATTCTATTTCCTGGCATTGCTCAAGGAGCTAAATAAATACTGCAATAAAACTGAGAAAATACATTAGATTTATCCAAATGCTAACATTAGAAAATATTTGATTTAAGAGAAAGAGGAGGTGGGATTTTTGAAGAAAAATGTCATATCTATCAACCAGCCTCAGACAATTCTTACTTTTGCTTTAATATTTAGTTTTGAAAGCAGTTGAACGAATATTTATGTGATAATTTATGTACCACATTGCTTACTGTCCAGTTTAAATCTTTGGTACTTTAGACTAAATTGAAATTAAAAGTTTTTGGTGTAATGGTATTGAGCAAATGAATCTCGAGCGAAAACTATTTTTATATTTTAATTTGATAGGTTGACAAGCATACTTTGATTTCACCATCTGATTTATTTTTCACAAAATCTTATATAATCTCTGGCTAGTGTAGCATAGTTTCCTAGAAGAGTTTGCTCCATCGCTTTCGAAAATTTCTTTCACTTAATAAACTTAAGGCAACACAATTCGTGGAATTGCTTTTCTTTCGAATCTCAAACAAAAATAATGAAAAACAATTCAAGATAACATTCCTAACTCTCAGAACAGCTCTTCAAAGACTGATCTTAATATAGCATTATGTTTAACTTAGAGGAGTAATACAATATGAAAAGCCTCCTTATAATGAACGAGATTATATTTTCAGAAAATTAATTCCTGGACGGGACTTCTTGGAAATTAAAACTCATTTCTCGCCTTAAGATGAAACTTTTTTAATCAGTGGCCGACCCAAAGAAGGGATGCCCGTTCCCCTGAAACGCTCAGTCCAAGCCGTTGGCAAACAGGGAGCCACCATTCACGTACTGTATCACATGCCTACAGTTTATATCGCAGATGAGTGAAAATGTGAGGAGTACCAATTACAATTCACAGGTTTGAGTTTTTCACACAGAATAGTCCTTAATTAAAAAGATTTTAACGTCTCGTGGATAGACCTTCCGTACCATTGCTATTTTAATTCTTAATTTTAACTTATAATGATGCGAGGAATTCATACTCCATTTAATCTCCGTTTTAAGGCTCGGTTAATCGGTTAAGGTGGACAGAACACAAAGGATGAAGCAGAAAAGTATGTGAAAATGATATGTTTTCTCGACCTCTTATATTATACGGTGCCAATATCAGGAGTTTTAGGTCAAATAATATTTATTTTTTTAACTTTTGCCAACTTTTCGGATATTTATTTATCCATACTCGGGGTTATAATGAAATGATACGTAATGAAAAATGTTTTTTTTAATCCTTTTTTGATGACAAAATAGTTTCAATATACAATAAACAGCCATTGGGCAGAAAAATATGCTGGCATATTCAATACTATGTTACGTTTCAAGTTTGTAGATGATCTATTTACAATTTTAATTTTGTTGCTAGGTTTTATTTCTTTGCTAAAAAATTATATTTAATTTATTAAATTATGGTAAATTTAACTTATATAAGAAATGTCCATCTTTTTATTGCAACTTTTATTGTTTCTGCAGATGTGGAATATTCCTTTGAATAATTTTTTTAATGATATATTTTGTTCTGAGTAAAACATTTTGGCTTCTTCAAAATTAAATGAGTGACTAATGGTAATTGCATGATTTGCTAATGCACAAAGTTGAACTTTAGTGTTAAGTGATATAGCTACTGTCCAAGTCTTTACATGGAATGGAATAAATTATATTGCTTCTTAGCTGTATAGGGGTTTCTGACTTAAGTTTTGAATATATGAGTTTTATGGTTTTTATGTGCTATTTTATGAACCGTTTTTTGAATACTTTGGTAATTTGCTCTGATAATCCATGTATATAAAGAAAAACATTAAAAAAAATATTATTTGACCTAAAAATTCTGATATTTGCACCGTAAAAGTATGTGATTTCGATATTGTTCCTTTTATATAGATGCTTAGTCAATGTTTTTGTCAGAGTTTGCGTTTAAGGTTTATGAAAGAAACCAATGCTTGGGGCCATTTTGTACAAAGAGTGCTATATCATGTCGAAAAGTGGACATATATTTAATATGACGTCTATTCAGTGGTACATAAAAGACATATGTAAGCTGGCACAAGCTTTCCGGAAGCCATACACTGATTGGAAAAAATAATTGTGTTGATAGTCTTATGAAAGATAATAGCGTTCTCCATAGTAACTCTGTGTTGAAAAATAAGAAGTTAGCTCTTAATAAATATATTAATACTGCTCTTGCTATGCAGTATGCATCCATGTTTAGTAAAATTATTGTCATATATGTATAAGGGTGGGTTCACTCTGGCAAGTTTCCAACGCAAGTTACTACTGAAAGAGCTTGCGGGGGATTTTACCCTGACGAAAAATTGTTCACAAGTTAATGTAGAGACAGATTGATTGCCGTTTAAACTGGCAACAATACGATTTAGAAATCCGATCGCGACTTGCCGAAAACTTTAAAAGTTCTGCGAGCGGGCTTGCAGAGCCATTTACACCTAGAATGTACATTAAAAGTTGCTCGCTGCAAGTTTGTTGCGCAATAAAATTGCCTGTTTAAGCCAACCTTAAGTGATTGTTCAATTATACCTTGTATGCTAATGCACGTATACTGCTATTTAAGACATTGGTGATTACTGACACATTTTGAGATAACGAAACATTACTTCCCATGTTTTTTAATGTTTTTATGGGATTGTTTGGAAAATTAATAAAAATCGTATATGAAATTGATAACTGGTTATATCATATACCTTATGGTTCGTATGTATCTTATCATAATCTGGAAAGCAGGAAATGCGGAAGGTAGAATATTGCCTCAAGTCCTTTACGTATCGCAGTGGGTGAATTTTATCTTTTTCCCGTATATTTATGACCCGCGGGTCAAAAACTCAACAACACACGTTTCACGTATCGGCATTTAAATTGCTAAAGTCTCCAGTTTTTTAAAACCCTCCTAGCGCAGACTCTAAGAGCGATATTCACATCGTCGAATAAATTCGTGTGTTCGACTATCACGCCATCTAATGAATGTATCACGGGCGGAATCTGGTGCGCGCGCGGATGTTCATTTCATATTCCGACTCCATGCGCGCTTCACTATTCCACGGATCCTCCCTTATCTACCCGCCTGGTCGACGGACGCCGCGCCGGGGAGCGCATAAAACACATCCCCTGCCCTCGCCCCAGAACCTCCTCCATCCTCCTCCGCTAACCTCGGGAAGGGAAACGAAACAGTTTTCCTCGGTTCCTGCTCCCTCAGGCCATCTGCCACCCCATACCCCCCCCCCCCCCCCCAGTAACCTCCCCACCAAACTCAACTATATTCCTCCGAGCCACCACCTTTTTATTCCGCCCTTCGGAACGGTTTATATTCGTCCTAGCGCTTCGCTTTTGTAAATGTATTCGGTACGATGGAATGTGTGTGTGTGCCGTTGCCTTACCTTTACGTCCCTTGTGTGTGTTGTGTGTGCTTGTTGGCCGTGTGCGAGATCGGTGTTGTATGAGCGTATGGCTGGAACACCTGCCCCCCGATTTGGAGCCGGTCGTCCGAATCTACGCCGAGACCCCACCAGCGAGGTAGTATCTAATCTGCATGGCTCACGACGGGGGTGAAATCTCTTCCGTCCGTTCTCATTTCCTCTTTGCCCCTACCCCTACCTCTTTGCCCCGAATCCTATCTTTTTGCCCCTACTCCTACCTCTTTTCCCCGACTCCTACCAACCACATCATGATTCGAGAGAAATCTATTAAATTCGGTATTCTGCATATCGACCCTGGTGATTCAATGGTATGGTTTTCGTCTCGTCACCGATCAAGCCAACGTTTTGTTAACCATTTTGTTCTATTAGCCCTATTAAAAACCTATTTACTTCGCTATTATCATATATATATATATATATATATATATGTATATATATATATATATATGCATAAATAAAACAGTGATACACTAAACAAACACAGAAACACGCAAAAAGGACACTCACAAAAGAAAACTTGTACGTTTCGACGTCAGGACGCCATCGTCAGCGGTAGAGGAATGATGAGTCCGCTCTGTTCCCTTGGGAAGGAAAGGGCAGAGAGGAAGGAAGGGGGTAAGTGCGAATGGATAGTGGTGGGGAGAGAGAGGTGGCTATTGGGCTTTTAATTCAATGGGCTAGGTTTAGCCCGGGCTTTTCGAATGCTCTTGTCACCCAAATATGGGCGTATTCACGAATTTTCACGTCAACATTACCGGCGGATTCAGGAAGGGCTTCTATGATCTCTAGGGAGAAACAATCGTCAAAATTGTGGTACATTTTCCCACATAGAAGGCAGGGCAGAATGTGCCCTGCCTTCTATGTGGGAAAATGTACCACCCCTCTCAATATCCGTATGAACAATCACCGCCATGCCACCAAAACTCCACCTTTTCTTGATCCCATTCCCAAACATACCGCCTCCCACTCTCAAAATTTTGACGATTGTTTCTCCCTAGAGATCATAGAAGCCCTTCCTGAATCCGCCGGTAATGTTGACGTGAAAATTCGTGAATACGCCCATATTTGGGTGACAAGAGCATTCGAAAAGCCCGGGCTAAACCTAGCCCATTGAATTAAAAGCCCAATAGCCACCTCTCTCTCCCCACCACTATCCATTCGCACTTACCCCCTTCCTTCCTCTCTGCCCTTTCCTTCCCAAGGGAACAGAGCGGACTCATCATTCCTCTACCGCTGACGATGGCGTCCTGACGTCGAAACGTACAAGTTTTCTTTTGTGAGTGTCCTTTTTGCGTGTTTCTGTGTTTGTTTAGTGTATCACTGTTTTATTTATGCATGTGCATCGTCGCCGAGAGCGATTTTCTACCAAGACATTATATATATATATATATATATATATATATATATATATATATATATATATATATATATATATATATATATATATATATATATATATATATATATAAAAAAGCGAGTTTTATACAGCCATTGGCTGTCTCTCGCATCCTCTTCTCCAAGCCTCCTTGTCTCTCCAGTCTTCATTCTGTAATTCTGTCTTTCTCATGTCTTGGAAGACTTGCTAAGTCCAGTCTTCTGGTGGTCTTCCTCCTCCCCGGTGGTTGTCAATTTAATATTTTCCTTGGCCAACGTTTCTCTTCCATTCTTTTTACATGCCCATACCATTTAAGCCGTCATTTCTCTGTTTCTTTTATGATGTTTTGTTCTACCTGCATCCTTTTTCTTATATTTTCATTTCTTATTTTTTGTAGTTTAGATATTCTGCAGCTCCTTCTTATAAAATCCATGTCTACGACCTCTAGTATCTGCGTATCCCTTTTGGCCATTTCCCATTTTTCTGCTCCGTAAAGGAGTATAATCTGAATAATTGTATTATATATTTGCAACTTTTTTTTTCATACTTATGTCTTTTGACCATAATATACTATTCATTTTTTTATTGCTAGTTTTGACTGATCTACTCTGTTTGTTAATATATTTTTTACTGGTTCCTTCTTTTCCAATCGTTATTATTCTTATTCAGTTTCTTCTTCAGTCTACAATCGCTTTTATAAAACTTTTATCTATTAAGTTCGGTATTTTGTACATCGAAATCATTCTATCGACGAGTATGAGGAAACGACTGATATCAGCCACTAGTTCACTGCCTGATTCTTTACCTAATCTTTTTATCTCCTCATCAATGTAACCCATTCTTCCCACACCTCTTTTTTGGCCAAGGTATACATGCAAGCTATACATCTACGTGGTAAATGTAGCTTGATAATGGCAATGGCTTGCTGATGCCATGGTTGGTAATAAAGTTAAGTGAGGATAATACTAAGCTATTGTTTTTCTTAATTATGACTTGATTCCACAATGATAAGCCTGAATCAATGCCCTGAACTTAATTGGGGCCTCAGAGGTTATGATTTTCCGTTGTTCCCGTTAATTAGTGTTTCTCCTCGACATTTCCGTGTCACCAAAACCGTTCAGGTTTCGAAATTCGTGTATTCCATATCCCAGAAGCGTTCCCATTTCCGCAGAATCCCGTTCATACTTGATTCCGTTGTCGCAAAACTTGATTTTTTTTCTTTGACCACCGACTTCAATTCATTCCTGTTGGGCCACTTTTTCTGTAGTTTCTCAGCTTATTTTGTGCATGTATGATTAAATTTTGTTTTTTCATTATTGATACTCAATTCTATTTATTCAATTTGCTATATGTTCACCCAACAAAATCGCACAGGCCTAGAAACGTCATATATCATATAAAAATTATTTAAAACACATATATAGGGAGAGAACCTGTGAAGCATCTATTTACTAGACAATTTCCTTTGTGTACATAAATGGCTTCTCCCTTGAAACAATTCAAGTTCGTGCAATGTCAGTTAAGTTTTTGCACAATCGATTAAATGATTAGTTGGAACCATAGTTCATTCTTAAATGCCTTTTTTAGCCTAGCGTTATCGTTTGGAGCTAAAAAATTAATTTTATTCACCAAGTTAACACTTTCCCTAGTATTAATTAGTCTGAACAAATAAAGTAAATATTCAATAATTCGTATTAGCTTTAAGCATTATAGTCCACACATTTCCAATAAATCATCAGAGCTTATATAATTTTCAATTTTTAAGGTACAGTAATGACTTTATGTATTATGTTAGTCAATGTAAAAGGACTTAATGCTGTTTTTATTAGCTAATAAACAAAAATTATATTATTTCCCGAGAACCGAGCCTTTCAATAGAAAAGTGTGTTTGACTTGAAGATTTTATTTTACACTCCGGGTTAATGGATAGGGAATGCGATGTATTAGCTGCTTCCTGCCACGACAACATTGAATCCACGAAGAATTTATGTCGATCCCCCACGTATTGCCTCCTCAGTCACTACGAGAGGATTTCCTAGATCTGCGTGGGCACTTGGCTTTGAGGAAAATCAATGGAACGTTTTTAAGCAACTAGTGATTAAGGACTTGAGGCTGGTAGTGTGAAAAGCACTTTAGATCTAGTAGTTAAATGCAAAGAGTGATTGTTGCTTGAAATTGATTGTCTAGTAGTGGTAGTAAACTTACAGCGTTAAGTTTATTTGGGAAAAAGAGGAAAGAGCGAATGACCGTAGTAGGCCATTAAGATATTTAAATTTTGATGGGTGCTAATATATAAAGACTCCGGTCACGCAATCTGTTCACCATTAGTAAACTGCTACATAAATTGCATTTGTTTCACTTCTATAAGTGTATGATTAAAAGCTCTAGGAATATGTTAAACATTTTTTCCCTCATTTAAAGGTTCATACAAACATAAATTTCCTTTCTTCCTGATAACCTTTCTGGATGCACTAAAATTTTTCAAGTTTTAACTAAAATGTACTAATACGGCCCAAGATAACAGGTTTGAAAAAGATTTTTGGATTTTTTTAGTCTATCAGTATTTTAAGTATTTTTATACATAGTCTTATATACCCGATGAAATCAGTGCTAGTGATGGAGTAAATTCTTTCGCACAGCTGTCTTTGTGACTTCTTCGGTGGAAGCAGTCTTTTGCTCTTAACTGACCCGTGCAATAGATTTAGTGTAAGACCCGTGCAATTTAGTAGTTGAAATAATGCGATGTTAAGAATGTGAAAGAAAGATATTTCAATTAATATATATATATGTGTATGTGTGTGTGTGTGTATATATATATATATATATATATATATATATATATATATATATATATATATATTGTCATGCCTAGATGCAGGCAGCTATTGAGGAAGAATTAATTCAATTCGAAATGTTTATTATGTGTCACCTTTAAGACTTTTTACAATAGCTTAACAATTAATTTGTCAATTTTGGTGTTTCAGGCTTAAAATATGCCAGATCGGTAAAAACTGTTTAAATACGATCATTCGAAATGTGTTTCTGAATTTCCTTGCCATTTGGCCAGAAGATTTTATTAGCCTCGGTATATTCCATGGGGCTTTAGTCTTATTCCCAATTATATTCACTCCTGATAATATTTCTTAATGGCGATATTTGATCTTGGCGCTCTCTTTTTTGCGTAAAAATCAGCATAAGTTTACGCAAAATATTTCCAAATTGCTGTTCATTATAACTATGGGTTGTCAAATTCAAGTCTTCCATTAGTCTTCTTCGTGCTCTGACTCCTCGAGATTCCGTACAGTATCTAGGAAAGTGCACATCTCAGCGTGCCTATACGCTTTTTCTTAACAATTGTGCATTTTCTTCTTCAACTCGCCTCAGAGGGCGAATGAAGGATATAAAAGAGAAAGCTTTAATACGGTCCTTTTGTCTTGAAAACTAGTGAGTACACAACGCGGGTCATAAAATTCATAGCCCACCACGATGCGCGCAAACCCCCATTCCTATTATACCAGCAGGCAGTGGTCGCACAATCAGTCGTTTGTTTCACGCACCCGGTATCTCTTTGCGTTGCAAATTAGACCGCGATTACGGGCAGGTAAAAAATTATTGGATGGAGCAAGGCAACTTGCATCGCGAGTAACCATCACCGTGGGGCTTGAATTATAGGCCCTCCCCTGAAACTAATTGTTTCCTCCACTCACTTTCCACTGACACCGTTAAGTTGGCAAAAAGAAAAGAATCAAGTGAAAGTAATTATAAGCTACAAGTAAGATATTTTGCTTCCAGTTAACCATTAATTTCATGGAGCGTTGACGATGTTCGTCGTGAAATTCGACGCCATGAAATTGCTTCCGCGCTCGAGTAAAAATAGTATTTTTCCTGCCGGCGAACTGCTGTGTCCCCCGATAACTGGTTAGGTTTCCATGCATAACGATGGGGTAAGCTGAAATTAGTAGCTCTTTCTCCGACAGCGGAGGAAGCATTTTCAACTGGGAATAATGGCAAGGGAAATAATGGAAATAAGCATGGAAATTGTTTACGCTGAAAAATTTTCCTCATCCTTGATACCCGTGGCCATAAAAGTATACGTTTCATGAATTGATTATATATCATTCGTTGCAATAACGGGAGAATTAATGATATGAAGTTTTAGATAAAGAAAAACACTGTAGGAATGGACACAAAACTATAAGGAATTGCATCAGGTCAGCTAATTTGATGAAATAATGTCCAGTCTATGTGAAAGAAAAGGAATTGTTGTCTAAGCATCTCAATTCCCAGCCATAATCAGCTTGCCAAGCCTTTTCTAGCTTGTGGTAGGGAAATGCATGACACTTTCTACCCAGAATTATTTCAGTGGTTAATTTTGGAACTTGTTCTTGGTGTTAACTACCTACACTTTCATTTTATCTTCAGTTAAGGTGTCTAAAGTGGTGATCACAGATCATTGAGTGCACAATTTAATAATTATTTTTAATGAGTCGAAAAAAAACTTTTTGGACCATATTTCAGACATTCATTTAAGTATATCATACTGTTGGAACGCACCATGCAGATAGTAATAGAAATGATCCAAGAATTATATATTTAATTTTTTCCATTATTAAAGAACGCTAAAACTCGAGTTTTCGGTTCGGTATTCAAAATTTAGGGGAAAGTTATATTTCAATACGTTTTTTCGACAATTTGACTTGGCGTGTCGCATTTATATTTGTTAGCAACCATTTTGGTAACATAAAATATAAAATATCGGGTTTGAAGAAAATATGTGCTACGTTTACGAAATTATTACGAAATGTATCTCATGTGCCTTAAGGCTGCGTATTAAAATAGCATTGAGTCGCCAAAAATCAAAACGGCTTAATGGAAATTTTTTCACTTTTCTCAATTGATATCAAGAATAAAAACTCGTATAAAACAAATGTATTCTGGCTTCACTTTGTGGAACTCTTTCATGCTAACAAGAAAAAACTTCAAGTATTACTAATCCACGCAAATTTATTTGTACTGACCGAGGTTTCAACGGGTCACCGTCAATTTCACCTTGAATTATTGGTCGGTAGAAATGAATTTGTGTGGATTGATGCTATTTTAAATTTTTTATTAAATTAAAAAAGTTTCACGGAAATCTGTTCGTACAAAACATGCTCACATCATCTGCTTATGGCTGCGAAATGTCAACAAATTGTAAAAGTTTGAAGTTATTGGCTCAGACAAAGTTGCAAGGAGCGTCGCATTACCGCGTTATGGCATTGTAACTCCCCTTTTAGCTTCTTCCTAGGATGGCGACAAAAAGGTTTAGATGCCATTTTATTATTTAGTCTCCAGTTTTAATTTCGGGAGAAGCGGTTTACGGGGAAATTTTGAAGAGTTCTAATGCACGTATTCTTTCGCGGTTTTATGATAATAATATTAATTCAAATGCCATGAATGGAATTAAGTAAGAAATGGGACAAGAAAATTTTCCATTCGCAGTGCAGCATACATGCGCTATGCTCGGCCTAGGAAGCAGTGCGAAGGTCAATGGCCATAGAAATTTTCCGGTGGTGCGTTTAAGCATTCATTTATCAGATGTGTGTCGATGAAGGCGTTCGGTAGTGGAAAACTCGAGCCGGTACATTTGCGACCTCTCTAGACCCTCCAAGTTTACCGACCTTGGCTCACAGGGCCTACTACACTAATTCAAACAGCACGATATCGAGGCTGGTACGGATTTCGTAATTCTAGGCACACACTGAGCATGTAGGCGAGTGGTTCAGAGAAATAGACTTCGACATCTTGAAGAGAAAAAAATTGTTTCCCTCGAACCGTTTGGGATCTAATGTTAGAAAACTCTGCGAGCATGTTCTCATCGTATTATGAAACATTCCTACTCATAAGCTTAGTAAATTACCTATAATAAGTGGTTCGCTTATCATATTATGCATGCCATAAAATACCTTAGTGGCTGGCAACTTTTGAATCAGGTTTCGTTGGGGCGTTCAGTGGCCGGGCCCAGCCGCTGCGGCCAGCTGCCTCTGGCTCCTTAAGACTGGGTTCATCGAAGCATCGTCAGCTAAGATTATTACCCCAAAAATTACAGCTGTCAAACTCTTGCTTTGTAAATAGCATAGTCATCGAATGGCTACCGGAAGCGATGAGTGGTCTTGTTCGACGAATACCAGTTCTAAACCAGACGTGAATATTCTCTGTCTTACTTCTTCCAGACTGAAGCCTCTACGAAGTGCTCTCAATTTACAACTTCAGGGGTGTGTTGCAGGGGCACGTACAATGTAGAATTTCATTCAAGCGCATTCTCTGCCTTACTCCTTTCAGCCTGAAGGGTATATCTACGAAGTGCCCTCAATTTACAACTTCAGGGGTGTGTTGCAGGGGCACGCACAATGGAGAATTTACCGAACGCGTCCAGCACTTCCAGGTCTCCTCAGATGGCTCACTGTGTAGAAATAAATCGTCCTAAGGAGGATCCACCGCGACAGTGTAAGTCAAAACAAATACCTACTTAATTATTCTTTTTTGCTTGTATCGCTTCAAAATTCTGTTTTCAATGCTGACATGCATTAGCCTTTTAAAGCAAAAATTGAGGTGCAAAATATTCACATTATTCCACGGATTTTTGTTTTTAAAGAGCACTTTTTTCCAGCCATGGAAGCCGACTGCAACATCTTTTATATTGCATTTCCTCATTTTGACTTCAATTATGGCAGTCATTTGCTAATAATTCAAAAAATAACATGGTTAGGTATCTTATATTTTATTTTTATTTAAGTTTCCCGGGGTTTTCGCTTCTTCGCATCAATGGCATTTGTATTAGATAGAATAATACTATTTTTCCCCATACTTCACGCACTCTCTCGTATAACACATGTAATTTCAAGTTCAATTTGCGAAAAAAATTGCTTTGAAAGGTAAAATTTTGCTTCCCATATAAAAATGAAGACACACTTTTCTGTTAGTTACTAGAATATTAATCAAGTGACATTTAAGCCATTTTACGGTGCCGCCACGAACTTCCAATGTCCACGTATTTTTGCCATCGCTCCCTTCCCCCTGACGAAATCCCTCTCAAATCCCGTATCGCCCTGGCCACCTATTTCCTCCTCAGCACCATCGCCAAGGCCTTTGTGGTATTCACTGTGATGCATGACTTCATTCATGGCAAGAACCCGCTACTATGCCTACAGAAGGCACAGGTCAAAACAAGACAGCAGTACGTCCTAATCTTCGTATGGAGCGTGTCAAGCTATGAGTCAAAGAAGCGGACCTGTGAATAGGAAAAGTTCGAGGCGTGTTGTTGGAGAAAGACAGTATAGGCCAAATAAACAGATAAAATGAGAGACAAAGGAGCGACTACGCATGAAAAACAAAAGGGAAAAGGTCAAAGTGGAATTTTATATGTGTCACCGTGAAAAACCAGGTGGGTAGGGCACGCAAATTCTTCTTCTTCCTTGTATTTAGTAGGCTGATTGCCTGTTATTTCATCCCTTCGCCTTTCTTTCTTGCTCGACGGCAAGGTTATCACACCATCTTTTTTAGTCATCCTTTACTTATTTTTGTCAACGGCATCTAACCACGAGCTATTTTTACTATTATTTCTTCGCCCATGCGATCTATATGTTCATTCCATTTGTGCTTTTTTTTAAGGTCCACTCGTTAATGTTTTCCACTTTGCGATGTTTTCTTATATTTTACACGCTAATTTTAGAGACTAAAACTGATTCAGCAATATTATTGAAGGTAGAATGAAAAAGAGGACACTATTAGGAAGATCAAGGGACAAAATATACACAAAGGCCAAGAGAAAAAGAATGTAAGAAAGGAAAATCACCAGGGTGTAATAAAACTAGCTATGAGCAGAGAATAGTGGAGGGCTGAATTTAATGGGTCATAGGATAAAAATACTGATAGAATGAAGAAATGTTTCTCGGGTACATATCCTACGGAAATAGGGGAAGATTAAAAAATACTTAGCCCTCGCTTGGCTAGTGGGACCGCTTAATAAAAGAGGCCGTCGAGATCCGATTAGAAAAAATGAATTTCAGTCGAGAACTGCTTCTCAATTAAGTAGTGTCCGGAATCCTATCATCAATTGCATTAAAAATGTAAGGATATATGAGAATATCAGTCATAGGTCAATCAGACAAATGAACCAACCAGCATCTCATCCCGATTGTTGGGTAGGATTAAGTTACGGCCAAATTTAACTGGTGCGGTATTCACAAGCCCTGAAGATGAAGAGCAAGTCGTTCTTCAAAACGTCGGCAGATATTTAGTCTATTACCCAGTGGAATACCCGAGAAACATTTCTCCATCAGGCTCCCCGGGAAAATCTTAGATCTTTTGTCAATGATGACACCACTTAGGCAGAGGAAGAGCGAAACAAGTTATTAGACCTCACGTCCTCCTCCATTCAGACCCCTTATCTTTTCCCCCATTCTTACCCTAATTTCATGGTTTTCACTCTCTATAATGAGGGTAATTTATGAAATAATTGTACAAGTGGACGATTTTGTGTAGCTCGGTTGAATGTTTGCGAAAGACGGTGGGGTAGATGAAAATATTATAGGGTGTGCGAATGCCGGTAGGAAAATCGTAGGTAGTATGTAGAATTGTAGAACATATCTAGGACTGGATGTTTGTCTGAGAAATCGAAAATTTCACTGTACAAAAGTGTTCTCCTTCCGACATTATATGGCAGCTAAACCTGGGTAAGTCATGACTAGCATACGATTAGGCTAAATGCAGTGGAAAGGGGGTACCTGAGAAGTGTTCGTGGCAAAAGTAGGATGGATAGGGTTGGAAATGAGTAGGTGCTGAAAGAATGTGGGTTAGTTGCTCGGGTAATGGACATATATGAAAAGAGTGGGCTTCGTTGCATCGGCCATGTTGACAGAATGAAAGAGAGTCGAATAAAGAAGCAGACATAGTGGATATAGTGATAGTAGAGTGAATGATGTGAGAGGAAGAGGTAGATCGCTAAAGTAATGAGTGAATGTGTTTGAAGAGACCCTGAAGACGAGGAATATTAGGAATCTTAAGAAAAGGAGAACGTGCATGAACCAGTGCTGGAGTATAAGAGAAGTGAGAGTGGTTTGCAAGGATAGGGCATCATGGAGGAAGTTATATTGAAAGGGTACCAGTTGTGTAGGCGTACCGGAAATAGCTAAATTATTTGACTTTACCTACCCGGAAGGGAATGGCATGATGGGTTGGTAAGAGTGTATGCATTTATTCTGACAGTCCCTGCCTCACATCCTGGTGGTGGCTTGCTGAGTTGAATGCAGATGCGAATATGCGATGTGTATGATAATTTGCTTTGCACTGCAGAGCCACAAATAATGTGTTATTGCCTTGCGATATCATGCTTTTTGCGGTATTATCTGGTGTGCAATATATTTATTTATATATATAAGTTTTTTATTAACTGAATGTTAATTGAGAGTTCGGGTTATGTTTATTACACCAGACCTGTCGGTAAGTTGACAGGAGAGTTATCGACGGGAGGACGGGTCAACTTCAGTTTTCATATCGAGTGTATATTTAACCATAAAGATAATAAAACCACCATAGGGCCTCCGAACTTGTACAGTTACGTTGTATTTGCACCCGCTTAATCTATAAAATTTTTATGCTGAAAATTAGAATGGCTCAGGTGATCCCGTAAAGTATTTTAAATTCGAAGCATCTGCTGCTGGTACGCGATACTATGGGGAAATTTGGTCGACCGGAGGCTTTTCAATTTATTTATTTATTATCGTCCTGAAAACAGCCTCAAGGGCCTTTTTCATCAGCCAATATTGTTTAACGCTTTGTACAACTAAATTTTAACTACTTTTTGTAGCTTTAAAGCTCATAAATGCCAAATTTGGCAATGTTGATTGAAAGGCACTATTTATGCGGTGATAGAGATGTTTCTTAATTTTTCCGTGATATACCTACTGATGTAAAGGTTGGAATTTCGACAATAATGCTGCATGTACGGGAATTTTGGTAAACCGTAATAGTTTATTACGATACCATAGTGCCGCACATGGTATTCAATGAGTACTCATCGTCGATGGTTGATGTAGTAAGGTCTTGATGTAAATTTGCTTGAGGAAGTTTTCTTTTTACCTTCAATGTTTTGTGACTCTTTCCTCGATGCAACAGACTTGCTTCCCTCCCTACGGGGGTTTTCATGTTTTGAGTAAACTTTAGCCTTTGAAGTAATGAACATGCACGTGTGTAAAATTGTATGTGTAGCATTATAGAACATAATTTATGCCACTTTTGATGCGTCAGCTATCTCCAACGAAAAACCGGAATGGCTTGGAATTTTCCTCAATGCACAGTATTATTAACGGTAAAATGAAATTTGTATTTTATTATCTGCTACTTTCCTAACTAGTAACGAAGAATACTGGGGAAAGCAATTAATTTACTCGAGTCTGTACTAATTAAGAAGTTTAGGAGAGGTATAAGGAAGTTTGAGGATGTCCAGGTGGCAAGTTTTTAATCACGCAGTCAGTTTTATTAGCTTAAATACATAATAAATAATTGCCGAAAAAGTCCCTTTATATACAACTTCAATGAAATTCTATATGATTTTTATTCGGGTAAAATATTCATGCCCATGTCTGTATTGGTATATTTAGTAAAAATATGTTTCATAGCCTTGAAAACTTGTTCTTAAAGGCTGGTGTTACGGCGCATTGCCTTCACGAATGTACAAAATTATTCATGGTTACAAGGGCAAGCAAAAAAATATATCTTAATTGGTACTCTTAAAGTAAGTAATGCAAGATTTATGCTCCTATACGCTGAGGAACAGTGGAATACAGCTTTTCAAGGGAATTCTTTCTCATTCACTCTCTCTACAGTAGGTATTGATTTTTTTCTCCTTAATAAATGCGATTTCATCAAAAGAAAATATCGTTTTTTTCCAGGCGTTCCTCGATATCCATAGTTGGAGGCTGTAATTTTATCTCAGCCGCGTTGGAACCCATTGATCATAAATATCGCTTTCGGGCGGCTTGTGCAGCTGTTGCCAATATCCGGTGGTATTTCCAATGATAACGAAAAGTGAAAGGGAGGCATATGTATTCGTTTCACTTGTCCGGCTAACATTCTGCTCGCTTTATGCGGAACCATTCAACGGGGTGGGAGGGATTTTCATATCATGCGTTATTAAAATTTATAAAGCGTTGATTGGCACGATTTCATTAATAAATAAAAAAGAGGAGCCATTTTGCGAGTTGACGTCACGGGCCCCGAGATTAATTCCGATGCGCTTTGGATACTCGGGTAAAACACTTGGCTACTCGAATATTTTTGGAATGTCCTTCGCATTGCGACACAAATGGACTTTTAATTAAAATTCTCATCCTATGGCTTCTTCCGGGGAAAAGTTCCTCATTTAATTTTGAGCAGTTTAGTCCTTTAGATTACCATGAAAACGATGAAAATTTTCTCGAATTTAATTCAAGAAATAATTAATTAAATAAATTATTTTAATATACCACGTTTTTTAAACGGACTTAAAAGTATAAATAATTTTTGAGGGTGAATTTTTAGTGACTATGGAGGTATTTGTAAGACTTGAAGAGAAAAACGTGGGGCGCAGGCAACCCATGATAATTATGGAGGAGTAAAGGGACCAGGTGTCGTTGAGCAAACTCCCACAATTAATACCATTTGTAATTCAGTGAAATTGGTTGTGAATTCATCCGGATTATCTACTTCTATTATCTACTTCCTGCACCCGACGTTTTTCTCTTCAAGTCTTACAAATATCTCCATAGCCACTAAAAATTCACCCTAAAAAATTTAGAAGGGTCCAGGGAAAATTATTTTATATACTTTTTAGTCCGTTTTAAAGACGTGGTATATTAAAAAAAAATATTTAATTAATTATTTTCGGCTTTTTTGTCTTTATGCCAGGGTGAAAGTTTCCAATCGATATTATACATCTTGATGAGAGACTGACAAGGGCACATAGGAAATTTCGGACATATTTTAGATTCTGTTCAGCTGACAGTGTGTGGAATTGAAATAATTAATTAATTTTTAATTAATAATTTAATTGTTATAACATGTAGCTGACATTGTATTGTCATCTACTTCTAACCTATGGTTAAAATTACAAGCCTCTACTAGTATATCAGGTAATATATTAATTAATTAATCAATTAATTGTTTTAATAGATAGACAATATTGCATTGTCATCCACTTCTGAGCTATGGTTAAAATTTCAAGTCTCTAGCTGATCGGGAAGTTAGTTTCAACTCGGCTGCAATATTCCACCCGGACAGACAGACAGACATGACGGAAACCGAACTAATATAAACGTTGTAAAAAAACGTTTCTCTCTTTGTACAGAGCGTTCATCTCGCTTCGTATGATGGCAGTCGGGTCCTGAGATGAAAACTAAATATTTTGGATCTTTCTTCGATTGCTGGTGTAGTAGTTAATGAGATTAACTAATTAATAAGCTCGCTCAGAAGATGGTTAGTGAAAGCTTAATATTTTTACAAGCACGAATAGCCTGCTTTATCGTCATGATTTTGTGATATTTTGGGGGTATTTTCCCTGCAGGATGATATAGCGTGTGCATTAACCTTGTGCGTCGTAGGCATGGTCGCTGAATATAGCGCCCGCAAAAGATACATAGACCAGCGCGGCAAGGAGATGAGGTGTAAATGAAGCTGGCGAATGGGAAAGAACTCTTCAATGAAAAGAATTGTACGCTTTTATGACATCATACTAGACCGTATATGGTCCTAAAGTAATTTTGTTCTCACCTGTAGTTTTGAATACAGCCAAAAATTAATAAAAAAATTAGTCTTAGGTTTTATTTAATGCACTCGTTTTCCTTATTTTTTAGTTCGCAAAATATTTTTAGCTCCGCTTTATTTGTGTGTACTACAAGTGTGTCGATATGTATTCAGCGTGTGCTTGATGGTCTTCAAGTATAAGTAGTTTCAAGAGTGGTGATGCCATATGAAGAGATAATATGAGGAGAAAAGAAAAATTTGGTAAGTATGAATGATTGCGTTTTTATTTTCAGAATATTAATAAAAACAAATTTTAAGTAATCATATCGATTTCAGTGGAAAAAGTGATTTTAAACACCAATTGGCAAAATTTTCATGTAACATATGATTTGTATTGCTTTAGGGCTTACAGGAATTTCAACTCGGGCATTGGTAAGCCTCTTTGCGGCATACACCTCAGCCTGTTCTTCGGCTAGCTTCTAGAGAAAATCCCTACGACACATAGTAAAGTTATTAGCCAATAGCTGAATGATAAGTACGCCGGGATTCCCCAATGCTTTTCTTGTTTCAACTGTTTTCCTATAATTCTCACTTATCTGGATTTTAACTTTCTTGCGTTCCAATCACAAAAAAATTAACTCAGTAGACGATCTACCTGGTTAGCTCAACCCTAGTAAGAAGATCTACTATGGTAGGCGTTTTCAAGCGTTTCCTTTGCTAGCATTACTTGGGTAGAGAGTTACCAAAGTGGGAATGTCAGTGGAAACGGAATCGGGGCATGAGAGGAATGGGTTGAGCCTTCTGTTCTCTCAGAAGTGCTTCCCGCAAAGGTTTGGTTTCAGGAGCGTTGGATTTTCGTCTCCACATCCCTCCCCGCCACCCGCATCCCTACGTCACTTCCCCCTCCGCCAATCGAAGTTTGACCTCATTGTTCTTCCGTGAAGAGTTCACCGCTTATGTGAGGCTTCTTGAGAAGCATTCTCTCTTTTCCTACCTCCGGATGCAAGCTACGCCCTCTGAAGGAAAACCCTGGCGTGTAGAAATCTGCGGAGGAATGCAGTGTTAAATAAATTGTCGACGCAGCGTTGTAGAAACGCTTTACCACTCACGCTCCGACGCTGGTAAACATCGCCTATTTTTGTTTCCTCTTTTGTTTGGTTGCACCTGACCTAGTGCGTCATCTGAGTTAGCCAACGTTACCACAATAGAGGATTCATTTTGATGCGGTTAGGTGACAAGTTAAGAGTGTTCTAGATTTTACTGTTTAACACGTCGTAAAACTCAATTTTAACTTCTTGGTTGCAGCTTCGAAGTTCATTAATGCTAGTTTTAGCAATTCTGAGTGAAAGGAATTGTTTGGTGATGCGGTGACGGAGGAGTTTCGTAAGCTTTCCGAGGTATACCTCCTAATGCAAAGGTTGGAATCTGGATTTCATTGTTGAATATATTATACAGGAGAGAGGTGAGGACCATATGGAACTCCTCACTGTAAAACAATAACCAGATGGATAACGCACACCTGTGTCAACAAATACATGAGAAGAAATGGATAAAATCGGTTTAGCTGTATGCAACTTCATCTTGAATGATTATCAACAACAGCATATAATTTTCATAGACAATGTACTGTTTTCACACTTGTTTATTTACCAGGTATCAACACTAGTGTCATCACCTTGATGCACCGACCAGATTTCAACATTTTTTTAACACCTTGATGATGACACTAAAGTGTTCCAACCTGGCTGGTTTGTAAACAAGTGTGAAAATAGTACGTTTTCATTTTTCATCATGAAGATAATATTTGCTACATGATTCTATTGTCCAATTTCATGGTTTTTCGCTGGTAAATATAAAATGTCATATTTGTGTGTCCTTCAATAGCATTTAGTAATGTAAGAAATTATTACGATGGAATTTCCCTTATTCCAATCAGCAGCAACTTTAAGTGTTATATTGAGGAACACTTGAGCTGGAGTAGTGAACTGCCATTGGAATATGCTAAATATTTTCCCACTCATGAATTGATTTGGCAGGGAAAAACAAAGCATGCGATTAAAAGAACTAACTTAGATTGATCACTACTCTTGAATAATTTCATTTTTGGGAAATGGCGCGATGAAAATAAAAATTTATGCATTCAGTGTATCCAAGCGCACACAAAGGAGATTGATGAAATTCAACTTCGAATTTTTGGGATGGAAAATAAATTATGAGATACAAAGTGAACTGAATTTAAAAATGGATGGGATCGTCCGATCGCATGGTAATAACCACGACTGAATAAATAACGAATGGGTTATGATTGATTAATAATTAGTTCTAAAGCAAATAAACTAAGAGTCATTGAAATGGAATGAATAATAAATAAGTACAAAAAAATGGAGGCGTAGCGAGCCAATACAGGTCGTTCAACATTTACAATTTTTTAAACTTTTTAGATTGTGCTATTTTTATTAGACTAATGATCGCCATAAGGTTCATGTGGGCTGATTTTTATATTTGTAAAATTGAGCTAAAATTTTCCAACAAGTGTTACCTGTAGTTTCAGTAGTGAAAATGGAATTTATGGAAAAACTGTGGTTAATGTTAGTGACTCGGAAAGCAAATTGTTACAATAATTCACATATTTTTACTTTAAACTATTTTAATACTGTTGTGTGATCCACCAACTCGAACTAAAATGTAGAACGAAAAACTAAATAATGGAGGGCTCTAGTATCGCTGTAGCTCAATCACCGCGTTTATAAGTTATGTGGACTGAAAATTGTAGTATAATATGTCAGAGTATCAAAATGAAATACGGAAATCCTTTCCGATGCATCTACATCTACGAAGTACCGTGCAAGCCACCACTAGGGTGTGTGGCACGGGGTGATTGCACACCAGGCATGCAGCACTCGTCCTAGCACAAGTCAGAGCCTCGCACGCTCCCCCTGGCGCTAGGCGCAGGCCAAAGCAGTCAGGAGAACAGTGCGTAGTCCAACCGGAAACTGAGAGAGTGATTTCTCCCTTCAATCAGTTAGAGATTCCCACCCTAATTCCTTCAACAATTCGGTAACACTGCTAAGTTTATCGTAACAACTTTTCACAAATCTTGCTGCTCTCCGCTGTATTCGATCTATTTCAGAGATTAGTCCTACTTCGTAAGGGTCCCATATGCTAGCGGCAAACTCCAAGTGAGGTCTCACGAGTGATAAATAACATCGCTCTTTAACCTTCTTATCGCATTTTTCTAATATTCTTTTGATAAATCCCAATTTTCGACTAACCTGTCCACAGATTTCCCGGAAGGGTTTTCCCCAAGACAGGTCCTGAGTAAGATTGCATGAAAGTTTCTATATGTATTAATATTTCCTTCAATTTATTTAATGAAAGTGGGAAATATTATATTTACAGTACAGATTTCGTGTTGTGCTGTACCGTTCCTACTCGTGTCCATTATATTTTCCACGATTTATATTGGCAAAGGATTTGTTAATACACTTTTAGGGTTTTCATTCAATGTTGTTCAATCCATTTTCATCATTCATGTGTCTTCAAATATTTAAATTCGTTCCCCTTTTATCGTAGTCGCTCGTTTATAAAAAAGTGAATTTTTCCTTCTCTGAAGAGGCAAAATAGAATCCGATGTGAATGCTGCTCAGTCAGTTTATTTTGTCCCCAAGGTACATATACACATATGTAAGATACAAGATACGCATAATGGCAACTGAATGGTTTTGGTAAGTACATAAATAAAAACATTTCGCGGTGGTAAAATATTCTCTGTGTATCTATGATATTTATTTTTGGGTACTTGCAATTTAAAATGTGTTGCTTCATTAATGCATGTCCAACGTAGTGATGGAAAAATGTCGGTCAAAATCGATTTTTTGAGCAATCGATTTTTAATCGAAATTAAAAGCTCGACTTTTCAACAAAAATCGAAATTTGAACCAAAAGATCGATTAATCGAAAAAATCGACGGTTCTTTTTTGAAAAATAATACAGTGGGTACAAAAACATGTTTATTATTCATTCGAAAAACGCTCAAAAAACATTTGAATAGTAAAATAAATCCCTAAAAATGTACTTAGAATACATTCTTGAATTATTAGTAGTAAAAATTTACAAATGCACGCTCATTAAAGTTTGGGGATCACTGCTTGGAACCATTCGGCTTCACTAAAATTTTTAAGAAAGATCAACTGATTGAGATGCTTTTTTGGTGATCTAGGGCGTGCCTTTCCAATTTCACCGGCCTCAGAGAAAAGTCATTCACATGGACGGATGACGAATTCAAACTCACCTCTCTGATAGCGAAACGGTACGAAATGGTCAAGATCGAATTTGAAAAATCGAGTTTGGATCGAAACTCGAAGATCATGGCTCGATCTCGATTTCTTCGATCTTTCACTATTAAAACTCGATTTTCGATTTTAATCGAAATTGATTTTTCCATCACTAGTCCAACGGACTAATGGCACTCAATAGAGTGTTTTGCTAATCAAATGAAGGAGCTTTACTCGTAAAACTAAAATTTTGTATCTGATCTGGAAAAGAGCTCATGGATTTGATTGATTATTAGCTATAAAAACTCTATTTCACTTTTTACAGCCACCACATCCTCAACTAATCCGAGAAAAATCCTAAGAATTTTGTAATTGAAAAAAATCATCTAGGGACAAAGTGAAAATTCATGAAATATTAACACCCGTTACTAATTATTCTGAGAGAATTGTAGTATGTGACATAGGGGAAAATAATTCATATTTTGCATATTGATATTCCATGGAGCAGAGAGAGAAATGAAAGACCATTGTGTTGATTAATTCAGCACTTCTATACGAACGAAAAAGGAGAGATTGTTGTCTCGCCGTCAATTTGCGTTTATATTCGAGTCATTTATTTTGGTAGTCGTGTCGTAAAATTGCAGTGACATTCTGAGTGTTATTTGTATGAATATGAAGTTTCCACATACACATAACCTTTCAACACCCCTTAACAACATTGTTCACGTCCTTTTTTTAATGCAAAAATTCAAATTAAGCTCAGGAACGCCAGAGTGCTGTTTACGGTAACTCGGCATAAGGCAGTAAATGAATCTGTATATCGTGGAAGAACTAAAAAGCTCGTGCTTTTTAAATAAGCATTTTTTCCTCATTTCACCAGCACTCGCAGTCATTTTCTTGTCTGGGAGAATTACGAACTGAGCTGGAATTGAGGCTGAAAATTTAAGCTAAGCACATCGAAATGATTTTCCTATCTTCTCTGATTACCGTACTCTCTGAAATTTAGTTTGATAAACTAATTACTGCTCTCTACAACGATAGCCAATTTGGACTGAAAATCAATGTAATAATTTTTCTGGTACAAACTCATGATACATTGCTTTCAGTAATCTGGAATTCGAGAATTATATGGCAATTGAAGTTTATGCATTTAATGTCCTAGAGTAGTACAACTTCGTAAATATAAATTTTATGTGAATTCTGATAGTACTAATAAACTGGAGTGAGACAAAATTAGAGATTGTTCTGAAGTATACACCCACTCTTTAATTAATATCAGCTTTTCGTTTTCTGCCTTCACCCGTTAAAACAATTGGCATGTTTAAGAATTGAATTATGCTAATTTAATCTGTGGCATGCAATAAAGCCTATTGAGCTCCACAGACTAAATTAAAACTAACTACAATTTTACAGATTTTACATAGTCTACAGAAGATCTGATTTGGCTGAATAGTGGCCCCATGAACCTTACAATAAGGTTCAATAACATGCATAATTACATCATTTTTATGCAATAAAAAGTGACTCATTCTCTGATTTAAATTTAAGAAATACAGGTAAATGTGCTTACGAAGATATTGTTTTCATGATCACAGCAAGTCTCCACAACACACGCAAAATTTGGCTTCTGGCGAAAATTATTGCCATATAAAAACATGAATAGATAATCAATAACTTGCAATATTTGTCGCCAACTATTGTAAACAATAAAAAATTCAATATCTTATAGAATAACAAAAAATATACGAACAAACTTCGATTGTTCATTAATTCAACGGGCCTCGCAGCGCACTACGCACGGACTTCACGACGCGATTCGCTTTCTTTTTCCCCAAAAAAATGCTTCTAAGAAAATAATTTCTGCACACTACGAAGGCTATTTGTACAAATAAGGAATAGAAAAGGGTTCCAAGTTGATCCCACTAAGGTAAAATGGATTAAAACGCCATAAACCGACCGCCGTGTACTCAGTACACGCACGCGCCCGGCGGAAGGATAAAGACAACATGAAACGAGTGAGGACTGCGGTAGGTCCAGGGCGAGGCAACATAACTTCCTTTTTTCAAAACGCAACGAAACCCATTTTATGAATGAGATTTTTTTTATTTTTTTATGATGTAGGTGCACATTTAAAGTTTTGTATTACACAGTTTTGAAAATCAAATCAGGTAGATGACGCCCCTCATTGTCCATACACTGAGTAAGCCTATTTCTGGCGTTTGTCATGACCCTTAGCAGCATAGCTGCGGTTTGTTGGCAATTTCTGCCCGGATGTTGGCCTTCAAATGTTGTAGGGTCCTTGGATAGTTGACATAAACGTGGGATTTCAAGAAACCCCCGGAAAAAGGAAAAGGCCAAAATCCGGGCAGAAATTGCCAACATATCCGTTGCTATGCTGGTAAGGGTCATGACAAACGCCAGAAATCGGTTTACTCAGTGTATGGACAATGAGGGGTGTCATCTACCTGATTTGATTTTCAAAACTGTAAAAACAAACTTTAAATATGAACTACATTATAAAAAAATTAAAAAAAATCTGATTCATAAAATGGGTTTCGTTCCGTTTTGAAAAAAGGAAGTTATGTTGCCGCACCCTGTATAAGGATAGTCGGCAGGACACGTAAAAGAAAGGGTAAGAGAAATACTGGGAACTGCTGAGTCGGGAGGCCATGCGTTTTCTGTTGGGCCAATATGGGATGCATTTCAGTGAGTCTGGCGCTTTCTGAGAAGCAAAGGAAGGTATTTACGTTGAGAATTGGTGCTCCGTAGTCTGGTTCGTGGGTATATCTGTGGAAGGAGAAAATTCAACGTCGAATGACTTGGCGTCTGGGGATTTGCTTCTTTGGAGGTCGGGATTATGACTTCAATGAAAGACGTTAAATGAACAAAGTTCACATTTTAATGAGCTTTGCACAGACTTATACACCTACTTTGTTCATAAAGAAACTAAGGCAGACAAACGTTAATGTGGGCTGTGTGTTTATGTGTTGTAAGTTTCATGAATTGTAAGTTTCTTTATTATTCCGTAATCGTCAAATATGTATAAAAAATACCCTCTATAAACTGACCTAAATAGATATTTTTAGGTCACCAAATATCCTACTTGTAGAACCATTTTCCGATAGATTGCCTGCTATCAAAATGACTCACGTGCGAAAATATTTTATTTAGACTTATTTTTTGTTGAGGAAAATTTTTTTTTGTTTTGTTATTTTGTGGAAAATGATACTAAATGAATAATTTTGTATGATGACAAAATTCAGCCAAATGAGTTAATTATTTTGAATTAAATTTTTCCTCAATTTATGATTGATAACTGTGTTACTGGAGAAATTATTTAATTGACCGCTTCATTGAAAAAGTAGTAGTTTCACAACTAAATACGTACTTTGGCTAATCCATGCTACAAATTCTCAACTTTTTTCAACAACTGAGAAATTTATTTTATGGAACAAATGCTGCTAAACGACAGATGAGGATATACTGCATTTCAATTGTGATTGCGAGGCAACCCCTCAAAATTTCTGAACAGCAAATTGTTGAAACCTCACCTATGAATTGGTGATGCTAATATGAACCATTCCATTTGCTTTCGCCGATAAAACTTCCGGTATTTTTAACTTTCGATACGTAATTATCTTATTATTTTCACTTGAGTTAATGAGGAATGTGATTTATTTCTTTTATAATTTAAGTACATATTAAATAAATTATAGGTAGGATTGTATGGGTATTAAATTAGAAGTAGATGTATTAAATTAGAAGTAGGATGTTTGTCCTGGAAACATAAATTCACGTTCATAAATCGATTTTCAACCTCGCCACTGTCTTAGTATATTAACTTATACGAACTTCCAGTAATTTATCCGCAGAAGAACGGGAATGTGAATTGGTTATATTTTTTATCCATTCTTTGGTTATTTTTAATCATAAATCCTTCATTAATAATGGCAGTGATTGCTACATTCCATCAGCATTGCCTTCATTGTACGTACCCACCTACAATCAGTGTATTGTATATGCCCTCCGTGGAGGATGTTTTTGTGGCTATGAACTGTCCATCTCCACGTTTGACAATGAACTGTGAGAAGTGTTAGGTTCACAGCGTATATTATTTTATCCCCTTACTCCATCTGTTGGACAGGCAAAGAAACACGAGATAAACTGTAGCAGAATTAGATTCAAGAATTCTTTCTTCTCGCGCACGATTACAGATTAAAAGCAGATCAAATGCCACCAAAAATATGTATCGCATACAATTTCACTCCTGCATTTCTTTTTAAAGTGTATTGATAAATGTCTATTTTTGGGGTGAGATTAAGAATTTAGTCTCTTTTATTTAACATCTTGTTGCAATAATAAAACCATGCATATATAATGACAAAACTTTCTAAGTATATTATGCAATTTTATCTCCAACCTTAGGTCATTATCACAGAAAAACGAATACAATATATCTATAAAAATGGATGCACGGACATTGATTTATTTGACATAATTAGTGTGTATAATATTATCCCATTTCCAAGAGATTTGCAATTGTATAATTCGGATTAAAATAAAACAAATAAGAATTATTTCGGTACTCGTGGGAAAAATTAGGATGAAGTTTCGTTTCTGCATAAAAAATCAGGACTGTTGGCATGAATCCTTTTAAAAACCCGCTACAGCAAACGCCTGCACAAGAATGGGGGCGCGAAAGACTTGCAAAGCCTCCTGGCAGATAACCTAATGGCTACTCAAGGGCATTACCGTATCTCAAGTGGTTTTCCTCACACCCCCTGCCACACGCCCGTGCGGCGGCTCGTGGGTTTATGCAGGTGTAAATGAATTGTTGCATTATTCCTCCGTCTCATTCACATTTATGCATCGGTTTATGCCCAATACCTCGTTTCCTAATATTTCTACTAACCCTCCTCTTCCCATTTATCCCGTTCAATGCCGTGCATCCATGACTTCCTCCGTCTTCCCCTTCCTATCTCACTTTTCTATCGTTTATCTGTTGAGGCATTCAACTCCCATCCACCACCATGCATGGTTATGTTTACTCAGTTTGTAATCCTGAAATTACGTAACAGCAGTTCTCAATTCTTATCTCTTTTCCGGCATTTCTTCATGACTATACTTAGGTGAAACTAACGGAAATGGATATCAAGTACCCATACCCATAGGAATGATTAACCTCTTGATTACCGGATTTTGTGAGGTAGTATGAGTATTCTTTTTTTTGTTATCCACCATTAAAGTTTTTTATTCTGTTGGTCTAATTTGCAAAAATAGTTGAAACTTATAATAACTGCCCCGGACGTTGGAAATATTACATTTTTACTTAAAATAGTAGTAGAGTCCTGATCTGAAATGCATAGTTCTCATGTAAATATCTGTATTGGCCCCTGTGTTACCATATGTTATGTGATCAAACTTGAACTTTTTATTTCCGTTTTTTCACCTTTGATTTTTAGCGAAATTCAAATTGAGACCTGAAGGATTTAGGTATGAGAATACTGTCGCTGTTTATAACCTTTCTCGCAGTGTTTTTTTCACACTTTAATAGTGGCTTATTTTTGCTCTTATACCTCTCCTCCTCCAAGCATGACCATGTATCGTGGAAAAGTGTTATGATTTTTGTATCTTTAGTGTTCAGAATTATTTGGAAGGACTTTCAGGCATGAAATGGACCTCGAACTTTGAATATATGTGGTCAGAAATGTTTGCTTGATTTAGATTGTGATTAAGCAAATTTAAAGTATTCAACATAAGTGGACAGAGACCAATCAAATAAAACTGATGATATCAGGCATGAACTCGTGGAAATTATGGATATCCGTGTTGAGAAAAAACGAAGTTGGTTTTTATCAACATGGAGAAACTAATCATATTGCCTGCACTGATGCTGATGATCTCATAATTTACAGACGCGTGCCTAGGCAAGATGATTCAGATAACTTAAATAGGATAATTTTGTAAACCTTTTGATGGTATTGATCCTTTGGAGAACAAAAGCTGTCAGTTAGAATTTATTAATTCGAAAGTCAATATATAAGGAAAATACACACCATTCAGGTGCTTAAAAGCACCAAGAAGAAGAAGTTGAGACATTTATTGGACATGTTTTACAGCACAGTAGCTTACTGAAAACAATAATGAAAGGACAAACATTTGGGTTAGAAATACAGAGAAAGATCAGAAATAAAATACACCTGGTGAATTATGAGGGACGTCAAAGTGAAGAATTATGTAGCAATGAAGCGGTTGGCTGATAGGAAAGTGGAGTGGAGAGCTGCTACAAACCAATCTTTGGATTAATAACTGCTGGTGATGATGATAACGGATGCTTGAACGTTCAAAAATGATGGTGAATCTGGATTTGGAGGATTGTTTTACTGAAAATTCTCAAATTAAATATACTACAGCACGTCATAATGTTTGGGGAAGATTTATGGAAACTGGATTTGATGCTGAATTGTTACTAGCCCGCTGGAGGAAACACCGTAGCTCTGGAGCCGAACTCGGGAGAAAATAATATCTTAGCCTTGTGATATACGCTGTCGTGTGAGTCGTGGTTTGTTTTGTGGTCTCTTTGATTCAAACTGCTCTCACAAACCTTAATTTGAATCAAACTTGAACAAGATTATTCAGTTTTTATTTTGAATACCTACCTTCCTACGATATTTGTGTCAGCGTATTATCGCTCGACCAGTTCGTCGCTTTGCCCTGACGGAAGCAGGCATGAATTCGGTGTCGAGATGGGGATAGAGGCAATTTCAGAAGTGAGAGACCGTTTCGAATACCCTCTTTTCCGACGTTTTTCCAATTAGAAAATTCAAATCGAGTCGACCAAGGAAGGCGCCAACCAGTCCTTTCAGCGTCGGGACTCATCAGGGAGGCCGAGCAAGTGCCGGCTGGGGAAGTGCTTTTTTTCCTCTCTTGCGTGGACTACAAAGGAGAAGAGGGAGAATGTTTCCGAAGGATTAAATAGAAAAGAAACTCACTCTGTGAAGCAGGGAGGAAGAAGGGTAGAAGGCTAAGAAAAAAACTGCAAGGGGCAGAACTTGGGGAAGAAGGGTGGGTGTGCTAGCGTGAGCGAGGAGGGCGACGCATATATATGAAGAAACGCCGCAAGAAAATAAATAGATATAAAAAAGGGAACTTCTATGAAGTTACGCCGAAAAGGGAGAGGGGTAGCCTGGCAAGGAAACGGGAGGAAGAGGAGGTGGAAAAAAGGGGAAGATAGAGTTTGTTTAATGCGCTGCGGGGTTTTAAAAAGCATTTCTCGTCTTATTAATGCTGCGCAAACAGAGGAAACTTTTTCATTAACGTGTTGAGAAAATTTCTCCCCTCTTTTTATCCTCCAAACAACCTCCTTCTCCCCCACTCCCTCTGCCCTCATCCCCCAGGAAGAAAAAAATCACCTACGCTACTTTTCTTTAAATTTACCGACTGTGCTCCCCTTCTTCCGTCCCCCCACCTTCAACCCCTCTGCTCCTTCACTCCCAGACACTACCCCCTCGCCGCCATCCGTATCAACCAATCCCCTCCTCTACTTATCCTCTCCCGAAGCTAAAATGCTCCCCAAACAGTTTGAAGTTGCTATTTTTGCACCTTTGCCGCTTTTGGCACCATCTATCCGCGCTTTGAAATCTCATACGAAAATTCAAGTAGAGTTTTACCTTTTGTTCCCGGCTCATGGTGGGTGGACGTCACAGAGCTAGTAGCCAATGAAAGGCGTTTCCCCGTCTACATCAGCCCCTTCTCTTCCCCTCAGACACCTCAGGCTCCCGGAGGCCGAACAACGTTGTCAAATCAACTGTCAAATAGGAATACCTATCATTGCCCAATTTTGTTAATACCGGGACTAGCCACGGTATTAACCTTTACGGAGTCACCCGCAAGTGCACATAAGTGCGATATTCCACAGAGGAAAAATAATTCGCCTTGACCGGGTTGCTGCTATGATCAATGCTGCTGTCCCTGAAAATGGTGACATCAAAACGCTATCATTAGATCTGTTCTTGCCAATATCCCTTAACTTGTACACGAAAAATGACAGTGTGATTCAGGCTTAAGGGGAAATAAAAATTGTCAGGGTCCCAAGTGATATCATTTCCGTAAATAAATAAATGTCGATTGTTCATTGTATTTTCCTGGTTGTCCGTCACTATAGAAAATTATTTTTGGCCGAGCTTGTTGGAATAATTAAATTTTCTAAGTTTCCTTTCTAGAGAATAGGTTTGAAGAAAGTTCAAATGTTCTGTCATTCTGGTGGTAAAATAGGAATATAAAGAAAGTTCAATCTCGAAATATACCCAGCCTTTAACGAGATGACCTAATAACGAACTAATCTAATTTAACTATTCATAGGAGATCACAGTTACTTCATAAAAAGGAAAAGTATATAATTAAAATAAAAGAGTGAAATATAGTTTATTTTTGAGAGGCTTGAAAGACGAAATCAATCATGCTTGGACAGGAACATTAAAAAAGTGATTTATCTGGAATCCTAGCAAAAATGAGAGCTCACCCGCACTTCTTAAGAAAAGGAGGGAATATATAATGGCAATTAACTGCCTGCGCGAATGTATTTCAGTGACTACTGGTCTTAGCACAACGCTTAATCAGTACTAATTTATTAAACAACTTTGTTTAACACAGCTGAGTAACGGAAGAAAAAGTTCTATGATAGTATGGAAATGTTGTACGGTCAGGTTTTTATGCTATTCTTTCTTGTATTGAAGAAATCGCTGTTATCATAAATTCATTGCAATCTCTCGATTTTATCATGACATTTCAAAGTTCTCTCGAATAGGTTATATTTCTGCATTATACCCACCTATTGGTGAATTCAATTTATTGAACGAAATTGTGGGCGCGAACAAACAGGTGCTGAATAGGTTAAATTACTTTTGCTAATGTTATTTTAAACTTTAATACCTATATTAATGTTTCTTTTACTATAAAATTTGTAAAATTATTTTTCATATCTATCGTGTGATAATAGGTCCTGATGTATTCAGTGTGGTATGCTATATAGCGGGTCTTTACAGCTTCTTCCACAGGACAAAAATAAGCAACGTAGTACGATATTGGAATTAAGGGCAACGCCATGTTTGGCATCGCGATGGAAATAGCTAGCAGAAATCGGACATGTTTTCATGAATGCAAAGAGAAAAGGGAATGCAAATGAGTGTGCAACAATTGCAGAGGATTTTTCTGGGCGGTCTCACACCTGATTGCCAAGCGTTTTCGCGAACATTTTCGCCTATGTTTGCTAAAATGCGTCTGTGTTGTTCAGGCTAAAGAGAAATCGCACAAACACCATCACGCATGTTTATTTCAGTTAGTTTAAGTGTATCCATTATTTAGAGTTGGTGTGGCACCCTTTCGCGATTTCGTTTTGGCATCAAATGTTCTGACTTTCACCCACACGACAGCCAACCATACCGCCGCCGTCAAACATATGCCTCCGCAAAATCCACAATTCCCTTCGCGTCTGAACCTCCGAGGTATTTACTCTGCTTAATGAAAAAGAATAGCTAGGCGAACGGTGGTCGGGCTTGGAGGGAAGGGAAGAGGGAGGGAGGGGGACTCGGTAAGTGGAGGAGGGGAAGGGGCGACCAGGAGAATGGCCAAATACTTCCGCGCTCTGCTACCCGTCTGCATTGGGGTACGAGTCGGCGGAGTTTAGGGTATTTTTTTTAGTGGGGGTCTGCTGTTTGCTTTCCGGTGACGGTATCTGTGATGAGGGGGAACAGGGTCGGTGAAAGGGAATTTCAATGGTTAGATGAGGTATTGGGGTGAGATGAAGAAGATATAAACCTCCCCCTTCAAGAACTAATGAAAACTCGAAATGATTACCATTTGAATCCATTTATTTAATGTGGGGGTTTGCACTTATAATTAAAATCGTTAATTTATAGTACTCTGCCGATATAAAGTATTTATGGATGGGTAATAACTAAAACTGCTCCGTACCTCTTAGTTTCATTCACTGGAATCATTCCTTCCTCTGTTTCATATTTAGTTCCTTATGTTTCCTAACCCTATTTAACGTATCTAAGTTGGCTGTAGTCTATGTTCTTCTGTCTTAACCAGAACTCTATGATCATTAACTTCCGATTACTCCCACTTATATTTCCCTACTATAGCTCCTGCTATCTTTCTTTTACTTCCTATTCTCCTTCAGCTATCGGAATCCTGCTTCATTCGTCTTCTTTTCTCCCCGATGTGCTTTATGCATCTCATTCCCATCCATGTGTCTCTTACAGATCATTAATCTACACAATATCTAAGTCTGCTGTTCATGTAACGCTACCATATGGCACTATTTATTTGCCTACTCAACGCATTTTTATTAAGCTGGCCTTTCTAAATATTCTCACATATTGGTAAAAGTATATTCTGCTAACACGTTTCTCCTCCAAATGGCACTCTTCCCATTTTCTTATTTAACATTGCTCACGTACCTTATTTTATTTAACTCTTTTAATTCATTCATGTTTACAATTGGTAATCTTATTGATTGAAATTTTTTGCCAAATAGTTGGTCCCTAGCAGTTATTACAAATTTATTTTTATTTGGTTTGATCCTCTTATTCAGGGGTAAATTAGTCCAAACAAAGAAAACATTGTATCAGAAGCGAACTATCCTGAGAGGTAATAAAACTAGATCGAAGCAAGGAAGCATTCTGTCAAAATGTGTTTATGAAGCATGTTCTGATATAGCGGTAAAAGGCCAGAAGTGAAACTTGGTAGGTTACAACAGTATGACAAAGAAGATTTTAAGCAATGTAAATGTGATGTTAGGTCAGAAGGGTTACGATGTAATTAACAAAGAAAATCACGTATATAAGGGAAGGGAATCAGGGAAGGAACAAACTTTTTGTACACTTTTGAGTTCTTAAAAACAACGATGAGTGGGAATAATTACTGGGAAGGGCTATGAATGGAATAAATCAGGAATAATTTGAGAGATGCTAAAATGAAGACATGAAAGAATAAAACGTTTAACAGAACAGGAAATGGAGTGGAGACCTACAGCAAACCAATCTTCGTTTTGATGACTGCTGATCATGATGACCTACTTTATTTTTTTCCAAGGGCTCGTCGACATTCGTATCTATGTACGTATATATTGCATCCAGAATCTTGAAGTGTGCTCCTACACAGTAATTCTGATTGTTGAAGTACGTTTGCAAACTCCCGCAAAACGCAATGCTCGACGCATTCGTGAAAACTCCATGGTATTACTCACATGGTATGGTAAGTGTTATATTGAGCATTGATAAAAGCTGGTTTTTTAGTTTTTGTTCAATAATAGGTAGACGCCGTTGCCAACGTTTCGATTGATTTATAAATCTTTATTAGGGCTATATAAAAGGAACATACCAATAATGTTCACATCTTAACAGGATTCAGTAGGCAAACCAATGTCTTTTTATAAAAAAAACGTCGAAACGTTGGCTACGGCGTCTACTTATTCTTGACCAAACCCTCAAAAACCAGCCTTTATCAATGGATTTTACTGTGGTCGAAAACTTTGATGACACGTTATATTGAGCGGTAAAGATTTTAACAGAGTTATGTAAAATTAGTTTTTAAACTTAAAATTTACCTACGCCTTGTCCGTAATACCAATGTAATTGATTTTTGCCTTTTCCCCCTTTTTCCTCTTCAAGCTTTATACTTTCTTCCTTCGAGGTCGTATTGGACAATTATGTAATATCCTTTTTAAAGCCCACGTTACCCATCCGTGGCTGGAGCCTGGACTCAACGATAAGGGGAATGGGTCTGGAGAGGCCTGGCGGTTGGTGCGCATAACAAGCACCATATGGTGTGGAATGGATGGGGATGATTGTGGCGATAAAAGAGCAAAGCGCTGTAACTTTTCCGCCCGGGTCAGGATATGGGTTTGCGCGGGTGGATGGAGCAAAAGCGAAGTGAGGGAAGGAATTGGAAGCGTCGGAATTTCAAATTTCAACGGACGCCCCCATGGTGTGGAGGGAGTTTGCGAGAATTTCAGCACGCTCCCTTCAATATCCTGTCTTACGTCGCATGATGCCAAACCAAAGAATACTCAACCGTGTTCCCTGAGGAAGGCTGGTCTAGAAAAGTGTTCAAAGCAGCGCTGGGCATCCACACAGACGGCTTTATGAACATCATCATGATTGAATTGAATACACTCCAGCGTCAGTTAGCGGATATACAGTTGGGGAATTTACTTAATAAAATAATTTGGTATTTTTCCACAGAAATATTCTTTGTTCAAAACTACGGTTTCAACTAATTTTCAAACTTGGTAATGCAAATCATTTTTTTCAAAATCCTGGGTATGTACATAAAATAATCATGTACAATATGGTAGATTTAATGAGCAGTGTGATTTGCCACAGGATGACTTAGATTTTACCTATGCTTTTGCATAAATGATTTATACGTAAAGTTTATTGAATTCTCTTCACTTGCTTTTACCCGGGGTTCTCCAGTAATGTTATATTTAGTCCCTTTATTCAGTTTATTATTATATTCAATATGCTGTTAATACCTATTGAAGAAATACAGAGTAACAAAAATTACCGAGACAAAAAACACTCTTATTCTTATTTATAATCCAGCAGTTGTAGAATTGGCCGTTTTCATTTTTCTCAGAAATATGTAATTATATGTTGAAATCCAAAATTATCTCCACCCAGATAGAATATTTTGAGAAATTCGCTGAAGCATGAAAACAAAAGAGCAGCTGGTTTCGTTTGCGGTGGTCATCTTCCATGTATTGTAGGTTTGAGATAAATGCCTTGTAATTGATAAGATCAAATTAACGGAATAATAAATGTGGTGACATTTTTTATTAATTATAGGGATCATTTTCTGGTACAGATGCGGCGATATTACCTGAAGTGAATTCGTTTTATTCTTAAATGAAATTTCAGCAGCGGAAGTTACTTGACATGGAGGGAGTTGGTGTCATGCTAGTAAAATTATCATACTTTCCGTGAGGTGTATTTTGAGTTTATTTTCTTTTATGGTTTATTAAGGATTCGCAAATATTAAACGAGCGTGCAGACGATCTATGATGTTGAGCTGTCGATTGCAAATGAAAGCTTTATAATAAAATTTGACTTTTTTGAAAACATGGAATTTTGGAATAATGTGTATACCAATCGAATTCAACCTAGATAGCGTGCCGCTTTTGTAACCGTCGTGCGAAATAAAGATGAATGAGAAAATTTTCGATTTCCGCTCGGAAAAATTGCTTTTTCATGGTTCATAGGCCTTCCTCATCGTAAAGAACTTCTGAGGTCACGATTCGCAACCGTATGAATAGGAGCGGCACTCTTTAGATTGCATTCGCTTCCCACCGCAGTGCTCCCGGGCATTCGTCCTCCACCCTCCATAAATCAATTCCAGCCCCGCCAAAATTATCTTTCCCGATTGGAACTTCAAAAGACCCAAATTTTCCTTGCGCACTCTCCGAGGACATTTTGGAGAGTTGGGTAGGGGGTGGACGGGGTGAGGGGCAGGAGGGGTCAATGTTTAAATATGCGCGCCCCATTACGAGGCTAATAAAAACTCCGTGCGAGCATCCCTCCCATGAGGAAAAGGGTCCTCCCGCTCAAAATAGGGCACAAAGGACAGGAAGAAGTAATACATAACGAAACGACGGCCTTTTCAAGTTTTCAGTCGAGTTCACAAACACAACAAGAGCGGGTCATTCCGGACAGAGCTGCTTCACTCACACAAACGCACGGACACGCTGGAGAGGTGAGGGGTGGAGGGCGGGGGGGGGGGAAAATAAAAGAAAAACACGGAATGGCAGTATGTAACGTGTTCCTTAAATATTAGATGCGCCACAGCTTGAGTATTATTTTTTATTTCGAAATTGGTTTCCGGCGTCGCGCTCGGAGTTACAGTCGTTCCATTATCTGAGTGAGAGATCCAGACTTCTCTTGAGTCCACAGAGTGAGAGGGAGAGAGAGAGAGAGAGAGGAAAAATAAGTGAGTCGAACTTCAGGAGGAAGCACGCAACTCTTCCATCACGCGAATTCGGAAATAGTTATCCGAAATGCACGTGGAGAGAGGAGAGACAACGGTTTCCGTGATGTCGTTATCGCTCACGTCTTCGATAAACCCCCCACTCCACCTCTGCCTACTACCCCCCACCCATCACGTCAGAGCAATTATTTTGATTAAATCGCTTTTAACAGAAAAGTTTTTAACGCGTTTAGCTTTCGTAAAGCTCGTGGTAATTAGCTAATCTCCTGCAATTTTGAAAAAAATATTCTTTTCTCGAACAAAAAGCTCGGTTCTTTTTCCTTTCTCTCACCTCTATCTCTCTAAACTTCAATTAAAATGACATACAAATGATAAACGTACCACAGGATTAACTGCAGATGATTGATTTGCATTCAGTTTCTACTGCGCGTTAGGTAGGTTAGGTCCAAATAAGCGTGGCACTTTCATTACGGCACTAGTGTCTCCATGGGGAAAAAACGTGGTCTAACGAAATTTAATCGTCGTTGGTGTATGTTATGGGCTCAAAAGTAGTGTTTTTAGTAGAAAGGTTTAGCAGCGCGTTTAGCTTTCGTAAAACTGGTGGTAATTTACTAATCTTCAGCAGCTAAAAAATATTATTTTCTCAAACTAAAACCTCCATTCTCTCTTCTTCCCTCTCGCTCTATCTCAACGCGAATGACATATATGAATGATAAAATTACCAATGGGATAACTGTGCTTGATTGATGTGCACATGAGTAACTACTGCACGATTCCAAATTACGGTGGCACTTTTATTACGGCATTAGTGTCTCAATCGGGAAAAATCGTGGTCAAACAACGTTTAATTGTCATCGAAGCCTTTGATGGGTTCCAAAACAGCGTTTTAAACTCCCTCGTTCAAGCTAGAACGTCTAATTTATATCATTATCGTGCTCTAGATAATAACTGCATGAGTTGGATCTTGATTACCATAATAATGGGGCAATTCTATTCCTTAATTACTTCCCTACTAATCACCATTGAGCATAACCTACTTCTGGGCTGTTGAGCTCGCAACCGTTATGCGTCATAAATTCCTCCCTTTACTGCTGTATTTTAGCCTGAATATTTTCAATAACTCTATGACTAAATTTTATGTTAACCTAATATAGAGCTTTAGTTTTATTTCCGAAATCAATTCTTTCTTAACTTTTTTCTTGGAAGCTTTCATATCTTTTCATGAAGTAATTAAATCTATTTACACTACTCCAATCTTACTGCAGCAGCGGCGGAGGGTAAGCCGCGCAGACCGGTTCCTTGATGATTGTTTTAGAATATTAAAGCTTCAAGAAAAAAAATTAGCGTGACAAAATCAGACGGTTGATAAAATTCTCAGCCTAAAGAATTACGCAAATAAATATAATCTCTGTGATGGTGTCTGGAATACTGTTGACATGACTGAAATACCCAAAATGCTATTATAACTATCGAAATCGAGCCAACTTTGAAATGAAAAATTTCTTTTATAGAAAGAAAACAAATGTAGGTACTCTTTTTAATTAACGGTTTAATATTTTTTCAAGCTAAATTTATATTTTGCCCTGTAGAATTGATGGTTTATTTTGAGGCTAAACAATTAACAAGTTGATTTTTTACTTTAAACATCAGTGCCATTAGAAATATGAAGTTTTACGATTAGGTTTTTAAAAATGAATATAAAATATTTTAATGGAAAATTCTTGCTGTTTTTCTTTACATAAATTATCCTCTAAATAATTTATAACGTATTGAAGCCTTTTTACTATAACCAATATGGCCTGGAAATAGCAAAATAACTCGTATTACATTTAAAAAATACATTATGTTGAGTGTAGTAGGGTTGGTTACCAACTTAACAAGCAAAAAGTAATGAAGGGAATTTATTTTAGAACTTAATCATAAACCAAATCAATGTCTTAGAATCAAATATGAATACATATAAAGCTGGTATGTGACTAATAAGAACCGACCAAATAAAACAACAGCTACTTAAAATAAAAAAAATAGTTTGAATATAGCTCGAATAAAATAAGATAAAATATAAATAGTTCAAATAGTATGCTCGAATTCACATACTACCACATCTTTGAATAAACCAATTATTTATTATTTTTTATGCTATATTAAAACATGCTTAGTTATTAAATTTAGTGACCATTAATAATCACGAAGTTGAGCCTGAAACGATAGAATTCATTCCAAACCACGTTGGCGACTTGGTGTTCAGTTCCATTACGAGGCGGGAGAATTCCTCTTTGAAGAGGAGAGAGGTCACTGGATGTGCACGTATTTTCTCTTGTAATCGTGTGAATCCAAGTCAGTGAAATAAATTTTATCTCTGGTGACCCTCATGTAAAGAATTGAAACAAACTATGCAAATATGAAGAGGCCCAGTAATTGGACGAATTTAGGGAGATAACGTTCCCTTAAAAACCATCATTGGAGGAGATACGAATGGGATACTGATGGAATACCAGGAAACGAATCATGAAATATGTCAAAATAAGGAATTATAAAAGAATTTAGTGGTTGGCTGAAAAGAGAAGAGCTGCAGCAAATTAATACCTCTATATATTTTTTTTCTTAAAATAATTTCTCGCTATTCCACGCTTTTTTATTTTTACCTATCTAATGCTATATATGTACTTTAATAGGTAAAAATAAAAAAGTGTGGAATTTACAAAGCAAAATATTATTTGATGACGATTTACACAAATTTTAGCCTGAAACTGTGACTTAAATATATTTTTCTTCTTGTCTTTTTTCTAAATATATTTGATGCCACGTACTGAGGAAATAGCGTCAATCTATAAAGGCTCCCAATAAAAGGTTAGAAGGAGAGTAATCTTATAATCAAGATTGCATGTTCTACTTTGTGGAAATTCGTTTTAAATGAAAGAAAGAACAAGGTGTTTTCTTGCAATTTACAAGGAATAACTTTGTTCAAGGGTGTTTGAAATTGATGTTGAGGAGACTGTAAAAATGCGTTTTATATTTTCGAGCTAAGGGAAGTGTTTGACAGTGTTGGATGCGTTCGAGATGCGGTTCTTTAATGTTATCAATCGCAGATCCTGATGTTATTCGTCCAAGTGGAGCTTGACTTCAGGGATAGGATGGGATACGATGGTTGCAGTGTACAAAGGGACTGTGGGTTCCAGAGCTCGCCATGGGTTAATGTGCTTCTTCAGTTCCCTCATTCAAGCTTACTTCACTCCGACCTCTAGCTCTCTACTAGAGAGAGACACCAAATTTTACGGAACCTATAGGAGGATGGAATAAAATCGATGAATTGAAGGATGGGGTTGCTAAAGAAAACTCGATTAAAAAGTTCTCGATAAGTTAGTTTGGAAATATAGCTGTGGAAGGAGATGGGGAGGAGACAATAGTAAGTGGATGGAGCAAGAAGTTATGAGAGGAAGTCTCCGTCTGTTGAAAGACGGAATACTAGGCACGCTCGCAAGAGGAAGACGTATAATAGATATTTTGGACGTAATTAAGAGAGGTTGGATGAGCTAAAGATGGAAATCATATGTAGTTGCCCGCAGTTGTGGTGGAGTAATTAAATGCATTGTTATACGAAACGGCATCAGGCATCACGGTGGAAATGATGGGTATGTATTCATGTTGAAATCAACTCACTTGGTAAAATTTCCACACTTGATATTATTCACAGGTTTCAGCACTGAGTATCGTTCTCAAGGGGAAATACGTTAAATTAAACACGAAAAGAATTTTAATGGCTTTCCAACCCAATCGTGAAGGTTAGAACGCAACTCATATTAATTTTGATGGGTATTTTTCATTGCCTTGCTTTAAAATGGAGCTAAAAGTTCTAGTAGTGCCCCGAACGATATCCATGACTTCACCACTGGCCAGATCACGTCGTAAGGTTGAGTAAAGAATTGAAGTTTTTCATGGGCAAGTAACTAAGTTTTGGGCAGTTGCTATTACTTCAGAAATATTGCGCGCAAACCAGTAGTTACTGCGAATGCTAGCTACTCAGTTTAAAGTTCTTGGTACTAGAATGATAGTGATTTCGAGTGATAATATTACAAAGTTTAATTCACGGCGACATCTCAAAGCAACTATTTACCAGTTCCATGAGATTAAGTGTAGCATGCAATCTAAGCTTTCAGCATCGGTGAAACCGATTGAGACTAGGCAGCTATATTTGATTCGCTTAAAACGATGACAATAGTAAGAGTAATCAACCTGATTTGGCAGAGTAGCGGAAACAGATTCTGTGTGCTTAATTGGTATCCGCGCGACTGGAAGTGAAGCGGCTCGTACGTGTTCGAGAGCACGAGTGTAGAGCGAACAGGAAAGTCGTTTGCTTTCATTGAAAGCGCAGAAATGTTCCTCTCTCCACGGACCTTTAAGCACGCCGAAATCGAATCAACCCCTCCGGAATATCCTTTCGTAGGGAGCCATCACCAACGCTCACCTCCATCTGCCGTTTACTCGTCCGTTAGATTAGCTTTTATCCACTTTCCCGGGATTCGTTCCACTCTCATTGGCTACTGCAGTTCCTCTACTCACATGGAATTGTAAGTGCAAGCTCACAAACCAAATCCCAATCTCCATGGAGAGTAAAGACTTTCAGTGTGGAGCACTCTTAACCCATAGAAGCTCAAAGTTCCGATACATATATACCGGCTCATAAAAAAATTCTATAGTTTAAACATTGTTTTATAGAAAATAATACAACTATATCTGTAGCTGATTATTTGATTTAAAATCATTTTATTTTGAGCGTCTTTAACAATTTCGACATAGATAGATAGGACATAGGTACTAAGTGAAACAGTGAAGGTATTTAAATTAATTGCTGAAATTTTAGAAAATTAGTCCAGAGCTTTGTGAGAGTGGTAAGTTAAAATTCCTCGGTAGAGGAAAGATCAAATAATTATTATTACTTACCGTAAGAACTTGTTCAATGGGAAAGAGGTGAGGTGATAAAATAATTACTTTGAAATTTTCTTCCATGCATCTTGTTACTCTATAAATAAGCTTTCAAAGTCTGTATTTAGCAACACAATCCTTCATATTTACTATAGATACACTTTTGAAGTACACATGCAGGCCGAAGAGCAAGAATTAAACTGTTTTTTCACAACATAAAAATGTTGTTTCTTTAATAAAATAAAGATCACTATGGTGTATTTTTACAAGTAATAAAGTATAGAACTATCCTAATCCTTAAACAAACACAGTACCCTTACCTGAAAGAGGATTTGTACCCGCGAGAAGTCTACCCGTTGCGTTATCCACCTGGCTACCGCGGCCGGCGTAATGCTGAAATTCAAGGGTTTTTGAAAGATGCTTCTAACGTTTAGCTCCTTCGAACATGGAAATAAATTTCTGCGGCAGCTCGTAGTACTCTTTATAGGAATTTTTTATCGAAGAATTGGGGGTAGGAGACTAGAGCTTTCTGTAAAGCCATTATGTTACTGGTTTTGTCGAAGTACACGCATGAGGAAATACGACAAACGAATAGTTTTAAGAAATTGACTCAGGCCTTATTTTTTAGTAAAGGTTAGAGTATTTTTAGCCACAGCAATTGTTTTTTAAGGGCACATTGATCGCCGAGTCCAAAATTACAGAATATTCATGCTCAGAAAACTCAATTTCAGCGCAAGAATAATTTTCATTAATGGGAAAAGTGGAAACTGCAGACCTCTTTTAGCGGTCGCGGATAATAACAAGACAGGCGTAGTTGGTAAACAGATGTATCCCTACTTGATGGGGCGTGGCGATGTGTTCTAAATTATTTAGATATTTGTATTAACTTAATGGGATGCGTAAACCACTAAAATACAGTCAACATCATTTTTACGAAATTCCACGGAATTCATATCAAAATTCACCTTGACTGGGACTCGAACCCAGATCCCTCGGTTGTGCTTGAGCCAGTTAAGCTACCTCCTTTCATGAGGCTTGCGAGTGACTCCGTAAAGGTAACACGGTGGCTTGTCCCGATATCCTCAAAATTTTACATACTTTTTATTAATGCAAATTAATATCTCGTGGAAAACTAGACTACCTATGCTTTGTGTAGTATAACATAATTATGAAACCTGTATTTATGTGTCCAACATTTTAGCGTGTGCTGGAAGCTAAACCGTTCACATTTAAACATTAATTTCCGGAAAATTTAATTGTGACAACAGAAAACAGCGTTTAATGAAGCTTATGGCTCCATTAAATAGAAATTTGTAAGGGAATCGCTAACTATTCGAAATTTGGATGATTCCGTTTGTTATGTTCTAGAAAACTTCATCACATCCAAAGTAAAAGGCATTTAATAATGTCATTAGTCTCGTTTGCTATGTGGATAACATTTACCTATAAATGGAATCTTGACGCTTTTTTTTTAATTTGGCTGATGGTGTATTTGCGTAATTTCCCTTGCTCTAGCGTCTGGCTATACATTTGGCGCTTAGCCAGAAAAAGATTATTCTCCTCCGAGTGCTAGGGTTTTTACCCCTTGAGCTTTTTGGACAACATTTCGCGAGATCTGCACACATTAACTCCTCGAATCCGCAGCCCTCGTATAATCAATATGTAATAAAGGAAAATTCCAGCCAAGAGCGTCCGCATGAAAAAAAATCAACTGAACCCAGAGATACGCCCCTTTTATCGTTGGCCTAATGACGCTTTTATTTCCCAGGCAGAGCGGTTGAGAGCTCCGGGCCGAGGACGGGAATAACTTTTTTTTGTGCGGATACAGAGCTTTTATTCCTCCAAATGCATGCGCAGTATTGCCATATTTTATGCATTATTTCGTCACGAAGTGCACCGTAAGCAATTTCACTCCCCTGTGACTCCGCCAAAGTACCGTCCTTGATCCGGCGACTACCGATCAATTGGTCTTACTATATCGCTCCGGAGCAGTTTGCTTCCGCACACGTTCCTTTCAAATATGTCCCTTAAAAAGCGCTCCCCGATCGTGCAATATTTTTTTACTTCGGCGTCCATATTGTTCTCATAACCCCAGGGGCGTCGAGACTGAGATATTTTAATTTTATTTTTCCTTTATCATTCCACCAAAGGGTCGCAGCAGCAAGCAGCTAAATCAATAGTTGGTGCCCCTAAGCCATCCTATAAAGTCATTTTATGCGGGGCATTCCATTCCTTCCATTTTCCCGATATCATTTTTCATGTTCGAGAGCCCCCATAAATGGTGACATCCCGAAATTGCGATCTCAAGCACCTTCGCCAGATTGTATCGATGTGTGCCATTAAAAAGTTTTAACGATAAAACAAGGCATCCCGGCCGGAGTCGTTTACCTCCGTTTATAGTGCCAAGGGAATCGGTTCAGTGCGCTTGCAAATCACAAGATATATCTCGAGCTTTCCCTTCCCATTCTTGTACAACGTCTGATATAAGGGCACCAACAACGGCTGGTTGAATGGGGCTAATATGATTGCACTATCCGGAAAATTATGCAACCCTTGCGATTGCACCCTGCTTCCCCACGCAGTGGACATTAGCATATTGATTTTAGTTTTTAACATCGGGAAACTAATGCTAAGATGAAAATTGAAAAATTCAGTAATACCTACCTAGTGCAACACATGGGATATTTAAAAAATCCTCCCTCTGTTTTAATGTTAATTTAGAGTGAAATTCACCACAAATCCCAAGAAACGCACTAAAACACTAAAAGGGCTTAGGCTCCGTGCCCGACGACAATTAGCCCCGCGAGCGGCCACTTTGAGTGAAATATGAGGAAAGAATGAGTAAGGGAGGTGGGCGATAGCGTTATAAAATAGCGATTTTGAGGACGCTGAGGGCACATTTTCATTGCAAGGAGGGTATTATTTATTGATTCAGTCATTGCCAAGTAGATTTCAGTCGTTTTTTATCTTTACTGACTATACCGCATGATAATCGCAATGTCTGTGAAGTCAGTTATGGTCTGATTTCTCTAAATTGTTTTCATTTTAATGATGATAGAATGGAAGATAAAATGATCTTTGAGTATTTGTAATGTCTTTTGATCGCGAGAGCTGGTATTTTTATTTATTTCAAAACCTTAGAATTGAGGGTGTTTATAAATCGTAAACAAAAGACATCATTACGGATGTAAATATACTGCTCACATGAGCATTCTATGCCATAAGATTAAAGTTATACTGACTTACATTTCATCTCTTATCGATAAGCTGTTAAGGAGCTATGGTGGATGAACTGTATTTGTGTAGTGGCAGTGCAGCTGGAGCCGGCGGCAAAATATCAGAGACCTTGCTACCACTCAGTACGTAATATATACAGTCAGGCTTTTTTGCGATTTTAACCCAAGTAATATTTTCTTAATATATTCTTAATTAAACTTGTGTGTGCCCATGATACGCTTCCCCTTTGAATGGAGCTCCCTCTCGCTGAATCATAATTTTATTAATATCTTCGCCTTCAAGTACGCTCTCCAAAAAGAACACAACCTTCCTTTTTTTATCCTTTTCCGACCCGCCGACGTCTTGCATTCCGTAATATTTTCTCGCCAAGCTCCCCTCCTGATTTCTTGCAATATGCGTGCTTCTCCATGTACCCCCCTCTTTCACGTACCCCCCTAATAGAACCCCCAGTCCCCCCCAGGGGCACCACACTGGTCTGTACACCCTCTGGTCTTAGACCGGCGGAACACCACCCCTCCCCTTAACCATCTTTTCGTCCTGCACTTCCACTTTCCCGGAATCTAATCAATGTGCGCACCCGGCTAAAATCTAATTTTTCAAACTCTTCCACGGGGGGCACCGCTTCTCCCCCCCTTACCCACCCTGTCCCCTTATTTACAGCAAGGGAGATGGATTGGGGGTCGGGGTGTCGGGGGAATTAGGAGTAGGGTAGGAGTAGGGGGAAGACTGGCGAGCGATGGAAGTTTGGAGGCAAAGGTGGTGGTGGAGAAATTTTTTACAAATTTAATCCGCTCGGGCAATCTTATTTACGGCAAGGAAAACGAGTTCCCCTTTATTTTTCAGTTCCCTCCTCCACTTTTCCTTCTGGAGAATTCTCTCTTTGGGCGTTCGTTTCCGAAGGCTTCTCTCGCCTTGGAACAACTAGGCTGAGATTTCGTCTTCACCCGCGTCTTTTGATCATTTCTTAGTTGCTTTATCGGATCGGTTAAGGCTTTTGCAAGTGAAAATTTTGGTTCGGTCATCTAAAAAATCTCTTCCCCTTCCCCTTAACTCATACCGAGATGAGATAACTTATATTTTTAGAATTAACTCTCACTGCACTACGGACGTATTTTGAGTGCTCGGCATTTTCTAGAAAAAAAAACACGTTTCACAAACCTTTGGAAAGAGATTCATCCAGAGCCTAGAAAATGGCAGGAAAGTCTCCTCCCGAAACGTCTGCAATCATGGAAAGTCTAATCCTGGGGTAAACCCGAGAAGAACTCATCAAACCTTTGGAAACACGATCAATTTCTTAACATTTTTATCCAATTCTTGGGCAATTTTGGAGAAAAATTGACAATTGCTCTTTTTTGGCAGTCGCTCATTGCACATATTCTGAATTATATTAGGTATTGTACGCGAATTACCTAATTTATACATTGTATTAACTTAAAAGCGTCGTTGATTAATATATTATTACTTAGCGTTACTGATTCATCAATTGAAAATTTTATCCTTAGTTAGGCGCCATGCGGTGAATGCCTCAAGTGCAGTCAATACTCAGTCCGTCAATTGGGCACCTTTCATCCAGCGAAGGCTTATATTGGTGCCAGATTTCTTTCTATCCTCAACCCTTCACTCCACAATTAATCCGTATAGTCGCCGCCTAGCCTTCCATCCAAGATGGCACAAATGACTTCGGCAGTTCTGAGCTGTGTTTAGTATTAACAACTACCGCTATGATGGTTAGCTTAAGAAATAGCACAGTTAGCTTTTCTGATCACTCATGCTGATTCTCAAGAACCCTAGAAATGGTTTTTAATCGGTTTGAACAGCCTACTTTGCCGCTCCCGTGGATGTCGAAATAGCTTCAACTGCGATGTGGATTTGCAGCGTCATGTCATCTCGCTACTTCTCAAATGCACACGATTCGGGCGGGCGTGAAATGTGTGTTTTGCTCGCTACATCCTCGCCTCTCATGACGCGCTCATTGTTCGGGAGCGATGTGTGTTCATGTATGCACGTACTCTTCCGAGAAGGAAGTATCGCGGAGGTAAGTCTCCCGACGGGAAAAGAGGGAATCGAAAAAAGGAAAAAAAAATCACCTTGTTTGTTGAATGCGTGAACGGCGTTATTTGCAACATTTCGCGTCCTCCCCGAAAGTTTTCTGCGCGCCGGAAATGAGGTCATAAACATTCTCCCGTCTTCCTACTCTTCCCCCCTTTACCACTTGCTTCGGTAAGAGTTTGCTTATTTCGCATGTTTGCGCAAAAGGGAACGCGTTTAGACCCGACGGCGCAGTGCAAACACGGTAGTGAGGCTTTACCAACCGCCTCTAAACACTCAATTAGTGTGCGGCCCTACTTCCGTCGACGGGTGAAACTCTGCACCGTAATGAATCCAACATATACGTGCTGACTTGGGAGGCTGGAAATGAAACCTGCGACTGCGGGTCTCGGCGGCGGAAATTAGGAGTCGGACCATTAAGGTGGCCTCTCAATGTGCTAGACCCCGTGTGAATAAATCTGGATTTGCTCGCTTTGCCCTCCTGCCGAAATAACTTTTAATTATTGAAGGCGGCCACCTGACATCTGAGGTCGTTAAGTATAGGCGGTCATTAAGTTCACCGGGGTCATTTAAGTCATCAAGCATAATTCATTAGATTAGGTAAAGATTCTTGTAAGAAAAGAAAACTTTGAAATAGTATCTATCCGCGCTTCTTTATTAGAGGTTCCAATCGGTAGTTTCAACGGGTAACCGTCATTTTCGACCTAGAAAATGATGGTTACCTGTTGAAACCTAGGATGGCGTAATAAAAAAGTGTGGATAAATACAATTTCCATTTCTCTTTTTGTACGAAAATGAAAAACTCCCACAAAATTAAGCCTGAGATAATTTTTTTTAATGAGTAAAGATTACTTGGGTAACGAAGGGAACATGGAGGGGAACCCGGTATCGGTAATAACTTAATCCTAATGGAAGGCGTCAGGTTAACCACGATTTTGTTCTATTCTTCCGAATAAGGTCTGCCCTTCGGACTAAGTGCTCTTCTTCACATGGCGCTAAGTATGGATCAGGTTTTATTTTGAACGTTACAAACATTTTTTGGACTCAAACAGACCTTCGGGAAAAGAGGCCATACTGTAACCAGAATTCCATCATGATCCCAAATAAAGTCCTATTGCCACTAGGCGTTGGGTCTGGTGGCTGGTGGATGTTACTTTCTTAAGCTGAAGAAATCATGAGTATGGGTTAGGAAAATATTGAGCAGGTAAGCATCCGCATTTGAGAAATTTTATTTATAAATATGGCTATAGGGCGAAGTAATTGGCATACTAGGAAAATAGGAAGGTTTATGGATGATCCAGAGGTGTGGAAATTTAAGTTAATGAATAACCAAATATCTGACGAACAATTAGTTGAATACCAAATATTTAGATATTGTATCATAGTAGCACGCTAATTCTTTGCTTAGGCGCTTCTGATTTGACATGTTAATGCGTTTCTGTTACCCTTAATTTATGCAATTATGCATCCCAAATGGTTTCACTCTTCTGTGAAGACGAAGTAGTGATAAGACAATCGGAATACTTGTCTTGACTCTTGTGTATGCAATATGCATACCTTCTATCGAGGTAAATTGTGTATCGCCGAACGGTGGTATGTTTCCCCTCGTTGAATCAGTTATGTCTTATGAATCATAATTATTCAGTTAGGTATATTAAAAAGAAACAATTCATGAGTGAACGAGCATAGGTCAAAATTTAGCAATCCTTAGTGAAACATTTGTCGAATGAATCTCGGTGGAAAGACGGTAGAAAAATGCACGAAATGCAATGTTAAAACAAATACTACGGGTTTAAAGTTGCTACTGTCGCAATAATTATGCTCTTTTCCGTTTTCTTGTCACCCACGTCTTTCCGATTTTCCTGTTGTAGTTTGCGTTAATTTATTTGATATCTCGCTTGGTAGGTATTCGAAAAGCATAAAAAAATGCAAGATTGTTCTCTGCGATCACTAAAATCGTATGCAGATTAGGACTTATTGCAAGACCGATAAATAAACTGGCTCTGTAACAAAGAAATTACCTTGTTCGTAACTATACATTAAAGATGGCGAAATTCGCCATGAAAATAATCATTTGACTCGTAATATTTGAATGCTCATGCTATTGAAGCCTTCGGAAGAGAAACATGAGTACTGAAACAAGAGAAGCTCAATAACATTCATCGTTTCCCAGTCGCCAATGTTTCACTTTGATTTTTTTAGATTACGTTAGCCATAATGAGAACATTTACTGAAACATACATGCTTACAAAATGTCTTTAGCGAAAATTATTGTGTTTCTTACCCCATGTAGAATTGAAAGAAATATTAGGCTCATTTTTGCGAACTGTGGTGATGAATTTGAACGTTTATCGTCCCTTGTTTCAGTGGCATTTCTAAGGAACGGTATTATATTTATTTGGGTCAGATGTTTAAGACTAAACCGTGGACTCTTGTTTTACAGGGGCTCTGAAATTTAACAAAGAGGGTGGGCCATAAACAGAGATAAGAGAACGAAACAGTGTGGGAATGAACAATTTTCTGAATAATTATTTTCTCGAATATTGCTGGATAATAAACGAGGTTGAGTCTGGAGGCTTCTAGCACTCCACGGGAACGTTTCCGCCCGGGGCCATAAAGCTTAATCTTCTGAGATAGTGAGTGTCTTCACATCTCGGGCAGAGCTATTTTAGATGAATAATTGCTGATTGTTTATCACGGCGCGGAGTAGCGAGGGAATAGCGGATGTTTCTCCCCATGTCGACTAAAGGTAATAAGATACTTTGTTGAATAAATTGAATTGAATTCCGTGTGTATATAATGCCTCGATAGTCCATTGCTATTGTTAACAATAGTGTAGACTAAAAACTTAACTGACCTATGAACTTTATAGCAACCGAGTATAATATTGATGTTCAGTCCTTTGGAGTTGGTTGTAAGTTGGATGTAGCTCAGAATACCTAATAATCATGGTATACGAAACGTACTCTTTCGATATCGAGAAATGTTTATATAAAAGTGCTAAATCAACCCACGAGCCCATAATAATTTTAATTGTGTTAATTTTACTTAATATTTCAATGATCTCAACATATTCTACGCTCCCATTATTAAAGCACAGGATTTTTAATAAAATACAAACTGTGAAATGTGAAATGAAGTGAATATGAGTATTTTATCAGAAAAGTAATCATCGTCAACTTTCTGTACCGGACGATGCCTTAAATCGGTGAAAGGCGTCTTACATTCGAAGTGCAATTGTTGAAAAATACTAAGTATTTTAATTAGCCATGAGTACTAAAAATGACATTATTACGTTTTCATCATTTTCCCCCTGCAGTTGTCACGAAAAATGCGTCAATTCCTTTTCCCACTCTTTTTCCGCACTTTCGGCTTCTTTAATTGTATCCGGTTCTCGGAATCAAATATATTGCGGCTGAAAAAAATATATACTTCTATGTATTTTCAACCTTGTCATTTCGGAGAGTGGACTTAAACACAAAATTCGTGTCATTTTTCGCCCATCTGCACAATCTGGGGGATCTTTCGTGCCCAGGCCGGGGAGTCAGGCGATGCTACTCCGCGCACAATGGCCGGCGACCAGCCCAACCGTAGGTGTGATAGATACGAATCGATGTAAACTCTTCCCGGAGATAGCTCACGAGTCATCTGCCCTAAGCAAACACGCGATTCCCTCGACTTCTTTGTCTCGCTGACGCAAAACTAGGATACGGAAGCAGGGCACGCTCTGAAGTCGGCAGATAACGACGATAAGCCGTAAGCGATTATTCCGTTTTCTGAGTTCGCGACTTTATGCGCTCCTGACATGCACGCTGGAGCTTTGATGACGCCACTTTAAAAAAACTCTCTAATTTAGAAATTCTTTGAAATTAAACACGAAGGACCACCTCATTGTGTTTCCCTGCGAACATGATCTTTTCCATGAACATCAGGAAGCTTCGGGTCTTGCGCGATTCCTGCATTGATTACGACTATTAAAACGTTTATATTTACCATCATGAAAGAACTTCTGGGAAATAATTGCAGCCTTCGCTGTAATGATACATATTTATCGCGAGATTATGAGGTGGGCAGTATTTACTTTATTTCTGGAGGAATAATAGATGTTAACGTCTACGGCAAACGTATCGTTGAAAACTTTCATTGATATACACGTTTTTCTTTGTCTGTGGGGTTTTACAAGTCCCAAAAATTTAGTGATGCTGCTCTAGACTGTACTGCATAATATTATAGAACCTTTATTGACATTCAAAACATGATTTTAATGAATCTTATTTGATAGAAAGAGAGAGCATCTAAATATTGGGTATGTGATTTAGTCTATTTTCCCATTCTTACAGTATAATTCCTTTCGCAGACTTTAAGGTGAGCTTTGGTCACTCTGATGTGTTACATAATGAACTGTAAAAGTACTACTAACTCCTCAGCCAGTAATTCTAATTTTAGTTGTGGTATTTTTTTAAATTTCGGTTAAGGTACAGCACAAGGATATTAAGAATGAAATTCACTCATAAATTGCATTGTACGTACATACGATGGAGAGGTTTAACATTCGCACGAACCATACCACAGGAGTTCCCCACGAAACACTAGGCGGTGCATGCACTCTGCATTAACGCATATTTATTTATTACACTGTATAGCAATTAGAAATTGTCTAGTGGCAATATAACATTAGTTTAGGTTGAAATAAAATTAATAATCAGGTTTTAAAAAAATGCTTATTCCTACATAAAACATCAAAAAGTTCTCTCATTTTTTATGTGTAACATTAAAAAAAAATATTAACATTTCTTGGTAAGGGTTTTGTGAGTTTTTCTGGTAATTCATTCCATTCCAAGACCCCGCTATTTTAGGAGTATTTGGCAACATTCGTTTTTTGCCTACTTAATTTGAGTTTCAGCGGATGGTCATTTTTTCCCAATTTGGTGGTTCCAGCCTCTTCTCTAATTCCAACCATGCTGGATGTTTTGAATAGCATTTAAAAATTCCCAGCAACCTATTTACTTTCGTTCTATCTTGCAGTGGACTCCACGCCAATTCCTCTAACATGCTGCTAACACTATCTGTATTTTTTTGTCTCCGCAACGTACCTTACTGCCTTCCTGTGGACCTTTTCCTAGCTATTTACCTTTCCTTTATCATGGGGATCCCAGACATTCGTGGCATACTAAAGCATTGGTCTAATGGTAGTGAAATATGCCTGCTCTTTTACCTCTTTTGGGCATTTTTTTATGTTCCTCATCACGTAGTGGAGGTTTTTAAACGCTCTTCCAGCTATCTTTTCTGTGCGGGGCCCCCATCCCAGATCCTTTGCTAACATGACGTCCAGGTACTTACAGCTATCTGACTTGGCTATTACGTCTCCATTTAGTTTATAGTCAATTTTATCACTTTCCCTTATATTTGAAATTTGAATATGCACACTTTTATTGCTGTTTATTTTTATTTTGTTACAACTCGACCAACGGTGAATGTGGTCAAGGCCTTTTTGAAGCGTGTACTCATCATTTCTATTTTTTATTTTACGATCGACTATGCAGTCATCAGCAAATAATCTTATGCTTGAGTTAATTGATACCGGCAAATCATTGATAAATATTAGGAATAGCAAGAGGCCTACCACACTACCCTGAGGGACTCCTGAGGTGACTTTTGCTTCCTCAGAGAAATTTTCGCCAATTTTGATTGCTTCTGATCTGCACGTCAAAACATCTTCAATCCATTTTTCCACTCTACGATCGATAGTAGTTTTTCTAAGTTTATTTAGCAGCAAGTCATTGAGCACGGTATCGAAGGCTTTTTTGTCAAATATTATGATTTGGATAGCTAGATGAAAGTCTATGAGAGCTTCATCATTACTCTGGGCGGCATACGGTCAACTAGAAGCGTCCGGAAAGCAAAAGAAATACATACTCTCTAAGATTGAGAAACCTCAAATAATGGAATAAATAAAACAACCTTATCATCAAACTTTTGAGACTGTGCAAAAGTGAGTTTTAGTTGATAGAACTCAAGAAACCAATGTGATTTTGAAGTGAAGAAGGAGGATATAGTTTTTTCTCAGCCATCATTTAAGCATCAGAATTTTTCAAATACGTGAAATGTGAGAAGCTTTAGACTTGTCTGGTGTTGATAAATTGGAGCGCTCTAATAATTTTTGGCTGGATGTCTATCTCTAGGCTTTACTTAAGAGGTCTAGCATTTTTTTGGCACGTGTATGATACGGAAGGTCTGCCGTTGTAAAGTGTGAAGCAGGTCCCTACTCTTCAGGGTAAACGCTGTGCAATTTTTTCTCACTTAAGTTTTTACCCGCGCTGTAAGAGAAAAGTGCCCAGGTTGGCAAAAAGTTGTCGCCGTTAAAATTGCCGGCAGTTTCGTTTCGGGCCAGCATCGCATCGTACTTCGTGAGCTGGAACCATAACGTGACTCTGGAGTGCACTTAAAGTTGGTCCTTGAGGAACTCCTTGCAAGATATTGCTGGATTTCTTGCGGGTTTTGAGATTTAGGGAGACTGGCTCCTTATGTATCGGGAATGTTCACGTTCATTTATTTCTTTTCACATTGGATGCGTCATTAAATGTGTGCTACTTCGGTTGCATTTTGCTATTTAACCCCTAACACTCTGAAGTACTTCGTAGTTGGATTATAGATCTGCATTTTTTCGCAATTTGATTCCTAGCTTCTGGCTGCATCTGAGCATTGTTCGGATGAACCTATCAAATAAGCGACCTAGGCTATGGATTGAGACTACTTGAAGATGTGGTCATAGATTGCACTCACTTAGTAAAGAATTACGGTTATTAAGAAACTCTACAATCCCTTGCAGTAATATGTATTGATTTCACCAGATTTTCCCATAGGCTGATGATTAACCTTGACTCTTGAAGTGGAAAATAAAATTCAGGTGACTTTGAAGCCTTTTGGAGTCATATTTGGACCCTGTGGTTGTTCATACTCCGCAAAACAACTTGCTTTGGACTTCATGTGATTGCCTCGGAAAAAGCAGTGTTCAGTAATTTTTGCGCACTGAATTCTCTGTTTAGAAGTTAACATTAGGAAAACAGCTTACCGTAAGTTCCCTTGAAATCGAACCTTCTTTTTTGTTTAGTTATGTACAATTTTAACAAAATTATTTTAATTGAAAATTTTCCTGCAAAGAGTTTCTTCTTGTAAATAGTTAATGCCAGAATTATCGCTGAATATTTTGATGCCATGATTTACTCACTGGTAAATTACTACGTTAAATGAAAAAAATTTCCTCTACGACAAGTCAAATAACTGAATTAAAATTTCACTTCGTTTAACTGACAATTACATGATGACGCTCTGGGCCCTGAATTTTGAGCCGTTTTCTCAATTAGATATGATATCTTCATTAGGAAAAGTAATCAAGGAAATATGCAAGGCTGAAACTTTTATTTGGAATTAAAGTTTATCATTGTTCGAGCTTAGTTATTAGCCAAGCCTTAGTCCTAAACGTATTTCGCAAAATAAATTGATTGACATCTAATATACATATCTTTAGAGTGCATTACAGAGAAGAAACAAGTATAGGTTGTTATGCATCATCCAATTTTTAAAAAATTGCCCAATGGATGCAAAGGAGGAATAAGCAATGGGCTAATTCAGATGCACAAAGTAATTTATCGCGCTTCAAAGGCTAAATCCCAAGAATTTATTTCACATCTAGGCATTAATTATCTCGCTTATTTCAATAAACGATACGTATGACTTCAATACATTGCTTTTCAAATCAGCTCTCATACAGCTGTTTATAACTTATATGCTTTCATTCGGGTGCCTAAAAAGACATGAATGGAAATTTTCATTTTTTTTTTCATTTTTATCAAATTTAATTACATCCTTTCTCGGAATTTTTTCATTAAAATTGCAATGGAAGCAGGGTTGAGCAAAATTAAGTAGGAATCCAGGTTTCGCTATTCGAATCTCCTTTGTCTTACCAAACGAAAAAGAATGCCGTTTTAATTAGAGCAGAAATGGGGGATTTAATTGGAAACTTGAAGAGTCTTTAAGGCTTTGTTAAACTTCCGCCACTGCTACGCAATTTGAACAAAAATGCCGAGAGATTTTCCTCTAAGAAAGAAGCTCTGTTGAAACAACGATCGTGCCGTTTTTTTATTGAAGCAAAATGTACCTATGGAAATAATTGTTTTCGCTGATTAAACGTCGAATGCATGCCTCTTGAAATTTGTCCGAAACTCTTTTGACTCCCAGCAATTGTTTCTAGTATATTCACCTTTAAAAATGTATTAAAAACAGCTTTAAGAGTATAATTAAATCATTGAAAACCCTTGAAAAATCATGTCGTATTCTTCCATAGTATATGTTTGACAACATATCAGATTTAATTATTTTATTCACAGAAATATCTTTTGTGTCAGAAAGAAGACTTCATGGGTCTCCAGCAGGTCAGAGGTTACATTTCCTCCGATTTTTCGATGTTCAACACGTTCCTCTTCGTCAGGGATGCTGATCTATAGCATATTGATATTGCTGTGCTGATGACGAGGAGCGTGTCGGTCCCTAAACGTAACCTAAACGAGAAAGGACCCTTCGACCCGGCTGAGGACCCAATACGATTTTATTCAGCTAATCCGCTGGGAATGAACCCGATCCTTCCTTGTCCGAAGTAAATAACATGTAGAATTGTGCATTCACGGGTCATGTTTTTAGTGCTAATTGTTAGTTTGCTATTATCGACACCGGGTTTCTCTCCACCTCCATTTCCTAAATATCCTACCTTTGCGAACGTTCACAGCGATTATGAATGACGTAATTGAACTCCGTTAACCACTTGACTCCTCACATTACTAAACCAAGGTGATTAATGAAGTAAGATGAGAGTATTGATGATGTATTGTGATATAATCTAAGTCAAGGTGGCTGGAGCGGTAATCGTGGGTGCACAATGCACATTTTAATACTTAATTTTTTAAGTAAGTCGAAAAAATTCTTGGACCACATTTAATTCAAGTGCATCTATTTATGCGTTGGAACTCACCTCACAGGCAGTAATGTAAATTATAATAATTATAAAGCATTTTAAATCATAATGAAATCATTTTATTATTAGTGTAGATATAGATATTCGAAATTTAGACTGAATTATATTGAAATGTTTTTTTTTCGAATATGACTCGTCGTGACACCTTGATATTTGAAAGTAACTATTACTGGATTGATTGATTGGTTAGGCGAGGGCCTACTAGAGCCCTCCTGGCACTTAGACCCCTTTGAGTCCATAGTGCCGTCCTACATTTAACCTGCCCGCCACTTGCAGACGGGACAAGAGCACCTGGGACCGCGGTGCTCTTGTCCCCTGTCATTCCGCGGTCGAGGAATGGAGGAGGGTCACTCCTCCAACCCCGGTACGGGCCCAACATTGCTTAACTTCGGTGATCTGACGGGATCCGGTCTTTCAACGTGGCTAGGCTCTTGCATTAGTAACTATTATAATTTTGAAAATATATGTAATTTTGCGTTTAGAAGCAAATCTGTACGCATGTTATCAAATCATTATGAAACGTATGCCATGTGCTATAAGGCTACGTGTTGAAATATCATTGAATTTCCAGGTAACCGAATCGGTAGGAAGCAGTTTTTAAACTTTTATCTATAGATGTCACTAATAACGACACGTATACTAAGTTTCACGCAAATCTGAACACAAAAAAATCACTCCAACTACATTAACGTAAAACTCGCGGTACAGGAGTGGGTATAGGGAACATAAGTGGGTGTTGACAGCTGAGTGATCAAATGATGAATTTCCATGGTATTCCACGCTTTTCATCACGTGCTCAGCAGCGAAGAGGAATGGAGAGGAATGAGACGAACTGAAATAGGGGTCGGAGTCGGCAGCGAGTAGTCTTAGGGCAATTCAAGCTGGTGGAGCTCAAATAAAATTTTGGAGCCAGAGTGTAGAAGCTCAGGAAAAAACAACAAAAGCTTTTGCCTGGGGTAGTAGTTTCGTGCGGGTCAGGAATGTTAACTTGGAAAGAATGGAACGCAGTTGGATGTAAGTTGATTTTTTTTTTCATTAGGGATTTTTGATCGAAAATGGAGTTTGGATGATACCGGAGAAAGTGAGTTAGGAGATAAGGAGAGGAAAATATATGGAGTGGCGATAGAAAAGTTTTTGGGCTGAGAGAAAGTTAGTCGACCACGTAGGAACTTGACGGGGAAGCTGGCTGATGAGATGAGTAAGGGAAATATTGAATGTAGCTGAACGCAGGATAACACAAAATGCAACTGAAGAAGGAAAAAGTTTTCCTAGTTTTTTTTTATCATTATAAGAGAAGAAAATACTACAGGTTGGTTACATGCCTGGTGGTACCATGCCTAATGAGTGTCAACTAAGCCAAAATTCTATCCATCAATGGTGAACCTCCCACGTCACAAATTTGGAGTGAGCAAAAATTATAAAAAATAAAAATATTTTATAGAATCAATCCTCTAACATACTTTTTGCACCTTATCTGAAAAATATTGACATATCTTGGGAAATGCTCAAATAGTCCTGTAGGAAACCTGTTCCAATCCTCAATAGTTATGTTAAGGTATGGATATTATTTTACGTTGTGACAGGCATTTTGCCTTGTGTTGGTGATTATTCCTTCCTATGTATTACAGGTTTCCCACCTTGTTTCTTTTATTTATATCGTAGGGAGTGCATATGAACATCTGGTAGCTTAGAGAAATAATATTAGATAATCATTTCTAGTTTAATCCAATAACCCATGATAGATATAACATTGCCAAGTGACTCTCAATTTTAACTTGGCCGTTGTACCTTTTCAACCCAATGCCTTCACTTTGATTTTCATTCATTTTGCGTCGCTGTGTGATTAAATTTCAACACTCATTTCTACTCACTCATGAAGTGGATTCCAGATATATTTTCTTGAGCGTTGAAAGTGCAAATGAAGGAACGAGTCTGATTATACAATTTCAGTGCATAAGAGACATGCTCCTCTATTTAGGCCTCTATTGTATATTTATGTTATTCTTTTCGGCAAATTATTGTTTATATCTAATTGGTCTTCATTTTGTGAATTTTTCCCACGTTGCAGATGGAGTCCAAATAATTGCATTGCCTTCAACAAATTGATCCTAACGAAAAATACTAATACCTTTTTGCACCTCAAACATCTTCAATAATCCTCGAAGTATATTGTCAATGAATATTTATGAAATGAGAGAAACCTGGGAGCAGCTAGTGCAATAATAGTTGTTTAAAAAATTTTATATCCACTCTTAACCTTGTCCGATATTCCGAAGTCTAAGTTGTGTTTCAATTAAACAACTCGTAGTTTTAACTTTTGATTCTTGAAACAGAATCAGTTTCCCGTAAGGATACTTTAATATTTTACTGTATCAATTGTTAATATGAAGAAGTAAAATAAGATACGGAAAAGATAAAAAACAATGTGTAAAGGCTATGAAGATGTAAAATATTTGTTAATATTAAATAACTTCCTCAGGGGATGCTTTTTATCATACCTATTACCTATAAGGTATAAAATGCACTTAAATGAACGTACGGTGTAACTTCACAAAATTAAACCAGTTGTATATGTGTATAAGTGATTCGAGCGTTTGATTAGTCTCCAAATTTGTTTCCTTGTATGTTTAACAGGTGCATTCACCACGTTCAATTATATTCTTCTGGGTTAGTAAACGAATCTTCCCAATTCCTTTTTTCTGAGTATTTGGAAACTACCAATATATCGATGCTTATGACGTGCCTTCATGTTTATTGTTTACATTCAAACGTTCCTTTCAGCGTTCAATTTCCATAAATCCTCGCTGAAGAATAGATGTCCCCTTCAAAATTTTAATTAGTCCATGACTCAATTCAGATGCAGAGATATAATGAAAAATGTACTTTCGGATCTGTAGTGGGTCGTTTTTGGAGACAATGACCAGGCTAATGAATCCACCACGGAGAGATCGATGGTAGAACTGCTCATTCAGGGGGTGTGGGAGAGACGTTCAGAATTGAGTTGGCGTGACATTTTCCCTCTCCGCCGCTAATTGTGTTCAGTCCGTCTTTCCCTCGCTGAATTTTTCCAACCGCCACTACAGGGGAATACTGTCCCACCTTCCCTCCTCCAACCAGTCATTCGCATACCTCCATCCACTCTATTTCCCTTTAATTTCCTCGTACCACCCCCCAAACCGTGCCTCCTCCCCCCACACCTGCTCCCCCTTTCCGCTACCCCCCCCCCCCACATACCCCTCTCCCAACCCTCTTAAAACGTCGGCCATTGCTCCCTCTCCCCAGCTCTCGCTACCTCATTCGACAACTGCATTACCTTATCATTTTAGTCCTTGCGGTGTCCCTGCCCTCACAATCCCCCAACCCGGGTGCTCCACCGTTGGAACGAACGTAGCGCGAAGATGTTACACACCGTCCGCGCATGGGGAAACTGATGATTTCGACGGCCGTCGAAATTATACCGCGGAACACATTTTTTTAGTCGACGCACCAATACGGGCCCAAGTACAAATGAGAATGAATGCTGAAGATAATGAACGCTCTGGTGCACTCCACCGTTTAACTTAACGCTATTACCTTCTGACACGCATCCAACGAGATAGTTCCAATATGGCTATTACCAAAAGGAAGATTTTGCTTCGGTTAATTAACTAAATATGCGTAATATTATGCATGAAGGCTTGTGGTGGGTTTCCGTGAACATGACTGAAAATGGATTGCTCGATTTGTTCGCCGAAGATTAGTAAAAATCAGTGCCCTATTTGGCAACCCATTGCAATGCACGTACCTAATTTGTGAAAAATTCACGAAACCCATTTTGAGAGCATGTTAGTACAGGTGAAACAGCTGTAAATAGGATATTTTTGTTGAATTAAAAAAACCCTTAAAACTTAAAATTTAAATTGACTGCGAATGCATAAATATTACCCTGGAGGTGGCTTCGTGTTTTCAAGATTCCTTCGAGAGGATTGCCTCATCTTCATTTTAGCTGAAATGGTATCGTCTCGGAATGATTTTCTCAGTGATTACGAAATGAACGGTTTAAGTTGGGCGTAGAAATTATAGCTGAGTGTGCAATGTGATAAAAATTATAGCTCACCCATGTGTTGACTTAACTTCTGCAATTTTTGGAATGCGTATTTATTTTGAGCCTCGACTTCCAAGTTGGGAAAACCTTCAACGGTTAGCTCCTTGAGAAAATCTAGACTGATATTTCTTTGTTTTTACCCGAGACCGATTATCGATTTATCCTGGAATTAAATGTTAAATATTAATAAAAAATAATTTATTTATACCTAGAAACTTCAACAATTATTTTATAAATTTTATTTGATAAGTGGAGTCAATGTGAGTAAATTTGGAGACTGCCACTATCTCTGATGGTTATATAAGAGTCTGTCACTCATTTTGGGGACAGTGAGTTATCGTGTAAAAAAAATTGAAATTTAGAGAGACGCTGACAATCGGTTTCTGCGCATAAGAAAAGAAACTGTAGTTCGTGAGCCGTCATTAAAAGATGATGGTTTTCTGCTGCACGAAGATTCTGAGATACATCAAACAACCGGAGAAAGTAGCCCGTAAGAGCGTACCATAATCTGTGATCACTTGCATAAAATATAAATATATCCTCGTCAAAGTATGATTCTTCCATGCGTTTTACCTTGAGTATTCACAAAGGGAGCTGTTCCAGAATTCGATGGAAAACGTAAGAGTACTAAATGTTTATAAATTCGCATATTGTCACGATTATTCCGCTATAGTTATGTAGGAAGAGAGTTTCACAGGAATAAGAGTAAACACGATTACCGTATACACTCCTGAAATTCTCACAATTAGTCCGACATATTTTCCACATGGTCATGGTAGGGCTTCCATCCTGATCTCTTCGACAAACCTGATATACTGTCCCTTCTCTTTCCCTCGCATGTATTAACCCAGTCTGAGGAATTTTATGCAGGTCTTACATAATGTCAGTACGACATCATTTTATGGAAGTTCACACATCCGGGTTCGACTTCTGGTGATGTTGAACGCATTTTTTCATGATTAATTTCCTTTTTGTCAAGTTGGTTATAACTCGCATTGCACGCTGCACGTAGGCACACGTTGCACAATCTCAATGCAGCGTCATTTTACCCTTTTTCCTGACTCATGGCGGGTGAACGTCACAGAGCCAGCAGCCAACGAAAGGCGTTTCCACTTCCACCTCAGTTTCTGGCTCCCGGCGCGGCGGCCGAACAGCGTTGTCAGCTCCTGCGAAGAAATTCACGTTAGGCGGCGAGAATTCACGTTAACAGCTGGTTTTGAGCCTTAGCCAACGAAGTCTAATATTCCCCCATTCTTCTTTTTAAACCGTCACTGGCGATGTTAAAAAAAATCACCGAAACGAACACAAGACATTTAGCACGCAGTAAATTTGGCAACACAGTCGTTACGAGACCGAATCTGAACCTCACAGCAATCGAAGAGAGACTGAGTTACCCCCCTCCCCCCAATGTATTCCATGCCATTCTTCTGTGGTTAAGATTAGAAAAGTGAAAGGTACGCCAGGGCATTCAAGGTCGACGCCATGAATTGGGAAAAAGGGTAGGTATAGTGTTATTAATTTCCTATCGATCAAGAGCCATCGGTTCACATCGACAGTCCATCTCGTCCAATCCCACGTATTTCATCTACTTGGCGTCTGCTCCTGTCTCGTACCCCCTTCCCTTCCTGCTCTTCGACGCGACGAACCCTCGCCCCACCCCCGCCCCTCTCAGCCACCGCCGCACGAGAACCAATCGCCCATCATTCCTTCCGATGACCTTTATCCCCAAGTGGGTAGACGTGAGCTCATCTTCCTTTCGTCAGATGCGGCTCATGGAATCGAAAAAATAATGGGCAAAAGCGACACTTGACGGAATATAACAATCGTATTTCGTGTTTTTCCGTTTCGATGTTATTTTCGTGCCGCCAACTGAACGCAATGTTTCCTTTTGAGTGCGATTCATGATAGGTTCTTAGTATTACCTAACTACTATTTATAAGGGAAGGGAATCAACATCTGATTTAATTTGCGCTGTTTAGGATAGGTGAGTTCTTCCATTGGAAGTTGACTCATAAGCGATTGAAGAAGGAAAAAAGATGTGGTGAGCACCTTGTAGTTTTAGGCGTAACTTGGTGGAACTTATTAATTATGAAAGTGAACCACTTTTAACTTTGTAGTTCCACAATGATCTTTTTAGTAGCACGACCCGGGTTCCGACGTTCTACAACGTCATCATCCAGTCTTCATCACCTGATGATGACGTTGCAGTACGTCGAAACCCGGGTCGTGCTGATAATAAGATCATTTTGGAACCAAAAAGTTAAAAGTTTTTCATTTTCATGTAGTGAGCAGAATAGACCAAGCCAAGTAGGCATACTCCTTGAGAGGAGCCTGCTGACAGCCAGAAACACAAGTCTGGAAGTAAGAAAGGACTTGATTAAAGCATATACATATTTGGATCATGCTCCTATATGATGGTGAAACCTGAACAATAGCAGGTGCAAAGAATATAGAAAGAAATGGAAATGTGGTTTTACCGAAGAATGATTCAAGTTTAAACGGAAGGAGAGAATGAACAATGAAGAAATCCTTGGAAGATTTGAAGAGAAAAGAAGTCCCACGAAAACTATGCGAAGAAAGAGAGCAAAACTAATTGGACACATGTTGCTACACAGATGCCTATTGAAAACAATGATGGATTGAGAAACGAATGGGGAGAATTATGGAGGAAGATCAAGAACGGAATGCATTGGGAAGATTCTGAAGGACGTCAAAGTGAAAAATGCCGAAGAATTGATGTGGTTGGAATGCGGAATGGAGAGTTGCAAAAAACCTATTTTTAGATTTATGACTGTTGATAATGATGATGGGTTGGGTGAATGCATAATATTTTAGTAAATGGAGGAATATGGAGGCTGAGAGGAACCACTCCTTAAGATGAAGCCAAGGGGCAATAGTTTTACGTTCCGTCCAACGTACTGAGCTGTTATTAATGTGGTCTCCTTGTATTCTAATACCTTTTTGCAGGTATTCAATTCCATGCCCACAACATTGTAAGCCATTACTCTAGTTAAAACACCAACTCGATTTTTTCAGCACTTTGCCACCCTTGTGCTGTTCAATGGCCAAAAAGTTATATCAAACCGAACTGCACGAGCTTGAAATAAACTGCAACAGTTTTTCTGGCCCTACTGATGTGAACATGGCTGAAACCCTAGCAAAACTAATAGCTGGTTTCCAGTATTTTCTCACCTTGAGGTTTTTACGTAGTATGAGGCAAATTTGGAAGGCCTTTTGAAGCGGTGTTCCAATTCTCCTGAAAAGTTTTTTTTTTGTGAATTATTAAAAAAGTTTGAATTTTCTGTTTTGTAATGGCTAATATTGTGACGCTGGTATTAAAGGGAGTTCTGCATTATTTTGCATAAGGATCATGTTGTTGTAATAATATATCTTGATATTGGATAGTTTAAAGGACTAAAAAATTCAGTTTGAATAAAATAGCGGTATCCATATATCACTCCAATGGACATGGATCGCTTAGAAATCGTAATGAATACGCATAACCCATCGCACATGTAGTGTCACGGATGGTTGAACGCGAAAAAATTCGATTCATGTATGCGTAATAGCCGGCTGCCGCATTGCGTACTTTCGTTAGGAATTCGTGGCACGTGAATTCGTTTATGATCCATCGCTCCCGTTTCATTTCGAAATACGAAAAATAAATTATCAGTCATCCATTTACTCTGATAATGTAAAAAAAATTGAAATGAAAGCAATGACAAAGACAGAAATAGGATCCGTGCTGATTGATCGGTGAATGATTTAATTAAGATTGGGGGGCAGACATAAAATTTAATTCTCATATCGTTGCTTGAATACAATTAATTATCCTATCTCACATTAGATTTAATTACAGGAGAGCTCTTTGCTATATTATAATTAGTAAATTTTTATTCCTTCGTAGGATACTTAGGTTTCAATTAATTTAGTATATAAATATCAGGTTTCTGTATTACGTTATATCAGGTTTGGTATATAAATATCTCACATCTGCCTGTCATGAAGAAGTATACCATAAATCGATTTTTATAAAAATCCAATTTTATTTAAAAGTGGATTTACAATATTTCTGGATTCTAGCAACGATATTCTAGAAGCATACGTGACAAAATATTTTCGTGCATACTCTAGTATATAATCCATAAGTATGTGCTTATCAACCGCAGGCTTTAAAATAATAGCAATGAAAGATCTTATGCTTTCCCGGAAAATAACTGAATTATTCTCGGATGATATCAAGACCTGGCCAGGTCTTCCATGGCAGCCGATGTTTCAATGAGAGACTTCTCCTTCGTCTTTAGGGCTGATAATCATTAGGGACCAAATAAATAGGAGACAATAGGGACCGAGGATTCTAGATCAGTAAAACTTGGAATCCAATCCTCAAATTGGTGGGAAAAAGTCATACCTACGAGTCCGCCAATCACAGTCGATTACACCTAAAGGGAAGAAGATATAATCTGACCACGTCTGATATAATCTGACCACGTCTGAGACTTGGCACCATTAATTAGCCCAGAAGATGATAAAGATAAACGCGTTTAAAAAGTGCAGAAAGACAAAAAGGTCATGTGATCGATGATGGGTAAAAACTGAAAGTTAAATAAACGGATTGCAAAAACGGATAAAATGGCTGAATCAATTTAGTTGATTTTGGTGTCATTGTTTTCGTATAGCATTAAATATCCCCGAATATTGGAAGGTGAAAAAATCCCCGAATTCCCATTTTTGGCTCAGATAAATTGTAAATTGATTTATGTGCACGCCCTAAATCAAGCTCAAAAGGCCCATGCTACATTTCCGTAGCAACCACGTAGATACCGTCAACAGCGTTGCACTTAAAATTAGCATAGAGGTTCATATTTTGTATTCATTACTGATGGTCTTCGGATATTAGATTACTGGCAGTGAAAAAACCTATCTAGAATTAAAACAAACACTATAATAATAAGATTTGCATGATAGGATATTTGTCCGTCATATTTGACGGGTTATCTGCTTGTGTTAGCATGAAAGTCCCCGTTATCTAACTACTAAAAAAAATTGTTATCCATGCTATAACACTAAGAATCGAATTTAAAATTATTTCTTATGAAAGTTCGTAAATTTTTGGAGTGCACTGCAACAAACGCTTAATCATATGTAGGCTGAAATTGCATTTAAATAGGCAAGTGAGTCTTCTCCTGAGGATCCTGAAATAGCTTTAGGTCTCAATGTACATTTTAACTCAATTGAGAGCCTTCCTTCGTGGGGCATTTTAATGATAGGATGCCCGAAGTTTTTTCATCTTGTTATTGTAACGATAGCAGATGTGAGCCTTGATGGAGTGAACTCCTCCGGCAATCAAAAGTGACAGCTGACGCTGGTCTCCTTCTAAATCATGCTTCCGATCAATTACACCTCCTCTATTTTCTTCAACCGTGTCGTATTTCTGTTCAACTTTCCAGTCCTTCAAATCAAACCATCAACATCCCTTACGCGTAACAAGTTGTCCTCTGGCATCTCGCTTCCACTCTCCGCCATCCATCTTTGGTTGCCCTTCCGTCAATCTTGAGCTGCCAACCTCCGTTTAATCTCGAATTCTACGGTCGGAAGAAGAGCGTAAATACGACTTCGTTTCTGGAGATTTGAAGATGCCTTAAGACGAGGAAACTTCTCAGCTTTCTCGCGTCGATGTAACACTGAAAAACCTCCATGTTTTATCCCAGTTAAATACTTGTGCTCTAAATGAGAGAGAGAGAGAAAAAACGTATCTCTCTACTGATTTTACATTAATATGTACGTTTTTCTCTTTCTCTCTCGTTTAAAAATTAGTTCCCACATTTTTAAAGGACCTTCGACCTTATTTTTGCTCTAGTTGATTTTTAGTGTTTGTGTGACGCTGCAGAAAAATATGATGATTAAATGGGCGGAGAATGGAAAAACCTGGTGGACATACTTAGCAACGTATCTGCCTTTTTGGAAAACAATATTGGAAGGTGAAATGAATGGGAAGAAATATAGAGGAAGGCTTTGGTAGGTTGTAATGCATTAGGCAAATTAGTTTGATTGTTTCAGGCTTGACGTCGTGGAAGTGATAGATATCCATTTTGAACAAAATACTTTTTACTTTTCCACACTTTATTTAAAAACTGCGACCGGTTTCACCATTATAAGGCAAATTCTGGCCAGGAAATGCCACATTAAGGTGAAACCGGTCGCAGTGTTTAAATAAAGTGTCGAAAAGTACATAGTTTTTTATTCAAAATGGACACTAGGCAAATTATGAAAAACGTATAAGTGAAGGCTTATGTAGGATTAAAGTGGTATCTGAGAGAAGGGTGAAGTGGAGAACTACGGCAAACTAATTTTCGGGTTAATGACTATTGATAATGATAGTTACTCCAATTTTCTTAGAGGTTTTAGCACAAAACATCCCAAGTTGGCACTGTACAAGGTGCTGTCATTCTGATACAGCCACCGCACGGGGAACTTTCTGTCATAGTCTCCGTTGAGCAGTCCTAATGGAGTTGTTTACATAAAAGCCTTGTTGTCATAATTCTGTGGTAAAGAGCCAAGAACTGATATGTCCAAAATCACAACTTTAAAGGGTGAACATTTTAAGTTTTGGTTGAATATTCGTATTATGATATGTCATGCTTCGTCGAAGTGAATTAGAGATGGCATTATGCATGGTAGACATGTCAGTTTATGACCATTAAAAAATATCACATTAAAAATCATATATCAATTAAACCCTAAAAACGCATATTTTGTAAACATCAGTTTTTGGTTGTTTGCCATAGAATTATCAAGAACCTCTCCTCTTTATTGACCACTTTTTGAATGCTATCATCAAAAAAGTTGAAGAGCGTTGACAAGTCAAAACTACATACCTTCTTTCATCATAGTATATAGGCAACTGTTAGTTGTTACCATTGCTAAGACCCTGTGGAAGTAAATGGATTATAATAATAATTAGTTTGAAGGAAAAGGATATAAAATTATTTTATATATATACTACGGAAACCCCATAGAAAATCACTCAATCCAACGTGGTTAAAGGAAAGGTTGGCGGCTATAATAAAAACTCCGTTCGATACTGAAAATTACGATGGCAACAACGTGGGTAATTTTTTTCTTTCCGCCAAAGGACCATGGAAGGAATAGTGTTATAGTTATAACAGTAAATAGAAGGCTTAGTTGGTAGAAATAATGGGTGATTGGAGCTGCAGAAAATCATTCCTTATGTTGTAGACTACTGTTCTATAGTTTGTTAGATTTTATCTCCAGCTGGCAACTTATTGCTTGCTTATCATGAAAGGGTGTTTGAAGGTATTCAGAAATATTTGGGAAGCTCATGAAAGCTAAAGGAAAATTGTTTTACTTCTTTATTTCGTGTATAAGAAAATTAATGATGTAAAAATATTTCAGCACTCCTGATTTTCCTCTCGATCTGTAATCTCGAGCTCCCAATCCAAAATTCCTCATTGCTCTGGTACTTTTTACCTAGCATGCAGAAGAATCTGCGTTTATCTACCTATCAAATGAGATTTTCCCTCCTCAAATTGCTCAATTTTACGGTGCACTGGGAATAAGTTTGCCCTTAAAATGTTAAATTTCAGTTTAACTTGCTGTATGGCTAACTATCTGGTGAGCTTGTGCTTCGAGACTAAGTAATGTGAAATTTCTGCCAGAATTGCCAAAAGGTAAACTTCACTAGTAATATAACCTTTCTCCACCATTGATTTGGTGACGACTTATTTTGATGGTAATTTTATAAATATTGCCTCATACCCGTACATCTTTTTTGTCCGTTCGTGTACCACCAGCAGCTCCTCTTAAAGATAATATTTCAGATTTTTGTAATTTTTGTTCATTTTCTTTTGTAGTTATCTTAGAACGCGGCTTACAAAGAGTGAACAAAACGATAAAATAATGTAGAAGTAGGTGGAAGGAACACGAGAGAGAATAGGTAAAGGAAAATACCCATATATTTGAAATAATTAGTGACAGGTAGTAGATCTCTAGTACGTTCCCGCAAGAGAATGAAAGACCAAAACCGGAAACAGACTAATGTCAAATACTTATGAAAAGAACAAGATTTAAAATCCAGTCCCTATTAATTATTTTATGATCAGCAATTTAAATGTGAAGAATAATGATGCGGCCTACAAACCGTGAGAAGTTCCTTGAATTTGGAGTAAACTGAAATTCTAATTAGCTACTTGCAAAAATGTGGAAAATTATCTGAAATATAATCGACAAATCATTCTCCAAGTGTTCATATTTCATTTATTTCTCATGTGCTATTTTTCACAAACTAATCCCAGTGCTGCAGACTCATGTCACGTCTTTTATTATTTTTATTGAATTGAATTTAGTCCATATTCGCGAAATTTACTGCATGGTAATCTATGTCATGAAATGTTTCACAAAACCTAACTTCTAGTTACAAAGGGTGACTAGTTGATAGCAATTTACTTCACAGACTCAGCAATGAGCAATTAAAATGTTTTTAACGATGCCTCATCGCATATTTGGCACTCTTTCCGCCGCGGATAGCGATCGGCACCCCATTGACTCACAGAGTTGGCGAGCTGGTATGAAAATGGCTGCCATTCGCTAGTAGGCCACTGAGATAAATTAAGGGGCATCGAGGACAGGGTGCATGGAAGTATTTTACCTCCCACTCAAACGCATTGGAGAGTGTACAAATAGGTCAAAGCTCTTGATTTATTCTGACAGTATAATTAACAATACCCTTACAAACTCATTGCTTTCAAAGTTTTTCAACTGAAAGTTATGGATCCCGTTTGTTACCACTTCCTATAAATAGAGTAGAAAAACTGAATAACAGACGCCTACGAGGTAGGAGGTAATGCATCTATGTATGTACTATGTTTTGATCTCATTGTACCTTTTAGCGTGTTTTAATGGACCTTTGTAGACAAAACATAATGAATTATGGAACAAGCCATGCTAGGCATAAAATGGAATAAAGAAGAAAATTATAACGGAAGCACTTTTTTTGATGAAACATTTTTCAAATTCACTTCAACATTGCATGCTTCTTCAATAATGTTTGAAAGTGCCGTTGAGATCCATATCTCTTAGGAAAAAATACTCCATGAATATTACTGTTCTGCGAAACATCTGTTGTTCTCGTTTATTGCGATCAGATAAGAAACTTCTTTGTTCACCGTTTTCACTGGCTCATTTTGTTTTAATGCAGCATTCCTTTCGTAATCCGCGAAATAGTGGTACCTACGGCATGGCATTCATCGAGGTAGGAAATGAATGTATAAACTTGAACTAAAAATAATTATTAGCTAATCAACTGCATAGAATATCCATCTTTCCGATCTCTATAGTTGACTGCCGTGTTTCCATGGCTTGATCGTCGAACATATTTGTCTATTAGGCAAGACGTAGGACGTATAATTGACGACAGCAATCTAGTGTCTATAATTCATTCACCGAGTTGGCTACTAAAGAGAGTGATAGGTATATGCCCTTCTCGTGCTGGGATTGGCACAAGAAGAGGCTAGAGGCACCCTTTCATAGTGATTGTGACGTCAGTGGGAGAAGAGATGAGATGTGAGTATTTAAGAGTAGCTTAGGGTTTAAAGTGGCTCTTATTGTGTACAAAAAGTGTGCGTGTAGAAGCTTAAGGTAGTTTGAGCGAGATATTTCCTTAATCATAATGGAGACCATATTCTAATTTTATTTTTTAATTTCAGCGTCTGTAAGAAGTATGAAGTAAATATTGTAATATTAATAGCGCGAAAATATAGCTATATATATGACAAAACTTTTCATTAAGTAAATATTTTTACCGACTTAAGTCTCTAACTTGAATCATTTTTACACGCCATACTGCAAAAAATCCTTCAACACAGCAGGTGACAAAAAATAACGGTAATTTTCGTTTTTCTTAAAGAATATTTATTTATTAATCAATATTAATTTTGTCCCCTTCAAAGTAATCCCCCTCAGGTATAATACACTTGTGCCAGTGGTTTTTCCAATCTTGGAAGCACTTCTGGAACTCACTTTTCGGAATAGAGTTCAGCTCCTTCAGCGATTCTGTTTTTATCTCATCAATGGTGGCAAAACGTCATCCTTTCATCGTTCTCGTCAGCCTCGGGAATAGAAAGAAGTCACAGGGGGGCATGTCCGGCGAATACGGTGGCTAAGACAAAATGACGCTATGTTTTTTACCAAAAAACACGAATAAGCAGTGAGGTGTGAGCGGGAGCATTATCGTGGTGTAATTTCCACCAGTTGTTTTGCCACAATTCTGGGCGTTTTCGTCGGATTGCCTCACGCAAACGGCGCATAACTTCCAGGTAGTATTCCTTATCGACCGTACGACCATGTGGCAGGAACTTGCAATTATTGAAAATCGGAATTATGAAGCCCATGAAATTTACAAATTCCCGTTATTTTTTTATCACACCTCGTATATATGTTCGGATCCAAGGATATATTGCATAATTCATTATTTGTTCTTTCAGTATCATTAAAAGTCTGTTTGTGGTATTAAAGGTAGCAAGTTTGAAATTTTCAGTTGCTCAGGTGGTATGCATATGAGCCAAAGTGGGATTAGTAAGTTTTTTCTATATTTTAGTTAGGTGCGTGTGAGTATTCCTCGATTCTATTTTGTACATGAGAGGTGTGAGCTTAGCTTCAGTCTTATTCCACTAATAATCAGTATTCAGAGTTTACTTTGCATTGGTTTTAATTTAAAGCCTCATTTAAAAAAAAATAATATTTTTGACCTACATCATTCTTGCTCTCAACGGCACCTAAGGGTTGCTTGAAAGTTATATGTCTATCCTCACTCATTTTGGTGATGATGCAAAAGGTTGACGTTTCAGCTAAGGGCAGAGGACCGCAAAAAAACCGAACGGCGGGTGAAATAAGCATATTCAACGTTGGGATGAGCGTGCTATTTTTCTGGGCCTCTTGCGATCAATTTAAAATAGCTCCTCTTGACTTTCAAGTGAGTCCGAAGATTATTCACAGTATAATCAGTTTCTTAATGATGAGAACAATAAGTGATGTATTTTGGCATGGAAAAGGAGGCGAATGAGGTAGGATTGGTCTTTTGGTAGATCAATAGTTAAATAAAGTCAAACCATTGAGCTAAGCTGTAAACACTGAGGAAAGCCGATCAGAGAGAACTTGAATGCTACATTATTTTCAATTTTTCAAGGTTATCATATATGAAGAACGAATCAAGGATGGTTTCATGCAATGTGGCTAAGAGTCAAATCAAGATGAAAAGATAGGTGATGATGGCATCGATGGGTACCAGTTCTGTAATGCCTTATTGCTTCTTTTGAGACATCATATGAGGACAGGTTGAGAAATGCTTCCGTATAATATGAATATTCTTCAATCTATTTAAAACACGATTTAATGAAATAAACTGTTGCATAAGTGACTATTTTCTAAAAAAATCACCATTACGCTTTCGATAGCTAATTAAAATTTGGAACTTTTTGTCATCTTGCTGAGAACAAAAAACATTCCCTGCATTATCGTTATATTTAGAAACAAAAGTCATTTTCATGCAAGCTAGTGATAAGCTAACTTACTTACTAAAAAAGACAATTTTATGTTTACATTTTTGATGTTATGATCTAGAGCAGTGATGATTTATGCTGCAACATTCTCTTTACAAATATTTAAAATGAATTTTCTTTCTCTACGACGGGCTCCAGCGTTTGGGCTCCATTTTCCTATTCCGTCATTACGGAGAAATGTGACTATTAACTGGTTAAAATGCATCATACTTACTTATGCTTGTCTGATGGCTGTTGTAATTTTTTTACTCCGGAAATAATGAGAGATGTGATTGAGAAAGAAATTTTGCATGCCCTCAACTTTTAGTTGTTAATGACTTCGGCATCATTAAAATCTATTCCCACTGGAAACTACCTAATTTACTCAACTGTCTGTGCCCTATTTCATATTCTACGCGGTGTCGTTAAATTGCTCATCGAAAAGGCTATTCGTTCCCACCATGATCTTGCAATTTGTTCCGCTCATTGGCATTTTCCTCAATTATCGTATTTTCTTGAAAAGATTTTTATCATGACTGTTCTTCAAAAGGTTTCCGCTTTACTGAATTCGTCAGAAAAAAAACTTTGTGGCAGTAAATCCCTCTCCGTTCCGATAACTCGATTAATCTATCCCATCCGTGCAGTGTAAGTGCCGAAAGTAAGGTCTCTGCCGAATGATTCCATAATTTTGCACGGGAGACACGAAAGGAAACGTCGAGAAACCTAGCAAACCTGAAATACTCCACATTTATGCAAGCGATAGTTTTAAGTGGTGTTAGTCTATTACGGAGATCGAATGGGCCCTTATGGTTGGAGAATGATTGTGCTAATATTTTTCCCTAAGCAATTGTCTGCTAATCACTAATCTGCAGTCATCAGTTTGAAGATTGGCTTGCAACGGCACTCCAATTTCCTCTCTACCAAGCGCTTCATCCCTACTAAATTAAAGTTGGTGGTTTCCGGCGTGACTTTGTGGAATTTACTGATCATTGTGAATGAAAAAAGTAGTGCTTTGTTTGTCCACATAAATTTAATACAGTACAACCATGGTATCGACTTTATTTCATCTTCAGGTACAAATTAGCAGATTATATGTATCAGGTACAGATCAGGTACCTGAAGATGACGTATAATTGAAACCATGGTCGTACTGTATTAAATTTATGCGGAAAAACAAAGCACTACTTCTCTCATTCCTACATAATTGTTCACTTTGGCGTTCTTCATGATTTTCTTCATGTTTTCAATCCTTGGTCTTCCTAAATAAATCTTCCCATTATTTTCTACGTGTATTATTGTTTTAAATAGACTAGTGCGTCGCCAAATGTATCCAATAAGTTAATCTCGTCTTCTTCTCACAGTTTTCGTCACACTATTTTTCTCTCCAACCCTTCGTGGGACTACTTCGTTTGTATTCCTCTCCGTTCATTTTTTTCACCATTCATCGATAACACCACATCTCCATTGTCGTCCATCTCTTTATCTCTGCAGCCGTCACTGTTCGCGCTCCATTGTTAATATCACTGTCATCCGTTATTTTAAAAAGTTCAGTAATTACTTAATTGGTTTTGTAACTCTCTGCCAGGGTTTTTATTGATAATTAATTTGTAATATATTTTCACCTTTCATTATATCACTATGCTTTCCTTACTACCTCTTCCCCAAACATATGTATATCTGTCTTCTTTTTCCTTTATATTTGCGTCTTGGTGCTCTGGTTGTGTATTCCCTTTAGATAATAGTAAACATTGTCATTCGTCCTCGCAAACCACTATCGGGGTATGATTACTCATTAAAAATCCCCTGCGTTACCTGCTATCAAAGGAGTCTAATTTTTCTTCACCTAAGCCACTTGCGAAATAAAACAATCAAGTTGAGACCTAATTTGAAAAAAAATACCTAATCTCCTGCAAATATTTTGTTGTATTTTGTATTGTTTTGTTGTCACCAGCCGGCTATTTGCTTAAGCTGAATGTTGGTAACTAAAAAAAGGTTTCTCCTCATGTGGTACCAATGTTCCTCTACTTGGAAAGTGATTTAAATTTATGCAAATCTTTTTTAATGAACTTAAGTGGAGTTAGTATTATTATTAACCCGGTAGGAAGCCCGAGAAGAATTCACCAGAACAATTCGCCTGGAATGCTTGAAATCTTCACCTTCGGATGCTGGGTGCACACCGGACAGGAGTCTATTCGGTCGACGGAAGCCCCCTGGTACGCCAACCCAGGGGGAAATAACCAAGAGAGGCTCAGCCAAAATAAATCCCTGTCCCAAAATGAGCCGGCCATTCTAAAGACCGTTTCACTCTATTCGAGAAGTCTTGAAAAGGAACGCTGAGCAAGACCTTAATGATAGTTATCGCAAAATACGAGGTGAGAGATGGTCCTTGCTTTTCTTTCGTCCCTAGATATAGAGAATTCGACCTGAAGACACCTCCTGTAACGGGGGAGAAACTGTCGTCATGAAACTTGACACATGTAGCTGCTCCGGAAAACCTAGCTCCAGTCACAACATAAATTTATAGTTAATGTCGATCATAATATACCTCGTAATGATTACGTACACTTTTCATAATTTTAAGCACAAAGAAATTTGCAGGTTAAAAAGCGTAAATGTTATATTAAACTATTATTGTATTGTGGTATAATAGCATAAAATATGAGGTTCATCCGTACGGAACTTGCTCTGAATGCCGGCCGCCTTACCGGCGGTAGTCTACCGCCGGTAGTCTAAAACCCAGACCCAATGGTCGATACGCTTCAATACCATTCAATATTTAAGAGATGCTAGAACTCTTCAAGATAAGAGGAATTGAATGACAGCGAAGCCTTCCAATAGCTTTCAAGACAATATGTCCGCCGTCATGACGTTCCAACTGACGTTATATCCATTGAGGAAAGATTGCTCCACTACTAGTACTCTTGAGTGGAGTTTGACGTGAATATTTGATATTGATTCCGTTTCAGCGCTGCTTTACTAAGAATGAGAGAGAAGGGAGGGTTATGAGCACTCCAAGAGGGTTTTTTATCAATCTGCGTGTGTGTACTATTTTTTAAACTAATTCCATTCCTACCTCCATTGGTACTATCCTGTTACACCCTTCCATCTCAACCTCCCTCCTCCAAACCTTATTTTTACCTCCGGAACGCGCTAATTCACCTTCCGCTCACGTGGGGATGCTCTGTAAAGGAAGTGGGGGAGAGGAAGTTTCCGGCTTGGAAAGACAAAAGAGCGGCGAAAAAAGTAGTCCGGGCGAGCTGGAAGTGGTTTTAGGTGGATGGGCCAAGGAAGAGGGTGGGAGGCAGGGAGTGTCGTGGTTCTTGTGTGCAGGAGGGGAGGTAGGGGACCTCTGTGCTACGGGTGCTGGGAAATAGGAGGAGGGATATCTTTGAAATGGGCTATGGGCGGACGAGGAGAATGGTTGGAAATGGTAGAAGGGGGAAGTTAACGAAGGAAAGAGAGTAAGAAAAAATTCACAGTCAGAACAAAAGAAAGTAGCCACGGAGCGGGAGGGAGGGAGGAGGTTTTAACGGAGGTAGGGGCTGGGAACAAAACACGAAAGAAAGAGTACAACGAATTGCCAAGTAGGAAGTTAAGTTTATCGCGGTCCGCCTTTATTTTTCTGCTCGGCGTAATGGAGTAGACTCTAAACAATGGGACTCATTCTTTCTTTCTTCCTTAATTTTTTCCTCTCACTCTCCTGATAAAGGCACGGAGAGCTCACTGGCGCACTCCAAGCTTCCTTTTGAGAATTAAAATAACTCGCAACTTTAATTCCGGTTCCGTTAAAAAGGTCGGGTGGAATTACAATCGAATGTCACCCGGGTAGAAAACACGGGAGTGCTTCCGGGGAGGAAGTTGGAGACAATCCCAACCCTTAATGTGTGTATAGAGGCGATCATAAAAAGGATTTAATGCTGTCTTGGAAAGCAACTGGAGAGAGACTCAGCGTGTTTTTTTTGACGGAACGTTTATGGCTTAAGTTAAGGAGGGTTGATGAGTCATCAACTCGAGAGAGTGAAATTAAAACGCAGGACATATTAATTCCATGGCGTAAGGGGATAATAAGGCAAGGGTGAATGGTGAAAGTAAACCATACTCAAAGATATAGCAATCATGCTGTAGGAAGTAGCACATCTCTTATCGATTTGGTAACTGGAGAATTAAAAAATAGATGTGCGATTAACAGTAGCAACAATAGCAGCAACAAATGCTACAGTCATGCATGCATTTTAGTCCAATTAATTTCAATTTATTTTTTGTGCTTATTTTTCTATTTCATAATCCAAATCCTCTCCCCCATAATGTTTTTTTATTTTACGTCCATTCCGTTTCTTCTCCTCCAAAACTTGGGATGTTGTCGCGCGCTCGATGGCCCCGTGGTTTGACGGGAACCCGAACACGGACTATGGGTCCTTGCCCTTGGCTGTCGAGAAACGAATAGTCATCCATAGGTATTGAGGGGAATGTTATTCAATTCAAAATCAATTACTTGAGAGGAAAATGGTTTAATGTGTTTCAAATCTATTGAAGGCAAGAATAAAACAGTACACAAGAACCAACATGTGCGTCACAATATCCCAATAGGTAAGTATATTACCACGGCTCGGGAAGGAGAGAAGCTCTAGATATGGCACGGATGGATGGCGCTGCGTCTGCAAGTGCACGGACCGCATGGCCCGCGCCTTGACTCCAGTTTCGGCTACATGATTGACCAACTGCTCAAATACTCCACTGACCGAATGCTTCTTTTGCTCATCTCTCCGTGCCATTATATAGGACTAGCCGAGACAAGAATGTTTTCGGCGAGGTGACAACAGATTTGGGGAGGATGGGAAACAGGAAGGTATTGACGCTAGGAAAAGTGAAAGCCTCCCGAGAGGGATAGTTTCACTTGGCTATTCTGAGCTGTTCTTAAAACTGTACAGAGGCAGTCACAAAAATATATAGAAACTCGCCTACCGATTTCCAGGTCACAACAGGGATATTGATCTGTTTCTCATATATTAAACACCTCTGTTACTTAAAAGTTACATTGTTATCAATTTTGTAATTGATTTTAAACATACTCTGCTTTTTCAATTCTTTCTCCTTTTTATTTCCCTTTTCCTTCCCTTCTACCTTTTCTTTTTTATTCTTGTTATAATAGTATGATGAATCTTTTCCCCCGTTTTTCATTCCTGTGATGACGAAAGAGTCATGACATCGGCAACCTTTCCGCTGCATTTACATTTTACAAACTTGATTCTGATCCACCCGGACATTTATCAAGTTCTCCACCATTCTGGTGACGTGATAGCTGAATATATACAGCTTATATTTTGTGGAAAAAACTGAGACTAATCAGCTAATTAATATTTGGAATGCAATCATTTTTCGATAAATGATTTTGAATAACCAAAGAATGTTTGCAAGAAAACTTAGAATCCATGAAGAGTGACTTTTTATTTAGTCTTACTCCGTATATAGCAATGAGAACACTATAAATCTACGTTTCACCTAGGCAGCGAGGAAGAGATTGACATGGATATCATGTTTCTATAACTGTGAATGTTGAGTAAAGGAAAATTATAATATGAAATAAAAAAATAGCAGGCTGTAATGGTCAACGCTGCCACTCCATCGGGAAGACAGTCTAGCTGTTCAGGATAAAAATTTGGACAACAATTTAGACAAACTGTTTTATGTATTTCATATTGAATGAAAAATATTCGCATTCTCATGAGAAGAGTAAAAGTATTCCCTTTTACGTATACATCAACTTTACATGTTACCAGCTGTAGACAGTAAACTAATACAATTCATAAGCGAAACGTGTTAGGCATGCCAATTTTTGAAATCAATCAAACTGTCTACTATTATTAAAATGGATCATATAAGTGTCACAAAAACCTATTACAAACATATGAATTTTTGTGTAGTAAAATTTATCAAGTACAATACCTTTTGATAGTAAAGTTGATTTCATTTGAGCAGCTAAGCATGTTGCAACTCAGCATCAAAATAAAAAGTTGTTGCCTGATGACATATCTCCACGTATTACTAAAGGCGCAATTTTCAAACATTAAAAGCCGAAAATAAAATTTTTCTTACTTCAAAAGCTCTACTTTTCCCTGCATTTGTCGGATTTTTACCAGATCGAATCGATCAATTGGATGCTGTCCTATTGCTTATGGTTTAATGTAAAAGAACGTCCCATATATATGAGGATCCTTCAAGACTTCTCGAGGCTCAGACCTCCCACGATGCCCATGGATGGAAACTTTTTATGAAAATATTTCAAAACGGCACCTTTGCGATCAAGTCAGTTACATTCGTCACTATGGCCCGCGGATATAACATAATCTTCACGTTAATTAACTACGATGTCTAAATAATTAATTTCAAGTCAGCTAAGTAATTAATTAAATTATGTACGATAATACGATGGGATTTGGCTGCACTTTGTGAAAATTCATTTTAGCTGAAGTAAAAACACTGAATTGTCACCTGATGATACTGCCAATGCGTTGAAACTACTTAGTCCTACCCGTCACGTCGTGTCTCAATAAATTTTGGTGTAAATTTATACATTGAGTTTTTACTTTACCGATCTTCGATTATGCTTTATTCGTTTTGCTTCTCGTCCTCCGTGCCCCGGTTCTTGTAATATGAATGCCTGATTTAATTGAAGTTTGAGGGAACTTGAATGGGGTGGCTAGCGAGTTCAACCGGCGTAGTCACTCCCTTTTGTGCAGTACGCCCATTGGAGAGAGAGAGGGAAAAAATTGGGTTGATTCTTTTCAAGAGAAATATCTTTTCTGCGCCGGGGCTTTCTCCTTGCGATGGCAGCAGCCAGCATGCCAGTAGCAGCGCTGCCCTGATTCATTTAGCCCCTTCTGTTCGACTTGCTTATTCCTGCGAGAGTCGGTGGAGGGGGGATCTTTTTGTGGGTGGGGGAAGGGAGAGGGATGGCTTTGACGGCCGGGGAAGGAAGGCGGAGAGCTTTTCCGAAGCTTTTCATCGCGAAGTTTCATTTGAAGCAAAAGGGTCAGAGACGGAATCCCATTTCATTTCGTGTAGGAGGGAGTGGTGGTGAATCGGGCTTTGGTGAGGGCAAGGAGGGGGTTTTGGCGGGGGTTAGAATACGTCGTCAGTGGGGAAAGAGATGAAAGGGGGGGGGGAGAGACGGGAGAAGCAAGCGCCGGAACATTTCCTTGCCATTCTATTGGCTCCTTTTTATATTATGAGTTCCTACTTCATCCCCCTTACCAGCCTTCCTCATGAGGGCTGACGAGGAATAATTTATAAGACTATTCATTTTTCACTCTCTCTCTCTCATTCTATCTCTTTCATATCTCTCTCTCGTCTTTCCTCAACTCCAGTCGCTTCAGCTGCGCGGAGGGATAAAAATATTATTACGAAAGAATAATCCACCAGAAGGATTCCCCCCCACGGAGATACTTGTGTTGCCCTTTGACGTTTGGTATCGGACCTCGGAATCCCTCGAGCCCTCATCCGAATCGCTTTATTCAAATTTTGAAATTCCTTTCGACCACCATTGTTTCCTTTCAGCCATTCCCGTTTCCCGTTTATGATAATTTTGATGCCGTTCGCCAATTGCCCATTGAAATCCATCCGTCGGCATAACTGATAGTCGAAATACATTTTATTCCCAATACATCCCGATTCTTTTTGTGGAAAATAATTGCGTTTTGAATAATTAGAAATGTGATGAAAAAGTAAAATTTGCTGTGTATATGAAATTAATCGTGGTCAATGCCATGGTTCTCAAGTGTGCTCTAAAGAAAAACCTACATTGTCGTGAATGCCCTCTTCCGCTTCCTTCACTTGAGTAGTTCCTTCTACTCTATTTATATTTGCCGTACTATGCCCGTCCTGTAGTGGAAGAACATTGCAATTGAATAATTAGAAATGTGCAGTAAAAAACTAAGTCTTGCATTGAATATGAAATTAATGATCAATTATACCGTGTTTTAGCATAGACTCAATGGCATTGTACCAAAAAATGTTTTCAAAGCTCATTTTATTCAGATGGTGGACACTTGGCGTGGAAAATTTTGCATTTCCCGAATTGACCAGACTTTACTTACTAAAAACATGAAAATTGAACTTCGGCGATGTATTCATAGAGCGAGCGGAAGCATATTGTTATCGAACGATGGCCAAGCACTGACTGAGTTGTGAACAGTGAAAAGATGAATATCATGGAGTTGGAAAACCATTGCAGGTTCCTACTCACCGCAAGGACATGTGAAGGTACCAATCCATTTAGAAGAGCGAAATTTCTTAGAAAATAAATCGATTCATAGCAATTACACTCATTTACGCTAGTACTGTAATATTTTATCATTCTCTGAAAAATCTGCTCTGAAACTAAGTATGAATCGAAACCATACTTGAAGAGTATTTCATACTTCATTGGGTATATGCTTCGAAGTGCCCTGTGAGAGATGGGAGGCAAAACTAAAGTGCATACAGTAGTAACTTGAATTAGGAACCACTCTGCATATGAACTTTTCGATGTACGAACTTTTTTCATTTATCTTTTTCGCCTTGAATTACGAGCCTTGTCTCGAAATGCGAACAGTCCCATGGTGATTTTATGATGCAACGTATCACATAGTGCTTATTGCATGCAAAAATGCCGTCACCTTTGTACAATGGTGCACATTTGCACCAACACGAATGAATTTTGCATTCTTTCCAAAAATTTTGAGTCTGGGAACAGATTGATTGTTTCCCAAATGTTGAATGTAAAACTGAGTTCAAAATACGAACCCCAGAATAGAACAAATTTAAGTTCGCGAGCCGAGGTTCCTCTGTTTATGCATTGATTTGGTCGTTCGAGCCGCTGTAAAGCGTTCGTTTATTTCCCCTGAATGAAATGGGTATGCTCGCTCTCATTCCCTGGAAATAGGATTGAAAATCAAAAGTCATTCGAAGAATTATAATTCCGCGCGAGTTTCCTTTCCATTTCAAGTCAACGACCCATGAGATGCTCACCAACCTTTTATGGGATTGGACCCGGCCTTAATTAGATATAGACCTCAGCTTTCACATTTTATAACATCATGTATTTTTCCGCCATATCCTTTCTATTCCTTCAGCTTAAATTTCATCTAAAATGTTTCTCCTCTTTATTGCGTTTATATTTTCTCCTGATACCAATAAGTTAAAAGCCAATATGTCAGACTTAATGCTTGTTTCTAAAAGAGTTGAAACTACACAAAGCCACACATCTTTTTTATGCGTTGTTTTTTTATTAGTTTCTCGAATTCATATCATTTCCTGTCCTTCAAAATCAAATATATTTTCGCCAAATACTTCAATAGTTCCATCACTAACACTGCATTTTATTTTTAAATACTGCTCTTTCTTGCAATTTTATTCAACTCTATATCTTGATGCGTATGAGGGTTTCGTAGGGCTTCTTTCCCGACATTTTTGGAACCCGTTAGAATATTAGCTATTTTTAAATTTCTCGGGAAATTCTCCTTTTCCTGGTAATTTCCGGAATACTTTTCTTTAAATATCTTTTATTATTAAAATCTTTCCTGTAAAAAAACGTATCTCTTTCTAAGAATCACAAAATAGGCTAGTTAATTTTATATTTTACTCATATTCATATATTGTAATCACGTAAGCAATAAATGAATAAAATTACAAGAAATACTACTGAGCCAATATAAAAATAATTATTTCAAATTTTATAAATTTATGAGCTAAAAATCATTTAAATATGAAAATAACCAGTAAAAGGCACTGGAATAATGCCCAATTGTAGGTAATTGATAATATCTCCTGAAATATGCAGATAATATTTCATCGTACTTTTTCTGCAACGCTGCATATTAACTTAAATATGAAAAAATTGGGTATTTACGGAACACTTTTAATTTTTCTAGATGGTTCTTATGTGGTTAATGTTAGTTATTTAGTATTTTACTGGAAATTGTTCACAACACAAAACTCTCTCTTACATAGAATGCAATTGATACGATTCCACCTCTCTTTTCTAAGTTAATTCAATTTATAGTGCATTCTTAATATAGTTTTCGTGAAGGCTTCCGCGGAGTTTTTTTTGATGAAGAGAATGGTTTTCCGGGTTTCCATCCGCGTTAATCCATTTTTGATGGACAATATTTTGCCAGCGTTCCAGCTAGCTTCCTCAGGTCAAACGGACCTGAGGAAGCTAGCTGGAACGCTGGCAAAATATTGTCCATCAAAAATGGATAAACACGGATGGAAACCCGGAAAACTATTCTCTTCATTCTTAATACAATTAAGTCTATATCTGAAATTCCCGGGATCCCGGAAATGGAATCACTTTCATATTGGAATACCGGGATAAGTAAAATACCGGGAAATGAGAAACCTGAATACTAAATTCTTATAATGTAACTCTTATAATATCTAAGTTCCATTCCATTGGTAAAATTAATCAGTAGTTTAAAATATCTACAGCCTTGCCATATTCATTTTGAGCTAAATGTAATTTGGTACGAGGCAGTCGTTATTCTAAGTAGGCAGCCATTTTCATTGAATGGATATTTCCACGGCGCACATTTAAAAATAGGGGTACTAATGAAGATTGAGCCCTCCTGATTTTACGGTCACTGACCGTTATTCCTATTATTCCGCTATTCTCACTTTTTCTCAGATATTTTTTATATTCTGATGATAAGCCAAAATAGTTTAGTAAACAAATACAACAACAACCTATCTGTGGTACTTGGCTATTCAATCTGAAATAGCTTCACTGAACCTAAATGCGTATAAGAATTTCGTGATATTTTGAGGAGTTTACAAATATGCTACCGGAGTGTTTATTGAAAAAGAGAAAGAGTGCCCTTCGTAGATGTATTTATTTAGATTGGCAACCACCTAATTTGTTTATGCGACGTGTATGGTTTGGGGTGGTGTCTAGGAATGTGGAAAGTTGACTGTATTTCAGAGAACGGTTGTCAGGAAGAGAGAATTCTACCCTTTGCAATGTAATGTTTTTCGAAAAATTTTTCATGCATGAAAAATGTTTTTCGATGGCTTTTTAGGGCTCAGCTTAGAAGTAGATTCCTTGAGGAGAATGACAACGTCCCAACCGGCGGACGAATACTGCGATGAAGGCACTTCCAAATGGCTTCCAGGTAGCGATTAACATTGCACAGAATTGCTGTACTTTGTTAAGGGTCAAACCTGGCCCATGGGCTTTCGGAGCCATCACATCCGTAGGCATACTGCCAACCATATAGTTTCCCTATTTCCAGCTGGGTGCCGTCGGGTCACCAGACGGTGCTAGAAGTCGGCGGGAAAGCCAATATAATCAGTTGAGCTCGAAGTTTAATGATGGCATATCTCATAAATATAGTGAGATTTACTTCCAATAATTGAATGCATGTTGAGGTCGTCGAGTGCCTTGAAAATTTATCTTTGGAATCATGTTTCAATTAGTAGATCAGCATTTAAAAAAACTGGGAATTGGGAATATATTTGCGTAACTACCCTTTTAAATTACAGATAAAATTTTCTTTTCAGAAAATAAACGTTTATGCGACTCCGTTTGATGCAATTTTAATATTGGTTTCTAAGATTGAATTATTTTGGAGAATAGGCACCATGGCCATTTTTATGGAATAGGAATGATTAGAAAGACAGAGAACTAGCACTTTGGCGTTATTACACGGAACGTTATTTTTTCATTGATGGAGACGATTTATGCTCCATTGTAGTTCCCGATTTTTCCAAAATACTGGTTAAATTTAAAAATATGTTGCTTTCTGTGACCATAACATAATTCTATAATTCAAATTGAGGGACATCCTCCCAATCACTGGCTTTTTTCTCCCAGGTGATATTTTTCTTAATGATGCATCCACTTGGCTTGTATAAGCATTTATACTGTTCATTATTTTAAGGTAATGATTCTTGGAAGAGAATGTGTCATATGCGGAGTCATTATGATATTATGCCGACAAAAATGAGTGTTTATCGTAGGAATGTCATCGCTCATAATCAATCCATTGAATGAGACATTTTTATAATGGGTACATATGTATCGAAGTCATTGAAAAAAACGTCACTCCACTAACTAATGGAGAAAAGACATTTTTTTTATAATGGGTACATATGTTGCGAAGTCATTGAAATAAAAGTTACTCCACTATCCGCAACAAAAATCGGAAAACATTTTTGCTTCAAAGAATTAAATTACGACACGTATGCTCAAAACATCATTGTTGAAACTGTTTCGAAATATCATCACGGTAATGAGTTTTAGCGTGGGGAATAAAAGTAAGTATTTCAACCTAACGAAAGTTTTCCCGTATCGTGAACTGATTCAAAATTTTCCCGTTGTTTCACTCGAGATCTGCAAGAACGACATATTCTCTTTAAGCTTGCTTTAAAGCCTCGGGCCAGCCGTAGAAAGGAGAATGATATCAGAGCCCCCCTGTGGTGAGATGAAAAACATGCTTGCCTGCGCGAACGAAAAGGAGGGTGGTTGGAGGAGATAACATTCTTTTTGCTTCAACTTCAGCGTATTGTTTATGCAACTTCCAACCCTTTATCTTTCGTCCCACCTCTAGATATTCATTTGGAGCGGATGCGTAAATCCTTCAAGATCTGAGACCGCTCCGAAAATGGTGTGTGAGGGCTTTCGCCGAGGGACTCATGAAAGAAGGGAGAAGCTGCAGTGGGCCTGAACTAAAGACGATGGACGATAGCGATCGGGAAATTCCGTTATTAAATAAACAGGCGTGACAGCGTCGCCCGGGCCACGGTAGAGAAAAGTCCATTAGTTGGGGAGGGACTCGTTTATTTTTTGTACCCCTTTCAATACATGGTTTGATTATAGAATTACTCGTTTAATGGATGGTAAATATTCATGAGGGAAAAGCTGGGAGGGACGGGTCGATCGCGATGGGTACCCGAGGCGAATTTTTAAGTCGATGAAATTTTTAAACGGGCAAACCTGAATAAGTGATGGGGGAGGGCATGGAGAAAGGGGGGAAAGAGAGCGCATTTGCAAAACGCGGCCATTTTCGCTTAATGCATCAATTTAACTCGACGCTCGAATTTGTTCTCGCACTGTACCACGCGTACCACCCGGGTATCGCGACTTCGATCGGCACGAACCGTCATTCGAACTGATAAGAGACCACAAGAAAGTATCTGGCAATTCCGCATTCAATTGGCAGTGTAAATGTGCTCTCGAATATTGACGAGGGCGGTAGAGAAAGAAAGACGGTCTTTCGAAAACGCTGTACTGTGTCGAAAAAATATGGACAAAACTATGAAGAAATACAAGTTGAAGATCGTTGATAAGAGAACTGAAATTATGATTTGTGGAAGAAATGAAGAAGCAAGATTCACTGTCAAATTTGGGCAGCAAGTACTTTCGCGAGTGGAATAATTTTGCTATCTGGGAAGAGCAGAGCAGAATAACCCTAGCAAAGATAGCATTTTACCAGAAGAGGAGTCTGATTACAGCCACTAACCCAAGCCTGGAAGTAAAGAAGCACTTTTAGTGCAGTAGAAATAGCTGAAAAACGCCTTGGGATGGAACTAATTGTAACAAAAATGATTCTTGTGGTAAATGGTAGGTAACACGCTCCTAATCAACATACTAAATAATATAATGTAACACTAATTGTAACAAAAATGTAATACTAATTGTAACAAAAATGATTCTTGTGGTAAATGGTAGGTAACACGCTCCTAATCAACATACTAAAAATATACATCCGTACTGTCACGCAAAATGCGTTTTTTTGGCCTCCATTTAGAAAAAACATAAAAAAATTTAAAAAATCACAAAAAATCATGTGTGGTATCAAATTACAGGAAATTTCATGCTGAAAAGGAATATAATATTGGTTTTTAAAAAACAAAGGAAATAAAATAATGGTGGCCGAAAAACTTAAAGCTTTTACAGTATTGAAAAAAATATTTTTATTATTTTTAACAAACATTTTTAAAACCTACTTTTAGCTTTCACTTCGCTCAAAATAAAAAAAATGCTAATCTCTGGCCATCCTTGCATCAGTTAAATCAGTATGTTATTTACTACCAATACTTAACGTATTGGTAGTAAACAACACTGGTCAGCAAACTCAATGCACATATTACTTCACTGTATTTAGAATGACTCATAATACAAGTCGCACGTTGACTCTCAGTCATTACTCCTCCATGAGTTATACCAGAACGACTTTTAATGCATTTCATGAGCGTTTTCTCAATGTACATATCGGTCCAAACACCAGACCACTTCCTGTCCTTTCTTCGTACAGTAAAATGGTCTTTATTCAGGATTCTGTAGGGTTCTGGTTACGTTTTTTTTTAGTTCCCGCATTTGTTGAAGGTATATTCTTACTCATTTTGCATAATTACAATGACCTGAAGTCGCAAAAAAGGTAGCATATGCTCAATCGCCTGTAAGTGCATTTCAAAAGATCCTGATCGCTTAGCCGAAGTAATTGTTTTTACATTTACAATATCCACCATGGTCAGATATAACAGCCAGAGTTTCACAATACGGCTTTGTGATTTGAGAAGTTTCTTCTTCTGATGAGATGAAAGAGTATGAAGATGAGGATTTGAAATTACTTCCTTTGTTTTGATACCTGTCACCTCTGAGCACGTTTATGAAAAGCTGAATACATTTTTCAAGGTTAAGATCAACATATTTTGTCTCCACTTCCATTGCATCACTAATTTATTCACTTTCTGATGCAATCTCGCTCATACCTGAATCTGCAGTTACTTCAACTGGTAGGCTGCACTTCAATACATCTGCTACAATTAAAGCAGTGAGAGCTGAAGAAATTAGAAAGTGCCCGCTAAGAGCACGTGAATACGCTTTACCTTTTCACATTTGGGTACTGAATTTTGAACATGCACTGTCGGCAAAGCTTCTTCTATACCAGATCCATCCATCAGATCTCCAATAGCCCCTAAAAAGGACATTAGTGTATGAAACTCACCAAGCCTGATTACCACATTATCAAATTCTCCTTTGTGATTGGCGCATGTAACTTCCTTTGCTTCAATCCACAAGCACTGATCAAAGGTTACAATAGGAGTTTTCATATTCAATCTTTTGGCTTTATTACTTATGAACATAAATGGGGTGTACGCACAGCTGTGAGAATTTGGATTCAGATCAATCATTGGTAAAAAAGAAGCTACTGTTACACCACTGTGCTCACCTTCTATAGCATTTTGCATATATCCTAACAATCCTGGTTGAGGTGTTTTAAATAACTTACTGGAACTCCAAAGAACATCGAGGAAATTAGTTTGAACTGGTTCATAGAATAATTTTTGAAATTTCAGTTTATTCGTGGCTGTTGATCTAGGCGATTGAATGTAGTGGAGGGGAAATTTTGCTTTATTTATAATTTCATGTGCTAAAGGGCGGGATTTGAGTAGTTTTATTTATTCTGTGAGCAATTAAGAGGTGTAAAAAGATGCTCCTGATGCATACATTATATCTCCGATCCCATGAAAGGTGTTATGGCCATCTATTGTTGCTATATTATGGTCGACATTGTCGGCGACCCATTGAGAGAAGTGGCCTCATGGTACAACGTTCTGGTTACTTTCATCCATTACAGAAGAGTGTATGTACTTCTGCACTTCATCGTAAGACACACTGAATCCAAGGCTGCAAAGTTCTTCAATTAGGAAACGAGATCCGAAATCTCTATGAATGTGTATGCCTACAGCAAGAGGAATTGGGCATATCAGAGAATGAGGCCTGAAATCTTGCATTACAGTCTGACCAATCGAAACCTGTTTCAGATCATTGCATTTACCACCGATTAGGATATCGAAAAAAGTTAGTAAAACAGGGTAGATATGTCTTGTTTTCTTCAACGGATGCAATACCTGATGCACTAGGATGAAAATCCTTATTTTTGTACAGCAAATTTATTTCAGTTCTGATCAGTTTCGCTGCAGACTCGATTAATCTATTTTTTTCTTCATCGGGGTCGTCAAGTCTTTTTTGTTTGTGATAGCCCGAGATTATGTGTGATACAGTTTTCCAAATGCTATCATGTTACATTTCCCATCTGTGCCTGATGCTATGACGTCACCAAACCATTCCTGCAATTTTTTCTTCAAATGTCTAGAAGTGTTAGGTTCACTTCGCTCTGGTAAAAAAACTACACATTTTTTCCAATAACTCACTGACAGATATTGACTCTGGACAGTTTTCTTGTGACCACTCACATGCCTTTACAAAAGCATCAGAACTATCAGTATTACCCGGATGGCCTACTGATGTGGGCAACCCTCCAGTACCTTCTGGATTATACTTCACAGGAATGGGTTTTCTGGCTCCAAAGACTGATACTGCACATTTGGTGATATCGAGCTTCTGCAGTAGGTAAATCTATGACTGAAAGCATCCTCGCGTGTACATTTGCTGCCCATAGATCACTTCTAGTAGTGCATAGTTTGAAAATTATGTCGCGAATCTGGAAATTATACACATGAATGACTGCCGTTTTTTTCCCTTTTCATAATCCGTAATAATCTGGCCACAAAAAAAAACAATTCTATTTGAAATTGAACGACCCAACACTTCCTCGTAGTATTCTCGAGCTGGTCGAAGGAATATCATCTTCCAATGTTCCAGTTTTACATCACTTTTCATTTTGATAGTATTGAAGTAATTTTGATAGGATTAACGTAATTCTGTTAGGAACACGTCGACATTCTGTACCAATATAATTTAACCCCACCAGTAGCCATGGGATTGAAAAGTTCATGAATTTTATCATCTCTTTGTTTGCTCACGTTGAGAATTCCAGTTAAGCTGTTAATATGTGTGTGTTTCAGTGCATATCTAGGTGTTTTCCAATATGCGATATTATCCTCTAAAGTAACCTACTTAAATTTTATTTGGTGTAGGAAATAGTTGCCCACGTGGTCTAGAGTTGAGCATGCGGAACTTTTGTTTGGAACGGAAAGTTCGGCAGCACCGTTTTGCATAAGGGTTAATCTGTTGACCAAATGTGGAGCAATCTATAGTCACACTTAACAGGAACTCTCAAGCAGTCTTAGGTATATGGAACGAGATATCACTTCTCATAAAATTCATTATATTTGGCCTTAAAACATAAAAGATAGTCTTATATTTCTATCAGTAATAAAATATATCGGTGTCTTATTGATTCCCTTTTCCGAATACGTTAGGAACATAATATAACTCCCGGAAACTTAGTGATAATTGATACGGTTCTATTACAAACGTAAAATTAGAAAGATAGATTGTAGGACGGACCAGTTTTAAGTGAAAATTTTCCACGTAAGAATAGGGACCACGGCAGCAATGAACGATACCACCAATTGTTAATGATAGGTAGTATTTTTTCATACTCTTTTTATATTGATTTCCTTTTCAGTTTACAATTTCTCCACGGGATGGTAATTACATTTTTTTTACTTGCCTGTAACCTTATAATACTTTTTTCATACTATCATGAATGAGCTTTAAATAATGCTCTACGTGAGACATGAGTGTAGAATCCATCCTGTATGAGTAAAATGATCGTTAGAAGCCTAATTGCATGTAAAATCTCCTGGCACATACGTTCCTTCATAGCAGTGACGTTGCCTGGATTGTGGTTTGGGAGGGGCTGAGTTTTAAGCCTGGGGGGTTCTCTCTTGGTACAATTTGATTCGTTACTGGGGTTTATTTATGGCTACCTATGTCATAGAAAACTGCACTTGAACTACAATTGAGCTTAGAATAAACAAAATATTATAATTTAAAGATTTAGCCGTCTGATGAACCCCGCTTTTTATTATTATTATTTTATTATTTTGGTGCTAAACTTGCACTTTCCCTAACACCTTAATTTTTCCGATTACTTTAAGGTGTTATTAGTATAATTGTGAGTAACATAAAAAATCACCCCCTGCTAGACACTCTTGAAGTGCCTAGCAGGGTATTCCGTAGATGAAAATGTACTTTTCGAGATACCTGCAAAATAATTAGAAGCCATTTTCCCTGGGATGTAGTAGGACTGTGTGCTCCAGAGATGTATTAAAAAATGAGGAAGAATAGGAAAACGCATAAATCGCATTAAAAATGTAAAGGTTCGTATATTTTCTCAACGAAAAAATAAATTTGTCATTCACCGTAATGCTTTTTATGATATCACAAAAAAGCCTCGGTAATTAAGCTGTTTTCAGCGTAAAAAAATAAATCAAGTTAAAGCTTGAAAAATGCATATTTTGTTAATTACTAAAACATTCAGAGATATAAAACAAAGGTTTTACGTCATCCATATATTACTCTACGTACATCTTGCTCCACACTGCTACTTCATGCTGCTGCTTGATTCAACTGCCAGAATTATATAAAACATTTCGAATATGGCCTCTATTTCAACCAGAGAAAAACCTCGTTCATTCTACCTTAAAGTGTTCACTTTGAGCGAAAGTTTGACACATTGACTTTGGATGTCTTGTGACTGGCAGAATTTTATTCCAAGTCATCAATGAATGAAAATTTGTATTAAAGTTACATTTCCTTCTAATTGTATCCGCCATATCCGTTGATTCAAATTTAAAAAATAAAATGTTTGACCTTTGGACATCGGATGCGAACTCAAGCTGCATTCACGCCCGTGACGTTGATCCAAGTGATTATTTCTTTCATCCCCTGAGTTGACCAGCGAGATTTGTTCTTTTTTAATGCTCAATGTCCAAGAATGGTTATAATTCCACGCCATGGATGGATTTTCATTCAGAAAATTTCTAATCTTCCGTCAATTTTTTTGTGCGAACGTGTTATGCTTACCTTTGAATTTCGCTCCCTCGATGCTGGTGCGGCGCGTTTACCCACCAATGTAGTCGATATGACATAAGAACTGAACGGGAGTTCTCTTCTGGGCTAAGCTGTGTTCTTAAGGCATGTTGTCGCGGTCGTCATCCTCTTGTGCTCAATGTATACCGGCCTTGGCAGTGTTTCGTTTCATCTGACGCGAAGTCTCTTTTGAGTCTCCCTTCCATCCTTTAGTTCGGCTATTCAAAGTCGCTCTCCCCTTTGTCATTCTCTTGTCGACTAAACAAATCTCGTTTCTGTCTGGCTTCTCTTTACTGCTTGAGTTCATTAAAATATCCACTACAGCGTCCATGGTTCTTGAGCAATTGTAAGGAGAGCATCATGGGCATAGTGTCCATGACGCTAATTCCTGGTGATGATGACTCCTGACGTCGACATACACACAGATGCAAATCATACTCGCATTTTATGGCGAAAAAATCTGTATATATTCATAATATCTAAATAAAATCAGCGGAGTTGAAGAGACGAATAACCTATCCAGCAATCTTGGAAAATAACATATTAGTCAGTAGTAATTTAGACCATGAATCCTACCTTTCCGAGGCTCATTATTTGGTCTTTTAGCATTTTTCTTTTTTTTCGGTGATTGAGGAGCTAGCCCACTGCACCAACCCCCAACCTGGAGGGCGGGGAAATTTTTTTTCGAGGTTTTCTTCCTCTAGCCTGTTGGTCCGCGGGAGGTATTTAATTTCCCTCCTACCACCCATATCTGGGAGGCATTCCCTTATCCACCACTTGGGGACACGCCCTCTAGGGGTAACAGGCTCCCCCGAGAGACTACAACCGACAGGGAAAAAGTAAAGTACGAGCCACAGAAATGGACTTCTGGTGGAGATCAGTCAGGAAATCAAGAGTAGAAAGAGTAAGAAATGAGGAGATAAGGAAAGTCATGGAGGTGAAGAAGGATACAGTGGAGATTTTGGAAGAAAGAAGATTGCAATGGTTCGGACACGTCCAAAGAATGGGGGATGAGAGAATACCAAAGGCCCTAAAATGGGTACCGGAAGGCAGAAGGAAAAGAGGATGACCCATGAAGTAATGGTGGGATGGAGTGAGGAAGGAAATGGATAGGTTATATATGAGGGGTTTGGATATGTCTAAATGTATAGGAGGGGTTTGGATATGGGTGATGCATTTGATAGGGACGTGTGGAGAGGTGGGGTGATGAACTTGATATTAAGGAATTTTGCTCATGAAAGAAGGAGGGGTGGGGTTTGGTGAGGGAAACTGCTGCAGAGTGGAAAAATCCCGAATAAAAAAAGCAATGTAGACATAAGTGAGTAGAGAATTCGAAAAAGAGCATCATATGGTGTGAGTTACATATTAAATGTATAGGTTTATTGGATATTATGGAAATAGGGATATGTCTGCCGTGAATTGTAGGGATGTGAATTTTGAGATCAGTGACTGGGATACGTTTGAATAGAAATAAATCAAATTTTGAGATCCACCAAGAAATGAGTAAGGATGAGATGTTATGGAAGCGTATTGAGATTAAATGAAATTAAAGTCATAGAGCAACTCGTAAGACACTATTACTTCAGTAACTAATGTTCTCAAAGACGTTTGAGAATAAAGGTAGGGATATGCCTGGAGTAAGTGCTTAGAGCGGATCAAGACCCATGCATAGAATATGCATGGAAATATAAAGAATACTATGCATATCTAAATTGGAAGCTACAGGTATGAGGGATGTATATGGTGTTGTGATAATTGTCTGATGAATGATTTAGTTCTCAATTTTACTGTCCCTTTACGAAATATCTCCACTCAGTAACACTACTTTGCGTCCGGCGCGGGCGCCGTGTCCAATACGACGGGTCTCTTTATAATGGTTATGTTTCTCAAAAGAGTGATTGCAAATAAAAACTATCGAATTAATAGTAGTACGAATAAATTTTGGAATCTGGACTTCGCCGCATCGCATTCATTCGTTCCAGAGGCGACCGAGCAAAAAACTTGGCACGCTAGCATTTCAAGGAAGGAAGTTGGCCGTGCAAATTCATCTCACGCACGCCTTTCAAATAAAGTTCTGCTCTAAACCGTCCAAATCCTACTGCTGCACGTGACAGATGTGTTCATTTTTTATTCAGCCAACCCACGCGATATAAAAATGGAAGAACGCGCTGGATGCCCTTAATTCACAAAAAAATATGCCATTAGTCCCGAAGGAATTTGCGGCTCATGACTAGAGCAAGCGCCTTTCATGCGTAGAAATGCACGTGACTGAATAGATAATGGACTTAATTGACTTCGGTGACGCAATTCGTTTGATGTTTGCATGAAAAGATTAATGAAGATGCATTATCATAATGCTTGGTAATTAGCATACACATTTTTAAAAAAATTTTACCCTTCGTTCATTACATTAAATTCGCGGTGGTTCACGTGCAGCGGTGCAAAAATGTGTTTTTGAAGCGATATTGGAACATCTCTGGGTAATTACAAATAATAATTAATTAAATGTTTAGTGAATAATTAACTCAGTTTTCATAGTGGTTTATTAATTATGTAGTTTAATACAATTATTAAATGAATCCCTATTCAGAGCTTTTCATTCTGGATATAACTCCCCATTAGACGATATAACAAATGCAAACTGCTAGATATTACATCGGATGCATTATGTTTGCCATAATCCATTTTTTTACCTCAGTTATATTTAAACTAAGGTTTGATACGATGAAACAGAATATTAATTAGCAATTTTCCGTAATGCATATTCGTTCGTTAATGTGTTTAAGTTCTATGTACATTGCCATAATATACTTGAGTAATTTTTCACCCTATTTTGACTGTATTTATTAACTTTTCTGGGATTGTAACCCGCAATGTGTATATTAATATTGGCGCACGTGTTAATATATGTTTTTAATTGCTTGAGACTGGAAATCATTGGCCATAGATGTAGTATTACCACTAGGTGTGTGCTAGTATAGCAGTTCATGCTAAGGTGATTGAATATATTAGCACTTTTTGCCCTAAAAATATAATTCTGAGTATATTATAATATACTATTAATAGGAGACGGTTTTTCCCGGTGATTAAATATTTTTAGAGCCATAAATACGAAATAAATGTCAAACGGAAGTATATATTGAATCTAAAGGGCCGTTGGCAAGGCACCTTAACATTTATGGAACAAGTGTAATAGTCTAGGCCAGTGTTTCCCTATCTTTTTCTAATCACGACCTCCTTTGTTCCACAAACCTATACCCAACGCTCCACAACCGTAAGCTTTAAAGCCATAGACTAAATAACCAAATCAGTGAGACTATAAAAATAAAGTTAAAATTTATGTTATTACACTAACGTTTATTTAAAACCCAATAGATTGATAGTTTTTTCATCCCCAGGCATGTATGTATGATAACGTTCGATCAGGACCCTACCTCCGGCGCACCCCAGCCGCCTCCTTGCTTCTTTTCGCCCCCTTAGATTGAAGTACCGCACCCCAGGGGGCGGTTGCACCCACTTTTGGAACCACTGATCTTGGCTATTAAGTAAATTAAAGTGGAAAAAGTAAATTAACACTTTGAACTTTGCGTCGCAGGCAAGATTCCTGCGATTTGAATTGTAACTTTGCGGCTACCATTTTGATTATATTAATAATTATTTGCTCACTTGTGGTCGCAGCTCTATGCCAAAATCATGCGTAGTTACTGCTGTTGGATGTCATCAAATCCAAGCCCATATTTACGATCACGACCCACTGACGGCCGTCCAGGCGGGGGAAGTCCAGTGTTGTTCTGGGTCGCTGTTTTTATCCTCCACTCTCGTGATCAAGTCCTCATGCTGAGGAAGACGCTGACGCTTTTCTCGAAAGTCTCCCCTTTCCGATAATTGATGGCATTTGAGAATGCTTGGGCACGTATTAGAGGCGATTAGTGAAGTTCCAGTAAACGTATCGTCACCATCGCAATGGTAAATACAAAGAACATGAAGGAAAAAACATGTCGTGTTAATGAAATGACCTTATTAGCTTTTTTCCCTGTATCCTTTCCTTGATAATTACGACTAATTTAATCCAATTATTATAAGGTTTAATACCGTGCATTAATAGTTCATTTGGCTTCTGGAATTAGCAGATTTTCAAGTCTATCATGCTGATAATGCATCGATGTTGCCTTACTATTTAAGATGGAGTAAGAAACGAAGAAATCAGAAGGGGAATGAATGTAATATAGAAAATAACGTAGAGGATAGGCCTAAAAGTTTAATATTTCATGGATACTTACATGTATCTACATATGTATAAGTAATACAGCAGAGTAATATGATTACTCTATAGTAATACCAATGCATGCATGAGTGCCTGTCAAATCAGAACCTCGCACGCTCCTGCGGTCGACAGGCTTGGACCAGGAAACAGTCAGGAGAACATTGTAAGGCCTAACCAGAAACCAAGAGACAAACGTCGAAAAACATGCTAGTATGTAGTACACGGGTGAACATACCACTAATGATTAATATTATAATAATTTTGTCATGGATACTATAATATATATTAGTTCGTGTAGAAAATAAAATCATGTGTGACATTTCAAGTGACATGAGGCCACAGGAACAGTGGCATCTAAGTTAATAAACAAAAGCATAAATCTAATCCTCCCAGCAACATTCTGAGTCATCTTCATATCTCGACAGCCATGCTGACACGCCAAAATTGTTACAAAATTGCTGAAACAAAATTATTTAGTTCCATGCTGACGTTGCTGACATTGAAAACCAGAAATTAAATGAAAAAGATAAATAAATAAAGCTACGTATCCTGATTACTAAAATAATTGAAGGAACTATTATGGTTCTTAATAATGCGTGGAAAAAATGAAATTTTGAGCCTGTCGTCTTGCAATCCATCTCTCTAATTCTGCACATGTGATCGAGCCTACGATTTTAGCACGGGGTATATAATATGTTCTTTACAATTTCTGAGAAGTAAGCGGCCTCGACTTTACTCAGCAGGTTAAACCTATTATTTATCCTACGCTGTGGGAGCGATTCCCATATCAATCCCTTTTTTTTAGCATCGACACACTACCAGACTTTTCGTAACATCTCTTTACAAACCTAGCTGCTCGTCGATGCGCGCGATCTAATTATGATATCGTACTTGCTTTGCAAGGATCCGAAACACAAGACGAATATTCTAGGTGTGGCTTAACAAGAGAAAAATAACATCGCCCTTTATCGTTATCGTCGTATTTTCCGAATATTCCTTTGATAAATCCTAGCTTTATGTTGAATTGACCACATATTTCCTGAATGTGTCTATTCCAACGTAGGTCCTGAATAACTGTGACGCCTAAATATTTAACGGACTCGGACTTGAGCGGACTATTTACGATTCTTTATTTCGTAAGATCGTTCTGGAGAATTCTTCTTACTCCAAAATTGTACTACCACGCAGTCATTTAAGTTTAGTTCCAATTGCCATATTTTGTATCAGCTTGGCAACTACCGCAATTTGCAACACCAGCTTGGCAACAATCGCCTTTTTTATCGCCTGCGGTTTTTTTCTTTTGCAAAAATAAATTAGAAAGAATGTTCCTACGAAATTGCAGTTCTTTAAATAATGTGCTGTAAATAATTCAAAAAGTATATTTTTCCTTCTTTATCATAAGTGGCAATGGAGCGAGTGAAGTGAGGGCAATCAGGGGTTTGGGCCATGGGTAAAGCTCCTGTTATACGAATAATACCACCTTTTGAATGAAAGCCATTTTTCGTTTACATAATTCAACTAACGTTTCTTTATTTATACTAACACCAGTAGATGGTGCCCGTTGAATCTCAACGGGAGGAAAAAATCAAATTCTAGCTTAGGGTTAAAAGAATTCTCCAAATATGATGCATGTACTATGAAGCAGTCAAAACCAGGCATGAAGAGGTTGGGATGAAACATTCCGCTGCTAAAATCTCGCTGTAATTCTTTTATATTGGTCATTAAACCTAAGCAGTAAGTGCCTCGCTCATTATTTCCCATTCAAAGCTTTCTGCCTGCCTTTGGCCTAACCTGCTAACTGCCGCAGCCGCCTAATCTGCCTTACCTGCGGTTGTGTAGTACATAAAAAGTCTTATTGCTGAAATAAGTTGTGCAGAAATTTGTCATTTTGGAACAAATACTAATTTTTTAGGAAAAAAACAAAATAATACGAAAATGGAATGCATTTATTAAAAACTTAGTTCTTTCATTCACCCGATACTAAACATTTTGCAAGCCTATATATCGTGAGTGCAAGTAATGAACAGTGAAAGCAGAATAACAAATTTCTGCCCCGAATCTAATGCTTTTCTTGTGGAAGTAAGAGTTGGATAAAAAGGGCCCTAATAGAGGCCCCTGGGGCCCTTGGAACTTTTGAGTGTAGCCTATTATAGGTCCTAAGAATCATGTTTGTCAAATTTCTTACGCTTCTGTCAAGGGGTTTAGGAAGTCTGAAGCGTTCATGCAAACAGAATTTCAGTTTAATGTACTTATGTAGAAGATAAGGGCTGGTATTATATTTAAATGGACTCAGAAACCAAATTAACTTGGACTTACTAGTACGATACAATTACTAATTGTAGACTTACGTAGATTCTAAAAATCAAAGAGCCACAGGAGATCCCCTTAAAATGCATGAACAAGTCATACTTATAATTGGATACTATTTTAACCGAATAAAATAGTTTCAAGTAGCCAATAACCAAAAAGGGCTCACGATATTTTTCGTTCCTACAAAAAATTGTATTAATGGCATGAGCTGGCAAACATAATGGTGTCATTAATGATGATTTAGCGTTTCAATAAATTTTCTCTTTTTAGACATAAAAGTTTTGTGATAAAACATTTATGAGATCCCTATTCGACAGAATTTCCTTTCATTTATAAATAATTCATAACTTGCAACGGAGAATATTTTTTATTCGTCCATCTATAATTCATTAAATATTCACATACGTTTATTATTCACTTTTATTATGTTAAATAAAAACAAGTCGGCGATTGGAGCGTTTTACGATAAAATTGCGATTGCTTTTCTAATGAAAAGCATTGTAAAGGGCACACGGGAATAATTACACTGGTTAATTAATGCGGTCGTACTTTCAAACGAATCATTTAACTTAATTGCATATTTATATGCATTCGTGTGCAAAATAGGATTAGGAGGTGTATGGAATTGGAGGAATTTCCAGGAACTTCGCTTTGATCTACTTCCGCTGAGAAAAAAAAGAGTCCTCTTGTGGCCTCACGAAGATAGCGAATCCAACGCGTAATGGCTCGCAATGGTTGGTATGCCGTCCGTGGCTCGGTGTGGCATTGCGGTTGGGATTATATGGTCATCCGGGGCGAATGGATAATCCTTCTCCGTGGAAGGACACGGCTCTGACCGCCTTAGGGTCTGCAGCACAATGGGAACATGGATTCGTCTCATGGCGAAGTTTGATTGGCCACGCACGTCTCTGCCCACTGTGTATCTCCCTCTATCGGATGCGGAGACGGGCTGGGGTTGGTGAACTGGATTCTTACGTGCAAGGACCGGGTTTGAAACCCGGCGATGGTAGATGCACGCGACACTTTGATGGCAGATGTTTGCCGCATCTAGTAAATTATCCATTGGTGCTCTTGAAGTATGGAATGTTAAAATGAACATCCCTTGCGCGCACAAAAGAGAAATTGGTGCCATATATCTGCCGTGTTTTCCTTTAAATTCACTCATCCCAACCTAATCGTACACCTGTTTTGAGAAAAATTTCGCCTATCGTCTCTATAGTCGGGCTACTAGTATTGGGATTAGTTTATTATCGGTGCGTCTAAAGCTTAGATCATTTGCACCTCCCGTAACCCGTATTTTAAAAGGCTTAAAATTATGCATTGAAGCTTTTGATAAATAATTTGTATTTACTAGATATAACATTAAAACGTTTAAAAAATATACTTTATCTATTGTACTGAAAGGGCCTGATTCTTTTGAAAAGATTAAAACACGTTTTATACTGTAATAACATGAATCAATGCATTAGCGTAACTGAAATAAAATAGGAATGCAAGGGGGTTGGTGAACTGTATTCTTATGTGTAAGGACCGGATTTGAAACCCGGTGGTGGTAGGTTCACGCGACACTTTGATGACAGATGGTTGCCGCATATAGTGTACTCATCCATGGGTACTCTTGAAGTATGGGTAGTACTAGTACGGAAGATATTTTTGAAGCAGATTCAGCTTTATAGGTTTATCACCGATAATTAAGCTATTTTAACTGTGCCTACTCCAAAAGAAAGTGGCGTGATGGTTATGCATGTATATTTCATTTAAAAGCGATGAAAATAACATATAAAATGAAAAGATTACGTAAAAGTGGTAAAAAAGTGGTACTATTACGGAAAAGGTTTTTCTATGGATTAGTGTTCCTGTTTCTGCTGACAAAAATCATCAAATGCATCAAGTAGCTACTTTGTATAGAATTTATTAGAATTACTATCAAGGTGCTGAATCCATTCCAAAGTTTTGATTAACTATTCGAGCAGCTTTAACTGGAAAAGTTTTCGGGAAGCTGTATCTATTCTGGCATTACGGATTCTGCGACCAGACAAATGTTAATGTCATTCCATTCATTCATTCCATGAAGTTATCTCCGGGAGTGCTATAAATGATTGTAAAACCCTAAAGATATGAGGGATCAAGGGCGTGATTAAGGGTTTATATAGTGTGTGCGTTCAAGTTATTTTATTTTTGTTACCACTTTAATGAAAAAGAAATACGTGATGAACGTTCTTCAAAGTACGCCTGTTCTCTTAGGTTGGTGGTGTGGTAATCGTGGGTCAATCGGTGCACGTCTGAATAATGTATGAAGTAAGTCGAAAAATAATTCTTGGACCACATTCCATTAAGTTCACCTTTTCATGTGTTGGAACCACAGACCTTGAATGTAAGTAGACGGTGCATGACGTCACGGTCCCGTGGCGAACTTAAGTTCGGCTGTGGTCACGTTATCAGGGTCGGAAATCCCGACGACTGCGTTTATAGTGCGTGCAAAATTAAGCCCATTGCGCATGCGTACATGAAAAACAAGTGCAAAATTTGCTGTCCATCTGACAACACCGTAGCGTTTGATGATCTGCTGTACGATCGCTCTTATAAAATCGCTCGTTGGTCATCACTCGAAGAATATGAGCTCAATCGAAGGCGAACGGGTACCTAATGTTCGAACGTTGGCCAATTTATGAAATCGCTTCTCAGGATAGAAAATATTCCGCGCAGTGGTTGAACGGTTCGTATAGGCCTTCATCTCGATTTTGTTTGCTAACGAGAGGCGCTGGGCAAACATACATTAATACTTAATGGAGCTCTACACTTTCTTATTTAATATAGGAATCTTCCAATGCTCACTTCGAAGGGGAGATGTCATATTGAATTATTTCCGAACTCTTCAGGCATCAATGGACAATTTTCACCAACATTAGATTACGAATGTAACTCTCCCTTCATAAATCCGAATGAAATGCTAAATATTTGCCTGAGAGCTGTTTGAGAAGTAATTTGACAATTTTACGTAATACATCTACTACATCGACGTATTTTTCCACAAAAACTGTTACCTGATAACAAAGAATTTGAAAAAAGTCTCCCACATGTGATTAGTATAAATCGATAATCATTGGGGTGGCATAAAAACGCATCTTGGAACTTTTTGTTATTGCTATTACCTATTATCATTACGTATCTTACACCGGAAAAAGAATTTTTTCTGGGAAGTTGGCATTGTAAGATTAGTAATGGGATTGAGAGAAGTGGATTACCGTGGAAAATCATATTTGACAGCGTGGGGCTACTGTTATTCTTATTCGCTCCAAAGACAGTGAACCTAACTGTGGGTATTGTACATATAATTTTTTTAAATCCAATCGCAAATTGGTCACCAAAAGCGTAGTTGTCTTTCATGGCTGAGGAACATATTTATATTATTTATTAGTCAGTGCAATACAGAGTAAATAATTTGTTAAGTTTGTTCTTGACCACTTTTAATTAATTATATACTATTTTATTGAGTAAATACTTGTGGATATTAACTAGTGAAACACATATGATTCTTATAAATCTAATCTTGTCGTGCTTATATTCGAGTGCATCTTCTTTACTCTACATCTACAACCCATCTCTTTATTATCATAGATAGAATATGTATCTGCCTCACCAATTGTTTTCTTCGGAGGAAAGGAATTACATTCTTCTTATATATGTCAGTAAAGAAATACACGTGAAGCTGAATCTTCTTTTGGCTGCAGACCTTTTCTTATTTGCAACATTAAATTAGAAATAGTGGTTTTCTGTTGTTGGGAAAGGTGCCAATAGAAAGAAAATAAAATAATGATTCATATTCCTTGAATCGAATTTTATATTTCGGTCGAAATTCTGAAATATTAGCTAAAACGTGACGATTTTTCGCGTTTTTGAGTTATCGTCCCCATAACGACCATACTCACTGTTTAAGACGAGATTCCGTGATTCTTTGCACTGAATAAGATATGAATGGTTAATGACAATCAATGTAAATGATAATCCCTTATTCAAGAGCCCAATTTCAGTCCCGGTAAATGTATGGCCAGACAGGTTCACTAAACGAGGGTGGAACTTCACATCACTGGGGACATAAGCGGGGGTAATGGATTTCGGGAGGGGGTCACACAGCTGAGAGGCACACAGCACTTTCAGTTTCTTCGTGCCTGTGTCACGTTTGCGGAGGCTGAAGGGGCTAAGCTGGATTTCTTTGAACAATATGAAATCACTCATAGCCCGGCTAAGTTATGCATGATGTTGTTTTTAATGATCGATCGCCTTTGTTAAACCTTGTTCTCCCTCCCGTCCGACAATATGATGACCATGCCTCCTGACCTTCACCACCAACGGCTTTTCTGTGTTATACCCCCCCCTATTCCTCTTGTATTCCCCCCCCCCCTCTGTGACTTAATACCTCCCACCCCCTGGCCTCCATCCCGGGGTATATAAGGTGGAGATTTTGAGAAAGATGTACCTTGAGAATGGCATTACGTGCCGAAACCTTGGTCGGTGTTGTATTTTGTGGTTGAAATTATACTGTGTGGAAATTTACTACTTTGTTTTATTTAAAATGGACGTAAATGATAATATTCTTCCCATTGATATTCAACGGGCACCTTCGCTAGTATCACATAAATGGTGAATAACGAATGTCAAGGTTTCACGCCGACTCAAAGAATCGAAAAATCATACTTAAATATACTATTCGCCTAAATTTTGAATACTGCGCTGAAAACTACCAATAGCTTAAGACATATTCTAACTAAGTCAATATTGCCAAATATTTAATTCTTCTATCTTTTCTATCACTGCGTGTATGGTGAGTTCCACCGTTTAAGCAGATAAAACTTAAATAAAATGTGGTTTTGAGTTTTTTGTCTAATTACTTGAAAAGTTATGAAAATTAGCATTCTATGGCGTTCAGCTACCTTAAATGACTCCCCCAGTTAAAGTGCTATTGTAGAAGATGTCAGGGAAGAGTAAGTGAGGGTGTATTTAAATTAAGGCCGCACCCCTAGTTAATGTGAGCGCAGTCACTTGTACCTCAATATGGCTGTCTCTCGTTTTTTGTGTTGTTATAGCGTGAACATGTATCTGACGTAATTCCTCGCCAGTACGATACACGTAAGCCTTTTTGACGGTATAAACCATAAATATGAACTAAATCCATATTCGATATATCACTCCTTTATTCAGCGATCTGGAAACCTACCTGCTGATCATTCGTCGCCTGCGTGTTAGTCCGTCACGAATAAAAATGAGCTATGTAGATAGGCAAAAAAGGTACTGCAATTAAAAAATATTTTTTGAATGCTGTACCTGATGATGCTGCACTGTGGTGAAACCCGGGTCGTACAGTAAATATTGATGTGGAATTGTAGTACCTTCTTTGCCTATCTTCATGATGGATAAATTCCACCAAGTAACGCCTGAAACCGTTACCTAAAGCCTTCTAATGACAGTCTCTTGAGTCTAATAACTACGCAGAACCGTCGGTGGGTGTATTTCCCTACTTTGATGCATTCATGAGAATATTTTGTGAGGAAATATTACAAGAAAGTATCCGAAAGAATGTTGAATGTGAATTATGTGGAGGAAGTGATAGTAACTCACCAGTTCCACAGACTGTGATTCAGCTGTCCTGAAATAACATGCATCCGTATTTTTAAAAACTGTTACTTTCAACGGATGTTTTCTTCAATACTTCCTTTAAATGTTTAGCCGGTCGTGCGCTTGGTGCTTATTATTTGCTTCGATGTTATTTTTCGATGGTGTTGCTTCCGTGTTATAAGTACAAATATTGTCGCCATATTTTATTAAATGTACATTGAATTAATGTTTACCTTTAAATAAAGCTATAATATAGACATGCCATTTGCAGTTCAATCGGAAAGTTGGTTGGCAGCAGTTTGGTCGATAGCTCTATCTTCCTTTTTGTATCTTCATAATTACTGCATCCTACATCTTTGATGATATGCTCAGCAAATTGCAGTCGTGGTCTACCCCGGATCTTCAACCATTCATATGTCCCCTTAATATATTCTTTAGGAGTCCTTGGTGTCTCAATAAATGTTTACAAGTTGGAATATACTGCTTACATAGCCACAAGTTTCTCTTCTCGTTCATTCTTGTAAGAACTTCTTTATAAATCTGAAATGTTCATTTGATTTTAAGCATACGCCTATGGCAACATATTTCAAATTAGTTCTTTTTTTTCTTATCGTCTTGGTTAATGCTATCCTTCATGGGCCGCAAGGGTACAGCGTCATTTAAACCTTCCAAAAACTGCCACTGTAGTTGGAATCGGCAATATGAAAATTATCTTCCTTTGCAGCTCTATTTTGTCGGACATGGGTTTCAAAAGAATTTCCGAAGTATAGCGGGGACTCAGTAAAGGTCGAGCGCATCCCGATATGTAATCCCTGCCTTCCAAACCAATAAGTCTTCCTCATGGTGCAGAATGAGCGAAGATTTCCATTCATGAAAGAAGAGAAATCAAAATTTTGGATTCAATATTCAAAAATATGATTTTTCCTTTGTGGAATTTCGCACTTGTGTGCACTTGCGGGTGACTCCGTAAATGTAATATCGTGGCTAGCCCCGGTACCCTCAAAATATGCAGTCAATAGTTTTTAGGAAATTGGAGCTTCGTGGAACAGAGTAGTGGGAGGACTGGTGTAGGAATTGGTGGGGTTGAGGGCGTTGGAAGGGCCCTAAGATGACCGCTATAACCCCACCCCCTCGAACACCGTTGTAACGCGCAATTACTCGAAGCGCTCGAGGCCCGAATTGCGCACAAATGATTTCGCTCGTCTGCTGTTAAGGCCGCCATTAATGCGAAGGCGGCGTGGCGAAGCTCTGGAGAGAAACGGTGTTGTTGGGGACGCCGGGACACTCCTGGGGAAGGAGGATAGGGCCGGAGGGTGGGGGACTTAAAGGAGAAGGTGGGTGGAAGGCAAGGAACCAGCTCTCTTCCCCCTTCCTTCCCCCTTGTAATCGCCCTTATTACTCCGGATACCGGCGACACAGCCTTTTGGGAAATACTCCAAGACGTGCCTTGAGAACCAGACTGCGGCTATATTAGGATAAAGAGAGCTTTTCGTAAAGCAACGACTGCAAAAGGAGAGAGAGAGGGGGTTGGAGATATGGAAAGAAACTGCTCCTTATCTTCTTATCCCCACCTCACCTTTCGGATTGGGAGCTTTTCTTCCTCGAAAACTCTTCCCTCGACATCTTACCAAAACCTTCACGCCCTCCCCCTGAATCCCACCACCTTTAAGTCTCAAACCCTCCGTCGGTGGTGCTACGGTCACAACTTACTCATAGTCCTCTCGATTGTCTTTTTTAAAACTATTTGGTGCATTTAACTGCTAGGTATCCGGTGAGGGAGTAGTTTTGAGAATTCAACGCTGAGGACTCGGAACTTACTTTCTCGTTACAGCTCTAGATTGGAATAGTACGGACAATGCAACAAAAGCAGGGCTATCCAGTGCTGGGGGAAGATAGCGAGTAAACATGTGTCTACGGGAAAAAATAATTCCCAAGCTTTTAAGCGATTTTAAGCCATGTGATGTTTTTGTTGTGATGTTTTATATTTGTAATACATACTAAAATGTTTTAATGCCACACATCTTCTCCAATTGCCTCGGTCGTCGGCATCGGTCGAGGACAAACGCTGTCCGTACTTTTCTAATCTAGAGCTTTAAACTTACTTTCTCGTTCTTTTTTGTCTACAACCCCTGCGAACGACGTCTGCGAGCCCTAGTCACGCGACATCGATGCGAGAGTCATCGAAGGCTGACGATAATAACGAGAAAACGCGCTTTCGCTGGCTTCTCTCCACGATTGCCGACGACGATCGATGCGATAAGACAGTGCCTACCCAGTCAATCCGCAAGGGTTGCGGCAAAATATACCGATAAGACGTATGTGCTAGGGTCAACTTCATGCATTTCGCCAATTACATCTTTACCTCAAAATCATCGATACCTTAAAATAACCATGTAACGTTAAAAATAAAATTGCATGCTTTGCACTTTGAGTGCTGACCACGTAGTTTTACGTTGCCATTAATCTCTCGAAAGCTGCTGGCAAAGTAATATTACGTTCCTTTTAGTTTTAACAAATATTTTTCATTTATTGTATAGGCATCATTTCAAAAAAATTAACTTCCGTTCGAGGATTAATTCGAATATGAAAAAGCAATAAACTTGAAGTTATAAACTCAAAGACAGTATAATTTTCATTTTCCTGTTTGTTTTACGGCAAATTTAAAAAATCCTACAAATTAGTAAAAATAGCTGCAGCAGAAAAAAAATAAAATGGCTAGCACTCAAAGTGTTAATTATGTGGTTGGTGGCTTAAGGCTAATCTATGGAATGAGAGAGGGGAAAATCATACAATTCAGTGTCATTATCAAGGTTTCAGCAATTAACGAAGTGTGCGTGTTTTCAACAATAAACAAAGCATTAAAATAGCAGTCAGCTTATAGTTGCTTATGATGAATGTTAGAAATTTTCTCAAAGTGTCACCTCAAGTTACCTACCTCTTTTATACATTTAAAAAATGTATGTATTAAACTTTCTGACTAGGTTTCGACTTCGAGAGTTATTATCGAGGCACTTGTCGACTCCGTAAGTGGACACTTCGGTCGGCTAGCCTGTTACAGTATGGCTGCGGACTATATTTTTTACTTCAATATGATTTGCATAAAAAAGTATCGCTTGAAAATATCAAGTCCAATGTTGAACTATTTAAATATCTCTCAAATCACTTATTACAAAGTAAGAACCAATTTATAGAACTTGATTACAGGTATCATATGAAAAAATTGTTGAATTGATGATAACCTGCTGTGATCCAAATAGCCGTCGTGGACCGGTGGTAACGATGGGTATGGCCCGTGTTTTTCGTCATAATGATTTCTGTATACCTCTTGTATCTCTGTGTATTTATGTAGCTTCCAAATACTCTAATGCTCATAGCTTCAACAGCATTGGCACCATTGCATGTCGGTGAAATTTCACATCGTGGTGGTATTTGCAGCTTTTTGCTAATGCATAACTGTCATACCATTAACTTTGTCGTTTCATTAACTTTAGTAGAATATAGTCATGGAGTAAGCATGTACTCTACGCATGTACATTTAGTGTAGTTCATGTTCATGAAAACTCACCCCTCGACACACTACTTTGTGGAGGCTTGTAGGAAAATTATGTAGATGATATCTCATCTTTCTGGGTTCGCTTGAAATTCATCGTTAGCGATCAATTTGAAGCTATCGTCCAAAAAAAATGCCATCTATCCCTTTAGTACATGTGAAAGCATTGGAATTGGTCGGGAGAGGGGGGGGGGATTGGAAATCGTTTCCTGCGAAGCATTTTAACGTTCAACACCTGCTACTCATCGAGTCCCTTAATTGGTGGTCGTTTGAGTCGAGAGAGGCAGGTACTGCGGGAGTGAAGAGTCTTCCTTTGTGTGCGCGGGAGAATTAGCGCCAATCGCGCAGGCCGCCTGGTGGGAGGTTTAACATCAAGGATTTGGCGGATTTGGCCATTTGGCCTTGCTCGGTGCTGCCACGGTCGAAGTGCAACCGCGTCATGTTACCCCACGCTGAGAACCAGGATTAAAATACACCATTGTCTCTCGAGTCCTGGAAATCTCACCAACGCTTCCATTGATGATGATTGATGACTTCAGTCATAGAATTGACTGAGGGGCTCATTAATAACCTAAGCTAAGGCAGGCCCGGAGAGCACTAATTAAACCTGTTGCTCAAGAGTGGAATTATGAGAGTGACTCTGAATGAAAATGCTAGGAAGAGAGAACGGCATTGATGTAAAGTAAAATAATCGCCAGTTGAATACAAATTGAATAGTGCAATGCTTGATTGCCCCTTAAACATTCGCATTGAAGTACTAGGATGGGAATAGACTGGAAACGTTTGAGATGATGGTACGGAGAAGTGTGGAGTTAGCAATTGGACATAAGGAAAGACTACCCAAAATAGTTCCAGGCGCACTAAGGGAAAAATGTCATTTTACTGAGGAGACTATAATGCAAAAACACATTCAATGGATTAGTTAATAAGAGTTGATGGGTTGTTCCATTTATAAATAATAATTTTCTCCGGCAAGGTACGTCACTGCGTCTGTTATATGTGCACCATATATGAGATTTAGTTTTTTTGTTCTATTAGAAGAAGGTTAATATCATGTGCAGTCATGAAAAATATTTCCTCAATGCCTCTATTTTCGCTGCAGTAAATTTATTTTTTTAGTGTCATCGATCCTAATTCTTTTTGTTTGCCTACTCTCCCCTCTTTACTTTACTCCAGGTGAATCATAAGTACACAAGGTACTTATGGTGAGAGAGAAGGCACACTATTCACCTCATTCGAAATGACAAAACGATCGCAGTTTCGACCATTATCTGCACATGTTTGCTGTAGGGACATATAATCATTTTTTTGCGAAAATAAATTCTTATCATGAGACGTTTTATGTCTCTAGTTTCACTTCAATTTGACAAAACAGGTAGCTGAAGAAAGTAAAAAAATTGGATTCGGAGCCCAGATTGTTTCGCAAAATGCTGAATATGCACTTCACCAAACCTTGTATTTTCTTCTCCTTAAATGAGATCCAAATTCTTAACGATATAATAAGTTGTGTATTATGTAGTTTATAGAAAATAATTATAAGTTTTTCGATCAAATGGCTCCGCAAAAAATAGTTTATATAATGCAATGAGTAGTGGGTGAAAAAAGCAAGCATCAAATGACCCAACTATGACTGGCATCGTTTTCCCCCGTAGTAAGTAATTTTTATGTATTGTTTTTATGTACTACTTTAAGTAAATAGTTTAATAGTACTTTAAGTAAATAGTGGCATTCTGTGCAACGTTATTAAACAAGCTATCAACATTTGACGTTGAACTAATTATAATGATTCCATCCAAATATTCCACCTCATCCCTTGATTGATCATCTTGCATTGAATTATCAAAAACATTTTGCCCACTGCATGCTGCAAAATTTAAGAACTCGATTATCGAATAGATTTTTCTCTGCATTATTTTGTGATAGGTATATTTATGTTGGGGAACAATCAAAAAGCTCATTTGTGGATGAGTAAGACAGCATGAAACTATAGAAACGTAAGAAAAGAGTTTTTGTGGCAAGATTGACTCGGCGGAAATAGCAAAAAAAGGTGCGAATAAAGCTGCTGGAGATTCTTCTTCGAATTTAAGCGCAGTTTCGCAATTATCTACTTGAGCTAGAGGGATCCCTGGGGGAAAGACGACAGAATGCGTATCCGCCCCATGTGACGGACAGTTATTTAATTCCCGGGATACAAGTTCAAAAACATTTATGAGGGAAGCGATTAACGCCTATCACGGTGGAAAAAAATACTGTTAAACTAAGCAATTACGTCATTAATGTTCCATTTAGCATTTGATGCGAAGTGAAGTTGAACAGCTGGGGAAGGGGAGTTGGGGAGTATAATAAGCACTTCAAGACATTGCCGCAAGCTTCTTCGCGCTTTTTGTGGAGCTTCGAAATAACTCCGACTATTGCAAGTGTTTCTAATGGCTTCTTCGAGTAAAATTTTAATTGATACCGAGGGCTACCGTTTTTGCCATCAAGAGTCTTGAGGGGAATGTGGTGCTGGAGTTCGTAAAATACGATCCAACGGCAATTGTTCTTGACGGCATGTGCTTGTTTTTTTTGACGACGGACAGTTCTTAGGAAAGTAAGGAAATACGAGTGGGGAAGGGAAGGGGGCATAGTGGTAGCGATACATGGTGAAAGTCACCTGCACGAACCGTGAAGTTAACACGGTTAGGCTCAAATCCTGACAGCCTTTGCTTTTGTATGCCGAAGAACAAGTCTGGGAAAATTAAGGTAATGCAAGCGGGCAGAGGATGGATGTATTAATGTAGCAAAACATAGTGGCAGTCGCCTGAGCGTAGCATGACGTTGAGGAGGTACAGGCTCTTTTCCTGACGGAATGTGCTCCTATTTTTATAAGCCGACGGATAATTCCGAATAAATTAAAGGAATTCAAGTGGTTAGAGGAAGGGGGTACGGTGGTAGTGAGGCATGGTGGCAATCACCTGCGCGAAGCGTGACGTTAAATAGGTGATGGCTCTGTTCCTGGCGGAATGTGTTTGTTTTTATGTCTATGGATAATTCAGAGGTTTGTAAGGAAATTCGATAGGGTAGAGGAAGGGGGTACAGTGGTAGCGAGGCATGGTGGCAGTTGCCTGCGCAAAGCGTGACGTTGAGGAGGGGAAGGTTCAAGTATAAGGAATCGGCGGAGGAACGGAGGGGAGAATATAGCACGCGGTATGTCTATAGGTAATGCTGACAACATAATTGCATTTTACCTGAGGGGGCAAGAAAGTGTCATAAGCACGTTTCATGAAAATGTATACGACTGAAACAAAGCTAGATAAAAATGCAGTGCTACTATTCGCAAACCATCGGAAAACCCCGTCTAAACGATGGCGAGCATGCATAATTTAAAAAAAAACTGTTTGTATACGAAATACTTATTCCTATCTATATATATATATATATATATATATAATGAATTTTATCTTAATGCAATGTTATGTTATTAAAATATTTATTCAAAATAACGCGCGCTTGGCGGCATGGAAACACTACGTCATCGGGAACCTGGAGGAATTCGTCACGGATCGATATCGCTCACAGTAATCCACCGTATTTCATCATGAAGTATGGGTTGTTTTTCTTAATTCGACGAAATTATCTTTTTGATTTCCTTTGGAGAAGGCAATGAACTAGTAAGATTTTATCACTTACGTCTATGTACATGTCAATAAGAGAAGCGATACCGTTGTGGTAGATGGAGAGGGTACTTGCTATGGTGGACGATGCTTGAAGCTGTAACATGGGCGTGGCCGAACCAAAAAATAAGAGTAAATCGATTAGAATCTATAACTTTATGTAAAAAATATATGTATCAAGAGTAACAAACATTAAATTTTCAACAGGAAATAGATATACTTGCTTTACATCGGCTAATTTGTACACTCGCCTGTGCAATCCAAAGGCAAGCTAGGAAAAAACAGAGGTAAGAAAAATGATAGACATTTCGGTCCTCTGGTTACAGTTTGATGACGTCATGCCTTCTCCATTTACATCAATGAGCGATACCGTGCGGTGACGTCAAGTCACCGAGGTGCCGTTTTGTATCACGTGACTTTTTTCAAAATTTTTTGGAAGGCAACTATTAACCTGCAGTTGACGCATGCACATCTTTATAATATATTTTGAGTTCGTGAGGAAGTGTTTTGACGACTGAACATTTCAAAATACAAGAAAGAAATTATATGCATGTTTCCCATTGTACTAAGAGGGAACTAGAAATTTGAGATGAATAAATAATGAAGCATTTTTAAGTTGACAATGGAGACTTGTGACTTTGGCAGTCATGATTATCGAACTCATAGACTGCCTTACTCCCCCTTGTGAAACCAGTTCGTATGCAACGATCTCTTCTACTGCAAAGGGCTCTCTGCGCAAGTTCCCCCATTTTTCTGTAACACTATAAACCAGCGCTTATGGGTACGACGCCATTGTCGTTCTCCCGTCCGTCGCCACGTTTATGCTATGCGTCATTTATTTCGAAATATTTGCCTTGAAGTGGCCTCCAGCCATCGGAAACTGCAAGCTCGAACCTTTTTCTATATTTCACTCCCGTTCACTAAGAATGTGAAACGTATAGTACGCAAGTTAGCAGGAGACTGAAGACTTCATGTTTTTTCAGTAAATTTTGATATCATACTCCGATGTAAACTCACTTAAAACAATTTCTTAGGCGTCCAATTGGCACCTGAGTAGGTTAGTTTAAACTTAAACATTTAATTGGTATAAATGGAAACCATGATAATACCAGACTTGATAATAAAGAAGATATCTCTATGCAGGTATTTTTGCTCTTAATTTTCAGCAGACTTTTAAATTTTCCTTAATAATGTTATTGGAGCATCATTTTTTATTTTTACTTGTGCATGCCGATTAAAATATCGATCAGTGATATCCAATGAAAAATTTACACTGAGAGCAATGCAAGAGAGCGGAGGCGTCTATGATGATTGATTTCTCGCGCCTCAGACAGAGAAAGAGCTCTGGGGGTCCAGCGACCCGGAGAAGAGGCTACGATTAGAGAGGTGTCGATGCATATGGGAAGTTCCCTGTTAAAAGTCTCTAATGCTGTTTTCTTCCCGGAAAAAAAGGAATGCATTTTACCTAACTCCCCCTTTGGAGTAAATTCGTAGGTAATAGACTCTTCCATTGTCAAAGGTTTTCTGCGCAACTGCCACTATGTTTCTCTACCACTATAGGCAAACGTCCATATGTGGAGGAATGACACCAATGTTGTCGAAATTGTTGACTGTGAATCGTTTTCCCATGGATTCCTCATGTCTCGCAGTGTCCTAGTTTTTCATTTTCTGTGAGAGTGCCCGTGGAATTCTCCGGAAATGCCGCTGTCTGCATTTTAATGCGCATTAAAAGAACAGAGAACGTACTGAAGCGGAAAATCCGACGGTATTACGGGAACGCAACTTCATTCTTTGGAGTTCTGAATGGCTAAAAAATACGCAAATACTAGTGTGTTATCTCTTTTTCTTTGTTACGATAGTTGACCTAGTTTTATTCCCATTTTATTGTCCTGTGATGAAACCGTAGAAGTTATTACTCCCAGCTACTCGGCTTTGTTCTCGACGAAAGTTTTCATGTCACAATTCATTTCTCTCACATAATCCAAAAAATAATTACTTGCTACGTTGCTCAGACGTTTATGAGGTAATGGATGCGAAAGATAAGCTAAAATTGCATTCAAATGGATGGTGTCTCTGTTATTGATTTCAATCCGGGTAAATTGATGACATTTTCCTGAACTTGCCATTTTATTTGCGTCGTATAAGTATGTGAAACATGACATGCCTATCGTCACCCCGACATATAGTCTGTCCATTTTCACAAAGACAATGATCATGCATGATATTGTTAATTTCATGCTTAATCCAATGACCGTAGGACTTTCTTTGTTGGCTTCGTATGTATAATGAAACGTATTAAATGAAAAAATGATTTAAAATATCACCATGAAACATGAATTCACGAATTCCTTCCGAATCAGTGAGACATACTACTTGCTACTTGTTGCGAACATTAGAACTTTTACGACAGATAGATATTCTCAACGGCGGAAAAACGTCTAAATCTGAAATTAGAGTGTGACAGCTTTAACTCAAGGAACTTGAGCTCATAGAAGTGAATCAATGGTCGTAAAAATAACTGCAATGCTATCATGTGCTAGTAACAAATAAGGAATTTTAAGTGCAAATGTGCAACACAGTAATGCTTGGAATCTAAAAAATACTAAGCAATAATGAAAAAAATATATCATTTGAGATTTATATCGGTACTGGGCTATTTCTAAAATTAATTCGCCAATATGTTTGCTAAAAAGGAGATAACCTTCAATGAATAGGAACAATTCCTCTCTCTCTATACCTATTTTTGACAGAAATATTTTATAGTATTATGACATCTTAGAACTCTGAACTTATTATGCTCGTTTACCCAAGGTTCTTGAGTTAGTTACTTTTGGTTTTTCCATATGTAAAGCCACATGTATGCTTTCAAATATATGCTATTTTGATTTTTGTATGAAGGGCAACAACACAAACTTTACGCCTGCACATATCATTTCGTAGTCACTCAATCCAAATTATTCCGTTGATATTGTGAAAAATTCACCACTTTAAACGATTTTACAGGTAGGTATACTTACTAGTTTCACGCATTCTGGGACTTAAGTGCATGCGGCTTCCTTGACCCTAATACCCTTCTACCCCTTACCCTTCATTTGTGGGTGTTCTCCTGCGGTGGATTTTCTCCGTGATGGATACCAGCCAAAATCCTCACGTTTTTCCCTCAATTGTACTTATATTTTTACACTTATTTCTGATATTTTATTGTCGCGTTAATATTCTATTTCTATTTATGGTGTAAATATCAGGAGTATTAGGTCAAATAAAAAATTTGAAACCTCTGCCAAAGTTTTGGTAATTTTTTATTCATCCTTGGGGCAATAATAAAATGATACATAGCGAAAACTTTTTTCTGCAATCCTATTTTGGTGACAAAATGGTTTAAATATATAATTAGCGGTCATTAAGAAGAAAATATAAGGACATATTCAAGATTATATTACCTTTCAAGATTGTTGATGTTTTATTTACAATTTTAATTACGTTGCTTGGTTTTATTTCTTTGTTGAAAGATTATATTTAATTTATTTAACTATGGTTAATTTTACTTATTGTTAGATAAGTAATGTCTGTCCTTCTATTACAACTTTTTTGTTTTTGGAAATATGAAACATTTCTTTGAATAATCATTTTGATAAATTTTGCTCTACATCTGTAATTTTACCTATTTGGATGTTTAGTATTATGAGTATTTCTCTGATTTATCTACGATAATAATCACCTATGTGTATATATATGCCAGTATCTTTCACACAAGAAGTACACGTGAAGCTGAATCTTCATTTGACTGCAGACCTTTTTTTATTTGCAAAATTATATTAGAAATAGTGGTTTTCTGTTATTGGTAAAGGTACCAATATAAAGATTTATTTAAGATTAAGATGGATAAAGATTGAGAAAATTTTAAATTCTTATTCCTTCAATCGAATTTTGTATTCCGGTCGAAATTCCGAAATTTTTGCTAAATCGTAACGATTTTTCGCAATATTTTTAGCGTTTTTGAGTAACCATCCCTTTAACGACCATACTCATTGTTTAAGTCGAGATTCCGTGTATATCCATAAACTAAATGACTCTTTGCACTAAATAAGATATGAATGGTTTATTACAATGTTTCAGTGTTGATTTTTTCCTTCCCGTTGATATTCAACGGGCACCTCCAGTATGTCATATTAACTGTACTCATATACTGACAAGGAGTTCTATAAGAAGGAACTTTTAAGTCTCAATATCGCCCCAATAAAAACGTTTATCTATCTATCTATACCCCCTCAGATTAAAGTCTGTGCGGGCATGCTCGAGGTGAAGTTTTGCGTGGGGGTAAAGCACTGCCCAGTTGAGTTGTTGGGTCATTAAAGGTCGTTTTACACGAGGAACTTATTTGCACAACCCGATGTAGGTATGGATGTGCATTCAAAATTGCGTCGTGTCAAGTGGTGAATTGCAAGAATGCATGCGCAAATGCATGAACGACAGATGGGAAAATAGCCCCTGCCCTAATTCCGTGTTCGCGTTCTCGCAACTTCTGTGCATCAAATTGTGCAATAAAGTGCCTCGTGTAAAAAGGCCTTAACTGGTTGGACTGTGAGTTGGGATGTGTTAAATGTGAGTTGGGATGGTTGGGGCTGGGCGATATTTAATCCCACCCATCCTTGCTTACTTGAACCAGTGCAGGGGAGACTTTCGACGAGGGGAATCACTTGCACCGGGTTTCTCTCCTTCCTTTACCCACTGCTAATATACTCCTACCCTTAATAACTCTCCCATCTATCCTTTAGAATGACCTCAGCTTCGGTCACCTCTCCAAATAACCAAGCAACACATCTTCATTCGCCGATAAAACCTACACTTCAGACTGCCTGATCCATCGGATAGCAATTACCTACTTACTATCTTCATAAAAATTGCACGTAATCCGATTTCCAGTCTCTCATTGTAACTGAGTGATTATATCGTAAATTTATCTTGCTTCATTACCCTTAATTTCATGAAAAATATGCGTTTAAATTAGTTCCATTATTAATCACCGGAATCCATTCTCGCCATTCTCTAATTGATGCTGTTATTGTAGATTTGAAAAACACAATGTTATAATCCTAGGTGCCTCCCGTACTTTCCGGATTTTAACACTTTTAATTCTTTCCTAATGCCACTGCGGTTACAAAAAAAAGCTGAAGAAATTCTTATGAAAACATAATCAATTCAGTTGCTTCCTCAGTTTGAGAGTAAAACCCTCAACCTCTCAGCCACAATTTCCAGCAGACTAATCGAGAAATGTCTGAACGACTGGATGCAATGTTTTTCGCACGAGACCCGTCTCTCTCGGGTCAGCATGCGCAGGAAAAAACCGGAGCATTTGCCTGTACGTGAGTGAGCCAGGAGCCAGGGACGTATACTTGGAGGCAGCGGGAATTTTCATGGAGTAGTACCTACCCGCCCCATGGCGCAGAGCACGTTCCAGCCGCGGAATACGGCCCTCTGATGGGACATTAAGCCGTGGGACTCCCTTGGCGCCCTCGTCGTGGGGAAGAGGAGGTCATTGGCGATGCAGGAGGCCATCCCTGTGCTCTCCCATTCTCCTTAATCCCTTACCTTACCCCAGAATACCCGCAAGCCTTAAATGACCTCAGCAGTCGTGAGCCACCCGCAGTAAATGCACCGCATAGCTATTACTAAGTACTGCTTCCAGCGATTCCTCGCACCCTCCTTCCTTAGACGTGATTGGGGAATTTAGGTAGCGTCATCACAGAGAGGCATTTTTTACTTTAACTTTGTTTTGAGGAGCATAATTATTCCTGGTTCAAACTTCCTTAGATAAGAATAACTTAATACAGCCTAAGTTCATTATGCTATAATGCCTCGTTTCCATAACTGACATTACTACTACGGTTACTCTCTACCCGCGTAATGCTGTTTATGGAAACGCTCGAAAACATCTACCATAGTAGATCATCTTGCTTGGGTTGAACTAACCAGGTAAGTCGTCGACCATGTAATTTTTTTTTGTGATTGGTACGCAAGTATAGCTATATCATTATAAGAAAGAGGAATCAGGAAATGAAAAGAGGATTATAAGAGAAGGGGTCAGAAAGTATTACGGGAAATCGGTTGAAACACGAAAAGCGTTGGGGAATCCCGGCTTTGCGAGTGTTGGCGAGCTTATTTCATCAAAATGGCGTGCTAATTTAGTATCATGTGCGCGATGTTATCCCTTAGTCAGTGATGTATTCCATAGGTCTTCACATCGTTACCATGTAAGAATCCTTGCACCTTTTAATATCGTTTGTCGATGTTTTTTTGACTAGAATGTTTGTAATCGCTACGTCAAGAACTAGAATGTCTGTAATCGTCAATGGAATCGGGAACTCTTCACGAATATCAGTGAAGTAAAATGACTTTTTTCCATCGCTCTCTGCCATGAATCATTATTTCTGTCAAACATCTCGGGGCAAAGTGAATATGATTAATGCATGTTTTGGTATTGCCCAATGACCAATTTTAATCTTCTTTTTGGCGACTGCGTCGTCAACTGATCCGTATGAAGTTTATTTGGAGCGATGATATAATTTTTCACGCATTTCAGTATGTATATAAAGCTTCCGCATACTGTTATCACCGTCTAGAAGAGGTTTCCCGACCGCGACGTTCAACGCTGAATGCGAGTGCTTTGTTCGTGATCATGGCTAAGCTGTTCATCTTCCTCGCTGCCGCCTTGGCCTTTCACCGGTGCACTGCCCAGCAAACGGCTCCCGAGTTGCGGTGTTCAGATGGCTCTGGGACGAAGCGGACCACCTCGAATTTGATCCTTAGCACTAGAATGGACGAAAATAGGCTGTGGGTCACGACGTTCCACGCGTGGAAGGGCATTTCGAAGAATTCCACGAACAACATTACTCTCGACATCACCCACACCGTTGTTGAGTGCGATAGTGATCAGACAGTCCATATAAATGGAGTGATAAAAGGTAAGAAGAAGTTTCAAATTAAATAAACTTTGACATTCTAATGCATTTCTTGTAGTTGCGAAGTTGTCGTATCCGCAATATGAAAAATAACTGCTTCATTGTCAAAACATATTCATACTAGCATTTTGCATCGTTGTTTTCAATTGACCCCATATTTATATACCTACTCCCTTACTAGTGTAAATCATCTACTGACGTGAATTGTCATAGCTAAGTGGGTGACTTTTGACAGATTAGCTTCCTGTTTTGCCTGAATATCCGAACAAAGATAAACGCTCTACGCTCCATGTTGCGTCACCTGTATATTTGTCATTTGGAATATCGTGAGGCATTTCTTTTCCTTTCAGATACAAGCATTCTCTCTTGCATCGCTGGTTCTAATGGGCATTCATAGCGGCGAAACCCATATTTCTGTCCATCGCATATTGCCCGCCATACTGACAATATGGCTCAGTTACCCCCTACTTACATTACCATTATTTTTTGTTCAAAACAAATTTCTTTTTACGTATTTTACTGCTGCTAGGAATGTAACTGTGAAAAATGTACAACAACAAAAATTTAAAAAATATGTACTAGAAGGTGCAGTTCAACACCATAACCCGGTTGGAAACCCGAGAGTTCTTCATATTAAGCATTCGTCGGGGAAGACTCATATCCTACGTATGAAAAATGTGATTAAATGGTTTGATTATTCAATAACAACTTGACGTCGTTACTTCTACTGGGAATGCTTTATTCAAATAATCTTCGAAATGACCAACCAATGAATGAATACTGTGAAATATGCGAGTAAAAAATTCACTTTCTATCTTCCTTTAGAAGTGAAAGCCAATGGAAACGGTGACCACCTCACATTCAACCCAATATGTGGAGTAAATGCGGCCATAACTGAGCATGGGCGATCTGCTCAGAAGCTGAAGTAAGTTCTCTAAAAATTTATTTTTCATTTCATCAGTTCCAATTGTTTTCACCAAAATGTTTTATCCTTGAAATTGGGCCATTAGGTAATCTTTCCTTATATTTACCTACAGTTTGGATGATCCCGTTAATGGAGTACTTCTAACCAATAGAGCGCTGAAGTATAATGAATTGTTCGAAGTGAGACTGGACAGGAAAGATAGCAGATTTGATCACAGCTTCGCTCTTGGAGTGACCATTTACCAATATAATCGACCAGGAGACCTACCGACCAACATGTTCAACTTAAAGTAAGCCACCTTTCAAATAATTATACGCCAGTAAGGATTGAATTCATAACCAGTATTTTGTTGTCTTGCATATAAGTTATATAGAAATCTACATAAGAATAGCGCATAAGTGGGCCTTTTAAACTATGGAAATACAAATAAATTAAAATTTTTATTCGATGCCAAATTCTTATGCCGCACATCCGCCTCCAAGTAGTGAAATTTCTCAAGGTGTACATGCCTAAAATCAATTCTCTGCTTTCGAGCATATAAAGGAGTGCTTGCTGTCTATTTTTATTTCAACTTTGGTACGATTAATTTTTCAGCATTTATTATATCTGCATGCTGCTTTTCTTTAGTATGCAAACAAGAATTTATAGCTTTAGCAATTGGTGCAAGGTGAACTAATAGATTTAACTTATGTTATGGGCCTTCACATTCTATTCTTTAAAAGAGGAGGAAGGCGTATTGTTTGTCGTTTTGTAATGACGTTACGTACTGAATATAATTTTGAGACTTAAATATTTGCCTAAACGTAAAGTACCTACTATTCCATTTTTCTCTTCTTCTCAAAGACCAGCACTTTAATCTTTACATTTTTATGAATTATGGTGCGCTTACTTATGTTCGATAAACTGAAGTTATTTTCAAGTCCACTCCAACAATAACTTATGTGTTTTTATTTATTTCCTCTAGATCTGGAAACTGGATGATGTTTGAAAATGGTGCTTACCAAAATGGAGTTTTGAAGATAAAAAATTACGGTGAAAATTTAGACGCCCTTAAGGTAAGCGTTAAAGTTTGGATTTAATTATTTTTTTATGCAGTTAAATTAGTTTTCGATTAATCGGATATCTAGGCATTTCTATATCGATTATAAAACCTATTTTAATCGGTTAGCTTCTTATGGAATGTTTGAGGACCAAATGACTTTAACGTTAAACTCTTGACGAGGAGCACTTGGTTCTGTAGACATCACTTGCACCATTTATGATCGGTTTAATTAAGTTCAGTACTTTGTAAGCCACCATGAACAATACATTTTGGAAATTTTGGCCCTTAAATAAATTAAAATACCCCAGAAACATTTGATTTAAATTGCTTTCAAAGGTAGCACTCAAATTGATAATTTAAACGCTGAAAATTCAAGTTATTGCGATAAGTGCTACTTAACAGCTCTTAAGGCTCTTGTTTGAGATTAGAGATGCTTATCATTAAGAGTAATGCTGAGAAGCGGACTGGAAAAAATTAACTCTTGCTTTTGCGACTGCCAGTTGGTTCAATCTTCCCTACTTCCGCTTGCGAGCAACTGGCAATGACAGATCCTTCCTGAATGAATTGCTTTAAGGAGCGTAAGGATTTGCAGCATCGTCAGCATACAATGAATTGCTTTAGTGAAATAATTTTCAGTTGCATTGTTTTATTTTATTTACGTAATACCATTCCTCCGATAGTCACATTTGTATAATGTAGGTTTGCACTTAGCTTGAACTCGTGCCACGTAAAAGCAATGCAACAGTAAAAATATTTGCCATATATGTGTGTGTGCACAATTGATTTGACAAAGTTTAGGGATACCTGGATACACTTGCACAAAATTAATTAAACAAAAGAGTGTGCGTTGGGGGTACACAATTTGCAAAAAAATGCAATTTTTCCAAGTAGTTGATAAATCAAGCGAAGTACTAAACTACAACAACTGTAGGTCTGCATTTTCTGAAGTTTAGGCTTAATTTTCTTAAAATAAAAACGGTACAATGGCTAAATGTTACTGTTATCCACAAATATTGTCTAAAGTGCCAGATTCTGCGAACACTGTACCAGTTACTGGAATTTTCTCCCTGCTAAGGTTGGGGACCGCGCTGGTGTTATGGTGACCGAAACTGGTACCCTGCATTACTTCATAAACGGTGTGGACCAAGGGCCTGCCGCTTCCAGCATGCCTTCTCCAGTCTATGGAGTATTCCAGCTTCATCACAATACAGTGAAGGGAACCATAGTCAGCCCATAGCAGTAGTCAGCACTTAAGTTGGTTCGCTGTTTCATTTTATTTTCTATTTTAAACTGTTGCGCATTCTTCTACTCAAGATTTATCGCTGATTACAGTTGAGAATCGAAGTGTTTATCCATTCATGAAATCATTATCCTTCCACAAATGTGAAGGGAAAATGTTTTTGACAACTCCTGGCCCAACTGAGATATAATAAATGCTAATGGAAGACCTACCAATGATTCCTCTATTTAAGATAACACATGTATTCGATTATCTTACCATTTACTACGTAAATACGATGTATAAATATGATGCTGAGGAATTGAATAAAATTCAGTTATGAAATGGCACAAACTCACATCCGAATATGCTTGGGTAGAGAGAATTTAAGGGCTCAGTGTGTAAGTAGGATAATGCCATCGAAGAGAGTTTTGAGGATAACACGTTGAAATTACCGTATATATTCTACCCGTAAATCAGCTGTACTCAGGGCTCTCGATGCTTTGCCTGTCATGTAGGGGCAGATATTCAAACTTCGAACTTGGTACTCACTTGCTCTTAAAAATATATCTACATCTACAAAACACCCTGAAGCCACTTCAAGGATGTGTGGCAGGGGGTGAGTAGTCACCAACATGCATTACACTGTACCCTTTTAAAGCTAGTGTTACTACGACTATTGATGTATTAGTAAAACTCGCTAATGCTTTTCACGAAGCGAAACCTCACAAGCTCTATCATTCATACTGTGACACAAGCTCTATGGCAAGCTATATGACTCTAGCCATTCTATGTATGAAAAAATGGCTCTATTAACACTGAGACCTCCTGAGACTGAGAATTGTTTAAACTAAATCAAAAATTTATAGGTATCCAAATAATATTTGATGGGAAAAACGTCGTGTTGTTTTTGCTAAATTTGCTAAATGCATATTAGAATCGAAATAAATTTGAATATGAATTTATATAAAAAGGTCAATAGACTCGAGAAAAAGCCCTTCAAGCAAAGTGTAGCATCTGGAGGATGAATCTATTGAATTAGAGATAAAAACTCTTCCATATTTGCTGAGTGATATCCCATCTCAATTATAGCTCTATGCATGAAAATATCGCTTATTTTAAAGTGTCTCCGATTGATTTACGATCAATAAGAAGCGATGATTTTAGTTTACGAGAATCGACCTAAGAGAACTATCTTCTTCACCTTGCTTCTTCGTTGAGGTTTAGCCAAATAGATATATAAGAAGTTTTTGTTACAATTTTTATTGATTGGAAAATTAACTATATCGAATTTATAACCAAAACATTTATTTTTAACACGATCTATGGTGATGTTAGTTCTGTTTACGTTACTAGTGATGCCATTGGGAATGGCTTTAATGAAATATGTTTAAGAACCAAGATTTTTATACCCCATTGATAACTACAGGATACTCTAAGCATACTAATAACGCCCGAACCCGATTTTGATGAACATTTCGAAGTACTACTTTTTACTCCCGGAGAATTTATCTTAACCTCGCATCCAGGACCTAATTTATGCGCTTAAAATCAGCCCTTGAACCACTGCACATACCTAATTAAACCCGAAATCGATCGAAAACTATCACTATAGTTTTCAGAATACATTCAGTGATATAAAATTGGTGGGTCTCATATAAATATTTTCTGAGCGTCCTAACATCTTTTATGTAAATGAAAAATGGAAAATACTTTAATACCTGACGACAGCAGTAAAGAGTTTTACTATGCATTCTTCCGTGTATTCACGATGGGCTTAAATGGCATAGCAGGCGTTTCATGGCCATGAAAGAAATAAAACTGCAGTAACGCATGGGTAGCATAAACTGGGGGAGTTATATTCGGCCGCCTCCTGAGAAATATGGAAAGAGCATTGCATAAGTTCTTTTGCTTGTAGACGCTTTGCCAAGTTAGTATAGGGAAAAGGCAAAAATAAAAGTGACGCGGTAGAAGAGCTAAATGGACCCTATAAGACATGCAAAGCACGACTAAACTTTTAACATCTTCCCAACAACGTGGAATTTTACGAGACGCACGTCAAGTTAAATTGCACCACTCGTTGAGTTCTGGAAATAAATGTTGATGATGAAGCTGCAAAACAGCTTATTAATTATCTGCGAATGCAGCCACACACCTGCCTGAAGTTAATGTTTTATGCCCATCATAAAAGCGTCTCCCATCCCCTCATTGAAATTCAAGGTCGATCGTGTCAAATAATATTTTCCTGGCGCGGAGGTAAGTATGCACATGTTCGCTTTTTTTATTACTATTACTTCGGCCTCAGTTCTTGTGCGCCCTCATGTTCACGCCCATAAGATAGAGAGCCTCGGGAACACGTCGAGCGAATTTTGGTTAGGGTGGTGCCAGCATCGGCAATCGCTCACGATTAAGGAGGTCGTCTAAGGTCAACAACGACCCGCGGTGAGGGCGCCCTCCAAGCGCGCTCAATTCGACGGACAGATGCGTTGAATAATGAGACACATGCGCCGACAGAGGGTTATATGTATAGCAAAACTTAGTGGCAAGCACAAGCGGAGAATTAGAGGTCACTGAGGGTATATCAAGCGTTAATTAGCGGGCATAGGTACTGAATAATTCCCGGATTACACCTTTGTCTAATAATTCGCTAGTCTAATATCCCACTCATCTTGTAAGCTTCCAGCCGCTAGCGTAATTTTCATTACAAGAGAGTTCCACCAAGTTTTAATTAAAGTTAGCTGGTTTACAGAGTGTTATTATTTGATTGAAATTACTAAACAAAATCATTACCTGGTGCAGCGGTGGCATGTATTAGTACCAAATTCTGAAGTACTGAGTTCGAATCACGTTTCTAGTGGAGTGGCTGATTCCTCTGGGCCCCCTGGGAAAATTTGAGAAAAAAAGAAAACTTCGCTCCGTTCAGTTTCTATCGCAGGGGTCCTTCAACCTAGTGATAATCAATCGATAGTCCAGTGATAAACACTCGATAATTTGACAGCAACAAATATAAAATAGAAGATTTTTTGGACAATATAAACAGCCTCTTACCTTCTATACAATTCACCGTGGAAACAGAAAAATAATAATATCCTTCCTTTCTTTGATCTATCCCTCAAGAGATCGAGAGGAAAATTACATTTTGACATTTATCGTAAGCCCACCCGTACAAATAACTACATACATAAACACTCCATTGATCATTCTAGCCACAAATAAGCTGTCTTCCATTCCATTATACACAGAATGTTGAACGTTCCCTTGAAGACATTCGCCTTTAATAAAGAATTAAACTACATTAAAGACATTGCCAAACAAAATAGTTTCCAAATTGCTTTTGGAGTTTACATTACATTACTTTATTTATTTAAAAGCCGTAGGAGCTCACTTATTTTTCACTCGATAGTCAGTCAAGAACCTTACTTACAAGAACCTTAGAAGATTTTTGATACTTTTTTTTTAGATTTATACATATGAACCAAACCAAAACATATACAGCGAAACTGGAGACGGGACTATCCCAGCCAAACCGGGACGACGGGACGTATGGTAAGCCTATGCAGACTGAGGAGTGATAACGTGTTGGGTGATTTTTCGTGATACTAGTAATTTGACCGATGCGCAGGCTTTTCCTTACCCTTCATGTTTTATTTGGGTATTCGACTGGCTGATTGGTAGGTTTTTTGGACACTTCTAATCCTAACATCCCCATTTCTGCGACATGTTTTCACATTCTCTCACATAACTTGTTCACCATCAATGACTCGATAATTTGTCACCGATATTTTACAACTAACGATTTATTTGATGTTTTTTCTCGATTTCTTACTCCAGCATTTCGTTTGATCTTGGCCTAAAATTTTCAAGTTTTATACTGGCGTTTTATGCTTACAATTAATAAATATTGCTGTTGAACAAATAAAAAAAGCAAGAACGTTTTAATTTACTATATAAACGTTATTTATAAAAAATTACGTTAAAAACTATAGTAGATAATCCAAATGTACAGGCACTTCCAATGAAAAGTTACCACTGCAGAGCCGAAATTTCTAAGTCCGGAGTTTTTTGTAAATTTGGCATCGCTGCATGTTATGTACATTAGTAGCTTAAATTATTTTTTGATCTATCATTGACCTATATTTTTATAACCACTGTATACAAATATGCTGGGTATTAAATACCATGGTTTAAAAAGTGTTCATAGAAACGTATCGCGTGCATAGAGTTGTGCCAATTTCTTCCAACTTTAATTTATTCGTATGCGGCCATGTTGTTTATAAATTATGCAAAAGATATAAGTATGTAAAGATATTATCATTTTTTTAAGATCTATATTTTTCTCTACATTGATAGTTAACCTTCGATGCCAATTTTTGACGGTTTCCTTTAAATTCTCACCCCTAGTGTGGATCATTCAATACTTTCTTGGAAAAGTTTAAAATCCGGCCTTAAATAATAAGGTGTTTGGTGCGATTTTTGTTTACTTACAGATTTACGTGAAAATTTGCATGCGTGTTCTTATTAGTGAGACCTATACATAAAAGTGAAAAATTTCATCATACCGATTTGGTTTTTGGCAATTCAATGCTATCTTAAAACATAGCCCTATGGCACTTCACATAAATTTCGTAATAATTCTATTACATGTGGACAGATTTTCTTCTAAACGCGAAATAATACCTTCTTTATTTTTATAATCGTTGCAAACAAATATCAAGGTGTTACACAGAGTTCAATGTTCGAAAAAAAAATATTTCAACATAATTTCTAAAAAATAAATCAACAACAGCATATTTCCTTGACAACCAGCTATGGCCTTTAACGCATTGGAAATTCATTTTGCTCAGTTAACCTGATTAGTAATTCAAAACATTGGTTTTGTTCAATGGTTAGGTTAAAGTTTTTTGCTTTTAAGAAATACTTTCACTCAAGATAGAGAGCTCAAAATTATTTTATCGGATACCCGAAAGAATGAAAATTTTCATTTTCTTCAATCAATTCTTCTATTATATATGATAATTTATAAAGGAAATGTTATCCCGAGATTCGCAGAAGTAATTCAGCTATACTAATATAAAAATGTTATGGTGTCTGTATGTCCGTCTATCTGTCTGTTGCTCCATCACTCAAAACCTACTGGACCGATTGAGCTGAAATTTGTCATGTAGATAGAAAATATAGGTATCTGGCTGTAACATAGGTTATATTGAAAAGCCCTCGTGGTCCATGCTAAGCTTTGGGTTCGGTGCAGTGGTTTCATTTTTTGCTTTTTAAAAGTATGTACTTTCACTCAAGATAGAGAGCCGGGATTTTTTATCGGATGGCTGTATAAATAAAGTTCCTTTCTATTAATTTTTTTAGGCTTCATATTTGTCTGAAATTTTAGCGTAAAAATCTCATATTTTTCTCTAAAATCAGAAATAGCTAATTTCTTTGACACCCAGAGATTTGATTTCAAAGGATATACATGCCTCTAGCATTGAAATATCATGTTTTCCTGCAGGCCCATCATAGCACGTAGAAAGGAAATCTGTATAATACGGGCCCAGAGTCCCAAGGGCCCCATGATTGATTACTTTGGGGGGTAATTGCTGTTTAATTTTGGTAATTACGGGTTCAATGCACATTTACAACAAGTTTAATCTTCAAAGTCTATTCTCAAAATAGCTCTCATAGGGGCACTGCATGTATATGAGAGAACACTTACGTAGTAAACGGTACACATAAAAGAATTAAAGAGGCTTCGCAAGCAATTAAACGTGCAAGAATATTTATGTGCAGCAAAAAGTAATGGTAATAATGCCTCTCTTGCTACAACAAACACATCTTTGTTTATTATCGTTTAATACTCAGATGTAATATACGTAGTGGAACCACCTGCCTCTCATTACGATTATGAACTGTTTTTTAGACCAATTCCCACATCATAAACGTTACAAAATATTTATTTTTAAAAGTGTTATAATCAGTTAACATACATTCACTCAATCATCGAGTTGCCTATTAATGAGTCTCACTCGCCGTTGTGTTTCCCCTCCATGGACTTAAAAATATATCCATAAACATGCCTAATAGAATAAAGGGTAACCTTTCGAAAAAATCTTCTAAAGTATTAGGAATGTCTCCTTGGTGAGTAACTGAGTCCTTGCATGATAAGGCCGGCCGCACACCGAAGGTGCAAACTGTCTGAATCAAGTGTCACGAGTCATTTTGTTGGAAGCATTTTGACAGTTTGCTCCTCCAGTGTGCGGTAGCTTGCGACAAAGAGACATTTTGACTCGAGTTTAGTTTTAGTTTTACGAGAAAAATAGTTAGTTGCCCGTTCACACTGTTAAGAAGATGAGTGCAGAAGGTTATCTTAATGTTGCCATGTGCTTATGGCAGTTTGTCCAAATGTTGGATATATCTCCAGAAAGCAAGCTTTGGGTTCACCCTATTAACGAAAAGAGGGATATAAAATCATTTATATCTGAACTGAAGTATTTCCCAGACAAGTTTTACAACTACTGCAGGATGAGCGTAAGGAGTTTTGAGGAACTGTTGAAGATAGTTGAGAACGAGATTACCAAGAAGGATAAAAACTACCGTAAAAGCATAACAGGTCATAAAGGCTTCAGCTATTATGGTCAGTATCTCGTTCTATTGATATTTTTAAGGAACACATGTCATAAAACAACAAAAGCAAACGTACGCCGGCCGCACAATGCTCGAAATGAAGTTCGAAAAGCCGCCGTGCGCATGCGCGGACTCTTTAGCTTCCGACGGTTGTCGCGAGATATAAAATTTCCACTAGGCGTCCGACACTGTTTCAAGCGCCTCGCAACGTCACGAGGCGCCTCGAAACACGCGTTTCCTCAGTGTACGTCGGTCCGTTGAAATACATGCAGAAGTAGGTGTCCGACAAAACTGTAGAAACAAAATGACTCGCGACACTTGCTTCAGAAAGTTTGCTCCTTTGGGCTGGCCGCACACCGAAGGAGCAAACTGTCTGAAGCAAGTGTCGCGAGTCATTTTGTTTCTACAGTTTTGTCTGACACCTACTTCTGCATGTATGTCAACGGACCAACGTACACTGAGGGAACGCGTGTTTCGAGGCGCCTCGCGACGTTGCGAGGCGCTTGAAACAGTGTCGGACGCCTAGTGGAAATTTTATGTCTCGCGACAACCGCCGGAATCTTAAGAGTCCGCGCATGCGCACGGCGGCTTTTCTAACTTCATATCGAGCATTGTGCGGCCGGCGTACGTTTGTTGGTGTTGTTTTATGACATGTGTTCCTTTAAAATGTCAATAGAACGAGATACTGACCATAACAGCTGAAGCCTTTCTTCAGCTGTTATGCTTTTACGGTAGTTTGTATCCTGCTTGGTAATCTCGTTCTCTACTATCTTCAACAGTTCCTCAAAACTCCTTACACTCATCCTGCAGTAATTGTGAAACTTTTCTGGGAAACACTTCAGTTCAGATATAAATGATTTTATATCCCTCTTTTCGTTAATGGGGTGAACCCAATGCTTCCTTTCTGGAGACATATCCAACATTTGGACAAACTGCCATAAGCACATTGCAACATTAAGATCTTCTTCTGCACTCATCTTCTTAACAGGGTGAACGGGCAACTAGCTATTTTTCTCAAATCGAGTCAAAATGTCTCTTTGTCGCAAGCTGCCGCACACTGGAGGAGCAAACTGTCAAAATGCTTCCAACAAAATGACTCGTGACACTTGCTTCAGACAGATTGCTCCTTCGGTGTGCGACCAGCCTTGGTGTGCGGCCAGCCTAAACGACAAAGGTTAGACTTGGATGCTCAAAGACATGTCCACCAGCGATCGCATGAGTATCTCCACGTGGTTTTTCTCGGGTTACGCTAAGAACCGCACAAATGTTATCCCAACCCAACCTACGATCAGGTACCCAACTATAAATCTGGTTCAAATATAGATCCATCTGTTCGAAACTTTACTCCGTTTTAAGATGGCGGAAACTATAATGACGTCACTACATGCTTCTCACCCGAAAGAAGAGCGGAAATTCTGCACAATAGACGACATCCGTGCATGAAAATCAACAAGTGCACTAATAATTACCACAGATTTTTTATTTAGAAATCGTAACCAATGGTAATGGTTCCTCTTTACACCGAAGGCACTGTCCGGGTGACGGTGGATTGATAGGTCAAATAAACATGGCTGCCGTTAAAAATGCTCCTTTTGACGTTGTCAGCCGCTGGATTGTTCCCTACTATCCAATCCTGATTAAGATACGAAACACACATATCAACGTTGAATAGCGCTACTCAATTAAGTCATTGAATGCATAAATATGTATGTATACAAGGGAAGCGATGAAGCCGTCAATCACTCAGAAGACGGCTCAAAAGAACCGGAAGGACGAGGTGAACTTCTATCTACCTGTGTGCTATTTACGTAGTAATGAGTCTGCGTGGCCCATTTTTGAGTTTCCCGTCATGAAAGACGACCAACGATAACTCATCTCTCCGTGCACCTAGAAAATGGTCTGCGTGTCTATTACAATGTTAATACAACGTACAAGATAGGTTACAAACTCCTTAAATGACCTCGCTGACACTATGCTTCAGGACTTGTGGTTTTCTTATAAAATAAGTTCAATGTTTTCACACGCGTTGAATTTCAACGGGTACCTTCCGCTCTCCACTACGATTCGATTTAATTATAAACCATCATCCATGTATTATCAGCATACCATTATTCGGTTTTCGATTTTTTATCTTTTTGATATAAATTTAAAAGCGATTTCATTATATTTTTTCTACTCGAAATCATTTACATTTTGTATAAACAGCACTATTACATAATTTTCAAGTTTTTTCTCTCCCGTTGAAAATCAACGGGTGTTTTCGCTAGTTAAAATATAAAAGTCTCCATGATTAATAGAGAAATATCTCGCTCAAACTACCTTAAATTATTAGGATAGGCACATGAGCTCGGTGGGAGTTGGTGGTGGGGTGGGGGGTAACGTGGCGGGTGGATTGGTGCTAGAAATTTTGCGACCACTTCGCCGTGCCTCGTAGATAAGCGGCGTGAAATTACACGCGCGTGGATGCCACCGCACGTCCGTGACGCCTCCAGTGCGGGCACATCTGCTTTCCCGTGTAGACGTGCTTGTGTGTGTCGGGCGGGATATCGGGTCCGTAAACAATGAGCGATGGAATCGATGGGATACAGAATGGCTTCCATTTCCCCCCCCCCCCAATGTGGCCGTCCGTGGCTCAGCGGATCCGGAACACTCATGCAAACCTCAAATCTCCCTTCTCGAACAGCCCTTCCAATGAGCTCACTCTCCGCATTGCCCGTATTTTTTTAAAATCACCATTTTCACTTCGCGGTGGCTGCACTTCAAACCCGTTCCCCTTGTGTGACACGTTGAAGGGTGAAATTTACATGTCTACGACGAGAATTTCTATGCTTTAATGGAAAATTTGGGTATTTTATTGTCCATCCACCTGTTTGAATCATCTATTTGTTTTCGAAATTCTTCATTTTTCGGATGTTCTCCCGCGTCGTATGTTGCATGGCGGCAACAGTTTCGGAAGCACTCCAGCCCGTGTCTTGAGGTCGAAGGTGCTGGTTCACAATTATTGACTTCTTTATATAGAGCTTCCCTTGGTGAAATTCCCTCCTTTGTGGATGCTGCTCTGTTTGGTGGTGGGTTTCAGAACTCTCTTCCACGTGTGGTGAAGGTGGTATCCTTGGTCTCGGTTAAAATTATTTGTCCTTGCTATCTTTACAGCTTCTCTAATCAGTCTAGCAAGATCGGCTTTCTGTAACTATTACCCTGGCTTCATCATTGTTGTCGTATCCCGGTGTCCCGGTTTTATAATCCCCGCGGAAGCTTTCGTTCTAATATCTATTTGTTTTTCTCAGGTCTGCATTATTCATGCTTTGAACATGATAGGCAGTTATACGTTTCCCTGTTCTCGCTTGATCTCTTTTCTCTTGTTTTCATTACCTTTTAATGCTTGTATCAACAGTCTCCATGCTTGCTCTACCTCCATCAAGGACGTCAAATGTGATTCTGGTATAATTAGTAGCTCGTGCTTTTAAGTAGAATTTGTTTTCCTTTATCGGAAAAAGAGATTTAGCAATGAATTTCGCGTCAACTTCCGGGTACATCTAGTCTACTCCGATAAGTATCTAATAACACGCCGGGATAATATTTTAATGGAAAGTATTATAGTTTTACTAATCAGAGCTTTGTTATCTGACAGCGTATAACTATGTTTATTTAGTTATTCAAAGTAAAGTCTGCGTGCTGGATTTGATACATTTAAAAACAATTATTCATTTCACCTTGAAGTTATTTTTAGCTATTTTCTGTTTACAACAGAAAACACCTGAATTGCGTTCCACTCAACATGATAATGCCAATCACATGAAAAATTGTTTTTATCTAGGGTTTGGGAATGTGAATTTTCACTCAAATGTGAATTTCCATCATCACATATCAAAATCCCGTGCTAAAAATATGAGTTCAAATATAATGAAGTACAGTGGTGGTAAAATGCATAAATCTCATGGCAACTCACGGACCGTATGGCCCGTGGTTCAAATCTAGGAGGTTAAACAAGCCCTCAGCAAAAAACTGGATGATATGAGTTTGAAAATTAATGTTAAATAACAAACATTTTGAGGAACCAACCGGACGAAAAATACAAAACTTGCTTCGCTATAAATGGACGTATTTATTGGTACCAAGACCAACCAATTAACTGCCTATCACGTGATGGTCTACAATGTCTTGATGCAGCTGTTCCCTAAGCTTTTTCAGTTACACACGGTAATAGGTAGTTGAACCGTAAAATGGCTAATATTTAATCTAATTCAAATTCCTACTTTTTATTGAAAATAACGTGTCTTCTGTATGATAATTGCAACGAAATCCTTCCTCATCTCGCCTTTTTTCTCAAACGGAACGTGAGATTGCAGTGTTTTTTGGGATGATGACAAAGCATAGAGAAGAATAGTGTTTAATTATCTTACAAAATGTCATTTCGGAAAAACTGCTTATAATATGCTTATTTCCCCATAAAATTGAGTGGTGATAATGTTTTGGCTCCTACCTGTCTTATCTTTCAAATTACTGCAATAATTTATGTCCAGATGCACTATGCTTCAGATGCGTTATGTTCAATGAAAATGGGGCAGCCTTCGCCACATATGGTTGGAAAAATTGTTACTGACAATATATTCGTCGACTTTTCTGCATATATACACCCCAATTTTGTCTATTAATAGCTTAACTATATCATTAGCGAAAACAGCATTGTGTAAACAGTACAGATTAGAAGTTGGAACTAAGTAGCAGTCGTAGACGAACTCTTCAACGCGACTTGTAATTTGTAAGAAACGCCGTCTACGCTTTGAAAACGCGTGAAAATTATGATGAAATAGTGACGTTCACGCTCTTGTATGTATGTACTATCGTTTTCACTGAAATGTAGACACCCACACTGATTGTACTGATTTGATTGAATGGGGCCGGGTCGGAAAAAACATAGAGGGTTGGCACACGAGGCTAGCTGCGGCCTTTGCCTTTACGTCACCTAGAGCCAACGAGGACGGACTTGGATGCGACCGGGCTAGCGGAATCAGAGTCAAATAAACTCCGAGAGCATAAGCCCTACCAAGGAATGCACTGAGGAAACTCACGTCCACGCACACGTTGGGCCGATCGGAGTCATTTCTTTCGGGCTCCGTCGTGAGGTTTTTCCTCTCCCTAGATTCAGATTTGGACACACCGTGAGTGTTTCACCAGGAAGCGCCTCCGTAGCCGAGATGGTTAATTCCATGCGCGGAAGTTGATGTGCGGTTCTGGTAGGGTTCGAATTCTAAGTCAAGCCATTTTTTTAATTTTTTAGAAAAAAAAGATGCATTCTTTATATCAACACAATTTATATAGTTGACAAAAGAAAGAGTTAATGCGGTTTTTTATTTGCGGCTTAATTTATAAAAATAATGACTATCTACGTTACCACATTTATTTCTTAACAGATTTAATTCACTGAGAGGAAAAATGCATTGGAAGTGGAAGTGGTTGCATCTTTGTGTCCTTGCAGTGAAATACCTACTCATAGTATCTACAATACTCTATAAATAACCAAATGCATTCGTAGTTGCGATCATTTTGATAAACCCTAGAGTTTGAAAAATGTTTGTAATTCAATTAATATTTTTTATCTTCAAACTTCTAGTACTTGGTCATGTAAAAATGTGGGAAGTGAGGTGTTTTAAAGAACGAACGCTTTCCTTTCAGTGGGTGTGCGCAGAGCCAGATTAACAATAAGGCAAAAGTAGGCAGTTGCCTATGGGCCCCTTGTTATGAGCTTTGTTTTTCCCTTTCTTCTCTTGCGACTTGTTTATTAACGTGGGCCCCGTTGCTTGTACTGTCTATAGGCCCCCAAGTGCGTTAATCTGTCACTTGGTGTGCGAACCAATGTAAGCTAATAAGAACCAGGTGAAAATAAATACGCATATTAGCTCTTTTACCCAAATTATCCTACGATTTTTAATAGTTATATATGTTTGACCGAAATCAGCAACCACTGCCACTTCCAATGCATTTTTCCTCTCAGTGAATTAAATCTGTTAAGAAATAAATGTGGTAACGTAGATAGTCATTATTTTTATAAATTAAGCCGCAAATAAAAAACCGCATTAACTCTTTCTTTTGTCAACTATATAAATTGTGTTGATATTAAGAATGCATCTTTTTTTTCTAAAAAATTAAAAAAAATGGCCTGACTTAGAATTCGAACCCTACCAGAACCGCACATCAACTTCCGCGCATGGAATTAACCATCTCGGCTACGGAGGCGCTACCTGGTGAAACACTCACGATGTGTCCAAATCTGAATCTAGGGAGAGGAAAAACCTCGCGACGGAGCCCGAAAGAAAAGACTCCGATCGGCCCAACGTGTGCGTGGACGTGAGTTTCCTCAGTGCATTCCTTGGTAGTGCTTATGCTCTCGGAGTTTATTTGACTCTGATTCCGCTAGCCCGGTCGCATCCAAGTCCGTCCTCGTTGGCTCTAGGTGACGTAAAGGCAAAGGCCGCAGCTAGCCTCGTGTGCCAACCCTCTATGTTTTTTCCGACCCGGCCCCATTCAATCAAATCAGTACAATCAGTGTGGGTGTCTACATTTCAGTGAAAACGATAGTACAAGTACAGTCCATTCTCGTTAACCTGGCCGATGACAACTCGCAAGAGGGGAAATAAGTGGAGGAGAGGGGGAACATTAGAGGAGTATCTGCACCCCATACGTCATGCGAATAAAGTGATTTTGGTTCGGACTAGTTCAAGTTCTTACAATTTCGCCCATCAAGGGGTAGGTTTTTCAAGGCTCACGGGGTTTTCCTCTTTTCTGACTGTGTTTTTGCTTTGGCTGACGGACAACATGTGGGCGTAAACAAGTCAGCCCATTTGACTTAAGATTTGAAGGGTAATCGCCCTCCCCTACTTTCCCCCTCCCTTTCCACTGCGGGAAAATAGTTCGAGCATGGTTCCCCTCTTACGTTAGTAATCGCTGCTTCCCCTATTTTCTGAGTTGGCCCACCTGCGCAGTAGACTACTGAGTGTCGGCCAGGTTAACGCGAATGGACTGTACCAACGTTTACTCAAAACGTGTATTTTTTTTCTGAAGGAAGTCATATGTTGTGCATGTCTGTAATATATTTGAATTAGATAGCATCGCTTCAAAAGAAAAAATATTCCATATATGTAAAAAAAAACTAAATTCACAACAAAGTGTATCATTTGTCCATATTTATTTCGCTGGAATTTTTCGTGTTTATAATTGAAATCTTAAATCTCATGTATGTCTCACTTCGCGATAATGTCCTTTGCTTCTGACCTTACAACATAAATTGAGCGACGAATAAAAAACTTTAGCTGATTTAGCTGCTTTTATAGTTTCCACTACCAAAATATATAAAATTGCCGAGCTATCATCGGCAGACGCAAGATCTCTTTGATCATGCAACGCACCAACTGAGGAGGGAAGTCTGTCGGCGATTATCGTCTGTTGGCTTGTCGTCATGATCTAGGGCAGGAAAATACGGAGCCTGTTGACCACCCCGATAAGCTGTTCGGAAGGGCAAGACTTGAAAGCCTGTTAAAAAAAAAACAAAGAGGGCTTTTGGAATCTGAAAATAACGCTTTTCTGTATGTTTTCCTCGTGACCAGCGAGCCGAAACATGCCTTGCGGGATCCGCCTCATTATGGACAGACCGGCCCTCATACCGCGAACGGGACTGAATGGTGACATTCCGGCGGACAGAGCCCTTCAAAGCGCCACCCCCATCCGAATGCCCCATTGCGAATTATGAAACTTTCGCCCTTCCCACCTTCCTGGTTACACGGACAATATCCGAGATAGGTAAACAAGTCATCAGAGCTGAATGTGAGTGAGAGGGATCAAAACAGTCTCGCATGGAACACTGCAAGGTCTAACGGACTCCATTGACCTAGCCTTGCCAATAAAATCCATTATCATAGTTCTGCGCACGAATGAGAATTACCGACGAATGGGGTAACAACAGAAGGGGCAGTTTACATTGAACATAGCTTAAGAATACGACGAAACTAAGGACTACTATTATCTGTGTCGTTTAAGCAAACCAGTGTGAAAGCTTCTCCTTTTCGTGATTTTCCAATGGGATTATTTCTTCTTTTATGTCCAATGCCCAGGAATTATAATTGATGATTATTTTTCAATTGCTATCCATTTTGCTGTAGGTACAAATTTATTCGCTCGCGAGTCATCTAACTGGAAAGCAAATCCATATCATAGAGCATAATTTTGGCAGCGGATGTGCACCATTCAAAATTGATTCTGATTGCTCAATTTAAGAACACTACTAAAGATATAAACAAGGGCAATCTTCTGCATTATGTTCCCTTATGTACCTAATAATATGTGTATTCCTGTGCTCGGTATTGAAACATTAGCCATCATGAGCAGTCATCAATCTGAAAATTGGTTTTTGAATTAGTTTACCAATGTACTTTGCCCTATAAATTCCATCCTTAGTCTTCCCAAGTGTAAATGTTACTTCCATTATTGTTTTCAGGAAGCTGTTATGTCAGATTGTGCCCAATAAGTGTGCTTCTTTTACTTCTGACCGATTTTATCAAACATACTTACTTTTTCCTCGACCCTTCGCAGACTTTCTCAACTGATGATTCCCTTTTTTCATTTTCACTTTATTATTCTTCGATAACACCACACAACTATCTTTTTTGTTGTGCTTGTGAAATCTTCAAAACTTCTTTGGTATAATCATGGATATTAAGAGAAGTATAAAACAAGAAAAAATTGTCCGGAGAAATATTACATAAATGAAGACGCGCAGTGGATGACTAATTACAAAAGGTCCACTCTTGAATTACTCTAACGTGTCTACAATTATTTCTAAAGACGATATAACTGAGTGAAGTCTTTACGTGTTTTACACCAGGTCAGGTAATGGACAGTCGACGTTTCCATAGCTGACTGCCATCGTCATCAGTCAACCCGGTACCTGACCTGTAGGATAACCCGTGAGGACTTCACTCAAATAATGCGCCGGGAAAAAACAAAATCTTTCAAAGCCATAACCATTGCAAAAGACCTGAGCCTGGAAGTACATGAAAAACTTTACTCTACCGTTGTGAAAATGAGCATCTCAGAACTGTTAACGATTGGTAACCTCGGTAATTAATGTCGCAATATCAGAAATAAATAAATTTGCTCTTGGTAAATGGTGCAAAGAGCCGAAACGCATTGATCTAATTATTAAAAAATATAAAGTTTTGAACTGAACATTTGCTCGGTTGACAATTATCAATCATTGCCCAAGACCTTCAATTACGTCACAAAATTGTTACGGTTCGAAACAGTTTTGTGTATAGTAACAGGTATATCAAAACATGCTCGCTTATTACAAGGTTATTTTCTGGTAGATGAAAGTGCAACAGAGGTCCCCGTGGCAGTTCTTTGGAATAACCTTTTTCCTATCTCATGGCGGGTGGACGTCACCGAGTGAGTAGCCAATGAAAGGCGTTTCCCCTTCCACCTCAGCATCTGTCAGTTCTGGCGAACAAATGGACGAAATGGACGTTGAGCGGCGAGGAAGTGAACCTCACGGCAGTTGAAGAGAGACTGAGTCCCCCTCTCCCTATGATTTCCATGCTATTTTTCTATGATTGGCTGAAAAAGTGAAAGGTACACCAACACATTCAAGGTTAGCCGACATGAGTTGGGGTGCCGGGTATGATTTTGTCCGCTCATTAGCACTTGATTCACCATTTCCGACCATAATCCCTCCGACAGCGAATGCCACTAACTTTTGCGATGCCGAACCGCTCGCAAGTTACGAGTGGTTCGGCGTATCAAGCTGCGAGTCGCATTTCACCCCTACAGTCCCTCCCTCTTCTTCTTCTTCCTTCCCGTAACCCAAACAACCCCATTGTCTTCCTCGCATCGGTCAGGTCGCAGAAACACGAAGGGAATGCTTGGACGAAACACGAGCGGTCCCCCGTCTCCCCCTGCTCAACAAGAAAACACAGAGGAGAGAGAGAGAGAGTAGAAAAAAATTAACAACAGGGGTAGACATTTTACTGCGAGTAGGGGAAGGCCATACTCCTTCCCATTCCCGACCGGGCAGAGGGCGGTTTGACGTCTCTGTTTGGGAGGACTTTTAAGGTTGACGGTCGTCAGGTGTTCGGAACATCAAAAGGATGGTAGTTGGGAGGTGGGTGGAGGAGAGGGTAAGTGGTTTCGCGAGGGGGGGAGCATTGGGGAGGGAAGAGTAGGGGAGGAAGGTGGTTTGGGGGAGGGGTTTGATGCTTTGGCTCTCGCATGTGAGAGCCCGCATACGGTGGCTCTGTAGTCCTTTGGAGATAAGACTTCGGGTCTGTGCGTCAGGCTGGGTATAGAGGGACCGGTGGGGGGGGGGGGGGGGGGCACATGGAGAGGTGAAATGAATGCGACATCCGGGGACCCGCGCATGCAATTTCTCCGCCTCTCACGACCGGCGAGATCCAATTACCGGCGTGAGTTACGGGGGGTAATAGAAGGTAACGACTGAGGTAACGACTGGGAACGGGCATCAGAGTATGGAGTTGGATGGAGAGTCAAGCCATTTGTCCCCTACTACCGATTACCACTACTACTCCCGCTTTATAATATATTTTTCCCCGAAATAATGATCCAGACTTGGAGATATGCAATCTAAATCCTTCGGTAAGGTTTTAGTAGCGAGACGGGGAAGAAATTGATATTTCCATCTGATAGAGAAGTTTTGTCTCGTCTCTCTCTCGCTATTTTTTTAATATCATTTGAACTTGGGATAAGCGTAGATTTACTCATTTGATGGTCCATCTCGTCCCGTGAATAAAACCCGCCGAGGGAAAGATACGTTTGCACATTCCTTCTTTTGAGCGTTAAAGTTTCCCGCCAAGGCTGGACGCGAATGATAAGTTTTTATTAGCATGCGAAATGTCCCTTCTGAGAGGTGCAGGTCTTCGCGAAAACTTACGCAACTACAGCAAAGGCGAGGAACTAACTTTCTTTATGTGCTGTAGTGGAGTTTAAAGTAGTCGAAAAATGCCCATTTTCATAAAAAGATTCGTTTCAGGCGTGGTATGGTGGAATTGTGCTTTTGGAAGTTAAAATGCCAATTTGCATCAAAATACAGATATACGTCGGTAAGAATAAGTCAATTTCGTCGGGAATTGAATCAACTACCGGTTTTGTTAACTTTTGGTCGCTTAAATCACACATAAGACAACGTATGTGCCAGGCAAACACTAGTTATTGAAATATGTTGATCATCCCGTGACTCTAAAACAAACTTTGATACGTTTGTACAGATTGCCTCTCGGAAACAGCGCTAAATACCTCGAGCTAAATTATTGCAAATTTTTTCATAGTGTTGCTTCGGCGATATCCAAGGGGTTTATGTTAAAATGAAAAACAGTTACTTTGGAATGTCCCTAATAATATTCATGCAAAAGTGACCCAGGTTTCGATGTCCAACTGGATATTCAGGCTCAGACTATAGGCAATTTTCACCTTAAAATAACGTACGTCGGAACCCAAATCTTATCTTAAACATTTTAAAATCACAAAATTACTGTTTTTCATTCTTATATGAATCGTTTCCTTGAGTTTCGCACAAAATTACTTATTTTAAGGATTCATATTTTTTCACTTTCATGCTTTTGGTAACACTGCTTGTATTTTAATAAAGTGTTTATTCAAGTACAACGGGAATCGAGAATGTGAAATCATGCAACGCACTGGAAATCTAAAATAAAAAAAGGATTCATATTACCTATCAATTCAAATTTTGTCTCTCCGATTGCTGATCCAAAGCCTGGGTATCCTACTATTTGTAAAAATATAAATATACTCCATATAAAAACCCATATCAGGTTGTATATTAGCGACTTTTCCTGAACATTTCTCGTAATTATCTAATTTTAAAATGCGGCCGTCGTGCAAAATGCTTGAAATGCATAACGACAGTACAGACATTACCCCTCGAAATGCTAGGCTTAAATAGAATTTCGAATTTTTTGTATTATTTTGCTTGATTTTTCGATTTTATATGCGAATATTGTTTGGTTTTTTACTGTATTTGTGAATTATGCATGGTCTTTATTGCTTATTTCGATTTTCTTCGTTTTGGGACTCCCTTAAATTGATCCTTTTGTTTAACATTATATGTGAAAAGTTAGAAGGTAACGTTTCCATTTCTTGTGTTAAGTACATAAAATTCTACTCGGAGATGAATCGCCCGAGTTTGTCGACTCATCGAATCTTGAATCTTAGGATTGGGCGATTGATCATTGATTGGGTGGTTGTAGATCTCAATTCTACCCCATCCTAAGTCCTCCATCCCTTTGTAACTCATTCGCTTCATATTACGTTTTTGTTGGCCGTTGGCCTCTTCCTCGTGGAATTATTCTTTCAACTATGCTCCTAAAAGAATGTTTGTTCTATTAGTGACCTGTATATCTGGATCTTGTCTTTCGGATAAGTGTTCCATATGATTTCCCATCCTCTATTCTTCTGTAAACTTCCTCATTTCTGAACCTATGCGTCCATTATATCTCCAGCATTCGTCTCCAGTATCAAGTTCAAGAGTCTCTCTACTCATGTCTTATATCTTTCAATGGTCCATGTCTTTGAGCCATATAGTGCCAATTTTCACAAGATTATTTTTAGGTGGAGAAATCCAGTTAGGCTTATTCTCGAAATTTTGTGGTAACCATCAGTATTACCTTAGAAATATTTTTAAAAACAACACCTCAATTGGTACACGTTCTCGTCTCCGCTGTTATTAGATACATTTAATTAACATTTATCATGAATACTACTAATGTAAATATTTATATAGTGTTCTTAACAGTTACACTCAAATTTGTGTTACACAAGGACATTAAAAATTACACTATATTTACGCTTTCACTAAACAACAAAACATATGAAAACGAATGTATAAATATTGTATAATTTTTAAATATTATAACTCTAACACAAATATGTCGTAAAACGCATCAAATCACGTCATAAGTCTCCTGAACCTTCAATAATTACATTCGAACGTTGATGACAAGTTTTGGTTATGAAGTTGCATTGATAGGTTCTTATTTACTTGTACTAATTTCATCATGGATATCGTGTAAATTGTACAAAGGAAACAAAACCAGTAGTTATTCATAAAGGTGTCAATAATCCAGCTATAGCATAAGAGCACAAGTTTTGTAATGATGGCGCTTGCTTTTCAGAATGAATTATTTTCTTATGAAGTGAATGTGTAAATGAAGTGTAATTTTTCTATGTACATGTGTATCACCAACTTGAGTTTAAGTGCTAAGAAGACTATATAAATGATTATATTTTTAGTATTCATGGTAACATTTTATGAAATGTTTATAATGACAGTGGAGACGAGAATATATATCAATGAAGGTGGAGTCACGCCATGTTAAATAAGCAAATGGTCATTGCCACACCACTTTGGATTTTGATGACACTTGGGTCATGAATAGTACCAACCTTTCTTAGCCCGAAAGAGTTTTCCTTATTACCGATAAAATATTACTCCTGAAGTAAAGGCAACTGTGCACTGGAAGAACAGATAAAAACCCTGCTGCGAAACAGCGGAGACGAGAACACATGCCAAATGTTGTGGTTTTTTCAAAAATATTTCCAAAGTAATTTTGATGGGATAATTAAATATATTTTACTTGCATAGGCGTTGGTGGTTCATTTTTTGTTGGATGACCTTTTGTATCGTGATTGTAGCCCTGAATATGGATTTATTAAATTCCGAAGCTTCTGCAAGGAATAGTTTTTTTTAATTTGGACTTAACACTTGATAAAATATAATTTTTTAAAAAGGAGCCGAGATGCATAACACTGGTTTTTAATGAATGCTTCACAAACGTCGGTGAATCTCCCTGCTGAACGCCTCTATATAACATGTTCGATGAGCTTAAAAATCTCATAGCCGCCCAGTATACTTGCATGAATTTCCCCTGGACTCTCTGTGTGACCTCGAGACTGAGTGGAAGAGGCAGTGTTTGTGTCGATTCGTGGATCACGAAAACCTGCGCGCGACAGTGTATTGTTGGGGGCAGGTGGTGAACAAAAACATTCATTGCTCTAAGTGATCGGATCCTTCCCGGAAAATAGGGATTGCGCCTCCAAAATCAATTATGTATTTCACAAGTGTTTGTGGTTGGAAATGTTCAAATGTATCTCATTGCTTTTGAAAGATTCAGCTGCTATTCTGTGTGCATTTGGCAAAAAAATTCTAAGGTAATTAAATGCTCATTTTCCGTGAAATCGTAGGAATAAAATATGGTGGGTAATGTTTAATGAATGATATAAGTAGGTATGCATAGGATGACTTCCCGAGATACTTAAAGGATTCAGAAAAAATTTCATCCCCCTAATATTCCATATAAGTAGGTATTACAATGGTAAACAGCCAAAAAATGGTCTGCCTTTTTCAAGCTGACATATGTTCATTTCCATACCCTGAATCCAAAACTAACAATGGTTTCGCTCCATCAGGTCAAATTTTTGTGCCATTGTCCATTTTAGCCGAAGTGATTTCCGGCAAAAATGCCTGTATTTTACTGCATTTCATTATAGCTAACATGCCATTATAGTACTTGTAGGTGTGTGCTGCATTCAGATATGTTGAATATCGTTGTCCTGCATTACTGATGGTACATTTTCTTTCATTGCATTGTCTATGTGAAGTAAATGGCGTCCTCAAGAAGATCATGTAGAAATTAGCCGGATGTGATTGGTTACATCTGCGGCGAATACACCCTTGTACAAAACAGGAAACCAATCACAAGTTTAATAAAGTGCACCTACCTTGCTTACTTCCAAATGGCACCAGGTGACCAAGATTAAGGTTGGGCACCACACATAGTATGCAAGAAATGCACCGACTATCTTCGTGCGTGGACCAAGGGCCAGAAGACTGCTCTGAAGTTCGGAGTTCCCATGGCCTGGAGGGAGCCTACCAACCATGTCACAGATTGTTACTTCTGCGCGGTAGGTATGAGTGGTATAAACAGAAACAACCGGAGCAGCCTGATATATCCAGATCTGTAGTCAGCATGTCGTCCTATAGCCCATTCTGAAGACATTCCAGTACTCGTGTTTACAGAACTTCGGGACATTGACGAACAAGAATCCACCACCCCCAGTGTTGCTGAAGATGAAGAAGAATATGCGATTCAAGAAACCTTTTCCAAACCCTTTCACGCAAATGGAGCTAAATGATCTCGTTCGCGATCTCAACCTCTCAAACACATCCGCCGAACTAATGGCATCCAGATTGAAGGAAAAAAACTGTCCATCCGACAGTGTTCGCATCACCTTCTACCGCAACAGACATCAAGACTACCTACAATATTTCTGTGAAGAGAATGACCTGGTGTACTGTAATGATATTGCACAGCTTCTGTACAGGCTCGGACTTGCACAATACGACCCCCAACATTGGAGGCTGTTCATCGACAGCAGCATGCGCTCACTGAAATGTGTTTTGCCGCACAATGGCAACCTGTATGCCTCTGCACCACTGGCGGACTCAACTACACTGAAGGAGAAGTATGAATCAGTGAAGTATGTTCTGGAGAAAAGTCGTTATGATCACCATTAGTGTGGATTTGAAAATGGTGAACATATTTTTGGGACAACAATTACGGTTCACCAAGTACCCCTGTTTCCTGTGCATGTGGGACAGTAGGGACAGGGCTCATCATTACACAATCAAGGACTGGCCTCCTAAGGAGTACTTGGTGCCCTGCAGAGTGAACATCATCAACAACCCTCTTGTAAACAGAGACAAGATTATCTTTCCTCCATTGCACATCAAGCTGGGGTTGATGAAGCAATTCACCAAAGCTCTAGACAAAGGTAGTGACTGCTTCATGTACTTGTGCCAGGTTTTTCCCGGATTGACCATTGAGAAGCTGAAAGATGGCATATTTGATGGTCCACAAATCCGTCAGCTCATCAAGATACACAGTTGGAAACATGTATGAACGAAGTGGAACTGGAAGCATGGAAGGCTTTTGTGGTAGTTGTGAAAAACGTTTTAGGCAACAAGAGGGTAAGCCTAACTACGTTGAACTGGTGAAAAATATGCTGACTGCTCTCAGAAACCTCGGATGCAACATGAGCATCAAAGTGAATTACCTATTCTCACACATGGATCGCTTTCCTAACAACCTGGGCTCCATGGGTGATGAACTGGGAGAGCATTTTCATCAGGAGATCAAGGAGATGGAGAAAAGATAGCAAGGTCGCTGGGATGCAGTAATGATGACAGATTACTGTTGGAATCTCCATAGAGACAGACATCCCTGCTGCTGTGCATTCCCGGACCTCAAAGAAATGAAAATTCATACTATATGTGCCGCGTAGTGACCAAACAGTGAACTATTTAAACGTATCCCTGTCTATATTTCTGTTGTAGGTTCTTCCCAATTCCAATTCTTCTCCTTTTTGTAAATTAGCTACTAAATTTGTACGTCAGTATATTTCATAACAATTACATCACTTCTTTATGTGGAGACCACAACAATACATAATGGCATAGAATGGTTATGTTACATTAGTCCATAGTTAACTTTTAAACATTTTTTCAATTTATATACGTACATTTTATACGATTCAGTTGATGACACTTTTGTAGTATATTGTCTGTTTGTCAATTCAACTTCACTGAATAACCTGACCTGATGTACAGAAACAGATGTAATAATCGGGTTCCTGGAGGTCGAAATTTCTTAAATTCATTAAAATATTTCAGCCCATTTCATAAATTATTTGTAGACCAGTGTTAGACTCCATTTGATGAAGTAATCATGCCAAGCGCACGGACAAGTACAGTAATACAAAATGGTTCGGAAATTTCCTTCGCCCGAATAAATATTTCCCTTATAAACATGCTGGGCGTTAGGAGGAATATTAGCATATTTTTTCCGCAGTTCATTGCCCGTATAAGTATCGCACGTTTCACGATACATTTACCTACTCTATTCGTAATTATAATTGTTATTGTGAGCCAAATTAAGAAAGTCAAATTAAGTCTTCGTAGTCAAAGACTGTGAAGTGGCAGAGCATGTTTTTCCTTACTGACTTTGAAATAAATGCAAAGTACCTTTCACATCTCCGAGCTCGGGTTTACGGAAGTGGGATACGTTCCTGGAAGGCGTTGATGATGAAATTAAAACTATTAGAAATTCTTTCGAAAACAAATTCTTTTCATTTTAGCGATAAAACCCTAAGATGAATATCTCGTTCACGAATTGAATCACGTCAAAAGTCTCCTGAACCCTCAATAACAACATATGAACGTTGAAATCATGTTTAGGCTATGACATTGCTTTGTTAAGTTCTTACATAGCTGTTTTAGTCATAACATTACATCATGGAAGGGGAAATACCGACAGCTTCATATAAATCTCACAAAGGAATCAGAATCAGTATTCATAAGGGTTTTAACAATCCAGGTATTGCATAATGGCACGAGTTTTGTAATGACGCGTGTTTCTCAGAGCATTACTGAGAAACATTTGTGAAACTTCCCAATGGAACTGGATGAAAAAAAACCCTGAGAGAGGATTGCGTTGGGCTTCGTTCCTGGAATGGATGAAAGCCAACCTTCCTGGAGTCACGAACAGCCACGTGGGCCTGTTATCTTCTCGGATTCAAAAAAATAAACTGATACGTACTTCGTGTGTTAATGGATATATATTTCAAGAGAAGTAATTCCTTTATGAATATTCACCGTTGAAAGCATTTTATATAGTATTTCCACTCACGTTACTAATTTAGACAATAAGAAATACATTGTTAGTGAGATAAATTGGTCACAGATGTGAGTCATTTTGAAAACACAGTACAGTTCCACTAAGTTGTATTGCTGTCGACCGGTTTCGACGACTATAGCGTCATTTACAAGACGAAAAGAAAAGTATTAGCTACTGCGAGCCTTTTATAAAAATCTAAGTGCCAGGGGAGGACATGAGGGAAACAGGAGGGGTTGGTTGAGAGGTTATGTGCCGGGGACACAACTGAGTTAAGGGGGTAGGGAAGCAAAAGTAAGGTCAGGTCACAGAGTATATATATAGAGAGGACAAAGGGCGCTTTAAGTTGTAATTGCCCGTGCGCATTTTCGCCATGTTCTCAGTAAGTTAAACTGGTGGATACGAAGTGGTAGTTCGAGTGAAGTTGAGGTGATTCCAATTGTGAAAGTTTTTGATTTGGCTGAGGCTTCCCTAAATTTACAAATATGGAGGAAGAAGAGAAGAAGGGGTGCAAAAAATGTGGATTTGTATGGTGCTCGGCAATTAATTGCCGGAATAATTCAGGAATGCCAAACAACTCGTGCAGTTTCTTCCATTTCCCGAAGGATGCAGTCAGGTAAACATTCGTGACTCTGTTGCTGCCAGATGTGCTGTATTTATCTTGCTTATTTGTGTTTCATTTTAGTGGGAATTGCTACGACTGAATTTCATTACATTTTAATACTTTTTATGAAAATGTGCACATGTGCTCACGCTTTATATAGGTGCAAGAAATAGCTAATTAATTATAATAATATATTCTGTGGTCAGGTGGTGATGACATTGGAGGGAAGTCCTATTTTAAAGCCGTGGAGAGAAATTGGGGATATTTGAATTGTCAAGTCATTTAAAATAGGTATTAAATTCAGAAGAAAGAGATTATTGTTTGAAAAGAAATAAACTTTGTAGTTTTCCACACGTTTTTATTTTTCCCCGGGAAAAATAAAAAAGGGGTGGAAAATTACAAAGTTTATTAAAAGATCTTAGGCTTTCCCGGCGAATAATATTAGTAAAATCTTCTCGGGTTTGCCAACAGGTAAGGCGTTTAAAGGCCAACGTTTCGTCGAGTGACGGCATGGACCAACTCGGCAATCAGTCTCAGCCCTGACCACGATGAGGGAGTCACTCCTCGAAACGTTGGCCTTTAAAAGTCTTACCCGGTGGAAAACCCGAGAAGATTTTACGAATACAAAGTGTATTTCTTTTCAAACATGGAAACGTTCCACAAAGTAAGCCCGTCGACTATTAATTTTATTCGAAAGAGAATATTTGGTGATTTACAGAATTTCCAAAACATCCAGTCTAAAACCTTTGTCATATATATGCCATCACCATCTGAGTAATCTACCGGTTAAAGGTAGGTTATGATGAAAGTCAGAGAAAATCAAACAAACTCTTACACGTGCCGTGCCCTATCTACCTCTAGTATTTCTTTCTTTACCTCAGCGTCAGTCCTACCTTCCTTCATCCCGTCCATAAGGCCTATTCTCTTTCTCTCCCTTCCCCGCTTGCCCAACATCCACCCTTCTATCACGGCCTTCAGCAAATTATCACCCCTCATTACCCCTTCCAGCGACCTACCCTGCCTTCCCCTAATCTCATCCACATGTTTCCTCTCCTCGCAAACCATGTCAAGCACTTCCTCATTTGTCTTCCTTTCTGTTCTCCAAATTACTCTACTCCCACATCTCGAACGCCTTCAGCCTATTTTCGTCTTCCTTTCTCAAGGTAAGACATTAATATTAAAATCACTCTAGTGTCCAGTTTCTATGAGGTGCTTGGCGAAATATGACTTGAGGTCTTTGTGCTTAGCCTCCCTCCCCTCCTATGTCATCACTACCTGACCCTACTTCTGTTTCCCTCTCCCCTTAACTATGTCATCTTCCCAGCCCTTACCTTATAACCAACCCGTCCTGTTTCCCTCATGTACCACATCGCACTTTGGTTTTGTATAAAAAGGCTCGCAGTAGCTAATATTTTTCTGTTCGTCTTGAAAATGGCGCTATAGTCGTTGAAACGGGTCGACAGCAATACAACTTATTGGAACTGTACTGTTTTTCCAAAATGATTCATATCTCGTCGTTCCACAACGTAACGCCAAAACCTATTAACTTGATTGGTCACAGACCACAAATTTCTTTTATGCAACGCGCGGTTTTCAAGAATTTCATTTAAGTTCCATGGAAAGTAGTCCGTTAGTTAATTACATGCCATAAATACCGTGCTTTAATTTCTCCCTTTGGTGTGTGATCTCATTCGGATTCGCAGCCTCGTGCTTTATTGACTGGAAAGTCCAGGAAGTTGGCCGCGTGCTAACATCAATTTACTTTTTTATATTTTTTCTGAAAATTTTGAAAATATTCTTGAACTCAGAATCTGAATATTGGCCATACTCAGTTTGGAAAAACAAATCTATATCAAGTTCGCATTACTCTCGAAGAGGGTCATCTATGAGGGTTAGTACGGCAGAATTATTCCATTATGTAGTTGCAAGCTGGTTATTGTGAAATGAACCTATGGTTAGAGTGAAATTACTTAGCAGTTTTCCACTGTGTTATGAATCAATGAATCAATTCCACCATATCTGCCCAAAGAATGCTTTATTTGAACCTATGATGTCTAAATCTTTTCCTCGGAATCTTCCCCAAATGAGGAACCATTTTATTTTTATCGATGAAAGTAGTGAATATTAGTAAATTGATCTCAGTCAGCTAAGAAAGTACTCACTTTACGAAAAGCTGTCAATAACCCAGAATATTTGTTAATGTGTCTCACTTGTGGACAAGTATGCCTTTGACTCCGCCGAGTGGTATAAGATATTGTGATTTTTAAGAAGTATTGTGGCATATGGCCACTGCAATTTAAATTATCCATTCCATTAGAGAAGATACCGCGCTGAAAATGAAATACGGGAGATAGGAAATGTTAAATAAAAATTAGAGCTATCAAATGGTAATAAAGGTATAATAAATTAGTTTTCGTTGACAGAAATGCGATCTACCGACAACCCCGAGCAGCATCTGCACGGGAATAAAATCGTCCGTTTAACTGAATGAATGGAACCAAAAGAAAATGGGATGCTGGGAATGAAATTCACATACTACTTGCAGTAGCAGATTTGCCGCGGTACCTGAATATAGGTTATCTAGGTGAACGCAATAAGAAAATTATTTCCATTAATGCACTCCATTATTTATAAAATTTATGGACATGTTGGGTGGATCATTTTTAGAAAAAAAAATAAATATATATATATTTCTTTTTCGTGCATCAAGACACCATCATAGTCTCTTCTTAAATCTAATATGTTGCATATCATCCTATCAATCAGAGGAACTTTGCAATGATCACATTACCTCAGTAAAAGAAATGCATGGCCAGTGCACTGCGTCTATTCCAAGGGTGGACAACCCTTGACGCGCGTGCCAAATGTGGCACGCCTATGACTTGTTTCTGGGCCGCGAAACAAGTCCTTGAAAGATTTATTTTCAATATTTAGGAGGACACCATTCAGTGGCGGAGAGAGTCCCGACGTGAGCAAGCCAGCCTAATTATGATTTAAAAAAGTCAATCCCTCATACGGCTATAAAAGCGGCTGCGCGCACCGGGAACGGTCAGTTGGCTTGTCATGTCTTAATTTTTTTTATTCAGTAAGTTTTACATGATTTACATAATCAATTACAAATGAAATACATATAATGCTATCAATTTATATGTTCTCAAAAAAATCTTGATTGGCACTTGGAAAAGGTTTGTGTGAGAGATTTGGCCGATCTTGGCACGCGCTCTCAAAAAGTTTGCCCATCCCTAGCCTATGCTGTATTACCGAACCAATATTTGAATTGATGGCATGTGATGATGAAAAGGGAAGAGAAACCGATTTCTTATTCCCAACACCTTTCCCTCACTTCCTCAACCAAGTTAAAATTTTTACCAAATCCCACGCAACGCATCAGTAATCTTCGGTCGCTCCTCCACTTTTAATTCCGCACATTCCTACTCCTCCTCCACTACTCACTTTCTCTATCCCCCTTACCCCGCTTTCAAGTCTTCCGGCTGTCGCCTACTGGTTTCATAGTATGCTCAGCCATTTGTGCTCCAATGAAGAAGAATACACGGCACCCAAAAGCGAAGTCACTTTAGCGAAACCATCACCTTCCGCATGTCATCCAAAATTTCCTTTTTCATTTTCGAAATCTTTTCACCTCAATAACTTCTCCTCCTCCATCATTTCCTCATTTCTATTACAATTGCTCTCCAGTCCTGTTTATCTTAAGGTAGATTGAGCGAGATATTTCCCTAGTCAAAATGGAGACCATATTCGAGTTTAATTTTTTTTATTTCAGCGTTTGTAAGAAGCATGAAGTATTGTAATAAGTATTTAAGGTGCAATAATGTAGTTATATATTACATAAATTCTCAGTAATTTAATAATTATATCAACATAAGTCTCTTACTTGACTCATGTTGTCACGCCGTAAGGTGAAAACGCCTTCACAACAGATGGTTTTTTTCGATTCTGTAAAAACTACTGCGGTAATTAATTGATTAATTTTGGTAATAGCTGAGAAAGCATATAGACAGCACACTGTTCGTTTTTTGACTAAACCTATTCGTTAAATATTCCTAATTTTTCAATATTATCCCTCTGGAGCGCACAGCCATATTCAAAACATAATCCCAAGTAAAACAGCTTATATTTTTAGGAAAATATTCTCGAAAAGTAGTTTGGCTAGTGGTTAGCATGTTGAATTCATTGGAAAGATGAGAGTTTTTCCTTTAAAATGAGATCAATTTCATTACATTCTAGCTGAAGTGATATCTTGCTCAAAATACCTTAAATATGTTCAAAATGCTAATGCAAGTATATACATTATGCTTATTCATGATACGCTTTAGAAGCTTGGCCGCTACGGAAGGCAAATAAGCATAGAATTTAGGTTTATAATGAATGGGTGTGGAGACGGATGGAAATATTGGACGTTTTGTGTAGAGGGAAACGGATAATGGAGTTCTTGGTGTGGTAGGGAAGGAATGGAAACTGAACGGAAAGAATGGGAGAATAAGGCTGCTAAAGTGGCTGTAGGAAAACTACAGCAACTGTATTGAATGTATTTTTGAGTGTTTTTTTAAATAAATATTTGCAAATTTACGTAAATCTGACCTAATAAATCCGGTATGTCCTATGCCGGTTTCCGTAGATAATTACGCAAATGTCATCTCCAAGTACCTACTTAAATTAACATGAAGTGATGAGTAGTCTTAACTTTCTTTTGAACTTCTATCATAAATTGTTTAATGAATTATATATTTAAGACGGTTGAACAATGGACTGAGAACTCTCATTGCCTTATAGCTCTGAAAAGGGAAAACCATCAGAACTTAAATCTATCTATCTCAGGGCTTCTTTAGCAGATAACTTTTTCACGTCGTGTCGTTGTCATTTTCTAACTCATCCAAGATTTATGAAAAAACCAAGCAGAAAACTCTTCACTTGTGTTTTTACACAAGCATTGCGATCAAAATAACTTTCAACTGTCTTTAATGTTTGGATGCCGGTGTAAAGATGAATTTATGGAAATTTTTAGTGTTTCAAAATATTTGTAACCATTCCAAGAATACAGCTCTGAATGCAGTCCACAAAGTCATAAGGAAGATACCTCGCTTTAATTGGGATAAATTATCTTGTGAAAGGAAATTGCCTACCTACCTAAGGAAATTGAAAATTAAATTGTTTTTTGGAGAAAACATTAGGGAAAACTCTCCTCAATCGGAGAAATTACGGGTGGGACTGTCCTTATACTATCCACTAATTGGGTGTAATACGCGTGTTGAGTCCTTTTTCCTCAGCAAAATTGACACCAATGAGTTTTAATTTCATCCATTCTGCTTCTCTTCTATCACAAGTCATTCAGCCTCGATTAGTATTTTTGGCATACAAATATGATGACATACTGCATCTGTCTCACGTAGTTTTGTCTTCATGACAAAGCTTTATGTCCGTAGTTTTTTATTTCCCTCTGTTTTCACCATTCCCTTCCTCTCTCATTTTTTGTCGAATTACTTTCTCTATCACTTTTCAACCTAAGATAGGAAAGAAGTGAGTACAAATTCATTTGTATTTTCACGCTTTCTATGATCATGCTCAGCACAGTTTCAACTTTTAGGTACTTATACCTACTTGTCAAGGTTAAAATAATACGTTTAAGTAAGGATACATGAAAGTGAAATCTAGTCGTTTAACTGTGGCTGGGTTGGTGTTAAAAAAGAGTGTGGAATATTGTACAATGCATTCTCATTTCATTATGAGAGTATTCCATTGAGAGTCACACCTGAATGATTTGTAATTGTTGATGTAGACATTCGTGTTGGCAGCAGAATCGGCGCTCCCTCCAAATAGCATCAATTTCTTCAGCTTCATCATAGGTTGTGATGGCTGTGAAGTAGCTATCATCTGATCTCGGATTCATATTGATGTGAAATAAACCACTTTTGAAGAAAACATGAACCACCAAGCCGACAAGGATATCCTTCTATTATTATTGAATGAATATCCTTTAGTGGCAACCGTGTAAACGCACGCTGCAAACTTTCCATAGAAGAATCTTTTTTACTCAACGGTTGAAACATTGAGGTAATTTTTAAGTTATGAGTTACCCATTTAAGCGTTAAAAAGTCATCACTTCTCGGAGGCTTACATTGGGGGCAGTTGATGAATCATCCCACACTGCGGGGAAGTTAAGTTGCCAGGCATTTGGCAGCTGCTGCAATGTAACAACCATGTCATGAAACGTTTCCCTCGTTAGTGGGATAGATATGGAGGAACTCGAATTTCATACGAACGAGCGATTTGGCGGAAGGACAAGCGTTATAGCTCGCACCATTAAGGTCCCGATGAATTTCCCCATCCCTCCAAACGGGCAGCAGTCCAACGGGAGTCTTTTTTTATCTTTATCTCGTGAATAAATGATAATATAATAATAATAATAATATCAGCCTTTGGCCCCATTAGGAAACTCTTTAAATGAAGGCAAGAATGAAGCCGAAGGGAAATCGTGGCAGGCAGAATTGGAGCGTCACTTGAGGGCGGTCTTAGGACTGCGGACGCGTCGGTGAAGGTTATCTGACCGGAGGGGGAAATGAAAGATTGATATCCGAGCACTCAGGTGGCGGTGAGATCGACGCAGCGAGGAGCCGTCATGCGGAGAGCGGCAGTTTCGAGGCAAACATCGTCCTTCCCCTCTTAAACAATTGCGACAACTGGAGCGAAAGGGAAAGTTTTTTTTTTGGCCTCTCGATATTTTTCCGCGGAACGTGGAGTGAAAGTTTAGGGAAAGATAAATAAAAAGGGTAGACAGTGGCGGAAATTTATTATTTCGTATCAATCGATGCCGTAACTGAGTCTCGGAGGCACGGCGGACGTAAATGAAGAGATAAAGAATTTACGATGAGAGGCTGAGGGTGATATAAATGTACGAAAGGTTTTGGAAATCAAATTTTTCCGCAGACTTTGGGAGCAATATTCCATAAAAGTTTGCTGATTGTCGTGGGGAATGAAAAGAAACTTGCTCGTACGTGAATCGTTTATGTAAGTAATAGGGGAAGAACTAATATCAATTTATATCGCTATGAAAATATGGTATGGGTTTTAGGATCCATTTTCATATCATCTGCGCAAATAATCTTTTCGACTTCAACTATCAAAATATGATGGGACTATAAGGGTATTTTATGATGACCAGCCATAATTGTCCGATGAAATTATGTGAATCGAAAATTCCCATGCAGTTAATTCCTACATTACGGAAAGAGCCCGGGAAAATATAGTAGCCGATGATGCTTGATTTCAGAAGTTTCATCGCATGGAAAATGTTTTTATTCCATCACTCTCGACCGCTACAAATTTAGAGGTATAGCAATTTAAATCTATATAACCCTTATTTCTACGTATTTCTGCGTCCTCATAATCATTCCCTGAAGGCCATTTTTGTTCTGTGAAAAATATCCTAATCGAATAATGCATTATATGAGCCACCACATTCAATATTGGGAACAAAAGTTTCTTCAGAATTTATCACAACATTCTTTCATGATAACTCTTTCTTGACCTTTCCATTGGAAGAAATGTGATGTTCTCAGCCCAATAAATGTTGTTGGAAATTATATTACGGGGTATTAGATTTATGTTACGAATCAGAGGTAAAACCTGATCATTAAAGTCTGAAAATAATCTTGTCAACTTTAAAAATGTCCATAGTGCAGTAGACAGAAGTTGAGGGGATTTCAATGTCACTCAGTTTAAAGCCGGCACTTCTCCTAAAAAATAATGGTCAAGTCCACAACTTATGAACGAATATTCGGATATTTTACCGTGCCCGGAAGAAAAAAAGCGCATCATTTCTATGAGGTATTTTCTGGCGATTCGAGATCCGTTGGTAAATTTATCCGAGCACAAACCGAAAGGGAATAAATGGCATTTTGACCCGCGAACGATATAGCGAGAGGCCTCCACGGTTGAACGTCCGCGGCCGACGCCTGATATCAAAATTTCTGAGCGAAGAGCATTCGGATTTATCGTCGCTCCACTTCCTGATTCCCTTCCCTCACCCCAAACTCCCCCCTATCTCCCATCCCCCGATTGTATCCTCCCAACCCGGAGAAATTGATCAAAAGTCCATCCCTATATGGTGGGGGAGGGATCCGTGGTTTGGAAACCCAGAGGATAATCAATAACACTTCGAATTGAACGAGCTCTCGTAGAAGAAGAAGAGAAAAAAATCCATTTTTTACTTATTTTTTCCTTTTATTATTCAACCACGTCCCAACCGTTTCAGGAAAGAGGCTCGCTGTCATGCACTGGGAGTGGAGGGGTAGGGGGAGGCATGAGAATAAATATATATAGTCCGCCTGGGATGCGTTCGAGTGAAGACAGGGAAATTGGTCGATTCAAACTCGGGAAATATCTTTTCAGGGCTTCCCTCGCGCCGCTGAATTATGAATAATGAATAGGGCGGAGTGGAGGCGAAGGCCAACCAGGAGGGAGAAAAGGGCATTGAGTTGGGAAAGGCACAAAGGACTGACGCCACGGACGAAGATGGATGGCAATCGCACGCTATTTTAGGAACTAAGGGTGGACTCTCCGAGTCGATCCTAGTCTCGCAGTTGGTCCTTATGTCTGTCGTCTACCCGAAAGGCACTATTCCTGAATGGGAGATTTGAAAAGGAGAAGCTTTCATTGGTTAAAATATTGATTAAATCCCCACAGTTATTGGTTCAAATGGAAAATGGCAGCAGTGGAAATAAAAAGGAAAATATTCCTATAACTCCATTCTAGTGAGAGGTCATGAGAGTAAAAGTGATGAACGAAAATAAATGGCTGTGAGAATATATTTAAATCAAAACGGAATAATTGTCAGTTATGCCCTAAATATGCATGCACTACCATTACCAATGGTTGTATAATGCAAGTCATGGTTTTTACTCAAAATTTGTTATTTATTCAAATTTGCTGGAAATATATTTGTGGTGCTTAATGTAATTTTCGGAATTTCTCATCCAAAGCGAAATTTTGATTGGATTTTGTATTTAATGACTGACAAATTATAAGTTAATTTTCTGCATCTACATTGAATGTGCATAATAACGTGAGGTTACATCATCAACAAGGCTAAAAATAATTGTTGAGGTGGTGTTGTTAATAATTTAAAGGCTGCTCATTATTTACACCCGAATACTACAGTTTCTGAATATGTATAGAAGTGATACAGCTCGATATGTACGAATTATAACAATTATGAATTCGCTGAGACATTTGTATGTATACAGAGCTAAGCAAAACCAGAGAGTCATTGATATTTAAACATCTCTCCACAGAATTCATCAAAGTATACGAGATGTGACGACACTGATGAAGGCGGTGGGTACACTTTTCAAAGTTTTACCTCGTCATACAGCTGTAAAAATATCCAGATAAATAATTGGAAATGATATATAAATTTATCAGATTTATAATTTAATGAATGGTTAGCCCATTACACAGGTCAGGAAGCTTGTAATTACCCATAGTAATATCAAAGTAATTGCTTAGTCATCTATAAACTTGCAGTGCATTAAGAACTTAAATCATCTAGTGATACATAATTACATTTTGGTAACGTACCTATTATCTCCAAAAAGAACATTAAAATGAGGCTTTGCCTCATCCAATTACAGCAGTGGTCCATGGTAGTGACTTTAATTAAAGGATATCATTTGCTAAAAGAGAACTCTAGTGAAAGCCATCAATTATGAATTAATATGAACGTTTGGACGATGTTATCGCTGACACAGGCAGGGGGAAGTGGCCAGGGATTTTGGTTGCTAGAGAATTCACATTTAATTTATTTAGATTAAAGCTAGCGTATTCATATTTAGCATGCTTAAATTAAGTGATCCTCTAGGCTCCTACAATTTTAATGATGGTAATTATAGATTTACTCAGTGAGAATGTTGCTCATGATGGACTCAGTTTTCACTACGGTAGTCATACAGAAACTCAGGTTTATTTTCAATGGAAAGATATAAAAACATATGTAATATCCTAATTAGAAATATTAATCATTCGCTGTTTAAAATAAATGCTGACAAAGTACTCTATGTGCATTCAATGGATGATACTTCACATCAACATAGACATATTTTAAAATCAAATTATCATCGTAATGATTCCCAGACCGCTTAGATTTTAATATTTCAGGAAAACCTTTGGAGATATCTCTTTGTAACGCTCGAACGGATTCTCTGGTAGAAATGTGTAAGAGTACAAGAGCAATTAGAGGTACTGTACTCATAAATGTAAGAATAAGCGTATTCAAATGAGCGAAGATAACCATTATAGATAAAGATGACCATCTCGGAAATATCGGTGCATTCATGCATATGTTGTGCGTATTGCATGACGTACTATATGAAGAGTGAAAGGATTTCCTCGTTGGGATGACGAACGAGAAAGATAGGTTTAGAGAAATCAGACTCTGAATGATGAATATTTATGACTTTCTGCTCTTATAAAATAATGTTAGAAATAATTAAAAGATATTTACTGTCATGATCGTAATCGACGAACATTCCTTTCCTGTAACATTAAGGTAGGTGTATAGGGAAGACTTATACATGCATAAATAAACGATACCACAAGTGAGGCGGTATTATACATAGAAACGCAGAAGAAACATAATAAATAAAGTTCATAAAGTTCATAAACAAAATAAAGTTCCGATATTTCGGTTGCCGCAAGCAACCTTTCTCACACGTATATTTTTTTCATTTTATTATTGTCAAATTCTTAACTTCAGCAACTTTTACTGACAACACGGCGTCACAATTCTACCCACACCTTTTTTAAATAAGTTTTATGCATTCAAAGACGCTAATAGGCACAAAGAAAAAAACTACTCCATGCACTAACATGTAGAAGCGAGAAACCACTTCGCGAGACCACGCTAAAGGTGTTTAGAAATGACAAAAAGGAAATGCTGTGCTTTTCATTCATCCCTTCTCATATGAGTGGGAGTGCCTGAAGGGTGAGAGATGTATGGGGTACTGGTTGCCACCCACCATTGCCATGGCCATTGGCCATGCTTCCTCCGGAGAGCGGTGAAGGGAGAGGAAGAATGTATGATTGGATTGAGAACGAAATTTCCACTTGGGATTTGGTGGGTAAATCTTTGAAATATTGTTGATAACAAAACATATGCGATATCTGACGTCGTTGTCAATCCGCAAGTAATTCGTCAAGGAGCTACTCCTCGCAAGAAAATGGATTACGATGTAAACTTTTAACACGCAAAATTGCATTAAACAATGTAATCCAGGCCACTGGGTGTACTCTAAAAGTCACCGTTTTACTCCACATTGAGTGCTTTTCAGGTGCTATACTTCGTCCGTCGATTGGAAATGAGAACTGTGGGCCTCGTGACGATATTGCGTCAGGAAAATGAAAGCGCCAATGTCAATTTCCTTTCCATCCTTACTCAATTTACCGAATAATTTCACCTGAAGTACATACTCACATTTTCTTCATGCCGCAAATGACGTCAGTTGTCAGTCACCTCAATAAATAACTACTTTAACCTCTTTGGAACCAGTAGCTTATATATGTGGTTGTTATTTATAATTTTGCGATCCTTTGCAATACAAATTATCACTTTGTGATCCTTTGCTGCGTTATGAATATATCAATACAGAACACGATACAATTGTCGCTGACACAATAAAAGATGTTACAGGCTCACAAAATCATGGAAACCATATGTAACTCATACGATGCTCTGGAACTGAAGAGAATAACTATCTTCTCCATGGGTATCTTAATACAAATTAATGATATCTCTCATCTCCTGGTGTGCTGTTTCCTAAAAACATAATTTTGAACAAATATAATTCGCGTCTCATGTATTGGTATTTCTCCATTAATATTTTTATACATTATCATAGCGTAACAAAGAAATTTTGAGAATGAATGAGCCACATTTATGCGAAGCCAATGCGCATTAGTATATCGATCAAATCACTTAATCCTCAGGAATTTATCTCTTTGAGTAATTTACCTTTGTTTTAAAAATCCAGCTTGCAAAGCAAAAAAGCAATATAATATGGTGACAATGAAGGTTCACGATTAATTGTTGTTACATTGCTTAAATTTGTATGGTGCAGTGTGAGGGATAATAAAGTAAGTTACCTCGAGGGTACTTGTAAGGGAAAGGGAAGATAAATGAAGCTGAAAGTGGAGAGGGCAACGGTGGAAGGGATGGCTTGAAAGTGAGGTAAAGAAAAATAATTTGAACGATTATATCCAGATGTTATATTTTTTCTCACTCTTTTTTTATGAAAAAAATTTATCTTGTCAGATAATACGTATTCTTTAAACAATGGACATGATGTTCTCCATTCTTCGAAGCTTCGAAAATTTATATTGCTTCCTTAGGGCCGTTGGAGAATAAGTATGTGCTTCAACTCTCTTGTTGTGCCGGTACTTGTTCTTATATTTGGTATGGATCAATATCACTTCCAAGAATCCTTGAAATACGTATAAAATATAAAAAGAGTACCAACACTAAAAGAAACTTACCACACATACTCCTAGAGCCATGAGGAAACAAACGAAATATGCGAAACGTCAGCGAATGGAGCAAATAACATCTACAATAAAAAAAAACCTATCATCTCCTGACGATATAAATATTTAATGAAGGATTATATTTCGCCTTATCTCCAATTATCTTTCCAATATCAGAGCTCAGCAAAGACGTTTTGAAAATGAAGAGCCACTTTTGGGTGAACTATGAGTGCATAGGTATATCGATTGAGCCACTCAAGCCTCTGACATTATCCAATGCCCGTAAATTCGTATGATTAAATAAAGAGTTGCAATTTTCCTATAAATTCCAATAAATAAAACATATTTGTTTAATAGTGGAAAGTTGCACTTATTTATTCGCTCAAAATGTTTGAAATTCCTCACGCTATCTCTGGAATCTTCAGCATTTGTTAGTAAATTCGTATTTGGGTGCTCCACTCTCTTTGAATTTTGCCGGCCACTGTCTCGATATAATATATCACTATCAAGATAATGACATTTTATGTCAAACCACTAGCCTATCATAATAAAACAGTATGGAGCACTCTAAATTTGAATTTATTGAGTGACACAAGTACAAGATTGCCGCAAAATTAATCCTGAAACTATTGCTTTTGCCGGTAATTTGCCGTCACTTTCAAAATATGTATTGCTCATCATCCCGGGGTCATAATCACAGTTAAGGTTCGTGCTACGCGCTAGGCTTAGATTGTTTGAAAAATTCAGAACAGGTGTGACAGAGAATATAATATTGACGCGCACTACATATCTAGGTCCAACAGGAAAGATAAAATAAGAGAGATACATAGCCGAATAGATATGTTTGAGAATTCGTTCTGTCCACTCACAATAAGTGACCATAGTAAAAAGTGAGATCCAGTCAGAACACTCCCAAAATACACTTCACCTTTTCACCTCCCGATATAGATCTCCTGAAAAAAGAAAAGGAAAAAATTGTTTTATTCCACCAATTTATTTTACGGTACGACTTAAATAAATTGGTGGAATAAGACAAAGTATTCTTTTTCATTTTTCAAATGAACTTCCACAAAGTTGAGCCTGAGACGATTGAGATAGATCTGCTTTATACCTTTACACGGCTGGTACCCTAACACCCCTTGCCACTCGCCCATGTGGTCGCTTGCAGTGTAGTATGTAGATATAGATAACTACTGCTACGTTGCTAGGATTCGTTTGGTGCAGTCGGAGGAATATTGAAGGAAGCCACCGCCCCATGGGCAAGTACACGTGGGGTAATTGGAAGTGGAGTTGAAAAAGAGTGGAGGAGGACAAGGGTTTATGGGAGAAGGGAGTTTGAGAGGGGGGGGGAAAGGGAAACGCCCCCTTTTTGCCTGGTGGCGGGGGAAGGATTTGAAAGGGGACGGGAATGAGGGTTAATTAATATAGCATGCATCGGGAATAATGCAAAGGCTTGAGCGCACTCGTTAATATTTTCGTTATCCCGGGGGGATGGGTAGGATGTGGAGGGCGGGTGGAAAGGGGGAGGGGAGGGGGGAGAGGAGGATTAGGGTGGAGGGATGACTGAAAGTAGGGGGTCGCGGTAGGGGGGTGGGGTGGGAGGGGCTCAACACTCAGAGGGGGCCTTTTCACATCAATTCCGTTCGGAGCAGCTTGGCTGGGCATTCGTGAAATGCCATTCCGTCTCGACGTTTCTATGGCAGGCGGCTGAATGGCGGTATTAACGCTCCGGGAGACAGACCTAGTTCTTAGTCTGGGGCGCCACCATCGGCGACCACATAACCCCTCCCCCCTCCGCTTTTCCTCCTCTTTTGTGCGTGACGTCACGCCGAAAAATGGTTGACGTGCCAATAAAAATTTGTCCCCGTGAGTATATCTTCATCTCCGTTTATCTCAACTTTTTCTCCATATTCGCACTCAATGCCCTTTTGTGCTCGGGCCCCACTTGAGAAATGGCGAGGAAAAGGGCTGGGAAGAAAAGAGTGTTCTTTCTTACATCGCCCACCATGCGTGAAGGACGAAAAAGGTCTCTTTCTGGGCATAGATTTCTGACTTCTATCCAGCCCACTTGCGGATAAATCACATAGAGTTACACTTATTTTTAGTTCATGTTCAATCCTATATCTGAGATATTCTGGAGAAAAATTGATTTTTATCACGCCACGTTCTAATTAGCTGTACAGCAAAAGTTATGCACCTTCAAATTTTTATCGTATAAAAGATTATTCCGTTTTGTGGGGTCCATTTGATCTTAAGCGATAATTCCAGGCAACAATCTCGAAAGATGAACACGTGATGGAAATGAATTGGCGGCCCCGAGGGGGGAGGGCAATTGACCCGGTGTATTTATTTGTCATAGATCTTAAATTAAGAGCCTAAATTATTTTGTTGATTTTTTTGTTATTGAAGTTTTTGTTGTTTTACTTTAAAATCCAGTTAAATTTTGTATAAACTAAAACGGTTTTTAAAACTACAAGCGAAATACGAATATAAATTAAAATAATTTTGGAATTGGTCGAAACTTGGTGTTAATCTAAAAGGGAAATATGCATTTAGTAAAAACTTGTTCTTAAAAGACAAACTTTTGCTTCCAAACCACATATAACGCGCCATTTGACACATAGTTTTTTACGAATTTCCAGGACGAGACAAACGAATCCCCATTTTCCTGGGGGGTATTCCATACCCCAAGAGCCACTGGTGCCGCCCCTCCTCCCTCCCGAACCTCTGGTCTGGAGCCGCCACTGTGGAATTGACACTCTCTAATACAATAAACTCGTGAGGAACTTACTGGTGTAGAAAAAAAGAGGGGAACTTCAAAGAGGAAGACCAAGGGAGGAATACCTAAGGAATAGTAGGAGAAATTAGGGCAGAGACGAACTACAGGGAAATATAGGAGTTAGTACGAAACGAGGAACAATGGAGAGCTGCAGATGCAATCAGTGTTGGGATAGAAATTCTGGTGATATCTGCCGATTTATACTTTTCTAAATTTGCCGATTTTTAGGGATGCAATCATTTTTTCAAGGAATCCCTTTTCGTAGAACAATTGGAGACGATACAATTGAATCGATCATTTCATGCAATCCACCCACCTCCAACAGCAAGCAGCTGCTTCTCCTTTCAAGTCCAGGGAGCCAGACTACTTCAGAATCCCCGCTGCCAGAGGGAGAAGCCATTTGGGGTAATAGCGGCGGTGATTACCCCATCCGTGCTATCAAGGAGGGAGAAACGGAAGCAGGGAAGCAAATGGCAAACGTACGTGAATCGGGGCCGTTTCAGAAAGTCTTAAAAAATTGAGGAGGACATTTGGTCTGGTCTCATGACTACATGGGCGATCGGATTGCGCGTGCGTGTGATGCATTCTACATCCACATAATACCCCCGCTAGCCTCTTCTAGGGTGTGTGGCAGGGGATGAATTCTCCACCAACATTGTCTACGCTATATACAATTATGAATTCATTAGCAAAAGCCTGATAATACTGATCCAGAGGAGATATTTCACCAGTCTGCCGTATCATGTGACTGTACTACATCTACAAAATACCCTGCAAGCCACCTCAAGGGTGTGTGGCAGGAGGTGAGTAGTCACCAACATGCATTTCACTATTACCTAAAGTTAGTGTAACTATGACTAATTATAAATTAGCATAAATCGCTAATGCGTGAAGTGAGGCTAAGCCTCACAAGCATGCACTACTACACTACAGATGTTATCACAATGGAGAGGGACCGTTAATATATATGTATTTTACAACCACACAAATGGACAGAGACTCAAGAGTTATGCTGGAAACATTCACGGCGTGCTGTCAGCACTAGGTAGTAGATAAGGATACAAGTATTAGGGAGTACTTCTACTACTAAGAGCTACAATACCTATCGAAAAACCTAGTTAAAAGTCTCATTGGCAGCCGTTGTGGTTTCTTGTCGTTCTCGGGAAAAATTATATTTTAAATTTGTCCGTTCTGCAGTTTAGTTCAATAATTTTATTCTCATGATCTGATCTACCGTAGTATGTCGGATTTTGTAATATATTATCAACGTCGTCAGATATTATATCGTTTTGGAACTTGCACAATATATTGCTGAGGAAACGAGCTAGCGAGGAAACAAGATCTGCATCTACATAATACCCAGCCAGCCACCTCAAGGGTGTGTGGCAGGAGGTGGGTTATCACCAATACGCATTACACTATACCCTAATTAATTTAATGAAACTACGACATTTAATGCATTAACAAAAACCTTACCAGGAGGTAAAGCTTCACCAACACGCACTACACTACAGGTATGTTACCAATGAAACAGAAACTATTTGTATTAATGTATTCTACTGCTACATATATGCACACATGTACAAGAGTCATACAGGAACCATATGAAACTACGTTGCAGATTAAGAAACAGGCGTTGGGGAGCTTATCAACTAATTAGCTACTCTTCCAATCGACAAACCTAGTTTGAAGTCTCATTGCAATCCATGATGGTCTCTTTTGTACGCGGTAAAAACGATATATTAAACCAGTCCATTCTACAGTCTATTTCCCTTATTTTATCTCCATGATCTAATTTACCGTAGCATATCGACTTTCGTTAAATGCTAAATAGACCAGTATAAATTCCTTGGATTATATGTATTTAGATTTTTATCACCCATATTCTTCATATTGAGCCCTTGTTCATGCTCCTCAGTTACATGTGAGATAAATTTAAGATCAGAAGCACATTTGCTGTTACGTATGCACCTCTCTTCATGTCACTGATAATTTATTGCCTGAAGATTTGGGTTTGTGTAGTTTGTGGAGTAGATACTTGCTTCCCATCCCGATGCCTTGGGTTCAATTCCCGACGTAGGGCAATTCTTAATTTGAAAACCTATATCTCTGTATTTCTGTAGCACCTACCCCGCAGGCCACCTCAAGGGTGTGTTGCTGGGGGTAAATTTTCCACCAGCATTTACTAAACTCTACCAAACTAAAGTTCATGAAATCATGACTAGTAATTCATTAGAAAAACCTGCAAATACCAGTTCGGGGGTGAAATTTCACCACATTAAGTTCACTATAGGCAATCACGACGCAATTTTTACCCTTGTATCTCTTTGAATCTAGTCAACCATGTATTCCTCCTAAAAAAACTCCTCGATTACCTACTCAATTCAAATGTAAGCATGTGAGACGTCCTGACAGTTCAACATAGCTGTCATATGATCACAAAACACATTTATTGTTCCACATTTCCCCGTTCACTGCATTTTTCAAACTATCGTAACGCGACTTTTTTTTAACAACATCCTAATATATTTTCTCATCTTTCATATTTTCTCATATTAACTCTTGAGGAAAATCCATCGCTCTCGAGTAAAACAGACCAAATAAAACGGATTTTCAAGTTCACTAACCAAACACACATGCGTTTGAAACAACAATAGAGGCAAACTCCAATTAATTACGCTCCAGACCGTAGTTCATGGATCGTTGATTATTAACCCAAATAATCAATGATTATTTGACTATGAATACAATCCAAATAATCAATGATTTTTGACGACTACAAATAGATACCTAAAAATCAGCGATTGATGAATCTATGATTCATGAAACAGAGATTGGCCAACTGGAGATTTTCGAACGACTATGAATTGAAAACTGTAATTAATCAGAGCTATAATCAATGATTGAATATTTTCTGTGATTATTTGCGAATATGAAAACCAGCCTAAAAGCGGAAAACGTGTGTCGATTCCATCGAATATTTTTACTTCATGGCTTTGCCAATATAATTGCCTGAAACAAAAATTTCAGTTTTAATCGGTTAAGAAACTAGCACTAGAGAGGAACACAAGTAATCAGCTACACTACCAATCGGAAAACGTAATTACGTATTATGCCTCAGTGGCAGCTATTATGGTGTCTTATCTCATGGTACTGTGATGATCTGTTCTGGCATTTTGAATCTCACCGTGTTTCAAAGTCAAGCAAAGTAGTGAGTGACAGGGTTTTAGGCTTCTCTTTTGTGAAGGAAGGAAATGAGAAAGAAAGCGGCAATTTTCTTTCCTGAACTAGTGCAACAGTCCGATGGGCACCGAAAAGCTGGGCCCGTGAGAGATGAAGTGATGGCTCAGCACGTTGGGTACAAAAGAAGCGAGGGATTCGGGATTAAATTGAATTCAACGTTTCATTCGTGAGCGAAAGATTGAAGCGCGCTCCTACCAATAACATGATTAAATCCTTTTAAATAATATTAGGTACGAGCAACTGGAAGATGCGTCTCTGAGGCTATTATTGAAAACTTCATGTGCTGTGCTTCATCTTCAAAAAGTCCGTGAGCTCTTTCAAAAGAAACATTTTTCATTAAACGGCTAGCGGGGGCAATATTCACATGGAAAGGTTAAAGAAATTTGAGCCACGGCAGTTAGACTACACCTCTCACACTTCTAAACCCCATTTTTTGTTTAATTAGAGCATTGATTTGGAAAGTTTTTTCCTATCAAATATAAGTGCGTATTGCTGTTCAAAACATTGACATGCTACAGCATGTCTACCGAAAAAAAAGATTAAAACTGAGATAGAGGCAGTATAGTTACCCCATTCATCATAACTATTCCACTGCGGAATAATTATAATAATTTTGTTAATTCCACTAAATATTTTGTTAACACGACCCGGGTTTCAACTCTTGGTGTCATCTTCAGGTTAGCATTTAAAATGGTTCATTGTTTTAAGTCAACATGTGAGTACATTTATATCAAACTATGTTAAGAACTTTTTTCGGATTCCGCCAAATATAATGCACAATATTTAATGGAATTTGGACTTATTCTGAAATTGTCATCGAGTTCGTTGAGCAAATGCTACATAAAAAATGCCACTCATGTTTCAACGAAGGCAATTGGAGCATGTTGTTCATGGATGCACATAAAAAAAACGCCCAAAAACATCGTTTGATGATGCACTTCCAAATTGATAGTGCTAGCACTCCACTTTGAAAATGACGCAATCGTTGTGCAATCGGCAAGAATATTGAAATACTTTGGTCTATCGCATCATTCCTATAGCAGAAAATTTTGAAGGCATCTTTAAAAGTTTCAATGAATTAATATTTTCCTGATTTGCGGAATACCCTTTATATTTCAACACCTCTCTCTTGAGAGTCAATGCATATCTTCCTTGATGCGATACCTCATTGCTACCTCATGTTACCTGTCTTTTAAGATATAAGAATTTAAATCTTGTTCCGCAAATATGAATGAGACCTAGAAATAGATCAGTATTAGTAAATCGTGATTCAGATTACAAGAGGAAAGTAAAAATAACAGATTGCTCCAACTAGGTTATTGGAAACGAAGAATATTAGGTCGCAATGCTTAGAAGATAATTGTTGCCGAACGATGTTATGGAATGGCAATTTAATTACTCAGGGAGAAATACATTGAAAATCCATTTCAACTACTCTTTCATTCAATTCAAATCATTTTTATAAAGTTGCAATCCTTCGTGGAGTGCTTACGACGAATGCTTTGAAATCAACGAGACCGCCCACGCCCCGAATAATTTATGGCGTGTGCTGGAAGATATCGAATATATGAATAATTCCACAAAATTATGGAAAGGTTTTTCTTCATCTTCAACATCAGAGTGAGCTCCACTATGCATTTGGAATTATTGGAACGTGGGATCAACTGAATTGTGAACTCAACTTCACGTGAAATTATTATTAGAAACCTCTTTACTCTGATAGTTAAACTGTAACATCATATTAATTGGGGAAAAAACCTGAAGGGGAGCAACGGCATTGGTGAAAGGACACTCCCAATATATTACACATAGGATCAGCATCATGATGACGCACGAATCAGAGGAAAATAATTATCAAATCATTAATAAAGTGCTCTAAAAGTTGAAAAATACACTAATCATTGATTTTATTTGTTTCTGATTATACTTTGACTAGATTGATAAATCATTAATGTGTAATTAGCTCGAATCAGAATTAACTCGAATGTATTCCGAAATGCTCTTCATCCGGATATTGACGTAATCCTCGCGTGATTCCCAAAATGAGTTCTGGTCGAAAATTTTGGAAAAAAAGCCTGTTCTCTCAGTGAAGCTTATATGATATTTTAAACAATTTTTATGCGTCAGAGACGCAATTTAGCGGACACGGTTATGTCCTCTCCCTCTCTTTTCGGTAAAAGCTATAATATAAGTACATAAAAAGGAGAGATATATGATAGGTTTGCCAGTTTAAACTCTCCTTACATGGATCTCATGTAATAAACTGCGTATTAACCCACGTCATGGTTTTTTTTACGCGCGATCGAATGCATAGGAGTTACCCAAGTGTTAGTCGCCCGAAAGTCGTGGAGGGATACGCCCTTACTCCAACCTTCCAGTCATTCCATGAGCCGTAGCGCCCGCCGCCTATCGATTCGGGCAGTTTAAAGGGATTTTCCAGTTACCACCACCATCCGCGCGCGGGCGGGCAGTGAGAGTCTCGGCTACGTCATCTTCCCTTTCCCTTCCAATGGGAACGCCAGACCGTCTCCCACTCTCGCCTTTACTCGGCGTCGGCGATAAAAACAAGAAGAAGAGAACACGACTCGGAGTGACGGTGAGAGATAGAGAGAGAGGGAGAGATGAACCTAGTTCCTGCCGTCACCACCGCGGAAGGGGCTGTCGCCACCACTTCGATCCCCCTGCCCTCACACCACTCCACCAAAACCGGCGAGAATTTCTTTTTCCCATTGGCCATCGCTCCGACGCAAACTTTCCTCATTGGCCGGTGATCACGTGACTACGCATGGCTTCCCTGTCAACCCTTTCCCTCGCCTCTCCCCTCCTTCCCCAACTCCTCCGTCACCCTCCCCTACCAAGTCGTCTCCGATTGGTCGGAGCAGAAAACTCGAGACTGCAGTCGTGCAGGTGGCGCCGCTCTGCGGAAACCGGCGGCGGTCCAGACATCGACTTGAACCCCGCAGTCGACAGGACTCGGTCGATGGGAGTAGACGAAGTTACAAAGTTCGCAAAGCTGTAAAAGCGCCTTGTCCAAGATAACCTGAGCATTTCCAAGAAGTTGTATTATTTTTCCAGTTCCCAGGAAACAAGAAAGGATAGCGCTTCGTCGGATAAAGGATATACAGTGTATATAAAGGGTTCCGTGCATTTGATAGGAATCCCTTTAACGCATCACCGAGAGGGGAGAATTTTACAAGTGATCCGTCGGGATTTTTTCCCGTGGAATAAGTAAACGTTTACTGCAGAGCCTGTGATTTCGTCGTGGGAGGATTGCAGAGTGTGTGCCTATATTTTTTTTCCGGGGAACGCTTTGTATGTGAATTCCAACATCCATCACAGCGGAGAGATAGAAGCTAGGCTCAAAGGATTACATCCTGCGGAGAAGAAAGCTTTCTTCCCGAAATAATAAAAAGTCTCTCATCTAAGTGTTTCATCCATATAAAAGTGATAGTTACGTGTTCCTCTTGGAATCCTCTTCGTACTTGCAGTGGAATTTAGAATCTACTCAATTTTTTGTAAAGAATCTCGCATTTCGTCAGAAAGGGGATATATATATTTAGTGTCTTGTGTGTTTTCTTAAGCCATTTGTACCCTATTTCCTCTGATATCCTATTGTGCATTTGTGAGTGTTTCTGAGCGGATGGTCTTTCAATCCTTTGGAATATAATAAGTTCTGTGATCGTCCATCACCTTTAAAAAATATTTCCATTGTATTATTTGTATACGTAATCCCTGATTGTTTTTGTCCTCCAACGTGTTCCTTTTGATTCCTGCGTCATTTTTCATTCCTCTGTGTTTGTGAGTGTATGCCTGGATACCGCTTTTAGCTCTCAACCCAGCAGAAAAGTATACGCAGTAGTAACCCAAAAACCACCTTGTCCGTCTCGCCTTCTGTGTTGCCCTCCTCTGTGAAAGCGCTAGGGGGAACCTGGCAGTTTCGAGACGTTCCTGCCATTAAAGATAAAAAAATTGAAAACTTAATAAAAACCCCGTCGTCCCAAGGGCGGATTCATGAGTGGGACGTGTCGAGAAGGGAATCCCGGAGATTCGAACCGTTCCATCACCGGAGGGATGAAGCGCTGACCCAAGGGAAAGGGGTGCTTGCCGGCCGGCGGTCAACCAAAATCCGTTCCACGATGGCCATGGCATGTTATTCTCCCTTCGACGTGGTTCCGCCTTCGCTGGCCCCCCCGCAGCCCCCAGGCTCCCAGACCGCCAGGATGTGCCACGCCAGTCAGCTCGGGGCAAACCTCTCACGGGGCTCCACCGCTACGGTGGCGGCGGCCACCGGTTTGCCGGGCACGTCGGCCGCATCGGCCGCCGTCGCTGCGGTGGCCGCCGCGGCAGCCACGACCGGCAAGGACTATTCCCGCCCGCTACACGTCGACTGCAGCGTGGAGTACGAGCTTCCATCGCAGGCCAAGCCTCCGCCCGGGGTGAAACACGAGCCGCTGCTCATGATACACCCGTGTTACTATCGGCGGGCGGAGTCGCAGCGGCGGAGTCCATTCATCAACAACCTTCCCGGTACGTCGGGCAGGTCGAGTCACCACCACCAGCAACAACACCAAAGCATCCAACAGCAGCAGCAGCACCTGGGGAGCAGTGCGAGCGGGAATAGTCACCAGCAGCACCAGTACCTCCACCAGCAACAACAGCAGCAGCACAGCATGCAGCAGCACGTGACTGGCTGCGGCAACACCAACGGGTCGTCAAGCCTCCTCATGTCGGGGAGCACAACCACTCAGAGTTCTTCCACGAGGCGGCAGCAGCAGCAGCAACAGCAAATGTCCTCCTCCAGCGGGTTAGCGGCTCTGTCCAACCGCAATCTCCTAGCTCCCCCCGTGTCGCATCACCACCCGCACCAGTCCCAAACGTCCCAGCTATCGCAGCAGCAGCAGCAGTCCATGCTGCACGTATCGCATCATTCCACCACGACCCACCTCCACCAACAACAGCAGCAGCAGACCCAACAGCAACACACGCAGCAGACTCACCTACAGGCCCAACAACTGTGTCCAACAACCATGTCCCAACAGTGTCCAACAACCATGTCCCAACAATGCCACATGCCCCTTCACCAGCACCACCAACAGGAGCAACAACAGCATACGCAGCAGCACCAGCAGCAGTGCTACCAAGCCCCCGCCCAAGTCAACCCGATGCACATAGCCACCACGACCTCCCACCAACAGCACCAAATCCGCTACGTCGACCCCCATCACCAGTCGCAGACGCAGGTCAGGGCGGACGTCACCGCAACGGGGATGCAGCACCACCACGCAGCGACGGCCGCGGCGGCAGCCCAGCACCTCTCCTCGCATCAGCACCACTCCTCGCAGCAGCACCAAATGGCCCAGCAACAGCAGCATAACCAGCAGGTCGGGCACTTGATCCACCAACAGCAGCAGCAGGCGACGACGGCGGTTTGGCCGGGCGCCGATCCATCCAGCCTGGCTATGTACAAAAGCGCGAAGGTGAAGAAGGCCGCTTTGACCGCCGCCCAACAGCACCACCAACAGCTCGAGGCGGCGATGGCGGCGGGATTAGGTCAGTCGATGGTGGGTGCGATGTGCGGTGCCAACATTAGGGGTGAAACAAACGACTTCGGTTCTGGATCGGACAGTGGAGTTAGCGGTGGTCACTGGACGGATTCTGAAAGAAGTCCCTTAGCGCCGGAGCTGCGACTGCAGAGGGACTTCGTGGGTGTTGCCAATACCGCGGTGATGGGCGGCGGTGGGGGCCCGGACAGTGGCATCGCGACGCCCGTCTCCCTAGCGGACGACAAAGGCGCCCTCACCGGTGAGTTGACGAGTGTGGCCTATAGAAACTGTTGCCCAGGCTTCCTTGTGTATTCATTTTGACGCGTAGAACAAATCGCTCGATTGTTGTTTTGTTTCTAGTGCTATACACATATTGTGCTTTATATCGAGGGCCGTACCAGGATAATCGGCAGTTGGCATTCTGTGATGGATAAATTTGAACGCTTATAACATAAAAGGAGGAAAATATATAAGTTTCTACGATGAAACAAAAATTATCAGTGAATCCAAAGACTCTCCCGGTTTACACCTGTGATTTTTTTACGAGAGTAACCCTTGAGAAAGTAATCGGCTTCCTTTTAATGTCTCAGTTTAATACGTAGACGAAATGTTCATTTGTTATTTATTTTAGTGTGTGTTCCTTATTGTGTTCTGTTGAGGCCGAACCAGGAGGATATATGACAGTTGTTATTGTGTGATGGATGAATTTGAATGTTGTTTTTAAAAATACGTTTTTAAAAAGAAATAAAAATTTTATCAGTGAATGAAAAAATTATCGTTTTTATTGGTTCGTTTTATCTGTTCCTTTGGTATTTGTTAATATCAGCAAAGGTTGATACCTTATTGGCAGTTATTGGATATCATTTTGAATTCACGAGGACTGAGCAAAAAAATCGGTGAGTCTTAACCATTTTCTTTTATTTTTTATTACTTTTATAAGTGTGTTTGATAACTAAAAATTTACTCAATTGGCAAAGTGATTTTGACGCGGTCATAAAAAATATATTTCAGTTACTGTTCAAATTTTTTGGCAAATAAGTAAAGTTTTTAAGCAATTTGCCATTCTTTTCTTTTGTTGGCTCTCTAAACATTGATTTAATGTGACAACAAAATTTATTTTTGTTAAATGAGGCCAAATAATTGCACTCAACTATTTCGTGTTAGCCGCTAATGCTATTGCCATATGATAGTGTCCTAGAAATATCACATTCCTCATCTGTGGTTGCAACCTTTATTGATCTCTGGCTTGTCATGGAAATGGAGGAGTACGCTGGAGTGGTTCCACTACTAAGGATAACGCTTAATTTCTGGCTTCTCATCTCCATGTTGGGTAAAAAAAAGAAAACTCCTCACAAATCAACTTTGCCCTTCAAAGCTCCCATGCAAGTTCCGAGTGAGATAGGCAGGAGCAAACGGGGGATTAATTCATTAATTCCGTTTGGCTGGACTCGTAAAGTTTTCCGGTTGCCATGGCTACTCCATGAATGCGTCAGACCCCTCAGCCAGCGATCAATCTGCAACGCAGGAAATGCATTGTGAGAGATAAAGAAAACACGGTTTGAATTCAGCTCCACACACAAACTCAACTTTTGCCCTGCGGCTTCGTCTCTCTAGTAATACCTTTCCAAATTAGTTGCTCTTATCAACATTCAAGGAAAACGCATGGGGAAACTTAACTCTTTGTTGTAACTATGTTCACTCCCCTTCGAAGACAAATGCAATTAGTTTATCTTTTGGCGAGGCTTGTTCACTTATTACGTCTGTAAAGTTGACGTAATCCCTTCATTTCCCTTTCATTTGGTTCTGGTATCTCGAGCCCCTGTGTTCGTTTTGTTTGTTTGCTCTCCTATGTTTGTTTCACGTTATGACCCTTACGTCGTGATGCTATTTTTTTCAAACGAGGTTTAATTCCCGAGTTGACCGATTTTTGATGGCATACGCTGACGGATGCAAAACAGGGTCCACTCTTGGAGCACTAGACCAGTGGAGGGAAACTAAAAATGGTTGGAAGGTTGTGATGGAAGACCGTGTTGTCCATGGTGGGAATTGCGCATGAGGGAAGGGCTCTATGATCCAGCGAGAGTCCCAAACACCCAGCATCCCGAGACTTAAAGGATCCTCACTTGAGATAAACATTTAACTCCCCAATCCACGTCTTGCTCGTGAGCGGAGGAGTGCGGTCATTCCCTAGAACTCTGGCGTGAAAGAAATTCCTTCTGCTCTTCACCGGTATCCTTTGATCCTTCCCATATAGTGTGTGTGTGTGTTTAGAGAGACCAGCGCCGCCGGTGGGCGGACGGCGGACTAGCCTGGCGGCAACGGAGGGAAGTTGGCGGTCGGTTGAAGATTAAGGATGAGGTCGGACCATTAAAGAGACTGCCAAAACCCTTTTGCTTAATTAAGCGGGGGGGGGGGGGGGGGGTGTGGAGTAAAGCCTGAGGCTTATGGTGGGGTTGCAATTTTACCCGTGAGGCAGTGCGAGTGCACAGCGCCATCTCTTTGCGTAAATTGACCACGCGACGTTCTGATGTCTCTCCCGTTACTTGTCGTAGCCCCCTCGGCGAATTTGCTTTGTGGAACTTCATATTTCTCGTGTTTTGCTTGAACGGTCAAAGGGAACTGTCAATATTAATCAGGAATTTGTGTGAGATTGACAAAAAAATTGTCCGTTCATAAGTATGTGTCGTATCTGTATGTCGAAATATATTAGAATACACGGAGGGAATTTGAAGTGTGTGTACGTTTTATTTTAGCTAAAATTTGCTCTAATATCAGACACGTAACGTAGGTATCCTTTTGTCCAGATCTTTTTATGCGGATATTTACATCTGATATTCATTGATTGACAGAATTAAAAAAAATAAAAATTACGTAGAATGAGTTTTACTCAGTGGTATCCGTATGTCTGCCACCCGAATTCGGAATACAGTTATTATCCTCTATGCTAATTTTATAGCGGATGTCCGCGCAAGGCTATACTTATTGGTCTTGTGACCGAGTGTCGGCTCGAGTTCCCATTCGGAGGCGCCCGGCGCTGTCGGGGAATGCGGCGTCGACTGCCGGGAACCCCCGAGCGACCGTTCCCAGCCATCGCTCGCCAGGAGGCGTGGCCACGGCGATTGCTGCCTTCATACTTCCTGTCCCCGCCCGCAGGCGCGCAGAGCGATCGACGGTCGTGGATTTTCGTTTCGTCAAAAGACTAAACCGCTGTCATTGCTTAGCATTGAGATTTTGCTCGAGTATTCATCCCCGTTTTCGTCTCACCATAACATCACTTTTACAATAATTTTATACTTCCGTTAAAAATTTAGTGACGAAAAGTGAATTAATAATAGGAAGATAACTTCGTGAAGGAAAACGTAAAGAAAACTCTCCGTTGCTGGGAGACGATATTTAAGATTTTCCGCGGACTTACCAAGTATTTGGTGAAATATCAGTGTTTAATTAATTGCAACATTTTACTTTTTAATACATGTATGGTCACTGCTTAGGCCAAATGACTATTGCCGATCATATTATTCTCCGATACTTCTCGGGTGAAGCAGTTTTTCCTCACTGAGCCCTCGCGTAACCAACGGTTATTATGCTGAAATGTAGATCTTTTTGGCTCAACTTCGGAAAATGTAATTGAATAAATTATTTTAAAAACAGTAAGGCAAAATATAAACACGCCTACCTCTGTGTTGCGCATTATTTCCCTATCAGGTTGATTATTGCTTCTTTCTTGAGTTAAAAAGTGCTTCACTTACTCAAGTGCCTCAAAGTGTTTTCGAAGAGCACACTATGCTTCTGTGAACGATGTTTGGGAGGTGAAAAATGGATTTCATTTACTGAAGAAATTGTAAATTTAGTTGAACTGCGCGAAAATGTTTTTACCGTTGTGTGTCGCAAACGTGAGTTGGTCATATTTTCCATAGTCTTGGGGGGGATGGGTGAAAGCCGAACCGAGACAGCATAACGGTAGTTTTCAACTGTCGGCCAATTCACATCAAAAAGCCATTTCTGCCTTCTTTCCAAATTTCCCGAGAAGTCTTACGCACGAATAAACATGGCTCTTCGCTATTCTATGTTCCGTGATCGAAATTTCACGCTGTGCGACGTTTTATCGGGAAAGCAATGGCTCAGCGATCGGACGCCAAGAATTTTTCTAGCTGTAGTAACAATTGTGGCGGCAATATTCCCGGTTTATCAACTCCCTAATGAGACATCGTTTTCCGCTCGATTCCCCATTAGTTTCCACCGATCAATATGATGACGCAGGCCGTACATCGTCATCGCACGACGATAAATTATCGGATCTCTTTCATTCTTTTTTTATTCATTTCTGACATCGCGTGATACCTTGCCGACGGCTTTTATTGCGCTAAGCGGAATAAATTGCTTCCGCAAGATGTTCATTCGATACTCTCGGCTCCGTGGATAAACAACTTTCTAGCTTTCTGCCCTCCAAAGAGTAGTAGATATGAGATCGGGTCGTGTACCTTGTGTTTGCTCTAATTAAAAAAAAAGGGCATTCGGGGAAGCGTGGATAGGAGAGAGTACCAGCTTCTAATTAACTCACCTGAGTGAGTTCGCAGATTTGATTATCCAACATATTTATGTTCATTACAATAGATTAATGCCTCCTTCTCCCACTTTGTCTCAATTAGGGCTGTGTTTCCACTGACATTAATTGCTGAAAATTCTGCGGAGAGGAGACTGTTGAGAAATCCCGTTAATCTAATGCTCATCGTCAACGCGCTCTATGAACACCATGCACTGAAGGCCGCCTCTAGGGCTTGCAGCATGGGATTATATGTCACCATCCCTTAATAATCGACTGAATTGAGATTAAAATAATTAAGCGCTATTAAACTTAGATTGCTACAAAATTACCGGGTCTCTTAACTGTGTTTAGTCCCTTTCGAAGAAAGTTTGGGGAATATGATTTAAAATTTACCTAAACAGTTTCCTAGAGTCTTTTATCTCTGATCAAATCGGTGCGATAATTGTTTCTGGGTTGTTTCAGATTGTCAAAAGCATTTATTCTCTCTTTTGCTCGTTGATTGAAACTATTTTTCCCGAGTCGTGTACATACAATCTGCCGTGCTCGAGGCAATTGCGGTCATGCGCAAGAGGCTCGGCTGGTTTTGAAACACAAGCGGACACGCCATCAAGGCCTGCCCTACGGACCTCCCAATTGAATGCTACGTACCCCAAAATTTATGAAGTGGACCCTCGCCTGACCAAACTGTGCTCGACGAAAAAACGGGCTAACTGTTTTGGCCGATTGTGTGCATAATAAAACTTATGACGTAACGATACGGCTTTCTTGGCGAATCTGTGTTAAAAATGTTGACTTTTCGTAGAGCGGACTGACTTGTGAACCATGTGCTAAAGAGAGATGTGCCTAAGATAATTACCGAAAATGTTGAAAGCACTGCGGTACTAGACGAGAGAGTAACTTAAGCTCAGCTTTTAACCCTAAGATTGCGGACTCGAGCCCCGTCTGGGTGTATTTTCCAACACCCAGGGCATGGATGTTTGTGAATGTATTTTGCTGTATGATAAGAAAACCCCTAGGCATACAGCCTATAATGCCATTTTCAATGGTAGTCGTAAATAAATTAAAGTACAATAACTTCCTTCAGATTTAACGATGCCTAGAGTAAGGCAAAAAAGTGCATAGTCCTAGATAATTACCGGAAATTTTGTAAGCACTGCGGAAATAGCCGCGGGAGTAGCTTTAGCTCAGCTGCTAACCCTAAGGTTAAGGGTTCGGGCCCCGTCTGGGTGGATTTTTCACCACACATGGCGTCGATGTTTGTGCGCATATTTTGTGGTTTGACAGTATGAAAACTCCTCTGCATGAAGCAAAAAAAGTGTATAGTATATCCCCGTGATGTGCACAAGTTAAATTGTTCACGGTATTATGCGTAGAATCTCTGGACTTCACATCCCTTGCTTTCGTCACTGACGCGACGAATTTCCCGGTGAGAACCGTTTGCACAAATAATTCTGTGCTGTTTGGGAGGGGGTGGTGGGTGACCAGTTCTGGCCGTCGCTGGTGGGGCCGCGACAGGGGGGGACCTCATCTAAATAGTTGATTACGCCTTCAGTGGCGTCCTCACTCTATATATGTGTTCATGCTGGGTTGGAAGGGGGGTTTATTGGGAGACGCGCGCATGTTGGCAGGCCTGCTTGAGAGGGCGGGGAGGGGTGCGGTTGGGTATGGAAGGACACGTCCATCCCCTACGCCCCTCACCCTCTCGGAAAGTCAAAAAGCTAATAATCCATTTTCAATGGAGGGGTTGGCGACCGGGGCATGAAAAGGACCGAAAAGGGTCCCTCCCTTCCTCGCCCTACACACATATAAGGGCTGGCGGAAACTCTTCTTTTGTGTGCGCATGTGTCCTCGTGTTGGTTGAAGAGACGGAAGGAGGGGGTGGAACTTCCTTTTGTGTTTTCACGCCGAAACTATTTTTCCCGTTTCTTTCCCTCCCTTTCCCGTTCCTTTTTCTCCCTCTTAGAAAACAAAGGGACTGGTTGAAATTTTCACGTCGCTGGGAAGGGGGCGTCGTTATTTCTCTCCCCCTCTTCCTCCTCCCTCCCCCACGGCTTGTATAAATTGGGACGCCCAGGTGGGTGGCGGCGTTTGAGCCGCCGCGGCCGGAGTTGAGTAATTAATGGGAGCGAAAATTCGTTGAATCATTTGGGAGATTCCCTTCCCTGCCTTCTCCTTTCCCCGGCGTGCACCTGCGTCGAAAGGGTTAACCTTGAAAGATGCATCAAAGGGTGTGTGGCATGGGGAGGTTCTTCACCGAAAGTGCTTGGAAGTAGGTGTATCTGATTGTGCAGGGGAAAAACTATAAATGAGTCATGCGCTAGGAAAAATGCATCGCGATATTTGAATTTTGCAAAGTTAGGAACGTATGTGAGAGAGTTCCCAAAATTTGGAGAGCATGTAAAAAAATTACGGAGATTCTGCCCTATATCATTAGAAAAACTTTCCGTGCAGTGGTAGTGACTGCCATTCTAATCCCTTTATGAGCATGGAAGGACAGCCATCTTATTCCTTCCCTCTTTGCAATTTAATGCCGTACATATATTGGGGCAGTATTCCCTGGTATGTCAGAATTCACGAAATAATATTTACGCCGGAAAATATTAGTGTCCGATATTTATCCTTAAAAATGAAGCCCGTAGTTCAATGTATATGATCTGACTTTATTGAAGTTTGGCATTAAGAGGACTACCAAACGTTCTTTCTAAATAGCATCCGGTCTTTGCTGCAATCAGACATGGTAGATTACGTTTTATTTTCATGTTGTAGTGATACTCATCGATGATTGAATCCTTAGTTGGACGAAAATTAATAATTCTCCCTTTGATTCATTGTAGAGATGGAATTGCTCTTTTGTGTAGTAAATCAGTAAAACTTCGTCTATGCCGCTGAAAATTTAATGGCCGCTTAATGAACTAAGATTTAGCAGATGCTCAAGGCGTCATTGTTGTTTGATTCTCCGTGTAGGAAGGACACATGAGCTCGGAATGATGCATGAGTTGTTCGTAGGTGCAATATCGGGGTAATGAAATACGCCATAAATTTAAAACGGGTGAAATGAGTGAGGCTTACGTTTATACTTTCACAGAACAACCACCTATGCAACTAGATGAAGGACGTGAGATGGTTTTATAGGCTGTTCATATAAAGACGTGAATTATGTGAAACCCCTTTCTGTCACCTGAAATATCATATTTATTACTATGTAAAATATGGTTTACCAGATATAATCAGCTAATATCGTATCTCATTTGAACTCTTTCTGGACGAGACCGAGGGTTTGTGAATCAAAATTCCATTTTATAATAATTGAACATCACACTGAATTACAATAGGATTTGAATGTATCTACATCTACGAAATGCTATGCTGGCCACCACTAGGATCTGTAATACTGGGTGATTCCACACAGGTATCCAACATTTTATTCATATATGAACTAGATGGATTATTTAAATTATTACTCCGGGTTTTTAAAATCATTTTTAACGAGTTCCAGAGTAATTAAGCCTACGCCGGTTTGCATAGAGGGTAAAAGAGAGAGAGAGAGAGAGACCTTTCAGTTTTAAGCCTCATACTTCCCTCCCACCGGGGTTCAAGCGATGTATAAATTAGTGACTCGATCAGTTGGTGTACAGAGGCCTAAAACATTCAAAAGATTCCGGATGAGGGCGAGGGGAGAGGGTGGGAATCACAAATAATTTATGCGGCTGAGGGGAGGGAAAGGTTGCTGGTTTGTCCGAAGCCGACGTCATCGCTCCAGCGAAAGACAAATAGAGCGGATTACGTATTGAAACGGCTGGAACACGGCAGCCCGACGACTACACTAAGACTCGGCCGCTTCCCCTTAATCTCCTACCGTCACTGATTTCTTCCCCTCCCCCCTACTCTGCCTCTCCACCTTCCTCCAACTCCCTCCCGCCACCCACACCGGACAAATCTTGCCAAAGGATTGTTTTTTTTACTGTCAAGACGTGGACCGTTGTCGTGAATCACGATTGGAAAGGAGGAATTGGGAGTTGAAGCCAAGGAGACCTTAAAAATCTCATCAGCACACACTTGGTACCCTTACAATCTCCTTCGAAATGGGTCGACTGATTGAACGATTAGTGTTAGCGCGCCTAGGGTACTTGAGCATTGTTTATTCCAACGGCAATTGAAATTAACTCTTTCATTCACCCAAGTAACTGATAAAACAAAAGAGTTTGCCTAAAACGATTTTTGTATTTGCAAAAAAGGGAAGGACATTGGTAAAATTCAAAGTGTGGCAGTGGGTGAATTCATTGTAAAATGGAGCCAGTTATTTTATCTTTGATCCAGTGTTTTTTGTCTGTGCCTCCTGTAGTGGGAAACGTACAGGTCATGATGAATAACAAGAAAATTTCTTGAGATTAGCCATTACATATCACTGCAGGAACTTCGTCCCATGCCAGTTTTCGACGTGTTGATTTTGTCCACGTGTCCCTTTCCATCCTACGGTATCTACGGCTAAGGTACGTTTGGATGGACTTCAAAGGAGCTTATTAATCAACGACTTGATTGAAATACTGTCGTGTTGTTTCACACCATTGCATCCGCAGATTGGCATGCTCACTACCGCCATTCATTGTATCCAAAATAACAATCGTTTTCCTTCCTTACCCAATGTCGACTGTATTACAATCCTAAAAGTCATGAGTTCTTGTAACTGTCCAAAATTAACATAGGAGAAGCAGATAATTGGTCTGCTTGAGATTCTAAAATCATGTACAACAGCTAAAATCTCAATGAGCCTATTGTAAACATAACTTTCCATTTCAATGTAGGTCGGGGAGAAAACAAACAAGATAGTTTTGTTTCTCGATACTTTTTTCTGTAAGTTTTTATCGATGCCATCGGTTTAACCGTGATAGAAGAGTGCATTGAACCTACTGTGCATTTCAGGTCCCTGAAAAGGAAGAAACTTGGCTAATAATAAGTACAATCTTTACCTACATACAATCTTACTTGATATCTTCAAGTTTATTGGACAACTCTCAGTTTCCCCTTTTTTTCTAACAACAAACCTACACACAATCACACTTGGTATTATCAAGTTAACTGTACAAATCTCGGTTTCCTCTTTATTTCTAGCAGCAAACCCTTTCATGTTTTATTTTCTTCCAGTTGATTTAAATTTTAAGAGAAAAATCTTTTAATTTTATTCGCTAAGTTTTTATTTCCTAAAACTCAATAATTATAAGCTAAAAGATATTAAGACTTTTTAGCCCCAATACTGTTTACTTCCCTATGAACTTCTCTTCCCATTAGCGTTAACCGCCAACTTTGTTGGACGAAGTGGATGAACACTAGGAATGTGATTAGATGCCACAGTACCAAATGGAATCAATTTATCGTGAACGCCTCCTCGAAGTCTTTCGACCACACCATTGCCGCCCCCAGCGCATTTATTGGAGCATGGAAGAAGTATCCCACATGCGACGTTCCGTGCCCCGAAAAGGGAAAGTCGCGCCGTGGAAATATAGATTAGGGAGTAGAAAGATTGCTGCATGGTAATAATGCTAAGTGGTGATTTAAATCAACCCATTTTGGAGCTGATGACCGACAGATGTACCGTCATTTCACGACGAATATAAAGGGGAGTGCTTTGGTGCATTTTAGTGAAATATAGGGTATCGATGCCTCGGTTGATGGGAAAAAATTCCACAGCTTTGCAGTCTCACAGCGTTGAAAGACACGCTTCGATATCGCTGATTGAATTTATAACTGTGCTTCCGGGTGCCATAACCGTTGAATTGGTATACGGCTAAAGTACTTGCACGCGGGCAGCATCAAAGAAAAAGATTCCCCGTGTAGGTGCTTCATTGGGAAATGTTTTATTCGGTAAGCCTCTCTGCGTACTGAATGTAAACGTTTTGATTGGGGAAAATGTTTTCTGTTTTTATTTTGCAAGGTAAATCCAGTACATTTTTGAGGAAGTTTAAATGGGATATCATTCAATACATGACGCTATTTAGCATGAAAAATGGAAAAGATACAATTCTTTCGATACATGATGAAGTGTTTGGGATATGATTGCCGGCAATGTCGTGTTTGGTTCCTCAGACTTAATGTTGGGAGAGCGATAGAGAGTTTCAAGTAGTGTAGAGTTAAGGAATAATTATAATTTCGCCAAAGTATGTACTAGAAAGTTTTACGGAAGCGGATGTAAGCCAAAGGATATGCAATGTTTAGGGCATGGCGTGCATGATTTTTTGTGTTCCATACAGGCTGTTCGTTCAAAGCGTTAAGAAGAATGAAATTTGTCATCACTGCCCAATCGCAATTCCATTCAGACAGCTCTGTCCCTCTCCTTGTGTCTCCATCACATCCCGTTTAGCCTTCGAAAAGTGCATACGAGGGATTAAGTTCATGCAAAGCGCGGAATACTCCAGGGAATTACACATCGGGCAGTCTTGACACCATAGGTGAAATTCACTGGATGAAAATAAGTTTATTTCACCGGTCAATAATTTGTGGACTGGACGTATTTTTACTGCTCGGCATTTCGCGAAGCTGTTTTCTTCCTTGTGTTATCCCTCTCGCAGAGGTAGGTATACAGCCGTGCCATAACCAACGCCTCGTCACTCCGCAAGGCCGGCTGTTCACACTTCAGCTGGCGGCGAGCCATTCGCTCACTTCCTGGTGACCAGCGGACGGACGCCACTGGATAGTAAATTCAACACTGGCTGTAATGGGTGACGTGCGGTACCATACGAGGTGTGATAAAAAAATAACAAGAATTTTCGTTTTTCTTAAAGAATATTTATTTATTAATCAATATCAATTTTGTCCCCTTCAAAGTAATCCCCTTTAGGTATAATACACTTGTGCCAGCGGTTTTCCAATCTTGGAAGCACTTCTAGAACTCACTTTTCGGCATAGAGTTCAGCTCCTTCAGCGATTCTGTTTTTATCTCATCAATGGTGGCAAAACGTTGTCCTTTCATGGTTCTCTTCAGCCTCGAAAATAGAAAGAAGTCACAGGGGGTTCGCCGAACACATCCATGTTCGGCGAATACGGTGGCTGAGGCAAAATAACTGTTTGTTTTTTTTACCAAAAAATCACAAATAAGCAGTGAGATGTGAGCGGGACCATTATCGTGGAGCAATTTCCACGAGCTGTTTTGCCACAATTCTGGGCGTTTTCGTCGGATTGCTTTACGCAAACGGCGCAGAACTACCAGGTATTACTCCTTATTGACCGTACAATCATATGACAGGAACTCGGAATTATTGAAAATCGGAATTATTAAGCCCATGAAATTTAAAAATTCCCGTAATTTTTTTATCATACCTCGTACATCTCGAGCACTCTCTTGAGGGCCTCAAGTTTAGAGTCGAAGCATTAGCGGGAACTATCCACGGCATTAGAGTTAAGCTAGTTTGAGCGCCATATCACTTCACATAACATTCGATGAATATGGCTTCATCATACAGAAAAAGATCTCATCTTTCCAATGTTAACAAAACATCAGCCACTTCCGACCATACTTTTGAGATATTTGCCAAAAATTCCAGCCATTTTACATGGGATGTGATACGGGTATGCACACAAGATAGACATTATTTAAAAAACGATGAATTTCTAACTCATATGTATACCTCATCAGGAACTTAATCGTGCGTTATTTATATTTTTTTTCGGGTATTTAAAAAAAATCAATTACTCACCGCACTAATTTTGCCAGAATCGCAAGAAAACTACGGTTTTCAGTATGTAGCGTGAAAAAATGAGTAAAATCAAAACCTCATAAATTTTTATTGAGTTAATTAGAATTTCAGTTATATAAAAGAAAGCTTGTGCGTAATTAATGCTACACATTTTCTTCAAGCTTCTAAAATTAAAAAAATGAAATTCGAACATAGTCTCTATTATGATTAGGGATACATCTAGCTCAAAACACCTTAAGGTAGTTTGAGCGAAAAATCACTTCGCCTAGAATTTGATGAATTTGGCTTAATTTTAAATTAAAAAACGCTCATCTTTCCAATGATATCAAAATATCAACCCCTTGCCGAACTACATTTCGAGCAATTTGTCTACAAATATAAGCTGTTTTACATGGTATAGATTACGGCTGTGCGCTCTAGAGGGAGAATATTAAAAAAATAGGAACTTCTAGCACCTAGATTTCGTCAAAAAACTAACGGTGTGTAGATTGCATGTTTTCTCAACTATTTATAAAAAACAATCTTTTACTCACCACTAGAATTTTTACAGAATTACAAAGAAACCTGCTGTTTTGAAGGGTTTTCAGCCATACGGCGGGAAAAAATGAGTCAAGTTAGATGTAGCATTGTAGCAATGTAGCATTATTTATTTAATTACTGAGAATTTTGGTCTTATATAGCTATATCTTTGCGCCATTAATATTACAATATTTATTTCATACTTCTTACAGACGCTGAAATCAAAAAATAAAAGTTGGATATGGTCTCCATTATGCCTAGGGAACTATCAAACCACCTAAAGGGGTGTGGCCAGGGGTGGGTCGAGGAATTTTACTGGGTGGGGGGGGGGGGGTTAGTTGGGTGGGAAGTACATACATACATAACGCACATAATAGTGGACGTGGGAAGGAAACGAGTGCATGGTACCGTTCTCCTCCACCAGAGTGCGCGGCGGTCCGTCCCGCGGCACTTAAACACACTCTCCCCCTTCCTCTCCCCATTCTATTCAAACTGTCGTCTTTTCATTTTCTCTTCAGGGTCGCGCTAAATAGTGAGGGGACTCGGGAATATCCCTCGGTAGTGAAGTAAAACGAGGGACTGAGGATGGGGGAGGGGGCCTGGATAATGGGGGAAAAGGCAGAGACGGCCTTCGCACCAACTTGTGGAAATAAAATGGACAAAGACCACTTTCGAGTCCAGTTTTGTCCTTCGCCTATTTTGTCTACTTACCCTTTCCCTTTCCACGAATGGATTCGTTCCAGCTGAATTGGAAGACGGAGTAAAGCTTGGCTGAAATCTACCCGAACTTGAAAGAAATGCGGATGTATGTGGCCGTAGAAAAACTAAACGGTTTCTAGAAACTGAAAAAAAGTAACAGTAGTCTTAAGCCTGAAACTTATGTGATGAAAAATTCAGAGTATGACAAGTTTTTATTTTATTTGGACGGCAAGGTGAAACACTAAAACTTCAATTTCCACACAGTATTTTATTGTTCGCGACCCTAGTTTCTTTGCAAAGCAACATCTTCAACATGAAAACACCTGATGATGTTGCTTCGCATGGGGAGCATAGTCATGAGCAAAAAACAATGTTAAAATTGCAGTGCTTTCATTCCAACTATGAAAGATTTCCATATCGTTATGCTCGAGAGTGACAAGATTCAAGATATCTACTGTTTTGAATGTACGCCTTGTTTATGGAATTCTACCACCGAAAAGTTGTATCATGATCCTACGAGCTAACCACAATATCTTTAGTTCTTGTGCCACCTTGGGAATGGATGACGTCTAACTATGACTGCCGTATTATAATACGATTTCTTAGATATACTTTTTCGAGATCATATAGGGTTTTAGACTAACAAGAGCGCACAATAATTAAAAGATATTTTTGAAAACTGCCACCGTTAGGAAACATTATGTATACCATCTTCAGGAAATCATTTTTGGAAATCTTTATGCTTTCCTTTTCTCGACCAGATTATTTTTGAATTGCAAACAACAGATACGGCTGCGTGACTAGAAGTGAGAGAAATATTTTGCCATTACACTGATATCTTTGGCCCATGGAAAATGGGGATATGAGATTAGATCTAATTCACTATTTTATACAACACAAAGGTTTTCCATGAGCGAAATAATTCGTTTTTTTCCAAATTATATTCTTGAGGGTAGCATACCGAGCTTGGGAAAGTCGATGTCAACCGACAATTCCCCACATACTCTGGGATCTCCACGAATTTTCCCGGCTCAAACATTTAGGTATTCTGCGCGTATCGACTGTCATTTCCCCCACACATAGCTCTCTCTCTGTGAAGGCGCAACACATCTGTTTCTGTAAAGGATGTAACGCAACGACAATAAATGCCCACATAAATTTTCCCCGGCCTCCTTAAGATGGGCTGCAGAGGTGATGGAGGAAGCTGGTCTCTTTGCGATTCTGCCAATCACACGGGTTTCGCGGCGGGCAAGGTAATTGCGTATTCGCGGCACGAAAAGGCCAACCAGCCGGCCGTACTTTCCTTATGGACTCCTCCTCTTCGAGTCCTTCCTCTTTCCCCCAGTCTACCCCCCCCTCATCATACCACCCACCGACTCTCCCATGGAACATTATCGGCCGTGATGAAAAGGGACGTCCACTTTGCGTGATGCGACCAATGGGGGCCGGGAGTGATGAGTTAGCGTGGAAATTCCCTCGAAGTCTTCCCGTGGAGCGTGGATGATTGGGGGACATAAAATTGAAGGGAAGGGCCCTGCCGAGACCTTTCAACCTTTCAATGCGGCACACCTTTCGGGAGAATCCGGGGATCCACCTTTAAGAAATTCGATTTCATCAGACCACCTTTAGGAAGTGGGTGCAGTGGAGGATAGACGTTTTTCCATACTAGTCAGACCACCTTGCACCAGCCCTTTGTTACTCATCGTAGACTGTGCTCAACGTGTAATTGTACGACTGCATGTTAATAACCACGGGAGCATTTGTCAGGGGTTGTTTGGGTACCTGACCTTGATTAATTAAATATAGCCGTGTGCCCACAAAAGAAATGCATAACTGGATCTAAACTTTTGGTTTGTCTAACTTTGGATTTGCTGTCATGGTGCTAAATCGAGGTTTTTGAACCGAATGAATTTTTAGCTTATGAAATCGAAATTTTTCGTATTTCATGAACTCAAAAATCATAAAAGTACAGTAATCACATGCCATAGTAGAGTGGTGATTAGAGTAAATCTCCTGGGAGAACTTATAGTGTGGAAGAAATCCAGCTGAAGCATTTAAGCCTAAAAATGTGCATGCAGAGCCATTTATTTAAATTTATGGCTCGTAATAATTTTTAGGACTCCAACCCATATCGCCAAAAAATAAATTCCTCATTGAATTTGAGAATTGAGACCACGACATAAGAGATTTGGTGGGTAGTAATTTTTTCCTCGGGAATCACACAAAAAGCAAAACTTCTTGTCACGCAACCCATCAATTTTCATCTCGGAGCCTTCATCTACATCTAAATAAGACTCTGCAAGCCACCACAAGGGTGTGTGGCAGGGGGTGAGTTATATCCAATATACCCGGGTTTCCCAAACTTTTCCTGTAATGGAACACTTGGTAAATCCTGAAACTTTAACGGAACACCTTGTTTACTTTGCAAATATTAAACCATTGCGTTTAGGTAGCAACATATTAAACCATTATAGGTTTCTCGGAACATCCATTAGCTTTCCGCGGAACATAGTTTGGGAAACCCTGCCCTATACTATACCCTAATGAGGTTTATGAAGCTAGGACTATAAATGCATTAGCAAACACCTGCCAATTCTTGTCAGGAGGTGGTATTTCCTCAGCATGCACTACATTATAGGTATGCTATCAATGTTATGGAAACTGTATGTATTAATGTATTTAATAAGTACATAAATGAACACAAATAAAAGAGTTATGCAGTAAAATACAAGAGGTTCTGTTAGTACTAAGTACATAGAAGATTTGTACAGAGGTATTAGGGAGCAAATCAACTAATTAGCTACGCTTTCTATCGATAAACCTAGAAAAGTCTTATTAGGAGCTGTTATCGTTTTTTATCGTTCGGGGGAAAATTAAATTTTTAACCTGTCCTTTCTGAATTATATTAAACTAATTTTATTCTCATGATATGAAAAACCGTATTGTGTCGGGTTTCGTGAGATGTTATTGACGTCGAGAGAAAATATTTCGGTTTGAAACTTGCATAAAAAATGAAGTCTAAATTTTAATCGACGGTCTGAAAGCAATTCCCATCCCAGTTGTTGCAGAAGGCTGGTTTCACTGACGAAATTATACGCCATAATGTCACCCATCATTTATTTTACCAACACGTCGTATTTACTCGAAGGTAACGCACTAATAATGTAGTACGCTGGCGTCCTTAAAAGACACTGCCGTACACCCTTCGTGACGGCTCGCAGGCTAATGACGTCGGGTGAGAGAAAGGGATGGCGGGAAGGGGAACACTTGTGACACGCTCGTGCGTTTGGAGTGCCGACCCCCGGGTCGGTGTATGCACGCCCCAGTAGGTTCGAGGGACGAAACGCATTTTTCCACCTCGGGGTCGCAGGGACTAAAAGAAAACGTCCGTCGCCCTTGTTATCTTGACGCCCTGCCCGGGCTGAGGGCGAGACTGACAGAGAGGGAAACCCTGGACTCTTTTTTTCATTCTACAGTACGAGAGGGCAGTCTTTTTGATGAAAATGCGACGACGTCCCTCAATAAATTCTACCGTGCGCATCGGAGACCCGTCGACACTAGCGGAAAAGAACGTGTTCAACTACCAGGTAGGTTGGCTTTGGAAAGTTAAAATGAGATAGTATTAAGAATAAATTAGTTCTGATGGGTAACAAGAAAACAGGGGGAAAGGCAGCTAATCTAAATTGTAACGTGCGAGCCACCTTAACGGTATGTGACAGGGGGTGCCTCCATATTAGGTACCTATGCACTAACCGTCAGAAATACTTCGTCTTGTTCAGGTTATCCCAACTAGGGGTTTCGAGATATCATTCCAAGGGGTGCGAAAACACATTTTTGTTTTTTGTATTAATAGTATCTACCGTTTTGTGGGGTTTATTCAGTTTTTGATCAATTGATGTAAATTTTCTTTTTCATATGATTCATTTTTGTGTATATTTTATAAAAATATGATTACACAAGTTTGTTTGGATCACCTTCATTTTATTCTTAAATAGGTTATTACTTTAAGGGGTGCGAGATATTACTTTAAGGGACGCGGGAACATATGAAATATTTTTTTTTGGGGATTGGGGAATAAAAAATGCTGGGAACCACTTGTATAATCATTACCTATTTTACTAAATATACTTTGATGTTGAAGTACGTGGAAGTGACTTAACTTACAATTCAGCTTCTCACCATGATTATAACCATGCGGGATGGACACTACACTCATACGTAACGGTTTAGTCTTGCTAACATGAAAAAATATTTCCAAAATACGGACACACAAAACATGATATAAATTAACATCCTGTGCAAACTTTGACAACTGATAACATTAAATAATAGGGAGATAAATGGTTATAATGTGGTCAGTATGCTTAGAATAAGCAAAATTCGTCCTCCATTTTGAAAAACGCCTTTAGAAAACTACTGAAAAAAGCAGTTACCCAATTCAGAAATAAAATTTATTAAAAAAAAGAAAATTGGAGATTTTTGAGATAAAAAATATTTAATATTTTTTTCTAAAAATGTTTTTCTCTAACAGCCAAAGCATAAAAAGTTTTGTTCAGTCCGTAGGCTTACCAGTCCGTTGAGTAATCATTTTCTGTAAAAATAATTAAAAATGTGGGAATGCAAAATAAATAAAATTATTGTAACTACCCGTTGGCTTACTTTCTGAGAGCAATCTAGAGAGTAACTCCGAATCATGATACTTGAGTTAAATTTGCCTTGGTTAGAATCTATTTCGAAGCAATACGGTTGGCTAAACATCATGTAACAAGCAGAATTCGTTCAGGTAAGGTATTTACTCTCATAAATTAGAATCATAACTACGAATGGTGCAACAGAAAATCCTTTCCGTTCTAATACCATTGGTTTCCGGCTGTTTAATCCGCACCTGTTTAATTACTCCCACGATTGTACACTTATAGAGTAATTAGTGCATAGCCAAGGGATGGAATGGGTGACATTGGTTTAATATGCTTAGATATATTTCCAAAGAGTAAAACGTAAGTAAAGAAATCCTGTGATACATCCTTTTCATGCAGCTTTGAAAATATAAGTAGATTCTGTTTAATCACCTCGGGGTAAAATTTTTGGCCGCACGAAAATAGGCCTCGGCAGGAAATGCGCATTTTCAAGTCGTCAAATCAAATTAACCGAGAATGACGCACGTCAATTATTTCCTTATCCTACTCTCGTGTCTGCGTCATGCCACCATGGCTGTTTTCCCCGTAAAAATCTTGACGCTTGGAAAAATATATACATAATGTGGAACACGCTCACTGGAGGGCGTAAAAAGTGGCGAGACTTAAAACCAAAAAGATCGCAATGTATGTATGCACGAGTCGCAGTTTTTGAGTGGACCGCTAGCGTGAGTGGGAGAGATATAGTCTTTGGAGTGCTTGCGGAGAGAGCGGGGAAAAAGAAGAGGGGAGAGTCCGAGCGAATTAAAAACATCAGACGGTCGATGTGCGTGCTTCGCGAGAACGGGTTTTTTTTCTGAACGCGTGCGTGCCCGGCCGTGATTTTTTATTTCGGGGGCATGATGGGGCGACGTGGTGGATTTTCTTGAAGTGGCTGTTGAAGGGAAAGAGGGAATGTGGGGAGGGAAAAAGAAAAATAGCGGCCCTTGTTCTCTTATTTACTCTCGTGAAGCGGACGCGAATTATAATCCCGTCCGAAAAATTCGGGACGCAGTGGACGAGCGATGATGTGAACACGGAAGCACAATATTCCTTTTTGTCTGCATCGGAAGAAAGGGGAGGACGAGAGGGTGGATCCGTTTGGTTTGGGGTTTGCCAGAGTGCATTCGGGAGGTTGATTTAAGAGACAATTATGCATATCCCTGCTACGCAGAGGACGGGAGGGCAAAAAATAAACAGCGTACGAGCGTAGGCTTCATTCTCAATCTTTTGTGACGACAGTTGAGCTCGTCTCCTTAGACGGTCGATTCGATGTTTACGCCCCGTTTCGTGCTAGGCAATAATTCCACCTTCTTTACGAGATATCTCTTAGCCTTAGCGTTCGCCCGTGATCATATAAAGCTCTCTCTATGTACACGCCAAACGGTTCAGATCGTTTGTCTGGTGGATTAAGAATGGCAATCCGGGTATCCAATTCAATTTCCGTGTATTCAGTCACTAATTTAAGGATTTATTTAATCTACGTAGAGGGTTCTATATGGCGGATGTGAAGACTGGTTATTCTACTTTTTATATACTCGGATTATTTTCGTGAGAATATTTTCGTGATTTAGTTCAGTTACAAAATGTATTCTAGAATATCAGCATAAAAGTATTTGGTTTAGGGAAAGCTTTCTATTCCTCTATCCTTGTGAAGCACTAAAACAGCATCTGCTTTAAAGTTGACTGTCAAACAAAACATTGAATGTTTTAACTCAGTATATTTTATCGAATTTCTCTCATTTAAATTTTTATGTTTTTTAAGATGTTTAGTTTTAATGCTAAATTGGACAAACTTTCAGAGAACATAAATATAAAATGATAACAAAAGCTTAAAATATAACAATTTAGATATTTCCATGCTTTTTATATAGCCTCGGTCTCTTGAAAAATGCACAAAAATGCTTTAAAAGTGGATTAAATGCAGGAAATCAGTTTCCCTGGGGAGAAATGTCAAAGCTTTTCTATTTTTCTCTACACGTTAAAAATTTAAAAATCACTTCCTTTTTTTATAATCATCGTCTGTCTATTTCCTGTAATTAAACCAGGTGGTGCTACCATCAGGATGAAATATTTATTGGATAGATTGTGTGTTAGTTTTTGCAGCAAAAAATAAATTTTATCCGCTCTACCAATTTTGCTTGGAAGGAATTATAAAGAAAAAACTTGCTTTCTCAGAATACGATTTGAGAAACTGGATTCTAAAAGCTGATTGACTTACAACTAGCTTAACGCAAGCAGTCATGTTATTTGGTAGCTGGCGGGTTTAGAGCTGGCGTTTTTTAATGTTCTTAGTTTCAAGGCAGAATAGTCAACTGCAGTCCCATAAGCAATCACTGGCACTTTTAAGGACTACTGTTGCAGGGAAACATAACGATCATATCAAGTAATATACATTCACGATAAAAAGTACAAAACAAATAAAATATCAAGTAATATAATAACAAGTTCTCACATCAAGGAAACAGTGTTGTAACTTATTGCTGAAGAATCTTTGATGCGTTCATGCCTAAAATAATACTTTGTTGTGTACCCACAAGTGAAACTTTCAACTACAGCGATAATGGATTAAGTTTTGTTTTGCTGAAGGGTAATGGAAAGTATTATTTTACCTACATATGTGAACCAGTCATGTCGAGTCAATAAATGTAATATAACTAAACAATAACTACAAAAAATATAGCCAACGCAATATCGATCCCGGCTTTCACCTCTTCAGGGTTGCGGTAAGTCTAGTGGAAGGAAATAACAATTTGACAACATCCCAGGTATGCATTTTATGGAGAATTGTATTCGCTTAATGCCTAAATGCCTTAGTAGAACCACAAATAAGGCTATTAGAACTAAGGTCTTAATGGAAAGAGAAACTTTTAAAAAAGATTTCATACGCTATTGATCTCGGGTACGCAAAATCAACCGATATCGGCGCTTTTTTCTCTGATGAATTCTCAAGGCATGTGTGTGAAAGGTCTTCAGAATCAGGTTCAGGGATTACCTACTCCGTCGAATGGTCATCCGGCTCATCGAGGTTGCTGACCCCTAGATCCAGATGACCCCGCATATTGTTCCCGAGTCAAGTCCGATGGCCGTCTCCTAATATCCTTTCGAGAGCAAATTTAAAGCTTCTTGCATCCTGTCTCCTCCCCTCCACCCCCCCTAACCCCCGCCGTCGGTGGCTCATCCCTTCTTTATCCTTCGGCCACTTTTTTCCCGGCCAATCTCCTCTCGCCGACACTCATTTCCGGTCCATCCCTCACCCCTTTCAACCAACCCCCTCATTCAAGATCCATCGCAGACCTCCCTCTCACCCACCACCGACCGATGCAGGCCAAAGCTAACGCCTCCTCGCACCAAATGTGACGCGAACAAGCTGCCCGTGCAGCGACCACATGCTAAGCTCATTCATTGGAAGCCACGTCGATCCGTCTGACTCAAGGCTCTCCAAACGTTCATCTAAGAAAGAACGGCGGAAAAGGAACTAATCTACATCTGCGTGGTTGCCTGCAAGACAGCTCAAGCGTGCGTGGCAGTGGGTGACTCCACACCATGTATGCACCATCTGACAAACATAATGTCATAAAATTACATCCTATTTTACTGTGTGTACTGTAAAGTTAAATATAGGTACTTTAAGTGAGATTTCACTTCATATAAATGTAGATTAATTTAGTATCATTTTAAATAGAAAGATATAAGTTTTCCAATGATAACAGAATATCAGCCACTTACCAATATGCTTTTAGAGATATTTCCCAAAAAATAACAGCCATTTTTTCTTGGGAAATGGTGCGTGTAGGCACTCCAGACTTTAAATAACAAATTAGGAATTTATAATAAATATGTATCATAAATTTAAGTGCGCGTAATTTGTGTGTTTTCTCGACTACTTTAAAAAACCAATTACCTACTCGTCGCAGTTACATATTACTACTGAATCGCCAAACAACTTCAGTTGTGGAGGCGTTCCCAGCATATGGCATGATAAAAATGAGTCAAATTAAAACCTCATAAATGCATACTGAGTTAATCAATGAGAATTTCAGCTGTTTAAAAGAAAGCGTTTGCGTCATTAATGCTACAAAATTTTCTTCATGCTTCTTATAGTTGCTTAAATTAAAAAAATAAAATTCGAATATGGTCTCTATTATCACTAGGGGAAAGTCTCGCTCGTAGCGTATATGGATGGAGATTTCTCGTGCCACATGGCTGCTAACTATGCGGGATATATACTAGTTTAATAACATAACAGAGAAAATTTGTTAAAGTTCAGTTATGCTAGCATGCAAAACGTGCAAAAATGGTTTATAATTATCAACTAAATTCATATAGAGTAGAATACAAATAAAAAGAGACCTTATTGACTAATTCACCATTTACTATCTCTCGTAATTTTGTGGTATTCCATATTATATATTCAATAAAATAACATTTTACAAGCTACATAAAAATTCATAGAAATCACGACTTGGGTTTCGGCGCTTGAGTGTCATCATCAGGTTCCTCGGTTCCTCGATGAAGTTCTCTGGCACTGATAATGACGCTTAAGCGCCAAAACCCGAGTCGTGAGTTGAATGATTTTTATGTGGTTTGTAAAAGTTTATTTTATTAAATATTTAGTTCTTATTATGCATGTTCCTCTTTACTTTGTTTGTGTATTCATCCCTTGGCCTCCCTCTTCTTTCAGAAGTTATCCACTCCAATTTTCTTTCATTCCATATTTCCTTCGTATATTTTGTTGCCCTAAAATATTCTGTATTTTTACGACTTAATTTTTGGATTATTTATTTTGTATGAGTTAGGCATTAGAGTTTTACTATGTCAAAGGGGAAATAGGAGTTCATGATTAGTAAAAGAGGTGGTGTACAGTTGACCTCTTGGATGACCCCTTGGATGAAAAGTTCTTCTGAACTACGCCTGTGCCATACATATTAGACGATGGGAGATGATTGAATCAGTAATTGGAGGCCATGTAGCGTTCTCCATGTCCTCGTGCCCTAGCCCTTGATGTGAGAGGAGGCCGTATGAAACCCCACTGCTGGGACTAGGACTCGAGGACGCATGGAGTAGATAGTGTAAGTCTCGCGACAAGTGCAAGGCGAGCCTTATACTCCGAGTGGCTGTGATGTTCCTCCCAAGATATTTTTTCTGCCTCTCCCTGCACTCGTACTATCCACTTCAAACACCCACACAAACACACGCTGACTCTCTGAAAAGGGTTTTCTAGTCCTTGTTTTCGCCCGCAGACGACCCCCCGTCCAGATAAAAGCCCTTCCACCATATCCTGCCTTCTCTCAAATCTCCACCAAACACTCAACCTCGCAGTTTGCATATCCTTCCCCACCAGCCCTACTTATATTAACGCCAGCTTCGTCGTTTCCTACGTGCAGGAGCACGGCACGCTTTAACCCTACCGAGTGGCACTCTTCATATCAAAAAAACTTTCGCCTGTGTGACTCCGCAAACGCTGTTCATCATAGCCCGTGCTTAGTCTAGTTTTTTATCCCTCGGTTTGCTGTCATCGTGAAATTAAATAGGTTCGTTACTTTGCCCATTGCGGTAAAATTTACATGAACCTTGTCACTATTGTAAAACCTGGCAATGCTCGATTTATTTGCATAAGTTTTAGCGAAAATGATCCGAAAATACAAAACATTATACTTTATCTCCAGTTACTCATCACTGAAGCTTAAGTAGTATTTTCACATTCGAGGAAGTTCCATTGAGGCTTCGCGAGTCCTCTTAAAAATAAATATGTACTTTCACTGATCGCGAGCTTAAGTTATTGAGATGTAAAAGTAAGCAGCAATAAATTAGGGTTGTATGGTGTTTATATTTATTTGCTATAAATTGTATACTCAAGAGAAATCCACTCTAGAAACATTTATTCTTCAAAAATATATATTCCCTTTAATATTTACAGTAGGTACTTTAGTTTTTCCTAGAAAACTAAAATGTATTGAGGCATTCATTTTATTAGTTTTTGGTTTCATGGGCAATTCGTTCTTAGAAACTGTTCTTCGAGATGCAGCAGAAGTAGATGACATTGGAATACAAGAGATTAAATCAAATGTTAACGTTTCGTCAATTTTCGCCATTTGCCCCATGACATTTTAATTATACTTTCTGGAAGAAACGTGGCAAAATATAGGACAATTTTGTTTTAGAGTATCACGAAAATAAAAAATACTATGAGATTTACTTTAGTCTACGATAGAACCCCCTTAAGGCTACGTTTATGGGAAAAGCAGATTGGAAAGATAGGATACTGTTGTTGGAAGCAGACAGAGGATACTTGTCATACTAGTGCCATAGTTAATAAAAAAAATTTGATTTTACTGTTAAATTTGAGATAACTGGATTTGTGCGCCTACTAGCAGCAATATACGTTCACCATCCCTTCTACGCTGTAAAAAAATGTTTTGGAAAAATGCGAATAAATTATTGGCTCTGTCATTGCCAGCAATTCTTATCGTTGTTATTCTATTTTTCATGCACAGAGGAAGTCGTCGTGGAATAACAACAAAATTTGAACAATAATTCTTATCGTTAGGCTTAGAATAGTTTCTTATCATTAAACCCCGAAGAGATATATCAAGGTGTCTTTCCCTTCCTTTCGATTCACATTCTCTCTTTTAGATTGCCTACAAGGATTTCATTCTTTTGGACGGCATCGGCGGGCGCGGCAGGGGAGAAAAGGAGAAATAAGAAAAACAAGAGAAATGCGGTCGGTCGCTTATTTTCACGGACGCCTCCACCTTATTTTTTTATACTCACCGCTTTAATTGGCTCGCGCCATTAGCGCGAGAGGTTTGTGTGAGCCAGGCGTGGATGTGGTCATGGTTCTCGACAGCTGAGGGAGAGGATGTATATTCAGAGACGGTGTTGGAGTCGGAGTTACACGCCTTGATAACGCGGCGATAACCAATTTGCATTTTTAGTTTCTCAGGCTGTGACGAGGTCATTCCGTACCGTTGATATCAGTAGCGCTAACCACTACCGAGACTAACGGCTTGTCTGTATTTCGGGTGGGAATCGTATCACTCCAAAGACGGCCTTCGTGTTGAGTGGAACGTTTGAACACAAAGCTGGAGTGACCTCTCTTCGTACTGCCTCATGTTTTTAGACAAGTTCACGCATCCCCAAAATAAAATTTGTCTAATTTCGTCTTTTTTCTCCCATATTTTTGAGCTTTTGGGAGCTTAAGTGGTGTAAGTCAATTTTGCGCTATATCTTATTTGGGGGATATGAAGTATTCCTCTACTTGCTTTCGGTTTCTTGCATGGATGATTTGAGTTTGGCCTCAGTATTTTTCGACTATAAAGCAAGGAATCAGAGTGTAATTGGGTATTTATTTTACATTAAGCCTCCTCTCCCAAAACTGTCAATTTTGACTCACACCACTTTTGATGTCAACGGCTCATTTGTGATAGTTGAGTGAATGGCTTAAAAGGAAAGGATAGACCGAGATACTTGTGGTAAAATGTGATAGAAGAGACTCATATTTTAAAATCGAAGCCAGTTTTTTTGGTCTTACGCCGAGAGTTAAGCTCTTTTGAGAATGCCTACCCCGATTGGGAACGGCGTGATGGGTATGCGCAAATGTAAAAGAAGTAGAAAAGGTATTTATTGCTCTAGGACATATGTCCTCTAAGAACAAAAACAATTTACAGTACACAAATGGTGTTAATGTGGCTTCACGGATAAATTAGATGTACCGTGTTAGATTTTGCATATTTCTTTTAGGATCAGCGATCTTAGCCCCTGAGATACGTGCGTTTAAAGAAAATACATATTAAAGCCGATGGCAAAATGAAAACTGAACGTGCGTGACGAAAATGTTGAGCAGTTAGCGGATTCGGTTCAAAATGATTTATATACTGCCCGAACGGGGAATACAGTCTTAAGTGTGATTGACAATAACTGCTGTCCGTTCCGTTGTACTGTTCAGTTATCTCCAGAACATTATTGTTATCCGTGATATAGATCTTTCACGTGCATTCTCTGGATTATCATTATGGGACTCTGCTGTTTACTTGTTGCCAGCAAAATCATTAATTCCCTCCTTCTTAGGATTCCTGGTAATAGCGTGAGTTCCATTAATACATTTGATGATGCGTTTTTCTTTTGATTGCGTTATGTTTACACTAGTGCTTAATATTTTCCTCCAGGATGTCATATAATTGGACAATGAAGAGTTTCACTCATAATATTGGGCAAAAAATAAACAATTATTTTCGTCGATAATGTCGTGCGAATATGTTTCCTGAGAACATAGGGACCGAAAACAATAGTTGTTTGTCCCCCGTAAGTGAAATTTACCGAAAAAACCATTATCATTGAGACAAGATATACTTGTGAAAGGCATGTTTTACAAATTATGTTGATAATATTGTTGTTTTTATGAAGCAGCGATCAGCAGGTAGATGCTTACTATGACAATTGCATGCCAAGAGTGCCATTGCAGATGATTATGGAGAAAAGTGAGCACCTGATGGTTTTTTAATTAAAGTTTAACATCCAACATTCACTCAGTGTATCCTTGCTTATACGTTCTATAGTTGTGACTTAGTATGTGATGAGTATACGCGATGGCATGAATTACTTTATCCCTCTTTTCCTCGTTGATGCTGACGGGACAAGGTGCCGTATGCGATATGAGGCTAACGAAACTGATTGTTATGCATTCAAACCTTACTCATCGTTTGTTATGGCTGTCTGAGTAGTTTTCAAATGCTTTGCTGCGTGACCGCTCTGATGATTCATTTTTTGTTTAAATTTTAGGTGTTAAATATGTCGAATTTTGCGACAATCTCCGTGAAACTGTCATTAAAAATACGTAACTAATATGAATACTATGAGTTATTTAGTTTAACAATGAGATGGGACTTTCACTTTCTAATCAGAAACGTAAAAAATGCATCTTTAGCCCTTTCGCTGGATATAGGTGTTTTTCATCTTCTCGTGTAAATTTCTCTTCTGACTCTTATAAATAAGGGTGAACACTGGAAGACATATTGCACTTAAATATTTTGGCACGTGGCACTATGTTATGTTTCTGGCATAGATATTTTTTACGTAATTCAGGCTCAAAATAAGGGTAAGAAAAATACGTTTCCATTTCATCTTTTACTAGTGAACTGCTTTTATGTTACCTACCTGCAGCATCAGATTAATTATTTTTGGTGGTGAATTCGAAAATAAATCTTCCACTAACCAATATGCTATGTTATTCATCTTCCATTTCTTTATTTTTCACTGAGGTTTTAAGCATCAAAGAAGTGTATCATATCTCTCTTCAATATGATGGCAGCCTTACTCGTACTTGCTAGCTCCGTTGGCAACTAAATGTAACTTCCTCCAGGACCATTCTAGCTCAACCTGTTTTGCGTTTTAATCGTCAGCGATAATAACGACGAAGGTATAATTTTGGAAGTAAACTTGACTTATGTTATTAGTAAGCTTGCAGTTGGTGTATTATTTATAACTACCAGGTAGCCCTCATCTACCTCTTTTGGCCCATTAATTCTGGGAGATTTTTTTCCTCTCTTCGTCCTTAATTGAAAACGTATGTATGTGTGAAATAGCTCAGAAATTATTTTACGTATGTTTTCTTGGATCTAAAAAGTACATGCGGAATTTTATGGAATTTTAGTGAGAACCGTTAAAAAAAGCATTAAGTTGCATTACTAAAGGCTAAGCCAAGCATAAATTTGTAATTTAAAGGAAGAAATGTTTTTTAGCAGTTTCGAAAACGGTTCGATCATTTCACCCATCCCAAGACTCTTAAGATCGAACTGAAATTTCCCGCGAATACCATCAACCTTTATCTCAGCGCGGAATTGCACGTAGCCATAAAATCGCGGAAAATACTGAAGGTTTCGCCGCGGCCACAGCTGCACTGCGGATGCCAGTGACGCAAACGATATTGAGACGAAAGGTTTAGAGCTTCCTGAACGGCTCCGCATATCAAAATCGAACCCGCTGACGGACGCGTTTGAAAAATAAACTTATTCAGCGAATTCTAGAGAAAAAGAGGGAAAACCGTTTTCGCTGAGTCGGCCCCTTAAATATGTATCGTAGCGTGGTAGAAAATCACCATTGAGACGTCAAGCTTAAGGGTTCTTCCCCAGAATGCACCCTCTACTATTTCATCTCTCCTTGAAATCTCTGGACTTTCGACTTCCATTTTTAATGGATGTGGGAGGAGAGGGAGCATTAGGAGGTAGTGGTTGTAAAATGGAAGGTGTTATAGTCGGGGAACAGGAGGAAATATGGATGACCGCCATGCTACCCGTAACAGACTCAGTTGTTCCATCCCTCATCTTATGGGATAAAGAGACCTAACCAGTTCGAAATAGGAAGATGTGGAAGGAAAAAAGGAAGGAAATATCTACAACTACATAATACCCTTAGCGGGTGTGTGGCTTTTTACCAACATGCATTACACTATATTCTGCTGAAGTTAATGAAACTTTGACTATTTATGCATTAGTAAATACCTTTCGGGTAAGTTCTGTCTGAAGAGGCCAAAAAGACAGAAAAAAATGAAATTTTTGCAAGGTATCACGCCAAGTTACTCCATTGGATTCTACCTTAAGAAATAATGAAGCATGAAGACAGAGAAAAAAACAAGGCAGCATTACCTCATTATAATATCTGTTACACGACCTAGGCTCCCCCGCTTTCCAGCATAAGCATTCACGCTGGATCTTGCAAAAGATGATGCTGTAAAGTGGTGAAACCTAGGTCGTGAAATTAATCTTCTAATGTAGAATTACAGCGTTGTTTTTCCTCTGTCTTCACGATTGAAAGATTTCATAAAGCAGGTCCCTAACCTGTCTACATAAAGGAATGAAGCGGTGATGAAGATGGTGATGATCGCACTTCAGTTTGAATCATCGTGATGTGCGATAGGTCAGTTTGCGATATGATACCACATCCCGTGGGTATCGCATATCGCTGCTGCCAATACTCCGAAATATTACACAGCCCTATCTCGGGAGGAGGACTCGGGGAAAGATGGCTTGAGATGAGAGATATGAGAAGTTCAAATCGTAAATACGCGGTCAAACTTTTAGCATCCGAGTCAAGAAGAGTCGACCCTTGTTCAGCGTCACGAATCTTGACGAAAGCATACCCCCCCACTCCCCCCACACTCACCTCGGCCTTTTCGGTATCACATCTCGGATGTGAGTTGGAGCCTGTTTTATGCGTGGCTTCGCGTGTGTCCGTCTGCCTGTCTGTCTGTGGGACTTTTTCTCACCGGTAGCCATTTAACATGGGAACGGAAAACAAGCTGACTGAGCAGGGGGAAGGAGGAGTTGAGGAACCATGGCGATTAAGAGAGAGAGAGAGAGTTAGAGGGGGAGGGGGAAAAGATGGAGAACTAAAAAATAAATGTCTTTTAGGAATCGGTTGGGAAAACAAATCTGACGTCTAATGTGAGAGGGACACGTTTTTCAACTTATTTTCTCGCTTTCTTTTTCAACTTCCTCCCTTTTGATATCTAGGCGTCTCTGCGTATATTTTTTAATAGCTCGCTTCTTTTCCCCTTAACCGTGGAATATCTTTTGAGACTTCACGGGGGCTACGATATATTTTTATGCATGCTGTCTCTTGCCTCAACCTTGTCCTCTTTGCGTGCGTCAACATCATCGTCTTTTAACGATCGCATGGGTCTTTTCTTTTACCTCCCCCTAAACTTCGCTTCCTGTCCACTCAGTTAAAGACATTTTATTTACGGTACTCCAAAAAGATTGCCTTGCGTGGAAGGATGTGTCCTTGGAGATGTCTCCCCTGCCTTCTTTGGGTCTGAATCAGTTTCCACCTTGATTAATCGCCGCGTTTGCTGAGTTTATTCCATGGAAGACTGTCAACTTTAGTTAGTTATAAGGTAACTAGTTTATGGCTGGTCAACTTTTCCGGTTTACTCTGACATATGTTCAAGGGATTGAGGTAATCTAACTCATGAATTTTTTTAGTGGATGACTCTGGGCTATATTTATGCGTATTTATCTCAAAAACTACAGGAAAACCTAAATTTTCAACCAATCTGGAATAGCACACTACATCTCTGTAAAGGCAATCATGCGTAGAATTTTCTTCTCGGCAGGGTTTTTTGGTTTGTACTGAAACTAAAACAGGTTGCATAGACGTTTTTGCATTCCATAATAAGTCTCACTAATATCTCTTATGCTTTGCTACGCCATTGCTACGCAAAGATAATTTTGGAGATTTTTCTCTATTCTGCGTAAAAAGCAGCACTCTCATCGTATTGCACAGGTATGGTTATCACTTTGTTTTATATGATGGGAATAATTTATTTTTCAAATCAGTAAACTTCATTTTTAGTCGTGTATTATTTTATAATTTCAGACTGTCAGACGCTTAAAGTTTAATGCATTCTCATTTCATAGCAGTGGCAGAGTAGTTTGTGAAGAATCCAAAGATATTTTGGCGGAAACAATTTGAAATAACATTCGTTCGCACAGTTTACAATTTTCTAAGAGCGTCTTAGAATGTATGAACACAATTTTTATCAAAATTGCTAAAATAATTCGCAGGAAACGAAAATATTCCTTTGAGGAGGAGTGTTCGTAGTGTACCTAATTAATCCATTTACCGGTATGAAATTTTATTTACGAAAAGAATCAACTTATCCATTTGAAAACATTTACAACATCTATTTTGGCTTGAAAGAAATACGAATTACCGGAATTTTCTGCATTAACACCTATACACTACCCTGCGAGCCGTGGAAAGAGCGTATAGCAGAGGATATTAGGGCAATCAGCCATGAAAAGACAGTGTACAGAGAAAGGAATTGGAAAAAGGTAAGTACGGACACGGAGATACGTTATGACGGATTAAAGATACAGTCTCTCTATTGTTCTTATTCCAACCATTAATGGTACACGTGATGGAATAAATCATTAACCAATTTTATTCGACCGTGAATTTCTCTTTTTGTCTGCCCCACATATGTAGTTATGGAGGCAACTCATTACGCAATATTTGGCCCCATTTATCTCCCGCGGTTGGCCATTTCTGAGAATAGGAAAGACATACCCATTCCCTAATTATATATTGATGGTAATAAGCTGTCGGAATGGAAAGAAAAAGCCCCAGGTGGGCCTTTTGGGTCGGGTCCCACCATTCCGAAATTTTACACGTGGGACGAGGAAAAAAGATTTTACCAATGCCTCGTCACTTCCTCCTCCCATTACGTTTCCTTAAGACTGTACAAAAGTTTCCTTCTCCCCAGGCCTTTCATAATATCTGCCCGTTAAAGGGAAAAAGAAGAAGGGAGCATTAATCCCCCGAAGGGACTGACCAATAATTGCCACCCAAACATTCCTTACTAGCCTTTTCCGTTTCCTCACAAATCGCCAGAGACCCGAAACCGTTCATTTCCAAGACTCCCCATTTCTACCTTTCCCCCTCCCCAATCTCAACCTCTACTACTCAACCCCAAAGCCAACCAAGGACTCAGCCACGCCCTCCGCCGTCTGAGAGGAAATCCTGACTGGATCCTGGACTGAAGGCAGTGACTGAGGTTCTGAATAATCAAGGAAAGCTTTTTTACCTCTTATCTGGGTTGCCGTACATTTACGGAGTGGCCGGAGACTCCGTAGGTTGGTTCCTTAAGGTAATCTACCGGTAAAGGTAGGTTTATGAAAGTCAGTAAAGTCCTCTAGATTTTTATATGTAGAGGGCTCTATCTACCTTTAATATTTTTTCCTTCAAAACAACTTACGTCGTATCTTTCTTCATTCCGTCCATTAAACATATTCTCTTTCCTCCCCTATTTTGCTTTCCCAACATCCATCTATCACGGTCTTAAGTACCCCATCGCCTTTCAAGACCTCTTCTACCAACTTGCTTTGGTTCTCCTTAAGGTAGAAAACTCACTTCACCTAGAATTTGATGAATTTGGCTTCATTTTTAAGAAAAAAATCTCATCTTTTCAATGATATCAAAATATCAACCTCTTACCGAACTACTTTTCAAGCAGTTTGCCTAAAAATATAAGCTGTTTTACATGGGATAGTTTACGGCTGTGCGTTCCAGAGGGAGAATATTTAAAAAAAAATAGAAACTTCTAGCGCCTAGATTTCGTCAAAAAACTAACGGTGTATATTTTTCATGTTTTATCAACTATTTATAAAAAATAATTTATTACTCACCGAAGTAATTTTTACAGAATTGCAAAAAAAACCTACGGTTTTGAAGGGTTTTCAGCCGTACTGCGTGAAAAAATGAGGGAAGTTAGAGACTTATGTGGATATATTAATTTAATTGCTGAGAAATTTGGTCATATATAACTATATCTTTGCGCCATTAATACTGTAATATTAATTTCCTACTTCTTACAGACGCTGAAAAAAATAATAAAATTTGAATATGGTCTCCATTATGACTACTATACGTTCCAAAATCTTGTAGACACGAGTTTAAACCTGAATAACTTCGAGACCGTTGATCAGATTTTCACGTGGTATATACATATTAATGTAGATAATTTTGTTTTCAACTTAATACATGTGTAGAATAATGTTTAAAAACAAATTTTGGACCTGTTTCTTACGTTAGAGTAAAAAAGGGCCTATTTTTTTAGCGCTGCGGTACCATGTGTCACTTTGACGTCTAATAACTGCCAAGCAAAGGCAAAAACAAAATTTTAAATCAAGCATACGTATATCTTTATTATTACGTATGTGAAGTTTCAAGGTTTTTACTTGAGTACTTATTTGTATGCTATTCCATTTATTAGCCTACCCTTTTCTCGGCAACTATGCATCTATGGCTCCACGGGGCTAAAACTGTCATCTTCCTCTTTCAATTTCCAGAATGAATCAGATATTATCATTTGGCTGAAGTTAGCACCTTATTTTATATCGAATTTTAGCAGAACTATCTCGCCCAAACCACCTTAATCTCATCCAGAAGTTTCCTCGTCCAGCAAACCAAGCACTTCCTCGGTTGCCTTCCTCTCCGTCCACCGCATCTTCTCAACCTTCCTCCAAACCCACATCTTGATCGCCTCCAGCTTAATCTCGTCTTCCTTTCTAAGAGAATGTCTCATCAAATTTTGAGGATTCCGGGACAGGCCACGGTGTCACCTTTAAGTAAATTTTTCAATAAGCCGTTTTGACGTCGTTTTGCGACTGCGTTATGCGTCACACACGCAACGGAACTTTTTTCAAAGCAACAACAGCAGCATCGGATAAAAACAGAAGACGGTGACATTTTCAGCCTCCCTAATTATTCCTCTTCATCATGAAGATATGATCTAAAAATGGATGACAGAAAGAAGAAACTTTAAATAGTATTAATCCATTTTAATAATAAAAAAGCACTTGGCTGTTATTCCACACTTTATTTTAAGGAAACGACCCGGGTTTCAGCATATCATCTTCAGGTCATCTCAGGTCAGGTCAGGCCTGAAGATGGTATGATATGCTGAAATCCGGGTCGTTTCCTTAAAATAAAGTGTGGAATAAAAACCAAGTGCTTTTTTATTATTAAAATGAAGGAGTTCCACAGAGTAACGCCGGAGACAGTGTCTTATAGTATTAATCCACACTTTTATTCACAATACCGACCCAGGTTTCAACGGATAACCGTAATTTTCAAGGTCTTTGAGGTCCACCTTGAAAATTACGGTAATCCGTTGAAACCTTAGTCGGTATTGTGAATAAAAGTGTGGATAAATACAATTTAAAGTTTCTTCTTTCCATCACAGCGAAAGAGTTCCACAAAGTTAAGCCTGAAACTATTTGTTTAAAAATGGATGTTCACGAGGAGTATTAGCTATGGGATGCACCGCCTAAGGTCAAGTTTTGCCTGCAATCTGAAGATGACCCACAATTATTTGGGAGCGAATCACGTGACCAACAAGTGACAGGCAGAAATCGACGGTCCTCACTCTCCCTGCCGCAGATCCGGCGACGGAGGCTGCGTCAGAAGTTGAAAGATGGGCAACTTCGACGGCAACACAACCTGCGTTGAAGATTTCGCTTCTGATTGGCTACATGGTGTCCGGTAACGCGTAAAGGGTTGCGTGAAAAAGGCGCTGAATATTGTGTCACCCACAAGTTCACATAAATGCGGGTATTCCACAGAGGATAAATCATTCACCCAACGGAACGGAACCCAAACCCAGATCTCTCGATATCCGGCCAAGTGTAATTATCCAAATTTCCAATCATTGCATTAAACAAATGATGTGGTACGCAGTCACGCGCACAGGTGCGAATTTCACCGACTTCGGTGTTATTCAAGGAGGTTAGAAAAGAAATGGAGGCGACATACCACTTGATTCTTGAAGCCAATTCCGCCATTGCAGTCGGCACAGTTTAGACCTTCCTCTGGCTTACGTGTCCGGCGGTCGCGTTCGATTTTAGTCAAATCTAAGTTAAAAACCACAGGCAAGGCGATGTTTTGTGACTGGTTTGGCAACACCTGCTCGGCACAAAATCCTTCCCAAGCACCCCTATTCTTGCTTCACTTTCGCCCATGAGCGTTCACGGCCATGCGTCCTCAATATCATTTTAACCTCCTTGGTGTTATTATCCAGTTAAACTATTGAGGATTTTTGTGGGTTTAAAGGAACTATACATTCAAGATATTTACGGCCGAAAAAAATTGGTTTATGATTTATTCCTTCACGTGTATCATTAATGGTTGCAAAAGTAATCCGATTGAAACTGAACTTCATGGTGGCTCGAACGTGGGTTGAAGTCCTTCCAAGATAACAGCGCAGTTGAGCATTCCAACCTACGACTGATAGGGTACTGGTTTGCAAAGACCTTACGGTGAGGCAGTCAATAAAGCAGTCGTGGTGCCATCAAGGATGGGTAGCGACCGGCGAAATTTTCAGTAAATTTTCGTGAAGCCTTCCGCAGACTTTTTGATTTGAAGGAGAGACTTGGTATCCGGGTCTTCCTCCGCTTGTATCCATTTTTCCAAGTAACCACTTCAGCAGACCTGAAGAAGCCCGCTGGAACCCCGGCGAAATATTGTCCTAAAAAATGGATGCACGCGAAAGAAGACCCGGAAACCAAGTCTCTTCATTTTCAGTAAATGTTTTCCGATCTCAACGCGATGAGATGGCCTTCGATGTTAAACGTCAGTTATTTCGTAATTAGACATTTATAAACTACCTAAACTAGCTTATGAAAACTTATACGGAAATTAGAAGAGACGAGTTAAAACCAGTTCAGCGATTGTGTGCTGTATATCAAAACATGCAAGTAGCGTCATCTTGGCGGCAAAAAACACGCGTAATTACTTACGACAACACTGCACAATATAAAAAAATACCGCAGCTCAATTACATTTATTGACTTGGATAAGGAATAAATGAAAAGAAAATATTGTTTTAACGATGATGTGATGTAAACAATGGCCACCATCTTCATTTCTTCGGTCACATGATTCACTTCCCCACTCGGCATTGAACGTGTTAACTGATTGGCTACATTTATAGCTTTAAACTGTGCTATTATCTTGGACGGGCTTCATTTCTTCCCTTTCCGCCAAGGGTGGCCGGCATTTGTATTGGTTAATTTGAAGCGGACATCGGTATGAGTGCACGCACGAAGAGGGATACGGGAGGTGCCGTCTTTCCTTCTCTGCCCGCTGGAGGTCCCACCTTCGCCCGGACTTGTAAAATATTTTTTCACTCCCCTCTTTTAATTTTTTTTCAATCCAAAACCCTCTTCTCCACTCTCCTGTCTTTTTAATTTATTATTTTCCTTTTTTATCTTCCTTCGAAGGTAGGCGTGCACGAGTGTTACGCCCACCTCCGATGTTTATCCGTGTGATTTTCTTATTTTTTAAATGTTTTTTTTTTAATTTAACCTTTATTTTCTCTCTTAGCTATCCTTTAGACCCGGTGTTTTTTCGGCGGGATTCTCTCCTGCTCGGCCGCTTCGGTACCCTCCAACGATTCGTCCCGGCTTTAACTGCTTTGCGAGGCGATGAAAATTCGATAAATTTCACTCATTTTTCCCCTGGGATAAACACTCACGCTTTCCATGGAGCTTGCGTGGGAAAATTGAATGAGGAGATGGATTATAAATCTCTGAAACTCTTCATTAAATGCTCTTAAAGAATTCTTACTTAACTCTCGCCAACATGAAACAATTGCAATATTCCTCAAGATGATGTCGGGTATTTCAGACATTTCAGTCCTAATAGATATTTAGATATGCAATCGCGTTCAATTGTTTCTGGCTCAACTTTCTGAGTGATCAATACACGAATATACTTGTATTATCATATTCTATTCTAATTAATTGCAGTACGACCAGTTTCATAATATTGGCGACATCATTAGGTGGACACACTCATCATCAGGCGACACGTGATAATGTCGCCTTTAGTGTTGGATAAATTACTAAAACATTTAATTAATTAACACAAAGTAATCAATTACAAGTCAAAATTACTTTCCAAAAATAAAAAAATACTAATAGATTACAATTACTTCATGTAAATTTGAAAACTTTGGAATTACCACAAAATTAAATTCTAAAAGCGTTACCCTTTTAAAAAAACATTTTACTGTAATTTTTCCAGTCCGTTGAGAAATTCATAATAATGGCTAAAATTATAAAAATATTTTGTGAAAAATTACCACTGCTGTCGAAATTGATCGAAAACGTGAGCAATCGACGTTATCAACCGATTACGTGCTGATTACAAATTACCCCGAGAGTAACGATTACTTTAGTAGTAATTTACAAGTAAAATTAAAATTTGAAAAAAGTAGCGCCTACTAGTCAAAGTAAGTTATATGTAATCGTTACCGGTAATCGAATTACCTACTTGTAATCAATTACTTCCCTTCACTGGTCGCCTATGGGACGAAACTGGCCGTATGTTAAATTGATCATTTTGAATACACATAGTTTATTTATTTTAATAGCATTCAGATATGCACGTGCTTGTTGCAAACAACCGCTGAGAAAACAACATATCAGCTTCAATCTTAAGAAATGTTAATGCTCCTTAAGTCCATAAAATAATGATCGAATTGCCCGAATATTATTCCCAACGCTCAATGTGACAATTCTTTCGTACTCAGTTGATTTCAACGCAATACTTCAATTCCAAAGCAAATCACCGGAATCTCTGGAATTTCCTGAGCACAGCACTGTCTTTCACTCTTCAGAGAAAAAATTCCAAAAAGTGAGCTCACACGAAGTCCTTGGTCGATACAAAAGCAGACAGAATGTGCATCGATTGAGAAATAATACAAGGCACGCATTAATTCTCTGAGAAATAACATCTGACCAAGTTGACAGTAGTGCTTACGGCAAGCATGAGACAATGCTAAGAAAAAAAACAAAAGCGATGTAACCACGAATGTCTTCAGACACCGAGGAAAAAAATGGTGAACAATGCTTCACTGAAAGAATAACTATGGAGCTTATCCTTAGGGAAGTTAATGAGGTGCAATTTCTCATGGCTTGAGGTATTTCGTTCCTCAACCAATAGATCCAGGAACCAGGTGGGATTTTAAGCATAGGCGAAGCTCTCAGAGGAGAATGGAGTTGCATTCCTTTTTTTATTTTTATGTAAAGGTATCTTTTGAGTGAGGCGATGGGCGGTGCTGAGTCTGCGAAAATAGGGAAATTTGCATAAGAAGATTGTAAAACTGCCCCGCGGTAAAGAAGGCAAGACAATGGCTCGAGCTTCGCTTTCCAGATTGGTTTTATGTAAGGATCTTATTTTTATGGTAATATTTAGGGGAAACAAACTACGGCTAAGAGCAGTTAATGGGATAGCTACCCATCTCCTAAGGAAAGACTAATGGAAACGGAGGCGCAGTAAGTGATCAGGGGCCGGTATTGTAAGGCCCGCGGGCCCCTGGGTGAAGGAAATTGCTTTCCCGCCTAATGAGTAAAGCGAAGGACTCGTCATGATTGAAGCTTCTGAAAAAAGCAATATCCCCTCGCAGAATGGAGATCCTAGCCCAAGGGTGGACTACTTTCTGAGGTTTTATGTGCCTCTTCGTGGCGAAGAGAAAAGCGGTCAGTAATTACTTTACATGCAATAGAAAAGACTCATTACCAAAATTAGATGTGTAAAAGTTACATATTTCAATATTTATGGTGAGAATATTTTTCTCCCATTTGCTATCCCGTTACTTAACCTGGCAAAATACTGGTTTTGCAACTAAAATATTGCTTAATTAATAACAGTATTTTTGTGAGAACTATGAGGAAACAATGCTTCTAGTGAGCATTCAGCGTAAAATAAGCTTAAACTTCGTTTGTAGGAACAATTAAAAAATGAACACAAAATCATGACCAAACAAAAATGGGTACCTGTATTTCGAAAGGGAACAATTTGTAAGCAAAGTTCATGTGATTCTGAGGTACCCGGTTGGTTGAGGCTATAACATTCAATTGAAACGCTACTTAAACCTAAAATGAAACATCACACCTATATATTTGGTTTGTATGCTTTATAAAGAATACAGTTATCAATAAAACTTCCAATATTTAGCACATAAGTGTTGGTGTCAACCTGCTGTAGTGACGGCGTCCGAGGTGAATTCATTCTTCTAGTAGCACTGCTGACATCAAGGGCAGACACAGTTGCGAGTTGGAGAGCCGGCTAGACTGTGCACTAGGTAAGTGAGATAAATGTACATTTAGAGATGTAAATATTAATGTATAAACCATAGAACCTAGACCAGGATAGCAAATGCACTCAATATTATCATATCCACCTAGAATAAGAAAACAAAAAATACCTCATTAGTCCTTGTCTCGCAAGATAAAGGTGTGAAGGTCAATAATTGGCTGTACAAACGTTATGTTATCTTATACATTCACTCAGTATTTTTGAGCTGCCATAAGGCTGAGGGGTAGAGGATTTAAAAACAATAGCCATCGTTTGCTAATGGAATCGTGAAAATCAGGAAGACTTGTGTTAAATTTAGTCTGTATCATGTTGTGAGAAATTTTAAATTATTAATCCTACTTTACTTTTATTATCACCTCTGCCTATTTGAAACAATTAATGAGAAGAAGAACCGAATCTATTAACTCCTTGGTTTCATAAGTAGACTCAGGTCATCTTAATCATCTTAATGTTTTATTTTCGCATGCTTTCTTAGAGGCTAAAGGGACTACCACCTAAGTTTACCCACTGACTCAGTTGCAACTTTTTTCCCTCTTTTAGCCGTATTTTAATTTGTTAGCTTTTATTTTAACTTTATATATAGTCAATTTATCGACTCTTTTGGCCATGGGTAGCCCCTTCATTTAAAAAATATATAAATGTTGAAACAGAAAAAAGATGGATTAGGAAAAAAGAGAAAATATTTTTAAAGTTAGGAAAAAACCACGGCTTATTTCTTTTTTCACTATTATAACCTTCAATAGATTAAGAGGAGGAGAAATGAAACACAGACTGTAGGGATCTGGTGGAAAAACGATGCTGCCTGTATGGCAGCCCATTGAGGAAGGTGTATGGCATCCTTATAGATAAGCACGATTGCGAAAATCTACATTCTACCTGAATCCTCGAGAAATAACTGAATTAAAAAGGTGATATATTATTATATATTATTACTTGACGAATACGTTAGTTGGATTTCGTATCACTTCGCATTACCGATTGTCAAAAAATTGTTTATTTTTAGCTAAGTTTACGATTTATCTTTCTAATATGATTAGTATCAACTTAACTAGCAAAAGTATTCTTTGTTGGTCCATATTTTAAGCGCAGATCGTTAAAACAGGATTTTTTCTATCCTCCAGTAGGCAAATGAGGCGATGAAAAGTTTAGTGGTCTGAAATGACCTTTTCTTGCGTAGTATTCAACCCCCCCCTCAACTTCTTTCACTCGCTAAACGCTAATACCTATCCTTTGGCATTTGCCTTTACACCCTTTCACGAGACTCGAGGACTCACGCCTAGAAGTATAAACGTAGCCTTACTGCTACCCTTGATCTGAATCTGTACGGTAACACCTTCCTCTGACTTTCATATAACATTTGCTGATCATTCATCAAGGGAACTCAAGTTTTTACAAGGGTATCGCGAGTATTTCTCCATTGTCCGCCCACCTCATGGAAAAGTTTAAGTAGTGACCACTTAATTCTTTGCTTACAATTTGGGTGCCAAAATAATTTTATTAGCCATGTAAGTTTTTCGCAATATTACCTTGAGAAGTGCGTAATTATAAAAAAGGGAGGAATCAGGCGAGATGTTGTGGAATATGAACATAATAAGAACTAAGATATTACAATTTTCCACAGATAAAGTTTTAATCGACCCGGGTTTCGATGCACTGCGTCATCATCAGGTGATGATGCAGTGCATCGAAACCCGGGTCAATTAAAACTTTATATGTGGAAAATTGTCATATCTTAGTTCTTATTATTGTGCGTAATTATGTCCATATTATCGACCCCAATCCTTATGTCTTAGCAAAAACTATTCGAAACTAATGGAATTTAGATTGATAACTGGGAAGGGTTATTATATACCTATGTGTGATTAAAGTAGCTGATGACTGCGAGAGAATTAGCGCACAAGACGTTGCGCAACTTTATCCAAAGGCCCTATTATAATCCTTCTGGGCGCAGCGGTTGGGGGAGGGCTGGAGTAAAAAGAACCCTTTGTGTGGAAGCGTGATTGAAGCGAATTTTCAGCGCAGGTATGTGGGACGGAGTTTTTTCCCGAGGAATTCCTCCCGCCTCTCTTGGCGTCATCGGGCAACAATGGGGAGAAAAAAGAGAGTCTGGAAAATGACTTGAAAGCTTAAAACAATGGATATTGTTCGGGTACCCTGTTTGAATTGATTGTATACGGAGCCCTGCCTCGGCGCTAATGGGAAAAAATGTGCTGCTCGCCCCCCTCTCCCAACCAACCTACCTTCTATTGAGAAGGGCGGAATCCATGAGTCTGTTCAGAGAGAGATATATATACTTATATACATATATGAAAGTGTTTGTGTCTGCATTTTTTACCCTCATCCTTCTCCTCAGCGATAAGAGTGATAGATGTGTCTCGAAGATGTTTATAAGGCTCCTGTCTCCTAAGTTTGATTGATGACTTTGCATTGGCAATCGACGTCCCTCCTGGGGCAAAGGAGGGGGTTGGTGGAGTCGGAAGAAAGATTGCGACAGGCACATTAGGGCTCATTCAGAGGGTAACCTCGAAGGACTCGCCCCCTTACCCATTCCCGTACCTTTTTGCCGCTCGGGAATGGTGAAGGTACGAAGAGAATTGTGGGATACGAGTGCAGTAGAATGCATTTGAAGCCCACGGGTTCTTCTTTTCATGAGAGGAAATAGTGTGCGCAGAGTTCCAAGCGGCATCGTAGCTTTTTGCTTTTCTTCCGACAAGGAACGAACGCATTCTCCCTCCCGGGAATGACCTGTCCGGCTATTATGGCGAAGCGATTATATGTGAGTTCACGAGCTGCACGAATGCCTAACTCGCGAGACTCATTGGCTGTGGCCGGCCAAACTGATAGCCTCGAGGGAAAGATTACATGGAAGAAGTTTCACCCGTGGCTCTGGACGTTTTCGGGAGTAAATTTCGTGCATGGGAGATATTGCGGATAACCATAATGCAGTCTATTTCTAATGACCGTTTTACACGAGGAAATTTTACTGCGCAGCCTGATGCATGGATGGGTGTGCTGTGAAAATTTCGTCATGTAAATCGGCGACTTTCTAGAATGACTGTGAAAGCATGAAGAAAAGACAGGGAATTAGCTCTTGCTCTAACTCCATGCCTGCTTTCTTGCAATTTCTGTACACTTAACTGCGCCATTTAGTGTAAAGCGGCCTGAACAAATGCTCTGGGACCCAACATAAAAATATTGACTTATACTTCTTTGGTTATTTAATCCGGCGGAATAGTTCAATATAGTTCAAATTGTAAATAAGCAATGCTATATAATATTCTACTCTGTTCTTGATAGATGCCACCGGTTTCAGCGTCAATGTGTTATAATCAACAGGAAACCTTTCCAACATCAATGCGTAATAATAAAGAGGAAACCACAACTTTTCTTTTTCATTATCAAGAGAAAATTGCAAGTCACAATGTGATAGATGTTGAAAGATGTTGGGTGAACAAGGAATTAAGTTGAATGTCACAAACGATTTCCCCTCTGCTATATTTACTAGTTCTACATCTACATGATGAACTGATACTCGCCAAAAGGGCTTGGATTACGAGTTGTTTGAATACAAGCCTTCAGGTAATTTTGGTTTTGAGATCATATAAAATGTTCTTCGAATGAAAACGACGTCTTTCGATCGCAATGAAATTTAATGAAGATCCGTCCCACAAGGGAAACTGTAAATAAATCAATCAAATAAAGAACAGCGATGGTCTCTGGAAATTTCAGCAACCAAATTGAAGCTACAACAAAACAGCACAACATCTACTGCTACCACACGTCGTAGAAAACTATCGGATGCACACGAGAGCAGAGGATGTCACAATTATTATGAGAGATTTTAGATGAGCGGGGAAAAACAATGGACTACCCGATTCTGTATTCGATGCCCACAGCAAATATTGAATGCTGTTGTCTAATCTCAAGCCATCCGTAGAGCACATTAAAAATAGATATTGAAGAGCACCATTTGGAAATTCTCCACGAAAAAGTTCATATTGGCGAGTATTGAGGCATGAAAAAGATAGTATATTCAGATAGTATTCTAATTCAGCGTGTAATAACCATTAACCTTTTTCAACTCCGTTGTTCTAAGTAAATGTTTGTGTTTCCAAAACTGAAAAAGTAGTTAAAATAATGATGACAATAGCGTTTAAACAATTAAATTCGGAAATGAAAGGCATAAATTATTATCAATTATAAATACTTCGAAAGAAGTTTTAATGGGTTTCAAGGAAAAATAGGTATAATATTTTTGTTTAGTCCTAACGTTATTTTTAAGCTTCCCAAGTTATGAACTTGACTCGACTGAAAAGTGCTAATGCTACCATGATCACCGCATTGTTGCATTGTTCGTAACAAGATTTCAAATTATTATGAAATATTTTAAATGAGCATCAGGGATACTGCTTAATGTTTACGACGCCTTCATTGTAACCACCGGTCTACCCTACTTCCTTCTTCCTCACCAAACGCGTAAGTTTCTTCCGTTGTGGAAAAATACTTGTCCCTCTTGGAGACCTTCGAAGGGAATAGTTTCATAAGCATGGGAGATGTTCCTCGTCGGAACTCAGCAAAACTATGAGAACTTCTCCCACAAGAACGAACTTGCAACCATTGTGTGCCACACTTTGCCATTCTATTTCCAACGGCTGACAAAAGAAGAATGCAAGTGTTGTCATACTCGTATTTTTTTCTCTTTAATATTTTTCCTCGAATTTACCTAACTTGCCCCGTCGGATTTCAATTGTCGAGCCAAATAACAATACCGTTCATGAATGAATAACAGCTCCCCTTTGTATTACGAACGTTACATATGTATGAGAAGGTATAAATTACTTTTGAAACACAATGTGCTGCCCTGCTGACGAGCGCCTTTTGTATGGATGCGGTTAATTCTTCCTATCGACGGAGAGGGCACAACCCAGGGGGCCATTATATCCGCGTTCGCCTATTGTTGCGTTGATTGAAATATAAAAGGGTGGAGAGGAGGAGGGGAAGGAGAAGTGAAGGGATTCCCCCAAGGCTCGCACAATGCTATCTGATTCGCAAAGATTTTTGCGGGGAAAAAAAGAGCTTTTGCGTCAAGTTTTCGTTTTTCGCTTTTTTTTGCTGCTTGCACAGACGGAAATTTGGAGCGATTTTAATGGCCGGTCGTTTATGTTCGGTGTTTTCACGTATATTTCGGGAAAATAGCGAGTTGAGTGTTTTGCTTCGTTTTTATCCGATCAACATCCATTTCGGCTTTAAAAAAAAAACGTTGTGACTCTGCTTTTTTATTTCTTGCGGTGAGACTTGTGAATTTGGAGGATTTTTCGAGCGAAAATATTTTCGTGCGTGTTTTCGATTTTTTATGGAGCATAGGTATGAAAATAATATTTTCGCAGAACAGTGAAAAATCATTTCATAATACTCCGTATTGTGTTCCACTATTAAACTTTAAACTAACGCATCTCAGTTTAAGAACTGTTACCGAGATAAAGCTTAGTGGTTGACTTCATAGCAATAGCTCTGTTGGCTTAGAAGTTGCGGCAACCTCAAGTAAAAAAGAATGGATTCTCATTTCACAAATGAGGAGTTTTAAGCCGTTAAAATCGCGTAGATTTTCCACCCTTGCTTGCAATTTCAATTTTATCATCTGCAGTCGTCAATCCGCTGGTAGATATCCTGAAACTCTTCAGATCATTCTCTTTTCAGCTAATTGCTTTATTACTTCATAGTCTCTTACCTTATTTTCTCATATAATTGTTTGACGTATCCCATTATCAGTCTTGCTCGTTAATTCTCCCGTTCAATTATTCCTTTCATGACTGGTTTTAAGGAGGAAACAATGTCTCAGAGCATTCCCAAAAATAATGTGTCCTCTACTTCGCAGCGTTATTGTTAAAATTCTTTCCTCCCACTTAAAAATTGCATAGGATTTCGTCATTTGTGATTTTCTCACTCCAATTGATCTTCACATCATTATTTTTTCACTGTATTTCCATTTTTTTCCGACCTACTCCGATTTCTACCAGTAATCGTCCATAGTTAATTGAAGAGAATTCTTTAACACCAGAAGGCCTGAGATTCCGGACTACCATCGCTGCCTGAAGGGGTCATTTTGACCCCTGCTGTCTGACATGTTTAATATCATCTGGTAGTGCATTATTCCACGCGTTTCTTGTATGAAAATTGTATTTGTGACAAGTATGGATTCAGCCAGAGCCCGATCTAAGGGGGGGCAAGCCGGGAAAATGCCCAGAGCGGCAAAAATGAAGGGTGGCAAAATTGAGGGCGCCGAGCAGTTGCACGGAATTCTCAATTTTCTCTCTAGGAGAGAAAAATCTTATAAAAATTACAATGCTTAGCACCTTGACAAAGAAGTATTTCTTAAAGTTTTTCTTTAAAGAATGATGCCGTAGGGCCTGAAATCTTTAGACTGACCAACATATTTTAAAGAGCTGTCGTCGTCTTATAATTTTATTCATGCTCCCAAGAAAATTATAAGACATCACTTAAACAAGCCAAACCGACAAAAAGAAGAAAAAATACCTAAATAAGAAACAAAAAATCAACTCTTTCGATATGTAATGATTTTTAAATATAGAATACAAAGAAATTCTCACGAATGGTTTGCCGATTTTACATTTTTGAACTGTCAACCCTTTTCGTGCCGTTCATGTTTGACGGATTTTTCCCACAAACGTTGTAGAGGACCCTTTTATCCTACTACGCGACATTTTAGGGAAACCCCTTAAATATTATATAGGTATATAAGTTAAAATTGTGTTATTTTTCAATTAGTTCTTCTGAGGACTCCTGGATATTATGTGTTATAGACTAATTTCCGTCACATTTGTGAATAGTGTAGCGGTAGCCATGAAAAACGTTACTACTAGTAAACGTTAACGATTACGTAAGTAAACGTTACTAGTAAGTGATATAGAATTATAGTGTTTTATCTATGTATGCCAAGTTTCAAGTCCACAAGTTCTATTCTTAAAAAAAGTGACGTGAATATTGGTGGCAGCAAGGAGGTTAGAAAAGAAATGGAGGCGACATACCACTTGATTCTTGAAGCCAATTCCGCCGTTGCAGTCGGTTCAGTTTAGACCTTCCTCTGGCTTACGTGTCCGGCGGTCGTGTTTGATTTTCGTCAAATCTAAGCTAAAAACCACAGACAAGGCGATGTTTTGTGACTGGTTTGGCAACACCTACTCGGCACAAAATCCTTTCCAAGCACCCCTATTCTTGCTTAACTTTCGCCCATGAGCGTTCACGGTCATGCCTCCTCCATTTCATTTTAACCTCCTTGGGTGGCAGACTAATCGAAATCATAGAAATATTGAAGTGCGCGTGTGAATTTACTAAGTACCAATTTTATATTATTAATCGGTAGTACGTAAACAATACGTAATGTTTAACACACCTTGCTATAAAGTGTACTTTTCGCCCCTGTTAGTAAAACTTTTTCATTTAATACATATTGTCTGCGAGGTATGTTAAAAAATGTTTTACGTACATTAATCGTGCGAAGACTAAAATGGCACAATAAAATTTCAGACAGCATAAAAGAACAGATTCTAGAAGCTATAATTAAATCGAAATATTATTCTATTATTTTAGATTGTACCCCGGACGCTAGAAAAACTGAGCAGATGACCCTGATAATTACGTATATTTCCATTAATGAAACCCAAGACCATCTAAGAACGTCAGAAATTCTAATAAATTAAAGTTTTTTAGGATTGATACCAATCGGAAAATCTACAGGTCTGGCACTAACAGACATTATTGTAGAACAATTATCAGCACTTGGATTGTCTTTAGAAAACATGAGAGGGAAAGGGTACGATAATGGATTCAAATATCAGTATTGCGCTCAGGATTATTTTAACTTCACAAGTAACAGTGGAAAGTGGTGAAAGAAGCTTTTCTAAATTAAAAATGATTAAAACTTATCTGCGATCCACTATGACACAGAATAGATTAACTGGATTGGCTATGATTTCAATAGAACATAAGGTTTGCTACAGTATAAATTTATCAGAAATTATTAAAGATTTTGCAGAGTAAAATGTGCGAAGAAAATTATTTTAATTACGAAGTAGGGTTTTATATGTGGGTGTATATATGGGTGTAATGCTAGACATTACACCAAAATATAAGGTACACGAGGTACATTTTGTAAGGTAAATTTTGTAAGTAATTATGTGCTGAATAAATTTGAATTGACATTTTAAAAAGGGTCAAAATGACCCCTTCAGGCCTTCTAGTGTTATGCATATGCATAAATAAAAATCTTTCTTACTTTCAAATGCACCTGTTAATACACACTTATTTTGTAGGAATGCTTTATACACCTTAGCCATTGTGCCAAATACATGATTATGTCTTGTTTCTTACATCATTGAGCGTTTTCCATCATGTTGACCTGCTACATTGCGTGAACTCGATTTGATTTGCGTTTATCATCAAGTTCTTTTTTATTTACTGATTTCTTGCATTTCATAATCCTCATTAGATCTTCTTTCTCCTCCACCAAAATTGCTTTGTCATCAGAAAAGTTTAGCAAGATGATTGTTTCCCTAATGCATTGACCTGAATCAATTATCCCTGAGAGGCCTCGATCTTACCAACCCAAGTAAAAAAGTTAGTGATAAAAATTGGCCATTGAGGAAGCTCTGAACTATAGTTAATTACAAATATGTACCATATTTTTACTATTGAAATAGTTTGAAAATGCCATTGTAAACTATTGGATTGATCAGTCTATTTCTTTCAACTGTGTACATCACCCTAAATGTATATACTGTAAAACCTCTATAAATGGACTCCTCTGAAATGGACACTTCGGATGACTTTCGGAAAAGATTCAAATCTCGGAATGAGTTTCACTCAGAGGCGATCCCAGTGGGGAGATCAGCAGGATACCCCCCCCCCCCCAAATGTTGGGTCTTACGAAACAATGTTAACAGCTAGATGTCGTTCTACTTAAGTTAAATGGTAGTGTCTCCCCTCGAAATAAATTCTTGGACTCGCACCTGGTTTCACTTCACTCACACAACTTTACTTGAACAGACCCTCTCACGTGCAAACACACCAACTTAAGGACATGGACACCTATAGAAAATATTTTTTCTAAAACGGGCATATTTTGGTGGATTTCTTTAAGCTTATGTAGCTCTTTGATATTTGTATAGCATCTTGCAATAGCGTTAAAGGTTCGTGAACATTTTTAATTGCTATATCAGTTTTCAATTGTAATTCCACGATAAAACGTTCAGGCAGTCGTTAATTCCTTTCACATTTTGAAACATCACCTTCATCCATTAGACAGAATGTATGAATCAATGTGCTTCTCAAAGCTCTAACTTAAAGGCACTTCTCACATGCACATATTCTCATGTACATACCACTGCTTTCCGTGAGATAGATGTTTTACTCAATTTTATTCAGTCTTCAGCTTTATAGCTGCTTTGAAAATCGCGCAACCAAGTATATTTGTACAGTAAATTAATATTATGAACAACCGTGCAACGATTCTATGACAAGTATTGATAAGATAGTTCATCCTGGCATATATTTGATATTCAACTAGAAAGTTATCAGTGAGAATTATCGTAATAATATCGTATGCCTGTCTTGGTTTAATAGAGCAGCTATCTGTTTATGATAAATGTTAATACTTTTGCCATTGAGAAAATTTTGATCAATTGTGGAAACAATACGAATTCTCGATTGCTGATTGTTTCGCTACTAATATACCCTACAACCAGACATTATGCTTTGTGGAGTCGAGCGATCACTGTTAGATTAATGCAATCTTATCTCCTCTCTCTGCGAGTTCGCGTGACTTGAGACGGATGAGGCGTGTCCTGAGAGAAAATCTTAAAGGGACTCTTTTATACCTGCGTGCCAACCCGAATGCCCGTCATGGTAGACCAAATGGAAATTTATTCATGTTGAATCTTCGCGGAAGCAGCTGGCAATCGGGTGTACTGACCGGAATTTGTTTGTCAAGAAATTCGTTCAAATCGTTTCCACTGTAGTGTTGATAGCGTCTTTATGCACACGAAAAGGTCAGTCCTTTTTGAACAATCGGAAGCTCTTTAAAGATAGCTCTCTTTCTGAGTTTCTGTTTTGAAAAATCTCAGAGATAATTTAGGCCATGCGCGGGTTTTGACAATGCTCAAAATACATCCATTTTCCATGTGATATTCTATGGGTCTCTGTTCTTTTGACTTCGCAACAATAAAGAGTGGGTATGAAATATAATATAGAGAGCCCAGTCAATTCCCTATTTGTATTTTCATAATCATTCGAGTCCTTTAGTCCGCATATGGTTGTGCTTTTGATAGTGAAGTCGTACTGCCTCTCTGCGTTATCGGGAGAATATTTCATCTGAGTTAAAATTTCTAGCCGGACACTAGAACACTCTGAAATCAATAGTTAGTCTTGGGGAATTTTGTCATCTCAGTATGAAAGTTTCCTTCATGACGCATTTGAAGAAGATGGCGATTTACCTAGAAGCGGAAAAATATGTACATATTCGCAAAAAAGGGCATTCGAAATAAATGGGTGCCTGTATGCAGTCAAACTATTGCTGAGATAGAATTTCACTATTATGTTATCCCTTTCCGGAAAAAGCCAAAAATATTACCAAATAATAGTGTTGGATAAACCTTGAAATTAGTGGAAAATGTCGTGTTCATTCCGATTAGTTAGTTGAGTTTCAATTTTTTCAATGGCCACTCTTCAAAATGAATGTCATGTTCCGTCGCAGATTAGTGGCTCATGATTCGGCCTCCTGCAGAGTGAAAAAATTTTTTTTTGGGAGTTAATCTTCCTTATAAAATGTTGGCAGAGCCAATAGGCACTGTTGTGAGCCTCGGGCAATAAGCTGAAGAACCTTTGATGCCCTTGGATCTTTAAAAATGCGTTATCATAGTACCCCTCATCTTTCCAGAGAGATGCAATTATCATGGCTGGTTGAGCCGCGGGCAGCACCGCGAGTTTCAGCGTGGTCACCGTCTCTGCAGCTCATTTCTTTAATTTTACCTTGATGAACTCCTTACATGCGCGGCGGCACTGTGGAGTGGGGCCCTCTTTTTAATTCATGCCGAATCCTTTCGGCTCCAGGGCGAATGACTCAGTTCCGAAATTCATTCACACAACAATGAATACATTGTCCTTTGTTTTCGAGGTCTTTGCTATCTCCCCATTTAATCCAACAATGACGACTCGTTTATAATGACGCGATCTGGATGAGGGAGTTCGTTTCAATGCTATTGTAGCTGAGAGATTCAGCAATAGTAACTGAATTGCCTCAATTGACGCCAGAATATAAGTACTGTAGCAATCATGAAGGAACAATTCATAAACATTTCTGAGAATCCCAGAATAGGTGCTTTTGACAACGCGTGATTAGGTGAACGACGATTACTGCTACATTGCTATTTTCCCGAGACGAACCTTCGCCTCCTCAAAGGTGAGGGAGTATTTTTCTAAAGCTCCTCAATCGTTTTTGTTCTACTATCAATATGACTTTCGCGATATCACTTAGTTCTCCACCTCATGTTTTATCATTCCGGCAGAACTCACAACAATCCACCAGGTATTCGAAGAAAGAGAAAAACTACCCGGAAAAGAATCAGCTTCGTGAGGAGTGAAACGGATGGAAATTTCCTTTTGTCTTTGCCATTCATTTATTCTTGGAAATAAACAGCTATGAAGTGCATTCAATTCAAGATAGCAGATGTTATAAAAAGAACTGTGCAATCTTCTAAGAAATAAAATGTTTATATGTTCTAGAGTATATTCCTTAACCAAGGTCTAAATTTGATGTTAACCTCCCCCAACACAATTAATTTTTACGATTCTCATAACTTAAATGTCCTCCATTCAATTAAGTATAGAATATTTTTTCTCTGCTTGGCTGGTACGTTGAGTAAACGTCCTGGGTGCTAACTTTATTCTTTGTCACGCTATTGTTTCAAATGCGCTCAGCTCTTACAGGCTTCTCAGACTTGGGTGAAAGACAGAATAATGGGAATGGAAAGAAGGGATGAGGTGACCAGAGGCATCACATGGGGTTCGAATTTAGCAATCTTCCCATAGAAGGAAAAATATTTACTTCTTTACTTGGAAGAATAAAAGGGAAGCAAATTCTAATTAGCTTTGCTAAAGCCTCGCTTCAAGAGAACAGCAATCCTAGAAAAAGTAAGCCGTGCTCTTCATAATAACAACAGCTTCTAAAATATAGAAATTACAGTGAAAAAGCTATTTAAAGTGTCTAGGGTATGTTGGGAGACGCTAGAGGCTGAGAGAGGTACGTCGTAAGATAGGCTCTAGAAAAATGTAGATAATACGAAAAAAAAATTATATCATGAGAAGAAGATGTGATAAAGTAAGAAATGGATAATGATAAAAATAGCAATGCTTTCGCCTATCATTGAGCGAATTATTATTTATTTATGACTGTTAAGTTCTTTCTTACAATTAACTCATTTAAACCGTACATTAGATAGGGAAAAACCCACCAAGGGGGGACTTGAACCCGCGACCCCAGAATTGGCGGGCGAAAATTTAACCCCACCGCCACCAAGGCCGGCAAGAAAAGAGAGGAGGGATGCAGTTAACCAATCTCAGGATTGAAAGTATGATGTTTTAGTGAACAAAAAAGTACCAAAATACGAGGTACACACATTTCCGAACTGATAGTTGCATGAATTCCCTCTTCCAATGTGCCAGTGTTGGCTAACACAGAAACAGATCCGTAAAAAATGATCACTTTTCATGCATTACCTCTCCCAACTCATTTTTACCTTATTTTTTTCCTTTTCCATCGGTTTTTCCAAACGCAGGACCTTCCACAGACCCTCGTGGGGTAGTATTTAGATGAGTAGGTTTAAATTTTATTTTTATTTAAGATCATCTCTTCAAAGATATCAGGTCAGCAAATAACATTGAAAACATAACCAATGGAGGGCAAATGGCTTTCAAACAGGCTATTTTTTTTAACCATGAGGGCATGGATAGAAATATAGAATAGTACATCCTTTCTTTCAAAGTGAGGTTTCACTGCGATTGTGAGAGAAAAAACAAATGAATTACACTTCTTCGTTTATTTTGTTTATAAATTAGTGCTTCAACTGATAGCATGGCGTAGGCGTTGCACGAAAAGGTACGCAAAGGTTCGTTAAGGTATTAAATTTGCCGATTAGTCCTTGATTACATTTTTTAACGAACACTCCCACACTATAAGATTCGACTGCGGAGTTATCTCCATTGAAATAGCGCATTTTGACGTCAATCATGGGAGTAATTTGCTAGTAACTAAAAATATGATAAGCAGGTAACTAAATTCTATTATCAATTTATTATCTGGAAGCATTTGTTTCTTATAAACAGTATTTCGTGAAAATAACATCTATAAATACAACTTTTCTCATGTATCACACATTCTTAACTGCGTTATTTCCAATTCATTTTGCGATAAAATGGAGTGGAAATATGAAAGTTAATTATTCATATCAAACAGCGGAAAACACTTTATTCAAAAGGCATAATATGAATAAAATACAGTATTTTTACTTGACAGTCGAAAGAAAAATTACAAGAAAATGGAATTTTTTATATACCTAAGGAAAATTCGATTTATCCAATCTCACATTTACCACCATGCCATCTCAAATTCAATTTGCGAGAAAATTAGCGTCACAAGGTTTGATTTTTTTGCTAAAATCGTATAACGAAAGACTTTCTAATAACCAGGCAGTAAGAAAATGATATTCATGTCATTTTACTGTGGAATCACCTTGTGTGGAAAAGATTTTTTCGTTGCATCCAAATTGTTGTTAGTTATGCGCTTAATCAGTCCTCTGCCACTTTTGAGTCATTTGGTGAAAGCCTTGGTCCTTATGCAACGAAGAAAAATGCAAATTCGTTCCGTTGTTTTGATCTCGTGAGCTAATGACTCTAACTTTCCGCGTGTATCTCACGGAGAAAGCAATTTTGGAACCATCAGGTGGCCTTCCACTTTTCGATGCTATCGTCCGGGGCCAATTTGGGAATTGCAAAACCGTGCTTTGTAATGTCATGTCTTTAAAAAGCACCAGTGTATGTCATACATGCTTGCTTGCGACTTTTTCTCCCCAAAGGAATTGGTCCCGTGATTGACAAATGGGCCAATTACTGTCATTTCGCTGGACATTTGTGGCACAGTTTTGAAGATCTAAAAAAAATAAATATAAGTGAAAGTGAAATCTTTACGAATTACCTATCTTTTCGAAATCGGAATCAACCTGCATGTCATTAAACAATTGCATCAATCTTTATTTTCCATTTCCACGAAAGGGACTGGATTTTTCATGACCTTTGCTTTATTTTTTTTGAAATCCAGGAAAATAACTTATTTAAAAAGTCAAAGATATGAATTTTATAGGAGTCCTTATTTTGCGTCAATCTCTCCGCATCGTTCAATCTCGTGAATATTATGAGCTAATCGCAAAACGAGAGACATTTGTGTCCACTCCCTCCATGCGTTCCCCACCTCTTCCTGCAACCCGAACAAATCACACGTGCCATCAATGCCGGTGGCAGGCCTGAATTACTCACGTCTGCAACATCAAAGCCCCCACTGGCAGACTTGTATTTATGCTTATATCTATATGGCACCCTGAAAGCTGCCTTAAAGGTTCATATCAGGAGGTGACTCATCTACATCTACATAATATCCTACAGGCCACATCAAGGGTGAGTGGCAGTGCGTGAGTTTTCACCAGCATGCACAATGCTACAACCAAAACTGCAAACACAAAACTTTGGATTATCAAAATCCTTTAAATACTTCTCAGGGGGTGAAATTTCATAAAAATGCAATACACTAAAAGTATGCAATCAATATTATTGAAACTATGAGTATTCATATATTTTGAAACTAGGTAAATGCTAAGAGAAACAGTAGTTATACAGGAATAATGCGAGACGTGCTGTTAGCACAACTTTGCAAATTAAGGCAATAGCTTTATAAAGCAAATCCAATATTTAGCTACACTACATATCGCCAAGTCTATAACTCCAGGAACTCACTATTCGACTATAATACTGTAATTATCTATTTGACTAAAAGTTCTGTTAAGCGTTATCTATGTGGAGGGAGATTTCACGTTCAATACAGCATCTACTATTATGGAAGTTCTAATGTTCTTTAAATGTGGGTATGTATTAAGTTCTCCTACTTAAATTCGATTAACTACTGTCTATTTCCCAGTGATTTCACATAATGCTATGTAGTGGAGGTTCAGGAAATGCTTCCAACACTGTCAATTTCCACCATTTGATTTGTGGCTTTTAGAACTACATGTTATCAGCGTCCCTACATCATTCCTTTTCGCTCATTTCATATTCAGAAATGGATAAATTTTACTCAGAGAAAGGTTGCATACATGAATGCTTTGAAGCATGCTAAAATATGGATGCTTCTGAATTTTTCTGTGCAACTTTTATCATAATATTACGCCTGTAAGTTAAAATGCAGTTAGTAGTTTGGATATTAATTATATGGTGGAAATTTAGTGCTGGTATTATTTCCTGAAATTGAATTCCCTCAGAGCTAGACCGAAACTAGAGAACTCATTGGGAATATTCTGTTTAAATTTCACTCCCTGTCACAAACCCTTGCGGTGGCTTTCCGGGTAAAACGTTTGTATGTTACTAAACTCTGTCACCGGTAGGACGGCGTGGAAGATGCTCTAAGGCACTCCATTGACAAGGAATTCGAAACTCTGGCATTTTTAAATATTAACGCTCATTTTACTGTCATTATTTATTTTTTTTTAATTTGATCCAGACGAAAGGGGAAGAAAACAAATTCCAATCGTCCGCGAGTCTTTCCAGGACTAGGGACGCAGGAAAAATAAAAAAAGAACTGCAAAAGAAACGTAAAAACGCTATTCCCTTATCCGTCACAATACACACCTCTTCCATTCAGACGCTCAAAATCGATTCGTTCCTGTCGGAGTCTTTAATGAAAAAAAAAAGAAAAAAAAATATTATGCGTGTGTGTCGAGGTGTAGGCACTTTTTTGTTTAGCGGGGAGGAGGAGGGAGAGGTAGATGGGTCGGGTGAGGAAAGGTGCCGATCGTAGGAGGGAGGTTGCGATGGGTACCGTGTTGGTTCCCTTCTTTTTATTTTTCTCTTCCATTTTCTCCCGAATGCGATGCCATCGAGCAGGCAACCGTCTCTTTGACGCCTCATGGACAGGAATTCCCCATTTCAAAGCCATCATTTTCCTCCGCAAAGTGGAAATTTCCTTTCACCTGGTCGTTCCCACATGCAAAACCCGTGGTGTCGTCGCTTGAATTGGTATTAACGGGCTTAGGTGGATGGGGGTAGGGCATGAGAGGGTTCGATGGGTCTGAGGTGGCGGGGAGGGAGCTTTATCAACGGGCTACGAGTCTGGCGTGGGTTTTTATTGAAGTGGTGGGCTTGCTATGGGGGCGTGGGTTTTTCTACACTGCCGCGGCAGTGGAATGAATAGTCCGTACTGATAAGTGGTTCTGGGAGAAGTGGAAAGGGGAAAAATACATAAGGAATAGGTGGGACTGTTCGGTAGGATAACTCCGGGGTGTAATGAGGCATTTAAATGCGCAATCGTCCATATCGAGCTGACTATATTTTAGTAACTAAATTAGTTCACCGAAAACTGGTAGTGCCAAAAGAATAGTTCATGTACACCTACGAAGTACGGTGCAAACTATTTCCGGGGTGTGTGACAATCGAATGCATAATAATATTGGTCACATTTTAAGGTAGCTGGAGCGAGTTTTTGTTTATGTACAGATTTGCGTAATAATTTGCATGCGTGTTTTCTTCACTGATATGGTTATTTTGGCATTTAATGCTATTTTAACATGTAGACTTACGGCGTATGATATGTATTTAGTAATATTTCGATTAAATATTTAGAGCTTTTCTTCTTAACGTGAAATTATACATTTTACATTATTATAATGGTTGTGAACTGTTATAAATATGTCACGCCGAGTTTGAGACACTTTCCAACCAAAGCCAACCCAAAAATAAATAAAAAAGCCTATTATCAATCTCTGTATGTACGAAGTATCATTCAAGCGGCCACGAAGGTGTATGCCAAGAGGTAATTCCTCCACCAGTAGGTATAAAATGTTCTCCCCAGTTCAAGGTCGAACCCCGAGCCGTACCCTGGCCGCTCAGTGCGAGCCAGAAACTGGTGAGAAGAGCAACATAAAGTTAGGTTTCCAACTAGCGGAGTTTTAAACAGCTGACGTAACATGTTTATTTTGGTGCATTTCATTGTGATACATAAATGGATATCTTGTGCGCGATAGCTGCGTCGCGTAGTTTATTTCCGCAGAAAACAAACTTTCTTTTCGTATGCTAAGATGTCATGTTTTCTTCTTTGAACTGTAAGAGAATAGGAGCCGCACCAATCTCCTTATTTTCATTCTTCGTGTTTTCCTACACGTTCGACCCATTCTCCTGTCTTCCCCAAATTGCTCACGCGTCACTGGGGAGGAGAAAAAGAGAGGAACGACCAACCCTTTTCGCTCCATCATCGTCAAAACGCCAGAGTTCGAAAACTGCACGCGCACTGAGTGGAACTGATCGACCACCCACGAGATACAAATACACAGATCACGTCTTTAGACAGTAAGGAGATCAACACAAAGCTACGAGGGTCAAAATTGACTCGAAACCTCATATTTTTACGCATGTATCTACATCCGCAGCAACCAAGTGCCGGACTATCCGTATTCATAGTGTGTGGCACCGGGTGATTCCGCACCAGGCATGCAATACCCGTCCCAGTTTAAGGTCGAACGCTGCACTCCTCCCCTGGGCGCTGAGAGAGGACCGAAAATCTGTTAAAAAATGATAGGCTAGACCATAAATTTAGAAAAAAGGTAAAAACTTTGTTTTTTCCACCCTAAAAAACATTCCAGTCAAAATTAAAATCTAATGTGGAAAAAACAAAGTTTTTACCTTTATATTCAAAATGAATAGCAAATTTCACGAAGTAACGCAGGAAACCACCAACTTTAGACCATATACTAGGATAGTGTTACATCATAGTATATGGATGTACACAATTCACAGGTAAACAGTTGTAAAAATTTATTACCAATTCATGTGGGAAACCAAATCAAGCTGAACACTTTTTCATGCATGTTGAAGTTTAAGTGGTAATATCAAATGATTGTAAATCACATGACATTCATGCTTGATCACAAGTACACGGTTTAGTCTCTATTGGGAGTGTAGGTTATAATTTTAGCGACAATATCTATCACAACTATAATGGTTTATTACTTCCCGCAGAAAAATTACATTAAATAGCTCCACCTCAAAATATTTTTCTTTTATCTAGTACTATGGATTGTGTTTACATTGGTACGATAGTATACACCAAGGGGATGGAATTCGCCATGAAAAAAACATTTGACTTGACCGGTATGCGAACCCGGATATCAAAATTGTTGGTCTGGTGTGGTTCAGCTTAATTTAAGCTAGCGGGCTGAAATTCGCCTTAGGGGTGTAACCTAACTGGTAATTGGCAATAAAACACACCAGACCGGCACTTGGGAGAATTGGGTTCGGATAAAAGTCAAGCTAAATGAATTTTTCAGAGTAAATTTAATTCCCTTGGTGTAAATTTTGCACCCGTGCGCGTGACTACGTGCCACATAAATTGTGCAATGAAGCAGTGCTTTAAAAGTTGGTACAATAATATTTATAAATTACGCTGGACGCCGTCAAAGAATTTGTTTACTTCAAACCTGACTGGAAAATAAGTCAGGTTCGAAGACTGGTTTTGCCCTTCGATCTTTGTGTGATAGTATATGCTATAATTTTTGTTCATATAACCTAGTTTTATTTCTGTGGACAGGACATAGATTAATATATTTTTGGGCATATATAGGTATGCTTTCTAAAAAACTACGCACTTATGGCTTGCATCAAATATCTCTGCTCATCAAATATCTCCCGATATGTCTTCCATAATCCCCGATCTCATTTTTCCTTGAAAATTTATAAATATACCAGTTGAAGAAAAAGAAAAGCTTTCCTATCGATAGTAAAATTTATGGAGCATTGCAAAATAGTAGAGGTAAGTGATAAAAAAAGCAGATTGCTTGGCGATCTTATTTTTTATCCAGTGATTTGTATTACCATTTCACACCAACATACTTTTACATCTTAATACCAATTACCAAAACAAGAGGATCGCGTCAAACTTCTGCAAACCCATTTCGATTTCACTACTGTATTCCTTGCACGTTAATTTCCGCTATTCGCTGATTGCTCGTAAGCTGTGACGGCTTTATTCCATTACAATTTTCTTTTCTGGATTTAAAAAGGAAGCGGCTAAAGTCAGCTCGCAAAATGACATGTAGGTGCGTTCAAACTATTTAATAGTTTCTTAGCGGAGTCCTTACTATAGTAGGCTTGCACATTGACTTCAAATGTATTATGAGGAGTAATTACACAAATTCCCTTCACGCCGTTCTCATTTGGGATAGGGGCAGTGGAAAGGGTTTAAATCCTAGTGATAGGCCTTTAAAGGTGACTCTGCTTCAGTAATTTCCTCCGTACTGCCCTATCCACCTACTGCTCTACCACATTGCCTTATTGCACGCCCTCCTGTTCTTAAGACTCCTTATATTCCTTCTCTTCTTACATTATGTGGAATAATTAGAAAGGTTTTAAAAATTTAGCAAAATTGATTAAGGTCGCTAAAAAGTGAATTTTTCCCATTGGTACCAAATACGTGCAACCTTACTGGACACTTATTCAAAGCCTTCTCGTTGGCTCAATCACACACTAGCATGAGAACTTTTGCAAAGAAGGTGAAATCTCGACGCAAGAATTTCTGAAATCATTTCAGCCGCACGGAAAACAGCTGACGGAAGTGTTCCAGATTCATCTTTAAAAAAATCAATAAACATATTTGCAGCAAAACAAGGGATTAAACCATATTTTTAAGAAAACCCAGAAACACTATTCGCGAAACCAGTCGAACTATCCTAATGTAGTTTCTAGTAGAGATTGGAAGTTATGGAAATGAAAAATGAAAAATAACGTCACAAGAATTTATTTACAGAGCTAAAAATAGTATTAGATTGTTAGTCAGAAAATTAGCTATTGCTTCAAATTGCTGTTACAAGACTTGGAGGGAAAATTCACCAGATAAATATCCAAAAATAATCAAATTATTCATGAGCCTCACATGATAAAGAGATTATTCGGGGACTAAGTCTATTGAATTAGGTACGTAAACGTGTTTTAAACAACTACTTCAGGATTCATTTGCTCATGACATTTTTGTGAAAAACGGCAAAATTCCAGTCACTCCTTGTTATGAGTGAAAGTTTCTCGGGTTTCACACCGGGTAAGATTGTTTAAATGTATCAACGTCTCAGCCATCGTCATCAGGATAATGAGTTGAGCGAGGATGCTGGCTAGTTTGTTAGTTTTAACCCCTTGTTAGTTTTGGAATAAATAATATTTCACAAATTTAATCAATTAAAGTTTCCTGAAATTTGATATCCTGCAAGAAAATGCTTAGAAAAAAATTAAGGACGTTTGTGGTATGAAAATTTATACATAAAGATTTTTTGAAAGTTATGTTGAAAAAACCAAAATAAACATTTACGTGGCACTCAGTAAACAATTATCGCGTTAATGAGAAAGTTTGCCTAGAGGAAAAATAGCGGAGCATATGTTACACTTAAGGAAGACATTCACCAGCGGAAAACAGAATTCAAGCAAATTCCCATTCATCTATGAGACACATTTAAAGCATTGGAATATTGATATTTAGCTACTAGTTATACATAAAAAAATGATAGCCTACTCCATCCAAATTCCTCCAGCATAATTCATCTATCTTTTATTAATTTTAAGACTCCCTGCATAACAGTCAAACGCCAGTAACATGCAATTTTTTATGCCAAGATATTCATAGAGGAATTCATTCATAGGAGAGCGAAAACCTCATGCCCCGTTAGGCGAAATAATTACGCTGGCGGGTTCTAACCCATGACCTTCTAGTTGTCTGGCTAGGCATTACCCCGCCGTCAGCCTGGGTAAATCTGCGAGAAATACCAAAGAAAACCTTCACCGCCATGCACTTAAGTCAAAATCCTCCATCTAAGACTAATTTAACTCACCCATTAGACTCTAAACACAAGTCTTTGGTGGGAAGATATATTGAGACACCAATGCCAGCCTGTCATCACTTCGACTTGGTTTTCAGCGAAGTTTAGTATATCCAGCGAGACGTAGTAGAAGGATATCATAACCAATAAGAAGCTAGTTAGGTATAATTTTTTCACAAGTTTGATGAAAGCGTACAACGCGTCTCAGCTGTGAAGCCTGATGGTGATGTATCTGAAACTTGACAGCTGAAACTTGTAGCACGTTTTCATTAAATTTGTGAAACAGAGCTTTCCAGTTACTTTTCCACCGGTTTTCAGTGTTATTTGTGTGCTGCACATGCCAACCGGGCGATTTGAATCCGAAGTACCAATGTCTGGCATATTAGGAAGTGTTGTGTTACGTTGTCTGTAAGAGTGACTGTGTTAAATACTTTTAAACAAAGGTGCTGTCTCGCGTAGGTGCGGGAAAACTAGTGACTTCGAAGAAGCCCGTGAATGGCGACTCGGAAACAGCAGAAGAGAAACATGGAATGAGTGGTCTGAAGCTGTGAAAGGTTAGCATTGTATCTCCTAAGGTATTTGCTAGAGCTACTAAAATATGATTTCAGTGTTCCGATTATTTGACTTCCTCTGCTAAAATCCAGTCAAAACAAACTTTGGAATGGAAAGTAATTTACCTAGTGTCGATAATATAAGCTCGCTGTATCACTCAATGACTGAACATCGACTAGGATACTTAGTGATCACTATAAGATCGTTAAGGTGTGCGTTAATGATTTGATTCTGCTTGGTATTAAGACTACAATTATCAGGATGCGTGTTAAAGTTAATCACAACATATTTCGTTTTTCAGACTCGGAAAGAACATCGCAAAAAATATAATAGACAAGACATTTGTTTTGGTTTCTCAAAATGTCCTTCCTATGTACAATCTATGCGTGATTGGTATTATTGAAGGGCGAGGCGAAATTTTATGGATCGTTGGATTTTACGGATCGTTTTTGGGATCATTGGACGATTCTGCGCTATGGCATGGAAACTTGAGGTGTGAAGTGTGTTATGTCTATGGCAGTTGTCTTAGACCAGTGGAAAATTCCCCCTTGAGAAATTGGGACCACTATTCAGTTAAATGTGATGTTTTTTAGCTTATGTAAAATCTTTGAAATTGTAGTTTGTTTTAAATAATTCTGTGGCGTTCAATGACGTTTATTGAATACCTTAGAAATGATTCTGTTGCATTCATGAACGTTTATTGAATTCCTCAGATATGAAACAACTCTTAAACATACGCATCCTTAAGCTTGAATCTTTTGAGTTATGCTATATTGGAAAGGGATTTTGATATTCTGAACTCTGGTGAAATGGAGGAATTGAGCAAAAAAGGTCGAGGACGATGAATGTATGGGAATGTAAAGCCTTTGTTGAAACCTGCTGTTTATTGCAACGTATTTTCCTACGTAGCTTTCTCCTAGTTTCTGGTTTGAACGAGTATTGATCCCCTGATTGACTTTTGGCCTGCACCTAGCGGCTGGGGAATATGCCAGGTTTTAGTTTGAGCTGGGACGAGAGCTGAATGCCTGGTGTGGAATTACCCCGTGCCACACAACCTAGAGGTTATTGTATGGTAATTCGTACGTGGAGGTGAGAAAAAGTACATTTTTTGTAAAAATAAAATGTTACAACAATTTTGGAATAGCAGATATGCCACTTTGTTCCTTGAATGCTTTCGATATTTTTTCTTTCTTGATGCATGGATTTTAGGGCGTGGGCAGTTCAATGGAAGTTTCAACAAAAATGTAGCCAATCAATGTATCAACACTAATAAAAAGCGCTCCAATGAAAATGCTGCCTAACGTACCTAATGTATGTTTTCGCGGTGTTTTTGTAGTTTGATGAAATGTACGGGTTGATGAAAGATAAGTTGATTGAAAAATAGAGTGAAAAACTAGCGAATATATCCATCCACCCGTTCGCTCGTCAACCTTCGCTGAGCTCAGGCAAGTCCACTCCCAATGCATGATCGGATTTTGAAATTCTGTCCACTCGGCCTTGTGTCATATCCCCAGCATAAGTAGGCAGCTGGGCCCTCCATCCCCGCATACGAAGACAGGTGGCTCGCTGAGCCTCAGGGTACTCTGAATATAGCGTCCAAGAATAGCTTAATTGAAGACAGCAATCTTGAAATTACCCCGAATCGCATAAACAATAATCATGAAGCATTAGTCGTTGCAGTAGTTAACTGCCGTAGTTTAAAAAATAAGATTCCAGAATTTCACCACCTTATTCATAGCACGGAGTGTAACGTCATTATTGGCACAGAAAGTTGGCTGACGGACGATATTTCTGATAGTGAAATATTTCCTAAATCATTCAAAGTTTACAGAAAAGATAGGTCCAACCGAACCGGAGGCGGAGTATTTATAGCTGTAAAGAAAACCATAGTCAGCCGAGCGGAAACCGTCCCAGATACCAGCATAGAATCTGTATGGTGCTCTATTAGATGCCCTAAATCAAAAACAATATTCGTGTGCGCATACTACAGGCCACCTAACACCGACGTCACCTCAATTTTAGAACTCGAAGCACAAATAAAGAACATCACATCCAGGAACACCGAAAGAAATTTAATCATAGGTGGAGATTTCAATACGCCCTCTATAGATTGGAGGACCTACAGTTACATATCAGGAGGAAGAGACAAAGATATATGCGAGTCCCTGCTGCACACGTTCTCATCCAATGCCCTACATCAGATAGCTACGACGCCTAACAGAGGGGACAACATTCTTGATTTATTGGCAACAAATATACCGCAACAAGTAATTAAGGTAAACACTGTTGAGGGCATTAGTGACCATAGAGTAGTTACCGCAAAGTTCTCCTTGAGTTTCATTAAAAGTTTTAAACAAAGAAGAAAATTCTACATTTTTAAAAAAGCCGATTTCAATGCGTTTAAGACTCATCTAAAAACTTCTCTTCCCGAATTCCAGGAATCAAGCTTAAAGTTAGACACGGAGGGTAGTTGGAAAGCTTTTCTTTCGATTGTACATTCAGGGATCAGAAGATACATTCCAAGTAAAGTAAAAAAAGAGGGCAGCGAACCAAGATGGTACAATGCAGAAGTGAGAAAATCGTTAAGACGTCAGAGAGTATGCCACGCCAAGATGAAAAAACTCCGTAGAGATTTGTCCACTAGTGATCAAAATTTAATATTTGAAAAATACAAATTGTCTAAAGCCACTACAAAGGAAGCCTTTCGGAATGCATTCATGGATTTTAAAAGAAAAACATTAGGAGAACAATTACAGGACAACCCAAAGGCATTTTGGTCATACGTAAGGGAAGTTCAAGGCAATAGATCAACAGTTATTCCACTACGAAACGAAAATGGCGAATTATTAACAAGCAGTTCGGACAAAGCCAACTTATTAAATTCTTATTTTCAAAGTGTGTTCACCAAGTCAACGCAGAGTACATCCGTAAAGTTAAATGATAACTTCCAGCAAAAGATGCCGCCTATCGACATCTGCACTCACGGAATAGAAAACTTGCTAAAATCTTTAAGTCCAAATAAATCCCCAGGTCCTGACGAAATTCCTGCCCGCGTGTATAGAGAATTAGCTTGTGAAATAGCACCCTACTTGCAGAATATATTTAGTAAATCCATCAACGAACACAAAGTACCCATGGACTGGAAAATTGCAAATGTCACTCCCATATTCAAAAGCGGTGATAAGGAACAGCCATCGAACTACAGACCGATATCTCTCACATCTATCTCTTGCAAAGTCCTTGAACATATAATTGTTAGTTCAGTTATGAGACACCTCGATATAGAAAACTTGTTAACAAAAACACAACACGGATTCAGAAAGGGAAGATCTTGCGAAACTCAATTAGCACTTTTTGCTCACGATATTTTAGTCTCGGGTGAACATAACGCTCCTGTTGATGCAATTTTTCTTGACTTTAAAAAGGCATTTGATAAAGTTTCCCACATTAAGTTACTCATGAAATTAAAATCCTACGGTTTAGACGACGACGTAGTTTCCTGGATTAGAGAATTCTTAAGTAATCGCGTGCAAAGGGTTGTATTAGATGGCGCTATCTCTAATGAAGTAAAAGTCACATCGGGTGTTCCACAGGGAAGTGTCATAGGCCCGCTTCTGTTCCTTTTGTACATAAACGACATCGGTGACAAAGTTGACAGTAAGCTTAGATTATTTGCTGACGACGCAGTGATGTATAGAGAAATTCGTAGCTTTAATGACAAGGAAGCGCTAACTAAGGACCTCGAGGCAATACAAGAGTGGTGCGATTCGTGGCAGCTAGAATTAAACCTGAAAAAATGCGTTGTTGTGAATTTTTGGAAACGGAAAAACGCTCCTTGTAACAGCTATTGCATAAACAACATAAAATTAGAGACCGTAGAATCCGTTAAGTACCTCGGAGTTAAACTGACTAATGATCTATCGTGGAGTAAACATATTCGAGAAATTACCGGTCAAGCTAATCGTAAATTGGGATTTGTTAAAAGAGTACTTGGCAAGTGCGACGATAAAGTTAGGGAAATCAGCTACTTCTCCCTCGTTAGACCCCACTTAGAATATGCCGCCAGTATTTGGGATCCTTATGAGATAGGCTTGGAAACTGAGTTAGAACGCGTGCAGCGAAGATCGGCAAGATATGTTAAAGGCCGTTATGATAATCTCGTTAGTGTTACTGACCTTTTACAGCAACTGGGATGGGAAAAGCTTTCAGACCGTCGATTAAAATTTAGACTAAATCTACTATGTAAGTTCCAAACCGGTCTATTCTCTGACGACGTTGATAATATTTTACGAAATCCGACATACTACGGTAGATCAGATCATGAGAGTAAAATTAGGGAACTAGACTGCAGAACGGATAGATTTAAGATGTCATTTTTCCCACGAACGATAAGGGACCATAATAGCTGCCATGAGACTTTTATCTAGGTTTGTCGTTAGGTAGTGTAGCTCTTAGTAGTGGTAGTACTCCTAATACTTGAATCCTTTTCTGTTACCTAGTACATACTAACAGCACGCCTAGCATGTTTTCTACATGGGTCTTGAGTCCCTGTCCATCTGTGTAGTTGTAGAATGCATGTATATTGAGGTCACTCTCCATTTTGATGACATCTGTAGTGTAGTGTTGCATGCTTGTGAGGCTTCGCCTCGTGACAAGCATTAGCGATTTGTGCTGATGCATAATTAGTCGTAGTTACACTAACTTTAGGATATAGTGTAATTTATGTTGGTGATTACTCACCCCCTGCCACACACCCCTGAGGTGGCTTGCAGGGTATTTTGTAGATGTAGATGTAGATGTACTATAATCGCATTTCCACGGCGAGATAACGCACATACGGCACACCACCGTGCGACCAAATTGACGGTGCTGCGTAGTCCATCTTTCCATTCGTATATGCGTATGTATTTCCTCACGTTCCCTGCGTCATTTCTCGCATTCGTCAGCTGCCGTCAAAACCCCCTGGATCGAACGGGGGTACAAATGTTGTCGACGTGGTCCGTGACAAGGGTCTTTTTTCGACTGATTCACCGCAATATATCACTCATGTGCTTTAATATATGTCAAATGGAGGAGCGGGATGGTTATCAATAGGCCATCGCATGGACGTCACAAACCTTCTCCCCTCCTGAATGCATCTAAAACAGGAAAAGTATGGGTAACTTCCTCGACATTTCCAAATTAATAGGCGGCCTACTTATCATTGCGGGTATGTATAGGCTACACCGTCGCATGGAGGAAATTTTTCTTTACTTATTGATTCAATTTCCATTTCCCCAAAAACAGCCACTCGGGCCTTTTACAAAGGTCGTACACAGCAGATAACAAATGACAAACTTATACCTTGGGTGGTTATATAGGTGAGACTTTATCCCACGACCTAAGGGAATAGCAGTCAAAGACGATCATAGCTCCTAACTTATCCACCACGGTATTCAACGTTTTTTTATTTTTATTAAGTATTTATTTAAATATTCATCTACATATCTACAAAATACCCTACAAGCCACCTAAAGGGTGTGTGGCAGGGGGTGAACGAGCGAGTGGAAGCGGGTATTCGAGCGGAAAGGTCAGGACACAGTTCTTTCATCCATTATGAGTAAGCGTGTCTGAAGGATTGTGGGAATGAGAAATATTTATTACATTTTTTCGGAAAAGATACATATTTTACATTGTCTGCAAATTTTCTCTTTGAAAATTATTTCTAATTTTTCCATCCAAATAAGTAAATTATTTTTTAAGGGAAAATTTTTGAAGCCTCTACCCACGTACTTCAAGGATAAGGTTTCCGTCAGTAATTCTCATCATCGAAATATTATAAAAATTTAGCCGAATCATGATGCGTTAAATATATACGTTTATGTATTATTCTTATGTTTCCCTCCTTTATGTAATGTATGAAAAATGAATAAATATGATTGGCTAACATTCGCGCCACTTCCTCGGGTATCAAGACCCTGGATGTACGAGGCAGTCTGGGAAACCGGCTGGGTCGTGGCAGTCAATGTGTTCCTCTCACATAGCGCAGTTCGCTGATGTTTTTATTAACCGATTCCTCAATGCCTGTACGTTACACTTTATACCTCTGCCTATAAGTTATTGGCTTGTATATATAGGGTGGAAATATTTTGAGGCCGTACAGGCCATGTTGTTTCCCTGTAATAGCAGACTAATAACTCGTAGGTACGTTTTGGCCCAAAAGAAGTAAGTATCATCATAAAAACACATTCTTCAAAATAACGTACATCCTAGTCCAATTAAATTTTTGAATTTCAACTTCCTCTCTCTTACAGATTTTAGAGTATCAGGCGATAATTTGTGGAAATGTGTGACAAACAGCATTATCTAAGAAATACTTTGTATATTTCAACAAGTTTATTTAACCAACCTAAGTTTCCTCTTCCTACTCTCTATTCTATTTGATCAATCTTTGAATCCGCCACCTTCCTGACGATTGCGTGACCAAAGCTTAAATTCTAACTGTTAACCTCCCTGTAAACAATTATCCCCCCCCCCCTTTCTCCCATTGCGTCATGTCTTCCCCCGTCCTTCTCAACTTATGTAACCTCTCCTCTTCTAGCCCCTCCTTCAGCCCATACTTGTATATAATGCTCACAGAGATTTGTTACCTCACCTTCATAATGGCAATATCTTTCTTAAACATAGGTAGGTTGAATAAACTTGTTGTGGACATTCACAAAGTGTTTCTGTGATAATGCTGTTCCACTTTCTTGTTTGGCTCTTAAATGAAACAAGAATTCTGATTGTTTTTTCTGCGTCATCTTCATTCAGTTTACTTAAATGGGCGGAAAAGTATTTTCCTTTGCACCTAATTTCAAGCTGCTGAGCCTACTGCATGTTGTAACATTGGTGTGGAAGCAAAAACTTCCGTGACTTATAAAAACTTTAAGTTCTGCTTTCTTCATCCTCTTCCAACCCATAACAACAGTTCTAGGAAACGGGAGTATTACTTGCTTTTCCTACTCGAGAACTTTGAGTCACTATGTACTCTATTTCCATTTGAAGTGTTATTGCAGAGTCATGGCCTCCGACGAGTACCCATCTAATTATCCGTCTTGGAAGTTACTTGTGTTCTCATGCTTTGCGTTTGACATTCACCGTCAACACAGCCATTCCTATTGTCTCTATTTCACTCTTTTTTTGATCTGAAAGTGCTGTCATTAGCTTAATATTACAGTTAGGCGCGATTGCTTGATTGACGCGAATGATTAAAAAAATCAAAGCAATGTAGTCGTTGGTTTTATAATTGTCTAATACATCAAGTGATTTCATAAGCAATTTCATTGAGGATTTAATAACAATGCAGCCTCATTAGATGACTCCTAATTTCTGAAAATACGCTCCTGGCTGCTCAAGGTGAACTATTCCATCGTCCCATTCTAATCTTCCGCCATCTAATTGCACACAGTTCCTTCATAACTGACGAGTAATGACTATATGCCAAGCGGGATGAAATTCGTCTTGGAAAAATAATTTGACTTGACTAATTGTCGAGCCCGGATTTCCCATTTGCAAGTCACGTTCGTTAGCGGTTTACCACACTAAACCATCTTAATTCAGTGCCATTTTGAGCAGGGTTCACGAACTAGATTTATGTATCTTTGCATCCGTGGTGTTTTTCATCCGTGCGCCTAACTGCTTACCATATCATTTTTGAATTCACGGTGAATTGGCGTAATGAATAGTTTGCGAATAGACATATGCTTCGCTTTGCAATAATTTAAAAAATACCTAGCATACTCCTGATTTTATTTTAACTTTAAATATATTTTTACCTCAGCTCTTGCATTTTACTGCTATATTTTTATCTAATTACAGCTATCTGCTTTAAATCATTAGCCAATGCGTTACATGCCAACTGAGTAGTGTCTCGTAATTTCTTAAGAAAGGAATTTAAAACGGTGCTCTTTCGAACTGATATACTTTTATTTCTTTGAAATTCCTGCAGTAGACTCCCTCATGTCTGAGCGCAGATGTGCAAGAGAGCTGGGAGTTCAAATTTTAGGCAATGTATTTCATTTATTCTTCAACGTTTGCTTATGCAATGAGGTATAATAATATTCAAGGAACACATGAAAAGCATGGCGTTTAGGAAGTTCTAGCCGTGTCATTTAAATCTGGTCTTTTTTACTGTTTCTGCTTGCTTGAAATTTGTTTCGAGCATTCTGGAAATGATACGACCCAACTTCGTGGCATTATTAAAATAGCTGATTCATCACTAAAATCAATTGATGTTGTCATTTTTAATTATTTTAATGAAGTCCCGTCTTTAATGCACATATTCTAAAAATCTTAATCAGTATTTGTGAGACTACATAATAGTTAGTGGAGGTAAGGGTAATTATAATAATTTAACATTTATTTGTATCCATATCTATGCTAAATTGAGCCGAGGTGTAAAACTGTCGTAAGTTAAACCATATTGATGAATGGAAAAAAACCTGTGATTCTATTTTAAGTATACGTTTGTGAGCAAAATACGAATTGGTTTGGGCAACACATGTTGATTTTAGCTCAAGGTCCTTTTAAATCTGTCAATTTAAAACCTGATAACTTTCGATACTCAACCAAGCAAGTGATTCCCAGTATTTTTTTCCTGGAGGGCAATGCTTACAAAAACTAAAAAAATACGTCTAAATAAATAGATGCACGAAGTGTCTTTTCGCGCAGACTATATCATTTTGAAAATTTGAGAGGGGCCTTTAGACGGTGGGAAAATCTTGCAATGAAGGTCAAAGGCCTTCGGTTGCATACCTCTTGGCTAGTCAACCGAGAAGACATTCCTTCTGGTAGTGGGAATGCTCAGGCGCATTGCTGCACTCACACAAGCTCGCCACCGAATGTATAGGAATTTTTGCTTCAACGCCATATTCACAGCAAAATTATCTCCGCACCCGCGAAAACATCCAAGCAGATAGCACATATAGGCGCAGCTCCAGACACCATTATTCATTTCGGTGCATTTAATTAATATTAAAAAATGCGCGTCTGTGAGTGGGTTCTCGTTTTATTCTCTTGCATTCCCTTGTAAATCCTCCTCACGATCTTTTATTTTTTTCGGTCAAAGTGCCCCATCTCACGGCAGAAAATTAACGAGGTGTTCTCCTTATTCTTTATCCTCCTCCTCCCCCCATTCTTTTCTTCTACGCACACACGAAGGGACAGCAGCTGAGGAACAAAAAATATAGGATGGCGTAATCAAAAGGATAACGCATCACATCCCTTTCATTTTCCTGCCCCAGACGTTTTCGTAAACGCCGACAAACATGCGTCGGTTTTCCCGTCACGTCACTGCGATAATAAAGGCTACGGTTTCCCTTTCCTCTCCCCCTCTCGTCTCGCTGATTACGAAGGGTCCCCCTTTCCAAAACCCCTTTCTCCCCCTCTCACCCCCCCTCCCCACTTCTTCCCTATTTCCCTCAGAAACCCTCCCCCTCTTATACCCCCAGTCTCTTTCTCCACGCAGCGTTGCCAATTTAGCGACTTTTACGAGCCTTTAGCGATAAAATATAAATGTTAGCGCCCAGCGACAAATGCAATTCACTGCTTTTACAGAAAGCATGTTTATTTGATGGCATAACTGGTGACTGGCTAAGCTTTTTTTTTCGTTAAAGGTGGTTTGAGCGAGATTTCGTTTGAGCGTGATTTGAGAGAGAGTCATTATAGAGATTATATTTGAATTTATTTTTAAATTTCAGCTGCTATAAGTAGCATGAAGTAAATTTTGCAATATTAATGGCGCAAACTATTGTTTCGTATGTCTAACATTCTCAGTAATTAACTAAATATGCCATCATAAGTCTTTAAATTGACTCTTTATTCACGCCGTATGCTGACAACTCTTTCACAATCGAAGGTTTTCTCTGCGATTCCGTATAAGTTATTGCAGCGAGTAATAGATTTCATGTAATAAATAGTTAAAAAAGCATAGAAACTACGCAATGTTACAATTGTGACGCGATTCATACGTTATAAATTCCTCATTAAAAAATAATGAATTCTTTCTTCAGTGCCTACTCGAACCATTTCCCATAGAAAATGTCTGGTATTTCTTGTAAAATGGTAAGAAAAGTATAATGGTAAGTGGCTGATTCTTCTCTCATTAGAAAGGGGATATAGTTATCGCAAAACTTATGCTAATACCTAATACAAGTTTTAATCAAGCAACAAATCAGTATTTTTTAAATTGAAGTAACTGGCTGAATCCGATGATAAGTGCCAACACTGCTCCCAACTAGTTCTTTCAACGAATTAAATTTTACTTTCTTATACGTTACATTTTTTAACATTTATATCATAGGTTCTTTTATCTGTGCGTATTTATTTAACGCTTAGGAGGTGAGTCAAGTTCTTAATGTTGAAAGATAAAATAAATCGTACAGGCAACAAAAATCTAGTGTCTCTTCTTATAAAAACATGTCCGGATATATCCGGCATTATTTTACTTTGTTCTCTGCATGAATTAGTATCTCGTAGCATGTATAAATTAATATCATCTGTAATATTAACCACTAGATGTTTCTATAGCATTGTAATGCATGTTTGCATGTTCATTTACGTAGCACTCTCCCAGTTTCTGGTTTGACTGCACACTGTTCTCCTGACTGCTTTTGGTCTGCGCCTAGCGGCCGGGGAAACGTGCGAGGTTCTGATTTGTGCTGGGACGAGTGCTGCATGCCTGGTGTGGAATCACCCCGTGCCACACACCCTGGTGGCTTTCATGGTACTTCGCAGATATAGATGTAGATAACCCCTGGAAACTGCATTTGAGGTGGTATCAACCGTTTTCTCTGTTGAACCAATGCTGGTAGCTTCATTAACTTTATTGTGTCACTGTGTAGTGCATGTTAGTGATTACTCACCCCTACCACACACCCTTCAGGTATCTTCCAGGGTATTATGTAGATTTATATGTGAAATTTAATCGTTTGAATGCCGGAATTAATAATTTAAGCACTGTTGTCAACTAGCGACGCCTGTCATTTTTCATGTAGCTACAAAGATGCGACTTTTTAACTTGAAGTAAGCGACTGAATCTGAGTTGGCAACACTGCCTCCACGCCTCATCCCCAAAGTCACCTACTCATTCCTCCTCTCTCCCTCTTTCTCTTGCACTCAGCCACTATTACTTCCCTAACGACCTACCCGCTGGCTCGTCTCTGTTCGGTCTGCCACATAGATTGTGTCGGTCGGCATTTTTGCGGGAAGTTGAAATAAGGGATGTTAGGTGGGGGGGGGGGGGGGTGTGTGTCTGTCTGTATTCGTGCGAGTGAGTTTTGAGGGGGAGCTCTGTTAGATGGTGGAGACAAAGGGAAGGCTTAGAGTGAGAGAGAGAGAGAGAGAGAGAGCGAGCGTGGTGGAGAGGAGAAATAAAAGTGAGAATCCAACCATGTGCGACAGCGAGGTGTGGAAGGGTTTTCATCAAAACGAAAGCATAATCATTCCAGGCACATGATTATCCCCAATCCCACCTGCATTCCCCGTTAATGACATCTCCCGCTCTCCCCATGATCTTCTTTCCCGACGCGTAGGATACGCAATTCTTTGAATGCGAGCAGTTTTTCAGGCATTCGCGTTTCGAAGGACACTGGATTGAATTTTCCAATCATTGCGATTGCACAAATGATATGGTACGCAGTCACGCGCACGGTTGCGAAGGTATTCACCAAAGACGGTGAAATTCGCCATGAAAAAATCATTTGACTTGATCGGGATTCGAATACGGAACCCCAGCTGAAATTCGCCTTGAATGAAGTTGGCTTGGTTGTGTAACTGGCTAACATACCTGGCCGGAAATTGGGAGATCCGGGTTAGAATCCCGGTTAAGTTAATTGATTTGTTTTCATGGTGAATTTCACCGTCTATGCTGAATTGAATTGTTCGGAACATCGTAAGTTTCACTCTTGTGTTTTAGAATTACACCTCGCGACTTGGAACAGGTGTCAGCTCGCACATTGAAGCAGTTCTCGTCCTTCAGTGGTGTAGAAAAAATCCATATTACTTAGGTACATATATATAAATAAATTGCCATAGCTAGGTTTTCAAGTGCGCTTATTATAAAAATAATTCGTGAGAATTGATTTATCGGAAGAAAACCTGCTTTATTAACGGCTTTATTTGGCGCAGAGCTTTTTCAGATATTGGTTTCATTTTATTTGAAAAAGATAACGCATTTGGTCAATGTTTGTTAACGTATTTCAATGGTATTAATACGAAAGCTTGATTACTACAAAATCTTTGAACTTATTACTTCATCTGTCGTCTGCTACAAAGAGGATATCACTATTATTCGCTACCCAAGGAAGTGAAACCGGTTGTGGAGTAATAAAGTTTTTGCGGTATGCAAGCAAGTTGTTTTAATTAAAGCCCATGTGAAAATTCCACCGGAGTCATCGGAAGTAGTTATTCTTAATTACGGTTGAATGTTTGCGTTCCTTTTCAGCGAGATTTATCGCCCAAACCACGAATGCGCAATGCCATGCCATCCACGGCATGGTTTATCGTTTCAGTACTCAGGCTAACCATTTTAAGTAAAAGAAGGGACAGATGGACAATTTATTAAAGAGATAGGTAGATATTCTTTGCTTGGGTACTCGTAGTAAGTATACAAACATGAATTAAAACATATTAGATTAAGGTAGCTTCAAAGGAATTCATGTGAGGAGCTACCATAATGAAATGAGTGCTATAAAGAGTAGAGAATAGCAACAAAGGAAATAAATATGAACAAATTAATTCATGAAAATTTGAATAAATATGCCAGTTTCAAGATTGACCATTAATTAATTTTAAAAGTATTGAAGATTTTAAAAACTTTTTTCATCAAAATAAATTCCACTCTTCAAAAAAAAGGCTTCCTTAACTTTTTTTAAAGAATTCTAACGAATTTTTTAACCTTTCAGAGCGGGTGGAAATTTGTTTAACAATTTTGGGCCAAGTAGAAGAGATAGCATCTTCTACGGCCACCTCCAATGCGTGGTTTATTAAACAAGGCAGATATGCTGCTACTTACTAAACATTACTTAATAAGGATCTTGTAAATGTACAAATGGCATAAAGGGAGCAGCCCTAAACTACAATTTAAAGGAAAACTGTGATTACGCGCGCTTTTTCTGGAGATTATCTGAATAATGCTCTTTTGCGCTTATTCCTCGGAATGCCTTATCTGGTTACAGTCGGAAGGTCCTGAGTTCGCTTCCCGAATATGTTAGGTTTTTCAACCTCATTCCCGTCCTCGTTCGGATGCCAAGAGGCTGTGGAAAAAAATTGCAGCTCCCATTCCGTCGCGAGGGACGTTAAAGACTGTCTCCCCACGAAGCACAACCTTTGTTGAGCGGGATAACGTCGACACCAGACTGTTGTCCAACCTCCCTACATATCCCTCTAAATTTCCAACCGTCCCTAATTACCCACCGTATTCTTAAGGGCTCCAAATGGTTCCAGCGATCCAAAAGCTTCCCACTATCAGCGCTGGTGTCATTACCAGTGGAATGAGAATGAAATCGTTTAAGGGGGGAATGTCAGAGGTCTGTAGTGTGCCAGGAAGGTTTCATATTGCATACACCATTTGCAACACTGTGGGCAAGCGCGTCAAATGTTACTGCCAACAGACGCCATCAAGGGCGTTGGTCGTCATCTCACGCCAAACATCATCCGTTCCCTCTCAGAACTTTTCCCCTAATGCAATTTAAAGTTGCATTTTTCTCCTTGCAGCAAATGTTTCTAACGTTTGATTCTTTCTCTCTTAATTTGGTGGCATCATTTTCAGCAGCAGTCTTATAATGATTGATGATGCACATGACGGAAATCCCTTGGAAGCGGCTATATTTCATGAAATATAGTCATAATGTTGTGGTTTATAGTTAAAAGTCTATGCTGAAAAAAGCGCTGAGAAATGTTTTTGCGGCAATAATTAAAAAGAAATATTTACCTAACCAAACTAATTATTAAAATATTCCTTTACTTCCACCATTTTGCATTGAATTTGGCGGCACAGCAGATGCCTTGTTATATGCGGAAGGGAAAGTTGTGACTTTTCGGCTATTCATATTTTTTCTGAGAGAACTGCATTACATTTCCGGGCCATAAAAAGTATATTACTTTTTGTCACTTTCAATTCCGAATACCAAGATGTTGTTAAGTCTACTTTGTTTAGAACAACACTTAGGAAAAAAATATCCACTCCATTACCTCATAGTAATCACACGTTTAGAAATTATGTCTAATAAGTTAATAACACCCAACGTTATATCATATATCTAGCACCTTCATTTATCTGGCAGTGGTTTATTATTCTTTTCGATGCACGTAAAAAGAAATGCGTAGCCTTCGATTGATGTAGGATGTATTTTTTGGAAATCAATGCCAGTTCCTGGCGTGGGAAAGAGTCATCGATCAATGAGCTCATGTAAACGGTATCGTTAGGATGCCATATTACGTCCGCCAAAAATAAGATAGGAAAACAATTTTAATAGATTTAAAAAGAACATATAATTTACTAATTGTTTGGTATGCCAATGTTTTTCGTGTCTTTCAAAATAATATAGAATTTCAAAAAGAAAATGTTTAAAAGAAGAATTATTTTGACCATTTCGGCAACATCTTAAAAATTGGAGGCAATCACTATAAATTTCGGAAGAAAAAGAATGATGTAGGTCTTAAGTGAAACTTCGGAAAGTTTTACTTATTTTCCATTCGTGCACGCTACTGATATTTGGATTTTTAATAGTACATCTACAAAATACCCTGAAAACCACCTCAGGGGTGTGTGGCAGGGGGTGAGTAGTCACCAACATGCATTGCACTATACCATAAAGTTAGTGTAACTATGACTAATTATGCATTAGCATAAAACGCTAATGCTTGTAACGAGGTGAAGCCTCAGAAGCATGCATTACACTACAGATATGCTCACAATGGAGAGGGACAGTTAGTATACATGTATTTTGCAACTACACAAATGGAAAATGGAGACTCAAGAGTTAGAATGGGTTAGAATTAGTAACTGCAACATGGGCTCAATAAAAATTTGCGTTACCGTAGCTCGTTAATAAAGCAGTTTTGACCCAATGTTCTTGGGACAAAAATGCTTAAAATCAACTCCCGTAACTCCTCCAGACGTTTACGCAGATTCCTCCTCAAAGACTAAGTATAACTAAGACTTCTATGAAGCACCACGTATTGGAGGTTTTTGAGTGCACTTTTTAAGCAATTGGCCTTTACCGCGGAATATTTCTTGGATAGATTTTTAACTGATTATGGTATCATTGGGTGAGGCAATAAAGCCATTTAGTCATGGCTATTATGCAATAATCAGGTTTTGCGCATACGTATATCTTTTTTTTACTTATTATTTTGTTGCGGGATCTACTAAAACAGTGAAATGGTTCGTGCCAAATAGGAACTTAAGGACAAGTTTTCTGATTGATGAAAATTATCATGCACACAGGAATTCCTTTTTATTATGATTTCCATCCATATTTGCATATTCATCAGCTCCATTAGACTTGGCGTGATTGATGTTATTATGGTAATCAGACAGAACTCATCACCTATGGCATTTAATTTTAACGAAGTGCTATAAACTAGTCGATTATCAGTATTTGTTTATTCAAGACGACATTCTTCATTCAAGACAGGCTTCTTTAGCTTGATTAATGAGAGCTTATTTTGTCTCGTGCTGCAAAATAAACACATTAGCAAGATTGCAGACTCACAATTAGATCCATTTTCCATGACATTCCTTTGGTTTCCAGTCTGATACTCCTAAAACCGTGCACACATTGAGTGCACGTCAGGTAGGTATTGCCCAGAGGCCTTACTCATTGAAATTTTGGACATTCTTGGAATCGGACGAAATTTAGAAGTGCCCTTTCACCCTAAACTAGAAGAAACTAGTGAAGTGCTATATATGGAGTAGGGCACTATATGGGGCGGAAAATTGGGCAATTAAGAAGGTGGATGAAAAGCGACTGGAAGCATTGGAGATGTGGATATGGAGGAAGATGGAAATAGTGAGTTGGAAGGACTAAGTGAGAAACGAGGAGTTACTGAGGAGAGTGGGCGAGGAAAGGACTCTAATGGAAACGATTAGAAGAAGAAAGAGGAATTGGATTGGACATTCCCTGCGAAAACATTGTCTGCTGACGACGGGTATAGAAGGAATGGTGGAAAGAAAGCGGGGAAGGGCAAGGAAAAGGAAGCTAATGCTAGATGACATTAAAATAGACGGAAGGTACGCGGACAAAAAGCATCTGGCTGAGAGAAGAGTGGAGTGGAGGAGGAAGAGCACATGAGGAAACCTGCCATCTGGAGCAGAAAAACGAATGAATGAATTTCACCCTAACTGAATGCAAAGCTTGATTGCCTTTGCTGCGATAAAGTAAATGAAGAAATATGCTTTGAAGATTCTTCACAGATAACTCATTTTACCTCATTTTCCTACATCTGAAGTAATTTTATACGAGAAAATTTACTGTTATCCATTTCTGGTGGAAGATAACCAATCGTGGACATCAATAAAAATCTCTTTTCCAATGGCTCTGCGTATTTTAATAGCATACTTTGATGTCACACTTAAAACCAGAAACAAATTCACGAAATAATCTTAGTTATGCGATTTAAGTATTTACGATATCGAGTGTGTATTTGTTCATGGCACGTGATAAAACAATTTTTTTGATAGATCAAAATTGGTCATCTGCGTTACTCAGAAATACTTGTTTGCCGCCGAATCGCCTTGCTTCATCAATTACATTGGTCGTGTGTGTTGTAACCTCAATTTTTAATAATTTAGGAGCACGGGTTGAAGAAGCCAAAACAATAACAAAAAATAACAATAATAAGGCCTCAAAATCAGCTGAATGTGGTCTCCGATATAGGAGTTCGCCTTTTCACTTTGACTTAACATCCGTCTTTGGTGTGGGATATCAAAAATGTTCAACCTGGAGACGGTCGGAATCATGCAAAACTTTTGCCAGGCGGTGGTAGCCTCTCCTTTTTAATGCATCCTAGGGATTGCGACATTATTTTGCGTGGAATTATGAATTAAAGAAATTAAATTTTGCATTTGATTTGGAGATCTTCTAAAAATATCCACCCGAGATCGGTTAGCATGAATGCAGCGACCATCCATTCAAGAGGGCATAGAAAGTTTTTTTAAGCCTCGTTGGTTACGACACAGCAGTCTCAATCGTTTCGAGGAAGACGGTGGTCTCCGTTGAAGGTGGTTAGAGGACAGCGGGGGTCTCCCTTAAACACCGACCGATGAGACGGGGGAAGCCCAATGGATCGGCGACGCCGAAGACGATTGACTATAGTCGGTCTCGGGCGCCATCTTTGGATGTTGTTTCCTCGCTTTGATGGATCACTCGTCTGGCCGAGACTCCTTGCGCCGCGGACATCCATTCTGCCTTTGGCGCCGTGCTGGGAGGCCGCGGGACTGTTTTGGCGCGTGGGGATGGGTATAAGGGATTCCCAAACGGGCACGGAAGTCTGACGCAGGACGGGGGATGCGAGAGACTGAAATTCGTTTCAATAGCAGGAGAGGATTCCATCGACGATGACTCAAACGGGACGATGATCGCACATAGTACGTGTAACATTCAAGCGGCGTTGAGTCACCACCGAAGTCGTTTTCTGTGAACCTGTAGTTCGATTTCGAGCCGAAGATCCACGCGAAAGCGAGCTTCTCAGAGATTTGTACGAAGTACCGTGCAATCCACCACTACTATAGGGTGTGTGGTACGGGATGATTCCACACCAGGCATGCATTACTCGTCCCAGTACAAATCGGGACCTCGCACGTTTCCCCGGCCACTAGGCGCAGATAAAAAAGTCTGGAGAACAATACGCGGTTAAACCAGAAACTAGGAGAGTGTTGCATAGGCAAACGTGCTAACAAGCAGTACACTAATAAGATACAACTACTGGTTAGCATTATTAAAACTATTGATTTATGCATGCTACGAGGTGCTAAATCATGACGAAAACAATATCATGCCAGGCATTTCAAACGGGGTGAGGTATTAGTAATGATGACATATGATGACATGTTACTAAACACGAGTACAAAGTCTACTCTACTTAGTGAGGCTGGGATTGTCATAGAATTTATCCATCTCAACTATCTTTGATGATAATGCTGTACTGTGCCGACAAAAAAATAAAGAAATGAAAGTGGAAAATCTAAGTAAACTAAAAATACGGTTGGTGGGTGAAATCAAGAAGTCAGAATCATCATTAAACTTGGGAAGAGAAATACCGCGCAAGTGGAAGAATTTTGCCATCCACGATACAGGATCGCCAGCGATTGAAGGAGCTAGAAAGACATTGCGAGCAGAATAGCCCAAGCAAAGAAGGCATTCTATCAGAAGAGGAGTTTGCTGACAGCTGGTAACACAAGCCTGAAAGTAGGGAAGCACTTTATTAAAGCATATATTTGGAGCACGCTCTTGCATGGCAGTGAAGCTTGGACAATAACAGCAGCAGAGCAAAGGAGATTGGAAGCAATGGAAAAATGTGGTGTTACCGAATAATGATGGAGATTAAATGGACGGAGAGAATTACTAACGAAGAAGTCCTACGAAGAGCTGTGGAGAAAAGAAGCATAATGATCACTCTGCGAAGAAGAAAAGAAAAACTTTTTGGACACATTTGTGACACAGAGCCTAATGAAAGCAATATGGGAAGGAGAGATAAATGGGAAGAATTATAGAGGAAGAAAAGAATGGAAATACATTAAGCAAATCATGAAGGGAGTGAAAGTAAATAATTATGCCTGAATGAAGTAGATGGCAGATAGGAGTAGAATGGACAGCTGCTGCAAACCAATCTTTGGATTGATGACTGCTGATGATCAACGGGATTCAAACTTATTTGACTGTACCTGCCTCGGAAAGAAACGGCATGATAGATATGCGTGTATGATTTATATTTTTTTCTCGTGGATGACTGAGGTCCGGTCACACGTGGCACAAAAAATTGCGGTGGAGTTCAGGCTGTCTTGCAGATGTAGGTGAAACCTGCATCTTCGTCTGCCTCAAAAAATGATATGAGAATTAACGATGCATGAATGGAAAACGCGATCATAATCAGGTTCAGGTAACCTGAAGATGAGTTCCCTGCAGATCTCCTCTCTAATCTCTTCTCGGTAGGCCTGCTCGTCTCTTCACGAGTGATGAACCTCACGTCTCGCGTTATCCACTTAAGCCGTGCATTTATCGCTTTAAAAATCGTGACTAAGAGTGAGTAGAAAGGCTACAGGAACGGGGAAAAAACTTAAGGACCAGGCGGGAGCATGCATGTCTTTTTTTAAGACATCGCTTTCCTTATCGGTGAGTGACACACTCAGAAACTCATTTATGAAGTGGAATGGCGCTGATAATGTATCTTTTTTTCTGAACTGACCTATACGGATTGATTTCTTTAGGCTTTCATGCATGCGATCACTAATGCATCTCGCGGCAGTTGATGGGTTTGTAGTGTTCTGAGCGCTGAGCTATTTTTTTTCGTTGTTGCTTTACGTAACCTGAGGGAAACCATTGAATAACATAATCTTTGTCCCAAGCAGGATTCTTAATTTCCACCGTTGAGGTGGATGACGGCTGACTTGTCTTGACTGAGTTGGCAGCGGCTGAACACATGCAACGCGTTTCAATTTCATTCCAGTTTTTAACACCTAAGGTGAAGTTGATTTTCCAGCAAAGAATTACCTTATGAGTCCTTGTTTGCATTGAATTTCACATCACTCGTAGCACCAGCAGCTCTGTTGAAGTGGATTGTTTGCACATTTTTCCTAGTGCAATCAAGTATTGAAAGGGAATGGCGAAAAGTGACACTTTTGGTTAAAAACGTATTGCGAACGTTGCAAGCTTTCAACAGTATAAAAGAGTAAATAAAAAAATACCACAAGTGTCAATTGTTACAAACACATGTTCTAATGAATTAATTTGGATAAAGATTTTTCTCGAAGGTAAGAGCATTAGTAATGTCAATTTACGTTTGAACTTAATTGGAAACTGACACCTCTTTTTTGAAATCCTGTAATACTTTGACAAGGTAGTGGATGACCATGAGATTGATTAATAGATTGATGGAAGAAGATGGACTTTCGATGGATATTTATTGACACAATTTTGATACATAGTATTAGTCATCGAGTTAATGAACTCCAAACCGAATGCCTCGTCCTATCTGCTGTTCTTTCGGATACCTGTCTTTCCTCACCATTGTCATGGGCTGGGTTCCACGTTCTAAAGGAAATGACGGACACAGGATCCCTGCTTATCACTCAACTTGATTAGGGCTTGAGCGGATACTTGGGAGACCATTCCACTTATTTACCGGAATGATGTGGCTTCTTATCCAACCACCGTAGTGGAATGATTTCCTTGACACAATCTACTGCGAACACTCCTCCATTTATGTAAGAGTTGCGGTCGTTCCGCTTCTAAAGTGGAATTAAGTTTCTGCCTTTACTACTACCCTGGTGCTCATTAATCTCAGCACTGCTTCCATTGCCATTGACTGAATCTCTTTGACCTGTATTTCTGTGTCTAAAAGCATTCTTGCAACTAGTAACACTTCAATGGAGAGAACATTTGTATCGCTGGGAATATTAGGAAGCAAATTTAAAAAAATAAATCATGATAATCATGCTTTAATCCTTTTAGAATTGCATAAGAAATGGCAAATGAAAAGCGAATGCAAAGAGATCGATATTAAAAGAAAATATGCATTACTAGGATAATTGGCACCAATTCCGCTGCCTTAATTAATCTGTCATCACTGGTAGTTACGGCTAATATTTGATTACCGATAGCAGTACATCAAAATCTGAGCGTAAGCTGTTTTCTCCTATACGATCCACCCGTGAAATATTCAGTCACTCTAAATGCTTTTACGCTTTGAGATGTTAATCCTTAAAATATAGGCAAATGCGTAACAGAAGATTGAAAGCTAATATCATTAAAATTGTGAAATATATTTCAATCACTTGATATCAAATTAAAGCTGGTCAAACTATGCGTTGATTGGTCGTAAACACTGTTGTAAAATACTAAATTAATGTCATATAATTATGTTAAGAGCGGAAAAACTGCCCATTTTTCAAGCTCCTTAACGAAATCAGCGTGTTTGGCGCTTTGTTATAATGAAACGAGGATGGTGGGAATTGACACACGCAGCTTCTCCGGAAAACCTAGATCCAGCAGGGCCAATTTTCTGTTTACAGTTCATAGCTAAAGCCTTGGCAAGTGCTTATATTTTACAATATTATAATTATAATGGTGAAAATACATAATCATTTTTAGCATCTCCACGTTCGCAAAAAAACTCGGGTTGAATTATTCAACCGTTTCACATATAATTCAAACAAATTGGCCTCATTTTGAAAAAAAAAAACTCAACTTTCGAAATAATACCATATTTTTTGCCACTTACTGCAACACTTTTCAAGGAACTAACCAAAACGTAAAAGCCGTTTTCTATACGGGAAATTGTACGCGTATGCAATCCAGAGAGGTTTTATTTCTTTTAATCAGGAATTTTTCACGCATAGACCTCGTCAGAAATTTAACAGTGTGTAGTCTGCATGTTTTCTCAACTATTTGAAAAAGAAATCAATTACCGCAGTACTTTTATCGGCCGGTGGCGGCGGGTTAACGTCTTTGCCTGCTAACCCGATGGCCGTGGGTTCGAGTTTCACCTGGGGAGGATTTTTCACCTCCCAGGGCATGGTTGTGTGTGCTCGCCGTTGATATTTTTAATACCCCTATATAAAGGCCTTAAGAGCTGTTTTTGGAGGTAATTGTTAATAAAGAAAAATAATTGAAAAATAGCATTATGTTATGTAGACGTCACCATACGGCGAGAAAAAAGTTAAATACTTATCAGTATATTTAATTAATAACTGAGAACAGTCATATTTAACAATATTTTTGGGCCATTGATAATACAATATTCACTTCAGACTTCTTACAGCTGCTGAAATAAAAAAAATAAAATTCGAATTTGGTATCTACTATGACAGGGGTAAAATATCACTCCAGCTACCCTAAGCATGGGCTCGACTCTCTCGGTAAAACACTGACATAAAATGAATCTCATGCGTCTGTCACGGGAGAACTCCTTTATTGGCATTTTGAAATAAGCGAGTCCTAAATCGGTCCCTTGATCAATATTTGATTGGCAGATGATGGATGAACGACTGTAATTAAGTCACTCATCTATTAAGGAGAAGATCATCCATTTGAGGTAAGTGTCATTAAAAACTCGTTAGCAAACCCTCTCACGCACACATGTACAGTGAAAAGGAGAGACCGACTTGTGCCCTAAGCGCTCTGCTCGGTGTACGCCGAACCATTACGATGACTAAGCTTAATGACTACCGAAGTAAATTTCCCGGTTTTTGGGGCGACTTCTTCCCGAAAAAGGCTCATTCAGTGCTTCCAGACGTACATTTTTTTCTCCTATGGATCCCGACGTCCCTTGGCGTCTACTCATTTAAAAGCCCTTTACGTCTTCGATTATCGCTCTCTTGCATGAGGTAACTGAAAGCCGATTTGCCCCAAGTTTTCGAAATCGCGGTCTGAGCTCGCGTACCAACATAATTGCGGGAGGGTAAGGAGGAAATGACTACGATTATTTCTCTGTTCTCCGTAAGGGGATTCCAAGGGATGGAAAAAAACACGGGGAAGGGGATGAGGGGGGGTATGAATTAGTGGAGTGAGGGGAAAAGAGGAAGACAAGGAAGGGGAACTACAGGAGAACGACAGATAACACGGGGGAGAAGATGCGGAATGTATTCCCGGCACGCAAACTTGGGATTTTCAATTCTCCGTCCGCCGCGGTCGAGGAAGCGTTTATCATTACAAACTTCGAAAAGGGCCTCCCTCTCCCGGTGACCGGGTTGTTCATGCAAATGCGAGCCAGGGGAATAATTATGGCAGTCCCGAGATCTCCCCCTTTCCCATCTGATTCGATTGAACGATCAGGCCATGAGGATCGCGAAATGCTGATGATAAAACCTTTTCCCGAGGCACCATCATGAACGACGGAGAAGAAGGGACAGGAAAAAAAAGATGATTTGAGGAATCTTGACTAACCAACTTGCCGACTATCACGTCTGGAGATGAGCAACTCTAAAAATTACCGCGATAACTTTTGTCAATTGCCGTGGTATTTTTTAAAAAGTAAAATTACCGTTATTTACTGCTTCCCCTGAATATTAACGTAAATTTTGGTAATTTTCTAGATAACTCACCTATGTTTGAGATAATTTTTCATACAGATAAGCTCCCAGCATATTCTTTTGAGTCAATTCCATACACATTTCCTAAGTGTTTAATTATGAATGGAGGCATGTACATTTTTGGTACTCATTTTTGGAACATTTTACTTAAATTATAACATTATAGAGTAATGTATTAGAAAATTAGAATATTCTTCTTGAAAATTTCTCATACTATGACAAAAGAATGCCAGATTGCGTGTTGCTGCCATATTTTTTTTTACAATTTTTAAAATTTTTAGTAGATTAATGTTGTATTAGGCATGGTTTAAGCATCGTTATTCCCTTCCTATTGGTATTAGCTTTCTTATTTAACCATACGTTTGCTGTTAAATGATTAAAACTAAAAGATACTGGAAAATTACGGTAATTTTCGAAAATTACCATAATTTACCTCGGTAATTTACCTCAGATGAAAATTATGGTAATGTTTACATCTCTAATCAAGACTCCTCGCCCTCACAGAAAAACATACCACGGTGGGATCACGATTACTTCTTTCTCGTCGTCCCTATCACTACCCAAAACCGCACTAGAAGTGCAATGTTCGCAGTTACTATCCCTAGGACGTAGTCCATCGATTGTAACTTGTGATTTAAAGTGGCTGGAGCGGTAATCGTGTGTCATTCATAGTTGGGATTCACGATTTAAAATATTAACGATTGAAATTATTCGTTAAAAATTTAGTAAATTATTTAACATAACCGTTAATTTTTAGAAGAGTAAACCTTTGACTTTTAATCGTTTAAATTATTAATTTACCGGTACAAAACTAACTTAAGTTAATTTTTTTCGTAAATTGTTGGCGTATGTCGACCCATTCGAATTTTCTTTTCTTCTTTTTTCAAACAGGAGAGGACGGATGTCCGATACAAATTTTGAAATGAGAATGTTATTCAAGTGAAATGACATTGTGTAAAAGTTTAATAATTTTTTCTTGAACTTGAAGTTTGTATTTATTTTATCCCAAATGCGAAAAATAGCTTTTAAAAGTTAATTTTAACTTTAACCAGTTACTTATTCCAGAGATTATCTTTAACTTTAATAAGTTAATTTTTTTGGTAACTTTCCCAACTGTGGTATCATTGTGCGCAAATTTCAATAATTACTCGAGTGAGTTGAAATATGCAAGGCCCACTTTAAATCCGAGCAAATCTGTTAACGCATCGAAACTCACCATTCATGCAATAATGGAAATGATACAACAATTATATTTTACGGTTTTACATTAATTAAATCATGTTATAACTTGAGCTATTGGTAGTTTTCCGCGTGATATTTGAAATTTAAGCAAATATTATATTTAAATATGTTTTTCAAATCTTTGACCTTGCATGACACCTTGGTGTTTGTTGTTAACCAGTATAATAATATGAAATATATGACCTAATATTACGAACTAGGTACTATCCATTTGAAATCATATTAATAATATGAAATGTATAATGTCACGGTTAGAAGAAAAACTTTTCATATACAATCAAATTATTTCGAAGTATATCTCATGCGCTACGTGTTAAAATAGTTTTGAATAATAAAATAAATCAAAACTTTAAAATTCAATTATTTAATTTTTATATAATGATATAAGTAATTAGAACGCGTATACGCAAAGTTTCACGGCAATGTGTACATGGGAACAAAATCTTTCGCTGAAAGCACCTGATAAAGTTTTGAAGAATGGCCATTACTTTTTCTCTCTTTTTTCCGCGAAATTGATAAATATAACGCCAGCACACGCGCTATGGTGAACCGTGATCGCGCCCTCCTGGTCAGCCCTCTTCCTCCATCCCCTCCCCCCTTCCCCTGCAAACGCTCCGCCCGATGCGACCCCTTACCAAACAAGTACACGCAGGTATGCGTGCCTCTTAAAAGGAGACGCAGCGCAACTTACTTTTACCGTTGAAATTGAGGCCCATCAAGTATGGTCGCGTTTTATCTCTTGAGCTGAAATTGAGTTGGAAGCATTTCCATTCAATCGTGCGGTAATGTTAGCGTCGACTTCCGAAGAACTCTCTCCCTTTTCAAATACACCCCCCGTCACCGCAACGACTCCGAGTTGCAAAATTGTTCAGCGATTGATTTCTGGAGAGGTGCTTCATTTTCAAAACTCACTCAACGATTTTGGCAGCAATTTTGAATCTGATAATCGTACCTAGTGCCAAAAATGTTATTATACAAGTGCATAATACTCTCCACACTAATTCAAGCCCTATTTTTATGACCAACATAAAGATGCAATCAATGGAATACTATGTATTGTGGTGAACACATTTCTTAATTATCATTTCAGTTGAAAATTACATCAATTCTAGCCCCCAAAAATTTGTACTCTTTCTCAAAGATACCCGGGAAAACAATGATTATTCATTCCTTAATTGATCATTTTATCTATTGAAGATTTTTCCATTTACTTAACCTGGGGCTGTATCAGCCAACTGACTTAACAATCAGATGATGTCGCCAGTGGATATAAATGTTTTTTGTTTCATGTCTAATCACCTGTTATTCGTAGTTTTTCTTACTAACTCTTGAAATTAAAGATTTATAAACCATTTTAAATATAATTTTTCATAATTAAAGGCAATTGCAAAAAGATATTCTTGTGTCATTTATGCGCAATTATGCATACAGAATAATGATATTAGAAGGCCTACAGTGAATTTTAAATTATTAGTGTAGTCCGAACATTCGCGTGAAACTGAGCGAAATTTAAACATGATGAAAAATAAACCGTGCAATTTTCCACAATATAAACTCACTCTCGACCCGGGATTCAATGTTGATACATCATCGTCAGGTTAATATTGAGTGCGTACTCAGAACCACTTGTCACATGACGATGATGTATCAACATTGAATCCCGGATCGAAATTGAATTTTTGTTGTGGAAAATTGCACGGTTTTTATTTCATCGTAAATTATAAATACTCTCATTTGCTTTACTAACAATAAGTAAAAAAGAAGAGGGTTTTATTTCCAAAGAATATCTCATCATTTAATATTTGAAGTATTTGTTAATTTAAAATAGTGATTCTCTAAGCACGTTGCTGAAAATATCTCTACATTTGCATAAATAATCTGGCGTAATAGTATGTTTGAACCTGAGACAGCCACCAACTACCCTACAGTAATTGACGTATTTGGACCTGCGAAGGTTTTTTCCCGTAAGATTTCAAATGAATAAGAAATTTGCTCTAAATATTATTCAAGTTGCATCTTAATGAAGTAAATGTTAATAAAATACCAAATTATTTATCAGAATAAAGGATTGGGAATCAAAATAGTTAGGTACTCGAAGTGATTTCGTTGACATATCGTGTGTTTAATCGTCATAGACGATGCGGTTTTCCAATGGCGCGGTTGGAGATATATTCCTCAGCATGGCCTGCACCTACAGACCGGGATAATGACATAATGACTCCTCAGAGTTGCACGGAAAGAATCGCCTGACGCAAGAATCCGTTATCTCGTACGAGAATACTCAAGTGTTACGTGAGAACAAGGACGCAAGGTCGTCAACTTTGATGTTTGGAAAATAGGAAATACAGGATTATCTATGCTATATTGTTCCTTTATTTCAAGTTATATTTTAAATCAAAGTCCCTTTATTATTTTTGCACAGTAAAACTTATAGCACTAGCACACAAAAGCCATGTGTGGACTAAGCATCCGCATGCCTTTGTCAGGAAGACCATGCCTCCGATCCCTTGATGAAACGGTGCTTTGGAGCGTTAGCATGCCATCTGTGAAAGAATTTTTCTGCATGCGTTGCAAGGCAGCTACCACTGAAGTAATATTAATAAATCATTTGCCCTAGAAGTCACGCCTCTAATATTTTTTTTTCGTCCCGGTAGTCCAGCCGATGAACATTTTGGATATCTCATCTAAATACCTCATCTTTCATATCTCGTTTCATGAAATTACAGAAAGCCTCAATTATAGGAATATTATATTACCCAGTGTTTTATTAGTTGTATTTGTAAATACCAATCTTTTCCTCTGTAAATAAATGTACATAATATACTGCAAGCCACCTTAAGGATGTGTGGTTGAGGGATGACAATAACATAAAGACGGAGGTGTAAATAATATCAAACTCTCAATTAGGTACGCAGTTTCCCTCGCGCAAAGACGACCAATATATCGTTTCTAAAGACTTACAAGGAAATAAATGAAGGTCATTACGACGTTCAAGATATATTTATATATTAAAAACAGAATTTAAAGTCGGTTTGAACGAGATTTCTTGCTATTCATAACAGAGTCCATATTAGAATTTTATTTTTTCATTTCAGCAGCTGAAGGAAGCATGAAAAAATATTGTAATATCAATGGTGCAAAAATACTTTTCCTATGACCGAAATTCTCAGAATTTAATAAAATATGCATGCATAAGTCTTAAACTTGACTCATTATTTTCACGCCGTACAGTTATAACGTCTTCGCAACCGAAGATTGTTTTGCGATTTTGTAAAAAAGTATAACGGTGAGTGATAAATTATTTTTTCTCAAATATTTGAGAAAGCAAACGAACTACACCGTTAAATTTTGATGCGATCTTTTCGATTGATGCTTATAATTTTCTGTAAGAAAAACTCTTCTCTAGAGCGCATATCTGTACCATATCCCATGGAAAACGGCTTATATCTTTTTTGGCAAATATCTGGAAATGTTGTGAAGTGAGTAGCTGATATTTTGGTTTCTTTGGAGAGTTGAGATATTTTTCTTTATTATGAGGCCAAATTTACTATATTTTACGTGAAATTATATTTCCCTTAAAATACCTTAAGAGGAAGGACTAGAAGAAAAAGAAGGTGCCGACCGATTGTTGGACATATCGGGAGAGAAAGTGGAAGTTTTGACGTATTGATATGTTAAGGGAAAAGGAAACATGACTATTGTACAGGTTTTGTTGGTTTTTGTTTATGAAAAAATTGTCACCGTTTCGTTAACTTGGTGAAGACTCGCCCCCTGCCACACACGCTTGACGTGGCCCGCACGGTATTATGTAGATGTAGAAGATGGTTTCGATGCTGCACAACATCATCAGGTGAGAGCAGCATCAAAACTGCGGTTTTGTGTGCATTAATATTCTTTTGGAAAAGCAGCCACTCTTATCACGAAGGTATTCCACCATGTTCAGCCTTAGACTGTCACTTATGAATTAAAATGTGCTCAATATTCTAATTATTACCATCAACCATTTTAATAGTACGAACGGTGCTGGCATGGTGTGGAATCATTTCACGATACACATGCGAGATGGTGGATTGCGGGGTATTCTGAGGTTGTGTACTGCTACCTCAATTTGCACTTGACACCATATCCTCTTAGATGTACAAGACGCGATGTTAATTAAACATTCGTGCTCTGGCGTCATCCTTCGTACCCACTCTCTACTCCTTAGGTATAGAGACTCAAATCTTGCAATGCCTCCGCTGTGTTAGCTATTATAATGAGTAAAGGTACGCACATACTAATGACTCCTTCGTCGTACTCCCTAATTGCTTCGCGTTATACAGTGGTGGCCAAATCTGCGAGTTCTGTGAGCCATATAGACTGTATCAGCATTCCAACCCAGGCATAAAACATTAAAAGCGTGTGAAACAAGGAGAAACTAGGACTTAAAGATGCTTGGAAGATAGTATGATCCTAAAATTCAAGGAGGTAACACAAATAAAATAAATTATAAAAACATTTTTAAAGAATGGTTTTATTAAAAAATATACAAAAAAGTGAACAATGCGTTTTGGACTGTCACAACTGGCCTACAACAGGCAGAACGTTATTATTTGTGACTTAAACGAATACCATGGGGTCGGAACCTACATTTGTGATACAAAAGACTTGACCATTACTATATACGTAACGTGGTATAAAGACTTAAGTATTCCAAGTTGTGCAGGACCAGGAATTCCCGGCAAGTGGATCTTACCTCAACCTTTACAATAATTTTTAGAAAGAAATGTCTTTAGTATCACAAGTTGTGATTAGGACTTGGGTGTTTCCGTTGAAAAGTGTTTTGCATCACAAATGTTGGTGTCGCTCCCATGGTTTTATTTTTAGTCGGATAATCACGTTCCTGTTGACCTTGGCCCGTTCACTGGCCTGTTGTAGGCCAATTGTGTCAGCTCAAAAATTATTTTCTACTTCTTAGCACACTTTTAATAAAAACCATGTAAAAATGTACCTAAACTAAATCATTAAAGTATGAAATACTCTATTTCCACCAGCCAAACTGTTGGAAAAGGCTTCAGTAAAAAAGAGGCATTAAACAATTGATTATATAAACCACCTTGTTCAAAAACTTCTCCGTCACTTTCTTGTTTTGGAAAATAATAATTTTTGCCCCATTATGTGTGACAAGTTGTAATTTTAGACCTACCTAACTTGATTTTTATTTATACTTCAATCAAACCTACTATACTGAAGGAATAAGTGATGTGATTTTAAGATAGTGAACCTTCCAAAAAATGCTAACAGAGTTGACCTTCTTGTCAATATTCGGGTATTCTGTCAACCCTACTTTCATTCTTCGAACACTGCTAGGTATCCTAAGACATGTCGCTTGAAAGCACTCAACCCTTTTCATTTTGGGCGATCAGCTTTGATAATTGAATGTTTGGTAATTATACGTGAGTTAGTGGCACATCCTAATAAAAAATTCACATTTGAAAAATGTTGACTTTCTTACACATACTCATCTCCTACGCGTTTGTGCTATAGCAAAAATCCAATTTTTCTCCGAGCTTGTTGGCATATTTCCTTTGTATTGACGAATTTTTCACCGATGAATTTCTGAAATAGATATATATCATTACTTTTGATTGTGTTTGATATGGTGTACAATAGCAAGAGTGCTATTTTTATTTTAAACCAAAGGTTCTACCATTTAAAGGAATTAGCTATTTCATATATTTTGATGACTGTATAGCAATCGAATCGTATATATGTAAGCGTATGGTTGAGATGGAGCCTAGATATTCTGCATGGGAGCTTAAATTAGGGGCAGTGCTTATAAATGATTCATGTGTTGTATTAATGTTGTTAAGCACTGAAAGACTTTGTTGAGGGAGGAAAAGCATGGGAAGTGGGGAATTGAGATGTCAGAGGTATCACCGGATGACCTAGGACCCTCCAGATAATAGACAGTAGTGCTAATAAACTCCCCCATCTTCCGATAAAAATGTGTCCTCTCGCCTTCTGTCGTTATACCGTAGTCAAACTATAATAGATTTAGACAGGTATAGTTTTTATTAAATGTGAAGCTTGCAATTTTATCCGACTAGCGTGGTTTGAGGGTATTGAGTATATGGAGAATATTAGTGTATAAAATGTTTACATTTCACGGTAAAAGGACTTCATATCCCAAAATATATTTTTTATAAATAAATTTCTTCTTTAATATTTAGAAGAATTTTTTCGCCTCCTCTGTTTTATTTAATTAGCTTTCAACATTTCGCGTTCTCTGCCGGTCGCTTCGTCAGGAATAATGTATAAACGTTGTGGTGAACTATCATTCTATATATCCTAGTCAGTTGTTGGCCATTATTCACACATTCGTAATCATAAAACAGATGACGTGAGTCGAATGGTAATAAAAAAAACTCAAAGAAGCCAAACAAATTTAAAAATAATTTTAAAAAACTTCCTGTGAAAACTTAAAAATGAGTTTTTTCTTTCTTTTAAAAATAAATGGTAAAAAAAATTAGTTGACTAATTTGATTTCGGCGGATGTTGAAACACGTTTCTTGATCCTCTCAGTGAATCTCCTCATTTGGCGATGGTCTGACTCATGAACGTCCGGTTGCCAGGAGCCCATTGCAGGACAGTTACTATCTACCGTTCTCTGTTGACGCCACAGGGTGGTAATCAGATCTTGCCGACTGCGGCATTTCATTTGCAGTAGCGCCTTTGACGGACGAGCGACGGGAATGCCTTTTGCGCCATCCACGTTGTTTGCTTTGCGTGCTTTGGCTTTGCAAAATGGGAAACCCACTCCCGGTACATCCGGAAAAGCGGAATTATTCTTTGTGAGCCTCTCCATCAGTACCGTGAACTGGGGAGGGAAGAAGCTTACCAGCTGGAAAAAACAGGTTTCAGCGACTACCCTGTTACCATCTCTCATCTTTGCTGGCTAACAGATACGAGATGGTAATGTAATGAGGTGAATTTAATGAAAAAATAAAGGAGAAGTGATAACTCCCTTTAATTAGGCCACGTTAATAATACCTACCAAGTGTGTATATTCTAGCGGAAATTGTGTTAATCACGGAAGAAGATAAAGCTCAAAGGAACCGCTAGATTTGCCAATAATTGCCACGATAAGAAAGGAAGTGTGACGAAGTCATGAGAGAAAATAGACTCTAACAGTTGTGAAGATATCAATCTGGACAGGGGCTCTTGTAGTTGTGCAAGGCACTCATGTGTTAATCTGATACTTTATTAAGCATACCTATCTGTTAAATGAATATTCAGGGCTAGATGCACGTTGAATTGTCGAGTGCATTACGTACTAATATTTATTCACCTGTGGTTCTTGCAGAAAAAATGTTTTCATTCACTTAAGCCAAATACAGAATTTAATACATTTCTTCAACTGCTGTCAGTTGAAATTATTGATGAACTAGAGCGTAAATGAAGGTCACTTTGTAAATATAAATGTCTAAGCATATCAAAGTGTATTTTTTTGCGAAAATAACGGTAATGTTTACGTATTTGAACATGAGTTTAATGAAATACGCATGGAAACAATTTTGTCTTAGGTTTTTTTGACTTGCAAATTAATTCAGTCAATGCTTATTCATTGATTGGTGTCTGCATTTTTAGCATATTGTCATTAGTTTTAGTCTGGTCTGCCTGTCATAGAAAGCATTTTTTCCTGTCTGGCATGCATCATAAAAAGGTGGCATTTCTCGTGGGTTAGACTCTCACATTAGTAATTCAACATCCATGAATATTCTTGCTGTTTAGGGAAATGCTACCGCAACAAAACTAAGGTGAGGCATCGCAATGCTTTCAAGGTGGCTGAAGCGGTTATCGTGGGTCATTGAGTGCATATTTTAGTAGTTTTTAAATACATCGGAAAAATACTCAAACCACATTTCATTTTAGTATATCTGTTTATTCGGTGGGTCTCACGTGGTGGGACATTATGCATGTGGTAATTGAAATGAAATAATACCTAATTATATTCTACATTTTCTTTCCTTAGTTAGAGCTTGCTACTATGACTTGATCAATTGATAGTTTACGGCGCTGTACTAAAAATTTAGGCGAAGAGTGGATTCAAATAAGTTTTTTTCGAATCGTTGACTCGGCGCGACACCTTGATATTTGATAGCAATCATTATAATAATATGAAATGTATATTTTTCGTTTAGAAGAAACCCTGTGCAGCTGTTTTCGAATTAATACAAATTATACATCTCCTGTGCCATAAGGCTGTTAAAATAGCATTGGATTGCCAAAAAACAAATCTGTAAAATAGATTTCTTTACTTTTATCTAAAGAAATCATTTTTAAGAACACGTATGCAAAGTGTAATGCAAATATGTTCACACTCGCTCCACCCACTTTAAACTGTACGGCAAATATTGCATGCTCGATGTACATACTATCAATTTATGCTACACACACTGGATGTGGTTAACATGGTACTTCGTAGATGTGATTTAACTATTTTTTAGGTAGTAAATGTTTTCAACGCGCTTATTTCATTGCTTAATTGTCTACTCGACATTAAAATTGTGCATTTAAATCTACTACATTTAAAAACTACTCCACGGAGAAATATCTACCGTATAGTTTCATCTATTCTCCATGTGTTTTTCCCTTTCACTCTCCTCCCAAACTCATACTAATCAGTGCAGACTATTCATTCCACAGACGCCAGTTTTTCACGCAAGTCAGTACATTGACAAAAAATTCTCTAACCACCGTTTCAGCGAGATATTACTTCTCATAAAATTAAATAAATTTGGCGTCGAAAATAAAGAAAAGTATCTCTCCTCTACAATGATACCTTAGTTTTAGCCATTTACTGTGCTACTAATACATATAGATTCCAGGACATACCAATCGTTTTCTATGGGAAATGGTATGGGTGAGCACATCAGAGACTCTTTTAAAATTTTGAAAATGAGAAATTGCTAACGCATAGATCGTATTATAAATTTACGGTGTGTATTTCTCAACTATTTGAAAAAAATGATTTATTATTTACCGTTAAAATTTAAAAATTTAAAATTTAAAAATTTAAAAATTTTAACGGTAAAAAATAAAATAAAAATGAATAAATTAAAATACCGTATATTTTTAAAATGTCAAAAAAATCTGCAGTTGTAAAGGCGATTTAAGCGTATTAAAGCGTAAGAAACAAGAGTCAAATTAATGTGTCATATATGTATATTTAGTTAATTACTGATAATTTATTTGATTTTAAATAAACGTTTTGTGTTAGTAACCGTACGCTAATTACTTCATGATACTTGCAGCTTCTTAAGTTAAACAATAAAATTCGACAGTTCTACATCTAAACCTACGAAGTAACGTGCAAGCCACCACTAGGGTGTGTGGCACGGGGTGATTCCACACCAGGCATGCATCACTCGTCCCAGAACATCAGAACCTCGCACGCTCCCCCTGGCTCTAGGCGCAGGCCAAAAGCAGTCAGGAGAATAATGCGCAGTCCAACCGGAAACTGGGAGAGTGATACGTATAACTACATACAAACATGCAGAACAATGCTATAGACACATCTAGTGGTTAATATTACTGATACTGTTAATTTATGAATACTACGAGATGCTACTTCATGCAAATAACAAAATAAAATAACGCCGGACAAATCGACCGGTGTGAAGAGTTAGTAATGATGTGGTGTTATCTACATCTACGATGTACCGTGCAAGCCACCACTAGGGTGTGTGGCACGGGGTGATTCCACACCAGGCATGCATCACTCGTCCCAGAACATCAGAACCTTGCACGCTCCCCCTGGCTCTAGGCGCAGGCCAAAAGCAGTCAGGAGAATAGTGCGCAGTCCAAACGGAAACTGGGAGAGTGATACGTAAGAGAACATACAAGTATGCAGATAAATGCTATAGACACATCTAGTGGTTAATATTACTGATACTGTTAATTTATGAATACTACGAGATGCTACTTCATGCAAAGAACAAAATAAAATAATGCCGGACTAATCAACCGGTGTGAAGAGTTAGTAATGATGTGGTGTTATTAAGCACAAGTGAAAATTCTACTCTACCTATTCTACATCTACATGACTAGGGAAAGTTTTGCTCCAACTACCTTGATCGAATAACCTTGTTGGCACATGCTATTCTTTTTAAGATCTAATCAGAACTACTGGTAGTTTGGTAATGTAAGTCAGGCTCCATCCAACAGACTTAAATCAACTAGAGCTTGAAGAGTATGTCGTGGATTCAGACAGTAGAGTCAGCCGCCTCAAGCCACTCCGTCACCTAACGCGGCGTTTTCATTTTAACGTGCTCTCTTCTTTCAGCTAGTCTGCCAGCTGAGAGCATCGAGTCAGCGAGGAAGCTGCCTAACCGGTACACTCGTGACTCGTCCCCATTTCTGAGACCGGGGCTCGATCGAGGATTCTCTGCACGCGAGCCCTCTCACGTTGCTCTCGGCTCTGCTCGACTGCCTCTTGTCTCACCGTGCTCGCTTCTGCAAGGCACCCACCTCCCCTTCTTCTTATTTCAGCAAACCAGTTTTGCTGGGAGAAATTTTCATTTAAGGACTACAACAATCGGACCCCCAAACCCCTCTGTACATTTCTACCCGTTCAATCTCTTCGCGATAAATTACTGCGTGACCATGGCGTACTGGTCGGTTTCGGAGATTCGGAGGCATTTGGGGGGGGGGGGGGGGACGGCTTAGTAAAGGCCGTGTTTTCATAAATTAGCTATTGAAATGGGATTTTTTCTCCTGTGGACAAGCAAAGCGGGGACGTGGAAAATGTTCCTTTGTGCCGTTTATCATAGCGGATGGAGGGTGAAATCCCTTTTGACCGCCTCCGGCATTTTTTTCATTTTCATTTTGAGGAGGCCGCGTTGATACGCCGTGCTTTTATAAGAGGATAATTTATCGTTCGACGCAAAGATGTGGCAAGCATTGGAATGGATGAATTCATTCCTATTTCACAATACACAATTATGAGTTTTTTTACCGCTAAAGTCCAACTTGCCTTATAGATGAGGAAGAGTATAAACGTGGTTTCCCTAAAATTTCACCGATTCATTGCGGCGGAGCTAATCAATTTCAGATTTGAGACGTGTTGTGCTAAGTCTCGACACGAATTAAAATCTCCTCTAGCCAAGAATGGCGAGAGAGTCGGCTTAAAAAGCTTTGATAGAAATGATGAATGCAAGTAACATTCGCGGAGTTTCATACGTGAAGTAAAAAAATATTTATATATATGCCCGTCTCCTCATTTCCCATGGGAATTTAATTTTCTCAGACTTAATCTCTAAAGCTTTCAGCAATATGAACGCAGTGATATTTCATATTTTTATGTTCCCCAAAAAAACCTGAACATGTTCCTTAGACGCAGAATCCGTAAAAAAATATTACGTGAATCATATTCGAGACACAGAGGCGTTTTTTATTATATTTTACTGACGCCTTTTTTGTTCATAAAATATTTCACTGATAGTATTTTCAATGTGCTATTAATGGTGCTCCTTTAATAAGGTTTTTTAGCCCTCAAAAAAACTTCCTTTCATAAAGTTAACTCAAGGTTCCTCCCTCCCTCCACCCAGGTCGAGTAGAACTGCTTGTTCTCCGTAACAGGGCTTAAATTTTATGAAAGCGAGCATTTAGTTAAGCCGAAAGGCGGAAACTGACGAGGGTGGCAATCCGATGCTATCGCAATGGGTTTCCCAGCGAATCCTATTTTACTTCCCACTTTCGCGGAACGGAAGTAAATTAATCGATTATTTACGATGTCGATATTTGGTAACCGGATGTTAACTTCACTCCGCTTGGCTCCGTCTGCGTGGATGTACTGGAATTAAGTGAGTCAGTGTATCTTTTTATTCATTTCACGAATGTGATTTCTTTCGCATGAAAAAAATTGAAACAAATTTCCATCTCTCTAATTTATTTTTCTCCCTCCCCCAAACACTCTTTTTCCTGACGCGGGCTTTTAATATTTTTTACTCCTTTTTATATTCATAGGGCATCATTTCAAGTTATCTTTAGATCTCACTCTCTCACACTCACTCTCTCAATGAAATCATTCTTTTTATGCCAGCTGCGCTTACAAATACGCCAGGGCGCGCCGGCCCGGGAGGACGAGGTTGCCAGGAGATCAAAGCTGCGTTGATAAATAAATAAAACGCCCGGCTAGGGTGTGAGGAGGGAGGAGGGAGATTTGGGAGGAGGGGGGAGCGGGAGGGAGAGAAGTGAAAGAGAGGAAAATGAGAGGCGGGGGATGGGAATGGTCGAATCACATCGCACACGGTTTTTTTCCATTCCCGTGAGGATACGAGAAAAATGGAAAACATTCGCATCTGCATCGTTGCACGTACCTAGTCAGCAGCCTCCAGGGTGCACGGCAGGAGATGTTAGGGCACCAGATGTCACATAAGAATTTTTGGATAAACAAGAGCTCTTTTATACTAATAACAATGATGTTTCTTTACGGAAAATCCTCAAATCATTTTCAGGCCTTAAATAAGGGTAGGGATATATATCCACATCTACAAAATACCCTGAAATCCACGTCAGGGGTGTGTGTTAGTGGGTGATTAGTCACCAACATGCATTACACTCTACCCTAAAGTTAGTGTAATTACGACAAATGATGCATTAGGATAAATCGCTAATGCTTGACAGGAGGCGAAGTCTTACAAGCATGCTCTACACTCTAGGTATGCTACCAATGTTATAGGGACCGTTAATATTTATGTATTTTGCAACTACATAAATGGACAGAGATTCAAATGTTATGATAAAAACATGCACGTCGTTATGTAAGTACTAGGTAGCAGATAAGGTACAAATATGAGGGAGTACTATTACTACTAAGAGCTACACTACCTATCGACAACCCTAGTTTAAAGTCTTATGGGCAGCTGTTGTCTGTTGTCCTAGATACCAAATGTTGGGATTTGGATGAAGAGACTATCATCGTGAATCTACAAATACACGGATAAGATCACAGATTCGTACGTTTCGGAAAAGAAGTAGGAAATTTTACGGACACGCACAAGGACAGAATCTCGGGTCAGATTCTTAAATTCAACAACTCAGGCATGGGAAAAACGAAGTGGATGAAAGAAGCCGAAGAAGAACTCAGACAATTCGTCTACATCTACAAAAATCCTGCAAGCCACCTCAAGGGTGTGTGGCAGGGGGTCAGTAGTCACCAACATGCATTACACTCTACCCTTAAGTTAGTGTAACTACGGCCAAACACGAATTAGCTTAAATCGCTAATGCGTGTCACGAGGCGAAGCCTCACAAGCATGCACTACACGACAGATATGCTCCCAATGGAGAGGGACCATGAATTAAGGGGAGAATTAAACATGGCTATAGACTATGTAGAGGATCGGGATGAATCCAGAAGCACAATATAAAAGCTCAAATTTGAAAACATGTCACAGAAAAAGAAGGCAGGATATAAGTGGACAGAAGAGCGAAGGAAACAACATAGTGAACACATGAAAAATATTTTTAAAGAATGAAAGAACACAAATAAATCATCATTGAGGAATTAAACTTCGAACCCTCTCTTTAATAGAGAATTTTGTAAATAGTAGTCATGCTTATTTATCCATTGAAACAGGAATTGTAGCAAAGCAATTGCAAGATAAAAATGGATAAATCGGATATCTACATGAGGCATCTCCAGTGCATGGAGTACCTCATAATTCAGCTTCAGTTTTCAGTAAATAAGGGATTAGAGCTTTTAGTGCGAGTGTATCTGCAGTTGGTAGACAACTGTTGAACACTAAACGCAGCTACAGTAGACAGTATATGCAGCTACAGTCGAATTATATACCTAACTAATTTCGAACATTAAACGCAATAGTCAAATAATAAAGGAGGTACAGTCAAACGGTGAATTCAACTACAGCGAAACATTGAGTGTCACCATGTTTCGAATAAGTTGATGTGCTTGAACTGGAACTGGAACTGAAAAATAGTCCGAATTTTATTAATATTCAGCGTAAATCGGTTTCATTTCGATTTAACGATCTGTCGAGAGAAATTCAAACTAGTGAAATTCGTGTGTACATTGCAAGTAACTTTGCTTAGCTTCTATTGTGTCCTCGAGTCACGCAAAGGAAAAATACATAATCTGATGGACAAACCAGTCATTACGTGTATTTTCCATATTTCATCCGAGGAATGGAATCCACGAATGTGGTTCGTAAGACAAATTACCCAGTCGTCGCTGGAAGTAAATTTGGGTCTCCAGGACAAGTAAAATCAATATATTGCTGAAGCTTGATGAGTTATCTGAAATATTTTACAATATGACTTAAGATGACGGGCCGAAATTGGTTGTGCATTCATAATAAAATTTGGAATTTCATTTTATGATCTTCTTATTTCTTAATTTACATACCTTTAGCGCAGTTGAAGGACCCCTATTTTCAAATTACTCAATAACCCAATTAAACACAAATGTTTGTAACATTTTTTTTGCCGTGTGTTTGTTTTTGAGCTTGCTCCAATTCCTTAATCACTGCGATGAGTCCCGCATAATTCGTTTGTATTATGTGTTCGTCATTACCTACTTACGTGAAATGGCACCTTTCCCTGTTTATCTCATTGCATAACCTAGGAGATGGGTTAAGTTTGGATCTTTTATGACCCCTGTTTGCACGTGTCTCGTCTCCTCTCTGTCCCAAGGTAGGTTTTATCTTATCTTCCCTCGCCACGTAAAAGGACATTAACATATAAAACTTCGCACAGGTCCAAGAGATGGAGGAAACATTACACTATTTAACATGAAAACGAACGGGAAATGGGATTTTTCAGTCATTACGTAACAATTACGGAGCGAGGCGTTCTATATGCTGCTTCCACCAATCCTCTCCCTTGCGCCGACTTCCAATTAATTCACGGCTCGTGATTCAAGTTGAGATATGAAATGAAAACATCGCGAGAGTCTTCCATTCGTTGCAGAGCGTATATAAATAGTCGTAGATATCGTAGATCATAGGGTTCTTTTCCACGGTGGAATAATCCAGATTTTTGCTATTCACAAAATAATATTACCTTTTATTTAGAGCTTTAAGCCATGCCCCTTATGTTCCATGGTGTACGAATGCTGATGTAACTTTGCCTTAAGAGACTCAGCCAAATTTACTGATTTTAATAATTCATTCTGAAGACTTTGAATCTATTGGTTGCCTAAATATCACTGTTCATATCGACCCTTAAAAATAGAACTACTAATACCAAGTTTAAGTGCGTTTCCCTCGAAATGTTTTTAATTAACGGCAGTCTCCTCTCTTATATTCCATTTCTATTCATGAAGACATTCTATCATTTCTACTTGTTTATTATAATTTTCCTTTGTAAAAATACAATACATACCAGACACTGTGAATATGCATATGAAAGGCCTTCCCTCATCCTGGAGGTATTTTGCATAGTAACAGCTATAAGTATTATTAAAGTTAAAATTGGATAAAAAATATGTTTTTCATTATAAGCCTTGGTGATTGAGAAAATTTCAAGCAAACATTTTGGTTTTCTAACAATTTTCAAATGAATAAATCAACCCGTAATAACACGGATAGGTATAGGAAATTATGGCGTTTGAATTCCATTCATTAAACTTCAAAAATCGTTTCTCACTCTTGGGTATAATTGCTATCAGTTTACTATTCCCATCACATCAAGAAGAAGCAACATTTCAAACCTGTTTCAAACATTTCCAGTTATTTTGGGAAGGTACTCCTGTCAGTGGAAGCTTGTAGTCTCGCTAATGCAAGTTTTAAATTTTTAATGGAAAACAACCTGGTGATGGGATTGGGAAGAGTTTGACCAAGCTCGTCTTTCTTGGCGCAAATGCAAATTGATCAACTTAATCACGCTACCTTGTCATGGACCAGATAAAGACGGAAGGTGGGGAAATTCAACCTTCGGTGACCATCTCGACACAACTTTCCAATTCAATTTACACGCGACCGGACTGGGATTGGAAACTTAAATCACTCACGTCAACCCACTTTGCACGGAGAAGAAGCTTTCGACTTTTCCACGGTTTTACATCTACATCCACATGATACCCGGCAAGTCTGCTCAAAGGTGTGTGGCAGGGGATGAGATAACACCAAGTAGCACTACCACCAATACACCACAGGCAAAGTTAGAGACACTATTTGTATTAATCTACTTTACAAATACATAAATGCATAGAGATATAGGAAAAATGCTAGATGGGCTTTTTGTACTACGCAGAACATTAAAAGCAAGTCATCATAGTTTTTGAACAAAGTAAAATCCATTATAAAAGCTGGTTGTTGAGGGTTTGGTCAGGAATAATTAAACGCCGTAGCCAAATTTTCGATTTATTTATAAATCTTCATCAGGGCTAAATAGATGAACATACCAATAATATAGACTTCATAATAGGATTCATAGGAAGTTTATATTATTGGTATGTTCATCTATTAAGCCCTGATGAAGATTTATAAATAAATCGTAACGTTGGCAACGGCGTCTAATTATTCCTTACCAAACCCACAACAAACAGCTTTTATAATTGAAAGAAAGCATATGGGAGAAAATCAACTAATTACCTACGTTACCTAGTTGTCACGTTATTTGAAAAATCATCCCTTCAAAATTATTACGCCACTCGTGGATGTGGAATTTTTCACCAGAATGTGATAAAAAAATGAAGGTTCCCACGCTCGGCAAGGAAGAGCTATCTCATTTCCTCCTTGGTATAGGTTTGAGAAGGATTCACCGCGCACTTGTTTATTAAAGCTTTTGCGCAACGGAAAAGAAAGTAAAAAATAAACACCTCTGCCAACCGTGTAATGAGCGTACGAGATGGCTTCTCACGCATCTGATTCACCCCATCCTTCCTTTACGGTTAACCGCCCGGTTATCAAGGCCCGGATATTTTTCGGCCTAAAGCGTGATTCTCTTGTTTTCTCAGCTCCGCACACACGATGTGATGTCATCACAACGTGAAAGCATGAGATTATAAGAAAAAAAAACAGACGCGCCCAAAACAAAGTGAAAAAAATACACAAGTAAGCTTTGTGAGAAATCCATCACGACGACCTACCAAGGCCGACGGGAAGAAAAAAATAAAAAAAGGAGAAGGAGGAACAACAAAAGATTCTCGCTTCAAGCGACGTGGGTAGATATACATTCTTGATGCTTCGAGAGAGATCCCCCTCGTTACTGGAACGAAAGGGAGATGGAGCAGGTATCTCGGTCATCCGTTGCGAATTTATGTTTTATCGGCGGGGCATTTGTTGATGGGAGGACAAAGGTGATCCCTTTTGGCCAAAAGGAACCCTGGACCCCTAGGGGGTTCAGGCTCCTCAATGTGTGTTTGTCGGTTTCACTGATTTTAATATATTTTCATCCTTTTTTCTCCTTCACTCTCTTCTCCGCTACCGCCTTTCATTACGTCCGATCACTCAACGACCGCATTCGCAAATAAGAGCCTTCGCTTGTCTCTCCCTCTCTCGAAAGGACCCCCTTTACGAATTATAGCCAGTGGGTTCTCATTTCCTACTCATCATAAATCATGGACTTTCCGAGCGGGGAAAATCTTTGCGAAGGTCTTCTTGTTATTAAGAATGTGTTAACACTCTCGCTCATCCCTTGAGCCACTTCGTTCCTCTGAACTTTTAAATTTTACTTCAAGGCCTCGCTGGGTGTATTTCACGTTCTGAGATTAATATTTTCGGGAATCCTCCAGGTTTCCCCGAATTAATGACACAAGTGCCAGCAGAAGCTCCTCACCAAACAAGAAACACGAATTTAAAAGGTTGACCCGGCTCATTTTATATATATACCTATGTATGAATGCAAAATAAATTGCCCGCGGATATTCCGTGTTTCGTTCGTAGTTGGACTCACGACTAACGGAACTGGTTTCCACGCTTTGGATTCTCTTGACTTATTGATGTGTTTCCCTCCCGAGGACCCTCAAGGCTGGTGAAGGTGTTGTTTATAGTTGTTCCCAACCGCCTTACATGTGCCCACTCTCGGCTGTCTTTGACGGCAGCGATTAAAAATATGACGAGAGAGTCGAACACGTTGGAGTTTAGCCAAATCAGATTGTTTTTCTTTTGACGTCTGGTGGAACCCATGTTTTCCTCCCCTTAATCTCGACCTAGATATGGAAAAGAATCAATCACATCCGAAAGGGATAATTTCGTTCCACTTAATGCACGAAGGTTTTTGGAAAGTGCTGAAATTTATTTCTCAGCCTGAACGGGATATGTTGATTGAAAGAAAATCAATCGGTCGATCAAATGGACTTCGTTGACATAAATTTGGTGATCGGTATTACTAATTCCACGCGTCAATGATCTGCCAGAATTTTTTAAATTAAAAGAGTTGCACATATTTGTAGGGCCAACATTGGTAGGTATTCTTGAATATTTTAATATCATCTTCATCTTATTCCCTATATCTTCCTAGGCTTGCACCTCTTTCCTACAGTAGGTACATACAAGGGTTGTTCCATCTGTATGTTCTCCCTCCACATTTTCCTTAGTCTACACACAACTATTCTTCCAACTTGTGGCATATCTCTGGCAATATTTACTATTCCTCCGTCTTCCATTCTACGTGGCCATTCCATTCCTGGTTTTGCCTGTTTACCCATTCATTGGTATTTTCTACACGTCAGTCCTTTCCGCCATCTCCGTTTCTCATTCGACCCATTAAGTTTATCCTAAGATTTTTGAACATATTATAATTTCTGCTATTTCTAGAAGTCTTAAAGTTTTATTTGTCTCCCGTCTTCTGTTTGTCATAAAGGTCAGTATTGGTTTGAATTTTGTTTTATACATTCTTGGCTTAGTCTCGTTTCTCAAATACTCATCATTGCAGATGATATCATTGAGGCAGCCAGCAAATATATTTATAGAAAATTCGTTATTTGTTTGCATCCTCAGCGACGAGAGTGCTTGATATTTCAATTAATTAGCGTTAATTGACGAGTGACCATCATTTTTCATAGTGTTCTCAGTAAAATAACAAGTTCTCGAAAGCAAAATGAGGTGAATGTAAATGTGTTGAAATCATTCATATGATTACATTTCTACAAAAAATATTCCTTTTTACCCTTGGGTGTATTGATTGAAATGGAATTAAATACACCGTTTATACGAACAACTTAGGCTTGATCTATGGCACTGTTTATTTTTATAGCCATGGAATTATTAAGTTTAAGCAATGAATCTTTCTTTTAGATCTTGTGAAGCCGTTACGTCAAATGATGAAGTCGGTACATATACATTGTTATAGCCGTCGATAATTACGTGATTGGGGAATTTTCTGATACGATTAGGAAAGCACTGCTCGCGTTTCACTTCCTCTACAAATGGATTGCTAAAGTAATTTGGCTCGTGAAAAGTCAACGCATTGGTAGAACACCTGAGGTAATTGCTCCCAATTACGTCAACAACGCTCTTGTATTCGTCACTTTCGCTTGAAACAGTGTCTACATATGTAGCTAAAATATACCTGCATAGTAACCGCTATCTTCATTAAGTTATGCAAGGCAAGATATATTATTCCGCAAGAAATTCACATTTATTTACTGAGCGTAATGAAGTCGAACTTTGAGGCGGATCAGAAATGGGGTTTTATGTGGGTTTATTCTTTAGGCATTATGTTATCCCAATAAAGTTTGCAATTGAGGGATAATCGTTTAGTGGATAAAATTGGGCGTACATTTTTATACATCTATTTATCATATAGTTATCCTCAATTTTGATCAAAATTATTCGTGATTAAATTTTATTAGACCTGTAGACATAAAGAATAAATAGTGAATACATTGCCATTTTTTTAGAGAACTTTATTTGAGGTCAAGTACTAAAAGTGTATTTCGGAATTTCTTACTAAATTAAAAGACTTTCCTCGGCTTTAAAAATCTTTCAAATGCAGTGTTTGAAAAGAAAATATGATATTTAGGAGTCCAGTTGCGAATTTTAGAACTGTACAGAGTGTACATCAGTTACCAATTTGGTGTTTCATTTCGAGAAAATGGAGAATTGAAAAGTACCTTGACCATCAAATTTGTCATTCTATTATTCGGTGCCAGCGCAGCATTTGCCATTCAGTTTCGAATGCGGTTGTGAAACTTCAGAATTGTCGGAAGTCGCAAACCGACCTGGCCGCTGGTGATCACGCGGGACCGGCAAATACCTTAAGACTGCTATTTTGCGATTTCGATGGCATTGATACGATGGTTTCCAAAAACAGTCAAATAGCTGAAGCGAACATAAAATGTATATTTATCATGGAGCGGCCGCTCGATTCGGATCTGAGGAATACGAAGGATCGAGACTTGGTAGCGAATCGCTATAGCTTCCATCCCGAGAAAAACCTGTATCACGCGCAAATAAGTGAGCAAGAACGCCTTTTAAGCTTCCGCTGAGAGTTCCCTACCTCAAACCTCCTCCCCCCCTCTCCACCTTCCTTTTACATGACAAATTCTCATTTCTGGAAAACATGTGACGCATTGGACGCTCTGCGAACGTGCATAAGCGATTTCCCTCCCGGTTTCTCAGCCGTTCAGCAGGATACAAACGGGTTGTCATCCTTGTTTTTTTTATATTTCCCTCTCTATATAAAACGGCTTCATTTGGTGGCTTGTGAGTCTTGGAATGGGATTTCTGTTAAGCGGAGACCACCTCCTCTCATATGGTCATGCTGAACGGAGTCCATGCCAGACAGAACAAAGCCTTTTGCCGACGAAATATTCCCATTCCTCCTTTCAGTACTCACTCCTCACATAGGAGAGGAAGGCACTCCGTAGAAGCAGGAGGTTGTTTCCTAAGGGAATGCTACAAGAAAGACCCAATTCGAGCTAAAAATATAAATGCGCTTGCAATCCCGTTTCAATTCTAAGTTGGGCCGCGTTGTGTTTCAAGAAGGGGATGCACATCTCAGCTACACTTGTCCACTCCCATTCCTTTGAAAGACGACTGTATTCGTTTTCCTTAACTGGAGTGGAAGACGGAGAGAATAAAAACGGGCTTCCGTTCTGCAATCGGACAATGTTAGCTGCGTGTCCCGGTATGAATGCTTATCCGGAGAACGTGCTTTGGGTTTAATTTTTTTTCAGTCTTTCAAAGAAAAAAAAGGTTCGCTGCCACACACCTTTCTATTCGTTCAGATCGCGATTGGAGTTGAACCAGAGCACATGGATTATTTCCCGCGGCACGATCAGCGAGTTGATATCTCTCTGTGAATTTTATTGGTGCTATTACCGGCCGTGATTCTCGGTCATTCATCCACCCACTGCCTTGTGACTTGATATACCTCAGATGCAAGGAGGGATTTTATGCCTCTTCGAGCGCTTCACGAGCGCTACCTAATTGTTCGAAGTTCTTTCAGACCTTTATTTCTCTTTTATAATGGCAAACCCCTATTTTAGTCATCCCATGTTTCCTATTTTTTTTATACCAATGCTATCCTATTCGCGGAGTATGTAAACTTTACATGATAATAGTGTTTTTATTGATGTATTCCCTTCCAATGAATACAAATTTTCCTTTCTTTTAAATAGGAATGATATATTTCTCAGTTTCAATTAATAAATTTCTCGATAAATACCAAACTCCTGACATTCATACCAATGATGATACTTAGAAAGCGTACAAAAATATCTTGCACGATTGTGTAACCAGACAAATTCGTGAGTTAAATTTTCAAAAAAGATCGACCAACTGTTGAGCCTTTTGTTGATTCTGCGATATCATATTACAAGGGACAGGACAACGCTATTGGCTAGTTGGCGCATCAGCTGTCGTCTTAATGGCTGTTAGCTTAAATAAAAGTTGTTCGTACCATGAAAAAAGGATTTCAACCAAATCATGCGAAGATGGGTGCTTTATTTCATATAATTATCGAGATTTCAACAGTGAGGTTCGTGATTCAAAATTTGGGCAAAATAATGTTAGAGCGAAGGTTTCCGCGGTGATGGTTTGATCTCTTCTTTGATTTTTGATGGAAACTGTTGTCCACAAGTCAACTGACACGGAAGAAAACCCGGAAATATGCAGAGATTTGTGCAAAATATTTTAGATTTATTTAAACAATTAAAACTGCGTTGCCGGATCAAGCTTAAATTTTCAATTAATTAATGTTTTTATGAAAATGTTGACTAGCTTAAGTAAATGTGTTCGTTTATTTTTTGAGGAATTGGCTGAATATTTGGCTTTATTTACCTTTTACTTTATCGTTGTAAAATATAATTTCCATGCTCTACTAACGTATAAAAATTACAATCTTATTTTTCAAGGCTGTAAAAATCAAGGGAAAACATAGGTTCGGTGTAGACACAGTAATGGACTGTTTCTATAAATTAAATGAGCCAATATTACTTGTACTGTTTATGTAAATTAAATGTATCAAGGAGTATTCCATGGATATAATGGGCGGCAAATACTAAAATGAATAGTGTTTAATAAGTTATAACGCATTATTCCCCGAAACTCCAGAAAAAGTCAACATTTTCCAACTCCAGGAAGACACAGTTCAATATTTTAAAGCCTAGGTAAATATGTTTTGCAAAGAAATTATTCAATAAAGAAGTCATTCAATAAAGAGTTGATTTTCAAGAGAAGAAAATACCTTCCGTGAAAAATATAATGTTTATTCAAAGGGTGTGGCTACATGTGTGTCATAATTACGATGTAGAATAAGTTCTAGATAAGGAGGTCAAAGCAGTTATTTCGCACGAAATGGAACGTAAAGCTCTCCTCAAAGGACTGGACGGTGCATGTATGACGAAATCTGACTTGGGAAAAATAATTAGTCCTTAGCATTCATTATTTTGTGGTTGTAATCCAGCTGTTTTTTGCTGTGTTACCCGCAATTTATTCCTACTATATCTTCGATCTGAAATGAGATTAAAATGAATTTCACAAATAAAAGTATTTCTTTCTATGCATTCTTAAAAATAATCGTGTCACAATTGGCCACCAGTCATTTATTTTCATTGGCTTCAGAGCTAATTTACGCTACCATCATGGAATCAAATAGTTTGACGTCAAAGGAAAATCCAGTAGTACTTCGCTTTGACCACACATTCCAGTGAATTTGGATTCCATTGCTTCAAATGAAAAGGCTCTTAAATATTTTTACATTCTTCTCTGTTAATTATACTTGAAATAAGTTATATTAAATTCATATTGTATTATATCATATATTATATATTAAACTGGAATTTCACTCCCACAAATAACCGAGTATCTAATGGTAAATAAATGTGAGCATAGTTTCATAAACGACTTCGAGTAGTGGACAAAAAATAGATGAATAATTATTTTCAAACTCGGGCGCAATAACGTAGGACTGAATTAGTTATGACAAAAAAGTACAAATTCCACTATTTATTTCAATGCTGTCGACCTGTTCCGATGTCTAAAGCGTCATTGTCTTGTTTGCTGTTTGTCTTGTAAATGACGCTTTATACGTCGAAACTGGTCGACAGCATAAAAAAAAATAATAGAATTTGTACTTTGTTTTTGTCATATTGAATTCTATCTTCAATTTCCACCAAGTATCGCCACAATCTATTAATTTGATACGGAGTACTGGTTTCCTATATTGAAATGGATCTATGTAGATATAATATTGGAAAATATTAGCAGCTCGTTTTCGTTCAACACACATGAACGGAACTATATTTTTCTATACACCTCTCTCCCATCTGATGGTACTTATACATATTTATTGTAACCACGTTTTCTGGTTTCTAAATTGCTGTGCGTAGTGACTCTTTCGATTGCAAAAATTTTCAAAAAAATAAATGAAATATTAAGTAAACGTCACCGTTTTCCATGGGACATTTCCGTATTTAGATAACCATTTCTGTTTTCTGGAATGGTCGGGAAAGCCTTTTGAAGAATTCTATTATTGTGAGAAATGTCGCCGAAATAGGAGTGAAAATTGTAAAAGTGAAATCGATTATCGTTCGGATTCATCAGTCGACGCCGCTTGGAATTTCTCGCCTCTTGGTCGGGTGGCTTGCCGGTGTTACGGCGCGGCGGCCGAAGCATGATAATACGGAAGTCAAAAGATCTGATACAGACCACGAGGAAACACGGGCGAATACAGCTTGCCAAACGGCCTTTTAGCCTCAAGCAACGCAGATTGACTTACTTAGATAGTGCATGGCAGTAAGAAATCTCTAATAACGAATGCCTGGCCCTTGCCAAGTGCTGGAGATCTTTTAATGCTTTTTCTCATTAGCACAAAAAATGGAATTTACTTGTGGGAGTTATTTTGACCACTTGGTATCTAGCTGCTTGAGACATAACAGTTTCTCGCACCTTGTGTTAACATTTTTTCTTTAATTAGTGATAGGAAGTTTCTCAAATAAGTGAGTTTAGGCTATATGAGACAGGACGTAGGGCGATGCATCAAAACGTTTCAAAGTATTATCATTATCTTAAATCAGCCAAGAATGAATCTAAAATTTCATTTCTTCTCATGATAGCATATGCTGCATTTTTAAAATTCCATTAATTCATGGTGATTTAAAGATTTTCAAATCTTAATGCCACGTGAAATTTTAAAGGAATTAGTGGATGGAACTAGTAATTAGTGGCAATGAGATGGCAAAGGCCACAGAAGAGGGAAAGGAGAAAAAAAAGTTTCGTAAATTGAGATGAAGAGCTGTAGAAAATATGTCGAGATATAGAAGCAAAGTGTAAGAAGGTGGAAGGGTGCCTGTAGATAGAGAAAATCATCTCATAGCACATTTATATCAATGCAAACCTACGTAATTTGGGAAACAACCTCAAATAACTATTGTGTACTTTAAGGTCTTGTTTGGACGTCCGAGATCAGGGTAATCTGGAAGAAAAAGAAAAGGCATTAACATACAGAACTGAAGTGAAAAATCATGTTAGATGAGAACCATTTAAAGGGCGAAAAGGTGATAGCTATGGTGATTCACCAAAACCTACCTCGACTGGTAAACATCTAAATAATCATATTTTACGTCCGTAAGTGATGATGCCTGAAATATTTCCGCAGCTAAGGTCTTGGAAGTAATGCAACAATCACCGATTGAAACAGTATCAACTAAATGGCATTTGAAGAGATAATATATTAACAAATGCCCTGCAAGCCACCTCAAGGATGTGTGGCAGAGGGTGAGTAGTCACCAACATACATTACACAATACCCTTTTAAAGTAAGTGTAACTACGACTATTGATGCATTAGCATAAATCGCTAATGCTTGTCAGGAGGCGAAGCCTCACAAGCATGCACTACACTATGGGTATGCTACCAATATTAGAAGGATTGTTAGTATTTTGCAGCAACATAAATGAACAGAGATACAAGAACTATACTGAAAGCAGCCATGGCGTGATTTTAGTACTAGGTAGCAGATAAGCATACTAGTAATAGGGAGTCTAAGTAATAAAGTATCTGGTAATATATTAGTGTAATCAGCGGCCAGTTCGCACAATGAGCAGGTTGTTGTACTCATCTCTTATCCTCGCGCTCTATAAATGCTCCTTGTGAGAGTCTCATGCTTTGATCTACATAAGGCCCTGCTAGCCGCTACAAAGGCGTATGGCAAAGGATGTTAGGACACCAGCCATGAAAGGGGAGGGAATAGGGAAAAGGAGGGTGGGGAGGAAGACAGAGGCATAATTTTATGTAATCGATGTCTTACGCTAGTATTACGCTCTTTGTTACAATCACTAAGATTAAGAAAGGTGGAGTTTTGTATCTTTCAGTTCGGCAATGTATCTCTCTTATTTTGGCGCTTATATCAGTTCTAGAAATATAGCGCGGTGTCAAAATAACTTTCTCCGTATCTTACTGAAAATCGACGGAACTGAATTTTTTCACGTTACAAGAAATGTGATCATCAAAAATTTTAACTTCGATTTAGTCGTTTTTGTTAATCGACTTCCAAGCTTTTATATTTGTTCATCCATCTTCTCAACATTGCTGACTCTATACGGTGTGCTTTCATGAATTATGCAGTGCGTTGAAGTTACGCCAGTTAAACAATTATTGTCGACGCTTCGCCGTTAAAAATTCCATTAATCAAACCGTCCAAGATATCCCGTTCCGTAGGCTGCATCTGATGTCATGATAAGGCGATGATATGTGAGCTTCCTCTCTCCCTGCGCATTCACGCGAGTTTTTTTTACCCTAATACGGCTGGGGGAGAAATTTTGCTTTAAGAAAGACGTCCCTGTTTTGATCTACGGCTTGAACATTTCCACGTTCCGCATTTAAAAAAAACACTGTATCAATAATTTACTGCTCACGCGGCTTAGGATTCTATGAGGTGTGAGTTCAACCCTTATATGGCTTGTTTCATAACGTGGGCACGGCTCGGAATATGATTTCATCTTTTTTTAAGTGCCCTTTTTCCCTCAAACCACTTCTTATAACTTGGTTAGATATGCGCGTTGTCCGAAATTCCTCCTTCCGTGTCACCCATTATTTTGTGTTTTTCTCGGTCTCGCTAACAGCTTAGTTTGAGCGAAAAATCACTCACCTAGAATTTGATGAATTTGGCCTAATTTTCAAGAAAAAAACTCATCTTTCCAATGCTATCATAATATCAACCCCTTGCCATACTACTTTTCGAGCAATTTGCCTACAAATATAAGCTGTTTTACATGGAATAGATTATGGCTGTGCGCTCGAGAGGGAGAATATTTAAAAAATTAAGAACTTCTAGCACCTAGATTTCATCAAAAAACTAACAGTGTGTAGATTGCATGTTTTCTAAAATGTTTATAAAAAATAAACTACTACTCACGACAGTAATTTTTACAAATCGCAAGAAACCTGCTGTTTTGAAGGGTTTTCAGCCGTACGGCGGGAAAAAATGAGTCAAGTTGAAGACTTTATAGCCTTATTTATTTAATTACTGAGAATTTTGGTTTTATATAGCTATATCTTTACTCCATTAATATTACAATAGTTACTATTAGCAATAGCACTAGATTAAATAGCACTTCTTACAGACGCTGAAAGAAAAAAATAAAATTTTAATATGGTCTCCATTATGACTAGGGAACTATCGCGCTCAAACCACCATAAGGTGGCTTGAGCGGTAATCATGGGTCATCGACTACACATTTTAATTTTTAAAAATTAGGTTGGAATAAACTTTTGAACCACATTTCAGGGACACCTATTCATACGGTGGAAATCAACATACGCGCAGTAATGTAAATGATGCAAGAATTATACTTGAAAATTTTCGTCTTAATTAATGCATTGTTATGACTTGGACTTTCGGGACGGAATTTTAAGTTGAAGCGAAAATTATTCCTAAATACCCTTTTTTTTACTAAGCATGATAAGTTATTTGTCAAAGACCATTGAACATGTAACGTATGATGATATATAAAAATATAATATGAAACGTATTGTTTAGCGTTAAAGAGAAAATCTGCACACATGTAATCGAATCATTTCAAAATATATGCTATGTGCCTAAAGACTACGTGTGAAATAGCTTTAAATAGCCAAGAAACTAAATGGGTAACAAACAATTTTTTCCGTTCATATTTGAAGAAAGTGAATGCGACGGGTGAAAAGTCTCTCTCAGTGCCACCCGTACCGAATGCTTTCGCCACAAGCGGACAATTGAAAGCGCATTCCACACATTCAGTGCTCCTCGCACGCGAGGCAAAACAAACGAAATGCCATGCGCGCGGAATGGATTGCAGAGTCGTCGAAATCATGCTCATTTTCATCTGTTGTCGAATTCCATACAGTTGCTTCTACTCATTATAGCAAATAACAAGCGGTTGTCCCATGGTAGTTGGAGGAACAAAGACTATGACCTGACGATGGCTATGTACATGCCTACAATGACGAATACACTATGTGCGAGATAGGCATGGGAGAGGTATTTACTTTTGAACTGAAGAGATAGCTATATTCCTATTGATTTGACAGCATTATGCCCCGAGTTAATGCCGGGACGAAGCGAATGTGACCTGCTCTTTTTTTGCCTCACTTGCCTCGTGAACATTATTGAACAAATTTAATTACTCAGCTAGTTAGCATTGAATAAAATGTCGAGTTTTACTTTCATGTACGCATAATGTTATTCACAAACTTGTAAATATATGTTAGTGTTCTTCAAAGATGTCTTACGCCTTCTTTGTCAATAGTGAGTATGTGACTGTAGGAGCACTTGGTATCGAGTGACTGTCTCATGCCAATATTTTTTTCTATTTTACATTAATAAATGCCATCACTAATGCCTTTTTGCCACTCGTTCATTGGTATATGAACCAATTTCGCGAAAATCCTATTTATTAAATATCTACGCAGTTAGTTCTTTCGCAAGTCGTGTGAAAACAAAAAAAAATCCGCAAAAAGAACCAAGTTGTTAAAATGTAAATGCGATTTCTTTTATGCATTTTTCCGCAAATGGAAAAATATAAATTCTTTGTCGATTTTACTTTCTCTTTTACATAATATCTTTCTGCTAAATCTTCTAAATGCGGGGAAAACGCCTCTCCAATTTGATACATTCATCGTATTCTTAATGATAAGCATAAATTAAAATCTAAACGATAGATTTTTGTGAGTTTCTTACTACAGGAAGTAGATTGCGAATCGATGCCGTAGGATGGTGAATTGGTTACAGAAAAAGAGTCATCCAACTCTCGGATATAAAATTTTTATTGTCTTTAAAGCATTTCCAATTTTCTCTCCTTCGGCATTTCATCGCTTTGATTTTTCCATGCCTCATCCTGACACCAATCTCTACCGCCATTTCTCATAAATTACTCTCTTTGGCTACCTAGTCGTAATCATTTTTAATAATACTCGCTCTTAATCGGGAAATGGAAGCAGAGAGGGTGATAGATTAAAATTCATCCTCTTGTCTACTTTACAGATTAAATCTTTTGCGCAAGTTCGGAGCAGACAGTTTTTTGCCGGACGTTCAACATTTATACTGCTAGAGCCAACGTACTACGGTAGAAGCGATCACAAGAATAAAATAAAGGAAATTGACTGCAGAACCGATAGATTTAAAATGTCATTTTTCCTACGCACAATAAGGGATCATAATAGTTGTGACAGATCAATCATATGAAACTCCCACTCTCAATAGGTAGAGGAGAATTTTTACTTGTGCTTAATTACACAACATCATTACTAACACTTCACACCGGTCGATTTGTCCGAAATTACTTTATTTTGTTCTCTGCATGAAGTAGCATCACGTAGTATTCATAAATTAACAGTATAAGTAGTATAAACCACTAGATGTATCTATAGCATTGATCTGCATGTTTGCTTATTCTTTTACGTATCACTCTCCCAGTTTCCGGTTGGACTGCGCACTGTTCTATTGATTGATTTGGCCTGCGCCTAGCGGCCGGTGGAGCGTGCGAGGTTCTGATTTGTGCTGAGTCGAGTGCTGCATGCCTGGTGTGGAATCACCCCGTGCCACACACCCTAGTGGTGGCTTGTACGGTGCTTCGTAGATGTAGATGTAGACCAGTCCGCTTACGAGGAAATCTCACATCCGCCCATTTGATGTTCCGTGAGCTTAAAAATAATAATTTATATTTTTCTCGCGGGAAGAAACTTCGATTATCTTTTCCCCACATACCTTGCTTCTTTCCGAATCCGAAAATTGCTTCCCAGAAAGCAGACTCAGGCCCGAACGAGGAAATGAGCCGGTAATTGAATGGAAAGGAACTCGACTTCTAGCATGAATGAGTCCAATCGGGCAAAAATCTTCTGCGACCTTTCGGCGCTGCTCACTCATTGCGTAAATGTGAGAAAGGCGGAATACTACGACTCTCATAGCATGTCAGACAGTGAATGCCCATAAACGAGATAAATGCTGCCTTCTTGCATTGCTTCCGAGTGCTCAGCAGCAGAAATCGTCCAAAAGGAAGGATCATAGCACTTCAATGGGCCCCCAGACTATTCGTATAGCCTTTGTCTCTGCTCTAAATTTAAATTCCCCAAAATCTGACGGCCATAATATTATTTCACGAAATCCGACATACTACGGTAGATCAGGAAAGTAAAATTAGGGAACTAGACTGCAGAACTAACAGATTTAAAATGTCATTTTTCCCGAGAACGACAAGAGGCCATAACAGCTGCCAATGAGAATTTTAACTGGGTTTGTCGATAGGCAGTGTAGCTAGTTAGTTGATTTTCTCCCTAATACCTGTATCCTTATCTGCTACCTAGTACTAGTAGCAAGCTGTGCATGTTTCCGGTACAACTCTTGTATCTTTGTCCATTTATGTAGTTAAAAAATTAATAAACCAAATAATAGTTTCTCTAGCATTGTTGGAAAGCCTAGAGTGCATTGCATTTTGGTGAATTGTCACCTCTTGGCAAGTATTTGCATGTTTTTTTCTAATGTACCGATAGCGGCAACTTCATTAAATTTTATGGGGGTACACTGTAGTGTATGTTGGTGATAATTCACCCAGTGCCACAAACTCTTGAGCTGTACGATCTGGTGCTCTCCCGGCGCACTAGGTTTTTGAATTATTCTCGGGATCTCCACCAGGTTCGGCTCTCCATACCTACTGGCCGACGTTTCGATGCACGAGTAGGTCATCGGAAAGTCGGCCAGTATGGAGAGCCTTACCTCATGAGAGAACTCGAGAAGAATTCATACACCCTTGAGGTGGCTTGCCAGGTACTATGTAGATGTAATACATAGGAACTTCATCATGATGTGCTGAGTTGGATATAAACGAGCCATGAATAATTGATCGCTGATCGTGCAAGTTAATAATATTATTTTCCCGACATTTAAGAGATAATCAAAGCTTCTACTCTGGCTGTCTCGGTGATAACTATAGTTTTTGGCTTGAAACATTGCCTTGCCTTTTGCCTTGAACTAAATTCTTCTGAGCGCTTAAAATAATTAATTGTGTGTAGTGATGTTGGTATCCTCATTTTAAACGTACTTTAAAATTTCATAGTTTTCATCTAAATCTACGAATTACCGTGCAATCCACCACCAGGGTGTGTGGCAAGGGGTGATTCCACGCCAGACATGCAGCACTCGTCCCAGTACAAATCGGGACCTCGCACGTTGCTTCGGCCGTTAGGCGCAGACCAGAAATCGGTCAGGAGAACAGTGCATAGTCAAACTATAAACTGGGAGAGTGTTACGTAAATAAACATGCAAACATGCAGCACACGGGTAAAGAGACATAAATAGTTCTCCTATTTGTGTATGTTTTGCCTGCAATATTTCGGATCAGTGGCTTAGTAGTTATTGACTTCTGGTGCAATCTCTTTTATTGCTGCCAGTTCGGGTAATAATTTCTAAATTTATGAATCCGAGGGAAGTAACGTATTTCCTGTAGCATTGAAAAGGGTATTAAGCCGTTAGATTTCCATTGCGTTTTTATAAAATTTTAAGATTGATCATACCAGAAAATCTTTCTCTAAAGGCTCATTAAAATTGGATGATATAGAGAATGGGTGGTGAGGAATTCATCCATAATCAATCCGATATTCTCCGTGAACAACGAGGGTAAGAGTTCATCCTCATGTCTGGTGTTGTAATTCTTTATTATACGTAATATCAACTTTATTATACGTAATTACTATATATATATATATATATATATATATATATATATATATATATGTAATATGATTGCACATATATATGGTAATAAAAATTAAGAAATGAATTCATCTTTGTCAATTATGAAATAAAAAATGAAGGAATTAGGCATAGTTAAGGGGCAAACAAAGATTAATTATGTTAAAATTTATAGCGAGCGTTCAAAGTTCATTATCTTATGGCGCCGTTAGGGTTAAAATTTTTAATAGAGAAATTCCCTTTGTGGCGTTGGTAATTCTGCATTAAAAGCTTCTCTTTGATTTCAAAATGATTTTTGTCCAACTGGTGTGATTAGAATGTCTAGGGAGAGATAAATCACCATACGTATATTAAATCCGGATTTTCCCGGCTTTTTCTTGGAACGGCAACATTTTCAGATTTAGAACGAGAGCGTAAGCGGTGACGTCAACTAGTCCCATCCCTAAACGTAATTGATGAGTGACCACATCCCCGTGAACAATAAAATCAGAAACACGAATTCAGTGATAAGCATAAAAGTGGCGCTAAAAATGAAATCCCGAATAGATAATGATCTAATTGGTTCCTTGAAACGCTAAAAAGCATTCGTCACTGTTCGTGGAGATAAAAATGTTAATTTGTTTTCCGGAAAAATATGCAGAACATCCTCAGGCAGATTTCTAATCGCTGGAGATAATTCTGGCGAAATGTAAAAAACTGCCTTTGTCACGTTCGAAATTAAACACTCTGATTATATTACGCATGACTCCATTTGGCTACAATGGGCGAATCATATTGTGTGTTAATTAAGTGACTTGACGCTTTAATATGTACTTGCAGGCTTCGCCGAAACAATAGTTTTCAATTACGGAGGATGTAAGACGCGGAGAACAGCCGTTTTTTTTTCGTCCTTGACATCTGAGGACTTGAAATTGAAATCGTCAAGGGCATTTGAATGTCAGCCGCGGCATTGATCGTTGGTAAGTTTAGATGGAACTGCACCGCAGCCATGCATAATTCATCTCTGTCTATATTTTTTAAATAATGCCGGTTAATTGAGCTCTATCAAAAAATTTCTGGCCACCGCTGTAATGAAATTCTGGGGATTAAAAAAAAGTCTGACCTAAATTCAAGGAAACGTTATTTTTTTAACTTCGGCATAAAATATGTGGTTAGGTTATGTAACGCCGTGAAAATGAAAACATAGTAGGAATCTGCTCATTAAGGAAACGAATCATTTTGAAGAGGTAATATAATCAATTTCTCGGAAAAAGAATTAATGAATTGAGTTCCATGGAAATAAATCTCCATCATATCATAATATATAAAAGTTATTTTTATCTTAATTTATCGAGAGGCTTTCTAGCATATACAATACCAAAACCTCTCTACTTACACATATATTACCTAACAGTATTATTTAATAAGATTAATAATAACAGTATAATAATGTCAAATGTTGAGGATACCAGTGTTAACTTTACGGAGTCACCTGGAAGTGCACATCAGTGCGAAAATTTCACAGTGGAAAAAATAGTATGCCTTATCTTGGACTCGAACTAGGATACTTAGATATCGCGTCCAGTGCTTAAGCCGCGGGGGAAGAGGAATCTTCGGCAGTTTAACTTGATAAATCCTTTGGCACTCTCTTATTATATCAACTCATGTACTTATGTGCATTTATGTATTTGAAAATTTATTTTATTTAAATGCATCAATAGTCATAGTTGCATTAACTTTAATAGGGTCTAGTGTAATCCATGTTGGTGACTACTCGACCCCTGCCACGCACTCTTGAGATATCTAGCGGGGTATTTTGTAGATGCTGATGTAACTTTACTAAGGTATAGGTACTTAAGTGCATGTTTGCGATAGCTCACCGCTTTCCAAACACCCTTCAGGTGGCTTGCACGTACTTCGTAGATGTAGATGTATATTTTGTGTGGCCATGAAATTCTGCTCACGGATGCGTGGATACAGCGGCTTCACTTTGGTCGATTTCTCCGAAGCCACTTTTTCAAATAAGTCTGCGTAATGGGCTCAAGTATGATTTACACCATCGTCCTTGGTTTTCGACTGACACATCTGCCTTCAAGAGAGACACATTCATCCGCGGCATTTGATTTACAATTCGTTCTTCGGGAGACGTCGCGGTTGCCAGGCGGGGATTCCTAATGTCCAGAACGACAGAGAGGAAGGCGGAAGTGGTAGAAGAAAAATAATTAATCCACTTAATTCGGCTCTACCTATTGTTTTTTCTGACGGCCATCCATCTTTTATTTATAAGCTCTTAGTCCAGATGTATTAATAATTGGATGGGCTTATTCATTATTGGTAGCTAGTAGTTGTGCCTTCACAGAGCAGATGGCAATATTTTTTTTGCTGTTTGATGTTTCATCAGAACTAGTGTGGAATAGTTTTAAGGTTTGCGGATGAGTGCTAAGACATTTTCTCTGGTGGGGATGTGTACGTAACGTTGCGAATTGTAAACAAATCAAGTGTTTAGATTTTGTAGCGAAAGAAGTTATCGTGAATTTAGTTGTCATGATTTCTATGAGGCCCTTAAAGAACATTGTGGCTGAAATTTGCAAAGGCTTTAACCTGGAATTTGATGAGGCAGGAATTGGGTTCAAGAATATGTGGTTGGTATTGTTTGTCAATTCCTCGTCCAACGCTAGCTATTGACAATTCTTTTTTTTAATTTACAGATCGTGTGATAAATTTGTCACGTGATTACTTAAGTTTTTCATTAAAAAAACCTGTGACGTCATAATTTATTACGTAAATATATCCGAGTTGACATTTATGTCAATTGGCACTGCTTTTTTCGTGCTTTTCTCGGAATCTTTATACTTTGAATCTTTGTATGTGTAGCGTAAAATCGTAATTTTTTATCAGCATCCAAACAGTCCACCTAGCATTCCACTCAAGAACTCTACCTATTGCCCCTTAAAGTTGCCGCAAAGGTGTTGGGAAGGGGTTAGTCAACCTGGTGAACCTCCTCGACTTAAATTTTATTTTTCAACGTAAACATCGCGGCGAAAACGACGTCGATTATATTCACATTTCTTGTCCAACATTTCGTGAAATGTTTACGCTAGAATGTTTGGCCGCACGTTAGGGGCATAATGCGTACGAACTTCGTCAACGGAGTGCTTCGTCAACGGAGGAGCCTTGGAGAAATTTGGACAGGTGCGTTTTTGAGACCTTCATTAGTCGAAAGGAGACAAGGGGTTTGGGAGCGGATGGTAATATGGGGAGGGGGGAGCAAGCAGGATGGGAGGGAAAGACTACCGTGGGGATGGGGGACAAAGGGAACAAATAAAGCATTCACATCACAGGTTCCTCGACTTCATCGGTTGATGGGGAGTGTAGTGCATACGACGTCCACCCGCAGTAAGCGTCATCCGGTCGCGGGCTAACATTACTACTGTGTCTGCAGTCGGGCCACGTTGCCCTCAATTGTTACAGAGTCTGGCCGACTCTGACGGGTCAGGGGTGAGTGGGCTGAGTGAATAGAGCAGGGCGGGATCGAGTGAATAGGACGTGGGGTCAGTAGGGGGTGGGTGCTAAATTACGCAGAGCACCCCCCCCGGGCTAGAACTCCGTTGGCGTCACTTATAAGCCCCAATACTCTCCCACCCTCAAGACGCTGGTGTCTGGAGCTTTGAAATTCAGAAGGGCTCGGTTGGAGGAAGAAATGCTTTCTTTGAATCATCCACTATATTTGGGAGAGGAAATAAAAGAAAAAAATTGAGTTTAATAGCTCACTTTCTTCCTACACCTTTAACAGCCGTGCTCTTTCGTATCTCACTGGCACGTTTGATCGCACTGGAGAGACGTTTAGTATAAAGTAAAAACAAGACTCTCTCTCAAACTTTTCGGAGACTATTTGGAACTTTCCGGCAAATACTCGCATCGTCGCAATGAGTGAAATCAATCTAATGCAAATCGGTAGAATTTGAATATATTATTTTATATTTGCACTTTTAGTGGTTGGAGCGATGTTTTGTACAGATTAGCGTAGAACTTGGCACACCCATATTTTTTCATCTTGGTAATAGATAAATGTGCAAAAATTACATCGCACCAGTTAGGTTTCTTGGAAATTCAATGATATTTTAAAACATAGTTCTATGGCACTTGACTAATAATTCGTAATAATTTTATTATATATGCACAGATTTTCTTCTAAACATGAAACGATACATTTCTTTATTTTATAATTGTCGCTAACAAATATCAAGGTGTCACGCCGAGGCCAGTATTCGATAAAAACGTATTTCAGGAAAAAAAATAATTCTTGTGTAGTTTTCTTTCTGGCTGTTAGGTGAGTTCCAACGCATGAATGGATGCACTTTAATGAAATATGGTCTAAGAATGTTTTGTACTTAGGTGATAAAAGCATTATTAATTTTTGTACGCAATGACCCACGATTTCCGCACCAGCCACCTTTACAATTGCATCTGTACTTCCACCTTCCTGTGCCTTTTCTTTCATTTAGACCAATTTATCTTGAGATATTGTGGGAAGGATGCATCTGATTTTATTCTGAGAACGACGTTGGTGGGTTGCTCATGTTGTTGCACTCGTGACATCGGATGGACTTGAGCAATGTCGCAATCCATTCATAGCTAGAATGCGAAGCGGAAGGGGTTGAAGTTATCTGCTGCGGAAGGCATGGCATGTTTGTTTGCGAATGTTTTGTTGGAATGGGAAAGGCTGCTGTCAAACGAAACTGCTTTGAACTGCGACGATGGCTTTTGATGCTGAACCTTAGCTGCGGTTTTTGCAACATGAAAGCGACTCCGTTTCTCCTGATTAATCTTCGAAATGGGTAGAGTCGCATTTGAAGCGTTTACGTGATCTTTATTTGGGGTTATTTTGGAAAACTTTCCTCCGTACTTCGAGTTTATTCCGCTTTGCAGGGCCGCCCTAATGCGTTGTTTTTTGTGAGAACCTCGCCAGTCAGAGCCCCCCATGTTTCATCGGATTTACCCCTATTACATCACTCGGTGTTGGTAGTTTGCTCGCAGTTGGAATCGCTCATTTTATCCCATTCAATATCATCCGCTGAATGTTAATTTTCGCGTTTCCCGCAAGAGTGTATAATTTAGTTAGCTGTAATTTTATAGAAACACGCGTTATGACTGCAGTCACTATTTAAATCTAAGCGTACCACACACCCTGAAGCTGTCTTGAATGGAACTTCGAAGATGTATATGCAATTAATTAGCTTATGTGTTCATTTATCTTTTATTTGCATATTGACTTCTGCATCTACATCTGTATAGTATACCGAAAGTCATCTGAAGGGTGTGTAGCAAGGTAAGGGGGAGAGGGGAATGAAAACCTACAACTGGCATTATACATTTGCAAATATGAACCACGGTTATTGGTACATTTTCCAAATACTGCAGATAATGGTAAAGAGGTGAATTTTCACTAACAAGCTTTAATTTTAATGCTAATAATTTATAGAAACAATGAGTGTAAATATATTTTGAAATTTTATAAATGCACAGGAATCAAGGGTTTCACAGGAAGAATACGAGATCTGTTGTTAGTACTATTCTGCTAATTACGACAGAGGTAATCACATAACTTGATAAGCAACCTATCTAAAGACCTAATTACGAAGTCTCAATAGCAGCATTTATATTCCCTTATCGTTCGCGGAATAAACGACATTTTTAATCAGTTCGTTTTGACGTTTACTTTTGCAAGCATGCGTCTTTACTGACGTCGTTGGGTGGGAACCAGATTACCATAAGTCAAATCCCACCCCATATATGGATATAGCTGCGTTCCCAGCTAATTTAAATCAGCAAAATACTTTGCAAGCCACCTCAATGGTGTGTGGCAGCGGGTGAGTAGTCACCAACATGCATTACACTATAAATTTAATGTAAGTATGTGGTGCTAATTAGCTTCGTAGAGTGGAACGACCCTAGTTCTTCTAAAAACTCAAATATTTTATTGATATCTTCTTGATTATCCGCGTAACATATAATTACAATTTTGTCCAAAGTTTCTGTTTCTATAAGTAGGGATAAATGTGTCATAAGGGAGGCTGTTATTTAATTATAACAAGAATATCAAGAGTTACTACTCATGCGTATGCTTCCACTTAGCCAGCATTAGCATTAGCATTGAGCCAGCGTTCTTATTCTGTAACATTATCTAGATTATATATGTTATTTTTTTTAAATTAGTGAAGAAATACATAATTGGTAACTGGATTTTAAACATTTTTATTTTTTTTATCCTGCGTGATACGTCTTTTTTATCTAATGCACAGAAAAAAATAAATTTCGATACCCCTCGCGCGTGATTTCTCATTCATTTTGGCGGAAAACTGAAATTGATGACCATCTCGCGGAATAATTTCGCCCTTTTGTGTCGACGACGACGTGATTATGCCGCGGGTTGGCTTCCCGTGTTAGTCTACTGCCATATCCACCAGCCTTCCGAACGAAAGTACGTACAACAGACTCCACCCCTTGGCAAGCAAGCCCCACAGCACGGGGAATAATGGCACGGGCATTTTAATGCAAACCAACCACTCGCGTCATTATGCATTCTTTTTTTCTCTCTCTCTGCGTGGAAAATTCCTTCCCGTCGACTTGTCGTAAGTAAGAGTTGGAGGGGAGGGGGATTATCCTCTTCGTCTCGCTTGCGTATCGCTCTGCGGCGTGCGGGTATAGGGGTTAGGAGGAGGTGGGGGCGCCAGTGTTTGATGAGGTGAGGAGAGGGGTACGGGGGGATTTAAGAGCGGATGAGGTTTGTCCCCCCAGGGGTGTGGTCACGGGAAGAGAGGAGAGGGGATATTCGGGAAGGAATGAGGGGTGGAAGGGGGTGTGAGGTGTGACGGGATACGGGAAGCGCGGAAAAGGAAGAAGAAGAGGAGAAGGGGAAGGGCTGTTTAAGTAGACCTCCCCATTTCCGGCCCGGGAGATAGTCTCTCAAATATGTGCAAAGGTCCCTGAACTTGGGGAGTGGCTGAGAGAAGATGATGCTGATGGTGCGGTGGTGGTGGGGACAATTTCCGTGAGGCATGCAAATATTCACATGCGTAGGGGCGGGGAAAGATATATTTCGAGAGTACATATGTGTATGCATGTATGTGCATACATTCCATGCATGTGCGAGCGTTCTCGAAGTCCCCTGCGTTGAGGAATGCCGTAGTGTTTTGTTGGCGAAGTCTCGCCCAGGAGGGACAGTGAGACGAAGAACGGATAAATTTGTGAAAAGATGTTATGGAAATAGACTTTGTTTATGGTTCCTTTCTGCTCACAGTTCTGTTAGCATCTCAGCATCCTACATTAACTATAAAATATAGAATACGCAGCATGAAGGAGGAGGGAATCGAACCCACGGCCTTGAGTTTCCAATGATAGTGCCATACCAACTAGACTGCCTCGGTCAGTACGATGTAAAATATGAATAGAGTCCCAAAAGCATAGCAAGAACTGGAGTGGGAATCAATCATATTAGATATTAACTTGTCCCTGGTAATGTAGACGAAATATTTTACGCAAATTAGAAGCCGATATATTTTTACACGACTTCGAAAACACCTGTCAGATACCATAAAATTAAAAAAAAACCGACAATGCACGTTAAATTAGGTCATTGATGTAAATATAGGGACTGCCAAATGAGTAAAAATTGGCAAGTTCCTTTTCCCGTGTATAAATAAATATGAGAATGACTGTCATTTTGAGAGAACAAGTCGAACGAGTGCTTTCCTAAACTTGATTAAACCTTTCCAATACGCAAAACGCAATTTAAACCTCTTGAAATTTGCTTTAGTCGTAAACGTTAAAATAATTAAATTCCTGAATTTTTGCGCATGGTTCTTTAAAACCACCCAAAATCTATGTAGTTCCTTACCCATTTTTCGCATACAGATGTGTGCAATCTGATTGATTTTTGTACCCAAGTGCCTTTTTAGTGAAGATTCATCTCCCGGCAACTCCCTTCAAAATAGTTTGTAGTACAAACTTTGTACCTTGCAAGCAGCATACAGGGCACTGGCTGGGGATGTTAGGATATAAACCATTCTTGATGTATTTGCGAATGAAAAAAATCGATTGATACATATGATCTGAATTGCTTGGTACTCTTTTTTTGCAGTCGGACTCTCGAAAGATAGTAGGAATATAGGAAGGAATGCGTGCTGTGGAAGAAAATATGAATGGAGAACGTGCTTTCTCGTCGTCAGAAGTGGAAACCAAATGGGAAGGCCGAGTTTGATAACTAGACAGTGCCGGAGAAAAGCACCCCCCACTGAATAATGGCGTTTTGTGACCCAAGTTTTGCTCTCCTCTGCAAACGCCTCCAGGATGCTTTGTTCCCCGAAAGTGATTCAAACCGAATGTCGTTTGTTTGCTCGCCAGGCGGCTGCTCTATTTCTTTTGTCATGCCTTCGCGCCGGAGAATAATGAGGACAAAGCTAATTGCACTCGTCTCGGCGTTCACTGCAGCTCAGTGGGCAGGTAACTATTCTAGTACCTACGTACCTACTTCCCACTCAAATTACCTTAAGGCTGATTTATTCACATCCTTTCCATACACGCTCATACTTAGACGTGCGCACGCAATTTAGTTTCAAGCCTATGGAAGCCTCGATCAAAAGATATGGTCCTGTGAATATAAAAATTGATACATAGCACAACCGCTTCGATTTTTTAAGCAACAGTCATTGAATTGATTGAAAGTTAAGACAAACAAACTAAGAAATGACTTTTTCAACGGATTTGTAAAGAGATTTAAATATAAATATCGAACAATTCCGTTGAATTGATCATTAGAAAATTGATGTTCTAAAATTAATTTGTACTTGAAAATTATTTATAAAAATAATCACACCCATTCAGTGACTTTCACAATAATTCTACAAATTGGTATATGTTTCACTCAGTTCGAAAAAGTTCATTGGTAAGGTCATTTTATACTATAAATGTTGCCTTTGTGTAAGGTTTTCCAATTTATATACTTTCTTATATCTACTTACAGCTTCTCTTAATCGATGTAAGAGTTTTAACATGCATTGCATCAGCATGCGTTATGCAACAGTGTCGTTGGCGTCTTTTTTAAATAGAATATCATTGCTACGGAGACCCCTCCAGGAACAATTTACACCAAAGTACCTTTAAAATGATAATAATAGGAACAATGCCAATAAGATCAAATTAAATTGAATAGTTGGATGAAGGATTTTATTATCTAGTTCGTGAAGAGATCACAGATGACTGGAAGCAGACGCGACATTTCCCCGAAATTAGATTTTATATTTTTTCCCACGCTCCACTCCAGTTTCATACACATCGGGCAAAAAGAGAATGAAAAAGATGTTGAGAGATTCAAGTTGCTTCACCTGCTCTTAATTGAGTCGACACGGGTAAAACTTTTGTTCCAGCGGAGCGATTTTCCCGGATCAGTTTTTCGCTGCCCTGTATAAGCAAATGAATTAGATGAAAGCTGTTTTGCTTTGCATATTTTACCGTCACCCGGAGCTAGATTTTGTATTCACTTGATAATTGCCCCATCGCCATCGACCATCGTAAACGAACAGATAATTGTCACTGAATCTCGATGCCAACAGGGAAAACTACAAGAACTATGAGCCTGTTTTACCTTCTACCGTATCGAGTGACTACGATCGCAAGGAAACAAGATCAAAAATTATGCATCAATACAGACAAAGAAAAACCTACTAGGGTGTCATGTGGAGGCTACTTTACTCCGTCCATCGGATGGGACGTAATACTGCGAACTCCCCCCCCCCCCACTATCGGGAACAGGCTAAAGCTTCGTTCACAAATGAACTCGGCGTAATTTTTCTTGACTTGCCAACGCCGGAGATGAGATCTTGAAAAAAGCTTTTGACAATTCATAACGACTTTAAGCGGCGTAACTCGATTTGCCTCAGCCTGGAGTTGAGCCCAGCTCGGCATTCTCGAAGTAACTCCAGCATGGCCTGCTGCGCTATCGATAGTCGGTCAACAATCGGTCGTCCGGGAGAACGTGCGAGGTTGAGTGCTGCATGCAGGGATACTGTAAATACACACTCCCTGATTTACACACTCCCTGGCTGCATGCCTGGTGTGGAATCACCCCGTGCCACACACCCTAGTGGTGGCTTACACGGTACTTCGTAGATGTAGATGAACAATGGATTGCAACACTTGATGTCTCCTCGAGAAGTCATATTGTAAACGTGATTGTGATGTGAAGTCTCCTGCGGATACATTTAAGTAAAAATGGATACGGAGAAATTGATCGAGTCAGTGTGAAATAACCCCCATAGGTACCAAATAACTACCATTTTGATACTTCTATCGCTTAACGCTCTATTTACTATTGATACTGCTCCTCTGCTGAGCTTTTTCGGTATTAACGTTTCATCTACATCTACATCTACATGTTTCCCTGCGAGCCACCTCTAGGGTGTTTGGCAGGGGGTGACAAGTCACCAAAATGCAGCATGCAAGCGGACCGCCACATGCACACCGCACGGTCATGAATATTAAGGATACTAACCAATTCCATCATTAACTAAAAACCATCATGCAGCATGCAAGAGAATCCCCACATGCACGACACACATGTACGATGACACATAATATTCTACATGCTACTTAAGAGGGCAATCTGCCTATGAAGCTAGAACATGCAAAACATGCTGTTAGAAACACCATAATACTCCGTAAACATTCTTTAAGAAATACATAAGTTAGTAAGCTACACTACCAGTCAACTAATCTATTTCTAAGTCCTTACACAGCCGTTATAGTCTCTTATCGCTCGCGGAAAAAACGACATTTAAAATCTATCTGTTCTTCAGTCTATCTCTCTTATTTTATTTTTATGATCTAATCTACCATAGTACGTTGGCGGTCGTAAAATATGATCAACTTCGTCGGAAAATAAACTACTCATGAATTTACGTAATGAATTTAGTCTTGTTTTCAATCTACGGTCTGACAGTGATTCCCATCCGAGTTGTTCTAAGAGGTCAGTAACACTAACAAGACTATCGTAACGGCTTTTCACGTACCTGGCTGCTCTTCTCTGTACACGTTCTAACTCTGTTTTTAAGCCTGTTTCATGAGGATCCCAAACACTGGAAGCATATTCTAAATGGGGTCTAACGAGGGAGAAGTAGCTTATTTCTCTCACTTTGTCGTCGCACTTGCCTAGAATTCTTTTAACAAATCCCAATTTACGATTAGCTTGACCTGTTATTGTTTCCTCTCCATTGGAAGCATATCTGTCGTGTAGTGCTTGCTTGTGAAGCTTCGCCTCGTGACAAGCATTAGCGAAGTATGCAAATGAATAATTAGTCGTAGTTACTCTAGCTTTAGGGTATAGTGTAATGCATGTTGGTGACTACTCACTCCCTGCCACATACCCTTGAGGTGGATTGCAGGGTATTTTGTAGATAGATAGATACATCTACAAATACCCTGCAAGCCCCCTCAAGGGTGTATGGCAAGGGGTGAGTAGTCACAAACATGCATTCCACTAAACCCTAAAGTTAGTCCTCACAATTTTTGTGTGCATTCTAGGAACTGAGGCTTTTTTTTGTATTGGAAACATTAGAAAGAGGTTTTTCGTTTTTTTGTATGAAGGGTACAGGCATCATGTCGTCGGCTTATCTATCCTTTCCATTTCTACTGCCTCTTCCAACGGTCAGTGGAGAAACTGCCCTCGTACCTGTCATGGGAGTCTAGGATTGGACATTCCCCTTCTCGAGTGGGGCCTTACTAGCTCTGTAGCTATCGATGTAATAAAATGTAATCTTGTCATATCTTTTTTGTCTTTCGCATACCGCCGAAGCACAAAATAGTTGACAGACAAAATATATAATATCCTGAAAAACACTGCCATTGGACACCTCTTTGTCCTTCGGCTGGGTGAGTAGCTACAACACATTTTATCCTATGTATCTACGCCACCATTAGTCGCGTTAAAAATGCAATTATTTTTGGTTGTCCTAACTCGATGTCGTCGCTCTCCCTGTGGTACATTGAGGAAACCAAACAAGCACAAACAGGGGGCGGGAGAGTTGGAGCCGAGCGACACCAGCTGTGGGTTGGTGGCCTCGAAGTGGCAATAATCCTGTGTGGTATGCTTGCTGTCTTCGTTAAAAGTGTACTTATTCGTCAGCAGGCGATATCAAGTTGCTAAAAAGAGAAACTCCCGTGGTGCACCCGAAGAAAGCAGTCTTTCAGTACCTCCTAAACCTTTACCCCATGTGACAAAATGCGTAATTTTTTCCGCGATTTCTCCAAAATATTATATATTGAGACTCTTTTCGATGTTTGTATCTCGAAAATATCCATAGCGGAGTGGATGTTGCTACAGTCCATTCCACACACATGCCGCGCCACCTTACTCCCCGTAGCAGGCAGGTTGGGCCAGACTCGACCGCGCTATCGAAAAACTGATGTGAAATTCGGCGTCGCTAACGGTTGCAGCATAACTCATCGGATTCGGACTGTGGAAGCTTTGTAGAGTTTTCCCATACAAGTTATTTCGCGCTCTTCGGCGATGCAAATAACTATTTCTCTACATGTATTACAAAAATGACCAAAAATAATGATCCGTCATTTTGTTTAATATCTTTGGTAAATAATGACAAAACAGTAAGTAGACTACATTAAAACAAAGATAAGAAACTGTTTCATATAACTGAACCACTTTTTATTCAAATTCTTGACCCATAATGGCTTAGCAAGGGCATAAGATAGAAGGGTCGTTATACAGGTTATATTTTGTAGATGTAGATGTAGTTGATAGGCTTCATCAATAGATGTTCGATCGAATTAAGCAGTGGTGCGCTGTGATTGGTTATAAATTTCGCGCACCGGTTCGCCTTAGGAGCGAGAACAAGCCTAGTTGTGCCGAGTTACGCTGTTGTGAACGAGCCTTATTACCTTTGACGGGTTTCTGTACTCTTTTTCTCTATTGTCCAAATGATTTTACCAACCTACTCACCTTTCCTCAGCTACATAAAGGACCTGCACCTATATGATGAGAACATCGGAATTTGATTCCCTACCTCTCATTGTCGAATTGCATTAGAAATGATTCATTAGAAGACAAGTTATTTGTCACAATCACATTCATTTTCATAATTGATCCCTCTCCATTGTAATAATATCTGTAGTGTAGTGCATACTTGTGAGGCTTTGCCTCTTTACAAGCATTAGCAATTTATTCTAATGCATAATTAGTCGTAGTTACACTACCTTTAGGGCATAGTGTAACGCATGTTGGTGAATACTCATTTCCTGCCACACACCCCTGAGGTAGCTTGCAGGATATTTTGTTGATGTAGATGAAAGCGCTGCCCGTTGAAAACTTATCTTAGTCTTGGTATGCCGATTCCCCTTACTGGAATGTTTTCCCCTTCCGTTTTTCAGAAAACTTTCCCGAAATTCTTTCATGCGGAGCTTCCATCGGATCTAATCTCGTTCAGTCAATTCCAGGGACCCACCCTCATTGCCTTTATCTTTTGCGTTCTTTTGTTTTTCCATCTCCTATCTCTTTCTTTCGCCCCAAACTGTTCCCTATCTCCTTTCGCGCGCGAGATCACTCCATTCCGTCTACTTTTGTTTATTCCCTTGCTTGCGTTACCCAGTCGAATAAGAAAAAACGGATTGAATTGCCACCCATTTCTGTACTCTTTTTATGTGCAAAAACTGTGAGTGGAAACGAATAATAGACGAACGCTATCAAACCGTCGAGATTGTAAAAGGTGATTGAAAATATTTTTGCTGTTATGAAATCTGTGCTTTGAAATTTTACGACGTGATTTAAATCGTCATTTTTCCCGCGATCGAAAAGAGGCTATAATACCTGGAATTGATACTTTGTAGGTATTTAGGTTCGTTGAAAGATAGTAAAGCCAGTTAGTTGATTTGTCCCCAATGCTTGTTTTTCTAGATATTGCTTATAGTGCTTTTCGCATGTTTCCTGTTTGTTATCACTGAGAATTTATGTTGTTGCAAAATACACTACCCAATACTCATGCTGATTATAGTGCTTCTCGCATGTTTCCTGTTTGTTATCACTGATAATTTATGTTGTTGCAAAATACATTACCCAATACTCATGGTGACATTGACTGCATATATACATCTACGTATACGAAGTACCGCGCAAGCCACCACTAGGGTGTGTGGCACGGGGTGATTCCATACCAGGCATGCAGCACTCGTCCCAGCACAAATCAGAACCTCGCACGTTCCCCCGGCCGCTAGGCGCAGGCCAAAAAGCAGTTAGGAGAACAGTGCGCAATCCAACTAGAAACTGGGAGAGTGATACGTAAATGAACATGCAATCATGCAGAACAATGCTATAGACACATCTAGTGGTTATTATTACTTGTACTGTAAATTTCAGAATGCTACGAGATGCTACTTCGTGCAGAGATCAAAAAAATTAATGCAATTAAATTTTGTCCACCAGTGGACAAATCTTTACTGAGTTTTTTCATCTTGGCGTGGCATACTCTTTGTCGTCTTAACTATTTTATCACTTCTGTATTGTACCATCTTGGTTCACTGCCCTCTTTTTTTTACTTTACTTGGAATATATTTTCTGATCCCCGAATGTACGATCGAAAGAAAAGCTTTCCAACTCCCCTCCGTGTCTAACTTTACCCTTGATTCTTGGAAGTCGGGAAGAGAATGTTTGAGATGACTCTTGAACGCATTGAAATCGGCTATTTTAAAAATGTGGAACTTTCTTCTTTGTTTAAAATTTTTAAATATATTCAAAGAGAACTTTGCGGTAACTACTCTATGGTCACTAATGCCCTCAACAGTTTTTACCTTAATTACTTGTTGCGGTATATTTGTTGCCAATAAATCTAGAATATTGTCTCCTCTGTTAGGCGTCATACCTATCTGATGTAGGGCATTTGATGACAACGTGTACAGCAGGAACTCGCATATATCTTTGTCTCTTCCCCCAGATTTGTAACTGTAGGTCCTCCAATCTATAGAGGGCGTATTGAAATCTCCACCTATGATTAAATTTCTTTCGGTGTTCCTGGATGTGATGTTCGTATATTTCAATATATGCTACAAATAAAAAAAAACTGCGAAAATAATTGATTTATGCAAATAATTTAGTCTAAGAGATGTAAGTGTTAAAATGAAGTTATGTAAAATGGGGAGTCAGTACAACGTAGCATATTAATACAGAAACAGGAATAGATAGCAAATCACTTATAAACTATTTCATTTGTCGAATAAAACAGTTACAACGTCCCATTAGCAACTATTATAGCCTCTTATTTATCGTGAATAAATTCAAATTATTAACCTGCTAGTTCTGCTGTAATCTACTGTATTTGGGTTTCGCAAAATGTATTATAAGCCATTTGAAAATGTTTGTGACTTAAGAGGAAGCTTTTTTAATCTTCGGTATGATGGCAATTCCAATTTTAGTTGCTGTAGAAATATTTTAATATTATTAAAAAGTATCGTAACGTAAATCTACCAATATCTTTCAAATCACAGCTGCATGCCGTCTGGGGAAAAAATTTACCCCAGGGGGGACTCGAACCCCCAATCCCCGGTTTAGGAGACCGATGCCTTATCCATTAGGCCACTGGGGCGTGCTACGGTAGGCAGTTGAATAAGCAAACCATTTGAATGAGCTGTAAAGGGGGAGCGATACAATGTAATTTCAAATGTTTTATGTTAAAGCGCTGCTTTTTTAACGCACAGTTACTGAAGTGATTGGAGCCTTTAATGTTTGGCGGAGAAAAAATTTGTCGTTAGATGTACTGAGCTACCTCATTATAGTGCGTTACCGTACTGTTAATACAGTATTACACGTCTATTTGTTTTTTTGACGACATCTAACACAATGTATATGTGCAATGGATGAATAAAGTTTATTATTTTAATTGTTACAGTTGTAACATGACCCTCCGAGTCCCCGGCAAGCATCAGGTTTCATTGCCGTCATAATGGCCGAAGACTCGAGAGGGGTTGGGCAGTAATCGCAGCCACGTCCGACGCCCATCGGATATGTGGCTACGCTGCGGTAGGGTCATGCGTCCGCAGTAAACGGAGTGACCCCAGGATGACGGCCTTCTGCATGCGTGCAACTAGTAATTCCGCCTGTGCCACGCAGGACGGAATACACTTGATGTTATTTAGCAGCGAGCCCTTAACTCCACCGAGCACACCTATGATGAGGACCACCAGTTTCACAGAGTGTCCGGGGTACATCTGTCGAAGTTCGAAAAGCAGGTCTTGATATTTCGTCCGTTTTTCCACCTCCTTCGCATCCATGTTAGTTTCAGCCGGAGCCGAAAACTCGATCACGAACATGGAGCGTGTGAGGTGGTCGAGGAGAACGATATCAGGCTTGGTCGCCTCCAACTGCCTGGTGGTGGAAAAGGAGTAATTCCACCAGATCGTGCATTTATCGTTCTCCACGACGGACTCAATATCTCCAGGGGCATAGGGAAGCACAGGTGTTTCGTCGATGCCATAATGGTGTCGAAGATGAAAGTATAACACCCGTAGGGCCGCGTTGTGCCGAGCTAAATATGCTGACTTAGCGTAATAACTACAGCCGGAGAGAAGGTGACTCAAAGTCTCCGGCTGGGCTCGGCACGCCCTACATCTCGTGTCCGCAACCTCCGCTTTGAATATAATGCGGCGGTACACGAGTGTGTTTATGACACCATCCTGGCACGCGAGGACAAAACCCTCGGTCTCGGACTTCAGACCGGCGGAGCGTAGGAAGGCAAACGTTAGCTCCTTCGATAGCCCATGCTTTTCGATGTTTCGATAGAAACCCCCATGCATGGGCTTATCGGTATGCACCTTGAGCAAGGCCTTCTGCTCGGCTTTTTTTATTTCGAGCTTGAGGACGTCTGCCTTCAATGACAAGATGGTCGTGTCATTGTCGCTTCCGTCGGATGACGGGTCGAAGTCGAGACCGGTTTCGTCCGCTGCCCTCTTTGCCGCCTGGAAGAGAAACGCCCCTGCTCCCGCACTCTCGTGATCACTCACGAGATTGAGCAGGGGGTCCCTGCTTTTCAAAACTCGGCAAGCTGTACCCAGGACAACTCTGTTGTGGAGACATTCCAGACTCAATAGTCCTCTACCACCTACATTGCGAGGGAGATACAATCTGGCGACGGAAGATTTCGGATGAAGACTTCTATAGATGGTCATCATCTTCCTCGTTCCCCTATCGAGGTTCTGCAACTCGTTAACGTTCCACTTCATGCATGCGAAGGTATACAGTAGTGTAGGAACCGCGAACATGTTCGTGGCAAGAACCTTGTTCTTGCCTGACAGCTCAGAACTCCAGATGTTCCTGAGAGTCTGTCTGTATTTGGCGGTGAGCCTTTCCTTCACTGCTGTAACCTCCTGCATTCGGCGCTGGGGGACGCCGAGATATTCATAGCTGTCATCGTCCTCGAGGTGACGAATGACGCTCCCGTCAACAAGTTGCACGTCTTCCTTGATCTCCGAAAATCTTCCTCTCGCCAAGTGGATGGATGCACACTTGTCCAATCCGAACTCCATTCCTATAGCCTCACTGTATTCCAGTACGGTGTCCAGGGCAGTGCGAAGGTCTTTCGCATTAGAAGCATACAGCTTCAGGTCATCCATATAAAACAAATGGGTGACCTTATGCTTCCTGTCACCTGGAACACCACACATGTATCCTTTACCTCGTCGCAGCCTAAGGGACAGGGGTAGGAGGGAAATACAGAACAGTAGGGGGCTCAAGCTGTCGCCTTGAAAAACGCCACGGTGGTATGTTACCAACTCTGTGGAAACTGACCGCTTGCCTGAGGTCAGTACGAAGCGCGTTTTCCACAGTGGTAACAGGCGTTGGATGCAGGACACAACCTCAGGGTGGACTTTCATCAACTTCAGCATGGCGATCAATAGCTCATGCGAAGTGGTGTCAAAAGCCTTCTTGTAGTCCACCCAGGCCATTGATAGGTTTCGCTTATGCCGGATGGCATCCTGGCATATGCACCTATCAATGAGCAGGTTGTCCTTGCATCCCGCGATTCCCCGCTTTGAGCCCCTCTGCTCGTACACCTCCTCCCAAACCGGCTGGACTTGGTGTAGGATAAGGTCGCTCAAGATCGAGGTGAACGCCTTATATACAGTGTTGAGGCAGGTTATAGGGCGGTAGTTCTTTGGATTGGACAAGTCTCCCTTCTTAGGTATTAAAACCGTGCGTCCCTCAGTCAGCCAAGGTGGAATTGGTTCTCCACCATTTAGAAAGGACGTGAAGATTCTGGCGAGGTGTTGGTGGGTGGAAGTAAATTTCTTCCACCAGAAGTTATTCACGGCATCCATTCATGGAGCCGAGAAATTCTTCTTGCCAGAGAAGGCCTTCTTCACGTCACTTTCGGTGACTGAAAGAGGTCCATCCACATCTTGTAGGTGGCGGTCACAAACCTCTTTAAAGAGGCCTATGGCCGGAGTGTCTCCGTTGAATGGCTTCGACGTTTCGTATATTTCCTTCCAGAAACGTTCAACCTCTTGGACGGGTGGCGGAGATTCAACAACAGGCGGAGGTGGTCGAAAGAGACGGGACGGCTGAAGGAGAAAGGTGGCATTTTCTCTCACGACCCTACTCCTCTTCAGGAGTTTTTTCCGGGCCGTGGTGAGTGCCCGTACTCTATCGACCGCGTGCTGCTTAATGGTAAGCAGCACGCTTTTATTCAGCGTGTGATGGTTGTACCTGAGACTGCGCGCTATGCGCCGAACTTTAGGAGTGAAAGCTCGCCCAGATGCGATGTATTCCATCACACACTGAATTCTCGACGCCTGTTGTCTCGCCTGCGTGATCTTGGCCTCCAACTGTTCCAGCCTTTTTTCTGCTTTTTCCTCCCAAGAGGTGTTCTTTTGGGAGTGAGCCATGATTTTGGCAGCAGCGTAGACCACGCAATTGACCGTCCATAGGTCCGACGTCTCTGTCAGGATTTCGTCGATGAGGCCATTCAAACGGGAAAGGTGATTACCCCGCAGAGAGATTTTTTGGTGGATATCTCTCGGCCTAGGTTGTCCATCATCATAAGATATTGTGCTTAACAACCGCGTTCGTAGTTCAGCGACGGCCTGACCAGCTTCATCTCCATTTGGCATAGACTGCGGTATGAGTGCCGTTCTAGCCTCAGGTGGTGCAGAGGCTGCCTGTGTCGGGGAGAGTGGTCTGGCCGGTGGTGTGTTCCTCTGAACTGGCGGTTGGTGGAGAGTTTCCTTTTTTCGTAGGTGGTTGGCATAATCGCGCAGATTCTGCTGCGATAGGTGGTCGTGCTCTGGATGCATCTCACACCACAAAGAGTGCATCCTTGCCATATACCCCCTGCGTTCGGGCTCGCTGGCAGCATGGCATGCGAGGAGGTCGCCCCTTAGGGTTTCCGTCCACTGCATCCGGGCTCCCGTAACGGTGTTATTCGTGTTGCCACTCCCAACTTCACTAGGGCCCCCATCCGAGAGGGGCCGGTTGTGGGTGGCTTTCTCAGAATTCCTTTTTGGAACCAGTTTTACAACGTGTGGGGTGGTTAGCCCCACACGCAGACGTCCACCATTAGCCGGCAGGAGCCGTTACCAGGTACGCCACGTGGAGGCTGGTGGTCCGGCTTCCGTACCCGGCTGGTGGTCCGGCTTCCGTACCCTCCGGCTTCCGTACCCCTTTATTATTATTATTTTAATTGTTACAGTTGTAACATGACCCTCCGAGTCCCCGGCAAGCATCAGGTTTCATTGCCGTCATAATGGCCGAAGACTCGAGAGGGGTTAGGCAGTAATCGCAGCCACGTCCGACGCCCATCAGATGTGTGGCTACGCTGCGGTAGGGTCATGCGTCCGCAGTAAACGGAGTGACCCCAGGATGACGGCCTTCTGCATGCGTGCAACTTGTAATTCCGCCTGTGCCACGCAGGACGGAATACACTTGATGTTATTTAGCAGCGAGCCCTTAACTCCACCGAGCACACCTATGATGAGGACCACCAGTTTCACAGAGTGTCCGGGGTACATCTGTCGAAGTTCGAAAAGCAGGTCTTGATATTTCGTCCGTTTTTCCACCTCCTTCGCATCCATGTTAGTTTCAGCCGGAGCCGAAAACTCGATCACGAACATGGAGCGTGTGAGGTGGTCGAGGAGAACGATATCAGGCTTGGTCGCCTCCAACTGCCTGGTGGTGGAAAAGGAGTAATTCCACCAGATCGTACATTTATCGTTCTCCACGACGGACTCAATATCTCCAGGGGCATAGGGCAGCACAGGTGTTTCGTCGATGCCATAATGATGTCGAAAATGAAAGTATAACACTCGTAGGGCCGCGTTGTGCCGAGCTAAATATGCTGATTTAGCGTAATAACTACAGCCGGAGAGAAGGTGACTCAAAGTCTCCGGCTGGGCTCGGCACGCCCTACATTTCGTGTCCGCAACCTCCGCCTTGAATATAATGCGGCGGTACACGAGTGTGTTTATGACACCATCCTGGCACGCGAGGACAAAACCCTCGGTCTCGGACTTCAGACCGGCGGAGCGTAGGAAGGCAAACGTTAGCTCCTTCGATAGCCCATGCTTTTCGATGTTTCGATAAAAACCTCCATGCATGGGCTTATCGGTATGCTCCTTGAGCAAGGCCTTCTGCTCGGCTTTTTTTATTTCGAGCTTGAGGACGTCTGCCTTCAATGACAAGATGGTCGTGTCATTGTCGCTTCCGTCGGATGACGGGTCGAAGTCGAGACCGGTTTCGTCCGCTGCCCTCTTTGCCGCCTGGAAGAGAAACGCCCCTGCTCCCGCACTCTCGTGATCACTCACGAGATTGAGCAGGGGGTCCCTGCTTTTCAAAACTCGGCAAGCTGTACCCAGGACAACTCTGTTGTGGAGACATTCCAGACTCAATAGTCCTCTACCACCTACATTGCGAGGGAGATACAATCTGGCGACGGAAGATTTCAGATGAAGACTTCTATAGATGGTCATCATCTTCCTCGTTCCCCTATCGAGGTTCTGCAACTCGTTGACGTTCCACTTCATGCATCCGAAGGTATACAGCAGTGTAGGAACCGCGAACATGTTCGTGGCAAGAACCTTGTTCTTGCCTGACAGCTCAGAACTCCAGATGTTCCTGAGAGTCTGTCTGTATTTGGCGGTGAGCCTTTCCTTCACTGCTGTAACCTCCTGCATTCGGCGCTGGGGGACGCCGAGATATTCATAGCTGTCATCGTCCTCGAGGTGACGAATGACGCTCCCGTCAACAAGTTGCACGTCTTCCTTGATCTCCGAAAATCTTCCTCTCGCCAAGTGGATGGATGCACACTTGTCCAATCCGAACTCCATTCCTATAGCCTCACTGTATTCCAGTACGGTGTCCAGGGCAGTGCGAAGGTCTTTCGCATTAGAAGCGTACAGCTTCAGGTCATCCATATAAAACAAATGGGTGACCTTATGCTTCCTGTCACCTGGAACACCACACATGTATCCTTTACCTCGTCGCAGCCTAAGGGACAGGGGTAGGAGGGAAATACAGAACAGTAGGGGGCTCAAGCTGTCGCCTTGAAAAACGCCACGGTGGTATGTTACCAACTCTGTGGAAACTGACCGCTTGCCTGAGGTCAGAACGAAGCGCGTTTTCCACAGTGGTAACAGGCGTTGGATGCAGGACACAACCTCAGGGTGGACTTTCATCAACTTCAGCATGGCGATCAATAGCTCATGCGAAGTGGTGTCAAAAGCCTTCTTGTAGTCCACCCAGGCCATTGATAGGTTTCGCTTATGCCGGATGGCATCCTGGCATATGCACCTATCAATGAGCAGGTTGTCCTTGCATCCCGCGATTCCTCGCTTTGAGCCCCTCTGCTCGTACACCTCCTCCCAAACCGGCTGGACTTGGTGTAGGATAAGGTCGCTCAAGATCGAGGTGAACGCCTTATATACAGTGTTGAGGCAGGTTATAGGGCGGTAGTTCTTTGGATTGGACAAGTCTCCCTTCTTAGGTATTAAAACCGTGCGTCCCTCAGTCAGCCAAGGTGGAATTGGTTTTCCACCATTTAGAAAGGACGTGAAGATTCTGGCGAGGTGTTGGTGGGTGGAAGTAAATTTCTTCCACCAGAAGTTATTCACGGCATCCATTCCTGGAGCCGAGAAATTCTTCTTGCCAGAGAAGGCCTTCTTCACGTCACTTTCGGTGACTGAAAGAGGTCCATCCACATCTTGTAGGTGGCGGTCACAAACCTCTTTAAAGAGGCCTATGGCCGGAGTGTCTCCGTTGAATGGCTTCGACGTTTCGTATATTTCCTTCCAGAAACGTTCAACCTCTTGGACGGGTGGCGGAGATTCAACAACAGGCGGAGGTGGTCGAAAGAGACGGGACGGCTGAAGGAGAAAGGTGGCATTTTCTCTCACGCCCCTACTCTTCTTCAGGAGTTTTTTCCGGGCCGTGGTGAGTGCCCGAACTCTATCGACCGCGTGCTGCTTAATGGTAAGCAGCACGCTTTTATTCAGCGTGTGATGGTTGTACCTGAGACTGCGCGCTATGCGCCGAACTTTAGGAGTGAAAGCTCGCCCAGATGCGATGTATTCCATCACACACTGAATTCTCGACGCCTGTTGTCTCGCCTGCGTGATCTTGGCCTCCAACTGTTCCAGCCTTTTTTCTGCTTTTTCCTCCCAAGAGGTGTTCTTTTGGGAGTGAGCCATGATTTTGGCAGCAGCGTAGACCACGCAATTGACCGTCCATAGGTCCGACGTCTCTGTCAGGATTTCGTCGATGAGGCCATTCAAACGGGAAAGGTGATTACCCCGCAGAGAGATTTTTTGGTGGATATCTCTCGGCCTAGGTTGTCCATCATCATAAGATATTGTGCTTAACAACCGCGTTCGTAGTTCAGCGACGGCCTGACCAGCTTCATCTCCATTTGGCATAGACTGCGGTATGAGTGCCGTTCTAGCCTCAGGTGGTGCAGAGGCTGCCTGTGTCGGGGAGAGTGGTCTGGCCGGTGGTGTGTTCCTCTGAACTGGCGGTTGGTGGAGAGTTTCCTTTTTTCGTAGGTGGTTGGCATAATCGCGCAGATTCTGCTGCGATAGGTGGTCGTGCTCTGGATGCATCTCACACCACAAAGAGTGCATCCTTGCCATATACCCCCTGCGTTCGGGCTCGCTGGCAGCATGGCATGCGAGGAGGTCGCCCCTTAGGGTTTCCGTCCACTGCATCCGGGCTCCCGTAACGGTGTTATTCGTGTTGCCACTCCCAACTTCACTAGGGCCCCCATCCGAGAGGGGCCGGTTGTGGGTGGCTTTCTCAGAATTCCTTTTTGGAACCAGTTTTACCACGTGTGGGGTGGTTAGCCCCACACGCAGACGTCCACCATTAGCCGGCAGGAGCCGTTACCAGGTACGCCACGTGGAGGCTGGTGGTCCGGCTTCCGTACCCGGCTGGTGGTCCGGCTTCCGTACCCTCCGGCTTCCGTACCCCTTTATTATTATTATTTTAATTGTTACAGTTGTAACATGACCCTCCGAGTCCCCGGCAAGCATCAGGTTTCATTGCCGTCATAATGGCCGAAGACTCGAGAGGGGTTAGGCAGTAATCGCAGCCACGTCCGACGCCCATCAGATGTGTGGCTACGCTGCGGTAGGGTCATGCGTCCGCAGTAAACGGAGTGACCCCAGGATGACGGCCTTCTGCATGCGTGCAACTTGTAATTCCGCCTGTGCCACGCAGGACGGAATACACTTGATGTTATTTAGCAGCGAGCCCTTAACTCCACCGAGCACACCTATGATGAGGACCACCAGTTTCACAGAGTGTCCGGGGTACATCTGTCGAAGTTCGAAAAGCAGGTCTTGATATTTCGTCCGTTTTTCCACCTCCTTCGCATCCATGTTAGTTTCAGCCGGAGCCGAAAACTCGATCACGAACATGGAGCGTGTGAGGTGGTCGAGGAGAACGATATCAGGCTTGGTCGCCTCCAACTGCCTGGTGGTGGAAAAGGAGTAATTCCACCAGATCGTACATTTATCGTTCTCCACGACGGACTCAATATCTCCAGGGGCATAGGGCAGCACAGGTGTTTCGTCGATGCCATAATGATGTCGAAAATGAAAGTATAACACTCGTAGGGCCGCGTTGTGCCGAGCTAAATATGCTGATTTAGCGTAATAACTACAGCCGGAGAGAAGGTGACTCAAAGTCTCCGGCTGGGCTCGGCACGCCCTACATTTCGTGTCCGCAACCTCCGCCTTGAATATAATGCGGCGGTACACGAGTGTGTTTATGACACCATCCTGGCACGCGAGGACAAAACCCTCGGTCTCGGACTTCAGACCGGCGGAGCGTAGGAAGGCAAACGTTAGCTCCTTCGATAGCCCATGCTTTTCGATGTTTCGATAAAAACCTCCATGCATGGGCTTATCGGTATGCTCCTTGAGACAGGCCTTCTGCTCGGCTTTTTTTATTTCGAGCTTGAGGACGTCTGCCTTCAATGACAAGATGGTCGTGTCATTGTCGCTTCCGTCGGATGACGGGTCGAAGTCGAGACCGGTTTCGTCCGCTGCCCTCTTTGCCGCCTGGAAGAGAAACGCCCCTGCTCCCGCACTCTCGTGATCACTCACGAGATTGAGCAGGGGGTCCCTGCTTTTCAAAACTCGGCAAGCTGTACCCAGGACAACTCTGTTGTGGAGACATTCCAGACTCAATAGTCCTCTACCACCTACATTGCGAGGGAGATACAATCTGGCGACGGAAGATTTCAGATGAAGACTTCTATAGATGGTCATCATCTTCCTCGTTCCCCTATCGAGGTTCTGCAACTCGTTGACGTTCCACTTCATGCATCCGAAGGTATACAGCAGTGTAGGAACCGCGAACATGTTCGTGGCAAGAACCTTGTTCTTGCCTGACAGCTCAGAACTCCAGATGTTCCTGAGAGTCTGTCTGTATTTGGCGGTGAGCCTTTCCTTCACTGCTGTAACCTCCTGCATTCGGCGCTGGGGGACGCCGAGATATTCATAGGTGTCATCGTCCTCGAGGTGACGAATGACGCTCCCGTCAACAAGTTGCACGTCTTCCTTGATCTCCGAAAATCTTCCTCTCGCCAAGTGGATGGATGCACACTTGTCCAATCCGAACTCCATTCCTATAGCCTCACTGTATTCCAGTACGGTGTCCAGGGCAGTGCGAAGGTCTTTCGCATTAGAAGCGTACAGCTTCAGGTCATCCATATAAAACAAATGGGTGACCTTATGCTTCCTGTCACCTGGAACACCACACATGTATCCTTTACCTCGTCGCAGCCTAAGGGACAGGGGTAGGAGGGAAATACAGAACAGTAGGGGGCTCAAGCTGTCGCCTTGAAAAACGCCACGGTGGTATGTTACCAACTCTGTGGAAACTGACCGCTTGCCTGAGGTCAGAACGAAGCGCGTTTTCCACAGTGGTAACAGGCGTTGGATGCAGGACACAACCTCAGGGTGGACTTTCATCAACTTCAGCATGGCGATCAATAGCTCATGCGAAGTGGTGTCAAAAGCCTTCTTGTAGTCCACCCAGGCCATTGATAGGTTTCGCTTATGCCGGATGGCATCCTGGCATATGCACCTATCAATGAGCAGGTTGTCCTTGCATCCCGCGATTCCTCGCTTTGAGCCCCTCTGCTCGTACACCTCCTCCCAAACCGGCTGGACTTGGTGTAGGATAAGGTCGCTCAAGATCGAGGTGAACGCCTTATATACAGTGTTGAGGCAGGTTATAGGGCGGTAGTTCTTTGGATTGGACAAGTCTCCCTTCTTAGGTATTAAAACCGTGCGTCCCTCAGTCAGCCAAGGTGGAATTGGTTTTCCACCATTTAGAAAGGACGTGAAGATTCTGGCGAGGTGTTGGTGGGTGGAAGTAAATTTCTTCCACCAGAAGTTATTCACGGCATCCATTCCTGGAGCCGAGAAATTCTTCTTGCCAGAGAAGGCCTTCTTCACGTCACTTTCGGTGACTGAAAGAGGTCCATCCACATCTTGTAGGTGGCGGTCACAAACCTCTTTAAAGAGGCCTATGGCCGGAGTGTCTCCGTTGAATGGCTTCGACGTTTCGTATATTTCCTTCCAGAAACGTTCAACCTCTTGGACGGGTGGCGGAGATTCAACAACAGGCGGAGGTGGTCGAAAGAGACGGGACGGCTGAAGGAGAAAGGTGGCATTTTCTCTCACGCCCCTACTCTTCTTCAGGAGTTTTTTCCGGGCCGTGGTGAGTGCCCGAACTCTATCGACCGCGTGCTGCTTAATGGTAAGCAGCACGCTTTTATTCAGCGTGTGATGGTTGTACCTGAGACTGCGCGCTATGCGCCGAACTTTAGGAGTGAAAGTTCGCCCAGATAAGATGTATTCCATCACACACTGAATTCTCGACGCCTGTTGTCTCGCCTGCGTGATCTTGGCCTCCAACTGTTCAAGCCTCTTTGCTGCTTTGTCCTCCCAAGAGGTGTTCTTTTGGGAGTGAGCCATAATTTTGGCAGCAGCATAGACCACGCAATTTACCGTCCAAAGGTCCGACGTTTCCGTTAGGATTTCGTCGATAAGACCATTCAACTGGGGCAGGTGGTTACCCCGCAGAGAGATCTTCCGGTGGATGTCTCTCGGCCTAGGTTGTCCATCATCATAAGATATTGTGCTTAACAACCGCGTTCGTAGTTCAGCGACGGCCTGACCAGCTTCTTCTCCATTTGACATAGACAGCGGCATGAGTGCCGTTCTAGCCTCAGGTGGTGCAGAGGCTGCCTGTGTCGGGGAGAGTGGTCTGGCCGGTGGTGTGTTCCTCTGAACTGGCGGTTGGTGGAGAGTTTCCTTTTTTCGCAGGTGGTTGGCATAATCGCGCAGATTCTGCTGCGATAGGTGGTCGTGTTCTGGATGCATCTCACACCACAAAGAGTGCATCCTTGCCATATAACCCCTGCGTTCGGGCTCGCTGGCAGCATGGCATGCGAGGAGGTCGCCCCTTAGGGCTTCCGTCCACTGCATCCGGGCTCCCGTTACGGTGGTATTTGTATTGCCACACCCAACTGTACTAGGGCCCCCATCCGAGAGGGGCCGGTTGTGGGTGGCTTTCTCTGTATTCCTATTGGGAACCAGTTTTACTGCGTGTAGGGTGGTTAGCCCCACACGCAGACGTCCACCATTAGCCGGCAAGAGCCGTTGCCAGGTACGCCACGTGGAGGCTGGTGGTCCGGATTTCGTACCCTTATTATTATTTTAATTGTTACAGTTGTAACATGACCCTCCGAGTCCCCGGCAAGCATCAGGTTTCATTGCCGTCATAATGGCCGAAGACTCGAGAGGGGTTAGGCAGTAATCGCAGCCACGTCCGACGCCCATCAGATGTGTGGCTACGCTGCGGTAGGGTCATGCGTCCGCAGTAAACGGAGTGACCCCAGGATGACGGCCTTCTGCATGCGTGCAACTTGTAATTCCGCCTGTGCCACGCAGGACGGAATACACTTGATGTTATTTAGCAGCGAGCCCTTAACTCCACCGAGCACACCTATGATGAGGACCACCAGTTTCACAGAGTGTCCGGGGTACATCTGTCGAAGTTCGAAAAGCAGGTCTTGATATTTCGTCCGTTTTTCCACCTCCTTCGCATCCATGTTAGTTTCAGCCGGAGCCGAAAACTCGATCACGAACATGGAGCGTGTGAGGTGGTCGAGGAGAACGATATCAGGCTTGGTCGCCTCCAACTGCCTGGTGGTGGAAAAGGAGTAATTCCACCAGATCGTACCCTCCGGCTGGGCTCGGCACGCCCTACATTTCGTGTCCGCAACCTCCGCCTTGAATATAATGCGGCGGTACACGAGTGTGTTTATGACACCATCCTGGCACGCGAGGACAAAACCCTCGGTCTCGGACTTCAGACCGGCGGAGCGTAGGAAGGCAAACGTTAGCTCCTTCGATAGCCCATGCTTTTCGATGTTTCGATAAAAACCTCCATGCATGGGCTTATCGGTATGCTCCTTGAGCAAGGCCTTCTGCTCGGCTTTTTTATTTCGAGCTTGAGGACGTCTGCCTTCAATGACAAGATGGTCGTGTCATTGTCGCTTCCGTCGGATGACGGGTCGAAGTCGAGACCGGTTTCGTCCGCTGCCCTCTTTGCCGCCTGGAAGAGAAACGCCCCTGCTCCCGCACTCTCGTGATCACTCACGAGATTGAGCAGGGGGTCCCTGCTTTTCAAAACTCGGCAAGCTGTACCCAGGACAACTCTGTTGTGGAGACATTCCAGACTCAATAGTCCTCTACCACCTACATTGCGAGGGAGATACAATCTGGCGACGGAAGATTTCGGATGAAGACTTCTATAGATGGTCATCATCTTCCTCGTTCCCCTATCGAGGTTCTGCAACTCGTTGACGTTCCACTTCATGCATCCGAAGGTATACAGCAGTGTAGGAACCGCGAACATGTTCGTGGCAAGAACCTTGTTCTTGCCTGACAGCTCAGAACTCCAGATGTTCCTGAGAGTCTGTCTGTATTTGGCGGTGAGCCTTTCCTTCACTGCTGTAACCTCCTGCATTCGGCGCTGGGGGACGCCGAGATATTCATAGCTGTCATCGTCCTCGAGGTGACGAATGACGCTCCCGTCAACAAGTTGCACGTCTTCCTTGATCTCCGAAAATCTTCCTCTCGCCAAGTGGATGGATGCACACTTGTCCAATCCGAACTCCATTCCTATAGCCTCACTGTATTCCAGTACGGTGTCCAGGGCAGTGCGAAGGTCTTTCGCATTAGAAGCGTACAGCTTCAGGTCATCCATATAAAACAAATGGGTGACCTTATGCTTCCTGTCACCTGGAACACCACACATGTATCCTTTACCTCGTCGCAGCCTAAGGGACAGGGGTAGGAGGGAAATACAGAACAGTAGGGGGCTCAAGCTGTCGCCTTGAAAAACGCCACGGTGGTATGTTACCAACTCTGTGGAAACTGACCGCTTGCCTGAGGTCAGAACGAAGCGCGTTTTCCACAGTGGTAACAGGCGTTGGATGCAGGACACAACCTCAGGGTGGACTTTCATCAACTTCAGCATGGCGATCAATAGCTCATGCGAAGTGGTGTCAAAAGCCTTCTTGTAGTCCACCCAGGCCATTGATAGGTTTCGCTTATGCCGGATGGCATCCTGGCATATGCACCTATCAATGAGCAGGTTGTCCTTGCATCCCGCGATTCCCCGCTTTGAGCCCCTCTGCTCGTACACCTCCTCCCAAACCGGCTGGACTTGGTGTACGATAAGGTCGCTCAAGATCGAGGTGAACGCCTTATATACAGTGTTGAGGCAGGTTATAGGGCGGTAGTTCTTTGGATTGGACAAGTCTCCCTTCTTAGGTATTAAAACCGTGCGTCCCTCAGTCAGCCAAGGTGGAATTGGTTTTCCACCATTTAGAAAGGACGTGAAGATTCTGGCGAGGTGTTGGTGGGTGGAAGTAAATTTCTTCCACCAGAAGTTATTCACGGCATCCATTCATGGAGCCGAGAAATTCTTCTTGCCAGAGAAGGCCTTCTTCACGTCACTTTCGGTGACTGAAAGAGGTCCATCCACATCTTGTAGGTGGCGGTCACAAACCTCTTTAAAGAGGCCTATGGCCGGAGTGTCTCCGTTGAATGGCTTCGACGTTTCGTATATTTCCTTCCAGAAACGTTCAACCTCTTGGACGGGTGGCGGAGATTCAACAACAGGCGGAGGTGGTCGAAAGAGACGGGACGGCTGAAGGAGAAAGGTGGCATTTTCTCTCACGACCCTACTCCTCTTCAGGAGTTTTTTCCGGGCCGTGGTGAGTGCCCGTACTCTATCGACCGCGTGCTGCTTAATGGTAAGCAGCACGCTTTTATTCAGCGTGTGATGGTTGTACCTGAGACTGCGCGCTATGCGCCGAACTTTAGGAGTGAAAGCTCGCCCAGATGCGATGTATTCCATCACACACTGAATTCTCGACGCCTGTTGTCTCGCCTGCGTGATCTTGGCCTCCAACTGTTCCAGCCTTTTTTCTGCTTTTTCCTCCCAAGAGGTGTTCTTTTGGGAGTGAGCCATGATTTTGGCAGCAGCGTAGACCACGCAATTGACCGTCCATAGGTCCGACGTCTCTGTCAGGATTTCGTCGATGAGGCCATTCAAACGGGAAAGGTGATTACCCCGCAGAGAGATTTTTTGGTGGATATCTCTCGGCCTAGGTTGTCCATCATCATAAGATATTGTGCTTAACAACCGCGTTCGTAGTTCAGCGACGGCCTGACCAGCTTCATCTCCATTTGGCATAGACTGCGGTATGAGTGCCGTTCTAGCCTCAGGTGGTGCAGAGGCTGCCTGTGTCGGGGAGAGTGGTCTGGCCGGTGGTGTGTTCCTCTGAACTGGCGGTTGGTGGAGAGTTTCCTTTTTTCGTAGGTGGTTGGCATAATCGCGCAGATTCTGCTGCGATAGGTGGTCGTGCTCTGGATGCATCTCACACCACAAAGAGTGCATCCTTGCCATATACCCCCTGCGTTCGGGCTCGCTGGCAGCATGGCATGCGAGGAGGTCGCCCCTTAGGGTTTCCGTCCACTGCATCCGGGCTCCCGTAACGGTGTTATTCGTGTTGCCACTCCCAACTTCACTAGGGCCCCCATCCGAGAGGGGCCGGTTGTGGGTGGCTTTCTCAGAATTCCTTTTTGGAACCAGTTTTACAACGTGTGGGGTGGTTAGCCCCACACGCAGACGTCCACCATTAGCCGGCAGGAGCCGTTACCAGGTACGCCACGTGGAGGCTGGTGGTCCGGCTTCCGTACCCGGCTGGTGGTCCGGCTTCCGTACCCTCCGGCTTCCGTACCCCTTTATTATTATTATTTTAATTGTTACAGTTGTAACATGACCCTCCGAGTCCCCGGCAAGCATCAGGTTTCATTGCCGTCATAATGGCCGAAGACTCGAGAGGGGTTAGGCAGTAATCGCAGCCACGTCCGACGCCCATCAGATGTGTGGCTACGCTGCGGTAGGGTCATGCGTCCGCAGTAAACGGAGTGACCCCAGGATGACGGCCTTCTGCATGCGTGCAACTTGTAATTCCGCCTGTGCCACGCAGGACGGAATACACTTGATGTTATTTAGCAGCGAGCCCTTAACTCCACCGAGCACACCTATGATGAGGACCACCAGTTTCACAGAGTGTCCGGGGTACATCTGTCGAAGTTCGAAAAGCAGGTCTTGATATTTCGTCCGTTTTTCCACCTCCTTCGCATCCATGTTAGTTTCAGCCGGAGCCGAAAACTCGATCACGAACATGGAGCGTGTGAGGTGGTCGAGGAGAACGATATCAGGCTTGGTCGCCTCCAACTGCCTGGTGGTGGAAAAGGAGTAATTCCACCAGATCGTACATTTATCGTTCTCCACGACGGACTCAATATCTCCAGGGGCATAGGGCAGCACAGGTGTTTCGTCGATGCCATAATGATGTCGAAAATGAAAGTATAACACTCGTAGGGCCGCGTTGTGCCGAGCTAAATATGCTGATTTAGCGTAATAACTACAGCCGGAGAGAAGGTGACTCAAAGTCTCCGGCTGGGCTCGGCACGCCCTACATTTCGTGTCCGCAACCTCCGCCTTGAATATAATGCGGCGGTACACGAGTGTGTTTATGACACCATCCTGGCACGCGAGGACAAAACCCTCGGTCTCGGACTTCAGACCGGCGGAGCGTAGGAAGGCAAACGTTAGCTCCTTCGATAGCCCATGCTTTTCGATGTTTCGATAAAAACCTCCATGCATGGGCTTATCGGTATGCTCCTTGAGCAAGGCCTTCTGCTCGGCTTTTTTTATTTCGAGCTTGAGGACGTCTGCCTTCAATGACAAGATGGTCGTGTCATTGTCGCTTCCGTCGGATGACGGGTCGAAGTCGAGACCGGTTTCGTCCGCTGCCCTCTTTGCCGCCTGGAAGAGAAACGCCCCTGCTCCCGCACTCTCGTGATCACTCACGAGATTGAGCAGGGGGTCCCTGCTTTTCAAAACTCGGCAAGCTGTACCCAGGACAACTCTGTTGTGGAGACATTCCAGACTCAATAGTCCTCTACCACCTACATTGCGAGGGAGATACAATCTGGCGACGGAAGATTTCAGATGAAGACTTCTATAGATGGTCATCATCTTCCTCGTTCCCCTATCGAGGTTCTGCAACTCGTTGACGTTCCACTTCATGCATCCGAAGGTATACAGCAGTGTAGGAACCGCGAACATGTTCGTGGCAAGAACCTTGTTCTTGCCTGACAGCTCAGAACTCCAGATGTTCCTGAGAGTCTGTCTGTATTTGGCGGTGAGCCTTTCCTTCACTGCTGTAACCTCCTGCATTCGGCGCTGGGGGACGCCGAGATATTCATAGGTGTCATCGTCCTCGAGGTGACGAATGACGCTCCCGTCAACAAGTTGCACGTCTTCCTTGATCTCCGAAAATCTTCCTCTCGCCAAGTGGATGGATGCACACTTGTCCAATCCGAACTCCATTCCTATAGCCTCACTGTATTCCAGTACGGTGTCCAGGGCAGTGCGAAGGTCTTTCGCATTAGAAGCGTACAGCTTCAGGTCATCCATATAAAACAAATGGGTGACCTTATGCTTCCTGTCACCTGGAACACCACACATGTATCCTTTACCTCGTCGCAGCCTAAGGGACAGGGGTAGGAGGGAAATACAGAACAGTAGGGGGCTCAAGCTGTCGCCTTGAAAAACGCCACGGTGGTATGTTACCAACTCTGTGGAAACTGACCGCTTGCCTGAGGTCAGAACGAAGCGCGTTTTCCACAGTGGTAACAGGCGTTGGATGCAGGACACAACCTCAGGGTGGACTTTCATCAACTTCAGCATGGCGATCAATAGCTCATGCGAAGTGGTGTCAAAAGCCTTCTTGTAGTCCACCCAGGCCATTGATAGGTTTCGCTTATGCCGGATGGCATCCTGGCATATGCACCTATCAATGAGCAGGTTGTCCTTGCATCCCGCGATTCCTCGCTTTGAGCCCCTCTGCTCGTACACCTCCTCCCAAACCGGCTGGACTTGGTGTAGGATAAGGTCGCTCAAGATCGAGGTGAACGCCTTATATACAGTGTTGAGGCAGGTTATAGGGCGGTAGTTCTTTGGATTGGACAAGTCTCCCTTCTTAGGTATTAAAACCGTGCGTCCCTCAGTCAGCCAAGGTGGAATTGGTTTTCCACCATTTAGAAAGGACGTGAAGATTCTGGCGAGGTGTTGGTGGGTGGAAGTAAATTTCTTCCACCAGAAGTTATTCACGGCATCCATTCCTGGAGCCGAGAAATTCTTCTTGCCAGAGAAGGCCTTCTTCACGTCACTTTCGGTGACTGAAAGAGGTCCATCCACATCTTGTAGGTGGCGGTCACAAACCTCTTTAAAGAGGCCTATGGCCGGAGTGTCTCCGTTGAATGGCTTCGACGTTTCGTATATTTCCTTCCAGAAACGTTCAACCTCTTGGACGGGTGGCGGAGATTCAACAACAGGCGGAGGTGGTCGAAAGAGACGGGACGGCTGAAGGAGAAAGGTGGCATTTTCTCTCACGCCCCTACTCTTCTTCAGGAGTTTTTTCCGGGCCGTGGTGAGTGCCCGAACTCTATCGACCGCGTGCTGCTTAATGGTAAGCAGCACGCTTTTATTCAGCGTGTGATGGTTGTACCTGAGACTGCGCGCTATGCGCCGAACTTTAGGAGTGAAAGTTCGCCCAGATAAGATGTATTCCATCACACACTGAATTCTCGACGCCTGTTGTCTCGCCTGCGTGATCTTGGCCTCCAACTGTTCAAGCCTCTTTGCTGCTTTGTCCTCCCAAGAGGTGTTCTTTTGGGAGTGAGCCATAATTTTGGCAGCAGCATAGACCACGCAATTTACCGTCCAAAGGTCCGACGTTTCCGTTAGGATTTCGTCGATAAGACCATTCAACTGGGGCAGGTGGTTACCCCGCAGAGAGATCTTCCGGTGGATGTCTCTCGGCCTAGGTTGTCCATCATCATAAGATATTGTGCTTAACAACCGCGTTCGTAGTTCAGCGACGGCCTGACCAGCTTCTTCTCCATTTGACATAGACAGCGGCATGAGTGCCGTTCTAGCCTCAGGTGGTGCAGAGGCTGCCTGTGTCGGGGAGAGTGGTCTGGCCGGTGGTGTGTTCCTCTGAACTGGCGGTTGGTGGAGAGTTTCCTTTTTTCGCAGGTGGTTGGCATAATCGCGCAGATTCTGCTGCGATAGGTGGTCGTGTTCTGGATGCATCTCACACCACAAAGAGTGCATCCTTGCCATATAACCCCTGCGTTCGGGCTCGCTGGCAGCATGGCATGCGAGGAGGTCGCCCCTTAGGGCTTCCGTCCACTGCATCCGGGCTCCCGTTACGGTGGTATTTGTATTGCCACACCCAACTGTACTAGGGCCCCCATCCGAGAGGGGCCGGTTGTGGGTGGCTTTCTCTGTATTCCTATTGGGAACCAGTTTTACTGCGTGTAGGGTGGTTAGCCCCACACGCAGACGTCCACCATTAGCCGGCAAGAGCTGTTGCCAGGTACGCCACGTGGAGGCTGGTGGTCCGGATTTCGTACCCTTATTATTATTTTAATTGTTACAGTTGTAACATGACCCTCCGAGTCCCCGGCAAGCATCAGGTTTCATTGCCGTCATAATGGCCGAAGACTCGAGAGGGGTTAGGCAGTAATCGCAGCCACGTCCGACGCCCATCAGATGTGTGGCTACGCTGCGGTAGGGTCATGCGTCCGCAGTAAACGGAGTGACCCCAGGATGACGGCCTTCTGCATGCGTGCAACTTGTAATTCCGCCTGTGCCACGCAGGACGGAATACACTTGATGTTATTTAGCAGCGAGCCCTTAACTCCACCGAGCACACCTATGATGAGGACCACCAGTTTCACAGAGTGTCCGGGGTACATCTGTCGAAGTTCGAAAAGCAGGTCTTGATATTTCGTCCGTTTTTCCACCTCCTTCGCATCCATGTTAGTTTCAGCCGGAGCCGAAAACTCGATCACGAACATGGAGCGTGTGAGGTGGTCGAGGAGAACGATATCAGGCTTGGTCGCCTCCAACTGCCTGGTGGTGGAAAAGGAGTAATTCCACCAGATCGTACCCTCCGGCTGGGCTCGGCACGCCCTACATTTCGTGTCCGCAACCTCCGCCTTGAATATAATGCGGCGGTACACGAGTGTGTTTATGACACCATCCTGGCACGCGAGGACAAAACCCTCGGTCTCGGACTTCAGACCGGCGGAGCGTAGGAAGGCAAACGTTAGCTCCTTCGATAGCCCATGCTTTTCGATGTTTCGATAAAAACCTCCATGCATGGGCTTATCGGTATGCTCCTTGAGCAAGGCCTTCTGCTCGGCTTTTTTATTTCGAGCTTGAGGACGTCTGCCTTCAATGACAAGATGGTCGTGTCATTGTCGCTTCCGTCGGATGACGGGTCGAAGTCGAGACCGGTTTCGTCCGCTGCCCTCTTTGCCGCCTGGAAGAGAAACGCCCCTGCTCCCGCACTCTCGTGATCACTCACGAGATTGAGCAGGGGGTCCCTGCTTTTCAAAACTCGGCAAGCTGTACCCAGGACAACTCTGTTGTGGAGACATTCCAGACTCAATAGTCCTCTACCACCTACATTGCGAGGGAGATACAATCTGGCGACGGAAGATTTCGGATGAAGACTTCTATAGATGGTCATCATCTTCCTCGTTCCCCTATCGAGGTTCTGCAACTCGTTGACGTTCCACTTCATGCATCCGAAGGTATACAGCAGTGTAGGAACCGCGAACATGTTCGTGGCAAGAACCTTGTTCTTGCCTGACAGCTCAGAACTCCAGATGTTCCTGAGAGTCTGTCTGTATTTGGCGGTGAGCCTTTCCTTCACTGCTGTAACCTCCTGCATTCGGCGCTGGGGGACGCCGAGATATTCATAGCTGTCATCGTCCTCGAGGTGACGAATGACGCTCCCGTCAACAAGTTGCACGTCTTCCTTGATCTCCGAAAATCTTCCTCTCGCCAAGTGGATGGATGCACACTTGTCCAATCCGAACTCCATTCCTATAGCCTCACTGTATTCCAGTACGGTGTCCAGGGCAGTGCGAAGGTCTTTCGCATTAGAAGCGTACAGCTTCAGGTCATCCATATAAAACAAATGGGTGACCTTATGCTTCCTGTCACCTGGAACACCACACATGTATCCTTTACCTCGTCGCAGCCTAAGGGACAGGGGTAGGAGGGAAATACAGAACAGTAGGGGGCTCAAGCTGTCGCCTTGAAAAACGCCACGGTGGTATGTTACCAACTCTGTGGAAACTGACCGCTTGCCTGAGGTCAGAACGAAGCGCGTTTTCCACAGTGGTAACAGGCGTTGGATGCAGGACACAACCTCAGGGTGGACTTTCATCAACTTCAGCATGGCGATCAATAGCTCATGCGAAGTGGTGTCAAAAGCCTTCTTGTAGTCCACCCAGGCCATTGATAGGTTTCGCTTATGCCGGATGGCATCCTGGCATATGCACCTATCAATGAGCAGGTTGTCCTTGCATCCCGCGATTCCTCGCTTTGAGCCCCTCTGCTCGTACACCTCCTCCCAAACCGGCTGGACTTGGTGTAGGATAAGGTCGCTCAAGATCGAGGTGAACGCCTTATATACAGTGTTGAGGCAGGTTATAGGGCGGTAGTTCTTTGGATTGGACAAGTCTCCCTTCTTAGGTATTAAAACCGTGCGTCCCTCAGTCAGCCAAGGTGGAATTGGTTTTCCACCATTTAGAAAGGACGTGAAGATTCTGGCGAGGTGTTGGTGGGTGGAAGTAAATTTCTTCCACCAGAAGTTATTCACGGCATCCATTCCTGGAGCCGAGAAATTCTTCTTGCCAGAGAAGGCCTTCTTCACGTCACTTTCGGTGACTGAAAGAGGTCCATCCACATCTTGTAGGTGGCGGTCACAACCTCTTTAAAGAGGCCTATGGCCGGAGTGTCTCCGTTGAATGGCTTCGACGTTTCGTATATTTCCTTCCAGAAACGTTCAACCTCTTGGACGGGTGGCGGAGATTCAACAACAGGCGGAGGTGGTCGAAAGAGACGGGACGGCTGAAGGAGAAAGGTGGCATTTTCTCTCACGCCCCTACTCTTCTTCAGGAGTTTTTTCCGGGCCGTGGTGAGTGCCCGAACTCTATCGACCGCGTGCTGCTTAATGGTAAGCAGCACGCTTTTATTCAGCGTGTGATGGTTGTACCTGAGACTGCGCGCTATGCGCCGAACTTTAGGAGTGAAAGTTCGCCCAGATAAGATGTATTCCATCACACACTGAATTCTCGACGCCTGTTGTCTCGCCTGCGTGATCTTGGCCTCCAACTGTTCAAGCCTCTTTGCTGCTTTGTCCTCCCAAGAGGTGTTCTTTTGGGAGTGAGCCATAATTTTGGCAGCAGCATAGACCACGCAATTTACCGTCCAAATGTCCGACGTTTCCGTTAGGATTTCGTCGATAAGACCATTCAACTGGGGCAGGTGGTTACCCCGCAGAGAGATCTTCCGGTGGATGTCTCTCGGCCTAGGTTGTCCATCATCATAAGATATTGTGCTTAACAACCGCGTTCGTAGTTCAGCGACGGCCTGACCAGCTTCTTCTCCATTTGACATAGACAGCGGCATGAGTGCCGTTCTAGCCTCAGGTGGTGCAGAGGCTGCCTGTGTCGGGGAGAGTGGTCTGGCCGGTGGTGTGTTCCTCTGAACTGGCGGTTGGTGGAGAGTTTCCTTTTTTCGCAGGTGGTTGGCATAATCGCGCAGATTCTGCTGCGATAGGTGGTCGTGTTCTGGATGCATCTCACACCACAAAGAGTGCATCCTTGCCATATAACCCCTGCGTTCGGGCTCGCTGGCAGCATGGCATGCGAGGAGGTCGCCCCTTAGGGCTTCCGTCCACTGCATCCGGGCTCCCGTTACGGTGGTATTTGTATTGCCACACCCAACTGTACTAGGGCCCCCATCCGAGAGGGGCCGGTTGTGGGTGGCTTTCTCTGTATTCCTATTGGGAACCAGTTTTACTGCGTGTAGGGTGGTTAGCCCCACACGCAGACGTCCACCATTAGCCGGCAAGAGCCGTTGCCAGGTACGCCACGTGGAGGCTGGTGGTCCGGATTTCGTACCCTCCGGCTGTTTTCGTACCCTTATTATTATTATTATTATTATACTTGTGCACCGCTGCTTCCTACGCTATGAGCTGCTATTACAGGCACGGAAGGTAATAACGTATGGAAATATCACAAAATATTATAACCTTTTTCAATCATCAGGATCATAGCCGTAAGCTCACTTATAGTTAACAATGCATACCGCAGCTTCTAAAATGTTAAGAAAAATTGATCATGCAAAGTGCTTACAGAAACACAAGCGTATAGAATCACTAGCAATAATAGTGTACATATAAGCACCCAAAATGGAGTTTTTGATGATAGATACCTTAGAAAAATCATTACTTACGAGTGAAAATGATTTTTACTGCCATATTTTTAAATAATTGAATGTTCGATAGCGTGAAATATATTCCGTTCATAAAAGAAAAGGTCATAAAAACTCATAATGAGAGTTATAGTGTAGGATAGGATAGCTACTTTGAATTCTACACAACATCCGTTCGTTTCGGGTTGTTTGACGTTATCCTCTAAATATTTTGTCTCCCCCTCCGTTGCGCCAATTTTGTTAGGTTTTTCTTATTTTTTTCTTTAGCCCCTCTGAGTGCTTTTGCTCAGCCTCTCCCTACTTTCATCGGTTTTCATTCAGTTGGCTTATCGCAGTCGATACGGTCCTTGACGTGTCACTATTTCCTCTCTGGGATTTCGGCATGATGAGAACCATTTTGCAGTTTCAAATGTATTTCCATTGATTTTATGAGGGAATGTACTCCATCCTTCCCAACTCGTGAGAACTCTTTTGGCTGTTGACGATGTCCTGTTTTCTGAAACGGGCTAAATTGGGCAGCTACTAGTAGGTAATGTTTCAAATTTTGGTTTTCAGAGTTTATTGGGTGCCTTATTAAGTCATATACGTCGTTATACATACATACATATATATATATATATATATATATATATATATATATATATATATATATATGTATATATATATATATATATATATATATATATATATGTATATATGGTCATATATACGTGGATCCCTTTTGAAACTTGTAGAATCAAGTAATGCCAAGCATATTACTGGTGAATCGAGAAACCTGACCGTTCCAATGAATTCTTCAACCCTGACGTATTGCTCAGATTATTTTTGTGGCTATAGTAATGTCTAAATTGTGTCACCGTTTCAAAAGAATAATTTACTTTAAGAAACCTCGAACAGTTTCAAAGCCCTTAAATCATTTTCATAAGGATAAGAAAACATTCCGGTGTTAACATTCGACAACTATGCGATACGCTCTTGGTTAAAATCAATCTATAAATGGGGTGAACCAGTCGCCAGTGGAAGAATATATTTTCCTTTCATCTTCAGAACCATTTGCGACTCCACGGCTCGTGAAACAGCACGGGAAGACGAGGGAGGACTTGATACGCGTGTCCCGAGTCTGCGAATACGGAGAAAAAAATCACAACTGTCCCTGACGATGCTTTCGATCCCACTGAACCTTCCACATTGTCCTCCCGCTGTACCAACCCCTCGACACTCTGCGGTAAACAATCAACCCGCTCCCCTCAATCTCTCGCCTACAATCCCCTCCCCCCTATACTTTCTGCCAACCCCTTCCCCAGCGGACTGTAAGTAAGGAAACTTGGTGAGTGGGAGCCCGGGCTCCAATGATCGGACAGAGATAAATGAACTCCGAAATTGAAGTGATGGGAGGCGCGGGGAGGGGGAGGTCGGAAAAGGATGATGTGCCGGGGATGTATAAATCGACTTGGTGGAAAAAAAATAAATGAACGTCGAGATGCGAAGAATGAAGTGAGGGTGAGAGGGTGGGAGGGATGCGGGGAAAATGATTCTGAGGGGAGTGGGGGAAATGAGGGAGAGGACGGGGCTAGTTGGGTATGGGGGATTCTGTGGTTGGCGGTAGAGAAAAAAATGGGTACAGGGGTCACCGTTTTGACCTTTCTCCTTTATCACACCACGGCGGAAGGGCATTGTTTATTTCAGAAGCGTCAATTGTAGGGGAAAAACCATTTGGGTACTGTCTTGAAAGATTACCCTCGCTAATTAACAAAATATACATTTTCGGTTCATCTCAGAAGATGCAAAGGTACCCGCAAAGTTACATTGGGAAACACTTAGCTATAGTAAAGTCTTCTGATCCGTCCTCAGAGAAACTTGGTTTCATTAGACATATTAAAGGCAAGGAGGTTGATACAGAAGGCGTTGTTTACGATCTTTCAGTGTGGTCAAAATTCCGTCATCTTGGTTTTTCAATTTCTGGACTTAATGTTCGTCTTTCTGCGCCACGTGATTGCCTGCCTCGTGCTACCTTGTGCTCTTTATTTTCGTGCTGATAGCTGTTGAGCTATTTACGTTCACGTAGCCATAATTGGTTGATTCAACATTTCGTCAGAACAAGCGGACTAATTTATGGTTGTTTTGCACATAATTATTTTATTTCATTCCTTGACTACATTTGAGAACGTTTCAATTTTATTTGGCTATTATTGTGTTACATTTTAGTGGAGATGCAGGATGTTAGTTAATCTGGAACCATGAAAATACGCTTTTTGGACTTGGATTTTCTTTTTAGCTGAGCAAAAAGCTTATCTACATCTACAAAATACCCTGCAAGCCACCTCAGGGGTGTGTGACAGGGGGTGAGTATTCACCAACATGCATTAAACTATACCCTAAAGTTAGTGTAACTACGACTAATTATGCATTAGCATAAATCGCTAATGTTTGTCACGAGGTAAAGCCTCACAAGCATGAACTACACTACAGACATTATCACACTTATGGTTCAACGTAAGCTGTATTATGTACATGTATGGTTAAACACCACAAGGTTCAACGTAATCAAGTAACGTAACGGGCTTTCTAATTATTTTTCACTAGAAAAAGATATCTTGGTAATAATTTTGCGAAAGTACTTTTTACTAAAAATAGGAGACAAGAGCTCAAGAGAGTTCTATAATTAGCGAAGTGTGCTGATAAGATGTATCGTGGTAATGAAACATAGTGGCAGATCCGTTGTCTTAGGCGTAACTTTATGGAATTTGCTTAGCATTGTGAATGAGAAGCAGTAACTTTGTAATTCCACATGTATTTACAAGAGACGACCTAGGTTTGGACGTAGCACGTCGTCATCAGGTGACGTAGTCATGTCGACGTTGCACGTCATCATCACCACCTGATTATGACGTGCTACGTCGAAACCTAGGTAGTTTCCTATAAATACAAGTGGAATTACAAAGTTACTGCTTCTCATTCACAATGGTGGCAGTTGTATAGAAAATCCTTTTTAGTTGAATTTCAGTTCATTGACCACGTTCATTGACTCAGTTCAATGACTACGAACTGGCTTCGTACGAGGAAGTAAACTAGTCTCTGTTCTTGACTACAATGGTTCCCAAGGTCTAAAATCTACGTTAATAACGTCAAAATGCGCAATCTGTGATTCATATCAACTTTCTAGCTCTCTATGACTCTCAATTCAATTGTTTAGATGGGCTTCTAAGATGGGTTGCGAACAATACCATTGCATTTCGATGAAGCTTCTTTTTCGATTGTAAACATTGCCGTGAAACACGTATTAGAGTTAGAGTAGTCTCAGTGCCGAGTTAATGAATATCGCACTTGGCCATTTAGGGACACTTAATGTATTTTAACAGAGGATAGTATAATTGCCTGATCACACGTCCCCCGTACCAATACGGGACGTCTGCTGAGGCGATATATGTAGTACATGTACTATGTAGTACATAAATAGATATGTAGCACATAAATAGGTATCAAATAGCCCTTCACAATTAGATGTCCCAGGGGACGATCACAACAATTGACGATCGGATAAGTGTCCATGTCACGCAACTCCATTCAACTCAAAGAATCCAATCTATAGCGCGTCGTTGACCTTTCCCGCCCTCTCAAGTTAAATGCAGTTAAGTTGGCAGCGTTTCCTACCGTATGTTCCCTCCGCACCTTTGCCAACCCCTTCACGTCATCCCCTCCATGACGTCAAACTTAGCGCAGGATACTGCCACCAAGTTTCACTACCATTGTGAACACTTGAGTCGTATTTCAAAATGAGAGATGAATTGAATGTTACAAAAGTTTAGGAGATTAGCTTATGAAACGTGTAGATGGGAATAGAAGTGCAGGAGAGTTGTTGAAAAGACAAGGGTGTAAAATTCTGCGTTAAAAATTAGGGGTTATCGTAAATCTTAGAAAAGCACCCAGAAACATGTGTAATTTCTAACGCTAAGGATATAATCAAGGTACTACATTTCTTTGGGAGAGACACCCAGGTTAAATTGAAGAAATTGGTTTTCTGAATAAAGGACTGGTTACTTCCATGCAATTATTCACGATCTCAAATAACCCTGTGATCGATCGCACCAATTTTGAAAGGGAAAAACTGTGAGTTTAAAAAAAATATATTTGCACATACTACACCAGTGTGATTACCCTACAAGCCACCTCAAGAGTGTGTGGCAGGGGGTGACTCCACGTGAGGTTTTTGTGCTATTTTTAAAATGCAACGGATTCAAATTTTCACTCAAAGTTTAAAAAATCGGAAGAAGTTTGAATTTGCGCACTTTCCCTTAAATCAATAATTCGTCGAAGAATATGTGTACTGGATTATAATGGGATATGCGCTGCAATTATTTTGATGCTAATACTTCTTTTGCCTGATGTCTTCTTGATTATACTAATGTAAGGCAGGGTTTCAAAAATTCTCTGCAACACTCGCTGATGAAGGCTCAATGGGCTTGATACATGTGAAAAAGCACATTTTCCTTAATCGAATTCCGTGAAATAACAAAGCGTAAAGCATCGCAACTGAATGAGTTCCGCGGTTCTCTAACCGTGAGCACCAATTTCAAAGGCTATCGTATTCCCGCAAAAATGTCGACAAGTCATTTTTGAATTTTCATTTCCATGGCCGTCCATGCGAGTAATTCTCTCATTTGTCAAATCTGGTGATGCCAGGTTTTTTTAAACGAAGTAATGAAATAGATGATGACAACGTAGGAAAATCGTTATTAATGATTCAGCCAAGCATCGCTGGATGGCCGTAATGGAGGTTATTGATCGGGAAAAACCGAGAAATAATAATAATAATTTCAAGCATGCCCTAATGGCAGACCAAGTAAGAGACGTCGAGAGCCATAAATTTAACGCGAAGGAACAAATGGTGTCGTTATTAAACGATTTTCTTGCCGTTTCCTCTGATTCGGCGGGAGAAAATTCTCCTGGCATTTCATTTCATGCATTTTGGCTGGTGCTGCATCATTCCTGCTTGGCTAAGCTTTCGCTTTCATCATTTGAGTTTTTTTCAAAAATGTAATGGACATCAAAAACTTCACCTACGATCTCTCGCCATACTTAACTAGGCTCTTTTTTGAAAACCCATTTACTGAACTATATTCAATTATGATAACATATTTTCCGGTGAAATGAGTTTGTGACATTATTTCTATCAATGAAAAGATTCCAAGCCTTTCTGGTTACCACAAACATCATTAACTAATTATCATATATTAGGTAGTTATTACTATGTACAGCATATATACATATTTAATAAGCCATAAAAATTCTGTGGCCTTACCGTTCGGAATGCATCTTGAGTTGCACCAATTGTCCTCTCTGTACATATGTGATCATTGACATTTTTTGCTTGCATCAACTTAAAAACAGTTATCTTAACATTCATTTATCAATAAATGGTAATTATTAACCGTTGTTGAGATAATGAGTAACCATTAGTACTGATAAAAGTACGCATGAAATATAGTAGAGAGAAAATGGTGTACCTACTGTCCACTAGGCAATGCAAACGTAATGATTAATGAAACCCCGTGAAATGTGCGATTTTTAGATTACGAAACAAGCTAACTGTATCCATAAAAGTTGATGGTCTCCGAGAAAAAATACGAATCCTATCAGTGGCAGAGATTTTTCAATTGAATCCCGATCCCTACTTCATCTACAAAAAAATCCCTACATCTTCACTTCGGTGCTATGTGGATAGTACTTCAAGTGCTGAAGGTACTTCGTCTGTCTGATGGGACGTTAGACTCTGTTCTCCTTGGTGCCTTCCGTTATAAGTAGGCTAATAGATACCTCTCCAACATTCCTATATTCCCCAAATAATCCTTCCCTTACCACTCTACCTAGTAGGCGCATATTAATTAGTTGCCAGTCACCCCTCGTAAAAACCAACAATCCGAACAATATTACATTTCAAAGGGATAATTGGCATTTTCTAAAGTTAATTTCTGCGTATATGCACAAAGTACCCTGAATGCCGCATTGAGTGTAAGTTTTCTCCAATCATGCACTACGTTATATGTTACAAAAGTTTTTGGCTTTTGTTGAACATAATGAGGAGAGAGTAAATAAGAAGTGCTACTATACAATGCAACTAAATACATGCACATAAGAGTCAAGAGTCATACAACAAGCATGTAAGACGTGCTGTTAGTATCAAATTATGTAGTTGCAAAATACAGAAATATAGAGGGCCCCTCTAAAATTGGTAGGATACCTATAGTGCATCGCGTGCTTATTAGGCTTCGCCTACTGATAAACATTAACGATTTATCCTAATGCATCAATAGTCGTAGTTACATTAACTTTAACATTAATTTTAGTGTAATGCATGTTGAGGACTACTCACATCCTTGAGGTGGCTTGCAGGGTATATTGTACATGAATACTAACTAATTAACTGCAACTTGACTAAATAATCGCAAATTTACTAAAAAGGTACTATACCTACTATATGCAAAAAACTAGGAGTACAACCTAGAGAAAAATCTATTTCAAATCAACTAGTACCGCATTTGTCGTATTAGTTTTGACTAACTGCGAGCATTGAGGATTTAGCATAATTTTCTACTCGTAATTTCTATATTACTTGTGTTCCTTCCTTTTTGATCGTAGCTATCTGGCAGTTAGAATTGAATTTTAAAAGTGCGGTGTTATGAATTTTTGGAAAAAGAATAACTCGGTCAACGATACGTACACAATTAATCAAACAGACTTATCAAATGTAGAGTCAGTTAAATACTTAGGTGTGACCCTTACTCAGGACCTGTCTTGGGGGAAACACGTTCGGGAAATCTGCGGACAGGCTAGTCGCAAATTGGGATTTATCGAGAGAATATTAGGAAAATGCGACGAAAAAGCTAAAGAGCGATGTTATTTTTCACTCGTGAGACCTCACTTGGAGTACGCCGCTAGCATATAGGACCCTTACGAAGTAGGACTAATCTCTGAAATAGATAGAATACAACGGAGAGCAGCAAGATTTGTGAAAGGTTGTTACGATAAACTCAGTAGTGTTACCGAATTGTTGAAGGAATTAGGGTGGGAATCTCTTACTGATCGAAGGGAGAAATACAGGTTAAATATTTTGCGCAAACTCGGAGCAGACAGTTTTTTGCCGGACGTTCAACACATACTGCGAGAGCCAACGTACTACAGTAGAAGCGATCACAGGAATAAAATAAAGGAAATTGATCGCAGAACCGATAGATTTAAAATGCCATTTTTTCCACGTATGTACAATAAGGGATCATAATAGTTGCGATAGATCAATCACTTGAAACTCCCACCCTCAATAGGTAGAGTAGAATTTTCACTTGTGCTTAATAACACCACATAATTACTAACTCTTCACATCGGTCGATTAGTCCGAAATTACTTTATTTTGTTCTTTGCATGAGGTAGCATCTCGTAGTATTCATAAATTAACAGTATCAGTAATATTAACCACTAGATGTGTCTATAGCATTTCTCTGCATGTTTGTATGTTCTTTTACGTATCACTCTCATAGTTTCCGGTTGGACTGCGCACTGTTCTCCTGACTGCTTTTGGCCTGCGCCTAGAGCCAGGGGGAGCGTGCGAGGTTCGGATTTGTTCTGGGACGAGTGCTGCATGCCTGGTGTGGAATCGTCCCGTGCCACACACCCTAGTGGTGGCTTGCACGGTACATCCTAGATGTAGATCTGCTACACGTGAGAGAAACTTTCCTCTCTTACTTCCTACAGTCGTCCTCTTACAGCCATGGAGCTGTTTGCTCAAAGGCCAAGGTGCTCCTTTGGTCAGGAAGTCAGAGAGTTGCGGCGGCGGCAGCAGGCGTGAGCCGGCCTTGGACGTCGAAACGTCCTTTCTAGAAATGTGCTCTTTAGCGTTCTCAGAGCTCAGTCGAGACTTCGCAAAAAAAACCGCGACCCGAAAAGGAGAGGAATTTCACAATCCTCACCCTCGTGGAAACCGAGCGTGTATGCGAGTATGCGTGCTCTCTCAATGGTCTTGACCTTTCCGCCTACTTCTCGCTGTGCTTGCTCGCAAATGACTCGGCATCATTATCTCCCGGCCACATTACAGTGTACCCCAACCATAGTGCACCCAAAATTTTACATTTTTGGCCGCAAGAAACAGTGAGTGTGAATTACTACTACTCAGCTAGGCGTACAGCAAGCAACCCTGAACTTCGGTGGCTGGGAAAGATAGGACACCATGCATGCCACATCTGCGTTAGATGATGCTAAGAGATGAGCATAAAGAGAGCATTTTTTCTGAGGAGCTTATGCTTTATTTTAATGACCTTTTATTTGCTAATATGTCAAGTTTGTTGTCATTTTTTATGCGGACAATTTATGTAACAATCAGTCCGGTACACATCCATTCAAAATAATTTGGCTGTATTTTTACAGTTTTTAAAGTGATAGAAATAATGCCTATAATGTAACGTCTTACTTTAGAGATTTTTCAATCGTTCTTCTTTGCCCTCCTAATTCTTTCAGCTATTATTTTACTGAAGAACCTATCGATCCAGTCATAGTAACGGATATTAGTACCCAAAATTATAGCGGGGTGAATAACTGAAATTGTGTCTTTTTCTCTTTAGGAGTCAATTTACTCATGATGTCTTCACGATGTAAGGGGTCGTTATGTGAATTTATTACTGTTCGTTCCTTAGCTGTAAGTAAATTAGATTATACGTCTAAGTGTAACGGATTATTGGTAGTTACTTTTATGTAACTTTCAACCGATAGTTTTGCATAGGTTTCCGCTTAAAATTTCGTTTCTCTTTCTATATACAAAGAAAGCAAACTCAAGGGTTTGTGGTCAGTGGTGAGTTCTCACTAACATGCAACTCATTATATCCTACCAACGCCATTGAAACTACGACTATTGATGCATTAGCAAACCTGCGAATGCCTATTAGGATGTGAATTTTCACCAACCATTGCTACACTATGTGCAAGCAATGCTATGAAAGTTGTGATGCGTTAACGTATTTCGTTATCGGTGAACAACCGAGCTGATTTTTCAATTCGGAAGTGGAAATTTATGGAATAACTTCGTATAAACATCATTAGTTTATTTGGGTGCGCTTGTCGTTGCATGGAAAAAATTAGCTTCGAACTTACTCCTAAAGGAATTCCTCTAAATTTTAACCTTCCGTCTGATCGAGCCGCCCACTTTTAAGTGAGACCTGAGCAGGATGAAATGGCATCGCCCTAGTGCCTTATATAAGTTACGTCACCCTCCACTCATTTCCAGCGTGTTCTACAATCGCGGACTCTGGCGTTTCCCTCTTGGCATTCAACCTGACCTTCCCGTCGGCTCGAGGTCTTTATACCTCTCCGCGAACAACTTCCCCACCTCAGACGTACACACAATCACGTTCATTCGCCAACCTCCGCCTCACCTCCCATGCTCGACTGCCGCCACAGCCTGCCGTCGCCCGATAAGGTGCACGTGGTTGCGGGATAGGAGAGCATTCATCTACAAAATCTAGATTAGTGGAACCGGGGAATGATACAATTGACAAGCCCTCGCCCAGATAACACTGACTGGGAAAATGACAGGTTATATTTTTTCCTTTGAGAGAGCGTGCGAAAGGCTTCCCTCTTCAGGATACGAATGGAATGTCTCTTCCGCAAAACGCGTGCGAATGGGGAAAATTGCACGGTTTGCATATACATCTACAAAATACCCTGAAAGCCACCTCAGGGGTTTGTGGCAGGGGGTGAGTAGTCACCAACATGCATTACACTATACCATAAAGTTAGTGTAACTACGACTTATTATGCATTAGCATAAATCGCTAATGCTTGTACACATATACATCTACATAACACCCAGAAAGCCACCCCAAGGGTGCTATAATGAACGTGTGCTGCACTGACCCCAATAAAACATAGAAACAATACATGCAATCTATTTTCAGGAGGTAACATTTCACAAACATCTATTGCACTATAAGCATGCCAACGTTACGAGAGACACTATTTGTATTGATTTATTTAGCAAATAATTAATTATACAGAGATACTAGAGTTATACCAGAAACATGCACGGCGTGCTGTTAGTACCAGATAGCAGATAAGGAATGAAGAATTAGGGAGTAAATCTGCCAACTACTAGCTACACTACCTATCGACAAACCTAGTTCAAAGTCTCTTTGTATGCTATTTTGCTCTATCTCTTTGATTCATACGTCAAAAGAGTTGAGAATTGCGCGGAAGTGCATAGTGTCTTATAAAGGCTTTTAGGATTGCACTGCAGGGGACGTTTGACAGAGACTAGCACGATGGACTGCTTTAAAAAGTGGAAAAATGGAATTTCTCAAGAAGAATTTGACGGCTGACCTGGGTGACCGAAATGGCTTAGTGAAGTTGGGACGTAAAATATGTGCAATTAGAATAGTGATTTCTGGTCTGCAAGGTTCGTTATACAGGCCACCACTTTTGATTATGCAGCGTATTTTTTCCAACTGATTTTCAAATCATGCATTAGACTGGCTTACCCAAATCGCACCTTAGGAGTGATAATAAGCTCTAAAGGCCGTTTGACAGGAGGTACTTTATTGCAGAATTGTTAGTAACATCTGTTTTAGCGTTGCAAGAATGCAAGCTCGGACTTAGAGCAGGGGTTATTTTCCCGTCTGTTGTTTACGCATTTGCGCATTCATTATAGCTATTCATCCCTTCGCACGACGCAATTTTCAATGCTCATCCATACGTGCATCAGGTTGTTCAATACTATGCTTCCAGTAAGACGGCTTTAAAGCTTGAACTGCGCGGGAGGGCTATCTAAAAAACGTAAGAGAAACGTAAAATCCGGCAAAAGTATTCGCTATTAGATATGTACAGTTGCGTTTTACATAGGAATAGAACTTTTACCACCTAAAGTCACATATTTTGGTTCCCTTGCTTGGCATGGTTTTCTCAAAGTTGGATAAAGACAAAGTGAGTTCATACGCCACATTGATCATTTTTAGAGTTCATAAACACTTTCTCACATTTCTCCCTTTTAAAAATAAGCGTAGCTTTTTTCTAAGCCATGATGATGGCTATAAACGCAGAGCAAAGACGGGGAACGATGTAGACCTATTATTAATGACGCAAGTGACCCCAGTCAATTTTCCCCAATGTCCACTAATGCTATTTCTATGAAATAGGGAAAGCGTATTCACAGGATGTCAGACGTATATTTCTTTAGAAATCTTCAGCTATCACAATTGACTTGAAAACATCATTTTAATTTGAAATTGTCATGGAGACAGTAAACGGAATAATGTCTCTGTCCCTCCAGTAATAGCCGTGAGCAATGAAGTCATTTCCTGCGTGAAATATCACCTTCTCCATCGGGAATAAAGCGACGGCCGACAAGGCGTCATTAGCCTATGACTTGAGAATTTCAATCCGATTGTGATTATTCAAATTATATTCTACATGTCACCTCGACGTCAAAGTTTTCTCAGATTCCTCGTATTTATTCCTCGATTTAATGCGAGCTGTTTCGTAGACGCCTTGGCGCTTAATTTACTGCCTCTTTTCATATAAATGAAAAAATCAGCCTAATTGCATGGCAAAGTACCAAGTTTCCTGCCCACGCTGAGTCAGAACGGGCGCGGGTAGACAAGCGAAAGGTGCGAACTTCTCGATGTGCGTAGGTTTAATCGGTTTTCCTCCTGGTAATGTTTTTTTTCCCTTTGACAACTCATGCTGCTTCCAGTTGAGAAATAGGAGTTCCATTAAGTGTTTTGAAGGGAGGTACATAGAAATTTGATTTGGTTGGGGCAATTAAGATGGAGTAAAAATTCACATGAAGCCCAAGTGGCAATGCCACAGAGACCGAAAACAACAGAGTTTCATGATAATGAAGTGAAAAACCTTGCTATTTTTACCAGATAGTTAATGAAATAAACCTACCATGAATGTAACACTATTTCTACCGAGATGATTTCTGCATTTACTCATTCTTAATGCTTACTATATCATTATTTTTTATTTGTTTTCGCTGTGAAAACAATTTACGGAACTGGGTTCGGAATCACCCCGTGCCACACACCTTTGAGGTTGCTGGCACGGTACTCCGTAGATGTCAATGCTCCGTTACTGTTGATTAATTTATTGGTATACCTAACGTTTTGTCCAGTTATCCAATATGACGGTATTCGCAGATGCAATATACCTTTAAATAATAAATTAGCTTTCGACTAGAAAAGTTTTGGCGATGGGTTGTTTGGCAGGTGTCTAGCGTAATAAATGACTTCTCTTGATGGAGCTATATCTACTGCTAACATAATTATACAGCGTAATTCCTGCATTTTACAAAATTCAGGTAAAGTGGTATAATGTTGATGCGTTCGTATCAACTTCTCAACCATGTAGTTCGCTATAACCTAGAGCCAGAGGTCTTTAAGTTTCTGAGGCCTAAAATCTATTAAATTTTCATTGGATGTTTGAATTAAGAGTTAATTTGAATTACAAATAAATTTTTACGTCAGTGACGCTTAGAATCTGGCAGAAATTTCGTTTAAATTGCGATATTTATCTCAACAAGTCTGCCAGCATAATTCAATTTTTAAATGGAGCCTTTTTAATCCGACATCATTTTGACTGAATTTTCCTGGTTAGCATTTGAAATGAGATGTTAATAGTTCAGTTGGCAGAGCCTCGCAGAGAAAGTATGAATTCTTAAGAAGAAAATAAAATTCTATTCTCAGCCGTATCGTGGGCTTAAACTATTCTTGCCACGTTTTGTATTTTTTACTTACATTTTTCCTTCCTGATAATAGACCTATTTCATCAGTAATATTTTACGAATTTCATTATGCGTGAGATTTTCGTCTTAGTGTATTCGAAATTAAGTCAGCCTGGGCGTATGTCTGTCAAAATGTGAAAAGATGACATCTCCCCTTGGGGTGTCTTGTAGGATATAACGTAGAAGGTGAATCTGTTACATGCTATGAGCCGCACTCTTTGGGAATTTAAGCTACTGCAAAGACTATTTCTGTTAGACATTCTAATTTTGCTCTTACTTCAGCTCGGGAAGTTGTGATACCACTGCCGTAGATACATAGTAAATAAAATAAAAAACGGTTTGGATGCAAAATTCTTCATTTTATCTGGAGGGGAAAATGCTTTGAGGCGAAAGGTTGTGTTACAAGATTAGCTCACATCATTCCATGACTTCTTTCGTTGGAAGTACTTAACCCCGCGCGATAACGGGCGATAGCACCCTCTCGGTATCTTCATGAGGGGATTAAGCATCACCTTACAGACTAAAGGACAGACACATGCAGCCAACAACAGCCTCCGGAGGTCACAGGTCAGAGAGAGGTCGCGTGAACCGTGCGCAGTCGTATTATTCCTACGATTCCTTCGCGAAGCAATTCAAGTCTAAAGAGAGATTGACGCCCGACCTCCCCACCGCGACACTGGAGGAAAAAGGACGAGAATGGATAAGGCAATATCTCCGGCTCTTGAGACGAGACGAGTTTCAAAAGATTTATTTAGCGTCGCCAAGTCACCAGCTAACGCGACCACTCGGGTCGGACAGTGGAGAGTTATGAAAGAGTTTGAGACTTGTTATCCCTCGGACGCACGTACAAGTTGGCGGCGGAGTGTTGGTGCTGTGGTAACCAACCTATCACCATTCTCACGCTTGCAATGGAGGTCTTTTGTAGGGCAGGATGTGGAAGATGTCCCACAAAAGAAATGGCACTAGATAGCCATTGTCACCAGTGTTTATCGCTTCAGCAATGGGGCGGGGACCTTGAGCAATCTGCAACCACGGCCGTAAGTCAATCGAAAGTAGATTTGTTCGACGAACGGTTGCCGTTGGCCCTCGGGGGCTCCGACTTTCACATCAGTTCGAAGGCTCTTGCTTTGGGTTGGGTTGGGCGTATAGCTTATCTCTAATCGTATAATCATCACCTACCTACTCTCCAACCCGACCGAAAGTACGGGATGCAAAACTAGTCGGCCCGAAAGCAATTATTGAACGTTAGCCGCGCTTATCATCAATCACCAGGGGTGTGTTAGTCAACGAAAATTGCCTTCCCAGTGCCTACCTACACGGTACATTAGTTTTCGAAGCCAAGGCAGTCTGATTTTTTAATTTCCTCCCCAACGTTTTGCCACCGTTGGAAATTAATTTATCGACGTCGGTTGTGTTGTTAGAGTGCGGGCACAAATCGTTTTCGGATGGCGTCGCACGCGAAATTTATATGGGAGGCTATTTTATCAAGGATAAATTGGATTAGTCAGCAGCTGGGAGCCCTCCGTGCTTCGCAACTGTTAGGCAAAGGGAGAAAAATCAGCCAGAGAAGCAAGATCCGTTGGAAATTGCTTCGGTCGTGGAAAAACGTCTGGTCACGTTACCGTGAGTCTCGAAAAGGAAACAACTCTGCAGGAATACCGAGCGCCATCCGGATTAAAGCTTTCGCAAGAATACGGGTCGGGATATAAGGCATGTATTAATTTATTTTGAGCCGTGAAAGCACATAAGGTCGATCATTCAAAAAAACCCAATTGAATGGATGCTGGATTCGTAAATTGCTCCATAATAACTCAATGTATCGCGGGAAATGACGAGGAATAATGTCATAAATTTTTGGTCTCCAATTTACTAATTCCCGTTGTGAAATAATAACTTCTTCCTGGATAGTGGGTACATACCACGAATTTAAGAGCTATGCGTCCGTATAAATCGATATAATTTCGGTATTTCACATATCAACCTTTCAATACGCATAATAACGTTGGATGAACTGGCACCTCGAGAATCGTTAACTATTGTCGATATGCTTGATGATTTTCGACTTATAATTAACAATACTTATTGGCACTTACGAAATAATGGCGATCATTCATACCTCGATATGAAAATAATTATCCTATACGGACGACATTTTAGATTACTCTCTTAATTCCAGGTAGTGTCGGTATTATTCCATATGTTTGATAATTGACGCATAACGTTTCATAGTCCGTGCATGCATGCTTTTAAAATATCAGCTCATAGGAATAATTGCCATTTTATAATGGGTTAAAGGAGAGTTGCACGTTCCATCGCAGCCTACTCTGGCAGATAGAGAGCCAAAGCTAATTTCAGGAGGATATTCAATATTAATTATCGCACTGCGTTATTTGTAAGTAATGGTCGTCGATATGCATCCTTCTCTTGCCATTTTATTTAAGAGTCAGCTGATGAAAGGTACGTACTGCGATTTTGTAAAGGGCAATAGGAGAGTTGCTCTGTCCAGTGCCAATTAATAATATTATTGTCCTAATTTGTACAGTTATTTCAGGTGGATTTTCAGTATAAATAATTGCACTACCATGTTTGTAAATTATGGTCTTGCATTGAAAACATATGAATATATTCTGAGCATGACAAGGATATATCATACTGAAACATGGAGTCGATGGAATATGTTATGCAACCTGTCCCCTTATTCAACTCTATGATAATACGTCTTGAGTGAGTTGCACCTTGCCTCGAGTCGGGAAATACTGATCTTGGACCGCGATCAAGATGAGTCCTTTAGGGCTGTCTTTTTCTCCCTCATAATGAGCGCTTTTGAATCTTCAATCGGAGCGCGAATAAAACATGTCATCTTGCCATGCCGTTTGATTGTACAGTACCTCTCATAACGTCTCGTTTTTTTCCGCTCTCACACGGGAGAACCCACGATAATCGATATTCGTGTCAACGCTGCTCTTTTCCGGGTTCACCAAAGCTTCCCTCTCCCTTACTTGAGGTGCGGAGATCCCTATAAGGTGTATCTTGTACATGTAAGTGACGAGAGATGGACGGGAAGCCTCTGCTACTGCAATTCCCTATCTACATTTGACTTCGGGGTAACGATATTTTTTCATGCGTTTTGTCGTGTGCTGTCCTCATTTTGCTCGGAGAAGACGGAGCATGTAACTGGAAATCCGTCCCTGAGCCCTTATCTCGCAAATAATTAAGGACAGCGCACGTTAAATAATGTATATTCAAAGCCAGAGTAATGTGAATGATTAATTGCACAAGAAAAGTCCGGTAATATAGTGGAACTATTTGCCTTGAGTGCCTTTGAGGGATATTTTGCATTATAAGACACTGTCTCCGGCGTTACTCTGTGGAAATCCTTAATTTTAATAATAATAAACACTTGGTTGTTATTCCACACTTTATTGGAAACAAAGGGAAAACGACCCGGGTTTCAGCATATTAGGTAGGCATGATATGCTGAAACCCGGGTCGTTTTGTTTCCAATAAAGTGTAGAATAACAACCAAGTGTTTATTATTAATAAGATATTTTGCATTGTTATCGTGACATAATTATTAATGATGTTTCACAGTTTTTAACGACAAAACGATTTCCTGATATCAAAGTTATTGGAACAACAACATCCAAGAGAAAAAGCATTTGTAAATCAAACACGTAAATAACAACTATTACAAATTGTGCAAAATGTTCTCACTAAAAATACTACCAATGTTTTCCCGCATGCGCTTATAATGTGTGGGATATAGTTTTCCAAAATATTTGGGTTTTAAGATTTCTGGGCGTTTAATTTTTTTTCATTGAATTTGTTTGGATCTGATATCATTCGTGCAAACTAGATTTAATGCGTCTTAATGGAAAACAATTTCGGCTTAATGGTACTCTCACGGGGTCTACCGGTGGTGGATCGTCCTAATGAGAGTCTTATCTTGAACCACCTATTCCTATTTCCCCCTAAGATTTGTAAGATTCCTACCATAATTAATTTAAAAATTTGGTCACGCCGCAGAGTTTATTAAAACAAGTTTTTACATACCTGTATTAAATCTTTTTCTGAGGTTAGCCCTACTTCGTTACGGTCTCACACCTTAAAGGTGCAATTTTAACGCAGTGCGGCATGTTTAACTGAACGATTATTAAATGAATCTCTTGACAAATGAGATAAACACTGCAATTGGCATCAACTGAAATGTGTACGTCCTTCAATTCTTTTCTAACTCTACAAAGCCCCTTCAAATTCTCCACATGGGTGTGAGGCACATATCGATAAAAAACATGCATGTCACTGAAAAAACATATTAGCGTCAAACGCTTTGTGTAAGACACCAATTCCAGTTTCAGAACATTATTTTTATTGGTTTCGTTTCCACAACTACCAAAAACAGCTCCCATGGCCTTTAACACCGGGGCTTTTTAGCAAAATATATAGGACGAACACACAATCGGACCCTGAGTTGTGGAAAATTCACGGAGGGTTAGCAAGCGAGAGCTCTCCACCGCTGTCTTACAGAGGAACTTCCATATTTCTCCCTTGAAATTAGGATAAAAATAAATGTAGGCAATAATTCCAGGCGTAACTTGGTGTAATTTTACGTAGACACTGAGTTTTGCATAATTATGGTGGCAATTTCCGCATTTTTATTTTGTTTGCGTCAACCGCTGCTTTATCACGGCTCAAAGGAAGATAATCAAGGTCAATAAAATTAGCATTTATTTGTGTAAATGCCTCTACCGCGACTCTTGTAGCAGTTATATTGGCACACAACCAATGGGATATTGCTTCAAAACGAACGGCCTCGTAATGCCTCTATTGATAGGATTAATACGACGCAAACAACCTCTGCTGTTTCATTTAAAACGAGTGGCTCCAAGAAACTTCACTCCATTCCAGCGATAAACCTTTTTTTGCGGCGTTACTCTCTGGTATTTCGTACCGCCGAGAAATCTCTGGTGAAATTAATATAACGCCGGCAATCCATTTGGACCTAACAAGTACCGAGGTGAAAAAATTTGCATATCCAGCTACCACTCTGAAATACGCTGCTAATCTTCCACTAACGGGTAGGAAGAGGGCGAGTATTGGCGCATATGTGTCGGGAGTCGGCCCGAATTAAAGGACATTTGTCTGAACTGCGTGACATCTATCGCCCCTGAACCGGCGCCCGCACGCATTTACTTTTCTCGTCCATTCCAGTGTAGCAGCAAGTTATCTTTTGTACGTGGATTCATTTATTTCTTCACTAAAATCGTCATCACCGGCTGGAAAAAGATGTGTCTACGTCTGTAGCAGGGAATGATTTATCTTGGGTAATGAAATTCCAGAAGAAGGCTTAAAGTATAATGCGAAGAGTTTAAAAAGGATTTTAATATCAGAAAAGTAGTTTTGCCACGGATATCCTCTCATCCTGGATAGGTCATTGGCATGACTGTCCGAAGTTCTTGCTTCATGTATAACTCTTATGTGTCTGTACAATCATGTGGTTCAAAAATCCTCTAATACTCAGTTTCTAGAACTTTAGTAGCATACATATCGTGCTGTGTATTTTGGCAAAAACCGAACCCCTTTCAATAAACCCTTTAGGTGGTTTGCATGGCATTATGTTAATATTGATATAAATTTTTCAGGAAAAAGAAGACATCTGTATTCATTTATGCAGTTGCAAACACTTGCAAAGTTGGTAATATATAGCATATAAATATATTGGTGAAGATACGCCCACTGACGCGCTTTCGCATGTTTTGCTATTGCTTTTATACTTGAAGTTTCAGTAACATTTGTGGAATATATCATGGTGCATACTTGAGAAAACTCACTCCCTGCTGTATACACTTGAGATGGCTTGCAGAGTACTACATTGATGACGACCTACTTTTTATTTATCGCGATCCTTTTAGTATTATATAAGGACATTTAATTTATCTGAGTGAGTTGTGGTCCAAATTGAGAACTTAAAATGTTCGAATATTTCCCTTTTCCATAAGAAATATTCCACTATGGAAACAAATTTTTGTTCCAAGACATTGATAATTCAACAGAAGAATGTTTATGTAACTAATCAATAACCTCGATAGCAATATAACATATATAACCACCATGGCAATACAAATAGCATATACCATAATATTGGCAAATTGCATATTCCAACATTATAAGCCAAAGAGCCTACATAAAGAGTTTTATGCGATAATGGAATAGTAGAACTATGAATCTTTCCACAACGATGAACGTTTTATCTTTAAGATACAACTTGACATCCTCAGGTACCTCTCATGCTAAATGTGGTTGTACAAACATATAGCGTATAAACGTACCTATAAGGATAAAATTTTGTGGAACAATAAAGATTTATTTTTCCAAAATAATGAACTTCTACGTAGCAATGCCTGGAAATAATGTGATAATTCAAGCTGTCTCACTCAGGTGCAAAAATTCGCGGAACCTTTTCCTTTATACTTATGTACGGAGAAATAGGAAATATAGGTGTGTATGTACATCTACATGGTACCCAGCAATCCACTTCAAAGATGTGTCGCAGAAGTTAATTTGCCCCACTACACGCAATTCATCATATTCAACTTTTAGGCGCTGCAGTTTCATGCAGAAATTCCACTTTTTAGTTTAATTGCCGAACAATATATTTATACAAACTTATCTATGGCAGCTATCTACGTCTCAAAGTTTTCACGCAAAAAATACTATTTCAAACCCCACATTCGGTTCGGTAGTCACATTCCCCAATTTTGTGACCGCAAAAAGAAACTTTTTGGCTTTCACTGGGGACTTGGCTACTTAAATATAAACCTGTAAATTCTACTGAATTTCTTTTAGCTTGAGGTTTCACAAAATTGAGTCCGATTCCATCAAATTTCCACAACATATGCTCATGGTCTCATTTGCTGTAATATGTAAGTTTACGCAAAAATGTTTTATATTGTCAGAAAAAGAGTACCTATGTTTACATACTACATGAAAATTTTGATTCTCATACAGAATGTTAAATGAAATATGCATGTAACTCTACGAAGACATTTAGATAGGCTTATGTACATACCTATGTACGAAGTACCATGCAATCCACCACTACTAGTAGGGTAGTACTACTGGAATCACCCCGTACCACACACCCAACAATTACGAAGTCCCGTGCAAGCCACCACTAGGGTGTGTGGCACGGGGAAATTGGACCCTACATCTACATCTACAAAATACTCTGAAAGCCACCTCAGAGGTGTGTGGCAGGGGGTGAGTAATCACCAACATGCATTTCACTATACCCTAGAGTTAGTGTGACTACGACTAATAATGCATTTTCATAAATCGCTAATGCTTGTCACGAGGCGAAGCCTTACAAGCATGCACTACTACAATACAGATGTCATCACAATGGAGAGGGACCGTCAATATACATGCATTCTACAACTACACAGATGGACAGAGACTCTAGCCTTATGTAGAAACCATGTACGGCGGAAAACATGTAGTGACCCAAGACACTAGTGGTGGCTTGCACGGTTCTTCGTAGATGTAGATGTATTTGGGTCAGGACTGTAGCCCTACACATTCTCATTCCTCTCCTACGATGATAGAAGTTTTTTTAAGTGTGCTCATGTCGGGAGTGCATTGCAAGGAGGAATTTTTTTTAAGCCGCCAACCAAGCCCCTTTCCTTCTCCCTTACTTTTAACCCGCGCTGGAACATGCAGTGAGTCAAAGGGCTCGTTCTAAAGGGAAAGATAGCGACGCATCCTGCTCGCTTGAATCTTTCTCCACAAGTCCTCTACCCGCACGAGAATTTCTACTTCGGTCGTCGCCGCAACCTCTCTACACGAGTCGTGTATAACTAGAGGAGAAAAAATTTGAACCGCACAGCTCCCTGAGCAGCTCTCATCAAAGAGTTCAGGGAGACGAAATGCTTAAATTTTTTATTTTGCTTTTCCTTACTCTCTCCTTCCCTTGAAAGTACGGATAAATGAGGCTATGCTTGTGAGGTATTGCATGTTTTTTTTAAAAGTAGCATAATGGCGTCGATAAATTCGAAAACCAACTCTCTTTTCATTGAAGGTGACTTCGGCGTTCTTCGCATGAGAGAAGTAGGTATTTAGTGTGCGAATGAAAAGTTCGTTCCCCACGAGGAAGTTCGTTTACCTTTGGAAATTTCGTCTGTCATTGAAAGGTTTTCTCGTGTTCCAAGGTTGGAATCAAGAGCCTTTCATCCGCTTAATGAATGCACAGGTGATATATTTCGTTAGTTTAATAGCTGAGTTTATTTTGTGGTTGATTTATGTTACAAAATTTCACATGTACTTTTTCCAAATGTCAAGTGACTGGCGAAATATCTAGTTTGATCTTGAGCATAATAATTTCCAAAAGGCGCGATAAAAATTTTAAAAAATTTTACACCAAGTTTACCTGTTCCTAAGTTTCAAATTAAAGCAGTCATTGGAAATTTTTTCTGACGTTTTCTTTATGTACCTACCATAAATGATTTATCCGTTTGTCGGAATTCTCATCGTCATTAGAAGTAAAGTAAACTTTTCAAATACAAGTTTTTACTGAATTTAAGTGCAAAAAAATACTTCGAATTAACTTAAGCTAAACTGAGATGATTTTTGCTGACAAAAAGTTGAGTAGTAAATTTAAAAATAATTCGTAAAAAAATAGTTTCCATAAAATGCTTTCGGAAAAATAAAAGAAAACCTTTTGAAGTAATATAGCTGTAACTCTGTATTCGAGACCATTTTCCTGAAAGCCGTTACATGTAGCTTGCAAGTTTGTATTTTAAAGGATATTCTCAGGTTAATTAACTGTAGGAAATACTTCGGGGAGGAATTCGTTTTTATTTATCAAAAATTTATAAGACTACCAATTATTATTTACCAAAAAATTATAAGTTACCAGTGAACTCATAAGCCTCCAATTTATGGTGTAGAATTTGAACTTGATGATAAGATAAGCCATGTGCTATTTTCCTCAGATTAAATCACGACATATGTTTCAATGCAGATAAATCAGCATCAGGCATAGTGAAGAAGTAACTACATTGATATCTAGGTCGTGACCAAATTGAATCCTAGGCCTGATTTAAATTTTAATTATCAATGGAAAATTGTCCACGGTTTATCCCTTCTTTATCATCATTCATTAGTCAAACATTCTCGCGTCCGTTAAAGTTTAATTCAAAGTAACAGTGACTTAATTGGAAAATCTCCTCGGCCACGCTATCTAAGTCCGTAACATACCCAGCCTGGCAACCATAACGTCATCAAGGGTCCGAGTCCCTCCTCGGGCATGGATGTTGCCTTCGTCTTAGGATTAAAGCCTTACGTTGTAAGCTGATATCTAACTTTGGGGTTTTTAGAACCTGAAACCCTAGGCTACTTCCTCCTCCTCCTACGTCATTCGCCGCTAGACATGGCTTGTCATTTGATGTGTCGGGCCTTTGGTGCCCCTCATGACGATACCACTAGTCGTCTCTCGTCCCTGTACTGAGATAGGGATGAGCTAGCCGACCCCGATTGCCAAGAAGGAAAGCTGCCCGCCGCGCAGGCGCTTAATCTCCGGATTTATTTCCAGCGTCGTCGCTCCCCTTATCTCTCGGCGAGCATGCTCCCACATTCGCATTCGAGCGACACGGCGATGCGTGTTTGTCTTCCCCGACAGGGCGGGATGCGGGCGCCCAGTCGCCCAAATAATGCCCCTCCCGCGAAATGCCATCCTTCCCAATCACCACACGCCCTCCGTAAACCCGGCAGATGCATCACGCTCCGTCGACCCAAAGACGTTTGGTGCCACATTCTTTATCTCCTTTAATTCCCGTCTCGTATATTTATTTCCGTAGGCTCTCGCGTTATTTCCTGGTAATTGATTGGATATACCTCGAGTGATGTGGCATGGTACTAACTGCACGCCGAGCAAGTTTCTGGTACAACTATTGTATCTCTATTTATGTAGTAGCAAAATACATTAATACAAATGGTCTCTTTAGTAATGTTGGCATCCCTACGTATAGTCCATTGCACGTTGATGAAATGTACCCTCATGACAAGTGTTTGTATATATGTGACGTGGTCCTGATTTGAACTGAGACGAGTGCTGCATACCTGGTGAGAATCACCCCGTACCACACACCCTAGTGGTTACATCTACATCTACGTCTACAAAATACCCTGCAAGCCACCTCAGGGGTGTGTGGCAGGGGGTGAGTAATCACCAACATGCAATACACTATACCCTAAAGTTAGTGTAACTACGACTAATTATGTATTAGCATAAATCGCTAATGCTTGTCATGACGCGAAGCCTCACAAGCATGCAACACTACACTACACTTGCACGGTACTTCATATTTGTAGATGTAGAACACTAGTACAAAGTCTATTCCACCCAGTGACATTGTCCCTTATTCATAACTCGGCAATATATAACGTGAAGATACTTCGATAATATCTAGCTAAAGGTGAAAGCCTTTTACTTTTTTCATCAGTGACATGAGGACCCTTTTCACTCATCCATCTGCTTTAGCAATGAAAGGCGAAGTGAAAATTGGGTCACCACGCTGTCGTCCCACGCAGCGAATAGTGGGCCTAGAGAATTAAAGCAGACCTTTAATATTGGAACTCCTTAATGCATCCTAGTCCCACCTGGCCCTCGACAGACTTCCCGTCCCGTCCTCTCTTCCTATTGAACCCTTTTAGTCTCCGTTTTTAGAAGGGAGCCTGGTGCCCGTTATGTATTTCCCCCTTTACATCTCCCTTGCTGCGGATGAGGTGGCTTATGTGCCGCTAACCTCTTGAGGTCACCTCGTGTGGCCCTCCCAAATTAACGCACTTCCCACCTAACCTCTGGTGCCTCTTCGCCCCTACAGTCCTAGCCAAATCTTGTAGGTTTTCAACCTTATAACCCTGAGCAAGTTTATTAGATTATCACAAAACTTTTTTCTATTCAACTCCATTAACAAAAGAATAATTTTAAAAAACAAAATTTGGTTCTGTATTTAACGTTGGAGTAAAAAAAAGGTTTATTTTTTTCCTCTACGGCGTCATGCGTAAATTTGACGTCTAATTACAGCAAAGCAAAGCGTTCGACAAAAACGAAAATTTAATTCATTGTTAGTCATATCTTTATCTATATCTAAATCTACGAAGTACCGTGCAAACCACCACTAAGGTGTGTGGCACGGGGTGATTCCTCACCAGGTATGCAGCACTCGTCCCAGCTCAAATCGGGACCTCGCACGTTCCCAGGCCGCTAGGCGCGGATCAAAAAGCAGTCAGGAGAACAGTGCAAAGTCAAACTAGAAACTGGGAGAGTGCTACACAAATGAACATTCCATAATGCAGTACAATGCTAAAGACACATCTAGTATTTAATATTACTAATACTATTAATATTTGAATGCTGCGAGATACTACTTCATGCAGAGAACAAAATAAAATAATGCCTGACATATCAAGCGGTGTGAAGTGTTAGTAATGATGATATATTATTAAACACATTTGAAAACTCTACTCTACCTATTGAGGGTGGGATTTTCATATGATTGATCTGTCACAACTTATTGTACGTGGGAAAAATGACATATTAAATCCATCGGTCCTGCAGTCTTTTTTCTTTATCTTATTCCAGTGATCGCTTCTACCATAGTACGTTTGCTCTAGCAATATATGTTGAACATCTGGTGAAAAATTGTCTGCTTCGAACTGGCCCAAAAGATTTATAATTGCTTCTGCAGACTGTAAAAGAGTGTTAACTTTAGTAATTATTGGCATGCTGTTGCACTTGAAACCTATTTATTGGGCCACTAGGCATCATGGTGCAATGAGACTAAAACTGTTATCTTCGACTCTTTAAATTTCGAGAGCGATTCACATATCATAATTTTTATTAAGCTAGAACCTCATTTTATACCGAATTATACTTTTTCTGATAAAGTTCGCGATTCCGAAGCTGGGGACTCTACAATCTCCTGCTAGTAGGGCTACTCATCCCACAGAATCGATAGGGCGAAAATAGCTCAGGTTGTTAATGCAGTTAAAAGCCATTTAGGGTCGTGTCATGAAAGTTAAATTCCCTTTCATGTAGCCAAGGCATGCAGCGTATGGCAAGCCTCGGTGGAAGAGTATAAATTCATTTGCAGTTAAAAGCCATTTAGGGTCGCGTCATGAAAGTTAAATTCCCTTTCATGTAAATCAAGGTAGATGAGCTCTACGGCCTCTATAGATTAAACAGATAAAATATTTCTCCAATGGCCGTAAAATATATGCACCACTCGTCAAAAAATTAAATACTTACTGTGTTGGTTTGCGGGAATGAGGAATGAGGTTTCGAATTTCACCCTCGTTCCCTGTTTGTTGTTTTTCTATTTGACAACGCTCTTTTTGAGCTGTTCTCCCAGAAATCTGGGGCCCTGCTGTGTGTGTGAGTGAGTGTTTTGTGTGATTGCGTGTGTGGTTGTGTAAATAACTTGGCAGCCTTAGTAGAGTCACTACAGCTCTCCGAAGGATCCCAGGTTATAACCCAGGAATCCTGAGCTAGGTCTCATTAGCCTACAAAGGATTCCAATTGGGTTGTGTGTGTGTGTCTGTGGTAGTCCCTGGCGAGGAAATTGTTTTCCCGTAAACTACCACAGGAGGGTATTCTGGTGGAGAGGCTGTGGTTGGTCCCTGTTGTGGAACCTCATTCCCGCAAACCAACACAGTAAGTATTTAATTTTTTGACGAGTGGTGCATATATTTTACGGCCATTGGAGAAATATTTTATCTGTTTAATCCCTTTCATGTAGCCAAAGCATACAGCATAGGGCAAGCCTCGGTAGCAGAGTATAAATTCCTTGGCAATGAAAGTGAAAATAGGTGTTAATTTTCATAAATAATTCGTGATAAGTTCAACATTTAGAGTCTACAGATAAACAGAGAGAAGTCGATTGGAAAAATAACGTTTATGATGCTTTGGCCTCTTTTTGAACCAAATACCAAACTTCAAGCTTAAATATTTCATATTTAAATGAAGGAAAAAAAATATTCTACACGAAAATTTCCTCCGGGAGTCAGGTGTTTAGTGACGCTGGGATTTTGTAAGATTACCCCCATCTATAAGAAGTGTTCCACTTAAAAAAAAAAGTGCTACTATGAAGTGTTAGATCGCGTCGTAAAATTAGAGAAAGATGGAAATTGCAAGGTCGGCTGGATTGAAGTGTCTTTTATGTTTTCTACCTACGTCTACAAACAGCAATAATTGTGATCGAATTTTCAATTGTCTAAATGGTTACGCAAGGTAGCATCGTCATTTTTATGCTATTTTTTTCGTTTCTGGATGTGATACTAATTTTATTTTATAACCAGATGTTGAATTTTCTCGACCTCTCCTTCATAAAAAAATATTTTTCTTATTTTCGGGGAAGACAGGTTTTCTTTTAGAAATAATAGATCTTTCACCTCATTTCCAAAATTTTGCATAACACATATTTTCTTAAGCGGCGATATAATGAATTCACAGTATTTACAAAGAATAACTTGTTCACATTTTGTAAAATATTTCGTCAACATTACATGCTGAAACCATTTACCTTAGAGTATTTGTGTTTTAAGTTAGCAAAGAAATACAAATCATAGAAGTTAGTCACAGAAAACTTGAAAATTCACTCACTTGAAATCAAGTTCTCTAGGGTAAATACTTTCAGTATGTAACCATCATTAAATAATGCGAAATAGGAAATTATTAATTCATTGTAAATGCAATGAATTCATTAGAGCCCTGATGAATCAAACATGTATTTGAAAAACGTTGGCAATGAGGTTTAAATCTATTATCACTCAAAGAAATCATATCTTCTTCCGAAAAAAAAATTATTTTAGGTGTAAAGTGTTAGAAATAATTTAATAATTCAGCAAGACTTAACTTGAACAAATTTTCCCCGTTATGTGTGATTGCAGCAGTTTATCCCGCAATATTATAATGATGGTTAAAATGGTATTGCACGTGTAATCTCCTTCCTCAAACGTTACTTCATTTAACATCTACATCAACAAAATACTCTACAAGCCAACTGAAGGGTGTGTGGCAGGGGACTTGGCAGCTTATTCAGTAAAATATTTAATGACATTAAGATTGTTTGTCGACAGAGTGTTTGACGGTGAATGATATCCTGGTGTAGAGTCACATCTTGCAACACACCCTGAAGGTGGCTTTTAGGGTATCCCGTAGGTGTAGATGAAATAGTGAGGAGGGGAAGAAGGAAGACCAGGGCAGTCAACCTTACGGTATATTTTGGACGGAAGGGGTGCAATGTGCACCCCTTCCATCCTACATGGTGCAAGGTGACGGAAGGGGTGCAGGGCGGGGGCCAGTGAGGTTCTCTTGTGCAACTCCTAGGGTAAAGAATTACTATATCTTCGACTAATTTAGATTTATAGTCGTCTTAATATATTACACGCACAACCTATCTAGCCAGTTTGGAGGAGAATCAACACTTGGTAATATTTCACATAATATTTTAGTGCATTGTCCGTTTTCAATATTTAGCACATCATCATAAAATTTTAGATACTCCGTGTTAATGACAAACTTTCAGTTCAGTAGTTGGTTGCGGTGAGAATGTAATTACAATACCTGTCCACTACCTGACCGCCTATTTGCCAATTTGTTTGATCTTACGGTAATTATCTAATCTACCGCGGAAAATTAGTGTTCGCCAATCTTTTCAAACGGTAAAAAATGCCTACAAATCATCTCAAAATATATGGTCTGTGGACTGTATTTTATCATGCTGTCTGATAGTGATTCCCATCCAAACAGTTATGATTGCCCGAAGGGCACGGAAATAACAACATCTACATTTACATCTACATCTACGAAGTACCGTGCAAGCCACCACTAGGGTGTGTGGCACGGGGTGATTCCACACCAGGCATGCAGCACTCGTACCAGCACAATTCGACACCTCGCAAACATGAAATAGTATTTCCTATTTGGGTAAATATAAGTAACTCGCCTTCCAAGTAGACCGTACAAAATTAACTTACGTCCGCCGAAAGTCAGTATTTACTAATCCAACCGGGTCCCAAAATTGGCCCTTTCAAAGATGAATGGAAATACATCGATAAATCAACGAGGAGCACTAAAGCTTGTTCGGAAATTACGTTCTCTTCTCAGGAAATTATAACGATTAGTTTATCAGCAACCAAACCTCTCCATTACAAGGAGAGAGTTGAGCTGAGCAGAATTATTTACTTTCTGCGATTGGGAAAAAATGTAATTTTCATTAATTAATACACTAGTCACGCTTAAATTCCGATCGTTTTTGGGTAAAACGCTTTAAAGAAATAGGCATGCGGGTTAGTCTGATAAAATAGCCTAAACTATTTTAGCTCAGTTGTAGGAAAATGAAAGCAAAAAGTATTGTGTTTTTTTTCAAAACTTTGGGATCACAGTAATAAAAAAGTGACATTTTTGTTATTCATTGGGTGTAATTCAATTGAATCGCTGTCAAATATATCCACCAAGTTGGTGGGGCATTGCTACAGGAAGACAGGACTATCGATAAAGTTACAATGTCGCCTCCTCCACTTTGTGCGGGTAAAAAATAGCTGTAGCTAGTGATAGTGGATACTCGCAAGTTACAGGGATATCGAGTTTACTTTTGGTTCTATAATGATTTTAAGGACCTAGTTATGCCGGGATACAAATCCACCCAGGTAGAGAAGGAAAATTGCCTCTTGTGCTAAAAATAGAATTGGGTATTTTCCACGTATGTACTTCAAACTATCGATATTCTGATTATGTCACTTGAACTTATTGCATTTGCTAAAAGTTTTCTTATCAAATTGTATGGATTTCGGTTTTAAATCTAAAGAAAGTCGAAGGTTACGAATGCTCCCGAGCACACTCCGAAAACAACCGAATGACCTGTGACGTCATTTTAACTGTTTATATTTAGACCCAGGCGTTTCCTTATGCTTACGGCGGAAACAAGTGCGGCGAAATTAGTTTTGGATGTTTTCCTGTTTCTTGATGCGCCTTTTAATGGCATCTATAGATGGTGTTTTGTGCCACAATATAAATACATCGGTGAAAACTTCGATCAAGAAATTTATTCTGCTTCCAAACGAGGAAAGGAGAAAGAAACTCTGGTTTCGAGCGACACGCCGGGATTTCGTCCGGAGCAAAACCAAATTTTATTGTTGTGAAGACCATTTTAATGTATGTACCAGCTTATTACGTATACATTGACTCATATTTACATATTGATCGCATATAAATAAATAAACTTTTTCAAGTAAATTTATTACTAAGCAAGTACTGTGTTATGTTGATATGTTACTAAGATACTGTTTGTTTAATGTTGTTTGGACTGGTATGGACTTTGAGAAAGAAAGAAGTACCATAATGATTAAGATTATACTGGAAAAACAATTAATAAAGTTCATATTTATAACCAAAAGTGGTTTAATTTAAACAAGCTAGCATGTGTCACCATAATTTTCATCTAAGTGAACCATACAGGCTAAAGATTAAAAATATTGAATTCGCTAGTTATAGTAAATGTTAATTTTGGTTTTAATGTGATTGCCGACAATTCTAATTGACATCAAATTTAGATATGCCATCATTCATGAGGGCTAAATTTACCGTGACTATTAGCTACTTAAAATATGATATGGTAGGTATTTTCTGGACTTAAGCTCCACGAATTTCAGCAGCATTAAATCGGTCATCTTTCTCCGTAAAAACGCCTACCATAAACATATCCACTTTGGGTAAATTATCTGATGTGGATTTAATAAAACTATTGTACGCCATATTCTTTTTTTCAATGAAAACTCTTTGAATGTACGGTCTCATCGACAGGTATTCACTTTCTCCCTCTATCGCTCTATGCATCTGTCTATCGCGTAGCGAGAATGACGTCAAACCAATCAGATTTCGTTTCGCAGCCGCAAAAATAATTTAAAATTTTGAATATTTTAATCTTAAATATCTCAAAACTGAATCAATGTTGAATCAATTTTAAAACTTTTTTCACTCCGCAAGTTTGTGCGAGTTAAAGTAACATATATATTCCGTATAGTTAAATTTAAAAATTTGGAAAATACCCAATTGATATATTTTTAGGTTCTCGTGCAAATCGAGAAATAACAAAATAAAATGACAGCTATTGTAAACTGAATGCATTTTAAGCATATATCACCGCAATAAAATAAACTAATATTGTGATCGGAAAAAGAATAAATGCTTCGCAATATTCCACTGGATAAATTGTATTTATCGAGTCGACATGTTTCACTAAGTGCAGCATCATCAGGACTGCCCTGCAGCATCAGCAGTCCTGTTGATTCTGCATTGCAGTGAAATATATCAACTCGATTAATACAATTTCTCCAGTGGAATTGTGCAAAGCATTTATTCATTTTCCTACAGTGCACCAATACCTTCATAATATTGAGATATAAAATTCCCTGCTTCGCGCCTTAATGACGTTTCACAGATATAAATACAGAGGCAACGCAAAGAATGGTATTGAGTCTGTTTAATATAAACATTTCAAAATATATGCTCACAATCATCTTGGTAGGATAAGTTAGACTGCTATTTTCTCCATGGAATAGCCAAATTCTACGGCTGGTGACCATGCGTGTGTACCTATGCTTCTTCAATACTCTGGTCAATTTCAACTCCAATGCTTTCGGTATTTACGAAACAAGGAAAAGGAGGGGGTTTGCTTTCACGATGTCTCAGGTTTCATGCAGTCTAGGTTGGGTTCTTTTGATGTTCTCTTTCTGATGAGTCGCTGAGTTGGGAATTCTTGGTAGTGGCAAGGCCACCAGCCATCAGAAAGAAATGGTATATAATTTATTCTTCAAGATAGTGAACTCATTAGCAATAAAATGCATAAATCAAAGATCGCTCGGCGAATAAAATGGTTGGACAATTATTATACCATTACTTCAAATTTGCTGCGATTCCCCAACAAAAGTATGTCTACTTCAACTATCAGGTTTGATGCCGTAGTTGACGTGTAACAACAACGTACCAAGGTGAACTTTCAGAATATTTTGGTGGACTGGTGATCATTTATACGTTGTAGCATTTTAATAAAATTCTACGAAAGCAATGAAGCATTTCAATTATAACCGATCTTTTAACTAACCATGATCGTGCATGATGCAATATTGGCCGAGAAAAAAAGTTTCTCCTCGTTGAGACGTATTTGTCACACAGTAAATAAGGAATCGGTATTGCGTTATAAATTTATAATTGCTCATAAGAGTTCAATTTTTTCCCATTTTATCGGAAATTTGGTGGTTACAATTGTATCGATAACTTTGATACCTCGAAACTGGATGCGGTGATCTTCCTGAATTTTGCTCTCCCTTATATGAACTCCTCGATTTTGCAAACCCACATAGAGAGGTTATTTTTCAGTCACAGTCTTGGATCAAATCTCATCTTTTTGACGTAGGTTACCGCAATTCATTCGATAGCCATCTCCAAACTCCACGCTCCGATTCCAAGATGGATTCCGTTCCGATTATTTTAGGATGCTTTTGAGCGGCAGAGCGTGTCCAACCTTAAGTTTTCATGCACACTCATTCCCTTATAGTTCCATCTTCCTACATCACCCTATTTTTTTCAACCATTAGGTTCACTTGTTAGCGCCATCAAGCTGCAATCTCCACTCTTATGAATAGCAGCTAATTACGGCCGGTTCCAAAGATCAATTTAGTGCATGGGTCGACGAGATCATAATTTTCTTCCTCGGGGGGTATAAAATATTTCATCCATGACGAATTTCTTAACTGCTTACTGCCCAGATTCCTGTCCGAGTAAATTTTAGTCGTCTCATCATACCGGGTAGCAGATACAACATAAAAACGAGCAAATATGACCTCAGGGAAAATCTTTTCCGAGGAAAGTCAAGAGGAATGCTGAAAGTGTAGACGAGCATGGCAACTGAGTGGTAAATAAAACAAGGCAAAATATATTATCAACAATAGTTATTAAAAGAGAAAATTTTGCAAATGAAGCAATACAGAACAAAACTCACTACCCGGGTTTTGAAGAATTGTGATCAGATACCTAGTATGATGATGACGATCATTCTCTGAAGCCCGTGTCATGAGTTCCTTTTAATTGTGGCATTTGTAAATATTTCTCTTTTAATGACTATAGATTACCACAAAGCTGCAATGTAAAGAATTTTATTTATAAGACCAAATATAAACTCCATATCCTTCTGGATGAAATCTTCTAATCGGCGATTAAACTAGATCAAACAAAATTTGTAGCTATCGGTATCCTATTAATACCCATTTATTCTCAAAACAGCCTTGTTGCACATCGACGCTGTTTATGGTGCTGCATGCAATGGAAGTGGATGGCTAATCTACATCTACGAAGTACCGTGCAAGCCACCACTAGGGTGTGTGACACGGGGAAATAAATGGGCGTCCATCGCCAAACTATTCTATTGTTACCAACATCGGATGAATTGGGCTCGAAGAGTTGGTCACAAAATCGGTACTAATGTGGTAACATTAGATGCTGTAATACTCAGTACCTATTGACTGATTTGTTCCATAATTATCACCACGCTAGTTTTGTTTGAACTACTTTGGCTAATATCATACCGAGGGAAAACGTAGCAAACGACTAAGACAGGCATTAGCAGGTTTTTGCTAAATCATCGATAGCCATTATCAATCAAATCGTCATTAACTTTAGTAGAATCTGGTATAGTGTACGTTGGTAAAAAAAACTCACCCCTGCCACACACCCTTGCAGGGTGTAATATACAGGTAGAGTTAATAGCTTTCTGCACTCAATTTCGGAGTATGTAACTCCTATCTTCTCAGAAATATCATATCTAATCCAATCTAGCAGTCCTAAATTGAGATGGATAAACTTCATGCAATCATTTCAAAAACGTCATTGATTTGATTTTATTAATTCTTCGAAATGCGCTAAATTTCCTTGCGAAAATAGATATGGTTACCAAGCTCCTCATGTCTTTAATTAGAAATTTATTTCAGACTTTTTCTGGGCTTGAATTTTTTTTTCAAAATAAGGTTCTCGATCCCGTGTTCTGACTGTGGGTAAACGGGGGAAAAATTAGCGGAGGCAGCATCACCCGTGAGAATTGGGTGGGTAGTTACATCTTGAGTTCGCATGGAATGTCACTGGGTAATGGGAAAAGACCAAGGCCTTGCATGAGCGTATTCCCTGCTTTGGAAGCAGCCCGTCTTCAGGAGAATTGCCCGAGGCGAGATTCTGCATTGCAGGTCAATAAAATTAAAGATTATTTCGTCGGCAGAGCGAGAGAAAAAAATGTAGGTATTTCTAAACGCAGGTCCGTTGAAGCAGGTTTGGGAAGTGTGGTGTGGAATTAAAAGCGGTATAAAGGGCCGAATAAGGGCTTATAAGGACTTAAATAGGGGCAATTTTTCTGAAGATTTGCTTTCTCGAATATCTGAACGCCCATAATCATTATTTCGGCTTCAAGAAAATTATTCAATGGAAATATTAATTATAGTGGTGTCCACTTCACCCACAAAATTGCGGAATAAGGTTAAATATTCATGGGCACTTGTTTTCTGAACAGTTGCTGTTGATAGGGAATAATTTCTGATAAAAATCATACGCTTAATTATAAAATTATGATATATTTACCGTTATGTCATGAATTTGATGTGACTATCTTGACATTAAAATCACAACAGCCTGAAAACAGTATTTCATTAAGTATGAATGAAATGAAGAATCATCATAAAATTTGAATAAGAATACATTTTAATGAGAAAAACTCAAAATAAATGTCTCGTTACGTCATTTTAAGGCCAATTTCTCGAGGAGAAAGTTTTTATAATGGACGGTTCCTCTCAAATACTAAATGTTACATAACTATTTTATAGATAAAAAACATAAGAGCGATTTTCAGGGAGGAAAGATAACTTAATTCGACAATTTTTCGTCCTTCTCTATTAATTTGCCTGTTTTGGAGTTGATCTTTATGATATCCATGCAAAGATAAAGATCTGCAGCTGGCATTTTCCGTAGGAATCAGTGGATGTGACCTTACTCTTGATAAGGACATCACTTGGATACAATTGTGTTATCTGTCCTAAGTTCAAGTTGGGAACACGATGCAGGGACTATGAGATACCATCAAAACTTAGCAAAAGTCTACTCTGTTCCCTCTTTCTCCTAACTTCATCAACGTCTCGTAAAAAACTACGACATGACCTAAATAATTCTGAAAAAATAGCAGCCCTGCACGACCCTCTTTCCACGAAGAATTCATACGATAACGCCATCATGCTGTTTTCCAAGCCGTAGAATTTTATTCAAGTCTTCCTCGTAGTTTCGAAACTGACATCACTTTTATCAACGCTTCATTCTTTTTTTCGCAACGTTCGCAGAAGTTCCCGTCAGACACATTAGTGCTAATGGAAGGAGACGGAGGAAAGTAAAGAGGGGCATCATTACGTTCTCCGAAGAACGTTCAAGGCACCAACCCACCCCGATTCACCTAGCAGATGGACAAGTGGTATGGGGATGGGGAAAATGGGTAGGAAGAAAAGAGATGTTATAGGAAGAGAGGAAAAATAAATTAGCGGAAGCTAAGTTATCTCGGAATTATTTCCTCATCTTTTGTTGGGAAGGCGTAAACACGTTTGGAGTTCCAGGGAGTTTCCTCCCCAGTCCACTGGAGGAGGAGAAAAACAATTGAATCCAGATGACGTCGTCGTAGGAATTTTCAGCCGAGGAATCTGAGGCATTCCTCCTTGGGTTGCGACCGACCCAATTCCTCCCACCTTACCTCTGTGACCTCACACCAACCATCTCTGTTTTCTCCTCCGAAAACAGTGGCAACCGCAACTCCTATTTCCCCTTACCCCACTTCAAATGGCAAGCCTCCTCACTCCCCGACTCTTCAAAAAAACATCCCTCTACCCTCCTGAAACCCCCGTCCCCTCCACTCTCCCCTCCACACTCTCGGAGACTACCGGCGGAAATGAAAAGTCCGAAAAACCATTTCCCAAGAAACATCTGGAACAAGAATTGTGGATGGAGCTGGGAGGTTGGTGGAGGATGAAAAAATTGGGAGGAGGGTTTATTTTGAAAGGAAAAATAATGGGAGGCAGAAAGAAATCGACATTTTTCTTTCCGTACATCTTTCTCTTCCCCTCACAGAGATACGCATTGTCATCCCGCACCTTTGGGCAAAAACAATAAAGTGGGGTGTGGCTGCGTCGGGTACGTGGCCTTTGTTCTATCATGCTTGGCTTTTATTTCTTCTGGGGTTTTCGGTATGGTCCAAGATCTGAAAATTTGAATAAAATTATAATTTTATTTATTTTTCATCATTAATGTGGCAACGAAACATTTTTATGGCTTGAATTCTCAGATATAGTCGAGATCTTTCCTTTGTATCCATAATCAGAGTGCCCGAACTTCAAAGTCGCAAATAATAGGTAGATTTTGATAGATTTTTCTATGAAATTTACTCCTTGTTGGGGACTATGTACTAAACTAATTCTACTACTACACTATTCTTCAAACATTTTGTAGCATGTGATATGCTTAATCAATGTCTGGAGAGGTATCTATTTCGACGACTCATACTTACGTTGGATATCACATACTGGCGAGCAGAGTGACAAAGCTTTTGCGAGTTATATTTAGATGAAGGACGTGTAAGAATTTTTTTTACGATTTTTTGACGGACGTTTAGCATATTTTTCTAGAGCCTACTTATTAGGATCGAAACGATCACAGGCATTAGGTAAGGAAATACACTACAGAACCAATTGATTTAAAATGACATCTACATCTACGAAGTACCGTGCAAGCCACCACTAGGATGTGTGGCACGGGGTGATTCCACACCATGCATGGAGCACTCGTACCAGCACAAAACAGAAACTCGCACGCTCCCCCTGCCACTGGGCACAGGCCAAAAATCAGTCAGGAGAACAGAGCGCAGTCCAACCGGAAACTGGGAGAGTGATACGTAAATGAACATGAAAACATGCATTCCAATGCTATACACACATCTACATCTAAATCTACGATGTACCGCGCAAGCCACCACTAGGGTGTGTGGCACGGCGTGATTCCACACCAGGCTTGCAGCACTCATCCCAGAACAAATCAGTCACATCTAGTGGTTAATATTACTAATACTGTTAATTTATGAATGCTGCTTCATGCAGAGAGGAAAAAAAATAATGCCAGGCATATCAAGCAGTGTGAAGTGTTAGTAATGATGCTATGTTATTAAGAGCAAGTGAAAATTCTACTCTACCTATTGAGGGTGAGAGTTTCATATGATTAATCTATCGCAACTATTATGATCCTTTATTGTACGTGGGATAAAGGATATTTTAAATCTTCGGTTCTGCAGTCAATTTCCTTTATTTTATTCCTGTGATCGCTTCTACCGTAGTACGTTGGCTCTAGCAGTATATGTTGAACGTCCGGCAAAAAAGTGTCTCCTCCGCACTTGCGAAAAAGATTTTACCTGTATTTCTCAATTCGATCACTTAGAGATTCCCACCCCAATTCCTTTAATGTTTCGGTAACGCTGCTAAGTTGATCGAAACAACTTTTCACAAATCTTGCTGCTCTCCGCTGTATTCAATCTATTTCAGAGATTAGTCCTATATGGTCCTATATATATACATATATATATATATATATATATATATATATATATATATGCCACCTATATATATATATATATATATATATGCCACCTATATATATATATATATATATAGGTGTCATAGTATATTTATATATATTTATATAAATATAAATATATATAAATAAACTATGCCACAGGTGGGGCGGAATGAAATATAAACACATAAAAAAGAACACTCACACTATAAGTTGATATTTCGGTTGCTCTAGAACCTTTCTCAAAGATAGACGGATACAGCTGTATCCGTCTATCTTTGAGAAAGGTTCTAGAGCAACCGAAATATCAACTTATAGTGTGAGTGTTCTTTTTTATGTGTTTATATTTCATTCCGCCCCACCTGTGGCATAGTTTATTTATATTATCGCGTGTGTGATTTTCCACGAACTCGTATATATATATATATATATATATTGTAAGGGTTGAAAACGGTCGCCAGTCGCCGTAGGTTTCCACACGCACCTCGCTTATGCTCGACGCCAACTAAAAGTCATCTCGCAAATTTCAATCATGTCATTTATGACCAAGTAATAGGACCGAACTAGATCACTCTGCAAGCATTACATCCCCATTTCCGCATCGATTCTTTTGTTTCGGTCTGATTTTAGAAATGCTATCACGACAAATGTATAATAAGAAAGAAAGAATTCAATTTCCATTTCCTCTCGCACTGATATGTTTATTGCTGCCTTGCCCGCACCATCAGGCGAACGAAAAGAAAAACTACTCGAGAAACCTTTCAAAATACACCAATTCCTTTTGTCTGCCAAATATGTGCCCACGAATAACCACGCCTCACTGGGTTTTGACCTGCGGTCCCCCTTTCTCCCCACAAATGCCCCTGTTCTTCCCTCCCAAAAACTTTCCACTCCCAACCCCCACTGTGCATACAATAACATTCGCAACGTCCACCCTCAACGTCGGCATTGTTCCATATTTCGGTGACGGAACAGTGGGTATGTACTCCGATGCATACGTCTGGAAAGATAACATATGTATGCGGCTCATATATGTATACTTATATACCTTTCACGTATCTCTCCAGCATTCTCCTTCGACCTCGAAGAGAATGCTGGAGAGATACTCCCCACTCCCCCATCTCCAAGCAGCCCCCTGGCTTCTCATCCCCCAGCCTTCTATTTTAAGTGTTTCCATAACAACGGGAACTGCTGAGGCTTTTGTCGGGCTCCATTGTCGTAGTGAGACAAAAGCCATCGCCTTGAGGTTTTAGTAGGTTGGTCCACGGTATCTTTAGAAGTCTTGTCGGAATGGTTGTTGGGGAGAATGGTGAGCGATAACGTTGTGTATTAATAAGTCCCGGGACGGCTAAGGAATGAATTGTGGAGGAGGGCTTAGGGGGTGGTTGGAGGTGGGTGGGCCTACTCTCACCCAAGCACACCACACAATTTAGGATATCTCCTCCAGTGGATCGAAATTATTCCTTGGAGGAAAAAAAGTTAAGGAAGGAGACAAGAGGAGCTCAGACTCGCCAGCCCTTCGGGGTCGAATACTTAATGCATCGCCGAGTAGCGCTGGTGGGCATAGGAGGGGTTTATAAGTCTACTTTAATACCATACCATTAAGTTTAATAAGCTGTACGCTTTATCTTTCGTGCGTTGGCTATCTTAAGCGACTTAAAACATTCTACTTTTTCTTTGCTCTCTCGGAAATTATTTGAATTTCCTCGTCCAAAAGGAGTATTGTCGTTAACTTCCTGCCCCTTTTGCAGCGAGACGTTCTCCATAACAAACACCCCCTCGTATTCCTCGCGTGATAAGCGTCGCGTAATTGCGTTTTCTCGCTTGCTCCGCGATTAAACGGTTCTTGTGCATCCTTATTATCCCGCGTTCTCATGTGAGGTCTCTAGAACAGCTTAGGCCCGATTTTCAAGGGGGTTGGAACATTTTTGGAGAAAAGACCGGATTTTATTATTATATGAGTGAATAAGTTTCATTAAAGCTAGTGCACCTCTCCCTCTGAAAATGAAGTTTGTATCCCCGAATGGAATACGTTTATTTGTCAGAATTTTTAATTATACCTGCCGTCATTAAAAGAGGAAATTCATGCAGGTCCATGTAAAGCTTTCGCAGAATTCACAGTTGTATGTAATTAATCCGGTAAGCTACTTAAAAATAACGAGGGAAATTATTATAATTTTATGCTTAAGACATGATTATATCCTCTAACATGTCCTCCCTCGTACGAGTTTCATAGTTGATGAGCATCTCTATATACCTTTTGGAAATGATGAACCACGACAGCACGCCCGTGAACCGAGGTTATTAGCATCTTAATATGTAGCAGGTTCCATTAAGCCAGCATGCTCGTGACGCTAATGGTAATTTTATTCTAATCAAACGTAAACACATAGCTATGTATATTTGAGAGTAGAAATCTCATGAATGCATTATTACCTGGCACTGAAAGCATTTTTCAACGGTGATCTAAAATTCAGAATGCCTTACATGTTGATGTTCGTGTATTTGTCACATTAATTTGGCTATTAAAACCCTTGACGTAAAAGTAGAGAGAATCAGTTTGATTGATGATACTAGATTTATGGAATAAATATCCTCTCTCAATAGAAACGCGTTGATAATTCTTAGCATTTTTGTGTGTGAAATTCTTCAGGATACGCGAGGCAAACCTCTGTCATAGACCGCCATTGAGTTTTATCAAAAATCATATACATCACTGATGTACCATTCGAGTCATAATTACGCTGTGTGGCACGGGGTGATTACAAACCAGATATGCAATATTCGTCCCATTTCGAGGGAGAGCCTTGTCCCGGCCCCCCGAACGCTAAGCGAGGGCGAAAAAAGTTGATAGGAGAGAAATGTAACAATAGGTCATAAACTGTTAGAGTGCTTTATTATAAACCATGTTCACATGTTATGTTTAGTTTAGGACACCGATACGGAGTAATTATGAATACTTTATTAACGCATCACCTGATCAGATCTTAGAATCCAGTTATCCGAAATCTTCTGTCTATTCCTTACATATCATTTTGAGAAATAAACAGTCAATAAAACGTTTTCGAAATATTTTGAATTTTGGCTCATCGGTTACATGATAGTTGATTTACAACGAGAAAATGATGCGTTTTATCAAACGGGAAAAGAATTTCCTCTATAGTATCTCTTGGGGGGAGTGTGAAAAATAGATTTTACGTAAGTGTATTGCTGAAATGAACGAAGAGTCCGTACTTTCCGCCGTTTATTTCAAATATCAAGACTGGCACAACGGGAATCAATCATTTACAGTTAATTTATAAAGTTTAATAACTGAAAAATACATAATTATAAATGAAAATGCTCCATATTCGTCTATTTAATTTTTTATTCCATCTGCAACTCATGTAAGAAATATGGGAATTGAATACAATATGATGTAAGCAGGCAACAGCCTGCCACGATGGAAACAGCGGTTCCTTATCTGTCACCGAAGTTAAGCATCGTTGGGCTCGGCTCGAGTTTGGAAGGGTGATCCTCCGTTTTGTCCGAGTGCTGTTGCCCCTGTCTGCAAGTGGCAGACAGTATGTGCGAATTGGCCTTAGCCGTCGAAGCACGTTAAGTAAAAATACTACTACTATACTACGATGCAAGCACCGCAGAGTACAAGCATCTGCTTAATATCATTTGTGCAATTTCTTAGCACAGGAGATGAAGATCTTATGAAATAGTTGAATTACTTTCTAAAATTATCAGCGTGCTTCGCAAATATGAAGGCAAACCACTCTACGCCGTATCTTGAGATTTTCTATTACACAGACTTTAAAATAAAGACACTCTTTAGAGTAGCATGATTTTCTATTTCATGTGGAGGACTAAGGGCCTCTAAGTAGCTGCGTTTACGGGGCCTGTATGTCTTGCGTTCCCTTACCCACATCTGCCTGCGCTTGTTTTCCCACAACTTCCAGTCCAGTCTCTTTGTTGAATTCGTGCTAATGCGCGCATTACCTGTCGCTCCCCGTCCGTTTTTCCCACCCTTAAGCCTTTGTAATATCAACTCTTTGCTTACCATTGAGCGAGCCGGTGTGCGGGTCAGTATACATTACGCGAGTGGAGTTTATCACATTTTCCCATTCCACTGAGGTGCACTCATTGTAAAGCGAGCGGTGTTTTGGTAACGGACTGCAACGGAAACCGTGGAAAATTTATGTCATAATTCACTCCGTTTTCAGGAGACCATTTCTCGGAATTATCTCATCAATACTGCGTCCATCTTTTTAGGTAAGGTTCCAAACCTATTCTCCCTCTTCATTCCATTTTCTGAGTGTGATTATACCAACGGTTGGGCAAAAATCCTCCCCTGCACCACGAATCTACGTGATGGCAAGGCATTGGGAATTTTAGACATGCTTTTAAAGGGATGCGCCGACCAGGAGCCCTAAGAAGGGGACAAGAAACCACACTCAACCAACTTACGGGGTCACTTTGAATTGGAAATTGCATCGTTAAGAGCGCTTGCAAGCCATTCGGGAGGGTCATGGGGGGGGGGAGAGAGTGGAGGAATTGTTGGGGTCGAGCGGGGATCAGCGGGCCGGGCAAAAACATTGTAAAAAAATCCTCTTCCCGCGTTCCAAATCCATTCGACAAATAGCCACTAAGAATAAGAATGAGGTTTGTGTGGAGGGTAATGCGGAAGGGAAAATGAAACGACCTGGGCCAGTAGATGCCATAAAAAAACAGCCTTTAGCACACCTATGGTCAGAATCGCCACTTCTCTAAAGCTCAATGCATTTTTTAAATGCAGTGACGACCTCAACGCGGACTTCAAGCGACTTCTAAATATTTGAACGAGCCTTAGGAATCTCTTCGTCATTCACTTTTACTATATTTTACTTTAAGCATGGTGAAAAGAAATTACTTATTGATATTCCACTTATGTTTTTAATTCCCATCAACTTCTACGTCTATACGGCAATATCAAGGTAGAATTAACAGGTCAATGATGCCGTGATGATGGCGCAAATGCGTGGAAGCAATTGACAGAACAAATAACATAAGTCGAGTGGTGCCTAGTTATTTTTTTCACAATACTTAACGTAACTCAATTCCACTAAGAGTCACCTGCCTTCATTAGTTAATTTAATTTTTACACCATTCATCGTTTAGACTCATAGCTTCAATTCCTGAAGATAACACAGCGTGTTGAAATCATGGTCAGTGTTATAAAATAGAGTGAGTGATTTTTTTCGTGATGGATTAAACTATTTTTCACCAAGTCACGCTACCTACTTGTTACCATATAAAAATGTCGATCTATTGGTTGGCTATATAAAGAAGTGACTGATTACTGAGGTCATTTGGGCCATTTAGGATAGGTGAGTAGGTTAGTTTGGTTAGGATTGCTTGGAGGAAGAGCAGAGAAACCTAACGTTGGTATTAGCCCTGCTCTCGGATAAAGGCGACAATGAATTCTCAGTTAAATTTCCTATCCAACACAAAGAGTGCGTATGGCACTAAACTCCCTCCGCAAATCACCCGAGAAGATTTTGATAGTCCGAAAGAAAAACCTCCGCAACTACCGAGATTTGAACTCGGGCCCTCGGAATGGTAACCTAGTACTTCGCCCACCGCAACAATCCAATCACCTCGGATGAAGTCAACCGTGTCCAGTGAGAAGTGGTGAAAATGCATTATCAAAAATTAAAAGCAATCAATATGCTGCTCACTTTATTTTAAAATGACAACACGCATTTCGGAATTTTTACTCAGGCCTCTTCAGATATAGTCAATACTGTACTTGAAGATGGATAACTAAAAAACCCGAAGCACGTGAAGTCAGTTTAAAATAAAGTAGACGTTACCAAATCGATTGCTTTTCATAAGGTTCTTGTATGATCGTTTTTTCGGAAAATACATGACATCATTTGTTGTATTAGATGATTCAGTGGTCAGGATGGTTTTTTTGGTTCAACTGTCTCGTTGATTCGATCACTCAAATGATACTTTTGTCTCATTGATTTGACTGTTTCGCTTGGTCGGTGGATTTTATAGGATAATCTCCTGGATGACTTTGTCCGACTGTATCAGTATTTCGACGATTTCATGTATTTCACGACTTCGTAGATTCAGTGGATCATTTTATGCTTTGCATCCACGTCTACCGAGTGCACCTTCTATACCTGTTTACGATAATTGACAAGGGGTGATTTCCACAATAGCTTTGACATTTATACTTGTTTAGGAAATGTTAGGAGCAATTAAAAATGAACTTGCATTGATTGTTTGATTTTAAAGTTTCATTTAACATAACAAATAAATTATTTCACATCAAGAGATAAATTTAATTTAAAATTTCATGAAATAATATATTTTGGATGTTCCATTAAAGGACGTATATGAAAGGAGTGTGCTTCGTTGGGTTGACCATACTGAGAAAATGGATGAGAGTCGAATAATTAATCTACATGTACGAAATACCCTGCAAGCCACCACATGGGTGTGTGGCAGGGTGTGAGTAGGCGCCAACATGCATTACACTATGCCCTAAAGTTAGTGTAACTACGACTATTGATGAATTAGCATAAATCGCTAATGCTTGTCACAAGGCGAAGCTCCACGAACATTCACTACACTAAAGATATGCTATCAATGTTAGAGGGACCGTCAGTATTTATGTACCTTGCAACTACATAATTACACAGATGTGTGATACAGCAGTGAACGGGGTAAAAGGAAGAGATGACCAAGAAAGTCATGAGTGATTGTGGAGAAAGAGACTACAATGAAGAATATTAGCAGTGTTGAAAGTAGGAGAGCGTGTTTGAAGCAATGCATGAATATATGACAATAAATAGGTGTGAAAGAAGTGTGGAAGAACAGGAAATTGAGGAGAAAATTGCCAGCTTCCAATACCTAGCAGTTGGAACTAAACTATTTTAAATTGCTGGAATGGAGTTTTGTGTATGAATGTAAAATGTAAACAGATTGATAAATGTTGCCGAAAAAGGCTTTTATATTTAAAAAATCTAATCTTATTATGCATATTTCAGTAATTGACTTACTTAGGCAAAATACAACGTCATGAATGTGTCGCTGGCTTGAAGAATTCCATCGGAAATGAGGTTCTCAAGAATGCATTCCTGGCTTATTTAATAAGGCGGTTGCATTAAGTCATAGAGAGATGTTATTAGCTCAAAATTCTGGTATTTTTCTTTACGATGCATCTGGGGAAGCTGCTGTGAAGCATAGTTATTAGTGCTGCAAAGAAATTACTGAACACGAGGATAAGCAAGTGGCGGATCTAGGACCATATCTCGGGGGGGGGGGGATATCAATATCTGCTAATCTACATCTAGATCTACAAAATACCCTGCAAGCCACCTCAGGGGTGTGTGGCAGGGGGTGAGTAATCACCAACATGCATTACACTATACCCTAGAGTTAGTGTAACTACGACTAATTATGCATAAGCGTAAATCGCTAATGCTTGTCACGAGGCGAAGCCTCACAAGCATGCACTACTACACTACAGATGTCATCAAAATGGAGAGAGACCGTCAATATACATGCATTCTACAACTACACCGATGGACAGAGACTCAACACCGATGGACAGAGACTCAAGACCCATGTAGAAAACATGCTAGGCGTGCTGTGAAAATGCCCATCGGGGGGGGGGGGGGTTTAGGGGGTATGAAATATCCCCCAATGGATATACCATGTGTTTTTGTATGTGAGAGAACAATGTGTGTTTTTGTCTCGGGGCGGGAGGGGGCAATTGCCCCCCTGGATCCGCGACTGGGATAGGCCATGTACTATGTCAGAGCACGCGCCAAGAAAAATCAATGCATACAGTGTTTTCAGGCAGGAAATGTATGCGCACAAAAAATAGTTGAATCCGAATACACTAAGGTTGTGTTATTTTATTTTAACACAGTGTAGTTAGCTTCGATGTGGTAATTTTCGACGGTAACTAATTTGAAAGTGAATGCGGGCCGGAAAAATATTTTTCGTTAATAACGTTCTAAGAAGTTGAGTAAAATTTTCGACCAAACCATCCAGCAAGCAGTACAAAAGCCTTGTTCTTTTTACTGATTCTCCCACGCCATATTATGCCCCAGTACAGTTCCAAAACTCTCTCGAGGCCACTCCAAACCGTGTACAGTGTACTAAGTGCTGCAACATGCATCCCACACCACTCACTGCACCACTCCGAAGCTCTCCCACGTTGCATCTCATCGCCTGCGTCCGTGTATTTTTTTAATTTCCAATGGTTAACCCACTCTCTCTTTCCCTCGCCCCTCTCAGTCTCTGCCATCCGCAGGCCCTTATCCGAGGGACCACTCTTTATTTTTTCCCCCTAAAACCCCTTCCCCAGCACCTCGATCCCTTTGCCACACTTATACCCCCTCGGCGTGCAACCCCTATAACTGCACAAGGGAGCAGAGCACAGTTCTACTCTTCGCCCATTTCGTGGCCGTTGCATTGTGGGGAACGGGTTGGTGATGGCCTGGAAATAAACGAAAAAAAATAACATAACAAGGGAGAGAAAGGGAGTGGGTAGTTACGGCTTGGACCCAAATTAATGAAGAATGACTTCCCGGTACATGCATTTCTCTCCCTCCCCACTCTTTTTTTTATTTCGGAGCATGTTTTATTGTTCTGCCATCCGGCGGGCGACGGTGGAATTACATTAGCGCGTGCAACGAATGGTTCGTGGTAATTTAGTCTTTTTTTTAAAGCTGTTATTCGCGTTCCCACCAGAGCAACCCTTCCCTCCAACCCCCACGCCCCTCCGACTCGCTAGCGCTGCACGTATCTCGCGGCCGTGTACATTCATTAAGTGGAAACAAATGAATAACTTTTAAGCGCTCCGCGGGGCTTGGACAGGCGAGTGTTCATGGGGGGGAGGGGTTGGGGGGAAGTGGACTGCGGGGAGTTGGGTGAAAAATATTCTCATACGCCACTTTTGAAGCTGTTCGTTTTCAAACACGAAATATAGAAATTAACCCCATGCTTAATGATTACGGGTTTTATTTTTGCGTGTTCTTTTCAGCTTTCTCCCGGGAAAATGTCCAACTTACACTACCTATTGTGAGTTCATCATCGTTTTCAGATGCCAATGTGTTTTACCTGACTATCTCTCATGTTGGAGAGTAATAATTTTATGCCCGAAATTTGTATTCACGGAATGTTTAGATAAGGAATATATTGCGTCATAAAACGAGCTATCGCATAATTTTCGCGAGAACGGTGAGAATTTTAATGCTATTCATTGTTTTGCATTCCAGAAAAAAGGCATTGTGAAAGTTAAATGAATGTCTAAATATATTTATAATCAGCCTCAAAGTTTCGATACATAACAAAAATGTGGGCTGTATAATTATACCATATAGCGAAAATGGGCTAAGTAATCAAGAGATAAAGACCAGTATCCATTAAAATATAATTAAATTCTATATTAATGAAAGCTATTAATGGAACCAAATAAAAATACATAGTTGTATTCTGTATAATTAGATTTAAGCACTAATTCCTTTTTAATCAAATTAAAAAACGAGGACCCATGTTTGTCAGGCTATGCTGTTTTGCAGTCTCCTATTGGAACTAATTATTGTCGATTACAAGAGCGTCAATTTACCAGAAAACCTGTTGTGCAAGAGGTTTTACTGGACTGTTGACAGAAATCGTCCAGAGTAATGACTCTCCGACACTATCATGGTATTTTTCCGTTGTGTGTCAACATATCTCACGCATATTCTGTAAGAGGCTTAACTTGGCCCCGGTGGCAACGGGGTAAAGGCCTTGGCTGCCAATCTGAGGGTCGCGGGTTCCAGTCCCGCTGAAGTGGATTATTTACCACTCGAGACCTGTATGTTTGTGTTTGCCCATTAAAAACGAATTAATTGTAAGAGAGGACTGTAGAGGCCTTAACTCATTTGACATAAAGAGACGAAATTTTCACAATTATTAAACGAAGTGCTTGTGTAGCTAGTTAGTTGATATGTTCCCTAATACTTTTATTATACACGATATACTCCTTATCTGCTACCAAGCACTAACCGCACGCCGTGCGTGTTTACAGCATAACTCTTGTATATCTGACCATTTATATAGTTACAAAATACATTAATTGTATCGGTTCCTCAAACATTGGTAACATACCTAGAGTGCAGTGCATGCTTTTGAGGCTTTGCCTCCAGGAAAGCATTAGCAATTAATGTTTTGCATCAACAGTCGTAGTTACATTAACTTTAATAGGGTATAGTGTAATGCATGTTAGTGACTAGGTACTCACACTCCATACATAGGCTCCATACATACATACTAGGTACATACACCATTGAGGTGGTTTGCGGGGCATTTTTTAGATGTAGATGAATACCGCCCAAAGAAAATGTAATGCAAGACTTACGTACCTGACAATCAGCTTTACATAATGGTTATGTTTATGACCGAAGTAGAATTGAAAATATAGTAACTTTTACAATAGGAAAATTGCTTCTCATATGTATTTTGTAATTTATATTCAACCTGCTTCCAATTTGTGGATTGTTTGAGCTCGATTCCATAGGTAAAGGAGATTAGTTCTACAATTTGAAATCAGTCGAGCCAAAATTTAAATATGAAGCAAATATTTTGGGGGCTGACTTGCAGCAGCAGTTCCCTACCAGAGGAATAGAGGATTAAAGACTAGACAAATTTTAAGGATCATCTGCTTGATGTCTATGAAATTAAACGAAAAGGAAAAGGAAAATTGAATTTGCACTTATTAGAAAAGGTAGAATGAGAGACTCTCCAAGATTGTTGTAAATTAGCCAGGTTACATCTAAATCTGCATAATACCCTGAAAGCCACCTCAAAGGTATATGATGCACGTGTGGGGGTGTGCAATCACGGTTATCAGCAACTTCTACATCTACATCTACAAAATACCCTGCAAGCCACCTCATGGGTGTGTGGCAGGGGGTGAGTAATCACCAACATAAATTACACTATATCCTAAAGTTAGTGTAACTACGAATAATTATGCATCAGCACAAATCGCTAATGCTTGTCACGAGGCGAAGCCTCACAAGCATGCAACACTACACTACAGATGTCATCAAAATGGAGAGTGACCTCAATATACATGCATTCTACAACTACACAGATGGACAGGGACTCAAGACCCATGTAGAAAACATGCTAGGCGTGCTGTTAGTATGTACTAGGTAACAGTAAAGGATTCAAGTATTAGGAGTACTACCACTACTAAGAGCTACACTACCTAACGACAAACCTAGATAAAAGTCTCATGGCAGCTATTATGGTCCCTTATCGTTCGTGGGAAAAATGACATCTTAAATCTATCCGTTCTGCAGTCTAGTTCCCTAATTTTACTCTCATGATCTGATCTACCGTAGTATGTCGGATTTCGTAAAATATTGTCAACGTCGTCAGAGAATAGACCGGTTTGGAACTTACATAATAGATTTAGTCTAAATTTTAATCGACGGTCTGAAAGCTTTTCCCATCCCAGTTGCTGCAAAAGGTCAGTAACACTAACAAGATTATCATAACGGCCTTTAACATATCTTGCCGATCTTCGCTGCACGCGTTCTAACTCAGTTTCCAAGCCTATCTCATAAGGATCCCAAATACTGGCGGCATATTCTAAGTGGGGTCTAACGAGGGAGAAGTAGCTGATTTCCCTAACTTTATCGTCGCACTTGCCAAGTACTCTTTTAACAAATCCCAATTTACGATTAGCTTGACCGGTAATTTCTCGAATATGTTTACTCCACGATAGATCATTAGTCAGTTTAACTCCGAGGTACTTAACCGATTCTACGGTGTCTAGTTTTATGTTGTTTATGCAATAGCTGTTACAAGGAGCGTTTTTCCGTTTCCAAAAATTCACAACAACGCATTTTTTCAGGTTTAATTCTAGCTGCCACGCATCGCACCACTCTTGTATTGCCTCGAGGTCCTTAGTTAGCGCTTCCTTGTCATTAAAGCTACGAATTTCTCTATACATCACTGCGTCGTCGGCAAATAATCTAAGCTTACTGTCAACTTTGTCACCGATGTCGTTTATGTACAAAAGGAACAGAAGCGGGCCTATGACACTTCCCTGTGGGACACCCGATGTGACTTTTACTTCATTAGAGATAGCGCCATCTAATACAACCCTTTGCACGCGATTACTTAAGAATTCTCTAATCCAGGAAACTACGTCGTCGTCTAAACCGTAGGATTTTAATTTCATGAGTAGCTTAATGTGGGAAACTTTATCAAATGCCTTTTTAAAGTCAAGAAAAATTGCATCAACAGGAGCGTTATGTTCACCCGAGACTAAAATATCGTGAGCAAAAAGTGCTAATTGAGTTTCGCAAGATCTTCCCTTTCTGAATCCGTGTTGTGTTTTTGTTAACAAGTTTTCTATATCGAGGTGTCTCATAACTGAACTAACAATTATATGTTCAAGGACTTTGCAAGAGATAGATGTGAGAGATATCGGTCTGTAGTTCGATGGCTGTTCCTTATCACCGCTTTTGAATATGGGAGTGACATTTGCAATTTTCCAGTCCATGGGTACTTTGTTGACGGGTGAGATTAGAAAAGATTCAGGAGACCCAATTTTGGTTCTTAAGTTCGATAGTTATTAGTATCCTTCACTACATCTAAAGAATCAACCACCATGGTTAAAGGAGGTAGGTATGCAGTGCGTCAACGCGGTACCCTTCAAGCCACCTTCACCATTTATCGGGCAAGATTACGGTTTGTAGAAAATATGTAATTTTTTATTGATTCAGGCTCTAAATTCATTGAATATGACTAACCAATGGCCATTATGTTGTAGAAAAGTTTTTTTAGCAGTAATTGTGGTGGTAAATTTCTCCGGTGGTCCCTCAGGGGACCACTGCCATACAAAGGGTTAAGGATGGGTAGGGTAGCAATAAAATTGAATGGTGTCATTACTCCTTTTTCCCTCACACAACCTCATCAGGATCACAGTATATGCCTTGATCCTAATGGTAGATAAATATGGTAGATAAATAAAATGGTTGGTTTCTTATAATCCCCTACCTCACACTCTAATAGGGTACAGCAAACTAGTTATGTAGTCTCAAAGAACGTTAATACTAACAGTTCCTCTTGCATTGGTAGCATTCCCATAATGACGTGAGTGTTCTTGATATCTAGCGTCCTGACAAGTGTTAACAGGCTATTGCTTATGTATCAATAGTCGTAGCTACATAAACCTTTATACGGTATATTGCATGCTAGCGATAACTCACCCCCTGCCGCACACCATTGAGGTCGAATTCAGAGCATGATGTAGATGAACTTTATTATAGATTGAATTTAAATAGTCCTGGCCTCTGAGTTTATGAGAAGGTTTTCGAATTGTTTCTACTTTGGTTTTTGTTCCGTTGGGCTATGATCGCATACCGGAAGTCATCAAGATCTCCTCGAGCATGAGCGCTTTTTTATAGAGCGTTGGCCATTGTGACTCACATTTCGGCTAACGCTTTTGTACACGACTTTCATTAATTCGCGTGGATAACGTTCCCTCCGGAGGGAAGCGAAAGTGATTCTTTCCCACGCTAATTAAAACAGTCGGTCTGACCCTGATTTGCACCCAGATATATATATTCTCTGGCTCCCCCATTTAGCTCCGTGTCTCGGTAGAGGTAGCGCCAGCAGCAGCAAGCTCGCACACAAAAAAACGAGAAGCCTTCCTAAGGTTGCACTTGCTTTTTTTTCTTCCTGTCCTCTCGACAGAGCTCTCGGATCCCTTACAGCGTGATGTTTTTTTCCACGCTCCCCTGGAGTCGCGTCCACCTCCCACGAAGTTCGGGTTGTATTTTGAGGAGGCCTGCCTCAAAGCATCGTAAGGGGAGGGGGATATAAGGGTTTGGAGTGGGTGTGTGGGTAGGAATACATCGGAAACATGCCGTGCAAGAGACGTCGTATCAGCGACGGCGTTAAATCGGAGTTGTCTGCGTTGTTCGTCACGTACGTTTTAGTTAAATATCCAATATGAATGGTATGTACATACACAAAAAATCATATTTGAAATATACTGCCAAGATCGGCTGCAAGGCGAGACTGAATTAGTGGATGAACTAAGGCATTAGTAACAACCAACGCGAAGAAAGCAAGAAAGCTGATGTGTAAAAGGTTGTTACGATAAAGTTATCAGTGTTACCGAATTGTTAAAGGAATTTTGGTGGGAATCAATATTTACAAAATAACCTGCAAGCCACCTCAAGGATGTGTGGCAGGGGGTAAGGAATCACCAACATGCAACACTTTACCATTTTAAAGTTAATGTAACTAAGACTATTTATGCATAAGCATTAATCGTCTACATCTACATCTACATGTTACCCTGCGAGCCACCTCTAGGGTGTTTGGCAGGGGGTGACAAGTCACCAAAATGCAGCATGCAAGTGGACCGCCACATGCACACCGCACGGTCATGAATCGTCATTGCTAGTCAGGAGGCAAAGCCTCACAAGCACGCACTACACTATAGGTTTGCTACCAATATCAGAGGGACCGTTTGTGTGAATGTGTTTTGCATTCTATACACTACAGCGTCGTCTGCAAATGATCAAAACTTACTGTCAGCTACTGCACCAATATCGTTAATATACAAGAGGGCCAGTAGTGAGCCTATGACACACACCCGATGTGACTTGTTATTCATGGTAGATGGCACCGTCTAATATAACCCTTGGTATTAAGCGGCGTATAGAAAAGTGTACTAAGGTTATAATTCAGTTTTATTGCAAGATATGCTTGATGTAACAGCATTTACTGCTTCTGGTTGGACGGTTTCCCTAATGGCAACCCCACAAGAGCCCACCTTAAGCTTCATGCCTCTATTATTTTCAAAATAATTTGAAGGAAATGAAATTTTGTTACCTATCATTCTGTAAATCACCTCAAGGATATGTGGCAGCATTTGAATCTTTGCCAAATGCGCTCTGAAGTACAAACTAAATAGAATTAGAACAACATTGAAATGACTAAAAATATTAATCTTAGTTAAATAATTAAACAGTTTGGGAAAAAATAAATTTGTAGAATTCCGGCCAAAAAAATTAATGGGAAAAATTTCGACCATGAAGACTTAAAAAGTAATATTTGATTCTGAAAATTGCTGACGGAAATATATGATTTGCCATTTTGAGAATGACGACTTTGTCACCGTAATCAGTTGGTGCATAATAAGTAGCGTTCTGTAAAAGTGACCGTTTTCCTGAATGTTTATTCACATGAAGTTTCACAAAATGACGTATCAGTAGATCAATAGAATTGGTTTAATGGGATAAGCAAATGCATGACCTGCGTATGCATTTTTAATGCTGAGTTAAGAATATGAAACGTGTTAGCAGTGGTTGTAATTTGAAAAGTGCATTCATTAATACCACCAAATAACCGAACCGAATAACTGAACATTTGACTATCCAACCAGCCTAAATGGAAGCCATACTGATCCCTTTGTTTAGGAAATAAATATATTTTAAACTGCCTCTTTTGAAGTTCATTTCCTGATTGATTTACTAGCATTCAGTTGTTAATCGAAGTTATGTTTACTCATTATGCGTCTGTTTGGAAGTTAAACGACGGCATGGTTAAAATTTGGGTTACTGTTTAAACGGTTAATCGAAAAACCGGTCAGAGAGCGAGTCTCAACCACTGTGTTGTGGTGGTGGAGGTTAACGGGGGTTGGATGGCAATCAAAGGAGAGGGTTGGAAAGGAGGAGGGGGTTTAGAGAGGGGGAGCTGCTCACTGAAACCAACTCTCTTTCACCGGTCGGGATAATATATGGCACCCGCGCCAAACCGGGCGGAATGGGGAATGCCGGCTCGGGCATTAGGCATAATTATTCTCCGAGGGATATAACGAGACGCCATCCATCCGAGAACCCATACACATTTATCGCGGAGAAACGCGATGTATGAAGTGCTATATGTATTTTTATTCCTTTTCGAGTTTGTTGGCGCTTTCATTTTTCAGACCGCAGGAAAATATCAAAACCCTCGCCCACATTCCATTACCTTCAGTGTTGTTCAATGCCAAAAACGGGATGACGTTTCCAAATCAACTCTTCAGACGGCCTCGTGCTCCCTTGCTTCGCATTCACATCGTTGCATCGGGTTGGATATCCTTTGGAATACATATATTAGTGAGGGGCCGGAAACCGATTTCAGCTCCCGTCGGCAAAAATTTAAGCCTTGTATGTAATTTATTAAAAAATAATAAACGGGAAGCGCCTGCTATCGTGTGGATGTATAATTACTTGTTAAATTTTCATTCCAATTTTAACGCATTTATTTTTTAAAAGACCTCTTTTATACTCTAGTCGTAAACATAAGTTTCAGTGGTCGTTAATTTAATTCGAGAATTTTTGTGCGTGCTAATTACATCCGGATGAGCCAAAAGAATACATGCTTTTAGTTGGTAAAATTCTCTTTAGTGCTCCTTTGCTAATGGATATTTGTAGTAGTAATTTACCATGGGAACGGCGTTGCTTTGATGAGATAGAATTTCGTGCGTTAGTTTGCTTTGGCTGTGGTTGCTGCGTGGCCATTGTGCCACTAACGTAGGCAAGAATAAGATACCGGCAGGCGCTGCTGGATTTTTAACGATAGCTGGATAAAGTGATGCAATCGATGATTGCATCACTATATGCCCTGTTGATAGTAGATTTGATAAGTTCAGAATGGTAACAAACGGATTTTTTATATCAAATTCCCAACACTGAAATTACTCCACCTTGGTCATGCGATAGCTAATATGTAAACATATAATCCGTATGCTTATCTGATGAGAAACGCGAGCAATATTTTCTGCGCAGTTATTCTGACTATACGCTGTTTCGTGATTTTTTTAGAATGTTATGTATTAAATTGGCCAAAATTCACCATTAAAATGGATGAACTGGTAATTCAGCCTTTTGCTTAATTGAGCTCGGGGGAAAGATATAACAGGTTAAAATTCCTAGGATTTTCATTCCGATCGATTTTAACGTATCTGCGTCATTATTAAGGTTACATTTATCTATTAGGTTAACTCCACAAGCATAATTCAAGTAAAAACCTACAAACAGTTGTCTGTCTCCATCGGTTTAACAAAATAATTTGACTTCTGTTATCATCAATAGTCATCAATATCTACATCTACTAAATACCCAGCAAGCCACCTCAGGGGTGTGTGGCAGGGGGTGAGTATTCACTAACATGCATTACACTATAGATGTAGATGTAAACAGCACGCCGTGCATTTTTTCTACATAAGTCTTGAGTCTCTGTCTATTTGTGTAGTTGCAAAATACATATATATTTATGGTCCCTCTCCATTGTGATAATATCTGAAGTGTAGTAATGCTTGCTTGTGTGGCTTCGCCTCGTGACAAGCATTAGCGATTTATGCTAATGCATAATTAGTCGTAGTTGCACTAACTTTAGGGTATAGTGTAATGCATGTTGGTGAATACTCACCCCCTGTCACACACCCCTGAGGTGGCTTGCAGGGTATTTTGTAGATGTAGATGTAGAAGTGTATTTGTTTCGAGTCTTCCTCATTAATTCCTTTATCATCATTAGTGCTTCCTTACCTGATGAGAATCTGCTGATTACGATTTAAATACTAACGATCCCTCTAACATTGGTAATATGTCTGTTGCGTAGTGCATGCTTATAAGGCTTCGCCTCGTGACAGGCATTGGCGATTTATGCTAGTGCATCATTAGTCGTAGATACAATAACTTGAGGATATAGTGTAATGCATTTTGGTTTTGACTACTCACCCCCTGCCACACACCCTTGAGGTGGCTTGCAGGGTATTTTGTAGTTGTAGATGAAATTATGACTGTGAATCCACCAGCAACATCCTGCAAATGCTTGTCAGGAGTTAAAATTTCATTAACATGCACTACACGATAGGTATGCTACTAATGCTGTAGATCATATGATTACTTTGCAACTGCATAAATCACAAAGAGTATTGTACAGGAAGCATAAGAGAAGAAGAGGACGTTAGTTCTACTTAGCAAGTTAAGATAAGTTAAGGATAAGTTACGAAAAAAAAACTTTAGAGAGAAATTAAAAAAAGTAGCTGCGCTACCTATCTTAAAACCTAATTATTAAATCTCCACGGTAGCTATTATGGCGTTTTATTGTTATTGGGAAATGTTACTTTTTGAAGAATAGGATATTGCACAGAAAATCAAATGATAACCTGCGAATATTTGAGAATGCCTAGTCAAAAATTACTGCAGTGTTTTCGCAACAGTGTGTGCGTTTCAATAACGAGATAACGAGAGCGTGTCGCAGTGAAAGAAAGCGTGTGTAAATCTCTGGCGGAGGTACGATATACGATCACGCGTGAGACAATGTAAAATCATTGCGATATCTACGATCGCGCTCCTTCCTTTGTTCTCTTCTTCTTCCGGAGATTGTAAATTAGAGGCTCCACTGCACAATCGATTATTTTTTTGTCGAGAGTCTAAAAGGAAGATACTTCAAATAGGTATGCACCTATCTATCTACGCAATACCAGCAAGTCGCAAGTTTTTTAGTCTAATACGCCCAGATTGAAAACAACTGATACCTAATTCCCAAAAAAAACTCCTGTGCATTGAATTTTTCCACGGGATGCCATTATCCATTGTTTTTCCGGTTGTGCAATTGAATGGAGATAAATTAAATGATAATTCAGTCCGAGAACAAAGCGCCTTTAAGCCGGGAGCGTCAAAACTAAAGACCGTATCAACTGTTGTTCTGCATTTGGGGAACAATACAATTGCTGGCCAAAAAATTCAAAGATACACTGTGATCCTAAAGGGGATTGAATGAAAACAGTCGAACCGTGAGAATGTTGAATAAAAGCCAATTCATCACGTGATTCCTCTGCTACTCGGTCGATTCAGCTCCATTTAACGATCCCCTATCGATATAAGTCATGCCCCATAATTAAAATTGAATCTTGTTTAGTCATCTTACATCAAACAATTTTTTGGACATGTACAATATTCGTGTGATCCAATCAGTGGTATCGTAAACTATTTCATTTTTTCATGCCACGAACATGATTACTTTTAATGTAGAATAATTTTATTCTGATACCCTGCCAAAAGTTGGGGAATGTACATTTGTGCTCATTATTTTTGGACAAATATATAGTTTTGAGAAAAATAAATTAGTGCCTATTGCTATTATAGAGTTATGGAGCACTGAAGCAATCTTTTTGCTGGTGTTCTACCATTAATTGGGGATTTCTGCAACGAGCGCAGTGGTGCAGCAATTAACATATAGCCAACGCCCTTTTTTATTTATAATTTATTGACTATCGGTAACCCATTACCACCTTTGCATTTTGCGAATGAGGAACTGCTCATGCTGTATTTTATGGTGACTTTATTCATGAATCAAGACAATCAAAGCTAACGGAGTGGATGGTGAATTTTCATGAGCCCACCTTAAAAAAATGTGAAAGCATTGCAGAAGAGTCGTCCCGAACGAATTTTCCAACGGGCAGACGTCTTTCCATTATTTACGGCCCCCAAGTTTGCCTCGCGACCTGTGACACTTAGCAGGATGGGACAAAAGGAGAGGTACGGAGGAGAGATAGACAATAAATTCGAGCACGCATGGGTGGTTGAAGGGTGTGAGGGGGGAATAGGAATTGACCGCTGGTAGGAAGTAGGTACATTCCCCGATGCTTAAGGTCTTTCCTGTGGGAAGGGGCTTCAACTAGACCCATTGTTACCCCCTCCCAACTTCTCCCACCGCCCGTCACGAGCTAAATCTTCCTCTCTCGTGCTCCCCACACCCCGCCAAGTCCAAAGACCTTCCAAATCATGCCCTACACCTCCCTGTTCTCCTCAAAAAAAGATCCTTTGACAGCGAGAGAAATTTCTTTCGGGCGGGACCCCTAGGAGGAAAGGAGAAGGGACTAGCTCACCCCTGCATGCATACACCACGGAGTAAAAGTCTCATAAATCCCCTCCCCGAACTGTTGTGCTGTTGGCATAATTCATCCCCGTCGCTGGAATGCTTGAACCTTGCTGTTGGGGGAGAGCGAGTTCTTGGGAAAACATTGAGTGCTCCTGGATGTAAAAAGACGATAGTGGCCAGCGGTTGAATGCGAAACCCACGGGGGGAAGAGTGGGTAGGGACTACCGAGGCACTGGGGAGATGCTTTTCCAGGAGGTGTATAGCGGGAGGATTTGGAAGACGGGGGGGGGGGGCTGTGGGCCTTATCTGTCTACTGCCCGGTGCACGAGCTAAAGGCAGGAAGACAAGCGGGCCCCCTCATACCATCCACTCCGCACCTTTGTTGTCGTCAGCTGAGCTGCGAACCACAGACAAGAGAAGAGCTCCCCCCACCCACCCGTCTCCTCATCCTGTCCCACTTTTTATTCTCGTCTACGTTGACAAGGTGTGTAGACAACAAGGCTGAGCCAGGCGCCCAAGGGATGAGCCTCTCCATGGACGAATCACCTTGCTCCGTAGGTTCCTTTCGAGTCTCGTATCCTCTTACTTCCAGCGAAGCCTAAATAGCCCATCGCTCTCTCCCCTTGCCACCTCACCAAAAACCCCATGGCCAAACCTCTCAATTTATCCTCCTCATCCCGCTCTGTGGGGACATTTATTTTTATTTTTTTTCGAGGAAATGCCTCGTTATCTGGATTTTCTGCTCGTCCGAGTTTTCACAGAAATACGCCCACCAAGTGGGAAAAGTACCTGCCCAGCGATCCACCTCTATCCCTCTACCAAATACGTACGCAGTACCTACCTACCCGGAGTCTTCCAAATTTATATGTGCTCCCTGGGGTCTCTTAATCCTTCGCTGTCCCAGTGAAAACCTGTGACAGGGTGGAGGTGGCCGGTGGGTGGGCGCATGGGGTGGGGAAAAGTAACCCTGGTTGAGCGGGAGTTAAGAGGGGGTAAGAGGGAGGTGCCTTCGAAATAGCATCTGCATATCTCTTATGCCCCCCATAAGGTGGGTGAAATACACCGTACGTACCCAACTGATTGCTGCAACGATGGGAAAGGGAAAGTAGCACTGCGACTGGTTACTCATGGGTGTCTACATTCTTCTTTTTGACATCTACGTATCACCCTGCAAGCCATCTTTGGGATGTACTGCATGTGGTAAAATTTCACAAAACCTGACGCGTTTAGTGCCACGAAAAACTACCTTGTAACTGTAGCCATTTTATGCATTAAGCAGTTACTTTTCAAATAAAGAATATTTAGAATTTCGAACGCTAAGTAGCAATACAACCCGCTCGGCTACAAAGAAAATATCCGTGGAGAAGTCTATTTCTCCTGCGTTATTGACAGCTATTACGATGTCAAATTTTACGCGAAAAAGTGACATTTTAAATCTTTCAATATGGCAGTCTACAGCCATTTTAAAAGCTCGACTTCTTCACTTCCACTTTTTACCATTCCTTCCGTTCCATTTCTCTACCTCAACATCTGCAAAAACATAATGCCCTGCCAGCCACATCAAGGGCCCCCTGCCACACACCCCTGAGGTAGCTTGCAGGGTATTTTATAGATGTAGAAGGGCTTGTTGCAGGGGTTTTAAAAACTAAAAAGCACTAAAATATATTTTAATAAATTTAATGTGACTATGGCTATTTACGCGTAAGAAAAAACTTGCAAATACCTGTTAGGATGTGAAATTTCAGTGACATGCACTGCAATACACGTATGCTAAGAATTTAGAAACTGTGATAGTAAATGTATTTTGCATCTACATAAATGCACATAAATACAGGAGTTATGCAGGAAGCATGCGAGACGTGCTGTTAACAGATTAAGAAGCAAGAATTAGAGATAAAATGAAAAAACTATCTATACAACCTATCAACCAACTTAATAATGAATTCTCAGTTAAAACTATAATGGTATTCCTCCAGATCTACTCCCTCCGTTTGGTAAAATTCATTGCATCTCCCTCCTCCAGCTTAAAAGAGAGATTTAAATCTCTGATTTTATGTTCAATACCAAATCGATGGCAGTGTCTGGTTCCACAAAATATTTCCGGCATTGGCAGAAAAAAAAGATCCTGAGGGAAGAGCACCTACAGAGGGGGGGGGGGGGTAGGAGGGATTTTTGAACGGGTTGACTACGAAATAACGAGAGTTTTCGTCCCCGTGCATATTTTTTCTCTCTCCCACCTCCCCCCTTTAATTCCCCTCCCCTGTGGAGTAGGGTGCGGGGAAGGGGGTTCGTTGCCAAAAAAACCGGTAGCTTTATCTCGAAAGGGAGATAAGTCATTTTAATTATGCAGGCAAGAGCCCATGGGATTACCGAAGAGCCGCCTCCTATCTCCCTTTGTTGACGTTCTCCCGCACCAAAACGAGATATCACGTAGTTAATTTTTTTCCCCGTGCTATCTTATCGAGCCTTTTTTGATCAGTTGTGATGGTGGCACACAGCGGCAATTTGTGATCGCGAGGCGGGATATGGCTTTTGAAAAAACCTTCAATGGTGTACGGAGGTTGGCTGTGGCTCTTTTTTTTCCACAAAAAATATATATCTATGCGGAGACTTTAGGAAGGAAAGACACTCAGCTTTCACGTTAATCCATTTAACTTCAATTAAACATCCAATAAAAGTAACAATGCGAGCAGAGAGAAATGCAAAGTGTCGGATGCCCACGAATTCCAATAGACTCATTGGTCATTGTTTCAGTAGAACTTCCGAAATATCCAATTTTATTTAAGTACCAAAATTATGTTGGAAAAATAGTTCGTTATTTTGCTATAGTGTGTCTTTGCCCAGTCAGTATAAAATTTAAAAAAATCAGTGACCGTGTACTATACCCTATTTAAGTTAGTGATACTACAACTGTTGATGCATCAGTATAAATCGCTAATGCTTCATCTACATCTACAAATACCCTGCTAGCCACCTCAAGGGTGTGTGGCAGGGGGTGAGTATTCACCAACATGCATTACACTACACCCTAAAGTAAGTGTAACTACTACTAATTATGCATTAGCATATGCTTGCCACAAGACGAAGCCTCACAAGCATGCATTACACTATAGGAATGTCACTAAAATTAATTGTTCAGAAATTACATAAATGGACAGAGGTACAAGAGTAGTACAAGTACTGAAAACATGCGCGGTGTGCTGTTAATACGTACTAGGTAGCAGATAAGCATATTAGTATTAGTATTAGGGAGTAAATCAGCTAACTAGCTACTCCAGCTGACGACAAACCTAGTTAAAAGTGTCATTGGCATGTATTATATTCTATTATCGTTCGCGGGAAAGATGACATTTTCATTCTGTTATTAGCTATTTTACAAAATATACTTCTATGCTGAATTGAAAAATTTACGTGGAAGGGAATTCACATTTACAATGTGACTTCTATCAATCACTCGACTCACATGGTATAGACAGACATTAATGAAAAGTTTCACTACGTTTACCATTTTTATGGTAGCCAAACTGAAAAGGGGGGAATAAAAAAACAATTGGTTTCGTCACCAGGGAGATTCAGTCGAACTGCTGTCCGCGCGGAAATTTGCGCACAAATAAGTCACTCACTGAAAAGAGATAGGATCTGAAAACTCACGAGCTAAAATCGTTGACAACGCCACAAATATTTGATTTATTATCGCCAAACCTCCGAGGGGAATCACACACGCACCCCGGCCAAGCAGTCCCATCTCCTTTATAGTGAATCGATCACTCTTTTGCGCTCTTCTGGTGTGGTGTGAGGCGTGGCCAGGGGGGATTTGGGGGGGGGGGAGGAGGAGGGGTCCGTTGGGGTCTTGATTTAAGAAACTCATTTATCCTTCCACGCCCCGCGGGAGAACATGGCCTTCCGTCGAATGCCGCCCAAGTGGGGTGGGGAGAAAAAAAAGGGAAAAATGGAACACCCATTGTAGGCCTCGCTTCTCCCTTATGGACATGACTAGGCAGACCATGTTTTGGAAACGATTAAGGATATTTTACTCTTTCCAGAGTACTTCCATGGTTCTACTACAATATTTTTACATCTACGTGATGCCCTGGAAGCCGCCTCAATGGTGTGTGGCAGGGGGTGAGTTATCACCAACTAGTACTTCACACTATCCCAATAAAATTAATGAAGCTCCGCTATTGGTACCTACATTATAAAAATATGCATGTTCTTGTCAGCATGTGTCTTTTTACCAACATTCATTGAACTATAAGAATTCCAACAATTATAGAGAAACTCTTAGTATTAATGCATTTTGCAACTACATAAAAAAATAATTAGAGATTCAAGAGTTATACCGGAAAAATGCTCGGCTTGCTATAAGTACTACATCTATTAAAATACCCTGCAAGCTACGTAAAGGGTGTGTGGCAGGGGGTGAGTAGTCACCAACATGCATTTCACTAAACCCTGAAGTTAGTGTATTTACGACTAGTGATGTATTATCATAAATCGCTAATGCTTGTTACGAGGCGAAGCCACACAAGCATACACTGCAATATATACATGCTACCAATGTTAGAGGGCCTGTTAATATTACGTGTTTTGCAACTACATAAACGGACAGAGATTCAAGAACTATGCTGAAAACATGCACGAGCTGTGAGTACTAGGTATCAGAAATGGATACAAGTGTTAGGGATTACTACTACTACTAAGAACTACACTACCTATCGATAAATCTAGTTATAAGTCTTATTGGCAGCTGTTATGGTCTCTAATCATTCACGGGAAAGTGACAATTTTAAAATTGTTCGTTCTACAGTCTAGTTCCCTAACTTTATTATCATTATCTGATCTACCGTAGTATGTCGGATCTCGTTAAATATTATCAACGTTGTCAGAGAATACATCGGTTTGGAACTTACATAGTAGATTAAGTCTAAATTTTAAACGTCGTTGTGAAAGGGATTTCCATCGCAGTTGTTACAAAATTTCAGTACCACTAACGAAATTATCATAATGGTATTTAACGTATCATGCCGATCTTCTCTGCTCGCGATCTAACTCTGTTCTTAAGACCAACTCATGAGGATCCCAAACACTGGCAGCGTACTTTAAGTGTGGTCTTACAAGGGAGAAGTAGCATGATCGCAAGTGTAAGATGAAGAAAATATATTTAAAAAGGGCGAGATTTTAAATAATTTCTCCACAGATAATAAGTGACCATAATATTTTTGCTATTCTATCTAGTGGGATAGCGTAGGTAGTTAGGATTGGTAATTAATTTTCCCGTTATTACTAACACCCCACCTCACCTGACAGTGTATATGCAGTATTAATTTTTAGCGTATTTTTAGCATCGCTCGTCAATCAGTCTTAGTTTGTTAACGATTGTAATATTATTATTAACATTTCAAAGTGTGCTAGAGTGTAGTGCTTACCTATTTTATGGTATACCCTTGAAATTTTCTCCTGATAGTTAGTCTTTATTTTGCGCCTTTGAAATCTCTCTGTGCTTAAATCTATTTCCTTTACCTTGATGATGCCACTGATTAATCGAAACCTAGATCGGGCAATTAAATAATTGAGAAAATAGCATTAAGTTTCTTTGTTCGTCATGAACGTAAGAAATGTTAGTAAAGCGACGCTAAAGTTACTTCTTATATTAATTTATATTTTTTTCATATTTTCTACCGTAGGTTGTATACGTAGGAGTTGGTAAAATCTGCTGAACGTCTCCGAAGAAATAGTAAGCTTCAAACTTACGTAACTCATTTATCCCTCACCCCAGCCCACGGGGAAACAGGGCCTTCCACGACCATCTAAAGCAGGATGAAAAAAATGGAACACCCATTTCGACCACCACTCCCCATCCCTCAACCTTCCTCTGGGGTATGGGCGTGGTCCCGGACCAATCCACCCTTAACGCCTCCATTTCCTCTCCATCTCCCACCCCGAATCGGAAACGCCGAATGAAAAATTTTTTGGCATGACGCGTCGCTTTTTATCCGATTCTCCTGCCCCTCAAGGGCGACTGTCGCTCTGGATAACCACGCCTTGCGCTCTCGGACTTAGGCAAAGGAAGGAACCTGGCGTAACGAGAAACTGAATCGCTTATTGTCCGGGCACAAACTGTGGGATGCAGGGACAGAGAGGGGATACAGCTTGGTTGAGAACCACCATCGGAATATCGTTTAAACATTTGAGTAAAACTTTAAATAAGAGGAAGACGTTAGTTTTGTAGGCTTAAATATCTACCAAGCAAGACCACGAGTATCGAAGATTGTCGAGGATTTTTATAGGTTTTTACAATTTTTTTGTCACATGCCTACCACAAAAACCAGCATGGTAACCACTTATTTTTACGACGAATTAAACAATTATCAAAGGCCTGCATTCTACGATCGACCAGATATTTAGCAGAAAGTCATGGAATTAAATAGTTTAACGGACAAGTAAAAAATGTAAATTTTTCACTAATGACTAGAGGCCATGATAGCTAATATAAAGACCTTAGAAATCTAATCTTTTTTCAAGAGGCAGCCTAATTTGCTACTCAAATATTTGTTAACATGTTAACCAGTATTATTAACAGGACGTTTCTTATGCTTTATATGTTGACGAAATTTTTTTGTCCATGCATGCGTGCATCAGAACAATCCATTAACACCAGTAGTTTCTAAAAATAATGTTGCATGTGATGCTGTGACAATTTTGATCAAATTTCACCTACTGTCACACATCCTTGTGGCTACTTGTGGTAACTTGTGGTAACTATGCAGACGAGCTGGGCTAACGAGAAACGGAATCGCTTATCGCCCTGGACCAAACCGTGGTGCGCATGGACCGTGAGGCAAAAGCGCTTGAAAACCAATACTTCATTCGATAAAAGCGTGGTAATCCAATGGAAACGAGGGACTGGGGTGGGGTCCCCTTCTTTCAATATAACCCTCCTCCCGAACCCTGAGTAAATCATAAAAGTTTCCCCGATTGAAGCACTCTGAAGGCGGGTTCTTTTTTTATTTTTGGAGACACTTAAAATCTTCTACAACTCGCCGCTTCCCTTATATCAGACCCGGATGCCCTTCTCTGCCCTCCTCCCGGCAATTCATCGGAAGTCCTTTGACTGTAGGACGGCAGGGAGTAGGGTTGGGTAACCATAGTGTCCCTATCTGCCCCGCGGCAGCCCTTTCACAGCAGGGACTATTGTTTGGGGGTGTGCGAGTGGTGGCTGTCGGACTAGTTACGAGATGTCCCCCCCCTCCTCCCGTTCAAGGGGATCTTCGATTGTGGGCTAAGAGGAGGAGGAATGGATAAGGGGTTTCGCCACCCCCTGGTGCTCGTATCTGCGGGAGGAGTTTGAAGGATTTGGTAGTCGATGGGAGGGCGTTGTGATGTGGGCCCGTGGAATTCGGTGGAGGCGTATAGGGCTTGCTGTATCGCCTCGGGCTTCTGTCACTCCTGCCGGCTGTAGATAGGCGAGATGTGGAATATAGGAGGATGTGGAAGTTAGAACTCCCCAATTCCAATAGTGGAAGGCTTCTACATACACGCCTTCGTAGTACTCAGTGAGGTGCAATGAGAGTGCTTGGCATGAAATGTTTGGACACTACCCATTTTTCTAGGGTTCCACAGGGAAGCATAATTGGCCCCTTTATTTGCTTTTGAAATAAAAAATACAATGTAATAACTATATTAATAGTATGAAATCTTTCTGGTTATTACGAGCTGGAGAAGACGATAGTAATAATCACCATCATTGTTTCAATCCTAAGATTGATTTAATACAGCCCTTCATTCTTCCCTACTAATTGTTAGCTCTATTCCATCCTGGTATTTCTTCTTTCCCATATCCCTCTTAAATAGTGATAGTAATAGTGATAACTTAATAAACACAAGTACAAATTCTACCAAAAGATATTGTCTCATCTTCATACCTCGTCAGTCATGCTAATATTATGGGAAAATTACAGAATATAACATTAAATAGCGTCAAATGCATACGTTAAATAGTGAAAAAATACACAAAAAGTTAGAACAATAAAAATAAAAAGCTACCTATCTTTATCACTATCCTTTTTGAAGGCTTTGAATCCTATTTGTCACTATTGTGGTCCCTAATCCTACGCGTAAAAATGAATTTTAAACATGCCATTCCTGCTATTTCTAATTTTATGCATGTGATCTAGTCTATCATTGTAGCAAGGAGTTTTTGGTCCTTGTTCCAGTCCCAGAATAGTGTCCTCTCTGATATTGTCGAAGTTGTCGAACTTACCGATGTGGTAAATGAGCCTAATAATCTCGTCTGAGTTAATACCTAATGTCAAATTCCAATCCCTTATTCCTTTCATCTACGTATATTTCTTCGAAGAACCGTGCAAGTTACCTCTAGGGTGTGTGGCATCAGTTGATTCCGTGTATCTCTGTCCATATATTATGCTGTAAATTACTAATGGCCCTTCTGACATATGGTGTACGGTGACAAAGTTGACAGTAAGCTTAGATTATTTGCTGACGACGCAGTGATGTATAGAGAAAATCGTAGCTTTAATAACAAGGAAGCGCTAACTAAGGACCTCGAGGCAATACAAGAGTGGTGCGATGCGTGGCAGCTAGAATTAAACCTGAAAAAATGCATTGTTGTGAATTTTTTGAAAACGGAAAAACGCTCCTTGTAACAGCTATTGCATAAACAACATAAAATTAGAGACCGTAAAATCCGTTAAGTACCTCGGAGTTAAACTGACTAATGATCTATCGTGGAGTAAACATATTCGAGAAATTACCGGTCAAGCTAATCGTAAATTGGGATTTGTTAAAAGAGTACTTGGCAAGTGCGACGATAAAGTTAGGGAAATCAGCTACTTCTCCCTCGTTAGACCCCACTTAGAATATGCCGCCAGTATTTGGGATCCTTATGAGATAGGCTTGGAAACTGAGTTAGAACGCGTGCAGCGAAGATCAGCAAGATATGTTAAAGGCCGTTATGATAATCTCGTTAGTGTTACTGACCTTTTGCAGCAACTGGGACGGGAAAAGCTTTCAGACCGTCGATTAAAATTTAGACTAAATCTATTATGTAAGTACCAAACCGGTCTATTCTCTGACGACGTGGATTATATTTTACGAAATCCGACATACTACGGTAAATCAGATCATGAGAGTAAAATTAGGGAACTAGACTGCAGAACGGATAGATTTAAGATGTCATTTTTCCCACGAAGGATAAGGGACCATAATAGCTGCCATGAGACTTTTATCTAGGTTTGTCGTTAGGTAGTGTAGGTCTTAGTAGTGGTAGTACTCCTAATACTTGAATCCTTATCTGTTACCTAGTACATACTAACAGCACGCCTAGCATGTTTTCTACATGGGTCTTGAGTCCCTGTCCATCTGTGTAGTTGTAGAATGCATGTATATTGAGGTCACTCTCCATTTTGATGACATCTGTAGTGTAGTGTTGCATGCTTGTGAGGCTTCGCCTCGTGACAAGCATTAGCGATTTATGCTAATGCATAATTAGTCGTAGTTACACTAACTTTAGGGTATAGTGTAATGCATGTTGGTGATTACTCACCCCCTGCCACACACCCCTGAGGTGGCTTGCAGGGTATTTTGTAGATGTAGATAGATGGTGTAGTACATGCTTGTGAGACTTTGCCTCTTGACAAGCATTAGCGATTTATGCTAATGCATCAATAGTCGTTGTTACATTAACTTTAAAAGATTGTAGTGTAATGCATGTTGGTGACTACTCACCCCCTCGAGGTGGCTTGTAGGGTAATTTGTGAATGTAGATGTAGCTTCACACCCTAATTCCTTTACAAGCCCGGTAACACTATTAAGTTGTTCGTAGCAACTTTTTACACATCAGCTTTCTTGCTTTCTATGCGTGGGTTGTTAATGCTTAGTGTATACGCTATTTTAGTCATGCCTTGCTTTTTATCTTGGCAGTTTTAAAAAAAGATATTTTTGCCGATCTAATTTGGGACTTTTCCAGTTCCTCAATCAGCTTACATTGGTTCCAAATTCATGCTGTATATTTTACTTTACGATGTCACGTCAAAGAACTTTACTACTCCTGCAGGCTCTAGATAGGCGATTATTGGATAGTTTAGGAGGAGGATGTGCTGGAGGAATGGCCTCGCTCAAGTTCGCGGAAACCTTCGAAGGGAATGCCAATACGAGACAAGAGGAAGTTCTGAAGCAGTATTGATCCTCCCACGGGTCGATTTATAACGACGTTCCATTAGCGGAGGACATAGGTCTAGTGTTAAAGCAAGTTCGAGTTACCAACCTTTTACCACTTCACCTAAACTTCCCATCACTCACAACACGCTTCCTCCCTCATGTCCATCCGGCTATGGTTCCTGTGAATTGCTTCAGTCTTCTCACAAACCGCCCCTTCCCGCTCCTTCCTCAATTCCCAACTGCTCGCGTTCTCCTCCCTCTAAAGTTCAGCTTTGATTCCCAGAGAATATCTCTGCCTCCTTGAAAAGGGTCCTCGTGAGTTAAAAGAGGAGTTAAGCAATTATACGTTTGTTGAAAAGATGTGAATATCCATAAAAGGTGCTGATACATCTGATATTTGTTCCGTTCAGCCGAATGTGGAACTGAAGTTGAAAAGAACAGTTCAAGCTAAAAAGTAATCCGCATTGTAATTCAACTGATATCCTTGATACCGGTGCTATTTATGAATCCTTTTTTGGACTTCCGTGCCTCCGGTGTCACCTCCCTCCGTTGCTTCGGGGACATGGAAAGTGGTCACGGGGTCACCCACCGAAAACGAGGATTAGGAGGGACGGAGGCTGAGTCAATCCTCGACAGCAATAGGTTCGATGTGCCGGTGGAGGCTGAGCCATTGGAACTAGAGCATTGAGGTGGGTCGCCGAGTGGGAGTGGAGAGAGAAGGTAGGGAATTTTAGTAATAGGTAGTTCCTATGTTCGGCGTATAGTGTCCCCGCTGCGTGGAAAGACCCGACGGGAAGGAGGAGAACCACAAACGACCGGACGACGGACCAGGAGTCTCGGGTGAACGTTCCAGTTTATGCAATTTTTCTTGACTTTAAAAAGGCATTTGATAAAGTTTCCCACAGTAAGATACTCATGAAATTTAAATCCTACGGTTTAGACGACGACGTAATGTCCTAAATTAGAAAATTCTTATGCAATCGCGTGGAAAAGGCTCTATTAGATGGCGCTATCTCTAATAAAGTAAAAGTCACATCGGGTGACCCACAAGGAAGTGCCATAGGTCCACTTATGTTCCTTTTGTACATAAACGACATCAGTGAAACAGTTGACAGTACGCTTATATTATTTGCAGACGACGCAGTGGTGTATAGAGAAATTCGTAGCCTTAATGATAGGGAAGCGCTAACTAAGGACCTCGAGGTCAATATAGGAGTGGTGCGATGCGTGGCAGCTAGAATTGAACCTGAAAAAAATGCGTTGTTATGAATTTTTGGAAACGGAAAAACGATCCTTGTAACATATATTGCATAAACAACAGCAAATTAGAGACTGTAGAATCGGTCAAATACCTCGGAGCTAAACTGTCTAATGATCTCTTGTGGAGTAAACATATACAACAAATGACCGGTCGAGCTAATCGTAAATTGGGATTTGTTAAAAGAGTGTTTGGAAAGTGCGACGATAAAGTGAGAGAAATCAGATACTTCTCCCTCGTTAGACCCCATTTGGAATGCTGCCAGTATTTGGGATCCTTATGAGATAGGCTTGGAAACTGAGTTAGAACGCGTGCAGCGAAGATCGGCAAGATACGTTAAAGGCCGTTATGATAATTTCGTTAGTGTTATTTATTTATTTTATTTATTTTTTATTTATTTATTTTATTACCACCGAAAACAGCACATATTGGCCTTTACATCGGGGTATTTTAACAATCATCAACGGACAAGCACAAAGAACCATGTCCTGGGAAGTGAAAAATCCTCCCCAGGCGGGATTCGAACCCGCGACCTTTGGGTTAGCAGGCTACCCCGCCGGCACCGAGGCCGACAAACTTACATTTTGTAGCAAGCAACTGGGATGGGAAATGCTTTCAGACCGTCGATTTTTCGTCGACCGACCGAAAATTTAGACTCAATCTATTATGTAAGTTCCAAACCGGTCTATTTTCTGACGAGGTGGATAATATTTTACGAAATCCGACATAATATGGTAGATTAGGTTATGAGAATAAAGTAGGGAACTAGACTGCAAAAGGACAGATTTGAAATGTCATTTTTCCCACGAACGATATGGGATCATAACAGCTGCAAATGAGACTTTTATCTAGGTTTGTCGATAGGTAGTGTAGCTCTTAGTAGTAGTAGTGCTCCCTAATACTTGAATCCTTACCTGTTACGTAGTACTTGTGAGGCTTCGCCTCGTGACAAGCATTAGCGATTAATGCTAATGCATAATTAGTCGTAGTTACACTAACTTTAGGGTATAGTGTAATTCATGTTGGTGAATACTCACCCCCTGCCACACACCCCTGAGGTGGCTTGCAGGGTATTTTGTAGATGTAGATGTATTTACAATACAATTGTTTGTCTTCATATTCCCACTCACGTATAAAATATTGGGATCTTTAATCACTCCGTAAGTATATAGCAGTCCGACTGGTGCAATACTCTTAAATTTAGTCTTCAGTCATTTCAAAGCTACAATTTAAAAATCCAACGTGTGAGAACATGTCAGAAAGAACGGATTCACTTCCAACTACGTGATATTTTGCTAGGTACCTCAAGGGTCTGCGGCAGGAGGTGAGTCGTCACAAACTTGCACTACACAGAGCCCCAATAAAAATAATTGAGCTTCGAATATTGGTTCATCAGAGAAACCTCCAAATGCCTCTGCACAAACCTGCTGATATATTGAGGTCTGAAGTGCCAGAAGGGTGGCTGGCAAAATTTTTGTCCTTAAATGGCACCACGCGGAGGAACGCCCGAAAACAGACAATCAACATGCTAAACGCCGCGAAAACGTTCGTATCAGTATTCTATTTTTTCAGTGTACTCAGATGTTAAGCTCTTACATCTACATCTACGAAGTACCGTGCAAGCCACCACTAGGGTGTGTGGCACGGGGTGATTCCACACCAGGCATGCAGCACTCGTCCCAGAACAAATCCGAATTATCGTAACAACCTTTTACAAATCTTGCTGCTCTCCGTTGTATTCTATCTATTTCAGAGATTAGTCCTACTTCGTAAGGGTCCCATATGCTAGCGGCATACTCCAAGTGAGGTCTCACGAGTGAAAAATAACATTGCTCTTTAACCTTCTCGTCGCATTTTCCTAATATTCTTTTGATAATTCCCAATTTGCGTCTAGCCTGTCCGCAGATTTCCCGCACGTGTTTCCCCCAAGACAGGTCCTGAGTATGTGTCACATTTAAGTATTTAACTGACTCTAAATTTGATAAGTCTCTTTGATTAATGGTGTACGTTTCGTTGACCGAGTTATTCTTTTTCCAAAAATTCATAACAACGCACTTACCCAGCACTTAAGATGTTCTTCATAACCAACGGTCTTTTTAGAAGCACCACTAAGAAAAAAAATTTCTCAGACATATTTGAGTTTAATTTACGCATGAATGTATGTAGATATGCCGTTAAGGAAACAGCAATTTTTATCGCCTTAATCATACCAAATAGTCCTACTTCCCCAGAGAATTATTAGTGCATCATCACGTCAAATTTTTCTCGAGTTAACTACATCAGCAATTACAGAGAGATTTTAACCTTTTAATATGCTCTGAGGTGGAGAAGCCATAAAAGTGGAGATTTCACCCAAAGCTTATAAGTGTTGCTGGAGCCTTTTGCAAAAGAGATCAATTTAAAACGGCACCTTCCTCAGTGTGCAGAAAGATTTCCCAACAGGGCCCTTTTCATTTCCAAAGGAACGGATGCTGTTGGTGGTAGCCGAGAGAACCCATTGAACAACTTCATCTCGTATTAACTCGATGAGTTAATTTCCAAATGTCTATCGTACATCTTAAAGTGCGTCTGAGAAAACGAAGCGTTGCTTGCCCACGCGTACAAATATGATCAGTTACACTTCGTTTTGAATGGCCAATTGTTCTCGATACCGAATGGCTGTGGACGTAAAATGTATTTAATGGGAAGAAAAAACTATGGTTCCATTTTTTCACCGTGGAGAAGTACATAGGTACTAAAATTTAGTTAAACGGTTTTTGTGGAGAAGCATCGTGCTAGGAATAATAATAAGGATCAAATGAAAGGCATTTTTCTGGCAAAATAAAACTTCTTACACAACAGAGATGTGTGGCGCCAAAATTTTATTTTCCCTCCGCGTTTCGGGCGGTGATATTATTTTATTTCGTCCCTTAAAAATAGCCACGAGTTCGTTAAAATTAGGCTGTAAGGATATACGTCTTCATGGGTTGCTTTATTTCTCCTTTTACTTCTTGATGTTGGTTATCTACAGACACTCACCATGAACTCGAAAACGTCTAGACATTTATCGGTCATCTGCTTGAAGCTTCTCGAATTTTTCCAAAGAGCGAGTCAATGAACTGAAAGATCCAAATCTAACCAAAATGTATGTATACGCATTGAACGAAAAAGCGAATCGTATTTCGTTCTTTATCTATGCACACTTCACTGCAAAAACGCCATTCTGTCTGCTATTTTCAAACAAACATTCACTTCACGTTTTCTGATAACTTCTGTAAGTTTTGCATGTTGCCATAACTGAATAATAGCCAATAGTCACTATGATGTCTACCCTGCATTAGTAGAATTATTATTATCAGCAATATTGCATGTAAAATCTGCTTTCAAGTGCGTGACTTAATGATAAAGTTAATGGTGGCGGCCGATACTTAGTGGAGTTCCGTTGTAGGAAAAAGAGTCCTGATGATGCTGCAGTGCAGTGAAACATGTTGACTCAATAAATCAAATTTCTCCAGTGGAATTGTGCAAATTATTTAATTTTTTTCCTACGTGCCTTAATATTGTGTAGATGTGTATTTATTAAATTAGCCATTAACATTATTACAGTGTGTTCGACGGCTGGTACATTTATGGTTAGGAATCAACACCTTCCATATACCCTTGAGATGGCCTGTAGGCTACCTAGTAGATATCTACGTTTCTCTATGCTTTTTAATCCATCACAAGGGTATGTGGCAGGGAGTGATTCCTCATGCTGTAGATATAGGTAAGCTCTGTCTCCCACGTCATGGAGAAAAATAAAAGTCAAGCGGATAGAGTTTTCATCTCCATTTACGAAATACCGTGTTATTCACCTCCACGGTGTGTGTCATACTAGGAGAGTGCTACGTTTGCGAACATCCTAAAATGCTAACCTTTCCTTTTTTGATAAAAGCAATGCTCCTTCAGGTTTGCTACTAAACCTTCCTAAGATGAGTTTGCGGAATTAAAAAATAAAAAATAAACCGCCTTCTAGGAACCTTTCCCCTTACCTTTCTGTCGGTCAGGATGCAAACCGGGATAGTCGTCGTTTAGAGATCTTTGAGATTTATCACGTGACCAGCGTGGCGTGTTACTCTTTAGAACTTTTGCTTACATCATAGCAAGTTACAGACATCTACATCAACAGAATACATTGTGAGTATATCTGTAGTGCAGTACATGCTTGTGAGGCATCGCCTTGTGACAAGCATTAGCGATTTATGCTAATACATAATTTGTCGTAGTTACACTAACTTTAGGGTATAGTGTAATGCATGTTGGTGACTACTCACCCCCTGCTACACAACCCTGAGGTGGCTTGCAGGGTATTTTGTAGATGTAGAATACCCTGCAAGCCACCTCAAGGGTTGTGTGGCAGGGGATGAGTAATCACCAACATGCATTGCACTATACCCTAAAGTTAGTGTATCTACGACTAATGATGCATTAGGAATAATCGCTAATGCTTGTCACGAGGTGAAGCCTCACCAGCATGTTCTGACTGTTGAATCTGTAAAAGAGAGACTGTTGAATCTGTAAAATTGTTCAGGAGTTTAATTGACTAATATTCTCTCGTGGGGTAAGCATACTCGGTATATAACTGGTCAAGCAAATCGCAAATTGGGATTTGTCAAAAAGAGTACTTGGCATGTGTGACGATAAAATTAGAGTAGGGAACTAATTATTTGATTTACTCTCTAATGGTTAATCCTTGACCTACCACGAAGAACTAACAGCAAATCTCGCACGTTACCTATGCCTATAAATTTTGTATTAATACCTATAAATATAAAATATGTCTATTTATATCATTGCAGAATACATTCATACAAATCCTTTCACTAAATTTGGAGGTGTACCTATAGTGTAGTGCATGTTGGTGAAATTTAACCTCCTGGAAAGAATTTGCAGACTTTGACTGATGCACCAATAGTCGTAGGTTCATTATTTTTATAAGGGTACATTGTAGTCATTCTCCATTTTGATGACATCTGTAGTGTAGTGTTGCATGCTTGTGAGGCTTTGCCTCGTGACAAGCATTAGCGATTTATGCTAATGCATAATTAGTCGTAGTTACACTAACTTTAGGGTATAGTGTAATGCATGTTGGTGATTACTCACCCCCTGCCACACACCCCTGAGGTGGCTTGCAGGGTATTTTGTAGATGTAGATGTAGTGCTTGTTGGTGATGACTTACCCCCTGCCATACACCCTTGAAGTGGCTTGCAAGGAATTATGTAGATGTAGATTGGAATGTCCCCTCTCTCCCCGACCACCATCCTCTCACCCTCCACCATGGTGAGGCGGGTAAGGGGATTCAAGCGATCACAGCAGCTCTCCTGGTGGCGGAAGTCATATATAATAGCCGAGCTTTTCAGCAACAATGAGGCGAGATGGTATCTTATGCTGGAGGAGGAGAGAGTAACAAACACATGGTGGGGTGGCGTAGTCTATGCGGGGGTGCGCTGAAGAAGGAGGGAGGGAACGACGCGGTTTTTACATCGCTTATCTGATAATGGACACAATGGATGCACGCACTGTCGAAGCATCGGGTTCGAAAAAGGAAAAGTTCGCTGCCTTTTTAATGCAGTTCCAAAGGAAGTTGTTGCGGGCAAAAAATAAAGTGGACCCGAACCTCTTGTCCTGAGAGCGGGGGGAAGGTTGTTTAGCGGGTGACGACGGAGGAAAAATTCTTCGTTCTTTCGTTCAATTTTTTTCCGCGTCCAACTCTGTTCTTCCTTTTGTTCCTATTTTTGCCCAATTCCGTCTGCAGACAGGAAATAGAGAGAGAGAAAAAGGTGTGAGTAGGACAACTGAAGGTTGTTTGAGCGATTTTTGTTTATCTACAGATTTGAATGAAACTTTGCATAAGTGTTCTCACTAGATATATTTAGATATAAAATTGTAAGAAAATGAACTATAGCGATTTTTTTGGCAGTACAATACTCTTTAAACGCGTAGCCTTATTGCACGTGGCATATATTTTGTAACAATTTGATTTCATAAGCATGCGAAATGATCTACATCTACGATGTACCGTGCAAGCCACCACTAGGGTGTGTGGCACGGGGTGATTCCACACCAAGCACACTCCTGATACACTCCTCATGATAAATGTTGCTAACGAATATCAAGGTGTCATTCCGTGCCTAATAATCGAAAAAAAAATATTTTTTATAATATCGCAAAAATTTCGAATACTACGCTGAAAACGCAAGCATTAAAAATGCGCATTAAATTTAATGAAAAAAATTGATTTACAATTCGTCTATCATTTCCGTTACTGCCTGTAAGGTGAGTTTCATCGCATAAAAATATGCTATAAATTGAAATTTTCTGCAAAAATATATATTTCGACCTTAATAATTAAATTACCAAGTGGTGCACTCGATGACCCACGTTTATCACTCCGAATACCTGAAAAACAGAAAAAGGGGAATCAATCTCCGACATTGCACCTCGACCTTTTCCTACTCACTGACTACGCAGATAGAATTAATTTTCGTTCCATTAAAATGGTTCGCACAGCGTTATTTTTTATTCCACTCTCGTTTTGTGCGGTCGGACGAAGATTGCGCGTGGGATGGCTCAAATGCTTGAATATAAATGATCGACGGAGCTTGAGGCGAGGACAGGATTGTAAGTGATCTTTTACCTCCTGACTGTAATTTTCAGATTTTTGCTAATGCATTAATGAACGTACAGCTCTCGCGAAAGATTATGGCGTTCGGATGCGCGGAGTTTGTGTTGTCCGCCTCTTACAAATTCCATTTTTTGAAATTCACTCACGCATGGCACAAATGCCATGTCTTCGCTTTCCCCTACGTCCCTTTTCCCTACCCTTTCCTTCAAAATTTACCCCTCCACGACGTCTTCTTCTGCGCATCCGAACGCCATAAGCTTTCGCGAGAGCTGTAGTTTCATTACCTTTTGTGGTATATATTTCAATGCATTTTATTCGAAAAAACACCCCCTGCCTCACGCCCTCAGATGATGATGTAGATGCTGCTGCAGAACGGACAGATTTAAAATGCCATTTTTACCACAAACGATATGGGACCATAATAGCTGCAAATGAGACTTTTATCTAGGTTTGTCGTTAGGTAGTGTAGCTCGTAGTAGTAGTAGTAGTCCCTACTACTTGAATCCTTATCTGTTACCTAGTACTAACAGCACGCCGTGCATGTTTTCTACATACGTCTTGAGTCTCTGTCTACTTGTGTAGTTGCAAAATACATTTATATTAATGGTCCCTCTTCATTATGATAATATCTGCAGTGTAATAGTGTATGCTTATGAGGCTTCGCCTCGTGACAAGTATTAATTATTTATGCTAATGCATAATTAGTCGTAGTTACACTAACTTTAGGGTATAGTGTAATGCATGCTGGTGAATACTCACCCCCTGCCACACACCCCAGAGGTGGCTTGCAGGGTATTTTGTAGATGTAGATGTAAGATCCTCCGCGGGGAATTGTGGTGGAGGGTGTTTGGATACCATGAAAATGGAAAGGAATTAGGAAATGAAACCGGAAAGAGAGTACGACAGTGAATAATATGTGAAAAGAGTGATTTTGTGCCTCGCTCTGTTTTTTGTAATAGTTACAAGTGGTAAGTGGAAAGAAGATATTTTTGTACCTTTCAGTTTAGTAAGGTTAATTATTTACTCTTATTCTGCGACATCTAACAGCACTGGATGTATTAAATGGGGTTAAAGTACACACCCCTGAGGTGGCTTGCAGGGTACTTTGTAGATGTAGATGTAGATGTAAAGTAATATCCTCCGTGTCGTCCAGGTAGTCTAAGCTTATGAGTGTAGCCCCCAACTACCTACATCAACAAAATACCCTGCAAGCCACCTCAAGGGTGTGGTAGCATACCAGTCGTGTAGTGCATGCTTGTGAGGCTTCACCTCCTGTCAAGCATTGGCAATTCATGCTAATGCATCAATAGTCGTAGTCACACTAACAATATAAGGGTATTTTGTACATGTACCTAGATGTTTTGGTGAAAGTCTACCCCCTGCCCGCACCATTAATGTGGCTTTCAGGGGGCCAGATGATTCATCTTCGAGTCATAGGAGTGCGTGGATTTCCCTCACCCGGGTTTCTTTTTTTCCCCATCCTCGCTGAATAGAATTTTTTTGATGGCCGAGGGTTATCACAAGTCGTAAACGCCGTGGAATTAGTCGCGGTGCCCTTAAATGGCATGATGCACGGCGTGGTAACCTACCGTATAAATTATTATTATTACTTTTTTTGTCAAGATTTCCACTCTAGCTTGAAACATTTCCTCTTTGGTATTTTATTTATCCCGGATCGTTTATTATGGGCTTCATTCTTCTCCACGATGAGTCGTCTCCAAGCTTTAAAACGCTTGAATCATGGGAACGCGTTATGAAAAAACTCGCCTTCGTGACGAAACCCGTTCTTTGAGAGGGATTTCATGATAAGAGTTTTAAAGATTACCCTCGGTGACTTGGCATGGTTGCGGGAATATTATAAATTGTCGTTCTTACTAATTGTAATACCCAATGTTGTTTTCCACAGGAGATTGAGCTGCGAGAATCATGCTATATTAAATGTTGGCTGAAATATATTTACACTAGTATTGGTAGCTCTGAGCATAGAATACTCACTTTCTATCTCTACTTAGTACCTTGAAAGCCCCCTCCAGAATACGAGGCACTGGCAGTCTCATCTAAAACATCTTCAAAATACCCTGCAAGCCACTTCATGGGTGTGTGGCAGGGGGTGAGTTGTAACCAACATGAATTACACTATGATCCTAAAATTCGCCTGTCAGTTGTTAGTAGATCCATAGATTACGATGAATATAGTGCTGCAAATATTTATTTGGAATGTGATCCCCTCGCGATATGAACGATAATAGGGTAACTCCAAGGTTGTTTAATTTCGTTCGCCACTCCTGCTCCTCCGACGCTGTACTTGTCGTTTTGGCATGCAATTCATATCAATATTTAAGTTTAAATATAGGTACACCTTTGTTTGTAAACGTCTCTGGTCCTCACCTAGCGACCGGGGGAGCGTTCGAGTTTCCATATTCAACTGAGAAGAGTATAGCAAGCATGGTGTGGAATCACCCCATGCCACACACCCTGGAAGTTGCTTGCACGGCAGTTCGATGATCTAGATATAGATAAATGCTAAAATGAATGCTTCTTGTGTGAATATGGAGAAATAGAGTGCTGAGAGACGTTAACATTGGGGTTAGTAACATTTTATGAAATGTGCCATACTACAGTACATTTGATTATGAGAATGAAATTGGGGATCTAGACTGCAGAACGGCCAGGTTTAAAAAGTCTTTTTTCACGAAAAGATAGGAGACCTTAACAGCTGTCAATGAGAATTTTAACTAGGTATATCGATAGGAAGTGTAGCTAGTAGGAAGTGTAGCCAGGGGGAGCGTGCGAGGTTCGGATTTGTTCTGGGATGAGTGCTGCATGCCTGGTGTGGAATCACCCCGTGCCACCCACCCCAGTGGTGGCTTGCACGGTACATCGTAGATGTAGATGTAGTAGTTAGGTGATTTACTCCATAATTCGTCAAATCCTTATCTGCTACCTAGTACTAACAACACGCCGTGCATATTTCCGGTATAAGTCTTGTATCTCTCTCCATTTATGTATTTCAATATATATTATTACAAATAATTTCTCTAGCATTGTTGGCATGCCTATAGTGCACTGGATGTTGGCGAAATGTCACCCCTTGACAATTATGTGTATGTTTTTTTTTCTTCGTTAATTTTATTAGGATACAGAGTACTTGTTTTTTGATAACTCACACCCTGCCATACACCCTTCTACATCTACAAAATACCCTGAAAACCAGCTCAGAGGTGTGTGGCAGGGGTTACTTTGAGGTAGCTTGCTTGATATTATGCTGATGTATTGAATGAACATGCAATTGGGTTCGTGGTGTTCTACTCCCATGCCCGCAAAAATGCCTCCGTGCAACTCCAAATGATCTGTCGGGGAGTGCCACTGGGAACTGTGCCTTGCGGGCATGCCCCTGTCTTGCCCGGACATACGCAATCATGCCTTCCTGCAGCCGACATGGGCGGCAAAAAAATGAAGCAAAGAAGCAGGGTCCGAATTCCAATTCCATTCTTCTGCCTCGTTTCATTCATTAGCACATACGCGGCGAGTGGTGCTCTTCGGAGCGGAAAGACGGAGAGGAGGGAAGAAGGGTGGAAAGATTTTACTCATCATGGAGGAGTGTACATTCTTTACTTTGAACTTAAAAACCAATTTATTTTCTGATGACGTCCATAAAATAATTATTATCGACATACTGCGGTAGATTCTATCATGAAAAAAAATTAGGAAACTGTACTGCAGAACACACAGGTTTAATATGTCATTTTTACCACGAACGTTAAGAGACCATAACAGTTGCTAATGAGACTTTCAACTAGTCTTGTCAATAGGTAGTGTAGCTAGCTAGCTAGTTGATATACTCCCTAATGCTCGTATCCCTATCTGTATCCTAGAACTAATGGCACGTCGCGTCGTGCTTGTTTGTGGTGTAACTCTGGTGTGTGAACCCACGTCGAAATCCGGGTCGAGTTTCAATAAACTTCAGTGGTATTTTTAAAAGTTGCCTTTTTATCCCTTGTAACACGCCATTTTGGCCGTGTTGGCATAAGTATACAATTAAGGACGCCATTGTGGGTATTTTGGGAACACGTACTACCGCGAGGCAACAATACCGTTTCTGTATTATGAAAACAACTTTAAAACAATGCCGTCTGTGTTATGAAAACAACTTTAAAACAATACCGTTTTCGGGTTACGTAAACAAACTAAAACAACACCAGGTGTTATGAAAGCTGCAAGGCAAAGAAAGGATGGAAGGGGTAAACAAAATTATAATAATGAAAGGGGAATAGCCTATCAGATACGAGAGAAGGGGAGAAAACCTGGAATGTTCTAGAACATACAGGAGGGGAGGAGAGATAGTATAAAATGGCTTGTCAAACAAGGAACGAAGCTTCTGTTTAGGAAAAAGTCACCAGGAACGTAAAGGGAGGACACTCAAGGTCTCAACGAAGTTAGCACTCACTCACTCAGGGAAGCCGAAGGACCGGTCATCGAGTGAAAGTCAGTCTGGAGTTTTTGCAGTGATAATTAGCCGGGAGTAAGCAGCTTTGGACAGCAATTACCAACGCCAGTGTCCTGTGTTAAGGAAGGATCCAGGAATCCAATAAACAGATACTGGGGAATAGAGTATCGGCGGAGGTCACATTGTGCAATATCCGGTGAAGTAGAACAAACATTATAAATTAGTACGAATATATTTGAGAAATGGAACATATATTAATTAATTGATTAACCAAAGTGAATTGGTTTTCTAAGTGAAGAATAAAAGGGTTATTATAAATATATGTATTTTCAAGTGTATCATTTATGTGCATGAATTAATCCATTAACCTTTGCCGCCAAGGACTACCAAAAGAAAGGATCTCTCTCAAGGGAAGTTCAAGGCAATAGATCAACAGTTATTCCACTACGAAACGAAAATGGCGAATTATTAACAAGCAGCACGGACAAGGCCAACTTATTAAATTCCTACTTTCAAAGTGTGTTCATCAAGTCATCGAATATTACATCCGTAAAGTTAAATGATCACTTCCAGCAAAAGATGCCGCCTATCGATATTTGCACTCAAGGAATAGAAAACTTGCTTAAATATTTAAGTCCAAATAAATCCCCTGGTCCTGAAGAAATTTCTGCCCGCGTGTATAGAGAATTAGCTTGTGAAATAGCACCCTACTTGCAGAATATATTTAGTAAATCCATCAACGAACACAAAGTACCCGTGGACTGGAAAATTGCAAATGTCACTCCCATATTCAAAAGCGGTGATAAGGAACAGCCATCGAACTACAGACCGATATCTCTCACATCTATCTCTTGCAAAGTCCTTGAACATATAATTGTTAGTTCAGTTATGAGACACCTCGATATAGAAAACTTGTTAACAAAAACACAACACGGATTCAGAAAGGGAAGATTGCGAAACTCAATTAGCACTTTTTGCTCACGATATTTTAGTCTCGGGTGAACATAACGCTCCAGTTGATGCAATTTTTCTTGACTTTAAAAAGGCATTTGATAAAGTTTCCCACAGTAAGCTACTCATGAAATTAAAATCCTACGGTTTAGACGACGACGTAATTTCCTGGATTAGAGAATTCTTAAGTAATCGCGTGCAAAGGGTTGTATTAAATGGCGCTATCTCTAATGAAGTAAAAGTCACATCGGGGGTCCCACAGGGAAGTGTCATAGGCCCGTTTCTGTTCTTTTTGTACATAAACGACATCGGTGACAAAGTTGACAGTAAGCTTAGATTATTTGCTGACGACGCAGTGATGTATAGAGAAATTCGTAGCTTTAATGAGAAGGAAGCGCTAACTAAGGACCTAGAGGCAATACAAGAGTGGTGCGATGCGAGGAAGCTAGAATTAAACCGGAAAAAATGCGTTGTTGTGAATTTTTGGAAACGGAAAAACGCTCCTTGTAACAGCTATTGCATTAACAACATAAAATTAGACACCGTAGAATCCGTTAAGTACCTCGGAGTAAAACTGACTAATGATCTATCGTGGAGTAAACATATTCGAGAAATTACCGGTCAAGCTAATCATAAATTGGGATTTGTTAAAAGAGTACTTGGCAAGTGTGACGTTAAAGTTAGGGAAATCAGCTACTTCTCCCTCGTTAGACCCCACTTAGAATATGCCGCCAGTATTTGGGATCCTTATGAGATAGGCTTGGAAACTGAGTTAGAACGCGTGCAGCGAAGATCGGCAAGATATTTTAAAGGCCGTTATGATAATCTCGTTAGTGTTACTGACCTTTTGCAGCAACTGGGATGGGAGAAGCTTTCAGACCGTCGATTAAAATTTAGACTAAATCTATTATGTAAGTTCCAAACCGGTATATTCTCTGACGACGTTGATAATATTTTACGAAATCCGACATACTACGGTAGATCAGATCATGAGAGTAAAATTAGGGAACTAGACTGCAGAACGGATAGATTTAAGATGTCATTTTTCCCACGAACGATAAGGAACCATAATAGCTGCCATGAGAGTTTTATCTAGGTTTGTCGTTAGGTAGTGTAGGTCTTAGTAGTGGTAGTACTCCTAATACTTGAATCCTTATCTGTTACCTAGTACATACTAACAGCACGCCTAGCATGTTTTCTACATGCGTCTTGAGTCCCTGTCCATCTGTGTAGTTGTAGAATGCATGTATATTGAGGTCAGTCTCCATTTTGATAACATCAGTAGTGTAGTGTTGCATGCTTGTGAGGCTTCGCCTCATGACAAGCATTAGCGATTTATTCTAATGCATAATTAGTCGTAGTTACACTAACTCTAGAGTATAGTGTAATGCATGTTGGTGATTACACACCCCCTGCCACACACCCCTGAGGTGGCTTGCAGGGTATTTTGTAGATGTAGATGTAAGAAGTGATAAAGTGATGGGTACATTTTGTTTGTCGGGCTGATACAGTATATTACGTCGTGTGTTTAGGACCGCGTGACAGAATAATTATTAGAACCCCTGTGATAAGGAAATTGATAGGGGGTGACTAGCACACCCTATTATGATGGAATACTACCAACTAAACCTTGAGAAAGTAATTGCTAACTCTGGTATCTCTGTAAAATTGTGTAGTTGTCAAAAATATTAATACAAATAGTCTTATATTAGTAAAATGTCTATATTGTAGTGCATGTTTGTAAAATTTCGCTTCCTTACAAATTTTAGTATTTGCTAGTTCATTTGTTGGCGTAGTTACATAAACTGTAAGGGGATGTAGTTCATTGTATGTCGATGATAACTCACCCCCTGCCACACACCCTTGGGGTGGCTCTCAGAGTATACCGTAAATGTAAATGAAGGGTTCACTGGACGGGGTACATAGGGGGAATTCACAATGGACAGGATAGGAGAGAGGAAAAAGACAAAGAGGGATGGAAACTGTTTGCCAAAGGCTCTTTCCCCATATCCCCTTTCGCAAAAGTAAAGGGAAGAGACAAACACACTCAGCCAAACTCACATGTGAAGTTTGTGCGTGCCGAAGATAGGAAGAGGGATGACGTTGAAAGGGTGGCGGCCATGCATTGGTGTCCCTCTTCCTCGGTTCTGTCTGTCCCGGGAGATGTTGTGCGGACTTCCCCGGGAAGAGAAGTTGTCGCTTGGTGAAGTTTGGGATTTCTGCTGACGGTGAAGAGGAGGGAAGGCAGGAGTTGGAATTGAAAGGGGTTGTGGGGAAGAGTGGGTAGGTTTGCTTTTTGCTTCGGGATCAGGGCCGCCTGACCAGATCTCCAATCATTTGAACTGCCCGAGAGAATCTCCGGTGTTCGTCCATGATACAAGCTCTTTCAGGGTTCTTATTAACGCTGATTTAATGGGAGAAATGTATCTTTATGAACTTCACGTTCGTTTCAGTTTTTCTTCCTATTCTTTTACTTGGACATTTTAACTTTTTTTTAACCATAGATTATAGCCACACTTTGATGCATAGATATTCCTTATGAAGTTAACTATTATTTGAGATGTGGACAATTTGACTTTCAGAAAAGTTACAAGACCATGCATGCATGCATGTCATGGTTGTAATTGTAGATATTCTGCGTTTGGCCTGAAATATTCGATTGTCCATCATATTGGTCTCTTAGCTTTTATTAGCTCAATTTATGCTACACTTTATACATTAATCCTTTGCCTAAAAAAAATCGCTGAGAATTTTCTTCGCTAAGATAATAAAATGAAGAGTCTCATTAGAATTGTCACATACATATACCTACTGCTTCAAAGATTGTATTGCGGAAAATGTATTAAGTCTTAGTAGAAATGGATCCATTCCCAGCATATGTCAAATTAGTAAAACTTATTTTCATTTTTGTTTAGATAATTGTTGTTGAACGAAGAGGTGAATTGGTTTTTTTAAGCCAACCGAATGGCTTGTAGATAAATGTGAATGACAATAAACAGAATGAAATGGAAATAACTCCACGGATAAGAACCTAAAACCCGACAGGATCTACCAGAATGTGATCATGAATTACATTACTTTGGAATGCGCATTCATATTTCTCCCGTTTCATATATCTGTCCGCCCTAGGATGCGACTGCTTGGAGCATAATAAAAAAAACAAAATCCAATATCCGGCAATTTGGGATGGGCCCTTCCATCGCCATCGTGTTCCTGAGGGGTCGATGCATTGGAAATGGATTTCCGACAAGAAGAGGTGGTAGATTGTGTGGGAAAAAGTCGGTTGGAAAAGAGGAGGTTGGGAAAGTGGTAAACTCGCGAGGGTGGGAGGCACGGTTTGACGAAGAGGAAGTTATTCGTGGGGGATGTGTGTTGGGGAAGAAAAGGTTTCTGAGGTGGGACGGGTTGGACCTCCCGGGATAAGGAGGAGGAGAAAAGAGGTGTGGTGGACTTTTAGGAGGTGAGAGAGCTCAGTGGGACTCGCTGGGAGAGGGATTGAGAAGAGGTAGATAAGGAAGAAGCGGTCGAGAAATAAGGAAAGGGCGATGAGGGGCGAATGTGCATAAAAGGATTGTAAACAAAAGGCGACTTGATGTGGGAGAGAAACTTCGGAATTATGTCTCCGTGGGGATGGTGGTTGAAGAGGGGCTGAAAGGGGAGGTAGGCAGGCGAGCTCTTATGGGAGGGTTGGGTTGTGTGTGCAATTCCTTCAGACAAAAGAGGCCTGGGTCATAAAGAGGAAGGAGTCATTGTTGACCCTCCATGACTTAGCTCGAGGACCTGGGCCTGCCGGGACTCCCGCGGTCTTCCATCTTGGCTTATTGGCTCTGCGGGGAGACAGGACCGTCTTTAAATGTCACTATCTTTCGCTGTCCTTCCCCTTGGCTGACCACCTAGTATCCTAAACGACCTCTCCTGCTTTTCTCTTTCGTCTCAGGCACATAAAAATGGGCGCGAGTTGGTAGTGAGGTCATGTACGCAAAGATGTGAAAGGCTTCCTTGCTCTCATGGTTTCCCCATGGTTTTCCCCCGATGAATCTTCCGATATTCGCGTCAACTGACGAGGTATCTCGAAGACACCCTCTGGGCTCGATTCGCGTCAATTTTATTTCTCCCCATCTTGTCCATTCGTTTTCGCGAAAGACGATGCCTTGGGGTTGGGGTTGGCGCCTGTCCCCCTGGGGGAATGAACAAAGGATCTGCGGGAATGTGCAAGTTCCAGGAAAGAGATACCAGTGCAGTTGACACATCCAAGGCCGCTTTTTTTCCTCGAAGGGGATAGATCGAGAAGCACAGAAAAGGAATCTAATTTTTTTCGAGAGGTACGAAGAGAAATGCCACTCCTCACGAAAGGAGGCCAATGAAAGCTGGCCGAAAATAAAAACAAAATAATTGGGCACAGACGAGAGCAGTTATATTGGTCATTTAACCGAAATGGTCCATAATAATCCTAGTACTGCAAAAGAAATTCACGCTTTCGAGTATGAAATGATATTTTTTATGTATATCCAGTGCCGCTTTTCATATCCGAGTCGATTATTTTAAATTACCTGTCATTTATCTCTGTTATATATGTATCTGATATGTCTTCTCGTGACAGTAAAAATACTTGACAAATAATAGTGTTCATTTTTAATTTATCCCTAGCAATTTCATGGGACTGTCTATCTTGCCTTCTATAGGTGCAATAACTTAATATTCCTAATGCCTATGAATGTATCAATCAGTAGATACCATGGTTTCCAAGCAACGATAATCGAGTGCTCTATAAATCAAAGACTTGATTGCTGTTTTGATCGTTTAATAACTCTGAGTTACTTTTCATCGGACAATAAAACGTGACCAAATATTGAACAAAATAAATTACTACATCTACATCTACAAAATACCCTGCAAGCCACCTCAGGGGTGAGTGGCAGGGGGTGAGTAATCACCAACATGCATTACACTATACCCTAAAGTTAGTGTAACTACGACTAATTATGCATTAGCATAAATTGCTAATGCTTGTCACGAGGCGAAGCCTCACAAGCATGCAACACTACACTACAGATGTCATCAAAATGGAGAGTGACCTCAATATACATGCATTCTATAACCACACAGATGGACAGGGACCCAAGACACATGCAGAGAACATGCTAGACGTGCTGTTAGTATGTACACTTGAATCCTTATCTGTACTAGGTAACAGATAAGGATTCAAGTATTAGGAGTACTACTACTACTAAGAGTTACACTACCTAACGACAAACCTAGATAAAAGTCTCATGGCAGCTATTATGGTCCCTTATCGTTCGTGGGAAAAATGACATCTTAAATCTATCCGTTCTGCAGTCTAGTTCCCTAATTTTACTCTCATGATCTGATCTACCGTAGTTTGTCGGATTTCGCAAAATATTATCAACGTCGTCAGAGAATAGACCGGTACTAATGCGTGGTACTCGCGCTCAGACGAGATGGTATGCCCTAGCTCCGTCTAACGTACCTTAACATTCTCCCCTCCTCCTCTCTCCCCCCCTGCTTCAAACCAAACGTCGAGAGTTAGTTGTTATTGCTCTTCGTCGTGCGTTCACGTAACTGATGCCCCGTTGTTTCCTTACCCGACGTTCATTAGAGCCCTCGTTAGAATGGTTTAGCTGGCCAATTTGGGAAATAATGCACATTTTGTCTGGCCGCGGAGCTTGGGGAGGAAATTGTTCGAGACTTTCACTTCTGGCGAAAAGTAGCAACATTTTTTCCCCGATAAATACGAGCCTCTCGTCGTCGTCGCGTTTTTATGTTTTCGTGGAAAATCCTTCCTTAAGGCCAGCACGTCCCACCGATGGCTAATGCTCTGACGGCCTTTGGAAAGGACGAGGGGTGGAAATTAATGGGGTGAGTGTGAAGAGGGAAGGCCAGGCTAGGGGGGAGAGAGGGGGTGAGGAGGTTATGGGGGAGTAGGAGGTAACAGCTGAGGGATTGGGGGGGCGGGGGGTGGAGGGACTAAAAGGATGTAGGAGGGGAAAGACAGGTTGAGATGGGTTCTTCATTAGTGTCGCTTTGAAGAAGGCACAAGAAATCCACCACTGCCCACGCCTTTTCTGCCCCTTAAAACTCCATGGCCAATTTATACACTCTCATCTGTATTCCACTTACTTCTACATCAACATCAGGGCCGTTCTAATCACCTAAAGAGCATGAGGCATGGGATGAATTTTCGTCATAACGTTATGCTGTAAATTATATGAATTTAAGAACTTAACTGTAGTTTAAGCGTGTTAATTTATTTGGCACATGAACAAAGCTGAACTTTAATAGTTTTAAAAACCTCAGGAATAGAAAAATATTTTAGTTGAAGATATATACTTTGAGTTGCATGGAACCTATTGCGTGCATTGCAAATAACAGAAATGCAATTCAATTCAAATTACCAGAAATGTGACATGCAGAATTTCGAGTTATTGAAGTTAAACGTTGATTGAAGTTACATATATGCCAATCAATATTAAGATAATGAACCCTAAAGTAGTCACACCATGTGAGATGCTAGCAGTGGCTATTTCAGAAAAAAAGCTTGATACAGTAGGTAGAGCAGGATACCTACCGAGTAAACGTTCCATATAGTCACAAATTCTGGTGCTTTAGCTCGCGGAATACATGGTATTAAGATTTCCCAAATTTTATGTTTTCGCTCTACTCTGTCGAGTTAGAACTGGAACAGCAAAGATCGGCAAGATAAGTAAAACACTGTCATGATAACTTCGTTGGTGTTTCAAGCCTTCTGCAACAACTGGGATGGGAATCGCTATCAGTCGGCCAGTTAAAGTTTAGGCTTAACCTTTTATGTAATTTCAAAGCCGATCAATTTTCTGAGTATGTCAATAACGCTTTACAAAGCCCGACAAGTACGGTATTTTACACCATGAGAATAAAAATAGACTAAGACTGCGGAACAAAGAGGTTTAAAATTTCAATTTTTCCGCGAACGATAATAGACCATAATACCTACAATGACACTTCTTACTAGGTTTGTCGATTATTAGTGTAGCTAATTAGCTGATTTACTCCCTAATACTTGCTACTTAATCTGATAACATACATACCTGCTCTGCCACACACCCTTGAGGTGGCTTGCAGGGTTTTTTGTAGATGTAGATTCTGTGGTATGCCGGGTTTCGTGAAATTTTATTGACGTCGTCAGAATTATTATATTTTCTATATTATTTGTAGCATACCTAAAGTGTAATGCACATTGGTGAAATTTCACTACCTAGTAAGTATCTGTTTATGCATTTGTAGCCTTAGTTTCATTAGCTTTATTTGGGTTAAGCGTAGTGTTTAAAAAATAAAGCAAAACAAAAGCAAAAGTGAGCAATTAATCAAACCAACTTATCGAGTGTAGAGTCAGTTAAATACTTAGGTGTGACCCTTACTCAGGACCTGTCTTGGGGGAAACACGTTCGGGAAATCTGTGGACAGGCTAGTCACAAATTGGGATTTATCAAGAGAATATTAGGAAAATGCGACGATAAAGTTAAAGAGCAATGTTATTTTTCACTCGTGAAACCTCACTTGGAGTACGCCGCTAGCAAATGGGACCCTTACGAAGTAGGACTAATCTCTGAAATAGATCGAATACAACGGAGAGTAGCAAGATTTGTGAAAAGTTGCTACGATAAACTTAGCAGTGTTACCGAATTGTTGAAGGAATTAGAGTGGGAATCTATAACTGATCGAAGGGAGAATACAGGTTAAATCTTTTTCGCAAATTCGGAGGAGACAGTTTTTTGCCGGACGTTCAACATACATAGCTAGAGCCAACGTACTACGGTAGACGCGATCACTGGAATAAGATTAAGGAATTTGACGGCAGAACCGATATATTTAAAATGTCATTTTCCCACGTACAATAAGGGATCACAATAGTTGCGATATATCAATCATATGAAACTCCCACCCTCAATAGGTAGAGTTGAATTTTCACTTGTGCTTAATAGCATAACATCATTACTAACACTTGATATGTCCGGCATTATTTTATTTTGTTCTCTGCATGAAGTAGAATCTCGCAGCAGTCATAAATTAACAGTATTAGTAATATTAACCACTTGATGTGTGTACAGCATTGTTCTGCATGTTAATTTACGTATCACTCTCCCAGTTTCTGGTCGGACTGCGCGCTGTTCTCCTGACTGCCTTTTGGCTTGCGACTAGCGGCCGGGGGAGCGTGCGAGGTTCTAATTTGTGCTGGGATGAGTGCTGCATGCCTGGTGTGGAATCACCCCGTGCCACACACCCTAGTGGTGGCTTGCACGTTACTTCGTAGGTGTAGATGTAGTGCATTTTGGTGACAACTGACACCCTGCCACGCACCCTTGAGGTGGCTCGCAGAGTTTTATGTACTTTTATGTTTGAAGAATAATGACCCCTTCTTTTTCCCAATCACCTTTCGCAATACTATAGTTCCCCGTGCTCTTTGCGCTGTCGAATCTCCGATATGCGATGAGGCAATCAAATGGAAGAACTTGAGGATCCCTTTGGGATATCCACAATGCCAGTGGCTCTTTAGTTAACCCAGGGGCTTTTTAGAAAAGAGCCATACGGTGAAATTGCACACTTTCGACCGAAACCTCCCTGAGTCGACCCAATTCCTCCTTTGAATTTCTCCTCTTCCTATCCCCGATTCACTTTCCGGGATGGTCCATTCACGTCGTCACCCTGGAATTAATTTGAAGCATGCTGAATTGTTGAATAGGTTAAGTGGGGATGACCTCTCGAACGGTTGGTTTCTTCCACTCGGCAAGTTTCCCGCGAAGCGTGTGCAACTTCAAAATTCTGGAGAAACCAACGTATGAAATCGTGTTCCCGTTTTCCTTTTGGTGATAACGGGAAAGAGGCTGGTTTTGCTCATCGCGCATTGTATATGCGCGATGAGCAAACGTGCTCTCATGTGATATCGTATCCCGATTACTGATGATGATCACATCGTAAGGCAAATTTCAGTAAGAGTTAAAACAATATTGGTGCCATAATAATTCAGCATAACTCTTGTATCTCTGTCTATTTGTGTAGTTGCAAATTACATAAATACTAACGGTCCCTCTGATATTGGTAGTATATATGTATGCATGTTGGTGATTAGTCACTCCCTGCCACACATTTTCATCTACAAATTACCTTCCTACTTCTACAAGGGTGTATGGCAGGGTGCATTCTTGAGGTGGCTTGCAGGATATTTTGTAGATTTAGATAATTACATTCGTACTTACTCTCCCCGAAAGCAGATTCTTATCCCTTATAAATCAAATATGAAGAATTTATAAGTGGACCACAAGGAAGGATATCACCCTATTCTAAACCCTCATCTTGCTTTTATAATGAAAACAATAACAATTTTTATTTCTCTTTTCACCACTTTTTGTTACTTCGGTTTACGTTATGTCTGTCTGTCTGTCCGGGTGGAATATTGCAACCAAGTTTTAACTAACATCCCGATCAGTTAGAGACTTGAAATTTTAACCATAGCTCAGAACTGGATGACAATGTTATATTAGCTATCTATAATACCAATTAATTAATTGATTAATTCACAATTAATTACATAACATATTTCCTGATGTGCTAGTAGTAGCATGTAATTTTAACCATAGCTCAAAGTGGATGACAATGCAATGTTAGGTACATGTTATAACAATTAATTAATTAATTAACGATTAATTAATTATTTCAATTCCACACACTGTCAGCTGAACAGAGTCAGAAATACATAGGGTATTTCCTGTTTGTCCCTGTCAAAGTCTCATCAAGATGTGTACGTGCGTTTACCCCAGGGAAGTGTCATCGGACCCTTATTGTTCCTTTTGTATATTAATGACATCACTACCGTTGTTACGAGCAAAATTTGTCTCTTCGCAGATGACGCAGTGTTGTAAAGGGATCTAGGCAATGAGTCAGACAGGATAGCGTTACAAAAAGACCTAGACGCCATAAATGAATGGCGCAATACTTGGCAGTTGGAATTGAATTTTCTACATCTACATCTACGATGTATCATACAAGCCACCACTAGATGGTGTGGCACGGGCTGATTCCACACCAGGCATGCAGCACTCGTCCCAGAACAAGTCAGAACCTCGCACGCTCCCCCTGGCGCTAGGCGCAGGCCAAAAGCAGTCAGGAGAACAGTGCGCAGTCCAACCGGAAACTGGGAAAGTGATACGTAAAACATCATACAAACATGCAGAGAAATGCTACAGACAAATCTAGTGGTTAATATTACTGATACTGTTAATTTATGAATACTACGAGATGCTACTTCATGCAAAGAACAAAATAAAATAATGCCGGACTAATCGACCGGTGGAAAGAGTTAGTAGTTTTGTAGAATTTTAAGTGCGTTGCTATGAATTTTTGGAAAAAAATAACTTGGTCAACGAAATGTACACAATTAATCAAACAGACTTATCAAATGTAGAGTCAGTTATGGTAGTAAGAGCGAAAAATCACTTCACCTTGAATTTGATGAATTTGGCCCCATTTTATAGAAAAAACTCTCATATTTCCAATTATTTGGGATCCTTATGAGATAGGCTTGGAAACTGAGTTGGAACGCGTGCTGCGAAGATCGGCAAGATATGTTAAAGGCCGTTATGATAATCTCGTTAGTGTTACTGACCTTTTTCAGCAACTGGGATGGGAAAAGCTTTCAGACCGTCGATTAAAATTTAGACTAAATCTTTTATGTAAGTTCCAAACCGGTCTATTCTCTGACGACGTTGATAATATTTTACGAAATCCGACATACTACGGTAGATCAGATCATGAGAGTAAAATTAGGGAACTAGACTGCAGAACGGATAGATTTAAGATGTCATTTTTCCCACGAACGATAAGGGACCATAATAGCTGCCATGAGAGTTTTATCTAGGTTTGTCGTTAGGTAGTGTAGCTCTTAGTAGTAGTAGTACTCCTAATACTTGAATCCTTATCTGTTACCTAGTACATACTAACATGTTTTCTATATTGGTCTTGAGTCCCTGTCCATCTGTGAAGTTGTAGAATGCATGTACATTGAGGTCACTCTCCATTTTGATGACATCTGTAGTGTAGTGTTGCATGCTTGTGAGGCTTCGCCTCATGACAAGCATTAGCGATTTATGCTAATGCATAATTAGTCGTAGTTACACTAACTTTAGTGTATAGTGTAATGCATGTTGGTGATTACTCACCCCCTGCTACACACCCCTGAGGTGGCTTGCAGGGTATTTTGTAGATGTAGATGAATTATATCAAAATGTCAACCCCTTCCCGAACTACTGTTCATCAATTTGCCTAAAAGTATAAGCTGTTCTACGTGGAATAAATTACAGCTGTGCGCTCCAGAGGGAGAGTATGTATAAAATTAGGAGCTTGTACCACCTAGATTTCGTCATACAACTAGCATGTTTCGTCTAACAACTAACCAGTAGATTGCATGTTTTCTCAACTATTTATGTAAAATAATCTATTACTAACCTCAGTACTGTATAGTAATGTTGTGCATGTTTGCATGTTCATTTTCGTATCACTCTCCCAGTTTCCGGTAGGACTGCGCACTGTTCTCCTGACTGCTTTGGCCTGCGCCTAGCGACAGGGAGCGCGTGCGAGTTTCTGACTTGTGCTGGGACGAATGCTGCATGTCTGGTGTGGAATCACCCCGTGTCACACACCCTAGTGGTGGCATGCACGGTACTTCGTATATGTAGATGTTTAAAATCGATTAGAAACTTTCACCCGGGAATTTTACTAAAAAGCAGAAAAAAATTTATTAAATACAATTTTTTTAATACACCACGTTTTTAAAACGGACTAAAAAGTACAAAATAATTTATCCTGGGCCTTTCTGAATTTTTGAGGGTAAAATTTATAGTAGCTATGGAGATATTTGTAAGACTTGAAGAGAAAAACGTGGGGGCGGGCAGTAGATAATAGAAGTAGACAATCCGGATGAATTCAAAACCAATTTCAGTGCATTGCAAATGGTATTAATTGTGGGAGTGTTCTCAACGACACCTGGTCCCCTTACTCCTCCTTAATGATCTTGGGTTGCTTGCGCCCCACGTTTTTCCCTTCAAGTCTTACAAATATCTCCATAGATACTAAAAATTCACCTTCTAAAATTTAGAAGGGCCCAGAGATAATTATTTATACTTTTTGGTCCATTTTAAAAACGTGATAAATTAGGTTTTTAAAAATTTAATTAATTATTGGATTTCATTTAACGAGGTGAAGAACATCAGGACAATTAAATTTCTTCTTAGAGACATCAGCAATTTTTGTTAATGACTTAACTCTTACATGGTAATTCTGACGAAGGATACGCCAAAGTTATCGCCAAGCTCGTGAAGATTTCATAATATTTTTCTAGCAGAGGTACGTCATTGCTGTTTATATTACCTATGAGGTGCCGTTAAAAACCTTTAATTACACGTTATGTAGCAGGTTGTGTTAAATAAGGAGTTCAAAAGATTCCATTGCGGATTAAAAGTTAAATCGAAATTCTTACGTAAGCCAAAGGGATGAGGATTACTTAGCATGAAGGGGCTAGTCTCTAGATTCCTATTCACATTGATCCTCCACTTATTCTCTCCGTGCCGTAACATTGCAAATTAAAAGGATGCTTTCGTAAATGAACAAGGTATTTGAAAGGGGAGTTCATCCTTGTGGTGACTTAATTTAAATCGACTACCTTTAGTACATTTATACCTCCGTATCGGAGTCTAGCTTGTCCTTTGCTAATTTTATTTCTATGCCTTAATCATTTTCTTCTTCATTCTTGGTTTACGACTCACCATAAATTATGGTGATGAAATTTAATTTAACTCTCTGTTGAAATGAGCCTGACAGATCTTTAACTTGACTCGAAAATACTGAAAACCAGCCCTATTAGTGACCGTTAATTATTGGTCATTCATTACAGATAAAGAAAATATTGTACGATGAGATCAATTATTGTTAAAGACCTTGGAGAGTAATTCCTATAAATATTTGTCCTCATTCTTATGCAGGACATCGTGACCTGAAATAGAAAATATGTTATTAAAGACGTGCTCTGCTTTATCGGCGGACGACAATCGCCTTCTATAGGTATTCTTTCTCATGCTATTCCGCTCATATGTTGAGGATGAGAACCTCTGGAGGATATGGGTCTCCCAAGAATCTGCCTCTTTTCCCGCCCCCTCCTTATCAGTTATTCCAGGAAACTTTGCCGTGAGGGTACCCACGAAGAGAAAGCTTATTTATGCAATTGGGTTCGGTAGAAAATACAGAAATATTTACCAGAAAAATTTGCCAACTCTAATAATTTAAGTACGATGAAGAAGTTCCTCGAAATTAAACTGAAATCATCTCGTGAAAATGACATACAGAGAAATAGACTAAAATGGATTTCACTATGAATGTTATGCCACATGATGCTATAATCAATCGGAAGCAGAAATTTTATTCATTTTTCATTATGTATTCTTTTTGAAGGGAACCTATCGCAATCGTGAAATAGATGCCAGATCTGCCTCAACAAGCAATAATCGGCCTGAGGGTGACCCTGCGTGACGAACACATTTGGTGTCTTTTTTTTGCTATCCTGCTATTTCATGTTATCCTTTAAATCGGAGGAGGAATTTAAAATCTATTTACCGTTAAAATTGGTTGCAAGAGTAACTAAATAAAAGCCATGGCTTTATTTAATATGAAAACCACTCATTATATACTTATTCGTCTACGTACTCCCTAATACTTTAATCCTTATCTGTTATTTACTTTTAGCAGCACGCCGTGCATGTTTTCTACATAAGTCTTGAGTCTCTGTCCATTTATGTAGGTGCAAAATACATATATATTAACGGTCCCTCTCCATTGTGATAATATCTGTAGTGTAATGCATGCTTGTGAGGCTTCGCCTCGTGACAAGTATTGGCGATTTATGCTAATGCATAATTAGTCGTAGTTACACTAACTTTAGGGTATAGTGTAATGCATGTTGGTGAATACTCACCCCCTGCCAAACACCCCTGAGGTGGTTTGCAGGGTATTTTGTAGATGTAGATGTACGCGGTAGGGTTTGGCCTAAAACTAGGCATACTCTATCCGTCAAACAATACTGCGCTATTGGTGAAACCTCACTTGGATTATGCCGCAAGCATATGGGACTCTAACAAAGTAGGAATAGTCTCAGAAATGGACCTAATGCAGTAGAGAGCGAATAGATTTGTAAAAAATGTTACAAAAAGTTAAGCAGTGTTACCGAATTGTTTAAGGAATGAGGGTGGTAATCTCTCTGTGATCGAAGGGAAAACTATAGGTTAAATCCTTAGCGCAATTTAAAAACAGACAATGTTTTGCAAGACGTTCAGCATATTTCACGAGAGTCAATGTATTACGGTATATAATATCTCCGGCATTAGATAAAGGAAATAAACTTCATCAGAACCGATAGATTTAAAATGTCATTTTTCCGTGTTCAATAAGGGATATTAGAGTTGCAATATATCAATTATTCATTGAAACTCCTACTCTCACTAGGTAGAGTAGAATTTTCAATTGTGTTTAATAAAATAACGTTATTACTAACAGTTCACCCCGTTTGAATTGTCCGGAATCATTTTGTTTTCCTTTATTGTAAGTAGTATTTCATAGCATTTATAAAATCATAGTATTAGTAATATCAAGTAGTAGTATTCTCTATGCCAGTGTACTGCATTTTTGCATGCTTGTTTACTTAGCACTCTCTTAGTTTCTGGTTTGACCGTGCACTCTTCTCCTGACTGCTTTACGACTTATTTGGGCCGGGACGAGTGCTACATGTCTGGCGTGGAATCACCCCGTGCCACTCGAGTGGTGGCTTGCACGGTACTCTGTAGATGCAGATTCTGATGTATATGGATTGTCAAATGTTTGAAATAGTAAAAAGGAGTATCTATCTTGGACTTCATTAGTTCCCAATATTTCAGACTAACTAACTTTACCCTTTATTTTAATGATTTCGACTCGCTTCATTCTTTAGTATATCCTCTTTCAACGGTGTGCATATTTTATCTGCAATTAATTTTTTTCAAATCAAGCGAATGAATCTCGACCATCTAAAGTTTTTAACAAGCTACAAAAAATATCCAAATTAAGAGCAAAACTTGCGGCCTTAGGTAAACTCGGAGGATATCAAGTCGTTAAAAATTTTCTTTCAGACTTATCGCTCATCTATCCCTAATTTGAGATAGAGATCCGCTTGGATTTAATGAATACAGAAGTTCCGAGAAATTCATTAAATTTAAAGAGGTAAGGACTCAACTAACCCTCCGAAAACAGTTTGCTTTTTTTAAATTCCTTCTTTCCTAGATAAAGACCGTATTTTCCCATTGGAAAGATAGAATCGGGCTTAAAAGAAGGAGCTAACTTTCCCCGACCCGCACTTCTGGAAAGGAAATTCTTCGCCGTCGTAATCTCTTGTGTTTCTTCTTTTCTTTTAACTCTCCTCACGATAGCCCAGACTCTGCAACTTCGTCTTCCCCCCGGGCTGAACTTAAGGCACCTAATGAAGCCAGTGTAAAATGACCGTTCACGTGGAATCCCCACTCTTTTGTTAATTAGGCAAACGGATGGCTCAGGAATTTTCAACCCTTCGCGAAGTGAATTCATGCTCAAATGGCAATGGGAGATACAATACGTGGCTGTGTGGCTTTACATTCGGACTCGGAGAAATAATGAGTATTTGACTTAACTAGTTCTCTCTGGTGGAATTGCATAACAATGAAACACTACTGCTGAAATGAGTACAAGCAGGGAGTGAGAAATTGGAACTGTTACTTTAGGATCATTTTTCTTTTTTTCTCTTCATATTTTCCGGAAATATACATAGAGTTGCACCCCATTATTTGGGTATTGATCATCACTTTGCTCTGATGCCATATGAATTTTTTTATAAAGAAAGAGTCATAAAATAAATAAATAACTCCTCTTGAGTAAGAATGGAAATTTTACTAATGTTTTTTTATTAATTTTATCGTATTTCCGTCTATTTAATAAATTAAATATTTGGTCTATCTACACCTAAAAAATACCCTGCAATACACCACAGAGTTGTGTGGAAGGAGGTGATTAGTCACCAACATGTATTACACTAACCCTAACGTTAGTGTAACTACGACTAATTATGCATTAGCATAAGTCGCTAATGCTTGTCACGAGGCGAAGCTTCTATATTTTATATAGCCCCTCTATTACCTAGTACTAACCTAGTACTAGGTAATAGAGGGGTGTTAGTACTAGGTAATACCTAGTACTAACAGCACGCCGTGCATGTTTTCTACAAGAGTCTTGAGTCTCTGTCCATTTGTGTAGTTGCAAAATACATATATATTAATGGTCCCTCTCCATTGTGATAATATCTGTAGTGTAGTGCATAGTTGTGTGGCTTCGCCTCGTGACAAGCATTGGCGATTTATGCTAATGCATAATTAATCGTAGTTACACTAACCTTAGGGTATAGTGTAATGTATGTTGATGAATACTCACCCCCTGCCACACACCCCTGAGGTGGCTTGCATGGTATTTTGTAGATGTAGATGTGGATAATAACGCTCATGCCATCTTAACCAGATCTCTGCGGAAGTTTGAAAATTTTTGCCTCTTTACTCTGAACTGTTATCATTTATATATGCATTTTTGATTCTACCAACTTCTATTAAATTAGAAAAAAACCCTTTTGCTCCTCTGCCAGTATGCTATTCCTAGATTTTGAATGTCTGTGAACTCTAAACGGTAACTGAAGAAATGATGATGGGCATATTTCCCTTTTTCATTCAGTGGAACTTAGCTTTGGTTGTAGAGACTAAATAACATTGAAATTAATATTTAAAGTTGTTATTAAAAGCTTGTGCTGTCGATAATAAAAATTCGCTGTTGTAAGTTGTTGAAGAAATTAAATTTAATTCCGTTCATAGATAAGGTTTTCTCGCAGTTCGGAGCATATGCTTTAGAATGCATTGCATTGGTTTCGACATGGTCACAAATTTGGTAGAAGATAAAATGAGAACTTAAACTGAAAAATACAAATTTGTCGTTTTCCACTCAAAGATTGTGGTCGTATCTGATTACAGTTGAACCATTGCAGGAACATGGCAATAAGCCCACGTATTTTTTTATTTTTACTTTTTTATTTATTTCATTCATCACCAAAAACGGTGGAAATGCTGGTTTTATTAAAACAATGCAAAATTATGCACACATCCATTTTGTTTTAATTCACAAAAACTAAACTAGATGTTGATGAAAAAATGGCTGGGGTGTCATACATCCATGTCACGCAAGCTAGTGGGAGTTTGGAGGATACTTACAACTTTGATATTGGTAACGCAATGAGGTTAATGGTGACTGATTCTCTCCTTAATTAAAGAGTCTAACTGGAGCCACTCATACCTACTACTTTAAATGACCCTTTTGAGATCGAGGATTCTTCCAACATAGAAACTCAAATAAAATAGACACAGATCAGAAAATAGCAATGGTCTACATTTCCTGCAACTACATGGCATTCTACAAATCGTTTCAAGCATATTTGGCCGTGTGTTAATTTTCACTAGCACATTATAACCACTTAATGCTATACCTCATATGCTAAAAACGTTTTAGGAGCTGCTAAGGAATATTATCTGCGATAATCTAAATCTACTTTTACGAAGTACCGTGCAAATCATCACTAGGGTGTGTGGCAGGGAGTGATTCCACACCAGGCATGCAGCACTCGTCCCAGTACAAATTAGAACCTCGCACGCTCCCCCGGCCGCTAGGCGCAGGCCAAAAAGTAGTCAGGAGAACAGGACGCAGTCCAACCGGAAACTGAGCGAGTGATACGTAAATGAACATGCAAACATGCAGAACAATGCTATAGACACATCTAGTGGTTAATATTACTAATAATGTTAACTTATTAATGCTACGATATGCTACTTCATGCAGAGAACAAAATAAAATAATGCCAGACATATCAAGCGGTGTGAAGTGTTAGTAATGATGTGTTATTAAGCACAAGTGAAAATTCTACTCTACCTGTTGAGGGTGGAGGTGTCATATGATTGATGTATTGCAACTATTATGATCCCTTATTGTGCGTGGGAAGAATGGCATTTTAAATCTATCGGTTCTGTAGTCCATTTCCTTTATCTTATTCCTGTGATCGCTTCTACCGTATTACGTTGGCTCTAGCAGTATGTGTTGAACGTCAGGCAAAAAACTGTCAGCTCCGAACTTACGCAAAAGATTTAACCTGTATTTCTCACTTCGATCAGTTGGACATTCCCACTCTAATAATAAATCTACTTACTTCCCCACGTGTATGCTAATACATTCATGCATAGGGATATCTACATGTTACCTTGCAAGCCACCTCAAGGGTGTGTGGAAGGGGATGAAATTTCAACAACATGCACTGCACTACATCTACGAAGTAACGTGCAACCCACCTATGGGGCGTATGGCACAGGGTGATTCTCTTGCATGCTGCATGATGGTTTTTAGTTAATGATGGAATTGGTTAGTATCCTTAATATTCATGACCGTGCGGTGTGCATGTGGCGGTCCGCTTGCATGCTGCATTTTGGTGACTTGTCACCCCCTGCCAAACACCCTAGAGGTGGCTCGCAGGGTAATATGTAGATGTAGAACACCAGGCATGCAGCACTCGTCCAAGTTCAAATCTGAAATCAAACGTTCCCACAACTACTGCATCTACAAAATACCCTGCAAGCCACCTCAGGGGTGTGTGGCAGGGGGTGAGTAATCACCAACACGCATTACACTATACCCTAGAGTGTAACTACGACTAATTATGCATTAGCATAAATCGCTAATGCTTGTCACGAGGCGAAGCCTCACAAGCATGCACCACTACACTACAGATGTCATCAAAATGGAGAGTGACCGTCAATATACATGCATTCTACAACTACACAGATGGACAGGGACTCAAGACCCATGTAGAAAACATGCTAGGCGTGCTGTTAGTATGTCAGCACGCCTGAGTATACTAGGCACACCCCAGCATACTAGGCGCTGATCTTAAAGCAGCCAACAGAGCAATGCGCGGTCAAACCAGCAACGAGGAGAGTTGATTTTAGAGTACGAGGCGATAAAATATGGAAATGTGTGACGGACAGCATTATCACAGAAGCACTTTGTTAATTTCCACAACAAGTTTATTTAACCGACCTAGGTTTCAGCAAAACATTGCCACCTTGAAAATTCCTGACCTAGGTTTCAGCAAAACATTTCCACCTTGATAATGGCAATGTTTTGCTGAAACCTAGGTTGGTTAAATAAATTTTCTGTGGACATTTACAAAGTGTTTCTATGACAATGCTGTCAACTACGGAAGTGGTACGCAAGCAAACATGCTAATCATGACACTGGTTAAGGTAGAACTACTGATAGCATAATTTGCTTTATTTGTCGCGGAAACTATAGGCAAGTAGGAAATAATGAATATGATATGCCCTGCAAAATTCCCTGTAAGCCACCTGAAGGGTGTGTGGCAGGGGGTGAGTCGTCACCAAAATGTGTTACACTATACCCTATTGAAGTTTGTAATTTAATGTAACGTACTTGGTCTGCATGTTAATGAAATGTTAAAATAATGATAGAACATAAAAGGTAAACTCGGGCTAAGCATCTCAACCGTGATGACTGTGATCACATGGTTCCCCTTTTTATTTCCCTCATAGTCAATCAATCCTTTCCCACTCAGCACATAGGGACCATTGACCCACCACCACCCCAGGGTATAGACCACGTCCAATTCAGCCAGCCCACTCCAATTCGAACGCCTCCCCCGGGACTTATTCCATTGCCGTACTCCATTCTGTGATTCCGCTTCCCCCCCTACCCTCAACCCCCTCTTGCCACGCCTAAAACTATCGCCATCTTGCTTGCTCTGCGGAAATGATCCGACGCTGCAGATGGAACGAGTGGGCAGTTGGCATGCGGAGAAATAGATAGGAATCGGACTGAGGAGGATTTTTGCCCGTTTCCTCCCCCCCACCCCCTCACCCCCATCTAGTGCCCAGCCTTCATACTTACTCAGCTTAAACCCTATGCTTAGGGAACCCTGCAAGGAACCTTCAAGTGGGTCCAAATGTACTTCCCAAAGATTAGGAAGGTTTGAGGCCATTGAAGGAGAGGGAGACGGGGTCACAGAAAGCAACCCTCCTGGATGGATAGGAACATGCTTAAGATGTTCAACTACACTCCACCTTCCATTATCTCTCTCTCCATAGATTCAGATCTATGGATAAAGACCAAATGGATCCCTTTCCGGGAATGGAAGGTTTTGAACCATCTTGCTAGTAAATATGCTTTCAGAGGGATACGATGGCTAAAATGGACGGTTGGAGTATTTATTGTGGCTGTTCAACGCCTCCATGTTACAAGAGAGGTGACTCAGAGTTGCTTAAAAAGACATGCGTCGTGGTTCACCAAAGTTGGCGAGTTTGCAAAACCAAGGAATTTACATTTTCTACTGAATATGGATAACTTATTTAAATCATTGATAAAGAGTATTTCACGCAAAATAAAGAGAGGCAGCAAGTATATCTGAAGTAACCGATGTGCATGTAATGCAACAATGTACCTATACAGCGAGGTACGAGGCGCTAGCGAAGTACCTCGAGGCAATTCAGAAGTGGTGCGATGCGTGGCTGCTTGAGTTTAATAAAAAAATTTGCTGTAATGAATTTCTGGAAAATATAAATATCTTTTCATTACAGAATCCGTTAAATGTTTGCATGTTCATTTAATCCATTTGCATCCGTAGCACTCTCCCAGTTTCTAGTTTGACTGCGCATTTTTCACCTGACTGCTTTTTGATCAGCGCCAAGCAGCCGGGGGAACGTGCGAGGTCCCGATTTGTACTGGGACGATTGCTGCATGCCTGGTGTGAAATTGCCCCGTGCCACACACCCTAGTGGTGGCTTGCACGGTACTTCGTAGATGTAAATACCTCAAAGTTAAACTGGCTAATGATCTCACGTGGGATAAACATAGGGAAAAAATTCGGTAAATAACTGGTCAAGTTCATCATAGTTTGGGATTTGTGAAAGGAGTACCTAGCAAGTTCGACGATAAAGTTATGGAAATCAACTAATTATCTCTTTTTGTAGTTACCCCACTTGGAATACGCTGCCAGTATTTGGGATCCTTATGAGGTAGGCTTATAAAGTGAGTTTAAACGGGTGCAGCTAAGATGGGATATATGCGAGCCCCTGCTGTACACGTTCTCATCAAATGCCCTACATCAGATACCTATAACGCCTAACAGAGGGGACAATATTCTTGATTTATTGGAAACAAATATACCGCATACATATATTACATCCGTAAAGGTAAATGATCACTTCCAGCAAATGATGCGGCCTATCGATATGTGCACTCACGGAATAGAAAACTTGTTAAAATCCTTAAGTCCAATTAAATCCCCAGGTCCTGAAGAAATTCCTGCCCGCATGTAGAGAATTAGCTTGTAGAATAGCACCCTACTTGCAGAATATATTTATTAAATCCATCAATGAACACACTGCACCCATGAACTGGAAAACTGCAAATGTCACTCCCATATTCAAAAGCGGTGATAAGGAACAGCCATCGAACTAAAGACCGATATCACTCTCATCTATCTTTTGCAAAGTCGTAGTCTATCTTTTGCAAAGTTAGTGTAACTACGACTAATTATGCATTAGCATAAATCGCTAATGCTTGTCACGAGGCGAAGCCTCACAGGCATGCACTACACTACAGATATTATCTCAATGGAGAGTGACCGTTAATATATATATATATATATATATATATATATATATATATATATATTTTCAACTACACAAATGGACAGAGACTCAAGACTTATGTAGAAAACATGCTCGGCGTGCTGTTAGTACTAGGTAAAAGATAAGGATTCAAGTATCAGGGAGTATACTAATACTACTAAGACCTAACTACCTATCGACAAACCTAGATCAACACAACTGCCAAGCAGAGAAATGGCCTGTCAATATTATGCCAAAATAGTTCACGCATAGATCGGTCTCTAATCATAATAAAAATGACTCTATCACAAAATTATTTTTATTTCCCTCTTTAATTTTTTTTTTATAGCTCTGACGAAGTTCAGTTCAGTGACCAGATACGAGTTCACATTATTCTCTCCATAGCCGCTCTGGATTTCCTTTACTGGCGGCCTCAATGGATTCATCTTTTCAACTTTAATCAAGCCGTCCTCATCCCAAGTGCCGCTATACGGCTATCATATTTTCATCTCCCGCCCCCAGAAAGCCATCACAGAATTCGCCAAATATTTACAGTTTCGCTTCCCGAATGAGGTCGTTTATAGTCCGTGTAAAACGCCAAGCTCATCGTCGCAGGAAGATACTCTCTTTGAGAGAAGCATCTACATCTACATATTACCCTGCGAGCCACCTCTAGGGTGTTTGGCAGGGGGTGACAAGTCACCAAAATGCAGCATGGAAGCGGACCGCCACATGCACACCGTACGGTCATGAATATTAAGGATACTAACCAATTCCATCATTAACTAAAAACCATCATGCAGCATGCAAGAGAGCAAGCAATGCTCTCTTGCAAGTGAGCAAGAGAGCTAACAAGCATGCAGCATGTTAAAAGAAATATTCCTCCTCGTTAAAATTCACCCCTTAATTTATTTACTCTATATAATCTCACCTGTTCCGACTAATTTTCTCATCCTTGGAAAAAATAGATCTCAAATATTATATATCCCATAATATCCCATATCCCGACAAATTCTCCGCTCTTATTTTTTGGTTCTCTCTGTACGTAAGGTAGTTTGAGCGAGATATCACTTCACCTAGAACTTGATGAATTTGAACTCATTTTAAATATAAATCTCTCATCGTTCCAGTGATATCAAAGTATTAACCCCTTGCCGAACAATTTTTCAAGCCATTTGCCTAGAAATATAAGGAGAAAATGGAAATGGAAATATACTGTAATGGAATATAATGAATAATAATGGAATACTGGAAAATTGAAAATGTCACTTCCATATTCAAAAGTGGTGATAAGAAACAGCCATCGAACTACAGACCGATATCTCTCACATCTATCTCTTGCAAAGTCCATGAACGTAATTGTAAGTTGAGTTATGAGAACCCTCGATATGCAGAACTCGTTAACAAAAACGCAACACTGATTCAGAAAGGGAAGATCTTGCGAAACTCAGTTAGCCCTTTTTGCACACGATATTTTAGTCTCGGGTGAACAAGGCGTTCCAGTTGATGCAATTTTCCTTGACTTCAAAAAGGGATTTAGTAAATTTTCCCTCACTAAGCTACTCAAGAAATTAATATCCTACGGTTTAAACGACTATGTAATTTCCTGGATTAGAGAATTCTTAAGCAATCGCGTGCAAAGGGTTGTGTTAGATGGCGCCTTCTCTAATGAAGTAAAAGTCAGATCGGGTGTCCCACAGGGAAGTGTCATAGGCCCACTTCTGTTCCTTTTGTGCATAAAGGACATTCGTGAGACAGTTGCAGTAAGCTTAGATTATTTGCAGACAACGCAGAGGTCTATAGAGAAATTCGTAGCTTTAATGATAAGCAATCGCTAGCTAAGGACCTCGGGGCAATATTGGAGTGGTGCGATGCCTGACAGCTAGTATTAAACCTGAAAAAATGCCTTGTTTTGAATTTTTGGAAACGGAAAAACGCTCCTTGTAACAGATATTGCATAAACAATAGCAAATTAGATACTGTAGTATCGGTTAAATACCTCGGAGTTAAACTGACTAATGATCTCTCGTGGAGAAAACATATTCGAGAAATAACCGGTCAAGCTAATCGTAAATTGGGATTTGTTAAAATAGTACTCGAAAAGAGCGACGATAAAGATAGGAAAATCAGCTACTTCTCCCTCGTTAGACCCCACTTAGAATATGCCGCCAGTATTTGGGATCCTTATGAGATAGGCTTGGAAACTGAGTTAGAACGCGTGCAGCGAAGATTGGCAAGATAAGTTAAAGGCCGTTATGATAATCTCGTTAGTGTTACTGACCTTTTGCAGCAACTGGGATGGGAAAAGCTTGCAGACCGTCGATTAAAATTTAGACTCAATCTATTATTTAAGTTCCAAACCGGTCTATTTTTTGACGACTTTGATAATATTTTATGAAATCCAACAAACTACGGTTGATCAGATCATGAGAATAAAATTAGGGAACTAGACTGCAGAACGGGCAGATTTGAAATATCATTTTTCACACGAACGATATGGGACCATAACAGCGGCAAATGAGACTTTTATCTAGGTTTGTGGATAGGTAGTGTAGCTCTTAGTAGTAGTATGGCTCCTTTATCAACGATATTGGTGACATAATAGACAGTAAACTTCGATTATTTGCAGACGACGCTGTAGTATACAGGGAAATCCGTAGCAGTGAAGATAAGGATAAACTAACAAACGACCTTACTGCAATCCAAGCATGGTGCGATGCGTGGCAGCTAGAGTTAAATTTGAAAAAATGCGTAGTAATGAAATTCTGGGGGAAAAATAACTCCCCACAACAGAGCTATTTCATTCAGGATACCCAATTAGAGACGGTAGAATCCGTAAAATATCTCGGAGTTAGGCTCAATAATGATCTATCGTGGAATAAACATATTCGGGAAATAACAGGTCAAGCTAATCGTAAATTGGGATTTGTTAAAAGAATTCTAGGCAAGTGCGACGACAAAGTGAGAGAAATAAGCTACTTCTCCCTCGTTAGACCCCATTTAGAATATGCTTCCAGTGTTTGGGATCCTCATGAAACAGGCTTAAAAACAGAGTTAGAACGTGTACAGAGAAGAGCAGCCAGGTACGTGAAAAGCCGTTACGATAATCTTGTTAGTGTTACTGACCTCTTAGAACAACTCGGATGGGAATCACTGTCAGACCGTAGATTGAAAACAAGACTAAATCTATTATGTAAATTCAAGAGTAGTTTATTTTCCGACGAAGTTGATCATATTTTACGACCGCCAACGTACTATGGTAGATTAGATCATAAAAATAAAATAAGAGAGATAGACTGTAGAACAGATAGATTCAAAATGTCGTTTTTTCCGCGAGCGATAAGAGACTATAACGGCTGTGTAAGGACTTAGAAATAGATTAGTTGACTGGTAGTGTAGCTTACTAACTTATGTATTTCTTAAAGCATGTTTGCGGAGTTTTATGGTGATTCTAACAGCATGTTTTGCATGTTCTAGCTTCATAGGCAGATTGCCCTCTTAAGTAGCATGTAGAAAATTATGTGTCATCGTACATGTGTGGCGTGCATGTTGGGATTCTCTTGCATGCTGTATGATGGTTTTTAGTTAATGATGGAATTGGTTAGTATCCTTAATATTCATGACCGTGCGGTGTGCATGTGGCGGTCCGCTTGCATGCTGCATTTTGGTGACTTGTCACCCCCTGCCAAACACCCTAGAGGTGGCTCGCAGGGTAATATGTAGATGTAGATGAAATACTTAAATCCTTTTCTGTTTCCTAGTACTGACAGTACGCCGTACATTTAGTATTTCATTCATTTTTTTTGTTTGCCGTGCATGTTTTTTAAATTCATTTTATCTAGGTTCCTCGATAGGTGGCTCTTGGTAGTGGCAGTGCTCCCTAATACTTGAATCCTTATCTGTTACCTAGTACTGGCAGCAAGTCGTGCTTGTTTTCTGCATAAGTCTTGAGTCTCTGTTCGTTTGTGTAGTTGCAAAATACATATATAGTAACGGTCCCTCTCCATTGTGAGCATATCTGTAGTGTACATCTACATCTACATATTACCTTGCGAGCCACCTCTAGGGTGTTTGGCAGGGGGTGACAAGTCACCAAAATGCAGCATGCAAGCGGACCGCCACATGCACACCGCACGGTCATGAATATTAAGGATACTAACCAATTCCATCATTAACTAAAAACCATCATACAGCATGCAAGAGAATCCCCACATGCACGCCACACATGTACGATGACACATAATGTTCTACATGCTACTTAAGAGGGCAATCTGCCTATGAAGCTAGAACATGCAAAACATGCTGTTAGAATCACCATAAAACTCCGTAAACATGCTTTAAGAAATACATAAGTTAGTAAGCTACACTACCAGTCAACTAATCTATTTCTAAGTCCTTACACAGCCGTTATAGTCTCTTATCGCTCGCGGAAAAAACGACATTTTAAACCTATCTGTTCTACAGTCTATCTCTCTTATTTTATTTTCATGATCTAATCTACCATAGTACGTTGGCGGTCGTAAAATATGATCAACTTCGTCGGAAAATAAACTACTCTTGAATTTACATAATAAATTTAGTCTTGTTTTCAATCTACGGTCTGACAGTGATTCCCATCCGAGTTGTTCTAAGAGGTCAGTAACACTAACTAAATACGTATAAATATAAATACGATATATTGTTTTCAATCTACGGTCTGAGAGTGATTCCCATCAGAGTTGTTCTAAGAGGTCAGTAACACTAACAAGATTATCGTAACGGCTTTTCACGTACCTGGCTGCTCTTCTCTGTATACGTTCTAACTCTGTTTTTAAGCCTGTTTCATGAGGATCCCAAACACTGGAAGCATATTCTAAATGGGGTCTAACGAGGGAGAAGTAGCTTATTTCTCTCACTTTGTCGTCGCACTTGCCTAGAATTCTTTTAACAAATCCCAATTTACGATTAGCTTGACCTGTTATTTCCCGAATATGTTTATTCCACGATAGATCATTATTGAGCCTAACTCCGAGATATTTTACGGATTCTACCGTCTCTAATTGGGTATCCTGAATGAAATAGCTCTGTTGTGGGGAGTTATTTTTCCCCCAGAATTTCATTACTACGCAGTGTAGTGCATGCTTGTGAGGCTTTGCGTCGTGACAAGCTTTAGTGATTTGTGCTAATGCATAATTAGTCGTAGTTGCATTAACTTTAGGGTACAGTGCAATGCATGTTGGTGAATGCTCACCCCCTGCCACACACCCTTGAGGTGGCTCGTCGGGTATTTTGTAGACGTAGATAAGATTTTTGACATGGGATAGATTACAGCTCTGTGCTCCAGAGGGAGAATATTGAATTAATTTGTAATTTTTAACTGCGATCTTTTGTCAAAAAAACTAACGGTGTCTAGTTTGCATGATTTATCAGCAATTAATGAAAATTAAGGAACTACTCACCGCAGTTATTATTACTGAATCGCAAAAATATCTTCTGCTGTGAAGGTGTTTTCACCGTGTGACGTGAAAAAATGAGTTAAGTTTGAGATTCACGTAGGTATACATTTAATTACTGTGAATATTTGTTGGGTAACACTATATTTTTGCACCTTTAATATAGCAATATTTATCCATAATTCTTTCAGACGATGAAATTTAAAAATAAAATTCAAATATGGTCCTCATTATGAGTAGGGAATAATAGGCTACTTAAATCACTAGTGCTGAATAAATAATGAGTGAAAACGTAACGTAATTAAATATTTTTCCATAAGTTTTGTCACTATGTTTGGAAATAAGAAAAAGTATGGTCCAATGCTGCATCTACACAGTCTTATAGTATAGTTTATAAGCTGCCACTTACAACAAGAAACAGTTTGAAGGATTGGAAGCGATGGAGGTGTGCCACAGATGGATGCTTAGGATATTTTGGACGTCAAGAACGTCCAACAAGGAAGTACTCGAAATGTCCAAGTCTGAGAGAACGCTAATCAAGCTGATTAAGGACATGAAAATAAAATACTTTGGGCACATCATGAGGGTAAAAAGAGAGGCGTTCCTGCAACTTACAATACAAGGGATGATCCAGGGTAAAAGGAGTCCGGGAAGATGAAGAACATATTGGGAGCAAAATATGTATTAAAAACTTGACTGGGTCAACCATCAATTCAAGAAGTACTCAAAAACGTCTGAGAAAACAATGCTTGAAGCCAGTGTGGTTGTCTACGCACTAGGATGAGTATGACACATGAAGAAGATTGCTATAATTAATCGATTCATCATTTCCCATTACCATCAAAAACATCGGATACATTAGCATGTAAAAAAGACGAGTACACATAATCTTGCCCGGTGAAAATTTTCCTAGGTGATAAGGCCACCCAGGACTCGAACCCACGGCCTTATGGTTAGCAGAAGAAGAATTTTCCCCACCACCACAGTGATCTGCGAATTAAAGCAGTAGAAATTTTCGTATAATTAGCGCACTTATCTCGTTGTTTATGAACTTATTTTGCGCATGTGCACATCAAAGAATTTCTTCCTTTATCAAACGAGAGAAATGCTAAGTTGAAGGATCACTCAAACGAAACCCATCCAGTTAAATGTTTTTCTTCTTTCAAGAGTTGGAACGTAAACCTATAGTAGTAAATCTGTGGAATATCACGTGTATAATAAAAGTGGCAACAAAGTAAAACTTACGTAGTCCAAAAAAAATATTTGTATGAAGAAAATGAACTAGCCAACAAAGGAACCGAAAACAGAAAAAAGGAGAGGAACATGACGTTTAAACACGACGGCTCAGCGGTCGAGAATAATAAAAGTACGAAAGGGGCTCGGGGAATAGGATCGGAAAGGGAGATGAAATCATAAAAAACGGAATGTATCAAAAAGGACAGCGAGAGACAGAGAGAGGAAGGAAATGGGCCTTTATATATATATATATAGGATATGCCTTCATACCCTTTGGCCTGGAATGGAAAGTTTTACTACGGACGCCGCCCGCCGTGTGCGTAAGGGCAAGAGGACCTTGGGTGAAGTTTATGGGGGAGTAACCATGGAGACTGCATGAGGGGTTTGGGAGGGTGTACATGGGGGTGTGTGGGGAATGGCTATCCCCGCCCGACTTCCCTCAGCTGTATTTTTTCCTCTTTTTCCATCCCTCATGACGGGGACACAAGTTTTTGTTCCTACTTCATTCCTCGCGTACCACTCAGCGTATACACAACATTGCCCTAGTGGCCCTCTGCGTCAAAATGAAGTGCGTCAAACGTTTCTTCTGATATTTATTTAATAAACGCAGTGTATTAATAAAATACTAGACAAATCTGACAAGAAGATTAAAGAGCGATGTTATTTTTCTCTCCTGAGATTTCACGTGGAGTATGCCACTAGCGTATGAAGTAAGTAGTACTAGTTTCAGAAATAGATCGAGTACAGCAGAGACCAGCAAGATTCGTAAAAAGTTGTTACAAAAATCATAGCAGTGTAACCGACTTTTTTAAGGAATTAGGGTCAGAATTTCTAACTGTCCGAAGGGAAAATATAGGAACAATCTTTTGCTCAAGTTTGAAGTGGACATTTTTTGCCGAACGTTCAACTTTTGCTCAGGCCAACGTATTACGGCAGAAACAAACACAGGCATAAAGAAAAGGAAATAGATTGCAGAATCGGTAGATTTAAAACGTCATGCTAAAATGTCATTTTTTCTACGCACAAAAAAGGGACCATGATAGCTGCGATGAATCGATTCTATGAAACCCCCACCCTCAATGAGGAGAGTAGACTTAGTACTTATGTTTACTAACATAATCGTTACTAACACCAAACCCCGCTTGAAATGTCCGGTCTTATCTTGTTTTCTGCATGAAGTAGTATCTCGTAGCATTCATGAATTAGTAGTAATAGACCAGCATGTATCTACAAAATTTAATTAAACTAAGGCAGATTTTGAGTTAGCAAAAACCTGAAAATACCTGCGAGGAGATAATATTTTACCAACGTGACTATATTATAGAGATACTACAAATATATGGAAAGAATGAGCCTTAATACATTTTACAACAACATAAATGACGATAATAATATTCATGACCGTGCGGTGTGCATGTGGCGGTCCGCTTGCATGCTGCATTTTGGTGACTTGTCACCCCCTGCCAAACACCCTAGAGGTGGCTCGCAGGGTAATATGTAGATGTAGAAGTGCACAGAGGTACAATAATTATATCGGCACTTCCTACTTTGAGGTAGGCGCTCTCTTACTCCAATATTATTCATCATCATTTGGTTTTCTTACCAGTTGATTTGTTTGTTTTTGAAAGATTTAATTTAAACTTGCCCTAATTTACACATTTCCTGCACATTCCGAACAAAAGATACATTATTTGCTCAAAAATTATTTCATTAATAAAAGTAGAACATATTTTCCAACGCCGAGGCTCTAAGCCTACAACCTTATCTACATCTGCAAAATACCTTGCAAGCCACCTCAAGGGTGTGTGGCAGGGCGTGAGTAGTCACCAGAATGCATTAAACTACACCCTAAAGTTAGTGTAACTACGGCTAATTATTAATTAGCATAAATCGCTACTGCGTGTCACGAGGCGAAGCCTCACAAGCATACACTACACTACAGCCATGCTGCCAATGGAGAGGGACCGTTAATGTACATTGCAACCACACAAATTTTCCGAGACTCAAGAGTCATGCCGAAAACTTGCACGGCGTCCTGTTAATACTAGGTAGCAGATAAGGATAGCTTATGATCATAGTATGGATTTTCTATGAATAGGCCAAAAGTAAGCTCTTGTATCTACTATATGAATTTATGTAGTTGTAAAATATATCAATACTCATCGTTATACTATAGTGGTGGCATTTTTGTAGTATAGTGCATGTGAGAGAAATTTCGCCTCCTAACAAGTATTTACAATGCACTAATAGCCGTAGTTTCATTATCTTTAGATGGATATAGAGTAGTGCACGTTGGTGAAAACTCAGTCCCCAGTCTTACACCATTGAGGTGACTTGGAGGGAATTATGCTGATGTATACATTGGAGAAAGGTAAAAATGAAATAAAAAATATAAAAAAACCAACGCTACCTATCTTAACCATTCGCATATTGCGATAAACATATAGCGGAACTAGGTATGCTGGAACTTGGTTGGTAGCTGAGCGTGATGCAGGGGAAAATATCTCGCCTTACACCTTGTATTCTTTCCCTTTTCTCACGAGGAAGAATTTAAAAATGAAACAAAGCTTGTCACATTTAGGGGCAGTGGTCTAAGCGAGCGTGCTTGTGTGATCCGCAGTCAAGGCCCTGACTCCTCTTCCTTTCTTCCGTCTCTTGCCACCCCTGCCCAACCCCCCTTAGAGCGACCACGTTGGTTCAATCTCCCCAGGGTCCGAAAATTCCACCCTCATGTCTCGGGACCCCGACCGTGCCCCTTAAAGCGAAGAAGAAAAGGAGGGGATCTTTTTCTTTTTATCCTGAAAGAGTGTGAGTAGTAGGGAGTCTATCCGCTGTGCTGTGCGTGTACAACTTTTACTTTGTCCTTCCTCGCGAAACTCCGCCTTTCTTATCCCAACTTTTTTTTCCCACAGTAACGATGGCTTCTCCTGGAATCCCCTATCGCGTTGGCGCCTGCCTCCACCCAACCACCCACACACAAATACATTCAGGCGACCTTTCTCCGTTCTCTGGTTCCCTGAATCTTATTTCTCTCCTCTTGCTGTTGGAGGTCGTAAACCTTCCCGTAACTAACAGGAACTGCCTTGAAGGGCAGTAGGTATAGAGATAATGTCCTTGGTTTTCCCCAGAGTTCCCTTAACACGTAGGTACTTCTAAATCTGATGTATGAAAAGGAACCAACTTCCCCTTATTAATGAAGCTGATTATCGCTGTGTGTCACTAGGGGAGTCATCAGTCCGAAAATTGGATTACAGCAGCTCTCCAATCTAGCTCTTCCACTCTCGTTTAACCAATTCGCATCTTCATAATTTTGTTATTCTTCTCTTCTTGTCAACAAGAAGCATGTTTTTCTTTGTATTCCTCAGTAATCCTCCTCATCCCTACTGTTTTCATTACATAAATTATAGTGACACAGACAGTTAAGACAGCAGGGCAGATAATAGTGGGAGTAGTGAAGACATTTTTTTGTTGGAGGAAACCTACAGACAGAGAAGCTCATGGTTATTCTAGAGTAATCTCTAGGATAACCATGAGCTTCTCTGCCAGTAATTTTCCTCCTGCAAAGTAATGCTTTCACTACTCCTACTATTTTACCACAGTTACCTTTCCTGCTGCCATTACCTTCTGTGTCACTAAAATGCGTGGGAGAATTATCCCCCCCTTATCCAGTGCCCAAAAAGATAATTGGGATATGTAAATAGTATATTTTGATTATTTTGAGTGAGAGAGAAACTACCTGAAAAGAAAGTAAAGTAATAAGAGACTTGTCGAAGGGAGAAACGTAACAATTATGGGATTTGTGCATAAAAAGTTAAAGTAATTAGTAGAAAATGTACCTTGATGCAGGATATAGATAAATTTATAAGGACAAAGGGTATGGCTGAGAAAAATTGAGAAATTAGAGCAAGAAAATGTTGAAAGTTGTAAACATCTCAGAAGGAAAACAATTGTCGCTTTCGTAATACATTTTAAAATGTTCCAAATACTATACTATTTCTCCACGAGCGAAGGCTTTTTGCGCTTAAGAGCATTACCATAATTGTAAACAATCATGAAGTCCTCAGAGCAAATAAATATTTTAATTTAATTTCAAATTAATCTCTGGCAATAAAGTGGATTTTAAGCTTTTTCCCTGCAGGTTATTTTCTTTTGTGCATTTCCTCCTCGCATCTCGTCAGGATAGCTCTACCGTTTCAAGCGGTTTTGAATTTTATTTTCTGATAGGTGGATTATAAAAGCGAGGCTTCACTCAACGGATACCACGCCGCGGAAACTTTCGAAGCAACAGGATTATAAAAGTATCCGTTGCTTTTTTCCTGAAAACTCCATATCAAAATCTTGATGTGCTCTTAAAAGGCTGGAAATAGAGGACGTGGAACTAGGCGTGAAGTGAGATGAACAGCTTAATTATAAAGGAAGGATACAGCTCTCCTCAGTATAGCCAGGTGAAATCGCGGAGCAGCACATTTTGCGGGGTTGAGTGCTTATGTTTACGTCTTAAGAGAAACACAATTGCAGGCGAACGAACTTATAAATCTCAGGCATTAATGTAGTCGGAGCGATAATTTAGTTCATCTAGAATTTGATGAATTTGAAGTCATTTTAAAGAAAAAACTCCCATTTTTTCAGTTCTATGAAAACATTAACCTCTTGCTGAACTAATTACTGTTAGAGCAATTTGCCTAAAGATATAAGCTGTTTTACATCCGGGATAGATTATGGCTGTGCGCTCCAGAAGGAGAATGTTGAACAAATTAGGAACTTTTACCCCTAGATTTCGTCAAAATTACGGTGTGTAGTTTGTATGTTTTCTCAACTATTTATAAAAATTATAGACTAATGTTGTTATATTTATTTAATTACTGAGAGCGTTTGTCATATATTACATTAATATTACAATATTTACTTCATACTTCTTACGTAAAATATGCCTGGTGTGGAATCACCCCGTGCCACACACCCTAGTGGTGGCTTGCACGGTACCTCATAGATGTAGATGTAAAGACGTAGATATTGAAAAATAAAATTTGAATATCGTCTCCATTATGACAAGGGAATTATATCATTCACACTACTTTTAAAAAATCCCCGTGAACATGGAATCGGATTTGGACCCGATTACAGTAAACAGAGCTAAAGTAAAATGTTTGCGTTAAAACATTATTTGATGACTATACGTGACTCTATTACGTTGTCATTAATAAGAATCTCTTACATTAGTATGGAACCCGATAATCAATGGTAGATTAGAACTCCAGCAAGACCTGCCATAAAGGTAATATGAAATTCAACAGGAAAAATATTAGACTTACTTTGATTGTGCTGGTAATAATTTTAGATAATTAATTGATTTGCTCCTTAATGCTCAAATTAGAGATTCCCTTCCCATTTCCTTCAACAATTCGGTAGCATGGTAGCATTATTTGGAGAGCACGTTGTATATACGCTTAGAAAAAAAAAGAATTGAGGATATTTGTTTTTGTTATTTCCATTATGTAGCTGCAAAATGTAATAATGCAAATGATTTCTTTAGCATTGGTAGCATAACTATAGTGTTAAGTACCTTTCACTGGTGGGCAAAATTTCGTACAAATTGTCTCAGTGTGCCCCTAGCGTCGGAGGCTTCTTCTTAACAAATTACATACCAGCTTTCATAATGCGGGCGATGGCCTGCTGTTTTAGCATCATTTCCGTAGAATAAGACTGGGAATGGACTACAAGAGCAGGAAGTTTATACCTTAGGGTTACAGCCCCTGGGGAATCATTAATTTTTCCATTGGAGCGCTCCTCATTGTTCGCATAAGGAACCAAGGAGGAAACTTGTAAACAACAGTTTATTGTCTTTTCTTCTTCAAGGGAGCGTGGTCGTATCTTAAGATTTCTGGTCCCGGGAAAGGAAATTTATGCCCATGTTTTCTTTTCTTTTACTGCCTTGTTTGTTGATTCCTTCAGGAAAAAGAAATTCCGTATTCCTTTCTCCGCCTTTTTAAGTAATAACAGCATGAATTTCAAAGATCAAAGAGAATTCCCACTGTAACATTGAAAATATCCCACGATTCTTACACAAGATGAATTCTTACATTGATTCTGGGATGTTGCCTCCTAGGTTTTAGCGGTCTATTATGAAAGCGTTTTGTATCTGAAACCATTACTTCATTGTCTCCACGACATGTTTATCATTGAAATTAAAATATATATACCACCCTGGAGCTTCTTTTAAAAGCTGTACTAATATGAGTGCTTCATTCTAAATGTGAAGCTTCAAGTGATCGTGAATTTGTTTCACTCACCTCAAGAGGAAATACATCGGACTTGAAAGTAAGCACAAATTATCGAGTAAAAGCGTAAGATGAGATCTTTGGGCCTGAGTCTGAAGGGTCTTTGGTTTTTAAAGATCCTTGGTATTGGTTGGAAGTAAAACCACTGGATAAAGTTTCTACTACGTTGCACAGTATTTCGTTTGAAATTCAATTTCCACCAATACCTCGCCAAAATTCCAGCCTATTAGTAATTGGGTGGCTTAAACTATTTCATCTTTGTTTAGCGGGAAGTAGCCAAAATAAAATCCCACCACCGCGCATGAATATATTTACTACTTATATTTAAAAATTGTAGCGTATCGTCTTTTTTAATTTACTTTTTGAAACATTGGGTTTGTTCCATTTTTGTCCAATGCAGTTTAATTATGGACGCTAATGCAAAAGAACATGTATCTTTTTCTCGTGACAATGCTTTGGCGAATTGGGTTTCCTTAAAAGAATGCCTCCTGGGGAAATGTTTGAAAAAGTGATGGTTTTCTCCTCTGATAAGACTTCACAGAGTATGCGGTTAGCGTGTGAGACTGTCGTAAGGAATGTTAATCTTGGAGATGGATCGTGTAAACCGGATAGCACCAAAATTCGTACAAAGTTATTGCGATAAACTTTGCATAAAGACCGCATTATTGAAGTAATTAGGGTCGTAATCTCTAGCAGGCGGAAGGGAAAAACAAGGGTGAGTTCGAAGAAGACAATATTTTGGAAGATATTCAGCATATTTTTTTAAATAATGTGATGGGGGGCGAAGTAACTTTGTGGAATCGTGACATAGTTGAAGAATAAATCACTTCGTAATTTTCCGCACTTCTGTTAATACACTGACCGGTTTCGATGTCACGTCATCAGAGTTCAATGGTTTAACTCTGATGATGATTTTGTGTCATCGAAACCGGTGAGTTCATCAAAAGGATGTGGAAAATTACAATGTGAATAATTCATCACTCACTCAGTGATTCAACCCGGGGGTTGGTTTGGATAGTTGAGGGTAGAGCTCACCCCAGACTAAGCCACAGGCGTGTGAATTTCACACATTCAGGGTTGGGGGGCCAGTTCCTTTCCCTAGGCCACCTCGCACTCCGAGGATTTTTATTTCGTTCGGGGGCGTCCAAAGACTTCACCTGGATTTGAACCCGGGACCCTTCGATCAGTGGCCAAGCGCTCTACCCATAATAATTCTTGAACTAGGTTTTATTAAAGTCTATATGTTACGGTAGATGCAATCACGAGAATGAAACCTAGGAAATATATTAAAGAGTTGGATTGTCATTTTTTCCGCGGGCAAAAAGGACCGCAATGCACGTGAAAGATGCTTCCAATGAAAATATCATTCTTATTAGGCAGACTAGATTTGGCATTTGTATCTTGTAACGCTTAAATGAGACATTATCGCTGACAATCTCCCCTTGCATAGTGTCCCGCATGAAGTGATTATCCGGAAGGATTAATATGTGATGGGGTCCATTAGTTATTGGTATTATGAATAGCAATCAGTATATTAACTCGTTTACTGCATGTAAGCATGCTTATTAACGTTGCACTCCCTTAATTTTACGCTCTAGCCTTGCATTATTCTCCTGACTGCTTTTTGGTTCCCCATTAGCGTCCAGGGTAGCGTGTGGGGTTCGAGTTTTCTATGGGACGAGATTCACCGCTGCCAGATACACTTAATGCGGCTTGCACGGTACATTGCAGATGTAGATATATTCACCATGAAATGTTAAGTTAAATGTTAAGATTTTTAGCGCTGTTTAGTTATCATTTTGAAAATTATTTAAGTTGACTGATAATTTGATAAAAATTCAAAATTGATAAACCTTCAGAATCACAATTTTCGACCGAGTCCTCTGCATTCCAAATTCGTTTGTCTCGAGGTTGGGTAGGCTGCATAGAACTAATCTTTCCTAAGCATAACCCATATTATTAGCAACTGCAAGATTTTGAACTATTAAGAAGCAATTTTATTATATAAGCAACAACAAGCGAAATCACGAATGCAGTATGATTTATTAGCGTAAATTAATCATGGGAGACGTGTTATGACTAGGAAAGTTGACCGTTAGGAGTTGTATGAGTTATAAAGGCTTTCTACGAAGATGCGTAGAAAGATTACATGTCTTACTTTTTCTGTTTTAAAGGAAAGTGATTCTAATGCATTAATGTTCGCGGAGAGAAAGAAATTGAACCTATTTTGCTTAGATCTCTCGAATCTTATGTTAGACGTCAAATTTTAACGGTGTAGCCCGGAGGGACTTTTCGTTCCACCTCACTTCTTTCTTCTTTACCTCCTTTTTTCCTCTTGTTATTTGTCTTTAATGAAGAATTATCCTTAAGTAAACAAGGTAAACAGGAAATCAGAGTTAGATGGGGAAATTTTTATTAATGGTGAAAATTGAGGCCTTATGAAGCTGCAACCGAAAGAATTTTATGAGCGCTTTCTCTGAGGCACTTTCCGTTCTGGGTAATTTCCCGATACTTAGTTTACAGCATATCAAGTTGCCTTTAACTGAAATGCACGAGGAAAAATTCCAGTGAGCATCGAGTATTTATTCTAAGCAGGAACTTTATTGTGTCCTTAGGAGCTCTTATGCGATTTTTTAAATCAAGCTGGAATAAATGTGTGCTTGTTATATAGAAAATATTTTTATAGCGTCATCAACGCGTAAACCCTTGTTTGGAGTGAATTTATGGAGGCTGACTGAAACTTTCTCGTGAATTTATTACTTTATACGTACGCTTCAACTATAATAAGATTTTTTTGAAACTACGGAAGATATGTGTTAGGTGACGTATAACGTTTTCTCGTAGAATGATGATTTCCAATCGTCTCTAGCTGTTGCAATTCATTCTTTGTAATGGAAAGGTTTCACTCTAAAAGAAAAAAATTCCGGTGATAATTCCGGTATCAAAGGGAAAGAGTTGGGGCAATAAAGACACCGTACCTACGGTTACGTGCCCAGTAATTGGAAAATTTAGATTAATTTTCCTTCTTTTATGCCTTTATACATTTATGATTTTTTATTAGCACATGACGAGAACAGTTTTCGCCGTGCTAGATTTATCCTCAGACTCGGAAGATGAAAATTAGTGCCTTTCTCATTTAAAAAAAAATAAATAAATAAAAACATTAGGATTGCCTTCCGCTTTTTCGTCACGCCGGCGAAGGAAATAATAGGCTGTTGGAATAAAGGGGAAATTATAAGAAATCACGGTCCCTAATCGACACGCAATCAGCTCAACTCTGCTCCTTCCTCGTACGTGCAAGTCTTAATGGCATGTTTCCTTAAATAAATATCCCAGCTTTATGGATCGTCAGCCAAACTGACTGGCTGAACGAGTCCTGCAAAGAAACTTGAAGAAATGACCTCATGACCCTGGCTACATGACCGATATATTTTCCCTCGCAGTTTATAGGAAAAAAATACCGAATTCAAATGAACAAAAATATCGTTTAACTTAATCAGCGGTGCATAAGTGCATTTTTTCCACGAAATAGAGAATAGTCCGAGTAAGAGCACAAAGCAATGAAGGTATCTGATAAAATATTCACATTTTTAATCTGATATAGTTGTGCGGAAAATTTATTTCAATTAATACTCGTCGTTACATGCCTTAAAAGCCGTTTTACATCTTATCCTTGGGTCATTAATCTCCCATAATGATACAGAACGAAGAAGTCTCAGGAATTTTAGCCAGAGGCGATGAAAGACTTAATTATGGTAATCGTTTAAATTAAAATAAAATTCAAGGATAATGATTGCAGTCATTTGACACGGTGGACGAATTTAGCGTTAAGTGACAACACCAGCGTTCGGAAGGATTGAACATGGGTCAGAGATCGAATGAAACCGGTACTAATACTTCAGTGGTAATATTTCTCCCAGGAATTATCTCACAAGCTTTCGGTTTTACCATTTGAGGGATTGAACTTTAACCTTCTTGAAGAGAAGAAAAATAGATACTCAAAATAGTCATGATATGCTAAATTCATCTTTCAATTCGCTAGCTACCTAAATGATGTTATTTAGCACATCTAAGTCTTGAAGGCAGCAAAGTGCTCATCATTTGAAACCTTGCCAATTATCCATTTTTCCCACGTACAATAAGGGATCATAATAGTTGCGATAGATCAACCACATGAAACTCTCACCCTCAATAGGTAGAGTAGAATTTTCACTTGTGCTTAATAACACCACATAATTACTAACTCTTCACACCGGTCGATTAGACTGGCATTTTTTATTTTGTTCTTTGCATGAGGTAGCATCTCGTAGTATTCATAAAATAACAGTATCAGTAATATTAACCACTAGATGTGTCTATAGCATTTTTCTGCATGTTTGTCTGTTCTTTTACGTATCACTCTCCCAGTTTCCGGTTGGACTGCGCACTGTTCTCCTGACTGATTTTGGCCTGCGCCTAGAGCCAGGGGGAACGTGCGAGGTTCGGTTTTGTTCTGGGACGAGTGCTGCATGCCTGGTGTGGAATCACCCCGTGCCACACACCCCAGTGGTGGCTTGCACGGTACATCGTAGATGTAGATGTAGATCCATACGGCCGAAGGTTGACTCACCATCGGAATTTTTCCCTGCGCGTGAAATGTACGAGTGGTATACGGAAAGTATAGATACAAGTCTGATATAGTAGCAATTAAAGTTACTTTTAAAGGTTGGCAGCACTTTCGTGTCTTTAAGAGCTCGCATGACGATACAATATGTACTAGACCTTTCTTTTGACAGCAATGTCCTCTTTATGTAAGCTCAACATGGTCGAGTCATTTCCAAATCCCGCCAAATGCTGTGATTGTTCTGTGATTCGATTTTTACAGGCGAAAAGAGAGACTGCTGTTGAAATTCAGCGACAACTCGTATTTGTTGACGGTGAAGGTTTAATAAACGGGCAAAACGTGGCAAAATGGTGTCGAGAGTTTCAGTTAGAAATATGAATCAATGAATGAATCAATGACTTTATTTCCAACGATAAATATGGCTACAAGAAAAAATATGCTTGGAAATTTACTGACCACGTTTTCCAGTAGTGTGGTCATTGTACAAAAGAAAACTTTTATGCACAAAAAAAGGTCATTACATTAAATGAAAAGTAATAAATACACATGAGTTCAGTCTTTTTACATTTCTTATTCCGCCTCCTGCAGCGTTTTTAAACATATCATTACAAGTTTTACTGTCTTTATGGCAAAATTTTACAGAATAGCTTTTAAACAATATTTTTACCAAAATGTTACATTAATTACCATAATTCATTTGAACCATTATTCTACAATATTACGCAAAGAATTTACATCTCTTATTTGAGTTAACCAAATTTTTAATGGCATTATTAAACGATTTAATTGAACTATATTTTTTATTTCAAACGGCATTTTGTTGTAAAGCATATGTCATAAAAACAAAAAAGAGTTCTTAAATATTGACTTATTAACCTTAGGATTCTTGAAATCTAACGTATCTTTACTTCTTGTTCTAAAAATAAATTATCAGTTCCACTATTTCCGCTTTTAATATAAAACAACCTTAACACTTAATATGTGATGTGCACGATGAAATAAGGCCATCTGTCGTCATTGGAGAAATTCTCCATAAAATTGAGGAAATGATTCGAGAAGACAGCCGTTTACCCATCGATGAACTCAATGAACAATGCCCAAAAGAGTCATGACCAGTTCATCATGAAACGATAACGGATAGATTGGGTTGACTCAAGATTACACGAAACATTGAGTGGCCTCACAGTACACTGTGCATGCTTTCAGTATAATTATTGTATCTCTGTCCATTTATTTATTTGAAAAATAGTAATGATCCTTTTAACATTGGTAGTATACCTATAGCGTAGTGCATTCTTGTGCTCTTCAGGAGGCGAAGATTCACAAGCACTCACTACATTATAGATATGAAACCAATCGTAGAGGGACCATTTGTATTAATCTATTTTGAAACTAAATAAATGGACAGAGATAAAAGTGTTATACTGAAAACATGCACGGCTAGCTGTTAGCGCAAGGTAGTAGATAAGCATGCAAGTATAAGGGAGTAAATCAACTAACTAGCTACAATACCTATTGGAACACCTATTTTACAAACTAAACAAAAGAATTCTACATCTACATAATTTCCTGCGAGCCGCCGCATGGGCGTGTTAGGACGCCAGCCGTGTAAATGTGTTATGTGGAATAAAAGCCATGTAACGGTGTAAAAAAAAGTTGTGGGGAATTATGCAATCACTCAACTTTCGCCAAAGTAACTCATAAATTCAACATTATATACATATGCTGCAATGGGTCTTAAGAAAGTAGTCTTAGCGATTGATAAGAGCCTATTGTACTTTTCCAGCGTTATCAAGATGATGGAACTTAAGCGGGAACAAGAAATACCGGTTAAGAAAGCCCTTTTCCGGCTGCTCGCTGTTAATTATATCGGTGCCAGTGAAAATTTGAAATTCTAACAGCTTTATACCCGTAATAATTTTACGCGCGATGCACACAGGACAACGTCATGTTGCGTACCATTCTTCTCTCGTGGACATTTGGAAGGACCCAGGTGTTTCTGCGAGGTAGATTGTATGTGTGATAGGCGGTTCATCATTTCAAAAGTTTTTAATAGCATAAGTTCCTAAATGCGTCATCCACGTAATGATAGTGAAGGTGGTCACATATTTAAAAGAATTATTCAAATGAAAAAGATTTGATAAAGTGTTTTTTTTATATTTCGAAATCATTTTTTTTGGAAAGGGGAACTTAATAGAATTTTTCTGTAATATTTCCCTTTTTCTTATAGGAAAATAATGGCGTCAAAATTCTTACTTTAGAAGGTGAAAACCGAGGGAGAGAAATAAGCTTTAGCCGCTTAATTGTTAGCCATTTATATTTCGGCATTAAATTCCATTAGTTCAGGATTTTTTCTCTTATTGCAAATTAAATTATTTTTCAAAGATTCACGTTCTGCTGAAATGTTGCTGCATTCCAACACTTAACTTCTTTTTACCTCGGTCTGCATGAGTTTGCAAACGCAAAAATAAGAAATTAATTTTTCCCGCATTTTAATGTTGAGTATCTGACTTATTAGGCTTGTAGCGCACCTTAATGTGGCGTTTAATTACTGCATCCATGAAATCAGAAGCTATGTTTTTTATTTATACATCCTTCAATGTCCCTTGCCACATTTAGTTTTACGACGTACATGAATCAATTTTATAAAATTTCAATTTGGTGTGTAATCACCCCGTGCCACCCTCCCTTGAGATGACTTGAGGCTTTCATCATATTACGTGGATGCAAATTGCTCTATTAAAATGTAGATGAAGGTCATTAAACTGAAGAGTACAGAGGATTTAATCTTTCTGGGACTTGGAGACTGGATTCGAGTCAGATTCTATCATTCACGGAAATTGGTTTAGTGCAAATTTAAGCCATATATCCTACTACCTCTGAACTTCTCCTATTTTCCTTTATGCGAGTAGCAAAATCAATTGAAGGATATATTTTTAATTCCAACATAGTCATATTTTTCTCAATTATTCGCACTTCGATGCGTTCCTCATTTTTTCAGCTAATTTCTACGAACTACTACAATCATTTTCCACAGATTGGTGATTCATAACTGCTACTTGCCCCTAATGTTTCATTTCCATTCATCTCGATGGTTTCAAACCCTATTCAGCGGTACCCTTTCTCTCCCCGATAAGTACCCGTAACCTTTCATTCGCCTCAATCCCGCTACGCCATTCACCACCTCAATTTCTAAGCCGCCGTTATTCCTAATCACCGACTGTGGGCTGTGCATGGGAACGAGGAATCCACGATGCAGCATTGGCTTCGATGGCGCATGACTAGAGGTCTCGGAATTTTCATCCCCCGTATCATCGACCCTCTATATGAGATGTGCCTACGTGATTACAGCACTAGTCGTTTAGATTCATGGAACCTATTTGGTGATAAGCGTAAATCGAATCGGCCGTATTTATTCAAAGCGGTTTGTTTGAATGAGAACGGAGAGAAGAATTACATCTAAAGACTCCTCGTATTGATGACTGCCGATGTTGAAATCGATATTGGCTTAAATTTAGTTCTCCTCCTTGAATAACAAGTATGAACTCCGGAGGGCAGTTAAAATGTGAAACAGATATTTCATTCTGAAATCGCAAGAAATTTGCTTACATACTGTACCAGCCACCATCCTTGAGACCGTCACTGACTGTAGGTAACAAGTAATGACCGATATTGGAATAGTTATTCGCATGCGGTTTCGTGAATTATAAAATGAAAAATCTTCAGTTCTCTTCTCTGGAAATAAGAATTTCCTAGTGAAAATTTGGACATATTTTCAGGAGAGGGTTATTAAGTACGTAAAATGCATGATGACATATTTTTCCCCAACTGAGCATTATTGATTTTCAATCCTTATTGACCCTTTCCAAGTATTTTTATACATTCTGACTTGAGAAATAGCTCGATTTTGGATCACTGCTACTTATCCAATGCATTGACCCCAGATTCGGTCAAATCTTCATGTGGAAGAGCCAGACCTGTTCCTCACAACAATTTGAAAAAAAAATATTCTAAAGGCATATTTATGTGTTTTTACTCAGAAAAGTTTTAAGTAATGCCACTGAAATATTGAAACATTTGATCTAGAATTTTCTAAGAATATAGCGCTAATGTGAATACAAAATTTTATAAACGAAACTAAGTTAGTTATTTTTCATTCTCTGTTTACTTAATCACTTAATCTTAATGAGCCAAAGACTCGTATTATCCATATAAACTGCTACTGAAACTATACAATTAGGTTTGTCAATAGGTAGTGAAGCTAAATATTTTATTTGCTTTCAAACGATTTTGTCTTAATTTATTAAGAATTAGTAAACGCATAACTCTTAGCGACATACTTACTGCATAAACATTGTATCTCTGTGCATTAATGAAGTTGCAAATACATTGATATTAGGTGTTTCTGTAACATTGTTAACATACTTACAGTGCTGCGCACGTTTGTGTAATTTCACACCATCAAAGGTACTTGTAGGTACCCCCTGTCACTCACCCTTGAGGTGGCCTGCAGGGTATTTTGTAGATGTAGATTCAGGTTTTAGCTAATGCTGAAAGTAATTTTTCCATTAGCTTTAGTATAACGGAGTGAAGTTCATGTTGGTGAACACTTACCCCCTGCCACACACTTTTTAGATACTTTCAGGCTATTATGTTGATGTAGATGTGGTTCAAGACCCGCAGTTTGGACATGGTTCAAGCTTTCTGGGCGCCTTTATTAGAAAAAAAATTAAAGGCATTTTTGCCGAGAGAGTTTTTACAGGATTGGGTCCAACCCATTCCTACACTACGTATCCTCCGATCCATTAGCTCTATTTCTATCTCGTCTTCTTCACTCATTCTTACTCTTACGTCTGGTCCAGCGGGGTACAAGCCTTCCGTCCCAAGAGAATTATTCTCCGAATCCCACCCTTCTCCGGTCCCATTCCGAAAGGGCTTTGTCAGGCCATCATTCCGATGCATATCACCGTTAAGGCTCTCCGATCTGGGTCACCCAAAAAGAGGAATAAAAAATTCCACTACCTCGAGGCTTACGTGAGTGGGAAAAAGAATTTCCTTCTCTCCGATAAAAATGTGCGAAATATTCTGCAATCCGGCTTTGATCGAAATTTAAGGCCTCGTTTCAATCCACATAAAGATGCTCTATCCGTGCTTAATTTTCCTGAAATTCATCTTGATAGTAATACGGAAACCAAGCTCATGAGTATGTAGTTTGGGGTGAATTTTCAAGAGATAGACACTTTTAAGCAACTACCAGTTTTGAGGGATTACGCTGATATGTGCATGAGTGAAGATATTAGAACTGCAACTGTAATGTAAACATACGAGGAACGACGTTCAGTGCTCGTCAGCAGATTAATAAAAACCATTTATCCAACAAATTAACTTATAGGCTACCGACCAAACAAGTTATTTCTTTGGCCTTTATGATAGCTATGTTAGTCTTTATCACTCGCAGAAAATTTTATTTTTTAATTTGTTCATTCTGGAGTGTGATTCCCCAATTTAATGCTCAAGATATAATCGACCTTGTTATGGCGGGGCTCTAAAAATGTATTCAAAGTCGACAAAAGAGATCGACTGTTAACTAACTTCAAAATAGGTATCTAAATGATCTGAGAAATATACAGTTCTGGATGTTATACTTCACTTGTACCACAAATAAAGTTATCATGATACGTCTGAAATTCAGGAAGTGACATCATGATTGACTTTGTTTGTACTCTTTGGACTAACATTACCTGTTTAATTATATGTAAATCTACATATGTTAAGAGCCGTGCAAGCCACCTACAGGGATTGTGGCTCATGGTGATTTGATACCTGGTATGCAATTCTTAATTCAGTTCAAGGTCGGAGCCTGCACGATCCTCTGGCCATAAAGTACCACACCTTAAAGCAGCAAGAAGGGCAATGAAGGGAAAAAACATAAATTATGAGAGGGCTAAATTATAAAAATACACATGTTAGTTGTTGAGCTATGTATTTGCCTGAATGAATGTAATTAAAATATCAATTTCAATTCCATATGAACAAGAAACTTTCCTTTGACTGATTATGTTGCTGTTTTTTTGTTTTTCACCCGTGCTTCTAAGTTGATTACCTACGCTAGTGGTTCGTTGTCGCCATCTTTGCCCAAATCTTGGTACATATGCTCATTGTCAGTTTGACTCCTCAACTGTAGGCCAAACTCATGCGCTAAACTATTGTACTTGGTACATACTGACGTGGTATACCTGCCATGTAACGCCACCTATGCTCCAGTCGTTAATGATTCGCCCTTATTGCTAGTCTACATCTACATCTACGAAGTACCGTGCAAGCCACCACTAGGGTGTGTGGCACGGGGTGACTCCACACCAGGCATGCAGATCTCGTCCCAGCACAAATCAGAACCTCGCACGTTCCCCCGACCGCTAGGCGCAGGCCAAAAAGCAGTCAGGAGAACAGCGCGCAGTCCAACCGGAAACTGGGAGAGTGATACGTAAATGAACATGCAAACATCTTCGTCTTGGTAAGTGTGCGTTAAAATATTTTTCACTCCTTTTCCTCGGGCACTTGCGAAATAGGAAAGCAATCTGTGTTCTCAAAACGAGCCGTTTTGGATAGCACAAATCCCGACGCATTCCGAAAAGCCTTTTTTCCCGCCTAATAGCGATTCCGGGGATACGCTTGGCGTCGGTCACTTGGAATCCTGTCAACAACGTTTCATTACCCAACGTGACGGAAAGGGAAATGCACCAGGTTTCGTGGTGGAGGTGCTAAGTGTCTGGCAACGAACTCTCGGGAAATCGGCGTATCTGGATTGAGTTCATGCCTCTGAATACGTTAGCATGCTCTTGACACTATAGCACTCAGGTTTCACCAGTTAAGCAGCTGAAGAAACATTTACTTTTATTTCACTCACTGACAGCTTTTGCACTCAAGGTGCTCCACATATTTCTCATGGTTGGTTCTATGAAAGTTGCTACTTAGTTCCGATTTATTGATTTCTGTGTTTTTAGGACTCATTTAAATAGAATAAGACAGTTGCATTAATTTAGGTGAGAATAAGTTATGCTAACCGTGGTATAGGGCCATAATCAGTGTTGTACCTCCCTGTGACAACCCGCTAGAAATTCATGGTATTAAAAATAAAATTATATAAAATACGTAAAAAACGTTCAAAGCAATGTTTTCCTAGACTATCCAAGTGCCCTTAAAATGTTATTTTTTCTGCACATTGTCAGTGAAAAAAACCATGAAAATAAAATAAATCTTCGAGTTCCTACAGCTATATCTCAGACAATATTTCCCAATTATTGTCTGTTGATTTGTGGAGGATAGAAAAGTATAAATAAACTAGCAGTGGGAATACTATTTCTGAGTTACTAGTGTCCTTAGGACATAAACGATTGGACATTTATAATTTTCTTAGTTTGTGGTTCCCACAATCGAAGGTGAATATGACCCTATGCCTCCTAGTTTACTAATAAAAAGCAGCCAGTTCATTGAAGTAAGTAGGTGCCTCACCAGCCATCTTGACCGTAGGCCAATGGTGAGCTAATGAAAAAAAAAACTAATTGTAAGAAGCAGCAGAGACGAATGGTTTTTTCCGCTTCGTATATCACGATAAAGCACGCCACGGCGCTTTCTCCCGTGAGATAATCACGAAACAGACATTTTAATGAACACATTAACAAGGGGCAGGACGATGATTTCTTGACGGGGAAATTTAATGGGAGAAGGCTCTAGAATTTGATTACCTCGAAAACGCGTTTGTGCTTTTCAAACTGCCACGCAGAGTCTAAGTTCCTCTGCACGGTTGATGGAAATATATCCCTGAATACATCTCCATAGTATCCTGCTTGTCAAAGTTATGTGTAGCATGGGGTGACTTGATTTGATAAATAATATGTTTTTCTTGAAATTCCACATAAGTTTAACGTAACGTACCACTGTTTATGTATTCTGCCAACATGTGCTTGGACACATTTATTAGAATTTCGAGAAATAGCTGGCATGCGAGATATACTCTTAAGTAATGATTATTATATTAATAATAAGCTTCATTTAGCCCATTAACTTAGAAAGGACTGAATAGTACTATTCGCTCAAATAAAAATAGAATTACCAATATATTTATTATAAAAATAATGATAACAATAGTTTAATTGGTGTTGGAGATACGTGATACATACATAAGACCCGTCAAAAGAATTATTTCACAATATAAAAAATGACAGTTGATACAATTTTAATTTACAGAAAGAAACAAATAGCATCATTTGTCATGAATCAAGAATACACCAATTGAGTAAAAACAATTTTAAAGAAAATATTTCTTTAGTTTTGATTTAAAACTGACCTGCCTGTTATCGTTTTGATTGCTACACATCGAACACATTGTAATTTATAGTCTTGTAGGTGTTTGAAATGTGGGTGTGTAGAAGAATGGACAAGGTGCGATGGACGGAAAGGAAGACAACTGAAAAAGTGCTTGGTATCTACATCTACATCTACAAAATACCCTGCAAGCCACCTCAGGGGTGTGTGGCAGGGGGTGAGTAATCACCAACATGCATTACACTATACCCTAAAGTTAGTGTAACTACGACTAATTATGCATTAGCATATATCGCTAATGCTTGTCACGAGGCGAAGCCTCACAAGCATGCAACACTACACTACAGATTTCATCAAAATGGAGAGTGACCTCAATATACATGCATTCTACAACTACACAGATGGACAGGGACTCCAGACCCATGTAGAAAACATGCTAGGCGTGCTGTTAGTATGTACTAGGTAACAGATAAGGATTCAAGTATTACGAGTACTACTACTACTAAGAGCTACACTACCTAACGACAAACCTAGATAAAAGTCTCATGGCAGCTATTATGGTCCCTTATCGTTCGTGGGGAAAATGACATCTTAAACCTATCCGTTCTGCAGTCTAGTTCCCTAATTTTACTCTCATGATCTGATCTACCGTAGTATGTCGGATTTCGTAAAATATTATCAACGTCGTCAGAGAATAGACCGGTTTGGAACTTAAATAATAGATTGAGTCTAAATTTTAATCGACGGTCTGCAAGCTTTTCCCATCCCAGTTGCTGCAAAAGGTCAGTAACACTAACGAGATTATCATAACGGCCTTTAACATATCTTGCCGATCTTCGCTGCACGCGTTCTACCTCAGTTTCCAAGCCTATCTCATAAGGATCCCAAATACTGGCGGCATATTCTAAGTTGGGTCTAACGAGGGAGAAGTAGCTGATTTCCCTAACTTTAACGTCGCACTTGCCAAGTACTCTTTTAACAAATCCCAATTTACGATTAGCTTGACCGGTAATTTCTCGAATATGTTTACTCCACGATAGATCATTAGTCAGTTTAAGTCCGAGGTACTTAACCGATTCTACGGTGTCTAATTTTGTGTTGTTTATGCAAAAGCTGTTACAAGGAGCGTTTTTCCGTTTCCAAAAATTCACAACATCGCATTTTTTCAGGTTTAATTCTAGCTGCCACGCATCGCACCACTCTTGTATTGCCTCGAGGTCTTTAGTTAGCGCTTCCTTGTCATTAAAGCTACGAATTTCTCTATACACCACAGCCACACTGCGTCGTCAGCAAATAATCTAAGCTTACTGTCAACTTTGTCACCGATGTCGTTTATGTACAAAAGGAGCAGAAGCGGGCCTATGACACTTCCCTATGGGACACCCGATGTGACTTTTACTTCATTAGAGATAGCGCCATCTAGTACAACCCTTTGCACGCGATTACTTAAGAATTCTCTAATCCAGGAAATTACGTCGTCGTCTAAACCGTAGGATTTTAATTTCATGAGTAGCTTAATGTGGGAAACTTTATCAAATGCCTTTTTAAAGTCAAGAAAAATTGCATCAACTGGAGCGTTATGTTCACCCGAGACTAAAATATCGTGAGCAAAAAGTGCTAAATGCGTTTCGCAAGATCTTCCCTTTCTGAATCCGTGTTGTGTTTTTGTTAACAAGTTTTCTATATCGAGGTGTCTCATAACTGAACTAACAATTATATGTTCATGGACTTTGCAAGAGATAGATGTGAGAGATATCGGTCTGTAGTTCGATGGCTGTTCCTTATCTCCGCTTTTGAATATGGGAGTGACATTTGCAATTTTCCAGTCCATGGGTACTTTGTGTTCGTTGATGGATTTACTAAATATATTCTGCAAGTAGGGTGCTATTTCACAAGCTAATTCTCTATACACGCGGGCAGGAATTTCTTCTGGACCTGGGGATTTATTTGGACTTAAATATTTTAGCAAGTTTTCTATTCCTTGAGTGCAAATATCGATAGGCGGCATATTTTGCTGGAAGTGATCATTTAACTTTACGGATGTAATTTTCCGATGACTTGGTGAAAACACTTTGAAAGTAAGAATTTAATAAGTTGGCTTTGTCCGAGCTGCTTGTTAATAATTCGCCATTTTCGTTTCGTAGTGGAATAACTGTTGATCTATTGCCTTGAACTTCCCTTACGTATGACCAAAATGCCTTTGGGTTGTTCTGTAATTGTTCACCTAATGTTTTTCTTTTAAAATCCATGAATGTATTCCGAAAGGCTTCCTTTGTAGTGGCTCTAGACAATTTGTATTTTTCAAATATTAAATTTTGATCACTAGTGGACAAATCTCTACGGAGTTTTTTCATCTTGGCGTGACATACTCTCTGACGTCTTAACGATTTTCGGTGGGGGAGGAGAGGAAAATGTTTGAGGAAATTACGAGAAGGCGGTTGGAACTGGTAATAAGGAGAATAGGGGTGCTGAAACAGTGATAGAAGGAAAGACATGGGTAAGTGGGATGCTGGGGTAAGTGGTGGAGGGGAAAAAAGATAATAGACTTTATGAATTTGATAAAGGAAAGATGGTATTATGCCGACCTGAAGAATGAATTAGTGTATGAAGAGTTAGTAATAAAAGATTGGTGTGCACCCTTGCCGGTAGATCACCTTAAATATAAGTGGGTAACAGCTGCATCAGAAAGTGTCATACAGCTGTTTAAATTACTAGGCTGGGAGTAGTTTCAGATTCAAAGGCTACACGCTATGCTACGATTGCTTAAAAATATCTCATGTCAGGCGATTTTCAGTACTACTTGGAGAATATTATTTTAGCTCCACGCTATATCCCTAGAACTGGCAGAAGCCACAAAATAAGAGAGTAACGAGTACATTGCCGAAGTGATGGATAAAAAATTTTCTTCTTCCCTCGCACCATTAGGGTGCATAACAAAAGCAGCGAGACTACTCGGTAACATAAAATTCACCCCTGCCTTCTCCTTCTCCTTTTCCCTATTCCCTTCCCTTTCACGGCTGGTGTCATAACACCCCCTACCACAATTCTCCGTGGTTGCTCGTAGGGTAGTATGTAGATCCAGATTGTCAAGAAAGGTTTGTAGAAAGTATATAATTTTACCTTGTCTGTTCGAAAACGGAATTTCATCAATGTAATGCCCATGATATAAATAGGATGAACATACGTTGGGAATGTGCTTACAATCAAATAGAAGCACGCTGATGATGAAAAATTCTCAGCTAGGGAACTAATTTCTCCTCATGATTTCTTTTGCCAGTCACATCCTCGGCGAAACTGCAAGCATAGCAGACTTCGGATGCCGTTCCCACAAGCCGCTGTTTTCGATCACGAAAATTTAACTCCCACCCGATTCGCCTGCGATACGCGCTAACTTGTCAGCACCTTGAAGGTCCGCACACCAGCGGATCCTGTCAAAACGACTGACGTATGCGCGCACCCGTAACACGGCTCCACTCAGTCTTCTCAGCTGCAGACGGATTAAATGAAAAAAATAAGGAAAAAAATGAGATGTAGACTCCAAGAATGGAAGGGGAGGTGGAGGAATGGGAAAGGAATATATTTATAAGCCGGTCTCCTTATTTGCATTTCACAACCCATCCGAAGTCTGCTATGCTTGCAGTTTTTTTATTCAGTCTTCGGTCCCCCAACGAAATGGCCACTGCAGGGGGGCTTTCCTTTACTAAAGAATGAAACGAACCTTCGGTCCGGTATATGAAAAAGAGGTGGTGCGAGAAAAAAAAGAGAGAAGGATCATTTTGCATTGTAGCGTTGAAAGGGCGTAGGGGCGCAGCGGGGGATTTCGGCCAAAGGGGACGTGTCCAATTGCTCTTTTTCAACCCCGACACACTCTCTCACTCGTATAGAAGACATGCATTACACATATACATGTATTGGGAGGGCCAAGCAGTGAAGGGAACACCCTTGAATTTACAAATTTTTAGGCTGCTGTCCATTGATCGGTGCCACCTTTTTTTTAGTTATTTTTTATTTCCCCGGGGAGTAGGTATATTTTTTCTCCAACTCTACCCCTTCGTCACCCACCTCTATTTTCTCTGACCCCCCAATTCTCCATCCCTTTCACTCGTCCACAGAATTGAATTGCCCCAGTGCGTAAAGGGATAAGGGAATCATGGAAATGGCGAAAAAAGGATCTGCTTTTTTCCCTTTCTCCTTTCAGGGCTCTTTTGTAACTCGGGCCCGGCCCATGGATGTTTCGTGCTCATCGCAGGCTCGGCCCCTTGGTCTGCCCATAGTCTATGGACCGTATATGGGCGCCCATGTGCCGCGTGCTAGGGGTGGTAGTCGGAATATAAACGATTTGGGTAAATGGTGTGAGTTTTTGGAGGAAGAGATGGGTGGGTCAAGGATGAAGGGGCAATAATGCTTCCTATCTGCCATTCCAGGAATAAAGTAACCGTCCAATTGTCACGAAGCGTTAAAAGATTTCCTTGAGTTCAGTGAAGTAAATAGGTCCTTTTTTCTTATTTTGTTAAGTTCTAATACTTAAAAGAGAAATTTATTGTGTGTTATAACGGCGAATCGCCCCTTAGCAGGTAATCCTAATTACTTTAACCTCATTTCTTGCATTCTTTAACCGGTGGCCCGCTCTTGACTGCTCACCTTTTATGCAATGATACCTCTCTACCCAAGATTTAAATGGATGGTTGGTAACGAGGAGGACATATTCTGTCACATTTCACTTCATGTTTCTCTTTTGGTCAAGAAATACGAAATTCATCCATTAAACCATCAATTCATCGTGACTGTTGATGCTTACATGTTAAATGTCGAATAGTTAGTAAATAATTAAGGATTTTCATCAATCATCTTCGGCTGTTATCCATCAGGAAAAGTTATTCTGCACTCAGTATTTTCCGGCAAATAGCACTCGTTAATTCTTTCTGGTCTTCCATTAGTTATAGGAGATAACATAAGCAATTGTATGGGCTGGTAAAGGATAAAATTACTCTGAGGTAAAGAATGAGAAAAACGACTTACTATGCGGGAATAGAGTGGCGTAATTTAAAAAGGATAAGCTTAGAAACAACCTAACAAAGAAAAGAGAGGGAAACCTAACGAAATAAAAGAAAATTAAATTGATTTTATTAATCCATAATGCATGAGATAATTTATGCTATATCCCTCTTTTAGGCACCAAACTCCATTTTCTATAGCTATTAGCGAATTATCATAAATGTTATGGTCGTATTATTGGATAATGAAGGTATTCTTTAACTAATGGTATTGTTGCAAATTCAAATTTTCATATCAGTATAGCTCATGAGTGACTTTAGAGGTACGTATCCATGTAGTGTAGTATGGCTGAAAGTTCTTTATGAGCATTTCTAATCTTGTTAATGGCTAAAATGGGAAATATTAGCAGCAAAAAAAGTAAACATTGCAATCTCTATAAACGTCGTATGCTTTCGTGAGGAGTTATAAATGTGAAACTCGATTTTGCGATATTCTCTGAATTCGAGAAGACATTGGGCACCAAAATCAGAGGAATCGTAAAAAAACATCACGTATAGCTGATATTGGAATTCGGATACCCCAAACGACCATTGGCCAGCCCCTGTTTCCAGCAGGCCGACTATTACAGACCCCGGTCCATTTACGGGGGGAGACATGAGCGGCAACTATACTCATAATCGACCGGGCATACAAGTGCTCATTTTAGACCACGACCTCTTTGACCTTCCACTGTTATACCTCCCTTCAGTATGAAGACAAAAAAACATCTATTTTTACGCTCGGGAATGAAAAAAATGAACCCAATTATGACTGAGAAGCGTTGTATTTCGCCGACAGAGCGGAAGAAGTCGGCGCACGCGAAGCCCAGACTTTGTTAATTCGTCAATTTCCATTCATGGAGTACACTTTCATTTCTCCTCGACGAGGATCCGTCCATTATACTCTCTAGCTCTGCTCGTACTAAAATCCCCAATTACGAAAGCAAGACGTTTTCTTCCTCGAAGGCCAATAATTGCGAAAGCATTGAGAAATTGCTGAGCCTCCTGCAATTTCGCCGCACTTTCCCTAATGGATTTACTTTCCGTCGTCTGAAGAGGGTATGCCTACGCCAATCTCTCACACAGCACCACCACCAGCAAACGTTGTTGGCTGAGCTTTTAAAATTTCCGGATGGCCGGACGTCTGCTGTGCATTGGAAGGGGGGTTGGGACTTGGATTCGGGGGAAAGGTGAATGAATGCTTATAGGGAGGACGGGTCTCCTGGTGTGACACACTCAAAAGCTTGATATTAGTCCAAGATATTTCCTTCCTCTCTCTGCCTTTGCACGTTCTTCCTTTGAGTGGTTTATTGCCTCATCCTCTCTTGGGATTGCGATCGTATTATTTAAGGGCACTCAGCACCTGAGGCCATTTACTTTCCGATGGAATAGGTAGGTGGGAGGAGGTTGGGCGAATTGGTGTGAGAATCGGGAGTGTGGGGGAAGCTATTCTGTTGAAAACGTCCTCTCGGTGGTACTCATGGCGCTCGCTCTAATAGTGATAACCTGGGGGTGAACGTACCCTGCGGATACGGGGGAGGAATCAGAGGGTTGATACCCTCATCGTGATGGTTCGACACTTAGCCGGTGGTCGTGCTGAAATTAGTTATCAGGCTGAAATGCCAAGAGTGCGAGAATTCTTGGTGAGTCACTGTAATGTGATCATGAAGGAAAATGAAAAATATCATTGGGGAGCCACAATGTTAAATGTTTTTCATTTTCATAATGAATAAGTTCCACCAAATTACGCCTGAAACTACAAGTTATGATTAAGGAGGATAAGAGAATGAATGGATTCACAGAAGCAAGCAATATTTCTCCATATATTTACTACTCTAGAGTCAGTAGGGGTAAAAATCTTTTTTATTTGACTCAAAGCATGCAAATATAGACGTATTTATACAGATTTTTAATGTGACTTGTGCCTCTAAATCAACTTTTTGCAACTAATGCTCATTAATTAAAGTTAGTGGGCAGGTATACATACTAATTATGTAAATTAATTTCTTCCCAAGTGATACATTTCATTACTTTGATATTTCAATGTTTTCTTTACAGGTATTTCAAGTGACAGAGGAAACAAAAAATCCACATTGCTTGAACAGGAAGCACTTAATAACAGCGGGGAAACGTACTCTTCGGCTAAAAGTTCCAATCAAGGTAAATTCTGAAATCATGACTACATATGCATCCCAATTTTTCCACGTGTTTATTTTTACAGTTTTCAGCGCTAATTAGAGATCCAAATTATACTATTTTTGGGAGAAACGTTTCATTGGTGGAATTCTTACTAATTATATTCGTCCGACTGCTCACATTAGGTCTAAATATTTCCTTGTTTTTAACCACAGAGAAATAAATATTTAACCCAATCACATTAATTTACTATCGATTGAAATATAAATATAAAATAAAATTTGCAACTTTACGTCTTGCCTTAATAATATTACTTGCATACGACATCCAGGTAAATGGAGAAATTAATTTTAGTATGTTGATATAAAGTGTTAGTAACCCTTCTTGGCATACCAAGTTCCTTTCTACTTCTGGGTAAATTGCGATTACTGTGAACGATCTCTATTGAAAACATCTGAATACAAAGGATTTCGACCATGATATGTTATCGAGATGTATTTTCATTGTAAATATTCAAATCAAAAAAATCACCTCACTTCGCGAAACCATTACCATTCTATTTAAAACTGCAGATGGGTTGCGGTTCACTATCTTCAATATTCCACTCTGGCTGTTGAAACTTGGCTAGTTCACGTGGAGGCAGTCCAAGGTGCAAGGTGCAAGGAGCCCCCTCTTAAGTACTTGCCTAATTTACCAGAACCACTGAAAATTCTAATCCACCTTGCAGTCTCTGGCATTCCTTCTCATTAATCCATTGCTTGCGTCAGAATTAATTGCGTAATTGTTATAGTCAAAGCTTTCACGCAAAATTATCTTACCTCACACTTTGGACCACGGTATTTAAGCATTTGCTTCACCTGGTCTCTAATGCTCATCTTGTTAATGATATGTCTCTTCGTATTATTATAATCTGCTTCCTTCCCGGTGTTTTGAAATATCCCTGAATTCCCATGCCATATTCTGGCCAGGTAGATATTCCTCTCAGGTTGTTTTTCCACAGGGTTCACCTGAAGGATATGACTTTTAACTAGGTTTTTGAATAGTCAGTGTAGCTAGTTAGTTGATTTACTCCCTAATACTTGTATGCTTATCTGCTACATAGTACTAACAGCACAACGTGCATGCTTTCAGTATAATTCTTACATCTCTGTCCGTTTATGTAGCTGCAAAATCTTAACGAACCCTTTAAAGTTGGTAGCATGCCTGAAATGTAGTTCGTGCTTGAGAGGCTTCACCTCCTGACAAAACTAAGCGGTTAATGCTAATGCATCAATAGTTGTAGTTACACTAACTTTAATAGGGTGCAGTGTAATGCATGTTGGTGACTACTCACCCCGTGCCACACACCCTCGAGGTGGCTTGCAGGGTATTTTGTAGATGTAGATGAAAGTTTTAATTAAGCTACTATTGATTGACACATTCTTGCGCTACAAATAAAACTTTGAGTGTCAAACAAACGTTGAAATATAAAAATGTTCTGGGAGACCTAAAGTTGGTCCAACGAATATTCTTCGTCTTTTTTTTCCTAAAGTAAAACATATAGGAAGCTAATAGCTCATGTTAATGCGGGAGGAAATATTTGGCCTATCACGTATCGTGATATGTGTATTGAATGTACTGGAATCTCCAATTCATGGCAACGGTGAATGTTTTAATGTTTGGAATATAAGTTTATTACATTTTCTTCTACATTGAATTAATAATTTTTTAAAATAAAATTTGTTTATGGCCCCATGTCATGAAAAATCGCCATCAACACTGAATAAATGAGTAGTCACTGAAATATTATGTTGATTACGTCGCCATTGAGCGAGATGCCGAGTTTTGCATTGGTTGCAAGGTATTAGCCTAAATATCAGTGGCATTATTTTGGTATCATTTCTGACATGCCCCCTAATGCCCAATGTACCTATGAATCCGTTTAAGTTATCAGAATGCTTTTCTCATCGTCGGCTAGCAAAAATAAAATCTCAAAAATAAAATTTCAGACTAAATAAGTTCAAGAAACTGGGAGTGTGCATGAAAGAATTTGTCATTATTTTTTAGTGAACACTACCTGTTATTTTGACTGGATTTATGTACGCGCGTTTCAAGTTTCTCCAGCATCGTGTAGGGAGCATAGCTTGTTCTCTCAAGGCGTCGTTAACTCCCCTGGTTCGCGGAAACTCCTCGAGACGATTCCGCGAACTAGAAATAATGCCACACGGATGGCAGAGACGGAACAAAGTATCCGTAAAAGGCCAAATGCACGCCGTTATGGAAGACATTTCGGTTCGAAAATTACTTCATCATGGTGGCTAATTGAAATTTCCGCTCGAGTGAACAGCGATTGATTCTTAAATGGGGAATTTTGTTGGGTATCATGACATTCGTATTTTTGTCACGACTGCAGTAAATCATTTTTATGGAAGAAGAGTGGTCTCACGATGTAGCGGAGAAATTTCATGAATGCCATTGCTTATAGTGCAGCACACGGCTGGTGATTAAGAGTTCAGTCTTTCTCATCGCGGTGTATGGGGAGCATTGTCATTTTTTTAAAACGAGAATCCTTTCTATTAAGAATAGAAATTCTTGAAAAGATAAAATTTCAAGAGAGCCGACGCATTAGCTCCAATTATTTTTCTCGTGGGAGGAGAAATAGGTTCAATTTAGTCTTTAAACCTCATTAATCACTGTGGGATATATATATATATATATATATATATATTGTAAAAGAGCGTATGTGAATGAATGTTTGATATAAGTATAAATGATCATACCCAGGAAATGTTTTGCCAGCTTCAGCACTGTATATATGATTTGAAAGGAATGCCTTTTAATAATTAGGAAAAAATGAATTATACGAAGGAGGAAATTTTTACTGTTTTGCTAGTTTCTTCATTACATATTTTCTAAATCCTGAATTTATAGTTGAATTGTAATTATGAAGACTATTACTGATTGGTACATTTTCATGCATCTCTTTATCACTTGTTCTACTTTCCTCTCTCCCACACATTGATAGTAATATTTCCTAGTTATTTTAAAGAATTCAGACCCACAAGTATATTTCTTTTTTTATAGCTGTTGCTCGAAATTTCATATTTATCTTTTCCATACCAAGGCAAAATACGAATGAACTATTTTGTTATTTTCAAAATTCATTTTTTGCCATTATTTAGTTTTCATATGCTACTCTTTGGTCCTACAGCTGTAAAATTTACTGTAAAAACTCTAAACCTGTAGAATGTTAAACTTTTTTTCGGCCGAATTATCCAAATTACGTAAATTGTTGATAATGTGTATATGATTATTAAAAAAAGGGTGTTGATTTTTTTCCATCGAAAGAATCGTGTTTATTTTTAAAAGTAATTATGACAGAAATAGTTTCAGTGGTGCAAGTGACAGGTTAACTTGGCACAATTGGCACTACTTATACATCTTATGTCAACAAAATAAAGTTATTCCCTATGTTGTTTTCACAAAATTGGAAAGATTACCAAACTTTTACTTTTAAAAAACTATTCCCGTAACCTGAAATATCTTTTTTTCATCATCATTACAACTACGAAATGGGATATGTACAAATCAGCCATTCCAGTTACATGTTCGATGCCACTCTATTCGCTGTCCATTGCTTTGATATCGTCGTGTTACTATCAAAACAATGCCCTGGCATTCCGGTCGTGGAGTTACATTATAGGAATGCGCTAACAGGGAATCATAAATGCAACAATGACAAAATTTTGTTTTACAGTTGAAGAATATCTCGTCGCAGAAGCGAAACCAAAACAATCTTTCCGAAAATTATTTTTACTTCTGCTTCAAATGGACAGGCATACAGAGTAAATAACGTTAGTAGTTCCCACCAATGGCTTCTTCTGCTATAATTCCTTTAATTTTTCCTCAATCCGCGTGATTATTATGCACATCTATTAATCCACAACATTTCCAGTCCATTTTTGTTACTTAGCTCTATAAAATCAGCACCTCGATACATTTGCTATAACTGTACGGTTTTTTCATTAATCGCTAGGTCTGTATGTACACCCTATTATGGGGGTACATAAGGCTATGAGCAGATGCTTTGCATTGAGAAAATATTTCATTGATCTTTGTGCATCAATCAGAAAATTTCATTACTTATTTCATCATCCATTTAGCCGTTTTTCAATACATGGAGCAGAAAAACGTATGATATGAGAGTCACTCCGTCTTCTGACTAACTTGATCTGCTAAACTAGGTCATGCGTTTGGCAGAATTAAATCATAAAACCCTCGTATGCTTTCCTGGAATCAATTCTTATGATCCATGAAATACAATAGTGAATGAAAATGTGGGAGAAGTTTACTCATTACAGGGGATACATTGCATCACAAGCATCATTATTCCGTAACATTTAAGTAGATTTTATTGCTGAAAATAGAAAAATTATGCTTGATTATAATTTAGAATACAATAATTTTCAAAATTATGGCCCATACAATTGCAACTCCCATAGGCGTAGTTACATATCCTCATAGAACGCTACCTACTTTTCATTATATCTCTGGAAAACAAACATTTCGGAATAGGGTTAACCTCCACTCAGACCGGTCAGAGATTGTGTGGAAGGCAAGTAATTGGGAAGTACTGAAGCTACTTTTTTGTAGCAGTGGCTGCCTGGTTGGGTATCCCAGGCGTGGGCGAGACAGACTGAGATCCGTAACGACCAGGAGATGTGTACTCCGAGATTACGCACGAAAGGCCTCTAACAGCGAGGAACATGGATAAGAGGAGAGAGGATGAGGAATAGCGTGGAATCATTGAATTATCGGTGTTTTTCCGTTATTCTTCAAAACTAGTTGCGTAACGCCAACCAGCAATTCCACAGAAAAATAAAATTTTTACGCTTCATTTTCTCATTACTTGAGATCTTGCGTCAGTGTGGGCTACTTCAAAATTTTGTAAATGTCGGCATAATCCAAAAGCTATCGGAATAAATTCCCATAGTATGACTAAGGGCCGTATTTATAGTCGTTACCTAGCAGTCCCCTTATTCATCCCCTACCCAGCAGGCCCCTTGAATTGTGCGTCCTATAGTCTAAGCTAAGGGGGCTGCTAGGTAGGGGATGGTTGGGGGTTAGATCTGGTAACTAAGGACTAGAAACGGCGGGAAATGGAATTCGCAGCTCAAATGTTTCAGTGGTGACGCTCGTGATCAACATGGATACGGATAAATAAAGAGCCAGACGCAGCATTAAAACTGTTAAGATGGCCGCTCGACGTGCAAATAGCTTCAACGGTGTGGAGAAGAAGATTTTGTGTGACCTGGTGTAGAAGCATAAAGATATAGCGGAAAGTAAGAAAATGGACGCAGTTTCCTGCCTCAAGAAAAAGAAAGTGTGGGAAAAAATATGCTGTGAGTTCAAGAAAAATCGAGATGTCACTGCGAGGGACGAGGTACAATTAAAAAGGTAAAGGGAAATTAACTACTTATCTGTTTGTCTGAGTCTTTGAAAGGTATTTAATCATATTAAAATGAAATAAAATCATAATTTTAAGGATGATACAACATTTTCTGTTGGCTGAATTTCAGTTGGTGTTATCCTTAGCTACTATTGTACTTCTTTTAGAATTTAGAACTTCCATTTGGGCAAACGATTTTCATCGCATTTCATGAATCTATGAATGAACCTATCAAAAATATATTAAATTAAATAATTGAGACACACCTAAGTGAAGAAATGTTGTTGATAATTATCACTTGAATAATTTCTCTTTCATTCTGTAGATGCTGGGAAAAACTGAAGACGAACTACAAAAAAGAAAAGGCAGAAGAAATGCGCTACAGAATGGGTACTGGGGGAGGTCCTGATAGACACATGATAGAAAATCCTCTGTCTGTCCAGGTGGAAGTGCTAGCAGCTAAAGAGGAGTGGCTGATGTTCAAAAATGTAAGGATGAAGGCCGAGGCAGATAGGGAACTTGCCGAATTAAGGCTGGCACAAGAAAAGGCAGAAAATATATAATCTCCACTGTCCCACCATACTGAAGAGCGCAATTTATTAATAAATATCTTAATAATATACAAATTATATCAATGATTTTAGTTGATAATTATTTGAATTTTCCACTATCCATTAGGTATTGATTTATGAGTCAAACATCATCGCATGAGATTAGTAAAACCATTCAATCCGAAATCTTTTTTAGAATGTGTACCTAATTAGCCTGGGTGGATTAGTATTATATATTGATATTTTATAAGGAACAAGGTGATTTCCACGAAAATTGCTACAATTGTAATTTTTCTGATAATTATGGGAGATTATCGGGAATTCCTATGAAGAGTGGTCTTATTAAGGTTATCCAAAGGCAATTTAATTCTGAAATTAGCTTGTCAAATAAATTTATTTATTTTAAAGTAAAACGAATTTTTAAAAATGGTGTTGTATAAAATGGAATCTTGCATTAGCACCACGCTCATTAATGGGCATTGGAGGATGAAGAACGTCCCCATTCACGTCTTCTTCTGCATTTTCATCCTCTGGCATAGCCACATTTTTGGCCAGAGCAATGTTATGCAGCACTCCTGTTGCACAAATTACAGCCACAGTGGTTTTTAAATTATTAGCAAGACCTCTTCTAAGGCATGGAAACCTCTGCTTCCAGACGCCAATAGCCCTCTCGACGACATTCCTAGTGCCAATATGGCTCCAGTTGAAATTATGTTCTGCTGGATAAATATTTTTTAATCAAAGGAGGACACACGATTGGTAATAAATATCCCGAAATTATTTCCTTCGAAAAGCGGTAACGACACAAAAACTCACTATCCCTGAAACATTCCATGGGATTGTGCTCATCCCTAATCCCTTGGGTAATCTTGCTAACGCTTCATATATATCTTCCCATCTTCTGGCGAACTCCTCAAATTCATTCATCTTGAAAATGTCAGACAGAGCAGTTAAAGGTAATTAAAATCAACAGACAACTAAAGAGATGAAAATTAATGAATTGATACTTATATTTGTGTACTGAATGAATACTTGCAATACTTTGTTATTGAACAAAAATACAATTCGTGTCAATATTAATCAAATTTATATTTCATTAAAGATCACGGTGAAGCCACACTAAACTCAATTCAAAGCAAATGGGGATAGTTGTATATGTTGATTCCAGGCCACCATAGCAACACTATGAACATCCGTGGAATGAGTCCGGCGTCACATCAGATTTTTATTGATTAAGAACAAATCTTACCGTTGTTTTATAAGCACCAAAGATAGGAATTATTAATTTAACGTTATGCACAACCATTTGAGTTAGTTAATTTACTTATATTGTACTATTTTTTCGATAAGGGGGCCCCTGGTGGAGCATGCATCTCCTGCCAGAATTTTGAGAGGCTAAGGGGGCTGCTGGGGGTGGAAATCCGACTATAAATACCATTTTTGACGAAGGGGCCTGCTAGGGGCTGGGGGACTGCTAGGTAACGACTATAAATACGGCCCTACATCTGTCTATGATTACCCTTAGTAAAATTAAATCTAAAATTAGGGTTATCAATTTCATTTTTTTCCATTTTGTCACAGCGTAGATAAATAAATTCTACGTGCAATTTGCACAGTATAGATAGGAAAGATCCCCGAATACTTTACTATTCAGAAAACCTTTCTCACAACCTGAAACATGTCTTTTCTTCGTCATCATCACAGCTACATGGAAGAGGTAAAAATTTAACCTTCCAGTTACCTTATCTCCGTCATTTTATTCGTAGTTCTTGACATGGGTATGCATTTGAGGGAGATTATGAAAATAAATCCATGAGTGAAATTTTATTTCCTTAGTTGTAGTTTTTGAGACCACTTGATCATGATCAGGGTAATCAATCTATTAAGGTAGGTTTAAACGGAAGAGAGTAAAAATTCTCTAGATTTTTCAGGTTAAGTCCTATATTCGCCTACTCATACCGCGTCTTGAGCTAAATGTGAAAAAGCAAATGTGACAACGTAAACCCTTGCCTTACCCCGCGACCTATAACTTACCACTCTGATTCTCCGTCAACCACAGCCACCTGTGCTCTCGTAGGTCATGTGTAAGTTTCGGATGAGTCTCCTTTCTCGCCAATCTATTCGTATTTTCCCGAGCATCTGCGCTAGTTTTTCTCAATTTATACTTTCAAACACCTTTTCGAAATCGGAGAAACTAGCACAAACGTTCTGATTATACTCCAGACATAAGAGACAACTAAGAAAACTTAAGCAGTCAATAAGCTGATAGGATAGGTAAAATTATAGCTAAGTGAATTATGATATTATAAGTGTTTTCTGCTCCTATAGTATCGGCAATACCGATGTGTTTTCATTGTCATTTTATAATCATTAGCAATATCATTTGCATATCCTTATATTTACTTCTCCCAGCATTGACCCTGCAGTGTTCTACTTAAATTATTGTACCCCCCTGCATTAAAAAATTGATAAAGACATGTTAAAGATGAGGCGACAAAAAAAGTAAGTTGGTAAATACTGTCGATACTGCGGTCATTGACGCTCGCGTACCAATACCACCGATATGCAATTATCGGCGATATTGATCGATGGACCCAGTTTGCGACGCCATTCCGATATCTTTCCGTCGGCTCGGCACTACACTTTTTTTATTCTCCGTCAATATTGGAAATGGAACTTCGCAAGGGCCCCTCTCCCACATCCTGCCAACGCATACCCCTTCGACCCCACGAACCCGCCCGATAGTCTCTCCGAAGCTAGCGAAGGGTGAGCTGGGCGAGAAAGGGGAAGATTCACATCTTTAACGATCGACTTGGGACTAACTTCTTCAATTACTCGGAGGGTTGTGGAGTGGGCTCGGAAGAGAGGGTGCGGATGGTTGGAGAGGATGGAGAAGACTTGAAGGGAGCTCTGGAGATGCGGGTGGTTACCGACGAAGCATCCGCCGCCTGCGTGTCCGGGAGGAGTAGGACCTAAAGTAGCGCTGATCCGTTACATTGGGTACACTTTGGAGCACTGCAGACTTGTAAAAAATATAATAGAAGAAAAAAGAGGGAAAACCCCCAGAGGATATGGGTTCACAAGGGTTTAAAGCAATAACCAAATTAAAAGGAACGTATGTATGAAGAACTACCAGGTAGTAAGGAAAATAGCATTAGATAGGGAAGGATGGAGCATAGCCTCAACCAATCTTAGAATTGAACGACCAATGATGATGATCCGATACCAGTTTTTACACAACAATCCGATAGCGAAACATAACTTACTAATGTTCCTAGACTTTTAGACTAGACGTAGTACTAAAAGAAGAGCACAACTTTGTGATTTCCACTGATTTATTATATAAAAACAACCGGTTTCGGTTATTACCACATCATCAGGTAAACTTATAATGGTTAATTATATAATAAACTTAACTCATTAAAAGATTACCTGATGATAGTGTAATAACCGAAACCGGTTGCATTTTATATAATAAAATCAGTGGAAATCACAAATTTGCGTTCTTCTTTTAATATGGAAAGATTCCACAAAGTTAGATCCTCTTCATACAATTAGACTTAGTAATTGTTTTTAATAACGTATCATCATTGATAACATCTCACCCCACTTGAAATATCCATTTTTAAGGATTTGTTTCCTGCATGAATAAGTATTTCGTTGTTTCCATGGCTTAATAATATAGGTAATAATAGCCAGTTTTCGTATCATCATCAGTTCGCCATTGTAGTACTCTCCTAGTTTCTGGTTTTAATGTGAATTATTCCCCTGACTGCTTTTTGGTCATCACCAAGTAGCTACGCTCGAGACTCGACCTTGAACTAGGACAAAAAATGCTGCGTGTCTGGTGTGGAATCACCCCGTGCCTCACATCCTGGATGTGGCTTGCATGGCATTTCGTAGATGTACTCTCGTATTTAAATACTCCCGGTCCGATTCTCCTAATACGCATAAAATAATTTTTTCGGTAATGTAGACACATGAGTACTACACTATTTTTCTTGGGTAAATGGACTGCATTCTACTTCTACTTAAATTTTTCTACTTCTACAAACAATGTGCCCTCCCTTACCTACGTACAATCCTCTCGTGCCTACTTACAATGCAACACACACCCTTGAGATGACTTGCAGTGTATTCTGTAGATATAGATGTACAATAAATCGGTTGTTCACTATAGAATTTAGATTCATAATGTATTTTATAGAATTGGAGTGTTAGGCTTCATGATGTAAAATCTCTATGAAGTAGAAGAGATGTAAAAATTGACCGCTTTTTGATAACTAATGGCCACAGTAATGGAAGGATGAATCAATAGTAAAATATCCCAAGGATTTTGAAGGAAGATAGGAAAAACATTAGGAGAGGAAGAGAGCATGGGAAATTTAAGAGACGTATTGACTGTCAAACGGTTATATGAGAATGAATGCTAAGAGAGGAGCTCAAAAAGGGGAAGTTAAATCATGGACTTGCCTAAAAAATTCCAATTGACTCGTAGAAAATACAATTAAGATACATCTTCAAACAAGCATCCGTCTCTCAAATACATTTTTTTTCAGTTTTCAACGGAAAACCACCATGAACGTGAAATAAATATATATCAGTGTGCTTAAACTAATGTGCACAATAAGAGCTTTAACCACTTAAAAAAATAAGCAATTCCGACATCTCGACCAATATTTCATGATAGCTCCGATAAGCCTATAAAATGAGTGTCCGTATGAGCATCGACCGATGCTTATTGGGCCAGCCCTAATTAATGGGTTTAAAAGAAAGATATTGGAAAGAGTGAAAACATAACGACTCAGTGGTGGCCAATGACTGGACACGATAGAAGGCTAACACAAAAGAATTCTCCTGGATGGAAGTATTAAAATGATTTAATGAGAAATACTCCGCTGTGGTCGGTGGGGTTAGCCCATCATCTTCATTAAAAGGTCACCGCAATTTGTGGTCTTTCAATTTCGTTGGCGGGGAGTTTGTTTTCTCGTGGAAATTGTGGCCGTAGGCCATAAATCGCCCGGGGCAATGACCCCGTTGGAATATTATAGGAACCTACGAAAGAGTTCTTAGTCATGTAAATCTTCAGAGGTTACTCGTATTACTCGATCGCCCATATAACTCAACGTTATATTTCAGATGAGTTTAAGAAGACTTTTTATAGTGAAATTTACGAACTTCTCCCTGTAGGTCTCAGGAAACTCAGCGTCGATAAAAATGATGATATTGCTCACGGCCGTCACTCAAACCAGATGATGAAATGTATACTTTCTTACTATACGCGTGATCATGGTTTAAAGCCGTTTTATTTTCACTACCGGGCATAAAATATATAGCATGAATTCGGAGCCTTTTTAACTTGGGCTCGCATAGCCATCTTTATATCCTAAAATAAAAGATGTTATATCAGTTTTTACTTTCTCCCTGGGAAAATCCATTAAACGTTTTCCAAGGACTGTTTACTTATCCATTAAACGTTTTCCAAGGTACTATTTACTTACCCATTAAAAGTTTAAGGATTATTAAATCTCATAATTATTAAAAATAAACTCAAATGCAATGCTCTCCAATGGATTCTACAATGAAGAAAATTGGCATTAAAATATGAATGAAAATAATTTTTAAAATGTCAATAATTACTATCTGAAGTTTAGTCACTCCTGCATAATGCATGCAATCATGCAAGATGTACATATCATGAAGAGATAGCAGAACTTTAATTAAAGCTTGACGGATTTTTAATTAGAAATATAAAATTAGATTTTCATAGCCTAATTCCATTATATAATTTATATCTAGTCATTCCCCTGCCTTAAATATGGTGTTATAATCATCTTGTTTTTTATTCTTGCATATTTTTCAAATTCGTATCATATATTGTTTGAGCCAACGTACTACGGTAGAAACGATCAAATGAATAAGATAAAGGAAATAGACTACAGAACCGATAGATTTGAAATGGAATTTTCTCCACCCACAATTAGGGATCGTAATAGTTGCGATAGATGAATCATGTGAAACTCCCACCCTCAATAGGTAGAGTAGAATTATCACATGTATTTAATAACATAACATCATTACTAACACTTCACATAGCTTGATTTGTCCGGCATTATTTTTTCTCTAAATGAAGTATTATTTCGTAGCATTCATAAATTAATGGTAATATGGTGACAGTGGTGGCTTGCACGGTACTTCGTAGATTTAGATGTAGATGAAATGATCATTCAGCACTGCATGGAATTTCATTCCGTATAGAATCAAGTGTGATAGAGAAGAATATGAAACTATTACGCTTATACAAGCCAACGCATATAAATACTTCAACATCTACGAAGTATCGTGCAAGCCACCACTAGGTAGGGTGTATGGCACGGGGTGATTCCACACCAGGCATGCAGCACTCGTCCCAGCACAATTCGGGACCTCGCATATTCCCCCGGCTGCTAGGCGCAGACCAAAAAGCAGTCAAGAGAACAGTGTGCAGTCAAAATGGAAATTGGGAGAGTGCTACGTAAATGAAAATGCAAACATGAATTACAATATTAAAGACACATCTAGTGGTTAATATTACTACTACTATTAATATATGAATGCTACGAGATACTACTACATGAAGAGGACAAAATAAAATAAACTAATGCCGGACAAATCAAACAGTGTGAAGTGTTAGTAATGATTCTATGTTATTAAACACAATGGAATGTTCTACCCTATCTAGTGAGGGTGGGAGTGTAATATGATTGATCTATCGCAACTATTATGATCCCTTATTGTACGTGGAAAAAATGGCATTTTAAATCTATCGGTTCTGCAGTCAATTTCCTTTATCATATTCCTGTGATCGCTTCTACCGTAGTACGTTGGCTCTAGCAATATATTTTGTACGTCCGGCAAAATATTGTCTGGTTCGAAATTGCGCAAAAGATTTAATCTGTATATCACCCTTTGATCAGTTAGAGATTCCCACCCTAATCCCTTCAACAACTCGGTTACACTGCTAAGTTTATTGTAACACATTTTTACAAATCTTGCTTCTCTCCGTTGTATTCAATCTATTTCAGAGTTTATTCTACTTGGTAAGGGTCCCATATGTTGGCGGAAAACGCCAAGTGAGCTCTCACGATTGAGAAATAACATCACTCTCTAAACTTCTCGTCGCATTTTCCTAATACTCTTTTGATATATCTCAATTTGCGACTAGCCTATCCACAGATTTCCCGGTCATGTTTCCCCCAAGATAGGTCCTGAGTAAGGGTCAAACCTAAGTATTTAATTCTGAGAAATTCACAGTGAAAAAATCATTCGCCTGGACTGGGATTCGAACCCTGACCCCCGATTTCGCGCCGAATGCTCTACCAGTTTAGCTACCCAGGCGTCATCTATCACGGTGAATTGTATGTATTTAACTGACTCTACATTGTTAAGTCTGTTTTATTAACTGTGTACGTTTCGTTGACCAAGTTATTCTTTTTCCAAAAACTCATAACAACCCACTTTTAAAATTCAATTATAACTGCCAAGTATTGCACCCTTCATTTATTTATTTATTTATTTATTTTGATCTATCGTGGAATAAACATATTCGGGAAATAACAGGTCAAGCTAATCGTAAATTGGGATTTGTTAAAAGAATTCTAGGCAAGTGCGACGACAAAGTGAGAGAAATAAGCTACTTCTCCCTCGTTAGACCCCATTTAGAATATGCTTCCAGTGTTTGGGATCCTCATGAAACAGGCTTAAAAACAGAGTTAGAACGTGTACAGAGAAGAGCAGCCAGGTACGTGAAAAGCCGTTACGATAGTCTTGTTAGTGTTACTGACCTCTTAGAACAACTCGGATGGGAATCACTGTCAGACCGTAGATTGAAAACAAGACTAAATCTATTATGTAAATTCAAGAGTAGTTTATTTTCCGACGAAGTTGATCATATTTTACGACCGCCAACGTACTATGGTAGATTAGATCATAAAAATAAAATAAGAGAGATAGACTGTAGAACAGATAGATTCAAAATGTCGTTTTTTCCGCGAGCGATAAGAGACTATAACGGCTGTGTAAGGACTTAGAAATAGATTAGTTGACTGGTAGTGTAGCTTACTAACTTATGTATTTCTTAAAGCATGTTTGCGGAGTTTTATGGTGATTCTAACAGCATGTTTTGCATGATCTAGCTTCATAGGCAGATTGCCCTCTTAAGTAGCATGTAGAATATTATGTGTCATCGTACATGTGTGGCGTGCATGTGGGGATTCTCTTGCATGCTGTATGATGGTTTTTAGTTATCCTTAATATTCATGACCGTGCGGTGTGCATGTGGCGGTCCGCTTGCATGCTGCATTTTGGTGACTTGTCACCCCCTGCCAAACACCCTAGAGGTGGCTCGCAGGGTAATATGTAGATGTAGATGTATAGCATCTAGGTCTTTTTGTAGCGCAATCCTGTCAGACTCAATACTTATACCCCTGTACAACAATTCTTCGCCTCCAAAGAGGCAAATTTAGCTCGTAAAAACGGTAAATATGACGAAAAACATTACCTGTATCAGTTTTGAGTAACTTTTAAGTTCAATTTCGTGTTTCATTTGAATAACAAGTTTCAGCATACAAACCACTTTGATCTTGAAAGTTGCGAATCGTCTCCATTGCGGTTACCTTGTCCCAAAAATACATCAACACCTATAAGTACCGTTCAAGCCACCACTAGGGTGTGTGGCACGGGGTGATTCCACACCAGGCATGCAGCACTTGTCCCAGTATAAATCAGAACCTCGCACGCTCCCCCGGCCGCTAGGCGCAGGCCAAAGAACAGTCAAGAGAACAGTGCGCAGTCCAACCAGAAACTGGGAGAGTGATACGTAAATGAACATGCAGAAAAATGCTATAGAAACATCAAATGGTAATATTACTAATATTGTTAATTAATGAATGCTACGAGATACTACTTCATGCAGAGAACAAAATAAAATAATGCCGGACATATCAAGCGTTAGTAATGATGTTATGCTATTAAGCACAAGTGAAAATTCACCTCTACCTATTGAGGGTGGGAGTTTCATATAATTGATCTATCGCAACTATTATGATCCCTTAATGTGCGTGGGAAAAATTACATTTTAAATCTATCGGTTTTTCAGTCAATTTCCTTTATCTTATTCCTGTTATCGCTTCTACCGTATTACGTTGGCTCTAGCAATATATGTTGAACGTCTGGCAAAATATTGTCTGCTTCGAAATTGCGCATAAGATTTAACCTGTATTTCTCCCTTCGATCAGTGAGAGATTCCCACCCTAATTCCTTGAACAACTCGGTAACACTGCTAAGTTTATCGTAAAAACGTTTCACAAATATTGCTGCTCTCCGTTGTATTCAATCTATTTCAAACATTACTCCTACTTCGTAAGGGTCCCATATGCTAGCGGCAAACACCAAGTGAGGTCATAAATAATAGTTGCATTAATATTTTAAATAATATCAATGTGTTCTCTGAAGCCCATGTACTCTCAAACAATGTTTAAAGGATGATGCCGAGAGGCAATTTATCATGAGTTTTCCATTAATTCATATATTTATTTATTTTCAATTACCGCCGAAAACAGCACTCATTGGCCTTTCCATCGGGGTATTAACAATATTAACAATGGACGATCACACACAACCATTCCCTGGGAATTGAAAAATCCTCCCCAGGCGGGATTCGAACCCGCGATCTTTGGGTTAGCAGGCGAGGACGTTACCCCGCCGCCACCGAGGCAACATTGATATCTAAAAGGAATTAATTAGCAACGCCTATGTAAACATTCAATTCGAGTTATTCCATTTTTTTTTTCTTCAGATCCTGACGTTTTGTGAAAGATTCATCTTGAGACAGGACCAGTTCTTAGGCGTTAGAGCCCCCAACATATAATTAGTTGGTTAAGATTGTGAATGAGAAGCAGTAACATTGTAATTCCAAATATATTTATTAGAAACGACCTTGGTCTCGACGTTACACGTCATCATCACGTGCAACGTCAAAACCTAGGTAATTTCAAATAAATATATGTGGAATTACAAAGTTATTGCTTCTCATTCACAATGCTAAGCAAATTCCATCAAGTCACGCCTGAGACAACGGAGTTTAGCAGTTGGTTAAGGTTCAGATGCGTTCTTCAAAGGCAACATTAAATTCATATTCCAAAGAAAAAATACTTTTCCCCAAAGTATCCCATGCAGCATAGCTGGAGAGGAAAAAAACCACCCTTTTCCAACCAGGGCGGAGACCTAGGGTCTTGTTCACGTATCGTATTTCTTCTTCCCCCGGAACTACTGACCCACCCTTAGGGGGTGGCGGAAGGCCCTCTCCTTTTGAGGAGGTATTTCGTCAGATCAATAAAGACGTGAGGAGGGAAGCGTTACGAGGCACGCAAGGGTTGAGCATAGGAATAATTCATTATCTACGTCTATGTTATACCCTGCTAGATGCAACAAGGGTGTTTGACGTAGGTGAAGAACACATGTATAATTTTGTTACTGTTAACAATTTCATGCGAAAGTAATATTGCTTTATTAATTTAAATTCATGTGCTATTTTCATAACTCTGCTATGACCACAAATTTTGAGCAGAGGAAAGGTGTTTAGAAACCTTTTAGTCTCAGTGCCTCTCTCCTTGCATGAAAATTAAATGAGGGAAACAAATTCTTGAAAGAATGCTTATAGTTTTTTATTTCTGATAACAATATGGGAGAAAATAACTGCTATTTACACATTCATTTAGTTCTCATTGAATTTTCACTCTTGCAGTAGACCTGAATTTACGGGAAAACCCATACTTATTTACCGTAAAACATATATGTATGTATTTATATTCAGGTTAGCAAACTTTTAACAAGCCATTTTGTTTATTTTGTGACTGGTTTAGAATCACCCCCAGCTGCACACTCATGAGTTCGCTGGAAATGTACTGAGTGGGAATAGATGAAGAATTTAGCAAGTGGTAAGATAAGTGAAATATCGTTTAGAAACGAGGATAAGAGGGACGGAAAAGTAACGCTATCAGGGTGGGATGCACGCAGAAGTACCCACTGTCCGTGCTAGGCTCTCCGCGGTCGTAAAATAACAGCCATAGGGTTTACGACGTCCTGGGAAGTCTGCTCGCTACTGCTCGCCTGGTCGGCTAAAAAATGTACATACTAAGAAACGATGGAAGAAATTTCTAGAGCGGGCTGGATATATAATTAAAACATAGGAAAAAAAATTATGCAAACGTTCTTAAATATTCCTTTCAAATGCTATATTTATGTCGCAATTTATTCGACAGGTTAAAAAGAAAAGCATGGTAGAATTTTAATTGTGCTAATATGTTGAAATATTTAAAGCGAGGTTTCCGCTTCTTGACTCCGCGACCTCATTTTAAATGAACCACTCTCATATATGTCAGAATGAGTAGGCATAATTTTGGTTGGAAGAACTATTAATACTAAAGTATAATTTGGAGCCTTTTATATGATTGTATATTTTAAAAAACTTCTATATTTGCCTTGATACTCAGAGTTGAAACATCAATATTTACTTTGATATGTGCTTCACCCATTTATACGCATTAATTACTTACATGAACAGTGAGTTCCTGAAACGTTCATAAATGTCGCAATTTTTTTTGAGAATTCAACCTCTACCGCAGACCTTGAAATGACGTTATAAAGACAATGAGTGGTTAAATGATAATGTAGATTTATGAAAAAGAACTTTTACCCGTTTTGTTCATAAAACAATTTAATTTAAATGGCTTCTGCGCCTCGATATCGAAGGTAAAATCTTGTTATCAGGGAGGTAAAACCGCTGTCTATAAGTAAGATAAGTGTCCAGTCGAAACTATTGCCCGGGTAAATGGCGCAGTCAAATTCAGATTTCTTTGCATCATCCGGCGCAGAGAAAGCCTTCAATTTTATGTTTTGGTACAACCTGTATATAAAAATGTAAGGAGTAATAAAAGGAATTGACTTACTATCTTTGCTACATCTACAATACCCTGCAAGCCACCTCTAGGGTGTGTGACAGGAGGTGAGTTTTCTTCAACATGCACTGATCCTTTTTAAGTTATTGAAACTAACACCGACATGCCTCAAACCGAAGGTTTGCCACTAATGCTATATAAACTATCAGTATTTATATATTTTGTAATGACATTGATGCACAGAGATGCAAAATTTATATAGGAAGCTTGCAAGACGTGCTGTTAGTGCTATTTAGCAGATATAGAAACAAGCATTTGGGTGAAAATAAACCAATTAGATACACTACATATCACATATTTTTCAATTACTTAATTTCCATCATCAGTAGACCATTCCTTACGTAGTTTTTTTTTAATTTTGGCGTTGTATTCTCTCTGTCGTCTTGAAAGATTTTCTCACTTCCGCATGGTACCATCTTGGCAGTGCATCTTGGTTGACTACTCTCTTTTATGGATTTACTTGGGACATATTTTATGATCCCCGAACGCAATATTGTAAGAAAAGCTTTCCAATTACTCACCGTGTCTAACTTTACGCTTCATTCTTGGAAGTCGGGAAGAGGATTTTTTTAGATGACCCTTCAATGCATTGAAATAAACCATTTAAAAATGCAAAATTTTCTTCTTTGTTTAAAACATTTAATGTTATTCAACGAGACTTAAATCTTGGACTTTTACGTACATGACGGATGCATAAGAATTAGTGCGAGGCCCGCTTTAACGTGACCTTCATAGAATCGATAGGTAGTGTAGCTCTTAGTAGTAGTAGTTATCCTTATCTGCTACCTAGTACTTACAGCATGCTGTGTTACACTAACTTTAGGGAATAGTGTAATGCATGTTGGTGATTACTCACCCCCTGCCACACACCCCTGAGGTGGCTTGCAGGGTATTTTGTAGATGTAGATGTAGATGTATGTTTTCGCTATAGCTCTTGAATCTCTATCCGTATTTGTAGTTGCAATATGCCTAAATAACAACGGTCCCTCTAAAATTGGTGGTATATCTGTGGCGTAGTGCATGCTTGTGAGGCTTCGCCACGTGGCAAGCATTAGCCATGTATGCTAGTGCATCATTAGTCGTAGGTACACTAACTTTAGGGTATAGTGTAATGCATGTTGGTAACAACTCACCCCCTGCCATAAACCTTTGAGGTGGCTTGCAGGGTATTTTGTAGATGTAGATGTAGAATGTTGCCCACGATCAGTTACAAAACTCGAACTGATCGAAGGGGAAAATATAGGTAAAATCTTTTGCGCAAATTCAAAGCAGATAATTTATTTCCAACTATTCAAATTTATTTTCCTAGTGCCAATGTATTACGGTAGAAACAATCACATGCAGAACCGATAGATTTAAAATGTCATTTTTTCAGCGTGCAATGAAGGACCAAAATTACTGCGATATATCATATCTATGAAACTCCTATCGTCACTGGGTAGAGTAGACTACGTACTTGTGTCTAATACTGTTTCACTAGTGCGCTGCATGTTGACATGTTCGCCTACGTAACACTCTCCTAGTTCCTGGTTTGTCCACTCGGTGTCCTCCTGACTGCTTATTGGTCTGCGACTAGCGGCCGGGGGAACGAGCGAGGTTCTGATTTGAACTGGGACAAGTGCTGCATTCTTGGTGTGGAATTACCCCGTGCCAGACACACTTGAGGTGGCCTGCTCGGTACTTCTTAGATGTAGGTCAGGGTTTTATATTTAAGTTGACATTTGGTAATTCAATTTTCTTTTAACGTTTTACAGTGCAAAAATAAATGGAAATATGGATTTTTGATAATTGCACACTTATGGAGCTGCGGTTTTTGTGCTTTCTCATTGGTTGGAATATTTTCTCCAACCTAGTAAAACCTAATGTCCAAAAAGTCGTAATTTTTGCAATGTAATGAATGTAGCTGTGCATGCGAAACTTACGCCTATTGCCATTTATTACAAAACTTTGAACTGACTAGAAACTACTCTTTGGTTTTGCTATAAGCAGTGTAGGTAGTTGATTTAGTCACTAATGCTTATACACTTATCTGCTGCCTAGTAGGTACTAACAGCATGACGTGCTTGCTTCCGGAGCAACTCTTGTATCTATTGTGTATCCATTTATATTGTTGAAAAGACCTAGATGCTATAAATGAATGGTGCAATACTTGGCAGTTAGAATTGAATTTTAAAAAGTACGTTGTTATGAATTTTTGGAAAAAGAATAACTCGGTCAACGATACGTACACAATTAATCAGACAGACTTATCAAATGTAGAATCAGTTAAATACTTAGGTGTGACCCTTACTCAGGACCTGTCTTGGGGGAAACACGTTCGGGAAATCTGCGGACAGGCTAGTCGCAAATTGGGATTTATCAAGAGAATATTAGGAAAATGCGACGAGAAAGTTAAAGAGCGATGTTATTTTTCACTCGTGAGACCTCACTTGGAGTACGCCGCTAGCATATGGGACCCTTACGAAGTAGGACTAATCTCTGAAATAGATAGAATACAACGGAGAGCAGCAAGATTTGTGAAAGGTTGTTACGATAAACTTAGCAGTGTAACCGAATTGTTGAAGGAATTAGGGTGGGAATCTCTAACTGATCGAAGGAAGAAATACAGGTTAAATCTTTTGCGCAAACTCGGAGCAGACAGTTTTTTGCCGGAAGTTCAACACATACTGCTAGAGCCAACGTACTACGGTAGAAGCGATCACAGGAATACAATAAAGGAAATTGATTGCAGAACCGATAGATTTAAAATGTCATTTTTCCCGCGTACAATAAAGGATCATAATAGCTACGATAGATCAATCACATGAAACTCCCACCTTCAATAGGTAGAGTAGAATTTTCACTTGTGCTTAATAACACCACATAATTACTAACTCTTCACACCGGTCGATTAGTCCGGCATTATTTTATTTTGTTCTTTGCATGAGGTAGCATCTCGTAGTATTCATTAATTAACAGTATCAGTAATATTAACCACTAGATGTGTCTATAGCATATTTCTGCATTTTTGTATGTTTTTTTTACGTATCACTCTCCCAGTTTCCGGTTGGACTGCGCACTGTTCTCCTGACTGCTTTTGGCCTGTGCCTAGAGCCAGGGGGAGCGTGCGAGGTTCGGATTTGTTCTGGGACGAGTGCTGCATGCCTGTTGTGGAATCACCCCGTGCCACACACCCTAGTGGTGGCTTGCACGGTACATCGTAGATGTAGATGAATACATTAATACAAGTAGTGCTTCTTGCATTGATGGAATGTCTGTAGTGCAATGTGTATTGGTGAAATATTAACTCCTGAGAAGTAATTGCATAACTTTTCTAATGCACCAATAAGGGTAGCTTCATTAATGTTAGTAGGGAAGAGGTTTGTACCTACATGTTGGTGAAAACTCAGCCCCTGCCATACGCTATTTTGGTGGATTGCTGGGTATAATGTAGATATATCTCCGCATGGCTGTTGTGACTCGCGCTAAACTTTCCTTGTACTCTCCCTCCAAAATGCATTTCTCATTGAAAAGATATTTTAATCGCAGTAGACAAACACTTAACACGCAGTTAAACAACCTTTTCATTAATATTCCTACCTTTACAATTCCCAGGGTGTTTAGGAATGTTCACTTTCAAATGCTGGTGAAAAGGGTTATTGAAACAGTCAGTGGATGTGTATGTTGGCTTTCGTGCCGCAATACCAAGCGTTTCAGAGAGAAAGAGAGACGTAGATATTGACTCCAAAGGTCCATACCGACCGTTCCCAAGTCCCAGCGGTACTTTCGCGAAAAAAATAAATGAACGCATTCCCTCTTTCTTGCTTCCGTAACCCAATTTAGACCCAAACCCTCCGCCCTTTTCCCTCTTCCCCTCCCTCTTAGCCTTTTCGTCCCTGCCCCATTCCCTTGTTTTCTATCTATAGCACGTAATAAGATGAGTGTTGTAGAATTCTCGAAACGGGGATGAGTTGAGAGGTTGGAGGACGTGAAGGAGGTCGCCTGGAAGGATCCTTGAGAGGGCACCTTTTTTTCCCTCCATTCTTCGACTCCTTCCCGGCATGGTGAAGTGAGTGGGGGAGGGAGGAGGCGGGAGGGAAGAGAGTGGGAGGGGAGGGAGGTTGGAAGGTGCGGTGGTGACTCAGGTGATGTTGATGGGGGAGGCATGAAGGGTGAAGGGGTGTACCCACCCCTTATTTTTTCGTCTCCTCCTTGGGGAATGCTCTTCCATCCCATCAGCCCGACTGTCCCGACCTCCTCCGACCATCTCGTGTGCAAGATGCGCTGCGATGATGAAGAAAAAATAAAGCCTATGACTTTTTATGTCTATATATACACACAACATGACTTTCCCGTTGAAAATACAAGGGATTATTTAAGTCAGATCAGGTTTCTAACCTCATGCTCGATATCAAAGTGGCGGGATGTTGAAAACAAATGAAATATTCGTAAACGCATCCAGTAACAAAACGGATATATTTAAAATGTCATATTTCCCGCGAGCAATTATAGAATACACTATCTGTCAATGAGAATTTTAACTATGTGTGTCGAAAGGTAGTGTAGCTAGTTAGTTGATTTACTCCGTAATAGTAGTATGCTTATCTGCTTCCTAGTTCTAACAGCACGCCGTGCATGTTTTCAGAATGACTTTTGTGTCTCCGTGCATTTATGTTATTGTACATGTAGTTACAAAAGACATAAATACTAACGGTCCCTCTAACATAGGTAGCAGATCTATAGTGTAGCGCATGCTTGTGAGGCTTCGCCTCGTAAATTTTTTTTCGCCTCGTTTTTCATGGATATAAAGTAAAAGGTGTCTTTTAAATTTTATGCTGAATAATGGGCATAGTCACATCATTTTCTTCTTGGGTTCAGGAAGAGGTATGAAACAAAACACATCCCCCAAACGATCTCCTGCGTCAAGCCGGATATCGGATGGCGTTGTCGTGATGTAACCAAAATATTTGTAGTCCTTCCCTATTCTCCTCTCGCTGCCGACGGATCTGAAAAAAGAAAACCTTTTCCACGACCCGCTACCGACTCATGCAGACTCATCCACACGTCCTCGTCGCCTCCTTCCCATAGTTTTTCACGTGTTCCTCATTTCATTTTTTTATCCTTACTCGAGCCGGTGGACCCCACCTCACTCGCTCTCAGCCGGCTCTGCTGAAGGCACTTCTTATCCGAGAAAGGGTCTTATCTACCTCCCTGCCTCCTTCCTCCGCACCTGACGGCGCCTCAACCTTTCCACGGCGCCTACCAGCGCCACCCCACTCCTTCCCCGTCTCTCATTGGCCTTCCTATCCCGAGGCTGGCGTCAGAGGGGTGGGGTCGTTGTAAGGAGCCTACACGCGAATGTGCTTTAGCGCCTTCCCATTGTCAAATGGCACTTAAAAAAGCTCCCCATATTTTTTTCCACTTCAACGCATCCATCCGGCCTTGCATGCGAGCATACAAGCGTGTTTATGACACTGGGGGGAGCACGGCCGTGATTCCGGGTGGGATTAAAGTCGGGTCGCCGTGCAGTCCAGCGTCATTTTATTGGCGCTCGAGTTTCAGGGGAAGGAGGTGTGCTGGTGACTTTCATGTTTACCGGTGAGCCAGCAATTAACGCAGACTCGTACGAGGTCTGACAATAAGGTTTTCGTACTCCTCGCCTCATGTTTAATGTGGCAAAACTGTAATGAAACGACTTATTCACTGACGCCCATGTGTCCGGAAACTTTTAGCACTGCTGTGTAAAAGCGTGGGCAATAATAAGTGAGAAACGTAATTGAAAGTGGGAAATACTTTTTTCTAGTTGGTGTATGAACCTCCGCTCCGTTCAGCCGAAAAACAATCCAGTGAAGCAAAGCATTCTTTCTGTTCACTGTTTTTAGGCCCATTTGATTTATTTCTCTGCCGATAGAGATAGAAAATTCTGTAGATGAGAAGAAATTCAGAAGGAACTCTCTCTGAGTCCTGAAGAAGCATGCATGAAAATGCGAACCGTCGGTGAAGTGAAATAAAATAATTTTAAAATTAATGGATCTAAATCTCCTCAAGGAAAAAAATAATCAAATAATAAAAGGCCATGAGAAAGAATCATATGGAGAACGAAAATTTGAATGTAGCTAAAATTAAGTGTAGCATTTATTATTCAAAGCAACACTAAAGTCCATAGAACTAGTTCTCTCGGCTGCTTTAAATACTGAGCTGGCATTGGTGCATCTATGTTATTTGCTGGATTATTTTCATGGGGAAAACTGACATTCAGGACAAAGACACAGAGGCATGCTACCGTGGCTAGATAGAGAACTTAGCAGACGATTCTTGTATATCCTTTCATTCGCCTACCCTAAAAATCATCTTCTAAGTTCAACAATTTTCTGACTTTATTCCCCTAACTGTTATTGGTCATTATTTGAAAGACAACGCCATGCTTTAGAGTGCTTGAAATTTTCTGGTGTACGAGGCTTAATTTTACTCGACGAATGAATATTTCCGAGAAGGAAAAAACATCGATCCTCTGTTTTCATTACTTTTTAAATTAGATTATCATCCCCGGAGTCATTCACTACTATCACATCACCTGCTATCATATACATCTACAAAATACCCTGCAAGCCACCTCAAGAGTGTGTGTGTCAGGGAGTGAGTAGTCACCAACATGCATTACACTATACCAACATGCATTACACTATTAGGTAGGTACTCATTTATTATTAAAAGATCAAACTAATGAAGCAACTGTCTTCTTTTCTTGCAAGCTACCTTAACATTTGCAAGCTACCATGCAAGCTACCTTTTTCCCCCGAACAATAAGGGACTTTAATAAATTCGAGGCGTAATTTCATTAGAGCGTTTCCTTTTTAATGTATGTTTGTTTTTTTTCGGGTGTACCCCGCGCACTATGACCGGGTGTGAAACCTGACGTTTCGTGGCCGTTTCTGGCCACTTTATCAAGTTTTAACCAAGAATTACGTTTCCTTTTTATATGTAAACGGCTGGTGTCCTAACACCCCCCGCCACACGCCTATTGAGGTGGCTTGCGGGGTAGTATGTAGATGTAGATACCCTATTAATGGTAGTTTAACTGCGGCTATTGATGCATTAGCATAAATCGCTAATGCTTGTCAGGAGGCGAAGCCTCACAAGCATGCCCTACACTATGGGTATGCTACCAATGTTAGAAGGACCGTTAGTGTTTTGCAGCTACTTATTGTGATATCTCACCCCCTACCACACACCCTTGAGGTGGCTTATAGGGGACTGTGTAGATGTAGATTTAACATAAAAAGAGTGGGAAATACAGACTAAATAATAGAAATAACAGGAATAATAGAAATAACAGGAATAATAGAAACCTAGCAGTTTGTGAAAGCAACTCAGTATATTCCCGATCGCATTCCACTAAGCACTTAGAAATAGTGATTTTCAGTTATTGGGAAAGGTACCAATAGAAAAAAATAAAATAAATATTCTTATTCCTTCAGTCAAATTTTGTATTCTGAGTGAAATTCCGAAAGGTTTGCTAAAACGTAACGATTTTTTGCAATATTTTTTGTGCTTTTGAGTCATCGTCCCCATAATTACCATACTCATTGTTTAAGTCGAGATTCCATGTATATCCATTAACTCAATGATTCTTTGCACTAAATAAGATATGAATGGTTTATTGCAATGTATTATTGTTGATGTTTTACCTTCCCGTTGATACTCAACGGACATCTTCTCTAGTTAAACGACAGTAAACAACGCTGTGATTGTTGTAGTAATAGAGGAATTATTACCATTACTATTAGCTGCACATTTGTATGTTTGCACTTTTAATTGCGTGTGTAGTCTATTTAATTCTTTCATGTTTATCGTTTACTACGTACGTGTTCTCTCATATACATGAAGTGCCCCAATGAGAATATTTTGATAAAAATAATACTTTGAGAATAGACATTGAAATCTTTTCTATCTTCGTTACACTACGAGATAAACCTGAAGTGTGAAGGGAATATCCTCAAAATTTGTAAATGGAAAAAAAATCTCCTGCTTTAAAAAAGAGATATGGGAAAAATACTACGCAGTTCACTCTTCGCTTCAAAGTTTGTAAAACCCCTCTACAAAAAATTTCTTTTGCTCCCTGTATTCAACCATTTTTTCGATTATGATAGACTTTAATGTGTTTTATAGCAAGCTATCAATTATTGAGATATAGTTTTCGTATTCCATCCTCAGAATTGCCGTTCAAATCCATTCTCCATATCTATCGAAGTTTTCTTCCAAGTTAGTGCCCTCGGAAGCAGAGTTCGTGCATTCATATGAAAATACCAAACATACAATGTTTTAGATCTCAGTCACAGGGTTAGGGACATTTAGGACTTTTTCTACAACAATTGTTGGGAGAGGGATAATGACTCAGAATTCTAGCAAATTATCGCTATCTCGTACTCAAGAGAATCGATATCCTTGCCAAGGTAAAGGGAAAATTTTAAATATTTAAAAGAGCTTGTTCTATTCTGCAATTTAAACGTAAGTATTATACTTCCTCCGCAATTCACTGTTATGAATTTTTAAGTGTACTTCAATTTGTCATGCTTGAATAAGTTTTAAATTGCAGTTGCGATCTTTAATCCTACACATTGTGGTTATAGAAAGTAAAAACTTTGTAAAAGTTCACAGGCTTATTACTAAGAAGACCGGTTTCATCCAACAGTGGGTATATTCAGGTAATTTATGCAGAAAAGTTCTCTCATTGTAGTTGACTTATTAGTAGGGAAGGTAACCGTGTTTAAGTGCGTGGATTACTGTAATTTAAAAAAATGGCATATTGTTATTTATGCCTCATTTTCAAACACGGACTTTTCGCCAAATTTATTCTAGCCTTTTCCAATGCTTTTCAAATTCATTTACGATGTTCTGAAGCCTAATTAAATATGCCAATCTACAAATAACAAGACTTAAAACAATACATTGACTTGCAAAGGAACTGGGAGATTGGTGAGAGTGAAGTCCAGTTTTCAAAGACATGACAAACAATGCATGAAATATTTAGCTGTCGCCACAATCTTATTTGTCCAAAGCAAATGTCAACAAACGGATAGTTTTGTAAATGGTTTTGACGATAAGTGCATCACTTATCGGCCCAGGTACGTGACTTGCGCCGTGCGTCGTTTCGATGCAAATTTCGTTGGGGCAATGACTCGACAGGTTCTTCGGATTGAATCTCCAAGAGTGGAAAAGTACGGACAACGCCACGAAAACATGCCTATCCAGAAAATGGGGAAGATAGTTTTTAAACATGTTTATACGAGAAAAATTATATTGCTAAGCATTTAAGCGAGCTTGAGCCATGAACTGTGATGTTTTATATAACATTACGATGTTTTAATGCCATATTTCTTCCCCAATTGCCTCAGTTGTCTGCATGGGTCGAGGACGTACGGTGTCCGTATTTTTTCTATTCTAGAGCTTTACTTCGGATGACATTAGAATCCACCTTGTGCAACTGGAAGGCACTTTCATTAAGGAACTAGTATCTTAAATACAGAGGATCCTGCTGGTGCGGTGGCTGGAGTATTGGTCTCCAACCCCGTGGGCCTGAATCCTGTCGCTGGCTTAGATATTTTAGTGGAATCCTAATCTCTGCTTGGATGCTTTTTCGAGAGCTCTTCACAAGCAGAGCTCCGTCCATCAAAAGAGGCATTAAATTTAGAGAAAATAATAAAGAGAAAGTTGAGAGACTGTAATAGATTATGACTATTTGTAAGAAACACATAGACTTTACAATTTGGTTCGTCAAACAGTAGTGTAGATAATAGTTTGATATGTTATCTAATGCTTTTTTCTTATTCTTCTACGTTGTGCTAATAGCACATACCGCGTATTCCCTGCATAACTCTTGTACCTCTGTAAATTTATGTAGCTGCAAAATACATGAATACCCATATTTTCATCGGTAACTTATTTCGTAATGTATGTTAGCGAAATTTCACCTCCAGGCAAGTTGTTGCAAGTTTTGCGAATGGATTAATAGTCGAGTTTTAGGAGCTTTTGTAGGACATGACGCAGTGCAAGTTGGTGAAAACTCACCCCTGCCACACACCCTTGAAGGGGGTAGCAGGGTATAAAGTAGATGTAGATATACATTGTGGACTCCTAGGTGACTCTCGTCAAGAGTAGACTGTTTTTGACGCCAAGATTATTTCTACTCCTCCTACACTCCTCACTAATTCTTTCCTCGTCATCCTACCCACATATCTGTCGTAATAATGTAAATCTGGGCTAATGAACTCAAATATCAGGAATGAATCCATTGATTTATGCAATAGAATTTTCCATAAATATCACGAGTGGTATAACTTCAAAATGACTCCATTTTAGTTTACTATGTACCCCGGCTAACCGTCAGACAGAACAGACACAAACCAAGAAGAAATGATGTAAGTTGAATCTAGCATCAGGATTTCAAAAGGGATTAGAAAAAGCAAAATATTGAAATTCTTGGAATCTGCTTCAACTGTGTGAAATTTAATCTAGAATGATCATATACAAAAATTTATTATTTTTACATATTTTGTTTATGGACACCTATGCATTTTAACCGTTAGTACCAAACAAAAACTTCTGTGAAAATCATACATTGTTTCATACTTATAAGGTAAAGGTTAAATACATTAAAAGAATCAACGTGGGAATCTCAAACTGTTCGAGGAGAAAAAAAAAGTTAAAATCCGTTGTGGAAGTTATAAGCAGGCGATTTTCTGCCGGACGTTCAAAATATTTTGCTAGTGCCAACGTATTACGGGAGAAAAAAATCACGCAATATATTTAAAAAAGAGGAAAAGGAATAAAGGAAATATATTGCAGAACCTATAGATTTAAAATGTCATTTTTTCCATGCTCAATAAGGGACCATAATTGCGGAAATAGTTCATTTGAAACTCCCACCCTCACTAGATAAAGTAAAATTTGTACTAGTGTATAATAACAAATCATTGCTAACACGCTCTAAATTCTGGTTTGACTACGCATTATTCTCCTGATGTATATATAGATGTGCATTAGCAATCAAGCGCAATAGCCTCCTTAGGGGAAATGTTTTATCAGTCCGATTTATAAAATGTATTCGGAGAGATATGCCTCTATTGATTGGCGTATATGTCGCGTACATAATCGGACAACGCATTGGGAACACGCTTTGGTGACACATCTACATCTGTTGCTTCCATCATCAACTTCCCCCTGCCACACACCCTTGAGGTGCCTTGCAGGGTATTTTGTAGATGTAGATGTAGATCTAAGAAGTAATGTGCAAGCCACCACTAGGGTGTGTGGCATGGGGTGATTCCACACCAGGCATGCAGCACGCGTTCCAGTTCAAATGAGGACCTCTCGCGTTCCCCCGGCCGCTAGGCGCATACAAAAAAGCAGTCAGGAGTACAATGTGCAGCCAAAATAGAAACTGGGAGAGTGCTACGTAAATAAATATACGAACATGCAGTACAATGATAAAGAGATATCTAGTGGTTTATTTTACTAATACTATTAATTTATGATATGCTACGAGATACTACTTCAAGCAGAAAACAAAATAATGCCGGGTATTTCAAGTGGGGTAAATTGTTAGTAATGATGTTTGTTGTTAAACACAAGTGAAAAGTCTGCTCTACCTATTGAGGATGGGAATTTCATAGAATTGATACATCGCAACTATTATCTATGATCCCTCACTGTACGCGGAATAATGACATTTTAAATTTATCGGTTCTGCAGCCTATTTCCTGTGGGTATCTTACTCCTGTTACACATGATCAGCTGCATTCCAGTAGCTTGGGCTTCATTGGTTGAGCAGTGGAGAGTGGAGGTACTGCCAAGCAAAAATACGCGAGATACCGCAGCAAATTCTTTGAATGCAGAGGAGAAAATATGTGAAATGAGAGCATTCGTTTGGGTAAGGTTCTCACGAATCAGTCACAACACGAATAATGAATCGAGTGACTAATCATCGTTTTTGAAATCACGAGGGTTAGTCACCTCGCCGACTCGTCACGTAGAGAGTCCCCGAAACCGCTAATTTTTGCTGCGAGCAGCACGCTCCGCTTGAGATATGGGAGCGTAGGTACGTTTAGGGAACTTTAGTCGGGGCCTCGTCTCAGCGGTATGGGCGAACGTGCCGTCGGCGACTGCCAGCCATGCGGTGGACGACGCGAACTTTGAAAATAGGAATTATAATCGCTGCCCCCACCCCGCTCGTGGAACTTCGCTGCCGTCCGTGCTTCGTCGGCAGATTCTCATTGAGCACGTTCGTGCGATCGCGAGGAGATAGTCCAGTCACGCTGTCGCCATCACTGTGAATAGGCGGTATTGAAAATATTGCTTGACCCTTAAAAATCGTTTCCGTCGGGCCGAAAAAATGAATGGTGAGAAGAAAGAAATGCTCCCAAAGTAAATAATACAACAAAACAATAGACTCGCCTGCTATTGAGGGCATTGTATTGCGTACATATACGCGTTTTATTGTCCCCGGTTTAACTTTTAACGAGATGGCAGAATGAATCGCAAACTAAATAAAAAGGGCTATTTTGTATAGGTTTGTTTCATATTATTGAAAGTATCATTGTTCTCTTGTATGACGGACATTGACAAGGGAACTATCAGTTAAAGTTCAGTCATGCCTAAATGCAGTTCAGTATTCAATAAGCAGGAATGAAAAAATATAATTAAAAAGGACCAAAAAATAACAATCGTTTACAATAACATCATTGGCGGCTCCGGCCACAGTTATTGTGGTCCCTAATCATACACGGAGAATATGACATTTTAAACCTTTAGGCCTTTCAATCCATCTCTATAATTTTTTGCATGCTATCTTACCCATTATAGTAGCACAGAATTTCTTAAATGTGATTACCATCTTCTGAAAATTATTTAACTTCAAATTTACTCAAGATTTTAGGCGTATTCTTTATAATACAAAGCGATAGCGATTTCCATTCCCGTTCCTCTATAATAGCCTCGATACACGGCTCTACGACTAATTGACATATAACCTCTACACAAACCTAGCTGTGCGTCACTGTACACGATCTAATTCTGATATTTAGCCGGGGTTATTGGAATAAAAAAATACTAGATGATAGTTGCCTGTAAGGTAACGAGCGGAAGATACCCGTTGAAATTCAACGGGTGTTAAAAACATTAAATTTATTTTTTATAATAAAACCACAAAGCTCGAAGAATAACAGTATGCGTGGTCATTTGAGGAGTTCGTAACCTATCCTGTATGTTGTGTTCGTTGTAGTAGACACACTGACAGTTTTCCAGGTGCGGGGAGAGATGAGTGACTATTGGTGCACTTTCATGCACGGGAAACCCAAAAATCTGCCTTGCAGACTCATTACTACTTAAATAGCAAAGGTTGATAGATGGTCACCTCGTCCCTACGGTTCTCTTGAGCCGTCTTCTGAGTGATTAACAGCTTGATCGCTTCCCTTGTGCACATAAATATATTTGCATTCCATGACTTAATTCAGTTGCACTATTCAACGTTGATATGTGCGTTGATTATCTTAATCAGGATTACACAGAAGAGTACAATCCAGCGGTTGACACGTCAAGAGGAGTAATGGCAGCAGAAGCCATGTTTATTTGACCTATGAATCCTCCATCAATGGGACTGCGCCTTCGGCATAGCCATAATCATTGGTTTTGGTTGCTAAATAAAAAAAATTATGGCGATTCTTAGTGCCATTGTCGATTTTCATGTACAGATGTCGTTAATTGCGCAGGATTTCCGTTCTTCTTTCGGGTAAGAAGCATGAAGTGACGTCATTATAATTTCTGCCATATTAAAAAGATTGAAGGTTAGAAACAGATGGGTCTGTATTTGAACCAGATTTCGAGCTGGTTACCCGTCTGTATGTTGGGTAAGGATGAAATTTGTGCGGATCTTAGCGTAACCCGAGAAACACCACGGGGAGAATCTCATGAGATCGCTGGTGGGCATGTCTTTGACCATCCAAGTCTTACCTTTGTCGTTTTTCTTTCAATGGTTCATTTTCTCGCAAATAAGACATTCATTTTGCTGTAGAAGGTTTTTTCGAAAGGTTACTCTTTTTTCTATTAGGCATGTTGATGGATGTATTTTTAAGTCCAAGGAACGGAAACAGCGGCAAGTGAGAGTCTAGAATAGGCAACTCGATGACTGAGTGCATGTACCTAAGTTAACTGCACTTTAACACTTTTAAACGTATAAATAATTCGCGACGTTACTGATGTGGGTATTGGTCTAAAAACAGTTCGCGATCGTAATGAGAGGCAGACGGTTTCATTACGTGTAATACATTTGAGTATTAAACGATAATAAACAACGCCGTGTTTGTTGTAGCAACAGAGGCATTATTACCATTGATATTCGCTGCACGTATATATTCTTTTAAGTGTGTAGTCTATTAATTCCTTTATGTGTAACGTTTACTACGTAAGTGTTCTCCCATATATATGCCCCTTTGAGAGCTACTTTGAGAGTAGACGTTGAAGAGTATACTTGTTAAATATGCATTGAATTTAACGATAACCCCCCGAAGCAATCTATCATGGGGGCCTTGGGACTCTGGGCCCTTATTATACGGATTTTGTTTCTACGTACTATCATGGGCCTGCAGGAGAATGTGATATTTTAATGCCAGAGGCGTGAATATTCTCTGAAAATCTAATCTCTGGTTGTCAAGGAAATATGTTATTGTTGATTTCAGGGAAAAAAGTGAGATTTTTCAACTGAAAACATGAATTTCAGACAAATACGGAGCGTAGAAGAAAATCGATTGATAAAATTAGAAATTATATTTATTCAGCCATACGATAAAAAAATTCCAGCCTTGAGTGAATGTTCCTTTAAAAAACAAAAAATGAAACCACTGCACCGAACACAATGCTTAGCATGGACCACGAGGGGGGACCTTCGGGGGCCTTTGGGGGCCCTTAGGGCTTTTTAATATATCATATGATACAACCAGTTATTTATTCTAACTACATGCCAAATTTTAGCTCAATAGGTCCAGTAGTTTTTGCGTGATGGAGCAACAGACAGACAGAGAATATTACATTTTTATATATTACTAAGGATCCCACCCTTAACCCTGAAAAAATAGGGTTTCGGTTAATTGAACCCTACAGTGTTTGTTGTCTACCAGTAACATACATGCGTTCCAAATTTCATCAAAATCGGTTCTGTGGTTTAGGAGGAGATGTGGAACATACCCACAAACATACATACATTGACTTAATATACATAAAGATAATGCCTTCAGAGGAGGTTGAAGTAGTCACATTCTAAAAACTAATTTTTTTAGCTAAAAATGATACTGTACTTTTATCTTCATAATGCGTATACTGAATACCAGTATGGCATGCCAACCTACCGTGGTCCTCCCTCCCATAGGCTCGTATTTCTCATTAAGAGAGTGGCCAATACAAATGCTAAGAGCCTTTTGATGTCATGTCAATCAAAATTACTTAGATAAAATTTAAATTTGATGTTCTTCTGTAATTCACCTGTCTTTTAAACCTCTTGCCTTTAAAAATAGTCTAAACATATCGCTTTCCTCAGACTTAATGCTTATTTAAGTGCGGCTTACGGCCATATTTTTGGAGCCGTGTTTCTGCTGGCAGCCACTTTTGTGCACTCACGAGTTTCCTGACTTCTGCCACTATCGATCGCAGCATCAAATCTTAAGCCATACTCCGCTGGAACTTGGACTCAGAATTGAGGATATCCGCGATTAACTGTAGAACAAAGATACCCCGTGAGATATGCTTCGTTAGCCGAGTCCTACTTTTCAGTGATCAATCTTAATAAAAATGATTAGAACTGAAAGCACTCGGGGAGGATTATGCTCGTGAAAAAATAAAAGTGAGGAATGAGATCATTGATAACAAGCACTCCTCTTAAGACACAATTACACATAACTGTAGTCTTATTTATCAAAGTTCATCGCTTTTTTGTTTACGTATTTAAGAGATAAACTCCTCAAGCCTCCGGTCAAAATCAGGATGGCTTGAAATACTAGGCACAGGAATACAAGTTCGGGGTTTGTGAAGCAATTCGTAGTACAACCATATAAGTAGAGCATTTACAGTAAAAATTAAGGTTATGATTTAAAGCGTCTAGTATGTTCTGACTGGAAGATCATTTGGACTAAAAATAAGTGTAAATAAATGTAGAGAAGGGATACCTATTATTTATTGATACCAGTCAATTCTTCATATGATAGAATTTATTTGAAAGGAAAATTTTGTGATTTTCCATTTAAATGCCATATTAATGAAGAACAAGTAAAAAAACGCTACAAGACTTTCTTGACTGTAAGGAATTGCCAACACATTAAATAATGTTTATCTCAATTGCAAATTATCGAGTGTACTGACAACTTACCTGACAGATAATATAGTGTACTATTTGTCATGATAGCGCACTAAACGCCGTTAAAAAAGTTCAGCGGTGTGCAATAATATTTTTCTCGCGAAAAAAATCATTAGGCCAAAACATAAGCATTAAAATTTGCCGAGTTCAAGCCTAAAAGCATAGGGTTACTTTATGTCAGTCTTCACCGGGTACCAAAAGTTAATGGATGACTAGGATTTATGCGTGGTTTCAAAGATCAAATTGGATAACAGTGGCCTGTTTTTGCATGACCCCACTGTAAAGCTTGACCCCAAAATGTCATCAGAGAAATAAGAGGCTTTATTGCACATCAAAGGGAATTCGACAAAGAAAAAAAACGAAAAATCTTAAGTCTGAAGTGCAACGCGCCTCATTTTATATGATGCCGGCTCTCTCGAATGTCGCGGGTCACCATGACTCAACGTGGCATTATGGGTCACTCGCATAAAGAGCGACCCCCGGAGATATCCCCTGCCACTTAACTCTCCGCACCGCAAGGCCGCCTTCCTCTACGTCACACCACTCGGCCCTCTCGGCGCCAAACTGATACGGTTCATTTGCTGAGATTAGACGGTCATGCATCGGGTACCGCCGTAAGACTCCTCCGGTTCACGTGTCCAGGGTCTCGGGTTTGTCTTCCGGGTAGGTGTGGGAGGGATTTTCAGCGAGCAAGATAATGTTGGGCGGTAGTGCATTAACCTTCCATTTCCAGCAATCACCCCAGAACATCGATCTAGACTCGAGGGTGTGGTCTGACCGACTGACAAGATGTCTCTCCAAAAGCAGGCCTCAAACCTCAAAGCCCCGTTTAAACGGGAACATTCACTGTGCCAGAGATGGCTGACAATCTTTTGCCCGGCCATGTTGGAAGGAATTCGGGCTGGATTTCTCCGCTGTGTACTCATGTTGCCGTGTGTTCATTAGTGTTACAAGCGTTCTGCAACAACTGGCAATTAATAAAATAATAATAATATTGGGATTAGAATTGGTATAAGTCCGTCGGTTAAGATTTAGACTTTATCAGTTTATATAAATTACAAGACGATCTATTTTGTGAAAGCATCAAAAGCGTTTTAAGAAACTGGACATAAATATATTATTAAATTATGTATTAAATAATGAGAATTAAATTTTAATGTATGCTTTAGGTTTGCCGATAGTTAGTGCGGATAGTTTATTGATTTAAACCCAATTATTGTCCTAATTTGCTATGTGTCACTGACTGCATGACTCGCAAACGTCCTCTAAAACTTTTACACCAATTTGTGCATTTATGCAGTTGCCAAATACTCTAGTATTCATCATTTCTACAGCATTGGTAGCATACTGATAATGCTGTGCATGTTGGGGAAATCACACACTTAGACAGATATATTTGCTTGCGTATGCTTATGCACAACTGTCATTTCTTTAAATTTGTCGTTTCATTAATGTTAGTAAAAATTGTGTAGTATCCTGCCCTGCCACGCATCCAAGACGTAATGTTGCAGCGTATTATGTGAATGCAGATGAAGTCATAGGCAGTGATCAGGCCGTGGAAACAGTTATAAAATGGATAACGCTTAGATTATAGTAGCAATAAATAGTGACAATTGTAAAACTGTGCTCTATACATTTGACTAGAGTTAATTAATCATCATCATTGTCATTAACATGCTTTGTCACGGAAAACATATTGATTGATCATGTATATTTGATGAGAAGGATAAGTAAAAATATGCATGGAAAAAATATTTTAATACACTGATTAATGGGATAAACATTAAGATCTTTCATTTCTAAAATCTTCATCATTTTTCAATTTTATTTCTCTACTCACAAAGAAATGAAGGTGGAAATGTGCGCAGCTTTCCCGTTAGATTGCTTTAAAAATTGAATATGTTCTAACCCTTACCAGAGTGAGGAAATCGCAAGCAACTCTTATCTTATGCCAGCCAGGTGACATGCGATTTGGTTGTTCAGGCGGAGAAATTTACTGCTTACCACTTCCTGCAACAGCTATGACGTGGAAATGTCGCCATGTGTACACTGTACAGTGCTTTTGAGAGGGCCTAAAGTCCTGTGAACATATTTTGTGCCAGAATTGGATTGCAATCCTGTCCCCGGCTATATTAGATGGAATGGTGGCAGCCAATTGTAAGCAAACACGAAGCCAATAACAGTGACCTAGTCGCGGTGATAATTAGTGATAATAGTAAAACTAATCATGATTTATTTGATTAGGAGTAATTCATTGTCCCCATCATTGCTTTGATCGTGTTTTTTGACGTACCCGTTTATCTTTTCATATTACTTACACAGTAGAATAAAAAATGTGCACATGAAAAATAAGAATAATTTAATCATAATACTTACTGATTAGTGGCATAAATATTCAACTTTTTCATTTAAAAATATTTATCTTCATTCAATCTATTCACGACTCAACGAATGCGAGATTACGCACAACTTTGCTGCCAGGTCGCTAAAAGAATTGAAAGTGTTCTAATCCTTGCCAGAGCAAGGCAATCGTATGCCCGCAGAGAACATGGGATTTGGAGGTTCACGCGGTCTCTAACTTTAGTGGCATACCTACAGTGTAGTGCATGTAACTCACCCCTTGCCACACACCCTTGATGTGATTTGCAGGGTATTATGTGGATATAGAAAGTTAACGGTAGTTACTTCCCGCTACAACTCTGGCACCAGGAATTTTGCCGTGTGAACGGGGCGAAAGGGTGTGGTCTGACCGACCTGCAACATGTCTTTCCGGTGCAGAACTACCTATCAGTTTGTCTTTGTCCTCTCTTCCTTTCTTTCCCATATCGTTGCAGACGCTAATGCCATCACTCAAAGGCTCCCCAAAGGAAGGGAAGATTACCGTTCCTTCATCCCATTCAATTTTTTCCCGCTCCACAATCGGATTACAGATTTTTTCCTCCGCCGGAGTTATAAGAAACAAGCAAATTGGGGGGGGGATTAATTTCTCACTGTGACGAGTAAAAAGGAGGGAAGAAGCGGAAATCAAATGGCAGTGCACAGTCATCGATTAGAATGTGCTATCTCAGTGTTCTTAAGTGAGCCGTGCCGCCAACATCCGGCATGCTGGCAGCAATATGTTTTTTGCAATGTTTTGCAAACATCAATTTACTTTATATCAACGGCAGTAACCAAGACTGCCGAAGGGGCCACTGAGAAAGCAACATTCATGATACTTCATTTCTCTGGATTGATAAATGTGCCCAGATAATATGTAATCCAATCCCACACTATCCAGTAACAGATGTATAAGTAAGATGCACCTTTTTCGGAAAAATAGTCCATAATATTGCAATATAGGTTTTTTCGTTTTTTATTCACTAATAGATTCATGCATTGCGTGCGAGTTCAGTAATATATATTTTAAGGATTTTCTGTGAGTGGTTGCATGCAACATTACCTCATGAAACCCTAATGCGAGCAATGAAATCGTAGCCTAACTCACAGAAGAAAATCTGCTGGCCATTCTCACTATTCAGGGACATTCTCACTCTTGAACTTGTGTTAATTATCCCGATACATACCTCTTTGAAATAATGATAAAATATGTATCACTTTGATTTGGAACTAGGTCGACAGAGGTGTGTGCACTTTTCCTTGGGTGATAGTAATGGATGAAAGTCTCTACCCGATCTACTACCTTAGTATACAACTTTTAACTATTATTGCGATGTGTTTTAGGAAAATCACTCAAATTATTCATAATTCATCTTGCGAATAAAAGGGTTAGTAATAAATTAAGCCTGTTTATTAACAAGAGTTAAAGCATGGAGAAAAAGCAACTGAAAAAAACAGTTGTATTTCTTTAATAGCTTAATCCTACTTTTTGGTTATCCATGTAATATGGGTCAGCTAATTACGTTTCATTTTTAAAAACTTAATTCTCGGATCTGCCGTTGAAATCTATTACCAAGATCCAATTATTAGTCTGGACAACGCTTATAGGGCAATTTTTCAGTAATTTACAAAGCATTCGAGGCTAAGGAGTGCGTTGCTGGATGAGACGTAGGCGCAAACGTGGAATATCCGTTGACATACATTTCACTTTTGTCTTTTCCCGCTGCCAATTCCGTTTTACCTGTTTCCCCCTTTTTCCATAGCTGTCGTCCTAACACCTTCTGCTCCATACCCCTATGGTAACTCGTTGAGTAGCATGAGCATGCACGTTGTTTTAATCGGTTGATAGGCATGACATGGAGAGCTACCTATATCGGCCAAGTAGAGGGAAAAATAGAATTGAAGTTCTTTCAACCTAGAACAAATCATAGAGGATGTGAAAATGCTTCGAGATAAGTTTGAATGGAATAAATAGTGGGCAGCTATGAACCAATCTTTGGATTGAATAAATAATGATGACGATGGTATGAATCTACCCAGTGAGACACCTCAAGGGTGTGAAACAAGGAGTAACTTTACACCTAAATCAACTATACTATATCCTACGATGTTATTGAAACTATGACTATTGATATATTTGCATACAGCTGAAAATACCGGTTATGAGACTGATTTTCACCGACATATATGCTACACTAAACGTCATATAAAAGTTGATTCAGTCATAGTAATGGAACGAAAAATTTCTTCTTTTAATAATTATGTATATTTTTGAAAGGTCTCCGTCTGTTACATATTTGATCATATTTTCGTCTGCTTAATCCCTTCTTATTCATGGCTTTTTTTCAAAGTCTTTTCGTAAACCACGCATTCTCCTTTCGCCCGTCTCCTGGTGACGCATCTTTTTGACACTACTCAAGCGCCATTCAAATGAGGAATTTAATTTTTAAGGCCCGGAAAATTACGTGTCCCATAGACTCCAACATCAACGATTTTGAATTCCCTTTGTCCGCCAAGTACGTGTGGGCGTACATGCCCAGGGATGCGCAGTGGCTTATTTTCCGAGGCTCTGGAGGCGAGAAGTGAAAGGACGATGAAAAAGGAGAAGCAAAGGAGTGAATTCGGCCCCACAAAGAATGCGCTAATATATATTAGGGATCCTTATAAAGCCGGCTTGATATCGGAATTAGATGGTGTGAAGCGAAGATCAGCTAGGTTTGTAAAGAGATATTATAATAATTATAGCTGTGGGTCGATTTATAAGAACTGAAATGAGAATCGCTATCATAGCGTTGGTCAAAGATTTAATTTCATCTCCTTCAGGGTTGTGTATGTATATTTATATAAATATAATTGTTTTCACTTGGAATCGGCCATCATTCCATCTTCACATCACCATTGTGTTCTCACATTTTATGTGTTTCCTATCCTCTTTCTTTCACCACCTGTTTGAAAGAAATATTTATTATATATATACATATATATTTTTCAATATATTCAATATTTCTAAAAATTTCCGAAATTTCATATATAAATTCAATCTATATATTCTTTTGAAATTTTCGCCAATTGACCACAAATATATAAAATAAGACTTACAGGAGGTAGGAGAAAGAGATATAGATTAAGAATTTGTTCATACGGGAAAGTTTCGGACCGGTTGGTCCTTCCTCAGCTTTAGAAGTGACTTTGATTTAGAAGCTATATATATATATATATATATATATATATATATATATATATATATATATATATATATATATATATACATATATACAGAGGTTAAGAAATATACACAGGCAGGACAACGTCTACCGGGTTTTGCTATTATTTATATTATACAGAATTAAAACCCTTAGCTGCGAACAGTTTTGTAGCACATATTTAGTGCGTATTTTAGTAAAAATTCATTTCATGTCAGCCACACTTGGCGTGGCTTGGTGGACACAGTATGGACGCTTAAGAGGATAGGAAGAGAGGGGAGAATGAAGGAGGGTGGCAACTGGGAGGTTGGGATAAGGGTTGGGGGGAGGGGTCAGGAAGGAGGAGGAAGACTTAAAGGCGGGCAAGGCGAGGCAGGGCGCGTGAAAGATAAATTCCCGCTCCTTTCGTGGAATGATGGAGTGGCCTTTTGACAGGGCACAATGACGAAGTGCTTACGCTTGGCTTCCTTTTACAGCGCAAGCGACGTCTTCAGAAAATGGTGAAATTTTCCCGGAATCAGGTGTGCGTTTCCAGGGAGCGCCACTTCCACTTGATATTCAGGAGACGAACAAAGGAGGGGAATGCCCGTTCGACGTTCGAAGAATTAATTCTCCCACATCGCCCACCGTCTAGTTGGAGCGTAACATGAAGTTTTCAAGAAGAAAGTTAAAAAAAAGTAGACGGATTACCGCCGGGCGAAACAAGAATGCCAACGATAGAATAAATGACTGTTTCACAAAGTAACCAATATTTGAGTTCCCATGGTCGTGGATGTTCTTTTATTTTACCCAAGTTGGATTAATCCGAAACCACATTCTTCACGAATATTGGTCTATCGTTGAGTGTATTAACGGGAACAAAGCGCAACATTGCGTGAAATGTACACATGACGATTCTTCTTCTTTCTTGGGCGCTACAACCCATCATGGGTTTTAGTAACTTCTACAGCCCTCTTTCTCTATCTTCTTTCAGTTAATTTTAATTATTCTTCTTAAATCCTCTCTATTACTAATACTTATGATTTACGTCTACACTATGATACCAATTAATGTAGAAAATAAATTCATGAGGGAGATTTCCAGCCGTATGAGGTGATAGTGCTACAAGCTGATCAACTGTTGCAACTGATACAGTGTAGCTAATCAGTTGATTTGCTCCGTAGTGCTTCTTATTCTAATATTCCACGTAGTACTATAAACCTTTCAACCGGAAAAGTCTGCATTAGCAGAGCATAGCCTTGACCTTGGACATCGTGTCGATTTCCCAAATTCCACGTCACTTTCCTGGGCGTCCAAATATTGTGAAAGAATGACAAAATAAGCGATATTGATACAGATTGAGCAAAATAATATAAATAGAGACAACGGCTTCAACTTAAGTAGGACTTGGCGCCCAGTAATTGAAGAAATTCAAAGAACGCATAACGGATTCCACAACAATAATCTGTGGCTATATATAACTCCCAGCATCCTCGCTCAACTCATTATCCTGATGACGATGGCTGAGTCAACCATCGAAATGTTGATCAATTTAAAAAATCTTACCCGGTGTGATACCCGAGAAACTTTCACTCATACTATTTACCTTGTATCTCTGTGCTTTTATGTAGTTGAAAAATACAATAATACAAATTGTTTCTCTAGCATTGAAAGCAACCTATAGTGGCATGTTTGTGAAATAAAACCTACTGACAGGTGTTAGCAGGTTATTGCTAATTCACTAATAGTCTTAGTTATATATACTTGAACAGGATATAGTGAAGAGAACGATGGTGATAACTCACCCCCTGCCTCACATCTTGGCTTGCAAGATAATAATAATAATTTCTATATACTTAACAGCCAAAGCCAATTGCTAAGTATTTATTTTATGGACGATCACACACAACCATGCTCTGGGAGGTGTAAATTTCCTACCCAGGCGGGATTCGAATCCGCGACCTTTTGTTTGGCAGGCGAGGACTTTACCACGCCACCACCGAGGCCGGCAAATTTATTATTATGTAGATGAAGAGTCTCGTCATTTGTTCCTAGGTCTCCCTTATGGTCTATTTCTATCCATTGACAAATTTTCTTTGTCGATATTTTCTCTGTCATGCGTATTACATGAACTGACCATAATATTCTTTGTGAATTCATGAAGTGAACTATGGGTTCTCCGTTTATTTGCTCAGTTGATTTTCTACACTGAAGATTACTGCAAATTATCAATAGAGTCAGAGGAAATAGACACTGCATGGATGCATGCAGGGTCAATTTCCTCTGCTTCTATTGACCGTTTTAATTAATCTATATATATACATTAATTTTATAGCGAGTCAGTCAGTCATTCTGTATTCATTTTGGTTATTTATCTCTTAATTCTTGAGATAGAGAAATGAGGTTGAGTGTATTAAATGTGGATTCTCTGTCTGTATAATTTGGTAGTAGTTTTGGATTTTTAGCAGTTGATGGTGCAAAGAAAAATGCAAAAAACCGTGGCTATTAAGCTATTATGGGATGGGAAGGCTTAATATAATGCAATTGCTGTTTTGGGGAAGAAAATTTATTCTGAATGTTATTTTGGAAAACATTTAGCCACATTTCCCTCTGCTTCCACTTGAGTAGTGCAAAAAAAGGAAAAACACCAAGTTCACTTAAAGAACACACCAGACAGAGACTGCCATCAAAGGAGGCAAGCAGGTCTGCTAGTCTTTAATTTAATTTCCTTGTTAATTCCTCTCTTATTTAATTAATTTTCTACAGTTAACTTAGTTCTTCATTCCATCTATTTTGGTTGAAAAATCTTTGTGTTATACTTTCAAAATATTCAACTCTCTCTTAGTCTTTCTGTGTAAAAGTCCATATCTCGCATCCTTTTATCATAACTGGTGTTATTAATATGAGATCTCGTGGAGTAAACATATTCGGGAAATTACCGGCCAAGCTAATCGCAAATTGGGATTATTTAGAAGAGTGCATGTGTGACGATAAAGTTTGGGAAATCAGCTACGCCTCCTTTGTTAGACCCCATTTGGAATACGCTGCCAGTATTTGGGATCCTTATAGAGTAGGCTTGAAAACTGAGTTAGAACATGTGCAGCGAAGATTGGCAAGATACGGCAGTTATGATAATCTCGTTAGTGTTACTGACCTTCTGCAGCAATTAGAATGGGAATCGCTTTCAGATCCTCGATTACAATTTAGACTGAATATATTATTTAAGTTCCAAACAGATTTATTCTCTGATGACGTCAATAATATTCTACTAAATCTGATGTACTACGATATATCAGATAATGAGAATAAAATTAGGGAACGAGACTGCATAACGGACAGGTTTTAAATGTCATTTTTCCCGCAAATGGTGAGAGACCATAAAAGCTGCCAATGAGGCTTTTAACTAGGTTTGTCGAAAGGAAGTGTAGCTCTTATTGCCTAGTAGTAGTACTCTCTAATACTTGTATCCTTATCTACTATCTAGTGCTAACAGCACGCCGTGCATGCTTTCAGCATGACTCCTGAATCTCTATCCATTTACCTATGTAGTTGCTAAATACACATATACTAACGGTCCCTCTACCATTTCTTGCATATCTGTGGTGTAGTGTATGCTTGTGAGACTTCACCTCGTGACAAGCATTAGCAAGTTATTCTTATGAATAATTGGTCGTAATTACACTAACTTTAGGATATAGTGTAATGTATTTTGGTGACTACTCACCTTCTGCCATACATCTTTGAGGTGGTTTACTGGGTATTTTTTAGATGTAGATGTATTACTGTTTTGTATTTATATTTTAAGCTTGGAATGTTTGAGTTGAATATTAGAGCTAAGGTTTGAAAACGTGGTTGAGTTTAAATACCTAGGGTCAAGAATAAGCGTAAATGACAGCGATGACTTTATACTCTTACGCAATACCCAACGGGAGCCATTATAGTATCGCACCACCCGTGGTTTTCTAACAAAATGTGATACACGTCATAGCACAAAATCTTGGGTTTAGCTGGATGTTTAGTATGGACTCTTCCAGGTTCGTTTCAAAGGCTTAATGTTGGTACGCCAATGCTCAATCTACTTGGCTACCACACAATCTTTGGCCACCAATGAATAACTATAGATTTTAGGACCTATAGAAGAAACATCACCTTCATCCATTACTATACGGCATATTTATATGACATTGCCAGATCTGCATGGATTGGAGCACTATGTGGACACTTCTTACTAAAACAACAAATCTATGAAAATCACAAAATATGCCTTATTACATTACATAGTAAATTTTACTAACATTTAACCTCAGAATAGTATGTAATGCTAATTTAAAAAAGCCAATGTAGCAGCGGTGGGAGGAATTTAAATTCTTCGACAGAATTCATGGCCTGAATGCACTGAAACAATCAAGGATTTGATATCGTTTAAAGGAAATAAAGGAAATTGACTGCAGAACTGATAGATTTAAAATGTCATTTTTCCCACGCACAATGAGGGATCATAATAGTTGCGATAGGTCAATCATATTAAACTCCAACCCTCAATAGGTAGAGGAGAATTTTCACTTGTGCTTAATAGCACAACATCATTACTAACATTTCACACCGGTTAATTTGTCCGGCATTAATTTTTTGGTCTCTGCATGAAGTAGCATCTCTTAGCATTCATAAATTAACAGTATTAGTAATATTTACCACCAGATGTGTGTACAGCATTGTTCTGCATGTTTGAATGTTCATTTACGTATCGCTCTCCTAGTTTCCGGTTGGACTGCACACTGTTCTCCGGACTGCTTTTTGGCCTGCGCCTAGCGGCCGGGGGAGCGTGCGAGGTTCTGACCTGTGATGGGACGAGTGTTGCATACCTGGTGTGCAATCACCTCGTGCCACACATCCCAGTTGTGGCTTGCACGGTACTTCGTAGATGTAGATGTTAAGGAGCAATCCGAGAAATATAGGAACGTAATTTAAGGAAAGTTAAAAATTAATGTGTAGGAACTGTGCCAATCAGTTATACATTTGCATTGAGTGATATTAAATTAATTGTATGTTTACTGAACTGCAGTTGCTGTTGAAATAATGCGAGTACACACTTTTTCACGAAGAATTAAGGGATAGTAAGTATGTGCAAAATCTTCTCTTTGGTCATGGATAAATAAATGCTTTATTTGTCTAATGCAATAAAACCTACCCACAGTGACTTTCCTTCTAAAATATGTTGTTGATGAGTTCTGAAAATTTTAATGTTCTTATCTAAATATATTTTATTTGATAAACCTCGCGTCATACAACATGTTATAGTAATAAGAATTGATTTAGTGTAATAATTACTCACGTGGGCTTAGATTTCATGAGGATCTAAGGATACCGGACAAACTCGAGAATGTGCTAGCTGGTAAATCTCGCGAGCACTCATGAACTCATTGAATAGTCGGAGCGTAGAACTCCGCCAAGTCTTGGAAAATGGTAAATGATTTCGAGAAGAGTGGGACTCGGAGAGAAAATCTAATTTCCGGGAGACTTGGAAAAGAATGACATAGCAATATATGTAGCTTGAGAGAATGGAAACTCGTTTTTACACCATGCTCTCGCTAATCGCAAATTCAGATGCAATTACTCAAAGGCGATAATACACCATTGAACACTAAAATAACGTGATGCCCCATTTTTTATGTTGATTCACTTATAATTTTATTTTAGTTTAGTGGTGATATAGCTGCATTTCTGTGCTATTTATGCTCTAGGAAAGCATGAAACTCGGGGATTGATGCTCAGTTGATGATCTTAAAATTGAAGATCTACTTCTAAGATCCCCGTCTAAATTGATTTATTAATAAAACAATGCTTCATCAGTTCACGATCCATGATTATTTTTACACGCTTTAAGCTTACGGGAACATCACATGTTTCACGGGAGCCCTCATTTTGGCTCAGAGTGGGAGAGACAAGCATCTGCCATGCATCCAAACGATAAGTGGACGGGTCCGATCGTGAGTTGCCTCTTTCCTCTCTGGCCATATTCTGAAAGTTATACCCCTACGAGCCCAACTTTTTGTATCCCATCGACCCGACGGGGGATTTTCTCTCGATTAAGCAGCTTTCGACATGAATTTAATGCGGGTATAATCGTCGGGGCAGCTTCCGACTTGTCTATCACCATAATGGCAGCTATTTATACACCTATCTACTCCCTACCTCATGGATCTGCTCCGATTCTATCCCTCCCGGAAAAGCGTGATTACGAATTTTCCACGCAACAATATGCTCGCCGAGAACGAATTTCTCCCTCGGGTGTCATTAATATGCATCGTATCGCCGGACCTGCACGCTGCACGGCCTGGTTAATTCAGGCCGACCACGAATCTCCACTTTTTCGCCGGTATTACCTTCACCTCGGCGCATCTCACCCAGATGGATTACCTAATCCCCCTCCCTCCCCTTCCCTGCCTTCCACATGCTCCTCTCTTTCCAAGTCTGTCCTTTCGACCGAAACCCCTAACCCTAGCAAGAATTTCCGCCTTAGAAATTCCTGAGCTCCTCGTACATGCCGGGAATACTCGGGGATCCGTGGATTCAGCGAATACAGGGCGAGGGGGAGATAGAGAGAAGGTATAGAGAGGATAGTGGAGGAGATGAATACGTGAGGAAGGAGTGATGAGGGGCAGGAAAGTAAAAGGAAGTGAATATTTCACGAGTTAACGGCTCGCTTCTTTTTTTTTAGCTCATTCCGACCCGGAGGATCCTTGCGTTTTTCGGGGTCCCAGAGATCTCCTCAGATGTGCCTCATGAAATTTAAAATTGCCTCCGTCCATTATCAACCGAGTGCTGTTGTAAAATAGCCCTTGGATGGTAGGTAACCAAAAAAGAAGAAATTATGTCCATACCATGTCGTAAAGCTTTCAGAAATACGCTTTGATGCCGAGAATTAAAACGGGGTGGACGTATAAAATGTTAAGCCCTCAGAGCTCCGTAAGCGTTTGCCCCAGTGTGCACAGTGGAGCTCAGAGGAATAATCGATAAAAACCTCTTGCTATGTCCCAGTTAACGTTCCCGCATAAAGGATTATGTGCAAGACCCATAATAGCTGATGAACGACATCGTTAAGTATCATTAAAAATTCCTCGGTGACTACATGAAGGATGGACGTATATTTCCTCCGTTTAATTCCGTAAATGCTAGGCAATTACTGGAGTAACTCGTCGAATCGTCTAAATCTCCCATTTATTACAACCGAATGCTTTTTATTTTATTTTAAGACTGTTTTAAAATAATGGTCGCATTTCCATACATGTCGTGGCATTGTTTTATTTCCGAGAATTTGTTTTCATTGAGTTCAGTCACGAAGTCTTTACTTCCACGTATAGTGCTACATTTTTAGGAGGAATTTTCATTGCCTTCGCTCCATAAATGGGTATGACTTAACATTACTAGCGTCTGCAATAAGTGAAGTTGAGGAAAAAATACGCTATTTATCGGATTCCGAAACAGGTCTCAAAAGGCAGCCGCAGAGTATTCGGTTATTACGCTGACGTCTAAACGGAGTTTCCTCCGGGCAATTTTCCTCTGCACCCATTTCGTTCTTACCGCATCATAACTCAGAAGCAGCATTAAAAAATAAATGTCTATAAACTTAAATGCTAAAATTCTCTGTGATTGGTTTTCTATGAATGGTTGAAGCAGTATGACGGTAACTATTTTGGAAAAATATCAGCACTTTCCCAGTCCAGAAATACATTATCTGAACCTCGTTTATAGCAAATTTGAAAGTCTCAGCTGCCAACACATGCTGAATTTTTTCATTCATCTACTCAAAGAAGGCTTGTTATTTTGCAGGAGTTAGGAAGGAAACCTTTAAAAAAATTGAAACAGTAGATATTTAGCATAAGTATATCATGCAACTCGAAATTCATAATCAGATCTTAGGCCTTATTTAAATGTAAAACTTAACAATGATGGAGTATCGGTGAGTTTTTAAAGCCTTAAAAATAGTCTAGTGAAACAATTACCTGACAATGCGTATAGCCGGGTAAATTATGGGAAATAAAACACTAGGGCTGTTACTACCTGCGGTGGTGGACAAGTAATCCATAACAAGGCAAGACCAAACTAGAATACTCTGACTTTATGTCTGCTTGTAGGGCGCTACGCTAATGTATATTTACCAATGACCCTCGAAGCTGTCACAGAAACGTATGTCATAAAATGTTAGCCTTTCAGTGGTGGTAGTGATGCCTAGGGACGGAAGTAATAAAAGATTAACTGTTTGGAAGAATATAGGGATGTATGTGCCTTTCTAACGGCGTGTCAACATTTTAGTTTTATGAGCGCCTATTCAAGGTAAAAGGTTACTCAATTGCACACCGCTAAGGACAAACTGTAAAAATACGTTTACTTACGAAAATGGAATAGAAATTTATAAAAGAAAACATACGTGAACAACTGGGTATTAAAGTAAAGACGATATTGCAGACTTATTGAAAATAATACCTACGATTTTTTGCAATTTTATGCCCTTTTAAAATTGTCGAAGTAGTCAGATTTGGCCATAAATGGTTAAAAATGTCAATTACCTTAAAAAATAATAAAACCTTGTCTATGGCAGATGAATCATCCCCTATATCTAGATGGAGTGTAGTATAGCTTGTAGTATCCATGAATTAAAAGTATGAGTCGTACTAATCAGCAGTAGTATGTAAACCCATTTAGTGCATATTAATATGATTGTTAACGTAGCACTTCCTTGGTTTCTGGGTTGCCATTGCAAAATTCTCCTTACCGCTTTTTGGTCCTTACCTATTGGCCGGGGTTCTGATTTGAACTTGGACGAGCACTGCATGTTTGGTGTGGAGTCATTCCGTGCCATACACCCCGGAGGTGGCTTGCATGGTATTTCATAGATGTATATGAAAATGAATCTGCTCTGGATTATCGAATATCTTTCTTATCTGATCGTGTTCCTGGCTTTCGGTCGAAACGAGTTCCACGGTTTGAAATGCACGACAAACGTGAGACCACGGGTTAACATCTTTAGTACTGCACATGAAGTGCTTTCTTCATTTCACCCCTTATAATATCTATGATTATATCCGCGAATCTCCAGGATTCGAATACGTACCCTCAGCGTGGGAAACCGGTGCTCTTAGTCACCGCACCAAAATCGACCCCATACCATTTAAAAAGGGCGTGGTCGGAATGGAAAGGATTGCAGCGCCCGAAAGACGACGAAATAGCCGACCTATCCGTAAAGAAAGGAAGCTGTGGAGAGGATCGGCTTGATGTCCCGATAGGCGGGGCCAAGGCACGGGCTAGGCGGTGGCGGCGTTTCACATACGTCTGCCAGATGGCTCTCTCTCTCTCTATGTATCTCGCATTTCGGAGTTCGGTGTCTCGCCTTGGGGTTTTTCTTATCCCCATCCTCCCTTAAAACCCATTCCCTCCCCCCAAAACCACCGCTTCCCCAGACTTTTCCACACCCCCGCACCTCCACTCCTCTCACCGCGGGGGGAGGATGAGACGATAGTACCCATAACGAATTCAGCGGATGTTGGCGAGAGGCTGTGCCGGGGGAAAGGGGAAGAAGGCCTCCTCGCTCTGTGAAGAGGGTTGAGCCGTGGCTGGCGTGATATTGCTGCGGGGGCCTTGGGAGATCGGAATCGCCGGATTGGAACCTCCCTCCCTCTCCTCCTCGCTCACGGAGACTTCAATATGCCGTGCCCACCCTGCTCTCCCTCTCTTAATCTCTTCCTTTCTCCAAATCTAAGAGACGCCCGCCTATCTTCAATCTCCTCTCTCTCTCTCTGCTCCCACTCTGGAGACTCATTCTTCCCACCAAACGTGATTTTCTTTCCATTCCTTTACGACAGTCTACCGGTAGCCCACGTTTTCTACTCTCGGCAGTCCGATGCCTTATTTCTTCCTCTTAGATTCTACATCTGCGCACTACCCTGTAAGCCACCTCAAGGGTATGTGGCACGGGGTGTGTTACAACCAAGATATACCACACTGTACCTACCCCAATAAAATTAATGAAACTACCACTGATGTGGGTGCATTACATGTGGTAGGATGGGAATCTCTAACTGATCGAAGGGAGAAGTACAGGTTTAATCTTTTGCCCAAGTTTGGAGCAGAGTTTTTGCCGGACGTACATCATATACTGCTAGAGCCAACGTACTACGGTAGAAGCGATCACAGGAATAAGATAAAGAAAATTGACTGCAGAACCGATATATTTAAAATGTCATTTTTCCCGTGTACAATAAGGGATCATAATAGTTGCGATAAATCAATCATATGAAACTTCCACCCTCAATAGGTAGAGTAGAATTTCACTTGTGTTTAATAACATAACATCATTACTAGCACTGAACACCGCTTGATATGTCCGGCATTATTTTATTTTGTTCTCTGCATGAAGTAGCATCTCGTAGCATTCATAAAATAACAGTATTAGTAATATTAAACATTTGATTTGTGTATAACATTGTTGTGCATGTTTGCATGTTCATTTACGTATCACTCTCTCAGTTTCTGGTTGGACTGCGCACTTTTCTACTGGCTCCTTTTTTGACTGCGCCTAGCGGCCGGGGGAGCGTGCGAGGTTCTGATTTGTGCTAGGACGAGTGCTGCATACCAGGTGTGGAATCACCCTGTGCCACACACTCTAGTGGTGGTTTGTACGGTACTTCGTAGATGTAAATGTAGATTACAAAATAAACATTCAAATACTTGTCAGGAGGTGATATTTCACCAACATACATCACACTCTTGGCATTTCAACAATACTAGAGAACATAATCTGAGGTTTCAGGCGTGATGGAGTGGAAACGGAACATAACTGCAATTAATGAAAAAGAGGAATTTCATAAATGTCATTCTTGTGGAAATTGCTCTTTTTTCATAATTGCAGTAATGCTAGAGAAACTATTTATATTTATATATTTTGTATATACGTAAATGGAAAGAGATATATTAGTTACACCTTTAACATTAGAATGAACAGCGTTGGGTTCATTTTGTTTTGGAGTTATTTCTCAAAGTCAGACTTCCATCGTATGAACATGCATTAAAAACTTATTTTCTCAAACCATAAACTGATCAGAAAATGACGAGTAGGTTATAGGGTCAATTCAAGGGAAGTTATATTTTTACCCCTACTTTTGAAAATGTGTACGCCTCACGTTAAACATTCAATATGAAGGTCGTGCAATAAATAAGTTGATACTGTTTGGGCTTATGGAAATAATAAGTTATGATTTTGTTTATATGATCTGCCGTATGCTAGGTACACATTTTAGAACAAGCTGTGTGGGAAAAATAAACATTTATACAGGTAATATGAATTCTCGAATGGCCTACAACCTGAGTAAAAATTAACAGATGGTTGGATAAATCATTTCGCAGTATGTTTAGTCTTTATTGAGCTAAATTTTGACGTAAGCAGTAAGACTTTGCATTTCAGCAAAGATTTAGGTGGGCATTGCATGCCTTTCAAAAGGACGAAGAGATTGATAAATATTAAAATGAATTGATAGTGTAAAAAAGAGAATCGATAGGGCTAGTCAATAACGACTTATTGCTGTTAGAGGAAATTGTATTTGGACGTGATCAATCGAGCAAAAAAATAGTATCAGCAAAACACCGCAGGACTACGATAAAAGGTCCAGTAGACAAGGTAATCGTAAATAAGCTTTCAGGAAAAGTCAGAGAAGCGCTCGTTAACAACATAGGTGATGAAATCAGTGAACACTCAGCGTTCGCAATAATTTAAATTATGAGGTTAATATATTTAGTTTGAAAGAAACACGGCTAAGCAGTTCAAGGAGATCGTACACAACTATTTTGTGTAATGTTATTTTTAAGCAATACTCTTTAAAGTTACGACTATTTTCATGGGTAGGGGCTATCATGCATCTCCAAAAAAAGTTTAAATATTTCACGTTCAACGTTGAATTAATTGAGAGTAATAAATGACATTTTTTTTGGCTGGAAACATTTTCCATTCAAAATGAATGAAAAAAATTTAATACCTAGTTCATTATATTTTTAGAGGAGCAAAAATTGGAGCTGAGTACAATCAAAAATATGGTAGGAATCGTTTTACGTACCAATCTGGCGTGCAAAATAGACTATGTGATTGCTATTAGGAACTTGGTAGACTGTAATGTGACTATGATTGACTGATTGGACTATATTGTGCCGGATTGGAAGTATTATAATTCGATTAACCGTTGACTCTCTAAATATTTGTAATTCAATTTAAATGGATGGCTCTGAATAAAGAATACATTTTTGCGGCATAGATCTAATGTTAATCAAATTTTGTTACGCTACACGATGCAATCTTCGAGAAATCCCCGTAGATGTCACAGCGTAGCTAATCTGATGGTAATATAAATCAGTCCCATATGACGCCACTTCTATTTATTTTTTAAATGTTCTATGACTCACTTCCAGAGAAATTTCATTTCTTCAATGCCCTTCTTCGATGTCATCTCGTCCATGTGCTTCACGAAGGAGTATCCCAGGACTTATTTTCTCCTCAACTCTTCTTCTTCTCGTTCCCCCTGAAATATAACTAGCCCTCCGTCCACATTTCTATCATCACGTCCGTCTTGCGTTCGTTCAGACAGATGTGAGGTCACCCGAGGCTTATCTCTACTCATTCCCGCATCAATGGATTTTTTTTATTGGGAAGTCCCCTCTGTCTCTCCTTACACTGCTACAACCCCCGCCTTACGTATTGAAAAGGGCATCTTTCTCCTCAGCACATCGGCGAATTATGTGACCCGAATATTGTAATCGTCCACTGATTCGACCCTATATGTATCTCCGTACGTATATACACACCCACATAAAAGATCTGACGTTGCCAGTCTGAGAAGCATATATGCCAACATGATTTAATACCTCACAATAGGGTTGCAATATGGACATAGCTCGATTTTGATAGTATACGGCGGTGTATAGATTTTTTAATGGTTTAATGTCAATTATAATTTGTATAGAAAAAAACGATTATCTATGCTGAGGAAATGGTAAGAGAGGCCTAGGATGAGCTAGATGTGGGGATGAAAGTAGGAGGCCAGTGGATAAAGTCGGTTAGATTCGCAGACGACCAGGCGTTGGTCAGTCGGTCATCGAAAGGATTGCAAACTTTAGTAGATGCACTGGAAAAGCAGTGTGAGAAATTCGGAATGAAGATAAATAATAGGAAAACAAAAGTAATGAGGTTCTCTAGGACAAAGAAAGCGAAGCTGGTGATAAGAGTAGGAAGTCACAAACTGGAGCAAGTAGAACAATTTAATTACTTGGGTAGTACGCTAGAAGAAACAGGACATAGTAGCAAAGACATTAGGAGGAGAATAGCGCTAGCGAAGGAAGCGTTCAACAATAAAAGGGAGCTGATGACGGGGACCTTAAGTAAGGATGTAAAAAATAGGCTGGTGAAGAGCTTGATATGGAGTGTGCCGTTGTATGGGGCAGAAACGTGTACCTTGAGAAAGGAAGGCGAAAATAGGCTGAAGGCTTTCGAGATGTGGGTGTGGAGGAGGATGGAGAAGGTGCGTTGGACGGAAAGAAAGACAAATGAGGAAGTTCTTAACATGGTGGGCGAGGAGAGGAAACTTGTAGATGAGATTAGGGGAAGATAGGGTAGGTGGCTGGAAGGGGTAATGAGGGACAATGGTTTGCTGAAGGCCGTGATAGAGGGTAGGATGTTGGGTAAGTGGGGAAGGGGAAGGAAGATAATCGGTTTTATGGACGGGATGAAGAAAGGTAGGACTTATGCTGAGATGAAGAAAGAAATACTAGAGGTAGAAAGGGCACGACACGTGTAAGCGTTCGTTGGATATTCTCTGACTTTCAACACAACCTATCTCTAACTGGTAGATTACTGTTGTGAATGAATGAATGATGCTTCAAAAGTTACCAATATGTCTACCAATGGAGATTCCTAACGTAGTCACCACTGAAGACGGTTGGAAAACCGGAAATTTCGCGATGTGTGTGCCTTTTTCTTTTTTTGTCTATCGGAGTCGTCTCTATCTACGAATTTTGTACATCGCCGAATCGCTGTCTCCGACCTCTGAACGTATATATATTGTTAATGCCGGGATCACGGAAAAAGGAAACGGCCCTAAGCCTGAGGAATGGATTTAGATCGCTCGGTGGAGATAGAGTTGGTGCTGAGAGGAAGGAGATGTTTCCCCGTCGACTTTCTTTCGGAGGCACCGGTGGGGGTGGTGGAAGGGGGGAGGGTTCTTACGCATTTGACGCTAGAGATCAACCCCCTGATATGGTGTTCGGCATCCGAAGACGAATAGATGAACGGATGGATGCGGGAAAACCGGTGACTCGACGCTTCGTGCATCGGAACTCATTCGGTGCATTCCTCTCTGAAAAGCGAAAACTTACCCGGTGACTTTCCCCATTGACAAAGGGCAGACTAGATACGAACATAGGCATGTTGACTGTTTTAGACTCATCTCTCGTTTGTCTTCTCCGTTTTTCATCCTAGGCTATATCTGCAGGTTTGGTGTGGCGGTGATGTGAAGCAAGTTCCTCCGATGGAAAAGTGAAAGAGAGATGCTTCATCGTTCTGGTTAGCCTACAACTACATCTGAATCATACACTTCAATCCTCCTCACGGGTGTGTGGCAGAGAGTGAGTTGTCACCAACATGCACCACACTATATTCTACTAATGTTAATGAAAGGTCAGATTTTATAAAACGAAATTTATGCATTCGGAAATACCTGCGAACCCCTGTCAGGATGGATGTGAATATCTCCAACATTCACTTCACAGTACGTATGCTACCAATGCTATAGAAACTATGAGCATTAGAGTATTTGGCAGGTGCATAAATGCACAGAGATACAAAATTTATGCAGGAGGCATACGAGGCTTGATGATAGTAGCTATTCTCGGAGTTGCTAGAGATAAGAAATCTACACGATAGTTTTTACGATTTGAAAACTTTATATCAGGCTAGTTTCAGTGCGAGGATATTATTATACCCTGCTCTACTTAACTATTACTTATATTAGTGGAAAAATAAAAGAGATACCATTCCCACATGATAGACAAAAAAATTACTTCACTACCTTTCGACAAACCTAGATAAAAGTGTCATTGGCAACTGCTATAGTCTCTTATCGTTTGCGGAAAAAAATGCAATTTAAACCTGTCTGTTTTGTAGTATAGTTTCCTAATTTTATTCTCATGATCTAATCTACCACAGCATGCTGAGTTTTGTAAAATTTTATTTACGTCTTTAGACAGTAAATTGGTTTGGAACTTGCATAAATGATTAAGTTTTAATTTTAAACGACGGTCTAAAAGTGACTCCCCTCTCAGTTGTTACGAAAGCTTGTAACACTGACGAGATTATCATAACGACCTTATTCGTATCTTGCAACCCTTCGCTGCACGCGTTCTAACTCGGTAACATTATCGTCACATTTGCCAAGTGCTTTTTTAATAAATCCCAATTTATGATTAGCTGGGCCAGTTATTTCCCGAATTTACCCCACTAGAGTTCATTATTCAGTACGACTCCAAGGTATTTAACAAATACTTCAGTCTCTAATTGGCTATTATTTATGCAATAGCTGTTATGAGGAGAATTTTTCCTTCTCCAGACAATTCGTTACAATTAATTTATTCAAACTTTGTTCTAGCTCCCACGCATATTACCACTATTGGATTGACTCCAGGCCCATTTTAGTGCTTCGCTTATCATTAAGGCTACGGATTTCCCAATACACAACTGCGTCGTCTGTAAATAATCAAAGCTTACTGTCACGCACTTCACCGATGTCGTTCATATACTTAAGGGACAAAAGTGGCGTATGAAACTCCCCTGCATGACTACCGATGTTAATTCAGCTTCATTAGGGGTAGCGCCGTCTTAAGCAACCCTTTGCATGGAATTGATTAAGAGTTCTGTAATCCAAAAACTAAGTCGTCGTTTAACTCGAAAGATTGTAATTTTATAAATAACTTTCTAGGGGACACATTATCAATTGTCTTTTGTATGTACCTAAAGCCAAAAGATTTACGCACAAATGTTATTGTTGTCGGATCTATTCAATTTCCTCAACCCTCAAAATAAGGTGAAAAATAAAACTTGTCTAATTTTATCGTGTTACTTGTGTGGCGAACCAATCTCTGTATTTTTTTAAACGCCAACCAATTTGCATATTTCTCGGCTACCTTTCGTATTTTACCGTGAAGAGGGAAAGGGATGTCATTAAGGGTCAAACCACATTCACTTCACCATTTTATGAGGACGTGAGACCGAGGACGGAAACGTGGCAAGTTAACAGAATTTCCACCGCTTCCAAATGGCATAACGTGGTTCCAACGTGGATTCGAGAATTAACAAGCGACGCGATATGATCGCCGATAAAATTCCCTCGAGCGACGGAAAACTCATTTGAAGTCGGTGTCTATCCGATGAGAGCCTATCTGGTGGAATAGCAAACGGGATTGTTGGAAAACGACGATGGTATTATAATGTCCCCGAGGATTTTTTCGGAGAGTGAGAAAAAAAAATTATTTCTCTATTCCACGAATCCAACCCAATTGGGTTCACTCCCATCAAGGTTTATGAAATCCTTGAAAAATCACCTGGCTCTTCCGCCGCGTGGAAAAATCACTTGTCCATGTGTCCACCTCTACATGTGCGATATACCGTGCAAACCACCTTCAGGGTGTGTGACACGGGGAAATTCCACACCAGGCAACATATATTTCGCGTATTGGATGCCTGGTTTATTATAATCGTATATATATTTGAACTGTAGTTGTAATATGTAGTAGTAGACTTAGGTGTTGTTGTAAAACTCGTAAATATTAACGGTCCCTCTAATATTTGGTTAAAGGGAACGTTAGATTAGATGAACGAACGAGTATTACACTCATCCCAGTCAAAGGTGAAGCTCAATACACTCCCCCGACCCCTTGGAATCGACCAAAAAGCGCTAAGTATGTTGGAAATCCGGTAAAAAATAAACTGTTTCGAACTTACGGAAAGTGTTAAAAATACATTTATTCCTTTGATCTGTCAGAGATTTCCACCCTAATACCTTCAACGATTCGGTCACATTATTAAGTTAATCGTTAACAAGTTAAAATCTTGCTGCTATTCGATGTTCTCGATCTATTTCTTAGCCTATCACCACTTCGTGTGGGTATCATATGCTATTGGCATACTCTAATTGAAGTATCACAAGAGGAAATATAACATCACTCTTTAACACTCTCGTCACATTTTCCTTGTAGTAATTTACTCATTTCCAATTTACGATTAGTCAAGTAGGTATGGGTGACTTTATTTGCACGTCATGGATTTTGATTCTGCAACCTTTCGAAATGTGCGTTTCATGTGAAAAGGATAGTAATGTTACCAAATTTCACATACGCCAGCGCAGGCAAAGTTACCTAATCTTCGATGAACGCGTTAATATTATGACAAAAGTGGACTTTAAATCACCTGATTACTTTCGAAAATTGAGTTCTTGAATCGACCCCCTGAACTGTAAAGTCCGGTACACGATTGGTGTGAACTTCCGTTTTAACCACGAGATAATTACAATGGCCATACGAAGGCGTTTGCATACTTTTGAACGGTTAAATTTGAACGTAAGCTGTTAACTTCTAAGTTCATACTGTAACAACTTACATGTTCAGGGTTGACGGCTCCAGGGTGGCTATAATGGTGCTTCCACACGGTACGGGGTGATTCCACAATAAGGCATACAATACTATTCCCAGTTTTAACTCAAACCCCGCACGCTCCCCTTGCCGCTAGCCTTGGATCAAATGTCAGTCAGGAGAGCTTTGCTCGACTAGAACAGAAAATATGACAGTGCTACATTTGAGGAACATTAGAGCTCAAGGTAAACGCATTTAGATATATGTCGTATTTAGTATTACAAATCCTACTAATACATGGATATTGCAGAGGGCAGATACAACTTCATCAGTTAACGAAGAACCTTGAGGCAATCCAATAGTGGTGCAATGCGTTGCAGCTAGAATTAAATTTGAATTGTGCTGTAAAGAATTTCTGGAAAAGGAAAACCTCCCCAAATTACAGGTGTTGCAAAGAGCATAGCCAATTATAGACTGCAATATCTGTTAAATACCTCGAAGATATACTGAATAATGAACTCTCGTGGGGTAAAAATATTTGGAAAACAACTGATCAAGCTAATCGTAAATTGGGATTTGTTAAAGGAGTACTTGGCACTGTGACGATAAAGTTACAGAGTTCAAACGCGTGCAGCGAAGGTTGGCAAGATACGTAAAAGGCCGTAATGAGAATTTTGTTAGTGTTACAAGCCTTCTGCAACAACTTTGGTGGAAATAGCTTTTAGACCGTTGATTAAAATTTAAACTTGATAATTTATGAAATCTCCAACTTCTAATTTTAAATTACCAAAAAACCAATTAAATTTCCAACGACGTAAATAACATTTTGCGGCACTCAGCATGCTACGGTAGCATAGATCATGAGGATAAAATTACAGAACTAAACTACAGAACGGACATATTTAAATTGTATTTTTTTCCGTGAACGATAAGAGACCGTAACAAATGTCAATGAGACTTTTATCTAGGGTTTTCGATACGCAGTGTATCTAGTCTGTTGATTTTCTCCCTAATGATTGTATCCTTATCTACTACCTAGTACCAACAACGCGTTGTACATGCTTCCTGTATAACTCTTGCATCTCTGTGCATTTATGTGATTGCAAAATAAATTAATAAAAACAGTTTCTCTAAAATTGGTGACATGACTATAGTGTAGTGCATAATGGTGAAATTTACCCTCCTGACAATTTTTTGCAGGTGTTTCTCATGAGCTAACAGTCAAAGCTTCATACACTTTATTAGGGTGCAGCGTAGTGCATGTTGGTGATAACTCGCCACCTGCTACACAACCCTGAAGTGGCCTTCAGGATATTATGTAGAGGTAGATGTAAGTAAGTATTCAAGTACCAAGTCTTCTTTTCCTAAAGTGGTCGAAATTTTTAAAAAGGGAAAAGCCATCGCAACCATTAGGATTTCGTATTGTCCGCGGATAAATGAAATATTTTATATCTTTTGGTTCTGCTATCTCTTCCCTTTACATTGGTAAGGTAGTAAAATCCGTACTAATACATTTTTGTCCGCCCACAACTATTGTTTACCGTAGAATTGTTCCCTCACAATCGCTATTTATTTCCCACGATGTAACCTCAAGACGGATGACTGTTGTCAAAGGACTTTTGCGTTGACGAACAAACGCATGCCGAAGTCGAATACTCGAGTATTGTTCACGGTTAGCATTTGAAAATGACGTCAATCGTCAAACCAGCCTTTAAGCTCCATCCAGCTGCAAACGTAAAAGCACCCGTTTTCCAATCTCACGGCGTCACTTCTATTCCTCCTTCCCTTTCCCAACTCCCGTAATCAATTTCCCAATACGCACCAAATGCCGAATCCGAGGCAATTCTGACTTGGGCTGGCCCTGGTCCTCCCTCATAACCACCCATTTCAATTTCCTCCAATCCGAAGCCCCCCCCCCCTCCCCCTTTTTCGCTGAAAGGTCTTAGGAAATTTCTCGGAGCAGTTATTGAAGATCCTAGAATCGTTATGGGCCTCTAAATCATCGTAGAGGGATGCGGGAAAAGAGGAGGAATCTTTATTCAATTTTGCGAAGGCGATGCATTTGCGTAGAGGATGATTAGGTGGCGCTTTGGGCATTGGAAAGACTGGATTATTTCACGGATTAACCGGTGAAGTTATTGATCCTAACGCGCATGGAATCGTAGGTATCTTGAAAGTTTTGAATTGCCTCTATTCGAGTAATGATGCAACGGTTGAGTGGCTTTATAAAGATTGGCGATTACTCGATTATAAATAAGTTTTTACTTTCATCAACGATTTATAGTAATAATATATCTACCCATGTATGCACTAAACTAGTGATTAAGAAAATGGACACAGAATTACAAGGTACGAAATGACGAGAAACTTTAACAGTTAAGTTAACTTGTATTACTGGTGTATGCCCAATGGGAATACACCAGTAATGGGCATTGCCCATGTATAATTGCAAGAAATCTTATAACTGATGCAACATGCTGCTTGACTTGTTATTATGAGTCGCTACCTTATCATAAAGAATGCTTCATATAAATATACATAATACACTGAAAGCCACCTCAAGGGTGTGTGGAAGGAGGTGAGTTTTTATCAAAATTTATTACACTATACCCTAATAAGTTTAATTAAACCATGAAAATTGCTAAACCGCAAAGGAAAGTCCTTTTGGTCTGAGCCCCGACATGCTACAAACGAAAGCTCAAAATAAGCTTTTATTCCATGAGCAAGGATTTTAATATGTCTGTATGAATGTGATTTTATTAAGGTAAAATTTTTGAAGTAAAATAATGCACCACAACCTTCGCTGCTAAAAAATCTGTACTGAGCCCCAAATAACACCTCGTAACAACCAAGATAATTCGTCGGTTATCTCACCCTCACTAAAAAAAAGAATTGTCATTCATAAAGTTGAGGAAAATTAGAATTTAGTCAAAAAAAGTTTGAATTCAAATTCACAAACTGAGCTTTATGAGTAGGAGGGAGAAAAACACCCATTCCGAACAATGAATAAATTCGAGGGTGTAGCCACGCGTGATTTTTAATTTCCTTCCCACGAAACTGTTTCCCATCATGGTGAACTTTGGCTGCAGAGTCGCTTATGCTGACATTAATTACCGTATAACAAAATTCCATTTCACTATTTCCACTATCCCCCTTTTCAAATTTAAATTTATTTGCAGTATTAAAAAAGAAAGCAGTAATAACTAGAGTTAGTTCAACTTTCAATTCAATTAGTCAGCCTTGCGAGTTTTAATTCGGTCCCATTGAAATATACATGAAAAGGAATTTCAAATTGGGATTAAAAGGATGAGATTTTTCGTAACCCTAGCATTAATTTCATCCTCCCTCCAGGGAATGAACCGTTTCATTAAAAACCTTACCCTTCTCTTTTCTATCAGCTCGTTTTAATATTGAATAACTTGCCCTTTCCCATTTTAGCGTTTTCCCTTGCTCGAGATTTTTATGAACCTAAATGTATATTTACGTGAGCTTCGTCATCACGTAGGAAACATAACGAAGGCTCATAGAGGTGGAAGGAGAAAAACGTGAGATAAATGGGAATGAATGAATTATTTGTATTGTTGTATTTTCACTCATAAATACAAGCAGAGCCCTATTAAATGGGTAAAAGAGATACCGAAATTATTGATGAATATATCGGGCCATAGAATCTATTTCAATGCTTGGACCATAAAAAATGTTATTTTGAACGATTATGCATTGACTGATAGACCAGTGTTTAATGAAATACTTCATGCTTTGGTCCTACTTTTCCCGAGTTAAGAATATGAGACTTAATGCCACTTGGCAGACTATATTTGGTACTTGTATTGAATAACTTATCATTGTTACTATCGCCTCAGTCCGCTAGAAATATCACGCGCGAGTTTATTTTTTGCATGAATTAATATCTCGTTGTTTCCATGGCTTAAATTCATGAGTAATACTAATCAGAAGTAACATTTAACTGTTGTACTGCATATTTGTCGACGTATCACTCCCTTGGTTTCTGGTTTATCCGTGTATTGTTATCTGGAACTGGATCGAGCGTTGCATGCCTGGTGAAGGATCACCCCGTACCACACACCCTGGTATTTCGTAAATGTAGATAGGAATAAGGGATTCTAGCATCGTTTTTGAAAATTGATGAATTTCAAGGTGTAAATCTGTAGCCACAATCTGTAATTTCAAAGCCACAAAAAATGTTTATTTTTGAACAATAAAATAGAAATGTAGAACAACTCTGGGGGGTTGTGTCTGGGATGTGTTTGAACCGTTCGAGATATATCCGATAACGTAACTTAGAAGTCGCGTGGTACAATCACGAAACGTTCCAGATTTATGGTGTATTTTATTCACTCTAACAAAACTCACGCCGACTTCCCGATCGAGTTTTTATCACCAAAATATTGTTGATTGAGTTGAAAATCCTGATTTGAGACACAATAAGCAACATATCGGACGCTTAAGTTATTTATTTACAAGGCTCGAAGAAAAATCTTGGACCGGTCATTATTGTACCACGTCCTTAGTTACGTGATCGGAATTTTCTCAAGTGTTTTAAACACACCCCCAGCCTTTTACTAAACAATTAAAGTATTTTTTCTATTTCAGCTATAATGATAAACTAGAGTATATATCTTCATTGTGTATATGAAAAATCAATGATGAACAAAATTTAATAAAATGAAACGCTATAATGTGATGGAAATCAATGCATAGCTATATTAAATACAATCTGAATTGCTGTTCATCGTGAAGAAAATAAATATTTATTATAATTTCACACTTGTTAAATAGACCGATCGATTTAAACGTTTAAATAAATTATCAAGGCCTGCACAATGGTTTATTGTGCCTAGTTAATGACGCGTTAGGCATTGAAATCGATCGGTCATTTAAGCAAGTGTGGAATTTACAAAATGTTTCTTTTCATCATCCTCGTTAAGTTCTATAAAGTAAAATCTAAGTCCCTCAATTTAATTTTATGGTTTGGGGGTTAATATAAAAGTCTTTTACCATTTTAAAATGCCATTTTTATGTGAAATATATCGGAAAATCACAAGGATTATGATTTACTTATACGAGAGTATTGTGCTTTTGTCATAACGATTGCAGCATTGGTTTTAAGTGTATTCAATAAATATTTAATCAGGAAAATACTGGACCTTGGGTTCTTCTTAGCATCCAAACAATAAAATTTGATTGCTCCAATTCGTCGGACCATTAGCGTGAAATTCTCTGGTCGACGGGGAAAGGATTTTACCTGCAGTTCATTCACGTCATTCATGTTTCAACAGCCAAAATAGCAATTTTGGGAAACATTAGCATCAAATATTAGATACTTAGAGGCGTAAAGATTCTAATTGTACTTTGGGATTTCTCGATAGGTCCAAATTTCTCATGAAACCCAAAATCTTCCAACCGTCAATCTTATAGACCCGGAATTAGTATCTCGTATGAATGCCTTTTAGAAATGTATCCCACATTCTAGAGGAGGAAAAGGTCTTACGTAAAAGAAGTTGGTATTCATATGTAATCATCTTTCGGCAATCCTTTCCACTCAACCTTTCACGGAAAAATGTATTTCATCCTCGCTTGCCTCTGGAATATTAATGCGGCCCATCCACCCCCACCCCTAAACCCTTTTCCAACCCTTACAACTCTTGTTTTTGCTCCCTATCCAACGTTTCACTCTCGTGGTAGCCTTCCCCGAAGCTTTCCCCGCTCTCAGTCATACCCTATCCTCCCCAAAACCCAATGTTTTCCCCAATTTACCCCTCCACTTCCTTAACCCTCAACCCCACTCCGTAAGTAATCCCATCCCTTACCGTTCTTTCCCATACATCTCCCTTCCCTCACACATCCAACTCCATTACTTATCTTCAGTTCCAGCGTTATTTCTTCTTCCAGTCCCCGCCATTATCCTCATTCCTCCATTCTTCCATCCGAATGCGTCGTCCCCATCACACCCCTATTCACCTCGGCTCCACTTCCATAGCTGAGCGGTCTTCGTTTACATTGTTTCACGCCATTGGTAGAGTCAGCCTCAGGGCGTGGTGCTAACATAGCCAGAGGCCCTCCCGTTGCCTCACATAGTTCTGCTGCCGAGGACTCGGATTCCGCAGTAATCAGCCGATATGGGGGTTGGTCGAGGCTCATAATTCCCCATCTCCAAATCGGCTTAGATTTCCTCGGGATGAATTTTACACTCAACCTCACAAATCTGTGAAATATCCGAACGAATGGATACCCGAGGTAGGCATGACTGTTCGCGGGTGAGTCTGCTCATGAATTTCAGTTTGCTGCATGTGTGCATCAGTAATCACTCCAGGCATTTCAATTTGGCTTGCCCAATGCTATATTAGACGAGAAGGAGAGAGATAGGAAATATGATGAGTTGTAATGAGATATAATGTGAGAATAGATGCATCTTATGTATAGGATAGACAAGCAAAATAGAAATGTGCTGTGGAGGGCAAGAATTATATAAGAACTATTTGTAAAATGAGGCTTGCTGTACAACAAATTATAAAATAAACCATTGGACTGATTTCTTGTGGAAAAACACAAAGCTAGACTGACACCACTCAGGCACAATACAGAATACAGGCAGGGCAATACTTCTGAGCAGCTAACTAAAACATGAAAATAAACTGACAATTATCAATTTTGCTCTAAACGGCTCAAATAGCCCAAAATACCTGCCCTAACCGGTAGAGCACTATAATATAGAGCACTTCATAATAATCATTTCAGGTATTATTATAGTAGATAATCAAAATGAGTTCCCTTTCATGTTGCGAATGAAGCTTCAGTTTAAAGCATAGAAGAGCCGTCACCATTTAATAGCCACTTGTAAAATTAAATGTTATGAATTCAGGATAACAACGGCTAACAACCAGATGCAGATGTTTAACAAAAAGAAGCCGTTAAATTAATGAAAATACGATAAGCGATAAGAGACTACAGCAGCTGACGATGGGACTTTGAACTAGGTTTGTCAATAGGTAGATCAGCTAGTTAGTTGATTAACTCCCTTATACCTGTATGCTTATCTGCTACCTAGTACGCACAGCACGCCATGCATGCTTTCAGTATAATTCTTGTATCATTGGCCATATATGTAACTGCATAGCACTAACGATCCTTCTAACATTAGTAGCGTATCTATAGTGTAGTGCATGATTGTGAGGCTTAGGCCCCTGACCAGCATTAGCGATTTTTGATAGTTTCAATAGGGTATAGTGTAATGCATGTTGGTGAATATTGACCCCCTACCACACACCCTTGAGGTGGCTTGCAGGGTATTTTGTAGATGTAGATGTAGATGAAAATATAATTACTCATTAGGTAAGTCTAATGTCATTATGCAAACATCTGCTGATCCAAGCATATGAAGGGAAAAAGCTATATTTTTAAGTATATTTGTTATAGTAGGTTTAGCATGTATCGTAAGATAAAAATTTCCGGGGAATAGTTGCACCGTTCTTCGAAAAAGACACTAAACTCATGTCGAGATCTCTTCAATATCGAAAAGGATTTAGGGAATCACTATTCATATGCGGAGGGTGGAATTTATTTCCAATTTTGGTAATGATCTGTATTTAAAGAATACCTGTGACGTTTCTAATGACCTTCACGCTTCACAAAGCCAGTTACATATTTTAAATCGAGGCTTTCCGAACTAAAATTTATCACGGCACTTCCAACGGGTAGCAATCAATCTACACGTCATAGCTCTAGCATTTTTTCCGTTTTACTATCGGTCTATTTTAATGCATGCATAATACATTAAGTACCTTCTATTTTGAGCTACTCTACTTATCATCCTAATGCGTCTAGTCCGTTACAGGAACGGCTATCGGTCTCTAATGAGATTTTTGAAAGGGCCACATTTGTTTTGTCAATTTAAATCAAGCATCTAAAAGTAATAGCCATGCTTAGTCAAAGCTCGGGACCACCCAGCTTCACAATGAGAGTTTTATAGTGATATAAACTCTGTTATAAGTGATTTGAAACAAATAATGCAATATATTTACGCCTCTCGCTCTTAAAGTAGACCTCCGCAGATGTTGAACACAAATTTACCAACTCTTTCCTGTTTGTTTTTGCAAAAACATTTTATTTTCCTCTATACTCAGTAGTTTTGGGCGTATCTTTAAGGAATCAATTTAAACTAGAATGAAAAAAGAAACTTGCGATTCCAGAATATACTTGATAAAAACATCCCATTAAAAAAAATTGATTGAAAAAAATGTGCATCGAAACCCGGGTCGAGTTATAACATATTTATAGTGAAACCATAAATTACTGTTTTTCATTTTAGTGGATTGCCTAATATTAGCTATTACGGAAATTATGAAATAATAGGAAATAATGCGATTTTTAAATTTAAAATTATATTTTAATAGATCTGTGGTGATAATGGTAAAAATCGTATATCATCTTGGATTTTGTTTTATTTATAAACTTTGAAATTTACTATTTAAAGTTAATTTAAAATTGAGAGTTGTTAAAGCTACATTAAACTGCATGTATGGGCATTTGAGACGCTCTGCGACAGAGTTTGGCTGAAAATGGACGGCGAAGGAAGCGAATCTAACTTGAATCATTCACGTTTACATCTATGCTAAGCATCTCTGCAGAGAATGCACCAAAGAGTGGCATAGAATAAGTCTTAAGACATCGGCCTTTTTTGTTTTATTGTGAATGAAAAGTAGCCTGTAAATAAGTTTATTACGCTTATTTACCTTTATGAATGAGATGAGCTGTAGATATATGCATTGTGCAAGATTTACCTTTATGAATGTGACATTTACAGTAGTTCATTTGGGTCACACATAGTATTTCATTGGATGGTCGGATCTGCCAGTGCAGTAAGGGAGTCTATTAATTAATCATGGAAGAAAGCATTAAAATCTTCTCTCCTGCCAAATCAGCCGGACTTCCTTCACCAAGTTATGCTCGTTTGTAGTTTGTTTTTATTATCTTTGAATTAGTTGCGCTACCATTAATTCCATTTCACTCGACAATTACTTTAGAATTGAAAACCTACCTCAATTCATCATACTCATAATTGTGTAAGTAAAAGACTCGAACGATCCTGTTCATAAAACCCATCTATCCGTTTCGATTTATGGCCAGCGCATGCGCAAATATGTTTGTTTACTCTGTTCAAACATGAAGGTAAGAAAAGAGGGTACTACAAATCCACATACAAATTTTATTGTACGACCCGGGTTTCGCCACAGTGCAGCATCATCAGGTGATGATGCTGCACTGTGCTGAAACCCGGGTCGTACAATAAAATTTTTATGTGGAATTGGAGTACTTTCTTTTCCTATCTTCATCATGGATAAATTCCACCAAGTGACGCTGGAAACCGTTACCTTGTTCAGACATAATTAATTACACTTTTGTGCTACTCAAAACCTCTACTTTTATGCTCTTAATTCAATTTTAAAGTAGCTTCCCTAGTCTAGGAGTACATTTTGCAAGCACCGAAAAACTTAACCCTTTTACTGCCAGCGGGCCGATATATCGGCCCACGTTGGAGGTGAGAAAACTGCCACGGGCCGATTTATCGGCCCAACTTTAAATACCTGAATTCAATGGCCCAACTTGAAAAACCTGAAAAAAGCCTTGGCAGTCTTCGCACATGTCACCCGAAATGTGCTGGCAACGTACACGAGATCACATCGCTTCGTGATGAAAAAATGTTGTTTCTAGCTCCGCCACCGGTATTTCCTTGAAACGTTCTACTCGTCTGTCATTGATAGTAGGATACGAGACTCGGATGATAAACAAGCATCATATTCATTTCTATTTTCAGTGTTGTTATTGGATTTCAGATACATTCCCCAAAGGACAAATACACATATGCAAGAGTTTCATCAGAGCTAATTAGCAAAAAGAAATAGGGTGGGTTAGAAAAAAATGATTTTCCCTGCATTAAAGAAATAGAAAATTGAATATAGAATTATCACAGAGTTACTCGAATTTTAAAGATTTATAGAATACGAGTGATCCTTTTAATAGATACAGAATTTGGGTATGCTGAATTTGTTATTGTTCTCAGTACTGAAATAGGATTCGTATAAAACGGCCTTTAGCCTTGAATTCACTTTCATCAGAGACTGATGTAAAGCTACGGAAGAGGGTGGGTTTACATTCTCGGCCACTCATTTCTATTCCCTTGGTTTCAACGAAAGCCATAAGTTGAATGTTTTAGTTCCCTTTTAACCGCGCGTTTGTATTCATTGGAGGATGTACAAAAGACGCCCGTGGCGATGCGGCTCCAATTCGGAGTGAATTTCCACGAAATTAGTGCCCGGGTCCAACAAACCGACGGCATTGAGATTCTGAGGAGGGGAGAATACATCAAAAACATTTCCTCGTCTGGTTTTCTCCGATTACGCCTCTGGTGGTCGATTACCCTCCCGCGACCCTCCACTACGCTACCTTCATTCTCCACCCAATGCATTTCCTGTATATCCTTCATGCACAGACACTCTTCGCTTTCCTTCTCACTCATGTTTCATTCAGTCTCAACTGTCTTTTCCTTTGCTCTCCCTACGTATGTACCCTAATAGTTGAATATATTGTTGACTGAAATATATTCACAAGCTATATGCTCACAGAATATATATACGCAAGTATATATGCGAAATATATAGATACGAAAGCTATTTGCTACAAGATATATGCTCGCGAAGAGACAAACATCGTACGAGATCGGACTATTGTGATAAGTAGTGACTTGTGAGAGGAATCAGTATTACAGTGGTGTTACGATTAGTGTGATACATTATTATAGATAACTGTGGCATATTTATTGTGGCACAATACAAAGCGAGAACTTAAAAATAAGATAATGGACATTTGATGAGAAATTAATCCTTGGCACACACGGTTCTACCATAGCCAAGATGCAGCGTTTGCATTCTGGAATTAGTAGCAAATACGCACTTTTCTTCTTAAATATGCAAAATGTCAGATTTTGAGGCCCTTCAGTTGTTCATAGTATCCTCATCTAGAATGTAAAGGTGTATCTAAATATATATATACTAGGATACTAGGAGGATACTAGGAGGATACTAGGAGGGTACTATGAACAACTGAAGGGCCTCAAAATCTGACATTTTGCATATTTAAGAAGAAAAGTGTGTATTTGCTACTAATTCCAGAATGCAAACGCTGCATCTTGGCTGCAAATACAATTAATTACTTATTCAGTACTGCTGTTCCAGCGTGATAACCTGTAACTAATTATTGTATCACATATTGGTCATATTCGAAATTCTTATACCTGCAAGCTTGTACACATTTGAATAATTCTTTCGTCGTTTCTAAAACTTGCTACGAAAAGTGCTTGGTGCTGTTTTGGAAATTTGATTGGAAAACAGTTCTTGCTTCATAATCTTCTACGTAGTACTAAAAGCACGTCTCGCTTGTTTCCTGTAAGACTCATCCATCTCTGTGCATGTCATTGCCAAATACGCAAATACTCATAGTTTCTGCAACATTGGTAGCATATCTATAGCGTAATGCATGCTGATGAAATTTCACCTCCTGACAGGTATTTGCAGGTTTTTTCAATGTATTAATTGCCGTAGTTTCATTTGCTTTTGCAGGATGTACACCTACATCTACTAATTACCGTGAAATCCACCACAAGGGTGTGTGGCACGGGGTGATTCCACACTAGGCATGCAGTACTAGTCCCAGTTCAAATCAGGACCTCCAACCGCTGTAGTTTATTGCATATTGGTGAAAAACGTCCCCTGCCTCGCACCCTTACTTGCGGGAAAAAATGTAGATGTAAATAACTTTTTCTGCATATAGTGCTGCGCGTGCTTTGGTGAAAATTCACCCCATGCTACCCACCACTGGTGGTGGCTTGCAGGGTATTATGCAGATGCCTCATTCAACCCTTTCTATTTTTTCTCCATTCTCCCCTTTCCTCCCCTCAACTCCGCCCCGCTGTCGACGCTTAAAAATCCCCTCCCATGCCTTTACGTATTATTTTTCCCTTCCCGTGGATTCCAACGAAGCCCTTTCTTTTGCTTCTCTCCTCATCCCAGACTTCGCGGCTGACTTCCTGCTGTCGGAATCCCCTTGCGGGGGTTGTACCAAGTCCGGCCCACCCACGCACCCTATCCATGAATGCCATCGACTCCCCCCCTTCCCCCTTTAACTCTTCTCCTCCACCGAGTCCCTTTGTCCCCTTCTTGCACACTAGGGATCGATTTTACGCAAATGATGGCACGGCGTGCATGCGAGCTTGTTTGCATTTGCTCCTTTGCTTTCGACATCAGTTCATCGCTCCGGATTAATCATCGAAGTCATTGATCGAATAGAATGCCTTGTGAGTTTGAGTTGGTATGTACGTTCCCCATGCTGAAAGCAGTGAAGTCATGCTTTCGTCTGCATGTACTTACATACATCCCTGGAAGTCATCTCAAGGGTGTGTGTTCACCTGCGCTCACCTGTTTTCATCGTGACATACGCTACACGAAATGCTACAGGATTTTGGGATTGATGAGTCTCATACATGAAAGTGACCCACCTTGAAGGTGTCTTGCGAGGGGTGACTTTTCCGCCAAGCATGACCGTAATATCACGAAGGTTTTCGAACATATTTTGCAGTCAATGTCTGTAAATAGCTAAACACGTAATACACAGTGCTATTATTATACAGAGAATTTCATCATTCACACGAGACCTTCTATCTCCACCGAAACAGTTTCAAAAACGAAACAGTTCCGTGAAACAAGCTGTTGCGGACAACAGCTGGTGGCGCTGGTGGCACACCAAACAACTGGCGATCCATCGGCGCTGTTACAACGTGGCTGGTAGTTCTGTATTCCATGCAATAAGAAATCTTTCACTTAAATAAACTAACGATTTCATTTGGATTCATGAAAGACAGGTCCTTCTCTGTTCCAAATATATCTGCAACGATGGGCGGACATTTTTTGGCTGAATAAACCAGCAACCGCTTGCAATAGATTCAAATCCAACGCATTGTAGCTTATAACTGCAACGCAACCACGCGTGAAGTGCAAATGTAACAGGATAGAAGACGAAACAGTCAGCTTCAGCTATCAGTTGCCGTTGCAAAGCATAGAGCGCAATGGCGCGGCTGCGGCAAGATCACGAAGCTGACCTGTTGTTTGCACCAGTTATTAGAAACAGTCGTCTGACCGAAACAGTGGTGGCTGCAGCCGTTTCGCACCGGCAATAGTTTATTCCACCACTACTTCCATTAGAAACTGTTAGCTTGTTCAAAAAAATCTTGACGTATTTTATGAACTAACTAACTGACCAATCAGGTAAACTATTCCTCCTATCTAAATGCTATGAAATCCTATGCATAAATGAAAAAAAATCAATGGAGCATATAAAAAAACGCTTCCTATGGTTACCATTTTCATTATTGGGGGCTTTGATCACTATTATTGTGATCTATAATTGTACGTGGAAAAAATGACAATTTAAATCGATCTGCAAAACGACCTCTTTAAATGTATGCATGTTATTGAGTCAACCAAAGTAGAGGGAGGGAGATTTTAATGTGCTCTTTACGTCTTCTGAGAAGCAATTGACCTCAAATTACTCAGTAGATGAAGCCTGTTCTATGAAATATGCTGTGATAGCCATACCTATTCCAGTCCTTTCAAATTGCCTTGATATTCAGATTAAAGTTCTGTGAAAGGATAAATCTGTAGATGGAAAACGTCAAAACGTGACGCAACTGTGATTCAAACGTCCATCTACAGAAAAAAAGCACGAATGATTCCGACTAATGGATCAAATTAGGTCTTAGTGAAACCCTATTCACCCACTGCCTAATCCATGTGATGTAATTTGAGCCAAGGTGAGCAGGCAATAAGAAATATACTTAGGCACCTTGTACTGGAAATAAATTCGAGATTAAGGGCGAAGAGCAAATTAGACGTCGAGGAAGTTAGAATCTCCGCTCTTGCTCACACACATTTGCTAAGTCCACTCTCTTCTTAGTTGTGGCTCGCATCTTGGATCTCTTTTGAAATTTATCTATCCCCCGCCACCGTGTCTCCTACTACCTTCTTTCTGTCTTATCCCTTTTCTCCCCATCTCTCCTCTACCTCCCTACTGAGTTCCCTTTCTTAAGCCATCCTTTCCCTACGGCTCAACTCCACGTCAAAAACCTCTTCTTTCCTCCCTTCTAACTCGGCTCCCTCCCCCCCCCTGCTTCCACCCTTCCACTTCCCCTATCCTCCCCCCTCCCCCCGCTTTCATCTCGACATGGCCTCCTCGTCGCATGAGATTGAAACTTGTCTGCTTTAATCCGTCCCATTACCATTTTTATTCCTCGTGAGTTGGCTGACGGGTGTAAGAGAGGGTTGGTGGTGGGAGTTGGGTCATGATGGGGGGAAGGGGATGAGTGGTAGGGTGGGGGGAATGGGATGGGGGAGGGGGCTAAGAGCCGTGACGAAGTAAAGAGGAGGATTTTTGGTGGGAGTGGAAACATCCATCCAACTTGATATTTTTCCACTTCCCTTCCAGTCTTCAAAGACTGCGTTATCTCCCCTGCCTCTCAGCTGTCCTCCCCACACGCACTGCGCATTAGATATATTTTTTATTCCCTAAAAGTTACAAATAGTTTCTTTTTAATATAGGTAGCATACCAATAGTGTAGTGTATGCTGGTGAAATGTCACCTCCTGTCAAGTATTTGCAAGTTTTTGTATTAATGCATTAATAGTCGTAGTTTCATTAACGGTATAAGGGTAATGTGTAGTGCATGTTGGTGATAACTCACACCCTGCCACTTGCCCTTGAGGAGGCTTGCGTAGATCAAATTTCCCTTCCGTCTATCAGTCCGTATTTCATCTGCGTCTACAAATTACCCTGCAAGCCACTTCGAGGTAGTTTGGACGGTGGTAAATTTTCACCGAATATGCCGTACACTTTATGCTACAAAGGTTTTAGGAACTAAGGGAATGATTGCATTAAGAAAATACATTCGTTTACCGAGAATCATTTTCCTAATCCCGTCATCTATACCTAAGTCTGCATGTACATAGTCACCTGCGAGCCACCTTGAGGGTATGTGGCAGGAGTGAATTTTCGCCTGCACAACACAATATCCTACAAATGAAACAGAATCTACGAGTGTTAATACATTTTACGAAGTATAATTTCGCAAATATATGAGAATTACACATCAAGGATGTGAGACATATGGCCATTTGTGGTTAACTAATTAATTTAACAGCATTGTCTAACAAATGAACAATCTTCACATCCCTTCCCTTCTTCATATTCTATGTACTCAAAATATTAAAAAAATTATCCCATAGAAAATAAATTCTTTAGCTAACCTACCTCTCAAACACCTATGTAGAGAGTAAATGGCCGTTCAAAAAAAAAACAACAAAACTGTAAAGTCGTATTATATCTGGGTTCCCAAAATTTTTTCGACGTAGTTAGACTGGATTTGGTTGGTTGGCTTTGATCATTTATAAAATCTTTGCTTAAAATTTTTATTTACGGTCTGATGGTGACTCCCTTCCTAGTTTTACATTTCAAAACTAATAAAATAATGTTATCCTAATTTCTCCCAGCTAACCAGCTAAGGCTCCTGAGTTCCTTTTAGATTTCATTCCCTCCATAACGTCGAGACTTTCTTTTACTTTCTGCCACATGCGCCAGCAAGGCATCTGCAATATAGTGAGCAACCGAGGCCCTTCACCGAGGTCAAGTATATAGATAACTTCTCTTTTCTCTGGGTGAATGAAATTCCCATGGCTCCAAGAATGCTTAGCGAGGAGTCATTGAGGGTTTTCGCGACGGAGAAGCGTGAATCAGCGAGCACTTATGGTCGAGGATTTCCCGTAATATATTAAAAAGTCTGCTATGCAGATGTTTTATTTAGCTTTCTTTTGAAAAATTCTAGAATGATGCGTTTTGAGTTTCATTTTTGACTGGCAGTAATAGTAGAACGTAAACGCATTTACTGCTATCCTTTTATCCGGGTAGTGTAGCAGTGGTGAGAGTACTAGTAGCCTAGAGTGTAGATTTTAAATACATTTTTTAGTAATTACAGCAGTCTGCATTTTGAAACTTTTTTAAAGATGATTTATTAAAGATAGGTGTTCTTGAACCAATTTTTTATGCTGATTCTAAATATCACTTCCATTTTTTTCAATCACGTCAGGTTTTTACACAAAATAATAATTATGGTTTCAAGATTTTAGCTACTGCAAGCACAGTTATATCAACATTTGTTCACGCAATTGACAGTTTTTGTAACAAAAAATAATGAAGGATGAATAACACTTCCAAGGTCACGCAACAATAGCAGCAGTTGTACTTACCTAAGGCTCATTAGCTTGTATTGAGAAATATTCCTCGCTCAATAATTACCCACTGGCATATATAATGTACTTATAAAAAAATCTTAAAAGTTAAATTGGGTCCATTCTGAAAAAAACAGTACGTGATAGAAGAAAACTAAGAACAGTTTTGAAATCAGCATGTCACAGTTAGCTATTATCACTTACTAGTTTTCAGTCATCTGTTATCATGCAGTCTAGTGTTATCATAATTGGAACTTCTCAGAATTTCAAGCAGTTTACATTTCTCCTTTTTGTAGCACATAAACTATTGCATTTCAACTGCAAATTTACTGGGACTACTTTTATCCTAACCTTTGCTAGGTGAATATTTTTTGTTTCTTTAACTGTTTGCTCTTTTTACCTGTCTCGAGCTCTAAAAAATGTTAATTATTTTCCATCTTATACTCCACTTCCTTCCAACTTAGGCTTCTACTTTTCTTTACTCACCATTGTATTAAAAAAAATAGTTTCTCTTAATCTATGTTTAAATCTTCTCCATTAATGTTACTCTTCCATCTAATTAATGTTCTTTTTCCATTTCCATGCTCAAATGTCAAATACCTCTGATCCACAATAATCCACTTTCAAAGATCTGCCTGAACCACACAACGCTACTTCCCGTAAAAAATTATCTAATCTTTATTTACGTTCTTAAGTTAGTTCACCCCCATTAATTCAGTCCTTCTAATTGCTAAGTGCTTCCTATTCGATGCAAATATTTCGTCATTATTGTGACTTTAACCCCACCATTTTGTAAATAACTCTATAAAGAATTATGTCCGAAAGTTTCTTCAATAACAACGGATGAACGATAATTCTCATGATTAATGAACGTGAGATACGAATCGTTGTTTGTGTTTAACCGAGTTCGGCCTATTTCATGATAGTAATCAGCTTATCATGTAAGACTTCATAGAGTCGATACCCACGAGTTTTGCCCATCTCACTGCGGAGATGAAACTAATTTTATCAGTACGCTGATGACATTTCATTGTTCGATTGTTCGAAATAGGTATTTTCCTTCAAGTAATAAGTTGTAATAATAGCATCTGATAATGTTTTTCTGAGAATGCTACACCCCTGAAATATTGAAACATATTAGAGGTACCTGCCATTATTTATCATCGATTAAGACCTTTGGAAGACATTTTTCGGGCGCCTGCTCCTAAATCAACTCTGAAAATTTGATCGAATTTCATCATTTCAAAGAATCTCCGAATAAAACATAAAAAAAGAACGATTTTTAAATGGCATTCATTGCGGCTTAGTGAATGATTAGAGATGGGTGCTGGATGGACTGTGAAAATGAGATAAATTCTCTTGGAAGTAATATTTCACTAAAACAAATTACAAACAAAAAAATATTTGTTTGACAAGTATTTAAAAAGGTTTGTTTCATCAGAGTAAATCTTCTTGTGTGGGCCGTGAGACACTACTAGAAACTTCCGGTATTTTTTTAAAGTCCCGACTCTGCAATGAATGCTGTGTACTCAACTGTTATTTTTGAAAGTAAGCTACGCTACGAGTTGACCCTACCACCTTGGCATAACAGCCATGGAGTTTAAAAAGCGGATTAGAATGCGTGTAGTCTTTCCAGCGGGAGAGACAGCGAAGCATTTAAATTTCGATATAATCCATCTGAGAGGCGTCGTGAAATGAACCGAGGGAAAGAGAGAGGAATAAAGCTGCCCGGCTTACATTGACTTTATAATGCATCGAGTTTTTACGCCCCGCTGTGGTTAAACCCCGAAGCACGGCATGATGTCACGCATTTCGGGACTCCGCCGTTACACTAGGGAGCGGAGTTAAGATAAAAGGACGAGGTCGAGTAAAAGAAAAGAAAGGAGAATCGTAGATAAAAATAAGGAGGGATAGGTTTATCCAAAAACATTTTTGCTATTCGCAAGCACATGCTTGCATGAAATAGTGATTCATATTTCTCATTCCCCACACGAGGCAATCTCCCTCTTTTATAAGCTAGGAAGGACGTATGGGAAGACTTTCACTGCCGTAACCCACTTCCCCCATGCCTGTTACCTTCCATCAACCAATTGCAGCAAAGATTGGTGGGATATGTAATAATTAGCTCAGTAAAATGTTATCCTAGCACGGAAGATAACATTTATATAAATAATGCGAGCACAAAGACATAATCAGAGTATTATTTTTATATTTGTAGATGCGAAAGTCGGTAGCTTCATGACGGAGGTCCTCCAAAAAAGTGCTTGCATTACAATTCGATATTTAATTATTTTATTTGATTATTGTACATAGCCTGTATTATTATAAGATGGATTAGGACTGGTTAGTAGACATTGAAAAAAAATTCTTTACTTTTACTATTTAAAAGGCCGTTGTGATTATTTTATGAGTGTCACAAGCCTGCTATAACAACTAGGATTTGAGTAATTTTTAGACCGTAGGTGAAACGTTTTACTGAATTAAGTTCTTTTAAGTGAGTTATAAGCAGACATGTTTGCTGACGATTTCAAAAGTATTTTGCTGATCCCGACATGATATCCAGTCAATTAGATAATGAGGTTAAAATTAAAAAAAAGACACTTCAGAAGGGACTGGTTTAAAAATACACTACCCGTGAACCATTAGGGACCATAGTTGCTAATAATGTTTTATATATAGGCTCTTTGACAGTAGCCTATTTAATTTGCTGCATATAAATTTATCATTTATGAGCTAACAAGTACCTCACCTCATGCATCTTATCATTATTTGCGCAATTCTTAGACATCTATTCAAGGTCATACTTAATTATCTATAGCAGAATGTTTTTTTTTATTATTGGTCTTCTTTTTAATAAATCACCGCTCACATTATTATCAACGAAGTTTCGTCATTTTTTACTGACATCTTCAGGGGTAACATGCTACAAAACATATAACAAATTTAAAAAAAAACAGGATAATACATATAACATGAAAATGCACAAATAATTTAAATAACGATTTTGAATATCTTTGTCATTTTATGCGTAATAAACAGAATAAAGTAGAGACCACCAGATAAACATACATAATGTAAAAATGTGCTTGGTAACAGAAAACATGTTATTTATAAAACAATAACAATATATTAAACAAGTGAATGATGTAAATAAGTACTTTTACAAATTTTAAAAAATATATACCTAAACAAAAATAAAAATGACGAGAAATGATGAAACGCCGGTGATGCTGATGTGAGCGTTGATTTTTTTAAAAAGAAGACCAATGCTAAAAAAAATATTCTGGAATAATGATTGTGGTCCATTAAAGAGAAGAGGTTTTTATTTAGTAATCTATGTGAACTCTAAATTACAAACACGTTTTTGCACATAGTCTAGTGCTTGTTTTAGTGACAGCTCACATCCAGCTACACGTTCCTGCAGTGGTTTGGAGGGTGCAATGTGGATGTAGTCATGAATTCATGCAGCGAAACTCATATTTCTCATCCCCAACGAGGAACAGCATCCCCCTTCTAGGAGCTAGAGAAGTCTGGGAAGGTTCCCCACCACTACAACGCCCACCTCCCCTCTGCGTCATCCCCGCTTTCAAAGTTTTCATTCCCAAAAGAATCCACGTCCCTCCCATGCTGACTCGTCATTGATGCAATTCCATTTTTCATGCTATCGATTCGGTTTTTCGATATCCTTGCTTCGTTTACCCACGCCCTCCTCATACTTTGAGAGTGCCGCTAGCATCTGGAACCCAGGACAGATGGATTTATTCCTCACGCTCCGTAAGATACCGAGAAATACTTCGCTATAAAAAACCTACCACTAAGCGAAACGAAGGTGTGATAATACTATTTTAGAAACTGGGTTTTGAGCTATTAGAGACTCGAAGGTAACACTTTGCAAGAAAGATTACTTTGTCACGGGTTTCAGGTTGACAGGGTGAATTTTATTTTTATCTAAAGATACACGTAGAGTCCCTCACTGACGAGATTGTCAATAAGTCTCCAGTATAGGGTACTTTTAGCCATATCCAATAGCTAACTATATCATTCAAATAATCAAAAAGACAGAATTAGGAAAATAAACAGTCAAGCAGATAGGTTCAATAATTATTTCTCTCCACGCACCACTAATAGTTACAACAAAAGAGAAACCAATCTGTCCAAACACATGATTCCATAAATTTTCCAATTACATCCCTTTACCTGATGAAATTTTATGTTTTATGAGTAAGTAATTTTGTTACAACTTACAATGACCGTTGATATATGAAGACGAGAGTAAATTTTGCTTGGTAGGCTAGACTTTGTACTGATGTTTAATGGTTTATCATTATTACTAACGCTTAATTTCACTTGAGCTGTCCCACATCATTTTATTTTCTGCATCAATTAGAATCTCGAGGTACACATGAGTTTATAGTATTCGTCTCTAATATTAAATAGTGGTACATTACCTCAAGTGCTGCATGCTTGTCAGCTTACCACTGCCTCGGTTTTTGGTTTGGCCTTGCATTAAGTATACTCCTGTTTGGTTTTGGTCATCACCTTGGTACTGGGGCAGCGTATGAGGTTCGCCTTTAACTGGGACTGTGGTCGCATGCCTGTGTGAAATATCCTCGTGCCACGCAAACTGTGGATAGCTTGTATGGTACGTATTTCGTATACGTTGATGCAAATTACGTTTTCCTTTTTCTTCATGGCTAGTGTCGTAAAAAATCTTGCTACGTGGTCTCGCGGCGGCATGCTGAGTAGTATGTGTAGGTCTCTCATATTGGTGCCTCTTTCCTCTTTATTCTTTATGCTATCACCCTTCTGCTTTTCCCTCCTTGCATTCATTCCTTTAGTTCTCCTCCCATTTCAAATTCCCTTCGACCATCCTTTAGCTAGCGTTTCTTTTTTGTGTTCATGGGAGTGACTAAGCGTACGTGCGAATTCTGTTCTATGCCTCCTTTATATTTTTTCACGCTCGAAGATTTATATCGGTCACCTTCATTTGAATTGATGCCTTCCTGCGTAATCCCAAGGGCCCATGAATATAAAAAGAATGTCAGTCTATGTTTAGACGATTCAGTGCCCTGCCGTGAAAATGATTGGCCCACGCCATTTTTATTGGCGTTGATATCCCCAATGCTCATGCGAATGTTAAGTTTCTCATTTCCTGTTGCATGAAAAATCAGTCTGCTTCGCTTGGGTACATTTGCATCAGTATTCCATTTCACTGAATGACTAAGAGATAAAAATTAGTTCCACGGTCGCAGATTGATGTGAAATTTATTAAAACATCTATCGGATTGTTATAGTTCACTATGCAAGTGTCTTGGCGTGAAAATGGTTGGCCCACGCAATTTTCACTGTCAATGACATCCCCATTACTTATGCGAATGTTAAGAATGATCATGAATATTTTTTTATTAGTTCAATGGACAAGTTTGGTACGAAATGCCTAGTACTAACAGTACGCCGTGCATGTTTCCAGTATGACTTTAGTATTCTGTCCATTTTTGTAGTTGTAGATGAAGTTGCAAAATACATCAATTATAACATTACCTCTAATATTGGTAGCATAGCTACCGTGTATTGCATGCTTGTGAGGCTACGTCTCGTGACAAACATTAGCGATTTATACTGATGCATCAATAATAGTTACTACACCAACTTTAATTGGGAATAGTGTAATACATGTTGGTGGATACACACCCCCTGCCACTCACCCTTGAGTTGGCTTGCAGGGTATTTTGTAGGTGTAGATAAAATTATGCAAATTACAAGATTCAGTCTTAGCAAAGAATCGCAAGCTCTGTAATAGCCTAGTATGCATTTGTACGTAGATAACTTTAAAATGAAGATTTCAGATGAAAATATAAGAAAATGCAGCCAAAAGGACTTGTCTATTTCTCAGTTACCGTGATGATGCACTGTACTCTAAGACAGTAATTTTGCTACTTACGTATGATCTTTCATTTCAGTTCATTTTGAAAGCCTCTCCGCTCACTTAGGAATAAGTAAAAAAATTGTTTTTGTTGTACGGTATTCATCTACATCTACGAAGTACCGCGCTAGCCATCACTAGCGTGTGTGGCACGGGGTGATTCCACACCAGGCATGCAGCACTCGTCCCAACACAAATCAGAACCTCGCACGCTTCCCCGGCCGCTAGGCGCTGACCAAAAAGCAGTCAGGAGAACAGTGCGCAGTCCAACCAGAAACTGGGAGATTGATACGTAAATGAACATGAAAACATGCAGAACAATGCTATACACACATATAGTGGTTAAATAACTTATACTGTTATTTTATGAATGCTACGAGATGCTACTTCATGCAGAGAACAAAATAAAATAATGCCAGGCATCTCAAGCGGTGTAAAGTGTTAGTAATGTTGTTGTGTTATTAAGCACAAGTGAAAATTCTCCTCTACCTATTGAGGGTGGGAGTTTCATAAGATTGAGCTATCGCAACTATTATGATCCCTTAATGTGCGTGGGAAAAATGGCATTTTAAATCTATCGGTTCTGCAGTCCATTTCCTTATTCCTGTGTTAGCTTCTACCGTAGTACGTTGGCTCTAGCAGTATACATTGAACGTCCGGCAAAAACTGTGTGCTCCAAACATGCGCAAAAGATTTAACCTGTATTTCTCCCTTCGATCAGAAAGAGATTCCCACCCTAATTCCTTCAACAATTTGGTAACACTGCTAAGTTTATCGTAACAACTTTTCACAAATCTTGCTGCTCTACGCTGTATTCGATCTATTTCAGAGATTAGTCCTACTTTGTAAGGGTCCCATATGCAAGCGGCAATATTCCAGGGTACTGGACTCGCAGGAACCAAAAAGAAACGTTAATTCACCCTACTTTTTCTTCCTCCTCTCATCTCTTTACATGGCTCCTCTTCTGCTCGTACACTGCGTCCTATCTGTTGGGGAAACTTTTTCTTTACCAACTCTCTCGGCCATAAGCTCCGAAACTAAAGCTTAATTTTTTTCCACGAGGAAAAAGAACAAAGTTGATGAAAGAGACAACCTCGGATAGAATCGCATTTTTTTTAAAACCTTAAACCGTGGCCGGAATAAGGTGGAAACTTTTTTTTTCAAGACTCTTACAGCTTTAGTTATTCCTTCGCTGTTGTTACGAGGATGGAATTTCATTATTGAGGCAGTTTTGAGAAGGCGGGCACGTAGGGAAGCAGAGAGGAGTGGTCGGAGGCACTGCGGAGAATGATTGGGGGGAGATAACGATTGCGGGACTATGCCGAGAGCGTCAACGGCTTGATTATCCCTCTTCCTGGGCCAAGCATGAAAATGTGTGGAGGCAGCGGAAATGTGAAGTTGTTAGGCTTCAAGGATAAGCGCTTCCCAAGCGCATGAATGAGTGGGATGCTTGGAATATATTCTTTCTTCCTCTTTCGGTGGTTTTAACTGGTATTTTGGTGGAATTCCATATAAATTAAAATTCTTAATATTAAGTCTGAAAGGATTAGCTCAAGCTATGCTTGCCAACTAAGAAGATATAGTGTTCACTCCTTTTGCTCGTCGTAAGTTCTAACTTCTTATATGCCCAGAGGGTAGGTTAAATTTAGACTAAATGCTTTAGGTAGGTACCAGCAGGTCTCTTATTGCAAAATCGAAACGTGTGCAGTGGTGATGGGGATAATATGCTAATGAAAATTGAAAAAAAAAACAAACTGAAAAAACGCTTTTTACAACGAGGATTAGAATGACCATCAGGAATTGGTTTAAAATATATTCTTAATCTTTTACGTCTAAACGTCGGTGCAACTCACCAACATCACCCGGATGACAAGCCAATAAATCTACATCACAAGCATTAACCGGGAAAGCCTTAAATATTACAATATTATTGTGATGAGGATTTAGCATATGTTCAAATTCAAGTGCCATTAATCAATTCCAAATGCTTTGGCTCTACCCATCCATGGGGTACTGCTGACAGGTAATTTTAGTTTAAATTGCCTATAACCTTTAAAGCTTCAGGAGGTTTTATTGTTGTGGATTGTGTACTTGGGTTAATTCCGAAACTTTGGTCAAATTAAGGAGATAATACTGGAGTATATTTCGTTCATATTATTTTTATAAGAAATATAAGTATCTAGGTAAAATAGTAATCACGTGAGTTATATTTCTTCTAAAATATTTAGAGAAACAAATTAAATTTATATTTTAGACACGGATTGGTCGGGAGCCATCTCCATATTTTCCAATCTATGCTCTCCAAAGAAGCTAAAAGCCAAATCTAAAAGAAGCGAATACATAGTTTCTGTCATTTATACTGAAGTAGCGAAAAGGGTATGCAAGGGAAGGCCATGATAGAGGTAATTATTAAAAGAGAGCCAGTTTCCAGGCCTAACTTCTTTTTATTATCTACCCCGAAAGGATGTGATTGGTGTGCTGTACTTATTTCTGAAAACGGAAGAATGAATAACTAAACGACGAGAGTGAAAAATTGTGGCATGATCGTGGTCCAAACTGGGGTGCTGGAAGCAACTCCCTTGTCAGCATTCCCTCGCTTCCTCCTCCCCCCCCCTAAAAGTGCTACATAACCTTTTACGCCGAACGGAACTCACCCTTATATACAAACATCCCACCCTTTCCGACTCGACCAGCTCCCAATTCTATCGACGCACATCCTCATCCGCATTCCAAAATCTCCGCTATGGTTTCCTTTATTTTCACTCAACCCCTCCGTTTTTAAAGCGGTCTCAGATTTTTTTCCGAATCCCCCCCCCACGACGGCGTGCTCGGTAAATCCCCATCTCATGTCTTCCAGTCATGCCCCTAGGGGGTGAGGGGCAGGGATTGGATTCACCCCCGTATCCTCCCTCGTCACGCTTCCACGGTCAGCGGGAAGCTGACGCTAATATATTTTTTGGGGAGATTCGAAAGACAATAACCGACCGAATCCCGTATTCAACCAACCGAAAGGATTTGGAATGAATTGCAATTTTTTTTCCACTCGCTGGGAAACATTATTATTCCAACCCTCGTGTCAGTTTCCGGCTGCTTGCGTTGACTGAATGGTTCGAAAGGATCATTTCCCGCACAAAAGCGCAGATTAGGGATATGTCTGCGCGGAAATGGATCAGGAGAGAAGAATATATTAGCGCATTTACAACGATGAACAAAATTAGGGCTCTAGGGTTCATTTTTGCCAATTTTATGAAAAAACCCATTTTTCGGGTAGATTACTTACTTTTATATTCGTGTCTTGTGTTAGATTTTTAGCATTGTGATCAAAGTTTGCTAGTATTTTCGTAAATTCGTGCGAAAATTATATCCTCAGCGAAACAATCTACAGAGTACCGACTTGAATAGTTAATGGCATCCTAACTCAACTTCCTTGGAATCCTAGCCACATAATTTCTAATAATGTCCGAGCAAATCCGAAATATACTTAGCCTATAATTTTGGTGGTGCCAATGAAAATAAGATTTGAAACATCATGAGGCCGAATGGATTATATACGTAATAGAGGAATCAATTGAAATTTAAAATGAGCTTCAAAATATTTTATTGAAATATCGTGACATGTCATGATTAATACTGTGGAATTCCTGCTTATAATTCGCTTTAAACCGCACGGCATTAGCTTATGTGTGTTCTCAAAATAAAAAATCTGTGTTTTGGGTCAAAATCAATTAATGATCGTTGTATACGCTTTAAGTCTCTAATTCCATTGACAGCGAATTGAGGAATTATTTAAAAAATATCCTGTTACCTCGCAGAATGCTCTGATCAAAAATTAAATATAAATTTGGAATTTTCGTCATATTACGCTGTGAAATATTTAAATTATCAACTGAAATCTTTGTACCTACTTGTGCTAATCAGTGCCAAAATGTGTATTATTTTTTAATGAAATGACGTTTATTAAGCAGACTATATTTTCAAGTGAATGTCTATGCCTTCTTTTTGAGTTGAATAAATCCGTGACTCGAATATATGTCGAGATGAAAAAATTGCCGATTTTTTTTGTTTTTCGTTGGTTATGCAAAATTTAAAAAATTCAATTGATCTTGCCGGATGTATTTTTACCGTGATACGGCAGTAACAAGTGGATTTGCAAGTGGTAAGCCCTAATAGAAACCATAAAATATAAAGCTAACGCATTTCTCGGCGAATATTTTCCGTAGCTCATTAGTAATAGAGGTAAATATGGTTTATTCAGCTGATATACAATAATATTGACCCCGATATAGTCACATTTTTTAGTGACTCGACTAAAAATTGAATATTGGTTTTCATTGGCCGAAAATAGGAAGACATTTCTCGACTCATACTCGAGTGTATACGGTAAGCTTAAAGAACTAAATACTGATGATTCCCATCGTGTACTCAAAATGAAAGTTTTTGTCCTATAAAAATGCAGATTAGTCCCATGTACTGCTGAAATCGCACTCGTATGCTAGTTAATCCTAAATGATGACCAGGGCACTGGCCGTTGAGCACTTTTCAAAAGTGTGTAAGTTCCTATCCGCTCTCACTCATCCCGAGCCACTTCAATGCATCACGATCTTTTGGAAGACGCTTTCAAGTGGGGGGCGAAAAACGAAAATAAGCACAGCTTGACGCGGAGCGTGGGAAGTATTTCGGGTGAGCCTCGAATTTTGAAGCAATTTCAATTTCAAACACATTTTTTATTTGATGAGGCGATGACGCGATAGCCTTGGAGGAAAATTTGCCCCATGGAGAGGGTGAACACCTATTTACCTTAGAATTTATACCTATGTGATACCGGCGCAGTTATATTTCACTGTTAAAGAACCACATATAATACGCATCTAGTATTTGGGAATCTTATGTAGCAGGCTTGATGCACAACATTAAGCCATGAGCAGCTAGGTTTGTAAATGATGTAATGTTAGTTCATGTAGGGTTTTTGAGGAGGCTATCAGGAGATTTGGAACAGGAATCGCTATCACTGCGCGTATTAAAGAATAGGCGTCGTATCCTAAGTGGGTTTGAGGCGTGATGATTAACCAAACATTAACATCTACATTAGGGTGGAGTGAAAAAAGTCAATATTTTTTTTTCGGAAACGGGTACCCTTCAATGACTGTGTATGAGACCTAGTAACAATTCTGTAAAATATTTAATTTTTACGACGTCATCTTGAGTCTGCACATTTGGCTTAAAGTTTGAAAATTTTTGAAATGTTTTACAATTTTACGAATTTTTTAAAAGTACTGGAAACAAAAAAAAGCCCTGACGGGTAGTCACTAAATAGTTGAACAAGGCCATAAATAAAGACAGGATTTAAAAAAATATTTTCAGGCGGTGGTTTTAGTCTGCACATGAGGCTTAAACTTATTCAAATATTCGTAAATTTCTGATATTTTTAACGTTTTATAATTTCTGATATCCTCTTATAATGTTATTAAAACTTGTTTATATAGCTTTCTTTTATCAACTTTGCACTGTGCAACTCTTTGCTATTTCATATTAAACTACCCAGGACTCACCACGGGGAGGTATTTGCACTTCCGTTCCACCCATGCCCTCCCAACCATGAGAGCATGTATTTACATCTTTAAGAAAAGTCTTCAACAGGAAAATTGTTTCTTTGTGTCATATATTGGACGGATATTTCTATTAAAAATTCTAGTTTTGATTAAGCTTTCTCTTTTCTTTTGATCACAGACCAATTTTGAGGAATCAGTGACTTCTTTGACGGCTCTATCTACCGCTTGAGTGTGTGATGGGAGTTCAAAAAGAGTCCACTCAGAAGCTATGTTTACACTCTCGGTTTCCAGTAACCTTAGCAAATCCTGATCTGTCAAATGACCTGTGATAGGTGGTTCTGTCACTTCCACATCATTCCAAACAATCATATCGACATACTCTGATGCTTCAAAATTTATTTTCGGGATTTCAAACCGTCTTAGTGGTTTACTGGCTTGTTCTCTAAATCGAGCCTTGATGATACGTCTTTTAAGCCAGTTTCTTTATATGATCTTTCTTATCAACCAACATAGCTATGAGCATGTTTTCATGGTGAGCAAAGAATCTATTGTCTTGGATACATTTGTGTACAATTTTCCGATTTTCCTCAGATAGGTAAGTGCAACTCTTTATGGTTTTTCACAAGTTTTGAGCTCCATTATAAGCTTTTGGATTACACTTGATCCTGAACCAGCTTGGTGCATAAACTTTCACGATGAAGGTTGCCAACTCTTTTAATGTTTGCGATGGAGTTTTTGTAGCTGCGTATAATCTTAAAATTCAATTAGCTGTAGTCAACCATCTCGCATGGGAGAGCTTTCCTGGACTTCTGTTTTCTAATTCTTGAGATATTTTCCCTCTCAAAGCAGCTTTACAAATATCATAAAGGTATTGTTGGTCAGTACTCAAACCCTTTTCATCACCACGATCGATTATATCAGTAATAATCTCTATGGGCTCAAACTGAACTATTTTCAATGCATGACATATTGCCAAACTTTGACTGACAGGTCCAACAAATCCTTTTGGTCCACTAGTAGGTCCATCCAGCTTTTCCACTAAATGCCGTAATGGAAGTTCATTTGTATGCAAATGGCAAATTACCCACTGCAGAGGTCTACCAAGTTTCTCTTCTAGCGAGCGAATTACACCATTATATTTTTCTGTGCTTGTAGGGCGTCCATCACAACCAATGCAAACTATTTTCGACATTGTAAGATTGTGCTCAGAAAAGTAATCGACGATAGAATTAGCAATGTTAATGGCTTTCCCATACAATAGAACTGTGTAACCGATGAATCTCGATTTAGGCTCCTCTATGAGTGAAATTTGACCTTCTTTAACAGTTGTTCTGTGCATTTTCCCATCGTCTGTCTTGTGAATACGAAGGGTGTCGTCAATTCTACCGTCAAAGTATAAGGCCTGTATTTCTACCTTTGTTTTCTTATTTAGAACTTCATGCCGAGATTTGATTCACTCGCGTCTTACTTTACTCCTGTCTACTACTGCGTCATTTATGACATTATCTAAATAATGAGTGGACTGTACATCACGTAAAAGAGCTGAGGCTAAAGCTGCTGCTGCGCAATCAGGTACGCCATACCTATCACATACTCGGGAAAACGATGGTATTTTTTAGCCTAGTTTGAGTATTTATGGTAGTAGCTGAGGAAGGGCTGGGAACTGGTTCCTATTAAACAACCTCCAAATCTTCTGGAACACAACCCATTTCTTGAAGTGGGACAATTAAGTCCATAGCGTCCTCATTGTCGCTATACTAGCCAATTTCATATCCTTCACAACGTTTCTTACACAATCTTTCTTCTTCTATCATTTTCCTTGCTATTTTCTTTTTATTTGCTCATGTCACTTTAATATCAACACGTCCAATCAACATTCTCCGAACAGTTCTTTGATCGGTAAAGAATTTGCGTTCAAGTATTGGAACCTTCTTAGCGGGATCACATTTACAAAGTTGAAAATATTCACATTTACATGCACTAACATCGAACAATGCCTCAACTCTATTGTTAAAGTCGGCTAGTTTTTTTTAGAAACTGTCCTTATCTTTGTCACGTTTATATGTTTTGTTAAGTGTTTGAACTGAATTAACTTCTTTTTTTAATAAATCTGTAATAGTTTTAGAGGTTATGCATGGGATCGAAGCTTTTCCCCACATTAAGTTTAACTTGTCAACAAAAATCTTGGACACTTCTAAATAACTAGGGTTTTTGCCATTTTGCTTAATTTTTTCTTTGTTCCAAATATAAATGTAGTATTTTAACACATCTCTACGGGTAGGAAGGAAAGACTCGCCCATATCTTGACCATCACCTATGATAGGATGAGGTAAACCCTTGTCACGAGTCCTAGGGAACGCCAAAACGCAGTGATAAACACACAAAGCACAGTAAGGCGCAGTACTATAACACTGAACTAGAACAGTAGAACGTATATAACGCGACGACTAGATATAATACACCACCTATCACTCTCGCTGTCAAAACCGAACTAATTCCATCAGAGAGGCGAGGGGAATGGAGAATCAAATCACCACGTGTCTGTCTTACCAAGGTTTAACGCTCCCGGATGAAGCGCTGCAATGCAAACTGATTCACACCAGGCACGTCACTTTCATTACTACACCTACGCAACACAGTTTACATGTCTTTCTAGTTTTGTTAAAAAGCTTATTATAAGCTTGGATACTGATTATAAGAAGGTGACTTGATGATACATACATGCTATTTTAAAATATTTCTGATTATATAAATAATTGTAAATATCGGAAATTTCGGACAATTTGGCGAAATTTAGGCCTAATGCGCAGACTGAAACCACCACCTAAAAATGTTTTTTAAAACCCTGTCTATATTTAAGGCCTTGTTCAACTATTTAGTGACTACCCGTCAGGGTTTTTTTTGTTTCAAATACTTTTAAAAAATTTGTAAAAATGTAAAAAATTTCAAAAATTTTCAAACTTTAAGCCAAATGTGCAGACTCAAGATGACGTCGTAAAAATTAAATATTTTGCAGAATTGTTACTAGGTTTCATACACAGTCATTGAAGGGTACCCGTTTCCAAAAAAAAATATTCACTTTTTTCACTCCACCCTAATCTACATGCTTTTTGATAGGTTGGATCACATTCATTAACTTTGAGATATATAGCAGGAAAGACTTATGTTTATAATTTAGTTTTTTTCTGGTAACATTTAAGGGACACAATAACTATGATCGAAGCCGCCAATAATGTAATTCATGCCATTAAGTAGCGCTGTTTTTTAACCTCTTTTTATTTTTTTCATTTCTGCATGGGATTCCAATTTTATTACTTTGGGTATGTGTCGTTAAATGTGCGATCATTTTGCCCGTTTTATATGTTACTGTATACATCAGTAGAGGATGGTAGTGATTAAGTACTAAATTGCATGTCAAATCTCTTTCCTTGTTTGTTAGCCATTTTAACTAGATATTTTATTTTGTAAAATATGTAATGATTGCATGGTTATTAATTCATGCCTGGCATGGAGGCACTCTTTGCACACGCACCTTTGGTGGCTAAAGGCTGTTATGTAGATTCAGAATGGTTAATATATGTGTGAGATATAAACAATTTCATATTTCGACATTTGGTTTTAAGCATTGCACGTAGGTATATATTTTTTTTCAAGGACATTCTATGCATTGCTTGAATCCACACAGTGGGTAACAGATAAAATTAAACCACACATTCTACGGTCGATTTTATCATTAGAATAAAATTAAGGGAATACTCTGACGAACGGACAGGTTTAGAATTCCATTTACAGCGAACAACACAAGACCCATTTTACCTGCCACTAAGACTATTCAAGTACTTGGGTATGTTGGTATGTAGTGCAGCTAATTATTTGGTTGTATCTCTAATTCTTGTTTCTTAATCTGCTACGCAGTAGGTATCACCTGCCCGACTCGCATGATTCCTGCATAAAACTTGTACCATTGTACATTTATGTAGTTGCAGAGCACATTTATGCTCATAGTGTTAATAATATTGGTAACATATGGTGCGGTGAATGTTGCTTACATTTCTCCTCCTCAGACAAATATTTCTAGGTTTTTGCTAACGCAATAATAGTGGTAGTGTCATTAATTTATGTAGGATGTAGTGCAGTGCTCGTTGATGAAAACTCACCCCCTGCCACAAACTATTCTACATCTACGAAGTACCGTGCAAGCCACGACTAGGGTGTGTAGCACGGGGTGATTCCATGCCAGGCATGAACCACTCATCCCAGTACAAATCGGGACCTCGCACGTTCCCCTGGTCCCTACTATGCAAGCCAAAAAGCAGTCAGGAGAACAGTGCGCAGTCAAACCAGAAACTTGGAGAGTGCTACGTAAATGTGCATGCAGTACACTGATAAAGAGATATCTATTACTTAATATTACTAATACTATTAAATAATGAATGCTGTGAGATACTGCTTCATACAGAGAACAAAATAAAACAATGCCGGACATATCAAGCGGTGTGTAGTGTAGGTAATGAAATTATGCTATATTATAAAACACAAGTAAAAATTCTACTCCATCTAGTGAGGTTGGGATTTTCATATGATTGTTCTATCGCAACTATTATGATTCCTTAATGTACAATAGGTGGTGGTACCCTTCATCTACGATATACATCTACATCTGCAAAGTACCGTGCAAGCCACCACTACGGTGTGTGGCACGGAGTGATTCCACACCAGGCATGCAGCACTCGCCCCAGAACAAATCAGAACCTAGGACGCTCCCCCGGCCGCTAGGCACAGGACAAAGAGCAGTCAGGAGAACAGTGGGTAGTCCAACCAGAAACTGGGAGAGTGATACGTAAATGAAAACATGCAGAAAATGCATGCTATTGACATTTATAGTGGTTAATATTACTAATACTGTCAATTTATGAATGCTACGATATGCAAATTCATGCAGAGAACAAAATAATATAATGCCGGACATATCAAGCGGTGTGAGGTGTTGGTAATGATATTGTGTTATTATGCACAAGTGAAAATTCTACTCTAACTATTCTACATCTAAATCTACAAAAGGTGGTTTGCATTATATGATGTAGATGGAAATAAAGGATGTAGAATCCAACATTAGTTACGCATCGTGCGTTTCGAATACTGCCTTCTGCCGCATCTCCCTCAAGAAAACCTCAACTGTACTCCCCCGTCCTCGGCTCCCAGACCCTCGGGGGTTGGTTCGACGGAGGAGTAAAAAAAACCCTGGTGGGAAACTTGATGGGGCAGGGGGGTGTGAGCGAGAATGTCGGAAAGGGTTTGCATGTAAAGTAAGAAATCGAAGGGGCTCCCGGAATGGTGTGGGGTGGACGAGGAGGGAAGTGGAGGGGGGTGCTATCACAAGGTTTTATTTTTATGTGTTTTTAAAGGGGAGTGTGAAAAGGGACGAAGTTGCAAAACCCTTCTTGTTCACTCATCGAGGGCGTTTCAGGTTTTTTTTTCAGAGGAAGTGTGAGAAATTCCTTTTTTTATCGCTCACGGTAGGAAGGGACGCCTGTCTTGAGAGCGAGGGTGTTAGAAGCATGGGCGAGAGCAAAGAAATTTAAGTGATTATATATGTACAGTGCCGTTCCGAATAGAAATATGAGTAAATTTTTCAGCCTCCTGATTTCAAGGCGATCGTTTGGTAGTCGCCCAAAGCAATCGGTGGATTTAGAAAAAAATTTTATGTACATGTACCTCTTAGAAATAGATCGAGTGAAGTCGGCTCTATCTTGGCGATATTGAGATTATTAAACCTCCTCTGTCATTTAGCCCCTCGTCAAAGAAAGCATGAAGTTAAAAAATATATATATATATATATGTAGGAGTAAACAAACAATTTATGCAAGTATCATTCAATCATACACATATACATTCACAATGTAACAAAAACATTTTAATGCGACACAGTATTACAAGAAAGGGTATAAATGATGTACCTACACTGCAGAAAAACTGAAGGATTTTTAGGCATGCATTCTTGTAGAAAATACCCAATGCAAAAATACACCCTCATAAAGTTCGGGTTACATGTGATAGATCTTCCTTTATCTGCATGAAGTTCTTTATGAACACGCATTGCTCATTTACGAAGACCCTATCTCTGAGAATAAGGACATGATAAACTTAAAAATTCCGTAGCGAGATAGTAACATCCACGTTCGAAGCAGCACTTGAACTGTTTAGCTAATTGTTATCCGGCGATCGTGTAACGCGCAAAATTCATAAGTTAGTCCTTGATTTCTTGATAAACTTGATTTATAAATGATCTCCAGCCGCAGTTATGCAACTCTCCCGTCTCGTTCTTAGCATTCTCAAGATGTTAGGAGACGATAAAATTTATCATCCTCACCACTCAATTTTGATGTGAAATATTACGCATAAGTGGATAGTAGACATCCTCGGTAGCTTGAGCTCGATAGATAAGCCTTCATTCATCAGTTGAAATCGATAAGGACGAGAATAATTGATCCGAGTTACCAAACGGCAACAACTAACAATCTCTGACCTTTTTATCGACAAGAAGAGAAACCAGTTACTTGATACTTGTAATCGGGAAGAACCGTGAAATTATAATAGCTATCATATCTTGAGAATGATCAGAATCCAAGCTAAAGAAACGTAAACACTCTTATATTTCAGATTATGGAGCGACTAAATAATTGGATAAGAAATAGTATGCGTAGGTAAGCCTAGAAAAAGCTAATTCAAGGGGGATGATTTTCATTTTTTGCGTCACGTAGTAAGATGAGAGTAAAAATGAAATAATAATTCCCGAAATGTATATGGTGTCCTTTAAGAATTGTATAAATTGTTAGACCAGTCTCCTCCTCAAAGTAACCACATTCGCAAGGAATATGATAGATATCAGGAGTCATTAGACCAATGGGGTAAATTATATTAAAATTGTTGTGCACAAACTTGTAAAAATTTCATTTTACTGAAATTGTTCACTTTTTTGTTTCTCCAGTTAACTTTTTATAAATTATGTAAATCAACTATCTTAATCTTCATGATTTATTTTAATACAAGGTAATAGTAAGATTATTCTGTAGAAAAAATCTTATTAAAATTACGTCGTGTTTTAAAAATATTCTAAAATTCTCTTCACTTTGACATTCTTAAAACTTCTTATTCACCAAGTCTTTTAAGAATGTTGATGCTAAGGCAATTTTCCTTCTCATTTGCAAATATATTTTCTCCCTTCCTTCGGGGAAATTTTTGTGTGGGTTAGTACAATTCATGGAGATTCATGCAAGGATCTGGGACGGGTGCTTTACATAATGAGCTCCCCCCTCCTTCCAACGGGTCTCCTAAATTTTCCATCCCCCGAGGCACTTAACATGTAAGCGACCTCTTTTTGAGATTGGAGAAGAGCGGAAGCTTTGCCGTCGACCGAAGAGTTACGGAGACGTTTCCGAACCGACCGGAACATTTATAAAAAAAAAACTCCCCACCCCGCCATACGTGAAAGGAGTTCACAAATTTACGTTGGAGTGGGAGGACATCACGGATGGTCATAAAATAAAAATTAAAGTTTGCCTAATAAACATAAGTAGCGAAGAATGTGGACTACTTAAGAGCACTCAAGAGAGACAATTCAGGGTTGCATCTTCAAGATGGTGTTGCATGTATAAACGCCAATTCACCTGCACAGTTTATACATGCGAATAAATATATTTATTTATTTAAAGTGACTGGAGTGGTCATCGTGGGAGTTTATCTCGGTTCGATTTACTCGTGGTATTTCATTCAAGTACATCTGTTTGTGTGTTAGAACGCACCGTACAAATGGTAGTGGAGATGATGTAGGAATTATATTTAATTTTTTTTCCTTAACTAAAGTGTGTCTCGGCGCTGTATTCTAAATTTTTTCGTAACGATATCGAAATGGTTTTATTTTTCGAATATTGTTCTTGAGGTGACTCCTTGATATTTGTTAGCAATAATTATAAATTTAATGAATGCATTGTTTTGAGTATAGTAGACACTGCATGTATATAATCGAATTATTACGAAGTATATATCATGTACCATAAGGCTATGTGTTTATATAGCTTATAGTTTATGTGGCTATTTATTTGGATCCCCATTACACCCTAACCATCCCTATTTATTCCACTGGTACACGCCCTTGAAGTGGTCGGAAAGGTGCGATGTTGATAACTTGCGGACTGCTCGCAACAACATATTTACCACCAGCAGATAGACATCGTAATGGCGTCAATTAATACTGGAGAAATGTACATCTTCATGGTAATTTGCAAGCCACTTCAAGGGTGTGTAGAACTGAGTGACTCCGCAACTTCAGCTACCCTTCCTTCCTTCATTATTCCCATATGTAAGTTCTCCATTCTTAAAACTGTAAGATATTTTGTGCCTTTTTTTTGATTGACTTTCCTCAATTTCCAAATAAACCCTATCTTACCAACGTACCAACCTTTGGTTGTACGAAAGACATTAGTTCGTGAAGTCATTAGAATCCGTATTTACTTTGTGAAATCTCATCGTTACACACTAATGATGAAAAGTATATCAAATTTCACAGAATGTTATTTATTTCTCCATTCCTCATAATGTCCCCATTAAAACATTTTGTGAAGTTTGATAAAGCTTATATCTTTTGTACACCTCAGTTCATCTTCGTCCACGTTATACCCTTCGAGCCGTCATAAGGGCGTGTAGCGAGGGGTTTTTGATACCAACTAATTATTTTCGAGTATGGAAAGTGATTAACCAGATAAGAAATTTCTCCAATGGCCGTAAAATATTATTTATATTAAATAAATATTATAATATTATTTTACAGCCATTGGAGAAATTTTTTATCTGGTTAATCTATAGGGGCCGTAGAGCTCAACTACCTTGATTTAATTAAAAGTGAGTTCAATATTTATCCAATAATTATGTGCTCAGAATTATGTATCCTTTGCTATGGTTTATTGGTGATTAGAACACCGAGAATTTTTGTGCTTAGGTTGTTTGTCTCACGTTATAACTAATACTGCCACTCCATTCATTCGACCACATATTTTGCTGCATTGTGTCATTTACTATTCCGCCGACTCTCTAAGGTTAACGTTCTGCAGACGTTTTCCTTAAAAAAAAGAAGCAGGGCGACCAGGAAGCGCAATAATGCTGCGACTCCTAAGCCCTGTCCCAGAATTTACTCGCTCTGGGACTCCGAGGGGACAAATGGAAAACGATAATTTCAGTGCGGAGCCTGGGACGAAACTTTTTCGTATGCTGGGAAGGAGAGAAGGAGACTTCATCCCCTCCCTAAGCACAATCCTCACACGTCTTGCCACCCCTCACACCTCCATCCGAACCACCCCTCCCCATTCCCGACCCGCGTTCCAGAAATCAGGAGTGACTAGAATCGCAACTGACGTGCGCCGGATAAACAGTCGGGCAGGAATGGTCCCCTAAGGTGCGTGCGAGTCTGAGGGTGTCGGGCTTCAGACACTAAGTCGATAAGGAATGTTTACGGGCGCTCTACTTACTCATTCGCGTTCCCTTCTCTTTGGGGGAAGAGCGAAGCGGAAGAGAAGAGAAGAAAGAGACTTTGAAAAGGAGGGAGAAGGATCTAAGTCTGGTCTACTTTATGCCCTGCAAGCCAAACTAAGGCAGTATGAGACACGGCGAGTTTTCACCAAATCATGCGATACACCCGCATACACTACGCTGGGTTATATAAAATTGGTTAAATACTTTCTCGGTTTGAGAACCAAAGTTAATACCTTCGTCCGCTCATCAATAATGTTCAAGTCTGCTAACTAACAGTCTGATGTATTATATAAGACCCTAACTCTCAGTGAACATCAAATTCGTAAGTAAGACCTTTAGTAACATAAATGCTATGCTATCTTGCAGTTATGGTTAACAACACATTATAAAACTGGGCCATTGTGTTGCAAATTGTTGTAACCAGTTGAACACTAGGTGTGCCAGAGCGTAAATGGCGATGAAAGTAACGTTTGAAGGGTGATCCATTCTAATACAATAACTCAGTGACTAATAACGCTATTGAAATAAATGTAGTCTCGTTCGAGCAAGTCAGTAAATTTAATGCAATAATGACATTGAGCTGGCTCAGTGCTTGTGCAAGGCGTGGGTGGGGGCCCGCAGCGATTGGCGACCATTGTGGACGTGGATGAAAATTTCTGCGCCCTAATTCTCTTGACTCTGATGTGGTAGCTGCTGAATTTGATGCCAAACGAAGTATCAAGCCTATCTATTTTAGCCAAAAATAAAATTTTAACAACTATTTTCGTTCACGAATTAAAAGTAAGTACAAAATAAAAGCTGTAGTAAAAGTTTAGCCGGCAGGCCATTCTCGCCGAAAATCCCAGTAGAAATTCCAGAGAACGCATCTCATTGGAAAAAGGGCATTTAGTTAGACATTGATCAGCTCTATTATTTCAGGGTTAGAGAGGTTGAGACGGCTTTAGGAGTGACATCAATTCTTGTCGGTGTTCGCCGCAATCAACTGCGCAGGGATCTCGACGTCCACAAAATATTACCTGCTAACACACTTTAACTGGGGAAAATCCCTCGGCGATGTCCACGGCATTACCAAACTAGCTTTTTAGACGTTAGGAATGTTGGTGTATCAGAAAGTGGATTCATTTTGAATAAGATCGAAAGTAAACAGGCATGAGAGAATTTTTATTGGTCCTGGTTTGCATAATAACGAAAAATTTATATTAAATTTTTATCTATTCTACAAATCGAACGAATTACTCATCAAGTTTTTATCGCAGTTGTTATTAATCGCAGAGAGTATGACATTTTGAGCCCGCCTGTAAGGTTGACTCAATTTCCCTAATTCTTAAAGTTTATGATCTTATCCACCGTAGTATGTCAGGATTTGAAAAATGCTTCTGACACCATCAGAATAGAGATCGTCTTCGATTTCACTTTGAAGAGTTTAGTATTTATCAAATTTCTTAAAGTAATTTCCACCGTAGTGGCCGAAATAAGCATGCGACGTAAATTAAATTATCGATACGACCGCATACATGGATTGCGAATCACTGCTGAAATGGGATGTTGGCATACTGAAAATGGGGTTTCTTCGGAAAAAGAGGACGATAGTGGGGCAGGAAGGGATGGAATCATGTCAGAGAACCTTTTGAATTTGAGGCATCGGGCTCTTTTTCCACCGTCGCGTCGTCTCTTTTGGCGGAGATGAAGAATAACGCCTGTCGGCGGTGGAGATGGTGAAATCTGGAGGGGGACACAATGCCGGAAAATGGACGGAGGGGCATAAGTCACGGGATTTAAGCTCGTAGCCAAACTCGCTTTCATACCGCGGGAGTAATTCAACGTTTCAGCTGAGTTATGAGGGTCAACAGTGATAGAGACAGTTTTGAATCATCTTTCACTCGTGAATACAATTCCTTCAACGAGGCAATGCTCTCATGGGCTACAGCTAACCCATGGACGAACTCCCGTCACTTCATGTCGTGAAGTAGTATTTTCGTTTAATTTTATCCGTGTTAGTGTGTGGCAATATTCATGACCTTGGAGAAAATTCATTCGTTGCTGAATTTTATCACGAAAAAAGGGGCACTGTACCATTTACACACTTGAATGGAACTGATTAAGGCAGAACATCGTGGAAGTTGTCGATATTTTATGATAAATAAAACAATAACGATTACTCTTTCACATTTTTTATCTATAACAATGGTCTAAGTCCGCATTTTCGCTCATGATTCTGACGAAACGCATAGTGCCGATTAGTTAGAGCTGATGAAGATTACCCTACTTACAGACATCATTTTTATTCATCATAAACTAATGCACTTGCTTGCTTTGTTTAAACAAAACTCTGCACTAATATAGTTTGATAAGATTTTTTGGAGGGTTTATCTATTCCGTTGGCAACATGTAGCCAAGGACTGCTAGCATTTAAATTTATTTTCATTATTTTCTTCCCGTAGAGTCAGTCCCTTACGCGAATTAAAAAATAATTAAGCGTGTGAACAAAAGTACTCCTAATAATCTCCCCCAACTTAATAATAGATACCTACAAACAGAATATGTATGGAGTGGAAATTTACGTTAAATATTTTTTTCTCGTCAGGAGCACTTCAAACTTTCATGCCGACAAACGTCTGAGACAAAACATTATCAATAATTGGGATTTTGAAGGAGACCTGTCTGAGAAAGAGAAATAACTCCAGCATTCTTATTCGATCCTTTAATTTAAAAGGGAAATGTTGATCGATGTTTGCTGTCAAGAAGAAGTATCTAATACATTGCGATGCTTTATAAACATCAGAAAAAAAATGATTTTCATAATTATGGTTACATCAACATAAATCTGTAGTATCCTTTCGTTTATGCAAGACACGTTCATGCTTGACATGTTTTATACTGTTATAGATGACTAAGAAATAACTGTGAGGAAATAATATTCAGGTGAAAGTTAAACAAAGAATTTTAGTCTGCAGTTTTATGCGCCTGTGTGCTCGCACCACTACTTCCTGCATTTGGAATTGATATTTGTCGCTGAGTATTCTTATGAATGGCCTATTGTGACATTTTTCGAATTTTATTGAATACCTAACGTAAATGATTTCGTTTACGTTTTGCTGGTACCATCAGTAATATTTTCTAGAGGATTGATGTTAAGAATTTTTAAAAATTCTTTCGACCCAATCGTTGTTTTTGAGGAACTTGATCGAAATTAGTGTAGAAATTACTGGAATAGAGCTTTGGTTAATAGAAGCAGTGTTCTTTGTCGCATATCTTTTATTTCGCTTTTTCTTAGGACCAATTTTCCGTCCCTTAAACGCCATCTAATGGAAGGAAAAAAAAACATTCAAAGCCTTAATAAAAAATTACAGGCTTACGGATTATCCCCTGTAAGTAACGAACTCGCATCCAGTCTAAAAATTAGAAAGAATTGCACCGCGAGAGCGGCTTAAAGAAAACGTTATCGTAAATCCCTCCGAGGATAACGGTGCTCCATTTGTAAAAATCGAGGCACGAATAAAGCGATGCGGAACGTTGGGGAACAGCGTTAAGGAAAACGTAATCAGAATGAATTAGGGAGAGAAAGAGATGGAACGTAGGTAGAGTTAAAAGGACAGAAAACGGTTCGCATCTCTTTCAAATAACTCTCCTCGGGAAAAGTAAAATCGAATATATTCCGTCCTTTCCTCATTCCTTTTTTCCGGTAAAAAAAGGAAGGAAGAAGGACGACTGAAGCAAATAAAGGGGAACGCAGCGTAAATTGGAAGAGTTGGGCTTTAAAGCAATGGAATAATATCTCCGGTGACCCATAAAAATCGTGAGGGATAGCTCGGGGAGGGAGAGGGGTTTGGGGATAGGGTGGGAATTTACTCTAGGTGGTGGGAAGAATAGAGTTAAAGGCCTGGGCTTAGCGGAAGGGTATGAGACGGCCGTAGATAAAACTGCTAAGAGACGATCCCGGATGAAATAAAAGGGTCTCTGGGCGATAGATGTCGCCTTATCTGAGGGAGTGGGGGTGATGGCTGGTGGCTACAAGGGGCGGTTGTACTGAGAAGCAGAGCGAACGGGGGTGAGGGCAAAAGCAGTTGGAATGAACGGTCGTGGGGTCCTTTTCAAGGGAAGGGGACGCCCTTACATATCTTCCCCTCAAACACGCCAGCTTCTCCACACACACACACATCACCACGCACCCTGTGTACCCGCTAGGACACCTGCCCTGAGGGTATGTCGTGAAACTTTTCCCAGAATCCCCCTCTCTTTCCCGAACGTCGCCCCTGGTCCGGAGAGATAAGGAGGTAGAGCTGAAGGAACACCCGCCCTATATTTTTTTTTCAACTCTCACAACCTCATGGCCTTCCCTTTCACACCCTCCCCCCTTTAACACCCGGGTGACTCCGGGACTGTGGAGGTGTGGGTTTGAGGGGAAAGAGTGGAATGGGTTGGGAATACGTAAAACCAACTCCCACCATACACCTTGTCCCCCTCTCACGTCATCCGAGTGAAAAGTTTCAGCCACCACCCACACACACACAAGTCCGACGCCCTCAGACTGTAAAACCGTGGCATCCATCCCCGTTCACGAAGTAGGGTACGTATTTATCAACCCACGCAGACGCTCCCATGCTACAAGGCACACTCACATACAGACACGGGACGTTCCCTAAGGGCGTAGGCCTTTTGCCTTTTTTATTCCCTTCCGCCCTACTCTTCCCACTCCATTTCTTCCAATACCAAGCGAAAACTCCAAACTCCGAGGCAAGGGCGTCTCGGACGATGTCTCGTCGTCGACAGCTGCCAGGGGTGGGTATGTACGAGGGTTGGATGGGAGTGTGCATTCAAAAATTCAGGCCTGGGGGAACATCCACATAGTCCCCTGCAAGCAACCTCAAGGGTGTGTGGCAGGGGGTGGGTTTTCACCAGAATTGCACTATACAATATCCGAGAAAAGTTATTGAAGATGCGACTACTGATGGACCAGGAATAAAGTAAAATCTCTATCAAACAGGCAGCTGAGGCATAAAAGAACTAGTCCTTAAGTAAGAGGCGTCCTTTATTTGAGGGAGGTGTCCATAATTTGTGAGAAGATTCCTTTAAAAACATTTATACTATTGAACGATACTATATAAGTATTTAAAAAGTCATGTAGATTGAAAATAAATCCATCAAAATATTTTAATTTTGGTGAAAATTATTTCCAAAAGATACCCGTGTTCTTTTAGCTAATAGGAGCAATTTTTCTTTAAGTACAGATTTGCGTGAAACTTTGCATACATGTTCTCATTAAAGATAGATATCTATGGATAAAATTGAAAAAAAAAATCACTCTACCGACTTTGTTTTTTTAGCAATTCAGGTTTATATTAAAACGTAGCCTAATGGTATATGATATAATTGTGGTACTAATTCGAAAAAAAATAAGTACATACTATTTTTCTTCTAAATTCGAGAAATTAAATAATAAAAAAATTTAAAAAACTAAATGTATGTTTATTAATAACAAAAATTCCAAAATTAATACGGTGGGGAATAGAATATTTCATACATAAAGTGGTCCTGCCAAACCTCATTAGGTTTGTGGGCAGGTTCCGTTGAGCCATCATTACTTATTTATTGGCTACATACATTATAAAATATCTATGCAGCAAATACACAAATAGTGTCCGTAATATGTTTCAAAGTTAAACAGTATGCATACAAATAGGTTTTCAATTAATATGTTCAATCACCACATGAAGATATAATTATGGGCAATGCCACAAGTTAGCATAATCTCATGAGATAATAATAACAAATTTGACCTATATCCTTATCCTTGCATAGAATTTTGGTTATTTGTTCATCTTGACTCTTTATATTGTAATTATCCCTTATCTGGTTGATTAAATTCCAGATTCCCCTGATATATTTAGCGTTATTACACATATCCTGCTGATATTTTTATTTTGTTTTATTAATTCTTTATTCACTCTATTACTCAGTTTTCTGTATGCCTGATTAAGGTCGTCTTTATTCAAATGATTTTTCCATTTCCTAAATGCTTTATCCCTTAGGTGACATTATACAGTTAGTTCTTATGCAACCCATATGTTTTCTAGTTTTCTATTAAGAACCTTTCGAAAAAATAGATTCACAATATATCTTCCTAAATATTGTACAACCTTCATTGTGTAAATTATTTACACGCGTTTTATATCAGTTAATCCCAGTTTTATTTCTTAATTTAAGAATTAACCTTATTACCATCTATACAGTACTCATAAGAAGTAACGCCATTTCTTGAGTTGACTGTCTATTTATGATGTCCTTAGGTTTTGCCAACAAATTAGTGATCTGATTATTTTATTTTAACAACAATTCTCTCAATCCCTACTAGGTTACAATTATAAAAATATAATCAATTCAGCTATGAGTAACATTCCGTTGCCTATTCTCTTCCCTTGTGAATGTATTTATGATTGACATAATAATAATATTTATTAATGTTCCTGGAATTACATTTAATATGGGCAAGGTAAATAGAAATTTTATAATAGAGGTCACAGTAAATTATCATCATATTAAAAAAATAAGGGATCAAGGAGATAATTACAAAGACATTGGTTACAATATAACATTATGTATGAAGTATTGCAACAATAATGTCGGCAGGAAAAACGAAGTAGAAAACAGAAGTGAAAACATGAAACTAAAGGCATGAAAATAGATAGCACATAATCCAGAGTCATCAGTATGTAACAATAACAAGGAAAATATCAGTATTACAAAGAAAGAGATTTATCTTTTAGAAGTTTGAAAAGCTTTTTCCTGAATATGTTCAAAGACATCTGCTGTCTGTGTCTTTGATATTTTTAGGTAGGTTGTTCCAGATATACGATCCAACAACTGTGACAGATTTCTGATAGGTCGTGGATCGGATTTGGGGTCCATAGAGAAAATCGGGATCCATTCTAGTTACGACATTTAGGGATTTTTCTTTAATCGGATAACATTTAAGTAAATTTTGGGGTTTGCTGTTTTTAAAAACGATGTGCATGAAACAGGCCATCATGAATTTGCGTCTTGTTTTTAAATCAAGCCAGGAGAGCTTATCGAGGTAAGGAGAGATATGATCCTCCCTCCGCAAGTCGAAGACGTATCTTACACAAGAGTTAAGAATACGCTGGTTGGACGCTGACAGATAACCATAGATTGACAAAAGATCGTTATATATTTAATGGAGGCAATGTTTTGTTTATCTCTTATATCAATATTAATGTCTTTTTTTAGTATGGTGTCACCAGAGCTCTTTTTGTGACTAAGTATTCTAGTTCCTCACAACATTTATATTTGCTACTACTGGGTGGTCTGTAGGCACTTAGAATCATAAGATACCTTTGTAATACATTAATGCATTTGTTTTTGTTAAAAGTATTGCTAAAAAATTTATATCAAGACGCCACACCGAGTCCAATATTCGATAAAAACATATTTCATTACATATCAGTCTAAATTTCAAATCCCGAGCCAAATATTCTGGTCATAAAATGCTTTAAGGAAAAAAATATGATTCTGGTTAAAAGTAATTTTCTGTTTTGTAAAAGTAAATTTCTTTTAACCATGAATCTTGTATCATTTCCAATACTGCCGTAATGGTGAGTTCCACCACATAAACAGATGCACTTTAATCAAATGTGGTCCAATAATTTATTTATCGGCTTAAAAAAATATTAAAATGATGGCCCACGATTACCACTCCTGCCATTTTAATTTGGAAAGTTCACATGTGAGAGGCTCAGGTCAAGCGAAGTTGCATGCCTCTTAGCTCAGGATTTAAGTAATGTCCGTGAGTTAGAGGTGCCCGTATGTCGGCGGTGTTCATTTATAGATATGTTAGTGCACCTGAAAATATCTGTCAAGAGGTGAAATTTCACTAACCTGCACTTCATTATTATGCTATATATGTTGTAGTATGATTATTAATGTATTTTGCCACAGCATAGGATGCAGGTGTTCAAGATGTGGGTTTGAAGGAGGTTGGAGATGGTGCGATGGACAGAAAGGAAGACAAATTAGGAAGTGCTTGGCATGGTGAATGGGGTGAGGAAACTTCTGGATGAGATTATGATCAGGGAAAGTAGGGGATTGGAGGGGATAATGGGAGGCGGTAAGGATGCGATAGAGAGGAGGATGTTAGGTAAGTGGGGAAGGGGAGAAAGATGTTTTGAGGATGGAATGGAGAATGGTAGGACGCATGCTGATTAGAAGAGCGAAATATTATTGGGAGATTGGGCCCTACACTTGTAAAATCTTGAGTATATTACTCAGTTTCCATTTAAATCTACCATAACCGGTTGATTATCTAATTATAATAGTTAAGCGTTGCACAAAAATTAAGAGTTAATTAGAGAGTGTGGGAAACGGGCTATTAGTACTGAGTGGCAAATCATAGCAAAATATTAGAAAGAAAATCAAATAATTAGCTACACTAGGTACCTGTTGAAAATAAAAATTGTAAAATCTCAAATAGCAGCTATTTTGTCTCTTATCGTTCACCGTAAAAATGACATTTTGACACCCGTTTATTCTGTAATCCATCTACCTAACTTTCATGTCCATGATTTAATCTACCGTATTATGTCGAGTTTCCCAATATGTTTTGACGTCATCAGAAAATAAATCAGCTTGAAACTTCCTGAAAAGATTAGGTTAAAATTCTAACCGGCGATCTGATAGTGACTCCGATCCTGGTATTTGGAAAAGATTTTTTACACCGATGAACTTTTCCTCACGACATTTATTTTTATATTTTATTTATTTCAACTACCCCGAAAACAGCTCGCAATGGCCTCTTACATCGGGTGATGTAACATTAACAATAGGCGAATACCAACACCTATGTCCTGGATGAAGAAAAATCCACCCAGGCGGGACTCGAACCCGCGACCCTCGGATTGGCAGGTGAGGACGTTACCCTGTCGCCACCGGGGCTGACATTTTTCTTTTTTTCCGATCTTTGTCGAACGCGTTCTAACTCGGTAATCAAACCAACCTCATAGGATTCAAAATTTAGAATATTTAAAATAAAACAACTGAATATCATTATTTCAACTAAGCCGCGATCAGAAATATTTGAATCGGACAGTTATCGTTGATTTTTTTTTACTTTAAAGTCTGCTACAATAGCTACAATGGGATTAACCATCAGACGGTTCATTAAAATATATGTATGAAAAACATCGTAGACGCCAAAAATCATTTGGTGAACCTTGGCATGCTATGGTTAATGAGATCATCAGCATGCAATTAGAGCATTAGTCTGCTGAATGAGTGGGTTTGAATTTGTAATTTTTATGCGAAAGAATATAGGATACAAAAGCCGCGGTTGCGACTTTATAAATAAGTTTCTCGATTCGTACTGTGGGTAATTAATGATTTTCTCTCTGATTTGATTGCTGCATAAAACTTATATAGATATGTATAAATATGCTAATACTGGGAATAAAACCACGTCTCGAATTCTTGCTTTCAATTCAAAATTACCACAGCCATAATTCATTATGCATTTCGTGGTCATTAAAACTGTTCCTTAATTTTTCGTGGCATTTTAAGAAATGCATACTCTTCTGAAAACAAACCCACTACTACATAAACTGGAGCCAACAGTGTCCGGAAAGATATGGTGGAACTGCATTAACAACAATGAAAAGTAATCGATGTAGTACTGTCCACTTTATTTTAAATTTACTACACGTGTTTCGGCTGTTTTACTTAGCCATCTTCAGGTGCAAATATCCTTTCTTCTTCAGGAAATCCTTCAGGTAAAAAATTTGTAACTGAAGATGGCTATGTAAAAATGCCGAAATACGTGTTAGGCCAGTCACTTTATATATCCGACCTTGTAAAAGGTCATGTATTTCTAATATTCTAATATGTTGTTAGGATCTATGCCAATAGAAAAAAAACAATATAAGTAATCGTCTCCGGCTTAACTTTGTGAAAGTTGGTAACATCCATGGTAAAAATTTTGGCTTTGCATGCTATGGCATGCTATGGTTAATGAGATCATCAGCATGCAATTAGAGCATTAGCCTGCTGAATGGGTGGGTTTGGGTGTGTTTCAATCCACACAATTTATTAGATACTTTCAGCATAGGGTTAGGGTTTCAGCAACTTCGTGCCATTCATGCCAAGATCAAGGAGTAAAAAACAAAATTTGCAGCTTCTGAAGAAAAATATTTGCACCTGAAGATGGCTAAGTAAAAAAGCCGAAACACGTGTAGTAAATTTTAAATAAAGTGGACAGTACTACATCGATTACTTTTCATTTTACATAAACTGGCTTCTATGCAATACAAGACGTACGTGAATGCCACGCGTAAACTTATACTCCAAGGTAGGACGCCGTCTCTAACGACGTCTCGGTGTCGACAGCTACCTTGGGTACCAAAGTTGGTCGTGAGAGCATCGGGAATTGTAGACGGCGGGAGGGGGGTAACATTACTCGGGGGGTGTATTCGGGTAAGTCGAGCCGTGGGGAGGTTTTGGGGGGTGGTGGTAAGGCTGGTGGAGAGAACCGATAATGGAAACCGATTCCGATCGATAGGAGACGAAATCTGGGTGGCGTAAAAGTGGGGGGTGGGAGCGAGGGAAGATAATGAAGCCCACGAAAGTATGCTTGCTTCGGCGCGTCGATAAATGGTGGGCCCGAGAATTGAGAGTACAATCTGAAGATATTGGAGGCGGTCGTAATTAGAGCTTCCTGTAAGATTATGCGCGCATCGCCGTCGTGATGGGAAAGTTAATGTCCGTGATTCGAGCGAGATTGAAGCGATGAACATTTTTGGATCGTGGCTCCCTGGTGTGGACCTTGCGTGTGCAAAGGAGTTTGCGAAACCTATGGTTAAAGAAAAATACACCTCTCAACAAATAAAAGTATGTGCTACGCAAACGCTAGTGATGGAGAGGTTGTGTTGCATTTCTTACGTTGCCGGAAGATGCTTAAACAGCCATCTACATCCACATAATACCCTGCAAGCCACCTCAATGGTGTGTCGCAGGGGGTGAGTAGTCACCAGCATGCATTACACTATACCCTAAAGTTAGTTTATCTATGACTAATGATGCATTAGCTTTAATGGCTAAAGCTTGTCACGAGGCAAAGCCTCACAAGTATGCACTACACTATATATATTCCACCAATGTCAGAGGGACCGCTAGTGTCTATATACACATTGTACATTGCAACCACATTAACGGACAGAGTTGAAGCGAAAACACACACGGCATGCTGCAAGTACCAGGCAGCAGACAAGAATACAAGTATTAGGGAGTAGGGAGAACTACTACTATTAAGAGCTACGCTATCTACAAACCTTGTTAAAAGTCTCATTGGCAGCTGTTATAGTCCCTTATCGCTCGCGGGAAAAGGAAATTTTAAATCTTTCCGTTCTGCAGTCTAGTTCCCTAATTTTATTCTCCTAATATGGTCTACCGTAGTACACCGGATTTCGTAAAATATTATTAACGTCGTCAGAGAAAAAATTGGTATGGAACTTACATAATAGATTAAGTCTAAATTTAAACCGTCGATCTTAAATCGATTATCATCCCAGTTGTTGCAAAAGGTCAGTAATACTAACTAGATTATCATAATGATCTTTAACGTATCTTGCCGTTTTTCTCTGCACGCGTTCTAACCCGGTTTTTTAAGCCTGCCTCATAAGGATCCCAAATACTGGCACGCTAAATGAATATTTTTTTTGATTTTGCTATCAAATATGAGATAATACATTTAAAGTAAATAGAAGCAAACCATGAGATGAACGAAAATAAATCGTGATAGTCTCAAATTGTTCATTTTTATGGCTTGTAGGAGTTAAAATTTGACCGTTTTTTTACCATGAACAATCATAGTATTGAATAAGTGGATGGTTTTCATTGTTTTTACGTGATTGTTTAGATTATATAGAGACTAGATATACCATCATCAGAGAGAGTTGTGCCCACAGTAGATGCTAAGTGGGTGACGCGAGACGCCGATGTAGACCGATAATCCTGCGTTTCCTCTGTATGAATTTCCTGGATAAAATTATTTGCTTCCCCGGATTCTTTTATGCAGCTGAGGATGTATGTCCTAAAGATACAGAAATGTAGATATGGCTGAAATAGTAACATATGTATCAACAAGGTTCCACATGAATTGTATTCGTACACCAGTTCAACAATTTAAATTTCAAGTAGCACGGACAATTAACTCCAAACATGTAACATTAATAATTTATGATGTACATATCAGTTGCGAAAAGGCTCCAAATGTTTTCATTTCATACCTCATGTACAAGATGTAAAATGATATTTGCATTTTTCATGAGTCATTGTCCATAGCCACTGATTTATGTCATCGGAACACAATAAATCAGACTTGAAAACCAGTTTTTGGATGATATGATCGTATTTTCCGAGAAATTCTGAAAATTTATTTTATTAAAGCTCTTTTACCTCAATATTTTCGGCGTAAAAGCCATCCAGCCGTTGAAAAATACCGTTATTCTCCTCAACGCCTGTACCCGGCATATATGTGCTATAATATATTCCAATAGACTATGTGATGGATCGTAAAATTCAATAGACGGATTCCGATATGACCACAATTTACGCTCCATTCTCTTCGTCCCCATCTCATATCAGAGGCGCTAGCTTCGGTACAGATTCCATTTGCATACTACTCGCGCGCAAAACCGACAATACAGACTTTCTGTTACCAAGGCGACGCCCCAAACAGCTTTATTCGTATCGTTTTGGCGAGGAGGGACATGGGAGAATAGAAGTAATGGAAGGGGGAAAGATTTTTACTATGTTTTTATTTATTTTTTTCTTGAGTGATATCTCACGCACTTTTCGCAAAAGCCTTTTTTTTTTGCAAGGAATGATTTTCTCGACCACTCGAACCCAACTTCCGCAGCGGAATTTTAAATGCTGCCAAGGGTCTCTCTCCTCCACGATCTTTCCTTTTTTATTTATATTCGTTTCCCTCGAGCCGTTCGTACGTCACGGAGAAAGCTTTTATCCCTTTCGCATGCAGCCCTGAATAAGAACGCCCTCTTTTGCCATTTTTATGAAACGACATCCCTCCCCTTCAACCTCCACCCTTACCTTCCTCGCGTGGGTTACACACCTTACACTGCCTGGAGAGAGATCTTCGGACGCAGTAGTTTTTCGAATCATTTCTCTCTTGTCTTTATTCCCTATCCTCTCCTGGCTCCGCCAGAGTCCTTCTCAGATTGCCAAAAAGGACATCCAGAAGAGTATTCTTCGCGCACGATTCCGCATTCGCTCGTCACCCGAAATATTATGCGTGTCATTACGAGAATTTTTAAGACTTCGTAAGAGGCATTTTATGACATCGCCAGAAAGCCCTTTGGAAGTTAAACCAGGCGTAACCCGTGCAATTTATTGTTTTCGTACGTACTGTTGTTTTATGACTCTTAATAAAAATGAAAGCTGGGGAGAGGAGATTCTCTCAATGGAAGTGTTTGGTCGAAAAAATTACCTATAATGAAGACTAAATGAACAGGGCGAGGCACCGACAACGAAGTCCCTCAAAAGATAAGGCATGGAAAATTCCAGTTTGAGACACTACGAAAATAATATACTCTTTGGCGAGTCGGAATAGTCACTTCATTCCCTTCCCCTCCACCAAATAGATCAGGAAAATAGTTGATGAGTGAGTCATGTGAAAGAGAAAAACCATATTAAAAGTAAAGTAATAAGCCTCATTTAGTTTGTATCCAACCGCAACTTACATATAAATCTTAGAAGGCTGCAAGGCTAGATTGTATGCGTGGTGAGTTCTCTTCTTTTTGCCTGTGCTGAAAATCACTACCTTCTCAAATGACTCGCCTAAGCTAGTGAAAACAAAAGCAGTACATCAAAGGAGTAAATTGGTAGTGTGAACATCTGTATCGATCATTATCTCGGCCAAACGATGTAATCAACTTATACCAATCTTCTAAGCATCATTTCATTCACATTTAATAATTTAGGAGTTCTCTAATCACGCGAAAGCTGAGGAACATCGACGACGCTTCCTGCAACAATTTTCTTTCTTGCTAAAATACATTACTTAGGTCAATTATTTCAAATTCAGCATTTTTATACGACTTGAGAAGAATTATTTCCAATGTGTTCATTCAACCCACTCATGTCTTCACATGTATGTCAGTTTATATGTGATTTTGGAAGAAATTATAAAACTCTGCGAACGTCCATTGATGTAAACATATCAATGTTGCAGCCTACGAGCCAACAAGGGGTTAATGAAGAAGTGTTTTAGACAACAGGCTATAGTTGTGTGTTTACTGTAAGCAGATTGGTCAAAGGAGGATGTTGGACTCTTGACAGCTATTTGAAGTTTAAGAAATAATAAATGACCCGGAAATCACTTTTATAAATGAGTAACTTTACTCGGACTTCTTACTGCCTTGTCTCGCAAGTAAGCCACTTTCCACACCTCCTTTCCCCCAATCCTCTGTAGCTTTGACGTCACAAAACCACCCAATGTCAATACGAGAGTGAACCAGACCAAATCACCTGATGATGATGATGGTAATTCATCGCAACTCGGGTCTTGCGCGAGTGAATATGCTTCGTGGTTTGTGTAAAAGCATGGAAAATAATTCTTTTCCTCGCTTTAAAAATTCATATCAAGATATTTAGGATGAGATAGAGGATATTATTGTAGTGGAACACTTCTCATGGGGGTATTATTGTAGTGGAACACTTCTCTCGCGAAAGCCTAGCGTCACGTGACACCCGACACCCATACGGACAAAGAAGACGGAGAGAGTGATTCAGGAGAAGATAGAGAGAGAATAATTGTTTATATACATCTACAAAATACCCTGAAAGCCACCTCAAGGGTGTGTGGCAGGGTGGTCTTGTGTGTGCTTGCGCGCGCTTTCGTGTAGAGTATTTATACATACCTATAGACAACTGAGGAGAGGCGCTACAGAACAGCACACTCACTTATCCGACTATTGAATTGTTGAGCGTTGTTATGTGAAAACAAGCACTCCGAATTAATTCACAATACTATCACTAGAGGGATATAGTGTCATTTATATAAATATTTTAAGCCAATGGGTGTTTCATGTAATCATAATTAATGTAATAACATAATTTTTATATTCATGTTTTAAGAAATGCTAATTAAATTGTTTATGCTTATTTCAATACACTACTGTCCACTCCTCAATACCAGTCATATCCATATTCAGTATTCCACTTCTGCCGACCGTCCCGCGACGTTCACGCCTTTTTTTGTAACTCAGGACTATATCTTTGGAACTTATAGAAGCGGTAAAATTAGTATGAAACTCTCCACCTTCACGATAGAGAAACTTTGATCTTGAAGATGGATACATATTGTTTCTACGAAGTTACTATATACTCTTTGTAATATAAATATTCTTCCAGTGACACTGCCGAACTGATATAAATGAACATAACTTCTTTTCACGCACCAAGGGTAGAAGGATTTAATAAGAATGGAGCAGGACAATAGGAGACTCCGTTAAGTTGTAATTCATTTTCGTCTTCTCTCTCGCTATCCCTATTCCATCACATTTTCTTGGCTTGTTCCCGAATACCCTCTGCCACACGCCTTTGAGGCGCGGAGCTTGGCAAGTTAGTGTGCAGACGTGGATGTACCCTACGATGAGAGGAAACGGGGATAGGGCGCGGCGAGACTCATGAGGAGTGAGTTTCTCCGGGTTTTGTGTCCAAGCGGGTGCATTCGCCGAGTTGGATCAGCTCCCGGAACGATGGCCATCGATCCTTCCTTCATTTGTCGTTCAGCATGACGGAGAATGGGAACGAGGAGACACAGGAGGAGAGAAGAGACGAGATAAAGAGAGAGACAAGAATTTCCCGTCGAACGGCCTCGGGTGGATCCAGCCCCGCTGCATTTGCGCCCGAAAAAAATAACAACCCGAGAAGTGCAAGGATATCGATCAGGAATTCTCACTGCACGAAAAATAAAATATATTCCCACTTGACCGAGAGTAGAACCCGGATATCTCAATTACGTGGATGAGATGAGCGAGTGAGAGAACGGAGAAGACCAAAGTTGGAAAGATGGGAAGATATTTACAGATTAATTTACTCAAAATTTAATTAATGTACTTCGTTTCTTTTATCCCTCATTTTAACTATTATTTTATTTGGGTAATTTAAATTTTAAAGCTTCACACTGAAGCTGTAATTATGGTATCTTTGCCCTCAAATATTTATGACGAACTTTCGTAAATAAAATAAATTTTTTATAAAATTAAATTTTCGTTGTAAATAAAAATCGATGGCCATCTGGGGCAGCATTTCCGAAAGACTGGCAAAAATCTTAGAAATATTTTCACTCCTTATGTTTTATTTTAGAAAGTCAAAGGGAAGTTTCCTAGAAGAAATAAAAATGATAGGCACTCAAAAGACAAATAAATAGAGGCATTGGAATGCACAACCAGGTAACCACTTAGCAGAAATAATTGGATAGGAATGAATGGAATGGATAATTAAATTGATATAAGGGTTTCAATCATGATGATGATTCCAGGTAGTCTTTGTCTCAACAGTAGTGATTTACATAACCATATTTATTTCCCCCACGCAAAAAACTTATCCGTAAGGATAATGGAAACAGTAAATCTTTCATGAAGTCCATCAGGAGGAATCTGCCCTCACAATTCCAATTCCCCATTCGTTACCAGTGACATAGGGCTGGAATATAATACTAAAAATGTGGATCTGGGTACTAGCATATTGCATGAATCATAGTTAAGAACAGTTTCACTTCGACTAGACCGATATAAGATATCTAATCGCACGTCATAAAATCCTTCCTTGAGGTACTCGATTTCTTCAGTTCCAGATATTGTTCAGATTGCGCGGCGTACACAAAGATTTTGAAAACGGTGATTTTTCATAATGCATACACGCTAAAATGGTCTAAAACAAGTAATGGACCAATTTCAAACGGAGTCTTAACTATACAGGCTCATTTGTGTTGCTCAGGAAAATTGATGTTTTTGCATGCAGGACATACTTTCAGGAAAGTTTTACCTGGTGAATATTTAATTTTCGGTTGCTAAAAACCTAGTTATCTGTGAAACAACCTTAATGACTGCTCCTCTATTTCCCTATTGCTCACTACACCACCGGTACAGAGAAATATTCCACATAATTACCATGCCTAAAGGGTAATCTCATGGAAATAACTTATTTTTTTTTAGTCTAGGCAGACATTTTTTATTCTACCCTGTGGGATTCCAATCTAGAAGCTTGAGGTAGGAAAGAGATATGCAGGGAAAGGTGAAGTATCTATGTGCCACAACATGCCGCGGAGGAAGGTATGCCCGTTCCGGGGCATAAATCTTGCGCGCAGTTACAATAAAACGTAGGAGATAGCCGGCTCCTGACGAATACACGCCAACCGGAAACTGACTGGATATACGAGGGGAATATTTATCGCGTGTTTAAGTGTTCCCAATGCTCGCATGCATGTCAGGGTTGTGCGATTTTTACGGACGTGGGGCCAGGCCAGAGTGTCTTTATCTCAGAGTTTCTTCTGAGTGTGAAATGCTAGAGGAAGAGACTGACTGAGCCATGGGTTAGGAAAAGGGATTGCCGTGGGAGAGTGAAAGATCGATTCAAGCCACTAACCACTCACTAAATATAAGCTTCGTTGAAACTCTGAGGGCTTTTTAACGCGGAAATACCATCAGTTAATTTCTTCGTCATAGAAGTTTGGCTCTTTGAAAATGGGTGAAAATAATATTTCTCTCCAGCCGGCAAAACTAAGCAAAGCTTTTATCTCGTGTTATTTTAGATAAGTTTCATTATTTCCGATGGAGGGATCGTTTAGAAACTTAGAATAGCAAAGAAAAGAAATTCTCTTCAATCGGAGTCATAGCATATGTCAAGGCATTGTAACGTAACGCCTGAGCAAAATTTCATAATGAAAAATTCATTCTATTGGAATGGAATGAAGAATACTTTTTTTCAATTTCACAGTCGAGAGTGACCTAAGTGCCACGCCAACAAATTGTATTTGTACTCGAATGAATAGATATTTTGTGGGATGATTTTCGATGATATAGGTGGTAAACGGATCCCTCAACATTTTTTTCTGTGCATTAACCAGTGTTGTCGGGATCTGTTTCAAAGCATATTATCTACCTCTCTGGCAACTTACTTGGATTTGAAAACATTGGTTCAGGAATGACTTTTGCACCTTGGGGTTAATGACACTGCCAGTTGAAAGAAAATATTAAAGTAAATGGGAACGATCTTGTTGTATTTGATAATATCTTTCATTAACATCAGAATAGTCTGTGAGATAAAAAATCTGAAAATATAGGTGATGGAAATCTGGAATAAACGATGGGATAATGTACTGGATTCGAATTGTATTGCATTGCACTTTTTAAATATTCTAGAAGTCTCTAATGAGTGAATCTTATCATCTTAAACACTAACCACAAAATCAGACTTAAATCAAGAATAAATGCGTCTGTACTTAGCCGTCGTCAAACCATAAGAAATCATATTTTAAATAAAGTCATTGTTTTTTTGGATATTTACAGTCGCACAAGCTCCCGTCACATTACCCTTTGTATATTTTTTAAGAAACACTAATAAGCACTAACAAACGCTGCTAACTGCTGTGGCCCAAGTTTTCTTTATTTCAACCCAATACCTTAGGAATAGTTATTAAAGATTTTAGAAAAGAATTGGCTTCATATAATGAATACATGTTAATCTAACTCGAGGCTGGTATGTTATAGCTTCCAGGCACATGATATGGGGCACGTTTTTCGTAATCAGCTGGAAATTGTGATTTCATAGTTCCAATCTAACTGCACTTGCTGCTATTAAGACGAATTAATGGGTTTCTCGGTAAACATACATGATTTATCAGTTTCCGTAAACATTATGGTATCAATTACTATGATAACCACTGTTTATATGGTGTCGTGCATGTCTGCTTTACTTTCGAAATCCTTGAATGTCAACGGATCATCAACATCCTAGTAATTATATGTTACCTATTGCATATTACTTTTTAATTTGCTAACTTATAGTAAATCAAATGCTTCAACACGTTGACACTTGGATATATGGTTATGGAGTTGCAGCGTCAACTTTGATGAAGTTTTGTTTTTCTAAGGGAAGACTATGAGAGAGATATTAGTCTCAGAAACTGATGGAATACAGTGGAGGGCAGCAAAATTTGTAAAACGTTTTTACGATAAACTTAGCAGTGATACCGAATTACAGAAGGAATTAGGGTGGGAATCTCTTAACTGATCAAAGGAAGAGAAGAAATGTAGGTTAAATCTTTTGCGCAAGTTTGAAGCAGACAATTTTTGATGGAAGTTGAACATATTTGCTAGAGCCAACGTATTACCACAGTCTATAGTCTGTGGTGATTACAACAGAATCGATCACAGGAATAAGATAAAAGAAATATACTAGAACCGGTAGATTTAAATATAATTTTTTTCCGCGTACAATAAGGGATCATAGTAGTTGTGATAGATAAATCATGTGAAACCCCCACCCTCACTAGGTAGAGTAGACTTTTCTCTTGTGTTTAATAACATGACATCATTACTAACACTTCACCTCTCTTGAAATGTCCGGCATTATTTTGTTTTCTGCATGAAGTAGTATCTCGTATCAATCATTAGTTAATAGTATAAGTAATGTTAACCAGTTGTTGTGTCTTTACCAATGTTCTGCATGTTCGTTTACGTAGCACTCTCCTAGCTCCTAGCTTGACTACACACTGTTTCCTTGACTGCGTTTTGGTCTGCGCGGCCTATCATCCTAGTGGTGGCATGCACGGTACTTCGTAGATTTAGAATGAAAGTGGAAGTGTATTTTGATTTTAAACATGTTAGGTAACGAGTCAGAAGATTTTTGAAAATATTTACTGAAACATGAAAACATTCAGCAAACAAAGCTGAGATAGTTATTCACAAAAGGGTTAAATAAACAGTGTGGAAATGCAATGTGATATTTTCATTGTTGCGCGACGTAGATGCAGATGCAAGGGAGTTGAGGAGTGGAGTTAGGAGCCCCTGGAGAAGTTGGGGAAGGGGAAGAATGCGGTGCGAAGAGGGATTGCGAATGTGAGGAGATAGGATGGCGGATAATTCCTGATCTCCCGGGAGAGTGGCAAGTGGAGCAGCTCGGGATATAAGTTTGTAACAGGATATTTCGGGGCCGCGGTGGTCTCCCATGGCCCGCGTCTTGAGGTTTATTGTCCTCCCTTCTCATGCAGCGAGGCCGCGGATGCCTTCTTGTCACCTTACACCTCGGTCTCGGTGATCCTATCTCTTGCGCCACGGTGATGTGGACCTTGGTGGAGGATCTCAGGTGCCCCTCCCACCCCTCCTCCGCGTGACCATAATACCCTCGTGCAAATCCTTTGTCGACCCTCCTCAGTCCCTCTCAAAGCCTCTCTCGCTTTTCCGTCGTTCTGTCCAGAACAAATCCTGACTTGCCTCAATCCCTTGCCGGGATGGGTCATGAAACTGCAACGTAGTCATCCACATCCACGCTGTTTTCCACGAGCAGCCGCAAACGCCTGTGGCTGGGGCAGTGAGGAAAATAAATATTTTTTTTCACGATCAAAAAATTGCCAGTGGTATTTATCCACACTAATATTATATTTAACCGACCAGTTTTAAACGGGTAACCATAATTTTAAGGTGAAATGAAGTTACTTGTTGAAACCTGGGTAAATTAAATAAAACTCAATGCATTGGTATCAGGCGAAATATGATGGAACTCCATGGTGATTCAAATGGAATAGCACTGACAAGGTTCGATAGATATTTTATGTGTCTACCAAGTAAATACCTGTGGAGTAAGGTCAAATAAAGTCTAAGGTCAAATAAAATATCTGTCAATCCAAAGCCAGTTCTTTCCCTTTCGAATCATCATAATAATTAATTGTTCCTTAATTGTTGACAGAAAATTTTTTATATTGCGAAAATGAAAAACGTTCACAGAGCCTGAACTTATTTGCATAAATAACTACTTATCTGTTTCCATGAATGAAGCACATGTCCAACTCATATGTATAATTATGTAAAGTATTGGTGCTTTACCGCATTCCTCTTTAAATATCGAATCGTATGAGGGAATAAGAACTTTTTTAAGCTCTCGCACTTGTGTCTCTCACTCAAAATTTATCTGGGTGATCTAATCTGACGATTTGTATGAGAAACCAAATAGGTATTCTTTTCAGTATCAGAAGTACAAAAGGGTCCATTTGCTCTTTTGAAAACTTCCTGCGTAACTCTTTTATCTTTATACATTAACGTACATAGTTGCAAAACACATTAATACTCAAAGCTTCTATAGCATTGATGGCATATTGTGTAGTGCATGTTGGTGAAATTAACCTGATGACTGGCATTTTCAAGATTTTTATAATACATCAATGGTCGTATTTTTACGACGTCTTTTCATACTGTAATGTTTTTTTGTGAAAACGTACCCCCTGCCACGCACCCTTGCGGTTGCTGGCAAGGTATATACTATGAAGTGGAAGGGGTCTCAATCTCAATAACTTTACAGCATGGAACGATTCCCATCCTAGTTCATCAAGTGACTCAAATTATTTTATTTTTTCTCCGAACGCTCAGGAAAATAAAAAAAAAAACAAAAAATAGGTTAGGAAAATGAAAAAAAAAATGGATTTTGTTAAATACCTAGTTGTTCGAGTTTTTGACCTTGACTTTGTTTTGGTTGCGCTTGAGGCAGAATTAGAATGGGTTGCCATATCTGGGAGTGCAGATGCGTGCGTCTATGACGGCGATTATGTGATCTTGTGGTTCCAAATGAGGCAACACAGTTACATTTAAGTTAGAGACAAACTCCCAGTTTTCTGTGTTGGTGGGCTCGTGACCGCTTTTTGTTAAGGTAGCTTGAGCGAGATACCACTTCAGCAAGAATTTAATGAATTTGACCTAATTTAAAGAAAAACCCACAACTATCCTATGTAATAAAAATACTAACCCCTTGCCTAACTATTTTTCGTGCAATTTGTCTAAAAATATAGGGTGTATTACACAGGCTAGATCGCGGCGTTGCACTCAGGAGGGAGAATATTGAAAAAATTAGGGAACTTCTAACACCTAGATTTAGTCAGTAAACTAACGGCGTGTAGTATGTATGTTTTCTCAGCAATTAACAAAAATAAATAAATTATTCACATCGTTAACTTTCACGGAATCGCAAAAGTAACTTCTATTATGAAGGCGTTTTCACCGTAATTCGTGAAAAAATGAGTCAAGTTAGCGACTTTTGTAACTATATTTATTTAAGTACTGAGAATGTTTACCTATTTTAACTACATTTTTGGACAATTAATATAACAAGTACCTAGCGGACTTGCTGCCTGCTTTGCAGACAGTCTCTGTTTGGTGTGCTCTTGAAGTGAACTTGGTGTTTTTTTCTTTTTTTTTCACTATTCAAGTGGAAGCAGTGGGAAATGCGGCTAAGTGAGTGTATATGTTTCCCAAAAATGAAAAAATATTCAGAATAATTTTTCTTCCCCAAAACAGCAATTGCATTGTTTTAAGCCTTCCCATCCTATGCAAACTTGAGAGAGAAATAAAGTAGCGCGAACTTAAGGCACGATCGCCGGCGGGGCCCGTCAGGCGTTGCACTGCCTCTTTTTCTTTTTAAGCAGGCACATATATACAAAGCAGACACATTTACATGTCCAACACTAATGAAAGAAAATGATATTTTGTGTAATAAAATAGAGTTGAACATTTTTTCGAGTGCTTTCGGATTTACAATATGGTTGGTCCTACCGCCCTCTGCAAAAACAAATTACTTTTTCGGCTGTCCCACTCATGAGCATGCAACATATATTTGACCGCACCCCACTTATTTTTTGAATATCTCGAAATCTGTTCGAGCATAATTTTTTATTCTAAGTGATTCCAAGAGCACACTTTTAGCACACTTTTTTTAGTATATTTTTAAAAACTATGCTCAATTGGGTGCGGCCTGAGTGAAAGTGGCCGCACCCCAATTATTGTTTAAATATCTCGAGATCTTTTTGATCACACTTTTTTATTCTTAGTGATTCCAAGAGCAGACTTTTAGAACAATTGTTTGAATATATTTTTTTTAAACTGTGGTTAATTGGGTGCGGCCAGCGTTAAGTTGGCCGCACCCCTCTTATAGTTTAAATATATCTCGAGATCTATTCAAGCACACTCTATTATTCTATGAGGTTCAAAGAGCACACTTTTAGCACACCTTTTTGAATATATTTTTAAAAACTGTGCTCAATCGGGCGCGGCCAGGGTGAAGTTGGCCGCACCCCATTTACTGCTCAAATTCGAGCACACTTTTTCATTCTTAGTGATTTCAAGAGCATTCTTTTTGCACACTTTTTTTAATATATTTTTATAAACTGTTCTCAATTGGGTGCGGCCAGCTTGAAGGTGCCCACACTCCACTTATTTTTTCAAATATCTCGAGATCTCTTCGAGCTCACTTTTTTATTTTTAGTGATTCCAAGAGCACACTTTTAACTCACTTTTTTTAATAAATTTGAAAAACTGTGCTCAATTAGGCACGGCTAGCTTCACGGAGCTGAATGCTGAATCTTTTTCTCTTGAATTGCCATTCAGAATTGTCGCTTCGATGACGTTAGGTTTCAGTGGTTTGACAGTGAGCCTGGTTCCATTGCACTTTCGTGGTGCATTAATGTTGCGCAAAAGAATTATTGGTGCGCCGAGTTTAAGTGATAATTTGTGCTGTTGTACACCAGAAAGATCCAACGAATTTATAAACTCAATTGTTTAGTATAAAATCTCGTCCTCATTCATGACACTATCAATCGATTTGTAGGCGACAGACTCGCCCGAAATTCGTTCGTGGATGGCGTAGTTGATTGCATTGACGTCTGTGTTTTTTGCTACCAAAATAGCGCGTTCGAAAAGCCATCGGTGATTTTTTTAATTACTGACAACTTGCGTAAAAACTTTCTGAAATGATTTTTTGATCGATGGAACAATGATATAAAAGTTCAATGGCATTGAAATATTTCTTGTGTCGGCATCAACTGGTACTTTTCCGTTACCGATGTTCAACATTTGTTTTGGAAATATGATTAACACCTTGCGCTGATTTACGCGCATATTGGTCGTTTACTTGAGTTTCTGTACATGTCTCCAAAGATGCGATGCTTTGAGGCAAGCGTGTTCATCAGCTTGTGTTGAATTTAGCATTACTGATCCGTCCCACTCGTGAGCATGCAACACATAATTGGCCACACGAAAAGCATGGAGTATCCAGATTTAATCTACGCACTTGAAGCGATCGACCCTTGTTGATGTCATTGAGAAGGCAAGGTGAACGGGTAACTGTATTCGTTTGACTACAAATATCAAATTAGTCACTGAACATGGCCTTTAAAGGGTTCAGGAGTGAATAGCCATTCACAAAATCGCTATTAAATGGGTATTCAAGCCCGGTTGCCAAGAAAATATCTATTGTTGTAAAGAAAGAAACATTGATGAATTTCGAGATAAAAACGCAGTATCTGGACAAAAACGAAGCGTATAACAAAACTGAATGAAATAATTAAATACTACATTCTTTTATGCGTTCTATGATGCAAATTTACATCCAATATCTTGAGTGAAAGTAATTTAAGAAAGCAAATGAAAAAAAACCTGCTACAAATTCAATTCTTTTCTTATGGTTGCAGTATTAACAATATTGGGGTAAAAACAACCCCTAAATTTGCCACCTACCAAACCAAATTTACAGCAAAATAATACAGACAGAGAATCCACATTTAATGCACCAAACCTCATTTCTCTAGCTCAAAACTTGAGAGAGATATAAACAAAATGGATACAGAATGACCGACTGATTGACATGCTACAAATTTAATATATATGGATAGATATTTACTTCATACTTCTTACAGGCTCTTAAGTAAAAAAATAAAATTCGAATATGGTCTCCATTATGACTAGGGAAATATCTCGCTTAAGCTAACTGAAAGACCTCATTGGCTCCTTATCCCCTTCTCTCTCGCTTTCTGCTCAAGAGGTGGTTGTAGTGAAACAAAATATATCCGCATGCATGTAAGTTTTTTTGGCGTGCGTTTCTTTCATTTTACCCCGTCGAGTGCAAAACCGTGACGCAAGTCTCCCCCATCTGGACCTTGGTGGGGTTGGTTCAGTGAAACGCTTACGGTATTTAAGTTATGGCCATAAATTTGCTCGCTCCACCCAATGTCGGACGTCCCTGCCAGCTATGGTAGGGAGTTATGCCTTTCACGCGCGGGCAAAATATTTCAATCGCCAGAAAGTGGCTGACAATAGAGGGAAAGTGCGAGAGTGGCTGGCATAGTGTTTTACGTGGGACGCATGCGAGGGAAACATGTACGTACATACGAACGGCATTTCCATCAATCCACGTCCGCACGCGGTAGTGGTGGCGATTCATTTGGAAATTCTTAATTCGCCGTCGCTGCCAAGGATTAGCGAGAGTTGTCTCACGGGACCATTGATTTCAGGAGTTTTCACACAAGCCCTACTAGATTTTGCGACTAGTAGGTTTCATAGAGGACGGAAATCATGTAAATCCACACGCAAATACATAGGTGTAGTTTAAAAGAAACAATATATTATCGAATAATACTGAACGGTGGCATCCACTCTCATTTTCATTCGTAAAAATCTAATGAAATTAGAGCAAAATTTCATTTCCACCACAGTGTTTTTTGAAGTTGTTGGTGGCGGCCGATACTTTGTGGAATTCCATTTTAGGAAAAGGATAAATTACTTTGCACTATTCCACTGGAGAATATTATTTATTGAGCCAACATGTTTCACTGCGCTGCAGCATCATCAGGACAGTGTTTTTTTTTGCGTTTCAAGTTCAAACGCGTTTATGTCCTCATGATATGTTTGATTTGTGGTGATTATGCGTAAATATTTCAAAACTACTGTTACTTAAATCATCATTGGTTGACGTATTGAGTATAAAGCATTATTATCTCATTGGGCATTATGTTTAGCATATTTAAGCCAAAATCTATCGTATCTTAGACATATTCTTGCGTCATTTTTGCTCTAATTTTACGATTAAAAAAGCACTGGTCCAGTCAGAAATTACAAATAATAAAAAGATAGCGACCTTCATAAACTACGAGGCCTAGTCGATATTTAATCCATGGGCCATAAATCCCAATAAAACCTAGAAATAGTCGCATGAGAAAAATTACATCTAGAATTTACAGCATTTTTCTCATGGTGTTATTTAATTCAATGCTTGCGTTCCTGATGATGATACCTTGGCGTTGAAACCTGCTAAACAAAGTAAATAAATCGATGAAAATCACATATTGCCTTTCAAAATGAATTTTCACGAAAACGAGGTCAATGTCATTAGAAATCGTTATTTTTTTAACAAGCTAGCGTGGAATTTTGTCATTTTCTCAACTTTTCTGGACACCTTTGGAATAGGGAATAATTTAGCTACAAGAATACTAATCCCATAAAATCTCGATAGTAGAATAGATTCCATGGTAGTAGAATTGGGCAGTGGAATTCATTCTTGGTGGTAGAATATCAACTTTTTATCACATTTTACTCAAACGTATTTGATAATTTTTTCATCTTCCGCAAATTCATTCCCATGTAAACCGCAGCGAATTAGCAATTAACGCTCGGCGAATATTTGTGAGAACTCAAAGGCGTTTTCGGTGAAAAATACATTATTTTCCTTTATGCGAATCCATATTTTTAACAAGGTTCTACGGAAAATTAGATTAACTCAGGGAATATTCCGAAATCTTTAACCTCACTTCTCTATCCCACTAAATTAAAAAAAGTAAATAATAGTAAAAGAGTGATGGCGATATTCAACGATTGAATTTCACAGCAGTATTCATTTATATCATGAACATGGTACCGTGATATCATCATCATGTATGTACATAATACCATGCGAGCTACCTACAGAGTGTTACAGGGTGTATTACAGGACGTGTGGCAGGGGATGAGTTATCACCAACGTTTACTGCATTAGATCCTCAAATGTCATTTTTCCTGCAAACGATAATATACTATAATATGATACCAGTGAAAATTTTAACTTCTACCCCTACTTGCTGCCTACTACTAACAGCACGCCGTGGATGTTTCCGATATGACTCGTGCACCTCTGTCAATGTATGCAGTTGCAAAGTACGTAAATACAATTAGTCTATCTAGTATTGTACTTATAGGGCAGTGCATATTGGTGAAATGTCACCTCCTGACAAGTGTTCGCTTGTTTCTTGTAATGCACCTATAACGGAAGTTAATTAATTTTAATGGGGTACAGTGTTGTGTATGTTGGTGATAACTTACCCCCGGCCACACACCCTTGAGATAGCTTGCAGGGTATTAAGCATATATATCTTATAAAGTTTAATGAAAGTACGGCTGTTGATTTATTGGCAAAACCTCCAGAACAACAAATATGAATAATTGCCAACATTGTGAAAATAATGTTGTTGATACTGAAAGTAATGAATGAGTTGTCAATTTTTTTAAATGCTCTTAGACAGTAGAACGAAAAGAGATTCGAAGAATCCATTTAGTTCTTTACTGCAGGCCAAAACATTTTCCCTCCGCCTTTTTCGGGCTTGGATCGTTCTTTTGCATCCTCATTATTCCGAAGTTCTCCGCAAAAAAAAGAACTTCCCCGAAGCAAAATGGGAACTTGCTAGTCATTTAACACACCCTGCTGCAGTTAATTGTTCCATCGCTTCGATTAATGCGTTTGTGCGGTCGCGAGCATAAGCCCCCAGCAAACCATCCGCTCTGCGAAGTAATTAATTACGGAGTATGCCGCGAAAGTGGCCCCTCTAATTACCTCACGTTTGTTCATTACTTTTAAATAAAATCTCATGCCACTATTCCGCGCATACCTATACTCCGTTTAGGGTGTGCAAAACGGGCCTAATTTGAAGAGCGTTACTAAAGAGAGTTCCTATGAGTTGTTTTGAATGGGATTCATAATGAGTTTTGATTAGCTGAGTCTGAAAATAACGGAAATAAACGCTTGGACACATATTGAGGTCATCCTTTTGAGAGAGGTTTCCGACCCTCGAAAATGCACACCATCCTGCTATGAGGAGGTTATTTCTTATTAATTTGGAAATGCACGCTCATTTAGTATTCATGCATACTCTCCCAGGTTATCGTGTTACAGACGTATTTAATCGCGAATTAACTGCATTGGAACCATGCTCCACATAATAAAGAGCATTTATTCCAACAACATCGTCTGAAAACTAATTAGGTTAGAGATCAGGGCTTACAGATTTGACCATTGAGTATTCTGCTGGAAGTTTAACCATTTCAGCTCTACTGATTACAATAAACAACTCTTGTAGTTCGCCTCAATTAAAGGTCACTCATTTTTTATAACTCATCGAATGATGATATGGAAACCTAAAGCTACGGTCATTTATATGCATAATGGTTTAGTATTACGTAAAGTATTACCTTTGCTTCAAAGCAATGGGGCTTTATTACAAATTAAAACCTTAGAAAGTCTCCCTTGTTTAACCGACCGGAGCAGTGTATTATATTTAAAGGCCATGTTACTACACGCTTACATTATTGCACGCTTACGATTCCAATGCTAATGGAGATCTATTTAAATAGGGTTTATTTTGTAAATTTATGATAAAAGCGTACTATCTTAATGCAAACAGTTTGCTTCATCGTTATATGCAGTTTATACTTAATGAAATTTATACAGATATGTAAATTGATTTTCCATTACTTACATAATTATTTTTTTCTTAACCAGTGCACTGCATGTTGGTATGTTCGCCATCATAGCGTTTTCTGGTTTGGCAGGATCAGGAGTCCTGAGTCAGGACTGCTTTTTGGCCTGAGCTTAGCATCCGGGGGAATCTGTGGGGCTTAGCATTTTGAAAATTTGAATGAGTATTGTATGGCTGCTGTGAAAACACCCCGAGCCACACACGTTGGAGATGGCTGGCGCAATACTTCGCAGATGAATATTTACAGACCTTCGCTGACTAGACGCTCAAGTCGTTGTTTGCTGCCAGCGAACCTTTGACTGTCATTCTGTATTTTAACTTTCTGGTAAAAATTTCAACAGTTTCTGGTAACATTACAACAGTAACATAACAACAGTTTCTGGTTTGACGGTTCACTGTTCTCCTGAATACTTTTTGGTCTACGCCTAGCGGCCGGGGGAAAGTATGAGGTCCTGATTTGAACTGGGACGAGTGCTGCATGCCTGGTGTGAAATCACCCCGTACCACACACCCTAGTATAGGCTTGCACGCTACTTAGTAGATGTAAATATTCACCGGTGAGTAATTATGTTCTTCCTAACTTAAATAGCCTTGTGCGGAGCAGCTGTAGAGCGCTAATGAGTTGGAGGGAGGGAGATAATCCGTCATAATAATTTGAAACGCCAAATATATTTAGCATCGTTAAGCCATCCGCGGGAATTAAGGTACCGTGTATTTTTTCACATTTCACTCACTATTCCGAGCAGAAACGAAAACAATTAATGATTGAGGGAATCACGCACCCAACTGCACCCCGGAGTAAAAATTAACGCGGTGGAGAAGGCGTGAGTCATGGTGTAGAAAGTCCCCTTTGCCGTTTGTCTTTTCTATTAATCCTCACATCCGACCCTTTTTCCTTTGCTTCTCGGTTTACGGCTAGAATCTTCATTGGGTGGGGGAGGAGGTGAGGTTCAGGAGGAAGGAGGGGGAAGTGAGCTGGTAGGAGGGATGCGATGGGAAGACATTTCCAACCTTCGTGACAACGTATTTCTCCTCCCCAAACGGACTCAGTCACCGTGACTTCTCTCGTGACGGAGCAGCACATCACCGTGAGTTAAAACCGGAAAGAAATAAAAGGTGCTATGGAAGGGGCAGAAGTTGCCCCGGGCGCTTTCCATCGCGAATCAAGTCCTCTCCATTGGATCCAACTCCACTTTCCAGCCATCGTGGTATCCATTCCAGTCGGCTTTAATTAGTCCGCGACGTGAGCTCTGGTCGGATATTTTTCAAATCACTTGTGATATAAATTTCGACCTCAACTCTGCATGCGAGGTAAATTGGTGCAGAGTATTGGAAATGCAGAGTTGAATACCCTTGATCCCGGAGATGTTGTTTTTACCTCTATCACTGGCTGCAAAAATCAACCACAACCTGAATCCCTTAACGTTTATACTAATTGTTGTAACCACATGACCATTAAATAAAGGCATAAAAATAACATATAGTGCTTACCTATGAATTCCGTTGAAATTGGTTTATCCATTATTCTCGAACTTTTGCTCAGCAGGTCATACTTGACATACATCCCATTTGACGGAAATTTACGCACATTAAGGGCATTGAGAACGACTAATTTTCCGTCCCTTTTCTTTGACATACAAAAAACAGGATTTTTTGAATCGGTTTTCAAATAGTCGCATTAGTTTTGTGAAAATGGTGCTATGAGTTGTATTAATTAACCAAGTTTAATATTAATAATTCCGTACTGCTTGCAAGAAAAATTCACCGAATCTTATCAGTATCCACATCTACAAAATACCCTGCAAGTCACCTAAAGGGTGTACAATGAGTAGTCACCAACGCTCTTTACACTATATCCTAAAGTTAGTTTAACTATGACTATTGATGCATTAGCATGAATCACTAATGTTTGTCAGGAGGCGAAGCCTCACAAGCATGCACTACACTATAGATATGCTACCAATGTAAGAGGGACCGTTAGTATTGATGTATATAACACACAACTACATAAACGGACAGACTTTTCGGAGGTTTGAATAAAATTTGAATGATTAGTATTTCTCCCTCTGAAATTGGACTGTATGAGGCATGATATCAACATTTTATACTTCATGTTTTCTTACATTTTGGAATAAAAATCTTTGGTTGAGCATTCCAAACCGGGTTCCTATCACGCGCATTTTATCGTTCGAACCGGCTAACTGGCTCATGAGAGCGAGCAGCATGAAATTGGAACAGCGAAGCAACTCCACTGATGTAAGATTCCATTTATTCAAAAGAGCCAAGCACCGCAACTCGCCGGACCACTCACTCGAAGATCAATGGGCGTGATTAAGAGGCAGTGGAGGATGATGGCGCTGCAGTTGGCCACCGGTCCCATCCCGTTGGCTTTAGGCTGGGGGAATCCATGAAAATTTCACCCGGAGGATTATCGGAAGTGCATCGACGCATGCGTGGTGGATACGTGGCACTGTCACAGTGCACCGTGGGCGACGGAGCGTCTCCCTCGTGATGAATTGTATTCTCCGCGGATATGTCCTCCTCGCTATCTTATCCCCTTTCCTCCCCATCCCCTGGGATTCGCCTGTAACTTTTTTTTTCGTTTTTCCACTCTTCCCGTTCGCGAGCAACCACGAGTGAGAGGATGTGTGTGGTAAGTACGTCTGTCTCTCATGGATTTTTATCTCCGATCCCCAATCCCCGACGGCGCGGCCACCTAGGCCGTAGAAAGCTTAGCGATGGCGCATGACTCATGCACGTGTGGAACGCCAGGTGGCGCCCGAGCGGAGTGGCAGACAGCAAGGATTGAGGAGATTTGTTCGAACGGGATGGATGTGTCACTGCTTGCTATCTGCTCCCTCCCCCCAATCTTGAAGCAAGCCTCTCAAGCGGGCACATTTCCTGCCGTGCGGCCGAAAAATTATTATTAGAGCCTGTGGGGACTTTTAGCAAGACACCCCGGGGCCTTATATCACAGTGAATCACGCCAAAAATCAGCTACCACTATTGCAGAGGCGTTGTTGGGCGTGGAAATGAACTCGCGTGTTCCTAAACTACCACATTTGTGTGTAAAAGCGCTATATACGTGTTCATTGTACCGTGTATGCCACAGCATGAACGTATGGCAGGGGTTGAGTTTTCAACAACAAGCACTACAATAAATCCTACATGAGATATTCGTACTACTATTTATGCATTATAAATAAACTGCATTTCCCTGCAATTAAGTCAATTTCTCTCTTAATGCGCTACATTATATGATATCAATGTTAAAGAAACTATTACCTATGTGTATTTACCTGTTTTGAAGCTATATAAATGTATAGCGATTCAATGTTTACACAGTAAGCGTGCAAGTCATGCTATTACAACTAATTAGCAAATATAAACGAAAACAATCTTTTGTAGATGAATCAATTCAAAGAAAATCAAGTAATATGCTAAGATACCAATCAAAAAGCCTAATTTCAGTCTCAATAGCAGCTATGATGGTCTCTCATCGCTCTTAGAAAAAAATGGAATTTTATATCACTCCTTTCTGGCATCAAGTCCCCTTATGATATGCTTATGAGCTAATCTACCGTAGTTTGTCATGTCACGTAGTTAACACGTCAAATAGTTGCATTAACTTTATTGGGTGTAGTGCAATCCTCGTTGCGATAAGCGAATGTGGCGTGCATGTGGGTATTCTCTTGCATGCTGCATGATGGTTTTTAGTTAATGATGGAATTGTTTAGTATCCTTAATATTCATGACCGTGCGGTGTGCATGTGGCGGTCCGCTTGCATGCTGCATTTTGGTGGCTTGTCACCCCCTGCCAAACACCCTAGATGTGGCTCGCATGGTAATATGTAGATGTAGATAACTCACCCCCTGCCACACACCCATGAGATGGCTTGCAGGGTGTTATATAGATGTATATTTCGAGTTTCGTAAAATGCTTTTGATGTCATCATAATTGGCTTGGAACTTCCTTAAAAGATTAAGACTAAATCGTAAGACTTCCAGCAATAATGGAACCATCGTAGCGACCACTTACTTATATCGCCTGTGTTTGCTTCACGTGTTCAAATTCTAACTCGGTATTTAAGCCAACCTTATAAGATTCACAAATGCTGGCAACGTACCTATTCGAAATGAGGTTAGCTATCTGATTAGGAGAAGTATTATTTTTACCTTGCGGATTCAGGGAGAGTGAAGTAGGCCAGGTTTTCCCCAACTTTTCCTACGATGGAATTCTTCGTAAATTCTGAAATTTTAACGGAACACCTTGTTTACTCTTCAAATACTAAACCATTTCGTTTAGGTAGCAGCTTATAAAACCATTTCAGGTTTTCCCGGAACACTCATTAACTTAGTTCAAAAACACCCATTAGCAAACTATGTTCCGCGGAACACTTGTGTTCCGCAGAACATAGTTTGAGAATCCCTGACTCAGGCAATTCATATAGCACAAAAGGTTAAATACGTCACAGTATAAATATATGACAATATAATCTTTTTTATTTTATATTATTTATTATTCACGTCCAAAAGTAGCTCAAGGCCAGTTACAATGGACAAATAACAATATTAATCCAAAACAAACAAAGCACCGTACAACAAATAGCAGCATTAAATAAAATAATAACAAAGTAGCATTTAACACTGAACAAATTCGGACCAAACAGACAGAGAGGGAAAGACGAGAGCAGATCTAGGATGAGGGAGGAGAGTGACGGATACGGAATGAATGGAATTGATCGAATTCAGGGACACTTTTCAACGTAGCGTTGCACGTAGAAGGGAGTCTGTAGATAAAAGACCGTTCGGAGGCAGAGAGACGTGGGGTGATGCAATGAAATAGCTCATTCAGTCTTTTAGTTCGTGAAGGAACACGTAAGGAGAAAAGAGAAAGAAGTTCCGATGACCTACAGTTACCGTTGACTATTTTCATGAAACATTTGCTGTTGAGAAGAGCAAGGCGAGGAAGTATTCAATATGCCAAATATTTGTGACGCGTTAACTGCCGCTGACAAAGGCTTTAAGGGGAACTCATAGGTACTGAGAGATTCAATTTTTTCTTTTAACCTCAGAATTTCATGCATGTATGTTACTACGACTAGGAATCAGAAAGCGAGTATTATTCTTATCATAATTTCTTTAACGAAATTGAAATAAGCATCACAGTTGATTTGAGTTATACGACAGCTCTAATTACGCCATGCTACTTTTAGTATGCGCAATATTTCTGCACCTATCTCATTACTGCCTCGTCCGTGAGTTAATTGATTCTGTCTCTCACGAATGAAAGCCACTGCTACATGCAAGAGGGAACGATCCCATTGAATTAATTGTCTCTGTTTGCCGTGCCAGTGAAGCGGAGGACTCCAGACGCCCAATTCAGCCTTAGGGAGATTAAGCAGCAGAGAGCTGATTGCAAAAGGTAAACACTTCTAAAATATCGAAGACCCGTCCGTTCGACGGCCCTCTATGTCTCGGCAATAGCTAAACAGATGTTGGATGGCAAACGGGGCCTACCACATGTGGAATTGGTGAGCTGTATTTTTTCTGCGAAAGTTCGGCCTTTTCTATTCAACAACAAACTTATGTCGGTATAATTATGTTGGTATAACTTATGTAGGAATAACTTATCTAGGTACCAGTCCTCTATTTTCACTGCTGCAAATGCTCTACGGAGATCTGTAACATATGCTGATTAAGTATTTATAAATGACTAGCTGAAGGTACCCGTTGAACTTCAACGGATGTGAAAAACATTGAAATTATAAGAAAACCACAAAACCTGAAGAATACTGTCAGCGTGATCATTTGAGGTGTTCGTATCCCATCTTGCTTGTTGTGATTCGTTCGTTTTCCCTTTCGTGCACGGAGAGTTGAGTGATTGTTTGTCCTCTTTAATACACGGGAAAACCCAATAATGGCCCATGAAGACTCATTACTACTTAATAAATAGCATCTAGGTTGATAGATGGTGACCTCGTCCCTCAAGTTCTCTAGAGCCGTCTTCTGAGTGAATAACAGCTTGAGCACTTCCCTTGTGTACATAAATATATTTGCATTCAATGACTTAATTGAGTTCCGCCATTCACCGTTTATATGTGTGTTGAGTACTTAATCAGGATAGGAGAGTAGAGTATAATCCAGCGGTTGACAGAGTCATAAGGAGCATTTTCAATAGCAGCGATGTTTATTTGTCCTATTAATCCTTCAATAGGTACCCGGACTATGCCTTTGGCATAAAGGGTGGCTATATTCATTGTTTTCTAAATGATAATCATTGGTTACAAAATTAAAAATCTATGGTGTTCAGTCTTAGTGTACTTGCCAATTTTCATGCACCGATGACGTCCATTGCGCAGAATATCCGTTCTTCTTATGGGTAAGAAGCATGTAGTGACGCAATTATAATTTCTGCCATCTTAAAACAGATTGAAGTTTCGAAACAAATGGCTCAATATTTGAACCAGATTTTTAGCTGGTTACCCGTCAGTAGGTTTGGTTAGGATGCAATTTGTGCGGTTCTTAGCGTAATACGAGAAACACCACGGGGAGATTATCATGAGATTGCTGGTAGGCATGTCTTTGAGCATCCAAGGCTAACCTTTGTCGTTTTTCATGAAAGGACTCATTTTCTCACAAAGAAAACATTCCTCATGCTTTAGAATATTTTTTCAAAAGGTTACCCTTTATTCTATTAGGCATGTTTATGGATTTTTAAGTCCAAGGAGGGGAAACACAGAAGCAAGTCAGAGACTCGAATAGGCAACTCGATGATTGAGTGAATATAAGTATACTGCATTTTAACACGTTTAAGTATACATAAATAACTCGTAAATTTTATGTGGGAATTGGTCTAAAAAACAGTTCGCAATCGTAATGAGAGGCATATGGTTCCACTAAATGTAATACATCTGAGTATTAAACTATAATAAACGACGCCATGTTTGTTGTAGCAAAAGAGAAATTATTAACATTATTATTCGCTGCACGTAAATGTTCTTCCACGTTTAATTCCTTTGTATGTATCGTTTACTACATAAGTGTTCTCTCGTATGCAGTTCCCCAATGAGAGCTACTTTGAGAATAGACATTGAAGATTATACTTGTAAATATGCATTGAATTTATCGATTACCTCCCGAAGCAATTTATCATGGGGCCCTTGACATCTGGGCCCTTCTTATACAAATTTTCTTTCTACGTGCTATCATGGGCCAGCCGGCAGGAAAACTTAAATGCCAGATGCGTGAATATCCTCTGAAATTTAAATCTCTGGTTGTCAAGGAAATATGCTATTGTTGAGTAAAGAGAAAAATGTCAGATTTTTCAGCAAAAAATATTATATTCAGACAATTACGAAGCGTAAAAGAAAATCGATTGAAAGAATTAGAAACTTCATTTATTCAGTCATCCGATAAAAAAATTCCAGCCCTCTATCTTGAGTGAAAGTAATTTTTAAAAGCAAAAAATAAAACCACTCCACCAAACCCAATGCTTAGCATGGACCACAAGGGACCCCCAGGGGGGGTATTTGGGGACCCTGATAGATTTTTAATATAGCCTATGTTTCATCCCGATACATTTTATAACTACACACAAAATTTCAGCTCAATCGGTTCAGTAGTGTTTGCGTGATTGAGCAACAGACAGACGGACAGACAGACAGACAGACAGACAGACAGACAGACACCATTTAATTTTTATATATTAGTATGATGATATTTGATGTAGTAATTCTATTTTGTGTTCTTATTTTTTTAGGTTTTATTTTAGCCTAATAATTTTTTAAAATTTCATTTCATTAATTACGTTCCATTTTTGGCTTATTTTTCTACGTAAACATGTGCTACCGATGTTTTTACTATTAGTCTTTCATTTAAAAACTCTTCAAGCGTTTTACTTATCTAAATCTACATTTATGAAATACCCTGCAATCTACCTCAAGAGTGTGTAGCATGGACCCCTAAGTGAGAGCAATTTCATTCACACGAAGTACGAGTTAAACTCTATGCTATTGATTACATCCATCAATGTCATTCTGGTACCCTTTTGATATTTTGGAGATTCATCTACATGAAACTCTGCAGTGATTTGAAATCTAAATTGATTCATAAATTACTTTCAAGTTCACCACAATCCTTTCAACCACGAGCCGAATTTCTCACCATTGAGTCAGATATCGCCATTCGTTAATTGATGGTAAAAGTCCTTGAGAAAGACTTGTAATGCCTCTGCTCTACGAAAACTTACGCATCACTCTTCGTTTGTCTGATCTAATTTAAAAAACAGTTAAACCAAGTGAATTTGTTATTTTTTCAATGGGTTCCTTTATTAAACATAATTATTAATGGATTTCCCCTATTGCGAAGGATTTAAATTGAAAAGCGAATTAATAAATACAAATTACACGAGACTTCCAGGGCTGGGGTGGAAATATAATCCCTCATCCGGTGTTAGGGAGAGAGAAAAAGAGAAGGTACGAGACACGTTGGTCACTCAGAATCGGATTTCAAAACGCTGGCGCAAGGGGGAAAAAATATTTTCCCGATTTGCTGCGGCAGCTCGCAATAATTAATCACCACCTTTTCCTCCCGAAGGTTTTAGAGCTTAACTGCTCATTAACGACCATTCTTCAATGCTTCCTCCCTTTACTCCCCGTCATCCTTGCAGTGCCTTGCCCAACCCTTAGCAAGGGATCCGCAACTCCCCCGCTACGATCGCCGTACCCCCTTTTCAAGTCCCCCCCCCTTATCTTTCTCACGAAAAAGTCCGACTCAGCACTCACTCAGATCCTCTCTCAACCAACCCCTGCGTCCTCGTCACCGTCGCAGTTTCCCATCGACCCGTTCAGTTTCAGTAGAAAGCCTTGCTCTTGGTATACCACCACAAAATGTTCAACGTCGGATGAAATTCGGACATATTCTTTTATGTAAGTTTCAATCCGATTATATTTATGACGGCGCCAATAACATTTCACGAAGCCCGACATAATACTAAGGAGTAGATCATGAGAATAAAATTAGGAAAATAGACTGCAGAACAAACAGGTAAAAATATTTTTTCCCGCGAACGATAAGAGACGATAACAGCTGTAAATGAGTATTTGAACTAGTTTGGTCGATAACCAAATTTGATTTTCTTCCTAATGGTAGTTTCTTAATCTGCTACGTTACATTAAAAGCACGTCTTTCATCTTTCCTGCATAACTCTTGTATCTCTGTGCATTTTTGTATGTGCAAAATAGATTAATACAAATAGTTTCTGTAACATTGGTAGCATACTTATAGTGTTGTGCATGATGGTGAATTTTACAAATCCTATCAATTATTTGCAGGTTTTTTCTATTGTTCATACCTATGGTCGAAGCTTCATTTATTTTATTAGGGTACAGTGTAGTGCACGTAGACGTTACACCGATATTCAAAAAGGGAAACAGACATGACCCAGGGAACTATCGACCAATTTCATTAACGTCTATTATAGGCAAGATACTCGAACATATCGTCGTTAGCAATATCATGACGTTCCTGGACAGTCGTAACTTCCTTCATGGCTGTCAGCACGGCTTTCGGAAAGGTAGATCATGTGAAACACAGCTCGCGCTCTTTCTTCATGACGTTCTCAAATCTGGTGAATCGAAAACACAAGTGGACGCATTATTCCTAGATTTTAAGAAAGCTTTCGACACGGTACCTCACAACAAACTTTTATACAAATTACAGTCATGCGGCCTAAACGAAACAGTAGTAAACTGGATACGCGACTTTCTGAGTGATCGTAAGCAAAAAGTAGTTCTTGACGGAATTAGCTCTGATGCAGTTAAAGTGACATCAGGTGTTCCACAAGGAAGCGTAATCGGCCCCCTTTTGTTCATTATATACATAAATGATCTATGCTCTCGAATTAGCAGTAAAATACGTTTATTTGCTGACGACGCTGTCATCTATCGCGAAATTAATGATCACTCTGACTTTGAAGTTCTATCATCGGATTTAAACAACGTTCATGTGTGGAGCCAAGAGTGGGGACTCGAACTTAATCTGAGCAAATGTGCGGCGGTACATTTCTTGCGGAGGTCGTCCAACTATCCCCGTGTATATGCTGTGGATGGCGTTAAGATAAAGGCGACAGATGAAGTTAAGTATCTGGGAGTTACGATAACCTCAAACCTATCGTGGGGAACACATATAAGAAATATTTGTGGCAGAGCTCTGAAGAAGCTAGGATTCGTCAAGCGTATTGTGGGAAGATTCTCAGATGAAAAAGTAAAAGAGAGGTGCTATTTCGCACTCGTCCGGCCACACCTTGAATATGCAGCAAGCATATGGGATCCGGTGCAGAAAGAATTAATTCGGGAACTTAATAAAATACAAAGGAAAGCTGCGCGATTCGTCAAAAACTGTTACGGGCGTACAGACAGCGTTACGCAGATGTTAAACGAATTAGGCTGGGAGCCGCTAGAGACTCGGAGGCTGCGCGCTAGGCTTAGATTACTTGAGCAATTGAGAATAGATATCTTTCAGAGCGACACGGAGAACATCATATTAGAACCCCACTATATTTCCAGGTCCGACAGAAACGATAAATTAAGAGAGATATTTTGCCGAACGGATAGGTATGGGAATTCGTTTTTCCCCCGAACAATAAGGGACTTTAATAAATGCAAGGCGTAATTTCATAGAGCGTTTCCTTTTTATATGTAAACGGCTGGTGTCCTAACACCCCCCGCCACACGCCTATTGAGGCGGCTTGCGGGGTAGTATGTAGATGTAGATGTAGATGTAGATGATAACCAACCCTCTGCCACACATCCTTGAAGTGAATTGCAGAGCAATATGCAGATGTTGATTTGTTGTGCGCCTGTGAGGCTGAATGACTTTTGCACGGTGCAGAATATCCCACAGAATCATCCTCAAGTCTCACACCGTCCTCCGAGGACCTTTTTCTCATTAGTTCGACCGCCCATTCCATCTCCCGCGTTTCCCGACTCACCCATCTCGTCTTCTTGGGTCCCGCTTACTCTCGAGTGGCACGTTCAACGCGATCGTTACCAGCATGCCTTGCGATGACGGCTCTCCGATACGACATCCGCGTAACGTATTTGGGATGCACTCTTTTTTGCTCTGATGTCCGATTGTTGAATGTGATCTTCAATTCCTGCGGGAACATTGACCAGAGGCGAAAGAATCCGCTGAATCTACTTTTTTTACACTTTTACATTTTCTTATTACAAATATAGTACCTTTTAGGGCTAAAAATGAAAAATGTTTTAAGAGATATATTTTCGTTTACGTTTTATCAGTATAATGACATCAATTTGTTGTTGGTTACCGGTTTTTCATAGTTTATAATGAGTTCAGACTCTAATAACGAAAAATAAAATTTTACAATCCACAAATTTTGGTCAAAACATGCATGCAAAATCCGGATTTCAATGCTTTTGCATCATAATCAGGTGCTTGATTGACATCAGTGCCTCATGATGATGCTGGACCAGAGGTCAATTAAGCACCTGATGATAATGCAAAATCATTGAAATCCGGATTGTGCATACATGTTTGGACCAAATATTTTGGGTTGTAAAAGTTTTATTTTTCGTTACAAAATGGAATTCCAGCAAGTAAAACCGGATTTTATTTCTTTTATCAGACTCTAAAATTAATACCACTGCACAGTTTTTGAAAAATCTAAAAGTAACCATGTCAATTAATATTTGTCTTCCTCAATGAAAGGGCATTTGTTATTTATAAAAGTCTACTACTTTTTAATATTCTGTTTCACCATTGGAGAAATTCTGTATCTACCTCTTAATTCCGAAGTTCCGTTAAAGAGAAGTTAGTTCTGGGCGTAAATGGGCCAACTAAGGATGAATGTTTGAAGATAGTTAAGTTAGGAGATTACTCGGTGGTACCCAATACCCATTAGGAAATACTTAGTTTTTAACTGGGCTTTAATGATGACATCCGGTAACTTTGGTTGGAAATGTACCAAGAAAAGATAATCAAAGAACTTGGTATGCAGAAAGGCGTTATTTTGACCTCAAGAGTTATGTGTTTGTTGGAGATGAGTGAATGAAAATGTATTAGGGACGTCTGAAATATCGTTATAGAGAAATTGCAGTTTGCTGAAATAGTGGCATATGAATGGGAAGATATGCATGGCAGGACAAAAAAAGGAGGTTGAGTAATCTTTGCATAGGAGAGTCGTAGGAGGTTAAAAGTCGTGATGGGCAGGAGTACCTTAGGAACGCAGGAAAGGGGCTGTAATAGGTAATCAGTAAACTTATATGGGGTGAAGGGAGGGAGAAATAACAATGAAAAAAAACAGAGATTCAACTTTCTAATCTAATAAATGCTACCGTTCACAAAGCGAAGAGGGACGACATATTATCTTTCCTTGCTTCATTGTTTCTGGCGTCTTTTAACCCTCTTAATTACTTGTAATGGTTAATTTTTGATATTTTCATTGAGTTTCACCAGCCTATATGATTTTAAAAAACAAGTTTTCCTATTATGCATTTTAATAATGAGTATAAATAAACTGGGAGAGGTTGGTATTTCCCTTCCTAATGTTTTAATTTAAATAAATATGATAAAATATTATAATATGTAGTGAGATAATGACTTCAATTGGAAATAGTGGAGCTTTTTTCATTTAGCTAATAAAGTATGAATATTATGCAGTTATTTATATAAAATTAATAATCGATGGACCATAAAAATTATCATGGATGCAGTCAGCTCTCTATGTACAAAGCGCTTTTAATTTCATGGCAAGTAAAAGGAATTAGAAGTGGTCGAATTTATAACGTCATTCATGCAACGATTTTAGATTATATTCCTTTAATTCCTATTATTTTCGTCTTAGCATGCAACATGTGCAAATTCGGGAATAAAAATCGATAACCAGCAAATTTAAACTCATATAATGCATAATTGGGATAAAAATATTCTTAAAAATTCTGATTTTAAATCACAAGTGAAGCGAAAACTGCTCACAATTTTCAAAATTGAGACCCACCTCAAAACTTGCAATTATCTTTGAATGCAAAACTAATACTGAAAAGAAATCATCTGAAACCCAATATAGTTTTGACTGAAATCATAGTTTTAGAGCAAGAGATCTTGCTGAGGTTGGGAAAAATATCCTAACAGCTAAGGATACTCTAAAATGCTTACCTGCAGCAAAGGATTAGCCTCAGTACTGGCTTGCGGCCTTGGCAATTTGCACCTGAAACTCAGCAGTCTTCCGCCCTAATTATTCACCTTCTCTGAAAGGCGATAACGTCTACTGCAGGCGACCCTTGCTAAACAATGCCTCAGCTCTTCAAGTAGGGCACACCACGCTAAAGCGACACGACGTGACCGTATTTTTTTTTAACAAAAAACAGGTTAATGACGTTGGCGTAGGGCTATATGTATCCCATTTCTTTCTACTGCTCTCTCTCTCCCGCGCATATGCACTAATGACCTTCAGGAGCAATGTGGGTCCCTGGGAATTGGTATTGCTCTGTCAAGTGGAAGCGGCAATGACTAGGACATTGCCAGGATTCGTGAGGAATAGCATTGGTGCATAAAACATTCTGGTTATTATTATGGTAAAATTCTATTTGTCAGTTTTAAAAATAATGGGACTCATAGGCACGCCAGGTTTGGAGCGGCTTGCTTCAAGTGTATGATTAGAGAACGTTTACCTGAGCAACAGAGTTATTCCTCGAAACTGGCTATTTTCCTTCAAGAGCTACTTAGTGCCGAACCTAATAAAATAATGTTGAATGAAACGTGATTCGGTTTGCATTTGTTACACGGTTTTCATGCAGATAGCTCTGAATGCCCAAAATGTCGAAACAGTACCTTAACGCTGACATTAAGTTTATATTTATCTCAATTTAACTCCGATTACCCACTGGAATTGAATAGCTCTCAACGAAAACTACAATTTTATATTCAACGGAAAATTTGCATAAATGCACACTGACATGAGTTACACAAAAGATTTATTTCTTCTTATCCTTTCATACTTCATACCAATTTTAAAAATATTTGAAAAAAGTAATTCCTGTTTATATTTTTATTTTTTTTACAGTGGAGGAAAAAGAATAATAGGCAGATGAGCTTTCAGAAAGGAAATTGATTCAGCTTCGTAAAACATGAACATTTTAAGGAGCTACATCGATTTTCTAGGTGAAATTTCGCAGCGAGGTGAGAGATTGAGGTGGCAGGACTCTTGTGAGATAAAATCTCGACTTGCGGCGCAAAAGATCGTTTTTGGTATACTCAGCAATTAATCTTCATGATCGCAGGCAGTTGGGCCAATTATTTTCTCTGATCAGAAAGAGCTTTCGTTTACAAATAATTGTTCCATTAACTCGCCCAAGTTTTAGAGAATATTCAAATACTGCCACAAATATTCCCACCGCGTCATTATTGGCGTCATTACTCACATTTTCTCCTTCTATGTCCCTCGAAAAGTCTCCCGTCAACTTCAAATCTTTTCCCTACCGACCCTGTATCAACTAATTCAACGACATTAATGGTTGTGGGAACGATCGGGTAGGGCTTCTAACGACCCCATCTGCCAGTCAGAAGAGTGTAACCGTCCTTTCGTCCTGTTCCGGATGTAGATGGATGAAAAGTCTATAGCCCTCACTCTCCACTTCCCACCCCATACTTTAAACCACACCCACTCCTTGCCTTAACCAACAGAAGAGATCGGCATTTATCCTGTCTTCATATATTGCGATTAGCAATGGCCAGTTCATTGAAAGAAATTGGCGGTAGCGTAAGTTTAGATAACGGCATTTGAATGCACTGTCGTCATAGATGTGGACCAGGCCCAGTTCAACTCTAAACTGAGGGTTGTAGGTTTGAGGTCACTTGACGAAAAAATATATTATTAAAAATTCCGTGCTACGATGGTAGGCTTGATGTGACCAAGAGGATCATCATGCAATTTTTTCTGCGAATGATTGAGGACCACGATAGCCATGATCGAAACCTTCAATAACGTCAGCGATAAGGATAGGTAGCTTTATTTATAAATTTACCTTTTTCATTTATTTAGCTTTATTCATTATTTTTTCAGTTTTTGATACCTGCATGGAAAGCTAAATTATTTTGTGTTTCTGTAATTTTGCAACAATTTTTGCGTGCAAGCGTGACCAAAGATTATATACACAGGAAAGATGGTTAACTCCGTGTTAAAGTTGACGTATTAAGTTTTCAACGGCTACCAAGGCACCACCTTAATCTTGACGGCCAAAGAGAGAACTGCAACTCTCAACGAGCGGGAAATTCGAATTCCGTTCCAGTGTTACTTTATCCTTTAGATGATGGAACCACTGTGATAACTTTAAAAATTGCACAATTGACTCATTGTCTTTTTCATTGCAAGGGTAACACGACCATACATTTGCAGTGAAACCTGTGGACAATAAATATATCAATTGAGAAAAATTACAAAGTAATTACAGAGATTCCATCATCACCAATTTTCACTTTGTTAACCCTAATATTAAACGTTAGCAGATCACCAATCTATTTCTTCCACCCACACTCACCTAAGCTAAAAGTTCTTCCTTCAAACGATTCACAAATGAACAGATCGATTTACTCCAAAATAAATGTTAATCTGCATTGGGCTACATTCCGTCATGAACTGATGCACCTTGTAGTCAAAGATGACTCTGCCTTGGAGTGCTTTTGCGTGATAAACTCACAGGGTATGAGCACAGAATACAAAAATGAATTAATTTATTCACGGTTTATTCCATAAAATTACAAAAATGTTCTGTTCCACCATCTACTTCATTCATTTTCTCATAGGGCATAGGTGTATGAGGGAAGTGGTAGGTGGTATTAATATAATTTTTCACAATTACAAATATTAGCAATATGAAAACATTGAAAAATGTAAAAAGCACTATCTGATGCGTTAAAGTAAATACATTTTACTCTATTACGAACTCCCCTGAGAACACATGTGATTGCACTTTTAATTCTAGCTGAACGAAGTTGAGAATTTGAAGTCAATTACTCACGTACACTTTCGTTGTACATATAATGAAACTGAATTTAGAATTGTACAAAGTGAGAAACAGCAGGAACATAGTATCTAAATTGTCAGGGACCAAGAGGAACAGGTTTGGGCTTCTCTGCAGATGTAATTGATACAATATGACAATTTTCATGTTGACGAAAATTGTCCCATAAATGCACCTGCTCTGGTTCTTGCCCGCGCTTGCCTTGCCCCCTGTCTATGGATGATTCAGGTACAATGCAAATTTGATTTGTGCTGCTTAGCAGCCCATCTCCTTGAAATTATATCGCAGAAAAGGTTGCATTTTAACTTCTGCATTTGAAATTAAGTTTATGTTTAAGTGCACCATCCCAATTGAGCCTATTACGACACATTTATATTATCATGGAAGAAAAATGCACTAAGCATTGTGAGTCTGCGGATCATCACCCACGCTTGCCTTAAATAATATATATGTATATGCCACACTCATGTACGATTCTGATGCCACAGCAAAATGAACAGAAGGACTGCCCTGCAACAGTATGTGAACATTGAAACCTAAATTTCAGTCACAATACTTTCAGGAATATACATTTACAGTGGAGGGCTTTTCATGAAAGTGAGGAAGTGACCGAAATTCGAAATGAAGATGAATAATTAGATAACAGAAGTAGTAACATTGAATGACTTTTTGTGATAAATACATACTTATAGCATTTATGAACGATTTAAAAAATTCTTCATAATGATCACATCAGAGTAGAGCAATTGGAACTAATTTTTCTCTTCTATCACCGATAACTATTGTAGCTGGTAAAAAAAGGCAAAGCTAATTCATTACCAGATGATTGAACAATACGGATATTTGTATTTGATTCCTTATTTCACTGACACTTTGTGTTATGAAAAGGACTGCAAGGGAATGACTTAAGCAAAACTTTGCAATTTGGTGCAGAAACAACATAGTGCGAAATTGAGACTGTTGCGGAAATTTCTCTCCCTCATTGAAACGGCCGATTCATGTGTTTTATATGACGCTATCACTTCATGAAAAACAAACTTATGATGTTAACTACAAATTATCTTTGGTCAATCGCAAAGATTTCCTTGGAGAAATTGCGGTCACCTGGTACCACCTGAATGATTTGCAGAGGTAATAGTTTCTTATTTAATGTGCATCAACTTTTTGTTGAAAACTAAACAGGGGTGGACAGAAATTAAAAACCATCTCACATGTTCGGAACATGTCTACACATTGAATAGTGTAAAAAATAAACAAATGGAGATAGTTGCATAAGAAGATGTTACACAAAGTTCAGCCTCTTTCTCCATCACATGCCCATTCAGCCATCATATATAGGCCGATATGTGAGAATTATAAAGCATTTAAAGGATACATTTAATGAAAGATAAGAAAAATTTAACGAATTGGTGGAATAAGGTGATACATCACTAGCATACCTTTCCGGAGAGTAAGAAAATACGAACAATTTATATTCGGCAGACTTCGAGGTACATCCAACGGCATTACATTTCACGCCCCGCAAGTAAAACAGATCCATTGCAAATCCTGGGTATATAATATTTGATTGCAAAACTGCACAAAATCTCGTTGGTAACAACACCAAAAGCTCGTGAGTTACAGAAATGTGACGGGTCAACGGCTGAATTTCAAACGGGATGGCTCAACATGAATATTGAATAACTCTGGGCGCCCATTATTGCTGGGAAATCAAAGACAATCAACTGCATAAAACTTTAACAAAACCATTGGAAGGATTTTTCCTGAACTTAAGCATATTTTTGCTGAAGAAATAAACAGTTAATATTTATAAATATATTATTTTTGAGCAGTGTGACGTTAACTTTATTGAATGAAATTTATTTGTATGCATAGGTACAACAATGTACGATATACAACAAAGTCTGATGTTGGTGTCTCGGTAACTCTGGTTTTGCCTGAAAACCATCAACGGTGCCGATTAATCATCATTAATTGCGAAAATTATGTGAATTCAATATCAATGTTTAAATTCCTGTATGTATATTACTTCAGAAATTGATTTAAAAGAGGAAAATTGTATGTTTAGCACGGACGAGTCCCGCGATTGTGGTGCCATCATTATCTCGAACGGAAATAGTCAAAAGACGACCCATACAAACATGCTACGTCGAACGCCAATCTAGCTTTCAGGGGGCTGAGCTTGACTGTAGTGGAGTGAAGACGAGACTAAGTGTTGCCTGGTGGATTCGATTAGTACTTCTGTTAATTAACCTACCTCTATTACTATCGTCTCATCTCGCTTGAAATGTCATGCATGATTTTATCTTCTGTACGAACTAATATGTTCTAGTATCTTTCAATTTAAAACATTAATAATACTAATCAGAAGTAGTATGCATACCCGTGCACTGCATGCAGAAAACAAAATAATGCCGGACATTTCAAGAGAGGTGAAGTGTTAGTAATGATATTATGTTATTAAACACGAGTGGAAAGTCTACTCTGCCTAGTGAGGTTAGGGGTTTAATATGATTGATCATACTACAGTATAAGCATGCTATCAATATTAGAGGGACTGTTTGTATTCTTATTTTTTGCAACTTCATAGATGCATAGAAGTATAAAAGTTGTACAGGAAACATGCAGTTCGTTGGGCTGTTAGTACTAAGCAGCAGATGAGGATGCAAGTATTAGGAAGCAAATGAAATAATTAGCTACAATACCTATCGACAAACCTAGTTAAGAGTCTCATTGGCAGCTGTTATGGTCTTTAATTGTTCGCGGGAAAATTGATATTTAAAACGTGTCTGTTTTGTAGTCTATTTCTGTCTATGTAAACTCGTTCGGCACACAATGTAAACTCTTTCTACCCAACCCCCAGACGCTACTCTCTCGAACCTAGATCTTCCACCCCTGCAACTGAGCGCTCGTCTTCTAGGTGCGCGTTTCCATACACGCTTGGGCTTCCGCGGTCGTGCAGCTTCGATGTTGCACAACTGGCGGCTCTGCCGACAACACGAGACCCTTTACCACGTGTTAATGGGCCCACCCTCCATCCCAGTTCCGTGTTAATACCATTCTTTTTTTTAAGCCCACCGGGAAAATTAATTTTTCCCCTTTTAAATTTATTTTCACTCGTTTTGTTTCCGGACAAAAAAGAATAAAATTGAAAAACACGACGACGATATTTTTGAACTCGCTTTCGGAGATTAGGCCGACTTGGAGAAGAATTTTATGGGTCGCATTTCATTTTTCACGTTAATTCAGTTTCTCTTTCCATGCTGTTTCTTTACTTCTTTTCCACTAACGTTCCGAAACTCGAAACCTAACAACTTTTTTGAACTGATGGAGTTTGATTTTATTTAAGTTTTTCACCTTTTTATTCTTGTTTCGGAATAATAAAAATGTATTTGACTTCCTCCCCAGCCGATTTATTTATGGAGAAAATGACGCGGACCTAAATCGAGCTGGACGTCAACTTTTGTTTTTACTCCGGAAATGAATTTTCGTTTGTTTTTTTTATTTCGTCCGTTTTTATAAAAAAATATCCCCTCGTCTGACCAGCATCCTGGCTCATCATGTCTTCTCACGTCTCTCTTACCTCCATGGTATCCCTACAAGATCTGGTTTGTCAGCGGAGTCGCTCATTGTTTCCGGTCGCCTGAGCGTTGGCCAGCGGCAAAATGATCAAAATAATATCCGCTCCCTCCTAGACTCCCTCAATCACTCACCTCGAAAAGAGAATTTCAGTCAACTCCAGCGATGCCCATCTTGTTTCCCTTCCGTTTGCGAGAACTCGTCGAGAATTAATAAAATTCCCCTTATAATTTTTTCTGATTTGGTCCCAGTAACTGCGACAGATTTCACATTTTCCCCTCTACCACGAAAAATCGAATATTTTTCTCCAAGACTTGCTCCTTTATGTCTGTGAACGTCGTTCAATTTTCACTGCAATGCGCCTAGGAGGAGAAAGATAAATAGTCATTCTTAATTTTAGTAAGTACATACATTTCTCAGCGCTGTGTGCTAGTTACGGATTGTGAATTTATTCAGACACATACACCCCGTAAACATGACGTTTGCCTTGAAAGTGACTAAAACTACCAATTAGGATTTTAACTGATGGCCTCTCTGGGGTAGCAATTATGCACTTAACTCCGCTTCTACTAAACACCCTGATGATAAACAGGTACAAAAATTTCTGGTGCCCCCTAGAGAAATGTGTGAGTGCAAAGAGAAATGTATAAACTTTTTGTGACTGGAGTGATAATCGTGGGTCATAGAGTTTACATTTTAATAATTTTTCAATTGAGTCGATAAAAATGCTAAGTCAAAATTTCATTTAACTACATCTCTTTATGTGGTGTAGAATTATATTTTAGATTTTTACATTAATTAAAGCACATCCTGACTTGAAATATTGATAATTTTCAGCGCTGTATACCAAATTTAGAAGATAATTATGATTAAGTATGATTTTTCAATTTTTTGTCTTGGCGGACACCTTTATGTTTGCTAGCAACCATAATAATAATATGAAATATATTATTTCCCATTTAGAAGAAAATCATTACTTAAGCAATTGAATTATTACGATATATATTTCATATGATAAAAGACAACTTAATAAAAGAGCCTTGAATTGCCAAGAAACTAAATAGGTTAATTCCATTTTTCAAACTAATATCTACAGTTGTCACACAAGTATGCTAAGTTTCATGCAAATCTATGTTGGCGTTTTCAGCGTACGACGTGAAATATATGAGTCAAGTTGAAACCTTATTGATTCTATTTTGTTAGCTACCGAGAATTTCAGTAATTTAAACAAAGAGTTAGGGTTTATAAATAGGACTTAGGGTTTCACACCAGGTTATAGGCTTCATTTCCGCCAACGTTGGCGGAAATGAATCTTATAACCTGGTTAGAAATCCGAGATAGATTTATAAATCAGATTCACCGGGAAAAAGTTAAATTATTTAAAGACTAAGGGTCCTTTATGTTGTAATATTTACATCAGGCTTCTTAGATTTACTTAAATTTAAATACAAAATTTGAATATGGATTCTATGATGACTGGGAAAAAATCTTGCTCTAACTACCATAAACTGGTCACATCTCCATAAAAAAAGAACTGGTTTGAAATCGCAAAACGAGAACTTTAAACCCAATATAATGGAACATTTTAAACCAGTATTTACCGCTAACTGATCGATATTTCACTTCTTCTTTAAAGCTGGATTCAAGGAGGTCGCTGGCGATCATTACATTCCAGGTGTCGTCCCATCCAGCAAAATACCGCTCCTCACAAGAACTATTTCCGGGATTGTATCAATGTTGGCACGAAAAACGACGCCCAGCCTCCTGTCTCCGACCCTGGGCTTGCTTTCCCAGCCGAGAACTTTCAATTTTCTCTCTTAGGGCGGTTCGTTAAAGGGTTTGCTCGACACGCCTTTATCCCCATGCGAGATATTCAAGTTGCTGATTTCTGCCCAGGGCATTCAACCCAGCACCTCCGCCCTTTTCTCCGCGTTTCCTGCTCGTTAAAAATGCAATTAACTGAAATGTATAAATTTAACCAGCAACATGGATCTTAATGAAAAATCATGAAATAATAATATACAAAATAAGGAAGAGAGGAATAGCCCTCAATGAGAACCCGAAGAGAGTGGATATAAAAATAATGACTAATAGAGTATTTAATTTATTTGACTGAAACTCAAAAATATCAAACGATCATGCTCATATGAGTTAAGAGAGACCTAATGTGACATGTTACTAATGAAAATACGTGTGCATATCGAGGAAATTAGTGAATAAAATTAATCGCTCCAGTCACCGTAAATAGACTGCAGCATGTCCGATATCAAAACATGAACTAATATTTTTTTAAGGTTTTGCATTATGTTAATTGATATGTGTTCCAGAACTGCCTACTGGATGTAATATCAGTTATGTTGTGCTGCAGACGAGTAGATTGACAGTTCTTTGTAGCCAGGACGTTCCACAATTTTTCTGAACCGAAGGCGTCCTCTTATTATGAAGGCGTCCCTCTTCGTTGGAAAAATTCTTCGTTTGGATAGACATGCACAACGGTTTTGTGAGGAATATAATTGAAGGCAATAGCAGAGGGCGAATTCCCAAGAGGAAGACTAACATAAGAGATAAAATGCACCGACCAAATTAAGAGGAAAGCACTCAAGAAGAACTAACATTGAGTAAAGGAGCGAGCATTAGATAGGAAAGAATAGATGGTTGCAGTCAACCCTCATCTCATGATTGAACGACCATTGATGAAATACACCTTGTTCTTTCTATAATGCTTCAGCAATCTCCTCCATATTCGTGAATAAATATCGTACAATTATATATAGAGGCTTAAATAGGGGGTCCTCAGTTAGGTCTCCTTACCATATTTCACCGAGTCCTTTTAAAGTAATGACGCAACCTTTGGAAAAATGTGCCATTGCATTACTCGAACCCATTCCATACCGTAATATGTATGTTTAACCATCATTTCGTGTACATACGGGACATTCCCACCAGATACGGCAAACTTAATACCTCAATCAACGCCGGCGACGTGCGCACTCATCCACTTGCTTTTTTTTTCGGACGAGGCCATATTGATTCAGCTAATTAATTTTCCTCATTCTTACTCTTTCGGGGTAAGACTTGCTCTCCCTCACCACAGCGGTTCATTTGTACCTGGGATATAAGTGAGGGAGGGGTGACTTATTTGATCGCCCACGCCGCTTCACAGCCGAGACTTTACCCATCCAATACCAACGGAGTCCGTTATCAAATGATTGATGACCGCGGAAACATTTTACTCTTTCTATGCCTTTCCCTTGTTTGCTGGAAGGCCTCGCTATCTAGAGGCGGTAGTGGAGGAGGCAAGAGAATAAATAAACAAGACGCATGCTCAGCCACACACACCCAAACACACAATGGCCCTTATCTCCCGGAGGTGACTCATTTTTTGAGCGTACTCCATTTTACGGAAGATATAAATAAAAAAATAACCGAATCGAACATTTCCAAAAATATATAACGTGTGATGCTCGATGTTTGCTTTGATGTCGGCGGAGTGATGAAGGTGGAACGTGTGTGTTATAGAGATCCATTTTCTTTTCTCCCGAGGAGATCCGACCTCACACTCCCCCTCTCTTTAACGGGGTAAGGGAAGATGTTCCTCGGACAAGGAAAAGGGGCGGTTTTTAAACTTCTTTTGTTTGTGTGATCACGTTTTTGCCGGCATGTGCGTGTGTGTGTTTGTCTGTTCCCCACTACTCCTAAAGTAGACGCTCTCTCGGCCCGTTCAACTTCACCGCCGCTTACCACATTCGGTACAGAACCGGGACTCACACACAACTGGGGTTGTTTGTTCCCTGCATACCTGCTTTCTCTCTCTCTCTAGAGCTTTTTTCTCTTATTTTTACAACTCTCCCTACATTTAACCTCCTCCTCATGTTGTTCTTCTTCTTCTTCTACTTCTTCCCAGGGCTTTATTTGGGGAAATGGGGATTCGCTCACTAGCATCCAGGTCACGTTTCGCCTGTTTGCCGCGCGTCCAAGGCCTGTTGTGTTACCCACCTCCCACTTGGGGATCTCCTCAGGTGAAGTTCGTCCATAATGCTAATTACCTACGTCGACGTGAGTCGGGCAGCGAACTTAAAATGGATCCCGAGCCTGCTCCTTCGCGCTGACGAGCATGAAGCATTTTTCCTTATTTTTTCTTGAGGCGGCTTTACACATGAAGTAGTTGACGTCTATGGAGGTAGCGAGTTTATCTGTAGCTACATCAGCACAATAACCTTCAGACCACCTCAAGGGTGTGTGACAGGGAATTTTATCACCAGCATGTACTTGACCAATTTCTAAAAACATTTAATGGAGGAACGAATGTTTTAGCAAAAACCTGCAAATAATAGTCAGGAGGTGAAATTTAACCAACATGTACTACAATATAGGGATGCTAGAAATTTTAAAGAAACTTCATACCTTTTAAATTTGTTTTAATTTTTTTCGTATTTATAAACTTAGTAACTACATAAATGCACATAGATCCAAGAGTAAAACAGGAAACGTGGAAGACTACAGCAGTTAGTACTACCTAGCAGATAAGGTTACAAGCATTAGGGAACCAATCAACTAATTAGCTAGGTACTCTACCTATCCACAAATCTAGTTACAATTCTCACTGGTAGCCATTATGTTCCATAATTTTTCGCGAAAAAAATGACGTTCTAAATCTTTCCGTTCTGCAGTCTATTTCCCTAATTTGGTTCTCATCATCAAATCTATATATACACAACTTGACTCCCAGTGGAATTCGTGAAATTTATATATTTCTATGAATATCATTTAACATAAATATTCATCTATGAAGCGGATAAAGTTTTAGTAATATTTCATTTCTTATAATTCGGGACAAGGTCCGTTGCCAGTTTTTCTCCTAAGTAATTTATAACAACAGTAAACTTATCTTAGTAGGCATGAATATTTAAATGTCCAACAATAAGTCCTGCTGCATATTCATCCTCACTTAGGGTCATGAGATATGTATTTCACCGGGTGGTACGTAATATAATTGCAGAAACGATTTGATGCTTGCAGATAAAATGGAAGACAGTTAATTTTCCGTGCAAGTGCAAACCGTGCCCAATTGCTACCACTATGGACAACAACGGCCATAGAAACCCGTGCTTACACATCGAAGTACAACTTTTGGGAGACTCGTTAGGCTACTGACATGGAAGTAACTTTCATGTATTAAGCCACCTTTAGCCTCATTTCTTTTATTTCATTCGCGGTAACACGCCTTCCATTTCATGGCAGCGTTCGGTTAGTTTACAACCCGACCCTCATGCCTTCTTTCCCATACCAGTGACCAGTTGCTATTAACGTGCTCGTCAAATGTCGGGTAAACGTGGAGGAATTAAAGCTGAGGGAAATCCTTCTTTCTTAATTAGCAATCGGAAAACGATCCCGGTGGATAGAAGCTAAGAGTCATCTTCGTGTAGTGTTTCCTAGGGTGAGTGAGTGCCAGAATTAGTTAATACAATGGGATAATTCTGGAGTAAACTCGTTTCTGGTGCGAAAGACGGGGACATTTTATGTGAAAAATAAGGAGCATTGTGATATTGTCGTTCTTAAAATGTTAGAAAAGCCTAATGTTCCGGCAAAGGTTCTTGTCATTTCACAGTAATCAGTTTTTAATATCTCGAGAGGTATTTGGGCAAGTCTTTTATATCGGCCTTAATTCGCTATTGGGCAAAAATTCCGTTTGGTGTGTGATCAATATTTGTGTGTTATTCCTCCCACTCATCAATGTGCTTGTCATTTTCATGGATTTTCTTAAGCTTAGTTTGTTGGTGATTTGCTATATCAATTTAAATCTCGTTATTTGTAGGTACATCCCCGCATTATTTTAATTATTATCGTCCGTTCTTTACTATCGAACATTCATTTAATATTTTTTTAAGGCTGACATTCCCTATTTTCTGGGGCTAGGTTTTAATTTCGACCATTTTTCATCTAAATTATCTAGAATTGGTGAAATGATCTCTCTTTTGATGATATAATAGTTTACCATTACGCTTGTTGACTTATTATTGTTTTAATTATAACTAATCTGATTTTCAGATGTTGCCATAATTGGTGAATGTTTTCGTTTGGTATTTCCTCCATCACTTCTTATATTTATTTTTCTGATTACAACTTTTTGATGCTATCATCAGAGCGTAGAAAATGGTTTTATCTCAATGAGGGAAATTCTATGTTAAATTGATTTTATTTTTTAGTGACCTTTTTATGAGCATTGAACACTTAACAGAAAAAAATCCTTTTCTGGCCGTATCATTTCTTTATTTTCGCAGGTTTATTGGCAGATATAGATTTTTTGCCGTCCAAATGTCCTCGATAAATTCTACGAAACACTTTTCTGTCGCTTTAGATTGTTTATCTGATTTAAGAGCGAGTATTCAAGTTAAATTATTCTTATCAAATTCATTCTTCAACTCAAGGAATGCGATAAAGACTGGCAGGCTATTATTAGTTTTTTTTTGTAGAGTAATTTGTTTCATTGTATCTTCTTAACTACCGGAATGCTCCAATGCAAACGAAAAGATATCTTAATTACTCGCTAGGTTCCTGGAAAACTAGCACCTACGATGTAGCAGGAACAAAGTTAGGAATCCACTTTAATGTGATTGGCTTGATTTCGCGCTGTGCGACCGTCCTTTGGAACGCGAAGATCCCTCGAATAGAGGAGCAAGTATTTCTATTTCCGCGCTCTAGTTTTATCGCTAGAAAATTTCGGAACTATTTGGTAACTCGAGGAGGCAAGGCACCCTCGACTTCGACCTCAAATGCCGTAGTGCTTTTCCGCCCTGAATCTCGTACGAGTGCGCGCATTCTTAGGGAAACAATTGAATCGTTGCGTGGACTGAATTTCCTTATTCTCTCCACGAACAGGCTGTAAGTATAAGAAGAAAAGGGCTAAAAGCAGGTCACGTACGTTTGTTGGAAATGGAGAAAAGTTCAAATCTGTAAAATAAGTTTAAACAAGAAATAACTACCTGCGTTCTATTCTTTGCGTTGGTTAAACACGACGCAAAATAATGCTATAAAAGAGATATTTTGTCTGAATTGGAAATTTGAATCTAATGTCTCATAATTAGCAGTCATAAATCTGAAGAATGATTTGCTGTAGATCTCCACTCCACTCACCTCTCTGCTAACCGCTTCAGTCCAACATAATTATCCATTATTACATCCTGCTTAATTTTCCTGATGCATTGCATTATTTGTCTTCCTCTGTTATTCTTCCCATTCATATCTCCTTCCATTATAGTTTTTAACGTGATATTGGGTCACAAAATGCGTTCAATATTTAAAATATAAGAAGAAACATGTTTTTTTAACAAGAAGCATCTTCATGTTTGTTTGCATCAGAATTTTTTTTTAACTTAAAAGTGTCTAATATTGGCCATTATCTAATTCAAGCATTGGTATTCAAGTCTGGCGTACATTCAGGGCAAACCACTTTTGGGGGAAATGGAGGTTATACCTATGGATTTCCTGAGTGAGTGACCAGTCTTGTTTTGCAAAATTCGAATTGCATTTTCGATAGTGTGACAGCCATTTCAGAAACAACTATGCGTAGAGTGTTTTCAGAGAGAGCAACAGTTTTTCCAAAATATAGCTCCCGGAAAATAACCCTCGCGATACAATTTCTGAGGAATGATAAACTTACTTACTCTTACTCCCATGGCCATTTATACCCTAGATCAGGGGTGGGCAAATAGCGGCCCGCTAAGAGTTTTATGTGGCTCATGCCCTGTATACCTCCTCGTCCTCAAATATTTTAGATCCATTTGAGCCTGATGGATTAATCCGAAGAATAGAGCATTCATGTATCAAAATAAGTCATGATATTCAATTTTTATGGTATACTTTATTTATACCTTTTCTGAAGTGCAAATTTAACTAATGAATGCAAGAATTTACATGGTGCGGCCCTCCGCTAACCTCCGCTTCCACAAAGTGGCCCCCGAGTCAAAATAATTGCCCACCCCTGCCCTAGATGGTATTTGGCCTCGCCAACTGTCTGCCTCCAATTCTTCCGATCTTTTGCATCCACCTCGCTGACTTTCATTCTCCTCATATCAATGGTCACCTCATCCTTCCATCTTTTTTTCGTTCTTCCCGGAGGTCGCCTTCCATCAGGGTTTTCTGTCCAGACTTCTTTTAATATGTTATCTCGTTCTCGTCTCATGACGTGCCTGCCCATCGCAATCTCAGGCTCTTGGCCTCAGCTACAACGACCGGTGAGTTAAAAAAGATCCCTGATTTCCTTATTGTGTTTTATTCTCCAAGTTCCATTTTCTCTTGTGGGTCCAAAACTTTCCTTAACACCTTATTTTCGAAGGTAACTTCTTTTCCGTTCTTTTTTCGATAACCCATGATTCAGCTCCATAGAGAAGAATTGATCTTATTACGGTTTTATAAATTTTAAGTTTGGTTCAGATGGATAAAATTTTGGATGCTAGCAGTTTATTTAGGGCAAACATGCTTATATTGGCTGAATTTATTCTGCTTTGGATTTTCTGTGATTCACTATTGATTGTGCTGATTATGGTACCAAGGTATTTAAGTTCATTTACTCTTGCAAAATTGTGATCCTCAATAGTAATGTTTCTGGAGTTATCAGGGTTTCGACCAGAGGACATAAATTTGGTCTTATTATCATTGATTTTCAGTCCTACTTCTAGAGTTTCTTTTATCAGAATTTCTATCAAACATGGAGGAATGATAAACATTCCAAAAATTCACATGATAACTGGGAGTTAGAAGAGAGAGAAAGTTCCAAAGGCCATTAAAGTTCTACTACTGAACCCTGCTGAATGAACAATATTTTCCCCTAAGAATAACGTTAATATTTGAGTTATTCATTGATAATATTGGTAGCATTCACGAGTGCCTGGGAGGTTTGAGGCCTGTCAGCCATCGTCGTATCGTCTGCCAACCGTCGTACCCAGCATCAAATGAGAAATAGAAGTATCCCCCTCTGTGAATATAAATCAGCAATATGTGTGCAACTCTAATTTTACATATTACTTTAAGGGAAATCCAATGGAAGCTAAACACCCGCCAGATATCAATTGAATAACCCGAACCATACTGGGGTGAAACGTTGTTTAAGCATTGGATTTCCTTAACTGGGAGAGGAAATGAAGAACGTCTGGGTGAGGAGTTTCAAAACACTTGGTGAGATATACTGACACTCATTCCCATGAATCATCGTGCTATGCTCTGAACTACCATTTCATCCGGAGGGCCACTTTAGATAGATATAGATAAAAGAAATAAACTGCCGGGAGAGAAGTCTGGATGAATCATCATTTTCCCAAACTTTACGGGAGCGTCGCGGTGTATTAAGAGCCATCAAAATGGCCACTGGACATCCCTATCTACGATAATAGTGTTTAATGGATGGATGGGTGACCAGCAGAAATAGCAGGATTGAAAAAGATCCATCGTAGTTGATCTAATCTAGGTATATGTGGCCCAACTGGCTTGGAGATGGAAGCTAAAAGGAGAAAATGACGTAGAGAAGGAGGAAAACCTGATGCTGGAGTTGTCTAAGGACATTACGTGTATTACTGCAGATCATTATCTGCTGTATGTAAGCATTTGGTGATGCAAACGAATATATTTGCCTAAAATATACCCAAAACTCGAGATTCCATTCCATCAAACCAGCATTTGACTCATAAGAATTGAACTGCACAGCTTAAATGCAAACTTTTTTATTTTATTGATTAAAAATGCTATATATTTTTTATATTTTGACTTGTGTAGTACTACGCGTAAAATGAGTTCCGGCATATAAAGGCAGTATTAAAATAAGTAAAAGGTTCCGGTATATTCTGGTAGTTCTTCGCACTGAAATTTAAAAAAGCATGCCATATATATAGGTGTGGAATACGAGATTCCGTAAGCGATAAATAATTCTACTGAGTCAAAAGAACGCACTGCTGTAATTACACTAACTTGATGAATCAACCACTTTCATGCAAAGTAATACATCATCAGAGAATCAGACACATTTTTATTCTCAAATTTGTGTACATTAAAGCACCTAGATTGCGGTAAAATGTGCCCACTATTGTTAACTTTTAGTGATATCAAATACGAATTATATTTCTTCACAATAAGCTGTCTCTAAGCTATTTTTATGCACAAATTTAATTATTATTGGGTTGATCTAATCCACGTATTTTCCCCACTGTTTTACTATCACAAACCCATTTTCATGTTATTTCCATACTCCCTGCTCATATGATTCAAACGGACATTTCTGGTGTTAATATTTAGTCCGCAAGCATATTTTTTTCTCCTGCATGGTTGAAACAAATGCTACCATAATTATCATCGACCCATCCTAATGGATGCCCTTATTGATTGTATCCAACTCTGAGATCAAGCATTGAATTATTTAAATCTTAACGTAGCAGTGCACACTCATCAATTGCGTGACCACTAATGCTCAATGGTGTAATGATACGGAATCTCCACCGCTAAGTACAGCGTGGATAGTAATGCGTTGGATATTGAGTTAAATTCCATTTCGAGCACGAGAGCTGCATTGATTACTATTTTGTGGTCTAGATTAACGTGTAGTCCTTTGCATGACTATGAACGAGCTGCAGCCTAAATGCGTTGAATGGGGTGAACCCAATCCATTTTGAAGCACTTTCAACATAGCGTAATGACATGGGTTTGGGAGGTATTGTAGGAGTTAAACCATCCGATAATGAATTATAAATTATGCGAGATACAGACATGTAATAGCTTTGGCTACTCAACGGTTGCAAAGGGTTATTAAAACTACATTAGGTAAAGCTAAATGAGCTTCCAGTACGAGACAAAATAAAAAATTAATGGCCTTAAACTTCTATAGTTGGTTAGAATAATCATTGCTAGAACTAGTTGGCAACTTATGTATTCTCTAATCTTTTGAAGTCTAAGTGTCATATCGTATGAATTTTATTGCCTTTATCTATCTCTCTGATCCTTAATTCTGATATAATTCCATTTACAATGGTAGGGATGGAATTATGGTGACGGTTATATCATCTTGACAGATCTGACTTAAAATTTAGTGGTATACTGTTTTCAAAGCTCATGGCTATTTCCCATTCTCTTCCCTCGCAGAATGTTTTTTAACCTAAAATAACTGATTTAATAGTGATCATTTGACAAAAGTAGTTGCTTCCTCTTTTTTAACAAATCGAAAATTGACTTAATTTGCATTTAAATTATGACACAGATAGCAACTTGTCGAGTTCTATGGTTGTTGCATACCTCTCATTCATTTTAAGGATACCTATTTTAGTTACAATGCGAGCTTAATCTCCCCATCGCGTCTCTCTTATGGCCTTATGGCCTTTATCTTAATTTCTTCATTGCTTACGACACATTTTCCTGCTAGTGATTTTCATATATTTGATAAAGTGTGAGTAGATAAATAAATGCAATTTTCACCAATGGTTATTAGAAAAAATAATGGTATTGAGTATTCAGAGCGAAGTTACTGCCTTTGATCACGTATCACTCATCACCAAGATGAAAAAAAACTTAAAAAAGTATCAGACACACTTCGACTCCTTTGGTTGTGTTCGTTAATGACGGCAGTCATTAGGCAACTTGAGTAATCTAAATTGGTTGTGACTTTGAGGGTCGATAGGACTTCGGAGCCATTAACGCGGGATTCTCGGGATTTATATCGCATAGCGGTTATTACGATGAGCGAAAAGACCAACCAGAGAAATTTGTTTGCCTAACCAATATGACGATTTACGCGCCACAATAATTAAGACTCGCGGCCAAATGTGAGCTGTTATCTCTCATCACGACAACCGGTGGAAATACTTTTCAAATCACTGGCACCATATCTGCATCATCGCAATAGAATGGAACTGGGTTTAAGATTTCCCTAGTAAAAATCCTGCTGTAATCAATCTAAAGTAACAGTCATCAGCGGTGAGGTGACATTTATACTGTGATATTGGCCGGTGACTTAAATCATTATTGCCGCAACATGGTGAGTTGGTCAATTGTCTAGTTAAAAAATGAAAATATTATATATGAATGGTTACATGCACTAGTAAGACTATTTTTTATTCATTGATTATACACAAACACCTTTCGCAAACACCAAACGCTACAAAAACCTATCTACTCATAAAACAAAGGTTTGGTCCAAATTTTCTTGTTCAAATCCTTGATATGGATCTCCATGGCCTTAAAAGCATAAAGCGTATTGTGAACTAAAAAAAGCCGAACGATAATCTCTAAACATGTAGAAAGTGGAGGGCAGAATTATTGTTTGCTATTTTTTCAGCTGAATGGTTATCATTTTCATATATTCCATCGTTATCTCAAGCTGTGCAGGGTCAAGGGTTCTGGCCAATTCCGATATTGATCATTCCTCTCTCTTGATAAAAAGAAGGCATACCTATAAGTTTGGCATCGATTTAAAAATGTAAATTTATATAAAAATTTAGTTATCTATATCTCCGCATTAATTTAACGATAAAAAAATGCTTCGGTGCACCAGGTGGGGATCAAGGAGAAAATGTGCCTTTCTCAAGAGTACAGAAGCAGCACGAATGCAATCATGCTTGTTTTAATGAGTTATGACCAGATTGTCAAAGTGAACAGTGCCCAATTACTGGCTTTGGTGCCCTACAGATAGTAAAAAAAAGTTAAAAAAGATGTGTATAAAACGCACATTGATAAGGTCAGGGAGTTAGACCGACAAAAATAATGACCAACATAATGATAAATGAAAGAAAGAAAGGCATTTTTAATGAAGAATGAAATACCCTAATTTACAGTGGGGCTTCTTGCTGATACGGGCCGTTTGAAATGCACGAATCGACTCCTTCAATAACGTTATCTACAAGGCTACATGTTCCAACCTAATTTGAGCGATCACTTCCAAATATTTCCTCCAGTAACTTTCGTCAGGAGTTTTATTTTGAGAGTACTTTTTCAAGCCCTCCTCTTTCATTCTCCTTCATTATTGCGTTTAATCTCGACCTCGCGTAAGTGGCGGAGGGGCTCGAAAAAAATCTTCCCCTTTAATTAACGCTGCCGTGAATTATAACTGTCCGAGTTTGTTCGCACATGTTGCAAACTTTGAGCGTTTATGGTGGCGGCCAAAGTTATTTCTCCGTCCTGAAAGCGTTCATACTTTAGATCCAGGCCTTTTAACGATTTGTCTGCGTCCGCGTTGGAGTCCCATTACACTTTATCTCGGGGTCAATCTCGAATTAAGCAAGAAAAACGGCCGATATTACGGGAGGCCACTTTACGAGGGTGGACCACTCGTGACAGTTGGACCCTAAATCGCCATCAGCGAGTCCCATTTGTTCCCCCCCCCCTCGAGGCCGAAGATGACACAAGACGAACCGAGAGATAAGAAAGCTTGCTTTAGAGTGGGATTTATTCGGGCGATGGACCCCTTGCGAGCACGCACAGTTGGCCTCGTAGAAATTCTTCGGAAACGCCAGTACATCATGGAAGATGGCACGAATAAAGTAGGCACTTACCTTATATCAAAGTATTTTCAATTTGGAGGAAGAAATTACTGCGCGTAAAGAATACCGTGCTAGTCAACTCGAGGGTGTGAGGCCAGAAATGCAATTTCACCGAACTTAGCTCATTGGATCATGCTAAGAAACGATTAGGATCTAAACTACGCGAAAATTTAGTGCGCGAAGTTTAATTTATGGTCAAAAAAATCATCTCCATGTCCAACTCATGAATGTTGAAGAGTTACGCAGGATTTCGAGATGTGCTGTTAGTAATGGTTGGCATTAAAAAACATTTTACCTTAAAATAATTTCCTTACCTCAGGAAACGGCCAATGTGCACTTAACGTACACTTTTTACTGAAAATGATGTAGGAGAAACAAACACGCCGATGTCCTGAAGGGTGGAAATGTTATCCAGACTGAATTCAAACCCACGGCCATATAATAAGTTGAGGACTTTATCCTGCCGCCAACGATAACGGCACTCTATAGACAAAACAATGGATTTGAATTGGTTTTGAACGACCTATCTAAAGTATTCAGTCTACCTTTATTGAGAAACTTGCCATCATTATCTTGCGATATGATTAGTATCACCATGCCTTAAATGTATAAAAAACAGGCATGCCTAGGTAAATACTCAAACATTTCTTTGTTCGACCTTGGGATTGATGCATGCCAACTAAGAAAAATTCTAAATCAGACCCTCAAATAAAGAATATACGTACATATTCATTACTTTATGTTCTCAACCACAAAAATGCATTCGTGTCTCAGTGGTGGCACCTTCGCCTAGTGATCCTACGTAAAGCCCATCCCTCTTGGATGGAGACAAAATCACAGGCTCTCTTGGAGAAAGTTCATATAAGAAATTGATGTTCAATCAATCAGCTGGTAAGATATCAAAAACTTATATCAGGAAGATCAGATCATGATTCATCCACGTCACACATAATAAAATACTTCGTTCTTTTCCACACTTTTTATTACGATACGACCATGGTTTCGACAAACTTGTGTCATCTTCAGGTACAGAAATAGGTTCACGTTTGCCTTATATACCTTACAACCAGAGGTGGGGTGGGGACAGGAAAAGGGATTGAGAGGGGAGGTTTAGTATTCTAACGGTCACAGAATTTGTTTTTGAGGGAGGGGGGGGGGGGGGGAAGGTGAGTGGCTGGTAGGTTAGGAAATTGAGGGAATTGGAGCCATTTAATTGGAGCCACTTTCCCGCCCCCCCCCCATCTCTGGTTGTTAACGTATATAAGGCAAACGTGAACCTATTTCTGTATCTGAAGATGACACAAGTTTGTCGAAACCATGGTCGTATCGTAATAAAAAGTGTGGAAAAGAACGAAGTATTGTATTATGTGTGACATAAGGAATTTCCACCAGATGAAGCCGGAGACTTTGCCTTGTATTCATCCACGTCTTTAATATTTATTTTAGCGGAAAGGAGTCATGGATATGACTAAATATATTGAATGTTGAATGCCTACGATGTGTTACCTAATAATTTCGTTGGATATACCGTAGCAGATTTTATATTTTCAGTAGATTAGCAGATTTTAAATGTTGGTTAATATTTTTCCCCTACCTCACGCACGTGATCTGGCATGCACGGTGCTCTGTAGGAGAAGATGACATTCATGAAAATGAAAGCGAAAATGTACAAAAGTTAAGTCTATTTATTTTGTATTCCGAAGTTGAAGTCTTCAAGGAATTTCTCCATTTTCTCTTTTCCTCGGCAATAAAACTTGAAAGTGAAAATGATATTGACGGCTGAGCATAATTGGTGTTAACACTTACCGGTAGGATAAATATTTACATGCATTAGTTATAGTGTTTTCAAGTTCGTCAATCCAAAAATGTTGAGAAAACGGGGTCACATAGGTATCTTACACCAAAAATGTAGTAGCAATTCAGAGAAATATTTTAGCATCCTGAAATAGAACAAATTTTTTGTGTATTTGCATTGAAGAAGCTTCTCATTTGATCCCAAATCTAGTTCAGTTAAATATTTGCTGAAGATGTGGCAATATTTTCAATTTCGCATATAAGTTTCCTTTCAGATTTCATAATTACTTAATTTAATTACCTTTGTGGTCTCACTTAAAGGTTCAGAAAAAATAAGTTTTACTTACCAGATAAAACAATATCCCCGGAATGAACTGAATCAAATAAGTACTGCCATTACTTAATTGTTCTTCTTTCCTTTATGACATGAAATTTATATATGTATATCCATCATATATTACGTAGTTTATTTTTTTCTGAGTGCAGCGTCTGCCCATCCTGTAAATATTTCTTGGTACAACTCTTTCGATACAATGCACAGATTTACATACATACTAGGAGTCTTCACAATAGAGGTAGATTAAAAATTCACCAACGTGAAGAAATTTGCTATGAAAAAATCATTTGTCGGATTTTTTCATTGCGAATTTCTTCCTCTTGGTGTATTATCTTTGCACCCGTGCTCGGGACAGCGTACCACATAATTTTCTCGATGCAGTTATTGGATAAAGATATTCAAGTTTAAGCATGGTTATGAAATAGCATAAAATTTCATAAGTAACTGGCGATTAAAATTATTTTGAAACGTTTATAGTGGAACCTAATACTTTTTTATTTGAAGATGCATTGGGACATGAAACATAACACCAAACGGGGGCATGAAACGGGGACATGAAACATAACACCATAAGGAAAAATAACGGGGACATGAAACATAACACCAAAGAATAAAATGCTTATTGCTCGATTTAATATTATAAATGTTAATGCATACGTTTAAAAATGTAGTAGCGATCATTCAGTTGCCTTTATTCTCTATTTAAAATTTAAGTTTTCTGTGAGAAAATAATACATGGTAGCATGCTATAATTTAGGTCATAATTTGCACATATAACTGAGAGGTAAAATGCAGTGTAATAAATAAAATCTCTAAAAATGGTTAGTTGAGTCTCAATCATCTATAAAAGTGAGTTTTATTTTGATCATTTTACTGAGCAACGAGTAAAAATTCCATTTATAAATAATCTCTGCGCTGGTGCCACCTCAACGAGGGAGAACAGAAGACCAGAGATAACAAGGCTCGATTCGTCGATGTCGTAGATGCTGCTGCTGACGCACGGGAAAATATTACATGATTCCAAGTCTCATTCAATTAACTTTTTATCTCTCTGGGATTTCGCATAAATGTCACCATGTTTTTCCCATGCGGTCTTGGTCAATACTTCCCACTAAGTTTATATTGCTATTAGCATTCTATTTTTTGCACCCTTGAACTCTTTGAGTTTTTCTCGTTATATTAACTGGTGCATTTCTGAGAGCCATATCAAGATGCCTGGAATAGAACGTACGTTCTTTGCAGTTTTTTTACACTTTGAAAAAATATCTTGAATATCGGTTTAAAAAATTCTCTCTTGTCCCGCATGTAGATGAATATCTTCCTTTAAGAATAAATGAGCGATGTACGGGTGAATAGCTTGGTGGATTCTGAATAACTGACAATTAACGTTTCATAGAATGCTGGTGCCTACTCATGATATTAATCTTACCGGAGTCGTAAGTGTAACACTGCATCACATCTCTTCTTTCTTTTTATTGATATTTCGAGGTAGTACTTAAGCTAAAATATCTCACAGTAATAAAATCCTTTTTTTAGTTTGTCATTTATCTTGTAGTACTACTTTGCCAACTCTTTGTAGATCACCTAAGTAAAATGTTCATTCTCCGCCGTCTTTTATCAGCTTGAAATAACATAAAGCAAAAATAAAGCAAGATACTATTCCGCCAAGCACACTTGACTATTTGCATCTTTTATTTATCCCAAAACGTATTTTCTGTTCCCACAATTTTCATGGCAGATTCTCTAACACCATCCACCAAATGATCTTTCGGCAGCTCACAGGGAAGAACGTAGCTGTATGAGTCAATGTAGAGCTAAATCCACTTTGATGTACTGTGTAAACACAGAGGCTGACTGCATTAAAGGAATAGAGAAAGAGCTTATCAAAGCTTTGCTTGAGTGAAATGCTCTAATAAATAAAATAAGAAATTGAAAGAATCCCCCTTCATCATAATGGGAGTAGATTTCCTCTCTTTCGACTTTAAAAAATGAGAAATTCAATGAAAAAATTATACGACCACAGCACAGGGAATTTCACATGGACATGAGTGGAGCGAATGAGCGACGCGCTTGCGTTAATTTCGAAAACAGACGCACCTAGAACATATACGACCAAATGTTTACCCTCCAAACAGGGGAGGTATTTTTCAAAGCCGGCAGAGAGGAGGGAAGCCATGCACCGTTGTGCACAAGATGGTGCTCGGACGTCCATCAACAATTTTTTCTGCTTCGACCCCCTCCCCTAGTCCAGTCTTCCTTCATTCCCACCCTCGCCCGCCCACTTCCGGCGCCTCCTCACGGAAACAACGCGAGTGAGATCCACAAGCGGAGCCACAAACAAGGACGGTGCAGATGCAACTACAAGCGTATCCAAAGGGGGGAGGGTGGAAAGGGTGGGTAGGTGCTCATCATCAATTCGGCATGATTGATCGAGGTGGGCACCTATAGCAGTTCCCAACCCTCTCCCTCCCCAAACCCTCCTAAATCTCTCGCTATCGTCCGAACTGGATAGGCTAACCTATAAATTACATTCAGTCGAGGGAGCCTCAAGGGCCGTATCACACATCGCGTGCGCCCCTCCTCTCTCTGGACCCCTCGTGAACCACAACCTCGACCCCTTCGGTCCACAAGTCTCTCACGCTCGTGCCACGTTCACACTACCAACCACCGTGTCCACCATAATCTACATCATCCACATGATACATACTCTACAAGCAGGCTGAATGGTGCGCGGCAAGGAGTGAATTTTCACTGAAATTCTCTACATCTTAATATTGTTTGTGCATTATCATGTTTACATGTATTATTCTGGTTTTTCTTCTGTTATATATTTTGTTACATTTTAGCCCTGAAGATGTCAGTAAAAATGATGAAACGTTGATGATGTTAATGTATGCGGTGTTTTATTTAAAAGAAGACCAATACTCAAAAATTATATTCTGCTGTAATACTGTGGTGGATAAAATAGAGAAGGTTCTTTTTCTCTACGTCTTCATTGCGCACTGAAAGCCATCTGAAGGGTGTTTACTGTGTAGTCGTAAGCAAAAACAGTTTTTTTTAGCCACATCTATATCTATTTCTGAAAATACTTCTTTTATTCCTTTTTTCCTCCATTACTACTCAAAACATTGCCACTGAAAGATTTGATTCTCCCACATTATGTGACTACTAATTAGATCTAAATGGTATACATGTTAATTTCTTTCGTTTGCTTTCATTATTTTTTGCCGATACTTACATCTCCTATAAAGCATAGCGACTAGTTCTTGCACTGTTGATGCATTTTCCATTGTTTATCTCCCATTTAATATTCTTATACTAATAGTTCATAGGCCTAATGGCAAGAGTAATAGGGTGGGAAAAATTTAATTAACTATTAATCCAAATTAAGATTCTTCATTAAGAAAAAGTCCTATATTTCTTATATGCGTTTAAAATACTTATTTGTATACCCATTTTCCTAAAAACTCCGTTCTTCAAGAAAAAAAGGTTTCTTTCTCACTCTTCTCACCCAAAGTCTGCTCCACTGTTTGCAATATTTATCATCCTGCAATTTTCTCTAAAAGTTAATACTTATTTTAATGAAAAATAAAGAAAAACTTGTCTAATTTACGACTTATATTGAATTGGGTGTTATTAATTGCTTTTCAGTGATTATAGGGAAATTATATTCCGCCAAATACCCTATTAATTTCTTTCATTGCTGCGTCTGCTCAGGAATACCCTAAATCAAACACCGATATTTAAAAAATGTAGTTCTCAACTATTTCGACGCTCTTTTGATTCAGTTATTTCGATGCTTTCCTGTCCCCTGGAAAGGAATAGTCTCCAATATCTCAGGAAAACCGATGAAGGAATCGGAAAAATCCAATTTATATTCTTCAATTTGATACATTGCGTTTCATTTATTTATAAAACTATGTAAAATTTCAAGTAGGAAAATCGATACCATATTCGGTTTTAAATTCGTAAATAGTACTGAATTAATTTTATGCAAAGCACGATCTGTCTGGTTTCTCTTTACCTTACTGCTTTATGGGCAGAGCGTTATATCATTTCACAAAAATGAAAAAAATTGCATCGAATTACGTGAGTTGTGACTTAAGCGCGATGTAAAAAGAAGGGAGAGTAATTTTTATGAAGTGTTTTGCTGCATTACAAACATTTGTGGTGAAGTAAAACAAATCTACGTTACGGATAGTCTTTTGTTCCGAGTTTTGAGGAAAGCAATTATAACAATTGGCCTCTGACAGCTCAACTTCACGTATTAGCAAACGCCGCAGTTAATTGCGGCTGTGAGTAGAAGCTGCAATTTGGACGTAATTTGGAGCCAATTTATACGGCAATTGAATTAACCCAAGGGATCACACCAAATAAGATGAGGCGGAACGGACAGAAATTGACTCAGAAAGAAAGAACCCATTTCATTACACTCCTCGCCCTTAGTGACTGTTTGCTAGACTATCTTCTCGAATTGCGTTTCGAGTTGTTGGCGATTCCGGCGCCAGGCAGCGCTCTTCGTATTCAGCTTCCCTTTGGCTCCAATTGCCGACTCAGCCATGCAAAAGTTTGCCGAAGAGAATGGCATTTAAATAGGCGTTCTGACTTTTTTTCAGCAAACAAATATAATTTGGAGTTTGTCTTGAGAATCCTTAAAGAAAATGGATGACAATTCTAACTGAAATCCAGCGTTATCCCTAGATCATGTTACAAGAATTTTTATTCAGAGGATTTTTCCTAGAAATTTCGATGAGTCAACCATTCCATTTCCCACATAAATCCATCGCATATCACAGATATAATAATTGAAATTGTGACCGTTGAACATGCATTTATGTTCATTCATAATTCCATCCATCATTCTATTAACAAACGCAACGCAGGAAATGAGACCGTTTATGCAGCGAAAAACATCAATCTTTAACAGGCATCTTCTCCCACCACATATGTTGTCAAATAGTTCTTGTTGCACGACCGTTACGGGGTATTCAAGATGAGACCTTAGCAGGGCTAAAACGCATCTCTCTGTCACTTTTTCATCGGAGAACAATCATGCAGTGTGCTTGATAAATCTTGATTTCCATAGCAGCGTATTGCCTCTGAAAAATACCGACTACCTTTCAAAAATTACTGCGTATTAATTTTTATGAATACTTAAATGAAACTTAGGATAACAAGCGTATATAAAAAATTGATTTTAGTGGCATTAAAAAATTAGTGTTTTTCATTTTTGCCGCACAAAGCTCTTTTAAAATTCTTCTTTCAAAACATTTTTAAACTTTGATTCTATGTTGTTTAAAATTTAAGGTTATGTCCATATTTTAGGGTTAATCGAATTTTTTTGCTATAAGTGTTCCATACTCATTTCTCAATTGAATGTCGTGTTTTAAATTTCAATCTGATCACTTTCCAAATGATTAAATCAAGTTTATTTAACGATCGACCGTTAACTCGAATGGGAAAACAAATGCTGAGCCGTAAAGGTTTTGTATGTGCTTCCCCCACAATCATTTGGACACCTGGCGGTGGCATTGAGATAAAGAAGGCCTCGTGCATCTTTCTCTTCCGTGATTGAAAGGAATCTGAAGTGTCACCGCGATGTCATCAGCCACTGTACCGTGCGCCCACTTCTACCGCGACAACTGCCCCCAATAGCACCACGACGATACGAGCACCAACTGGGCGCCCTACACCACACCCTTTGTGGACACGAGGTCCTGTTCGTGAGCATATTCCCCATCCGATTCCCTAACTACTGTTTTGAATGCAGTTTCTCGCTCGTGAGAGTCGTTCTGTACGCGACAGACTCGGAGGTATATGCATTGTATTCACACACGTCGGTTGGAGTGTTGGAGGTAGGTTGGGGATACGCTATGCTGTGACTGATGTATAAATTCCTGTTTGAATAAAGGGTTTACCGTGCATGAAGCGTTACGCTGCACGTTGGTTTATGGCGGAGACAAAGGGGGGTGGGGTGAGGGAAGGGTTGGGAAAAGGGGGACGAGGGATGGGCTACTCACGGGCTGCCAACTTTGCATGTTTTAGGTAGTTTGAGGGGGATATTTCTCAAGTCATAATGCAGACCAAATTCGAATTTTAAATTTTAATACCAGCAGTAAGAAGTGTGAATTAAATATTTTAATACTAATGGTGCATAAATATAGCTATATACATAAAAAAATCTCAAATTAAATATATTTTACCGCATAAGTCTATAACTTGACTCATTTTTTTCACGCCGTACGGCTTAAAAGCCTTCAAAACAGAAGGTTTTGTTCGGTTCTGTAAAAATTACTACAGTGAGTAATAGATAATTTTTTATAAACAGTTGAGAAAAAATACAAACTACACACCGTTTGTTTTCTGAAGAAATATTGGTGTTATAAGTTCCTAATTCTTTCAATATCCTCCCTCTGGAGCGCACAGCTGTAATCTATCCCATGTAAAGCAGCTTCTATTTTCAGGCAAATTGCTCGAAAAGAAGTTCGGCAAGGGGTTCATATTTTGATGTCATTGGAAAGATGAGATATTTTTCTTAAAACTTAGGTCTAATTCACCAAATTCTATGTCAAGTGATATTTCACTCAAACTATCTTAAAGGTCGTTTTACGAGAGGTCACTTCACAGTCTGATATATGGATGGATGTGCTGTATTAATTACGTCGCGTAAAGCCGAGACTATTTTTTGGAATGACTGCACGAAAGCATGAACGTTAGGGATGAACATAATCCTGATCTAATTCCGTGCCCGCGTTCTCGCGATTTCTGTTCACCAAACACCGCAATACAGTGCCTCATGTGAAACGGCCTTTGAATCGTAATGGGGCTCATCTACGATATTGAAGCGATCTACATCTACGTTGACATCTACGAAGTACCGTAAATGTGTGACATGGTGAGACTCCACACGAGGCATGCAATAAATTTTGAACTAATTTTTTCAGTGTTGAATTAATTTAGCACATTGTAGGCGTTGATGCTGATGGATGAAAAATTAATAAGTAATTTAATTTTACCCTCTTTCATCCTAACGAAAGTAAAATATGATCATCTGCATATTTCCAGCATAATCCAATAAGTTTGCACGATAGCATGAGACTGCGAGCAATGTGTTAATCTTTTCTGGGCAAATGAAAAAATGGGTAACCATGCCAAGAATGTACGTCAAGGGGAGTCCTCTTGGTGTATATCTTTGCACCCTTGCACTTGACTTCTTACCACATAATTTGTTCAATGTAATGATTGGAAAAATGGAAAAGGAAATAATTTCTTCTTTCAAAATCCCACGTGCCTTGATTTTAAAATGCAAATGATTCTTCTCCTTGGCTGGAGAATGTCGCTTTTTTCGTGTCGGAATTAATATTCTCAAATTTAATGGTAAGAAGTAATATCAGCATAGAAATATTTTAATCCTTCAGTGCACAGATATTACTCATTGCTGCTCACCCACATGTTCTCATCGCTAAAAATAAAACTGCGCATCTTAATGCTTAAGCTAAAGCAATGCTTAATTGAGCATTAATGAAAGAAAAAAGTAGAAAATATAATTTTTTATGGTTCTTACGTCACAGAATTTTCCTCATAAAACAATTGTCGTAACAAGCAATCAGCTGAAATGCAACGCAGTAGCTACAAACTTGAATCGCAGCACAATCTACCAGTTGATTTATAGGTATCCTGAGATAAAGGCAGCATTTCCGGTACCTTGCTGGCCAAGTTCTAGAGATTATCTTGATATCACGGGAGGTTCTAGAAAGAAACCAAGAGGGTTGGCTATCCTGTTTTAAGAACCTCCGCATCCCCTGTTTGGTCGTTTGCGTTTGCATGCGTTGGTACTCACTGCCACACAGCGCTCGAACTTGTTTATAGAAATGGCCCCGGCTGAAATGCTAATCTCAACATTTTATGTACGAAAACGCCAGTTCGTGCCCAGCGTGGGAGATTTTATTACGTCCCCACCCCGTGTCCGTCTCCTTCCTCCCGTTCTCCCCCCTCCATCACCACGATGAAACCCGCCGCAGTTGATGCGCGGGGAGGTTGAGGTATGATGGAGATCGGGACGGGGGAAGTTTACAATGCTATACGGCAACGGCTCCTGCTTTTCAACTCCTCTGCAACGCGTGCTTCCTGGAAATTCGCTCTTTCATAGAAAGAATATGGAGGAAATGGGATCAATTTACATTTATACAAAGTCCTTCCCGATTCAATTTTTACGCCTTTCATTTCTCTCTGAAGAACTTCTGTGCTCTTTTATCTGCATTCACGAGCATAGTTATAGCTTTGATGAAAAAATATTGCGCATCATGAGTCTTTTCTTTTTTGTCTCCGATGGAATAACAGAATCGTCCTCAGTACCTCACTTTCAGAGTCTTGTCCCGCACTGGCGTTCAATTATGAATTGCATCAATGTTTTTCTTTACTTTTAATAGCCAGAATAATGGAGTTTGCTTGGGACTGTTTGGAAACATCGCATTCACAACGTTTGTCTTTCGTGGCGTATTTTTTAATGTGTAAAAGCACTTCTCTCCTCCTTTTATTCATCAGGCACAATCCTTTCACATATTTTTCCCATCTGAAGTGATTTACGGTAAGTTTTTTTCTGTCTGAAAAATTCCCCGTACAGCGCCGTCAACTCCGCCGAGTGTAAAGTGCTGACGGGAACTTTCAACGGGGAGAATATGCATTCCGAGTGCTTCGTGCGTCACGATCTAGGATTTTTCTCTTTCCAGTTCAACTTGAGGCATTTCCGAATAGAATCTTACGGTTTTAAAAATTCACGTTTGACTAGTTTTTGTTTGATGGTCTTGAATTCAAGAGTGTATGCGTGAACCTGTTTGCTCTTCCAAAAGCAATAATTTATTTATTTTTTATTTATTTTATTAATAATTTTCATATGGCAGAGACAGCTTTAGATTCCGTTAAAACGTTTTGTTTCCTGACGCAAGATGAAATAGCGTGCTCTGAGAAAGTGGTTCTTCATGAGGAAATAGAAAATATATTTCGTTTTCTGGAGTGTATTTGCATTTTCTGCATTTCCTTTGGGAAAAAATTATAAACTTTCAGATGCAATTCGTTTCGTAACTTGAGAACCTCATCTATCAACGGTGTTGCATATTAAAACCAAGAAATGTATGAAAATTCGGAGCAATATTACTTATTAGTCGTAGATGAATTTCACTACCACCGACGAATTTTTTTAAAGCTTTTGGATAAACGGCATATCCATTCCTTACTCTCCCCTCCCTAAGCTCACCCATTTCTATAATAAATCTCTGGAAAAAAATGTTCTCCTAAGAAAACATTGCCATATACACATGCGATAGAAGTAATGGTGAATTCTGAGGACTACGTGACTTTGTGAAAAATGGACGGATTTGTTAGAGCAATTATTTGAGGCATATATAATTCTACAGGAGGCAAAATAAAACGTAGTAGAGGTCCCTCCACGATAGAAGATATTTAAAAGAGGCCAATAGGATCTCCAATACCCTCCCAGTGTTAAATTACCAGGAGCTGTACAGGGTACTACTAATATGTGGATAATCATCATAAAGTAGAGACCAATAAGTAATTGGAAGGATGTTTATTGTTTTTTTTCTCCAAAGAAGTCTAAGAAGTCTCCAAGGACGTCTCAGTTTAATTTTAAAAGCTATAAATCAAACTCAGTGGAAACTCGTCTCTACTTAAGATTTGCATGAATATATGACGCTTAATTCTCATGATCTGTTTGAATCTAATGAATTTCCCTTGTTTCCATTTTAAAGTCCAACCACTTTGAACACATGCATTCGTACGCCACGAATCATATCTTCGGAATACCTATAAAAAGAAATAAATCTTCGTGAAAGTTTCGGAAAACCCACTTCTCTCGGCCATAATACCAGTAAATACATAACAGCAACTTTTACCGCTATTATCAATATATTTGGACTGTTATGGTAGCAAAACACATTCACATACGAGTACGTTTTACCCTGCAAGTCATCTATAGGATGTACGGCAGGGAGTGCCGTAAAACTTGTCATGCTCTATCCCTAAAACAAAATATCGCGCTATTAGTAGCAATTTTACTAAGCATACTGTTAAGTAACGTATAAATAAGAAGATTTGACAAGTAATATGGATTATAACTATCATTATACTCAGGCTGGGTGGATACGGTACTTATTCATCACGAGGGCCATTAGTGAAAGTACGGTAATGCTAACATGCTTAACGATCACAAAATTATTATCACGTACAGACATAAATGATTATATGTATTAGAATCCCATGCAGAAATGAAAACAACATAAAATGAACACGAAAAGAGACTTCTTATCGTCACTATTTACATTATTTCCAGCCTCGGTGGTCTCGCCTTCCAATCCTGAGGTCACGGGTTCGTGCCCGGATTGGGCGGGTTTTTCCTCACCCATGGCATGGGTGTCTGTGACCGTATTTCATTAGTGATGTTAAACCCTCTGTTGTTAAAGGCCTATAAGTGCTGTTTTAATAGGAAATGTAAAATAAATAGATAAAATAATTGCTATTATATTTCCTAATTTTTCGCGTAAAAAATGACACCTTTGAAACTTTCCGTTCTGAAGTTTATCTCCCTAATTGTATGCACGTGATCTAGCCTACCGTAGGAACATGGACATATTATAAATATTATAACGTCTGGGAGAGAATATTTGTCAAATATTTTGAAGCAATCCTCACCTTGCAAATAATCAGCCTCACATCGAAAGGATATTTGAATATAGTTGAATGAAATACTGACGGTGCGTTAAACTAAGGCTACAGGCTGGAGGTTCTTGGCTCTTAAGACAAAGCTATAGAAGGAATGAGCCGGCCGATTGTAATAATGGGAGGGGATAAATACTCCTTGTCTCTCTCAGACCGAAATTACATTCCCTTCCTTTTCTTCATCCACCGCCCCGAGCCTCTTTCCTGTCACCTTCTCAATTCTTTAACGTATATTATGTCATTCCATTATGGATGCTTCAGATTAAGCCGCCCGAAAGCGTGATAGCAAACCATTTTGAGCCCAACCGAGAGCTATTTGAATCCCTCCCTCCCCTTCCCCTTTGTACGCTCCACAGTCCCTGTCTAATTGGACCCATTGTTAATCACCCACATGTCCAGGCTTTAATTTTTTCACGAAACCCATTGTTCGAACACAATAGGAGCGAGTTTCGTTTGTCGGGACGCGTTTAGAGAAGATTCTTCTTCCCCCCTATTCCTTCTCGTACTACCAACCTTTTCTTAGACCTATCCTCCACCCCTATTCCTGATCTCGTATCCACCCTCCTTATAACCCTTTTCATCGTTGCGTCTCGCACATATTTGGCCTTGAATTTCACGTCCATTTAAAGCAAGGGGTGTCACGCTTGTATAGATCCCACGAACATCCCGTTGAAAACTGGAACGGATCGAAAAACAGACAATCCTCGACAAGGGTTTAATGAGAAGAGGAGAAAAATAAAATAGGAAAAAAAACATCACATCAATTCACGCGTAGGTAGGTGCATTCATGTCCGTATCTCTCTTGATTTTCATTCGTGACGTTTCTCGTGATCAATGATGCAAAAGTGACTCGGATCGCCCGGACCAGTCGTGAGGCGTGAGCGTTTGCACGGAGAGGTTTTCCCGTGGAGAGGTCTTTTGAGATTTTGCGGATTGAGTGCATCGGTGTTAAAAGGTCTTCCAATTCCATTGATTTTTTTAGCACTCAAAGTGTATATTACGTCAACAAAACAAAACTCATCACACCATTCCGTTGATATTCCTCATTTAAACTAATTTTGCGCGCACGTAGGTATATACACACCGTCTTTGTTGTGGGTGGCAATGAGTACTTAACGTAGTGTATCCGAAGTAGATACCTATGATAGATTTCACGCGGTGGTCACTAGTGGTCACTTTGACTACAGCAAACAGGGTGTATGGCACTGGAGTAAGCACTAAAAGTCGTTAGAATTACATGCTTTAAGACATGGATCAGCCCTTGGTTTGCTATTTGCTTCTATGATTTCCTTTTCAGAAGCAATTCTCCAATATTAATTCCTCAATTAGGTTTCGTTACATTTAGGCCAAGAGAATTAGTGAGCGCATTTCCGCCTGGGTGCGGTTATAAAATCTGTTATCAACTACAGGCTGTCGGTAAAGTTATTACTTCATAAGCATTCAGCTATACGTAAACGAATGAGGTGTAAAACTCGCATTCATAAAAAAATATTATTTGGCACATAACCTGCTGAGATTATTTTCCTATAGTATTTAAAGATTCATCGCAAGTTCCCCGCAATGAAGGTGGCGCATGTTTATTTTTTTATTCTTTGATGGTTAATCTACATTAATTGTATTTTTAACACTATTGAACCTCTGCATGTAGCGGTAAGTACGAAAAATTAAATTAATTGATTTTCTTGCTCCTATATTTTAAAATTTCAGACAGACAAAATAAGAAGGAAGACTTAAGCATTGCCAATTACAGTAATATTCACAATCATCTATTTTATTCGGCGGCCGAGTTATTTCCTCTGATCATATTTTGATGCAGTCTTGTACCATTTAAGTGCATGTTCTTTCCATTTTCTGATATCAACTAACATTTACACATCTCATATGACAATGTATTATTATTAGTTACCATTTGGTTCATCACACACCATGAGTAGTGGGATTTAGGAGTCAACATATCGGCCAAAAGGTTAATGTCACTAATTACTCGATAAAAGTGAGTTTTACTTCTCCTATATTTAGTTGTGTTTCTTGCTAAGTATTCACAAACGTAAAAGGAATAAGATCAGGCTTGACTTGGTGGAATTCCATTTTATAACGAAAAATAAAACTTGTACAATGTGGATTGTACAAGAGGCTTCTTCTCTTTTTTCTTCTTCTTTCTAAAAAAAACTAAGGAAACTTCTTTTCGGGTGTGGTCCAGCTGGCATTGCAGTGCCTGGGGGAAAATGGTTCCCTTCGAGTTTCTCAAGGGACTGTTCATGTCTTTTCATTTTTCCATGGAAAAAATCGACTTAAGGTGGCAATTTGTGACAGGAATTCGTGTACACGTAGAGCAATTATCCTTGTTTCAATCTTTTTCGTGTTTTCCGTTGCCTTCAACGGCCGCTAGCAAAGGGAAACTGGTCGATCTTAGAGATAACTCAAATAAAACCTCTTTGCTTTACAGCCCTTTAAGTGCCTTCTGCTTTCATTACCACCCCCAGGTTTCAGCGATTGAGGCCAAACGGAACATTCAAAAATAATAGGAAATAAAAAAAATCAATTCAGTTTTTCTTGCACCAACTTTGTCCTCACACACAGTAAAAATTCAAAATCCTATGATTTCTCCTTGTGTTCCCGCCAACCATCGCATTAGACTTTTGAGTGACGGGGTAAATTGGACGATCGTTGGCAAAAATAATTCACTTTGCATTTCGCATTTATACATTCAAGCCATTGTTGGAGCTTTTTTCAATGTGCGAATCTACATTTTAAGCCACCATGGAGTTAGAATATGAGGATGTCATCTGAAAAATGATTCCTTCCAATTACGTATGCTTCATCATTCAACCATGTCACTTACTTACAAATATCTACCACGTTGTATCAAAGAGCGTTAAAATTGGTGTTATAATACTGCTCTAATACTTTTTTCCAGTATCAAAAAATGTTTTTACTCCCCATCTCACGGTCAGGAACATGACCCAGGGTTGTACCATGGACCCTCCGGATAGCAAAATAATAGCTTCCTTGTTCAAGTTATGGAATTTAAAGTCACTTCTTTCGTAAATTCATCGAGGTAACGTCGTCCTCTATCGATCTTATAATAAATGAGTGCGTAGCACTAAAACTTCCAAGATAAAAAAATAAAATTATTTTGTAACTTTTTCTTCATTGTACTCTACAGGTCATCTCAAGGGCGTGTTGAAAGGGATTATTTTTCACCAACGAGCACTACACTACATGGCACCATCAATCATAATGATCGCCGTCGTGTGTAAATTTATATATATATGTCATTAACTCCCATAAAAAATACACGTAAAAATTATATCTCGTTTCGTTGTCGTCCTTTTTTATTTCGCATCATTTAATTAGAAATAATGGTTGTGCAAAATTGGGTGAGGTACCAATAGAGAGATAATTGAATAGAGTTTTTTATTTTTATAACCACATGCTTTTTTCCTGTCGAAATTGCGAAAACTTTAATACAATGTATTGAGTTTCAGCTATTTTTTGGTGTTTTTGATAAATTGTCCCCATAATGACCATTCTAATTGTTGGAGTCGAGATTCCATATATATTACCATTTATTCTGAATTGAATCTAATTGTGTCTATTTGTTTGCCCGTTACTCAATCACGCAATAACTGCTGACCCGATTACTTTTCAATTTTACATGTGAGTAATTAATTGCACTTGTACGAACATAAGCTATATTATAAAGTCCTCAGGGCCAGAGGGGCCCCAAAACATGCCCCTGTTATTTACTCCTATAAGGAAAGCATTGGAATCAGTAACGAGGTTACTTATTTTTTAAAAATTACTTGCATTCAAGATATAGGGTTGAAAAGTTCACTATCGGATGGCTGAATGAAAGATGCGTTTAATTCTTTCCACTGATTTGTTGTACGCTTCGTTTTTGCTATGAAATTGCGTTCTAAATACCAAAATTATCAATTTTTCTCCGATTTCAATAATAGCATATTTCCTAGGCAACCTGAGCAATGGCTATGAACGGAAAATTTTGATCGGATCTTTTAAGACTTACATTAAATAAAATAAGTAATAATAACAAATTTCAGACAGATTTCATTTGGGATATTTTGCACCTCAACCTCTCCACGTGCGCTTAACGTCTTTTATATAGTAACTGCATTTAGTACGTCGCACGTCACGTTGGTTCTTATAATTAGGGCCAATCAGTATGAGTAATATGTCGCTTGCTACGTAGAGATTTGCAAACTTCTACAGACCTACGTATTACACCTATTAAACCTTGTTACAGCCCTAGAGCTCAAGTGGGATGGTTAGGCTTCCAATCGGCTCTAAGTCCCCAAATCACTGCTTTCTATTTAGCCTCCGAATGAATACAGTAATGAGCCGTTTATCTTTAAATTTTGAGCTTAGGTACATGATACCATAGAGTAAGTATAATACTTACTCTATTATGATACTTATTTCAAATCAAAAGTATATATGGGGTCTATTGATGCTGGAAAAAATCGCACTCAAACTCACTTAAGGGAAAATATGCATAAGTTTATGACGATCTTCCCCACGCCCATAATTGCGAAACTGGAATATATTTTTTAGTTTTACTGTTTTAAAAATAAACAATTTCAGGAAAATAGCTTCATATAATACATGTTTTAAGCGATAACACGGGAAATTTTCACTCAACCGTTGAGAAACAACTGGAATTTCTGCCAATAAGGAATAAATAAATTATTACACATACCTATCTATGATGACTATGACTTCAGTCGTTTAATGTTACATTATTTAATAAATTAAGCGTTTGAACTACTGTTGTAGAAACCCAAATTTTAGTCATAAATACCAGTGGATACCTTTCTTACAGACAAATCCCCGTTCAAGAGAAATAGCAGTTCAAAAGGCATTGTCTGATATAGAATGAACCTCTGTGAGACTTCGATTCAATGCATTGATATAAATTCACCAAAGCTATATACTTAAGACATTAGTGGAGAGCATCAACATGAACGATAGCAAGTATTTTCTTTCACAGACGAGCTAAATTTGTGAAAACCGTGAAGGACAACTTAAAGAGATTGTTTTTACTCAAAATTTATGAACATTTACTCCCCTGAGAAATACGCTGATTCGATGCAAAGATTATTATTTTGCAATTTTTAATTACTTGGACTTATGACTAGAGGGATGCAGAGAATAATTGTATAATGAAGACGAATGGTTAATTAATTGAGCCATTTTCACTATTAAACAGCCAAAAGAATAGATAATATAAATCAAATTATTCAATACCAATTTACTTTTCCTATACGCTACATTATTACCTGAAGGTTACGTTTTTTGGTCAATCATTTTTTCAACATTGCAACTCAATTTTCTTGTCAAGCAACATGAGTTTTAAATGAAAACTTACCTATACAAAGAGACTTTATGCCATAGGTTAAGTGCTAAATAGAGAATTACAGTGAGAATATATTCGGTAGTTTTTCATCCCAGCCACTCTAAGAGTGGTTAACGACTTCTGCATTGTACATTAACGACTTCTGCATTGTATCTTCCATTTTCTTCACACTGAAATCCCCCGTGAACCTCCCCTAGTTTTTATAGAAACTCCCGAGTATTAGTATACATACAGGAAACTACATAAATTCGCAGCGATGGAAGAATTCCACAGGATGCATGCGAGACGTTAGTGCCTCATAGCATCAGCTGGATATCATGATTGAACATCACGACGGCATAGGGACAAAGCGTCTCAAGCTCTTGTGTTGCCAAACCACCCTTCCTTAAAAAAATGCTCGATTCCACGACTCGGTACGCTTTCAACTTTTTTCCCCCCCGTACGCACGGAGGAAGCGGGGAACCCGAGTGCAAGATGAAAAAGATCAGCAGGTTCGCCATCTGTCTCCAGAGACGGGAATCTCACTTCCCAGACCAACTTTCTTTCCCTCCCCCACCCTCTCGAGCCCACTCCTCTTCCCCCCGCCCCCATAGCTCCGTCACCCTCTCCTTAAACCACCCCTTGAAGCGAGAAAACCCATTTATCTGGCATCGTATTCCAGTGAACTCCTCCCGTTTTATGTCCTGCGAAAGAATAGGCGTCTCACTTTTTTCTTTCTGATTTTTACTCGGCCTCAAAGCAACTCGCCCCAAATTTTTTTTATCCTTGCCGCCTCACTTGGAGCGTATTTTTGGCCTTGGCTTGTCACCTGCAGCGAGAGTGTTGCCGCAAAAACCAAAAAGCAATTTACACCGGATTTGGAAGAGAGAGAGAGGGGGTAGCAGGGAATGATCAGGGAAATGGTCGGTTATTCAGATGCGGCGTGGACGGCGGCGTGTATTTCCATCCGCCTGGTGTCGTCATGAGAATGCAAGTGGTGTATCTGAACTCCTCCCTGAAATGTCAGCGTAATACTACTTTTGCCGTGTGGACTTCTCCCTACCTTCTCCTCATACTGCATGCTAGGGATATCTATGCACCGGCGGCGGAAATATTTTTTATTCATATTGGTATCGTAAATATATGCAATATCGAATAAGTACCCTTCACACATAGTAATCGTAAAACTATATAAATTTAGTAAATGGGTTTCACTCGTATCCACAAAAAAAGGCATGATGTCTTTCCTCAGCCCATATATCTGATGCTGCGATACACCCTTGTATCGTAAATATTCTTTTTACATAGCAGTACTTACCGAATGCGTTTGTAGTTCGTATATGTATGATATTACTGTGTGCACTTTCCACACACGTGCAAAACCTGCCATTTCATTTCAAATCTTTAAAAAAATTCAAACCTGCAAAATGAGTGACGCTTTTTACACAGGGAACATCAAATGCCAAAATGGTAAGTTGGTACTTATCGAAAATTTGGTTTTTGATAAACTACACTACCAAGCCATCTCAATTCAGAGCGAATTTCTGCTCCCTTACTGTCAATTGTGAGATCCAGGTTAAAATCCCGGTCAGGTCACTTTATTTTTTTCTTGACGAGTTTCATCCCCTTGGTCATTCGGAATTGGTCGATCATTCCTAAGATTGGTTAACTACAGCCCATTCTTCCCTATTTCATTCTAGTTCCCCTACTCCTTGGTAGTTCTTGATATGTGCTTTCCTCTTTATTTGGTCTATGTATTTTACATAAAAATAAAATATAAATACTTTCTATATTCCACACAATAACTGTACAGTTTATGTATTTTACCTTGGCCTTCCTCTTGGGACTTTTCCCTCTATTCTTCCTTCAAATATATTTTTCAATCACTTATCATGCTTTATGGTGTGCACAATCAATTTGTTTCTTCTTTTCTGTATAATATTACATATGAACTGTTCCCTTTCTACTCCTCTGTATACTTCTTCATTTTCTATTTTATTCGTCCATTTGGTATTCAGCATACTCCTTCAGTGACAGATTTCGAATTCTTCTAATATTCTTCGGTCTGCTTTTCCAATGGTCCATGCTTCCGATCCATAGAGTGCCAGACTCCATACAAATGTTTTCACATGCTGCTTCCTCTTTTGTGGTCTTACCTTCTTCGAACACAGTAGTTGTCGTTTCATAATGAACCCTTTCTTAGCTTGGGCTATTCGAAGCTTGATGTCCGTTGTACTTCTTCCGTCCCACAAGATATTACTTCCGAGATGGGGAAAATTATTCTACTTGCTCTAATTTTTCCTGTACTAGTAGTAGAGAAATGCGGGTTTCAAAACAGTACGTCATCAGCCGCCATCTTTAATCAATTAAAAGACGAATTCATACGCTAAAGTGTCGCCTCCAAGTGGTAAAAAGGTGAAGTTCTCAAAACAATTGAATGTTGAAATTCGCAAGTGAGTCGAAGTGTGTCGAGCGAAGTTTTCAAGAGGGTGTGTCATGAAATGCGCACGCAGGTGGATGGAAACAATAGAATTTGAAATGCTCGTTGGTCTGGGTGGGTGGGGGTCGGATTCGGTTCTCTCTGAAGGTATATGGGCGCATGCGCTAACGTCATTAGCAGTGTTGAGATGTCTCTACTAGCAGTCAGAGCCGAAGTCGCTGGAGGGTCTCCCTTCGTCGTCCATCCCGTTCCGGTCTTCAAGACCTGTGATGGCTGCTATGAAGTGATGCTTCGCGACTTCATGTACAACAGGAAAAGTGGAAAGGGTGGTTAAGAAAAAAGTGGAAAGGGTGTTGGAAAACGAGTTGTGGATACAAGCAGTTTGAGGTAAGGATCAAATTAAATGAAATACCTATTCATATTGGATAAAGACTAAATTTATTGTTCTAGGACGTTTGACAGCATTTTTTTATATTGAGCACTAAGACATGACACTGAGGTAATGCTCGCTAAGACATGACACAATTCATTGAAATAACAACAAAAAGGAAAAAAATGAACAAAATATCGAAAAGTTGCAATAGTATTTAACAGAGATAAAAATAAACACACATCAGCTCACACAAACCCAACACAAAATAGTCTGTTTATACTCTCACACACTCACAACACAAAGAGTCAAAGTCTACGCACGCAACTAGAAATAGTGAAGTCCTAAGGACTTCATCCATTTCTTTCCCCTCACACGTCTTCCTCTTCCTCTCCCCCGGCTCCCTCGGCCGGAACGTTTATACTCTCACACACTCACAACACAAAGAGTCAAAGTCTACGCACGCAACTAGAAATAGTGAAGTCCTAAGGACTTCATCCATTTCTTTCCCCTCACACGTCTTCCTCTTCCTCTCCCCCGGCTCCCTCGGCCGGAACGTTTACTCGACGTGGGAGGTGGAGTGGGCGGAAGGGTCTCTTCAGTCGTTAAATCCTCCCCCTCCCATCGTACTCGCCGCTCTGGAGACGGGAGGGACACCCACTCAACTGAACGAGTCCAATCTTCCTCCGGTATTGGTGATGGAATGACCCACTCCGCAGAGGTAACGGTCGGTGGCTCCTGGACCGGTTCTGCCCACAAGTATTCTGGCTCAGGAAGGGGTGACGGGATGTCACAGTCAGTGGTTAAGAGGGAGCGTAGAACGTTTGAGGAGGAGGGTGGAAGTCGCAAGGTCTGGTGAAGAGGCATGTGGTTAGATGAGGAGGATGGGGAAGGCTCGTGCGCTGAGGGGAAAGATGAGAGAGTGTTGGTCACGTGGGACGAGGGGGGATTCCTCCTTTGAGCTGAGGAAAGGTCGAGAGGTTCTGACTGTGGAACGGATGTTGATTTTTCCATCGCAATTAGCTCTGCGATCTTGGTACAAGTCAAACACCCAGCAGCAGTTGGACGAAAGCTCCTCGTCAAACCTCCCCCACAAGCGTGGCAATTGCCGTACGTAAGCGATGTTCTCGAGGACACATGTCGCCACTCTCTTACGAGGTATTGCTCCCTCGACGCACAACTAAAGCAAATAAAGTTGCTATTTGCATCATAGCAGCATTCAATGCTTACGCAAAATGACTGCATGATGGCTAATGTGTGTTCCTCTCCTGCTCGCAAAGCTTTATAAGGCAGAACTAACACGTGACTTGAAAGTTGCTCTCACAGCGTGGGATAGCGTTTGTCTTTCTCTGGTTTTAAAAGAACACGCGATGAGAGGAGTATATCTGGTTTTAAAAGACCTTGGCATGAATGTGACCCAAGTATAGGATATCGACTTTCTCTGGTTTTAAAAGAACACGCGATGAGAGGTATACCGTCAAGTGTGTGTGTGACCCGTTTTTTCTTGCGTTTCACGAGAGTATTAATCTGGTTTTCAAAGACCTTGACAAGAATGTGACTCAGATGTTCCTCACGCATGCGGTTACCCTACACAGTATATCTTACGTGTCTTTAACTGTTGTGGTTTAAAAGATTACGACATGAGTGTGGAAAGTGTGGTATCTCAGAGGTCGTTCTACGTTGCTATCTCATGTTAACCAGATCATATGTTGGTCAAGGATTAGTCAGTTTGTGTGAAAGAATCTCGATGATTTTTATTAATATTTTCAATGAAAAATACTTTGTTTGACGTATGCGGCAAAGGATTTGAAGATACAAAATCAGGTTCGGTTTCATTGGAAGAAAACGGAAAATAATCAAAATTGGTTTGTGTGTAATTATTCATACTATAAATATATGATTGAAACATTTCCCATTCCAGAACCAAATATTCATAACAAGTAGGCTCATGACGGAATACAATCGTGGTTTGCGGTACCCAATTTTCAACCATAAACCAAGCAAATGTTTTAAAATGCTGATATAATATTTCATCTGCAAATCGTGGTGGTAAGGGAAGTGATTGAAAACAAGCCATACTTCTATTTGTCGATGCTGGTTCACTAAGCGATTGCTCAAATTCAGTTCTCAACAAGTAATTGTTCACACGTACAACTATTACGTGAGCTGCAAGGGATTGAAGGCTAAGCGGGTAAAATCTCTCAGTGGAATCGTCTCTTTGTATTAAATCCCATCCTTCCTTTTCTTCCCAAGGTCTGCCCATCGATAATAAACGTGTACCTCTTATGAAGACCATTATTGCAGTATGTGCAAAATCGTTGTGTGCTTTTCGTCTTGTCCGGCTGACTGTTATATATATTTTTACGAGACCTCTGGTTTGCAGTTGTCGTCTCGTGAGAATATTATATTGTCTGCTGTCTCATGTAAATTGAGACTTGTTTCAAGGGGGGCAAGTTGGAAGAACAGGGTGAAACTAAGACTCGCATTACCACAGGTCGATTGAAATACAGACGGTGTGACGGTATTGTTTTAAGGGAGATATGCTTGAACCATTTTTTTTTTAAAAACCACAGTTTGTCCTAAATTGACTCATGTGTGAACAGGTTAGGGGATTGTTTTCGAGGCTCTTGTTGGGGGAAACGGAGACGTTGAGGTTTTGTCTCATGCGTTTTACGAGACCTCTGGTTTGCAGTTGTCGTCTCGTGAGAATATTATATTGTCTGCTGTCTCATGTAAATTGAGACTTGTTTCAAGGGGGGCAAGTTGGAAGAACAGGGTGAAACTAAGACTCGCATTACCACAGGTCGATTGAAATACAGACGGTGTGACGGTATTGTTTTAAGAGAGATATGCTTGAACCATTTTTTTAAAAAAACCACAGTTTGTCCTAAATTGACTCATGTGTGAACAGGTTAGGGGATTGTTTTCGAGGCTCTTGTTGGGGGAAACGGAGACGTTGAGGTTTTGTCTCATGCGTGAACAGGTTGGAATCTGTTTTAAGGTTTTGGGAACAAACACAATTCAGTGGAGAAGGTATATATATACACACGAGAGGATATCACTTGCAGAGACACACTAGAGAGCACAGCAGCACGAGAGAGCCCCCAGTAGCACCAGCACCACACCAGCAGTATCCCCAGTAGCACCACAGCAGCACCAGTGCCCCCAGTAGCACCTCAGCAGCAGAGAGAGAGAACCAGAGATAGAGTACCTGCAGCACTAGAGAGCCCCCCAGTAGCACCAACAGCACCACACCAGCAGTATCCCCAGTAGCAGCACAGCAGCACCACAGCAGCAGAGAGCCCCCCAGTAACAGCACCAGAGAGAGAGAGAGCCTCCAGTAGCACCAAAAGTGAGTATCATTCTTAGATATTTTTTTTAATTAATTCCTATTTTTTTATGTTAATCAAAACATGTATTTAATGCTTCATTGATACTCTTTTCTTTTCAGATGTTGTCTGTTAAGGAAAAACTCCTGCGTCAGCAGGAGGACGTTTTAGTTGTAAAAAAGGAGGAGATGGAAGAAGAGCTTGTGTATCCAATTGAAAAATTAGAAATAGGGAAAACGAGATACGGTAAAGTTATTTTAGGTTTTATAAATTTAAAAGGAAAATTGAGGAAAATTTACTTGCCAAAATATTTCGACTTGTCAGAGGAAGAGATTGTTTCATTTAATATAGAGCCCTGGGGGCACAATATAAATATAATAAAAAAAAATAATTATTTACAAATTGTATAAATTTTAAAAAAATAAATATATATATTCTGAATGTTTTTTTATTTCTATAGTATCACTAAAATTGGTCAATGTGGTAACATAAAAGATGGTAAAAAAGACTAAGAATACAAATGAAGAAAGATAAGATCAACCCAAGTGAGAATGAAACAGCTCGTTTTTTCAGATCAACTCTCAAACTGAGCTGGTTCTTTAACTCTTTGGATAAAAGGTAGAATTTCAGACGAAGAATCCTTATTCCAGAATTCGCTAGCCATGGATCAGTTGGTTCTTTGTCAAACGTGCTACGTATTTTACCAACCTAGATACTTGTCAGCTCACGAGAATTCAGAGGTACATCACAGACATGCTATTCGTGGTGTGCAGGTTGGAGAAGGTGTAGGAAATGGGCCCACGATTCTGGAGTTGGAGTCTGCAGTTCGAAACCGTCTAAAAACCTATTGGGTGAGTGGTGAAAGAGTGCATACGGACATTGTCAATTTTTTGGATGGGATCAAAAATTTGTTAATTGGTAAAATTCGCGATTGCTTGGAAAATACAGCTCTGAAAATTAACATCTTGGTGAAGGCTAAATTTCGAAAAGACGAGGAAGAACAGGATAGGTGTTTTAAGACAAAAAATGTTCGGGTTTTGCAAGCAGACAATGTAGGTGAAATTTTGGACAGGTTATTTGCAAAAATACTAAAGGAAAAAAGCGATAGCTCCGCTAAAGGTTCCGGTTGGTCCCTTAGTGAAATTACAGGATTAGAACTGAGAGTCAATCGTTACCAGCCACTTAGAGGATCCTCTCATATAGTCTTGCCGACTAGAATTGCACGAACACTTAGCGTCATAAATATTCAAAATGAGGATGATTTCTGTTTTAAGTATGCAATTTGGGCTAAGAATGTCCACTTTAATGCTCATAGAGCCTCAAAATATACTACAGATGAATTTTGCAGAGGCTACGATTGGAATTGCATCAGTTATCCCGTGAATATTTCACAAATTTCAATATTCGAGCGAAGAAACAATATTTCAATCAATGTCTTCGGCTTGGATGAACAGAATAACGTGTATCCCATCAAAATTGTTGATAAAGAACTTGAAGACCACCGTGATCTTCTTTACCTAGTTGAGGGAAAGAATTCTCACTTCTGCTATATAAAAAACTTTAATAAGCTGATAGTGAGTCAGATGAGTAAACATAAATCAAAGTTATATACGTGCAAACGCTGTTTTAATCATTGCTATTCAGTGGAATCCCTTGGTAAACATAACGAGGATTGTGCGAGAAATTTTCCTAGCAAAATAATTCTCCCCGAAGGTAATGATGCTTACTTGAAATTCAAAAATTATTCTCACTCAGCCAGACTTCCATACGTTGCTTACGCAGACTTTGAGTGCATTTTATCTAATATTTCGACTTGTTCTCCTCAGAGTGAGCATTCATATATTCAATCACGACAATTGCACGAGGTAATGTCTTTCTCTCTTCTATTAGTAGCGAATACCGGAGAGGTTTTCGAGCCCATTCTATTTAGAGGTAAGAATGCAGTGGAAGTCTTTCTCGAAAAACTTAAGGAAATGGCTCTTTTCGTGCAAAGGGTTTATAAAAACACTATTCCCCTGCAGGCAATGAGTGATGATGAAATTCTCGCTTTCAATGAAGCTTCTCTTTGTCACATCTGTAGCCGTGAGTTGGGATCAGATCGTGTAATTGACCATGACCACTTATCAGGGAAATTTAGAGGTGCTGCTCACTCTGCTTGTAATTTAAACTACCAAGTCCCCAAGTTTCTCCCGGTTTTCATTCATAATCTAAGCAATTACGACGCACATCTCATTGTCCCATACTTAGGATGTGATGATAAGAAAATTTTGGTCATCCCAAACAGCGAAGAAAAATATATATCGTTTTCCAAATTCATAGATTCTCATTTTTCCTATCGTTTTATCGATAGTTTTCGATTCCTCTCAACATCTTTATCGAAATTAGTAGATATTCTCCCCAAGGACACATTTATTCAAACAGCTCGGATTTTCAAGGATAAACTAGACTTAGTCACGCGTAAGGGTGTTTTTCCCTATGAATATGTAGACGCGTGGGATAAATTAAACGATGCTAGCCTTCCTCCAATTGAAAAGTTCTTTAGCTCTATAACTGAAGATACCATTACAATCAAAGATTATGAATTCGCTCAAAAGATGTGGACTGAATTCAATTGTAAAACTTTGGGTGAATATTCAGATATTTATTTGAAAACGGACGTTCTTCTTTTGGCCGATGTATTTGAGAATTTCAGGAATTTATGCATGAATACATATGGGTTAGATCCCGCACATTACTTCACCATACCTGGACTTTCATTTGACGCAATGTTAAAACAAACAAAAGTTAAACTTGAACTCATGACTGACTATGACATGATATTATTTATCGAAAAAGGTATACGCGGTGGGATATCTCAGTGTGTGAAACGATATGCCGAAGCCAATAATAAATACATGGAAGGCTTTAATCCGGAACAGGAGTCTACATATTTAGCGTATGTAGATGCGAATAATTTATATGGTTGGGCTTTGTCGGAATCTCTCCCGATGGGGGGTTTTAAATGGGTTGAATATGTTGATGTGATGTCTATCCCTGACGATTCTCCCAAGGGTTATGTGCTTGAAATAGATCTGGAATATCCAACTGAGCTTCATGATTTGCACTCAGACCTACCTTTTTGCGCAGAGAAAAAAACACCACCCGGGGGAAAAAATATTAAATTGTTGACTACCTTGAATGATAAGGAGCGTTACGTCGTCCATTACAGAGCACTTAAACAAGCTTTATCAGCGGGTTTGAAATTGAAAAAAATCCATAGAATAATCGAATTTGATCAATCTGCATGGATGAAGTCTTACATTGATATCAACACAGAGAAACGAAAATTAGCAAAATCCGGTTTTGAAAAAGAAATGTTTAAACTGTTCTCAAATAGCGTTTTCGGTAAATCGATGCAGAACGTACGCCTTTATCGAAATATCGAACTCGTCAACAATGAAAAAAGATTGAATAAATTGATCTGTAGTTCATTATTCCTAGATAGAACTATTTACGCAGAGAATCTCGTTGCGGTGCATCTAAGGAAAAGTTCAATAAAAATGAACAAGCCTATATACATCGGACAAGCTGTTTTGGACATTTCAAAAATTTTAATGTACGACTTTTTCTATAAACATCTGAAGAAGAAAGATGTGACATTGTTGTACATGGACACAGATAGTTTCATCCTCGAAATGCGAGCAGATTTTTATGAAGATGTAGAAAAGAACAGCTATCTATATGACACATCCAACTATCCAACTAACCACCCCTGCTACTCAAAGGCTAATGCTAAAGTAATAGGGAAAATGAAGGATGAAAATGGGGGGGAGATTATGACTCACTTTGTTGGTTTGAGGAGCAAACTATATGCCTACCGTGTACGAGATGGAGGTGAGAGTAAGCGAGCAAAAGGCGTGAAAAAGATTACAATTGATAAATCGATATCATTTGACGACTATGTCACTTGCTTGCGAGAAAATGCTCCAGCCTTTCGCAAAATGTCTCTGATTCGTTCATATAAACATCAATTGCACACGGTTGAAATAAACAAAACTGCTTTGAGCTCGAACGATGACAAACGTTATATCTGCGAAAATGGAATTAACACCCTGGCGTGGGGTCATTTAAAAATTCCTAAAAAAAGGACGTATGTTGAAGCGTTCCCTACATGAGGAGAATAAAGTACATTGAAATTCATAAATTGAGCTCAGTCGACATCCATTCTTCACGTTGAGAACATAGTCGTGAATCATGTTGGCTTTATTGTTTACTGTGATATTTATTCTCCCGATTAGAAGTGAAGTAAACCTGTGTGTTGCTGATTATTTGCGACAATATGGTTACCTGAATATAGACGAAAATGAAATCAAAAATATATCAGAAGATAATTTTACGAACTCGCTCAAAACATTTCAGGAATATTATAACTTGAAAGCGGATGGGATTTTGAATGAGGAAACATTAAATTTAACGAAAATGAAAAGATGTGGCGTGCAGGACGATCTCAGTTTTACCATTTCTGATCGCAAGTGGGAAAAAAATGAAATAACCTGGCACTATCCTTTTGCAAGTGAAGAACATGTGCAGTTGGCAGAAGCAGCCTTCGCCGCCTGGAGTGAAATAACTAATTTAGTTTTCAAACAAGATTTCAATACACATGATATAACAATCGTTAATACTGGGTCAAAGCATAGATATTATACCAAGTCTGGAATATGTCCATTTCCTTTAGACGGGAATGGAAATGTGTTGGCTCATGCGTATTCACCAACTATCGAAAATTCCCCCTTGGAAATACACATTGATCGTGACGAAGATTGGTATTTGATGAGAGATAATAATCACTCGAATGAACTTGTGAATTTATATAAGGTTTTACTTCATGAAATTGGACATACTTTAGGCATCTCTCATTCCAGAGATCCCAGAGCTATCATGTTTTCGATTTATTCACACGATGCTCCATTAAATTTGCAAGAAGATGATATACTCGCGATACAAAGTTTGTATGGAAAACCTGAAAAAAAGGGGAGGAAAGAGGAGGAGGGGGATGAGAATGAGGAGGATTTTGGGGAAATCCAACCGGAAAAACCTCACACGCTCTTCTTGTGCGATGTACAAGATTTTGATAACCTTCTCATCATTGATCACATAATGTTTTTATTCAGCGGTAAACTATTTTGGATGTTAGATTTGAAGAAGAGTAATGATACTTCGCCGATGGCTCAAGTTATCACTGACTGGATCCCATTTCTTCCGTCAGACATGAAAAAAATAGATGCCGTTTACCGAAGACCTTCTGGGGAAATCGTAATTTTCTTAGGGAATCGTATATACATGATCGATTACCCTAGCTTGGCACCCATTCCAGGATTCCCCAAGAGGCTCGAGGACGTGCGTTTTCCTCGTAATGCTATCGTTCAGGCAGCGGTAAACACGTATTCAGGTAGAACGTATATTTTTACAGCGATATTTTCATACTTGAAATGGATGAATGCAAGTTTGAACCCAAGGATCATAAATATTTGAGCACATATTTTCCTCCAATTCCTGGAAAAATTAATTCGGCTTTTAGGTACATTAATGGCTTACTATATTTCTTTAAGGGAGATAATTACTATGAATATAGTGAATTCAATAACACATTATTAAGTGCTGGTCCGAGGAGTCTATCACTCTTCGGTATTCAATGTTCGAATGTTTCAACTATATCAAATGTAGTTGATGAATTGAAGGGTATAGTTTCAAGGCTTCAAAATATGTAAGATATGTATATACTCGAGTGAAAGTTACTTAAATAGTTAATGATGTCTGCACCATTGATGTGGAAACATCCATTTACTTGTCTCTGTGCCGGGCCATCGTGTTGTGGAAAAACAACTTTTGTAGTAAGATTTTTGCAAAACATAAAAGATTTAGTTGATGGAAGAATCGATAGAATCATTTGGTGTTGTAGTCCAAATAGCAAACCGAACGAGGAGCTGAGAGGTGTCGAGTTTCAAAACAAGTTGCCGTCATTCGAAAATCCTCGAAAGATTCCTACCCTTTATGTCATAGACGATTTGATGCACGAGTGCTACAACAAGGGCGTGAGCGAGCTTTTTACGCGAGGATCACATCATTCGAACATCTCAATCATTCTCATCACACAAAACGTTTTCTACCAAAGCCCTCAGTCTCGGAACATCTCTCTCAATACTAAATATATAGCAGTTTTTAAAAATCCTCGAGATAGGTCTCAGTTTCGGTACCTTGCATCACAGGTCTATCCAGAGAATTCAGGTGAACTCCTAAGGATTTATAAAGAGGTTACATCCAAACCCTTCACTTATTTAGTCCTTGACCTGTCGCAAGAGACGGACGATAAAGTAAGATTCCGTACTGATATATTTCCTGGGGAAATAACCTCAGTGTTTGCCCCATCGGATACAAAAAACTATGAAGAAGTTGAAACGCAACAAGCATCTCATCGGGTTGTTAAAAACTGCAGATCCAAAGCTGCGAAAATCGATCATAGAAACCGTAAACGCAGACGGAATAAACACAATTTGCGAGTGCTGTCTAAATACGTTAAACGGAAACCATAAAATTACCCCCTCAGTGAAGAAGAGGTTACTGCGATACAAAAATACGCTTAGGAAGTTGAGTTGCCCCAAATTACCAATTAAGAAAAAACGCCAAATACTGAAGCAAAAGGGAGGCTTTCTACCAATACTCTTGGGATCTCTTTTGAGCGGTTTGTTGGGTAATCTAATAGGATGAGTCTCAAACGGATGCTGCTCATCGATCCTGAAACGTTGAAAAGGGAACGACTGCAGCGGGATGCTTCAAAATTAGATAAACAAATGCAAAATGTGCTTAAAACTGAAATGGATGATACTAAAAAATGGCATCTTTACCGTCAAGTTTTGGATTCGTATTTAGGAGCTGTGAACAGAATGAATGATCCCATTCCCATATCTTTCATGGACGAGAGTAGCAAAAATAATAAGAAGAATAATACAGAGGGTCGAAAGCTATTAAAGTCAAGCCGTAAGATTGACAAGTCATGGGTAAAAACTATAAAACAACGAACGGGAAACATGGAGAAAGTTCTGGACGATTTAGCGAAAGAAATAAAGGAGGAAGAGGAGGAGGAGAAGGAAGTGGGAGAAGAAGAGACAGTAAAATACAATACACCACCTCTCAAACAGCGCCTGCGAAAAACAAAAACTCCATTCATGCGATGGAAGACGCTAAAATGAGGTCAGTGTATTATAATCCACTTAGCCCCTACAGCTTTTCCACCGTCGAGAGTCTTTGGAAAGGCGTGGGAAAGAAGGTTAGCAAGAAACGTGTGAAACAATGGTTAGAAAATCAGAATACTTACACGCTGCATAAACCTACTCGGAAGAAATTCCTCAGGAATAGATACACTCCTGCGTACATAGATGACACGTGGCAATGTGACCTTAACGATATGCGAAAATTGAAAACCTACAATAATGGTTATTCTTATCTTTTAACTGTGACCGATTTGTTCTCAAAGTATAGTTTTGCAATTCCTATCAAAAACAAGACTGCCGAGGATGTGATAAAAGCATTTCGCAAAATATTAACTCATAGAAAGCCTTTGAAAGTTCAAAGCGATAAGGGGACCGAATTTGCAAACATAAAGTTTAAACGTTTCCTTTCAAATCATGGAATAAAATTTTATACTACTAATAATCCAGATGTTAAGGCGTCCGTTGTGGAACGATTCAATAGGACGCTTAAATCACGTATGTATAAGTATTTCACTAAATTCAACACCTTGAATTATGTAAGCGTGCTACCAAAACTAATGAAAGGATATAACAATCGCGTGCATTCTACCACAGGTGTTCCTCCGGCTGATGTTAGCGAAAAGAACGCGTTCCAGATTGCACTTCGTTTTACACCAAGTAAACGAAAAAGAGCAAAATTCACCATTGGTGATTTCGTTCGTATATCGAAGGAGAGAGTACCATTCGCCAAGGGATATAAACAAAACTTTTCCACCGAAATCTTTAAAATTTGGAAAATTGATAGAACACCAATTCCCACCTATCAACTAGAGGATCTAAATGGTGAACGTATACAGGGATCGTTTTACAGCGAGGAACTCTCTAAAACATCCGTTAGTAGAAATACTGAATTTCAAATTGAAAATATTTTAAGCCGTAGAGGAAAGGGTAAAAACCTTGAATATTTTATAAAATGGAAAGGTTATGATGATAATTTCAACACTTGGGTTCTAGCATCCACCGTGAAAAGATTGCGATGATGATGGAAGATTTATTCGTAACTCTTTTAAGTGACAGCTCGGGGTTATATTTTCCCGATAATACAATCGCACACTTTCGAGCGAAATTACCTCATCGTATAACTGCAGGGGAATCATGGAGGGTAGGACTAGCGGAAATTTATTTTCCTATGCTTGATATATCATTACCTACCTCAAAAAGTTTTACTCCAAAAGTCAAATGTCGGCGAACGAACGCCGTCGAGGTTGAAATTATACCAGATATTTCATTAAAGTTAGAAAGTAAAGCGTATACTCTGCAAAGCTTATTATATGCATTACACGATGCCATACCGGCAAATAAGAATTTCGAATTTCGCGGAATTTTAGATGAATGGTTTGAGAATAAAACGTCCATAGCTGATAAAACTATACCACTCGATAATAATTCAGTACCCGACGAGTGCTCTACGTACGTATATATATTACCAAAAAGTTATCCTCCTATCCGGTTAAATTTTATTAAGTATACCGTGAAGCAATTATTATCTTCGCTAAGAGAAAGTATGCCTGATAATGAAGCGAAAATTTCGTTCGATGGAGAATTCTTCACTGCATTAGCACAGGTCACTAGTGTTGATGACCATGATGTATCAAGAAGAATAAAAACATTAAAAAAAACGGAATTGGAAATACCAGAATCTGAAACTTTAACGAGTCAAGTGTTTGTTTACTTAGACGTGATAGCGCCACAAATACTTGGTGATACCATGTCAAAATGTTTGAGGGTTGTTATGGGTGAGAAAGGTAATCATCAAATTTTTACACAACCCTATTATATGCAACTCGATAAACACGACTTTGATACTGTGGAAATTAAATTGTTGAATAAAATGGGTGAGCTATACCCATTCCCAGATAGCATAAACCCATCGACTGTCGTGTTACATTTTATTAAGCAATAAATACGCAGGCAAAGTATGTGCTTTTCATTCTTCGATGGGATGTCGGGAGATGTAGATCGATATCGCCGATATTTTTCACAGATCGGTGGAGATATTGGACCGGTGTACCGATCGAGCCATTATAGACAGCGCGGTAGGGGTTTGGGTAATTTTTTCAGAGGACTTTGGAAATTCGTGAAACCTTTGGCTACAAAAGGAATAAAAACAGTAGGCAAAGAGGTGAGAGATTCCGGTTTGCGAGCTCTATCAGATATCGGCACCGGGAAACCAATTAAGGAAATTTTAAAAACACGCTCGCTGGAGGCCTTCGATAATTTGAAAAGGAAAGCAGAGGAAAAGATGGATCGGATGGCTGGGGCAGGTTTACGAGCTCCAAAGCGAGCTAGGGCAGGTCGTTACGTCAGGAGAAAAATAAAACGAAAGCAAATAGGAGGTAGACGAAAAAAACGAAAGCAGTCTCGAAAGAAGTCTCGAAAGCGTCCTAAAGATGTATTTGCATAAATACATCGTGAAAGGAAGCGTAAGATTTATTGAAAAGATTGTCTCCGAAGTGATAACATCATATTGGAGGTCATGGAGTACATCCCAGAATGTTTAGACCTGTTTAAAGAACCAAGTCTCCAATCGAGTGTCTATGGTTGCACAATCGCAAACTATCAACCAATTGCATCCATCGATAATGCTACCGAATTACGATTCTCTATCAAAGACAGTGGTGATCGCTACAGAGATTTAAATGGGATAATTTTAAACATGAGAGTTAAGTTGAGCAGGAGTATTGGTGATGATTACATAGATTCTGATCCTGATCAGCCTGGAGTGGTCAATAATTTGCTACATTCAATGTTCGAGCAATGTCACGTATATTTCAATGGAAATCGTATGTCTTCCTCTGATAATTACCATTACCGATCATACTTGGAAACCTTGTTAAACTATGGCTATGATGCTTCGCGCACGCACCTTGTGTGTAATGGATGGGCCTTGGATACCGGTAAAGATTTAGACAAACAGGAGTCTGAAAACAACGGATTCAAGGAGCGAAAGGAATGGTTCAAGAATAGCAAGCTTGTAGAATTGGAAGGAAAACTTCACGTTGACTTATTCCATCAATCACGCTATCTTTTAAATGGTGTGGACATAGATGTCGTTCTTAAGTTAGCCAAACCTGCGTTTTACATCAAAGAAAAGAATCCAGGTCAATCCAGACTGAAAATAATGCATGCTACACTCTTTGTTCCACATTATGAAATCAATCCCTCAGCCTTGTTAGCTGCTGAACGAGTGTTGAGAACGCAGGATGCAATATACCCGTATACGCGAGCCGAAGTTAAAACTTTTACCGTACCATCTAACGTTACTATGATAAACAATGAGAACTTAATAGTCGGTCGAATTCCTAAGACTTTATTAGTGGTTATGGTAGATGATGAAGCATTTCAGGGTAAAAATAATAAAAATCCCTTCAGTTTTAAGCATTACTCGATGAATCATTGCTGTATTTATGTAAACGGTTCCCCTAATCCTGTGGGAGGATTGGAAATGGATTTTAGTAGCGAAAATAGTTTTGGTACTCGACTCTATCGTCAGCTTTTTTCTGCTTTGGGTGCTCATCACAGCGACTGGGGCAATCAAGTCTCATTAGATATGTTCAAACATGGATACACTGTGTTAGCGTGGGATCTCACTCCAGATCGAAGTGGCGAAGATACTCACGTGTCTAAACCGGTTTCAGGAAACGTGAGATTTGAAGCTAAATTTAAATTTCCACTGCCTAGCGCTGTGACTATCATCACTTATGCAGAGTATAATTCAAAACTCACGATCGATTTTAATAGGATGGCAGTCGTGGATAGAGTTAATTAGTCTTTCAACATGCAAACGGATGATATCAAAGATGTTTTATCTCAGGATCCACGCACTAAACGTAGATTTAGGGGGGTTTTTCCATCAGATCAACTTCCAAGAAAACCTAAAAGTGGAATTTACATAATTAATTTCGACCCTTCACACAAGCCTGGAACCCACTGGGTTGCAGCATGCATATTTAGAAAACGCGCAGAGTACTTTGACTCTTATGCTTTTCCTCCATCAGTCAATTACATTAGGGCCTTTCTGAAACCCTTCACCACGATTTTAAATTCAGTTCAACTGCAAAATTATAAATCAGATCTTTGTGGGGAATATTGTTGTCTGTATGCACTCTTCAAGTCCACCACTCGCAAACCTATTTCTAAATTCCCATCCTTATTTCACCGACCTGCACTTAACGACTGCATCGCTGCAAAACTCTTCAAACGAGAGTTTGGCTTTGCACGCAAGAGAAGATGTCATCCAGCGTCGCAAAAGTGCTGTGCTTTAGTAGAACGTTCTCTAGTAAAAAAACGAAGAACAATATAATCTACTCACTCCCCCTCCCCTCCCTTTCATCGTCCACCACTATATAAGCACGGTGAAAGTGACACGAACATCAGTAAGAATGCAGCAGTCTCAAGTGAAGAAGAAGAGGAGGCGATCTTCATCCTCCAGTCCTACGATCTCTTCATCATCTGTCATCCCTTTACTCAGGACATCCCTGGAGCTGAGCAAGACCAAGAGCGTACACATCGGTTGGTTGACGGAGTCGGCTACACCGTGCGTGGAGATTTCCTCTTCCAGCAAAACTGCGAGACTCACCCCTGAACAGTGGACTAGCCTAGAAAATTTTGCTTCATCCGTTACTGACTATTTTGAAACAACAGTAATTCCTTCGTACGTGGATTCATCCGTTCAATTTGTAAAATATTTTGGTAAACCCCACGTAAATTTAGGGGGTAAGAATACACGCGTATCATTAAAAGCTAACGATTGGAAGACATTAGTAAATTCTTTTGATCAGATTGATTCGGCTCTTGATGCAATCACCCAATCGGGTGATTTGGTAGTCGCTCATCTGAACAAAATTACTCTGGCGTTGAAAGATTCGGGCATCGAAAAGCTGTACATCACTTTCGGTGACGATCAATCTAACGTCTTGAGAGTGAAATTCCCAGGATATAATGCACCGACCTAGAGTTTACCCGCTCGGCCCCGTCATGGTCAACGCATTAATAATAGACTTTCAAGCTCTAGTGAGGAAGAATGGTGGTGTGAATGAATTCATAGTTAGAGAACTGGCCATAGAGGACCTCGAATATGACCGACGCGAGTCGTGGGTATTCCAGCTACCTCCTGACATGGCTGAGAACTATGAAAATACTTGGTTGAAAGAGCATTACCACGGAATACCCACTGATGTGGGAGACACACCGTATGATGAATTGCATACAATTCTTAAAAATAAAACTTGGGCTCATAATCATCTATTTGCAAAAGGGCTCGAAAAATGTAAATTCCTTTCGAAAGCTTTAGATCGCGTTGTAATCGAAGTTGAAAGATTTTTAAATGTACCCTCTTTGAAGTTTCTTAAACCATTGAGGAATGATTGCTCATTAGCATATCACGAGACGGATAAGTTCGCGTGCGCTGTCAAAAACTGTTCTAAATTAAAAAAATGGATACTCAGTAACGTTTCTCAGAGCAGATTGATGTTAAAATTGAAAGCTGAAGAAGAAGATAATTTATAACTATTAAATCATGTAAAATCTCAATATTGTCATGAAAAAGAGTGTTTATTTCCATTTCTGTATATCTCTTGTGTTAATAAATTGAAAATTTGTTATGTCATCATGCCTTTCATTTTTTTTACCCCTTTTCCCAAACCTGTCTCCACGTGAATCATAACCGCATCGTCTCCATTTCCACCAACTTGTGGTTGAGAGCCTTGAAAACAAGTCTAGACCTGACACCTGATGAGTCATATCCATTGTCTCCCTTAAAACCGCAAAGTATGCATTTCAATCAACCTGCGGTCACGCGAGACATTACCACATTGTCTCCGATTACAACCTGTTCTTTGTCTCCCTTGAAACCCGTCTCAATTTACATGAGCCAGTGAGATGAAATTCCCTTCTTTCCCCTTCCTCACCATTCCCCCCTCACAACGATATATAAGAGCCTGCAGATGACTGCATGCTCATTATACGTCCTAAGAGAAGAGTGTGCACGCAGCAAAATGGCTACTAAAATCGCAGCTTTGCAAAAGATCCCTTCAGCTTGCCTGGGAAATGAGCACTTGCGAGTAGAGAAACAGCCCGACGGAGACACCTATGACGTTTTTGTCCCCAGAGATCTTTTGAAGACATCCAACACCGATTTCATTTTAACTGTCTACTTTAAAGCGTTCTACTACTGCGTGTTTAGACATCAGCAACGAGAGTTTGATGTGGTTGGGCAGAAGGTGATATTCTCTGGCTTCGAAGATGGTAATGGAACGGTGGAGAGATTCAACATTACCCTGGCGTCTGATATCACCGATCCGGAAAAACAAAAGCAAGCCGAGGAGCAGCTCCCCATCATCTGGCTGGAGGTGTGCGAGGCCTACAAACCAGATCCCAAACCCTGCGGAGGATGTATTCCAGAGAGAACCGAAGTCGATGGAAAGATTGTTGTCAAGGGTATATCAAAATTCATGGGCGAGAGCGCGATATCAAAAGGTAGTGGTACATTTATATCTAAAGGTTGTGGGGACATGTTCGATGGCAAACCAGTGTGCTACACGGATCATAAAGAATCCCAAGTGAGATACAGTACCACAGACTATACCAAGGGTACGCGCATACGAGTGATAAAATTTGTGATTAAAGTTGAAGACGAAATGGTGGTGTTCTAAATTGACTAGTTCAGAAATAAAAAAAGTTTGTACCTGTTGTAGATGAAATGATGGTGGTTTACTAAATTGTTGTACTTGTTGTAGATGAAATGGTGGTGGTTTACTAAATTGTTGTACTTGTTGTAGATGAAATGGTGGTGGTGTACTAAATTGTGAGTATATACATGTTAAGAAATAAAAAAAAGTTTGTAAAGTTAAATTGTCTATATATACACATAGACGAAAACCAGAATTAAGACTGTCCGCACCACTTGTAGTATTCCTAATGTAATGCATTAATTTTTATTAAAATATTTCATTCTAAATTACTTTTTGACTCTCTCTTTCTTCACCTGGATTCCTTTAAAAAAAATGTGAAAAATGATAATGCAGGAGTCAGTACATATCCTTTATTTGCAAAAACAATATAGAAAACATATACTTACACTTCACTTTAACATTTACCTTGTAACTTTGCTAGTACCTTCACACGGAAATGTTAACACTAGATTTCCAACGGAGAATAGCGTCATTAGGGTCAAGAACGAGCTTAAATTTGTAGGATGTAATGAAATCACCTTTCCTACACAACGAATTCTTGTAATTGTATCTCGATTTAAAACCTCGCCATTGTTCTTCTTCTTCGTCTAAGGAAGAGGCAAACACTTCACTCTGCGGATCATCTCTTTCGCTTAACACTTCAAAACAGCGAGCTCGCCAATCACTTACACAAAAAGATTCTTCTTCTTGCGAATGAGCAGGACAGTTTACCTTATATTCACCTATTTCATACACTTTTATTTCTACATCGAACCAATCACTTAATTCTTCATCCTCCTCCGGCTCATTCTCGCAATACAATGATGGTAAAAAGCAACGGCGAAATTCCGGCTCACTACAATCCCGCGCAGAACCCGAGAATACAATTTTCTCTCCAGCAAGGTTAACAGATTGACTATGATATTTCACTTCGATGAAGCATTTCCTATCGAAGTTCAGATGCAAGGTGAGGTCCCGCAAACACTCCACGAATTCACCCAAAGACTGTGTATGTCTATCGTAACCTTCGTTGTACATGAAGTCGCGAAGCATCACTTCATAGCAGCCATCACAGGTCTTGAAGACCGGAACGGGATGGACGACGAAGGGAGACCCTCCAGCGACTTCGGCTCTGACTGCTAGTAGAGACATCTCAACACTGCTAATGACGTTAGCGCATGCGCCCATATACCTTCAGAGAGAACCGAATCCGACCCCCACCCACCCAGACCAACGAGCATTTCAAATTCTATTGTTTCCATCCACCTGCGTGCGCATTTCATGACACACCCTCTTGAAAACTTCGCTCGACACACTTCGACTCACTTGCGAATTTCAACATTCAATTGTTTTGAGAACTTCACCTTTTTACCACTTGGAGGCGACACTTTAGCGTATGAATTCGTCTTTTAATTGTTAATTGATGACGTAGTGTTTTCATTCCCGCATTTCTCTACTACTTGTACTAAATGTATATTCATACTTTATACGTACTCAATACAAGATTTTGCACTCTACCCATCAAATAAGTATGAATTTAATCGCAATGAATACCCGGTATTGCAAGTATTTATTGGTTTGAATCACAATCTTAATCTTGATTCTGCGAAATGTGGGACAGAAATTAGTCCAAGGCATTGACTTCAGGACCGTTACGAAGTTTTAAGCAATGTGGACCAAGTTTTACAACTCATTATGGATCTGCATACAAAACTGTTGGATGCTTTTTATCGAATGTGAAAATAATAAATGCCTCTGCTAATGTCATATAATTCTTTTCTACCCATTTAGATTCTGAATATTATAAGTCCATTGCAGGGTATTCGCTTCGTTATTTTCACTTATTAACGCTCCTCCGGTGGCTTTATTTTCAACTGGGTCTAAATCGTCAAAATCATGGAAGCTCAATTCTTCCTTCTTATTCCCAATGCGTCCAATACTCTCACATCCCCTCTCACTCATCTCTGTTCCGGCCTGTTCCGGATGTTAGGTGCTTTGCGATTGGGAAACGCAGGGTTCATGTCACATAAATAAATACAGTGGGCTTTGACCTTCTAAGCACATAAATTTAATGGTATTTTAACAAGTGGAAATTTGCAATATTATTGTATAATGTATATAAAATGGTTTTCCACAAATATCAGACCCAAAAACATTGATCTCAATTTACCACTTTTATTTACAAATTAATTAAAATAATATTTAACCGTTGACCACTCAATTTTCTATTCGTAATAATTAATATGGACAGTTTACTAATGACGTATTGGGGTAAGGAACAGTTTATCCCATTCCATACTCCTCCTTCTATTCCCCTTTCTCCCTTTGTTTGTTTTAAGTATGTATACACTTTTTGGAATTATCGCTGCTTCGGTTGTCGTCGCCGTGCTGATAATTTTCCCTTCCTGTGGTAGTTAACCACCAATCCCACTGGTTAAGGAGGTTCTGCCGCGACTGTGTGAGTCAAAACAAATACTAAATTCCACATTTTTTATATTTTGACCAAAAATTCCTGCTTTCGCTGATGAAATGCGTTACCTACAGAAAACCAAAAGTAAAGAAGAAAAAATGCAGATTATTCCACGAATATATTTTAAATTAGCACTTTTTTCCAGCCATTGGAGCCGACAGTAGCGCCATTTCCTACAAATTACCGCATTTTGACTTCAATTACGGCATTAATTCTTCAATAACTAGAATAATAAGGTGGTAAGAATAATAAGGTTGTATTTTATTTTATTCAATTTTTCTGCATTATTTCCTTCTTATAAATAGTTTTCCTTAAAAATGGCATTTATATTTTTTGGAAAAATACTATTTATCCTCGAGTTTCTCTCATTCCCCCATTGAACACCATGTAATTTCAAGTTCAATTATAGAATAAAATAGCGCGGAAAGGTATTATTTTGTTGTTCACATCAGATAGAGGACAACTTTTTCTGCAAGTAGACGGAATATGAATAAAATGACATTTAAGTCATTTTTTGGTGGAACCACCTTAAGAGTCGGTTGTGGGACACTCTGCCTTCCCGTACTATCTGGAGCTCCCGTTTGTTCATGTTAATTTCCTCCGCGAGTCCTCCCTCTCCACCCATTCCTCTGGTAAGATACTTGGCTTAATGCAGCGTCTTTTCGGCTTCCCTCTTGCCGCTTTCTGGCATACGTACTTTCTCCCTCGGTTCATGACGCTGACTCCTCTGTGAGTACTTTTTCTCGGTGGTTGTGATTTTGATGTCGTTACGGCCCGTAAATGTTTAAGAGTTGTTTTCCTACTGTAACCCATTTGATGTTCAATTATTACTATATGTTTTTGTTGTATAACATTTTTTATCGAATATTTTACGCCGATTTATTATTTCCTCTTTTCTATCTATTTCCCTGGTCACAAATTATGTTCAGATTGACTGAGCGGGGAAGTTATTTTGCTTCTATGTGCGCTCAACAATCGGCTCAACGGTCATTACCTTGCAGTGTACCGTTACAACTTATGTAAAGAAGAGTGTAAGAGTATTTTATATATTTAGTACTATTCATCAGTTTTCATACACCTCATAACTTGATATCTTTGATCGAAAGATTTTGAAGTAAATTATGCAATTTCCCTCAGGTATGCAGCATTGCAGCAGCAAGGAAAGATTTTTAAGAAGTGCGGCTACAACGTAGATTAATAGAAACGGTATCAAACTCTGTAGCGTGACGTTGATGCTGTATTGAACACTACACTATTAGGTTTTTTGGGTAATTTTTAACATTTCTCATCTACATTTTAGCCAATTGGTAAGACTGCTCTTATTTATATCCAAATACCACTAATTGTAAGATAGGTATATCCCGCAGGGGTAGCTTGAATTCCTCTATTTCCCTAGATTTATACTGATCTCTAGATCCAATTCGTTAATATTGTCGATGTTTATAACGTTCCGTCATTTTAAATGAACCTCTACCGTCGGAATCATGGGTAGAAATCATTTATGGACGACCGCGTCGTTATTTCATGTTTGTTGGTGCACAACTCCGGGGTTTCGGATCACGTTCAGGTCCGTGTGCTTCTGCGGCCTTTTCTCCCAGAGAGCACAAAGAGGGAAAAGAGGCACCACTGTGCTCTAACAGCCGATTCAAATTGTCCCTTCTTCCCTTTCACTCATCTTGCATGGGGACTGCGTCATTAGTATATTTGTTTCGGGAGCGACTTGATCACTCCGGGGCAGCGTGGCGCCCAGACAAAAGGCTTTCGCATCGTTTCAATTTCTCTTTGTCATCCAGGATGAGAGGATGGGGAGGAGTTAGGAAACGTTATGAAAGAGCGCTGGCTTTCCTCCGGTGGGAATTTTGGTGAAGGATGAGAGGATTCAGATAATTGGGGAGGGATGTTATCAGGCGGGCTTTTGGGAACTTATATATTAGCCGTCATAATCTAATCCCGATGGACAGAAGCGGGTTGGGGGGGGAGGGGATCGGAGAGGTGGAAAGGGTGGGGATCAAATCTCTCGGGAAACCTCGCACGCCTATGGTCACGTGACCGAATCCCACGCGCCACTTCGATGCGACAATAGAGACGTCCATCACCCTAGATAGATCTGCCATCGACCAGTTGACTAACAGATCTGCCAAACTCTGAAAATCACTCAGATGACTTTTTAATTCAATCTATCCTCGGGTAACTCCATCACGCATAGTTGTCTCGCAGACAACGTTTCAACTTGCGTGCAAGAGATGTCTTCAGGTCGAAGTATTTCCCATTGCATTATGGTAACTATACAGGGATATTCACGAAGAACTTCAGGAGGTGGTAATTTAGGTGATTTATAGCATTGTAGCCCCATAAAAATGATGTTGCAACACATTTATTACCGAACTATGGTAACGCGAGCATTTTGAATGAAGCATTTTTCGGTTACCTTGAAAACGTCCATAATCTATAGCTTGCACGAAGAGTTATGAAGTAAAATTACTCTACGTTTCATTTAATATTTCTGCCTTTTGTATTCTTTTACTGTCGTGATGCATGCTTATTGATTCCAATTTTCAAGATGGTAACCGAAATTGGAAAATATTTTATTTTTATAATTAATTTTTAGATTACCTACGCTTTTATTCTCCTCAACATGGATGTATTTTTTGTTCTAAACATTTGCACATTAAATTGACTTTCTACTCATGCAAAATTTTTTTTTCTCCCATAATGTTTGGCGGACATGTTGCATCTTAAGTTGTATCGTTGCATGAGCTCATTAGGTGACAGCTCTTCCCCAACTGTGGCATTTATTTACCATTTCTTTAAAAGAAAATTAAAGACATTTATTTAAGAGACAATTACTAGAGTAGCCGTTTGCTAGGGCGCAACCTGAATGGCTCTCGTAATTTGAGTTTTCCTCCGAGCATCCTGATTGCCCGATCCATATTGTGGTGTAATTAACCCCTCCCACGTCGAGTTGAGTGTGTAGCCGTCTTCCCGGTTGAAGTTTTTTCAGTCTTTCATTATTTCCAAGGCTTCTATTATGAGTCTGGGGAAATAACGATTTTCTCTCGCCAGCACTTTTAACTTTACTGAAGTTAATTTTTGTCCTGGTTCTGAACTGGCATGTTCCGCAATGGGGGAAATGGCGGAAATGTTTAATTTCCGTAGGCCTTTGGCGATCATTGGCTTTAAGTTTTATGGCCCTTCCTGTTCGGCTGATGTATGATTGCCCACAGGACTCAAATGACTATTTGAAGTTTCGGAAGAAGTAGAATAAGAGTACTACATCTTCCTTTTCATATACACGATCATACTGACTAATTGGTTTATTTAATCCTTCAATCACGATGAGGGTGAGTAATATCATACGATCATAAGACCATAATAACTGCCAATGAGTTTTTTAACTAGGTTTGGCGATAAGAAGTGTGGCTAATTGTTTCATGTGCTCTCATGCTTACTTCTTTATCCCTTACGTTGCACCAACAAAACATCTCGCTTGCTTCCTTTATAACTCTTGTACCTCTGTGCATTTATACAGTGGAAAAATACTCTAATAATCATGCTTTCTGCGACATTGGTAGCATATCTAAAATGTAGAGCATGCTGATGAATTTTTACTTCTTGACTGGCTTTTGTAGGTTTTTTTTGCAAAGGGATTAATAGTTGAAGTTTCATTAACTTTAGTAGAATATGGTTTACATCATGTTGGGGAAAGCTCACCCCATGTCTCAAACGATTTAGTGGCTTGCAGGGTGTCTACATAATGCATACACATGCACTACATTATAGGAATGCTTCCCATGTTAGAGGAGCTATTTTGACGTATTTTGCGAGTATAAAATTGCACAGAAATACAAGAGTTATGCAGGAAAAATACTAGGTGTGCTGTTATTGCTACTTAGCAGATTTAGAAACAAGTATTAGGGAGCAAATCAACTAATTAACAACACTGCAAATGGACAAACCAACCAAAATGTCTCATTGGCATTATGTAGATTCATTTGGGTAGGGGCGAGGACATGAGTTTGGAATGGAGGAACGGTGTAATAATTAGAGTTGGGAGATAGAGAGCGGAAGTGGTGGATAACAAGCTGAGCAGGTGTTGTTGGCTGAATGAGGGGATGGGGCGTACTGTCCGCTGGCCAGTAAGACTCGTCTCCGCTCCGAAGTAGGGGTAGGAAGTTGGGGTAGATGAGCCGCGAAGTGTGAGGCACCATTCCCTCCCCCTTATAACGCCCCTCCCCCCGTTGATCACATAAGAGACGTCGGAAAAGTATGGGAGGGGCCGGGATGTCGTCTTCGGGCGTCCAACCGCGAATTTCCACGTCATTGATGACGCTGGAAAGCACGTACGTCCCCACCAGCTCATTTGGATGACGAAATCCCGATCTCAAAGGGATATGCGATAAAATCATGAATATTGACATGGCATCGTTGGTAGGTTCATTAGAATTGACAGGGATGACTTTGGAAAAACTTGACTTGAAAAAATGAAGAATGAAAAACGTAAAATGATGGTTGATGCGCATTGAAAGTAATGTTTATTTTCTTTCGTATTTATATATATGATAGGTAGCATTGTATTTATTGCTTATGACTATTGTTTATTTCTTTATGGGATACTAGTTTAACTATTTTTGTATGATGCGTCTATTATTTTATTATGATGTTGTATGATTTACGCATAAGCATAACTAAATATATACCTATATGGTCCCCTATGATGCATGAGTGGCGTGTCCATCCGGTATGATTATAAAGCTAGAAGGCGCATTGCATGGGAAATCTACGTACACATACGTTAATTAACAGTATATTTAATAAAATGGGTAGCAATGGTATGATAGAGTGTTTGACGGTTGGTGCATTCCTGCTGTGGAGTTAGCCCCTTCCGCGGTCAGCCAAGCAACATTGAAACACTATAAATGTTTTTGGTGCCAATCAAGACTGATTGTCGTGTGAAGATCGACGCTACTTCGACAGATGGTACTTAATACAAATAGTTTCTCTTAAATTGGTAGTATACCTATAGTGTAGTGCATGTTGGTGAAATTTCACCTTATAACAAGTATTTGCAGATTTTTGATAATGTATTAATAATCGCAGCTTCATTATCTTTATTAGGTTACAGTGCACGATGATAATAACTCACTTTCTGCCACACATCCTTGAGGTGGCTTGCGGGGTATTATGTAGATATAGAAGCTCTTCACAACCAAGTGCCATCAAGTTTTGCTAACCCTATAAGATGGCCGGCTCAATGGACCAATGGGTCTAATTGTAAGTGCCCACAGGGAACTCCATCTAAAACAAAAAAACAAATACAGCACCCCTTTTAACAAACCCTTGAGGTGCCTTGTAGGATACAACGCAGATGCAGATGTAGAACCCGTTAACATCTACATACAGCAGTACATACAATAAAGTAGGTTTATAAGAAACTGACTCAGGCCTTACTTTATTGAACCACGTCGTTATAAAATACAGCAGAAATTACTTTGTCAGTTCCAGTTAGTGTGTAACTGACAAAGTAATTTCAGTTTTATTTATAAAGTAGCTTTATTTCAAATATCGAGAAGATTTCCACTTTCCCCGATGTTCTTCCTCAATTTAATACTAGATAATACGGGTCGGATCTCTCTAGCCGCTTATGCTGAGGCTTTGTTCCGATAATTGTAAGTTTCTCTCCCCGAAAACGTATCCGTGTGGGGAGTGGAAGGTGCCATTCTCGGGCGCGTTAATGAGAGGAACGTGCGCTAACGTGCGAAAGATCTTCCCAAATCACACGTGCCTGAGGGTCGTGTTGGAATGAGAATAGAGAGGCAAATATGGTTGAGGTTTGGTGATAATGGTGGAAGGGAGATATTCCAAGAATGATGGAGAGTGAAATAAACCCAATCACTCAAATTACTTAAACGTGGGCTTAAATCTCCAAAGAAAATGAATATAAACTTTAAGAAAGTGCTGGAATGATTCGTGGAATGGAAACTAAAGTAATCTATGACTAGGTACATGCGCAAAGTAAGCCGTACCCGCCACCTCCCGGGTGTGTGACACGGAGTGATTCAATAATATGAGTGTAAATAGATAGTACCTACTATCAAGAAAAATAATTATAGCTGCTTCATGTGGACATTTTTGCATATCTAAAAGCATACCTAGAATCCAAAATGTATTTTCTGAGTCTTCTGCATGAATTTAATTCATATTCTACAAATATCCTTAGTTTATACCCTAAAATACCGGCTATACTCCTTAGTTTGTCTCTCACCCTTGCCATTCTCCATCCTTTATCGAGCCCATTTATCAAACGCAACTACTGCATCCTCGTTTGTGAGTAAATTCAGCCTAAAAGCAATATTTTAGCATTGCTGAGTTTAACATAACCGATGGAAAATACAAAAACTACTGAAACCTGTCTTTCTGAAAGTGATAGAATTTTTTTAACACTAAATAGAGACCCTTAAAAATTTTACATCACGTCATTGTTAGCAAGGATAGCAGTGTGCCGAGTTATTAATTCCATCAGTTCATCTAACAAAAAATGTCCCGTATGATTTCATGTTCTGGAAGAAATAGTATCTCATAGTATTCATGGATTATTAGTGTTTTCAACACTAATAATCATCTGTATTCATACTACTAAAAGTATAAGTATCTTAACCCGTGTAATGCATGTAAGTATGCCTGCACGTAGCACTCTCCTAGTTTCTAGTTTAGCCGTGCATTGCAGTTCTGACTGCTTTATGTCCTCGCCAAGTGGTCAGGAGAGCTTGTAGGGTTTAAACCTGAATAAGGGCGAGTATTGCATGCCTACTTCATTTGCCGAAGAAATTGGCAATGCTTTATCAAGCAGTAATTATCTAAAAATGAATTCTGTCATATTTTGTCCGGCTGGAAATTACAAATCGAGGTATGCTTTCATTGAGCACGAAAACCGCAGTTGGCGGACAGCGAGGTAAAAATTATTCAGGCATTTATTTTTTCGCTGCCTTTCAATGTTTCATTTTGAATGAAAACTCTTCCATAATTAGTAAAGATTCAGAAAAAAATCTTGAATCACAATTGCCGTTCCCTTCGTTGAAAAATGAATTCATTAAAGTTCGAGTTAAAAATTATTCGGCAGCAGCATTAAGTCGCCACTTTCAGATGAAGGTGAACGGGTTCCAGATAGATGGGACGGATAGATCGATTGGCAGACAAGCGAGGAGTTTTTTTCCGTGCACCTCTTTCAAATTTCACAAGAAATCTGATGACTTGATCTCGAAAAGTAATCTCTTAATAGCTTTTCCATGTGCCGTTCCATTTGAAGAGTTTGCCTATCACAACTTCTCTTAAGAGATTTACGCATGCGATTAAGTCCCAGTAACCTGAGGGAGACGTGGAAATATTCAAATTAGAGGAAAAATCAAGGTATAGGTGCAACATAATAAAGCTTTTAACCTCCTAAACTTTCTGTTACTGCATGATGAATAGTTAATTACCCGCATTTGAAATTTTATAAAAAACAAAATAAGTTAACAAACATGATCCAGTATTATTAATGATATTATCGTGAAAGTTTAAAATCGTGTAATTAATAGGTACTACCATTTATGTTTGGAAAGTGTCATTAAACGTTTGCTCTATTTTTTTCATGTTCTTCAGGTCTATTCTTACTTTGAAGCGTTTAAAACTTAAATAAGAATCATATGGAGAGAGGAGGCGGCTATCATGCGTTCATGAAAAGGCCAGAGAATCTTAAGGTAGTTTGAGCTCAATTTATCTCTAGTCATCATAAGGACCATACTTGAACTTTATAGTTACATTCAAGCAGGTTTAAGAAGTATAAAGTGTAAATTATAACATTTATAACGGAGAAAATGTGTTATGCAGAGCTGAGATTGTTAGGAATTAACCAAATGTGCATACATATTTGAGACTTCAACTTGACCCATTTGTATAAAGCCGTACGATTAAAACGCCTTCACTACCGATGGATATTTTAAGCCCACTATGCGATACTTCATGTTAAGTAGCTTACATGCAAAAACTTTACAAGATGCGCCGAATTATTATTACGACCGATCTGTTTCGTCAATTATTTGACATCATCAGGTATGCCATATAAGACATCAGGTCCAATATGGTATATGCCTGACGATGCCACAAATACAGAAGAGGGGGGAATTGGAGGTAACAGACCATTTCAAAGCAAATTTTAGCTGTCACAATATTTTGGTACGTCTAGTTTAACTGAAATACTCATAGTCCTGAACAAGATTTTATAAACATAATTTGGGAGTGCGTGGAGAAAAATGATCGCACTCATCTGGGTTTCTTAACACCTGAATCTTCTGCTTCACTCCATTGATTAAAGAACAGAATATATAGCGTCAGAGAGATTAAAAAAACAGGAAACGGCATTGGTTTAGCACAAAATCAAGTAGCGTAATGTATAATGCTGTGGGATTTGTAAATTATTTTCGACAAAACGACAAAATAGGAGAGATACACCGCCAAACCGAGAGGCACCAAAGTTCCTTTTTTGGAGGCACCGTTTTTGTGATTATAACAAAAACAGCGTGGCAGAAACATAAGACAAATCGACAACTCACAATTCACCACTGTCCTCCCCCCCTCCTTTTCTCTGTTCCTACGATGGCTGATGTACTATTACCCCCTGCCACACGCCTCTGCGGCGGCTCGCAGTGTAACATGTACATCTACATCTTCAAAATATCCTGCTGACCGCCTCAAGGGTGTGTGGCAGGGGGTGAGTAGTCACCAAGATGCATTACACTATACCCTTAAGTTAGTGTGACTACGACTATTGATGCATTAGCATAAATCGCTAAGGCTTATCACGAGGTGAAGCCTCACAAGCATGCACTACACTATAAATATGCTACTGTAGCGTCGGACGGGGTTTACAATTTATTACCACTTTCTCTATTTTCTTTATTCTTTAACTCTGTTCACTCGTGCAGAGCAGCTTCCAGTCCTGCTCTCCTTCATACTTCACAGCCCATCTCCCCTCCCAAACAAAACCTTTGCAACCAAAACATTTCAACAATCAGAAATTTGTGCACTAAAATAAACGAAAACATTTAAACAAAAACTATACCGAATTAAAATACAAATACTGAGGTATGGTTCAAACTTTACACTACCAATTTTGGAGGGACTGTTTGTGTTTATGTTTATTGGAACTACATAAACTGACATAGATTCAAGACCTAAGATGTATTACTCGAAGCATATATACGGCACTGGACGAAGTTTGTCGGAAACTATTTTGTAATACGTGCTCACGAGGTGAAAACCACGTACAGGGACTCCATGCAAGGGAGGGAGGGTGGAGTGAAAATCTACTTGCCAGACCGTCAGATTTATCGTGCCGAGGCTTCAATTTTCAACTCTTGAGGACTTAAACCCTGCGTGTTTTTTTATTCCTCCCCGCGACCACCCCACGGCACCCTTCGCGTAATCAGACTCTCCATTCATCCTTCAATTCACGAAAGGCCTTGAATAATCCCGAAGTATCACGCCCCCTTATTTTTTTATGATCCTCCATCTCTTACCCCCCGACCCAACCCCCCCAAACACATCAGTTTACACCCCACATCTCTTGCAACGCCATCTTTCTTCCTCGTTTTTTATATGCGATATCTCCGCTTTCAAGCGAACGTTGAATTGGATGACCGCCGCGACTTCTACAAATTCACGAGCCGGGCAACCGAATTCTTTTGTTTGTTTTTTTTTCGCGCGAACCATTTAATTCTCCCTGCCGCGGCCAAAAAGACCCGAATGTAAGATTCGTGCTGCACAGGAGATGAAAAGTTGGATTTGGGTTGAAATTTTGTAGCAATCATAACTACGTACTCCGCTCTACTTCCCTCTAAATTCGAAATAAAATAATTTGTAAATAACATCGATTGTTTCTAGCGCACAAATACAGATCTACGTCACAATCTACCAGATTTTCCAGAGCCTTGATTAAGGCAGGAAAGTCTTCTACCGTAACGTCGGCGAGCATGGTAAGTTTCGAAAACAAATCTCACAAGGATAATTTACAACTTAGCAAAATACTGTATAAAATAACCTGTATTGTAGAAAAAATAGTATTTCATACGAATATGATCAAGTTTGTACAGCTATAGCTGTAGTATTACACAAAAAAATCAGAAAAAATCTCGAGGATCCTAAATGACCACGTAGGCGCCTAGCGTACCATATAAGTTACACCAAATTGTTTTCACACTAAACTACGACAAAAATAGCATAAGAGTCTTAGTGATCGATATACGGGTAAAAATATATGTTTACTTTGAATGAGATGAATGATATGTGCAAAAAAGCTGTTATCAAAGAAGAAATGGAGCACTAACCTCGAGGACAACGCCATAATTCCCTAATTCAGCTTGTAGTCTATCACACTCCTTCCTCCAACCATGCACAGTGACAACTGAATCTAACTGAAAGAAACCAGGCAAACTACTTTGTATTGAGGAAGGGCTTATCGTCCTAGCGACGGAATTTCGAGGCAAATGTAACAATGTAAGCACATATTAGTGCCGCCGAAGCTTCACCCTTCATTACGTACCACATATGGTACGCTAGGCGTTAACGAGTTAACCAGATGGAGAAAACCGAGAAGAACTCATCAGTCACAATCTACATCTAATACTACACTAGGAGCTGCCACGACGCGTGTGGCATGGGGTGTTAGGATACCAGTATTGAAAAGAGTAGGGCATAGGGAGACATTTATTGGAAGAGGGAGAGGACAAAAGTGAAATACATATATATGAGTGGAGTTACCTAAGTTATTGCATAGAATTTGCTGTAGTCATTAGTGTCGCTTGGGAAGAAGGAGATTTGTTCGTACCTACCAGTTCGGTAGCATATCTCTCTTATTTTGTTATTTCTATCAGTTCTAGAGATATAGTGCGGGGTAGTGATATCATGTGCCAACTTGAGACTAGCCTGATTTATATTTTTGAAGTAATGATAGCCTTGCAAGAAGCCTCAAAGTCTGAAGCGAATAGTGTGGTCACATTTATGATGAATGAAACACATGATTATCCCACAGAGTGGTGAAATGCGTCATTCACTCAATCAATCTACGGAAGATTACTGTTTTATTCATCGTGAATATCGAAAACTTCCACTCAGTCCATGCGGAACTGTTATGTTTCAATGTGGTCCTAATTTTCCCCTAAACCCACCAAATTTCCGCCAGGAGGGGAGTCCCCACCGGTTTAAAACCCCTAGTCTTGAGTTGCTAAATAACCCCCCAAGACCGGTATAACAGCAACTCTAATAGTGCAATCTAGTTGCATTCCTATTTACTCACTCCAGCCCACCATCACTTAATTAGATGAAGGTATAACTGAATGCGTGCCATGGCCTTGACAGGGGTGTAGGTATGGGGGGGATCAATCCTCCCTCTTAGGCCAGAGGCCTCTCTCCTGCCTGCATGTCATGGGTGACCGATAATGTTTTCCGGCGATGTTTAGGGAATGAAACGCATTGGCTCTTCTTATATGAGCAATGGACGTAGATATTTACGAAATCGCGACACAGACTGAAGAGCCCACGGTAGCCGGCCAGTCAAATGTAAACGGGAAGATACCCCGTGGCACTAACACCAACCAGTTGTCCAAATTTTACAACCTGGGCTTCTCCGCTGGTGGGCTAATGGAATCCGGGACCTGACATAAATATTTCAAGCCCATGTTCACATTTAATTCCCCGGCATGACTTACCCGCTAATGATGTTGTCTCACACCAGTTTCATGCAATTTTTTAAATGACCCTGTAAAATAGGAAATTCCAATTATTAAAATATGTATCGATCGTATGTACCCATTAAAAATACGTATCTTCGCCACTGGGCTTCTATGTTTCCGAAGCCCCCTCCAAAGTGAAAGATTTAATGATCCGATTCAAGATGCATGGCAACGAAATACCCTTGTTTGTTGAAACATGGGAGTGTTTTATCCACTAAAGTTAGAATCCATCTTTGGGGCAGACGAATGTGGGTGACTTCGGAGTGCGTGCAGGAGAAGGCATCCAGGTCGCAATGCTATTAATTCACTTCACAGTCTGTCGTTGCACGGCAAATGCGATTCGCGGACGTGAGAGTCAACTGAGGCAAAAACCACGTTTCCCGGCTAATTAGCCGCTCAGCACGTAGCCCCAATTCGTAATCTTCTTTAGAGAAAAGACGCTCACGAATGGGATTTCTGAGGAACTCGACGATTAACTTCATGCTCAAACCGTTCCCATTCAAATACGCGGGCGTAACTCCTGAAAAAAATAACTGTCAACTTTTTTTTCAACCACCAGTCTAGTGGGAGATGGAAAGATACGAATGATTTCAAACAGCCTGCCCATTAGTCACGTAATGAAAGCCTGCAAAAGTGGAAGTGACATTCAAAATTATATTCTGTAGCTTCGACTCTGTAATTATTTTTATAATGACTTTTGTAGATAAATTTAGAAGTAGCAGCTGCCTTTTCATTTTGCAGCGGTTGAAGGTGAAATAGAATTTTTGTTATATAATTCCTCGGACAATATTCCATCTGCAGCAAGTAATATACTCTGAACGACCTATGAAATATGGGTAAGCAAAACAGGTTGTGTCCTATCCCAACATTCTTCTCTGATTTTTTTTGGAAATAAGGGTACATTTTAATATTGTAGTGTTTATCATAAAAAGTAGAAACACCTTTAGCTTTTGTAATCATAAAAGAAATGTTTCCTCATGAGTAAGCAACATGTTTAGTTTATTTTAGACGCACGGTGCACAAGAGTAACAACTCTTACAGAATAAATTTTGACAGTATCAATATATACATATATTTCATTTTACTTTTGTTATGACCAAATATTTGTCCAATTTTTAAAACCATTTTAGGATCTTACACTTTTTGATTTTTGTCTCTTTTACCTTGACGGTAGCGCAGCGTATCACGATCAGATAATCACAAACGAACAAATAGATTGCTAGAGACCATTTATGGGTCTTATTCATGCTGAGAAAAGCAGTTACCCTGGGTTCAAACATTGATTTGTTATGAAAAGCAGATGGCAGAATGTTTTGGTGGTTCATGACAGAGGCCTTTCTAACTATTAAGATCGACGAAGTGTCGACTTACGCCATAAGGATTATGAAAGCCATTTATCCGATTGAAGAACCATATTTTAAAGTCATCGCGTGTTATGGTATTTTTTATGCTTTAAAAAATCTGTACATAACTTTTGCAAGAAAACGGCAGCAAAAGAGAACTTAATGTATTAATTTCCACGTGTTACTGCGAAGCCATGCCGTGAGCCTCCACTTACACCGTTAAAACTCACCTTTAAAGTTAATCGAGTAGTCTTCATCGAATAAACACCTTAAAGACTAAATACATGTTAAATTTTAAGTCCACCATTAAACACGCTGTTCTTCAAATTGATAACCACTCCATTGAACGAGTATCTAGATTTACTTACCTTGGATGCAGCATCAACGAGGGCTGAGATTATTTTCAGGAGATCAAGTGTCGAATCGATGAAGCCATATTGACATTTGAATATATAAAGACGATGTTTACCCTGAGAGATCTAAGTCTGTCATTAAAATGTTATGTCCCTCAGTGTTATGTCTTTTCAACTTCACTCTAGATATCTGGTCAATGGCTGAAGCCAAGGTGAAGAAGAGTTAAGCGTTTGAAATGATACTCTACAGACGTATTTTAAGGGTCTCTTGATTGGATCAGGTGGCGAATGAAGAAGTCCTTCACACAATAGGTGGCCAACCCCAACTAATGTGGATCATTAAAAAAGGAAAATAATAATTCCACGGACGTATAATGAAACACGTAGATATATATCGAAGTCTTCTGTTAACTTTCAAGTGGAAAGTTGAAAGACGACGAGGCTCTGGTAGAAAAAGAATTTCCTGGCTTGTCAATCTAGAGAGTGGTGTGGATCAGCATTTGAATTATTTCGAACTGCATCAAGCAAATCAGACATCGTCTTAATAATAGCCAACGTCTGGATCGGATAAAACAGAAGAATATGTTTCCGTTTATGCTAGAGCCGTTAAATGAAATTTGGTTCAGAATGAGTAACAATCTCCGTCCTATAAGAAATTCCGAAATAAAATTAAGCTTCTTATTCTCAAGCCCATTGTGATTACTGGGTAGGGTTAAAACTTCACGGAGCAAATATCATAGCATCTTGTCAAGGTGGTCATAACGTCTGTTCCTATCTTCCTGAAATAATTTGACACATGTCTGCATCTACTCATATGTCTGAAATCCGTACAAGAAGTGTAGCAGAGGTAGTCAGGTTATCAGTAATCAAGATGGAAGAGCTGATTGTAAAAGGCTTTGAAAAGAGAGGGGATTGAAAGGGAAATACACTTTTATTCTAGTAGTAATTATAATTTATTATTGCCTATGACCAAATAAATATGTAAATGCCAAACTTCTTCGGTATTTTGCATTATAATTTAGCCACTTCTTCGGTACTCTGGTATTTCATCTTGGTTGAATTCCCTTGCTCGCATTTCACTTTATGCTGGGTTATACTGAAATGAAGGCCAGAATGTCTTGGACCCTGGTTGTCTGCAAGTTTATGATCTTTAAATACGAATCTGTATTATTTATGTCTATTATCTGTATGTCAGTTCATATCCTCACCTATCATGGCTAGTTTGAAAGTGTGATGAACTTGATTATTTTGATATTACATTTCGTCTGGATTCGTTGTCAAAACCTAGTTGAGTAAACATTATTCCCTCACTCGTGAAATAAACCATGTAATGAAACAGCATCTTAGATTCCTCACCACGAAGCGGGAATATGAATATTCACCGGCTGTATTTCAATTAAATGAAAGCGATTGGGAAAAAAAATCTCTTCTCCTTTTTAGTTGGTGCTGAGTCTGCTTTGTTGCATTAATGGCGATAGAAACCGTCTGCAATCATGTTGGTTTTACGACATGAAAGGTTTTTCCAAAGTCTCAAGGAAATCTCACAGATGAAATCCTTTGTAAAAATTTTCCCTTGAAAAACAAAGTTAGATCTCAAAAGAATTTTCCCGGAATCTTCTCCTGAGTGTTGGCCTTGTTTCGACAAAAGATCCAATCTCAGACGTCATTGCGTCACTCTCTTTGCAGTCAATGTATTCATTCGAAAATTCAAGAATATGGAAGGAGAGTAACCAAGAAGCAATCATTTTGGCTTCATTGTGCTCTGCAACCCTTTTTTAAAATCTTCCTGCGACTTGGGAACTAGAATTTTTTATGACTTTCGTAACATCCTCCGACTCAGATAAGGGATTTAATGCCCTCGAAAAAAGATCTGAATGCTGGGTGAGATGGTTATTGAGGCAAAAAATTAAGTTTTACTGCCAAAAACGTGGCCTGAAATCCCATAAAGATTTGTCAAATCTAAAGACTCAACTTTGACACAAACTGATAATCGTTACCGTGTCACTCGGGCCATAAAAACCCACATTTTATTTAACTGTCAATTTCAGCATTATCTGATGTGTAATATTTCGTGAAGAAATACTGTGGCTCAAATGATGAAAAGCCCTAATTCAGCAAATCATTATTCCATTCATCGTTTAATATCCCAGAATATATTTTTTTCACCTCTTCATTTTATCTGGTATACTCTTTTGTATCTATATTTGAACTGAATGTTCGCTGAATTTTTACGTATTTATGAAAATTTACATTTGTACAACGTTTGTATTTTAAATTGGCTAATTAAAGGCAAGGCAATGGCTTCATTAATTTCTTCAATTTAATTAACTTCAGGTTTTTAGAACGGAAAACTTCACAGTGAATACCACGACACAGAGTTGAGATGAAGCACAAACTTTTCAAAATGTTAAATTCTCTTTGCAATCGCTCGCTCTCCTTTCATTGGCTGAATATTGTGTCAAATGTACCTGGGGAAGTCTATATTTTGGATCTCAATCAACCCTAATTTAGTGGCTCTAATTCACAAAATATTTTTCAGCACACTGAAATTTTAAGGACTATGAGGAATTGCATGGTTGGTAGCAAAATGGAGAATTTTTCACCATAATTATTTATAACTGGAAGATATTAATTGGAGAATTTTGCACCATCATTGTTTATATCTTGAAGTTAATGCTAGCATGTCTATGTATAATTTATGTAATCTCCGCAAATTCAATGAATTGGTTTCTCTGTCACTGTGACTTTCGATGATGAATATCTTCATGCCTTCAAAGATTCTCGACATATTAGAAATTGTTTAAATTCCTTACCATTTTTTAAAGGTCTCGCTAAGAACCGTGTGACATACTAGTTTATCGACAATGCAAACATGCTTACATGAACAAAAAGTAGCATCCGAGCTCCAATTACGTATTGGAAACCAAGTTAATCGGTAAGAACTAAATGAATAGATTGAATTTTATATAGATACTCTCATATAAGTATTCACGTTTTCGAACACCGTGGAGATATTTTAGTGCCATTTCCCGGGAATATATTGTTTTTTATCCAGTTAGTTCTCGAGTTTTTTCCATCCAATGTTTTTTTTAATGCAAACGATGATAAATCGAGGCTGGTTATTCATCCCCATATCTGCTCACCAATCCGTCTTCTCGAATACCATACAACAAGGAAAAATGAGGTCGAGCTGGAATGGGCTATCAATCAAAACTTAGTAACCGAAGAGCGGATGGGAGTATATTTTTAGGACTTTTTTCTCGATTCACTTATCTCTATTCTGACTGTCATAAGCTCGCCGATGATTGATAGCTGATTACAAAGAGTGGATAGTTGAGCATAGTGTCTGTGATGCAAAGATAAACATTAAACTATAATGCAATCAACAAGGTAAAATTTTATACACATTGCGTAAGTGGATATTGAGCAATGTTGACACTTCAAGATGAAAATATACTCTCAATCAGATATAGTTGCTGGGAATGAGTTAGTATAGCAATGTCGTTTGGTAGAGATATCAACCGTAGCCCACAGATCATCATATGCTACAAAAGTATTAATTTAACTCACATGCATACTAAAATTCCAAATATAGTTCAAAGACCATCACCCATGGCTCAAGGTTATGTGACAACAAGAGATTTTTCTCTTACACAACTGATTTGCTGAGGCGGCTTTACTCATGGATGTCTCTTATATGTATGTATAAGGGTGGGTTTATTCTGGAAAGTTACTTCCTGATGTTTCTTCATCAAGAGCTTGCGGGGGATTATACTACGACTAAAAAATATATTCACGAGTTACTACAGAGCCAGATTGGTTGATTCGTCTCTGCAAGCGACTTTCCGAAACTTTTAAGAGTTCTGCAAGTGGACTTGCAGAGCCGTACCATAGAGTAAGTACATAAGTTTCAACTTAATACTAAGAACAGTATGCCGGCAACTGGATTAGGAATATAAACTCGGAAGAGCCAAGTTACTAGCCAAAATTCAAGGAAATATTTTTTGTAACTATTCTTATGAACAAAATCGACTAACTATTGTCACCACTAAACGTAGCGACCCTTTCTGCTTCAGGATATATTTTCAGGCTCATGGAACAAGCAAATTCATAATTTTTCAGCATTTCTTCCTTCGCCATCTACGATATCCCTCCAGAACTACATCAAAAATATATACCATTTTTGCGCGTGCGGTGATACCTCTATATATACTTACTCTATGGCCGTACACACCAGCTTTTTACAAATAAATTCGCTTGCTGCAACTAATGTTTGCAATAAACTTGCCAGTGTAAACCCACCTTAACAGTATTATTGTAAGTTGCTTAAGTAGCTCTTTGATGTGTTAGCACGCACTTAAATATCAAATTTGGTCGATAGAGGTAGTCATCGGCACACTATCGACCACGGTTGCACTTTACACTGAAAATAGTTTAGCTTATATTTTTCCTTCAAGTAGTATTTTGAACCTGCGATAAGATTGCATCACATTCGGGGAACTCCTGATGACATGACTCCAATTGGGATTAAAAATGTAAACATGAGATTAATTAGCTGGAGGACTTATTGTTAGAAAAATAAATACATAGTTTCGCAGGGAAATGCTTTTTTTGTTTGAAGTTACTTAAATGCATGATTTTTGACTGTACCTACATTGAATAATCTACCATATAAAAGGCTACGCCTACGCACGTATGATTCAGTTGCTAGCTGTACTGATTCAGATGTGCGCCTATAGATTGCAAGGGAGCTCCCATATACGTTCTCCACTAACTTACACATGACGCGGCCGTAAGCATTTTTCAAAATAAAGTAGGTATCATTAAAAAAAAATTGTAAGTAATTCATACTTACTTTCAAGGAGATTTTTGAGTTTTTTTTTAGTATTGTCAAGCCTTAAATTATTTTTTAAATTTATATTTTGATTATTTTATTATTATTGATGTAGTCTGCTCATTTATTCCAGCATTCAAGCTAAAATGAGATTGTTACGGAATTTACCTTCAACATAAAATGACAAATCCTAAACCTTATTTTTGCCTGTATCAGCAGGCTAGTAGGGAATAAAATAATACTCACACTTAAAGCAGTACGCTTCATAGATTCGCATCCATATTTCATGTGATTTATATATATTCATAACTATATTCCAATTTCGAAGAGCGCAGTGTATAAAAGTGTTTACTGGCGATAAAATAGACCTGTGGTACGCACATGTTTAGTTCACTTCTCATTCTTGATGGCATGCCACGAAACATAGACTTTAGATTTATTGTTCATATTCTTAAGTTTTTGACCTGATTTATCGACTTATTTAAGAAACAGGTTAATTCTTGGGCTGGTAAAAGCAAAAAGCGTGAAGAGTCATGATAATTTTTAGCATTAGAACCATATTATCTTCATTTGTCAAATGCCTTCATACGACTGTAAATTCGTTTGCGCGTTCCCGCATGCATTGCTTTCTGAATTTCTCCGGATCCGATTTTGAAGTGTTCTTGCCATTATACCTTACATTTAAGTAGCCGTCGTACATATGAACAACATTCTACTAGTATTCGAGTTACGGGCGAAGACAGTTGCGCCCAGGGCCTAAGGTTGTTGGAGCGATTTTTGTTTGTGTACAGAAATGCGTGAAACTTTGCATACGCGTCGTTATTGGTTATATATACCGATAAAAGGGAAAACACTTCATGTTTCCGAATTAGTTTCTTGGCAATTCAATGTTATTATAACACGTAGCCTTAGGTATGGAACATGACATATATTTTGAAATAATTCGATTACATATCTGCAGATTTTCTCGTAAACGTGAAATAATATGTTTCATCTTTATATATATAAAAGTCAATGTATGTATGTATGTTCCACATCTCCTCCTAAACCACAGGACCGATTTTGATGAAATTTGGAACACATGTTTGTTAGTGATTGACAACAAACACTGTAGGGTTCAATTAACCTAAACCCTTTTTTTCAGGGTTAGGGGTGTGATCATTACTATTATGTATATAAATATTATGGTATCTGTCTGTCCGTTGCTTCATCACGCAAAAACTACTAAACCGATTGAGCTGAAATTTGACATGCAGATAGAAAACATACCTGGTATATCAAAAAGCCCTCAGGGCCCCCATAGGCCCCCGAAGGTCCCCCCTGGTGGTCCATGCTAAGCATTGGGTTCGGTGCAGTGGTTTCATTTTTTTGCTTTTTAAAAGTACTTTCACTCAAGATATAGGGCTGGGATTATTTTTATCGGATGGCTGAATAATTGAAGTTTCTAATTCCTCCAATCGATTTTCTTCTACGCTCCGAATTTGTCTGAAATTCATGTTTTAAGCTGAATTATCTAACATTTTTCTCTGAAATCAACAATAGCATATTTCCTTGACAACCAGAGATTTGATTTTCAAAGGATATTCACGCCTCTAGCATTTAAATATTACGTCTTCTTGCAGGTCCATGATAGCACGGAGAAAGAAAATCTGTATCAGAAGAGCCTAGAGTCCCAAGAGCCCCATGATAGATTGCTCCAGGGGGTAATCGATACATTCAATGCATATTTACAACAAGTATACTCTTCAATGTCTATTCTCAAATTAGCTTTCAGAGGGGCACTGCATATATATGAGAGAACACTTATGAAGTAAACGAGACACATAAAGGAATTAAATAGATTACACACACATTTATGTGCAAGAATATTAACGTGCAGCGAATATTAATGGTAATAATGCCTCTGTTGCTACAACAAACCAGGCATTGTTTATTATCGTTTAATACTCAGATGAATTACACGTGGTGGATCTGTCTGCATCTGCCTCTCATTTAGATTGAGAACTGTTTTTAGACCAATTCCCACTTCATAAACGTTACGAGTTATTTATATGTTTAAAAGTGTTAAAGTGCAGTTAACTTGGGTACATTCACTCAATCATCGAGTTACCCGTTCAAGACTCTCGCTCGCCGCTGTGTTTCCCCTCCTTGGACTTAAAAATATATCCATCCACATGCCTAATAGAAAAAAGAGTAACCTTTCGAATAAATCTTCTAAAGCAAAAGGAATGTATTCTTTGCGAGAAAATTAGCCCTTGCAATAAAAACGACCAAAGTTAGACTTGGATGCTCAAAGACATGCCCACCAGCGACCTCATGATAATCTCCCTGTGGTGTTTCTCGGGTTACGCTAAGATTCGCACAAATTTAATCCTTACCCAACATACGGACGGGTAACGAGCTCTAAATCTGGTTCAAATACAGACCCATCTGTTTCGAACCTTCAATCTGTTTTAAGATGGCGGAAATTATAATGATGTCACTACATGCTTCCTACCCGAAAGAAGAACGGAAATTCTGCGGAATTAACGACATCCGTGCATGAAAATCGACAAGTGCACTGATAATCACGATACATTTTTTATTTAGCAACCGAAACCAATGACTTATCCTCTCTCCCCTCCCCTCTATCCCCTCTATCCTCTATCCCCTCCAATGACAATCCTCTACCACCCGGACTGCACCTTCGGCTATGCCGAAGGCGCAGTCCGGGTGGTAGAGGATTCATTGGTCAAAAAAATATGGTTTCTGCTGCCATTACTCCTCTTGACGTTATCAACTGCTGGATTGTACCCTTCTGTCCAATCCTGATTAATATACTCAACGCACATATCAAAGTTGAATAGTGCAACTGAATTAAGTCATGGAATGCAAATATATGTATGTACACAAGGGAAGCGATCAAGCTGTTAATCACTCAGAAGACGGCTCAAGAGAAACGAAGGGACGAGGTGACTATCTATCAACCTTTGCTACTTAAGTAGTAATGAGCCTGTATGGCCGATTTTTGGGTTTCCCGTCCATGAAAGTGGACCAATAGTCACTCATCTCTCCGTGTACCTGGAAAAAGGTCAGCATGTCTATTACAACGAACACAACATACAAGATAGGTTACGAACTCCTCGAATGACCACGCATACAGTTTTTCTTCAGGCTTTGCGGTTTTCTTATAAAATAAGTTCAACGTATTTCACACCCGTTGAATTTCAACGGGTATCTTCCGCTCGTAGTATTATATAATATATGCATAAATATCAAGGCATCATGCCGAGTAAACGAGGCGTAATTAGATAGATTTTCGCTTTAATTTAAAATGCTTCGCAAAAAATCCAATTCATAGCAATGCTTTCTTTAAAGCAAACATTTTAAAATATAATTCTTGTATGATATGCATTTCTGCATGTTTGGTGATTTCCACCGTTTAAACAGGTGTAATTGTGGTCCAAAACCTTTTTTCAACTTGAAAATTTATTTAAATTTGAGCTCAATGACTCACGATTACCGCTCCAGCCACCTTAAAGGCATTTGAACCACCCGACACGCCATAAAGGAAGAGGAAGAAGATGGAGTCATGCGCTAGGCAAGCTCACTCTCTGTAAAAATAGATAATTGTAAATTGGTCCACGGTGAGGGGTGTTAACGGTCGGCGGCGGTCGTTTTTCAAGTAGATCCATTATCGCCCTAGATGGTTTAATGGGGCAGGTTGTGAGAGAGCGCACGGGTGAGTCCCATTCAACTCGGATCCGTAGCATCAGCCGCGGCTACCGACGTAAAAATCCTTCCCACGCCTATTCACCTCGAGCGCGTTATTAAGAACTTCCTCTCACAGCAACCTCTCTTTCATCCTCTTCTCATCTGAGTGAGTCCGTCATCCCCTCTCCCTCTCCATTGGATTGTTGTCAATGCCCCCCTTCCCTGAATTCCACCCCTTACCCACCCCTCACCGGTGACGAAGCCAGGATTTCGTTTCTGGGGGGGGGCATATTAAGTATAACCATTGGGGGGGAATGAATTTTATTAGGAAATTAGGAGCAAAACAATGTTTGTGCAAGTAAGGGAGCAATAGTCCTCCAGTGTAAATGCCGATTTTTATGCCGTGAAAATTTCTGGAAGAAGAAAATACCCTCAGTTTCTGTGCTCGAAAATTACAAATATCTTCGAAGAAAAAGTTGTTCACAACAAGGAATTAATGAAATCAAAGTTTCATGCTAAAAAAATATTGTTGTTTTCTTTCAATGCCCTTTAATTAAAAAAATGCAAAATTCCGTGGAGGAGTGAGATGTTCGGACCCCAATAACCCCTGGATTTCAGAGCTTTTATTTTGAACTAATATTTCAAGCCTGAAGCCGATTTTTTTTTAGATAAAATTTTCCGAGCTCCAACGAAACATAAAAGCCAATGCAACTGCTCGTGGTGGATACAGAGTGGACGATTTTGAGACTAAAAAGGTCTTTTATTCGTGAGGAAGTGTGTTTGAGTCCGTCACCTTCTCCCTTTCAATGATGGCATTGATGATTGATGTAATCCCAGTTTTCCACTCCCCACCCCAATCCCTCATATCCCATTCATGAAAGCCTTCGTCCGTCAACCTCAGACGTTAGGTCAACGTTTAGAACAAATATTTAAAGTCCTAAGCTAATCTTTTTATGTGAAGAAACTTTCCGAGCCATATGGTGTCAACCTCCTCCGTATCTTTCCATGGCTACGTCTTCCTTCAGTTTCAGCTCCATCGTTAATCCTTTCAAACGATCTCTCCATGTCTTACTTGGTCTCTCCCTCTCCATGTATCCTTGTACCTCCATTTCAAATGATTGTTGTCGTTCGAATCTCGCCTGAATTGAAGTCGTTCCGACAGTTCTCTATGTGCCTACCAACCTCGGTGTTTTACTATGATCTGCAGAAACTTAAACATTGGCAATGGTGTAATAGGCCGTAAAAAGTGTGTCACAAATCCGCATTATTAGGTAAAGTGGTCAATACTTAGTTCCTCAGTCATACCTTCAAAGCTACCCTTTCCCATTTCTTATAAATGAGACTTTTAACTAGGTTTGTCGATATTTAGTGTAGCTAATTAGTTTATTTGCTCCCTAATGTTTGTTTCACCCCTTTCCACACACCCTTGAGGTAGCTTGCAGGGTATTCTGTAGATATAGATGTATCCTTATATGCTACCTAGTACTAACAGCAAGTCGTGTATGTTTCCGTTATAACTCTAGATTCTCTGTGTATTCTTGTAGCTGTAAAATACATTAACACAAATAGTTTCTCTGACATTGGTGGCATTCCAATGTGTAGTGCATGTTGGTGAAATTTCGCCTCCTGTTCACCTACTATTTGCAGGACGTGTTTGCTAATGCATCAATATTCGTGGTTTTATTAACTCTATTATGGTATAGTGTAGTCCATGTTGGTGATAAAACGTCCCATGCCACGCACCCTTGAGGTGGCCTGCAGGTTATTATGTAGATGTAGATAAAAAACCACATAGACTTATTTGCCATATTTCTATCTATGCTTGAAAGATAACGAAATTTCATCACTGCTTTTGAAGAAACACTTGTTATTCAAAGCTAATATCGAAATACGTTGAGGATTTATTCATCGAAATTCAACGAGTCGAAGTTCATTCAGCAATGGCATGACGTCGCGAGAATCTAACCAAAGGCGTCAGGTTCAAATTGTAGGCACAGTTATCGCTTTGAGATCGGTTCAAAAATAACCTGGAACCTTTCAACGAACGCTAAGACTCTCCATTAGCCTAAGTGACCAAAAATAATAGTAAACAGTAAACTCGACCCATAAACAACAGCTTGCTTAACTTCTTCTAGGAAAATCACGAAGAGGACGTGTGATAAGTTCCTTGCACGCTATTCTGGGCTAGATAACAAATATTGACTAAACACATTTGGTCCGTTGCTGATAAAATAACTAAACATTTGTGACTCTAGACTTTGCAGAGAGAGCTTTTTTATATTACTAATGGTGACAATGCTTTGATCTGTTTGTTTCTGACAAAAAATGCTTTCAGCTATGCTGATTGGGCTGGCTGTCACGAGACTGGGATATTTGAACCTTGAGCCGTTTACCGCGGTGGGTGGTTATTTAGGGAGGCGGCCGACAACTGAGATCATGACTGATTACGAAGCAGGGTCTCATACTTCAATCGTCGTCTACGGAATTAGGTACTACAGGGGTTTTAAGTGAATCATTATTTATTGGATGCTTATATATTTAGTATAAAAATAGAAAACTGTGTAGCCAAATTGGTAGACTACCTATCAAAGGTCTTCACGAGTTCTTTAGCCTCGGCCCACACTCAAAGGATAACTTTGTAAATTAAATGGTGCAATCATCGTTCTTTTCCGTCAGCTAACTAATTTCTTCAGAATTAGCTAGTTTTTGAAAAACCTGAAAATTGGTCTGAATGTGACGTATACCTTTACCTATGCGTTGAAAATAGATAGTAGCCGGAAAAATCCATGGGTGGAAATTTACAATGTGTGCAACGTTTTAATGAATTTGATCACCTATATTAGACGTGGGAAGACAAATGAGGAAGTAATTGGTATGTTGGGCAAGGAGAGGGAAATTGTGAAGGGAATTATGAGGTGACAGAGTACGTGATTCGAACAGGTGATTTGGGGCGAAGGAATGCTGAAGGCTGTGGTAGAGGGGAGGATACTGGGTAAGTGGGTAAGGGGAAGGAAGAGAATAGGTTTATGGACGGGATGAAGAAAGGCATGTTGAGGTGTTGAAAGATATAATGTATGTGGATATGTAAAGATGTAGAATATTCATAATCTCTCCCATTAAAACCTAAAATAATCGGTAGGTATTTGCTCTAATAAATGAATGTATTTGGCGTGGGCGTCTTGCAGTGGCCTGGATGGATGGCAATCTATTTACACTAAAATTAGAGAAATAGGCTACAGATCAGACAGGTTAAAAATATCACTTTTCCCGCGAACAAAAGGATACCATAGTGGTTGCCAATAAGACTTTAAACTAGGTATTTCCCCCAAAGCAGAATGTGTTTTATCTTTCTGCAACGGTTGATGCTAAGACGAAAAACTTTCGGCGAGTGCGGGCGTTTTAGTAATATATCTTCCTTATCTTTCTGCAGCCCTCATTTTCGTTCTGCGACAATGTCACGTCGTCGCTTGATGCTCTGCTTTGGGGGATATTTCGATAGATAGAGTTGCTACCTAGTTGATTTGCTACCTAATACATGTTTCTAAATCTGATACGTAGTAGCTAACTAGATAATATAATCACTAACAGTAGATCTTGCATTAATCATGCATGACTCTTGTATTTCTGTGCATAGGTACATTTATATAATTATTTTCTCTTGAATTACTTCCATACCTATTGTGTAATGCATTCTGGTGAAATATCACATCCTTGTAAGAATTTGCAGGTTTTCGCTAATGCATTAATAGCCGTTTTTTCATTTATCTTATTACGGTATAGTGAAGTGCCTGTTGGTGGTAACTCACCCCCTGCCACGCACCTTTGAGGTGGCTAGCAGGGTATTGTGTAGATGTTTTTCATTCCTCCTGTGTGTTACTAGAAACTAGGGAAGGATATTTGTAGCGAAGAAAGATATGGGAAACCCTGCCATGCATGTTTCCATGACGGAGATACGTGGCTCACAGTCGCTGTAGTCACGGGTGAAATAATGAAAAGGACGTGACACAGGGTAGCAGGGACCATAGAAAGAGGAATGTTGGATGTCGAGGCAGTGGGGGAAGGGTAAGAGCACGAAGGGGATGTATGGAAGTTATCAAATTATTTATCGTTGATGCTTTTTTTTCCTCTCCTCTTCAAGCTCTACTGGTTAACTCTCCCACCCACTCTCACGCAAATGTACAAGCGTGTCGTAACGTGACGATGAGGGCACCGCATTCACAAACGCACCCACGCCCTCAGCGGAAGGACGAACGGAAACGTCTCCCGTTTCCACCCTCCCCGCCCCCTCCTCCGTGAATCCTAAACCCTCACCCCATCCATCCCCGCACCCCATCTCCCCATTCTCTCCAACGAGTCGAGGAAAAACGGAGATAGGCATTTCTTTTTCAAAGGGGACGCGGTTCTCTATGTTACATTCATACATATATACTTAAAGTTAAGCACATGGCTACTGTTGCCAATATATCAAACTTCCTTTTTACGTGAGGTTGGTGTGCCATGCGTGGAAGCACTACAATGGTAATTTCTGGTGGCCCGGTGATGATAACTTCTACGATATATTAAAGTCATTGTTGGCGACGTAACTTTGTGGAATGGACTCATTATATATCACGAGTTTATGGAAATGCTTAGTAATATTCCGCCATTAATTTTTCTCGTCATAATCAAAGGTCAGTGGCCTAACCTTTCATAATGGAGTGAAAAAAATTACGGAGAAACAATGATACTATCAAAACCGCTCAGAAGAATGAAGTATGAAATATTGTAATTATTTAGCCTCGTGATAAGTAATTGAACAAAGTACCCAGGATACTTCTTTTTAGTTTTTATGGCTACAATAGTTTTCCAGTTTTTTATATATGGCTACATGCCTCTATAATTGACCAAGCTTTCAACTCAATTTCATAACTAAATAATAACTTAAGCTGTCCATAGCCAAAACTGAGTATTTTATTAAACATTGGAAATGGTTATATGTTTGAATAGTTAGAACTTAGTTGCTACTGATACTGATAAACTGATAGCCCAGTTTATTATTTGCATTGGCATATAGATTGTCTATGCGTTTATTATATCTAATTTCCCATGTCAAGGCAATCTAATGCATTTATTTACCTTTTAAAATAAACAAGAAAATAAAGGCAATCGATTCTTTTTCATTTACTCAGCACTCAATGTTTGTTATAAATATTCTCATTAAAAAAATTTATGATTTCAAAATATGTTTGCTCTAGTGATGAAATTAAATGGGTTTGTTTATTTGTTTTGTTTAAATTATTTGGGAAACCCGGTAAACGCATAATGTTTCACTTCAGAAACTCTTTTATATACATTGTTACGTAAATCTTTGTTCCATTATGTGTTTGGAATTCTATCAGCCTATGCTTGGCTAAATATTTAGTTATCCCAATTAAAATGCATCCGAGAGCAAATATTTCGTTCATTATTTTACTTTGTGAGAGATATTTCTGATGCTCTTCGAAAATTTTTAATTTAATCGGATTATTTTGGCGAAAAACGTTAAAAATTCGAATTTCAAATCCGATTTATAGGCAATTGAAAACTCAATCGGTAGAGTGACAGTGCATCAAAGTGATAGAACCAAAAAAGTGAAGAAAAAAACCATTGAAAGAGGTTTTTAAGTGCAAAAAAATCGACAGAATTGATGACGTAAAATTGCATTTTTCGTATTCAACATTCAAAACCTTCTGCTTTTTGCTAATTACATTATCAGGTTGCTTTCACGCTTGGTTGCATTTTGTTAGCAGGAAAAATTGTGCAAAATAACGAAATCCTTATTTTTTTAAGCTTCGATCGCATACAGCTTTACATCAAAACAAAGCGCATCGATTTTGTAAACAGTTTTCCGTAGAACCTAAAGGCTCTTAAAAAACCCAATGATTCTGCAAAAATAGCCAAAAACCTAATTGAAATGCATCATGGCTGATTCTCTTTTTTGTTCCTACTTACTTCAATTATGCTAAATTGAGATATAGTTAGTATATAGTTTTTTGGTTATTATATTTCCTAGTTGATTTCACAATTGGTGGCTTATTGTTTACTATAAAAATGACCCAAAAATATTATGACCTCCAACTGTACATCGATATACTTCCTTGCATGTCGGTTTTGTAAACAGTTTTCCATGGAACCCAAAAACTCTTTAAACAACCCCAGAGATTCCGTGAACAATTTAACTTGACAAATTTAAATCCCTATGGATATTTTATAAACATTACCCTTTTTTGACCCAACCTACTGCAGCTATGCTAAATGAAAATGCACGACAGCGTAGCAGACTAAATAAAATTATTGCTATGAGTTAACGTGCATGGAAAATAAAGGCTAGAGTTAAGTTTTAGGGCAAACATTTCTTTTTTACATTTCTGTGACCAAGAAAAGTTTAGGAATCGCTATTCTTATTGTTAGATGTATTTATTTATCACTCCAGTAGGTGTTACGTGAACGATGAAAAATGTAATTTTTGACATATACATATTTATATCATTATCTTCTTCCTCCTTATTATCTATCCTGGCAGGGCCTCGATAGTGCGACTTCCACTAACAATAAGGCATGAGGACATTTCGAGCTCTTTGTTGGGGAAAATGACGGTGTTCAGGAAACTCTGAGCCTCAATGGCGTGTCCCCGTTCGCGATACCCCTAATTGCTCACGCACGGATTGACTTGAAATGGAATTTGTCCGTGACTTATTCGACCGTTCGCTCCATTCTTCGAAAAAGCGCCATTCTCTACACTCGACGGGAAGAATGGAGGAGACTCGGTAGGAAAAAAAATGAATGACGCGTCCCGTTTCTTCAAGCGCCCCATTCCCCTCTTATGGGGCCATGAGTGTGCACTTCTCACCCCGGAAAATGGTCCGGGAACCACTCGCCCTTGGTTTCCACCCCTTTTTAAAACCGCTCCAAATTCCCTCTCCGTACTTAAACCCCCCCTGTATTTTTCTACCCTCCTAACCTCTACACATCCTTCTCCCCATACGGTTGGTCTCATGCTGTTGATTAACGAACACCTCCATCCCCTCCATTCCCATCAGCTGCTGAAGGATCTGGAACACAAATCTTCATCGCTCTCCACCCCCAAGCCTCTGACGTCCGCCTCTTTATGCACGTGGGGGTGTATCGTGCATCCGTTGCCTTGACAACCCTTTCCTTATTCACCCAGGGGTCCACCCACGCGGGGCTTGCCCGTTGAAAGAATCCATAATAACAGGTCTCCCCATCACAGGCCGACGTCCTATTCTTCCACCAGCACGTTTTTTTTTCGACCGACTCCCGCTCACCTTTCCTTGCCCCGCCTCTTCTTCCTCCACCCCCCCCCCTCCCACAATCCACTTCCGTCCATCTTTCCTGCTGGAGTGAGTTGGTTGTTTTTGTTACGATCGTGACTCACGCCGTTCAGCAATCGAGTGTTTTCACTCTCCACGCTCCTCACTCTTGATTCAGCCTCGTGGAACCCTCTTCTGGACGTACGTGAGTTTTGTTTTCGTTTCCTCCCAGATGATGACCAATTTGTCCGAGAAAAATCTTCAGCAATTTCCGTCAATTTTGCCCACACGTGTGAATACAACGTGATATGGCGCCCAATGGTGTGCGGATGGATAATATGGACAATGTGCGTGGCTTCTGTGAAATTGTGTTAGAAGGTGACTATAATAAACCATTGTGTGAGCCATTGGCTGCAAAAATAATGCCCCTTTTAATACGCTACATTTAATATACTATGGGTTAATCGTCACAACTTTTCCTTGCTCTCCATGTCCTTTTCCTAGCGGATTCAATTTGATGGATTTGTTCAAGTTAGAACTTGAAATTCTCATGGGGGAACCATTGAATTCATTTCTCTTAAACAGACTAATTGTAATAATTGCCATAATTTCCGCCTGTTAGTGACAATGTAAGTGCAAAAGTTCACCTCTTCCGAAGATGAATTACTTGACTTACTTGTTAATTGAAAAGATAGCTTTTTAAAATCTTTATTCAAGTATTTTCTCTTGATTTTTCTGTAATCCAATATTTTTTCAAAAGCGTTATTTTATGTGCTTATTCCCTTCGTGTTCAGAAATAAACCCAGTTATTTCGGTCAGTTTTGTCGTTAAGTTCCAGGAATATTTTTTTTGATTCCTCCCTTAGGTATGAAGTGCATACAATTAGTTTTTAAAATAGTCTCTGACTCTATTATCCTCTCTATCAATAACTCAAGCGCATAGTGCTTGGTTAGTTGAACTTCGTTTTGAGCGCATAGAGTAAGTAAGCAGGTTTTCTTACCCATCTAACTGACAAAATAACAAAGAAGACTGTGGAAAAAAATAATTATGAAGCTCTCTAGGGAAAACTGTTGAAACCTTTGCAAGTTCTTTTCCTTCCTCGGTAAAATTTTGTTATTTTTGTTATGTTGTTCCTGTGATCGCTTTTACCGTGGTGCGTTGGCTCTGGCAGTGTGTGCTGAGCGTCCGGCAAAGGACTGTCTGCTCCGAACTTACACAAGGGATTTGACCTATATTTCTCCCTTCGATCAGTTAGAGATTCCTACCCCACAACTTCACAATACTTGAATAACAAAATATCTGAGAGTGAATGTAAGAAACCACTAATGATATTAAAATATAATAGAACAAAAGGAGCTGTAGACAATGCAGACAAACTTATAAGAGAGTTTACATGCGCGAGAAAAACTTCAAGATGGCCATTCAGGCTGTTCATGAATATGATCGACATAGTAGCTAGTAATGCATTTGCCATATTTATGAGCAAAAATCCAGAACGGAATGGCAAGACTTCGTTTAGAAGGAGAGTCTTTCTCAAGTCTTTAGGGAATGATCTTGCTCTACCAGGCATGACAAAACGCGCAGAAACAACGAATAGTCTACTTGTTACTTCTGCTCTTCTAGCATTTGGAGTAAAAAAAGGCAAACTCAGAAATGGCCGAATCTGAACCAAGTTACGGCAAATCCAAAAGGGGCACATACCATATTTCCCCACGAAATGTTGACTTAAAGGTAAATGTAAGATGTATGTATGTAAAGCATTTGTTTGTTCAGAACATCGCAACAAGAATGTCACAACTAAATGTAAAAATGAAGGGTGTAATTGAATTTTCCTCTTTTTTTGCAAACAATTTTTTGTTTACTTATAAATATTTTTTGCAAGCATTGTTTAATTTTCTGTATATTTTAGGTGTGTTATGATCCTTTATAAAAAATAATAATTTAATTGTGTAACTGAATTGTCCTCTTTCTTTAAACATTATTTTGTTTATTTATATATATTTTCATGCAAAAATTGTTTAATTTTAGGTTTTAGGTATTACTATGGCCTGTTATGATGTTTTATCAATATAAATCAATGCACTTTAGTTAAAAATTGTTTTCAATTCCCCGGTACATAAAAAACTACAATGGGGTCCCTAAAGGACCCCAACGGTAACCACCGTAGTAAAATGAGGGTCGGTAACCAGAGGGTTAATAGAATTCGATGTAGCAAACACCCTAGAAGAATATGGTGTTTCGCGTACCGTCTTTAACCCCTTAGCCAATTAATGGCTCTGGGGTCAGAAGCTTCCTTTTACCATACCCTTTTTTACCTATACTTTTTTCCTACCTATTCCCGCAGCCCTTCCGTATCCTTGGTCATAAGCTCGACGCTTGATACCGGGGGGAAGGGTGGTGCCCTGCGAGGAGGACCCACGAACCAACTGTACCGGAGTGTATGAAACTTAAGTTAACGATACTAGAGCATGCAAGTAAGTTAAGATCGTCCTAGACGTCGCAAAATAACGTGAACGATATAAAGGAGTGCTGTACAATAAACATCCTCTCTCAACGAAGAAACGCCTTATCATTCCGGGCTGCCTACGCTACAGAATTTATATGGAAAATAACTTGAGCTCTTCTTGGGGGGCCCACGACAGTGGGTGTCAACAATATTAGCTAGGACAGAAGTTAGTCTAACATCGCACCTCACGACAGCTGACTCACTCGACAGCTAATTGCCCTCCAACCTGACTATACCAAGGGTGAGTACTTGAAAAGTAAAGTTAATCATACTTGGAGTACTACGCTCCTCATAAAAATTTCACAGTAGGACCCCAATATAGTTAAAATTTATAATTTTTAAAATAAAGAAATCTACTTATGGTTTACGCTCTCGATTTTCGTATAACATTATCCGTTTAAGAAATGGCGATTTCTGTGTTTACGTGAAAGTGATGAAAAAGTTTGAAATAGGTATTGAGCGCTAGGAAAATCAGTGACTATCACCGATATGCAAGATTGTGTTGTTTAAAAAGAAGAGGTGTCCAGTTCTGTAGATTCCGAAAATTACCTTCAAATTCCTCCGGTTTTCCACAAATCACGAAAACGTGAAAATTAGAAAAGGCAATGTTTTAATGTTTTCGCGTAAGTGAAATTTTATGGCGGGTAAAAATGTTCTCAACGTGGACATAATTTGTTTAAGATTTTTTTAATTATTAGTAAAATCAAATAGTTAAAAAAAAACTATGCATCCAAAAGTATGACGTCAAGGTTTTTTACGTGCTCATATGCGGAGAATGAGTGCAATGTAGATATACTTGCAAAACAAGAACAAATTTTTCAAATGTTTTTTTAAAATTAGATATGAAATAGAATACCTTTAAACATATATGTATTGAAAAAAACATTCAAAAGTCCGTATTACGTCAGGAATTTTTTTCAAATCGGGAAAATGGGAAAATTAAAAAATTAAATCGTTTTTTCAGTGGAATTATATGGAAGCATTAGTATTAAAAGAACGTGTAACATTTGTTTGTGCAATTTGATTGCTGGCGCCAAGTTCTGGCGTACGTTTTCTTTGGTTCTTTTTTTTTGTATTTGCCGTGCTGGTGGCATGGTTGCAGAATCTATTAGGGTAATTATTCGTCGGCTCATTGGGAGAGAGAGGATTTTCTGTTCGGAGGTCGTGGAGTTGAGAATATTTATCTGTTACCTAGTACTAAGAGCACGCCGTGCATGTTTCCTACATAAGTCTTGAGTCTCTGTCCATTTTTATAGTTGCAAAATAGTAGTGCATGCTTGTGAGGCTTCGCCTCGTGACAAGCATTAGCGATTTATGCTGATGCATAATTATTCGTAGTTACTCTAACTTTAGGGTATAGTGTAATGCATATTTGGTAAAAACTCACCCCTTACCACACACTCCTGAGGTGGCTTGCAGGGTATTTTGTAGATGTAAATTTCGAGAATGAATTCTTTTCTAGCTACAATTTCTGGTCATATACTCCATATCAGCGCCGTATTTCTACCTCCTTATTGGAACGATATTGGAAATACCGAAAATAGATGATTGTTATTGCTTCAATGTATACAATTAAGAAAAGATACTGACTTCACGTCCGTACGTAATAACTAGTCTTTTGAAATAACGTATGCTAATGAATTCGTACCATTTTTATTTCCCCCAAAATAGATAGAAAGGTTGGTTTATATAAATTCGCAAGAAATATTCAAATCTCATGAAAATGCCGGTTTAAATTTTTCACTGAAGCCCGTTAGATGAGTCATCAAGAAAAACGGTGAGAATTATCTTAATTTCAGTAATTGAGATTATCATGGAAAAACCTTCTTTTTTTCGTTCATTCAATAATTTCATTTAATTCGCTTCACAGCAGTAGACTTCGCGAAACTGATTCTAGGAAATGAAGGCATTCCTTCCTTCTCCTTTTTTTGTCTGTATCTTCTGAAGGTACAGATAATCATACAATGAATGATTTAAATTTAGATGAAGGTGAATCCTATTTCCGTGAAATACATAATCGATATATTCGCTTATTGATAGCAACCTGTTTGGCGGTGATTCTTTAAATGGCATTTAATTATCTTACTTTCATTTACAAGTAAATGACTTTACAATGCCTATATTCTTCCACTCAAAACTACAATAGTGAAAAAAAATGAAGTTAATGTTTCTTGTATACATCTTTGACCTTTGAGAGATGCCAGAGATAAGAATGAGCGTATTCGGAGAGGTTTTCAATGTCTGAGTTTTCAAAGTTTTCAAATGGTTAAACTGTGCAAGCTTGTTACATTTATGGATTTAAAAATAACAAAATCTTATCTTTTATTGGATAAGTTTTATTGGCATCTGTAAGAAGTACGTATTCTATTATTCTTGCTGTAAAATGCATTCCCTTTTTAAATAGAACTATTGTCAGTGAGTTTTTATTTATCGGCTCAATTCATTGAAATTGGAAATTTAAAAAAGAAAATACGTAACTGTAATTCCGCTCCAACCTAAATATTAAATAATTTTTCATATGGCAGAAAATACTAATAATTTCATCTCCTCCTGGTAATGAATTTTTGGGAATAATAATGTATCTTTCCATTCCATAACCTTTGGTAATGTATAATGTAGTAGTCTTTAATTTCCAAAGCCTGCTCAGGCATCTAATACCTAGTTATAGATTATTGTAGTAAAGCCATCAAAGAGAAATTCTGAGGTTTACAAGCAAAATTCATGTCTGCAGAACCTTTTGTGTGCAGAAGAATACAAATTTTGATAGGAAGAATTTTTCAAATGATTAAAATTGAAGGTTAGAATAAAGAAAATTTGTAATGATATATGAAATTTGCACAATCTTATTCATTAATAAATAATTTAAAATAAAATTAGCGAAATAGGTGCTGGTAAAGTAAGAATTCCCAGTGGTAACAAAAAAGCGAGATACGTTTTTCTCTTTTGGTATTATCCGTATAAAATTTATCCCACCGGTCACCGAATGGTTGACCACCGAAAGGCGGTAAGCTACTCTCATGAGTTCAAAGGTCTGTTATCGGAGCTTTCCGGCGGCTGAAAAATATATCGTACTTCAGACGGGAGAATCTTTGCGGTTACGCGCAATGGTCGCTTGGATTTGAATTTCCTTCCACCGAGTGTTCTCAGAAAGAATCAGAGCGAACGTGGGACGAGGTGGGAGGTTGGGAAAACGAGAAATGCCCCGTCTCCGTTTTTGTTCAGCTCGTGGCCGGAAGTGGGCAGGTGGGGAAAAAGGGAAGGATTATTTTTTCAACACGGGGGGGAGCACCTTAGAGGGGATCCCGGAGGGGCGGGGAAACCTATGGTGCGTTCGCCGGGAACGATAAAAGGACGTAAAGGATCCGGTCAGGTCGGTAGGTCTAGTCTTTCCCCGTGTTTGTGTTTCTGCGGGGCGCGCGCGTCTGAGTGTACGTATGTATATGGACCAGAACGCATCTTTCTGGTTTCGGGGGCAAGGGACTGATGCGGTCGACTCCGCTCCGGGCGCACCTTTGGCGGGCGGGCCTTAAAAGCTGCTTTATGTGAACGGCTAGCGTGTGCGCACATGTGTGTGTGTGTACACATGCGTGGGCTGGATATCCTGCGACCGTCGGCGCATTTCAGATTTCGAGCAGCAGGGTACCCCGTCTGTTATTTCTTTCAACCCCCCCTCCCTCCTTGCCCCCTGAAGACTGCGAAGCGGCGCTTCCGAGAAAGTTGTAAATTGCCGAAGGATTTCGGCGGAGGTTTGTGTGTGTACTAAGGGATTTTTGTGGGGTGGAGTATGGGTTTCAGGGAAGTCGGCCCAAGAAAGATGCTACGGTAGAAGGGATAGTGAGGGATGAGTCCGTAGAAATTGCGTAGGATGCATGCACGGGAAGCCCTGGTTCTGTAGCGTGCGAGCCGGGAGCGAATGGATGTTTTTGTGAGCAGAAACCCTCTTTCTAAACCACCACCCCCTAGAGATTTGAGTTTTCCAAATGCCCCAGCACTCGGCTTACCCATAACTCTCCCGCTGTGGCAAGATGCAGGCTGCCCGGATGTGCCGACGGGAGTTCCCTTTAGTTGTGTGTGTACTTTTGCTCGTGCTATCGTCGACTTGGTATTGTTGCGACTACCAGAAGGGCTACGACGACGTGCCAAACGGAAAGGCTTTAGTGGAGCGGAACTTTCCACACACGTGTAATGAAACTCAAATGTGTATCTTCACCTACGCTGTTAACTTGCGTGTACCTGCAAACTGACTCCCACCAATAAGACCATATCTATCGATTCCACATTTTTTAAAATTTTGGGCCGTAAATATCCATTTCAAACAAGTCCAACTATTTATTCACCCTTTTATGGTGATAACACTGAGGATTCATGAACATGCATGTGTTCCTAAGGTGGCTGAAGCGGTAATCGTGGGTCATTGAGTGCATATTTAAATATTATATTTAGCAAGTTGAAAAAAAAATTCTACATTTCACTGAAATACATATATTTGTAACTTTTGCATTGCTCTAAGGGGTGTTTTACTTAGAGATTTATAAAACATATTCTATTCTATATGTATTTATCGGAACTCACCATATGGGCAGTAATGGAAATTATGCAAAAATTATCTATTTTTATTTTTTCCTTCATTCAAGCGTGCTATGACGAGTTTTCGGCGTGGTATTTGATATTTAAACAAAATCACATTGAAATATGTTTCATTTTTCAAATAATGGACTCGGTGTTTCTCCTTGATATTTGTTAGTAACAATAATTATATCTAATAAGAAATGTATTGTTTCACGTTAAGAAGAAAATATGTTTTTATGTTATCGAATTATTACGAAATATATGTCATGTGCCATAATGCTACGTGTTAAAATATTTTTTCTATTAAAATAAGTAATGCATGTGGAAGGGACTTCACAAGCAATGAGGCTTTCACCCATCAATCAGCTTATGCGGACTAGACACTGCGCTCATACATCATGGATTACTTTTTACAGAGTTCGGTCATGCATGCTAACATACACAAACCATTGCAAAATTACAGAGACGTAAAATAACATTCAGTAGCATCCCATGCAGAAATTGAAAATTGTGACAATTAATAGATAATGGAAAAGCAGAAAAACAACATTATCTATTTTAATTATTAATATTACCGGCTGCATCGATCATAAAGTTTAGTCCCTCATCGTACGTGGAAATATTCCATTATTTATAAAGTTCAAAACAGGTTAGTACCCGAAAGATATGCAAGAATGTTTTAAAGTACATTTCAAATTAATCTGTCCATTGAATTTCACTGACCATTCCGCCGATTAGGCATGAGTTATAACGTCACGGAATAATTTTATCTTGAAAAGTGAGTTTACTCAGAGCACCCACTGTGCTGATGCTCGTCAAACCAAGAGTGAAGTAGGCGTACAGATAAATTAGAACGAGGCGATTGGAGGGCAGCGCGTCACTTGTTCCATTAATCAATTTCTAAATCCACTCCGTGAAAATAATTTCACCTATTGTCGCACTCATAAATCAAGCGATACACTTGCATAAATAATGGATTCGAAAAAGTTCAATTTTTCTGCCCGAATTTTTTTTCAAATCCCATTAAGTACGAGCAAACTTCGACTGTGACGTCGAACGTGTGAGTAATCACAATTTTGGTCGAAGTTGGCTTCAACGGATTTTCCTTTTTACATCACTCGGCAAAGCCATTTACAGGATGGTCGGCTTTCAATTAACCGTGAGTGTTTGGTAGCGAAAACAGCACACGCAGCTCCCAAGCGTTCGCTGCAGACATGGGATTAATTAAAATGGAGAAAAAGGTCCTGGCATCAGACGCTAGTTTAGTCTGTCGAATTCGCTCTGTAATGAAAGCCATCCTACAAATCTTTATCCGATTTTCTCCTCACATATTTGTTGGTATCAATATAGACTTTAATTATGTAGCTCAGAATACTAAGATAAACGTGATAAATGATGCAGGAAAAGGTTTGGTAAAGAAAGCCGTGCGATGAAATAAAAAATCTGGAAGCGTATATAGTACATTATTATTCTCTAATTTACCTTCTGGCCTCTAGTGAAAATCTACTAGTAAGTAAGTAAGAGGCACTGGTGCTATTGTACAGCGGTAATAAAATAGGTACTATCAAGAATCAAACTCAGCGATAGTGAAAATTGTTATTGCAATCATTCTAACATATAATTATTTAATTGAAAAACAATTTTTTTAATATCTAACATTTCTCCATGAAAGGTTCATCACTCTTCTGATAAGTGATAATTTACTTATCTACCGTTTATGATGCATGTGAATATGTTTGCTGCACATTACCGCCTTTTTTATTTCTCTATTTGATTACTCGTGAGTCCATTGGGACTAAGCGTTAAACATCAACACAATCTCTGATAAATGTTCTCTCCCATGTCTATGTGCCTAATGTTTTCCAGTTTATAGTTAGCTAGTGCTGATCGCCATCGCTCTCTCAGTGGAGGGAGATGTTGACATAAATTTAAGATAGCACAGCCAGTCATTTTATACAGCCTAGGACGTGTTCATGACAGAACCTCTGAATCCTCCCATTATATATCCACCAAACGCGTTTTTTCGTTCATATTTTTTTTCAGAAAAACACTTTTTCTTTCCCTTTCTTGTGAGCCTCATTTCTTCCTCTACCAGTTGAAGCTCACGCTTCCGCCCGTACTCTTGAGGTCGTCCAAAAAATTTCAACTGAATGATTAATGTGCGGCAGGTGTTTGAAAAAATAATAATAATAAAAAAGGAAGGAAGAACCGGATTCGACAGCTTTGTTCTCAACGGACCAACTCCCGCTTCGGCTGTTCGTCTCTGCTTGATCCTTCAGCCGGGGATATTATGAAACCCATATCATATTATCCTCTATGCCCCGGTGGGCGGCAGGAAGGAAGGTGACTTGTGAAGGGAGGGAATGGGGGGCCATCTCAATTTACTCTTGTCCGTGTGTGGCTCTTACGTGTTGGTCCCGGCGTAACGTCTTTCCCCCACACACCTTGCTTCAATAACCACAGCCTCCCTGAGGCTCCCTTCTCATCCGAACGTGAAAAATCTTCCGCCGGAACCCACCCAATAGGTATATAATTTATCTTTGAAAGGACTCAATTAATTTACGTATTCGGTCGGAATTCGCAAGTATCTGCCCCTCGGGGATTTTTTTTAGGTGGGTCCAATATTTTTCATTATTTCCCTACCTACCAAATGAATTGGTTTATTGGATTTCGACGTCATTCGGCTTGCAAATTAGCGATTGTGGCCAATTATTTTTTTTATGATCCCATGCCTTGGGCGCATAATGAGTGGGAAACTAGAAAAATGAAGATAATAAAACAAAATAAATTTGCAAATGAAGACATGCGTCATTAATTAATTCTCGGATGGATTCTGTCGGTAATGATGCAATTAATCATAATTTTATGTAAAATTTCTATTTTTAATACGGATTCTAGGTTTGAAATATAAGTTTCATATTATTATAAAGGACCGTGCTATTTAATTGAGATTAGTCAAATAATCAAACCTCTTAGAGTAAATAGAAATTCCTATTACTAGTTCTTCCATTTTAAGGAGTTTCCATTATAATAGACTGTGAGTACCCAATTGCATCAAGAAATGTCCCGTGTTGGAAACGAAACCCAAAGGCATACTTAATAAATCTTTTAAAAAATCAGTCTGAACTGAAAACTATTTAATGAATTGTGATTACGACATGAGCAAAAACGGACTGCGACCACAGGTTTAGTTTTTGTTAACAATAAATGTTTTTAACTGACTGCTCAAATTATACTTTTCTCAAGAAAGAGGAGGAATAAATTTGCAATGATGTAAAAAAGGGAAAAAAAGATAAATTATTTGTAGGTACATGGTGTTCATAGTAATTATTTATCCTTGGGAAAATGTTGATCAAAATATTACATTTTCTGAAACGGATATGATTGACACATTATGCAATGGGAGCCAATGTTCCTTCATATTCCAGAGAAATTTCAGGTGCTTTTGCTTGAGCATGTATGATAAAACGGTTTTGGTGAATTTTAGAATACATTATATTAGTTTGATTCCTAAGAGGAGAAATCTGAAGCCACTAAAAAGAGCGGTATTGTTTGCTGATGCGTTGACGATTTTGGAGTTGGGTTGGGAGAGGACGGTGACCTAATCCCTCTACCCACTCATTAAGACTCTAGCCACTAGATATATGGAAAATGCAGATCTAGTACTCGCTCTTGGGTGAGCAAAGTAGGTATATTTTTCGATTTTTTTTCTCGTTCATAAATTTCAGAGGAGGTTTTGTAACTAACCTTGTAATATCCATTTGGATCCTCCCCCTAGCTCTACGTGGCTCTTCAATTGGTGAACAAAGGAAGGAATTCGTTTTATTTTGTCCTAAAGTGGGAGCCGAAGCCTGGCACGCTATACTCCCACGCTGCGTCATCATGGGTTTGGGTATCCCCTAAAGAGTTTTGACGCTTCGGGAGCAAGAATGTCCATCCGCCTTAATACTCCGGGGGGATTTGATTTCACGGTATTCTGGGCAGGAGGTAGCGGGGTGACAGGTCCGCCGGAATGCCGAAGGGAAAAGGGTGAGCTCGGTAAAGGATATGGGGTTGGGATAGGGGGGAAGGGGGTAAATAGAGGGGTTTGGGAGGACTTGTATCCGCGGAAGAGATAGGGGTCAGCCCTAATTTTGCTGGGGTTGCACCAATCGCAGCGTACTGTTTATTGTGGCGAAGGCCCATGTTCACTCGTGCATGAACTCTTGCTACATCTTGGTAATTGGTAGTACCTAGTGTTTAAACCAAGTAATTGACCTAGCGCTGTTTAAATGCACTCTAATTGGAAATCGGAAAGTTAAAAATACCTGCAAACACGGTGCGCAAAAATAAACATACCTAGTTTTCATCAATATCAAAAGTTTGTGAAAAAGGCGTTGAAAAGGAGCTAAGTGCTGCCTGAAAAACTCCAGATGTAAGTCCTACCCTCACTAGGTAAAGTAGACTTTGTACTTGTATTTAATAACATATCATCACTACCTAACTTCGCTTGAAGTGCCCGGCATAATTTTGTTTTCTGCGTGAGTTAGTATCTCGTTGTATTCATAAATGAATAGTGTTACTAATATTAACCAGTAGTTGTATCTTAACGAGTGCACTGAATGTTTGTCTATGTGGTCCCAGTGTCTCGTTTGACAGTGCATTGTTCTCTTGACTGCTTTTTGGACTACGCCTAGTGACCAGAAGAACGTGCGAGGTTCTGACTTGCTCAGGAATGCTGCATGCCTGGTGTGGAATCACCCCGTGCCATACACCCTAGTTTCGGTATTTCGTAGATATAGTTGCTCGATATTTTTTAGATGATGATGAATTGATATTTTTGGATGAATTAGACATTCCAAATCAAACCTTGCAAAGGATACCAAAATAGGCTCTGTTCTTAATCCCATGAACAAATCTCTGTTCCCATGAACACATCTCATGTTCCTATTACTGAGAGCAAGTAGTCTTTCACTAATTTTTTTAACTTACTTCGGGTCCCAGTCCCTTTTTTCGGACACGTTTTACCTGTTCTTTTTCCCGTAAGTATGTTTTTCACTTCTTTTGTACTAATTTTATGCTAGTGATAACTATGAAAGGAATGAAACCAGTTTCGGAAATCATGTACGTTTTTCATATTTGTATCCGATATAAAAATAAAAAAAAACTTTCTCCAGACAACAGTTAAAATATGAAACGCATTCATAATACTTTCCACTTCAATAGCGAATAGTAGTTGATAAAGTCCGTACGCTCACAATTTCTATGCAGTTGGGTCAAAGGCACTTTCTATTCACATTATTTTGCGGGTGCTGGAGCAAGTTTTAAAATGAAGATTTCTATACGCATGCAGTCATTTTAAAATAAAATGTACTACGGTTTATAATAGCATATCCAACTAAATACATCCAATATAACCTTAAACTATTTAATTTCTTGTTTTAGCTATACAACCACGAGCCAACCTCTCAGGAATAGTAGAATGCAACTACCCAAGCCGTTCTTTCTTTTTGATTTAAAACGCGAAGTTTTCGAAGTTAAGAATTATACGATGTGACACTCGTGATTTGTAGTAGTAGATAATAACCCAGTTTTGTCCTGTAACAGCCCACATGTTCATACCCGTTCCAACAACCCCTTTCCCTCCCCCAATTTCATTTCCCTGTCGGCCCATCTCCCATCCCATTCCACTCCTCGAGCCAATAAAAGCTCCAAAATCCGCGGTGACACTAATTTATACGTTTTCGGGAAGCCCAATCGGTTGAATCCGGGTCGTTGAGGCCCACGAGGACGAAAGCGTCATGCGGGTGCGAGCGCAGCGCAGACAGGGGCGGGCGGAGGGCTGGAGTTTAAGGGGTGGATGAGTGGCACTGGAAAGGCAAATGAACGACGAATGCGGACGTTTGAAAGGCACAGAGTGAGTGGTGCGCAATACGCAAATAAATATGCAGGAAGATGAAATAAAAAGCACTCTCTCTCTCCATTTCCCCTAGGGATTTATTTTTATTTTTTGTGAACCCGTCGTCAGACGGACGGAATGGGTAGCGACGCGACGCATGTGCAATATGACGGCACGATATGGCTTTAGTCATGTTTTATTTCTCCTCCCTTTCAGATTCGGTAGATTTTTTAATATTTCAACGAATCGATGCATGCGTGGAATTTGAATGACCGCGGCCGATATGGCAATGCCGTCTTCATAGTTGGTAATTGCATGTAGTCGATGCGACGTATTGTGAGGCAGAATCCCTAACATATGGCCAAAATTAAATATATATACGGTAATTGTTTGCGCCGTGGGTCGATATTATGTCTTGACAATACAGGTGAAGTCTATTCGGGTTCTCCACCGGGTCACACTCTGCATTTCTGCCGACGTTTCAATAAACGAGACGTCCATCGTCATCAGGGTATCATGGCAATGCACTGATCAGGGCATGGCAGGGGATGGACGACTCGTACATCGAAACGTTGGCAGAAATGCAGTGTGTGATCCGGTGGAGACCCAGGATAAACTTCACCGACATCATACGCCGAGAAACCATCAGATTATTCTATTGACAATACGGATGATATTATGAGGAATTTGTGTTCATAACATGATGAGGATATCTCCTGCGTAACTAAATGAAATTTTAATTTTTAACGATATCCTTGTGTAAATAATACTCCCTCCCCCCTTTAAATTTTTTCCCCTTCCCCACTCCCTCCCTCCACTTTCCTAACCTCTGCCACCCACCTTTTCTTGTATATATACCTTTATTGGCAAATTTATGTACCTGATGATGATGCAGAGCATCGAAATCCGGGTCGAATAAATTTTTATCTGTGGAAAATTGCATCTTCTATATTCTATATTATATTGACGATTTTTAATCAAATATACTGCAATGCAACGATACCATCGATAAATTTCGATATACCTTTTTATTATGTCGATATTTATCAGTCGTTGAATGGTAAAATAACGTCTTGGTAACGTAAACTAAGTATCGTGGATGCCTCGGATAAAGTTTTCAGCGGGGTCGATATCGGATATCGAAAGTAGGAATCAATGTTTTCTCTCGCTTTTGCTTAAAAAGAAGGGGAAAAGGGGGGAGGGATCAGGGGGTCGTTCATTTGGAGTCGGAGTAGGAAGGGGTTTCCAAATGGAAATCGACGATCATATTTTCATCATGTTCGCCTTGTACAGCCTCGCGCTCTCGGACCATTTGTTTTTCCGCCACTGCATTTCGTCCGGATCCGACCCCATTTCTTTATTCAGCAAATGTTCGCGTCCGAATGCAGGCGTGTAGTAACAGCGGCGCGGATTAGTATTCTCTCCTTTTTCTTTTCACAAATATTTTATTTAACGGTACCCGAATTATTTTGCAGTTTGCGGTCATATCGATGGTCTCCGTGACGGTCTTTTTGGGGGGTGTGGTGGGATGGTCATAAAAAGTACGTTTTTTTTTCATTCCCCTCCACTCATAGCGCAGATAGGCAAGAGTTAACGTGGAATCCGTGTAAATGCTCATGGACCGCCATATAGGGAATGAAAATTGCCGCTCGGTGGATTGAAAATGGAGAATAAAAAAAAACGTAAATTGCAGGGGGAAAAAAATCCGCACGCATTGAATTGGAAAAGGTTGTTTTCGAGGCAGATTATTACTCATTCCGAATTTTTGAAAATTTTAGGAAGAAAAATATATGACAAAAATTCGAAATCAACGAGTGTTAAAAAAAAAGCGATACGGAATCCTGAACTGCCGGTGCCTGGCGGAAGAATATTTACCATCCAATTAGCAATCAAAGCGGACTCGGTCCATTTATTTTGCTCTGCTTGGTTCATTTCGTCGACCTTGTTTGTTTTATTCGTTTCCCCGGAACATTTCCACAACGTTGGCCTCCGCGAGTGATGGGATAGCCACACAATAGTCTGTAAAAATTCTTTTAAAAGTTCTCTCATTTAAAAGGCTCATTTTTTTAGATGTTCCCGCATGGAAATTTGTGGTCAATATTCATTGTACATTTTAATGAGAATATCACAACTGATTAAAGCCCTTTGTAACCTAAGCCAATATTTTTTATGTTATTTTTTCGATTGAAGTTCGATTCATCATTAGTTTCATTTGTTAAAATTGTTCTAATCTGTCGACAGATTTTGTTTTTAGAATTTAATGGACGCTTATTTCGACGTGGTAGACTAATGGCTATACTCTTGAGTCAATTGACTGGATGGTCAGAGAAAAAGGCTTAACTTTCTAGAAAAAATCCCTATTATGTTCCAAATTAATCGATTGTGGCGATACTCGCAGGAAATTAGAGATAGAATTCATGATGAGAAAAGGCATTTCACTATTTTTTTATTGCTGTCAACCGGTTTCGACATCTAAAGCGTCATTGTCAAGACAATGACGCTTTAGACGTTGAGACCGATCGACTGCAATAAAAAATGAAAAAGTAGTGGAATTTGTATTGTGTTTTCTCTCATCATGAATCCTATTACGCTATTTATGATTGAAATATTTTTCTGTGAAATCGAGCCCATCCAATAGAAATTGGAAAAGAGCCAGTTTTTATGTATATCTGTACCAATGGATATTTATTCTTCACGCAGCGTAACACCAAGTGTTCACTTGACGCACAGGTATTGATGTTATTCAGTATATTGTGTTGTAAGAGATTTTGTAAGGTTAGGTTAATAGTAGAGGATATGAATTCCGGCGAGATATGGTGGAACATTTCCATTATGGACAAATGAAAAACGTAGTGATCTCCACAGTTAATTTTAAAATTAACTGTGGACTTCACTACGTTTTTCATTTGTCCATTAGGTTAATAGGTTTTCTTTAGCCGAACAAATTGACATATCATCTTCCTATTATGTGCATCCAAGAGGGAATTTATTGCTAAGGGTAACTTTGAATGGAGGACTGAAAATATGCAGATTTAAATAGTATGTTTATGATATATTGGTGTATCAGAGTAAATGAGTTACCCTACTTCGCCATTTTCCTCTATTTGTCCATTATAAACCTCGTCCTTGCTTATATTATGGCATCAAGCATCATGTAATATTATATGGGGTATTTTATTGGGAGCGTGAATTATCGCAAGTTGTGTAACAGAACTTTATCAAATGAGTTAATACAAGCGTAGAGCATGATTGGGAGGAAAAGATACAGGTAATGTCAATAAATATGACTGCAAATTTACTATCCTCTCGATGAAATCAAAGGTTTTTCAGATCACAGGTTGTGCAGTAGTTATGTTGTAGATACTATGAATAATTCTTATTGTAGGTAGTGATTACCTTGTCACACTATACGGGAGTAGTTGGGGGAATTCACTTTTTGAGGCCTTGTGGTGATCCTTGCGGTATATTTCCGTAATAGGCCTCACAAGAAAATTGCACCGTTTTCCCACCACAGTGTGACGTTCTTTGTTATTTGAAAGAAGATGAGAGACTTCGGTGCTTTACTACTCAGCTCCTATTTTCCTTCTTATCTTTTCAGGTGAGTACCCATTGCTCATGGGTCATGGACTGATTGCAGGTACATTGTTGGCAGTGAGACAGTAAGTAGTGAATGAGGAGAGCAATTATCTCAAGGAGAAACAGAATGAAGATAAGAAAAAGAGCCCAAGGAACTGTATATGGAAGTTAATTGGGGCGGCGGATTGCTTAAGAGCGTCGGCACATCCTTAACAATTTGAGATCGTAATGGAACCTTGAAAGTCTCAAAATAGTATTAAAGATCCACTCATTGAGCAATCTATATGGATATTCTTTACGGTTACCTAAATCAGAGTGGGCTATACAATGTTTTCAGAGAGCTAATAACTATCAAATCTTTGAAACACAACGTTTTAATTTATTGGTTCTCTTATTTGATTTACCATTTTTTAATGAGTCAAATTAATCGTTATCCCCGGCTTTATTTACAACAATCGACACATACTTGTCGATTACTTCTTGATTTTTCCATTTTTCACGTTCTTCAAACGTGAAGTTAGTGATATCGGTCAGTTTCTCGTAAATTTGATGGCCAACAAACCGCTCATCAGACCAAAAATTAAATGATACCGTAGCTTATCTTGACTAGTTATTATTCATCATAAGTATTAAAAAAATGCAACTGACTGGAGACCAAGTGATTGGAGATACATAAAAAGCTTAGGTATACTTACGGAAATTTTAAATGAGAGATACTCCGGTTGCTTTGGTATGGCATGTTTTAGCACAACTTTTTGTTCAAATTTTTATGCAACGATAAATTGGTTTAATAACGGTATCTTTTGAAAAAATACGCCATGGAAAATTTTTACAGTTATTTATTACAGTTAATAAAATGGAAAAATTAAATTTACACACCAATGTTTGTAAATTAACGCCATTAAAATAGGAATACCAATCAATTATTGATTAAACTGCAAGACAAACACATCGAAGCGAATAAAAAAACTTGAATTGATTAAAATAGGGTTCACGTTAAAAATCAAACTTGTCACGGAGCTGCTGCGCTCATCAAAGTCACTGCGACATACAAATAATGTATTTTTTATCATCATAGGAATTTTTGTTTGGTATTTGAGAGGAATATATATTGGTAATGAATTTTGATGGGGGAGCATAACAACTTAAAAAATAATATTATTAAAAATAAGTTTCAAATAGCTCTGCCGCCAGGAAAAATGCTATATTTACTATATGGTTCCGGAGTTAGGAATGCGCATTAATCAGGGAACAGACAGACTGTAATTTTTCACTCAAAAATCTCGTTTTGATCATTAGAAATATAAAAACTCGAATTGGTTATGTGCTACAAGCATTAATTAGAAGAAAAATAGATTTTGTTTAAAAAGGCATGTCAAGGAATTGCATTGACAGACCAAGGAATATAATCAATCAACATGATTTAACTTTCTGCTGGACTTTGCAAATAAGCGAATTGGCAGTTTCATAGAGAAATAATATCGATAATTAGGTTTTTCAATAATTGAAGCACTTGGACATGAACTGGAATGCATTGGAAATAAGCGAATTGGCAGTTTCATAGAGAAATAATATCGATAATTAGGTTTTTCAATAATTGAAGCACTTGGACATGAACTGGAATGCATTGGAAACTATCTGGTGGGAAATATAAATAGATAATTACAGTACTCATAAAAAAATCGTGCTTTCAAAATGGCTGAGCCAGATATGTCGGAGATAAATATGTTTTTTTGTGAATCGGAAGAAAACGGCAAGATAAATCTCATCCGGAGATAATTTTCATCCTTAATGAATCACTAATCAAAGACAACGTTGCATAATGGATCGCTTACCTTTTCGATCTAATAAGTTAGTATCCACGGTTGTGAAGTTCCTAGCTTTGCCTCCTGCATGAAAACCTGTGAGGGAGCGGTAAAATATGGGTATTTCAGCGCCTCTAACGTCCATCTGTCTTTTGAGTTCCAACCGGAAAATTTTTCCTTTCTCTCTCGCAAATTTAGCAACTGGTTTTTCAAATGGAGCGATGGAAGCATGCCGCTCAAACAACGCACTCAAAAGTACAATATTTGGTGTACAAAAGACGAAACTGGAGGATTTATAACACAGTTTTTGCTCGATGATATCAGTGAGTATCTCTACGCGCTCGATCCACGATACAAACGATACTCCACCTTATTCACAAATAAGCTGTTTTCAGGAATATTTGGGAAGGGCCAATACATTTTTCCTATACTGCTACTTCCTATAATTTTTAATACTGCCGTTATTTTAGGAAATAATGTCAGTTATATAATGCCTTCGAATTGTTTAGGAAGAAGAGAGTAATCATTTGCTCTCCAAGCAAATTCGCAGTCCACTAAACCATCTGGAGTTCCTGAATCCAGATGGAGAGTCTGTAGACACCAGTTTTTATGGCTAATGTGTACCACTGGTAACGTATGGTAATTATAAAATATGAGTCGTTTGTTACTTTAATTTTCAGCAGGTTTTCAGTCAGTCTTTCAGTTTCAGTCAGTAGCTTTCATGCGTCCGTGGACTTCATAATGTTTCCAGCTTGAAATTGAACTTAGTATGAGGATACAGGATGCTTGAAAAAGATAGATGACGAAATAAACATAGTGCAAGAGTTAAATAAGCATAAATAAAACATTTAGCATATAACAGAGTAATTCGTAATGATTACTGCTTGATATCGAACTTAGCATTAGCATATGGGATGCTTGAAAGAGACAGATGACGAGATGAACATACTGCAAGAGTTTGTTAGGCATAAATTAAACATTTTGCATTATTTATATCTAAGAAAAAAAGTGATTAAGTATTTTTAAATGTTAACCGTGATATTAAATTATAATTTCAGTTTCACTAGTATCGGATTGCTGTAATATGGACAAGATAAATATCCGTTGCGTATTTTAATGGAAGGAATGGCATCTTGATAGCCCAAAAAACTGTATTTTTGAGCTTTTTCGCTACACTTGCTTCATATTGGATTCGATTCTCTCCCTCTCCCTGTATTCCCCTCTCTCCGTTGGCAGAGGAAACGGATGAAGCGAAAAAGAGAGGCCCAGACGTACCTGGTGAATTCTAATTTACCCACCGGAAAAATTGAAACGGGAGTGAATGGTATGCGAACACCAATTCTCTTCCTATTTCTCCCCTTCCTATTCACTTGTGTCTGCGTCGTCAATCCGCACGCAGCCGTTCCCAGGACAGCGTCAGCGTTAATGACGGATGGCATTTAGTCGGGGAAGCACAAAACACCATTTTACATGCAACCCAACGGGAATATTTTTTTCCTTTTCCCTCCACTTCACCCTCTCCTTATTTCGCCCTATTCATTTCCATAACTGTTTACGTGCGGCGAAAATCCGTGGATCATTAGCGTGAATGGTTTGTCTCCTGCAAGCGGGAAAATTGGCCATTGCAATCCGCCAGAGTAATTAGCATTTAATCTCACTTGTCCATCCCGACTGTTTGCGCGTCACGTCGATCGAAACTCCTGCACATTGTCCGCGACCAACGGTTTCGCCTGAATGAATTGGATCATTCAAAGTACACATTCATCTAAGATTGATGTATCTTCAGGAGAATCAATAATGCATTATTTTCAGTTTATCATTTCATTCCAACCTTTCCAATTTCTTCTGAAGATTTCTTTTTAGTTTGTTTTGCCTTTCCGTGCTAGGTAGAGAGTAATGAAGAAATGCTCTACGCGTGAAGAATCGTGAGAAATGCTTCCAAAGCATCTGTAATTGCAGATGACGTTGACGGATGGGCTAAAAACCCCGCCCAAAGGAAAGCGAAGGGGGACGAAACGAAGCCATCTGGCGGAATTTGATGAATGAGCAAATTTGACGATCCTTGTATGTCTGTGCATAGTGATTCAGTAAATAAGCCTCTTGCATTCAAAGTACATCGATTTAATGAGCTCACATTGCAAACATGAAAAAATTTTCTTTTTGTCATCAAAGTTAATTTTCTTATTTTTCAACTTCCTGGTGCGCGTAAGTGGGCACGTTCAAAAAGGCAACTAAGCCTTGCGTTGCATCTACCTAATTACTTTCGCGAGTGAACGCATTATTTTTACTTTAGTTGAACATGTTTAGAATTCAACACTCCACGGCTCATACATTTATAAGAACTTTTACCATTTGTCTAAATTATGAATAAATAGATACACCGGCCAGGATACACAATTGTTAAATGTTCAAATGCCTTTATCCTCAGGAACGAATGTTTTTTATATCTTAGGATAAATTACTCATTCAAAGTGATAAATACGGATCACTTACAACTCAAGCCTATTACTACGAACAAATGGGCACCTATCTCTGGATAAGACGAACCTTGCAGTGTTGTATGAAATCGTTGAATAAAGTGCCAGCATACAACCTCTTTCACCTGTTGAGTAATTATGACGAAAACATTTCTCGAAAGAGAAGGTACTTCTACGGTCACGTTTCATCTGCGCAGTTTATTGAAAAACATCTCCATATTTTATCCCGTGATATGGCTTGCATCCACTAGCCAACGCCTGCCTTGGATTAAAGTAAGATACACTTTCTGCCACCATACTTTTCTTACGATCAAATGAGACCATTCACGTTTTGTGATAATACCCTATCCACTGTTCTAGCCGATGGCATTAAGCAGTTAACCATAAACGAATGTCATTTGCGCCATTCACGGTTCTTATACCATCGTCCATCGTTCTTCGTCCATCAGCTAACTTGAAAACTAGGTTTTATATTTTCTCCTTGAGCGAAGAGGTCTGAACTTTAATATAGGTGGGTTGATGCTTAGACTAAACAAGGGCCAGTATAAAATGAAAATACGTCCTGTGGAACAAAGGGCAATCTTCTTGTCATTTAACTATGCAATGCAGCACGTGTAAATTCTGCTTCGATCTCATGTAATCATATTTATTTAATTTATTTTGTATTTATTTAAAAAAAATCCCGTGAAAAAAGTTCCCAATTACATTTCCATGAACTGAAACTTCTCTGAAGGGGATACATATTTTATGGAGAGAGTAAATTTGCATCAATGAGATATATCTTCTTCCATTCGTGAAAATACATATTCACAAAGTTATGTACTTATGCTCCTAATTTTTCCATCTTCTACAAATCCTTACTTTTAGTTTTATTTTTTGCGTAATACACGGAATAAAGTCATTTTAAATGGGCTGCAAAAGAATTATGAGTATGGTGACAGAATCTGTAGGCATTTATGACTAGGTTTTACTCCGATTTCCAGGGAAATAACGGCAAAAATGCTCCTTAATTGTTTCTTTAATTTTTCAATGCCAAAATGTTTGAATACATATTATTACATGAATGATGGAGAATCATTAACATGGAGGTGGTGTTACCACGATAGGTAATTGTCTCATGTTTTGCACTTTTATAATTATATTTCCTTCATTCATGTTATGAATGTAACCTGCAATACCTATGTGACTAGTGATTTCTTCGTTCAAATTCTCCTCATGTCTTACCCACATTTATACCCATTTTACTTTGCTCCTCCTATTATGGGTTAAATTAATTCCTAAATTAGGTTTAATTACAATGTTATATTTTTAATATTGTAAAAACGTGTTAAAGAGGGTGCAAGAAGGTAGAATATTAGTTATTCGCGGGGATTGGAGGAGACGTATAGCAACTTTATGACATTATGGGAAGTGAAATTGGAACTCCTTGGTACCTTCTGTCAGGGGTTGGCTAATGGCGAGGCTAAGTTTCTCTTCATCTCTACTCTTCTTCTTCTACCATTACCGCTTTAATTACCAAATTATTTGTTGTTGACCTTGTTTTCCGATCATCCTTCTATGGTGACCTTCTAATTTCTGCTATCATTAGGCCATTCCTCAGCCTGTTCCGGCATTCTTCAACCCTCAACTGCCCATCTTTTGCGCGGACGTCCCAGAGATCTTCTACTTCTCAATCTATATATCCGTGGTTGTATGGGTGTCATTATTTCATCCATTATTTCTACGTGCTCTCTTCCTCCATGGTGTTAATAATGTTTTTTTGGATGATTTTATGGCGTTAGGTCCAGTTTTTGGCTAAATTTCACAATTTTCCCCACTTTATGTACTTCACACTTTGAGGAATGGACATTCGTATTCAGCATTAGGTAAAATACTTGTTAGTTTTCTACGATCTTTTAACATTGCGACGCGTTTCGCTAATTAACGGCATCGCCAGGTACAGAATTTTAATTTCCGTGTATTGCTGTGGTAGTTACGGGGGGGCGGGGGAGCGGTGAGAGAGAAGAAAAAATACAATGGTTCGGGGAAGATTGGTAAAGACGGGGACCAGTAGACACGTGGATCAAGGGCTAGTGATGCGGGAATATTTATTCTTTCTCTTGAGGTAATTTTGTCGGAAAGGATTGGGTAGCAGTGTGATAATAATAGAATTGGCTTGTGGGGTGTCTGATAATTTCCATTTGCTCAAGGGCGTCCAGTTTTTGGCCTTTGGGAAGGACATATGTATGAAGGTTGACACACTTTCTCTCTTTTGCACAAACACGGAATTTCTCTCCTAGTTTCCAAGTCCAGCCGTTGATAAGTTACGAAATTACGTAAAATGTACGTGAGTCAACAGATTATAGGGGAAATGTTTTCATTTTCCGTGGCGTAATGAGCCCGCCGGCTGGATGGGCATCACGCGTCACGCATGAATTAATCTGCTCCGGGCCGCGAGTTTTCGGACTTGCCCACGAGGGACATATCGCATATTTTAACGCTTTCCTGTAAAACAGGAAAGAAAAAGAACGTGGAGAATATCGGCTTTTCCCGGAATTTTAAATCGCTCGGAAACTTTTTATACCCCCGTTTTTAATTAACAGTCCGATGGGCCGTAAGCTTCGTGGAATTAGGCGAGAATGTTACTTGAAGGCAACTCGTCTGCCTGTCAGGTTCTAGCTGGAGTTCTGTAAAAGGCACAATTCCGGCAATTCCGTCGAAGGATGACAAGCATTTTTTTCTCCCCCGTAGACCTTCTGAAATCTACTCAAATTATTGAAAATCGCAATATTTTTTGTCTGGCAGAAAATTATGGGAAGTGCGTTCATAGAATGATACTCTTCCCTTAGAGGAAACGACAACTTATTAAGGAGTCTTTACTCCCTCCTTAATTGCCAGAGTAATTTAAAAACAGAATGAATGTGAGAAGAGTGATAAAAAAATTTCCCATCTGGAGACCGGACTAGCTATTCAAGAAAATGAATGAGTACGTTGATGATGTAAAAAGAATTGCATAGAAAATCGATGTCATAAGAAAAATCTCTATACTTATCGCTGATTCCTAGAATTTTTAAAAGAGAAATTACTGCTTTGAAACTGATTGGCACATTTTTTACTAATACAATTTGTTTTAATCATGCCAAAAAGACACCGACAAAGTAGCAGGAAACTTAAGGTTACTCATTATAATGTTAAACGTGATCCATGGATTAATGATCGTTGAGACTGGTCTCGCTTTGCTGTTTTCTCTGCTTGGTGGGCAAGTTTTCCTGAGAATTTCATACAGTAATAGCAAGAATATTATTTCGTAACATAACTTACGTTTTCCTATTTCTTTGAGCAAAGTAATATTTTTACAAAAGAGAAAGATGCTTAAATCATAAATACCTAAGTACATAAAAAAATTATAATTTACTTCTCCCCTTAATTTACATAATTTTCCGACCTTCATTATGGATATCCCTCTTATTAGTTACCATAGCGGGAAATCAGTCTTCATTTCCTCTCGGAAAAGATAGGTTTTTGGTGCCAATATCTCATTTAATCACATTGTAAGCCAATGCTAGCATCTGATTGCAAATTGCCATTTGAATTTTAAGCTAAAAACGTCTCACTCTAAAATTATGTATTTTAATTTTTTGTGCATGAATATTTATACCACTCCACCAGTTTTTATATACAATTTTCACATAATTAAATTGTTTACGAATTCCATCTCATGGTTGCATAAGTTATTTGAAACGATTCACATTTCCTGTCCTCACATCAATAACCAGATTGATCACTCAATACTGACCCGCGGAGTGGTAACATTGAATGAGGAGCAATTCCATAATTTATGATTTTGTTTTATAATTTATGGTAATGACAAAATGTCTATAGCACTATTTTTTCTCTAACTTTTGTTTGCTTATTTGATGATGAATGCATCGTGGATACCTTAAAGTGGGATCTAATTTACAAAATTGGGTTATTCACAAGCAGTGGAATCTGTCCAAAACGGTCGTTCACCATATTAACGAGCAAAGCATGGTATAAGGTGTAATTATTGGGAAAAAAAGAACAAAAATTGTAGATATTCCGCATGGAGATTAATATGCCTGGATGATTTTCAGCGTAAAATAGTTAAATAGCCATCCTCTTTGTAGCCCATAATTTTAATTACCGAAGACTCTGGCTATAAAATTTCCACCCACTGAGCACGTAAATCAGAAAGAAATTCCGTAGGGGATAATCACTGAAATATATCTCCATCATGATTGCTTGATCAGTTATGTAGGTTCCAGAAGTGAGACTGGTAAATTACTCCATAAACTCTTTAGTGCACGTGCGTTCTTCATCCTATGGTCCGTTAAAAATATGTTCTGGTGGACTACCTACTCAAAAACAGGAAAAATGTTCTAAGGCTGATTAAAGAAACGTAAGAATAAAAATATAATGTTTAGAAATACTTTAATGTATTCATTGGTAATACATTTCTGGGTAGCTGTTTTCCAGTTAAATGTTTTTTTATTCCTGCCAATAAGAATAAAAAGTCTCAAAATTAAATTTTATTTGTCGCACTGTGTAATATTTTTATTATTTTGATGCTATCGAAGTTAAAATATTAAAAAAAAACATGTCGAAGACGTTGAATATAATCAGTTCATGGGTTTGAAACCAGATGACCTTGGGTTCATTCATTGATCGGCTCTTATTTTTTTTAGCTTGTACTTATAATTGAATGTGTTTAACCACAGGAACAAAAAGATAACCAGTTTGTTATAAAACCCTTTGTTTTCTGTTGATTTTGGCACATAAACGGCCAACTTTAACAGAAAAAATATGGGTATCTGGTATAATATTTAGCCTTCCAGAAAAAAGGAACAGAACTAATGGCATCGTTATTATTCCCCTTCAAATCTTATGCGTAATAAACTTTATGTAGCGGTATTCAATGTGGAATATTATTATACGTTATATTAAAAAGAATATATATGCTTTTTAACGCAGTGTATTTTGTCGATTATGTATATATATCGGGTGATATTGTTACTTTGTTGTAAGGAATAGATTACCCTTCACTAGTTTAGAGGATGTTTAAAAACTGAAGCTAACGTTAAGAGCCACCATACACTTACTAGCTCTTCCAGTTTCTTCTGCACCCCTAATAAAAGCATAAATAAGGGAGCTAGACGCCAGAGGGTGAGACGCCGAAGGGCACCTGTCATCAGAGATATAACCACAGGGAGAAGGAGCTTTCACCGAGACTAACCGCGGGTAATTGACATCTAATGCGATGTGACGGGGCGAGAAGTTTTAGCAGCAGGAAGATTGCCTTGAAGTACTGCAATGGTTCACCTATGTTGGACGGAGTCACCCTCGTGGTACACGATCTTCTGGCACGCCGTTTGGTTCCACATTAATGTTTTAAGGTGGTTCCACCGTAAAACCACTTAAATGTAATTTTATTCATATTCCGTACCTATACTTTTAGAAAAACTTGCCCTCTAAACACGGGGAAAAGTAGTATTTTTCGATCTAATATACATGTTATTTTTGCGGAAACTGTTAATAAGAAGTAAATAATCCAAAAAAATTGAATAAAAATATAATGTGTATAGGCGTCTTACCACCTTATTTTTCTAGTTATTGGGGAATTATTGCCGTAATTGAAGTCAAACTGTGGTAATTCGTTGGAAATGGAGCTGCAGTCGGCTCCTATGGCTGGTAAAAGTGCTCATTTAAAATATATTCGTGGAATAATCTGCATATTTTGTACTTTACTTTTGGTTTTCTGTAGGTAACACATTTCATCAGCGAAAGCAGATATAAAAGCATGTTTTTGCACAAGATATAAAAAATGTGGAATTTAGTATTTTTTTGACTCTCACAGTCGAGGTGGAACCTCCTTATCCATGCGCAACTTTTAACACATTCATTGCTTGAGAATGTTAAATCATACCGACCTAGCCTTCAAATCATAGTGCAAACTTATGTGCACATGCGGGTGACTCCGTGAAGGAAATAGCGTAGTTAGTCCCGGTATCCCTAAAATTTATTCAAATGATAGTTTTATAGATAGTTTAGGTGGCACTTGCACCACAGTATTTTATTTTTTGCCTGACCCTCGTAAACTGTGAATTTATTTCACAGAATTTATGATTTTTCGTGCATCAACCGGTTGTTTATGCCTCACCATTTGTCCCACCAATTACTGTATTTTATTTTTGGAATTCTGAATTTAGCATCCTAGATATGAAAACAATCCGTCATTTTTTCTTCTTTTTTATTTTTGTCAGATTTTTTCGTTTGTCATCTTCTGACTTCCTTCAAAGTAATGCGTTTCGCAAAATTTAGTTCCTCTTCATGGTAAATTTGATTTATTCAGCTCTATCCTATTTTTATCCATATTCTTCAATTGTATTCTTCTCCTTTTTAATTACTCCCTTTTGCAATGGTGCTTCTAGCCTCTTGTGAAAAAATAATATTCTAACAAAAAATTTCATAACATGGGTAACTTCCCGTTATGGAAACAGTACATTGATATTGTGACATTCAAAACTACATAATTAAGAATGTAATTCATATTTTGAAAGGAATTAACACATTGGTACAAAACAATATATACACACTGAATGTTTGAAGGTCCTGAAGAGTATTTTAATGAAAAAGCGTGTTATTTAATCAGGATATGAGCTTCAGGCAAAGAAAATGAAATATTAGACTACCTGGATCAGGAAGTACCACCGAAAAACTGAATTTTACTGTCAAAAGTACGATGACCTAACTTTATAATTCTTTGTTTTCATGTTCTCTATCAATTTATCGAATCTTATTTATTAAATCGCTGGTAGTAGGGAAACTGTATATACGTACACTTGGTTTAATGTGCACATGGCTTTTGTCGTGTGGCAGAAGTTAATGTTATTTTTAATGCCTTTGAAAGTCGCAATCTAACTACAGCAGCCTCCATGGCAATCACCATCACATTACGGGTTAACATCTTGTTAGGAAATCCGATGCCGATATTATTCCATCAAAAAACTAGAGTTACATTAGAATATAAAAATATAATTGTATATTTACAGCTGAATCTTATTTTCCCCTCGAGAATTCAGATATCGTAATATCTGCCGTTAGGATTATATGAATAAGTCGTTTAACAGACAGTCTAGTTGGCTGAGTTGAAATATTAACACTTTTGAATAACATGGCAACCACAACCATCAGCATGCCTCTCTAGCTTGCCATAATTTCGAACACTTTTCGTGATTAATCCATCAACCAGCGTTAACTAAAAAAATACTCCTAAAAATTTCTATAAGCCAGTCACCAACCAAGCCAATGCTTGCTTGACATTTTCGCTGCTATATCCGAATATATCCGATTGCATGTTTTCATCCGCTGGCTGTAGAGTTCAATTTTATCCCGAAAGATTGAAACAAATTATCATCCATCCTCTGAAAAGATCAGGTATATATCAAATATTGGTCCGCGCCATTTTGAATCGTTAACACACATGCAACTATCATATCTCTAGGAGTAGTTCAATGTGTAGCTGCGCCAGACGAGGAGTTAACTAGGGAATCCGAGAATATTCTCATCGCCGTGTATATATTTATTTTTACGATAACAGTAACTTCCGTAATAGTGGCCTTACACTGGCATGTTACTTCCGCAAGTTTCATCTGAAAGAGCTGACGGGGGATTCAGCTCAGGCAGAAATGTTTTCCAAGTTAGTGCAAATCCAGATTAGTTGCCGTTTACAGAGACAACAATACAGTTCTGCAAGCCGAAAGTTTTAAGACAAGTTCCCCAAGCGGACTCGCAGATCCGTTTACGCATGCAATTTTCGTATAAAGTCACTTGTGCAAGTAACTTGCGCAATGAACTTGCCAGCGTAAACTCACATTAATTAATTCAAAAAAGTTGTATTTTCGTATATTTTCAGTCCTTTTTTCTTTTGTTAAATTCAATGAGAAGTAATTTTCGTATGAACTCGGGAAAGGAACCTTCTATAAGGAATAGAATTTTATAGAAATTCTGATTTTTAGTATCGAACGTTGCTTTCGAGACGGAATCGTGAAACATTTGATAAAGAATATATTAATATTTTGTTAAATTTGGCGTTATTTATAAATCGTCTCCATAACGGCCAGTTCTTATTGTTGCTGAAGTCGTGATTTCGAGCATGTACATTTACTCCATGGGTATCTCTAATAAATAAGTAATAAATAAATAATAACAGTGGAAGGAAAACAACGTGAATTGCCTCAAATAATTTTGCCGTCATTTTTGACGGCACTGACAACTAGTAATATTGAAAGCTCAATCAATAATCATTAATGAAACTCGTTGTTTAAGGAGAAAGTTGTGCCCTGAGGTAATAAATTCATAAGAAGAATAAAATTTCACCTGATGAGGGAATTTAGGATTTATATAACCTTTTCTAATTTTTGATGCAATGTAAATAACCTATTGGGTTAAATTTATCATAAAAAATAGTTAAATATAAATGAATATTAAGAACCTCATGTAAGTCAGTGTTGTGTTGCATCTAGTCGTCACTGTTATTTCGACGTAATATGATTTTTAGATTTAATTTGTTGAAATGAAGAAGAATTATTTATTTGATAGCATACAACCTCGAAAAGTCTATACAAATTATCTAATTTCGCAGTTTTCTTCTCGTTGTGATGTGTAATAACATCAAAAATTATCATATGGCAACCCTGAAACTTGAAACAAGTGAGTACTATATTGCAGAGCCTTACGCTATATTAAAATAAGTTATAACCATTACACCATCCTACTATTAGTAACTTTAAGGTCTAATTCTGCACGGTTAATTTAAAATGCAGACAGATGTATAAATGTCCATTTCCTTTCTTCACTAAAGACAAGGTAAATCCAAAGTTTATATGTTTTGTGGTTTTATGTGTGGCTTATGCAGTGCTGCCAAGCAGTATGCTTTGAAAATTTGGAATTAAATTTCTAAAAATACCATGAGGATTAGCATACGTGCAGTCAATTTTAGTACTACGCCGTATTTCATATTTTACCTGCCAGTAGTTGCCAACGTTGCCACATTCATCGTAGCATGTCGGCTCCTTGCTCGGAGGAATATCAGAAACATGTTTTTAAACATTAATACTATGTTTCCGATGACCTAAGCTGAAAAAATATATTGTGTGCCTTAATCTCTCATTCACGATGTACTAGTTTCTTTTAACGATATTGCTAGGGCCAAACTTGAGATAAAAAATGTTATGTGAACGGAGGTCGTCGTTATGCCATAAAGAACATCCATTTAAACGTGAAATTCCATCATTTTCAAATCCATATATCTTCATCAAATGTCCGATGACATGGTAATATTTTTACACCAATCGATAGAAGAAATCATGGAATATAACATGGAATGTTAAAATCAGGGCAGTTTTTCTGGCATGCCTGAAATTATAGTTACTCCTTAAGATTATGAGGATTAATTAGTTAAATTAGCTTCTTTAACAATGTATTCCGATGCATATGATCGACAGTTAATCCGTGGTGATAATCCCCGCTTGAGAACTTTTTTGCCGCATGGTTTTTACTTTCCTTAGCCCATAAAAAAGCCCTCATCACGGTTTTAATGGCTAATCATTCTTTATGATGCTTGTAAAAATAAATGCCTAGGGTTAGATTGATGAAGCTAGATGCATTTTTCGGCAAACGAATACCAGTCCCTTGCATGGGAATGAGCCGTCAATGAATTTGCTCATGTAACGGTATCAATTGAGATGCTATATCATCGCCAAAATTGAAGATTGTAGAACGATTTTACTAAGTTTAGAAGTCAAAGATAAGTTGCTAACTATTTTGTCCCAGAGAGTTTTTCGTGTCTCTCAGAAAAAAATGATATAAAAGTATTTTTTTCATGAATATTTTTTTTTTTCATTTTCCAAATAAGCAGATGTAATTAAATGAAATTTTGGTATTAGAATATTTTTAAAATTTACTTGAAGAATTGTTAAATTGTGCACTTAATGACCAACTAATACCACTCAAGCCACCTTTAAGGAGAGGAGAATGATTTGAAAGTCGTAAGGAATTGGAGCTAGTGAATAATGGAAATGTAAGACTAAATTACACCTTACGACTTAAAAAAAAAGAAAATATATTATATTTTCTAATCTTCCAAAGTTTTAACTCGTCCTCCGTTTCATAATTAGCGGAACGTATTGAAGAGACTCCAAAAATAAGTTTAGTTCGAGGAATTAATTAAGATAGAATTTCATTTTTCTTCAAGTTTCTGACTAATGGAAACATGCAGCGTGCACCATAGTTGTTCTTCCTTTGTACTAGCCCATTACTTTTTTCGAAAACTCGTGCAGGAATCTTAAAGACACATTAAGGAGAAGAATTCACGGAGAATGATAAAGGAACCTTAATAAATATTCAACGAAGATTATCCATAACCATTTATCCGTTAAAAGAAGCTCACGAGTGCCCAAAATTAACAATTGAAATTCCCACGCAGGCAGTTCAACCTAATTTAAATATCCGTCCGTAAACGGATTTTGAATAATTTGATGGCAGAAAAAGTTTCCTGAATCAAATTTCCTGATGAACTACAGTTAATTTGAGATTTAATCTGTTTTGAAATCATGCCATAGCAGTTCGGGGTTTTTGAATAAAAAACAACTTATTTCAAACTTTAGGAAGGTTACCAAAACCAAGAAAAGAACGGCTTCCTTCATTTAATGCGGGAATGGAATCATTTTTTAGTCACCATTTCGAAAGGAAATTGCTTGTCACCATTTTTAATACATTCCAGGGCGTTGATCGATGCAGCGTGTTAAATGCTAAGAGTGATTTCATAACTTCGGAAAAAGATTGACGATGGGATTAGTATATCATTAAGATAGAAAAAGTCGAAAAATCCCAATACAGCTTACATTCTTTGATAGTTGACGTTGAAATTATAGTGAACTCTTTAGAACATAGGCTTCACTGTGCCTCCCCTATCCGGCACAACACTACAGGGACTGTGGGAGTTGAGAAACTCAAAAAAATGAGGTTTGACCTGTTAAATTTTGTATCACTCGACAATTTCCTGTTATAGGTTTCTAATAGTTACAGATTTAAAAAATTGCAAGGTTCTTAAATCCATTTCATGTAAAAATAATTTGAAGTATTCTTTCAATTTTTCACCATTTTAACTAGGAAAATACTGTCGCAAAAATGTGGTCTTCATTCATTTTGTATACAATATGCTTGTATGACAGAATAATTCCATAGGCACATTGAGGCGCAATCGCTTACAACATCATCCACTCTATCTATGCAAAGGAAAGAAGAGCTAAAATCTAGAATCAGCGTAGATAACATGAGAAATGGCTGAGCTTGTGGTGTGAAGTTCTTCTTCTTTATTTATTGAGCTTTAATTTTTATTGTGACGAAATCAAGAGCAATCACGTTGTCTCTCACATTCAAAACGTAATTATTCTATGGCTTAGCATCATAGTACCTGGTTAACGCTAAACGCAAGATGCCGTTTAAGCTAACTAGTTTAGTTAGTTATGCTTTCATGCCTAAAATTAAATAAATACTATGTGAATTTGGGCTCATGAGGGACTTTTTTTGTTTCGTCTGATTGGAGTAGGACATAATGGAGCTTTAGTGCTAGTGCCTAAATATCTTAGTAAATTTTTTGTTGCAATACTTCGTTTCAAGAAACAGTTTTTGTCAGCTTATTTGCCAATCAAATCAATAGTGCGGAGGCTTTGTTGAATTAAGGGTTCTGCTCTGGCTTTCAAAAAATTACTGGGAAGTTCATGCATTTGTAGCAGTAGTTTTCTTCGTAATGTTTTCCGCCTATTCCCCTGAATTATTTTACAAATTTCATATTTTAAAGTGTTTGATATCGTTTGTAATCGTATACCTAACGCAAAACGTAAACGTTTTGCAACGTATGGACATTATTTCCACCTCTATTTAACTTTAAAATCATTTATATTTTTGGTTTACTTTGAGATAAAAGTTGTTTGCAGATTGGAAGAAAGAATGGCATTGCCGTTCTTCTTTTTCGTTTTTTTTTTTCAGAAAACGATTGAAAAGTGCTGGATTCAGAGGTAAAATTCCCCGAAAGTTGATTTTTCCATTCGTGAGACCGCAAAAACTAATGAGTTGAGGTTGGTGAGCTGAAAATGTGGACGCATGTGGTCAGAAAATGTGCCTTTCATATGCTTGATGCTTTAGAAAATTGAAGATTTTGACTTGCTGACCAAGAAATTGGGAGATTATTAGGCATAGGGAAAGACCCAGCGAATAGATTGTAACAAGAGTAAAGATTGCAGTTGTATGGAATGTAGCCTCTTCTTGATAATAACGTCCATTCCAAACTTATCAAGCCAAACCATATATATTATTTACTAATGTGAAACACATCTCTTTCCACTGTATCCCTCAAATTTCCTTAATCACAACTGACTCTTTACTCTTCAGATTATGTATTCTTCCTTCAATTCTAATTTTTAAATTAGTCGTCATTTCTGTTGCAACAGCGTGGGATATTTTGCTATAGGTTTGGGTAGATCAAAACATTTTCGAAACTAGATCTAAATCTTTACTCTCCATTCTTCCCAAAAAGATAAGATCAGCAGTAATTGAAGGGTATTGAACTTGAAGGATTCACTGTCCTCACTGTGATATCTGGTTACTATCCCAAAGATATACTCACAGAAAAACCACGCCACGTCTCGTAGGCCTACAAAACCGTTATAATTATTTCATTCTCACTGTCCTATACTTGCATACTTCCTTCACCTTGGTGACATTCATGTAATACGTCATACTTATTTTCATATTTTACTGATATTCATAGAATTCCTCCAATTGCAAAATGTCTTCCCTTTTACCACATATATCTTAAACTTTAATAACTTCCATTTAATTCATCTCCTTTCCTTTCTTGTCGTATTCATCAAAGAACGTCAATGGACTGCCCGTTACTTTTTAAATATTTTTTTGTAAATATATATGGTTATTTGACTTTTCCTCTCTCTCAGCATGATCTTAATCTTCACTTGACAAAACCAACAAAGCGAACTCCGTTCATTCCTGTCCCATTACGGGATATTCATTCAATCAATGTTCTTTCATAACCTGCACATACAGCACTCTGTCCGTTTAATTTATCTTTCAAATTGTAATTAGGGGTTGTCCTTATACATTAATAGGAATTTGATTAATTAGTCGTCTCCAGGGTATAATACTACTCCAGTTATAAGTTTAGCAATAAAACAGCCTTTTTAAATTACTTTTTGACCCTACAGAGTTCGAAACAGTATCTTAATGACCGCTTTGAAAATACATTAAAAATGATTGTTGTAATTTGAGCGTAATACCGTTTTTTTTTTTTTTCAAAATGACAGTAAATTTGGCTTTATAATAAATAAATATATTTCATCTTTAGAATGTTGCAATGTTATCAGCTAACCACAGCACAACTTTTTGATACTTGAATGTGTCAAAAAGAAGCCGTTTTCCATGGGATACAACCGTGTCCACCAGAGACGCATTTTTGTGATGATGGGGAAGTCCTGACGCACATATCGCGTCATAAATGTAACTGAAGGTCAATCGTCTGCTTTTTAAATTATATATATGTAAGACTGACTCAATCGTCGTTTAACTTTTCCTAAAATAGCAAAAGAAAACCTTTGGTTTTTAAGGCATTTTCTGCGTATGGCGTCAAGCTTAGTCAAGATTATGACTTTAACATGTACGAGCACATTAAGAAAACTAGAAGATATAAAAGTTCAATATAGGAATTCTTTTGCTTATTATGGTTTTTATGATGACTAGGGAAATATCTTGCTCAATCTACCTTAAACCTCTTTTTAGAGTGACTTGAACGTTGAAATGCAGTCATCCCAAATTCCTTCCTTGTGCCTTCAATATTAGGTACATACGACAAAATTACTTATAGTGCTAAAATGCCGATAGTGAAAGTGGGTAGCGGCTTCATTGACATTACCCATGAATTAATCAATAGAGCACGTTTTAAATTGCTGCTAAGCAGTAACTCATTCAGTTTTTAATGTTGTATGGTTTCAATTCGGGGATTGACTCCCACCACAAATTTAACTAAAGTTATTCGACTATCCAATTAACAACAGTCACATTCTTTATTCCACACACGGATAGGTAAGCTTAGTGACACATATGTAGATATTCATTCGACGAATACATATACTATCAGTTAATTATGTACCACCATCGCTGATTACTATTACCAAAAATGTAGCAGCGTGGTCTAGCAAAATATTTTGTAATCTAGTTTCAGAGTAATTGAGAAAATAAAAATAATTGTAATACCTACTTAAATTGATAAAACCAAAAGGGATCGAATGGGAAAAATGCACCATTTTTATCCTGTTAGAAAAAAACTTTGAGCAATAAAATGGAACGTGGACATCAAAACATAATTATGCAAAATATAACAAAATAGGTTACAATCTTTTTAATTTTAACCACCCTGATGATTAGTTATCCTATTGGTAACCCAATATAATTTATCAGTATAAGAATATATACGTACAAAGTATGTAGATAAACTATGATCAGGCAAGAATATTAAACCCAAATTTTTAGTTTGGCAAAATAGTTGCACCCCTGCCCTTCCTACTGCATGCCCAATCTCGCAAAGTCGAATCCATGGAATTACCGCATGCGCATTCAATGCGTATCGGCGTTATACATCCATAGAGTCCATTGATGGTCATGAGGTTTATACATGAAACGATTAACGGTTTATCTAAATTGTTCGAATAAAAAAGTTTATGCTTTTCTAAATATTCAAATAGCAACCATCTGAAACCCATTACTTTCTGGTGGCCGCAATGTGGCGCTCAAGATGCCTATGGAAAAGCCTCTAAAAACATTTACACCTGCGTCCTACGTTTTCTCTCTCTCTTGGGCAACGAAACAATCACAAGCGAAGCATGTCATTTGGAATCTGAGGACGCTACAATTTCTGGCGATGGAACGAGGAGATAGAGTTGAAACGGAAGAAAAAGAATGAGGGAAACGACCCACAAATACCAGTTGCAAGAGCTCAGCTGCCAATCCGTGTTATGGCGCCTTTTACCGTCCAGTCACTTCACATGGCAGTTACTCGTCAAGAGCTTTATAATGATCCCAACTCTGAACCCACTTCTCAAACGAAATAGTCAAACTGGAATCAGGCAAGAAAAGCGGTTAACGAGAAAAAATATGTCCATGAAACAGAAAAAACAGGTTCATCATCCATTCCCTCTCATTCTTGCCGTTCACGTGAGATCAAACGAAGAGGTATAAAGGGAGTGCATACGGAATAGGAAAGGAAATTTTTACGAAAGGAAATTTTAGGAATGGGCGTTGGAACTCTTGAAAAAAGAGGACAACGAGTTTTCAAGCCCATTTCTACTTTAATTTTCCAAAAAACATATTGGACCTGGGTAGTAACTCAGGTGGAAATTTAAAGTAAATTTGTGAAGCTTGAATCAGAAATGATGTTAAACGTGCTCAATAAAACTTGGCGCCTGATTTTTTCATAGATAAACCTTTATTCTTAAACCAATTGGCTTAAAAAAGTAGTTGAATGGGCTTCTACTAGTTTTAGTAAGTTTATTTCTTTTGAAGACCTTCGATTGGAAAACATTCCATCGGTTTTCCAAAACCAAAATAAATTAAAATAATGGGAAAGATTATTAAAATTAATTTCTATTTTAGAAGTGTACTCATATTTCAGAAGTGTATACGGCAAGAAATGTCATCAAGAACTCCAATTTATAATACACGTGTGTGCGCCCACCACAGTCATTAATAATTTCCTTTCAAAAGTGCATGAAAAATTTGTAAAAGTCACATTATCTAAACCTGGGTGCCTTGACATCACCGTACGATATAGCTTCTCTAATTTATATTTATTTCAACGTGAAACGGTTGCGTGATCCAAAATGACTCCACGGAGCTTTTACGTCAACGCGCCTGGTTGACTTCTGCGATCAACCTGGATCTTCTAAGAACTTTGCTATGTTCACTTTAGTTCTTAAATATGGCGGGTTTTATTTAAAATTTGCCTGATTTCTTATTTAGATTTTTTTTTAAAAGCTCGAAATACATGTCACCTATTCATTCTGTTAACTCGGTATTTAATATGGACTAAGGTAAATTCTTTACGAGTGGGTTAGTGGCTCCATCTTCTCCTCTGCCGACGTTTCCAAGGTAGACTTATACTTCGCCATCAGGGCTGTTGATGTCGAAGGATAAGTCTTCCTTCGAAACGTCGGCAGAGGTAGCCACTAACCCGGACGAAAACCCGTGAAGAATTTCCCTCAGCTATTCGCCGGGAGAAAATCAAACCCTAATATTGACTACTTTCCTGCCATATAATTTCAGACCCAAAATGGTACAATAAAGCCGTTTTAGTCTTTGATCCTGACCTTTTTATCCCTTTAATGCCTTTTCACCATTTTAAGATGAGGACAACACCTATTTGAATTTGATGATGGGCACTTACATTTTGCATTGGTCATTTTTGAGCGGTATCTAACATTTTCACCGATGAAAATTAAAAACACCATTATTCAGGGCTATATATTAAAAAATGAATGCTATAATTTAGGCCATTATTTTAAAAATTTCCGATGAATGATAAAAAAACTGGCCCAATCTGAAGACTGGATACGTCAATCTCGTGCGTATGCTACCACTCAGGCTGTGGGTGCTAACTGTATTTACCTCATATGTTGGGAAGAGGGTAATTAGTTCCCCTTATAATTCACTAATAGTTTTGTTTTGGTCAGTAAAAACATTTCACTAATGGAACGAGAATTTTCTTCCGCCGGTGAAACCCGTCTGGCTACTCATACATCTGCGATACATCAATTTGGCTGTCAACCTTTAATGGAAACGAGTTTTTTTTTCACCGGTTTCGTAAGCCACTCCTCAAACACGAAGGGGCCCATTTGCTGTAATATCACTACATCACTACGGATCTACTTAACCAGAGGAAGGAAAAAATAGAATAACTTTGCTCTAGATATTGTAGTAACTCCCTTTTGCTTTTGTGAAATAGACGTGAAAAGTACCAGTATGATGATAATTCAAATTTAATTAAATAAGAACAATGTGTCAAGGACACTCTCAGATGTTAATTAATGAATTTAAAAATAAAGATACCATGTCTCAATAAAACATCTAATACATGAAAAATAGATGGGAACGTAAAAGGATTGCAGAAAGCACGCATTTCTGAATAAATATGATGTTGGTATCAGAGATCTGATTTTAATTGCGAAAGATCAAAAAAAGTCTTTACTGAAATAATGGAAAACTGGTTCTCAAGATATGGCGATGATAAGTTGTTGTTAAGGTAAAGGAACGTATCCGGACGAGTGAGAAGAAACATTTTCGAATGTTGAGCGCAGGAAAACGGTTTATTTAAAATATGACAGGTTTCCCATCAACGTGAAATTTTCAATTACAACATGAGAGTCGATTTATGAATCGCTTTATATCACTCAGCTTTCAGATCAGATAAAAAATGAGGAGGTTGACGCCGAAACGACGATTATATATCCCTTCCAACAGTAATTCTTTTTTATATTTCGGATGTTTTTTTCTCTCCCTGTTTTTTTTAACCTCAATCTCTTTGGCCTCTCTTTCTCTCTCTCTCTCTGGCTTCTGTCAAAGTATTTTCCCGAATGTTGCGAAGAAATGAACGAGATATTTCTTGGATTATCCCGGCTGAGCGTATCGCAAGGAAGCCGACTCCGTGGATAAAAACGAGAAATAAAGCTGTGGTTCTAACCTGAAACTTTGAGACAAGCTTCATGTTTGCTCAATGATTTCACCTGATCTCATGATGGTTTACAGATTTTTAAACACAAATGCTCGTTTTATTCTGCTTGCTGTTGCAAGGGAATGCAGCGAAGGGTAAGTTTCGCATGACCTGTTGACATAGATTTGATATCGGAACTACTTCATATTTCCGTTCGATTCCCCAACTCATTCATATAAAAAGTAGCTTTATTAAATTACTTCGCTGTAGTTTATTTATCTTAATTACTTTTATGTTTTTTAGTTAGGAGTGGAGAAAAACTTCTGCAAGAATTAGAATAGTGCAGCAACTTTTCAGGTTTTAGGACGAAACGTTATAACAAAGCTTCAGTCAGTTTTATGTAATTGACTGTCTAATTAATACTAACTCTTACGTATACCCTCCAGATATTCAAGTAGTGCATAAGTTCAGTTTACAATACGTTTCTATTACCTAAAATTAGTATCGATAAAGAAAAGTAGGCCCATATAAAATTATGTTCTCCCTCTTGTGGAAAGTATTCTTCAGTTTCTTGGTATCTTTTTGTGAATAAAATTAATGCGTGTGCTACATTCATTGCAGGGCCCCTTAAACCAATTGAGGAGAAAATGGTCCTATTATTGTAAGTGTTCAAGTGTCAGCTGCTTTCTCTGTAGCAGAATGACAGTTAACATTTGATAGAAACACTTTTAACACATTTCGTCGGCACCAAACAAATTTCACTCTTGGCTATCTTCAGGAGATAAGAATGCCAATCAAAAGCTACGGCTGCTTCAATGCGGTTTTTATACTGCCCTAATAAAAAATCCTTGCGAGATTTACAATGTGTCATGGCAATAAAAACATTATGTAGGCCGAATTTGACCATTGGGAAGAATTAAAAGCCAAAGTCATTGGGTTCACTGAAATACCTCATTGACATCAAAAGAAAACTTCAAGGAATAATCAGAGCTGAGTGACACTTTTACGTAACATCTTACGCATAAAGAATACAGTCAAAGGAACCGTAGACCCTCCTACATTTAAAATAGAAGTCAGTCAAACCGTTTGGAAGATATGAGTGAGCTAAGTAAGATTTCTGACAAAATTGGGTAAAAATATCTATCATTTAATCCCTTAGTGTATGATATAACAACAAATAGAAATTTACCTAACGGTTAATGGAATTAGAATTTATTCCGTAAGTGTTTGTTTGGTCTATAAATCTGTCCCCCTTCTTCTTTCACTCTATTATTGATATAAGTTTCGTATCAATTGGTATATTTATTTTGTTATCAAGAGTCAATAACGGATAGCATTCATGAATTTATTTCTATCTTCATAACCCTAGTATCATTGGATAACTTTAAGTATACATATTCCATATATGTTTTCAGCGCGATGACAATGGATTTAGCTGTCATAAAATTTAGGGAGGGATGATTGATGGTGTTATTCATAATTCATTTTAAATTTTCCAAGAATACATGTGTTCGTGAGTGGAGAATAAGAGAATGACTCCACCAAGGGCGGTGGCTCTTAACCAATTAAGCTAGCCATGCATTCCATTCTACTGCTTGGCTGAAGCACTGGGCACAGATCAGGGAAACTTGGTTCGATCCTGAGTCCAGGCAAATAATTTTTTCAATGTGAATATCGCCCATCGTTTGAACCCTACAATAATGTCAGTTACATTAATATTCAACAGTCTTTATTCGATAGTTATAATTCATAAGCCATTAAAAATGCAATAAACATTCTCCAACAACCATCGTCCTTTCCTTATTGAATTATTGTTCTAAAACGGCATCACGCCTCCATTTAATTTTCATACCATCTATCTGCTAAGCTGATGGGTACATGGATTCCTTCTTACCACGCAACATTAGCGATTATAGCAGAAACAGAATGTGACACTATCATAATACACACCGATAACATGTCATTCATCTTTGCCCTCATCCCGTTCCTTTCCCTGTTCTCTCCATTCTCATGGCTCTGCGCTGCGCTGCGCTGGTTCGCGGAGTATTAGGGAATTTATTATTATTATAAAAGATGCAGTTACAAGTTGACTCTATGGTCAGGTGGTAACTTAAAATACAAATAAAAGTATTACATAAAACATATTCATAAAAAAAAATACAAATACATGTCATGGATTAGAGCGTTGAATCCGATTTCAGTCTTTTTGCGAAGCACCTGTCATTATTATGGAGTGGATTGAAAAAATTTGCATCTAAGCCATTCCATGCATCCACCCCTCTGTTCAAAAAGGAGAATTTCCCCCAGTTAGTTGTTTGTTTGGGGGCCTCGATTTTGCAACCATGGTCCTACCCAGAGAAGTAAGCCGGATATCTTATCCTCCCTCTGATATCCACCCAGGCAGTTTCCCCAGCATATGCCTTATAAATGGCCTTCAGCCGCGAGATATTCCTCCTCTCTCTCAGCGATTCCCATCCTAATTTAGCGATCATTGCACTAACACTTGCTTCTCTACTATAATTTCCTATTACAAATCTTGCCGCCCTCCTTTGGACCTTATCTATTGTTTTTATCTGCCAGACAGGTCCCAGAGAGCGGCCCCATACTCAAGAATGGGACGCACAAGTGTCTTTTATACGAACTCTTTTGTGTCACGCGTGCTTTCCCTCAATGTCCGCAAAACAAAATAGTCATTAATAGTATGTAGATGTAAATCATTACTTTTGCAGTTCCCCTCTCTTCCTCTGGCTCCTACTCCCCCACAATCCTACTCCTCCACCTGGTTTCAAGCACGGCAGGCTGGCACCATCTTCAGAGCACGGGAGTGCCATCGAAAAATCCCTTTAAAAAACCCACCAGGCCTCTCGCCTCATATTCCCCCTCCCCGCGACAATCGATGGAACCAAGGGGCGAGTTATGGCACTATACGGCCTTTTAATGGCCCTTCACCGAATTCCCCCTCTCCGCCATTATTTTTTACGGCTCGCCTCCCTCTCAATGGGCGAGTGAGGAGGGAGGGAACCCCTTTCCCTCCAACTTCCCATTCTGCCCTTCTTCCTTACAGGCTCTATTCCTTTTCCATCCATTGTACTACCACATACTACGCCTGCACACATGCACAACCATGACCTTCTTTCGCCAATGAGAGACCATCATCCGTTGGAGGTCTAGACAAAAGAACGACGCATTCGTCCCGCACCGTGAGAGGAGCCTTTTTGTGAAGAGGATCCATACTATACATTTTATAAGAGAATTGAGTGCGTTTAGGCTAAAAAATGCCGATTTTGCGTGATAGATAATCCACCCAACTTGGCTCTAGTGCGGAATTTGTGCGGTAGCTTTAAAGTTTAATTTAAATTATATTCTTTTGTTATAGACAGAAATTATTCCTTCCATATATATATTTAGAAAAACTATTCCCGGTTCGCATACTTTAATATTGATCATCACGGACTGTTGATGCTAAGGATGCTTTTTTTAATTGTGAACTTTTTGCCAAAGCCCCATACTAAAAGTCATGTTTTGTAATATTTTGGGCTAAAGACATATTATGCAAGAAACTTTGTGTAGCTATTTCAAGTAATGTAATAAACCTATCCATGATCGTTAATTGGTTAAAATATGTGCCATTAATCGATGAAGACGTGAGGATTTTTGGGATATTCCGCGTTTTTTTTGGCTAAACACAACGTTTCTTCTCCTTTGCCGGGTTGGAGACTTATTCAGAGCTCAAGTATTTGCTATATATTGCTAAGTACTCTACCCTGGAAAAGCCTCCTGAAAAGCAAAAGAAAATTTTAATTGGTCACACAACACATAAAATCTCAAGCACACATGCGTTTATGTCGGTGACCTATTAATTTGCTTCATTTCTCGTTTCTATGTAGTGTACGCTACTCTACTACTACTATAATCTAGTCTTCTACAATTTGATTTTAGTCTTTTATCACATCGTACTACTAATAGGCCCTAGTTATCCGTTCGACTTTGCACTAAACCTTTTTTAACTGTAGTATAATGTTAATGGGTTGTAAATTTGATCAAGACGTGGCTCCAAATTTCAGTACTGAGTTCAACGCCAAAATAAACTTCGTTTAGGAAAGGACTTTTACCTATACACATCGCCTTGAACGCTCTCGTTTCCCATGCTTCCCCAACGGTGCTATCACCCTAGCACACACAAGCCATACCCTCAGAGGGCTCGCCCACCCCTTCTAAACCATCCAGACCCACTCCGAGTTAATTGCCAAACATAAGAGAAGGCATGGCGGTAAAGTGTGTGCCCTTCAAAAGTTCGGGCCCTGGACTGAGGGTGGGAAGCAAAAGGGGGTGTTTTTCTTTTAAGGGGGGTCGGAGGGTGGCAAGGAGTGCTCGGCCCGCTTTTAGAAACCCGTGAGGGTTGTAGGGAGACGGGGGTGGGAGGAGGAATTGGGGAGGGAATACGTGTTTGCAACCCTCCTGCTGTTGTTCAATGCTTGTCTGCTCTCCACAGAGCCACACCTCGCGTAACCACGGCAAAGGACCCGCGTCCTACCCGGCCAAAGATCCGATTCGAGCCTACGAATTGTACTTCCCACGCTTCCACGCACGAGGTCCTGCTCCTCACACACCCCGTGGGATCATGATTGGACTTATCAAAGTACTACTGTGTTGTACTATAATAAATATATCGAAAATTCTGTCCATTAATTAAGCCTACTTTCAGTGCCGGTCGAAGCTATTACAAGTGAGAGCTAAATTTTATTTGGCTGCTTCTAACAAATAATTTATTTACCGTTCGTGATTCCCTAAATCAGGCGCTAATTAAAGAGTTACATACAGGGTTACAGAATGATCGTATTAACTTAATAGCATTCTTTCCCGCCAGGAGTTCAACTTCTAATCAGGAAGTGGTTTCCATGCTTTATACCGTGTTCATAGGAATTATTGACATGCTTCTTGTGAGTGGATGGAAATTAGACCGTAAATTGTAGTGCAATTTTAGCCATATTTACTTTCAATAGGATTGTTGCAAAAATGCAAATTAAGAAAATATTTGGTCCGTAGATTTCATTTTGCTCTTTGTTCGAGTTAGCTACGACTGTCAGTCACATTAAACAGGTACCAAAAAAAAGCCATTTTGGATGGAAATACATACAGGAAGTTATTAAAATTTTTTTTTTACATACTCTATGTCCCCTTTCCTCACTAATCCATTAATCGCAGGCTGACCGCCCCTACGATTGGCTGCCCGCGGACTTTGCCCACGTTGCTCACGCCTTGGGCCGGTTCTCCTCCTCTACGGATTCGACGCAATCAGAGATCTCAGAGCATTGCAGTCTTACTTCTCATCAACCTTCCTCCCCGTTGTTTCTTATTGCCTCCCCAAATGGTATACGTCAGCCCCAACTAATCTTAAATCCCTTTTATGGTGCATCTCATTTCTCTGGTAAATTAGTTAGACACTTGAGTCCCCTATTTTCACAATATATCCTCTGATGCTATTTTAGCTTCCGTTTTCATTGCTAATCTTCATAACCACAGTCTCAAAACGAATTTAAAATTCGTTCATAGCATGTTTAACTAGATCGTCGACTGCCTTGAACAGCTTTTCCTCGTCAATTTCAAAACCTACTCGACCATCCCCTATACACTCATTTGCCTACTCCTACACTTTCACTCGCGAAGCGCTCAGTTTCATGATGCTTCTACTCTCCATTCAATGCCCTTACCGACTTCATCGATCCTTTCTCTCTATCAATATAATTGCCAGCAAAGCGTTGTACTAATCTTTAAAAAAATCCTCGAACCTATTCCTTTCTTTCCATGATGGGCGATGCTATGACACATTGGTCTGCTTTTGATGTACGTGCATATGTTCAATATTTCATTTGTTTGCTAAAATGTACCATTTAAAATTGGCATCATTGCTGTGTGTGGACAATTAAAAAAAATTATCACGGTAAAATATTTCCTTTTTCATCACAGCAAACACCTTTGGATTTTTCACCCTTAATTCTTAATGCTTGTACTTCCTTCACGGTTAAATGTTATTATTAAATTTAATTTTGAAGAGAAGACAATAATGAGATTAATAGCCTCAGTATGCACTAAGGTAAAATTTAAGGGCGGTATAAATTAGGGTAGACAGACGCTACAACTAATAGTGTTAAATATTACCTTACCCTTTGTGACCATTTGATGCGGGAAGCCTCTCATAGAGCCAGTTTTCAATTTGTCTTCTTCGCTATACTGTTTTAGGTGAATTCAACGGCAAGCTGCCCCGTTTCAATTTTTCCGCGTCTTGAATCTTCATTTTAATTTCCTGTTAAACTTCGTAGTAAGATAAATTATACAAAACAATACCCACATGTTTCAACATTCAAACCAAGCTATGTGCGTCTACATTTTTTGTTTTTAATGTTCATTTGCGGGGAAAATATTATTCTCTTTTAAAAGGAATATCTGAACCACTCCAGGGTTGTCATCCAAATAAGCAGTGGTGTCCGGAGCTGGTAGCATGACTTTGTTTGGGGTCCAGGATACCCTCTAACCCTTGCAGTAGAAAACCACACGATAGAGAACGTACAAATGAAATACGAGAGGTATTAAATATAAGTTCCCTGAACAAAAAAGGGAGCATGGTGGCCTAGTGGGTAGAGCGCTTGGCTACTGATCGAAGGGTCCCTGGTTCAAATCCGGGTGAAACATTTGAACGCCCCCGGACAAAAATTCTCGGAGTGCGAGGTGGCCAAGGGAAAGGAACAGGCCCCCCTACCCTTAGTTTACCCTACCCTAAGCTCAGTCCGAGTTGAGCTCTACCCTCAACTATCCAAACCAACCTTCGGGTTGAATCACTGAGTGAGTGAACAAAAACGAGAAATCACAATCAAAGCTATTAAAAACATTTATAAGACTACAAAACCAAAGCAATAAAATAATTTGGAAAAATTAAAGAAACTACTTGTCAAGATAATCATTAATACTAATGGAATGATAGGTTAGAACTTGCTCAACAAACTTGTAAGAAATTGGGTCGGAATAAAATAAAAATGCTACATATGATAAATAATTCGTTTGAGAAAAAAATTAATAGCTACAATTAACATTTAAAAAATGATATTCCTTTTAGCGCACTTATCATAATGAATATTTATTTTTCAAATATTTCCTCCCTGAAAAAATTTGCGCCTATGTAAGCTGCATACTTTGCACGGTGTCAGCACGCTCCCCCACAGTTAAGTATTAGGCATTTCATTGAAAATAGTATTCACGTCCTCGGTAGAGGAAAGTCGTGGAGAATTCTATAGAGGCTCTTCCTTAGCGCTTCCTGCTAGCATTTGGAACATCCTGGTGCACTGCAAACTGCCTGCAGCGGTCCAACGGAAGCAAAGAGAGCAGCATATGCTTGTGTGCACACGTGCGTATTCTTCTTTCCACTTAGGTGCTCGGCGAAGGGGAGGAGGAAATGGAAAAGGAAATCCCCGCGCACTCAACGGACGCGCGAGAATCCAACGCCGCCGGCTGCGGCGAATGTGTACGCTAGCACGTTATTGGCGTGCGAAATGGTGTAAGGGGGGGATGGTGGCGTATGTTTGGACAGTCGTGCGACTTAGCACGGGGGGTCAAAATGGCCTCTCTTTCGCACGCGTGGGCCATTGCAATGGGATTTGCACGACCTGCGAAAAAATCCAAGTCAGCATCCCGACGGTGCAAAGTTGCTCCGTGTGGTGCCGGAACAGGTCCCACCCAGGTGGCGGCGATGGATGCGGGAGAAATGTCGCTTTCTCTAATGTCCGCTCTCCCATTTGCAGCGATGCATATAATCCTCTGTGCGTATACCAACGTGACTTACGTGCGCATTCATACTAACACCTTTAATCTGCTCAGAATTTAACGAAAATGAAGAAAGGTTTGATCTTTGGCTGTGACTCTAAGCTTACTCTCTAAACTATTCTCAACCTCCATTGCGATTTTATGATTTTTTTCATTTAATTTGTCGGATCATTTTTTTTCTTTTTACAGATAGACGTGAACCTTTTTGAAAGTGTCCTTTTTAGCAATACCCATACATAAAAGTGAAAAAATGGCATTTTACCTATTATTTTTATGGAATTTCAATGCTATTTTAAAACGGCCTTATGCCACATTAGGTATATTTCGTAAAATCGATTAAACATGCACAGGATTATTGATTAATTTTAGCTCGCAATTAGTTAGCTAGAATTACTATTGGCATTCACACAATTGCTATGCTACATTTTTGTGTGATTAGTGTGTGCAAGTTTCTTTTAGGTCTCGGAGTTGTTTTTTATGACTTCGAAATTCCTTTTTGCGACAGCACCTATTGTATCGTGTGCTGAAATGGCATATTCATTCATTACAGTAATCTACCGGTTAGAGGTAGGTTGTGATGAAAGTCAGAGAATATCCAGCAAACTCTTACACGTGCCGTACCCTTTCTACCTCTAGTATTTCTTTCTTCATCTCAGAATAAGTCCTACCTTTCTTCATCCCGTCCATAAAACCGATTCTCTTCCTTCCCCTTCCCCGCTTACCCAACATCCTACCCTCTATCACGACCTTCAGCAAACCATCGTCCCTCATTAACCCCTCCAGCCACCTACCCTGTCTTCCCCTAATCTCATCTATAAGTTTCCTCTCCTCGCCCACCATGTCAAGCACTTCCTCATTTGTCTTCCTTTCCGTCCAACGCACCTTCTCTATCCTCCTCCAAACCCACATCTCGAAAGCCTTCAGCCTATTTTCGTTTTCATTTCTCAAGGTCCACGTTTCTGCCCCATACAACGCCACACTCCATATCAGACTCTTTACCAGCCTCTTTTTTACATCCTTACTTAAGGTCCCCGTCATCAGCTCCCTTCTATTATTGAACGCTTCCTTCGCTAGCGCTATTCTCTTCCTAATGTCTTTGCTACTATGTCCTCTTTCTTCTAGCGTACTACCCAAGTAATTAAATTGTTCAACTTGCTCCAGTTTGTGACTTCCTACTCTTATCACCAGCTTCGCTTTCTTTGTCCTACAGAATCTCATTACTTTTGTTTTCCTATTATTTATCTTCATTCCGTATTTCTCACACTGTTTTTCCAGTGCATCTACTAAAGTTTGCAGTCCTTTCGATGACCCACTGACTAACGCCTGGTCGTCTGCGAATCTAACCGACTTTATCCACTGACCTCCTACTTTCATTCCCACATCTAGCTCATCCCATACCTCTCTTACCATTTCCTCAGCATAGATGTTAAAAAGTAGAGGCGACAACGGGCACCCTTGCCGTACCCCGCGACCTATAACTGCCCACCCTGATTCACCGTCAGCTACCCTTACCTGAGCCCTCTATGGGGCAGAAATGGCATATATATTAAATTTTAAAACATGGTAAATTAAATAAGATCACAAAAGGTTTAAAAACAAACTATCGCACATTATATGCTGGCACAAAAGAGGTTTGGTATGTCATTTTCATCTCATTAATTTTTGTACCATCACCATTCGAATGTAAATTTTTTTCTTTAGAAGAAACTTATTAGAAAATTTAGAGAACTCATTTCACTCACTCAAGAGGGACATTTTTCTTTAGAACTTCCTCTTGAAGTGAAACAGTAAACGGCCTCATAAGTTATCTCGGTCGATTATTCAATCCGAAGAGAAGTGCAGTATTCGATCCGTCATCATACGTAAAAGCAGTACTCCCTCCGTTTGTTGTATCGAAGTCAAAACGTTGTCTTACTAAGAAAGCTTGCGCTGATATAAGTTGTCCCTTCCCTCCTTCCGCGTCATGTAGATCCCTATTTCGTGTTTCAAAATAGATGAGATATTTAATCGAGAATGGAGCCTCAATTTCAAAATGGCCTATACTGATTATGCCCTGCGGTTGAACTGCATTGGTTTTGTTTCAGAATGACTGTTTCATTCTCCAAAACGAAGACTCCGGTCATGTATATAAATGACTCCGGGGCTGACTTAAATGGCTATGGCAGTGGCTGTTGGACTGTCGGGTGAGTGTTTGAACTAGGTCAAATGCAGTCATGTTTCTCATTTTCCTTTAAATGACTTTTTTGCTTGGAAAATACGGATTTGAAAGATGATTCGAGTGTAAGATAAAGTTGTAATCGGCATTTACTCCATTTTTTAGCCTAAAACTATGAGAACAGCTGAGAGGTCGAAGATAATTATGGTAGATACAGGGATGGAGTGAAATGTAGGAGTTGGCTTTTCATTAAACATGAGAAACCAGTTTTTTGAAAAACGCTAAATGGAAAAAACTTTTTTCCCTCTAGATTATATCGTTCGTATATATAGATGTGTTAGGAATTTATGTTTTAGGAACACAACCTGGAAACTACATAAAAGATATTATCAAACGTTTTTGTGGTTGTAAATACTTTGAAAAGGTTCCAAAATAATGTAGCAAAGTTTACGTGTGCATACTGGGTTGTGTTTAGGATGCTTGCATTGGTCACTGTCACAAATTGCTTCCCAAAAAGTTCAAACATTTTGGATTACGTTGACTGGAATGTTTCGAGAATATGAATGAGAGGGGTTCTGAACATTGTATGCTACTTAATTAATAATTTTACTGTGATTTTTACCTAACATTTCAATAACTTTTAATTTGATTAACTATTAGTAAGGAATGCTTTATCAATTTTTTTAAATGGGAGCAAGATTCTAGACTAGGATTCATTTTCCTGCACTTCAACTTTAACGTTGATTAACTAAAATTTGAGTTAAACGCTAGGATGGGATGACATCAAATTTGGTAAACGTAAATAGAAAGTACTGCATCCTTCGTTTCCACACCCGCGGGTGAAAGCTATTTTTGGATACCAACTGCACCCTATACCATCATCCGTCCATTCTTCAGCAGTGTATGAGTCACCTTATATTTTTGCTGGCATCTCTTTTTTGTCCTCGCCACAGTAGTTGGCTTTTACAGAAGTGCCCTCAAGAATGTAACAGTCGGGAGAACATATTTGAAGTGCCCGTCCGAGTAAAAAAAAAGATGCGGACCGGATTATAAAAGAGAAAAAATAAAACCTTGTAGTAAGGGCAAGCCCTGGGACGGACAGATGCTCCCTTTGACAATGCGCGCGCACACCACACACGGGGAGAAATGCTTTAAATGGCCTTGCTTTTCTGGACGGTTAAGTTCCCCCTCATTCTCGCTTGTATTCTTTAGCTCACTCTCTCTTCTCTCTGTACACAAGCGCTCTTTGGGTTGATGGATATCTAGCGGCGAGTACAAAGGACTTCCAGCCAAGTGAGAGTGGTCGGTGGGTTTTCGTCCCGAGTCCGGTAACCAGGACCGGCTGTTCCCTCATTCTATGAAGCTGGCGCCGGGTGCGGGCAGCAAGGAGATGGATGGATGCCTCTTGGATTGACGACCGATAACCGATAGCATTTGTTTTCCCTCTCTCCCACTCACACACACGGCGCACAAAAACGAACGTACATACTGAGACTGAGAGAGAGAAAGGCTGGCTTCCCCTGCCGATTTTTGAGCGCCCGAAAGAAAATTGAGATGGTTTTAAGAGGCTCCAATTTAGTCTCATTTTCTTTGTTTTCTCTTCTTTTCCCCCCTCCGCCATCTACTTAACGACTTCCACTCTCCGAATCTACGTTTCCGAATCCGCGACGTTGAATTTTTTGGGGTTTTTTTGCCTCTCTCGTTCAACCTCATCCTCTCCTTCCCTTGCGATGGTTCCCTTTGAAAGGATCTCAAAAGACCCGACTTTTTCACGCTCCCTCACCGAACAGATGGCTCGGGGATTTAGCGGTCATAATTTTGTCCTACACAGCGGAATGAGGGGGATAGGAAAGAGTGAGTAGATAAAGGAAGAGGAAGAGAGAAAGAGGATGAAAGAGAGAATGGAGGAGGAATGAGAAAAAAGAACGGAAATGAGAGATGAGGAAAATTTTCTCAACATAGTCCATCCCTATTCCTCCCACGCCCACGAATGTTTTCCTACTTTTCTAGTCTCCGGGAGGAAATAACGTCACAATTTATGCATCACCGACGGAATCTTGGGAGACATTTTTGGGGAAAAAAATAACAACTTCTTTCAAAGAAGAGAAGAAGGAATTTTTGAAGCCGGAATTTCCCCTCCCGAAAGGCTTGTGGGAATTAACAAAAAAATAACGTGAGACATCGCGCATGTGACGCCATTAACGTTGAAATTTTTAATTGCATCTCTCCCCAAACGTATAGATTTATGACCCCGGCGCGCCTGTGTGCTGAATCAGTCCCTGTCTCTTTCTTTTAGCGACCCGGTAATTGAAATCATAAAGAGTCGTTGCAGAAGATTTATTTACTCGCCATTTCAAAACAGTCACTGACATTTAATCTGCGGAATTTTTGATCGCATGGTCATTCAGAGAAAATCAACGACCCATCGATACTTTTGATGGCCATTAAGATTTGAATGGATTGTTTTCTTTAATACTGATCATGGTTAATTAAACCTAGAAAACGTAAATTGTCAATTTAATTTCTGTTTTCTTTTGATTTCTCTATCTAATCTCAAAAGAAAAAATTCAGGAAAAGCTTGGGAATGTCTCTGGATGTATATAAGGAAGTGAAATATCTGCCAATTGCGTTGCTTATTTTATTCAGATTATATAATAATACTTTTTGCTTCTCGAAATCACATCAGTAGAATGTATATCTTGAACCATATTATTATACCATAAAATTGCGTGAAGTATCCACGTACAATATTAGAATATGAGCGATATAACAACACTTTAGTATTTAAAATACTCGTCGTTCTATTACTGCACGTGAAAATATATTACATTGAGGATTTAATCTTAATATTGGCTAATATTTGGGCAAGTGAGGATAAACAACCTTCTAAACATCAAAGTCGGAAACTCTTAATGTTTATATTCATGCAGATTACAAGCCCTGGAAATAAAAGCTCAGGGAATCATGCATAACTGCATTCCAAACATTTTGGGGATAATTAAGTAAGAATTGCCGTTAAGAAATATCTTATATTTCGATAATCTAATGTGACATTGTGTCTACCACGTCTTTTGCGAGGTAGGTATCAGGAATTCTTTGATAAAATTCTCGTTAATTTAAGTAGTGGTACCCAAATAAAAAATACTCAGACTAAGAGCCGCACACAACCCATCACGTGCCTTTCTCATTTATCCACAAAGTTCGGCCCGCCCGTTGAATAACTTATTTAACTGCCTCTCCGTTCCTATAGTCGTGCAAAAACTAGACGGAAGCACGAATGGCAGACTTCTAGACTTCCGAAGCCTTGTAAAAAGTTTTTGAGAACCATTTTATGTCCGTGGGAAACGTTAAAGGGATTGGCTTGAGAAACGCGGGGCGGCTGCTGCAGACACTTCAAACTGCCATGATTAAAGAAAGGAAATTCGCGGGGCGCTTCTTGAAATGCTTCTCATGGGTGCTGTAGCGTTGCATTGTTTCTCCTGGAGCGCAAGGGATTTCTTTTGCACGGCCGGGAGAGGAAAAAAAAGAGAGAGGAAAAAAGGGCTCGCCCAAGTAATAAAGGAGCCTGGCACGAGGAGAGTTAAGAAGGAAGAATAAAAAAAAGGGCCAGGGTCGCAGAAGTGGATCTGGGGAGAGAAAAGGAGAGGGGATATGACTAGAGAACGGGTCGCGATTTATTCACGTGGGCGCCCAAAACAATAAAAAAGAAGAAAAAACAAAGAATGTGTATATATGAAACGATTTTCGTGAAATCTGACTTGAAAGGAGTTAAGGAAACATGACCGAGAGGTGAGAAAACTTGCTAAAAAGGAGAGGTAGAATCGTGAGAGAAAGAATTTTTTATATTTTATCTTGCCTTGGAGATCGACGTCTTTATTTTCCTCGTGGAAAAAAATAATAAAATACACGTGAAACACGAAAGGATCGCTGCTACCTTGAGAAAAGTGGAAGAAGTTTCCCATTCCGTGGCTTCCCTTCCTCAGCGCTGGAAGCAGAAAGGGATATGAGCGAGAGACAGAGGGCAGCAAGTTTCTAAGTGCATTTTGCATGTAAAAGTAACAAGATTCGATGCGGAGCTCTGAAAAATATTACTTCAAAGAAATAGAATTTGAGAAGGGGACAAAGGGAGTGAAAATGGTTTAGAAAATATGGGTTCTGTCAGTCAACTGAGGAAAATAAAATGATAACAACCTTTTCGGCGAATGGAGCTTGCAGTAATCTATCCTTGTTACGCCTTTGCACTGTAATTTGGATCTTAATGTGGATGAGAGAGTGGGATAGTGGCAAGGATTTCATCCGAGTTCAGTCATGCCTTTCTAGGAAAAGACATGAAAACGACTATGGAACCAACTCTCCTGCCTACACTTGCTCTTAACGATTCAGCCATTCAAGGGAGGGAAAACATTAGGGCTTTCTGGGGAATTTTCAAATGGCTCCCAACCGGCTAGAAATAGAAACGACGGGCACGGAAAACATCTTTGCATGCGGAAGATCGGAGGAGATATGGACAGGAAACTTTGTGGGGGGAACTGGGACGACTTTAATGCGTTGGTCACGAAAATTTCAAGTGACGTCCAAGCGAGGGGATTGCTGCGAAAATGTATGGTTTGTAACGACTCGGGCCAACTCATGAGCCTTTCAGTAAATTGAGTCTGGCATGGCATCTTGGCATTTACTACATTTAGGTGATGAGTAGCCTCTTTGAACAATGGCTTATGGAGATTGGCACCTCTACAAAGGAAAGACGGATTACATTCGTTAAGTTCTAATATTCGTCGGTAGGGCCTGTGAGGTCATATATCTTCCTAAAAAAGTTAGCTCAGCAGCCGAAGGGAAAGGAAGAACTATTTGCCAAGTTAAATTCGATGATTGGGTGATAAACGCTGAGATAATCAAAGAAAATTTGCGAAGAATCGAAACCTAGAATATATCTACACATGTTCCGTGACATTTAAAAATGAAGTCATTTGTAGGTGTATCGGCTATATCGGATAGGAATCGGCAAAAGTTAAATTATCCTTTTTTTGCTATCCATTTTACGTTAATACTATACATGGACTGAAATGAACTGTATGTTAGTCAGAAACCCAACCACTTCGCAATCATAAATCTATCAGAGAAGTGATAATCATACTCATTAGCAAATAACTTGGATATGCGCAATTTCCACAAACAGGGAAAATTCAATGCACGGCCCGGGTTTCGATGTTATGCATCGTCTTCAAGTTACAAGCCACGATGTTATTCTTCATCTTCAAGTTATGAGCCACGATGTTAACATCATTTTCGCTTGAGGCTATACATCATCTTCACCTGAAAATAAGGTATAGGTAACATCTAAACCCGGGTTGTGCATTAACGCTCATGTGCGTGTGGAAAATTGCACATATCCAAGTTAATTATCATGGATAAATTCCACACAATATTGCCTGAATCCACGAATTTCAGCCTCGATAGCTTATGCCAAATGCCTCGTATAATTTTTTAAGGCAAATAATACAGTAAAAGTCATGTTTTACACCCACATATTGGGTGCAATATGGACTTTCAACATCCTCTACGCTCTAAATACTTTAATTAGCCAAATACTGTATTAAATGTTTTAATAAAATTTACACATTTCATCAAAAGGACCGTAGAAAAACTTTAGAACGGAATGAGTGGTGGTGAACATACACCATTTTACTCGAAAAACTGTGATGGAACTGGTTCCTTTTGTTGGAAAGCCTTTTTTTTATTCTAGTGAGTTCTAAATCCAATTTTCATTGCAACTAAATGAGTAACATCATTTTTTTATGCAGCACAGACGTTATGCCTTGAAGTCTCACAAATACATTTTCAATGCCTAAGTAAAAGAAAACAGTTTAACTTACACATATCAGGTCGAGATCATCTCGAAAAGATGCGCAAATCGTGTCATGAATACAAAATCGACGCCAGTGACATAAAAAATCCGAGGAATTCCAAGCGAAGAAACAGTAAAAGAGAATCCTTACGAAATTACGGGAAATTCGGTTTTTTAAGCTCGCAGCAAAGTGATGTATCATTTCCTCCCATGGGTATTCGCTGGAAATTGTTCGAATGTTTTCCATCCGCAGTAACGTCGCGTGATGAATTGCCTCGCTGTCTCCGTAGCACCGCGGAAGTAAGGCGCATAACGTCCCGTGTCTACTGCCAACAGCGCTTGACTGCTAGCAAGACCTAAGTACGGCGTTTAAATGCACTTATATAGTGGGGTGCGGACTAGTTTGATGTGGTGGGGGAGGGAAGTGAAAGCTTTATTTTGGGCGCTGGATCCTTAAAAAAAAAAGTTTTATGCTGAGTAAACAGGGCAAGGAGCCGCCTTGCCGTAAGTATAGGGGCCGTAAAGTTCATGATATGCAATGGCTATATTCAATAGATGCCCTTTATGCCTAAGTTTATACGACGGCTCGCTCACTCAGGGGCGGATGGCATCGTATAAAAATATGGATGCAAGCGCCAGCGAAATAGCCCGGAATATAAAATTCCATCTTTCTCGATGGAAGTTCACCTTTTCCAACTGAATTATACATTTCATCGGCAAACAAGTTAAAAAATTTAACCAATTACGATATCTGGAATCCATCCTAAATAGTTTAGTTTTCTGTTTTAAAAATGCATATTTTTAAATTTTTGAATCAGCATCTTCAAGCATCGAAAAATAAGGGAGATGAATTCACTTTTGTGAGTAAAGAAGCCGTTATAGATTATTCTCACAATTTCTATTTATTTTGCGCGGGCTGGGTTGGTGCGTTATTATTTGTTTTTGGAATATGGAGAAATGGAATTTTTCAGTGGTGATAAACATTCTCAGAGAGCACAAAAGAAATCAGATGTTATGGTTTGTCTGAAGGTAACTCTTATTTGATCGCCGATGCTGATAAGTTTTTCATGATGATCAACATCTTTTAAGGTTGCTTTGAAAACACTGTAGTTTTTATCTAAATGTTTCAGTGCGTTTCCTTTTTCATCAAATATTTATTTTCAATAGCCCCTGATGGAATTTTTCAAGCGCAAGCTTTCTCCGACTACTTGCTTCGTCACGTAATGATGAATTTATTTATTTTCCAAAATTATTAAAACAACTCATATGGCCTTTAATAACGGGTACATCAGCAAGTATAAATAGGCGAATGGTAACACCTACGTTCTGAATGGTGAAAAATCCACCCAGTCAGGACTCAAACCCGCGACCCTCGGATTACCAGGCTAGAAATTTAACCTACCACCAACTGGGAAAACATCTTTATCATTAAATAAAATCTAAATTACGTAATTCGTTATTGCCTGGCAAAGCTGGCGGACGGGACGGTGAAATCTCGCGCTTAGTAAAATTCAGTGGTCACTGAAACGAAGAATATCATGAAACATCTTTGGACTTCATCAAGGCTATTACGATATAGTCTTGTTTATCGTAATGGCGTTTCTATCTCATCGTTTGCGTCAAAGTTACCTTTCGTCATCGACTATCCCCTTGCCTATTTTTAGACTTTATAGCCAACTGGAGGTGAACTTAAAATGCGTCAGATAGCGACTCGTGAATGCGTGTGGTCACACTGTTGTCAGGTTTATGCGAACGGAGCGGAAAAGGGTGATTTTACTTGTCACAGTGAGAGGGCGACCGAGATGAGATGAATATTCAAAACGACAATAAAGAACCGGAATGCGGAGGAAACAAAATAGAAGAAAAAAAAGAAGTACGATTTTTTCCAATTTAGTCCCTCGGTGAGGCAGGTGGACAGGTAAAAAGCATTTCATTTCCCGACGAAAACGGCGGCTCCTGTGCTACGTACGGCAGGAGTTAGCAGATAGTTGGGTAGGCGTTTGGAGAGGAAGGAGCTGACATGTGTGGAGGTGGGGTCTGAAGAGGGTGAGAGGTAAGATTTTCCTTGGAATGGCAATGAGGAATTCTCGCAGGGGGACACCGGGGGAATAGGAAGGATTCAAATGAAGACGTCCAAACTGAAAGTTGATGCGATTGCAACTGATTAATTACTTTTCATGCATGAAGCATAAATAAATTTGGGACGAGTTTATTAATGGAAGCCATAAGGAATGCTGTATATTCTTTAGCGTGAAAATTCCTCTTAGTTTACTTCTTTCTTTTCAAATCTGTTTAGTTGAGCCATTCTTCGGGCTGTTATAAAATAAAAATGCGCAGGAAATAAGCCAACTTTCAAGGAACTATATTACATCAGGAACTGCAATTTGTGCTCATCGTGATGACGGTTTTAATTTTCCTATAATGATAAAAATATGCACAACATATTCCTCATGTTAGTACAATTATTTATTTTTCAGTAAAGTATTTTAAGTTTGCTCTGCTACAGATGGATAAAAAATACCAATTTTCGGGAATAGCGAATGCATTCGAGGACAGCATCTCCTAAATTACATCACAGATTAGTAGAGTAATGATTTATATCTCGCTATATTCTTCAGAAAGAGCCAAGATTTCCGTAGCTTAGTGAAAACTGTAAATATTCACTTCGAAGTATGATGATTGTTTTATTTTTTGAGTTGTGTCATATATAGGATACTGTACATTTACTATGTGATTTGGGAATTTCAAATGGATGAAAAGGCATTTATAAAGATTAACTAACTTATTTGATTATGCTAAGGTATTTGAATTCACCTTTTTCAATCAATTTTTGGTTAAAAATATAGCGTAGTTTTTAATAATACCTTTCGATTTTGCTGAAAAAATATGCTTCAAATTATTTCCTAAATTTTGTTTAGACCATGGGCATTGTCGAAAAAATAAGTATTGCCTTATGAAATAGAATTTGAGGTCAAGAGGCCGATATCATAGTTATCCTTAGATTATGGTTATTGATAGTAGCTATGATGTGTTTCATAGTAATACTAGTAAGCGGTACTTAACCTACGCACAGTTCTTGGAAAATGACGCGCTTTATTTTGAAGCATTTAGAGAATCCGACACTGTGGAACCTGGAAATGCTTTGTATGATATACTTAGTGCAATTGCTATTTGTGTCTTGATATTCTCCGAAATTTATTCATCTGTCTTCTAAAAATAGATTTTTCTTCGAACGTATTTTTATATTTATGTATTCCCTTTTATATTGAGTTATTCTAAAACTAATCAATGACTGGTGAACCATTTTATAATTGGATATACCAAATATAGAGGTAGGAAATTCCGGATAAGGTAGGCGTAGAGATCGAACGCAAAAAATCCGATACACCTGGGAGAGATGGATCGAAGGACTTGGATCGAAAGGATGGCGGAAGATTGAGTCGAGTGGATAAAATGAAAAAAAGCGATCGAAGACAGTAATGAAGAACCGGATGGAGGAATCGAGAGGAGATTGTAAGCGGGGAACGCTTCAGGAGCAGGAGGACATCTTAGAAGTTGCTGGGAAAGAGGGAATGGTTTGGCAGGAGGCCGATTCGGGGACTAATACAGTGGGGGGGGGGGGAAATAAAGATTGAAAAAGGTAGTGGGGGGAACTTGCCGTTTTAGGGTGAGGGGTGGGTGTAGAGCGAATGGCTAAGGGTTGAGGGGAGACACGAGCAAGTTGGTGGTGGCTGGTCGGAGTTTGATGGCGAGTCGTAAAGATCTTGAAGAGACGCATACACGGCGCCCTCACACGTACAAACGGGGAAGGCGTGATGAACCTCAAGGGTGTTGCGTCTCCGCAGTTTGGAGGGAATGGATGAATGGTGAAAAAAGTGTGTAAAAAGAAGAGTAGGGTAGAGGGCTGGACGAGAATTGGAAAAAAAATCCTCGGGCTCGAAAAGGATCATCTCATTCTTCTCCTTACAAAACACCTCCGCAGGCACACCACACTAAATTGTTGCAGACCTACCAACCGTTGTTATGTTCCAGAACTCAACTATCATTTTGTAATATACTTTTCATTTTAGATTTTACAGTCATTGTGGTTGCGCGAATGGTGTGTTTCGTAGTCACGTGCACATGTGCAAAGATATAAACCATAGAGGGTGAAAGTTGTCATGTAAAAGTCATTTGAATTGACTGAGATTTGAATCCGGATCCCTCGATTGCCGGCCAGGTGTGTTAGCGCTGTGGCCGAAAACTAACGTTTGTCAACTTAACGAGAAGAAGTCTCCTGCTGTAAAGAAATCGTAACTCAAGTGCTAACTGATATGTGATGTGTCGTGGGTAGGTATTGCAAAGTTCAAAGTGCAGCACTTGAAGGAGAGAGAAAAAATAATAATCATATTTTAAATTCGTCCCACCTGGGTAAATTCCTAGATTATTATGTATGGATACCCCATTACTACGTCGCATCATAGAGTGGAGTCTTTTAATTTAAGATGCCTGTCATGTTCAAGTCATATGCATTAGGGATTGATTGAACAAACACACGTATTTCTAGCACTTCCTATACCTACCTATTACAGATTGGGTGGCTCAAATCTTCATATGCTCCATCATCTAGCCCGTGTTCTAGTTACGTTTAAAATATGTACTAAATTTTGTTTTGCGGTTTAGGAAAATATTTGAGCATGAGCTATAGCTTTCCCTCTCAATAACACACCTTCCAATGGTGGGCAATCATCGTGGCCCCAATAGTAGCTATTGAGAGGTTTCACTGCATTAAACATTTTAACCTAACAGCACCTGCCATCCCATTACATTAGTTGTGATGAACTGTTTCTTATGGTGTAAAACATTCAAAATAGAAAACGCAAGATTGTTAATGGCGTTCGGTGATATTACAGGGAAAAACTTTCACTTATTGCTTAAGACTTATTATATGGCACCGAAACCTAAGTATAAGATAAGCTTAAGAACAAGCTAAATGCAGTGGGAATGGGATACCCGAGAAGTGTTTGTGGAAAAAGTAGGGTGGATAGGCTTGGAAATGAGTGCGTGATGAAATAATTTGGGGTGGATACTCCAGTAATGTGTGTCCAGATACTCCAGTGTGCTTCGTTGGTTTGGCCATGTCAAGAGAATGGAAGAGAGTCGATTAACGAAATAAATATATTATAGTAGATTGAATGGTGTGAGAGGAAGAGGTAGACCGCAAAATTCATGGGTGAATGTGTTAGACGAGACTATAAAGAGGAGGAATATTGAGAGTTATAATAATAGGAGAGCGTGTATGAAGAAATGCATGAGTGTAAGAGAAGCGAAACTGATTTACAATTGGCAAGGGCATTATGGAGAAATTATTAAAAAGAGCCAGTTTTGTAGGGATGACGGAAACAACTTCAATATTTTACTTTTACAACCCTGAAAGGATATGGCACGATTGGTTTTTATGTATGCATGTAACTTTTATCAGCTTTCAAATTAGTCCCAAATTTAAATGTGAGTGGGCGATGAACTGGGCGATGCCTTACTGACTTGCTCCCAAAGTGCACACAGTTTTAGGAGTATCAAACAGAAAAACCAAAGGTGTCATGGAAAATGGATGAGTCCGCAATCCTCCTAATGTGTTTATTTTGCAGCCGGCACTTTGGCACGTGACGAAATAAACTCTCATTAATGAAGCTAAAGAAGCCTGACTTGAATGAAGAATGTCGCCTTGAATATACAAATAATGAATATTGACAAGTATATAGCACTGCGTTATTTCTTTGACCAAACTAATATTCTTGACCCTGCCTATACCAAAATGGAATGCCGCGATGGGTATGTATGACTTCCAGAAAAGCTTTAAAATAATTTGAGAGGCTTTGTTCATAGAAAGACAGTTGGTAGCCCTGGCTGGGTGGGATCAGGTGGTTGGCACCGTTGGATGGAATAGGCAGGCTTGAACAGACGTATGGGGAGGGGATGATAATGGGATGAAGGGAGAGTTACGGTTGTCTAGGCGACTCGTCTGAGCTTTATTACCCGGCTACCGCACCCCAATCCAACCCGCCATCCCCATTATCTCCGCTACCCTACCATTCTATCTCCCATCCCATTCTCTCCACTTTACTCCCAACGCCACCCACAGCCCAAAGAAACCTCACTCTCCGTCTTCCCCCTCCCTCACCCGCCTACCCTCCGCCCTCCACAGCGCGAAGCCATTTTAAAATTTCCCACCTTGTCTAATTATTCACACTTTAATGCGCCTGAGTCATCTCGCCGTATCTATTTTCCTTCCACTTATAACTTTCGGAATCTCGCCTCTCTTTTCCTCATTCCCCTGTTTGCCTCATCCTCCATTCTCTCCCTCTCCCCTCCACTCAATTATCCTTCCTCCACACCTTTTCCTTTCCCCTGCCCTTTTCCTCCTCTTCCTACTCCCCATTCTCAACAACCCCCCCCCCCCTCTCATCGCTTTATCTTACTTTCAAGGGGCATCAACAAAGGAGGAATGCCGCAGGCGTCGGTGAAAGAGCTTTGATACCTTTGGAGTAGAACGAGCCGACGACGAAATGTCGGTGACTGGCTTTCCACGCCCCCCCCCCCCCCCTCTGTCTTCACTCCTGGGTGTCCTTCTCCGCCCCCTCCCCCTCCCTCCCTCCTCTCCCCCTTCTGTTCCCACCGCTATTTACGCCCATAACCTCCCCCAAAAGCCCTGTCCTCTTAATCGCCGGCTATATGAATCGACGTCCTGCCGCGGTTCCTTTGTCTAAAATGGGCCGAGCGTCGACAATAGGAAATTTTGACTCTTTAAAGGACGCTTCGGGGTGACATCACATCAATTCAACCAAGCCTACGATCATGCCATCTTCATAGTTTGCCTGAAATTTTATAATTATATTCATGCCTAGTTTTGGGAGTGATCGTTTTTTCACGAGTTCGTTCAGCACAGGAGTCAGCAACATAAACAGCAGACATTTTAAATTGTAAATGCAGGTATCCACTTTTAATGAAAGAGCACTTATTATTTTATTATTTATACCAAAATATTGTCTTATTAACGCAAAGTTTTTTTCCTTATGAGATATATTTTACAAATCATCCAAGAAAGTTCATTTCTATAACTTCGAAATGAAATCTGAGTTTGAAATCTATTTAATCTACTCAATAAAATATTAACATTTGAATTCTGCTGTGTTTGAGAAATTATTGGAACTTTTACACTACTGAAAGCATATTGCAGTTGAAAGAGTGCATGAAAAATCTTTATATAAGTTCAATGTACATATCTTTAATTAAATGAGTGTCATATTCAGCCATTCATCGGTGAGCGCAAGCGATGTGTTCCTCATGGAATTATTTTGTTAACGTTTGTGTGGAGTGGCATATTTGAATTTTTTATTCTATGGTTTGAGATCTGTTCGTGATACCATCATGAATTTCTATATTAACCATGTTAAAACTAAAAATTACCAAAATTTACCCAAGGACAAATTTGAACAGTTTACCTGCCAGCAAATGGTAGAAGGGCATGCAAATGCAACGGAAACTTGCGATAAACGATGAATAACTGAAAAATACAAACTCATAAAAAGAAGAATATCTAGAATATTAAGAATTTTTCATGCAATTCTTCGAGTGAAATATGATGCCAGTGCTATGAATTTCAAATAATTTTACATTTAGAACAGAATGTAAAAGCAATCATTTTAGTATACGTACCTAAGATAGATTGCAAACAATTATTTCATTTCCATGTTCTTGTTATGAACTTTTATTGGGTGACTAATAAAATTTGTTCCAGAATGACAACCTCTGAGTTGATAAGCCAATATTTTTTTTTTGAATAACGATACAATTATTTTCTTTCTTAAAAAGCAAAAATATTTAAAAATTTGGCCTAGACGTTCTGGGAAATTTGATCTCGGGATCTAATGGGAATCGGCATGAGATATATTTAATAATAGAAGCAGTCACCATTATATTCTCTTTTGTTGTCTTCTCGCCATCCAATCATTGAATAACATTGAAGTGTTGACAAATACCGGTATTAGCTTAGCTTATTCTCCCGAGTCCGGAAAAAGCACTAATGCTTCAATTATGTAACTCCACGGAATACCAAATCGAGTATTCAATCAAATAATTTACGAAAGAGGACGTCTATTCTTTCAGCAGAAGCGTAGTACAAATTCTAGCACAGTATGCCTCTTGCCCTTCCATGGAAGGAAAATACTACATTGGGAGAGAGAGGGAGAAGGCAACCAGCTCGTGAAAGACTGCAACAGTTGGTGAAACTTGGTGTCAAAAAGTATTTAAATGAAGTCATTAGTTTGATTGAGGAAAGTTACATGAAGTTGCATCGGGCATAAGGATCAAGAATTTTTTAATTTGGAGGAGGAAGTAATCTTTCCATTAATGCAAGGAGATACATTCAGATACCCATTTAATTTTACCCATTCATTTATTTTTTTTACCATATCCATTTTATAAAAATCAAGTTAGTAACTCTGTGATGTACTATATTTAATTGCTTTTATAAAATAGATTCTCTTGGCAACTGCACTAATTAATCTCTGCGTTGCAATTACTAAAATCGTCCTAATTACTAAATATTGCTTTTCCGTTGCAACATGCATCAATGCCATGGGCACGCCCTCTAATTAACTAAAACAATTAAAAAGCCGCGCTCATTAGTCTCATAATTAAATGAGATTTAAATATCTGTTTTGCTTTTATTTCTGCGGGTATTTCTTCAGACTAATTTGTTTACCGGTTGCCAATGGGGTGGGAGGTAGAGAGAGGATTTTTCAATCACACTTTGGTTTCAAAAGCATTTAGTTTTTTCCTTTCGGCATCACAGAAGCAAGGACAACGTCTTGAATGTGAAAATTTCTCTCTTTTAATTGCGTTCATACCAAACCAAATGCAAGTTTCTATTCAAATAAAGTTGTTATTATGTGAAAAGAGTCACAGATCTTGAATTTCAGGAGGGAATACTGGTATTCAAAATTTCGTGAACATGGAAGCTCTGACATATCTGATGAAATATCACGAATAATATGATACACGCTTATTAACGACAATTTGTTTTCTCTGCTCAGCTATTTTTGCCCTTAGAAAAGTCTTAATTACGGCTTTGGTGCAGACTATCCATACATTAGTTCACCAGAGACTAATAGATATCAGTCCTCAGCTGTTCCATTTTCTCAAGGTGCTCTGGCTCCCGTGATTATGAAGTATTTAAATTGGAATTAAAAATATGTCTCTAGGCGTTTTAAATACATTTACATCGGTTCCGGAGGCTTGCATCCCGAACAAACTTGATAGAAATCAATTTCAGTGGCAATCATTCCATTGAGTCATTATTTTCTGTCATGAGTTAACTTTATGTTTACGCTAATTAGCATTTTTTTCGCCCCTATTTAATGCAACAGTTGTAGTTTATTCTTGACTAAGTCCAAACAACTTCTCAAGTTCCTCATTCTAGATGATTCCTTTTCATGACCTCTTTTTATTATTATTTATTTTCTTCTTCTTCTTTCAGGAGATATGGGTAAAATAATTTGGAATTTTTATTACTCTTTGCCAACGTTTCGTATTTTTATCTATACTTCATCAGGGCTCCAATGAAAATGTGGGGCGTTTTTACCTAAATGGAATATAGTTTACAGTTTTTGGTACATATTTATGTTAAAAAGTTTATTAACATTTCATTTTTCAATTTACCCCAGAGAGAGTTCCGTCCAAATTAATTTCTTGATTATATTTTCGTTGCTATTTATTGTATGTTTCAATTGTTTTAACCTAAATCTGATAAACTTTTTGTAAAACCACTATCCTAAGATTCATCCTCCTTATTTAGCTTCTCTCGTTAGCACTAATGGAGAAAGTTTTTTTTTAGAGTCAAGCAGAAAGTCGAGAGCCACTCTTGGCAAATACATTTTTGAGTCTACTTTTGGCCCCTCTTGCAAACTCACTATTTCTCGTGCTTTAAAACCTTGCCATTAATCTGTTTAATCCTCATTCCTACCGCTAGGTCTGAAGAGGCGCCACTACCGCTGCGGAGGTAATCGCGTTGGAATGAATAAATGAAAAATTCTATCCTCCCAGCTTCAAAGTTATAAATTTATGGACATCCGGGGATTAAAGGGAGAGTAAATACTACATAGGCTCTGGAGTAATATGCATATAGATGCGTTCAAGACGTCGCGAATTGGTTTTTACGTTCCCCACCAGACGAGTGGCACACGGAAAATTGTAATTTTATCTTTTAAGTAAGATCTAAAATTATACCGTAGTGGCGTATACATTTTCATTGCATAAGCACCAGAGGAATAATCCACGATTTTTTGTCTTATTTTTGCCAAGGTTAGGAAGAAGGTTTTTGAGAGTAATGATACCGCGTAATTCTATTCATGAAATGAAGAAACGACAACGGTTAATGTGAGAGCTGCTTAAGACTGAAAAATCACCTATATCTCACGTACTCATGGTTAAAAAGTTTGAGAAATCTCAGAAATGAGGTGAAGAAAGGAGGTGCAGAGGTGATGAAATCAAAAACACATTTTGTAGCGAAAATTTGAGCTTTTCTGGGACATAGAATAAAATGGACGAAAAATATGTTTCATAAAACTGCAGGAACGTTTGAGAGATTATGGAAATATTACATCTACATCTAAAAAATACCCTGCATGCCACCTCATGGGTATGTGGCAGGGGTGAGTAGTCACCGACATACATTACACTATACCCTAAAGTTATGTAACTACGACTATTTATGCATTACCATGAATCGCTAATGCTTGTCACGAGGAAAGCCTCACAAGAATGAAATGCATTATAGATATGCTACCAATGTCATAGGGACCTTTAATATTTATGTATTTCGCAACTACATAAACGGAAAGAGATTCAATAGCTATGCTGAAAACATGAATGGCGTGCTGTTAGTACTCTTTAGAAGATAATCACAGCAGTATTAGTGAGTAAATCAACTAACTAACTACAATACTTATCGACAAACCTAGTTAAAAGTCTCATTGGCAGCTATAATATTCTCTCATTATTCTCGAGAAAAATGTAATTTATATCTCATTTAGCAGTCTATTTCCCTAATTATATTCTCATGATCCTATCTACCGAGGTATTGAAGAACGTTCTACAAAATACGTTAAGGTTAACCTGACCGGCCGGTACCTGGTATTTTATGCGCCTTGAAGTTTCCGAACCAACATAAGTCAATTAATGTTAGTAACATGATGAATGTCACGGAAGTTACAGATAACCGCAGAATAAACGGCATTTTTCATTTTTAACTAACTATATGAATGAATGCCGTGACACAACTTTTAGGTAAATGCTATAAAAACATTTGGGATGAAACTAGGTACCTCTGGGAGAAAGGAATTTTTTTATGTAGCCACTGTGGCAGATTTATTTCGATCAAAATTTTTTGATGTTTCAACTTCTTTTTGGTGTGAATGTAAATTCATGAGTTAGTGCAACACAAAGCTTCTCTCGAAATTAACCTCGGTCTCTATTTCTATCAAATGATTGCAATATGCCACTGATATTTTGAGTAGTAATTATACTTGCAAAGTTACCGAGGAGCTTTAGTGCCTTTTATCATTGTAAATGCCATCCAATTCAATGCCAATGCAAACAGCATTCAGCCATCCTTCTAGCGTCTTCAGGTCTGAAGTAGCGATGTCCGTTTATGTCGTTTTGGCGGGAATTTTGTTCATTGGCTCACTGCTGGTTTCCTTTTTAAAATATCCTCTTCCAGGTACTTGGGAGATTGTATCCGTCCTCCCGGTTGAATTTTTCTGGATTTTTGGTTATTTGCTGGAGAAACTGTTGTCAACAATGGCCATCATACGCCCAAACGCCCGAACTCCCGAAACGCCCGAAAGCTGCTCCAATAACAAAACCCCGTGGAAAAATTCGTACCAATTTTAATTTATAAGGTCTTGGGATTTTACAATTTCACTTACATATTTGTTTATTTCCCATATACGTCCTAGTCACATAAAATCGTGGTTACTGATGACATTTAGGTATAATAGGAAAAGAAAAATCGTCATCAGGTTCCAATGTCCGCAGAAGTCCAGATGTAAACTTCGAAGATCCTTTCAAGCGCATATCATGTATGTGACCGATTGTTTATGTTCCTTTTATAGTGAAAGTATCTACTGTACTACACGACTTTTTTATTGGTTATCAGAAACTTGCATAACAAATTGTTTTGTTTTGTTGAAAATTTGTCAATGCATTTTGTGGAATTCAAAATTGTTTGCTTTGCTCGCCAGAGTATTATTTTCATCAATTTTGAAGAAACCTTCAATGAAAAACTAACCTGAGATTCAAATTGACTTATTTTTTACTACTACTGTAAGTCCTTGTTCACTGCCGCTTCAAAGATGCTTTAGAGAGAGGATAAATAACATTACAAAAAAATATTCGTTTGATGATATCGTTAGGAATCTAGGATAATGGCTTGCAATTACCAGTAGGTATAAGTTTTACTGAACACGTTTATGGAATAAATGTGTAGTGTAAAGAAAAAAATCAAATATCGAACTACTGAATCGTCTTTTATAGACTACGCATCCTCAGGGCAAGTAAGGTGTGTTTTTATCCCGAGATCGACTAAGCTTCCATGAGAGAGAAACTAACTTTGAAATACTCAGACTCAGTCGCTTTGAAGAGATGAAAAGCCCCTTTAATCTTAGCATTTCCCGTCACAGTCGGCAAAGTTTGGGGTCAGGCTTTCAAATAGAGATGATTTTTCTGCCCACGCCAGTTTTTGCTTATGGACATCTGGGTAGAGCCGATATGAAGTTCAGAAATGATTATAAGCAGAGAATATGAATAGATCTCAATAACTGAAATATCCGGCTAATAACATCTCCAAAAGGCATCCTTCAGAGGGAACGTCTACCAACTTCCATCATCATCATAGTATTGCAATCCTAGGATTGGTATACTGTAGCCCTCTCCTATGCCAGTTCCTTCACTTCCCTATGGTTCTTCTTCCCCATATCCCTCTTCACTTGCCCCTAGTACTTGTCACTTGGTCTTCCTCTGAGGACTTTCCCTTCAATTTTTCCCTCCATTATGCTTCCCACGTAATTGTTGCATCTCATTATATGGCCAACCAACCGTGTTTTTCTTTGACGTATGGTGCTCCACAGTGCCCTTTCTTCTCTAATTCTTCTGTATACCTCCTCGTTTCTCACACTATCCGTCCATTTGATCTTCAGCATCCTCCTCCAGCACCAGGTCTCGAAGGCTTCTATATCTTTATGGTCAGGTACCAATTTCCATACGCTAATTATAATTGTTAGAGTGAAGCGTATATATCGCGTCTAATATATCAGGACTCCGAGTTTTAGTCATCAAAAGAATTGAAATCTTTCCACAGATACCTTAGCTCTCAACTAAGGAAAATAGGGAAGCTTTTGTAATCAGGGGGAGTGATTGCGGATATTTAAAGCGAGTGCACTTACGTTATCGTAATCTTTTACAGATGTAATAAATAAAAAAAGGGCGATGAGTGTTCTTGAAACTGCACCTGATCTTTAAAATCAACTAATAGTAAAAACTTCTACAGTAAAAGATGGTTCTCGTAAGAAAAATATGGTAGTTGTAAACTAACTTGGCGCTCAAAATCAGCCTTGTTTTTCACTTAATTTTATCCGTTGTGGGAGCTATTAGCAATATGTGCCTTACAAAATACAAATATATGGAAAGTACAACATGCAGTTGTAAGTTTAGTTTTGAGATTTTACTCGCAAGAGATATATGGCAGTTTTAGACCAGCGGGAAACCAAATTAAAGGTATATGGTTGGCTCACCCATTTTTTAGTATTTGCCACGGAACCCCGTTGTTAAGGGAGCAATAAAAAATTGGAGTGTCTTCATATCATTTCAATTCAATTTCCCACTACTTTAAAACTGTCATAAATCTCTTGCGAGTAGTATCTCAAACTTTCATTTTAACTATATTTTGCACTTTTACAAACTGTAGAGGTCACTGATTAATAATACCAAAATATGCTTTGGTAAGTTTCATTTGAAGTCCTTCCTTCCTTCAGAGATCCTATGAGTTTCTCTTTCCTATTGCTGTTTCATTACTGAAGGCAAGTTTATCACAAACTAATAAGTCAAACACGTGATATTGTCACATGATCTTTCCTTAAACGATGAGGCCTTTTGCAATCAGTCAATCTTCCGTTCCAGGGCTTGGAAAATGTTTGGCATCGCTTTGAGCGGGGTAGGGGACCAAACAACGAACTTCCAGTGTAATAGTGCCACTCTTCCAACAAGTAAACATGAGGCAGAACGAGATTCCATTATGATTTCATTTCATATCAATGCAGGTTGGGGTGATGTGATAGCTAGTCTTTAAACTCCACCCGCAGAATCTTAACCGGGACTCATTCCCGTTCCATTCCGTCCGCACAGGAAATTAAAACAGCTTTCGGCATGTTTCCGCGAAACGCAACTGCAACGAATTGGGTGGCCCCGATCGATCCTCAGTCTGCTTTCATCCGATAAATATGATGGAGAGTAAACAATTGCTTTTCTATACTGTGGGGATTTTTACTGTTTGCAGATGGAATTTAATGTACATAACTACGAGAAATGAAAACTATCTAGTTATTTTAGTGTAAAAATCAAAACTTATTATAAATGTTAAATTTAATTAAAATATGAAATTAGTGGACTTAAGCAAAACGCACTACTTTTTTCTTCCCCAATAAGCAGGTAGATGAAACGAGAGATGGGAATTATATATTTTCTCAGCAATGACTTGGGAGTAATCATTAAAAACTTTCAATTGCAGAAAACTCCTCGTAATTTATTGGCTTATTAATCTTTGCAAAAAATAAATTTATAATCCCTCTCTTTGTTACTCTTTTCTTGGGTCATCCCATCTCATAAGATGGTGATAATTGAAAATATAAGCTTCACAGGTAAGAGCATCTTACATTTAAGAAACAAACATGAGCAGGCTATGAACTGTTTTTAGAATAAACTTTTGGACTATATAGGTGAAATGATAAATTTATGAACTGCTTAAAATTTTCAGAGCATACATAAAAATATTTTTTTCTTCAAAATTTTTGGCAGTTCTGTTTTAAAGCACCAGCTCCATATCTGTTGATCGCTGATTGATATCTGTTAACAATGCTGAGCGAGTCAGCATAGGCAACCTTTGGTGTCTCATATATTTGAAAACTCTTTAAGGCTAGGAACTTTTCTTTCGTAGTTGTGAACGCCTAAAATAGATAAAATGGAAATGTGATGGATTGCATATCCCTATCATTATGTATATGACTAGATAAGTTATTCTTTTTGGCATAATTAACTACTTGGGTGCTCAAAGGTCACTTGGGATTTGACCCCAGAACCTAAAATGCATGCCGTTCCTCACATCAAGCCAGTTTTTCTCGTTCAGATTTTTTTCTCTCGTATACTTTGTGAAACCCTTGATTTAGTCAAAAAAAAAACTTCATCTACCTCAGGTTGTGAACAGTATTTGAGTAGCTATTGCCAAATTTTGTATCGAATTGTTAATCAAAACTGCAATGGGAAATCGTAATGGTTGACTTACCTGAATTCTATTTACAGACTTTAAGACGATTCATTTCCGTGTCTTCGAAAATAAAAGAACTCAGCTTCTTCCAAATTTGTGTGGTAAAACAGTTTGAAAGAACATTGATGGAGTTCACTCCACTCAAAAGTCGGCGTCTCACACGATGATTTGTGCCTAAAAAAAATTAAGGAAAAAATTTGACCTTGGCACCGGTGAAGTAGCCATGAGGTCCGGAATTTTGTATTTATTTCAATATAAACACTAGATAACAAGTTGTACTTGTTTTTTAAGTGGTTAAATTTATTATTTAATATAAAAAACCTTTTTCAATTATATGTTTCTATTTTAAAACAAAGTAACAATGGGCAACTTATTCTTTCAGAAATTTTAACAGCACAAATCTTAAAAAATGGCTGTTACACTAAAGACGCAATTGTACTCCGTAATTGTACTTGTACTTGTACTTGTAATTGTACCCTTTCCCCCGCTGCTTACACTCAATTGAATCTCACTCCCCGAAGCAAAATTCTGTCTACATAATTGCTTTGGACCATAGCTTTTGCTAACTAATACCATGAGATATACGATATATTTCGTCTTCCGCGTTGCTTAAGGTGGTTCCAACGTAAAATGACTTAAATGTCATTTTATTCATATTCTGTCTACTTGTCGAAAAATATGTCCTCTATCTGATATGAACAACAAAATAATACCTTTCCACGCTATTTTATTTTATAATTGAACTTGATATTACATAGTGTTCAATGGGGGAATGAGAGAAACACGGGGAAAAATAGTATTTTTCCATAAAATAAAAATGCCATTTTGTGAAAAACTGTTTCTAAGAAGGAAATAATCCAGAGAAATTGAATAAAAATAAAATAAAGGCATCTTACCACCTTATTTTTCTAGTTATTGAAGAATTAATGCCGTAATTGAAAGTCAAATTTCGGTAATTCGTAGGAAATGGTGCTGCAGTCGGCTCCTATGGCTAGAAAAAGTGCTCATTTAAAATACATTCGTGGAATAATCTGCATATTTTGTACCTTACATTTGGGTTTCTATAGGTAAAGTATTGCATCAGTGAAAGCAGGATTTCTTTGACAAAATATCAAAAATGTGGAATTTAGTATTTGTACAGTCGCGGCGGAACCTCCTTAATTCATGTCGCAGTGCGATTTTAGAATTTGGGCGTCTTACTGCCTCAAGAATGTGCGCATCTGTGTCAGGTAAACTATCCCCCTCCTCCAACTCATCCCCCCCATACTTATCTATCGTCCTCGAACTTACAAAGGCCTTGCCGCCGCCTCCGCTGAAATTGCCCATTAGGCGTAAGGAGAGGGAGGGAGGGAGGGGGTAGTTGTAATAAGAAGGGTGACTTCGGAGAGTGGGAGAGAGAGTTTTCAAGTTAACGGGGCACTGAGACGACGCAAGAGCGTGAATTTACGACTGGCAATGAGGGAGCAATGTCGCCGGTCGGTTATACGGTCGGAACGAGGCAGGGCGAATCTTTTTCAAGTGAGCGCATGGCGTGTACGTGTATATATGAATGCGTTTACCGCTCAGCCGTTCCTCAACCCTTTGTGCGAAGCGCCGTTCGTTTCGAAAGCTGAGAAGTGGGCACCGCCGCCACGAGGTTCGAGTCTCCTTTGTTTATCCCTCTCTTTCTCTTCCCTGCGACCACCCTGGGCTTCCCTCCGTCTGGGCCCTGTTAAATGAAGTTGTGCAGACGAGTAGACCATCCGACTTCATCTTCGTATGTCTTCGCCGTCTGCGCCACTCGCAAGCTACCTCAATGCTGCTAGGCCAGGACTTGAGTTTCCATCCAACCTGCGCCAAATCTACATAGTACCTACTAAACAATCCACCTCTGGGGTGTGAGCAAGAAGATGAATTTTCACCAACTCATGCTGTGCATAATATGTTATTTGAAGATCTAAATGTGCTCATGGATAATATAAAAATGCATACATGCATAGTGAACGAAGAATTTTGAAAGATTAGTATGCATGCCACCTTTTTGTAAGCGTTGGTTAGGATTAAAAATAGTTGTAGTAGTAGCAGTATTTGAGTGCAACGCGCTTGAATGGCTAAGGTCATTTCGCACACACTATCTGCCGCTAGTAGACAACGGCAACAGCACTCGGACGAATGGGAGGACCACCCGCCCAAATTCGAGACGAGACCAACGATGATTTACTTTGATGAGTGATTGGGAACCGATGTTTCCTTAGTGGCAGGCAAACCGCTACCCGAATAGAAAAAGATTTTTTAAGAAAATTCACTAAGTAGCCTACCCGTCGAACAATCTATTTATCAAACCCACTTGGCAGGAATTGAGGACTCTTAATTGTTTGCAAATAAATCACGCTTTAAACTTCTACAATCGGAAGTCTAAATCTATAATATTTTGTTTATGATCTATTCAACTGTGGAATGCTGATTTACACATTTTTAAATTCACACCTAAAATATTTTGTCTAAATTTTTACCTTAGGTTTGAGAGCGTTCCTATCCCACCTGTTATTTATGAAACATTATATACATTTAGTTATAATCTCTCCCATCTTACCAAGTGAAAAAGCAATCGGGCTGTAGGAGAGGAAAATCGATTCCAAAGCTTAAGGATAAAACAGGGAAGACACTAATCGAATAAGAAGATAAATATTAGATAAATATAGGATAGATATAGAGAATATGACAGCAATAATAAACCTGTGAACCTAAATACAGAGAAAGAGATAACTATAGATACCTCGAACCTAAGATACTAACTTCAAACAGGAGATACTCAACAGCGAAATAGAGAGAGCATTATGAGAGATGAAGGCAATAATAAGCGTGGGAGCAGATGACATACCATCGGAGTTACTGAAAAATTTAGGTTAAAGATGGAAGATGATCACTTTTCAAGCTTGTTCGTAGTAGCTACGAGGAAGCAGTATAACCAGAGGATTTTGTGAGAACGGTCGTAACACCTACCCCGAAGAGGAAGAAGGCGTCAGAATGCGGGGTGTGTAAAACAATTACTTTGATTTCCCTCGTGGCAAAAGTTTTGCCCAGAATAATTAGTTATAGGCTGGTGAGTAGAGTAAATTACCACTAGGGCGATAACGAGTTTGGGTTTAGGAAGGGGAGGGCTACTTGGGATGAGACTACGGTGATGAGAACACTTTTATATGGAGTTTGTATATGGTGTTTTTGCTTGCTTCAAGGGTTTCAAAAAGGCTTTTGAGAGAGTTAATTGGAAAAATCTAATGCAGATACTCAGGAAAATAGGAAAATATTGGCGAGATAGAAGACTTTCGGAACTTAATATATGGCCCACAGGGTGAAGGTAGCTGACGGTGAATAGGGGTGGTCAGTTATACGAGTCGGTCGCGGGGTAAGGCAAGGATCCCCGTTGTCGCCTTTGCTCTTAAACATCTAGCCTCTTATACCCTCCATAAAACCTCTTGCTGAGGAAATGGTATGGTAGGCATGGGGAGAGCTAGATGTGGGAATCAAAAGAGACCAGCTGATAAAATCGGTTAGGTTCGCGGACGATCAGGTGTTGGTTAGTCGATCTTCGAAGGGATTTCAAGCTTTCGTAGATGCATGATAATGAGCAGATTACCGTTAGATTACCGAGTAACATATACTGTGCATGCTACCCCTAAGGTGTGTGGCAGTGCTTGATTTTTCTCCAAAAAATACCCAACATGGTTTAAATGAAACTGATGTTATCAGGCCTGACATCGTGGAAGTTATGGATATCCATGTTGGGAAAAACCAACTTTGTAATTTCCACAATCTTCATTCCGCTGGCACGACGCGCGTTTTACAAAGTTGGTTTTTATCAACATAGATGCTTTAAATGTTCATAGAATCTTGTCATAACATATGCACCTACTTGTATTTAGTATATACCCTCAAAAACACACAGATGTTTCAACTGTTGAAGAGTAAATCCAATTTATGAATGATTCAGTATTTTGTAATTTATAAATGGGCCTCATATGATTGGCTGAGGAGAGACGTGTCAGAAAATGCTTTCTCGGCATCCATTGAGGAGCAATGTGAATATATCGTAAGAGACCACAGGTTCTTCGAAAGTCCCCGTATGTTTCATCCGGTCAAAAAACGCTGAACGTAATCCGGCCGAAATGCTAATGGACTTAATAGTGGAAAGCCCGGCTTTTACATACGGTCTATCGTCCCTGTCGTCGAAATGTTTTGGACTAAATTGCGACTATACTGATTTCTCAGGATTAGTCCACGGATAGCATTTTGCGTTTTGGCCGTGTTGAACCTCGGAAGGAATAGAGAAGGCAATGCCATATTTTTTACTCATTTAGTCGTTTGATCTCTGGGAAAACCTTCGTCAGATTTTAGGCGAATTCTAAATGTGTTGTCGAGCTAAAACAACCTGAGTACAGAGCTGCTTATGATCCCGTTCAAAATTCTAAACTATGCATTAATTTTGCATCAAATCATGCAGTATTAGACAGTAAGTAAATATATAACGGGAAAATTGAGCTTGATTGCTGAGTGCTGGCATTATTAAAGTTGATGAATATAGGCAAGAGCGAGTGAAATTTGTGACTTTTACCTAATGAGTGTCGTTCTATTTTAGATTATTATCCAATCTGGCTACTCTACAGGCAGTATTTTACTACCTACTTGCTTTAATATGACTTAGATGCCCCGAGTTAAGATTATTGACTCTTCTGCTTAGATTTCTCTTTCTAAACTCGTTTCGTTCTGGTTATTACAGTTCGTATGCGCTCACTCATGGTCACATGGGAAATATTCAAGTCATATTCAAACCACTTAATTTTCTCCTGGAGGTACAACGTTTTGACTAAGGTTACTGGGAACCTTTCTGATTACTCATCATAAAAACGATGCCTATCTCCAAGGACGCTTAATAAATTTTATATTGGCTATCATCACAAGGGAATATATGTTTTAGCATTATATAGCTGATTAACTATTTGTTAAATCTTGATACGTTTTCAAGTTACCTTTTAGATAATATCTTTTATTTTTTAGAGTGAAGCATCATTAAAACGGCATGTTAATATTATTCTTATTGATTACATCAAACTGTAAAAAGTAAACTGTTTTAGTCATAATTAGTGTGCCATAAATTTTTCTTCATGCAATTCAATTACATATCATTGTTTCTTGTTAATAACTTAGCAATATTGTGGCAAACTTCATTCTGAAAGAAATCATTCACTCACAAGACATTTTGCTGCTTGAAAAAACGAATAACTTACTGCAACTAGTTAAATGAGATGCAATAAAATATGATGCGGCGACCACGTTGAGATTTCTGCTGCACTAACGGGCCCTAAACGAGAAAAACTACGGTTGTTAGTAGTAATACGCTGTGATGGTCGCCAAGCCGGCCATGCCACGTGAACTTCAGCTGTGCCCGTATAAAGATGTTATCTCTTTATTGCCTCCAACCTCATAAAGAGAGCGATACGTATGACCGGGGAAGGCTGCGGAATATTCTCAAGAGACGAGGAGAGAGGAAAAAAAGCGAGATTGAAGGAGTGAAGTATCGTTCCAACGCCGAGAGCTTTTTCATCCCTCCCCGCTGGTTGGCAAGGGACCATCGAGTCGCCGGCGCGGTGTATGTAAGTGCCCGGGCCCTTTCTCTTCAATCTCGTTCACCCTTTTCCCTTGCCTCTCGACTGAGACAGGTGCCCGGACACAAAACTCGAACGCCAGCTGCGTTCACTGAGTGATTCGAACCCGTGACCTTAAGCTTAAAAGGGTAGGAGGAACTAGCTCTAAAGTCCTTCCGTCGGAAACAGTGAAATTCAGGACGTTCACACTGGCCTTGAAGGGACGCGAGTGAGGGAAATGCGGACGTTAATATTGGGGAGTAAGCAGGATTTTTCATGGAGTTTTCTTCCCGGCAAATGCTTCTGAAATGTCAAATGGAAATGTGAGGCTTTGCCCTATGAAAGGGAAAAAAACTTGGGAAGGGAAGAGAGGAAACCATTTCAGTGACGTTAAAAGGAAATTTTCATGTTTCAATGGTCTATTTATATATAGGAGCGAACACGACTTATATGCCTTAAAATGTGCCGAATAAATCAAAAGAAAACGGGTTGTAAAGGAGTGGTTAGTAAAATAAAACAGAAAGAAGTAGTTAAAAGGCATTCATAAAAAATGCATTAATCAATGAGGTAACGTATTCAGAGGGAAATACATTTTCTCGAGGCATTTTTTTCAGTGATCCATAACTTTCAAAGAGACGTATGTGTTTCAACTTGATTATTGGTACCTGCAATGAACAATAACCATGTGCTGAGTTTATATAAACTTCATAAAGGTTAATTTGGTAGGTACAAAATTATATTTTATGCGTCTCATCCCCCAGTAGTAATTTGCTTTAGCGTATTGATTTTTTTATAAACTGCCGGTGCAGATTTAACCGTACAAGGATTTAGCTTATGATGAGTGCTATTCGCTTGCTGGTTTCTACGGCGTCGATTAGATGATATCAACATTTTCGGGTTCGTATCCTTGTACTATGTTTTGATGGACTGACATTTTTTTATCCCTTCTTGGCATGAGGAGGCCTACTGGATACCAGGCGAAATAGGGGCTATCATAACAGCATGCGCGTACCTGAACCCAAACACGCTATTGTCATAAGCTAAGTGCTGCTTATTAATTTATGCCGCTCTTACTGGTACTCAACTTAGAACGAGAGTTAAATGTAGTTGGCACTTAATGTCATAATAATTCTACATTAAATAATATCCTGATGTAAATAGCTTTTTTGTTGAATGAGATATCCAGAAGTGTCTGAGGAAAACCACGAGTGAGAGAAATATAGTATGCGATAACAGAATGAAAAAAGATTAATTTGAAATGATTAATTTATCTTTTCGAAAGGAAAATTGGGTTGAGTTGTGGTATGAGTGCGAACATGGTCAATTTGATCCGGAGACTCCGGGTGAAGGAATGTTTCTCCGGGCTAAGGGTTTTAGATCAATTACTCAAAGTCAGGTGCGAATCAACTTGTAAAAATTCCAATTTCACATATAACCTAACGGTTACACAAAGTTATCTTTGAAAACTTATATTTTAATAAATAAATTATATTTTTACACGCTTTAATTAAACAAAAAATTAGACCTTGGTCGAAATGTTCCATTTTTTGGCGACTTTGTGAAACAAGGATTTTCATAGAGCTGTTAGAGGAGTGGAGTCACTCTCAGTTTGAAAAATACTGTTTTCATTTAATTATTATACATCAAATATACATTTTTAAATTTTAAAGAATCTACTAATTTGAATAATAAAACTGCCAAAAAAGTCCTAAACTAGCCTTAAATGACCAGTTACAACGTATATAACAGGTAGCTTAACTTCGTAGCAACCGAAAAAAGGCATTCTATTAAAATTCTCCTGGTTTCAGACCGAAAGCTTCGGGTAGAGAAGGTCTAGCAGTAGTGACCCTGAGCTGTGCGCAAAACTGTTCTTGAAAATTATATTCAGCGAGGTTTTCGATCACGTTGAAAACAACGATGGAATTTGCAGAACCATCAAGTGACGAGTTAGCCAAGCTCTCTCTTTCTCACACACAAATGTAACAACTTTTTGACACAAACTTAAGTACCCCTAAGTTAAAATGTACGAGCGTGACTCTGGAAATAATTCTTGGAAGCAGTTTTACCGGTCGGATGGGGGAAATATTTATGCCTTGCAGCGCAAGTGACATGCCCTCCCAATCTCCCCGTGGCTCGGCTTAACCACCTTCATCCCACGCCATCAACGCTCACGACCACCCAGATCCATAACTCCACGATCCGTGCTTTCCCGCGACAGATGCCTCTTCCTTCCTACTAGACTGCCCTTCTAGACCCCGCTAATTTATTTCGGTGTTCCTCCCGTTTTTTCCCCTTGCGAAGAAGCAGAAGAGAAAGTTGCCCACCCACCCCGACTCTCCTTTCGTATGCCAATCTTCTCGGGAGACCGAATAGGCGTCTCCAGAAGATTTTGGAGAAAGGAAACGGTTTAACGGCTACGGGCGAAGAGGAGACAGTTGTTGGAAAGGAATCGCGGACGTTTTTCGGGAAGTGGGGATGAGGACGGCTGAGAAGTCTGGCGATGCTCCGTTATAGAATCTCATTCGAGGGAATAAGAAATCATGGGGGAAAAGTTTTAAAGGAGGGACACACATCACTGTCTCATCGTTCGGAATCAACCTGACAACTTCAGATTGAAGATTAGGGGCTGCAGCAGGGCTGACATTACGTCAACGTATGCGAAGGAGGGGAATTATTTCAAGATCGGGAAAAAAATTCACGTGACCTCATTCAATGTATGAATAATGGAACAGAAAAATTGCTAAAACTTTAGTCGCAATAAGTGTCTCTAAAGAGTGCCCACGATAATTGACAACTTATCTACCGTGAAAAAAAATCTTATCATATTGCGTTAGATGGTACATTATGTGGTACTACATAAGATGGTTTATTTACCCGGAGAGCTTTACGTTTAAATAATGGAAACAATGATGAAAAATGTACCTTTGCATTGTTAAATTGTAAAATTCACTGAACAAATAGATGTTTACAGCGAAAATTCAAACCAAGTAGAAATTTCCATGGTCCAGAAATCGAACCATGGACCTTTTTTATAACCCCGTCGCAATGTAGGAGGATACGACGGAACTAGGTATTAAGTCCAGCAAGCAAAAGATCTGTGGATCGAATCCCAGTCCAGGCCAATTTTTTATCGTGGCAATCTCCACTTATTTTATCGCCATACTTGTGGAAAGCATGAATAATTTCCAAATAGTTTAAACTATTTTTTTCATTGATAAACAGTAATTATCAATCATTGATTTTGGGACAGATCGAAAAATAATAGATGGAGTAATATGAAAGAAGTCTTGACTAAATGAGAATGAATTATTTCTAGTAACTTCCACTGTTGCTCCAATTTATTTTTTTACAAAAAAATATAACCATTAATCATTGCAGAAAAGTCAGTGTACATCTCGATTCCCCTTCTCTAAAACCTTATTCTTGTTCATCTGCATCGTCGTTTATTGGCGTCCCATTCTGATTCATCCAATAACTTAGTTGCAGAAATAACAAGAACGCTACTGGAGACTGGTTTGAAGAAAGTACTTCGAAAAATCATGGGTAATACATTACCAGGCATAAAACGAAACGGAAGCATAATAATACCTGCCATGTAAAAACAGTAAAGAGATAACCTTAAAAAGAAAGTGTGAACATAATAATCACATTGCTCGCATTGGAGAAGAAAGGATAGTAAAAGTAGGCTGTGAAAAGTTATAGAAGTAGGTATAGGAAACAGATGTATAGGGAAAAATATGTAGCGATAACCTAAAGGCCCTTTTTAAAATTCTTGCTTCAGTGCTGAAAATCGAACTGAGCTCAGTATACTTAAAACCGTACCGTGTAAAGGGCGTTATCGTTACCAATGATAGAATCAAATACGATTATCACCATTGAAAACAGAAATAAGAAAGACAATTGTTTGCAATCCCATACTTGAACCTAACGACCAATCACAGGCAAGTAGGTTAATCGAGTGTTCTGGAAGTATACCGGTGGTTGAGCAGGAATCTACCAACATTATCTTCGAAGTAATGGCGAGAACTGCAACAGAGGATATTTGCTCTTGAACCTTTTAGAATTAGTTTACTGGAGCTTATTTGGAACGTTTTATAAGGAATAAAGTTCATGTGCCATACCACCATTAAACGTTTCTTTAGGTTCCGTATTTCAGTAAATGCACTGAAGTTTTCAGTCAGCGCCACTGCGCTCTGAAATTAGCATCGTGTACGCACAGGCTCCCAGGAGTTGAATTCCATTTAAGTTCCAGATTTTGTCCTGAGTTTTCGGCACTGATTTCCGCACTGATTTTAGTGCTGGTGTAAGGGTGTCGAGCAAAACAGCCTTTATCATGGAACAAGTATGACAGACGGAGTGACGGAGAATGAACAGGCGATTTACCTACTACATTGAAGGAAAAAGAAGATACAGTTTTCTATATTTCATTAAATAGAGCTAATATAGAATAGCGTCTTGCATAGGGAAATCAATATGATGGTGACATTTGTTCTTCATTAAGGTGTCTACACCATAGGTCTTTCAATCCAAACATTCGTTGACTGCTGCCCTCCATCCTTCCCTAGTTCCCTTATACCCTGCTAGTTCTTCTTATTTACTTTCCTCTTTATTTGGTCTATCCCTTTTCTTATCTTCCCCCTTATCCCTTGGCCTTTCTCTTGGGATCTTCCCTCTATTTTTTTCCTTCGATTATATTCTTTACAAACCCATTTCGCCTCAGGGTGTATCCAGTCTATCTGGTTCTTATTTTCTACATAGTGTTCCATATAGTCCCTTCCTCTTCTACTCTTCTTTGAACTCCTTAATTTCTTATTTATATCCGTCCATAAGATCTTCAGTATCCCCTTCCAACACTAAGTTTTGAATGGTTCCAATCTTTTCTGGTCTGCTTTTCCAATGTTCCATGTTTGTGACTCATAGAGTGACACGCTACTCAAAAATACGTTCAAATACTGTTTCCTCGTTCGTTGTCCTGTCTTCTTTGAACACAGTAGTTTCCTTGTCATCATGAACGCGTTCTTAGCTTGGGCTATTCTACCCAAATTCATATGATTTTATAACGTCCAGTCATCGATTTTGGAGCACAGTATTCTTCGCATCGAATATCTGTGCGGCTCAACCCCGGTAGCTCGGTAGCAGTATATGTTTGAGAGACGGGTCGGACAGATTGGGGCATGAGGGGGGGGGGGAGGAGTGTTCACTTTCCGTCCCTTATCCCCCCTCCCCCCTTCCCTTTCCACCCACCCACCCACCCACCCGGCCCTCACACTTGGATTTCGGCAAACCCGGATGCCAATTTGAGACGCGACATCGCTCCATCCACAGTCCCACTGCGACTCCGAGTTGGAAGAGTGCCTAACGGCTTCGAACATTCCCTTCGGGTAAGCGAGTCAAGTGCGGAGATTGAAATATGTTCGTTCTGGGAGTCCTGGTGGGCTGAGGGATTGGAGGTGGGGGTTGAGGGAGGATTTTTGGGGGAAGGGAAAGAGTGCGCGAAGAGGGGGTGAAAGTAGGGGAAGGTTACCACCCCCCCTCCTCCCCGAACCCCCATATCAATCCGAGAACATTTTCCACCTCACTCCCTTGCTCCCAAAAACATGCCGTCAATCCGAATCCTCTTTCTGAAGGCCTCGGGAAAACCTTCCTTTTTTTCGTTACCCATGGAACCGCTCGCTCTCTCACTAAAGCTCTCCCTCTTTCATACCCTCCCCCTCCGCCCCCCCAAGTCTTCTCACCAACCTGCGACTAATTTATGAGAGACGCTCATTGACGTGTGACATGGTCGCGAGCGGAGCTAGGAATGTTTGAGAGGCCTGACTCGGTTCAAGTAACTTAGTCTACGCCCATGGCCTTAGTCCTTGGCGCATTCTCTACTCGAAAGCGTGGGGTAAATGAAGGAGAAACTGGGGACTGAAGCTATATTCCCATTCTATTGTAAATTGAAAAGGCAAGTAAGGACAATGGAAGATATGTGTTCGTCTTTTTAAACCGTTAGTTACATTCATCTACTAGATTATTTTTCAAAGCTGTATTACATGATTCTCTTTTCTATTTCTTATTCGTATACCTGGCAAACTGGAATGAAATCTCGCATTCTTTATAACTTAAGTTCGCTAAGTGTCAAGTTAATTATTTTTGTATCGGAATATATCCGTCCATCCATAGCCGTTTCGGTTCCATCATATGTGGATCTAGGTATCAACAAAACTTCCTGGGATATATCCCTCCTCTAAAAGTCACTTTTCATATTATCTATCCATCGTCTACGTGGTCCCTTCTAGCTTTTTCTCTCTTTTTCTCGAATTCTGGTGATCCTGAATTCTTTATTATATTTTATCCTATTTATGAACCTCGGACATGTTAATCTATTACCTTCTACCATGTTTCTGTAGCAACTAACTCCAATCTCATTTTGGTTGCCTATATTTATTTCTTTGGACATTCTATCCTTTCCCACTATGATTTTCAAGATTTTTTACCCCAGCTTGGAGAATATATAACTTTGAATTATTTAAAAATGAAAAACTCTTAGAAATGGAATTCTTATTTATTGCCAATTGTGTATCGTCATGGAAAAAATAGCGCTGCAAAATTCAGTCATGTATTTCATGAATTTTTTCTTTTGGTTTCCACCGAGCAATTTGTATGTGCGTGGTAAGATGGATATGGGATAAAACATTGCTTTAAATCAACTGTCAGAGATATGAGTATTTTTTAACAAACCTATTATTTAGGACATTGGATTTTTGGCGGATTTTCATCAATTCATGCTTAAAAACGCTTAGATTTCAAAGAAGTAATCAAATTGGAAAGGAAAAATATTTTTTCACCGATTTTTAGTGGAAATTATGCCTCGGAAAACATCATCTTGTTTGAGGGGAAAATATCTTTTTCCTGTGTAGCAAAATTCAAAGGTTAACCTCGTACCAGTCAGAATTATAGAAATTGTGCAGTATTTGTCATAGCTAATGATATTTTAGTTAGTCCCATCTGCATTGCTTTGATGATGAGACAGAAGAAACATTCATTTGATGAGTAAAATGAGAAATGGCTTGGATAAGAAGCGGCCAGAGAAACTCACTACCAGAATTTTACTCCAAGTTATATTTAATCCTGTCACAAAAATATTAACGACAAGAGCGAGAGAGCCATTGAAGTCCTTATTTCCTCCAACGCACCTTATACACTCCTCCATTGCAAAAAAACTCCTAAAGCTATCCACTTACCTAGGGAGAGGAATAATGTAAATTTGCAAAAAAATAACACAAGAATTTGAGGAAAAATTGAATGCGGACAAATATTCTGTAGCTTTGTATTGGGTTCCCAGTGAGTGTGAGAATACGCCAGGGCGGTTGCTTTGTAGTCTTGTTTGCTGTCGAGAGTGGCGCTGTTGTTGATCATGACGGGCTTAATTCTTTCCTGTAAACAATTTGAGTTGTTTCCGCACTCACTACACGTCTACCACTTTGTTATTTCCTTTTTAATTTCTTCATTAGTCCCAAATAACCCAATGACCGTCACTATGTTTTCCTTTTCAATATTTGTGTAGGGCACTCGAATTCCCTTTACCTTCCTGTCCTCCTTTTTCATGGATTTTAGAAAAAAAAATCTCGCGAAAGGAATTTATTGCCACACCAATTAACTCATCAAAGTTGATGGCCACCAGTTGAGATGATTGACCATCGTAGTAAAAGTAATCTCTGCGTTGATTTCTTTAATGATAATAGAAATTTGTGCGCTGCTGCAAGAAATAAATTACGATACTTTCCATCGTGGGAAAGCGGCAAGAGCAGGATTTCTTAAACCTGTTTTTCATACCCTGCAAACCATTGCATGGGGTTATGGCAGGAGGTGTTAAGACTACAGCCATTTGTTATAATTATTATGTGAATGGAAGAAATGTTTCAAGTCCGTTTCACAATTTGATTTTTAAATTTAATGGCGCTGTACTTTACTACTGTCGAATCGTGCAAGGCTAAAGGCAATATGAAAAAATATCTCTGCTAGTTTTCGCCTCCCTTATTTTATCTATATAATTGGATCTGCCGCTTTATCGATAGAGCTTTATATTCTCCTCAGAGTCAGTTCATCTTGGATTCCCTGAAACAATCTCGCCTACTTCCTTCCCGGTCAGAAGGACTCCTATTCTAGTGTCCTATCCTAGTATCCAGTACTATGTTATATTTTGCTTGTTGTAACATCAACTTATTTACTGTTTTTTCTCATGTCTCTATGGGAATCTATCTAATTCTATAATCAACTCCTATGGTGCTGGGTGCCAAATTCTTCTGCACATTCCAATTTCGGCCTCACATAAAGTTTGAATAACTTTTGCTGACTAAATTATTTCACTTTCGTGCGAACCATGTTTATTTCGTTATCTTCCGTGAGCAGGAGACGAGATCATTATTGCTGTTTTTTATGTCGACTGTGAAGTTTTTCACGTTGGTAATGGTAAACTCAGCTATTCCCTTAATGTTTACCGCTCCAATTGCACAGGGTACAATGCCAATATTGCCCATGCAATATTGCAATGGGCAATATTCCCTGCCAGTTAAGCTAATTAAACAAAATAACATGCTTTTATTTTCCTTGTTATTCGTCAGAAGGCTTTCAGTCTGCTCTTTGCTAATTCATTCTCCTCTTACACATTCACTACATCTCTTCCTGGATTGTCCAGCACTTCCTTCTGGGCACAGGTCTCTTGCAATCTTAACAAATTAGTATTAATTTTGTTTATGTGTTCTTTCTTCATATTTATTCGTTCGTTAGCCCATACGTGTTATTGGTGGTAGCCTATTGGTGCTATTTTGCATTCCACGCTATCATTTTTATTGATTATTTGAATTTTCTTTTTCTTTCAGCATTTTCCTGAGGTTATCCATTTTGTTTATTTTGAGTAATTTATTTGTGCTCGTTATTTTCGCTCCAGCTTCACTACCATGCTTTATCATTGGTCTTATTGTGGTGTAATTTGTTCTAGCTTTTTTATTTTACAATATATCTAGTTTCCATGTTATATCGTTTCAATTTGGATAAACATCGTTTCCATCGCGTAAAGCCTGATTTCATAAAGTCTAAGTGCAGCTTTTGTTGCGTCAGCATGCTTCAACAAAGCGACAAGGATCGTGAAATTCGCCTCGAGAAAAGTACACGTAATATTCGCACCATGTTTCGCTTTGGTGTCGCTTGCAAGGTCCTCAGTATTATTTCACAGTGACGCAAACTCTCCCGAATTGCGATTTATCACGCCGCCGTGTCGCGGCGCCAAAACTCCAGGATTGTGCCTGTGTTTTCCTTCACTCAAAAACATTCGCGGCCTCCGCTGACAGCTTCACTGCCCGCTCACGCCGCTGCGGACGGCTATTTCTTTATTTATGAGAAGCTTCGTCATGAACAGTGTTGGCATGCCATTTGGAGGAGAGAATGGAGGAAAGCGAGGTAATCGAAGTATTTATAGTCGTCACGCATACTTAAAAGGACGTACAGTTGAGTTATCGCTGTGTGTCTATCTCACCGGTCAATGTCGGCATTCGTTTATCACCGCAAATGGCTGTTTTCGGCTCGGTAAATTTGAATGGAAAGTTTCATCTCGAGTATCATTGGTTGACCTTTTGCGTTACGCTTGATGACTGTTTGAATATTGTTAAGGAAAATGCGATAATTCATGCAAAGTTAGCTTGAAGAATATCTTATGTTTAAAAATAAAGGCATACGTTCGACATTAATAATTTGGAAGCCAGACCGCAATACATGCATACACTTTTCAACATCAAGGCCTTCTATTTTATAAAAATACCTTTTTATAACAATAGACTAATAGTTAAATTTATTACCCACAGCAAGTCAAGAAAACTTACTGTTACTTATATAAGAAGGAGATATGCATAGCTTCTTCGCTTAATCGTGAGTTAACAATGTTAATCGGTTCATAAGGTAACAAACTTAGTTCTTAGAAGCATTCATATGGCTGCTTCGCCACACTTTTCAAGTATAATTAAATGAAATAAATGGGTTATAATAAACACTATGAATGCATACTAGGTAGCAATTTATGATAACATATGTAGTTGTATTTCCGCGATGAAGATACCTAGATTTGTTGATGGTTGATGTGGCTATGATAATGTCCTCATAAATATATTTATTTATTAATTTATTTTCCTTTCACATGCTCACTAGGGTACAAATTTATTCAATATGAAAAGACGGCAGAATTTTCTTTGAGACATTTGTTGCGGCATAAAAATTATAAAAAGCGGTAATTATGGTTTTTAATTGGCTCTTAAAGTCATCTTTTCCCGGGAGAAAACATATTCTGCATGAACGGTAGGTAATTTAGTGTTATTAGCCGTACGCGGAAGGTAGGGCGTCCGGATTTCTAATTTCTTCAGCCAGTGTGATATTTGCTGCTCGAAGACTTAGTAGATAATGAGGTTATGAATGCGGAAATAATGCAATGATGGTGGTTACAAAAGTTTGGCGAAGCTAAATTAGTTATAGTTTGAAGAAGAATTTCTTATAACGAAATCAGAATATTGGGGATCGAGTTGGTGAGGTGGGTAGAGTACCTAGTGGCTTGCCAATCGGACCGGAGGGTTCAAATCCCGCCGGTTATTTTTCAGAGGAAACCCGATCCCTACTTGGGTGACTTGTGGAAGGCACTTGAAGTGCAGTACTCCGTCTGTCGGATGAGACGTTAAACCGTGGTTCCCTCGGCGTCTTTCGCTAATAGCAGACTAATGCCGATGAAAGGTTTCTCTCTACCCATCCTCCATTCCTCAGTGATCCTTCCTTTACCTACGTATCCACTTGTCCTCAATCACCTCAGTTGTCGGTCATCTCCCTCAAATAACCAACCAATTAATCAAAATATTTAAACAAGTGTTTGAGGATAATTTGTTCTTTTGGCCGGTTTGTGATAAATAAGACAAATACAGAAGAGATAAGATGTCTAGAAGGTACTTTAGGTTTACATCAAAACATTTATCAATAATTTCTCGGTGTAAGACACATAATATCACTCTCAAGGGCTCATTCTTGTCCTCGTAGCAACGATCCCTTCTCTAAATCAATGTACAACCAAAAGTATCACATAACCTGGCAGCACCTGTGGTAGCGGCGACTTGTTATAACACCTAACTCTGAAGTACCGAGTTTGAATCTCGTTACTAGCGGGGTGGCTGAAACCCTCTTGGCTTCCGCTAAGTAATTCCTATGAGCCCCTCTTGAAAAGCTGAAAAATAACATTGCTCAGTTCGGTTTCTTTCACAGTTATCCTTCAACAAAGTGACAAGCATAGACAGTCTAGAACCTTTGAGGATGTGAGGCAAAGTTTCGTTCAATGTTTTCGATTTACACAATTGTAGCTGCGCATTCGTCCGTACAGTGGGCTGCGGACCTAAGCGGAGACTTTCTTTTTCAGCCGGAGCAAATATACTAACCGGACGGGACACCGGGACAGGCCTTTGAAACCGGGACTGTCCCGGCCAAACCGGGACGTATGGCAAACCTACGCGGCGTCCATGTGGGTTTCTACACCACGGCTTACGTTTCTCTACCCGTCACACACCTTCTATCACGCGGCACGTACTTAATTCACAATCTAAGAGTCCTCCCTAACCTCACTCCGGCCGGGATCTACGAGATCCTATCAACGTCCTTTGCTAAGCCCACTGGATGTCCGAGTGAAATGTCGCGGAACGGACGTGATCAGATTCACAATTCCGACCACGTCGAAAAATTTCCCGCGTTCGTCATCGACCCACACCGCGTGAAAGACGTAAATTTTAGATAAATGAACGTCCATTCGGTTTCACTCAGCGTCCTTCACATTCGGAACAACCACCCTTGGTGTGATATGAAGCCAGATAAAATTCTGGCGGCTAAGTGCTCATCAACACATCGCTACTACGAGGCACAGCACCATGCACCTCCAGGGTATGTGGCACGGGGTTATTCCACACTAGGCATGCAATGTTCGTCCCTGACCAAGGTTGGTAACTGAGTTTTCACGAAAAAGCGGTCAGGAGGCCAATGCAAGCCAGTGCACTTTTAGGACATTATAGATGCAATGCTGAGGTTCATATCTATCAGTAGTCATCAATATGAAGATTAGTTAAGATTACTCTGATTCATGTACTCTTTCAGTAGCTCTTCACTTCACTCTTCTCTCCGCAAACCGCTTCATTCCTACACAATTCTTCAATTTGACGTCCTTCATAATTTTTCTGATGTGTATTTGATTCTTGATCTTCTTTTGAAATTATTCTCATTTATTTTTCTCCTATTAATGCTTTCAATAAACTTAAGTGTCGCAAAATGTGTCCAATAAGTTTGAATCTTATACTTTTAAAAGTTTTCATTATACTTCTTTTCTCTGCAACTCTTCCTTAGACTTCATCGTTGGTGATCCTCTCGGTCCATTTGATCTTCATCATTCTTCAATAGAATGCAAAGGTTGAAATAGTAATGGTGATTAATAAGAGATGCAGGAAACTGCGGGAAACCAATTAATACGTGACACTATTTCATGCGGAATGAAAAAGAAGTGATGACAAGAAATCAGTCATCACACTTACTTGTGCTACTTAATGAGAGTAATAATGCTCTAGTCGATATCTACCTTAATTGCTATGACTCCTTATCGTGCAAGGTCAATGTAACATTCTAACCTTCCTCTTTCTGTATCAATGCCCTTTACACTATGTTTTTTCTTTGTGTAGCTCACTCTAATATAATATTACGGGAATATCACTCTCCAAATTATCTCAGGTTGAGATCCATTTGGTTAAATTACACAATGTGGAAGTCGAGAGATGACATGTTCACGTTTAATGAGGTCATGCAGCATCATTATTGACGTGCACTTTACAAGAATATTTTAACCTATGTATTCTCTGAAAGTAAACTCGCTCTTGCTGGGAGCCGTTGTACAAATACATCTACCCTTAAGGACGCTCGATAAAAAGCTCTTATTCAAGATTTTTTATGGATATTACTCAATGAAAGACAGCTGGTAATAATTTGAAGAGCAGGGGCCATGGGATTATCGTTAATATAAACCAGTGTCGATCTTAAAACTAACGGAAGAGCGAATGCAAATGAAAAAGGCATAAATCATGAAGGAACGGAGAAAAAACCTCGTAAATCCATAACCCGTTTTTAGCCGCTGTCTCCTCTGTTCTATGAATTCCAGAAATAATGCTGGTACGGATAGACTGGCCATTAAAATGAGTAATTAGGAAACACCGTTTGAAAGTAATATCGTCCAGCCCAGAAAGTCCAGATAATCCCCCTAGACCTGCGGAGTTGGCAAATAACTAAAATATCTTGAGAAGTTTAATGCCTCTTGATGATAGGCTATACGTATAAAATTGAACCTTTAAAATATGTGAAATCAACTTTATTTATGATGAGAAGACGCGGTCTTTATCTTTTGATGATGCTACCACCCGCATGGATCCAATACGCTCATAAGAATATAAATGTAATATTTTTCGAAGTTTTACTTTTTTGGCATTTAACTCATCCATCGTTATAATGTTGATGAGTTTCAGGTCACCAAACGAGGAAGCACTTAACGATTTAAAAAAAAACACTAAATTGTATCTCTTCTTTTCTTTAACTATAGTTATTTTGATACATTTGATGAAGTATTATATTTACCTCATGCATTAATTAAATCATACTTCTGTTTTTTGGTCTCCACTAATTTACTTAGTATTTAATTTACTTTCATGTGATTTCTGGATAGTTAATTGCACATATCCCGAATGCTTTCGATCTCAGTAAATGTACGCTGGTGCCTTAGTTTTGGTTCTTTCTTAAGATTCAGATTCTCCTGTCAAAGCTTCCCGTACTTTTTTCCCCTGCACCAAATGGGAGTTTTTTAAGAAACGTTTTGGAGTAATCGATTTACATTTTACAAAATATGCTTCTGGTCGTATTGTTGCCTCAATTCTAAGCATATGGTAAGTATAAAGAAATAGAGTTTGGAGCTGGACGACTAATACCCTTTTGGCATTCATCGCCCAGCTCTAAACTCTATCTCTACATGCAATCATATTATATGAGATAAGTACATGCATCGTCATAACCATGATTCAATTTTCAATGCTATAATCCTCTGCTGGAATTTCTCCAGTATTTTGAACAGCTCCGGTAGCTGCTGAGCTAAATTGTCTTTCTTTGGGTTCATTGGAGCGTATTCATCCTTTTCTTTAGTTAATGAGAATAATATCAGAGCCCAGTCTTCTCTTTATGGATATTGCTCATTCGGATTTACTGCCAACGTATGTTACTGCAATCTCTCTTCACATTTTTATAATCATCAGTGCAAATACAATATTCTACTCTCCTAATGAGGCAAGGATACACCACCGACAATGTCCATGCTGAGAGATTAACTGTTGAAAATAAGCATATATGAGTTAATTTTGTTAAATGCTAAATGTTATAAAGGTGCAATGATGTGATAGTTCCTTGGAATAGAATTAACTTAGTTCGTAGAAAAAAGGTATGGTGTAATATGCTTCACGCGCGGAAATAGGATATCTACAAGAGTGCTATTTTGATTTCATAACATTTTAGAGAATTTGAATCATAAATTGATTCAGGATGCTTGTTTGTAAAAAGTGCATAGTTAACTAATCAGAACATATTCTAACATGCACCAAATTAATGCAGTGGAATAGAATTTTAACTTCATAAAAATAATAAGTAGTAATAATCGGTTTGCGGAGCCGCCATGCGTGGTGATTAAGGAGGAAGAAAACCACTATGTTCGTACGCAACTAAGATATCCGTGACTAACAAATGTGTCGTAGAACACTTGGATTGGAAAATGTATGTTCATCGCAAAAGACCAGTCAGAGCCGCATTCCAAGGAAACCTGAAAAAGTCATGTCAACTCCGCACATATAAGTGATAAGTAGCCAATAAAATTTTCTGTATAAGGCCAGAGAAGCACCGGTCCGTAATAAGCTCAATTTCAGGGGCGTATACCATTGACATATAATTAAGAAAGTAATGAGACCAGTTTCGATCGGGACAACTTTTTCTCCTCTCTCTCTCTCCTCACTAGGGACAGATGTGCTCTTATGTATAAGTGGGATGGGTCGATCGGGAGAACTGATTGATGTGAGGCCGCAAAGAAAGCCATTCCTTTTAAGTTTTTATCACAAGATATGTTGCCCGCGAAGAGCACCGAGCACCGCTGACATTAATTTCCTCGGAAGGAGAGTATTTAAGCCACCATGCCTCCCCCCCCCCTTAGACTAGTGCGCGGGGTTGTTTAAGGACGATAAATTACGGAGTTTAATGCTCCTACGCTTGAAAACACAGCGCTGTCATTTCGAAGTGAATAATGAGGGGCTATATTTTACAATTATCTTTTCTTCCTCCTATTTTGAAATCTCACCATTATAATTTTTTTTTCGTTTCGCTCGCGCAGTGTACGAAAATGAAAGCGGGTCTGGTTCCGGTTTCGGGGATTTGAAAACGTGCACAACTACAGCCTGGCGATAAAAGAATATGATAAATGATTTTTTTTTCACTGTAATACCAACAGCTACTGCTGAGAATTGTGTGTATGGGCTAGCGAAAATTTGCTCCTGAACCAGAGCCCTTACTCATGCCATTAGGCCTTACCCTCTGGCGATTATCGTAAGAGCATATCAAGAAGTAGATAAGAGTGAATAGCAAGAAAGAATTTTGTTGCTGTGTTAAAACTAGAGAAATGCCTTTGAGAACAATAATTAGCAGCTCATGTACTAATGGAGTTTTAGTTACAATGGATATATTTGTACTTAGTAAATAAAACAGCTATGAAATTACGTTTTTGGAAAGGTTAGATCTTGACTTAACTTATCACCCTTGGATTTGGTCGTAGGCAAGACGTGTAAAAGCAAGGAAAACAAAACAAAATTACATGTGGAGGTTCCCAATGTTATGTATTTTTTTGTAAAGGTCATGGATATATTAAGTTTATTTCGACGCAGTTTATCTGTAGCTGGAATTGAGAATTAATAGTGCTATTAATTCACAGTAAACTCCCGAATTTGCCTTACAAATAAGATTATTCAAAGCAAAGATTTCAGTGGGTTTCTAAATTGTGCAGGAATTTCTTACTATTCAGTTCGTGGAGTTTTGTTTCACGCAGGAATAAAATATTTTCCCTGCTTTTATCAAGTTTGATATCACCGCTGGTTTTAATCTATGCTTCCCAGTTAACCTACTCAACTGCCCCTTCTATTAAATAAATCTTGGCAACTCTCGTAGCCTAGCAGTTGAAATATTCACCCTAATGATACATTCTCAATAAAATATTCGAATGCTCTAACTTAAATATAACAGAAGGAAATACTAACGGCTTCACATCTTTACGATCGTTTGCAGCAAGATAAAATATAAGTTTTTCTTTAGTTTTGTTATTTTGTTGTGCTTAAGTCTCATTTTTGGTTTATTACAGGTGCTCTTTAAAGTAGTAATATTACTGTATGAGGAATATTTACTTATCTCTAAAATAATGGTTCAAATTTTTGCTATCATTTTATAATCATGCCGATATGTTATTTCATTATAAAAAACTCGTGAAAATGTACGTGAAAGAATGATGTGAAACGCTAAGCATGATGGTGCATGCATAGAGATTTTATGAGGCCAATCGAAATTCAGAAATGCAAGCTTTTTTGTCCTTAATCCCATTTTTTCATTAAAGGAGGCCGGAAAAAATATCGAGGACAGCCACGGTCGAAAAATTCTATGGGGAGCTTAAAAAAATAAATTTGGGTCCGTAAAGGTTTTGAAGCATTTTGACTCGGCATTTTACCCTGCGCACGGAATACATGCATAGAGGGACATCGCATTATGTCATTCTTAACCTCATTACGCTCCTCACCCGCAGTCGCTCTCTGCAGCAGAGAACTCTCGAGAACCAGGAGGAGCGAGAGGTATGCTAATAATCTGAGTAAGTAAGTACGCAAAGGGGAAACGAGAGCTGGGGTGGAAAGCGTGGAGAGAATAGAAATAAGGCTAAGGAAACAGGGATGTGGGAAATGAGAAGGGAGTGGATGCTATAAAATATTTTCGAAAATATCCTTTTTTTTTTAAATCTATGTTTTTCGTTCCTCCGAATGGAATATACCTATTTTTTTCTTAACCGCAATACCGCAATATTTTTTGGCGTAATTACTACGGTTATTGCGGTAAGATATCTGTAAAAGTTAGGTAATATTTGTTCTAAGTGGAACCGTGCCTCGAATGTAAATTGACAAACTTTTTGGCTAATTCGGAAGTTGCCAAGCTTTTCGAAGACATAATCCCCTCAATTTTCGAAAAACGTTTTTATTTATTGTAATTTCTCCAAACATTTTCAGTGAAAGAGCATATTTAGCACCACTCATTCACTTGGCTAGCATAAATGTGTGTACAACTGTCAGGGTAATGTTACTCTATTTGGCATTTACCATTTCTTCATCTGTGAGAGAAGTGCTAGGTTTTCCGTGACAGAAAAGTAATGGCCTCCACCGCCAGAGGGATTCGAGATTCCAAAGTTGATCACATTTTAAGTGGATTTATCCACGTGAGTAACTGGAGCCTTGCATTTTTGTGCATATTTCCTCCAGTAAACAGAATTCCATAGTTTAAAGGTGCTTTACCAACAGTGGATTGGAAAGCTCGGGATTATTTTTTTACAAAACTCTTCGAAGTAGAATATAAATGCTCTCGATTATTTTATTTTACTCATTGTGTTCATAACAATGTATTAAAACGGATATTGCACTAAAGTTTTCGGATCATTGCGAATTGGCTGGTCATTAAATCCACTACTATGCAAATATATTTAGTCAATCGTCAATTGGCATGTTTTATAGTCAATCAATAGAGATAAGCTCTGCGAATATCAAATGAGTTTCAGTGAACTGTATAATTTACCAAAATAAAAATTACCGAAAAAATTTGAAAGACCAATTTTTATGATATTGCACGCAATATTGTATATAATCTATTGTCCTTGACTTCTCTTTCCTACTATCCTCTTTCGCAATATTTATGATATTGCACGCAATATTGTATATTTTCTATTGTCCTTGACTTCTCTTTCCTATTATCCTCTTTCGCGATCTATGTATGAACCTTTACGCGGAGTCTAAAGGGGCCAAAAATGAGACGAGGTTTATGAGAGGAGAGATGAGGTTAATGACGAATGTGTTAAATTCTAAGTATCTTCATTCGCCTGGAATAGGAATCGAATTCAGATCCCCTAGATTTTCATCTGGTGTCATATCCAATTACGCTAGCCAGATATTCTCTTCAATTTTACATTTCTATGTGGCTTGCTTCAGAGGATATCATGGTTCCAATCCTAGTCCATTTTGCTATTCCCATTCCAAATTTTTACGCATTAGTTTGTCTCCCAGGCTGGCGTCACCCACGTAATCTTAACAACTTGGAAAGAGATTTTGTTTAGTGAACAGTTTATTACCCTTGAAGCACTATCTATGAAAAGATAAGTATCTAAATTATGCTAACTTTTAAACATTTTTAAATTTATTCGGACCATTGCAAAGGTTTTAAATCTTTACTAGAATTGGAACAAATATTACGGTCCTAATTTAAGCCATGGTAGCGGAAGAAAGTAACGTGGAAATTAGTACGTAATGGTACGTACATGGAATGTAATACAGTCGAGATAGAATAAGGAACGTGAAAAGTATCGAAAAATCAATCCGGGATATCCGTTGACAAACTGCTGGCTCTTCGTGGGGCGAAGGTAGAGAGATAAATAAATAGCGAGGTAAACGAAGAGGGAGAGGTGGGGGGGAGCAGGAGGATTATAGGGACCGGCAGAAGGACAAGGAAGGACGAAGGGTGTGGGGAAGGGATTGTATGAGCAGTTGGGCGAGGTTTTATTTTAAACCCGTTGTTAAGAGGCGAGGACTCAGCTCTTGGAGGGAGGAGAGAAATCCTCATTGAGACGCCAAATTGGAAATCCCTCCAAGACTTGGAGCAGGGATCTCTCCAGTAAATCCAGGAATGGGGCTGTTAAGAAAGAAGCTGGGAGGCAGGGGAGAGTATGGGGGGAGGGTTGGGGAAGGAGGCAGGGGGATGGGAGGTAAAGGGAAAAGAAGGGCGCCGGCGGGTGGGGATGCGAATGGATATTTGGGCAGCGGCGGGTCCTTTAACGTCGGCCTCCTTTACCCCCAGACAGGTGAGCGCATTTGAATTAGCTATTCCGTTACGTGGCCAGAATGGAAAAAAAAGACCAGAAGCGTAATGTATTGGGTGGGGGAGGGGAGGTTTAAGAGTTAAGAAGGGTGGTAGGCATCCCTGGGTACTTTTCCGAAAGGACAGATTGTAGGGGAGGGAGGTTTAAGGCAAGTAAAGATGGGCAAAGTGAAGGGTCTTTTCAAGTTGGGTGTCCCATTAGTTTTGCCGCTCTTAGCACGGCCTCGGCGAAAGCTTTAAGGATCATCCCAGCTGCACCTCACTCAAGAGGTCTGTTTATAGCACGGCAAGAGAGTAAGTAACATCCCCCCCCTACCGATCCTCCTGGAGTTGGACAGCGTATAAGCAGTCTTATGGCATCGGGGGTGTTGTCGTCTCGCTAAAGGTGGATGGGTCGCTTCGGGACCCGATTCCTATCCTTCATATTTATGGTGGGTTTTTGTCTGCGTCCCGCGTGAGGTGATGCGCGAGCAAAAAAGGGAAAGCAAAGTATGAGCGCGGTAGTCGGGCGTGCAAAATTTGCGATGGGGGTAACAAATGTAACGCCTGCGTCACGGTTTTAAGCCATCCGACTTGATGATTCAGTGAGATGGGGAGACATTTGTGAGCATTTGCATATTTTAATCCCCCGCGTGCAAACGGCTGCTGTTTCATTTCGGGGCACATGGCGGCATTAAATAAGGGTACAAAAGGGTGTATTTAGCTCATTGTGAATTTTCAACATCCGATGCGAAGAGTGCCGAAGAAGAAATGAAAATAATGTTTTTCGGGTGCGGGGCAGTTTTCATCTTAAAAAAATATGCCACGCCCAAAAGGATTCAGATATTTTTTTCTGGCTCGCGATGACTCGACCAAAAATGTTTTCATCGGAATAAATTTAATGCCATTTTCATGGGCAATTTGGTGTCCATAATTTCTGATCCCATACAGCCGGTTTCCCAAGTCATTCATATTTATCAACTCCGCCATTTTTTCCTGAAGGAATCTCCTTCTGTGGTACCAGAACATTGCTCGGGTAATCAGCGAGCAAGACTTCCGCGGAGAAAATACTTTTTTTATTTGCTGAATTGAACAACCATGGGGCGGAAAACTTTCATTTCTGATGTAATTATGAGAGCGTAAATGCCTTACCGATGCCTTACCGTAAATGCCTTACCAATACCGAGGCTAAATCGGCCATTATAATTGCTCCAATTTTTCCCATAATGTGGAAAGAAATTTTAATTAACTTAATAAAAAACATTTTATAGTGAGGAGTTAATCGAAGGGTAGCTGAAAAGGGATCTGAAATTGAGATGCTTCCCAATTAACGGTATGGATCAATTATAAAAGAAATTTTTCTTGTCTTTCATGAGATTCGGGGGTTTCATTTTGGGAGCGGAATCCTAGCATTAGACATTTTTTGTATCAAATTAAATTCGATTTCAAAATTAAATAATGGTGCGTTCATTAAGAATTCTTTCCGTAACCATGCAATGTGATTATAAGTCTACATCTAAGAGGTACCCTATTGCTATTGCTGTGGATATTCCTATGCCGGTCACAAGGATTAATATAAAAACATTTCCATTCCTTATTAGGATAATTGAGGACAGGAACTTTCTTCCTGCAGGAATATTTAAGTCCTTTCCTAGCAATGTCCACATTTTAAAGAAAAGGTGTAAAACTATCTTTGATGATTGATCCCAATATATATTTTTTGTTGATACATTATTTCCGTATTAACGAGTGAGGCCAAAATTTGAAATATGTAAGTAATTTGAATTTAGTTAACAATCTATACGCATTTTATCACCTGGCATATAGCCAACTTGTAACATTTGGTTGAATGGTTATAATAATATAGCACTAACCGTAAAACACACGACCAAAAATTCCTTTTTTAAAGAATGCTTGCGGCATCTCTTTCAAATAGCCGAAGCCGTGAGCATTCTTTAAAACGCAAACGTTCTTCAAAACATGAATGCTATTCCTGATGAAGCGCCCAGCAAAAGACACGAAGCTGAATAATGTTTTAAAGAAATGCTAATCACAGGGAAGTCGAAAATATTTCTTAAAACAGTAATGCCTTCCGAACAACTAAAATGTATGTACACTATCACACTTTTATTAGCAATTCTACTAAATGCGTCGCTAAATTAAATAACGCTTGTGTTTGAGGATATAATTTGGCTTAGAACCATCATTTTTCTAATACGGGTTACACACCCAACTCATCCATCACGAGGACCATTTTTTATTCTAGTCTCGCTAATATGCAAAACTCGCAAAAGTACATAGACAGTTATACAAATTTGATAAAACCGTGGCTCGGAGCGTTACTATTAGAACAAAAAACTATCCTTACCAATCAATATCCGCTCACTTATTCTATTTTTCCTCAGTTGTGCGAGCAATTTTTTATTTAGTAAATCCTTTCTGGTTGTCATTATTGGCAATTATATACCTTCATATCTTCATTTATCAGATCATTTGATGGAAGGCTTCAAACTCTTGCAAACTCCTAAAAATGCACCCAATACTGTTGTGTTTACTTAAATTTTCTTACAACTTCTCCCCCTCCGACTTTATTCAATGTATTTCTATAGCATTTATCTCTTCTCACCCAATTTTTTCTATTCTTTGGTCATAGTCTCACATTCAAAAAGTTGTCTTCTTCAAGCAAAACTCATATTCATTCTACAAAGACTATTTATACGAACCTTAAATCCAATTTCAAAGTCTTAACAATTTACGTATCTTTAGAGTAAGTTTACATGTCCCAATTGCTAAGCTCATAACTTAGTCATTATTTCAAACCCGATAAAACCACGCTATCCCATAATAGTATCGTGCACCGAAAAATTCCACCGTTTTCCCGAAAGTATTCTTACGGTTAAGAAAAAAAGGATAGTGCATTTCTTGCTTAAAATTCGTTGGCATTCCTCACAATGAGAGCGCTCGACGAGTTCCGCTCAACGCGGAATGAATGCCATTCCGGCAGCGAGACTCCGGTTGCCTCCACATTTTTCTAACGGCAAAAACCCGGTCTCCCTTCTTTCCTTCTCTTGTCCGCAGCGCAATGAAACGCCATTATTCCCGTCGAAAATTTCGCCGATACCTCAGGCTTCCCGAGCGAAACGTATATGGCCGAAGAACGTTTTTCTCCACGGAGAGCGCGCGGATCATTTCTTCTTAGGCCAAGGCCCCATCGGAAAACATGTACATATCGGGAATATCACCGGCACACAGCTTCCCCAACCCTTTGAAAAACATTCCTTCCCTCCCCCCCCCCCCCCCCCCACACGGGTTTCTCGAGCCATCCCGCCATACACACCACCCGTCCTACCGACAAGGGAAATGGGGAAGTCCAGACAGACTCAATTTTCCCTTACATGCAAGCACAGAAGTGGAAATGTTTGTGCTTCCTTTTTCTCTCGGCTCAGTTCTGCCTCCGAGGATGTGGTGGAAGAAGGGGAAGGAGGACCGTGGGGGGGGAGGGAGGTGGGTTTCGACGGTGTTGGTAGTGGCTAGATTCTGCCTCCCGGCTCGCCGCTCCTTGTTGTGTTATGGCTAAAAGCGCCGGGTCCAGACGTTTATAGAGATTGGGGACTGCTGCTCCAGTCTTGTTGGACGAAGTCGGGAGTTCCGGATGCTGCTACCCCTCCCACTCTCCGTACGCCTGCCTCTCGACCCCACATGGACATTCTGCCCCTACTCTCCAGCCTCTGCCTCTCCGCTACCTTCTCATCCTACTCACCCCGCCTCATTTCCTCCGTTACAGAGCCACACTCTCGCATATATACAGAATGTACACATGCGCTGCGGAGGTCTGGTTCCGAAACAACCCCCCACCCTCCCCATGAACTTCATTCCCTCACTCCCCGCGCCTTTCATGGCCTTCGGCATTTCAATACCCCTTACCTCTCCTCCCCATCTTTTCCGTCTCCTCACTAGTCGCAGGCAAAAATACGTTTTTATAAGATATACATTCCCGTAAAAATTTTTTTTTAACACTAGAAGGTCCGGAGTATGTTGCCTACCTAAAAGGTCCGCGAGCGGTCAATTGACCGCTATGCGTTATTAGAAGGACTTCGCTGTATTCGCGCTTTAAGATGCTCCTTTTTATTGTTTTTCTGCGTCATGAGCTTTTCTGTTACTACATTTTGGCACTTGAACCCGGTTATAGTTGGATTTTAGGCGGATTAGAGTGGTTTTACAGTTCATAAAATGGAATTGGTCGGAAATAATTTCATTTTCTTTCGATTTTTTTTCATTTATTAAAAAAAATGTACAGATATCTTCTTTTATAACACAATTACATGAAAATGTTTTAAAACACTGGTTTTTATTAAGTGAACATCATCATACACAGCAAAGTAAGAATAACATCTCGACAGAAGATTTTCTAGTGAAAAAGTTACTGTCACAGAGAACATGGCTAATTTGCAGGTGAGAACAAAAGTTGCTTTAAACGGTAAGTATGATTTGTTTAACATATTTCTACTTTGTTTTTATCTACTAGAAGACATTTTACATAAAGCTTTCCACTACATTACATTTTTTTCAGGAACAGAACAAAAATAAAAACTTAAATGTGTACGAAAGAACATGGTTTTTGTTCTTGAGGTAAGTAACAAAGGTTTTTGCTTAGTGTCATATTCTATATGTAAAACAAACGTACAAGATAAAAAAATTGAGAATCTTAAATTGTACATATTATTTTAGCGCTATTAGGAGACACTTAAATATGACAATTTTTAGTAACAAAAAGTCGTAACCTCTAAGAGGCAGGTAGGTATATTGTATTTCTAGGCTTCCGCGCATTTCTTGCAAACACTAATATCACTTTCACACTTACCAAACATACGTTTCTTGCATCTGTTACATGACTTCTTTGTTTTGTTTTGTATTGTTTACAGAGCCCAATTTGGCACTGCCTGCGACTGCCTGAGTCAGGAGGACCGACGTCTGCTACACGCTGCATTTTTCTACTTTCTACGTTAGACTTTGACATTTCTTTTGCAACTCCCAAAATGAACGATTTACGTGAAAAATTAGAGCTAAAGACTAACTTGTACAATAAATGAGCATTAATCATGGCTAGGTCTAGGATGTTATAGAAAAAATGCACGAGCCATCGCCGTGTGCCAGACCGAACGCTGTATTTACGAGTCATTTGGTCAACCGTATCGACTCCGCATTTGTTCTTATTGTAAAAAAGTACCGTCTCTGGCTTTTTTCCCCGTCTCACCGTCAATATGTACACAGGGGTGCATAATATGCATACATACCATACATTCTTATAAAGAACTAGGACGTTTTTGTTAGATTTAGATTGATAACCGGTCAAGGTGATTTATTCGTGCTTATAGATAACAGTGCTAAAACGAGAATCACCACATTTCTTCAAAGTAGGCGGTACTTCTCTTCTATTTCGATTTAGCGTCCCTACAAGGCTAGTTTTTTTCTTCTTCAGTTCTTTCGCAAGATTCAAGGAGGTAAAGTAATTGTCCATTGTGGAGTTTCTGCCCTTTTTTAGGTAAGGCTCAACATGTTGTTTGACAATATTTTCCCCGACACGTTCTGTACTGGGCCTTGCCTCATCTTTGCCTACATAGGGAATAATATTGAGCACGTACCTGTTTTTCGCATCAGTAGCGACCAAAAATTTAATCCAAACTTATCGGGTTTATTTCCCATGTATTGTAAAAATAGGCACCTGCACTTTGTCGGATACAGTTGCTCATCAACAGTAATACTTTCGCACGATCTGTAGCATGCTAAGCAATTTTCAACAAACTAATTCCAAAGATCTGATACCAAGCAAAATTTGTCGGTTTGTTTACGGGCAGCACGGCTGGCCCTGTCATCAAAACGTAAAAATCTCATGATTTCCTTGAACCGAATTCTACACATTGTCGCAAAAAAAATGGTTGTCCCCATTGCGTGTGTCACAGATCATTAACATGGGTTGATTGAGATACACAAGCCCCACGTGCATACAAAATAGAGAGAAACGCGTCGATCTCTTCTAAAGACAGTAACCACGCTTCATCGCCTAGAACTCGCCGAGCTTCTTTTTCAGTACAATCTTTTATAAGCCTAAGCATAGGTTCCGTCAGAAAAAGCTTCAACGCGCTCCAGTAAGAATTTTCCTCTAAGTGCTGCTTGGCGTAGCCAGTGGGACCCCCTGATTCTCTTAGAACATTCATTTCACCACGTCTGCCAGCATTATCGCCAGGCAAAATGCGAGTCCAAACTGTGCTATCATTGGCTGATTCTGTACCCCCAATATCTGGCCTTGTGACTTGGTTATCTTTGGATTTCTTCTTACCCCTTTTGCTCTTCTGGGTTCCTCAACGTCGTTTTGCAAGTCTTCCTCAGCATCACCTCCGCCGCTTATCTAATCATCATGCTGGTTTCCTTCTGTTCCGTGGTAGCGAGCGGTGGGGTGGGGGGATTTTATTCGGGAACTTGAAACAAAGCTTCAACAGTTATGACCCTCAATCAGCAAAAAATGAAAGAAAAACGATTTTTTTAGTATAAAACCCATGATTAAGATCGTTTATTATGATATAACTAGATATTAGGACCCATAATAGGCAGGAAACGTGCCCGATGTCAACGAAAACGCTTAAAATGCAATAGCGGTCAATTGACCGCTCGCGGACCTTGTAGTTAGACCCGCTTGTTGCGCCAAAAGTACTTGTTACTTTTACAAAATATTTCACACAGTGGCTTATGCCCCTAAAATATAAAAAGTCAAAAAATATCTGATCCGCACAAAAATTACTTTTTGAGTGAGGACGATAAGAAAGTTGCGAACGGTCAATTGACCGCTATCGGACCTTCTAGTGTTAAGTCAAGAGAACTTTTTTTGAACTTATATGCTGCGCTGTTTACGATAAGAGACAAACCGAGGGTTTTTAAATGAGTATGACTTCTAAAAGAAAAAATCTTACTTTTTCACACTCTTTTCAAATGGGCATCTGCCGCACGGTGAATGCGGTAATTGAAATTTTTCCTTGAATTTAACGCAATTATACGCTGATTTTCGACGAATTACGCAAATCTTATTATGGTTTGAGGCCAATTTTTGGCAGAATCCCATGACAGCGTTATTCATTCTCCCTTTGTTCTCGGATTTATCCTACCTCATGGAAATCAGTAGTTACACTCTGATTCTAAGCACAAAATATTTTCTCTTTTATTGTTTACACAATATGTATGTTCCTATCTTATTTTATTTATTTCCATAAACATTACATGAAAAAATTTAAAAATCTTCACAATCAACTCATAATTGAATACATATTTTGAGTCACAATCGATATGCAACTTGCTGCTTTTCATAGCATTGTCGATCCATACTTGACACCCGAGTGTGGTTTAAAACTTAGGATACTTATCAAACGCTTAATTCTTAAATTTATGATATAAAAATGCACAGTGTGCTTTAGTTTCTGCGCAGGAATATGTAGTTGGTTAACCTGCATCATCGACCTCTTTCTTCAGAAGTACGTGGATTCCTACTTCCTTTAAATATTTGACCGGTCCTTGACAAAAAATGTGGAGTTTGTACATAAAAGTAATAATAATAAGTTGTCATTATTAGGGTATTATGGAGACTATTAAGTACCCTCTGCCTTCATATGTGTTGTCAATGTATACATGTAATTTAGAAAAGAAAATGTTTTTTTTGTATGAATGTTACCTTTAGATAGTTATGTTAGGGAGCTGTGAAAGGATACGTAGAGGTCAAGCGGTGTTAAGTATTGTTTTGTTTTTATTATTTTTTTTAACGAAATTAAAAAAAAACCTTCATAATCTATAAGCGAATCACATTTTTCGTTACATTCGATTGAATATAATGTTTTCAACTTTGGTCCTCTATTTCGAACTGCCCAATCGCTGCTCCTCACCCCATCAACATGAACCTCCTTCCCCCACCCCTCCCTCCTCCCCCTCCCTCCATTTCCCTCCTCCCCCTCCCTCCATTTCCCTCCTCCCCCTCCTCCGCTTTGAAACATTTTCCATTTTGGATTCCATGGACAATGTCCCTTTCTCGTACTTTTCCTCGTTCCACGCTGTATCCCCCTCCTCCCGCCCCTCTGGCACATCCCTCCCGCCTCCATGTGAGGTTCCGTCCGAACCATTTCACCGATTTCCGACTCGTTCTACTGCACTCCCAACCCCTCCCGAACCGACCTCCCCTCCCATCTTCATTTTGTCCAACCTCCCCCTCCCCTTACACCCCTCCCATTCCCATTATAATCCCACTGCCCACTTCCCCCCCACCCACCCCCTTACCCCCTGCCATCATTCGTTCTATACCCGCCGGATCTGCCCCACGGAGTCCTTATGGCTTCATCGCTTATTTTTGTGTTATCATCCCAAACCGTCGTCTTTTCTGCCCGATTGCGCTGCTCTCTTGCGTCATTTTATTTACCCGCGAACTCACCTCCGTTTTGTTTATCCATCCGTGAGACGTGTTCTGCCTTCTTGGCTGTCGTGTCATCCTATTATTTTTTATCTTCTTCGGCGTCACTGATAAATTTATATTCTTGTTTCATTCAATGTTCGATGTTACGTTTCGTGGTTCCACCGTAGTTTGTCAAAATTGGATTCCGGGATTTTATGCGGGTATGTATTTTCCTTCCTTCTTTTTCCATTCTTAACTCACTCTCACCCATGATCTTGAAGCGGCCAGAAACCTCCAAGCCCTCTTCTATACATTAGTGCAGCATTTTCCGAGTCTGGAGGAATAAAACTCACACAGCTAGCGGTGTAAATTAGGGGAATCGTGAACAGTCCATCCAGATATAGCAGAAGTTTGATATTTTTTTGTCCGGGAAAAGTAAATATTTTATGATAAATTGCTCCGAAAACAATTTAAATTGATGCTTCGTTTCGTGATGTTATCGTATTTGCCGAATTTGGTTTAGACATTTTACATGAAAATTTCTTCTGTCCTTCATTTTCCATTCTTAGCTCACTTTTACCCATATTCTTGATGACTTCCTAAAGCAGCCAAGAACCTCAAGCCGTAATGTCTGGTTAATATGCGGTAATTCGGCTAGTAATTAACAGAGTCTGAAGGAATAAAAAGTGCTTACTGAATTAATCCTAGGAAATTGTTAACTGTGCATTGTGAAAGAGTAGATGAAAAATATTTATTTTTTGTGTTCAGAAGAGGTTTTTTAAATAATTGCTTCGAAAACAAAAATAAAAAATTTCGATAGATATAACACCGCTATCTTTGAATTGATAAGCAGTCACTTTGTGATTAAACTAAAAAACAATCAAAACACGACCAGGGTTTTGATGCACCGCGCCATCTTTAGATTGTGCAAAGGAAACGGTTGTAGGCTTAAATTTTTGGAAGCTATCCATTACGGAAGAATTAAAATACCTTAGTTAATTCCACTTGTAAGATTTATTTTATCGACCCGGGTATCGACACTTTATGCCATCTTCAGGGAACGACCTGAAGATGATGCAAAGTGTCGAAACCTTGGTCATGAGTCAAGGTATTATAGATCTTCCGTTCAGATTGTACGTTGAAAGCCGTGTTGTGTTAAACATGTTATTTAGTAGAATCACGAAGTTACTGTTGTTCATCCTAATGTGAATATATTCCATAACTTTACGCCTGAAACTACTCATTTTACTAGCTATTAATACTCTTTACCTTTGCTGTTTTGAAGTATTTCATTTTCATGTTTTGTGCCCAAGGTATGATTCCTAATAATACAGTGCAATTTATTTTATTAATTAAATGCTATTAATATTAAAGTGCTAATAAAGAGTATTATGTCTAGTTAAAACTGTATTCAAATAAAATAAACAGTTATGAACATGGAGGCTGTATTTGGGTTCACGATACTAATAGATCTCAAGCATAGGTCTGAACTTAAATAACTGCGATATTTGTGGATACTTATTTTTTAATGGTGTGAAACATTGCTCGAAATCATTTATTTGACTTTAACTTGCTTTCCTTCCTTAGGTATATTTGGTCTATGACTTGAGTATCGCAGTTTTTTCTGGTTATGAACATTAGACAAAGAAAATGAAACCGCCTTGCCGCTTTTATCTCTCTTCTGGTACCCTTAAAAAAAACTAGCATTCATAAAACTGAATGTCGGCCACAAAATGTAATAATTTCATCATGTATTTTTATTTTCAATGCTGAAGCACTCGCAGAGGGGCACACAAATATCTCATGTGAGTCGATGGCGAAGGATGAGAGCCATATGTCATTGTAGTGACATTGCAACTTGAGTCATCCGAGCCGAGTAAAGTTTTTTTCCAGCGAAATACCAGGGTACTCTCCCGTTTTGTCTCTTCCTTGGGCTGTTTTTTTTCTCTCCTACCGTCACTCATATTCCCTTACAGCCGATCCCTCATCCTCCTTTCCAGCCGTACTTGATTTTTATCTCCTTCTCTTTTTTACGCTGTCAGCCTTCGTATTCCGTTCGTCGCCGACCCCCTCTGTTTTTTTTCATCTGTCGCTTTTTCTGTCCTTTGTCTATATCGCAGATGCTCGCATTTTTTATTGTTCAAATCGTGGACACATTTTTTCTTTCATCCGAAGCCTTATTTTTTACGTGAACTACTTTTTTCATTACCCCTGAAAAAAAACAACTATTTTTTACCATTCCTAGTGCTTGCACCATTATTTTTTTTTGCTTGCAGAGGGTTCACTGTGGGCTTAGAACACGCATAATGTTGCGTGAAGTGCCATAATTTCCATATCCTCGCTCGAAAACATTACGAGGCTTTTACACGCATCTTCAATGGTAGGTAGGGTAACACATACGTTGAAATGCTGGAGGGGAATAAAAAAGCTTTCGAGGTACTTATATTTTATATTGCAGTAGTGTAAGGGTTTATTTACGCGGATGTTTCGGTTCCAAATTGAACAAAAGATTTCCCAAATGTACCCTATAAAAGTATAAAAAAATGCCTACAACTTGTCATGGTGATCTTATGTTTATCTGAATTTTACCTGATTTTGGTGAATGAATGCGATACCGTGGTAGGGTATGGAAAGCAGAAAGGATGATCTCAATGAATAAAATACCCTTTGGGTACTCTTCATCACAATCAAAAAATCAGTGACGCGCAATAACTTACTTCCTGTTATTCCGTTGCTTTTTTCGATGAACGTATTTCCCGTGGTGTAGAATATTACTTGAAAGGAGAGGAAATGAGGAATTGCATGGATGTAATGACGTTCAAAATCGAATTTGATATGGAATTTTCAAAAGTATGCAAAATTTAAATTTAAATCAGATCAGTAAGATTTTATGTATATACTATCAATATCTACCGAGCCTACCTTATGGCCTCAGGTCATTTTTGAGCTGGATTCATGAAATGTAATTTTTACTTCATACGTGTCTTTCCGTTTACGTAAAAGCTATTGTGGAAATCAATACTAAAATTGCGTGATTGCCGAGAGCTAAAAAAAAGCAACACATTATGAATATGTATCTACTATGTTAATTCAAGAATGATTTGACACTGGAGCAGCCTTATACGTAAAAATTTGTAATTGGAAAAAAGTAATGTCTCAATTGTAATTACTATCTACAGCTTGGTAAAGCTTTGCAAACTTGCACTTGCGCATAAGTGGAAATGAAATATTTTCAACGGCTTTCTCCGGGTGGTGCAATACTAGCGTCATTTGTGTTTCTGATTTACTAATACGTTGATTCTTTAGGACATTTTATCGGCTTAGGACCGCGGAGTAGGAAGAGCTGAAGAGAGATACATGTGATGGTACCCGTTAGGACTTAGGGATACGGGGATGAGGGGATGGGGAAAGAAAACGGGCGTGCACCGAAGTAGCAAGTAACGGCTTAAGAACGGAAAAAGAAACTAGGGGAATGGACGGGAGTGTGCGTTGAAACGGGACGTAATATCCTTGTTTTTTTTCTCCATTCCGTCCTTTCACTAACTTCCTCCGAGCCGGATTCCTTTTGTGCCGCCGAGCTGCGATAGGAGTGTGTCTGGATATCCGATCCGTAGCGGAGCCGAGGAATCAGCTTTTATAACGAGACGTTTCATTCTCTCAATGTGCGCACAAATTGCGGCAAGTTTTTCGGGGAGAGGAAAAAAAAGTAAGGGATATCTCCCCCCATCGCCTCCAAGCTTCATTCTCGTTAGGGACTGATACGTGAAAAATATCGTGTAACCAAAAGGTTTAGGTTGCTCAAATATAAAGATTCGCACCCTTGAATCCCCGCTAGAGAACCCCAAAGACGCCGATGTGGAGTCTGCAAGTTCGAATTTCCTTCAGAAGACTAAGGATCAACGACGTGGTGTCTCAAGAAAAGGAGTGCTGCCCTAGCTGTGATGCTCGGAACATCTCTCATGATCAAGTGACAGAGACATAGACACAAAAAGGATGCCTACACGGTTAGTTTTCTGGATCACATACCCGATTTCTGACTCAACGGCCGCGTGTTACAACCATCTACATCCCGTGGGTCTAGTTCGCTTCTCTCCTAAAATATATTTTACGATCTATATAACTTTCGGAGTTAGATCAAGTGCTGAAAGAAAAGAGGGAAACGTAATTGGAAACGTCATCCTAATCTAGCTGGAAATTTTAAGAAGTTACTTCTTAAAATAGGAAAAACATATGTGTGCTTGGGCTTTTCAATAAATCTTCCTTTCAATAAAAATATTCATGTTAGTGCCATTTCCACCTTAATAAATAAGCAAGGAGTGAACTTTTCAAATACTTTTTCCAATGCTTAGATACCACCTGGTGCGTGTTTTACTTGTGTCTAACGAACTTATGAAGTTTTCTGTCTCAAACTTCACTTCGTGGAAACACTAATTACATAATTAGTATGCAAAACTTGTACTTTTTTAATCTGTAAAAAATTAACAGTTTTTATTTAAATCATTGATACTCAGAAACTGATTTTTTTATCCAAATTTAAACAATATAATTTGAAACAAAGATACAAAGACATTGACTAAGGTAATGAATATTTTTAAAAAATCCCGCCCTTTTAATTAGCATATGATTGTCTGCCTATGCATCACGAAGGCATCTACGAAGTGTACCACTTAATATATGTGTATGTGACCTATATCTTAAGGAACCTGGAGTAAAGGTCATAGGATAGAGAGTGAAAATATTTTTCACTCAAAATGTTCATCCTCCCTTCATCGCTGTTTACGTTTGCTGTGTATTGTGTTGTTATGAAACATTGGAAAGCTGCGGCACTCCGTAGGTGGTGGGGACCAAAGTGTAATTCTGGAGTAGTATCGCCATCGCCATTCCTTAATAACTCCTCTAGACAAGTATGACGCATTCCTTATGACCCTTTGGCTCTCTCTCTCCACTCCCAGGAATAATAACCTCCCCAAGCCGCCTGCAGGGGCCCCTGTGTGCGAGATTTCTCTACCCACCGGTTACGAAACTGTTTTATGACTTGTGCAGTCTCCGGAGATAATCGGATTATTTACTATCAGCGCGTGAATTAAATTTTCTTCGCAGGGAGATTTCTCGTTGATTCACATTAGTTTCCATTTCCTCGTCTCCTCAAGCCTGCGTGCGGCTTACGACCGGAGCTAAAAAGTCGACTCTCTAAATAAGCGCGCTTTGGAATGGCAATATGGAGGTAAAGTGAAGCACCCTGCAGTTTTATTGAGCATAAAATCAGTTATATATAAGCCGCTGCAACGATAAAATGAGAATTTTTAATGAAAAAAGTATTCACATTTAAATTCATAGTTATTTAGAGATGTAAAAACATTTACTGCAACTTGATATAAATTGAGAAATATCTTATTTTAACCAAAAAGAGTGATACATTTTCCTCCACTTCTCTGTTATTCTCGTAAAGGATATAGGGACCTTTACTGGGATACCATGGAATTTATCATTAATATATATAATTTAAAGTGATTGTTTGACCAAGAACAGTTGTTGTAGTGAGTTTGAGATTGTTTCAGTTAGTTACTACATTACCATTAAGTTGTATTTCTTTGCAATGAGATAACAAGAGTACCTATGTAGTTTGCTCTATGAAATAAATTGAGCTTTTCTATCGCCAGGTGACTGGGAAAATTTTCCAAAATATGCCTAATCACCGTGAACTAAAAAGTAACTGGTTGATTTACGCTGGAAGTAATATTTAGGACGAATTGATATTTTCAGATCCGTAATATTAACATAGCTACCGGACTCATGCAGTGTTTACGCTTCTATAGGATAAGAGAAAATCATTCTAATTTTTATATTTCAAAATATTATTAGTGTATATGAATTTAAAATTCTTGTCAGTTGATAGTATCCATAGATAATTTACAATAACTGATTGTTATTTCTCGAGTAAAGAAATTTTGTGGTTAATATGCCGTTTTGGTATAAACTTTGGGGGACCAAGAAAAATATTCAAATATTGTATATTGCAATAAAACTGCAATTTGTTAGTAAAACATTAAAAATCAAGTCAGGTAGGGTGCTATCTTTCGCTTGTTGACAACGTCTATTTTTGCTTGCTTGTTGTTTTTTTACATTTGATTCGAGACATTCCGAGCACAGTTATCGTGACTAGACGATTCCATTGAAAGACAGCAATGGGAATACATTATTATCGCAGTCGAAAATTCATGTGGGGGAGTATGTTTAGCGTTTATCTCTTGGTAAACAATTCGGGTGGTCATAATGGACGCAGCTCCGGCAACGACCGTGCGGACTCCTCTGGCGAGTACGTGTGAAAACGCGGGAGTGATTAAATAAAGGAGCGAAACAGATGCCGCGGTCCCTGAGAACACACGGCATTCCCAAACCGTTTGAATAGAAAACGCCAGCACGTTTTCGACAAATAATGCTCGCTTCTGGAACGATGGCTCATGCATTCCCCCCTCTCCACCTTCGGGCCCTTTCTAATGCATAAACAAATAAGGAATCCGTTGCTCATTTAATTTTCGACCTCGCATACACGAACAAAAACTGAAAGCCCGCACAAGCATCTAGTGGGGGGGATACGGCTGGGCGGCTGACGAGTAGAGGGAAGAATGGACGACCCACAACCCCTTTTTTTAACCCAAACACCTCCCCTTCAAGCCAACCCACCGGCAAGGCCCCAAAAATACTCTCATCCTACCAACCCCCGGAGCGTTAGACCCACTTAAATAAACCCCCCTCCGAGTAAGAAAAAAAAATCTGTACCGCCCTCTCTCCCCTGTCTCAACCAACCTACCCTCATCCTTTTCCAACTATCCATCCCTTCCTCTCCTTCCTAAGTTGGTGGTATTGGAGGAGGGCACGGAGAATAAAAAGCAAAGCTTTTAACCCGGATTCTTGATTTTTTCTTCGGGGAGGCATGTGAAAAAATTGTATGAGCGAGAGATTTTTTTTAAGCCTTGGAGGTGCGAGAGAGTGGGTGCGAAATAGGAGAGGTCTTTTTTGAGGAGAGGGTGTGAGGATGGTGAAAAGGGGAGGAAGAAGACGGTGGGAAGAGGGTGTGGGGGTTGTAAAAAATTTGAAGGCAGAACGGGAAATGGGTTATGAAAGTGATGGTAGAGACCTCTCTTCTCGGTGTGGGGTCTGGGCGTATTGGTTTCATGTGTACTTGGATGACTCGCTGGCTGTAACCATTGTGATAGAACGGTTAGACGAAAAAGGGATATATTGCCGCAGTATGTGACCAATCTGTCCTCCACCCGTGACGTGACAAGGCAAGGTCTTTTTCGGCGACGGCCCGTCTTCTCATCTATAAAAGAGAAATGCGTCGCGATTGGTTGAATGAGCTATAGTAATTTAGAGTGTCTTTGCTCTGAGTAGAATGTGCACTTGCGGGTGACTCCGTAAAGGTAACTACCGTGGCTAGTTCCGGTATCCTCAAAATTAAACTATATACAGCTGAGGTAATGAAATACCTATGTTTGACGAAACCTCGGCAATGACTAATTGAGTTTTTTTTTAAATATAGACCAATACTTCTTACCACCCTGATTATGCTATTTGAGTAAATGATTTCCTTCTGGTACTGAGTGTTTTTATTGGAAAATATTTTTATCCATAGCTAAGCTAACTATGTCTTCTTTCAAATGAATACCATTTTATATTTTTGACATTTCCCCCCTGTAGTTTCGGCCTACAAAGAACGACTCCCGAGGCACCTCTAGTGCAAAATTATGTGACAATAATCTCTTCATAAATTCAAAGCAACTAAAATGTCTGCCCTTCTGGCCAGCCCTACCATACCGCTTTCTTTCGGCTCGAGGGGTATAACATGCATGTAGATGTTATCTAGTTAACTATTTTCATGAGCATCGTCGAGTGTCATGCCATAGCTTCTCTGATTATGGCCATTAGCAATGAATAGGCCATAGCGGGGCGCTACTGCAGGCGTACCAATTTTCTGTTATTCTCTCCCACAGGCTGAATGCATATTAATCTTCACTCTTTTGCCTGAAGTGTGGTTTTCATTTATATCACATACCTACTCTCGCGAATGGCTCTCAATAGAAACTTCTCCTGACCCATTTCAAGTCGTAGGCTCTTGAATATCTCACGAAGGAAAAGGAATCACACCCCAGCCTCGCATGTAATTCCATTTTTAATTTTTTTTTACAATGGTATTGGATATCTTTGCCATCTTTTACGAGGCCGAGCCGAAACCTAAGAGTGTGCACAATTTCACCGAGGTACACACAAAAGAATTCCTCACAGCTCAAGCTCACATTCAGGATTTACTTTCGCGGGTAATGCCGGGCCATATTTTTATTTTTTTCATTCTCGCATCTCGCAATGACACTTCACATCGCTGCTGGAGGCTTCGAACGTATATAAGACGAAAACGCCAAGATGCGAGAGAGATGGATAGCGGAGGAGAGGTTTAATGGCGACTGAAAATGGGGCCATTACACGCTCCCCCTCTCTTACATTTTGACTCAATGGGGGGGAATAAAAGCAATGGAGAGTGTGGAATTTTTTAGAGTGAGAGGAATCGGGAGGTACGTAGCAACGTGCATGGAGGAGATAGAGAGGTGTAGAGGAAGATATGGAAGAGGCTGATTTCGCAAAATACTTGATCCGGAACCAAGCCGCACGGGAAATTAACTTATCCGCTCAACCATGGGATGCAGTTCGACCACTGAAACGAAATAATGCGGATTGCGATATCTGCAAGGGATAAAGAACGCACGAGGCATATGAACCTCGTGAACATATACGTTTTACGATGAAAAACCTTCAGGAAACTTTTTTAAAGTCGCTGACACTTTTTATCTGCCGACTGTGTTGGAAGCATGGCAAAAAAATGTTTCATTACTTGATGCATTCTGTTAATGGAGGGGGCAAATGTATTCAATGAATGCATGAGACGAGACGGCAGGCCGATTTAGTCGTATAAATAATTGAGTATTAGTATACTCACTGAAGCAAGTGTTGAAATATATTTTAGAGAGTAAAGAAATCTGACTTATGCCATCGCATTCATTTAAGGGTGGGGCCAAATGGTGTAACTTAGAAGAAAAACTTTCGCGCTAAATTCCTCTCGACAGTATCCTAGAAAAGCGGTAACGGAACCTTTACTGCTCTTATATTCACCATACTGAAAGATACCTGGACTTAATGATTATCAAATTCGAGCATCTCTCTATTCCTCTTCGTATTTATAGTAACACGACACGACTATTAATGCACTATCAAAAAGATTGAAAACTAAGTAATTATCTGCACTACCTTTTGATAAAGCTATTTGCTTTTTCTCAATAGCAGTTATCATGGTCCTTATCGTTCGAGGGAAAAATGACATTTTAAACTTTACCGTTCTGGATTCTATTTCCCAAATTTTATTCTTTTTAAGCTTTAAATAAAATAAACCTGTAAGTCATCGCTGTGTGAACAAAATACGTGATGGTGAAAAAAAAACAATTAAAGGTAAAATTAATCATAAGATCCCGACGATTTTTCGATGAAAGGCCTCATTTGCCATCTGCCCTATCTTTAATAGGATCAGCTCACGTAAAACATCAAATGAATGCCTGAAGGTTGATGTTCTGGCACGTATATGGTGTATCTCACGCCCTCGTGTCAGCTAGCAGGGAATGAAGTGGACGTGAATGCGAATGAAATGCGTGTCCTTAAGGGCTTTAAGGGAGAGGAGAGTGGAAATGAGAAGTGGGGTATGGAGGAGGGTACGAGATAAAGGTGGAGAGGAAGCGGAAACAATGGGAGTGTTTAAAAAGGACGGGGAGAAGGAAAAGTGGAGGAACGGCTGTTCCCTTGAGGTGGACGGTGGAGGCGAACTCAGGAAGCCATTTACAAAGGCAGGGAAGGGATATTTGAAGTCGCGTGGGATAGGGGTGAGATTGTCGAGATTTTTTGAGGTGGGTGGGGCGAGTCATTTGAACTGGCTGTCAGCCGGGCCACAGCCTATGTCACACGAGACGTTTTCCCCTTGCGTTCACCTCGACATCACGGCAATTTTGTCCGTGAATCGTACCACACGACGCGCACTGCGAAAGACTTCATTATGTATCCGCAAAAAGCCATGATACTCATATTTTTCATAACACTGGAAGTATACCTATAATGTAGTGGAAGTTGGTGGAATGTCACACCCGACAGATTTTCCAGGTCATTGCTAATAATGTTTCCATTTACATAAATAGTCGTGGAATCATTTACTGGAGTTGGATGCATTTAGTATAATGCATTTTGGTGAATGCATACCTCCTACCATAAGGGATATGTGCTAATAATAATTATAATAAGCTATTACAGTGGCGGGAAACGGTGTGCAACGATGGAAACACCGGTTCCCTTTCAGTCACCGAAGTTGAAAGTATCGTTGGACTGGGCTCCAATGTGGAGGGGTGATCCTCCGATTGGCCCGAGTGTTGTTGCCCCTGTCTGCACGTGGCCGTCAGTATGTGCTCTATGACCGTAGAAGTACGTTAAGGTGGCTGGTCGGGTAATAGTTAGTCATTGAGAAATTTAGTTACTTAAATTTTAATGCTGGTTTAAAATTTAAATAATAGGTCGTAGTTATACTATATTCAGTAGGAATGACTTATGTCTTACGTACATTCTGAAATATTGTCCTTTAAATTTACAAATTGCCATAAAAATTTGCTTAGATGCAGACTTGATTCATTTCTTAAGTCATTTTTGCGAAATTAATTTTCCGAAAACAGTTACACCCGTGGCCATAGAATTCAAAATAAGTATTTTAATGAAGATGTATTGTCACTCGAATGCGAACTAGTATTAAAATATGATTCTATACATTATTTTATCTTTCGTTTTTAATCCAGCAACAGCGTCCATTTTGCAACACGCTGCAACACGTGTCTCGGCTAAGCATGTCCTAGAGGACCTCTAGAGGGCCTCTAGCATGTCCCGTACTTTCGTGTGCCACGTTGCCATCTTTACACCACAGAGCCGCGCGCGACATTTGAAATTCACGCATACATATTTTTAAATCGTATTTACGAAAAATTTCAGTCGATAGTATTAAATGATTTTTTCAGAATAGATTTTAATTTATTAGAGCTACATTATATCAGTTTTTGGTTGAAATCTGTTCAGTATGAATGGAGAAAGTCCGTAATTTATCCTATTAGAGTGGAGAGCGCCATAAGGCTTCATGTTAAAAAAATCTAAAATATCGCAAAAAGTGTGTCGATGATCCCCCGTTTTTTCTTCGATATTCCATAGAATATCCAAAAAGAAACATTTTTGGAATTTTTTAAGAAAATCTGTTCACTTTGGTTTTTTAGACCAGCCACCTTAAACGAAGCGAAACTTGGTTGCAGTCGCCTAAGCAAAGGATGACATCGTGTGGACGGTGTCGGCTAAGGCGCGGAAAGACAAGGATAGCAAATAGTAGTCAACACTGCTAGCATACTTTCGTTTAACTTTTGCGGGCAGAAGAGAATCAGAAGCGCGTTTCACGACAGTGTTTGCGATGCAGAGGAAGCTGTGTCACAATACGCTGAATCGTATGCAACCCATCGGAGATGCTCATGTAAACAATTGAATTAAGAGATATTTAGAGCTAGAAAACAGACATAGATAAATAGTAGATGAAGCATCTTCAAGTTGGCAGTTACGGTTAGCGGCTTTGGGAACCCTCGTTGAGATACGCAGTGACTGAAATCGAGGCGGTTCCACAGTAAAATAATTTACATGTCATTTTATTCATATTCTGGCTACCTAAAGAAAATCTGTGCTCAAATTGATATGAGCAACAAAATCTTACCTTTCCAAACCTCTATTTTTCCCAAACTGAACTTGAAATTTCATTGTATTCAATGTGAAAATCGGTAAAACATGGGAAGAGTTTTTATAATTTAAAAGCCATTTTCACGAAAATATGTTTTTAAGATGCGAAAGGTCTTGGGAAATCGAATAAAAATAATATTTTGGCACCCTACCATGCTTTTTATTTAGTATTTAGCAAAAAACTTCCATTATTGAAGTCAAAATGCGGAAATTCAATAGTAATGGCACTGCAGTGGCCCCTACTGCTGGAGAAAACGTAATAAAAAGTGTAATAGCTGAATTATTTGCACATTTTCAGCCTTAGGCACGTCACAAAGTGAACACAAACTGTTTTTTAACAAAGTAGACAAAAGGGTAGGCATTATTGTTGGTTTTTCCTAACAATGTCGAGGTAGAATCCTGAACTCCTTCTTAACTCCTCCTCTAAAAAGGTTCTTCTTTGCAGCCGCCAATATGTTTTGTTATCATTAGAAGAAAAAAGTGTCAGCAAATGTGTCTAAAAAACCTGCCACTGTCAAGTCTAAACTTGACAGTGGCAGGCTTTATCTCGAAGAAGTTAATTATTTTTTTGCATTCATGATTAAGTAAAATACTTAGTACTTTTCTACAAAATTTTATTTGTGCGACGCGTCTCACCGATTTACGGCATCGTCAGGCACAGAAGGATCCTGTATTCTAGCTTTCTGTACCTGAAGATGCCGTAAATCGTTGAAACTCGTCGTGCGGATAACATTTTGTAGAAAAGTACTTAGTGTTCTACTTAATCACGAATACACGAATACAAACAGTGATGAGTCTATCATAGCAAGCTACGTTCAGTCACGTCTTTATGCTAAGCGCAACGCAGGGAAAAACTAGGAAAAACGCTTTACCGTGAGACGCAGTGCGAGAGAAAGGGATGCAGGTTCCTGTGTAGGGGGGAGGATTGGGTAGGGATACAAGGGGGTTGAAAGTTGTTAGCGTCTGAGGCATGAAGTGGAGGAAAAAGTGGTCGTCGAGGCTTTATGGCTCGAGTACGAGGTCTGAGAGTTTTTTTTCAAGAGGAGTAGGCACGGCCTGGGAGGGACTAGTAGATTATTTTTTTTAAGAGCCAGAGACTTTTAAAATTGGGGGCACGGGGGGAGGGGGCTGGAGAAGATTTTTGAGCGGCGATAAGATGGATAGTTTGGCTCTGTTATGTAGAGTTATGGCAGGAAACGTTCTGCGGGGTTTCACGATCGGGGAAGTGACGCACACACAGTGTTTTTTAAGAGCGTGCCATAAATCCATAAAGCATTTGTGGAGAGATAGGTTTTTGAACGAATAAAAACTTTTACTGTCTTAAGAAAAATTTATATACTGAAATAAATTTTTATTCTGAAATATTTTCTCCAGAGTTCATCATAAGTGAATATTGTACTTTCTGATATACATATCATGATGTTTTGCACCGATTTATTTTCATGCTCGCTCTTCAAAAAAGGCCCGTGTTGCATTTTTTATCTAAAATTTTAAAAATGTACATGTAATGAATATGGGTAAACACTTCTTAACAAGGACTATATCTCACATACACAAATGATAATTTGCGGAGGTGAAAATACTCCTGAAATTTTTACAAATGATCCAGTAATTTCTATTAATATACGTATAGTTTATAGTATATCTATAGTTTTAACAACAGTTTTCAGTATTCTCTTATTCGTTTTTCCTTGAAGGATAATTCTTTCTGGAATTCTCTTTCTTTATTCATTTTTATAGTGGATAGAAATGTGCTATTATCCTACATGGTAGAGATTTATGTGAATCCATGTGTAATTTTACGCGCGGGCACGCTGGTAAATGGTATCTGCATAAAATCCTCCCTAATGGGAAAATGCTTGGGGCTTAGGAAAGAGCTTTTAAAGCTTTGCTCGAAGGAGGGGATGGGAAATATTATGCAAGAGTTCAGAGTCTGCATATTATGTACCGCATGATGTGGTCGTAACGTTAAACAAGCCGGGAGTTACGGAGCTCGTCGCCTGAAACGGCTGAAACTGTCTCTTTAGCCTGGAAGTCATGGGTTCCAGCACCTTTGCAGAAGTATTATTGCCTTTTCGGTAGTTTATTGCAGTTGAGCATAAAGGCTTCATCATCCCACGAGAGCGTTGGATGCTGAAAATGGATGCTGCGCCAAAGTTATCAATCCATAAATCTTTGTCCCGGTGCGGCGTCATATTGCGGGTAAACACTCTGCGCCCATTCATATTTCTCGGGGATTTTGAGAAATGTTCATAGGGCTGTATTTGCTTTTCGCATAAATAACAGCCACCCTTACTTACTAATTGCCATGAAATTTGCACGCCGCCTTTACCCCTGGGATACACCTTTTTTACGGACATACATTTCCCAGCGTGGGATATAAACGTGAATCTTGTGTAATGCAGAATGAAACGGAAAATAAATGGAATTTCCCAGCGAAGAGCAGGTTAAAAATGTTAATATAGAACGTTTTTGCAAAATATATAGTACTCGCATTCAAACGTTTAACTATGAATTAATATTTTTTATTGAAATTTACTTGAAAGTTCTTGAACCCCTAAGATGTAAAATTAAAATAATCAAGGAGAGGAAAAGAGATTGGAAGGTGTAATGTTGTGAAAGAGAAGTGGAGATGAAGGTAGGAATCACCAACAAAGAAGTCCTACGAAGAGTTGGAGAGGCAGGAAGTATGGTTAAAACTCTGAGATGAAGAGGAAACAACATTGTTGGGCACATTTTGCGAGACAATGACCTATTGAAAACAATAGTGGAAGGAGAAATGAATGAGAAGAATTACTGAGGAAGACCAAGAATGGAATACATTAGGGAAATAATAAATGACGCCAAAGTAAAAAATTATATACGATTAAAACTTTGGGGGAGAGGAGAGTAGAGAGATGCAGCAAACCAATGTTTGGGTTGGTAACACCTGATGATGAATTAGAGACTATTCCAAATATAACACAAAATTGTGGAATTTTTAAGGTGAAGTTATTGCTCTAATTGCGTGAAATGCTTTTTTCATAAATGTCACTACAATAATTAAGGAAATGTGGCATAGTAACAATGGAAGACTTTTCGTGACTTATTTTCAGTTGAAATAAAATTCATCATATTTCAGCCTACTCCTCCATGAAAAAAATACGAAAATGTTGTGAAAATTCTAAGTTTGCGTACAATATTTACTTTTTTCATAATGTAACTAGAATACTTGGGGTAATGTGGCAGAGTAGCAATGGAAGACTTTTCGTGACGTATTTTAAATTGAAACAGATTTTATCAGATTTCATCCTACTCCTACATGTAAATAATACGAAAATGTTCTACACTTGTTTTTTTTTGCTATCACGAAAGCGATACCATCACACTTCCAACATGGCTGAGCGTGACCGCAACACGGGCTTGAGAACGAAGGCCCACGACGATAAGGTGGAAATGTGTCTCATTAAGTCTTGAGAGCTATATTTACGTTCTTTATGATTTTTCACGGGCTCATAAAAAAAATTCCAACCACCACCAGCGATTTAATGATGAAATGCGCACATTGTTGTAACTTTCCTAACTGTGACGAACGTTATTGCCGTGCCCGAACGGGTTCCCGAGCATCAGAATCGCTGCTGGAAAATTCTTATCGGGCCTGAGCGAGTGTATCCAGACTTTTTCAGTTACGAAAAAAATACACGTACCTACCTGTATAATGCATCAAAAGATTATATTCTGGGAGCTATGAAAAGAAGTTTCGAGGCCTATTTTCTGGGCTGGGAAGGGGAGCGAGGGAGTGTAGCATAATTTTTTTTGCTTCAAATTCCACCCTCTTCCATCCCAGCTGAACAATTTCTTCTCATCCTTCCGCACAAATTAATCTCGGGGCTTAGGAACCACAGCGGCGGAAGGAATTATGAAAGAAACCCCTTTTATAATTCCTCTCAAACTCCCCTCCCCCCCCCCCCCCCCCAAACTAAAGTCTTTCGTTCTTCCAGTCCCCCTACCGTGCCTCGTTCACACTATATGCGGCGCACATGCGGCAGCTAGTTAAAATTACTCCCTCCAATACCACCACGCCACCCACTCGACATCTATACATTCACTCGCGACGTTGCCAAACCTGACTTTGTTTTTATTTGGACGTTGCCAAATCTGGCGGTTGATTTTTCTCCCCAAACCAGGCTTTATCAACGTTTTTCATTCCCTCCCATTTCGGCGGTGTCGTTGAGCGTTATTTACGAGTGCCGGAAAACTGACGCCCATTTCAGATTGACACAAGAGGTCGCTCCGTCGCGGGGCTGCCCTTTTACTTTTTTTATTGCCTCGACGTCCATGGTTGAGTTATATGGGTGATTTCGGTCGGAGTTTGACTCGGGGAGGTCACCGGATAGGATGCCCAGCTATTTTGAGAGCGGATTGAACATAAGACCTCATCGTATTACCAATTTTACCCGCTCAATAAAATTTGATTGATTGTCAAAAACTTTTATGTTTTCAGCGTATGATTGTTACTATCATTTTCACTCCATCGCAGAGTGTTCGCTATTGTTCGGAGAAATTCTGGGATAACAAACCGCTTTCCCTATCGAAGATTACTTATGCTTTGAAGGTCATAAATATGTATTTGCAAAAAACATCAAAGCTTAATTATGCCCGCAACATCGAGGTGTGTTATCCCATCATGGTGTGGAGGCAGACTTATCTCATCTATCCATTAACTATTGTACCAGCTTGTGGGTACCTATGTTTTCAGGCAGTCTCTACCTTTGCATCCCCTGAAAAGAGAAATAATCTAAGAATTGAGCGTCTTAAAGCAGTTTTTTTAACAATTGGACTAAACATTGAGCACAATCAATATATGTAACTTACAAAGAATTTTTTCCCTTTGTTTAAAGAGTAGTTAATGTTTTTAGGCATAATAGAAGTGGAGGTTTACTAGAAAGGAAATAGAATTTATCATAGGAGAAAGGGTAAATTAAAAATAAATTTTTCTTTGGTATTATAATTAAATTTTTTATTGGAATTCCACCATAGTACGTAGATAATACTTTTGAATATCCCAACACCTAACACCACCATCTCAAGACTTACCTTCCTATTGAAGGGAAATTTCTCCTTCGAAAAACAATATTGTGCGTAATTTACCTAAGTCATCTGTAAAGACATTTTTTGAATTTTGATTCTTTAATTGCTTGGGTGATAATTTTATTTAGAAAAGACTCTTTTATGTCCAACCCGAAGAACATGCCATTTGAGGTTAGGTGTCAAATAACGGACTCCTAATGTACTGGGCACACCTGGAGAGACTTTGAATTCTGAGGAAATATAATGAAGGGAGTACCGAAAGGTGGCTTCACGAGAGAAGCCCATTGGACCCAACACGTAGGCCAAATAAAAGGGCTCGTGATAAAGGTGTGCTATCCGGATGGGAGAGAAAGAAAGAAAGGTCGAAAGACGCTGTGCACGAGGAATGAAAGGGCTCAGTCAACAAATCTTAGGATTGAGAGTCTGATGACTGAATTGCAAAATGCAGAGCGGAAACACGTGGTACAAACAAGCCACGTCAATTTTCACCACCTGTTCTCATTCATACGTTATCTATTTTTTTGTGCTCTAGACTTTCATATACGTCTTGATCATCAAAGATCGTTGAATCCTAAGGCAGTTAACTGCAGCCCGCCATCCTTCCCTATCCAAAGCCAGTTGCCTTACTCCCTAGTAGTTCGTCTTATATACTTTCCTCGTTATTTGGGGTAATTATTTATCCCCTGGCCTTTCTCTTGGAACTTTTCCCTCCATTTATCGTTCAACTATATTCCACATAAGCCTCAGAGTGCTCCATATCCACCTGGTTCTTTTGTGCATAGTGTTCCATATGGTTGTTTGCTCTTCTACTCTTCTGCATACTTCTTAATTTTTTATTTTACCCGTCCATTTGATCTTCAGCATCCAACTATAGCAGCAGGTTTTGAGAGCTCCCAATCTTTTCTGGTCTGCTTTTCCAATGGTCCATATTTCCGATCCAAAGAGTGCCACGCTCTGCAAGAATGTTTTCCCATACTTTTCCCTCATTTGTAGTCCTACGTTCTTCTATGAATGTACATCCTAATATATGTATTATAATTAATATTTATGCATTTATTAAAAAAAAATTAATGGGCTTCTTTCTCACTCCCAACCTAGTGTTACTAGCGTAGTAGCTTTACAAGCTAACTCTTAATAAGAGGAAACATATTGTCCACGCTGAGATGATCTATTTGAATGTTAAAAGATAGGAGAGATAGCTTACCTTGAGGTATGTTTGTGATACACGCATATAATTGATGAAGAAATTCATTAGGCTCAGTCATTTGCGGTTTCATTAGAAATTATAGCATCAAGGATTGAGATAGAAATTCCTATTGACAGCGTAGGTTAAAGATTTGGCTAAGTCTCCTACGTAAATTTGAGGTGAATTAGTTCAAATAATAACTTATGAACTTGAATAAACTTACGTGCTGCTGTGGTGGTTTAGATCATATGCATCAAGTAAGAGAAATAAATAGTAAGGAGTCAAGTTTAAAAATTTCATTTTTTACCTACAATTAGGGGCCATAATGATTGTGATCAAAGCCACCAATAACGTAAACTCTATAGGTAGCGTTGTTTAAAAAAAAGTATTTCTATCATTTCTTCGTGGTATAGCAATTTAATTATTTATGAATTACGTGAGTCTAATTTATGACGCAAGCATATTTGGTGATGTTTTTCATGCTTTTTATGCAAACATATTTGAACTCTAACTAAAGAACCCGGTGATGCATGAGTTCAGTAATCATCCCGCATGGTTAAAATGACAGACGTCGTATCGTTACACATTTGATACTTAACAGCATTTTTATTGGAATAGTTGATGACGTTATCATAGCGGTTTTGATGGTATGGACCCATGATTTGGAGTCACACCTTGCCACACCACCTTTTGGTTACTTTCAGGGTTCCTTTCAGGGTTGTCACACCACCTTTCAGTTACCACGTAGATTCAGATGAAAAATTCAAGTAGAGGAGAGAAAAAGTAGCTATTTTTCAAATAAAAACAATGAAGTCTTGAATAAATCCGTATGGTAGTTTATATGATGAAAATATAGTAAAAATATGAAAAATTCTTAGGCTCTCTGATGCTGTGTATACAGTTTTCCCCAAAAACCTCAACAGACGGTGCCGCCGTGCCGTCCCTCAAACCGAAAGCCTAGATCCACTTTCAAAGTCACAAAAAAAATAGGATCAATAACCGTGGAATTACCTCTAATATTGTAAGTTTCCTGTCTCAACTATGAAATTCTAGCGTGACGCAGGTTAGTATAGCCATAGTAGCAAGGATTTTTTTCATTCTCTTCGTTGTTAGAATTATGTAGTATATCCCTGAGACTAATGGATCTGGGGTTCCAAGAGTTTTAAATCTGGTGTGGCATAGTAAAAAAGGATTAGATTATAGCAAGTCTACATCAGAATTTTATCACGATCGTCATCCAGTTGCCACACTAATTTGAATTTAAGATCCAAAGCTCCAAATCCTCCCATGAGCCGGGTGCAGGGGGATTCAACCGAAGCAGAAAGGCCCCATCCTCCTCCCACAAGCGCTCTGCAGAAAAAACTACCACACTCTGTGGTGCACCTCGTCCTCATTCTCCCCTTGTGCCTGTGCTACTCGACCCCGTATCTCAATGCAGACACCAGCGCAGATGCCCCGGGGACCCCGGGGGGGGATGGGGGGGAAAGAGGAGGGGCAGCCTTTCGTGCGGGGCAAACGCATTATCCAAGACATGCACACGCCGGGCACAATTCTTCTCATTCCGTCCCCACCCCCCGAAACTCCCGTGCATGCAAGACCCCCTCCTATCCCCCTCTATGCATGTCCAACCCCACCCCTCTCATCTACTCACTTTACAGCCCCCCCCCCACAACCCCTTACCTCTTACCCCCGCCAGGCTTCTCTTCAATGTCCCCAGGGTTCGCTGTCCCGGAATGAGATGAGGAAGCTTCGGCGGACAGATGGCGCGCGGTAGGTGGACTGGAAGGGAATTTCTCCAACCTCCCCTCTTCTAACTCCCCTCTTCTAAGTCCCCTCCCTCTCCAACGTCAGTCCACAAGGGGGGCGGGGGAGGCTTTCTGGCGAGATGGAAAGAGGTTGGGGAAAGATCTGTGCGCATACCGAGGAGTGAGGTGAGACGGAAGAGGGATGAATGACGTAGTGGGAGGTTTGGTTGATGAGTCTCTGGTCTTGCGGCGATAAAACGTTGGGGAAGTTTTAAAAGGGGGAGGGCGTTTTGCAGTGGGAAAGGAAGAGAGAGACATATTCGGACCCTTGGAGGGTTTGGGGTGAAGATTCAGGGGTGCGCCGGCTCAAGGGGGGGTTTTGTGTACAGCGTGGGATGCAGACTCAGTTGTGACGGACGGGCCACACCCAGTCCCGAATGCATCGCCGATAGTCCTCATTCCTCTTAGAGATAAGAGCGAATAGAGCCTCTCCAATTTGATCCCGAATGATGCTTTCGGTTTGTCTAATGCCTGCCACCGTGTTCTGCTAAACCTGAATACATGATGCCTCTAGGGTCTTATTATTTTGCATTAATGCGCGTGAATGAAGGCTATTTTGCACGAGGCCCTATACTGCAGTTTGGTGTATGGATATAGGTTGAAGTTGTCCAACGATGAGAATTAATTAATTACTCCCACACAGTAAACATTTATTTAGTTTTTCAGTGTGATTACCAATAATCTCTCTCATTCTTTTTCAAACCAATATTCCACGCACAAAAGTGATCAACTCTATTCCATCTCCAACACAACTCACAAGCAAACAACTGACTGGCGTTTGTTATAGAATCTGTGGGCGCCACATTAAAGCAAAAATAATAAAGAATAATGATAATAAGTAATAATAATGAACTATTCGTAAAAATCAGAATGTTGAAGTGTTTAGATTTATAATTATACCATACTGCTCGTTCACAACCTGGACGTTACGACAAGGGAGCGAATATTTCATCGTATAGCATTGCGTCGTGTAGCGTTGCATTGCTATGATGACTTCGCAAATACATGACCCAGGGATACATGGGAAAATAGCCTCTACTCCCATCCCGTACCCAAGTTCTCGCAATTTCTGTCCACCAAACCGCACAATTAAGTGCTCAGAGGAAGGGTGAACTCGGAGCTTCGAATTCAATGAAGAAAAAAACTCAGCCGTGTTTGAAAGCTATTATTTAGGGGAGGATGGCGACTGTGATTAGTTACATTTCATCCATATCAGTAGGGGACAGCGCTAAGTTAATTACAGAAATAATTGGTGCGAAGGTAAGTTTATATTACAGAGTTCGCCGTAAACTTATTTTTTCGCAACACTATCACTGGAATTACTTAAATTATATTAGATAACTCGCCTATTTAATTTTTGCCTAAAAACATGCCATTGTAATTTGTTCCAATTGCTACACAAATTTAATTTAAGGTAGTTAGAGTGCGATATCACTTCAAATAAAATTCTATGAATTTGACCTCATTTTAAAGAACAGGATCTCGTCTTTCTTTGACAGCAAATATCAGCCCCTTAAAATTATACTTTTAATTACATTTGCCAAAAACCGAGCCATTTTCCATGAAATATAGTGCGCGTATGCACTACAGAGAGTCTTAAAAAATGATTGATTTCTTACACATGGATTTCATAATAAATTAAAGAGTGCGTAGTTTGTATGTTTCCTCAACTATTTTTTTAAATAAATCTATTACTCACCGCAGACTTTTTTACAGAATTGAAAAAACCTTTGGTTATGAAGGCATTTACAGCGTGCCTACAAGGTGAAAAAATTAGTCAACTTAAAACCTTACCAATGTCTACTTAGTTAACTACTGGGAATTTCAGAAATATAAAACTAAAGTTTTGCGTTATTAACGTTGCAATATTTTCTTCACAATTTTGCGATTACTTAATTTAAAAAATATAATTTATGGTCTCTGTTATGACTAGGAAAGAATCTTCCTCAAATTACCTTAATAGTTCGACTTAACTTAAAAAAGATAAAACATAGTTCAAAACACAACGTTTATCTCCTCGGGTGTATCTTAGGTCACCCCTACTATTCACGTCTTCACGCACGTATCATGAATCCAGTATCTGTCGTGCTAGTTTAGGGTGCGGTCAGATACTGAGAGGTCAGTTATGATCGGCTAACCTTGGAATTAAAAAGAAAAAGCATGTGGAATTGGATTATAGGAAAGACTTGCGTAACTTGGAGGAAGATTTCGTTTTTGGTTTTTTAATATGATTTTTTAGCATTACAAGGAAAATGCTTTGAAGCTCCTCCAAATTTGTGATGAAATGCGTCTTTTAGTTGCATTTGTAAACGAGAAATAAAAAAGAGTGAATTTTCTATACATTTCATGTGAAGAGACATCTAAATACTCAAAAAATAAAACCTCTGAACTAACCAAAGGAGTTGCGAAATTCTTTGCGGAAGTTGCAGGATGAAATAAATAGCGGAGCGTACACGTTCCGTCAAAAACCCGTTCGGAGAACATCAAAGGGCCATTCGACCGCGGAAAACATCGAAATCTTAGCGGAGCATGCAGCCATGTGACGCGAGATCGACTTCCAAAGAACAAAAGTCGTTACCAAGGCTGCCGCATTCAAGCTGAGATTAATCTGGGAAGCGCTTGAAACGAAAAAAATGTTCAAAAACAAAGGAGACTGCGGTCTCAAAAACAACCGCCAGTGATTTACGTTTTAAACAAATTGTCTTCAAAGTCCGACTTCCTTAGTCATTCAAGTAAGAATAAGAGTGTTCTTACAGTATCTGGAACTCTTTCCTTTGAAAATGTAAATGGATGCAGCAAAGGAACTCCAGGAATTATATGGATATACGCGTACGCCGCATTGCCTTCTCCTCTTTCGTCATCTAAATCTGCAAGGAACCCAGAAAACCTCCTTAAAAATGTGCTGCGGGCAGTGATTTCACATTAGGCATTCTCCAACCGTCATACCACTAACGTAATATTTTTGTATGTTTTACTACATATGCTGATAAGTAACGCATTTGTAAGGAGATATCCAATCATATCCAATAAAGCTTCTAACTATCATTTCACTCACATGGGATAGATGATATTACGAGGAAATTTAGTTCAGTAATGATACGACTGTATGAAAATTTGAAAATGTAACTATCTTCCTGCTGTTTTAGTCTAAAATCACGATGAAACCCACTTAGATACTAGCAATTTCCATTATTAGCATTCTTGTCAGCAGCCCATTGGAAGAAAGTGACTAAAATATTACTTATTATTATTATTACTTATATATTATTATATTATTTTTTATTTACTTATATTTTTTTATATATATAAAGCTACAAGACTGACTGACTCACTCACTCACTCACTCACTCATTGATACGAATTCCTGGGCATTTATAATCGAGCTAAAAGGTTCAAACTTTCAGAAGAGGGTTGTAATTTGGTATCGAGTCAGGACAAAATCGAAAATCCCAACATATTTCATTCAATTTGAGCCCAGATAGGATTTTGTTTTTAATGGGATTTAAGGGGAAAAACGACTAATTTCCACGTAGAGTAATTTTCTTTCATTCATTAAAATATGAAATAATTTAGATAGAAGTTTCATTCTTCGACCAAAATGAGGCCAAATCATCAACTAATTTAATGTTTGCAACCGACTTTTGTCTATCAATCGATAAAATGAATTATTTGAAGTTTTAACGCAAAAATAATTCTAATTTCGATATTTTTTTCATTTTCGTTGCTAAGCAGTTTTTCCATTGTTTCCGAGGCTTGCAGTACCTTGTACTGGCTGTAAAGGCTGCATTTTAGGGAATTACCTTATTTGTGCGTATTTCAATAGCTTTCAACGATATCATGCCTTTGACCTACAAGACTTTTGATGATTTTGATGATGTTTTGTTGAAAACAGTGTTTTATGATGATGAAGATGACATATATAAAATATGGTCATTTATAACCCTGCGGACATGCAAACTATGCATGAAAGGGATCGAATTACGAATTCCTTGAATAAACGACACAATAATTTCACTTTCACATCTGTAAACTGTAGTCATGCTCTGAAATTAAATTCAAATTAGAGAAAAAATAACTAGCACTCTCATTACATGGATGCATAGAAAATATATTGGTGGAGGCCATGAATTGGTTAACACCTCAATAGATAGAAAGGAGGCTATTCCTCATTAACTATTAATTAGTTTGTATGATTTTATTTGCATGTGGGTTAGAAGTAGCTAAATGGCACATTAATTGAAACAGAAATATATCGAACACAAATTTTCAACAAACGAAGCTTTTATATCGATCATGGACTCATTCATTCGCGGCTGGAATCCTTGAGTATTATTATTTGCTGATCTTCATTTAAAATTGTCTAACTATTAAATATTATAACAGTTTTTGCTCACAAGCATCAACATTCAATGTAGAATAGAAGACCCCTGCAGCCCGCGGGCCGTTTCGCTACCCACGAAATCTTTATGCGGTCAGCGAAAAAATATTTATTCAGGCCGCATAGCTTACGGCTGCTAATAATTTTTATTTATAGACCAAGTAATTCATGGCAAGAAGTCCTTGATATTTTTCTTGGCTTTGATATAGCACGTAACCTTCAGAAGTATGAAGAGGTCCATAAGCATGTTGCTCTCGCATTTCATGTTTTACAGGAAAACATCATATGAAAAACTTACTTGCAACCCGCTTACAATTTTCAATTAATTGACTTTTTTATCTTCAAGTGTCCACTCATTCAAGCTTAGTTTTCGCCAATTATCTTTGATTGCTTATTGCTCGCATCAGTAAGAAATTTCGTGGAGTGTGTAAGAATATTTATTACGCATTTATAATTTTTTCATTGCGTTCATACAAAAATAAGCATGGGTATTTACTCGAGATCCAGACCATTTGAAAATTATCGCATGCAGCCAGGATGTACCAATTCAATAATACTGAATTTGTGAATCCAAGTGATAAAATTGTTGTTTTTGGATGCGATAGGTACAACGACGTTCGAGTAATGACCCCGAGGATTTATCACTTCAGTTTCAACGGTGTGGGAGAGGAGGGAATGCGGTAGAAACCTTAAGGAATTAAGTGACAATCGTCTGATGAGGACATATATTGGTGAATGCAATGCTGTATTCCCTGCATTTTGATAACTGTTTGATGACGTAATATTTTCTGGTCCACTGGATTGGTAGACCAGAACAAATTGGGAGCTCTCGAAACCTGGTGTTGGAGGAGGATGCTGTAGATCAAATGGACGGATAACATAAGAGATGAGAAGTATATTGAAGTGTGGAAAAGGATAGGACCATATGGAACACTATTTAAAAAGGAGAACCAGGTGGATTAGACACTTCCTGAGGCGCATTGGTTTGGTGAAGAATATAATTGAAGAAAAAATAGAGGGGAAAGTCTAAAGATGAAGGAAGCACATAGACCAAATGACGAGGAAAGTGCACCAGAAGAACTAGCATGGCATAAGGAAACTAACATACGATAGGAAAGGATGATAGGGTCAGTGGAGGGCTAAATAATTGAGGTACAAGAGGGTGTGGGGGTGCCAGGATATATAAGGGAGAAGAGGAAGAGGAGGAAGAAAGAGGCATGATGATGATGATGAAAATGACTGTCTCGAAGAATGCGGCGGAGTGGGAGGAGGGTTTAATGCCTCCGCGGCCATGGAAATGTCTCTCTTCTCTGGTAAGATGTGTCTGCAGAGCTGTCTCAGAAAAATCTCCTTCCAACCCCTTCCACCCGACCCGACCACTCCGCTATTCTCCTTCCCCAACCCGCCACGGGGAGTTGAATAGGACAGACACGAAATGTGCTGGAAGTGAATGCAGCAGATGGGGAGATGCTTTTGGAGGAAATTTCGAGGTGGTGATCACAATTAAATCTCCTCAAAAGGCACGGCAGTGAATTTCAGGGGCGTGTGAAAATGGAGCTTACGGAAAGACGTGGGAATTAGATGGGATTCAATGGAGTGAGTGAATAGGAGTGCGCGTGATGTTTTTTCAAACCGTCCCAAAAGCTTTAATGGGCATCATAATGTGTGCAGCCGATTTATAAATAACTTATTTCAAAAGAGACGCATTTCACGCCATTGTAGGTGTAAAACGGTACTCATTAAGAGAAAGATTTAATTTTACATTTGTCAAGGAGCATAGCCAAAGTTGTGAGGAAAATGCTTGGCGTCCATCGGGAAAAGCGTTGACAATGTAGTTCATCGTATCCAAAGAAATTCCAGATTTTTGTAAAATGACGCATGTCATACGAGTTAGGAATAGATTCACTCATAGGACGAATGACACAATCTTACCTTGCTAGATTGGTGAATTGGTGAATTCATGATTGGTGTTTGAATTTAATTCCGAAGCATTTGGCACTCCGCACTTCACTAATTTATCCAGGCACATTTCAGGTATATATTTGTTATCCCCTTGAGTATTTCACCAACTGGCTGAGAAAATGAAACAAATGCAAAGAATTTCTAAAATTTCTATTATATATTGCTATTCTCAAAGCGAAAACTCTCGCTCTTGCATCAATCTTTAGTCAATATTTTCAAAAATTAGGAGTAAAAATTATAATATTAAACGACTGCGTTTGCTCCGGGTTAAATATTTCCGTAAAACCATTGTTTCTTGAAATTTATAGTTCAGTTGCATTGTTTTTAATTCCATACATTTAATTTTTATTATATTTAGCAGTGATAGAATTAATTATACTGAAACTTGACAGTGAAAAAAAAAATGAATAAATGCTATTAGCACAATTTAATCATCAAATTTTGACGCCAGAAAAACCCCTTCCACAAGCACCATCGTGGTGCGTAGTAAAAAATGTTTAGAACCAGCTGTGAAGTCATATTTCATTTTCTGCTCTTTGGGTCGTATGTCGCTCACCACGTGAGGAGGGGTTGGAACGTTTTTTTGAAAATTCTTCAAATTTTAATCACGAAGACTTTTCGGGACACATTTCTGGCTACACCCCTATTTTAGACTTTCAATGGAAAATAATATAGGAGAGCTTGCATGAGAGCGGGTTTGAAAAGTCTCTGACGCATCGCGTTGCTATCAGGGGAGTATTTTGGAGAGGAGAGGCGAGGGGAGGGAATATAGAATATAGGTCTTAATGGCTATAGTTCTTGGATATTGACGCTCCATGAATTCCTAAGAAATTGGGCGTGGCACTGCGCTTTTCAAATTTCATCTCAAAATTGCTGCCGTGCTACGTCATACCAATTGAAATTTTTAGAATGCACATGTAGTAAATTGTAATCATGTATCAATTATTTCTATTTAGTTTTACGAAATATCTTACAAATTGTTTGTGGAATGCGCACTGTATTTAATCACTGAGCGTTTAGTGGCAACGCATTATTAGAAAGGGAATGAAGGCAATTATCCTGCCGTTAGTCAACACAGAATGTAATATTCTCCAAGCTTTACTGTTAATAATAATTTCTCCTATAGTAATGTATCTGCAGCAATTCCCGTGTTTATTTATAGCTCGTATGTTATCAAAATCTATTGAAAATATTCGCAACGTGCTGTAATAAAGAAACCCTTATTTTCACGTTTTAAATGCATTATAATTTAATGAAATAATTTACTTTGTCGTTTTATCCAGGGAATTCTGCCATAATATATCCTAAATATTTATGTAAACTAAGATACTACCGTTCTCTTGCATTCTTACTACTTGTATTCCATTACCATTGTAACCGGCATCAACTTATATTTCTTTTTTTTATTTCTTTTAGAAGTGAAGTGTTTTACTTCCTTTTAATCTTCAAATGAAAAAGAAACTTTCTTGAAAATGAATATTGCAACTATCACACTTCTCTGATGAAATGAATGAGTATAATTATCTCTTAGCCGGTAACTGTGTTGAAATCATTTGAAAACAAGGTAGCATTTACTCACTTCCAAAGCAAACTATGGAATCTTCTTTCGGAAATAGAGCGTGCAAAGCGAGGGCTCGTGAGTAATGCATTTAAACTTCGTTAACTCATTTCCGTATTCCGAGAATAAGATTTCTCGAAATGTAGATGGCTACGGGTCTTCTAAAGAAGGAAAGAGGATGAAGAACCTGAAATAAAAACCCAGACTCCTTTTTCGGTGAAGCCATTTGCAATTATCGATGTCGAAGAAATTAAAACTGCCTACTTCTTCCACTTCTGCGTTATTTTCTCATCCTTGTTCCCGCAGATCACTCCCTTAACTCTTTGCGGATTCCGTTTCGAGTGAACGGGCATGGATTTTCACTCCGAGCAGTGAAAAACTATTCTCGCGCAAAGAATGGAGGCGGCAAAGAAAAAAATGCATTTCTCCCACTGCATGTTAGGATTTGAGCAGGGGTGGGAATTGGAAGGGTAGGCTGGTTGGGGAGATGGATTAAAGGTGGGAAGGGTTTTGAACAAAAACGGAGGGAAACTTCAGAAACCTGACGAAAATCTCTCGTAATTAAAGCGAGCGAGAATGGAAACAATCCCTATAGCTGGAAGGAATTCCTCGCTGGAGAGTCTTTTCGGGTGTAATTAAATTCCGAAGCCCTTCCCTGCTTGCTTACCTTGCGGCCTGACTTCTTGCTCTGCCGGTGTGTCAGAGTGATCATGCCTACCCGTAAGCGTGCATGTGGGCGCGAACTGCCTGCATCGTCTTCCTCCAATATTCGAGGTATTCACACAAAAGCAGGGTTCTCCCTCGCGTTGCATTAACAGTTGGAGGGCTTTTGATGATGAAGCGAAAATTTAACATCCCTCCTCTCTTCGACTTCATCCGGCGGAATGTTCTTGTTTTCCCCCTGCTTAAACCTCTCTGAATGAATGCAACATGATCACACACTGTTTCCTCGAATAGGTAAATATGATGAAATGTTCCTTCAGTGGCTTTTTTGGTGTTCGTTTTCCCTCCCGCTCCATTATTTCTCACGAGAATTTAGTTTTGCTTTCTCAAAGGTACATTCTCTTCCTGTGTAGTATCTTAGACCATAGAAAGCAGTGCTATAGAAGCCTCAGGAAGGATTTTATCTAATCACTGACATCTATCAATGTACAGTTTTTCTAACACTGATAATATCAAAAATTATTCATGGTTTTTGAGCTTTACCTATTTCTTAAAGGTAAATGGTGCATACATACAATCTGCAGCCTGTCTTCTTGTGAATCATCACTCTTGTGTAAGCTTAGATAAAACATTTGTTTTAAAGGGGTTTCATATTATCATATTCTTTAGAGCTAAGCTATATGGAATTCCCAGGATGTTGAGGAAGTCGTTTTCATAATTTAGGATTCCCTTCGAGTTTGCTTCTTTATTTTGTCAGTTTAATTTGGTGTGTATTTCATAATGAAAAGAGCGTCTAATGCCGTCTATGCTGCATGTTTTAAATATAACCACAGATTATTATTATGACTACTCTATGATATAACGATTCTCTTACTTATAATATCTTCTAAATCCTAGAGCAACATATTTCAATGCTAATGAAATTGTCAAATCATTTTTTCCAATTTATTATTTTCTAATGCATCCACAGATATTTAATTATCTATGTATAAATGTGCTGGAGAAGAGAAAGCTATTTTTTTGTGAAAAAGGTACTTTCGTGATGTTACAAGTATTTTAATGTTTTGTGAACCGCTTCGTTAAAAACGTTGTAAATATTCCAATTATATCTTCCTCCAATGCTTCTGAAATCTTATATACACATGCCATATTTTCAGATTATTGATTCACCAATCTATTATCTAAGAGTTATAGTTGAAAGCTCTATAATCGATGAACTACACATGCTCGAAGAAAGCTATGAAAGTAGTTATTTATAGTAATTAGTTCATCTTCGCAACTCGATCGAGGCACTGGATGTATTTTGAACTGTCCTGTACAAGCAAATTAAACCTTGGGATATGTGTATGTAAAGGTTCTGAGTATAAATACTTCTCGACGTTTTTAATGTTCCAAATGATGTCATTGACCTGGAACTTCCTGTTCAAGGTTAGTTGGCTTTTACAATTACGCAAAAAATTGAGTATATTTATGCTAAAAACGGAAGAAGAATAATGTGTCCTATTTTTAAAAGATTACCATTTGAACGAAAATCTAATGTAACAGAAAGCTCAGAGTCGTCACGATTTATTTGACAGAGAAATGTTATTTCCCATTTGCCAAGTTTTGTGCTGCCTACTCTGATCCTCCGATAGAATACTTCATTTTTACACCATATCATTTTCTACGTTTTCTTAATAAATTATTATGCGATTAGAAACACATATGGCAGATGGAGTGTTTTATTATGGAAAATGTCCGTTAGAGGGTAATAATTACTACCCTTGCCTACATATTACGCGGGTATTATTTTCAGCAACTCAGCGGAAAGCGAGCTAATGAGAAACGAGATATTAAGTTGAGTTAAAAGAAGGAAAGTGGCGGAAAACAGGTTTTGTTTTCAACCGGGAAAAAGTTGGAGATGCGAGGGTATAGTGGTTGTTTCCATTTGATCGTAGATCCAATTGAAGCAAGTGAGTAATATTAATGTTAATGACCACCGTTAGTTTTAGAACCTCGCCTGAACAATCACTTCATCAATAATAATTTAACATTCCTCCGCGAGCTCTCATCCGGCTCGGAATTTAATTACCGGCTTAATTTCATATTTTCAGGGGGCGATGACGGCGCTTTCTTATCATTAACCATCTTAATGGGGGTCTTACCATTTTTGCCACATCTCCCCTCGTCCTTCCTCCAACATCATCTCTCGACGTCAAAAAGACAATCTTCCGAAAATCTCTTCATTAGCGTCCCATCGAGAAATTGTTCGCTCGAATTAATTGCTGCCATTTTGCGATAACTTCAATTTTATGTAAATGGTCCTTACGTAAGAATGACTTCAAGAGAACGCTCGCTCTGAGTAGGAAGTGTTCTCCCTAATTTTTTTATCAGAGGCGCGTGGTTTAGAGTGTTACAAAATGTTTTACTGCGATCCGAAAATTAACGTAATGGCCGAGAGCAATTTTGAATGAAAAAAATAGAGGACCGAACGATGTAGAGAGGCGGAGGAAGGAAGTCCGCTGTTTCCAGTCGGATACTTTAAATGGAAAACGTAAAAAGAGGAAGTTGAATGCCACGCACTAGGTTTGAGTGTATTTTTTTCAGCGTATATCAGCGGACATGCTCGAGAGATGTCTCCGTCGTCATGCCACCATCTTTCCTCGGAAGAAGCGAATTTCATTTTGATTATGTTTTTTCCCCCATCCCTCACCGGTCTCCCAATGTTTTTTGTCCCACCCTCTGGTATGAGAGCCATCGCTTCATTAGGCACTTTGGTTAAGTACCCACCTGTCCCCTTCATCATACAACATTACGGCCGCCGTGCGAACGCATGGAAGGAAAAGAATTGCAGCATGAAAAAGAAAACAGTTGAATAATTAATCACCGGCATGAGCACCTTTTCTTGCAGGATTCAGGGTTTTTTCCCTCAACCTCTCCAGATCACGCGAGCGTGTGAGACCTACACCGTTTGGAGAACTACAACCATGGGCATTTTTAAGCCAGTGGTGGAAAAGAGATCGCTCAGGTAATCCATTTTTAAGCAGAGTTCTCCGTGTGCTTGTAAATTGGTGAATCTCATCCACGATGCATGTTTCGAGTAGTTTTATAGAATTAAATTGGGGAATAAAACTAGGTTGAGGCAATAAACGTAGAAGGGCTTTCGAAAGGAATAAAATAACTATCCCCATCTAAATCTCCTTCTTGTTCACTGCGGTTGGCAATGCAGTATTTCGCGCATCGCAATACTCTTGGCATTTGGCTCACGTTTTACGTGACCCATGGTTGTTCACACACGTGATACGTGCCTTGAAGAAAGTAGGAGTTCACCTTTTTCGGTGCCAACCAATGAAAAATAATTATCTACACATGCATACTATCTTGCGGACCACTAAAGGGACGTATTGGAGGGGTTGTTAGGACATTAACCATGTGAAGGGGAGAGAATAAAGGAGAGGAAAGTGAACAAAGGTGAGTTGTATGTTAACTTAAGTGTCTCAGTACCTTGCTCTGATTTTCCACGTTCTATTCACAGATTAGTCGTGGAAAGTAGGAATGTCTGTGCATATTAGTTCTGCAGTGAAGATATCTTATTTTGTTGCCTCTTTCAGCCCTAGAGATATAGTGCAGGGTTAAAATAAGATCCTCAATGTCATAACGAAATTCGCCAGATCTGAATTCTGCAAGTAATATATACCTAGCGTGTAGTCTCCACGTGACTAGCGACTTCCAAAGAAGTCTTTTTAAGGCTGCGTTACATTCTCTGTTCGTTTATATGTACTCAGTATATATGCACAAGAGAGGTCATGCACTTGACGGAGCACCAAGTAGGGAATGAAAATGGAGGAAAAAACTGTTGGGTGACTGAGTAAGAGTTCATATTAAAATCTGCCTCATTAAATATTTCTTTGATTATTCAGTTTCTCTCTTAATACTGAATGGAAACGGTATCATCCACTTCACATTACATTAATTGTTAATTTATTCTAGTTTCTTAAAAGTAGTTCCGTTGCCATGCATACATATTAAGGCTCCATTTCCTCCATCAACACTTTATTTATTTATTTTATTAATGCAATTACCATAACTTGATCCACATGTTTATTAAAATTTTGCCAATTACATCACAATAAATATTAAATTATTTCCCCTATGAGATTTTCAGATTTATTCTTAAGCTGTTATTATTTATGAATAGTAAGTGTGAAGACCTACGTTGCTCAAGTATAAAGAAAAAAATTCAAACCTGCGTTATATGAGTTCGCACCGCATTATAGAGGTTCATTGGATGGGGTAGCCTGTCTATCATGCTTTCACGCATGTAATTACGAATCCCCATTAATGTTGTTACCTTTTAGCCCTCAGCAGTTATCTACCAAAGGGTTACCTTCCATATTACTTCTGGTGATTCTTATACTTACTAACCTCTTCGCCTCTCCGACTTTCTTCTTTACTTCAGCATCCGCAATAAAGAGATTAAGGGAGGAATGCGTTGGAAAAAGACGTGATTGCGAAAAGAGGGAAATTAATGGGGCGAAATCTGAGCAAAGGCATCGAGGAAAACGCAATCAAAACCTTATTATAGAATAGTTAAAGAGTCTCATTCGTAATTCTCCAACCTCCAAGATTATTGATCATGGGTGGAATATTGAAATGAAAGCTTATGTAGGAATAAAGCGGTTAACTTACGGAGGAAATAAGCGGAGAGCTTTAGCAAACCAATCTTGGGATTGGTGGTTGCCGATGATGATGGAGGATAAAGAAGGGGTAATTTTAAGTAAAAATTCAATAAATATTGAATATAAAAAATGAAAGTATTATGAACAATTCTGTAGAATAACTACTCTCTTCGAACGTGGAAATAGTATAGGCGTGAACTGTCCAAGTTCTTTTCATTTGTTAGAAAACCAATGCGATGTAGGTGGTGTTTGGGTGCGGTTCTGAATTTCAAGATGAGAGACAAGAGAGTTGGTTGGGATCGTTAGTGAACAGGGGTGCTAGAAATAGGGGTTTTCGGTAGTCGAGGGGGTTGATGTTGGGGTGAGAGGCGAGAAGATTGAGGGAATCGGAGGAGGGATGGTTTTTGGGGAGAAGTGAGAGGGCAGCCTGCAGGGGGTGGAGTACCCCCGTGGGAATCGAGTGGATTAAGGGCGGTGGGGACATTTTACTGAATGGGGGACAAGCGCTTTGGGACATTGGGGGGGAGGGATAAAAGGGGCGTACCCTCGTCCGCTCTGTATATACTTCACCCTCCGCTCCCCGAGTCCATTATCCCTCTATCAATGTGTAAGAATCGATGCCAGAGGCCGTACAATGTTTGGGATTCGTGTATCGTGAGCGGTTAGAATCAACTGTGTGCGACGTTACTTTGAAATTTGCTAAATCGAGGGTAAAAGGTATTTTTCACCTTTACACCCTAATTACTTGTTCTGACCTGACCGGCCGTCAACATCATGTGGGCATCGCAATCGATCTTTCACATTATTATCAAAGTTAGTTTCACATCAACATTGGTCGGGTGCCTAAAATAACATTTTTGAGACCTTTCAGAGAAATCCAATTTGAACAAAAAACTTTGTACTTTTCCTAACTTTATTTTAAAACTGCTTTTTTTTAAAGCAGTTTTTAAAGAAAGTGTGGAAAAATACAGTCTTTTATTTAAAATGGATATCTATCACTTCCACGAAGTCAATTTTGAAAAAAAAAAAAAATTACATTCAGAGAAAGATTTTTTCACGAAAATAATACAAAGGATACCTCACAAAGGCTTAGTTAAAAATTACTACAAGTAAGAAAATAGCGTACAAAGCACAGATTATGAATGGATTACGTTGGGGCTGCTAGAAACTCGGAGGCTACACGGTAGGCTTATTTTACTCGAAAATTATTATCAGGCGAGTTTCTGGATGGCAAGGAGGATATTGTTTTGATCATTGAGGTAGATGGTATATACTTCAATGGTTGTGACCCTGCCATGCATCACAAGAACCGACCGAAGCGAAAACATACACGACATTAAAGATAGGCATCAATGTTCCTCATTGCAAATCACCATTGTAGACTATAGGTAACTACAAAAAAACGATACACTACGGGATTCGGCTAACATGCAGTACACTTGTGTCCTCATCCCCTTCCTCATCACTATTAATTCCGCTCGTTTTCATGGTTGGTTCCTCACACTTACTGCCTCACATCCCTACGCCAGCTTGCAATATTATTACACCTCTAAGCGTGTTTGCATTTAATAATCCTACAACAACCTTTGTTCCAAAAGCTTTTGTAGCATGTAGACGAATTCACGGTTTTGTTGAATCACCTCCTATCACACACTGCTGACGTGGCTTCAGGGTAGTGTTGTGAGGACGTCTGGAAGAGATATTGTCAACGCGAAAATCATATCACGCGCCGGATGATATGAAGAATATTTCTGTCACTTCACATTACTCATTCAAGTCTCCTGCAGGTTTACAGTTAAACATTTCACTGGATTCAAAACGATCAGAGAAATATAGCCTTACTTCCAAATATGTTCATCGTATCATTCGTGATGTTTTTTTCGAAGAAAATTGGCTCATTAAATAAAATGCTTGCAACGAATCGGTTTCCCAGCATCTGATTATCTCCAGGTCACCCTCAAGTTAACGGTACTTTTTTTAAAGGATTTTTTAAATTCCCATTTATGAGCTAACGGCCGATTTGATTGGACAGGTAGTTTTTCAGTGAGAAAAATCATTCATTGGCGTCCGCGTTTTGAATTCGCGAATAAATTTGAGGTTTTCACGTCACGGATATGTGACTTCATTGGAAGCGCAATCCGCTCCCAGGCAGACGAGAGTGGTGGCGAGTGAGCAACGCCGGCTGAGAGGTGTAAAGAGTGCTTGCATAAACGAAAAAAATCATCCATTCCGAGCGGTCAAAGAAGGGAATGGAATAATACTCGTTAATGAAAGCGTGTGAGAGGAAGCGTAAAATTAAGTACGCCAAAGAGTATGCTCCGAATTGGCTGCGGTAATTGGAAAAGGGTGACGGTTGTCCAACCAGACGTTTGTGCAAATGGCAGATATACGCATGCGGTCACATGGGATGTGGTCCACTCTACAGGGTCTCAGGGGCATACCCTGACGTTTCCTCGCTCAAAATTCGTGCCTTCGAATTAGTTCAACCGTTAAAATACCTATGTTACTATATCCCTATTCAAGTATACCTAAAGAGACAGAAATAGTTTTAACTGCCGTTTGAGTACATCTGTCCCTGTCTGCCGCGGAGTTTGTCCTCCCCTGCTAACCTAAGGGTCACGTGTTCGAGTCCCGCCTGGGAGGATATTTCGCCTCAAAGGGCATGTTTAAGTGTGCTCGTCCGTTGTTTTCTGTTGAATACCCCGGTTAAAAAGACCCTAGTAGCTGTATTCGGTGGTATTAAAACAAATAAAAACTACAAAATGAACTTCACTTCTATTGAAAAGGGTATTTATCAGTTTTCACGGGCACAAAATTTCTTAATCTAGTGTAAAATGAATTCATTTCAATTTTCCAATGATTGCGATATCACAAATGATGTGTTACGCAGTATCGCGCACGGGTGCGAAGTTATACACCAAAGACGGTGAAATTCGCCATGAAAAAATTCTCCGATCACATGAAATGTTTCTCATCATTCTCAAGAGCATGGTTGTCAGCATTTTGAATCATTTTCACCATAGGTAATGATATGGAAACACCAACTACGATCGCTTCTATTTTGATGTGGAAACTTGTAATGTGTTTGCAATGTACAAAGGTTTAAAACAGGTTTTAACTACAAGGATTACACATAACCGTTTCAGGCTGGATATGGTGGAAGTTCTCGATATTCATAATGCGAAATGATTATGGTTATGCCACAGTGTGGTGAAACGCGTCGTGCCAAAGAAATACATCTGTGGAAGATTACCAAGTGTTTTTATTCATTATGAATACAAGGATTACATTTCTACATTTAGTTTTTTGTGTTCTTATGAGATAGTTTTAAATTCAAATAATTAAGGAAAAAATTGTTTTGGGAAAAGGCAAAAGACGCGGATTGATAATTGGATTTACTTTCACATTTGGCTATTACTGTAGCCGCATCCATTCAGAATATAAGACACTTCCTTCCATTAAAACGCCAATTCAATTATTTTCATTAATTTTTATCGATGATAGAGCAAACGTATTCCCAATTAATTATGAGTATCTTGCAATTTACCTATATCAGGTGGACTAACAAAATGCAAAATTTTTTTTGCGGAAATAGAGTTACTGCTATCCATAGAAAAATAAACATATCATCCGACTATCTTACAAAGTGAGTTTATTTCAACATGAATATCCTTTAACCGGAAGCAGAAAAAATGTCTGGATATATATCATAGCATTTAAGAGTAGCATGAACAGTTGCTTGAGCTCCAGAATTAAATCTAGAGTTTTTGCCATACAGGACGGTCTTAGAAGTAGGTTGCCATTCAAGCAAAACTCACTCATAAATAGAGATAAACATGCCCCAAGCACCGTTCTTCACGCGCAATGTTCCAATCGCAATGCATCTGCATCAAATAAAGCTCTCCTGACGACATCTCACGGAATGCAAATACATCCCTCAATCTCTTTCCCGTTCCCAACAAATATTTGATATCGCATCCGTGATATCCCTAAGGTCATTAGTCAGGGATTCACCCCGTCTCTTCTCCTAGCAAATGTTGACCGTAGGCAATTGGGTTCCTGTAAAATTCATGCTTCGTCTGTGGACTAGATCAAAAACTAATTTGAAAACACCCGTGTCGATAGAAGGGGAAGGGGAAAGGAGACGGGATGCAGGAATGGTTTGCATTCGGCTCCCGAACAATCGGAACTGATAAATCCTGAAAGTGATGGGGAGCTAAATAAGTACACGTATCCGATGAAAAAAAATCGTAGCGTGATTCTAATCAAGCCTGGATCTTTATGTTATCGGTAGTTGTGAAAAAATCGTTGCTCTTGATTTCGGTTACATGCTGACATTTTTCGTCTGGCCGTATAACCCTATGAGCGAATGTATCTTGAAAATCTTTTTGCACCCCCGCGGAGAACATGCTCTTGTATTCATTTTCGTCAATGAGCATTACTACGACGTTTCTCACCCCCTCCTTCAGTTACGAGGGATCGTTAATGACGTTTTGGCTGGGAAAATGTTTTCAGCATCGCTACAAAAAACGCGCTTCGGCGATAAGCGCGACTCCAGGAATAGGGGCCTGAACAATGACTAAGAGCTATTACGCAAACCCTGGGGCGGTCATTATAAAACCGAAAGTCGCCAGGGCTCTACTCCTTTGTTTTTTTTTTGGTCGTAAACCTCCCTCCCTCCCCCCCTTTCTACCATCCCTACTCCTTCGTTCAAAATTCCCATTTTTTTATATAAGAGCCCTTTGTCTTGCACCCAAGTCAAGCGAATGTATTCCCTTCCCCCATGTCGTGTTGCTCTAAGCTCCATGATATGCTCCAAACCACTAGCAAGGCATAAAAGGATGGAGTATATATGTATGCGTGCTGAAAAATGATCACACGCAAGTGAAGACGTCGACTGCTTTATGTGCCGCTATTTCAACGAGCTCCGCTCTTATATTTTTTTTCGATTCGGAAATGGGTAGCTGCAACGCTTCGTTTTTCCCACCAAGTGTTAACAAAACAATTTTTCCCATGTTCTATATTGGTCCATGTTATAATCAACATCTAGAGTTCATACTCTTATTTCCCATGGCTTAGTGAGTGTAAAGGTTTATTAGATATTCTCTCAAATATTTTTTCTACCAACCTACTTGCGATTTTCTTGTTTATTTGCGCGTCCTAGATTCTCTTTTCCTCTATTTAGTGGGATTGCTTTACTATGTATATACTTTTGAAAGTAAATGTCAATGGTTAACTTTAATTAATACAGCCCAAACTGTGCAAACTGACTTTTAAGCTCTCCACAGTGAGTAATGATATATCTACGTTATATGTGGATATCTATTTTACTATAGGTATCAATAAACATTTCTCTACGAAATTCTAATGGGGCGTTTGAAATGCATAAGTAAACTATCTGCGCTCTTCATTTAAGAACATTTTTAAGGTTTGATTAGCTTTTTCTTAACATCCAACGTTTTTGCGAGCTACGAACTGTTTAGCATGAAGGACCTGCGGAAAAGTCTTTGCAGCAACTTTCGAGTTCGTTGTCAACATTTTTGATTTCTCTTCGGATCCAGTTTTAAAATGGATGGAAGGAAAATGATGTGCCTCTGTGCAATTTGAAAAGAGAAGTATCGTAATTTCATTTTAATCCCCCACCGTGATTACGGACAATTTAATTCAGCCGATCACTTCTTGCCGAGAAATTCCGCCTTTAGCGTCGGATGATCGTACCCGTTGCCAGGATGTGGCCAGAGACTCAAAGTGAGAGGTTTGGGGGGCAGTAAATAAGAGTGGGGTGGGGGAATGAAAGAAAAGTGGAGGGAGAGGTGAAGTGAGTCGGGGAGTCGGTAAAAAAAGGAATTCACAAAGTCTTGAGGTTGGAGAATCGAGAAAAGTGATACATACATTAGGTAAATTGAACGCCTTTGATCCCCGCCTAAAGATATGGACATGCTGGTAGCCGGACGCGGACTTGAGGAGGGACGAGGAAAGGTCGGAGAGGATGGACTAGGCATGTTTTTTTTCGTTTCAGGACGAGATAAAGGCCGGCCACTCCAATCGCAGGATGGAGATGATTCTAATAATAGGAAAGGCCCATTGGGTAAGATTATGTGCGCCCTTGCGGAGATGGGATGAAGGAGAAATAAGTTGTGTGAATACATTTTTGAGGCCTCCCAATTTTTTTTCTCGTGTGTCCTCCTCTACAACCCCAGAACTATCTCGTAAAACTTTTCTTTTTTATTATTCATTCCCCTCATCTCAGTGCAATGGTTACCGCGAAGGATCGTACGGGAATACTTCGGCATGTATATTACTGCCGCGACTTACGAACGCAGAAGTTGATCGGCCTTGATTATTCCTCGAGACTACTTCGGATTGTGATTCCCCGAAGATTGAAAAGCTGGCTTCCAGAGATGATAAATTAATGATGAATATTGGATCTGAAAGCCATAAATGGAATCAGGTTATCAAGTAAGAAGTTTTACTGCATGTTTGCTTTAAGGAAGAATCCTTCTCTTGGAACGAAATTTCATTTCTAACTATGTGAAAACAATTTTACTGCACGGACTTCTTTATAGTCGTAGTTTTTTAGGCTATTCCTACGGTTGTTTTAGAGCAATCTGTTTTATAGATCAAAATTATACTGTGAAAGCTTTCTTGGAGTTCCCACTCCAATTTTGGAGTTTCCTGGAGTTTCTTGAAGAGCGTAATTTTGCATTTTAGAATTCCTATTTCCCAAGCGCCGCTCCCTGGTGCCGAGAATGGAGTATAGTGATGTAAATAATTTATATTAAGTATGGATAAATGCTCGATGTATTCAAGGAATTGAATACCTTTCCAAAAGGATTTCTCTCAATGCCAAACACTTTATCTACGCTTCGCAGGAAAAAGCTTTTCTGTGTTATTGAGCGACTAAGAATGCAAGAGAATTAATTTTGTATTTTACACCACCTTGGGGTACCTACTAATATTGAGCTGAATTGTTAATGCCTATTAATTTCCATCCAGAAGGAGGGCCTAGTGCAACCTGCCGGTATTCTCTATTTTGCTCCTTTCTATCAAAATATCCATGGGTTCCTGCCATTTTATCGAATATGCCTGCAATTAATTTAAATGCTTAAAAAATAGTTGAGGTTAGATACGTATATTTTTATATGATTATATATTACTTATATCACCTTTTTTTAAGGAAATGGAACCATTGCATTCGTTAAAATCAATCTGAAACACACTATAGATGAAAACTGTCAATATTTTTGCAACGGCGTAGATAATAACTCTCTCAATGCCAATGTATTTATACTAAATTATACACTTTGTATGTTTTGTAAAACAATACAAAGTGTGTGATTTAGTATGGATACTAATAATTTCTACAAAGTAAAGCCTAAAACCATAGAGTGCCAATGTATTTGTGTCAAAGAAATATAGGTTCCGTATGAAATGGGTTGATGCTGATAAAATTGGTAAATATGTCAGGATCTCTGGTCTCAAGCTATTCTGGGGAAAATCTGCCGAAGTGCACTGATTCTTTTGAAAAATCTATGGAAAGTGCAGCAAAGTATTTCAATGAAAACTATGCTCTACCAATATTCATTTAAGATTTTATTGAATGCATGTACATGGTTTTGAAATATTCCGGGATTATATTCCTAAAATATCCGAATCGGAGAATTACAAGCCTTTATTTGTATTCCTGGTGGTCCAAAAATGGTCCTTTGGATGAAAATGATATTTATATTATCGATTGTCAGTTTAAGAAAGCATTTCTGTATTTTGCACTTAGCTCATGTTAATTTAGAAAGTTTCACAAAAGTTATTCTGCTGACTGGAAAGCGTAGTATTTTACAGCTCAATATTTTCCTTAACTCCAATCACTCTTGCACTTGCACTTTCCTTAACTCCAATTGCTCTCACTCAAATCATTTCATCAATAGGGATTGGTAAATAAGAGTTCTCCAAATTATCGAGTTAAAGAGTCTCCCGAAACAGGCCTGGTTTTTATTCTTATATAGATATATTGAAAGACACTTTCCTTCAATTTATGTGAATTTTATGCTGTATTTTCAAACCAACCTCATTAGTTTATGTTAAACTGCTGGTTTATTCCTTAAAGAAATTAATCCAGTTTTTGAAATATTAGTGATTGAATTTTGAGTGCTCTGCAAAGGCCATTTAGTTTACAAACCTTGAAAACTTAATAAACCCCCATAGTTTTATAACTATCTTAGTTTATTGAAACACAACGGCAGAAAATTAATTAAATATCTTTCACATCATTTTTAATTGTACTTGCGAATATTTATTTAAAGCATAATTAATTATTTTCCTTCAATATTTTATTATTTTTAATAATAATAATTATTTCATGCTTAATGCTTATCTAAATTTACAGTTTAAATCAAGTGGATGAGTTTCAAAAATTCCAGATTTGGCTGATATTACGCATTTGGGGACTTAAATGATGAAATCTTCAAAATGACTAGAAATATTCAATGCAAAATATATTTTACATACAAGATGAATGAAAGTTACTTCATATCCGATAAAAGCGTGCCTGTCAAGGCATTATGAACAAATAATTGACTTAAGGACGACTAAGAAGTAAGGTACGATAATCAAAAAGCACCACTGATGATATTTTTTTATGAAAGCTTTACCGGAAAAAAGAAAAGGACCGAAGCGATATAAAGATGGGGGATCTAACATTGCAATATAAGGAATTAGGGAATAACACTGCAGATAGTCCTATTCAGTGACCGAGCAAAAAGTCGTTAACATTTATCTGTAACGCTGATTACCCCGCAAGATACTTTTTCTCGGTAATGGTCTTCGAAATGCAGCTGTTACGAGCGGTGTACAGTAAAGATTGTAGTTTCGTACTTTAATCAAATGTACGTATCGCACAAAGATTAGCTGCGACCAAAAACATTTCCACCTCCATGCGGATTAAAAAGTTTACGGACACAGGAAGAGCATAAGTTCTCGTGAAGTTTCTTCGGTTCTTGTGAAGTTTCAAGCCCTCTGGTGGTCAAAAAACGTTAGCACAAGAACACTTTTTAGTAAGGGCGATTGCTGGTATTGTTCCGAGAAAAATCGAACAAAAAGAAGCAAACTGTATATCTACGGTACAAAACCCCTGTATGTTACGGTAGGAGCGATCATGAATATGAGGCAAGTGAACCTTATTTCAAGAGGAAAATATTTCAAAATTTCATTTTTTTCGCAAACAATAACGGACAATAATTGATGCCGTAGGCAGTGGACATAAAAATGTAAATCTTACTACGCAAGTAATGATTAGGACGGTTGAGGATGCAAGGAATGAGATGAATGTAAATACTGACTAAGGTAAGGGAATGTAGAAGACGAATTGTAAACTCAGGTGAGAAAGAAATGGACCTAAGTTAGTGTGCAGAAAAGTACAAAGCTAAAAATAAAAAAAAAACTATTTAGAAGGAATGGATGAAAATGACGCGGTGGTGTGATTACTAATTCGGCATTTGTGCTTAATAGTTTCTAATCATTATTAGGTATGATTATCATAATTATTATCAATACCTGAGTGTCTCAGTGCTTGTGTCTCACGTAAATTACTTAGTATAAATATCTAGGTAAAAAGTGCTATGCTAAAAACTACTACGAGCAAACAAAAGGTGTTACACAGCTGATGGAAGGACTAGGTTCGGAGCCCTGAGACACTGAGAGGCTAAACGATAGGCTTAGTTTACTTGAAATATCAGATAAGGCGCGTTTCATTTTGAAACAGAGAATAATATTTTGACCCCACGCTATATCTCTAGAATTGATAGAAGCGACAAAATAATAGAAATTCCCTGCCAAACAGGTAGGTACAAAAGTTCTTCTTTTCCACGTACCATTAGTGATTATAACGAGAACAGTATGGCACTAACATAAGACAAATTGTTAGAATATAATTCACCTCTGTCCTCTCCCCCCTCCTTTTCCTATTTCCTCCCCTTTCATAACACCCCCTGCCGCACCCCACTGTGGTGGCTCGCAGAATAGAAAGTAGATACCTGTAACTTATCAAAAGCATATACGTAATATTCAGTAACCGAATACTTTCCTTGTTTATCGGCATTCCTTGCCTTGCTTTACTCACCAGTTTGTGCCCCGCGCTGAGCGGTGGTGGGACTATGAGCTGGGGCGAATATGAATGGCATAGCATGTGTAAAATTCTACCCACCTTAGTGTTGGTTTTCGAGGTAGCTATGTCGCTTATGTAGACATAGATAAGATCCGTGAGTCCAAAACACTATTTTCCTCCAGCCCATAATGCAGCGAAGATGAATAGATATATGTATACAAATGGTCGGAGCCTTTTCTTTTTACTTCCGTCGCCCGAGTTTGCGGGCGAAGTCTGGATGCCTTACTGTCAGATTTAAATCTTTCCATCACCAAAGGAAAGCGCTCATTTCTGCCTGGGACGTAACAGCTGCTATGCGGACGAAACGCATCCCTGACTCTTCCCCCATCTAATCCGGAATAACCCCGGACTCTGTCCGCATGAATCAGTGAGAAAGAAGCCCTCTTGAAGGGGGAAGAAGCTCCAACTTCCTTCTCCACGCACACATCTCAATCTATCAGCCTTCTTTTTCCCTTTCCATCCGGTCCGTTCGATTTTTTTATTCTTATTTATCATTTTTTTGCGGCCTAGCGAGAGGAATACGTGCGCTATGAACGACTGTGCGCGTTTAAGATCGTAAAAGTTAAAGAGAGAAAGGTGCAATGTTGCTCTGGTTGGACCACATGTCGAATACGCCGCGAGTATTCGGGGCTCTGCACATATTAATGTTAAATTTGCGAAGTAATTAAAGTGCAATAGAATGAAGCAAGTTTCATCGAAACTGCTACGAGCAAACAGAGGGTGCAATACTGATGATGACAGGTTAGGAGCCGCTAGCGACTTGGAGGCTACATGATAGGCTTAGGTAACTTCAAAATCTCAATTCAGATGAGTTTCAAAATGACGCGAAGGATGTTATTTTGACCTCGAACTATATTTATAGCACTGATAAATGAGAAAAAGTAAGAGATATACACTGTCAAAGTAATAGGTACAAATGTTCCAATAGCGACAGTAACAAACTAGTTGAAAGACCTACTGTAACATATGTGAAATAGTCAAAAAGTAATGAATGAAGTAAATAATTAAATGAAAATTCAAAAAGTTTGGCTTCGTCAAGTGGCATAATTTTCAGCCGGGTGCTGAAAGAAAAATTAATCTTTATATATATAAAAGTCAATGTATGTATGTATGTATGTATGTATGTATGTTCCACATCTCCTCCTAAACCACAGGACCGATTTTGATGAAATTTGGAATACGAGTTTGTCACTGATAGACAACAAACACTGTAGGGTTCAATTAACCGAAACCCTATTTTTTCAGGGTTAAGGGTGTGATCCTTACTAATATGTATAAAAATGTAATGGTCTCTGTTTGTCTGTTGCTCCATCACGCAAAAACTACTGGACCGATTGAGCTGTAATTTGGCATGTAGATAGAATAAATATCTGGTTGTATCATATGCTATATTAAAAAGCCCTAAGGGCCCCCAAAGGCCCCCGAAGATCCCCCCTGGTGGTCCATGCTAAGCATTGTGTTTGGTGCAGTGGTATCATTTTTTGCTTTTTAAAAGTACATTCACTCAAGATATAGGGCTGGAATTTTTTTTATCGGATGGCTGAATAAATATAATTTTTAATTTTTTCAAACAGTTTTCTTCTACTACTTGTATTTGTCTGAAATTCATGTTTTCAGTTGAAAAATCTCACATTTTTCCCTGAAATCAACAATAACATATTTCCTTGACAACCATAGATTTGATTTTCAAAGGATATACACGCCTCTTAACTATTAAATATCATGTTTTCCTGCAAGCCCATGATAGTACGTAGAATGCAAATCCGTATAAGAAGGACCCAGAGTCCCAAGGGCCCCATGATAGATTGCTTCGGGGATTAATCGATATATTCAATACAACAAGTATACTCTTCAACGTTTTCTTAAAGTAGCTCTCAAAGGGGCATCGCATGTATATGAGAGAACACTTACGTAGTAAACAATACACATAAAGGAAATTAATTGATTACACATACAATTATATGTGCAAGAATATTTACGTGCAGCGAATATCAATGGTAATAATGCCTATGTTGCTACAACAAACACGGCGTTGTTTATTATCGTTTAATACTCAGATGTATTACACGTAGTGAAACCGTCTGCCTCTAATTACGATTGCGAACTGTTTTTTAGACCAATTCCCACATCATTAACGTCACGAGTTATTTATATGTTTAAAAGTGTTAAAGTGCAGTTACCTTAGGTACATTCACTCAATCATCGAGTTACCCATTCAAGACTCTCGCTGGCCGCTGTGTTTCCCCTCCTTGGATTTAAAAATATATCCATCCACATGCCTAATAGAAAAAAGAGTAGCCTTTCGAAAAAATCTTCTAAGCAAAATGAATGTCTTATTTGCGATAAAATGAGCCCTTGAAAGAAAAACGACAAAGGTTAGACTTGGATGGTCAAAGACATGCCCACCAGCGATCTCATGAGATTCTCCCCGTGGTGTTTCTTGGGTTACGCTAAGAATCGCACAAATTTCATCCTTAACCAACATACGGATGGGTAACCAGCTCTAAATCTGGTTCAAATACAGACCCATCTGTTTCGAACCTTCAATCTGCTTTAAGATGGCGGAAATTATAATGACGCCACTACATGCTTCTTACCCGAAAGCAGAGCGGAAATTCTGCACAATTAACGACACCCGTGCATGAAAATCGACAAGTGCACTAAGAATCACCATAAATGTTTTATTTATCAACCGAAACCAATGATTATGGCTATGCCGAAGGCACAGTCCATTGATGGAGGATTCATAGGTCAAATAAACATGGCTTCTGCTGCCATTACTCCTCTTGACGTTGTCAACCCCTGGATTGTACTCTTCTGTCCAATCCGGATTAAGATAATCAACGCACATATCAACGTTGAATAGTGCAACTGAATTAAGTCATGGAATGCAAATATATGTATGTACACAAGGGAAGCAATCAAGATGTTAATCACTCAGAAGACAGCTCAAGAGAACCGTAGGGACGAGGTGACCATCTATCAACCTTTGCTATTTAAGTAGTAATGAGTCTGCAAGGCCGATTCTTGGGTTTCCCGTGCATGAAAGTGAACCAATTAGTCACTCATCTCTCCGTGCAACTGGAAAACTGTCAGTGTGTCTACTACAACGAACACAGCATACAAGATAGGTTACGAACTCCTCAAATGGCCACGCATACTGTTTTTCTTCGGGCTTTGTGGTTTTATTATAAAAAATAAGTTTAATGTTTTTCACACCCGTTGAATTTCAACGGGTATCTTCCACTCGTTAATTATAAGGTTTTGGAAAAGTCGTTTAATGTTGTTGGCAAGTTCTGTAACAATGTTATTATATATTGAACGCTTGTGTGAATAAGCGGAGTCCATGAGGAAAAAATAATTATAAAATGACTTAATTGGTAATGTAAAACTTGGCAGATCTAAAAAAGAACTATAAAATCTCCTTGACAGATTATTTATAACTTTTTTATTTTTGAAAAATGATGTTTTTATTTTGAGAAATGCGTACAACCGCGTCATGTGTCAATTTGCGGAGAACATATATAGGACTTCGCTTGTCATCACTATTGGCGTCCATCTGAATCACTACGCGTAAAAACTGAATCATACGTTCGCACGCGTAGCCTTTTATAAATTAAGTAGGTATACAGATTACGTTTACACGCAATTTGCCTCACGCATCTGCGTTGATCTGATGAGTGGAATGTAAATGGAGAAGTACATGCACTATAATTTTTACTTAATTTCATTAGTAACACCAAAATAATTTTATTTTTATGAAACAATCCATGTTTTTTTACATTTGTACTATGCGAACGCTTACTGTCATGTTCATTCTTCGGAAAAAAGATTTTATGTTAATTAGTTTATTATATGCAAGTTACATTATTCAGTATGCAATTGTTATGGGGAAGTAATCATTCACATTATAACTTTTTGCTATTAATAGTAAATAAACAATACTATTCAGGCCATTGTTGTTATTTTTGTCAGATATAATAAGTAGATGAGCGAGAACTCTTGGTTTGACTGGGCATCTAGAATTTGTTTATCTACGTGATCATTTCCCATTTTTTCCATAATAGTTTACTTTGTTGTCAATACTCATAAGATAGCAAGTAATTTCGTGTTTTGGTCAAAATAATTTCACTTTTGTGTTCATAACATTTTTGAGTGCTCGCATTCCTAAAAACTGCTGCTAATTCAGTAGTGAGCGTCTTATTTCTCGTGATATGACGTACATGAGTCTCGAAAATAACAGGAAAATCGTCGTTTACACCTATCTAGGTTATAGGGGACTTACTCTACTGTTTTCTGGGTATTATGTTTTGAACGTTAAGCTTCCAGAAATTCGTTACTTGGAAATAGGAAGACTCCATTCATGCATAAGGGCAATCGTATTTGCAACGCAAATTGGGCTTCATCAGACACGAATATCTCCATAAGCACAATAAATTCACCAAGCATTCATATATTCCGATAGATGACTGTTTAATCTACAGCTTATGTAAGTTTAAAACAATATAAATGCGATAGAGTAGGGTTGAAATAGAGGTGTACCATAATGTAAAATGCCACATTGAGGTTTTGTTTTTTTTTCTCTCCCTCCATTACGCTGCCGTGAATATCTCTCGGACCATTTTTTAAATTTCCTTTTCCTCCCTGTCGAATCAAAGGTCTGCATTACGATTGATCACGAAGGCCAGACGGTGGGCGTGAGGATGGGAGGGGAGGGTTTAGGGGTATAGGTTGGTGGGAGATTGAAGCTCTCGACCAAATCCCAATTACCTGAGAGAGAAATCACTCGATCAGCATTGCACGGAGAACGATTTTTAATCAGCGAGGGAATTTGCTCAACTCGTTCTGCAGCGGTTTTCTATTCTGTTCCACTTTTTTTTTGTTTCACAATGGGGGCTAAGCTGATTGAACTGATTCGTGACCGCTTGCAGATCGCTGGCTATGCTAGAATGATTATCGTTGAGATAGACCTTGTTTTACGTCAAGTTGGCACCTGTGCATTTATATTTTAAAATCGCTGAAATTGAGTAGTGGCAGATAATTGCGGAGGGATTTAAGTGCAGTTTAGTTTATTTTTTAAAGATAAAAACTCAATTTGAAATCCCAGAGTACCTACTACATTTAAATACCGAGTACAATCTATTTATGTTGATGCTTTCCCATCATTAATTTACATAAAAGGTAAAACGTTATTATTTACTGCGGAACTGATCAGATTTTTTTGTTCAATTGGAAAGATTTAATAATATGGTCGAAATAAATTAGCCTTCTAACTCCGTGCTATGGAGGCAGACTACACACTTTCGGAAAAACACTTTCGGAAACGAAATCAGTGGTGTAATACGTGTATGCTGCAAAGACAGCGTAAACATTTTCCCCTAGGAAAAGGCTGTACATTTTCTTATAAATGTGGATGTAGAGCATGAATTGAACCACTAACTTCTTCTGCATGTGGAATAATCCTCAAGGGTTTCGTATTAACAGGCTGTAATTATTTTTTGTTATCATCATAAGTTACTTACGCAGGAATTAATTATTGCCAACATATCTTCATGGCTTCCCGCTGTTGCTTAGTGCTTTGATTACTACTTATTCCATGTATTTCATTCCTGTTGATATATATTTCACGTAATTTTCGTTATACATGCTCTGCCATATCGTATATTTCATTTTTAGCAGGTTTTGAGCAAGATTGTAATAAATCTGTAATTCAGAATATGCGTGGGATTTTAGCCCTTAAATCACTAATCTTCCTTTCTAAGAGGGGAATCAAAATAGCTCCATTTTAAGGGATTCGTCTCTGGAGAATATTTTAAAAATGAAATTGTGAAATTAAATGAAATTCAGGAAGACATGCTGTAAAGATAACGGGTGATCGTTGAGAGAGGAAAGGCTAAAAGCCCATAGCATAGTAGTAATATTTATGTAATGAAGTAACTTTGACTTATCGTTAGGACCGTAATTACAAAACTACAGCATCATGAATAACGCTCTGTTGCAAGTAGCACTTATGGAAAAAATATCTATTGTGAATCATTTATTGTTTTTGGCAAATAAAGTAAAAAAATAAACTCAGGTGCCCTATATTATAAAAAATTACCCCAGTCTTTAGTACTGTGCTGTTTAAAGCTTATGACATTGATAATGTACCTTTAGCTTACTTAATGATTGAAGACAATGTTACATTTGGTTATTTGTAATGAAACAATTCAATGATTTGAGCACTTTTGGCAGTAGCGTACGCAGGATTGACTTCTGGGAGGGAGGGTTCATTAATATTTATGTGCATCATCATAAAATGATGTTTAGATTATTATTCACCAAAACAATAATTAAATTAATCATTCTCTTTTCGTGAAAACAGTTCAACTACATTTTTCAGCCCAATAAGTAAAATTCTAAACGCTAGTTCAGGTAAACGTACGAAAAAAAATTCAGGTGAACATTTTTTGGGGGGGGGGCTTAAACCTTAAACCCCCCCGACCGTACGCCACTGACTTTTGGATCTATTAGGTGGAGAAAATGTGAACATTAAGGGCTGGAAACTTAAAATGTGACACATATTTTGGCTGCTCTACAAAAACATCCTTTATTTTTAAAATTATGTTGGTGTGCGTTGAAAAAGTGGGATAAATATTTTCAGAGAATCAAATTAAAGTATCAAATCAATGTATCAAATTAGATATTGTACGGCACAGTGTTATTTCCCCTTGTCTAATGAGTCATATGCACCTTTTGACTTATCAGCTGAAAAAAATAACATCTCCTTTCTGTGGACATGTGGAAAATATTTTACGATCACATGGCTAATAAATTTAATCTGTGAAAGGAAGTCATTCAATCTTCACTGATATTTCAAATTATTCAGACATTCTACAACCGTTAGGAACATTAGAAATTCGATGTGACATTTATATTCATTGTTGAATATTCAATAGCGATAATCACAGTTGTTGGCTCACCACGGTTCATCTCCCACAGCGTCCAAGGGCTATATCCTAGCTTTGATCGCCGTAATTAATGAATAATTAGATAGTAAAATATTGAAAAAAAAGTTTGAAGGGAAATGCGATGATGAAAACAAAACTTCTAAAGATGTACGTGAAAACGGCTATGAAAAAAAGAAGAAAAATTATTTTCCCCGCAGGGATTCGAACACCTCACCTTCCGCTCCACAGTCCGCTATCTTACCCCTGGACTACCGGTTGCTTGCAAGGATAGGCTGATAACGGGCCTTAAATGCTCTTTCATTTTCATACAAATTTATATACATTTTAATATAATTAAGTCAGTGTGTATTTATATGTGTGTGGGTTTGCTAAAATTAATCGTTAGTCACAAGGAGTCTATGGACCAAATTTCAGATCGATTGGATGAGGGGAAATGGGTTTGTACGTACACAGAAAAGCAGACAGTCAGTGTGAGTTAATATGAAGGGAGTAAAAATGGGTATATACCTTGATGTGTTTATCCGTTGGCAGTCATAATAATTTAGTTATGTCGTTTATAGAGATGTGAAGTAGTCCATGTTGTGCGTTTGGGTATTTGCTTTAAATCATTCTGACATCCATTGTGCTTAAAAAAGCACAGATACTTGAGTTAATTTAGAGCTATGGCATGGCTGAATTTTTTTGGTAGTACATCAATATCTGAGTTCTATCATATTCATTTTTAATCTGTAATTCACTCCAATTAAGCGGTTAGATTCCATATCCCCAACATTTTCTCCTCCTCAATGATCATTGAATTCTTTGGCAGGAGAAATATGGAAGTATGTGCTCAAGGATATGATTTTTCTACCCCCCATTATATGTAGGGGATCGGTGAGAAAACTTTATTTTAATTGGGAGCAATTCCGCAAATATTTGAGGGGTTGCAAACATATAAAGATTCTAAATCACTTGCACCTGGTGCAATCTAGAAGAATGAAGACGAAAGACGATATTTCATACGGAGTTAACGAACGTCATCGGTCAAATTGCCTCCAACATTTATGTCCCGCTCTTTTGACGAAAACATTCCTCCAGCTCATATTTCCCACGGATTCATTGGACTCTTTCGTGATACTATGTGGTCCACTTCAGTAAGCTCAACCAAAACCTCTTGGACTGATGGACTCACGAAGCGCACTGTTGACTTCGAAGTCCGTGAGCTGTATTTTCACTCCCGAAACACGAGAACTACAGCTGCGGTCACATCTGTCCTCCCCTTTACCCACACGGATATCTTCCATTTGCAGTCCTCCAGCGTTCTCTCCTCATTCCTCCAGCTATTGTTTCCATGCAGGTCAGCTGGTCTAAATCAAGAGCTGCCCCTTTTGTCCACCTTCACAACTTACACAAGCGGATGAAATGCTTTCTCTCTTCAATTCTCCTCTTACTTTTCTTCTCTCCTGCTCGTCCTTCTTCATGAATTTGACCCGTGGTGCGATAACCTTCTTCTCATCCCGTCCTTGCCTTGCCTTCGACCCCAGTGAGCGGAACATTCTTTCCCCGGGATCTCTTTTTATTTTCCACCGAGAGAGAACACTGTCCAGATGTCACGTAGTCCTCGACTACCGACTTCCAGAGACTGCAGGAACAGTAAAAATGCTTCTCCTAACTCCTCCTCACCCACCCTTCCAACAACATCCTCTGCTCATTTTTTTTTATACATATATATATATTTTTTCCCATCTTCCTTCTCTTTTCCTTGTTCCTCTCACTCACCTTTCACGCACGTGCGGTCTTTTTCCATTCCTCCTCTCTCCCTTCATTCTTTCCTCTCTCGCAACTCCTAGCATTCTTACGCTTTCCGAGACGTCCAACTTCTTCTGAGAGAACCGTGGAGTGTTATTACTTTTTTATTTTTTTCAAGGCTCCTCCATAAAATTCGCTCGGAAAAGCACCTTACTCTGTAGGCCTATACCATTTATGTATGCCCGTGAGATGCTCCCAGTTATAAAGCCATACAATTTTTTACAAGTAATAGTTTTCAAGCAACGCGAGACCTGGTCTTAGATTAAATTCTTCATGCTATTAGGTTTATTGATATTCACCAGAAATAACGTATATGCTCTGATTGCGCGAAATTTCAATTCCAGTTTTTAGGTAAAATGATCTAGTGGCTGTGAATCACACGTGTGCCTTCTAAGTACAGTTTAGAGTTTCAGATAATAACAGTTCCAGGTAAAAATACAAACCTTTTATGAGTAAAATTGCTTCAGTTAATTACTCGGAATTGATGATTTGGGAGAATAGGGAGTGTTAAATTTTTTAAAAGGTCGTTATCATATTTATTAAACAGAAATTTCTTCGTGCGTGCTAGCTTGCGTATAAAATCCTCCCTAGAGGGTTTGTAGGTAAAGAGCGATTTTAGGAGTGTACTTTTCAGAGCGATTTTAGGAGTGATTATGGGCTTACAGATATCATAATTATTGGATAGATATGGAATGGGGGAATGTTATGGTGTGAAAGTCACTGTGGGTGGTTATTTTTTCTGATTAAACGTTCACCAAACACAATGTTCATTACAGAATGTATTGTTATTTAATGTGGTCAGGCATGAAAGTTGTAATAAAGGCCAAGTAAATTATCATAATATTGACAATATATATATTAAACTGAATCCATATTTTCGTAAGCCGGCGATTATTTTTCATATTCGTAGTGCAATCAAAATTTAGATAAACACTTCATGCAAACATTCATCACACTTTACTTTCTTATTTTTAGCCCGCAGCAACCCAGCACCTTTCAGTGAAATACAAATCTAAAGATACTGAAATTGAGAGCTTTCAATGGATAGGAAATTAAAATTTTTAGCTGATTGGCTGAATTAGTAATACAATTTTATCATGCTAAAATCTAATTTTTATCCAAAAATATGTCACTGCACACAAACTTAGATAATATACTATTAAAAATAAGATAATATTAATTTTTATCTATGCATTGTGTGTACAAGAGGTCAGTTTAAGGATTATGAGATTAGCGATAGAAGGTTATCAATCCAAAGAAAGTTTCCTGGGTGAACTAATATACATAAAGCCGTAGTGGATAAGCGCCTCACACTTTTATGAGTTGATTTAATTTATGCTGTTAGAATTTTTACCCTTCGCTCGATAAATTCGATCCGACTTTTTGAATCTCATTAGTTATTTTTCTCACCCGTGTTGGCCTGTCACGCTATCAACTTATCTCTCAGAAGTGATTACGAGAATCAAGTTCATGCGGAAATGATAAATCATGCAAGCTGTAATAAGGGTGTCATGTCAGTTTAATCCTTTCCTGGCGGAGTTTCTCAATTCGAGACGGGCGCTGGATAAAAAAAATATTAGACGAAAAAAATTAAAATTAAAGAGTTCCAGCTGCTTAACAAAAATGCGTGGGCTTATGTATTTTTTGCGTGATATCGAGACAATTTACTCAATTTTTAATTTAAACCCGAAACTAAAACTGTAGCCTGGACCATTGTAATAGTTTTAGTTGCCAATCTTCTTAAAGTTTTGATTAATTCTTCGTGCGAAATTATTTTTTTTTAACAAGGACAATCAAATATTCTGACTAACATGCTGATTAAACTGAGATAGGCCAAAAATATGTATTTTTTCCAATTGCTATGAATACTTTTTATGAGAAAAGTAAACAAAAAAGGGTTTGTCGATGATATAAAGAAGACAGATTCGCCATCGAACTTAGGCAGCTAAACATTGCGCTAGTGGAGGAATTTTGTTATCTGGGAGGAAGCGATGGAAGTATCAAAAAAGAAAGTGCAAGCAGAGTAGCCTAACCTTAGAAGGCATTCTATCAGAAGATAAATCTGTTGACAGCTAGTGACACAAGCCTGGAAGTAAGGAAGAATTTATTGAAATATATATTTGGAGCATGATCTTATATGGCAGCGAAGTCAACTGCATAGGAAAAGAGATAATAATTAATTGTAATTTGGTGTTATCAAGCGATGTTGGACATAAAATGGATAACAAGAATAACCTGTAAGAAGCCATACGAATAGTTGGAGAAAAAATACTGATGAGATAGGAGGAAAACTTATTGTGCTCATTTTGCAATGCTATAGCATATTAAAAACCACAATGGAAGAAGGAACGAATGGGTATAATAACAGAAGAAGACCATTAATGGACTACATTAGACAAATTATGAAGGATGACCAGGTGAAAAATTATGTGAGAATGATGTGGTTGGCTCACAGGAGAATGGAGTGGAGATGTAGTAAACCTATCTTTTGAATTATGATTGCTGATGATAATGACGATGATTGATTGAATAGCCAATAGGCCGGCCTCGGTGGCGGCGGGGTAACGTCCTCGCCTGCTAACCCAAAGGTCGCGGGTTCGATTCCCGCCTGGGGAGGATTTTTCACTTCCCAGGGCATGGTTGTGTGTGCTCGTCCATTGTTAATATTGTTAATACCCCGATGTAAAGGCCAATGAGTGCTGTTTTCGGTGGTGATGGAAAATAAATAAATAAATAGGTACTAACATTTATGATAACTACTATATTTGGATCAGGAACGAATTAATTCAATTTGCATTGTTTTCCTATGGGCGAATGTGACTCGAAAGTAAAACTACCACCCGGAACGAACTGCGTTCGACTTCTCAGTGCCCACTGTAATTTTTTTCAGGACTCTCATGACTCAGTAGCTCGTTCTTGGCTGGATTGCTGTTAATTACGGAACGAAGGCGTCCTCTTAATCATTCCTCGCGCGCACACGACGGGACCGCACCGTGCTGGTCCTCGTGGCGTTCACGTGTCTCAATACCCCGATGTGCCCTGCGCTCCACCGGCCACTTATTCCCAAACGCGCCACTCTCAAACCCGGCAGCTTCCCCACTCGTCCCTTACACCGAACTTTACGGCCGAGATGGAACATCGTCCTCCATTCCTTTCACCCACCCACCACCCGCTCTTAACAAACTCCCTGCTCAGTATTTCGAGCAGCAAGCAGGAGAGAGCACTAAGCCAGCCTATCGCCTCTTATGCCTTTCCGCTTAAGCTTACACACGGTTCTCGCCACCCCGCACTGCACCAACCTACCCCACCGCCATACATCTCCACCTCCTCCATCCCTTACACATCCTCCCCATTAATCTACCCTAATCTCTCCGCAACCTCTCACCTCTACCCGCTCCATTCTACCCTTCGCTACCCTTCACCCTCCTCGTCTTGTTCCTCATACTCCACCCTTCTTCCCCAATCCTTTCCCGGCGTGTCCCTACGGAACACGAGCGTCAAAACAGGACTGACATCTCACGAAAACATTTCCTCTCTCTCTTTCTCTCCTTACCCAAACGCGGTTGTTTTTTTATGAAGATCCAAGATCCTTTCTTTCTAAAACGCGAAAATGTTTCTCGTTCGAGAGAGCCTCAGTTTTTGCCATCAACCCTCCGTCTGCATGTGTTTTACAGACTCGAGCCGAGCTGAAATTTAGTATACGCGAGGCGAAAAATTGATAATAATTCAAGTTTCAACGCAAAGTGTACGTGTACCTACCTAAATGTTGTAACGACTTGGAAAAAATAATTACCTCACACCACACGTACGTACTGTTTCTGGTAATATTTCTCCGTTTTGAGTCGGTGTGACTTGAAGATTTTTTACGAATGTAAGCCTACATTTTATATGGGCAGTTTTAACAAAAAGTGAATTCAGTCCAGTAACTCAAGTGTACAACTATGTTAACTAGTCCCCTAAAAACAGTAATTTAAGTAGTGTACGCCATTCTGGAGGCTCATGTAATGTAAACGGCTAATAATTATGGTAAAAAACACTTTCCACTTGCATTATCTCTTATTGAAGATATTGAAAAGCACATAAATCAACGATTAATAAATGAGCCATCATTCATTTTTTAAATATTATAAGATGAATGTTTTCAGATTCTCTGAATAGCATGTATGCTATAATGATAGTTTCGCCCTCAACTGGGTGGTTCGTCAGCTAGCGCCTAGCAAGGACGTAAAATATTGGAAAACATTAATTCATAGTTGGAACAATTAATTCCTAAATACGAAACAGAGACAAGCCGAAAACGTTCTTTAAAATATAAATGCGAACATTTTAAAAGTATACAAATTATTTTAGCAGAGCAGAAAATGATGAATCAGCATGGATTGAAGAAAAGCCCTGTTGATTAAACCCTGACGAAATATACTTATAATTTCCTCTTGATGGATAATTTTTTAGACTGATTTAATTTCGTACTATTTTCCTGCAACTCATTTGGCCAAGAGTCAAGATCTTCCGCCCATTTAAATGCTTGGTTATAACCCGACTCTTCAAGATATCTAGGGAAAGATTTTATCAGAATATCGTCAGACTGAAATACTAGTGCGTCGACCTCATTTCATTTTGGATTAGCTTTTTCAATAAATCCATTCATTTTATTTTTCGTCTTTCTCCGGCGGATGCTTCAAACCACCGATCCGCTTAAGGCCCGACCGGTTTGCGTCATCGATATAATCTGATCCCCCAACCAGACCGCTGTTTATCAATCAAACTGGCTCTTGGAATCGAGTCTCTCCCTCTATCTTGGTGCACCCACATGAGAAACCAGACGGGACAGGCAGGAAGAGATCCATCCTAAACCCAAAAGCCTCCAGCCACGAAAATAAAATGAGAGTTGGAATAAAAAAAAGCATGAGCATAAAACACTTATGACTTTTTTCTTTATTTTCTATCTCCGAGCAGTTTTCATCTCGGAAGCCATAAACAACCTTTATCGCTCATTATCACCCGTGGACACAAGGCCCCCATCGCTGACCTGTGTGTTGTGTGGAATGCCGCGTGCTTTGGCCCCAAATGGATTTTCGCGTCGAAGCAATGGGCGTGATATTACGTTTCTTAACTTCCCCCCACAATCCTTAAAGGGATGGATGGATGGTCGAGAAATTCCTTTCTTTCCGAAGTCTTCTCTTCCTCCTCCTCAATTCCTTACTCTCCCCAATTGGACGATTCCACCCAAAACCTACCCCCCTCTTTCGCTCTCTTCTTCCCCCCTCGTACTCCCTCTCTCAGCACACTCGGGAAAATATTACCCCCCCCCCCCTACCTCCACCGTCACCCCTTATACTAGAGCCCCCTTCATTTCTTCCGCTTCCTCCTTCCCTGCGTGTTGAGTTTTTCGGTCCGCTGGACCTATTCGTGCCCCATCATGCTCGAATAATGCCCCTTTATAAATGGCAGTACTCCCCATCGCTCGGAAACATTCCACTGGCTGGCTCCCACCAGGAGAGAAATATATAGGTATATGAAAAAAAATAATCAATTCCTCTTTGGGAATGCTTCGTCTTTCTCATATTCACTGTTTTCTAAAAGAAATTCTTTTCACTTTTTCCACCGTTTCTCTCACATCCGTCTCCTTATCGTTCCTTTTGGCTCAACGGTATACATCAATCCGCATCCCCTTCTCTTAATCTCTGGCTTACTATCGGTACTCGTTCTGATATCTTATATTAAGTACGATATTCTTGAGTCGTTCGTGTGTGTAGAAACCTCTACTGGAATTTATATGTTCCTAACCCTAACAATCGTCAAATTTATTGGTACACCGACTGTAATAAGTACATTGGAAGAGGCTTTTCGCCAGATGCTATTTTTTTGATTGGCAAGAGGACGCTGTTTATGAAGATGTGAAGCTAAATACCTTGAGAGAGAACGGCCCTATGTTCATTACATGATATTTTGCATAAAAAACTATCTCATATCATATATTTAATGTTTCGTTCTACCGTTCTTGAACTGGACACTATGTAATTGTATTCCTTATAAACATTTTTTAAGTCAGGAATTTACAGTTTGGAATAACTTAAAGGTTTTTAGAAACTAGTCATTCCCCGATAGGTTAGAATATCGGATATGATGGAAACCTGACCACTGCTTTACTACCCTTAACATACAATGCTTTCTTGTTTTGATAATGTTTATAGGAGACCGTCCTATACTCGGCGTAGCTTTCACCAAGAAAATGTTTCACTAAATCGTGTTATCTCAACTGACTACAGTCAACTCGAAATTTACACCTTTCTTCGAAGAATGAGTACATTCAGAAGCTAGAGAAAGTTTAGAGATTAAGCATTTGGCGCCAAGGCGTGCTTACTCGATGCCAGCAGATTGCATTTATTATTTTTACTCAGGCAACACAATATTTAAAGGTCTTTACTAGCAAGCAAATAATGCAGAGCTCAAGGGCTTTACCGCGGGCCAGTTTATCCATAACCATATCCATTGGATTCTTGGGGGGTTGTGTTTGAATCGCTCGTAATTATTCCGAGCACGTAACTAAGGAGTCACGTGGCACAATAACAAATGGTTCGAGATTTTGGCGTGTTTTAACCACTCGGATGGATATGTTAAGCGAGTGATATTTTGTTTATCGTGTCTATAGTCAGGTTATTATATTCCATCAACAGAATTTCGGTGAAAAAATACGATTGGGAAGACTGCGTGAGATTTTTACGAGCGGTACAAATGCATCAAAACCTCTAACTCTTCGTGATTGTACCACGTGACTCCTTGGTTACGTGCTCGGAGTAATTACGAGCGATTCAAACACAAGACCCCTGGATCCCTAAAGACGATGTGCGAGTCACTCGTCGAAACGTCAGAAGTTATGGAGAACCTGACTTGGTGTGAAAACATTGTGAGAGCTCTTTATTCACGTCATTCACCGGGAAAGCTTACATCAAATCATTACAAAAAAATAATTCCTTCGATCCTCTTCCCAGAGCACGCGAAAATTACATTTTCGTCTACCGTACATATATATTCAATTTTTTTCTGAATTACCCCTGCAATTATTTTGGCTCTTTACTCTGCCTCTGCTATGGGCTTGAATTTCCCGCAGGGGAAAGCAGCGTTAAGATCTATCAGCCCAAGAGTCTGCTTCCCTTTCTTCTATCTAAATGGCCGAATCTGCCCGACTGATAATCTCCCACGTGTCGTAAAATCGCGTGCGGACGCGAGCTGAAATTTCACGAGCGTGACCGTGATTCGAGATTGTCTTGCCGTGCTGGGACGGTTCGGATCGTGAGCACCGCTTGCTCATCTCTGGAACCTGGGGTTAGGGGTTGAGGGGGGAGGGGAAGATTTGCTGGATTTTCGGAGTGTGAGTGGAGCCATGGGAGGTGCGGGGTCGACGTGGATGGATTTGAAATGGGGCGGAACGGAGGGCCGAGGGATATTTGGAGGAGGTTGAGGGGCGGAAGGGGGGGTTGGAGAAGGCGAAGCGAAGAGCGGAATATAAGAGGGGGTGTCCTGAAGTACGCCCCACAAAACCAACCCCTCAGAATAAAGGAAAAATACCCCAATTTCTACTGGCCCATCCCCCGCCGCAGTGGGGATGAGAAGAGCGATATTAGCCTGCAGAATTTCCATCCTTCTTCTTTTTTTTTATTTCCGTGCCCCTTGCCCGCTCACTCGATTTTATTAAGTTCATTGGTTTTCGATGAGTTTTTTTTATTCCACTATATCATTCATTCGTTCCAATGGTGGCCCGGGGAAATTTTTTTTTCCTCTCATTTTTACCGCTCAAGTCTGACCATTAATTACGTCGCAGTACATTTTTTTGTGCTCTCTTTGGTGAAATTTGGAGTCTGTACGGAATAAAAAAAGTATGGAGAGCATCCTGCTATATCTGTATTCATTATAAAGGATTCACGGTCTATGCACATGAAATGATTAAATGTTTTCATAGACAGTCATTCTACGTCTGTCATAAAAGAAATTACGAATCCTTCTCAGTGTTTTTCAATTGTATCACACCGTAGGAAATAAATAACTGAATCAATTAGCTATTTCTTTGCCCACGTTATGGGTAAACTGATGCAATTTTAAGATAAATACTCTAATTACACAATCGCAGGTTTTTATAACTGATAAATGATATTCACAAAGGTTATCTATTCATAGGCGTACCAAACATGGGTTGTGGTTTATAATAAAAGTTTTTAATGAAATAAATTTCTTACCACCTCGAGTCATTTACAATTATTGAGTAAAATGGCTAAAAGCAGAGGGCCACGTTAATGTGTTAATAAAATTAGCAAACAACGTTGATAACATATATACCTACCCTTGGCCACTGTTCCATTGGCCTTCGGATTCTCTGGAGAAAATTAAAAATTAATCGTAAGGTATAGAATTCGGTATGTTTAATAAAATATTAAAGGGTGTTACTTTTTCCTGCTACTTAATTGATTATTAAATATTCACCCCGTATTTCGGCAGTTGGAGAGAAAAATCATAACATTCACAGGAGTTCTTCTTGCGAGAAAATATTTTTTTATCAATTTGAAACCTAATCAATTGATGTTTTATTCCAATGCTATATGGAATTTGTATCGAGCCTAAAGCTGAGCGTAGGGAAACAAAAGGTTAAATGCGCATGTATTTGGACCTCCTAAAAATGTTTAACAACGACGCATTCTGCTTGTAGGCAAACTATTATGTTAGTTTAAGCAGTTCTACCTCACCTTGGAATTGCAAAAACCTATCCATAGTCTAAAGTGATTCATAGAATTCCCATGGAAAGTTCTCTCTTGTTTTGATATTGCAAAGCCAATTTTCTTCCTTCAGCTGTTTCTTACGGAAATGGAGTCACACGTAATTTCTTAGTATTGGATGCATACGCATAGCAAAATTCTTTAATATCAAGAAAACCCCATTAACGGTTAATTTTATTTTCTCAGGTGACTTATTGTTGGAAATATAAAGCTTTTCAAAATAAAGAAAAATATGTTCTGTCCCAATAAATTTATTCGTTTCATTTCTAGGACATCACATTTAGTTAGCTCGAAAATGCTAAAAACGATTCGATACTTTGAAATCTTGGTAGAATGTTTTTCTGAGGAGTTAATGTAAACTTATATTTCTTATCAAAATTGCATTGCATGAGAAATGTTTTGCCATCCAATTAATTCAAATGCCTTCGCTCAGTCACAGTTTTTTTATTTATTTCCTCATTATTTATGGCAATTTACTTTCTTTGTGTACATACCAATGATTAAGTAGAATCTTTGGGTTAGAACAAAAATTTTGATGTGAATATAGTAATTTAATTTGAAGCAGCTATGTCATAAACCAATTTCACTTACGTGCCAAGCTAATTGTAGTCAAAACACGGTCGCTTCTTAAGTAAGTATTTATATGGCACTACTCAATATTTTAGATTTTTTAGTGTAGAGTACCTGAAGCTATTATATTTATTCTACAGCATATTTGTACGGAGACTTTGTTCATTGTGTTAGCAAGATACATACTTAGATAATTATCTTCTAGACGCCTCATAAATCAGATGAATGAAGTTCGTATGAATACAGACATTTATCTGAGTCTATGGTGCCAATGGTGTAACATGATGAACATTATCGGCAATAAAAATATGTTAGCAATGAACGCATAAGTATGTATTAAATGTGTTTGCAAATTTCACCGCTGAGACCTAAATTTTCTTAATCATGGTGTCTTATTGGAGACCACCAGCTTGTCATGCATGCTGTTTTCTTCTCTATTATGCGATTCATGCTTCCTGTAACGTCTCATGTTTCATGCTTAGTGAGTTTTGCATTTAGGATAGCATGAGAGAGCAAAGAACAGAGCTGTCTTTGTGCATAAAATGCATCCATTATATTTTTTCCGGGGAAACGGGAAGATTGCTAGGGAGGATGTAATGCTGAGAGCACATGACAACGGGCGGATATGCCTCTGAAATTACCCGCGACAAGCGGGTACATAATCTCCTTCCTGTTCTCGAAGGGAAATGGAGGAAGTCGTCCTTCTCAAGTTGACTCGGAAAGCAAATAAAAAAGTATAACATGCATTATACTGCAATTTATAGTTTTACTCGTGCAAAAAGTTCCTTGCCAGTAACTCGCCTCATCTCAGAAATGGCTTTTATCCACGGAAGATGTTATAAAGTCAAGCATAACATAAACAAGGGTTATGTTAACCTAAATCACGCCACATTTATAGATATACCTTTTTCCTTATATATCTGTGCATTCCGCTTTTCATACTAATGTTCTACTTATTTCTATTTGTTACCGTAAAACCGGGCTACTTTGCCCCTTAGGTCTTAGGTTCAAAGGAACAAAATGGTAAAATGTTTTTTAATAATTTTCTAAGAGTAGTTTTGGTGGTGTTACTGGTGGTATTCGTTTTTTTCATAGCACTGCTAAATCAACTCAGGATTGATAGCTTTTGAGTTTTCCACTTTACAGCAGCACCAATTGTTTTGCTTGCTGTATAAAATAGTTCATTTTTCATTACTTTAACTTAAAGTGTGCACATTTTGATTCATATTACGCCGTCTTGGTAAGCACATACTTGTGAAGACAATTTATATTTCTAAACTGTAGTATGATAAAAACAATAATAAGTTTTTTTCCAAAAATAATTCAACCATAAAAACAAGGTCAGGTAACTTCTGAATTAGGATTTGAATGACATCGTAAAATGTACTGAACTTACGCGTTCTGTTGTATACCTACGATGAACTTACGTATCCAACCACGAAGATTTTAATCCCTTGAAATTTTATTGCTCTAGGCGGACAGTATTATGAGCAACTCCTTATTTTCGGCGTTATATTGATTCGTGCGTTGATGCAAATTATACAGCTACAGTGAATGCAGAGATATTTTATGTGTAGAATTGGGTGCTTCTAATCATCATTAAAAAACAATAAATTAATGACATATTTCAATCAGCTATAAAATATCTGGTTATCAGTTACGTAATTATTTTGGGGTGAAAAACGCATCCCTCAATTGTTATGCGTATTAGATAATACTACCACTCACTCAATTCCACGCATGTTATATTGAAAACGATATTAGGCAAATTAACCATATTCACTCGGAAGATTTTCTAATTACTGGAAAAAAATATCGAGCGAAATGTCATGAAAAAGCCAAAATGAGATTGTATCTCTTATTTCTGCCGCGGAATGATGAACGTCAGTTGTGCATTTGTATTAAATCTGCCATCAAACGACTAACCTAGTTTTCATTCTTTCATACTACATCTATGATAAATGGTTTACAACTGAATGGCACGTAGCTACATACCCTTGCAATTATTGTAAATTTTAAAAGTTTCGTACCTCCTAATTCTTATGTTTTAAACAATTTGAATACATTTATCGAGTAAGCCATTTACGGCGGTGTAATTGAATAAATGTTTTGATGAAATGCAACACCAATAGTTCCACAAAGGATTATAACGAGTTATTTTCAGCAATTGAATACTTTCTAAAATGTAATAATTTTCTATCTACTGGAAATGCAAGCGTTTTTCCGAGAAAAAATGGAGCTTCCGCAAATGGGCCGAAAAGAAACTCCATTAAATAAATCTCTCACTAAAGGATAGCGGCGGCTGGAAATGATGTCTTTTGTATGTGCTCCTTGGAAAGCAAATCACGTTTGACACGTTTGAGTCTTTTTTGCTGTAGTCGTTTCTATATACGACTGTGAACGGACATCAAGGGTCTGGAGAGGAAGATACTGGCATTCGTCTTTCTTTCACACTCAAAGGTTTTTTTCTGTCACTTCAGAGTAGTCCTATCCTATATCTATGGGTGGTTTGGTACAAAGGTGATTTATTTTACTCCTCTTGGTGGTGTGCAGCAATTCGCCAACTTCAATATTATTGTGAATGACGCCATGCCAGCCTTTTTAGGATCTAAAACTATGGTTTCCAACATCGCTCACATTTTTTGTTCTATTCGCACTTCGCTCATATATACAAACTGTGCAGCCCCTAGTAATAACCAAAATTATTTCTATTGCCGTGATAGCTTTTTGAAGGGTGTTAGGAAAGGGATACAATTACGTCTTAACTTTAGCTTCATTATTTGGTATGAAAGTTATAGGAGCTGCATCTTTAAATAGATTTAACACGTTCATAATTAGAGATTCTATAACAAAATTTCAAAATAAGGCAGGTATACAAGACTTGATGATAATAAGGATTTTTATATTAGTAGAATAGTTTTATGCACTAAATAAAATAACTACCCTAACTGCCGGAAGGTTCATTTATCTATGGTAGCACCTACAGTCAAAATGCTAGTGGTATAAAATGACTTACACCTCTCCCTTCGACAGTAACAATGTTTCTTATGCCCCTGGTCTAATATTCGTGATCTAATCAGCCGTTGCCTTTAAAAGCCCTTCCTCATTCTCCTTTATCTTATTATTCTTCAGCTAATTATTAATTTTAATGCTGCAAGTGATTGTGCAACAGCATAATACTCATTATGCTTTATCTTTCTATTCTATGCTGTACCACTTACAAGGGAAGGCCCCCAACTGCAATCGTCAGATCGCGGTAAAACTTCGCAATGTGAAAGAAAATCAAAATTCATTTGGTCTTGTATTCAGAAAAGCGTCCATTAGGCCCTAGTTTTCGAGATATTTGCTATTGAAAAAGTTTTAAAACCTCCTGAATGATGCAGCCCGCAGTGCACCTACCTAGCCCCTGCACCGTTCTCGGACTTATCTTCAAGGCCAGCGATGGAGTGGATGGGTCTTCGTATGATTCATAACCAAACTAATAGCTTTGTGTGCGGTGCAGCCTGTATTTCTCACTCGTCAGCACATGCACTATGACTTTAGTAGAGGTACACGCGATCGTATGTTGTATGGACATTTGCCTTGACGCTTTCAGTCGCAGACGATGCTCGTCGAATAAAAAACGCTATAAGATTGGCCCATGGAATGGGCATCCCTCGACGTTAGACAGACAGCGTTCTTCCCTTTACACATGGAAAAAAACTTGAAAAAATTATATTCCCCTAATTTCGTTCCTTAATTTTTCATACCGATAACATAATTATAAATCTAATTTATTAGTACTTGGAACGCACGAAAGCACTTGGCCACCCTATTTAACTCTTCCACTGTAATCGTGAATTATTAGTGCCGATTCATCATCTAGGGTTTTCAATTCTAGGACTGGTGCTCTATGGTATTTTAGATACCTATTCGTAACTGATTTAAAAATATTCAGTAACAGCAATCACTAACACTTTTCGTGGCTACTTGAAGACGAAATCTTTGGAACTTTCACATTACTTCGTCGTGGGTGTTGCTTCTCCCATGAATTCAAAATAGGGGACGAGGAATGGGTTAGTGGCCATTACTCGCTTCCTTCCTGTAATTTTGACCGCGATGTTTTCGGAAAAAGAACAAGTTCATACGGAACCTAAGTTGGAAAATATTGACCTTGATCCAGTTATTTTCCTGATTTCCTGATCCGGTAAGACAGGAGAACCAAACTATGTGACGAAAAGGAAAACGCTCTATCCCTTGTGCTCCGCCCGTGAAATATAAAGGTCATCATCATCGCTGTTTTTCCAATAATTTTTGCAAATTTTTCACTGCATTTTTATGCAAGCTTTCCTTCTACAGGAATCGCAAAAGCACTGAAACGCAGGAGAAATAGCAAAAGGGACATGCGTACATGGCTAATATTGTTTGGTTTACCCTTAGCCATGCCATGATGCTTACGGATTTCAGGCCTAAACTTTCAAATGAGTCAACACTGGTCACGAGATAGTGATTAATCTGCTTTACTCCTTGCATTATGGCTGAAGCCCAAAAGCTGAAGCCACAAAAACATCTAATGCGGAGTCTCACAACAGATGTACAAACGCAGCCGCAATAATTTCTCCTTCATTACCATTTATGTAACGTAACTCGAATGTAGATGTGCACAATTTTACTGCAATGAAAGGTGGGCGCATAAACTTAGATTGAGATAAAATCCAGTAAATAGAAATAGATCCGTGAAAGGAATGAATGCGTAATTAAAGGATAGGATTGGAATTGATATAAAAATTAAAATTCTGACCAGGATAAATTATTTTTAAATTGCAAATAGTATAATTTATATACTACAAAAATAATTAAGCACAAAGTTGCGACTTAAGAAGAAAAAAAAATCAGGAGATTCGAATCGGAGGAAAAATATTGACTGTCCAAGACGTTACTACTCGACCAGATGTTCTTCTGAAATTTGGGTATTTAAACTGGAAGATATAGATTGTGCCCAAGTATGTTCGGCGGGTTGCATCTTTCAGGGTTTTTAAAACATTTTAAATCGTAAATATCTCGAAAACTAGGGGCTGATGGACACTTTACCAAAAACACGTGTCTAATGAATTTGCGTTTTCTATCAGCTTACGAAGTTTGATCGCGATCCACAGATTTCCGTTGGGTATCTTCCCTTGCTAGATAGGGGAAAAGAGGACAATGCATTAAGTGCTGGATTTCGTATGCTGTATGTAGAATTTAGCCGAATGCTGAAGTACGCTTTAGTCTTCCCCAGGAAAAGCTTATATTAAACAGAGAGCAAACCTACTTTGAGTTATTTAAGTATTCCGTATGACGTTTCGAGGGGTTTGAGCTATTCTTACGTTGTCTTACGTAGGGCGGTAAGGGGATCCAATACAACCTTGATGTTAGCTACCCTGAGATGGCAATTTTATGATTGCCGGACGAAAAATCTTACTATATTGGTTTACTGCTGAAGCGGTATGCTTGAACTTTAGAAAAATGCATCATTAGTTCTTTGCAGTTACATTTGCTGTGAATCGCGAAATATCGAAAACCGTTATCGATATTCGACTATTAATTGATATTCTGAAGTTTCTCTATAGGAACTATGATTAAGGAAATAAATTAAAAACGGGGGGGTGAGGTGAACTTCTGTGCACTTGGGCATGGAATCGCCCATGCATGCATATGGTCTCAAACATGTTTGACAACTCACGTAAGATTGGGAGGGGACGGGGGAGGAGAGGTTGATGAAACCTGGCAAATGTCAGAAGGGAAATTGAAATTGGCAAATTCCGGATGCCAAAAAATGAATTCATGCAAAGGATGCAAAGACTAATCACGATGTACATAGAAGACTCAAAGTTCAACAAAACGAATTTATGCTATCTAAAATTGCGTGGTCACATGGAAGAAGGGTATGGAAGAAAGAAGCTTCATTCTGTTGCTATAAGAACTTATTGAGATGCATTGTACATAATGGCGTTCTTATAATTACGCTTTAAAGATAAAAATGTCCATATGAAATATAATAGAATTGCTATTCCTACTACGGTGTAACTAATATTCTAGCGGTGCCCAAATAGAGAGCTTCTTCACTTTTACGCTCAACTTATCCATTTTTAGTCCACAAATAGATTAAGAATATCATGCTCTATATTATGCTCTGAGGTCTTGATAAACTTTGATAGCTTCATCGTGCAACATAAAGCTTAAATTAGCGGATAGGTTAGTATTAAATGACAACAAAACTTTTATCAAAACCGATTTCATTTCAAATTTGTTCGAGTGATTGATAATGTTAAACTATTTGATCTTCCTTTCACTGTTTGGACGAGGTAGACTGGCTTACAACATCACGTGAATTTTCCTCACTGATGGACTTTCTCTCTCTCGTTTATACTTTTTAAAGCTCCCCACGTTATTCCTACTACCATGTTCTTTGGCTTAGACGTGTTTTTTCTAGCTTTATGTCCAGGAGTTACAGTGCGAGGGACCCCAGAGAACCCCTGTCATGGTTTCAGGGCTGAGGATTGACCCCTCGTGTCATTCCCTACGCTCCCCTTTCCACATCATGTATCTTCATCACTATTCTCCCCACCCTTTTCCTGTATTCCTTCACATTCATCCTTCTTTTTCCTTCGTTCCTGTCCCAAACCATTCGACTCAAATCCCTCTCCTATCTACTCCACCCTCCCAATCCCAATATCCTATCGAACTTCTTTATTTCTTTCTCTCGGTGTCATATAACCGGTGTTGAGCTGGATACCTCCTCCCCCTCCACTCCAATTTCAAAAAGATACCCTATGCAATAAACTCTGATCTCCCTCACCTGCAATTCACTTCCAGCCGTCCCATTCAGACTATGGAAGAGCTCGAAACTCCATTCACTGGGCTCCCAAATTGTTGCTTCTTCCTTCGTCTCCCCCTTTTGCTATATCCTCTGAATCTCCTCCCGATTGGTGGCACGAATAAATAGTTAAATTGGAGTATTACTTTGAATCAGTTGGGCTTTCGCGAGGAGCTGGAATCAGAAAGGTCAGAGCGTCACTCAATTACATCTAAATCCGAGAAGATAAACCACCTTGAAACGTGGATATTCCTTGCTGGAGCTACTGATTTATAAATAGAATAATTTTACTTATGAACTAAATGAGGAAATTTTTGACACACACTGCAACCACTACCAAAAGAGAAAGCGGTTAAGTAAAATAGAAGATAGTCAAATAAATATCAGGGGAAGATCGTTTTTCCTAACCACCATTCATGATCAAAGAAACTATCAGAGGAAAACATAATATTGTTTTAAGATTTGTAACCTAAATTCCCTATCATTATGTGTTTAAGTGTCTTACAGTTAATCATTTACTAGAATTTGTTTGCTAGACTCATTCACAAAATTAGGAGATGCAACCACCGGGTTAAAATAGGGAAAAGAAATTGAAAATTGAAGTGAGAATAACGAAAGCCCCAGCATTCGGAAGAGAGAAGCCTAATGCCAACATTAACTAAAAGGAGAGGTTCTTGAACCAGAGAATTACATCCTACCTTTAAGTGTATCCTTCTTCTACCTTGGAAGCTCCAAGACATGCGAAGGGAGAAGTTCAACGAAAGTTCAAGCAAAGAAGAGCTCTAGCCAAAAAAGCATTCGTATTGAAAATACAGTTGTTGCGGTCAAAGGAAACTGGATTAACCATTAAAGAAGAAGAACTTAATGACATTATTGTGAAAATGTCCGTTTAACAGCTCAGAGATTTGAACTCTGGAATAGAAGAGAATATAGGGTTTTGAAACTTGGTGCTGGAGGGGGATGCTGAAGATAAAATGGAGAGATAGGATCAGAAACGAGGATAATAAATAGAAGAGGAAAACCCATATAAGGACAAGGCCCCGATGCATTGGTCACACTTATGTTAGAGGCACAACGAACTTATGATAAGCATAATAGAAGGGAAATCCTAATGAAAAAGGCCGATGGACAAATATATATATGAAGTAGATGAGAGAATTTTTGAAACAGAAGAGCTACAAGGACATAAAGAAGTTATTAGAGGACAGGGAAGAATATAGGGATGCATTCAACCAATCCTAGTATTGATTGAATGACTAATGATGATGAAATGCAAGAGTTACTTTTCCCTTAAAAAATTAGAACCAAGGCTAAGAGCACAAAAGATTCAGGAGAAAAAACTGCGTTTGCTTTGAACTCGTGAAGTACATTTGAGCAGGAGAAGACTAGTGTTTTCTTATCGCTTGCTCTGAGTCAATATCGGAGATGCTGATTGAAATGTAGACATACTTTTAGCCAAAATGAAATGAGGAAGGCGAGAGACACGCTAAGGTCCCCCTCATCCCCCGTCACTTCATCAAACGACATTTTTCACGAAATAAAACCCTACTTTTTCAAACTTCTTCATTCTCTCCAGCGGCTTCCAATTTTTCTTACATTTTCTTATCTGATTTTATCAGCCCTTTGCTTGATTTTATGGCTTCTGTTTTTTCGTAAAGAAGGAAGGAGACAGATTGAGTTACGTGGAGGTTGCAGCTGTTTGAGAGTGAGGTTGAATTCCCTTTCAATCAATAGCTCTTATATAAAAGTATTTTTTCATTCCTTATTATTCTACGAATTATTGAATTTAGCTTACCATTTCCGGGTTAAACTTCCTTAATGATTCTTCAGTTTTTAGAAATGGAGTCCTTGATATTAAGATAGGTTCTGTTAGGTTGATGTAATAACGCTAACAAATTGTTTTTAAAGCATCTAATGTGGTTTAGGAAAAAAATTGGCATTCTATGGTGGAACAACATTTGCATAAAAGAGTATTTGAATTTTTCTTAATAGAAAAACTGAAATGGTGTTTCGTGTGGTTAAATAAAGATCTCATAGGTATTCTTTTTTAGAAACGCATAAAATAAATTTATTGAAGGAGGATACCGATGGTTGATTGACAAATATGTTTCTCTGATAGATTTTACAAATAATAAGTATGGTTAACCATTGAGGGACAAACACACATTTAAGTGAGCCCTTAGATGTGTGGTCCACAGGCTGTCCGAAATGTGCTCGCTGGGATTGAAATGTATATGACAAATGTATAATGAGTTGAAGAGCATATATATTCATAAAGCGCCATTTTTTCTGTGGACAAAAGGAACCATAATAGTTGAAATAGATCTCTTTCCATGACATTCAAACCCTCACTACGTACACTAGACTTGATTAATTTTTTAATTAACTTATCAATATTACTAACACATTGCCATGCATGACATAGCCTGAACGATTTTGTTTTCCACAAGAATCACTATCTTGCAGTGCCCAAGAATTAGGAGTAGGTATTAGTGATACCAATCAGTGGTAGTATCTTAGCCCATGTATCGCACGCTGGCATGGTTTTCAACGTAGCTCTCTCCTAGTTTCTGGTTTAGCCATACCGTGTTATCTCGGCTGCTTTTTTGTCCACACCTAGCTGGCAGGGGGAAGTGCGGGGTTTCGAACTGGGACGAGTATTTCAAGACTGATGTTGGGTCCACCCGTGTCCCACACCCTGAAGGTGACTTGCAAGATACTTCATAGATGTATATGTGTATCAATACACTTTTCTATGATTGCTAAAAAAAATCCGGCCGGCAGAGCCCATAGCAGGCATTTAAATTCATACAAAAACAGTCTCATAAAACATGATGAATTTAAATCACTTTGTACTATTCCACTTAGACTCTTTATTTCACCAATTTCAACGCTCATTATGTCATTTTCAAGACAATGTTGGTAACAGTTTTCGACCTTGTTACCAATAAAACGGCACGATAGACGTTGAAACCGATCGGTGCAATAAATAATTTGAGAAAAATTGAAAACATTTATTCATTTTAATCATACCTTATGTTGATAAATTCTCATTAGTATCGCCTACCTCCATCAAATTAATAGTAAATCGCAATCGCTAAACCACCATCTACTAATGATAATAAGGCGAATGTTAACTGAGGATAATGAGGACAACATGCCATGTCTTTACTCTTCTACTCACGAATGAGCCCTCTCCCCTCCTCAGTACATGACGTGGCTCTTCAGCTCATCTGCTCGAAGAGTTCTGTTCAACGTGCACGCGTTCAACTGCGCTCTCTTTTTTCCCTCGTGTTCGACGTGGGATCCACTTCACACAACCCGCCCAAGCACATCCACTTCCTCCCTTCCCCCGGCACAATCCCTGCCAATGCCCGCGCCGAAATCCCATGGCCGCAATAAAGGGGAGAAACTCATAAATTGAAAGGAAGTTGGCTCACCGTCTCTCTTCGTTTGAGGGTTTGAGGATCAATCATTGTTCGGAGGAGAGGGTGGGGGTGCGTCATGAAGATTCCCTCCGGACCAATCGAACGCTTCCGTTCCCATACCACCCGCGAGATGCCACTCCTAACGCCCAACCCCACCCCTCCCCTTCTCCCTCCCACCCTCACCAACTTCTCACCCCTATCACGCCCCTTCAATCATCCGAATCTCCCCGAATGCGAAGATGAAAAGAAGATATACTTCGCGGTCTCGGGAGACTCACGCGCAGCATATATGTGCACAGGGCTTGGTGATATTAAATTGTATCGAATCGATATCGACATTTTGGTTCGCTTTGCCTTATTGGCATGAAAAAGTTGAGGAGATCGACTCAGACTGTTGGTGATTTTTCTCCATTCAGACTACGCGGACGATAGTTCTCTTCCCTTTACATGGTTGGTGACCTACATCATCCTTCAACGATGGTGTAGTAATATAATCGTCAACTGTCATATTTTAATAACATGAACTGATCGTATTTTGTATTTACTTTTGAATAAGATGGAGCATTGAATTCTTATTGGGTTACGCACCGTGTATTCATTTCCATTTTATTCAACGTTGCGATGAATTGATTTGTGAGTTTCAACATGGACCTTAGGATAATCTGGGATAGTGCTCATTTGCTTTGTCACTCAAAAGGGTACAAGGATCGCATCACTTCCTCGACAGAAAGAACATTAACCGGGATTAAAGCTTCCAACTAAGCACAACATGGAGGCCTATTCTAGGTGCGATCAAAAAAGCTGTGGAAAATCAGCATGGTAGTAGGGCTGCAATTAGCTAATCAGCAGTCACCTGAGCTCTCAGGATTGTTTATAAGTCGGTCAATTTTTGACGCAAGATGATGTATGAGTTGTTCAAATTTAACCGGAATTTTCATTATCCTTATGGTTATGAGCGAGACACCCATTGAGATGTTGGATAAAATGGAAATATGTATTGATTCGGTGTGTAACCCGAGAAAAGTTCACTTACAGTATTCACCGGGAATTTATTAGTTCTTACAAAATAAAGCATATATAATATGTTATTCTTATTATGTTTTCAATCTCTCTCCTCAACTCTCGGACTAGGGAGTCCATTTGAATTTCAGACGAATGTATATAATATGTATTACTTTACGAAGTAGTGTAAAAATTCGTCTACAAGGGCAATAGATGGTTATTATTTCACTGCATTAGTTAAATTTCCGCCAGAACTCTAGCAGACCGAACAGATCTATTTAGAGATATGAAAGTATAAAAAATATAATAGATTATTATGATAAAGCCACTCTAATCTAAATGGATATTTCGATTTAATTGGATATTTCATTTTATCGTGGGCTAGCCTCATTCGTTCAAACCACATCAATATGCTATATACCTATAAACCCGCGGATTGTGAATGATGTGACTTGATGCGCCTCTGGGGAACTTAGGAGGGAACACTGCGGGTGTTACAGCCATTAGCGATAATCAAGTTCCATTTCCGGGTGTTAGGTGCCTTGATTACCGCTTGACGAACAGTAGTTTCACTTGCGTTACTTGTGGCTTATTTAGATGAAGGAGACGTAGTAATGGACTGTAATAAAATGAAAACATACCCAGCTATGAAGAAAATGTATACAATTCCAGTTTCATGATTTTTATAACCATGTAAAAAGTTCATTTCAGTATTTAATGAATTTTAATGTGGCCTGAGCATCATATCATCATATATATTATTTCTCAAGGACTTTTTTTTTGTCAGTACGCCATAACTTCCTCAATACTTCATCAATCATCATATATATTATTTCTCAAGGGATTTTTTGTCGGTACGCCATAACTTCCTTAATACTTCATCAATTGTCATAAATGAGGCATCATTTTAAAGCTTTTCTTAACCGCTACACCGGAAAAATATAAAAATTACTCACATTTCAGTTTTTTCGAAAAATTACAATTGAAAAAAACTGTTTTTTGAAATCCCGCCCTCGGCCTATCGATCCTCTATCGAGAATATCGAGATATATCGAAATGAAACCGATTTCGATTTCATGCATCTATTATCTCATTCCGCATTTAATTTCGACTTAAAATATTGATTTTAGGTATTCGATCTCTTTATAAAATGAATTAAATTAATCAAAACTTAAATTTATATTTACTTCCCCAAACCGCTCGCAGTCATTTGTTTTTACTTAGTCCATGACGACCAACTTACTTCGTCTCTGCTCTCTACGATAAACAAACCCGGCGATCAAATCAGATTATTTACTTTAAAGAAATCTACAGTTCAACTAAAAAGTAAGTTCCGTATGGATTCTGTAGCCTTTCTATTTCGTCTCATCGATGCGCACTCACACCAAGGACGCGCAACTTCTACGCCAAGCGGACCTCATCACCAGCGACACCTCGTCCATGGTTCCGAAAGAGGCACTCGTCGTAGTTGACAGACTCTTACGTGACATCATGAATAACAACCTACCTTATGGAGGCAAAATTGTCTTTGGAGGCGATTTCTAACAAGTTTTGCCAGTTCTTAGACACGGCGCTAGAACAGCCATTGTCGAACTTTCAGTTAAACGGTCTCCATTGTGGGATCATGTTCAAACTCGCAAATTAACGAAAAAAATGAGAACAATTGACAACCCAGTTTTCACAAAATGGTTGCTTAAATTAGGGAACGGTGATTTAGATATTTTTCCAGAATACCCCAACCAAGACATCGCAATTCCAAAACATTGCCAATGTGACTACAAAAGCTTCATTTCCAAAGTTTTCAACGTCACAGAAATCAATGAACTCAATGTTAACCAAATTTATTCAGCAGCCATATTATGCCCAAAAAATTACGATTGTACCACAATCAATGATTATGTTATTTCGAATTTTTTACCTGGACAGGAAACGGTTTATCTCAGTTCTGATTCGTTTCTCTGCGAAGAGGCGGAAAACGCTCAGTTGTATCCATTAGAATTTCTGAACTCATTAAGCCCTTCAGGTTTGCCACCTCATAAACTAATACTAAAAAAGACTAAACTAAACTACTATTATCATGTTGATTAGAAACCTAAACGCTAAGCAGGGCTTAATTAATGGCGCCAGATTAGTTGTAACTCACTTGGGCAACTACACTGTATATATATATATATATATATATAACCATTCATTCATTCACTCAAACCGCTCACAGGCGTAAATAATAAATATTTCGTTCAAACAGGTGGTGAAAGAAAGAGTATAGGAAACACATAAAATGTGATGACACAATGGTGATGTGAAGATGGAATGATGGCCGATTCCAAGTGAAAAAAATTCGTCTAGACCGGGAATTGAACCACGGACCTTCCGATTTCGCTACACTATATATATATATATATATATATATATATAGTGTAGTTGCCTTTGCACATGCATGGGTGTGGAATGAGTGCACACCCCACCATCATTGGTGCACACTCCCCCTCATGGGTGCACGCCCCACCCTCATTGGTGCACACTCCCCCTCATGGGTGCATGCCCCACCCTCATGGGAGTACACCCATTCATCCCATTGCACGTGCATAGGTGTGCACCCCACCGGCATTGGTGCACAACCCACCTTCATTGGTGCACAGCCCCTTTTGGGTGCACGCATCACCCATATGGGTTGTTTTTAGCCTTATGTCTAAATGCATCTTTGGGGTGGGCTACTAGGTTGACTCCTGGGGTGCACCCCTCCTGGGTGCATACCCATAGGAGTATGCTCATTTACACCCATAGGTGTACACCCATGGTAGTTTTTGGTCAACACCCATGGGTGCACACCTATGGGTTCACAGCCATGGGTGCGCAGCCATGGGTGTTGACCAAAAACCCCCATGGGTGTACACCTATGGGTGTTGTTCGACCAGGGCAACTACACTATCTCAGCGAAATTGATTGACTCCGGTCAAACTGTCGTCATACCACGCATTAACCTCACCCCTTCTGATCCTACCGTGCCTTTAAAACTAACTACGAAGCAATTTCCCATAAAATTTGTCTTTGCCATCACTGAGACAAATAAGTCACAGGGACAGACGCTAACAAAGGTAGGATTGTACTTGCCTGACCCTGTTATTTCACACGGTCAGTTGTATGTGGCGTTTTCCAGGGTGCGCTCTTTCAGTGACATCTATGTCTGTGTAAAACAGACCCACCAACAAACAATCACAGATGACCATATCATCACTTCAAATATAGTGTTCAAAGAGGTCCTGTAAACATGTAAACATGCTCTAAATATGTAAATACCTTAACCTTATATTTCAAAAAATATATAATCTAAAATTTAAACACATATCTATTCCTTACTTCAACCCACACCTACATAAATGACGCATTAACTACACGGTACTTACTATACGGTGTGCACTTCAATTAAGTGGGATTTGAGGAGGATACAGTGTGAATGCTTCGCACGGGTCGACTAGTTTATATTTAATATAGGATTTAATGTTGCATTACTTACCCAACGGTATAGCGTTGTAATATTCTAAAGAGATCAACTCAAGCTGCGCTTTCTATCGGATGAAAAAGATGATCTCTATTCATGCATAAAACTGTTTTTTTAACTGTAAGTTGAATTTAGTGGTGGGAATGCTACTCTATCCGTAGCAACCAAATTCACTGCATATTCAGTTCAAAAGCTACGTAGAACTAGCCTACTGGCCCACAATTTACAGGCAGGTGAACAAAAATTTAATAATTAACCTGTATTCTACTTGTTAGGTAAGAATAGAGAGAACCTCATCACGAGTCAAAGCCACATGTTAATTTAACACATTCATGGAAAGATAAGCGGCCGTTTCTTTTACCTATACCAATTGAGGCATTTTCACGATTTTCGGTTATTAAAATTGCACCACGAGGCATTCATCAACATTGACGTCTTCTTAATACCCTGCGAGATACCGGAGTCAGTGCCAGGAGATTCTGGGACATCAACCATGAAAAAGGAAAAGTATAAGAAAAAAGAAGAAAGTTTGCATTTGAGAAATGGTGGCCCATCCATTTTTTTCTTTCAGCGGTGAATGGTTCGAAGGAAGAAATGATTATTAAATGAACCTATCCGCATGGAAAAATATCGATCCTATTATGTTACATTTTGTATTTTAAAAAGATATATTCATGGTTAGTAGCAATTGGCGGCGCCGTTACTTTGTGAAATTAACACATTACTTAACACAAGGATAAATAAATACTTCGCAATTTTCCACGCTTGAAGATTATGTGAATGCATTGAAACTGGTTATGTCACAAATAAAACGGCTGGAGAGTCGCTAAGTATTTATTTATCCTTGTGACAAGTAATATGTTCTACATAGTGGTATTCTATATTATTCTATAGAATTTTAAAGTATTCTATAGTATTTTATAGTATTGCATAGGATTCTTTGTAATAACGATATCCTCCCTGTCAACCTGAAACGAGTAATTTGAGCAATTTTTAGTAATCTAAGCCTTTTTATCACCTTTGAATCTTTATTGGCTCCCACCATTGCCCTTTCTTTTTCTTTGCTGCACACACTGTTGACTTTCGCATTAAAAAAAACTCGCAATATTCCTATGTATTTGAGAACCTTGCCCTTCTCTGGTGGTCCCAGTTGATTGTGGTGAACTCTAGACAAGGCGTTAATGAAGGTGTATAAAGTTTGTATTTCATCGTCCAAAGATCTTTCTCCTTGGTACCAGAAGGTGCTCTGAGATTTGAGCTCGGAGTCTTCTTCTCTTATCTGGTTTCACTACTTCCTTGTCTACCGCCCAGTATACTGCATAATGCTACGGACCAAGATATAAAAAAACTCCAATTGTGGGAAACGAACAGGACTTATTCATTTCACTGATTCGTGGCCATTTCCAATTGAATAGCCCCTTGCAATGAAATCCTCAAAAAACCCAATGCAACTGCCGAGCGGGGGGAAGTTGTTCAGGCCCAGTTCCGAAAATTACCGCGAGGACGCATTCGGGGGGTGAAAAAAAGAACTTCAAGAGCCGAGAATGAGAAAGATAGGAGCGAGGGTTGTTGTCCAGGGCTTCTCATCGCCAAGAGAGTGAGGCTATGGGAGGGATGCTCCAGGAAAGCGAGCAGCTCGAGACAACTGCTGGAAACTGGTGATCCATCCAATCCGGAGTGAATGGCACGGAGGGTACGCCCAGATGGAATTCACTACTTTTTTTCTCCGTTAGCATTGAATCGCTCCCAGGGACAGATCTTCCCCCCAAGCTTTGAGTTCAAGTGCGTATAGTAAAATCTCCAACCCTTTTCTCCCCAACCCCCTTATGCGGAGCGGCCACCCGCTGAGTTAGTGACCCTCCCCCAGGTTTCTTCTTTTACTCTCGTAATCCCCTTCCCCTGCTCCCCTATCCCCCCAAAAACCTCTCCATTCAGCATGGATATAACCCTTTCAGAACTAATGTTTCTCGTACCAAACCGTATTTGGCGTTTTTCGAGCTCTGAGGTAGATTGTTCAAGACATGCGAAAAGAGAATACTGATTGACCTGATATAGCTAAATGATATTATAAATGAAGGAGAGAGATGGTAAATCAACTGAATGCTCATGTTCCAACAAGAAAAGTTAGTTAGGTTAAATAAGATGACATTTTACAGCATGAATGCTAAAGGTGACTGCTGTAAAAATGCTCCCTTTAACCGAATATACACGAAATATAACAAATTATGCAATGATCTTAATCTTTACCATGATCATAAAATGTTTTACCATGATGTCATTTAAAAAATATCCAATTAATGCAATTGTGATATGTAAATTAAAATAAAATATATATGCAAAGTATGTAGCCAGCTTTGATCATCATTACCTGGTGTTCTGCCTGCTGGCAGGTCCCCAGAAGATGAGAAGGGAAAACTAATGTATATTATATTTTAATTCTTGTTTCATTGGTTATTTTTCACCGTGTAATTATATTTATATGTTGGGTGAATATTAAAAATAATAAATACACCATATAGATATAAATAAATCACTTCCCATAAAATGTTATTGGCCTTATCATAAAGAAAAAAAATGCATTTTTCCAATGATACCATTATATTTCCCAATTAACAAACCACAATTCAAGATTACTACTGAGAAATAACACCCTTATTACTTGAAATCTGGCACGGCTAGGCGCCCGGAGAGAAAAAAAGGAGGCCTTTAAAAATTGAGGAAATTCTCACTCTCCGTAATGCACTTGGCAAAATCGCAAAAAATATTTGGTTGAGATGCCGTTTCCAGTTTTTGGTGTGAAGAAAATGTGTGAAGTTTAAGGCTTGTACATCTAAATTTAGCTAATTACTGAGAATTTCAGTCAGATGAAACAAAGTCTTTGCGTCCCTATTATTGCAATATTTGCCTCAAGCTTCTTACAGCTGCTTAAATTGCAAAAAAATGAAAAATCGAATATGACTAGCGAAATATAGCGCTCAAACTAGCTTAATCATTCAATGTGAAGTCAAATGTGTTTACTTGTTTATGGTTCCACATATTTAATGTTGATTAAATGGCAACGCAATATTGAAATCAGGGAACAAACAACAATACATCTATATATTTTAGGCGTAGCTACAATAAAATATTTACAGTCATGTATATCACAGCGCAACGATTGTATAAAATACCTTTCATTTAAAGTCGATTCCACAAGTATTGGTGCATCAGGCAGGATGAAAATGTATCAGAATGTTTTATAAGATATGGTTAAATGGCAGGGTTGAATGTCAGGATCTTGTAAAGTTTCGAGAGCTTGTGGAATACTACGCGATACTATTAACAAATATATCTTACTGTGTCTGCTTCGCAAGTATTGGTGCTCAAGCCGGTAGGAGAAGTATTAGAGATAAGGAGAAACCTAGCGCCGGCTATGGCGTGCTCCTACCAAGTGATGACTTTAATTACCCATGGTTATTCTTATAACAGGAAAGAGATAGTATAAGAAAACATTTTATTTGCATCTTAATGCCCCGCGTATATTTCTACACACTCTGCTTGCTACTGCCCTACAGTTCAAAGGCATGTTGCAGGGGTTAATATTAACTACAGTCAATGCACTGAACTACTTGAGCAACATTTACTATTTATTTTTTTTTCAACTCTTCTAAATGAACTTATACAGGAGTAAATAGGATTAGTAAAGACTCAAACAATTGAGAGTTATAAAGATGAAAGAAAAAAATCCATCAAGCCATAACTTTCTTCACTTTTTTCCACGTTATTACCCAAAATCGTAATTACATATTTTACTGAATATAAAAATTCGAAAATGGATTCCATGAAGGGTGGTACACTTTAGCATTTGACGGGAACAAAACCTCCCACTGCAAACTGGTAAGATGTTTTCACACTATGGTGTACTTCAACTCGAAAAGGAAGGTTGAAGGTATTCTTGTGGCCAGGATCCTCAACTTTTTAATTGAAATAAAATATTTACGCCCGGTTGTATAATAATTGGTTTAAATATTATGTCAGTATGTAATCAGAAGTTAATCCGTTCTCCCATTGAAATCACTCACGACAAGTTACCGTTCGTCTGAAGTATCTTACAAAGCATCAACGCTCACAGACAGTTAAAATCAAAATTGCAAAAATGATACATCATTATGGGGTTAATATTATCCCGGCATTATAAAACTGGGTCTAGGAGTATTAACAGGTTATTATCAATTGTTATAAAAAACTAAAAGGATTTTGTTTTTTTTCAGGTAAGTGGGCTGAATGAGAGGCTTCAATTCCAGGTGATATCGGAAAGGTAAATAACTTTTACATCTAGCATGACTGATGCATAACTACGCAACACAGTCATTTATTCATAAAATTATCAAACCCCGTATTGCCGCGTTCGCATTATATCTTGCTCTGTAGAATTTCTCCGTAATAATACATTTTAACTTAACGTTTTTTCTGCCTAGATATTGGCCTGCTCTACATGAAGTGTGGCCATTGAAGGTTGATTTACAATTTGTGGAGGAGGCCGAAGTATGTACGTTTAATGAAAATATACGTTAATCGCAAAACAGCCTGAATATGAGCTTTGTTTTGACTTTGTCCCTGACCCCTGGGGTAGGGGGAATCTCTTATGTTTACGCTTGATATCACTGAAATGACAAAGCGGCCGTTACATATTTTTCCTCCGAGAAAATATTTATGTTGGACTAGCTAGTGTGGTGTCCAAAGCCGACACATTGGACGAAAGAACAGTGATTGCAATATTCCGTGCAAATGGACCTATGTTATTCATCAAGCCTCGTTCAAATGATCCACCATATTTTTCCAACATGGAATTGGCTGGATGTTCAACATTAAAACTTAGCACTCATCCTTGGTTTTATGCTCTTTTGATATCTTTTGGGTCAAAATAACTTGGAGAAGGTGTTTATTCAATTCCGTCTTATAATAAGTAGGAAGCCAGCTGATTAAGTTGGTTAGAGTCGTGGAGAAACAGGCATTGGCCAGTCGATCATCGAAAGGATTTAAAGCTTTAGTGGATGCATTGGAAAACCAGTGCGAGAAATACGGAATGAAGGTTAACCACAATTAAACAAAAGTAATGAGATTCTCTAGGACAAAGAAAGTAAGGCTGGTTATAGAGGTAGAAAACAAACTGGAGCAAGTAGAACAATTTAATTACTTGGGTAGTACGCTGGAAGAAATTGGGCATAGTATCAAAGACATTAGGAGCAGAACAGCGCTAGCGAAGGAAGCGTTCAATAATAGAAGGGAGCTGATGACGGGGACCTTAAGTAAGGATGTTAAAAAGAGGCTGGTGAAGAGCTTGATATGGAGTGTGGCGTTGTATGGGGCAAAAACGTGGTCTTTAAGAAAGAAAGACGAAAATAGACTTTAGGCGTTTGAGATGTGGGTGTGGAGGAGGATGGAGAAGGTGCGTTGGTCGGAAAGGAATACAAATTAGGAAGTGCATGACATGGTGGGTGAGGAGAGGAAACTTATAGATGAGATTAGGGGAAGGCAGGGTAGGTGGCTGGAAGTGGTAATGAGAGGCGATGGTTTGCTGGAGGCCGTGGTAGAGGGAAGGATGTTGGGCAAATGGGGAAGAGTAAGAAAGAGACTAGGTTTTATGGACGGGATGAAGAAAGGTAGAACTTACACTGGGATGAAGAAAGAAATACTAGAGGCAGATAAGGCCCTGCACGTGTAAGAGTCAGTTAGATTTTCTCTGAATTTTATCATAACCTACCATTGACCTGTAGATTACTCAGATTATGATGATGAATAGTATATATTCCTTTATTATTGTATGTACGATGCCTCAGATCTCATTTTTTAGTATTTCGTCTGCTAATATATGCGTTTATTAATCCTTTTGCTTTCAGAGGGCAGCTTATTTTTTCCTGGAATATTTATTTGCAACCAAGAGAAACGCTATAATTTCAGGGATATTATTCAGATTAATGTCGAAGAGATATAATATTTTAGAATTTAATTTTATTGTTTGGGTACTTGCTTCCATTTGTCTAAAAATGACATTTATTAGTTCAAAGGCATGATTGAAACTCACTTACTCACTCACAAAATAAGCACACATACTTTTGGTGGGGTTGTTGCCAAAGACCAAGAGGGTTTTGCTGGACATATGGGTGTTTCATGTGTTCATAGAATCGCGACATGCTACATTTTCCCTTTCAACTGGGCTCTGATCTGATCTACGCGCTCTTAAATAGCACATAATACAGCCATATATTATTTCTTAGTTTTTATTAACTTATACGTCCAAGTAAAATATTTTCACTTTACGAGATCTACTAGAATAAGACTATGAGATTGAAAATAGAATACGGCAATTGCAATTTCAAATATTAACTAAGAGGCTAAGTCACTTCTAAGAGGCCATAGTAAAAATGAGTAATGAAAGTGAGCAATTGAATTATATTTTACTATGAGAGGATACTATTTCACGAATGTCTATTTTTTTAATACGTTTTTAAAATCATCCCTTTTACTGTAATAGACGCATATTGTTCTTTCCCCACATTATAATTAATAAAGTATATATTTTACATCATCATCTATCTCCGATGTGAAAGTTTTTCTTAAATAACTACGATATCGCATGAATGCACTCTTTATTGAAGGTTATAGTTTATTTGCCCATAAATTATGCTATGATTTATAGCCACTGAAAAAGTTGAAGATATGAAATGAAAGCCAAAAAACAAATGACAATAGATTAAATATTTCTCTGGATAAGTTTGTCTCTAGGTCAATAAAATATAATATTTATTTCAATTTTATTTATTTATTGAAATAAAATCAAATGAATTTTAAATATCGCTTAGATAACCTGGATGGAGGATGGGATTATTATTTAAAAAGGAAAAAATATCGTATGACCATTCAAATTGGATTTAGCCGATTTTCTGTGAATAAAACCTTTCTCCTTTTTATTACTCTCTAAAGGCCGTGTTACACGATGAAAGATTTTGTACAAATGAATGTACGTGAGATTGTACGTTTGTCTCAACGAAATAAGAACAGGTTCTATTTCCCGTGCAGGCATTGAGACATTCACACAAGCGTTGATACAATTTGCCGCTTTACACGATACATTTTGCCTCATGCAAGAGTTCACGGAAGAGTTTTTACAAACAAATGTACCGTGTAAAACGGCCTTAAAACCTTTCCATTGTATATTTCCAATGATATTCTTGTTCCATTGGTTTTTCTCAATCATTTCAGCTTTCTCGTAATGGAACATTGGCGTTCATATGATAAAATTAGATACTACTAACAGTTTTCCTCCTTGTGAAATACTTTTTAGTTATTTTAACTATCATTTAATTGCTTTGATTATGGCATGGCAACAAACATGATGAATGCGAAATTGCTGCAGCACTTCGAGTCTCACGGTGACACTCACTGTTGAGCGTTGACCTTCGCGTTCAGACTCTTTCATTTTCGTGATTGTATACCACTTGTTATCAGCCCTAATTTTCTCTTTTCAGGCCAGCGTTATTTTTGGTGTATTATATTTGATATTTCAACATGTTAAAATATTTCTCTACTAGCCATTGTTACGGATATGTTTCATCATTACTCTTATTTGAATCATTGAATCGGGAAATTGACTTTAGGATCCACCATTTGCATCGGGTGTCATTGGGATTGTCCTCCACGTTACCCATTTCATTGGCTCTTCCTATCTCGCTCCTGCCCTTTTTTCCCTTCGGCCTGTTCCTACGTAAGCCTTCAGCCGTCAGCCAATATGCCACGTCAATGTGATCAACCAATCATCCCTTTTACCCCTTCACTTGCCCGCTCGATCTTCCGTCTCTGTTTCCCAAGGCTTTCACCACTTTTCTTGTCACTCACAGCGGTTATTCCCATGGCAATGATACACATATTCTACTGACATATTCAGAATGAGGACTCACAGTAAGCTTGAATCGTTCTTACCATATCCAAGAGGACCTTCTACACATCCATTACGTCAACTACCTCCGACAGTGCAAGTTCTTACCATGCTATGCTTGTCGTTCATAAGTGCAATATGTGTCACATTAATAAGACCTACTATCGGCTAAAATCTATTTAAAAATAATGTAACTCACTAATAAAGATCCAAAAAAGAGGAAATATTAAGTTTTTACTGTGCACTAAAATTAAAACAAAATTATTCTTTTAGGTGTAGACTGTAAAGCTAACTTTTCCATCGATGAACATTTGGAATGGCAAAATATGTGCATTAACAATACCGTTAAAATTATCTGGTTTTAAATAATAAATTGAAATGGAATTACATTTAAATTCATTCACGGATGCTTGATTTAACGCTTAACCACTTTTCCTAATTGAATTCGATTGAATATTCCTCAAGATTTTGATTGAACTCTGAGACGTTATCCTGCGTTGAACAGAAATAACGACAGGAATATTTCGGGAATTATATGAAATAGGAGAAAAACAAAAGGCCATTGAGGTGAGAAAAAAATGAAACGTCACGATTTCCTTACTTTTCCAGATTCTTCTCAACCCACCTGCTTCTGGTCTGGGACACCTCTCTATCACCTAATCTCGATTGCCTAACCCGATCGAACCGGAATGATTGACGCTAATGCTAACCCTGTTACAGGCTTGCGGGGGATATCCGAAGAGTGACATGAAGGCATCAATTTAAGTAAAAGCCGAAGGGAAAAAATGAGAGAAGAGAAAATGACCTCGATTCGACAACTTGGGCTCTTTACTGGTGGGTAGTGGAAAATCATGGCGAGGAAGCAAAAGCGATGGGCCAAGCTTAATTTGTGATTATAAACAAGGTTTGACAGAAACGCTCTGCATGAAACTCCGACGCAAGGAAAAACATCGTTAATTTATCTACCGAAAAAAAATGATGACAGATCAATGAATATGTTTAAAATGTTGAGAAAAAGAGTTGAAGAAACTAATGAATTGAAAAAGCTCTAAGCTTTTTCCTTCGTATTTGGGAGAGAGAACTGTTTGTAAATAAATTTAAAAATGAGTTACATATGCTTTAATATAAAACCTTCTCATCCTTTTTAGCTTCGAATCATGATTACAGAGATGATTTAAAAAATTTCAGACAGATAATTAGGTCCAGAAAATATTAATGTGATTTTTAAAACGTTATGATATGCTCTACGTCCCCCTCATGCTTATGATTTATCTTTAATGATCAGTGAGACCTGTATTCCGGTTGATAAACATTTACATTTCGATATTTGACATTGCAAAATCCGAGTGCCATTTTATTTTAGCGACTCTTTTGTGTATTTTTTCCCAGACGTCACCTATATCGAAGCCGATGATTTTATTGAACCGATACGGAGCCTTGTAGTCGGGCCTGCTCATTGGATTGTAATTTTTGCTGCATAACATCATGGATAATATTATGCTACCGTATTTCTCCCAATATAAGCCGCACTCGAATAAAAGTCGCACCCCGTTTTTTGGTGTCTCAAACAGGGAAAAAAGTTAATACGCGAATTTCAGCCGCTCCATTTTTTAGTGCATCCCGTACTACCGACAGTATTAGGAATTAGAATGTTATATCTGTTTTTACATTACCTATGCAACTGTGACACAATGTTACCTATATTACCCATTAATATATGAATAAATAGTTCAACAATTTGTCTTTTTTTAGCGTTATTTCTTACTTTCCCCATGGCTTAAGCGAGTTTTGCTGGCGTCCGCGTGATTCTGAATAGCTGGTTATCTCAAATCGGTAATTATTATAATTTTTAAGAATTTTCTCGAATTTAAGCCACACCTCGAATGTAGGCCGCACCCTGATTTTGAGGCCCCAAATTCGGGAGAAAAAGTGCAGCTAATATTTGGAGAAATACGGCAATTCCCTGCCGGAGAATAAATTACGCAAATGTGTCGGGGTGAGCTCTGCATTATCTCGGACATTTCATTCTGTAGTTCCGTTTTCCTTTTTTGTTTCATGAGTGGCTCTATGTAATTATTCACATACCTTCAATTCATGCATTACATCTTGATAGTTGCAAATGCTGTACTAGATAAACTCAGAGAATCACGGTGAGCACGTTTTATTATTTCTATTTCTAGATTTGGAGTCAGATCTCTCAATTTGCTCATTACTTTCTTTAAACTGATGGTTATTTTTCTAATTAATCAATTTTGTGTTGCAATATATGGCGGATTCCTTAGAACGCAGTTAGAATAAAGCTTCAATGAGCTGATTTGATTATGTAGGTAAGCAAATATAACAGCCTATAAAGGAATCCCTTGCCATATCGTATGCCACGAAGGCAAGAAAAACAATGGTAATAGAGGGACAAGGTTATGGGTTGCCCATTAATTACGATTCCATGTTCCGGCAATAGTTATGGAAGGTGTGGTTCAAGTCTAGCCTTGCGGAGACGGTTGAATGGCATGTATGGAATGTGAATGCCGTGTATGAACGCGGTCAAGGAGAATTATCTAATCGATTACGACTATCGATTATCAGAATATATTTAGGAGTGAATCAAGAATTTCAGGATGGCTCGCAATCCGCGTACAAATTTGTATTATAATCAAAAAAATTATTCTTCGGAAAAATAGATTAGGTCAGCGAGAAGACAGCTGTAAAATGAATGAATCAGTTTTGTATGCTGAGTCGAAAAGGTTTTGAATCAGCTTACCCCGACAAATGAGAATACAATGAATGGGGTATAGTTTATACATGGCATACCCCTAATGTTGGTAGAATTAACATAATAAAAAGACAATTTTCAGAACTTGAATAAGCTAATGCTAATTTTAAGATTATCGTGCCTATAAAATCACAAACGGACTCAATTATATCCATTTCGAGTTCAGTTTGCCGGTTTTACATTGTTTTTGCACTTCTAGGAGGCTCTACGGGTATTATTTGAGTACGTCGCGAAGCCAAATTATCAAAGTTTATACCCAGGTAGGAATCGATTTGGAAATTTCAAAGTAGTAACACCACCACTGACAATTCAGAGTAGAAATATCTCTGTATTTACCTTAATGTTTAACAAACACATTTTATTTATAAAACAAATCTAAAAGCCTTGCCTGAGGCATTTAAAGGATTGTGGATAGGTGTCAACGTACTCTAATTACAGCAGGTGTTTTTATTTAATTTGCATTGGTTTGTGAGATGAGATTGAGTTTGACCAACGCCATACTTCCTTCGTTTACCTTTACGTCCTTCACGGATTTTATTCCGTGCATAAGCGTCAGAACTACCCATATCTACCATCTATCCAGAGCCATTCTTTATTGCTTCCTTTTACTTTACTTCCTTTAAGCCCTCTCTACCACTTCCCCCACTACCCCTCAACTCAGCCTCCCAATATATATGCATCATTTATTCAAATTGAAATTCTATTGAATTTCTTTTCCATTCTGATGCCCAAACAATGAAAAAATGCGAGCGTGCACTCAGCTGAGCTCGATTAAAAATGCAGTTTTTTTCCGAAAAGTTTCGTCATGTAATTCTGTTTGCACATTTTCTCCGTTCTCTTTTTTAACCTCTCTCTCTGTAGCACACCACGCAACGTTTTATTCCCCATGGCAACGTCCATTCGATGTCCACCCAATGTACAAGACTTCGTTAATATGGCCAATTCATTTGGACCTTGTCCGCTTGTCAATCTACCGCCGACATCCGTTCCCCCACCCCGAGAGCTCCATCACCGCCGACGTGGACACCATCCCCTCCCTCCTCCATCCCCTTCCGCCCCCACCTCTTCCCCGGGCACCCGCGGGGCCCTAATCGATGAAACGAAATTCGCTTTGAATTGCTAAGCGATGTGGCATTGGGTTATATTTCGTTGAACGCTCATCAATCATCCAATTGGGCGCCGAGCGCGCTCCTCTTTTTTTCATGTCGTTTCGTCCCTATCCGCCGCATATCGGGAACTGAGCCTACCCTTTCCCTCCTACTTCTCCGCTGCGTTTTTCTGATCCTCGTTTCCATTTTAACATAACCCTTTGCTCTTCTACATCTCTCTACCTTAATTCAAAGCCTTTTCTATGGCCTGGGAAAAAGCTATAAGAGGAAGGACCGGTTTAGTGTGTTGGATATATGACAAGTCCTCGGAGATAACGTTAAAAGTTACCCTTTTAGATTACAAACAAAAGCAACCTTTTAGTAAAGTATACCATTTTAATATGGTCTAATTGGTCTTTACATTCTATTTTATATTTTTGACTGGCGTTTTAATCAAAATGTTGGAATAAATTAATAATTTATGTAGTATGGTAAGACTTTATCGTAATAATGATTTATGAGACACATTACAAGTATAATTTTCTAGGATGCCCCACTGTCGAGACTAGTCAAGGGTTCCCTCACATCCCTCTCCTTAGTTCAAAAGCTATTTCCATGGCCGGGGAAAAAGGATGGGAAAGGGAGGATAGGTGACTGTGATAGTATATTGACTTTAGTACTGGCTTCTCTTCCAGAGGTTGTGTTCATATTCCGCAGAGATGGATGTTTTTAATTTAAATTCCAAAGTCTTATGGAAGACCGTCAAACATGAATGGCTGACAGGCACAAACTTAGTAGAATATATACATATTTCATTGATGAAATATATATATATATCCCCTCCCCTTTCCTACCCCTCTCTCCTCCCACCTCACCCTACCTCTTGTCCCCTGCCTTTCCATCAGTATGTATCCTTCTATCTTTGAGAAAGGTTCTATAGTAACCGAAATATCAACGTATAGTGTGAGTGTTCTTTTTTTTATGTGTCTTTATTTAATTCCGCCCCACCTGTGGCATAGTTTATTTATATATATATATATATATTATATATATATATATATATATATATATATATATATATATATATATATATAAAAGGAAAGGAAATAAATATAAAAGTATATGCTAACAACAAGGCGTTGAGGTTGGGGAAGGATAGGAAAGTAAATCAGTGGACACTCACTGGCAGATGATCCATGACGACACCGGTGTCCACCGGTGTCCACTGATTTACTTTCCTATCCTTCCCCAACCTCAACGCCTTGTTGCTAGCATATATATATATATATATATATACCAAAGACAAAATACAAAAATAAAAACAAAGAAAAAATAGAAAACGCGAACAAAATAATGCTTTAATAATGTATCATAATATTTAAACTTATCAATTTCACTCTTATTTGATATTTCTTATTAGTATTTTACTCAAAATATTAGCTCGCATTAGTCACTTATATTTTATTCAGACTGGCATGGTAGAATTTTTTCGCAATAATGAATTATTTGTTATATTAAAAAAATGTATTGATGCTCAGCTGACAAAATTAGTTGGGTTTTCAAGGGAATCTAAGAGGAAAACTGCCAAATATTTATTTAGCGTTTATATAATTTGTATCGCTGGCATAAATTTGGTTTGTGAGTTCTTCAAACGTTCATAGTCGCCAACACATTTTAACCTAACACTACTACGTTCTACATCTACATACTACTCTGCGAGCCACCTCAGAGATGTGTGGCATGGGATATTAGGACACCAGGCACGTGTAAATGGTTTGTCTTAGTGTAACGCTCTGTAATTGTCATAACAGCTAGAAGAAAGGAATTTTTTAATCTTATCAATTTGGCAGTGAATCTCTCTAATTTTGCCGCTATCATAAAACATTGAGATATAAAATAATATATTCAGTGTTAAACTGACTCTCCTAGAATCTGAACTTTTAGAGTATCTAATCTAAGCCTAACTTGTAACGTCCGAGTCTCTAACGGCACTCAACCTGGTGTTTTCATCAGCTGTTTAATGTACAAGAGTCTGTACGCTCGGAATAGTTTTTGAGTAATTGTGCCTTCCTTTGTATTTTATTTTTCGAATTAAATCCTTCTCTGCAGGGTCTCAAAAATGTAATTTTAGGTACTTGACCGGTTTTGAAGAAGAAAATAAGTCTGAAATATTTGTGAGACATCGAATATTCCAAAAATATTTTAGCCGAAAGAGTGCACAACCTGTCAAAAATATAGTGAAAGCATCAAACAACAATTTAAAGGATTGTTTTACACCCAATGTGTTCGCTTTCAGCATCATAAGAAATGCATTGAACTCGGCAAAAAAAAACTTACATTTTCCAATAACATATACCTACCCAAGATATGAGGTTGAAACTTTCACTGTCGTATGGATAAAGAGACATTTAATTCTTCCTGATTTATCAATACGTTTCATTTTTGCTTCTTTAATGTAATTTTTTCACTTTTTTAAGAAAATAAATGTATAGTTTCCTTGGAAACCGCAGTCTAGGTCTAGGAACATATGCCTAAGGCAATTATTAATAAGGTTATGTGATCAATGTCGAAATTTCAGTGTATTTTTATCCCCATCCTTCCCATGGGTGGTTAATTAAAGGTCTAATGTGCGCAATTTGCACGTCATATCATGGACATTCTTTAAATCATCTTCATCATCACTGGTCATTCAATTCTAAGATTGGTTGACGACAGCCATCCAACCTTCTGTATCTAATCCAAGTTCCCTTACACCCTGCTTATTCGTCTGATGAACTTTCCTCTTTATTTGGTCTATGTATTTTTCTCTTTGACTTACTTTTGAGACTTTTTCCTTCAATAATATCCTTCATAATCCCACTTTGCCTTAGGATGCGTCCAATCCATCTGGTTCTTCTTTCCTGTATAGTGTTCCATATGGTCCTTTTCTCTTATGCTCTTCTGTAAACTTCTTCATTCCTTGTTTTGCCCATCCATTTGATCTTCAGCATCTTCTCCAAAACCATTTAATCTTCTCTGGCCTACTTTTTCAATGGGCTATGCTTCCGATCTATAGGGTTCCATGCTCCACATAAATGTTTTTACACGCTGTTCCCCCGTCTGTAGTCCTATCTTCTTTTACACATTAGTTGCGCTTTCATCATGGACGCTATCTTAGCTTGGGCTATTTTACGCTTTATGTCCACTGTTCTTCTTCCATCTCTCGTGATGGTACTCCCGAGATAGATGAAGGAATCCACTTGGACAAATTTTTCTCCTCTTAATGTGACTTCTGCATTCAGCTTCTATCCTCCGCATACTAGGATTTTGGTCTTCTTCTTATTTATTTGTCATGCCAATCCTATTAGACACTTTTAATTATTTCCAATCATTGCGATTGCACAAATGTAACTGGCTAACACGCCTGACCGGCAATTTGGAGATCCGAGTTCGAATCCCGGTCAAGTTAAATGATTTTTTTCATGACGAATTTAACCGTGTTTGGTGCGTAAATTTCAATTATATTTTCTTCAGGTGGAATTTCAAAGAGTGCCCTCTCCTTGTATATTTATATATATTTCGGGTGGAAAATTCCACAGAGCTTCTCTCCTCTTTTTCTCTCCCCCCCTTTCCGCCCTCCCCCAGCTCATCCTTTTCCTCTCTCTATCCTCTATCTCAGGCTTCTCGCACTCTTTCCCCCCCTCTCGCCCACTTGAGGCCGTTCAATCACTCTAAAAATGTTATCCAGGGCGTCGCTGGGACGACAAGAACGCGTTCTAAGTGAAGGATTTATGGAGTGAATGAGTCCCGGCGACTATTGCGTAAATCTTTCTAGAGAGAGGAGCATAAGGAACACGGGTGTTCGATTTCAGCGCATGCATGCGATGGCTAGACAGGTTCACGAGTCGGTCGTTCTCACTTTTATCTTCGTGCTGTGTTTGCTGTAAAGCGTGGGATCACACGTTGATCATTCGATAGGTATTTTGAGAAAAGTAACGCAATCTTCATTAAATCTGTAGTAGTTTATCAAATACCCATTTTCTAGGTCGAGAAAAAAATTAGTTAAATACACCAATATAGGTAACAATTAACAGAGAGATTACAAGAAAAGTAAATGAAGTACATATTGATTTCTTAGATCTAAAAACAGCATATGACATCATCCCACGGCAGAAGTTACGGAAAGCTCTTCATCTCTTGAATACAGATGATCAGTTAATAGGGATATCAAAAAATTCTATAGAAATAATGTGTCGTACATTAAATATGGAGAACGACGGCCGAGGCCCGTTGCAAAAACTACAGGCTTCCGTCAAGGCTGTAGTTCATGAATCTTACTTTTTAACGCATATTTAAAAATTGTATTAAAAAATGGAAGAATGGCATAGGCACGTGTTTCTCAATGAACTATCCCTATTTACCGACTTTTTGTCGACGACCAAGTAGTGCTAGCACAGGGTACATTTAATTTGGAGTTTACAATAAAGAGATTATAATATGAATATTATACATGGGGATTAAAAGTAAACTTGAAAAATACTGTAATATTTAGTAATCAATAACGAGGAAAAATCCGAAATATTGATCGACAATGGAATGGTGGTTAATCAAGTGGAGGAATTTAAATATTTAAATACAATAATTAATAAAAAATGGTCTACGAGAGAGAGAAATTAAAAATAGGTTTCAAGAAAGTTATAATATTATTGGCTTCTTAAATTCCCCTGGTGCGATAAAAATATATCAACGAAAAATAAGAGACGAATTGGTCAAACACTTGTAGAATCCGTGCTGTGTTATGACTGTGAAGCCTGAATGATCACCAAAGATCTAGAAAGAAGGTTTAGAGCAGTTGAAATGGATCACCTAAGAAGAATTGCTAGGGTAACGCGCATATAAAGTGCTACTAACGAGGAGATCTGCAATCGCGTGGGAACGACAGAGACGGTAATCGACAGAATTGAGAAGAATAAACTGCGATGTTTTGGTCATTTGTTACGAATGACAGAAAAGTGATGGCCCAAACAAATCCAGTGGACTCCTCCTGAACGAAAGAAACGATGTAGACCTAGGCAGCCGGGGATAGAAAGCATTAGAATAGCTATGGAAAATAGAGAGCTAGATGAAGAAACAGCCCAGGATAGAGAGGCTTGGAGAAGGAGATTGGACAGGCAGCATCCAGCTCTTTGATATGTTACCTGTAATAAAGGCACTATGTATTATCAAGACCAAAAATAAACAAAATATTGTATTTGCAGAAATAAAAGCAAAAATTGCAGTGCAGAAAAGTGCTCTCTTTCTGACGTTACTCAATGGTAGCGAAGTCTGATAATGTCAGGATAAGAATAGTAGTAGGCTAAATAAAAAGGCTAGGTAAGAAATGGGGTACCTGAGACGTGTTTGTGACAAAAATAGGAAGCGTGTTATAACAATGAATGTGTTTAAGAGAGGCGAAAGAAATGCATAGCACTATGGAGAAAATTTTTAAAATGGAGCTAGTTTTCTAGGTCTTGCAGCAATAACAAATTTCATTGACTTGGCCTACCCCGATAGGGAATGGCGTGATTTTAGTTTGTATGCATTTAGAAAATAATTATGATAACTTTTATTCATGTTTAAAAATATTTTTTTTCAAAGTTGTTCCAATTGAATGGGATACGTCCAGGCCAGCGTTAACTCCTGTAGTCTGTAAAATATTTGTGTGTCACTTGTATAACCATCCCCATCAGCTTGCATTCAGCTCAGCAATTTTTCCATGTTGCTGTGGGTTACTGAAGGCTGGGAAATCACGTTTCAGCAGTATAATGGTCCCCTGAAAAAATTAAAAAAGAGAATTACTTTTCTTTTGTTGGGTCTCTTTTTGAGTACCTACTTTGCTAATGTAAAACCCTGCATGGAAAACATAAATTTGAAAACTTAATATAACACTAAGATAAGCCTGGTGTTTAGCTTAAAAAAATAGTTTCGAGCAGACAGAATGTGCATAACAGGATATTGGTATGTGGAGAAATCATGAACCACCAGAGTCTCAAGTCTAAATTTACTAGTAAATTCAAATCACATGACTTTGGCAATGAAAATATTAATTTAAACCCACATCTGTATGACAGGCAAATCGACAACAGATGAAGAGGAAAAATTTGTCAAGCTCAGAAATGTAGGAATTCTTTCTTCCTACCCATCGTATTTGGTATTCTTCGATTAAACATACAGTACGTATATGGGATAAAACCCGTTATAAGCAATGTTTTACGTGCCCGTCGGCGTCAATGGCAGTGTATGCATTTGACGAGTTTTATACCTTTATATGGGATAAATGTATGGTAACAATCAATCTCTCTTTAAATTTTTACGTTTTATTTACCTCAATGTATAGTGCAGGACCGATAAACAAATACGTAAATGAATCATTTTTGTTCACGCTAATATAAGGCATTTTATTTTATCGCTGTGAGTACAATACTCACAGTGACCCTAAAAAATATCAACTCATTCTCTGCAAAGACATTACTCTTGAATTATATTTCAGCTCATTAAGGGGCTCTATAATGATAATAAAGGAAACAATAGTTTTCATGGTGGTGGGCTTGCGTAGATATGCTTTAGCCTCTTGTTAAAGGTTTTTCTGTCCAACAAGGAAGATTTCATTGAACAGTGGACTGCAAAGGAATGTTGTACTCAGTTAATGGGATTGACAGTTGTTTATTTGCTAATTATTGGCAGTAGTTTGCAGGTGAGCTGACGCATATAAGGATATTTTATAATATCCACAGTATATATTGAACTGTAGTGACATTGTTTCAGTTTTTTATGTAAATTTATTGTGGCTATTGAATTCCGTTGGCTATAACTATGGCACTATTGGTTTTACCGATAACAATATGTAACCATGAAGAAACTATTACTAGAGTTGGGCAAGAGCCTAGCCTCGTTGAAACATCGGTTCCCGTCAGAAAACCGAAGTTAAGCAACGTTTGGCCCGGACGGGGGTTGGATGGGTGACGTTGCAACGTCGATAACTTACCGAAAATCCAATCTAACGATAATTGGTTTTCTCTGAGCAATTTTTATCGAAGTTTGTCGATAGCATTAGGTAACTAAAACCGTCGGTAATATATCGGGGCATTCAGACCACGCCGATAAGCTTACCGCCGATAAGCTTAGGATATACAAGATTGTCCATTTAAATGCTTTATAAATGATGATACAATTGCGGAGCATAAAATCAAACCAAAATATTAACTCAAGATACATTAAAAATCAACCACTGAGACACTTTTCTTTGTTGAATTCAAGCAACTTCGAGCAAACCCGTTAAAGTTCTGGATACTTCAAATGATATTTAGCGTTGAATTGGTACTTTCTGCCATACACGTTTTTCACAAGAAACCAAAATTAATGTAAATCAATAGATTTAGGCCTTGGCACTGGCAGATATCACTTTTACATATATTCCATGAATATTTTGTACTTGCCCAATAAGTTTTCGATCTTGTCAATGACCACTGAATTAAGTTTTAAATAGATCCACTTCATTAACGAAAAAGCAGTTATTTTTCGTTTTCAGATCAAATAGATTAGTCCGACATGAATAAAATCCCTCTGTTATAAAGTTGGGCTCTATTCCGTTGCTCATAGTTCGATGCAATTAGAAACTCAACCTGGATTTATTTATTGCGCATAAAATGCTGCGAAGAATGTGAACCGCCCACTTCAAAAACGTTCGTCGTAAATAGCCCTTGCTTGTTACGATCGAATAAATCACACGGCGGTTAAAAAACAAGCCTCAAAGTCGCAAAATTAAGCCCGCTTCAATGGACAGACCGAAAAGAGGACGGGAAAGGGCTTTCGCGCAAAAGGCCTTTTATTGGCTCCCAACAACTTCCAACACTCTTCAACGTTGGGGAGGAGCTGAGGCGTCTGACCTTAACACGCTTCTACGGTCACAAAAAATGCGGCAAAACCGGCAAGATGAAAGGAGCGAAACGCAGTGATGTCACACAAGCCGTGTAGATAGAGGGGAGAAAAAATTAAAAAAAGGGGGAAAACCAATAGAATGGGGTGGAACGATCGGAGCGAGGAGAACGGAGATAAACAAGTTGGTGGAAAAAAGGGTAGAAATGTATGAGATAATATAAAAAAACGTAACGAGAGGAGGACGGCTCTCAATAGCGTCTGTTCTCTTTCTACTTTTTCTTACGCATCAATCCTCCATCAGCTCCTTGGCCAGATATCCACAAGGAGGTTAAAATATACCGACGGCGATACAGAAGAGATTTTCTTGCGGTTAAAAGTTCTCAATATCTGTTGGTCAGCTTTAGCCACATGGAAATGAGTATCCTCATCCGAATATAACGATAGGCAATCGATGAAGATAAAATGAACGGGGAGATAGCCACATACAAAGAAGCCCAGCGAAGAGTTGGAGAGAAAAGAAGTGCACTGATAACTCTGTGAAGGAGAAGATGCAAACTTATTGAACACATTTTGTGACACGATAGCCTGTTGAAAACAATGATGGGAAAAGAAATGAATGGGAATAATCACATAGGAAGACCAAGAATGGAATTCATCAGGTAATTAATGAAGGACGTCAAAGTAAAGAGCTACATAGGAATGAAGCGATTAGCTGTGATATGAGAGTGGAGTGGAGACCTGCAGGTAACGTATCATCTGATTGATGACCGCTGATAATGACGTGCATTAATTACTATGACTACCGTTGAATCAAATTTCAGGTAGAATTTTCAACAGAGATCACATGCAGCCGAGCTATTAGAGGCTGAGAGGCTTCTCCCTATCCTAAAATTACTTGAAAAACATCAGATACCGTGTAGGAATACGAAGTACTATCCGTTTTTTTTTAATGCTGAAATTCTTCAATGTTTAGCTTTTGAATATGAATATATTCCTCTTAAATCGCTGTTTTTGTAGTAGCCACTAAACATGGGTGGTTGGAGGTTACTTTGGTACATCGCCCGGTTTGGTTCTGTTCAAAATGGTATCTCTCTTATTTTGACATTTTTGCCAGCCCTGGGGTCATTATAATATCCTCGGTGTCACCCTGAATGTGTATATACTGATTTTATTCAAAATAAGAAGAGAGCAGTTTACAAACAAATTGAAATTATGGATAAATTGCCAATAAAAGCTAAAGAATTTGGTCTCCTATGCATGCAATTAGGTCATCTAGATGGCCATCGATAGGGAGAGTTCAAATCTCGTAAACAGTTGCGTATTGTCCTTTGCCTTTGAAGTTTGTGGCCATTGTTGTCGCCACAGTATAATATTTGAGTGCGACCGTAGACTAAAGAAGGGAGTAGTATGTAAAGAATTAAAGAAAAGACAGATTTTTTTGCCAAAAATGGTCCACATAACATGGCCATTGAGCGTAACTTGTCCGCAATTTTTTTAATGATACAGAGCTTTTCTGGAAATCATATCCATTTTGCATTTTTCATGATGGATATTCACGGTGCCTCGGCGCTACTAATATTTATGTTTACGGTGATACCGAATCAGCTAATCTATTCAATACGGCCGCTTACGCATTTCAATGGCTTCAATATTCCCACGAGCTACCTTACTGTATGGTTCCATATCATTCTATGCCCAAGACTATATTCTAAAAATGTTATAGAATAACGGCATCAAGGCATTTTTGCAATTACAGCATTGGATACCCGCGTAAAAATGTTTACGTTTGCGCCAAATTTGGGCCAAGTTAATGTTGGATTAAGTTTCGCCCAAACATCGGCATTAAGAATCCTAACTAAAAATGACGTCCAAATATTTCTACTTAGCCCAATTTACTTACATAAACTTACTACAAAGTTGTAACACCATTCGGGGAAGTTGTGCTAATTCATCTACCAAATTCACTCCCATTTTTCCCAAATTAGTGTTAGTTTACGAGAATATTTACATTCACGTTTTTGGAAAATTCATGCATCTTTGGGACAAGTTGCGCAATACTTTTCCTAAATAAATTCAGCGAAGTAAAAATATTTAGACGCTATTTGAAGTTAGGAGTCTCATTGCCGATGTTTGGGCTAAACTTAATCCAAATATATATTTGGCACAAACGTAAAAATGTTACGCGGGTACGTGGATGAGTTTGATGCTACATAAACATTCTCGGATATCCAAGAGTCAAGGAGTCATTGCGAATGATGGGAAGGATGTAAGGTTTAAAAATATAAAAAAACAACTTGATCCACGGAGAACAAAAGGATGCAGTCATGTCTCGACGAGGGCTCGGGAGGAAGGGAAGGAGCATGGGAACCGCTAACGAGAGAGCGGGGTCGGTGTCGGAATCCCCCGCGCAATGAGACACCGACAGTCCGCCCCTGAAACTGAACGACCCCTCTTGACTTACGCCCCCGCCACCCACACTATCCCCCCCAACCCCCTTCACTCACCTCCACTCCCATTACGAGTGTGCAACAACACGGCATCGTATTGTCACGCCACGAGGTTCGATCCAATGTCGCCTCGTGTCTCCGCTGCTAGCACTATGGAACACGCGAGGAGCAGGCGGCGATCCAACAAGAGGAAAACATCGCTCCCGACTAAAGGCAACAGGCCCTGGGAATGGGAACGCGTCTGTTCATGACAGGCATGCACGCAGCGTGCTTATGCAGCGAGAGTGAAATGTGAATCTGCCACTAGTAGCTTCGGTTGTTGAGAAATATGTGACGGAAATGCGTAGGTGAATATTGCAATGTCTTGTAAAACACTGCTTAAGTATCACATCCGATTTGGATGCGCTTTCGCATTGATATTGCATATGGCAACAAATCAACTCTACGTTATGTGTAGTAATACCTACCCAACCTTTCACTTAATACCACGCTAACGTAAAGGCTATGCAATCATTGCCTAAATATACTATTCCAACAACCGAAAAGTAGTATTATTTTTAACTTCTTCGTCATAATCCACGTAATACATGCATTAAACGACTATTAATGCTTCAACAATAATGCATATAATTGTTATATTCCATGTCAGTTGATTTCACTGCGTTAATTTCATTCTACTTTTGCCCAAAGCAGCGAAACCATGACGAGCCTGTGGACGAACCTCTTTTCAGTATTAATCTCACTGGAGATAATAAATATAGTGGATTTACGTGAAACATATATTTTATCATCCGGTAACTTTTCTTGTGGAGCCTGTGGATATACTAGGAGGAACATTAAATTTTGAATTCTGTCTCTAGCAATGGCGTAAATTAACGTACCTTTGGATGGAGTCTAAATTAGAAATTGTCGTTACACGGTCAGGTTTTTAAACTCAAAATTAGTCAATATTTACGATTTATAAATTGTTGTTTCGATCCAAATCTAAGAATGGGAGAAAGTTTGTTACCAATGACATAATGCACCAAAATATATAGATAAATGTATAGTAAATACCTTCCTGTTGTTCATGTGCTCCAATCGGTTCTTCTATGTTACCTTCTAAATTGAAATAAATTTATTCTGTTACAATAAATCACCAGTGCTACTGTCAAACGATTTTTTTCTCTTCACTTTAAACATCACAGCCATCCACTATTTTTGCCCAACATTCATTTCTTTACAACCTTAATTTTAGCTTCTTTACGCATGCCATTTCTTGGTTATACAATCCGGTTTCTCACTTCCATCATGCTTTAAGAGTTATGAGCTCATAAATATTCTTAGTGTGTAACCTACCTGCAGCGTCATAAGCTCCATTACTCATGCGACGCGATTCAAAATTCAAGTCCCAATGGTGTTATCCAACATCATGTCAGAATGGCAGGGGTCGTCTTAAGCTGAAGCCCTGCGCATAATCCTAAATTTATTCCGTGTTGCACGGAGCTGATTGGAAAGAAATCTGGCCACATCGTTATCAGAAGTACTATAAGTATTATGATCGCTAGAGTTTTTTTCCTTGGATATTTGTGGCGCACATTCCCTCGGAAATGTCTTAACAACGTTTAGCAGAGGTTATATTTATCTCGCATCGTCCCTTCTAATTCTATTTCGAACTTAATTAAACCTTTCTCAAATTTTATTTTTCAGCACGATGATTTGAAAGTTTCCAGCTCGATGATGATGGATTTTTGTTACTAGTTGGGTTCAACAATCCCTGACAAACTATGCCACTGGAAACCAGTTTGAGCTCATTAGAAATTTTTTCCTGAAAAAACGTGAGACAAAGTATTCATGTTTAAAGTCAACATTGGTATAAACTTACGTGTACCTTTTTCTAGGGGGTGTATGGAACCGGTGGAAATTACTTATATCAGTCATTTATGAATCCACGCTGTGCAATCAGATATGATTAAAAAACGTGGTCTGCGTCGGACCAGACGGTGGAAGTTATACTTCTATGGCCGGTCGCACACACCCGCTCACACACACAGACAGACAGGATATATAAATGAAATAAAAGACATTTTTTCTCTATTATTCAATATATTTCTCTTCGATATATTGTTATGAGTGATTTAATTTTTATAATATGCACCTATATATTATCTGTTATATACACCTATATACTATATGTACGTTTTTGTATGGTTTTTTGTACGTTCGAACTTTGAAAAGAAGTTTTGTTTAAAATAAATAATCAGAAAAATTGCTTAGCAACGAAAATGAAAAAAGATCGAAATTTGCATTAATTTTGCGTTTAAACTTCAAATATTTCAATTTATCGATCGATAGAGAAACATCGGTTGCAAGAAGTAAATTGCATTGATCTTTTGGCCTCATTTCAGTCAAAGAATGAAACTTGTATCTGAATTATTTCATATTTTAATGAATGAATGAAAATTACTCTACACGTAAATTATTCGTTTTTCCCATTTAAACCCATTAAAAAACAAAATCCTATCTGGACTCGAAACCAATGAAAAATATTGGGATTTTCAATTTTTTCCTGACTTGACATCAAATTTAAACCCTTCCCTGAAAATTTCATCCTTTTAGCTCGATTAGAAATACCCAGGAATTCGTATCAATGAGTACAATTGTGGATTTTTCTCACCCAAAAAGAGCGTGACGCGGTTTCTCGACCAACATCCCATCCCAAAAGTCTCCAACGGGCGCAAAGAAGTATAACTTCAAAAATTTTGGCGTGCTTGAGCCTCTTGTAACTATAATCTCGCAATGTTCTTTATCTTACTTATTTTGTTGTTTCCCAAGAAATTCTGCCCATCCCCCGAGTAGATCAAAATCAATATTTTGTAGTGGTACAATAAGTATTGAATGAAAACGGCGGGGTTCATCAATTCGAGGTTAAATGCTTCGTAGTTCTTATACATGAGTCTTGGAATTATTCTGTGATTCCTTACTTAATCCGTGAAGAAATTCAGCATACTCGAGGGAAACTCGATGCGCGCTTGAATCCGTGACTGATGGTGACTTAAAACTCGGGTACCCTCTTGCTTTTCCGACCTCGAGAAACTACTGGACATCCGTTGAAAAGGCACACCATAGCATGCAACCTTAAAATTAACGAGCGGAAGTTTCCGTCAATGGAATTCTTCACGAGTGAATAGCAAGTCGGCAGGCCAACTCGAGGAATGGGTCGGTTCCGAATGGACCCGTAGCTACGGGGTCAGAAGAGGCTGTGGAAGAAGATACTCGGCGAAAGCGTGGTGGAAGTAATGGGGAAGGAGGGTCGCGACCTCTGGGGGTCTCTGTTCGTTCTTCTCGCGTCCAGACTCTGAGAAGGAGGAAGAGGGGGGGGAGGCCAAGAGGACGCGGGGGGGAGGGGAAGCACTTGGAGCTCGCGACGGCCAGTAACCATCTTTGTAATCCCATCCGTCTCCTTCTAAAAGTAGGCTTTCTCAGATACGTCGCTTGGAGAAGAGGCATGGAGGTTACGGGTCTGACGCCGAGTCAGACCCGTACCTTATCGTCCGGGGACCGTTCATCATGGTTTTTCTTCCGTGATGCTCGTAAAAGGGAGTTGAAAAAATGAATGAGACTGCATCATTTTTTTATTCTCCTTTAGTTTTCCCGTCAGGGGGCAGTCAGGAGCCTCTCGGAAGACCAATTGGGTCGGAAGGCGGAGAGCTGATAGCAAGCAGGGAAGATTCAAGCCGACAGATGTTTCAGCTCCGGGAGAGTGGCGTTTCCAGTGGGTGATTTCAGTTCCAAGATTTGAAGGAGCAAGGAAATGTAAATGCTTATAAATGGGACGGGTTGTCACTTGAGTTATTTTTGTTTTTTTTTTCAGTCGTTAAATTATATTAGAAGAAAAAAAGTAAAAATAAATTAACCGAAATGATACCCTGCAATGTAGTTTCCACAGTCGTCAAAGTTTGAATGATTCTGGCAATTTAATTTTTTTCCTGTACAAAAGTCCATCCATAGGCACATAGCGCAAAATGGTTTAAAAGTTTGAGCGGTGCTAGATTATATATTTGATTCCGTTTTTTTTTTAATCCATCAATACACAATCTTCGACAGTTTAACACTCAGCTTTGAATGCTCATGCCGCATGAAACAAATCCATTCAAATGTAATACAAAATTATACGAAAGAAACAACTTTTGCCTCGAATATCAAATTGCGTCAAATTTTAATTAAACCCATCGTTTCTTCGATAAACATTTCAGTGCAATATATTTTATCTTCATGTTTTAGTTAATATTGTGGAGTACAGAGTTCGTATAAAGAGGAAAAGAACAAAATATATCTGAGCAACATTCAAGTTTAGCCTGAGTGGAGCGTTTGCAGTAAAATGAATGAATATATATATATACCTCTTGAAAAATGTGCCAAAGTATATAAATATCTGTTGATTTGAAGATAAATCCTTGAAAGCTACCAAAAAATTACTCTTGAAAATGATATTTTATGTAAGTCAGATTGTGACACCGGGCATATCATAGACTTCATCCGATGCTATCAGCATCCGGTTTGTTGCTTGGTTTTCCTGTATTTTCCCTGTGGTATTTTTTTCAGTCTGGTTGATTTCAAACAGCCATGTGGTCAGTGATTGGAATTAGGTGGCTTTAAGCTTGATGTGGGATTCGAAAAATGCCTATGTTACGTTAGAAGAGACGGATGTAAGGTTTCCCGAAAGGCCAGAGATTGGACGGGATACGAGTCATCAAACAAAAATTCGCGTTTTCTCCAAAGCAGACGAATTTCTCATCTTCCCTCGGTACTTGACTCTCCCATTTCAAGAAAAACCGAAGCCAACTTACCCAGCCGACGATTCACATGCTCCCAAGTTGGGAGTGGGAGTTTGTGGGGTTGGGAGTCCCAACCCCACAAAGACTCCTTCCCTATCGCCTCCCCTCCAAAAGACTCCCTACCTCCCACCTCTAAGACTCTGCGGCTTTTGGTTTGGGTGTGAGGAGCGAAACCACCACATACCGCGATTGATACTTTACTGCGGTGTCGGTTTTTTGTCCTGTCACGACTAGACTGCGCAGGGCTACTTTTTCATATCTTACCTTTTTTAATGTTTTGTCGGCTGGATACAGCCAAGGTCTATATTTCCACAGCTTATTGTGTGTGCACTATTTTTATTTTATACGTGATTATGGCTTCACGGTATCGGGTCATTTTTCTTCTCTCCCGCGGCAAACGATTTGGGTGAGTTGTTGTGTGTATTTTTTTTTATAAACGCAAACCCCTGCGTGTGTTTGGGAAAGATTCGGTCGTGCCGGATATAAATTTTGGGTTTTCGTGGTTTTCGGATCGGAAGAAAGAATTTCCTCTCTCTTTCTCGCTTTCAGGGGGTTACGGAAGTTTGTTTCTTTTTTGTTTTGATTCTTACTGCTTGAGATGGAACGGGCTGGCCACATGCCGAGGTAGCAAGGCATTCTGAGCTATGAAGTGCTTGGCGTCAATGCTGAGGTGCTTGGCCGGAGCGATGAATTTCAATGAGTCATTTGTTGGGGAACACGCTAATACGTCCCCGAAAATGTGATAAACTAACATTGTGCTCTAAATAAAGCATGTGGTCACATTTTATAAAAAAGTAGCTACAAAAAACGGTGGATCCACTTTTGCCCACTACATTGTCAAGTGACATTCATAAACTTGTCCTGTGCTTACTTTATGTCAACAGAATGTTTTAATAACATTTTTGGATAATCTTTTTTTTCACTTGATATCGACTGACTTTACTAGGAAATTCCACTTTTGTTATTTAACTTTAACTTTCCTTGAATTAGGAAATTATAAAAAATAATAAATTCATACGTTAAACCTTAAACTTTTCCTCGTTATCATAATTTGATTTTTAAGTGTGCAGTTCAAATACACCCAGAATATAATAGGTACATACTAAAGCCATCTTCACCTAATGAGCAATGAAAAAATATTAATTGCACTGGACCATGGGTTGCAGTATTTTTGTGAAGGACACGCGGAGTAATTGGTGCATTAAACTTGAGTTAGCGCGAAGTAATTCACAGTAATACTGTTTTTTCCGGATGCCATGTTTTTCTTCTGACAGTAAATAGAGTGAGGGAAGTGAACGATCTTAGGAGCGGAACTTGAAAGTTATAGGACTTTCTTCTTCATACTGAGAACCATTCATTCTCCCTCGGGATGACTCACAGTATTCCCGCCGCAAAGCAAGACAGAAGGTTGGAATCGGTGGTGAAAATCGGCTCAAGACAGCTTTTCTGAGCATATATCCTGCATTTCGAGACTTAAAAAGAAATAGCCTTCCCCCATTCTTCCTTTTTCTATTTCCCCCCTTTCCTCCAAAGAATATTACCCCGCGAGCAAGGTGAATTTCTAGGCAATCAGCCGGAACAAACCGAACCACTGTCTTAAAAAATAGAGGAAATAGAAAGAGCAGACTACAATCGCCCTCTTACTCGCCTTTGGGGGGAAAACCTAATGCTTCCTAAGAATCACACACACAGCACATTCACGCACGCACTATTAACATTTTTTTACGCTCCAGGAGACCAATCAGATGAGGAAGGCAGCCTCCGGAAAAAGCCTTGTCAGTCCCCCCCCCATCGACTCCCTTCACAGCCCATCTCTCCCTTCTGCCCATAATCCCTCTCCCGTTTCACCCTGGCCGGGTCCGATCTAAAACTGTCAGTCCCTTTCGCCTACCAACACCAGAGGGCAGGCAACCTTATTCGGGGGAAGGGGGCAGGGAGACATAATGGCAACCCTTCTGTTGATAATGATGAAGGATGGCTCAGACGTCCTCTGTGCCCCCCACCCCCCACCATTCCCAATCCCCCGACCGCGGTAACCATGGTTACGTTTCCTCGCTCAATTCTTTCCCACGAAAGGTAGGTGGGAGGATATGAAGGGTTAGGGGTAAAGAGCTCCATGTGTTGCGGTATATGGCGTCTTCTCTACGCGGGCAAATCGCTATCATCTAGGGACGACGGTCGTCATTATTTTCATTTCCAGACTACCCTCCAGCGTACTCCTCATCTACTATAAGCTGGGAATACAATGAGTTTCAGCTACAACGCTGTACGCAATCTACGACGCTTCATGGCACTTTGAAAATGCCGATCGAAGCGACCGAGAATTTCCATTACTGCTTGCTGTAATCACTGAGAGAATATCTGTGAGTGTAATGGGTATCCTTCACCTCCCTAGGTACTTGAAGGACATCGGTTATTTTCTAAGCAGTGAAATTACATGTAAAACGATTGGGAATCGGAATCGTGGGACAAACTTTCCGCATTAACATTCCATTGTCGTCATGTCTCTTGCCGATCATTTCAAGCTGTATATTTTTAATGAACGTTAATTGCGTTTGTATAGATTACCGTTGTGTATGGACTCAGATTCTTTCTTTTCTGACACTCTGGGAAGAAAGAAACTGCATGATAATGCAAAAAACCGTTGCAATTTCGATTGCCGTTATACTGTACCTAGTATTAACGTTGGCCATCACCCCTGACCTCATGGCATGACAAAGGCTGAGTGGATCTTATAGTCATCATAACCCCAGAGAATGTTTTGTATCACGTTGCCAATTCATGTGTCATCTTCTTCGTGTGATGGTGAATGGTTGGAAGAGATGGAGCAGACGCCCGCATCCTAGAAAAACGTGCCATCGGGCAAACTTGCCGTAAATTGCTCCTGTCAACATCCGCGCGGAAAATGAGAAGCAAACAAAAAATTTCCCGAGTATAATGTTAAATTAATGACTCCGAAGAATGAACCGGCAACATAACCTTTCTTGGACGGGGCGTCCATTCTTCATGTCCTCCCACCACTTGTGGCGGCGAGCTGGGAAATTTCTGACGCAGGAGGACCTAGGAGGCGACTTCCAAGTCTTTAATTGACGCATGAGGTTAGACGGAAGAGAGAGAGACAGAGAGAGTCGCTGGTTCCCACGATGGTCTGTGAGGATGGATCCTTGTCTATACCGAGCGGAGAGACAATTGAACCTCCATCCAGACAGCGCACCCCGTTCGTTAGGTTGCTGACTCCAATGGGTATAATTAACCGCACCAGAGCGTATGCCCATCCCCAAAGCCATCATTGCTCCAAATTACCCCAATTCCTCCTAATTTTTGTCAGTCCCTGTTACTGGCCATTAACATTATTGCTCTATCTCCTGAATGAGGTTAGAGCCGCGCTGCAACCAGCCATAGAGGAGTCCATGTAATGTATTTGAACATATCACGGTTTATCATGATTACCGTTTAATTTCTCATTTTGCATCACCGATTGAAGGCACTTTTAATTGCTAGATTTAATACTTGATTTTTTAATTCAGGTTCAGATTCTTCCACTCGCTGCATAGCCTTAGGCTCCGGGTCAAATTCCATAACTCGAGTGTATATTTATTTCTCAAAGTAACTCTTTCTCTGTCTGTAATTCTGCGGTCCATTAGCAATGAATTTAATGTAGGCAATGAATTTTCAAGTTATTTGAGCATAATATTTGCAGAGAATGCATATTCTTACGTTAGATTTGCTTATGTTTTGAGTAAAGTCAGAATACGTGTAAACTTTTTTAAAAACCACAGTTTTTTTAGGAAAGGGTGTACTGGTCTTAATATTCAGGACTCACGATTGTATTCTACATCGCTTTCTTTTATTTTGATTTTTCTCTTTCCCTTGGCGTCATCAATCAGTTGAACTCCTTTTATATGATTTTCCATTTGAGTTATATTAAACTATTCATTGTGGTATATTCAGCAACAATGTGACTCATAGCCAAAAGCTGGTAAAATGCGAGGTATATGTTTTATGGCTAATTTAGCACTGTACACTAATTTTTCGGAAAAGAAAATATGTTTTTTGACCAAGGATTTGCAAAGTTTTTACAGGCAATCACTCAAAATTTTCAAATAAATTAACTGCCTTCAGAGTCATATTTTGGTGCTTCGCATATTTTGGTCATCAAATACGATCAGTAATGATTTCCACCATTAAGTAGAGGAAAAACGAGCGTGTCTTAGCAAAGTGATAAAGCGTTTGAAAATATTTTCAGATATTTCCACTATAGCTACGGGGACATTAATGACGAAAAAGGATTAAAATGCAGCGCTGTGCCAACGAGATTGCATTACTTAACCTTTCATATCCTCACGAAATTGACAGTTCTTGCGAATGAAATAATAACGTAAATCTTAATTATAGCTCTTCCGAGCGCAAAATTATCCTTATCTGCCATCGGCGGAGTGACATTTCTCCTTCTCCTCAACCCAAATTAATGCGGCTCAACTTGTGAGTCCCAGGACGATGGTATCGGCTGATGGAGGGATTTGGGCTAAAAGAATTTTGAAACTGCACTTAAAAAAAGGAAAGTCAGCACATTCTTTCGAATCTAGCGTTGGAATTTTAAGCCTTGTCTTCCGTGGACGAGGAAGGCGGTAAATTTTTCTGCATCATTTCCTCTCTGACACGAAGACATTTCGAAACTTGACGCACCCAATTATTTCAAACAAGGCGCCCAAGACAGCTGGTCATAGCTGGTGGTACTTGGGTATAATTTATGCCTTATCTCTCACTTTAGTTGACGACGGCTCTCAAGTCATTTGTCGTTTATATATGGCTTTATATTTGCCGAGTCATTCCTTCATGCTATTCAACTAAATGAATTTTAATCACTTACGCACCAACCCCCGAGGCAGGAATCTAGTTTTATGGAGTATTCGAAAAGCAGCAATTGTGAGCATTAAGTAAAAATTCCAAATTTTATCATTTCATACCATTAAATTCTTAAAAACAGTTTTCTCATGCACAAAAATTTAGTAGGTTCCCCTATTTTGCATTTTTGTATGGTTCTCTTACCCGCGTGTTTTGTATTCATTAGCAATAGCCAGATGATGCTGAAGTAGTTGAATCGTAAACTTATGGTGTGAATTGTTAACGTATGGCTACGGACCGGACGGATAAATTCTGTGCATACTAACGCAGGGGACGTTGGATTTAGTCCAGCCAGAGGGTAATTTTTCGCCGTTCAATTTATGTGAGTTTTTCATTCTTGTTGTAAAATGCCTAATATAAGCAAGTTTTTCCTGCTTCCAGAAAAGATGGAAATGAATAAATTTCACGCGAGGGGCAATACCTGGTCAATTATTTACCTTTTAGCTGGCGAAAGTTAGTGAAACCGTTGGAAGTGTTATTTAGCGAAACCGTATAATGCATACTTAGAGGAGCATGAGCAAGGACTTCTGACCGCGTAATTGTTATTATACATTTGCTTTGGGTTAGGATATGGTTTTATAAATGATTTTAGCTCAAATTTTTCCTCATAATACGTTTATTTTATCAGGTTTTTTGTAATTTTCATGTCATCACTTCTTTTTATTTCTCTTAAATCCCTAACCTTTTCATTGCTTCTCCCTGTTTAGGTATAGATGTTCTAAATATTCCTACCTCTTTTAAGGTCTTCATTATTATAACGCTTATAATTTATTCTATCTTTCTGTATGGAACTTGGACTTATTTCATACAGGGTGGAACACGCTATGTTTGTCTTTATTTCTGTCTGTCGTATTTCCTCCTTCATTCTCAGAACCCTTACAAATTAGAAATAAAAATCTTACAGGAAATACTGATTTGGAACTGTTCATCGTTTTGCCCCTGATGATTCTTCACTGCCATTGTAGCCTCCGTAAAAATAATAAATATCAGTTAAACCCTTCGGACTGTTGCCAAGAAAGATGTGGATGATCTCTAAGTAACTGGGAGATACCACGAAATAATTGAATGCGATCTCAGATATTCAAGTCTAGGTCCTTGCGGTTCTCGTTTCCCACGTTCATTCTCTGAATGGGAAGTTGTCCTGAGCCTCCTAGTTTTCTCCTCGTTTCCGCCGACATCCACTCTCATCCCACACTGCATTGTCGGTGAATTCAAGCGAGCATTATGCCGTGAAATTCGATGACCCCCCATCGAGAACAAATGAAAATCGCTCATCATCGATTTAAAACGTCATCTGCCTGTTCGTTTCAAACGTTTTCCAATTTCCTCTCATGCTCTTTACATAGTGGTTGTACCCTGCGTGTTTTCAGCTTGGATTCATCTACGCCTACATTCTCCTCTGATCGTCACTTTCGAGAGTGCGTAGTGGGGGAAAGAAGAAGGCACGGTATTATAAAACCACATCTACGAGTTTACAGTTTTTTTGGGGAGGCGAATGGCATCTAAAGCCATTTTTGCCATTTAATATACTGCGGGCATTTGAATTCCGGTCATTGGGGTGGAAAACGCAACAAAAAAACCAATCCCTCTTAGTTTAAATATATTATCACCCCTGAGGTGCGTGGCAGGGCACGTACTTTCACGATGACATTACATTTTGTACTACGAATAGTTTATGTCTTTACTGCTTAATTGCATTCGTCACATGCATTAAAGAAGAAAAATGTCAATGAAAGAGAAGAAATGCGAGACCTGTTTCTAGTCCAGGTTACTAAAGTAATTAAAAAGCTATTTTTTTTAGCCATTCAACCAACGAGGGTGAATGCCCACAGCATTTTTTTCCAGTTTTGATAATTTCTGCACTACGGTCTCTATTCTTTAGCGGAAATTATGGCATTTTACAACTATATTTTTGGACATCTGATTTCATAATTTTATGCTTATCACATTATTATATTAATATAAACATCGAGTCTCTAGCCAGATATTGATTCCCATACTCGTTATTTCTGTGGTTTTCAGACTAAATTTAAGTTATAGTATCGACTCTATACATTATTTGTATGATCCTCGCTGTACTCTTTCAAAATCCGCCAATCTCGTAAGGATCCCAAATTCTGCGGTGCATTCCAAGTTAATGTCTAAATAGGCAGAAGAAATATAGTTTCCTTGTATTACAGCCGAACTGTTCTTATCCTCATTGTAATAAAAGCATTAGAAAGGGAATAGCGCTAGGTAAAGAAGCATTCAGTAATAGAAGGGAGCTGCTGAACGGGACCTTGGATGAGGAAATAAAGAAGAGGCTGGTGGAGACCTTGATATGAAATGTAGAGTTGTACGGGAGAAATTTGGGCTCTGAGAAATGATCACGAGAATATGCTGCAGGGGTTTAAGATGCGGAAGTGGAGGGGGGTGGAGAAGAAGCGGTGGACGGAAAGGAAGACACGACGAAGTGCTTGGTATGGTGAACGAGGAATGAAATCTTTTGGATGAGATTGGGAAGAGGCAAAGTAGGTAGTTTGAAGAAGTAATGAGGGGTGAAGGGTTGTTTAAGACTGTGATAGAAGGAGGATGTTTGGTAAGAGGGGAAGTGAAAGAAAAATAAGAGGTTTAATGGACTGAATGAAGCCGGGTAGGACGTATGCTGAGATGAAGAAATAAATCTATATTTAAAAATCTACATAAGTTTAACTCACTTCCATTTACACCTACATTAACCGGCAGGTAACCAAATAATATTACAGTGATTCTTATCCTATTTCTATTCATTGTTATTTCAATATTCTCAAGTTTCAGGCAGATTGCCTGCAGATAAGATAAAGGTCAGGGCTTCCTGAGCGGTCATCTCTCTGATGGGGCTTAGCTGCCATGAGAACAGCTAACGCCAAGGGGGCGGTGGAGTGAGAAATATGGTGGGAATGGGGGGAGGGAGGGGGAGAGGGAAGGGAGATTGGGAGGAGAGGATTAACCCCCTAATGCCCACAATGAGTGATTAGGGCTGCAATTCGATCGGGAGGGGATGAGCCTATCGATAATTCCGGGTAATCGGACCTACCATCGTTAATGAGACGTGCCGTTAATGGAAAAATGGGCCCGGAAAATGAGCTTATTTGCGATTATTCTGAGCTGGGGATACTCGTTGATGGGTTATCCGTGCTCCGGATGGAGGACCAAAAAGTGGGTTAACGCTAGCAGAATGCTATTCTCGTGGATCATTCATGGTGGGTATTACTATTTGGGATGGTTTTCGTAAATTACTTGAGGCCTAGGTACGTGAGTCCGTAACGGGTAAACTATGATTATGCAAGGAAATGGGTAATTTCAAACTCTGCCGGTAACGGTTATGATGAAATGATAATGAACTATTTTAAGCATATTCCTTAGATACATAGCCAACTATTTTCAACATTTTTTCACGTTATGATCCAAGTTAAACATCAATAGCACCTTTTTTAAAAACATCTGGTGGAATACAGCTATTACAGGATTTCAGAATAATATTCTTACTTTTTGTTCTTTTACATAAATTAGCACATGAACACATTTGAAGCATAACGATAAAAATTTATGTCCTTATGTTTATGCATAACTTACATATTATGTTTCGCTGCCATCCTATCTATTTATATCTCCATTTTCAATGATGACTTGATTTTATTTCTTTATTTTTGCTCTCTCGGACGAGTCTGGTGGTCCGTGTGTCCGTATTAGTCATTGGCTGTGTTCAGGTTTCTCAGGGGCAGAACTACAGGAGTTTGACAGAAATACCCATGCCCTGCGTTAGTGAGAAACCGACCTAGGCGGGATTAGAACCCACAACCCTCATATTAGCAGCGAGGACTTTATCCCGCCGCCACTAGGGCTATACATCTAAACTGTCCATTAAGTATTCAAAAATCAATTTTCATGGAGAAAATTAGAATGAATATTATCATACATATATATGTTAATAATAAATGCGATGTGTTAATAATTTTTAGGCACAGCATGAGTCATAATATTTACTGCATTTACTGGACATCGATGATGTAATGAACCATAGAGTAGAAATTGCGCCGAAAACTTTGAAAGCTATTTGAAGTAAAACTTAAAATTTAAAGTACATAGTACTAAATTGTGACTGTCATAATGGGAGTTTTTAGTAGAGGAGCAAATATAACCTTCTTTTGCTAGCTTATTTAGGACACTCTTTTTGTTAAGTGCTTCTGGCATCATGGCTTTTCAATAAATGACGGCGCACTCTCAAAAATAATTTATTTAGCTTCCCGCGGGAACTCTGCTCTGCCAACGCCGTCGCACGGATAGATTAGAAACTACCCTTTCGTTAATTTCTCCTCGGGCAGAATCCAAGCCAAATCTTCTTCCTGGCTCGCAGCTTTCACGTTCTTTTTGAAAATCAATTAGTAAACCTCCTTAATGGATTTCTAAACAGCACAAAAGGATCTCTCTCCTTCTGATGGATGGACGGCCGCGTGTGGGAAGATCCAACAGATGCCGCGCAAATGAAAGATACGTTTCGGACCCGAGGACGGCGATTAAAAAAGTATATATTACCGCTCCCTTACCCGAGCGAAATTGCTGCTTACCTCCCCTAGAAAATTTCCTTTGACGGCCAATCAGATCACCCCGTGACAGTCATTGCGTTCAATGATTTTACAATTTTCTCCAACTCTCTCCCAAGTAGACTTCAAGATGGAGAATACAGACACGATTGCAATGACAAAGTTGCCAATCATTAATCATTATGGAACATAATTCTATATCAGGCACTGATAGACCTAAAAAAGATCTGATATATTCCATTCTCACCGTTCTGTGATGTGTATGGAATGTAAGATATTTTTGGGGGTACGATTTGTCTAATAATAATAATAATATTTATTTATCGAATCAGTTTGCAAAGGCAAAATCCTCTTGAGTTTAGCATATGGCACCAAAACATGGGTATGTCGGGATAAGGATAAAAGTAAATGCAGTGGAAATGGGGTTCCTGAGACGTTTTTGCGGCAAAATTAGGATGGATAGGGTTAGAAATGAATGGACCATGAAAGAATTTTAGTTGGATGTTCCAATAATGACCATACGTGTATGTAAGTAGTGTGATCCATTGGTTTTGCTATGTTGAGCAAACCAGACATAGTCAAATAACGAAAGAGATACATGATAGTAGAGTGAAAGGTTTGAGGAAGGGGCAGACCTAGCGACGGCAATGGGTGCATGTGGTAGAAGAGACTTAAGAGGAGGAATATTAGGAGGCTTAAGTAAAACATATGGTACATGAAGTCATGCATGAGTGCAATAGAAGCGAAAGAGGTATGCACGGGTCGGGTATTATGGAGGAATTTATGGAAAGAGAGAGAGAGGTTTCTAGACTCTACAGCAGTAAAAAATATTTTAGACTTCGCCTACCCCGAAAGAGCATTGCGTGATGGGTATGTATGTACTTATCTCATAACTCTGTGGCAAAGAGCCAAAACCTGATATGTCCAAAATAACAACTTTACAGGGTGAAAATTGTAAGTTTTGGTTGAATTATTTAAGTATTCTAAGTAATGAATTTAGTTGGAATATATCAAAGTGAATTAGAGATGGTATTATGTATGGTAGGCATGTCAGCTGTTGACCATTAAAAAATATCACAACAAACATGATATATCAGTCAAAACCTAAAAAACGCATATTTTGGACAGATCAGTTTTGGCTTATTTCCACAGAATAATTTTAATGATTAGGACTTACCCAAAACATATTTCCTTATGTCAATAGTGCCAATAATTTATGGTGTTGTCAGACCTGGTATTGTAATTGACTATATTATTGTGTTTTCGATTTTTTTGTAAATGAACGTAGAGTTTTAGGCGTTCCGGGCCACCACATAGTTCACTATGACACCAATATATCCTACCTGTCTCGAAATATAATTTTTAAGGATTGAAATTAGCTGCAATGTACCGTATTAGTTTATTACAGATTAATGTATTAGGTTTATGTTCGCCCAACCTTATAATTACGGAGCAAAACCTCTACTGTATGTGTTGCATATAAATAAATGGATACACAGCCACAGATGACTCTCAATATTATTAAATGACGATTGACAAAATTTTGTTTAAACTTGACATCATGCTCACTCGTGGTAATGTACACTCATTGGTCATGTACACCACAGTATTTATTGAATACTACACCACTTATACTGGAAGGAGAGTTCTATGCGTATTCGTTATTGGCATTCTCACAATAAAACAATAAATGTTGGTATCAAACAAACATTAGCATGGTCAAAATGTATACTATTCCGATGAAACTGATTTTCATCATTTTAATAAAAGCATTCAGAAATAAAAACTCTTAAATGCCTTCGTTGTTCCAACTTCGCCAATCAAGCTCTCGGATTATTAAACAGATTGCATTCGTAACTCGAATTCTTTCATTGTTGTAATTTTACTTGTTGGTATTTTATCAGTCGGGGAGCTTTATAACAACTTTGGATTCATGAATTTCAGATATTAAATTGAATTTAGCACATGAAAAATAATGCTTGGAGAAGGATATTAAGATGAATGTATTATGCTATTTGACCTATGAGATATGCTATGAGAAGTGTCCAAAAATGTGTTCAAACCCTTACTATTGTTGGATATAATGCAATGGTGACCATCAGGGAATTAAAATAAAATAGATACATGTATATGCTTATGTGGTACCGTTCAAAATACAGTACATACGATTAGATGCTAATGCAAAATATAGTTGGGATGTAAATTACGATGCCGAATGCTACTGTATCGGAAATATTTTGTGATGCATTCACAGCGCAATGTGATGTTTTAAACATCAAGTTGAATCACTAAATGAGCGATTAATAAACAAATAAAAAACTATGGTTGCTTCATGTGTCGTAAAACAACGTTTCCTGTTCATTAGCAACGCCATTGGACTGCAACGACGCGATATGAAGTGCTTAATGTGGAATATAACAGTTTCAGGCTGGATATGGTGGAAGTTATCGATATTCACAATAAATAAAAACACTTGGGGAAGATTACCAATTGTTTTTATTCATTGTGAATGCTCAATGTAGTCCTAGGCTTGCAAGTGATAGTTGAATTAGATTGGCAATCATTTTCATTACAATAGGGCTTAGAATTAATCTGCTAAGTATTGAAGAAAAAGGGATGCCTTTTGATGTTGTTTATCCATAAACTTGGCTCCGTAGTCCAATATGTGTGCGTAGGGATAGTATGTACCATCGCTCAAATATTTCAGCGCATTTATCGCGCGAGTGAGCGGAAGAAGTACGGGCAACACAAACAGAGAGCTAAACATTACATACGGTATTCTGACAGGAATTGCTCCCTATATCTTGTGTACATTCATTATCAAAGATAAATACACTCAGTCTAATCACTAATACCTTTCCACTGGGACGAAATGGGATCGGTGTTTAACCCATCCATTCCATTAGCACTTGACCGATAGTAATAAAAGAGCATCGTGATAGGGTCCATGGAAAATATTTTAGTTCTCCAGTAAAGTCAACAAAGATACAGCGCACGAAGGTATAAATTCACCGTGTATCATCGAGATTCTACGATTGACCGATGGCTACATTACGTTTCACGTTATCATACCATAGATCCGCAACTTATAATGCCCTAGAGCACGTTAAGACTAGATTGCTCATGCTAGCTTTCTGGGGTATTACCCGCATGATCGCTCATATGAATGTTATAACCGAGTGATATTAAAAACTTTACAAGAGTGCACTTTGGGACAAATAATGAGGTTTCATGTTATTGAGTGGAAATTTAACGGCGAATTGGGAGCTCTCTATTAAATTATGCCAACTTTCATATTTTTACAAATCATTAAAATAAGTTTATGTGACAGATAATCAAAACATTTTAGTCTTTAGGGGCTGGTAAACATTTTAAAATAATCAGCATAACTATGCATTTTATAATAAAGACCATTAATTAAGACACATTCATAAATTTACAGGAATTTACTCAGGCTTTTAACTCCATTAAAATTACGTTGTTTCGTTGGGAGAACAACTTGAATAAAATACACATGTATTACTATTTTTTAATTTCACATTTATACAGGGAGAATAATAAATTATTGCTTTACTTATGCATTTTTAGATATTATTTATACTTTATTACTGTATTAGCGCTAATTATTAAGATGAATGACGTAAAACATTCCTAAAAAATCCAATGAGTGCATTAAGAGATATATGTTTTATAACAGGCATTATTAGACGTGTTTTCTTGCGCTTGTGTAAATACCAACGATTTTAGACTTAATCTTGTATTAGTGTGTAAGTAGTACTTCCAAAATACAAAAATAGCTTCTCATACGTACATTCAATCAAGTTGAGTTGTTTCACTAAATATCAACCATATCTATTTATGAAGAGGAAATAGTTTGAGCCAAGTAGCACAAGGGAATGTTACTTGGAGATGGAGTACTCTTTTCGTTGAGACCATAAAATGAGAAATATTTCATAGTATTATCTATGTGGAGAAACTATTTGGATTTTATGATTAAATTGTGCAACACCCGGAAGCTAACTTATGTCCATCCTGAATTCATGTCAGACTACGAAATATAGTTAAGGAGATAAGTTCTACGGAGAAATTATTTGGGTAAAATATGAATGTCTCCACCCTGTAATTTGGACAGCATTTATAGCTGAAGCCAATAGGGGAATAAAGTTCCCTGGATATAAATGCGTTTATTTGTAAAATACTTCCACCGTGAGACCTAAATAGTGGATTCGTAACTGCTAAATTCCTTATTATTTAAGAGATTTAATTTTTTTAGAGAGAACTTACGTCTCATTATCTCCCATTTATATCTGATTCCCGCTGGTGCACATCTGTCAAAAACTTATGAACACGCAGTAAATGAAGATTTGAATAAAACAAGGCAGCAAACTAACAATGAGTTGCCTAATTTTTGTATGTCCTCGAACACATCAGCGTGGGGACATACGTATTTCTTTTTACGAAATTTTTCCAGCCTCACTACGTCTAGTCTAATATCCGCGACATTCAAGAAAGCACTCGAAAGTTATTTTTTATCAAACTCTCATCGTCTCGTCTCCAGCGCCGGTGTGACTGGAGATAAGTGCATTCGGCTCGATTAAAAACAAATATTTTACTTCGATATCCTCCTCTGCCTCCAGCAAGGGGCAATGTTGTAACAAGATTGGGCCCAGTCATCTCGCAAGCGCTGAAAGCACTTCGAGTATCTTGGATATCTAGTCTTTGAAGAGGAGGGTTTTGAGAGTGGATACCCATCTTCTTGATTGTCCAAAAAAGACGTGTTTTCGTGGGGAGAGGGCATAGCAGGGGAACCTTCAAAGGGCACCGACATGCACAAAAGAGAGTAAAAATCTCGTCCTCCCCTCCTCCTCCGGGGTATCCCGCGCCGTGATATCTTAATGTCATCCCCTGTGTCTCTACTCTCTAGGAAGCACTACCATGAGTAGTATGTGCTATCAGATTCCTTTTGAATGCCTTTTGCCTTTCTTCTTCAGCCTCTCTCAATCTCTCCCCTCCCTTTTTGCCCCTTTTCTTTATAATTCCTTCCTTTTTTCTCATGGAATGTTCACTGTGATATTTGAAATTTTACAGAGAGAATAATCCGTGGTAAGGTATCATGGGTTCATCGCAGGAGTTCAAAAGGCTAATAAAAAAACGTTGCTAACAGCTGAAACTTAGTGATGAAAGATTTTAGACTTTCCCCGCGAAATATTCAGGTGAATTATTATTGGGCTTCCTGCCGGGGTTATTTTTAATGATGGCAAACGTTTCGATGTAAGACTTTCCTATCATCCTCAAGGCTGTAGATTTTCGTATATTTTTGGCAGCCAACCTAATAATGAAAAATATATTTATCGCGTTAGGAATAAAATATCATTGATTTCTAGAAAATCAAATCGGTACTATACAGTTCCTTTTTACTTGTCAATATAAAAATCAATGATGGGAACACGTATGCAAGGCTTCATCCAAATCTATGCAAAAACAAAATTTGCTTCAACCACCTTAACTGAGCCTTAAACTCTTCCTCCATTCATCTTCCCGTTTTTAATAATTCACTTTCCTTCGTAATTTTCTTCCGCGATTTCCATTCCTCCTTTCTCGTGTCACTGATGGACGATCTCTCCAAGAACCACGCGGGATAATTATCACGCTTTGAGAAATAACCTTCGCCTTACGTACACTTTCGAGTGACGTGATTTTTGCCAGCTGGCGAGCGGGGAAAATATTTAATTACATGCGGTACGCGACTGAGGCAAGAATGAACGTGGCTCATTCCCTTCTGGAAGGGAGTCTTTGAGAAATTATCAATCCTTGGCGACGGCACGAGGCACAAAAAAACTTGACTATAGCCCTCCTTCATTTATCATCTGAGATGTCCTCACAAGTCTATTTCTTTATTCGTTAGCGTGGGGGAATTCTGAGTCCTGCGGACTGAAATGTTTGCGCCTTTTAATATCTTTGCGTAGGTATATTTTCCCGAGAAATGCTTCCTACGCCTTATTACTACCGATCGAGTTTATTATTATTACCGATCGAATTCCTTTTCCTGGAACGACCGCGTAAGAATACTAGCGCCGGAAGAGCTGCTGACGCTAGAGATATACATTGTAAACTTTCTTTATGAGAGAAACAGAAGCAATGAAAGAAGTAAAGGGAAATGATCCGGGGAATTAAATGATTCAATTGATTTAATATTTTCCTCTTACTATTCGCGTTCTAATCAGCAGAAAACATTAGCCCCAGATATTCACTATGCTGAGATATTGTTTCAACTTTTGGAATTTTCCACTCCTGAATTTTTAAAACTCCAAAGTTTCTTCTCCTTTACTGGAGGCTTGCTCAGGGTTCATTCATTAGCCCTGAGAAGTTCTCTGCTAAAGGAGAAGATACTTTGGTGTTTATAAAACTCAGACATTGAATCCCAAAAGAAGAAACCATATCCTACGAATTTGCACAGCGAAAGCTTTGATACTAATTCATAATGCATCCTTATAGTCCTTATTTCATGGTCAATACATAAATTCTCAAACCTGAAATCTATTGAAGTGCGTTCATGTGTGTCCTCAGGTGGCAAATGTATTTGTCGAAACACACGAAGGGGTTACGGTCAAGGAAATATTCTTCACGTAAGCAACGGTATGAACCTGAGAGGTTTGAGAGTCATGTGACTGGCAAAAGTTCTCAAGATAGAACTCGAAGGCAAATAAATTCAATTTTTGTAAGCACTCCATTGTTAAGGTTTGGTTGGAGGATGAAAAATAGTTTTCCATGATTAACTCCTGATTTTATATGTCATACGTCCGTCGGAGTACACCTCGAATCAATTTAGCGCTCTTTATTTCGGAGAAAATGTGAAAGAGCTAAGTTTCAAGGGTAAAATATATAGTTTAGATGATTTGTAGAAATTTTTCATGCTTGCATATAATGGATTCCAAGAAGAAAATGTTCGTTTCAGACAGAATTCTGGGAAAGGCCAAGTTCTTTTTTCATCACGTTGAAATACGTTTCAAGTGTCATAAGTGTATTTTGCCTTTGGCCTTCTAGAGACTTTTAATGCCTCCAAAATGACAGGGAAAACCGGTGATTACCCGCCTACTCGGGGATTAACACTACGCTCGTGAATCCACCATCTGCTTTCTCCAACTTCACCCGTCCCCGTACTTCCTGCCACATTCTTGAGCGATCATTTTGAAAAGCTAAAGAGGTAATCATTAAAAATTTGCCGATCTTTCATATAAAAACAAATTGAAGGTTGATTTTGACACCAAAGGATAGAACTCGACTCAAATTTTCGCCGCCTGAAGGCGTGTGAAATTCTAAATTTATGGGTAATGGCATTGCTACTTCCTATTGATCCTTGCAGAAACCCATGTAATACTGGTACACTGAAAAAAGCATCTCATTATTTTTTGTTGGAGAGCCTAGTGGCATCACTCTTATTAGGAACAGGAGCCCTCCGAGTCGTGGTAAAATATTCACCTGACTAATCCAGGCCACCTCTTTCATCTTCATTTTACCTATGTGATGAAGTACCTCGTATTTACATTGACGTTCATATCATAAGTTTCATTCATTAATCCTGGCATAGATCATATAAAGGAGTTAAATGGTGAATCTATTCGAATTACAAGAAGTCGGGTCTATTTTAATATTTTTTATTAAGTTTAAATAGACATGTGGTCAGCTAATTTATTTGTTCGGGAAATTTTTCACATCAGTTACTACAGAAAATTTGGAGACATTTATGTACCTATGTCTCATGGTGGCCATTACTTTAATCCATAGATACACTATGCAGTATCAAATCCTTGGAAAATATCTCTTCGTATTGACTTGGATGAAATTTGAGCATTTGCGAAATTTACACTGATATCCTTAATAATTATTAGTAAAAGAATGAGCAGTAGGTACATTAAATTTCTACACTGATACTCAAAATAATGCCAAATACATGTTGAAACAAACTTTTTATGGAGGTTAGTGGTGGAGAGGTGCGGAGAACAAAACTAGAGGCGAACGGAGGCTATATTTCGAGGGAATGGAATTTGAAGGGGTTCCGGTGGAAATGCAAGGAAGGGGATTGGAGTTTTGGATCGTTCAATCAGAACAAAATGTCTAAGAAATTATACATGAGTCTCAATGGGGTGCAAATAGAGTTGTATGCCGGGAATTGAAAACCTGACCCTGAAAATGGGAAGCCCGCGGAAATCATCATCACATTTTATTCTTCTATTTTTTTTAATGAGCAAGATACAGCAGCCCGTAGAGATAGAATGCAGAAACTACTAAACAATCAATGAATCATTATTACGATAGGATGGGATGGGATAAGGGACCATAACAGCTGCCAATGAGACTTTTATCTAGGTTTGTCTTTAGGTAGTGTAGCTCTTAGTAGTAGTACTCCCTAATCCTTATATTTTGCCTAGTACTTGAATCCTTATCTTTTGCCTAGTACTAACAGCACGCCGTGCATGTTTTCTACATAAGTCTTGAGTCTCTGTCCATTTGTGTAGTTGCAAAATATATATTAACGGTCCCACTCCATTGTGATAATATCTGTAGTGTAGTAGATCATGCTTGTGAGGCTTCGCCTCGTGACAAGCATTAGCGATTTATGCTAATGCATAATTAGTCGTCGTTACACTTACTTTAGGGTACAGTGTAATGCATGTTGGTGAATACTCACTCCCTGCCACACACCCCTGAGGTGGCTTGCAGGGTATTTTGTAGATGCATTCATACTGGGTGATTGAGGTGATAGGGGTTGTCGGAAACCCAGCCGGTAGCAAGCATAACGATGATCCATTTGCTATAACTATGGAGCACAATTTTTTAATGTCAAGTTGCTCATGTCTTCATGAAGAAACAATAGCTAAATAACAAAAATGGGCCTTTTCTCCCTCCAAGACCGCTGGAGCTGATTCGAGAAATAAAAGTGGTCGCTTTGGATGCTGGAGAAAATCTTGCCAAGAACGACTTCAAGGACCTCACCCAACTCCTTTTTCGCCACCCGGTCACGAAATGAAACCTCCTCAAGCAAACCAACGACGAGAATGGACTGTTAAAAAAATAAGTAAATAAATAAAAACGTTTTATAGCTTGACTTTTGAGGACACACTCATCGGTTTTAACGACCCCGTCTCCCGGGGAACGAAAGGGATAAAAGATGATTAATCAACCGAGTCCGATTCCCCTCCTGCTTCGATCCTCTTTGAAGGGAATCCACTTCCTCCTCCCATTCGGTCTCCAAAGGGAATAAAAAACATTCCTGAGACTTTCCCTTCTCCACAGCCAGCCCTGCCTTAAAACATCCCCCCTCTTCACCCTCCTGGCTCACTCCGGTCCCCTTCGTCTCCCCTTTAATCCATGGAACCCTTTATTGTGTTCAAGTTGGTTTTTTCCTCTCTGTCCCGAGTCCTTTATTTTTTTATCTTTAAACGAAAAATCTCTTCTAATTAAAGCGTTTTGTGTGTCTGCGTGTGCCCGGGAGGAAGAGGATTGTGGAAGGAAGTCGACTTTTGGGTGGGGACAAAGAGTGAAGAGAGACATTTTGTTTATTTTTTTGTTCCCTCAGTGCTCTCTCACTGACTGGACTCAACATGTTATTCCTTTCTTTTTCTTCCCCCCCCCCTCTACCTTTTCCTCCCCACTTGACGCACCAACCCAAACACTCGATTGCGATGGGTCCAAACTTCGTTGTTATACGTTCCGGACCACGAGTATGCATTCACCTCACCGCCTGTGGACAAAGACCTGACTCGACAGACAGTGGAGTGACTTTTCAGGACCGGACGTTCCTTTGATGTAATGAATTACGTTTAAAAGCATGGGAGAATGCGCGGAAACGTATGAGAAAACAGAAAAAGAGGAAATTAGGGTATTCAAGGGCAAGAAAAAGGTACTGCTGCAAAAATTAAATGGGCAGATGAGTAAAGTTTAGTCCAATAGGAGAAGTATCAGGCGTGATGTGGTATAATTTCAACTTTATGGATACAAAAATTGCAACTTCCACTGGTTAAACAGGAATTCCACTGGAAATGTTTTCACTCGCTTTAAAGAACATCAAAAAGTGCTACAGCTAGGGGAAAACCACTTCTATTTTTGCGAAACCCCTGATAGAGGCCACACCTGCGAAGTCGCACCTGCGACTTTGATTTTACATTGCTTCACTTAATCAACAAAGGCAGAACATTAGACGCAATGGGCCGCAGGTGGGTATCATGAATCGGAGGAAACACAAGATAGTTTTCCTCAATGATGTGCTGATTCATCCCATCCGGTTCATTATATTCTTTTATTGAGGGCATATCTGTTAAAAGGTGTTTTGTATTTCCCCGTGTTTATATTACTCGCTACTAAATTTGTACTGATATCCTTAATAATAATTAGTAAAAGAATGAGCAGTAGGTACATTAAATTTCTACACTGATACTCAAAATAATGCCAAATACATATTGAAACAATTTTTTATGGAAGTTAGTGGCGGAGGTCCTCCCCTTTTCCCACTGTTATTGTGTGTGAGTAACTTGGACTTCCTCGAGGTAACTCGAAGGATGAAGTTGCGTCATGGGACATTTCCCCGACGAACTTTTGGGTGTTTCTAATTTCTGAACATAATGTTGTGCACCCAAATACCCAGCCCTTCCCCCGGAAACCTTCGACAGTTTACACCTTCTCCTCCCCCACCAATGCTCCACCTTCTTTACAGCTTCCCCCTTTCCCTAACCTTCCCTAATCCCACCAACCTCTTTGTAACCTTCCGTATATAACACGACGTGTCCCAAATTATATACCCGATGATGATTTAGCACATCAAAACCAAGGTTGGAATAAATCTATTTTGCCAGAAGAAATTGCAATTTCTGTTCCCAATTAGTTAAGTGCTGTGTACTACGCGTTTCGACGCCTACGCGCCTTCTATCTTGTGCCATATGGTTAGACGTCGAAATACGTGGTACGTGCAATAATGTATTCAGTGGACAGAATTAAACTTTACTCGTTACTTTATTTCCGTTATTTTTATAATCCTGTGCCACTACATCTCGCCAGATATCGTTGAATATATGTGCTCATACTTAGATGAGTCCTGTGTATGTAAAACTTGGATTAACGAAGGGACAGAAATTACAATTACATCTCATATCCTAAAGATCATGGCTCTAAATACAGATGAAGTATCTGCTCGTCATAACTCTACATAAACCGAGATTTTTATAACGCCCAATTTATTTAAAAAGGCATTGACAGTGCAGGAGAAGGGCCTAACCTCACTCATATAATGATCTACTACCGTTTCTGAAGTGAACTTATCCTTTTCTAGTTGATACACATTGGAGGTGGCCAAGATCGTACACTGCATTTATTCGTGTAAGGTGGCTACCAAACCACTTCAAACCTCGTCAAATTACGAGTGTCATGCGTAAATGCGCCAATTAATTCTTTTGAAATAAGTCCAAAAACTTCCTCTCGATGCAAGACCAAATGTTTTATGGAGCCCTAGTCGGTATTTCGTAACGGTGCACGTGTCAATTCAGGAAATAACCTCCGCACCTCCGACACCGCGAGCATCATAGCAGGGAAATTCGAGTTCCTTTCGTAGAGGCAAAGCAGATTTCAAGCCTTTGATAATTCTTAAAGGCCCATCTGTAAAACGAACTGAGTGTAACCTGATCCCGAATTTGTTATTTTCGTAATTGGACCGCTTGAGTTAGGACCTCACGTCACCCCTCCCCGCGGGAGTTTAAACGCCCTGACCAGAAAGGTTGCGGCATCCGCAGGAAGTCGTTTCATCCTCTCATTTTATAGGTCTGAGGTCGTTGCCCGCAAGCTAAAAACGAATTGCTACCAAAAGACAACAATTGCGCAGTGGATATTGCAGCAACATTAAATCTTTCTTTTATACATTACCTAGCCAATTAAACCTCCAAGAGACTTGTTTTTTATTGACTATCGCATTGTTATTTATGTTTTTGACCTATAAATGAGGAAAGTCAGAAATATTAAGTGCCGGAATTTTCCAATTTACACCAGGAATAGTGAAAAAAACCGCATTAACCTGCGGACTACTATAGCTACTGTAAACAAAGCTAGCCTACATTAAAGTGAATTCAAACTAAGAATCGATTTCTGCCTTATATGTTATCCTACCTGAACGCAAACCTTAACTCATGTTCATACCCTATGCTCACCACAGACTTCATGAAACTGAACTTCACTGTAATGGAATCCAACAGAGATAAGGTAATCTTCGTGGGAATGGTTTTTATAAGCCAGCCACAAATTAATTAGTATTCTTTGAAGTAACTTTACGATATAGGTTCATATTGGATTGAAAAAGAGTAACTGTGTGATTTTATTCTATAGTGATTTCCTAATCCAAATTCAAATTTCAATGGACAATCAAACCATTATACCCTCAAAATCAATTTAGTTTTTGAACTGATAACATCCGATATCTTAGACTGTCTGTTTATTATTATCTCTTAGACTGTCTGTTTATTAGACACTCATGTTTCTCTTTTAGCCAACAAACTCAGAGGTGCCATGTACCAATTACAATGTCTTAGCCAATTTATTTCCCTGGATTTACTCTGAAAAGTGCACTATAATAACGTATTCTCTCACATTAAATATGGCATTATTTTTTTTGGGGGTATTTCCCCTCATGCACAAAGAGTTTTCGTACTCCAAAAAGAGCACTGGGATAATAATAATAATTGCGTCTTTATTTAATCAAGTGTATTTAGGACCATGAGCATCTTTGTTTAAGGATATCAGATAACAGCCGACTTGCCTTTCAGGACCCCACCGTGTTTTCCGAGTATAAAGTGGTAACAGTGGGAATGGGTCTCCTTTCGTTTATATCCATCTTATTCCTTCCTCTGCCCCTGTGCCCGGAGAAATATGTCAAGCTAACAAAACACACACACATGCACACTTGACAACGAGTACGTAGGGGAGAGACAGATGATTTTGAGGGATGAATTTTCTCCTTTCCCTTTATCTGCTTCACTGCTCCGTCATTTCTCGGTTATTTATTTTTTTCTCATATTTCCTTTATCCGAAAATCTATCCTCACTCCCTTAACGGGGGCTTATTCTCGTATGTCTTACAATTTCCTGTGAAAGAACCCTTCCTTTTCCTCCCTCCTACATCTCTATACCCTATCTTTATGCTCTCATGTAACATCTCTTTCTAGGAATCTTTGATTGCTTCGTCAGATGGGTCGTAAAAAAGAAAGGATATGGGACAATATGCTTTAATGCCTTTTGATAAGAGCCCTTGCGACATACTTTGGGTTCGTGTGACTTGGATGAGAATAATTGATTCGCTTGTTTAGATTAGTCAGTGAGTCATATTTCATCAAGGTTGATGGAGACTGGCGAGGTATCTTGATCGCTAAATGAAGGAAAGTTCGTTTTGTCCTCAGGAAAGTTTTTTATTTCACTTGAAGACCAAAGTATTGAACTTGTGAAGTCATTATAAAGGTCTTGATAATGACTTCAGGAGTCAAAATCTTGGTTGGAAAGTGAATTTTAAAAATAAATGTATGGACAGTATAATGCTTCCGCCATTTAATAATAGATTATAGTCTGTAAGGAGTGCGCTTCGTTGGTTTGATCATATCGAGAGAATCGGAGAGAGTGGAAAAATGAAAGGATGTATGATAGTAGAGTGATTGGTGTGATAGGAAGAGGTAGACCACAAAAGTCATGTGTGAATGTGGTAGAAGAGTCTCTAATGATGAGGAATATTATGTGTCTTGAGTATAGGAGAACGTGCATGTCGCAGTGAATGAGTGTAAGGGAAGTGAAAGAGGTTTGCAAAGAAAGGGCATTATAGAGGAAATAATTGAAAAGAGTCAGTTTTTATACTTGACTGTTGCAGGCTTCACTTCGTAGAAGTTACTAGTACTCATGATTAATACAGCTTAGTACTTTTCTACAATATTTTATTATTGCACGACGCGTTTAGCCGCTTTACGGCATCGTAAGGTCCACTATATGTAATATATTGTGGACCTGACGATTTCGTAAAGCGGCGAAACGTGTCGGGCAGTAATAAAATATTGTAGAAAAGTACTAAGCTGTGTTAATCATGAGAGCCAGTTTTATATGGCTAACATTAATAACTAAATTCTTTGACTTTGCCTACCCCGAAAGGGAATGGCGAGATGAGTATGTGTGTATGTACAAAGTTACTCCTAAAAACATGAAGCCTATTATCATCGCTATTGTTCCCAAAAACCATAAAGAAGCACTCATAAAGCCAGTTCACATGGAAAATAAGAGCATAGTTAAAGATAGAAAATATTTACCTGGGGAAATTGAGTCAGACATATAGTGTTCCTTTACAACTTGACTTAACGGAGAATATGACTCTTGTTCATCTCTGATGTTATGCAGTTAAGGTAACCAATAAGAGACTATCTTGGCGTATACATATGCACCGCGGCCAACGAGAAAGCGAAATGAAGAAGTTAACTCACGTAATTTTAGATGGAGACGTTTCTCATCGAGATATAGCGCTTTTCATTCGCTCAAATGCGTTACTCACTTCACAACACAACAACGCAATTGCTTCCCATTCGTTTCCATGCCAGACCCTGCGCACTAGGCAGCGCTCTTGAAAAAATATTGGAAACCGAATTGATAAGCGTCGTAGTGTGGCATCAGACAAAAATGAATACTACATCTACCAATTACCGTGCAAGCCACCACTACATTGTGTGGCACGGGGTGATTCCACACCAGGCATTCAGCACTTGTCCCAGTACAAATCAGGACCTCGAACGTTCCCACGGCCGCTTGGCGAAGACTAAAAAGCAGTCAGGAGAACAGTTAGCAGTCAAACCAGAAACCAGGAGAGTGCTACGTAAATGAACATGCAAACATGCCGTACACTGGTAAAGAGACAACTAATGGTTAATATTACTAATACTATTAATGTATGAATGCTACGAGTTACTAATTCATACAGATAACTAAATAATTCCGGATATTTCAAGTGGGGTGAAGTGTTTAGTAATGATGCTATGTTATTAAGCACAAGTGAAATGTCTAATCTACCTAGTGAGCGTGGGAGTTAGATCTACCTAGTGGGAACATAGAATCAATCTATTGCAATTTTAAAAATCCCTTATTTTATGAGGAAAAAAATGACATTTTAAATCGGTTATGCAATGCATTTCGTTAGTCTTATTCCTATGATCGTTTCTACCGCACTACACTTGCTCTAACAAAAAATGTTCCCAATCCAAGCCAATGGTGCAGTTACCAAATAAATAAAAATTTCTATTTTAAAATAGAACAAAATTGACGATTTTGGAGCAAAATAAACTCAAATTTTATGAAAAAACAAAGCGTAAAGGGAAATGGAATGCAAAAACAAAGTTTTGTTCTTTCAGTTATCCAATCCTAAAAGTTCCAAGCCTATTTCATGGGGGGAAGTCCAAAGCTTTAAATAGGAAGTTTAGTTTTATAGATTCTCATTAAAGGCATCAAGCATGGATGGATAATGTATAGTTTTTAATTAATTCGTTTTACGAATTTTTCTTTTTTGAGAAATTAGTACCTATGTATGAATTCGCTAACCATTATTTTTAATCCGGCCTGCCTATTGTGTACCTAAAGAATGCTACCTAACGGCAGGTTACCGAACGTTTCAATAGCGCAAATCATTCCATTTATCGTAATTAATGCCCTCTGAAGTCCACTGACGTGTCCCGATCCGCGCTTATTTCAACACATTTGAATTTAAATGAAAAGCTCCTGTGGTTAGCGAGCGACTTGGTACACCTGTACAAGAAAATGTATCGCATTTTTTAAATGCATACAAATGAAAGCAGACTCTTGGCGTGAAATAGAGCCCATTACTCCGGCATTCGCCATTTTATGAAGAAAGACACCATTTGTCAATATAAGGAAAGAGAATTGCTGGAAAGAAAAAGAATTAGAAAAGGAAGAAATTGCTGTGACAAACCGAAAGGTTGTACCATAATTGTTCACTAAATATACAAAATTTATGTGAAGATTCTTAAGAGTTCTGAATTCTGTAAAACTTCCATTCCATTTATTTCCAACGTTCGTGCTTCGTTCTTGGGAGGCAAACTTATTCAACCTATTAATTTTACGTTAACCGAGTGAAAAAAAACGCCAATGGATTAGAATGTGCTGCGGTGAATATTTGTTTCTGCCTGCATTTTCAGTATAAAAATAAAGACTCAACAGACATTAACATTATTTCCATGTTAAACGATTGGTGGAAAAAATAAACCCTCGTAACTTCTGTTTTCAAAATGAGAGCTCATTGGCATCTTATGTAATGAGTCGTTTTCTGCCAAATTATCATGCGCAGCTGATGTTTGAAATTCCATTAGGAAATGGTGAATGATTCTCACCGATAAAAATGGAGATTTAAATTAAATTTACCGTATTTTGAGGTATGAATGTGTTGCAACAAAGCAAAATTGCCTAAGCACTCTATCAGATACGATATATATTTTAGGGTGGATAAGCCGCATTAATTATTGTCTTGATGAAAGTTGAAAAGATGAAATGTGATTTCACATGAATATAAATCTGAATGTAAATATTGGAAACCCATGTCCATTGAGGAAAAAAAGGGCACGAGTTGGAATACCTGGAAAAATGGAATTCCAGCTGTTTCACCGTATTGAGCGTCCCTCTGACTGCATTCTATCCTTATAAATGAAACGAGGAAATAGTATTGAGGGACGGGTTTCCGGAGGAGCATTCCCTGCGATTCCCGTAATTTCCAGCCAACTTCGACAAAGATAATCGTAATGGACTACGGCTATCTAGAAATCTAATCTTCGTCACACTAAATGCAAAGGAAAAACTCTTAGTTCATGTATGTCCTTCCCAAACCACTATCTCCGTCCTGCATCCTGTGAGAGATCGTGCTCCCAATTTTATTTTCTTATATGACTTTTCCTGAACGAGGAAAAAATATCCATCTTTCTTTGGAATATGCGGCAAAGGAACTCTTCATTCTGTATCTATTGATTAAGATGAAGATAAAAATGTAAGTGGTGGAAGAAGAGCATTCCCAGACTCTAATCAGATAACCCAAAGTAACTCCGTTGAAAGTCTGCTGGCCTAATTTTAGGTCAGTTATAACGTTACTACATTGAAGATAGGTTAATCATTTTTATGTCTCGAAATCGGGACATATTTGAAGATACAATAAGACTGGGCCAAATTCGGGGTGTTATTATAGAAGTTAAACTATTGTTGCACAGTTATTTTATTCTTTGATTGCAATTTCAAAATAAAATTATTACTCTCAGCTACGGTGGTTTTTTTTGTAACAAACTCCGAGTGCCGAGTTCAAATCTCGTTTTTATTGCAGTGGTTGAACCCTTCTTGGCCCCGCCAAGTTATTCCTCTGGGAAGAGTTGAAAACAAAAAAAAGTCTTCAGTTCGGCTTCTATCACAGCGGTTCTTTCCTTTAACCAAGTAATATGCTCAATAGTTAGTCTAAATCCTTCGAGTAGGTGGGTCTGAAGATGCGTTTTCGTTTTCTCATTTCTTACCATAACTTTTTCATTAAGGACAGCGGGCCTAAACATAGACATCGCGGGACTTTTCAGTTTCACCCAGGACACATTTTCTAATCGGCTGGAACGTCGAGATAGACTATTCAAAGCGGAGCTGTAAAATCGGGACGTATTGACGTATGGTAAGGCTGTATATAGATCAGGAAGCGACGCCTAATTTTATTTATTACATGTGAAGGACACAAAGTTTTCATTGCAATCAGTTTCTTAGAAATTTACGCGAGGGTAATAAAGTATAATCTGAAGATAAGTACCCGGAGACTCCGTAATTCATTTCTTTTTTAAACCGGATAGTATTCAAGTGGTTTTGCCACTTTGGAGTTCGGTTTTGGATGGTCGCAATTATTGAGGTCGGGAACATAAGTATTTGAAAGTACGCCAATGTCTTCCACTCTTCTTTTGTAGTATGTTTCCTTGAATTTAATTCGTTTTTGGAGGCATTATTTTCATTGAGGTGGTATTTTACTGACTCTGAAACATCTCTCTCTCTCTCACAAATTAAAGCACACATTCAGGTGCATGCATAGGTACCCATCAAACCATTCCCTTTCGGGGTCTGCAAAATCAAAGAATTTAGCTATCGCCGTTAACCCTAGAAAACTGGGTCCCTTATAATAATTTACTCCATAATGCCTTATCCTTAGGAATAACCTAGTTTGTTTTGCCATGTCCGTCTAAATGGACCAACCTTACACAGCTTCCGCCACCCTTTGTGGCATCGGCCGTCCGAGGCTATTCTTTGACTGTTAGTTATAGTAGGGTGTGCAAGTTTACCAATCTTCGCGGAACACGCACAACGTGCAGCTCTTCCTGCTTACAATTATGGTGCTCTACTGGTCAGTTTTTGTACATTTTCGCCAGTATGCCAAAAGAGAAACCAAAGTCTAGTAATACCATAGGCTTGCTCTCACACTTCTACTCGAGCTAGGATTTCTCCTAAAACAACTGCCTTCTCGCGAATCACCACTAGGAGGTATATGCGGTGTATTAACACACCGGGACGCAAATATTCATGTAATCCCCCAAAAAATAATTTCCATAAAAGTTTTGCGAAGGTATTGCAGGTGGGCACAATTTTTTCTCCTCCTCTCAGGCTAGGGTGAAAAATGGGACAGTCTCATATATCGGAATGCTAATTTAATTTCACTTTCTCTATTGTTTATGGTGTTTGCAAAAGTTACATTATGCGTAATCAACTAGCTAATGTTTAGTACTTGTCATTAATGAAAGTATATAATATTTTTCTTTAAAAAAATATTGTACGACGCGTTTCGCCTATTTTCAGAACTTTCAGGTACAGAAAGTTCTGTTCCTGACGATGCCGCAAATCGGTGAAATGCGTCTTTAAATAAAAAAATTTGTAGAAAAGTGCTAACTATTTTCATTAATCATGAGTACCAACACAATGAACTTCTAAGAAGTGAAGCCTGCCATTGTCAAATTTAGCTAACGTTTATTGCTAAATATTTAACAGTCTTTAAACAGCGAGCAGTTTTATACACGCCTCTTGTTCATCGTGATAGTGAAACGATACTTAGTAACTTCCACATTTTGTTTCAGAATGTACAACCGGTTTCGGCAGTTACGCCATCTTCAGGTACATTATGTAGTACCTGTATGCATGATGGCGTAACTACCGAAGCCGGTGGTACATTCTGAAATAAACTGAGGGCGATACAAAGTTCCTAGCACTATCAATATGACGACCTTCCTCCTAGTAAAACGTTCAACTTTTGAACTCCTCTTGTTCACCCCCTAACATATGCCCGGGGTAGGTACTCACTAGATGTAGAAGTAACAAGGAAGCTCCGGTTACATTCCTTTTTCAGACGATCAGAAACAGTAACTTAGTCACTTGAGTGTATAACTTCGTACACTCTGCCCTCACCTTGGTTAGTTTTCCTTTTGATTTATTTCCCCCGCAGAGAAACGCATCAAATGACATCTGCCTTGATGTGTGATTTTTCATTTGAGAACGTAACAGCCACTCACACTTTTTTGATACGTGAGGACATGTCGTTCTTGACTAGAGCTCATTATCCAACGCAATTGAAGCAGAGAAATCAATCATTCAAATGACAAGGCCATTATCATTGCCACAAGAACCCATCAAAACCACCGAAAGCAGTGAGGCAAGGGAATTGGATATTTTATTCTGCTGAATTTGAGCCGGCTTTGGAGGGATTAATCGTTCTAATCCTGCACCGCTTTTTTCGCCTTTCTTTTGCCGCTCTAAGCCCATCAATCTCATGTGCGTTTATTTGTTCCTTCCTACTCCCATCTCTTTCATTAAAGCGATTACGTTCGATTCGAGCAATCGCTTTTGCTTCCGATTGCCCTTTCAGCATTCAACGAATGCCGCAACACCGCAGATAAATACAAAGAAAGGAAAAAAAGATCGATCCTCCCTTCACATAGTCAAATTACAAATGCCATCCATTAACTAGCGTAAGGGATAAATCTCTAGTTATATTTTCACCAAGTGGACTAGAATTTTCCTGAAGTTTATCCGGTAACTTTCCTTTTGGTTTCGTTGAATCGAAGCCTAGGCTTAAAACTTTGCATATGTTTGAATAAAAAATTGATTCAATTTTTCTGAACAAAAGAATTTCTGAAGAGGATTCAGCTACTGGGAGCCTTTTAAAAATTACCTCTTATCAAGCGTGGAAAAAATGCATTTTAAAACCACATATACACCTATTTAATGTTGTGGAGCAATGAAAAATAATGCCGAACTTTTGTATCTTCGTTTCATTCCAACGTCCTCGCTCGTATGAAATGTAAACTTTCATCATTTTAGAAGCATCTCTTGAGAGCCGTAATGATGAGGCATATAGATGGTGTTCCATCGGTAAATAAATCATAAAGTTGGATGTTGCTTGATGTTAGCACCCCAATCCACTATTGAATGAACTCATTCCTGTTATTTTTCCATAGTAAAATCTCTTTCCTTTTAGTTTTACTCCTTCCAAATATTCTTCTAGATTTTCTCTAGCAGCTGAAGCGGCGCACAGGTAAGTTACTTACCTAAATGACTATAGTACTGCGAGGTGGAAGGCAACGGGGAAACAAGAGCTTATCATCCCGAGGAGAAGTAGCTCTTCAACTATTTCTCTGTTATTTAATACTAAAAGACATGATGTATTATCATGTCATTGATATTCATTTATATTCTATAATTGTACTTCTGCAAAAGAAGTTGCATGAAACTGAAGAGTTATACTAATTTGCATCTTTCTCTTGTGATTTGTTTAAGCGGCGTTTATTTTATAATAAACTAGCTACTCTAATTGAATTCCCCATCGATTTTCATACTTTTCCTGGCTTGGCCCACAAATCTTTTTTGGCTTCAAAATCGGTCCCTAAACGAATTTGAAACTTAGTCCGATGAATTCCTCGAACCAGCACAGGAGTTTGTGCCACACAAATGATGGTATGAGTTTCTATTCCATGTCTATGCTGCGGTGTCCAAGAAAATTAAATATTCTTATGTTCAATTAGTGCAATAATTTAAGACTTTCGAGCAGAAAAATCCAATTTTAGGAAAAAGCGAAGCGTTAACGAAACATCGAATGCAAGAATGCAATACCTTGTTCTTTAAGTGATCTAATGATAAGCACTAAAAATCCAAAAGCAAATAAAGGGACCACTGCACCATACCATATTCTACGTACAAATAAATTACGTCCCTTTTAACACAAATCATGTCTCACTGATATGATTCTGGTGCACGTGATTGAGCAACTCGTAAACGATCTGCTTCGTTCCTTGATTGTGGATCCTCGCTTGTTTGAGATGCTCCCGTGCCAACACTCATTTTTTGAAACTATTCGCGCTCCACCTATTGTACAAAGGATTTAATAATTCAGAAACCTTTGAAGGCTCGTGCAGAAAAACTCACCTAAGATTCCCCGGCATGCGTTGCAATGCCTCTTCTTCTTTCTAAGTAGGCACACATGTACAAAGCAGATACATTTACATGTACAAAATAAATGAAAGACAATGATTTATTGTGTATTGAATTAAAGTTGACAAAATGTATTCAAATGATTTGGGATATAAAAAATGTTTGGCCTTACCGCCCTCTGCAAAAACAAATAAATCTTCCTCTGTCCTACTCGTGTGCATGTAAAAAGAATGAATTTTCCCAGATTTAATCCTCATACTTGAAGCGATTGACCTTTTGTCTTGTTGATGGTCATTAAGAAGGCAAGGTAAAGAGGGAACTGTAGTCGTTTACGACTACAACTTTCAAATTAGTCACTGAAACTGGCATTTAAATGCTACAGGAGTGAATAGCCATTCATGAAATCGTTATTACATGGATATTCACGCCTGGTTGCCAAGAAAATTTTGTATTGCTGGAAAGAAAGATAAATTGATGAATTTCGAGAGAAAAACGCAATACTTGGACAAAAACGAAACGTATAAGAAAATTGAATGAAAGAATTAAATACTGTATTCTTATATGTGTTCTATGATACAAATTTCCATCCAATATGTACCTTGAATGTAAGTATTTTAAAAAAGCAATTAAAGAAAAACCTGTACCGAATTCAATGCTTTTCTTATGGGAGTAAATGTTAACAATATTGTGGTAAAAACAACCCCAAAAATTGCCATTTTTATAATTCAGAAGATTTAATGGGCACGCGCACAATAACTCACCAAAGTTTCATCGCAATCGGATGAATGGTATTGGCGGGTATTAAGAATGAACAAAACAAACATCCTTTTTTATATATAAGAAGATTATATATAAGAAGATATGTAATTTTCCTACAGTTTGGGTGAGCTTGTGAATATTTATTGCATTTTAAGAGAACGAGCCTGCCTTGATGGTGAAAACCTTAACCACGGCCACGACCCATAGTTGGAAGGTGAGGCCTCCACGCCGCCGCTACCGAGGTCGGAAAATTTAATTTAAAACTACATTAATCGTTAGAATTAGTAAGGACACAAGAATTAATTTAAATTAAAGTATAAAAAAGAGTGGAAGAGGAGAGGACTAAAGAGAATAGAAGAACCAAATGTGTTGGGCGCACCCTGAGGCCCAATGGGTTTCTAAAAATATAATTGGAGCAAAAATACAGGGAGAAGTCCCGAGAGGAAGGCCAAGGGATAAATACTTACAATTAGATCAAATAAAGAGGAAAGTAAGTACATAGGAACTACTACGGAGCAGGGGAACTAACACTAGAAATGGATGGATGGAGTGCTGTAGTCAACCAATCTTAGGATTAAACGACTATATAACTGACCAACTTATCTGATATGGGTAACATTTAATTAGAGGAAACCAAGCATAGCATTCGTATGGACAATTAATTGTCACTAGTTGAAAGCGAATTGCGAAATTCGAAGCAGTAAATACTTTGAGATTAGTTGTCTGCGTTCATCCTGATGAAGTCGTTTTTTCTAATTTAACCTTTTCATAGCACTTTCCACAAAACGACGAATCCATGCGCTAGAGGCATCAACTCAGATGATCTGTTTCTGTACGGTAGCACGATAACCATCCCAATCGTTCTGTAAAATATGTTTTTAGGATGAGGAGATAAATTGCTGACGAGATATGAATATTTTTTCTCCTCACCCAAACTGAAAGTCGTAACTTGCATGTCGGAGTTTCATTTCGTGGATGGATTTCTGTTCCGTTATTTTTTGTATTCATTTTCTTCCGTTTTCTTTTTTTTTGTCGGTATTTCCGTGCTTTTAGGACACGTGTACGTCATGCGTGCGTGGGTAGTTTTGTGAACATCACGCACGCATTCGCCCTCCCGTGTGTTCCCGAGCAACATCCTATCCCATCTCCCGCTGCGCTGATGCAATGGGATACCATGGATATGAATCACGTCAAGGGGGCCCTTTGGTCTGATTGAGGGATGGATTTGATGCGGTGTGGGAGTAGTCGGGCGGCCCGCGAGCACGCTCGCTCGACTACCCACCAGATATAATCTTTCCAGTCGGACATGCATGAGCGTAGGACGAGACCCAATTAAAAATGTTCGAAAAACAAGAAAACAAAAAAAACGCGAAAGGCGAGAACGGTTACTTTCGACATGCGGATGAGAATCGCTTGATAGCGAATGGATGATGAGGAGGAACAACCAATTACATCGATGGATCGGCTTCGTTCTATTCTTTAACGTCCAACCAGAGGGGATGCCGGGAGATAGCCAGGAATTATGTGATGTCATGCGGAATATGTTTTCGTGATTTTGCCATATCCTCTTGGTGGAGTTAAAAATATGGCCTAGATTAACAACTTCTAAATCTTCATTTAAGAAAAACCTATCGTGTAAGGCAGCTTTACACTGAGTGACACAGTATGATTCCGCACCACAAGCCAGGTAAGGGCCTGTATAGCGTACCTATGCTATAAATTGACTGTATGCACGGTGGTAACACGCATACAAATTTTAACCAAAATTTAAATTTGATGCATCAAAAGTGAACCTCCCGCGTCAAAAAGTTGAAGTGAGAAAAAATTATATTCAAACAAAATATCATATAAAATCGATGAAAAAAAAATACTTTTGCAGCATTACTTGAACTGATTGACATTTCTTGGAAAAAACCTAAATAGTTCCGCTGGCAAACTTGTAATAATTGACATATCTTGGAAAGGGCTTAAATAGTCCCACTGGCAGACTATTCCAGTTCTCAGTTGTTCTTTTAAGAAATTAACATATTTCTACATACCACTACTATGTAAATTTGATTGATAATACATAAAAATAAGCAAAATACTCTGGGAAAAGAAAATACCTTCAAAATACCTCCTCCTTGGGTCAGACACAAATATATATCTGGACATAAACGGATGTAGTAGGGAGAGACTGATTTTTTAAATTGAAAATTATCGTTGATGCACATACATTGCCTTGATTTATATTTTGATGCGTGTAACTCCCACCAAAGTCCAGAATTGGAATAATAGTTTTAAAAATTCTTGGAATTAAGTGAAAATATCAAAGGGGATGAGTTAAATTGATGGGAGAAGTGCATGTCTCGGCAGTTTTTTATGGCTTACCAGTGACTCAGTCTTTTTACTACAGAGCGGAGTCATGGCGCCGGGCTATGACATGGATATTCAATTGTTGTGTCAAGGCGTGCTCAACCTCAAGAGTGATGTATGGTACTCAATTCCCCAGAATGACTAAGATTTCGAAATGGCTACAAAAAACATAAGTGTGTTAACATGCATAGATAACAGCGTCCGACATCGTCCAATGATGCATTGGAGGCAGGTCTATTGATGTGAACGTGATACAAGGCACAATAACAGCAGATAAATGAAAAGTAGGGTATAATATCAAGGTACCTCGACTTCTAAAAGTGATTGTCTCTGTCCCTCTTCTCATTTGCCCTCTCTCCTTTGAGAGAGGCTGATCAACGCTCCATCGAAATGTAAGGAGTCTTTACTTGTAAGTGCCTTTCGTGAGTTTATATATTTTTTATCGGTCACATTCTTGGCATGTAAGAAGGTGGGCCTGTTTTTATTATCACCTGAGTGATCCTATGTATAAAATAATGATCTAATACAGAAGTTCTATTCCAGTTCTAAAATGCAGAATTCCCCTAAACGAGAGGTAAAAAGAACAACTACCATTACAAACTACAAAATTACAACTACCAGTGCACCGTACAAAAATTATGCATACATAATTTACCAAATGCGGTAAACTGAGAATTCTTCATACGTATTTAAGTGATTGCTAAGGAGTATACCCTTTAAGGTTTATTGAGGATGTATTGAATACGTTAGTGCTCAGGCTAATTTTAAACTATCATGTGCTCCTATAATCAGCTAATACGTTATTGCTCTTACTTTTAGAGCTTGCTGTTTCCCAGCAACTGATTATATAAATTATGCTTTTTATCTAACTATTCGCACGATGTATGAACTTTAAATTAGGGTTAAGCGAAAACTCGTTAGGGATCAGTTACGCGTCACCATTGGATAACCAACGTAATCATCCTCTACCTTACTCCTTACAATATATCTTTCCCTGCTCAATTCGCTTTCCCACACCAAGCCTTGCACTCAATCATTCTAGGGCGACGTTGTGAATTCCTCCCGCCATGGGGCGTTATGAGATTAAAAGCACTTATTGGAGAGGAAGGAGGTAGGCTGTGAAAGCATCATCACCTTTGAGTGACGCCGCGATGGCACCAAGTAGTTTTCGTGAGGGAGCTTTTTGTTTGTGCATAAAGGGAATCAAGTTAGACATTTGAAAGGTGCGATGAGATGGATGCCTAACGTTCGGTAAGCTCAGCAGCCGGCGAACGTGAAATTGTTGAATACCTACTCTCCATTCCAGCACTCGGCCTTCCTTGCTTATTCCCCCAGTCTAGTGTGACATGACTACGGCCTCAATCCCATAGTTTGGTGGTATGGTGTAGCTCATTATCATTTTGTCTGCCGGCATTAGATTTCAACCTTTGCAATCTTCATTAATATATAAAAACGAGCGGAAGATACCCGTTGAAATTCAACGGGTGTGAAAAACATTAAACTTATTTTTTATAATAAAACCGCAAAGCCCGAAGAAAAACAGTATGCGTGGTCATTTGAGGAGTAGGCGTGGTAACCTATCTTGTATGTTGTGTTCGATTAGTAGACACACTGACATTTTTCCATGTGCACGGAGAGATGAGTGACTATTGGTTCACTTTCATGCACGGGAAACCCAAAAATCGGCCTTGCAGACTCATTAATACTTAAATAGCAAAGGTTGATAGATGGTCACCTCGTCCCTCCGGTTCTCTTGAGCCGTCTTCTGAGTGATTAACAGCTCTATCGCTTCCCTTGTGTACATACATATATTTGCATTCCATGACTTAATTCAGTTGCACTATTCAACGTTGATATGTGCGTTGATTATCTTAATCAGGATTGGACAGAAGGGTACAATCCAGCGGTTGACAACGTCAAGAGGAGTAATGGCAGCAGAAGTCAGGTTTATTTGACATATGAATCCTCCATCAATGGGACTGCGCCTTCGGAATAACCATAATCATTGGTTTCCGTTGCTAAATGAAAAAACTCTATGGTGATTCTTAGTGCACTTGTCGATTTTCATACACGGATGTCGTTGATTGCGCAGAATTTCCGTTCTTCTTTCGGGTAAGAAGCATGTAGTGACGTCGTTATAATTTCCGCCATCTTAACGCAGACTGAATGTTCGAAACAGATGCGTCTATATTTGATCCAGATTTATTGTTGGTTACCCGTCTGTAGGTTGGGTATGGATGAAATTGGTGCGGATCTTAGCGTAACCCGAGAAACATCATGAGGAGAATCTCATGAGATCGCTGGTGGGCATGTCTTTGACCATCCAAGTCTAACCTTGGTCGTTTTTCTTTCAAGGGCTCATTTTCTCGCAAATAAAACATTCATTTTGCTTTAGAAGATTTTTTCGAAAGGTTACTCTTTTTCCTATTAGGCATGTTGATGGATATATTTTTGAGTCCAAGAAACGGAAACATAGCGGCAAGTGAGAGTCTAGAATAGGCAACTCGATGATTGAGTGAATGTACCTAAGTGAACTGCACTTTAACACTTTTAAACATATAAATAACTCGTGACATTTATGATGTGGGAATTGGTCTAAAAAACAATTCGCAATCGCAATGAGAGGCCGACGGTTTCACTACGTGCAATACATCTGAGTATTAAATGATAATAAACAACGCTGTGTTTGTTGTAGCAACAGAGGCATTATTACCATTGCTATTCGCTCCACGTAAATATTCTTGCACATTTAATTAAGTGTGTATTCTATTAATACATTAATGTGTAAAGTTTACTACGTAATTATTCTCTCATATACATGCAGTGCCCCTTTGAGAGCTACTTTGAGAATAGACGTTGAAAAGTATACTTGTTAAATATGCATTGACTTTATCGAGTACCCCCCGAAGCAATTTATCATGGGGCCCTTGGGACTCTGGGCTCTTCTTATACGGATTTTCTTTCTACGTACTATCATGGGCCTGCAGGAAGGCGTGATATTAAAATGCTAGAGGCGTGTATATCCTTTGAAAATCAAATCTATGGTTGTCAAGGAAATATGTTATTGTTGATTTCAGAGAAAAAGGTGAGATTTTTCAGCTGAAAACATGAAGTTCAGACAAATATGGAGCGTAGAAGGAAATCGATTGATAAAATTAGAAACGTCATTTATTCAGCCATCCGATAAAAAAATCCCAGCCCTATATCTTGAGTGAAAGTAGTTTTAAAAACAAATAAATGACACCACTGCACCGAACCCAATGCTTAGCATGAACCACCAGGGGGACCTTTAGGGGGCCTTTGGGGGCCCTTAGGGATTTTTAATATAGCATATGTTACAACCACATATGTTTTCTATCTGCATGCCAAATTTCAGCTCAATCGGTTCAGTAGTTTTTGCGTGATGGAGCAACAGACAGACAGACACCATTACATTTTTATACATATTAGTAAGAATCACACCCTTAACCCTGAAAAAATAGGGTTTTGGTTAATTGAACCCTACAGTGTTTGTTGTCTACCAGTAACAAAAATGTGTTCCAAATTTCATCAAAATCGGTCCTGTGGTTTAGGAGGAGATGTGGAACATACATACATACATACATACATACATACATACATTGACTTTTATATATATAAAGATAAAGGTTTCTTTGTTTGTCCCTTATGCGTTCCTATACCATTCATCCGATTGCGATGAAACTTTGGTGATTTGTTGTGCGCGCACCCAGAAAGGTCTCTAAATTATAAAAATGGCTATTTTTGGGGTTGTTTTAACCCCATTATTGTTAAGATTTACTCCCATAAGAAAAACATTGAATTCGGTACAGGTGTTTCTTGCTTTTTTAAATTACTTGCACTCAAGATATTGGATGGAAAGTTTTATCATAGAACGCATAAAGGAATTCAGCCTTTAATTCATTTGTTCAATTTCCTTATACGCTTCGTTTTTGTCCAAGTATTGCGTTTTTATCTCTAAACTAGTGGAAGGTGCACCTTGAAATTCAACGGGTGTGAAAAACATTGAGCTTATTTTATAAGAAAATCACAAAGCTTGGAGAATACTGTTGGCATGGTCATTTGAGGAGTTTGTATCCTATTTTGTACGTTGTGTTCGATGTAGTAGACATGCTGACCGTTTTCCAGGTGCACGGAGAGATGGTCCTCTTTCATGCACGGGAAACTCAAAAATGAGTGAATGTAAGTTAACTGCACTTTAACACCTTTAAACACATATAATTAAATCGCAACGTTTATGATGTGGAAATTAGTACAAAAAACAATTCGCAATCGTAATGAGAGGCAGACGGTTTCACTACGTGTAATACATCGATATCGAGTATTAAACGATAATAAACAACGATGTGTTTGTTGTAGCAACATAATAATTATTACCAATTCTTTTCGCTGCGCCTAATTATTTTTGCACATTTAATTAAGTGTGCAGTATATTAAACTCCTTTATGTGTATCGTTTACTATGTAAGTGTTCTCTCATATACATGCAGTGCCTCTATGAGAGCTATTATGAGAATAGACATTGAAGGCTATACTTGTTGTAAATATGCATTGAAGTTATCGATTACCCCACGAAGCCATCTATCATGGGCCTGCTTTTATTCTACTTGCTATCATGGGCATTTATTTCTACTTGCTATCATGGGCCTGCAGGAAAGCGTTATATTTAACTGCTAGAGGCGTGAATATCCTTTGAAAATTAAATCTCTGGTTGTCAAGGAAATATGCTATTGTTTATGGAAAAAAATGTGAGATTTTTCAGCTAAAAACATGATATTCAGACAAATATGAATCGAAAAAAAAAATCGAATTAAAGAGTAAAAAATTTCATTTATTCAGCCATCCGATTTAAAAAAATTCAATCGTCTATCTTGAGTGGAAGTAATTTTAAAAAGTAAATAATTATAGCACTGCACAAAACCCAATACAAGGCGTACCAAACGGCCGGCACCTTTTTGGAACCTTTTGGGGCCATGAGATATTTTTGGCCCCTGAGATCTTTTTAAAATAGCCTACAATTTTCTTCATGTCTTGAACTATTAGTCTGCAAAATTTCAGCACGATCAGAGTAAAACTGTAGATTTGTATAAAAACCAAACAGAAAAACGACAGACAAACATTCTTCTTTATATATATATATATATACATACTGGGTGGGCCATTTTAAACGACGCACCTGAAAATTTCTTAAAATACGCAAGATAGAGAAAAATGTTCAAAAGTTGTACGGTGTAAAGGGGGACACCCAACAATGACCTCGACTTTGACCTTGAAACTGCCCTTTTGAGGTCATTTCAAGGTCAAGTTGATTTCTTTAAAAATGAATTTTTTATTGCAGAATTAGACAGCAGGGTCAATTTTGAATGGAAAGTTTCATTTCAACATGTATCCAATTTTAAGTAGCTGTGGAGTTACAGCTCTTCGACTGTTATGCAGAACGGGCACCTGCCGGCATTGATTAAGAGCATGCGTAAGGCGTATTTATCCAATTTTCTTCAGGCCCAACTTTAACAGTTTACCAATTCTTTGGAGGACTTCAGTTTTTGAGATCCTATATGTCCATCGAATTTTTGGTATCCTCCGATGGAACCAATTTTATATGCATCAGTATGTTGGCTCTCTGGTCCCTCGCCACACATCAGAACAGTCCACTCGTAGTCTTTATGCATTATTTTCCTTAGGTGAACCCCAATGTTGGTCGACGTTAAGTTTTACTTTTACTTGCTGAGTGCTACTATTTCAAAATTTATCCTGCAAGAAGTTCTTCATAATGAAATTAATAACTAGCTATGCATGATTCGACGATTTATTTCTCAAACCGATCCTGCTTTCGTCATAGTATGCTTAAACCTGGGTTGGTTAGAGAAATAAATTGTGATATCATTCATAGCTACTTATTCAAATATGAAGAACATCAAATGCTTCCACAGGGTAACGCCGGAGACAATGTCTTATATCTGAAAGCTATTCCTTTTTGGTCTCCCTCTTTTATTTATTGTTATTTTGCTCCTTAGGTATGTAAATATTTGCGTATTTTTCTACTGATGGGCGATGAGTAACAGCTATGAGACAGCTCGAGGGAAAGATATAATACAAAAAATTGTAAACCAAACTTGGGAAGGTTATTTATGAATGCTCCTATTTTCCTATTTTTTTAGACCACCCCAGACTTACCGCAAAGCACCCATAACTTGAATTACAGTGTTTAGACGTCAATGAAACCTTTTTTAATGCATTTGTAAAATCATACAGTAAAACATACATGCATTCTTCTCGCCAGTGGCCTTCAAACTTTCCGGCACATGGAACGTTAATGAGTGCTAACATATTAAATGGAACCCTTCCTCGTAAAACATTGGATATTCACCAAAATTCGCGACATAAACGTGTTAGGAAAATAAATTTTCAACAAAAATTAGTGGAGCCCTAGACAATTTGTCGTGGAAACCCAGGGTTCCACACAGCACAGTTCGAATAACGCTGCCCTACTCTATGGTTTAACATAAAAATGGCAATTGACCTAACTCCCCCTGCCAAACGCTCTCGTGTTGCAGACTCGTGATGTGCAACGCAGATGTAGATGCGAGGTATACCTTGCCTTCTCACCCCCTCCCCGCTTCACTCTGTTCCGTCTCGGGCTAATTACCAACGGTCTTCTCACCTCACGCTAGTCTTCTGTTACCCTCCTCCAACCTTCCCGCTTCCTTTTATACCCTGTCCGCTCCCGAGATGAGCATCTCTCCTTCGTGAGAGTCATCAGGGATTTTCTCCCCGTATCTCCTTCGGCTCATCGTCTCATTCATCTTAATCTTCGGGGAAGAAAACGCTTCCTGCAGCCGCTATCTCCTTCTCCCCCCCCCTACAACCACCCACGTGTCTACCTTTTCAAACCTTCCCCCTCCCCCCCTTAACTCAGTTCTCTTCTTCCAGCTGCGTGACACCAAATCCTTCTCTCTCTCTCTCCCCTTTCTTTTTCCATCTCTCTTATCTCCATTCACTATAACCCATCCTCTCGCTCTGTTTATCCCGGATAATACCCCATGCCAATCTCTTCACCATCCCTTCCCATTCCTGGCATCTTCATTATGGATTTGTTCGCCACGTGTGCTTGGAGAAGAAGTCTGACTGCGACGCTGCTTGAAGAAGCGTCAAATGTCGCTGAAATGTGACGCCAATCAATGAAGGTTTTAAAAATGTTTTATCCTTATTCCTTATAATACCGACTCCATCCAGTAGCATTGCTCAATGTTCTTCGCATTTTTGATAAGCACGCTCTGCAGCGGATTCCCGACACAATAATAGAGAGGTATGAAAGTTATTCTAAAAATGTAGGTTTTATCGTGTATTTTATGCATAAAGCACTTTCCTATACACACTTATCTATTTACTCAAGCGTTTCTGCTATTTTGTTTTTCATTCGAAGTCTACTAATTTAAACCTAAAAAAAACTATTAAAACTATTAAAACCTCTCATAAAACCCAACAATAATCAGCGAGTTTAAATGCATTCTACAACACTTAGGATAGAGGTTTTTCTTATGTATCCTCAAAATTGAATCAAGACAGTTTGTGCAAATTATTATTATTATTACTTGCCCCAAAAATTGACTCTCGATTAGATCTTTAACACTTTGAATTTATTGATATATTGTAGAAGATTAATTTTTCCACAATAACAACCTTGGACATATACGTAGTCAAAATGTCTTCTCTTGGAATAAAATCTTTTTTACTTTAGTGTTGTCAGTTTTAAGTTTCAGAAATATATTTCTTTAAAATCTTACAATTTTTCACCAAATCGTGAAGTCATATCCTGCTTTTCATAGAAATGATAACTAACTAAGCATTGCAAATCTCGTATTCGCTTTTTCCGTATCAAATTATGTTTAAGACAGAAAGATTTTCCCGGTCGAAGGGTGCATCTCAAAATCCTTTACCGTTAGTCCTCGAAGCATCTGGCAGAGTATCACGCAGATGTAGATGTGGAATATTCTTAACTCTTGGTCCTACATTGGATTGTTGACTCGGAGTAATGAAGACACTCGGAGAAAATAATTTGTTACTTTATTCGATGGAACTAATAATGCTTCTAGGCCATATCAGATTCAAAAATTTCTGATGTCCTTCATTTTTCAATAATGAAAACTATGATGAATGCGTGTGAAATTTTTATAGCAACAAGAGAATCATTATTGTCAATTGATTTAACAAAAATAAAAAGCATTTTCATGACAAGTAGTACGATCTAATTTCTGTACTTGAGTGCTGCACACTGAATCCATTTCAGTATTTGCTTAAGGATGCTCACAAAAAAAAGGTGACATGAATTTAAAGTTCACGCCTCTCATGTACTCACACTCATTGTCAGGAGTCGTAGAAAACTCTAGAATCAATGGCGCATAGAAAAAATGACATAGCGTCTGTGAAAGAAAGAGTTTCCATCACCGAGTACTTAAAAAATCCTGCCTCAATCACTAACCATCTGGTAGATATAAGTAGGAAATTACCTATTTATTTCTCAGGGGAAAATTAAAAAGGTAATTTTATAATAAATTCTGCAACTTGAAAAATTATGCTGTCTAGTCCTTTTCTTGGTGTTTTCGCAGTATACTTGCTCGGCCATCTTCCTCATTTACTTACGGTTGCGATGGCGATGTTTCGTGTGGTCCCAGGCGTATTTGAAATAGACGCTTATAAACGCTTTACAACAAACGGAATAATTACAGCATTTTTCACAAAAAGTAAAAGATTTGTTACTAAAGCATAAAATCTTTTTCTTTTTCACGCTTACTTATTTTTCCATATCCGCCTGAAGAAATTGGTGCTAGTAGTAATCGATGCTATTAGTAGATATCGCAACTCCGTCAGACCCCTAGGTTGATGTGTATAAGATGCATGGATGTATACATTTTTAATTCTCAATTAACCTAAACACGTTGAGTGCAACGCTGGCGAAAATTCTGTTCCGATAATATGGAAGTTCGCGTTAGAATACTCGAAAGACCAGATATTTCTTCCTCAAGGATCTCGCCGTTGCCCTTCTCAACGTTTTCAATACCCGTCGGAACTGCTCTTGCTCCCTTTCTTTGCTGGTTCCAGTCTTCCCATTCACCTGAACTTCTCTTCCTCCACCCCTTCCACTACGTTCTGTCTCACCCACTCCCTCCACCTTACCCAACCCAACCCCACAGCATCGCTCTCAAGCGTCTCATTTTCCTCCGCCATCGACACCAGAGCCTCGCCATCAATCATTTCTCCTCCGCTCAGCATTTTGACCCGCAACCTTGCCGCTCCTATTTTTTTTACCATATGTCCGCTAAACACATCGCATGCCCGCAGATGTGGGATACATCAATCAGGTTTCCCGGTTTACTTCTTTTGCTCCTCTCGCAAGATTTTTCTAGCGGCAACGAAAAAATAAAATTAGTAAGAAATCAACCCCTCAGGAGTTGCTTCATATTTTGTTTTCATTCCTACGCAATTACCCGGCTTAGATGGATGATTCGCGAGATGAGGAAATGAGAGGCTGTTTGCAACTTTTATGGGCGTCGAATACCCACGCTCCGATCCACTTCAACATGCTCCCGGGCGTGAATGGCCACATGCTAATTGATACGACTGAACTCCCATCGGATGGTATTTCATCTTTTTAACTCATTCCTAATTTTTCTCTTTCTAAATGCTTAATTCGCTGAGAGTAATTTCATTTCCTACAAAGGGGCGAGGGAAGTATAGGCGTCTTCTTTTTACTGACGTTATACTTTCAAGTTTAATTTATTTTCAGGGGGTATATTCTTTTACAAATTATGCATCAATAGTAATAAAATTATTTATCATAATAATAATCTAGATGAAGTAGAAATCTATCCAGAAGTTATCTGGAAATTTCAAAGGAAGGCTGATGGTTTTAAGGGGTCCCAGGATAAGCCGAGTGAAAATTCCAAATGCGCCTGATCAAACGAAAGAAGAAGGAACCAAAATGAAATAGTGAAGAACTTTTTGGAGGAGAAAACAAAGACAACCAAGCAAACTAGTTATTTCTCGCAGCCCACAGAAGAAAAAACTCAAAAATAAAGAAGAATTATCATTTATTTTATTTTTTCTCTAGATGTTTACTCTAACTTTTCAACAAATTCAATGTATTAAAATAAACAGCAAGATAACTAGAAAATTACAAAATTTAAGTAATAATTTTTCGTACCTTAATACATGAGAATTAGATGTAAATGGTTGAATAAATGCACTCAGGTCCCGCTTTGGGTCCCTTACAGAAAATAAATCGTTTACCTCAGTATAATAAATGTTTTTACATTGTAACTTTACCTCACTGACTGTTTTGAGTCCAATCAGCAGTGCTTTAACCTTCTCAAACCCATAGCAAATGAAGTGCAGTTATTCCTCATTTTGAATCATATCTCGTCTTACTATTGTTGATTTAACATTTCAAAAACAAATATTAGATATTTTCAGTAGTGTATAACTTTCACCAACTCAGGGTATATGAGAATTTGTAATTTAACCACAAATAAATAATGGATATATATGTGGAGTCCGCAAAAAACTGTTCAAGTGAAGTCTTTAAGCATATGTCGTAAACACAAGCATTCCCAGCAAATTTAAGGAATCAAATGAAAAGCATTATTTTGTACCTGTCACAGACACTCACTTAACTTTGTATCAGTCAAATAGCATTAATCAGTAAGAACAATATTAAATTAATATTATTCTTGCTGATTACCTGATTCATTTGGTGGTTGATTAAGTGAATTTCCCTCAATTACTGCATTGAGACAAGAAATGAACGTTGAGCTGTTATTTGAGGAGCCGGTAATAAATATGTCTCTAATGCGAAACTTAGAGCAGTGATTCTCAAGTATTCGTTTTTGTTCTTCCGCAAACTTTTAGCTGTGATGCAAATAAATCAGTATAAGATAAAATATGGAGAAAAACACTCAAAAATATTTTAGGTATTCATGGATTGACAATATTCTATTGATGTTGTAATGATGGGAGATAGAAGAAGTGATTAGTCAATAAGAAATCGTGTATTAAACATAAAGCCCGATTTCCTTTTATGCTTTCTTCGGTGAATCTGATACATAATGCAAGGCATTGAACTCAAAAAGACCTGCCGTTTCAATGGTTTTAATGAGCCAAGGATAGTGTTTTTAGACAAGATATTAGTTTTTATACGTGCTTCTGATTTCAAATGAATTACATAACTTTATATCAGATTTAAACAGTGGTTTTGAGATGTTATATGGATTGCCACTAAGTTGAGCACTTTACTACAGATTAAATATTTGCTTATAATATTTATTTTGGAAAATATTTGAGTTAACCGATATAAATTGTATGGAATAAAAATTTGTGATTTTTATGAAATTAAAAATAGTGAGCATATTTCCTAATTTTACTGCTCTTTTTAGAAAGTGGAAGTTAGTTACAAGAAAGAGATATGAGAAGAATGGTAACACAAATCTTTCCAATTTCACCAACGAATTTGATTAACTTAGTGGTGAGAAAACAAGTATTTTGCTATGCCGTTTTCATTCTTTTGCACGCTTTTATAGGCAGCAAAAGATACCACAGTAAATATTCGAAACATCAACTCCCACGTGAATTCTAGCTATTTGGTTGACGTCCGACGATATGTTAAGCAACCTTCCCTCCACACCGCACTTCTGAGAGCTAAATCAATCATCAGAATTAACCAAAAAATATAAAAAAATCGCTGAGTAAGCTAGTTTAAACGAGATGACCTACCATATTTTTTCTTGCTGAAGTTCTTGCTTGCCAGAGGTCGTAAATCGTTTTGTCGGACGGTATTTCAGGAGGTAGGTAATTTTCCTTGCATCCCAAATAAGGGAGTAAAACGGCAAGAAGAATCATTCAACATTTCTTTTCCACGTTCTCTAAAAATACCGTCCTAAATCTCGCATTTAGAACGAGAGAAGATGTAGAAAGAATTGCGTTTTTTTTGGCGAACGTAATGGTTATCATTCCTGATCTTGGGCTACTCATGAATATTCATTCTCTCAGGAAAGGCCTGCTTAGTGCCCTTACCTACACAACGTTTGTTTCCCTCCATCCTGATGTGGGGCCATCCCCCTCCTGAACGAAGGACTTAATCCGATCCTTCCTCATAAAAGGAAGTTAACGCGATTGGCAGATAAAAATAGAGCTAAGGGGTTTGAAGGAAAAGAGATGTATAAGGGAGAGATTCGGGTACAAGTTCGTTTGCTTGTCCTCAGACCCTTTTTTAACTGATGAACACGAAATTCACCTCTTCTGTTATTACAATAATTGCTCCTTTTGTGACGAAATAGAAACGAACAAAGGCCTCACAAACAATGATTAGAAACATAACTTATTTTCCCCTCATAGTCCTCTATGTGCTACATCACAAGAGAAAGCACAGGTGCAGATTCAACCAGGAAAGAATTGTCGGTAATTGGTAATTGAGGAGGCGAGTTATACAGCTCTTATTAAATAAAATAATTATTTTTGACAAACACAGTGAACATTAGTGGAACTTAAACTTATCCCTCAGTGAATTCTTTCTACGTTAAGTCTCAAATACCCTGCATGTTTTTATCGATACCCTAAAAGTATCCTTCAATCCACCATTAGAGAGAGGTCTAATGGATGAGCCTGTATTAGAAATACTCTACGCAATGAGCTCCGTTAAATTTGAAAGTAGTCATTAACTTGTAATGACATGTCACTCATAAATACACATGTAATATGGTAACTAAGCCTTGAAAAGTGTAGCAGACATACGAGGCCTTTTCTCAGCGGCTATAACGTAAGATAAGAACTTTGGTGTGGCTATATAATTTGGAGGCATGAATGATAATGTGACGGCTATGATGATATGGATCTTGGGGAACAAAAAAGCCATTGGTACGATTCGGCATTTTAATGCTTTCTCCATTTTTTTTCAAAACCTATCTTGTGCAGGGACGCATACTTTAGATCGCACTCATTTCCTCTCCCAGCACCGCAAAGACATTTCCCAAACAAACCACCCGCTCCATCTCACGTTTGCATCTCCAGAGTTTTGCTTTTCCTTTAGTTTTTTTTCATTCCTAAGAATGCAGGTGTCTCCTCATATATCTCATCCCACCCCATAATGGACTGCCTACTCCAAAAGCTCCCCCCAAACCACTCATCTATAGCACACTCCCTCAAGAAGAGATCCCACAAATGAAGACGTTACACTTCCTTAATTCACCCAAACGATTTAAATTTTATTTCCTGCTCACCCGTTTGAAAATTCTCCCCATTTATTCTTCCCTTCCTCCAACATTCAACGCCTTCATCCAGATCCTCGCAGCCAGGAAATTTTTTCTTCATATATTTTTTTCTTTTATCTTGCTTCTCTCTCTTCCCTTTAACTCGTACCCCTTCCCCCTCCTTTAGACTTGCGTGAAGGAGCTTTGAGAGGGTGGAAAGGAAGATGAGTCCTCCCACCCTTGGGGGAGTGGAGGTGAGGGAGTCAGTGAATATCATTAAGCCCTCCAAGATGCGTGATATGGTGGAACAGATGACGAACGCGGCGCGAAAGGAAATATGAAAAAAAGAAGAGAACGCAATCATAATAACGGAAATAAAAGGAGTAACGAATGCGCGTCACATATAAAATTAGACTTGCTAGAACTAAGGTGTCGTGACAGAAAAAGAATAGCCAAGCCAGTTGGACTTACCGGTAGATGTAATAGGAGGCTACTGGTGTCCAATTTACATTCCGTACTTTAAATATATGGCATAACTATACACATGTATTTTTATATAATTTTTCATATTTTATTGCCAAAATCCACTTTTATAGGCATAACTTTACCGGTAGATCACCTCTTATGATAATTAGTATTTCGGTGTATAGTTTTACCGAGTAGTCTTCTGGGAATTTTTGTTGATGTTGACATAATTAAATCAAATAATATTTATGACTGTGATTGTGGCTGATCCCTAATGTAAACACTTAATTAGTCTTAATGTTTAGTAAATAAATAAGCAGTAAATAATACATAAATATATTATACTCCTATATTGTAGTCTTACGTATACATTGATAGGCTCCTAATATAAACAATCACTGCTCCTAATGTTGAATAAAGAATTCATATAGTTGTAATACATTATATTGATACGTCCGCATCGGCAGCTACTCAATACAGTCACTTCGTCTTTATTGCTAATAAATATATAAAGAAATCATTCTCATAATATTAATATACTATTCATGTATTGTATTCATACGGATGTGAAAAGGGGTGGGTATAAATATATTGCATTCACAGGTACACTACCTTTTTGGTGAACAGCATCTTGAGGACATGAAAAGGAACGTGAAAAGAATAGAGGGGGAGGGCACCTCAGTTACCGGACGAGAAGGAAGAAAATAGGGTGTTGGAGGACGCAAACGAGGGGGTGTCAGAGGTAGGGGCCTGAAGAGAAGGGGTTTGGAGGGGGAAGAAGGGGAAGGAGGAGGTTGGGTTGGACGTTAATCGACGCCAGACGGGTTTATCCTAATGGAACTCGGGTCTCAAGTGATGGGCAGGTTCCCTTACTCTTCCTCCTTGTCACTCCCACCTAGTCCCCCTTTCTACTCCCTGTCAATCCTCCTCCTCTCATTTCAACCCCTCCCCCCAACTTCCCTCTCCCTTTACCCCACCCCTTAAGGCGGAACCTTACTCCCTGTCGCCTCCCTAACCCCTCTGAACTCCCATCATCTCTATTCCCCATTTAATATCACGCGTCTTCCATTTTCTCTTTCTAGCCTCATCTCCCCCGCTTCCCCCACCCACTTTCTATACCGGACGAGAGAAAATAATAGTTCCTCCAATTTCAGCACCAAGTCTTTAACCCTTCGAATGCCAAGAGGGGTAACTCAGTTACCCCAACGCCACATTTTTACTGTTTTTATTTGCAATTATTTTCTGATATTTTTATGCTTCCATAAGTTCGTTTTTCAACCCGCCATTGGTCGCGCTATGAGATTTTCTCTCACGCCAAACTTAAACTTGTGCTCACTTTGTAATCATGAGTTAGAATAAGTTTCTTTTCCTTCTAGCTGACTTTTCATCTCTTCCTATTGACCGACCGTCTAAAATGTATAAATGAAGCGTCCGCAGCTGTGTAATGATATGCCTGATACCGTCGGCTACAAGGTGTGAGACTTTTTCTCATCGCGCGACCACTGACGTTAGTGTTTTTGTATCACTAAGTTGCGTTACACTTTCGCAACATGCGGGCAAAGATGATTCATTTCGTGGAGAGCAGATACGTTAATGCAAATTTATGAGTCATGAGAATGTATGTCCTCATAAATAAATATTTCTTCTTGAGAATGGCAATTTCCTTCATTGATACCCAACGATATCATCGCCAGTAAACGTTGCAATGATTACTTAATTGTATCAGTAATTGTGTATGTGTGGGAATCATTGTTTCAAACGATCATTAAGAGAAATTAATTAGATCTAAATATAGTGTAATATATTGACAATAAACGCTCTATGATAGATAATCAATGATACATCTGAGTGTGAGAAAAAGTCTCACACGTGACCGCCCGCGTGATAGATTGCTTAGCGACCACTCCAGGGTTAAATCCATACAATACGATTCCATGTAAAATCTTCATCCATTGATTGTTTTTTTTCTAATTTTTAATGAAAAACTCGTTGGGGTTACTGAGTTACCCCTCTCAGGATATTTCGTCTCAGTTTCACCAGCCCGCTTTCTGAGGATCTGAGCACCGTTCGCAGCATGGTACCGAGATTTAAAATAACAATGTGATTCTATGTGTGCCTTCAAATGTATCAAACCGCGTCGTGGACGGCAATCGTGGTCATCACGGTGCCATTAATCCGACGGGGCGCGGCACTGCGCCGTCCGTGCCGTGATATGTACATGACACCTGATTTACTTGTTCGAATTCCTTGACTTCTGCACATATATGGAAAGAGCAGCAAAAGCCTAATGTTGTGAAATATCAGGACATCCGATTAGACTAGCGCGTATGCTCCAATCGGCGCCAACAGTTTCAACCATCTTGAAGGAAAGGAAATGCATGACGTGTCATGCAGCACAGCATACAGCCCATTTTCTCAAGATCTAAAGCCGATGGAAGTGGCATACCAATTGACAACTCGGATGGAATTGCCCCGGAGAAAGGGATATGTCAAAAGCCGAGCGTGGGAAGTTTCTGAAAAAGGATCAGTGGTTTATTAGTACACTCGCGGTAGAGTGTAACTAATACTCTCCAGGAAGGACGGGGTCACTTTTATATTTTACTATTACTAACTACTGGTTGAAACACATGATAGCATATATTATTCCACACTAAGCACGTACTTCTGAGTAAAAATGTGTTGACTCGTGCCCTTAATAACTATGGCAATACCCTCGCGGTAAAACTTTACATAAGTTATTTATTGAAGTGGAACACTTATCCCAGCGTCATGCGCGCTGGAAAGTCTGTGTATTTTCATAAATATTAGTGTAATTATTTATATTTATTTATAAAACACTGCGTACTCCCCACCACCAGTCATATCCATACTGAGTGTCGCACTTCTGTTTCTCGTCCAGCGAAGGTCGCACAATTTTTTCATTTCCTATTCGAGTCCAATAACAGATGACTTCGGAAAAATACCAGCCGTAATCAAAAACAAATAAACAACAATGCATAAAACATTGCGATAGTACTTCGCGTAGTATTACATGTGAATAGGCGTCTGAAGATGAAAAATCGTTTAGAGAAAGAGAGATTTGGAACATTGCAATGAAAAATTCGTTTAGTCACGTCGTTCATGACTGAATCCGTAAAGAAAAAAGAGGAAGAGGTTCAGAAAACTTATAACTTCCATTATCATTTTTATTAAAAAACTTTCTTTAGAGAAGTGCGCAGTGGTCTGTCAGGAAGAAAATGTCTAGAGATGATCTTATGTTATTGAAGGAGTAGTTTCGGAACTGAAAATGGTGGTGCGTGATTACGGAGAGGAAGAAATTCATTCATCTTTTGAGGAGTTGGAGAGAAGATGTGAGTGGCAGTGGCCCAAGTTTAGGACCGGAGAAACACGGCCCAAGAAAAAAGTGTGTAGAGTACAAGATCATCTACCTCTCTGTAGTGAAAAACTTAGCCTACTGACGGCTTTTCGAAAAATGGTGGCGGAAGCTTAAAATTATAGAAAATTCCCACCGGCAGCAGCCCAGAAAAAATAACGAATATTAAAATATATGAAAGCAGATGGATTGCTGGTGAAGAATCATCAAAGCTTTTCGTAGCTACATGCATATATCGACGTTTTCAAAAGTTCTTTTCAATCACGCAATCAATCAATATATCAATCTTAAAATGACTCCATCGTTCAACTAAATCACCGAGTATATGCTGGACCTTATCTTGGTCAAGTTTTTTATATATACCCTTCGGTAACATCAGTGAAAGTCAATATGGTTTCGTGCTCTTTGGCAATTATATCGTGCCTATGACCTCCACTCGCTACCAGAGGCCAGAGTTATGGAAGGGTTTAAGACAAGCGGGTTCTACTTTGGATTCACGACATCCTCTACCTTAGGATGAAGGTGTTTTCCTTATTAGGGAATGAGTTCAGAGAACACCCATCACCTATGGCGCCGGCTGTTCGTGGCAGTGAGGGTAGGACAGATGGACGATCCATTCACACTCCACCAAGAGATCACGGACTGCCACCACAGGATGTCTCTAACTCTTCGATTATTTCACACTTCCCTTTCGCTCTAAAACGCATTGCTTTTGAATACATTCCACTTCAAAGCCCCATTGTCTCGCCTCCTCAAATCCTCTTTATTTTCTCAGTGTAGAGACCATTGTGAGCCGAAAAAAATTGCCGTGCAGTGATGGAGACTCTCGTAGATTGGAAGGGAGCTGGTACAAGGAGTGGGATTCGCAATTTTTTCCAAAAATGGATTGGCGTTTCTCACAGCACTCGACACCATTGTAATCCCCCTTTCAATTCCTACCCATTTCGCTTCTCCAGCGCCTGGGAGTCAAGTATATAAGCTCTTGGAATCCTTTTCTGTGTCCACGTTCTTCTCTCAGTTAACCCTCGTGACTCACCTGCTCATTCTTGCCTCTTTTTTCCTCCTCCCATTCCATCTTCCTCAGCAATCTCAAGCTTTGATTCCCTCCCCCCACGCCTGCACTTTCCGAAGCATCTGTAAAGACTGAAGTATTCGTAGCATTTTTATGAGTATTAAAACGCTTATAGCGCCCTCGCACTCCAATAAATGCTTCGTATGCAGGAAAAAATCAAGCAACCTTAATGCACTTAACGTGTAAATGTGATGGCTAATGTTTTGCGTGCATTTTCTATCCAATATGCGTTCAATTGCAGATAGCATTAAGGAAACAGCCTGAACTGAAATTTTCGTCAGTCATTTCTTTTGGTAGGATGATACTGGACCTGAATAGTGAGAGCAAATGGATAAGGGGCATTATGTAGAAAAATATGTATTTACGTAGAAAGGAGAACTTATGTAAATACATGTTGTAAAATCATGAAAAGAGTAAGAAGTGAAACGTGCTTTATGGACCAAAAAGTTGGACTTTTAGAAAAAGGGATGAACAATGAACAAAGCCAGGAGGAATTTCTATTGTAAGAAGGCACAATTTTTACTGAGAGCAGAAAAATTGTAAGTTTTCATGTGGCAGGGGATGGAAACCCAAGAATAAAGTTCAATACATAAGATGAAATCGATTCAAGATATATTGAGAGGCAAGACACTTTTTCAAAGTTAAATCAGAGAGGATATTGCTGGACAAAAGGAAGTGATGATATAGTTACGGGGAGAGAACATATATATATATATATATATGAGCACCCGGCGCGAAATCGGGAGGTTCCGGGTTCGAGTCCCGGCCACGGCGCATTTTTACCCTCTGATTTCTCGGCTTTACCATCTTCCACATCACCAGTGCCTTCGTCCAATTTTAGTTACGTGTTTCCTATCTCTTTCTTTCACCTTCTGTTCAAATTATTATATATATATATATATATATATATATATATATATATATATATATATATATATATAATCTTTGGAAGTTTTCGCCAATTGGCCACAAATATATAAATTCAAACTTACAGGAGGTAGGAGAAAGAGGAAAAGATAAAGAATTCGTTCTTACGGGAACGTTTCGAACCAGTTGGTCCTTCGTCAGCTATAGAGAGCTGACGAAGGACCAACTGGTTCGAAACGTTCCCGTAAGAACGAATTCTTTATCTTTTCCTCTTTCTCCTACCTCCTGTAAGTTTGAATTTATATATATATATATATAGGTATATATATATATATATATATTTCGTTCACTCACTCACACACCGCCTTTAGGCGAATAAATATATAATATATAATATATAATATATTATATATATATATATATATATATATATATATAGGTATATATAATGTCTTGGTCGAAAATCGCTCTCGGCGACGATGCACATGAATAAAAAACAGTAATACACTAAACAAACACAGAAACACGCAAAAAGGACACTCACAAATAAAACTTGGACGTTTCGGCGGTCAGGCCGCCATCGTCAACGGTAATTGATCATTCTTCTACCATTTACGATGGCGGCCTGACCGCCGAAACGTCCAAGTTTTATTTGTGAGTATCCTTTTTGCGTGTTTCTGTGTTTGTTTAGTGTACTACTGTTTTTTTTATGCATATATATATATATATATATATATATATTTTTTTTTTGCGTATTTCTGTGTTTTTTTAGTGTACTACTGTTTTTTATGCATATATATATATATGTTATATACATAAAACGAGATGAGCAAGTACTAGACAAGAAAAACTTGATGCAGATAATATGTCATTCTAACGTTCTGCAAGGGGAACGACTACGCTGGATATGATTATTGGAGAGGGGTAATGCTTAGGAAAGTTCTTCTCTTTCTTTATTACCAACCTTAACTGCCTCCTTAACACCAATGGTGATATCACTGAGTGCCCTTCTAATATGTGCTGAAACGGCTGAAACAGAGCAGAGAATTTCGTCACGGTATTTTATGATGTCATGTGTAAAATCATATTTCATCTTTTTCAATACAGCATGAGCCTCATGAATATGAATACCATTAACATAAGGATACATTATACACTTCATAAAATAGAAATAGCCGGAGGTGATATATAATGCTTTCGATTATGACTAGTATTAGCTTTTAATTTTTACAGAAACGAGTAGCTCATATTCAAGCACCTGACATTTTGTCATAATTTGCTAATTAAAGTAATGCTGTTATGCCAGAATATCATGAGCTTACAGCGAGCATCATTTACTACATTCATGGTCTTACTCCATATATTTTCATTTACGGTCATTTTTGGTTGTTTTTTTTGTAAATTTGATTCTTGTTTCTTCTTGTTAAGTTTGCTTGTATATGTCCTCAAATGTATGTATTGTTACCTGGCCACTATAAAATGGCACCCTGCTGTATGTGGCATTCTTTCTTTAAAATATAAAAAAATATAAGCAAGCCCAAACCTCAAGAGTGTGTAGCACGTGGTTTATCTTCACCGGAAATGGCGGAAAGGGCGCTCATACGTAGGGCTAGTTTTTTCGCTCTTCGTCATTCATCCTTGAAAACTGGTTCTCTAATTGTTTTTGTGGAAAAATTTAAAAGCTTTGAACATTAAGATAATCAAGGACATGTAGCAAGCACACCTGCATTTTCCAATCGGTAGATCATTATTTCAGCGACTCTTAACTTTAATGAGTCAACCCCTGATAATTATTGAAAAAATGGAAATCCCCCATTATATGTGGCCAGCAATTTATTGAGCCAAAAACAAGATAATACTCCCTTAATTTTATCTTCTTCTTCCTAATTATGCCAAAATTTTCATGTATTTGACTTGAACCTAATACATGAAAGCAGAATAAGAAGTAAGAATATCTTTTTGACAGAACTGAGGCAAGAAGTTTGACTTTGCAAAGAAAAATAGTTGAAATATGAAACCGATAAGTCCATAACTCCAACGTTTAATTATTTCTTTTGTCCTAAACAAACAACCACCAATGCCCTTCAACATCCTAGTCACCGTAGCCAATCAGAATTGGAGAGTACAACAACAGCGTGCACGTGCCCCAGTATTTTATAATTTTCCTGTCACAATCCGTGATAATAGTTGAACCATATGAGGCCATCCATAGCCCCTGGAAAACAGGCCTGTCAAAAATTGAGCCAAAAATGCATCAATGCAAAAATATAATGCATTCTTCTTTCTTAAATGTGGCAAAAATGGAATTGGCATGGAATTAAAACCAATATTTGAGGCTGAAATGAGAAGCTGGAATATCTTTTTTATAGTGATGATGAAAGAAATATTACTGCACAAGGGACAATAGTCCGTACCAACGTACGACCGTACCTTTGGTTGAAATGTCAAACCAATAAGTCCAGGATTCCAGCACTTCAGAATTTCTTTTGCGCTTAGCAAACAACCACCTATGCATTTCATCTTCCTAGTCACCGTGTCTCTTCCACATTGAATGATAGAGCCAATCAACAATTGCACTCGTTACGAAGCGCCAGGGTCTTACACGAGTGCTAGAGAAAAGGGGGAAAGGTATGAAAGGGATACCAGGAAAACAAGCAAAAGTCCGAGGGCGTTTATTTAGAATTTTTAGACTCGTCAAGCGTACAATAGGTTTCCATGCAGCGGAGGGACATGGTGGGGGGAGCTGTGACACGGAGGGAGGGAGGATGGAAAGCCGAGAAAAAGGGAGAAATCTTTCCATGGCGTCTTCCTTTCATACAATGCTCTTTAACGACCCTCTCTATGCAACGGGACAGGCTAATCAATCAACCAGCCGACCAATCCGTCAAAGTTATCTCTTTCATCCGGTGAGGCTGACTGTGAGCTCTTCTTCCTTTCCACCTTGCCTGTCTCCTGACATTCTTTTCCAGTCTCGCTTAAGTCGTGTTGGTGTCCAGCCGGGTAAAATATAAAGGTACATATATACCCAGCTCGCCGTTCCCTTCGGGGTATAAGTCAAAATTACTTCAATTCTCGGTAATAGGCCTGTAAAACTGACTCTGCATTCTGAATCAGATATTACGAGTGGCGTAAAGATCTGTGTATTGTCCCGGGATTTCTAATATTCTTCGTTTCTTCGCAAAAGAACATAGTAGAAACACGATGTACTACAAACAAAACAGTATGTACTACAAAACAATTATTATGCTGGGTCGACCTATATCATAAATGTTTAGTAGTGTTGGCATCAGGCAACATATTTTGGGTCAGCGCTAAATATAATAATAATTATTAGATAAATCTTCACTTTAGTCGTATAGTAAAATATATGCATACATAACCATCACGCCAATCCCTTTCGAGGTAGGCAAGGTCAAAGAACTTAGTTCATTGACCTTGCCTACCTCGACCTAGACTTCGATTGACCTAGTAGTTAGAAATTGGAGGTAACATCAATAACTAATTGAAACGCTCCTTCGAAACGCTCCATCCTTGAATACCTCTTTGCTTCTCTTGCACTCATGCATTGTTTCATACACCCCCTCCTACTCTTAAGGAGATTCCGCCGCGACTGTGAGTCAAAACAAATACTAAATTCCACATTTTTGATATTTTGTCCAAAAAATCCTGCTTTCGCTGATAAAATGCGTTATCTACAGAAAACCCAAAGCAAAGTAGAAAAAATGCAGATTATTTCACGAATGTATTTTAAATAAGCACTTTTTTCCAGCCATAGGAGCCAACTGCAGCGCCATTTCCTACGAATTATCGCATTTTGACTTCAATTACGGCAGTAATTCCCGAATAACTAAAACAATGAGTTGGTAAGATGCCTATATTTTCTTTTTATTCAATTTCTCTGGATTATTTCCTTCTCAAAAAAGTTTTCCGCAAAAATGACATTTATATTTTATGGAAAAATACAATTTTCCCGTGTTTCTCACATTCTACCATTGAACACCAGGTAATTTCAACCTCCATTAGAAATTTAATAGCGTGGAAAGTTATCGTATCGTTGTTCATATCAGATGAAGGACAATTTTTTCTACAATTAGACATAATAGGAATTAAATGACATTTTAGTCATTTTACGGTGGAATCACCTTAAGACTCCTAATATTCTTTCTCTTAAGAGTATATTCCACCACACCTATCCACGGGTTCCTCAGTCTATCCCAACCTCTTAAGGTAATAGGTAATAAGGCAGGAGAGGTAATCGTGGGTTTTTAAGTGCACATTTCAATAATTTTTTAATTAAGCTGGAAAAGATTTTCGGGGCGCTCTAAATTTTAGTGAATCTGTTCATGCGTTGTAACGCACAATACGGAAAGTAATGGAAATGATAGAAGAATTAGATATTTTAAAATGTTTTTCTTTATTAACGCATGTAATGACTAGATTTTTCGGCGGGGAATTCAACACCGAGACGAAATAATATGAAAATATTCTAATTTTTTACTTGTCTCGTCGTGACACTTTGATGCATGTTAGCAACAATTGTAATAAGCATCAATTGCGAAGTCAATCAAATAATTTCGTTTTGTGATTAGAAGAAAATCTGTGCATACGTCATCAAATTATTACGAAATATATGTCATCTGCCTTTCAGCTACGTGCTAAAATAGCATTAGATGACCACAAAACCAAATCGGCAGGACGCTATTTTTTCACTTTTGTCTCTAGATATCACTGATGAGAACACGCGTTGCATAGTTTTATGCAAATTTGTACATCAACAGAAGTCGCTGCAACCACCTGAAGCCATTCCCTCTACTATGATATATATGTTTTTTCATTTTTCTCTCATTCATGCTCGACATGGGCAAACAAACGAAGCACCCTCCTTTCATATATGTCCATTACCGAAGCATGTATTCCATATTCTTTCATGACCCACTCATTATAAATTCAATACATTTTACATTTGCTACATACACTACTAATGTACACCATATCCGCTGCATTTAGCCTACTCTTACGCTTTATCCTGACATACCCTGGTTTCGCTGTCATGTAATAACTTCGAGAGGAGAACACTTCAGTACAGCGCAATTTTTGTTTGCCTTGACAAACTCATATCTTGATATGCGCCACATGCTACCTATGACTTTACTTCCGAGGTTCACATACCTTAAATTCTCTTCATCTATCCTTCCCTCTTCCGCAAGAATTCGGCCAAGACACACAAATTATTCCAGTTGTATATCATCATTTACTCTTATGATAAAATACATTTGGGAAATTTTTATGCATACCCCGTTATTTACAGTGAGTAGTTAATTAACACGCCATGGGTTCTATTTTGATTAGATGGCAAAAAGTATTATGCTTAAAATACCAAATAAAAATCACGTGTAAGTATTCAGGATATATCCAGCTTTTTGTGTTTCAACAAAGTTCATCCTGTGAAACATTCACGGAGCGCATACTTGTATCTCAGAGGAGTGTGGCAGGAGGAAATTATTGGCCTTAATAATAACTTAACTGATACCCTACACGTTGGATTATTGAAAAAATCGAACATTATTCCTAAGATGAATGAAATTGACCTACATCAACTATCTCCAGTGCGTCTATAATTCCCTATTTCATTACTCTGATAATATTTATTTATTTAATTGCACAAATACAGCATTTCTGCCAATTTAAAGTGACGCAGTAACAAGCAATAAATAAAGACAAAAACAATAAATGAAAACAATTGGTATAAGGTGAAAACAATAAAAAATACAAATAAAACGTAGGTAGAAGGAGGTAAATGGGAGAGGTATTATTTATTCATAGGAAAATGGGACATGGTGAGATTGGTAAATGAGTCTGAAGAGAGAAAAAACGGATCTATATTATTAGGCAAATAATTCAGTAGGGAGGAGAGGCGGTAGTGAAGTGAGCGCTTGACGAGGGATAGTCTGGGGATAGGCATATGGAGTAGGAATGCGTACGAGTGGATCGAAAAGGGATTCAGAAGTTTATGGATGAAAACAATTCAGGAAAATCAGTGTGTGAGTTTAGATATGTAGAGATGCTGTGATAAGGTTGCGCGATTGGACGTCAATCTCTCAATTGTTTTCACGTGGCAATTCCTTCGTACTTCATCGCCGTATTTGCGGAAGGCATGCGTATCTTCATACGTAGCTTAGCTCGGCATAAGTGCTGGTATAGGATGTAACTACCTGGGTTGTGGCTTCCTTGAAGTCCTCTGCTCCCTTACGTCGCCATCTTAGATGTACCGCAAGGACTTAGCATCTAGTCCCTTTGTATCCACCTAAATTGCCACGGGAATTTGGAAGCCTGGGTAGCGTAGTGGTCTGCGCATTGGCCCGGTTAGAAAAATGCCGCGTCTACACTGACCACTTAAGTGTACACTTAAGTGCAGTTATCACTTCAGAACACAGTGCAGACGCCCTCTCACCACTTAAGTAACGGGTCCACTTAATTGGATCCGGGGACCCCCATTTAAGCAGACTTGGATGATATCGATAGTACCGTTGAGGTGGTCGAAGTCTCATCATCGATATGTCGAGGATTTTCGATAATCATACACCTCATAAATGTTTTTGCATAATTTATATGAAGAGTTAAGTAATTGTGAGGGTTTTATTATTCTTTTGCATTTATTTATGGGATTATACGAGTCGAAAAATATCTTTAGTTACCTCTCGGGCACATAATTTTTCCGCGATACAAATTTCTGTACATTAACACCGGGTAGCGCTGAGGTAGATATAATATCTGCGCGTAGACGCTCGCCTACATTTGAATGCTGCACCTGAGTACACCCTACTTAAGTACACCTGTAGTATAGACGAGGCAGAAGGCCCGTGGTTTGATTCCCGGTCTAGGCCGAGTTGTTTTCGTGGCAAAATCTACGCTTATATTCTATATTCCATTTTTTTTACGCCTACTCAAAATAAACCGTTATAAATTGCATTGAAAATCATTGACTGTATTAGAGAGGATTTTCGAAATTTGTAATCATTTACCTCATGAATATTAAAACATTTAAATTTGTTGCACTTGAACAATACTGTATTTCTGGTACCTACATTTGCACTCAGTGAAATGGAAGAAAAAATGTTGGGTACTTAGGTAATCATGTTAACATAAATTCAAAAAGTGCTGAACCATCTTAAAACATGAAAATATAGTAATTAGAATAATATTTATATATTTTATACTCTCAACGTTCTCTAATGATACTCCCAAATTTTGATGAGCATACTTTTTTCCATTAAAAGCAAATTTACCCTGGAGAAAACCTTTTACGTTTCCCAGGCATGAGTTACTGAGAAAAGTTCGTTAAAAATATGCCGGCCTATCCTCAATTCACTGATCCACTTAAATTCCTTGTGTGGACCGTTACTGGAAACAGTTGACTCAGTTCAAATTGGTTATTTTTTTGCGAACTCCTGTACTCTCTGATCTGAAAACTACGCGATTATTTCACGAGAAACGTTTCGTGAAGGCCATTCCTCGCACCATTGCGCCTTCATGCTGCATTACTTGTTGCAATTACTTCGTGAAAGTACCCTTCAGATTCTTCCGAGAGCGGGTGAAAAGTCTAGGTTATATATTTGTTTGGAAAATAGATGATGGGAAGCCGTGTGACGTTCACGTATCCCAGTAAGCCACATCATTCTCTCGTTCTGGCATTCTTCCCTTCACACACCCATTCATTCATTCATTCTCCCGCCACGTTCCGAGACCTCCGTTTTCGCAGCTGATGGGGAAACATGGTCGGCGCCTGGAAATAAAAAAAATGTCTTTTGACACTCCATTTCTTTCCTTTTAGAACGACTCTTTAAAAAAAATGATAGCTTGCTTGGATAGGCTATTCATGAGTGGATGGAAAGAATTTTAAGCGAAGTAGATGTTCCATCAGGTTTATCCGGTTACAACCCGAAGAGCCAGCACATTTATGGTTCAAGATGGGACCTTTTATATTTTTAAACTGGAGCGCAACAATTTTCCGGATTTATGTAAATTATCATATCCTTCTTCTGCCCGTAATCATACGTGATTCCCTCATGGTGTTGAACGCATACCTCGCATAATGCTATGCTAATATTTTATTTCGGCCATTTCGAAGAGGACTAGATGAAAAGAACTAGAATGCAGATATGTTACTCATTTATCTCCACACTATGATTAAAAGTAATAAAAAAGCGAATGATTTTCACCGTTAGCAGTTATTTCACCTCAGTTAGTTTTCTGTTAGTTGACCTCATCCTCTACCTGAAGTGATATTCAGACGATGATTATTAATTCACATTGTTAAGGAATTATTTTTTAATATTCTAGTTATCAAAGTAAAGTGTACAACTAGAACAAATTTTCATACTCATTAAACCATTATAGTATTCAGTGCTCTCCAATACTTGCAAAGTTAAAGAAATAATCTTGTTTGATTATGAAAAAATGAGAACAAAATGGCTATTGCGGGGCCAATGAATTCAAACTCATGAAATCTATTTGAAACGAGTTAATGTATGTTTTTTTCTGAAATTATATTTACCTATCTTCCTTTTATTATGCTAGTACCAAACACTTACGCACGTAATTACTCCTGGTTTAACATGCAATTAATATGACGCTGAACAAGAATCTAGTTCCGAGTCCTGGCCGAGGCAGAATATTTTTTCATTTTTTCAAATCCTCACACCAGCGTCAGTCTCAGCGATTGAATCCGTTCAAGTTTTCCCGCAGTGATTTGAACAAATGAAATGCACAAATTTTCCAAAAGCATATGATTATCATGACATACTTCTTTATCTTGGAAATATTGTTACATTAGGTGTACTATAAAGACGCTATAGACACAGTGCTCCATCAGTGACATTAATGATGGCACCTTTATGAGCGTGGGCTTCTCTGAAATTAAAATGAACTAAGGAAGGAAACAAAGTGTGGAGAGATTATAAGAATAGACGCACGAAAAATATCTTGAAGGAAATTTGATGATGCAAATATAGTTTATTATAATTGGAACGCTGGCACTCGCCAATTTCAACAGACGTCTGGGATATGGAATAAAATTAAATCGGAGAGAACCCTGAAGGATTTTCTCCCCTCTTTTAAAATTTACCACCTTAGTTTTGCCCTCCAGGGTTCTTCTGCCCCTTTTTCATTCGCCCTCTTTCATCACGAGCCCTAATGGTGCGCAAGCCGAACTCTTTTTATTTTCAATCTTTCCCTTTTTCTCCCTTCCGGCTACTGGTTGGAGGACGGAGGCGTCGGCATCAGATCAAGAGGAGACCAAACGAACCGTGGAAGATGGCGGGACAGTCATTTCGGGAGCGGGTGTGGTACGGCATTTATTTATTTATTTCATTCTCCAAGAGATTTTGAGTCGAGACGGCGCGTCGTGGAGACAGTGTTGCCAGACCTAGCTACTGAGTCTTTGGCGGCGAAGTATGCTTTTTATCGTCACGAATATAATAACAATTCAGGGTTGAACAGGGATGTGGTGGAACTGTTCTATCATGGATGTAAAAGAAAGATGTGGCCGTTTTACTCAAAAGTTTATTTCATCATACTCCTTCCCTCCCTATCTCCTCTACTCCTTCACTATACATAAAAGTGCGAAAGCTCGAGCTCGTCTCTTGATAGTGACGTAGTACGTTGAAACTATTCATGAAAGAAACTAATTACTTGCGGAAAAAGCAACACGGTTTTTTACCTTCATCATACATTTTAGCACGTAATGACAAATATAGCTACTTTGAGGGTAAAATGTTTATTTGACGACAATACTAGTGACTTTTAGCCTTTATTTTTTCGTATGTCTGTACTGTACGTATGTCATACTGATTGGAAAACAACATCGTTATTTTTAACATATTATTGATTTTTTTGTTCGTCTGGTTAGGCATTATTACTGTAACACACGCAGTAATCCCCCATTTTCTATCCGCACTTGTGACATAGATTTTTATAAACACTTTTGAGCCGATTTTTTTAAATTTGAACTCTCCCAGAAGTCCTTAAGTGCCTATTTAAATGGATTCATAAACATTCGTGTAAATATTTTATTTTATTTTATGTCAGTGGATTTCGAACTTATTCGCAGGATCTACGAGGAAGGAGTATGGCCAGAGGATTTCGTGAAAACAGTATTAATACCTATCCCGAAGAAGAAGAATGCGTCAGAATGCGAGGAGTATAGAACAATCAGTTTAATTTCGCACGCAGCAAAAGTGTTGCTTAGAATACTAAATAGAAGGTTGGAGAGCAGAGCAAAGTGCTATTTAGGCGATGACCAATTTGGGTTTAGGAAGGGGAGGGGAACCAGAGATGCGATTGCGGTAATGAGGACACTTATAGATAGAAACATAGAGCATAATCAGGATGTTTTCGCTTGTTTTGTAGATTTCGAAAAGGCGTTTGACAGAGTAAACTGGGAGAAACTAATGCAGATACTGGGGAAAATAGGAATAGATTGGCGTGATAGGAGACTCATACGAAACTTATATATGGGGCAGAGGGCTCAGGTAAGGGTAGCGGACGGTGAATCAGGGTGGGCAGTTATAGGTCGCGGGGTGCGGCAAGGGTGCCCGTTGTCGCCTTTACTTTTTAACATCTATGCTGAGGAAATGGTAAGAGAGGCATGGGATTAGCTAGACGTGGGAATGAAAGTAGGAGGCCAGTGGATAAAGTCGGTTAGATTCGCAGACGACCAGGCGTTGGTGAGTCGGTCATCGAAAGGACTGCAAATTTTAGTAGATGCACTGGAAAAGCAGTGTGAGAAATACGGAATGAAGATAAATAATAGGAAAACAAAAGTAATGAGATTCTGTAGGACAAAGAAAGCGAAGCTGGTGATAAGAGTAGGAAGTCACAAACTGGAGCAAGTTGAACAATTTAATTACTTGGGTAGTACGCTAGAAGAAAGAGGACATAGTAGCAAAGACATTAGGAGGAGAATAGCGCTAGCGAAGGAAGCGTTCAATAATAGAAGGGAGCTGATGACGGGGACCTTAAGTAAGGATGTAAAAAAGAGGCTAGTAAAGAGCTTAATATGGAGTGTGGCGTTGTATGGGGCGGAAACGTGGACCTTGAGAAAGGAAGACGAAAATAGGCTGAAGGCTTTTGAGATGTGGGTGTGGAGGAGGATGGAGAAGGTGCGTTGGACGGAAAGGAAGACAAATGAGGAAGTGCTTGACATGGTGGGCGAGGAGAGGAAACTTATAGATGAGATTAGAGGAAGGCAGGGTAAGTGGCTGGAAGTGGTAATGAGAGGCGATGGTTTGCTGAAGGTCGTGATAGAGGGAAGGATGTTGGGTAAGCGGGGAAGGGGAAGGAAGAGAATCGGTTTTATGGACGGGATGAAGAAAGGTAGGACTTATGCTGAGATGAAGAAAGAAATACAAGAGGTAGAAAGGGCACAGCACGTGTAAGAGTTCGTTGGATATTCTCCGACTTTCATCACAACCTACCTCTAACCGGTAGATTACTGTAATGAATGAATGAATGTCAGTGGAACACAAATCAAAACATATTGATATGTGCAACATATTGAATCAATAAAATGCTACTATAAATGGCTTTACTTTAAAAAGTCACGAAAACCTATAACACCAATACTACTTTCATAAGACTCTAATGTTGAGTTCAAAATCTCCTTCTTCTTCTGCCTTAGTAAGCTCCTGTGGTCTGTTTCTTATTCAATGACAGCCTTCTCCGGCTAAAGTTGTCTCGCCACCTTTTTCTTGGCTGACAGACGTTTTCTCTACCTGTGGGTGGTTTATCTCTTGCTATAGGTACTAATCTGTCACTTGCTTTCAGTTTATATGTTCATTCCGTTTCAGTTTTTGTATAAGCATCTAGTCATGTTCATTTCCTGTTTCACGAAATTTCCTTATACTTTCACTTCTTTCTCTGATTAACAATGTTTTACCTGAAACCTTTCGTAGTGCTTGCATTAATTTCAAGGTAATATTAGTTATTTATGCGTAAAACCAGTAATGTTTCCAAGGGGGGACTCCATGGGTCCTGGAACATCCCCCCGATAGTTTGAAATTATTTTTAAAAAGCGGCTTTAAAGGAGAAGGTTTTATTTTTTATTATTTAACTACGGATGTTATATTAATTTATACTTCAATTTGAACAGCTTTTAAATAAATTTAATTTTATAACATATGAAAATAATGGTGGCTTTGTAATATTGCAGAAGCATGCTCAGCTAAAACATTTAAATATCGACTGTTATACCGTCGTTGTGGTGAAACTCTTAATTGCCAAAAACGCACCACTAAGCCTCTAATTTTCAAGAATATTCAACCCCGCCCCACTTACACTCAGCGTGGACCCTCCATAAACGATATCCTGGGTACCTACATCACTCCGTGAAATACATATTTAGTGTATTTCTATCTAGCGGCGAAATTAGCGACTTCCATCAATTTTCGTCTTGCAACAAACTGGTGACTTTTTACTTGATTTTGATGACTGAATCCGACTTTGCGTTAGCAACACTGGCTGGAGGTCGCGGCAGCCGCTGCACGTAATCTTCCCGCCAGAGTAGATTGATCGTTCTCGCCTCCTCCCGCACCGGAACCGTGAAAACTGAACGGGCTCTGTGCCCGACTGCTGAGAGGGGCTGACTTATTGGGACTCAAAATAAGCGCTTCACTGTATGGAGCCACCCGGATACGACGGAGACATCAAAGCCCACTGGCATAACTGGGGAGCGAATTGGGTAAACTGACTTTGGTCTTTCAAACAGTCTCTTAGTCACCGAATTTCAAAATACACGCCTCTCTTGCCTTCCATTGCATGTCATTATTTCGGACGAAGATATGGCTAAATGAAATGAATTTATCCAGAACATTTTCACCAATTAATCATCAGACTGCTACCTACAAAATTATAGCCGCAGTTATCTGCTATTACACTATTTGGAAACATGGAAGACTAGGAAGAGAGACAAGGAAAATCACTACCCCTGTAAATTTATATTTGTAGAAGAAGTACAACGATATCTAGAAAGGGTCACGAGAGGAATGAACAAATTATAAGAATAATAAATGCAGATAGAAATATTAGGGATTCCAATGAAAATAAGCGTTTGATATGGTATGGCCACCTATGGATATAAGCAGATGGCCAAAAAGAGTATGGGACTGGATCCCAACAAAATGAGTAAGCGCGGCAAACCAACAAGAAACTGGAAGACGGAAGTAAAAAAACCCATGGAAGCACGAGGGTTGCAACAAAATAACTCAAACAATAGAGAGCAGCGTAGGTTGAAAATCGAGAAACGGAATAGGTCGAAAAAACTCACTAAAGCCCGACATTAGCTTTTTTGTATTTGCCAGAATCAAAGCTTTATCTGCTCACTTTATCATAATATTGTAGTCTCAATGATGGGATGCACTACCAGATAACGATATTTAAATTTTCTATTGCACTGAATGCAATAAAGTAAAAATATATGAGGATGAATAATTATTGATTTCTTTGGAAAATTCAGTCGACATACAGAAGATGATAATATGCTGTGCATAAAACGCCATCATCGCTTTTCTTATAGGAAAATTATTATTTTTTCAACATTAAAACAATTTTTAGTAAGTTAAATTTTCTATTGCATACATTTAACGATTAATATAGGTTGTTTTCGATGCATTTGGGGCGCATATTTCCCTGCAAGGTGAATAATCTGGCTTCATAAAGAGAGATCAAAAAAGAAATAAGGATTCATTAGCTTGCAACATTCATTCATTTGACAAAATATATAATGCGATTTCCTGTAGGAGTGAGTTTAGAACAAGTTGGTGAAAACATAATGTTGATCTTTTTTGGCTTAAAGTACAAAAATGAAAAGAACACATTGTTCGAATAAACCGTGAGTGTACGATTAGATGCTGGTATTTATCCTAATGGAAGTCCTTCGTGACTGTGGGCAAATAACGCCACTTTGAAAGGCAAATTTTGTAAGATACATTTTTCGAAAAGGGAACAGCACATATGGAGTAAAGATAAAACAGAATATTAGGACACGCTGGTCTTTTTGAAAGGAAAAACATTCGAAGGTAAATAAAAACTTTCTGAACTACTGTTATGTAGGTATTAGAAGTAGAGGTAACAGTTATTAGTTTACTCCTGAACCATGGTAATCAAATATATCCCCACATTTCGTAGGTTGCAAGGGCATTTATTTTAAATTAAAGCATCCTATTACCAAGCGAGAATATCTCTCTAGCTCATTGTAATTTACGCTCTTAGGAGTACGATAAGACTGTAATAAGGTAACAATGCAACGCATCATCTTTTATTGAATAATTTAATTCCTTTCTTCTCCCTTTCTCGTCCATTTCTGTGAATAGAACGCGCTACTTATGACGTTTTTAATTCTCCAGACACGAAACCTAATAGTTTGGGTAGGAGTTTATTGGGAAGGTACATTAATTGTCGCACAAAAAATTGCTGCTCCATCTGGCTGACAGTAAGAGATGGTGTCACCATCCGACATCTGGGAGTAATTAAAATGATTTTTGTGATAATTAATGTGCTTTTGAACCACCGTTCATTCATAGGCACGCTCAGTAGCCTCTTTCTCAGAGTCTTCGCTTAGTTGATGGTCCCACGAGTGGAGCGTCAGCAGTGAGTCATTAATATTCGTATTTCAATTTTTTTGATATTTACTTCGAATTCCTGATCAGTGTATATAACAGATAGATTTTAAAAAGGTGAAGCAAACGATAGCACACTAGTTAAAAAAATTGATATTCTTCAGTGAGAACTCCTGTTAGTTTAAAAAAACGTACCATGTTCATGTTTTAATAAACATTCCAGTTACCTTTGGCAACTGGTCAATTACCAAGGTCTCATCTAGCTAAGCCTATCTGCTCCAAGATTTGCTGTGATCTTCGGTGAATACTTGTACTCACATATGTAGTGCTGAGGAACTGATATTGTCAGGGTGCTCTGGAGTAATCGTATCATAAAAAAGCCAGTTTGAAAGTAATGCAGTTCGGCAGTTCTGCAGAGTTGGCCATTTTCTCGCAGTCATAATTATTAACATTCATGCAAATTTATTTTTTCGCAGGCATGATAATTCACGTCTCAGACGCATTTGCAGTCTCAATTACCGCCTAATCGGTGCCATTTACTCCAGGCACCAAAAAACAATTGTTAGACTAATGAATAGTTTACCAGAGAGACGAATACTTTTGCCCTAATTGCATATTTAAATCCATGAAATGGACAATTTTCCAATCATTGCGATTGGACAAATGATATGGTACGCAGTTCCGCGCTCGGGTGCGAATATATGCTCCAAAGACGGAGAAATTCGCCATGAAAACCAAAGTCATTTTACTTGACAGGGAGTACGGTCAGGTGTGTTGGTCAGTTACACCACCAAGCCATCAGTGCGAATTTCAGCAGGGCTTTATGCAAACAAAAGTTGTTTTTATCCCCAGTCTGCATTGTAGCACAGGAGACGTTGTCGGGCACGAAATTCCACAGTCGCAGAGAATAAACCCGACATTGAATTAAGATGGCTTGGTGGTGTAACTGGATAGCACACCTGACCGGCAATTGGGAGATCCGGGTTCGAATTCCGGTTAAGTCAAATAACATTTTTTCATGGCAAATTTAACCGTTTTTGGTGTATGTCATCAAATGGGTTTATCTACGAATAACAAAAATATTTCTTTCCGTGTAGGAATAGTAGGCAGTGTTCATCACGACGGAATTACGTGATTGCTTGTATTTAGCACCAAATTCAGATGTTGATTTTGATGGATGGATATTTTCAAAAGGAAACGCTTCGTGAGAAGAAAAAACTGCCAAATGAACTCCAGATATATTGCTAATGTGAAAATATTTCTAATTTTCAAAATTACTGAATAGTTTACACATGGAAAGGGTTCTTCCTGTAGAAAGAATCCGTGTGTTAGTGCGTTGTGGCCGATTCTCAGCTATGCCAGTATAGCTTCTTCCTGGTGATCCATCCAGAAACAAGTTTTCCACTGTTCCAAGTCCTTCCTTATTTGCTGGGGTTTATTGTCTTGCTCCAGGCCCGAGGCCGTAAATTTGCTGCGACTAACAGTGCAGGCACGTATTGTTGAAATTCTGAATGCACGAGGCGTACCTATGTACGTCAAAAACATTTTCTTCCTTCAGATCATCATCTCTCGCCCATTGTTTGCTTGAAATGTCCACTTGTGGGCGATGCTGCATGTTATATCAAAAATCTGACATGTCCTTCTGTAGTGAATAAGAGAACTATTTCAATGTTGAACTGAAATATAAGGTAGAAGTGTTCATCTAAGAAGAGGCCACAGCGGGCATGAGCACATGTGGCTTAAGCCATGTGTTTTCCTTTAAATGTGTTGCTGAAAGGGATTTTATAGTATTGCAATTTTTTCCTCCAATGTGGTGCTCTTTTTCCTCTTTATTATTGTTTTGTTAATCCATGTATTTTCCTAATAATCAATTTCGGAACAATTACACCGAAAGGAACCGACAAATTCTGCATATTCTACGCGTAAGACAACAATTGATTGCCGTATATTCTCATGGCTAATTTCAATAATTTTTTCTTTAAAAGGACATTGTTTAATGATTTGTAGAGAAAGCTTTTCAAATCGAGTGTCGAAAAATTTTTCTGCCTCCTCATTATTTTACTGCATGCGCCATTAAGTTCTGCGGACCAGCGATAATAATGGACCTCTGCCTTGAGACTTTCTTTTATCAAGTAAAAAAATAAGGGTTTTTGAACTAAAGCACGGAGCCTGAAGAATCAAAAATTACTGACTCCTCTCCAGTGTTCGTTGGAATTGATGTTTTTGCGTAGAAAATAATAATATTTTACTCATTGGTACAAATGAAAAAATTCTCCCTTGGAAGTTTTGTAATTTAAACATTAAATATCTAGGAGTAAAAAAAAATCCTTTTGATAGAAATAACAAGTATCCGCCTGTTAAATTTAAGAGGAGAATATACATATGTTATTCTCACGTTGGATCTACACGCTGTGAATAACGTTTCATTTTTGCTCACTTTTAACTGCGCGCGATTTCGAATTCCATGATTTTTGTCTTCGTAGATACCAATGTACATATTGTATGGGCTCACAAGTTTACGAAAAAATGGTAAATGCATTTCTGAACATCACGAAAATACTTTGGAGATACCTCCGTCTTCTTGTGCGGAAGGGGGTCTTTCGCTGATATGAGTGTACCTCCTAAAAAAAGCAAATGATACCATGGTTAAAGGTTTTATCCGGTGAATGGAGTTTATTACATGAGATGCACTTCTTCAGGCAGTCAAGTTGGAGACGATATACTCGTATGCTGTTCTAGTATTGCATTTCCGTGAACGCTGAGACATAAACCCAAATCTTTCGCTTAAAAAGCTATTCAATTGCAGCGTTGAAGCAGCAGTGTATTTTGTCCTCAGGTGCAGAAAATGCTACGAATATACCGCATAATTTTATTTGTCAAAGAAAAAAAAAGACTGAGGAGGGATTCGATACTGTGACATATGTATAACTATGCATGTACACCACCGACTTGGCTTCTGCAGTTACCTTGTCATGTTCATTTTCTGTTTAATCTGATGCAAACTCTTTGTCACGGCACAAAACTATTTGTAGGACAGACCGCGTGTGCATATCTCACCTTGGATAACCTCTCACCCTAAATGCGTTTCCTCTGGTAAGCAGGGAAATGGGATCCGTTTGCTTCACTTATCCGCTTTTGGAGTCGAATGACCAAATCACAGCCCTTCGATTAGTCACTTCACGGTCCTTTCCTTCTGGCCTGAAGCATAGCTTCACTTGGTGCTCATTCGAGTCTGTTTACCGGTGGGATTCGGACTTAATTGTGGTGTGTCACAGTGCGTCGTAAGTGAATATTCCAGTGCGTAGTGGTTTTGTGTGTGCTTAGTAAGTGCTTAGTGAGTGCGCTTTGGAAGCATTGGCCATCATCGCTTCACGGAGGAATAATACCTGCCACCTCAAGCAGAACACTGAAGGACAGTTCAACTGAAAGGTAGAGAGTAGTATAGCAATTTTTCATTAGATAATATTGCTTTATTTAAATGTGGATGGCTGTTGTGAGTACGATCTCGTGTATAGGCGAAACATTTAGGTTATTGGTTATTTTGTTATTTGGTGTTGGTGACCGACAACAGAGGTCCTTTGCACCATTAAGGGTATATGGGTAGGCAGGTGAGTGAGCGTGGGCAGAACCCGGCGTTGGCAGGGTCCACAGTTTAACTGACGTATCCAACGGACGGCACAGTGGTCGGAGAGACCCCGTTTGCCGGACAAAATTCGTAGGGTAGATAATTGTCAGTTTAAAACCACTATTTCAACTTTTTTTTCGTAAGGATGGCACCATGCAACAAAATAACATAAAAAACGAAAGTTAGGCGATCATTTGACATGAAATAATTTTTTTTCACATCCTTCATACGCGAATGTTAAACTTTTTCATTCACGGGAAGGCATTGTGAGTACTTGATGTGACTCAAAAATATATTTGTATTGATGCGTTTCCTATTTAATGCATAACTACCTAAAATATTCGAATTACAATACTGAGAGCAAAAATAATTAACAAGTTTTCTAAACAGCAATAAAAGAATTATTAATGCAGCCTCGCTACTTACAAAAATATCAAGTGGCCTTTCTTGAAAACATTGAATTTTTAAAAAAGATTCAAGAGTACAACAACAGTAGCAATGAATATAAAGTACTCTGATTTAAACATTTAAATGTAATGTCATAAACACAGTGAAACATAATTTAAACGAAAAACGTAAGCAGAAAGAGAACTTAATGAAAGCTGGCTGCACGTACTCTTTAAGGAATGTTATGGTGAAGACGAACGTGATGAGTCAGAATCATCATCTTCATTTGGAAGGTTTACGTTTCTGGGAGACATTAACAAACAGAGCACTTCAGATGAAAGGGTGCCTCTTTTCTTCTTTCGTAAACAGCTTAAGGATGATATTAAGGGGTCAGACGATAGCAGCATCATATGCAGAAGATCTTCATTCGTCGCTGTTCGTGATGTTTTCCTAGTGTTGTGCTCTCGATATCTTTTCAAGTCCTTCCTCCGCGATTCTTGAGCCTCAGAAAAGTATCCTATTGGTAGCGGCAGTGCCGAAATAATAATAGCACCATGCACCAATATCTTATGCACACTTGGGGGCATATTGTACCAGGGGTACACATTAACGAATTCCCGCGCAGTTTGAAAACTATAGTCCTTGAAAACTGATACGTTGATTTCATACCCACTGCTCAAGGCATTAAGTATGACTGAAAATCTTTTTATCAGGTTTTCGTCGAGACCTAGAAGGAAGTGCACGGTGTATTTGAAAAGAACAGAAATAACTCCCTCGGCATACGACTTAAGGTCCATCCATTACAATTTACCTACTGTAATTTCAGCGGAAAGGGTAGGGTTCTGAAAAAATCGACGGGCGGTGTTTCCGTCATTACTTGATCCGCTCCCACCTTGTCTTGGTACGTCCAAAACTAGTCCCATCATATCTCGAAATCTGGAATGAATCATTTTCTTCCTCTGCTCGACCTTCGTTCGGTCATCAGCCGTTGTTGTTCGCCACTTCTCAATGTCCAGTTTATCAGCGATGTGGAGGAGGGATTCGAAAACTATTATCCATGCATGGAGGGTTGACAATCCATACTGTAATGCATTCTGGTTGACACTCCTCTGGAAGACAGCCGTCAGGTTGTTCATTTGCGTTGGCTTGGCACCACATATATTGCAAGTTTGTGAGGATGCAGTGGACGTCAAAGCATTAAAAATTTTACCATCAATCATGGTGAGGTGAAGTTCATGCTTCATTGATAGCTGCAGATCGCTGCATATTACCCTTGATGCATGGAGTAATTTAATTTCATGAGCAAGTAGCTCATTTTCTTCTAAAACTTTTGCCGTACTTTCATTGGCAAATTGTATTTTTAATGGCCAACAGAATCGAGTGGATTATGGCCTAGGATTTTATTCTAGGCCTATTACTTTATGGCGGCTTGTCTCGTTGGCGTATGTATAAAGCTGCAAAGGCACAATGGTTGTTGCCATCAGGCTACTGTCGGTAAATAGTGGGTCCGGAGCCAATTGCTTGTAGTTAGAATGTCCACTGCTTCTATCCAGACCATACTTGGACATGATGGTGAGGCTTTTAATCTGAAACTCTGTCAGGGAGACTATTACAGGCTCTTGAACGAGGACTAATCTTTGCGACGTGTGATCCAGTAAGGCCTGCAGCTTCACTTCGGCAGTAGTTTCAGTCTCAGTAATGCTATTATCCGCGGGGTAACATCTTTTCATAGCCAAAAGAACCTGATCATACGAGGGGTAAATGTCAATATTTCTTGTTTTAGCTCCTCGCTTCAACAACAGGTATTGTGTTTTTGATAAATTAGCTTGCACCATCAAGTTGAGAGCTTCGTCAGTGGTGTAGGAGCACGGCTGTGCAACCCTTGCTTTTTCAGTTGTCCACGCTTTTCTAATTCTCAATGCTCTTTTAGGACTGTCAAACAACTGGCCAACTATTTCCGCAGCGGCTTCCTTCCCATCGTCACGCAAGGTTGTGGAAGACGCAAATGTTAGCTCCTGTGCAGAAGAAGCTCCTCTTAAATCTTCAGTCCTTCTCCTTTTTGAGCGCACTTTGATAGTTTCAAAGCTTTTGCCGTGGTCGACCGACTCCTGTATCGAGAGATGCATGGTGAACTTGAATTTTGAAGTCAAAAGAGCTTATCCCTGTTTAAAAGAGGACCACTAACATTTCAACTCCCATGAGGAGCTGGGCATGGTCACATCGCAGCCTTCACTATCGGAAAGAAAGCTCTGTTCCCCTTTTAGCCATTCAGAATTTTTTCTCAAAAACATTCGTAGCTTTCTACCACTCTTTTGCCATCTTTCCCTAACATGAGTGACAATTACATCAACACGTCTGCGTACTCTAGCAACTTTTACCCTTGCTTCTCCATTAAGTCCTTTTTTCCTAAAATTAACCATGGAACAATTGGTTTCTAGTAACCTATTTCATACAATATTGAAGTCAAAAAGGGAAATATATCGCTTGAACTACTAGAGAAAATATTAGTTTCTCATACCTTATCACGTACTCGAAAGAGATGAGAGCGATCATTTTTGTCGCCTCCGGACCATTTTTCTTGCAAGACGTCGAAGTACTCCAAACTGTTTTCCATGTGATATTGCTTGATGTAAATGGTGGTTTACACGTTAAAACCTCACAGTTTTTACGCTTATTTATATTTAAACGAAGTTCCCCCAAAATTGGGCGCTTTCACAGAGCAACTGATAGACAAACTCCGTAGCAGAGCATAGAGCCGACTAAATATCTAGGGAGAGGCTTTGGTCCATATCACGTCGAAAGAAGCTGGCTTGCTTTCATTGTTAGTGGTGGACTCATTTGTAAACAAGCATTCGTTTGCTGCGTGACCATAGTCTGCAGCTCCGGCCCTAGCAGTGGAGCGGCGCAGCGGGTCGCACGCGGTCAGCGCCGTGGCACGTTATTACATTTTCTCCTCTTACTCAGCGAATCGCACCTAGACGCAGCTAAATATTTTTTGATAACTTTACCAACACTACCCTGAACAAGTTTATTAAGGTCGGATAGTAGTGCACTGTAGTGCACAGAAGATAAGTCAAATGAAAGATGTTAATAAAAAATGTTCTACTGCTATTTAATATTTATTGCCCTGAATAACTATTTGGTAAATCTGCTCGATTAATTCCTGTCAAATATGAAAAAGAGACATAAGGCATAATAAAAACAGTAATCACGGCCTCTTTGGAGCGATAGAGGCCTGTAGGAGAAATTACGAAAATTGACGCTGAAAACGGGTGGAAACGCGCCGAGCGAAAGATCTCTGAAATAAACGCTCATATGTGTGGATATGATCACCTGAGCGAGAAAAACCTCATTGTTTATATAAGTCTTGATATTTTACTTCAACTTGCAATCGATTTTGAAAAGATCTGCGACATTTCACAGAATCGAATTTTGTCCGGCAAAACGGGTCATTCCGACCACTGTGGGACGGCGTACTGCATATGAGGTGTTCTCCTATAGCTTTTACACTAACCCTATCCCTTACATTAATTATTCTTCGCCTAAAATTGCGATTACCATGTAATCATTGCACAAATGCGACTCATTCTTCTGGTTCTAATATGACTCATGCCTTCAAGCAGTACCTAATTGAGGTAGATACGTATTTTAGATTGTTCATCTGCTCATATGCCATTGCACCTTTTAACTTAAGGCATACATACAAATGTGAATGCCGGCATCAGTAGACAGGAAGGTTATGCGCCTGCTTGACTACCCTAAGGTCATGAGTTTTTCCATCGAGGAAAAAATGCCTGTGATCGATTTACCGTTCATGTAATATGTTAGGTGGTGCAATAAATTCTTGGCAGTTAGATTACTTAATAAAAAATCTATCTTTTAGAAGTGTACAAAGTACATTACCTAAGCCCGACGAGGGACTTAAACCCGTGACCTTGGGTTTGACATACCAACGCGCTACCCACTTGGTTATTCATTGATGCGCCTTCAGTAATTGTTTCGTTCACGTTTATTACACCGAGTAATGGATGCAAACATTCTTTTGTATTCGAAATCGTGAGAATTTAAGTATTTCCCTTACTGTCGTCTTGAGTGGCAATCACTACTCTTTTAATATCCTGGGTAATTATTTCCGCGTTTAAAATTCTACTTAGAAAAATTTAAAAGCTGTTATTTGAAGAGAGTTACTATTTAGTTACTTTATAAGCACACTCTCTTACGTTAGATTGATTCGATATTTCTGCAGGTCTTTTCTACAGCTGCATGCGTACGTATTCTATTCATTATTCTTACAAGGTAGCTCGTGGAAAAGAGCCCATTTGCTGTTTAGATCAGCGTGTTTTTTTTCATTCGAGCGTGAGCTGAACGATTTTTAGAACGCGTTCCGAATCGTAATGGGTGTATTGTGACGTCAAAGTGACCCATCGTTCCGATATCCCGAAAAAACAAACGCGACTGCCCAGCTGCTGCAATATGCATGCCTAATTCATCCATTAGATACATACGTCTCGCTGCTTCCTCGTGAGAATCTCTCCTTGGCTCGTCTAGGAAACTGCCCCATGAATTATGTACGCGCATAAATATTCTACTCTGGACAGAGGAGGAGTGCGTGTTTGTCGTTTTCCTGAGCGCCATTGTGTACTTCTGCGCACGCCCCCCCTTCACTCTGGCGAATACCTTGCCCCGGCATGCAAGTGCCTGTTTGAAATTCGACGCGGTGCAATGGCTCACTCATTTACCTTCAACTCCACTCCCTCACCCCGCCTCCTGCTCTTTCAACCAACCCTCTCGCTCAAAAAAACCCTTTTAAACTCGCCGTGTTTCTCTTCTTCTACCCACACTTCCTTCCCAACCCACCACACTCCTCCCCTCACATCCTCTTTTCAACTCTCAACTTGGGGGCAAGCGGCAAAGGGGCGAACGATGTTCAAATTTCAATATCGTGGTGCTATATGCGCTATCTGTCGCTGAAGACAGTATATATTGCATCGTAATAGAGCGCATTACGTAGTATTGAATTGCATTCACTAGTCTGCCGGCGTAATGGCGTGCAGCAGAGGGTGCAAGGGTGACGCCAGCCAAGGGAAATGGGATGTAATCAGGACAATGCCTATTAAAAACGTGTATCTTAGGCTTGAATAAAAAAACCTTGATCTAGGTAGCATACGAACTCTTTTCTACGAATTACCTGATAGGACTATTAAATGATATACATATTCATGCATCCTGAATAAACTCCAAACCTTTATAATGTAAGAGAGCTTGTCCATGTAATAGCTGCATTGTAATTCTCTATAATTTGCAATATTTAACTATTTCCCCTGAGAATTTTTCTACGGGATTATATTACCCAGAATTTTTTAAGTAAATGGTGGTGATGGTGATAGACTAGGTGGGATAGGGTGGTAATGAGGAATATTCGTTACTGCTTACGATCTCTTTTTCCAGATAACGTATTCACTTAGGTGACCTGCGTTGCAAGCGCCGTGGCGTACAGATCTATTATTGAAGCCACATCGAGAGGTAACCACTGGTAACGCGCTGGCATCGCAACCTTATGTTAAAGGAATTGTAAAAAGGGAAAGGAGGGAAAGTTAAAGTGGATCCACTGTGAAACGACTTCAATGTCATTTTATTCACATTTTTTCTACTTTTAGAAAAACTTGTCCTCTATCTGATATGAACAACGATGCGATATTTTTCCACGCTATTATATTTTCTAATGGAGCTTGAAATTACTTGGTGTTCAATGAGAGAATGTGACAGAAACGGGGAAAAATTATTTTCCATAAAATATAGATGCTATTTTCGTGGAAAACTGTTTTAAGATGGCAAAAAATCCTGAGATATTGAACAAAAATGAAATATTGGCATCTGACGACCTTTTAAGCCAACTACAGCGATATTTGAAGTAAATGCGGTAATTCAGTAGAAAAAGTGCTGCAATTGACTTCTATGACTGGTAAAAAGTGGTAGTTTAAAAAATATTCGTGGAATAGTCTTCATATTTAGTATCTTAATTTTGGTTTTCAATAGGTAACGCAGATAATAACCGAAAGCAGGGATTTTAAACGAAATAAACAAAATGGTCGTTTTTAGCATTCGTTTTGACCCACACAGTCACGATGAAGTCTCTAAAAGTTAATACTAATGCAGTTTCTTATTGTCTCAATTTATTATTATTTTAGATGCTAATGGTGTGTGCAGAAGTAAATTACCGTACTGATCTGTTTGATAGTGTGTCTTTCTCATTCTGTCACTTCTTCCAGGGGAAGTGATGTGGAAAGGAGTTAAAGTAGTGACCTATTGCATCTCTCAAACTAACCTGGTTTCAAATTCTCAGTTTAGTCCAACCGCGAGTTTTTAATGACTCCCAAGTTATTCCTCCAGTCAGATGGGTATTACCTCGTCCTTCGCATCGCATATAGTGTCGCATTAATAGACTTATCGTACTCCCTCGCAAATATTGCAAACCCCTGAAGATAAATGTTGGATTTACACTTTCGAAGTGACATTCAAGCCACCTCTAGGGAGTGTGGCACGGGGTAATTCTACATCAAGCATGCAATATGTAAATAGATGTACTCGTTCCAGTTATAGGTCAAACCCGCCAATGCCCGCTAGGCGATGACAAAAAATAATTCAGAAGAACCCACGGACAAACCAGATACCAGGTGCTACATTAACGAACATGCTAGCGATACTACAACAGATTATTTTTACTAGTACTGCTAATTACTGGGTACTATAATTTAGCATTTCATGTGGAAAATAAAAGTCATGCAGTACATTTCATGTGCGGCAAGATGTCAGTAACTATGACAAGTAATTTAACACGAGTACAATGAATAATCTACCTATAGGCTGGGAGCCGCTAGAGACTCGCGAGGCTGCGCGCTAGGCTTAGATTTATTGAGCAATTGAGAATAGATATCTTTAAGAGCGACACGGAGAACATCATATCAGAACCCCACTATATTTCCAGGTTCGACAGAGACGATAAATTAAGAGAGATATTTTGCCGAACGGATAGGTATGGGAATTCGTTTTTCCCCCGAACAATAAGGGACTTTAATAAATGCTAGGCGTAATTTCATTAGAGCGTTTTCTTTTTATATGTAAACGGCTGGTGTCCTAACACCCCCCACCACGCGCCTATTGAGGCGGCTTGCGGGGTAGTGTGTAGATGTAGATCTAGAGCAGCCAATTTCATAGAAAATATGAAATGCTACCTCTACGGTCCTGCATTATATTTTATGGTACATATATATTTGCATTATTTTGCTGTTTTTTGTCTCTTTAGAACTAGATAGCTCCCGATTAATATAAATTGTCGATAAAACAGAAGAATTTAAACATGCTAGTTATGCATTTCGGTCATCTACTTGGCATGACTTTTCTCTTGGACTTTGAACCTTGGACAGCACGTACGTGTTTAAAAGCTTTCCTCAATCCCTGTCGATGATCACCTGGATGACCGAAATGCATGCACTGGAGTCTAAATTCCTCTTCTTTTATTGACAATTGGGATTAATCTTTTATTTAAATTTACTTGTCAAATGCTCTTTTCTTGAATTAGAAAGGTCCCGGTTTTCGCTGCTAGATATGTCCCGGTTTTGGGACCTCAGAATATGGTAACCCTACCTTAGCACCCTCCCCAAAACAGCTTTCAAATGTCTGCTCGCGGGAAAAGCACACCTGCTCCCTTGAAATACTCTTTCTTCCACCTTCCCGGCTCCGAAGCCAGGGCCATATTTACTCGTCGACGGATAACCAACTTCTTGTCGAAGAACTGTATTGCTCCTCACAGTTCCCTCTTCCATTCTACCTCGCTCACACTCCACCTATTCCTGGGAAGAGCCCAATTCCCTCACCGACCGCCGCGAGTGCACGGGGAAACGTCTCTGTTCGAGGGAGAAGGCGTCTGTCTATCCATTCATCATACGCCCCCGTCCTTCATTCATCACCTCAAGTGCTCCCGGGGAGCGAGCTATAGGAACTATTCCTCTCCACCGTCGGCTTTCGTCTCTTTCTGCCCCCCCCCCAAATAACCCCCTACCCACCCTGTCTGGTGCCAAGGCTGGAGGTGCACGCCGCTGTTGTCCTATTGTACAGCTCTCTTCCGTTTAATTTGACTCGCCGGGCCAGCGATCGCTGTGAAACCAAAAACAAGTCAGCGGCAGATGTTGAGTCGTATATGCGCTCAACCTTTGCTCATATGTCTACGCCCCATGGGTGATTTCTTTCCTTTCGTACTAGGTTGCAATTGAAACGAAAAATCAGTTCAAAAGTTTCTTGCCATACGAGGGAGCTATTTCCCTGGACGCCCAAGGCGGCCCTGTTTACTGCTCTCGCTTCGTTCACTCCGTTGTCAATCATGCTAGTAAATGCAAGGGAAGAAAAAAAACACTGACAAATTACTATTTAGTACTTAATTTAAATGATTTATATAAAAAAGTTATCATGTAATTATTTTTTTCTTCTTTCTGAAGAGCAATCATCTAAATTAAAAATTTTGGTTGTTATTATATGTTCCCTTTGTAACATTCCCCTCAGAATCCCGGGCAAACATTAGGTTTCATTGCCTTCGTCATGGTCGGAGACTCGGTAGGGGTTGGGCGGTTTTCGTAGTACGACTCCCATCGCATAGGTGGCTACGCTGCATTAGGGCCATGCGTATGCAGTAGACGGGGTGACTCAAGGATGGATAACTTCTGCATGCGTGCCGCAAATAATTCCGTCAGTGCCACGCTTGACAGAATGCTCTTGGATGCTATTTAGTAGCGAGAGCCTACCTTTCACAGAGAACACCTACATATCCAGCATTACTAGATTCACAGAGTGTCTGGGATACATTTTCCGAAGTTTAAATAGCAGGTGTTGATATTTTATCCGTTTTTCTACTACCACGCTTACTTTATTATGCTATTAAATTACCAGAATTTAATATTTTCATGTCAGTCTTGCGATGTTATTGATTTTTCTATTAATACCTCAAGATTGATTCTATATAATTTTCAATAATTGCATGGGTATTTAAGAAAGCGGTTTTCAAGAGAGCATTGAACTTTAGGGCCTTTTGCTATATTTTGTAAAATTTCTGTTCTGAATTTCGAAAAACTTGATAAAAAATATTTCATATCTCCAGGGTGAATCTTTATATGATAGATTGCATTTCCTTTTCATCGTCAATAGAGTACAATCTTGATAAGTTTAAACTAATCTAATTTTAATTACGCTGAGTAAAATTCAACGACATAGCATGTCTCTGGTGTATTAGAAGATTTTTTGACGTAGTAAACATTTTGACGTAGTAAATATTTCATATCTCCAGGGTGAACCTTTATATGATAGATTGCATTTCCTTTTTATCGTCAATAGAGTACAATCTTGATAAGTTTAAACTAATCTAATTTTAATTACGCTGAGTAAAATTCAATGACATAGCATGTCTCTGGTGTATTAGAAGATTTTTTGACGTAGTAAACGCTGCTGCCAGTGGATATATGATAGGAATGGCCTTCAGGTGAACGGCCATCGTGAATGCAAATATTTAGGATTTGTATAGTAAGTTCAATCAAATGAGGGAGAGAGATCGCTTTATGTATTAATTAACTGTCATTCTCAACAAATAACCAGGGTATTTGCAAACGTTATTACGCTCCAGCAAGGATAATGGAGTGAGTTGAGTACGCATAAAAGTTTAAATATACGAATCTATGCACATATACCGACTAATGGGAGTTTGGCAAGGGGTTTACGTCACAAGGCATGTGAAATGAAAAAGATAAGAACAGATATCACTGAGATATTCCCTTATGCTGTGTGTTGCTCTCTTTGTGCCATGGCCTACGATGGTGCGTTGGAAAAATACCACTTAAACCTATCTTTTCAATATTATCTCTTATTATACTAGTTATATCAGACATTTAGACGCAGTTCAGCATGCTTTTCGTGTAAAACTCTTTAATCATTCGATTAGAATTCACGTATTACCTTGAAAATTAAGAGGAGATAATATAATTAGACGCAATTTCATTACGCTGTCCAAATACATCTGATTAATCTCCAGCATTCGTTAATGGCGAGTTCAATATTAACTTAATTACTCAAGCAGGGCCTCCAATGTCGGGACTTGAAAATTTTCCCCGCTGCTAATGGCTTCCCTCATTTCATCTCCCGTTCACTCTCTACCCTACTTGCCGTTCGGTACCCGGTTTCCCCCTTCCCTGTCCTTTCCCTAATCCATTCATCTTTCTCCTTTCCACTTCCTTGTTTTTCATTAATTTCCCTCCCATCTCCGTCCGATTCTGCCCATTTCTCACTCACCGAGGAATGATGGGTATTTGAGGGGTATGGTAGGGGAACACGTATCGGACGGATCTCTGGCGGATGGGGACGGGAATTAAAATTTACGACCCTAAACGACTTATTTCCCTGCCGCTTCCAGCTCCAAATCCTCCTCGGGGTCTTTCATTGAGCTCCACAGCAATTTCTTTCACCATTCTCCCATTTCCGTCGGTTATGTGCAATAGGAGCCGATGTTTAATTCATATATACGCATTATTTTAGGTTGAAAAAGGTGGGAGGGAGATTTTAGTGTGCTACAAGGAAGTGTGATTGGACCAACTTGGTTTTTCATACACTTTACCGGCATAATAAGCTAGGTAAAAGTACGTTGCGTTACGTTGCGTAAGTTTATACACGAAACGTAAGTTTAAGATTACTACAAACTAGGGAATCTCAACCGTTTTTTAACTTTCAACAACGATAAATGAATTTTAGATCAAATTATTCATGATCACTTGCGCATATTTTTTTCTAGAAGTACTTAGTATTTTCTCTTTTAATTCAATGGGGTCCTCGTACCTGATACTTCTTATTGCTAGCTTGAAGTTTAATATTAGGTTTTGAAATAAATAAATTTAATTTTAGCCTCCTCTTGAACGTATTATATATAATCTATGGGCGGATTGCTCGAACGCTGTTAACTCGTTGCGAGGAATGGTCGTCTATATATCGTCAACGGCTGCAATGTCTACCCGCAGCGGCCTCAAATTCGCTTGCTAGAACGCACTTCTATCGGAGACTTCCGCGACAACCTGTACACAACTACACAACGGCCAGATTCGTTCGACGGCCCACCAGTTTGTGGCAACGCCGGAAGAGGTGGTCATAAAATAAAGGATTGTCGCAAACCGAACGAAATTTTAGATGAAGATAGACCAACACAGTTTTAAACGATCATTAACTATTTCAATATCCGCTTCGTATCTATTGATTTGAGAATAGTTTTGCATGCAATTATATCAATGTCCTAAATTAATAATTTCACGAAAAAAATCATCGTACATAATATATAAACTCTCAAATTATATTTATGCGCAATAAAGACAGCAGAACATATTTGTCACTACTCACATTTTTGCAAATGAATGATTTTAAAATTATGGAATTTCGAAATTTCAGTAAATATTCATTGTTTGTACGTGAAAACCTTTTATGAGCGTTGTATTTAGTTTAGAATTCGTTATTTTTTTAGTGTAATTACAAATAAGCCATAAAAGTTTTTCCCGTAAATTTTTCTCTTCTTTCATACTCTTCCAAGAAACTTACAGTATTCGCCACCCCAAACACATTCAAGTTTGTAATTTAAACTGAGATTTGCAGTTTAATGTATGCTTATGGCAGTTTAGCATACCGTTATCTGTTAATTCCAACCTATGTCTGTGGTTCTGCGTCAAATGTTGATGAGCTTCGAAGGAAGTGAACATTAATTAAAACAATTTTTCCCTTGCGGGAAAAAGCCTGCATTGATAATATTAGTAGAGAACAGTAGGACCTTCATGCCTGATAAAGTTTGCTTTCAATAATTTTCATCTTTACTTACAAGAAAAGGGATACCTATTTTTGAAGTGAAATTCATATTCATTCAATCATATTGTTAAGTGGCAGAGTGAAATTAAAATAAATTGGGCTGATAAAGGAAAGAGATCAATTAAGTGGAGAGTCAGACTTCTATAGGAATTATAAAAAGGGGCTCAATTCATGTCATTTTGGACTATGTTTATGCGTTAGGATCAGTACAGAACAGGAAGATGTATCCTAAGCTAAGGACATAGCGATCTGCAAATGGAAAAGAGATGTAAATGAAAACATGTGCTGAGCACGGGATAATAATCTGAAGATTTGAATGAAACATAGGACAATCAGGTAAGACAACCAAAACTTACTATACCTAAGTAGAAAAGTAAACACATTGAAGGCCAGTTACAAAAAAATGATAAAAAAGAATGATGTTTAAAGAGATAATAGTAGGACATGAGAATTGAGGTTCCGAGGTTAAAACTGCAAATGACCAGAGCATGGGTTGGAAGTTCAGGTATCAACAGCGAAAATACTGCTACCAACTGCCAAAGTACAAAATATCATCTTTAATGGAGAACAGCTGAGGTGATGGTAATGTAGGAATCCATCTTTTTCAGCTCCTTCGTTAAACGAGGCGCTGAAGAGGTTTAACTAAAGTCCCTTTTGAGGAGCTGAATAATCCTTTCATAATAATGTTCTTCTATGAATACGTCACTGTAGCATTAACTGTCCTAATTGTTGTACTAACCGTGTAGAATTAACTGGTTTAGCTAGCAGTGAAGTGTTATTTTATAGATTAAGAGCATGGCCTTAGGGCACACAAGATTTCTGTCGAATAGGAGTATTTTTGGAGGGAGAGACATAACATGAGAAACTGGCGATTCAACGGCATTCTTCCCGACGTATGTAGTACCGATCACTAGCAGATGAATGTACATATAATAGCTAGGTTTTAATTCCAATGAAAGGCTTGATTCATATCTTGTAGCACAAAACAGTCATTGAGCACGGTGACCTACATTTCTCAAGTTTTTCTAAAAGCATCTTCGCTTTCTTTGCTGGCAACGAAATCACACGCACAACCTCTAATTTTTAGATACACAGAACCTTTTCATCAGTAGAGTAATATCTATGACAATAGCATCTACTAGTAGGCTCCACTAGTCCACCGGAGTCCGCTATATCTATTCATTTATATTCAAACACGGCGAATTAAGTTCTCTGTATTAACTGCAAATATCATTCTTGCATGACACTTCTACTGCGAACAAAATTGAATGCTACGGGCCTCTGGAAGCAGTTTGCAAGACATTTTCTCCTGTAAGTAGTCCCTTCATTAACTATAGGGTTAAAATAACGCAAGTTGTTCTCTTCGCCAAATTCTATTGAATGACCAGCTTGCATGTAAGAAATTGCAATTTCCAGTCGTACAGAATAATGCATACACACCTTGAGTACCTGCCTGAGGCGCCAACTAGTATTTAAGAATTCCGGAGATCAAAATCCGTCAAAATTGGCGAGGCCTACCTTTTCGTTTGGTTGTCTCTCATTCAAGTTGGAATTTATTTCTTGTAGGTTTGCAAAGAAATTGTCTTTCACTTCGTAATTATTTAACCTCTCCCACACACTTTTTAAAACCTAAACTTGGTATTTCTCAGATAACAACTGAATTTTATTTTTTAAAGAACTTATTTTGATTAGTGCTTGATCAGAAAGTGTTTACCGTATTTTTCGTGTAAATTGCAAATTGAAATATTCCTTGTTCAAGTAAAAGATTCTTGGTTTTCCTAGTAAAGTAGGAAGATATAACACTTTTTGCATTTTAGCAGTACAACATGATTCTCAAAGAATATTTCTATACTTTTAAGCTACATCGTAAAGCGTAATTACAATTACGTAACGTCTCTCTAATTTCATTTTCATATAATTTCGCCGCTTTTGAATCAGTGATCGTGAACCCGGTGTGTTAAGTTAACTTTCCCACATTTTCCGAGGTCTGATGTAAAAGTAACTCAATTCTATGGCCCGTTAGTTTCTGCCTGATTTCCAGAAAAGGAAAAAATGGAACGTGATATTAACAGTTTTTTAACACCAGTTTATTCCCCCAAAAAATCCTTGTTTCCTTGAGACCTTTGGCCTCACTCCCTTCTGGTGGTTCACAGGTTAAGAACTGGTGGCGAAGTACCCACATATTTGACCATTTATCGGTGTAGGATTAGTTTTTAGGAAATCGAGACTTTCAGTCCCAAAATCATCCACTGCGCGGCAGTATCAAGCTTTTTCGAGGGTTTCACGAGAGCATTTGTGAGGACTTTGTATATTTTACATACAACTATTAGTAGTCATGGCCTCATTAATAAACAGTTGTTCCATACATTCGTACCTTTTCCACATCTTAACCGTCGCTTTCTTCAGAGATAATTCCATTGTATTTACAAATATCAAATTTCGGTCCGCCTTTTGGTACATGTTTATCTTTCTCATCTTTGCCCACCCGGCTCCGGCACCACTCTTCCGGGCGGCATTCCCTTCCTGTCCATGTGACGGCGCCTCTTGTACGTTATGCATACATCTCCATCTCCACCAAACCTATCCCGGGACCCTCTTCTGCTGTCTCTTCCCATATTATCTCGCCGCCCACTCCGATCTCAAAGACCTCCCGTCAGCGATTGCACCCCGCACTTCGCGAACCTTATCCTCCTCACGAGTACCCACCCACATCCAGGACCAAGTGGTTTCAGATACAGCCAACCCCCCCCCACCTTCTTTCGCAGCCACTCCACTTCCGCCCTTTCTACGCCCCCTACACAGATGTCTTATCTCCGAAACTCATCGCTTCAGCCTCCCTCGTCGCCAGAACCTCTCAGCGGCCTGCATGGCTTCCCCATCATCAAGACGCGAGCACCCTCTCCATACTTCTCCCATCCATTCCTTCAAAGTGTTCCCTTTCTCTCCCTTTCCAACCCCACCCCCTTCTTGCTTCAGTAAACAATTTTCCTTTTCCTCTCTCTCCCCTCGTGCTAGTTATTACAACTTTTAATCCCTCGCGTGCTAGGTTACTGCGTTGAAGACTGGCCGTCGAGAACTTTTTCTTCCGTCTCGTGTGGCATGCTGGAGCTATAATGGGATTCTCTATAATGGGTTGCTCACTGGTGATTAAATTAGAAAGGTTACAGTAATGGGTAGCATGGTGCTGAAAAGCAAATGAGAGCATTAGAGAATGTCTCATGCGTCACTTGGTGGAATCATTTCTAGCCATACGTGTTAAATAAGAAGATAAGGTTATATTCCACATTTTTTAATTATAACAACCAACCATGGTTCCGGCACTTTGCACCGTTTTACCCTTGAAAATGTTGCCAAATGGTACATTGGTTATTAGAAATTAAACGAGTGGAATACAACCTAGCCTTCTAATTTAACATGTCTGAAAAAAGTGAGAAGCTATTCTGAAGGTTAATGCATTAAGGAGTTTCCATTTTAAAGACGCTTTTTGTAAATGACGATTAGAAGTAACATATTTCAAAAATATTTATTCTACATACAACTTTTAACAAAGGAAATCATGATAAATTTTATTTACGAATTGCGTTTTATTGCATAATGGCCGTCATAACACATCTCCGTTCATCTCTAATACGAAGAGTTTGCTAGCTACATTTAAAAAAATTTCATTCAATGATACATAAATTATATACCCAGCGATATCCTCCGCCGGCATGTGCATATCGAAGAAAGAGGACCATGATTTCACTAACACTTCGAATATTTCACTAACATATCCGATTATGGTCATCTTACCGAATTAATGGTCATGTCCTCAATAAATACACATTTGTGAAACACAGATTGTATTGCCATTTTACTCCATTTCTATGAAAAGTTCTTTCTGCATAATCATTATATGTTGTATCCGTGGTTACTTCTCACCACGAACTTAGAAGGTAAAAGAGATGCAAAGAGATACGTAGATGAGCGATGGACAAAGACAAGATACTATCATTCGATCGATTCGATATTCATCGACCGAACCTGATATTGGTGAAGTGGAAAACTGGATCCAATTCGCGATAACTTGGTGATTTGCCTGATCTGTCTCTCACAAACAAATGTGGAAACGTTTCAAAACAAGTGGTATTAAAAATTAACGAAGTTAGATGAATTTGATGGCTCTAAATTAGCGTTAATCACTTGATGTGCACTGTATTATTATCTATTATTAATATCCTGTATTATTATCCTGTATTAGTATCTGCCTTACTTATAAAGAATATCCTTTTGCTCAGAGGTATTGGCTTCTAAAACGGTTTGTTTACGTGCGATTTGAACGAAAAATGTAAATAAATAAGGTCGATTTCATTCTGGACACACAGTGTTTAGGAGTCAATTGCTATGTTCAAAATTAATTGGGGAAGTTTCAGGGTGGCAACGTTTTAGTTCAGTGGGTTTAACACTCTAAAACCGGCCTAAGACAACTACTGCTTAGGGATAAGTGTGGATGTCCTCCTGTACGCAAATGAAGCCTGGGAAACGGAAGTCACCACAAGGAAAGTAACTGAAACGTCTATCATTGTGTTTTATCATTATTGGATCTTGTTGAAGTAGAGAACACTTCTTTATTTAGTAACCGACTTACGCTGACTAACCCTGGATGGCAAATGACCTTCTAGTCTGGGATTGGATCATTGTTCTTTCTTTCTTGTTCCCGTTATCGTCGTCCAAAACGCAAACCACTCTCGAAGGAAATGCTCACAGGTACTGTCCTCACAAGGCACTCAATCAATTAAAACTAGTGACTTAAAAGCGACTCACAACACTTGAAGAATGACGGTCACGGTTTCTCTCTAATGAGGGCGATTGAAAAGTAACGAAAATGTGGGCGCATGTGTTTTAGACAACCCTCAAACAGTTAATAATCTCTGCACGTGCGACTCTTGGAATTTTTTTTGTTTAGAGCACTCATACAGCAGCATGCATTAAGTATGAGATGCTAGCCTACAAACGTCAACTAGGAAAAAAAATGGCTTCAAATAATAAAAAGAGTACTAATAAAATAACCTTATTATTTATGGAAAATTATGCTGCATTCAATTTGGTAAAGTTCTTTTGGAGAATTAAAAGGGATCAATGTAATTACGCAGTTGTCGAATTAGGAAGGAAAGACGGATTTGAAATCGTGTTTTTGACATTGCTACTGTCATGGAGCTTGTTAGTGTGAGTTATTAATTTGATCAAGGGATACGAAATGAGTTTGGCTATCCTAGCAACAGATGGTAAATGCGTTTGATAGATGGAATCAATCCGTTGGCCGTATCACACGAGCCCATTTCCCAATCGCATGGAGGTCATTCCGAAGGAAATGGTATACTATAAATGGCAATGTCGGAGAAAATGTTTACGCCGACGTGCTGAATGGTGGAGTAGCTATCGAAGAGACGGCTTCGGATTACAATACGTCTTCCTTTATCGCGCGAACAGCTTCGAAATTCATGCGTGAGTGACTTCCTCGCTACTCCCAATGGCCATTTTATTCCAAACATGAGATGGAAGTTGCGACGCATCTCTGCGAGTCCAAGAGAAGGAGAAGTAAATCGACCGTAAGTAATTTAGAAGTTCGCAGAGCGCTTCCAGTCCATGCATGGGATCAGGTGTTGAAATGTTTCAGTTATAAAACAGGACTTTTTTCAGTATTTGGCGGACAAAATAATGAGAAACTGCCACCATTATAGCTACCATATTTGGTCGTTCGTCGTATGATTCGTTGTTCGTTCCTCAGCTCTCTATCCTTCCCTATCTAATGCTAGTTACTTTCATGGTAGTTCTTAGTATGTACTTTCCTCTTTATATATTTGTACTACCAAAACACTAGGAGCATTCTGAACAAACTATCGGACCTCGCCGCCCACATCAGTGAACTCTCTTCATTCCAAGTGATTGCCCTTACCGAGACATGGCTAAGTGATAAAGTTTCTGACTATGAGTTAAATTTCGCTTCCTCCCACCAAATTTTCCGACGGGATCGGCCCTCTCGCGGTGGGGGTGTACTTTTGGCCATTGATGCAAACTTACCTGCAATTCGGCGGACGGATCTGGAACTGAACTGTGAGATAGTATGGACGGAGATTCAATTTAATCCTGGCAAAAACTGTGGTCGGAAATTATTCATTGGTTGCTTTTATCGCCCACCCAATAGCGCTCTATCCGTCCTCGAGGAGTGTTTTGCCTCGGTTCTCCATGTACGCTCGCTTGGTGACGTGCTGTTATTTGGGGACTTCAATCTATCTATTCAGTGGACTTCGCGCACCGAGGGCCGCACCGCCACCCCCGCAGATGATTATTTCATTCATCATTTTATCAATGGGCTAGGGCTTGAGCAGTGCAACCCTTTTCCCACCAGAAATCTGGCAACACTTGATTTAGTGCTATCGTCCTTCCAACTTCCCTCTATTACTGTTGGGAGAAACATTTTCACGTCTGACCACGAGTCGCTCGAGTGCTCCCTTGTTCTCCCCCTCCCCCCACTGTCGCATTCATCCCACCCCCCCAGGATCCTCAGAGCGTGGAACAAAGCCGCATGGCCTGAGCTTAACCATGCACTTTCACTTCTTCCCTGGGCCCTCTTGGAGGGAGGGTCTCCCGAAGTGGGCACGGAAGTCTTTTACGACCTTCTCCATGCTGCCATTGTGGATTTCGTCCCAGTTCGCCGTCTGTCTAAAAAAAGACCCCTCTGGCATTCCCCGGAGTCAACGCTTGCCCTGAGCAATAAACTCAGGGCCTGGAAACATTGGAAACGACACCCTAGCCCTCTGTCCCGCGCCTTGTTCGTTACTTTACGGCGCCATTCATGCTTTCTCATTCGCCGGGACTACAAGAACTATATACAGAAAATTTCGGATGGAATTCGTGACAATCCCAAAAGATTTTGGACCCTTATCAATGCCAGAAGAAAGTCGCACAGAATCCCTACCTCTGTTTCCCATAATGGACTGAGTACTCAAGGTGCAGAGCGTTCTGATGTGTTCAACGAGTATTTTTGTGCCAACTTCAACACTGCCACTCCAGCCCTCCCTCTCCCTAAGCTTCTACCCGTATGCCACCAGTCCCTCTCCTCCATTTCCACCAATCCTAAAGAAGTTCTGTCCTTTCTAACAGCACTGCCCTCCTCAAAGGCCACTGGTTCGGACAATATCGGTTCTCTCTTTCTCTCTCGCACCGCTACCACCCTTTGCATCCCTATCTCCATCCTCTTCAATAGATTCTTCTCCATTGGCGCTTTCCCTGCGCACTGGAAGAACGCTAATGTCACTCCAATTTTAAAATCCGGCCCCAAATGTATCATTGAGAATTATCGTCCGATTTCCATTCTACCCGTGCTCTCCATTATTTTTGAGCGTATCATACATAGTCGTCTTCTTCACTTCTCCCTCCCCTACATATCCCCCTATCAGCATGGTTTCCTTCCCGGCGGGTCGTGTCTCTCTAACCTCGCTGTACTGCACCACCATATCACCAACTCTTTCGAGTCCAACTCACAACTCGATGTTTGCTACATAGACTTCTCCAAAGCCTTCGACACCGTTAACCATTCTTTACTCATACATAAACTTCAACACCGGTATAATATCCATTCAAATTTTCTATCTTTGATCCACAGCTTCCTCAGTTCCCGTTACCAACGTGTATTAATTGACGGCACTTCATCTTCCTATCTACCTGTTAAATCTGGTGTACCACAGGGAAGCGTCCTTGGCCCCCTCCTGTTCGCACTATTCGTCGATGACATTACTGATGGCATAATCCCTCTTGGCTGCAATATTCTCCTATACGCGGACGATTGCAAAATTTTCAAAAAGGTGGATCGCCCCTCCGACTCACATTCCCTTCAATCTGCCATCAATTTTGTCTCTGACTGGTGCTCTACTTGGCTGCTACGAGTCAACCCCTCAAAATCGGCGCTGATGACGTTTTCATTAAAAATCAATCCCCAGAAATATTCATACACCCTTTTAAACCAACCTATCCCTCCTGTAACTTCCCTTTGCGACCTTGGAGTGATCTTTGACGAAAAATTAAATTTTCAGGAACACATAAAGATGACTGTGAAGAAAGCAATGGCCATAGTTGGTATGCTCTATCGTCATACTGACCTTCAGGACCCCACCGCTCTAAAAACAGTGTTTTTTGGTTGTATTCTCCCCATCCTTGAATATTGCTCGCCAATTTGGTCTACCGCCTGCCCCACTACTCTAAACTTGCTCAAACGCCCTGTCAACTTCTTTCTCGCTGTAGCCCGCCATCGAATCCCCACACTCAGAAACTGTACCCGTGACTCTATCCTTTCCTCCCTCGGGATTTCCAACATAACTCACCGCCGTGTCTTATCTGATTTAATGTTCCTGCATAGAATCTTCAGCGGATCTCTCCGGACCAATGAAATTCTCCCTCTTTTTCGTTTTCATGTTCCTCCTCGCCCCTTACGTAATAGCTCTCTGCTTCATGTTCCCCGATTCCGTCTTTCCATCTCCCAACGCTCCCTTTTCTACCGAATCCCGTCCTTGTTTAACTCTATGGCCTCAAAATATCCTTCCCTGGACCTCTTTTCCTCTACCGCTAATTTCAAATCCTCCCTTAAATGCCACCTGAAAAATTCACCGCTCTCTAACCCTTAATCCCCTTTTTACGTTTAATAATTTTTGTTTTTTATTTATGTTATTCTCTTTAAGCTTTTATTTATTTATTGTGGTAAGCCAATGTAAAAGCCTTTGTGCCGTTTTTGGTGGTGAAATAAATAAATAAATAAATAAATAAATTTGGTCTATGTATTAATCCCTGGGCCTTCCTATTGGGACTTTTCGCTCTACTATTCCTTCAATTATATTTGTAACATTATTATTATATTTGTGCCCCAACCATCTACATCTTCTTTCTGCACAGGCTACTTTGCTTGCAAACCTATTATCGCCCATATTCATGAATTTCAAGTTAAAATCAAGTTCATTAGATTTATCTACTAGTAGGACTAATTGTCTTGTGCAAAGATTCCATTGAATAAAAAGATTTTTTTCCAATTCGAAACGAGTTCAAACTTCCAATATTATGGCAGCCACAGAGTAAAAGATATTGGAAAGAACTGAAATGCGGTTTTATCGAAGAATGATGAAGGTCAAATGAACGGAGAGAGTCACCAATTGCTAACTTATTTAATGTAAATAATTTCTGGAAACTCATGTATGGTAAGGCGGACTGCGAATAAATTTCGATAGCTATTATCATTAGCGTAGTCCACTGCTTAAACCAGATTTGAATGGTATATAGTAAACATCTTCTAGGTTCTCTTGATTTTTAGAAGCCTAGGCCTCTATTTTCTTTCAGAATTTTTTTCATCTTCTCAGCATACGTCTTACTTTTCTATAATCCGTCCGAAAAGCCTATTCTCTTTGTTTATCTTTCCCGTTTAACTGACATTAATTTTTATTCAGATGATTGCTCAAAAGCATCGACAACTCTCGCAATAGTTAGTGGAATATCTTTGCGCTGCACGGTAGAGGAGGGAAAAGGAACGGGAGGAATTGGAGAGTACAAGTGAACAAGTGAGCAAAACCAAAAAGGCACCTCTGAAAATCTGATTGTCATAATCGCTAATGCTGCATTGGACGCGGGGCGCTTGTCAAAAGTAAAGGAACGTATTCTTGTTTCACCAATCAGCTGTTTAGACTTTTTTTTCTTTTACGAAATAGTCGCTTCCAGTCCCAAAATCTTCCACTGCGCGGCTGCCTCGACCTTTTTAATGGTTGTACGTAAAATATACAAAATCCACACAAATGCTCTCGTGAAACCCTCGAAAAAGCTTGATACTGCCGCGCAGTGGACTGCGACTTTTGGGACTGGAAGTCTCTATTTCCTAGAAATTAATCCTACACCGATAAATAGAAAAATATGTGGGTATTTCGCCACCAGTTCCTTACCTGTGAACCACCAGAAGGGAGTGAGGCCAAGGGTCTCAAGGAAACAAGCTTTATTTTTGGGGGAATAAACTGGTGTTTTGAAACTGTTAATATCACGTTACATTTTCACCATTTCTGGTACTGTGCCTTTTTTAGTGTTGTCCCTGAGAGATGCTGTGGACATAAGAGCAGGGGCAAAAAGTAAGGAAATAAGGGCAATAAGTAAGACAGCCTTTGAGAGGCATTTTATGTGGATAAAAAAATCAGAGGCTACGCAAGAACGCTTTTTATACTGCAAATTTCATAATTCCGAAGACCTAGACCTCAATTTCCAATGAGCTTGCAAAATTCACGGAGTTAGCAGGAAAGTAAGAAGCGCATTACGAATGCCAACTATTTTTTTCAGGTAGTTTAGAGGCTTTCAAACTATTTCACGACATTCATCGTATTCACATTCTAATTCGGTATACTTATAATCTATAAGCCTATTCCTATCTAATTCCTATCTATAAGGTTCCTATCTAATCACTTATAGCCTTAAAAATTATTCTTGAATGAAGGTTCAATTCTCGCTGCCGAGTTGCTTCAGTGAGAGGCTTCCGTCTTATTCGGTATTGGTTCCGTTCGACTAACATGAACAGTGACGTGAGAATAAATGGATGTGCGGCTCTTTTTGAAAACGCCTTCCCCCTCCCCTATCTATTGAACTTCGCCGCTGATCCGTGTCCAAGGGAGGGCGCCGGTGAAGGAGGGGTTGGTATGAATAGAGGGGCGCTGTGTTTCTCGCGTTTTCGGTTGGAAGGGCTTCCAAAACTGAACCGCTGGATGGGAAAGTGTCTTTTATGAAAAAAACTGAGGGGATCTGAAGGTGAGAGTGTCCTTTATGAAAAAGTCCGAATACAAGACGGAGGTAGTCGGCGGCAGTTTTGTTGAAGAGGACAATCCACGCAGCAGACTGGAAAATTTTATATTGAAGACTGAATAGCACGAAGTGGTTTCAGGTGTCCATAAACTCCGTTTATGGGAGAATAAAAAAGAAGTATTATTTAAAACTTAACCCAGCAATCTGCAACCTATGGCTCGCGAAAGGTTTACTATAGGCACGACCAGAAAACGACGAAAAAATTGAACTTTCGATTACTTTATGCCATTATTTAGGGGTGTTATGAGCCCGGCATGCAACTAAAATTTAGTTAGATGTGACGCGAGTGCACTTTTACTTGCCTACCACTGCTTTAACCCAAATGAGATCAGAGACAGTGTTCTGAGGGTGACGGGTGCGTGGGTAAGCATGTATTTTTCTTTTCTCTGCTCTTTATCTGGTGCAGGTACCTACTTGGCTCAGTTGTTCCATAATTACTACAGTGCGATAAATATGACCTATAGATATTACTATCTACTTAAGAATATTTAAATTTCAATTTTGTGACAGAATATCGAGTCGATTAATGCTATGCATATTACTTTTTCAGTAATCAGTATCCACGGTAGTATGTGCGATACAGTGAAACATGGCTCTCTTCGTAATTTAAATAAGTTATACCTTATTCTCTCCTTAAACAAGTCACACTCTTTTCTCACATGCGTGTTTTTTTACAAATTAGCCAATAGGCTCAGAAGTATACTGATGAGTAGAACAGAAAAGGGCCATATGGAACACAACACAGGAAAGAAGAATTAGATGTATTGTGCACACCATGAGGCACGATAAGTTTTTTTACGAATATAATTGAGAGAAAAAAAGAGAAAAAAATCTCTAGAGGACGGCCAAGGGATTTAAGTATATGGCCAAATGAAGAGAAAACTGCATAAGAAGAACTCATTGGGAGTAAGAGAACAAGAATGAGCTAGGGAAGGATGTAAGGTTGCAGTCAATCAATCCTAAGGATTCAACGACCAATGAATTACCACGCATTTCATCCTTTACTTCTCTATATGTCCTCTTTCTCCATTATTCACAAATTTTTGCCTCGCATCTCAAATAGCGATCCATTAATGCTAACTAATAGTTACTATTTTGGCTTTCTCGTTACATTTTCCTACCATTTGTGTAACAAGGCCAAGTTCTTTCGAAGTCGAACAATTTTGAAAGCTACATTTTCATTTAATGGATGCCCTTCTGGCAACACTTGATGCGACGTTAATTCTTAAGTACTTGTGCTCATTTTCTTTATTTGTGATTTTGATTATCTGTCAATTTATTGCGAACGGGCGTTCCATATTTAGCTGACAGAATGGTCTCTTCTGGAGACTCGCTTCCTGTGTAAATCTCTATAATCTTCATTAAGGCCGGAGATACTGTGTCGCCACGTGCAGCAGGAAAATCAACATATTTCTATACAGTTAACTAACTCCCTACAAAGGTTTCATGCAATGTATAAATATTGTTCACCTAAAATAACTTACTTAAATATTGCACGGTGTTGTAAACGGTTGCCTACTTAGTGTAGAGGATGCGTTATTGTCAAACTTACGCGGAGTAATGCTCTCCATGCGGCCCTTACTGTCAACTAAATGTGGAACTATCTATATAGCAGAAAATTCCGCGCTCCGATGGAAAAAGTACTTTATGATCGATTGATTATCACTTCCGTCATCACTTCGGCAAGTATTCTCAGGATTGACGGTCGAGGCTGCGAGGAAGGATACACAGAATGGCTCGGTTATTTATTTTCCAAATGCTCCGAAGACTTTCCTTCGCGGCCAGCGTGGAGATAAAAAGCGATAAATGTTCTCATATAAGCTCCCACTCAAACCGCTCCTTTTTCTGTCCTCCGCAAATCATTTTATCGGCACGTAGCAAGACACGCTATGCCCATCGGAAGGGTAAAAATAAATAATAAAAAACCAAATGTGACGTGAAGGAATGAAAACGCGCTCGGCAGCTCGGAGAAGCAATGAGATGTGATCCAGAGACTGGAAAACGCGCCCAGCGGACGAGGTTTATTGGGTTGGAAGGAATACGGAGTGGAAAGGCGAAAAAGAATTGGATAAAGGGGGCGAGGGTTGTGAGGGAATGGCTGAGAGAGTAACGGGCTTGATGACGTCAACCAGAGAGAAGTCGTCTGGGGGACTGTTACACTTTTCGTCTTTGACGAATGATTTCGCGCGACGCCGGCGGTGGTAGGACGAGTAGGGGCTGAGGGAAAGGGAGGTAGATGTGTTCTGGGTGTGAGGCTATGCGTCAAAAGAGGGAATGGAAAGAAATTGGAAACGGGGTTTCTCCATAGACCTTGAATATACCAGCGTCCTCTACATAGCGACGACTCAACTACGGAGTAGTCGGCAAATAGGGGACTGGGGGCGCGATCACGGTTCTCCATAACGCGCACGATCGTATTATCGCTATTTTTCATTTTCACTCATGAGAGCGATAAAGTTATCTTCACTCTTCAAATTTCGTCATGTGCTTTAAATAACTAGTTATATATGATGTAGTGTGTTGTCAGGGTAGTAACTGTGAGCATTTCCCATGATAGACGTTTGCTTTTTGGATAACGAAAAAGGGAGCTTTTCATTCTGATTAGTTCACTAATAATTTCTCAACTCTGCGGTGCACTTGCTTTCCATTCGTTATAGAACCTGCGCACAAGTTAGTGCACCCCATAACAGATTGAAAGCTGAGCTGATGCTCACTAAATAACAAAAGAAGGTCGATAGTCGCGTCCACGATAGCTGTTTGTGTGTTGATTTCCCGTGAAGGCATCAAATATTGATATTGTAAAGTTTTTTAGTAATCAATGGTAATAATCCTACGTTCCTAAATGCTTATTTTGAACGGGTTCGATAACTAAGAACAAAGCATGCGGGCGTGGCTGTTCCATACCCATGACAAGTTACCTACCGGCAGGTGAGTTAACGTTTTGCCAGTGCACATCGTTCCATTCTACGTCGGGTGTGTGCACTATCTGCGCTGACTTCAATATCTTGAATAGAAAATTCCCAAAGACAACGCGAAAGGAGGATCCGTGATCCCACCCTGGAATGAACTAGACTTTGCATGACGCCAAGCTCCAGAGGCGAACATAGGCTGGGCCGTGGTCACGTGACCGGGGTCGGAAATTCCGGGGAAAACGTTCTGTGCTTTAGGTTGCGAGGAACGCTTTGTGAAAGGGAGCTCAACTTTCTTTCACAGGTAAATATTTGTTGTATCTGATGATTTTACCTAGTAAATACATTCTGTTTGGCGGTATTTCTCCTAAAACTACTCATGTAGGTATCTAAAGTATTGAGAAACTCCCTGTGCCAACTTTCGAGCAGTTGGAAGTGACCACACGGTAATTTGAAATCTTTATTACAATGTTCACAGCAATTTCATTTTTTCGTAAATCTTAGTTTTCCAACGAATGAGGAAATGCGAGAGAAGGAAATTCGAGAGGGTGATTGCTTCGAGAGGAGAGCGTTTTGCACCATCGGAACACCCGATGATTTGCGAAAAACGTTTCCTGATGGCCTGTTTTGTTAGTTGTTTTGTTTTGTTACTTTTGTTTTGTTTTGTTTTCAACATGAAAATTGGTTGGCCGTTGTCTGTCGTCATCTAAATCAATTGCAAACCCAACAATTTTGACTCTACTTCGCGTTTTTTATTATTTGTCATGGATCAATCTAAAAAGACTTTGAAACCCTTTTTTAATATTTATTTTAATATATTAAAAAAATATACCCTAATAATATTTTTCTGGGAAGAAAATTTTATTTATTTTGAAGAAATTCATATCTTCCCGAAATATTGCGATAAAATAGAAAGAAATTGCTACTAAAAAATTGGCCAGCATCGAGAATAGAACCAAGGATCTTTGGCTTGCCAGGCAAATGCGAAGAGCACCACGATACCCATCTTCCTAATTCCCGCGGCAATTTCGGAGGATAAAAGTGATTTAGATGTTATGCCCTTGCGGTTCATCAAAGATGGGAACGGGAGGGAGTAGAGGACTTCTAAGAAGCCACAACTCATGCGGTTGTATCTTATACCGGCACTTATGCCGTGCTTTGCTACGCTTGAGGATATTCAATTGGGTTTGGCAATTGAAAATGTATCAAAAATACGGCGATGAAACACGTATAAATTTGCCACGAGAAAAATATAAAGTTCTAAGAAATTAATAAATTACTATAAAAAATAAGCAGCAGTTACAATGATTTACACTCTTTTATCAAATATACTCTTGTTTATATCAAATTATAAAAAGAATATGTGTATCCCGGGAAATCCCGCGACGCTGGGATCCCGGTATAATCAAATTTATTAGTTGCCTTAATAGAAAGTTATTTCTTATCTTTTTTCAACTTTTATAAGCCATTAAAGGATATTTAATAGCTTTGCCATTGCATAAGTTTTTAATTAAGTGAGGATACTTTTTGATTTTATTTTTTGTGGATTGCAAAATTATTTTAAATACTTATTTTCACAGACATATTATTTTAGTTTGCTCACTATGGAGTTTATTATATAGTATACATAGTATTATATAGTATAAGTATTAAAAGTCGGTAAATATAAGTAATAAATGCTCTTTTGTTTCACTTTCTCAATATTTTAAAGTATATTCTAGTTTATAGTATACCTATCCTAAATATAATTGAGTCTTTCCGGGGAATCTGGGATGAGAACCACATTTGTGTCGGAATAAGCAAAACGCCGGGAAATGAGAAACAGTGGGAAGTGCCGTGCCTGATGACGTCGGTGAAGCGAGTGAAGTCGTCTGGGAGACTGTTATACTTCTCGTATTTGACGAATGATTTCGCGCCACGCCGACAGGAGGCATGGTGGTAGGAGGATTAGGGGGAGGGAGAAGATGGGTTCTGGGTACTAGCCTGTGCGTCAAAAGCGGGAATGGAAAAGGAGTTGGAAAGAGATGAAACTACGAGAAGGAACTGAGCCCAGTTTGTGTGTGTGTGGGATTGTTGAGCCGAGTTGGGACAGTAATTCAAAGAGGTTTTGACTTGGCAGCAGGCAGCTGACGAGTAGCAGTTTATTTTTGGCTCTATCTCTCTCTTTCACACACACTCACTCACTGCTGGCGATTCAATGGATGTCGTGGAAGGAATGTTAGAGATTAAAGGCGATGGCCGGAATGGACGCCATCGAGAGAACGCCTTGATTGGGAAGTTGCTGAGTCGATTGCCCATCAAAACAAGCACATCATGAACGTGCTTTGTTTATTGCGGTTTTTGCTTATTTGCTGACTGCGGAGCGATTTGCGGAGGTAGCAACAATCACCAACCTGGGATTGCATTAGGAAATGGCCTAGAAGCGAATTGACACTGGAATGGCATTGGAAAAAAAAACAATTTTACATTTAAATTTTCTTCATTAAAACTTTTACAAAAGGCACAAATGATATTTCAAAAGTTGTAATGGCAACTATAAATCGAAAAATATGGGGCGTATATTATTAATAGCCCTCGGTTTTATCCATAAATCAAGATCATTTTGGAGAAACGCCGGAAAATTAACCTAATTTCTGAAAATATTAGGAAAGGGGAACTGTAGAATGTGATCAGAGTGTAAACGCATGTTTTCCATTTGCCTCCAATTACAATGCTAGTAATTTGGGCTCGAATTTATTGATTGATTTGCACTCTCCAAAAGTAATAACAATGAATGAGATAGTAAACTTTGAAGTTCATGTCTTCAGGGTTGTGATAAATTGCTCTACATGGCATGGTTTCTAGCATTACTTTTGTTGACTTGATTCATATTATGACTGTTTAAGACATCCCTTCGCAAATGGGCAACGCAATAAATAAGGCAGAAATGCTGTAGGCTTTTAACCGCCATCCTTCAGGTTACCATTTTGACAATTTAATGATATTTTACTTTCATATGACCGTATCAAAGCTGCATACTGGAGTAGATTAATCTTGGTTATCAAAACCTTCTTCAAATTAACTTGTTAAGTTTTGTCAGCTATGTAAGTATAAACTTATGCTTGTTGGTTTATAGCCATTTGATTTCATTTGTAAAACACTTTTGAGCTACTTTTGTGACAATTCACTCCACGGAATCGACTCGAAACGGCAAATATTTTGTATTCCGTGATCAGTGCCGCTATCAGTGTTGTATGATACCGAAGTATTAGGATCCATCATAATATGTATTCATAAATAATTAACAGAAATATGAAATATGTAAACACGCTGAAGTCGAAAATAATTATCTACGATTGCATATTATGGATAGACAATAGTAATAAGGAACTATTTGCTGGTCTGGTCGTATTTTTATGACTGGTATTAATGGTACGTACTCGGTGGGAATGAGGGTCCATTTTTGTTCATCAGTCTGAATCAATTGATAACAAATGCGTGGTTAGGTACTTTTAATCTGAAGCTCAAAGAATGGTAGTGATCAGCATTGAAAGCAAATATAGATTACGACTAATACGTGCGACTGGCAATCGCGTCCCTCGTTCCATTAAAGATTAGTTTGTTCCGCGGCATCTCAGCTGGAATATATTTCGCTCGGCTGAATTATCCATGTTTCCCGTACACGCTAGCGAATAAGAGACTACCTGCTGTAAATGAAAACTTCCATTTCATTCCCATTCTAAGTCTCCCATCAAATTCCATGCTTGCTCTCGCTCTGTAATAATGAAATGGCATTGGTAATCGAAATACAATGCGTCTCTTTGCCGGGGATAATGTGGCTGTAAGTATACTCGGTTTTCCAGATGACGGGAAAGATGACCTAATTCAAGGGAACTCAATCTCAGTCTCTGTTCACGGACGCTGGAGAAAGGGAATAAATGGCTATTCCGAAGATGTGAATTACATATTGCTGTTTCCGTTGATGTTAAGAACATGTTTCTAACTTCATCGTACCTACTACGATAGGTTTCCTCAGAGGCATAACATCAGAGAGGCGGAATAATCAACAGAATTCTATAACCCTTTCAAAACACATGATATATCATCGGTCATCTTAACTTAAACTGTCTTGTGGAGAAGTTGTAAAACAAGAAGCATTTTTTACATTTAACACTGCTCTTTTATCCATAATAAATCAATTTGACATACTTAAAAATGTAAGCACCTGGAAACAATTTTTAGGACGATGACGGACCATTCTACATCTACATAATACCCTGGCAGCTATCTCAAGGGTGTGTGACAGAGAGTGAGCTATCATCAGCATACACAAAACTATACCCTAGTTAGTGATAGTAAGATTATTAAAGCATGACCAAAACCCACAAATACTTATCAGGAAGAGAAATTTCACCATGCAGTATACGCTAAGTATGCCAATAGTGTTGTAGAAAATGAGTATTCATTTATTTTCGTCTACATTAATGCACAGGGATACAAGAGTTTTACAAAAAACAAGCGAGCAAGCTGTTAGTACTATTTCATAATATTCTCTTAAGTCTATTTCCCTAATTAAACTCTCAAGATCTAATCTACCGCTGTAGTCTTGAATCGTAAAATACTTTTGACGTCATCAGAAGTTGTGTTGTAGGATTAATATAAGTGGATGGCTTTGTGATGGAAGGATTATGTGAGGATAGAAAAATGTGGGTGGAAACCCGGAATTGGCTCTAGTTAAATCTATTAAAAAAGCGTCCAAGGGTCTACAATTTTACTTCCATCTATAAGTACTACATTATACTTACTTCCGTGTACAGCATACTTACAGTCTATCTTAGTCACAGGTGACAGAAATATTCCTTTGAACATTCTCCAACACTGCCTGCATTTATACCCTTACCTTAGGGATGAGAAGTTAGTACCTACTCTAACCACTGCACCAATCCTGCAATCCTTTACAATTCCGGAGTAATGAGCATGAATTTCTCACCAAAGGTTTGTTACAAGTTACATTACGACCGTTATTTTAGGTGGATATCTTTCCTTAATATATCAAGATATTATCACGAAACACGCTTGGAAGGCCTCGATCGTATAGAGACATATAAGTTTAAAGAGATGGACCAAAGAAAGAGCAGGTTTTAAAGGTGATATTGTTGAATGGGATAAGTGACCGAAATATTAATCCTCAAAAATACCTTGAGAATATCAGGCTGAGTCGCATAAAAATAAACTCCTATGCGTACATATTTTACGGATATTTCACCTACATTGTTCCTCATTCATGCCTTAACATTTACTCTTAGGGGAGAAGAATAAAGTATAATACTGCAATTTCCACAGTTGGTAATATATTTTCACGCCCATTGCTGTATTTCGAAGGAATATCAACAAGGCCACTGGTGCCAACCGCAGCGGGTGAACCAATTATGATGGGGAAAGTTTTCACCGTTTGAGGAAATTCCAGTTAATATCCTTGGCACATTCTCGTAGCATTAAGTTCTTTGACCAAAATGGCTCTGAAATAGTTTCCCTTAACATTTTTGAGCATGTAACTACATTTGGGTGAGGGATTTCCCTCTGCCTCTCTCTTTGGTAATAGCAAGTTGAGCACTACTTGGATGTTGATGCTATTTCCCATTTCATTTTTTCAACTTCAGCTTTCCGCCTTGGTCTTTTAGCCGTGAATGAAACGTCACCGATGAAAGCTGATGGGAAAGGTCTCTCGACTGAAAAATAATTTTTTGTTTCAACATGATTAGGGTTTCAACATCATCTTAAATCCATCTTCATTTGTACATCGATGCCCGAATCGTGTCTTAGTATTGGTTTTTTCAGTGGAATCACAAATTTACTGTTTTTCGTTCCAAGGTGAATCGATTTCATAAGTTTTCACCTGAAATTACTAATCGCATGCTTAGATTGAAAAAGGAAATGGAAGCAACTATACGGCACAATAGCCCAGAGAATTGTTGGAGCTGAGTAAATGTACAATCAGCCGTGTTAAATGTATACCTTTTATTTAGTTAATTCACGGAAAACATAGTCATTAGCTGAAGAAATATCGCGTAACGGAGATTGCACCTATGCGTACTTCATCAGCAGTCCGAAGATTGATTTTCTGCATCTCTCCACTCTATTATATTTTCTGATAATTGCTTTGTTCCTTAATTACTCCTTTTCTACCATTCTTCATTATTTGATTGCTGCATAATACTAATGATATTTATGGGAACTTCTTAACACTATTTCCCTGGAATTATTGCTTTCATGAGGCTGGTATGTCTCTTAATTTGTTTTACAAGCTTATATCTTCCACCTAGCGTTGTTCTCGTCCAATTTATTTCCTTTCCAGTTTTTCCTAGAGCTTTTTATCTCTTCCACCATCTGATTTTTAGCATTATTCAATATCCATAGAGTATTTTCATTACTTATAACCTTATCTTTTCTGTTTCAGTTATTTTCCAAGCAACACTTTCATATAGTGATATCCTCCATATGCATAATTTACTAGGGTATTCATTTTCAAGATTGTTGCTATTTTGACTTGGCCGTTTGTAAAATAAAAATAAATCTTTAATTTAAAATGATTTTAAGTTAATTGGAAAAATGTCACGTAATAGCCTTGTTCGATAGATGATTATTTACGAAGAACAAGTTCCACTCATGCGCATCAAGAAGCACGTCTATTCGCTTCTTTAAGGTGATTCTTAGTGACATAGTTATTTTAAATAGGGAGAAATTCGCCATGATAAAAATCATTTGACTTAACTAATTCGAACCCGGATCTCCCAATTGCCGGTCAAGTGTGTTTTGCGAGTTACTTCACCAAACCATCTTTGCACCCGTGCGCGTGACTGCATACCACATCATTTATGCAATCACAATGATTGGAAAATTTGTCAAAAGTAATTTTATTCATATTGACATATTCCTTTTATTCGTGTCTTCTGTTTGCTACATATATAAAAAAGTTATTTTTCACGATATTTTGGCATTGAACTTTAACACTTGATGTTAAATGCGATAATGGGTGAAACATGGGCTAAACTAGTAATTTTTATATCCAATATAAATGCAGCTTGCACGGAAAACTGCTAATTGGATGCTAAGTTTCTAAGGATATTGGACCGTTATGAAATCCGGCCACAAATCCATATTAGATTTTATGTAAATAGCATATCACTGCAATTATTGAAGTCAATGTGCATTAATTCCATTGAAAAGCCTCTGTAGGCTTCTACTGTGACTCGAAAAAGGGTTCATAAAATATATATCCATCAACTAATCTGCATATTTTGTACCATACTTTGGATTTCCAACAACAGAGGCATTGTCACCAGTGTACACAGTATTTATTAAATAATGCAACGCAAATGGTAGAATTCAGTTTCTGTTTTGACTCGAACAGTCGCGGTGGAACCTCCTCTTAATCTATATGCGTATTATAATCAGACAAATGCGCCTTTTTTCCCTTTTGACGCTGAGGACTGCCTCCATTCTTGCGTGGATCTTAATCTCTGTCTTTTCCTCCATCCCATGACGCTGAGGTAGGGGAGAGACGGAGTGACTATTCGAATGGCATGAACGTCCTCCGAAGCGATTGAAAGGCATGAATCCGGCATGAGAGGATGTTAATGGGAAAGGGACGGCACGAAATGCATTCGAAAAGTAGAAGCAATAGGCCGGAGAGATAGCTCAGTGGGGGAGGGAGGTGGGGAACGACACTCGGAAAGGGATGGAATAGACAAAAAAAGAGACGAAAATGGAAGCAGCTAGTCGGCATGGAAAGTGAACGCGTCTCAATGCCGCGCCGTGTGATAAATAGTAGAAGATTGGGTTGTGGAGTGAAGGGGGGCGGAGCTGGGATGTGAATAGAGTTAGAGGGCTGGAATGAATATATATCTGGGGCCAGTGACCTGTGAGTGTCGTGCACCCTCATCTCATTGCAAAAAAATGCCTCCGCGACTGTGAGCAACAACTGATAAAAAAATCATTACATCAAGTTAAAAATTGGTATACACATAAATAAGTCATTCTTGTAAAATTTTATAAAGCTTCGTTATGAAAAAGTAAATGGCTTTAAAGCAATGAGTATTCTAATTTGGTACTCCGTTGTAAATTGTAAAAAAACCGGCACCTTTTTTGTGCAACCCAAGATAAAATTTTGCCGAGGGAAAAAAATATTTATTTCTTATCATTGAACGCAGGATGAAATAAGCTAAATTTTGGTGTAGCTCGTTCTTTTGTTCGTCTATGGGTAAACTTTTTATTAACATCTAAACTCGACTGTCTATACTTTTTCCCCCGATTTTAGGTTGCGAGACACCGATTCCCATTGACTGCCAAAGTTGTGGACAAAAATAAATGAGTTGATAGATAGATGAACAAGACGATAATAACCAAGTGCTTAAGAACATAAAAAATTTCGCGGGTAAGGTTTACTAAGATTACTGCAAAATACGTAGCTTATGTCCAAGCACCCCCAGCTAGATGTCCATGACGAGAATGTAAATGAACCTTTGGATTGACGAACTGGTGATGATGATGAAGTATGAAGTACCTACTTCCGCTGGCCAGGTTTACTAGTTCAAAAATACATTCTGTATATTTTAACACATTTTATATAAAAAATAACAGCAAAATAGCTTATATCCAAGCACCTCCTGCTAGATGTCCATGGCGAGGCTTGCAGGGCTCACGGTAGATGTAAATGAACCTTTGGATTGACGACGTAATTGGTGATGATGATGCAGTATATAGCTGTGAACTTGTCTAACTATAAATTTAGGCTATTGCTTGTAGAGCCCAGCATATATTAAATAATCACATGGTACTGATTTAAATAATACTTTCGGGATATTTTACATGTGAAGAATTGATTAAAAGCAGTTTTCCCTCCGATACCAGAGGCTTCTTCAGGAGGTTAAAGGTGGGTTCACAACGGGGGTTCTTTCATATTCTCATTGTGGCATGGGAGAAGAGGCATGTGAATGAATATGAAGAGCCATATAAACCGTATGCGAACATGTTAATATGCAGTTCACGGGTTGAGTACTAATTATGATTATAATTACTAATACTGTTAAGGTGGTTCCACAGTAATAGGACAAATGTCACTACATTCATATTCTGGATATGTACTTATAGAAATACGTGCCCTCTATCATATATGAGCAACAAAATGTTTCCTTTCCTCGCTATTATTCTCGAAAATTGAACTTGAAATTACATAGACTTAATTGGGAGAATGGGAATGGAAAATAGTATTTTCCATATAATATATATGCCATTTTCACGAAAAACATTGTAAAAGAATCGATAACTCCCGGAAAATTGTTTAAAAATAATGATGCATCTGACTGCCTTATTTTTTGAGTTATTACCTAATTAGTGCAGTAATTAAAATCGGAAAATGGTAAATCCATATAAATGGTGCTGCATTTTGCCTTTATGGCTTGAAAAAATTGCGTCCATTAATAATATAACGTTGGAATAATCTGCATATTTTGTGACTTAATTTTGGTTTTCAATAGCTTACGCATGTTATCACATAAAGCAGGGTATTTTAAAGCAAGTAAACAAAAAGTTGAAATTTAATATTTATATTGACTGACCTCCTTCTATTGACCTCCAAAGTTCATGGAAACAACGGAATACTAATGCTTGCAAATAACAAACTCGTGGATGAAAACCATGGCAGTAATGAACACTCAGTAGCTAAGGTATATTAGTGATCTAGCCATCAGTCCTATTTCTAATTTCAAGACCGTGGCATAGATTTAAAAAAATTGGTTTGTGATGCCCTGTAGGTAGCACACAGCTCTAATTAAGTCCGTCCGTCCGTCCTCTACCCCGCTTGAGAACTGCGCCGCTCGACTACCTCCTTATCGAATGTGCGACCAAGTTAAATGGAGAACGAGAGAATCCTCCTGTGACGAGGGTGGGAAAGGTTTCAACTGACGTTGTGAGCAGGCCACCCAAGCACTTCCTTCTCATCGCTCTCCTTTTGAGAATCACCCCATCCTATTCCCTTCCCCCCCACCACACCCCCTTCTACGCCCCCGTCACCACCCTCCCAACAAAAGCTATCGGGAGTAAAGAAATTTCGAAAGCACACTAAGAAGAACTTCCTGAGCATAATTTTTGTGCGAATCACTCTCTCGTATATGTGAGCTACAAGGTGAGGTAGTTTCCTGCGTTGCTTGATGGAAGCGGTTCATGATTAAATCACTAGAAATTATGCGCATGAATTTAATTACCACCAGGTTTCAGTGCATTACGTCTTCGTCAAGTATCCTTATAACTGATGATGACGCTTTGCATTGAAAACTGGTCGAAACTTAAGTTAGTGTGTTTAGTTTTTTAAGTGTTTTATTTACTCGTGATTTGCTACTTTGATTATTTTCATAACAATCAGAAGATTGAGTCTAGATTAGTAGTAACATTTAATGGTTGGCTCGTATAAAACCGGAAGTGGCGGGGTTAAGTCCGAGCCTGCTACTTCACGGTCGCGGGTTCGAGGTTGTGTAAGGTAAAGTCGAAAAATAAATAAAATGAAGCAAATATAAGCGCGACTTTAAATAATTAGTCCTACATCTCCATCATCGAAGAAACGTTTAAGCCACCTCTAGGATGTGAGGAAAAGAGAAAATGCTCACCAGGCATTCAATATTCCTCCCGCTTCATAGTCCAACCCTACTTCTATCGTAAGATCGCTCATTATAACCATTCAACATGAGTTAAGAGAGAAATATTAAGCCTGGGCATGTGTTCGGAGAGTGCTAGGTCATGGCGTGGCAGGTGCTTACATGCAGCACATCAGTCAGGATACTATCAAGCGGGAAACCAAAAAAATGTGGAACAACAATTCATGTGAGGTGAGGAGCTGGTAATAAATATAGGAAAAATTTAAATTGAGCAAGTTCAGTATTCATAATGATTTTAATAATTTCATGAAAGCTCCAGTTTAAATCACGGTAATTACAGATAATTACTTTAGTAAAAAAATTGAGGCATGGAGAAAATAAATACTCAATGAGTCAGAGTATGAGTCATAAATATTTTGTACCGAGGCATTGTAATTAAAATGGGAAAAAGAACTTAATGTGTAAGTACATGTATGGCATGATAGTTTACCTATAAGTTTATAAACCTTAAAAATAAGAGTGAAATAAAATTAAGATCAAGAGTGATCTAAATTCAATGTAATATACAACTTTAAGAGAATGTATTGAGATGTCGTAAGCAAGAAACCGTATGCTATCTATGCGAATTGTACGCTAAGTGTGTCTTGTATTGTGCGATACTATTATACTACGTTTTTGCTATTCTATGAATTGTATTTTCATGTTGTGATGAGCATATTAATTTGAAATTATTTGAATAGCTGCAGAAGTTATAGTGGTGGAGTTAAAGATTGAGTTCGTTGACACAACCGAACCTGCCACACAAAAGTTAGTTTTGGCTGGTCAACATCATGTGCCAATTATTTTTCTATACCGTTCGTATTTATAAATTTCTAAAAATTTTCTTATGAAATGAAACAAAATTATAGCTATTAAAATTAAAAAAATATTGATCGCTGTTAATGCATTCCGTCATTGTTCGCAGACTTATTCTAATTCTCTATCACCTATAATATAGTATTCTACGTCAAAATGATTTCGAGTCCTTGGCCTGGGATGAAAAAACTTTCATGACACTTGAGAACAAGAGAAATAATTAAGCGTAAATATTTTACAAATATAGTTTACTTCAATGGAATTACTTTCTTTTACATTGTCGGTTGTAGTTCTCCTCAGCAGGAATTATTCCACAAAAGTGCAACTTTTACACGCGCAAAATCCAAGTGAGATAGTAGAGTAGGATAGGAGAGTAGGTAGGTTTCCAAGAGCACTACTCTGCACTAAATAACGTAATACTGAAAACATATACGTGTTTTCTGTTTCGTATCATGGTAAAAATACAACTCTTTTTTACTTGTTCCGTAAACTCTAGCGCCTTTCCCTTTGTTGTACCTAGCTTCGTGGGACAAGCTGGTTTAAAATTAATGTTACGAAACGCATTTCAAAGCACCAAGAGAATGAAATAATGCCACTCTCCTTGGAATAAAGAAAACAACACAAAGAAAGGGCAAAGAATAAACACGCTGAAGTGACAAAGCGTAGGCTCAGCCGTAAACAATGGAAAGGTGACTTGTGTGAAAAACTCCAGGGACACAAAGGCTTACGAATGATTTTAGGTTTAGTCTCGCAATTACAGTTGAGTGGCGGCTCTTCTACAAGGAACTGAGGTATGAAATAAGACAGAGGGCGAGGTAAGAAGGAGATCTGTATTGTATTTCTCGGAGCAGTAAGAAAAGAAGGAGAAAAAAGGATTCGAGAAAAGAAAGAGCAATGAAGCAAGGGAGGGAAAAGAAAGAGTGTTGCAAAGATAAGGCGAAGGTCGGATTGGCATTAGGCTTAATTGAAGCCTGGGGCGCTGGGTGGGGGAGTTAAGGGAGGGGGGAAGCAATCAGGCAGCAACAAAAGCGTAATCTCGTGAAGAGAGCTCGCTAACTCAACGGCGATGGCATTTCTTACGGGATTTTCAGCACTTTTGCATTTCAGCACTGTGAACAAATGCCATCTTAGAGGCCATTGAAAATGAGATTGATGTATATTGAAGTAATTTTTTTAAATTAAAAAACTTTGCCAGAATTATGCATGATTTACTTATTTCATTCTTTTTTTTTTGCTCTTTACGGGAAGGGGTTATTCCTACTCCCACATTTAAACTTCCTTTGAGTAGGATAGAAAACATTGTTTCACAATTATGCACATTTCAATTATGTTCTTGTTTTATTTCATTAACTAAAATTGATTGTTTTGATATAATCTTCCGTCGAGCCTGTTTTGAGATATTTGAGAGAATTACTCTTCTAATGCAGAGTATCTGTCGCGAAATTTAGGCTTATTTTAGGTTAATCTTTTTTCTTTTCTGCGTGGACCTATCTACACTTGCCCTTACCTTAGTTATTCGAACAGCATACCGCATAGCCTAGTGCTAGTTTAAGTCTACCTTCAACGATAAAACGGGTTTAGGGTCTTTACGACTGGATGTAATTTAGGTTTGGCAATTTTTTAATATACAACTCTCTTATTAATTTCAATTACAATATTCTATATATACTTATTTTTGCCTTTATACTCATGCACTTCTTGCACTTTCCATATCATTACACTTCGCATTCTATTGGCAACATAAGAGTAGGCTCAAATTTTGAATAGAGAAGATGAAGTCATTTTAATGGTTTCCGAGATATTTCATTGGTTATAACTGATATAATCCGGGGTTTTTTACGCGTTCGTCCAATTTCAGACAGAGGTTTCTCATCTAATCGTTTAAAAAATCTCCAGATCAAAGTCCATCTCCGGTCAATGTGAAAGATTGAACGCCTGGACCAAGGGAGGGTCAAAAATTGTCCATTGTAGTTTAAACAATCTGAAAACATTACTTTACTTGAAAACCTCTTTCAATGTTTTTTAAGATTCTTTTGTGCGATTGGATGCTTAAATAAAATTATATTGTTGAAAAACAAAGCAAACTTTTTGCTACATTATTGTAATAAAAACAAGTAAATAATTAAATGCAATTACTTTGGTACCAATACTTACAATAACGATTTTGGCACTGGACAATAAAATGCTAACATATGTGCTCAGTTACCAAAAACGAAACTTCTGCGGTCATATTGCAACACCTATTATCTTCGTTTGACGCTGATTTTGTGATTTTAGCATTTAAAATTTGACGAAAACTTTTATTGTAATCAATTTACACAATTATTAATATACTCAGACATTTATACATGAAAATTCAAAACATTAATCTGAATATTGCAATTGCTCTAGAGCTTTGAGAGTAGTGCATACATTAGTTCTGATACTGTGCTTTCCGCAAACATACCTACTGCATTTAACGCATACATTTGTAGCTTTGGAAAGTTTGCTTGGTTTTTCTTCCTTTGAGGTTGATTCACCGCAGCACTGCGCTTGCACTTATTCTCATTGCTCATCCCTGAGTTATATGGCTTCATTATATTTCCGCGCTAGAATGCAATGCAGTCAGTTTCTACCCTTTCCGGCGCGTTGAATGACAGATTGTTTCTTCTTGTCAAATCGATGAATTCATTTCCACAGAATTTGAAAGGTAGCTTTCGGTAGCGACAGAAATCAAATCAGCTTGATTATGACAGTTTTTGGAAAAGCGTAAAATGGAATTATTGATAAATGTAGATAAGGGTATTTGATACTTATGTTTCCTGTAGCGAATGTAAGCGATCGAAGAGGATATGAATAACTAGACACTCCAGGCATTTCAAACCATTTCTCAGATGCTACCTGTCGTCAATATGACATTGCTTGTACTCCTTGGATAGGAATCGTGAGACAGAAAAAACGGGGTAATGCACGCAAGGTGTTTCAATGCGTCTTTCAAGCAAGATCCCTACTGCAAAGAGTTGCATGCAGACAAACAAACTGAATTTCTTATGAAATCTTTATTTTCACCCTGAACAGTGAGGTGTGGAATTGGTGGTAAAAGATGAGGTAAAATAGGAGGTAAAATTGGGAGAGTTTTGACAGGGCACTGGGGAGGGGTTGATTCTTAGGAATAAATAAATACATTTACCAACATGATGCAAGTCCAGTCCCGTTTGTGAAGACAATAGAAACGCGTGTCGTATTCTGGGGCGTCGATGGTGGTGGATAAAGGCCAGGTCACATTGAATAAAAAATATAACCTGCGAATATAACGTGAGCAACCTGAGGCTTATAACGACCGTGCGTTCCAACTGACCAATGACAATACTCCTCACCAGATTACTATTGAGATTTTTCTTTTGTAAAATGAAATGCCGAGGAATGTTTCCTATTCCACACGATTAGTGAGTATTCATTATGACATTTTTTTCTTGTAATTAAGGTTTACTTCTTCTTAGCTGTTTTAGCGGAAAATTTCGTATTTTGGAGAGGAAAAGTTTTGGGGATTTTGGGAGATTTTTTCGATTCACAAATTGTTTTTTGTAAGTAATATGTTCTCTTTAAATCTACGAGGGGCATCCAAAAAGTAAAAATTCAAGTCTGATATAGTGGCAATGAAAATAATATTTTTATCGGTCGGTAGCATTATCGTGTCTCTTAGAGTCCGCATGATGAAATCCTCCGAGGTGAATGAGGTCCGCAGACCCTTCTCTTGACAATGTTGTCCTCAATGTAAGTTTGAAATGGCTAAGTCTATTCCAAATCCCGCCAAATGTTTGATATGTGCTGTGATTTAATTTTTGCGTGAAAGGAGAAACTGTTGCTGAAATGCATCGGAAAATCGTTTCTGACTACGGTGAAGGTGAAATAAACAGGCAAAATGTGGCAAAATTTCGTGAATTTCAGTCAGGAAAATGTGATGTGCACGATGAAAGAAGGTCATCTGTCGTCAGTGAAGAAATTCTCCGCGATAGGAAATCATTCGAGAAGAACCATCGATGAACATAATAAACAATGCCAAGAAGTGTGACGAACAGTTCTTCATGAAAGGATAACAGAAAGATTGAGATTTAGGTTACTGTGCATGCTGAGTGCCAAAATGTTGAGAAAAATCGATTGGCTGTGTCACAGGTGGAACACTTCTACGAAGCGGGATTTTTACAAACTAGTTCCTTGGCTCACTAAATGCATACAAATGCAAGGTGATTATGTGTAAAAGTATATATAATAGCGATCTTAAGTACAATCTCACCTCTGAGTAGATATATATAGTGCGAATGTGCGGTAGCTAAAACTCTTGCAGTCCAATTTCTAATAGTAATTACTTCCGCGATTCCCCGAGTCTTGGCTAATTATAAACCCAACATTTCTTCTCCTCTGCTGAAGGCGTCATCAGAAAACTCATTGCCCTTGTGGAAATCTCCGATAGACGAGACGAAACAATAGGTGTTTAACCAAGGCCGTCTCGATATACTTGATCCTCACGAATCACAATATGTTCACTGAAGTGGTTAAAACAGACAAGAGCCGTGTTGCAGGGAATAAAATCCTTACGATGAGTACAATTCAACCACTTAGCCCTTTGCTCACCATCTTTGGGAAACTTAAAACACGGCGTGTACGGCTGGCCATCATAATTGGGCACAGAGCACTTCCTCCCCATCTAAAATTAGTTAAAATTAATCTTTAGTCTTCATTCATTTCATCTCTATGCAAGAGAGTATGTACCAATTAAATCGACAAAGTTGAGCAAAAAAAACTACTGGCCGAAGAAATTGCAAAGATATACCTAGCTTACACCAAGTAGGAGGATAAAAGAGACAAACATACCTGTGCGTCAGGATTTTTCGGCGGTGTTATTCACTGCTCTGGGTACGCTAAAGTCCTGGTTTAGCCGATCTTTCCAATTAAAACAACTTTAAACAGCACTCAAATCAACTCCCATTAAAACAACTCTAATCAGCACTCAAAATTCAATGAAAAACATCCAAAAGACAAGGCCGGCAAGGCTAATAACAAATAGGCAACACCATTCACTCAGATTTCTTTTGTGACGTCAGAGAAGCTTCGTAACCCTTGTGACTGGCCTGCTTATCGAGACGACCGTGGTTTAACTAACCAAGACGCGGGAAATTCCAAAACTAATGAAATGAAAAAAATGTCAACGAATCAAGGGACAGAAAAGATTAACTTATTCCCAACTAATGGGAGATTATTGCCTTTAGCCGGGAGAAATGTGCTAAATAGGCTGAATTCTAGGAGAATTTTGGAATACCTGTGAAGTTGCCAGCCCGAATGACAACCCATTTTTTGTGTGTGAATATGGCCGCTTACGGTATGTACATCACAATGAGAAGTGACTCAAACTTGACCTACAAGTGTACAAGTAAGCATTCCCCTTTCTCATCACTGGTTGAATATATTCACCTGGCAAAGTAGTTTCTGATCGGTCTACTTAAAAAATAACTCTTTTTTGCGAAAGGCCAATGGCGATAATTAATGAACGAGAGCTAACGTCTGCGTTATGTCCTCCCGGTGCGTTTTTAACGCTCTCAGTCTGAATTACGTCCACAAGTCCAACAGTCTTAAGTTACGTTTTTTAGCTACCTGATTAACCGTTACCGATACAGTGAGCCTTTTCATACATCTACATATACATCTAATACCTTGCTAAGTACCTCAAGGGTTTGTGGCAGGGGGTGGAGTTTTCACCAACAAGCACTACACTATTTCCTACTAAATTTTATGAAACTACGACTATAAATTCATCGGCGAAAACCTGTCAGAGGTGAAATCTCATCAGCACGCACTAAACTGTTGGTATGCTACCAATAGTATAGAAGCTATGAGTATTAATGTATTTTGCAGCAACATAAATGCACAGAGATAAAAGAGTTATATAGTTAAGAGGTATGATACATCTCTTATGCCACTCGTGTTTACTCATTCCTTTCCCCCTTCATTCATCTCGAGCGGTCTTGCTCTCCATTCGGTGAGTGCTAATGTTTCTCCATGTTCCCTCGCCGAGATCGCTATCCGCGTCTGAGCACGTAATGTGCCAATTAGATCGCAATCGACGGCAAAGAGCGGATACGTTGGGCATGGCTGCGAGGGGGAACGGTAAAGCCGCTCATTAAAGTTTTATGACGCCGTTTCAATAACCAACTTAATAGATGGAATTGAAACACTAGAAAAGGACTGATTGTGGACCGCGAGCGAAAGAGATTTCGCGGCGTGCTGCTATTTTTCCGCAGTCGGACGATATGAGGTTTCATGAGAGTATGCGACCCAACGGCTGAAATATGAGATGAAATATTACGGTCTAAGAATTTGTGCATTCGCCGCGCCAAGGAACAGATGGCCATAAATATGGATCTCAATACTAGTAGAAGGTGCCCGTTGAAATTCAATGGAAAGAAAAATAAAATAAAACTGTTTAATAAGGTAAAAACAATCCCCATGATGCAACGTGCAAATTGCAAATACCGTCAAGGATACCATATATCATTCATTAACCACCCATGGAGAAGACGAGATGAAAAACCCTACTAAAAATCTCACTGCAGTTCTTAAATTGATCACATAAACTACGTCATGAATTCCGCAGGCATGAGTACCCATTAAAAGCCCATGCTGTGGTTACCAAGGGAATCAGAAAATTGATATTTTTAAGAAAGTGAAAAAATTGTTTGTTTCGAGTAAAAAGCACCAATTTTAGGCAAAAATGAAGCGTGTGGGAACATTGAATTCAATAGTAAATGTATTCATCTTTTAAGCCATCTGGCAGTGAAGGGTTGAACCTTTTGTGTTGATTGAAAGTAATTTAAGAAGTAAAAAAAGAGAAACCCATGCACCAAGTTCAGTGAATTTCTTAAGGGACTAATAACTAATTCTGGGCAAAAACTACCCATTTAAATTTTTTGTTCGGCGTTTATACTATTTTTCCAGCTGGTTTTAGGTCACGCATGCCAATATTCTTGTGAAATTTAAATTTTCTAAGTTATCTGAAAGTCCTTAAAACAAGCGTGACTGACAGCTCGATCGCAGCGCCCCTGGCAGCGTTACAGACAGAAATACCTAGGTAATTATCGAGATAAGGATTGGGGTAAAAGCTGAAAAATTACTCTTCGCTCGTCTATCTTGCATTAAGCTTTTCGTCCCTTCTGGTATGGGAAAGAAGAGATCAATAGCGAATGATAGGCACCAATAGAATTAAATATTTATTGTATCCAACCCGGTTCAAATTTCAGTCTCCGAATTCCAACTCGCCTCCTTATGTAATGCTTGCCCAAGTGTATGGGAAGAATTCTTCGTAAAACGATTGAAATTGAGGAATATCATATGAAAAATATACCTTATGTGATCGCGAACTAGTTTGTCTCCTTTTGTTACCTTCGAACACCCAAAATTGCGATGAGGGTGACGATAATTATGAATTATACGTTTCTTAAGACCGCTTTACACGATGAAAGATTTTGTACAAACGAATGTACGTGAGAATGCACGTTTGTCTCAACGAAATTAGAACAGATTCTATTTCCCGTGCAGGCATTGAGACATTCGTACAAGCGTTCATACAATTTGCCGCTTTACACGATACATTTTGCCTCAAGCAAGAGTTCACGGAAGAGTTTGTACAAACAAATGTACCGTGTAAAACGGCCTTTATAGTCACATTATCTGTCTACAATTTTGGCATGAAAAATATCGAGATATGTTGAGTGAGAGTGACTTAAGTTTAGTTTTTTTAAGCGAATGGTTTATTGAAACAATCTTTTTTACTTTTTCATAAATTCAATGATCGTTACTTTCATTGCCATCACAGAAAACTCATCCTATGCTAAATAAATTGCAGCAGTCAAAGGTATCAAAGACTGCTCATTTTTTCATTCTATGGAAGGTTCAAGCTGCAAGTTTAGCTTTATTTTTTTATTGCTTCCTTCAATGATTTGGATATCAAAAATTCATAGCACAACTTTTACTGTGCTAAAATTTTGATTCATCCCTCTTTAGCTACATTAGAAATTTTGATTTTTCACTCAAGGTACTCAAGAGCTTTATTTTATTAATCACCGGCATTTCAAATTTTTGTTCACTAATCATTGCTTCATCAAAGTTCCTTAATATTTAAATATTGGCAAAAAAATAAAACTTAGGAGCTGAAAAACTAGAAATACAGAAAAAGGATGAGGAAAATTGGGCTGGAATAGGATCTAAACCTAAGCACCTAAACTTTCTCTTTAATGATCTTTTTCGTAGCTAATGCAGTAAAAGGATGCTTTAGTTCTTGCACAGATCAGAGCATGAAATGTTAAATCATCCCCTTGGTTTTAGGAAATTGTTTTTTGATGTTCGATTGAAAGTGAGCAATTTCATTTTTTAGACAAAGTTTAATTTCTCTCGTTTGCGTGCACCATCTCAGAAAATCATTAATGTCGGATGCACTAGCTACTACCGCCCGCGTTACTGATATTTCTTTCTTTCTGCGCCGTAAGATAAACACATTATCTATGCCTTTGTTGCTAGGATTAACGTTTTATCTCGGTCAATCCTTTTACGGCTGTGTCGCTATAAACTCTCGTTTTAGGCCTCATAAAATCCGTAGTACAAAAAACCTGGCGATAAAGTCATTACGTGTGTTTTATAGCCTACCTTAGTTTACGATCTCATACGATTCGGATTAAATTTTGTCGAGACTACAAAAAATAAATGCTCGTCTGGTGCTTAAGGCTCTAGTGACGTTGATGATAGCGTAATTATGGAGCTTTGAAGGGAAATCTATGGTGCCTCATTGGAAAAATGCATAACCGAAGCCGATCTTTCGATTTGCCTTACGTCGGGATCAATAGAGTGCAATGCCTCTGTTAATACGAGCATAATTCTGTCGTATTGCAAATTAATCAGTTATTGAATCGATTTATTTCTGCCCATTTGGTTTTTTGATTACCTCATCCGAAGCTATCTATCTGAAATATTCCATCGTCCATCTCTGTGTACATTTTTTCGGTTTTACGAGTGCATTAATCGCCTTAAAAATAACATTGCATTTTATGTGACAGAGCAAATATACACTGCTTCTGTTCAAGCTGGTAGATAGTCGTTTACGGCATTGTGTCTTTAATTGCGTCATGTTTACTCATAAAATGTGTAAGTTGCATTGTGAAACAGGAGTTCAAGGAAATTGAAGAATTTATGGAGCAATTCCTGTAGTACTGCAGGATCTACTACGTCATTAAATTTAGTGAAGTCTCCCATTGAGTGATAAATAGGGATAATATTTTGGTTTTTGCACTCGGCAAGAAGCCGAAGGATCCACTTCAGCTCAGACAATTTTCTCTTGAAAAGGAAAATGACGCATTTTTGTAGGCTTAAGTTCAAGAAAGGTTCATTCAAAAATGTAATACAGTTTGAAGCGCACATTTCTACTTTCAAATATGGCCTAATGAATGTTTAGAATAGATTTTCCTTGCCTATATCTTCAGTTCAATACATCGGTCGTCCATAAAGATCCTCACTTGGAAGAAGATGTCAATTATTCTCAATAGGTGATTATTTATGTTTCAATAGTATAACATGATGGTATGGTGACATGAATTACTTTTCTACAAAACTTACTAGCTATCATTGTTTTACTATTCCGTGCTTCGATAATATTTTACTTACAGGTGCTGCATAGAAATTTAAAATGACCTACACCAATACTATGATGTAATACTCTTATATGGAGGATGAAATGGCGTACCACTCCTTTGTATTTTGATTAAAACTTGTCACGTTTTCCATTTCAGTAATTTAAATGCCCAGACTTTGTACTTTTCCAGCACCTTAGAGAGAAACTTGACCCTATAGCCTTGTTTATTTTGTTTTATACCCCTATAGATTTATGCAAATATATTTTAGTAAAAACTCCGCCATAAAGTTTTCAAACGTGCCATAATAGTATGCTTAGTGATTTTCTAAAAAAAACTTTTCCCCGTAGAAATTATAAAATTGTGCATATCTATTGATGATGCCTTTAAACTTTAACGGTACTACCTCTTTATGAGTTCAGATACAACTTTCGCATCAAAGTATTGATGGAGTTGTAAGCAGCTTTAGAAGGAAAAGATATTTCTCCCAGAAAAAAACAGCTTCATAGAATTTCTCTTTTATCTTGTTTATCACAACGCACGATGAGGAATTCCTATTTATTCAGGCTTCTCTTTCCCAGAGCGTCTAATTCTCTTACTTCTTCTCGTTCCATCGAGCTTCACTCGCCTTCCTAACATGCCTTTTTGAAAGCATACTAAAGGTTATTAAACCGGAAATGAATTTAGGCCCGAAAAGCGATCTACTTCTCGTAAGAGATTATGGAAATTCTGAGCCGTGTTCCGAAACTTTAAGAGGTCGTTATTTTAACGGGGAAGACTTTTTGGAATAAGCCTTTACGATCACCATAGGCATAAAAAAGTTTGGGAAGTAAATACGTGCAGGGAAAAAGAGGAACCTGAGGAAACGCTTTCCTTGTGGATGACTCTACACTCGTAAAATGGCGAGCCATTACTGCGTCTAAGTATTGCGATGACGAACATTTGCATAGAAATTCGGAATTTTATTGCTTTTGAACGGAAAATTTAGTGGCAGTGTGGGAAATACTTCAAGTCCAAAACCAATGTTGCTTCTCTTCGCCAATATAGAGTTTTAACAGTACCACTATTCCATTTTTAAGAATCTTCGAGCGTTTACGATGAGTTAACCATCCCATTCAAAGAGCAGTACTTGTGTAAGGACTCTAGATACCACGATTTCAATCAAAATCTATTCAATATTTTTGAATCTTTTTTAAATTCCTATACAAAAGGAAGGGAGAGTGGTGGCCTAATGGGAAGAGCGCATGGCTATTGGTCGAAGGGTCCCGGGTTCAAATCCGGGTGAAGCCATTGAACGCCCCCGAACAAAAATCCTCGGAGTGCGAAGTGGCCCAGGGAAAGGAAATGGCCCCCCTATACACTGAATGTGTGAAATTCATACGCCTAGGGCTTAGTCCGGTGTGAGCTCTACCCTCAACCATCCATACCAAACTTCGGCTGAATAACTGAGTGAGTGATAGAAAACGAATACCTATGGGTGGGATTCGTCGATTTTTAAAGAAAGCGTGTTACTCATTAACATAGTATACTATAAATTCAAACATAGGCCTATCCATGTTTGAAAAATCTATTTACATGGAAAAATACGTCATACTAAAGAGCTGCTCGTACTGAGTGCAAAAGAAATAGGCTAAAGTTTTATTTGAAAAATAATTTTTTATTTTTAAGAAATTTTGTTGCATCATAAATAAAATATTTGATTCTCCACGACATGATTCAATAGTTTTTTTATGATAGGTGTATAGGTGCATGGTTTTGTACATGGTATCGATTTCAATCGCTTATTATTTAGCCTCATTTGCATTATTATAGCTTTTATCATTAAACCATTTTAAGTATTCTTCGCCTCCTTTGGAAAGTAATTTCTCCATTGCACCATTTAGTTTATTTTCTAACTTGTATGCATGTGTATATGATAACATATTTCAAACTTTCGCGTGAGATGCTTAATAATAAGTATCCGGTGTACTCCCTCGCTGCCCTTTTGTGTTTTTATGGTGAATTGTAAATCCTCATCTTTTTTTAGCTCTGCGTGATTCAATTTGAAGTTACTTTTTTAACTATGAGAAACTTTTGGGTTTTCTTTAAACTTCTCCTTTGTAGTTTTAGGTTTTAGCTCCACATAAAAAGTGAAATCGCCGATTTTTAAATTCTTTAAATTATGTATATATGTGATTATTTCAATCAAAACTTTTCCCTACAAGTACTATCATTAACCGTTTTTCGCAGTATGATTTAAAATGCTATTCTTTAAACCATCCTTTATGGGAAATTTATGTATTTGAATGAGAATCTAATGGTAATTCTACACCGGTCAGGAAGGATGAGTGTGCGGCTCTGGTTTTAGAAATCTCTGCAGACGACCGGCGTTGAATCATGCTAGCCACCTTGCATTTCACTGCTGCTTTTTAGCGTCTCTTCCTTCCATCACCATTTCTGCCACTCTCTGGTAGAGTTACAAGAGCCGTCTCACTCTCGAAGTCAAAGTGCGGTTGTAAAAAAAAGGGTTATAAGGGAGGGGATTTAAGTAGCTTTAACGAAATAGATCTTAAAAATGGTTCAGCTTTTTTGATGGCCGTCCAGATGTCAAAAACGTTCCACATTTTTGCTCCTCTAAAACTCTTACATTATATACATACATAATACTTCGTCACTAGGGTGACTAAAAAGGAAAAATGCATAAAACGACAATCACATGGGTATTGAATATTTCGGTGGATCGCCGCCACCTTCTTCAGCCAGAGGTAATTCAGGTAAATCAGGCTTTCGACATTACATATATATATATATATATATATATACTCAGTCATCGAAAACATGACGCTCAAAGGCGCAAATATATTAATTCAAACATAGGAATTGGAAATGGATAGGTACATAAAAAAGGACGAACACTGGTTTTGGTGGGAAGCTGAAATTGTGTGTATATATGTACATACAATTATATATATATATATATATATATATATATATATATATATATATATAAATTTTATCCTTACAAAGCCGGTATCCAAAAACTTGACTGGTTCGATAACCCTTCATCAATCTATAATTGGACAAGTCTACGTACCGAGCAATTTTAAGGATGGACTGCTTCTTAAAAGCGACTCGTTTAAGAGGGCGAGCGATGAACGCAGAAAGGTTTGAGACCCGGACGACGTATAAACCGGAATGGTACGTCGTTGAGTCGGAGCGAGTAGGAAAAAAAAGACACTCAACTGTCGGAGACGATTTTCTTTTTTGGTAAGCTTTGCGTCTCATCCCCCCAAATGGAGTCGTTCTCTTTTTTTCTTCTCCTGAAAATCGGACCGTTACTTGAGCTTCCTGTCAATCTCTTCTAGCGTTTCCTCTTCCTCCTTGCTTTCATCCATAAAAAGTCTTTCCCGATTCTTTTTTAAAACGCTACCAAGAAATCACCAGTGCCTTAAAAAAGACCATTCCCCTCCTTGCGTTCGAGTACCTTTGCCGTTTTCGGCTGATTTTGCGGTTGTGTGACCAATTATGATGGAGATACTTCTGCGATGAAGCTTGCTAGCCATCGCTCCAGAATTTGCTCTTAAAGTTTGGGGAGGGGAAGGAGCCTCATAAAATATGGAAGATAGGCCTTACGCGATGCCTACAACATCTCTTGTGCAATAAGTCTCATTAGCGAAAATATTCTTTCCCTTGCAAATATAATATTTTTCAACTGCTTGTTTATGTGCATATTTTATTATCACGTGATGGTATTAGCACTAAAGAATTTGTTGGCACAAGTGTAATGCGTGTGATTCATGATGAAGTAATCCAATAGACTATTGTAAAGAAGCTCTGGAACTGCTATTTCCACGAATGAGTTGGTAAACGCTGCACCTCTTCCTTCTGATTGATTTTTATGGAATAGATCTCCTCTTTACTGTTATTTTGTCAATGATTTTACACTTTTAAAAACATTCGCTTGACACATTCAAACTAAACAGAACGTATTGCTCAATAAAGGCAATTCCTTTGTTGGACAATATACATCTAAACTTATATATCTGTTGTGAATATTATCCAGCAAGAGAAGATACATTTTGAAAGTAACCCCAAGTAAAGTAGTTGAGAAGAGGCAATTTGCGAGTTAGAAAAAGGTAGTCATGCAATAAGGTTCCAAAACCGAGAACTAAGGGTAATAAAACTTACTCCAGAGGCTGTAGAAGTGATTTTCTATAAGGAATGAGAAAATGAAAGACAGTCGAAAGAATCTCATCTCTGGGCGATATGAAAAAGAAGTAAATGATCCCACAATGTTTGAAGCCAGAAAAATAGGATGGCACAGATGATTATAAACAATGGGATAATGAAGACCGTAATTGATGGGAGAACATTAGACAAACAGGGTAGATGAAGGGAAACGAAGCTTTTGAAGGCTGAATAAATTGGTTGCCGATAAAATACGCTCAGTTTGATAAGTACATCGAGTAATTTCATCATTACTAGTAATTCGATTTTAAGTTTGGTTGACTGCAGCCCTTCATTCTCTTCATTGTCCCTTGAAAATGCCTTCACCTTCTTATAGCTTTTTTGCTTAATATCCCGTTTAAATTGGCCGATCTATGAGTCCTGTTTTCCATTCCTTAATATCCTTACAAATTGTTGTTCCTCAAGGTGAATTCCATCCATCTGGGCCTTGTCTTTGTGATAGTTTCATGATGGTAGATATGGTGTTCTCCTCTCCTATTTAGCTATATAGTATAATGAAATTATATTTTATCGAATGAGAAGCATAGAATGAGGTAATAGAAGATATTTTTATGAGGTTTTATCATATCCACAGGTTTAAGGCAATACATAGATTTTCTCTGAAATAAGGTATTCGTTATTATACCAGTTTATTCCCAGCAAAGAATGTGCTCCGAAAGGAAAAGAAGTTTTCCTTAAAAAAAACAACATTTTGATCGCAAATAACATTATATTCGCCAAGCTTGGGTTGCCTATGGGCTGGTTTCATCAATCTCCTGTGGAGGAAGTCATTTGTTTTTAGCTATTCGCCTAGAGCATTAATTGAAACTGCCGTCATTATGATGGGAGGAAATAAATTTTCATTCTTCTTTAGTGCTCACTGTTATTCATAAAGATCTGCCTTTTGAAATAATGGAACGCTACCATTTAGAGGGAAAATTATACTTCTTGCAAAGATGGAATAACCTCATGTGAAAAATACGAACAAAAAAAATCGGTCGTAACTATTAATAATGCCTGCCCCATCAAAGTGGGAATTCTTTGCCGTATTTAAGCTACGCCAACGTCTGCCGCATATTATTTCATTTTCGGTAACTTAATTAGGTTCATAGAAAGGAAAGAGGTAGGTAATTATTTCCCTGGAAACATTCTAAACAGATATATTAATGGTAAATTCTTCATTTTGACTTTAATTGCATGATTTATCACTAATTTTACACCACTGTGCTATATCTATAATTGTTTCTTAATATTTTAAGGTGTGCTAAAAATCTCTATCGTGGCCTTTGTTCAGGCTTTCTGTTGTGTAAAAGAACTTAACTAATTTTATTTACGTCATTGTCATGTTATTTGGCGACAAATATAAACATATGGACGCGTAAATGCTATAAGAATCATCCGGCCAGCTTTAATCAAGTATCTTTTGTTTTATGGGCCGCTCGGAGCAATATTTATCCTTGAGTAGTCGTTTTATGCAGCTTAAAAACAAGTTTATAAAATAGTTACTCAAGGGCAAATATTACTCCGAGAGACCTATAATACAAAGAAGACATTTTATTCCTTGAAGTTTTAAAAGGGTGAAAGGATGTGTTCCTTATGGTCTTTGCTCAAATTTTGGTGTAATATATACCTACGCGAAATGAGGTGTAAAAATGTTCACATTTATATACTTGATAGCCTACGATGCATAATTCATAATGTAAACCGAATACGCACCTCCTTAGATAAATAACTCTTTTGTATGTGACAGCACAGAGTAATATGATTACTCTATGGTGACAGCTAATATTTATACGTTTTCGTGGTAATTGCTCATATTCTTAACATAGTTTATTCGTATATTGCACCGGGTAATTCTTCTATTACCAACTTCTGCCAACGTTTCAATGAACAGATCGTTCATTGTAGCGTTGGCAGTAATAGAAGAGTTTACCCGGTGGAATACCCGAAGGAAATATGCTAATTGCATACGCCGGGAAAGTATAAGATTTTTTTGCTCTTATCCTTTATTTCTCTCATTCTTGAGAATCTCTTTAACCTCTCTTTAGTATCATTTTAATTAATAGTATAAGTAATACTAATTAGTGGTAGTATATTAATCCAATATCTGGAGGACGATCACCACTTGGGTTGTGTAATTTAGGCTAATATTTTTAATAAATCACACGAACTGAGCAAATTAATTTGCGGAACATTATGCTAAAAATGTGCACTACCAGGATTCAAACCTAGGATCCCGAGATATGAGACCAGTACTCAAACAAGCACGCCAGCCCAATCCACCAGGAGTTGTGGCTTGAAAAATTATTTATGATTTTTAAAGCCATAAGCCGACGTAAAAATCGCCTCATTGTAAAATATGTCATCATTTTGAGCTTGGTAGTTTGATCTTAGCTCATCGGATAGATAAGGAAAATATTGGGGCTACATGGTTTTCCTTCGAAAGCTTTAGTTATGTAATAAAATTGACGGAATAATTTCCCATAAACTTGATCGATGCTTACCTGCTATGTTAACTTTCACTGTTTGGATATCGAATGGCGTGCATCGTAAAATGACTGCTGATATCACGTCGATGGCGCAATAAACTCGCCTGTGTTTATGCTGGCCGTGCTATAAAATGTCATAGCTGTTGTAAAAGGTAGACAGTTATATTCAAGCAGGTAAAAGATTATGAGGGGGCATTGTCGCATTGGTTTACCTAGTTTCCAAACTTTGACTAAATTGGAATTTGCCGATAACTATTATCTACAGGTCATATTTTTTTGGATTTTGTGACAAGTTCGATTTGAACATTCTGAAGTATATTGCGTAATAAATATCAGGCTGAAGCTATCTCATTCAAAGATCATTTTATGCATCGAGTTGCCCAACAAACATCTGTGTAACATAAGCTTCGAGAAGACCTTTATTTTGTTAAGGCGAATAAAAGAATATGTTCCATAAGAGATATGAACCAACATAACCGTGATATTTTTCATTCCTACATTTTGAGGATACTGAGATTAGCCACAATATTACACTTACATAGTCAACCACAAATGCACATAATCGCGCAAATTCTACCGGAAATATGTCAGGAAGAGCAAACGCCCCATTGTGTTAAAACTTTTGCTTCAACCTTTTGGACGGTAGCGCCAATCGTACGCTTTTGCTGCTTCTTTGGCATTAATATTCCGGCAGTCTTGGTAGCATTGTCTGAAGTTAAAATGAAATTAAAATCTTAGTGCTCACAAACATCTACAGGTAGGTTAACTGGCTAAAGCACTCGAAAGCTAAAGCGTGATGTGTTGACCTGTGTTCTTGTCCCAGTCAAGGCGAATGAATTTTCCTCTGTTGAATTTTCACACATTCCGAGTATATCTATTACCTTTCAGACCACGATTATTGTATGTGGCAAGGAGTAAATATTGACCAACACGCTTCATTTTAAATTTTATGGCTTCAGGCGTGACTTCGTGGAAGTGACGGATATATTTTGTTATGAAAACCTGTTATCACATTGGTAAACATGCTCTACTCACCTGACTTGAAATATTTACAATACAGGAGTAGTAATACACGAAAATCAATATGTGAGGAGTGGGTATAAATTAAGTCATAAAGTATTTGGTTCTTTCTCGGCGAATGATATCAATTCTCGGGTTTCCAAAACCTTACTCGGCTGGAAACCCGAGGCTTATTTATTAATTCCAAGTCATTTTTACACTAAGCACTGAGAAAATAGTGGCAAATATTTGCAAGTCAAATACTCAGGGGGAAATTTGGACCTTATCCCTTAATGTTTAATTTATTTCAACGCTGACGGGTATATAGTAACCATTAAGTAATGATAGTTGCCTAACGAGGTATGTACTGCATTTAGAATCAGAATAGTGCATCATGGAAATTTTGCTTTTAGCCTGCAAAAATGGCAAAATTGGGCTCTGCCCTTGTGCAAATCTAAGTATCCTTGGATTTCAAAGATAAGGATCGTGAAAATCCTGCTGGAAATTCGAAAGGAAGCCTTTTATATGTGGACATTGCTTGAGGAATTAACAGCCACTATGCGGGAATTGCGATCCTCAATAAAAGAGACTAGCTGGCTAACACCTTTATTCATTAAACCGATCCGAAATAAATTTTAGCGGTTAAAAGCTTTTTGCATCGAAATAAACCCACGCTGATGCTAATGATAATATCCCTGACGATCAATACTTGGGCTTTCATCTACCCTGGCTTTCAATGACACACACTGGACTACTTCACTGCTTTCTTCCATTCTCCAAATGATCCTACCCCTACCATAATTTTTTAACCCAAAATCCTATGTTCTCAGTCACCTCCCATGAATATACCACAAGAGGGAATAAAAATTCCAATCTTTTTAAACAATGAAAGTTGATTATAGTTAGAATGAATATAACGCTGGTTTTAACTTATCACCCAGCTTAAAGAAATAATTCGGAAATAGTAAAGAAAACGATCTCCAGTATGCTAAGACTTTGTTTCCTTGCCCTTTTGGCTTAATTCTGTCTTCTAGAAATAGCAACGTGAAATTCAAATCCAAATTTCAGAAATCAGTTTTGGCATTTTGGGAACCAATGATCAACTCTTAAATTTAGGTCTGTATCTTGCAAAAAATGGGTAATAATTCTGGGGTGATTCAAACGACCTTATGTTCCGCATAGTTCATCACTTTTATTTATGGTGGCAGGTTCTTCGAAGAAAGAAATTATGTCCTTGGCATTGATTCTTTCTGTGCCTTTTCTAGTGACTGCTGACGACCATATCCATGAGGCCCGTTGATCTCGAAGGGTGGCAAAAAATGATCTCCGTCTTTAAATACCTATATGTAAACATTAGGCCTAGGTTTGTTAAATTTTTAACAAAAAATCACTCAGAAAGTTATTTTTCTGCTTCTTAGGCTGATGAATGCGAAAAAAGGTCTCTTTCAAATCGTCATTTTAGATTTATTTTGCTTTTTTGGTACGATTGTAATTTTTCCTACGATTTATGCTCAGCGAGTTTGGAGATGTACCGCATCTTCTTTCTGAATGCACTTTGACGTAAGGACTGCTGACGAGTGAAAAAGGCACATGCACCATGCATAATTTAGAAAATTGAATCTAAGCCAAGCTGAGTAAAACTTTATTGAATTTTGCCTTAATTATTTCCACAGTTTTTGTAGACATATGTTTTTCATGAACTTACCTGCCGCTTTTGACGGAAACATATGAAACTCTGTACGTTGGCATAACATTACCGTTCATCTTTGTTGTGGACTGGGACATATCAGTTTCAGAGGTGTAATCACCTACGAGGTTCGGACGGATCTCGGTCAAAAGTAGAAGAAGAAGATTAGAAGCCGATACTTATGCTGTATTAATAAAAAATAATCGGGCTGCTATTGAAGAAGCATTATCGAAACTTGATGTTGGATCTCAAATAAATGACAACACGAATATTTAACTGAAAAAACGAACGTCCTCCTGTACCCCAAAATCCATTGCATTAAAAAGTATATACTCACGAGGGGGAACTAGCAGAAAACCGTAAAGGTGCAATGTTACTACTAAGGTAATCCACCGGTTAAGGAAGGTTAAAATGGAAGGGGATCGGGATATTCTAGATTTTGATATGTGCTGGACCCTATCTACCAAACAGCATCCTCTCTATCACAGCCTGAAGTAACCCTTCGCCCATCATTTACTTCTTCCAATCAACTATTTACTTCCTTCCAACCAACTTGGCCTTAAACTAATATCATCCAGAAGTTTCAATTCCTCACCCTATATTCTGATTGCATTCGATCGATTACATTGACTCGAGCCGATATAAAGAAATATTTTCATAACCATCATAACGGGGAAGTCTAAAATATTTAAAATCTAGGTTACCGTAATAAATTTGCAAACTTAAATAGCAATCAGTGGGTCCCACCTCTCTGTGGTGCTTGGTTTCATTGCTATTTGCGTCGAAAAATGATGGTTTTGTATGGTGCCAAAATATAAATAAGCGACATCCTCCGTGACGTCGAGAGAGTGAATTAGCCTCATGACGTCTGCTGCCGCATCATGCTGTAGAAATGTTTACTCCAAGAGCCGGGGGAAAACAGCCCATTTTGTCGGTGGCATTTTCGTTCCAGACGAACTTTTCTTCGCATTCATCGGGGACACGGAACACGAGCATGGACAGTAGAATTTATTGGCTCGGGCCCTATTTTACGGTTTCGATTGTGTGCGGAGGAAGGGACTGAGAAATAAGTATTCGCAGCGATAAGCCGTGGAGAGAACCGTTACGCGAAAGACTCGCGACGCGGGGGTATGGGGAAGTTAAAAAAGGTATCTTCGCATAAATTTTTCAACAGTGGCCGAAGGGGGCTGGCAAGGGAAATGGCTCGATGCCTGGTGTGTGTTTATTTCCTTAATGCACGAGAGTAGGCACCTGATAACGACGACACAGCGAGGATATTTTCAATTACGATCGCATTTACATACCCGTAAGCTGGCCAATTACTCGGGGAAACGGGGGAAGTTTTAACAGCATTTCCTTGACCGGAATGCGGAGGCTGGAAGAGAGAGAGAGAGAAAGTATTACGTTATCCCATTTATTTTAGCACCTTCTCCAAGAGCCATCGCGAAAGATTGGAGAAGACTTGTGACGCAATTTAAGGTGACTGAAGCGGTAATCGTGGGTCGCTGAGAGTATACTTTAAAAATTTCTCATGAAAGTCGAATAAAAACTCTTGGACCACATTTCATTTAAGTGCATCTGTTTATGTGTTTTAACTCACCATACAGGGAGTAAAGAAAATGACGCAAGAATTATTTTTTAAATGTTTTACTTAGTTAAACCATGTTATGACTAGGTAGAGTTTTCGGTGTGGTATTCGAAATTCACACGCATTTATATTGAAATGTTTTTTTTTCGAATATTGGAATCGGCGTGTCGCCTTGACATTTGTTTTCAACATTTATAAGAAATCTGCTAATTCATTTTTAGAAGAAAATATGAACAAATGTAATCGCATAATTACGAATTATATGGCAGGTGCCATAAGGCTACGTGTTAAAAATTCTAACTTAGAATAGCATTGAATTGCCAAAAAACCAAATCGACATGGTTCAATTTTTTTCACATTTATCAATATATGTCACTAATGAGAAAACATATGCGAAGAGTCACGAAAATCTGTCCAAAATAAAAAATCTCTCCAACCACCGTGAGAGCGTGAGAAACGGGATGACCCAGGTCACGGCAGTCTTTATAGACGGCCGTGCCTAGGTTCATCGCGTACTTATATAACATGGGGCTCTCTCTCGTCACTCCCGAGGAATGGGTTATTAAGGCAACTCATAAAGTCACTTATGGTGTGCTCAAGAATGGCGAAGTGGAAGTTTCCACCCACACACACACAAACGCCGGCTCTGCGGATGTGTCGATAAATAATTGAAGTCGATGAAACTCTGGCCGTAAGTGCACCTTACTTCATTGAACTTCAAGGAGAGAATTCCGACATAGGTATTAATAAGCTGGTGATGTTGATATCTCCCGGGTGATTCAACTTCATCACCATTGGTCTAGTAGTACGTCTTCTCAGCTGAACGAAAGAAATGCGGCTTGCGGATCATTCCTCGTAGTGATAGCCGTAAATATTTACGTCATTTAAATTCTAGAGCGGCGACCGCTTGGTATTATACTCGTTAGATGCCGTGAGAGTGCTCGGATGGGAAATGCGGAAAATATTACGGTCTAAAGAAGGTATCGTGAAATGCTATTTGAATATCTAGATGGACATAAACGACTATATAAGATCGGCGTGAAAAGTGGGAGGATATATTCTTGATTAAGGCCTTGCTTTTCTGTAAGGTTTAGAATCCATTTCCAGGCGACGGAAACAGTCAGGTCAGTTGGAATGTCAAATTAAAATAAGTCAAATTAGTGAGAATGTTCATTGTTGAGAGGACTATATACATTACTGATTAGTTAGACAAGCAAAGCGAATTGATTTTCGTGGATTGGAGGATTGATTTTTTCGAAAAAATATTAAATTTTCTTAACCTGGAGCCGTATCCCTGCCATATTTTCATATATTTCTCGTTAATAAATTAACAATTAATTAATTAAAATATTTCCTGATGTGCTAGTAGATGCTTGTAATTTTAACCATAGCTCAGAAGTGGATGACAATGCAATGTTAGCTACATGTTATAGCAATTAATTAATTAATTAACGATTAATAAATTAACAAATTTCCTTATGTGCTTGGAGAGGCTCGAAACTTTAACCGTCGTCCGGACTGGTTACCATGCGTTACAATAATTACTTAATTAATGGTCAATTAATTATCATTTTCTGATTTTCTAGTACAGCCTTGAAACTTTAACCATAGCTCCGCGCTCTCGGACGACCCTTGCTGAATGTATTCGTATCGAACGAAATCATGTGCCATATCGGCCAAGGTGCATAATTAACTATTTCACTACATTCACACGCATTCGGGGTATTACTGACCCAGTTCTTAGTATGGTATAAGGTCTTAATATGTGCTAGTCTCTCGCTCGACAGGTAATCATACTCAGCCGATAAAGAAGTATTTTTGGGTATAAAAAGGATGGCGTATAGAGCTGTATACGCCACGCTTTTACTAGAACGTATAGAGACCTAACAGTTGATAGTTCCTCATGCGCAAGACTCATGATAATAAGACAAAAAAGCAGAAAATAATTAATTAAATAAAAAGAATTTTTTAATATACCACGTTTGTAAAACGGACTAAAAAGTATACAATAATTTTCCCTGGGCCCTTTTAAAATTTTTTAGGGTGAATTTTTAGTGGTTATCGAGATATTTATAAGACTTGAAGAGAAAAACGTGGGGCGCAGGCAGTAGATAATAGAAGTAGATTATCCGGATGAATTCACAACCAATTTCAGTACATTGCAAATGGTATTAATTGTGGGAGTTTGCTAAACGACACCTGGTCCCTTTACTCCTCCTTAATTATCATGGGTTGCCTGCGCCCCACGTTTTTCTCTTGAAGTCTTACAAATATCTCCATAGCCACAAAAAATTTCACCCTAAAATTATTTTAAACTTTTTAGTCCGTTATAAAAACGTGGCATATTAAAAAATTGTTTTTATTTAATTAATTTTTCCACATGTTTTCTCTCTGCGTTTTTTTGCATTCATACACTTTTTTACGGTAAGTATCGTGATTGATAAGCAAAGATAAATCCTCCAATATCCTATCTTTTTATCAATTCATGCCTCACTTGATGATAATTTTCAAGTTTCTAACTGCTACCCTGGTATCACAGGAAACCCTGACCCTACCACACACTACAGGTATACAGGCTACTATGTGGATGAAGATAAAACCGTTCAGTGTCTGGCATGCCTCAGCATGTAGAGGGTATTATCTGAATAGTAGTCGGATGAAAATTATCTCCATTCCAGTACTTGTTAACTGAGTTGCGGTACGATGTTCAAGTTTTCATTGGTGAAGAAAAGTGTGAAATTCCATGTCTATAAAAAATAACATTCTTCATCTCTGCGTAAGGAAACTAAACAAATCGAATGGGGCACAGCATTTTTTCATCCCCCCCGTCACATTCTGAGAGCCTTTGGTCTACTTTGCGGTCTGGTCTGTTGCATTATAAATGTACGGAGATGAAGGAATTTCTTTAGGGCGTCGTGAATCGAAGGTCATAAATTTTCTTAGCTAACTTTAAACTACTCATAGATCATTTTTCAACCACATTAGATATTCTACCGGTGGAACTTCAATTTCTATGTAGAAAAATTGATCAAAACTACTCTGCACTCCCTCGAACTTCCACTGATAAAACATCTGTTTAAATTATGCATGGGGAAGTTTATGATCTGCGTGATCCAGGAGGTCTTAAGCCGTATACTACACGGCCCACACTCGCATTCCTCACCGCATTAAGGAAAGAACACGCGTGGGGTAGCTGGCGGAGGACGTAATAAACTCCGAAACGTTATTTGAAATTTTAGTACTTTTTTTTACGATTTATCTCCCGGAATTATTTCCCCATGCCTGCTTAAAAATAAGCCCCCCTCAGGATTTCGAGATAAATATTGAGCCGTACATTAATCAAAACCCCGAGGCTTAAATCTTTCAAAAATACACGTTAGGGAGGTGAGTGGAAAGTAACCCGTTGCGGTATTTGTACCGTAGGAGAGTAGATAAATAAGCAGGGGTAAAGAGTGTAAATATAATACAAGAATGCCTCCTTGTACTCGCACCACTCCCACTATTCTTCCCTCCTTTCTTTAATCCTCGGGCCAGATATGCTCTCCGTATATGCTTCTTCAGTCCTCCAGCGTTTTCCAAGCCCCCAGGGGGGTGGGCAGGGGGTAAGGTTCATCTCATGAGGCCCCCCTGGCAAGATCTCGAGATTAAGAGGATGATGCGGGGGTGAGGGGCATGGGAAGGGGGGGTGTCTCCTACAAGGAGGGGTAACTTACCCCGGGTAAGGGACATTGGTTGGGGGGCGGGGTGGGGAATACGTCCAAACTGTCGGTGAAAGGGGTGTGGGGCGCAAAGGGTTTGAGGGGGCGGGAGTGCTGGGAAGGGGGGAAGGGGGTCGCAGTGGTGGAGGAAAGCAGAGGAGAAAGGATTTTGAGAACAAAAGCCTTCGGAACAAAGGGCATTTTTCCAGCCTTGCAAGAGATGGTACGGGGGAATTTCCGAGTTCTTCCTCAACCTCCCCGTTCCTCACTCTTAGTGCGTACGTGCCCTACGCTTACATACACAGGAGTCTTGTTTGTGATGCGGGAAGGTTAGAAGGGGAGGCAGGAACTCTCGTAGGGCCTGGGCAGCCTGGGAGACTCAAGAAAAGGGTAGGAAGGCATAAAGGCTGAGGTGACGTTGGGAGGGGTTTTCGGGAGAGGGGCGGTCTTGGCATATTTGAATGGGTGAAAAATCTCACTGCAGCAGGTATTCCATTAAAACAAAGGTCCCTCCGGTGAAGAAAGGTTGGCTCATGAAAGGAGCGGGAGTGTTATAAGGGCTTTGGAGGAGTGAGGACTGTCTTGCAGACCTTCCGGAGGGAGCCTGAGTGGAGGAAAGACTAGGAGAGGGTCTTTATACTCCCCCTGGCACCACCCGCTGGCAGTGTGGGAGGGGTTTTAAGAAGTGAATGGCAGTATTGGGCCTGGTTGATTGTTTGAAAGTGCCATCTTAGTGCGAGCTCGGGGATGTGGGCGGTGCGTAGCCATTCTCTCCGTCCGGGTTATGTTGGAGTTACGGTAGTTTAGGGGAGATTTTTCCCTTTCCATAATAAAGACTAAAATAGCATTTTATTTTAAAATTTAAGCAGATATAAGAGGCATGGAGTGAATATTTCATTAATAATGCCGCATAAACTTTGCTTTACATGACTAAACTTTATTTATGATCCCAGTATTTAATTAAATACTAGTTTAGGGTGCCCGTTGAAATTCAACGGGAAGAAGAAAAAATTATAACTGTGTCATAAGGCTAAAGACTAAGTCGTAAATGCTAGTGGCGTAAAATATCTTTTGAAGATCAAATATTTGGTTGCCAAGGAAATATGATATTGTTAGTTCCAAAGAAAATGTGAGATTTTTCAGCTAAAAGATGACTTTCACACGAATACGAAACAATAAGAATTTTCATTTATTCAGTCATTCGATAAAAAAAATCCAGCCCTCTATCTCGATTGAAAATAATTTAAAAAAGCAAAAAAATAACCACCGCACCGAACCCATTGATTAGCATGGACCACCAAAGGGGCGTTTGAGGGGCCTTAGGGGACCCTTAGGCCTTTTTAATATAGCCTATATTACCCACAGATATATTTTCTATCTACAAGCCTAATTTCAGCTCAACCGGGCCAGTAGTTTTTGTTTGATCGAGTAACAAACATACACACATACAAACTTTCACATTTATAATACTAGTAGGATACACGTTTGAGGCTTTGCGTCGCCTTATTTAATATGAGTTATCTTGAGGCGTCGCTTTGTGATTTTTTTTCTATTGTTGATAATGAACAATTATAAATCTGTAGGTACTATTTTAACATTTATTAGCCTACTAAATAGTTCAGTTTGAAAAAAATACAAAAATTATAGCTGTTCATCATGAATATTGCCTTAAACTACATCATAAATCACCTTAATAAGGGGACAAATGTGTCTAAAACTTGGTTGGCAGATACGTAAGTGTGAAAAAAGTACACATTTATATTTTCTCACAATGAATTGCCTTATTTGTTTCATACCAAGCGCTGAAAACACCTTCACAATCGAATGATTTGGTGGAATTTGATAAAAATGATTGTCGTGAGTTGTAAATTTATTTCTTAAAATAATTAATAACTCGCAGAAGCTACACACTGTCACCTTTCTGACACTCTCAAAATGTTTGTTTGAAATTTTTCATTTTTCATAATAAATATCACCAGAGAGCAGATCCATGATCTCTGGTGATATCTATCTAAAAGAGCTATTAATTATTGGCAAATGTTTTATCAACTAATCAAGTATTGCGGTAACTGGCTTATATTTTGATACCATTAGAAATTTGAGACATTTTCATTTATAGTTAAACTATATTCAATGCATTTTATATAAATTTATATCTTGCTCAAACCTTATGGATATTTTATGGAAAAAATGAAAATAAAATCTACCCTTGGTTAGACTTAGCGTGCATTTTTCTGTACCTTCACTACGTTAATGAAACAACTTAGCAACCCGTATTGAATTTTATAACTTCTGCTTCAAATTTCGGGGGTGAAACATTTACAACGAGAAAGTATTCACTTGGACCGGAAATGGAACCACCGACCTTTGACATGATAATCCTTATATCCTGCTGAAATAGATACGGACATTCAGAAATCAGGGCAGCGTATCGCCTACGCATTGGATAAATGGCTATAGTCTGATTCAATTTCCAGGTGGAATTTTTTTCCCGTGGCAGTTTATGTGAATAAAGCCCGTGTTAAGATACGATTACTTGAGATTCGATCGAAATTCAATCAGCGTGAAATTAACTTGTGGGAGCTTTATCACAATCATTTTTCCAACCCTTTTTGTCTGTCTCTTGATGAATATTTTAGTACATCATGGGAGGAAGGCAATGTATTGCCCCATGGGCGACCATACATGGGGCAGGGGGGTCCGCGCCCCCACCCGAGAAAAATAAGAAAGGGAGGGGAAAATTTAATTAATTTATTATTTTTGCAGGATTAAATTAATATTTCAGTCATAAATTTAGAAAATTGTCATTCACCTAATATGTTCCAAAAATGTACTCATAAATTTACAAAACTTTCCCGAAGAGGGCTCTTCCGACCCCTCCTTCTTAAACCTATGTCTTGGTTCCTCCCTGGAAAATATTTCATGGGCGTCCATGTATTGCCCTACTTATCACTTCAAATATTAAAAAGCTTTCTTAGTAACACGCACAATGAACGTCAAGCATTCTTAATTTTTAATTTGATGCGAAAGAATGGTACTCAGTCTCCGCTCTAAAGTCGCTACGTTAGTGACACGTTAAGGGCTAAAGATAACATGTCACTATTTCTTCTATAAAATGCTTTTTATACGGGAGTTATGAGATATTCAGGGTCGTCTGCCTCCGGAGGTCTTTAGAGACCTGGTGAAAGAGTGAAAGGACAAGGACTTGCCAGTCGACGGTGTATCTCTAACTTTCTTTCTCACCTTCATCCATTCTGCCCTGCAGTCAACATCAATGCCTAAAAACTAATACATATGTAATCATTCTTTTAATGAGTCCAGTCCTCTTGTCAAGCTCCTTGGTGTGCGATGTTTCCTTCAATAATTCAGATGGGCGTCTCGATTGAAGGTTGATTTATAAATTCTACGTTTTTTCATTTTAAATTTTGGAAAGTGCATATTTATTCTTCTCTTGCTTATATACCCATCTCCTCCTTGAAAGGTCACTGGATAATATTCCGAATGCGTTGTCTTTTCAAATGTGAAAATGTTAGCCTCTGATGCATTGCGGCTGCATAAACTTAATAAATGTGCGAGTGCTAGTTATTAATTTGAAAGAAATGGAAACCTCTATGGAAAGAGATAGGAATAATTTTCTTGTAACTATTTATTATATGTATTAAAATGATATGCTGCGTGTACTTGTGATAAAATGCTTTAACCAGTGAAGAATCATAGAGCCTAGGTTAGGATTAGAAATGTAGCAATATATGCTGATTATAAAGTTATTAGAAATAATGTTAATATTCAAGTAATAACTGCAAAACGTACTTTGAGTGCGATGGGACTTATAATAAATGTAAAATACAGATTCGGGTTTAATGTGGTGGAACTGTTCCATAAATACAGAAACGAAACATCTTCATTTTTCCACTGGTTAAAGATTTAATATGGCTAACTTGCAGGAAAAAATATATAATTATGAATAAAAAAGTGAAAATATGACCCTATAATTGGTAACACAAGGCAGATTCTGTTCAAAAAACTTCCAAACCATTGGTAAAACTCCAATCGATAATGAGAAATACTGCATGTGTTTTAGCCAAGAAAATAATTCTGTATATCTTTTTATGTAATTTATAAATACTAAAATAATTAATATTCTTTTTAGATCTCATTGTCTTTCCATTGTGCCTAAAATCACTTTTTTTTTCTTCTTACAGGTGAGTTGAAATTTCCATGACATTCAAAAATAATTTTAGCCGAAGATCCAGTGCAAGATTTAGTAAGTAATGATTTTTCTCACTTTTCTTCTCATCTAGTGAAACTATTATAATGTAACGTCACTTCCAATCCCCCTGATGTATACTTACTAATGTTAGATACGCATTTACCTTGTTATCAATTGCAATCATTTATTTTAAACCCATTACACAACCAAATGTCCTACTAAATATGATAATAAAACATATCATATACCTAGTTAATTGAAAGCAAAAGGGCTTTCGTCAGTGAAAAGTTAGGGGGAAACTATTGGATAAAAAACTATATCATCGAAGGAAGCATCTTATTATTCCGACGTCCTTTCTTTACAGAATCAATTATCTCACATGAATAAACACAATAGTAAACTTTCGTAGGCATGGCAAACTTTTAGTTACAAAAATTCGATCAAAATACGTCGCTGATGACGCTGAAGCCTTAACCGTTTTAACGGGGTAAATATCTTGCTCCTCTCTTTGCTAAACTTTTTACTTCCCCATCTCCTTCATCGAATATTTTTTTCCTCCCAAAAACAGCCGAGTGATCAATATTGGTTCCTCTTTGTTATTTTTTCCGATCGAGTACATTGTGTCATTAACTGACCGCAAACGGTTTCCGTGTTATTTCTGAATAAAACAAACAAAAACCCTTGGGCCTCGCCAAATTGAGTGAATCCCAATTTGGATGGTACCGTTGAGTTTATAAGTACTCAGAGTGTTATGTGTACACAAGTAAATAGACGATGTAGTTTGAGCCACTGTGAGGAACCTCAAGCTCACTTAACATTTAGTCCCGTGTAAATTTAATCATTGCTAACCATTAAAGTGGGATAGTAATTTTTCCCAGGGTAATGGCGTCTGTTTCCCATACATATGTTTTCAAATTTTATGACTGGGTCTTAATGTACAACTGAATATGTTATTGCAAATGTTTCCTTATACCAAGTAGTGAAAAATTATAAAAATGCAGTGAGAAATATGACGTTTGCCTATTTCGGAGTTATGAGAGTAAGCATCCGTGTTCATAGCTGTCAAAATTTGAGCTCAGCAGTTCCAAAGCTTTCTTCTGAGGCTATATGGGCCTGCGTATTTTTAATGGGGTAGTCTTGGGTCCTTTCATTTCATAAAAGTTTCGTCTTCAGAAGTGACGTCTAAAATAAAGAGAATTCAAGTATTGAATTTGCGGCTCGTAAAAGAATTTTTTTCAAAGGGGAAATTTTGCCATTAATTCTCATAATAATATATCGTAGGCGTTTCCTCTAAGTCCACACGAGGATGAAAATGATTATCGAATCATTAAAGGAGGAATTTAAATACGTCCCGTCAATCTAACCGTTTATACGAGGTTGCTCGAAGGCACCTTCGATTTTTTTCGTCGCCCTGACGGTTGCTACATTGGAACATGACAGGTGAAAGGACGAGGGGAAACAGACAGGAAGTTCCAAGACCACATGAGCAATGTTTGGGGGAGAGGTGGGACATGTTTTCCGGAGGAAAGGAGTAATAAAATGCCAAAACAGCACCCCTTTCGTCTGAATATCCAGGAGGGAGGTCGAAGGGAAGAGTAGGGAGTGGGTTAGGCGCCTAATATGCGCGAGATTCACAGTTCCGTCGCCCGCCGCAGCGGCGCAGCGGGCCGAGCTGTCGAGTTCCAGCGAAACTGATTGCCCTTGACGCCTTCGGCCCTTGTTATTCTTGCGAAGCGATTTAATACAACTGGGGAGGGGGAGGACAAAAGGTTCCGGCTGTCCCCCCGAACGAATTGGTCGCGAGGTCTGCTTTAGTCGTTCCTCTTCAACTTCTCTTTCTCTCTTTTCATCTACGTTCTCTCCCATCTCCCTTCGCAATACATTCCGAGCTCTTTCTCTTCAAACGGAGACAAAAAAATACATAATGCGTAACGCTGGAAGCATGTGTTTGACGGCTTGACGAAGTCACTGCGGGAACCTGCAGTAGGCTTGCATCTGCCGTCGCTGTTATGCTTATAAGGGGGGAGAGAATGTGAAAAAATGAATGGTGGAAGGCGGAAAAACACAAACGAAACGCGCAATTCGCGAAAAGAAATTATACGGAGCAATTTCTTCATGGCCCTCAGTCCTATTCACCTATCCCGCCTTATACGCGCCCCTATGGGAACATGCGCTCCGGGAAGCCTTCAGAGAAGATTTGGGAGATAAGGTTCGGGAGGTTATAGCACAGAAGGCTACCGTGGATGGAGTACGGACAAGATAAATAAGAGGATAAAACGGATGGTTGACCCTGGATCAAGTAAATATTTTGAAGACTCAAAGGGCGTGCGTCTTCTCCAACTCGTCTCCCCTCCTTACCCTGTCCTGCTGGAGCGCCGAGACGGTAAAATAACAAGTGATATACTGGTGCCGTAATTAACTTACGCAATCGTCTGAGAGATGGAAAACGTGGTAGAGAGGGGTGGTGGGAGAAAATGAATTAATGGCCAGTTGAGAAACATGTGGTCTGCCAGTAGGTACGGTTTTCGAATACTAACTTTTGACATCATACTGTGCATTACCTGATTGTTTACTAATGTCAAGTGTTGGTTAAATTGCCTGAAAAATGTGATTGGGGAAAATTAAAATGAATTCATAAAAAAGATATTCAATTACGAGTAAATGTTTCTCGTGATTAAAAAAAACCCCTCCGTTCATACTCAACGTGGGCCTTCCCAAAAGGCAATCCTGGAAACTTCAGTGCCGTTGATGAAGTTAAAATTAAGTTCAATACAATTCCATTCATTCTAGATGAACTGATGAACTCTGCATAATAATTCAGAGGTAATAACTTTGAATAAGGGCTGCTATTAACTATGAAAAATGCCAATAAAGCAAAAAAGAAGACCAAGATGAATAACGATTTCGTAAGCTGTACCCTTTCGTGATATTCTGCATTATAAGAAATGTGAATTTATGCGGTTATTAATAAACATAAAACATAACATTAAAAAGCATAAAACTACTGGCAAATGTGAACGAGAATACTGTAAGACTACAGGTACATGTTCTTCAAGGAGAGATTTATCTCATGGATTGATTCTGCAGCTGATACTTCTCCTTAAGCAAGGAGAATCTCAACCGTTCATATTTTTTTCGAACAATGTCGTTCCCCTGAAATGAATAAACTTTTCTACTCTTTCGGAATATCGGAGAAGGAACGCGAGACTTTTTCATCGTCGGAGTGAGGATAAAAAGGGGGAAGCCCGAAAAAACAACATTCATTTTATCGACGCAGATGTTTATATAAAGGAGTGGCAAAGCAAACAGCTTGGTCCGGCGTTTTTCCCGTGGCCACCATCCCTCCCTCCTTCATTGATAAACATACCTGTTTGTTGGTTTTTGGAATTTGATATCATTGTTTGAGAGATAAAAATTTGTAGTATACTCCCCCCTTTGTTATCTTTCGTTCCAATATTTTATAAAACATTGGCTTATTAATAAAAAATTTAAAAAATTCTGTCTTTAAACAAAAAGCGGCGCTTGAGAGATAATGGAATTCGTGTTGACCAAACAACGGGACAACGTCCATTCCTATTTGTCTCGCTCTCCGTTCACGTCAAACCGAGGCATTCAAATAAAATGTATGCGTATGTATGTACCTACCTACGTACACCGCGTTTAAAAATAAAATACAGAAGAAAGTTTTCAGTCCATAATTAACATCGGCACCAATTTAAAACACGAAGACAAGTGGTCCGTTATTTGCTCACGCATACAAAAGCCATTAATTCAATCACGGTGTCTGTGTGTATTCAATGAGGTCATTTTTCTTCGCTTTGACGTTTTTAAAACATCCGTCCGTTCCTGCGCAACGTGTCACCCCTGACCTCTTACTCTTTCTCTCCCTCTCCTCTCTCCTGGGAACAGGAAATAATTTATTTAAATGTTCGAACGAAGTGTTATGGTAATATTTGTGAGCGATAAATTCTCTTGTTTGCCTCTGTGAATTGAAATTTTCAAGTGTCTCTCGTTTTATAGTTCGTTTTAGTGGAGCATAAGGAAACGTGGTAGGAGCTGATTAATCAATCGTATACAATGTTGGCTTGAATTTCTACAGCTCATTCAAATGCCATAGAGTCACCTGTGAAGAGAGACCTGCAAATGGAAAAAAACGGCTTGTATGGTTTGCTATCCTAAATTTCGAAGTGTGTTTTGCGTTTACACAGATTAATTGGACATTTTTAAAATTAAGGGTCTGTTTTTAACATTCAGCCTATTATAAAAACCTTAAAGAATATATGGTTTAATTTTATATTTACGTTTTTAAATTAAATTCGGAAGCTTCTGATTAGATTAATTTCCCAGGACCTATACGAGTCCCTTCAGTTGCTTGGCAAATTTGTTTTCATTTTTATAACTATTAGACCCTGTCGGGATGGCCATTTTATTCCATGACAAAGTATTTTTATTGCCAGCAGTTTGGCAGGTACTGTTTGTTTTCAACTTTCGAGTCAAATGTATGATCGTATATCGTATGTGCTAGGTAATGGGGACGGTATATCATCCGGTGGATGAAATCATGATATTTTCCCAATGATAAATCAGTAACTTATATGATACGTTATAAAACTCATAATATGTCAAATATAAGGAAAAATATGTGCCTTGATATTTTTTTGCCTTTTGAATGATCTTCGTGTCCTAACAACTGAATTTTTAAAATTTAATTTAAACGTTGAACTTTGTAGAAGAGTCTTAACTCACTCTTAACAGATTTACCCTGGTGTCTTTCTATGATCCCTGGTGTATAATGAAGATTAACAGAATATATGTATATATACAACTGTACATACATTTCCTTTCTTGCTCTCTCTAGGTTTTTTGTCGTAGATATGACATCGCTGTATCTATCGTGCACATAATATCCTGCAAGCATCACAAGGTTGTGTGGCAATGGATGAAATTTTACCCAACGTCCACTGTACTAATGGCTGTAAACGCTTTGGCTACTACGTGTGTAAATGCATGGATTCATAAAAATTTAAAAGTTGTACAGCAAGCACGCGAGAATGTAAATTATCCTCTTTCAGGGGCCAGCAATACAAATTGAAGTACCTACCTAATATCTGTGAAAAAAGTTAGTTAAAGGAGCAATATTTCCAAGATCATACAACCGATTGCATTGAAACAAAATACTTCAAATATAGCATTCATCAGTGCATTCATTTTTATGCGTTTAGATATTTTCTCACCTTAGCTGTACTTGTTCAAAATTTATAATAGCAAAAATTCTCCTTTTATGGTGATTAAAAACCGGTGGCCCAAATTTAATTGATTGTCACTCAGTTAATTTCAGTTTTTTTGAATTGAGATTAAAATATATGTTGGCCAAAAATGTCTATAATATTTTACTTCAAAGTAATCGTTTATATCCTGGAATTTACACAAATCGTGGATAAATTTTTAAATATCTACTAATTTGTAAAGAAGAGATTCAATTGAAGTTTTTTAGATACACGTATCTATGTAACCGTTACGACGAAGGGAATTTTTCAACTTTGCAAGGATGATTGGCAAGTACATACACAAATCCGGGAGTGTATCTCAGCATCCCATCCTCTGCCATTTAAGGTGGCTGGAGCAACAAGCGTATATCATTGAGTTCACATTTTGATTATTCTTTTATAGTTTTTCGATAGCTATTGGAGGGTGAGGAACGCAAGCAACCGGAAGTTGGCGTTAAAATGGCCCTCGCGACGTCGCCACAAGTTTAAAAAAAGTTCTTTGTCCACATTCCATTGAAGTATATAACAATCTATGCGGTAATGCACCATGCATGCAGCAATACCAATTATACAGAGTATAAAATTTTAGAATTTTACCTCAATTAATAGCATATTATGACTTTAGTTTTCGGCACGGCATTTGAAATTTTGTAGAAAAGTATTTTTAAATGTTTTTTTTGTCTTAAACTCGGCGTGGGAACTTTATATTTGTTAGCAACCGTTTTAATAATATTGAGTGTGTTATTTAGCGTTTAGAACAAAATATGCATACATTTCAACGAATATTACGAAATGCATATCACGTTCTCTAGGGTTACGTGTTAAAATAGCAATGAAATTCCAGAATATTAAATCTATAAAATGATTTTTTTTTTATCTAAAAGCACCTATACTATTAATAAAATAACATATGCGAAGTTTCACGCAAAACTGTGCATAGAATAAAATCGCTCTAACCACCTCAATACATTCCTTATCCCTTCCCTTGACGTGTAAGGTAGTTTGAGAGTCGAATTTATGTAAAGCTCGACGAATTAGGAACTCATTATAAGGAAAGGAATCTCATTCTTCCAATGATCCAAAATATCATCCACTTTCAACTATACCTTTCGAGATATTTTCCGAAGAAAAACGGCCATTTTCCATTGAAAATTGCACGGGAAGAATTATTAACATCAGGGACAATCTACTTTTTAAAAACTGAACTTATCACGTATGATCACGTCAGAAATTTAAAAGTGTGACTAGCAGACCTGCAGCCTGCTGTGCACGCAGACTGTCTGAGAAAGGTAGACTCGCTCTTAAAAAGTGAACCCAGGAGTCACGAAAAACATTGCTAAAACTTTTAATGGTTGGTCATCGTGGGCAGGCATGATTTCATCAAAGCTGGAGTTTCTAGAAAAACAGTTAGGCATTTTTTGCACATTGCATTGTTTTCGGTGCCCCACTGGCAATTTTACTTCCCCAAAACAGCAATCACGGGAGCGATATTTGACATACTCCGAGGTCAGTTTCTCGCACATTCATATAGCAATCGTAATGGTATAAGTAATACTTCTAAGCTTTCGACATGAAGTTTGTACCAATATTGAGATAGTGGCACACGCAAATGCATTGAAACATTTACGACCTTAGGTATTTATCCAGAAAAATAAAGCATGGAAAACTCCTGAGATTAATTTCACTTACGCTAGCTAATCGTATATCTTATTCAGTAAAACCAAATAAAGGGAACGGCAATATCAAAACACCTAAATGAATATCTTAACGTTGAGTTTACAAAAATTTGACATGAACATTATTGTTTTGGAGTGGCATTCATTTAATCATTCACCCGGATAATTTCTAAATATCTTCACTAGATAACTTCAATTACGTAAAAGTAGCTATATATCAAGGCAAATAAAATAAATGTGAATAAAGTAATACAGATATCGTAGTGTAATCAACATTTACCTGAAAAAGATAAATTAACAACGTTTATATGCCCATGAGGTTTGTAACTGATTGTAATTTAATGAGTGCTGTTTACTTCACCGTTGCTAACTTAAATAAATTCATCGTTGTTAAGCAGTTTTTACGGATTTTGACCTTAATAGCCACGGTTTTTTGCATTTTTCTTTGCACCACCAACTGCTAAAAATCCAAAACTACTACCAAATCATGCAAACAGAGAATACACATTTAATGCACCAAAACTCATTTCTCTAGCTCAAAACTTGAGAGAGAAATAAATCAAATGGATACAGAATGACTGACTGACACGCTACAAAATTAATACTACATAGATTTTTGTTTACTTCCTCAACTTTTTTTCAAAATAAATTACTCACCCCAGAATCTGTTATTGAATCTTAAATAAGTCTTTGTTTGTGAAGGCGTTTTCAGCATACGGCATGAAAAACTTGTTAAGTTAAGACCTTATTATATTTAAATAACAAAAAAATCTTCAATCATATTTGGTAAATTTTTTGCGTTATTAATGTTATAATATTTAATTCATGATTCTTACAGTTGCTTGAATTTGAAAATAAAGTTTGAATATGGTCTTCATTATGACTAGAGAAATATCTCGCTCCAACAACCTCAAACGATACCATTCATGCCCATTCTCCTCGCTCGCCGCACCCTGCCCCCCTATGGCACGCATGCTCTCAGACCTTCCTAAAAACCCCTTTCTAACCCTCTGAGCGACTATGAAAGGGCGTTATTAGGGCGCATTCGCCCTTAGCTCCGCCACCGGCAGACTCGCTTCACCTCACCGGCCGAAGTGCCATTCATCCGATTATATGGTTTCTCCGAATCGTCCCCGAATAAAAGGGAGTAAAATATATGATATTTGTCTTGTATATATATTGGTAAGTGAAAAAGAAGGAAGGGTGATGTATTCACACCCTCCTACCTCGTTCCCCTCTTTTCTCGCCGACCCGGCATAGTGATATGAATGACGAGGGGTGAAAATTGGGAGCAATCGCCAGTTCGAAGATTGGATTTGCTGCAGCTCAACTCTCCATCACACGTGAATCCATCTGATGCAGTACTTCGAAATTCCTTTACTTAGCATTTCTCAAGATTTGCTTTGTACTTATGGCTATTCAATAGAGTAGGAATAGTAAGATGACCTAGGAAATGCTTCATAATGGTGAGTGAAGAGAGAAAACTTCTACAGGAGATCAGGATGAGGCAGAGTTGGTGGTTGGAGGAGGTAATGGGGGGCGAAGGGTTGCTGAAGGCCGTGATAAAAGTGATGCTGTAAACGGGGACGGGGATGGAAGTGATAGTCTTTATTGACGGCATGAAGATAAGTAGGACATATGCTGAGAGGAAGAAGGAAATTGGGTAGATAGATGCGTGTTTGTGCCTGTGATAATTTAGAGGATATTTACTCCCTTCAATTTACTTCTACATCTACATAATTCCCTTCAAGCCACCTCATGTGTGTTTGGCAAGGGGCGAATTTTCATCAAAATGCACGTCTCTATTTCTTACTTAAGGAAATGTAACTACGTTGAATAATGTACTAGCAATAATCCTGAAAATCCTGAAAAAAATAGTCAGCAGATGAAGTTTCACTAAAATGCACTACGCTAAAGGTGTGCGTCCATTGCTGTGGAAACTTAAGTGTGTTAGAGCATTTTGCAACTACATAAACACTATTTTAACCGGGAGATTACCCTAATAGTAAACTAAATTAGATACGAGGATCGTTGTTGGGGGTGGAATATCTTACAGCATTTCGCGTTTGACCTCCGTTCAACCCTCACACCGGTGGCTCTCACCCGGCCTCTTCAAACCAGCCTCCCACATGGCCAATTCCAGTCCAGAGGAAACTCCCTTCCCGCCCTCCCTTATGTAAACCTCCTTTGCCCGTGCACATACATCCCTCCTCCACGCACGCAAAAACCCTCAGCCTCCTCTGTTCCTGTTGTTGGTTGATGGAGCGTGGGTGCATGTGCCGGGAAAATGAAAAGAGCGCCTGGTGGAAGGAGGAGGGTGTGGGGCTCGCGTGTATGAAGTGGGAGGATCCAGTTGGCGGATGACGGGAAAGAGAGAAGACTGAAGGATGGTGAAGGGGGTTTCGCTGCCTGACTGGGTTCACGTTCCAGAATGCATTGTGGAGGGTGGATAGGTGGTTGGGAGGGAGGGAAGACGGAGGCCTTAAGATGGCAGGCAGGCGGGGGCCTTATAAGAGGTGTGCTGCTGGCATAATGGGAAGAAAGGGGAGGATGGGAGGATAGTTCGAGAGGGGGCTTTGTGGGATTGTCGGAGTCTGTTCGTGGATGTGGTGAGGGGAGGGTGTTTGGACGAGGGTATGTTGGAATAGGTTTGGATTTCCCATAATGAGCGGGGGTGGCGAATGAATGCCAACGAATTTTCGTGGGATCCAGATGTGAATTATTTACGCCATTGCCTTACCCTTGAGGGTAGTTGGCAGGGGGGTATGCGAGCTCCGGGCTTTAATTATGGAGGCGATCTTGAGAGAATGTTGTGTTGGGGGAATGAACGTGGTGACGGAAATATTTTTGGAAGTAAAATTAACTTTTCACTCCTAACAAGCATATTTAAGTTATGAAAGTTGATTTCCTAGGAGAAGAACGAATATTAGTACATATATCATGTTGGTTTATGACGTTGTCCTAATGTTTTTATCCGAATTATTTTATCTGGAAGAAGAGTAGGGAGCTGTCATTAGTTGACTTAATGTTAATATAATAATCGTGTGCCTTCCTGCACTGACTCCCACACACTGCTCAAGATCTTATGGGAAGAAGTTTTGCCTGAGGTATATTGTTTTCAGTGTTAAAAGTATATTTATTTAATCGGATAAATCTACTTCGCAAATAATCTACTTTTACAAAAAAAGGATTCGTGCAGGTTATTGACATAATTTAGTATTTTTTTTAATACGCAGCATTTCTTCAGAAATTCTGGTGCTTTCTTTCAGTTGACTTAGTGCAGTCTAACTTTGTCTTAGAAGGTGCATGTACATGAAAACATTTTCTCTAAGAGGTGAGAACCCGTTGGTCTGCAAAGAAGATATTGCGTTAATTTACGGGAAACTGTGGAATTCGCAAACGAATCAGAGACGTGACAGTACTCTTCACCGGTCGCAAGAGTAAAATTTCCATATTCATAGAGGTGAGGTTAGAAATAAAGAGAGAAATGTTTAATTCATGCAACGTGTTGATGACGGTTTAAACTTGTACACTTCCTTAGTGGTTATTTGCATTGCCGCACGATTATTGCACCTTGAGCTCCACATTTGTAGGCATGAATTCTTCTGTACCGGAAGTTTCAGTGTAGTTCTATCGGGAAGTGCACACAGTTTGAAAAAGAAACAGATATATTGACTCCGTGAATGGTTGTACATACTTAAACCAATTACAACATCCAACGTATCAATAAACTAATCATACATTTGCCAATGCCATCACTCTTTTTCGGTGTCTGCGTAGACAGCAATAAATTAGACGACATTAATCATAGCGTGTCCTATCTAAAAAGTACATCTTTAGAGAAGTTTATCCATCCATCTGTGTCACCAAAGAAGCGTCATTCTGAGAAGTCTAAGGCGTGACTAACCGCTTTCGTCGTTCAAATAGACGTGTTTACCAATTCCAGAGTCTTAAAGGAGACTTTTGGTAAACGTCTATCTATCGAGAATGAATTCTCATAGCGGAGAATTCTTCCAGTCAGAAGAGCAGTGCTAACTGATAAGTTCCGCCTGGGCACATAACAGGACAGCAAACAAGGAGTAATGAATTGCCGCATTTTCCACGCAAACCTTTCGGTGGCGGGGAACTTTCTCGCGAGTGTGGCCATCGACTGAAAAATTTGCTGAATTCGTTTATTTGTCGTCCAAGCTTGGTTGAGCTCCATGTTTACCAAGGGATGCCTGCTTTCCCATATTCTTGCCGAAAAAACTTTTTAGTTGTTAATGGTTAGATCAACTCATCTTGACGGAGTATAAATACAGCAATGAAATTTTCATGGTCACATATGGGTAGTTGTAGCTTGTTTTATTAAATTCGTATAGCATAGATTGATAAATTTGTATTCGCAGCCAGATACATGATCACATTCTGCATATTACTAATAGATCGTAATAATTTAATTGCTAATTTTCTAGATATTTAAGGAGTTTATATCGGTTTATTCGGTATATTAGCTTCCGATATAAAATTAATATTATAGCTATCTTTGCCCCTTAAATACATAAATACCATTAGAAGCTATTGGTGACCTGTATATGGGATCCTCTTGGGAGGATAGCAATACTAAGGAATATGAGTAATTTTATAACTGTAAGCAAATATCTGTTAATAAAAAACTTCTGCACAACTAACAAAAAAAAATGCACAACTAAAGCAAGTATAAATGTATAATTTGCTGGGAAGACCTATTTAAGTTGTCCTGGTCAACTATTCACTATATTAAAGGCTTTAAGAAAGGTTGTTAAAGATATCTATATGTATGGAAGTAGCATTGATTATGATTTACCGGTTTAATATTCGGTATTTTTTCTTAGCATAAATATGAGAGTGGTCCTCTATCGAGTCAAAATTCCAAAATTAGCATTTAAGGCTAAAAATAAAACTTTCAGGAGGAAAAAATTTACCATCCGTCAATCCAGCTAAAATATGGTTGGGAAGAATTCTTCAAGATCATTGCATTCTTTCATTTAATAATGGCAATTAATTATGGTAAGACAATTAAGGATAAATAAATATAATTATCGATAGGCTTACCATATTCTGGTTATCCAAACCGGGGTGTATCTAGTTGTGAAGAGACTAAAATAGGGTCAAAATTTGCACATTTTTAATAGAAGTGAAGCTTATGGTGCACATTATTTTATTCATTTATTGCAGTTACAAAGTACAAGTATTACTTGCAGCTGCGATGGCTAGTTTTAGTACCAATATCCGGAGTACCGAGGTCGAACCTCGTTGCCAGTGTGGAGTGGCTGGATATTTCTTCGCCCCCGTCGAGTTATTCCCCTGCCCCTTCAACCAAGTGAAAAACTCTCAATATACCACACGAGGATACGTTGTTCAATTTGATTAAATATTTTTGGATTACACGTTTCTCGCCATAAATTTATCGCTGCTCATTTCTCCGTGCAGTTGACATCGGGCCTAAGGAAGAAGTTTTGGGAACTTTTTGTGTCAAACAGGACATATTTGCCAAACGGGAGGGATGGACCCTGCCTAACCTGGGCGTACGGTATACCTATTTATGGATATACAGTTGTATTTTTTATAAATATAGGCATATTTAAAAAAAAAAATACAACTATAGGCATATTTTTTATGTATCAGTTTGATATTTTCCGTATATTTTCAAATTGCCTTCCTCTCTGCACGTGAGCTCATACATTTCTTAGGTGTTTCACAACGATTGTGCGTTAATCGGCAGGGAGGCGGATAGGGGAATATTTATATCCTCTTAAGTCCTCCTAGATAGTGCCTCTCTTGTTTGATCAAGCCTTGCGGACGCTCCCCCTTTTGCTGAGCGTCTCTTATCTCATCCGCCGCTGAGCGTCTGGCTTCGGGAATGAGTGACTTTCCGATCAATTCATCTCTGGGAGTTTTTCTTCCATTTTCCTACTCTCCGCCCAAGAAAAATAAATTCACGGCTTCCTGGTGGGACGTCTGGAGGCATCAATGAAGCACTTTGTCACCCTCCTACCCTTCCCCCCGTCTCATTTCCTCATTCACCCAACGTCACTCTATCTCGAATTCCCCGACCGGCTGTCCCTCAAGCTTTCGTATTCGTGAAGGAAAAGACTTCGCGTCACCATTCCCCCCCCCCCCCGGCCCCCTTCCGAGCAATAATACTCCTGAAGAGATGCCACGTTGGATTTTCCCATAGCTAAGCGCGTGGGGTACTAAAAGTTTTTCCGTCTCCCGTCACGAGAACAGTATGATGCAGGATCCAGTTATTCTTTGGTTTTCTCCTCTTCGCTGAGACCCCCCAACGTAGTATCAATTGCATGACGTGAACAAAGAAGAAACGGACTTGAAAAGTTTCGTTTACTATCCCAAATGCACCTTCTATCGAGGACAATAGAATAGAATTGAAAATATTTTTCACGTCTATTGTGAAGATAAAAGATATACTAAGGTGCTTATAGAGCTCAAATAAACTTAGATCAAATAAATGTTCATAGCATATACGATACCCATTCATAAACTGATAAGTTTTGTGTGCTATCCATATTTCATTCCATGGAAGGTATGAGAATAGAATAGAAAAAATGTTGATTTTGGACCTCCGGTATATTGTAAATGTACAAAAATGACAAAGGTGTATATAGAGCTCAAAACAAGAGAGAATAAATGTTCATAAGATATAATACACTGGTACATAAACGTTCATTAGCGAATTCAGGTGGCTGGGATTTACAGATGAAAACTAAAATACTCGTCATGAAAGGTTTTAGGCAATTACAAATACTATGTTCTAATGCTAAAATCACTATGTTCCTCCAGAATTAGTTTAACTTTTAGTCTTAGTTTTGTGGCCTTGGATGGTACAGGGTTAAAATGGCAACTAGCATTATTTGCTCTTCACCATGATGTTACAAAGATTACGTAAAAACAAGTTGGGAAAAATTGATACGCTGGACGCAGGATTTTTGAGTATACAAATGAGTGATGTGCTAAACAGAAGCTTAGTATAGAATAACCTTGACAAAATATTTTAATGATATTTATCTGAGAAAATTATACTAATGGGAAAACTGAAAAATTTTGGGACAATTTTGTAACAAATATCTAATGTTTTTAAAAATACGTCTAAAAACCTTTCTCCTTTAGATCTCAGGAAAGGGCAAATGTGAATCACACCTTAGCAACGTTGTCTCATAAAGCCTCACACTTCTCTCAGACATTTCTCTCTAAATCAAAGTTTCTTATGCATTCCTTAGTCAATTCTCACAAATGTCTCATATATATTTTTACTAGGGAAGGTTGTAGGCATTACGATCCGGGAGAGCCTTGCATTATGGCCCCACGGCCGTTACCTGGCACGCGAGAGCTTTCGGCACGAACGCAAGGGGAAAACATAACGAACCTATTGGAGGTGGAATGGAAAAAATAAAGAGATTGGCTCCCCCACGTCGACTGAAGGGGAGGGGACTGGCGCGAAACCCTTGCACTGTTTTTCTTATCGTTCTCTCTCCTTTTTTTCCATTCGCTTTATTCACTGTCCCCCATCCCCTTCCGCCTCGCTTGTGTACCAACCTCCCCCTTCCTTCCCTCTCCCCCAAAGCTCACCAAAGCGAGGCCTGCTTGCTTTATCCCCGCCTGGCTGCTCTACAGGCGCCACACCTCTTTCAACCATCTGCCCGCTTCTTTTTGGGGCCGTGAATACACCGTGGGGATGGGATGGGTAGGTTATTTGGTGGGTTAGGGCGGTATGGGAACACCGGTGGGAGGGCTGTGTGGCATAGATTACAGAAGAGCTTGCTTGGAACTATACGGCACGGTAGGCTTACCATACGTCCCGGTTTGGCCGGAACGGTCCCGGTTTGAAGGGTGGATCCCGCCTAGAGTCCGCCCAAGATAATAGCGCAGTTGAAATATTCTGATTTCGCTTAGGAAGAAGTGAAAGTTTAAAAATATTTTCGCGATCGTATGATTTAAACAAAGGCCACCATCATGGTTTCTTCGGTCACGTGAATCCCTTCCCTAGACGGGATAGGACGTGTTTACAAACTGGCTGCATTTCCTGTCAACTGCGCTATTGTCATGGACGCACTATGGCGGGCGAATTGGTCCCGGTTGACAAAAAAATGCCACGGAATGTGTGCGTTCAGTTTCCGCTATCCACTGCACGGAGAAATGAGCAGCGACAAATATATGGCGAGAAACATGTAAATCGAAAACATTGTATCAAATTATATCACGGATTCTAAAATGCTCTAGACTGACTTATGAGTTTTCAACACCTCGTTGAAGGTAAGAACCCCATGCGGTAGCAACCGTACTGATTTACGTTTTCTTTCAAATGTTCCGTATGGTAAGCAGGAATTACTCGGCGGGGGCTAAGTACCGGGCGGGCACAGCCGCTAGTAGCGAGATACGAACTTGGTATTAATAAAAGCCGCTGAAGCTGCAAGTTTTAATTTTATTTTGTAATTCCCATAAAAAAATAAAATCATTGTTCACAATTAGCTTATCATTTCTTAAATATCGTTTCCGTTTAGTCTTTTCAAAAATAGTATGTCCCGGTTTTGGGACATCAGAGTATGGTAACCTCTCGGCACGGGAATATTGAAGTAATGAAAATTCAAAGTCAGCTATATTTAATAGATAATTCATGTACTTAATACGTCAAAAATATAGGTATAAGTGGCGAAATAGCGCAATATCTACATCTACGTCAAACCCTGCAAGTCAAACCCCAAGGGTGTGTGTCAGGGTGTGAGTTATCACCAATATGCACTTAACTATACATTTCTAACGTTAATGAATCTACGACAGATAATAAATTAGCAAAAGCTGCAAATACCTGTCAGGATGTGAAATTTCATCAATATGATCTGCACTATGGGTATACTAACAATGTCATGGAAACTATCTGTGCTAATGTATTAATTTATCTCGTTATCAGCAGTCAACAGTCCGTAGATTGATTTGCTGCAGCTCTTCACTCCGATCATTTACCAGCCAACCGCTTCTTTCCTGCATAGTTCTTCACTTTTTCGTCCTTCAATTACTTGTCAGATATTTTTTCCTTTTCGATCTTACTCTGTTATTGATTAATCTATAAAAATGAAAAAGAGAAATATTTACAAAGTGACGGTGCAATTTTCATGACATTTTTGGACAAAATGTGGGCGACAACCATGTTAGGAAGATCCTTTTCCCAAAAAAATAAGAAATATGCTCCAATTTCGTGAGTAAGGACGTCATCCACTCTCTTCTTTTATATTTGGGGTGTGGTGTGCGTGGAGTGGTTGCCTGGTTTTTTTTCTTTGCACGCATGCCCCCGAACCCCTTCCATTACAACCGTGCCCTGCTGATGAGAATAAGCAGTGAATGCTGAAAAGAGCAGAATGGAGTAATGGCAAAACCTCTGGGAAGAGACGGACGCCTGAAGCATAGCAGACACGCTCCATTGCCCCAATCTGTCCCATCTGATACGCATCCGCGACTGCTGCTGGCTTGTGTGTGTGTGTATTGGGGTAAATAGAGGGGAAAAAATATAAAGGGGAGGCGATGCTTTGTCGTCGGCAGGCATCCAAGGATGGAGAGCTCTGAATCCGTCTCACCAGAAAAAAAAATATAACACCCGACCTCATTTTCGTTGTTTTATCCCCTCATTCCAACCAAGCAGACGTTTGTTTAAACCATTCTCCGCCCCACAAAACACGTGAAACATCTGAGTTGTGCTGCCCCGTTGAAACCAGAGTTCCCGACGACAGCGGATTGGTGAAAGTGGTTTACTCCCTTGGACTTCCCGTCGATTACCGATGGTAGAAGTTGTCATTGAAGCCAACAGAATCTTGTACTTTAGTGGTAAATATGAAGTCTGGCGAATATCCCTATGTCGCCAATTAATTGCCAGAAAAAAACTAAAGAGAGAGCAACAGTAATGAAATGTTGAATGCCAAATGTAAGGCGTAATCCTGAATTTGGCTGTGAAGTTGTAATGCGATGAGATTTGTTATTTTTGTGAATAGAGGAGATAAACTTTGGAAAAGTAAAATTCACCTAGTTTATTCTAAATTCTCTCAAATTACTAATCATAATGTGAGAACTTTTCTCTTCGAAGAGTTAGAGATAAGAAGTGTAATGAAATATCAGAGAAAAAAGAGACATAACGTATTAGACACATTTTGTGACACAAATGAAATCAACGTTGGAGGAAGAAATAAATGGGAGGAATTTCTGAGGAAGGCCAACAATAGAATACATCAGACAAACTATGAGAGACATGAAAGTCAAGTATTATGTAGTAACTCAGTGGTAGCTGAAGAGAGTGAAGATTCAGCAAACCAATCTATCGCTTTCAAAATAGGTATATTAATTCGATAACCAAACGGTATCGACGGTACTACACACAATAATATCGTTTCGTTTCGAACCGCTCGATAATCACCACTACCTCTGGGATTTTCCTCCATCGTGTACTCACCACTACCTCTGGGTTTTCCTTCCATCGTTGATTATAGGTGAGTATTTTGTTGGTTAGGCGTTCCGATTCGGATGTGGGCCGTCCAGGACACGAGTGTCTCGTCCACGACGTCGTCAAAATCCGTCTAGCCGCTCCCCGGGGCTCCCTTTTCATAAAGGGCGGGGGGAAAGAGTAAAAAAAACGGCTTATAATCGGATTAATTCATTTGCGAGGCATGACGGGCTCGGAATTGGTTCCGAAGGCCAAGGCAATGCCTCGTAGATTAATTCGCTTCCCTACCATCTCATATCCGGTTGTCGGAGACCGACGGAGTGGCTGACACTTCTGAAAATGGCTCGCGAATTCAATTTGGGAGCGATGTAATTGTTTGGCAAGCTCTTTTTTTTCCATTTTGGACCTGCATCCTGACTACGTCTCCCGTGTACATGGAATGTCCGCTCGCACGGTATGTGTTAAGATCGATTACGTTCAAGGCACATGAAATCCTCATAAAATTGCCCGGTAACAGATATTATTTTAGGTGGTACACTGAAAAATGACTTTGATTTAATTCATGTTCTAACTACCTTTTGGAAAAAAGGTCTTTTAAGTTAAGTTAATTAGAAAATAATACATTTCCTCAATAATTTAGTCTCAAAATTGAAATTGAGTAAAATGCAAGAATGGGTATTACAAGGTGAAAATAAATATTATCCCGTGTAGTACAAATTACATTTTCACAAAAAAACTGCTAAACAGGTGAAAAATCTGTTAGGGAATCGAATGAATATAAAAATTTTGGTACTTAAGCATCTATTTTTTTATTTATTTTAAAATAATTGCTATAATAATTGTAGTCAAAATGAGGAAATTCAACATAAATGGCGCTGCAGTTGCCTCCTAAAGCTTGACAAGAGTTATCATTAAAAATATACTCGCCATACAATCGGCATATTTTGTGCCTTAATTTTATTTTTAAAGCTTAGAAATGTTATCTGAAAAAGCGAATTTTTGTAAACAAAGCAATCAAAAGTGTCGAATTGAGTACACAACTTTGCTGTGGAACCTCCTTAAGAAAAGCGTTTCCATGGTTTTAGCGATTCTTTTGCACTATTTTGCGTTTCCAACCTGTCTTATACTGACATCGTATGATTATAGAAACTGCAAAAAAGTATTTAAATGAAAACGAATGATGTCATAGGTAACTGTGTGAAATTTTTTCCATTGTGGAAAAAAGAGGAACAAACTTTGAAAATTTCGCTGTTTAGAATCTAAATAGTGAAATTTGCAAAGTTTTTTCCTTTTTTTCCAAGTATTTAAATGATTATCCAGGAGTTAACCTCACGTTTCTCTTCTTTGTGCATGATTTTTCTGTAACCTTTGATTATTTTTCATGCTAATTCCTCTACGGCTTTTCCACTGCACTCATTTTCTACGCACCACCAAAGAACTCGTAATTGAATAGTTCTGCTAGCTTAACTTTGTGATGTTCTACTTTTATGACCAACCTAACTTTATTTATCCAAGAAAATAACATTACCATTTTTTTCTTGTGATTTATGGCAATAAGACCCAGTTAAATAATCGGTGGTTAAGTATTTTCTTGATCTGAAAACGGGAGATTGTGCGTTCTCCGATTGCTCGCCCTCACGTAAACTAACCGAAAGGTAATATACAAAGCCAAAACTCTCATTTTCCACCAAATTAACAAACAGGCTACATCATCTTGCAGTTAACGCCAGCCAGAGTTTATAAAACCGGGCCTCAATGTGTTTAACTAAATGATCGCACACCCATTTCGTTTTAAACGCACTTGCCCAAAGCACGTTTGATTAAGTTTATTTTTTAAGATTTTCCTGCATTCTCCTCTCACTTCACCTAGGGAAGCCCTCACGTGTGAGTCGCTTTAATTCCATCTCTGCTCCCTCAACGCTTCCTCCAATTCGAGTGGAAGCACGTCTGCTCCCACTCTCCAAGGGACACACAAGCGCTAAACCGTTCTTCTTTCACTCTCACACACATGTATCCTCCTTTGTCTTGCAAAACCTAATCCCCTATTCACCTCACCACCACGCCCCACCTACACGACATTAAAAAGTGTCGCAACTGTAAAATGACGCAAATTTCATTTGATTCACGTTCTGTCCACTTGTAGAAAAACTTGCCCTCAACCTGATGTGTGAATCCTTAAAAGGTTTGCAGTGAAAATCGGTAATAAATGTTCAAGACCGTTGCGATGGTTTTACTTATGTTACAAGCCTACTAACTCTACTGGGTTGGAAATCACTATCAAAGTATCGGTACAACTTTATAGGTAACATCTTTGAAGTAAGTTTGGAGCTGTTTCATTTTGGACGGTGTCAGAAAAATTTTGCGATCCCCAACATTCTACGGTAGATAAGATAATTAGCATAAAACTGGGGATATGGGCTGCAAAACGCCAAGGTATTTAATTAAATTCTTTCCGCCAACATCTAGAATAGGTAAAAGCTTCCACTAAGACTTAATAAATTCGTTGTTTGATAATTACCCTAACTAGCTACGACGCCGCATACGTACAAATATTTTTACCAAATTTAGCAGTGCATAAAGCAATTCTTATTTTCTTGCTACAGTTACGAGGTTTCATTCACCCTTCGATCAGTTAAATGGATTAAAAGTCATTGTCGCAAAGGCCTTTGCAGCATAGTGTGTAGTGCACGTTGCTGTTGAAATTTGCACCTGCAGCATACTCTCGAGGAAAATTACAAGCTGCTATGTAGACTTGTAGATGTAATTTCTCCATCCAATTCCATTTTACAAGGAAACCACACCTTTCCTCGGTAAACTCACAAAGACTGATGCTTGCCTGTTGTGTTCTGGGAGGACCCGGGTTACTCCCTCGCGTCCTTCTCCACATCCCAAGCAAACAGCTTTTCCATTCCGTGTCTTGTCTCCCCAACAGCAAGTACCCCTCACTAAGCGAACGCCGGAAAATGTGTACTTACTTAAGTGCCTCTGATGGCTTGCATTTCCATTTTGGGGGTTTTGGATGGCAATTGCACGTGATGTTTGTTAAGTGATAAACATCTTATATAGGATTTATTTTTACGGAAACGCGTAATAAAATAGTAAGTAAACCAATCGTTGCTCAAGTGGAACCTAAAGCACTACAGGTTAAAATTTTATATTTATGCTTATGGTAGAATTTTCCATTTGGTGGAAAAAGGTGGGATCATCGTGGGATACACGAGCTTCATAACTGAGCTTTCTGTTTTTTTTTAAATTCTAAAGGTAGCGCATTAATGCTTTCATTTCCAGTGTGTTGATTCACTAGGTTTTTAAATTATTGGAGAAATAGAGAATAACATTTTAATTAATGCACAATTGGGAACAGGAGAGGCGGTTGGTTTTTACTCGAAGTTAAGACAAATATTCGTCAGTTAATTCCAAGCCTTCCATGTTGAAAAAAACCAACTTTGTAATTTCCTCAAACTCTTTTGTTTGTGAAAGTTTGGGGAAATTACGTAGTTGGTTTTTCTCAACATCGATATCCATCATTTCTACGATGTCAGGCCTGATATCATCAGTTTTATTCAATGCCTTTTGCACCAAGAGTGGAATGCGAGACGGACGAAGTACATTAGAAGAAGAGCACGCACGCCTTTGCAGGGACTCCCTTCACCAATGACCTGCAAGCTATAGTTACAAATAGTTGTATTATCTGCTACAGAGGCATATGGCAGGGGATTCTAGGTCAACAGACATGAAAAAGCCAGAGAATATGCATGAGAGATTGGAAAAGGAAGGGGCAAAATGTGAGCTGCAGAGTGATATATTTTTAAGGAAATACTACCTTTCTCCACTTCTCACGAATTCATGGATTGTGCAAAGTTATAAGGTTTTAACATCTCTTACTTTGACAGTGTAAGAATCGTCTTTGAACGAATTTGTCAATTGAAGAGATGTAATTCGGGGATTAAATAAATAGCCATGAAATTATGTTATTATTACCACGTTTTGTACATAAATCTTCAGGTTTATATATATCTCGGACAACAATGAAATGAAAAACACTTAGCTCTATCCAATGCGCTTTGTATGTATTTACCAGTACGCAATAAAAAAACTTAATGTGAGGAGAATAGTCCGTTATTATGTGTATTAATGCACACGAAACATGCGCGATGAAATAAGGTGCTTTTTACTTAATTTGGACCAAGAACTCGTATATAAAGTTATAAGCTCCGTACCAGCTTGAGCCTCATTCTTCAGTAACGAAAGCTAAGCGTGTAACCTCCGGCCTTCAGGCAGTTCCCAGCTCAGTGCTTTCATCAGCTTTTTTAAATTCTCAGTTCACTTGTAGAAGTTTTGACCCAATTTCTCGGCTTTCCTCTGCATTTTGTTTGGTTTCCCTATCAAATTCTTCGTCTTAAATTCTTGCAACAAACTCCATAAAAAGCCTAACTAAAGCGAAGTGACACAAACAGGAATACAAAACACAGTATCTGGTACCTGGCGTTTACATTGGAGTTATTTTTTCAAACGCTATCCACTGGGTCAGGTTCTTGACTACTGACGACGATACGGTGATTAGCTCCGCTGTCGTCTTAAATTAATTGTTAAACCCGAGATAAATTCACTTTCAGATCTATATATGGTTCACGAGCTCATTTTATGCTGTCCTAAAATATATGTGGCGCACTTCAGACGGAGCCCAAGTTGAGCCAATTGATATTAACAGATGGATACAAAAAATAAAGATAACGGCAACGAAACCATGATTTATCGTTCATGACAAAGTTTGAAACGGCATTTTGCAGCTGTCTTTTCGTCAACGTCGGTACTGTACTGCATGGTAAATACGAGATTCTGTTGTTTATGCAGTACTACTCGAGAGCTCTTTGCCTCCCCTTTTACCATCCCACCCCGTCGGCCAAACAACCAACTTCCCACGCAGGCCGACTTTACTCACCCCCCCCATCCTCACCACACCCCTCGTCAGTCCTCTTCTCCTAACATACCCTCCCACCCACCTCTCTGTCTCCTCCCCCAAACATACTCTGCCTTCCTGCACTCCATCCTCTTCTCTCTCCGTCCTCACCAACCACCCCCCCTTCCCCATCCCAGCTACACACATCTCCCACCACCTCCCGTACCCCTACCCTCCCCCACGACCTCCCAACCACTCCTCCGCAGGAGCAGCTGAGCAAACCTTTAGCACCAGCCCAGTACGCAATAGCATCCGCCGCCCTGCTGGGACCTCCCTTGAGAAATACTTCAGACTTCCAGTCGCCCTCTATCTCATTTCTCCTTCCTCTCTCTTAAAGGATATGTCCCTAAGGGTCTAGTAGTGAGGGTGGGTGGAGGTGGGGTTTTTTTTTCAGTCGGTGAGAAAAGCGTCCACGTCCCTTATTTTCACAGTCTGCCGCCACCCCAGGACTCTTCTTATTTGGTCCTCCGCCCATTTCGCTAACAATTCGTCCCACCCCCCGCATGGTAAACTTTTTTTTTCTCTTACGAGCTTGGCGCCGAAAGGGGATGCCCCCAAAGTTGATGGCGAAGGGAGAATTTCGAATCGTTCTTTGGTCACCGGTCATCTTTGCACCACGTGATGCGTGGGGTTTTCCCTTTCCCTCATCTTTACACTTGTCCTTTCTCATTCACTCCGTCGGGTGGAGAGAGTAAAGTGAAAATTCGTCAGGAAAAAAACGGACTCGCCTTTGTGGACTCAAACGTCCTCATTAAATTCCCCGCCGAGCGCAGTGAGTGAAAATGAGAAATGGGCCACGAATCTCTCGAGGAAAAAGGTAAATGCCTGGTAAACTGCGGTATTTTAATTTAGTGAGGATTTTCTTTTAGTCACCACCATTACCCTTACCTCAAGGTCGTTTTTTCGGTTCACTTAGGCATTCTGTATAACATACTGCACACAGTGTGTTGCACTCGATTTCGTTGATTAATGAAGTATTACAGAATATTTTACGCCTCTCTTTGAAGAGACTTTTCACGCTGCCCAGTATCCTGATATCCAACTCAACAATTCTAAGCGTACCTAACGTATATCTCTGCGCTTGGGGATTTTTAAACTGAAATTCACTGCTTGAATGCCTACGATGCCAGCCGATATCCAGTACTATGTCCTACAACGCTGAAAAATTGGATTTGATCTTTGGATACAAAAGCTAGTTTTTGGGCAATATAAAGGCCTAGAAAGACTGTTCTTAGTTATTTGTTTAAATTTGGAAAGTTAAATTCACTCTTTAAGTGCTAGTCAAGGCCTTTTCAATAATACATGGAAGCATAAAAATATGGAAAAATAAAGTAGAAATTGTGTAAGAAAGACGAGAGTGCAGGTAAAATTAAATTGATCCAAGAAAAATGTTGATTCAGTTACTAGAATGATATAAAAAAATGATGAGGCGTTTCCATTGAGTTAGCGGGATAATGAGGTTATCATGGAAGGAGCCTTTTAATTGAAGATCGTTGTGTACATCGAACGTAATGGGCATCACCTTTCCCCAGGGAAATACAAAACTTCGTTTGAGGGGTTTAGTTGCACAAATAAAATCTTAATGCATTGGAAAGTCACTCTCAGAATAAAAGAAAGTCGCCAATATTCGCTATGCATTTTTTTGGATGCCATCGTTTAAGAATTTAATGATCAAATACCTCACCTCGAAAATTAAAAAAAAAAAAATCACTCAAGCCGGGATCGAGGAAATGCCAAAAAGAGTTCCAGATCAAATCGAATTAAAGTCTAAATACTTTGAAACAAAACGTTCGTATAATTGTAAAAACATCAATGTATTTTGTATTAAACTACCATCTTATTTCGGTAGTGAAATAGAATGATGGATTTGCTGTTGGTTTCATCGTAATACCACGATTTTACGAACTAAACCACGACGATGCCATAATAAGTTTTTGAGAGGAATCGCCTCACATTTTTTTACCCCTTATTATGAAGGTATCTCTCGATGTAAAAGACAGTATTGTTGTAGGGTACCTTTTCAGCGTAATTAAGAATTTTCCTCCAGCAAATGCGTCTTTTGCGATGAATTTAAAAAAGTTCATTCACATAAGGGTAACTCTTAAAATAAGAAGCTGTAGAAAATGTTTCCACTTAATGTGGATAAGATTTCCCAATGAGATACTTTCCTGTAGTTCAAATTGATTATTAAATCAAATATTTTTTATGAAACATCAAGTTTCCAACCTAGTAAGTGCTGCGTTCATCAGCTGACCCAGCAGTCTGCGGTTCGAGACCCGCCTCAAGTGTATGTGTTTTGTGATCGTCGGTGCGACTATCACCGATTGCTCTCGTGATGGACTCCGGCTCATTGGGGGACGCTCAGCTGGGGATCCTGGCCTCCCCCGGAATGCGACGGGAATATTTCCCCCTCAATGACATCCCTCACCATCGTAAACACCGACGTCCACATATCAAACGTCGTGGATTGACCCATTTACAGCATCGATAGTAAAAAATAAATTTACTACATTTTTATCTTAACTATACTTTTAAGGTAAATAGAACTTAATATCATCTTTGGAATAGCATAGAACATTTAAACCTTACTAACACCAGCAACTATGTACGTATTTTAAGTCCTCTAAATCAAAATAGCCGTGAAACTCTCGCATGTCAAACTGATAGTATGTTTTGTAGATGACATGGTTTAGTATGTAAAATAATTCCTCAATGCTTGAGTCATAGTGAAAGAGGCGTTACGAAGGAATTAAATGGCGTAGATATCTATACTTATATAATTTTCATTCTCCAATGCTTAAAACCTTACAGCGCAAACCCATATCTTTGAAGGAATAGAAAGTAATAAATGACTCGACTGGTTTTCCAAGAAAGCAATAAATCAAAGAATGCGATACCACATGTTAATTTCTGTGATATATTTTTGAAAAGACATTATGCGTTCTTTTCTAAAGTAAACCAATATTATATTATTTTCGTATATACTCCGATTTCTAAGAGTAAAATATAAATTCATATTGAATTAGTGCATGAATCATCCAGCTCCATCTGTCAGAGATGATTGCGTAAAAGCTTTCTCTTAATTACTTCAGATTTCTTCCATTCTACATGCTTTGTAAATTAATGAATACCTATATTTTACTTGAGGTTCAATACACTGAGTTTTCCATGATTTTCATGGTATAGCTTTCTTTCATCCTACGTATTTGCCTCTATAAATCAGTTAAGTAAATCATTTTTCGTTAATTAATTCTAACATGGTAGCACATTTTCAAAAACTAATTGTTTAAACACCTATGTTATTAGGAAACCAGAAGTTGTGTTAGCTTGAATTGGTACTGCCCAGTATGTTTCTAAATTTTGGTTGCGTTTAATCTCTGGTTGCTTCTCCGCATTTTTTTTGTGGTCTCGCATTGCACGAGAGAACGAGAAGTTATGAAATGATAGTAGCCAGCTTTAGACAGATAGACAGCTTCGCTGAAATTAAACCAATCCACGTAGGATATTCCGTGATTAATAGTGTCCTGTGAGTAGCCGATGCCTCTGGCCTCATAGAGCATCATTTTGTGCAATTTTGTAACTATGTGCTAACATAGATAATGTATCTTTCGCAGTTACTTCCTAGAGCATTATCAAAAAGCCGCCTGTTTTAATTTTCCAAAAAAATACTCGTCCCTGCGTACACCTTCTAATTTTCCTCCCTCTCCGCCCCTCTTCGTATTAACCCTTACCCACCCAACACGTTTCCCAAACCCCATCCCCACATACATGCACCCCATCCTCTCCATACCACACCATAGCGTGCCTAACCGCGGGGTATCACTTTGCAGAGCAAACACGGAGTGGGAAGCATATGGCGCTCTTATGGCAAGGGTGTGAGGAAGATTGGTAAGGCTGGGAGGGTGGGTTTAGCAGCGGAACACGAGGGGGGAGACAGGGGAGGGTAGGTACAAGGGGGTCAGTCTTTCATATACACTGGCCCTCACTGTTTCCCTTTTCCACCCATCCCTACTCCACCAAAGGCTTTAAGCCTATTATTATCGGGACCCCATTCAACGTGTGTTTAGCTCCAAGGCTCTTGCCTCCCGTTATTTCGCCGCCTCTAAGGGGCCACCATCGCTGTTTAGCATCTGAGATGAGTCGGTGGGAGGAAGAGGAGGAGGGTTGGTAGATGATAACTACTTCCTTGGCGGTAAAGTCGTCGTTTCAATTAGCGCGCGGCTAAGAATCGCCAAGGGATCTACCCTCCAAGGCCCTCGACAACGACCGCACTCGGAACGCATGGGATCAGAAACGGACAAAAGCGGTATTGTTAATACAACGGGGGCGTTATTTGTCCGAGCCACGTATGGGATTTGGGATCAGTAGATAGGAACTCAAAGGGGACGCCACGAAATGAAAAGCTTGAAGCAGCAATGGACTCGAGGTAGAACTGAAAAAATATGACGCCTTCCTATGCAATTGATATTATCAATTAGTGTTGCTGAGATCGGTACCTTAAGTACTTCACTCGTCTATTTATTGCGTCCAATTTTAGGAGTTCCGATAATCTATGAGCCACGTTTTCTTTCGAAACTTGAAGCTGGAATCGGATGTTGAAGGCCAAATGGACGAATTGGATAAGAGCCTAGGAAATGTACAGAAGAAAAGAAGATCGAAGAGCCATGTGGTGCACTATCAGGAAGATATGGTCCAGATGCATAGACTACACTTTGAGTTTCAATGAATTCTTAAGGAAGATAGTAGAAGGAAAAATACCCGGGAAGGCTCCACGAGGAAGACCGAGGGATAAATGCATCTAGGCTAATTAAAACGAGATATGCAACAGAAGAGCTTCAAGGATATAAAGAAAAGAGTAATAGAGCAGGGAAAAATAGAGGACTGCCCTCAACCAATCTTCGGATTGCATCACAGATAATGAGGAAAACAAGTATGGGTTTTCTACCTTATCGTCAACACTATGTCCACACAATACAGATATTTTCACTGTACAAAAAACAAGGAATCACCCCCCTTTAAAAATATGAAGTGCATTGGTCAATCAACCAACTTAGGAATTGGCTGATTTAAATAGTAATGACTATAAAGGTTGTAGAGCACTGTAAGGTGACTAGAATTGGTCGAAATACCCACACAGATGTACATATCGATCATTAAGCAACAAAAATCCTAGAAACTCAATTCACTCAATTAACCACATTAATAGATGGGATTCATAATGCTGCCGGACCAGATGTAATGCAGGTATATTGAAGTTCAACTGAAGTTTGCATTAAATCTTAAGCCACAGAGTTACTTTGGCTCTGATTGGTGTCAGTGCTGGCGGCTTTTTGTGGTTGAAAATTAAACATAAGGTATGGTTGATTGTGTTTCGAAATTTAAACCAGTTAAGAAGCCAATGAAGCGGAAATATAAAATTTTTGTTTCATTCGAATCTTCATTTAGATCAGCACCGCATAAAAACTCCCTAAACCTATTTTATGTAGAGCCTAATACGGGTGCAACAATCTTGGTCTCAAGCGTAGCCTTGTATAATAATGTGCAGCAACAAAATTATTTATTTTTTCATTTCAATTCGGCTATAGTTTTTTTCTTTTATTTTCTCAGCTTTCTCTTAATTCTTAATCCATGAACTTATATTTCTGGGAGTTTACGTATTTGTGGTTGATTGAATTATCGATTCCATTTCTAGGGGCCGAACCCCATCCATAATAGTGGAATACAAACCCCCACTTCGGTACCATTTAGATAGCACTTAAAGTTTTGTCGGATTGAACATACACATCTGTGGAATCCATAACAGTTTTCTTTCGACAAAGGCTAATGCCACAACTGGGTTTCTTTCCACCCTTCTTTCTCTACCATAAGAGTTCACAAACACATTCAACCTAAGCTAAATGGCGCCTAGGAAACCATTTCTTCGTCACCTACCCAAATTTCCAATATTGGAGTCCGGTCGTTCTGCAAAATATTCACATGGAAATAAAAATTGCAGGGAAGCTTGACTTAATGAAAGAATGAATTTATTCGCGTAAAAGTAGCTGGAAGACATTCAGCTTCAGTTATCTTTCCAGTAACAAATGAAATAGATTTTTCAATTTGATTAATATTTGTAAAAGTGATAGCATATTGACATATTTGAGTATGAATCTCAGTTGATTCCCATGCGTTACCCTCAGATTTAATTGTTTATTCATCAAGGTATCAGGAGCTAGAGAAACTAATTTGTCTTTTCCGGTTAATGCTCATGGCAAGACTCTGACATTAGGGTGACGCCATTGGACCAAGTAAGAACTTATGGGTTAGATTTCCCTTTTTGGCTCCATTATCCGCATATCTCTGGGGTAGCTATGAGTGTCTTTTATTTTTTAGCCCGGTATCAATTGTTTTCATCAATCAGAGTTTTGTCATTCAGATAATTTTAAACGTACTTCAACATAATTGGATTGATGCAAAAGTGTGTAGTATTTTTCGGTTTTACTAACATGGCTTGACTTCAACTGCAAATGTGGGCTCATTAAACCACTCAGTTGTTGGAAGAGAGTCATTGCTAATCGAAGGATGATTAATACTGATATGCAATATCTATATGCTATGCATCTCAAATGTAAACGTTGATCACAGCTAATAAACGCTTTGAACTTTTGCATAAACCAAATATTTACTTTTATACAGAATTTGAGTGAGGTAAACTTCAAATCGCAGAACTTTGCGCTATCATTTCTTCATTATGCTGCAGTCCAATCACAATAAATAATGTAATAATTTATCAATGCCCCTGTAGAATCCCTTCATTTGCAATGGACGGATCATAATATGGTGGTGCTTGCCTATGACCTAGTTCTTGATGAAATAGGAAATCCAGAATATCAAAACTTATACGCTCAGATCTGAAGTTTCGAAATAATGCCAGACGTAGCGCATGGAGTTGCGAATAATTTCCCATCTCTTGAGATAAAATTTCATGTTATTTACGTAACGTTCCCAAGCCTGCAAAATCCCCTTTCCTGCGTTTTCCTAAGACCCCTCATTCGTGCCGGTGTTTGATAGCGTGTTTGCGACTCGGCGTTCGTACCAAGGATTTGCGATATAAATCATAAAGCATAGAGAGTAGTCTCCTTAGAGGGGTACGTTTTGAGAACGATGGGGATCGGGGCAAGGGGCGAGGGTCGGGAGTTAATCCAAGAGCAGCCTTCCGTTGTGTGCTCATTCTTAATAAACGCGCGGCGGGATGATTCAAGCATAAGCCTCGTTCCCCAGGGGATTTCGCGATGAATTACGGAGGAATTAGTGCACTTTGTCGACCATCTGGCGCCGATTCACATCCGTTTGCATTTTTCTCAGTCCACAGCTGAATTCACGTCAGTGCGACTACTGTGCATTATGTCGACGGGCTTAGTGAAGTTATGGGAAAACAATTTATTGAAATATGAGGAAATGTTTGTTATCAAGCTTTTATTAATACCTACTAATTTATAAAGGCTGTATTAACACAACACTTGAATCTGAAATCAGGAATGATATCAGCGCTGAAAACTAGTAATCAAATTCGGAACTTAAACCGAATTTGATGCATTGGATCATATGTTTTTACACGGCGCTAATTTCAGTGACCAGTGGTGCTGTCCGGACATTTGCTGAACTACGTAACCTAAACGTACCGTACCATATTTTGGCAAGTGCACAATATAGTTTACCAAACATTCAAAAGAAGTTCGATTGAGTCACTTTCACTATTCCTCGAGAACATTTTATCGGTTACATGTTCCCACAGTTGCTCCGTAGATCATTGGTATCATCAGCCGCCGGTATTCTTTTGAAACAGTCGACTTGCCTGCTTGCATGTAATTGGTCGTTAGATTTCAGAATTTGATGGAAACATTAGCATCGTACTGGTTTCAAGTTTTCAGCACAGAATTGAATGTAATTCCTTCGTCGGATACGGAAACACACTTTACTTGATATAATTTTAAGCATACGCATTTACTTCCATTTTCAGCACTGAAGTAGGTATCGTGTAAAATGGTCTTAATGCGCTCCGTTGTCTCAGGCGTAACTTGATGGAATTTGCTTAGCATTGTGAATGAAAAGCAGTAACTTTGTTATTCCACATGTATTTATTAGAAACGACCTAGGTTTCGACGTTGCACGTCATCATCAGGTGAAACTAGTCACCTGATGATGACGTGCAACGTCGAAACCTAGGTCGTTTCTAATAAAAACATGTGGAATTACAAATTTACTGCTTCTCATTCACAATGGTTTTAATGCATGCAACTGAATCCAAAATTATTTAAATTTTGGGAAATCTGATTCCAGTTGGCTAATTACACAACTATAAATGCCCAAGCTTTTGGTGAAGATTAATCCCATCTAGGCGGAAACCTATTATGTGACCTCAGTATTCGGAGGAAAGACAAAAACATCTCTTCGCCTAGAAATTCGGCAAATATCAATCAGTTTTTTTCTGATTTTCAATAGACCAGAAGTTAAAGAAGGCATTTTTTGAAATTATAGATATTACTTCTTTTTTGGCTTTTGAATTTGGTTGATTTCAAAATGTTTCATGTAGTTGGTTTACAAATATTGGTATGTATAGGTTAAAATAAGATAAGAACGAAACACTAATCTCTTTAAGTTAATCAATTCTCAAAAATCTTTAGTTTAACGTCAAAATATCGTCCACTAATCCTACATGCTATTCATGCACTGTTAGTTTTTCAAAATACATACATACATTCTCTCTTTAAGAATGGTAGGCCAAAAAGCAATACATCTAAAAATAATGGACCATTTTTCAAGTCAAAATATTAATTATGATCTAGGTTTCGCTTACTACAGCATCATCTGCTGCATAACAGCGGAAGTAGCCTCTTTTTGTGATTTCTCAGTGACGTTTCGTTTCCAAAACAACACCGCCTGATTCTTCTGATTTTTCGTAATTATAAATCAATTTAAGTTGAAGTCTCTGTGATTGCGATGCTTGTTTTAGTTGATTATAGGAGGTGCAGGAGGCATAAAGATAGTTCATAGCACTGGTCAATGTATTGACTAGCTAATACTGCAGTAATATGTGATTTATTTATTTTTCTGGTTCTTGAGAACCTATCCACATTACCTAATACGGAATACACATAACCTATCACGGAATATTCTGTGGATGTTAGTGGTGATGCAAATGAAAATATGTACAAAATTTTTCCTAGTGTTCATTTATAATTTGAATTTCTTCGCAATGGGCTTACTTTGTTTGAAATTCAGTCTGCGTTAAATTTCATGGTCCATGAAAACTTTCCGATGCAGGATATCTTCTTCGGCATTCGAGTCCTGTCTCGATGCTACCGTAAAATCTTGTGATGAATGAGAACCACGCTGGGCGAAACATATATTTTCTTTTCAATGAGTTTAAAGATTGAATGAGTGGACGATAATACTTCCTCCCTCAGAGAAAAAAGACTGTCGGCTAGATAAGCAAACGAACAAGCGAGGGAGATCAAAAGTCCGAAATAGGCAAGAGGTTGTCCAAAAGTTTAAATTCCCCCCGATTGCGCCCAGTCGAGATGGAAATATTCTTGAAGCACTTAAAGATAACGAATCTGAAAGTGAGAGCACGGGAAATATGATGCCATTTCGGGCGCAAAGGCAAGAAAGGACAGACTACCAAGAAGGGATCTGGAGGCATTGTAAAAAATGCTCGTGAAAGAAATCCACAGAATTAGACCTGATGAGGGACGGGTGAAGGGAATTCTGGAGAAAACAGAATACGGCTTTCTCTATTCCCCTTCTTGATATCCCACATGGAGTAAAACGCCGAGGAATTAAAGGGAGAGGCATAGAGAGAGATGGAGTAGGGAAGATAAGGGTCGAAGTTTGAGCGGGGAATGGGGCCAAAAACCGATAACATCGCTTGTTCTCCTGGAAGGACTGAGGCGATGAAGGGGATGGGGGGACTTATTCCCGAATGTAGGCGCCCGGGGTCAAAGTGTTTATAAGGACACTGGTATGGGGGTGGCAGTCGAGGCATTGGACCCGACCCTGGCTGAGAGAGGAAACAGGGGAAGGCTATCCAGCCCTGAGAGTGAAATCGGGATAACAGCGTATTAGAGAGGGGCAGGATGAAAAGATTACAAAAAGGAAAAGAATGGAAAGCAAAGAGAGTGTCAGGGGATGGAGAATGGAAAATGTTTTAAGGAATGAGATGGGACGAGATGAAGAAATAAGGCATATGGTTATATTTGGAAAAAATTAATTTGCCATCCTGGAAACAAAGTAAGGACTGGTATCTCTAAAAATATTTCATAAAATTATCGAATGAGCCAAAGACACGTGCGAAAACCTGTGATGTTATTACAAAAAAAACGAAGAGGGTGAAACTATCTGCGACCATCGGAAGAAGGTTTATTTTAAGATGCATGGGATGCATTTCCTTGAGCTCTGTTGGAAACAAAATGTCATTCGCTGGAGACGAGATCCATATCATCTGATAAGGGATAATCAAATAAAACTACCATTAGATTCTGATTTAAATCATTATATTCATTAAAACATCGATAAAAAATGTTACCTCACCAAGTGTACTCCCAGAAGATACTAGTTCACCCATGGAAACGATATGGCCAAAATAGCATCTGCTTACAAAATTTTAATTAGGTATTTGTGGAATTAAATGAAATTATGCGGCACTTGAAATGCCTTTTATTTCTGATCTTTTACCCAAATACTTTTGTTTGCTGCTGAGGACATAAATATTCAATTCTTAATTCAGGGCGAAGTTTTATCGATGCTTCAATTCATCTCAACCTGAATTTATGAATTACCATGATCCAATCCGGTGGAATTAATGCGGTTAATGTATAATTCTAATGTAATGCTAATGATTTATGATAATCGAATCATTTTCTCCTATAACGAGACACGTACATGTTGGAGGACTATCAGTCTATATACCATCTTGGTCATAGCTTTATGAGGAGGTGGTTATAGTGGTTATACACTTCTTTATTCGCCGTTTTTTTTCAATTTTTTTGTTATAAGCAAACTTAGAAGTTATTTTATACTTTAGCATAAATTTTTCTATTGTTGACAGTTAGTTAGTTACTCGAATACCAAACTGAGTGATTAAAAATATAATATTTATACTGTGGACCTGATAAAAAGTGATTGATGGACAAATTTGATGCGCGATATAATGGCAAGCGCCTTCTATCGTCCGGACACCGATACTATATAGGCTGATGTATGGTATTTGGGGGGTTCATTGTACATTTTTAAGGGTCTATCTGCCTCTCATGACCCCGACCAGAAATTAAAAAAATATCAAACAGAAAAGAAAACTTAAGAGGAAGTTCTGATGAATTATTTGATAGGAATTTGTCCCTTCCCGAATATAGGATTTATTTTTTCAATACATACGTACCAGATCTAAGAGTATGAAGGAGATAAGAAAGGAAATTTTTACTAAGGTCTTCCATCTATCTATTCCTCGAAATCTACATTTTTATAATTATAAGCGAACAGTTTTCTCAGAGTCATGGTATTATTGAGCCCTTATCAGAAAAAAATAACTAGTACATTTATCCTATAAATTTGACAAAAAATGTATTGTTACGGCAGCGATACTAACTAATCGAGTTGCAACATATAGGTAGTATACGACTGTCACGTTTGAGGTATGGTTTCGTTGGAGTAAACTAGTCAAATTGATAATCACGGTGTTGGATCTGTTCTCGATTTCCGGAAAATCGTACGAGGAAAATATTTCAAATTTATCCCAGATCAGGAGAGAAGGGTAGTGAGGTATCAAACACCACGGATCAGGGTCGGAAAAATATCTAAATGGCTCTAAATCGTTACATTTACAACCTTAGGCGTTCTAGATGGACGCAGAGTTTCAATTAGACCATGCTCAAGCAAGGCTTACAGAATACCACTAAAGTTAAAATGTGTATCAATATGGAAAAGGAGAGTCGGTTTCCATGTATTTAGAAGTCACGTTTTACTACCTAAGAGCAAAAATATCGTGACCCAGTTCATATATTTCTTACTATACTCGGGTTATGGAGGTTATTCATTGCCCTAGAAAAATGATTCTCTAATGAGGCTAAAATTTGTATTCGATACCGTAGCAAGGTTAACCTTTCATCGTTAACTCAGTGTGCCTTATATTTAACTTGCTCTGAAATAATTCTCCCGGGAATAACATCATTCATGGATAAAACAATGACTGTAAACACTGGTTTAATGTGGTGGGCCACATTCTCTTAGCACAGATCACAAAAATAATAAATACCGTATTATATACAACAGCAGATATTAAAATATCCATATCAAGAATTGATTGCTGATTTAACGAAATGACATGGAAGTTAGAATAGAATAGAATAGAATAGAATAGAATAGAATAAGTTTATTGTTCTTGGACGTTTTCGTCCACTAAGAACATACAATAAAGTTACATATTTGTAAGAGCTCTATAAATTATTGATTAATAAGACAGTTACATTATCATGATCAATAATAACATGAGACATATAACATGATACATATAACATGAGACATAACATGAGAGGTAACAATTCAATGAGATTTTGCATAATTATTAAATTAACACCCTTCTTGGTTGAATAGATACAAAAAAAATCTTTTTTAAAAAACAAATACAGAACTTGATTTTTTTATGTCGATAGGAATAGTATTCCACAACCTGGCCCCTGCCACACAGAAAGATTTTTGGTATGTAGTGGTCCTATGTAGAGGAGGAATCAAATAATCGGGAGTCATTCGGGTGGTAACGTTAGCCATGTTTACTCTAGGAGGAAAAAATTGCTGCAGATAGCCTGGTTGCTGATTTTGAAAGAGGGAATACATATAAGAACCAAGGAAGTATTTTCTTCTGGTTTTGGCCTTCAGCCATGTAAGCCTGGTAAAATAGGGGGAAATATGATCATCCTTCTTGAGGTTAAAGATAAATCTTACACACATATTCAGTAAACGTTCTAGCTTAACATTTAGCTCTTCAGTGATATCATGGTACACAAGACAGCAATAATCAAAGTGGGGGAAAATGAGTGAGGAGATAAGTTGCTGGCGTGTGAGAAGGGGTATGAGGTTTTTCTGAATTTTAAGCTGATGAAGGATCATATTAACCTTAGTACAGATGGTTAACACGTGATTTTGCCAAGACAAATTACACACCATGGTGACCCCAAGGTTTTTAACATTATTTGAATACAATATTTCCGTATCACCAACTAATATCTTTGGAATAGCATTAGTGTCGACTTTTCTGAGTAACTTTGAATTTCCCAGAATTATTGACTTGGTTTTGCTACAGTTCAGTTTGAAATGGTTGTTTACAGCCCATACATTGATAGCGTTGACATCCTGGTTTACTTTGGCGATTGCATCACACAAGTCATTCAAATGGCAATGATAGTAAATCTGCAGGTCGTCAGCGTACATCATGTATTTACAGTTTTTAATACAACGAGGAAGATCAAGGACATACAGAGAAAATAAGAGAGGGCCGAGGACAGAGCCCTGAGGGACTCCACAAGGCACATTAGTCCAGTGCGATGTATTACCATTTCTATCCTTTACAGCCTGCTGTCGCTCGTTTAGATATGAGTAAAACCAATTAAGTGAGGAACTCGAGAAGTTAAGATCTTTCATCTTTTGGAGAAGTAAGGCATGATTCACAAGGCCAAATGCATTGGTAAAATCAAATAAGACAAGTATGTTGATTTTATGTTCATCAACAGCACGACGTATATCGTCAGTAACTTTGAGTAATGCTGACTGCGTAGAAAATTGTTTTCTGAAACCAGATTGGAAAGGATCGTTCAGGTTATTGTGGTTTAAGTAGTAAGTGACTTGTTGAAAAACAATCCGTTCTAGACATTTAGAAAGGGAGCATAAGTTTGAGATTGGGCGATAATCGCGAGGAGTAGTTGGTTTTTTAACCTTTCTAATTGGTGTAATAAGTGACGATTTCCAAACCTTTGGAAATTCTGCCGACATTAGAGAGAAATTAAAGATGTCGAGTATTATTGGGAATAGTGTAGTAGACGAAGCCTTAATAAATTTAGTTGAAATACCGTCAACTCCAACTGAATTTGTTTTACTGAGAGATAGTGTTTTACGTAAGGTATCAGGTGTTACGTGTTGAAAAAAGAAACCTTCATTATTGAAGGGTACAAGTGGATCCAGATTAGACAGACTGAACACGTCCGCGACGTCATTTACGTCAGAGGCAGCTATAGAGGCAAAGTCCGTGTTCAGATCATCCAGGGAAAGATCGAGCGTTGGTTGATAGTTGCGCCGCTGCACAAGGCCAAGACTCCTCAGTTCCTTCCAAACCTGGTTAGGCTGAGTCAAGTTGGAAAAGGTAGATGAATAATATCTTCTTTTGGCTTCCGTCACGGAACATTTCACCCTATTCCGTAATGCGATGAATTCAGTATAGGCAGAGGAGCTTTTTGTGCGTATGAAAATTCTACGTAATTTGTCTCGTTCCATCATTTTTTGTTTTAAGTCATTCGTCAGCCATGGGGCTGAGAATCTGCGGGGTTTACATGTACGCCAGGGGGCATGACGATTTAAAATTTCCAGGAATTTTAAATTAAAAAATTCCAATTTAGAATCAATAGAGGAGGAACCAAATAAAGTTTGCCATTCAATAGCGTGTAGGTCAGCTTGGAACTTCAATGTATCAAAGTTTTTCACATCGCGGTAAACAATTTTAGGTGCAATCGAACAAGTAATTTTAAATTTATAATGAATTTCAATTTTATCATGTGCGGAAAGAAAGGGCACAGGAGATTGAGAAAACGCTGAGACTTTTTCTGGAGAATCTACTCTACAGAGGTCAAGTAGGGTATGACTATTTTCAGTGTGATGAGTTGGTTGTGTTGAGGCAAGATAAAGATTGTAACTGTGTATAAAGTTCCGTAAGAATGAAGAATAATAGCTTTGCCGTAACATATCAGCATTTAGGTCACCAACTATAACAATATTTTTAAAATTAGGACTGAATGTCATGTAAGCATGCTCAATATCAACTAAGGATCCAATATTAGGAGGTCTATAAATAACGAATAAAAGAAGTTTTGAAAAATTAATGCCATACACTTCAAGGATCATGAACTCTGGTCGGGCTTCATAGGTCTCCGAAGAGGTGAACAGCACCGATGAACGAAGGCGATGATGCATGTAGACGCCGACCCCACCTCCGCCTTTCCCGACCCGGTCGTGTCTGATGAAGCAGTAGTCGGTGAGCTCGACCATATTATCAGGAATGCTAGGCTTTAACCAGGTTTCGGTGAGACAGATTATATCGGCAGCGCTGGAGGAAAAATGAAACCGGAATTCATCGATGTGGCATAGTAAGGATTGACAGCTAACTAGGCAAATGATAATTTCACTGTTTATGGATTTGACTGTCGGTGGTGAACGAGAACACACGTCTTATTTTAAGGGGTCAAGATCGCTTTCACTGTGTATTGCGATGCGTTCACTGCCGTCACAAACACGAGCAAACACACGGCCATTTCGAATCCATGCATACTTGATTTTCCCTGTCTTTTTTAAATCTCGAACGACCGCATAGAGTTTTCGGTTTAACCAAGTCAAGGATTCATTGATGTAAACAGGTTGGTTAGAGCTAACCTTTTAGGGTACCTAGGTGTTGATGAAGTTAGTCCATAAATAGGTTAGTTTTGAATTTTTTACTCCACTGTACAAAAAAACATTTTCAGTCAAAATTGAGAATGCCATGACAATTTAGTTACAGTAAGGTTCAGTTCAAATTTCTATTAAAAAATTGAAGAGCAGATACACCTCATTTTACGTGTAACAATTTTTAAACCTACCTTACAATCATCCAGCTATCGTCTTCTGCAGCCAGCAATGCGAGTTCCCTCATCATTTATTCCCTATTGTCTGTCCGCTCCCTTTGAGGTTGAGTAGCGTCGAAATAGCAATTGATTGGTGAAACTCCAAGGAAAATAGCTCGGTTTCACTGTTCTTTATACTTGCCCACAATTTTCTTGCATGCTCTCCTGTTAATTGCACTCGTGATTTTCCTTCTAGAGAGAGACTTACCCAATTCATTAACCAACCTTACTACTTTCTCTCGCGCCGTTTTCTTGTTATCGATTTCTTGGTTTGACTGCTCTCATACAACTAATAAATCAAGAATATTTTCAAACCTATATAATACTAAGTGAAAATATTTTCACGATTAATATCAACTTTTAGAGTCTCTTTATTGTAGATTTTATAAAAATGGGACAAAAGGTTTATTATTAGTATTGCATATTTTCTCATTTGTTGAAGATATTTATTTGTAAATCATAATTTATTGCTGATATTATCCCCGTGTCACAAAACCAGGGATGATCTTCAGGGTGCTGATTATATATAAATGTTAATAGAGAGAATTACTTTTAAGGATAGCTTTTAACTGACATGTTGTATAATCACCTCCAGTATCTAAAATAGTGATAAACATCATCTATCTACTCAACTTCTGACTTATATCTCTTACATTTATCCCATGCAGGGCACTTGCTCATGCAATAAAAGAACAGATTTGACACGCCTCGAAAGTCAGAAATTCTTTATTGAATACTTAGTATGGATTCAGTCAGGGCAACTCTTTCCAAACCCAGCTTGCTACTTTTTTTGCCAAGTATGCATTTTATATTCTTGGGAAAGAAACGTTTTAGTTGACTCTATAGGTGTGGATCAAGGGTTCTCAACTAGGGAGGAAAAACCCCTGAAGGGAATTTATGAGTTTTAGGGGGTTTATACGTTTATGGGAGGATTGGTACCATTATTCAGAAAAATGTGATGCTCTGTTACTCATGTCAAATGTTCAAAATTTTAGTTCGATTTATTTTTTTCTATTATTTATTATTTCAAAATAAAGCTTATGCACTGGCGTGAAATTAAATATTTCCTATATTATGTGCATATTATTTTAAATTTATCTGAGGTGAGGGCATGCTGAAGAGAGTGATAGAGGGGAGAACACTGGGGAAGCGTGGAAGAGGATAGGAATTCTGGACGAAATAAGAGGAGGTGGAAGATATGAAGAATTGAAGAGGGATCTAATAACGGGACATCCATAGGAGGGAAAGCGAGACAATATCTATGAAATTGGGGTGCTGAATGGGGAATATCCAAGAACCTACTAATCAGCTGGTAGAATACTAGAATGAATCTTTCGGGGTAGACTATCTTGGTTTGAGGAAATGATATGCTGAACCACGGTGACAGGTGAGAATTGAGTACGAAAGGTAGAGGATCCCTGGTGTAAATGAATCACACCGTTCCTCATACCCTGGTAGCATGGTAGATGTAGATGTAACGAATTGCATTGGAGACATTGGCTTTCCATGGTGTTTTGAGAGGACAATCACTCACGGGCTGGAGCGCCTTGGACTGGACATCTCCCCACTTCTCAGAGCGACGTTAAGTCCTCCGGGGAGGACAACGCCCAGGGCGACGGATGGCCTTTGTCCCGGGCGGCATTGCTTGGGGTGGGGTCGGGAAGGGTAGGACAGGGGAGAAATTTGACAAGGGAGGACAGGGGCGGGGGAGGTGGCGTCTTCTGGGCGTGGCGTCAAGGAGGAAGTGGTCGCAAGAGGGAGCAGGGGGAGGGGGGGCGAGATGCGATGGAATGAGGGATTGTGGGCAATGTCTAGAACTGAGGAGAGGGTGGAGTATGCTGAGAGGATAGCCTTGTTTGCAAAAGGCGAAGACCCTCCCCAAATCTTCCGCGCTGACCTACCCACACTGGAGGCACCACCAACGTCCTCGCCTGCTAACCCAAGGGTCGCGGGTTCGAGTCCCGCCTGGGGAGGTTTTTTTCTTCTCCCAGGACATGATTGCGTGTGTTGTCCTTTGTTACTGTTACAACGCCTGTTGTAAAATGGTCCTCGAGGCTGTATTAAGGTTGATGAAATAAATAAACCCACTCATATTACCTTACGATGTGCCTGGATCCACATCTATGTACAACTACGCAAGCCACTTCCATGGAGTGTGGAACGGGGTGCTTCAACATTAGGTACGCAATATTTGTACCAGTTGGAGGTCAATCTCTCGACGCTCCCGTGTTTGCTAAATGAGTACCAAAAATCTCCTAGGAGAACATCAACATGGTACCAGCCAAGCTACCTTAAGGATGTATGGCAGTGAATGAGTTTTCACGAAAACATTAACTTCTTAATATGTTTCGCAGGTTAAACTTCTTCACATGCAAATCACATTTGAGATACTAATATGGGTTAATACTTAATGATGCGGGAAATAAATCATGTGGGGGAAGGCGTTAGTAATAATTATGAATCATTGAACACAGCTACATTGTATAGATATAATGAAATAGTGAAGCCTCAACTTAGTCGAAGGTCGTCATAGTTGTAAAACAATTTATGCTCAAGTAATGTTCCCGGAGATGGATTAGCGGCTGAAATTCTCTGCACACATCCATAACTAACTGCAGAAGTGACAAAGTATGTCTTATAATCATTAACATAGTCTAGTTTTCCTCGTGAGAAGAATAATTTTGAATGTCATACCTTTCTCAACCATATTGGTTGTCTACTTTTCCAAAGGAAAAAATAGCATTTTAAATCTCTTCAGTTTGCGTTATATTTCCTCAATCTTACACTATATATCAATCCTACTGTGGTGTGTTGGAGTTCATATGGTATGCACAATATTAATGGAAAAACCAGTCTGCCTGAATTGTAAAATAGAGGAAGGAAGTATGTAGAGAATAAGGCGTTGTTTACACAGGGCGATGTTCTTCTCAAAACCCAACTCTGACCTCCCCATAACGAAGGCTTTTCCAAGTCCCTTACACCCGGACGCTACCTTTCGCTCTGTGCTTGCATGTGTATTCACGTGTGGTCTCCTTCGGAAGAGACACCTTGGGAAGAGGGGAAAGCGTGTATGCATGTGGAAGACGTTGAAGATGTTGGAGTTAAGAGTTTTGAGAGAAGCACTCGGATGTTCCCGGAGAGGCTGTGTGAGTAAGGAGAACTGCACGAACGAGGTTCCACTCCGCCGTTGGCTGTTATTTGGAAAGGCGCGAATGCAGTCCCGCCTAATGGAGTGGTTTAGACTACGTAAATTCCTTCATCCTTCTTATCCCTCCCATCTTCATAGCCTTTCCCAACACACACCATCACTGAGTTAAGTTTAAAGACCACCCACGCTTCTAAGGAAAGCTTCTCTTCGATGGACTATTGCTGTTAACACAATCTACATCTGCATAACACCCTGGAAGCCACCTCAAGTGTGTTTTATTATTATTACTACTTTTAGCTTAAGGCATTCTCTTGTCTTCACCTTAGTTATTTAACCATCATAATCATATTTTCATTTTCATCATTTTTGGTCTCAGGTTGTTGCGTAGCGTACGCTGGGAGGGACCAACAGTGGGACTTGTTACCTCAATTTCGGCTCAATGTACTGCCCACCTCCTTGTTTGAATTTCTATTTCTTTCATTTTTTACCAGTTGCTCGTTTTCATAAACAGCTCTCAATTTTCTAGTTCACATGAAAAGCCTTGCTTTTTCCAATAACGATTGAACACATGTTCTTGTTTTATTGATTTTGGTAAGCCAACTCACGTAATGGACTGGTTTTTAAACTTGCCTCAAAATATTTCGCTCTTTCCCGTTTGCCTTTACATTTTAGAGTAGGTATATTGAGCTTTTCTTTTATGCTGCTATATAATTTAGTCAAGGTTAAGTTAATTCTATATAATAGTTGGGGGTGCGTGGCAGAGGTGACTTATCACTGACATGCACAACGCTATTTACCTATAATTATAATGATCTACCGGCTAAGGTCGGTTTAATTTGAAGTGAATGAAAATCCTCTGGATTTTTACATAAGCAAGGCCCCATCTACACAATTTTTTTCTTCATCTACGTCTACATCATACTTCCTACCCTTCTTCATCCCGTCCACAAAACCTTTCTTCCCCTTACCCTGCTTACCCAACAAACCTCTATCACAATCTTAAATGACCATTCGCCCCCTTTCTGCCTCTTCAAACCATCCACTTGGTCTCCTGATCTCTTCCAGAAATATCCATACACTGCAAATGTCAATGAAACTACAAAAAATAATGTACAGTAGACCCCCACTTTACGATGGTAATCCGTTCCCTTGGACCAATCGCAATGTGAATTCCATCGTAAAGTGAATCAGTATATTACCGAACAACGGATCGGTTTAACTACATCATCGCCAGTGAAGTTAGTGATGCATAATACAGTAAAGGTACGAAATATGCTGGAATTAAATTATTTAAAAATGAATACTGAATGAATAATTAATTATGGGAGCAAAAAATCGTCGAAATGGGAAATTCTAAAGGGCGCGCGCGAAACCAGTGCGCTTTGAAATTCCTAGCATGCGGATCGTAAAATGAACCTATCGTAAAGCGGGGGATCCACTGAATTAGTAATAATAAGGTAATGCCTGTCAGGAGGTGAAATATCACCTACATGAACAAAATTATAGTCTGACATATATTGATAATTTATTGATTCCTTAAACCTGCTCGTTATGCAGTTAACTTCCCCGATTTCCCACGGTGTAGGGCATAGTTGAGATCATGACGCACACTTTCATCAAGGGCTGCGTGAAACTTGCATATAATATTTTATGATTAAATATAATTTTCACGGGTTTCGAAACGGGTTAAATATTTAGCAACTAAAGTTTTCATATAAAATTAAGCCATCGTAATTCGTGTTGTCTGACATAATGAGGAAATGGACGGTTATATTATAACAGGGGGCCCATTGTTAATGGAATAGTTGCGCTTCCAATTGAAGCACATGGAAACCAGTCATCAACACCTTAAAAATAACTCATAACGGCTCTCCATATACATTTACACTCTGCGATATACAAGAAAAACGATCAGTTTTCTCACTTTGTTGCACTCAACCCTGATGAAGGTGGTTGAGTTAGCTTTGTTAATACATTGGGTCTAAATATCTAACCCGAGTCAAATACCATTTGAAAAACTCTCGCTATATTCGCCGGGAATACCTAAAAGATTTCATGTAATTTTTAATATAATGTATAATTCATTAATTTTAAATATATTTATCAATTAAGTTAATTAGCATGTTTAAACATGTAGATAAGCAAATTAAAATATGTACAGATATTTTCAGCTGCGTAAATAATGCAGTTATGTAACACAGTTATGTATTAGGTTATTTGTATATTTTTTGGTATTTTGATTGCAAAATTTGTTGAAATATAGTCTTTTATTCCTCCTTATGTCTTTTGATTTTCGGTGGTCCTTTCCCAGGATCCTCCTTGTTTAAAGAAATATAACTGTATTTGTAGCAAATGGAATCATGGAAAGGGTTTATACAGAGTTGCAACTAACTAGCTTTCTGGTAGAATATACCATCCGTCCAGTCCTAATGACAGTAAATCCTATACCTTATTTTTCGCGTAAAAGATATCAATTTTAAATCTTCTCGCCCTGTTCTTCAACTGTATCACATGTAACCTACCGTGATTGGCATTGGTGGTAATTATAAGTTCCTAACTAATTTACTTTCTGACGACATTAATAAAATCCCAAAAAAACGACATACGGTACATCAGATCATGAGAATAAAATTAGGGAACTAGACTGCAGAACGGACAGGCTCAAAATGTCATTTTTCCCGCAAACGTTAAGAGATCATAAGCGGATTTGCCGTTGAGACTTTTAACTAGGTTTGTAGATAGGTAGTGTAGCTAATTGCTAGTGGATAGGGGTGCTAGTAGCTAGTGGATTCGGTCCCTAATCGTTGTATTCTTATCTGCTATATAGTACTAACAGCACGTTGTGCATGTTTCCGGTATAACTCTTATATCTCTGTGGATTTATGTAGTTGCAAAATGCATTAATACAAATAGTTTCTCTAAAAGTGGGAGAATTTCAATATTGAAGCGCATGTTCATGAAATTTCACATCCTGACAAGTATTTTCAGGTTATCAATAGTCGTAGTTTCATTAAAATTATTAAAGTACAGCGCAGTGCATGTTGCTGATAACCTACCCACTACCACACACCATTGAGGTGGCTTGCAGAGCATTATTTAGCTGTAGATTTTATTTGCCAAGACGGGTCCGTAGAAAGATTTTTAAGCAAAACGTTTTGAAAATATTTGTTTTTGAGTTGGTGGAAGGGCAGGAACCAAGAGATGGAAGATGAAAGTAGGTTGTTCTTCTCCGGATTTCGGTGAGGTCAAGCGCGTTGTAAATATGTTTTCACTCTAGAGCCCCGCATCCTATCGTGAAAACGCAATCCTGTGCGCTTCGCCGTTCCCCTCAACTGTTATGTTCAAGGAGGTTGAAGTTGGAGAAGAAGAAGGCATTTTCTACACTACTCCCTCACTGGGTGTTCCCTCGAAGTTAAAAAAAGGCAATCCAGAGGACTCTAATGTTTACTGTGGACTAGCTGTACTTAAATGTTTAAATACCTTGGCAGTGTGATCACTGACAGCATAGATCCCGACAAAGAGGTGAGGTGCAGAGTAGAGATTTAAGTCCCTTAAATCTCTACTCTGAATGATACTATTTTTCTGTAATGATAGTCTCAGTCTAAAGTTGAGATAGGGAGTGGTTAAATGCTTTATCTTTTTGATCTGTAGTCCATGGAGTTGAGACATGGAGGATAATATAATAATCCGAATAGAAGCATTTTAAATGTGGCTCCATTGCAGAATGTTGCGTATTCCATGTACTGATGTGGCCACCAACGCTGAAGTGTTGCGAAGGGCTAGAAAGATAATATCCAATTTAAAAAAAATGGATATGGCATTCTTGGGACATATTCTGCGCAACAAAAAATACAGTGTGCTTTAACTCATCATGAAAGGAAAAATTGAGGTTAAACAAGGTGCTGGTAAGATGCACATATCCTTGCTAATAAATATTAGGGAATGAACCGGAATCCAGAGAGTGGCAGAGCTGTTGCTGGTAGCGCAGAACAGAGAAGCTTACTAATCCAGAGTGATAGTTGACATCAGGGGTACATGATATGGCACTCATAGAAGAAAAAGACTGGTTGAATTATACTTGAGGCACTATCTGAGAGGATTCCGTGAAGACAATAGTCCGTGGTTTGGGGCTGTCAAAATTCGTCACTTTGGATTAGGCTTCCTATCCTGCAAGTGAGTTTACACCGTTTACACTGGCAAGTTTCTTTTGTTAGAGCTTACGAGGGATTTTACTCCGGCGATATATTTTTTTTACGAATCAGTGCAGAGCTAGATTGGTTGCCGTTAACACTGGCAGCAATTCGCTTCTGCAAACAACTTACCAAAACTTCTAAAAGTTCTACGAACAGATTTGCAGAGTTGAATTTAATCGAAAATCGATTGCTGAAAGTAACTTGCGAAAGTAAAATGCAGTATAAACCTAGTTTATAACATAATCAAAGCAGAAATAAATAAAAGCATATAAGATAGAAAAAAAAAAAAAAAGTTACTACCATTACAACACGTCTCGCATGCTTGTTTTACTCTCACGAATATGCTTGCATTTGCAAAATCCATTGAACCTTGTAGTTTCAAAAATATTTAAGAATATGCTGTAGTTCTTTTGGCGGAAATGCATCCCCTCAACACTGCTACACTCTTGCAGTGGCCTGAATTGTACTGTGTAAATACAAGTCTAAATTATTTATTTATTTTTTTTTATTTTGAAGTTTTCAACAACTTCACGTCAATGCTCAGGCGTCAGGCGAATGCCTGCCGACGGAACATAAACCTACTAAATTATGAATAATACAATTTATTTTGAACAACTCATTACAACAGCTCAGGCTCGTTACATAAAAAAACTAACAACATAAATTATAACTATTATTTGAGTAATATAGCTGTTAAAATAGGGTTAAATGGAAGGAGGCAAACATTTTTTATTTAGATTTTTAGATTTAGATTAGAATAAAGTGTGGACAAGTACGAAGTTTTTTTATTCAAAATGGATCACTTCCACAAATTCAAGCCTGAAACAGTCCAATTTATTCATCATATCTCTGTTTATCCCGCCCAGAAAGGCTATTTTCTATCTTCCCCTTCCCACTTACCCAACATCACCCCCTCGGCCTAAGTGTTAATCAATATCCAACTATAAAATAAGAACATTTTATTTTCTTCAGTTAATTAAATGTAAGTGCCAGCTCCCATCTAATCTGGAATCAAGTTGATGAAATAACCCTTTAACCTAGGTATTGCTGTTTGAGTCGAAGGAGGCTTGGCCTTCCTATGCTATGCACCCCTGGTCATGCCGTACCCCCATTCCATGCATTAAACCATAAGCGCCCTCTCCAGTAGATTTCAAACTCCATGCCCCATTCTAGTTCTCCCTCATTCCCTTTTCCCCCCTCATTCCCTTTTCCCCCCTCCCACCCTCTCCGCACCCCTCCCCCTGTCCCCCTACGTTCGTCGAGTCCGTTCGTGTGCGGAATGTGGAATGACAGTCAAGGGCCGATTCCCGCCGGGCATAATCCAGGGACCCTCAGGCGTCACCATGGAAACCACCACCCGTCCTCAGCACGCTATGAAATCTATTCGTGCGTAACGCCCTCTCGTGAGAGCGGCTGAAATTTGCAATTCGGTGACGAAAACCAGAGCGCAATGTGGACGGGTTTGTGAATGATTCACTATAGTGTGGTACCACCCTGGGCGTTTTCATCAAAGAAATTTGATAAACAACCCCGTCTTTTCGTACGGAGGGGAAAAGTCATGCATCACTACGTCCGTACTCGTTTTTATTACATTATTTATTCAAGTTGCTTTGTCTCTCTGTTCTGGGTGGAATCTGTTAATTAATTTTTTCCCCACTAACACTCATCAGGTTTCCTTCACATTTGATGCAGAGGTATTCCATGAAAATATAATATTATAATATAAATGTCACGACTTTCTCTCCCATAGGCCCGGGTTCGCGAGATAATTGCTACTATAGAATTTTGTTTCGTGTAAACCTTTGGCAATACACCTCTTCACTCATGGACCGCCGAGGCTGTGTGGGTTAAGGCGGTCGTAGAAATAAACTGTTTGTCTTGGGTTCAGGGCTCCCCTGCGACGTTTCTTTCCATCGAATATGTATCGGAAACAACGTACGATGCCCGGTCCCGCACAAGTACAACGGTAACAGCAGACTTTTTATATGGATTCATTAAAATCATCATCATTGGTCGTTCCATCAAAAGATTTGACTACAGCCATCCACCCTTTCCTATCTAATGTTAGTTCCCTTACTCCCTGATAATTCTTATGTACTTCCCTCTTTACTTGGTCTGTGTATTAATCCTTCCTTCAATTTCCTTTTTTACTTAAATATTATAACTCACAAACCCAATCCATCTGGCTGTTCTTATCTGTACAGCGTCCCATGTAGTACTTTCGTCTTTCACTCGTCTGTATGCTTCTTCATTTCTTGTTTTGACCGTCCCTCTGTTCTTCTGCATCATCCGCCAACACCAGGTTTTGAAATCTTTTAATCTTTTATGGTCTGCTTTTCCAATTACCCGTGTTTCCAATCCATAAATTGCCACGCTCCACACGAATGCTTTCACATCCTGTTTCCTTGTTCGCAGTTCAATCTTCTTTGAGCACAGTATATACCTTTCCATCATGAACGCTTTCTTACCTTGGGCTATTCTACGCTTAATATGAGTGGTACTTCGTCTATCCCTCGTGATGGTACTTCCAGCGTTGGTGAAGGAATCTACTTGCTCTAATTAATCTTCTTTTAGTGTCACTTCAGCATTCAGCATTTCGTTTCCGAAAGCTAGAATTTTGGCATTCTTCTTATTTATATTGTTAACATTATAGCACAAAGAAAGTAATTTAATTCAGCTCCAGCATCGAAGTGTATCTGATTTTTCTCGATTTGTACTTTTTTTATGGGTGCCTCAGTCCAACTGGCGTTCACTGCCATGTAGTGCGAGAATTATAAGTTTACGCAGGCTTACATTTTTTAAGTGATGCATGCAAATTTAATGTAATATTTAGAGTATGTCACTCTTTTAATGGTGGATTCATCTACTGGCCAGCCGTATATTTACATTAACATTGTTGGCCTTGAACATAAATCATGAGACATTGGATCATAAATGTAGATTTAGTGACGTGAGGCTTTAAAGATTGGCTCTTGGGAAAATACCAGGGCCATCTTCATTATGCTCGGAAAAACAAGAACCGATGTATTCCCCTCTTACACTTAGCCAAGAAATACACACACTCATGTTCTTCGGCACAATAACCGGCGGTCTTTGCTGTTTGCAAACGCGTAACCAAATGATTAAACTTGCTTGGGTTTCATATCAAATAGGAAACGTTAAATTACCGAACATAATGAAGATTCAAACATGGATGGTTTCAACCATAGAAAGCATTAGTGGGAATAATGTATTATGTTTCAGTTCAGCTTGAGCATTACCTTTACCTTATTTTTTACTTTTTCCACGAGCTATCTTCCCTTGAAGTTGAGTTTCCCTTATTTTTGCAACATGCCTGTTTTGAAAATAGAGATGATATGTGAGGAATCACTTTTCAAAAATAATTCCAAAGAAAGATTAACGTTCATGTCAACATAGACTAGAATAAGCAGAACTAGAACTCGAATATCATACGTAAACCAAACAACGCGGTGGAAAATTTCTCTTTCATTGCTTAATAATGGAAAAAATAAAGTTAAATGCTTATGTGGGACCACTTCAATTCGTCAAAAATGTAATTACTAATGCCAACGTTATTTTCCCCATTTTTTTTTGAAATGCAAGCTTATAAAAATGAGTTGGAGGGGAAAATTAATCCAACTTGGGAAAGAGTATTTTTTAGGCCAAATACAGTTTGAAAACTCTACAACAGGGAATAAAAAAGCCTATATAAGATGAGATCGCATTTTTTAGTTATTTCTGCCTCCATTATTTATAAAGGACTATTACCTTTTTTTTGCATGATTTCTCCCTTGATTGCTTCCCGGCGTTTCCTCTGAAAAATAGAATTTGGCCCAGCATGCTCTATAAAACGAATTACTTTTCATTATGAATGACTTTGCAAGCAAACTCAAGATTCATTATATCTCCCAAATTCAATTCCACGCACGACGGCCGTGGTAACCAAAACTCTTTCATATTCAGCGACGAACACGTTTATCCACTCGCAGCCTAAAGGCCTTTCGCAAGCCCATTCATCCCTTCCAAAACGCGTATCTGCACGCGGGTAGTGGATATTTGTTAAAATAACTTTCCAGAGTGAAGTGAGAAAGAAGCAAGACCAACCGAGGAAAAGGAGGATAAAAATAAATAGATCTCCTAGAGCACGCTCTTTGTTTTTTTATTATTCCTTATACTCTCTCTTGAACATCGCTACATTCGAGGTCGAGGGAATTGGAGCATGTGCTCAGAGAGCATAAATTGGGTTTCGGAAGCACGGATGTGCTGGAGTTCTGGGAAATAGAGGAAGCGGTTAAGTTAAAGCTCTGGTCCTTGAGACGAGGGTAACTCTAGTGGAGAAAATGCGAGAGAGAGGGATATGGAAGGGACATGAGAGGGAAAGGGTTAAAGGGAACAGCGGAGAGAGGGATTCCTGTACCCTGGATTGGACTGAGGTCACACGGAAGAGGAGCGAGAGGGAGGAAATGAAATATATAGCGGGGGGAGACCTCTTCAGTGCTGCCGACGTTTTCATTTATATTGCCCTGGAGTAAAAGATCGATCTGCACCATGCAGTGGTTTGAAAAAACACCGTTCGCCTCTCCTTTCCTCTTGGCACTGCCACAGGGAGAAGGTAAAATTGAGTTATTACGGAACAGTTGCAGGGACTTAGAGGGAGGGGGAGGTTGGAGTGAGAGGGGATTTTATGCTAGACGAGTTGCCTCTCACGGATGGGAGGGGAGATAGAGGGAACTGGTCGAGTCCGGGGGATGAGTTTGTGGGGTCGGTTGGATTGGAGCAATCAAGTTAATTGCCCCCACGCAGTAAGAAAAAAATAAACAATTTTTTCACTTAATCGACTGGGTCGTTATCTCGAATTAGGCGATGAATAATATCCCACTAGTAGAAGATGGAAGTGCGCAATTTCTTGAGTACTGTCGAAAAAATAGTATGTAACGTCACATAAGCACACATGAATTACTGCAATTTCCACAAACGTCAAGCTGCCTTCCTAACCCTTTATCATCCCTAAGACAAATTTTCTTAGACACCGCTAAAAATTTGGCCCTAGATTGTACGATTATTTTCATTTTTTCTTTTGTAAAATCACTGCAGCATTTTTCCTTTAAGGTTTAACCTTAATCTACGGGTAAAAAGGCCCTATGCCAACCTAATTTAATTTTTGGAATTTAGTAGAAACAGATTGGATTTTAATACCAAATCCAGCGTGTACTTCTTTTGTACTAACGACTGGTGGATCCCTCATTTAGTGAACATTTAAAAGTATGCTAGTACTTTAAAGATTATGATACTTAAATCATCTAACCGTTTCTAGCCGACAAAATGCCTTTTAAATTACGCTATATATCATTTTTAACCAATATGTTGGCCGCACAGGAAAAATTCGTAACTCATTTATCATGTTTTTTTCAGGAGAGCTAAAATAAAGGGGATGCTTTGTTAATTCCAAACTCATTTATGTGAAAATTTATGTTACTTTTAAATGAAAAAATAAAAAAGTCACCATATATCAACAAATTACTTAAATTACGATTGAGGAAGGTTTCTTAAAAATGTCTGATAGGGTGCGCTATTTCCCGTTTTTAACTTCCACTGTTGAAAATAATCTTTAATAAAAAAAGAAACACAATAAACTAGCAATCTTTCCGTAGGTTATTCATTTTTTCATGTATTTTCTGTCACATGCAGTCCATAAAATTCGTTTAAAACATGTCTTAACTTATCTATAGTCGGTGGAGTTTGTAACAACTTGGACACTATTTAAATTGGCAATTTCAATCTATTATTGCTATGTTTAAATGACTTCACGCAAATCAATACACGAAAACATAATTCTTAACTGCTGAATCTTTACAATGCAATAAAGAAATCCGCAAGGTTAATGCTCAAAATTTCATGCGCGTACTGCGGTGCTGAAAGAACGTATTTTATTCAATATTTTCCACGAAAATAAAAACAAAAATCATCTCCCAATTTTCCATGTCCCTCAATTTCCCCCTGGTCTTATGCATGATCCATATCTCATTCTTCCGAATCCTCAGGCTCGCGCTTTTTTTGGCTCGTCCGGCGTTTTAATCAGGACGAATTGGGTGCCGCCGCTTTGACGATATTTTTTCCTCCCCCATACTCTCACTCAAGTCACGGAAACTCTGCCAAAATCGTGCCGTGACCTCTCTATTAGTAAGGTGGAAATTCCCTTTACACCCTCAGGGTGTAATTTAGCCCTCCGCCACCACTCTCCGTCCTCTTTCACCCACCTCCGTCTCTCTCTCTCTATCTCTCTGAACCACCCTTCCCTCTCCTTAACCTCCCCCAACCCGCCTCCGTCCGCAGTGAAGGCGGCATTGCTCTTATTTCCCCGCCGCGACCGTTTTCCAGTTTAAATAAACGACGAAGATTGTCTTAACTTATTAAAATTAATTGAAAGGGTAAAAAAGTAACCCTTTTTCCCCGCCAAAACAGAGTAATAGAGGGAGGGGGGTTGTAATTTGAGGTTTTAGAATTGATTTATTTAATTCTTACGCATAATTTGTCCTCGTACTCCTTTCTTTTATTACCTATATATTCCATTATAAAACTATCACCGTGTAAATATTTATTAATGTGCTTTCTTTATCCGATGTCAGCAACTTCCGTAAGAAATACTCGTAAATTTAATTTTTCATTATTTTGCAGTAGTTTTTTTGTGAAATAGAATAATGTATTATATTTATATACTGAAGATAAAAACAGAAAAAGGCCTTTTACATTCGCGGTAATGACAGGTGTACAATTACTAAAAATATCAACAACATAAAACGACCATTATCATTAAAATCACACAGGCCTCAACAAATATTAGACCCTACAAGACAGAGTTGAAGGAGGTGGTAGAATAAAGATCAAGAGAAGAATTCTTTGATGCAGAGGAATTAAATTTGTTCGGAACTCTGGACGAAAAGGATCTCTGGGATATTTATTCCGGAATTTAGGAACATTTACAGGCTTAAAAGGGCGTGGTGGCTTAGTGGGTAGAGCGCTTGGCTGCTGATCGAAGGGTCCCGGGTTCAAATCGGGGTGAAGCTTTTGGACGCCCACGAACAAAAAATCCTCGGAGTGCGAGGTGGCCCAGGGAAAGGAACTGGCCACCCTATACCCTGAATGTGTGAAATTCACACGCCTGTGGCTAAGTCCGGGGTGAGCTCTACCCTTAACTATTCAAACCAACCATCGGGTTGAATCACTGAGTGAGAGACAGGGTTAAACGAGGAGGTACCTATTCGGAGGGAACAGAATGATAAAATTTAATTATTTGGGAATTCCCCATGTAAAGTATTACTACGCAAGTTTTGGTCCAATATTTTCTGAAGGTGGTGTTAAGTCCTGAATTCTCAGGGTGGAAAGAATTTGTGGATGGAGTAACTTTCTCGGAGAGGGAGTACGAAAAACAATAGCGAAAAACAAAATTATTGGGCCTTTGGGATGGAGCTTTAATTATAAATAATTTTTATACGAAATCGGGAGGGGTAATAAAAGAGGTAAAATAGAATATAAATTCTTTATATTATCTTCGAATGTTGTTTTTGAGATGAAATTTGGAAAAATGTGAAAAATAACAAACTTTGTTCACTAAAAATATATCGATTTTTCGTAAAACATTTGGTTTCTGATAAATTGTACATGATCCCCAACTAATTCTGCCTGTTGAAGTCGTAACTCCGAACATTCTTGTATAGATGATCTCTGTAATAAATAAGGAATAAATCAATAATTACACAAAATCCAAATGATTTAATATTACCATCGTCATAATTATTAATAGTCATCAATCCGAAGATTGGTTTGCAGAAGCTCTTCTCTCTGCCAACCAATTAATTTCCAACTAATGATTTACCTTGACGTCCTTCATGATTTTTTTGATTTATTCTATTCTTGGTCTTCATCTATAATCGCTCCCATTCATATTCCTCCATCCAATATTAAATTCAATAGGCTGATTTGACACAAAACATGTCCAATAACTTTGCCTATCTTTTTTCGTAGAGTTTTCATAATGATTCTTTCTCTTCAGCTCTTCGGAGGACTTCTTTGTCCGTAATTCCGTCCATCTGATCTTCATCATTATTTGATAACACTTCATCTTCATTGCTTTCAATCTCCAATTGACTGCAGCTGTTATTGTCCAGTCTTCACAGCCATATAAAACCAGCTCTAAGAGGACTCCTCTTCTGGTAGAATGCCTTCTTCGCTTGGTCTATTCGGCTCGCAATTTCTTTATTGCTTCTTCCATCGTCGGTGATCCTGCTTCCCAGATAAAAACATTCTTCTACTTGCGAAAGTGTTTGCTGTCCAAGTTTGACAGTGATTGTCTTCTTGTTTTCTCCCTCGAACCATGACCTTGTTTTTCTTAACATTCATCTCCAAGTTATATACCTTCAGCTTTGGGTCGATATAGTTCTGTATTCTTGTCAAATCTTCTTTCTTACGACCAAGTAACGAAAACAGCATGCATTGCTCCATAAAATGTTCCCATCACTTTTGATGGCACGGGTAACTTGTTCTTTATAAATTTAATTATTTTTCTCCTTTTTAAAGGTAAACCTATTTATTTATTTTTCCTTGTTTCGAGGGTTTTTCATTTTCGGAGCTCGGAAATTGCTCCAGACACGCGATACCCATTACCGTGCCAACGGAGGATCGAACCTTCAACCACGTCACGAAATGTTTTTTAGTCCCCGGAAATTCATTAAAAAAATAAAAAGGAAATTTTTTGACAAGAAACGTTTTGATCGGCGATCGTCTCCGGCGTTTTCTTTGTTTTTTCCCTTTAATTTTCGCAGTTTAATCCCTGATTTGATGTCCTCTCTCACTGCAACCCGCAATCATTGCACTTATCACCACGTTGTTTTGATATATTCATTATATCACGGAATTTTATTTTTTTTTCGATTTAGAACGCCTTAATATATCAACTTTCTGAAATATAAATTTATTCCAGCATTCCCTTATGAGCAAAATCCTGGAATTTGCTTGTAAAGGAATTTTTTACACTGATTGTGAGATAAATTTGTATAATGGAAAGAGGCATGGTATTTCACAGCTTATTTCTCCTAGTTCTCTTTTGACAGACATAAACCGTTATCTACAAGCCATACTTTTTGCAATACAAGCATATTGATACATATTTGTTAGATGGTAACAAAAACAACTTTTTTTGGTTCATTGATTTTCGCCGATTATATCGTTTCAATTAATGTGATTCCATTTATTTTTGTGTGGGTTTTATAAACTCTAAGCATGCAATGTGGTTATTGGTTGATTTTATGTTTAAAAATGTTTTAGAAGTAAGTAAATTGAATTAAACTGTTTTCATTAAATTTTAAAAAATTCCCTGCATGAAGTAATGTCGTTCATTAAAAATCTATTAAAATCGAACCTGTATTTTTTTACCAATATTAAAATGGATAAACGCACTATTTCTAACCAAGTAGGCATTTGGCCTTAGCTGTAAGATTGGAAGCAAATATTTGTGAATTTTACGTATCGCATTCGTCGTGTTAGACAAATAGTTTAACCTGGAAATCAGTCTGAGAAAAAAATGGTGATAGTTTGAGGAAAAAGAAGATGATTTTGTATAAAGAATGACGAAGTCGTAGTCGTAATACGAAAAAGTAAGACGCTTATGCATAAAAAATGACGAAAGAAGGCAAGTATAAAAGGCTAGTGGTTGGAATCGATCAAGCATTATTTGATGTAGGAAACACTTTGTCAACTTTTACTTTCGAGAGGAGATGTAACTATATTCGACATGTCTGAAAATTGGGTTAAATCGTAGAGTATATTTCAGTTTTTCAGCTGTTATGGAATAATAACGGACGAAAATGGACGTCAATGGATGAAGGAATTACCTCCCATTATATTAGTAGTATCGTGAGTGCTCAACCGGGTTGACCTCCGAATTCGGGGGCTGGCAGCTCTTTCAGATTAACGACAAGCGCGGGAAGCGTTCTATTCAGCGGGAGGGTGCTTGGAGGAGGAAGGCGATTCAAAAAGACGACGGTGCAACGGCTGAGGAAACCCCGCTTTTCGGGTAGCTACAAAGTCGCTTATGTTGTGTCAACTGCGATTCCGCTCCCGTGAATCCGCGCTGCGGAGACGTCTGAGCCAACGGGAACGCAAACAGACGTGGATTTTGTCGGGACTGAATTTCGGAGCGGAGAGGAAGAAACGTAGACTGCCGGCGAGATGAAAGCTCGGGGCTGCCGGAACGGGAACTTAAAAAGTGAGATTGGGAAAAACAGAAGCGGACGGGAGGCATGCGCACACCAGGATGGGATATAAAAGGGCCTTGTGTCCTCCCAGAGAGTATCTTTTCATCCATGTCTACATAGTACCTCGGACACCAACTCAAGGTTGTGTGGCAGTGGGTTAGTTTTCACCAACATATCTAAACTCTATCCTAGAAGTGTTATTGAAAATACGAGTATTGCTACGAAGACAAAAACATATAAATTCGTGTCAGACGGTGAATATTCACCGACATTCACAGTATTACGTTCTACAAATTTTATAGAAACTTTTGAGAAAATATATTTTAGTAGTTACATTAATTCACATAGATACGAGAGTAATACAGGAGGCATGCCAGACGTACTGTTATTACTAGCTTGTTACTACACAGAAATTTAAGGCATACTATTTTGAGCAAGTCAACTAATTGGTTACATTAGCCATCGAAAAAACCTTATAGTCTCAATGGCAGCTACTATGGTCTCTTATCGTTTGCGGAAAAAGTGACATTTTAATCCTGTCCATTTTTTCAGTTTACCCCTCCGCAGTTGGTTTCGCAAATTTTATTTTCATGATCTAATGCCCCATATTATATCTGGTGTTGTGAATTGTTTCTGAATTTTAGTTAAAATGAAAACTTGGTTATATTCTACACAATTTTATTAAGAACACGACCGGTTTCGACCTTTTCAGGTCATTCTCAAGTGTTACAATATTTGAAAACAGACAGGGCGGTATATATATATATATATATGTGTTGGTATCACATTGGTTGAACGGGGGGGGGGGGAAACTTCAAGGACAGTGGTGGTTAGAAGGCTATGAAAATCTGGGGGGTAGAGGGAAGGGGAGGTCAAAAAAGGAAGGTTGGCCGGCAAACAACTGGTGGCGAGGGTACAATGACAGCTTGATGACAGCATATCTGACTATGGGGATGGGGGTAGGGGGACTGGTACTAAGTAGAAGGGGGAGGAGTTGGAAGGGACTAGGTCATTTAATACATCATTCTTATATATATTAAAATACGCTAAAATTTCAAAATTCTCTATAAAATCCAGCTTCTTCCCCTTGTCACAAACATGTAAAAGTTTCGGTATAAAATCCGAGTTGTGGTCATTTTCAATTAAATGAGTAGCAAACATAGATTTGTTGTTACAATTTAAAAACGATTTAAAATGTTCAGATTTACGTATGCTTATTTTTCGTCCAGTTTGTCCAACATAAAAACAATTACATCCAGGGGTATCACAATTTAACATGTACACTCCACTTTTGTCACAATTAGAATATCTGTCTTTAGAGTTAAACAGCAATTTATCGAGAGTCATGGGGTTATAAAAACACACTTTAAACTTATTATTGGGGATGGATTTGTTGATTTTGTACGACAATTTTTGATGAAGGGTAGCTTCACCCATTTGGTATTCGATACAGGGATCGGGGAAATAGCAGTAGCATCTATTATGGCACGTTTTCGGCGTAAGCGATGTAGTAATGTATCAATTAGGGAATCATTAAAGCCTAATTGTGACAAAAGTGGAGTGTACATGTTAAATTGTGATACCCCTGGATGTAATTGTTTTTATGTTGGACAAACTGAACGAAAAATAAGCATACGTAAATCTGAACATTTTAAATCGTTTTTAAATTGTAACAACAAATCTATGTTTGCTACTCATTTAATTGAAAATGACCACAACTCGGATTTTATACCGACACTTTTACATGTTTGTGACAAGGGGAAGAAGCTGGATTTTATAGAGAATTTTGAAATTTTAGCGTATTTTAATATATATAAGAATGATGTATTAAATGACCTAGTCCCTTCCAACTCCTCCCCCTTCTACTCAGTACTAGTCCCCCTACCCCCATCCCCATAGTCAGATATGCTGTCATTGTACCCTCGCCACCAGTTGTTTGCCGGCCAACCTTCCTTTTTTGACTTTCCCTTCCCTCTCCCCCCCAGATTTTCATAGCCTTCTAACCACCACTGTCCTTGAAGTTCCCCCCCCCCCGTTCAACCAATGTGATACCAACACATATATATATATATATATACCGCCCTGTCTGTTTTCAAATATTGTAACACTTGAGAATGACCTGAAAAGGTCGAAACCGGTCGTGTTCTTAATAAAATTGTGTAGAATATAACCAAGTTTTCATTTTAACTAAAATGCATTCATTCTACGAAGTAAACTCGCAGACCATTGTTTCTGAAGTCTTGGGAAAAAGATCGACTAGAAATTTAAATAAAACATTAAGTTTAAATTTTAGCCGACGAGCTCATAACGATTTCCATCTGAGTTGTTGGAGTGGGCACGAGTCACTGTAGAAACTATCGCAACGACCTTTTAAAAAATCTTGCCTAAGTGATATTTGGAGGTTCCAGCATTTGATTTATGGATTTACGGACTTTTTTTTGTCACGTAGGCATCATAAAACCTGAAGATGGCGGCAGTGCACTGAAAACATAATATTTATAACCATACATTGGGTAAAAGATATTTTTTCGAAAAAAAAAATGAAATTTCAGATGATAGGATTTGGATCAAGTGCTTTCCCGTCGTCTTATACGAGTAAATTCATCTAGGGCTTACCGCTGAATCAGGAGCTAAGGTACCAACGTTATGATTGCCAACTCCACAGTATTTTTTTTGTCAACGCCCTGAAATAAACTGCTGAGTTTAACTTCAAAACGTAGGGAGCTGAAGTTTTTTCACCCGTTGGCAAACTCGGGATGAATTTACTATTCCGAAAAGAACGTTTTCTTTTGCTATCACTGGCCAGGTAGGTAACTCTTTTCGTATACCACCACCCATTGACTATTACCGTCTCACGTCCGTTCATGTCTCGATTTGAACGATAGGGATATAAATTTTTTTACCAAAGGACGACGCCATGGTCAGCATTCCAGTCGAATGATTTTCTGGATCCGTTTCTTAAAACCGGAAATGGCGTCCGGATTCGAAAGGAAGGACATGAAGGGAGATGGATATTCCTCTCAGCCTTTTCGGAAGGGTTGAGACTGTCGCAGAAGAGTTGAGGGACGTATCTCAAATCTCCCCAACCATTCCTTAGACCTTCAAGAAAAAAAAACCCTTTAAGCCTTATTCCCCATCCCAATGTCTCCTTTCCCCCAAAACCCACCCCAATCATTCAGCCAACCATCACGCAGTTCCCCCAACCCTTCCCAAAAGTTATCCTTTTCGTCTCTGTCGGTGGGGCCTGGGACTCCCCCTTACGACTTTCGCAGGTCCCCTCTGTAAATCTCGGCCTAATTGGCCCCGACGTTTTCATAGGGGCGGCCGCGGGATGGATTGGCGGAATGGGAAGATGGAGATTGGGACTAAGGTTGCATCTGACTCACAAAGCGAAGAGTTGGACATCGTGAACTGTTCCGCATTCAAGCGAGGCTGAAGCGGCTGCCTGCCACAAAAACGATACTGCTCAAGCAAGATAGAGAAATAATGGGCTCATTTATTTATGCGTATGTCATGCGCTTATTTTATTTCCCATGTAAGAAAATTATCATGGGCGTTCCGTATGCAACATACTGAGGCGTAATAAAAAATAAGCGTTATAATGTTTAAAATCTTTTTTTCTTCAGAAAAAGAAAGGTATCGGGAAATATTACATTATTATAGAGATATGGCTCGTCTTCGATGTTTCCTAATCGTATAACTAACTGGTTATTCAGGGCCACTATGAAATTACTGAATTTACTTGTTGGGTAATTTACGTTTGATAAAATATTTTATCAAAAGTACACAGAAAAAGCATTCACCTTGTTGTATTACTCTCTTTAGATACGTTCTCTTTTTTTGTCTTTAAAATGATTTGTATGTATAATATTTTGATATAATTCTGTATCAAACATAAAGTACGATTGTTTTTTAATTTAGGTGTGTGAATGTGTTGTAGTCCTTATGAAGCAATTAAAGTAATTATTAAAACCAATAGGAATATTGGCAAATATCTCAAGCGTGGACCATTTTATATTAAAGTCTTCTAAAGCCCGTTGAAGGCACGTGCATATATATTTTCTCCCGGAAACCGATTAAATCAATGAAATCCGTTTTTAATATACTGGAAGAGATGAGATTAAAAGTTGCTGTATTTTTTAATAATTTTCTTGCCTCTACCTTTATTATTTCAAAGTTTGACTCCGCTCCGTTCTTTCATTATTGTCTATGTGCAGATTTAAGTGAAACTTTGGATAAGCTTCTCATTCTTTATAAAATTTAGATAAAAGTGAAAACAATCATCCGTTCAATGATGTTTTACACGTAGTCTTATAGAACATAAGATATATTTCGAAATATTCGATTATGTTTGAACAGATTTTTGTTTATACGCGAAGTTTCATACTGATAAACAGTTAATACACTATTCATAACATGCATTAATCAAGGCAAAAATGTGAAATATAAGAATTTTAAGTTTCCACTAATGCATACACGGTGTGTTCTACCGTTTAAAGGAGTGTACTTAAATGAAATTTGGTTCTAGTATTTTTTCGACTTACTTGAATAATTATTAAAATGTGCACTTAATTCCCCACAATTACCACTCCTGCCCCGTCAATACTCTCATTTAGACAAGAAGAAACATTAAAGTACAGTTATAACTTACTCCTAATATTTTATGAGGGAGTAAGGGCTCATGTTCCATCAGACTTCTCCAGGTGTTCCCACAATCATCCTTATGTAAACGTCCGTACCGAAAACGATTTTTGTTTTATTCACGCGATAATGACGATTTCTTTTCTGTGAAAAGAATGGCTGCATGTGGTGAAGCGCCTCTAAATGAAGTATTTAAGGCAAATAATAAACAAAGTTTCTGTTGCTTAGAAAAAATCAAATTCATATCCGGGCGCTTTCTTTACTTTATTCATATTGTGCGTCGTGTTGCAGTTATGACATATTGACTTTACGCCGATGCTCTATCGAAAAAAATATAGTATTTCAACGAATTCTCGACGACCGAGTTGTTCAAAAATATCTATCGGAATCACAGCACACAGGCTCCGAACAACATGTTAAAATTTCGTACGTTGCATCGCGATAAAATAACATTTCAATTGAAACTGTTTCAAGAGTTTGAATGCCAAAAAATATGCTCCGGAAATTTTATCTCAAAGCAATCACGTCACTAAACTCAACGTCCAGCAGCTGCATAAATAGACATCTATTTTCTGTTAGTTGTTGGAATCTTCATACTCAAACAAAATATTCCACAATAGGTAAATCCGCCAAACGAGTGTGTATACAGGGGAGAGACAGAAGTCTATTGTGTGGGGGGAAGAAATCCAGGAGAAAGACAGGCTTTCATCGCGGGGGGGAGGGGGACCTGGTTGTTGGGGGCGGTGTCGCTCGCGAAGGCATTGGAAAGGGCGAGATGGAAATGGATCTAAAGTAGAGTGAGGAGGAGAAAAAAAGAGAACACCAAAGAGGAATTTCCCACGCATCTCCTCTTATCTTTCCTCCTCACAGAATCCCGCCGGACCAGAATTGCTTCGCCAAAAACACTCTGCAGGGAAGAAGAGATTGAAACGTAACTCTGTGGGAAATCGTCGAGTTGCACTTCGCGACGTTTCAGTGGCTAGGAATGGAGATGCCGGAATGTGCAGCGGGAGGAAGGAAAGGTTGCCCCGGCGGGAAGGACGAGAGAGGAAAAACGGCAAAGGGAATTAAAAATAGCGGGGGACTTGAGGAATGGAGTCCTCTACCGGATGGATTTATTTTTCGGTCCTCTTGTTTTAACGATGTGAACAAATCATCGTGGTTCGAGCATTCAGAGAAAAAAATCCACCCTCTACCCATTCTTTTTCTCGTGCAGTTGCGGTAGTCAAGAAGATTCCTCAGGAGTACATTGTTCGTTATAAGCCTCGGGCGTCACTAAATGCCTCAGTGAAGCTTTTTTTTCCAACTTTTCCAAAACTTTTAGAGAACCTGTCTACGATCGAGCACATATATCATAAAGGATTTGGGGTTATGACTCTCGAACGGATAGGTTTAAAAAATGTAACTTTTTTGCAAGAAATAAGAGATCGTAATAGCTGTCTTTGAGACTGCATGAATAGAGAGTCTGAGGGGTGAAAAACTTAGTAGTATGTTTGTTGTACTGTCCAATTTTTAAAAATATAACATTTCTACGCATCAAATAATGTGTATAATCCATTACAACAAGTTCACAGCCATTAAGTTCCTAAAGTGAGTTTCATAGCGTATGACGCAGTTCAAGTTAGGTGTAAATTCACACCAGCCAAACACCATTGAGGTTTCATGTTTCCTTGCACAGCAAGGCATATATTTATATGAATGTGAAAACGAAATATTTATTTGATTCAAAAAATAAATCATTTTTTTGTAGTTTTGAAAATCATAATGTAACATTACTATGACCACTTTTCCCTCTGTACGAAAATTATCAAGCCGTTTAAGAATCGTCCACATTATTTTTTAATTCTGATAACGTCCTTACTACATTCGTTGTATTCGTCCATATTCGTTCAATCTTCATCGAAATACTTGTGAATTCTCTTTTCATATTTTAAGTTCCTAATCGTTATCTTGAAATCGCACTTCTAAACTTATATGTTAGATATTAGTTTCATTAAGTCCTGATCCACGGATTAAAGAAATGTTTGAAATGAATTAATGAATAGCTGAGTTGCTACGATATGCCAGAAAAATTATACAAATACCGAACAAGATGAAAGAATTATTCTGCATTTAGTAAACAAATAAGAATAGAGATATTTGATGAACGAAAATCAGTGTGACAATAAAAGCATAGATAAAGTAGGAATATTAGAATGTGTTAATCCCGGCATGCTGGTGTCTTCACAAAAATTATGTCTTAGGTGAAGTAACAATAGGGTGACTCTGTCTACATTGGACTCAATTTTTTCAAAGTTTACCAAAACGGAGATACATATATCAGGTTAGTTTTTTGTTCATAAACCAGGGTTGGAAGGATTAATTATTACCGATAAATCTTCAATTTTTATATAATGGATCAGTTGGTCGGTTTGTTATTCCTGAGGAGGAGAACATTGTATGCAACTCAGCATTTTAAAAGATCAAACAAAAGCGCAAACTCGTCGTGATGATGCTCAATGTTCGTTATTTTTTCCCTTTTATGGATTTTCAGCTATGCGTACGTCCTTTGGCACTAGATTAAATTTGCATCATTCTGCAAATAAATTGGTACTCTTTCGTTGACCAATGTAGTACATAAAAAGCCTTATTTGAAATCGGAATTTTTGATGCTCCTTCGTTATTTCTATGATTTCAATTCATTGCGCAATTGCTTATTCGGTGTCCATTGTTGAGCCTAGTTTGGCAAAGATTCATATTTCCCTTATAAAGAAAGGCTATATATGTACAGTGCGATATGATTCATTGGTATGCATATAGTTATGAAAAGTAAATGATCGATTTTTCATTTGTGGAGAATTGCAACCTAAAGTAGTCCCAGACCAGTGGATAAAATAAAATGACAAAAATAAAATAAAAAGGTACTATTTTCATTTCTATTTTTGCTTCATTGAGGCTGTAGGGAACTTCTTGTGAATAGTAAATCAGGGCCATAGAATATTATTATAGTGAGAGCTTAAATAAAAGCCGAATTACTTAATTGAATACATTTTTGAGAAAAAAGAGCTAGAAAATAATTTTGCATCGATAGCATTGAAAGTTGGTGTTTTCACATGAATTTCATATTTAATTTAGTATTATTTCTGGTATATATAATTTCGAATATTCAAAATAAGATAACTGTTGAAATTGAAAAACAGCGCTTGAATGTAATGTGCTTAAATCTGTACAAATTCGCTATAAAATCTATTTTTTGGCGATTACATTCAATAACATTCAATTCTCAGCTAATGAAAATTGTTTGAAATTAGCCAGAGGAATTAAATTTGCGGGAATATTACAATTAATGTGGTTTTATTGATTTGAAGATTTTCATGCATAAGTTTTTAAATGCACAATTGAAAAGGATAAAGTCGTAGTCGAAAATACCGCAGCGAGTCATGGTGCACATGAAAACAGATTCATCCCTTTTGTAAAAACACTCGGCTGAAATTTACGTTGCTCATTTGTTGGACTTTATCCAGCCTTGATGCTGCGCATCGGATAATTTCAAATGAAATCTCACGGTTCTTTAAATCGTGTGTTTTGTTAAACCAATGTGTTTTCATTTTTAGGTAAATTCGCTGGAACAGAGTTTGCCTTTCATCGCTCTCTCATGAATTCCACAAGCGTTTTTGGTCTAAAAAAAGCAGCTTCACTCCAGTCTTTATATTTTCCTGCAGGTTGCGGAGAGTGCCAGCTGTTTCTGAACGCGCTTGATAATCACTCTGAATTCTCCAGCTCAGCAGTGAGATTAAATGTTTGTTCTTTGAATAAAGGCCTTTCGCGGAATTCATGTGAATCCACATTAAAGTGAAGAGAATGAAAGAGGATGAGATAATTTTAGAAAACTAGTCTGGCCAGTGAAGTATCGTTCTCAGCAATCAACTCCCACAAAAAGGCCCAGCGTAATATTAAATGTATTTTTTATTACAAGCAGTAGAAATTTTTCAGATTTTTTACCGTTATAATGAATACAAAGCCCAATTTTGAGTGCTTGCTAAGTAACATATCAAACTCTGCAGTAGCAAACATCTCAGTGTAATTGTATGCTAGCTATAAATATATTTTCCATGTAGGTACTCTACTAAGGCAAGTTTATTAGAGCTTTAATGCGTTTTCCTAATGGATTGAAGTATTTTCGTGGTTATGCAAATGAATAATCAGGATATATACATTCAAACCATACAATGATAGCTAAACAGAAGCAGGAAAAACAGAAATTCTTCATTTAAACTTCAGTTCTGACGCTTCAGAAATATCCACGGCTTTGCGTTAATAAACTTAAATCAACCTAATATTTCTTTGCACTCAGAAAGAAGCACCGGACTGCAAATAGAAAAAGAATATTCGATATACGGTTTTATTGCGTCCAATATGTTGAAAAATGTGTTTCACATCCAGAAGGGTTCTTATGAAGAACGTTTTGGATCCAATTCCAACATTTTCGCGGTAAATAGCTAAAAATAATTTGAATTTGTTAAATTATTTTGCTTTAGTGGATTTCCCTTAGGGAATTAACATTTTATAATGCTTGCATTTAATTGAAACTACTTCTTTCTGATTAAATGCTCGTGAAAAAAGTTTTTTTGAACAGCTAGGCAAACAAGGAATTTTAAAATTAAGATCCCAAGCGATATCCCACGGGAAGGAAATCGCGCGATTGCCAGCATTCTTAACATAATTAACAGTGGAAATATTTTTCCAACCCCTCTGAAATTTCTTTTTTTTGTCGAAGGAAGCAATTCATACGCGAGACTCACAGCACCAAATGTAATTGCTGAGAACTTTACTTCATTTCATATTTTGTGAGAATGTCACCAGTAGATGTGATGTACTCAATTATAGCAGTGAGAAATAATTCACTAATTAACTCAGATATACCTATGTACATCACGCGGTTCCTTTTCGGGTGAGTCTCAGCAAAAAGAGCTAAATTATCTGTGATAGGACTAGAAAACTATTTCTGCTTGATCCCATCAGGGCACTTCACCGAGCAAGTATTCTTATAAATATCTGCATGGTTAGGAAAATTACGTGAAGGTAATTTTATAGCAATTTATTAAAATTTATGATATACATTCAATAATTTTTCTTAATCATCTAACATTTTCTAGTCTTCTTTTCAGACTTTATTTCACAGAAATCCTTTGAAAAACGTAAATATCAAGGAAACTTCCCATTAAAATAAGAAAAATACCGTGGAAACATACGAATTTAAAAGCGTAATATATAAATGAATTTTGGTTTCTTTTGAGGTTTTTCTTTACATGCATGAAAGCGTTTCATTTTTGCACTTTCTATGTGAATTGACCTTAAGCCGAACCTTTTCTGGATCCTGTATATTCGGTCTTCATGTTAATTTTTGTCATTCTCTTAGGAGTAGATTTTCCAAACCTGTTTCAACTTACTTGTAACTTATACGTCCAACCTAATGGGAAATAATCAAGAAGTAGATTTAAAGTTTGCCCTAAAACCTACCGCAGGTAATTGCAAAAAAAATGTTCCATAGAATGTTTATGAAATAACATATCATTTTTACCTTGAGCATTCACATAAATCCAAGTAAAATCATTCTTGTGGTGATTCTTAGTTTCAATAACAGCATTGTCTAAGCGATACTTTATTCATACAAATATTTATAGCAAATTCCTTGAAATCGCATTGATGTCACTAATATATGTGCCGCACATTCGCAGAAATATTGAGCGTATAACGTCCGCGACTCCTCCAGCCGTGGCTTGAATGCAGGCTGTATCGTACTGAGCACCGATACGCTATACTCAATGCCTCTTGCATGTATCTAATCAGGAGGGATCCCTCAAGCAGTGAATGCCGATCCTTGAGCCCTCCCACACCTTTACACATAGCAGATTGATCTCTTCCCAATCCAAACTCACCCCTGACGAAGTCATTTGATGGATCTTAGGTGCGTGCGGGTGGTAAGATTTTGAAAGAGAATTGGGAGACCCGGGGGCCGTTTCATTCTCCAGCGATGTGTACCTTTCGTTAAAGGATCTCATTCCCGAAAATTCCACTCATCCCTCACATTCACACACTATCCCTCGTTCACCCTCATATCTCAAAGGTTTGATCTTGGTAGTGGACTGGACCGACTCCCTAACAAAAGGAACAAACGAAAGCCAAGAGTGGATATCTCACTACTCCTTTTTAGGTCTTCCCGCGGACTTGTGGAGGGCGAGTCCATCTGTTCGCTGGTTAGTGCCCCCCTTTTTTTTATCTTCTTAACACCCACCCGCACCTCCTTTAGTTAAAAGAGGGGTGGCAACCCATGCCATCCACCCATACTCTGCACACCCCTCACACCTCTCCATTACTCTTCATTTCTTATCCTGGATCCTCCGACGACCCCGCCCCTTTCCTCTGAAACCCCTCACTGCTTTTGTATCCACTATCTCCCCCCAGCACCTTACTTCTTTCTGCCTTCCATCTCGCAAAGGCGCTCTTAAAAACCTCTCTCACGCCATCACGTTTTAGCTGGCCTCGGATGGAGAAGGCTGGTATGGGCGGGGACTTTTTCGGTAACCTGAGAAGGGTAGATCGGGGGAAGAGATGTGTGGACTCGGGAGAGGGATGGAGGAGAAGAGGGGATGGTTGGCTTGTGGCAGAGGGGGGGGGGGAAGGATAGGAAAACATAATGGTGTGCGAGAGAGGGAGATAGCGGATGTGGAGGAAACGGTAAAGGAAGGAACCGCAGGAGCACACAAAACCACATCAACCCATACAAGTTTGCCCGAATGCGCTCTGGCAATAACAGATGACAACATCTCTCAGAGTCTATTTGATGTCCATGGTCCGTTTCAATACTGCACATATGCGTCTTCTTACCTTTTTCAAAAATATTGTTCCAACATGTCCTACCTTGGTTATCGATGTCAATAAAAACGATCGTCGGAGGTTTTGCCGCCACGCTACATCTGTAGATCCAACAGAAAAATGAAATAAGAACTGCCGAACTGATATGTACAAAAATTCGTTCTTTCCACACACAATAAGTGACCAAACCAAAAACTGAGATCCACTCAAAACACTTCCGAAATACACTTCACCTTTTCACCTCCTATAAAAATCTGCTTTACACCTTTACACGGCTGGTTTCCGTACACCCCCTTCCACACGCCTATGCGGCGGCTCGTAGGGTAGTATGTGGTGCTTAGCCGATGCAAGCGATGGGTGGGTAGGTTGACATTTACCATGAATGTACACTTGAGCGAGCAGCAGTCGTTTGTCAGATGTTCCTGGTGGACTGGAATCTTTCCTCTGGAAAAATAATAGAGTGAATTGATCAAATTTCAACTATCCACATTTCAATATACGCACTATACTAAAGCATGATCAATATCCCCAACATTTTGGGGGACTTAAGCACTCGGGGTTTCGTCGATGTTTTGCAAAGTTGCATCATATCTTCTGAAGGCCTAGTTATTGGTTGGTGGCAGATTCTTGATATTACATTGTCAGTTGTTTTGTTACGTTAATTGCAAACACTTAAGAATTTTTTAGCAAACCAACCCATTTGTCATTTAAAATAAGGGAGAACGTTTTAAGGCCGTTTTACATGGTACATTTCTTTGTACAAACTATTCCGTGAACTCTTACGAGGCAAAATGTATCGTGTAAAGCGGAAAATTGTACAAACGCTTGTGCAAATGACTCAATGTCTGCACGGGAAATAGAACCTGTTCTAATTTCGTTGAGAGAAACGTACAATCTCACGTGCATTTGTTTGTACAAAATCTTTCATCGTGTAAAATGGCATTTAGGGAACGATGGTACTTCTCTGATCTGAGAGCTGCTTTCTTATCTCGGTTCGAGAGATAATATTTCACTGGCTGCTGTTAACTTCTTGAAGGCTCACTTTTAGTTATGTTTCTATTTCGATCGTCAAATATTTTCGATTTTTTTTTGCAAACCAACCCATTTTTGAATATTGGGCACTGTTTCTGGCGTTACTCAGTGGATCTCCTTCATTATTAATGAAAAACAGGCACTTGGTTATAATTCCGCACTTCATTAGAAACAACACGACCCGGCTTTAAACACCTCGTGCCATCATCTTGCATGCCCTCATCATACCTGATGCTGGCATGAGATGAAGAAAGCCGGGACAAGTTGTTTCTAATCAAGTGTAGAATTTAGCCAAGTGCCCGTTTTTCATTAACAACCCATTTTTCTTTTACATTTAGGAGGAAAGTGTTTGGTACAGATAATGCTACCCTTAAAGACTCAATTTGACACGTCAATGCTTACGGTAATTTTACAACCGAGAGCCGCTACCTGAACTTGGTTGATGAGAGAGAATATATTACTGGGCAGGCGAAGTAAAGGTTAGGGAGATGGCTTGTCTGGGGTAAGAGCAGCAGTGTTTGAGAGCCAAATGGCGCAATTCCTGGGATTTCGTATGGGTATAGGGGGTAGCGTGGGAGTGGTGACTCTTGCTCGCAGATATGCGAGAACTGTTTTACGGGGAGGAGTGTGACGAAGAGGGGCAAGAGAGAAGCGAGGAGGATGTTCGTGGAGAGTTTTGCAGAGTGCGAAGCACTGGAAAGATAAGGAGGGTCGATCTGTGGAGTGTGAGACTCGGGTCTGGATGGGAGCGCTGATAAACGCCCCCGTATCTGGTTCTCCCTCGCAGAAACCTCCCAAGTGGTGCGCACAAAACAACCCATTGGATTGCGCTAATAATAAATATAGAGTTTAACACTCATACTTTGTGATCCATACGCGTGTCAGTCTCCGAGAAATGTTGGATCTTTAGGTGGGATATATTAGTATTCTATTAAAGAATTGTTAATGTCCCTTCGAATCAGACTGACAACTGTTTGCGCATAAAATAAATTTCTCGCATCGTTTCAGTACTTAATAATATAATTAAGCATGTTTTTAAAGAAACTTGACCCCCTCCAGAAACATCCATTTATTACCTTTGAGGGACACAATGTAGGCTTATTCCAGAAAAAAGATTAAGAGGGGAATGTGGATTATACGGTGATTATAGTATTGCCTGAGATTTTTCAGCCGAGTCCGGAGTACCAATTTCTACTTGAATGCCGTGAGGGAGATCTATATATTACTATACCTTTATAATATCGCTCTCTATCACTTTCATCATACTTAGGTTAATGTTAGCAAGATCACTATAATTTGCTAGCATTAACTATTCAGTGACTATTCATGCAAAGGCAGAAACCTGAGAATACCTCTCACGATGTGAAATTTCACCAAGATGCACTAAAATATAAGTTTGCTACTAACGTTGCAGAAACAACGAGTACATATTTATGGCAAATACTTAAATGCAGAGAGATATAAGAATTATAAAGGAAGCATCCGAGATGTGCTAGTAGTTCTACGTAGCAAGTTAAGAACAGGCATTAGAGACCATCTTGGCTACATGCGTTACACTATGGTCATACTACCAGTTTTATAGAAATTACGAGTACTTTTGTATTTTGTTTCTCCTTAAATGCACAGAGATACAAGAGTTTTAAAGTAAGCTGCGTTAGTGTCACTTAGGAAGTTAGGAAAAATGTGTGAGAGAGAGAGAAAAAATCAAATAATTAGCTGCACCAACAATCAACAAAACGTATTTTTAACTTTAAGTGGCAGCTATTATAGTCTATTATCGTACGCGGTAATTATTCTCAATCTCTCCGTTCTGTTGTCTTATTTCCTTAATTATTTTCGTTATCTGATAAACCATAGTGCATCGGGATTCGTAAAATGTTTTTGACGTCATCATAAGGCCTTGTAGTCCACGTGGTACCTCGTCCGTCGGATGGGACGTTAAACTGCTGACCCCTTGGCTCTTTTCACTCAAGAGTAGTTCATTCCCTCACAATTCTGCCCATCTGTTCTAAAACTCGCAAGTTATCTCTGTAGTTGTCACTCTCTTAAAAAAAACTAGCCAAGGTTAAGAGTTGGAAAGGAAAGTATGTAGAAAAAATAGGTGCTTAATCGTCGTGTCACAATCGTATGAAACATCGAGGATGCGTATGAAGAGAGCTATTTGAACGCAAATTTTGCAAACATGAAATACTAGCATGAAACTAACTTATTTAGACCATTATGTAACTAGTGTTTGGTCTATTCATATTAGACTTGGCTTGTTTTCTTTTACACGTTCGGTTGCCAACCTGACAACAACCTATTACTCTGGAATGAGAAGTAGTTAAATCTAATTGTGACGGCGAGAGCTGCCATAGGCCTGGTCGAGGCTCTTCCGACACTAACTCTAGGCTAATTATTCTACTCTGATACTTCCCAACTGGGAGAAATCTCTTCCAGTGCATCACAAATCTCCCAGGAACAAAGAGGAAAAGGGAAACCCTGAAAAAGATTGAAGGACTGTGTGAAAAGTAACGTGGAGGGCTTGTGGGGTGTCGCCAACGGATGACCTAGTTAGAAGCAAATCGAGGAGGCTGACCACCAAAGCCGACCCTGAGCACTAAATATAAATGCTTGGAAGAAGTAGAATAAGTAATAAGTGCAAGGTTATCTCTTCTGTTTTCCCTGAAAATTAATTTCATTCACTTGAGTATTAGTCTTCATTTTCATGTTTCGTGCGTTTCCTTGCGAAAGCCTTTTTGCATAGTTTTAGGTTGAATTGCTTATTGATGGAAAATGTAAATGAAAAACTATAATTGCCTAATCGGATCCAAAAGTATCTAAACATTCCCTCTCACGAAAGAATTTGCGATGGCTACCTAAATTGCTCCCCACGCCAATGGAGGCGTTTGGTAACACCTGCTATGCGTACCTGACCGATTTTTTTAAAAAATTAACGAACCACAGCTGACACCTCATAAATCTGACGAATTAAAGAAAGACTTTTTTTTATGAGAGATAATTTTATGTCTCCCTCACCATAAGTAAAAAAAAAGTGATTTACATTTTATCGTTTTTTTCTACCTTCACCAGATTGGCATGATTAGAGTGTCCCTTTTTTGTCCGATCTTGAAAACTTTCCTTGGATAAAAAATAGCGATAGCTAAGATAAATCATCATTATTAATGTTCATTTATATTCAGGGACTTTTTGTGAGGAACTATCACAAAAAAGTAAAAATTATCAACAAAACAAATAAATACCTTATTTTACTCCAATGCGAGTAGACAAATAAGGAAGAATTTAAAAAATATAATGGAATAAAAAAACACGATATCAAAATGATTATTGAATAGTAATGGCTAAAGAGTTAATGGATGTTTTAGTGGTATCATTCTTTTCTACTGTTGAATGAATCAGAAAATCATCACAAATTACGATAACCTGTCAAATTGCAACCCTTGACCTCTAGCAATGTCAGTGTGTTTAATTAAGTTTGCAGATATCTTCACGAATTTAGAGATAAAGCTTTAGCATGGAAATCTGATTTCGTTGATTACATAATCCAGACTCCGCTTGATGCAACTATATCCCGATGTACGAGGGTGGTTCAAATGATAACCTTAATTACTTTCATTTGGCAATTCAATTGATGTAGTAGAAATCCGATAATATAATATCCCATTGCTCAACGTAGTCCTAATTACACGCAATTCACCCTCACCGAATTCCAAACTTTCAGTTTCCAACTTACAAATTGATTTCGCCACGTTTTGAAATTCTTTTGCACTTTCGAGAGTTTTCTTTGAAACGCCTTCATACCAAGTGACGTAAGTAAACATCGTTTTCTCTGAAAAAAGACTAAGGTAAGGCAATATAACCACATTTGGCATGGCTAAAGCTTGGCTTATTTTATAGTAAAATTAGATATTGAGAGATAAATGTTTCTGTTGAGAAAATAGCTCCGGTTTATAATGATTGTAAATTATGTTCTTGACGTAGTAAACGGCCGCTATGGGGTAGATGGCCATTATTTCTTCATTTTAACTTAAGGAAGTTCATTTCAATGAAATAATATATCAAAACTTCAGCTAAGTAAATTGTACTTTAATAAAATAGAAACAGAAATAAGGTAGTAGTGATTTATTTAGCTACCGATCACAGTTGGTACCGGCAGTGCATTATTGATGAACAGTTTTGTTATTCGGGACCAAAGTTTACGAGGATATTGGGTCCAGCACAGAGCTTCCAAACGAGTTGACACCTCGTGTTTTCTTCAATGTTGCGTTGAATTAATACTCAAAGAGCAGGCCATCGGCACTGTTTAGAGAAGGCTCAATTATCAAATTTTTATCAGCCGACGTATGCAGCATACAGTATATTAAAATGCATCAATGCATGAAAATGCGGATGTAGAATCATTTCAAGATATTTTCTATCGTCACATGTGGTAGAAAGTTTATTGCTCCCAAAGCATTGCTTGATACAGAAAACATTCATTCATGTAGTTATTATTCGTTAAAAATGAAAATACCTTGTACGAAAAAGAGGAACTTGTAAGCCTACATCCTTCATTTTTCGATGCACATTCATGACTATGCACATGAGTGTGCTCTGATCCTCCAACTCACACTGTGCTCACTCATCCCGCAACGAATAGAGTGGATACCGAATGAATTCCCGGAAAACTCAATTCTTTCCTTCGCCGGGACTTGCTGAGGAGCACTCGTCGCTATTACCACGCGTGATCACGCGGAGTAATTTTTTTCCTTGCCTGAAAAGATGTGAGATAAGGCATATTCCCAAGCCAGGAACTCGATGGAGGCTCGAAATGAGGGAATAAGGTGAGGAGGATCTCGGGAAATAATGGAGACCCTTGTGAAGAGGGAGGCTTACTAGAGCGAACGAGGGGCACTAGTGTATGTATACGTATCCATCTCCTCACATCCCTTCTGGTACCTCGGAGATTGTTGTTGATGTGGAGGGTAGGGAAGAAGAAGATTGAGGGGCCTGGTAGTTGTAGGTCTTGGGGATGACGGGATGGCTATGGGGAGGACGGGATGGTGGGGGAGGAGTTGGGGAAGCGGTGTTTAAGGACCCCATTCCATCGACCCTGATGAGCGAGGACTGGGAAGGATGTGGGAGGTGCCTGGGCCGTAACAAGGGCTTCCCCCACTTCGCCTCGTCATGCTCAAGATATCTTTCAAATGAGTTTTTTACTCCCCTACTCTCACGTCCTGAAGGGTCTTCGGGTCGTTGTTGTAATGGTGGGGACGAGGGTTCGAGAGAAGGTAGAGAAAGAGTGAGAGAGAGAGGAAAAGATTCGATTGAGTCTGGGGCTCTCCTTCGTCCCAATTCCCTTAACCTTTTTTTCTACTTCTTCTCCTTCTTAAATAGCTTCCCCACCTCGTCCTTATCTCAAGTCCACCGTCGCCTTTATCCCCGGTAGGGAAAATTCTGCCATCACGCACCCTTTTTCGTGAGTGTGCCCTGTGGGCTATCCTGACGGACATTATTCCGAATTTCAAAAAGGACCGTGTGTATTATTGTGTGAGGAACTAAAAGCGGTTCGTGCCATACCCTTCCATACGGTCGAGCATAAATAGGATCGCCGTTCGCGTGAGAAAGGAGATCGCGCAACTTGTGCACGGACGATGAGGAGAGTCCCATTTATTTTATTCTTCGTCTCCGTTGATGGACGCGCACTCTGGTTTTATGATGGGTTGACCCTCACAGGCCCTCCAGCGGTGGTCCCATATTGCTAAACGAGTACGAAATTACGAAGATTTGTGGGCCGGAGGGGCCATCCAAAAGGGAAGACGAGTGATGGAGTATTTTTCTCATTCTATTGGTCCCGTTTCGACGAAATCCATCACCTGGTTTACTGCGTTTAAAACATATCCCTTCAAAGAAATATTTTCATGCTCCTGAGGCGTTCGCTGTAAGAACTCTTTCGAAAAAACATTGCAGCTCCGCCGACATGAGGCCATGTTTTTTCTGTCCAATCTTTCTCATAAAGACTCCGTAGTAAGCAGGAAATGATTTTCATACAACTGCTTTTTGCTAAGACTTATTTCTCTGACTAGGTTAAGCCTAATTTAATTACTAATACTATGATCAACTCATCGAAGGCCTTCAAGTACACTTTTTTCTTACAATCTCTTCTATCCTTCATCATTCCTCGTTCCCTTATTTTTCATCAATTTTTTCCCGTAACTAATCGGCCTAAGGCTTCTTCAAGTATCATTAACTTTTTAGGTGTTGAGTAGATTGATAATGCACTGAAGGCACCGAATTAGTTACAATCTTTCCTGCCATAGTCTTCTATGAATTCTCTCTTTTGCCAAAAATATAAACATATGTATATAAAGGCTTGTAGGAAATACTAAACGTCTTTCGTTAGATATTTAACATGGTAAAGTATTCTTTGTCGCGCATCATTTTTGTTTTTGCAACTCTTCTACTGCACCGCATTTTAATTCCATTAACCGAATGTTTAACTCTCATCTTAGCCGACTGTCGCATTTCAAAGGAGACGAGAAAGCGTGAAGTTCATGCACAATAATAGTTTATGGCTAATTTCTCCATCAAGTGAAATAAATAGATTCCTGTGTTAATAAATGTAAATACCATTGCCTGCGGAAATCCTGTTACCGTGGGAGATAGATAGATAGATACCGTGAGATAGCTCCTCAATAAGCCTGTAGATGCACACAATTTAACAACCCATTTTACTAAAGCATTCCTTCATTTGCATTTTAATACCTCAAGACTGGCGCCCAAACACTCTATACCGGAACTGGCAATGGCGCTTTACGCTGTGTTAACCCCGCAAAGATATAAGTACAGGTGTGCAAGGAAAACAGGCCAATTTCAAGGAATTCTGTAAATGCTAACAAAGATACCATTGGTAATTGAAGAATTAAGGTGAGCAGTGGGTAAGGGGGAATGATCCAAGGGAATAGAAAAAAATATATCTGTAACTCATCTTTTGCAGTATTGAGTCGAGGTTTTCTTCACGCTATGAAATCTATTTTTTAACTTAAAAATGATATTCTGAGTAGAAAACTTGACCGGTAGGCCAAAGAAAAGAATTGTTGTGTGCTATACAAATTACACCATATTTAATATGAGAAATGGAGCACCACAATGCATGACCTGAAAACATTGTCTATACGTTTTCAATTTTAATTTTAATTATTCAATCATATCTCTCGGCTTAATTGCAGATGTAAGTAATAGCAAATTGTGCTCGGCGAGCCCTTGAGACCTCAGGGGGGAGAGCACTATTAGGACACCGCAGGCATCTATAACGTTCTCAGCTATCATGGGCACCAGCTAATTCCTGGTAGAAGTGAGGTTCTGAATGGGCCGATATATCATAAAGCACTTCTTTCGGTGCGCACTCTTAAATATCCACCCCTTGCCAGCCCCCTTCGCCCAGTTCTCATCTCATCCATCTAATCTCCCGGCCTGGATCCTCCACTCCTCCTCCCGAAGTTAAACCCTCGGTGATGGCCCCCGCCTCTCCTCCTTTTAAGGCTTTTGGAAAAAATCGCCCCTTATTCCCAATCCTCTCCCTATCAATCTCCTGAGCCCTGACCGCCACCAAATGATCTTCGCCTAACCATCCTTCCTCGCCCCATCATCCTCCCGCCTCCCGATTCGTCCTCCCCGCCCTTGCTTACAACACGCCTCCTCTCCACCCTCCCCCTCGCCAAAGCCCTTCCGACCGCCGTCACGCAAGGTATCCCGAAATGTATCGCTCTTTGTAATCTCGGTCCCTTTTTCGGGAATCTCCTTCCTTCACTCTACCCGACGCGTCTTCCATAGATGCATGCCGGCGTTCTAAAACCAGAACCACCCCCCCCACCCAGTCAATTTCCCAGTAGACCGTCCCGTAACATCCCGTGGTGCGATGACTGTTATTGCTCCTGCGGGCGGCGTCCGTTGGAGATGAAGCTATATTTAAAAGAGCATTCCACGTACTATCTCCTCCCGAGCATCGAGCGGCGATGTTGTGCGCGTCACGATTTCTACATTGACGCGATGAAAAGGAATGCTGCATGCCATCAGCATCGCATGAGGGTGAACGCGCACCACCAGTAATTTACAATAATTTCAACCTCCTTGGGCAGTAACGTGCTGCCAGAAATTCTGTTTTTTTCCTTCCATCCCACATCCATGCCTTCAAAAAGCGCCTCTTCAGTTACTTATCTCGTGGACCATGACTGACTATTAATGAGTTATTTTCTCCTCTGGATGAAGATATGTGGGCTCTGTCGAGAACATTCAAGGGATTAAGTTGAGATTCTTTTAATTAAAAATGAGAATGCGATGCCTCTCTTTTGAACTTCATGGTTTTCAAAAAGAGGGTGAATAAATTACAAAACTGAGTTAATTTAAACATTCAAATAATTAATGTGTTTATTGCGGCCAGAAAATCTCCAAATATGAGCAACCACGTGGATGGCAATGCCCAATCAGATATCTTCGCCGATTTGCAACATGTAAAATCATGAATGCAAATCAACTGTACACTATACGCTGAAATATCACTAAATGCACGGTGAGAAAGTAAACCTTTGTAGAGAAAGATAAACTTTTCACCTAAAACTCCTGATAATCCAGACGATACCGGAAAGAACAGGCGCTTAGTTTGACATAAAAAGGGTTAGAAACAGCTTAAATTGTTTTAATAGTGCAAGAAAAGTCGCGAAGAATACAGATCTGCTTTCTTGGACAGACCATAAAAGCTTTAGCCTGCACGTTGACAGACTAGCAGCAAAAAAAGTCTCTAGTAGGTATATCGAGATATACTACAGAAATACCGCACTAGATAACTTTGCAGCCTCTCCCTGCATCTTCTGGGGACCATTACGAAATCCCCTCACGTCTTCCCATCGGAAGATCTGTTCTCAAGTCGGGTCTGGTCCGCCGCGCTGTCTTGCACACCCCTCACCACAGCCACCATTGCGTGCGTCCCGTATAGCCCTCATTTCTTCTTCAACACGCCTTCCTTCACATGTTCCACGCAGAGCCCCATCCGCCCTAAATCCTCCCTTTGCATGCTGGTCTTCCTGGCCCCGTGGTTTTTCTTCCCTCGCCCACCTACCACCTCCCGACTATTCGTGTTGGACTGTCCTGAGCAGCGATCCCCGTCCATATTATACGTTTTCCGAGTGGGGGGAATGGTTCCAGGGGGAGTGGGTAAGGAGGCGTCTCCCAGAAATGAATCTCATATATTTTTTCCACCCCTCACGAACCTTTTACGATCCATTTTTTAACCCCCATCCCTTTTAGTGTTACTCTAACACCTGTCATAATTTTTTCATCGGGATGGGTTGAGATTTTTTCACCCCGCGGGAGAGGTTAGGGTGAACTTGTTTCTTCATCCCTTTCCCCCTCTCCCTCGATGTTTAATTCATTAATGTATGATTACAAAGGGTGGTCTGCTAGAGGTTCCTGTCAGTAGGAGAGGAAGAAAAAAAATGTTTTTTTTCTTCAATCGAAATTGCTCCGGTTTCCACTCCTACGTTTTAGTCTTCGAAGTAATTACGTTCTAATAGGCTTTTAACATCATCTTGACGAAGAATAGACGTAATATCTCTTATTTTTATATCCTCCTAGTTTAATGCAAAGGAAGAGACAATTTCCCAGAGGAATCAAGAAGGAATTTCTCGATTAATCTTTTAAATTGCAATTCATGAGATCCATCTTATTAATTTTATATGAACAAGTTTAGTGGTATGATAACAGCTCCAGATAAACCTCCATTATAAATCAATAAATTCTGGTGGCTTTCGAAGAGACTCTTCGTGGTATAACATATACCTACTTACCCTATCTATACCCTACGTAATACTCTGATGAACATGTCCTAAATATAGTAGTGACTATTTTATGTGAAGAATATAAGAAAAAACTGCGTATGATGGTAGAGTTTTGTATTTCTTTGTAGTGATTTGAGGAATATAAAAGTTAGAGCAATTTAAAAAATTGTGTTAAGTTTCACAAGCATAAAATAGTTTTGGCTGATAATGTTGTAATATCCGTTTGATTAAAGATCGTAGGATTCCCGGTGGTTGATTTGGATTAAGTTAAGTTTAGAGGAAGTAGTTGAAAATTATATTAAAAAGGACAAAATCGGGCCAACCAGAACCCACCTGAGTGGCCTAAGTATAGGATAAAAGTCCGCCAAATGTTCAACTCAACTCTCTGTTTTGTCCTAAAAAGATGAGCCAACGAATCGTCAAAACGTCGGCCTTGGAAAGTCAACTTGAGTGGTACACCCGTGAAGATGATGTCCGTTTCTTCAACTTCCGTAAACTTCATCCTGATTATCTCCTTTTAATTAAGCGTAAATCCGCAATTATAAGAGCGTAAGTTATGCAGAGATTGCTAACTTGCATAATTATATCCTGAAATCATACATAAATAAGTGCTCAAGAAACACTGCTAGGGCAATCCTTATCACAACTTTTAAATGAATAATAGTAGAACTGGGGATTTTATCAACAAACTTTATTTTAATATAAAAAAGGTTCATTTTTAATGTGACTGAACTACGCTACGTATAAGTATTTGTAATTTTAAGGGAGAGTTTTTTATTAAATAATTTTGATGAACTCAACGTCATAATTATAACTTACGGCAAAATATTTTTGAGGAAAGCAACAATGGTATCTCATCAATTTAATATATCTGGATTATAAACTAGTTTTAAAGATATTCCGTAACAGTTTCCGGAAATGGTAACTAACGTCAAACGGGCTCCTTCATCCATAATCAACTGATATTAAGCCATATTAAAAGTGGACTAAGTTGAAAATCTGTTTCTTTTTTTTTACTGAGAATATTTTCAAGCATTAAGACAGACACTGGTTCTTCTTTGCCCCCGACATTTCCGTTGGTTGGAAACTTTAAGAGCGAAGACCTAAACCGAGGAAGAAGTGGACAACAATTTACGCTCTTTGTGGGAAAACATCCGGCCGACTTTAATGGAATGCATTCTTTACCATTTGGAAGATATCTTCCGTCTTTCTCCTTTTTTCTCTCTCTTTCTACACTCACATTCACACACGGGCTGGCGAGCACATAACTCTCCTTCCGAGAAAAAGAATTGCACTGTTTTTAAGTGGTATACGGCTTCCTTTTCTTCCCCACTCTTCCAATCCTTCAAACGCTCCTTTCATCCCCCTCAAAGTCCCCCCCCCACCCAACCCCCGACACCCCATCCCGAACACATCACTCTTGCCATATATTTCCTTCCACCTCCTGCCTTCCTCACACACGCAGACCAACACAACCCAAGTAAGAACCTCGTCCCCTTCAACGCCGCGCCAACACTTGCAATTCCATACCCACACCCCACCAACAGCCCATGCCCCCTCCCTCCCACCCTTCCCCACTCCACCAAAAGGGACTGGGAAACCACCCTCCCTTTTCTCACCCTCCTACCCTCCCTAGAGGCCATTACCCCGGAGCTGGTCTAAATCACTCTTCTTGAGCCGGAGTTTCCAATTTTGAGTCTCCGGAGCGAGGCTTTCCTGCTGTAGATGGGAGGTTTTCCAGTTGGGTCTCGTGTGGCGATGGTGAGTAGGGAGGGGGTGCGTCATGGATAGTGACGGTAGTAAAGACAGGTTGGCGGTGGGGAAGGAAACTGCAGGAGGTCTGCTAGACTGGCAGATCGCCTCGCGGGGTGAGGGGGGGGGGGGAGAAGGAGAAGGTGGGGGAGAGAGGGATAGGGGTGGGGATGTTGCAGAAAGGGAAAGGAGGAGGTGGAATGGGGAGGTGTTTGGAGGGGGAGGGAGGGAGTTGATCGCTTGGTGTTTTTGTGACAACGGACGGGGGTTGAAAGAATGGGGACGGATGGGGAGGAGGAGGAAGGTGAATGGTTTATAATAAGGGCTGGACGAGAAAATGATTGGACGGGTAAAGTATGGCCATTAAAAAAAAGGACTCAAATGGCGTTTTAAATAAATAATTCTGTTCCCCGGCGCAAGCAGCTGTCTATTTTTTTATTTCAAGGGTCGGGCTTCAAAATTTCTAGCCGCGAGTAATTCATTCATCCATTTGTGATGCATAACGTGGGAGACTGTGTTATTTTGAGACGCGGTCGGCATTTTTCCTTCAATAAGGGTGGGATTGCGATCGAGATTTTCTGACGCAAAAAAACGGACACGGGCGTACAGTTTTCCCTCGTCTATCCGTCAAAAAGGAGAGTGTATAGGAGTATCAGCACCAAATAGTGACCATTTTTTCAAACAGAGTCCTAAACGGTTGTTAAGTTGCTGTCTACTTACATATTTTTTTTCATTTTCATTTATAATTAAAATTTCACTGTCTACTTTCATATGTAACCACAATACAAATAATCTGAAATAGTACACACAAATTTTGCATCAAGAATGCTAAGGTAGTTTGAGCTAGATAAAACCCCATACCATTCAATGAATTTTGCCTCATTATAAAGATATAAAACTAATACTTCCTATGATAGTAATAAATCATCCCCTTAACAATATAATTTTCGAGATATTTCCTTGAAAATCCAGCCATTTTCCATGGGAAATGTTATGGGTATGCACTCCAAGGAGACTTTACTAAAAAATGAGGCATTTCTAATGGTATGGAATCATGTCAGTAATTTAAGTGCATAGTTCGTTTTTTATCAAATATTTAGAAAATAAATCCATTATGCACCGCATGAATTTTAACAAAATCGCGAAAATATCTTTTACTCTTCAGGTGTTTTTGGGGTAGGATATGAAATAAAATGAGTCAAGTTTAAACCTCACTATTGCATGTTTATTTAATTATTGGTAATTTCATTAATTTAATCCAATGTTATTGCGTCATTAATGTTACAATATTTACTTCACGCTTCTAAGAGGGTCCCCGGGTCCCACTTCATCAGAGTCACCAGGCTTCGCAAACGTTCGTCCGTTTCCACCACCTCAACCCACAGCCATCCTAATGCCGCTCTAAAACCATACAGGAGCTACATTCTTCCAACTGCACAATTGTCGTAGTGGTTTTTCATTGAAATAGAACCGTAAAACATTATTTGCATGATTAATGCTTAGATACGTATTACATTTTTTATATAAATTTTTTAAATACATTCCATACGCGAAACTCATGTGCGTTAAAATTCAGTTCCATGATAAATTCAGCTCCAAGTTTGTGTACAATGGTAGAGTCATATTTTGTATTTGTACTCGGCGTTTTGCCAAACGATTTCACTAGGTTGATATTTCTAGAAATTATAATTATCTTATCCGGTAATCTTTTTTACACCATATCACCTAAGCCCTAATATTGCTTGCATTAACTTATTTAAATTGATTAATACTGAATATCCAAAATTTATTATTTTGTTGATTTTTGCACATATCTATTTCCCTCAATGTACATAACGATTTTTCATCTTCGTTGAATAAGAAATAGGGAATAACTGCCGATATTGGAGAAAGCATAGGATATTATGAAAAATATGGCGCCAATAAAGCACAAAAATCAAGGTTTCTTTGAAAGAGGGACAGACAGACAGACCGTTGCATCAATGTTAGGAATGGGATGTAGACATACCACATTTGGAAACACATCAATAAGTGTAATGCCATCTTGTGAAGAAGAAGAGAAAGAAGACGGCATCCCCCGCGGATGGTTTGAAACGACATACTCAACCAGAAATGAAATGTTGAAATTTTTTAATGTTTTGAGTTTTGAAGCTGTCTCTCACGCGAAAACTCACCTCGTAGATGTAAAATTTCTCTTACTCGCCCCCGAGGCTGTATTGTTTCAAACGACTCTCGAAAAAGTTTTTGAATGACATTTCATTTATAATCAACACTTTTCTGCTCTTCATTAATAATTCTTCCACGCCTCTCCAACAATTCTCGGCGCTTGTCTTTGTCATTTGTGAGTAGAATGCAGACGGAGGAAGAGGGTTGGGAAGAGGGGAGGGGCTTCACATGCCTCCCACTCTGCCCTCCCACCCACCCACAATCCTCCCCCCTGTCCTCCCGAAGACTGCGAGGCACAAGAAAAAGAAGGCGCGAAGAGAACTGGAAGGAAGAGGAACAAAAAAAAAACATTCTCAGGAGAGCTGCAGGAGTCGTGGAATTCTGAGGGGATTCGGGAAATGAGAAAATGAACGCGGGGACAAAAGGGTGGGGTCGGGAGGGGTGAAAGAAAGGAAGGGGGGGATTGCGGAGGAGAGGGAGAGAAGACGTGGCGTGAGGGAAAGATTAGTGAGGGTGTGAGAATGTGGAAAAGGGGGAAAAGGGCATGCTGGTGGCTCAAGCTGCAAAGAAGAGGAAATGTGAGACGTTAGCAAAGCTGGAGAGGAGTTTTAAGGGTAGGAAACAAAAAATCCTACACATTTATACCTTCAACCCACGACAATTTTATGAAATATAATTTCCATAATTTTTAATGAGGCATATAGGTGAGAATGAATGGCACTTGTTTGGCAAGATTTTAGTCCTTGTGTTTAGTATCTCATCATTATTACTATCGTCTCACCCCACTTAAAATATCACGCATGATTTTATTTTCTGAATAAATATGTATCTCGTAGTATACATTAATTTATAGAATTAGTTATACTACCTAAGAGGTTGTACAGTAGGTTAACCTGTGTACTGCATGATAGCATGTTTGTCAACGGAGCACTCCTCTATTTTCTCATTTTCCTTTTATATCGTTTTCCTGAGTGCTGTCTGATCCCCGCCTAGGAGCCGGGGGGTCTAAATTTAACTTGGATGATATCTACATTTACATGATGGCATGCAAGTCACCTCAAAGGTGTGTGGCACGGGAAGTATTGTATGCCTTGTGTCAATCGTCCCATGGCATAAACCCTGGAGGTGGCATGCACGGTGTTTCGTATATGCAGATATTGTTAAAGACAAAACATGTCGTCAAGAAGTCTTGCAGTTCAGATTAAACTTTTTTGCCTACAAGTTACTTCTTGTAACCTTAGAGTAAAGCTGCTAATATGGTAAATTAAGTCTGTGTGTGGTATGATCACACCTGAGGGTGGTTACGGATGGTTATTAATAATAATATAATTTGCTGCTCATAAAGAACGCATAGAGAGATTTAAAGTATTATACCCACTCTTTTTTTGTATGAATGTTAATATTATTGAATTACATGCTTTCATTGTTTGTTTATGACCCCAATGTGATTTACTCAAGTTTTACTAGCTCGCATCTTTTGGACTAGGGTATTTGAAGTGTTGTCAGAAATTATCTTTAGTTATTTTTTTCCTAGCATTAAGACGGCTGTTCAGAAGATATTGATATAATTTGTATAAATTGGGGTATTATGGAGCTCCAGAGATACGAGGCACGTGATACCATTCTAAATTTATACTTTTTTCCAAGTGTTACGATATGTGATTTCAATACTTCAGGTATATTATTGCTCAATAGTCATGAGCTGAATATTCATGTTCGTACAATTTTATCTCAAAATTGGCAGGCAGATTGATACAAAATTTCAAATACTGAATCAGGGCAAACCTTGAGGGTCGAAGGAAGGAGGGATGATGGTAAAATCAATGGGTTTGTATTTACTCACACTTTTGATTTTAATACCGAACATATTTTCAGAAACCAATTGCGATTGGTACCTTGTAAATGGCAATAAGTTGCTGAAGCCACGGTGGATAATAAATGTGGATGATTCCTAATCCATTGTGTTTATTATCAGGATCAAATTCCATTAATGACAGATAAATAGGATAAGTTTCGCAAAACCCTCCGCCAAATGTTTACATCAGCATCCTAAATATCCTGCTAGCCACAGCTAAGGTTTGCTTGTCTAAAACTAAAATCTTGATGAACGAATTTGGACGAGAGATCTATTTTTGAATGCTTGATTACATTGAACTTTTTTATTAACTTCTAACCTTAATGAACGTATTTGGTGACGAAGCACAGCGCTAAACAATCATTAAATAAAATTGTGAAGTGAGACATTTTTCTCATATACCTACATGAAGAGAGACGAGAACGGCTGTGACATATTAAGACGAAAGGACAAGGGTGTAAGGGAGGGGTGAAAGGGTAAGACCGGAAGGGGAGTGAAGACTGGTGCGTGGAATCAACCCTTAGGGAATTTGATTCCCTCGCCGAGGAGAGCAAAAACAAACCCGCGGCCATCCCGCGGAATAGTGCCCGGAGAGATGGATGGTCAGGATTGCTCAAGGAGATAGCTTTGACCTCTCAAGCCTCGGGAGGAGGATTTCTTCTTCCAACGGGGGGGGGAGTGGTTGCGGGTTTGAAGGGGGGGGTGCCTTAAGAACCACTCCCTTACCCTACCTCCCTCCCAACACCCCCACATTCTGCCATTTTCCCATGTCCATTTAAAAGTCACACGTCTTCCCCACTGCTGGAGAGGCTTTCCCTACTCCCCCGCGTCGTCTGGAATGCTTTCCCATACTCGACGACTCCCCCAACCCCTGCGCCATTCAACCCACCTGCTCCCCACTCTCCTCATTCGATCCTCCTCCACCCCTGGCTGTTCACATCGTTAGCCACTTGGTCCGTCTGCCTGTCTCGACGCCTCTCTCCCACAATTCCCTTGCCGCCGCCTGCCTCGCTATTAATTCATCACCAACGGTCCCTCCTTACTTTTCCATCTTCGGGAAAGATCCGGATTGCACGTCTTGAGCTCACCACCAACGGCTGATTTTCCCGAATGTGAGTCCGGAACTTTCCTAGCATCTGGGAAGTTGAGTTACGTTATTCTGCCTTGCTCACGTTGTTGCATAGATTTTCCTTTGGTGCCACCTGAGGCCTGCGAGGATCAGTTTTCTATTTTCACGTGTTCTGCACTGAATAACGTACTTATCTATATTATTTATAAATTGTCAAAATATAAATAAATTTATTTATTTGAATACATTTGTTCCATTTTTATAAAATATGTATTCGAATCTTCTCGAAAGTGAGGTGACAATGAGAATCTAATCTAAGGGTGTGCAGCTGTCGTCATAAATATGCATCATATTTCGTCATATATCATTAACCCGATATATCATGAAGCCGATAGTTACTAATATTAATCGCGGGCAATGCCAAGTTTTCATTTTTTATTGCATTTTAGTGGAAAAATCATCCGCCGCCATATCCCTGTTAGGTGACTTCCAGGTTTATTTATTGATTTAAACCATAAGAAGAAGTTTGTATTGAATTTCAATAAGTCCGATTTTCCCTGCATTGTTTTAAGAAATGGGAATTTTAAAATATGACACGGAAAATTGTTTATTTATCTTACACTCTTTTTATTTTAAACATATATGCTTAGGATGATGAATGATGGCTACCATGTGTACCCTAGGGTGTGGAGAAAATCGTTTGTAGAGCTTCCTCATCCCATGAAAGAGATCAAGAGTTTTTCTTCGGTTGATAATAACTTCGAAAAATCCTCTGTTATTCTACTAGAAATATAATTCTTCTATTGATGGTAGTATGGTTGTTTTTCTTTCACCTAAAGAAGTAATTATACAATTCATTATAACCACTTGAAATTTAATTATTACTTGTTAGATGATAAATATTCATATTAATTTCCAATTAAAATTTGTTCTAAAAGCTACGCGCATGTAATCAGTTATTACGAACTCCTTTAAACATTTGAAGAAGCATCTCGCTAATTTAACCCACTCAAATTAATAATCAGTCAAAATCGAAATCTTGCTCCACACACTCGTTTAATGTACAGGGCATTTATAATTTTTTTTTCAGAAAGTTCTTTAACGCTAGTCATCCACGTGTGTACACATGATTGTTAAAAAAAATTTCTAATGGCAGAGCGTGCTTCAGAAATGAACACTAAGTAAATTTAAAAAATATAATTTCTAATAATTTTCTAAATTACTTGGGGAATGGTAAACGCCTCTTCCGTGTTCAAGTCTTCAAACCCCTCGCGCTGGAGAGTTATGTATTTAAAAATATATTATTTGCTTAGTTGTATTCAGGCTAGTTAATCTCGATGTATTGAGTTTATTAGTACGCCTGTAAAGGTATGAACACCACATAAGCAGCAGGCGTGAACTTCTGAGATAATATGTTTTTACTAGGCGAATGTGCATTATTTCTCAAGAAATGACCCCACAAAACACGTGCATCTTGCCATTTCATCGCCTGAAATTCAAAATACTCTACTGATAATGGAAGAATGCACCTATTATTGCCATGCAGATAATTTTAGTAACAGGAATATTACACATTTTTATTTTAACTTTTTTTAACTTATTTTAAATTTTTATTTAATTTACGCTAGGAACCACAGGTTTATGCAAGTAAATGGACGGTAATCACGGTCGATAAGTATGATATCGTTTGCTGACATACTTCAAATGTACAATTATAAAATCACTAATCGTGTTAAGCATTTGGCTTTCAGTTAAATATTTGAATTATTTAAGTCAAGTACATAAAATAAACAGCTACGTTAAACGATTCATTTTTCATCTTTTCCAAATTTAAAAGACTGCTTTCTCTATAATAAGCGATAGCTAACCGAAGGCGAGTTTTATGAAATAGTTATATTATCTATGAATATTATCTTTTTGGAAAAGGGGAAAAAAGGCAGGGCATGAGTTACAAAATGATAAATCTCAATTTTCCGTCGTTTCTTCATTACCTGTTCTTCTAAAAGCAACCTCTACTTCGAATCTTCATCTTGGAGTCGTCAGCATTGCTTCTTTCCTCCCCTTAGGTACTTCCAAAAGCTTTTTCTCCCCCAGTCGACTCTGATTAAAGGCGAATCCGCATGACGCACTCACCCCACCCAGCACAGAATCAGTGGGGGGGATCCTCATCCTTCTCCCGCGTACAAGAAGTGCCACTCGTATCTCCCGGTCTGGAAACCCTTCCCTCTACTTCGTTCCTTTCAACTGCTGACGTGCCGATATCTTAAAAAGGAAACCCCTCGCACACCGTAGCAACCCGGCAATAACCCCCCTGCCCCCCCCCCCCCCACCCAACACTCACCAATACATTCCCATCATTCCAAGCTGTTTGCTCTACCTTACTCCGCTAAATTACTATTGGAAATATTTTTCTTTTTCTTTTTTTTTTTTGAGAAAATAGATAGAAAGTTTGATGAGAAGCTTTGCCTTCATCCTTTCCTCACTTATAACTCTCCGTATTATTATTTTTTTTCATTTCGCCAACTTCCCAAGGCAGAGTTGGAGCGCGTTATACGCATTGGAGTAATTGGATGCCTTTTAAGAGTTACTGTTGACTTACGATATTGGATTTCGAGATGTTTGCGGAGCGCACGCGTGTCGGGAAGCCCTGGAAACGGTCTAATTTACGGGGGATTGTGTTGTTTGGTGAGCAGGAAAACGGGAACGGGAGCGGGAGCGGGTGGAGAACAATGTGTGTAGCAGGTAAAACGAGGAAGCGTTTGGTTTTCGGAGGGAAATTGAGGAAGCCAAAATTTTTATCAGCGCCGAGCTCTTAGAGCATTTATTCATTCCCTCCCGACGAATTAAGTAGCTGGATGAAAATAAATGTAACGAGCGAGCCAGCCGCAATGAAACATGGACTGTGAGAATTATTTACCTTCAGGCTGTACAAATGTGGAGGTTTTATACTTACTAACAAATAGTAAAAATTAAACGAATTTTATCAACACTTGCTCCGGATAGGATAACTTAGACCATGTCCTTGTTTTATGCCACATTCCAAGCTGTAGTGATAGTTATCTGTAGCAATGAATGTCATGAGACTAGTAATGACGGTATCAGCCAAAAAACTTGAATGGTTAAGAAGTGTTACATTCTTATTCAGTCAAAATTAGAAACTAGGTTGAATTCGACAACTCTAGGTAGGAAGATTAATCACACGGCTCAATCATACACACGCACACGGCAATCTCATGTATTTTTTACACACAGTAATATTATTATTTAGATAATTTATTTTCAAAGCACAAATTATTATTTTCTCAGCTTATACACAGGTATGCTACTTATGCTCCTTGGAATATTAGTACCAATATTGGGATAATTGTTTCATGTAAGATTTTGGTGAAATTAAGTTGTGCCTATGCATTGGCAAATAAAATATCTGCAATAGACTTTTCATAACTTTTGTAAAAATTAATTTATTTATTAATGCAGATCTAAGTTTTTGTTGCAAAAAATTGGTGTAAATGAAAACGCAAATATTACCTACACTATTAACTACTTTTTTATTGTCATTAAAATTTTTTTAATAAATCAGGATGTTTGAAACGTAAACTTTTAAAAATTCATTTGTAGTAATTTCATGATTATTTTTAGAGCAAATTTAGTGGCATTATGTTTGCCAATCTAAATGAGACTGCAAAATTCCGAGGTACGTTTTACCTATCCTTCAATTTTTCGAAAGGAAAATTCTCTTTATTTAAAGAATTTCTCACTCACTCGTTCGTTCGGCATTAATTTCGAAGCACCGAAGAAAATTTGTGTGCGCGAGAACAATTTTCGGGAAGGCAGTATTATAAAAGACGGAACACGGAAAATGAGATAAAATTGCATCGCGTGTCCCATTTTACGTGACTCGTGTGCAGAATGGATATCGGAAAACGAAGTTGTGCTCCCGGGTCCCCGCCAGTCGACCCTAGAGCCTAGACACGAGTTGGAAAAAAATAAACATTAAAGGCTTTGCGCAAACGTAAAGCGGCGCCCTTACAATTGTGGGTAAGCTTTGCTCCGGAATTTATGACGGTAAAAACGTAACATTATGTGCGTTGTTACCTTACATTTATTGCACCGCTATCAACGTGCTACCCCAAAACCTAGTTATTGCTCCCGCCGCGCCGGCACTACGCGCTCCGAATACATGGAAACATATTAAAGGGTCGTAATTTATACGTACGTACAAACAAACGGAAAGAAATAGTAGAATCCTGCAGGTTTTCGAGTATTCGCTCAAGATTTTGTTTAGGAGTTTTATGCATATTTACTTTTGAAAACCAGAGTGTAGCCGATAACAAGATATTTTTCGAAACGTTTTCAAAGAACTTTAATTGCTAGATTAAGCCAGTCGTAAATACGCGTAATTGTCATGCACTATCCCCTCGTAGTTAAATTTTAATCTTTTTTTTGCAAAATTATTTTACGCCGTTAGATTAAATACTAGCAGCCGAAGTACGTACAAATACTTTGTAAATATTAATCTTAACGTTTTCGGCTTAATGAAACGTTATAGGTAACCGGATTCTATAAGTTGTCTATTTTTCTTTGTGGTTTCATTGAAATTGCTCATTAATCAAGCCATCATTAAAACTTTTGGGAAGCATTTGGAACTAGATTTCCTGTGAAATATTTTCATATCATGTATACTTTTCTGATGAAAATATTATCTATTCCACGGTAATGTTAATCATATTTTATGCGGAATATGTTTTGATATGCTAACTTTTCATGGTACTACATTTTATTAATGACTATCAAGGCCAATTACCTGATGGAATTAATTTTTTACATAAAAGATCTGAATCTTCTCAAATGAACCCAATGCTCCGAAGACCTAGGGTGTTAACTGTATTGGTGTTTAATAGTGGGGAAGGAAATGGGTAAAGCTTATTAGTTAACTCTTATTAACGTTCTTCGTCATCTTTTATTACAACTACTTATCATAAAATAGGTGCTTGAAACGTGGCGCAAGGAATTGCAGTTACGGAAGAAATCACATTTAAGATCTGAAATGAGTTTTGTGAATACTCTTTTACTACATTTACTTTTTTTAACGTACTTAAAATAATGATAAAAAATTATGTGAGAATCATTTAAATTTGCTATGGTTAATTTTAATCTCGCTCCTAAGAAAAAACCAATGAGCTTGGCCCATCGCGTTACTCGGTGATTTATTCTCCGAAAGCGTAAATAAATACTCCAGGAGAACTCGTAATTTCCCCTGAGATCATCCACACCTCCTATATTTTAGACAAAGCTGCCCGTTTAACAATAAAATGCGGTGCCCAAGAATTTCATGAGCAGGTTTTAATGACCGCATAAATTACGAAAACCATAAAGCTCATTTGCATCAACGCGCCCCGGACATCACCGGCGACGGGCTGTGTGTGTAACAGGAGAAAGACGCTGGGGGTGATGAATCATCTGAAGGGGGGGGGGGGGGGGGGGTACAACATGCATTCTGCAGCAGCACGGAAAGTTAAGGGGGGTACTGGGAAATCGCATTCTGGGAGGGAAAATAAATGAGATGCCTCACACTCGTTTGCACTCCTCTCCTGACCTCCCTGGGCTGTTTCGTCGGTCCCCTCCTCCCCTCACTACGGACTGTTCACAACAACAACTTGGTTCGGCGCAACGCCGGCGTAGCTCAAATCGGCGTAGCCTGGAGCCTGGAGTTGAGTCCAGCTGGCCCAGCTCAACTTTCTCTTAATTCCGGCAAATAGCATGGCCTGCTGGGCTATCGATAGTTGGGAAGCAATTGATTGTTCCTCTCGATACCTCTTCGAGAAGACAGATTGAAAACGTGGTTCTGTTGTGAAGTCACCTGTGTATACATTTAAGCGAAAATGGATACGGAAAAATTGAACGAGTTCCCATGCTTAAATAACCCTCATCTGTACGAAAAACCTCTATGACATACTTCTACAGTTAAACTTACTATTTAATATTGATACTATACCTCAGCGGAGCTATTTTGGGGGAGCTGACTATAACTCGCGAAACTCACGCTATCGATAGCTTTATCAATCGGTGGGTAAGATGGATTCTGGCATAGAGGCACGTAGTCAGGGGGGCTTGAGGGGCTCCAGCCCCCCATGTAAATTCAAATCATATTGTTTGTTTTGTTTTACCATGTATTGTTTTGGATGAAAAATGCAAGGGTTCGAGAGGGGAAAAAGGTAAGAACATAGCAGTTTTCTTTAAAAACGTTGCCATAAATAAACTGCAATAATGAATAAAATTGTACCAAGAGAGGACTCCCCAGGCTTCATATTAAGCCCCCCGAACCAAAATCCTGGCTACGTCACTGCTGGCAGTGGTGCACTGTGACTGGTTAGAAATGTCGCGCAGGGGTTCGCCTTCGGGAGCGAAAATAAGCCAAGTTACGGCGAGTTAAGTTGCTGAGAACGAGCCTTTAGACAGACGTTGCAGGCACTGCTTTCCATTTCCATCCACAGCCTCAAACATAAAACTCCCTCGCAAATGCCCCACGCGATTGTAAAATGGAGAAAGAGGGACTCTTGCGAGAGCGTTTCAAACGTTTCAAAGCACTTCCCGCAAAAGGTAGAAGAAGTGTAAAGGAAAGCACTGACCGACCAAAAATCCCTCCGCTTCCGAAGAATCGCAAATATGCCAACTCGTCCTCAGAAGGAGAGAGAAGAAGGAACCCCCGAAAAAGATCTTTTTAAACAGGAGTAGTAACCCTAGACGACCATCCTTCTTCGGGGACCACCTCTTCTTCTGACATTTCCCGTCCTTCACCCCATCTTTCTCTCCTCAACATCCTACCACACAACAACCCACCCACCTTGGGAAACTCTCCTTGCCCTGGCATGCGGGCTCTTAGCACACACACACACGCTATAGAAGGAATATGTGTGCTTTCTTCTTTTTCCCTTCATCCCCCACTATTCCTTCTTCTCCTCCAGCATGCATCATGCTTTTGCTGAAGGGAGAACACTTGGTTTCGCTCCCACGAATTCGACTAATCTGTTTTACGGCATCAACCGCATCCCTTGGCATTCCCTTGCAAGGAGTGCTTCTTTTAAACACCCTCGTACCGTGCTCACTCGGCGCTCGTGCATTCATTTATTTCGCGTAAAATGCAGTCAAAAGAATCCTTCAGAGAGGATGAATGAATGGAACCTGTGCCGTTCTTGAGGAAGCAAGTAACAAACATTGGTCTTATTAAAAATATGGAGCTAAGGTCCCCCTCATATGTGTCCGATAGGATTTGCATGCTGTGGAAATAGTAAATTCCATGCTGAAGAAATAGTAAATCTTCCAAGAAATTTCCTCCTTAGAGAGATCTTAAAATAAAAATCGATTAGGTTCGGGAAAATGTAACAAGCGCACTCAAACACACAACTCGATATCCTACAGGCAATTCTTTTTTGAAAAAACCATTGACCAAACAGATTTAGGTATCGTGTGAATGACAGAACTTTAAGAAAATGTACTATTATTTCACAAATTTGATTGATTGATTAGTTGGTGACATGGAATCAAATTTCTTTTTTTTATAATTCTTTCCATCACGCAATATTCAATTCATACCCATAGGACTAATTTTGTGTGAAAAAATAGTGACCCTTCGGCATTGAACACTTACCTGAAACCAAACCTTAATTCAATTTCGGCTCTTCACTGCCTCAACTGAGGTATATTGGCTTAAGATTACGCTACCAAAGAACTGCGGCATTATGGTTGCTCCCGGGTTAGAAGGTAGTTGAAAGCAATGTGGGAATGTATCGCAGTTTAACGAAAATCACTTTTACATCTTGGATTAGTTTATTTACCTTAACTAGCAGTTGTTAGCAATGGAAGAGTAAAAGTGTAATATTGACAGGCAATTTCTTATTTCAATTTATGAATTTATTAAAAAGTTTCAAAGATATTTAATGCTGAATAGTCATACTCAAAGGTGGAAAAAGTCCATTCTCAAACTAGCCCTTGTTTTAGAATTTTTAATTAAGTGTTCAATAAAAATATTTTCCGACGCCTGTATGTATTTTGAAATATTATCATTCCTGTAAGCAATATTAAAAAAAAACTTTTCGAAGTCACAGCATTTTTTTCCCGTTTCTTTGAATTTGGTGGTATCAAACTTAGAAATCTTAACTCTCAAATGGTCGAAAATGATAATCACCCGAAATTTAATACCCACGACAGCTGGCGTGGAACTTCCAGTGACAGAACCGGCTGTTTTAGATGTTGGAATAGAAAAATTTCTCGCTCCCCAACGTGGAACGGATTTCCTTGTCTCGCTGTCTCATGTGTGATCAAGTCCCAAGTCAATCTTCCAGCCTTAATGCGAATCCTTTTTTCCCCAAACCGTTTGCCCTTCTCCCTATCCTCAACCACACCCACCCTCGCCCCTCGGCAGTCCCTAATTATCTCCCTCGCCCCATAATTCCTCCACTCACATTCACTCCGGACGTCCCCCCCTCACTCCAGTCTCCCGAAACCCTGAAAAGACTTCTACCGCCCTACCCCCTACTCTTTGCAACTGAAGGGTGACTACCCACACCCTAACCAGCACCCTGCCTTAATGCCCCCCGTTCTACCATGTACCAGCCATATTCGGCGAGAAACGCGAGAAAGGCCGAATTAACGCGCTTTTATCCACATCTTCATCTAAATAGTACTCAGCGAGGGTGTGTGGCGAGTGTTGAGTTTACACCTGCATGATCTAAACTACATCCAACGAATGAAATTGAAACTACGAGCATTAAGGCACTAGCAAAAATCTACAAATTTTTATCAAGAGGTGAATTCTTACCAGCATTCACTACACTACCAATGTTTTGGAAACTATGAGAATTAATGGTATTAGCGATTACCCGAATGCACAGTGATACAATAGAAACACAAGAATCATGCGAGACATGCTGTTAGTACTACTTAGCATATTATGAAAAATAATTAGAGAGAAAATTAAATTATTAGCCGAGCTAAATATTGAAAAACCTAATTATTGTCTTATTTGTAACTATTTTCGTCTCTTATCGTTGGCTTGAAATATGACATTTTAAACCTGTCCACTCTGCTTTCCCACCACATAGTTATAATATTAATTATTAAATCCCCTATTGTTGACAAAAATTACACATATTATTCCTATGGTTTTATTGGTTCCTTTTATTCCCGTAATTTTTAGTTCGTCAAACTTCCGACTGACCCATGCATTCCAATGCAGCATTTCCATCGCGGTGGGAAACGAGAAAAGTTACATGACGTTAATCGAATAAGGCTGGCAAAACTGAGAAGGATAATTCGTTATGATAAATAAGCAAAAGGGGTGCCATGTGATTTTACAATCATTTAAATAAAGTTTCAAAATATCTCAGGATGCAGGGATTCGAATCTCTTTGGATATTTTCTGTTTTCTTTGAACTTTAACTTTGCAAATCGTATAGAAAGCTGCGCAGTCTTAACAATGGCAATACCTATAAAATAAGTTTAGAGGATATTTTCCAAATAACCTTAAATCCTAACCAAGTCCCCAACATTTCGATAGTATTTTTTAATCTGCATCAGTGCTACGAAGGGAATAAACAAAAGGTGAGATTTCCAAACGTAATTATAGTTCTTAACATTTGAAAAAATAATAGAAACGACAGAAGTGAGTACGATGGTAACTATAGAAGTATTGAAAATGCAAGTCGATTGGTTTCGGGAATACGTACAAATACTGTCGAAACAGGACATTGAAACTACAGGCTACGATGGTTACTTACGAACGCACATTCACACGGCATTTTGCGTCCCCGACGATACGCGAGATGGTCAGTACTACATTGGTAGTTGTGCATTGGGGTATAGCCGGCACCCTCCCTTTACCAAACCCCCAACCGAATTGCTCATTCGCTCCCCTCCCCCATTTCGGAAAACGTCCGTCACACTTCTATCATGTTCTCCCATTCCCCCCCTCGCTGACACCCCGATGATTTCCCTGCCATGAAAAGAACTGTGCCAAATAAGAGAGTGTGGGACTGAAAGGGATGAGGGGTTGAAAAGTCTGCTTGTCTCTCTATTGTGCCAGGTTGCCGTGGGGGATTTTGTGGGTAGGATTTGTACGGGTGGGCGGGAAAGGGGAGAAGAAAAGTGGTCGAAGGAGTAGGCAGTAGGAAGTACAGTACAGGTTCGGTGAGGAGGGGGGGAAGGGTGTGGAGGAGTAGCGGGGTGTGATAAAGGAAGAAGTTGGGGGAACTGACTCGGGGAGTCAAGGGTTTCACGCTGGAACCCCTGGTGCGAGGCTGATGCCTTACCCCGTGGCGAGTGTGTGACGAAGGGCCGGGGGTTGGAATAGTGGCGGGGGTTTCCCAACGTCAAGGTACACACAAAAAGGGTTCAGCAGATGGATAGCTCATGAAGGGGACCAAGTGCATGTTAGTGCGGGTGGTGGTCAACGAGGAGCTTGAATGACTGTGTGCCTAGCATTCCTCCGCATCCTGGATCACCCAGCATTGGATGTCTGGGTGAATATTAAGTATCCTAGCACCCCCAGGGTAAATGCCTACTCAGGAATGTGGGCACCTTATCTGCACGCCGCACAGTGGTCCGAAATCGGAAAAAGCCGGACAAAAGTCCAAAATGGCTTTTTTTGAGATAGAGACTTGAAACTTAGCGTGAATACTCATAAATTACTACCGATTATAGATTTATATGCCAATTTACATGAATACGACCTGTTACTGAGATACAGTATACCATACATGACCAATTTTTCAAAAACACGCGCGATCTCGTTTTTCTTCGAAAACGTTTGAATTTAAGCAGGCGGTGTTGCGTTGGTATGATTTTTATGGAATGAAAAACGCAATATTCCTTTGACTCGTTGGCTTTACTTCTTGTACTCACGGCTATATAGATATGTTTTTGGTTCTGGGTATATCTGCAATTGGATTTCTCTTATACAATCAAAAGAATAATTCCTTGTTAACCCCATACTTTATTGAGTTGTTTACCGGTTTCGACGCAATTCCCGCGTCAATGTCAAAAGACTAACCGCAATGAATTTTCTGGCAATGCCTTTTCGAGTCTCTCCCTCCTTTAAAGCCTAAATCTTACGATCATTTTTTCCTTTCCTTGTCAGGAATCATTAATTACTCCTTTGGCTTTACGCGATCGCTTAAATGATGGGGAAAGCGATAGCTGAAGCCATCATTTTCTGTATCACAGGTTCATTTGCGTCGTCACTGGGAGCATCATATCTGCACCCGAGATTCTCTTTTCTCAACCATAAAGATTAGTCACTTTATGAATTGAACCATTATTGTGACTCTTCGAAACCAAGAAACAATTTTTTTTCAGTGAAATAAATAGAATATAAGTAATGTTATTAATTACCATTATCTTATTAGTTAACCAACCGCGGCATTCTCTGCAGTTTTATTTGGCCTAAGGGGTGTTTAAATGCTCTTTCTGGGAGCTATGTAGTATCTCAAAAATATGAACTGTCATGGTACCTAAATATAAGATCATAAGCCTTGAAAAGACGCGCAATTCAACATATTCCGGAAACATTTGCACAGTATAGGCAACTGAATTTCAATCGTTAAATTGGCTCTTTCTGTTTAATCGAAAGTTCATTTGCGTTTTTAGCATATATTTATTACGGTAGCGAACTTTGGTTTTGTGTGCTTGATATTTTTTAATCATTTAGGTACTAAAACGACTTTTTAATGATGAACCCAATGCTTACCCCTGAGTGGGCTAAAATCTACCTCAACACTTAATTGATAAAGTTTAAATAATGCATATACATGACCTCGTCTGTGGAACATCTGAGCTTCATTGAAGATATTATTCGCTGCTTTTCTGCACCGAACTGATTACGCTAGGTATTCCTTTCCGCCTTCAATTCTTGCGTCATTGTTTCTGAACGGGAAGGTTCCACACTCACAATTATGGTAATGTGTGAATTAACAACAAAAAACAACAAACTATGGTAATGTGCGAATTTATTACTGTAAAAAGGTGGTCGTATTTTCCCTTTTCTTTGAGAGCTGTAGTCACTTCTACCATCCATTAGCACGGTGTATTGCAAGAAATCTTACAAGCATACCGTGGCTATCTAATTTTTATAATGCTAGTTAGATTGAAAGCCACACGTAGCGCATAATTCGTTCTTTGCGGCCGTGAACTCTGATTGGCTAAATTACGGAGTCCCCTACGTCTTCATGGACAGAGAAAAGGACCGGCTCAAATGATTAAAAAAGTTTCAGGGATCCCTATAATTGCCACTATCCCTGAATGTGATCTCGTCAACGTTAATTTTTTAGCTATCATGTGAGCTATCTCAGAAAAGGAACGAAAAAAAAGATGATGTGCTTCAGGCTTCAGTTGGGGGATGAGAGGTTGTTTTATGAGGAAAGAGGAGGTATTATACCTCACTATTGTGGATGAGTAATTGATGATGTGAGTAAACAAAAACAAGGTCAATAACAGTGAAAGGGAATAGAAGTAAGAGGATCGGCTAATGGATGGGTAAAGAGGGGTGAGGTACTCAAAGGAATTTGCTCGTTTTACAAATCTAATCCAGATTTTTGGAAAAGTTGAAGTTCCTATATTTCCCATGAATTCTCATTTGGTACGATTGTCACATACATGCAAAGTCTTTGGATTAAATAAAGCATGATAAGTGATTTCATTTAAATGGTTGGCAAAATAACATTTGATATCGTTATTATAAAAATGTTTTCAATTTTCTCACATTCTGACATCATTTTTTCCCATTTTGTCCATAATTTAAGGAAAACATTTATGGAAAAATTACCTTGATTTGTTTCTTCTGAATTAACAGCTATGAGAATAATGGATGAGTCTCATCACGTCGCGCTCATCAACTCTTTATCAGTCACTTCAGAAACTATAAAATAACCCTGGAACCTGAATTTAATCAAGCATGCGACGATTCGATTCGTGAATAAAACAAGTAAAAGGAATAAATAAAGACGTGGGGAACGAGATAAATTGGGGAGTAAGGTAGAAGAAGAGACGGGGAAAAGGTCTTTAGATACGAAGAGAAGGGAGAGGAATGTGTCTGAAAGGGGGGAGAAAGGGTGGTTTTAGGGAAGGACTGGAAACAGTGAAGGTAAAGGGCACTCTCCTGGAGGCTAAAGCTTAGTATGGCGAGGGAAGGATTTGTGGAGGTGATTCTAGGGGGATGTTTCTTTTATGTCTGTGCCATTCCCTCCCCCCCTATATGCCGGGAAAACTACCCCTCACCCCTGCATCACAGCCTTTTACTTGTGAGCTCCCGAAAAACATCCAACTTCCCTCTTCACGCACACAATCGCACTTGGAAGGGACATTTCGCACGCACACAACACTTTACGCCTCAACGGACAGCCACCCCATCTAGCTGATACGCCCCACTCACAATAATAACGGGAAATTTTTATGGGGCGGAGTGACCGCGCATAAACGCAATGAATGGGTAAGGAAATGGGATGGTCGCGGGGTAAAAACCTTTCATTCTCTTCTTTCTCCGACTCTCTCTCTCTCTCTCTGTATTCCGTCCCCGACTGCCCACGGAGGAGGCAAGCGGAGAGGAAGGATATGTGCATAAAAGGTGTGCTTTGCTTGCATAGCAGTCGGCCGGACTGGACGCGAAGACCCGGCGGATGGAATGGGGAGAGGTTGCTTTCCGCGCCCGTAAAACTTTCGGACCTTCCCTCTCTTTTTTTATCCCCTGCCTGTCACACGCACGCAACTCATACCTTATCCTCCCTCTTCTTCTCTCTTTTCACCCGCTGCTATATTGCCGCGTATATCCCGGGCATTTATATAAGCTTTCGACGAGTCATTGGTGCCGATTCGTTCCGAGGGGTGGAGAAAAGGTTCCCGAAAAATGCGAAAGTTTGAAGCGATGGGGGATGCGTAATGTAATGTCGCTATGGGTTTCTTTTACGTCTTCTCTATCCTGTCCTCAATCCTTGGGTGAGAAATGAGGGTGTCAAAGAGGGCGAGAGGAGGTAGGGGTTGTTGTCAGTTTTTCCTCACCCGTCCCTCCAAGGCGGGTCAAAGAACGGCTGAGCGGTGGTCAGACGCTAGAGGCGCCCTAACGTTCCATGTCATTTGTAAGCTTTAGTAAAAGGAGAACGAGAGCACGATTTTCGGGAATGCATGCGTGTACGTTTTTACGCTTTAACTGTGTGTGTGCGTGTGCTTGAACGTTTGTTTAGTTCCCCGCAAAAGGAACGTTTCATTTTAACTTTTAGGGTTGTTTGCCGTCCAGTAATTTATGGGGTGCGTTAATAAAGCACTTCGTGGTTCAGTTCCGTGACAGGTAATGAGACCGTTTTTAACATGATGACAAACATTTAGATACTATTAGCAGATCTTAGTTGTAATGTGTTGTTATAATTACATTTTTCCACTATTTTTAGCTCAGAAAACGGGCGTATACTGTGAAACCCAATTCATTTGTTCGGAATATATTGTTTGCGTAAACTCTATCTGATATTCGCTTTGAAAAAATGTTGTTTGGTGATGAAATTGGTTAACAAACCTGATCGAAACTTTCAAGGTAAGGGTTCTTTTTGCGGTAACTCCATGGCATTTTTACGTTGACTTTTCACAGTCGTTCATGCACCATTAATGAAGACAAGTTCTAAAGTATTGGGAACTATTAAACGTCATACGTCATATTCCACTCCTTCATGCCCGGCATTCATATTTGATAACAATCCTTGATATTTTACGTATCTGAAGACTAAAATATGACCAATTATATCCATCAATTTGGTTTATGGACAATGTAGTGTAAATGGTGTCATTGTATTATTTATATGTATCTCGCAAATTCTCTGGCAGCAACTCAGCCACTTTCGCGTGATCATTGAAGAATGACAAAGTTAGAAGCGTTTCTTAATTGATTTTCCCCTCCTCGTTAACGAAATATGTTACATATCATAAAATTATATTTTTGTGATGATTGCGATAAAGAATTAGTCTGAATGAAGGCTAAGAATACTAAACTACACTCGCTATGCAAAATAAAATTGAATATTATATAGTGTTGGGGAAATTCCACTGAATAATCAAAACACAATAATTTTATCTCAATAATAAAAAATCCTAATCCATAAACTCTTTTAATATTATCTGTTAACTTCATTTTTGAGAAACAAACGTGAATAGATAAAGGTATGGTGCCTTCTATCTTTAGCGTAGATCTTTGAAACCTCGCAATGCGATATGAATCAGTCACGACTCTATCTAATGTTGTTTTTAGCATTCTTTTTCAAAACCAGACAGCTAAGACTTTCTAAATTCTGATAAAACGAGGTTCATTGCAACCGTGGCCTCTTCTGTTATCTATACATTCATGAGGATGAAAAATGTCTCCTATCTCGATGCTGACTTGGATGAAGGGGCAGATGTATCACCCTTTTTTATGATTCACTGCAATACGGAACGATGTTTCTGATGGATCGAAAGATTATTCCTTTCGCTCAGTCTTGTTCTCGTGCGGTGGTTAGATAAGTAAGAATGGATACAAAAAGAGTGGAGATAGAATGGCTTGTCGATAAAAAAGGGACACTGTATTATTTTCTATTCATCTTATTCGACTGCAGACGTAAGAGTCTCTCGAGCATTTTATGGCGCTGATGAAAAATTCATGAACTAGTACTACTGCGTTCGCCGGTAGAAAATCACAATTCACCACAGTAGAACTTTGATTAATATTAGTACGCTTGATTTTCGGTGTTACTTATAATAAATGTAGACGAATTTATTCCTCTGTAAGGTGCAAGATTCAATTTTCAATGATGAATTTAATGTTATATTTAGTGTGTACTTCAGTTTTATATTCTCAGCTTAGCCCATTCTGAGTTGAGCCTAGCTAAACTAAATAAAATGCATGAAGAGTCACATATAACTCCTTTTAACTTAGCTTTTATTAAAGTTGATTGCATGTATTATAAGTTGAAGGAAGCTAATTTATATTAAATAGGTATTAACAGATATATATATTGACTTCATAGACTATAAAATCTTCTTAAATGTTATTTAACTATATTTTTCCACTTTTTGGGGAGGAATGATATTATTAATAACCTCATTCTCTAACCCATCCTTTGTCAAGTACTATAGCTGGAAGATAATTCTTTTAGCAGTACACTTTATTTTAGGGATTGCTTCAAGTTATCTTGTACTCCCACGACGTAATTCTTCCAGTGTCTGCGTGAATAATATACAAACTTCTGCCGGAAATAGACTAACTAGTGTAGCGTACTAAATAGCGTAGAGCTTATATGGAGAAAATTCACCCCTGCAACCAATCTTTAGGTGCCTTATAAAGCAGTCAATGTGTAGACGTGTGCTAGGTTACGAGACAATAATAACTTCAACAATATAAATTATCCTCTTAAAAAGTGGGTGAATTTTTCTCCTGAGGTTTACTTAATACTGAAAAGTTACTTCCACAAGATTCCTCAGCAAGAGCTTGCGGATGATAGTAATCTGGTGAAGGCATTTTCTCTAGTTAGGGCAGACTACTTGCTCTTTACACCGGTGACAATACGCTTCTGCAGGCCACTTGGCAAAACTTTTGAATGCTCTGTTAGCAAAGTTGTGGAGCCGCTCACCCCAGCAGCTTTAGTCAATAGTCGCTTGCTGAAAGTAACTTGCGCAAAAAACTTGCCAGTGTAAACCTTAACAAATAGAATTTGCAAAACTAAATTCTCAACCTTCCTGTCTAGCGATTTTCCTCGCATGCTAACATAAATGTCTATGTAGGCGTGCAATTCCAAACTTCGTACTGGAATATCCAAGGCATATTTTAGTAACGAGGTATCTAAGTTGGCTTCCGTAAAAAATAACGTAAAAGGTCGTTACGATAATTTAATTAGTTTTAACCTTCCATAATCTTAGTGTAAGCCTTCTGTAACAACTAGAATGTGAATCACTGTCAGATTGTTGGTTGACATTAATACTTATTTTTTATATAATTTCCAAGACGATCCATTTTGTGACTACGCCAAAAACATTTTACGATTCCCAACATATGACGGTAGATCATGAGAATAAAATTAGGGGATTAGACTCAAGAACGGACAGGATTAGAATGTCATTTTTCCCGCGAACGATAAGAGACGATAACAACTGCCACTACGACTTTAGGATCAAGTATTCGGGGAGTGTAGCTAATTATTTGTCTTGAGCGCTGATGCTTTTGTCTCAATTTGTTACGTAGTACTATGAGCACAATTTGCATACTCCAGCAATATCTCGTATCTCTGTCCATTTATGTATTAGCAAAATACTCTAATACTCATAGATTGCAATAATATCGGCAGCATACCTCTAGTTTAGTACATGTCGGTGAAGTTTCTCATTCTGACAGGTATTTTCACATTTTTGCTTATGCACCACTGTCATTTCATTCATTAAATTTGTCTTTTCATTGAAAATGGTAGAATGTTGCGTAGTGCATGATCATGAAAACTGACACCTTGCCACACAACCTTGAGGTGGCGTGCAGGGTATTGTGTAGATGCGAATGTAAGAAAAGATGCACGTTTTATCCTCAATGATTACATTGCTGATATCTCCTACGAGGCCGACGCGGTTGCCTGAAACTCCCTCATTGAATTCCATCTACGTAGGACGCTCTATATACGAGTGGCGGCCGTCAAATTGGGAATAGGGTTCTTGTAATTTGGGCGCCGTGGACTTCCACGATGCAATAGCGTGACTGCTCCCTTTCTTTCTTCCCCGGGCCATCCGCATCCCCCCTTCGGAGCAGCAACCCTTCCCTAGTGTGCACAGCAGGTCAACTCTAGGTCACTTCCCTGATCCAAACCCTCCCCCCCACACTAACGCACAATCATACTTACCCTCGTAGTCCGACCCCGGGGGTGTAAGCGGAATTCCCCTCACTGGGCCTTTGTCGCTCTGCATCCACTATTTATCCCATACGGCCTTCTCCCACCCCTCTTCCCCTCGCAGACATTATATATGCCCGCATCCTCTTTCACCTTCCTGCCGAGCAAAAGGGAGAGAGAAGGGGGTAGCCATGTGTGCAAAGCCGGAGAGGACGGTGTCCCTGTGCGTGAATAGTGAATGGGGTGAGGGGTTACAGTAATACTGCCAACGCACCGAAATTCAACGTACCATATCCTTGTGAAGGCTTCCGTGGAGTATTTATTTGAAAAGATCTAGTTTGTCCCAAAAAAATGGACGTCCACCGTAAAAAAACCGGAAGATCAGATCTTACCTTACGTACAATCTTAGCACGTCAACTGCTGCACTAGAGAAATGTGTTTTTCCTTTGAGCCACGGGGTTTTCTGGTGAAAATGGAATAAATTAAATTTGATTTATTCAAAAGCAGCTAGCCTTGATTTTTTTCGGCCGCGGGGGTCATATAAAGAGGCAGGCAAAGAATGGGGATACGGTGCGCCTCACCCAACCTCTAGCCCCGTACGTTCACTCTGTACGCACCAACGTAACCAAGACACTAACAAATCCACGTTACTCACCGTAACTTAAGACCTAGCTCGAGGGAAAAACATGTACACAAATTTGTATACGTGTCCTTATTAGTAATATCTATCGATAAAAGTGAAAAAAACTCCATGCTACCGATTTGGTATCCTGGCAATTCAATGACATTTTAACTAGTACTCTTACGGTACACGGCATATATTTTGAAATAATTCAATTACTTATGTACAGATTTTCTTCTAAATGCGAAATAATACGTTTCATATTATTATAATAGCTGCTAACAAATATCAAGGTATCATGCCGAGTAGTAAAAGCATGTAAAAATTTAGATATGATTTTCTCGTATATTTCGAATTTCGCGCCGAAAATCCAAGACAAAACAATCCTTCAATTAAGGCGCAAATTTGAAATACAACTATTGCATCGTATACATTACTGCATGTTTGGCGATTTACAACGTATAAACTGGTTTACATGAGTGAAATGTGGTCTAAGAATATTTTTTTTACTTGCTTGAAAAGTTATTAGAATGTGCCCTCAAGGACTCACGATTACCGCTACAGCCACCTTAAATAGGATTTGGCAAGCGAATGGTAAGAAAGTTCTCCTTTGGCGACAATGGGAGAGACGGAAGCAATTCTGCTGTGGGTTCTGCGTAGAAGTTTTTAACGAATCGCGCGGCTTTCCTCTCTTTTTTAATTACTTCGCGAATTAAATGTTTCCGTGCAGGGTCCCTAATGTTCGCGATACATTAGTCTAGGTCTAACATCAACAGAATTGCATCTTTCTCTCTCTCGCTTTTTCACCGTCGGAGAACTTTCCTACCATTCGCTTGCTAAATCCCATTTTGTTTTAGTGCAGTGCCGCAAATGTTTCACATGCGTGTTTCCCTCGTGCTAGGTCTTAAGTTAGTTTGAGCGAAAAATCACTTCACCTAGAATTTGATGTATGCGAACTTATTTAAAGAAAAACTCTCACCTTTCCAATGATACCAAAATATCAACCCTTTGCCAAACTACTTTGCGATCAATTCGCCTAAATTTATAAGCTGTTTTACATGGGATAGATTACGGCTGTGGACTCCAGAGAAGAATATTGTAAACATTTGGAATTTCTAACACGTAAATTTCGTCGGAAAACTAACGCTGTGTAGTTTTTATGCTTTCTCAACTAATTATAAAATATGATCAGTTACTCTGCGCAGTAATTTCTAAAGAATCTCAAAAAAACCTTCTCCTTTGAAGGCGATTTCACCGTATCGTGTGAAAAAAACGAGTCAATTTAATGACTTATGTGGTTATATTTATTTAATTGCTGAGAATTTTTGTTAAATAGGTATAACTATAACTTTGCGCCATTAATATCGCAATATTTACTTCACCCTCCTTGCAGACGCTGAAATAAAAAATAATAGTCGAATATGGTATCCATTATGACTAGGAAACTATCTCGCTCAAACTACCTTAAGTTGCAGTGAGTTCCGTGGATTTTATAGTGTTTTGGCTATGTTGGTTCGTACAGTGTGAACGGGGAATGAGGGTGGGGGATGAGCATCGTATCCCCATTCTTTGCCTGCCTCTTGTAGAACCCCCGTGGCCGAAAAATCCTCCCCGTCTGCCGTGCCACATTCAACCAACCTCCCGCGGGCTCAAACTGCAGTGTGCCGTCGGTGCCGTCTAACCATCCATCATTCCAAATTATATACCCTTTCCCAGCGCGGACCGTCACCGCCTCCTACCCTGCTCATCCCCCCACTACCGCCCACCCCATCCTTCTTTTCCACCCCCTTTTAAAATATCCCTCCCTCATACCCCTCACTTTCACCGACTTCTCCATACCTGTCAGGGTTACCAACTCGAGTAGGTAAAATACGACGCCTTGATACTCCCTAAACGGTATGGACAGAAATCCCGGCGCACCTGGTTGATATACGGCGGCTAATATTCTGCAGCACTCCCGTGCTTGTACGGAAATCAAAACATTTAAGGAAGTGATGAGCACATTAAAATTTGCTGCGGAGCTGTGTGTGATATTCTTGGAATCCAAAATAAGTGTACCTGTTTTTTTCAAATTTTGCTCTCTATAATTAGCAGCATTAATTTTTTTATCCTTCCCAGTCCACATATATTTTTCCGGTTCTTGCACTCTGGTCCAAACTATTTTTTTAATTTAGTGAGAGGACTACAATTTTTTGTTTGGCTTTAAAGTTCAGGAAAATATAACTTATTAGTCGTTTTAATATATCAAACATGTAAAATAAATCAATTACATAAACTTCATTTTTTATTCCAATTTTTCAGGATTCAATTTAGGCCTGGTAATGCTTAAAGGCCCCTGGCATTTATTTTTAACGGGATTTCTAAGCATCACAGAAGAGCACCGTTAGATCGAATATTTAAGAAAAGTTACTAGGTATTTCCGGGGTTAAGCAATTTCACTCAAACCAAATTAATGGGGGGCATTAAAGAAAAAAATACATTCGCAGAGGAATTTATTAAATACCTGGTGCTCATAAACTTTCTGTGCCCTTAAGTCCCTATCAACTGAGGTTATCACCTCAAATACCATCTAAATTGACACTAAGAACAGATTAAGCCATTAAAGAAAACTATTTGGGCGCTCTGTCGATTTCAAACTCCAGATAAATGTACAAATTCACACGCACGGGAGAGTAAAATATTATATTATCCAGAGAAACAGTAAAAAAAACTATGATAAACATAACGCTCTTTGGAAGGGGGAGACCGGTTAGACAATAAAGCAATAAATTTTATGGGCTGAAATGGCAACGTTGCCAGCTCTTCTATCTTTTCCCTATCTAGCCGTTTCCTCTTCACTCTCAGCAAGCTACCATTTCCGTCTACCCCATCCCTCTTTGATAAATCCGTCAGCCCTTAACTCAGGGAAATAATATATAAAAAGAATTCCTCCCCGTTGTCCGACGCATGGGGCTCTTCTACTTCCCGTCTAATCCCGTCGCTCTTTCGCTCTCTCTCTCTCTACCCATAGAGGGGGTAGTAATGCCTTCAACGGGGCTCGCTATTCTCTGCGTGTGGTGATTCGGGGCTGTATAGTCGGGGACCCCATACCAACTTCTCTTCCTGGCAATTTTCCACGCCCCCTTTAGCGTGGGGGATGTAGACGGGACTGTCCATCAAGTTGGCGTAAATATCCCTTGGGGAAGGTTTTCCCTCATATGTTTCGGTCGAAAACCTTGGTTCTTTTCCCTTCCTTGGAAGGGGAGGGGAGGGAAGGCAATTATGCATTTCCAAAATCAAAATTCAGGCAGCACAGATGCTGGTGATGGGGCCGTTACCGGAGGGATTAGGAGAAAAATAGACGACTGTAACGTGAGCATTGAAAGGATGGGAATAAACCCAGTCGAATGAATGTAATTCACAGCGGGGTATTTTGTGCTCAAACAAATAGTTCAGTTTACGGCCGTTCGCATATATATCTGTGTAATAAATGGAAGTGGGATTTATAATTTATTTCTGACTTGACATCTTTATCCTTTGACTCTCGTTTGCCTCCTTTGTTGGCAAAAAAACTCAATATATTTGTTACAAACTATTCTTGTAGTTTTATGTAGCATTTTCCTACCTTTCACCTTGTAGATGATCATATGGCAAAACATGATCCATAATAGATACATTTTGGAGCACAAAAGGCCTGCATTAATTTCTTAAACAATTTTTCATCTCTGTTAAATTCACGCACTCTTGCAGTATGTACACCAATTTAGAACCTGCACGGTGTGTTAAATCATGAAAGTACCACCTACGTTAGAAACTCAGTGGTAACACCGGAGTTACATTTGAGATATACCGTCTATATTTATTCTTCGTATTCTCTTGTGTGGAAAGCTTAAATAGCGATTAATGTAGATGTTCATCTTCCTAAAATTCAAATGCAACCAGTGTTCCACAAACTGACGGCATGAGAATCAGTTTAAATTTCGGCTGGACAAGTAATATTTCAAATGATACTGTTATTGACGAGGGAATTTTACTGGCAACTACGTTTAAGTTTCCAGGTTCAATTTCTCAGCCTATGTTGCCGATATAATATACCTCCTGCATGCTCATTTTATGAATTGATTACGCTAAAAGTACTTCAAAATGTGTCCAATTGAATTCGGTCGCAGTAGATCCTATTTCACTTTCATACTTTCAACCTGACCTCTTTTTAAACCATCCATAAAAAAACCCGTCAAGCATTTCACTTGAGGAAACTTAAGGCAAGAAAATGTAATTACTTGGAATAAACTATTTAGAAAGCACATCCACTTTTCTTATATTCACTAGACATCTATGCCATCTTCATAAATCGAAGAGCTATGTATCTCACAACGCTGAGTATGAAGTCAATAGCCGAGCAAGAAAATTCAATGCTTTACTAAAAAAATCGTGATTGCAATGTATTTCATGACCAGAAATCTCAAAGTATCGTCTATAAATCGTCAATAAATATCGTCTCCGTAAGTTATTTATTTGGGATATCGATAATTCTCATGAAAAGGAGGTAGGTTTTTGTTGTTTGAAGTACATTGGAACTGAATAAAATCTTACCAGTAACAAATAGCTACCTACCACCAATCGGCTTATGTTAATATGCTATATACTTGTTTGCTAACCGTCCGGAATACTATGGAAATGGTGAAATTCAAAATTAATGTTAAAATTATCATGAATTTGTACAACAATTCCCAACTATTGATCACATCTTTTTATTCCAAAATTGAAACCGGATACTCAAACTTGGCCGGACCTCGGTGCTCATAAATGCCAGAATTTGGCTCTACCTCTCCATGAGGCTGAAATAATTAATTTATACCGTGCGGTATTTTTTTAATTATGCACGTCCCGAACCTATTTTGCATGCTAAGTAAATTTGTTGTAATTTCTATTGTATTAAAAAGCAAATTCATAGCCGTAAATATGCATTATGTTTATCTTTGCAAACCACAGATTTAGAATAATCTAGGTCATCAAAGGTGCAATATCATCATTTTTTAAAGGTTTAAGCAGTTTATCACATCGCAAAATCTAAGATCATAAATCCAATGACAGAATATGCATCCGAGGCCGGTTCCGTCTCTCCAGTCTAAGGGCTGCCGGATAGAAACGTTACATCTTACATCTACGAGGTACCCTGCAATCGTATTTAAGAGTGCGTGGGAGGGGTATTTCCACGCCAGGCTTTCACCAACTTTGAAAAGTACTGTCGTACTGTCGTTAGCAAGGTACCTAAATATATAGTTAAGTAATGAATGCACAAGGATATTTCAGGGGCAATGCAGTTTCTATCATTTTACATACAATGGATAGACATTGTACTAATAAATCACGAGAACCAATAGTTTAAGTTCAGTCTTGGTCACATGAAATATGTACATGCTAAACAAGTGCTGTACTGCAAACACATGATGCATTGATAATAATGAAAAATGCTAGGAAAAGTTAGTTAAAACAAAAAAACAACGCTACCGATCGTTACCATTTACATTTTTTTGCTTCAATCACAGCATTTGTTGCCCCCGCTCATGGGCAGATAAATGACATTTTATATCTTCCGGTCTTGAAGTATACCTTTTCAATATTATCCCTGAGATCTAACCTATTATAGTTTGCAACTATATGAGTGCAAATGCATCATATATTCAGTCTAAATCTTGACCAACTGCAAACAATTCTAATGCTAATTGTTGGAGAAAGATTTTAAACACTATTGACGTATTATTAACGGTCTTTTACGTATCTTGCCGCAGATAACTTGCCAGGCTCTGTGACGATAACTTGCAAGGCACTGTGGTTACGCTGATGCCAGAATATAGATCGTTTTGGAAACTACATAAAAGTATTGTGTTTAACCGACGGTTCGATAGTGATTCCTATCCTAGTTGTTGCAGAAGACTTGTAACACTTACGAAATCATCACAACGGACTTAAACGTATCTTGCCGTAGATAACATGCATAATAACGTGCTGCATAACTTGCAAGACACTGTGAAGTTAACTTTCATGGCGCTGCGTAGTTTTAAGAAAGATTTCTCAGGAAAACGTTCGGTTTCGACGCAATTTCTGCCACTTTGGATGGGCCATCATCTCTTATCTTACGCGCGGCCCCTCTTAAAAGTCCTCTCCACTCTGGCGTGCAGCTTATCCTACGTTCGTGGGCACAGTCGGATTATGTGCTTGCGGATGGGGGGAAGGTGATCGAGAGGATGGGGGGTGTGGCGACCTGATCGATGGGCCACTCCCGCACGTTTCGCTGACCGCAGGTGGGCCGCACTTCGGAAATCCCCGACGCCCTTAACCAACCTTCCTCCCAACACCCATCCGCATCCCTCCCGAATAGCACTTCCCGCACCACGCCTGAATTCTCCGCACGCATTATGGCCAAAGTTCCCTTCCCGCCTTCCCTCTCCAATCCTCCCACGTGTAACTCTGCACGAGCCCGCATGCTAAAAGCTCATTTTTGCCGGGACAAGAAGACGGTGGGATCTTAAGATGCTATTCGTGTCATCTTTTTCGTACATCTACGTCTGCATTCATGGATATGTAAATCAGTAAAAGAGTAAGAACTCAAGACTGAAAAGGTGGAACTGTTCCATGGTGAAGGAAAAAATAACAGATATTGCAGTTTTTCACGTTAAATAAGTTTATTTCACGACTGGTCACGACGAACTACGTCATTATCAAGTCTTTGGTTATCAAGCCACTCGAAAACTATGGTAGTGCGCCGAAGCTAATCGTGAAATGAAATGATGAATAATGTACTGCTAAAATTAATTTCAATTTTCCACATATAGATCAACTTTATCAATCGACCTACCTCGGTACCTCGGTATATTAGCAGGCTCTTGTACACTCATACTCACCTGAAGATGATGTAATGTATCGAAACCCGTGTCGTGTAGTAAAATTTTATATCTATGGAAAATTGCACTCAAATGAAGATCTTTATCACGGAAAAAAGTCTACGCAATATCGCCCAAATCTAAAACTTTTACACGTGATTGAACTAATTTCTTGTGAAAAACTGTCACACCTAATTTTTTTACATTCATTAAATACATAAGGGTTATGGAGTTTTGAAAAATAGATAGTAGATATCCTAGGCTATAAATAGACTAATCGTTTTGAAAATTAATGAAAAAGGGGGTAAATTTTGTTTAGTTTTTATTTATTCACCCCTACACGAAATTTCTTTAATCCTACATAAGTAGTAGGCATATGCATTTTGAAAGTCGCAGCACAATGACTTACTGGAGCGTTCTAGAGCCTTTTCTAGCCTTCTGAAACTTTTGGAACTTACTAGAACTTTCTTGCTAGTTCTGGAGTTTTGTAGAACTTTCTGGAGTTCTCTAGAACTTGGTGGAAACATATAGATCCAGGTAGACGTCTCATGAACTTTTTAGGGTAATATATGTTCTACAGTTAATAAGATTCCTGATTGAGAATTGGTTATTATTTTTCTGAAGATCTCTGTAGCAATTCATAATGTCTTCTTGCTGACAAACAAGTTAGAGAAGTGTTAGTGTAGTGTTGGAAGATGCCGTTAGGTAGATCCAGACCAAAAATAATAATTATTTTATATGTCATGCTACTTGGACTTTTAAGTTTTTTATCTTATATTATTATCTAAATATTCGCTCATAATGTTGATTTTTCTCACTTTGGGGGCGACCTTTTTCCCGAAATAAATAAGTATTATTTCTTTTCCTTAACCTTTTAACTAAAGATCATCGATTTATTATAGAGAAACATGGGGTTAAAAGTAATTTCTCCAATGTAAATACTCCACCGTGAGTCATCCTGAGAAGGTGTGGCAGTGGATGAGTTCATGTAATAGTTTTTGTTTCATTAACCTTATTAGGGTATGGTGGATGATGATTGTTCACCCCCTGCCACTGACCCCTGAGTTTGCTTGCTGGGTATTATGTAGACGTGGATGCATTTGGGGTGATAATAACATTATATTCATTCCAATTTTCAACACTGAAGTAAGCATTGTGTACATGGGCCTTATGGGACACCGAATGGTGGACTTTAAGGAATCCCTTCCCCCATCTCTGTGCGTTGTACCCTTGATGCACGCGGTAGTAATAAAGGGCGGATGCCACGGCTTGTGGGGAAGTGGCACGGGGAGGCCAAACGCGCCGCCCGGTTTGGTCGGGTGGTTTAGGATAGGGGCGTGCGTAAGGCTTGTGGATTTATGGACGGGAGGATAAGGGTGAGATAGGGAGTTGTGCAAAGGGGTTGAAGGGATAGCGGGGGTGGAGTTGCGTGAGATACAGGGGGTGGGTTGTGAGAGGGAAAGAAATCTGGGAGACGGTGGGGAGGAGGGATAAGCGAGATAGTCGCCCCCTTTCCCGAATCATTAAAGAACTAGGGGTAGAGATGAGTCTCGCTATCTCCTTCCTTTTAAGGAACACGAGCATCGGTTAAGAGATAGGAGAAACGGTTCTTTCGGTGAAAGTCTCTTCGGTGAAAATAAGTTTTTTTAGCCGAAAGGCATGTGTTCCCTTAAAAGACATTCTGGTAAGTAGGGAAAATATCTTTTTTGACGACCGTGTTTTCTCCTTATGCTTTGGTGGAGCAGGATTGAGAGAACTTTTTGCGTTTCGTTAAGTGTTACGTAACTTCCGTCACCCCTCTCCCCCAGCAATTATGGTGAGGGCTTGCTACGCTACTATTTCTAAGAGCTGGGGATGACACTATAACCAATGGCAACTTAGGACTATCCTTGAAGCAGTAATAACCTTTGCCATATTGTGTCTTTTAAGCTGAGAATTTCATTTCACATCTTGCCTTACAAAAATATCTACAAATATGTTCTCTAAATATATCCAATCAAGTTACCAACAGGGTATAGTTTAATACATTGCTCCATTTTTTCAGGAACGTATTAGAAAATAATTTATGGTTTTGAGTGTCAACTCAAGTATAAGTATTGAAAGCATTCTTTATAACAGCAGGAGTAGTTTTTCTCTAAAACACATCCAAAAATGCAAGTACATGCCTTAAACCTTGTTTGTGGACTTATTTCTCCATGATAAATAGTAACTCATTGCATGTTTCGGAGAAAATATATTAAATTGTTCTGTCTGATTTACTTGTATGATTTTCAAGGCTGTCGTTATTTTACATACGCAGCATAGTGAATCATTTTTATACGACTCAAAAAATATAACAGTTATAGCCATGAAAATTGCACTAAAATAATTAATGCTTGAATGTATTATAAGGTGAGTCATTCCCGTTCCCGAAAAAAGAGTTCCACTGATAAAATCAGTCCATTAGAGCTCATTTGGAAGCTTAAACGAAAAAATATCTGTTGAAGTTCTAAAAAATGCCGTATAATATTATGCATTGCTGAGGGGAAAATAACTTACGCTAGCGTAATGGGATTTGGATTCCTAGAGATATACATTAGAGTCCTTTATACGGACTGCTATCGGCCAGTGGAAAAAGCAGGTAAGAAAATTGCAGCTTATCCGAAAAAGATTTGTTCCATCCATTCCACAGCCTTTAGGCATGCAAAAACTTTATTTCCTTCACTTAAATTATACATGAATACGGCGTTTCATGCAAAAACCGGGGTCATAGGCAAGGCGGAGATGAGCAGAATTTTTTTAAGAGCTGAAAAAAAACACTGTATCCGGAGATGGAGTTCAGGGAAAGATTTTTTTCATGCACAGTAAAATGTATAAACGGCACCGTGATATAGCCTCAATATAAGGCCACATCTGAAAATGTCAACGAGGTTCACAAGTATGCGGTGACGTCAATTATAACCAGAAAACGGCAAAGAAGACAACAACTATGGAATATTCATATGAATTTATCTTTGCATTAAAGAAAATTAAAAAAAAATATATTCATATCTGTCAGTTTATTTTTTCCGCCAGGGGGGAAAATGTGTCGAGCAAAATTCCCCGCGCCTCATAAAATTATCTCGAAAGCCATTTTTATAAAGTGCCGACAAGAGGGCCGTTATTAGTTTTAAACTGACGCAAATGGTTCAAGGGTCAGCGATCTTTTCCTGGCTAAAGTTGGGAGTCGTCCAAAATATTTTGTTGGGAATGGCTATGCATGAAGGGGAGAGAATCATTCACAAACCGTAAACGTGTTCCGTCCAGCTTTCTTCCATAATGGATTCACACTACGGACTTGCTATGCATATTCATATTGTATTTTTAAATTTAATTTCTTTATAATGCTTATGAAATAGCTAGTTTAGGTAAATAGATCCATGAAAATATAGCGACACGTAAATATTCGGTGCCGCACATCATTGTTTCACATATAACTTAAATGCCCTGCCCTAAATCTATAACGTTCCCTATCAGTTGAAGGTCCATTATTAGAGATAGGTTGACCGTTTTCCATTAGCTGAAGCTTTATAAAGTATTTATTTAGGCTTTGTAGTAGAAACACATTTACTTTTCGTTTATACATAATGTGATAAATGCAGTTGTATCTTCATTTGATATTCTTCATTGCGCGAAAAAAATTTGAAGATAAGTAAAAAATGTATACCATGAGGAATTATTCAATTTGCAGGAGATTTAAAGTAAGATTGGTCGCGCAGACGGCGAGGTCAATAGAAAATCTTTTCTGATAATTAATATTCGGGGATTTAGGATTTATATATTTTATGATACCCTTTATAAGCAAATGTCTGGAAAGGGGATAAAAGCATTTATTCATTCGAATTTGTTGGAAAAATATCAACATGGAATGTTTTTTAGCACTAAACTTTAAAATTGAAGGTCAGAGCTGAGGAAATGTCATTCAAGTGACAGAAAACGCTCGCGTAACCGGCCGGGCACAAAAACCGCTGTCGTACCTTAGTTCGGGGAAAAAACGAATACGAACGCTTTGAAATGGCTCGTTGGGCTAAAACGAGTTACGTAAATGTGAGCGACATAAAAAGCAGCATTTGAAATCGGATCCAATGGAAGATTTTTCCTTCGCGATAAAAATACTCCGGTGAAGGGAGACATTGGGAGTTACAGCCCAAATTTTATGCCCTTTTCTCCGTAAGATAACGTAACTTTAGTTTCACATAAAACCTCATATTTTGTGCGTCACCCAAGTATTATTTAAGTAGAAAGATAATAAAAAACTTGTTTTAAAACTGGAATAAACGAGACTCTTCTATGAGAGGTTGATTAATTTATTTTGCAATATCCATAGAACTGCTTTTGCAGGTAGGACCATAGTTAGTATTTTACCCAAAACAGCTGAAAATTAGCCAAAAAGGTTAAGGGATCACGTATTGGCTTTGCAATTACCATCGATGGCAATGAGCGAAAAAAATGTTATCTTATCAATTTATATTTACATCGTGTATAATATCGTGTTTAGTGATAACAAACATCAATCGGTTTTGTTATGTCTTCGGGGTATACCTACCGTGATATTGCCCATGATTTTTATTAAAATAATCAATAATGCCATACCATATTTCCATATGTAATTCCAACAACAGGGTCCTTATCATAATATTGGCAATAATTATTTACCCTGAGATGTATCATTAAAATACATGAGCACAAATAAGCTCTACCACCAGATTTCGCCTCATAAATTACCTAGGTATCTCTTCCCATTCTTATCCATTTTTTTTCTTTATCTTGGTTTATGATCTACTACCCACTATCGCTCGCCTCTTGCATTGTGATCTGAACCCTGTACTGCGTTTTAAAACAAGTGTTAAGACAACAGCCGTCATTGGGAGGTAAAAGTAAATAATACAAATGAAATAACGTAACTGTATGTAAATGATTATAAGTGGTTCTGTGCTGATTTCCAAGTTGTCAGGAAATAATGGATATTTACATCTGGCAATCCTTGTGCCTTTCTCCCTAATTTTGTCTAAGTGGTAGTGTTAATAAACTGATTTCGTGAGAAAATCTGAAAGCCTCCTCGGTTTATCAAGTTAACTGAAGTTATCCCTTTTACCTAAAATATCCATTCTTTTTTAATTTTTCGTTTCTGAAGTTACTCCAATCTTAAAACACCCAAAAACTAGTAATATTACCTTTTTCCATTAAAAATACATAATTTGTTGATGTGAATGAACAAGATGTGGTTAATCATTTAACCAGTGTGCTTTCGTTAAAAGAAAATTGACTCTAAAACTCTTATTCCATGGCAGTTGCGGAAGAAAAGGGTTTGTCATGATACGAGAATAGCGATCACGCTGCTTGGATATAGGGTCGTCCCATGGAAATTTATTCATCCGGTCAATGCCGTTTTTCATGCCACCCGTTTCACGGTGCCCCACTTTCTATGGAATGCTATAGTGAATTTTCTATATACACAAGTTATAAAAATTAATATTTCAAGTCTGTAACCATTATTAATTTAAATACCTTGCTACTCAAATCTATTTTTATTAATAATAATATATTCTTAAAAACACATTAATTACATCAATTAAAAATGTATAATGTCTGGCCAGTGACATTCCATAATTATTTGGTGCGTAGATACAAGCGTCCTTAGGAATTCTTTACGAAGAATGGCCCTGCTTTGGGGGTTACCGACCCTTTACAGTCTAATAAGTGCAATTCGAAAATGGTCAATGTGTTACAGTCCAGTTTCTAAACACCTTTTAAAAGCTGAAATATAAGAAATTACATTATAAAAGATTGGCTGGCGAATCTGCTTGTACATAATTTCATGGTATTTAATAAAAAAAAACTTTATACAAATAATTGAGTGTCTACGGCAGACATTTCTATGCAGACTGAGCAAACGGAAATTGAGATTTTTTTATTTTCTGATTGCCATGTCTTGATTTATTTCCCAATTTTCTGCCCCATTTTTGCTTTCGATATATCTAGTGGCAATGGACAGATTATTTTAGGTCCCCAAATATTTGTAACACTTGATAAATTATTCTTTAAAGTATACTAGGCATCGGTAATGGGTGTCACTACATCGCGATTAGATCCTCATATATATACCTTAGGCTTATATACTTCGCCATTGTTTTTAACCATTGGTTTTAAGAGCAGGCCTGCAATTGACACCCCCTTCCACTGAAGTGGAAAACCGACGGTTACCCGGACACCAGACTGAACGGGGAACTTTAGGAGTTACTTTTGCATTTTTTTCGGATACGAATAGAGTAGTAGAATTGGTTGCTAACGAACTGGATTCCGGAAATTCAGTGATAACAATGATATATGGGTACACAGGTACACGTAGCAAGTTTGGTAAGTACTGCTCAACTGTGAATAAGATATCGATTGTTACCCAAGAAAAGATTGCTACGAAAGTTGCAAAGTAAACCTCTCTTAAGAGTAGTGAATGAGAAGCAGTAACTTTGTAATTCCACATGTATTTATTGTAAACGACCTATGTCGTTTCCAATAAATACATGTGGAATTACAAAGTTACTGCTTCTCATTCAATATGCTAAGCAAATTCCATAAAGTTACGCCTGAGACAACGGAGACACTCTTATGAGAACCGTTTGTACAAAATCTAAACTCAAGATGTCACTCAAGAGGAATGAATAAGTCGCCATTGGAAGCGAATTTATAGAACAGGACATTGGAAGCTAAGTATATTCATTTTTATTCTGAAGAATTTTTTCTGCTTCGCTGTTGGGTGCTTCGTCAGGAATAGTGCATATTGTGGTATGCTATCCTTACATTTATAGGTCTATCCTAGCGAGCTGTTAAACTTTATCCATTTCTGCCTCTCTCGTCTCCTTCAAATTACTTTTATCGACAGTTTTTATTTTTCGCAAGAGATATTTCAGGCACATCATAACTTGTAAAGTCTTCATGGTTGAAATTATTCAAATGTAAATCGACTGCTATTGCTTCTGTAATAAGCCTCTGGTGATACTTCACAGCTCTCACCAGTATTTTCATAATTTTAACTGGATTTCATAAATTGTTAGGGAAAAATCAGTTATTTAGGAGCCATGCACATTATAGTTGGCAATGCGCCCAGAGAAATAAGAATAATTAATTTAATTAGAAAACTTTATTTCAATCTGGTATAACAATAAAACAATAATTAGGTAACTCCTAAGGATAAGCCTGTATTGGGGTTATCAGGTAATCCATGCAAAACAGTAATAACAAACAATACATAATTTGTATATTACAATCAAATAATAATACAATACAGTGAAGAATGTGACAATAATATGAAAATTGACACATATACATAGCGATAAACAGTGGTTACGAAATAGAAAACACATAAATATATGCTCAGATATGGTAGAAAAATAACAATAGTATTTCAAAACTCTTCATTTGTTTGCATTTAATTCAATATTTATTGCATGAGAAAAGACGCGAAACGTTATACATTCATTCAAAAAAGCATATAAATCGAAAGCATTTTTGAGAATATCAATGCTAAGTCCTGTTAGAACCTTAGCCAAAAGTAAACAAAATGTAATAATTTTTCTCTCCATTCGAAAAGGGAAAAATGGAAGAATCGGGAATTCAGTAGAAAACGGCGAAGATGATGGAGCACGAGAGGCGGTATAAATTTTTATTCCAATGAGACGAGGCAGAGGAGATGATGATAAAAAAACCAAACGAGGGATAAAAAATAGCCTTGCGCGGTGGTGGTGGTGCAGTTGGCCGTGAACAGGGGGCGTCCTGGGCAAGGACGATAAGGGATGGTTGGTTGCCGGTTTTCGCGGAAGGGGATGGAAATAGGGGGGTGGGATTGGGATAGGAGGAGAGGATGTCGCATACCATGGGGAAGGCCGTAATGGCAATAATAATGCTTAGCTGAACAGATCAGTAGGGGAGGCATGAGGAGTTCCCAACGAGTTATTTATGAGTGAGTTTTCTTCCTTACTCCCCCCCTATATACCTACCCCTATCTGCACCATACCCTTATTTCTTATTTCATCACCCCACACCCTTTGCCTAAAGTCCTCACTCCCCTTCCAACTCAGTCTCATTTTACTTTCAATTATCTCTCCTGTTTCTCCTGCTCCCTCCTCTCTCACCGATTTAATTCCCAACTTTCTCCTCTCCTCAAATTTTCTCTTAGTTTTGGAAATTCAATTAACAGCAATGCAGTCATGTTTCCTAGGTCGTTACGTGGACAGAGTATGAAATTTTTACTCCAAAGGAGAGGAAACTGTGCCATGATTCTGTCAATTGGCAAATGCCCCTTTTATTTTACAATATTAGGATTATTATTTAGTCAACGCTTTCAATTTGGTTTGTTTAAGCTTAGTGGAGCAGGCTATATAGTTCCTCGGAGTTTGTGGGAATTAAATCTCTAACTGACTTTCGTGACATTCTGATGGGGATGGATATTTAGCTTTCTATAAATTTCTCTTAATAAATAGTCCTTTTGTGAAATCAGTTCAGCAGCAGGTCCCTTTAATGCCCCGATTTTCGTCCGTTAGCTTTTATTTTAACGCTTCCGAAGCTAGTCTATAATATCTTCCCGATTTTCTCGGTAGATGCGTGTCCAGAAAACATTCTCCTCCTATACCTACTCTTCTTACGTAATACACACTGGTGATTTCATCCCACCATTTAATCTCCCTTATCCATCTATTAAAGCAAAATGTCATTGCTTTCAATCCTCTCATTTCAACTGCCTTTATTGTTCATGACTAACTATCATAGGAATGAAGGCAGCATTTGCATGTTTCAAGAGAATGCCGCAGTACTCTTGAGCTTTCATTGCCAGTCAAATTTCGCATCGCTCCCTTAATTTACTCACTAACGTCGAGCTACGCATAATTTCCCACAACGTCAATTTTCTTTATCCCTTTTCCCCGTCCTACAGCGTAGCGGGGCATCAATTTCCGTTTGATTCCACCTCGCTTCCTTGGCCTAAACGCAAAGGCAGCCATTCTGATTTCTCCTCATACCTTTTTAAAACCCCTAACCATTCCGAAATTCGTAACTATGAGCCTGATAAATCTCTCGTGACGAGGGGGGACAAAGAATAGAGGGTCTTGAACATATCGCGGGGTGGCTATTGTGCTTCCAGCGAAGTCGAATTGAGAGGATTTGAGTCGACTTTAGCGGAAGGAAGAGGGGGACAGTCAAATGGGGTTCAATTCCAAAGAGGGCCGTTGGCTACCGGTTTCACTCCCGAAAAAGGGGGTGGACATCTTCGGACTGGAGTGGACACGAAGATAATGGTTTTGCATACATATATATCAACGGGGAAAGGGCGGATTTTGGTTTCAAGATTCCCTTTTCGCAAAATCGATCGCCTGAGTCCGATCAAATGGGCCAGAAAGCCATTGTCTTGACGGAATAATGGCCGAAGCGTCAGAATTCTTGCATATCTAACGGTGGAGGTCGAAGAGAGAGATGCGATCATCCGTGTGAGCAAAATTACCATTTTATTGCTTCACTCCGAGAGAGGAAGGGATTAAGAAATTGGACAAAGGACACAATGAACCAGGGTTGCCGTGGGCTGTACATAATATACGCACTCCATAACCGTGAGCAGGACAGGATATAGATAATTCATGAATGTCTTCCGGATATTTTATGGCCTCACGACGTCACGCTTAACTCGGGTGTGCAAGTGTGTATAAAGAATGTTTTATCTTCTTGGCCAGTGTAATTTCTAAATTATTCTCCTATTCATTCTGCACTATGTGCATGAATCATATTCAGAGACTGTAAGTTCTGTTATAACTATGGTGAAGGCTTTTAAACCGTTTCAAGGTACTCATTGTCTGTAGTAAGTAAACAAAATTGGCTTCTTTAGAACAAGATTTTACTGCATTGTTAAAACGTTCTTTCCTTATCTGAGGCCATTGAGCGATTAAACGAGCGAAATTAAGCGATTCAACATATATGTGTTTTCCTTGCCTTAAATTGCAGAGGGAAGAATTATTATTTATGTTTTGTGTACCAAGCCTTTTTTTACCTAAGTTGCCACTGTAAATCACGTTGATGGGAAATATCCAAGGCGTTTCAAAGTTTATGTTCAGCGTAATGATTAATCAAAAATTAAAAACTTCAAAAAACTGGAGTGTAATGTACTACGTCTTTATTAAAAGTTAACTATGTAGGTTTATGTATAAGCAGGCAGTTACTTAAAAATACGTTTTTGAAATTTAAACTAATTAATTAAAGCAACAAATATCGTCACCTAATTAATGATTGCATTCACCTTGGGCATCTGCACAATCAAATATACCCACTAAAATTTCTCCTGATATCCGAATTGAATTGTCGTTAACTAGAACTTGATTGGTAGAAATATGACATACTTTACAGCTATAGACAATGGATTTTTACTAGATTGAGAAAGAACAGCATTAATTCCTTAAAAAGTCTCTCTGGTAAAATAATCCATTTTGATTTTGCCAACTCCTTTTATTTAGCCCACAGTGCCTATCCATACCCTCCCTTTCTTCATCGTTTGAATTTAAAAGCCTCTCAATCCATTGATATCATAAAATATTTGGCGGAAGACAGAATTATAAAGGGATGGCTGGAACTGACACCGAGAAAGAACACAGAACATTGTACGCCGCTGAGAAAGAGAGTTGTTCAAAGGCACCATTCATTTACGCAAGCATTTCCCTTCCACGAAAACAAAAGCATTAGTTTTTTTACGGCGCACTGCATTTCTTTCCGGACAAAAAGAGGTCGTAAATCTCGGAGCAATCGATCTTAGGGGCGCTTTTGGCTCGGCTGGGCATTGGCGCAAAGAAAAAGAGATCTTTCTCTCTTTCTCTTTGCCTTCTAAACCCCTCACCCCTCCCCGATGGCTCGGGTCATTCCATGAAGAACACACTATATAGCGGGGAGCCATCAATACGGAGGAATAGTGGCCCCTTTCCAGTCGCCGTAGCTTTCTGCGGCAGGCTTTTGGAGTAGGTGCTTTGTCAAAGTGTATTACTGTTTGCTGCGACGTTGCTTTAGTGCTTACTGGCTCTGCGGCGCTGCATGTTAGGGTTCTTGCGAGGACGAGGCTTGAGACCAGCAAATTCATTATCCGGACGGTGGGGGGAACGGCTTCTCCTCTCTCTTCATGCCCCGCAACCCTCGGCCCCGGCCGGCTCGGCATCTCTGTGCCGCCCTTAACGGACCGAAACCACGCATCAGGCCCCTCATCGGAAACCCCCTCCTCGCAATGAGCTCAATAGAATTTTATTACGTGAAATTTACTGCGGTGCCGCGTACTCAAAGGGCTACGATTGTATCTTGGATGGAGGAGAGGAAGATTCATGGCGTGAAAGTAATTCCTCTTTACTGCTCATAGGGTGGGACAGCGTTTTACTGCGACTGAGATCTTTTAGAACTACCCTTTTGAGTGGAAATTTGAATCGTTACTATCTTGGTATTTAGTCCCTCGCGGGCGCTCGAATTAAATCTTTTTATTTGCTTAAAATGAAATGGTATCGCACCTTCATGAAGACAGGTTGATTGGGAGCGTGAACTAAAGAAGCTATAACGCATCGAACACCTGAGAGTGAAAAGCAAAATAAAAATTCAATGTATTTCCTTAACAGTTACTATGGTGTAACTTGAAGATGTGCAACTTAAAAAACGTCATGATGAAATAAGAACAGTGCAATTTTCCACAGTATAAATTTAATTTCGAGTTTCAATGTTGATGCGTCATCGGCAGAGATGGCGACCTGACGATGATGTGTCAACATTAAAATCCAGGTCGAAAGTAAATTTATGCACTGGAAAATTGGGCGGCTTTTATTTCATCATCTTCAAATTCCACTCAATTTGACGTGTGGTCGTGAATCGTGAATCTTCTCATTACAGAATGTACGACTTTTGACGGATATTTGAATATACTATTTTGTAACAGTTCACGACTCAGAATGGGAGGAAAATAATAGAAACTGATACTACATGGCAGGAGGTGAAATATATTAATAAGTAAAAAAGGATTGACTATGTAAAAGTACATAATTTTATGAAGGAAACGTTACAAAAAATTACCCAATGCCAGGAAAATTGATGACATGACTTTTCGCGGCTCTACTTTTGTTCTAGCAAAATTCCTATGGTGAGTTTTGCATGCTTCGCAAAGTTAAGTGCTTGAGCGTCAATGGTGGAATTAATTTATGATGATGTTTTGCACTACTTAAACTACTCCATCATTAAGCATTCAGGTGGCTGAATGTTCAACTGCTAGGTGAGCTCATTTAATGACGAGATCTGTGGCTGCAATGATACATGAATACAGGGCGAGCTCTAAGCATTAGCACATGATTTTCCTTATCCTTTTCCGAACACATTATACATAATGTTTCTTAAATTATAGACATCTTTCATGCGATTAGGTAACAAAAAATAATTAATTATTGCATAAGCCACGTTAAATTGCATCATCATAGGCGTTATCCAATTACAAAGAAGTAATAAGTAATACTATCTTTATAAACATCATAATTTCCCTGATTCTTAAATTTCCTAGAAATTTTAGCTGGTAAAAACGTATAGCCTAATTGCTAACTATGAATAAATACTTTATTAATTTGAAAAAGGCTAAGTTGAATTATTTGACGCTAAGTTTATGGCTGATAAATCATCAAAATCTCTAAATGAGCGAATATTATTTTACGAATTACCTTGATGATATAAAACAGTGAAATATTTTTTTTCGTATAACATGGATATCAATCGGTATAGATACGATTTATAATTAAAATATAACTCCCATGGAATATTTTCGTGTCAAAGCTTTCACAACATCATATTACGAAGTCTCCCAATAAAAAGAGAGGGCTTATATAGTTATAGTTTTTACATAGGTATAATACATAGGTGTGCGCATACGTACAATTTTCTACTTATATTTTTATTCGGAATGAGGATACGGATTCCAAATTCCGTATTTAAAAATTATTTAAAAAATGTTTTTTGGGTTGGTGGTGTGCGTGCTACACAACCAAGGCAAGCCTCTATCGTATCTTTTACCCGATTATGAAGAAAACCGTCGAAACCATGGTCGTCAAAAATAAAACCAAAGGTGGAAAAAACAAAGTTTTTACCTTTTTATTTAAAAAATTACTTTCTGCAAACAATTAGTGCTGCATATTTTAATATTTCATAGCTGGTGTGTGTATCCCTATAATAGCTGGAATAACACTATAAACTCCATTCGTTCTTGCAATCAATTGACCATTTTAGCCTTATCAGAATTGCAGAATGATACAGAAATCATAGTCTTCTGCCCGTATTTTAATCTTTAAATTAGTATTATTGGGTGGATATGGAAAGTTGTACTATGTCACGCCTCTATTGTTTCCATTGGTTACCGAAATGACAAAATACCTATAATCGAGGAAATATTGTCGCAAAATTAGGTGATTTCCTTTATCAAATTATGATTTAAAAGCATTTAGTTCCTACAGTCTCCCTGATTAAGAAGACTCAACAGTTTCTAGGAAGTAGCTTTCTGTTTCTAAGCTTTCATGTTCTTTAAAATAGGGTAAGAGACTGAGGTAAACTGGCACTGAAGTTTCATTGGGGCTGATCCGTGATATGTTAACAAAATATGCATGAGACAGTCACGATGTACTTAATCATGGGTAAAATTTAATATGCAATTTAAGCATCTCTGACAGAAAAAAAGAGTTGTGGCAAAGAAATTAGGGAAATTTTTCCAATTTTTTAGTCAAATCGTATCCACTGCCTGCATGAGGGGCCAAAGATAGGAAAACTGCGTCATAGGTCCCAGACCCCTATGATTGATGACGGCGAAAGCGGAGACAATCGATTAATAAGCTAAGGGGAAAAAAACCCGCCCAGCTGTCTCCGTAAAAATAATGCTTGACATTGGGACACCCTTTCTACAATCAAGTATTTGCGCGTGGCGTAACAGCTGCGTTGCGGACGGAATAAATTCTCTTTATGCGCAATGGTCCCAGCGCGGAGGTAATGATTCGACCGTATTACTACGAAAGCCTGTGCCGTCATAAATTCGTCTTCATTTGTTATTAGTCGGGTTAGTCGATCCATAAAGCTTTAAAGCCCGCAATTTCGTTTTTTTCCTCCTTCCTGCCTCAATGCCACTTTATTCAATAGAATGCGCACAATCGGACTTTAAAAAAAATAAACGACCAGTGCAATCAAAAGGAGCAGTTTTAGGTGCAGCGGAGAGAACGTGTTTCCTAATGATTCCGCTTACTTCGCTGGTACACCGAATAGAAAAATAGAAATACACAGCGAAACGCTGCATTTCGAAACTTCTGTAATTTATTACAGTTTCACTGGGATGGAAAATTTGCCATTTCGTCCTAGGGAATAAAAATCATGAATTTTTTTTGGGTTTCGTACGTCGGCGTGCAAATGAATGACGCTTGTGACTAATGCTCCGGAGAGGAATATTTTCTGAGTTGAGCATATTTTTTTTAGCTCAAAAGTCTACATTGCTACTACGGGAGATGAAAATGCGAAGTTTTTATATTTGGGCATTCGTCATTCATTTTCCGTGTATAAATCCTTCAGGGAAAAGGAGTCGGGTTGGGACTATTTTTTGGACTTGGGCAAATTTAATGAAAGAAAAACATTCACATTCGTGTATAACATTCATCAGGGTGTATTAATACGCTTTTACAAAATTCAGGAGGAAAAAATGTCTTTTGAATGTCGTGAAATGCTCAGGAATTACAGTTTTCAGCTTGTACTCCAGTTAATTACCCCCACCGAATATGTGCTAAGTAGCACATATTCGGTAGCACTGAGGGAATACGCACCATTTATCAATAGCATTTGTTACTGTACGCATACAGTAGTTTTCAATGGCACATTTTTTCGTGCATCCTACCTAATTCCTTCCGCTGGTAATCATGATATTGGTTGAAGTAACAGGACCTGACAAAATGTGTGAATTCAGGCGATCTCTCGGAATTTAATGTCTAATTTTTCACCGCCATATATTAGCTCGTACATTATCACACTTATAAATTAATGAAAATATAATGGTATGATATCTAAATCAAACTTCTGTTCAAAATATATGCTATCTATTTTCACATATCTAAGCTAAAACCTAACTGTGCTCCAATTGTTACACAATATTTCGGATCATCATGGTGGTAGTATCATACAAAAATTACCTAGTATAATACGTCAGAACTGTTAGTATTTTCCGTATTTCAGTATTACTTGGTTTCGGAAGTAAAGGCATGAGATATGAAGAAAGGCACAATATGAAGTTCATGGGTGAATTACCCAACGTATGTGAACTTATTTCGCATGATTGTCCAAGGAGATTTAAAATACGTACGGAATTATTTAATGGGAGCTTTCCAGGCAAGCAGTGTTGCTTATCCAGACTTATAAATAATATAAAATTTGATTTAATTTATTATGATTTAAAGATGTGAGTTGGTTATTTGATCATATATAATGTGTGATTCTTGCGACTGAAATCTAGGAAAGTGAAGGAACGCTATTTGAATTCTGATTTTCATTTGGCTTTGCATGGTTTATTTTCTGGTATAATCTCATTCGAGCTGCAGGAAAGGCGTAAAAAATGAAATCAGCATGCAAATGAGGGTGATATTACATTAGAAACGGGTAAGGTGGGATTACGCTGAGGGGATTTACCTAATGGTAACCGTAGCGAAGGAGATTATTTGAAAGAATTGAAGTAGAATGGTGTCGGTATAACTCAAACGATTTTAGAAAATCACATGCCGCTGAAAAAACGAAATAAAGCCCATGGATTAACTTGGTTTACCTATCGTGAGAGTCCCATGAATCTAGTGCAATCAGCATCACGTTCTTTGACACGCATTTTAAACTTACCGTAGCATTTTGATTGACGGATTTCATTTCAAACTAAAACTGCAAATAGACAGAGGTCAAAATTTAAATGAACGAATGCAAAATATCCTATTTTCATTTAGAATATATTATCATATTTTAAATCTATTGGTGTCAGTTTATAGTTCTGATCATAGCTTGTTTTTTTGCCGAAACAATTTTAATGATACATAATCAGGGAGTCAAGGTAAGGGTTACATTGATATTCAGTTCCGCCTATAAATTTTGTCTTGCATTAAACGCTGAGCTAATATTTAATGTAGCTTGTGTCCTTTTACTAATCTGAGCTTGAAACTTTGCCAAGTGAATCTACGATAGTGTTTGAGTAGCCAAACTACAGTTTTAGAGGAATCAGCCCTATAACATTTTCAATAAAATATCTTACGTACCATTATATTTAAAAAATCTCAATTCCTGAACCACATTTTTGTTTACAGAATTCACTTGAAGGCATCCTGTTTTAATATTTAATCTTGAGTATGTCTTAACCCAGTAACTGTATCTGACTTGATTTATGTTTCACAGACAGACATTGCCTGTAGAGAATTACGGATGTCCAATCAACCTATTAAACTGATAGGACACTTATCATATTTTGGGATTCAGTTTCATTTTCTCTGCGTCCTGATAGATCCCTTACCTTTCCCCTTTTGGCCCCTTCCGTTTTATGGTATAGCTTCGTCCGCGAAGCCATTTTTCACCAACTCACATTTTCACTGTCATACTCACAACAAAACCAGCACTCCTCTCCCGCCCTCGGGAAAAGAGTCATTTCTCACATTCCTTCACATTTACACTCTCGTTTGTGTTATTACACAGCCGGCGAGAGAGACGAGTGCATTTTTTTCAGCGAGGTGAACACACGGGGATCGGTCTTGGTCTCAGGTTAGTGGGTAGGTGGGATTTTTAGGGTTAAGGTTAGCACGTTTTAGGAGGGCTCAGGGTGAGGTTGAAAAAAGGGACTTGGAAATGTTTGCGCCCCGGCGTGGCGTGCTGGAAGGGTAAGAGAATGATGTGTGAGAGGAAGAGAAGGAATGAGAAAAGGGACGAGAGGGGAGAAGAGATCTCGAAAAGGTTTTTGGCCGTCGGTGAGAGTTGGAGTGCTGGTGGCCCCAGGCTCCAAGAGGATCAGCCCCAGGCTCCAAGAGGACCAGCCTCAGGCTCGGCATTCCTCGGAGAACCAATTGTTGGAGTGCATTCTGGGAGTGCAAATAAGGGTGTACAAAAAATAAGGGAAATGTAGAGGGCGAGAAAAGCCCCTTCTCTAGCGTGACACTGGCAGTGTCTTGAGTGTAAGACCTTAGTTATTAATGTTCGTATGCGAGAGCATACTCTCATGCCTAGTAGAGTGACCTTTTTATAAATTTGATGGTTTCTGGCGTTACTTCGTGAGAGTGACTAATATTCATTGTGATAACAAAACTTTGTGATTACTTCATTAACAGCTGGACTTCATTAACAGCTGGGACGCAATTAATGAAGTTTTGGACTTTACTGGGACGCAAGAAACTTCTTCAATAGCAATAACGATTCAAAGTACTTTTGAAAGGACGTACTGCTTGGAAGGAATTGTTGATCAGGGGATTTTAAAAGAAATGTTTTACAGTGTAATCATTATGTAATAATAGTTAAATATTAATAATTGTTACAGTTTGTTGCAAAAATATCTTGGGCCTCAGTAGGACATACAAACAGAAATGAGGGACAAACATGAAAAACCAACATGGCTATATGAAACAATTAGACGAAACGCGCCGTACCAGTATAATAAAGTTTGTGGAAACTAATGAGTTTGTTCTTTCAATATATCTATCCATAGTTTCCACCAAGTCAGGCCTGATACCATCAGTTTTAGTCAAAAACTTTTCCAAAATGGAAGTTGTTTTTGGTGGGGGAAAGTCTTTTACCATCACCCCCTCTGCTCTTTCTTTGCCTCCCCTCAAACCACCCTCTTTTGAACAAATTACTATCTGTGTTTATGTAGACTGGTTGCAGCTTTAGAATCTACCATAGGTGTAAGAATTGAGGTGAAATTGGTCTCATCTATTAATTAAATATTGAAAAGCACAAGTTTTATTATTAAAATGGAGTCTCCTTTTTCCCTATGGACTTCGCACAGTATCTTTTCCTTCCTTCACCTTTAATTAAGCTCAACCGTAAAAAAAATATCACCCTTTTCAGTCCACATATTTTTTCCTGGTTCTTGTTATCTGGTCCAAAGTATTTTTTTTGTATTTTATGAGAATTCTACACTTACATGTTACCAACTGGTCATAAATTTCAGAAAATAATTAATTAATTAGTCATTTTAGTGCACTAAAACTTTAATTACGTACTTTATACTAACCTTTACAGTGTACTTCATGTTTAATTATGCCACCTAAACTAAAATCTAAAAATAGCATTAAATACAGTACAACGAGACTTGTCTAGCGGCACTCGGCGTTGGATTTATAATAAAGAAATACATTGACGAGTAGATTTCGGCATTGGAGGGCAAAGGGCCTACATGTAATTTTTTCTTTACATTCGGGATTCTTACACGGACAACTATTCTCTCTGCTATGCTCTCGCTATTCCATTGCTGTGGTTCTCAACCTGTGGTACAGATTATCCTGATGGAAGGACCAGATTTTGAGTCATCAGAGATTCGTAGTTTACACACAAGGTGGAATTAAAGAAAATTTCTGATCAGGCAGTTTTCAGGGTGGCACTGAATATTATTTAAATTACTCCCGACATCTCTAGACTAGATATAATCGACCAAATAAGAGATGTAAACAGCCGGGACAAAAATTCCTTCTTTCCATGCACTCAAAACGTAACTGACCATATGTTTTTCACTATTCATATCACTCAGTGATTCAACCCTAAGGTTGGTTTGGATAGTTGAGGGTAGAGTTCACCCCGGACTAAGCCACAGGCGTGTGAATTTCACACATTCAGGGTAGGGGGGCCAGTTCCTTTCCCTGGGCCACCTCGCACTCCGAGGATTTGCTCGAGGATGCTCGGGGGCGTTCAAAGGCTTCACCCGGACTTGAACCCGGGACCCTTCGATCAGTAGCCAAGCGCTCTACCCACTAGGCCACCACGCACCCCCACTATTCATATAAGAGACCATACACAAATTTTTATATTTATAAATTAAAGCTACATTAAGAGGCATGCTGTTATATTGTAAAATTTAGTGATGCAAAAACTTTGATTTAAATTACTGAATTCTCAGTTATTAACTTTATATGCATTTATATAATTTTAACTTAACTCATGCTTTTCAAGGCGTACTGCAAAAGCCTTAACTACCGAAGTTCTGTTGTGATCCTCTGAAATAACTTCGGTGAGTAAATGGTTTATTTTTAAGAATGGTTAATAAAAATACAATGTGCGCACTGTTTTATTTCTGACGAGATCTGCACGTTAGAATTTCCCCATTTTTAAAAATAAAGTCTATCTGGAGTGCAAACTCGTTCTGGTATTTTTGGCACATACCTTGAATAGTGGTAAGTGGGTGATATTTTGTTACCATTAGGAAGAGTAGATATATTTCTTTATTATGAGGCCAAATTCATCGAATGATAACTGAAGTGATATCTTGTTCAAACTACCTAATTGACTACAACCAAAACAGGACGACACACTAAGATATTCCGTTAACATAAGATTCTCTTTCGTCCTTTATCTATTCCAATATATTTTTTACTATTCTCTCGATTTTTCCATGGTAGGTGTCCTAATACACCCTGCCACACGCCCCTGTGGCAGCTCAATGAGTAATACTTAAATATATATGTATATTGAAGAGTGCGTGTTCGCTGGTTTACGCGCTTAAGTCGGATAATAGTGGAAGTATTTCAGCAGTCATTTCAGCAAATATACGTCCTGCCCCTCTTCATTCCACCTTTAAAATCTATTCTCGTGCATTCAATTGTAGTAGTAGTACTTTTTCCTTCTGTGAAACGTTTAGCTGATAGGAGAGTGAAGTGGAGAGCTGCAGCAAACCAACCATCAAATTGATGACTGCTAATGATGATGGGTAAATAGTTTTTAGACGGTAATATGCCCATTATCCAACCTGTAACTGGGCAACAAAAACCTGTGTCATAAGGAGGAGAACGAATGTTTACCTGTCGTACTTAGATGTCTTCCATACGAATGCTTTTCCTAAAAATTGTGACGTAATAGCCAAGAGAGCACTCCACTGTACGGGGATGAAAATGCCTACGTTCCCTATTTTCATAAAGATTAAAATGAATGGATAATTCGCCAGACCATGCTACTTGAAAGTCTAACGACCGCGGAGTGGTAGCAAAAATAAAGTCTTTAGGACTCTTGAGTGAGAGGGAATGGCGCAGACTGCGGCCGCCTAATGTTTGTAGTGATCGCGGTTCAGACGGATGAAGGGGGAGGGGGTAATTTATTTCCACGAACCTCGCTCTCCAGCCGCGCGCACTCTGTTGGCAGCACTGTGCCGTTTTTGAGTGCTTTCCGTGATGAGATGGTGGTGTTTTAGGCAAGAGGGAAAGTGGAAACACGGATATAAAAAGGAACCAACGCGACTGGGCGTGGACCTCTGGCTGGCTTGGATTCCCATCCCTTGTTTTTGCCCACTCCTGTTTTCTCCGTATTAAAGAGCAACGAGGGCAGATGAGCGAACGAACGAGAGGTAGGCAGTCTAGAGGAAGGAGAGTTAAAAAAGAAAACACACTGGAATTATGGGTTTCATTCTGCGAGGCATACGTTCTCTCGTTCCTCAGGGATGCTGTGAGTGAAGAGGACAGTTGAAAAACGAAAGAGAGAGAACGTTAGAGGGAAACGTTGAGAGATGAAAAAATTGAGGAGCGAAAAGACAACTTCGTTAGTTTTAACCAGTGACGTTTCTTTAATGCTCTCAGAAGGTGGCACAGTACTAACAATGTGAATGCGTTATCATTGCGCTCTTTTGTTATTTTATTAAAAAAACAGTCAAATCTTTGAAACTTTTCAAAGTTATGATTTAGCTTTCTCCTCCTCCTGAAATTCTTCATAGCTACATACTTGAAGTTCAAGTGAGCAAAGTTGTGAGCGTAGGAGAAAGTGTCACAACTTACATTTATATGTTTTTCTTCTACGTTACACTTGTGTGTGTACCGTAGTAGAAGTCTGAATACTACTGCATCTAGATAAAAACAGCTTCATATGCTATTTACTCTGCAGTCCATAATGCTGAGTATTTTTTTCCCATAATAAAATGTAAAATTAGTTCACCAATAATTTGATAAAGCTTTCGCATTTACGGTCATCCTATGCGTGGAGATGAAATGATCTATTCTCCCTCTGATAATAGTTATCTTAATTTTATTTATGCGGGACGATTGTTCTAAAAAAACTAAGGGCGACATGCCGTGAAAAGATCAAAACAAAAATATAATCAAATAGGGCCATTGATAAAAACTGCAAAGCTCAATATTATGCTCTTTGATGTGGTTACTTCGTAGAGGGTTTCCACTTAATGACATCAAGAAGTTTTATATGGATTAACACGCCTCTTTCTTTAAGCAAATTTTGTAGGAGACGAAACTGGCCTCGGTGGCGGCGAGAGTAATAATTATTCGTCTGCCAACCCATTCTGTCGTGGTCACGGGTTTGAGTTCTGCCTGGTGAATATTTCTTCACATAGAGGAAGGTCGGGTTTGTTCATCCCTTTTTGTTTGTTAATGATACCCAATGTAAAAGGCCTAAATTTCTGTTTTTGGGGCCAAGTAAAACAAAAAGATATACCTAGAGATAAACCTAAATGTAAAACCTAGAGCTATCGTCGGCGATTAAATGGTTCGACACTGTGTGTCATTAATTATCTCCACGTCTTTCCAGTAAGGTTAAAGGGATAGTGGCACCTTCCACGAACAAACGATAATTACGTCAACTTTGCATGCTATCCGTTTAGATTTCACTACAAAATCCCTAGGTGTCCTAATAGAAAATAAAGATGTTTTGAGATCAACATTTGCTGTCAAAGACCTTCGACTCCTTCCCGATGTAATTCAGGGAGGAGCAATTAAAAGTAAATTAAAATCAAAGATTAATTAAATTTATAACAAAAGCAAAGGAATTTCGATTCCTGTGCATGCATTTCGGTCATTTCGGAGACCATCCACTGGAAGTGTTTACAATATTCAAGTACTCCCTGTCGATGGCCACCTGGATAAACGAATTGCATTCATAGGAGTCCCAAAGTCCTCTAATTATACTGGCAATTGGATAAATCCTTTCTGATTCTGAAAAGTAAATTCTTTTCGTTCATATTAAAGTTCATAGAATGATTTTTGCAACGATGAGAGAACACAAAAGGCGAACCTTCCCAATCTTTAAGAGAGTTTTTGGAAATGTTTGATTCCCATTTCTGATTTCCACAAAAATCCTCTCGATTGTGCTTAAATTGATGAAACGTGAGGGCATGTAGTCTAACGTGGCCATGAGTTCGCTTTGCTCCCTGGAGTTTCCCAGTTTCACATTGGTCTTCTGGGAATTACAGTGTAAAATTCCCTGAAAGCCTTTACAAAGAGTCTCCACCAAGAGTGGGAAAACGTAAGGACAGCGATTTACTAGAGGATACGCGTTCGACTTTTATTTTATGGGAAGATTTCTCGTGGGGAAATGAGTTCCTTTCATTTCTCTCCGATACAATGAGGAATCTAGCCTTTATCGTACGGTGGTTCCCGTTATTTCCTCAAAAGTTTAATTGCTCTTCATGGATTCACGTGGGTTGATTTGAAATTAAGGGGTTGAAAGAATATTTCCATTTTCCTAAAGGAAAAAATAAATGAGCGGATTGTTCGGGAGGGCAGAAAAAAGCCATGTTCACAAATTAATACATTTGAATTAAGATGATGCATTAAATTGTACAATCGGTGTAGTGTGATGAAGGATAGTTTAAAAAGTTCTCACTTTTTCGGCAAAGTTATTACATTAGAGGCGTAGTATTTATGGAAGGCTAATAGCGAAGATTGTATCGGTACCTTCTTCGTTGGCCTATGGGTCTGGAGACTTTCTTATTGTTTTTAATGAGAATATTACAAATAATGTGGATAGTTTTCCACTGGCTGTGTCATGTAGCAATATGCGTACATAATTATAAGGTGCTCTAACTTCTAATACCATATCGTACCACTTCATTCAATATTCGTCAAAGAAACTGATACGAGCAAACCGAGAGCGTATCATAGACCGGAAGGACTGGGTTGGTTGTCAATTAACGCCAGAGTTGGCACTTACACGCTAGCCTAAGATCACTTGAAAAATTCAGTTCACGCATGTGTTTGGGTGGTACGGATGACATTAAGTATAAGACCTTGCAGCAACCCTCTAGTACTCATGAAGGTGACAAAATTAGAAAGATACATGGTTGAAACTGATAGGCATAAAAATTCCTACTCCTTGCGCAATACTGGTGATCACAATAAAACAGAGCGTCACAGTTAATACACTCAAACGATTTACTTTCGCCAATCATCTTTTCAAATTCCTTTTCCCTATTCCCTCCCTCTTACCTCTCATAACATCCTCTGCCACACGCCACAACGGAAACTCGCAAGATAGTATGTGATGCAGAAGATATCAGTCCTAAGGCAGAAACCTCATCCGTTCCAAAAGCGGAAGTCGAACCCACGACCAATGAGCTGTCAAGTCGGCGCGTTACCACGATTTGCATCACCTTGACTAGTATCTCCTTTGTTAAAGTGTTCCATCTCCTTTGAAAAGTTAAAAAAAAATCCTTTTGATGCGATGGTTGCAATCCCCCAATAGCCTGGAATATTATATCAAATATTTCTGTAACTCATTTGTAGTAAGAATCACTTTCAAATCATTCTAACTAATATTAAGCTATGATGTTTTTTTTTTTTTTCATATTTTCGTCCCTGTGGACGGCTAATAGCGAGTTATAAGTACAGAATAACATAATAACGAACTATTAATAATTCTCATATAATCAAAGCAGCGTTACCGACTTCAACATCCAAAAGGCGAAATTACCGAGTCAAAAATGGCCATTTCAACTGTCACTTTTTTACATATTCAGGAGCATACGAGCAAATTGTTTATTCGTAGCTTTATAAAAGACTTAAAGGAATGTGGATATTCTACCTTTAATGTCACATGACCTTAAATTAAAGCTGAGATGCTCATGGATCCCTTTTCCATCGAAACACTCTCCGCAATCCTGCGCGTCTCCTTTACAAGACATTAAAATACTTCTGGTAAAAATAATAAAATTACCTTTCTTAGTTTTATGTATTTTATCGCATAATTGAATCGCAATGATCGCATGAAAGAATGCATTGTTTTAGATGTTTTTGGACTGAGGGAAATAATATATTTCTTTTACTTATACGTCATTGACTTACGTCATGTGAAAGTTCGGAACCATATAGATAGATTTAACCGAATGAGTCCCGAGACATTTTCGTTGCAAATTGAGTCAATTAATTGGTTTTTATTATCAGTAGGTATATCATGTTAAGATAGGAAAAACGTATTTAAACATTAATGAAAATCACTTCCTGCCATGCATCATGTCCTTTTAAAACTACTCTGGGTCCTCATTACATAAATCTGTCCAAATTACTTTCCTTTGAAGAAATCGTCGAGCCTCGGGAGTGAGCTTTAAAACTATTATTTTAACTAATTAAAGAGATCACCAATTCTGAGTAAAAATTGAAAAATTAGAACACTCAACTGCGTTTTTAAGAAGAAAGTGCCCTCGAAAACCTCTTGTCGTCGAATTTATGCGAATTGTGAAGATTTCACAGCAAGCACTTAATTTTCGTTTATTTTAAAAATTTTCTTGGAATCAATGTTGCCTAATTTTTAAGTGTCGTGATTTCACATAATGGCCGTTGAATGTGAGGATGGCTTTAGATTACTTCCAGAACTGACCGTTTACAAAACTAAGTAGGCCACAATGCGAGAGGTTTACTATCCTAAGTTGTCCTCTTTTTATTCTTGCGAATATATCCTCTAGTAGGGGGTGAGGGGCTTCATACATTTCGGTTTCTTCAAGCTGTTTAGGAACCTACTCCATACTCTGGGACCTTCTTCCCCACCCGTGAAACTCGTTTCACAGCCAACGATGGAAGCAGAATTTTAGCCAGAGTTTATCAAGCGGCCCTCGCCCATCTTGTGTCATACGAAGGAGGCAACTTCGGAATTTCGGGTCCGAATGCCGATTAAGAAGAACTCTTTTGTCTTCAATCGTTCGAAGCTCAGCGAAGTGACCCCTTTCGAGGAAGGTGAAGGGGGGTGAGAAAGGATAAATATGGAAAAAAACGAGAGAAGAAAGACCCCCACGACCTTTCGGTGGCTCATGAAAACCTTTCTCGTCGTGGAAAACAAAAGACGATCCGTGGGTCTAACACAATGGGAAATGATTTGCGGGCCTCTTGTCTGAGCATTTTTAAGAGCGTAGTACACACAAGAGGGGCATAAATATATGTATGGGCTCTACGTCATCCTTCCCATCACCGTGGGCTGGACGATCACCTGGTTGGTTGGGAGGGATATCACGGCGGATCCGAAGCGGATGGAGAACATAAATATCGCCAGAGCTTTTCATTTTACATTTTCTCTCCGAACCAACTCCATCTCTCCATCTGAAAATATTCGTACTTCCGTGGCAAGAGCCGTGCGACGGAGCGACGCTGGTTTATTCTGTGGGTCCTTCGATTGTATACACGTTCGTCTTCCGTGGTCGCATATCCCCTTGGGTAAGGGTGCATTTATTCTGTCCTGAACTACTTCAAGCTGCGCGTGATAAACTGAGTCTTGGGAATTGAATGGAGGAGCGCCATTTGTGTGCCGGTTGGCGAAGAAATGTTCATCTTGGCAGTACTCGAACTCTTCCGCCAATTTTGGGGTTTTATTTTGTTTATAGAGAGAGAGAGAGGAGATCTGATGTTCCTCAGTAGACGATGCCCCCATGAATGGGAATCGTGTGCTCGGGCGCCTTCCGAGAATAAATCTACTCGACAAGGACTTAGGTGGTATCAAGTCTACTCAACCCAAGACGCGCAGCCCTTAGCGTGAGTCAGTGCAAGTTTTTGAGTGAATGGCATCCGTGCTGTAAGAGACCTTAGAGTCATGTACAAGACTTCCGGAGAATAACATAAACAGGGATATGAAGGGAATGAGTGTGGGCTTGTAAAGATGGGACTTGATGTTTCATTGTTCTAAAATATCTGATAAATTTTAATAATATTTTTTCACGTAGCCCATTGCAAGTTTGATGGATTATTGGCATTCCATACTTCTGTTTAGACGTGCGTTCTATATATTATCATAGTTATGTCAACCCTCAAGATTGATAAATGCAGCCCTCCATTATTCTATATTCATTTCTAACTTTATTACTTCCTAGTTTCTCTTATTTACCATGTCCCTTTTATTTTGCCCGTGAACTTGGTATCCTTGGCCATCCAGGTAGAATCTTTCCTCGTTATTTTCCCCCGATTTCTTTCTCGAGAAATCTAATGTGTTTCAGGACGTGACCCAACCACCTGGTTCTTCTTATTTTTAGTATTACTGCGTTCCTCGTACGCTATTTTTCATCGGGTCTGCTGTGCAATTCTTCATTTATTCAAGTAATTTTATCTTCAGAATCCATCTCCAACACCAGGTCTCAATGTACAATATTCCATATAGGAAAAATCATTCGCATTGACCGGATTCGAACCTGGATCCCTCAATTTCGCAGCGGGTGCTATGGCCAGTTAAGCTACTGAGGCGTCCTCCTCTTCTGTGGATTTTTTTCAAAGCAAGACTCTCTCGGTGCAAAATCTAGGGATCCAGGTTCGAATCCCGGTCCAGGCGAATTATTTTTCCTCTCTGGAATATCGCACTTATATGCACTAGGGGGTAACTCCGTAAAAGATTATACCGTGGCTACTCCCGGCATTCTCAAAATTCTAGTAGGTTTCTATAGCTTCTATTCTTTTCTGGTCAGCTTTTCCGGTGGTCGAAGTCCGTGGTCCATAGAGTACCACACACTATACGAAGGTTTCTATGTACTGCATCCTCCCACATCATCCTCTTTAAGCATGGCAGTCTCCTCTTCATTACGAGTGTTTTTTTTTGGCTTGAGCTATCCTACTCTAAATATAAAATTTTTCTAAGAAAAACAATAAAGTATTGATACATTTCCTCATTTCATTTCATTAATTGAATGCATTTCTTCTTCACTATATCGTGTGCTTTATTAAATATAACCTATCCAAGGATTCATGGCACATGAATTCTGACGTGAGGATTTAATATAAATTAATGTGTGCAATAACTTCTACGGTTGTTTATGAGGAATCTTCCCACCACGATTGTGCGAGCTTCATTGATGCCCGAGTTAAATCACAGATCAACGCTTTTTTCAGCAAAACTGCATATAGCTTTCAAAACGATTCAATTTCATTGGTGAAGAAACACGGCTTCGAGAAAAATTATTTTCCCACCAGCCTCTAAATAATGCGGAAAGTATGGGGATAAGTACTTTCGTAAGAGAGAGGGTTCGTCCTTATCCATTGTTTGGGAATTTTTTTGTGTAACTCTTAGATAGTTTTTATTTAGGGACACGACAGCCTTCGGCGCCAAATCGGAAACTTCCGATGAACGTAATTTGCCAACCGAATTATACATCCAACCCTCATTTAGGCATTTATAAAACGCTTAGTGAATGGAAACACTGTGAGATTGTTCGAGAGATTGCATGTCATATACTGATATCCATTTCAGTCCTAACTTCCGCGGCGTCCCTTCAGAAAACAGCCATTTTAAAGCATGGGCGATTATCAAAAATTAATCCCTCCTCGAAAGAAAAGGTGGTCATTATGTATCAGGGTATTTTTTATAGAGAATAAAAACGGAAGAATTCTCTGCATAGGGAAAAGAGCAACCTCTCGTGACTCATTCACAAGACTGCCTTTTATTACCAAAAGATATATCAATGAGTGGAAAAATCTCCCCAAATATTCACCGTTGCCTGAGCTGTGCTCATTAAAATGAGCCGGCACGCTAAACTGACCAAGGGATTCATAAAACCTCGTGTGTAAAAAAAACTGGAAAATTCCCTTCCATTAGCACCTGTATATTTTTTGATTGCGGGCCCTTTCTCAAAGTGCTTAAGTGGCTTCATTCTTCATGTGGCATCGATTCTAGGAGGGACAGCACTGAAATTTTCACACGCGAGCCAGCCCTAGGCAGAATTTAAGCCAAACGTTTTTTCAGAGTGGGTACAGAGAGATCTGTCCTCCCCGATCAGCAGGAAGTTGTAATTTCCAGCATTAAAGGAGTAATATTTTTGATTCTTATTCCACTTTCTCGGAATTTACCTAATGCAACACGTGCGTAATGTCTACAATTACCCTTCCTCTCACGAAGTGCTACTCTAGTGGCAGCTAATACCCTCATAGAGAGAAACATATTCAAGATTTATCGGCCGTAAGCGAAATTAAGTAAAATAATTTGGGTTCAAAATTAATTTTTTTCGTTACTCTAAAGAAGCGTTTAAAGTCTTTTTGCCTTTTAATATTTTGAAATTTTCATTTTTATTTCCTATTTTATGGTAGCAATGAATTAGAATGGGTACACGGGTGTCTGTGTAATTGTAAGACACCTATGAGAATTTTTCACATGACGCAAATAAGTGATAGAGAAAATCTAATCCAAGTAATACACTTCTTCGAATTATAAAACTATGGCCTAGGAGGGAATATTTTTACCATAGTACTGTCGCCAACTGCTATGACGGCAGGTCAGTTTAGCCTCCTCACCGAGTATTCCGGAATTCCATGAGCATTTAGACTTTTTATCCTGTTCCTCCCGGAAAGAGGTTAAAATCATGCCCAGTTTGAGTGTTAACATAATCTATTTCTTTTACAGTTGAAATTTTAATGTTTTAGACTTTGTAATCTTCGATTTTGTCGTTGAAACACAAGGTTCTCGAATAGATTATAGCAAAGAAAGATAACGGTTGTATTATAAATGGTTTGCTTTTCAATAGAAAACAAGTGAAATTGGCAGGTTTCATTATTCATTTTCCCCTTACATGATTCGTGACCACTATATAAAGGCGGGAGGATACATATACCTTGAATCACGGCATAAAGGTAAATGCATGGAGCTTTCTTTTTAGTCACTGCAACAAAATAATTGCTGAAATCATAGTATACCCAGACACAGACTCTTTGGTGGCTAGAAGATTAAAACATTGGTACAGTGCGTACTCTATGTTATTGATTCAATTTCAAATACAATTAATTCCATTGGATATCTCTATATTAATCTCGATTTCAACCCTCAATTCATTTTTTATTCCCAACCTACTAATGACTGGTGTCCTCATCTCCCCTGCCACACACCCTTGCGGCAGCTGTCGGTATAGTGCGTAGACATGGGGTTAAAATTTAGAGTTAGAATAAGTTAAGTTTAGATTAGTTATCCACCACCTTGGAGGTGGATATCAGGGTATGTACATACTATGTAAATTTTGTAGTATCCAAAGTGGTCGAGGGACCGTCTCGCCCTCCTATAGTTCACCGAAATTGCGCTAATCTTTCCACTCTGGCCCGCACGGGGTGGTTTTTAGCAACGGGGCTGGAGGTGTCAGGTTGTTCACCCCGTGCGGTGTGAGTCGAGCGAGTTGACCCCTAGTACTAACGACACTAAACCCCGACGCGCGAAATAAAAGAGAAAGAAACTAGAGGGATAATAAAAAATTTAGGGAGAACTTGATACCTCCGGGTGGCGGTACCACCATCGAGGAGAAGGTTACGACACACTTGGGAGGGCGACGCATTCGTGGATCTGTTCCGGAGCCTCATTGTCGCCTCTCCTTCACAAGCACTTCCCAAGAACAGTTGCCTCCTTTCAGTGTGTGTGCATGGAGAAGGGCCTTGTGAGGACCGGGCGGGGAGGAGGAGTGTGGCGAACAATGAGAGAGGGCTGGGTTTGGAGGGCGAGGAAGGACGTCATATCTTAGTCTCCTCACTACAATGGAGATTGTATGAGCGTCTGCCGGCCGGTGCAGTGACCGGAAGAAGCCCGAACTAACCCCTACCCCACAATCTCCTCCTCCCTCTCTACTTGTCTCAAGGGAAAGGGCGCCGGGATTGGCTGAAGGGACGAGAGCACCTTTCTCACAGGGTGATGATAAGGCGGCTTCAACTGAGGGAGCTTCAATGTGGAGCAAAAGATAAGATGATAGCTGTGGGAAAATGTGAGTAGGCATAGGACTGAGTTTGAAGGGGGATGGATGAGGGCTCAATAAGTAAGAAGGATGGAAAAGGTTTCTTGGATGACATGGGAGACGATTGGGTAGAGGTAGAATGAGAGGAGTAAAAAATGGAACAGTAAAAGACCAAATGAGAAACAGAAATAAAAAAAAAACACTTATAAAAATCCAAATAGTTTTATTTTCACGCCAGTACATTTCCATCTTGACTCCATCTTGTGCATACTTGTATGCGAGGATTACTAAGTCTAGTCATGGAAACTATAAACACTTCACTACATCTTCATCTTTCTTATTCTAATCCCGGAAGTGTTAAGGGAAAAAAATGACTACTACCATCTTTGAAGATAGCTTTAAAAAATGATTAGGTTTAGCTTAAAAAGTTGTTAGTTTTCCAGGAACTTAATAAAAGGCGAGCTCACTTAATCGGCGGAAGGCAAGACATTTAGAATTAATGTATTAAAATATAATCTCACATTTCCCAGTGTCATAAAAATTATTTCTTGGATCCTTTCCAAACCATTGTTATGATTGGCGATCTTTTCTTTCATTTCTCTCGATGGCTTTAAGACGCACACTTAACAAATTGCAATCATTAGTTGACACTCAGATCTAGAAAAACCTTTTCATAAATGTAAAAGTATTATCCCTTGCTCCGTATTCTACTCTAGTTTTTACGCACCGGATGTCGCTCTCATTTATGTTACAATGGATAACGTTCCAACGAGATTTCGGAGTGGGAATGTCTTATTGACATAAGAATACGTCCTTTCTCTCGTTCTCCGTCTCCTCGGGTGACGACGAGTGTTATGTCCTGCAGCAGATCGCCGTCACAAGAAAACCGTGGGAAGAGATAGCTTGACGTAATGATACCTCGTTACTCGAGGACTGAACGAGTCCTCGCCTGATCTAAGATCACACCCTTAAGCGTCGAAGCTTGTATAAGATATCCACCAGTTCTCCGTGACAGTTCTTATTCCTCCGTTTCCAACCTGCCAACTGAGAGGCCGCCCACTCTTTTTCATGTCTCCTACACCTGGCAAAGACGTCGAATCGACCTTGCTCCATCGCAGAACTCCATAGACGGAATACCCTCTAAAATCGAAAGGGCAAGATGAGGTGGCCAGATTAGGAAATGGGACCATAATAGCTACGATCGATGCGGCCGATACTGTTTATTGTTACTATAGGTAGCGTTGTCTTTATATTTTTTTTAAATTTAGCTTATTTTTTTAATTTTTATACTTGATGCTTCTGCTTGAACTTTCTGCTTTACTTGACGGGAAGTTTTAAATATTGTTTACATTTTAGCTCTACTGAACTCTTAGTAATATGTAAATTTAGAGATCATGAGAACAAAATTAGGAAAATGGATTTCAGAAGGGACTGATTTACAATGGCATTGGCCTCGCGATCGATAGGAGACCATAATAGATACAAACGACATGTGGAATTAGATTTTTCAATAGGTAGGGTAGCAAACTAACTGACTTTTTCTCTGATGCTTGTTTCTTAATCTGCCGCGCGTTACTAATAACACGTCTAACATGCTTCCATCTCTTGCATTTCTTACACTCGTGCATTGCTTCATGCACGCTCTCCTGTTCCTAAGACTCCTAATATTTCTCCTCTTTAGATTCTCCCCTACCGCATTCACCCATGGCTTACACGGACTACATCTTTCTGGCACACTATTCACTCTACTGACGAGGCAAACACCTTTCATATATGTCCAATACTGGAGCGTCAAACCCACATTCTTTCCTCACGGTCTTTTTACATGACACTCTGCGAGAGAGTTCTCCGGGAAGAGTTCTCCGTCCGCAGGAAAAGTGTGAACGTTTTTGGCGCCTTTCCACTCTTCTTCCATTCCTGAACTAATTATTCCCTCACTAATGGACCAGGGCATAAAAGCATAAATAAATTCTACTAGGATCTTGTGCTTTGCGGGAATATGCTCTAGGTCAATCTTCTTGGAATCTTTTCCGGACACGGCGGAGGTTTTGAAAAGATTTTCTCCGGCAAATAACCTTAGTTTTTGAACGAATCTAATAATATCAAATAAACGTAGATTATGCGGTATCTAATAGATACCGCATAATCTACGTCATTACATATGTTAAAGATTTTCATGCAATTTTGATGGTAATGCAATAATTTGGAAATTCTGGTAAACGTGAATAACGGATAATTTTACCCAAAGGCTTGTGAACTCTGAAAAATAAATTTGACAGTTTTAATCGTATCGGTGTGTTTAAGAATGTGAAGAAATAAATCATTGTCAAGAGCAATTTTGCGGAGTTTTAGATATTATAATAATTTATCACGAATGAGCTATCTCAAGAACTAATTACTAGTGAACTGTATTTGTACTATGTACTATAGTAATCTGATTTATCGCTCAAGCTAGCTGATATTAATTTGAAAAAAGTTATTATTGAGCAAATAAGACATTTTCTGGGTGAAGCGATTCTCAATAAAGTGGAATAAAGTTTGATGGAATAAGAGCCTTTTAAAATTATATATCTTACTAGCTATTTAAAGGTATTAATAGTGGCAGTAACCTTAAATAATATCATTTTTACTTGTACAATATATAAGCCAAGTGTTAATTTCTCTCAATTGAAACCATTCGGGGTTCTTCAATAAATAAACACCTGAAATCCTTAATTAAACAATGTTCATGCAGTTTCTCAGTACAACTATTTGAATAAATTTCATAATTAGGACTACATTTACGATATCCTTATTCAATTAAAATTGTAATCTCTGAGGTTTTTACTAAGGAAGAGTCGATTCCAAATGTTGATTCTCGATTCCACGATTCCCAGGCTTAGAATCGGTATCGAAAATCTATCGCCTAAAGTTGATTCCGATTCTATCGATTCCAGATAGATAAATATTTATTTAAACATACACAATGGCTGAGAATATATTTTATATTCGTCATTTATACACTTTTTGAGCGACGTAATTGTGTAATGTTGTTATTTTATTCCCGCCGGTACTTGAATTTAAATAATAGTCATACGCTACTGGTATATCAATATTCCACCTGTTATTAGGAATAAGAATCGATGGAATCGGAATCGAGAATCGGGAATCGATTTGAAAAAATCGGAATCGGAATCGAAAAAAAGTGGAATGGACTCATCCCTAGTTTTTACCATCGTAGTTCACTGCTTGATGAAGTGAGGTTAACGCGTATCGACGGTGGGGAGCATACATAATTTACTGAAACTATTTCTTGGCGAAGTTCAAACTTTTCCAGGACCAAAACTTTTTCAACAATACAACGTCGTTCAATGTAAACATTTCTGGCTAAAATTTCAGCCATTTCGGCGGCTTCAAAACACCGCGTCATCCAAAACCCGGCGGGTGACGTCACTGAATAGTATCGCTGCCAGAATTACTACGTATTTCCACGTGAAGCTCGGTTGGTTAGCCAAATTCACCGAAAACAATCGCTTTTATTATCTGCTGGCCCTGCGGTAACATCAAAAATTTTAGATACCGCGACTTTATAGAAATTTCATGCACTTTTAAAAAGTACGTAACTATCAATACCGAATTGAAGCATGCATATGTGATTTGTAAGTATATTTCACTTCTATGGGAAATCCGCAAAAGTGACCACCACTTAAATATGGGAATAAAATGTAATACATGTACCTCTTTGTTATGCAGGTACTTTAAAAAAAAATTCTTTGATAAAATAAGCATGAAATAAGTGTGCTGTGAGTCGTTGCTGTGTACTGTGGAATTAAAACCGGCAGATCAAAAATGCGTCGATTCACCCGCGAAATTCTTTCTTTGACTCGAAATATTTTATTGACGCGGCATCATTTTTCCATCGCCAAAAGATAATAGAAGAGAGCTGATAACGGGGACCTAAAGTAAGGATGTAAAAAAGGTGAAGTGCTTGAAGGAGCGTGGCGTTGTATGGGGTAGAAACGTGGACCTTGAGAAAGGAAGACGAAAATAGGCTGAATGCTTTCGAGATGTGGGTGTGGAGGAGGATGGAGAAGGTGCGTTGGATGGATAGGAAGACAAATGAGGAAGTGCCTGACATGGTGGGCGAGGGGAGGAAACTTATAGATGAGATTAGGTGAAGACAGGGTAAGTGGCTGGAAGGGGTAATGTGGGGCGATGGTTTGCTGAAGGCCGTGATAAATGGTAGGATGATTGGTAAGCAGGGATGGGGAAGGAAGAGAATAGGTTTTATGGATGTAATGAAGAATGGTAGGACTTTTGCTGAGATGAAGAAAGAAATATTAGAGGTAGATAGGGCACTGCACGTGTAAGAGCCCGTTGGATATTCTCTGACTTTCATCATAACCTAACTCTAACCGGTAGATTACTCTAATGAATAAATGAAAAGATTACCTTGCCGAGGGAATATATCAGGATGGTGAGATAGTTCCGCCCGCTGGACCAGCGTCGCACCGTCCCCTTAGTACGTTTCCCATCTAATTCTCTCCCCCGACTTTAGCCTGTCCCCCTCCATTCTACCCTTTACATCATCCCTATTTCATTCTACCCTTTCTCCCGGTTGACCGCACAGTTCTCGGCTCACGTGTTTGCCGCTGCGGTTCCCATTGAAGATTCGACCCCCCTTCCCCGTTCCCAATCAGCATCTTCCCACCACCCCATTCTGAATCCCTCTCCCCCATTCACACAAACCCACCCCCTTCGATCACTAGCCTCAGCGGCCCCTTGTCCACCCACACAATGTGGATCAAAAGACTCCTCCTCCCTACATGCTCCTTCCCCTGCTGATCTTCCTCACCCACCCTGCTATCTCAAACGAGAGCTATAGCAAGTGCATGAGGACGTAAAACCCGTGGGTCATTACGTTTCGTGCGTCATATATTTTTTCCTCATCCTCCCTCCTTCCATCTCCCCTTCCCCGCCTCCTGCTCCCCTCTATTACCATCCCGCAACCGCCCACCCTCCCTTCCCTCTCCAACCCTTGCCTCTGGGAAGCTCTTCACGAGATCACCAAGGTCGTTACGTATATGCCGCGAGCGACTCATACGACCGGAGAGCCATGTTAAAGGGAGATGAAACAAACACAGTCATAACAATCCCTTGTCGCGTAATGAGAGGGGGGGAAGTAGGCGCAAATGGTTTGACAGTCGTTGGAAGATGGGGGAGTCGGGTGAGGATATGCGTGATGCGTCTGACGCTCTTCTCTTTTTCCACACGTGGAAGAGGAGTGGATGAGTTTAGAGAGCTGTGTGCGACTCTTCTCTAAGCATTCCAGTTGTGTAGTCTTGGTGAACGACTCACCGTCGTGCTTTGCTGAAATGGATGCATAAACAGCGAAATTTGGTCAATATATTTTAACACTGCATGCTGTGCCATAAGCGAACGCTATTTCCACACAACACGCATCAATGGTGAAGAATGTTTAGGTCTCTCGATTGCGCAAATTGCATTGCATCAAGACACGGAATGGAATATATTCGTAATCTCCATCTTTTGAAATCACATCGGAATGTGTTTGATAAATCTACTCTCTTTGTTTACGTTTGTTAGTTATGTGTGTACTATTTCATCGTAGAAATGTTTTTAATGTGTGCTGAAACCGATACGATGTATCAATAAATTAAGTTTCACTGAAAATTTTGTCCATCGGCATAATATTGTACGTAGCATAGAAATAATTTCAGTTGAAACCAAGATGATAGCCATACCAAGGTGATAGCTATATCCTCATACATTATCACGCGAAAGATCCAAATGAATAAGAAAGAGCAAAAAACTTCATGCAGGCAAGTATTTTCTCTTTGGGTTTTTGCATCGTTGTTGGAACCAAACATGTATGATAAACTAAAATATTTCAAGATATGTATCAGAGATTCATTTTTTTAGGTCAAATAATGAATTATGGCTACTGAATATTCCTATTCATTCATTCATTAGAGTAATCTACTGGTTAGAGGTAGGTTATGATGAAAGTCAGAGAATATTCAACGGACTCTTACACGTGCCGTGCCCTATCTACCTCTAGTATTTCTTTCTACATCACAGCAAAAGTCCTACCATTCTTCAACCCATCCATAAAACCTAATCTCTTTCTTCCCCTTCCCCGCTTACCCAACATCCTTCACTCTATCACGGCCTTCAGCAAACCATCGCCTCTCATTACCGTTTCCAGCCACCTACCCTGCCTTCCCCTGATCTCATCTATAAGTTTCCTCTCCTCGCCCACCTTGTCAAGCACTTCCTCATTTGTCTTCCTTTCCGTCCAACGCATCTTCTCCATCCTCCTCCACACCCCCATCTCGAAAGCCTTCAGCCTATTTTCGTCTTCCTTTCTCAAGGTCCACGTTTCTGCCCCATACAACGCCACACTCCGTATCAAACACTTCACCAGCCTCTTTTTTACATCCTTACTTAAGGTCCCCGTCATCAGCTTCCTTCTATTATTGAACGCTTCCTTCGCTAGCCCTATTCACCTCCTAATGTCTTAGCTACTATATCCTGTTTCCTCTAGCGTACTACCCAAATAATTAAATTGTTTGATTTGCTCCAGTTTGTGACTTCCTACTCTTATCACCAGCCTCGCTTTCATTGTCCTAGAGAATCTCAATACTTTTGTTTTCTTATTATTAATGTTCATCCCGTATTTCTCGCATTGCTTTTCCAATGCATCTACTAAAGTTTGCAATCCTTTCGATGACCGACTGACCAACGCCTGGTCGTTCGTGAATCTTACCACTTTCTCCGCTGGCCTCCTACTTTCATTCCCACATTTAGCTCCTCCAATGCCTCTTACCATTTCCTCAGCATAGATGTTAAAAAGCAAAGGTGACTACGGGCACCCTTGCCACACCCCACGACCTATTACTTCCCACCCTGATTCACCTTCAGCCTTCTCACCTGAGCACTCTGCCCCATATATGTTTCATATGAGTCTCCTATCACGCCAATCTATTCCTATTTTCCCTAATATCTGCATTAGTTTCTCCCAGTTTACTCTGTCAAACGCCTTTTTGAAATCCACAAGGCAAGCGAAAACATCCTGTGTATACTCAATGTTTTTATCTATAAGTGTCCTCATTACCGCTATCCCGTCTCTGGTGGCCCTCCCTTTCCTGAACCCAAATTAGTCATCGCCTAAATAGCAGTTTGCTCTGCTCTCCAACCTTCTATTTATTATTCTAAGTAAAACTTTTGCCTCGTGCGAAATTAAACTGATTGTTCTATACTCCTCGTATTCTGACGCTTTCTTCTTTTTCGGGATAGGTATAAATACTGTTTTCACGAAATCCTCTGGCCATACTCCTTCCTCGTAGATCCTGCGAATAAGTTCGAAAAACTATTTTCTCTCCTTACTGCCTAGATTCTTCAGTAGCTCCGCAGGTAGGTTATCGGCTTTTCAACCCTTCATCTCTCTTAATGCCCTCTCTATTTCACTGTCAAGTAACTCTGGTCCGAGGTTATCCTTATCTATTGTTCCTTCATCGTCTAGATATAGGCTAAAGGGTCTATTCTCGTGGTCATATAGCTCCTCTAGGTATTCTCTCCACCTTTCCTGGATATTTTCCTGTTCGATTAATACCTTCCCTGTTTTGTCCTTGACCTTTGGTATCGTTTGCCCTCTCTAACCACCCGATAACATTTTCACCTTGGCGTACAAAGCGCCCACTTCCCCCTCCTCCTGCAGTTTTTCCAATTCCTCGCATTGTCCCTTCCACCAGTTTTCTTTTGCCCTATTGGTCACTCGCCTGAGTTTATTATTAAATTCCTTGTACTTCCTCTTGCCTACGTTGGTGTTGACATTTTTCCATATCCTTCTCTTCTTCATTTTCTTAATTATTTCTTCCGCTACCCACTGCTTTTCCACTGTCCCTATTGTTTTCCCTTCCGCTCCTGCGATGCCTGTTTATATAATCTCCCATCTCCTCTCTATTGTTCCCATCCGCTTTGCTTCACCTATGTTCTTTTCTACCAGCTCTTAGTATTCCCTCCTTTTCAACCCTTTCAATGATTCAAGGTTCCACCTCTTTATCTTCCTACCTTTACAAAGTCTTTTGAATCTAACTTCACACTTCATCATCACCAAATTATGATCGGAGTCCGCATCCGCCCCTGGATAGCTATGCGAGTTTTTTACACTGTAAACACTTTTTTTTACACTTTTTCACGGAACTACCTTTCGTATGCCTCGTACCCTTCGACCTATCTGGCATGGGTGGCCCTACCGGGAGTAATAAGGAATAAGTACTTCCTTCTGCCAGTCCAGGTGTAGGGGTCATTGGAACGAACAAGCCCTTCCACCACGCCAAGGTCGTAGTTCAAAGAAGAGATATTCCTATTAATTTTTATAAAATTTATATAAATAATATATTCTATATAAATGTGGTAAAACGCTCTGCACTCAGTGGTATTTCTCAGAAGGAAAATGGATTTCATGCAATGCGCTAATAGGATGGAATTTAAACTTACAGCTTAAAAGTCCTATTTCTATGTGACGATAAATTAACATATTCGGTAAAAAAACTCAAAATGAAAAAATGGAAAGTAAAATATTCCTCTGGGTAATGAAAAATTTATCGAAATAATGAAACCAATTTACTAAGCCAACAGCATTTTTGATCGTATTTCATGATAGAAATAACTTGTTCAGTTATTTTAAAACACAGTTGTATGATTTCAAATTGCGGTAGGGATGCTCGTTCATATTTTTATAACATTGTTCGCTTCTCTTTACATGTATTCTTTTTATGTTCTCGGAAATTGCGTGGGAGTAGAATTCCGAGTGAAATACATTTTTGCGTCATAAATTCTCGAGATAAGAGCGCTATCATTAGGGTGGTGAAGTTTTTTCTCTTTCATATATTTTTTATTAAGCAACTTTGAAGCAACATCGAAACAATGTGCCAACCACGCCAAAAATATTCTCATAGTCGTAATTTCTTTTCTACGCGAGTACTAAGTCCTAGCAAGTGTCAGCATAAAGAGTCAACTGTTTGCTCTAAGGGGTCTATTCAAGTATTACGCAAGGCGATTTTTACCACTTATGATCCCTCCCCCTTATGTAAGACAACGGAATATTTCACGAACCCTCCCTTCCTAATCTTACGTAAGTTATCAGGTATTTTTGAAACCATGGACATAGAAAGTAAACTACTGGAAATTCTATGTCAAAATGTGCAAAAACTGATCTCATCACGGAGATCGATAACAGCCTTTGATATTCCGTGATTCGCTGTTCGCACAACTCGTAAAGCATGTGATCTTTGAAAATGCGACACTCCAAACTAATGAATGCTACTAATTGTTTGTACTTTTTTCTATAGTATAGCATACTTTCAGGCGTACCACCACGACGGTGATCCTAAAAAGTAAGATTTTTCCTACGAAAATAATTTTAAAAGTGATGAAAATACGAATTCAGAAGTTACTTATATCTTTCGTAAGACTGTCTCAGACCCCCTCACCCCCCTACGTAGGACAGCGTAAGAAAAGCCCAACCCCAAAACGTCTTACGTAATACTTGAATGACCCCTAATATGTTTAATACAAAATATAAATCCAAAATGTATTCTCTTCGGCAACTTTATCCCTCTACTTTCTCCGTGATCTTTGGATGTCGATTGAGATTCGGGACCAAATTCCATCTGTCAAAAGTACGATAACGTGATGGATTTATTTTTTAAGATATTTAACTAGACCTGAGCAAACTTTTTCTTGTGGTTATCAATCAAGGCCGCATGAATAAGAAGAAACTTGCTGCAGGAATGTGAGCGACGAGTTGCAGCCACTGTAAGTGTAATCCCTGGCATCTGTTCGTTGGCTTGATTCCCTCCACTAGTTTATAAACCGCACTCCGACGTCAAGCAATGACAATCGATCGTTGCAAGCTGTAATCGGATTTAACTTGGAGTAACTCGGCAAAGTCGTAGTGGTGTGTGCACTCGTTGCAAGTCTTGCAGGACACGGAGGAAGACGAAGAGGGAGCTGCAAGGGAAGACTGCTTTCCTCGGGCCGTTTTTTCCCGTCATTTTTACGGTCGTCTCTGGTAAGCCGCCTCCCTTTAACCCCCCTCCACACTCCCCGGGGGCTCCCACTGGATTCTGTCGGAAGGGAGGATGAGGTGGATGAGAAAGAAAAGGTTTCGCACGCTTTCAGATGTTTTTGCAACGTCTGCTGTATGCGTTTGCTGCCCCAGTGAGCGAGCGGAACAACCGTCTGGCTAGACTTGCCTTTTGTTCGTGGGAGAAATAAGAAAAGGGAGAAGGTATTTTTGCGCCTTTGTTTTTCTTTTTTCTTTCCTACGAGGCCTTGCAAGGCTGAGAAAAGAAGATTGTTGTTCCGGACCCCTGCTTGCAAGCGACTGATGTGAAGGTTGAGATGGTGCTGGGGGTTTTGTGGAGGGGATGGGGGGAGGGATGGAGTATGAGAAAGGATTGGTGGGGTACGTACCATCATATGATACGAGCCAAGAATGCAAGTGCGTGTCTCTCTTTGGAAGATGGGTCTCGCAAGCGCGTGTTGGCCGAGACGTTTTTCGTTTCCTCGTATTTCCTTTCCTTTTAGCGCAAAAAAGGGAGGTGGGCGAGGGGGATGAAAATAAGGAAGAATTTTGAGAGGAGAGAATGGAGGTTCACCTGCGAAAGGGTAAAAATGATTCTCGTCGCGTGATCTCACCGCCTAAGTGTCTTCGAGAGTCAGTCGTATGGCTTTCATCTTCGAGGCGAGGGAAAAGTGTCACTGTACATCAGGTTTAATAACATGAAACTTGTTCCGTCAAAACTTATCCTTCGGAAAGAGCCTGGGAGTCCCTCACGCGTGGGTCCTAATGCACATCTTCCGGGGCATCTATTACCGAGCTTCCACGCCCTCACTTGGCAGATGTGTAGCCATGCAAGTATTCCGTTCCAAATAGTTTTATTGTTATAATCGGAAAATTCCAACTCCCCCACATATCCTAGCGTCCTGGACTATAAAATATTCGACCAACCTACGCATTATTAACACCATGGTTTTTCGTGATACACTTCAAGCCAATGAAATCATATCTGCCAGGAGACAATTATCAAAAGCTATACAATCAATGTCTCCGCTTCAAGCGTATAGGGACTGGGAACCAGTAGGTACTGAAGTAATAATTTCATTCTTTTAATGAAAGGGAGGCATAAAAATTATGCCTGAAGAATTTTAGTAACAATAAGCATGTAGTTGGTGCTGTCAGTGTCGGTTTATCTCATAGTAAGTGGCGTTACTGAGTTTTTCAATTGGGAAATGATGTAACCATTGCAAGTAAGATATTACCAGGGAGATTGACTGGGGCCATAAACTTCGAAAATTGACCTTGTCTCTCCTACTACCTCATACACTCCCATATCTTTTGCTTAATAGGTCAGACGGAATTAGACATTTCTTAAACTGTTACAAAGCCTTTATGACAGGGAATGTAATGTAATCACTTATATTTAGAAAATATGTGTCGTACCCTCTAATTCAAGTTTTGAAAGCATTAATAGGCATGCACATCATTATTTTAATGTCATTTTTGCAACATATATGGTACATTTTGCATTCTCTTCCTTGGTCAAAAGTCCTCACTATCCGAATGAATATTACATTCAAACGAGGGGTGTGAGGTTAGCATGTCTTGAAAATTCTGTTTTTATTACAAGCCTTTGAACCGGTTATGTTCATATGTGATGATTAGAGCGCGAAAAGAGTCCTCAATTTTGCTAAAAAAGTCGCCTAAAAAGTTGAAAATATTTTTGAAAAAAGTCTGAGGTATTTTCGTGAGAAAGTTGCTAAGTTTAACTTAATTTTTGAAAGTAAGAGCCCAGAGGTGTGGGTTCATGCGTTTTCAAGTTGTTGTATAGGCTTTAAGAAAGGTAAAAGCACAATTTACAAATTATTATTTTAAATTATGAATAAAACTTCGTTTGATGACCAGCAATTGTGGAAGAAAAATGCTAATCCCTATTATTTTTATAGCTGATAAATATCTAGCTTTATTTTGGGAAGGGAAAATTAAAGTTAAAATATAATTTTTCGATAACAGATATTATTTCTTATTGCATCATATAAAATATAAGAAAAATATTTACCTACTTTCATTCACTCTTACAGTTTCATTGCCTCGACGACGCGTCATAAAGTACTTGCAGACAAGATTTATTTCCAAGTTTTCCATAGTGAACGTTGTGCGACGGTCGCTCAAAATATGTTTGTACGTCGAAAATGAACAATCAGCTTCACAGGTCGTCATAGGGGCATACCTCTGCGTAGCCACTTCACTTACAGAGAGTTTTTAGAAAAGTTAGATGTCTGTCTCTTGAACTCTCCATTGAGAATCTGAGCAACATCACTCATCAACTCGAAGCCTTCGTCTTTACTCAATAAATTACGCAATTTCGTATAAACATTTACGGTTTGTTCACCCTTTGCAAATGCAAGTTTCTCCTTTACATCCGTAATTGACGAAACTGAATTACTTAGGCTCAGAATGGAAGATTCAAGGTGTTTGATTTTTTCAACCAAAATCCCAAAGGATGCTGAAATGCATATCTGGTCAGTGGATGTGTGCTATATTCTTGGAGTTCTTGAACATTTTCTACACATTCTGTATCATATTCAGGGTCAATAGGTTTTTTTCTGTATAACCTGAAGTAAATTATTGAAATAAAGTTTTCCTCTTAAATTTTGAACGTGCAGTTGTAGTAGCAAAACTGGCAGGAATTCTATCACATATAATGAAATAGATTCATCAGTCACAAAAACAACTACAGATAGTTATTTACACTACTAATTTTTTCAAAGTACTGAGCATTGAACACACAAGCTTCCAGCCATGTTCCAAATCTCGTGAGGACTGGGTCCGGAGGGTCCGGAGGCAATGACAGATCATAGCAAAATGTTTCATATAATTCCACGCGCGATGGTGCTTTCAAAAATACCTGCGGAAATATAAAATGAGTTCTGCAGTCATAATTCAGCAATTAAATATTATTTTTAGTTTTATTCAGATTAAGGTTACGTACCTTTTTAATGTTGACACAAACTTATTTACAGTGGGCAATCTTTGGCGAATTTCTTCACATACCCTGTGAAGAGCGTGCACTTTGCAAGTGATGTGAATCATTATAAGGTATAAAACCACCAAAGCCTTGGCGGCTTTAACCAAGTACGCCGGTTTTAAAATAACACTATGAAGGAGAGTGAGATAGAATAAAAATAACCGAAAAATAGTCATTCATTTCACCAAACTCGGCTGGAAATTAATTTAAAATTATTATTTTTTATGATTTAAATTATTATTTTATGGAAGATATTATGATTAAATGGATCCCGGGTGAAAGAGATGGCATGTAAGAGACATCATCAGCTGTCATAAAAGCGAATACCTCCATCCCATTCTCTTTTTCTCTAACGTAAACCACTTTGTTCCTCCATAATTCCATAAAAGTGTCGTAAGATGATTGAATAGGAATGGACATTAAAGTAATGAATGTGGATGGACCACAAATGGCCACGTCTGTCGCGTCTGGCCACCCTTGTTCGGAGAAACGCAGTGAGCATTAGGTGTGTGGGGCGACCGGCGGCATGGCAGTTGGAACGAGTCTGCGGAACGCCCATTATCGTTTAAACTTTCTCGGTCCACTCCATCGAACAATAGCGAAATATCGTTCCGGACCACTTGGCTTGCGCGCGCAGACGTTTGAAGAGCGGACACATACATTTGAACGGGGGGGGGGGGGGTGGCCGTTCCGGGGGGCTTGTTCCATCCATTCTCCAGGGGGCGGGCGGCACATCGAGCGGCGAAAGTGGGCAGGGTTTTTCGGGGAAAAAAAGAGGACCACTAATGATCCTGGCTGGAGCAATACAGAGGAGCACGGGACGGACATACACGGACACCCACCCAGTCAGTCGACCGTGACGGATTTCACGCTGAAGTGGGGGAGTGTGAAGGGGGAGGAAGGTGAGTGGCAGGGGTTGCAAAATGTGCAAGACATAAGGGGGAGGGAGAGGCCGGCTCCGTATATAATGTGCCATTTAGGAAATGAAATTTTCGTGCGAGCACATGCATTGACGAAAAAAGATAAAAGGGAAACATGCGACGTTTCGGAAAAAATTTCATGGTTGTAGTCGTAAATGCTCCTTTCACACCACCAAGGTACCTGCCATCTTTTCGTCTCGGTAAGCAAGAGCGGGGTGAACGCCGTAAAAGACTCATACCTTGTAATTCCAAGTTCTACCAGATTGCCACATTAAGCGCTAGAATCGCGGGTGAGGGGGCGTAAATAGTGAATCACGATAGTCAGATTAAGCAAACAAAATCAATGAAATCATACACTTCACGCCATTCCCTCCCGAGGTAGTCAAAGTCAAAGGAATAAGTCATTTCCGTTAGCCCTTCAAAACTGGCTCCCTTTGAATTATTTCATGCATAATGAAAACCAATCCTTGCAAACCAATTTTGCTTCTCTTACACTCATGCATTGCTTTATATACGTTCACCTATTATTAAGACTTCTTGTATTCCTCCTCTTTAGTCTCTTCTACCACATTCACCCAAGACTTAGGCGGTCTACCCCTTTCTCTCACATCGTTCACTCTGCTATCATGTATCTGTTTCGTTATTCGGCTCTCTCCCATTCTCTCGAACATGGCCAAACCAACCAAGCCCACTCCTTTCATATATGTCCATTACTAGATCATCCAACCCACATGCCTTCATTACTGACTCAATTCTAACTCCATCCATCCTGCTTTTCCTGCAAACTCTTCTCAGGTTTCTACCTCATTTAGCCTAGGCTTATGCTCATCCTGACATATCCAGGTTTAAATGCCATATAATAACGTCGGTAGTAAAATTATTTTTTTAACATGGATGGACAGAGGGGAACTTTTCTCACGTAAAAAAAATATTCTCAAAATGTTATGACTTGGATCAATGTCTGTAGAAACTGAAATGTCATTTGAAATACGATGTTTGCTCTTCACTCGCCAGTTGCAAATCCTTGACAGGAAGCACAAGTTTACGGTTGTAACTGCCTTCCCACGCCGAGTGCCTGGGTTCAATTCTCGGCGGGTAAGAGGCGGAAGGGGGAGGGGAATTTTTTATAGAAATCTCGACCTCTAGTTTGGTGCTATGTGGAGAGCTTTTCAAGTTGAGTACTCCGTTCTTCGGATGAAACTAAGCTTTGTACGTACCACTTGGTAGCTTTAGTTAAAAGTAAGCTAATGCCGACGCCGGGTTTCTCTCCGCCCTTCCTTCATTCCTTGCCTCGCCGGGCTCATTGAGGGCGGGGCCAGGCCCTCGCCTGCCAATTCTGTCGTCGCAGGACCGACCTCCGCCTTGGTGGTTTTTTGAACAACCTGGTCCTTTGTGTTATCTTAAAATTTCTTACCTTACGCTGGCAAGTTACATCCTCAAGTTTCTTCTACGAAAGCTTACGGGGAATTTTCTCAGACAAAACGTTTTCTTAAGTGAGTGGAAAGACAGTTTGTTTGCTGTTTACATCGATATCAATTCGCTTTTGCCAAAAACTTGTCAAAACTTTTGAAAGTTATGCAAGCGGGCTTGCAAAGCCATTTACTCATGCAATTAACGGCAAAAATAGCTTGCAGGAAGTAACTTGCGCTATAAATTTGCCAGTATAAACCCACCATTAGAGATATATATGTAGTCCTTAATTCTCACTAATGAATCTGCTATTTATTCATTATCAGTACTCTTTAAATTATCCCTTCCGTACATTCCTACACAGCCATATCTAGTAATGCTACTGACCTCAGTTGTAGGCTGCCTCCCTTAATAGCTAACAAACCAACCAACTGATGGTAAACTCAAGAAGTAGTGAAGACACATGTACGTTGGATACTCCAGTATGCATGATAGTAGTGTGCTGGAAGTATAAAATTATTCTTTCTACCTTTACAGAGGAGTTTTTTGACCTTCCCTCCCACTCTTCCGACTCCTGTTTTCATAAAACCTCTTTGGTATTCCTCGGAAATTGCCTGCCTCTCTACAATCTCAATGCCTCCCCACTACTCGGCTGAATTTATATTCGCCAGGCGTCGAAACAGCAACAAATAATTTATCCCTCGGTATTTCAGCGTTTAAAAAAATATTACGCGGCGACGGACTTCACGAAACTAACCACCTGGACCCTCTCATCACGGAGGCGTAAATCCTTTGAGGAGACGATTTGTCTCGTCCTCGTCTTCCGTTAAGTGCTCATTAATATGACTGGAAATTGATTTTAATAATAGTGCAGTTGGTCATGAACGCGGAGTTTGTGGATGAACACAAGCGGATGTCATGAGGTGGACAATAAGAGTTTTAAGAGTAAGAATCTTCGTGGAAATGAAGAACCTTGGTGGCTAAGAAGGGAAGTGAGTTGAGAGAAGTCAAAAACTCGCCTGCTGTTAGACTACTGCTGATCATGATTTCTGTAAGATAAAAACATCCCAGATACAGTTACTGCATGTTGATGGTTGAAACTGATTCTTACATTTTCTAGCGATATAATTACTTGAGTGTTGACACACCAACAGTCCTTCAACTTATGATTCGTGTAAGAGACATATTTCTAGGAATGGAAATTTTTGGATTGGGTAACGTAAAAAATTCTGTCAATTCCTCATATTTGTGGCTTCCATTCAACGCTTTAAAATATTTTCTTTAGCTCTCTTACAGTCAGACGCGACCACATGGAATAGCGTTGAATAATGAAATGATAATTATTGAAATCGCATTTTAAGCATACATATGAACCAATTTGAGCCCAATGAAAATAAAATATTAATAAAATGGACTAAAAAGTCAGCCTGAATACATTTGCATTAATATAAAACCGTATAACTACTGCTTATATATATCGGGAGTCTTCACCAAAAATACAAAAGAAGAGTTGCTATGTCTCCTCAGATGTAGTTACTTCCTTTGCTAAATTAAGCGTAGAGAGTACCGACTATATTTAAATCTTAGATTCAAGTTCGACAAGGTATTGAGAACATATAATGGAAGAGTTAAAAGAGATGTTTGGCAAGTATAATATAAAAATAGTAATAACGTTCGTTCTATCAGAATTCTTGAGAAGATGATCAAAGCAAGATTTCTCAGATGTGTGTCATGGTTGAAAAAATCTCACAGACATTGATGGGCTTCGAAAAAGTGTGATTCCACCATCACGATCTTGCTGTATCTTAATAGAATAAAACCACCTCTCCAATCTATTTTATGGCAACTCCCATTTTGGGAATCTCTTGTTGGAGTATGCAATTAGGTATACCTGAAAGCATTTCCATTGCTTGAGGAATAACAGGATTTCGAAATGAATTTTTTTCACTGAAGAAATCTACGTCCAAAGCAAACATGGCCTTTTCATTGTGTCCTCGAAATAAAGGAACTTGGGAGAATCATTAATGCCGTACCTTTTATTTCCGACACTACCTATGTTGGCCTCACGAGATCTGAATAATAGGATCCCCGATGAAATATTTAGAGCCAAGTTTATCGTTTTATAGCCTAAAATTGATTCCCATTAATTTATTTTGCTCTAATAAAATATTAAGTGCTAAGAACTCGATGAATGATTGTAACTTCTTTTGGATCTTGCTTCAAAAGGATACTTGATTCGAAACAATATATTGTGAATGAAATTGATTATGTGTGGTGAAATCATTGAGATAGAATACCATAAAGTTTTAAATTATTAGAACGATTACCTCGTCAAAAACTCTTCTTTAGGAGAAAGATAATATAGATGTGAATGATGGAATAGTGTTCATAAAATGGCTTTATTAATTCCTCATTTTGGAAGTTATTTCTCTATTGCCAAATTCAAAGGGAGGATGTTATTCATCTCGATGGTGTTTATTGAGACTTTACAAATGCAGGCTTAGTTTAATTTTTGGAAGTAGACGACGTTCGAGTAGTTTCTTTCCGTAACCTCACAAATCAATCGTGAGGAAATGAGTTTCGTAAAAATGGGGACATTGCAGACGAATGCTGCCAAACCAAAAATGTGATATTGCATTGGGATCTTCAGCTTTACTTCGAGAAAATTTAGGAGCTTATTCACAAAAAAGGTAAAATTTAATAAAATTCAGAAATTTATTTCCGAATTCATTAATATTTTTAATCTGTACTTCAATTATAATTTTAAAATGAGATGTATAAAACTCCCCTATCTAAATTTTTTTAAGTCTTTCAGTCATCCTCACAACCATTCACTGGCTTCAATATACATCTCGTTTAAACATCAAAAGAAAGAAAGGGGATAGGTAACAGAAAATTGAAAAATGGATAAAAAAGGGCAGGTAAAAATGGATCGATGGCCAACTCCAAGCGAAAAAATTTTGACTGGTTCACAAGAATTTTTCCGATGAAGTCGATTCCATCGTTCCGTTCCGTAGTTTTTTTCAATATTATTTGTTACCTATCACTCTATCTCATTTTGTTCTAATGAGATATAAATATTTTCGATAGTTTTGACTGCAATTCACGATTTTCTCTATTTTCAGGAAAGTTATCTCTTTTGTCAGATTTGACATTTACCTTTTTATGATGCTATCACAGTTGATATATCGAAATACCGCACAACCCTGGTAAGAACCTTCATTCACCAGGCGTTTCCTGCACACACATATATCTTATTTCCGTTTTCCGTGTGAGCACACAGCGGTCGTCGGTACAAACATAAGTCCGTATAGTATGAACGGGATATGAGTGTGTTGTGTACGAACGGAAGGGTGAGTCAAAAGAAAAAAAAGATAAAACGGGGAGAGATAAAAGCCGGGAGGGCGTGGTGGTTCGGGGAGGATCCCGACTCGCCATTCTCCCTCCGCCACGCCATCACAAAGGGAAGGGCGGACGTTTTTCAGTCGGTCATCCGACACTTTAAAAAAATATATATAAACGAAAAAATATTTTAAGGATTTGAGTCGAAGTGGGTGGGGTACATAATACGGTATAAAAAAAAGAAAGAGCCGGCTTTTTCACGCGGCCATCGTTTAGCGCGTGTATGAGGAACTTCGCCCGGGGCTGCTTTTTTTGGGGGGGCGGTCTTACCCGCTCGAAATTATATTGATGGGGACCGCTTTCGAAGGCTGGGTGTGTGTGCAGGCCGTCGGTAGGGGCCTGGGGATCTTAAATGGGGGAAAATACAGGGGTGTGAGTGGGAGCTTGAATCTGAATGGTGCGGTGGGAAGGGCGATTATGTATTTTTTTCAAGATATCCGGCCGTGTAGTATAAGGGGAGCCGAGCATTAAAGCAGGGAGCGATAGGAATGAGTAGGTAGTAGTGGTGGATGATGCATCGTTGTAGGCTTTCTCCCGCTAATGGCATTCGGGACGTAATGATACCAGGACTTCTTCTGTCCCTTGGCGCTGGATTGTTCAGCGGTGATGGGGAGGCTCAAAGCTGCTCGGCTGACGAAGTCATTAGCCGACGCTCAAGGTGAAGGGAACGAGGGGGGGAAGGGGAGGCACGCCGGGCGGAGGGCATGCCGTAACGCATCACAATGAATGTCAAGGGCGTGCGTCTGCCGAGCCGTGGAGTGTACTCAGACAACTGCAATTCACTCCCCTCTTGCATTAGGACCACCGAGGCATCCGTCTTGGTTTTGGCTAGGATGAGGAGGAGGAGGATTCGTACGTGATTGCGGTTTGGCTTCATCAATCGACGAAATGAGATACTGGGCAGAAATGTATTAATTCTATGGCAACTCCACAATTCGCGAAACGTCCATGAGACTTAATGACGAATGTGTTCTGATGAAAACATGGAGCAGAGATGTAATTTTGCCCGATTTAAGTCTCATCTCGAACTAGCCGTGAGCATTGAATAATTACTAAGCCGCGGCAAAGTGCCCATATAGTTGACTGTAGCACCAATACCTTCTCATTGAATATTTTATCACTCATATAAATGTCTACAATGATTGTCGGCCTCTCCTCTGTATCATTGTAATTTTGCCGAAACTTTCCATCGGGTGAATAGCATATCTGAAGCGATGAAATCGTTCATTTGGGCTTAACTGAGTGATAATATTTCACACGACATAATTTACTTAGTGCATGTGGTCAAATGCCCTAAAAATTCCTAATATATATTGCTATACAAAAACAAAGTAGCCAAAAGATTTTGTGGAGTGAAAATTAAAAAATAAACTTTGAACTGTAACTTAATCCACAGTGGAAAAAGAAGTGAAATGAATGAGATATGATACCATTGGAACCGTCCTATTTCCTAAAGAATTTTGTACCATTTTCATCATAAATAGTATTGGCTCAAATATATACCATTGAGAGTGCTGGGTAAGCGGAAGAGGGAGTATCTGTCTCATCCAGCCCAGGATAAGTAAATCCAATGCAATCTAATCCTGTATGGGTGGCTTGCGTGTGGCGAGGCAAATTTCATCAGAATTTATATTATGCAGAATAATTGTAAGATACATGAACGCTGTAGAATAGACAGTCACGGTCAATTATTTCCGCTTTTATTGGGATTTTTCTTCGCAAATTATTTGTATGTAAATCAAAATATCTGTTTGTTACTAAAATCACTCATCTGGTATGTACAACTGGCCCATTCAACGCTATACTCCGCATGGCAATTCCAAATTATCTTTCCTACATCTTATTGCTCAATGTAATCCTCATAAATGTATTTATTATTATCATGGCTAGAGAAATTCTTTGCTTTATTTTCATAATATCTTCTTCATCTCAAATCATGCCACATAGAGCTTGTCACCTACAGACATTTCGACGACCCTTCTTCCGTCGTTCTCTTGGTAACAAAACATTGGCAGCTGACTATCGTATCTATAAGTAGACACAAACATACTTGAAACTGAGCATAGATAAAATAGGTTTGGAAAACTAAAAATCAAGCAATATCATTCTTAATTGGAACAAATAATTTTTCACCAGTGTTTTCCCGAAAAAAATCATTGGAAAATTAATTGCAATCATGTATTCGACTTGATTGAAAAATTTTGTGGTAGCTTGCTGGCGATGTTTAGATAGTTTCAATGAGTTTCGGGGTGTGTAGAACATGTTGGGAGGATCAACGTTAATCAAGACTGGAACTGACCGACCTAGCTGCTAAGGACACTTGCTCCCGTCGAGTGAAGGCAATAAAATTCACAGGAGGCAGGCTACCCTCGAATGCTACCTTAATACTTGACCCATTTCTTAAATTGCCACCACTTATACCCTTATCCTAATGGTTCAATCATTAGGTTATTTCCGACTCAGCAGACGGCTCAGTTTGCTTGCTGAGAGGCTATGTCGCTCGATAACCTATTTTTATCATATTTAAATCATCCCTTGGAATCAGTTGAGAGTACATTGGTCTTACTTGAAGGTCACATCAGGGTGTTAAATAATATAAAAGAGCTGACTAGATATAAATCGGTTCGTTCCGATATCTCCAATGATTCATGATAGCGACCGATCATATGTTTTATAAAATGTTGGCCAATACATCGGCATTTTGCGCTTCAAGAAGGAAGTAAATGTCTCTGTGGGTACTTCACTTTTAATGGTCTGAGTGACTTTGCTGGTCTACTCGAAGGAAATAACCGCGGAATATCTAGTAGGCGAGTGTGATACTGAAAAGGGTAAATGTTTTCATTTTTTCGACATTAAAAGGGTGACCGCAAAACAATTACCTTGGAAATGTTATGTCTTGATAATGATAAAGGTTGTAATTAAAACAATATATCAAAGAAATCGGGCAATAAGGTTAAGGAATGTTCTTAAGATGTGTATATCAGTCATGCCAACTCCCAGCAATATTTAAAAATACATGAATTTCATTACCGATCGTTACACATTAATTAGCTTCAAGCTATAATTCAAACTGGAATGTCACCCAACGTTTACAAAATAATGTATACCGAAGGTAAGAGTACCTTAATGACAAACGATATCACCTCACAGTAAGCAACTCATTGTTATGGTCCATAGCGGGACTCAAAGCCACTGATTTTGTTACTACTAGTGAAGGATGGAATCATTCTCGTCATGTTTGCTAAATTTAAAATGCTTATGAAACATTTCTCGGAAAAATCTGATAAATTTTGCTCTGTGAAATGGAATTTCTAACATATTTGTAGCATTGTTCAAGGAAAGCGCATGGCTGTTTTTTTACAGCTATGGGTTTTGTGTAAAAGTATTATAGTTTCCATAAGATATGCAGAAATCATGATGATTCAGACTTAAAAATAGTTCATCGGCCCGGTTACAGTAGGCATTTTATTTACACTGGATTAGTGGAAAAAAGGAAATATAAATATGCATTAAACCATTTCATTTAATCATCATCGTCTACATTTGCATTTGGAGAGAATCGTTCGATTACGCGTGAGGAAATGTGATTTTCAGGGCACTTATAAGACTTAGGCTACGTACGACTCTGAAAAAATGCTTACAAATATAATTAATGGATAATATCAGCATCGTTTGAACGAAAAGGGTATTGGATTGAGCATAATAACAAGGAAATTCATATTTCTTTCCATCTTTTACAGGATCAGACGAGTGCTTTCAGGAAGTCGAAAATGTTGCTTCTTTTGAACCATTTACAGATGTGATGCGAAGAATGATGCCTCGTATGGTCGTTTTACCTCACTGTGTCATTTTAAGAGTCAAAATTTCGTGCACTGGAACGTAGGGTGATTTATAGTAATAGGCCAGATTCCTCGAGCTACTATTCCAGCTTCGAGCTTTGAGTACTATTCCAGTAATCTATCGTATTGACCACCATTTTACCGTCTCTCTGGCAGAAAAAAAGAATATCAAGATATATTTGGAAAAATTATTGCCACACTTTTATTATATTATATTTTTTTGCTATTAGTGTCACAAACTTCCAAAGGTTTTCAAATTTCTACGTAATGAAAGAAAAAGAATGTTTTAACATTTACCATTTTCATCCTACAGCCAACAGGGGTAATATTTCCCAAACCCAATCGTATGTAGTCTACCTAAAACTATACAGTTTTTGGTTCAACTTTATGGGGCATCTTTATGAGGATTAAATAGTAACCATGCCTTTCCGTATGTAATATGATTATATCACAACCTTTTTTTTTATCAAAGTAACATCTTCTACTACGAAAATGTTTCCCCAAAAAGAAAATACATTCGTTATATTGCGCGTACATATGTCACGCGTGGAATTGAAAGATTATGTTACCCTCGTGCTGCCTATCTATTTACGTACAATTTAATCCTCAGGTATCTTGCTTATTTTTAATTAGTAAATGTCTTCCTTTGAAGCTTTAATTGAAATATAGACGCAACTGGGATAACATCATATAAATCGTTATCATTAAAAATAATTGAAGAATATCTCAGTACATAACATTACAAACAGCAAACTCTTTCTATCCCCTCTTGATCTTCCAAATTAGTTTTTATGATGGCAATAATGACTAGAACGTACCTCGCATTTCAAAGGACGCTTTCATAATTACGTTAATGCCCCGAGCGTAACTCTGGAATGATCATTTCAACGAAAATATCTCTAAAACGGCTAAGAGCTACTCTAATACTTAACATCCATGGTAACTGCTTTTCATAAATTACCACAAGCAGGGTACATTTTTAGCCATGCAAGCCATTTGTATATTACCGTTCAGAATAAAAACGCAAAATTTGCGAGGCTGCATCCTATGATGTGCCGTTCCACATTAAATCCGGATAATTCCTCTATAAGCCATAATATCAGCTCGTAGACGGAAATAGCCCAGGAAATGTTCCCTTCCCTCGAATAAACGACCTATGAAACAAGCCCGCATTTGCTGCGTAATTCGAGCTATAAAATAGATTAACCTCCCCACCATTGGATATTATTTATTATTTGATCTATATCGTTTGTGAGACGGTGGGCGGGGAATGGAAGAAAAATCGTGCTTACTAGAGAAGCAATTATCACCGATTGCCGTAAGCTATTCCGGATGGCTCCGTGTGGGTTGATGTTGAGATATGGACGTCTGACACCGAAATGTGGACGGGGGTAAAAGGAAAGCTCGATAGGTGGTGCCGCCACGCATATATTACTGGACGATAAGAGCAACTTTTGCGCCCGGAATTCTAGATGATCATGTTTCACCGTAATATATTGCGCCCAAGTGGTGCGCTCAAAACACGTAGGAAATTGACGGAATAAAGTTGGGTAAAGGATGAGAGTTTTAAAAAAGTGAAAGAGATCGTGAGTGAAAGATAGAGTGGTAGGCATTTCCAAGGTTGAAACTTCACTAAAACATGGCCGCCTTTTGTGATGTCTATCAAATATTCTCTTCCTTTCGCTTTTTAAAACTGGGAATGTTCCCCTACGAGGACATAATGACACTCGCTTGTGTAGGTACTGAATCTAACAAGTAAGTGTAAGTGAGTGTATAAGCGAAATTTGGTAATAAAATGGTTTTGGGATTTCTCACTCAGTTGATATATTTCAATGAATCAGTCTTCTTTTCCTGCTCAGAATTTTAACTCTCATTTGAATAGCTAATTTATTTCACGAGCATATTATTGCATAATTGTTATACGTTAAACTATAACCAAAAGTCTAATAAAGATTTACCATTTCGTTCTGAGGCATTTTTATGAATAGGGTAGGAGAAATGGGGGTTTAATTGAAGCATGAGCGGGCGAGATAAACGATTTACTGCTGAAAACGCATCGGGAATGGCTTTCTCAGGAATCCATTTGCATCGGATCCACAAATTAAAAGGATACCACGACTGAAATCTAAAAAAAAGCAGAAAGTTTGAAAGCCGGTCGGCTAAAAATGAAAAGAAAATAGAAGGCGCCAGGATGACGTCCTAGAAAAAAAAGTTGCCAATCGATTGCCACGATAATGATGAGGATATTATGTTATAATATGAGCCGAACGATTTTCGTTAGATCCATTAAGACGAGGAAAGTCTTTTGAGAGATTATATAAAAGACGTGAACATCACACGGAAAGAAAGTGGGATGGTAGGTATATAATAAAGATTGTGAGAGTGACAGAACGGGCGGAGGGACATAATAGTGTAGAGCGCGAAAGGAAAAAGGATTGTCAGAAAAAGAACAAAGGCGGTGGCGGAAAGAATGAGTCTTGGGGAGAGAAGAGGGATGGTGTGAGCGGGAAGGGAATGTGGCAACGGAAATAAACGGCCCAGGCCTGCGCGGCTGAGATAAAATTCAAAAGCCTCAACAATGGTGGAGGCGACGCAAGAAGAATAGGAGTTACACCGCAGGGAAGGCGTGTGTTAGCGGGAATAGTGAAAGGCGGTGTTTTTGGAGGTTAGATACAGACTTAGGGAGGAAGGATGAGAGGTTGGTTCGGAGGGGCAGAAAAGGGTAGAGGAAATGATGTGAATTTCGGACGAAACACTGGTGGGGCAGCGTCTGAGTTGAGGGTTAATGGTGCAGCATTTCTCATCGACTGAAGTGTTGTAGGGTTCTTAAAGAGGAGAAGGGAAAGGTTTTTTTTGAAAGGGATCGAGACTCTCCTCCTCACTCGCTTCTATCGCTCTTACCCCTTCCCATTTCAGTACTCTTCATCCCCCTTCCCTTCCCTCCACACAAACGCGATCTTAAGGTAGCTCGAGTGAGATTTTTCCCTGTTCATAACAGAGAACAAATTCAAATTTTATTTTTGAATTAAAGCAACTGAGGGAGTACGAAGTAAATATAAAAAAAATAATGACGCATAAACTTCGTTATAAATTACTGTATTTCTCAGTAATTATCTGAATATATCTACTGTACAAGATTTTAACTTGACTCAATTTTTCACGACGTACGCTGAAAATGACTTCACAACCGGAGATTTTTTCGCGATTCTGTAAAAATTGCTGTGTTGAGTAATTGATTAATTCAAAAAATAGTATAGTCAGCATACAAAATACATACTGTTAAAGTTCTGTTGAGATCTGTACGTCATAAATACCTCATTTGTATTGAATAAAATATCTCTTGAGTACATAGACATACAATTTCCCTTGGAAAATGGCTAGTATATTTTGGCAAATATCTCGAGAAGTGAAGTGGTAAGTTGCTGATATTTGTTTTGCATTGGAAAGATGAAGAGACCATTTTATTTATAACGAAAAATTCGTCGAATTTTATGTGAGTTGAAATCTCGCTCCAACTACCTTCAAGAGGAGGAGGGAAAGGTTCTGAATGGGACCTTAGTCTCTTCTCCCCGCAACAACCCTCTCCCTTTCCCCTTATTCTCCATATTCCTCCCCCTCCGAAGGATATATTATGTACATCCCACCGCTGAATCCCCAACCCAAGAATGACCGAAAAAGACCCCAACTCCTTCTCCTTCAGAACCTCTCCCAAGAGCAGCCGAGAGAAATAAACGGCGGCTAGCTTCCTCCCGCTAACCTAATGGCCCCGGCGATTATCACTCGGGTCGTCCCCGACAATTTCACCTCCTGACCCACACTGTCCTCGGAAGAAGTATGACGTAATCAAAGGGTGATGCTTGCGATATTGACGACAGAAAAAAATAACGAAGAAAGGAAAAATGAGGGTGGGGATCGAATTATTCGAATTTGTATTCTGGGGACGAGCTTCACAGGTCCCTCTCGCATTTTTATCCTCCTCCAAATCTCAATTCGTTTGTTGGTTACCGACCACGTGGGATGGTGATCTTTTTCTCTGTCGGTGGGAGGTCTTATTTCGTTAAGTGCGCTGAATTGGCGTTGATGACGGCCGTGGGTGGGCCGCTTCAATTCGCTTTCTTTGCCCGTTCGCCGTTGGAGCGTCACGAATCGCCACCGCTGGCCAAATTCCCCCCTTCCTACCGATCCCACTTCTCTGCTTCCCCCACCTCCTCATAATTTTTTTTTCTCGCCCGTACGTGTTACGCCCCAGAGGAGATCGCAAGTACAAGGAATCACATGCAGCACGTAAGTTAGAAAAGAACATCTACAACCACACCTCGCGAGCCTTTCCCTGAAGGACCTCTGGCAGGGGGTGTTTGGAAAAATTCTGCTGGACCCACCTGCCTGCTAATGGCAATCCTCAAAGACTAAGCCCCCGGCACCGCCCTTCACAATATATGCACGACCGACCAATATGGCCGGCGTACACATATTACAAAGGCGTGAGGGCTCGTCGACTAGATTGCGGTCGGTAGACACGCAGGTGTAGGTCACTTCCTGTGACTGCTAATCTTTATTTATTGGCATGTACATAGAAACAAGGTCTGGGTGTGATCAGAACAGTTAGCCATTTCCTTTCTTAAGGTTAAACAACGCTGTTTGATTGTCTAAATGCATGTTGGACTTTACACGAGTATGATTTAAATCATTTTACAACGATATAACTTCATTTAAGCCAAACACTGCACTGTATAGTTCTATGGAATTAATATGCCAATTTTGGTGCACCGTGAACTGTCTTTTTAGTTGTCAGTTCCTGATGACCACGGTTCCAGGATTGCTTCTGTGTTTACGTTCAGCATCTCTGTTTCTTCTGGTTGAACTAGCTCCTTGCCGATAGTGTCCGTTTGCAGGAGGTGTAGCCACCAATGAACATCCCGTTGATGGCTTGGGAAATGAGAAATGTGGGTTGTCGGACTTATTTCAAGTAAGATCTGGAACGTGATAACGTTCTCTTCTTTCGCGTTGCCATTATTGTTATCCAAAACGCAAACCGCTCTGGAGGGTCAATGCTCAGAGTTACTGTCCCGAAAACGCGCTCCATCAATTTACACCAGTGATTTTAAAGCACCTGTTTAATTTGAAGAACGATGATCACGTTTTCGCTCTCATGCGCGCACTTGAAAAATAAAGGTAACCCGCGACCGCGCCCCTAGGTTACTTCCCGGTAATTAGGTGCAGGAATTGTTCTTCATTAAGAAAATGTCCGAGTCGGGCACCGAAATTTTGGCCAGCATGGAGCCTTAAACCCAGTATAATACCCAAAAAGAGTTCCTGCATATGTTTTTCTCTGTCCTTTTGAATGAAACAATTGTTTGATGCGCATGTATGTTGCATTCCTATCAGTGCTCTCCATTTGTTAAAATCGTAACGTCCATCTTCCCAGCGGATCATTCCAAAGGGTGTGTAGCTGGGGTGTTGTGGCACCAGCCATTTTGCGCTATTGTGCACGAAAAAAGTGCTTAATGCATCTGTAAGTATGTTGCTGCGCTAAAATTAATAGGTCGTTTGTCGCGGTTCTGTTGTGGAAATGTGGGTGATAAAAACATATCCGTCTTAGTATATCCCCATATCTGGGTGTCATGCCACGCCTATGCCTATTCAATGAGGGAGCTTAATAAATAATCACCTGCATTATAATTAAACACTGGTCCGCGGTACCTGTAGAGAAGTCTTAATCCTGCTAACATTCCACTCATTTATAGAGACTCTCATGCTAGATAATACAATATTGATCTTTGGTTTTTTCTTCAAAAATTGTGTTTTTATCTGGTGAATCTCATATGCATTCAATAATATTATTTGAACAACTGTTCTTTGGCCCTAATAGTCGCCGTAGATATGTTCCATGCCCGGCCTAACAAGTATAAAATATTATCCTCCTGTGAGTTTTTCATTGGTTTGCACGTTTAAAGGGATACTTGTTTTTTTTATTCTAGCTCTCCTAATAGCCAAATTGCGTTTTGTTTTTATCATCACATTTTATTTTATCTTATGGATCTTCGTGTGATTCTTCAATAAGCAACTCTCCTTCTGGTGAGTCTCCAATGCTTTATGAATATTTATGTGCGGCCTTATTGATGTAATTTGACATCTTTCTCCGGCTTTGTCATTACATTTGCTAACCGCCGGGACCACTCATGAAATGTGGGTTCAAGTGCCATGCCACATCGCGACTCCATGCCCTGAATACTGACTTCTTTCCCTTTGGGCAGTGAATCACTTGAGAGTAGGAGCGGCTGAGTGGAATTCCTCATCAACCCACTCTTGATGCGTAAATACTCTCGCGTGTTTGACGTCCGTGGAGGACGAAACTGGAACTAAACGAAGATTTATCGCGAATGATTATAAAAGGCCTCCAAGAGTATTTGGTTTCATCTGTGTTTCTTAACCCAAGAGTCAGCCGGTGTTCACAGAATGGTGAATTTTCTTTTATATATATTCGAGATGAACGCTTTCACCCGATCTCAGCTCAAGAAGTGCACGCTCCCTGGTTATTATTGCTCACTGCTCATTCTCGACACCACCATAATCCTCGAGTGATAAACCTGAAAGCACCAGCAATTTATTTATAAGAGACAGGATGGATTGGGAATTTTAAATGACCTGGTTGACCTGAGTTATACCAGTGCGGTTGGGACAAATAATGTTGGCTATGAAATTTGTGAAAGTATTTTTTGCGTGTGAGATCAAAATAAACACTTGGGCTACGTTCATTTTTTACTTTCGGTGATAGATGTGCTCACCCCTCTTAAAACCTCATTCTTATGAAGAATGTTTATCTTTGAAAACAAGTTAGTGGATTAGCAAGGAAGAACTGGTAAAAATCCGTTAAATTTCCCAACTATTAAAAATAGTCATAGTCGCTTAAAACACATAAATGTATTGTGAACATAAACGTTCGTACAGGTTTCACGCGAAACATTTTTGAAGCTGAAATGGCATCAGAAGGAAATTAATTTCTAGCATGGAATTGCAACCGCGAGTCAAGACTTTCCCTTTTTCAAATGCAGCATTAGAACTATTGTCGTTTTGAACATTTTTTGATATACAGGATAGAAACATTGATATACCATACTATCAGGTGTCCCTCCATACAATAAACATAAATGGGATAAATTATGGTTTACCTGAATTTGAATTTATTGAAGCACATTTACCATTCATTATCATATGCTTTTATGATGGAATGATAGAATTTAATTCTAACGTACCTATAGCCATGCGACGAGAAAAATAAATATGGAATACGTCAAACGAGACCGTATATTAATTATTTATAAATATTATTACGTAACTCTTGACTACAGAATTTATCTAGGTATATTTCAAGGCGACCTTGAGGTTCATACTCTCATATTTAAGCCGTCGTAGTTCTTGGGAAAAATAGTAGTGGGAAATAAGTTTTGATTTTTTTGTGCCGTATCTTTATTTTACTGCACCTACACAAAATAAAAACTGTCTCTCTTTTGATTCTGCCTTTTTTATTCCGCTGTAATATATGCTGATAGGTAGAGGAAATTATGCTAAACGGCAAGTGCAGTTTTAGATGTTCTTGCCTTGCTTCCGCTCTCGGCAAATGGCCACCGAACTAATTAATGCCTACCCACTGCCATTTTAATTCAGCATTATCTGTTGATGGCATTTCGTAGGGGACACATATATTTATATGCTAAAGAACAGTTGATTAGAGCCAAAGCAAACAATTTTGTAAACTTAGTAAATCAAGTCACACGTGCTCATATTTTTAGCAATTCTTGTAAATAATGGAGAATCATATCCAATAAAAAAAACGTGGAACTAACTCTCAGACACCATTAGATTATATTCGTAAAACCGTTTTCTATATTGATTGTCTTGTCTAATATTAGTGAAAACCAAGCCCAACTCTTTACGAAAAGGCTGTGGAAGGGGCAGCATGAGACTCGAGAGAAACGACATTTTGAAAATACATTCTCAATTATTTATTTCTTATACCAGCATAAATATACTGCTACATCTTACTGAGCAAAATACGTCAAGGCCGTGAGAATACCGGCCTTTAATTAATATGAAAAACATCTTATGAGATCACGCTATAGAGATATTAAAAAGTTTCCAAAACGGACCACATGTAGCTAAGCCCATTAATTATGAGAGAATGAAAGGTCTATGATATTTCTTCAAGTCACGGCTCATATGTCCTATAACTCCATGTGAAACTCCAATTCGTTTATGGCTATCAACGATTCAGGTGTGTTAAAGGTTTTGTATTCCGATTGGATATTAGTAGATAAGCATTCAAATTTAAGAATAATACTACGCTAGTCTCCAAGTAGGGAAAAATGCTTTTTAATACTGGCGCAGCTTCAGCCACATAGTACTCTCTAAGCCACCTTAAGGGAATATGGCAGATAATCAATTTTCTCATAAACAAGCACTACATATTGTGCAACGCTTGTTTTATTAAATACTTGTGTCAAATGGATAAGGTATGTGTGCGTGCATAGAGGCATCATATTTTCAAAAGTTAAGATGGATTGCGAGACATGCTGTCACTACGAGCTTGCATATCATTAAAAATTATGGACTTGTACAGCAGTTCAACTAACTACTACTACCTACTAACATTCTATTTATCCTTCATAAGTGGTACTTCTTGTAATATGCTCCATATTTAATTGATCCATATTTTACTGGGTTAGTAAAGGGTTTTTGACGTCTTGAAAAAATTGATTGGCTATGAATCTTTTTTTTTTAATTACTCTAAATTAATCAAAGAATACTCAAGAAAAATATTGTTAAATCTAAATTTATCTTAAGGTCTGATTTTAATTCCTATCCCTAACTCTTTCAGAGTTATTTCTTAAGTGTGTTTACCTCTTGAGAGATCATTTGTTACCTCCACTGCGAAGTTTGAGATGCGTAAGATGCTATATTTTCCGAATGAATATTATCCAGAAATATAATAAGAGAATAAGAATTTTCCAATGGCCTTATGGTACTGAAGAATTTCTATTTCTTATCGTTTAGGTGGTTTTTTTATACATATTATGCGGAAGAATTTTTACATTTTTTCTGTAAACATAGTTTTGTTTTTAATATGACACGCGGCTCCCAGGAGTAAGATTGCGTTGAATATTTTTGTATCAATAATTCACTCGGGTGTGGACCTAAAATTTCGCTCTCCCTGGGCACAGATTCCTTATCGTAATTAGCATCTGTTACCAGCGAAGGTGTGAACGAGTGATACATACTGTTGTGAGTTGGCAGCGCCCGAGGCTCTTGGGACGACGACTTGAGAAAAATTGAATTTTCATTTCCGCAGTAGATACACGCAGGCTTACCATTATTTCTCCCAAACCCCAAACCATTTAAACGGACAGACCTGGAAGGTTATGATATTCTTATTTCAATTGCCAAATGTTCTTCTAAACGCTCTTAATTGCTCATCACATCCTTCCAGTATGCGAAAAGTATGCGCCATATGATTTATTGTAAAATTCTGCATAACCTTTATGGGATGTAAGGTTCGTCACGGTATTGTGCTAGCGAACACCTTAATGGTATCCAGCAAGCCTTTTCCACAGCGTGTGACAAGAGGTCAAATTTCATTAGACATGCGCTGCATTACATTCATTGATATTCTGTGAAAGGCAATATGTATATTCTGAATCGAGAAATGCCAAAAATTTAAACTGTAAATTCATTCAGAATCTAAAGCCATAGTCATTTCATTAAATCCGTCTTTGTTAGAATGAACCAAAACTTATCAATAATAAGTAAATGAAACTTATCGCTGATAGCATTTAAATTAATTCTTTAGTACGGTAATTTTGTGATGAAAAAAGTATTTTTGTAATAAAAATTTAGTTACTGGAGGCCTTTTCCAGTGCTACAAAAAAGATAGTAAATAAAGTTTAAAGTCGTCTGTGTATACTAACGTTCAATCGGTTACTGAGTATTTTATTTCCATGCTGATTATATGTAATGAGTTAAATTTTTTTATCATGCGGTAAAGTCAAACACCCCTTAGTACTGTGGAACCGCAGGAGGCGTGGAATGATTGCTTGGAATTCGTAATTCATAGTGACTGATGAGAGAGAGAGCAGCACCTTTCACGAACAAAATAGTGCATTGGGATACTTACATGCCTTATTTTTTTCACGTCTTATTGCCGCTTCCCTCTTTTATTACCCTCACGTTCCTTCATCTTTGCTCCAACCTTCCATTATCTCGCGGGTGTTTTCTCCGTGCCTCCCCTGAGGGGTGGTAGCGAGGAGAATGAGTAGGCGGGATGCAAAAAAAATAACGTTGGACAATTTCGTCACATCATCCCTCCGCCGTAGCTCCGAAGGCCTCCGTCCATCACGTTCTTATCTCCGGACATGGGGACTTGTCTGTTCAAAAAATAGCTCATTGCCCAACAGGATTTCTTTTTCATCGTCGCAGGGATACCCTCTGAAGATAAATCAGCCCCCTTGATAAAAAAACTAACTCGAAAGCTTTCCATTGATAGTTGGGAAACCATAATGTTTATATTACTACCGTCGCAATGCTTATGATATTTCTTTTCGCAGGGAAAAATTAGTCGATGTTCTGAATAACTGGTATTCTCCTGCGGTAATATAAAATCAAGGTTATTTATCATTCTTCAACAAAATCAGGAATGTTAAAAAATCTTTCCGGACACCCCCGCATTTTTAATGCAGAAACGAAAACGTGTTAGAGTTCCAAGAGCGAAGCTCAATTATCCTGCAAACTGTTGTTGAATCAGTATCTCATTTTTCTATTTTCCTTTATTTTTATTATATTAAATTTTATCTTTAAGCCGTCTCTTGAATGATTTTTTTTTAACATTTGGTCATACTGGATTTTGATGAGGAAATGGAGAGAAACGCTGAGAATTTTTACCTATAGGTATTTGTCAACTTTTTAAAAATTATTTTAGTATTGATTCGTATTTGATTAACAGTTTTTATCTGCACAAAAATATATTATATAGTATCTCTGGTAATTTACAGCATTTATTTTATCTCCAAATATACTCCTCGTGCTAATGGGAAAGGATTCTCTCAGAAAAATTATCGCAAAAACTGTATAATTACCTATTTTATTTTCGAATACATCATTATAGTCAAAATGACGCAATGTTTTAATCTGAAATTGAAAAGTTGTTTCCCATATGCGATTCTATGAGAAAACATTTAATGAACTGGTCTAGTTGTACATTAGCTCAGACACTGTTCTTCCTCCAATTGTTACTGTCAATACTTATAGCATTATTATTGTTTTACTAATTCTACGAGGATAGAAATACCACCTACAACGTTAAATACGACGAGCACTTGTTCAAGTTTCTTAAATTTCTTTTCTGCACGTAGGTGAATCCACGCCTTGCCCAGGGACCATCTCAAAAATTCAATTTTCATTTGCAGTTATTATTTTACATATTTGAAGATCAGTGTATTCAGATATTGTGCTCTCTATCATTTTGTGAGAAACTATGCTGAAGAGTGAGAAAAATTAGTGTGAACTGATACGAATAAAATACTAATAATTTGATTTCGGGAGAAGTTAGGTCTTCGCTGATAAGCACTAGATGTTACTATCTCATTGCCGACGTTTCAAAAATAGACAATTTTTTTCTTCATTTGAGCTAGAAAGATTTCGCAGTATTTACAAATAATTTAGCAAAAAACGTTAGACTCAAAATTTGATCAGATTAACATGTAGGGACCATTGAACCTTTTGAATATGAGTGTGTTTATTTTTTTGTTTCTTCCTCCTATTTGATTTCAATATTTCAGTTTTCGTTTGCGCGTATTGTTGAAAATAGCCAATCATTGTATCACTGTGGAAACCAAAGAAGTAACATCACTTCCTCTTATGGATTATTTTGGTTGTTAATTTGGTTAAAGATATGTATCAATTATTAATGCTTTCATTAGTTATACAGTGTTGTTTTAAAAATATTAAATTGTGCAAAACATAACATCTGGTGTAAAAATATGACATCTAGATAAGAAAACCAATGTTTGATAACATCGGAAGTTCATAAAATTTGCAAGTTCCTGGTTGTAGTACTTCTCTTTCCATTATATTCCATACAGTTTTGGGCGTCACTTTGTAGAATACTACTGCTTTGAACATTTTAAATAAAAGAATTGGTTCTATTTCAAACTATTAATTACTAAAATCTGGTCGTGGTTTGGGCAATGGCCAGAAGGTACCCAAACCATGGCTGGTTTTCAGAAATTAACAGTGCAAAATAGAACCAAGTCATCAATTTAACATGTTTTTCCGTTACATTCGCTAAGCCGGTACCAGCTGGCCCTTACCATTCTCGTGATTCTCAAGGGACGACGCAGGGACCACTATATAAGAGTTTCGGCTTCCGCTCTCACCGGTTTTTCACTCACTCTGCGGCGCCAAACTTCTCCACAGGACGTGGTGGGAACCCAAGAGAAGCGGGCTGTCTCGTGAAGGGAAATGAGATGAGTGTGTAAGGTGAGTTTTTGAGAGCGGGCGTGTGTACGAAGGGAGAGAGGTCTCGAAAGAGGAGAAAGAGAGAGAGGCTGAGCGAGAAGAAAGACAAGAAGAGGGAAGGGACTTCTCAAGTGTCTCCTTGCACTGTGACGTGCACAGCAGGTTCGCACAACTAAGGCGCAGACAATAAGGAGAGGGAAGGTCTCTTATGACATCCGAGACATACATGGGCGTAGAAAACGTGAGGGAAGGGAAGGAGGTTGTATGGTTAGTGGACAAGAGGGGGGAGAGATAGAAAACATAGAAGTTTGGGAAGGAAGTGAATGGAGCTATGAAAGCTACTAGGCTGTTGAACGAAATGTGCGGTGCTTCGGAATTTTGTGGCCGATTTGAGAGGAGTAAGGGGTCACCGCTGAAAATAAATGCTGACGAATGGCGTCGTGGGCACTCGTGTGCGCATACCTCGTGTAGTATGTGTGTGTGGGTGTGTGATCAATAGTGAAACCACAGTTTTCGACCAAAAGGTCGGTTTTATGGATGTGGGTAGAGGCGGAACACCTGAAATAAAGCCTTGAGGCCTGTGAAATTCACACGCTCGCAGCATGGAGAGTTGAGACTTTTTTTCTGCGTTTTTTCATCTAAGTTGCTCCCCGCTAGCTGCCTCAACGGGAGTGTGGCAGGGGCTCCTTTGCGCTTCACATAAAAACATGGAACTCAGTGTCAAGGAAGAGCTTCATTTAAGGTAAAATTTATTGTTTTTGTCGCCTGTAGATCTAGGATAGTCGTTGTATCCAATGTACTTGATTCTTAGATATGGCACACCGTCATCTCATTTGAAAATTGCAAGATAAGCGATAAAAACTTGCGACGCGCGATTTAATTTAGTCCCGTATGTATAGGTTTGTAAAAATGTTTTGCATGCTAGCATGACTGAACTGTAGCAAATGGTTCCCATTATGAATGATTGCAGTAGCTATTTATCCCGCACGAGTATAGTGATGGTTAGAAGCTCCAAATGCGAAGTTCTTTACACTAACGCTACCTAATTCAGTATGAAAGTATATTTTATAAGAAAGATAGTTTTGGGATGACAGTGATCTTGACGGTTTATGCATGTCTAGTGTGGAGTTACCCCTTGCAGTACACCTGTGAGGTGGCTTGCAAGGTACCTCATAGACAAAAACACAGGACAAAATTCCACTATTTATTTTAATGCTGTCGACCGGTTTCGACGTCGACGGTGTGTTTTTGTCATGATGAATTTTATCTTCAATTTCCACCAAGTATCGCCACAATCAATAAATTTGATACCTCATAGACGTTAGACGCCTATGATGGATGTCATAACGATTTTTTTATGATCGTTTTATCGATCGATTTGATGACACAAGGCTCACACTTCAATACTTACTGACGCTGTAGAAGTTAAAAATGCTATCATGATATGCATTTATTGCCTCTCAGAACATTTACATAATTTTGTCGAAAACAGCTCGATGAAAGGTTCAAAAGGTTTTGTGGAGATCATCTATTATTCAAGAGATATAAAGTGAAGAACTCAGGGGAAGTAAACCAACTTTTTCCTCCATTCCTGTTTCATGTTTGCGAATGATTAATGGTTTGCATATCTGCTCCGAATAATTAATCACAATGACCCGGTAAAAAGCTTAAATTTTAAAGTTTTTGCCTTTTTTCCTGTACCTATAACCATGGGCGTATTTACGGGGGGGGGGAGACGAACGGGAAAGGACCCTCCCCAGAAGCAACTTTGTTAAGGGTACCAACATTAATACATAAAAAAATTAACTAAATATCTTTGAATATTTACATAAAAAAGGGCTATAAAATGCTGTTTTGTTATTATAATTTTCAAAAAACTTTCCGGGGTAGGGCCCTCAATTTGGCTGGTCTCAGACCCCTGGTACTAGCCTATCAGATATTTTCCAGACCCCCCCCCCTCCCGGAGCCAAATTCTAGATACACCGCTGCCTATAACTCAATACCGTATATACAAATCAGGAGGTAATCTGTGTTTATAATAATACCATTAATATCTAGAAATACTTACTTAATAGAAGTCCATTTCACTTCAGAATATTTTCACGTCTTGCTGTGGGTTTAGATGATGGTAATTGAGTTTTATATCGCCGTTGTGGATCTTTGAAAAGATAAAAAATACTTAACGTACATGGCTTACAATTTCCTTACTAGCAGACAATAGGAGATAATAATCTGAATTTACGCACCTCGTAAAACCAAAATCGTTTTAAAATGCCTCGCGGGCTCTTAAGGTAGCTTGACCGGGATCTCACTTCACATAAATTTCGAAGAATTTGGCCTCATTATAAAGAAAAAGATCCTATCTTTCATGTAAACAAAATATAAGCTTCTTACCGTTGTATTTTTCGAGCTATTTGCCAAAAAATATCAACCATTTTCCATGGAAAATGGTACCTACGGGCCCAGAGGGACAATATTTAAAATAACGAATTTATTACGCATAGATCTCGTCAGAAAAATTATGTGCGTAGCTTATATTTATTCTCAGCTATTTTAGAAATTAATCAGTTACTCACCACAGTAATTTTACAGAATCGTAAAAAAACCTTCAGTTGTGAAGGAGTTTTTAGCGCACGACGTGAAAAAAATTTGTGAAATTTCAAACTTATAAATGCATAATTAGATAATTACGGAGAACTTCAGTAATTTAGAACATAGTGTTTGCTTCATAAATGCAACGACATTTAGTCCATGCCTCTTATAGCTGCTTAAATGTTAAAGTAAAATTCGAATATAGTTGACTGTTGCAGGCTTCACTTCGTAGAAGTTACTATTATCGGTACTCATCATTATGGCAGCTTAGTACTTTTCTACAATATTTTTTTAAATTGCCTGACGATGCCGTAAAGCGGTGAAACGCGTCATGCATTATAGAAATATTGTAGAAAGCTGTCTTAATCATGAGTACTGATATTTGAATATAGCCTCTATGACTGTGGAATGTCTTATGACTAGAAAAATATCTCGCTCAAACTACCTTAAGACTACGCATGCCCCTTAACTTTCCCTTCCCACAGATTGGAAGCTACATGGAAGGATCTCAGAGTACATAACAACAACAGCGACAAATGTGCGACAAATGCTCCATTCTTCTCGTAGGCGGAAAAAATTATGTGCGCATTGAATGACTCTGAAGAAAGGGGAAGGGGCGAGTGTAGAAGGTAGAATGTAAGTGGGGCTTGAGGGTGGAGATAAGGTTGCAACCCTGTGGGGCGCTCTGTAAGGGAAACAAGAGAGAAAGAGATAAGCGTGCTTTTTCCAAGAGTGCCTTAGGTTCGAGGATACGGCAGGGTTAACCTGACGGGTGGTTGGTGAACGAACTTGGTCGTGGGTAGAATAGAATTTCACGAGAGAGACGTTTCGTTTTTACGCATACACCTGAGATTGAAAGGATTCGCATGCAGTGTTGCCAACTCCTGAGTAATTGTATTCTTGAGAAGTTCGTTCCCGGAGCAAAAATTCCGGGAAATTAAGTTGCGATCATAATAAGAACTCATTGAATTGACTGTGTGTGTATTCAGTGAATGAGCGTAAAGAGTTGAAGAGTTCAAGCTAAGAGAGTTGGCTAACCTCATTTCTTGCATTTTGTGCACAATTAAGCACGATAATTGCTGCACAAGAAAATACTTCCATATGGGGTATGGTGTTTTATTATGACAATGGGATAAAGACTTCCATTAAAAAACGATAAAATCTACGTTAGTTTAAAAGTTTTACTTGTTATTATTTTACGTGTTTGTTATGCATGACACACGCGGAAAGAGAATTACGTTTTACGCTTCGTAGTAACGTAGTATTTACGCTCCAAAAGTAAAGGGAAGAGTTAGATTCTTCACGTGGCTTTGTTGTCAAAAATATAAGTTGAATGCAACTCATATTGCTTTTATCGTGTTAAAAACCATTTGAAGAATTAAATAATTACATTAAACTTTATTTCAAAGATGCATAATCTCATGCTTACCTAAGTTAGTCCCAGCCTACAATTACTAAAATGTCATTTAATTCAGGCTATTTATAGTAAGAATTGTCCTCTGCTTTGTATAAACTACGGTATCATACCTTAACACACAACTTTTTTTTCGAAATATGCCAGGATGAGTAAGATGAGAGGGAAAATGGTATTTTTTATGTTAAATAAATGCAGTTTTCGTGATTAAACAGCTAATAACAAACAAGTATTCTTAAAGGAAATTAATGGTTGGTAAAATGAGGCTCCAACCGTTATGTTGTTTTGCGCTCATAGCTCTTAACTACTGGAATTAAAGTCAACATGCATCAGTTCAATAGATATGGCGTTACTGTGGGCTGTTATCGCTGCGTTGAAAGGGATAAAAAGCATAGATGAAAAGTATATCCGTTGAATAATCAGCATTTTTTGTATCCTAATTTTAATTTCTGAGCCAAGTCGTGTCATCAGTACCGCAATAATTTTATAAATAATGCAAACGAAAGTTGGCATACAATACGTCGATACAATGAGTCAAACAATAAATGAATACATACAGTCCTTGTCTCCTTAAGCTGAAATTTAGCAGCATTTTTTATGAAATGTTTAAAAAATACTTACACCTACCTTGACAACCAAGAGTTAGTTTGTGTTCACACTTTATCATTTATCATCTTGTACCAGTCATTTAAATCACGAAATGATGGGATACAGTTGCATATTATTTATATTTGCCACGGTTGACATGTGAGGGAAAAGTATTCAAAGCAGTGAACATAAGTGAAGGAAAAATTATTCTATATATGTTTATCTTATTTTAACCAACTTTATTTAAAAAAAACTAATTTTTTTAACAATGTCAAGCATGTACAAAGATATTACAATACAAAAAACATTATTTACACTCAAGTTTTCGTTTTTCATTCAAAATCGGACATAATTATGACACAATCAAAAGTACTCTTACGGAATACAGAAATCCTCAGTAACCTTGGTTTCAACAGGAATGGAATGCATTCAATGACAGCGTGGCACAGATAGGTATGCATCGTTGACTAGGTTATCAAAAAAAATGGTTGTCTGAGCCGGAGTGGGAAAATTATTCAGGTTCGAGCTCCGGCTCCAGCAAACAATTTGGAGCTCCGGGTTGCTCAAACTCCTGCTCCAGAGCTCAAGTGTACGACTCGGGGAGTTTTCCGGAGAATCTGGGTAAGTTGTAAACCCCTTTTATGTGTGGTGCAGTGCAGTTGTGTGGGGGAGAAGGTGTAGAGAAACCCACATCATGCATCACGGCTATAAACACGCAACTCTCCTCTTCTTTCCCACGCCGGAAGGACTGGAGAGGAGGGTATCTGTGCTCCAACCCCGGCGTGGGCAAAGCGGAAACTACTACCCCCTTTCCCACCCTCCTCTACACCCCCGGTTGGAAGTCTCCCCATACGCCTATCTCGCCCCCGCTGTAACCCAGACACGAGGGATTTGTGTGTGCAGGCTGTTAAGTAATATGCCGAGCGTGGGTGGGTTGGCCGTGGTGGAGTGATATCTCGAGAGGAGGCGGTCGTGAAGGAAGACGATGGACGTGGAAGAACAAGGAGGGGTGGTTGTATGCAAGGGAAAGGAGGTTAGGGGGTGAATCGTTGATAGGGTGGGTTTCGCACACGAGAAGGGTGTGGGAAGGGTTGAATAGGAGGAGGCAACTTGACACGACTGCGGGAACTGAGGAGGAGGGTGTTAAGGCGTAATATTCCCAGAAGTGCGACCGACACTCCTCCTCCACGCCAACTTCCTTCACCTTCACGTCCCTCAGCACGCATTCTGCCCTTCAACCCTCACACTCCGACGAGCCAGCCCCCTAACCCGTTCGAACCCCACTCTCTTTCCTCAATAGCTCTGCAACGCTCCCGGCCTGGTGAAAGTCCGGTCGTGACGCGGATATTCGTTCTAATATCAAGTGTCGATGACACTTCCCGAGATTTGGATACGGGAGTATGTATGCACGGTTTTTTTCCTCTGATGGATAATGTTCATTCGGAACCTCTTTCAATCGCTCACGAGTCTAACCCCACTTTGTAGTCAGAGGTTATGGATTTTATATGTCCGAGAGCGGAGTATCGAAAACTCCCGGGGACATGCTCATTAATAACTTCGGTCTATCTGCCACATGCCATGAGGTAGTGTTCCGTCTTTCATCCTTCTGGAAATCTTTAGATCGAATAGGTTATTTTGAATCCCAGAGAATCCTTAGAAAATTTGTTAGTGGTTGGAGTTCTTTCAAATTTGATATCTTTGATATCACTAAGTTTTAAATTATTTCACTCCTCTGGTCGATGCAGTCAGTTTGCAGCTAATAGTATTACGTAAAGGTTTTGACATGATACGACGCCAGGAAGAAATGGAAACAAAATATTACATCAGAGAGCGATTATAACCAAAGGCTTGACCGGAAAAAAATTGCAGCTACTGGTATTCTATAGGGGTAAGCAAACAGTAACGTATTATGGGGTACTGTTTACAAAGAATGACGGAATGCAAGCAGTTCAGGAAAAGGCCGATGTATTCCTAAATGTGAGTTTTACATAATTGGACTCAATAGATAACTCTGCAGTTTACAACTCATGAGTCATATTTTAACTGTATGAATTAGTTTTGTATTTTAACATGTGTTACCAACTTGGAAATAGGTCTTTCTGGTTTTGGTAGAGGAAAATTATAAAATTAGCCGTGGAGAATAATTATTTTATACCTAATTCTTTCCCGTATCCTTACCATTTGTCGGCTTAGCGGAATGATTTCCTATTTATTACCTTATTCAATTGAAGTAAAGAAATAGATTGAAAAGCATCAAAGTACAAATTCCCATAATTATGGATATTGATAGAAAGATACAAATATCTTGAATTTTCGTGGCCTTGAAGTCAAAAGCCTGATATCGTTGGGTATCTTGAGTTTATAAATATTTTTGAATCTCTCCAATAAACTGAGAATTTATATTGCTACACTTTCATGCATTATAAAAATCTTAATCTGACTTTGAAATACGGCCACATCAAAATTCATCTGCACCTTTATATTCTTCTAGTTCACCATTATCCGCGGAATGTGTGGCCACTCAATAAAAAAAATTGTAAATTCCTTTTTGACGAGTATGAAGTCAGTTCTGAATCACCTTTTACGCAAGGAGTAAAATATTTATGTCAACACAACTCAAACATAATACAATAGAATTCTTACTTCATGGGGATGATATTTGCTGAGAATTGTTAAGAAATGCCTGGGAGCGATGAAATAGCACAAGACTAAGCTTTAGGCTAGAAAATGTTTTCCGCTGTAAACTACTCGCTATTTAAAATTAGGATGACGATCGCACCAAATTTGAGTCACCCCCATCCTATGCCCTAACAGAGTTACAAGATTAACGAGAAAACTCCACGAAATCTCTCATGCTCATGTGGAGGAATGCCCTCAGAATTCCCGAGTTTCTTCAACAAAAAGCCCTTTTCCGTCGAAGCTAGTGAAAAGTCTTCGAGCATCAACTTGAAGGTAAAATAAAGAGCGTCTAGCTCGTGAGGCGGGCGTTAAAAACCTAACCCCCACATCACTGAAGGAGCTTTCCTCTCCACACGCCCCGACGGCCAAGGCCGGCACTCAATCAAACTTACACTCCCCCGAAAAAATTGCCCCGTCCAAACATCCCCGCACAGCCGTTCCACCACGCCCCTTCGGCGAGTTCATTTTCCTGCCCCAGATCCACGTCCTCCCATTAATAGGTCCAAAAACACCCTCTTCGCTTCACATAAACCGTATTTATTTTTTTCCTTCTCGCACCGCAACTCCGCCTACCCTCTGAGTGAGGTACGGTTGCCAACAGAAAATACACGTTACTTGTTCTAGCGCATGTCTTAGCGCATGCAAAACATGGTGGCACTCGAAAAATGAGTTTGATGTCAATTGTGGTCAAGCTTATGCTGGCTGTAGCGGCAATCGTGGGTCATCGATTGAGCATTTTAATTATTTTTTTTAATTAGCAGAAAAATATTCTTGGACCAGCTATCATTCACGTGCATCTATTTATACATAGAGGATCGCCATATAGGCAGTAGTGGAAATGATACAAGAATTATAATTTACATTTTTTTCTTTGTTGAAGCATACTATGGCTTGAGTTTTGGACGCGTTGATTGAAATTTAGACGAAATATATCGAAATATTTTGAATTACACTCAGTGTGACACCTTGATATTTATTTGCCACAGTTATAATAATTTTATATGCATTATTTTCCATTTAGAAGAAAATCTGTGCATATGTAATCGAATTAACGAAATAGATATATTTCATGTATCATAAGGCTACAAAGGCCAAAAACCAAATCGGTTTGATACAATTTTTCCACTCTTATCTATAGATATCACTATTGAAAACATGAATAATAACTTTCCTGTAAATTTGGACATAAAAAATCACTCCTACTACCATAAGCATTGATGAACGGGCAGGGGTACCGAAGCACTTAGGTAAGAGCGAACCTAAGCATCTAAATTCCGCCTCTATTTTGCCCTCTTCTCACCCTATCATCATTCTCTGCTCAAGCGAGTGCCACCAAGTTTTTCTGCGACCATACTCGCTTAGTGCTGTGAACCGAAGGTAGTTCTCCTCTGATTGAATCGGAGAACGCGATTACAGTGCCTTCTTCGGATGCCACCGGTACTACCGGCGCGCCGGTAGTACCGAAGCAGTACCGCGGTAGTACTGCCGGCCGCGGCGGAGGCATGCGAGAATCGGTGGCAAGGATTGAACCGGAGGTACTCAGAGGGCGAGCGAGACAAATCATACCGCCTGAAAATACTCCCAACCACAAGCTATTTTATCGATTCCATAAACGGTGAAATTTGACTCTCTGCTCCTCTGCTTTGCATTTGTTTTGACGTTCAAATCCTGATGATGATGTAAAATGAGGTGGTTTTAAAGCCTTCCTTTTACATTCCTTTCGTACTCTTCGATAGCGCGCTCCTTACTGTTCACAGCACTTTGCCGCTCTTCTTTTTTTTACCGTTAACTTCAGATGAGGCGTGCAAGTACTTGCTTTGGATTTTGAACTATGACGATTCTTCATCTACATCTACATACTACCCCGCGAGCCGCCTCAATAGGTGTGTGCCAGGGGGTGTTAGGACACCAGCCGTTTACTTATAAAAAGGAAACGCTCTAATGAAATTACGCCTAGCATTTATTGAAGTCCCTTATTGTTCGGGGGAAAAACGAATTCCCATACCTATCCGTTCGGCAAAATATCTCTCTTGTATGCATGCATAGTTTATCGTAAATATGAGTGAAGACACATCCTTGTATGGTGTGAATCGTGAAACATTTAGAGTTAGGAACTATAATGCATTGAATTAAAACTACGGAGATATAATTTGAAAGCTATCGTTATCCCCTAATCATTTTCATTTGAAGTTTACCCGTTATGGAGGCAATCTTGTATGGAATCATTCCTTGACTTACAAAACCAACATAATGAAAATATTGAAAAATATGCATAATAATAAAATGAAAACTACAGATATTTATCATCCACTATGTAGTTTAATAACCTATATTACAACGTTTAAAAATGAATAAAAATTTCAGATTATAAAATAATGCATGCACCTGACAATACAGGAATTATTCCTTAAGATAAAATTTCAAAAATCCCGAGGAATCGAAGATTTCGATTGAAAGCGAGCTAAACAATCTCTCAGGAAACCTCCGCTCCGTGTCTTACGCTATAGCTCGCTAGCATTTTATATATCCAGTATTATGTGATGCAGAACGAGGATAATGGCTAACTAACTATCACTACCGCTATCATACTCAGAGATACTTGATTTCATAACTGATGCGGTACTAGTTAGCTTCTACCTCCCAGTAGGACCTAGTAGCTTTCGGGCAATCACCTTAGCTTTTACAGGCGTTGTGTGATCTTAACTTTCTGGAATCAGCGCCATCTATAGCATCTTTCTCCTATCAGTAATTTTAGGCAATAGTACCAACGTAATAAATAGAAATACCCCGGCTGTCGTTTGGGTTGCCTGTTGCCATACATAATTAATTTAACGGGAGCTTTCTCTTCGCTCGTGCTGGGTCATATATCGTTTGAAACGGCCTTTAGACCTTCTCAACCCCAGAGAATTTGGTCTGCAGCCCGCAGAATCTGAATAGTCAACCCTTTCTTCGGTTTTGACGGAATTTCAGCTTTTATATTAATGTAGGTACGAGATAACATATTGATTAATATGATAATATAAAGGATATATCTCTGAATATTATAAAATATCATACGCTAATGGTGGATAAATATTAAATATGCATTTTTTTTATATGTCTTCGGAATAATAGACTATGAGTTTATATATTTCAATATGCATGTAAATATTAACTTTTGTTTTTTCATGTCAAAGAGCCCTGAGTCCTATTGCTCATACATAAATGGACCCCGATCTTATTTTTGTTCATTAAAAACGAGTAAAAATTAAATTTATTTTTTTAAATCAACCTATTCTGTGAGAACTCTGAGTTACCGATGGACGATAGACTGCAGACGTGGAATATTTCCAGTTTGTTGTCTGCATACTTGACACTAGCTAGCAGAAATTGATGTTAAACCCTGATCCGGGAGATGCATCGCTCCACCCGGAGTCTCCGGGTCAAAACGCTACAGCTGGGAACCTCAGAACGAGGCAGGCAATCATGTCTGCCCACCACCTCCACCATTCACCTTTAGTAACTACCATGTAACCACAATCCCTCTGGCAGGAAGATTCTGAGGGCGTCCGGAGGACGAAAACCGTTGAAGCATGCCACCTCGCAGCCAAACCACCTTCTTTAAGACAGTGGGAGTGGGAAGGGAATCTTCTTGAGGGTGGGGATACGTCGGGAAGATAGGTGGTGAGAGGCAGGGAGGGGAATTTTAAAGAGCAAGAAGGGAACGAAAAAAAGATGAAGGAACACGAGAATGCTCATTTTATGGCTCATCTCGTAACAATGAGCAAGCCCTCGAAACTCCTCAAAAGAGAGAACCCCATCTCAGGTAATGTCTGGCTAATTTTCCACCGAGACCCCTTCCAACAGCCAGCGTTGAGACTAAGGTGGGGAAGTTGGGAAAGAACGTGCTCATTTCAGGAGGAAGTTGTGGCGTAGTACGGATAGTGTGGGCGGGAATCAGAAATCAATACATGTGAACAGGATATTTTCGTTCACTTCCCAAAAATCGATCATGTTTCCTCGATCTCCACTTTCCTCGATCTAACACTGGGATCGCACTTTCAATTTAGACTGGTTTCGGATAAATTCTAATACGGTCCTGATTTTAAGACCAAATTGTTGATGTGAGTTCCCCATTCTACTTTCTATAGAAATCTCCGATAGCCTCACCCCTTCTCTAATACCCACGTAATGACTTCTATTCAATATAATGGTTAATTTTAGCTCACGTTTATTTATTCATTTGTTTATTTATAATTGGCGTTCAAAGACAGCTCCAGGCCAACTAAATTGGACAAATAACTCCGATGTAAAATACAACGAACTGTTAACCCAAGAAACAGCGGTTTACAAATAAATAACGAAAGCATTATTTAACAATGAGCAAAAGAAACCAAGCAAAGAGCGATGTACGAGAGCAGAATCAAGTAGAGAGGAATGCGACACATACGGTGTGAATGGAATGGATTGAATTCAGAGACACTTTTCAGCTTTGCATTAAGTGCATGGGAGTCTTTGAATTTCACTTCGAAAAATGTTTTAGGTATTATTTAAATTATGATTACGCCTTGAGGGTTTGTTTTATATCAGCCGTAAAGTTTAGTGCAAGAATGCTAATAAAGGGAGGTAGGTTTTTTTGTGATTTTTATTAAGGTTGGTTATGGGTGTCAGCATCTTTTACCATATACTAAAAAAGGCGTTTGGACAGTTAGAAACACATATCCGAAGTTAGTAACGCTTTCCATTTTTAATTCTTTCTGTATCCATTTCATCATCTTTTTAAGTGGCTGGAGCGTGGTAATCGTGGTAGTCATTTAGTGGACATTTTATTTTTTTTAAAGAAAGTCGAAAAATAATTCTAGGACCACATTTCATTTGAGTGCATCTGCTTATGCGTAGAAGCTCACCATATTGGCAGTAATAGAAATGATTCAATAAATATATTTTACATTTTTTATGAATTAAAGCATGATATGACTAGAGTTTTCGGTGAGTATTTCGAAATTTAGACGAAATTACATTAAAATGTTTTTTTTTTCTTCGGACATTGGACTCGGAGTATCTCCTTGATATTTGTAAGCAACAATTATAATAATAATTAATGCTTTATTTCACGTTTATAAGAAAATCTGTACATATGTAATCGAATTACTATGACATATATATCATGTGCCATATGGCTATGTGTTAAAATACCTTTCAATAGCCAAAAAAAACAACACAGAATGGTGTAATTGTTTTAACTTTTATCTATAGATATGAGATATACTTAGAATGAAAACATGCATGCAAAGTTATCTACAAATCTGTAACTAAAAGAAATCGCTCCGACCACCTTAGTAAAACGTAGACTTTTACCTTTGCGACCGGTCGCCTGTGGTTTTTGCCGAAGTTGCCCAAGTCTTGGGCCAGAAATACTCAAATCAAGTACCCCATCATCCTCACCGCAAAACAATGCCTTCTTCACCCGACTTTTGAGTTATTTCCCCACGAAACTTCCTCAAGTCTAAGACCTTTTTTTTATGGCTGGAGATCACGGGTTTTTTCGTTCACCGATGCCATCCACCAAAAGCAACTACTCCGCCCATACCCGAGCATCAGCGAACCGCAGCCTATGCTAATATCTTAGGTCGATTCTCCGGTGCAATTTCTTATTTCACGGATGGTCCTCTAGCCAACTTTTCCATCCCGAAATTCGGCGGATGCTTTAGAGTTTTGTGGTGGCTTTACACTGTTCCTTGCTTTTATAAAGGTCTTCGACTTGAAAAGGGCGGGGAGCATATATATATTCAGGCGTTCCGCAAAATGCTTCAAAGATGAGTGCACTCTTACGGTGATTTCCGGTGATGGTTTTAATGGCCGCAAAGAGAAGGCCAATCCATTTTGGGCACCAACCTTCAATTTTTTTACGCACAATATTTGGGGTACGAATTTCTTTAAACCCATTACAGGGGATTCCAATAACCGCTAGGATTTCGTGCTCCTCATGATATCCCTAGAGCACGAAACCCGGCCCACTCCATTATTATGTAAATAGTGATTCAGTGTGGAGACAAGTTGGAAAAATGTGGGTCAAATTATACTATCTTCCGAGTCATTGTGTTGGTAGGAGAAAACAACCTATCCATTACGTAGATATTTATCGGAGCTTTGAACGTCAGCCATTAGAATCTTTAGCTGTTATTTTGTATTTCTAAGGAAAAGCATCGTAAAAATTGGATGTGTAATCTGCTTGAATGACCCAAATAGGTCGTTGAATTCATTCATATTTATAAACTTATGAAAGTGAACCTACTTGTCGTTTTTTCTACTTGGAAAACGTTTCCTTGATGGAAAACGTTTACTATACTTGAGGAATTAGAAGTGCCAGCGAACAGATGTTCCTTCAAAAATTGTATTGAATGATGAAATAAATTGCGCGACATGCGCGCAAAACTTCCAAATATCGATCTCCTATTAAAGTATCATCATCATCATCATCATCATCAGTAGTTGTCAATCCGTAGATAGGTTTGCAGCACTTCTCCACTACTCTCTCCTATATGCCAACTCCTTCATTCCTACATACTTATTCACTTTGAAATCCTTCATGATTTTCCTGTTGTATTCTATTATAGGTCTTCCTCTGTAATTCTTCAAATTCATTTATATTTTATATTGTTTACAGTAGGCTGTTGTGTTGCATTATGTGTCCCATAAAAACAATGATTTTCTCATCGAATCACGTATTTACTCGAGGAAGAGCATTCCTCGGGAAAAGATGCCTTGTGTAATGTTTGAAACATTGCCATGATACATGTATATACCTTATCGTCGTCGTTTTTTACTGGGGTTTGCAGTAAGAATATATTTTTTTATTTGATCAGAATGTTGACGTGTTTTTTATGTAGTTTTTAACCGATTTTATTCCATTTTCTTTAACAACTCAGATAATTAGAGTACATCACAAACTTTTTAACCAATCCAACGAACCCAACAAACAACTCGCATCAAACCACTCCGTAACTAAAACAACTAGAACAATTACTCATCGATGATAAAACAAATGACAAACTAAATATGACGAACACAATATATACATAATAATGTTTTCCACTCCAAGAACCAAATAAAATTACAACATTTTATTCAATCTGGTGGCAATCCAAAATTGTTTGAAATTTCTAATCGAATCTAAAATTTTTAACACGCGAGAAAAATATTTTATAATTATCACGAAACCTAATATTTCATTGTTAAAAAGATCAATAGTGTTTTTAGGGCTCGAAGTATACAAAATGTTACCAAATATTATCTAATATATCAGCCATTCCATTGGTTCCGTGTGTGACTTGAGAGGGTTTAATTTTAAATTTTCATATCAAATACTTAAACTAAAATATACTGGAGTACACCTTTACTTATAAATAAGAGTAGGTAATTTTACAACTTAATATGCAAATTAAAACATTAACTAGCATTGTTGTAATTTAAAAAAACTGCGGTTCCGGGTGTGACTCACACAAATAACATTAATATAACATAGATTATTTTTACTTGTAAGCTCTGTGAATTATTTGAACTTAAAATATTAAAATATATATCAGTAAGATTAGAGATATTTCTCTTTAGTTTTAGTTAATGGATAAGTATCCAAAAGCATTAGTATTCTAGTTATAATACTTTTAATAAGTTCCGGGTGTGAACTAATTACTCTTTCTACTCTCCATTATGAATAACATTCAATTTTTACTTTCAAATTTGGGTAATGGCTCTACAACCGCTCCATGATATGTAAGCTACATAAATGCATAAATGTATCTCAAACTAAGCAATGCATCTTGAGTAATAAGCTTTGGTTCAATATTCAAATAATATTTGCGTTAGTTTAATCAACCAACAGACTAATTGCACCTTTCGATATTGCGTCAGTAGTTAGGAACCCATCATATAATTAATATAATGGCTAACGCTTCATCGAAAACCGTCCGTATGGTGACAAATTAATTTCTCAAATTCTGCGATGCATGGTACACAAAATAAATTACACTGATTAACTCGGGACCTACTGTAAGCTTTGGGAATCCTACCCCCCCCCCACCCACCCCTCTGAAAAGATTCAGAGGGGTGGGGGGGGGGGGGGTAGGATTCCCAAAGGACTCTGAAAAGCCAATTCGCAGATTAATTACATGACGCCGGTAAATTAATGCCGTTCATATCGGAGAAAAACTCTTAATCAATTGCGCTCATTAGCTTTTCGGTCGGGTGAATCCATTAAGCGTTGCAAACGGCTCCGACGCGGGGATATACTTATAAAACTGTGATCAAAGCGCCCGTTTGCTTGGTATTCTGCCGTGTGGGGACGCATCTCGCGTTGCGTACAGCGATTCGTGGGAAAGTTTTCCACAGGCGTCATCTGAGGGACAGCAAACAGATATCGCGGAGGGCGAAGGCTGTGAAGTGGGAGGCGGTCGCACAAAAGGATACGAAGAGGGGCGTCATCCATTTTTCACGCAATGGCCCACGTTCCGTGAAAGACCACATCCCCTCCCCCACCCCCACTAACGATTACAGAAAACGCATTACCTACTCGGCCCATAAGCCGCCTCCTACGGAAGGGAAATTTTATATGATCCCTGCGGGAAGAGGAGTTGCGTCAAGTTTTAAGAAGATTCTACTAGGTATCTAATAAAATATTTTTAATATTTTTTATAGTTCCGTCATCATGATAACAATAAATGCGATGAACTCAAAATATTTTCCCACATAAACTCATTGGAAAATTTGGGAGAGCGTGTTAATCGTTAATTGATTAAATATCACGTATTACAATTATTTATTTATTTTTTATATCAAAAGGCAAAAAACGGAATGACGGCTAATTATATTGCTTGATGTGATAAAGGTGAATGAAAATCAGAGCAGCGTTGGAAGAGTAGCAAGAAGAATGAAATAATAGCAAGAAGAACACAATAGCAAAATCAACTCAGTTGTTATACAATTGGGGTTTCCTAAGTGTCGTTTTTGAGTTCTAGATATGTGTTGAATGAGTTGACTAGGGATTTTCCAGTCACATTGTTTCTTGAAGGGAGACAACTTGAAAGTTGAACTAGGAATGTGCCTCTGGAAATAGGTTTCGTTCAACATACTTGGGTGCACTGTATCTTACTTTTGCTTCCAACAGCTCAGACATATCATCAGTTGAAGTAGTATGTATATTTTAAACTGACGAAAGGAAATGGCAGCATTTCTTACATGTCTAGACTCACGAAGTAGCTATGGAGCCTCCATAAGTGCGGCTGGCTTTTCCGTCACGGGTAAGCAGATGGGAGTTGTCTCGCTTATATTCGTACGCGTTTGTATGCAGTGGGGGAGGCGGGTGGTGCAGGAAACGGTGACGGAAGAGGTGCGGGCATGCGGCTCCGTGGGAAGGGCAGCAGGCACCAGGTGTGGCACTCCCGTGGCGTGAGTTTCGTGTCGTTTAATTGCTAGGCAGGTGCCGTGCGCGCTTTCTACTCAGTCACGCCTACAAGTACTAAACTTCACTCAAAACCATTCCAATTCATTCCCTTTTCAGTCCTCTCTCCTCCCGTTCACCTCAAACAATATCCTTCCATTCGTAGTCATTCACAATTCTCTCTCCTATTCATTTTCTCCCTCACATTTGGGCCAAAGTTTGTGTCGTCAGATATGTTTTCATTATCGGAAAGAGCAGTATGCCGTCCATTATGGAGTAACATAATCATTTAGCTTATCCCTTTCAGATTGGTGAAATAAATGAAAATATACCTTGGATATATATTTTTGGAAATTTCAGAACAATATTTGCTATATATCCACTAATACAATTGACAGTGTTATGGACACATAACGTTGGATAAAACAGTTTTTCTTAGCAATGAGTTCACCAAAATCTTGGTAAATATGAGATGATAATATAACTAAAAATATTAGAATAATAAAATCAAGTAACATTTTAATTTTTAAGTGTTTACAGAATAACTGCAACATGTATCATGCCACTAAAATTAGTTGTGATATAAAAAGCCTCTAAAGCCGTCTTTAAATTATGAACAGGCTGCAGGAAATAGCGAAAACATATTTTAGCCTTCTTCGGATACATGAATGCTTTGGCTTTTATGCTCAAGCTTCATCTTCATCCGGCTTATTTAATTGTATTTTGTGAGCCCCTCTAACTAAATTATTATTGAATCTAGTTTTAGCTGACAAATCTTCGTAGTGAGCCATCTCAAAGCTAATTTGAAAATATATAAACCAAATTTTCATTTATCTTTTGGATTATCCTCAGATTTCTTCTAATAATAGCTCGATGTATTAATAACTTTTCTTCCGATCCGTTTTTATGGAACGATGTAAAAATTGTGCAACAACATTTTTGCAGAAAAAGCAGGTATTATGCAATAATAGTATTATAAGAAGATATAATTTTAATAAAAAAAAGAGATGACTTATGAAATTCGTTGCAAATGGCAACTGCTGTTGTCATTTAAAATTAAGTGCAAATCAAAATTACCACAGGCAAAAGAAAAGTTCAAAGAGTTTTTATTTTACCATTTATCATTTTAGAACTGAAAATTCTTTCTTAGATGCCGCATATATTTTTAGCTGAAGGAGCATGCAAGCTTCCCGAAAACTAGGGCGTCACCATTTTTCACAGCTTCGTTCACCGCCACGATGCTGCGAGATCACTCGCTCCGAGCCGGCGTGGATGTCGGTCGACCTTGCGCGGAAATCCAAGCCGTCTTCACTCCAAGCACGCCCACTCCTATCCCATCCGTCCCTATCCCCCGACATTTTTCACTTCATGCCCGTGCCTCTAGCGCCTCTAGCATCCACGTGCATACTATCTGCCGTCCTTATCTCCTTCCCACCCGGCCTCACGAAAAGAGCTCTTAAAAATCCAAAAACCCCGCCCGCCCACCCATCCCCTCCCGGCTGACAAGTCTCGCCGTCTGCTGTCTATCACGTCACCACACATCCCTCCTCCTCTCTGTCACTTCCTCCTCAGGTCTCTCGTACAACTCCCTCCCCCCCCTTCCTCCGACGTCACTCCCAAACCCATTCCCCCCACATCCCCTATTTAAAAAATCCCAACCCACGCCCATCCTCTTGGATTCGCCGGCTTGTCATGAACTAGCGGGAAGTTTCGAGGAGTACGTAACGAAACAATGGTACCTGCTCCCACCCCCCCATCCGCCATACACTCAATAGGTGGCTTGCAGAGCACTCACCTACATCTACATAGTACCCTCCCCTTCACTCCACTTCAAGGGAGTGTGTTATGGGGTGGGCTTTCACCAGCATGCACAACCTACATTATATCTTAAATAATAATTGAAACTATGTCTATAAATGCATTGGCCAAGATCTGCAAATCGTTACCTGTCAGAAGGTTACATCTCACCGACAAGCACTGCACTATATGCTGCTAATGTTATAGAAACTAAGAGTGTTAATGTATTTTTCAGCAATATAAATATACAGAAATACATGAGTTATACATAAAGCACGCGAGGCGAGGATATTATGACGTAAAATAAAGTTTTCGATGCTCAGCAGAGTAAATAATAATTATCGTTCATCGGATTGACAACGACGCGGCCAGTATGTGGGATTCTAAAGATGTTGATTAAAATGCTGATTTTATACCGAAGCCGTGAGGAAGGTATGGGGAAGGTCGTTACTACATATTCACATGTCTACGAATCTGTCATAATTTCTGAGGTACACATAGATGGAAACTTAGAAAGGAATTCTGACTAAAATATTAAAGGTGTAAGTTCGAAGACGGTCTCTTCCCTGAGTACGTCAAAAGCAATTTGCGAGTTCTGGCTTTCCGAAATCAATAAGATCCATTAGCATAGAGTTACTTATTTCCGAGGTCAAATTGAGATCGTCATATCTTCTATTAAAACTGAGTAATAAGATTAGTGCAAAGGTTCTATTTTGTCAATTGGCTGTGAGAAACTTAACTGAATGAAATTTCATTAACGTGTTCTCCAATTATGACAGTTCTTCCATGCTTTCTGTAATATGGAAATCCCTACGCCTCTGTACGTGTGTAAAGCAGCACTGCAAGGGAGGGATATTTAAATGATACATTCCCCCCCCCCGAAATAAAAATTTGCGTTGCGTGCTTTTGAATGCACCAAACTTCGTCAAGAAGGGTGTGCAGAAGTCGTTCCCATCTAATACGACACCACAAAGGGACTTGAATGAAACATCTGGTTTCTGCTCTAAAAATGTTGAAGAATCTGAAACGGAAATCTCAATTTAAAGTTTGAAATTAGCGAATTTAGGATTTTAAAAGGATTTTTTAAAAGTTTGAACGAATTTGTTTGAAGTGGGGGGTGTGCGCCATACGGCCATTGGGGCCCAAACGTTTCTCCCCCCCTCTAAATCTACAACGTAGTTACGCCGCTGCGTGTATATATTCTTGTATTTCTCCATCTAGTTGATGGTTATTAAAATAAAATATTATTTACTTATCCATTCTTGTACGACCGTATATGTGGCCTGTATATGTGACTGTATATGTGACTGACGACTGTATATGTGACTGTATAACCCGAAGGTGGCGGGTTCAAATCCCGCCTGTGTGGGTGTTTCTTCTACTTGGGGCACCGGTTCCCAACTTTTTAATCCCCCTAAATCCTAAAACATAAAATTTGTTCTCGTGCCCCTTAAAGTAATACATCGGACGCATTAGGTAGTGTAATAATATATTTAAAATTAAAACTGAAGGTGACCAAAACAAATTTGTATGGTCAATTATTACTAATATGCAAAACAAAAGTGAATCATATGGAAAATATAATAAATTACAGCAAAAATCAATAGTTGCATAAACCCTAAAAAAATGTACCCATAATAGAAACAAAAAACTGAAATATGGGCGTTTATGTGTTGCTTAAGGGTATAATGTAAGAGACTACTATATAGTAGATTATAATTTTTCTTAAAATGAAGACGCCAATTTTACTATTATTTACACACGTCCATCCTAAAACTTATACCGCATATTTTGCGGGATAATTGTTTGTCATTCCCCATGCCACATACCCTTGTGGTAGCTTACTTGCTGGGTACTTCGTGGATGCACATATGCCCGCTTCCTCTCCCGACATCATTCCCAAACCCCATTTGAAGCATCCTTAACTACGCCCTTCCCTGCAGCCCCACCAACTCATCGTGAACTGAGAGAGGAACACCCTCGTACGCCCTTTGAAACATCCACACCCTTTTCCTTCCCTTGAGTCCCAACGCCCCTCTTCCTTTTCAGGAGTTCCATTCCCTACCCTGTATTTGCTCCTTGCGCCTCCGCCCCTGCCGGCATCCGTCTCGTCTCCCTCCTCTCCGGCCCTCGACCCTAATCTCTCCTTCCTCCGCTTGACGTGGACACGGTAGCCGCCGGGAGCGCCAGGATCCCTTGCTCCTCCTCCTCCTGCTTTTAGCACCCCTTTCGATATGTTCGCGGGCAGGGTGTGCTTTCGCCACTGCCTGTCGGAACACTCCTTCCTTCTCCAACCCCTGCATCTGACGCTGAAGTTTGTCGAAGGTGTGGGTCGGGCGCGGGAAAGTTTTAAAATCTCCATGCGGGGCTACTCTCTTTCTAAGATTGATCTCCCAGACCTTGCTGTATTAACGTCTCTTCAGACGATTTCTGGCATTTGAAATGTCATCTGGAGCCCTGTGTTTTTTTCATGTAGAACTTATTTACTATTGTTATGTGTTTTAAGCCCATCATATCACGCGCTGTAAACACGTTCGCTTGATGATGAGTAAGGCCGCCTCAAGAACAACTTGGGAAACGATACGGAAAAAAGTTTGATGACGACAGATCTCTTTGATAAACAAACACTTGGACATTTTTAATATAGCTGGAGAGCTGAAATTTTCAGGGAATGATCATAATCGCCCAGTGAGTCGGGAAAAAATTGAAAGCGCTGAGAAAGTCTCCAAGCTGATCGCAAATGTAAAACGATGCTTCCCAAGACTGATCAAAGAATTCATTGAGATAATCAAAATTATTAGGCTTTACAGTAGAGAAGACGATAACCAGACGGTCGCGAATGCGCGTCTGATGTGCGTTGCCATGATACCGAAGGACGCGTATTCGCGTCTGTTACTTACTGACCGATTGCTGATTACTGACCTTTACAAATTTGCCAAGAATGCTAAGGACGTAAATTCGCGTCTTTAATAAATAAGCGAGTTTTGTTATTCAAAATTTTTTAAAACTTATTTTAAATAATATATAAGTGACTGGCATAATTAAAATGGCAGAAAGCGCTTTCCGTTTTTCGTGATTGCACACTAGAAATATTCCGGGTTGAATGTGTTTCGCCCAGCAGGCACATGAAAGAGGAACTGGGATAGGAATAGCGGTGTACACCCGCTAAATGAAACGACATACTCATCTCACTTTCATGACGTAAATGGCCTTAGCTGTCAGTCTCAGCCCCAAGTAACTACTACACATGTCGTTTCACTATCATCGGAGGATCTAGATATGATTCCACTTCGCTTTTTTTAATACCCAACTTGCAATAGACGGTATGTAATTTTGTAACGTGTCTGGTGGGAAGATACCATTCCTATGGTTGTCTAAGTCCCTGCCACGTTAAGGTAATTTGAGCGAGACATCACTTCACATAACATTTGATGAATTAATCCCCAACATAAAGAAAAAAATCATCTTTCCAATGAAAACAATATGTCAGCCTATTACTATCATACTTTTTGAGTTATTCGTAAAAAAATATCAGCCATTTTCCATGGGAAATGGTACAGATATGCTCTTTAGAGAGATTTCATTATTTTTAAACCGAGGAATTTCCAACGCTTAGATCTCGTCAGCAATTTAAAATTGTGTAATTTTTATTAATCCTGTCAATCTGTAATCTGTAATTAATTATTGTCAAAAGTAAATCAATTACTCACTGCATTAATGACGAAATCGAAAAAATATCTTCGGTTTTGACGTGAATGTACGTGCCGTACGACGTGCAAGAAAATTAGTCAAGTTAGTAACTAATGTATGCACATATAGTTTGCTACTTTGAATTTCAGTTATATATAACAATAATTTGCGCCTTTTACATTACAATACTTACTTCCAGCTTCTTGAAGCTGCTGAAATAAAAAACTATAATGCTAATATGGTCTCTGTTATGTATAGAGAGATAATCTCTCTCAAACCACCTGAATCACCTCAAACCCCACTCCTCTAAGCTACGTTCCGAATCCAGTTCGCTCATGCGAGTCCTACTAGTAAATCACCGCCCGCATATCTCACCCCACACAGTCTTCAAACAACCTTTCCGACCCCCCAACCCTCCTAACACGAAAGCACTGATGCCCCCAACCCTGCTTTCCCGACCCCTCCCGATCCCCCCTCCCTCTCTCACGCCCTTTGGGGTGGCTGTGAACCGACACCCTCTTCCTTCCCCACTTTGCCGAACCCTCCACCCTCCTCTAACAATCCTTCCCCCACCTCCCATCCTGCATTATTACCCTCCCCACAGCCGGGAAACGTTCACCCTAGTCCAGAGATTCACTTCCGCCCTTTTTGTTTCAGCTGGCAGCGTCGGGAGAGGGGGGAGAGGGGTTAACAGAAGAGGGTGACCCCCGAGAGATTGTTGTTTAAAAGGACAGGTAAGTGGGGGAGAAGGGTAAATGGGTGGGGGGGAAGGATGAGGAAGGGGAAGGAGGAGGGCAGGAGAGTAGGCTAAAATGAGGGAGAGGAAATCGGAACAACATAATCTGGAACTGCGACTCTCTAAGAAAGAATTATCCCCGAGAACATCATGCATAGGTACTATCCACCCAGTCCTCATAATACGCACACATAGATTACTTATATCCTGCCTCTAATACTTAACTAGTTTTTCTCATATATCCTATATGGATGACTATTGGTGCATATATTTGGGCCTATCACGATTTCTTTTATTGAAAAGAATGCCTAATTTTTAACCATCTTTCTTTTTTCGTAAAGGTAACAGTGGGTTGACAAATAAATATACGTTTGGTTCCGATGAGAAAAATGTAACGGTGATGCTTATGAATACAGAACGTGCGATCGGCACGGACGTTCGTTAGAGAGTGAAAACGTGTCTACCCTGAGCAATTTACATCCTAGTGCGAAAAAGGAGAAAGGAATGCCATCTGTTGGAAACTCGTATGATATTACACCCATTTTGAACTCGCATTCCAATCGAACACTTAAATTGTTATAGAACATGTAATATTACGAGGCAGTTTACTGTGTAATTACTTAAATCTTTTTTCCTTATTAAATCCTGTGTTTAAATTCAAGCATTCGTTTTAATCCGCCAGAGATTACATTTGACATTACACTAGCAGAGTTCTAACTACCTTAAAATTTCTGGATAAGGAATCATAAACTTAACAAAATTCTGTTGGTATCTATTTTATCTATGTTGAAAAACATTAATGGATACCTTTGATAGAACTGGTACTTTGATCTAATTTATATGGAGCGTTGATGATAAACATGAGTATTGGCAACATTTGTGTATCTTCTATGGGTAGTATGAGACTTGGCTTGTGTCTTGTGATTGGTAGTCCCGTGGAGGAAAGAGAATTAAAGTCAAAACTCATTATCCTAGCGGTGTGAATGTTGAACTCTATCAATTAATTTCGCCAGCGTAAGTAATATTATTCAAAAATTTTTTGCCATTATTTTATTTGAACCAAGATAGAAATGCCTCCTAAGACAAATAAAAAAGGTTTTTTTTGGCAGATGTAAGTGATAATTTTTTCAAACATGTCCGTCGCTCTTATTTTCCTGATCATGTGTATCAATTCTATTAAGTTTGAGTTATTAACGTCGGTCGTTCAAATTTGTCTCTCAGCTACAATTTCTTTTGTATTTAGCCTATATCATAGCTAATGTCATGATGACTAATACTTTTCTTTCTTTTTTACAGGTAAGCCGTCATTTTCCTTGAGGAATCAACTTGCGGGTCACCTATCTCCAAGTAAGGGCATAAAAATAAGCAATGGAATCGATAATCATGAGATCCATAAAGTTTTTAACTTATTGCTATATTCAGCTTGTAGAAACCACCGCTTTGGTATACTATCTCCCAACCACTAGATAAATGAACGTTTATTCTATGCGTAATTCAATACTTCAAGTTGTTAATATTCAGTATGAACTTTTGATAAGTCAGTTAATTACTATTTTTTAGAGAATTAGGCTTTCAATTTGTTTATAGGACATCCGCCATTATGATTATTATTGGATCAGATTAGTATTTAACGCCATTTAATATCATTTATGGAACTAATATTGCTATAGAGCGTTTCTACAGAGCTTCTTGAACGAATGTCTCCAGTTCTTGATCTAATAACTCTAATGGATACGCAAGTAAGTGTCGTTTCCGGCCATAGATGAGCGTAAGAACCTCAGTGCAAATCCCCATTCTGTCCCCAGACATTATGTGTAACTTGACCTTGGTGAACCACGGCGATCCTTGTTCGCTTAGGCCGTGAGTTCCAAGAAGTGCACCTGAGCGTTCCATCCGCCAACCCGCATGGACCCCGCTCGTTATAAAATCCCACTATTAATGAGCCAAGCCACCAACGGGAAGAGACCCGGCTCTTCGGGGACGAATAAAGAAATCCCAGACCTCATTTGCAATTGCTCCGCACGCCTCACGGAAGGATAAACCACGAGTAGGCGCGCAAGAAGGGTGGAACCTTCAATAATTCGAGTCGTTTTGCACCACCTGCATCCGCCCCGCGAGAAAATTTGCATAGCACTGCCCTCCCTTCTCTCTCCTCACGTTGTTCCGTCACTGTGCGTACACGCGTATTCTGTATGAAAAATTTATAAGGACTTGGGGAAAAAAATAAAAACGAACGAGTAAAGTGTGATTCACCGAATGGGTGATGACAGCGATGTGGATTGCTCAGGAGAAGATTGTTTCGCATTAAATTAGCGGAAGATTAAAGAGACGGGAAAGGGGGAGGGAAAGGCTTGGCGGGTCCTTTTGAAAGATGAGTGCAGTGGGAACGTAAGTATATACGGAGTGTTCGTTTGGCGTTGTGTAGGCCTGGGTAGTCGTTGTGGGGGGATAGGAGGGGGTGTTGGAAGTATGTGCAGCGGCGGAAACGAGGGTGGAACGATGTTCTGAAGGGATCCTGGTGATGGTGGTAATTAAAGCTGCATATGGAGAGTGCGAGGGGGTTTGCCGTGGAAGGCTTGTAGTGAGGACGGGGCGGAACGGAGGTCTGGCTTCGAGGCACATCATTTGGTGGACGCCCCTGGGAAAAAGAGCTGTGGGAATACACACGCGAAAGCCTCGCTCCGAATCCGAAATTGCAACCATAGCTCATCTTGAGGTGGTTTCGGTGTGGCTGTAACACTCATGGGTAAATTGTTCACATTACAGTGGAACTGGAGAAAATATTTTTAAAAAACATTTTTTGGCAACACAAAACTTGTTTTAATGATCAAATATTTATCTAGCGGTTACAAAACCGGGTCTAAAATGAGGCAATCCGCAAAACGACAAAAATTGAGACAATCCGCAAAAAATTGGACTAAATAAGATAAAAATGCTGAAAAACATTGTTTCATAAGTTGCCTATAGGAGAAAAAGGAAGAACCTAGTGGTAAATACACGTGATCACAATTACCTCACCGTTGATTGGAATTACTCCGCTTTATTGGCAATTTTGTAAATGTGCAATTTCCTCAAAAACATTACTGAAATTATAGCTGTCAATGTTTTTGCCCAAAACTCGTTTGCTGTAATAAGTACTTATATTTATCCACCAACACTGTTTGAATGAACGTAATAATACTATTTCGGTCAGTAACATAAATGGTTTTACTTGAAGTGAGGGGAATCGCCCCGCTCTGCCCTAATAGTTTTACCATGTCAAATAACGTGTTGTGCCAAAGTTTGATTCCTTTCTCTTGTTTTGAAAGCAATACGTGCCATAATTTTAATGAAAATATTACCCTTGTTATCTAAATTAGCAAAGCTTAATCGAAATTCTTATCACAGTATCTCATATGCCGAAATTTAGGGGTATCTGTTTTGAACTGGTAATGTTTCTCCATGTTCGAGTTAGAAGGCTTCATATTCTTCTAACCTTTACTTTATGGGCCTACGTAAATTTTGTTGAACTTAGTAGAATGTTAATTCAATATTATAAATGGTTACTATCCCCAGCAACGTGTATATTAGGGTGGAGTGAAAAAAGTCAATATTTTTTTTTCAGAAACGGGTACCCTTCAATGACTGTGTATGAGACCTAGTAACAATTCTGTAAAATATTTAATTTTTACGACGTCATCTTGAGTCTGCACATTTGGCTTGAAGTTTGACAATTTTTGAATTTTTTCATATTTTTACAAATTTTTTGAAAGTACTTGAAACAAAAAGAAACCCTGACGGGTAGTCACTAAATAGTTGAACAAGGCCTTAAATAAAGACAGGATTTAAAAAAATATTTTTAGGTGGTGGTTTTAGACTGCACATGAGGCTTAAACTTATCCAAATGTTAGTAAATTTCTGATATTTTTAACGTTTTATAATTTCTGATATCCTCTTATAATGCTATTAAAAATTGTTTATATAGCTTTCGTTAATCAACATTGCATTGTGCAACTCTTCGCTAGTTCATATTAAACTACCAAGGACTGACCACGGGGAGGTGGTTGCACTTCGAGTCCCACCCATGCCCTCCCAACCACCCAACCATGAGAGCATGTATTTACATCTTCAAGAAAAGTCTTCAACAGGTAAATTGTTTCTTTGTGTTATATATTGGATGGATATTTCTATCAAACATTCTAGTTTTGATTAACCTTTCTCTTATCTTTTGATCACAGACCAATTTTGAGGAAACAGTGACTTCTTTGACGACTCTTTCTACCGCTTGAGTGTGTGATGGGAGTTCAAAAAGAGTACACTCAGAAGCTATGTTTACACTCTCGGTTTCCAGTAACCTTTGCAAATCCTGATTTGTCAAATGACTTGTGAAAGGTGGTTCTGTCACTTCCACATCATTCCAAACATTCATATTGACATACTCTGATGCTTCAAAATTTATTTTCGGGATTTCAACCGTCTTAGTGGTTTACTGGCTTGTTCTCTAGATCGAGCCTTGATGATACGTCTTAAAGCCAGTTTCTTTATATGATCTCTCTTTTCAACCAACATAGCTATGAGCATGTTTTCATGTTGAGCAAAGTATCCATTGTCTAGGATACATTTGTGTACAATTTTCCGATTTTCCTCAGATAGGTAAGTGCAACTCTTTATGGTTTCCCACAAGTTTTGAGCTCCATTATAAGCTTTTGGATTGCACTTGATCCTGAAACAGCTAGGTGCATAAACTTTCACGATGAAGGTTGCCAACTCTTTTAATGTTTGCGATGGAGTTTTTGTAGTTGCGTATAATCTTAAAATTCTATTAGCTGTAGTCAACCATCTCGCAAGGGAGAGCTTTCCTGGACTTCTGTTTTCTAATTCTTGAGATATTTTCCCACTTGAAACAGCTTTACAAATATCATAAAGTTATTGTTGGTCAATACTCAAACCCTTTTCATCACCATGATCGATTATATCAGTAATAAACTCTATGGGCTCAAACTGAACTATTTTCAATGCATGACATGTTGCCAAACTTTGACCGACAGGTCCAACAAATCCTTTTGGTCCGCTAGTAGGTTCATCCAGCTTTTCCACTTAATGCGGTAATGGAAGTTCATTTTTTATGCAAATGGCAAACAACCCACTGCAGAGGTCTACCAAGTTTCTCTTCTAGCGAGCGAATTACACCATTATATTTTCCTGTGTTTGTAGGGCATCCATCACAATCAATACAAACTATTTCCGACATTGTAAGATTGTGCTCAGAAAAGTAATCAACGATAGAATTAGCAATGTCAATGGCTTTCCCAGACAATGGAACTGTGTAACCGATGGCTAGTTTTTTTAAAACTGTCCTTATCTTTGTCGCGTTTGTATGTTTGTTGAGTGTTTGAACAAAATCAACTTCTTTTTTTAATAAATCTGTTATAGTTTTAGAGGTTATGCATGAGATCGAAGCTTTTCCCTACATTAAATTTAACTTGTCAACAACAATCTTGGACACTTCTAAAAAACTAGGGTTTTTGCCATTTTACTTAATTTTTTCTTTGTTCCAAACATAAATGTAGTATTGTAACACATCTCTACGGGTAGGAAGCAAAGACTCGCCCATATCTTGACTATTACCTATGATAGGATGAGGTAAATCCTTGTCACGAGTCCTAGAGAATGCCTTAACGCAGTGATAAACACACACAGCACAGTAACAAACAGTACTATAAACCTGAACTAGAACAGTAGAACGTATATAACTCGACGACTAGATAAAATACACCACCTATCACTCTCGCTGTCAAAACACGACTAATGCAGTCAGAGAGTCGAGGGAAGGGAGAATCAAATCGCCACGTGTCTGTCTGACCAAGGGAGACTGGTCAACGCTCCCAGATGAAGCGCTGCAATGCAGACTGATTCACACCAGGTCCGTCACTTTCGTTACTACACCTACACAACACAGTTTACCTGTCTTTCTAGTTTTGTGAAAAAGCTTATTATAAGCTTGAATACTGATTATAAGAACGTGACTTGATGATACATACATGCTATTTTAAAATATTACTGATTATATAAATAATTGTAAATATTGGAAATTTTGGAAAATTTGGCAAACTTTAGGCCTAATGCGCAGACTGAAACCACCACCTAAAAATGTTTTCAAAAATCCTGTCTATATTTAAGGCCTTGTTCAACTATTTAATGACAACACGTCAGGGTTTTTTTTTGCTTCAAGTTCTTTTAAAAAAATTGTAAAAATGTAAAAAAATTAAAAAAAATTCAAACTTTAAGCCAAATGTGCAGACTCAAGACGACGTCGTAAAAATTAAATATTTTACAGAATTTTTACTAGGTCTCATACACAGTCATTGAAGGGTACCCGTTTCCGAAAAAAAAATATTGAATTTTTTCACTCCACCCTAGTGTATATTCTTTTGATGTTAATAATAGAATATTTAGTCATACTTATACTTTCATATGTTAGTTTTGGGAAAACACGAGTATAACTTGAAGGTTTCAATAAATGCTAGAGGGTTCCTTACTTTAATTAAATTTTCCTTTCTCATTTGATAAATTGATGGCGGCTATATGATTTAGGGTATTAATTAGTCCTAAGGTATGTGAGACTAGTACGTTTAGAATAGAGGAGACTAGTTCTTCCTACCTGAGATTTTTCGTTGCCGCTTGCGATTCCTGACATTAAAATGCCTCTGGAACTTTACTGCATCTGATGCGTTCACTTTTTCTTGGCCCAGCGCTCTCTCTCCTTTCCTAAAAAGATATGTGCTTAGGTTCAAGTGATGATCCGTTCCTCGATCAAAATAAAATGTGCATAAAATATAATATTCGAAATTCCATTGAATAGAATATCTCACCTGGTGATATTCTTCGGTTCAGATCATAGTTTAAATCCTGAATACTTTCGTTATACTTATTCTCTTGGTAAAAACAATGGACTCATGGAAAGACTAATTCTTCATCCGTAATAATAATAAGTACTTCCGTTGCAAAGATTGAAAATGATATTATTATTTGATGATGTGATTTCAATCATATTCATGTTATAGATATATTAATACATGTAGAATATAATTATGTGGAATAAATATTCCACATTAAGCGCAGGAAAAACAAAAAATTGGGTGTGATGGCGGCACGTCGTGTAATGTCCACCATGTCTTCGAAAATTTTCATGCACAAAAGCTGTATTTTTCTGTTATTTGATGAAAAAACCCTACTGTAACATCTTGCTTTTTATTTTTCTCCCCTTGCAGAAAGGCCGAATTGAGAAAAACTAATAAATTCGAAAGTATCTGGCGTTACTTGGAGGAAAAGCATTTTAGTACTAAAATTAAACTGCAGTAGTTGTACTTTTCACTTAAATTATAGTGTAAAATATTAAACAACACGTGTTTTGACGCTTAGGGCGTCATCATTAGGTCCCATTCCCGTTCCCGTAAAAAATTTCCCATAAAACAGCTGCTTTTAACTCTATGATCCACTGAGTGTTAAATATTCCGCTTTCTAAAGACAATTTTCACAAAGAATTAAACACCATCAGACACATCGCTCCAGCCATCGGCTAGCAGGCCTCCTTAGTGCAAGGAATTTTAAAAAGGAAGCAAAAAATGTTAGCCATACAAAATATCACTTCCGCCCAGGTTTGCAAGGAGAAGAAACAAAGGTGGGCTAGGTTACAGTATCTTGGCCGAGGGTCGTACAAAGCAGCTCGAAACTTTCCCAGGGACAAATATAAAGTCACTTTTTATACTCCACTCACACTAAGGGGAAATATTTAATAATGCCAAAGACCCATACGATCCCATGAAGAAATCCGGTGTATACGAAGTGACTTTCGACACGTGTGAGGGTGTGTATATTGGTCAAATGGGGTGAAATTTTGAAATCCGCATCAATGAACGTTAGAAGTGCTTGTCAAACAGTGATCCCAAATCCCACCTTGCCAAACACCTGATAGAGGAGTCCCATTATACAAACATTGACGTGAAGATCCTCCATTATGAGAAAAAGGGACGACGTCTGGACACCTTGGAACAGTGGAACAGAGAAGAGAAAGAAGAAGAAAATCAAAGTTCTTAATTATGTAGAATTTGATGTTCACTCCCCCATTCTATCCTTGTCCATCTGACAACTCAAGCCTGTAAACCCTTCCCCCACTGCTCTTTCCTCTGCTTATCTCCACATTTCATAAGAACTCCATAGGTCACTCTCCCGAATCCTCGGGAAGGTCACATGTCACGTAACAACAACCCCCCCTGTTATTCACCATCAACCGTACCCCCCTTCCTTACTACTACCACCTTCATTGGTCAAGAATCCCCCCCTCTTTCCTTTTCCTTATATATAAATATTCCCATTGGAGACATAACTTGGGTAGACCAGATGATGACGCCCTAAGCGTAGAAACACGTGTTGTGTATTATTTTACATTAATATTTAAGTGGGAAGTAAAACTACTGCAGTTTTATTTGAGGGAACTTATGTAAAACCAATTTTCTACCGTTTCGTCACAGACGATTGGGGATATTCGTAACCACGTTTCATATACGAGTATGTGCTTGCAGTTACTGGATAATAGTAGGTGTGGTGAAAATAAAAAAGCAGGGTTTCTGTATTGGTAATATCGGCTTATCCTCATTCTGGCTGCCTTCACAAACCCTTCATTCTTGCCACAAATTAATCTTAACGTCTTTTCAAGGAAGAGTTTAGAATTCGTCGATCGAATGCGGCTGATATTGCCCATATTTCATCGATGTTTCCCTCTGCAACCGAAGCGCTATTCTTGATATTTCTCCATTTCTCGCTGCGACGTGTTATCCCTTTGGACTGGCAATTCCTCACGCTCGTGAAGGCTTTTGCAGCCGACCGTCCCTGAGACTAGGAGAAGGATTTCATTTTTAGAGGGCAATAGGTTTACTTCCAAGGACAAGAGACTGATCCTCATCTCGCTGTTCCATGACTTTCTTTCGCTTTCTCCCTCTCTCGACCTTCCCCTCCCTACGTCCTTAGATCACGCGCTGTTTTCCTTTCATCTTCACCGCCGCAGAAACCCACCGCTTAATAGTTTGCGCGACTCCGTCTCTCGAAATCCGTTGCTAATTGGGAGGAGAGGGGTGGGACGAACCCATAAGGCGGTTGGAGAGGGAGGGATTAGAAGGGTGGGTAGGCTAAGGGCGGGGGTAGCTGTGGGTCAAGAGCTCTTTTTCCACTGTGCTGTACAGTCAAAATGGACCCAAAAATTCTATAGTTGTTGCAAATATTGAGCTAGGTGAAGGAGGTTCCACCACCGCAAAGGTAAAAACAAATTATAAATTCCAATTTTTTCCCCTAGTTTTCATAACCCTGCTTTTGCTGATAATATGCCCTTGCTAACTTCTACTATCTCTTTCTACGAGACGATCACATGTTTGCTGTATAAATTATGGATCTATGCATATTTATGCAATTGCAAAATACATTAACATTCATGATTTCAATAAAATTGATGGCGTATAGTGAGGTGTTTTTTGGTTAAAGTTCACCTCCTGATTGATATTTGTAGGTTTATACTAATGTATCAATGGTCGTAGTTTCAGTAACATTTGTAGAATGGGTATAGTTTAGTTCATGTTGGTAAAAACAAAACGAATGTAGTAAATAGGGACGTGCCTATGTTGTGCACATAGACTTAAGCTTTGGTCACAATCCTTTGATAGGTACATTGACCATAGATGGAATTATATCCCCAATTACCAAGTATTGTCACGAACTTTCACGTAAACGCATTGAAACACGCTTGAATGAATAACATCTAATGAATAAGATCTTGCGATAAGAGATGGGGATAGAGGAAGATGGTTCTAGTTTTCTCTTTGCTACTGTCATCGTCGCAACGACGTAAGAGTACTCACGAACTTCGCATTGAGAAGAACTGAAATGACATGGAGATTGGAGATGGAAACTCTCCTTCCGAATTGAAGCTTGAAACTAGGGCATGAAATTTGAATTGTATAACAAAATACTCAGAGGCGATCAAATGATATATTCGCGATTGAGGCGAAGTCGTTTTATCAATCACCATTTTCTTCCATCGACCTTTCCCCGTTGCGTTCCTTTCCTTTGGAGGGACATGACATGTTACGGAGCTACGGAAAATTGCTTCCCTAACGTAGTATGCCCCGGCGTGGTTCGGAATATTTCATGCTCTCTGTCCCCATATTTCCTCTTAACTCTCAATCCACCTCGTCGTTACAAGGCCGGTTTCGATCTAATCAAAACTTAAAAAAATTACTTAAGTTTGCGGCTTCGTAAGTGAATACAAAGAAGATATCCCACTGTTTCAATTTCACTGTTTTAGGTAGTGTGAGCGAGATTTTATTTTAGTCGTAATAGACACCATTTTCGACTTTTCTTTTAAAATTCAAGCTTCTATAACATAACGTAAGAATGCGTGAAACATAAGAAAATGCTAAATGTTCTACTTATCATACGTAAATTGATTAGTCGGTTGGAAAATCTTGGAGAAAGCATGATGAGTTTAAGTTGCTTTACCAGCATCTACAATGCACCATGCAAGCTACCTGAAGCGTTTGTGAAAGAGGATTAGTTTTAACCAACTTGCACAACACAATATTTGAATTATTGTGAAGGAAGTATGAGAATGTTTTCAGTATGCCTTGCATGAAAATGCGTGACAGTAGGATAACTTTCACCAACCTTCTCTAGAGTATGTCTAACAAATGCTGTAGGAACTGTGCGCATTGAACAAATATATGCACATATGTGTGAGTTTTTCAGGGAGAATGCGAGATGGGCCGTTAGAAATGCGTTGCACATGAATAAAGAAGCATAAGAGAGTAAGTTAGCTAATTAGCTACACCAGCTATCAAACATCCAAATTATAAAATCTCAATGGCACCTACAACGGTCTCTCACCCTTTCCGGAAACAAATTACTTTTTATCTTCATATCCTTAATTATATGCTCATCATCAAACCTACGGTAGCAATTCGGTGATGGAAAAATATTAATGACATTTTAAATTAGATAGGTAAGGAACTAACTTAAAAGATTAAGTCTAAAGGTTAACCGAAGAGACATATTGATTCCAATCATGGTTTTTATAATATTATTGTAACAATAATATAAAGTCATTTCCTTAGGTTATATTCTTGTACAGTACCGGCTTACTTGCATGGTGCGGAAAATGAAAAACCACTCATACATACGCTCATAAGAACAGGCGCATACCCCATTTTTATCGGTGACCATTTTACTTTTACGACGAGGCCAGGATGTAAAGGGCGGGCGGCAGACGCTTTAACCGGAGTGAAAGGATCGACCCGCTCTTAAAGGAAAGTAAAAAAAGAAAAGACGGAATTCACCCGAAGTCGCCCATGAAGTATATAAAAAAAGCACGCACGGGCGAAGAAAACTGGAGGGAGAGAAAGGAACGGAACGCCCTCTTTAGCGGCAAGGCCCTTTCTGTTTCAGTGTCTCCATCTCGTCCGCCCCTGTGGCAGCGCAAACACGCCGAGTCGCTCCCCTGACACGCTATGACCCCCATGCATATCTTACTTTTACCCAACTGCATATTCATAGTGGTAACCAAACTTGGTGGCAGTCGTCTCTGCGAGCCGTGACTTTAAAGAAGGGAAAGCTCGTGTGGAATGGGTCGACTGAGAAGCAGAGAAGGTTGGCTAGCAAAAAAAAAACATATTTCAATGTATTTTCCCTTAAATTTCGAATGCATCGCCGAAAACTTGAATCATTAGAATGCTTTAACTATAGGTATGGGAAAAATTTAAATATAATTTTCTAATAATTTCCATTACTGTCTATATGGTGAACTCCAACACAAACGATGCAATTAAATGATTTGTGATCCTAGAATTTCCTAGAATTGTTTTCAACGTGCTTAACAAATTATTTAAGTTCATTTTGCACATATGCACTCATTGACCCACGGTTATCCACCTTAACTTGAGTGAGCGGGAAAATGTCAGCAGCCCGTTCGTTACACGACAATGTTTATGGTCCAAGCCAAGTTCAAATTAGGAGCCGTTAAAATATTTTATGAGTCAATTTAGGTCACTTTATAACCCCCCCCCCTTCCTCCCTCCTTCACCTTGTAAGACAACAATAGAATTCTCCTCTTTCCCCTTCCAATCTAACGTAAGTTGTCATTGTCATAAGCTTGTTGGACCTAGGGATGGACAAAAAATACCGGTAGTATTCGGTACTATCGACTAATATGTTTTCCTGTTTTGATACTACCGGCTTCTGGTAGTAATCAGTACTACCGGTGGTACCGGTATTTAAAATAGCGCTACTCGAACATCACTACCATCTGGTGTACAAGAATTCAACTGCTAAGGGAAAATAGTTGAATGACTGGAATGCGTAACACTGGAATATATTACAGTAAATGAATATTTACTGTGAGTGTAAAAAATTTAATTATGATTATTTATTAATTTATTAACATTAGGAATTACACTACTTAAATACTTATTCGATAATTCGCATTCGAAGCCACAGGTAAGTACCTACATGTCCACAGAAAAAGCATTAAATATTTTAGAATATAACGGCAAGAATCAGTATTCAAATGTCGACTTCAGCATTAATTTAAAAAATGTACAGATTGATTAATCAAACGAGTAGTAACTAGCTTCTAATTCAACTGAAGCCAGTATCATGATGCCACAACTCATGAGCTCCCAAATTCAATTCCACGATCTCCGTAATTCAGTCATAAAAAAAACTAAATGGCTGATTTCAGACTGGTGCTTTGGAGTTGATATTATCAGAATGTTTATTTTATCAATAGTTTTATTTAGCCTACCAAATTTACTTTAGGGTCGCACATTTCAATTTTGCCTATCGATTGGAGCGGCAACCAACCAAATGCGCAAAAACTGACCTCACACTTTCCGGTGCTTACATTTTTTTACAAAATCATAGGCCAAGTACAGAAACATGGAAATGTGAACTTTTGGATGGATATAGGTAACAGTTCTCGAGATTTTGCAATTCACAGAAGCCGTGACATGAAAAAGCGTGATCTTTGAAAATACGATATTTCCAAAATAATAATCGCTTACGTATTGAACCCCTAACAGTCCCTAAGGGTAGGAGGTATGTAGAACCCTTGAGTATATATATCCTTGGGTTTGCGTAAATTAATATGTACCCAAGAATGACGCCTATTCATTGGAACCGATATTACCAAATACATTTACAATATTTGTAATGAAAATTACACATTGTCTTATATTATAGTTCAAGATAAATTTTCTTTTCATTGGAGCCGGTTTCATCAATGTATTCAAGAGATTTACAATATTCTTGACGTAGGTGACTTTGATTTAATGGATTAAGTGCATGCACATTTGTTTTATTTGCCGTTCCACCATTTCCTCCCCCGTGCCAATACGATGGTACTGACCTTGAGAAACACGCCATGAGTTTCATTACGTATCTTACGTTCACTGGACTATGTTCCATGAACTAAGATACAACGTTACAGACCTGGTGTCATGTATTCACCACGATAAGCTTGAAATCACCAGTTCAGCAAGACAAAATACGTCACGAAGTATACACTTAAGTCCACTAAAATAAGCAAAAAAGTATCTGAAATGCATTCAGTTTGCTTACCATACGGTCATTTTCCACTGGTATGCCAAGAGGGTTTTTTGAATTCCAAACCGTACATAATTAAAGAGATACATTTTTTTCTCTTGCTGTAAGAGAATAACTCATAAGAAACTCATTGTTGGTAGGACCAAAAATTGACTAAATTCGGATTCTTAGATAAGAACGAATGGCAAACTAGGCGCCTAATGGTTTTATAAATTAATATAAGTTTTAAATGCGTAATAAAACACCTTCTAATTCAATTCAACTCCGGATTGCGTTTTGGCAGCTCTCTTCCTGTACCCTAAATAGCTTTGAAGTGGCATAAAGGTGCCTTAATATAGGGCTAGTTTTTTTTAATGGAAGGTATCCGTCAACTGTGAAAAAAGACCTGTGTGTTCGTAAAAGTTTGCATTGAAAAAGAAACAACTCTATTTTGATTATTATCCTGTGTGTCACTTTAGTCAGCGAATGTTTCTCGTCCCTGAGTTTGATTGGAAGGCTGCCACACATCCAGATGTGAGAGAGTTGTATAACACGCATTTTAGTGTGGAGATCCGACGTCATTCGGAGAAATGATTGCGTTCGCAGAAGGAAAGGACCCCACGCAAAAAGGATTTGGGGAAACGATAAGCGAAAATGCTGGTGGTTTCAGTTCATGATTTTATTCACCAGGCGATAAAAGGGTGGCTGGGGTCTTCTTGTTTTGGTTGGCAGTCCGAAAAAAAACCCGAGGCGCCGGCCAGGGGAGTTAATCGCCTGAAATTCCTTCCTGCTTCAACCGCCAAATGCTGGCAATAGATCAACGACGCTCAATGTCACGCTGTAATACCAAAGGAGGATGCTTGAACCTCTCTCCGTAGATTTTTAATCAGATTCTATGTTTCCGTCCTTTTCGGTCTTCCCCTTATCTTTTCCTCCGGCACATGGGCACACACTATTTGCATTCTAATACCCTCGTTTCCTAATCCCCGTCCCCGCATTCCTAACCCTCTGGTTTTCCCTTTGGACCTTTGAGTGGAAGAATGATGTTGACCAGCGTCCTCTGGGCCAGGCCATGTTCTTTGTCGACCATCATTAGAAAGAATTTCGCTCGGTTACATAGAAAAGAAAGCGGTTCGTCATTGAAAAGATACGATGGACGATTTTGGGAAGATAGACGGAAGTCAACAACTTGATTAATGGCCGATCAAATTTTTTTCTGAACCCTTCGAAAAGCATTTTTGAATTTTTGGGATGGCTATTAAAAATGCAGGAAAAAATAGCGTTTCTCGAGCATTCTTGAATTAAAAAGAGCATCATTCATGAAATGACGTTAATTTACGATGGAATTCCAAATACCCTAAAAATTCCACTCTTTTGCACCACATATACCCGCCTTTCTTCCTCAGGGAGTTTAGCGGTGATTTATCACTAACAACATCCAAAGATTTTTTCAATTAAACTTTTAATTTATGATACATGATCATGTGCTTATTGACATACATCAGTTTTACATAAATCATCTCTGTGACTATCATGTATGAACGAAGCAAAGAATTCCTCAATATTTATTTGTTTATTTATAATTACCAGCGAAAATTAAATGGGTCTCTTGGTAGGCGGGACTCGATTGCTTACCAAGTCTCACTACGAGATTGAATTATGCGCAAGTCTGAAATGACTGCATCCAAGGCACATGGTATTTACAAACTTATGAGTGGGAATCCCGAAAGCCATCATTCATATTTTGCAGTGAGTCAACGGCGTTTCAAAACATCGCGACTTGGTCCCCCGTGGAGACGAACATCTCTCCTTTAGCGCGGCCCGCAGAAAAATTTCGCCTCACCGGAATAAGTTTAAGTTTTTCCCTTACGCGGCAAGCGCGCCTAATTTAGCAAATGGCCTACTCTTTCTCTCTCTCCCTCCCGAGAGATAGAGAGAGGGTAAAAAGCCGGCGCGACATGAATTCGTAATTCCATCCATTAATCTCCATTGACGAGGTCGCATTTATTTAACGTTGCTTCTTTTTTATATTCCTCATCGCAAAACAAGCATGACTCACTTTGGGGTTGACGGGAGGGTAAGATGGGCTTGCGGGTGGAAGGTCCTTACGCGATGAGGGATGGGAATACCTCTTCGTGTTTTGCTCCGCCAATACCTTCCTGCCCCCCTTCCTCATCCCCCCTGTCTCCAAGCTGTGTTGCATCCAATGCGTCATCCATTCCAGTTCCTTCCACTATCCCATCATCCACCGCCTTCTTCTTATAATGCATTCGCACGCACATGGTTTATTTTATCCTTTCCGACCCATAATCCTTTGGAAAGAACTGCTTAGCTCGCATGGGGCCGTGTAATGAGACGATATACGGCTCCAGGTGGGTCATTCTCCGGAAAGTCTCGATTTGATTTCAGATTCCGAAGCCATAAAGGCTGATTTATGTACTCGGGGCATTTGCGTGAACCTCACTTCACCCGTGAACTAGGGCCTTATTCAGTAAGAACTCGACCCGGTCGAAACAACAAAAATCCGTGGATTTGACGTCGCTGACCCCGACAAATCTCAAATTGTGAATGGCCCTGTTTGAAATTTTTGAGGCTTTGAAGTCAACATTTCGTCACTTTCGAGGCTCGAAAATTCTGAGAACAGACAAAATATCCCCCCCAGATCATATTACTGACTTACTTACATAATGCGTTTATTATGGTGGAACAGCGTTTACCTTGAACGCGCGTCGCCAAATTCTAACATAAACCAAAGGGATAAAATCCACCATGATTTGCCCCGAAAAAATCATTTAACCCGGTCGTGTCAAACGGTTTTTCCATGGCGAGCTAAATTCCTTTGTTCAATGTCTTGCATTCGTGCACTAACTGGCTACCACATCATTTGTGAAGATCGTAGTGAATGAAATGTCCAAATTCTAAGTTCTACTTCTTACGTTTCATTTTGGATCGCGGTTGGCTACAGCACTTATTAGCTTACACTTAGCTTACAGCAGCCAGTCACGCTAGTTGTCATCTGGGTTTGGTAAATAATGCCATGAACTGGCTGGCACTAGCTGTATGAATATTCCGGTTTAAGCTGTTGATATTATTTTTAATGAAGTGGTAAAATTATATCCAGTGCTCTCCTTAGGAGTATCCTCGCCTTTGTTTTTCTTTGTTCCTCCTAACATCCAAACTTATAGATCTCTTTCACATGTTAACATTTAAATGCGGCCAAATATTGTTGACATGTGACAGTAATTGCGGACAAGAGTTCTGTTAACCATCGTTGATCAGTTTTACCGCATAGAATCATAGATTTAAGAATAGCATTCATCATCAGCACTTAACTCCTGAAGACGACGATAATTCTGATTATGTGAAACCGTGACTATCACCGGCTCTTACTACTTTGACATTTGCTTCGACGATTATCCTTAGACGGGTAGAGGGTCTTGGAGCGTTAGCAGTTTAAGTATATGCATGTATAAGGTGAGCATAAACTCTGAGGTTAAGTCACGGATATCATTCCATATTTTCATTACGTAAATATCAAACGCACATAAACAGTAACTACACCTGCATTGCACCTTTGAAGTACAATGCAAGCCACCTCCAAGGCGTCCGCCACGGGGTGAATCGCACTGACGATTTGAAGACGGATGTGATTGGCCATAACGTTTTGGAAATCATAAGCAGTCACCGCGAGAACGATTACCAACATTCTATTTCAGCTGCAGCGTTTGGAATAGTCTTCTCTCCAGTAAATTAAAAATGTGAAAAAAAAAAATAATCCGCCTCATTTTTCGTCCAGTTTCGTTCGCTACCATCTGACGTCATCTGGACGCAACGGTCGTCCAGCAAGGACACACTCTCTGGAAAAAATAGAGAATTATTCGCTTCGCGTGTGGGGAAGGGAGTTGGGGGATGGATGGACGGTGCGCTGAAGGGAGCCAAGAGGGGCGGAGTCCTTGTCCTTCCCTTTCCGGACGATTTAATCCCCCCCCCCCCCAACTCCCCACAATGGCCATCCTCCACTCTTCGCAGCGGCGGTTAAGTGGAGACTAGCACGCTTCCACGGGCACGCGTGTGTCTCACGCGGACGTGCTTATTGAAGTGGGGCATGCATACACTATGGGAGGGATGAAAGAGGGGAGAAAGAAGGCTAGAACTGTTTAGTGGAAGGATGTGTATGAGGAAGAGGGTGGGTGCATGCAGACGGTAATTCACGCCAATATTCAGGCACGTATTGTTGGCACGAGGGCGCCACGGCACATATGGATGGCTTACGGTGGGATTGGGAAGGTTTTCCCACCCTCCCCCTCCCACTCCACGTAGCAGAATAGTTTCCATTTGTCCGTGGTGTTCCACAAGGATCCGTTTTTGGCCATAACGATAAATACTACAAAATGCAATGCCCATTTGTTTTATTTACTACAATGTGCTTCAACGCCTAGGCCTAATCTTCAGGTACAAACTGGGAACAGCAGTATCTTCAGCAACAAGCATTTTATACCTGTAGATGACGCCTAATAGTTGAGACGCGTTTTAGTATATAAAACATTTGAGTAGTAAAATTTGTCGTTTTTATCGTTATAGGATGCTGTTTCACCACATCTCGCCAAGTATAGTTTAACTGTCTTTTGCCCTTTACTGTTCTCCAGTTTCGTACCAGATCTCCCGGAATGTGTAAAATATTTTAAATACTTTACGGGAAGATGACCTGCTAATATATCAACATTGCCACCTACATAAACTACGGTGAAAATCAATTCGCTACCATTTCCGGCAGGGGAAATATTGCCTTTTTGAGCCTGAAACATTCCCAGGCTTCAATGATTATAATTGGAAAAGCAGGCTTGGTAAAACTGAGATAAAATACTGCTCGAGTTTTAACCCAAAATATTTCTGTTTCTCTTTCCAAGTAGGTATTATGAAATATTTAAATGACAATAACACCTGGTGTGGACAGATAACATTGATCAAATTAAAATAAATATCACATTATAAGCTCAAATTGAAGTCCACAGATGTATGAAGCTTTGAAAAGAAGCTAGGTGCATGATATAAATTTCAAAATTATTATTTAATCATGTAGACCATTGCTCGTTGATATTTAGTGATGTGGCTGACACATTGGGCATTTGGTATTAACTGCAACAAAATATGTAAGGAATATGCATTTGGTATGGTTAAATGTGAATAACATACACTTAAGAAGAATTTATATAAGCCATAAGTGATTTTAATTACCAAAACTTTTCCTTGTATAAAATGTAGTGTTGAGTATCCCGTTTCACGATGGAATCCCTTATTTACCACTAGGATGATATATCGGATACAAATCTAGGCTGTAAAAATTGACATTAAATCATGTTTTTTTTTAACCAGCTGGGCACTGCTAGGGGCCTAATTAATTTTTTCTGTTATTTATTAGTGACAGCTTCACCGTTAATTTCTCTGAAATGTAGTTCATAATTTCTATCCTTGCCCAACCACTTAACTACATAATTTGTCCTAAGTTATTCATTCGTCATTAACTATTCAAAAATTTTGAATGCTAAAACAATTGCAAAAACTAGCTCTAAGACCGAAATTTGAGACTTTTTCCTTGACGCATGATCTCGAAAATAATTTTTCATTTACGAGTCTATTTTTAAGTTAGGCAAATTATTTGTTCATTTCTATAATATAATAAATTCAATAATTTGATAACATTTTTCCCTATTTTTAATAAAGTTAAAAATAAATTATTCCAAGCGTAAGACCATTATGACAAATGTGTAAGTGTGACTTTTTCCTAGTCACATGACCAAACTTATAGTTCATATTTTACGAGTAAAATTTTGCTATTACGACTAATTTGCTCTTTCCTTCTTCTCCTGCATCGCAAATACCCCTATTGCAAATTTTAAATTTATAAATTGTGCAACGGAAGAAACTTTATACTGTTTTACCCTTTTCTCTAAAGGACATGTTCCTAGAGTATTAATAAGTTATTTATTTTTATCGCCTGTAAGTAACTCTCGACCCACATGCCCTCTGGAGAGAGGAAGGACTTCCGCCTGGCTCTTAAAAAAATTACTCAAACTAGCACGAAGACCCTAGTTTAAACACGGAGATGGAGGACGGCCTCCGGGGCTCCTATGAATACTGCAAACAAAAATCTCGCGACTCAAGAGAGCACGGAAAGTGGGTCCAGTCTTCCTCCCGACGCGGCGAGCCTATTCCATTAGTGTGTTGGTTATGTGCCGAGGAGACTCGGAACGGGAAAAGTGCTCTCCACACATTCGTTCCCTCACGAGAAAGTATTTAACACCACGCTCATTCCACGTATGCACGGACGCGTGTTTCGTAACTCTCTCGCCTTTCCTCGTTCCGAGCCCTTTTTGCCTGGAGTATATTTATTTGATCCTCAAGGGATGGGCCGGGGGGGGGGGGGGGTGGTTAGAATGAATGCGGAAAATTTTATCATGGTACTGCTGAAAAACTGCTTTAAAATAACTCAATGCATCGCTTACTTACTCGGATATCTATATATCCGAGTAAGGCCTATAACGTCTTTATTGGTGCAAGATTGAGACTTATAAGTCCCTTCTTCCATCTAACCACTCGTTAGTGTGTGAATACAGTGAACATGAAAAACACTGAAATATACCAATCAAATGAATAATACTAAAAACAATAGAAATAGAATATTAACGCGACATAATGAAGTATCAGAAATAAGTGTAAAAAGATATGTACAATTGTGGGGAAAAACGAGAAGATTTTGGCTGGCATCCGTCACGGAAAAATGCCCACTGCAGGAAAACACCCACACATGAAGGGGGTGTGAAAAACCTGCGAAAACCTACTGAGAGAAGCTAATGTGACTCATGATAATGAATAATATAAATACACAATAAATACCAGAATGGAATTTTTTTAATGCATTTCTTGGAATAGAGAGTATTTTATATGAATTCGGCATATTGAGCTGTGTGCTTTACTATTCACCCTGCTGTGCCTTGAGAAGTGTCTTATGAAATTGCTTTTTGAAATAAAACTGTGAAGGAGCATTTCGAAGGGTAATGTGAAAATTATTCCACTCACGGCAAGCGGTTACAGTAAATGATTTATTGAATATAACGGTTTGGTGGTGAGGTATTACAAGTTTTGATTCCCTCGTGTGTTCCATGCACTTTGTTGAGTTTTTGAAAATCTTCTGTAAGGTACTTTGGCGTTTTTGTGTAGTTCGGAACCCCGCGGAGGCGATACAGTTCCAATAAAAATCAATACAATAAAGTGAATATTATTCCAATTGGAGGAATTTTCTTACCTGGGAAGCAGGATCACCAGTGATGGAAGAAGCTAGAAAGACATTGTGAGTAGAATAGCCCAAGCAAAGAAGGTATTCTACCTGGAGAAGAGTCAGCTGACAGCTGGTTACACAAGTGATCTTCGGATTGATGCTTAGTGATGATAATAAATATAATTCCCTCGTAAATCCTAGAAAGACCTACAGTCAAAAGCAATTAGGCTGCAATAAAATTACTTGAACCAGATCTTAATGAAATACAAGCAAACAAACCAAAGAACGCAGCTAACCAACTTTTGGATTATTGACAAGCAATGATAAAGTTCAAAATCCAAAATGTATTTTATAACAATCACAAGTAGACAACAGATAATGTTTTTCAGGAACGACAGAATAAAGAACTCATCACCCATATCTGTATTACTTATATGTATACAACTTTTCCAATTCTCTGACAAAATATACAACCTTTCAGTTTGCTGGATTCAAGCATACCAAATGGGCAAAAATGAAAAAGCTGAGTCCAGATACATCAACACATGATAAAATTTTAATTTAAGTACATAGCTGTAGTATTTCCCAAACTCTTTCCATGATCCTCATACCTATATTTATATCCAATATTGTAATAATCAATTGTAAACTTTGAACACAAATGTGATAAGTACGCAAGCAACATGACCAAATGAGGAACTTTATAAAAATAAAATTAAAAGCAATAACGAATAATCTTAATTCTAATCCAACAGATAAAGAGGAAATCATATGTATGTACATGCACAGGTGTCAATGACCCCTCCTTTTTCATTTCGTCCCCCCCTAGGATGTACAGCACCGCTCACCCCAGGGGTTGGTAGCACCCACGCCCACTTTGGGTACCACTGCCGTAAAATATCAACTATCTATTTTCAAGGATCACAAGTGAAAAGTACATACTAAGTAAATACATCAGAGTATTAAGTCACAATAGTTAAGTTTTTACTTGACTTATGGTGCTAATGATCATTATACTCATCAAAAGCTTTCTGGGTAGTTTCTTCCTCTTCAGTTTCATGGCATGCGGCTGGATTGGATGAAGAAGCTCCTACAATGAAGGATTTCAGGAAAAAAATTAATTGTTTTCTACCACACAATAATATATTTTACACATATACTACTTAATCCAAGTCAAGGAATTAATGTGTAAATTGATGCTTTCTTTGATATGGATCTTACTATTTCACCTGTTTATAGCAGGAGCTTTATTGTGAGTCCTTTCGCCATCGCTATCAATAGTGACAGCGACAGCCCTCTTCTTCCGAAGGCTTCGTTCCATAGAACAAGCATTGACATCTGATGTAACTATTGCATCTGCCCTCAACTGGATAGCTGAATAGGATAGCCGAAATACATGGATTTATCACTGCCATGTAGGTACACCATTAATGTACCGATATGTATTAATTAATAAAAAACTTACCTTCATTATCTGATGGAAGATCCAGTCCAAGAGCGAGGAACTATGAAGCACTTCCCAGAAGAGTCGTACTAGAGTACTGGATACCCCGTCACTTGGCCAAATAAAACAAAAGCGTAATCCACACGGGCGTGGGTCAAAACGACATTATAGACAGAGACAATAATTATATACAGAGACAATTATCCAGCTGAAGGTTGGAGAAAAATCTCACATATTCACACAAACACACTCAAAACACAACGCAAATGCCAGTAGATTGTACAATCGATACTTTCATGAATCACTATAGATCCATCTGTCAGATATCGATAGATGATGCTCGTTCCGATGGTTCGAAGGTGTTCCGAAGTCGTCCAAAGGATATCCAAAATATATCCCACAGACAATTGTTATTCACTTCAGACAACAGAGAAACGCGTTGAAAGCATCATTTTTAAAGATATTTTCTTACTTAAATGTTTTGAACTGAGATTTTGAGACCTGAGATTGAAATTTTTCTGAGTGTGCGACTAGGCGTAATTATTAAGTTGCAAAGAGATCTGAATGCGCCTGCAACTTCGTGCAACCCTTTCTGCAACGTTGCTGCAACATTTTGTGTTCACTGGGTGAATTCAATCTGTGGTAATAAATACTTATGCATAGCGTTAGAGAGATAATGTTTGTTACGGAAAGCTTTGCAATATCTTTCTTATTCCAAGCGATAAGCGTCTCTTATGACTTTGAATTTGCCCCCTAGATAAGGTTTCAGACTGATTGTCAACTCAGCCTTCTCTCATGATAAATCACTTAAACTAACTTTATATTGATGTCTACTAATGATGATTAATAATAAAATACGGCTTTGAAGAAATTGACGCAATGTATTTTCCACACCGTTAATTCTATAAAGGATCACTTCAACGTTTCTACGGCCAACTTTGACGATGGTAGTTTCCGATTGTAACCTTGATCGTATCCTTTTTATAATATAACTTTGATGAAATTACTACGTGAACTCCTTCATCGTGGAACGTATTAGAGGATCAATAATCTAGATTTCGTGTTAATTATCGCACGAAAAAATAAAAAAAACTGTCGCATGATTCCGTAGAAATATCGTATGATGCACAACCGCTTGATATAATTTCCAATCAATGACGGTCACAAACGCTTAAGATGTCACGACTCAAGAGCTCAATCGACGAAACCATGTGATAAAATTTGTGTATTGTCATGCAATTATTATCACGGTGTTTCGAGAAATGACCACCAGAGGTTCGGAGCCGCCATCATAGGCTAACGGCGACACCTCATTTAATAGTTGGATCAATTTTTGCTTATGTACAGGGTTGCATGAAACTTTGTATACGTGTTCTAATTACTGATGTTTACGGATAAGATGGGAAAAATTGCACCAAAATGATTTGTTTTTTTTTGGCAACACAATGCTATTTTAACACATAACCTTATGGCATATGACATTTCGGAATAAATCGAATACATATGTGCCGATTTTCTTCTAAACGCAAAATAATACATTAATTATAATTATAATTGATACTAACAAATATCAAAGTGTCACGCCGAGTCCAATATTCTAAAAAAACCGTATATCAATATAATTTCGTCAAAATGTCAAATACCGCGCCTAAAACTCTCATTTTGTAATTAGGGAAAAAATTAATTCGTTATTCGTCATATCCACCTCCATTGAATACAGGGATGTATATCAAGTTCAGGTCAAAAATCAAATATCAGCAACTCCTTGCCAACATTTCGGAACATAATTTATTCCATCTTCAGGGATAAATAAAAATATATGCAATGGTGAACAACAGCAACAGCACAGCATTTACGCTAATTCGTGAATAATTATTCGTAACATAACTACCTTAGAATACATTAGTTGAGTCATTCAGCATCAAGATTTATATCACATTTTCGGAACTTTTCTTGAACGGAATAAATTTAAAAAATAATGAATAAATTTGTAATGTACTTCCATTGCATCCTTTGTGATTTTATCGTTGTCAGCATTGATTTCAAAGTTTCTTTTATCGAAGATATTGGAGATGTTCTAATGTTAAACAGCGTAGTAAAATAAATAAATAAATGACGACTTCATTTTCGAGCGAAATTAGGACTGTGCAGTCCTTTATTACATTTAACTCGTTCATCACACATTAACACCCACTCCCTGAGTGGATAAAACCCACCCAGTCGGGACTCGAACCCGCGACCTTCACATCAGCAGGCGAGGACGTTACCCCGCCGCCACCACGTTAGGCGAGGCCGGTGGGTAAATATGATAGTTGCATAACCCCTGAAATAAGAATGTTGTCTAGTAGGTTAAAATGCTTTATAATGATATAAAAACTGCCAATAGTCGGTAGTAGTGATATAATGTAATTCATAATTGTGTATGCAGAGGGCATAACTCGGCAATGAATCTAACTGCATGCTCTACAACTCGGCAGTGACTATAATGAACTGATGGTAATGCACAAAATAATTGACAAATTCCTGACAAAATCAGTAACTGTGTTATAAATCTGTGATACTGAAGGGCTCAATTAATATATTCAAGGTAGGTAGTTATGTTATGGATAGATATTAACGAATTGGTAAAAAAAATATATAAATGAAATACTAACTTTGTTTCCTTCCACAGATTTATTTTCTTGGTATAACATGTTTCGACACATCGGTGTCATCATCAGGTATGATGTGTCAAACATGTTGTACCAAGAAAATAAATCTGTGGTAGGAAACAAAGTTAGTATTTCATTTACGAAATTCAACTTCCACCTAGTTGAGCCTGAAAAAATGGAAAAAATATATTTTTATTTAGCCCTGAAGATGGAATAAATTATGTTCCGAAATGTTGGCAAGGAATAGCTGATATTTGATTTTTGGCCTTAACTTGGTATACATCCCTGTATAAATTAATTCTTGCCTAATTTCCATTATATGGTGAGTTCCAACGCATGAACAGATGCGCACAATGAATTGTGGTCTAAGAATTATTACTCGATCTCCTATAAAAATATTAAAATGTGCGCTCAATTAACCACGATTACCGATCCAACGACTAAGTTTATGGTGATATGTTCGTAATGTGTGCGTATTCACACCTCTTCTGCTTTCGAACGGTGAATCAGGGGAACTCGAGCTCACGTCCTCCTGGTCGCTGCCCTTATGGCAATCGGCCAACTTTCCGATACGGACGAGAGAAGCGTTGAGAGTCGATCATCCACATGTTCTCACGCCCACGCGAACCAGCGGTGAGCACCGGAGTACGGAATCGTCTTTTTACATTAAGGAACTTGGACGCCGAAGAGCCGACGCACGGCTAGAAACATTGGACGAGACTGCACGCCCCTTGGGTTTGAGCAGGATCTCACGTATCTCAGAGCACGCCTGCTACTCGCAGAATGACCGTTAAAGGAATAGAATTGATTCCAGGTTAACGTTAAATAAGAGCAGCAATAGATACGGGTGAAGGTTTTCGGGTGTTCAACCGGGTTAAAAGACTCATTTCTACCTACAGGTAGTCTGAGCGAGATTTTTTCCTGGTCAAAATAGAGACCATTTTCAAATTTTATTTTTAAAATTAAGAAGCAGTACGAATTGTGAAGAAAATAATTTAATATTAATGACACAAAAACATTGTTTTAAATTTATGAAATTCATAATATTTAGCTAAGTATGCACTTGTAAGGTTTTAATTCCACTTATTTTTTTCACGCCGTACGCTGGAAACGCCTTCACAAACGAATATTTTTTGCTATTCTGTAAAAACGTTTGCATAGATTGATTTATTTTTTGATTAAATGAGAAGGCATTACAGAACACATTGTTAAATTTCTATTACCCTATCCCACCTAACGATATAGTGTCTAACTCGCATGATCATTTTCCTTACGGCTCAAAGCGCATATTCTCGCACCCAAAATTATAAGACCTTCATCAAGAAAGCCTTATATATGTGGCCCCTTCCGAGGATGAATGTAACTTCGAGAATTAATTTTTAAATGGCAAATCCGTGATAGTCTGAGGAAATACCATTACATCACGATGACAGCTATTTTGAATCAATTAATTGAAACCTATTTTGCCACCTAGTATGAATATAAATGCAATATTACTGAGAATAAACCAGATATTTTCAAATTCCCACTCCAAGCGCATGTCCATCATCACTTCTATCACGTTGCTCCCCCTACCACTCCAGTGGGTTCCTCGAGCTTCCAAACTTAGTTGTGAGTGCCGGCAATTGGCTGCCTGTCACACCAACTTTGAAAAGATGGTTCCCGTTACCAGCCGCATAGCCATTGTAACCGTGGGCGAGGCGACCAGTCGTGCTGGTACTGTTTACCAAGCTCGGATAGTTACAGTGACCAAAAGATAAGTATGGTGACCAACTGCAATTGTTTCATCAACTTACAACCACGTGACCACCAATTTTACAGGTTACCGAAAACAACCGTTTTTCTGCGTGTGCTTTTCTGTCTACTTTTAAAAATACCTTTCCGCAAGGTTTATCTGGCAGTTTATCACTGAATTTCCATGGTCTTGCTGGAACCTACGAGAGCATTGATCGTGTTTCTAAAGTAATTTAAACACCATAAAAATGGCATACCTTTGCGTAAATACATCTAAGAACCAAAGCCAATATAATAAATTTGGCATCAAAACAGTCTATTGAAGACAATATTAAGTACGGAAGAACGGAGAGAGTTACAGAGGCACTAAAGAAGGTGAAATTCGCCATACGAAATCATTTTACTTGACCGGGATTCGAACCCGTATCTCCCAGGTACCGGTCATGTGTGTTAGGTTAAGCTTGGTGGTGTAACTGGCTAAAGCACCTGACCGGAAATTAGGAGATCTGGGTTCGAATCCCACTCAAGTCAAATGATTTTTAAATGACGAATTTCACCCTCTTTGGAGTAAGATACGCATTAACATCCATGTCTTGAGAGGAGAAAAAGCGACCCAGGGAATCGAACCCGCATCCCTCGGGTTAGCAGGCGTGGACGTTACCCCGCCGCCACTGATGTTAGTAGGAGTAGCAGCCAATATGTAGAAATATAGCGGTTGGCGTTGATGAGATTGGAGTGGAGAGCTGCTGCAAACATATCTTCGATTGATGACTACTTCTGTTTGCAATAAAATTGAGGCAGCCTGATGATCTCACCCTAGTTCTTTAGGACCCTACCTTACCTGAATTATACCGAATTTCCTTCGACGTACCTACCTAAGTATTTTGATAAATGAGGCAATGATGTGTTGCGACGCTTTAATGTTCACTCTGATTTATTACCAATCGTTAATAGAACACCATTGGAATGTTCTGTTTTTTTTACAAGTTCACAGCCATGTTAAACACTACTAATGTTCATTCTATTTCGCATTCCCTGGTCAGGCAGTCACTGGTTATTAGACAGCTGGCTCTAATTAGAATGATTAAGGCTTATGATTATACACATGACCTCTATTCCTGACCTCGTTTTCTTCTCTCTCTGCACAACCTTGAAACTAAGAATTTCCTTGGGAATTTATTAGTGTAATAGAGTTTAAGCCAAATAGAATGCAACTGTATGGACGAATATCAACTTTCCTTGACTCCGAAATTATCTTTCAAATCAAAAGGAAACGTTGCAAGAATTTAAATAAAATTATAATACGAGTATTTCGTAATTGTTACTAAGAACTTCTAGAGCTTCGAGTGTCCATATTCCGTGAAAAATTACTCACTATAGCTGTCACTATACTATCATAAATGTGTTGTTGATAGAAAATTGATCTAGCATATGAGGTGATTCATCAGTTGGGAAATAATTAATACTTAAGGAGAAATTCAAATATATTTCACGTACAAAACTGAAAATCAGAATTTTTTAAAATTACGCCAAAAAAGGTGAAGACAACTGTCTTAGTACAAGTAATTTTAAAAGGGACAAAGATCATAGATCTGTAGGACAGTATGTTAGGATTTATATACATTAATTATAATGAAATAACAGGATGAAAATATGAAAAATGTTACTGTAAGTGGTAATTTCATGTTTCATCTATTTTTATACTTGATTTCCTCGGTGAAAATGTAATGTGTCCTATGTATGATAAAAATATTATGTTGCACTGCGTATCATTTAGCAAGCTCCATCAACTTGAAATTGCCTCACCAGTGAGAAAAATAATTCAAGGAATTTGGTAATCGTCATTGAATATATTTTTTTTTGTCCAGTGACCTGACCGTATAAATACTTGGTTATTTATCCTTATGTAGGCATTGATAGTTAGCGAAAGAAAGTATCCACAGGTTATTGCTTGGGAAGTGAGGGTCAAATTCTTCTATAATACGCAAAAGACCCTGTGTTTATTGACATGATTTCAAGTAGTACTAGCAAAAATACCCGTTGATTCTTAACGGGAGAGAAAAAAACTTGAAAATAATGTAGTAGTGCTGTTTACACAAAAGTGAAATGATTTCGAATAGAAAAAATATAATCAAATAGCTTTTAAATTTATATCAAAAACATAAAAAATCGAAAACCGAATAATGGTATCCTGATAATACATAGATGATGGTTTATAATTAAATAGAAACGTTGTTGAAAGCGGAAGGTACCTGTTGAAATTCAACGCGTGTGAAAAACATTGAACAATATTATATATTAAATTATTTGAAGAAAACCACAAGTCCTGAAGAATAGTGTCAGCGTGGTCATTTAAGGAGTTTGTAACCTATCTTATACGTTGTGTTCATTGTAGTAGACCCGCTGATCATTTTCCAGATGCACGGAGAGATGAGTTACCGTTGGTCCTCTTTCATGACGGGAAACCCAAAAATGGGCCACGCAGACTCATTACTACTTAAATAGCACCCAGGTTGATAGATGGTCACCTCGTCCCTCCGGTTCTCTTGAACCGTCTTCTGAGTGATTGACGGCTTCATCGCTTCCCTTGTATACATGCATGTATATGCATTAAATGACTTAATTGAGTAGCGCTATTCAACTTTGATATATGCGTTTAGTATCTTAATAAGGATTGGATAGTAGGGCACAATCCAGCGGTTGACAACGTCAAAAGGAGCATTTGTAGCGTCATACATGTTTATTTGACCTATCAATCCACCGTCAACCGGATTGCGCCTTCGGTGTAAAGAGTAACCATTATCATTGGTTACGATTGCTAAATAAAAAATCTATGGTGATTCTTAGAGCACTTGCCGATTTTTATGCGCGGATGTCGTTCATTATGGAGAATTTTCGTTCTTTTTTCGGGTGAGAAGCATGTAGTGACGTCATTATAGTTTCTGCCATTTAAAACAGAGTAAAGTTTCAAAACAGATGAATTTTAACCAGATTTATAGTTGGTTACCCGACCGTAGGTTGGGTTGGGATGAAATTTGTGCGGTTCTTAGCGTAACCCGAGAAAAACCACGGGGAGATACTCATACGATCGCTGGTGGACATGTCTTTGAGCATCCAAGTCTAACCTTTGTCGTTTTTAAAGCGAGGACTCAGTCACTCGCTAAGATGAACTTCCTCATGCTTTAGGAAATTTTTTCAAAAGGTTATCCTTTATTCTATTAGGCATGTTTATATTTTTAATTCCAAGGAGGGGAAACACAGCGGCGAGTGAAACTCTTTAATAGAAAACTCTATAATTGAGTGAATGTAAGTTAACTGCAATATAACACTTTTAAACATACATAAATATTTTGTAACCTTTATGATGTGGGAATCGGTCTAAAAAACAGTTCACAACCGTAATGAGAGGCAGGTGGTTCCACTACGTGTTATACATCTGAATATTAAACGATAGTAAACAAAGCTGTGTTTGTTGTAGCAAGAGAGGCATTATTACCATTACTATTCGCTGCACATAAAAATTCTTGCTCGTTTAATTGCTTGCGTAGCCTCTTTAATTACTTTATGTGTATCGTTTACCACGTAAGTGTTCTCTCATGTACATAGAGTGCCCCTATGAGAGCTACTTTGAGAATAGACTTTGAAGAGTAAACTTGTAAATGTGCATTGAATTATCGATTACCCCCCGAAGCAATCTATCATGGGGCCCTTGGGACTCTGGCCCGTCTTATACAGATTTCCTTTCTACGTGTTATGATGGGCCTGCAGGATAACATGATATTTAAATGCTAGAGGCATGAATATCCTTTGAAATCAAATCTCTGGTTCCCAATGAAATTAGATATGAAACCACTGCACCGAACCCAAAGCTTAGCATGGTCTACCAGGGGGGGCTTCGGAGGCCCCGAGGGCTTTTCAATATAGCCTATGTTACAGCCAGGTATCTATATATTCTATCTAAATGTCAAATTTCAGCTCAATCGGTCGTTTTTGAGTGATGGAGCAACAGACAGACAGACGGACATAAGGACACCATAAAATTTTTATATACGCTGTTTTCGGTGGTAAATATAATAAATAAATTTTGACCAAAGTCTGGTTGTCAAGAAAATATGCTGTTGTTGATTTCTGAGAAAAATGTGCGTTTTTGCAGCTTAAATCTCGGTTTTCAGGCAAATACGAATATGAAAAGGTAATTGAGTGAAAGGAGTATAAACTTCATTCTTTTAGCTATTTGATAAAAAAATCCCAACCCTTTATCTTGAGGGGACGTAGTTTTAAAAAGATAAAAATGAAACCACTGCACAAAACCCAATTTGCAGCTTAAACCACCAAAGCACCCCTTTTTGGGACCTTTTGGGGCCCTGAGGTATTTAGGTCGTAAGGTAGTCGTGAGGTATATCTATCGTAAGGGGGAAAATTATAAATGTTGTTTGATGTTCCATCCTAGATTTATGCAACGTTTTGGCAAAAGTTCCTGCACTCTTGGGTCATCACCCCATATGTATTTTTTTATAAGGCTATAGTTTTGCCCGTGTTTCAACGGGCGTCTTCACGTTTAAGTTATAGAAGAAACTTTGATCTGAAACGCCTGTTGGTATATCGGCAAAACTTTTGTCTAAAATACTCCCAGCTAGAGTGCTGGAATACATTTAAAAAGTCACTTAGGTAATTTTTCCACAGTAACTTTTCTTTCTCGATACGGCGTCCAACATATATTTTCATCTTCAGAATATGAAATTTTCAAAGTGACCTGATGTTTTACATCTATATTCCCCCATATTTTATTAATTTTCATAACCTGTTTTAAAAAAAACCTAAGCAGGAAAATGTATTCTTGGGATTGGCAGCTAAATGCGGTGTAAGTTTTTAACAGGTAATTAAATTCCACCATTCAGCATCTGAGTGTGAAGCACTCCAAATGCATTAACAGCGTGAGAATTTCGTCATCAATCTATTCAAGCCTCAATTATTCCAGCGTTTTTAATTTCGTGGAAGATTTTGATATAAATGCATAATTGGAAGGGGAGAGAAAGGAAATAACACACAACATTAAGCACTATATAGCATGGTGAAGGCATACTGATGGGCTGATATTTTTCGATACGTCTTTCGATGGATAGGTTTTATAGCCCTAAAATGAGCTTCCTGCCATTAACAGTTATTCAGACCCCAATTTTGCCGCAATAAAAACTAACTCACTGGTGTAAATCCTTTTCTGCTCACACAAATTCCGAAACAACCTCATCCATTCGTGAGAATGGGTGACCATTATAAAGACGAGCAACTTCCAGAGGCTTATAAAAAAATGTTTCCATTGATGCCCGGAGAACAAAAAAAGGGTTGTGGGTCCCAAATAAATTACGAGCTACCGCCCGAAGTTCCTTGTCCCTTGCTCCTCTTCTCTAATCATTCAGAAAGACAGGTAGTGGGGACTGCGTTCAGCGGTAGGTATCCTATCATCAAAGCATCCCTAAATTTAGGTGTGGGTTTCGCCTTTTGGGAATGATAAGTTTTTTCCCCTACAATTTTCCCTCAGTTATAAAGAAGCTGGCGTTTCATTAATTACTATCAGTCGCGTTATTGCACTAATCGGAAGTGGAACTCAGAGGGAAGAAAGTTCGGTATCAAAAAGGCGATCCTTCCAAAATATAAGAACTCTTTATTTTGTGATAATATATTTTCAAATTTGAGAGGAGAAAGTGTGACTGATGAGAGTGTTCTCTTATGCTAGATATTTGACTCAAAAATTTCAAATCACTCTTCACACTTAGAAAAAGGAATGATGCCGGTTTCTCTGCAATCAAATGATTAAGGGAGGTGCACGATAAAGATTTTTATTTTGATGATGATGGGACTACTACTATGCTCAAAGAGGATGCTAGTATGAATGAAGCAGTACGTGAAAACATTTGCATGGAGTTTGGCACACTGTGGATCAGAGAAATGGAAGAATGGAAAACCTGACCAGAAAAGTATAGAAATCTCCGAGACCTGATGTTCGAGACAGATGCTGAAAATGAAATCTACTGATTAAGTGAAGAATGAAGAAGTTTACAGAAAAACCGATGAAGAAGGCGTGTATGGATCGTAGTATCGTAAGACAAAGACGAATCAGGTGGATATTTCACACCCTGAGACACAATACATTATGAATTAAAAGGTAAAAACCTTGTTTTTCCTCATTAGATATTAATTTTGACGAACATGGTTTCGACGGTTAACGTCATCATCGGATCACTGGAAAACACCAACTTCACAATGCATTAAGCAAGGACATAATTGAGGGAAAAATAGATGAGATGATTCCACGAGGAAGACCGAAGGATATGTGTGTGTATATTTTGCATGGGCCAAATTAATGAGGGATATGAAAAAGATGGAATAGCAGAATGTAAAAAAAGTTGGTAATAAATTGGAAAAAATGGAGGGCTGCAGTAAACCAATCATAGGATAGAAACAATTATAATGAGGTGCGCAAAATAGTTCAAGCATGGGGTACTTTTCTCGTGCAGTAGGTTTCTGAAAAATACCGGAGGAAACATTCATAAATTCCAGAATGTGATGGAAACAGTTATATTTTCCTGATATCCAACCTCCGGTGCAATTTTCTGTAATTGAAGTGACCTACGTAAATGGAGCGATGAACCATTTGACTTTTTTCTGAGATTCCGGATTGCCTCAGTAATGGCTTTAGGGAGACGTTGATCCTCGATTTGCATCACAATTTTTCTGACTTGTATCTATGTGCCGGAGCAAAATTGCAGCATTACTCCCGATTATTCTATCTACGCAAATTATTTGCTGACGGAGGGCATGGGAGTGAAATTAGAAAGCCGCTTTCAATGAAAATTAATGTGGTTACGAAGCGTAGAGTGACAAGCTTATACGCAGCAATATTATACAAACTTTTCCACCAAAATGTAGTCAGTCATATTTGGAAACGTTATGCAGGCAAATAATTTATGCACTGAAATGATGACAAGTGGGAAATACGATTACACACACGTAAGTACTCACCATGCGACATGAAATTCAGGCTTTTGTTTACCACCTACTGATCACTATGGATTCAATGGATTTTTGCACCACACAATTCAAATCTTATTCTATGTAATTTAAAATAAATAAAAATGTTGATCAGTCATTTAAAATCTTCACAGATGAATTACTGATTGAGGAATCGAAGCCATTCATTATTTCGATAATCTAGTTGCTAGCTCTCACTCTGAATTCCATTTTTCATATCCAAAACCCTTTTCTGATAGAATACCGTGTTTACTTTGGCAACTCTGCTCACTAAGTCTTTTTTTTCTATTTTTGTCACCGCTGATTCTACTTCCCAAATTGAAAAATTCTTTCACCTTCTAGTGTTTTTCCTGCAAAGCACCACAAAGTTGTTTACATCCGGTACCAAATTTGTGATGCTCACATCATACGTCGAGTACGTAGAAAGATATATCTTACTTCGAATTCTCAAGGAAGAATCCCACTTTTACAACACCAGGTGACCAGATAAGGAGGATATAATACCAAATAAAAAAAACTATATCTTGTGTTGTAATTCTTGCCGCAAAGTAAGTAGTAAGATTTTTGGCCTATATGTTTGAAAAGGACGTAGTTTTCTATAGTATTTCACGTCCTCTGCCATACTTATTTAAGTTGCACTTTAACAGACTGTGCGAAGTTTTCACTTTATCGAGAACATGAGCAGAAAGCATGAGATCGTGGAAAACGGTTTGAAAATCCAATTTTTAATAATAATTTTGTTTGTAACGTTTTTGAATAATAAATAATTTTTGAACAATATTGTTTTTCTCAGCATTTGAAAAAACAATTTGAACATTTTCTGCGTCGATGTTTTTGTGACGTTCAATCGGCAAACTAATTCTGATGCCAGGATAAAATTCAGGCCAGCACGCTGGCTAGTACAATGCACCTATATTACCCTACGTGTTACCTCCATAATAAAATCTGTGAAACAGTTGGAAGCGACAAATTGAGGAGAAACCGTCGAACAAAGAGTTTGAGGAATCCTGTGTTCCCGCACACCAATAGTGTAGAAAAAGGGTAGATTGAGACAGTAACTCTACTAAAACATAAATCATTAATTTTCCCTTTATTCCTTTCACAGTTCTCTTTTCCTTTATCCTCTCTCTTTATGTGTGGTTTCATAAAATTCCCTGCCGCACGCCATTACAGCGCCTCACTAGTCATTACGTAGATAATGGTGTAAAATGTGGACATTATGCTTGCTATAAATAATTAATCCCGATAAAGCTTAATATTCAATCTAACAGGTTGGTAATATCCCGTTGCGTAGTGATCATGTGATAGGGTATAGAAAATTCTTTTCATGCACTTTGTAGCGGGCCTTACCTATACTTATGTCTTTGACCGGCTCCCTCCGGAGACCTATTGGAAGTAGAGAAACAATAGTGATTGTTCTTGAGCAAAAGATTCCGATGCAACTTACCTGCAAAAAAATGCAGTAATTAGGACAATGTGTATCTATTCAGCCAATTACGGATACTTCCGCAAAGCCATTGAATATTGATAATGTACTCCTACTACTGTTGCTAACATGCTGCCTTGCCGTTACCAGTGTGAAATTTAACACTCTTCCAACTTTCTCATGCATGTCATGGAATATAATACCATATTACTTCTATCACTCCATGCATTGACCTATATAAAAAATCTCATGTAATATTTTTCTAATAATGCTTTTTACTAGCAATGTTTTGCCAGTTTTCACTCATCCTTATTCAATTATCATTTTCGTACTCGAAGCAAAAGACATTGCAATAATCTTCCTACACAATTTAGGTTTCAGAACCATGCGATGACACACTAAAAACTATTTTTTTAAACTTATTTCCTCTTTGCATCTTTTCTAAGTGTACCTTTCATCACTAAATTCGTATCATAATGCTATATTTCCTTTCAATGTTTCTTGGTAGTATGACCACAAAGCTTCAGCAGTGTAAAAATGAATGTGATCTTAACAGTAGCTAATGAAATAAGGTGTATCGGAATATACTTGCTATTAAACAAAAATACGCATCAAATATCTTTCACGAGTAGATATTTTTAAGAGTGTTGCTGAATTTTTTTATAAAAAAAACACAGCCTTATGAGATTCAACATTCTAAGTTCAGTTCGTTGATATCAAATACTGCCTTATAATCTAACTAAACCAATTGTGAACTGGATACATTAGAAGTATGCTAATAATTTCCATTTCTACATAAATGTTTTTTACCCTGGCAAACAGAAAATAATGTTATGCAAAAACCAGCTGACGCTCACCCTTATGCACCTCAAAGTAAAACATGGGTGAGGATGGAATTTGAAGAAATGCATATAAATGAATTAAAAAATTTCCTGGATGAAATAGTACCATTAAAATGAAGGGACATTATTTTTGAATCTTGCAAATAGAAGTAATGAAATTCATTTTTGATGAACGAGGTTTACGGACTAGAAATTTAAGGGAGTAAATTTTATTGGAGCAGATGCTATTCATTGCGAAACGCTGGTGGAATAGACATGGTTCCCTTAATTAAAAAGCGTTCCTCCCTGGAGCTCTTTCATGTCCTTTAGAGCCAAAAATCCAATTTAAAACTGCGGAGACAATCATTCATGCTAAACTTAATTGCTCAGTCCAAACTCATGCGCAATATTTTATTTCTCTTATTCTTCTCGGTCATTTTTTAACTTTCCAAGTACTTGAACGTAACCAATTGACTTCATTCCCCTACCAGCATATCGGCCAATTAACTCTGCATTGTGTCTTCTTGTATACGTTGCACAAACTCAATAATACTACTTTGAATTTCAATGGAATTTCATACGAGAATTAGCGTCTCCAGCCACACAATGTCAAATTCTTTAAGAAAGGATATGATTTTGACAGAGAGTTGTGACTAAAACAGAATTGCTGAATTTTCTTTGCTCACCAAGACTCATGTGCCATAAAATATTCACTCCGAAAGTTAGGAGGACATTTATGGAATTGATACTTCCATTTATTCTCCCAGTCAAAAAATGATATTAAAAAACGTTTTTATGAATCGAGGATTTCATACCTACCTCCTCATATGATCAACGCAAGTGCAAATAACTATTCTGCTTATTTTATATATTTGTATGTCGTTTAGTCTTCATTATATCATATTATCGTGCAGCTTCTGCACTCAGGTCTCTATTTTAATTCTCAAAATAGGTAGGGATGCTAATGCATACCGTCATTTACTCACTTTGTATTTCTGCATCTACATTTTTGCTAAATCATGTGAGCCTCAGAAAGGAAATATGAAGTTTAATAAGGTTTGAAATAGACGGAATATTTAATGGCTACTCTAAGCGCTTTATCCGGAGTATTTTTTGAACGCCAAATCACCACAAAGAGTGTGAGAGGACGATTAAAATTGACCTACATGTAAAACTAAATCGGTTAAAGTCCATGTTTTCATTTGCGGTGATAAGGTTGCTTGTAGAACAAAATACGGCTGCAGTGGCAAGTCCTAATAGGCTTTAAGAAGTTCTCTTTATCAGACCATGAGTGGGAGCCTAAAAACTAGGCCAAGATTACTCTTAAAATTTGGATCACACGAGTTCAGCGTAATTCGGAGGTTTTTATTTTTACCCCGCGAGATTTCCTTAGAACTTACAGAAGGGAAAAAAATAAGAGAGAGATAAACGGCCTACCTGGTAGTTAAAAAAATTCTTTGCTCCCATCCGCCGCCAGTGGCTAAAATAACATACCGATACATTAAGTAGATACTTTAGTTCCTTTCCTCGTTCAATTCCTTCTCCCGATTTCCTTCTATATTCATGACAGATATCCTAAGATAACCATGCTACATTCTCCAGTTGCGGGGCACAGGATAGAAGAAAGGTGCCTGTCTGTCTTGGACCACTATTGACGCAGATTTTAATCACCATAGGGTGGAGATAATCAGATGCGGTTTTTGACCAATAAACAAAGGTTTTTTTCTTTATGTAGTTGTGATCAAAATGTGAAAAATGTAGGCATAGGTGTCTCTGTATCCCTGACCATTATTGCAAACACAGAGAAGAAGCAGAAGAATAACCCTATTAAGTTATACAATATATTTTTGTCCAATTACTCTCCGAATTTCCCGAAATACCCAGTTTCCCCCACCCTTAAATTATTTTTATAACCCACTTTTACTGGGCAGCTCTACGCTATTGACTGCGAATATTAAATACCTTCTCTTCGTCACAAGGTGGAAGTTGAATAAAAGAGGAAAATGGACCGTGGTGTCAACGACACTGCTGACAAAGAGGGATAACAGAACGTGGGACAGAGCTATCCGGAATCAATCCAAAAGAAGAGCATCAGCAACAAGGGAGACCTATTATAAGGATGGAAAAAACAGTGGTCTAGTATCTGATCAAAGGACTGACGCAGGAGTAGACCAGAAAAATGAGAAGGTTCAACAATGAAGCCTATGATCAGATAATATAAAATATTTATTTTCGTAGACCAGTATCGTCTTTTTAGGCTTTATTTACATTTACATTTTGGCCAATTTGAAATAAAGGTAACAAAATAAATAAGTATCAAATATTAATAATAATTAACTGTATATCAATTCCAAAGTTGCCTTCCATTCTAAAAATCAAATACAAGTTTACAGAAAAATTTTCCATCAGCTGTCAACAAAACACACAAAATATTAATGGGATAATTGAAAGCCATTCAAAGAATAAAATATCGGGAGAGAGGAGAAAGGGTGTACATGAAATTACATTAATTTTAAGAATTTATGTTAATGAGTATTTCATTCGTACACTCGTGTAAGTAGTTCATTTTTGTATAGGGTGCTAATTATTCATCTTACCATGATATCCTCCCGCCAAACTATCAAGCTTTTCGAAATTATTGATCAAAGAGTTTTATCTTAGGAATTACTCGGGTTTTACACCGGGTACCAAGGTCCATTATTGGACCTTAGTACCTGGTCTATGCTCAAGGTTGGCCGACGTTTCGATACTCGAGGCGAGTATCGAAACGTCGGCCAACATTATTATGGTCGGACGATAGTTCCTGAGGTAACATCCGAGAAATACCTGAGATCCATCTTTTCCGGGAAGGGCTGAAAAACTTACACTGATCAAATAGTTGTTTGAATTAGTTCCAAATGTCTGTTTTTTTCATAATCAAGGGATGAATTCTAACTTTTGGATACTGTGGTCATACAGTTATCATGGTACTATATCTCTGTTTTATGCTGAGGGTTCTGCAGATATAAACGGTTGGACCATGGAATAGGAATACGTGGGGACGCCCAGCAATGAATAGGAAAGGTAATTCAAGGATACACGAGGCCAATGTGCACGATCGGTAAAGTCAGTTGTGAGGTCGAAAAATGAAATCTTTAAACAGAAAAAGAAAGACAGAAACAGAGTGAGAGAAAAGAGATAGGGACTGGAAGCGTTCCGAAGATGGAGCGACTGTCGTGGGTGGGTGGGGGCAAGGGGGAAGAGCAGGATTTGCGACCGTGTTTTGCCTCTCGTGCCGGAGCCGAAAGGGTGGTGTGGGGAGCGGTGACGGGAGCGGGGTGGGGACTTGTCGATTTCTACTAGCGGGTCGGGGAGATACAAGGGTTTTGGGATACAAGGAAGGAGGGTCCGCACCGAAGGAGGTCTTCCATCCCAAGTGCGTCTACTCATGGACCACACCCACCCATCTAAACCGTCCCACCTTTTGTTGTGAGACAATGGACCACACAGGGACTCAAACCGGGAGACGTAGAACTCTAAGGGGAAGGGTGAAAGTATTCGAGGATCGAGAGTCGGGAGAACTAAGAGGCGGAATAGTTTTGAGTCGCGGCATCGGCTTAGGAAAAAAACTGATGAAAATGTGGAATGGCCCAAAGGGTGTGTGTTTTTTTCTTCTCCATCGGCTCATTTATTATCATTTCACCGGTGGTGGCGTCCACGTAGGTAGTGAAACATCTGTCGGTGAGCATTAATTTTCTTTGGGAATGCCGCGATGGAATTTATGTAGGTTGGGTTGGGATTCATTCCGTGGATTTCTTTTGCAGTTCCTCGAGGGGCGAATTTCTGCACTGTCGTGAACATTTTTAAATTACGCCCATGAAATATTTTTTCTGATTTTACCTTCTTCGCAATACGTAACCAATTAAAACTGACTTTTCACGTACAATTGCACTTGGGATAGCTAAAAACCATCTCTACACTTCATTCGGAGCGTTTTATAGTGTGAACCTCGAAAATATTTTGTGCAAAACTTTGAATGACTGAGTCCTTAGAGTCATCGCAGCAGTTTATACTGTCAAACTATCATCTGGAAAATATTGCACCCTGAAGCCCATGCATGATATCCATGCAAACTGGATACACGGAATTCCAATGCAGACAGGCTCCTTGGCAATGAACTGATGAAATTAAGTGTACACCTTTCGTCGATCAACACCTACTGTGTTTTCCCAGCCAGGAACTGTTCTTCCAAGAAGAGCATTGACCTTTGGTTACTCAGGTCTATCCCGTTTGAATTTTTTTCCTAAATGGCGGAACCACAGGAGAAGATATATGGAGGGTGGTTTTTATGTTTTATTAATAATTTATTTAAAAAAATAAATATGCCGTTATTCACAAATAGTAGTCATTCATATTATTTTAGATTGTCGTTAGCAGAACCTGTGTTTGATCTTGACTTTTGAAAGCGTCAAAGCCCATGAGTTATCGAGTCTTTAAAAACTCATCGCTTGAGGAGCTGTCACAATTTTTGAAGTGCGTATAGTGTATTGAGTAGTGTTCTGAGTAGGTTAATCTGTTATCCATATACTTAGCACCGAGTTCGGTGGTAAACTAAACGTGAAAAAGTTTAATAAAAGAAGTGTATAGAACGCTGAAAAACGATTAACCAGTAAGTGTGGTGTAAAGCCAGGTGGAGCAGAACCACTTAACTTGTAAATTGCAAAGAGAAATATCTCCATTCTCCTAAAACAATCTGTGATTGGAATCACTGTGATGATGGACGTTTTTCAAACTTGGAATTAATTTTAACCTTGTCATATTTGCTTGGAGGAATCTCAACTACAGTTTGGGATATCTTTAGTCACGGTAATCTCATGCACTAAGGAGCTGAATCTCAGAAACTCTCGGAAAATTTTAAGCTTACAAAGTTAGCCTATAGTCCGTGGTTGCAAGAAACGAAGATCAATTCAGAATTACTTTTGCAGATTTTACTAAGTTATTTTATAGATATTTTTAACAATAAGGGTCTTTATATTTTCCTTCTAATTGACGTATGACACAAACTCGTAACTGTACGGTAGATATTTTTTTCTTGGCTGGAATACCAAAGCTGTAGGTTTCTTTCAATATTAAAAATAAACGTAGTACTATTTCCATGGTACTGTCCTACTCCCGTGTGTACTAGTATGCTTGGAAAAAATATTTTGTGGCTAGATGGTTCGTTAAGCATTATGATTAACGAAAAGTTTACTTGAACGTACTACGTTGAGTACATTCTAAAACTTTCGTAGAGTTGTGCCGTAATCATCGACCAACGATAGCCATCATGCGGAGGAACTTCGGAATTTTGGCGCATATAGATGATGAAAACAATGCTGATGACGCCTAACAAAGGGAAATTATGAATTCCATGCATATCTCACAGAGGGTTATAAAATATTTTGGTTACATTATCGGGAGTCTACAGTACGTACCTTAATATGTGGTCGCAGGAGGAAAAATGAGAGAGATAAGGAATTGTTAGAACTTGAGAATGCTTGCGAAGTTCCACCAAGACTCCTTTAACCTCTAGGGAGAAGGCGTTGTTTGCATACGCATATAATGCATCAATGGGCCTTTGTTGCTGAGGGCGATTCTTTCAGTCACCGCATGCATTCATGCTCGCATACTGTGTAGTCCTTTGTTCCCTGGGCGGCGCGCGAATCTCCCATTAAACTCATGTGAGGATTGTGTATGCTGTGATACATCTCCACCCCAGAGCTTACTAATGGCCTATAAACATTCGGATGTGCGCTCTCTTACAATGGTTATCACGGCATTATACACCCTAAACGTGGCGGGGAGAGAGTCTTGAGACAATACCGAAGGACGTACTCGCTGAGCTGAGTTCATTTTTTTTTGGCGGAAGTATGGGTCGTCGTGATGTGAATTATTTCGTCACCACGTGAGAAGTCGCTTCCCAAGGACAATTCTCCGTCCACACAAAAAACTCATTGTTTCCGCCTTTTTTCGATACCATTGTGAGTAGCATGCTTCTCCCTTCTCATAAATAATTCAGGTCATTCCGAGGAGACGTGGTGGTGAGTGTATCAAAATTTATGCTTTGGCATGTGTGTGCGTGGTTGCGCTCCGGATCTAGTTCCGTGCGACCGCGTCGTCTCCTCCGTGGGGACAGAACTGGCGCGCAGCCGCGACGAGCCATGACTACGCGAGTTAGGCAGACGCCGCGGCGCCGCGATGCATGTAATGAAAAACCACCACTTACGAGGACTGAATTTAGGATATAACCAGGCAGAAGTAGATAAATATAAATAATCTCATTTTCTAAATAGAGGTACTATAGATTCCTTCAGAGCTATGAACATACCATGATATCGTTTGGCACAGAAATAGATAAAAAAACAATTTTTACTATTCTGCAAAATATTTCCTTGGAAAACTGGTGAAAAAATATATACCTAGATCGTAATACCATCCCAATCAAAGACGACTTTAATTGTGGCAACTGAACTTAACATATGTACTCTCTTCTGCAAGAGCACCAAATAAGAAGTACCAGATTACATATGAATGTAAGCCATAGTAATAAGATAACATTAACATATTAACTCATTAGAAGATAAGTCACCAGCATATAGTTAAGCACATTAATGAAGCGTATTAGCAGTAGGGGAAATAAATTGATTAACGCCACCTGTGCTGCTAGTTTGATGTATTTCTGTTAACAATCTTTGCAAGGATTCTATTTACTGTTAATATTACTTTATCATCTATGACTATAGTCTCTCCTTTTTGCTCTTGAAAAGTTCATTAGTTACTCTTATTTGGTGAAATTTAAGAAACGATATAAGCAGGCATAATCACCTTCAGCGGAAATAAAAATAAAGTAGGTGACTATTGAATAGAAGCACTAGCAAAATTGCAGGATAGATTATATGGTTGGATTGATGTTGTCGTGTTATTTTACATGCTATATTGAAGACATAATGCCTTTGAAAAATTGCAGTCATTCTAATGCACCGCAAGTACCGCATCCTACAGATACTAAATTTGATTAACACTTACTATCAAGAGAATGGTCCAATGAAAAAGAACTGATTCGGATAATTTACATAAAACATTATGTAGGATAATCAAATGCACATGTAATGCACAGTATTCATTAAATCCGCCGCAGAACATTAGCCCTCATAGACCATCATTAGCGGCTATCAATCGAAGTACCTGTCTGCTAGCTGCTACATTCCACCGAAAGACTTCATTTTAACGTCCCTTATAAATTACCTGTAATGCTTATGGGAATATTTGCTTGTTGTGTAATTTTCCATTTTATAGGGATAAATATTTGTGAATTCAAATCCGATGCAAACATTTTTATGATACTCGATATAGAAAACTAACCTATAGCCTGACATTTAGTGACAAATCTCCTTTAATACGTTATAAATCCTTTGCCAACCTATAGTCTCTATTTATAGTGCAGCAACTTATTGGAAAGAGGCTGGAATTCCATAAATATGCAACTCCTGACATCGTTGTTTTCCAACTTGCACTGTATTCTCTTGATTTGGTGCAGATATTCCATAAAAATACGTGAAATTCGAAATAACAGGCATTTTATTTATTTGTTGGAGGGAAAGTTTGCCTGCCAGCGACTCGAGCACGTTGAGAGCACATATATTTTCATTAGCCGCTGAAACTTTCATGACTTCCCTCCCATGGCTCGTGACATTTCAAAAAACAATATATATCGTAATCCGTGCTTCATTTCAAGCCATGAGGGCCATCCGAATCCAGTCGTTAATATTTGTGAGCGATTGATTTTCGGCACCAATAAACCATGTCTACAAATTAATAACCATAGGACACAAATAAATGAAAAAATCGTAGAAAGGCACGTGAGAAGATCGTAAAGAAGTCCTCGACCATTATAACGAGGCCTCCGGAAAGTTAGGACTTCCTCTCGCACGAGCTTAAAGTGCTAGGAAAACATTTGGGGAAGAGTGATTTATTGCAATGCTCGGAACGGCATCAGAAATGTAAAGGAAAGGATGTCATTGCTTGTGTTTATAGCCGCGTTGAAGGCGGAGGTAATTATAACAATAAGATTTAGTTGAGTTTCTTCTGTTACCTAATTCCTTGTGATGTGTACAAATGATTAAAAACATGTGTGTTTTTAAATTTAAACCAACATTTACATTTCAGTACTCTTAACAGAAAACCGCAATATATCTCGCTATGGTGAAATCTGAAGAATTTCACACAATTGTGTGGAGATATGTTACAGTTATGGGGAAAGTTGTATTGTTTCACGTGAATAGAATTAATTTACGTTTTTGGAAAAGCTTGAGGATCTATGAAGAAAATGTGGCGATCGTATTTGCTCACTATTTTGTAACACAAAGTGTTGTGCATATTAGGGTGAAAATTCTATCCTTGCAGCACACACACTTGTGGTGGATTGCTGGGTACAATGTTGATGTAAGTTATGTTTCTCTTATATTGAAGGAAATAAAATACACAGCTGGAGAAAGAATAATAAAAAATGAAGGAGGTTTTGAAAAAGAGTAGATACCCGTGCTTATTAGAGAATGTTATACTACCAAAAAAATTAATGTATTTACGAATATAAAATGAAAGTGCAATTTCCCAATCATTAATATCGCACAAATGACATGGTACACAATCACGTGCACGGGTGCGAAGATATACACCGAAGATGGTAAAATTCGCCATGAAATAATCATTTGACTTGACTGGGATTCGAACTCGGACCCAATAATTGCCGGTCAGGTGTGTTAGCCAGTTACACAACCAAGCCATCTTAATTCAAGGCGGCGAACACACCTGACCGGCAATTGGTAGATCCGGGTTCGAATCCCGGTCAAGTCAAATGAGTTATTCATGGCACATTTTCACCGTATTCGGTGTATATAAAATGAAATAGATAATATATGCATCAACAACATAATTCCAATGAGAAATGAGTGGTGACAGTAACAAAAATAAGCCTTTTAATTTTAATCAACATTAAAGAGGTTCCACTGCGACTGCGTTAGTCAAAGCAAATATTTATTTCCCAATTTTTGTTTCTTTAGTTTAGAAAATCCTGAATTCACTGACATGCGTAATTTATTAAAAACCGAATTTGACGTACAAAGTATGCAGATTATTCGATGAATATATTTTAAGGATAACATAAGTCTATCCATAGAAGCCGACTGCAGCACTATTTGTATGGAACTCCATGGAACGCACTTCAATTACGGAAATAATTCGCTAATAACATTAAAATAGGTGGTAAGATTCCTGTATTTTATTTTTATACAATTTTACAGGACTCTTTGCTTCTCGTAAACTATTTCTTGTGAGTACGGCATTTATATTATGGGAAAATACTATTTACCCTCGTGTTTCTCCCATTCTCCCATTGAACACTATGTTATTTGAAGTTCAATTGTGAGAAAAAATAGGTTATAAACGTAGCATTTTGTTGTTAAAAACAGATGGAGGATACATATTTCAATAAGTACTCAGAATATGAATTAAATACCATTTATGTGAGCATACGTTGGAGAAACATTAAATTTATTAAAATAATGAGATGTGTATATAAAAGGGGCAATATACATATCAATAACGCATTTATAAAGAGAAATGAGTGACGAAAGTAACAAAAATTATCCAAATATTTTGAATTTGTTAATAGAAAATATGTCACTACAACCAAACTTACTTAATTGTATTTACGAATATAAAATAAAAGGGAGAATATACACATCAATAACGCATTTTAAAAGAGAAATGAGCGAAGAAAGTTACACAAATTAACCAAAGATTTTAGTTTGCTAAGAGATAATTTGGCACTATAACAAAAATTAATGAAATTTATTTATTTATTTATTTACAAATATAAAATGAAAGCTGTAGTACACACATCAATAACGCTATTCCGACGAGAAATGAGTAATGAAAGTGACAAAAATAATTCGAGGACAGGGTTGAACGACCTCCCAGCAGACTGGGAGGGCAGGGTTGGGATTGCGTTGGGATGGGGGCAGACGGCGAAAACTTCTCCTTCAAGTGGGACTCTTAACTCATCGTGATGCACGCTCTCAAACCCAATGATTGAGTGTCTGTCAATAGAGCGTCACGAGGTCGCCATTTTAAGCCCGGTCCAGCGAGAGCCGCCCCCTCGAACGCCATCCCCCTCCCAACCATCCTCCCTTCACCACCCTCCCAAAACAACCCTCATCCCTCTCAAATACCATCCACCACCCCCTCTAAGCTGCCTCCCTTTCCCCTCTTCCGATGCGACAATCTCGACTTTCCCGCACTCCCTTTGTACAACCTGGGGTCCCGACGGATACCACCACTTCGTTCCGTGCTCATAGCCAATTCCAGTGCATTTGCCAGTGTTCACAAAAGAGAGAATTTAATCCAATTGCGTGTTTGGGTGAGCATGAGTGAACTATGTGTTTTTTTCTACGCAGACAATCCTCCAGATTTAAGGTTTTTCACATGGAAGTACGACAGAAAATGTTTACGAGAATGTAAAGCGAACGAAGAAATTGATGGAGGAATCGCATGGTATTGAAATATGGGAAATTCTGAAGGTGTATTGATTTGATAAGAGTATTTTAGTTGGGCTGGGACGAGGTAAAATTTCAAAAATTATTAAACTTTTGTTCCACGCTTGTGAGTTTGCGAATCGATTAGAATTATAAATAAATTCTTGCAATCACCACTTTATTTTATACCTAGGTCCACTCTGCCATGGAAGCAGGCACGTAGCCCGGGGGGAGGAGGGGCTTGAGGGGCTTGAGCCTCCCCCCCCCCCCGAAGTTTCAAATCATATTATTAGTTTGGTTTTACCATGTAATATATTGGCTGAAATTACAAGACTTCAAGAGGGGGAAAAGGTACAAAATGAAGCAGTTTTCTAAAAAAAAAGGTTAGCCATAAATAAACTCTGATAACAAATAAAATTGTACCAAGAGAGGTCCCCCAGGCTTCAGATTAAGCCCCCCCCAAACAATCTACATCTACGAAGTACCGTGCAAGCCACCACTAGGGTGTGTGGCACGAGGTGATTCCACACTAGGCAGCACTCATCCCAGCAAAAACCAACCTCGCACGCTTCCCCTGCCGCGAGGCGCAGGCCAAAAAGCAGCCAGGAGAACAGTTCGCACTCCAGCCGGAAACTAGGAGAGTGATACATAAATGAACATGCAAACATGCAGAACAATGCAATAGACACATCTAGTGGTTAATATTACTAATACTGTTAATTTATGAATGCTACAAGATGCTACTAACTGCTACTAGATGCCACTAGAACCATAATAACCTGGCTACGTCATTGCGTTGAAGAAAACTATTGTCAATTCAATGAAATGCAGAAAAACGCTGAATGTTTAATCTTTTATTCTGAAAAAATATGATATAACGCATTGGAGCTTGTTCACTAGGAAGCAATAGACTATCAAAAGTGAATTAAATAACTATTAAAGACTTAAAATTGAATATGAATGTTTGATGTAATTATATTTTTTCCCTAATGAATCTGTACATTTTAACAGTGCATTTCGTTTAAAAACGCTAAACCTTTTACTGAATTGATTATAATTTAGATACACGCTGAATTTTTTTCCATAGGTTTTCTTACTGATATAAAGTAAACTGCGAAGGGAAGTAATCAATCCCTTTTCAATTTCTCAATTGTAGATTTTAATCTATGATGAAAAGTCTAATTTTTACCTGATGACATGATTCAAAAAACAAAGTTTGCCTCATAGGCTAATTGATATGTCATGCACTGATGAAATATTATAGCACCTTTAACGTGTCTCGATGCAAAGTATATTTATACATAGACACACTGACATCAAATGAATTATTTCCAAGCGCACTTGGTGGTGTTTTTCACCTGCCAGTTATTAAGCAAACACCTCTTTCACAGGCCCTTGTGAAACTTCGTCGAGCCACATATATTTTCTCCTTTTGACAGCTATAACCACTTAATATTCCACATCCGGACTCCGGTGAAATGAGTTTTATTTTTTTATTCGCCCTTTTGTTATGTTCTTTTTCGAAAGAAAGACGACGAATCGTGCTAGGAATACCCCGCGAGCGATTCTATTTGATATTTTGCATGCGAGACTGAGCTAGTTAAAATTAATATTCCATTGAAAAGCTTCCGTGTGCATTTTGCATACCATTTTGACCTGTTCATGCTTTATTGTTCGTCACGCAAGCAATTAAGCCGGACTTTTCTATGATGAATAACGTTTATTAGCAATGAATGGCCCTTACTTTCACTTCTCAATATTTAAGAGAGGAACTGCTGGAGGGATGGGAAATTTAACCTCCCCCTCCCCGAATAACAAAAAAAAGTTCACTATTAATGATTCCACTTCGTTCTAGATCACAAATCTTCCCGGCAATGTTTGTATCAGTTTCCACTCCATCATCATAGCCTCGAAAGTCTTATCTCGCTAGTCTTTTCTCTGCGTGATTGATGCGTCCCTTTTATTCCATCCACGAGTTTTCTTGTGCCCTTCCCTCAATTTCCTCTTCCTTTTCCTTTCCGGTAACCAGTAAAGAGTAGGTCGAAAAAGGGAGAAGAAAAAAAATAACTTCATGAAAGGAGATGGAGGGGTTGTGCAGGATAAATCCTTTCGCGTTGCCCGGGAAAAAAAATTAAGGACGCGCATTTCGTTTCCATCATTGAATGCTTGGATACGGGGGTGAGGGTGGTGGTGGGGTGATAGGAGGGAGGGGTGGAACCCCGTGGTTCTAATTCAGCGTAAGGGTTTAAGACACGTCTCCCCCATTCCATAGGGCCCCCCTTCTGCGGACCCCTCCTTCATTATGCACGCTCGTGACTTAATTTAAAAAGGACGAGTGCCGACGTCCCTAAGCCCTTCTTTCCACCCGTCCAAAAACCCCCCTTCCCCACCCCACAGGACAGGCCCTGAGTCGTCCTCCTACTCCCTCCCTGAACATCTCTTTCCCCACCCTCTCCTCCCCCCCTTTCTCACTCCACATCCAATTCCACCTCACCTCCTCATCCTTCAACCTTTTAAAATTCCCTTCCCATGCTCGTGGTTCTTGCCTAAGTCTTACGTTTCTCTAGTATAAGTGAGCAAAATTATGTATTATCATGACTACGAACTCGAAGCTAAAGTTAATCTTAGACGAAATATCTTTGAATAATATCGCCTTTTTGTCTATTTAATTAGTGTTTCATTATTCCACACTTTAGTACACATTTGTAATAATGGCTGTCTAGCGATAAAAATGCATGCCTTGTGAGCGAAAACCCCGCACTATTACCAATGGTGATGGATTGTACAAAAATTCATAGATGTACTATTAGCTCTTGGAATGATCAGTGATAACGGTAGAGGTGATTATCTTAAGTGTAGAATAAGTTGTTTTTTCCATTGCCTTTCGGAACACGCTCCGGGGATAACGCAATACCTACATTTTAAAGTAATATATTGTTTCCATTCTAAAACCATAGAGTTTAATATATTGTTTCGTTTGAATTTGATGCGTGTGCATGAATATTTTCTGCCATTTGAAGTTTTCCACGGTTTAATTGAACGCAACTTATTAACTGGCGTCTAATCTTAGTACAATAGGCATAAGTGTCACAAATCCCTCTCCCTACTCTTAACCTTTGAACGGGCAAGCCTAAATTGTTGAATATCCTGTCAAGTGGGGTGAAATTTGACCCCAATTTTTTTTATTATTATTTATAGATGACTCGTTGAAAAATACTTTATATGGTAATTATATCTCCATTAAGTATATTTTACTATTATTCTGATATTTAAATCAATATATTTTATCAAATTCACCACACAACCTCTCATAATATTTTTATTTGAGATTTAAGGTGTAATTATAAAAGTCGATACATAATGAATAATTTATATTTATTTATTGTTCCATATTTCAATAGAGATATATTGTGATTAATTTATATGTATATACTATAGCATATTCAGCTTAGATTGATCTATTGCCTATTTTCTCCAGTTTAATTGTTTCATCCTTTCTGCCGTCAAAATACAACCCTTCAATTGCACTTATTGATTTTTCTCTCTTTGCTTATACTAAATCTAGTATCTTCTTTACACTTATTGATTCTTTTGCCCGTACATACACAAATATCACATAGTTACTGAGATTAATTTAAAAATGTATTAATTTTTTTTGTCAATTTGACTTATTTCGTAGGCTTGCTTGCACTTAAGCCTTAGTAAGTCTTATGGTACCGTCAAATCATTTTAATCACACCACGTTCCGGAATGATTGGAATAGAGGCGCGTCTCCAAAGTTCGGACACTTTTTTCGCCGCAAGGCTACCTACTTGATAAACCGTAGGCACCCTGCCTGCGTTTTCGGATTTCAATATGTCGCGAACATTAAAAAAAATATTTTGTCACTTCTTTAGAAGTTAGTTACGTCGATTCGTTTCATGTCGACGAGACACCAAAAAAGGGACATTTTTCCTCACTACACATTTTTTTTTGGCATTTTCCAAGTCCAAATTGTCGCACAGTTAAAATATTCAAATCACTAAGGGATTTCACTTGAAGAGCGGCGCGCTTTTTTCCAAATTCTCACCAAAAATGACTACCACAGCACTGACCAACAGGGAGAATGCGTAGACAAGAGCACGGCTTCACTGAATGCCTAGTAGCGAACTGCAGCCACTGTATATGCTCACTGAAATATTAAGGGGCAATTTTCCACTAAATGAAATGGTGCTAAGTGCTGACAATATATACACATTTTGGAGGCGGTAGGTGAAGGAAGGGAGAAAGGAAAGGCAATCAGAGGTAAAACCGAAGGATGACAGGGAGGAGAAGGGGTGGAAAGCGAGGGTATTGGGAGTTTTACCAGGGTTAACAAACTCAGGCAAGAAAATATGTGTACATTGCCAGCGTCTAGTACCAGCCAAAAGACACCTGAGGTAATTTAGAAGTGTTATATTAATTTCAAATAATTCTCCCGTAATTATAACTCCCTGGACATTTTGTTTAATTATCTAATATTAGTTAAACCAACGACAGAAGACGCATGCATGATGAGTTTTGCTGCATTCTCGGCGAGCGGGCAGGAGACACAAGCGGGCAAGAGACGCGAGCCGGTGGGAGGCGCGAGCAGCCTGCGGACCGTTGTGCTGCGACGCGTCGCGACGCTGCGTGGGCGTTGCATAATTACGCGCAGCCGCGCACTAAAAATAGAAAATTTGTGGCTTAACTGATGCAGATACGTCCAACCGGACGAAATGTTTGTCCTAAAGGGTCGCAACTCGGCAAAAACCATGGGGAACCGCTACATAAAAATGACTTTTTCCTTTATCAGCCCCTCTCCCCATAAATGGCCATGGCGCGGCGCGAAGGCCTAGGGTTGACCCAAGGTCGATAGATAGTCTCGATTCGTTGCCTTTTCGATATAGGTCCTCTCAATGCTTTCCACTATGGGGAAATCGGTGCCGCCATTACTGTGATTATTATTGTAATTGAAGACATTCGATCGGTGTGTGGCTCTTAGTGGATTAGAAACTTGGACCATTTTAAAGCTGGAAATAAAGATAATATTGGTTTTGTACACATGGTTTTGAAGGCGGATGCTGAAGATTTGGATGGGGAGGATCAGTGGCAAGGAAGTACAGAAAATAGATGAGAAAAACAAATGGAGCACTATCTGGAAGACAAGGTCCGGTTGTTTAGGCCACACTTTGAGGCACAAACATTAGCAGTAACATTTTTGTTTAACGTGCTTCGACAGCTGAGGCCATTTCGCACTTATTCTCTGCCACGTGCAGACAGGGGCATCAGCACTCGAACGAATTGGAGGATCACCCCTCCAAACTCGAGCAGAGCTCAACGATGCTTAACTTTGGTGACTAATCGGAAACCGGTGTTTCCATCGTGGCCGGTAGTTGCCCACCACTGTAATAACTAATTATAAAAACTAGCACCTATCCTTTTTGGCAGAAGGTAAGTTTTCACCAATATGCACTAAAATAAATGCATCATACTCCAGTAAATGACACCACGTCTATTTATGTAAATGCAGCATTATTTGCAATAACCAGCAACACCTATTGCTAGGATCATAATTGAAGAGAGTATAGTAGAGAAATCCCCTGTTGGAAGACCGAGGGACTTTTAGGTAGTTAGAGCGGTAATCGTGAGTAATTGAGTGCAAATTTTAATAACTTTTCAAGTCAGTCGAAAAAACTTCTTGGACAAAATTTCACATTAGCACATCTGTTTATGTGCTGGAAATCAATAAAACATGTAGTAATGCAAATAATGGAAGAATTATTTGTAAGTAGTTTGCCCTAATTAAAGGAATGGTATGACTTGGATTCTCGGCGCGGAATTCGAAATTAAATCAAATATTTTATCTAAATAAACTTTTTTCTACTCGGCATGATAACTTGATATTTTTAGCTACCACTATAATAACATGAAACGTATCACTTCGCGTTTAGAAGATAATGTGCCATATTTAATTGAGTTATTACGAAATATATGCCATGTGCTATATGGCTACGTGTTGAAATAGCATTGAATTGTCAAGAAGCCAAATCAGTAACATGAAGTTATTTTCACTATTATCGAAAGATATTACTAATAAGGACACTTATGCAAAGTTTCACGCAAATCTGTTCATAAACAAAAATCGCCCCAACCGCTTTAAACGAGAAACGAGGCATGAAATAGAAGAGCTAAAAATATAGAGGAGGATAGCTATCATGGAGGGCTGCAGTCTACCAACCTAAGGATAAAATGACCATTAATGATAAAAACAACTCTGACTTTAATTATGTGCATCAATGTGCGTAAATATACGGTCATTTGAATATGCCGAATCTGTCCAGAGGTGGAATGGAACTTTGATAGTCTTACTTACGACTTAGCCGCTCCCTTATATTGGTGATGAAGGTGATTGAAGATGGGAAAAGGAGGCCGTATCTTAACTCACGAGCATTTTCATACGTTTTTCATATTCCGAAAGTTTTCAGATTCCTTATCCTTTTTCGTCCTCTCCAGGGGTTTAGAATCCCGGAATGAGGAATTCATTACATTCTCCACATCCAAGTCTGCGGTAGGTAGTGCAGAAAAAAAACTTGGTGGAAAAAAAGATTTTAAACGAGTGGTCGAGGAATCCAATGTTTAACTCATATCTGTAACGAGATCAGCATTGCGGGCGTTGGAAAGCGATGAGCGCTTGGCGGGGTTTAACGGCTTAGTTTTTCGTGCTTTTTGCCTTGAGATTAATTTCACCTCCAGCAATCCTCAGGGTTGATCCGAAAACTTTTGAGTCCAATTGAATAAGTTTGCGATAGCTCGTGATTTCGCCAACGTGGTAAATTTCGGGGGTCATAAACTTGCTTAATGGTGGAGAAGGCTGGTGCACAACTCATGAGAAATTTAAGTGCCAGTTGGTTTTCATTTTGTTGCCACGCGTGAAATTTAACGAGTTTGGGAACAACTTGGGTGTGGAAATAAAATAGGTATGTTTATTGTCGTTTGAGTGGCATAAGCAGTAAGATATTTTGGGAATTTGATCGGTTGAGAATAACAATTTCATAGCATGAAAAGTGAGCCATTGCGTAGATAAGTTTTAGATGGCCTTAGCTTCTAAAAATTCGGTCGACTGCTGGGATCCTGTAAAATCCTTTCTCTCTTAGTAACCTTACCTGGTTCCACGACAAAGATTACTTTTTTGCTAAGTGAATCAAACCTCTGCGTTCTAAGTAAGTTGCAATATGATATCCACAGCCATGATGAGTAACCGAGTTATGGGAAGTGTTTAAGTCGCATTACTACATACAAAGATGATAATTTTGTTAAAATATAAATAAAAAACTGAATTAAATTGCCATGAGCTCTTTTTTAGTAAATTGTGGCTTTTCTTTCAACCATAACATTGTGCAGAGATTCATTAGTTTAACGGAGTTCTAGGTTTTTGGTAAAAAATGAATAATGTGAAATTTCGAGTGTCTTTAGTTCTTGCTACACTCGTGTTAGATGTTAGACAGGCTCACTCTCTTAACACTAGGAGAGTTTCACTCATCCATTCATCCAGGACTCTTTTCACAGCCATGATTGAGGAATTGCAAGCAATAATAGCGTAAGTAGATATGTTATTTTGAGAAATTGAAAGGTAAATTTTCAATTGTTAATTTTCAATTTACTGACTCCATGCGCATGCAGCGTATGTAGTCAATTTATTAGAGCTCCTGGCCATTAGGATCATCAGATAGAACTAAAAGTTGATTTATCTTAAAGTTCATGTATCGAAAATTACATTTATACAAAGCAGCGTAGGTAGACTAACGCTGTTATTGTATCCAGGTCCTCGATTAATTTTCTCTTTTGAAAACATTTCTATTATTCGCTTTCAGGAAAGAAGAGTCCTGAATTAAACCCCGGCGTATTTATCTATGGAAATATTAAATCTATATCAGTTTCAATTTTCATGCCAGAGTAGCTCTTAAGAGAGAGTGTGGGTAGATTTCTTTCTTTGCTCACTTTCACCAAGGAAGAGTGACGAAGGAGTAACTTCCAATTTTCCCAAATCTAAGAAAAAGTAATCAATTTTCGTTCATCTTTAAGCGAAGGCTTTGGGTAGGAATTATAGAGGATAAAAATCGTTAAAAAATGTTTTTAAGCAAATTTTTCCTTTGAAAGACACTACACTTCACTTGAAATTCTTTAGTAGTTCAGGTATAGTTGAGCTTGGACTATAAGTAGGTACTCCCTTAAACAGCATATTTTGACGTTGTGGGAAAAAGCATCAAGTGAAATGACTACTGTACATGGAAAAAACAAATGATAACTTACTCCATATTAAATACCAAATCTCTCGTTTTACTTATTCCTGGACGGGTTTTTTGTTGGAGAGGAGCAACGGATTCGGGCTTCAGGTTTGCCGTAGAAATTTTATTTTCCATTGGGAAGCATTTTTTCTTGGAGCTCTTTCATATGTTGATTTATTTTTTTTACCATAACTTACGCTCATTAGTATTATTCCGTGCTATATATGTGCCTAAATATTCTTCCTGTTTTAAATATACTGGCCTTTATGTCAGTTGGGTAAGCTCCTGCCGGCTAGCTCGAGGATGTGATTTTGAAACCAGCTTGGGTAAATGTAAATTATTCAGGTCATGGTATTGTGTGTTATCTTCTACATATATTATACTTAATGTTTGTTCCTAATATCTCCATTGCTGGGGAATAGATATTTGAAATATCTATTTGAAATTTATTCAACGTACACCATTAGTCGGGTAAACCTCTGTATTTCATATAAAATCCAAAGTGCTTTCTAGGCCGAACAACAGCTGAGGTATGATATCTTATCAGAAACACAATTTTTGTCGCATTCCACAAAATGTTTAAGACCTAAATTTATGTGATACATTTAAGATTTATGTTACGTAAGGTTCATAAGTTTAAAAAGACCTCTTTATCTTATTGGGCGTGATATTAGTACCTATGTGTTATCGTAAAAAACGTTATGCTTTTAGTGGAGATGCTTCAAAGTAGGTCACCTAAAGACTTATCTATTGAACGATTTTGGTGACAGATAATGTGATTCCTCATTGTACGTGGATAGGGTCATTCATTATACGACTTATCTCTATAATAGTATAGATTTGATAAAATATACCAAGGTAAAATTGGAGTTTGCGTATTGATTACCATAATCGGTAAATAGATTGAATACAACGAGGCTCAGACATGCTCCGTCTCACGATCAGTTAGTGTCACTGTTTTCGTTAACAGCAGGGACCTGGAGATAGGGATTTGAGGCTATTAGTCTACGCTTTAGAATAAAAATTGTTTTTATATCATAGATTGAGACGATTCTTGCATGGATTAATTAACAATTGTGAAAACCTTGTAATTATTCAATCTTAACCTATGTGGGTCAACAATCGCTGTCGTCCTTCTATAATCAGGGTTTTTATTTATAATATTTTAGATTTAAAATTTTAAAATATCTTTTTCGCTTCGTTAGTTTTCCACCTATAATGAAATAATCAAAATGGCTGTCAATTATACGTAATGGAATTGCTCCTTTACATGTGCATTAGTCAACAGAATCTCTCTAAATACCTTTTGTACCATACAAACCATATTTTATTCAGAATCTCTCTAAATAGCTTTTGTACCCTACAAGCCACTAACAGCAGTACATATCACATGCCTACATTGGTTTTTCGAAATTCAAGCTTGAGTCTATTCAAATTAGTTCTTGAGCCAATGCTAGTTTAAGCGTTTTAATGCTGGTTAAAATATATTAACCATTGATCGTTCAATCCTTAGATTGGTTGACGGCAATCCTCCATCCTTCCCTATCTAATGCTAGGTCCCTTACTCTTAACAGCCCTCCTTATGTAGGTACTTTCCTCTCTATTTAGTCTATATATGCCTTGGCCTTCCTCTTTGGAATTTTCCATCTATGTTTCTGCAGTTTTATTCTTCACTAGCCCATTGTGCCTCAGGGTGTGTCCAATCTATTTGGTTCTTCTTTTCTGTACAGTGATCCATATGGTTCTTTCCTCCTTTACTCTTTGGTATACTCTTCTGTATATAAATATCTTCATGTATTTTCTAATATTTTTATAGTATGTGACGTACGGCAAGCTTAGTGAAAAATCAGCCCTAGCTACATGCCTTTATTCTTGCCTGCATAGCACTCAGTTGGATATATGCCCTTAAGACATATAACCACCCATATTATTTCCAATCGTGGATATGGCATCCATACCATTTTAGCTCCCTGCATGATGTTTCCCTCAACTTGAAAACTCGATGGGAATCAAAACAGCCCAATAAATATTCGATTAACAATTACACGAGCCCATCCTCTTCCTTTCAGATTTACTGTGAATATCGTGCCCTTCGGGAGAGACACAAACCGGACGGGAACAAGGATTGCAAATGCATTTTTCAAAAACCCTCTTCTGTCGTTGATGCTCCCAACCACCTCCCGTCCAATCACCCTCGTCGGCTCTTCGGTGTCAGGGCTTGCCTCCATCCTGTCATTTCCCCGGGACACGCCATTAGTTGCTGTCAGGTCCACTTCCGCGGGGTCTCACGCACTCATCCCCTTCCATTCACCCCGTGGCCAACCCCACCCCGAACTTCGTGGCGTCCCCCACCCGCTTGACATGACTTGCTTTGGCTTCTGGTCGGAAAAACTTCCCGGTTCGGAAGGTCGTGTTTGGTGACTGACTCCAGGGAGTTTTACGGCGGATGGACGAACGCGTCACGAAGTTGTCTCGAACTTGGTGAGGGCCCCGTAAATTCACATCCTCCTCTCGATCCGAGTCGAAATACGGCCCGGCGAACGCGTTATTTCCTCACGAACCCCTCTATAACCCTCAATTGGAGCAACTAAGAGTGTGTGTGTGTGTGTGAGGGTACCCTCTATTCAAGACCCCTTACGTCTTGCGAGCTTCGCTAGCCGGGCGTCGGGGGTCATCCTCCCGTTCAAGTTGTGTCAGTCCTTTCTTAGATGATGATTAAGCACCGAAACTTCGTTCATTGTCGTGATTCAGCAGACGCGGGCAGTGAAATTGGACGGCTGAGGGACCTGCCCGGATACGGACGTCTGCCCGCCAGAGGTGACTACGTCAAGGAAAGTGTCAGTGATGCGTTGCATGCATCATTGCAGAACATTTTTTTCCTGCAATTGTTAAATATTCAATATTAGAGCCACGTGGCAGTGTTATTGGAGATTAAAATACATTTGATTGCGATTAAGTTAGCGTAACTCATAGAACGAAGAAAATTTATGCGCGCTTGGTAAAAAAGAAAAAGACGAAATTTGCCAGAAGGATTTGGAAGTATTTTTTTGCTAGAAAGACAAGGGATGCATGGTTTGTGAATGAGAAATAGTACCTCTGAGGAATAATTGTTACTTTTGAAGACATGAAGGAACGTGACGTACTCAAAGAAAATAGGAGGCAGGCAGCACCTTGGAGAGGGAAAAAACAAGAATGGGCAGAAATGGTCAAAGTTAGTAAAGGAGGGATTCAGTAAAAAATGAAGGAATATTGAAAGAGGGAAATAGAGGTACATTTAAAAACATATGGATTAATCTTGTCCGTAGTTGGAAAATAGAAGAAGAAAATGTATAATGACTTTGCTATTTAACCCTTCTCAAAGGGCTACTACCCTAGTCTAACCCTAGCAAACTAGAGTACAACCTTAGCCAACAACTCGTCAACTTCACGATGGCTCAAGCTCAAGATATCAATACTACCAAGTGTAACTCTTTTGAATGAATCCGTAACATTGATATAATTTGAGCGGGATTTTTCCCTAGTCATAACAGAGAAAATAATCAAACTTTTATCTTAAATTTAAGCAACTGTAAGGAGCATGAATCCTATATTGTAGCATTAATTATGTGAAACGTTTTGCCTTAATCTACCGAAACCATCAGTAATTATTTAACCATAAATTTATAAGGTTTTAACTTGAATCATTTTGTTCACGCCGTACACTGAAAGCGCCTTTACAACCGGTGTTTGTACAACAGTGAATAAAATATTGCGGAGAATATTTCACTAATTTTTCACAATTGTTTAGAAAACGTAATAACTGCACTGTGTTACGAGATTTATGTGTGAAAAATTCAATTTTGTAAAATGAAATGCCTCTGGAGTGTACCTTTTGCCATGAAAAATGGCTTTTTTTTAAGTTTTCGAAAGCTATAATGGTAAGTTGGTGATATTTTTTTCTCATTGGAAACATGAGATGTTTTAATTTATAATGAGGTGAAATACTTCCAATTTTATCTGAAGTGATATCCCGCTCAAACTATCTTTAGGAGGTTACAACTGCGTGAGTCAAAACAAGTCATGATATCTACCTTTTCGTTTTATTGGTTAAAAACACCGATTTAACTAATGAGAAGCCCTCAATTTAAGAAAAATAAAAACTAAATTACAAAATGTGCAGATTATTCGATGATAAATTTTTGACGAACACCTATTCCAGCCATTTCAGTCTATTGCGGTGCTATTGCCACTAAGATAATGCATATTCACTTCTTTTCTCTTACCTATTTTATAATTAATCAAAGATTAAGATACTAAGATGGTGTTTATTTTGGCATTTGATTTTCTGGAGAAGGATTTGATACTTGCGAACAGTGTTTTGCGAAAATGGAAAATGTATTAGATAGAAAAATATCATTTTTTCTTATACAGCACCAATAAATTAGAACACTTCCAATGTTATTTCAAATTAATTTCGCGCAAAAATAGCGTAAACAGGTATCAATTAGCTGTTCACACCATACAAAGAACGCGTTTACCTTATGGTAGCCAGATGTTTGATTAAAGAGCATTAGAGTCATTTATTTGCCCCTGCTAAGAAGAAATTCTCTTCCCTTGGACTACAACCTTGTCGTTGTGGAAGGGCTTGCGTGCTCCGATGACCCCTAGAGCTGCACTGGCGGGAGCAATGCTCCTGGTAGGGTCACCCATTCCAGATTGGCCACGGCCAAGGAATACTATCTCAATTAAAATAAAAACCTTGAAATTATGGACTGTAATCAAATGATAATGAATCCTGGCAACTACGGGACTCGGCCCAGAGGGCCAGGCGTCGAGCCCGGCAGTGGGAGCAAGGCCCCTGAGGTCGTCATCACACGAAATCCTTGCCCAGACGTAGTAGCAGAAGAGGATAAGGAGATAAAGAAGAGGAACGAAACAATCAGCGTAGGCACGTGTAATGTTAGGACTATGCTGAGGGTGGAAAAGCTGGAAAATATAAAGCAAGAAATGGAGAGGGTGGGTGTAGACATCATGGGTCTGGGTGAAGTAAGATGGAATGATGACGGGGACTATTGGAGCGATGATTATAGAGTAATTTGTAGTGGAGGGAATGAAAGTCAGCGCGGGGTTGCATTCGTAATGAATAGGAAACTAGTAGAAATATGATTAGCTAAAAAATGAAAACATGTACAGAAAAAAATTACAAGAGGAAAGAAACATTTAGAATACGTAAAAGAAGAACCAGATGGATTGAACTGACTCCGAGGAACAATGGGTTTGTGAGGGATATGATTGATTGAAAAATAGATAGTCAAGTCCCAAGAGGAAAGCCAAGGAGTAAATACACCAGACCGAATATTGAGGAAAGGCCTTGAGATGAACAAACAGGGACTAACGGAACTAGCATTAGATAGGGAAGGATGGAGGGCTGCAATCAATCATCTTAGAATTGGGCGACCAATGACTAATGAGTCGATAAATGAATCCTTATTTAGGGGAGGCCTAATAATATTTATCCCGCACTTGAAATGTAGATTGGGGCGGCATTTTGCTCACGATAAATTGGAGAGATAACAATGCCCCGCTGACGGCTTCGGGAATTTTTTACGTTCTTTCTCTTTAAGCTGTGGATTAAACGTACAATGTTATCTCTGCTTTAGCCCGGAGATGGCGAACTTTGTCGGCCTGATGAGTAAAGGACGGTGAGGGTTGGGCTTGATACATGGGGGGAAAGAGGTGGAAGGACAAAGAGGATCCAGAGTGTGTGAGGAGATGGGAACAAAAAATAAGCAGAGGGATGCGAAAAAAATGAGAGGGAAAGAGGTGGAAAAGTTCAGAGGACGGTGGACTAGGATGAAGGAGAATTTCTCCGGTGAGAATTGAGGGTAGGGAGAGAAGGGTTTTTAAAGGAGAGAGATCCAAAGGACGGAATCAAGCCTACGCCGAGTCAAATAGAGTTTCATTAAGGCACGGGGGACATTATTTTGACCCCACACCGTATCGCTAGAACTAATAGTAGCGAAAAATTAAGATAGAGACACTGTCCAATTGAGAAGCATGGAAATTTTCCCTTCTTTCCACGCGCCATTAGTTATTATAATAAGAGCAGGCATAGGAAACTAAGATAATACGCCAATCTGTCACATTCATCTGTGGCGGCTCGCAATGTAGTACGTAGATGTAGAACTCCAGATATTGTGTGCACGTTTCAGGCCTCGAGTTTTCAACTCTCCATTGAATAATGCTCGCTGAAACTTAAAAAAAGTTGAGTTTAATGCTTCTAACTCTGTTCCACCGATGTTTTTGCATATTTGCATTGTAATAAATCCATATTTTTTATCCTAAAAAATAAAATAATGAATGCATAACCATAAGGAATGTAACATCATGGCGAAGTTTCTCAGCGTGATGGTTGTCTTCAGGTTTTTTCTAGTGCGTAAACAGTGTTCTATACATTAAATTTCGTGGAATAATTTGCAGTCCATTTTGGGAAAACTCACCCCCTACCATACTCCCTTGATTTGGCTTGCAGGGTGTTATGCACATGAAGGAGGGAATAAATACTTTATTGGGATATGTGAGGTGTTCACTTCGTCAGGAGTAATTTGAGATAAATCGTACTTTAATTTTGATTTTATTCGTTTCAATTTCTATGGCTTAATATTTAACTCTGGGTTTGAATTAAAACATGCGATGAGTGAAAATATGGCATTACGTTTTTATAAATCTTATTCTCTGGGATGTAAATAAAAGAATTTGGAATTCATGCAAAGATATGTATATCCACCTGCATCTACCTTATTTCTTCATTATATTAGTACTAGCTGTCCCGGCATTCGTCGCGATGCCTCTTTTTCTTTCTAAGTAGCCACACATATACAAAGCCGACGTGTACAAAATAAATGAAGGACAATGATTTTTTATGTATTAGCAAAACAAAATATTCTATCTCGAAGACTCCATTGATTTCCATACCTACCATGGCTTGGCCTATAAATATTTTCTGGGTTCAAAATCAGTCCCTAAACGAATCTGAAACATAGTCCAATGAATTCCTCGTACCTACAGAGAAATTCGTAATGCACAAATAATGGAATGAGTTTCTATTACGTGCCTATGCTGTGGTTTCTAAGTAAATAAATATTCTAATGTTGAAGTTGTTCAAAGATTTTAGATTTTCAAGCTTTAAAATCCAATTTTAGGAAAAAGCGAACCGTATGCGAAAACTTGAATGCAAGCGTTCAAAACCTTGTTCTTTAAATTATCTAATGATAAGCATTTTAAAAACAATATCATGAGTTTAAGCAATTAAAAAAAGCAAACAAAGAGACCGCTGCACCAAATCTTATTCTATGTACAAATAAAATAAGTAACTTTTAAAACAAATTCTGTCTTACTGATATGAATCTAATGCACTCAATATTATGTCTCACTGATAAGACTCTGATGCACGTGATTGGGCAACTCGTAAACGATCTGCTTCGTTGCTTGCTTACAAAGCTTACTGTAGTAAGCTTGTAATTTCATCAACAAATTTTTCGGCTGTCCCACTCGTGAGCACGTAAAAAGCATGGATTTTCCAGATGTAATCCATACACTTGAAGCGATTGACCTTGTGCCCTGTTAATGGTCATTGAGAAGGTAATGTGAAAAGGCAAGGGGAACTGTAGTCGTTTGACTACAACAATCAAATTAGTAACTGAATCTGGTCTTAAAATGCTGCATGAGTGAATAGCCATTCATGAAATCGCTAGAATTTTTTTTTAGAAAATATATTATCACGCTTTTGTAGCAATCCTACCAATGACCTCTTCTTCTTTTGATGTACCCTATTTTTCCACTGCTAAGGAACTTGGGAGTGAATGAAATTTCAAAAAGCTTGGTTATATCGTCTATGGATTTAGTAACCCACAATTCCCACATTTGGGAAACTGGAATCAAATTATGTTTCCCTATATATATTCCCTGTATAGATGAAGCTCCCTGATAATTATAATTATATGTAAAATCAACATTCCGTAGGATATCTAGATAGAATGGCTTAGCTATATCAAAAATTCCTTTTAAACAGCGATCTTTTTAAAAAGTTTTTTCATTGTTTTTATAGTGTCACTCTCAGTTAAACTCATGTTTGTTTTGCTATCTTTGCACTTACAAGAATATATTCTTGAAATTTTCATCACGGTCAAAATATAAGAAAGTAGTCTGGAAAAATTCCTCTGGAATGGCCATTAGATTGCGCAATAAATTACATAAATATTCATTTTTATCCTCTCCATTCCTCATTGAGGAATGAGCTAGTATATTTCTCAATGGTGGTATGGATGAGGCTTCGGTAAGTGACCATTAATATGCATGAGAAAGGAAAGAAGATAGCTTCGTTAAAAACTTGGCAGCCCAGGTAGAACTTTATTCCCCTAAACTCACTTAATTTTAAAGCAGAAGCTTCGAGATTCCCTGGACACTTTAAAAGTTTTACGTGCCGAGCTTAGGGCTAAAGTGCTTTGAGGTACTCTGTCTGCACTCGGGGGGCAAGATGAAGTGCTTTTGAGTGCCAGAATAAACACGGTATTTAAGTTCCTTCTCCATTCGATGCCTCACAATTTAGTAACCATTCAGAATAACTTTCCTCTCTCTCAACCCCTGGCCGACTTCGTCCACCTTTTCCCCCGCTTCGGCACATCGCCATTCCATCGGTCTTGAAGAGCTCGCCTCTTTAAAACCAAAATGGCCGTCGGCGAAGTCCGTAAAGTTTCGATCGGGTGGTCCCATTCTCTCTCCAGCATTGAAGCATCAGCTATTTACACTTAGAGATTGTGGGAATGTCGGCGAGCGAAGAGCCGTACTGAAAAAATCTCCCTCCAACATAATTTTTATTTCCAGAACATCACCATAGTCTTCTTTGTTTGCAGTCATGACAACGACGTATCATTTAGTCATATCCGAACTTTTTGCTCGCTTTGGTTGATACTACGACTTTACTGTTATCCATTTCATAGCTTTATTATAGAAATAGTGTCCGTACTTGACTTGAATGTATGTACAATCACTTCTCAACTGTAGCATCTACTTCCGCGCGAATTACTTTCATGGCTTCGTGAATTGATTAACTGGATGAATATTCCACTTTCTGTCAGATTAGTGGCGGAGAATTTGAGGTTTATCTCAATGTCTTAGGCGTAGTGGAAAAATAATGATAGCTTTCACTCGCCCACGTGTGAGAAAAGAGTGACAAATGCTGAAAGTATTCATAAGTATACTGGATGCTTTCTAATGTTATTTTAATATATCATTACCAAAATATCTAGCTCTAGAAGAAGTTTGAAAATTTTATCGGCAAACTTATACATCGATTGTACATCTCCGGACGTCAACATCATTTTCAGCAAAATCATAGCCTTGAATATCTTAAAAAGCAAAGAAATCGTTTCAGAACTTCACCTTGTCTGGCATAAACTTTTATAAATGATTCATCTCTCCTGATAATTCCATCTATAGACGAATTTAAACTAATTTAAATGCTTTTTTTCCCATTTTGAAAATTCGTAGTGGTATCTGGAAAAAATCTAAAGACTGGCTAATATCAACAATAAAAAAATGGATTTGAAACGTCTCCATTTCACTCTTTCGGGACCGCCTCCCTCTTTCAACCATTCCCACTTTCATTCCGAAATTTTTCTCTCTTCGTCCGGTTCATCCTTACCCGGAGTTTGCATATTGGAGAATGTCTAGTGTACGGAGACCTTTTACTCGAGTTTTCATGACCGGTGGAAAGTGACCTGAGCAAAAAAGATTCATTATTTTCTTTCTTAAATCGGCAGGAGCTTAGAAAGATGTGGGTATTAAAATATATTTTTGGTATCTCCACACTGAAAATAAACAAGAAAATACATTATGACAAATGTAATACCGCAACATTGCTTTTAACACTTCACGTTTTTTACCATATGGTGTGGTCTTGAGTTAAACGTTTGTTTACAAGCTACCATGTATTTGTGTGATAATTGTACGACGCTGAACAAGCAATTTTCATTGCTTTTTATACATTGGTCATGAATTGTGATTTTTTGTGTTATCGTGAAATTGTGATTGATTGTTAAGCGTATTTTTTCAAAAGCTACGTATTTGTCTGATAATTGTACAAAACTGAACTGGCAATTTTCATAGCGTTTTATACATTTGTCATGAATTGTGATTTTTTAGTCAATAACGTTTTTGGCAGGTATGCATTCGGTCCCTTCAGGTAAAGACTAACATATATATGTAATGTAATAATAAATAAATAAATAACTTCAGCATTAACACAGTATACTGAATTAATGCTGAAGGAAATTGTAAACTGAAATGCTAATATCATACATTTAGGTGGAAACTTTTTTATTATTCGGATGTAGGTACTATGATGCTTTATAGTTACAACTAGAAAAATGGTGTTTGGATATTATTTAAGACGTTTTAAGGGTCCTTCTGGGTACGTTTACAAAGGCCCGTTCACGGCCCAGGTAGCGGCGTCCTCGCCTGCCGAACCAAAGGTCGCGGGTTCGAATCCCGCCTGGGTAAAACTTTACCCCTTCTCAGGGCATAGTTTTTTGTGTTCGTCTTCTATAATAAATTGGCAGGAATTGGCTTTGGCTTTTGCCAATATAGATATTATATATTAATTGTTACAGTTTTAACATCCACTCCGAGACCCCGGCAAGCATCAGGTTTCATTGCCGTCATATTGGCCGGAGACTCGAGAGGGGTTGGGCAGTAATCGCAGCCACGTTCGACGCCCATCTGATGACTGGCTACGTTGCTCTCGGGTCATGCGTCCGCAGTAGACAGAGTGACCCCAGGATTACGGCCTTCTGCATGCGTGCAACTAGTGATTTCGCCTGTGTCACGCAGGACGGAATGCACTTGATGTTATTTAGCAGCGAGCCCTTAACTCCACCGATCACTATTATGATGAGGACCACTACTTTCGCAGAGTGTCCGGGGTACATTTGTCGAAGTTCGTAAAGCAGGTCCTGATATTTCGACCGTTTTTCCACCTCCTTCGCATCCATAATAGTTTCAGCCGGAGCAGAAAACTAGATCACAAACAAGGAGCGTGTGAGGTGGTCGAGGAGAACAATATCAGGCTTGGTCGCCACCAACTGTCTGGCGGTGGAGAAGGAGTAGTTCCACCAGATTGTGCATTTATTGTTCTCCACGACGCACTCAATATCTCCAGGGGTATAGGGCAGCACAAGTGTTTCGTCGATGCCATGTCGAAGGTGAAAGTATATCACCCGCAGGGCCGCATTGTGGCGAGCTAAATACGCCGACCTTACGTAATAACTACAACCAGAGAATGTGACCCAAGTCTCCGGCTGGGCACGGCACGCCCTACATCTCGTGTCCACGACCCCCGCTTTGAATATAATTCGGCGTTACACGAGTGTGCTTATGGCACCATCCTGGCACGCAAGAATAAAACCCTCGGTCTCGGATTTCAGAACGGCGGAGCGTAGGAAGGCAAACGTCAGCTCCTTCGATAACCCATGCTTTACGATGTTTAGATAGAAACATCCATGCATACTTACCGGTATGGGCGTACCGGAGCAAGGTCTTCTGCTCGGCTTTTTTATTTCGAGCTTGAGGACGTCTGCCTTCGATGACGAGATGGTCGTGTCATCGTCGTTTCCGTCGGATGACGGGTGGAAGCCGAGACCGGTATCGTCCGCTGCCCTCTTTGCAGCCTGGAAGAGAAACGCCCCTGCTCCCTCACTCTCGTGCTCTCTCACGAGATTGAGCAGGGGGTCCCTGCATTTCAACACTCGATATTCTGTACACAGGACAACTCTGTTATGGAGACACTCCAGACTCAATAATCCTCTACCACCTACATTGCGAGGGAGATACCATCTGGTGACGGAAGATTTCGGATGAAGACTTCTGTAGATGGTCATCATCTTTCTCGTTCCCCTATCGAGGGTCTGCAACTCGTCGACTTTCCACTTCATGCATCCGAAGGTAAACAGCAGTGTAGTAACCGCGAACATGTTCTTGGTAAGAATCTTGTTCTTGCCTGAACTCCAGATGTTCCTGAGTGTCTGTTTGTATTTGGCGGTGAGCCTTCCCTTCACTACTCCAACCTCCTGCATTCGGCGCAGGGGGACGCCGAGATATTCATAGCTATCATCGTCCTCGAGTGATGAATGACGCTACCGTCAACATGTTGCACGTCTTCCTTGATCTCCGAAAATCATCCTCTCGCCATGTGGATGGATGCACACTTGTCCAATCCTAACTCCATCCCTATAGCCTCACTGTATTCGAGTACGGTGTCCAGGGCAGTGTAAAGGTCTTTCGTATTAGAAGCATAAAGCTTCAGGTCATTCATATAAAAAAATGGGTGACCTTACGCTTCCAGTCACCTGGAACACCGCACATGTATCCTCTACCTCGTCGCAGCCTAAAGGACAGGGGTAGGTGGGAAATACAAAAGAGTATGGGGCTCAAGCTGTCGCCTTTAAAAACGCCACAGTGGTATGTTACCAAATCTGTGGAAACTGACCGCTTGCCTGAAGTCATAACGAAGCGCGTTTTCCAGAGTGGTAACAGGCGTTGGATGCAGGACTCTACCTCTGGGTGGACTTTCATCAACTTCAGCATGGAGATCAAAAGCTCATGCGAAATGGTGACAAAAGCCTTGTTGTAGTCCACCCAGGCCATTGATAGGTTTCGCTTATGCCGAATGGCATCCTGGCATATGCACCTATCAATGAGCAGGTTATCTTTGCATCCCGCGATTCCACGCTTTGAGCTCCTCTGTTCGCACACCTCCTCCCACACAGGCTGTACGTGGTGGACGATGAGGTCGCTCAAGATAGAGGTGAACGCCTTATATACAGCGTTGAGGTAGGTTATAGGGTGGTAGTTCTTTGGATTGGACAAGTCTCCTTTCTTAGATATCAGAACCGTGCGTCCCTTAGTCAGCCAAGGTGGAATAGGATCTCTACTTATCAGTAATGAAAGATTCTGGCAAGGTGTTGGTGGGTGGAAGTAATCTTATTCCACCATAAGTTATTCATGGCATCCATTCCTGGAGCCGAGAAATTCTTCTTGACAGAGAAGGCCTTCTTCACGTCACTTTCGGTGACTGAAAGGTTTCCATCCACATATTGTAGGTGGTGGTCACATTAAAGAGGCCTATGGCCGGAGTGTCTCCGTTGATTGGCTTCGACATTTCGTAGATCTCCTTCCAGAAACGTTCAACCTCTTGGACGGGTGGCGGGGAATCGACGACAAGCGGAGGTGGTCGAAAGAGCCAGGATGGGTGAAGGAGAAAGGTGGAATTTTCCCTCACGGCCCTACTCCTCTTGAGGAGTTTTTTCCGGGCAGTGGTGATTGCTCGTACTCTATCGGCCGCGTGCTGCATAATGGTAAGTAGCACGCTTTTATTCAGCGTGTGATGGTTGAATCGGAGACTGCACCAAACTGCACTGAAAATGCGCCGAACTTTGGGAGTGAAAGTTCGCCCAGATACGATGTATTCCATCACAAACTGGATTCTCTACGACTGTCGTGCGTGTCATGACTGCCGGCATGATATTGGCCTCCGACTGTTTAAGCCTCTTTGATGCTTTGTCCTCCCAAGAAGTGTTCTTTTGGAAGTGAGCCATATTTTTGGCAGCAGCGTAGACCACGCAATTTACCGTCCAAAGGTCCGACATTTCCGTTAGGATTTCGTCGATAAGACAATTCAACTGGGAGAGGTAGTTACCCCGCAGACAGATCTTTCGGTGGATGTCTCTCTGCCTAGTTCAGAGACGGCTTGATCAGCTTCCTATCAATTTCACCGAGAGACTGACACAAAAGTCGTTCTCGCCTTAGGCGATGGAGAGGCAGCCTGTGTCGGGGCGAGTGGTCTGGCCGGTGGTGTATCCCTCTGAACTGGAGGCTGGTGGGGATTTTTATATTTTCGCAGGTGGTTTTGTATAATCGCTCAGATTCTGCTGCGATAGATGGTCGTTTTCCAGATGCATCTCACACCACAAAGAGTGCATCCTTACCATATACCCCCTGCGATCGGGCACGCTGGCAGCATGGCATGCAAGGAGGTCACTCCTTAGGGTTTCCGTCCACTTCATACGGGCTCCCTTAACGGTGGTATTGCTATTACCATACTCAACTTCACAAGGGCCCTCATCCGAGAGGGGCCGGTTTTGGGTGGCTTTCCTTGATTATTTTTGAGGAACCAGTGTTACTGCGTGTGGGGTGGTTAGCCCCACACGTAGACGTCCACCATCAGCCCGCAAAAGCCGTTACCAGGTACGCCACGGGGAGGTTGATGGTCCGGCTTTCGTACCCTTATTATAATGATTATTAGGTTAGCAAATCGATGAAATGTTTCACGCTAGAAGACGAAAAAGAAGTTGTGAGTGTTTTCATGAGCATTCAAATGTGTTACCACCTCAGCGTACTTCAACGTGAAGGTGTTTTTGAATTTGCCTAGTAAAAATGGGCGAGTGTTTAACCTTTTCGTTCCATTGACATTTTCACTTTCAGAAAACTCGTGGCTAGTTTTCGTAAATTTCAACTACTTATATCAATATTGTTTGCGGGTCTATTGTGTACCTAAAATTCTAGATTGGGAAATTACGGACAACTAAACCAAAACAGACCTATCCCGTGCATGGAGAAGACAGTGAGTAAACATGTTTCTACGGAAAACGTCTGTTGCCAAGCCTAAAAGCGAGTTTGAGCCATGCTATACCATCAATTATGATGTGTTGTGCAACAATTCAATTTCTCAATTCTACATATCTTTCCCAATTGCCTCGGTTGTCGGCAGTGGTGGAGGACATACGTTGTCCATCCTTTTCTAATCTAGAGCCAGTAACTAGGTCAAAGTTATTTTAGATGCTCATACTCAAATGCTGTTTAAATAAAAACAAGAGATAAGGCAGTATCTATTTTTTTCATTAAACAAAGTTTAAACAAAATAAAATATTTTATGGGTGGATATGTCAGCACCTTGAACGTCTAAGAATTAATGTGAGTCCCCAACACATGCTTTATTTTCACATTCCTGTTCCTTCAGCAGAGATATCGCTCCAGCTGTGAATTCGGGCATTGGTGAGCCTATTATCTACACACCATCATGAAACGTGAATCCAGGTTTTAAAGCTCCAACGGCTTGTTGTGACGCATCTTTCATGGTAGATACACCATCACTCTTCCACACTGTAATCTCCGTTGATTCTCTCTTTTCCAACCCTTTTCTCTCTTGCCGTCTCACGTTCCCTAGCAGTCAACATTGACCTCTAACCCCGTCACTTCCCCCTTTCCTTTCCATCTGGCCAACTGCTCCTTATTCACAATTCCTCGAGTTTCCGCTTCCTCCCACCATCGTTCTCCCCCATTTTACTTCCCTTGACTCTTTCACTGTCCACGCCAAAAAAAACCAACTCCTCTGTTCCCTTGGAAACCGTAAAACTCACGTCAGTCGTTTTAGTTTTGGGTATCGTCTTCACCTCGCCAACTTTTCGTTCCGGAATCAAAAGGCAAAGGATGTCGTCTTTCCTCACGGTTCGCATCCTATATCCGTCCCCCTCTTATCCTTTACCAAGTTTTCCTTTCACCCGGCAAACGAGGGTGGCAGTAGTGTAATTACCGCCTCAGCGTCGCCGCAAAATACCCTGTGGACCCAAGCATCCCGCATCAGTCAAGCTTAACTTGACACCGAACAGTTCCAAATTATTCCTTACCAACTTCCCTGTCTTGTGGTTGCAAAAAAATATTGCTCTAAAATGGTCCCACTACAGTGCACTGTTGATTCTTTCGCGGTAATATTTGTATTAAGCGTGGAAATATGACGAAAAAATGCCCAAGAACACTTTGCCACAATCAAAAGAAAAAACCAACTTTAAATTTTTCCAGCATCATAACCAGATCAATTTAAAAACAGATTTTGTATGCAATAGTTCTCTCTAATTTCAGGGAACTAGTAATAACATTGAGCAAAATACTAGCAGAAAATTAGCGAACATACTATAGTTTTAGTTACACCATGGAATTCCTTCATTCCCAAATTGCGTCATCACATTCCCTATTTCGCATTGTTTACTCTAAAATAATAATCCCATTGACTTGTTGTTGTTTGCCCATGCCCCATGCAGTATTTCCTCTCTTTGTTTGCATTTTCTATGGAAGTTTTCAGGGTGTGTCATCAGTATAATCCCTAATATTTTCTGGTCATCCATTCTTTTTCTTTTCAGTAATTTTCTTCAGCACCGAGTTCCGAAAGCCGCCATGCGTCTTACAATTAGACTCATTTTCCAATTTTTTCCACGTTTCATAACCAAAAAGCTGCATCATGCGTGATCTCATGAATCATGCCACTTTTATCCTCCTCCCCTGCACATAAAAAAAAGCAATCAGCAATTAAGGGACCGGTAGATAGGAATGGAACTGAGCAGCATGAAGCATAACCAATTCTCCGAAAACCCTCCTGTGGGCAATTCATTGGATGAGTGCGAGGGATCTCCAAACTGGGCACGTCGAGAAATTGAGAGTGGACCCCGGGGAAACCGAAATTACCCTCCTCTCTCCCCAAAGTTTTAAACCGGCCAGCCACAATCAAAGAACTTCCCACCACTGCCGTTGGTCGATGACTAACGAAAGAAAAAAAAATGAGGATTGCTCTCATCTTTCCCAACAACTCCCTCCCCAGTGTTGCCAACTCATAATCGGATTTAGTCGCTAACTTCAAGTAAAATGTCGCTTCGGAGGAAATAAAAAATAACTGAGTGAACTTCTTATTTATGAATTATAACGAAACGACCTATTTTTTATTGACATTTTAATTATGTATAAGATAGATTAAGGTGTTGTGTGGTGGAACTGTTTCATAATGATGGGAGCAGAAAACTTTCAGTTTTCCATTGATAAAAAATTTTATACCACCAGTTTCAATGTAACTACATCATCTTCATGAAATAGGAACTAGTCGTATTTAAAAATTCTATTAGTGGAAAAAAGCGTTTTGCTCCTGTCATTATTTTATGAATCAATAGCTTTCTTGATGCTCCGGGGTATCCCATTAGATCAAGTAAAAAAAATAAATTGTACGTTTTGCTCAATTAACAGTAATACACGCATTTAGCTTGAAATATTTGTACATTATTATCAATTTAAAAATTATAAACAAAGAATATTTATATAAAAAATTGTAAACATTAAAAATTACTAGTAAATGTTTAAATTTAATGAAGCAACACCAATTTAATGTCGAGTTAAAAAATGGAATATAGCCCGCGTGAAGGAATAATTGTAGAGACAAGGAAGATTTAATGTGAGAGGGTAGGGAGATTCAAAACTTGGAGGCAGTGATAAGGAAGGAATTAAGGAAATTTTGGGCACGGGGTAGAGGGGTGAGAAGGATACTAGGGTCAGTGGGGTCAACTAATGTTTATTTAAAGTGGATTAACCTATGTGAAGCACTAATGTCACCTGAAGATGTTATGAAGTGTCCCAAGTTCAAAAATTATTAAGTGGAGTTTACCTAGTTGCTTCTCTCTTCCTCTGTGGTGGATATTTGCACAAAATAAATCTTGAAATCGATCCCTCTGTAAAATGTGAATCGCTTGATGGGAGTGCACTAAATATATATTTTAAAAATAAATAATTAATTTTATCTAAAGCTCGCCAGCAGCGAGCCTTAGAAAAGCGTTGGTGCTCTACCTAGTTATTTCGGAAAGGTATGCCATTGATATTAGTATTTTATTGATTTTTTACAATGTTTTCATGCTTTTTTGTCTCATTCATGTTATGTTATAGAGAGTTAAAAAGTCGTAAATACGAGGTTTCAACTCTCCCTGTCGATGGACTCTCAAATGACCGAAATTTATGCATAATTTTCGAAATACCATTGCATTAATTCACAATTTTGATTGGTCTTTAATTTAAAGTTTACTGGTATTATCACGAACCCTTTAAATCCTTTCTCACTGGACGCTAAAATCTTATTCCTATTTTGCCGCCAAGGACTCTTAAAAGACGCTAGATATTGCGACATAGTCACTAGCTTAGCAATGACGGTAAAATTGAATGAATGTATACTCATAAAGATTTCATAATTAAGAAATTTTCATAAAGATCATTTGAATTGAGTTCTACTTTCCACATTGATTTTTTTAATCGGAACTGTCTGAGGGATACCGCTGTAAATAAACAGTTGAGAACCAATTAAAATCAGTAGCCAGTCAGGAAAGTCCGAAGTTCCATTGTGAATTAAACATTTTTCCTGAAAATTATCCAGCTAGATTTGTCGATCAAATTTATAATTTTTCTAGCCGATTTCTCTTTATGGCCTCTTATTTTTATAAAATTATTGTTTTTATTTTGTCCGTACATATACGTCCCTTACCTAATTGATAAGTTACTTTATTTCATATTTGCCTACGTTTCGTATTTGTATTTGTGCTTCTTCAGGGCTCAGAGAAAGAGAGTTCCTTCTAAATGTTTACTGTAATTTTTATAATTTGTATTTTGTATTAATGGACCTATATCTCCAAAAGATATAAATACAATAACTACATTTGTGATGCCCCCAAAGACTAGTATAAGTCGTCAGCTTGGCAACACCGTTCCCTGCCCATTGACCCCATGATTCAACCCCGGCCGGCTGTGCACAACACGTTCCACAGATCTTTTTCCCACTCTCTCTACTCTTCCTTCTCTCCAAACCTTTTCTTCCTGCCCTACAATAATAATTCAACTCACAAACCTCCCGCATTAATTCATCGCAGCTTTGCGAGAGGGAAGTCCACCGTGGTGGTTGGAGGCCGAACCTTCATATAACTCCTGCTCCCTCTTCTAACTTCCTCCCTTTCTACTAGACACCCCCTGCATCGAATCCCAAAGCCACCACCACCAGTACCAACCAGCACTATACCACCGCTCCGAGTGTAGGAGGGGAGGGGCTTTCACGGCATAAAAGGGGCTTGACCTAACCTTAAACCGACCCTAATTTAAAATTATTCCTCCCACGGATGTCGGGGGTTCCCTCCCTTAGTTACTGGTCGAGCCATGGATCGCTTACACGTGACCGACGTGGAATTTCTTACGGCAACCTCCTTTGCCCTCGCCTGTCTTCTTACGACCTCTCCCATTTCACCAACGCCCTCTTACCCCAACCACCCCCCCCCCTCGACCTAAAGGCCTCCGGATTAACAGAGAAACTCCAAAACGCCAAATTAACTTAGCGTCGTAACGTGTTATCGACGTAGTGGCATCACTTTCCCAGTTCGAGTTGCTTCCTATTTTTAAACTGAGGTAGGTCAAATGCTTTGTCAGAAATTTGGCTTCTTCCTTGACTCAAATACGCAAAATTCTGGTTTTCACTTATTCCTCTTCATTTTTAATTGATTTCCATTGACATTACCACAATTTTTCATGATGGATGATGGATGTCTTCATTATGTTCCTTTTTTCGGTTCAAAAGGTTAGCTGCCATTTAAGTGTATCGTGAAAATAATAGTTTGTTGGAATTGCCCCTTTTAAACCGATTCTGAATTGTTCAAATCATATGAGTGTAAAGGAGGAAATAATAGGATTGCAGTCTTCTGTTCAAAAAACATCGATGCTTTCTTCGTAAAATCTTCATGATGATTTATTATGAATCTTGGGAAGAATAATATATATTATCGGAATGCCTTTTTTGACGAAAAAACATTAATAAAAAGTATATCAGTTAACCACCCCTTGGTATAGAAATGAATAATCTGGCAATGTTTAGTGTTTATGAAAATAAAACTTACGCGGAATATTCATCCAGTTGTATTTTATGAAGTAATGACAAATGATAGGTGAGTATTACACGTTTTACACTTTGGAATCTTTTAAGTTTGATAAAGTCGTTGAATGATTAGATACCAAATTTTTTTGATAAGCTATTAAATATTTTGCTCTCCTCTGTTTGTTTTCCTCCCATGATGCTCAATAGCATTCGACGGATGACTTACATGAAGCACTAAAAGCAAAACCACAACATTACGCCCTGAAAAAATTTACGCTATCGTAATATCATCCGAATCATGCGTTAATTTTTCCGTAACTTAGTACACGTTTCACACTAACTTGTTGAGTTTACTCCATGATTGCCGGTATGGTAATGGAGCATTCTTCGCTCAATTTTAATTTGGTGTTATTTTTTTTCGAAAAGAACACCTAAACACTCTCCGTACCCAATTTTTTTCCGTAACTTAATGCAGAATTCACGCTAAGCTGTAAAGTTTACACCGCGAATTCCGGAGCGGCACTGGGAAATTCTTCGCTCGGCGTTAATTTGGAGTTAATTTTTATTTGTTTAGCACGCCTAAATCAACTCCGTACCCTAATGTTTCCGTAATTTAATCCACGATTCACGCTACGTTGTTGAGTTTACGCCACGGTTGCTGGTGCGGCACTGGAAAATTCTTCGCTCGACGTTTATCTGGAGTTAATTTTTTTCGTTAAGAAAACCTAAACACTATCCGTACCCTAATGTTTCCGTAACTTAATTCACAATTTGCGCTAAGTTGTTAAGTTTTCGTCACGATTCCCAGTGCGGCACTGGAAAATTCTTCGCTCGACATTAATTTGGAGATAATTTTTTGTTTAGGCTCGCCTAAGCCCTCTCCATACCCAAAGATCTTACCTCACCTAATTTCTTCCTCCCCTCCCTCTCTCCGACCCTCGTCTTCAACTCGCTTTCCTTTCATCTTTGCGTCCTGTGTGTATCGGGTTACTGACGTCGGAAGAGGAGATATTCCCTCCCCACGCCGACTGAGCATTTAAGCCTCTTCCCCACCTCCTCCTCCTCTTCAGTTCAGGGCCTGTGCTCCGGTTCCACGGGATGAGAGCGAGGAAGAAGATTAGCGATGCCAGTGGCGGCAAAAAACCGAAGCGGGAGGACATTTGATAATATCCTTTCGGGTCTAGTCCGACCTCTTTAATTTTTTCCTTTCATTCCCCGCCGGTGGTGCTGTGGCGTCCTGTCCTCCTTCCCCTCGGAGAGAGAAAGTAACGCAATAAGCTTTCGCGGATGACCGTAGAATTTCAAACATAAATTAACTCGATATCTCCGCGTTACCATTCGTGGGAAGATCTCATGTCGATGAGCTTTAAAAGTTACCAATTCGGTCTGGAAAATTCTGGAATTGGAATATTAAGAATGTTTCTTCTGTTCACTCAAGGAGTACTATATTTAGCTTCGAGTTTTAATGCTTTGATATAAGTACGTTAATGTCCAGCTGTTAAAAATACTCTGTAATTTCTCATAATTTGGAATTATGGCACTTGATTCAAAATGACTTGAATAGCCCAAAGAATTAGGCATAAAGGAATGATAGATAGAATATTAAGATTGTTTCTTTAGTTCACTCAAGGAGTACTATATTTAGCTTCGAGTTTTAATGCTTTGATATAAGTACGTTAATGTCCAGCTGTTAAAAATACTCTGTAATTTCTCATAATTTGGAATTATGGCACTTGATTCAAAATGACTTGAATAGCCCAAAGAATTAGGCATAAAGGAATGATAGATAAAATATATGGTGACTGTTAGAGACCGACAATAAGCCGAAAAACAGAGTAATTTCATTACAGCAGTAAATGCGGCAGTATTAGGGTAAATTTGCCACTTCGCTTCCGTAAAAAAATACAGAAGTTGGAATGAATTTAGCACGCAGGTAGATATTATATTTACAGAATCAAAGAACAAAAGTATATTAAAATGATGAGATGGCCTCTAGAGCAAATAAGAAGAAAACGTTCAGTTCCGGGACGCAGTGCCAAAATAAAATGATTTAATTCACGACACCCATCTTTCGAATGAAGGAGGTATGTAACGATTATGAAGAAGTGAAATAAAAAGGTGGAAATGAAATTGTGTTTTTAAAATTTACGCATACTTATCCTCGACAACAGTAAAGAGAACAGAGACAATAGTGGGATGAATGGAGTAAGTGAATTTTCGTTCAGTTCTAGGAATATAAATACAAAACACGAGGCATGTTCATTTTTTTCTATAGCCACATTAAACTATGCGGGAGAACTGCATCTCTGTTCAGAGAATACTCTTCTCACTTAATTTTCTGATGAGAATTCAACTCATCCATTTGACGCTTCGGAATGAAATTCCAGCCTCTTCCCCATAAATGTCCGTACTCTGCTGTCGTCTTAATTCAGTTTTATGGAAGCATTGAATTCGGAAAATAGCCATTTCATTGAAGCGTTTTATGAATTTCATAAAATAAGAAAAGTCATTTCTCAGTCACAACGTTCTTCCCCACCAGCCTGACGCCGTAGAATATTCAGAGAGGCTCTTTTACATGCGTGATTGCATTAACATACTGGAAGAAAATGGGGGTAGTATTCGGAATACAAACGAGGCAATGATTGCACAGTATCTGAGTAATCGTTTATGCCATACGTTTAGTGGGGAAATTTCATGGCTTTCCCTCGAATATGCTACCAAACTCGTTCGTAAAAGAACTGCCTGTATTCCCTGTGCACCTAACTGTAAGTTCTAGAATGATAGAGCAAGCATATTTCTCAAAGAGCACTTCCCTTTGCATCCGACATGAAGTCTGTTGGACCCATTTTTTATCAAGCTCTCATGAAAGGGCGTAAAAGAGCGCATTTCATTTGAGTATATACGCTCTTATTTCTTCTCACTCAATTACCTTCGCCATTTCATTTCCTTGGAGGGAGAGTTTTTCATGTTTAATATTAAAGTTTCTCCTATCATAACCTCTATTTGCTCACTTTCACTACAGTCATACACAACCCTCAGAATGGTTGTCTTTTCGTCTTTCCTCCTCGAGCGTCTTTTATTACCCTTTCCAGAGATAATCAATTATTTTTGCTAGCACTGCACTTCATTTGTCCATTGACTGTTGCACTATTTTACAACTGTCATATTGAGTCAGTTGTATGATTGGGTTCTCATTTATTTTCTTCCATTGCCTAAGCTTTTTCAATTTGCATTTTCCGTATTGATCAGATGTTATCTGTTTCCAGCCACTTTCGACAACTTTAGCAATGTAAAGCCCAAATTTACTCTGTCTGGTTGACGTTGACTATCAGAGGATAAAGCCTTTACATTTATATGGGGCTTATTGAAATTTAGGGATTGTATGTAACATCTAACTGCCTGTTACCAGCAATGATCGATTGTAATGTATATCCACTTTGATTATTTTGCAAATATAGAGTTGAATAAAAGATTATTACAGCGAGCCTTACCGTCAAAAATTATTTTGATCTATTTAAGTATTTGTGATAGTCCTCTTTAAAGTCTCCGTTCATTATTGCAATATTTTATTTTGCTGATAAAGACGGATCTAGAGAAGAAGAAAAATGAGGATAGTGGTGACCATGAGTAATGCGACTTAAAGCATTGAAGTTCAATTATATAGTCTAATTCTGCACACTTTAACGAAAATATCCCAATGAGAAAATTACTTTTTTTTGCTTGTAATTGAAACCATGGGGGTAACTTAGAAAATATTACTATAATAGTATTGTAGAATGGTAAAAAATCTGAGAGAAGAATCCATGTGTTAAGTATTCACCTCTCAGAGAAGTTAAATGAAGAAAATGAGCACTTTACATTAATTTTACCCATGCTGGTGATGGTCATAAGAATTATATGCCAGTATTCTAACTTCGTGCATGTTTTCAGAGGTGGGAAACTAATTGTTAAAAAAGTACAAACAGACCTGGATGTACCCACATTTATCCATGGCGAAGAATATACAACCAACATTTAAAATTGACGCTATGAATTGATGAATAAATTCGTCGACTAATGTTTACAGATGCAATAATTGCATCTGTAAACATTAATTATTTATGAAGCACACATTTATTTAATATTCAATATGACGATACTTATACGGAATAGAGACTAGATTACCTTTTAGAAAAATAGAGGGCACTTCTATTATTACTATAGATAAATACCATCAGTACGCAAATCAATTTTAACCGTGCTTCTGTGCCATCCTTATTTACGTAAGCTCTCATCAACTAACATACGCCATGGTTTACCCACGCGGTCATTCGAGGGAAATTATCGTAGTGTTATGAAGGCCAATATTCCATTTGAATGTGTTCCTGTGGGAATATATAATTAATATGCTCCGATGTAATCGAATTCTGTGGCATTAATATTCCATGAATTCCAAAATGAGGGAGACCAAACATTAGTTATTAAATAATAATTGGATATGGCCAAACACTTCGAATTACCTACCCCAGAGATGATATCAAAGCCACCGTTATACGCTTGTCCGATAACAGTTTCGAATTGCAATTTTAGTAATTAACCTCAGCTATCACGCTGGAAGCATTTTGGCCTGTCTAACAAGAGATAACCTGAATCAAAACGTACATTATCAACATGTTGACTGGTAAATTAGGGATCAGGGTCGGAAACGGGTATCAAAATACTTTGAAACCCTAAGCTTGTATTCATGGAAACTGCTGCAGTGTATCTACAACAGCACAGCGGTTGCGTGAGACTGCATTTAATTACCCGCCACTATTAAATCTCTTATGACCCGCATTATAAACATTTCATTGGTGCTCAGTACACAATTCAAAAATATAAAAGCGCCATGGTACGCTTAAAAGTTATGTTTTATCTGAATTGGGCAAATATATGAATTAAAAATGGATTCAATAGAAAATTTATATTTTAAGAATGCTGTTGTTTAATTAGGATATAATGCAATACAAGCAACTCAATTATGTACCAGCTAATAACATCTCACGCTCCGTAATAAAAAAAATTCTCCTCAGTATCAATAAATCCCGGGTGAGAGGAAGATGCGTGTATGCTGGACTTGGCATCTGGCATGACTTTGTTACAAGCATAAGGACAGAATGAAACTTTTTGTGTGATGCTGAATGGTTAAAATCCTTGAATATATTGGCGATACCATGCTTGATTATTCAATACATTTTTCATGAGAGTATTTCCAGCTTTTTTAATTCCGTCGTTATTTTTAAAAACGTGTGCTAGCAGTGCCACTTTTCATATCATCCGTTCAGGGATTATTACCAATATCACGAAAGGCTGTTATTTACATATACCGAAACTATAGTATTGCCGACAAGAATCAATACAGTGATCTGGATTCCGAGTATTTTCTGTGAGTTTTCTCAAAGCCTTATGAATGTAATTTCAACTGTTGCCATTACTAATAGCAGCAAATACTTCTAATTCAATAGGCTGTAGATGGCAGTAGTGGCTCAAATACCACTATCACCATTTACTTAGATTCAATTGTACTCGTAGTTTGAAAGAGATACCTGCATTATATTCATACATTAACCATGCTAGCCATGCTAACCATGATACATTAACTAAGTGAAACTCATATTGAAGTTATCTTTTGTGGAATTATTAGAGCTTTTAGTATTACTATGACCATATCAAGGGTTTGCAACATCGTTCTGTGAAAAAATTGCTGAGAATTATCGACTTTTTCCCTTTCAGCAAATATCCCGTGGAGAAATATTTTCGCCGAAAGATTATGACGCGCTAAACATGCTTTATCCCCGCATGAAATACTCGGAAAATTTTCATTCCGAGAACTAATTTCATCAGATAGAGCAAACCTCTCCCTGGAAGAGATCGTAATTGACGAAAAAAAGCATAAGCATCTGCTCGAAATGCGGACGAAGAAGATTGTTATTTATCGATCAGGGAGGTTAGGGCCGTCGTAATACTTAAGGCCTTTTCCCTTTAGAGGGAAGAGGAAAGAGGTGGAGTGCGTTAAAATATGTTTTAATAAACGATCCTCGATTTACGACCCTCTCACGGGTCGTTTTATTGCGTACCCAAACAACGAAGTGGTCCGAGATGTTATGGACCGTAAAAAAAGGAAGAGAGGAGAAGAAAAAAAAGGAAAAAAACCTGATCGTCTTGATAAGAATTAAGTGCCTGAAGGGATATAGAGTCGAACTCGCGACCTCCCGAGGCTAGAGTTGTTATGCCACGTTGAGAGGTGAATCACAGTGCGTGCTTAGTTGTGGGTGGATTGATCGTGCTCACTGAGACCACACGCAAGCAAGTGCGACCAGTTCTTTTTTTTAATGAACGATTCGATGCGCTCAAATAAATAAATAAAGAAATAAACAGAAAATATTAATTTCGTGCTGGCGGCCAAACCAAGCGGAATGAAGCAATGGAGGAAGGCGAAATACTTTCCTATCCCTCCCACCGAGCCGTGCCAATCATGTTTTCATTTTATTCTTGGTTATCTCGGGTCTGCATAACCTACTTCCGTCATCTTAACTTTCCTCCCTTTCTTTCCTTCCCTTCCCTCTTCCCCCAACGATCTAACAAACAGTCATACTCTCCCGAAAATAAAAGGAAACTGATGGCAATACGCTTCTCAATCTTTAAAGAGACTATGCGAGACCTGATTTTCATTACTAAAATGCGATATCCGTCGCAGTTAAGTAGTTTGGAGGAGTTTTCCGTTAGATGGAAAAGGAATACACTGCGTTTCACGGTCCAAAATAAAAAAAAAAAATTAGGTCAAACGAGTTTATTATCGGGTAAAACGCAGAATTTGAAGAGAATTTGAATTGATACCAAAGTTATGAAGCAATGAATCTTTAAAATTCTTTGAATGCAAGGATTTTCTTCGTCATATTCTGCCTGTCATGCGATAATGATACCGGTTAGATTAAATGTTAGTAAAAAAACTTTGGCCGTGAGGTACCGGCGTTAGGATTGATAACTACTGACGATGGTGATGAACGCAGGATTGATTTCGTATCGAAAAATTAACTATATGTTGTGTACCGCATGAAATGTCTATGCATGGTATCGGAATTTTATATTGATGCCGCATGATGCCGATTTTGGCAACAATAATAATCTTATATCACGTGCCTGAAAAGGCACTTTTTCGCTTATTGCATGATTATGACTGATAATAAAACTGTAAAACTGTTTTAAGTCCCGTATTATCTACCCTTACGCCTTACATGCTAAAATTATTTTTAACTATTTATAGGTTTTTTTAGTATTCAACATAAACCGTGTTTAAAAATTGGAAAATGATAATAAATGTTTTAATAATTTCAACAGATTCAAGCGAGATATCGTGGAAGTTCTTCATCATATGAGAGAAACAATTGCACTTTTCCACAAATTGCTTTAACGCTTTGTACGCATTAAAGCAATTTGTGGAAAAGTGCAATTGTTTCTCTTATATTATAAATGTTTTAACCAATCTTGAGTAATTTTATTAGCGTCCTGTTTCAATGCACATGATATTACTTTACATATAATACCAATTACGTATAGCAAACCATATTACTTTCTGTCATATTTACTTCGTGAAGCACAGACCATCCATATCGTATCATTTCATCGTAATGTATCAAAATACGATGTATCACGCTTTTAAATTGCCTTTATATCGGGACACGTTATCTCAAAAACATCGCAGGCGATACTTATATAAATATCGCATAGCCCATCATACAGAGCGACAAATAAATGGAGAAAAAAAATTGTTCAGGCATGTGGGGCATTTATATTTTCATTTTTCATCTCAAGTTGTCTCTCCCTTCGCCTGTTATTTATTTTTATCAGCGCCCTCTAGGTCGGTCCAGAATGCCCCCTCATCTCAGGCCAGCACAAGAAAAAAAAGACTGGCAAAACGCTTCCTCACGTTCATCCCTTGGTTTTCTCCTTCCTCCCACTGCTCCATTCCCTTCCCATCGTCCCCCACTCTTCCAATCTTTCATTCTTCCCACTCCAACTCGGCATTAACCTCTCTTCCCCCCACCTCTGCATGAGAGAGGAAAAAAAACACGGAGCCCTTTTCCTTTCGATAGTCGCTCTCCCGTTTTCTTTACTCCCTCGTTCCCTCCGTTTTATTTTTATTCATTTCTCTTTCTTTTTTTTCGTCCGTTCTGTATTTTTTTAACGCTTTCCGAGACAGCCTCGTTCCGTTATATAGTCCACTGGCCGAAATAAACAGACGCGCACGACAGTGGTGTTTCCTCATTCTCCCACCGCGTGTGGAATGGCGCTGGCGAGAGAGTTGTTTTCGGATTGGCTTCTTGCTTACAAGAGGGAAGGCAGAAGAAAGGGAGAGTATGAGTAGTTGGAAGGGAGATGATTCGGGAAATGGACGCTAGGTGGGAGTGGAGGCGCGGCGCTAACAAAAGAAGGTTAGAATGCATATACTACACAAAAGAAACATTCCAAGAAAACGTGCTACGATACGTTCGCTGACCCTGAACCATAATGAATCTCCTCGTAAGGTCGAATGGATAAACAAAGGGTTAAAATAGAAAAAAAAGAAAAGCTTTCTCCACGAACCTGCGAATATGTCGGGCGAGTGCCATAGATTTTCACGAAATTTCTTTTTCGTGTCATAACGCTCTCCGCTGTTTAATTTAATTCGGCAGGACGAGTTAAGGAAAATAAGCCGCTATAGTTGAAGATCAGAATGATATGTGGTCTCGCGTTCCAGCATAGGAATTCATATACTTGATTGTTAATTAGCTTAACGTGTTTCGAGTTGTTTAGAATTCTTTCCGCTTCACAGCATATGGTTTTCTTTGGAAATCCATTTTCGAAATGTAGGTTTAGTATACCACTACTGTTAATATGTCACAGTCACTGCGACACCGTTTGATACATGATGCTGGTCTAAAGAGAAATCGTAATACACATGCTTAAAATGTCATTGTGAATTGAGAGGCGTAATGTTTCGCCACTTACCTATATAGAAGCAACTTGTTTAGCCTGAAGTAGAGCATGATGTTAAGCTTCATTATTTTTTTATTATATTAATCTCTTATGCAAGAGACTATTTGTATTATTAATACTTATTAAATTTCACTACTATTGTTAGAATCTAAAATAAAATGGCACAAATACGTTTTGATTTAAAATAAATGCTGATTTCAAATATAAAAAAATATATTCTAAGAGTTCATGTGCTGAACTATAAGAGTTTGATCGACAATAATGGTAAAAATCGGAACTTCAGGTGTGTATAATGAAGTTAGTGTTAATTATTAATGCTGTTATAATAACCTCTTCATATGCTGTTTTCAGTTTTGGAAGGACTTAACTAAATGAATCAGACTTTCATCTGACGGAGTTTCATAATAAAGGCCGAAAAATGTTTATCTGTTAATCGTCTGCAAAATAAGTTTTTAGTAGCTCACATCCGCTATTATCAACGGTTATTGAACATAAGAGCAAGTTGATACCTACTTAAGATTCAAATTCACTCATGATGAATTAGTAACTTTCACTACTTAATGAGTTAACAGCGACATATTCTGTAATATAAAATTTTATTTTGTATAAATTGTATAAAATGACATTAATGAGTAATCGAAATAACATTTTTCATCTGGTTGCGGAAATGTGCTTAGAGTGTCAGTTAAGGTTTTAGGACTCCATCAATATTGGTTCACTCTTTCTTTCTTTGCTTAAACGATGATTTAGTTTTATGTCCAGCTTTCTCATAAACGTTTTGCATGGGTTTTTGGATGAGAAATGTATTTTAAGAGCGCAATTTTATTTGTTCAATTTTATGATCTTGAGAATCAATCCTAAATACTTGAATATATATTTTTATATTGTATTACTTAATGATATTTTTACAAATGGCTCCTGCAGCCAATGGAAAGTATTTTGGCTGCTTCATATTCATCCAATTTTCTTTGAATTTTAGGTGTGATTATTATTCTGTAAGGTCATGTAAATAGAAATGAGATTCTTACAGTAAGATTGGTTGTACTGAAAACAAAGCTTGCCTAACCTTTAGCTCCTGAGGAATGGATATTATTATTTTTTTTATAAATATTTTTCAATATAAAGTCTGTTATTAATGTATTAATTAATAGTGTTATCGATATGGTGCTTACAGATAAGAGAAAAAGTTGTTTTTTAAATTTAAATGTTGATTAAATTATGGATTTGAGTAATGTGGTTATGCATCTTTCTTTTATCAATAGTTCACGCTCACGCCGGGAGCTTCAATATTTTATGTTATAAAAAGTCTTGAGGATTTTGATGTACTGGTTAACCTAATTTCAAATCCGGTTTTCCTCAAAAGGAAATTATTCTGAAAATATTTTATCTGGTTAAGAATATGCGGATGAATGGAAATAGCATCCTCCCATCCTATAAGATTAGTTCTTCCGATAAAAAAATACCAAGGGAGGAATCAACGAGTCCCCTCTATGGGCAGATGTTGCCGCTTACGGACGGACTATATGAAAGAAGAAGGAAAAACATGAAGAAATTATCTGGCGGTGCGTCGTCCCTCGCAACGTTCCTTCATAAAAAAGACGTTTTTGAAAAAATTCTCACGTCTCCGACCGGCTCCACAATCTATTCTTAGGACATCTGTGTTTGCGTGCAAGGGGGAGAGGAGTGCTCAGTGCATGCATGCTAAAAGAGGAGAGACGCGGAGGGTTTAATCTTCTGTGGAGCCGGGGCAACTTTTGAGTCGTTTTTATGCACGTGGGTGGGCCTTTTGCAGATAAAGAAGACAAGGGGACTTTATGGGGGTCTAACTCCTTCTTTTGGGACCCACCGGTTTAATGCGGGGAAACGAGGGTTATAGAAAGGAGCCCTTCATGTTCGCTGGCCCCTTTTTTTGATTGGTCGATCCTAAGACAGAAAGAGCTCATTCTACTCATTGTGGCTTGTCTCTCACGAGAAACCCTTCTTAAGAACCGTTGAAATGTAAGTTTTCCGCAGCAGTAAAGATTGATAAGGTACCTTCTTCTATGTTAAAAAAAACTAGTTAGATTAGGATGCCATTGAAATTTTTTGGCCCTTCCAATTTATCACGACCGGATACATTTGCAGCGGTATAAGTGAAACCTCTCCTTTGCCATATGCGTGATTGGAAAATGTTGAACCATACTGTCGTGAGAGGGTATGCGCACGTAATACATTTTCAATAAGAAGTCTATGTCCGAGATTATATAAAAAAGGCTGCAGATGAATGATAATTCCTGAACTTTAAGATCATGGATTATTTTTTAAAGGATCAGATTAAAAGAATTAGAAAAAGGAGAAAAACTTTGCTTAGAAGTTGAATGTACGTTTTCACACGGCTGGATCACTTCCACATGATTTACTAGTGCTACCCTACGCCCAGTTCACAGCATAACATTTAAAGCTATCTACAAGTTTCATGACACTGCTCTCCTTTTAAAAACCTTCCATAAAGCATGTTTAATGATCTACGAAAGATCAATTTAGATAGATTATGATCATAGTACAAATAAATTAGAGCATACCAGTTGCAGAATTACCTCGTCGCACTCTCATGCGGAGATCAGCGGGATGGTTCGTATCAAACTCAAAGTGAAAAACTGTAAAAGCAATTTTATTATACGTACTTCGAAGCAGTTAGGTGGTAGGTTCTTAGTGAAAGCTTAATGACATAGAGGTACATAAAACCAAATAAGGACAGTGAAGGAGAAAAACAATTGACTCATTCGAGAAGGTAGAGGAAAGATTCTTATCTGAAGGATTAAAGATAAGAGGAAAACGCAGGTTACCGGGGAATGAGTGCCAAAAACAAGATCATTACATAAGCTAATATAAGCAGGCTATTTACAACTTCTAAATGCTCAAGGTATAACTCCTACTCACTCATTGCTTTTGGGCATACGTACCTAATGATGTTGCTGTTATGATTTTCGGACTTAAAAATGGAATGTCATTGCTGAAAAGATGGTCCGTGGCCTAAAATGTAAATTAACATTTTCCTGTTGTATTTTTCCCTGCTATAAAAATGCGTGACGCCTGCACAAACTATAAACTATGTGGACATAGATGATGCTTTGCTCATACCCGATTCAGGATTTTTGTTCAAACAAGTCGGGAGTTTGGTGGAGCGTTGAACGCCGATCGTATTTGCGTCATTGCTTGAGAGACGCTGCGTAGAAATAAGGACGTGTGCACATGCATTCAGAATGTCGCGAGAAGCATCTGCAGACCCTCTCTCCAAGTTTCTCGGGCACGGATTTTTTCAAAGGACATAATTATTCCGAGGCATCTGCGCAGGAAAACGAGTAGAATGAGTCAAGAGAGGAGTTTAAACGCTCGGAGGAAGAGAGCGAAAATAAATGAATGAAAAATGTCGAGCAAAAAAAGAGGGAGAGATAATGGTATAAAAGCGCTGGCGTGAAATGGGAGAAGACTCCCAGTTGAAGAAAAAAAAGATAAAAACGCACCACTCTCTCGGAAGAATGACGAAATTATTTAAACAAAGTGAGCCAACATTTGGCTGTGTGGTGTCTCTTTCTCCATCTTACCCTTGGTAATTTTTTTTTGGGCCGGGCCCGGTTTGTGTGTGGTTCGACGGGGTGAGGAAGAAAAAAATGTGCCTCTCTCCACCACCCCGATAACGACTTGAGTTCACGAGAGACGGCCTGCGCTCGCTCAACGGAAGGAAACACGCACAATAACAGGCACACAATCCAGAAGAGGGGGTTTTGGAGAGGGAAGGGATACAAGGGGGAGGAGGAGGCGGAGGAGGAAAAAGGGTTGACGTATACCGGAGAAGAGAGGAAGGAGAGAGAGAAGGATGGGCCCTCCACCATCTCTCTCGTCGCCGAAGTTGGCGTAAATGATTAGGAAGCGGTCGCGAGGAAAAATGGGAAGGCGGCATTAACAACCGGCGAAGCGAAAGGGGTCTAAAAAAATTCTGGGAAGAAGGGAGGCAGTTTAGAATCGTGGACGGACAAATACCCCTAGCCCCGTGATGGGGCAGGAGGGGGTGGAATGTGGCGACAGGGAAAGGGGGGCTCCTTTAAAGACGACTCTGTGCGCGCGGGAGAAGAGGGTGGTGGCTGTGTAGCTGCAGCTGAACGTGAGAAGAAAAGAAGTCACAGAAAGAACTGCGACAGTGAAGTTGGTATATTACTAAGCAAGAGAAGAAGTGGGGCCCATCTCCTGAGAGAGGAATTCTACCACCTAATTGAGGAACCTGAAAAAAAAGCTTTCCTAAAATAGTGATCCAGCTTCAAGATACTCGCACAACGGAATCTTTTATGCTTTTACACATCTTATTCCCAGTTGCATATCAGAGAAAAATGCTAGACTAAACCAAGTGACGCCATTTCTAAATACACGAAGCTAAATTGGGCCAAGTACTGAACCTTGAAGGACTCATGCGTTACAAAGTTTCGGAGAAAGATATATGTGGACATTGGCCTATGCTGCCAAAGATGATGTACAAAGTATAAAATTCTGCAAACTTCGAAGCGAATGTATCAATTGAAATACGAGTGGGACTGATGTATGTTCCATACTGCCAGCATTGCAGATACTTATAAGTCTATCGATAGTTAATATATTACCTGAAATCTCAATGGAACTCTTTCCTAAGGAACACAAGGTAAAGAGAATCTTTTCATTTAGATTTTTGAACACTTTCGCTATAGAAAGAGAATGGTAAAGAGAATATGAAGCCCCTTTTCCACTACCCGAGAGAGTAAAACAGGAAAGGACCCAATCTCATCATTGCCCCTCACTTCTGCGAAATGATAGGTTCTTTTTTGGAAACCGTCAATTTTGTTCCACTATGTCCGTTGAGGTAGATGCTTGCTTTCTCGGTCTGATTCCCTCTTCTACGCTCAACTAAGGATGATAAAAGGTATGCTTTTCATTCAGTGATTTTCTAACGTCAGAAAGAGAACACTTTTTTGTAAAAGAGATAAAGAACGAGTTACTATCTTTTTTGACTTGCTTCACAAACTATGATCAGCACCAAGAGCGCAACATGTACTATGGATAACAATCCGCCTTTCTTAAGTCTTTTTGTCTGTGGTTTTCACATTCATTATAAAAAGGGGCAGTTACCTTTCCGATACTTGATAGATTTCCGCGAAGACTTGATATCCAGAAAGGTCGTAAAATTCTCAACTATCTTTAGTGATTCTCCACCAGGTTATTCTCTACCACATAACATATCACAACACAATGCTCCATGCACTGGCGTAAATTTTTGAGTACTTACCATTTTATTGAAAGTACTTCATTTTGCATGAAAGCAGTGGAGTTGCTTTCCGTTCGTTCCGGAACCTGTGCACTAGACAGAGCACTTCCAAACAGATCGGGAGCAGAGTTAACGTACACCGGAGTGTGTTTGAGAAGAACAGGACTTCGATAATCCCAGCCGTGATTTTTTCCTGTAAATACACCGTTTAGGCGTCAAAAATGGTTGGTGTTGAGTTATTAATAATTACTATAGGTGGTAAAATTTTGATGATACAGGGACTAGCCATAGTATATCCAAATAAGGAGTACCCCGCAAGTGCACAATTGTGCGATATTCCACAGAGGAAAAATCAGTCACGTTGACCGGGGTTCGAACCCGGATCCCTTGATTTCGCGCAGAGCGCTTTAGCCAGTTAATCTACCGAGGTGTCACTCTCCCCTGTGGATTCTCCCCTGTGGATATTAGAGGGCTTTATACGACCAAGTAGCTGTGGAATGCCGGACCATCAGGACGCATGATATCACTGAAGCTGAGTGCCATAGTCCCCGTGGATAAAGCCAAACGGAACACAGTGAGGTGTGCGCTCTTTTTGACAAATTTTTAGGAAACCGGCACTAACCGTGGTGTAACCTTATACATAGTCACCTGCAAGTGCACATTAGTGCGATATTCCGCAGGGGAAATTTATCCGTCATGACCAGGATCAAACATCCACCGAGGAGGAGGGCGCTTCGGAAGCTTAACTGGCTAAAGCGCTCGGCGCGAAATCGAGGTATCCGAGTTCGAAATCCGGTCATGGCGAATGACATTTCCTCTGTGGAATATTGCACAAATGCCATTGACACTTGTTAAACATATTGTCTGAACGAAATTGTAAATTATTCACTAGAAATTCTCTCGTGTTGAGAATTCCATGCCGGAAAATTGTAGTGGCACTGAATGCCCACTAAAGCGGTGGTAAACTGCAGCTGTACTATCGCTCGTTTTTGATAACTTACATTATTATTCACCAGAGGAAATTTAGGTACAGGAAAATTTTCCGAAGAATAAATTGTATGCTTTCGGAAGAAACAAATGTGCTTATATTGAGTAGTGGTGGTGTATGTGTTCCACTCAAGCCGCGCGTTAGGTAGCCAGATTTTCTCATGCATGCCTCATCAAGCCCCTTTTTCGTACTCGGGGGGTCATGGATCCTGCAAGCTATTCCTTTTTATTGTCGTACTTTAATTCTTGCCCGGACGTTTGGCACTTCCTGCTTTTTTTCGCGCGCCGTCTCGTCGTTGTTCATTTACGATTAGACGCTCTCTTTTTTATCCCCCGTCTCCCTTCTTCCTCCCCCTTCTTTTTCGCCCGCCCGACAGTTGGCGACATTCCTTCGGATTCTTCCACGTCACCACTTGGTCATCCATTCGTGGAAAGACACCGAACCCTCCCCCCTTTGACCCCTCACCCCCTAACGCCTCCTCCATCCTCCGTTTCTCTCTCCTTCCCCAACCAGCTGTCCGAGTCCAAAATTGTAAGCGCAGCCGGTGACATCATGATGTTACCGAGCCTTACTTACTGACTGACCTTTCCAGTTTGTCGTCCCAGACATACTGTGAGGAACAGAAAAAAATGAGCTAAGCGAAGAAGAAGCTGATAAGGAAAATGTATGCTCATATGACCATGAGAATGCGTTTTCCTTAGATTCATTAGTCTGTTATTAGATGCTTACTCATCATATGGTGGCCGAATCATAAGGATTCCTTCTGAACTCCATTTAATACATTTCATAATATTATAATGGCTGATAACAAATATGAAGGTATTACGTTTAGTCAAACAGTAAAAGCTTTCGCTTTTGCAGAGATTTGCGTGAAACTTAAAAAATTTCGTATTTTTAATTGATAATTATATGCAACGTGTTCATTGTAGCATTTAAACGAACTAATTAAAGATGCGTGTGGTTCAGAAGCGCTAGTCGAAGTAAATACCATATGCTTATTAAGTCAGGTTCATTTAGCCATTGCAAATAGGCGTGTCTCATTATGCATGGAGGATACTGAATTTATCTCGGTGAAGGATCGATTTGGTGATCAAGGTAGAACTGATAAAATTAAACTTACAATGAAACATTAGTATCTAGTGTGTAAGCTCGCTATAAACGCAAAAGAATAACGAAGTACGAAACATAAACACCCGTTTGTTTTCCATGTTTAGCCGTTCATTTATTATAATATGACTTTTAGAGGCTTGTTTAAAACTGTTAGTGATAATCTCTGTTTGCTAACATAGAATTTATTGGTGTAATCGTATATTGATTCATACTACTTTTTCCGTGTCCATGCTTTTTCGTTTGGAAATGCAATTTCAAAAGCAAGATCTAGCTAATTAGCTGAGGAGAACTGCTGCCTGCAATCTCACTCTTATGCCTTCTTTATGTGAAACATGGTCACACGAAAAATTGAGGAGTAGCTATAATTTGATAAATTTAAAATAAGTAAAATTATAAAAAATAAATAAAATTATAATGAGTTAATTTTAAATAAGTAAATTGACTCCTAAAAGTGAAATAAGAAAGTGGCAAACTGCTGCTGAACGTATTCTTTTACTTGTTCACTTCCATTTAAATCTATGTAGCATTTGATTTTTCGCACATTATTAGGGCAAATAAATCTTTTAGTGTGAATGGATATTGATAATGCATGATGAATGAATCACAAAATGAAAATCTTGAAAAATATCAGGTACTCGTAATTATGGATGGTTTTCATTGTTTAAATAATAATTCTCAATTAAATGTACACTCTTTGAATTGCTGTGGGAGGCTATGTTGCCAAGTTTTAAAAAGTATTTTCTTTTCAAAACAGAAGTCTTAGCCGTAACTTTCCAGTTTGCCATTTATTTCAGCAGTAATTAACATAAATAGAAAGAATTTATAGTAAAGAATAATTACGGTGGCACATTAGACCTATTTCACATAAAAAACTGTTTTGGGATTGGACGAGAATGCTCTGCCGGAAAAAATGAAAACACAACAATTTTCTTACAAAGGAAACTCATTTTAGAAAGTTTTCAAATCCCTTTAGACTGTGGAATGAGGTGTTATTTATATATTTACAATAAAAACACACCGTTTCTTTGTTATTCAAAACACTTCGTAAATCCGTAGTAAGCAGCCGTTTAATTGCTTTAATTGTTTAATTGGTTCTCCAGATCGTGAACAGCTGTAAGAAAGTACAAAAGTCATTTACATTAAAGGTCTTTGAGTATTTTGTTGGTATTCGTACAGTCACCACCAAACTTTTAATAATTGCGCCCAGCAATTTTCAAAAACCTTTATTTATCAATCTTCGTTTCTCTTGCTTTTCATTTCTTGGATTCTTTAGACTTTTGAATTCAAATTCCAGGGTTCTGATACTATTTATTACATTCTAAAGATCGGAGAAGTACATAGCGAAATCCTCTGATCGCAACGTAATTGCGAATAAATAAATCCATTCACATGGGGTCTAGCAAGCCTCAACAAGGACATACTACATGCTCTATGGCAGCGAAAATGCACTAGCATGGTGATATGATCCCAATGTTATCTCCGAGGTAAATAAGAATTGGTATCATGTTTCACATATTCAACCACTGGAACGCAATTCTTATTTGAATTATTGTGAGCAGTTATCTTGCTTTTGGCATCATTGTCCCAATAGGGAGTCATTCTCGCCCATTTGGGAACTCTGAGAAAGTGAGATGAGCTATCATAAATCTAAATACTGTTAATGCTGAGGCTATTGTAGTCAGTTTCAACGCTATTAGGAAGCATTTCCTAAAACCTTTCCACGCAATATTTCTCAAGTTGATTGAACACTTGAATGGCAGAGAAGAGTGGGAAAATTATAGGCGACTATAATTTTCATTAAAATCAAAACTATATTGATGAAATAATGAAATGTGTGCATCTCAAGGTAGTACACATAAAGTTGGACGGTACATATCATACGATAACACACTTTTGAGTTAATTCTAACGAGTTTGACCATAAATTTGGGAAAGTACATATGCCAACTATTTTTAAGATTCTGTTTTTCCAAGGTCTATGATTTTAGCCAGCGTTTCAAATAACAACTAGGCCATCGAAAGCGAAGTAAACATATTCAACCGGCTTGGTTTTATTATAAATTGCGTCTATCATGTATTTTCAGATATTTTGATAAACTGCACCATTTGCAACAATACATCATCCAATGTATTTTTTATTTGAAAAATAGCACCCATGGATATTTCTCAAATCCATTCTGACGTATACTAATGGGTTTCATTGTGGTTTTCCTATTTTGCTAATGTATGCAACAATTCAAGAAACTAATTAAAAGAAGTCATGTGTATACAAGCCAATTCCATTCAGTTAAAAAACCTTGGAGAAAAGCTGGACTAACCCATATTTTATGCCAAGTTTAACAATACGGAAAAGCAGGACCTCTCAAATATGTTCTTAAGACTATTTTTCGAAACTATATCATTTTTTTGATCGAGGAAATTTAAATATGGTATCAATAAATATGAATGAATAAAACGTAGGTAAAAAACTAATTGAATCGAAGTGCAGCTTTCCCAAAGGTTGGAATTTCAGCTTGAAGGATGTGTAAGCATAAATTTGTTAATGATACCTAGCATTGAAAATAAAGGATGAAATAGTAACATTACAGAAGAACAATATTTGAATTATTTTATTGTGTAGATGAAATATGGAGGAACTACTCCTCCAAATCACCACTTTTGAAGCACGGTCGTTACTTGAGTTATCCATTCATCTCGTCATGAAATGCAACTCTGCTAAACTGGTTAAAAATACACTAGCTTCAAATACAAGCACTTGGCCGCCATATAAGTTCCCTTAGTATTGAGAATAAACTGCCGACTCCGCACTGGAAAACTCCAGGCACGAATGTGTATCGGATTCCGATGAAACGGAACGTAATTTATGGACATCCCCCATCTGTCTTATCGGATAATGCATTGCGTAAGAGTCGATAGCACCCAATAATTACAGCGACATCCTTCCTCTCCCATGAATTCACGTCCGGGTACATCGGTTGCCGCTGCACGAGAAGGGAGGAGGGTAATATAACATAATAATGGTCGATTCAAATGTAGCACGGCAATTCCCGACGGAGGAGTGCGCGGCGCTGAAAGGAGAACAAAAGAAACCAGTCGGACGTAATAGGCTCTTGGATGAAAACAATGGGCGAGGAACTCAACAGAGGTGGGCAGAAGGATGGGAGGAGACTGGCTATATTGCCAGCTCCGTAAAGGAACTAAAGTCTCTTGACTCTTTTGTTTCCTTCAACTCCTCAAACGGGAATAACGCGTTATATTCTTAATTAGTAGGCCGTGGAAGAAACAATATTCATCTGCAGACATTAAGGAATGACGATTAAAAAATGGAGAGATTTATGGGTTGGATTTCTATAGTTTAATAAAGTGGAGATATACAACAGCTTGAATGCTATCAGGACCAGGTACGTGGAGATGCGTTGATAAGATCGTTTCGATTTGACATGACTGATTTTTTTATAGCTAACCTTAAGATTCAGCAATAATTACCCTTTCTAAAGATAAATTTTTAATGACTTGATCCCAAGAACCCGGATATGATAACATAAGATTCAAATCTTTACTGTTATATTAATGTGATTTTTCTATTCTTACCTTTATCGTGCCTCTAAGCAATAAATTGGGCAACGTCTAAGTTGCTCATGCATCGTTAAAAATGATGAAATAATGACAGAACGTACGTAAAGTCATAGCATTAATTATAACAGAGTATCGGTTGGGGAATAGATTGGTTTAGAGCTGACAAGAAATAGGAAAAGAGATTGTCCGAAGACGAATCATACGTGTCACCCTTTCCGGTATAATAATTCATAAATTGACCAAAGGATGGCGATCTAACCTCTTCCCATCTGTAATAGAGTTTTTCTCGTGACTATGTGAGTGAAAGCTAAAGAAAAATTTTAGCTCTTCGTATATCCTGGTTATAACAGAGAAAAAACTATTTTGAATGGTATTATGCATTTATTAATGCAAATAAGTTCCTAAAGAATATATTCGTATGTGAAATGGCTAGAAAGAAGTCTATAGAACGACCAAAAGCTGCATTATTCAATAATATGGAGCAAGATAGATTTAATATCGCACGGTGACTTAGAGGAATCTGCGATGGAAATAGAAATGTGGCTATTACGACAAGAAAATAACCTTTATAAATAGATGATGGTTCGTATAGCCTTATAGAGAAGAGTAGGCATAGGCCAAAAACATGTAAGGAACAAAGATGCGCATTAATGAATAAAAACTTATTTCGGTGACTACTTTTAATATCCCGGTCATTGAGTCATCAAGATGATTGATGCTCATTATAAACTTGAATAACTTATTTCGTTATCTATCGATTGAATGGATTGGCAAATAACCCATAAACGTGTTGAGTTAAGACTTTTATTTCAATAATATTTTAATTCCCGGAAAACTTTGCATTCATATAACTTTGGTTTTGCTTTACGCGACATTTTTCTCAGAAATAAAAATTCTTCTTATATCTGACGTCTATCCTTGTCATCAAGCGTGCGTCATTTTAGGTGCTATTTTCGGTAAATCATACGTCCTGCATGGTGGAAGTATGGCAAATAGAGAGGAATTTTTGTTCCATCAGCACTAAGAATTTGAAAAAGATGTGATTCACTTTTCATTTACCAGGAAACCTTTGGACGTAATCACCCGAAAAAAAGTTCATTTCCGCTTCCAATCTTTCGTTCCACCTCTGACCTTCCGCATAGTTTCCAGCCAAACATTACGATGTTCGCGGCTCTAAAACCCTTTCATCTCATCCCCATAATGTACACAACGCGAGGACTGGCAGACACACTCTCAGACTCGTGGAAATAAAGTAAAAAAAAGATATAGCTACCATTTGGACCTTTGCCCGCTCACTTCTTCCCCTCTCCAGCCTCGTTTTTCGTTACGCCCACTAGGTTGCCCGACCCATTCCCTCTAACCGCCACCAGAGGCGCCACCTGTCCACCACTCCTATGATGCCATGCGGACAGAATAAATCTAGCGAGCAGGTGATTAGGGTTAGAGAGGATGAGGAAGAGGGGGGAGAGGTTTGAGGAGGGGGATGGTAGGAAGAGGAAATTCAAGAGGGTAGAAAGGAAACGGCATGGATAAAAAGAAGATTTGAAATAAGCGTGTGAGACGTGTTAATCCTTTCGGAAAAAAATACGTCTCATTTCTACAGCTTAACGAAAAACCAGGTTCTACTTCCTTTATTCTTCTTTTCGCTCAATAAACAAACTCTCTAGAATTTTTGGCAAGCAACACAGAGCGGCATCGGCGTCGTAACGACCTGAAAAATAAGAGGTCTTGAATAATTAAATTATTATTTATTTGAATTCAGTGAAGCAGATATTCGTCGCAATTTAAAGAATAAATTAATTTATTTATTTCTCACAAGTTTTCTTCTAGTGTTAAATTAGTACGATTGTTTCAAGATAAGAGATGAATTACATGATCTAAGGAGCTTAAATTAGGTCAGAGGAAGTTTAGGTATATGAATTTACTTCGTTGAGTCTATGGCTAATGAAGGTTCTACATTTATATTTAGAAATAAGTTTAAATATCACGTATTTTAACATTCTCTCTAGCACTTTGAGTGCAATGAGTGTATAAGAGAATCCGTATTTCTCTTCCAAAAATTGGTGAACGTTCTGGGACATCTTCACATAACAATGAAATACATAAGTGGACTATTTACAGTAATTTTTAAAGGCTTTTTTTGCTAATATAAGTGTAAATATTTGTTTTCATATGGTGTTGTTTTTCAATGCTGTCTTGAAGACAAAGTTGTGAATCACAGTCACCTTTTGTCCCAACAATTGTTCTCTTTCCTACAGAACAGCCTATGGTGTTTTAACTCAAACCTTTGGATAAATATGAGCTCATATATGAACCCTCATCCCCTACAATCTTTGTGCCTGACGGTGTCGCATCACGGTGAAACTTGTCGCACCAATAAATTAACCGTGGAAATGTACGTTGTGCCATTAAATGGTAGTGAAATATTTGTTCAAGTAAGCCGCGCTAAAAAAATCTAATTTATAGCTTTAATTCCACACTCGAAAATCTGATCACCAGTCTTGCTATGGGGGATAATTTTAAATATTTATTGCTCCACAATCACCGAGGGCTACCTAAAGGGAACCATTAATTCTCGCATAAAAAATCGCGGAATCTTGCTGGACACATAAAAATCCCACAGGCGCTGGAGGGAAGTTTACGTCTTGTGCAGTGGGTAGCGTGTTCTGGGCGATAAACGCTAAAGATTACTCGTCCCAGATTTAGACTGGTCCTCCTTCATTTTTAAAACCTTCCCGTCTCCATCGATAAATTTTGCAACTCCCTTGATTCCCCACTGTATCCGGCACCTGCAAAGTCCGCTATTATGCATAGTAGTCGATGGAGCGAACGGTGGCTGGGTGGGGCGAACGAACCATGTGAGTTGGCCCAGGGGGGCCGGCCGGGGGCTAGCCGAAGTTGCATTCATCCAAAGCAGGGTGGGGAAAGGGAACGAAAGATTTAAAGTAAATAGCGCCCTGACAGTCATGTTAAAGGTTAGTGGCAGTGGATGAACCTCCAAACGAGTATTCACTCTTTTAAACGCTATTAAATCTTTCAGCGAACATTAACAACAGTAAAAGATACCTACATGCTTATTGGGAACATTTTTCAATTAAAATCCAGGATTAAATAAATTGAAGAGGAAATGAATGTTAAGTATTGCCTAGGGGGACCAAGGACGGAATGGAAAACTTTATTATTCATATATTAGAAGGATTAAGGAGGTTAAAAAGTAAGAGATGTTAGGTCTCTAGAGAATCAAACTTTGGAATGATGCTGACGATACTGATGATGATGAACATTTCTGGAGATTTGTCGGGTTAAACTAGGTCAATTGATTATACACGTGTATAACCGTGTTGAAGGTGTTCAAAATCCTTAAGCTTTAGAATTCACCAATTTCCTGTATAATGTAAACTTTTTTGATCAGTCAATTGACAGTCTCAGGCGTGATTTAGTAGAAGGCTTCCATGCTATTAAAATTACATGGAACTTTTCCACGAAAGACTTTCACGTCGTATTTCAGCTTACTTAGCCTTCATCAGGTTATTCTTAGTCATCTGATAATGGCTAAGTACCATGTAAGTAAGGCCACACAGTGACATAAGGTGAAAGACCTGGTGATGGCTAAGTAAGCTGATATGCATCGTGTCAGTTACGTTTTTGCGTGGAAAAGTTCCAATTCATTTTAATAACATATTTTAATCAGTCTAAGCGCTAGCAACTGCGCGTACCACAATCCCCCTTAACTCTTAGAAATTCTAATGGGTATTTGCATTCATGTACTCCCTGAACCAAGCGATGCACAATAAATTTTCCCAAGCATTGATATATCAGAGGGTATTAGCAATTTTTATAAATTCACTTCATGTCATGCTCCCTCGAGATGACTAGCAGGGCGCTGGGTTGATGTAGATGAAGAAGACCGACCTGATCCACGACTTACCTCTTCCGCCTCTGAGGAGAGAACTTCAAAAGGAAAAGGAGCTGGAGACCAGTTGCTGTCCCATTAAGTGTACCTGCCCGTACAGATGGCAGATTAAATGGATTTTAATTGGATCTCGGGGGAATTCCAAACTGTCCAAGGCACAAAGGATAGACGACCCGAAGAACGTGTGTTAAAAGGACTAACTTCGGCGGAAACACTTCCATGGAGTGAGGTGTCCCCTTTGGAGAATCGAGAAGGTGAAAGCAGTTTGGCCGTCCCCCCTCCACACTTGGAAGACACGAGGAAGCCGATAAATAACGGCGTTGGAATTTTTCAAAGTGCAATCACCATCTTGTCTTCAAAGGGATAGACGTTTGGGTGGAAGAATAATAAATTTGAGTCGAGAGCGTAAATTTGAGAATTACCGAAAATCCACCTGGGAGGTGGCAGTCCCATGCTTGAACCCCGCCCAATTGGGCAGGTGGTCAGGTTTTTTTGTCCGGAGAGTCGGATTGCAATGACCCCTGGCGACAAGACATTCTCTAATTATTAAAAAATGAGGTCAGCTGAGGCTCTTTGTGGCGTTATTCTAGCCCGGGTCAAACTCACAAAGCAAGCGGTTTGTTTTAGTTTCCTTGTTCATCTACAGAAAACAGTTTCAGGTTTCCACAGGCTTTTTTTTAATCGATGTGAATAAGCATTTATTCCGAATTTGGTCACTCTTGGGCATAAAGTACGAAATTGTACCGCATCCGGTAAGCGATTGAAAATTACTCTAATAAATAAAGATATCTAATTCCCAAGCACAATATTTCAAGGGCAAATAGGGATGGAGGTTATTTTGTATTTTAAATCACATATTATTGCGGCGGCGTAGTTTTAATATGATTAATGTTGCCAAATAGTGACCCAGTTTTGCGGTTATGAATCATGATAAAAAGATATTCAGAAATTGTGGGTTATGCCACCATTTCTTAAGCATGGGATTCGGCGTTTATGTCGGCGTGATGAAATGCTATTCTAGGTACTGTTTCTCACATAGGTGTTTTCACAGCGACATCAGTCATAGCTCTAATTAGAGAGGGGGCAATTAAGACGGGACACTGCGTGTGGGGAGTGGGATACATTGCATGACTTGACCGACGGATTGATACTGCAATGCCAAGAAAGGTCAATTGGAAGCGCTATTATTCCCTTGGGGCTCACAATCCATCCATTATGGATAGCTTACTCACCACAGATTAATAAGACGAATGTAGAATAATATGATTATTCCAATAGTGTAATCATCTCTATTACTTTTGAGAAATAATTCTTACCGAGAATAGTCAAGTTCTTTTTGGTACAAAAATTGATATTCTAGTTTCATTTTTAAAGAACATGGCAAACATAAATAGAAAGGAGGAGTAACTTAAATAATACTAACTACTATGTGAATCCCTCTTAATTAAAAAATTGATATGGAAAATTTTTTAACATTTAATTCGGTGAATGAATCGTACTTTCAAAATTGTCACGTCTAAGGACATCTTTTCTGCAAATGTGAATGCTAAAAGAAAGAAAAATGATTAGGTAATGTAGTAAAAGCTACGTGATGCTACTGTTAAAATAATATTTTTAGTCCTGCGTTATAAAAATATTTTACATTAAAATGTGAGTCGCGTGTATTTTAAAATCCGTAGTTATCAATATATTTTCGTCATATATATCTTCGTACTGATAATTATTTCCGTATCACATATGCTTTAAGTATTCAAATTAATGATTAATACAAATTATTCCGTGTTATTTCCTTTCAAATAGTTGTCAATGAACACCCTTCTGTCTGTTAATTGCCATCCTTTCCTCTAACGCCTTACTACCTTAGGGGAAATGATTTTTTTTAAGTACTAGTTATAATAATGTGTTCTCGAAATTGAAAGTGTAAATTTACATGATAGCAGCACACACATTTCAGCGTGTTTACTGATTTACCAAGTTTACCTCAACATTAATCAAATGTTCATTAACGATAAAGAGACCCCCTCAAAATATTAAGATAGAAGGAATGTATTGAAAAAAAATCAAATGCATTTCGTGTTTTAATTAAATTGGCATTTTTCTGTAATATTATGCTTATTTGCCATAGTTCTGAATACTTAAGGCATTACGCCGAGACGGTGGTTGTCGTAACAATACTGGACTATTAAGTGAGGTAAAATATTCGATCCGAGAGAATGGTGAATAAATAAACCTCCCGTGAGCGTCTAAGGTTGGATTAATGGGTCGTAAAAACGTCGCCCCTTCGAATCGACGCATTGAGAAAGGAAAGAGGAACATTAAAGAAGATCGAGTTAAAGGACGTGGGAAGGAGCAAGGCAGCAAAGCAGAGAGGTAGAGAGAGAGAGAGAGAGAGAGAGAGAGAGAGAGAGAGAGAGAGGAAAAAGCTTTTCTTCAACTCCTTTTAACAGAGATTAAAAAGATATATTTACACAAAAGGCTCGCAAACAAATCAAGGACAGGAACCCACGCTTTCCCCCTTGCTCTTAGCATTCCGGGCTTTAATGTCATTAGATTTCCGGATCCGGTAAACAAAAGAGAGTAGAAATACCGGGCTCCTGTCGTTCCTTCCAACCTCACGGACGTCTATGCTCCCATCGCTCTGTGATGCATTGCGCCAGAACTTGAACAAAGAGCCACTCTTTCGTTCCATTTCTAAACGAACACTTTTGAGAACCCTCTCTATTTCTCCGTCGAGTTGACTGAAAGACGGATTGCCCGCTTTCCTTTAACCACACCGGAGGGGAAGAGAAAAAGAGTCGACGGAATACATACTAGATGGAGAGATGGGAGGATGCTTACTCAGATGCACGGGACATGAGGAGATAACATCGTCACCGGAACAGCGGAGCTTTTTCAGAGAATTTACGGCTCTCTGTGCATAATGTGTGCACTGCCGCTAAATCAGCCAAGTCTTTTTAAACAAAAAAGGCAGACAGAGAATGCCCTAAAAGAGCAAGTGTGCAGCTGAAATAAATCGTTCTCTTTGTAAGTGGTAATTTCTTTCGGCGGGAGTGGACTTGACTAGTGGGAATGAAGGAATCTAAAAATACTAGAGTGCAGCATGTGTTTTGGTGGGATATCAATTTTTATTTATTTATTTTAATTTAAATTTCCACTAGTATTAATAAATAAAGGAGCCGATAGTTAACCTACTCAGGTGCCATTAACTTACAGCATACAGGAAGCCTGTATGACGTGAGTTAATGGCGCCTGCATTCTGTGAGTTAATGGCCAACAGGGTTTTAGCCTGTAACATTTTCTACTATTATTTAAACGAGTTAATCATAATTCTCTCGAAAATATTTCACTGTCCTTACGCTAATTGATGAATGTTTTTTTATTGCCTCCAGCGTTATTAAGATGTAAACGAAGTATATCCATAAGAAATGAACGGTATTCATTGGTTCCACAATATTCATACTATATTTATATTTTAGAAACAACGAATATCATCCTTTCTTTATGCACTGTGATATAGGCTGTTAATTATGTCAAATAGGTTAAAACATATCAATACATCATAAAATATCATATTGTTTCTTAGCTATATTTTGCTACGATAGAGAGCTCCTGAAAAAATATTTACATATTACAAAAACAGAAGGCTATACAATTGTAAAACGCATTAATTTATTCCTTGACTTTTATAGCAGTGCTATTGGCATTTTTAACGTTTTTTTGGGGTCATAAGAGATAACTGCTGAGTAACAGTAATAACATTATTTAGTAAACAACGAATGCCAAACTATTCTTTTGTTGCCTTCAATTTAATAAATCCTCTATTGTCAGCGAATTGCAATCACCAAGCTTCCATTACATATTATTTACCTTCTTAGCCTTTAGTCTGAATTTCAGCAGTACCTACCACTTGAATTATAAAGATTTCACAGATGCAACGGTATGTGTCACGTATTCATCCAATTAGCCGTTGAATAGGGTGTAATAACGAAGCACTGACAGCGATTGTTCCTTCCTATACAATATTCTAAGGAAACATGGCTGTAAAAACGATAGTAGTGTATAATCCCATGGCTGACTAGATCTAATTGCCCCAACAGAACCTAGCATATGACTTACGCCATAAAGGTTTACAATGATTAGTTTCTTAGACATTGCACTTAGTAATGATCGCAAGTTTTTATTGCAAAAAAATTAAAAACGGAAATATTCTGTCACATGATTTTCTATCTTTAAAGAGCAGTATTTGTTGTATCTTAGGTGTTTGTGGTATTCTAACATAGTACAGCAGATTCAAAATTGTTGATTGCTATTTATTTATTCATTCATTCTTGAGTTCTTCGTGTTGATGTTTCCATCATAGCTAAATTTAAACATGCATTTGGAGAGCTTGTGAAAATATTTTTCCTGTAGGTTAGTGGCGTTTCCGAGCAGCGGCTGCACGCTTCATTTCTGAGAATCTCCTGCCCCTCCTTAAATTTTCACGTCACTTCCACGCTTTGCCGGGATTCAAAATGCTATTAAAATTACTCCTTCAATTTTAATCATGTGCCATAACCTGCAACTGCGTCTCAAATTTGGCGCAATATAGCGCAGTAAATAGCGGGGGCAATGAAACGAATCTCATTATACGACGAACGACTTTAATCAACACCGAAGGCGCAGGAAGAGAAGAAAAAAAATGGATAATAAACTGCGGAAAGCCCCTCTCTCTAGCGCGCGAATTAGGAGGAGGGGAAGTACCCAAAAATAGGCAATAAGAGACACTCTTTATAGAGCAGGATCCACGTACGGGTGACATCATCAAATTCGTCACCCCCTTGCACGAGGAAGATATATTGCCAGCACAAGGACTACGCTTAAAGCGGAGTGAACACGCAAGTTCGTTATGTTATTTTAATGAACACCACAAAATGGGATCGGAGATGGTCCTCAACAAATTATATCCAGATGTTCCATTTTTTTCACATCATATTTATCATTAAATTAATTTTTTTTCGGGAAAATAAGGGTGTTGGTTATAAAATAATAAATGCAATTACCGCATAGCCAAAGCTTCACAAATATATTTTTTATCTTCATCAGGGTTGCAACGAAAATTACAGTAAGTACATTGAAGTATTAATTCAGTTTTGTACAATGTTTTATCAAAATTACATGCTGAAACCTACTGTCCGAAACCACGAATAACTCGAGAGTTTTTTAAAGTAATTTTTCTTATTTCTTTTTGACTTCATTCTATATTAATCACTCATTTTCCAACAAATACATACTCTAGGGAAACTTTTTTCAGCATGTAGGTTTGATGAAATGATGTGCAACATTTAAATTATTAAACCACTTAAAAAACTGTCGATTTTTAAGAACCTTCTAGGAAAATTAAGAAGATTCTAAGGAAGATTCAAACATAAGAAGATTCTAAGGAAGAAAAAATATATTTGCGAACCAATGGCAGTAGGTGATTAACATCTAGGTATTATTTCTTAGCCAAGACCCATCTTCTCGTAAAAAAATAGTTTCCTACTAATTATTTTACCAAGAAAGTTTGATATGGAAATGGCCACACCATTATTGGTAGTGTCTAGGTGGAGTATAGTTCGGAGTAAATGTTTAGACAACTGGTTTGTGATGAAGATGCACGATGCGGAAGTGGTATTTGAAATCACATCGAAGCCAGGAGTATTTTCCTTTTGTTCAGCACTGGTCTTCGAATAATATACTTCTCCTTCTAAAATGCGAATAAGATGACCTCAATTTTTTATATCGGATTTACAGGTACCCTGCTTAGTTATTTCTCCAATTAAATTGGCACCGATATAATTAGCAACATTAAAAACAAAATTTCAATGCCACATTTCCATTGCTTTGCTTTCCTTGTTCAGTGATCATAAATTATTGTATTCACCGTGTGGAAAAAAAACAATTTTTAGGAAAAATCTGCGAAAATAAACTTAAATAAAACATATGTAATTCCCAGCGCGGTCAGGTGAAGATCGAATCTTAAATCAATTAGGGGATGCATAGTTTATAACACGTAGCCTACGCACACTACTTCCCTTGTTTGCGATGTCGCGTCGGTCCCCTTACATAAGCACCACTCCGGCGGATGTTCGTTTGGAGGGGGATCATGCAGTCGGCAGATGTAGGTGAAATTACGTCAATGCACGAGAGTAGAAAGGGTGGGAATAAAAAAATAAAGCTGGGACAAGCTCTCACAGTAGAACCCGCACATGAGCCACCAACTCGGTTTCGCAGGCGAAAGGGAGATGAGAGCAGAGGGTGCATATGGCATTGGGGCAGTAGTGGGGAATGCGTGTGAGTTATAACCGGAGGCGTCAGAGGGGGGAGTGGGGTTGGGAGGGATCGTGGAAAGGGTTAGTTGGCTCGGGGAGGGGGAGTACGGACTGGGAAAGGGGTGGAGGGAGAGGTGGGGGAGTTTGCACGCGGCACTTGGCAGCAGTTGGATATAAGAACATATAGACAATGTCTCACGGGAGTATCTCATTAAGAAGCGGTTCTGAAACCCCTTTCCTCACGCCTCCCTGCGTCCCTCCTCTCACCATATCGCTTTTAACACACGCGTCGCGTCCCTTTGAGGAGTTTCTTTCCGACTCCCCAGCAGTCTCCTCCCTTCCTTAATATATCTCATTCAGCAGGGCTCGGTCCCACTCTCCTCCTGTTCTGCACGTTCTTTTTCTCATATCCTTCATCATTCTTTTTCTATCTCTCTCTCCCTCCCTCTCGCTCTCTCTGTACCGTTCCAAGGAATACTAATTGCTTCTTTTATTGGAGCTAGCTTTTAAGGATAAGGAGTAATACTCATGTATGCACACTAAAAGGATGAGATTTGACGTAAAAAACACCTTACCTTACCTTGGATTAGAACCCGGATCTCCAAACTGCCGATTCTGTAAGCCATCTTAGCTGAAGTCAAATTTAAGAGGTGTACTAAAACTAAACTGCAGGAAAGAAAACTGTTGTAGGCTTGACCTTGTGGAATTGATCCATTGCGGAAGAATTATTATGAGTTTGTAAACTCCACTAATTATTTACTACCACGACTCGGGTTTCAACACTTGGTGTCATCTTCGAGACCTGAAGATGACACCAAGTGTTGAAACCAAGGTCGGGGTAATAAATAGTTAGTGGAGTTAACAAAATTATAATAATGCTTCCGTAAACTGCAGGAGTTGCACTGTCCACTTATATTTACTGTACAAAAAAACACAACGCGTGTTTCAATACTTAGGGCGTCATCATCATGAGATATAGGGTGTATCTATACCTAGGGTATTGGTACGTGTTGGGTATCATTATTATGCACTAAATATAATTGGACAGTACAACTTCTGCAGATTCATTTTATTCCTGAAAGGCTGTTCCACCACGTAACGCCAGATACAGTCAACTTTATTCAGTGGTGTATTTATTCGGGATAAATCTTCTTATAGATCTTCTCAAATATCTAGTTTGCATGAACCCTAACTAATACTTGCCTTAATCTAAGACGAATTGGTGTTCCCTGTCAAGTCAAATGATTTTTAATGCGAATTTCATCCCTTTGTGTCCCTGTCTTTGCGCCCGTGCAAGTGACACCATACCATATCATTTGCGCATGTGCAGTGACTCGTAAACTTCTCAAGATAGCTGGAGCGAGGTATTACTTCACTTAAAAATCAAAGAATCTGTTCTCATTATAAAAAAGATGATTTAATCTCTCCAGTGACACTAAAATATATATGTGTTATATGACTTACTGACCTAATTTTCGACATATCCCTTAAAAAATAGAAGCCGTGTTGGACTTGGTACATGGCATAATCGTGCAATTAAAAAATATCCGGAGAACAGATAGCGTCAGAGTTTAAAAAAAATTGTTTGCTTGCCTTTTCAGTTATTTTTAAAATCAAATTTATTTTTCACTTTTTTCACAATTCACATGCAAAATGCAAAAAACCGCCGGCTGTGAACACGTTTCCACCGTACGGCGTGGAACAAATAAGTCATGGCTACGCCTCATATATGAATATCTACTTAATTATTGAGAATTTAAGTAATATTCAATAACTTATTTGTGCATTTCATTTAACTTCATTCATGCTTTTTACGAGTGCTTACATATAGAATGAAAATGCAAATATGGTGCCTATTATCACTAGATAGATAACTCAAACTTTTTTCAACACAAAATAAGGACATCTATCTTTCTTTGCCGGAGAGCGAGAGCCTACTATTAGCCTCCCGAATAGGATATACTGTGTGAATTATTGCAGTCAATGCTGCGAAAAAAACTGGCAAACGTATCTATGAAAGGTAACTCTAAAGATAGATATTGTGATACCACACGGAAGACACAATAAGGTAATTAATTTTCCTCATTCGTACAATTTACTATTTTAAACTTAACTTGTGAGAATACTTAATGTACAAAATTAATCCAGGCACAAAACTTTTTAAGGGTGTACTACTTAACATAACCATTTCTCATTGCACTCAACATTACGCAACGCTGAATACTACAAAGGAATATTTGCTCTCTGGCATAATTCAATACTGATTCATATTCTTCCTTTAGAGTGGAAAAGGAGAGCACATTTTTCTAGAGATTAGTCATTTTTCTTCATATCACCTTTGGTTACTGGTTGTTTAGTTTCCAAGCGATAATGAAAGTACTAAAGGAAGGTGTCATTGAAAGTACTCTTCTGAATTTAGCCGGTTAGAAAAATGCCTTACGTGAGTAATCAGTGGCTTGAGTGAGTTACATTCGAGAGGAAAAAGAGCTTAGAGAAGTGAGTTGGAGGAAGTGAGAAAGTGTGTTGGGTTGGAAGACAAGCGATGAGGAAGTAGAACTGATGAGAGTAATGGCTTTTGGCGTGGAAGGTGAAGAAACTGTATTTGTCGATGGAGATATTGAAGCTTGATGCCATGTGAAGTAGGCGATGGCAGGTTCAAGATTGTTGGGAAACAGAGAAAGGAGAGAGGAACTGGAAGAGGACTCTTTAGTATAGATCTAAAGTAGAGGAAAGAGAGTGTTAAACATAATCTAAAATCTTATAATGAACGCTTTGAGCGTCAAGAGTGGTTCCTCTAAATTCGTTTTATTTTGGCAAGTCAGATAGTCATTTGATATGGAAAAAACCCTGATTATTCTATTGTTGAAAATGTTGTGTCCCATTGTGTGTAAAACGGCGTTTTTCCTATTCATTTGCCAGTAAATGAACTGCCCAACTTCAGTGTATGATTGGCAGCCTTTGGTGAAATACATAATTGTACAAATGCCAACTTATTCTCTCTAATGACCTTGAAATGCATTCTTCAGAGGCCAACTGACTAGTTCAAAATAAATATATGTCCATTTGCTGATATATTTACGTTAAGCCCGGTTGTACCCCATAATTATCTCTATTTTGTATTAAAAGAACGCTCTCCTTGCAAATTCTGGCGTGACCCTTCATTACACTACTAAAGTACTTAAGAATAATTTAAAAGCACCAAAATCAGTCATCAATAACAATTTGATAATTATATATCCGATTTGGCTGAAAAAATTTGGTGGATTTTCTTGTAACTTGATCCTGGAATCAACGGGCACCTATCGCATATCCATGACAAGTCTGCAAAGTCTATATTTATCGTCTCGAAATGAATACCTATATGATATTTTTCATATGCGTAAGAGGTGTTCACTTGGGGAGATGACCACAGATTTATGAATGGATGTTAAGGAAAGATTCTCCATGTGTCTGATAAAGGTCGTTGTGTTGTATGTACATAGCACTAAGTCCCGCGCAACATTGGTTCAACACCTATTTATATGTTCACTTAAAAATACTGTTTACTCTGTCTGCGCACCAGCATTAAGGCGTAAGAGGGTAAAAGCGCTGTTTAGCTGGCCTATATATTTTCTAATGATTGTTTACATCAGCCCTAATGCCACTTCAAAATAACTCATGACACCTGCAGTAATCGTAGAAATTTGGAAAATAAGTGAAAAATTAAAGTGTGTCGATTTATTCATTAAACCTTTCCGTAAACCGTACCGTAGGTTCTTAAAAAAGACCGTGTGTTTCAGATAAAGACTTAAATTTTTATATAATGTAGGATTCAATCGTTGAAGAGGGTCATCCATCACTTTCAAGGTCGCAGATACGAATGAAAATTACTCGTTAAATAAAAGATATATTATTTTTGGGAAAATTGTAACTCTTGTCCATAATACTTTGAGAAATTTAATTTTAAGGGGAAGATTAAGGTGGTTGGAGTGGTAATCGTGAGTCGTTGAAGGCACATTCTAATAACTTTTCAAGCAAATCGATAAAAATATTCTTGGACCACTTTTCACTTAAGTACACCAGTTTATACGTTGGAAATTGCCAACCATGCAGTAATGTATATGATGAAAGAGTTGTATTTCAAATTTTTGCCTTAATTAAAGCATTGTTTTGACTTGGATTTGCGGCGCGAAATTCGAAATTTACGAGAAAATCATATCTAAACACGCTTTTCTTACTCGGCATGATACCTTGATATTTGTTAGCAGCTATCATAATAATATGAAAAGTATTATTTCGCATTTAGGAGAAAATCTGTACATAAGCAATCGAATTATTTCAAAATATATGCCGTGTGCCAAAAGAGTACTAGTAAAAATATCATTGAATTGCCAGGAAACCAAATCGGTAGCATGCAGTTTTTTTCACTTTTATCGATAGAGATTACTAATAAGGACACGTATGCAAAGTTTCACGCAAATCTGTATACATACAAAAATCGCTCCAGCCACCTTAAGATGGCAAAAAAGCCTTACTTGTTCGCATCAGCCTTAGTGAATTGCGAGGCATCGTAGCCTTCTCAGGTATACCTCGAGTGAGTTTTTACGGAGTAGTGGCCTCAATGGCATCATGAGACACTGAGCTCACGATATTTCCTGTGACAAGTTCTTTCCCATAAGAAAACGGCAATGGCGCCCCGTAGACTGCTTGGAGTTAAATAATAGCTTCCTCTTCCGCTGTGCTGTTCTTTCTTTAACGGCTAGTGCTGCTCTATCTTTCCCAGTTTTCATGGTGACATTAGTAAAGAATAAAAAGTACGCGTAACCAAGTAGAGCGACCTTCTCCAAGCGTATTCATTAGGTTTTCTTGGTAAATATGTTGATGACGACCCAGTATATATTTTTTTATTAATAAATGAGCAGAGAGATACAAAATTATTGTTGAAAAATGAAAGTTTTGTTTATAAATTGTGTGATGATATTGCCTCGAACAATTTTTGTAACTACATATCAGTTTTTTGTTATCAAAGATTTTTATGTACACTGACTAATTCAAACTTTCTCATTACCTTTTCATCTACAGGTGAGTGATGGAGCCAATGGTATCTCATTTCATCTAGCAACGCAAAAGCAGCTTTCAGGAAACCGGGACTAACCACGGTAATAATCTTTACAGAGTCACCCGCAAGTGCACATAACTGCGATATTCCACAGGAAGAAAATAATTCGCCTTGACCGGGATTCAATTCCGGGACACAGTTTATTAAGTTATGTTTATATAATGAAGCCTATGAATCTTAAGCAGTACTCGCCATTCAGCCTACTTCTTTATTAATAAACCCTCGCTGGCCCTCTCTGACAACAATCAACAATAGAATAAAATCCAATAAACAAAGAAACACAAATAAACCAACGTTAATTAATAAATATAAAACAGAATATATCAACTTAAATTAATTACCATCATACTGTTCCGGACCGAAACTATATGCCATTTGCTTCAGATCAGATAAACTGCCTTCTTCTTAGATAGGGTCCTCTGGTCAGATAACCTTGTCCTTTCATAGATAACTACTTCATGCCTTCATTATTTTTTGTTCAAAAAGTAAATATATGCACGCCTGAAAATACGAAACTAATTCTCTCTTCATCCCTTTATGGCCACACAGGAGACATTTCTAAACCCTTTCTATTCCTCAAAAGATATCTCCACAATGAAAAGACTTTCATTAATCCTCTTGGCTATGCCCTTCCGAATTTCCAGCCAATTCCTTTGAAATGGCCAACGCGTCTGTCTTCCTCTCGTTCAAATCGCCTAATCGGTCATCCGCGTTTGGGGTCCTTATATTTCTCTCTTTGCGAGCGGCTGATCTCCGTAAACGCTTTCACCGATTTGGCAAGGAAATGAAGCCGAAATATTTTTAGAAAAAAAGTAAGATAATAGATCCGTTCCGATTACAGATGGTCCTATCCCGCTCACTGAGTTCGTTCTGCGCCGGTAAATGGCTACGACTCACTGGTACAAATAGCAAGAAGTAGGGGGTGGAGAGGTAAGAGGAATGGAAAAAAAATATCTTTCTTCTCCTCATGAGGAACGACTTCGTTCATCGACGCGTGAATTCGTTCCATTTCTCCACCCGAATCACTTATCTCCGCCACTCCTTTCCCTCCTCGATGTTTTTACCCATAACCCTTTCACTTCAAATACCCCTGAACAAATCGATGATGGTGCAAGATGGACGAGGAAAAAATAGAAATAAAAATGAGTCATGAATTACGAATCCCCGCTTTTGCGATTGTAAATTGATAGCGTCTATTGATTACCGGCCTTGGCGCTTACTACCGTATCGAAAACGGGAGCAAATAGATTTTCGCCATTGTTTTTTTGCCGAGCGAAGCATTATATTCGCGACAGGAAATTACTTACTTCGCCCTCACATCTAAGTACACGGAAGTAAGACATTTTTATGGAGTCTTGCTTGAAATCCAATCTCACAACTCATTCCCTCGAGATAATGAAATGGAGTGCTGCACTGGCAGTATAAACATACTCAGAGTAAGCCAAAGAACTCGGGAATTATAAGTTTTTTACAGTTCAAAGCGGGTAATATTTACCAATGTTAATATTGGAGCAACGATCGGATCAATGATTCAGTGTATCTTACTATTTTTTTTAGACTTTCTTTGGTGGATGTTGCTAAACGGACCCAGAAGGAATGCTGTGCATGAACGTTTTGGCTATATGCAATTATATTCAACTGAAGAAGAAATGCTGTTACATTAGATATGTCAAAGGATGATCTTTGTGATCTCTATGCCAGGAAAATATCATTCTATCTGACTCTAATCCTATATTCTTATATCGGAATGATGATTTGAGTTGTGAAGTGATTATGTGAGATAAAGTCGTGAGGACGGTGATAAAAGAGGAAAATAGGTGAAGTCTCATGTGGAACGAGGAGGGATAACTAAGTTATATACGTATAGATACATAAAACTGGACATGAGACAAGAAATATCAGGATGTAAATGTTATTGCAGGTTAAATATGCAGTCAACCTACCTTGGGACTAATTAATTTATGGTGATCATTTTTGAAGAATTTAGAAAATTTTTACCTTGTTTCATTCTTAAAATTTAGCGCATCATCGAATAATATTCTGCTGGTAGGGACTGACTGAGTATTGGAAGAGATCCTTGGCAAATGAAGCCGTTGTATTCATGAAACTAATATGTGCCACAAAGAAATTAGGTCATGTTTGTCCCGATAGCTGCATCTCAATCCTACTTATCAGTTGCCTAAGTTGGAGGGCTTAAATTTATAGCCGCCCATAATTCGGTCATTTTCTGAATTCTAGATCAAACCTTTAGATTTTATCACCGTAGGGTCTGAAAATGACCTCCGCCTTCTCGTCACAGCGTTTACCGAGATAATTTCGAGCTACATCTACATTAGAGAATCAAACATTTTCTAGATTCTGTTGGCTATGCCAGTCGCCGAATCATACCACATATTCTTTCGTATACATCGGAGAAAAACTTCATATTACATCACTATCAAATTCATCATCGGATTTATATTTCATTAGTTCATTTTAAAATTTGTATCACATCTAGTTTTAATGGGTGTGGTAATATGTCTGACAGAAAATCTTGAGGCCAAATAGATGTATATCTTGTCCACCAGCAAGACTTAAGACCCAGGGTGCTTGTAACTCTTTTCGTGTGCGATTAATGGTCTAATCAATGGGACGCGTTAGTTATATTTGTAAATAATCAAAAGAAGCTCTAAGGAAAAACAAAGTGGGATTTTTGAGGGCCATTGATCTAAAAAATGTCTCATTCTGCGATCTATAACAACTGTTCTGGTTTTACCTGAACAAAAAATCTGTTACGAAACAAGCACAAATACCAATTCAGCCTGATATCCTCAAGGCGTTTTTGATCGTGAAAATGTTGGTGTCTTATCCCACTCGATAATGTACATCCCCTTTAAACCTGACATTTCTTTGGGCCATCCCTTTAATCTTATATTCATGACATATTCTGAATGTAATGTGGATCTAAATATTTTACCTCAGCCTTCAAGTCTCAAGCAGTTTTCACAGAATGATCTTAGCTTTTGAAGAAAATGGAACGGGAATAGCAGCTAATAATGAAGAGGATTGCATTGACATTATTCATACCTAAAACTGATGCAGGATCAATTTTAAAATGATTTCGCCTAAACACTAAGTACCTCAGTGAATTTGTTTGTTACTGGAACCCTCCGTCACTCTTATTACCACATATTACCCAATTGTTTTAGAGTTTTTTGAGCGAGAGTCACTTTCAATATCAGAATTGCCCTAAAAATTTAAAATTAAAATGTGACCCAGCATTCATTTGAGAGTGATTGAGGCCTTATTGTTTCTTCATCTGAAACACCTAGTCCTAGATCGAAATAATTTACACCTAGGTACATAACTTTTGTGAAACTGCGAATATTTTTTGTCGCGGCCCATGAGTTTCACACTATTCAGATGTTGATTCTCACTAGTTCGAGAGTTTAGGAGACTGGGTTAAAATACATGATATAATTTAAGAAGAATATAAGAATAAATAGAATAATGTCTCAATGATCACCTTATGCTGAATAAATGCTTTGAAAATTGGAAACAAGTATTAACCAGTGGCTGCACAGCTTATACCGCCCCTGTAGTAGTAATGATAACGCTTATGTTTTTGCTCAGTTCAGCTTTGGAACTGCCATAGCGGTTGTCACATTAAATCTCTAGATGCTCGCTGATTGGTCCTTTTATCCAATTTTCAAAGCCTATCGGCAGAAAAAATATAGCAACTTGGAAAATATTAACTTCGTCTTAGAAGTCTTACGTTCTTTTTGGTGCAGAAACGTGGACGTATGAAAAGAGGATGAGAATAAGCTGTAGGCGTTCGAGATGTGAGCGAGGAGAAGAATGATGAAAGTGTGGTGGACGGTAAGGAAGACGAACATGGATGAGGTTGGCATGGTGTCTGAGGAGAGAAAAACTTCGGAAGGAGTTTAGGATGAGGCTGAATAGGTCGGGAGAGGCGAAGGGATGCTGTGAACCGTGATAGAGCACAGGATGTTGGGTAAGCTGGGAAAATGGAAGAAAGAGAATAAGCTGTATGGATGGGATGAAGGACGTATGATGAGATGAAGAAAGAAACTGTGCTAGGGGATAAATGGCCTGCACCTGTAAAATATCTGAAGAATTTATCTTTATACCATTAAAATCTACCTTAATCCGTAGATCACCCTAATAATAATTCTAAGTTAACGATATGTTTTTTTGACACCATGTATTTGACACTGTGTATTTGGTTACTGTGCATCGAAATCAACTGCATCTACGGTAAAACTCAATATAGGTACCTACATCATTTTTTCGGAACGTGGCAGTTTTTCGTTACTGTCCATGAGTTGCACCTTCTTTTCTGTCCGACACTGTCCATGAGACAGACTGGTGCATGGTGCAACATTCACCAGTTTCTTAAAATATTTTTTTTCAGACGTGATCCAACAAAGGCAGGCTAGAGGGTTGGTAGCCTGTTTGCTTTAGCCTGTATTGAAGTAGCTTAGGAGTTTTGCAAGAGCGGCAGTCTTGCGCTAACGAAAGACGCCCTCCCCCCTTCGTCGCCCATAATCTGAGAGATCATCAGTCAACGGGCGCTCACGCAGCGTCGGTCGCGCGGGGAGATATTTTCCGTCTCTCCTTCTTGATCGATCGCTTCACGCGTACTTTCCTTGGGGGTCGTTTTTCAGCGACTTTTTAAGGGTTATTTTTATCGCCTTGCGATGGATCTTGTGTGGAGATGAGTGATGGGAGAGACGGGGGAGAGGGGAAGACTCCGCAAACAACCATTACTCTCCAGCCGAGAAGAGGATTAGCGAGAAGGGAGTCGAACGCAGGACTCCTTGGCCCGGAACGGCCTAAAAGACTGAAAGAGACGGCAAAGAACTTATTGAGGTGGTTGAAGCGAGATATCAATGCACATAACATTATTATAATATATTTATTATGCCACATTTATATTACACATTGCTGCAGTTGAAACAAAAAAACCTCAAAAGGAGCATATTTAAATATTAACTTGATACCGTTTTCTTTTGCGCCAGTTGTGGACAATTATATATCAAATACGTTATTACTTAATTGATTATACAATATGAGACACAAGCTTGTAAATCAATTCGATTATTAACATAATAATGGAAAACAAAGTCAGTTCTAAACAAAACTGCTTGCTGACAATCAAAGAAGAAAATCATTTAATAAGGAAACTTTAATTTAATATTTGACTGATATAGCTTCCCTTTTTTTAGATGTTTCTCTTCAATCTCGGATGACAGAATTTCGAAATAAACAGTCCGTGGGGTGCAACGCAGATGTAGGTGTAATGATTGCAGGGGCCGTCTTGCTAGGGCCGGCTGGTGGGTGAGGAATAGAGGTTCACAGGCCATCATTAGCCGCATCCGCCTTTCTTCCCGGGGCAACCCTGAAATTTCAGCGTGGCATCTCCCGGATCCATCTCCTTCTTTCCTTTTTAAAGAAACCTCCCCAATTTTCCTGGAAATGGTTTCGAGGGAAGCGTGAATTTTTCGAAACTGCGGCACTAATGCTTCCAGTTCCTTTACGGGAACGCCCCTAAAATTCTTGATTTTTTTCTCCCATTACCTACCTCGATGTGTGGGAATGATCATTTGGGGATCTGTGTAGGAAATATGTACGTATTCACTAACCATGCCGCGCATAACAAGAAATATTGCGTTACTCATGGAGTCATTGTCTTTAATTAACAATAGAACGGCCGGAATTTTTTACCACTTAGTAAGGCCAACTTGGCCACTTTGTCTAAATTCTTATTTGGTCATCAAGTAATGTAGTTTCTTCGCCATTTTTGGTTTACTACTATATAAGTATGAGAAATTTACCTCCTAATGTGTGCTTGTTATGTTGAATCAATGGATAAATACATTTTATATTAAATATATACTATAATAATCGATGCGATATGCACGAAGTCTTATATTCGGTTTTCTTGCATGTTTCTTGCACTCCTTTCGGGGAGAAATTTGCAATAATGAGAAATGTACCGATTATACTCATAATGTACGTGATACTTACATTAAGAAAACAATAATGAGAATAAACGCATAAACATGACGAAAACATTTACTGTAAAATATTTGGGAGGGCAGTGAACTTAGTCATCTACCGCTGCACATGACAACCTTCGTGAATGTAAGAAATATACTTCACATATTTTCCACAAACACTCTTACTGCTTCTCTTGCAAATGCCTATATTATTATTATTATTCTTACAGTTAGCTCGCACTTGGCAACTTTTGCGCCTGTCCCTACCCTTATTCTCTTCCTATGAACTCACATCTGAATCAGCAGTGGGGATTCTGCGTTGGCGTCGCATCTCCATTGCACTGGCCAACTCCTAGATGCAGTTTTATAGTGCTGATTGCTGATAAAATTTCCGACCGAGTCTCCTGTGCTACAATGTAGACTGGGGACTAGAACAACTTGTTCTCGTAAAACCCCGCCGAATTTCACATTGAATTAAGATGGCTTGGTGGGATAGCTAACTAACCTTTCATACCTTTCTTTTCAGGATTGAGCAGAGACAAAATATCTAAACTATTGGTGTTTGGGCCATAAGACTGGCTCTGTTGTAAAAGTATTTTCCACACTACTATATTCTTACATAACTTTTTGCGTGCGTTACATTCATGCATTGCTTAAATTGTACTGATATGTCTGAATGGAAAAAAAAATATTTTTACCAAGAATAAGCCACCTCCGTAGATCTCTCGAAGTAATCTCTCTTAAAATATTCAGTACGCAGGACTCTTTTTAACAGAGTTCAATATTTTGGTACATTTTCAATCGTATCACTATGCACAAAAAGTTACCTTCAGATGAGCTAATGAAAATAGTTCGGCAAAAAGACACCTAAAGTAACTTCTGATCAAATTCATACGTGAACGAAAACAATTAAATTTACTAAGCAGTATGAGTGCTGGCAACCAAAGTAGCATATTAATTATAATTTCAAAATGTGAGGTTTAAAATTATATCCTAATAAAGGCTAAATAACTCTCTGAGAAGGAGGAAATATTCGTCTATGTTGACATAATCCTTGAAAAATTAGTGTTTCCGGTTTTATAATCTAATGCACGTTGAGCGTATGCATTCATCCTTGAATTTCAGTTAAAACGAAAAATTGCCTGAGCATGTTTTCGAAAAATACGTTTCATTCCTTTTAATGACTAAGTGCGAACGACTACAAAAACCTATTATAGCTGTTCCCTTTTACTTTGGCCAACTGTTTCCCTTTCTCCGCGATATCCAATCGGAAGAAAAACCGGTTGTTTAAGTGCGGAACGAACTGCCTCACACGCGAAGAGTGTGTGTTTCTGATTGCAAGATAATGTATATTGACTCGGAAGATTAAAATCTTTCATTAGCGTAATGGGATAGGGTTGCCCGCGTCTCCGCTCCAAACTCACGAAGAACATTAAAGCGCCAGGTCTCAAACGAGTGCGAGAGAGTAAATAGTGATTCTGCCGATTTATTTTTTTTCTTATTATTCTTCTCTCCTCTCACGAATGACCGCGGCAGATAAGGGATACGAAATGAACGCTGAATTGGCGGAGCTCGAAGCTTAATTGCTTAATGGCTCCAAAACGCATGCATCTTTAGGCGATCTTACGCAATTCCGTACGCAATATTCCTCCACTGATTGAGAATCGAGTCTATTTTCCGCTCTAATGGCCATTCTACACTCATTCCACCTCAAAATCTCTCTTTCGCTACGAGATTTCGTAGATTACTGCTGAGCGGTGCACAGTCTGATCAGCGATTGCCTTTATGGTTTTATTCGTTTTTTTTTCGCGTGCGCATTCTCCCGAGGAATTCCACCTCACGCCATCGTTAGGCATGGATTGTATCGTGGAAGACTTTCCGTTACTTCCTTGCCATGCGAGCCCATAACAATTGGAAAACAAAGTGAATAAGAGAGAGAGCTTTGGGAAAAGTTCTCGCAAGATTACAAACATGGCATTCGAAAACAATGTCACGACAGCAAACAAGAATTATTCTATGCATGTGTTACGAATAAATTCAGAATATCCCTGCGGTGCGACGTGAAGTTTGAACTATGCGAAGGGATTAACCGTGAAGATTTCCATAAATAAATAAAACTTAAATCAAAACTTTAGTTTCAATGGGCACCTACACCTACATAATATTCTTCAAGCCACCACAAAGGTTTGTGGGTAGAGGTGAGTTTTCACCAACACCATACGCTAATAAAGTTTATGAAACAACTGATAATGTTTTAGCAAACTCCTGAATATGTGAAAGACCAGTAAATTGTAAACCTGTAAATATCTGCCAGGAGGCAAAATTTCACGAGCAAGCACTGCACTACAAGTATGCTACCAATGCTATAGAAACTGTATGAATTCATGAATTTTGCAACTACATACATTCACAGAGATACAAGAGGTATACAGTAAACATGCGAGACGCGCTATCAGTGCTACATACCAGATTATGAAACAGGAATTATGGAGCAAATCATCTTACTAGCTACATGACCGATTGACTTACCCATATAAAAGTCTAATTGGCAGCTATTATGGTCTCTCATCGTTCGCGGGAAAATTACGTCTTAAACTTGTTTCCGGTCTGCAGTCTATATCCATTTTTTAACTCTCATGATCTAATCTATCGTAGTATGTCGATAGATTTTCATCAAGTGATGGTATATCTACATACATATAAATGAATAATTCGGTGGTTATGAATATGCAAATACTGTATGAGCAAATTCTTCTCGGGGTTCCAAACTAGGTCAAGAGTTCAGATACCTATGTTTTAATGACTAACTCTGGCCTTTGAAGACGATGAGAAGAGTAAGTCATAGAAATCCAACAACGCCCCTGAAGGCGATGGCAGAGTTAGTCATCGAAACGTCGGCACCTTAACTCCTGACCAGGTTAGAGATTTGCGCGGAAGTATTAGGCGTTTGTGGAAAATTGCAATCGGTTTATGTCTTCAACCTGAACCCTTATGATGATGACCTTGTGTGTGACCTTTGGTATTCACCATTCAATGCAGTTTTTAAAAATCATCATCCATCATGATTCCTCAGTCTCATTCTCTACCATTAATCGTTGAGGAGTTCCATTAGTTTAACCCCTAAAGAGTTTTTCCTATGAATAAAAATGAATGCGACGCAGAAGAAAACTTAAGTATTTTTGTATACAAAACTTGAAATATAATGAAACTACCTTCATACATGAGTAATGGGGAGAACGAGAAAAGTTCTGAATGCACGAAAAGCATTATTCTCCACCCCGTAAGATGATTGCAATGTCAGTGAAATATATAGGCGTTATTTATGGAAAGCCTTGCTCTTGGAATTGAGGCAAGGCAATGGCGATGAAGGGGTAATAAAAGCCCAAATTCTGAAATGCCGTTGCGAGCATTACGATCCATACATCATCTCCTTAAGCTCTCCTCGTCTGGGAACCTTATCTGAAAGGGAGCTCCGAGCCCTGTGAGGATTTGTTAAACGACCGCAGCAGTCCTTTCATCTCACGGGAGAGTAAATGATTAGGGACGGAAAGCCTAAATATATAAGGAGAGAAGAAAAAAATAAATTGGTGCTTGTGGATGCGGAAACTTTGGGAATAGATGTGCTCGCTAAACGGAATTAATGATGGGAACTCTGGAATATATCAATATGAATGAGGTCACAAATATGCGAGATTTTGTTGGTATTGCGTTATGGTCCCCATTCCCATTCACCTATTGTTGCGGTGGTCGCTGTTGAGGAATTTAAAAATAAGTCGTATTAATTAGCGTTCATTAAATACGCTATAAAAGCATGTTTTATACGTGAATAGCTCATTGAATCTGAGTTTATGAGAATGCGATTACTGATAGTCATATAAATGGAACCTTTCAGAAGAGAAACTGCTTTATTCATTAACTCTTTCTCTATTTAATGTTGAATGTACTACTTATACCAATCTGTATTTGTCAGTGTTTATTTTTCGGTCATAGGTAGTACTCTCTGGATTGGATGACATTTACAGGGCAACTTTTTATGAATGGTTCTATTTCGGTGATGTTTTCTTTCCAACAAAATTGAGACTATTTTGAGTGGGCGCCAATACTCATTTTCACAAATGGAATGCATTTTTAAAATCCAACCTTTCATCATCTTTCTGATATCTCTTACTTTATCTATCCACAAAAAAAGGGTACGATAGTCAGATACCATGATTTATAGTTGCTGAATGCCATCTGCGGACTATTGGAATGAATGCTTTAAGTTTAAAATAATTTTTCCCGTTTTTATATGTATTCCCTGTTGGAGGGAGTAATTAGTGGTACGTAGTCTTGATTTAATATTTATACCTTTAACAAAAAGTGATTGCCAATATTGTGGCAAATTCAATGAGACTAAAGAAGAAATTCGTTTACCCCTTACATTCCAATAATAAAAAGGGTTATAGTTTGTAATTAGACAAGTAAACTAATTTGTACTTTGCTATCGCTCAAAAACTATTAAAACAGTCTTTTAAAATAATGGCTACTGATGATGCCAATAATATTAACTATGGATGTATCCACTGCGTTTTCCTCGAAGTTTGAGTACTAATTTATACTCAAATTGCAAGCTAGCCTTTTATGGCCTACCGTTTCAGTCTCGTACTCGGGTCTCATATAATTTTCTCGAGCGTCAGTGTATAAACCAATTAATCATTCTAAATATTTGTTTTTTAAATTTCTTTCGATATTTGTTATTACTTTTAACCATTAAGGTAGGAAGTTGACATCAATTAATTTTGTTTAGCCCTTAAATGGAGAAGACGGAACATTGTGAGAGCGAAAATGTGATAACATATTAGTTTAATGCGCAGTATTTACTTTTAATTTTATAATAATTATACGATAATTTTTAAGCAGACAACGTTTTTAAAATTGAGTAATTAGTGAGATTTAACGAACTTTGAGATATGAATCAGGGTCTTGGGCTGAAAAATATGATTTTTAGTTTATTAAAAATACTCAATAGTTTAATAAACACACCATTTTTATTTGAAGCATGTTACTACCATCATTGATTGCAAAATGCATCACTTCATTTATCAAATTGGTTGGAAAACCACTCCACTCTCAGGACTAAATTATATTTTATTTTAGTACATCTTTACTATTTAACCTGGCTTATTTCCCTTCTACATCTGCATCTAGCGACTTTGTGTCCATGTATTTGTCCACTGCATAAATGCTGAAATATACAAGAGGTATACAAGACGTGCGATATACTAGCCTCGCTGTTAATACTCTGAAAATTGAGGCAAATCATTAGAGACTAAATAAAATTATTTGCGACGCTACCTATGAAAGGAAACATAATTGATAATTCATAATGTCAGCTATTATGCTATCACTATGATTTTTAACCTGCCCGTTATACAGTTACTATCCCTCATATTATGCCCATGAACTAATTTATCATGTGAAATGGGTTTTATACAATTTTTTAGAAGATAGATTAGTTTAGAGCTTATTAATTAAAAATTAGGTCAAAATTTAAACCAACGATCTGATACTGATTCCAATCCTAGTTGTTGTCGTAGTCTTGTAGCAATAATGAAATAATCGTAGCGGCTTCTTTCATATTTTCCAATCTTCGCTGCACGCGTTCCAACTCGATATGTCTCCGCATTACCGAGGACGAGAGCTCTGTCAATAACTTTCCATCCGTCACAGCGGCAGTCCAAATTCATAGCCACAAGTCTTCTTCTCTGGCTCCGATATAAAGGCCTGTCTTGACGTAGGTACCGTCCTCAACCTTCAGACTCCTAACGACGTCATTAAGGAGGCATTAACTGGACGAAATTTCTCCCTTCATCCCTTCTTCCTCCCGTTCCTCCGCTCACCCCAGAAGGCAAATGATAAATGCTCCCCATCTCTGCAGCTCCCAAATTATATTTGGTCCCAACCCTGAACCAAATTGTTGTTCACAGTTATTAGCGCAGACGATATAGGATGTAAATAATCTCAGAGGAATAATAAGTATGTGAAGCGGAAAATTGCTCGTAATAATTGGAGAACTTTCAAGGGCTTGTAAGTTAAATATTATCATTAAAAATTACCATATAACGTTTAGGATATATCTTCGGAATGTCATTAGTGGAACGTAGCTGGAGGAATTTATTTTCGCAATGTGATTTTTCTGTGATGAAGTTCTTCGACTAATAGTATTAACAACAGAATGAGCATAATATCTCAAAAGCAAACTGTTTAAAATATTGGGTTTAGTTAAATATTAGATTAACTTTGCTAGATGTGAATGTTGACAAGCTGTGAAGAGCATTGCGATGCACGGATGGAGCAATACAAAATAAAAAGAAAATTTATTTGCAAAGATATGCATAGCAATATTCGTTATCCTTGTAATGGCTTTCGCACATGGATGCTCTCTATGACTTTCAAAGCTAGTGGCGTTTCTCAATAGTTTGAAACATTCGCGGCCATTAAAGAGGGAAGAAAATGGGTTAAAGCTGTTTTATGACGGTCATCAAAGCGGTCGGCCTTTTACGTATTGCGCGCTCATAACATCCGACCGTAATGACGTTTAATGTGCTCCTACCATCCAGACTTAATGGGAAAACATTTTTATGCTGAGTTAATGTCCTGCCTCTGGACCAAATAATGCACTCTATATGTTTAACGTTTCGGAAACAACTGCTGAATAAAGTAAGAGCACAAAGTAGAAAGATAATAATGATGATGTATATCCATTCGTGGTTTGAACTTTAATAAGCGCTGGCATGATTCAATGATTTGAGTTTTACGCTGCATCTATAAAATAAACTTACTGCGTTGAGAAATTTAATCCTCCTTTCATCATCATTAGCGTTGTTAGATTATTATTTTGTGTGGCAACTAACTTTAGGGAAAGTCTAATTCCCTTTCGTAAAAATACTAATTAATAATCCAGAAGATTTTCGTAGTATGAGTGTCTCCATTCATAACAAAAACTCTAAGCTAATATTATACTGCGTCCGACTGTTTTGATGTCGGAAACAGTTATTTAAGGTTCTCATTTCTGTATGTGCTTGTGCACATCTGGCGACCCAGTTATGATATTAAAAATTGAGTTGCTTGCGTACTCTAACATGCAAATAACAAGATATGTGTTACCTCATAGCCATTTAAAATGTTGGCTTCTTCAGGGCTAAAACGAGTTCACAGAATTAAAAAAAATGGTAATTTACATTTGATACGGCATTTAATCAAAGTTAATTTGTATCAAATGTGATTTTTTTTAATGCAGTGAATTCCTTGTAGCCTTGAAAAAGGAAATGTATATAAATGCGAAACGCTGGAAATTCGGTAGGCAATAATGGAAACATCTATTATTTCCTTAATCTCATCTTCCTCCGAAGAAAAAAATATTTTTTATTGTAAATGAAATCGAGGAAATTTATCGAGAGGAGTTGATGATGTTGAGAAGTAAAAAACTTAATTTCGAATAAGTCTCTTCTCTTCCAGGTATAAGGGAGTTAATAACTATCCTCTCTATTGATGTTATTTGGTCTTTTTTCTATTTCAATCGCCTCCCTTATGAGCCGTGGAAAGTCACTGCTTTCTTTGTGTAGTACTCTTGCCGTCTCGATGTCAATGGCGTGACCTTCCTCTAACGGAGTGTGTTCAGCCACGGCAGAGTGATACCAGTCTTTCTTCCGGATTTCACGTTGATGTTCCTTTAATCGGCATCCAACTGCTCTCTTGGTTTGCCCCACATATGATCTACCACAACTGCAGAGAAGTTCGTACACACCCTCATACATTGTGGGTGGTAATGGATCTTTAGTCCCTCGTAGATGATCTCGTACTCTGGAGGTAGTGTTGTATCTTGTGATAATGTTATACTTTTTCATTATTCTACCTATGCGATCGGTCGTACCCGCAATTTAAGGCAGCATAACATACCCCAGAGGTTTAGGAGTCTCCTTCTCTGTAGGTTTTTTTGATGTCACTCTTTCAATTAATTTGTTACTAAACCCATTATTGTTTAATGCCTTCTTCAAATGGTGTATTTCTTGTGTGATGGAATCAAGATCGGAAACTTTTCTGGCGCGATCAAACAGGGTCTTGATAACAGAAGCCTTCTGTTGTGGATGGTGGTGCAATCCGGAAGAAAGACTGGTATCACTCTGCCGTGGCTGAACACACTACGTTAGAGGAAGGTCACGCCATTGACATCGAGACGGCAAGAGTACTACACAAAGAAAGCAGTTACTTTCCACGGCTCATAAGGGAGGCGATTGAAATAGAAAAAAGACCAAATAACATCAATAGAGAGGATAGTTATTAACTCCCTTATACCTGGAAGAGAAGAGACTTATTCGAAATTAAGTTTTTTACTTCTCAACATCATCAACTGCTGGAATTGTTTATTTACTTTTTGAAAAAAGACCATTGTTGTTCTTAAAGCCCGACGAAGCCTGCAGCATAGCAGGGCGAAACTGTCGCATAATATTTAATAATTTAATCACAGAACCAGAAACCTGAATACCATAAACATGAGCTGCGAAAATCTTTAATCAAAAAAAGTTTACTTATGACGTCGTTAGAAAATATATCGTATAGGAGCCAATGTAAAAGATCAAGCCTTAATTTAAACTGAGGGTCTGAAAGCGATTCCCATCCTAGCTGTTGCAGAAGGCTAGTAACACTAATGAAAATTTCGCAACGACTTTTCATATGAATCGCCGAGTTTTGCTGCACGCGTTTTAACTCGGTTTTTAAGCCTACCTTACATGGATCGCAGTTTGTGGCAGCGTATTCCAAATATAGTAGAGCATTTTCATTAAGTAAGCGGCCGTATATCTTCAATGCACGTTCAGATAATGACACTCTTGAGTGAATCATTGTCTCATTCCAAATTAGGAGTTTCATGTGAAATATTTTCCTTCCTCAATAGCCTATTAAAACATGTTCCGGGCGCCTATGGAATTTCTTCTGTATGAGAAAGCCCTTTAACAAGCAGGAGGATGTAATAATGAAAGTATTTTGGGCGAGAAATTTCCATAATCATAATGGATACCATATTCCAATTTTGTTTTAAAGGTTAAGCTGTTGTAATAAGTATGAAGTTATCATGGTTAAGTTAATTACTCTAAAACTGTTTTATGCCTACGAATTTATCAACCATTTATACATATTTGAATATAAAATGTGACTAGTTAATTACACTGTACGCCGAAAGTGCTTTTGTAGCTGAAAGTTTTAATGTTTCCAGTTTCGTAAATGTAATAGGATGGGTAATGAATTAAGTATTCAAACTAATAGTAAAACATAAAAACTACCTACCCTTACATTCATGGCGTGGTCTGTGCGTAAGTAGGTAATTTCACATAATTTCAATGATATGTCTCCGGATCGCATAGCAGCATCTTATCCCTCAGAAAACGACATGTAAATTGAATACATATATATATGTTTTGGCAAATAACTCAAAAAGCAGTGAGGTGAGTGGTTGATATTTTTGTATATTTAGAAAAATGAGATCTTTTTGATTTTTAAAACGGCCTGATTCACTGAATTTGATGTGGAATGATATCTGTATAATGATATGTTATATTAATGATGATGAGGAGTAATTTCGTTAATGTACATACTTCGATATCTGTTGAGGTACAGACTAGCGTGAAAATTTGCATACGTGTGATAATTAGTGATATTTATAGATGAAAGTGAGAAAAATTGTATCGTACGGATTTAGTTTATGGCAATTCATTGCTGTTTTAACACGTAGCCTTATAGCATACGACATACAATTCTTAGTAAGATTGCATATGAAATATTCTTTGAAAACGAAAAGTAATACATTTTTAATTATTATAAATGTTGCTAGCAAATATGAATGTGCCACGCCGAGTCCCATTTTCGAAAAAAAATAAAACACCTTCCAATAATATTTCGTCTAAATTTCGAAAACTGCGCCGAAAACCATAACATGTTTTGACAAAGTCGAGAAATTAAGCATTTAATTATTGTATGAATTCCATTACTGCCTGCATGGTGCGTTCCAACGCGTATAAAGATGTACTAAAACGAAATATAGCCCAAAAATGTTTTTCCACTTAATTTAAAGTTATTAAAAATGTGCATTGAACAACTAACGATTCCCTGTCCAGCCACCTGAAATTGGGGAGGGAAGGGGGTAACGTATTGAGTGGGAATAAAAACTTGCCTGCGAACAACGCAATTGAAGGCAATCAAACGCCTTGATTGCTCCTACCTCCTCTCAGGGGCGACTCCAGACCATTGGTTCTGGTGGGGGGGGAGTTCTCCCAAAAAGGGGTACTGGCTCTGGATGCATGGAACACTTCCCACTGGGAAGTTCCCAGGAAAAGAGGAGTCCGGGGATCTCGTCCCAGGAAATCGTAAGAAACTATGTGTAAAATTAAAAAGAAACTCTTATTTAGCGTAAGACATATGCCTACCGTCGTACATCACAGCATAAAATAATTTTGGCTTTTAGTTTTAGGTCTATGAAAAAATAAATAAAAGACGCCGGGTTTTTGGGGGGGGGGGGGGGCAATTGCCCCTATTGCCCCCCCTTAGAGCCGCCAATGCCTTCCCTTCTCATCCTTAACCCATTCCACAACTGGGCGCGCAAGATGCTTCGTAGAAACGTTCTCCGTCCACAGCCTCCTCTCTCTCAAGAGTGAGATGTTGCGAGTGCTCCTCTCAGGGAAAAACCGGAAGGTTCGGTTAGTGACGTGTTTGACCTTGAATCCGTACCTCGTGACTCCCGTGTGTAGTCAGTTGTGGCGTGGGAGAGTAGGGAAGGGGGGCAGCACCTTCGGCGACTGGTCTTATAGCGCGGGGAGGGTGGGAAGGTTGAGAGAAACGGAATGAAATGGGGGATGAGGATGAAGTCAAGATGTGTTGAAGGGTTGGGGGAGCTGTGGGGAATGCCGGGAAGTTATAACGTCTGGACGGCTTAGTCATGGGCGAGGCCGGTGTGACGTCACGTTATCTTGGCAGACTGCCTCCTCCTCTCCCTCCTGCTCCTCATTCCTCCGAGCATTCTTCGTCCTTCTCCCACTCATCCTCCTTACCTCTCCCACGCCCTTAAAGAAGCGATTATCTTCAGTTCTTTTATTTTCTCATCCCTTCCCCAACCTCTCGAACTCTCTCTCCCTCTCTCTCTGACCCTTTCCTACGTTTTTATTTATCTTCCGAAAGAAGTGGGACAAAGTTAAGGAAGGGAAAGGTCCTCCTTCGCTCCTTACCCAGAGGAACATCGTTTCTTCTTCCCACGCCTCCTTCTTACTGACGGTTGAATGAACTCGCATTTTTAATTGCTTGCTCCGTCTATAAATCCGTCATGTCTATCGATTCTGTTGAAGGTAATATGACTTAAGATTTTTCGGGCTGGATTTCGCAATGAATCAGAATAAATTTGCTTTGAATCATTGTTCAGTAAATTCTACGTGCAGTGTAAGATATCAATACGGTACATTTTCGATTTTAAATTTGATGAGTATTCTATTAAATTTAGATAATACGGAAGGGTCTTCGAAAGGTACGTTATGAAATAAACACGCTATCCTCATGCCTTGCCGTAGTAAGATATACATATTTACATTTTAAAAACCACTTTTAAGAAATGGCTTTGTCTAAACAAACTATTTCTCTTTTCTTCCGTCAGTTTTCCAGACGCAGTTCTCACTTTTCTTCTGTGATTACTTCTGGGCATCTCAACAGCAAAATATCTGCAGGGATGGTAACCACCCAACTAAGTGTTGAATCAAATAAAATAAGCTGTAAAAATTCTGGTAAAGTAAAAGAAAAGAAAATGACAATGCGTACATAATTTGCATAATAATGTTGTGATATCCCTGGATACCTACCTCGGATAATACAGGACTATCATAATCGTGACTCCACTTTACATACAACGTTTGACGAAATGAATGCCTCACTTATATTGACGCCGATTTCTGAGAGATGCAGTCCCCGCCGGCCCCATCGCCGTACCGGGGCCACGCCTTCTTTACTTCATTGTTCCTATGATCTCGTGAACTCGATATTAGTAGCAACCTTTTAAAGGTTTAAAAAGGCGTACGAATGTTATATGCGTAGATATACATAGGGGCTTAATTGCCTCTCCTGGGATTAGAATTTATAGACCATTTTAGGAGTATATAGCCAGAATCATATCAGAATTCCACGAAAAGAGATGTATCTATATGTCAAAAAACCTATGTACAATCATATATTGTTTCGAAAATTCAAAACCACTACGAGCAGAATTTTTATATTTTGATCGGCTTAACCCCTTTGTTAAACTATGTCTAACAATGGATACTGTACGGATGAATAAAATTCCAAATAACTTTTATAGATAGTCAAAATGGGTGAACATATTTCATGTGCATGCATGAAATGGAAATTTTTACTTAGGCATTACAATGCAGATCATTTGTGATGTGTTTGATATAAGGGAAATGGTTGTACGCAAAGCTCTAGTCCAAGGAGTTATGGAGATGTTCTCATCCTCGAGTAAAAGATTTATTTTACGTGAAAAATCAATGGTGTTTATCAATACACCTAAAATTTCACGCTTCGCTTTTTGTTAGAAAAAATTATTATAATGCTTTTTTATGAATTATCAATACGTATTTAATCACTCCATCTTTACTTCAAATTTACCACCCATGGGATTTGTTTATATCCCCCCCTACAACAAAAAAACTCATGTACCACTGGATTTCCATCTACCCTTACTCCGCTGTTTATTACTACTAGAAATGTATTAATCAAGAATATATTTAATTGGTATGCCAAAATTGTGATGAAATGCTGAAGCTTTTTAATTTCCATAGCATTATATATACTCTCAAAGATGTACTTAAAAGAATAATAGTAATTTTTTTGGTTTTAATTTGCTTCTCAATTTAAAAGACGATACAAATGTGAGCCCCTATACCCCATTTTTAGTTAATTTAAAAACTATCAGTGATGACAGGATAGCCAAAGTAAGTAGGTACTACCTATCACGTACATAATTAACACTCCCCTCTCCAGCGAATCGCAAGAAACGAGTTATTCTTTGCTACAGCGAGGCTCTGCAGATAATTGAGATTCAGACAGTGAAATACGAGTGGGCAACATTCATCACTCAAGGTAAGGAAAAACTAATTTGGTGTTTTAATATAACTCCTCTCTTCAGGTCAAAGTAATTTTGTTAAATTCAATGGTCATTAATTAAAATTTAATTAACGGTATTTCCATCCATTTGTTGACAAAACGTAAAAAACGCCGGAGGCTGTAGTACGCTAATTCATTGAGCAATTCACATGCCATATCCATATGAACTAGCATTTTTAGTTATATTTTTGTTGCAATTGATCGTAGTATTAATAGGATATGGTCATCGATAATATTTTATTATATAAAGACAAGTAATTTGCTCTCACACCAAGCTCCGAAACTAGATGCAATTTTGGGAACGCCAGCGTAATCGTTAATACCTATTTAGGTATATCAAATGAGGATAATTATGTTTTTCAGGATTTTTACCTGTCTAACTGTTAGCTTCTGACCAGGAATTTTAGCCACAGTGCGAACAACATTTGAAACTACAATTTTCACGACATTTTTCCATCTCGTGTTAGAAACCCACGGCATATTTATCAGCTTATTCCAACAACATATAATCCTGTATCTATTATCCATTATGCATCCGCATTAACGCGATGTTTTCCCCATCACTGCACCCGTGAATATCCTTCTGAGTCATAAATATAAGCTGAAAACATACTTTCTGCCTTTTCATATTTTTCCGCACGTGTAACTTTTTCGAAATCAGCAATGCGCATCACGTTTATATTTGCAGACTTGAATCATTTTTTTCCATATGTTTTTCTGTTCTTAAAAACTCTCCATCTACGATGGTAGTGTTAATGTATCCCTTTGCGGAATCTCTAGACATGATACGGCTAGAATAATGATTATGAACTACGGTTTCACGGATAACACATCCGTAAGTATAACCTTTACACATGGAATTTACGTTTTGGTATACCCATAACCAGGTTTTGTGCAACCAGCCAGTTACAAAGCTAAAATTCACCTTACGACACTCAACCAATTTTTACCCAATCTACCTCCTTCTGCTGGTGGATCTTAATTTTTTTAACACCTCTTTCACAATCATAGTGATTTATATAATGTCAATCCAGATTTGTCCCTATTTTCTGCCGGATTATGGATTACATTTTACATTCGTCGCTAAGTATTCCATTCGTTTTTTTTTAAGGGACACATATTTGGAACTTCCATAGTGAGAAAAATAATATTTTGGGGGTAATTTGGGTGAACCGGTAATTTTACCAGAATGAAATTGAATGTTCTTGACATCTTGTGAGAGAAGGCATTTTGGGTCCGATAAAATTAAACTATAACTTTTCTTATTCAATTATGTTTATATAGATGCAATCTATCCCTTTCAAATCTGGCCATGTGCACCCCTCTTGAACCCATATGCCCAGTGGGTCGTTTGCGACCCACTTAGAAAAAAATTCTAACATCGTATCAATCGGTAGTAGGATACCGTCAATTTGCTTACTGCACTCTTCATTGTATGTTACAATTATGGAAACACTTCGCGCACTTAGTTTCCCTCCATCTTTCTCTCTGGTGACACCTCAAGTTGACATTGCCGAACGATTCTCTCGGTCTACTGGGACATGGCCAGTTATATATATTAAAGAGTGCTTTTATATCCCAATAGTGCGTGATTATGTCATAAAAAGAATCATTTCATGTAAACTGCTAGATATTTTACTTAAATTCTTCCTAATATTGTTATTATGATAAAGTGTATCGTGCATGGGTCGCTAACGACTCACTGGGCAAAAGTCCCAATACCTTGCCATAATCTCGCGTGTATACTTTTTCGGAAATTTCGTGGTTTAGAAACAGTAGTATGTGTTCATGTGAATCTGGATACGTAAATTACGTTAATATTATCCTAAAATTCACATATTTTACTCTAGAGTTAAGTAAGAAAAATTATTGCATTTTCTATTTCTCTTGTATGTAGTACCTTGATCACATCAATCAGGTGCAGGAATCTCATAGTGGTAGAGATTGTGGATGCGCCAGAAAACATCGACCCTGGGTCCACTGAAAATATATACATTTGCCCTCCAGTTAATCATGGGAACGAAACCGAAGGGGATTTGGGAGACAAAGACTGTGTGGACTCAAACCGCCTGGGACATCGCCAGCTTCAAGCAGAGGCGGAATTAGTGACATTTGATGGGAGTATACTGAGGCTGTCAACGGCGAAGATTCAATGCACGGTGTTTCTGATGACGAATCTGAAGTGGCTCTACCAAGTGCAGTTAATGCTCTCCCCAAATCCCTAACACAGAAGCGAAAAGATAAGAAGGACCATACCTCTACAGGTTCTAGAATGAAGATACCAAAAAGAAATGTAACTGCTCGGAAATGGGAGAAGGGCAATTTACAAGGTGCTAGTTTTCCTGCCAGCCCATTCGCAAGTACATTTGATTCCAACGCAATGCATATGCCAAATATTCATCTACTTTTGATTACTAGAGTCTCTTCATGCCCGAAGAACTGATTATCCTGATTGTTGAGTACACCGTTATGTATGCTGCACAAAAAAATAAACCTGCGTTTCAAATCTCTCCTAAAGAATTGTATTGTTTCCTTGGAATTTTGAAATTATTCGGGTACGTTCCTTTGGCTCACAGACGTATGTATTGGGAAAACGATGTTGACGAGTACAATAAATTGGTTCCCAACTCCATGAGTCGAAATAGATTTGAAGAAGAAATGAAATATCTTCATGTGAGCAACAATGAAGAGCTGCCGCCTAAAGAAAAAATGGGTAAGATCAGACCTCTCCTGGACAAGCTGAATAAGTCTTTCATACGCTACCCTCCCTCTAAAACAAATTTATCTGTAGATGAAACAATGATTCCATAATTTGGCCGCCACGGATCCAAGCAGTGCATTCGAAATAAAGCAATCCGACTCGGTTTCAAGGGTTGGCTTCTTGGTCAGAGACAGGGCTCTTGCATGAAAGATGATACATATTAATCAATGATGTAAAGGGGAAGAGCACCCGGAGAACATGGGGCTCGGAGATTCAGTAGTTATGGGTTTTTGCCGCGATCTCAAAATCCTATCCTCAAATCCAGTTTTCTTTACATTTTATCCATTTAGTTACTAGTGTGAAACTTATAGTCTCTTGCTGTAAATGCTACTGGAACTGTTCGCTCTAATCGAATGGAAAAATGGCCTTTAGCTGACAAGAAAACAATGCAGAAAAGGAACGAGGTGCATATGAAGTCTGTAATGACTAAAAGGCGAATGTAATAGATATAACGACTTGGAAAGATAAGTATAGCATTAGGCCATTACAAGAAGAAAAGTTATTCATTGAAAAGTGGAAAATATCTGTACCTCAGATTACTATAATTGCAAAATATAACAGGAACATGGGTGAAGCCGACCTTATGGACACTATAATTTGCAACTATCGAAAAGGAATAAGAGAAAAAAGGTGGTATATCCCAATCTTGTTTCGATTATTTGATGTTATTATGAGTATTGCTTGGTTGCTTGCTCGTAGGAATGGTCAGTGCATGAACTGTCTTTCTTTTCGAAGGTCAGTTGTCAAAAGTATTTTAGAAAATCATCACGTAAGACTGGCTATCACGCCTCTGTATTAGATGCGCTTCGATTTCATCACTACGGACATCTCCCAATCACGGGAAATCTTCAAGCACAAGAACAAAAAAATATGTTTTTGCACGTTCTTATATTTAAATAAATGTAAAAACGTCTTCCCAGTAGCATTTCATTAAAACGCCACGATTGAATTCTTCATAATCAAATATCTTTTATTTCTACCATTCCAAAAAACCTAAAAATATTACCTGCGGGGTTATGGTCAGTGGATCGTTATCAACCCACCCAATTATTCAACATAGGTTGCATAAGACTTTTTTTTAAATATTTTCCCATCGTTCATTATGTATTTGGATTACATTTCAGCACAGAAACTAGTTGTTTTACAGAAAAAAAAGTTGAGCATAAATGGGTTAATAATCTAGGCAACACGGCGAACCGATAGCAAACTATTCGGAGGAAGCAATCCATTTCTCCATATATAGCAGGAAAGAAGAATTGCATGGATATATTCTGTGCGAGCGGTAAAGTCAGAATGTTATAATTCCTACTATTTCCTCCCTGAAGGTGCTTTCTCTATTGAACCGGCCGTCCGTTTCGCTGGCGAAGGAATTCCTTTCAGAGTAAGAGGACAAGGCGGCGGATATGCATTATGACTGTCAGGGCAATATATCTTTCGAATCCGTCTTACATTCCATCCTCCATCATGTCCCCCCACGCCTAGGAGTCTTTGCCTTTACTTTCCCAGCCCCTTTCACGCACTCCATCCATTGCCTATCTTTTTCTCCGCCGTCTCCTCACCTAAATCTACATTTATTTAATGTGTAGACTCGCTCACTGTTCGGCACGATTGCATGAACATTTCCAATGAACCAGAGAGGATAAAATACAGTATAAGAGCCACATAGAAAAACAGAAGATAAAAAAAACGAGCTCGAACCCAGAAAAGATTTTCGATCCCAAAATAACACAGCATGGAAATCTGTGTTAACATCAAATTTTGGCTTTTATTTTACGGCTATAAGATACAAAAATGTACACCAACAGTGGTAAGATTTTGGATGAAAAAGATTCCAATTATTTTTTATACTGTAGTTTATTTCTATTCTATGGTCTGCGATTACTATAAAATTCAGTTTTAACACAATACTTTAGTTTTTATCGCACTTCCCTAGGTTAGGACTTTGGCAGCAACTATTATTGGCTTCATATACACGAATGAAGGTGTTTACAAAAACAAATGATTTATCTGGTTAATTAGCAATGTAGAATATACGGAAAATTTGCAAACATATAGGTACATAAATACCCAAAGCCAAAGAAAATAGCTATTGTTGCTAGCCCTGGAAAACTGACTCTCCCCTAATATTTCACTCCTAAATGCTCCTACCCTGTCAATACCTCCTTTATTTTTCTTGAACTCATACATTGATTGATACACGCTCTACTATTCTTCAACATCATCGGTCATTCAATCCTAAAATTGGTTTACTACAGCCCTCAATCCTTCCCTGTCTAGTTCTAGTTCCCTTACTACCTGGTAGTTCTCTTTCTCTACCTTTTTTTATTTGGTCCACGTATTTATTTATCGGCATTCCTCTCGGGACTTGTCCCTCTATTTTTCCTTCAATTACATTCTTCACAAACTCATTGTGCCTCAGGGTGTGCCCAATCCACTTGATTCTTCTTTCTTCAGTCTTTCAAATCTCCTATTCTTGAGATTTTTAATATTCCTTTTCTTTAGTGTCTCTTCTATCATGTTCAACCATGAGGCAAATGTATTAAAATATATATTTGTTAACTAGATGCTTATGGAAGTTAGGATTAGATGTGAGATTTCTATAGTTTACGTCTTGCTTGCTATAGCAAGCGCCTTTTATTAGCCGGCACTAAACCCTGCAAACATCTAAAGAGTAATGTGGCAAGGGATGAATTTTCACTAAACATGCTGAATAATTAAAAATGCAGAAATAAATTTCTTGCTACGAAATCCTGAGAAAGATTTCTGTGGTTAGAGTCCGGTTTATTTATTCAGAGCCTAATACGATGTATATATTTCATAATCGTAAGTAAGGATTAGCCATACAGTTTGTTAAATAATGTATCGAGATAAAGATAAGTTTGAGAGGAAAGAAGACTTATAAGAGGTGCCCTTAATAATGGATGTGAATAGCTGAAATCATGGTTGGTATTAAATTTAAAAGTAAATAATACTAATCTATCGTTTATAAAATTATTACTTGGTTCCACAAAGTGAGGCCAGAAACAGTGCCTCACCTGCCAGAAGGTGAATTTTTACGTCCATGTAGTACATAATATGCTACCAATTTCATGGAAACAATGGTTGTAAATGTATTTTGTGAGCACATAAATCCTTAAACCCCGTCGTGCCTTCTTCCACTCCACGCTACTTACTATTCCTCTTCCTTCAATCGGCCTTTCTCTCCCCGCCAGATAATCTCCTTCATCTTCGCCCTTCAACGTTTCGCCCCCTTGGCGGTGGTGGCTCCTCCCATTTCCCAAATCACCACGTTCCGTCCTCTCCCACCAAGGCCTCTCGCCATCATCTGCCGTGAGATGGATCGCAGTGAAATGATCCCTTCGAGATATGGCCTCGTCGTAAATGGATATCGTGAGAGGGAAAATTCTCACTTATTCGGCCCCGAAAGAATTTCATTTTCACCGCGCCAACAAAATTTTTACCGCCCATACCATTCGTTTTTGTCGATGTTTTTCTTCCTGGCATATTTTTCAGCCGTTGGTTGGTCGGCTATTTTGGGAGGTGATCGGCAAACGTGGTAATTCTTGCCGCAAAAGATAGGTAGGTTGGTAAGGAAACAATCGTTTGGGGTAAGGAGGAAAGGTGGAGCATAAACCGGCTTCGGCAGTAGCCTACTGTTATATACTTATGCTAAGTTGCCAGAGATTTTGAGGTAACAAGCTTGGCTTAAATTACTCGATAATTTCGGTCCTGGCGTTTTTCATAGTGAAAACGGAGAATATTATTTTGACCCCGAGATATATCTCTTAAACTGATTGAAGCGACAAAATAAGAGAAGTACACTGCCGAACTGATAGGTTCAAAAATTGTTTCTTTCCGCGCACTATTAGTGACCATAACTAAAAGGAAGTGCTATACTTACAAACTCCGTTAACATGTTATTAACTTTTGTCTTATCCCCCAATTTTTTTTCCTTATTCCCTCCCCTATTGACGGCTTATCGTTCTAACACTCCCCACTATGCGCTCCTCCGCTGCGACAGCTTATATATTGTATTGAATGCTGATTGTGACGTATATAAGACTGGATAGGTTAGGCTGGGCCATATCTATTATCAATTTCAGCTTTTCATACTCTTATTACCCCTGCTTTACACCCTTAATCTGTCTAGCAGGGTATCATTTAGATGTAGATCTATTCCTAGCTCACTTCTCGTGCTTAACTCACACTTCACTGGTTTCCACTCAAGCTTGATATATGCATACCCATAAACCATTTCATCATATCCGAATAAGTATCCATCTCTATTTTCTTTCTCGCTCACCCGGTGTCACACGTGCCACATCAAACTTCAGAACTCAATTGTCTCCAATAACTGCTTTATCCAATCAGTCTTCAATCAGACAGTAATAAAAACATAGCGCGATCCTATGGCAATCCATTAAGATGCAATTGGCTTTTGTCCTCTCCCCCTTCCTTTTCACTTCCCTTTACATATCCTAACCCCCCATGCCACATATCTCACAGGGTATTTTATAGATGCATAAGAGGTAAAGAGAAGGCAGAGAAGGATAGGGCTCAACATCCCATCCGTCGGACGGATTACCTAATTCTCTTTAAGTGCTCTTCATTGTAGGATTCCGGTTTCCACGGAAAAGGCTCCACGGCATCCGGAATGCGAACACAGACAGAATAGGAAGCCAAATCTGTACCCACCGCACCAACTCTACCCCCGTATTTTTACCTTTGTCGTAATAAAATAATTTGATGTAAAACATTTGGGGACTTAATTAGTACACTCAGGATCTTGGTCGTCGGTACTTAATGCCGTTTGCTATTCTCTCTCGTAAATGGCTCAGTTTTATTGATTTATTTTCTAAATTTAACTGCTCAAGAGGTGTTAAACTAGGAGAATCTTTGTTATAATAAGGATGGCTCATTGGATTCGTAATTAATCATCCCTCGTACTAAATTTTCTGCGAATGTATAGTGACGCGATAAAGGTATGTCAGCTTCTTGAAGATTTATGCATTATATTTTCTCCAAATATTTATGTATATCTCATGAAAGTGATTTTCCCTTACAGGAGGAGAATTATGTTCTCTTTTTTAGTTTATTGGGTCATTAAGGAACCTAAATGTCTACTGAAATTTTACTAGTTAGATCTTAAGTAAAATCACAAATAATTACTGTCGTACACTTTCTTTAACCTGTCATCAACCCAGTGCAGATACGTAGATTCATTTAGTAAGAATACACACTTTTCCGTGCAACAATTGTTTATTCAACAGTGAAAGCAATAATAGAACAGCTTCAGAATTTTAAAAGTTGAGGGTTGTAAAGAAAAAAAGTAAGTACAGCAATGCAATTATGTATGTAATTTTGATTTTCATCCGAATATTCACCACATAATAAATAATCTGGCATAAATTTAGGTGGAATAGTGGGAAGGTTTCTACCACCTGGCCATTCAGGCCTACCCATAATTATCACTACGAGTTATAATATATCTATGGGGACTATAAATTCATGAAAGATGTGCTGGCGTTACAACGGCTATTAAGCCTATCCAGTGAGCACAGCACACTATTAGTCAGTCTTTCGTGCGATAAAGGCTTAATTACGAACGGTTAATAGCAAAGAGCTTTCACTCAGGTAATTTATGCTCTAAATGTCTCTGGGAGTATATATTACAGACTATAAATTTAAAGCTGGCAGTTAAATCATGTTTATCGCTCATGGTAGTATTTTATATAATATAGCAGCAATATTTTATTCGGTGCATCCACCGATATAGGGTTTAACAACGAAGCATCAATGTTGCTTTTCAAGCTTATACGTTCCTGCTTCAGACTCTGTGGCCTCCTTAATTTTTTGCCTCACCATTGGCAATATTCTTCCATCTCTATTCCTGAAGGTCTCTGTAACCTTTTCAGACTCGGTACGGCCGTATTGGTGTTAAGTACTCGCATAGTTATCTTGAGGTTGCGGGTTCAAATCCAACAGATGGTTCATCTATATCTACATACTAACCTGCGAGCCGCCGCAGAGGCGTGTGGCAAGGGCTGTTTGGTCAGCAGCCATGAAAGGGGAATGAATAAGGAATAGGGATGGGGGAGAGGACATACGTGAATTGTTTGTGACTGATTAGTATTATCCATACTATTTAACATACTTTGTATTTTTCCACAGAATGTATTAATGGTACAACGCGTTTCGCCGATCTACGGCATCATTAGGTACAAATTCCTAGTTTGTTTTGTTTATTGACCGTTGTTTATCGTTGTAGTTTCGGGGTTCATTTGAATTAGGGAGGAGGTGGTATTGACGTGGCTTGGAAGTGTGGGCGAGGACAGGTGGCTTGAATGGTTGATTTTTCTGAAGCATAGTTTCTCGGAAAGGAGTGGGGAGGACTGCGGGAACAATTGCTCATTACAAAGGATTTTGTTAGTGTCTGCGAAGTGCCTTCTAATCTCAATATTCTTGAGAGCATCCATTTATAATCCCTTTGAGTGGACGTCTAAAATTTCGGGAACAAAATCGCTTTTGTGGTTGCATTCCAGGAGGTGCTTAGCAATGAGGGAGCTGGAATCCTTATTTTTGTGAATTCTTACGTGTTCCTTGGAGCTTATTAAGAAGTTTCTACCTGTCTGACCAACATAAAAGCCTGAAACCATAGAGTGTAGATGTGTATTATGTTAGTGTCACACCTTTTTTGTTATTATCACTAATGGTGCGTGTTTAGAAGACGATTTTGTGCCTAACAGGTCGGCACTGTAAACTGTTTTATTTTGACACTTTTATGAGTTCCAGAGATATAGCGCGGGGTGAAAATTATATACACCATGTCGTACTTAATCTCGCCTGATCTGAACTTTTCAAGTAGTCTAAGTCTAGCGTGTAGTCTTCATGTTCCTAATGGCTCCCAACGTAGTCCATCCATCACCTGTGTGGCACCTTTAGTTTGTTCGTTGCAGTTTTCAACGATGTGTGTGGCTTTCTATTCTATATTATTTATTGACTTATGTTATTTCACCCACCCAGGAAAAAAAGCTGAGCATGGTTGAATTAAAATTGACACTTAATAATTAATGATTTCATATTTTTTAGTCAAGCACATTCCGGTGATTCGAGATTAGCTCTATCTTATTTTAATCCCATCTTATGTTTATCCTAATTAATCACTTAGTGCTTAGGATCGTTTCAGACACCGTTGGTATAATTTATAGAGCATTTTATTGAAAATTGAATATTATGAACCTCATTGAATATATCAGATACCATATGTGGTTTTATGATTATTAATTTCCCCTGGGTTCAGTAATAGTAACCCCAGAAATATTGTTCAATACAGGTAGCTTACTCCTTTTATAAACCAATACCTTGCGAACATTCATATATATATCTTGGTATTCAGTCACGAAAGGGATAAATATTTCCATGAAAAAACCATGTGACTCAAGTAAAAAAAGAAGAAAATGCAGAAATTACTTGCATTCAAGATATTGGATAGAAATTTTTTATCATATAACGCATAAAAGAATGCAGTAATTAATTATTTCATTCAATATTCTGATATGCTTCGTTTTTGTCCAATAATTGCGTTTTTATCTCGAAATTCATCAATTTTCTTCCTTTTCAACAAAACAAAATCTCCTTGGCAACCAGGCGTGAATATCCATTTAATAGCGAGTTCATGAATGGCTATTCACTCCTGCAGCATTTAAAGGCCAGGTTCTGCGATTAATTTGATAGTTGTAGCCAAACGGACAGTTCCCCGTTCGCCTTGCCTTCTCAATGGCCATCTACAAGGCTCAAGGTCCATCTCTTCAAATGTGTGGAATAATTTGGAAAATCCATGCTTTTCACATGGTGAATTATATGTTGCATGCTCACGTGACGGACAGACCGGTAATACCAAATTCAACACCAACTGATGAACTCAACGCTTGCCTCAATGCGTCGCATCTTTGGAGACATGTGCAGAAACTCACGTTAACGACCAATATGCGCGTAAATCTGCAGCGCAAAGTATCAACCATACTTCCAAAACAGTTATTGGACATTGGAAATAGAAAATTACCAGTTGATGCCACCACAGATTACATTTCAATTCCATTGAACTTTCTGTCATTGTTCCATCGATCGCACAATTAATTCAGAAAGTTTTTCCACAAATTGTCACCAATTTCAAAAATCACCAATGGCTTTGCGAACGTGCTATTTTGGCAGAAAAAAACACCGACGTCAATGCAATCAACTACGCCATCCACGAAGAGATTTCGGGCGAGTCTGTCCCCTACAAATCGATTGACAGCGTCATGAATGCGGACGAGATTTGTAATTATCCAATTGAGTTTTTAAATTTGTAGGAACTTTTTTTTATTTTTTTTACTTTAAATTCTGGTGTATCACCGCACAAATTGTCACTCAATCTCGGAACACCAATAATTCTTTAGCGCAACATTAATGCACCACGATTGTGCAATGGAACCAGGTTCACAGACAAACAACTGATATCAAACGTCATCTAAGCGACAATTCTGAATGGCAAGTCAAAAAGTGAAGATGTGCTTATTCCACGTATTCCCATCATTCCCACCGACATGCCATTTGATTTCAAACGACTACAGTTCCCTGTTCGCTTTGCCTTCTCAATGACAATCAACAAGGCATAAGGTCAATCGCTTCAAGTACGTGGATTAAATCTGAAAAATCCATGCTTTTCACACGGTCACGGTTGCATGCTCATTAGTGGGACAGCCAAAAATTTATTTCTTTTTGCAAAGGGCGGTAGGACCAAAAATATTGTATATCCGAAAGCACCCGAATAAAATTTTCAACAAAAATAATTTTCTTTCGTTAATTTTGAACATCCAAATGTGTCTGATTTGTATATGTGTACCTACTTAGAAAGAAAAAGAGGCATTGCAACGCATTCCGGGTACAGCTAGTAGTATATAAAAAAAAAGAATTTCTTCCATCACGTTTCCTCGCATTGATGTTTTATCCAAATATCACACAAGTATCAAATACACACTCCGTGCCTAATTATAATACCAACTACGTTACTTCGTTAGTACTCATGATCAATGAAAATGCTTACTACTTATCTACAACATTTTTATTGTACGACGTGTATTACCGATTTACTGTTTCTTGAGGTACAGAAAGTTTAATATATGCTTTAATTGTTAATTGTACATCAATTTACGGATATAACAAACTGTATCTAATTGACGATGCCGTAAATCGGTGAAACACGTCGTATAACAAATGTTTCGTCGAAAAGTACTTGGTATTTTCATTAACCATGAGTGCCAACATAACGAACTTCTACGAAGTGAAGGCTGCCACTGTCAAGTTTATACGCCCCAGCGTTCAACCCAAGCAACGCGCAACAATCTACCTTGTATTTGTAATACCATGGTATTATCGAAACATGGTGGCATTCCTTTGAGAAGATCATGAATCAGGGAGAGAAAAGCATCCATAGGGGATGGAATTGAGGAATTAAGGATCCGTCATGAGTTCCCTGCAAGATACCTTGGGTATCTATGCTCTCTCGTCAACGCTTCATTTATTCTAACTGACCTCAAACTCTCCGCTAGCGAGTGCCACCAAGTTATGCTACGCCTATACGTGGGCAACACTCATTTCATTTTGTTTCCCATACATTTCCATGTATCTGTAGCTATTATCTTCAGCTGTATTTTATGAAGAAATATTTGATTCTTTCCCGGCGAATGCAAATCGTCAACTTTTCTCTGGAGTTGCACCGGGTTTAATTGGCAAAAAGTACCGACTTTTCTCCGTGAGACTGGTCCATCGTCCGTTGAATCTTCGGTACTTTTTAGCAATTTAGCTAAGTGGAATTCCCGAGATGGATTAGCTGTATTTTATGCTTATGCTTATTTTCAGGTTCATTATATTCTGCTCTAATTCCCATCTCAAGGTGGGTTTACATTGGCAAGTTTATTGAGAAATTTACCTGTAGCAAGCGAATTTACACATAAAATGCACGATAAAACGGCTTTACGAGTTCGCTTGCTGAGATTGTAAAATTTTTGGCGAGTCACTTCAGGAATCGTATTTTTGCCATTGTAAACAGCATCCATCTGTCTCTGCACGAACTTGAGAAAAGTTCGACGTCAGAGTTAAATTATCCACCTGCTCTTACAGAAGAAACTTGCGTACTTCACTTGCCAGTGCGTAAGTGACTCACCCTTTGAATTTTCCCCTAGAAGGATTTTACTATAGTTATATAGTTATAGTTTGTTTTGGTTCAGGCCATGAGCCTCGTCCTTTGCGCTCGATAGTTTCAACAACTTTTCCATCAACCTAAGTCTGTGTAGTCCTATTACCTTCACTTGAGACTGATGAATGAGAAAGTCTGTAGATAGTGCTAGCTATTGAGAATGAATGTAGTTAGCTTCCCTAGACGAAAACAAAACCCATGACTAGTTCTAACATTTGATCTCTGCCATACCTAAACGCTTAAAAGGAAATGTCATAAAAGTTTGAATTTATCTGTTCACAAATTTTAGGGGGAGCTTCAATAATATTGACGCTCGAAAAAGTTGGTTCCTACTACTAAATTTTGCTGTAGATTAATTGAAATTAGTTTCTCATTGCTACAGAGTCCAATCCAAATACAAAAACGGGACATATATATTAGCTGAAAAAGCAATCATTTTTTAATTGATCAACGCAAAATAAAACCAAACGGATCAATTGAGTGACACCGTTAGAAGAAAGTTTGGAGGTATTCAAGATTTCGAGAAGGCTACTCATTCGCGAAGACCCGTTACAGCGTTCCATCCTCCCAGGGAGACGGAACTAATGATACCCTTAAACTGCTAATAGCAGGAGAGAATTTTTACGACTGCTTGACAGTGCATAATAACTCCCTTTCCAAAATAGCATCCGAGCACGAAATATTGAGTCAAATACAGCCTCCCGCTAGTGGGGCCACGAAATCATTTTCGAGAACCATTGCTATGCGAAGAGAGGGATTCATTCTTGGAAAAAAATATATGCATGCATACAGTCGACACAAACGAGTTGGACGCTGCATTGCAGACCCTTCTTCAGTCAGCAGGCGCCTCTGTATTATTAAAGGTCGTCAGAATTCAAAAAACGCCAACCGAAGATGTTATTCTCCCTCAAGAGTGGGGTGAAAGCAACCGTTATGGCCAGTAGTTTTGGGACGAGCCGTAAGTTTCGGGGAGGATATATTTCCAATTACGTTGGAATACATCTTCAGCATCTGCTCCACCCTTCGCTTCGTCCATTTGACTCACTCAGCATTCCCTCACATCGTTGATTCTTCCCCTGGGGCCCACTTGGGCAACACCCCCTTTTCAGCCGCCCCTTTCCCAGAATCCTCCACCCTCTTCTTCACGCAGCCCCGACTAGCAACCAGGCCCTCCCCATTTTTCACCTCCTCCACCTCCTTATTGCCATGGCAGCGAGCAAACCGCTGATTTATCTCTCCGCTCGGACCATAAATATTTTATGCGGCACTTTACCTCGCATTAAAGATGCACATATTCCAGGAAGCTGTGCAGGACACCGTGTCCCCTCTTCACCCACCTTCCCACCCTTGTCCACTCTCGTAACTCCTTCCTATCTTTCCATTCTCCATCCGTGCCCTTTCAAGCCCTTTCAGTGTTCTTCTACATTTTCACAGTGGATATGCACTCGTTTAGGTGGTGGAAGCGATTTTTTCTGATGCACAGATAATGGGCCGAACTTTACAAGAATCTTCTCATGAGTTATATCTACAAATGAAAGTAAAAAAATTCTATCATTCCAATTTGGTTTTTTGGCCATTCAATGCAATTTTAACTCGTACTCTATTGACACATATGACATATATATTGTACAAATTGTCTTCTTAACGTGAAATAATACATTTATTATATTTACAATTGTGGATAATAAATTCCAAGGGGGACGCTGAATCTCATATTAAAAAAAAAACTAATTTCAATTTAATTTCGTAAATAAATTCGCCAAAAAATCGAATCCTCAAATCGAGTCAAATCGGGGAAAAATATAAAATCTAATTCTTGTGTCTTTTCAATTGCTGCATGTATGGTGAGTCCCGCCGCATACAAAGATGTGCAAAAACGAAATGTGGTCCGAGAAATTTTTTCGACTTTCCTAATAAAATATTAAAATGTGCACTCATTCCCCCACGATTACCACTCCAGCCACCACTTCGATGGTTGTGTGGTAGGGTTGCGTTTTCACCTAACATGCATTGTATTGAAAACTATGAAATATTTTACAGCGACACCTTAGTTAACGTGCAGTTATAAACATAGCTTAATGTATTAAAGCAGAGAATAGATGGAACCAAACGGTACGACAGCATAGATGGATAAATGAAGCGATTAAAATTCGCAATCCGCTATATTGATTCCTTAAACATGTCGAGTTCCTTAAAATGGTCAATGCATACGCAGTTTATCACGAAAGCATAGATTTGATTGAGAAAAAATGCTGTGAGAGTTTTCATACCGAATCAGATTTTTCTTATCTACTGGTTCATCGCAACTCATTCTTGGAATGGGACTTATACCCCAGGAACTTAAGCATTTTGTTAAATCGAGTTACAATGAGAATTTATTTTGGGTAATTTTCATTCCAAAGTCTTTGTTTGTGGTTAACATTTGTTACATAGTAAGCCATTTTGAGAGGATTATTATTTTTCTTTTTCTCGTTGAAATTCATCATCTTGTCTTGCGGTACCTTATAGATCTGATTCAATATGAATATTATGCATTAATAAACCTCTGCTGAAAATGAGATGCATTATAAATCTGATGAATAAATGATAAACTCAGGAACTTGCTTCACATATCGGTTTCACTGTTATGACCAGATTTGAATTTAAGGAACACGTTTTGTGTTGGTTGAATTTATTTTTGTTTAATTTAGGATTCGTTGTTTTTCTTCTTCTAGGCGCCTCGTAGTTGGAAGTGTACACGAGTGTAATTAAACTAATTTGAGCTTTATTTATAAATATAAGATGACTTGTATGCCCAGAAAATACTACTGCATCGCTTTTTTGTAATTAAACACCATCACCACTTAAAGTATTCTAACAAAATTAAAGCAAATAGGTCATCTTTTATCCAGCCTCAGAGAGTGTCAAAGGGAACTAGGAAAAGAGAAAGGTCGCACACCATTAGTTTCTTTTTTTAATTCTCACCAAGTCATATGATAAACATAAGTAATTACTGGATGAACTGAACTACAAAGATCTATTATTCTTATAAATTTCTTAAGAATAATATCCATTTTCTTCGTGGAGCCGAATTGAAAGTCATTTCAGCCTCTTATTTTGCCTCTCGTGCTTCCTCACACGTTTTAACGAATAGGTAAAAGTTCAAGGAAAAATGGAAACCTATATCATATACATTCTCTCATCTAAGTTCATTCATAAATATTTACACTGGGATTGAGTTCATTGTGTGATTTATTGATCTTGAACGTCATTAGTAAAAAGGGCGACGATGACTTCATTCAGAATTGAAATTAATCCCATTAAAAAGACAAGCCAGAAATTATTTCATTCAGAGCTTTGTATAATGAGTTAAGTGTACCTACTCTGGAACGATTGCGCCAATAAATCGAATTGCATGTTACTCGAAGAACAATTTAAGTAAAAAGGTTTTTTTTTTAATGTTTAACCTTTTATCTTTTTATCTATAAAGGTTCTTCCTGATTGACACGCTCATGTAATCAGCAGGAAAAAAATCACGCTCATCAATCGGCGGAAGCATCGAGCGAGAAGTGTGAATCGATGCCCAAGTGGAATTTGGCAGTGGTTTCCCTTCAGGAGTTCCCGAGAAAAAAAATAAATGTGGAGAGCAGAACTTAATTCAAACAATTCCATTGGCATGAGCAGAATAAATATTCTCAGGGAAGTTACCGTCAGCGTAGCCAAACTAGCGACTTTTACAAGTCTTTCACGGCAAAATATTAATTTCAGCGTTTAGTGACAAATCGGTCGAAGAATTCGAAAGTAGCACATTGAAAAATTAGGACCTATCAAAGTCAGGTGTTGGAGGAGGAGGATGAAGATCAAAAGAACGGATAAAATAAAGAATGAAAAAGTATGAAGAAGAGTAGAAGACCATGTGGAACCCTAAAATAATAAAGAAAAACCTGAGGGATTAGGCACTCACTGAAGCACTATTGATTTATGATAAACATAATTGAAAGAATAATGGAGGGAAAAGTCCCGAGAGGAAGGCCAAGAGATGAATACATAGACCAAGTTAAGAGGAAAGTACAAAAGATTAACTACCAGGGAGTAGGTGAACTAGAAATAGAAAGGGAAGGATGAACTGCTGCAGTCAACATATCTTAGGATTGAACGACCTATGATTGTTGGTTGAAGTCACCTTGAATTACAAACTGATATCATGGAAAGGTTTGCAATTATGTTAAAGTCATATATATTGATACTGAACAATTTACATAATTATGTTTGAATATAATTAAAGGTTTGAGTAATTGTTGAGGAGACCTACTGTAAAAAATGCTGCTGATTCAGCTTTTAAGATTAAAACACCATATTCAACGTGAAGGTCACTTATATCGCATGCGTCAGAGTTCAATAAGTATAAAACTCAATGGTATGTGGAATTCGACGACGAAGGTTACACAACTTTGTGGCTAAATCAAATATTAGATTCCACATTTTTATTTATTCTATCAAAAAAAACCATACTTTCACTTATTTCATACTTTACCTATTGAAAACCAAAAATAAGTTGCAATATATGCAGGTTATCCCGCGAATGTATTTTCAATGAAGACATTTTTTCCAGCCATCGGAGCAAACTGCAGCGCCATTTCCATAGAAATGCCGTTTTTTTTATTTCAGTTATAATAGATACCACAAAAAAATGCGGTAAGATGCCAGTATTTTATTTTCATATAATTTATCTAAAGTTTGTTTCCTTTTCAAAAACATTTTTTTGCGAAAATGACATTTATAAAAAATGGACGAATAGTATTTCTCCCCGGATTTCTACCATTTTCCCATTTAGCACAAAGTCATTACGAATTCAATGGGCGAAAATAAAAAGCGCGGGAAGGTACGGTTTTGTCATTCATATCATATAGAGGACACGTTATTCTAAAAATTGCTTGAATATGAATGAAATGACATTCAAGTCGTTTTACAAAGGAATCACCTTATCACTCGCTGCTGGGAAGTTCCAGATGAAATTAATCATTTATTTGTAAAAAAAAATTTGGTTTATTATTGCCCTATTGCAAAACTTTTATAATTTTTCTTTTAGCATATATCTAACGACTTCTTACTTGAAGTTTTCAACTGAATCCAATCATGAGTGGACAACAATGGTTGCCATGCCAACGCAGAATCACCATATCTCCCGCTTGTGACTCTGCACTCTGTATCCTGCATCGATTTTTATTTCGCACGTTTCGAAAACAGAATGGTGACGTATAGCAGATGATTGAAAGCAACCGCAGTGCTGCATGCAGCAATAATAGTAGGTGATTTAATAATCTCCATGGAGGTCGAGAATACCCATTGGCAACACAGCTTTCAATCTTCGCGACAGCCTCTCGGAGAACAGGTTCTGCTTCTATCAGTCAGTCCGTAATGACGGCCATTATATAAGCCGGAATGGATGCGGAACAGCTAGCTAGCTCCCTATTGATTGGAATTTATGTGACACGTTGGAGTAGAGTGGCTTGAGATATTTCGAAAAGTTTTCATTTCGAAGGCGCAATTTTAAAAGCGACGAGCATCAACCACTCGTTTATGATGTCAGCTCAAATTTATGGCAGCCAATACGCTCATTCTATTTATGTAACTAATGGAGGAGCATAAATCAATTTGCACGATGATATTTTTTTGAGAGGCCAACGGTCTCTTAGGGATGTTTTTGAAGTTGGAAAAAGCAACCGTTGAGTAATAAGGAGTTTTTTGTTTATTCTTGTTTAAAGTGTATGGGTGCATATGTGGTTTGGAAAATGTCTTCTCTAATGTAATATTTAATTTCAAGTGCGTGAAAAAGATAAGTTTTTTGGCAAAAAATTTCAAGTGAGTTGATCTGTTTTAATTTGTGAAAATGCTTTAATCATCTATTAAACACCACATATGATGCGAATGGGTTGACGAATCCCCCTTAGAGGATGTATTTCAAGGGATAAAGTGATGCTCTCGCTAATTATCGCCTGATGTGCCTCAATACTCTCATTATTCAGTAACTGAGCTCATGAAGCCATGACTACCTCTTGTACTACTGATGTACGGGCATATCCTTCAAATAGGTGGTTATTGACAAGAGTCACTCTTGACAATTCGTTCATTTTCGACGAGTCTGAAGATGTAAGTCGCTGTTTTTGCATTATCTCCTATTTTTCTCACCCTTCTTCCTTGTCTAAGTGTCAATAGTTGTGCTCGTTGGCCATCATTGACAGTATGTAGTGGAGGGCTCTTTGAATCGTGTTACAAGCAATTTCGCCGCGATAGACATCTTTCATTTCAAAGGGTTATGTACGCATGGTTCTAGACATTCTCCAATTCACTGTAACTTAAATCAAATCTCGATGCAGCTGACTCCAACGTTCATTTTTACGAGGCTATCGCTTTCATATAATATTCGCACATCCAGCATATCCAGCCCACGCAGTTGCAAGTGTGTCAGACAGACACGTGAGTATTTTTCCACGCACAGAAGGACCTCTTTATTTCCTGAGTCGACCTCCGCTTTTTCCTCTTTCTGTTAGCTCTGGCAGGTCTACTGAGACGCCAGGGGAGTGACGTTGTCTCCTGCAGAGATAGCGACCCTTGGTATCAAGCCAATCCCCTGACTCAGACTGGGCCAACCCAGCTCCTCACACAAACTATTGCGACCCCTGTTTCCCTTCTCTGAGGCCAGGGTGATACGTCAGGCCAGCGCCTCCGGTCCTCACTGAAGGAGAAAAGTCTTCTCAAAATGTTTCATCATTGGCCTCCCACGGCTCATTCAGCTTTTGAATAGAGCCCTCAGAAGATCAAAATCCACTCTTCGCAATCGAAACCATTTCATCTCTGTCGCTCGGCTCAAAAGGTTTCTGTGTCTGAAAAGGATGAAATTATATTCGATAGTGGTCATCAATACTCGGCCGTGAGTTAGATTTGGATTAGATACATAGTCTTAATGTATGTCCATTGGGAAGCCAAGCAAGGTAAATCATAATTTTTCATGTTAATGAACATCTATCATGGCATCCTTGCCTTATATTTTATATAAAGCTGCTCAAAATACAAATCAACCTAAAATTTATTTTAAAAAGCTATGAAAATAATACTCTGTTGATGTACTTGTCAACTTGAATCAACCGGTTCACTTTGCTTAGAGTAAAAATGAAGTGTCCAAGAAAACATTTCTGATCATTACTGTATCCTTATTGATTTATACAAGCTACTGCAAATAATGTCACAATTTTGGAGAAACTACAAAAAGCGTACGAAGTAAAAGTAAAAATGCTAGATACAACTGCTTGGTCGTTACTATATTAAGTAGTAATGGATCATTCAAATCTTCAAGTTCTGGAGCAAATTTACCTTATTTTACCTCATTAGTCGAATGCACTTGTTCGTGAGGGAACCACCTATTTGGTATCAGAAATAAACCCCAGTCCCTTGAAATGACTATAAAACTCGACACTTACTTTCACTGAGCTAATTTTAATGCCAAGAGGAACAATATAAATGGTCCTCACCATGAGTAAAGTTTTCAAACGATTTTTCTAACTCTAGCAATTTCCTTGGGAATCAACCCAACGGTATTAATATCGTAGTTTCTTGTTGAAACACCTTACTTGGTTACCCCAACATTTTGGTTCAATCCAGTTTAATCCAATGACCTTACTGAAGACTAGTGCACGAGATATCTCTGTTAGGGAAAAATAAGAAAAATGTACTTCATTTAACTTAAACCGAGATTATACCATAAAAAGCATCGGCAAATTTTGGGGGTTCTTCTAGCAAATGATTCACTTGCTGAATCATTTTGCACTCTAATAAAATACATTTTTGGTCACGCCATAATTATGCTAGAAGTCAGAAACAATTACAAGGAGTGAGGAGAGGAAAAAATAAAAATAATCATCGAATAAGTGTTGTGAATAGAAATACACTATTGGAAAGGAAGCTGATCATGTAAGGTGATATGAGAAGGCAAGCTTATATTAAAAGACAGCAAATGTCGTTGCTCAACTCTTCACAGATGAATGGAAGGATGGAAATACCAACAACTTCTTGTCCTCTCCTGATGACTAATGAGTCATGCGTGAAAGTGTTGCTAGCAAAATGGTTGGTTTTTGATGTTCAGTGAGACATTATTTCAGGCTGAGTTAATTCGAGTGAAATATATTTTATTCTTGATTAAATGCTATAAAATAAAATTATGGAGCATCAACTACACTATTGAAAAGGCCTGAAATCCTTTCTTTACAAAAACCTAGGTTATACAGCGCAGCAGTTGTAATAGAATTCCTTGCTACCATTTGCTATAACAGCGAACGTGTATGGTGCATATGTTAGTGAAATATCTAGTTGATCAATTTAAACTAGGGAATGCTGCTTGCGATTGTCAACATATATATTATTGAAACCAGCTTGGCCTCACAGCTTTACCGGTTATTTAGCTTGGAACGACCATGTGGAAATCAAAATATGAAAAAGTATCGCAAGATGATACTTCAAACTATGTACGATACGAGGTTTTCTCAAATATCGTTTTTACTCCTTGACTAGTATATATTATACAATGGTTACAGAAAGGTTACAACCCTTGACAGAGGCAAAGAATATTTTATTTGTGTCATGAATGCACTGTTAATGGCGTAATTTATTTCTATTCTTTTTACAAGGGGTCTGTCCCCCCTGAATGCCAACGGTTTGCTTGCTCTACCAGCACTTGAACTATGACTGAAAAATAATACTTTAAAAAAGCTAAACCATTCTTTATTTAAATAACTTCTTTCCAAGTATTTGTCAGTGTGATTTCCATTTTAAGAATTTTTTATGTCAGTTTTTCATCAACATCTTGTTAGTGCAGCATACTAATGTCCATTACCAAACAAAGGTCTCACAATTTGTATCATAACCATCGGTCATTCAATCGTAAGAGAGGGTTGACTCCAGCCCTCCATCTATCCGTATCTGATGCTAATTCCCTTACTCCTTGGTAGCTCTTGTTACGTACTTTCCTACTTATCTGATGTAATTATTTATCCATTGGCCTTCCTTTTGCGAATTTTTCGTTCCATTACATTCTTCACAAACCGATTGTGCCTCAGGTTTTCCAATGAATTTGGCTCTTCATTTCAGAGAAGTTTTTTTTATGGTCCTTTCCTCTTATAACGTTCTGTATGCCTCTTTATTTTATCCGTCTATTTGATCAACAGCACCCTCTTCTAACACCATGTTTGGAATTTTTATAATATTATCTGGTCTCTTATGTCAACGGTTCATGGTTCGAATCAATAGAGTGCCAAGCACCATACAAGTGTGTCATATAAGTGGTTTCACATCCTGTTTCCTCGTTCGTTGTGTTTACCAATTATACATTACGTGTGCAGGCGAATTATTTCTCGATTGATTCATTTTGCGCGTTCTCTCCTGTGCATTCTTAAACGATGGCACGGATTGCCAAGGGGTCGCTTAAAAAAAAGACTGATTTTTTAAAGAATATCTTTTAAACATTCTCTTAATTTTGAATCAATTATAAAATGCGCTGATAATAACTTAAGAGTTTATTTGATTTCCTCACTTATGATACATCTATGTCTCAAGTTCATTTGTCCATGATTTCAAATTTACATTTACAAAAAAAACCTGTAAGCTATAAAAATGTACCTTACATGCATTTCTGATAAAAATTGATGTAAATGATTTGCAGATGAGACTTACTCTGTGCAAAAAGTAGTCTTTTACCTGCGGAGTGTGTAAAAAATAATGTGAAAAGTTGAAATGCTGCTCATATTTTGGTACTTGGAAAAACTTTGTTGCAAGAGTAATATGAACAAACAGTCACGTCTCCATGCCCAAAAATGCCTATCAAAACTTAAACCAACATGAATGAAGTCTAGATATAAACATAAAGCTAAGCCTGGTACTTGGAAAAATAATGTTTCATAAGCGCATGAAAACATTGCAGCTTCATAAATTTTAGATTAGATCTTTTTTGTAACGTAGGGCAGGATATATATACGTATTTCGACGCAGCTTATTATATTTTATGGATTGTTCGCTTAAGTCATTCTCGGATCGATACAACGTTTTATATTGCACGTGATGCGGGACGTTTAACCTTTTCTCACCCGTTTCCTGGTCCTTCGAGGAGTATTTCACCGCACGAAACTCCAAGCAGCTACTCTTCCCTTGTCTCGTGAGAGCACGGGGGTGAAACTTGAGCACACTCCCCCTCCTACGGTGCAGAAAACGCTTTTTAGCGTCCGAGACGCGCTTTACCCTCTTGGCGTATAGCACCACTCACTCCGAAAATTGCAAATGCATTCGAAGGAAAGAGGAAGTAAGGTTCTTTGAGAGGCTGACATAGAGGGAATTGAGACTACTATGTAGCAACGGCCTTTAAAGTTTTTGGAGGAATATTTGTTTATGGACAAATTTGCATGAAACATTACATCCATACTCTCATTTGTGATTTTTAAAGGTGAAAGTGAAAAAAATTGCATCGTACCGCATTGGTTTTTTTGACAATTACATGCTATTTTAACACAGCCTTAGACCACATGACATATATTTCATAACAATTCGAATGCCTACGTACACGTTTTCTTCTAAACGCAAAATAATGCATTTTTCATTACTATAACTGTTGCTAACATATATCAAGGTATCACGCAGTCCAATATTCGAAAAAATATATTTAAATATAATTTCGTCTAAATTGCGAATACCGTGCCGAATTTTCTAGTCATTACATGCTTCACTTGAGGAAAAACTTTAAATATAATTCTTGTATAATTTCAATTGTTGCTTGTATGATGATTTCCAATGCATTCCCAGATGACCTTAAACAAAATGTGGTCCAAGATTTTATTTTCAACTTACTTGGAAAATTACGAAAATGTGCACTTAATGACCCACGATTCCCGCTCAGGGAACCTTTAACCCTCTTAGCGTGTAGCACCGTTCTCTCCGAAAATTGCAACTTCTTTCGAGAAGAGAGGAAGTAAGGGCCTTTAGATAGGGAGGCAATTGGGGGGGGGTGAAGGATGAACCTTAAGGAGACCTTCGCGATGGAGCAACGGCCTTTAAGTTTTCAAGGATGTATTTTGGAAGGAGAAAAGGTCAGGACAATGGCAAGTGAGTGCTCACTCCGCACGAGTCGACCTCCTTCGACCTGAAGTCGTCTATTTCGCTCGTGTCTCGAAAACCTCCTGCGTGGAGACATCGCTATAAGGCCGTGTGGATCCCACCTCATCTTCTGCAGAGACCCTCCTTGATATTCGGAGCGGACGACGTCGTCTGGCTGAATAAATGGGTCATAAACATGTTAAAGTTGACTCCTCGGCTTTTATCGACCGCATCAGATATACATGCATAGTATAGCAAAGCGAGCTTGGGCATGGTGGTTGTTAGTTCTGACCTACTATTTAGAATCCATATAGTGCCACTTATCTTCCATCACGGAATAAGCTTATTCACCGTCGTTGCTATCTAACCCTTCGGTGTCCGAACAGCGATTCACAACACCTCAGAATGCGCGCAGCACTCGCTTATTTTAATGAAAGTTGCGCGTTAATCTTTCCATTGGTAGCGTACGCAGTGGTGACAGAATAAGATATCAATTGGCGTATAGGTATTCATCTTTATGTTGACTGATGAATGACGTGAAATATACAAAAAGTAAATAATCAATAAACTACAGCAATCATTGTTGATCCATTTATCGCAGGGTACTCCTAATGATAGAAACTCCAGAGTCAAGTAGAAAGATGCTTAAGAAACGTTATTTTAATGTTCAAATTGTCTTGCAACAAAAAATGTACGAGTGAATACTCATGAAATATTTACGAGGGGGTAACAAACCTCTTTTGTAATTGGTGTGAAAACGAGTCAGCAATCCTATACATTTACCTATTCCATTCAATGGAAACAATAGCTTTTTCCCTGGTAACATTTAATTTTTAACGAACTTTTATATTTCAATCGAAAGACAACTATATTGTGCTAATATGCTAAAAAAATACTAGTGCACCATTATGTAATGAACCGCCGAAGAACTGAAAGCACAGTACAGCATTTCAAGTTTTAAAACACTTTTACAAGTAGAAAACATTCCATTTTACTGCTTACATGCCCGAACTTGGGAATGATAATGTCATTTTTATTAATTTAATATGCTTTTAATTTAAAATACACTAAAATAGGAAGTAATCAAAGACCGGTGTAAAATACCAGAACCATTGCTTAGGGGCATACGGAAAATCCGGCGATTCTAGTGTTAATACTCCAGCACTGAGTTTTTCACTCTTGTTTTCTCTTGGACACAGTCTATAATCTTACATTAGCTTCCCGCGTTATAGCTGTTTTGTAAAATTTAAGACTTCAAACCTAGGAGATGACCTTAGGTTGAGGTGGCAATAGTAGTACATTTGGTTCGTTTATCGTATTGATTACAATAGAAGGAAATATTTTTCCAGATGTTCAACGACAAATGTTCTTGTGAGGTTAAGTTATAGAGAATTAAAATATAATATTCAATGATGACATTATTTAATGTAAAATATAAAACTGTATTACTAGAACAAAATCTATCCTGATCTTTATTTTTCTGAATATACATATTTAAATCCACACCATATCTTGTACCACGGCAGAAGGAATTGCATTTTGTAGTAGTTTCTCCGTGGCACAGATATGGTTGCATGAAAAAATAGAAAATTATCTTACTTCCGATATTTTAATCTAAGAGGCTTCATCAAATGTATCCATTAATTGTGGCCTTTTCCCAAAAAAGGTGATTTTGAAAATATTCGGATACTATTGGTCTATTGGTATTCTCATTTCTTTGCGTCACCCAGTTAATAAATAGACTCGAGGCAGGTTCAGAATTAGTGGCACGACAAAACCTAATCTCCCGCAGTTTATAGAAATTTTCGCTGTCTAAAATGACATATTAAAATCCATTTAAGTGTGTCGTGTGTTTCATTTAATTTATACCTATAGTGTTTACCGTTGACATATATTAATTTATTTGAAACTATACCGATTACTTTGTTGTACAATAGTTTTCTTTGAAGATGATAAAATAGGAATAAATATCCAGTGCATAGCATATCTTCATGGTGAAGTGTTGTTGGTGGATTTGGGTACTCGGAATTTCAAAGATCAAAATTGATTTGAAAGAGTTGAGCGCAAACATCAGCGAAGAGTATTGTGAATTCATAGCGCTGGAAATACGAGGCGAATGTTTTGTTCTGCAATGGTAAGGCTCGGTGAGACTCGCGGAACTTCCTTACTTCTTGCTTCACAGCACTTATTCACTCCCTGCACGATCTCCATAAATTTTACTCTGGCGCGTTGGTCCTGAGTCATTCTGAATTCGAATTTCGTCGTTTTTTATATCACCCTTCCTGTACTCGTACACCTTTAGTTGCTGACAGAATTGTACTGCTCGGCTGGAAAAACGTGGCTATCGTCTAATGCACGTCCCAAGGGTTCTCAATGCTGCTCCGGTATTCGGGGCGCAGAATTGAAGTGTGATACAGAGAATTCACGTGGGAGTAATATTTTGCGGCGTCATGTCCATGATGCGCGCTTGTGCACGAAGTTGAATGAATCGCGGGTTAAAAAACTGCACTGTGGCTCTAGCATTCAAGTATTTTTTTAATCAACTCAACAAGACATTCTTTATGCTATTTCTACACCTCCTTTAATATCTTCTTCTTTCCACTGTATTATTTTCCTTTTCCATAGCTAATTTTACATTAGTTAAATTGCATTAGTGTGTGTTAGCGTTAGTTTTTACCATAAAAAATATGAAGTTATTATTCTATGACCATTTCCAATAAAGCATATTTCCCATGCATGCATAGAGAATTTGGTGTAAGAAACATAGAACAATCCTTATCGAACTTCATACAGTCAAGATAAGATAAAAAAACAATATTATGACTAGGTATTATGCTTAAGATACATGATGATGATACATGATTAAGAAAATGTTTTTCAGTGAATATTTCACGAGGAATTTAAGTTTAAAAATAGCAGTGGCAGTTACATTTGCGAATAATAGGAAAAATGAAATAAAAACTAACAATTACTAGAGTCACTTAGAAAAATATTAAAATATTTCCGTATAATTAATTATATGAATTAAATATACATCATATTTTGGCAGCTTTTACAATTAAAGGTTTATCTTAGTTATTTGTGTCTTACCGGAATTTGCACCTACCCTCAATTACTATCACTATAAAAATATTAACACCTTTAAAAAGAGCACCGTTGTTCGTTTTTATCGCTAGCCAAGGTCACAAGGTGATAACAACAATTGATTACATCACCATTATCATTAAACTGCAATATAAAATGAGATTACTAATATTCTAGATAAATAGTGGCGATTATGTTGTTTGATCACAAAGATACCGTGCGCAGAGCTTTCTAACACACACACACACACACACACACACACATATATATATATATATATATATATATATGCATATATGGTATGGGGTGCATGCTTCCCTGTGTGGCCAGGACAAGGCAATAATTCTGACGCTATACGCGGCTGGATTTGTGTCGTTTATGTAGTCAAGCCCTTGTACCAAGTGTGATATCCTAAAATAAAAACATTCTCATGGTGTAGGAACAAATATCGCTGTACTCTCTAGCATTTAATATCCAGCTAAAAAGTAACAATGGTTCCTTTTCATTTCACTGGCACAAAAGGTGCGCATACGAACATTGAGATATTTTCTTCATTTGAAATCCCTTACTTTGTCGCGTGAAAAAAATAAGGACGTGGATCATTTTGGCAAGTAAGATGGCACTTAAAACGTAGCCATATTGAACGTATCCATATGACACCATCGACAGTGTTTCCATGTTTGACGCCTCGATCCTAGTAGAAGTGGGTACAACTATCTCCGCTGAGGGCGTCCCTAACCATACACACTCAACGGACGGCGCTAACTGGGCGTTCGCAGTACTAACTTTTACCCATGGAATGCATTACCACGGTAAGAAGCTAGAAATGCGGATTGGGTGCAAGGCTTAGTTGTCTGAGCACCTTCCTCTTGTACCCGCGGCACCCGGGGAGTAACACCAACTCGGTCCACGCAGTCGCCCGACATGAGCGATGAAAAGTACGTCAGGGACCTCTCAGCGGTCCACCTCCCTTCAACCAAGTGCAGTTCGCGGAACATTCGGAATGGGTAGACCGCACTAAATTTGAAAAGCGGCGACGGTGTGTGGGGATGTAACTCTCTCGCTCCATTTCCCTCTTTTTTACCCACCCACTCTTTCGTACTTTCAACCTCCATCGAGCTCTTCTATTCCAACCATGCACCCCTAAAACCTCTCCACTCCATTCCCACATCTCTCGCTTACTTTCCCCCATCGCAGCATCTCCTCAAACTTTTTTTCTCCACTCCTACCATCCATTGCCTCCCCCAGCCCACTCGCATCAGTCCGGCAACCTCTTTTCCATGCCCTCCCCTGCACTTTAGAGCGAGCGCTGGAGGCGGAAAGGGAAAAGCTATCCTAGAGGGCGGTGGAGCGTGACTGACAAACGTGCTTTACGAGTGAAGAGCATCGGGCGTGCTCGGAACACACGCTCCGTTCTTACGTTTTTGCACTTGGATAAAAAAGTTTTTTTGTTTTAGGACCAGATAAAAATGTAACGTTTTAAATAGGAAGTGTAAAAGAAGTAAGTGAGGTACGGAGGAAGGAAGAAAATGCAGGCATATTTTTGGAGGTTTTTTTTTATTTTATTTTTTTATGATGAAGCACGTAAAAAAACTACGCGTGCAAGTGTGCTGAGAGCGACGCTATTCACTCTTCATTCTCTTTGCTTTTTTTGGCGATCTCGCTCGAGGGCCCATCTTAAAAACGACGGCACGTTTTCGTTTCCCTGTCGCAACGTTCGGGGGCGACTATTAAAAATTTGCCCGGCTCCGCCATTCCTTCTTCCTGTGTTTTTTTTCAATGGCTCCCACCCATCACGGCTTTTTTTATCAAACTGGAGTACTTTTGCCGCGTACGTAGATTTTTATGTCTTCTGAATGGTGGCAAACAACTTTTGTATTTCGTAACGGACTAACACTGAAAGTAGTATAATTTATTCGTGTGGCCATCCCTTTTTTCTGTCTGCATTTCTATGAAAAAATCCCACGATCTTAGGTCTAATGCTGAATTTATAAAAAGGAATTCACAATGGATAATTGACTTAGATTTTTAGGACACTTGCTTCGTAATAGATGAAACATATTGAAAATAATTTATTTGCTTAAATAAGGCTATAAATAACATTTTAGCCACAGATAGATGCATAGTGATTATTTCTTTACTGTAACGTTAACCTATTAAAATTGTATGAACAATTGACAATTTTTAGTAAGCATGAAGACTGAGAAAATTAGGGAACTGTAAGCATACTTCCTCCGTCAAGGTTTGATATGATGCCACTTTACAGTGACTCACAACTTTTGTAGTCATAGAGGCTATCAAAGTGTACCTATACTAGAGTGAAAACCAAACACGGATACATAATGGAAAAAAAATTCAGTGCACCAGAAAAAAGGTCTTCCTTGCTGTCTGTTTCGGATAGTTGTAATATTTCCATTGGTTTTCCTCGTCGTATCCTTTCGTTAGCCTCTTCCATCAATTGCCATAAACCATGCATTTCAAACATCAATTTTAAGTTAACCTAATAAATATTCTTTTTCCTCCGCAAGGTTCTCAGGGTTAAAATTGTTAGGAGTACAGTCTTAGTGTTCCACTTTTGTTATTCTTTATGAATGAAACCAATCAATTTGATGATTGAGCGACACTATTTATTTTTAAAAAAATATTATTAACTCGGGCATAAGTCTGACGTCTACAGGTCATGAAATACTTTTAAATGATTTCAGAATTTATGGAAGAAGTACATACAAATATTAGCTATTGGTTAGTTTGATTCTTAGTCTGCATTCTACACAAAGAACAGAAATGTTAATAGTAACCCTGGTCGGGTGTTTTTAACGACCCCACCTATTCCATCTTCCAACTTTGGCAATGCATTGGACGGCTTAAATTTCTCTCACCGTCTGACTCTTTCAATCCACACGTGCAAGAACAAAAACACACCCGCCTGCGCTTTACGATCGTCATGCGAGTATTTTACAAAAAAAGAAAATACTAACGGCCTTACGAGCCAAGAAACGTAAATATAACAGTGTACCCTTGTTTCCTCTGCTTTATGCCGAACAGTGCCTTGGGGTGGGAAGGGCAGTTTTATAGGTCATTTGAAGCCGGGGAAATAATCACATAAATCAATGTCTGGAGCCACTGTGCATCACCTCTCTGCGGTCCTTTTCTTCCTCCACGATACATTATACCTGTAATGGCCATGAAAATGTTCGCACTGGTAACTATTTACTTGTCTCCGGCAGAATCACCCCGTAAGTTTATTTACGCGAATGAAAAGAGTACAAATAAAAAAAAATCAGAATTTTACGGGAGTCATTTGCTGGGAGATACCCGGTAATTTAACTGCAGAATTAATAGGATCTTTGGTGTTGGCATAACAGTTCTCTCTGTGTTACGAAAACATCCAGAACCCAAAGAAACGCTTTTTAAGCCAGCATCGTGTGGCAAATCATGAAGTTAATTGCATTGGGGATATATTAATTTCTGTTTGTTTGAAAGGGCTTCCTTCTCCTCCTCCAATTAGGCTAAGCCTTTTAACCGACGCCTGTTTTTGTCAGGCTTGCGGCATCGAAATTTCCTGCTCCTGCTTTGGTAATTTGATAAGCCCAGTTTTGATAAGCCCAGTTTTGATAAAATTGATAGACAAAATTTACTTTGCATTTTACAAACAGGGATATAATTGAAAACTGATATGTATTTGATGCTCAATAATTTTGTTTGCAATCCTTAAAAATGCTGGTAATATACTGTATGACCGCGATGGGAGACGGTGTTAACACAGCTCTGTAGTGAGGCTATATATATCGTATGGACTAAAATATGGAAAGACAGCATAGAAATACAGGCAGTTTTCGAAACCGATGGACACCATTAAAGCAATACATTTTAAGTTGAATATCTCACCATTAACTGATCACACTATACTATACATTATTTAGTGTACTTGGCACTGTGGGTAGATCCTGCCATGACCTCCACCACCACAACCAATACTATTGTACATCTGTGAACAACCATGTCCACGGGAACTACCGCCCTGGATATGGTAAATGACGTCACACGGTGTATCTATCTCCGCTGGCATCTTCGGTGTTTTAATGATTTTCTTTGTAATACTAAGACATTAGTGTTATTAGTGTTCGTTTTCCACCACCTCATCGTGTATTTTTCATAACCCTCATTCAATTTCCTACACGATGGTAAGGCATTTACTCGAAAAGAGTTTTATGCAAATACCCTGTAGTCCAGCTACAACTTCAAGACACCTTGGTTCAAGGTGAGCTTCTCTGGGAATGTATGTAAAGTAGTTGTTCTCTTCACCTGTCGACAATGTAGTACAGAAGTCGTTGTCGAGCTTTGTAGGCCACTACTGAAGAGAATAAATCCAATATCGTCCCTTTAGAACGACTGACGGATTAACCTAATATCCCCGAAAAAATCACAAATGAGCCGCCACGCGCACGGGTGCAGAAATAAACATCAAATGGATGAAACTTTCCATAAAAAGTCATTTTGATTGAATTAATTTTTGTGACGGATTTCATCCATTTGGCTTAGTACCTATATCTTTGAATGAGCACCAAGTAAAGAGATTGAACTAAATATTTGTTCCTTTTTACTTAGCTTTAAACCCTGTGTCGTCTACGGGTGACTGAGAATGTTACTGTGCTATAATATTGGCTGGAGTCATGAACATATTGTCCGTCTAAACCCCCGAAGAAAGTCGCCTTGAATTTAGATGGCTCCGTAGTGTTACAGACTAACCCACCTCACCGACAACTGGGATACCCGTGTTCGAATCTCGGTCAAGTAAAGTGATTTCTTAAGTGTGAATTTTCTTCCTATTGGTTAACACGGTAGGTGTTGAAACGTAGGTCGCAATAAACAAGAAATCAGTGAAACTGCATAGTTGGTGCTTATTTTCCGCCTTATATGCATTTTCTTTCCCATAGGCATATCTGCCTTCTCAACCGTCGCGTCGGTTTGGCCAAAGAAAAAGTTAAAGACGTGGGCCGCCGGCGCGGCAAGAACGCTTAGATGTGGAACCACTTGCAAGAGGGTAGGGGAGAGAAACCGGAACACTTTTCCAGCGGGAGAAACCCATAATTACGAGGGAGGCGGGTGAAATGATGGGTGGCGGCAGGAAAGGGTTGCCCTCCGCGACGGCGCGAAAAACTGCCAGCCCAGAAAAGGCCCTTTGATGCCAAAAACGCCATCTCTTGAAGGAGCCGCAGAAGAGGGGTTGGAGAGAAGAGAAGGATGGAGAGGCCTCTGCGGCGGGGCAAAGCGGCTTGTTGGAGAGATCGCCCAGAGAAGGGTTGCTGCGAGGGAGGAGAAGAAGGCAAGGAAAAGGACTGAAGGAAGGACCTTTTTTTTGGGTGATCCTTTTTTTCCTTCCCTTTTCTGTGCCATGGTTATAAAAGGAGAGTAGTATGCGAGAGAGCTGGATGAGGTATGGGAACTTTTACGCCGCTGCGTTGAAGGGTATCCGCGAAAGGACTTGAAGTGGAGGCGGCGGTGAAAATGCACGGGGAGGAGGAGGAAAAAAGCGCGGATTTAACTCCACGCAAGGAGGCTGTGGAGAGGTGTACGGCAGGGGGTGACGTGGAGATAGAGAGAGAGAGATGTGAAGGAGCAGGTGACGCTGGAGGCATTCCAGACGGACGAAGCGAAAGAGCGCAACTGGCGTTCACTTTGGATCCTGCTTATGTATTTACCTATGCGTTGCGCAACATCATTTTAATTGTTCACTCAAGTGTTTTCTCAACGTGCACTGAAATAAAAATGGCTGACTAAATTTCCAAATAACTTTTCATTCTCACGTCCTGGTTCTAGTTGTTATACAACACCTACAGTCATAAACCTGAAATTTGGTTGGCAGCAGAGTTCCACTCCACTCTCCTCTCCATCAACCGCCTCATTCTTTCATGATAACTCACTTTGACTTCTTTCATGATTTGCTTGATGTAGGCATTTTATTTTCGGTCTTTCTCTTCAATTCTTCCCATTTATATCTCCTTCCCATATTGTTTTCAATACACTTTCTTGTCGAAAAATATGTCCAAAAAATGTTTGCCTCAACTTCTTCGCGCACTTTTCATTTTACTTGTTTTCTCTCCATATTTTCGTAGGACGTCTTCGTCAGTGATTCTATACGTCCATTTAATCTTCAACATTATTCGGTAACGCCACATGAATATTGCTACCTAACTAATTTTTTTTACTGCTGTAACTGTCCAGGCTTCACTATCATCTATAAACATTCCCCAAATTTATGTTTTTATCAAGTTAACCAATTAAATTCATTCATAATTCACTACTTTAACATCCCTCATTATTATTTATACTTCTTTCATTGAATGGGTCTCCTTTTATTTTTTTATCAATTGTTAACTTATTTTTGACGTATCTCATACACATACAATGCCTATAGTGGTTATTTGATTTACCATTTTTATCATATTTAGAAAAGCTGTTATTACTGTTTTAAAAGGTTATATCATGTAAAACATTTCACATATCATTGTTTCTAAAAAAATCCGACACATATTCTCTACTTGCTAATCTATATATACGGCTAATCTTGTACTGATGATGCACAAACCAATTTCAATGATAAGAGCCTATTTAACCCTAGTTTAGTTTTTACTCTGACAGTCTATATATTATTGTATGCCTCAATCAGGTATTTGACATATTAATATATTAATATTGACACAGTAATGAAAGAGACATCTCCTCCTCAGATATTTATAAATTTAAAATTGTGGTTATCACTATGTCCTAGGTCACCTTTAAATGTTTCCGACGGACAAATTACAATAGACGAATAAATAAAAAAAGGAAACGACTCACAATCTCACTATATTGATAGACCGTAGTTATTTCTAGTTCCTATATATCCGCCATAAATTGCTTATGGCGTTGTCAACGGTGTCATAAATAATTAAAAATTTCCATCAAAAGCCTGAAATTTTTCAATTAATTGTAGGCATTCGAAATGACAAAGTCTTCCAATATTACTTCTAATATCGGCTTATAACATATCATCGACCTTAACGGAAGTGGTCAATATAATTTTGCCATCGCATCTGCAATTTTTTCACAGTTCCATTAATTTTTCCCACAAGCACATAGACTGCATATATCCAATATGTATATTGATTGTATTTAATGAGGTAACGCATATGCCTTCGTGCAATGACTCGACAATTTGAATTTTCCAGTGTATATTTTAAATAATCCACAGCAAGTTTCAACATTATCACCAATAATGTTATACGAACATTTAGTAATCAAGGGTGGCTTAAAATATTTACCCGTGACCCCAAGGAAGTCTTAGACAATGTGCCCCAGTAGTCATAAAGGTCGAAAATAGTGGCTGAGGTGCCCGAAAGAATTTTTCCTTTTTTTCCTTTCCTTGATTTACCCTTGACCAGAAATAAGAAAAAGCACCAAATTGACTTAATTATTTGCTCCTTTTCACTTCTTATTTTCTTTATTTAGCATGATACATATATATTTTACTGCCTCATTCACGTGCCCTTATGGCAGCTAATCAGTCAGCACTTAACCAGTCTTTGAATCATAAAAAATTACATCTACTTAACACCCAGAGAAAACTCTTTATGGGCGTGTTGTATGTGGGTTGGGTGTTTGGACCGCCTATTTTTGTGATTGTGAGTAAGAAAGTTTATGCACGTGACATTGTTTCTTTTAAGTGGCTTGGTATTTAACCGTGATATCGATTAGGATATTAATCGTACGAGTGAAGTACAGCAATCAGTCCTTTAGCTTATCACCCTGATGTTATCTCAATGGCTATATCTGCCAATGGATGCTAATAATCTACTCAGTGTTGAAGAAAACATGGAAAGCAGTAGTTTTCTTTCAATTATTATAGAAAAACAGGATACTCTATTACGCAAGAGCGCTTTGAGGATACTAAAGCTGTCAGTCATAAAACTTCCGACTGTGAATGATTTAAGAGAGCGTACATTTTATGCCGAGTCTTGGCCAAGGCTCTTAAGTTGGCATTTGAAAAAAACTCTCCTGTTGTCACACGAGCTGACTGAGCGAGCTGATTAAATCTGCTTCTTTTGATCTCAATAAAAATGGTTCTGCATGTTATCAAGGCACAAATCACTCGCCTTATCTCACTCCTGTATTTCGAGATTTATCTCTTCTTGGAAAACAGTCGATTGCTACAAAAAAGTGGCGATATGTCTACTTCGGGACTTCTCTTAGTGTGAGGTCGTGCGATCTCGCATGGAGGGATAAACATTATGGTTTAATATACATCTCACAGTGTGTATCACGGACACAGTTCCGGAGTTATTGTTTGCGGAATAAGAAACGAGAATGACCTTAGCAGTTTCGTACGCAAATGCTCTCATTTGTTTGTGTAAAGCAAGTAGATTTCCGTGTATTGAAACTTGTGCTTGATTATCCGTGAAGCCTAAAGTACTCATTGCTTTTAAGTTTGAAATTGTCATAAGATTTTCAATTGGCAGATTAATTCCTTTGAGCCCTCAATTCCATTTCATTCAATGCTGTGTAACACTTTGATTGTCTTCCCTTCTAATCATCATTGCTCGTTCAATCCTATGGTTGGTTGATTGTTGCCCTCCATCATTTACTATCAAATACTAGTTCCCTTACTCCCCAGTATTTCTTATGGTACAATGCCTTCCTCTTCATTTGATCTACGTATCTATCCCCTGGCATTCCTCTTGGGACTTTTCCTACATTTTCATTTCAATTATATTCATCACAACCACATCGTGCCTAACGGTGCGCCCAATCCCTTCTTCTCTATATAGTGTTCCATATGTCCTTTTTCTCTTCTGTAAACTTCTTCATTTCTCATTTGATCCATCCATTTGATCTTAAGCATCCTCCTCCAACACCAGGTTTAGAATATTAATATTCTTTTCTGGTCTTGGTTCTAATTCTGGTTCGCTCTTGGCTTGGTCCTTTCCTAAACACGTGCAGCATCATGAAATGGAACGACCCTAGAATTTTTCAATCTATTTTTTGCCTGACCCGATAACGACGGGCTATAGCCCTCACCTACCGAAAACGCCAGTTTTAATCACACATAAGTAAATTTACTTTTATTGAAGCCAAAGGAGTTTCAACACGCGTTTCATTGTGTGCTATCCCAAAATTAAAAAGTCGTTAGCGGATGTTTTCTGGGTAATAGGAAAAAAATAAACACAATGAGTGTCACGCGACGACTATCTAACCGCCATTCTTATATTCGACATTTCCAAAATCCCTTCCCAAGGTAGATTGGGAAAATACTACTCACATTGTGTCTCTCGCTAATTTTTTCACCGGAAGTGGAATGGAAGATGTTTTTTTATTTCAAAGGGCCCTTCCTCTGATTCTCCCGGCGTCGTTTATTCCTCAATTGGAGTCGTTCCCTTTCGTCGTAGGTTTGCAAAATTCCGCCGCTCTTCATTCATGAGCAAGTTTTACGTGGCGTTCCATACCAACTTCGTTTTAATTTCCACTCGTGAGGTCAACACCAATTCTTCCGGTTGCCAATTTAAATTTCGGGAACACGGAAAATAGTAAATATCTGCTAAAGACTTTTTTCTCCACGTTTTAATTCACCAATTTTTGCAGCTGTAAAAAAGCCTTGGTTTTCAATTTTACAAAAGGCTACCCGGAATCGTCATTTAGCTTTCTGATGAGCATAATCAAATGCATATTTAATTAATCTAAAAACAAACGGCATTGTTTTTGACTAATTCTCATGGACCAGATAGTATTTACCAATATTTAAATCGCAGGCAAATAAAATATTGTGAGCAAGCGGCAGATCTACAAAAGAGTTTGATGCATCTCGGAGTCTTCATGAATGATAATTATTTCTTTAGAATGAATGTAGCACTCGATGGATGCGAGATTATTTGAACAATGTCGTCTGTATTTGGCTGGCAAGTGCATATGAATAAGCGGAAATCATGCAGTCATCTTTCAGTTGTTCAGAGAAATGAGAGCCGGCAGACAATACACTGATTCCCACATTTGCCGTCTGCGGTCGAAACGTTAGCAATGAACCTACCTAAGGGCGGGATTAATATCGACATCACGTGACGTGTAGGAGACGGCCAGAGGCGTTTTGTCTTCCATCGTCTTCCCGTCACGGAAGATTGTATTACGATTGAACGGAGTATCAGTGTCCATTGTTGTGAGTTTCTGTGGACACAGCTCTAAACGGTAGATAAGTAGTTGTTTATTATTATAAATTTTTAACAAAAAATATGAATAATACCCAAAAATACCGACTAAACCTCTTTTACGAGGGATAATTAATTTTCATTGCAAAGTTTAAAAAATTTGTTGTTGTAAAGTTGTGACAGTTTATCAGAAGCTGGCTGACTTTGACGTGGCGTGTCGAAAAATTTAGACATTGACAAGGTTCGTTCATCGTCGTCGTTGGTACCATAATCGTCTGGCCATCTTCATCTACATCTACAAAATACCCTGAAAGCCACCTCAGAGGTATGTGGCAGGGGGTGAGTATTCACCAGCATGCATTACACTATACCCTAAAGTTAGTGTAACAACGAATAATTATGCATTAGCATAAATCGCTAATCCTTGTCACGAGGCGAAGCTTCACAAACATGCACTACACTACAGATATGCTCACAATGGAGAGGGACCGCTAATATACATGCATCTTGCAACCACAGAAATGGACAGAGACTCAAGACTTATGTAGAAAACATGCACAGCGTGCTGTTAGTACTAGGTAACAGATAAAGATTCAAATACTAGGGAGTACTACTGCTACTAAGAGGTACACTACCTATCGACAAACCTAGATAAAAGCCTCATTGGTAGCTGTTATGGTCCCTTATCGTTCGTGGGAAAATTGTCATTTTATATCTGTCCGTTCTGCAGTCTTGTTCCCTAATTTTATTCACATGATCTGATCCACCGTAGTATGTCGGACTTAGTAAAATATTATCAACGTCGTCAGAGAATAGACCGGTTTGGAACTTACATAATAGATCGAGTCTCAATTTTAATCGACAGTCTGAAAGCGTTTCCCATCCCAGTAGCTGCAAAAGGTCAGTAATACTAACGAGATTATCATAACGTATCCTGCCGATCTTCGCTTCACGCGTTCTAACTCAGTTTCTAAGCCTAATCTCATAAGGATCCCTAATACTGGCAGCATATTCCAAGTGGGGTCAAACGAGGGAGAAGTAGCTGATTTCCCTAACTTTATAGTCGCACTTGCCAAGTACTCTTTTTACAAATCCCAATTTGCGATTATCTTGACCGGTAATTTCTCGAATATGTTTTCTCCACAAGAGATCATTAGTCAGTTTGACTCCGATGTATTTAGCCGATTATATAGTCTCTAATTTGCTGTTTTTTATGCAATAGCTGTTACAAGAAGCGTTTTTCCTTTTCCAAAAATTCATAACAACGCATTTTTTCAGGTTTAATTCTACCCGCCACGAATCGCACCACTCCTGTATTGCTTCGAGGTCCTTAGTTAGCGTTGCTTATCATTAGGGCTACGGATCTTGATAGTCTTGTATACTTCTTATATTTATGTGGATTGTGAAGACTTTCACTGGCATAAGTGCACAAGTCCAAATAATTCACTATCTTCATGAGTGAGCTTAGAAATATGATTCAGGTATTCTGGTTGCAAACGTCCTACAGTAAACATTTTTGTCAGCAGTGTCGTGTGTGATGGGAGGTGGAGTTCCTACGCTATGTATAAACATCTACAGATAAAGAAGCAGGTCTAAATCAGGTCTTGAAGAGCGCTAAATGCTTTTGAGTAGTATTTTTTTATGGAAAGCACTGCCGATTAGACGATTTGATGTCCGCACTATTGAAGTGGGATAATTTTGGTTTTCAACATTCAGAATTTTTTTCTGATGCAGAAGAGGAATGCCATAATGCGAATTTTATAATGAATTTTACCATCCCGTAAATATTTCAGTAATCACTCTCTCAAATTGGCTATTGCTCTCTTCCGTGGTAAAATGAATTGAAGTCATTATCCTATGTGAAATTTTAGAAAACTTATCGTTTCAGTTTTTGCCGATACTTGTTTGAGTTGATATACTTCTGTTTCTTTCAGTATCACTTTCAAGTGAAAAGGAAGTATGGTTTTCAAAAAGACCAATCTTTTACTAAATAACTTGTTACCTAAGTGTCTAATGCATCAGGATTACTCAGATCAGGTGCTTTGATCTGAGAGGAGATAGCATATTGTGACGTCAGATCATTTAAATGACTTTTTAGATCACGTGACCTTTTAAAATTTTTATGTACTTTTTTAAGGCTACTAGCAGACCTTCTGGCTGCTTTGCAGGCAGTCTCTGGCTCTTGAGGTGAACTTGGTGTTTTTTCTTTTCTTTTGACTACTCAAGTGAAAGCAGTGGAAAATGTGGCCATATGAGTATATATGTTTCCAAAAAATGAAAAAAAAAACATTGAGAATAGTTTTTGAAACACAAGTAAACATTTTGGAGTAAAAAAAGTCATAGTATTAATTTTTCTGTGCAATGCTCACTGTAGTTGACTGAGGTGAGTACCATTTTTGATATACAGTCACTCCGACGAATGGTTAGTCATATCTGAAAAGATGAGGGCAAAAATTCCGCCTTCTATCGCACAGAGAGCCATTGTTTACTTTTTTGCCTACATTTCCTGTAGTTAAGTTTCCTTTTCTTTATCTGTTTCTAACAACACGATCTAGTAGTCTAAGGAGCAAAACAATTGTGTATTTCAGTTTCTACGGATTATGAGCTTAATAGCCAACCAGTTAATTCTGCATATAATACATGCAATTCATATGTAAACCTATTTCGGCCGATTCTGAGATGGAGTATTTGAGAAAAGTGCATTAACAATTTTTGAAACACGGGCCGCGCGAGAGAAAATTGTAAATGTTTAAATATTTATAAAAAGCGCATTTATGAACTTCCACTAAATTTTATTTTTGGAATAGTTAGCTAGATATGTTTAGATTACGGAAAAAAAGTGACGGTTGATTCTGAGGTGGAGTATTTGAGAAAAGTGTATTAACAATTTTTGAAACACGGGCCGCGCGAGAGAAAATTGTAAATGTTTAAATATTTATAAAAAAACGCATTTATGAGTTGCCACTAAATTTTATTTTTGGAATAGTTAGCTGAATATGTTTAGATAACGGAAAAAAAGTTTCGGCCGATTCTAAGATGGAGTATTTGAGAAAAGGTTATTAACAATATTTTAAACATTAGTAATTTACAACAAAAGGGTATAATAGAAAATAATTTTTTATTGATATATTTGCATTTAATAAAGATTTAGCTTTAATAAAAGCTATTAATCATTGTTTTATGACAATTACAAGCGGAGATATAAGTGATAATATGATTTAAGGCACGGATTTTTGCTAAAAATGCGAAAAAATTAAAATATGCATTATTCACTCAAATATTTTTTTTCACAAAACGGTTTGAGGGTATTCAGTTTGAGTTAATATTGTACCCATACACCAATTTTTATCAACATCTGAGACCCTAAGGGGCAAACGTTTGTTGAATTGAGGTGGAATGACCCATATATAGATTAATGAAATCTGCGTTCAACCCTTATACGTCTGGATTACATGTTTTTAGAAAACTTTTCAATCAAGAGCACCACTAAAACGTGAGAAATGAATTAATTATATGCATGTTCTCTATTTCGCCGCTTTGCGTAAAATATATTGTTCCCTAAGTGGATAAGATCTACCTTCATTAAAGTCGATGCTCCGAGAAAACACTTATTTTGTCGGGGTTCGCCAAATGTTTTCGACGTCGTCAGAAAAAAAAGAATGGCGTGATAGGAGCCGTGTGTTGATTGGCCACGTGCTGCGAGTCCTCGATAGCGTCTTAATGGAACCTTAACTCGATCGTGAGCGGGAAGACGGTTTCATGCGCCGTTGTGACCCCCACGGCTACTCCGCTGTGGAATCGTATATGGAGAACGCAGTGCTGACGTTGGTCACTTAAGGAAGGTCGACAGATGAGTGTTGGAGACGTGAGCGGATCCTTATACGAGTGAGAAAGCATAATTAACTTTGACGTGTGTGACAGAAATGTAAATGATCTATCTCCCTGAATGAGGTCACCGGGTGTAATCCTCATGTACCTATACTTACTATTTAATTTCTTCTTTTTCTCCATTACAACTACTTGAAATTCTATATATGTGTATGGATACAAAATCAAATATTCTGTCTGATCAAACATCGGTGGTAAGTTGTAGCACTCTGCCCTTCTGTTTTTTTTATTACCATCATTAGCTTGCTACTGCACTCCAGTGTAGCTGTGGAAAATGTTTGATTGGGTTTTGCAATACTAACAATCATTCCAACGGTCAAGCTAACACATATATATATATAAGTTGTGTATGTGGTTGTGCGTATATTTTATCGGGTTCTTATTGAACTTTTGGCACATTTTACAAATTTTCTGTCGGTTTCGTGTTGTAATATAGCCCTGAGGGTGCTTATAAACTTGAGCATAATGTTGGCAACGTAATCCTTACCCCTTATATTTTATTACGAACAAGAATTACATATATGAACGAGAGATTGTATTCATGTGATCAAGTACAAAAAAATAACATATTTAATTTCCGTTTAACCATTTGAAAGCGTTAAAAAATGATATAATAAATCAGGTCGCGCAACTGGTTGATCACGTTTGTCTAATGATATGCAACAAGGAACTATGGATTTTCATCAAGTAGCATCAGAGTATCATCTCAATTTGTAGGTTTAATTTAAATTTAATTTATAATGAGTTTTTTTATCTTTAGCCTCTGAACTGTTCTAGTAAGTGGTGCCGCCAGACCCGAATCAATTTTTCGTAGCTTTTGTTTAGGTATTGTCAGGCTTGTGACTATTTTAATCTAAATTTTCCTAGGTGTATTATGTATTCTGGATGAAATATTCACTACGCAGCAAAACTGTTTATTTATCTTACCATCTTCATCCTTTTATTAATCTTCTTGTGATTCATTTCTGTGATTGCGTCATCTAAGTTGAGAAAATACATAAGACAAGTCAGAAACAGACGACCATGCCGTAATGGGTGAAGTGACCGAAGGAGAGCTATTCTCGGCGATCTTCTGCTGATGAATTGCCGAAGGACGTTATAAAGATATTTTCTCCTCAGGACAATAAGTGATGGAAGAGGCAATGTCAAAGGGGCAGATGACCCAGAACCGAGGCCTGTTGCCATAATAAACCTCGTTGGTGAAACTCAGAATCGACATCGGAATAATTTTTAAATCGCGTCTGTGAGAGGAACACCGATAGTTTTTTTTTGCTAAAATGATTGTGTTGTTATTACAAGCATCAGCAGCAGCGAAGATGTATTCAGCAAAGAATCAGCAGCGAATATTTATTTTTCTCGCCATTTTGACTCGATTTTTTGTATGCTGTTACTTGGTATTTGAAAATTATTATCAAGCATATGAACAGGTAGAATTAAGGCAACGTATGTATCCAAACATCTACTGAATTGAGGTAAATATAGGCCATGTATTAAACTTGAGCGTAGCAGGCTTCACTTCGAAGGAGTAAATAATATTATCAGTAGACATGTTTAAAGACCACTTGATACATTTCTACAAGATATAAGATTAAATATATTTGAGAAAAGTACTAAGTTGTCGATAATCTTGAATACTGAGGCCATGTATTATTGTCAAATAAGATCTAACGAACGCTATTAGAGAAATTAAAGATATTTATTGATAGAACGATGATTTAGATACCTTTCTACTATAATTGGGGAAAATATCGATATGCTAAACTTCAAGAAATTTGACTTTACTCTTTATTTTTAGGGGAATACGTTCTTGCGTTTCTTATCTCCGTCAGTGAAAATAGCAGTACCTTTTACCTTATTTTATATTGGTAAGTGGCCACTTATTTTGGTTATCATTCCCAGATTTTCCTTGTCTTTTGCTTTAACTTATGCTTTTCCCTACTCATTTGAATGAATGGAGTATGAAAAAATTGGCGATGCATTCCTCCCCAGCGATAATTTTGTATCTTGTTCTCAAAGTGGATTGCGTCAACTGTGTTTCTATTTGGACATGAATCCAATTATTAAACCGGAATTATTTTTCACCAATGATGCTTCCGCGATTCAAGTTGAGGACATTGAGGACATTCGGGTGTTTGCCACGTGTTGTTCAGTGTCAGCTCGAATATTCGTGACCCCTTCAGGTAACTTTTCTTCTTGAATTTACCTCGAAATAAGTTACCCACAAGGGTCACGAAACGTCGGGAACGCCCATTGTTGTCTTAAATGCTTCATCATTCACCACATTGCGAGTCCGATGGTATGGATAACACTCCTATAGTTCACGAAGACCTATCGCCGAAGGTTCAGTTGGTGTGTCTGATGTGACAGAAAGGGAAACCACAGGACAAAGGCGAAGCGATTGAAAGGAAATGGGGCACAAAAGGGAAAATGAAGAGAACGATTGGAGATGGGTTATACAAGGGCTGGATACTATAGGGCAAAGGAAGCCCTTGGCACATTGCCTTTAACCGGGTTCTTCTGGAGAACGGCTCCCTTCGCTAGCTCCCTTTAAGAGAGGGATGAGGAGCTATGAAGGATTGAGGACAGCTTTAGCAGGAACTGGCTACGAATGCGTCATCCGATTCCAAAAAAAGAACATAGAAGGTAACGGCCTTCGGATTCTTTGATGTTAAATTCTCTGTATATGTGGTCTTCATCTGATTCGATAATTTTTTTTCGAGTGGATATGATTCCTACGTCAAATTGAGTAGGTACCTATTCTCAAAATTTCTTCTTTGAAGTGAATGTGCTTGTGGAATGTATGCCATGGATTGAGCCTCTCGGCATTTCCAGTTTGGTGGGGGTGTCCCACTCTATGAAATCGCCGTAATTTTGTCAAGTAATGCAGTGTAATAGGAAATTCCATGTTTAACTGTATCCATCGTGAATGTGGCGTAGATCAGTTGAAATATTTAAACTGCAAAGTTTCATGTCTACTCTTTTACACTTTTTATAAATTTACTATCCAACAACGACATTTTGGAAGTACGCATTCCCATTGATACAGTTGAAGTACTCGATTATAGGGAAGAGAGGAACAGGGAGCACACATTTCCTTCAAAGGTTACTGAAAAACCAAGCGTTTCTAATTGATCAGTATTTTTTGTCCATGATTGATTTAAAATTGTTATGAATATTATAAAAATTCTGGGGGTAAGTGCTTAAGAGAAATTTATTTATGACTATAGGCGACATAGTAAGAAGATATGATGCAAAAAAGGAAGGAATATGCAATATTAAATCATAAAATTAATTAAATATTAGTTTAAACCATGTAACGAAGGATAGCCTTTCATGATTCAGAAACTTGGACAATCCGGAAGGAGGACTGGTGGCTTTTGAGATGTGGATGTATTGGAGGATAATATGGAGGAGATATATGTGAGGCGGTAAATAATTGAGGAAGTGCTGTTAGTGCTAGAATGGCTGTAAAAACTTTCCAAAGAGAAGCAGTTGTCGACATAACTTTGTTGAATTTTACTTATCACGAGAATTAAGAAATATTTCCCTACTGCGAAATGCTTGATTTTCCATACTTTTTACTTTTATGACCTGACCGTTGTCAATGATTTTATTACACCATCAACGAAAGGTGCCTACATTTGGTAATGATGTGAGACCATCGAAAACGGTCAGCTTGAAAAAAATAGATAAGTGGAAAATTGCGAAGTATTCCTTTATCATCGTGATAAGTAATACTTTTTATATCCATTCCTTTTTCCATTTCCCTCCTTCTCTTTTCATGTGCTCATTTGCCGTAGGAAAACAAAAATATTACGCTGCCAGAAAAAGATGCCAACGAATACGTCCGGGGAAAGGTCTTTATCTCACATTCAAAAGCGTCCTTTCTAGATTAATGCACCGGCTTTAGTACCCTGCGACCCCCACACCCTCTTCAAACCAGCCTGGCCTTCCCCCATACCCACCACCTGTGTGTGGTTGGTTTCTCATCCCTTGAAACTCCCAAGGAGCCAACCCCAAACCATCCCTTCTCCGCAATCGCCAAGCCCCTTTCAAAATGTCACTGCCATGTCTCGTTGGGCATAAAAAAATATTGTCCCGTTTATGACCTCCCGACTACTTACGTCACCGGGGTCACACGGGAAGTACTTTTCGTGCTCTCCGGCTTCGATGCTGTTCTTACTCCTCTTTTTTTCCTCCTCTCTTTTCACCAGATCATAAATAGGAGGTCTCTGCGTAATGGTTTCTTTGTTTGGCGAAAATACGTGCTTGCCCGACGCAGGGCTGGACGGAATTTCACTTTCATGAGATGGTTATTGGTCTGAATTCCCCAGCCCAGCCCTCAATGTGACCCGGCAGCTCTTTTGAAAAGGGCAAATGATATAGATGGGTACGTCTCGTGGACGATTTTCATCATATGAAGATTAAGTAACCTAAAGTGGGCGCTTTTGCGTGGTTACCGAGACATGAAAGGATGCCTCTTCTGAGTAAAAATTTCCTCTCCGTGTCAGGATATTGAATACATGACCTAGTTATTTTTTTGTAAAAAAAGAAGTAGCATATTAATCTTACATATTCCTTTGCCCATAGAGGCCGCTGATTCTAAGCACTCTTAGCAGTAACGTAAGGTGCAAGTCTTGAGACTCAAATGCTCTCATAAATGAAAATTCACCATGTGTATTTTCCAAAAAAATAAAAATGTGTATAATAGATGCTGAGTAGTAATATATTTCATTATCATTCAAGAGAAGCAAAAGAAATCGGCATTCATACTGTGCGCTTGTGCATTATTATATCATATTTATCTTTCAGTAATTTCGACTTTAACCAATTTAAAAATCAACTCAGTTATGCAGGGTAAAGTTTTAATTGTAAGGAAATGAAAACTAACATGCAACTATATTGCTTTCATTATTTTATATTTATTAAGTTGGCGTTGCAATGTTTTTGAGATTAATATGTGACTACGAATATCCATTAATTATGTGAATGACCGCATTTTGAATTACACAAATGTTTCCCTTACAAAGTACCTACACCCAGCATCAGGCGCGGTTCTTACGTTGTATGGAGTCAGCAAATGTAAGGATAAGGTAAAGACTCTTTCCTCTTTTTTCTCTTGGCTATCATGTGCAGCATGCATTCACAAATGAAACTGCATACACTCCGTAGACATTTTACCTTATCTGCCTTAATCCCGAGTGAGGGCGAGTCACGCATAAAATGCTTGTCACGTTTATTCGTAAAATAAAGAGATACTCCATACCTCCTTGCACTGTTTTCCTTGATCTCATGATACCATTGTTATAATGCGAAAGACACGATAAGTATTTTTTTCCTTTTTCGCTTTCAAGTACCATGAGTGGCGTTCTCTCAGAAAGATTCATTCCGATCTTAATCTCCCTGCGGCCAGTATTGAGTTATTTGCGTCTCTGAGTAACAATTAAAGAACTTGTGTACACAAACAGTAATTCCCACAAAGCACTCTCGAAAAGCACTCTCCATATGCTGTTTCGATGTTGTCTGGGGTTTTTCTTGCAGATAATACGCTAAGAATGATACTCAACCTTTCTTTTATCTTAATTGAACAAAACGCAGGAAGGAGAGGTGAAGGAGAGTTATCAAAGGAAAAGCACGCAGGCTTTTTGCTATTATTCCCTTCCACCGGGGAGTATATTTTCCTTAGCGTCTTTCCTAAGGTTATGGGACTGTAAATGGCGGAATATTTTCTTTTTTATCTAGTCAAACACCTTAATATCCAACCATACACACAAAACTCGCATACGACTTCTTGGAAAAAATAAGAGCGAACAAATTGGTTTTCGCGATAAAAAAAGGAAACGTCCTTCTCCTCATGATCCTTCACATTTCCAGCTCTCATTTTCCTTTTGTCCAGCTCGTTCGGGGAGAATGGCCCTGCTAAAGGCTACGACCACAGTTTTCATGGGTACGCACACTATAAAAACCCTGGCCTGGTCGTTCTCAAAGGTCATATTTCCAGGTTGTCCCTTGATTCCTTTTAAATGCATCATTCAGCCGGACCCACAATCGTTGTACCCAAGGATTGGCAGTCTTCACGGGGGAGATATAATCCCCCTCCCTTCCACCCCTCCCCCAAAGGTAGACCTACCTTTCCGAATAGAACGCCCCAACGCTGTAATGATCTTAATAAATCTCCCACTAGGGAATGAGAATTCGCGTATAAATGAAAGGAAAGGGGAATTTACCTCTTCTACTACTAAGAGGGGGTCTCCTAAGCATGCATTTTCGCCTCTTCTTCCTTTCACTTGATTTACCTACTTTCGTCTTTCCCAGCCTACTAATCCTATTTGTCCTACTAGTAGTCTAATAGTAGTCCTTTTTTTAAACGTTTATTAATAAATTTCCAAAGGACTTCAAGAAAGGATAAATGCAACGTTTGCGTTCAGATAACATTATTGCAGTACACTAATTTCATGGATCTGCCGAAACAGACTTCAGTCAGGCTAATAGTATTAATGCTTTCCAATAGGGAAGAAAATGTCTACCGAAAAAAAACTAACTGGGTTTAATGACAGACGCCTTCTTCGTAGCTGCAATTGGTTTTTCGGAATCGTCGGAATATAAAGGCTTGAAAATGAATCAACATTATTAAGTCATTTGATGGTAAAGTGTTCCATCTTTTTCATCTATTATCGATTCTAATTTATTATCTGTGTCATAAAAATATTTCATATCTTAAATACCTTCAATAAATTTAGTATTCTCCCATAGCAAATAACAATATTTTAAAAATACTAAATATATTCAATTTGATTAAAAAATTGTAAGCCATGGGGTTGCATTGTCCCTGCGCGATCATGAACTTGGCACTTTCTGCCGATGGTGCCCATATGCTATAACTATTCCCTACCTATAATTTCTTCAACTGTAATTTATGTAAGTTAAAATCAAAATATGTTCCCATTCAATATATCTAGAGGAAAGTTTTTGCGAAAAAAGGAAAATAATTGAAGAGCTCTCGGGTTTCCAACCGGGTTATGGCGTTAAACTGCAACAACGTGTCAATGGCGTAGACTGCCATACACATTACTACACACACGTACATGCATAAAAATATTCATTGGTGAGACCGGGCACACCGTAGAAACATGCCAAAAGGATCATGAAAGGTGAATCAGGCTCTTTATCCCGAAAAGTCTGCACTGGCGTAGCACAGACTGGAAAATGGCCACAAAATTGGCTCTGCCAAAACCAGAGCTCTGAAAAAAAAAGGAAATACTGGGACCGGGTTGTGAAGGTTGCAGTGGAGATCAGGCTGGAAAAGAAAACCCTCAACAGGGACAAAGGTTTTCAACTCAACAATGCTTGGAAACTAGCTCTGAGAATGCTGGTAAAAGGGTGGGAAAAAGCTGATCAATCACAGCCAACTTAACCAAAAATTGCACTTAAAATATCTAATAAATTCTAGCAAAAATCATTGACTCTGAAGACGATGGCAGACTACGCCATACTTCGGAACGTCAGTGCAGTTCAACACCCTAACCCGGTTGGAAACCCGAAAGCTCTTCATATTAAGAACTCGCCGGGAAAGACTCACAAGATCCTACACAAGAAAAATAATTGTTTTAATATGTTATTGCAGGCAATTTATTAGGGAAAAATTACTCAATATTGTTGCATAAATAATATACATGTTTAAACATGATATATAAACAGGAAAAGGATAAATTACTTTGCACTTATTCCACTGAAGAGTATTATTTATTGAGCCAACATGTTTCACTTCACTGCAGCATCATCAGGACTGATGATGCTGCAGTGCTGCAGTGCAGCATCATCAGGACTGATGATGATGCACTTTCAGTCCTGATGATGCTGCAGTGCAGTGAAACATGTTGGCTCAATAAATAATACTCTTCAGTGGAATAAGTGCAAAGTAATTTATCCTTTTCCTATAATGGAATTCCACGAAGTATCGGCCGCCACCAATAACTTCATGATATATAAACATATGATAAACAGTCAGCGTGTACCATAAAAATGATCAGTGTATGTAAATTAGCAATTGCTATGGGATAAAACAATTCCAAGTATGTGTTTAATTTTTTTCACATAAAGCCCCAGAAAAATGCTCTTTTTCTAAAATAATTTTTAATTTTAACGAGCTGTAATGGATGTACATTTTAATTTTTATCTCAATATTTTCAAGTGCCCATCATTCATTTTATTTTTGATATCCTATATTAAATATTAATCCCAACATTTTTATATTGATTAATAAGGTTCATTGAATAATCCACCACAAAAGCAATTTTTCGAATGAGAAAAATTTAATTACGCTGTAGAATATATTTTACGCGATACTTGGGGATGAAGAATCTTCTTTTTCAGATTTTTCTGGCGCGATTGCATCTTTACTACAAATTTATCATCATAAAATAATCTGAATTTGAATGTAATTAATGCGATGGAATTGTAACCATTCATAGACATTGGTCTTTATAGACAAAAATCCCATTTGTCACCTTGAGGAAGAAGATATACTCGTATATCGTTATTAGTTGCACTGATGACACGGGAGAACACCGCCTTAGCTTTAGTTGCGTCATGTGTTTGGGTTGCAAAGGTGACTGTTTCATTACACATTTATTAATGTACGGATATGCTGCAATACACTGTGTACAAAATGTGCGGAGTTGTTGCAATAGCCAAACGAATTGTAATTATGGACTAATTAAAAATCACCATACGTTAAAAATATCAAGTTAATACTGCAATTTGAAATCAGAGCATGCACTCATAATTGCGTGTTGTGGGTGTTAACTCTGAAAATTTCATTTAATAATACAATGACATACTAACAATAAGTGATGTTTTTTTAGCTTGATAGCTATATCAAATAGTACGTAGTAATAGTCATACTAATTGCTTCATATTTTACCAATCATGTACGAATAGGATACTTCTCTCTTTGATGGATACTAATGGAAGTACGTAATTGCGCAAACACTGAAGTAATTCTCATTTTTTACCAGTTTGTAGATAAAGTCGAGTTCCACTATCTCCTATCAAAACTACATTTGAAAATATTTCATCAATTTTGGTACCCTACCAACCCAACATTCACATCGATGAAATGATTATTTAACTATTATCTCTTTTCATTGATATGTGAGACACGGGCGATCGCAGCGTTAGCTTAATTTATGTCACGTTCTTGACTCATGTTTTTGTGTTTAATTTGAACTGGCCTTCGGAGTAGTATTTTTCCTACTCTTGACTGCGATCACGCCGGCCGGCCCGAATGAGTTTCCCGGCGTAACACAATCGCTATTTGTCTGCTCGGCTGAGTGCTGGGGCGTCTTTTGAAAAACCCGTGGGAAGGGAATGAGAATGGTTGAATGGGAAGCTGAGGAGTGGAGATGAGCTGGACCTGAAAGAGAAGGGAAGATGAGTTGTGGGAGAAGATGGGAAGCAGCGCGTGGTATGGTATGGAGTGAGTTTTGCTAAAGTTGAATGGCAGTGGGGAATAGAGGACGCATCAAAAGTTCATTAAGGGGCTCAACCCTCGAAGTCTTCAGTTGGGGTAGAAAGGAAGAGTTGGGAAGTGAGAGAGGGGGAGGGGTGAGGATTCCGTGGGGGATGGCAGAATGGAGAGAGGGTGGGAAAGACCCGTGGTGAGTTGGAAGAAATTGTGCTGGAAGAGAATTGAAGGCTGCTTCAGCACTGCTCATCTGGAATCGAAAGAATCTTCGTGACGAACCCATGTGCGACACTAGTCCCTGAAATTTAAAGAGGACTCTCAAATAAGTGGTAATATGCTGGGCGGGTGGCGGGAATTCAATTGAATATATTAAAATGTTCAGCTTTTGGAAAGGTTTTTAATTGCGATGCAACCTCTAGAGTCTCTTCATCAAGGTTTTTTTTTATCTTGTGGGAGTATAGAAGATTATCGTTCAATACATTCTCAACAGTAATCAAGAACTGAATCAACCATGGTTTGAAAACTTTGAAAATTTAACTTATGAGAGCTGCTTCGAAAAATTAGCTTTTCTAAACCATACTTGGGTGAGTTTTTAATGAAGCATATACGATTCTCGGTTTTTGGCAAAATTACGAGGAGCAGGAACATTATTGAAATTGCAGATAACTATTTTGTCCTGTTTGCTATTTGTTTGAAATATAAAGACTGAAACATCGCGCTTCAACGATTTGCGCTACTCTAAAGTGTGTGCTACACACTTATAAATAGTTTGCACTTGAAATTACGTAAATCGTAGTAACGCTAATTATTTGACTGTTGAAAATAGCAGTAAAAGAGTTTTTTCTGCAAATATAATCGTTTATACTATCACTCCTTAATTTTCGCTTCAATTAATTTTCCGTAGCAGTCATTGGAAGGAAAAACATGACGGTCTTAGTTGGATAGTTTATCATTTTGTCTATTAAATTACCAAAATTCACTTCGCAATGCGCAAAATTGTAACAAAGAAGTTCATATCATCATTTGTGTATTTCTCTGGCATTGATTGTTTATTTCTCTGGCTTTTGCCTTCAGGCTGTGTTTACGAGAAATATAAAGTAGGTAATTTCTGACTGGCTTAGTAGATTTATGTTAGCATGAAGTTTCTGGACACCTTAAGCTAAACGTTAACGATGCGATATAATGGGTGTAATGGATTTCTGGGAAACAATGGCATCAGTTAAAGGAAATAAAATTGCTCTCCATTCTGAATATTCATTCACCGCTATGATCCATGGCATTTATGGCTTGCGTAACGCAAGCATCCGAAAGGCCACGAATGTTGCAGTTCAGATGTTTTTATCAGGTCAGATGTTTACAGGTGACTGTTTCATAAAACATTAAGAAGCGACCGGAGATGTTGCAATAACAAAACGAGTTGTAGTGATGATCTACTTCAAATCTCCTGGGGTTAAACATATCAAGTTGATATTGCAATTTTATAGCAGAGCATAGGATCACAATTTCCCATTGTGATTGTTAGCTCTGAAATCTTTATTTTATACTAAAAATATCACATTAGGTGATGTTTTACGCTTGATAACTATATTAACTAGCAATGATACTAATTACTTCGAATGTTGTCAACAATAATATTAGATAGATGGTTTTTAGTATTTTTCAAAAATCATGCACCTACTATTACATATATGTGGTCAACAAATGTCACTAATTGAGGTATGAACAATGCACGAACATGACCTCTCTTTGTAATTGAAGATTGATTACTTGATGATTATTTAATTAGTATCTCTTTTCATTGATAAGTGCAGCACTTGAGGTATTTTTCTGGGAAGGTATTTTATTAAAACGACTTTAATTGTATTTATGGTAACATTAGTTTTTAAATGATCAATTAATGGCTATAAATTGATTAGTCGATTATTATTAAGTGTTCATTAAATGCTCCTATTGCTTTGCGGAACACTGGCTGGATATATTTGCGCCACTAATTCCATGAATCACTTTTTGCGGACTATTTCCTCACCCGTGCCTCTCCGTGCTTACCTTTTGCTGCAAGAGAAACTTGAAAACTTCGCCGCTGCCCTTCGCCATTCGGCCATAACAATGCATGGCGTTTATTTTCCCACTTCCGTAAACTGTCTTCTGGTGTGAACCGCCCTTCAGAGAAAATATATCAGGATGAATGTTTGCAGTGAAGGGAAGATAAGGGGCAATGTGGGAAGGGGCAGGGGGTTGCGATGAGACAAGGAACACGGTGAACGAGAGTGGGGAGGAAGGGAGCACGCAGAGGTTATGTTCCAATCCACTTTAGTTATTCCCTCATGTGCATTAGCAACCAACTGCTATCATTCATTATTTTCAAAACTTAATACCATTGGTTTCATTGTTTTTGTTTCATTCATTTATTCATCAAGTGCTTCATTGGTTTAGTTACTCTCGGCATCTCTCTGAGCAGTATGTAAAATTTTAAATGTATATACAAGCGAATAGTAGGAAAGTTATCTGATGAAAAGATGAAAGACAGACCTTACTTTACACTGGTTAGGCCCCATCTCAAATACGCCGCGAGGATTTGAGACCCAGTAGGTACAAGAAGATTTAATCCGCGAAGTAAATAAAATGCAAAGGAAAGCCGTGCACATAGTTGAAAACTACTACGAGTGAACAGTAAATGTCACACAGCTGATGGAAGGATTAGGTAGGGAGTCGTTGGAGACTCGGAAGCTACACGCGGGGCTTAGATTACTTTAAAAAACTCCAATCAGGTGAGTTTCATTACAAAATGGAGGATACTATTTCAACCCCGCGCTATATCTTTAGAAGTGATAGGAGTGACAAAATGAGAGAGGTACACAGCCGAACTGATTGGCACAAAATCCCCTTATAAGACATTGCTATCACACAAATCGACCCTGTCCTCTCCCCCTCCTTTTCCCTATTCCGTACCCTTTCATAGATGGTGTCCTAACACAATTTATTCAAGGAATGGCAACCCCAAAACAAGGAGGTATTTCTTCTGGGGTGCTTAATTTCCCACCCCCCCATTTTTCATTTTTTTTTTAAATATGAGTACATTTATTTGGGTGAAACAAATAATATTCTATATTCTATTCTACACCCTGCCACTCGCCAATGAGACGACTCGCAGGTTAGTGTGTAGGTGCATATTCCAGGAGAAGGTGTGAGTAGGAGATGTCAGGGAAAGAACTCTCAGCTCCAAGAAATTGCCCGGAGGTATTTTTCCTCATTGAATAGGCGCGTAATGATCAATCAACCTGCTGACGACGAGATCACGATGCAACGGGGGATAGAGAAAGGGCGGGGATCGCCTCATTCGTCGGCCCATCAGACCGTACTTCCCCGGAAACCTACTCGATAGTCATTACGCCCTTCTCTTTTGTTCAAGTGGCATTACACGCAATTCAACTCGCCCTCTTCATCTCCCTTGGCTTGATTTTCTCTTTCTCACGTCTCGGAGTCATCCCACGGGAGTGGCTTCCCCGGCAGATATCTAAGCGGAGATTCGAAAAAGGTCGGGAAATTATCTTGCCTACGTGCGCGAAGGATGACTGCGTGACTCCTTTAGTGGCACTGTTGAGGCATGCAGTGGAGAATGGATGGCGTAGCGAAGAAATGTGGAAAAAGCTGTACAAAGTAGGTTTTCAGCGGTAACTTTTCTCTTAAATTTATTCATGAATGATTCATGAAAACTCTTGGTAATATTCTGTGAGTCTCTGTAAAATAGGTAACTCAGTGAATAATTGACGAAACGCGACCATTGATTGGTTTTTCTGCCCGCATTCGCTTAGACCATTCCCCTGATGAAGACAACTTAGACTACTTGAGTGGGAAGTGTGAAAAAATCCCACCTTCTTTACCACCAGATGCAATAATATGAGGTGGAAAGTATTATTTACACCGTTCATTTCAGTGAATTGGTGATCTAATTTCATTGAAGGGCATAAGAAGAATTTTTGGTTCAAACATCCCTTGCAAATACAGCTATTCAAAGTAGATCAATAAATCATGTAATATTTTGAGGGAACTGCTACGTTGGTATTTTTATGCGGTGCAAATATCAGGAGATTTTAGGTCAAATAATATTTTTTTTATTACTTCTGCCAACGTTTAGCATTTTTATTGATCCATCTTTAGGGCGAGAAATAAATGATACATGATAGTGAAAAATGTTTTTTACGATCCTTTTTTTACTACAAAATGGTTAAAATATATTTTACAACATAAGTTGTTGGTCATAAGTTGGTATTTTTTGCCTATTATCGTAAACCTGTCTTTTCGGTCATTCAATAGATGCATAATGATTTACGTGTTTTTGTGAATAGTGTAGTTAGGCTCTCAGACTCTTCAGAAAACTCTTCGTTGTTTGTTCTTTTCGGACTGGTTATACATTATAGAAGTCAGCATTTCTAAATTCTCTTTCAGGCCTATTCGGGCCCTCTGGCGATAAGCAAGGTAAGAATTTTTCCCGCAAGTGTGACATTGAGGCGTACATGTTGATGAACCTTGTTTTATGAATATAGATTGTATGTATAAATTTATGAAAACATTTACCGTAGAACAAGAGCTTAATGGCATCACTCTGTATTAAAATGTGAGTTAAACGAATGTATCCTCTTGTAATGCATAATCAACATATAAATGCGTGTCCCCTCGAAAATCAATACATTTTGGCGCGGAGAAGTAAAGTGGTTATAGTGTGTCCTACGTATAGTTAATATATGAGCCTAATGCAGAACGATGTTGTTAATCTTACGACCCGCTTGCTCAATTCTAGGCCTGAAAGGCTGTCACTTGCAACACCGCACTCAATTTATGTTCTTGTAGAGAATTTAATTTGAATATTTAGATATTCCTTAGTCAGAAATGTTGTTAAGAATTTTAAAGTTAAATACATACAATTAACTTATGGATAAAGCAAATTGTCATTATCTCATAATTTTAAATATTGCCTCATTAAAAATTATTTGAGAAAATACATCATAATTTTGATGTTTGACAAGTAAGTTTTTTTACCTTAAATTTTCATCAACAAAATCAAAATCAACAAAATAGAGTAAAAGTTGTCCAATTCACTGACATAAATATTCGCAGTAAACCCTGTATGGGGTATTTATACTGAGGGTCTTGCAAACTTTTGTGAACCAAACTCCTAATACCTTATCCTCATTGTGTAGAAAAACTATCGCACAAGTTTCGCCCTGAGTACCATAATAGTGTGCTATTAAAGGTTTTTAGTCTCCCTTAGCCTTACATTCTACGTGATAAAACTGACGAAATTATTTACACAAATATATATTTTTTCCAGAACTAGAACGAATTTACACTTTTTCCATTCCGGGGATTTTGATTGAGGTACCCACTAGTAATGTAACATTTCAGGCTTTCCCGGCGAATAATACTGATGAAGCCTTCTCAGGCTTCCCACCGGAGATGGAGATGGCTTCCACAGCCTTGAAGTTGACAGGAAAGTCTCCTGTCGAAACGTCGGCCAACATGGAGAACCTAACCTGTTGGGAAGCCCGAGAAGAATTCATCAGTTCCCACTAGTATTCTCCTTTTTTACAATTTTCTTCTCAATGAGATGAACTAAAAAGATTCGTCTATAAATTATCGAACGTTTATACGTAATTTATTTTCCAAATTTTGTATTTCAATGCCATTGGCGATAGGTGACATCAGTGGCATAACAGCGTTTCGGATTAAGAGAGGTGTAAATATTTTGGCGCCCTAGCGCCTATACCAACAATATTATTTTTTACCTTTAAAAAGTCTTTCTAAAATCCGAAAATTCGTAATTTTTGATGTTGAAATTGAGGTATTGCGTTTGGGTCTACAGCATACGAGTGGTAACGTTTAATGTGTTTTTTGTGTAATACTCACTACAGTTTAAATCACAAGCCCTCAGCACCCTCCGCAACGTTGTTGTGCCTTTGCCCTATCCCCAGTTTGTACATCACTGGGTTCAATATTGTGAAATGGATCAACCAAAGGATTTTACTCAAGAGATAAGGGATTAGAAGTTCAAAACGAGAAGTATTAGGCGTGTTGTGATGAAGTTTCTACTTGATAAAGACAGAAATTTCAACTTTACACTGGTAAAATAGATTTATTTCGACCTATGTTTCAAACCGTATGGATTTTACTCAAGAGATTAGAAGTTGAAAATAAGATGTCTTAGGCGTGAAGTGGTGGAATCTCAACTCGATGAAGACAAAAACTTTGCCTCTCCTCTGTCAAAATAGACTTATTCCGACCTAGGTTCCCATGAGCTTTATAATCATCAGGTATATAATTTGTGACGAGTCGTGGTACACATACAAGTTTACAAAGAGGGTAATGGATTAGGGAAGATGAGGGAAGAAGGAAGAAATGGGAGCTTACAAATTCTTCCCCTCTCCCACCCACCCATACTCCACTTCATGAACCGCTTCCTCCTTTTATCCCCCCTCGCTCACCTTCCCTAATCCCTCCCACCCTTTCGTAAACTTGTATATATACCACGACTCGTCCCCAATTATTTACCAGATGATGCTAAAATAGGTGAATCGAAACCAGGCTGAATAAATCTATATTTTCAGTGAAAAATTGTAGTTTCCAAGTCCATTATGGATTAGAAGTTATTTGAAATTTAAATTGCAAAAAATCAGGCAAGATGTTTTGAACGACGCTTATATACCGAATACATCTTTTCACCGACTTATTTGGAGAAGCAATGAATTATCATCCCCATCTTTGCCAAACTTTGGCATTTCCTGCTCAATCTCGTCTTCTCAGTAAAATCGATGAACCCACTCGAGCGCGTCGCTTTTACGCTTTTTCCCGCCCATTTGTTTACCCCTTGCATTTCCCATCTTCTTCGCCCGGCGTCGCTTGCGAAACTTCGCGGAGGCGGAGAGATGAGAGTGCTGGAGAGAGAGAAAGAGCACGACTCCGCACTAATGGAATCCACAGGAGAACTGTTCGCATATTATACAAACGTCTTCCCAAGAATTTCGGCCCGGAGTTTTCATTTCGCTCAATCTTCGTCTGCACTTCTTTCTTTCAACCCACTCCTAACTCAACCCTCCCCCCCACCCCCGGCTCCCCGACCGCCTTCCATGAGAACCAGCGCGGAAGGAAAACTGAAAAAAAAAGTCTTCCGCACGATGCATCTTCTGCGTTTTCCCACAGTCGGTGCTGTCATCAAATTCTTTTTGCGTGGCCATCAGGAAGAGTCTTTGAAATATTAAAAGAAGGACTCTTTGGTGTGCTATTTTTTCTGTGCGTGCAAAGATATACGAGTTGCAGACAAAATATCTCCTCTCTTGGAGCCTATTTTACCCCACCGCGAGTAAAAAGGAACTTTATTACCAGACCTAACAAAGGAATCTCCCATGAGACAATTACACAATTGCTCAAAACTACTGGTTTCTTATTTCTCAGCAAGCAGGAGTGAGAGGAAAAGAGTGAAAAATTTAAAACAGGGAGCGATGTCACGGTTTTCTCTTTATTTCTAGTTTTTTCTCGGTTGAAATACTTTGGTTAATGTTTGCGCAGAGAAATTTATCTGAGGCAAATTTGGAAAGAAATTCTCCTTAGGGTTTGAGAAAAAAAAGTTTAGTAGACACTCTGCGAAAGAGAACAGGAAGTTTATTTGAGTCGTTTTGGGGAAAAGTAAACTAAAAAAAACGCCAATGGAAAGAGGAATGAATGAGATGAATTAAACAGGAAGTTGAAGTAGAAACTACGCCTTGCAAATCATGACGCACCCAAATGAAGACTCATGTCCAAATGAAGAAAAATGTCCGACTGACTTGAAAGTTGGGTGAAGAGTTACAGTAAACAAATATCCGTATTGATTTATTTTACTAAGCATGAAAACAGCGGAATATGAATGAAATACATATATGAAAAAGAAATTTCTATAATGCAATTAAAGACGAGTAATTTCACCTCATGTAACTATTCCTAATACGTCATTATAAACAAAATTTATTCTATCATTAAATCCTTACATTTTGTACCAAACTTTACGCTATTAAGTATCGAGTAAATTCCAAATGGGCGATACATCATCTTCGAAGTACTACCGTGCAAGCCACCTCAAGGGTGTGTTGCACTGGGTGATTCCACTCGCCAGATGGCAACAATAAAATGGACCTTATTTCATTAAGTTGGTTTACATGCAAGTATTTTAATTAGCATTAAATTAGCTACGTTTAATAAAAACTGAAGTACTAAATATACCTCAGAATAACATAAGAAATGGCTTCAGTAATGATAAGTGGCCCAAAAGCAGTGAAAATATGAAAAAATAATAAATACTACCAAAATATAAAATACAATAACACAATGCCACAGATCTGCTCAACAGTTTCAGGCTTTATTATAGAATAGAATAGAAAACAAATTTATTGTTCTAGGAGAGAACCTATGGAACATGCATTCAATACAGAAAAAAAACAAGCTCTGTGGTATTAAAAAATATCTACAAGTCACCTTGCTTTAACAACACGAAAACAAAACGAAAAGAAAATAAAAAAAAACATTCCAGATATCATTGCAACACAAACATAATATAAAATCAAATACAATGGCAGATTTTACAAAGAAAATATCAAGTCAAGTCAATATCATATGCACAAACATACAAGAATCTTTTAATGAATTTAACTTACATTCTTTGAAAGAACAAAAATCAATAAATGTGAGAACGATTGAGGTTCACGCTCAATCACCACAACATTCATCAATCAGGTATGCAAACATTTTTAATTTGAATTGGTTAAAATTTTAAGCATTCAATATATAGTCAGGAATATCATTCCATAACCTTATACATGACTTAATAGTGGATAATTGGTACACAGTTGTTCTACATTTAGGAACTTTAAATTGGTGAAAGGATTCCATATTAAATCACACACATTTGCAATTTTCCTCAGGATATTTGAATACTGCTACGCGTACTTTAGTACGCCACATGTATTTTTTACATCTTCTCTTAAATGAATGTGAACTTTTGATAATACATTCGCATTCATTAAAATTTTGAAACGCATTGCTCGAAGGACTCGTATCTCGTCACAGTAGTATGTAAAACACTGAAGTGTGCCTTAAGAGCATTTTCAAGCGCGCCTCTACATTTGAAACGATCGGAGATATCTCCTTAGTTGAAAACAACTTGATTGGCGTTTCTAGTTCATCAGAATTTGAAAAAAAAAACACAATGCAGGGACTTCCCTCGAGAACAATGGGGTTATATCTCTCCCCCATCAGGATGTCCACGCCGCTGTGCCGAGTCTGCGAGTGGCATAAATAAATCGCAGTTGTTCAAAAACACTCTCCCGGAATTCGATGCTATTGCATTGCATCATTTTCCTGCCATTGTCGTCCCTCTGCCTCACGTTGAAGTTGCCTTCGTGTACCATCAAAAACGTCCTCTTTTGAATGCTTGACTCCCAATTGGAAAACTACCCAAGTTAAAATCCGCATAGTTATAAGCCTCTTCTTGTTTATACATTTTGGTGAAGTGTATATTGAAACACAGTTTTTTATCGGTGGAAACGAAATTTCACGTAGATTTCTTTACCGAAAATTCATAATTTCCAAAGTTAGCATTTTCTAGCAAATTTAAAGTCAATATTGGGAACATTCTTGAAATTTACAAGTCACGCTTGGACAGCGCAATTGACCGTAAATTTCATAAGGATGTAAAATATATTTTCCTCACGTTTGTTTGTCAACCCTGGGATTAGTAATTGCCTTTGAAAAGTGCATAAAAATTGATTCATGCTCTAATCATTTTCGATGATCTATATCACGATTTAAAATTGGGTGCGATCGACCCTTTGATATTTTTAAGCGAGTCAAAAAGATTGAACAGCTATATTTTTTGGTTACGAGCATGCAAATTTATTTTTCCCTCATGTTATCCGCAGTTCTTCCTTTTCACATGACCCAATAAATGAAGCAACCCATTATTCCTCCGTCCCCTCTTTGCCTACAGGGAAAGACAGTGAAACAGCTGAAAATGAAATTAGCATTGCTAAAATATATCAGGTATTCCCAGTAAATACAATAAAAGAAGCTTCTCGGGTTTCTATCCAGATTATTGGTTCCATGGCCGACGTTTCGACAGCTTACTCTTATATCATCCTCAGGGTGATGCGTAACGTCTGGAAATCTCGGGAAGTCCGGTGACACCTGATTTTCACGGGCTGTATCCTGAATTGCTAGCCTTCTTTCGCGCTTTTCAATCGATAACCCTGAAGACGGCAGCAGAGTTAGTTGCCGAAACGTCGATCATGGAGCCAATAATCCGGGTGAAAACCCGAGTTGCCTTCTTGCAAATGGCGTTGTCTTCGGGGGGAGTAAAAATATATAAGTGCCTTATGCTCTTTTTCGGTCATCCTCTCCATACAAAAAAATCTCTCTCAACTATAAGACGTAATTCCCTATTAGATAGGAACCCGGAATATCTGAGACTCGACAGGCGAAATTTTGGGCGTCACAGCGTTAAAAAATTTCAAACAGGGCAAATTTAATAGCTGAGAATTGTCGGGGGTGTGACGTCACATCTACAGATTTATTGAAGTGCGACCGTGTCAAATCCTTACTGAACAAGGCCCGAGTGCTCTTCCCCCGTCTCCTAGAAATGGATGGCTCCAGCTACCAATGCGCACACCAACGTAGCCAATCGAAATGCATGCAAACCTTACTTTTTCCAGGCGTAACTCTGTGATGCTATCTGCATGTACCTAACTCCCTGCAAGCCACCTCAAGGGTGTGTAATACCGTGATGGTTCACAAGTTAAGGTTAAGCAAGCAGCTCGTTATTAAATCAAATGTTGCTTTTGTTGATTTTTAGCGTAAATATTTGATGAACAATTACTATTGCAATTCTGAGGATTGTTAAAAAAGGAAATTACTCCCCCTTCTGTTCGGCTTTCCTTATTCTCGCTTCAAACGTGGACTAGTGAGTGAGATTTCTAAACAATCACAGATCACTAATTCAGAAATCTAATTTGCCTTCAATTCACGAGGCATATGGAGAATTTAACTTATGAGATTTCGTCAAACATTTTCTGTGCGGTATAAGGGAATTAAAATTATTAATACTAAATGTAAAAGAAGTAGTGCGACCTCGAGTCTTCTTTTCCTTTATTAAGGGGGCGAGGATTATCCAGCATCAACTCTGTTAGCTTCTCGGCAATCATTTCGGAAACAGTCGATTCCACATCTACACAATTCATGTTTTCGATATGGCAGCAAGACGAGTGAGGAGATATCTATACTACATCTACATACTACCCTGTGAGCCGCCGCAGAAGCGTGTGGCAGGGAATGTAATGACACCAGCCGTGGAAGTGGCGGTAATATGGAAAAGTAGGGAAAGGAGACATAGGTGAATTGTATGTTGACGATTTGTCTTATATTAGAGTCAAGCTGTTTTCGTTAGATTCACTGATAGTGCGTGGGAAGAAGAATTTTAGGTATCTATGTACGATCTTTCAGTTCAGTACTCCATCTCTCTTATTTTGTCGCTTCCATCAGTTCTTTAGATGTATAAATATGTAATTCCTCCATACTTACAAGTGACGTCCTTCGTATCACAATATTACTCGTCTTTGTGTTACTATGTGATTTTTTTCAATTAATCTATGTCCATCCTCCAACTTTCTTGCGGCTCTTTGGTCCTTCCTAGAGCTGTACAACCTTTTTTTTGCTGTTAGCAGTTTTCATTGAAGTGTGTGGCTATCCTTTGTATTTTATTTTATCCGCAAAATTAATCTTTCTGTGCTGGTTCCCAAATACTTGCGGCCTACTGAAGATTTGTGTCAACTATTCTAGCAGTCGATTGTATCCCGACTGTCAATTATGTTATAGGCCTTGTTATTGAGTAGAATTAAGGTATCTGAAGCGATTTTTATGTACAGAATTGAGTGAAACTTTGCAAACGAGTAGGTACTCACTAGTATCGTATGCATACTCGTGGGGATAAATTTAAAAAATAATAGCATCAAACATATTTGATCTTTTGGAAATTCAATGATATTTTAACATGCAGTCAAATTGTCCCAATGGCACATTTTGAATTACCTAATTCGATTACGACTGAACAGATTTTCTTACAAAAGAGAAACAATACATTTCATCTTATTTTACTGGTTTCATAAACGTCAAGGTGTCTCGTCGAGTCAGAGATACGAAAAAACATATTGAAGCGTAATTTTCGCCAAATTTCGAGTACCGAATCGAAAACTCAAGTCATAGCATCAATGTAATATATAATTCATGTGTCATATGTTGAGTTTAGCCCCATAAGCAAATGCATCTAGTTAAATGAAATGTGATCCTAGAATTTTATTTCAACTTAGTTAACATATTTTTTAAATGTGAACTCAGTGCCCCATGAAAGCCGCTCCAGCCAAAACAAACTTTGGCCATTTGAAAAATGCAGTACTCACTTACGTTGGGCTAGATGTGCTTTAGGTTCCTTACAGCACTTTTCAGGTTCACAGGAATCCGAGTTACTGAAACAAAGATAAGGTCTCCTATCAGGAATTAAATCCTTATACACTGAATCATTACTATACAAACCTGAGCCACTTTATTCGGGCTGCGCCGGTGATATGATGACGAAAACATTGATTTCAACCTCGATTAGACCGCGTCCTCGGGGCGTCATAGGTGGTCAAATGCCAATATCCGCACTGAAAAGTTGACAACTTCGCAACAGGCCCTTGGTTGAGAGTGCATTCTGACGCTGCGCAAAGCTGCCACTTTTCACAAGACCCAGTGAGACGCACCCAACCCCACTCCACTCCCTAAAGAGTGTGAAACCGGTGGGGAAATCAAAGCAATTTCTATCATATCCACTCCATCGCGTCTCATACGTGCTGTGCTCTACCAAAACTTGACAGGCAAAGCCAGCAATGTCTCGTACGTATGGTGTAATCCCTTCATCCCTTGAGTGTGAGTCACTCCAATTTCACGGATACTGTGAACTTCCTAAAGCCTTAACTAATTTGAAAAATAGTGGGACTAAAGAAAATAAATTAAACTAATAATTTTAAAGAACTAAAATAATGTTGGTTTGCGCAATTGCAGCGAAAAAATTACTTGTCAGCGAAAAGAAGGGTAAAGGGCCTTATATCTCAAAAACTGTATAATTTACACAAATGTGGGTTAGGGGATATGTTTACCTCCTTGAATAAAAAAAGGTAACGGAATCGTTTATTTATACGATGATTGCAACACGAACAGGATCAATGGAAACTTTTAAATGGGTCAAAACGACCCACCCAGGACTTCTAAAGAAACGATAGATTTGAGATGGGCTGAACTTCCGACTACGTCATGTCGATCCACGCACTTTGTGAACTAGCTGACGGTATTCTCACGGTCTCCTCTCCTAAGTCGCACCGAGTGAAGCCAAGTTAACGCTGAGATAAGGTTCCCTGGACAACACTTCACCCCGTTCCCTTCTCTTCCCCTCTCCTTCGCACTGTTTGTCTCTTCTCACGCCAGCAGGCAAGCGGAGAGTTTGACTGTCGTCGAGGGACTAGGCAGAAGGGGAATGCGCGTTTGTTTGTTAATTAGACGTATAAATAATGCAGGCTTCGACTGCCAGGGCGTTACTATGGCGTTTGTGTAAGCGTCTTGTGTGACTACGGAATTAGGAACGTGCTGCATTGTGTGTGGGTGAGCTTTTTTCCTTCCTTTTGGTGGCCGATGGGAAGTTGGAGACGGGTAGTGGGGAAAGGGAGGCTTTAGGCCAAAGGTTTTGGGTGGAGGTTGGGGCTGCCAGCACTCACCAAATCTTCAGTAGACTTCCGGAATCCGTAATTGATTTTTTAAATATCGCATCTCTCGGACTGTAACACCTTCCCACTGCTTTAATTCTAATCTACTGAATGTGATTTTAATAAATAAGATATAATTATTTACATTTAATTAGAAATAATTTTTCTTCTTGTCTTAGAAGCCGCGAATTTATCCCAATATATTTTTACTACGACGTTTTATTTTAAAATAATTTAATAACCTATAATCAACTTTTAATGTCCATGCATTACACTTATTTCATTTAATTACCAAATTATTTCAATTTGACATTAAATAGAAGTACATACATACATATCTTGTATGAATGTGAACATTTTAATAAAAAAATTAATTATAACGACAAAAATATTTTTTTCAAGTGAGGAAGTACTATGATACAGCAATAGGCAAGAAATTAAAAACCTTCATATTTATGCTTATAAAATATTTTAAGCAAACATATATCTAGTGAAGAATTAGGCCTATATTTACCCTTATTTTAATTAGTAGCGTCGGTGATAGATAAATTTCAATAGATTAATATGCACTGTCGTTTTTTCTTGCACCTTTTCATGCCAGCAGACCTGATACCTCATTGATACCTCATTTTCTTCTTGAGCTATTTCGCAATATTAGCGAAGTCTCTAAGAGTAATTACACCATAGCTATCTTTTTATTTGGTGGAAATATTTTCTAATGCCCGGAAATCAAAATTACTGTACACCTCGTTCAATTGAGATCAAATTGCGAAATGGTTCTGTTCATTAAGAAGCAATGTCATTTTCATGGTGACTATGATTATAATTTTAACTTAATATCATGTGAGTTTCCTCTCATTGGAGCTGGCAACTCTTAGAATAAATTCTCCAGGGGTTGACAACCTTATAGTGAACGTAGTATATGAAGAAGTACTTGTCTTGTACGTGAGAATGAAGGCAAGGTGTAACGAGATGGTTTTTCACTCCCAGAAGGGGGGGAAGTCTTTGCTAATCACGCCTCCTCACGTCTCTTGCAGAAATTAAGATGATCACGTTCTCCCCCGTAATTTTTCCTCGGCGTGTCTTATATTTTTCACGTTGGCTCTCAAGTGTCTTTCTCCTCCCTCCTCTTCCCATCCGCTGTTTGGGATACGTGGGAGGATGACGAAGGCGATTTTCTCTCGCTGAATGTGCACGGTGGGAGAACAAAGAAGGAAAAGAATGGAATATAAATTGTTTAAGAAAAAGTATAGCTCTCATTAGCGTCTTCGTATCAATTCGCAGGTCACACGGTATATGGGTCGAAGAAACTGGTATGCTCATACGCTGGACCAAGTTGAAGGTTATAGGAAATTATATGGAAGGTTTATCCATGTGGGGGAAAGGCCGAAGACCTCCTAAAATTTACGCTGCTTTGAATCTTACTGAATATTAGAAACAGAGTTGTATCCCTGAAATATCATGTTGCCTTTTTCACGAATGAAGCCTTCCAAACCATAACGCATTCATTTGAAGGTTTAAGTTTTAGTATTACCACAGCAGTTACATTTTTTATGTTCTTTTTTTAACTTGTGACCATTTTATGAGCAGATTCATTAAGGGCAACAAATGTATTTGAGAAAAAATTGGAATGTATGTATCTAGTTATGACGGGTGTAACAATTGAACAGGCGTATTATACAATGAGTGCCATTTCCGGTCTATTGTAAAGAAATGATTTTTTTGTATAAATTATTTTACTACTCAAGCATGGCGCGCATCTTAATTTGATGAATATCAGTTGCAGTCATTGAAAAAAATGGAGAAGGGCAAATGATTTTTTTTTCATTTACCCGGAGTATGAATTATGGTCTGAGAATTTATTAAAGAAATTATTTAAAATTGGCAGAGAAGGATAAATTAATGCTTGTACCCATTTACCTTATTTCCCTGTCTTTGAAGGATAAATGTTGAAATTTCCCCTTAGACTCAATTGAAAAACCTCTACCTGCAATAAAAATTCATCAAACATCTCGTGCATTTTGAATATGTACTCTTAAACAATTAGTCTTCTCTATCTCAAGATCATCAGCCTTAAAACCGCTGTTTAGTTTTCGGGTCGTTAAGCATAGTAGTTTATGCAAAGTTTACTGAAATTATTATATGTCATTAGATTGTGATTCATTTCGATTGATAACAATTTCATTATTATCGAAAATACAGGTAATTTTTTACAAAATATATATTGCTACTTGACTGTTGTTAGTTCTTAGAATTTAGTTAGAGCTACCTCTGTAATGCTCATAGAAAAGAGGATTTCAAATGTGGGCACGCGTGGCTGGGAAAAGCCGTGACGCGTGACCCACGATAATTAATTAAATATATAAAAAGAAAGGAACGAGGGAAAGGCAGGAAAGGGAAGAAAGCTCACCGGCGGCCGTCGGGATAACATCCCCGATCAGGACTCCGTCCTAAAACCAATAACACTCGGGAGACTTTCGCTCTCATCTCCTCGACGAAAAAACTCAGCTGCCACTGCCCCTCCCGCCTCGTAGGTGCTGGTGCACACCCCCTTTACCACCTTCAAGAGGCGCGATGAGCAAGGTTAGGGGAAGGTCGAGGAGGGAGATTCAAACCACGGTCGTATATCCAATCGCAACAAACAAAAGAGCGCGCATTGGCGCAAACACAAATTAGAAAAGAGTGCGCGCAAACATTCGTTTTGAGTGTTTAGGTATTTGGTTCATAGACGTGGACCATCGGAGTGCTGGATAAAGACTTGTTATTAAAACGGTGATGAGGTCGAATGCTGAAGATCTTATGGACGGGTAGAATCAGATGCAAGGAAGAATACAGAAAAAATATATGTATACACCAAATGGAGCACATTCTGGAAGACAACTTTTAGATGGAGAGCGCACCCTTTGAAAGACGGCGAATTTTTAAGGAACATATGAGTCAATAAGAGAGAGAGACTATTGCAGGAAGACGAGGGACAAATTCATGGGCCACTTAAAACGAGGTTTGAAAAAAAGAAACGACAAGGACATAAAGGAGGACTAAGGGCAGAATGAAGGGATATAGGGTCAAAACTCTTAATGATTAAATGACTAATGATGATGGAGGCGAGTTAAAACTACACAGTGGTTGCTTACTGCAGCATTATACTGTATACTGTTACATATTTTGTTCTAGAACGGGCGTTTAGAAACTGTAACAAAATGTTTAACAATGATAATGTGTACTTCTACCTTTCTAATGTGAAATAAACTAGATCAAACATGCTTTATGCAATTATTAACATTATGGGTACAAAAGAAAATGACTCAGGCCTTACTTGATGGAACCATGTCATTATAAAATAAAGCAGAAATAACTTTGTCGGTTCCACACTTAATTTATTACCGACCATGGTTTCAATTACCTTGAAAATGGCGATCATTCACTGAAACCATGGTCGGTAATAAATTTAGTGTGGAACTGACAATGTTAATTCTGCTTTAGTTTATTATGGGTACTGGTGTATGTAATTTATCCCGGCATTTTCTTTTTACTGATCTGATGTTTTTCTGGTATAATTTAAAGCTCATTACAGCCAATTACTCATCCCTTAAATTATTTTCTATCGTAATTTTTAGTCCACTTAAACATTCTAACCGTACTTAAAAAACTAAAACAGATAAAGAAACTGATATTAACTGACGCTGGATGTATGCAAGCATTTGTAGTATAAATGGTGGGGCAAAATGTTTTATCCGAGCTTGTGTTTAGTCTCAATTCGTTGGAAAAGGTGCTCTCAGATTTGCTGATGTGTAATAGGGATGGCTCGTTGTTCTCCTAAACCTCCTAACTCCCTCAGGTATTCACAGCTTTCTTGCAACGGTGCAAAGTTAGACGAGGACGAACCTCAAGGCCTCAAGAGATTCTCGACGCTTCTAATTTGATGCTTTAAATTTGTTTTTCGGAACGACTCAGCAGCGGGGAGATGACTGAAAAGATCGCAGAGGCGGCCGAAATTCTCCGAGCCCCTGGGGCTGAAAAAGAGCGAGTATTTTAGCCATCCATCACTCCAGTCATGGGGGCGCCATGAAGCATAGAGGGAGAGAGAGGAAAAAATTGGCCACCCTCGTTAGGACGTGGAATTTGCCTCGAAAAGAGTGTAAGGATGAATTCCAGGTGGTAGTTGTGACGAGAGAAAAAATATTCTGAAATACAATAACCTCCACCTCCCATGCGACCCCTATATTGGCTGCAGTCATTATCTCGTCAGACCTTGACTCGAGACGTGAGCGAGTTTGTCTGAATAGTCCGCTGCCATTACTCATCTCATCTAGAACCATTGTCGCATGACGACCCCCTCTGCGCATCGAAACTGAAACAATTGAGTTCGATCGAACGGAGATATCCCCCCCATTCTTACTTCCTGACTCCGAAAACTTCCCAATGGTAAACAAAAGATATTGTTTAAAAGCGAAGAAGAATTTACGCCGTAAACGAAAATAACCCTCATTCCTTTCGTTTTACGAAGAGAGAGAGAAAGAGATAAAAAAAGAAGAGGAGACAATGCCGCATTGATGCCGATGACTCCCACATATTTTTCTTTCTTCTTTTTCTTCCATTCCTCTCCTTTGACAATGCAACCCGCTTGGAAACAATACTTCGAGAGCAACGAGATAGCTCCTCTTTGTGCCACCATTGTGTTGTGCCGTTGGGAGGGGTTAGAGAATTGAGCGGTGGGTAGGAGATGCCACCCTGGATCTCTCCCTGTCGTTTCGAGAGGGTGGTGGGGTTCGGCTGAGGGGTTGGGGTGGGTGGGGGAGCGGGCTTTTGTGGCATGGAGGCACAATGGCACGGGAGGGTGGAGGTTCCCCCTCTCGGGAGGGCGGGCGGAGATCATTTGGTTCGATAGAAAAAGGGGGCGTGGTTGCAGGAGGAGAGAGAATTGTCATCCTGAGGAGCATTCGTGCATTCTTGTGCACTGGCGCGCGAGTTTCTTAACTGAGGAGAAAGGGAAGAAAAGGAAGGCAGATGGCGTTTCAAAGCTAAATGGTTTTCCACCTATCTTTTTGGGAAGAATATTGGATTTTCATCATGGTGGGTCGAAGTTTTAAGACTAGACCTAATCTGGAATCAAAGCGGCGGATAACAATAAATTTTATCTTAATTGATTATCTGGAAGCCGCTCTTTGATAGAATTGTAATTGTTTTCGATGAATTAGTGAAGGAATCACTCGTGCAGAGTAAATTAATTTTTGGAATGTCCTTGGAAATCACGCTGTCAGAAGTCGGACAATTGCTCCCCTCTCTGGCTTTAGCATGTGTCATACATCTTCGTAAATAAGCATACAACGACGGGTGTAATCATGGTGTTAAACCGGGAGTGATCGCTAAGTTAGGTACCTATCACGCGAGCGGTCACGTGTGAGATTTTTTCTCACACTCAGATGTATCATTGATTATCTATCATAGAGCGTTTAATGACAACAAATTACACTATTTTTTGATTTAATTTATTTCTCTTAATGTTTATTTGAAACAATGATTTCCACATGCACACAATTACTGATACAATTGCGTAATCATTGCTAATTTTACTGGCGATGAAACCATTGGGTATTAATGAAGAAAACTACCATTCTCAAGAAGAAATATTTATTTATGAGGATATAAATTCTCATGACACATAAATTTGCATTAACATATCTGCTCTCCACGATATGAATCAACTTCGCCCGCATGATGTGAAAGTGTAACGCAACTGAGTGATACAAAAACATTAACGTCAGTGGTCGCGCGATGAGGAAAAGTCTCACACCTTGTAGCCGGCGGTATCAGACATATCATTATATAGCTTCGGACGCTTCATTTATACTTTTTGAGACGGTCGGTCAATAGAAAGAAATAAAAAGTCAGCTAGAAGGCAAGGGAACTTATTCTAACTCATGATTACAATGTGAGCACAAGTTTAAATTTGGTGTGAGAGAAAATCTCATTGCGCGACCAATGGCGGGTTAATCTTAAAAATGGATGATACAAATACGCAAATAATTGATTTTACCTGGATTATTAAAAATATATTGTCCAGCAAGTCATAATTAAACGAATGGATGGATAAGTAAAATGTAAACTTTCTCGCAGCATTCAGTTCAAGGCTAATTGTCTTAAATGTATTTTATCCTACTCGAAAGTCATAGAATAAAATACCCTTCTTGAAGTCCACAATGATTCCAATGCTTCTTATGAGTTGGCCGATTCGGTACTTAACGAATTTTCTCGAAGATCAGACTGTTAATTTCTCGCACCAAAAACCTATGCACGATATCTCATCAAAATTCGTAGAGCCAAATCCAAGATAATTTTTACATACATATTATTATTATTAATTTAAGAGTATGATATTTCAATAAATAATCGGACATTAGATTAGTGTGGTGGCTAGAGTACTTGCTTCCTATTTAACTCCAGCGCATGTTATATGCTATCTACCAATTTTTTTATTCTCCAGAGGTGGATTTTTGAAACTAACTGCCACTGAAATTTTTCTTTCAAAGCTGCTAACATTTCAAAGATTGGTGTCACTCATTTCGTTTACATTGAGGCCATGTTGACGAGCCTGAGTAAATGATTTCGGCCAGGTGACGGCGATATCCATGGGAGTTCGGTATCTCTTCAATAACATGCGGAAATATATTTGTTTTCGAAATGGTTTTTTCACACCTGCTCGGATATTTTTCCCATCGGAGTGTTGACGGTCCCAGAAATGTGCTGAGCTCACCCCCACTTGAATTTTATTTTTCAAAGCCACTCGTGACTACCAACTTCTCCCCTTTTTCATACCTCGCCAAGAGTTCTCCCCATTCAAAATTTACACAATCGGCGCAGCCTTCAGTGGTATGCTTGGCATATGGCTATCAAAGTATTCCAACTGAGTCACGGTTCTCGCGATGTTCTCGACATTGTTGGCTCAACGGCAGATTTATTTTCGCGCAACGTTTCTATCATGCGAAACTCAGATAATCCATTTACTTAACATATTTAGAATATTCAGGCGGTAATGCGAGGAACATGAATATTACGGATGGGTAAAAAATGTGTTATTTTGCTCAGCTGTGAGAAATCGCTAATATTTTTATCCACTCACACAATCTGTTTATTCTCAGGTGAAGATGAACATTAGCTGCGATACCAAAGCAAGACTCATTTTATCTATACTGTAAGCTATTCTCGTCGTGATGTTGTCTTATCTTAGCTTGTTTCCTCCTGGAGGTTTGAGTATTTGTTTCCTCCTCCTCACATGATTAACATCAGGTGTGGCAGACTTGAAATGAGATTGCTTTCGTTGAGCCTGGAGAATGTGACAATGAAAGCCATTCATATAAATATAAGGAAGCAAAAGCGTATTGCGGCGATATTTTTATCCACATAAGGTTTTATAAACAAGACCAATATTAATATAAGATGTACGGCAGCGGCGGCTCACTTTTCAAAGTATTTAAATGTACATGTAAATTACATAATGCACATAGTTTCAGAGTTTTAGATACCTACTTAAGTAATCTGAAGTTGACATATTTTAGCTTTTACATTTAAAAGTATAATTGAAAATCTGAAGGACTTGGTGCTTTCCCGGCGAATCGTATGAGTAAATTATTTAAGGGTCTCCAACCAGGCCAGGAGTCAGCATTTCAGGAGCCCTGGACCCGGTCAGAAACCAGTCAAGAACTTACTCAATTGTTAGGTTTGTTTACGGGTCACGCATGACGTCCTGCGTCTAATGGAACGTTATAATTACGAGTGTCAATGTCCAATGAAATGGTCTGTCTGATTGGAGATCTGATACAGCTCATCTGAGAGTGAGATGGTGTCCATCAGGTTTCACATCTGATATTTGATTTTATTTTGACGCCGGTGAAGTCTCAAAAGTATCTGGGATATGGAAAATTTGAACTTGCCCTGGAGGGCTACCGACATACAAACGATTTAATCTCGGTTCCCCAAGTATGTACCAGATTATGCTCCATTTAGAATTATTCCTAGCTATGCCTTCTTGGTTCTAAAACTTTCATTGATATATCAAATTATCAGATCGTCGGTAATGAATGAATCACGATAAGGTCCAAAAATTGGCTACTAATTGGTATCAACATCATTGTTAAAATTTTCCATTTTTAGATGCACACGAACAGCAAAAAACGCACCTTTTTACTCAAAATATGGCATCCTAATGAAAAGCTCAGATCGGAATTTCTCCAAATCCAATATTCTTAGGGTTTCTCTCAAATTCCTTTTCCCCTCAAGTCGGCGTTGTGACGCAAAATTTTTCGCTAAGAATGTACTCACATATATAGGAATGGCTTTCACCGTTCACAAGATCTAGCCATGCCACATACATTTTCCCTTGTACACGGAACGAGGTATTTTCTTGGAGTTTACAGCTCAAAGATCCCGCGGTATGCGAGCGAACCTTCCGTCCCCTCACTCTGGCAGGTATGAGAAACTGCGTTCCGCATCACAGATGACGGCGGTGGAATGTTTCATATTGCAGTCCATCCTGCCGCCAATTTCAAGAATTACTGCCGGGTAAAGCGTTGTTACTGCAAGTTCCGGCACCGTCCTTGAACTTGGTCAGAACGACTCAAGGGTTAGATATCCCATCTTCCCTTTGTTTTCTTTGCTTTCCACATTTGCAGGATTTTTTGAATTTTTTAATTAGTCTCTCGTATAAGCTCATACGCATAAATACAAATATTACGAAAATTCAAAACGAGGGATATAGGTTCCCCTTAGGATAATATCCTGTCTGGGTTTAACCGGCTCTTCCTTGTCTAACAAAATAACATCAATATAGAAAACAACAAAAATCATTCACTCTGCCGCAAATTGCAAATCACTTTCCCAAATGATGTGAAGGGGATACAAAAAATATAAACAATAATAAAATGAAAATGAAAAAAACATTAATAATTCAGGAACACACAACAGAATCTGATTATGATCACTGTAATTTACAAAGGTAGATGTAGTTTTATATAATTATGATGCAAATCTATAACTTTATTAATCAATGGATGTTGAATTTTTTTACAGATTTTCTTATGTAGTACATTGAAATGCATGATAAAATATATTATTTTGTGATATATGGCTTTGGTTCATATTTCTTGACTTCTATGAATTGAAAGTCACACATAGTGTGGAATCATCCCTTGCCTCACACCCTGGAGGTGGCTTTCTGGGTACTTTTTACTTTTTTTGAAAATACACCTTTCTGCGGTACTCACCCCAAATAAATGGGATTCATGTTTGGAGCATAATCCGAATTACCAGACAGCATCTCTGGTTAAATAATTTTTTAATGCACAAAATTCTTTCATGTGGAGTGGATACTTGTGGGGTGATACGTATGGAGTGGTGTCACGTCATAATCAGCAGTTATGAATTAGAAGTGTGGCTCACTTCGGATCTCAAACATCTCCCCAAAACTGTTAAATTACTTAAGGCATCTTAATCTTATAGATTTCTTTCTTCATTGAAGTTCGGATCCAGGTTTGAAAAAAACGCGTGTTCCACATGTTTTCAGCTGTGAGAATACCGTTGAGATTAGTTTGTTGCCAGGCATGGGGAGGGCTTTTGGAGTGATATTTTAATAAATTTATAATTGATCAGCCCTGGAATTTTTTATTAGACCACGATGTAAATATGAGATACAAACGATAAATCACTCTCCTGGACCAGTGACGTTGCCAGGTTCTATGATTCCCCCAAAATATTTAGTGAAAAAAAGGTCGTAAAGGAAAAATCTATATTTGTTTTTTTAACTAAGGATGTTGAATTCATTTTGCCTTCAGTTGTAACAAATGTTAAGCTAATATATTTGTTGTTTAAAAAAGAACCGTAAAAAACTGTGATTTGTATTCTTTCATAAGTTTGCACAGCTTAAACCTTTAGATATCGGCTGTTACACCTCAGTCGCTATTGCACTCCAATTTGCTACGACATAAATTTGTTCCTGATTTTCAAAATTTCCCCCTCACCGCGGGTAATCAACGTGGACCTCCCCCCCCTCCCGTAACGAAATTCTGGCTGCGTCACTGTCCTGGGCCCAGATTACTCTCCTAGGGAGTCCCTTCAATCCTCCGAATTCTCCGAAACCTACAGTCTTGCTAGAATTCTCTGAACCCTAAAGAGACCTCCGAGAATCATTCATTCCCAGATTCTCGAATTCGGAGAACCAGGACTCCAATCGCAGCCCAGACTAATGGTTCATTGAATTTTCAAACATTTAGTATGAATCGCCTTGAAGAGGCGCGAAGTTATAATGCCTCCAAATCAATACGGCGATACTTCATATTAATGTGTCTTTTCTCTTTACCGTTTTTTACAATAGAAACCCAGCCAACTTACATTCCATTTTAAAACCCAGATTAGTCTGTCTGTAGACCATCTAGGTTTGACTCCTCTTACATCAAGCGCCCTATACCTTCCTTCAATCATTTCTTATCTCAGGCTCAAACCTTAGGAATTCGCTGCCGTTGTCCATAAAAAAATTCTGCCTCTCAATTTTTAAGGAGAAACTATTTAAATATTATTATAACGAGCAATTAAAATGTCTATAAACCTCAATTTGTAAGCATGTGTGCCCATCCATTATGTTGGCTGCAACAGTTTTACTTGACCATTTCCTTTTTTCTCAGGTGTGTCATGTATATTTTGATTCTATTCTTTTGTAAATTGATGACCTGTTTGATAAATGACTTCAGGCTTTCCCGGTGATAAGCGTAGATAAAATTTTCTCGGGATTCTAACCGGGTAAGAGTTGGCTCCATGCGGCATGTAGCCAACTCTTACCCGGTTAGAATCCCGAGAAAATTTCATCTATGATGACTTGTTTGGCAGCTGTTTTTTTTCGAAAGCAGAACTATTTATGTAATTTTTGTATTGCTTTCATGGGGAAACCTAGAGCGTAATTAACATTCATGCATACTTTCAACTCCCTCAAAGTCACTCCAGCATCAAACAACAGTCATCCCTCACGCGATTGTTCGCGGGTTAAAAAGAGCGATACACGTCATTTCCTCTCGATAGAGCTCGATCCATAAAGGAATCGTCGCGAACGGCTCTCGAAATCTATCAATGCTTCGATTAGCGCCCCCATTCATTATCACTCAGCTGGAAGTCTCCTCAGTCGGCTTTTTAAGGGCACATTATAGGCCGGCCACATGCATTCCTTACCATTCCATTCAACCGCCAGACCCCCTCACCACCTTTGAGACGGGCACGCATCCCCAAAGCGAGCCGTAGGGGGGCGCTGCAAGACGTTGAAAAGGAAAAGAGATAGGTATATAACCTTGTCCCGCGCCCCATTCTTTTTCTTTCTCTCGTCTCCACCCACACGCTAACAACCAAGAGACCTAACCGAGTACTCCCAACTCCTCCTCCTCTGGCTCGCGCTGAAAAGAACGAGCCGGCAAAAGCCTAAAACCCACCCACCAAAAACGCCGCCATTGTATGCCAAAGAACAATGCTCTTTGTTCCTTCGTATATAGAGGGGGTCCCTCCAGTATGTGCCCTTCTAGGCTTGTGTCTGTGAGTCGATGTGTAGTGTGTGAGACTGACTTGTGCTCTGACGTGGGTGCTTCCTGGGTGAGTGGGAAGAGAGATAGATATACATTCAGTCTATTGCATTTTACCGCTTCTCTGCCTAACATTTAGCAATGAGAATAAATAAGAAAAAAGATAATTATTATTGCATCAATTTTTTTTTCAAAATGAGGGACGTACTTATATGTAAATGAAACTGTAAGTAGGTAGCTCCTTGGTTATCCCAGTTTTGGGGCTATGAAACGTTTAACCATGTAAAATGATTAGTAATATTAGCATTGAAAGACTTGTTTCGAAAAATTATAAAACTGTAACAAAATAATAAGCTTCCAAAAAACAACTAATATTGCTATTAACATTACCATGACGCACCTTGGTAGTCGATGATAAACTCTCTCTCTCTCTCTACAGTATGTCATATGTTTGCTCCCCACGCCGCGCCGGCGGTACGTGAGGTCGTACTGCTTGCTTTTGCCAGGGTCACCACTCCCGACACGTGCTTTCCCATTTGAAGCGAGGGGATGTTGCTGAAGTGCCCACCTGCGCGGCCCATTTTACAATGGTGCTCGGCGGCAGGCTGCGTCCTCGCCTAATCATTAGTGGCGAGGTGAAGCCTGCCGGAAAAGGAAGTGGTGCTCCGTGGGCCTCTATAATCTGCTGCGGTTTCGTTCCCGGCGCTTTTTTGGTGCATTCATATACGTAGTACCCCTGCAAGCCGCCACAATGGCGTGAGGCATGGGGTTATGTTACGACGCCAAACGTTTTTGCTTTGGAAGTATAATAAATGCTTCACGCAGGCTTTGTTTACTAATTTTTGAGTGCTTTTACATGACTTTGGTGAGGTCAACATTCGTTTGAGTCAAGCCATGTTAACCTGTTAAACATACAAAACTATAACAAAATTACAGTCACTTGGTACGTAAGTAATCAATTTAGCACACCCTGAGAGGAAAAATAAATATGATAAAATAGCTCTACCTATCGCTGCCATCAACAATATTGGCACCATCGAACATGGGTTACAACATGAACACCTTGGGTTAATGTGGTCCTCCTTCGCATTTGGAAAAAACGCATTTTTAAATTTTGCGTTTTCAAATCTATGTAATATTATGTATGTTATTTAACTTAAAATTAAAGCACCGAGTTTTAAAAACGTTCTTAACGTCTTAGGAGGAGTACTTAGCCTCATATTTACACATGAGAATAAGTCCAGTTTTCTCTGAAATTAAATCTTAACAGTTCTATGTGTACCCTTAGCATCCTTCCTCTAGTTCCATCTTTTTCCGCCGTGAATCTTGTGACGAAATGGCTGCATTCCGATGCTTCTGGCCAAGGTTCCTTTCGCCTGGCACCCTTATCGTTGAAATTTATTTTGTTGACGTTATTTTCAATTCTCCTTTCCAGAATTACTTTCTGCATCTAAAATATTTCCAAAGTGTGCGAGTTATTCCAAACTGTCTAATTCATGCCATTCTGCTTGAACGTATCCTCGCTTCTATTACTGAAAATAGATGGAAATCCAATGTAATTGGTCACACATATGTGTACACATGTGGTCTGGTTTTTGGTTGCCTATATTGGGATCCTTTGGTAATGTCAATTACCTCTCTGATAATAATATTTTTCCAAATAGATTAGTTTTAACCCGGGAGTAGTCGCAGCCGAAGGCGGTATTGCAGCAATGTAAACATGTCTTGAAAGAGCTGTGAAACATCAAAAGTGTTCAATATTCTTCTGTGAAGAGATAATTAAATGAAAATGAAGCAAAGTGGCCTATCCCTTCGAGTCTTGGAGTTTTAAAGTATTTACAATTCATGACCGTATTTAGTGTCTACATGTTCCACTCTGCACAGCCACTAAATTTTGTAAGCTTCCATTCCTTTCTGTTCCAGCTTTCCAATAGTCTATGACTCTTATATAAATGATAACCTTTGTAAACTCTACCCTTAATCATTTTAAACCTATAATTGCGTATCATCAGCGTAGGATAGGAAAACAGAACAGGAATATCTACGAGAAATTAACGGTACCTGACTATGGATTTCAGGTGTCTGAAGTGATGTTTATTTATGCACATATTTGCACAGATATTTGCATCCGTGCCCTCATCAGTGATATCTATGGGTACAAGTAAAAAATAACACTCTACCGATTTGGTTTCTTAGCTTTTCCATTCAATTTTAGCTCGTGGCGTTACGGATTATACCGTAATAATTTAATTACACGTGTACACGTTTTGTAAACTCAAAATAGTATATTGAGTATTATTATAATGGTTTCCAGTAAATATAATGGTGTCATGCCGCGTCAAATATTTAAAAAATAAAAATAAATTTTAATATTAATATTTTCCCGTAAAATTTTAATTCCGCACCGTAATTCGAAGTCACAACATGGATAATACGGGAAAAAATGTGTTATAGTTTTTTTTATAATTTTCACTTCTGCATATATGGTATGTTTCACCACCTGATTGAACTTAAATAATATACGTAAGTATGTACGCAGTTAAATCGCATAAATGTAGATGTACATAAATGAAATGTGGTCCTAGAATTTATTTTTCGACTTCGGTGAAAAATTATTAAAATGTACTCTCAATGACTCAACATTACCGCTTCAGCCACCTTAGTATCGGGCCAGCCCTAAGATAGGTGCAGTTAAGGAAAGTGATGTGGGGAACTGTCTTCTGTGAGGATGAGATTCGAGTACAGAGAGGAGCTTCGCGGATTCAGACGGAGGGGTTGGTCATTTGTGACCACTGCCCGTATCCCTCGCTGCCCGGTAAGGCCGGAGCCGGGTAGCTTGAGCCGGGAGATGGAGTAAGAGCAGAAACGGACAGAGAGAGAGAGAGAGAGAATGAGAAAGAGATGTAAAAGGCAAAGGGAGGGATATTTGTCTTCGTGTATGGTGGGGAGAGAAGAGGAAGAGAGACAGAGCTTCGTAAGAGAGTAAAGAAGGAGAATGGTTAAGATAAGGTCACGAGACCATGAGAGTGGTGGAGGGAGGGGGTGGAAGGCGAGAACGGAAGAGACTGGGAAGGGGGAGGGGGGTCAGGAAGGGAAAGAAAGGAACAAAGGGATGGGGGGTGGGAAGAGGATCGGGTGTGGACGGAGAAAAATGTCTTCATTGTGCTAGAGTGAAGCTTTAGATCACCAAGTGCACACACCAATCACGTTGGAAACAGGAAGAGGCTAAAGGATCAAAGAGGGAGACGAACGAACGCTGGCTAAATGAAGAAGTACTTACTTACTTTAGGAAAGTTGGTAGATGACGAAGAAACATGGGAGAGGGAATTCATTTCATTTCGTATTCATCTACAAAGTGTCCTACCAGCCATCTCAACTGTGTGTGGTAGGGCGTGAATTTTTCCACTATTACATGAACTAAACCACATCTACTAACTTCCCTGCGGTCCGTCACAGAGACGCGTGGCAGGGGGTGTAAGGGCATTAGCCATAAATGGGAGGGAATAGGGAAAAGGAGGGGGAGAGCAAAGGTGTGAATGATATGTTAACGATATGTCTTATGTTATCATGCTCTGTTGTTGCAATAATCACCAATGGTGCAGGAAAGAAGTAACTTTCATACCTATCTGCTTGGCAGTCTCTTTAGTTTGTCATTTCTAACAGTTATAGAGATACAGATATTGTGAGGGTTGAAAATAATATCCTCCGTGTTGCACAGAAACTCACCTTGACCGAATTTTTGAAGTAAAATTAGTCTGGCGTGTTGTCTCCGAATCTCGAACTACTTCCCGCTCATATGAACGAGTTTAAGGAAATTTGTTTGAGCAAAAATGTATGTATGCATTAAATACATGTGTAATCCCATAGAGATGTAAATCTTTCGATGGCATCTCAGCAATGAGAGATGTGTGTCTAGTACTTGTTGGCACATTAATTTTTAAAAAATTTGCATTGCTACGCAACGAAATATATTACACGCCCGACAACCTATTTCTACAGGATTAAAGGCATTACAATCTTTTGTCGCTTATGGAAAAAAATTACACTTCAAATGTTTTATTACTTCTGGCCGAAACATTTTCCGGGTTAGTTCATCGGATAAAATAGAATACAAACTTCTCTTTTATGACGAAAATGACGCAAATATAAATACTTTCAATGAGATACAGGGCAACCAAGATAATCTCTAATACAGTGGTTCTCAACCTTTTTGACACCAAAGCACAGTTGAGGTGTTTGGAAGTGCAGACGGCACACCAGTGAACAAAGAAAAAGTTGATAGACTTTTAAATAATAAAGTATGATCAAACACCGATAAAAAAATTATCGTTGAAAAAAAAAACAAAATTGAAAAGTATCTATTAGTTTATTAATTTAATTAATATTAATTAGTTTATTATTGATCTGTTATGATTTTTTATGAGCATTGCGGCACATTTGGCAGAGGCTTGCTGCACACCAGTGTGTCGCGGCACACCGGTTGAGAATCACTACTCTAATACCATGGAAATTCATAGCATCTCTCACCGTATTCACATCAGCATTCATTTAAAAGGGATTTTAAGACACTCTATGGTAAAAAAACGTATTTATAAATGGGAACAGGATCTATGTAAGTATGAAAAAAATAATTTACATTTAAATTTTCACTCTATTTCTGTTGTAGTTACCTGAATTTACGAGAAAGGAAAAAAATACTGTATATCGACATCGGCAAGCATATTGGCATATTTGACCTCATGGATAAATTAAGAGAGAAAGGGACTAAGGCTGATAGATGAAAATAATTTACCTGCCTATCTCCATTCGTGACCATAACAGAAGAACTACTATGCACCAAAGCAATTAAATGTAACGTAGTTACATTAAAACCAAACGTTTTCTACTAACGAATTCGTAATTTTCAATTATGTTCACACACCGCCTGCGACCCTCCATTATGGGGTCACAGAGTGAACAATTTAGATGGAAATTATATCACTTTGGGCTTGTTCTTCTATGGCCTAGTTTTGTTTTGGAACAGAACATTATCCCAATTCATTTGAATACAAAAATAATCAAGAAAAGTGGAAATTAAATATAGAGAAATAACCAATGTTCAGTTGTGATTTACTTTTTTCTGAACTTCTTACTTATCCGAACTTATGAATTGATATTTCCGAGCTCATATATTTCCGCCTGTTTGTCATTTAGCTATTGATGGTGTGAAAAAGTTGTTCGCTCTTAATTAATTTCCTGATCCTTAATTACTAGCATTTTTTAATAATATGAGACATAAAATATTCAATCGCCAGAATTGAAATTACTTTCAAGGGATTGAATCAATTACCTAATATGTTCTTATGAAAATTCAAAAACACTTCATTTCAAAACCTTACCTCCTACAATGATTTAAGCGCTTTAAGCAGAGGAGGAAATAGGGGTTTTAATCACATTAGAGCATAAATACCTACGTTAATTCCTAATGCATTAAACACTTCGAGTTCGATTTTATCACATTGAATCCAAGGAGGATTTAACTATGAGGGATACTTATTGATTGAGTCCAGCAAACTCAGAATTTTCACATTTCAATTCAAATTTTTATGTAGCCGTCGTAGAAGTGAACATAATAAAATATAATCAGCCATGGAAATTTAAAAGTATTGCTATACGTTAAGCGCGTATAATGTCTATTTAGAAGGAATAATGGAAAAAAACAGGCCATATCCCTATAGAAAACATTAATGTCGCAATAGGTTGAGGCATGGCAGGATTTCATTTTCTTTAAAAGATGATGAAATTTCGTCTTTACCTCAAATGCTTAAAAATTCCTGCCCGCTGGATTCTTTGGAATGAAAAAGCCTTCGGCGGAAGGAAGATTCGCCTTGATAATAGTGCTGGCTGTCTGATGGAAGGCTAATGAAATCGACTTCGTCGTTAAATTTATATTAGGATCCCTTTTTTCAGTCTCACTTAGGAATTCCCATGATTCAATTTTATCAGAGTGGATTGAAGATTTGGGGAAGCAAATGGATTCCAAAGCATTGCACCTTTAAGAGAGAGGCCTTATGGTGTTCACATATACATGACCACGCTACATCTCATGCAAGAAACCCTAGCAATTGTGTATTAAATTCGCTCATTGAGGGTAAGAATTGTATTTCAGTGAATAAAGTTCTTTCATTCTAAACCTTAAAAACAAAATGGCACGGGATTGACATAATAGGCGAACATATTTTCTGCTTGCTATTGATTAAATGCCATTATTTATTGTTTCCCTTTTTCACCAGGCAGATAAAAATATATGAATTTATATATGGTAGTTTCAGACCATAACTCTGCAATGAATCAAAAAGCCATTTATTTGTAAAAGGACATATTCATTTAGAATGATTACTTGCAATGATGGGTGCTGCGGTATTTTTAAAATTAATTGTCAGATTAGTTAAAATTTTATTTTGAGAGTTTTAATTAAATGCATGTTAGAATACAGCTAGTCGCCTTAAATTGTTCAATCTGTAGCTAATTTACAAGAAGTAAAATGATATTTCGCGCAATATAAATCATAATAACACGTCAGAATAACCGCAATTATTATTCGTTACTTGCGTTGTTAAGTCCAAGGTCGTTTATAGTAATTTAAGGACGTAGTGTAATATCGTTTAATACATATTTGACCTCATTAGAGAATAACAGACAGGTAATATTTTACTGCAATTTCATAATCGCGAATATTTTATCGTACGTGAAACTTTTGGCGTGCACCTATCATTCCTGTCTATTTGAGGAGGATGATTATTCTAACCAATGACACATTTTAGTTCACTTTTATCTTTAGTTCACCTCTTATATCGACATTTCTCGCACGGAGTACTTTTATAACATTACCAGTTTAATTTGTAATCCCATTAATGCTACACCAGGGATAAAACCGACGTGATTTCATTATTCCAGTCCATCAACGATAAAATCTAATTGCTTCGACGTTTTATCTGAATTCTGTCGACACCACCAAATGAAAGAGCGGCAAATAAAAAAACGATTTTTCTTCGCATTACTGCGATAACAAAAGGCACTTCCATCCTCATTTAAATAGACTTTTTTCTCTATACAAGGTACCGGTGTGAGAGAGCACTTTTATTCGATCCAGAGTCCCCAAAAATTCGGTTGGAGCAAATTACATTAGCCATTATGAAAGCATGACTCTGCTAGAACGTAAAACGTGTGCTCGAAGCCTTTTTTGTGCTTTAGCGCTTTGTTCGGGTCGTCCATCAGTCACTCCGGCCGGATCAAAGCCTCTATGGCATATGGATGGAAATGCCTCCTGCTGGCGGCGCTTTCGGAACAGGATGTGGCCGAAAGAGGAGCGTGTCCGTCAATTTATTGTTGCTACGTTGTGCTCGTACTAGAAGCACAGAGCTTCCCATAGATGACGTTGAATGGCGGCTAGAGGAAGGACCGGGTATTTTTTTACCGAGGCGTAATTACACCATTCCTTCTATGTCGTGCGCATGAAACGTAAAATAATTTAAAATTTTAAATAATAAAAGTTGCCTTGAAAAATAATTCGACCCCTTTAATGCTATCTTTTATTGGATGAGACTTCAATACGGCATGGGAAGAATGCTAACTCCTTTTTTCGCATTCATATTTATTTCAGACCTTTAGTATTTTGATTCAATATCAACTACAATTTTATTTTTGAAAAGTTCATTTGTGTCAAAAAATTGTGTTGCTAAGGATGGTGGTCTAAGCTTTATCGGCTCGTTTGACCTTTCAATATTATCTTCTTTTCTGATTGTTTCAGGCTTGACTTCGTGGAAATGAAAGATATTCATATTTGAATAAAAAAGTTCCTACTTTTCAACACTTCAAACCAACCCTCACTAATGTTTTAAACAACTCTCTCGTTGTACATATAGAATGTTCAAAGCTTCATAATGTGCGAGAAGATGTCTTATCAAGGTGAATCCGATCGCAGTTTTAAATAAAGTGTGGAAAAGTACGAAGTTATTTTCATTCAAATATGGTTACCTTAATTTCTTTCTTAATCTTTACCTTTACATATCTCTCTAAATATTTGAGGTTTTATAACGTGTGCCCTTACAAAACAAAACTCGAGTTTTTAATAGTCGTAGTCTTCCATCGTCATTCACACTGAAAACAATGGCAGACAACGTCATCGATGCGTCGGTGCAGTTGTACACGATTAACCTGCTGGAAACCCGAGAAATCATTATACTAATAGAAATGATCGCTAACAAGAATTAATTTCTGTATTTTCAGTCAGTAAATGCTGGCCTTCCACAAGGATGAGAGGGTTAAAGCTCAAGCTGCTCTCCGTTAGGGAAGGCCATCGTTTCGTAGCAGAAGGTTTGAAAATTTATAGCCTATAAAATTACATTTTTATGTAATCCTTTACAGCAATCAGTTAGGGTTCTCTTACGTTCTTATTTTGACAAAAGCCTCTGCGACGAAGACTTTCTCTTTTTAAGCTCTTACATTTCCAATTTTACCAAATAATTAGTAATTATTTCCCCACAATAATTAGAGTAAAGAGGTTATTTGAAATAAATCCTCCACAGCCCGTTTAATACCGAAGTTCATGGCGTGTTAGCCAAGATAATACTTTATGCCATGTGCTAAAGGCTGTTGTGCCACGTGATAATCGCGGAACGCCGATTAATTTAACTTTACTAATGGCTATGCCTGAGCCTGGACCCTGACAATCCGTTTCATCAAATAGGGTTCCAATTACACTCCATTGACTCCATTACACATCTATTCTTCTTTAAAATAATGTTTTTTTCCTAAAATAACCCCATTTCAAATGATTACTTAATCATTCATTCTCTCCGTGTTGTTGCATACACTACTCACAGCATCATTTTTATACATTTTGTTTACAATGATGTCCTCTCATCCACAAGCTGTGGCACTTTCATGAATTGCTATTAACAATTTTCCAGCCCATCTGTATCGATCAAGTTCCACCACTTTAAACGTACGATTATCCGAGGTCTCATGAATGCGTGATCCCACGTATAAGTTGACACGTAATACAAAAGCGACTGTTAAAATAAAAAATTATGCATGTGACTCCTACTCACAACTGCGGTAGGTTAATAGAACAATCGCTGATATAAATAATTCTCAGCGCATCGCCAAGCGGAGGAGATCGAGGCGAGTCATTTCCACGTCATTTGCAAAGGCGCAGAAAATTACGAGTGTAAATCAGGCACTTTAACTAAAATGTAGTCTTGAAAGTGCAAAATGCGCAATTGAGACATCCGGTGGTGTTTGTTTGCTCTCGTGTTACCCCCCTCCAAGAAAATGCTAATGGTGCACCACTCATAACCGCCTCCTCCGGCCTCTCCATAAGCATTTATTAAACACGACACTCAATTTTCGGTTGGCGCCCGGCACAATCTTTATTATTACGTCCGGTCTCGTAACCTTTGGAAAAGTCAGTATCACCCCCACAACATCCGGGACGAGGTTCAAACCACCGACCTTAAACGCATAGTGAGGCTGATGTTTCACCTTTAATAAAAAGAAAATTCCCTCTCTCTTCCGTGCGAGGGAAATATTTAATACGGTCGGCGCTTTGGCTTTCGATCGTCCGGTTATTTTTCGTCGAGGGAAACTTTAACCTTTGCGTGGAGAGCGGGAAAGGGCTCAGTGCACTGAAAAATTTAATCTTTCCTCTGCTCTGGGTCTTCCCCTTTACTCTCCAATGTTCCTTATCTGCTTTTCTCCTTTCCTGTGTCCTTCTTCCTTCTAAAACCCCTGTCGCTTCATCTACTCTTCCCAGGTTATGCGTGAAAGTTTGTTGGAAAATTAGCGTTAAGGGCTCACGTTCAACACTCTTTGGGTAAAAGTGGAGCTCAGGGATGTAAAGGAGTTCATCTACATAGTACCCTTCAAGCCACCTCAAGGGCATGTGGCACGGTGTGATTTTTCCACAATGCGTTTCAGGGAATGGATTTTCGCTATCATGGCACTCTACATGCTACTGATGATATAAAAACTCTGAATACATTTTTTTGCTCTCGGACAATTCTGGTGGTCCGTATGCCCCTGCGATCTCGATAAGCCATTGGTTTGTTATCAAGTTTTCATTGGACAAACCACCAGAACATGACAGAAACACCCAAGCCTCGGGCATGTGAAAAACCGACCCAGGCGGGGCTCGAACCCGTTACACTCGGATTAGCAGGCGAGGACTTTACCCCACCACCACCGGGGTCGGCTGCATATTGCTACTACATAAATACGCAAATAGACGAGGTTATACAGGAAGTATACAAGACGTGCTGTATGTGGTACTTAGCAAATTTAGACAAAACATTAGCAAATCAAATTTGCAATCAGTTTGGTCACACAAGTGATGTGGTATGCAATCAGGTGCACGGGTGCAATAGGACACCAAAAAAGGTTCAATACGCCATGAAAAAAATTAATTCACTTGACTGGAATTCAAACCCGGATCTCCCTATTACCGGTCAGGTCAAATGTTTTTTTCATGGGGAATTCACCCTCTTTAGGGTATACCAGCAAATCAAATGCATAACCAAACTGCCTTTCAGAAAGCCTAATCGAATGATGATGATCATAGGAGAATACTGAAATACTGGGGCTCGAATAATTACTGCATTCTTCCCTCAGATTGTATGCGTTCATATTTCTACTTGCTGAGCGCACGAGTGGCATAACTTGTAACAAAATTATTCACCAGCATTATTTATGCAGGAAATGTAAATGAAATTAATAAATAGATCACTCAAAAAGAAATCAATGAGAGTTTTTTATAATCTACATAAACTTTTGCGTTTTACACCACGAGCCTCCGCAGGAGCGCTTTGCAGGAGGTGCTAAGTCACCAGCCGTTTTAGTTTTGCCAAAAATCATTTAGTAAGTGTGTGGATTATTACATTTGGGATGCTGATCGTGAATATGTACATATTGGCATGCCGAAATATAGGATAAAACATTTTAATGCGAAAGGAAGGAGTCCCGATTCATATTTGATTCATACCTCTGGACCACCGCTCTGAAAACCTAATCAGCTCAAGAGTGTGAGTTTCAAAATCGCATTAATGGGAAAAAATATTCCCTTCATAGAAAACATTAAGTCACTATACTCCGTTGTCTCAAGCGTGACTTTGTGGACTTTGCTTAAAATTGTAAATGAAAATTATAACTATGCTATACTCTTAATTTACAATATTAACTCACTTCTAACTCTACTTAAGAAGCATATGCAGAACTTTTCGTCAGAACCTAGGGCAGTAGTTTTTCTAGTCTCTTCTTTGGCCTTAAACGAAAACATCAATGTCAAATTTTCTTATTCTGGTTGTAGCCTTATGAAGCTTAAACTTTCTACTATCCGGGTATATCCCACAAGGATTGAAGTGACCTAGTAAGAATCACCATGACGCTGTAGTAGCGGCAAACGAGTGATTTGCTCGAGTCATATGAAGCATATGCTGCCACCCGAGGTTGAATTTCCTCCGTAATATCCCGCCATATAAGCGGGCACCGCAATGCGAAGTTACCGAAGATTCCGGATATCCTTTCGAGGCACCGAAATGCTTGATGGATGACAGTTTCTAGATGAGTATTTGCTTTCTGCAAAGTGAAGCCGTATCATCTATGAACCGAGCTAGAATCACTTCAACCCATGTCCCGAAGTTGAGAGAATTCTCTTTAGATTTCGTAAATTTTATAAGCGGTATTTACAATCAAGAGATCACTTGGCTGGCACCACTTCATTCATACCAATTTGTTCAATATTCTGCCACGACCCTGCGGTAAATAATTCTAAAACGCATGAAACTCACATTGGAAAGTTGTGTATAAGGTCGTTGAGATAATTTTCTTAGTGTTACAAGCCTACTGCAACAACCAGGATGGAAGTCACTATCAGACCCGCTGTGCAGCGGATGAAATTTAGGCTTCATCTTTTTAGTAGATTCCAAGCCGATCTGCCAAGCATGGTTTCCGAAGTCGTCAGTAAAAGTTAAAGAAATCTGACTTAATACTTACGGTAGATTAGAACATGAGCCTAAAATTAAGGAAATAGACTGCAGAAGGTATAAGTTCAAAAGTAATTTTTCCACAAGCGATAAAACACAATAATAGCTACCATTGAGACTTCATATATTTTTTAAACAGGTAGGTAGCATACCTAGAGATACGTTATTTTCAAACTAACGAAAAATGCGAAAAAATTAAATTCTCTTAAAAATATGTTTTTATTATTTTAATTTATATTTTGTGGTATTTGGATGCATTTAAACTGGTTTTATATTTTGCGAATTTTTGCTGAATATTTTTTTTTAGCGAATGGTTGCTATTTAGCGAAAAAGGCGCTAATTTATATTGACAAAAATTGTGTTATCAATATTACAAACAAAACTAGGAATAAAAATATAATTAACAACATATTTTGTGTATAGTAGAAACTGTTAGATTCATGTTGTTTAAATAAAGAATAATCTAGGCCTAGCAGCTTGGATATATATTTTGGTAGTTATATTCTTTGTTTACTCTTCAGATATCACTTTGTATCAACATATCCATTTACAAACTACATGAAAAACTTGCAAATACTTCATTCATAACAGCGTATCATAATTTTGACTGGAATCCTTTTTGTGGCCATTTCAATCCCATAAATCCAATTTTCCACATTTTGCTATTTATTTGCTAATTTTCTAATAATTAATGCTACAAAATGTTAAATTTCAAATAATTAATACTAAAAATGCAAAGCATTAATGCTAAAAAACTTATCTCTATGGTATCTAACTTTTTGTTTTAGCTCCTATTGCTTTACACCGAAAATATCTAGTTGGACTGAAATTCAGCCTCCTAGCTCTGGACGAGGGTGCATTTTTGGGAAGAGTAGCCAGCTGTAAAGCTTTTGCACCTACTCGAATTGAGATTCTTCTCTCTTAAATATCTCTCAATTCAGTACACTTATACCACAGACTGTGCAAATACTCAGTCACCCATTAATAGCCCTCATCGAGTCCTTACTTATCAGACCACACCGTCAAGAATTCCTCTCGACACGATTTGGGCCGTATCTTTGAAGATATTTTATTGCTGACTCAGGATGCAACACTTGAAATAATGCTTGGCTCTCCAATTGATCCCATAGTATATTTATCCTTTCTGAAGGAACGCCACGAGGGAAAACATATCGTAAATTTCATCGGAGGAGAATTGTCAGGATATTTTATAGTCAAAATAAAACATTCCCTTGATTCTGTCGGAAGGCATGGATGGGAATAATCTCTAAAATGAACTAATTAGCACTGAACTTCTACTGAAACTGTTGACGATTCTGCACGTGCAAATAGAAAAAAAGCGCATCAACCAGGTTATTTTAACTGATTAAATTCAGTCATTCAGCCCACCTAGTATTAGGCATATTACCCTAATAAGAACATGAATGACGAGAATGAAATAAAAATTAGTAATATTTTTATTAGTTTCAATATAAAAAAGTTCTTACATATGCACCAATACTTTCCAATCCGTTTCACTCATAAAGCCCTTAGATAATTAAAAAAAGATGTCGCATATCATCAAAAATGTTTTTAATTCTGTTACCTCAAACATGCCTATGCATTTAGTAACCTAAGATTACTAAATGCATAGGCATGTTTGTACGAAATATATCCCGTTGTCTCGAGCGTGGCTTCGTGGAATTTACTTAGCGTTGAAAATGGTGTTAGGAAAACTTAGGTTTTAACACAAATACTATAACCTAACTCACGGAAAATTGCATAAATATAGTAAGCTAGAGAATAAAACATTTCTTTTTCGCTCTTAGTGTTTCTTTTAAAAACATTAATTTAATGTATCTACGTCTACGAAGTATCGAGTCACATCCAGGGTGAGTCGTATGGTATATGTAATGATGATGTAAATATATTAGACGATGAAAGATACTATGAAAAGCGTTTTCATGATAGTCTTTATAAACATCGAGTATATACATTTTTAAAAATCTGCGACTTACTCCCGTAGTTATTTGAAAGGATGGATTAGGTAGCGCTTATAAATATGGCTAAGTCAATCGCTATCTTTTGCTCCGACATTTAGCTCATTTGGATATTGCTTTCCGTCGGTCTCGAAATTTTCATTTTTTAATTATTTACTGAAATATAAGTTGATAATCCTCATGAGATTATCTGAAATGGCTAACATTCGCTTGAAGCATGCTGCTGTGTGATAACCAACTCGGTTGGATGTTTCTGATGGAACAACTCCAATTTGGTAAACGCATGCCTTCGACTAGCGTGAGCATTCGGCTTGTATGCACCATCTATCGGGCGGCGTCGTAACCTTCATATCAGCCAAAGGGGAGGATACCGAGTGATGGAGAATCGTACGAGATACGCGAATGATTAATTTACATGGATTAATGGAGACAAGCAGTGAGCATGCCCCGTGGGAGAAACAAGAAGAGCTTATCTTAGAGAGAAGAGAACGGTGGTATCAGGTCGGAGGGTAGGGTGGGGATTCAAATGCAAATGAAAGACCAAAAATTGATGTGTTTTGAATGATGGGAAAGACGAAACCAGTTTCATTCAAAACATAAAGCACACACAAACTGAACTAGACTGCTTATTTATCAATAAATTAGCATGAAACATAAAATGATGTACTCATACTAGGTGTGTATGATGCTCTTCAGTCGCCTTCAGGGTGAGTGGTAGGAGGTGTTTGGACATCAACATCTTTTTCAATGTATGAAGAAAGTGTTTTGCTCAAATGCTCACTTCGGCAGAATATATTTTTTGGTAATGGAAGGGTTTTACTTACCTTTTACAGGAATGCTCTGAAGGCATTGCAAGCACTGGATGACATTATTATCGGTCTGTAGATAATCGGTTCTTCTCTTCCGCCACCTTTATTATTTTAGAGCATTATAAAATTTTCTATTTTTTATTTTTATTTATTTATTCACCACCGAAAACAGCACTCATTGGCCTTTCTTGTCCTTTCTTGTCGCTAATTACCTGTGATTAATTAGTTGAAAACGGTTTGGTGGAATGATTAACGAATGCAAAAATGAGCTAATCACTAGTAATGGTTCGGAGTTTAAAGCTATGGCATGTTCGAGTAAAAAAGAAAAGAAGTAAGCAAAGTGGATTTCTGCCACAACAATAGTTTAGAAATGCTAACATCAGAACGTATTAGATGCAAAACGATGACGTGAATTTCAGAATCGCTGAGATACCAGAGAAATGGATTCGAGATAATTTCCTTTATCTAGGCCACAAGCTTTATCCTACAGATATCACAAATCTGGCTACCGATAATATGCGTAGGTAGGATTTTTCGTGGGAATATTCCAAGAGATTCCTTCGAAATTAGAGCCGGAACCTTCCTGTCAGTTTCCAAAAGCATTTCAACTAACATTACTTTGTATTCCTTGAGCTCCCACAAGGCAGGAGATATTATAAAACCAGCTATTTTTGCGTGGCTGTGAATGAATGAATTGCAAGTTCTATGTGTAACTATGTCGGGAACTATTTCGTTGATATATTGCTCACGAAATAAGCAAGAAGATACTAAGTAGCATTGCAATCATACCGCCGAATCCCGATCCGCACCAGGAGCCTTATAGGTTGTGAAGTGTCAAATAAACTCTTTCGTTTTTCCTATCCTATAGGGTCTAAGAGCGTTAACTCAAAAAAGAAAATATAAATGCATGGAGTGCGGCCCGATGTTGACGATATGAGCTAATGTTTTGCCCAAAGGGTTTTCTAGTCATCTGGTAATCGTGTTCGGGAGCCGTGTCAAAATTTTGAAGACTTTCATTTTTTTCGCTTATAGGCTTTCAGCGGGTTGCGATATTTGAAAATTAAAAAAACATGTTCCACGAGCATGAGTCACTTTCTGATTACAACCTTCTAATGAGAGAAAACATCGTTACCGACATGTAAAAATCCAACAAATTTACAGGACTCAACGCTAATCCGCGAAATATTTTGTAACGCCGAAAAAATTCTCAACAAAGTGACTAGTAAAAAAAATAGTTAACTTAGATGCTTATCCAGTTATCGGAATAAATGAAGCTGGGAGGCGATATGTGGAGACGCAATATGAAGCTATTTTGGGAGTAAGTGAAGGATGTAGACACAATCAAGGTAGACAAAGGAGCCATAGGTATGCAGTGAGCATGAGTGAAGTAAATTGGTATTCGATACCTCATCCCTCTCCCCTTCAACTTCCGCAGAAGAAAATGCCTCGTTTGATTTGATAATCTCAGGGTATGAAAGAGATCAGAGAGGTGGAAGAGAGGAAGGATAAGACAGTCTTCTTCTTCAAGTCTATCATCTGCATTTGAAGTTCATCACTTCGTAAGAGTTTATAAAGGCATAGAACGAGATTCAATCCCACTGCGGTCGGTTGGATCATTACATTAAGAAAATAGATGAAGACTGTAGATTTTTAGAAGTTTATGGTTTTGATAGTCTACTGGGATGCGGCAATTATTTAATATTAAGGGAGGCACTTCCATTAATATAAAGTGATTTGAAGAATTTTCACATTGTATTCACCTTAGAAGATATTTTTAGATGAGCTAGGTGCTGAAAGTAGTAGAAGGTTGCAACTTTTAGCTATTTATAGGAGTAGCGGAACTTAGTAGCACTCGCTTTTGAAGATCATGACACAATGGAGAGGGAAACATACATGAGAAGTGGGATAGAGGGGCTAAAAATACCACAAGGGATGCCTCCGGATGTCCTTTGGTACCTTCATCCGCTTATCAACGCTTGCTTAACACCTTCAGTGCGGCATGACGTGATATCACGTCATGGTGTACTATCCCCTGGGGCTGATGACGTGATATCACGTCATGGTTACCCTGAGGGTTCCGGATTTCGCCCAGGGCTCGGTTCAGAATTTTTACGACCTAGAACACCCCTGCGTCGCTCAGTTGAGTTCTAGCAGCCCAGAAGTGAAGACCGTTTCGAGCTGCCTGTCCTGGGTACATCGGGAGAAAAGTTTTTCTTTTGCCTTGAGGTAAGCCGATTTCCATTAATTTTCCTCGCACTCTTATGTGCGAGTTTGTTTTACGTTTATGTATTTGTTGCCATACATGCCTGACTATGGCAAATGTACTTGAATGTAATGTTACATTTCTTATATTTAGCTACTGAAGCTCGATTAATTGTTTTTTTATTAATATAATGGTCGTTTTTGCCAATCCATGTTGAGCATATAATTATTTATTTGTATTTATTTCTTTCAGATAGGACGTATATTTATTATTTTATTGTCTTAAGATATTGCGCCATTTTCATCCAATGAATACGTAAACTCTTGCTTTTATTTAAAGTTTATTCTTAGTTTTACTCTGAAATTTGAATAATTCAATTATTTATAACATTTCTCTAATTTTTTCTCTCGTCGTGTTTTTTTCAGTTCATCTCCTCAGCGGTAAGGGGTAAGCTGCAAGTGAAAAGGCAAAAATACGTAGTTCTGCGGTGCGAGTGTGGAAAGTTAATCAAACAAAAACGTGAGTAAATTATCAACAATTTAAATTATTTTTAACTATAAGTTTATTGTATATATTTATGTATATATGCATACGTATGATTATTTTCCGATACAATCATTGGATATTTTTTCATGGTCTGCCTAGAAAGTGATTCTTAATTTTTCTTAAGCTTTTGTTGTTCCCTCAATATATGTATAATTAATTGTTTAAAAGCACTCATAAGTCTTCAGTGACCCATTATGTATATTTAGTTCATTCAGATTCTTTTCATTTAGTTGAGCGGAATAATTATTGCCTGCAGCATTTCCTCTTTTGTCTATATCACCCCGAGTGATTATTTTGGCCCATTATTTGTCAAAATACATATTTAACCAATTTGATACAAAGACAATATGTTTTAATTACAGGTGGTGCGTAAGCGAGCAAAAAGACGAATCTCTTTGGTTGAGGCAGAGGCGACGCCGTCTATGGGATAAATTCCTCTTGCCTCAACCTCGACGGCAGACCAGCAGCCTTTTCTGCGCAGGATTCGCAGCCCTCAACGTCAATGCAGGACGCTTCTACCAGGACTATGACTCTACCTTCCGAGATCTCCGCCTTCTCCAGGCGAATATATACAGACGAAGAGCTACGGGAGCTCCTAGAGGAGGGCGGGGATTCGGATTTTTTGGAAGACTACGAGTGGGGGATTAGCGAGGAGGAGAGTGGGGAGGAGGACGAACCCTCCGTATTCCGGCGATTCCGTATTTATATGAAATCCAAGAAGCAAAAGTACGGAATCAAACTATATATGCTGACGGAGCCTTCCGGGTTTGTTCTGCGATTTCTTGTGTATACGGGGGCCGGCGACTCTGAACTTGGAGGGCGTGGACATGTTGATCGCGTTGTTCATAAATTAATGAATGATCACTTTGACAAGGGCCATTTATTGTTTATGGATAATTATTACACCAGCGTCAATTTGATCCACGAACTCCTTGAGAGGAGAACCTATTGCACAGGAACTCTTAGGGCAAATCGGAAAGGCATCCCCTCCGAAGTAGCAAAGGCTAAATTGAGACAAGGTGAAGTTATGGATGCCTTTACTAACGATGGTATCTGTGTTCTAAAGCGGAAGGAAAAAAGGGACGTTCTGATGATCAGCTCAGAATTCGGGAGTCGCATGACTGACGTGCCAACCCGAAGAGAAGACAGGCTTGTTCCTAAACCTGAGGCCGTTGTGAAGTACAACGAATCGATGGGCAGAATAGACCACTTTGATCAGATGACGGAATATTATCCTATTGAAAGGAAAACCCTTAAATGGCACAAAAAGTTGGGCATCCATATCTTTCACATCATCCTTGTCAACAGCTATTTCCTCTACCGTAGGCCTCCCGAAAACATTTCTTTATATAAATTACGGCTCTCTGTTATTAAATCCCTCATTCTACCTTCATACCTTCCTGACCCAATATCCCTTGTATCCTCAATATCTTTATCCCACTTCCCTGAACTCATCCTCGTAGAAGATGGCAAAAGGAATACATAACGACGCTGCAGGCATTGTTACACCGTCGGGCGCAGGAAGAAGACAGCATATTTATGTCCTGATTGTGAGGGTTCTCCAGCACTTCGTCCCGAGTGCTTTGCTCCCTATCATAAAACATTGTAAATAGTATTTTTTTTATTTGTACGTGTAAAAATGCATATCTAAATGTTTAAAAAATATTTTTGTAGTAGTTTTTTGTGTATAGATGTGTCATTCTACTGATTAATATATTATTGTTTAAATATAATATATTTTTATGGCAAGTACTTCTGTTTTCATGACTCATTTATTGCGTAGGAGTATGATTTTTACGTATGTAAGTTGATTTGGAATTTCCATTGTATTACGAATCCAATCTTTCCCTCGTATGAGTAGTAAAAAAAACTTTAACTATCATGGGTTTGTACATAATATGGAATAAAGATACTGCAAATCTCTTCCAATTAATATGTATTTTTGAATTTTCAACTCTAACTGAAACCAATTTGGCACTAAAATTCTAAACGTTCCTACTACCAGTAAAAAATTAAACTTGAGCATTTGGTAGAATTTTCTTCTCACGATCTGCAATAAGTGGCCTGAATGAACCCTGTCAAGCTAACAAAAATTTGTTTTCGGCTTCATTTCGGAAGCAAGAAATGACAAAGTTTGGGGCTGATTTTTTTCCTTCTTTCCGCATCCATTTCTACCCTGACAGCAGATTCACCACGGTCACCACCCCAAAGCCTAGAAAAGGACACGTGTCGGCAAAATCTTTCCTTACCTCACACCCATGTTCATGACATACCGAAGGCACTTCCTAGAAAGCTGTCCTCACAGTACATACAAACGTACCGACTAAATCTTGCCACTTACAGCGTGCTATTATACTTCCTCACTATCTTACCTCTTCTCAGTCCCCCCCCTCCAACCCTAGCGGAGCCGGACTGAGTGGTGCCACACAAAGGGACACCCTAATCCACCATCATAAATACACAAAGAGAAATCTTGAGTCGGGGAATACCGCCCAACACATGCAGCTGCAGCAAAATCGCCGATGCTATGTGGAACCGTTAGTTGTTTTGTTTCTAACGCTTACGGGTGGTCGTCTTAGAGGAAAAGTTTCGGACGGAGCGGAAAATATGAAAGGAGTAAAAAACCCAACGATCAAAGTAGTGGGTTGAGAAGGAAAAGAACAAATATTATTCAATATTCTAGGACAGCACCCTTATACTCGAACGCAGCAGCGAGAGGAAAATTTCAAGGAATTATTATCCTATTCAAACAGTTGTTCGCGTGGACTTGTTTAATTTCTAATCATTATTACTTCCATAAAAACTCTGAGTGTTCATTAAATATAACCTGCTACCAGTAGTAACAAAATACATGCATTTTGCATATATTTTGTCGCTACTGCATGTAAGAAACGATGTGAAAGAAAAACGGAAGAAGATAAAAAAAGTCGTGTGTATGCAACCCGCATCACGTGTCTATCCCTGGTCACTGATGACGTGATATCACGTCATAAATAAAAATTCGAATAACAAACAAATTAGAGCGCTCAAAATTTTTTAATTATTTTTCCTGACTTATTTGGCATCCATACTTACGTTTTACGTAAAAAAAAGAAAGCCGCCACGGGGTAAAATTATGTCATGTATATGGGCAGCATTCAAAGGGTTAACCCTCAGAGACCTATAATTTTCCGCTGGTGGGTGTAGCTGATCTTTGCCATACGTAAACCTTAACGTCAACATCATTGGATTTCCTTTGGCAGTCACTCGCCTTTTGGCTAATAACTTTTTCATGAGAAGACTAGTGGCAAGCAAAATGGAGTAGGATACAGAAATTAATTTATCACGACGAAGTGTCATCCCATTCGGTGCTCATAATTCTTAAATTCATAGTCAGAAACTCAGTGACCGCCAATCCACACACTTCACTACGGTCCTGCTGGCTTCATTCATTCTTTTGGAATGGAAATCGGAGGATTAAGGAGAGAGCTGCCAATATTGGCACCATTTAAAGGAAATAGCGGGGAGGTTTTGACAAAATTCCAGGAAAATGACTTTGAAAAATGTTGCCAGCTGTGGGAGGGGGGAACTCAATGGGGCAGAAGTATCGACGCACCAGTAGAGTGGGCCTGGAATGGCGATTCTAAAGCCAGCGTTGCGCCCGTTTCTTGGGTATTTGTTGAGTCGTTCTTGGAAATGTTGCATCACATTCATCATTGTAGGAATGTAGTTATCGTCACCTCAAATAATTCCCCCATCATATTAAAAAAAACAATTGTTCATGTCCTCCTTGGCCGGTAGCCATGACTAAGACAACTTTTACAAAAATCCCAACAATTATAATCGTCACTTCATTTGGGTAACATGTTCACATTATTTGCACCCACGTAATCAAGCAATCGCTTGAAGAACGCTAATTTTTGCCCCCTCGGCTGTATGGCGCCCACCCCTTGCCAGCACTTTTTTAGACCTTTAAAAATAATCCCCAAAAATCTTAAAATTTATTATTTTCAAATTCGAAATTGAGGTTTTACCTTTAAGTTCCATGCTTTCACAAGAAACATTTTAGAGTGGATTTTGAAAAATACAAAATACATTTTAAAGTACACGTCTTCGGCGCCCTCTGCAGAATTTGGGGGGGGGGGTGGGTAATGTACATTGGATTCACGGGTCTTCCGCGCGGGACACCACCCTTCCCCCCGTTATGCAAGCTCTCGCTTATAACCGAGATTACGGAAGGGCTGCGGGAATAGGGAGGAAAAAAAGGAAAGGGAAGAAGAAAGGGTTTGGGAAAGGGCAGCTTCCGGCTCCAGAGCCATGCATAGGCTAAGAAGCAAAAGCAAAGGGGTAATGTTCAATTAGCCACGACTACCGAGAGACAGAGAGCTGTCACTCAGTGGTCGCGTCTTAGCCCCCTTCCTCCATCCTTCCCTCGTTGTATCGCCACTGCTTGCAGGGTATTATGTAGATGCAGATGAACCAGGCTGGTCATTTTTCACAGACTTGGGTTTTGTGCGTCGAGACACCATCTACTCTCATCTTTAGTTCTATGGTACAGTCACAGTTTTTATCTAACAATCAACCGAAGGTGGAAGACTTGTCTCTTGTGTGAGTGTGTGCCTACATAGCCGGGTGTGGAGTGTGAATAGGGGTGCGGTAACGAAGGGAAGGGTGTAGGATGGGGAATGACGTAGTAGTGCGGTGCGAGGGACGTTGGGAGGGCAATAGACGACCTATTTCGCAAATGCTGAGCTCGATGACGGAGGAGCAAGCTGCCCGAGAGAGGGCTGAAGGTACTCCGCGGAATATCAAGGAGAAGGCAACGGGCATGGCGTGGATATGAATGCTTAATGAGGCGACTAACTTGACGCCGCCGTGCTAAGAGCGTGCTGAGAGCCCCTATCAATGAATTCTCTCTGAATGAATGAATAGATTTTTTTTAATTTATGGGCTATATTGTTCCCCTCCCTCCCCCCTGACTCCCCCTAATTACCATATCAAACCGTGTGGCATTATATTAGCGACTCCGGCGTCCATGATCATTCCCCGCAGTTGCTTATGACATCATTACGTGCCTCACTTTCAAGAGGGTCTTGCGCACGTGCCACAAGGTTGGGGAATTCACGTCTGAGAACGAGTCTGTTTTTGATAGGGGAGTACGTTGCAACATTTACCACTGGCGAGAGGAGGAAATTGCGGTCTTGATTTGTTGCTTTTCTGAGAAATGTCAGACGCAAGCTATGATCAGTGTATCACTGGGATGCTGGGACGTCTATCCACTTAGGCAAGTAAATGGGATGAGGAAAGTACACAAGTTATTTCACTGTGAAAACATGTTGACAGTATAGAAGAAAACTCCTCCACCAATAACTTCTGGCACTCTAATAATACACATGCCTGCTTGTTCATGATTTTTTGCCATGGCTCGCAGTAGTCCATTTTTTTATATCTCCATGGTTCCATTAAAGCGTGGTCACTCGATCAGATACCCTTTTTTATTATTTTATGACACAATAACGCATTTTTTGTTTAAATGTTACTTATTTCTTAAACGGCATTTGTCACAACATCAACTTAATTCTCATCTCACGTTTTTTGTTAATTGAAAACTTTCTTCAAAACCTACTCTATTTCTTAAATTAGTTCATCAAGAATATTGAGTGTAGGATTTCGCGGCTGTTCGAGGATTTTGATGTGGTTTTGGAGTTATGCTGCGTATGGAGGATGTTTGTCCTAACGATGTCAGCCAACATGTCGTACTCTTACAGAGAGCGTCTTCATGAACGAATAGTATAAATATTTTTGAAGGAGTAAGAGTGGAAGCCGAAATGCGTCAATGCGTAGTTAAAAGTAAATTGTTTGAAATATTATTCCATCAAAATAAGAGGTACGTAGAATGCCGCGTGATTATGGTATTTGAAGTGATGAGTCACAGCTGACTAGCATATATTCAGTAAATACGTATGTGTCGAATGTTCTATGTGCGGCCTTTGGCTATGCCTTGAAATTATAAGCATACTAAATAAGAAAACTTTATTATATTCCTGTGACTCTGATCTTATTGATTAGCCAAAGGTGTTATGTCCTAAATTTTATTGAAGTTTGAGAATCCAGCGACTTGCGGTTGGTTGAACCAAAAAAGAAGAGAAATTAACTAATGAACAGGATGAACTGTTTTACCCATGCAAAATTGTGGGCGAGCTAGAATAGCTATGGACAAAGTTGCCTTATAATGTTTTGAGATTGTCAGCTTCTATGATAGTGATGTTCAAATTTAATTCTTATGCGCCCCCCCCACTAACTGTACGTCTTGCATACATGTCGTAACCCCCTGCCACACACCCATGAGGTGTCTTGCAGGGTATTATGTAGAAGCAGGACTTAACAGTCTATAGTTACGTAATTGATGTTCGATTGCCCGTTACCCAAATAGTTCCGCTTTTTGCGGAGCATAATTCTGGAGAAGTATCAATATTTATTATCTTCTAGCCACCTATGCAAATAAATCTTACCCGCTCAGAAATACTACCAAAATTGCATCCCAATCGGTGCTTGCAGGTCACCATGTATTCGTAAATCCACGGAGAGGTTGGTTGATGTTCTATTAAAGCAGAGGAGAGGAGGGAATCGAATAATTGAACAAATTATTCAAATTAAAGGAGACAGTCTCAGGCTTGAATTCGTGGAATCTTTCCATTTTGAGAAGTAGAGGAAAAAAAACCTCTCATATTCCACATAACATGTTTTGCAGATTTTGCACAGCAGCAAAACCAAGGTTGTAAAATAAAATAACTTCTGTGGAATAGCAGTTTTTTTCCTCTCTTCTCAATATTCAAATTGAAATAAACGATTTTTGGATGGCATTTGGAAGGGGAGAAACATTTCTGGAAGAAGCGGAAAGCAGTCTTGCAAAAAAAAAGATTCGCGCATAGCATAACAAAACACTTGTCCATAAGATCTTGGGAAAGCTACCAGTAATCCCGCGAAACGAGTGATAGAAATCAGCTTGACCAGCCTTTGGCGCCGCGGCCTAACCCGCCGACAGAGAGGCCTCGGTATTTCCGACAGATATCAATTCATTCGCGTCACGGCGATAGGCTTTAAGCTGAGTAAGAAGACATATCTGAACGTTGGAATCCAGCACTGATTGACTAATGCGCTTCGCCATCTGCCAAATCCCGAGAAAATGCGAGGCCATGCGGCGAATGTTCATTCAGTAGAACTCGGTGCTATTTTGTGAGGGTAACGGGCTGATCGCCAGATGGAAGGTCACGCAGGTTGAAGGCTGATGGGAAACTGCTATCCGTGAGCTTATGGCATGTGCAATTGTCCGTCTTAAAGGGCATGAAGGAAATGTTGAGAACATGACTCGAGCTATTGTTTCTATCCATTAATAATTCTTCGCACCACTCTGCATAAGTAAAAACATATATTCCAATTGGAATATATTTAAAAATTAAATATTATGTTGTAAATGAAAGGTATAATTTTTCACAAATTTATTAAAAAAAGACGACCTAGGTTTCAACGAAGCTCGTCATCATCAGGGACATTAGAAGAAGAAGACCTCTTCGTCTAATGTTCCTGATGATAACAAGCTTCGTCGAAACATAGGACATGGAAACTCGTCTTGTTTTAATAAATCTGTGGAAAAACTAAGTTACACCATAGAGTTAGGTATTACTCTGTGGTTATACTTTTCATATACAATGCTAAGCAAGTTCCACGAAGTCACGCCCGAGGCAACGGAGTATAACAAATACTCCCTTTTTTAAATTGCAAGTCTCACCAAGTTCGTACTGAATACCAAAATTCTGGTTTGTTAATTTCCCAATTTGTTGACTAGGTACGTAAGGAATGTAATCTGCAGAGATATCGTCAGAAGGCAGAGTGTGGGATGCTAGTTTTCATCTGCATCTACTTAATTCTCTCAAAGCTACCTCAACGGTGTGGGGCAGTAAGAGGCAGGTTTTCAATTACTGAGAAGGGAGCATGACTTGCATACTTCCCGAACGAAGAAGCCCTCATTTTGGAAAACACTTCAACCGCTCCAGATGAGCGCTGGCTTTATTTATTTTTGTCTCTCACCCAAAACTATGAGCAAAATGCCAAATAGAGAATAAGAAACAGTAGCTTGAATGCAATGCGATACGTCTGTAGTCCTCGCTGTAGATGCCTGTTTATTCTTGATATTAAAAGGACTACACAATACATCAACAACACTTTTGACAGGGAATCTTCAAATTGTAGTGTACGTAATTAAGAGTAATAAGGAGTGAGTCTCCCAAAAGTAAATAAATAATAATAAATAAATTTTATTGGCTCTTGGAGTATATGTAAGCCTTTGGAGCCTATGTAAGTACATAAACACTCGGACAGAGAAAGTACTACATTAAAATAAATCATAAAACACTCGGTATAATGAACAAAGATAACAAAATCATAAAACACTCGGTATAATAATAATGAACTTAAAAACAAAGATTGCAAATTCTTATGTAAATTCATATATCAAATTTCAACAAAGACAAATTAAAACAAACATTTGTTATAAAGGTTGCCAAAATTACGCAGTAATCTCTATTTTCAACTCTCAACTTCACAATAGTAATGTTCAACATATATAATTTTTAGTGATTTTCAAAAATACAAAATTATACAATAGCTATACAACAATCGAATAAATTTGATAAACACAAAAACCCATAAACAGCTAGTTCCTCATGCTGATACAATTCAAGTTTCATGAAAATGAAATGAAAACAAACATTTTTTAAAATTATTAACTGATGTGATATCCTTCAACTCTTGGGGAATCGAATTCCATGCATAGCATGAATTGATGTAAAATGAATTGTGATACGTAGTAGTTTTGTGACAGGGTACAATTAATTTATTTTTATTTCTGGTATTCCTTATTTTTTTCATTGAATTATCTGTGTAAGGTTGGAAAATGTAGGAAGGAGTTTCAGTTTTTAAAAGTTTGTACATGAAGTTTGTTTGTACATGTACATGTCAAATTTGAAATTTTCTTCTTTTTTCAATTTTTAAAACTTTTAATTCATTATAATATGGTGTGATATGCTCATAATATGAAATATCGCTCACATAACGAAAGACACAATTTTGAATTTTCTATAGTTTTGATATCTGACATTTTGTGATGTTCGACATCACCAAGGAACAGTAATCAATATGAGGAATCAATAAAACATTTGCTAATTTGAGTCTCAATTATAACGGCATTAGGTTACGGAAGCATTTCAACTGGTGCAAAGTTTTAACTACCTTATTAGAGATGCATGCTATGTGTTCGTCCCAGCTACGTGTTTTTTTAGAATAACGCCTAAATCTTTAATCTTATCAGAATAATCTATTTCTACATCTTGTACTTGAATTTTAGACATTGTGTCGATGTTTATAGAAGACAGGACCTTGGTACTGCCTATAATAATGCTCTTTGTTTTCTGTGAGTCTAATTTCAAACAATTGTTTGACGCCCATTCACATATAGATAAAATATCCTCGTTAATTTGTGCAATGGCGCTAGAGATCTCATTGCGATTGCAGTCAATATAAATTTGCAAGTCGTCAGCATATAAATGGTACTTGCAATGACGTATCTTATTTGGGAGGTCTTGAATATAAATGACAAAGAGCAATGGCCCTAGTATTGACCCTTGCGGGACCCCACGTTCGACAGGTAGTAATTCAGAATTTGAGTTGTTCTTCCGATCATTCACCGCCTGGAAACGTTGACTCAAGTAAAAACGGAACCATTGTAAAACAGAAGCAGATATTTTCAAATTAGTTAGTCGTCTTAAAAGTATACTATGGTTAACACAGTCAAAGGCTTTACTAAAATCGAGAAGTACCAATACTGTTATTCTCTGCTTATTCATTGAAAGTCTTACGTCATCTATTATTTTAATCAGTGCTGTTTGAGTACTATAACCTTTGCGAAATCCAGATTGAAAATTATTTAGAAAATTATTTTTAGACAGATGTTCAATAACACAATTGTAGACGAATCTTTCAAGAGGTTTTGATAAGGCACAAAGTATTGCAATAGGTCGGTAGTCATACATTTCTACAGGATTGGACTTCTTTTTAATAGGTTGAATGAGAGCAGATTTCCACACAGAGGGTAACTTAGAATAATCTAAGGAGCAATTAAAAATAGAAAGTAGCATTGGATGTGCTAGATGAAGAATCTTTTTAATTACCTTAATACTAATTTCATCTACGCCCGTTGAGTTAGAATTTACTATTGAGATGTATTTTAATAGAAGATCGGGGGTAAAATGAGGGAAATAAAGATTTTCATTGCTAAAATAACGCTCAATGCAATTAATGACATCGAGACGTTCGTTCTCTTCTATACAATCAGACGATGTGGAGCTATTTAGAAAAAAAGTATTAAGCTCATTAAGGGGAAAATTAATATTGGTGGGTTCATTTCTAGAATTACCAAGACCCAATCTTTATTTTTCTTGCAAAAGTACAGTCATTTCAGGAAAAACATTTTCACCGTAATTTATGTTATCAAGCTGTTAAATTCAGTATAGGTGTTTGCCTGATTACAAAGTGTTTGTAAAATGTACCTATTTTGAGGAAAAATGAAGTTCATTGATTTTAAATAAGTTTAAGTATCGTAACTTTTTAAATATGAATTTAAAATAACATCAATTTGTTTAATTGTGCCTGGAGTAATTTTGTTTATGTCCTCCATTACGACTAGTGCAAGTAAAGAACACTTCCTTTTTGTAATTATGTTACTTTTCAATCTTTACTTTTCAATCGAATTAAAGTTTTAATCCTTTAAACCAGCATAGATTTCTTTATCTCCCCCCATCGTAAGAACTTAAGTACATACAATCTTATTACATCGAGATAAAAAACAACATCTATCTTAGGCGTATAACTTCGCTTGTTCCCACGAATCTATGTCATTCTTCCTCACGAGAAAAATGGGTAACCCTAGATTCGAAAGTAATCCTATACTCCGTGTCCCCGTTTCCCTCAATGCGTCACGGACCCGAAGTGAAAGAGTAACACATATTCTCGCCTCGAGGAACGATCTGGCGCAACACTATTAGCGTTTATTTTGGGGTGGGTGGTGGGATTTACGCAGAAAGAAAGAGATGGAAAGATAGAAAAAGGAATGAAACGTAGCAGTAATGCTCTCGCTGAGATAACAAATGAATCCTTAAAAGCGGGTGTTAGAAGGTGGAGGTAGGTAGGAGGAGGTGTGCTAGGGTGGACTGCTAGTGAGAGAAAAGAAACCTCTGTGCTTGCGCCCATTTCCTCTTCCTTGAATCCTTATAAGTCCCCCCGGATCACGCACACGCCTTCTCTTCACGTGAGCACGCAGCCGCGACTCAATTCCTTCAAAATCCCTTCCTTCTCATTCTTCTCCTCCACTCCTTCAACGTCGTCGTCTTCCGCTCGCGCTATCCGTGCCAACCCTTCCGCCTCCTAAATCCTTTCACGTCCACGCATGTCTCTTCCTTTCCTCCTCTCTCCCTCCCTCTCTCTCTCTCTCTCTCTCCTCTTTATCCTTTACCTTTTCCCTCCTCCAACTCCTCCTCCTCATACCTTTCTCCCTTTCTTTTTCACTTCGCCCTTCCCCGGATCCTTATCTTAACTCATGTGGAGACAGGGCCCGCGCGTGCGTGAGAAGAGACGTAGAAAGGAAGGAGTTGTAAGAGAATAAGATGCCTCGCCTCTTCCCCCTCCCCCCCACGCCTCGCCACACCACCGCCTCACCGCAGTCATTCACTGGTTCGAACGTCGTCTCCCTCGCTTGCATTATCTCTCTCTCTTTCACTCGCTCGCGTACTGGCGAGACAGAAGGATACATGTATATATATTCTCCGTCGACTTTCTCCTCCTCCTCCTTCGAGACTTCGTTCTCGCTCCGGGAGACGAGACGAACGTGCAATCGGGCTTCCCACGAGACTCACCGTGCAAGTTCAATGTCTCTCTCACACGCTGAAGCCTACTTGCGCAAGTTGGGTGGTGAGGCATGGTGGTCCATATTTTTTTTTTCATTCCGATTTCTTTTGGGACCCCCTAAATTTGTTCCAATTGGTTGGAAAATGATATTTGCTAAATATTATTATCAACTGGGTAATGGAAAGGCGTGCCGCATCGCACTCATAGTTTATAAATTTTCATTACAATAAAGTTTGGTTCTTTTCTACACTTTTTATTTTTTTAACACAGTAGGCGTTTCACCAATTTTATGGCATCGTCAGGTGTAGTAGTTTGTTTACATATACCTATTGTATTGTTGTCGTTGTTAGATACTGAACATTAAATTTGATTTTAAAGAAAAGTTTACATTAAAAAATTACAAAAAGGAAATGAAACAAAAATTAATGAATGAATGAATGATGCCATAAAATTGGTGAAACGCGAAGTGTGTTTAAAAAAATAAAAAGTGTAGAAAAGTACCAAACTTCTTTATTATAATGAATATTAAAATATTCCACAAAGTAGAGCCTGAAGCTGTGAATTTTATTTATAAATGTTGGCATTTTTCGCTGTTTTCCGGTCATTACTGGTGATTACGGAGTAATCGGCGTTGTAAGCTACTTTTCTGTTATTACCAACGATTTATTACACTTTTGATATACTTCTAGAATATTTTCAATTTCTGCCCTGTAGTCTCTGAAATACGGTCCTGAGAGTGAGCGCATACCACTTAAGTCGCGGGGCGCGCTCTCTCGCGCCGGCACCGGAAACTACCAAGTCCGCTGCCGTGCGTTGTCAAGCGTGAGAGTATTTGTTTACAAACTTTAACCTAATTTTTTTATTTGGTAGATATTACAGATTAAATGACTTACATGGTTTAATACTTCCACTTTTTTGTATAAAAATTTCTAAACTTAGAAAATTGGGAACTCAGTTTGTTGCGGAGCTACATAGTTGAACTTTCTATTTCGTCAGTATTAATTTAATAATATATTATTCCGAAAAAGGAAAGCCTATATTTCAAAGAACTATTTAGCTTTTCTCTAAAAAAATTACCATGAATAAGAATGAATGTGGAGTTTTGACATATATGTACTTTGTTCAACAAGAATGGAATGCCACAGGAGAAATCCAGGCTCGACGGATGATTTAACTCTAAACATTCCTCTTCCAGAGTTTTTTATAGTAAATGTTCGATCGCCTTGACAGAAGTGTCATCTTGGTACCTAGGCACATAACACTCAAAGGTACACAAGTGCACGGACCCCGCTGATCCATATGTTCTACCTTATATCATATTACTACCTTCATTCCTAACACCTCCGGGAAGCATGAATGTGCTGAAATTTTCCTGACAGTATGTAAAACTATTACAGAATGAGACGAAGCCATATAAGTTATCTTGAGTTTTTTAAATGGAAATGAATAACACCGGCCGAATCTGCCTGACCTGATATCATGATGAAATATTTGAAAAAAATTAGTATCAAATAGCCAGGTGCCATGGGTGCTTTTTCTAAAATTTTTAAATTATTTTACAATTTACGTTCTATTATTAGCCTAGTGGCGAAAGACATGAAATTTTCTGGGCCAAAGGGTGAAACCTTGAAGAATAAGTTAGTGAAGCTCATAACATTTTGAGACGCTACCAAGTTTTGAGACATAATCCTAACCAGTAGTTGTATCTTAACCAGTGACCTGCAAGTTTTTGCATATTCGTCTACGTAGCACTCTCTTAGTTTATGGTCTCACTGCGCACTGTTCTCCTCACTGCTTTTTGGTCTCGCTTAGAGGCCGGGGGGACGTGCGAGCTCCTGATTTGAAATAGGACGAGTGCTGCATGCCTGGTGTGGAATCACCCCTTGCCACACACTCTAGTGGTAGCTTGCACCGTACTTCGTAGATGTAGATACCTGAAGAAACAATGTCGGCTGCCTCTCCGGATTTAGGTGGTTGAAGTAATTTTAGTATATGTGCAGATATGCGTGAAGCCCTACGTGCGTGTTCTCATTGGTGATAGATAGAAAATAATAGATAACTGTGGAAAAATCAGCATCATGCTGATTTGGTTTTTTGGCAATTCAATGCTATATTAACACGTATTCTTTTGGAACATGACCAATATTTCGAAGTAATTCGGTTACATAAGCACAGATTCTCTGCTTCACGTGAAATAATACATATCCTATAATTAAAATTGTTTCTTTCAAGTATAAAGGTGCCATGCCGAATTCAATATTCGAAAACAACATATATATTTCAATATAATTCCGTCTTAATCTCGAATACCGCGCCGTAACTCAAGTCCAAACATGCTTTAACTAAGAAAAAAGTATGGAAATGTATTTTTTTAATAATTTCTATTACTGCCTGTATGGTGAGTTCTAATGATTAAATAAATGCACTTAAATGATATGTGGTTCAAGAATTTTAATTTCGACTCAAAAAAGGATTAAAATTTGCACTCGTAAATCCACATACAATGGAATCAGTGTTCATCAATCGCCTTTAGTTCCATGGAAACGAGCTCCAAATCTCAGCAATGAGTAATAAATGACAAAAATAGAAACCCATCATCTTTGGGTTACCAATATACGGCTAGATAACGACTAACATTATTAATGTGTTATACTACCCTCTCCCATCAGTCGAAGTCGCTGTAAGTCAATGACACGGATAGTTATTAACTGGAGGAGAGACATTTAAAATTTGGAAAAAGCTGTCAGTTGGAAATTCAGTTTAAAATATTGCTTTGACCTGTCGGAGACACTTATGCAGTTTATTCTTCCAAAAATAAAAATAATACATTTTTTGTCCACGTTACGCAGTTTCCGCTTTCCCTAGGGACTTATATTGAATAAAAAATCACTATAGGCTGCTATTCCCATATAATTTTCAGTTTTGACAGGTTTCCGCCTTATGCTTATACTATCTTTAAGAGGCTTCACGGTGTGACGCAGAGACCACCGGCAAAGTTAGCGCTATCACATGCTCAGATAACAACAATCAATCTCAGGCACGAAAGCAAGCCCTTAGGCCGCTCAAACCGGTCTAACATAGGTTAAAACTAGCGCGTCTAGACTAAAACATTTTTTTTTTACTATTTATTATATTATCCGTCGAGTTTTCTCTGTAATTTAGTTTTAATTATCTCTCGATAAACGGATGCTGTGAGAAACTATTAAAAAACCTGCCAACTATCAGGCAGACTAACCTATGACGCTAAATAGTTAAGTCTAAAAAGTTCAAAATAATACGTTATTACTGTGGGAAAATTGTTGATGCAGACTAAACTCGTGAAGAAAGTTGGAAGTTTCAGATTGCAAGGTATTTCTTCAACGTCAAAAACTGAACTATCTTAAATAGATTGACATACACGTTACTGGGTGATACTAAATGTGTTCATCACGGTTAAACTACGCCGTCGTTAATTTCCTAGTCGAGTAAATATAACGCTCCCTGAAGTCCTTATGTAGTCCCCTACCAAAAACAAGCTTGGTTGGTGATTTTTAACTACTTTTATCTCACTATTATCGAATTGAATGTGGTTACTAGAAAGAATATAGACAAAATTTAAATAAGGTTAATGTTTAACTTAGCTCCTCCTGGGAGTAAACATGCCCACTCAGCGTTATTGATAGCTTTATTCTTGGTTTAAGAAACTTTAGATGAAACTAACTGGTTACACATCCTTTGTACAGGTCTCCACCATTTTTTTAAGATGTGGCAGAATGGGTTGTGGTTGCTAAAAACCTTCTTGCAATATAAAAAGGAAAAAGGTTTAATCAAAATCAGTCTACTGGTTTTCCCATGGCAAAATTTCATGGTAATCAATTAATTAGTTCGGACGTAGTGAGATGACTTACAAAGCAATGTTTTGGGGCCTCAGGGCCTATTTGGGCCCAAAACCTTTACTTCCAACCTCTAATATTATATTATGTATTCATAGATTTATCATGCAAATCTCTAACTGTGAACTTTCTAGCCTAGGGATATTTTATGACCAGCAAAGGGCTCACTTTGTGGCCCTTGGGGTCCATGAGGCCTTTCTATATAGCCTATGGCGTCCAAGTGTACTCAAATACCTGTGTGCAAAATTTCAAAATATCCGTCAACCGGCCTTCTCGTGAAAGTCGGACAGAGAGCGTAGCAGACAGCAAAAGTGCTATTTATTAATATATATTTCCTGTAGCTCATTTAAATAATAAATTATTTTGGAATTTTCCACACTGTTTTAATATAACTTACCGGTTTTGATGATAAAAAAATCATCATTAGAGTTCGAATACATGTTCAAGTACAGTTGGTGTCTTAATTTATCGGGTGGTATATTGGGGATGGTTTGAAGCAAAGGATCTCGAGGAAGGGGAGAGGATTAGGTTGGTTATTCAACACAAGGACAAAAACCTTAGAGAAAGCATAAAAACAACGTGAGAAATTATTAAGAAGAGGCTTGGCTACAGTACATTTTAAAACTGAAACAGTTTCAAAGTTTTATAAAATACATATAGCTTAATACCTTTGTCAAAAAAATAAAACGGAAGGATTAAAAGCAGATAAGTGCTTAGAATCTATCCTAAATTCTCGAAAATTACCAATTATTTAACTATATCTCACAAAGTTTATTTGCCTACCATCGCGCTAATATTCATGAAGTGCGATGAAAGCTATATCAGTTCCTACGAGGACCCAGCAAATCACCCGAAAAACATTTCGCAGGGTATCAATTCCCACTTTGCGTGCTTTATTAGAACTAAGATCCGCTTTAAGAACTATGTCAGTGTTATGAGCCGCTACACATTCATGTATATATAGACTTATGTTGGTTCAAAGGTGATTGGGCGTTAGATGGTGGTAGCTGTGCGTCTTAGTTAACTTTTGACCACCCTACTTGTGAGATACCAATACCACTATAACTCATTGGGAAAACTTACTTTAAAAGAAAAGACGTTTCCAATGCCACTCTTCACCTTTCTCACTGTTGCTTTCACTGTCAATCCCGGTGGTAGTGAGGTAAAGTCCTCGCCGGCTTACACTAGGGTCGCGGGTTTGAGCCCAGCATAGGTGGATTTAAAAAAAACGCAGGACATGATCTTTTGTAAAATCCAATCTAGTTTCTCATGAAACGGCCAATGTAAAGGCTGTTTTCGGATACATAAATGAAACTTGAAATTCTCCGTGACGTTCTGAAAATCACTTTCACTTATGTTTGTCACGTTTGTGTTTTCACGTTTGTTTGGCAACAGCTTTTGCGAGAGTCCCTAGAGACTCAGAAGCTACTTATGGACTTATATAAAATAAATTGAAAAATTCAGATCAGGCGTGTTTCAGTATGACTCGGGTGAAATTATTTTGATCCCGCACGAAATCTGTAGAAGTGATTACAGATGACTTGATAGCAATCTACCGGTTAAAAGTAGGTTTTATTTGAATTCAGAGAATATCCTCCAGATTTTTACACGCACAGGGCCCTACGTACTTCTTGCATTTCTTTCTTCATCTCCACGTACGTCCAACCCTTTTTCATCCCGTGCATAAAACCAAATATCCTCTTTTCCCCTTCTCCACTTGCCCAAAATCCTTTCTCTATCGCAGGCCTGAGCAGACCATCATGTGAAGAGTGGAATCTTTACCATAGTAGCGATAAAATAAGAATAACTCACTGCAGAACTGATAGGTTAATAGGTCCCTTTAGCCTGCGTACTATTACTCACTCCAACAAAAAAAAACAGAGGGAGTCCCTTAAGACACTAGGTTTATATGAAACTCACCTTTTCCCTCTCCCACTTCCTATTCCTTGTCCCTATTCCCTCCCTTTTACAAGGCTGGAGTCCTAACTCCCCCTGCCAAACATCTCTACGGCTCACCGTAGGACAGAACGTAGATGTAGAGTTCTTCATAATTAAGAATTGAAATGCTTGCACCCTTATGTCTCGGAGTGAAAGGGCTACCATTTCTTCAACCATTCATTGGTCGTTTAATCTTAAGATGGTTGACTGCAGCCCTCCATCCTTTCCTATCTAATGCAAGTTCCCTCATTCCCTGGTAGTTATTTTATGCAATTTCCAATTGGCTTGGTCTATGTATTTATCTCTTGGCCTTCCTTTATAGGATTTTTCTCTCTATATTTTCCTTTAATTATTTTCTTCACAAACCCATTGTGCCTCGGGGCGCACCGAAATATGACTCTTCTTTTCCGTATAGTTTTTTAAATGAGGAATATGATATTATTTCTACTCTTCACTGTACAACTGCACATAGTGATATTTTTTGCGGCGAAAAGATGATATCCTTCTCGTGAGGAATAAAATCACCTCATGTCTCCCATAGCCAGCTCAACAACCCTCGTGTCTGATTGCATCATTGCGTACCCCGAACTCAGCACCCCTCCCTCTTAACGAACCACCCTCATGTCCAAACCCATGCCTCTCCCCGCGGCTCCATCCACCACCGGCCGCCGCCCGCCAACCAACGCGCTCGACCTTCGTGAAAAAATACGCACGTACGAGCAGAACAATGCTTCGCCGGAAAAGGTTGTTTCGCTGCCAGTCGGGTTATCGTGGTAATCACGTGTTTCGGACGCGTCATGATAGTCTTCTCGATAACCGTGGGGTGTCGGTTGGGCGGGGAGAAGGGGGTAGGTTGAAAGGGAATGTGGGGGGGTGGGAGTGGTTGAGAGAGGAGGTGCTGGATGAAAAAAAGGCGTGTTTGTCGTGGGGTGACGGGAAAGGGGGCGGGGGAGACAAATGAAAATCGATTGTATGTTGTGTTTTCGAGAGGCCGGAAGGACGGGCTAATGCGTTACAGACAGGTGTTTTGTGAGGGATTTTCGTCGGAGCCAGAGAGGACAAAATAATGGAAGTCGGTGCGCGTGACAAATGGAAATATTCGTTGAATCCATTTATATTTTTTTCGTTTTATACCTTCCTCTTCCTGTGGAATCTTTAATGAGAACGATTAATCGCAAAACTGTCAAGGAAGAGAGAGACGTTTTGATTCGCGCGGAACGTGGAAAAAAATATGGTCGTGTTTACCAACTGATAGATCCTCTGAAGGTTTTTGCGCTTGACTCTTTAAATATTTCCTGGCCCTGCCTGTATCTATATATTAAGAATGCCAATATTTCCACGGACAATGAGGTGCAACAATAGTGACGATGGATCTTGTGTTAAGAAATTCCCAGACCAGCTAGGTTGGCAAGACTTTTTACTTGGGTTTAATAACTTATCACTACTACTACTAGCACCTCACCTCGCTTGAAATGTCCCGTAGGAAAGTGTGTTGAAAAAATAAAAGAGCGATGTACTTTTTCTCTCATAAGAACTCACTAAAGGGTATGACGCTAGCATGTTGGACCCTTATTTTAAAAGTAGGATTGATCTCAGAAAGATATTCAGTACCTGAAGCGGAGATTAGCGAGGTTGAAAAAAAGTTGTTAAATTAAACTTGGAAGTAGGACCAAATTGTTAAATAAACTAATATGAGAATTTCTATCTAATCAAAGGTAATATCCAAGTAATATCCAAGAGCTGAATCTTTTGCATACGTTCGAAGAAGGCTATTTTTGTTGGACGTTCTACAGATTTACCCATTTTAACGTATTTGAGTAGAAAGGGTCACAAGCATAACATAAAGAAAATAGATTGCAGGACTGATAGCTTTAAGATTCATTTTTTCCTGTGGACAATAAGTGACCAAAATAGTTGTGGTAAATCTTTTCTCGATAGTTAGGCTAAACTTTGCACTTGAATTTATTGACTAATCAGTACTCACCCCGTTTGTGATGTTCCCCATGATTTTGTTTTCTGCCTGAATTGGTATCTCGTAGTATGAATGAATTAGTGGCAAACGAAATACTTATTATAGGTGGTTTCATGACCCGTGGTCTCCTTCCTTGCTCTGTCAGACTTAACCCTGATAACGATTGGTGAGTCAGCTGTTGATAAGTTGGGCTGTAATAATATGACTCTATGAGAAACCCGTGAAAACTGGATTCAGTCGATTCACCAGGTATGCCAAAAGTTATACGGTATCTTATACACTAATAAGAGTAATTATTGTATGTATAAACGCAAAATATTACCATGAAAACGGCTCAAACAATTTTGATTAGATATCATATGTACAGGGTGTTTGGTTTGAGAAATCCTTTGGGCTGGGTTTGATCTTCGGGAAAATTTGTTTAGGGACCGAGTTGGAGGCAATAAATAATTTCCGGGCCCAATCATGAAATTCGTGTGAATCAACGGAAACTTTAAAATATATAGATTATTTTATTTATGAGCTTAAAATCCAATAACAAAACACTTAAGACCTCAATACTTTGACTAATTTTGGTAGAAGGTTTCTATTTTATCTTCTAGCGTCCTATTCTGACTGTTCTGTAAATTAAAATAATTTGACACCATTATAACGCGAAGCATTGGTGCTTTTATCGCCCTTTTCTAGAATAGCACCATTTTAATATCCGCTGATAATTATTATTCATGAAAATGGATGACACATGCCGTAGCCGGATTGTGAAGTGAGAAATTGGTAGACTTGCGACAATGTGGTTTTCAACGACATTCCAAAAACCAATTTTTCTTAAAATGTGTGATTGCTTCATGCATAGAAAAATTGCAATCCGATTAAGCATCGGTCTCCGAATATTATTTTCTTATTAGTATTTATTCTCCAACTCTCGTACTACATCACCTCAACTGAACCTTCCCAAAGATAAACTGAAATCCACTCCCAAAAAATTACTAAATTTTAATTCCTCCCATATTTTCAACATTTAAGGAGTCTTCCACGACTAAAAATTCCAGAAATTACCTCAAAGAAGCTTTAAGGAGACTTGGCAAGCCCCTAATCACTTTTCCACGCAAAAACCTCGATTAAAATGGGCTGCATAGTTCCCCGTCCGTGAGAGCAATCGGGTCGTCCCCCTTCTCCGCACGACCGGCAAACTTTGTCTCCTTCGTGCGAGCCGGTCATAAAATATATCTGAGACTTGCGGCTCGTCATAGAAGTCGGGAAGTGGTGTGGGGAGTTTTAAAAGGGTGGAGAGTCAAGACTAGCCGAGGGACAATGAAAGGAATCCCACAATCACATTATCTCGGAAGACAAGGGAAGGCATCTTGCCTGGCAGGAGGAGAGACTTCAGCCACGGGGGTGTGGAGACGTTGGAAAATTCTCTAGTCTCCTAGGGGGAGACAGGTTAAGACCGAAGCCGTCCACTCCCATTATAAGGAGCGACCCCCTTCCTCATTGTTGTCAGGTCGAATTATCATATTAGGGGAATAGAAGGAGGGATTGCAAAGTCTTTTTGAGCAGACCTCTCCCTCCCTCCGGTTCCGTATCCGAGACAATGCACTTCGTGCGGCGAAAGGGGTTGGAATGAGACTTCTACGTATATGGCAAAAGGCCTTGGGGAAGGATTCCTACAACGCTTAACTACACGACAATGCCGAGACCCCTTCCATCTCGACTTTTAAAGCCTTAAAACCTAAGACGACCGGCGCCAACAGTCAAGCCCAACCACCTCAACATCTTTTTCCTTCTCTCTTATAGACTCCCAACCCCCTTTCTCTACTCTCTCTACTTTAATCTCCAGATCCTTACAAACGCTGGCCATAACCCTCTACATATACACACCAAATAGGGTTGAAAAATGGGACATGTTGACCCGGAGACTGGGAGAAACCATGTTTCTCCGGGCTCAGAGTTCCATCGATATCTCCGTCCTAAGTGTTAGGCGCGATACAACATACTAAATATTTTACTAACACAGATATTTAGTCATTTTTTTAGAATTCTCCCATTAAAAAGGTATGCTTTTTCAAATAAATGCAATTTTGACGCGTTTTTATAGAACAAAAAATGAGATATATATATATCGAAATATTACTTTTCTTTGTTATTTTGTGAAAACAAGCGAGTATATTCATGGAGCTTCCAAGAGGAAGGACGTAATTTTTTATTTGAAAAGCATTTTTTGCATCCAGCATTTATATTGATGAAATTTTTGTACTTGAATTTTAAAGAATGTAATGATTCGTATCCTAAAGAAAGCACAAAAAGTCCTAAATTAATCCTAATCAATCTGTTAGTTCGCACATAAAAGCTAAAACTGCGTAACGGCGGAAATAAATGACTGACTGTTAATATTTTCCAATTGGTAATGCCCCGTTCACAATACTATCGTACGTAGTACGATCCTCCTTACGATGGTAGGCGGAAATCGTTGTGTGAATGCATGTCCGGAAAGCGGTAACACGCAGTTCCTAACGCTGCCACTTAACAGTGGTAAGCGCTGCTATCACGAGCGGAAACGGGAAATGGCGAATGACAAAAAAGTCAATCATTATATTGAATTAGATGGTGGTACTTTGATGAATAAACAAAGATGGGTGTCATTTGCTTTTAAAACCATGTCGAAAATCCCTAAACGCCACAGGAACGCGGAAATCCTCATTTTGTTCGCTTGCTCTTTACTTCTTCGGCGAGATTTCTGGTGAGGGCATCACTGAGTTGCGATAGTAGTGTGAATGCGTGAAGGGTTGCTACGATGGTACGAACGATAGTAGTCTGAACGAAGTATAACTCGAACACCCACCCACATGAGAATGTAACCACAGCTCATCGAGACTCTTTCTTCATCTCAAGCATTTTCTTCCTCCATTTCGCCCCCCGCAGATCCCTTAAAAAATTCTAGTAGTTTTCTTTTCTTTTTACTCTCACACAAGCCTCTTCAGTTCCTGGAACGCATTCTTTGGAGATCCCCCTTTTCTGTTTTCTTGCCATTCCGTCTCATGCTCCCCGAGGGGCTGTACACAATTTCCCAACGCACTGTAGGAGACTGTGACGAGAAAACGTTCTGCAAATTCATGAATTTCCTTTGCCCTCTCTTATCCTGTTGATATCCTGCAGAGCGTCGTGACATCAGGGGGGACCTAGCGGGTGGCCCTGAAACGAGAAGAAGGAAGGAAAGCAGGGGGAAGTCCGTATGTGACCTACCTGAGTGGTAGTAGGGTATTTTTAATGCGATTCAACGCTCTGAGCGGAAAAGAAATATTGTTGGCTGAGTATTTCAGGCAGATATTATATTGCAGTATATTGTCGTCCGGAGATATATGTTTAGGAGGGTTTATACTAGCAAGTTTATTGCGCAAGTTACGCACAGCACGCGACTTTTGACGTGAATTACTGCAGGTGTAAACAGCTCTGCGAGTCTACTTGCAGACTTATACAGTTTCGGCAAGTAGCTTGCACAAGCGTATTGCTGCCAATGTAAATAGCGGCCAATCTGTCTCTGCACTTACTTGTGAAAAATGTTTTTTCCAGAGTAAACTTCCCCGCAAGATTGTACCAAAGAAATCAAAGATGGTCTGTATAACATTGGTAAATATGCTGGTAACTGATGTAGACTTTCTCTAAATTTGTTGATCAATGCTTGCTGACACTATTAGTTTTATATTTCATGCTAGGTAAATAATTAGGGTAGGGTAGGTAGGTATGGGTAGGTAAATGATTAGTACAAGGAAAAGGTTTTCAATGAGAAATCTCTGAAATATCTAAAAAATGATTAAGCAAATAGTTTCTTTCTGTAAGTAAAAAAAGATTATTTTATTCAAGTTTTAGTGCTATGAAATTGGAGACACTAAACTACTTTTATTATTATCACTAGGTCTATATTATTAAAGCTCAAATTTTGGAAGGATATTGCTTAATATGCTGCAGTCATTATGCACACCATAGATTTCATTATGAGTATATGTTAATATTTCTTTTGGTAAACCATGTTTAGGAAGTGCAACAATGGAACCTAATATTATTAATTTCTGAATGAGAAGTTCATTATTAATGTATTTTGTGACTGTAATTCTGTAAAAATACCGCATTGCCAGTACTAAAAGTGTAATTGCTAGTAAGAATGTGATATGGCGTTTGACGGTCGTACATGCCTGGTATCGAGTCACCCCCTGTCACTCAATTTCTTTCTTTCAGGGTACCACGTAGTTCTAAGCTTTCACGAAAACTTCTAGAATGAGACGTTAGGACTTTAGCCACTAGTATTTTGTAATTGAGGGTGAAATAAGGTGTTCAAGGTGAATCCAATTACGAGGTCTGTAGGTCCCATCCGAGTCATTGGGGTGCTGAGCATTAATTCATTCATCATCTCGAAGATATGAGTAGTAAAAATGTGTGTTCAAATAAATCAATATTAATTCCCGCTATATTATCTCAACTGGGTGGTCAAATTTTTCTAGTCCACGATGTGAAGTTAATTCTAGACACGCAGTTAGCACGTGGGCCGAGTAAATAAATCTTCGTAGTGAGGGAAGGTAATGGGTAGGGAGAGGGGAGGTTGGGGTTTAAAAAAAATGCGTGCGTCCACTCAACGGATAAAAATGAAAAGTGCCATCCGTGGAGACTGGAATATATATCTGGGAAACAAATTTCACCCCAGTAACTCAGGCAGTTAAGACGCATTAAACCACTTTCGCGTCCTCGTATTATTTGTTCCCAAGTCGGTGTGCGTGGGTGGCGGGCGGCGCTTCTGCCTCGGACAAATTACTCGCGTGCTCTCCTGGCCGTAGATCGCGCCGCTCGAGGTCATCATTTGAATCGCATACTTCTCTTGGGTTTCAATTTCGCCCGCTGTAAATCCTCCCGTCGCCCATGTTTGTTTTATCCGTCTCCCCTGCTGGTTCTCTTCCCGTTGCGTCGAGTCGTATGCTGAGCGAGGAGGTAGAAATATACGGGAGAGGGCACTTCTAGCCCCATCCAAGGAATGTGAGCGTGGCAAGGATCCACACGTACGAAGTACCATGCACAACACCTTTATGGTGTGGCGCGGGGTGATCCATGCGAGGCACATAATATCCAATCCAGTTTTACGCCAAACTCCGCTTGAACTGCTTGGAATTACAAGCAGTCAGGGGAGCAATCAGAGAACAGCTAGGCCAGCGATGGATAACCGATGGCACGGGAAAGGTTTGTTGGTGTTTGTTGGCCAAGAAAAAGACGCTTAAATTAAGTTGGTTAGAGTGAGTTTTGCATGCATACATATTCGGGTGAAGCTATACATGCATGTTCTCATTAGTGATATCTGTTGACAAAAGTGAAAAAAGTGCATTTTACCAATTGTTTTCTTGGCAAATCAATACTATTTTAACTCGTAGCCCTATGGTACATTACAGATATTTTGTAATAATTCCATTGCATATTCACAGTTTTTTCTTTTAAACGTGAGATAAGACGTTTGTTATTATTATAATTGTCGCTAGTGAATATCAATGTATCATTCTGAATCTAAGTATAATAAAAAAACATATTTCAATACAATGTCGTCTGAATTCCGAATACCGCGCAGAAAACTTAGAGTCATAAAATGAATTAATAAAAGGAAAAAAAAATTAAAATATAGGTTTTGCATCATTTATATTACTGCTTGTAGGACTAGTTCTAAAGCATAAAAATATTCACTCGAGTGAAATGTGGCCCTAGAATTTTTTTCTACTTAGATATTTATTAAATTACGCACTCAGCGACCCGCGAATACCGCTCTAACCACCTTAAACTACCGATATTTTATGCACTACTGATTATTTCCTTAAAAGCGGCCAACACTTGGAAGTGACACAAGAACACACGCCCGGCACGTAATTACATTTTTTTGAATGCGGCGCGCGTAAACATATTGATTGCGGACCGCTTGAACCATAAACTAAATTATCGTAATGTAACATGCTCACATGCACTACATAGGTGAAGTTACAATTATTAGTTATTATGGGATAATTAGTATCCCATAATAACTAGTATTAGGAAACAAAATCATGTGGAACAGTAATGGTTTTACTTGGTTCCGGGAGAAATATTAATAATACTGCAATTACATGTAATTTACGCGGACCTATAATTTACACGTCGGTTTTATATGTTTGAAAAAAGGAATCCGGGTATGTATTTATAATAGTTAGTTACACTACTCTCTATAATAGTAAATTACACTACTCTCAAGCATGATGACTTCTGAAGAAAAATAAGGAAAACCTAACAATCACGGTAATCCATTTGGTTTGTCGGGATAGAACACGAATAGCATTAAATTTTGGAATTATCGCTGGAAGTAGACTAAAGGTCATGACTATATCAATAAACTTCGTTCAAGTATTCTACCAGATGATTTGTAGGTTCACGGACAGTCCCCATTCTGCATCCCAACCTCATTGACATTGTCTCGCTTTCCCTCCTAAGGATGGCCCGTTATTAGATCCCTCTTCAATTCTTCATATCTTCTACCTCCTCTTATTTCGCCCAGAATTCCTATACTCTTCCTTCCTCTTCCGCGCTTCCCCAGTGTTCTCCCCTCTATCATTCTCTTCAACATGCCCTCTCCTCTCAAAACCTCCTCCATCCATCACTTCTGCGTTCTCCGAACCTCTGCCACAAGCTTCCTCTCCTCTCCGACCATATCCAATACCTCCTCGTTCGTCTTTCTCGCCATCAAGCTAACCTCTTCCATCCTTCTCCAACCCACATCTCAAACGCCTCAAGTCTACGCACATCCTCCCTTCGCAATGACCAAGTTTCCGACCCATATAGCGCTACGCTCCATATTACAGTTTTCACCAGCCTCTTCTTTACGTCTCTTCTCAGACCCCCCCTCATCAATTCCCTTCTCTTCGAAAATACTTCTTTAGCGAGCGCAATTCTGCATCTGATGTCCTTACCACTAAACCCATTCGCCTCTAAAATACTACCCATATACGTAAACTGCTCGACCTGCTCTATCTTCTGCCCTCCCACCCTTATATTCAGCCCCGCCTTCTTACTTCTAGAAAATCTCATTACTTTCGTTTTCTTGTGATTATTCTTCATCCCATACTTTTCGCACTGCACCTCTAATGCATTCACCATTGACTGTAACCCCTTGGCAGACTGACTAACCAATGCTTGATCATCTGCAAATCTCACTGATTTTATCAGCTCCCATCCTACCTTTAATCCTACTTCCTCCTCCCCCCATGCCTCCGCTACCATTTCTTCTGAATACACGTTATAAAGCAACGGCGATAGTGTGCACCCCTGCCGCACTCCCCGTCCTCTCGTGGCCCATCCCGATTCTCCATTGGCTACCCTAACTTGCGCCGTCTGGTTCATGTACAAATTCCAAATCAGACGCCTGTCCCTCCAATCGACCCCTAATTTCTTCAACATTCCTATTAATTTCGTCCATTCCACCCGATCAAACGCCTTCTTGAAATCTACGAAGCATGCAAAAACATTCTTCCCATACTTTCTTTCTACTAGCGTCCTAATCACCACTATAGCGTCTCGCGTTCCCGTCCCTCTCCTAAACCCGAACTGGTCGTCACCCAGGTATTCATTTGCCTCCTTCTCTAGCCTTCTGTTTATAATTCTCAGAACTACTTTGGCCGCATGGGATATTAAGATGTCCTATTGTCTTCGCACGTTTTTGTCTAACTCTTATTTGGTATAGGAATTAGTACAGTTTTCGATAAATCTTCCGGCCACACTCCATCCTCATAAATCTTGCGAATAAGCGCAAAACGTTTTCCTCTTCCGTTCTTCCCCATGCTCTTTAAAAACTCTGTAGGTATGATATGTATTCCAACCGCCTTATTCCTTTTCATGTCTCGTAGAGCTCTTTTGATTTCGCTATCTAGGATACTTGGTCCGATGCCATCTCTGTCGATATCGTCTTCCATTTTTATATCTAACCTATTGGGCCTTATTTCTTTATCATACAGCTATTCAACATATTCCTTCCACCTCTGCTGGATCTCTCTTTCGGTTCTACGATCACCTTTCCCGTCTAGTCTGTTATCGTTGTAATTCCCCTTCCCTTATTACCACCGGCCAGTTCTTTTACTTTCCTATATAATGCATCAGCTCTTCCCTCTTTTTGGTATTTCTCTAACGAGTCGATCTGTTCTCTCCACCACGCCTCTCTTGCTTTCTTTGTTTCTCTTCTAATCCTGTTATTTAATTCTCGGTATTTTCTCTTACCTAGCTCTGAGTTTACACTCTTCCATTTCCTTTTCTCCTCCATCTCCCTTATCATCTCCATCGTGTTTTACGGTTTTCTAATTTTAGTTGCACTCACTACGCCTACCGTTCCTTTCGCCGCTTCTTCAATTCCATTTAAACTTCCCCATTCATCTTTCACTGATCTAACTCCGTGTTCCTCACCCATTATCTCATCCACATTCTCTCGATACTTCTTCTTCATTGCTATGTTGTTAAACGCAAGTAAAAGGCCTACTCTACCAAGTGAGGGTGGGACTTTCATGTGATTGATATATCACAACTATTATGATCCCTAATTGTACGTGGAAAAAATGACATTTTAAATCTATAGGTTCTGCAGCCTATTTCCTTTATATTATTTCTGTGATTGCTTCTACTGTAGTACGTTGGGTCTAGCATAATATGTTGCACTTCCGGCATAAAATTGTTTGCTTCGAACTTGCGTAAAAGATTAAACCTGTATTTCTCCCTTCGATCAGTTAGAGACTCCCATCCTAATTCCTCCAGCAATTCAACTTTCAGAAGTTGAAGATCACACAGTGATTGTAAAAGCTGACTAGTTTAGTCGGCGGCTACTAAGTAGGTTCTGCTGGGAGATTGTAGAAAACATGGACCGCGTCATTTATGAAATCAAGTAGATCAGCCAATATGATAGCGATAATGTTTGCAGGTTCTATATCGCATGATACTAGAAAGCTATCATCCTAGTGAGTATCATCGTACTTCTGCTGGAATAAGTATCTTTTGAAACGAAATTTTGCACTTTCCCACATTATAATTTATTTCATACCTTGGTTCCCGCTAATAATTTCCAATTTCTGGAAAAATTACCATTAATTTCTAGTCGGAATTAAATTATAGTGTGGACATTAGACAAGGACCCTGAAACATAGCAAATAATTGTTTGCTGTGATTCAGGGCCCATGGTCTAAAATAAATTATAGTGTGGACAAGTAATAAAATATAGTTTTTATATAAAAAAAATTTTTTTTCAAACTAAGTATTCTTAGGGCATTTGGCTCCGCGAAATACTCCAGTATTTTTTCAACCTCCTTACACATTTCGCGCTGGGTTCACAAGCCGGCCCAAAACCTGCCCAGTCCTCACCCAAACCCTCATTTTACACCCCCCTCCAACTCTTCACCGCACCACTCCTGCGCCATACATCACTGCCAAAAACCCTCCCTTTGTATAACCATACCTGCGGGTAGTGTTAAGCCTCGCGTCTCGGAGTAACGCCCCCCTACCACGTGAGGGATGAACCGCCACGAGGAAAGGCATTACGTTCCGAGTGAGCGAATGTTCTATGAGAGTGTTTGTGAACCGGTGGGGGATGGGTTTGGGAGGAGGAAGGGGGGAATGCTTGGGGGAATGTCGAGGGAGAGATAGGAAGGCACCCGCATTATCATTCTTCTCGAGGTAGTTAGGACGATGAGACTAAGGGCTGAAGGGGTGGGTTCATGTATTTCCCTCCCTTTCCAAATCGTGAGCCACCTGCAATGCAAACGCATTTGCCTTTGCTGGCAGAAAAACGGCTTTTGGACGTGCTCGTTCGTAAATTCAATGCAGTGCAATCATATCTTGCAGTTGCGTACGCTGCCGTATATGGAAGTCAGACTTGCCCTAAAGATGAGCGAGATTTATCCCTAGTCATAATAGATACCATATTCCAATTTTTTTAATTTAAAGAACTGTAAGAAGCTTGGAGTGAATGCTGTAAAATTTATGATTCAAAAACTTATTTTGGATGACTGAAATTCTCAGTAATTAACTAAATAGAGGTATAAGGTGATAAGTGGACTCGTTTTTTTTCACGCCAAACGCTGAAAACGCCTTCACAACTAAAGATTTGTTTACGATTCTGCAGGAATGTTTGCGGTGAATTATTACCGTATTTTTAAAAATAGCTGAGGAAGCGTGCAATATGCACTTAAATTTCTGACGATATCTATGCGTTAGGAAATTCCTCATTTCTAAACGATGTCTCTATGGAGTGCATGCCCGTACTTTTTCCCATAGAAAATGGCTGCCATATTTTGGCCAATATCTTGAAAAGTAGTATGAAAAGTGTCTGATATTTTGTAACCTTTGGAAACATGAGATTTTTTATTATTTAAAAGGAGGCCAAAGCCATCGAATTTTATGTGAAGTGCTATCTCGCTCTAAATCTGCCCTATCTCTCGTCCAAGTGTTGGGATCGTACCAGTTCTATCTTTTTTTTGTTTAAAAACTAGCCGGAGTACATTTCTTCGCCCGGAAGTCTTTGCATTATTCATACCTATTTATATGGAATGGAGCCTGCAAATAGTGGAATATTTTACAAAATCTTACCTACCGATTGATTTTGAACGCGAAAATAATCATCAACTCCGGTGTGTCATTGAAATGACGTTTATTTCGAATTAACATATGGGTACGAACAGAGTCCCACCGTATTTTTTATGAGGTCTTGGCCCTTTATACCTTTACAAAAAGAATTAAGGAAGAAAGCTTCAACGGTATGCGCAACCCTTGTTAAGGAATTTTGAGTGATTTTTGTTTGTGTAAAGATTTACGTAAAATGTGTACACGTGTTCTCAGTAGTGATTACTATATATATAAATGGAAAACAATTCATCATACGGGTTTGGTATGTTGTCAATTCAATTCTATTTTAGCACGTTGCCTTCAGGTTTATGACATATAATTCGTAATAATTCAAATAATATGAGTACAGATTTCTTTTATATGCGAAATAATACATTTCTTATCAATATAATTGGTATAATTACTGTTGCTAACAAATATCAAAGTATAAATGAAATACTTAAACTTTGTGGTTTCACAGTGATAATTTCATTTTCACGACCCGGGTGCATTCAAAATTATCATTGTGGAACCACAAAGTTTATGTTTTTCATTTGATAAGTTCCACCAAGTAACGCCTGAAACTACCAAATAGAAAAGTGTCATACCGAGTCAAATATTCGAAAACAGAACATTCAATATAATTTCATCTACATATCGAATTCCGCGTCGAAAAACCTAGTCATAACGTACTTTAATTTCGGAAAAAATTAAAATATAACCCTTTTATAATTTCCAATACAGCCTACATGATGAATTCCAACGCATTAACGGATGCACTTAAATGAAATGTGGTCCAAGAAATATTTTCCAGCTTGCTTAGTAAGAATTAAAATTAGCTATAAATGACCCTACGATTAGCTCTCCTTCCACCTTAATCATTAATATGTATTGAACATTATAGGGAGGGAAAATGTCAGCCTAGCGTGTCACAAAAATGTTTACGATCCAAACGAAGCTTCATGAAAATACGCTGATATTGCTCGAGACTCATCGGAGAAGACCAACCAAACTATTGGAAATTAGGTCATGTACTAGTATAAAATACTTTTGTGAATAACAGATTAAGTATTTTGAAGTTATGAAGGGTTATTTGCGATCTTGGGAGCAGTAACAGAACTAGCAAGTCAAACGCGGAGACTACCCTACTCCGCCGTCTGGAGCCAGTTTGAAGGGAACGGACTAATAATTGAAAATCGCCTCCTGTCATCATGTTTCGCTACCACTATGATGATAGAATCAATGGTTTTACTTCTCTATTGATTCCTTATGTACTTGATTGAATAAAACTGTGTCTAAACCCTCTTCCATAATTCCTAGTTTAACCAAAACAGCGTAACCATGTGACACACTTGGAGAACATACTTGACTTTTATACAAGTACCAAGGCAATCTGTTTCCTGACGACGTGAAAAATATTTTTCTAATCCCTTTATAACCCAGTAGATTTTGTCAGGAGAATAAAATTAGGGATATAGACAGCAGAACGGACAGTTTTTAAAATGTATTATTTCCCGCGAATGATAAGAGACTCCTATTTTAGTTTCCACTCAGACTTTATTATGTATTATGTTTGTCGATAGGTGTTGCTTATTGGTTGATTTGCTCCCTAATTCCTGTTTCTTTATCTGCTACACAGTAATATCAGCACGTTATGGATATTTGCTGTGCAACTCTTTCATATATATTTGCATTTGTGTAGTAGCACAATGCATTGAAAGTCTTAGTTTCTATAAGATTAGAGGCATACGTATAGTGTAGTGCATGTTGGTAAAATTTCACCATCAAGTAGGTATTTGCTGATGCAATAACAGTCGTAGTTTGATTAACTTTAGTTTGGTGTATTGTAGTGCATGTTGGTGATAGCTCACTCTTTGCCACTCACATTTGAGGTGACTCGTAGGATACCCTGTAGATGTATAGGGCAAACGCAGGTGCTCATTGCCCTTCTCTAACTTTCTTTTCCATTTCTTCCCTCCTCCACAACTCACAACGTGACGCGAAAGGGGACTGTCACATTGTCTCCTCCGGTCATGGTTCGTCTGCCTGCCTCCTATCTTCCTCGAAAACGCTCCTCAAAAGCAATCTGGTGGCTCCGATCTGCTCCTCCCCCGCTCATACCCCCTTTGTGTTTCGGGAGGTCCAATTGTCCTAGTCGCCAAGGGAGATGAACAAAAAAAACAGCACACTGCCCTTATCTTCCCCAAAACTCAGTCGCCCCCTTTCCGATAGAAATCACGAGCTTTCTGTCGTACAATGTCCGTATGGTTGACTGCCCCCGAGTCACTGTGAGCGGCGAATGCTTTTAGGGCCCATGCTTCCTGTCGTTGGAAATAAATCCGTGTCCAGTTATTGCGCACATATGGACCGGGTGATTACACGTTTCTTTTTTTAACTGTTTAACTGCATTATTAATATTCTAGTCTATATAATATTCATGTGCGTGAAATGAAGTACGCAATCACCAACAATGTTCCATGTAAGCAGTAACGTAACCGGGGGGGGGGGGGGCATAGGGTCCGGATTTCCTCTCATAATTTGAGTACCATTATGTATAATCTACCCATCAGTTTTAAGAAAAAATGGTATTTGTTTAAAGCATAAAAATGCAATTTTTTTCAAACGCTTCTTCCATTTTTAAAGTAAGCCCCTGTGATCGGAAAACCAATGTTTGAAGAAGGAATGGAAAGGTTGGATGCTGTCAACGTTTTCGGCAAGATGATATGATTATCCATAAGTGACTCATGTATGGAATAAAAACTCTCGGCACACATCATTGACGTGGTTTGCAGGATGAAATTTAGGATTAAGTGACATTAATGTCGTTAATGCTTATTAGGTAGTGCGAGAGCTTAACACACACCTCGTCAGTGTAGTCTCGTATTTTTGGGGAAAGTATAGGTGTTAGATAAATTCTGAATACTAATCTTATTGAAATCAAGGTGCTCTCGACGAAATTTATTCACATTTTCAATGCAATGATCATTAAAATGAGAATTGCAAATGGCTTTTCCCTTTTATTTGATGATTCCAAAGCTCACATTGGATATTTAAAACAAAATGTAGTCTTTGGGGTCCTGGAGTTTCAATTAATGCAAATTAATACTTCGCGCAACTGTCAACGTAATTTTTGAAATAATTAATAGGTAGCTATTTGCATGTGGCAAATGAAATGAAACAAACTCCTCACGATCCCTTGAAAAATGTTTCTGTGATTAGTTGAGTTGGCCTGAAATATGAGAAGTGAATGCACGATGGCTTTCACCTTCACGTGTACGGAACCATCAAATCGTGAGAGATTTATACAGTTTGAATGTGACAGTGACGAATCGTACCATTTTCATGTGAAAAAATTTATATTAGTTTTTTTTTGGAATATCTGTTGTCGTTGTTAACCAGTCGTGCACATGAAACAACGGAGAGGAATGGAATATTTCATTTGTTTTTTAACGTTCTCCTTTTTATGCGCAAAATCACGTGATTGGTGGTCTGAATGGACCACGCAAATTCACATACCAAGAATATATGGCCTTAAACGAATCGAGAACTATGAAAGCGGATAACTCATGAACAGGTCGGTTGTGTGATTCATTTCTGTATTTTTACGCGGCACTCTTGACATTTAGCCATTTAAATTTACTTCATACCCTACTCTATTGAAGCTCACGGCCTATCATGTGGTAAAATGACAAAAATACCAGTAGTTTTTCGGACATTCTGTTTTTCTGTGCATGTCACTTCAAAGCTGGAGTTTTTATGCGTTGGAAATGTTAAGTCCGTCATATTTTAAAGGGATTGCTTCAGGGATCGCTTTCAGACCGGTGATTTAAATTTAGACTTAATCTTTAATCTAAGCTCCTAACCGATGTATTTTCTGACGACGTTAATAACATTTTTTTAAACCCGGCATGCTACCGTAGAAGATCACGAGAGTAAAATTAGGAAAAGGGACTGTGGAACGGATAGAATTAAAATGTCATTTTTCTCGCGAACGATAAGAGACCATAACGACTGCCAATGACATTTTTCACTAGGTTTGTCAATAGGTAGTGTAGGTAATTAGTTGTTTTTTCTCCCTAATGCTTGTATCGTTATGTGCTACCTAGTACTCATAGTACGCCGTGTAAGCTTCTGGTTGGACTCTTGTATGACAGTGCTTCTATGTAGTTGCAAAAACATTAATGAAGCCAGTTTCTCTAAAGGCTGTTTTAAACGGGGCGCTTAGTTGCGCTATTTGATGTACAGAAATTGCGAGAACACGGGCATGGATTTAGAGTAGGTCTATTTTTCCATCGGTCGTTTATGTATTTGCGAAAGAATTATAGCAATTCACGGATTTGCATGACGCAATCTTTTATGCACATCCATACATACATCAGATTGTGCAATAAAGTGCATCTTGTAAAACGGCCTTAACATCTGTAGCACACCTATAGTGTAGTGCAGGTTAGTGAAATTTCACATCCTAAGAAGTATTTGTATTTTTTGGCTAATGCACCAATGGCCGTAGCTTCAATAATTTTACTACCGTACGGTGTAGTGCATACTACTGGCGATAACTCACCTCTGCCACACACCGCTTAGGTGACTTTCGGGGTACTATGTTGATGTAGAAGGGCCCACTTCCGAATCTTAGGGAATTTGGATAGACATGAGCAAAAATCAGACTAGGGTTATTTCTATTTCGTTTGCCTAACATTAACACGAGAAATGTACTCATTCCATGTTGAGGCAAATAAATCTGTATGCTGAACAGCTAAGGGTTGAAAAAATATCTAGAATTGAAAGCTCCTAATAAGATGTGTGACATCGGCACTTTTACTTCAATTATTCCGAGCTCAACGTTTTCATCATTTCATGGCATATTTTGTTTCTAGAATTAGAACACTTGACTAAATTAGTAGCCCTTTGCCCAAGTCAGCTCAAATTACTTAATTTTGTTCAAAGCGATGTCACATAGCACATGCACCTTAAATTACGCCATTCGCAAAACCCGCGAGCTATAAGTAAGAACCTCATAATAAAATTGGTCGTGAAATCACTATTCTTGATTCTCTCTTAGCCATTAACATCCTTCTGTTTCCCTATTAGTATTTTCAGTCTTTAAATGCGATATAAATCTTTAAATGCGCTGCGCTCATCTAATCACTAAACAATGCTCAAAGCTCAAGGGGTTAAGTTTATCCTTTCGGAATGCGCGGCAGGAGATCATTTAAACGTATTTCTTCGAAAAACATTACGTGGATGACAGCATTGCGAAATAATTGACATTTCAGATTTGGAAAAACTAATTAAAGCCCATGATTTCCTCGAAGAAGATGACGGATTAATATTTTGGCGAGAGCACTTTTCTCGGATTCATCAGAAATTGACGCCTCGGATTTCCCAAGGGTCTCACGAAAGCACTTTCTTCCGAGCCATTCACTCATCCGACCAAAACGTTTCCGAAGCCAAGCTCCATTGTTTCCGAACACATAATTGTCTCGTTAGCTCAGATTTAAGGGATGGGTTGGAGATTAATTTTTTTTCTTCTCCAGGAGGAAAGAGGTTAAGAGACGGAACTCAAACACACACCTACGGATAATTTTCCGAAAGACCTCCTTTCCTGGAAAGGAGAGCCTTGATAAGGGAAAGAAAGAAAAGAAATAATAAAAATCCTTACGCCGAACAAAAAAAATAAAAAAAATCCCCAATCCCACGCGCCAGCCTTTCCGCACGTGAAGGGCAGACAAGTCAGTCAGATTGCAGTTCTTTCACTCTCCTACCTTTCTTGACCTTTCATTTCCCCAGCTCCTATTCTCTTGCCTCTCTCATTCTCTCTCCCCTTTTCCGTAGGCATAACAAACGAGCCTTGCTCTGCAGCACGGAGCAGGAGAGTGATGGAAGAAATGGCGCACAAGGAATCTCTGACCATGTCCCTTATCACTCGCCAGCACACCCGAGAGCGCTATTTTTCTAACCGGGGCCGGTGAATGGGGGTCCTATTCCCTTCCTTTTTCAATGGCGTCGTGCAAAAATCTCCATTCCTCCTCATGTACTCTCGTCATTCTCCTCCAGTGTCGTGTTCCTGAGCAGTCTCGGGGAATAATGAAGCGTCACACACGTGCTTTCGTGTGCCTGGCATTAAAGAAGCTGGAGAATTTACATCAACTGTAGAAATAGATATTTTTATTTAAGAGACTTGAGAGATTTTTTTTTCTATCTACAGATTTGCGTGACACTTTGGATACGTGATCTTAAAAGTGATTTGTACAGAAAAAAGTGAAAAAATATGGAATTTACCGATATGTGTTTTTTTGGCAATTCGATGCTATTTCAACTTGTAGCTATGCGGTGCACGAGACATATCTATCCACCATTAGATTCCATGTACGTATACACATTTTCTTCTAAACGCGAAATAACATATTTCATTTTCCTATTTTTTTTCTAACAAATATCAAGTTGTCACGCCAAGACAAAGATGTGAAAAAACATAATATGAGAAAACTTTCGATTACTGCACCAAAACTATCAATAGCCGAAGTCCTAACATGCCTTAATTATGGCCAAACATGATTCTCGTACCATTTCCATTACTCTCCAGCCACCAGCCGATATCTATGGTCCTTTTGCAATCTAGGTGTCCCACGAGTTGAAACAAGGGAGTGGGGTATGGAGCATTAGAAAAACAGCCGCTTTGTAGCAAAGCCTGTGTTCCTCCGTCAAATTTGGATGCAATTTTACATAAGTTAGATGCAATAGACGTAGACCATGTGACATGTTGGAGTCGTTTCATAATAGCATTTGATCCAACGTTTTGTGCACGTTTTCTTTGGAAGAAATAAATAGTATATGCATAAATTTTCCATCCAAAAGTTGTTATCTGATCTATTGGAGTGTTACAATCACGGGCTATTGGGGTGTTGCCATCTGTATCTCATAGCCAATAATCGAGTAACATTTGGAGCCCTAAAACAGTTACTCTACTCATTGGGTTCACGTAAAAAATTAATTAATGTACAGTGGGGGGGAACTGGATTGTGGAGGAGATTCTGGGGTAAAACGCTTTCCGAAAAGGGGATTGATGGAAAGAATGGTAGTGAAAAGGAAACTCTCTAAAAACGAAGAATATAAATAATTGCTATGCCATGGACACATGACGAGAATGCCTGAGTGCAGACTTCCATAAAATGTGTTAGGTCCCTTAAAGTCAAATTAAGGGTACTTGAGATGGTGAGAATTTCAGTTTTTAAAATTTTAGGTTAGAGATTTAGTCTAAATGTTCAACTGCGGTCTGAATTCCTTCTTATTATGCAATCTCTCTCCCATACTCCCACGGAGTCGTGGCTCCGACAAGTCTACGGACATAATGAAGCGTCGCACACGTGCTTTCGCAGATACTAGGGAGGGGGAGGATGAGTGGCAGGGGATGAGAGGGAAGGGAGAGATTTAAGAGGGGAATAGCTCGGCAAAGCGAAGGATAAAAGGAAAGGGGAGGAGGTTTTTTGAGTCGGACGTGAGGGGGCGTCGCAAATGCTTTATGAAAGAGAATGAGAGTGAGCGACAAGGGGGGGGGAGAGAGAGGGACAAACCGCGGTGGAGAAAGAGAGAGTAGCCAGAACCATCTACTTGCAGCGGCATCAATCAGTCCGAGCATGGTACGATAAAGGATGCCGAGGCGGACGTATTCAGGCTTTTCGTCGTCCCCCGTGTGCCTGTCGGGACGGCTCTCTGAGAGAAAATTACTGCGGCCTCAACCTCCCCACATTGCACTGGGAAAGCCGGCAGTCGGGTTAAAAAATATAAAAACATCGCCGAATGAAAGGGGGTCTTATTAATATTGCGGGAGTCTCATATGGAGCATATCAGTTTAAATCTTAATTAACGCACTGTACTAGTCCCCCCCTTATCAATTTCCTTATCACAGGGGTTCTAATAATTATTCTTTCACGCGATCCTAAACACGCGACGTTATATACTTGTATCAGCCCGACACACAAAAGGTACCCTTCACTTTATCACTTCTTACCTTGAGAGAGATCCTTTCCTTTCGGTAGTCCTTGGCGGCAAAGGTTAATGGATTAATTCATGCACTAAAATGATACACTTGAACAGTACATATATTTATAATAACCCTTTTATTCTTTACTTATGAAACAAATTCACTTTAGTTACTCAATTAATCAATATATGTTCCCTTCTCAAATATATTCGTATTAATTTATAATGTTTGTTCTACTTCACCGGATATTGTACAAAGTGAATTTCGCCGATACTCTATGTCCCAGTATCTGTTTATCGGATTCCTGGATCCTTCCTTAACACAGGACACTGGCGTTGGTAATTGCTGTCCAAAGCTGCTTACTCCCGGCAAATTATCACTGCAAAAACTCTCGTATGACTTTCACTCGATAAACGTCTCTTGTGGCTCCCTTGTTAAGAAGAAGCAGAAGAAGAAGCCCCGTTCCTTGTTTGACAATCCCTTTTATACTTTCTCATCTCCCCTCCTGTATGTTCTAGAACATTCCAGGTTTTCTCCCCTTCTCTCGTATCTGATAGGCTATTCCCCTTTCATTATTATAAGTTTGTTTACGTAAACAGAAAATGGTATTGTTTAGAGTTGTTTTCATAACATAGACGGCATTGTTATAGTTTGTTTACGTAAACAGGAAATGGTATTGTTTAAAGTTGTTTTCATAACATAGACGATATTGTTGCCTCGCGGTAGCACGTGTTCCCAAAATATACACAATGGCGTCCTTAATCGTATACTTATGCCAACACGGCCAAAATGGCGTGTTACATTAGCCCCATTAAAATAATGACTTGGAAATATAAGAAAGGAATTATTTTAAAGCCTTCAAATGTAAACTAACGCGGCCCCAACGCCTTCAAACTTTAGCCTCCCTCTAAATAATGTCTGTGCCCAAGTATATTGTGTTACAGCAGAAATCACACATGAATACATTTATATCAATAAACACAATTACAAACAGCGTCTCCTCCTTTAACTCAAGACATATGATATACCATATAACAATATGGTCTCTTCCCTTTCTTCCTTGCTTGAAATAGGCAAATAACCAATGAAAATCTTATTCACGTAATTTAAAATCAAGGACATATTATATAAATCGACGTTATTAACTGATACATTGAACGTGAATATAACGTGCAAATAATAAAACTGTCCATCTTCTTCTCAACATTCATTCTCACTTTTAACCCCTTCAAAACACTGGGTTATCAAAAGGCCATAATTCACATTACACATATACACTTCACAGCACTTAAAGTTCCTTCAGGTGATACACTCTCCCTCCTTCCGGCTCAATCTACGTCCACGAGCCCATTCATACATAAGAAAACACGAATCAAATAATGGCAACATGACACTGAATATACACACATTGAGAAAAGATATCACGAAACATACATATTGTGCTAATCCACCTGCCGCCAAGTTCAACCTCTCTCTCTCGTTCGTAAGCTCCCCTCGCATGTCGGGCCCTGATACAATGTATATTATCGGTAAACAGTTCTCCCTTGCTTGAACGGATCAAATTATAATGTTGCGGCGCTGGTTTCCTCAGTTTAATGACTGCGTGCTATGGTCAGTTGGACTACGGTCTTCTTCTCGTGTGCTCGTGTGATGTGAGTGATACCAAGTGCTGTGCTATTGTTCCCTATATGGTTTAATATTGCTGAAGTGGAAAGTGCCTCGTATTTCGTTCTTTTGTGGATTAAATACTACACACGTGGCTGGCCCTCGGAATTCTGAAATCTCATATGGACCTTCGTATAATGCCAGGAAGCCGTGATAAATCCCCCTTTGCTCATCGGATACCGGATTGGTACGTACTAAAACCTCATCTCCTATTTTAAATTTCGTTCTCTTCCTCTTATCTTTCTTCCTTCTTCTCTCCGCCCGTTTTTCGCCTTTTTTTTATGATATTTTCACGTATCTTTGCCCGTTGCTCCTTCGGTATGTCCCAGAATCCCTCTCCGTCTTCCGGCCTCGGCATGTTGGGACCTTCGTCATGCTTTGCCGCTAATAGTTTTCCTGCTCCGGTTTCCCTGCGGCGTTGCTTTCTTCCGCCATCATGGAATTGACAGGGCGCTCTCTCATCGGTGGGCGCGCCTCCGCCATATTGTTTTGTCCTCGGCGTCGATCAGCTGGTCTCTCGCCCGGCCGTTGAGAGTATCCCTCGCCGCGAAAGTTATCGTCTCTCCGTCCGTCTCTCTGCTGGCTCGACGCTTGCCACTCTCGTGGTTGTGACCTCTTCGAGTCCCATCTGTACTGCTGGTTGTGTTGGGATGTGTCTTCCGGTGTCCTCCACGTACGGTCTCCATGGGTCCTTGGGTATTGGTCTCCCCATCTTCGGTGTCCAGTCGCCTCGGAGTTTCCGTCCTCTCGCGGTATGTTATCATAGCGGGCCAATAACGTCAAGAATTGCGGGATTGTATTTACATTATTTGAAATCATGCCGACGCTCACTTCCATGCCAAAGTGTTTCTTGAGAACAAGAATGATCATTCCGTCCTCCATTGGCGGCGTCAACTCCCTCGCTACGCTAATTTTGGCCGTCGCATATTCTACTCGCGTGAGCCCTCCGTTCTCCTTGTATTTTCCCGTGTCGAAACTCCGTTTTATCAGCATTTGACGTTCATCTCCCCAAAACTGCTCCGTGAAAATAGCTTGGAAAGCGTTCACATCTTCATACAGGTGTCGGGTCGCAGAGAACCATTCCTCTGCTCTCCCAACCATTCCTTGTCTGATGACCTGGAGCATCATCTGGTCAGGTAACCGATATATCTCTTGGTATTCGCACAGCTCCTGTAGGTATTTCATGGGTCTTGATGTATGCCTCCCGTCGAACGTTGGGACCTTTAATTGTACCATTCCCGCGGGTGCCGTTGTGACGTTAGGTCTCCTGCTTTCCTCACGCACGATGCGTCGGACTGCCTCTTCATCTAGCCCAGCTGCTTTTGTGGTGGATTGTTGTCCCAGCTCGTCCGCCATCTTCTTGAACCTTTCCTCCACGTTCTCATGCAAATTCACGTAACTCGCTTCTAACTTTCGGACCTTGAGATCGCTCGCCTCCAGCCTCGCTCCTACTCCGTTAATTTCTTTCGCGACATCTTCGCATAACTCTGCTAACGCCCCGTCTGTTTTGGCAAACCTTTCATCATAGCCATGTTCGAATGATGCAATAAGTTCCTGCGTCTGTCTATGTTCTCCTGCTATTTTTGCCATTTCTTCCAAAAGCTTTCTCTCTCTTTCGTCTGCTTCTTCCCTAATTTGCCCCAACAATTCTGCATGTCTTCTCTCTTGCCTCTCAGCCATCTCCTCTAAGATCGTTCTATTTCTCTCTTGCCCTTCAGCCATCTCCTCTAAGATCGTTCTGCTTCTCTCTCGTTCTTCTTTTGCTTCTTCTGCCCTCTCTCTATCTCTTCTATCTTGTTCTTCTTTTAATTGCCTAAATAGCGCTTGCATCTCAGTTTCCACCGGTTCCTCACTATCGACCCTAAATTCATACGTGCTTATATCTATTCCCTCCTTTTCTAGCGCGTGTAATAATCGCTGCTGCAATTCTGGCTTGGTTCCCCCTACTAACAAGTCCCTCTCTCGTAATAATTGCCGTAGCTCTGCCGACTTCAGCTCCGGAAATTTCTTCATGTTGGCCGCCATCTTCTTTCTTCACTCCTTCGGGATGATCCTCCTTCTCTCCGGTTCTCGTGGTCTCACCTAATGAGTAGTCAGGCTCTACACTTTGGGCGCCATTGATGTACTAGTCCCCCCCTTATCAATTTCCTTATCACAGGGGTTCTAATAATTATTCTTTCACGCGATCCTAAACACGCGACGTTATATACTTGTATCAGCCCGACACACAAAAGGTACCCTTCACTTTATCACTTCTTACCTTGAGAGAGATCCTTTCCTTTCGGTAGTCCTTGGCGGCAAAGGTTAATGGATTAATTCATGCACTAAAATGATACACTTGAACAGTACATATATTTATAATAACCCTTTTATTCTTTACTTATGAAACAAATTCACTTTAGTTACTCAATTAATCAATATATGTTCCCTTCTCAAATATATTCGTATTAATTTATAATGTTTGTTCTACTTCACCGGATTATGTACAAAGTGAATTTCGCCGATACTCTATGTCCCAGTATCTGTTTATCGGATTCCTGGATCCTTCCTTAACACAGGACACTGGCGTTGGTAATTGCTGTCCAAAGCTGCTTACTCCCGGCAAATTATCACTGCAAAAACTCTCGTATGACTTTCACTCGATAAACGTCTCTTGTGGCTCCCTTGTTAAGAAGAAGCAGAAGAAGAAGCCCCGTTCCTTGTTTGACAATCCCTTTTATACTTTCTCATCTCCCCTCCTGTATGTTCTAGAACATTCCAGGTTTTCTCCCCTTCTCTCGTATCTGATAGGCTATTCCCCTTTCATTATTATAAGTTTGTTTACGTAAACAGAAAATGGTATTGTTTAGAGTTGTTTTCATAACATAGACGGCATTGTTATAGTTTGTTTACGTAAACAGGAAATGGTATTGTTTAAAGTTGTTTTCATAACATAGACGATATTGTTGCCTCGCGGTAGCACGTGTTCCCAAAATATACACAATGGCGTCCTTAATCGTATACTTATGCCAACACGGCCAAAATGGCGTGTTACAGCACTCAGCTCCGGTTTTTTTATAGTCTGGTCAACGTTAACCGCAAGATGACGTAGCCTTTTCATACTGTAGATGTTAACTGTGAGCTCGGGGTTTGAATATTTAATCAGAATCTTGGTTGATTTACGTGAACCCAATCAATGGAAAAAAGTTTTAACTACGCTATTTAATAACGAGAAAACAATTAACCAGAATTTTAAAACTGCAATTTATTGCATTTATTCACACAAAAAAGTTTAAAAATATCATTCATAATTTTATACATATTAATAAAAATACGTGCAATATTTTTCCCTGGCTACTTTTTAAAGTAGGCAATAGACTTGATAAATGGAAAGGTACCTACTTTTTATTGGTAAGAAACCTAATAATTGGAAGTTATCATCACAAAGACGTTTATGCGTCGCATACAAAGTGACTTAAGTCATGCAACTTGGGATGATATCTTATTCATTGTAATCCATGCTTTATTACTTGTACATGATTTGCTGTAAATCATTTGGTTAAAATTACAATTTTCAGCTGAAAACAGATTAATTTTCCCCACTAGTATAGCCCATTTAGATATTTATGCGATGATATATCGGCCAAAATTAGATAGTATTTTCATTTATCTATGGTGGAAGAAACATAACACAGAAAGTTTAGAGCCAAATTTTCGGAGACCAAAAAGATTTTTAGCACTAAAATGTTCCTCCCATAAACTAATGTGGCAGCTCGAATGATGCGGGAAATTCAAATGCCAGTGCCTGCACGTGACACAAAATTTTACCATGCACAACAGTGCAATACATTAATCTCTAACATCCAAAATAATATTAACTGGGCAACTTAGATTCAGCATGGCGGTGACATCATTTATTTTTTCTTACCCTCTTAACTTAGTGAAGCCAAGTAATTCAAATGACTAACTGTCTAAGAACTTTTTCGAGGCTAACTTGTGAATGCCTCCTAATAAGAAGGTAAAAAAAGGTCGCTGGGACAGCCTACGCTTTTTGTCGGCTCTCACAGCGTGAGAAAGTTGACAGTCTGAATATTTTTGTCGTGTATGTTGAGCAGGTGGGGAGTCACACTGCTAAAACTAATGGGGAGGATATCTCATGCTAACGCTGACGCTAATGGACAATGAAGAGGAAAGCTATTTGCCATGGCCCCTCGCTCAAGAGAAACTGCGCAAGTTGAATAGTGAATGAGACGGCGCCGTATAATACTAAGCATTAAAAAGAGGAGTGGGTTTGGGAACACATTCGGGAGGAAGCGCTGAGTGAGGACATAGGAGTGGAATTAACCAAGCATTGCTCCTTCTACAAAGAGCTTGGCACTCCTTTCATGCGGTACCGTTAAGCATTCACTCCCTGATTGATGATAAAACGTACCTTTAACAATCCATCGCACAGACCAGCGGAATGCTAAATCAATGGCGAAGCGTGAGGGTACATGTTCGTGGAGGAATTTTGGCGCCAGTTGTTTTGCTTGTGAGGATTCTCACGAAAAGGATTTTTCATAATACCAACGAATATTTTATTTATTTTCCATATATTAATGGAATAATATGAAACCTATGAATAGTAGGGACGGTATTTTCGGCTAAAGTCCGAAAATAACTGTAAATAATTCCATTGATCGATCTCGATGAGGCTAAACGTTATTTGTTTTACCGCAGGAATGTTAATGAGCGAATACTCGAAATATATTTGACGGATTTTTTCTCGTAAAGAGATGAATATTCTCATTTTCTTTATCAAACACCGTTTTTTGCCTAACTTACTTTTTAAATATTAATATGAAATTGTTTTACCTAAATTTATAAGTCTTATGCACTTATTGGGATATATTATCTAGACCAAATAATCCTATTGACGTGTTAAAAACTCCATATAAAATTACTACACCCACTAAAAATATTAGAAAAGAATTAATTTCTATACATTGACTTTTGTTCATACGTATTATTTTTAATGCTATGGTACCTTTCTGCTGTTCTGTTACTAGCCCCCCACATTTAAAAACATCTTAATTGATAATGACGAAAGGCCAACTATCTTCAGATATTTTGGCATTACTACAGATTTTTTCAGAAACATTTTAAAAATGATCTATCAGCAAGACATTTACCTGGGATGGATTTATATGGGCTTTCTCACATTTTTCCTTCCATTGTTAATTTATCTTATGCTATATGAATGCGTAAAATATTTGCTGACCCTGAAAACTATTTAAAATCATGTACTGAACAATTTTTAAATAAAACTTAAATTTACGAAATGGACTGCCATGCAGGGAGTGGACTGCATAGAGGAAATGGACTGCATGATGGAAATATTCATTGAAAAACACTCTTTTCTTTGGACTTGCTCTAACTGTATTCTAAGGTGTTTAAGCTCAAAAGCATTTGCGGGAGGCCATTCAGAATATTCTCGCAGAAGCGGGACAAATTCCTTTCCCTGCTGTGACACAAGTGGCGACGTTTAGGCTTTTTCTCGAAATTTTTCCACTCGAAATTCCTCTTACAGTCTTCGTTGTTTCCCTTCTCTCCAAGCGATGGGCTCCTTTGATCCAGGGATATGACGTCACTTCCTGGATATGCTTTTCTCCTCCGCGTTGAAGAGCTTAACTCTCACCTCCGACTCACTCCGAGACAATCCCTTGGCAAGGAGTTGTCTTCCACTGTACGGGGATCACCTTATCTCGCCCGAAAGTGCCTCTCTCATGATATTACTCTCCCGCTGGGGCTCTAGGAAAAACATTAATGCAAATGAATGTTCATCTATATGTGTGATTTGGCAATGGCTTCAACATGAGAAGCTAGATGAAAATGGAATATATACTTTTTTAACTTGCTTAGATTGAATGCAGATACTATTTCTCATAATCATACTTTATAATGTAATAATGCGACTTAGTTTCTGACTTGAGTTGGTGGAACTGTTTCATATTCAATGATAAAATGCCTATTTTTATTTATTTGAATGTAATAATAGTGAACTTTGATATTTAACATAATCACAATGCCTTTATAAGTTTGTAAATAATTGAAACAGCAATTAAAAGTAAAATATGAAAAACTTACATTTCATATATCAAAACCGGGATGGAACATGTGCCAGTGTATCTATATATTTCATCGTCGCGGACAGATAGGTTTCAAACCATACTTACGGTATTCGGCAATATTTGATGTAGATTGTCTTTAAGGGGGCTTTTGACAGGAATCCGGGCATTTAGACCTTCTTGGTCCATTGTGCCAACCTCATGCCTGTCTGCCACATGCAGGCAGGCACGGTGAAGGTTTGTATGGTCACCTATCCAGCCCCACCCGGGCCCGGGCCCAACATTGCTTAACTTCGGTGATCTTATGCGAACCGATGTGTCAATGTGGCTGGGACCTTACCACCATTTGATGCAACTTTATACTGTGTACACTGCAAGACACAGATAATAAAGATCACCAAAGCATTCTTTAGTTCGTTTCATAATCTTTTAGGAGAAGAGCTTAAATCTTAACGATGTGTTTCTCACTGATCTAATTTCACAGCATAAAAACTGTTGCTTATCAGTCGATGCCAGATTTAGAAATTATGTTTTTGATAAAGAAAGGCAATTAATTTTGGGTTTCGTGTAACACGAAATCTTTCACATGCGGGTTGCTGTGATTTTAATGGACATTAGCTTCTGTACTTGGCAAATAACACAGGTTATTTTCTCTTCTTGCTGGCATATTTTGGAATGAAGTGTATGAGAGATATTAGTTATTCTTAATGGTTTAACCTAGATATTTCCTTAAACTTCCGTTTTATTATCTCTTACTGAACCTTTGGTGGATAAGGCTCTTCCAGCTCTAAACCTGGAGGGATTTTGGGCTTCAGAAGTTGGTGCTGAATTGAGGAAATTCATTGAGCTAATGACACATTTGATGTATCACACGGACATGCGTACGAGTCAAGATATAAATTTAAAATTGTTAAGATTCGCCGTGAAATGAGTTGGCTTAAATAGCACTTGAAATAGATTCCAATTCAGGTCAACCTGATATCCTAATTGTCGGTAAGATGTGATAGCCAGTGACAACTACCAAGCCACACATCGAGATAAACATTGGTATCGTAATAAAATAGCATTTTTGACCTGAAAGGTCACTTTTACTTATTCTGAGATTATCCGTTGGCCGACATTTGTGATTTGTAGTTGCTGATTGCTAGACCAATGTACGCATTGCTAACGTAGTGAGCTATGGTTAGCTAAAATAAGCTGGTATGAAAATACTCATATCGTAATCAAGCCGAGAAGGTTTACTTTCCGTGACCGTTGGGCAATGTTCCCGTGCAAACACTTCGATATGGGAGGTTGTAATCACATCGGTCTTCTGGAAGGCATGGAAACTCCTAGCTATTGGAATGTACGCCAAACCCAGCTATTAATGCGATTGAGTCAAACTACGGAGAAATACTCATAACGGAGGTAATAATCCACGTACATAAACCCTCACTCTTCGATTATGCAGATTTTTACATTTTCTAGCTAAAAAGGGTAATGCTTGAATCAAACAATGCTTTATACAACCGACTGGTTAATTGAGAAATATTTCTATATCAAAGTCTGTCGACATAATTCCTCTCCATTATAAAGTTCTTGCTTTAAGTTTTACATTGACTGGAATATATTCATCCAAATGTTATGCTTCCTTCAATGTAAGGAATTACAAATGCTTGAGGATCAGTAACCTACTATAAAAAAACATCTATATGGGCTCCATAAGAGTCCATACTGTCAGCTAAATGTACAATTCCCTTTTCCTATGCATGTTTACACTGCGTTTCATTTTTCTAAATAACATTCATGACTTTTCCCACGCCAAACAACCATCAGTACTGTCTTATAGTTTGAGCACTCATTCCCGTGCGTGTTCTGTTATCTGTGTATTCATATTTTCCGCCAACTTCTCAGATTGGATCTATGCATCACAATTCCAGGATTCATCGCTTATAAACATAACCTCTAACCGTGATCACGCTTGATAAGTTTTGATCACGAACGTGATATTTAAATCACAGCGTTGGGACTAGGTGTGGGGAAAGATTCCTCGTGGAGGTAAAGACTATAGATGGATGGGTCTCACTTTTGTGCTTTACGTATCACTAGCAATTTCGTTCAAAAATAAATTCACCTTATATTTTTTCAATGTGCGTTGAACAAGGCGTATATTTATTGTGATGCAAATCGAAATATATTCCTGAAGATAAAGAGCTGATGTATGAAGTTTTAACATTTTTAATAAAAAAGAAAAAAAATATTTTTACGATATCCCCCTCCATTCACCACACTAGAGGTTTTAAGTTTTGAGGGGCCGAGTGTATCTAAACATGCGCTTGGCACACACGGGTATAAATCAAGAAAACGTTTATGATGGTTGAAGTGAGCGCTTATTGTTCTTCTTTACGGATACCTATCCAAAAGAAATAAGATTGAGACGTCAATCTCAAAGAAGGCGCGTGAATAAGGAGTAGTAAAGAGATTTTCATATTCCGCATGCAGTTTAAGTCAGGGAGTTTACCGAAGGTTTGCCAGGGTGAGGCCCGGCTGCTATTTTCAACGAAATGCCCTCCTGCTTTTAATGCCCTCTAGTTTTTTTAATTCGAAAAAAATCCATCCTTTCCTTCTCTTTCACCGAGAGATGTAAGAAATGAAAAGGTCCTTCCATTCTGTTGGATCAGGCCTTGGTACTTGGCCAACTTTCTGCTCTCCTAGTCCTTCCCATATTCATTTGCGAGATGTGTTCGGGGGACTGTGAAGGATACTTCGCGGATCACTTCGTCAATGAAACCTTTTCCAGGGACGTATACTTCGATGTGATATTAGAAGAGGAAGAACACTGTTGCCATCGGAGCATGGGATATGCAGCTGAGTGCTAGAAAGCCATCTATTTTACACCTTCCCGACTTCGCAGTTTTGATAGCAATTCCACATATTTTCATTTTTTACCTATTGTTCGGAGACAATTCTAATTCAAGCATAGGAAATATCTTGATTAACAAATTATTTTACAATTTTTCGGTGTCACTATGCTCCTTTCTAGACGTATTATTTAACGAACAAAGTGAAATCCTTTAGGTGATTTGTCTGTGTGATGCCTGCCTATTGATAACGCGAAAATGCATTTTGCCTTTTAGAAATGTTCCATTAACTCTTGAAGACATTGTTTTTAATCTTCTTAAGTACTTTCATATCTAATTGCCCTGAAATCCACCACTTGGGGTGTGCCAGAAGTTGAATCTTAGCTCGCTCCCGCCGTATTACGTGGTACATGCTGTTAAAGGATTGGGAAGCATATTGTTATAAATATCTATTTTGATTATGCAAACATGTATGTGATCTACTGTATTCAAGAACTGAAAATGACGCCGGGCGTTTGAGAATGGCTCTCTCAATGGGAGCAGGAGACTTTCTAAGTCTCAATATTATCAAAAATAATAAAGTATTTAATTTATCAATATATCTTTCTCCCGACATCAGTTCGTTTCATTGGGACTAATTGTAAGTGCATCATTTTTGCAACCTTATTTACTAAACACTTTCAAGTTGCTAGTTTGAAAAAAAATACTGAGAGCTTTATGAAACATCTTGAAAATATATTCTTATTTAACTCTTACTAAACTTATCTAACTCCTAGGCCACATAAATTCATGGAATTTCTATTAAAAATCAAAAATCTCTTTAAAGTGATAGAAACTCTGTTTTGTATAGACTAAAATGATGCATATTTGAATTGGTTAAAATTGTTTTCCTTAACGCGTTTCGTTACAAATTGATACTGCCAGGTAGCGAATTACAGTTAATTTGCCATCAAAGCTCCTTACATTTTACTCCTGAAACCGGAATCTATCACATAAGCATAGTCTACATTGTGTTTTCTGCGTCTGGATATGTCTATACATCGTGTTGTACGTGATTTACGTGAGGAAACGCTTAAACGAAAGAGCTTAAGACCTGTGAAAGAGAAAAGTGAGTGTTTAAACCTAGGAGTCCTGGTAATCATATACTCTCTTTTACAAAAATGGTCAAATCTACTGACAAAGAGAAGCTTCCTTCTAATATAGCCGGTATCAACATTAAATCGGGGCCCTTGTACGTATTTCAGTTTTTATTTTCTCTTGAGAGTTTCTATTCTTAGGTACCCTAATAATAAAAATAGGCAAATAGGCTACCCAATACCTCGATTACCCTTTGATTTTTCCTATTTTTTGTACAAACCTGGCATAACGTGTTTACATTTTTAACTATAATGCATTTACAGTTAAACATGAAGTTTTTCGAAGACGACCCAGGGTTTTTATTTTCTCTGTTTGATTAAACGTTTTCTGTATCCTCTCATATATTTCTGGTCAGCTCCATGGAGCTTAGCAGAAATTCCGAAGTATTGGGATTTGGAGTGTTAGCGGATGTACCAGAAATGTAGGTAGTCACATGCTATTGCTAATAGTGTATTACCCTTACGACTTAGAAATGGCCTCGCTGAAAACTTGCGGAGAAACCTTTGATAGCAATGGCTCACCACAGCCTATGCGAGAGGTTCGCTTCACCTCGTGAATTCCATAGATCCGAACATCGGGAAACATGCGGCTGAAATAGGAGAAAGGGCCGAGAGCTGTCTCTTTTTTCCAAAAAATTAAACCCCCGACGGTATATAATGAGATTACTTGAGAAACACGGACAAAATTTCGAGGCTTTCCCCTTTCCTGTAAACACTCCGTGCATTTCGTTCCTCGCGAGCTCTTGTTTTTCAATCCCTTCACCGTCATTTCGTCCTCGACTCGAAAAAATGCCACGACTCCTCAACTCGTGCAGTCAGTCCTCTCCACACTGCCGCCGTCTGCTGCCCTACGTGCCTATAATTCATTTGTTTAACCTCCATTCTTCCTTACCCTCCCCGTAAATGCCTTCCTCTTCCCGGGAAAAAACATCTCCTCGAACTCCCTTTGCTATATCTCTTCAGTTTACGGATGGAATTTACATACCCTCTCCTCCTCGCGGGGCAATGGAGGTCTGAGGGCCGCGTTGTTTGCTTTCACGACGTCGCTTCCTCTACCGCCTGTAAAATGTGCTTTTGGGTACCTCCCTTCTCCTCTCCAAGATGCGGCACATTTTCACGACAGGTTAAATTCCCAACCTCCGCCGACCCTCGTCGTTGGCACGACCAAGAGCGTCTTCCGATGAAAAAAAAACTGCCCGAAATTCCTTGCGCGCGGACCCGGGAGGCATATGCGAAGTATGTGACATGCGTCCAGCGGGAGCCTTCCGCAACCTTCCGACCCTTTATTCCACACAAACCGTGGAGAAAATTGACTTTAACTCGTTAAATCATCTTTACGTAGAGATAGATAACTGTATAATGTTTTACGTGTCACGAATTTCATCTTGAAAGGGACAGATTATTCGTATGATCTTCATTTGCATCACACCTTCAAATGGTTATGTTTAAAACACATTTTTATCCTCCAAGTATTAAAATGTCATCAGTTTTAGATAACGATCGATACAGCTGGGGACATAGTTTGAGAAATATCTGGAAAAAGTGTTTTTTATATGCTAATGATGGCTAGATTACGAGAAACAACCAGATTTAAGTACTTCAGAATGTACTTATAAGAACAAGGAAAATTGAATAATTAGTAGCAATATGAGATAGAAATTCAAAATAAAACTGATAAACACACGGGCTAAAGAGCAAGGAAAGATATGGAATGACCACATAAAAAGAATGAAAGACAATATGATAGTAAGTATTTTGGGAAATCAGTTAGGATAATGAGTTTGCAAAGAACGGTCCGAAAGCCTAAAATAAGAATAGGGTAATGGCTAACACATTCAGTCTCACATGCCTGCTTTAATTTTTTATGCAAATATTCGAATTGATTCTTACAAAATCGAATAGAACAAGTTGGCTAGTTCACAACATTCTCATAGCACGTATTTCCGTGCTTATGTAACGAAAACTGATCCTCGCTTCACAACCTTGTGGTAGTTTTCAAAGCTATGCTACATAATATGGTGACTTTTACTTGCATATGAGAACATCCTCATAAGCCAGCTTTAGACTCAGGAGGACTCTATTGCTTACTCATGTCAAACAACGGCCATGCCAGCCACATTAAAATGCATATGCAACCATGTGGTTTTAATGGTATGGATCTGTTTTTCAACCATGATATTTTGTTTAGTTACAATATTTTTACTTTGACGATTTACTCATGATACTTTAATATATTTAAATATATTTTTTTCCTACTTTTAAAATACATTGGGCCGGCACTGAGTGTGCATTGCTCTTCCTTACGAAAAGGCATTAACTGGTATTACAACCGATACACCGGAAAATAATTTCCCAAGTTTGGGTTAATTTACATGCATTTAGTATATAGGTATGTGCTTTTATTTTAACTTTATAAATGAAGAGAATTCACTTCCATGCCATATATATCCTATTTATATCCATAGAGGGCTGCAGGCTAAAGTGAAATAGGGCCATCAATCATTTTTACAACAGTCACGATCTTCTTGATTCCGTAAAGCTAATTACGGATTCAGTTAAGTATGAATGCACTCATTGACACCATTGACTACCATATATCTCACAATAAAGAGCAACTGAGATTCCAGAAATCGTTGCCTCATCAAGGTGCAATTGATGATTGATTACAACGGGTGTAGGTTGCACATGGAGGAAAAGCAACGTCACGCCCCGAGAAAAAAATATAAATGACTTTTTTTTAGCGTCAGAACACTCAGCATAGGTCGACTGCCGCGTGCTCTTTCGATTCGTTCGATGAAGCGATTGAAACCGTGAGGCGAATACAAATCGTTGAATAGTTTTCTTGCGATTAGCGACGGATGGGGTCGTTCGGGAAATCCACGACAGGCTTATCCCCACTCCAACGAGCTGATTCGTGAAATAAAATATTTCCAGTCCGTTAGCCTTGAATAGAAATGTATCCAGAGCCGTTGGAGGGCATTACAATGGTGACAGTGGCTCGTTTCCTTCTTTCTCTTCCTCTCTATTCGGCGCTCCGGCACGCCTCATCAATCGGAACTTGGCGATAAATAAAATAAGAGGCCGGTCGGGGGCTCGTGTGAATTTTTCACCTCCCGTCGATCGTATTACAATACATTTTAGCGATTCAAGCGACGGGGGGTAGTGAAGAATATGGAGGACGGGAGAATGGATGAAGAAATGCCAGGAGGTTAACACCCCGGAGAGGAAACGCTCCACCTAGGACTCCGTTTCCTTTGGTCACGTTGCTTTGTGGCAACGAAGTACAGTTCAGGCCTACACTAGTTTATTTTGGCACCATTGGAATATTTTTGTGCGGGGTGATTGATTTAAATGATATTGCACAGTTATTGTTAGACGAGAGAACTATGAATGGGTCTTGCAATGCCTGAATAGCTAATCTGAAAACATTGCTGATGTCGATTTTTGAAAATGTACGTGTCTTTATTTGCGGAAATTATGCAGATAATCATTCAGAAAGCTATAGAAATCTTCTATGCTACCTTCCTCCATTTTACAATAGGTTTGTTACTAGTCTTCTTTATAAAGAATTTTAGAGCACGTAGTTAAAGGGAAAGCTCTATAAGAAATACATTTTTTAATATTTTTTAATATACTTATGAGCCTTTTAGAAAAAAATTTGCATTTGATAATTATAAGCGACCAAATCATGCACGTTTTTTTCCACCCATTTTTAAAACGATGACACTGGAAATTTAAAAATTCAAATTAGAATATCATTTGAGGTTATTCATATTTTACAAATAACATTAAATAATACAGCCGTAATGAATTTTTAATATGATTTGACCGACGCACGTCGGTAGATAAATTCATGTGACGAGTGGTGGACACGTAATGAGGAATGCCCAATAAATTTTTATACTTCGAGAGGATTGCTGGAAATTTTCCATCTGGGTGCTCTATTTTTTAAATTGACGCTGGCAAGCCTTGATTCTGAATTCTGAATTTTTATTCACGTTTCAATGAAATGATCAACATTTTTGGTTGAATGCTGACCCTGTATTATTTTGTGTGAAATATTTTGCATTCTATTTCCAGACCACTCAATGTCAATTTTTTATATATGTGATTGAACGTAGCCCTTGATTAAAATATTTTTGGTATTTGTAACATTTTAACCTTTCCTTTTTATGTGGGCAACGGCCTGCCACCGGTTTCCGATCAGTAACCGAAGTTAAGCATCGTTGGGCTCGGCTCGGGTTTGGAGGGGTGATCCTCCGATTCGTCCGAGTGCTATTGCCTCTGTTTGCGCATGGCAGACAGTAAGTACGAAATGACCTTAGCTTTTTATTTACTGAGGATAATTACAAATCACACATTATGAGACTATCTAGAGAAACTACTGGAAAGATAAGCTATTCAGAAAGAAAGTAATCACTAAATGGATAGCGTGATGAAGAAGAAAATGAAATGAACATATCAATAGAATTTACGGAGATATAATAGCGAGAATAGCAAGAGATGAAAGACCGGAAGGGAAGAGAAGAGGTGGAAGATAGAGGGGGAGATGGAAGGAACCCTTTGAACCTTAGCAAAAAACAAGCCCCAGGCTAAAAGGGAGAGAAGAAAAAGTATTCTTTTTGTCATTCTTCGCCCTGCTCTTTTCATTAAATATTCAGAATTTTTAGTCACTCTCTAGAGAATCTTAATAAGTATCGACTGTGAAAACATTTCACCGAAAAACTAACGCAAAATCAGGCTCAAATTAATTTGGTTGCTCTTGAAATAAGTTCTTATTACTATGCGGAGTTTGGGTGCATGGTAGTTCCTCTTTAAGAGAACAAAAAAATGTTCAAAGACTCTAATCTTATTGCATAATTTTGGTTATATTCCATGCTATGAATCATAAAAAAATATGAAAGAAATTTAACGGAACATGATGTGAAAATTAGACTCATAAGTCTCCAGTAATTGAAGCCGGAAAACAAAATAATATGAGTTTACCCATAGAATAATGAAGATAATTAATATATGGGACTATACAGTACCATAGAACGGGAAAATACTGGTGCCAGTGTAATATACCAAATTAATTTGGTTTCTCTTGAAATAACGTCTTATTACTATGTGGAGTTTGGCAGATGTTATTTAAGAGATCAAAAATATGTTCAAACACTATACCTACTCTTGCTGCGTAATTTTGGTTATACTCCATGCTATGTATCATAAAAAATATGAAAGAAATTTAATTGAATATTATGTGCAAATAAGACTCATAGGTCTCCAGTAATTGAAGCCATAAAACAAAAAATATGAGTTTACACATAGAATAATGAAGATAATAGATGGGACTAAACAGTACCATAGAACGGGAAAATAATGGAGCCAGTGTAATGTGCAGTCGGCCTTATTGAATAGATTAACTGTGCAGTTTTCCTGAAAACATTGTTATAGGCCACAGAATTGTCACCGCACCGCAATGATTCATCTAGAAAAATTCAAAATGATTATAATTTACCAAATACAAAAAGCACTGAATTATTCTTAAAATTCATGGAAAGGTTGCGCGCGGTACCCATGTTAGGTGGGTCATTTTTCAACCAAAATTACAGGATACACTTTCGTTTGTCAAGATGCCGTGTTCTCTCTTCTTTAATCTGTGGGTTAACATGTGCTCTATCGACAGCAATGACTCGCCTGAACTGTTTCAGACGTGGACGTAGTCGTCCTTGACTTGAACTTTTACGGACATCTTTTTCTCCCTCGTACAATTCTTTCCTACTGCAGCATCACTTTTTTTATCCTATTGCATCCTCACCGACTTCTCTCCCGTCTTTCACGCTCCAATCCCCGGCCAGCCCCTCATCATTTCCCCCATGCCACGAAAGACGCTGCCGTGCCCGAACTTCCTGCCAGGAAGAACAAAGGATCATCGTAGTGTGCACGTGGCTGTAAATCTCAATCCATGATCGGTATAATAGGCAAAATGTTAGCTTTTTTCTGATTCCGACCTCGTCTCTCCGTAAACCACTTCCCAGAGGCCAATATGCATTCATTTGGAACCCAAATATGGAAATTGGGAGGTGCAGTGGATAAAATCCTGACTCATTAAGTCCCATTTCTAGTTCGAATTCCGGCAGTGGCGGCAACTCATCCGCATCCCCTCTTCGGAGCTATGAGGAGAGCATTTTAAGGACCTCACTTATAGTCGTCAACTAGCATGTCCCTTATCCACCCCTACCCTGGGGTGCAGTGGGTTGCCTTGCCTTGTGAGTCCTCACGTCGAATTGTTACCTGAACAGTGGCTAGTTGGAGGTTAGCATTGGTTACTAAAGACTGAAAACGGCGGGAAAAGTAAAAAGCTATATCTTAAGTGATTTTGGGTGAAAATTCCTCATGCAAAATATAATAATGAAAATAATCAATGATGGCAAGCATTTTTCGATTTCATTTCACTGTGCTTCGAAGGACGCACTGAAAAGTTGAATGCAACTGACTAGAATCTGGGGAGAGGAGAAAAGAGGATGACTGTGGGTGGTCGAAGACCTTGGGAGATGGGGTGGGGGTAGAGGCATAAAGAAATGGAAGAGATGAGTGGGGGGATGGGTAGAGAGCACGCAGGGCTAATACTGCCGTTTCCTACGCTTCCCAGCATGACGGCAGCTGCGATATCCGTCTCAATGCATAAATCAATCTAATCTACTTCCATTCTGCTTCTCGGAATGCCACGGGGAGACGAAAGTGAAGGTATTAATCGGAATTGGATGATTTCACGAGAAGGTATTGAGTCGGAAGTGGAGATGTAATGCATATATATTTATACTTGGAGTGAATATATGTAAGAATTCATACCCACTAAGCGCGCTTTATATTCTTTCCGTTTTAATTTGAAAAATTAGCGGCTGTTTGCTAAAACTATACCACTTTGTACCACTACATAGTTTACTTTGTCTTCCTGGAAATTTTAAAGGGCATGATAAAATTTATAATAGTTCACGAGGATTCGAGTGAAGGAGAGAGTTTTGTTATAATATCTTACAATTTAGTTACGCGTCATTAGTTATAAAAAATCGCTAAACTGTTGTGGCGGTGTTCTTTGATATTGAAAAGGCTTACGACCGAGCCTGGAGGTACAAAATATTAAACACCCTACAATCATGGGGCTTTAGAGAACGTATGCCTATTATCATCAGCAACTTTTTATAACATCGGTTTTTTAGAGTGAGGATCGGTAGGTCCTTATCTAGTTTGTATACCCAAGAAAATGGTGTTCCTCAAGGGTCAGTTCTGAGCGTCACTCTTTTCTCCATCGCTATAAACAGCGTTGATGATTGCATCCGTGGACCATTCATGGGCTCCTTGTTCGTAGACGACCTCGCGATTTTCTGTTGGTCAAGCAAATTTAACACAGCAATAAGACTGATCCAAATGACCCTTAATAGGGTCCAAAAATGGTCTCTGAGTAATGGGTTCTGGTTTTCAGCGGAGAAAACCAAGTGCATGCATTTCAATCGGTTGCGTGGTGTCTTCCCGCTTCACATCACTTAGGTCACAACCGATACTTAACTAAGTTTGCTGACGTCACCATTCGTCCAATCCGTGCGTTTCCTAGGGATGACCTTTGACTGTCGTATGAATTGGAGAAGTCATTTATCGTTATTGCGGAATACGTGTCTCAAAACGCTGAATATTTTAAGATTTCTAAGTCATAAGTATTGGGATGCCGACCGCGTAACATTACTTTTATTATACCGAGCTATAGTACGCTCGAAAATTGACAACAGTGCGCTAGTTTACTCGTCTGCTCGGGAATCTTATATAAAGCAGCTGAACGCGGTGAACAACGCGGGCCTTAGGATTTCCACCGGTGCGTTTAGAAGTAGCCCGGTGATTAGTATATACGTATTCCGATGCGGGAAAGCCGCCTTTGGTCATACGCAGGAATATTTTAATGGGAAACTACGTAGAAAAAATGTCATCAATGACTGAGCATCCTTGTTATAATGTTATTTTTAAACCTCGATTTTTAGAAGTTTTTAACCGACGACCGAGGCTGACGCGAACATTCAGTGTAAGATCAAACGATTTTATTCATGACTCAGGGATCCGGCTGTCCGCAACGTTTTCTTCAAGATACTCAAAACATCCTCCCTGGCCTGTTCTAAAACCGTAATTAAATATACTTCTCACAGAGAACAGTAAGGCAACGGTAACTCCCGCTTAATGTGAAGGTGGTGAACTACGGTTCCGGTAATTCTTGGACCGATATCAAAGCTACGTACCTGTGTTCACTGACGGCTCAAAGACTTATTCAGCTTGCGCATGCACCGTATTATCTAGATACCACGGCACTATCAATGCAAAGCTCAGCCCTTTAGTGTGGTATTTACACGGCTGAACTTCGGGCAATAAAAATAGCCCTCCTTAAATAAAACCCCAAAGTAGCTCGTTTCTCATATGCTCCGATTCAAGGAGTCCGATTTATACAATCTTAGGATAATCCCCATTGAATGCAATCGCCCAAGATATTCAATCTGCTCTCCACAACCTGCACCTTAAAGGAATCGAAATCTCATTATTGTGGGTCCCTGGGCACATGAGAATCCCTGGAAACGAGAAAGCTGATGTCGCAGCAAAAGATGCTCTCCAGAAACGAGACGTCGACTGCATGAAAGTGCCACGGGACGATTTGCGAGCTGCCTTAAGAGACGTAGCTATGAGAGATTGGAAACGGCAGTGGGAGACAGCTAGCAATAAAAAACTACGTGCTATAAAGCCAACGATATCAGCGTGGCTGTCATCCAACAGGCTGAACCGATTTGAATAAGTTGTCATAACAAGACTAAGAATAGGGCACACAGCCACAACGCACTCCTTGCTATTCAATGACAACAAACTACCACCGCAATGTGAAGGCTGTGACTGTCTACATAGTGTCAGACACATCATAGTCAATAGTGAGAAATATCGGGCAGTGCGCTGCAGACTCAATATTGAAGGTGACATGAACTCTATCCTCGGCGACAATACTCAAAGCCTCCACTAAGTGATAATTTGTCTCAAAGAAATTGGCTTATTACATCTTGTGTAACGAAAGAGTATCTGTGATAGGATAGGGGCCCTGTGTGGTGCTAATGACCCCGCTGTCGACGCACCATTGTAAAACAACACTACTACTACTACTAATCCCTAAATATCGAAAAAGGACAACTTTCCTACGTCAGAGAATGCGTTTCCAGCATAGCTACAGTGATTAAATAAGGATATACAAGCAGAAAAATGTGGGAAAAATAGCATTCCTCGATTCAGAGACAATGTTTTTTTGGAATGTTTTTATGAGTTATCTAAAGGTTTTAACTCTCAGCGCCGAATGCAAATTATTAGAATACCTCTGACGTGGAACATTAGGCGCGTAGTATTAGAAGAGATGATATCTATCTCAGATGTTGTGTGGTGAGAAAGAACAAAATTGATCGATTGACCTTGCCTTGGGACAGCGTGGATTTCTCTTTAAAGTGCCACTCAGCGGGAAAATCAGAGAACCATGAAAATGTAGCATAGGCCAAATTTTGTGGCTTTTTGAAAGAATATGCTACAAGAAACCACCATCAGGGTATAACGTTGAATAACATAAGGAATATAGGTGGGCTACATCCAACAAGTATTGAAGACGATAACTGATTACTCTTGCACTCACGAGTAATGATAGTGTTTCCTTACGTTAAAATTTAAATTACGGTAACCGAAGGAAGAAAGGTTTACTACATCCAACCAGTGGAATGAAATCGCTAATTGACATGCTAATGAAATTTGGACAGAATGTAAGAAATATTCAAAAAAAGGTTATTTTACCGGTACTATAAATAAATTTACGGGTGTTGAGTATATTTAGGTACTGAGTTTGGTGCACTGAATTTACCATTACATGAAAAAATAGTTGCATTACTCGGGAATATTTCAGGGCATTGGCTGGAAAGAATTTCGTCGTGCGTCTCCATATGAAGCTCAGTTTTTGCTGTCGTAATTTTTATTTTATTTTGTTCTGCTCTTTATAAGAAAATGAGAGTTATTGGAAGTAGATAATTCAACGACAGTCCTTGCATAAAACGAAATGAAAGTGTTATTGTTGATAGGTTTTCCTTCATATTAGTAGAAAAATCTTTGTTTTAATATGCTGCATCCAAAAGAACCTATTTTAATATCAAACCTAGAATGATCGGGTTTTTATAGTTTTTATATTGCATTAAAGAGCTATCATCTTTTACGTAGAAAGAAAATATGCAATAAGAACAAAGAAAACGAATTCAATGATTTAATTTCCTAAGCAATGATTTTCAGGTCCATTTACTTCTCTTAAGACCAACGGTTCAGGTACATTCAAAAGTGATCTAAATAAGAACATTTTCATGAACCAACAATACTATCAACGGAATGGACAACGAATGGGGTAACCTGAAAAAGAAGAACCTCATGTTATTTTTTTATCATGCCGTTCCTTATCCGATTACTGCGGGTTAATAAAAAGTTAAGCGCACTATAAATAACAGAACACACTTCCGGATAAAACTTCCCTGCCCTTCGCCGGAGATAAGCTTAACTCGACGAGAAAATTGTCTTTATCTCCATCTCTCAAACTTCCACATTTATTTTTCAAAATCGCCTCCTGTTTTGCGACTAAGATACTTTTTTTACGGATAGTGCTTCAGGGTACACCCCCTCATCCAGCCGTTACACATTTTTCCCTTTTATGACTTCCGTCCTCCCCTCACCAAACCTCACCCCCCATTACTCTAGTTGAATTTGTTACCATGGCAGCGGAGAACTCGTAAATACGTACGCGAACGATGCATACACGTTACATGCAGCATAGGAGGAAAAGAGGGAACTTGGAGCGTGGGGCTCTTTTATTTTTTGTTTTATCAAAGAAGTTCTAACGTAGGCGAATAGTGTCATCGTAATTTTCTACTTTTTAAAAGTTTTATTATTTTAACTATAATTTAATACTAAAATATCTAATACTTACAGCAATCTTCGATGCTTTCATCTTTGTCAAGTGAATTCATTTTTGTTAAGCCCACAGAACCAGTGGCGTATTTATAATTTGGCTCTGGGGGTGGTCTGGAATAGTTTTGATAGGCGAGTACCGGGGGTCTGAGACCAGCCAAATGGAGGGCCCTACCCCGGAAAGTTTTTGAAAATTATAATAACATAACTGCATTTTATAGCCCTTTTTGATGGAAATATTTAAAGGTATTTACTTAATTTTTTTATACATTAATGTTGGTACCCATAAAAGTTGCTTCTGGGGAGGGTCCGGTCCCATTCGTCCCCCTTCGTAAATACGCCCATGCACAAAGCCATACACAGCGTGTAGGAAAGAGGGAGGAGAGAAAACAGGTACTACTTACATATTCTGTGTCTTTTTTGGATTGGAGTTTATTTTCAAAAAGGTTGAGAAAGGCACAGATATTTGGGAATCCTGCAAGGAGGTTGGGGATTGAACAAAACAAGTTGACAGGAAGTGTAAGAGAAATAGTGTACGGTTCCATGTAGACAAAAGGATGCTGGTTGAAGATTTTAAAAGAACATCACAAGGTGAAGAGACAAAAGGAATTTATTACAAGATTATTTATCATCTCCTGCTTCGTTTTTCTCAAGATTAAATGCCACGGATATCTCTTCCTTCCCCCTATCATCCTGCAATATGCCGACGGGAATTAAATTAAATTCAAGTGTATAATAACGTTAATATCAAGCATTAAAATATGAATTTTTTAAAGTTTATTTTAATTTTTTATGAGAAATTGTCCTCTGCAGAGTAAAATCTACGACATCCCACCTTCTTCAACTATTTTACCTCAATTTAAACTTGAAATCGGCAAACTAAGGATTCTTACAAACGCGAAACTAACAAAAGCTTCAGTTGCCGCAAAAGGTTTACGGCAACTCCAATGTTTTATACATTATTTTGCCACAAAATAGGTAGTACATCTAATCTTTCCCATATTTATCTTGAATTGCTTAATATTGGGTGAACATTGATAAAATTAAGAAAAATAATACAACAAATTAAAATTTCATTCATGGACAAAATGGTGAAAGAAGTGCCTCTTCTAGGATATAAAATATTGATTAAATATGATTTCTTAACTATCTTATTTTTCGAATATTTGGCAAATCATAGATGTTATTTAAGGAAAAACCAGTGAAGGTGTAATATTAGATATTGAGTTGCGATGGAAAATGCTTGAATAACTGAGCAGGTTGACAATTTTGTTTATCTTTGTCGAATATTTGTGACAGATGGAAGAATAGGCGAAGATATTGAAATACTTGCGAATACCGAAAGGAAAGTTGTTGGTGGTATGGGGAGAATTTCAAGGAATGAGCGCTTGACTCGTGAAATTAAACTGGCAATGCACAAAAGTGCTCTCCTCTCGATGATATTACATAGGATCAAAATCTGACTTTAACTAGTTACGCTTATGAATAGGCTAAATGTAGTGGAAATAGGGAACCTGAGAAGTAATTGCGCCAAAAGCAGGATAAATAAGGTTAAGAATGAGTGGGTGATGAAGAAATGTGGGTTGGGACTAACATTTTTTCATCATTAACTGAAAATGTGGAAAAATGTTAATGCTCCAGCAACGGACATGTATGCAAGGAGTGTGCTTCACTAGTATCGCCATGTTGAGGGAATGGGTGAGGACGAATTACGAAAGAGATACATGATAGTAAAGAAAATACTGTGAGAAGAAGAGGCTGACCGAGAAAGTCATGGTTGAATGTGGAAGATGAGACTCTTAAGAGGGGGAAATTATAAGTATTAATAACATGAGAGCGTCTACAAAGCTACACATGAGAGTAAGATATGCAAAAGAGGTATGGAAGGATAGAAAATCATGGAGAAAATTATTGTTGTAGAAAAAGAGGCAGTTTACAGGACCTATCAGCGGTGACTGTAAGTTCTTTGACTACGCCTACTCCGAAGGGGAATGGCGTGATGGGAATAAATGTAAGGCGTAGGTATGTAATGATGGACATCTGTACACGTATGTGGTAATGACTTTATAGTCGGCTCCTTGGGATGGGATATTAATATAAAATAAAATTTATTCAGCAATTCAGAATAAATATACCCATTATTTGGAATCCTTATGAGGTAGGCTTAAAAACCGAGTTAGAACGCGTACAGCGAAGGTCAGCAAGTTACGTTAAAGGCCGTTATGGTATTCTCGTTAGTGTTACTAATCTTTTGCAGCAACTGGGATGGGAATCGCTTTCAGAACGTCGATGAAAATTTAGCCTTAATCAATTATGTAAGTTCCAAACCAATTTATTTTCTGACGAGGTAATTAACATTACACAAAATTTGGCATACTACGGAATATCGGATCATGAGAATAAAATTAGGGTACTAGACTACAGAACGGACTAATTTAACACTAGGCGGACTGGAGTTTCGCACCACCTAGAAGGGCGGATAGGGGTCATTTTTTCATATAATATTTTCCTGCGAACGATAAGGGACCATAACAGCTCCCATTGAAACTTTTGTCGATAGGTGGTTTAGCTAGTTGGTTGATTTAGTCTCTCATACTTGGATGCTTATCTGCCACCTAGTACTCACAGCACAACGTGCATGTATGCAATATAATCCTAGTATCTCTGTCTACTTATGTAGTTGCAAAATACTAACGGTCCTTTTGAGGTTGTTAGCATACCTATAGTGTATTGCTTGCTTGTAAGGCTTCGCCTCCTGACAAGCATTAGCAATTTATGGTAATGCATAAATAGTCGTAGTAATACTAACTTTAATACGGTATGCATGTTGGTGACTACTCACCCACTGTCACACACCCTTGTGGTGGTTTACAGGGTATTTTGTTTAAAGATAGATAGTAGACATGGATATTTGTAGAACTATCAGATTTACGTAACCCTCTATAGCGCACAAATGTTTACTATTGAGAGCACTAATTTTTAAGCGACATCATTGAAAAGGTGGAAAATTTCTAAAATTTTATATTCTACGTGTATGTTTTAACTAATACAGCCCCAGGAAAACGTCGTCAAGGGAAGACTATGAATTAACGTGGAGCAAGTTAATGCGTGTACTTTTATGTTTTTATCAAAAGGACGTATTGTTCCTCCCAAAAACATAACACGGCGAAGCGTGAAGGGAATTATCGTCTTTTTCCCCATTCCCAAAACACACGAAGAAGTGTCATCTTTGTCGCAGACCCGAGGTTCGCGTCACAACTGTCTAGGTTGTCTGGTGAACGTGCTTTAAATGCGATAAGTGGAGACGTTTCTGACGAGGCCTTGACTCTTCGGCTTCTCTTTCCCGTCTGCTCCCATCTCCAGACCCAGGAAAAATATCTCCCACCCACCCGCGGCTTCATAAAGACTCTCATTTATCCGATAATTTTTGAGCCGGACGTTAGGAACAAATAAAACAGTAAGAGGAACCGACCGCTTCCGAGAATGGTGTTTTGTGTTATCCAAGCGTTGCATAACAACATCGTGCGAAAAAAATAACGTCCATAATCTGGAGCATCCACAACGTCCTTGGCGTTTTCGTGTCTCTCCTAGAAGAACTTTTTTCTTCATGTATTCATATCAAAGTTTTGTTCATATATATTTTCCGTGCTTTCATATTTCAATCAAAAAATTCACTATATGTACTTTGGAACCTAATAGGTCTGTAATAATTGTCTTCCTCTTTGTCCTTGCCTCTGCGATTAGTGCTGAAAAGGGGGAAAAGGTATGGGAAAATGAAATGCTTATTTGGGTGAAAGGATTACAATACGCTTTTGTATGTCAATCGTGAATTAACTAACTTAACCAATTAATATGGACACTAGGCAGTGAAATAAAGATGTTTTTTGTTGGGTAAAAAATGGTGTTAATACACGCAAGACCCATATTTGTAAATACATATCGGACATATGGGCATTTAAATATGTACCCAGGTAAGTGGTACTGTATTCAACGATATTGCAGAAAATGAGGACGACTACAATCCTAATTGATTCGATAAATATATTAATGGAATAAAGTGACGTTGGTTTTATTGGAGTACGATTTTTTGATTTATGACCCTTGAATTAAACGGTATAAAATAAATGGAATATGGCAAATAAAATTGCAAGATTGTTCAGCCAATGCAGTGTTCCTGTTGTTTGCATTGATATTTCAATCACGATATTTATTCTGCATTGCTGTTTTTTCATCTCCTTTTCCCGATTAATTAAATTGATCTCAGACAAACTGAGCATAAATAATTCAAAACCCCGTATTAGTGTACTTAAACCTTTGCGGTTAGGCACAGTGCAGATGAATTATACTCCAACTAATTAATAATTTGTTGATATTCCAGCAGCAAAATGCATAACTTAACGCTCAAATTTCTATATATTGATATTTAATGCAATCCTCGCTGTAGAAAATGAAATCCACGGCTTTCGTTTATTCATGAAAGCTCTGGATTATGGTAATATTATTTAAAGGTCTTATAATAAGACTAATTCTATTATTTTCATCATATTGGAACAAAGCTTTTCGCACCCTATTCAATGCGTCATCTAAGTGACTATGGGAGGAGCAAAATAATTTCTAGAATCCTCTAAGTAATCACTGTATGTTGAATAATTATTAATCAACAGATAATAATAACAATTATTCCTCACGAAGTTATATTTTACGGGTAAATAATTATTTCAGGTAACCAAATTATTTCTGAATGCTTTTATAAATGTGTGTAGGATAATTATTCCATGGAATATACTTTGGTATTTATGCAGCAGTTAGTTTGTGCTATGAGGAATGTCCAAACACTACACTTTAAAATACGGATTAGTTCAGTCTTTTTCTTTCAGTTCAGTTAGTTAGTTCAGCGCAATAACTTACAATGGATATCCGTTAACATGATTGCTGGAATCAGGTCACTTAACAAATTTGTACTCTGCATATCTCACGCTTTATTATTCGCAAGCATGGTTTTTCGCATGGTATGACAATCATCGTCATTATCGAGGCAAAATAGCTAGCATTCGCAGTTCTTATTTACAGCAACTCAGGGGACTGAAAGAAGGGAAGTTTTTTTCAAGCTGGGCGGGCAAAATATAAAAAGTAGTTATTTTGGCGTTAAAGCATCAGTGGAGAGGATTAGGAAGTGTGGGGAGGTATGCTTCCCAAGGTGGATGGGGGATAGGGGGGAGGAACGAAGAGATTTAAAAAAAATCGGGGATTAAGACACCTCCGTTCTTTGATAACATTATTGACGTCAACGGAGAGTGGTTTTCAAAGGTCCGGTCGCACACCAGGTTTGCACATAATGAATTGACAATTTCAGTCGTTATACGCAATTAAGTTTCCTTTCTTTGTGCTGCACATGCAACATCTCCAGATAAATAATCACCACGATGTAGAGTCTCCAAAAAAATCTTGGGTAAAATTTGACGCTGAGTCACAATTTATAAAGCACCCCTTATACTCCTACACTCTGATCGAATATAAGCTCCAAGAACACTAGATATTGTACAGGGGTAATGATAGGGAGTGTTTAAACCATGGTGAGAAATAAATAAGGTGAAATATACAAAGTTAAATTTTCATTAAATGACGTGTACCAAATCCATTAAGATACGCCAGAAACCTTCGCTTTCACGCTGGAATCAGCTGACAAAACAAGCTTGTTCCCTCAGAGGATATATTGTGTAAATCGAGTTTGGCGAGAAAGCATGTGCCTTCAACGGATAAACGAAGCCTTCTCCGTTGAAACGCTCGCTGGAAGGCAAATAGTGTGGGAAGGGTGACGTAGTAGAAATAGGCTAGGGCGCTAATTGGGAATCTAATTAAAGACCTTATTTTTCCGTACCTCTCGGAAGGTCTGATTTAGCACACGTTTTAGAAGAAATTTCTCACCTAACTGCTCCCCTGCTTTGAGTTATTAATAATGACGCAGAAAGAGTGGCGTATTTACTTTTATATTCCATACTCCTCTTAACTCTCCCTCTTCCTACCCCACTTAATAACTCCTTTCGTCGAAGCATAACCTGATCACATGCTACAGGAAATTGCAGATATCCTCCCTCATCCAAAACCAAACAAGTTTCCTTTTTATATCCTCTTTGAGGCACACCTTCTTTTTTGAGATCAGAGATTTTTAATTTTAGCTCGGAGAAACGCGAGAAAAAGGGATAGTAATTCTCCTAATTTCTATTTGGGTATAAATTTTCATTAAAATTTACCGAAGAGTTTGTGTTGTTTCTGTGTAATTACCATTCTTCCGTTAGAAACTTAGTTTAAATGCTGTTATTAAGGCTTAAATATTTGTCTACACCCGCGCTTTGAATGGTTTGTAAATATTCGGACGTAAAACAGTGATAGTAAATGTTATAGTTAGTTCACTGGGTAATTTTGTGCTACTGAAAAAATCATGTGATAGTTGTCTCTTACATTCGTGTGGGTAGAACGTCGCATTGGAAACCATAATCGAAATTTAAGTACCAAATCTCTTTAAATACGCTTGCGTTTATATGCGCAGTGGATGCTGATAAGGAAGTCATCATGGTAATTATTTGAAATTTGAAGGAATGCTACCAGTATTTTACATAAAAGTCACATGCTAGAGGAAATTAGAATGCTGTAAAGAATGTGATATTTTATTACGTGCATTTATCATATAAAAGACTACGCGTACGTACGTATGATGTAGTAATCACCGGATAGCCTTCTGTTTAGAGAAGAAGGCAGTTCCCGGTGAAGTTAGCTTTTGCCACGACCATCAAATATTCTCAGGGACAGGCGCTACATAAGGTCGCAATCATCTCCCACAACCCGTATTTATCTAAGGAAAATATATGTTGCATTCTCCCGTGTACGCAGGTCAGCAGGTATAAGGGTCGATGTAGTATACCGGTCTAAATGCGGGTAACTGCTTAGTAATAGATTCTGCTGTCGCCAAAAATGTTATAATTTAAGAAATCTTTGACATTAAGATATTTTAAATAATGTATACCATTTCTATATATTTTTTCATAAAAAAACATAGGTACATTGATTCCTATTTAGTTATTTACTTTATTCATTACTTTTTGGCTATTTCGCCAACTATTTAGCCTGTTTCATCAGACTTTTCAACTAGTCTATTATAAAGAAGCGAGTCAGCGCAGTGGGTGGTGTGTTTGGCTACCTACTCGTCCGGACTCATTTTTCCAGATTCTGGTAGATCCCTTTGATACAAAAACATGTGCCAATTTATGATTTCCTGAGTAAAGAATGTCCATTAGAAAAGATAAGTGACCTTGAGAATTGGGCTGGGGTATGCAGATCTATGACATTCCTGGATCATCTCTCTCACAACTATGAACCTTAAATATGGAAACGCCCTCCAATTAAAGACTGGTTTTTAATTGGCGAGTCTTCATAATGCTTGGGGAAATTATTTGTAATTTTTTTGGCAAGAACTGAAACCGTTTCAGAGCAAAATGGAGGCTCAAGGATTAAGCAAAAATACTTTCCTTCTGCAAGCAAGATTGCTAACAATCTAGCGATCTCTCTCACATTTTTCCAACCATTAAAACCCGATCTATATTTTAAAAATATTTTAAGTTTTCATCCAATTCAGCTATTTCTCGGTCACTTGTTTAATCTCCAAAATAATAACTCATTAATTAGACTCCCCCTGCTCATGATCGTCATATTTATTTAGGGGATTGAAGTTAGATGGGGAGGGGGGTGAGTTGGGAGTGGTATGTAAAAAGCACGCGTAATCTCTTGTAAAGGGGGAGTTGGAAGCGGCATGTACAAAGGACGCGCAATCTCTTATTGCGTTCACCCGAACACTGCTCGCTGAAAAACGGGCTCCTTTTTTGGCAGGAAAAAAAGGTATCACCCACATCCATTTTCGCCTATCTTGATTCCCGAGCAACTCGTCCATTATAATGTCAAGCCGCGCAGTTCCCTTCCAATCCCGGATTCCCTTTTCGCCATTCATCCCTCTTATCTCACACACCTCTATCAACTTCACTTTCTATACCCTCATTCCTGTCTCCTTCCTTTCCATCCCAACTAACCGCTGAGGCCAATCTCGTTATTTTTATACCGCGCTCCTTAATTTCTGCTCCTAATCCCCGTCTAACGCGATTCCACGCACGCCGCACAGTGGGCCAAACTGAAAAAAAGCTGGCCAAAATTAATAACTCTAATAATTACCAGTCCATATGCAACATCAAGTGAATTTCTAAGGTATTTTGGGACGATAAACATGATTTTATTATTATTTTAAAAATATATTTTACGGATAAAGCGCTGTTAATTGCACGAACATTAAATATGCAATGAAAAAGCTTAATTTCGATGGTTGAGTGGTCTAGTTAAAACTCAAAATTTCCTGTGATAATTATCAAAATACTGTAATTAATAATGCTGGGAGCTATAAAATCCGTAAAAAAAATTGTCCAAGCAGAATTTTAATGCATAATATATTTTAACAAATTATGACTACTGCAACGGAATGGGAGGAATTGAAAATATGTTTCTCGATGAAAATGAACTTGCATCAAGTTACAATGTTAAATAAATAAAATATTAAAGCTATAGCTTACGTAGGTTACATTTTCACAAAAAGATAAATATTTAATTAATTTTTTATTGCAAAATTAGTTTGAAATTGGCTATATTCCAGTCAATTTCATTTTGCTATACTTTTGTCGCACTACTAGGATCAGGGTTCAACATAAATGTAAGCCATAAGCAGAGACCATGATAATTTATTATTTAAATTTTGTTATTAAACAAATATTTTCAATAATATTATTATCAAAAACTTGGAGAAATATTTTGAAAAATAATATTGATAAAAAGTGTCACTCATCCTCTGATGGCTCGTCATCACTCTCATCTTCATATTCGTCATTCCCATAATCAATTAGTTTTTTCACTACTGGATCTAAATCTTCCTTCGATTTACTATTTTGAAATGTAATTGATGATATCAAGGGCTCGCAGGTGAACAGCAATCTCCGAAATATACATTTATTAGTCGTCTCTCTTGATATCCTCCGCGTATTGTGATGCCGGAATTTCCTAATTTCCTTAATCCTTGATTCCAAGGCATCTTCTGAAAGCTGCCCGATGAGCAGAATTGCTTTCTTGGATATATCTGCACGATGAATCAGAAGCTTGTGCACCGTTGGTGGTATATAATACCAAGGGTATTGTTTAACTTATAATTTCGCTGTTGCTAGACAGTATTTTCTGAACTCACTATGATTGAGTGCTCGACTGCTTGAAATTACTTTCAAAATATTTTAAAACCTTGAAATCAGTTGTTCATCAAGCCCTGAAAAATATTAAATTAACTAAAAATCTTACTAAACTTCAGCAGCGATGTTTTCTTTAATTTGAAATAGTTGTCAGTTTCTCTTACCGGTAATATTTGCTGATAATTTAGGGTCCGAAAAACAGCGTCTGTATTACCATCGTTTGTGGTGCCATATCCTGGTTTTGGTACATCTGTTATCTGGCCAATTTTCTATTAGCCATTTACTATTATTAACTCTGAAGTAGCTCTCCCTTCGCTGCGCCTTGTTCCATTTCTCAAAATATCTAGTAAAAAAGCATGTTTGTAGGCACTTCGTCAAAATACCTTTCGCATCGGTATCTCCATTCAATTGAAATTTTTCAATCAAAAAATCTATCACATTTTATCTTACGTGCCGTAATTTTTTATTTCTCTACAATTTTTTCATGAAGCTGCAACCCTGTCACTTCTCTACTCTCCATGGTTTCTCACAAATTTATTATAAAACACTACAAAACGAAATAAAAAATAGCACTTCCATCGACAGCCTTACTATCATCATTCTTACATGGGTAGCAAAAACAAAATACTGACTCCAACTCGGAATTCATTTTAAAAATTAAAATTTTGCTTACCAAACTGCACAAACGGCGCGCCGGTTCGTGCCAATCTGTGTTTAAAATGTGAAACTTATGCCCTAATATCCGACTCCCTCCACGTGGCTTTGTACCTTTGCTCTCATAGAATCATCATTTTTTCCCCCACCAATTATAAAATAATCTAGACATAGTTTAAATTTTATACAAAATAATTTCCACTGACTTTTTTTTATCAGGACAGTGACGTAAGCTCAGTTTGAGCCGCTCTGGGAGATATTTCAGCTTCTGGCAATCCATAGGGAAATATTTTTTACACATCTAAACTATTCATACGAAAGTGGAAAATTAAGTTAAAGTTAGTAATTTTATTTCTTAAATTTATACATAAAAATCGAAAATTATAAATGCATTTTGATTTTTATATAAAAATCATTTACGATAATACCCAACTTTCTTTCTTTCCATTGGTAAAGTTTAATAGATACCATAGAAATATCCCTAAATTTTGTCTGTCATTAATTGTAACCCTTCGCTCTCAGATATCTTTCTCTTTTTATCTTTAGAAAAAAGTGTTAAAAGTTTTTTTAACGTTCCGTCTCGAAAAAGTTTCACCCGGGTGGACTGCGCCCTCCGCAGTACCACCACTAGTATCTACGCCACTGCATCAGGATTATCGTATCATTGTGTTCCAACATCATTTAATTGGATGATGCTGCAATTCAATGAAATTATGCTCATTATTAGTGATATCATTTGTGAAAATATATTTGTTTCAGGCCCACTATTTGTTCCGTGATTGAATGATTTTCACTCAGCTAGGCCTGGGTTTGTCAACTAAATTAAAATGCAGTATAAACAAAACTTTCGATTTGTGAAAAAATTTCACCAAATACAGGTAAAAAAATCAAAGAAATACAGAATTAATCTTTCAGGTGTATCAGAAAATCTTCATAATTTCTCTATGGAATGAAAATTCCTTCGAAAGGATGGCGAATTTCCTCGTAGTCAAAACTTCCTGCTCATCGTTTCGTAGCTGTGTATTGTCATTTTTATTTGGTAATTTATAAATAACAGTAGGTAGAATTTGCTTTCAAGCAGTATCAATGCTTAATTTAATGGATCATGCTAATGTATCAAGGTGGATATTCGCAGCATTTAAATTCCTTGGTTTGAACGGTGTGCTATTGTGAAAAGACTAATTAATCTATCTCTTTATTATTATCTCCAGCTGATAAAATAGATGAGAAAGAAATTAATCTATTTCTTTCTCATCTATTTTATCAGCTGGGTATAGTAAATGTTTATAGCAGTTATCCTGGAGTAAGGCCCACCAGCTCTATAAAGGAGTTCTTTGAAGGTTGAAGGAAGAAGACTTGAAGGAAAAAATTAATCTACATGATTGGCTACGTGAAGATTAATTTTTGTGCCGTTTAAGTCCATCTTAGTTCAAACAGACTGGTAAAATAAGATTGATAATTCGTAACTTATAAATGTTGCATTCCTTTTTTCAAACATCTGTTACCTACTAAATAAAATAAGCAATCCATATTCCAGAGACTTTTAGCTTTCATTAATAATAATTTTAAAAGGAAATTTCTATTTTTTTCCAGGTAAGTCTGCTGAGCTGAGAGAGATGTTGATTTTAAGCTGCCATCGTGGAGGTAAAAAAAATTAAAATATATCTTGGCTAAAGAAAAAATCAATTGAATTAACGTTACATCAGACATATTGATGTATACTATGACATTAGTTATTAAATTATAGCTCAAAGATATGGAATGGGCTTATTGTTTTTTACATGGCATAATATATGACGTAGACTTCAGTGGGCCAGCCTCCAGTAGTACATTGTCATGTATATCTACCCCCACTAATAGTATTGACTTTTAGTTTACATATTAATATGTTAAACTGGGAAAGAGTTTCCCAGGAGATGTATTCTCTTGAGCGAGATACTAAAAATAGAGCAGAGCTATACTACTATGCCCTCTCTCCTTAGCAGGCAGGCTGCAGTTAACTAACTGGAGGTCATTCATTACATGGTCGAGATTTACAAAAGCGATTGGTCTCGTCCTTTCTGTCAATCTTAAATCAGTTTTTACTTGTTGATATTTGCAAAAACTAGCAACTACTCTCTTCAATGAATATAGGAATACGAGCAAGAAAACATTATGTGAAAAGATTAGTGTGGCGTGTGCCATTCTATGGATTGGAAACATATACCACTGGGAAAGCAGACCAGAAAATATTAGAAGCATTTGATGGAAAGGAACAAACTTTGCGAATTTCACTGTAAGTTGTTTTATTCACGACCCCGGTTTCAGCAGTTTATGTCATTGTAAATGAAAAGTATAACTTAGTTATTCCACATAGATTTCTATATCTAGAAAGCTATGTAGAATAACTAAGTTTTCCTTTTCATTTACAATGTTAAGCAAATTCCACCAAGTTGCACCTGAGACAACGGAGTTTATGTCATCTTCAGGTTTCATCTTCATGTCAGGACCTGAAGATGGCATAAACTTTTGAAACCTGGATCGTGAATAAAAAAAACGTACAGTAAAATCCGCGAAGTTTGTTCCTTTCCATTGTGGAGAAATTTCACATAGTTACCCCTGACAAAGTACGATTTGTTAGAAGCATTTGAGAATGGTGTTCGAGATGGATGCTGAAGATGAAGGGGCCGGATAAAATATGAAATTAAGAAGGATAAAGGAAAATAGACCAGTCTTCAAAACACGATTATTCAATTAATTTGTTTTTGACAATGTTGATTTTAATGTAAGTACCATTGACGGTCTGAATACTTTCCACTATATGGGTTGGTATTCTTGGAAGCGAACTAGTCTGTGGACCCCCTATTTGTTGGCCACGAGCTGCCACTGAATGCACTCCTCTGTAACTTCTTCTTCCGAAGTTCACAAAAACTTTATAAATAAGATATAACCCTAGATAAATGGGAAAGAGTGATGTGCAGTTTTCTTACGAAAATCCGGAAATTTCAAATTGCTGTAACTTTTGACCAGTCAAAGACAAAACATTAAATGTTGTTCCACATATTACGCCAGACGTTCAACATATTTTTCTAGAGCCAACGTACTACGGTAGATGCGATCACAGAAATAAGATAAAGAAATAGACTGCAGAACCGTTAGATTTAAAATGTCATTTTTTCCACGTACAATTAAGGATCATAATACTTGCTATAGATCAATCATGTAAAACTCCCACCCTCACTATGTAGAGTAGAATTTTCACTTGTGTTTAATAACATAGCATCATTACTAACACTTCACACATTTTGATATGTCCGGAATTATTTTGTTCTCTGCATGAAATAGTTTATCGTAGCATTCGTAAATTAATAGTGTTAGTAATATTAACTACTAGATGTCCCTTTAGCAGTATGCTGCATGTTTACAGGTTCATTTACGTAGCACTCTCCCAGTTTCTGGTTTGACTGCGCAATGTTCTCCTGGCCAATTTTTGGTCTGCGCCTAGCGGACGGCGGAACGTGCGAGGTCCCGATTTGTTCTGGGCCGAGTGCTGCATGCCTGGTGTGGAATCACCCCGTGCCACACACCCTATCGGTGGCTTGCACGGTACTTCGTAGATGTAGACATTACTATGAGAAGTACAATAATCATCGTGGTAGCCTATATTGTGGGCCATATACTGTAGAATACGAAAGCAGCTTACCGAACTTCCTCATAGAAAGTTGAAAAAATGACTTGTAGCCAACTTTTGTCGATTTGGGAAGTTTGTGTTCTGTCCTCTTCCATGTCTCCTACAACCTCTTTATTGACTGGATTATATAGTAAACTTAGCTAATCTTTTTTGCCTTCAGAGCCCAATAAAACAGAGAACTTCACTTTAATATCCTTGTTAAAAGAACTCACGAGCAGCTTGGAGGTGTATCACTATCATTGCATGTAGGTGATAATAATTTGTCTCACTTGAGTGCACCGACAATTTTACATATAAGTGTCGAGACCTCCAATGGATCGAGATCCCATAAATGACCTTATTTTGTCTTGCCAAGTGATACGCATTTCATCAAGGGATAAAGCTTTACGGATGAACCAAGTTTACTTCGGCTTCTTGCTATTGACAAATGCATTAGAGTTTAATGGAAGAGAGACGATCACAAGGGACATGTTTCCTTCCGTACGGAAAGGCTTCAGCTGAAATGGATCTTGTATTAAGAATAAGGTTCTTTGATCCAGGTAAGCCTCTCGTGCACTCAGCGAGCTGTTTCTCTGCATTTACCCTCCATTTTCCACTCTGAAAACGCCAATTTCCTTAAATATTTCCGCGCAATATCCCTCACTTCTTACGAATAATGCAAAAAGGCTTAAATATTGGAAACTTCTTTCAAGTCACAAATTATTCATCGGATAGAAATGTTTGATATGTATAACATTGGGTTTGTTAAAAGAGAACCTGATTTTTGTTCTCAATCAAGTTTCTGACAAAACAATGATAAATAATAGAACAATAGAATGGGAAGATACATAATATTTCCATTTCAATATTTTGGGTAAAAAACCTAAAAGCAGCATCGTAAAGCGGAATGACATACATGAGGTTTTTACACAATAAAATACAACATTACTGTCAAAAATATTATATTAATAGTATCATATAAATAAAAAATAGCTAGGCACAGGATCCTATTTTCTGGATATATATTTACATAACTGATTGAAGGAACATAAAATTACAATATTTACTCTCAAAAATTTGCAAATATCACAGGTTTTTAATTTGTTATATTTGACGCATAACTTGAAAATTAGATAGATTTAAGTTTTTTAACATCTGATTTTTTGCAATGCGAAGTTCATCCGAAATAAAATCTAAGAGCTCTTCCTTCATTTAAACATAGGGAGCTTTCAATTCCATCTAGTGCGCTGCTCATTTCACAACTCTACAATTTACATTCCATTCGTTTCAGTCCCTACGCAATAGGCAGCATGATTCAAAACATGCCGAAGACAGAGTTGACCTCATGCGTTAAACAGGAAAAGAAAATCGATAGTAGCATCACCGTTTGTTGATTACGTGTTGATTTCCAGCAAATGCCTCAAAAATGGATAGTGTAAAGTTTTCAATTACTCTGTGTTAAGTAGATTACATTTTTAAACACACTTTTGAACGAAATCCATAACTCCATGCAAAGTATTCGGTGGTGACTCGTGTGAATCTACAAAATGTTACCTTCTGGGATATTACGGAACGTTTCCCCTGCGAGTATCTTTCCATTCATCGTCGTTCGTGTGCCCTAATATGTTCCTATCAGCGCTAGCTTCTTCACATCGAATGATAAGCTCCCATTCAATACATTTTGAATAAAAAAACTTTGTTCTTTTCCACACATTATTTAAAAACTGCGACCAGTTTCACCTTAATAAGGCACCTTCTGGCCAGAAGATGCCTCATTAAGGTGAAACCAGTTGCAGTTGTTAAATAAGGTGTGGAAAAGTACAAAGTTTTTTATTCAAAATGGATATCCATCACTTTCAGTAAGTCAAGCCTGAAACAATCAAATTCATCCCATTTAATCGTAAAGGAATATTTGTCTTCAAGTTTTACGTTAGAAATTTTGAGTGAAATACGATAGTAAAACACACGAGAGATTATTCACTCAGAGTTACTAATTGATATGTCATCATAATGAGCTCAAATTCTTTCAAACATGAATTGGAAACGGTAAATGACGTGAGCATGAATTTTAAGACTGTTGAACCGTTTGTTTTGGAGGAATTTTGAGAGTTAGAAATAATTACCAGGGAAGAACAATTTCAATATTTCACCCAAATCTTCATATTTCGTAAACTAACTTCGACAGCTTAACCAATTACCGTCGTCAACTCCCATTTTCCGGAGCTTTATTTTTATCCCCAAGTTTCGTGCAACTGAACGGCTGCTCTTAAAGTCTCAAACGATAATACTAAATCCTCAAATGGAGAATGAGGACAAGGAGTTGTTACTCGCGATATAAGGAATATAAATGGGGGCTCTCAGTCGGAAGCGGAATAACAGCTGGTATGCTCGTAAAGATCCACATGATGAGATTAACAGATTAAGCGAAAGGCCTTAACGTGATGGGATTTCTCTGGAAATGAGGGATACTGAGAATTTGGCCCAGAACCCCATCCCAACCTCACGTTCCCCTATCAGTACCCCTACCTTCATGCCCTGACTTCTCATAAGCCCGGATAAACTTCGAACTTCCCGTCATTTATATGCTAGACCTCGGTAAATCCCGCTTGAAAATAAACCTATTCAACTGCTGATTAAATTGAGCGAAATGCTCAGCTATGGCCCATTGATATCTTCAATAATATTCATAAGCACCGGGATTCCTCAAAGAGCCGGAATAAACATTTTGGTAATGGAACGACGTTTTCCACGAAGTTCACAGATTTTTTTCCTACCCTATCTGCGCAAGTTAAATGAACTAGAAGTAGGCATTTTCTCTCCCTCTACAAAGAATGGGCAACTGTTTCATTCGATGATATTTTCACACGCGAATCATGTAGCTAGATTAAACTCCAAATGCCCTTCGGAAATTACTCGCCCTTTGTGGCCGTATGAAATTTATTTCGCGTCTCGCCCATTCCATCATGAATTAAACCTAATAGTACAGACCTTCATCTACGTATACATAATACCCTGGAATCAACCTCAAGGGTTTGTGGCAGGGGATGTATCATCTACTACTATACTATACCCAAATTAAGTTAGTGAAACTACTCCTTTTAATGCCAAAACCTGAAAGTACTTGTCAGGAGGTGAAATTTCACTAGCATCCACTGCGTAATAGGTAAGCTATCAATGTTAGAGGAAATATTTGCATTAACGTATTTTGCAACTACATAAATGCACTGAGATACAAGAGTTACGAAGGAAACATGCAAGAAGTGCTGTTAGTAGTGCATAGAAGATTTAGAAGCAAGCATAAGGGATAAAATAAACTAATTCACAACATTACCAATCGACAAACCTAATTAAAAGTTTGGATGGCAAAGTTATCTCCATTTCGTTGCGCAGTGTAGGAAACAAGGTTGCCACGGGCAACAGAACAAATACGCTGAATGATTCAAACACGAAAAACAGGGAGGGTAGAACGGGGGTCATTAATCAATTCAAGCTATTTTTCGAACTCCGTTCCTTTCAAACCTCTCTGAATTTGCATGTGACGGCGGCGTTGTGGTACAGGTGCAATGAGCATACGTCTGAGCAAGCATAAGCGTGTGCCATAAACCCAATGTTTACAGGCGCTGAAATTCGCCGAAGGGGTGGGATGAGGGGAAGATCTGCGTGGGTTATGGGGGAGCCGGGCGGCTCGCAAATGTGCCTCGTAGAGTTTTATTAAAACGGTCGCCTGAGCCAATATGATTCTGCTGTCGAGTCCCAGCGCGCTCAATGCACCCACCCTTTCCTTTCCGCTAAGCCGCCTCCAGCTAGCTTGTCTTCCAACACGCCATGCATAATCCAGTTTCGAGGCCTACAAAAGATGCAGCAATATTGTGCACGGTCTCCCTCCCCCACTCCTGCCACATATCTCTCGCTCACAAAGTGGGAGAATGAATTGTGGCGTCAACAGTAAATCCACCGTTGGATTATGACTTGGGGCATGTGACGCATTTGGATGTCTGCCGTTGCGTGTTTCGCCATCGATTCAATTAATAAAGGAGGCTCTCAACGACTGCGCCGAACTGTATTGAACGCGAATGAATCACGATCAAAGTCACTTTCAAGTATATTCTGTAATTTTGGATGCATCGTGAAATAGTCCGGCTCCGCGTACAAAAATGCAGAAAGAGTGCAAACTAGTGTAATCCGTCCCGTGAACATGATGCGAACGCCGGATTTAATAAATCGTTAAAACTCTTTTCTGTTCGCAATTCCTTACTAATAGGTACACTTTTATGATGGTGTGATTGTGCGTAAATGTGATCAAACTATTGCCGATTGTGGAACTTATTTTTAAACAAAGTGGAACTGTTTACTTTGCATGGTAAAGTATTCTTTTTATTTTTCAAATAGTGTTTCAAGTCAAAGTAAAGACGCATTTAAAAAAAAGGCAATGCTTTTCTGAAAAAGTTTTTCTAGGTGTCTAGGTGTTAGACTGTAATTTTCAACCATTAATTTTTTTCCCATGAATGTATTTTCAAATTCTTGCCTCTTTTATGAAAGCGAAAACAAATCAAAAGAAAACTTCAAAGTATATTGAAATTATAATTAAGTATCGGAGCCTAAAAGAGGAGACTTTTTGAGAAATATATTATAATTGTTCGAGTCTATTCATCTGTGTGTGAAGCTATTCAAGGGCTATTTTTTAATGAATGTAGTTTTTTTTAATCAATACAGAAGGTTTTGGTAATTAGGGCTTTTGTTAATTTACGCAAAGGGAAGAGTTTAATGGAATTACGACATGTCTGACAGTTCCATTCGAAGGTTCGAAAGTTCCATTTTAATGGTATACGATATTTGAGGCTATGCGGTCGCTTACTTCTAGTTTGTGGTATATTTACCTCAGTGTGAATGATTCGGTTGAAATTGTGTAAGATGTAGTAATTATGACCTGCTGCAATTAAATTTGCATGCATAATGCTTTCAAGTGTTTACTAAAATTATTTCTTCCCATTTATGCTAAAAAATCAATATTTGCATTTGCTGAATATAAATGTCTTCCTAACACTTCCCTTAGCAAAGCTTGAGCAAAATTAACAGTTGGATAATCCATAAACGTGGAGCGTAGCATGTACATTTTAAGAACAAAACTCAATTAATCTAGAATCCACGTGCTAAAATAATATTAATGAGTACAGTAAAATTTATATACGACACAGTTTCAGGCAATACTTTGTGGAAGTCAATCATACTGGGAGTAAAGGATTGAACACTGCAGCTTCCACTTAGATATTTATTAAACACGACCATGGTTTCGTAGCGGTGAAAACTCTGGCGCTGAAGGCTGGGAGAGCTGACCAAAGGCTGACTGAAGGCTGGGAGGCTGGGCGCTGGGAGAGCTGACCAAAAACCAGAGGTGTGAATCGGACCCAAGGCTGCCTACACATTCCTTCAGCGCCAGAGTTATTAACCTTTCCAATCACAAATTTCAGCCAGAGGAGATGAAGATCCATGAAAAAGGATTGAAATATGCGCCCAACATCCCGATATCCATCAACCAGCTGAAGAACCTCGCCGTAGACTGTGATTTAGCGCTTCGAAATGACAAATCTGGAGCAAAAGAGAGGATCGCGGCTGAAATATCGGAGCATATCACCAAAACTGGGCCTTCCTGCTAACATCACCAGCGCCGTGAGTACCAAACTATCTCCAACCTGAAGGATTCGCTTGCCGAACATAGACTTATCGTATCCAAAGCGGACAAAGGCAATGCGGTTGTAATAATGGAGAAAGATTTATACTTGAAAAAGTGTGACGATTACCTTGCTTCCAGTAACGTCATATGTTTAAATAAGGACCCGACGCCTGTTTACCAGACTGAGTGCAAAACGTTAATGGCATCTTGCCTTACGTTGTTTCGTCCCTGTGATGCGTCCAAACTAATTCAAATGAACGCTAAGTCACCTAGGTTCTATGGGCTTCCAAAAATACATAAAAAAGATAACCCGATTAGGCCCATTGTGTCCAGTGTCTCCGCACCCAATCACTTACTGTCTCACAAGTTAAACGAGTTAATTAAATACCATGCTAAATTTTCCTCCAAACACACCATCAAGAATTCCCTTGAATTTGTGAACCTACTCTCCCAAAAAGTGTTACCTAAAAAGTGCATATTAGTGTCATTTGACGTAGTTAACCTATTTCCCAGTGTTCCCAGAACTGAAGCGATCAACTTAACGGAAGCCACCCTCATCAAATCAGGTACTCCCTACCCAGTGATAAGTGAACTGTGTGCCCTTCTAAAAATGTGTGTATTTCAAAATAGTTTTCTTTTTAATGGTAAATATTACCAACAGTTAGACGGCCTGGCGATGGGTTCCCCTCTCTCCCCCATCCTAGCGGACATTTACATGGATAATTTCGAGCACAACCTTTTCTCTTCCAAACATCCGTTGACTACTAACATACTCCATTGGTATCGATACGTCGATGATGTGTTTTGTGTGTGGACCGGGACAATGAGACAACTCAACTGCTTTCTGTCTGTGCTTAATTCACAGGATAAGCACATTAAATTCACAATGGAACTGGAAAGTGAAGGAAAGCTAAACTTTCTGGACTTAGGTATTAAAACCCACCACCAAAGGTTCGAATTTTCGATCTACAGGAAGCAGTGCTACCCCGACGCCATCATTCATGAAAGCTCCAGGCATAGTTTCCACCAAAAAACAGCGGCCCTCCACTCCATGATTCACCGGCTATGCCACATCCCGATGTCAGAAGTCAACACACAGAAGGAACTTCTCACGATAAAGGAAATAGCGGTAAACAACGGTTACCCCACCAAATTAGTTGACAAACTATACAGAAGAAAACGGGCCATAATGGCAGGAGAATTAATATACCGGACCTCCACCGCACCAGACAACAACAGAATATGGCGCAGAGTCCCTTTTTTAGGGAATTTATCCCTGAAAATACAGCGGCTGCTCCCTAAAGACACAGTTAGAGCAGCCTTTTACAATAAAACCACCCTTAAAAATCTACTCGGATCCAACAAAGACAAGGAAAAGATAGAGCAGCAGAGCGGCGTCTACATGCTCGAGTGTTCGGATTGCCCAGCAATATATATCGGGCAAACAGGGAGGAAGTTTGCCACTAGAGCAGCAGAACACCGTGCCTGCTTCATAAATAGGAAGGAGACCTCCCAATTCGCTAAACATTTGCTGGACGAAGGCCACAACAGCGAATTCGTCCCAAAGGCCCTACACCTCGAGAGGAAGGGGCGGAGATTAGACGCCTTGGAAGAGTTGGAAATTCTGAGTCACCTCACAACAAAACAACTCGTCAATGACCATTTGTATCCCTCACGCTCTCCCCTCCTGCATTTTCCCTACCATACCCATTACCCACCCACTGAGACAACCGCTGCCCTACTCCCTTCTCGAGGGGACGCAGATTAGACCCCTTGGTTGTGCTGGATTTTCTGAGTCACCTCACTTCCAACAACTACACCCCACCCCCACCCCCCTCCTCCCCCTCTCCTCCTTTAACCTCTTCCTTTCCACCCCCCCCACTTTTCCCAACGGTTTTGTACATACTATATATACCACTTATGCTAGACTTTCTGTTCACCTGATGATGTAGCACCGCTACGAAACCATGGTCGTGTTTAATAAATATCTAAGTGGAAGCTGCAGTGTTCAATCCTTTACTCCCACAGTAAAATTTGGTGAATGAGTAAAACCCCTTGTGGTTGAGTTTGGTGAAGTTGTCCTCTAGACATTTATGTAATAATTTCACCGTTCTGAGGAAATGAGATTTTGCAGCTCTCGTAAGCAGTGTTGAAGACGAACAAATGACTAAATTTCTCTCCGAGTACCAGACTTGTGTCTCCATGTAGGCCTCTAACGGGGCTTTGCATGCGGAAGCCGGGATGCGAGGAATGAGTAGGTTGCGAGTGAAATATGAAGGCGGAGATAAGCTTCCTCGGAGGGATTCACCCCGCTGCTGAATATATTGCCACGGCTAGGAGAGAGCTGGGTTTTTCCTAGGAATAGGCAGGAATGGGGTGAGGGGCGGCAATCTCGTTTCAATGCCCTGTTCTATGACTAATATGCTCATGGATACTATTCAGTTTTATAAAGATTCAAGCCCACTTTACGGAATACTGGGGCTTATATATCATGGTGGGGATCATGTCGACTCCCCTGGAACAAATATCATGAATTATGGTGAATTAGGTGGGGATTTTTGGGGCAAAAAATAAATTGGCATCAAAATGAGATATTTCAGGAACTTTTAAATGACACATCAAACGATGGAAATTACTTGTAGCTAAGTTTTTTCGTTGGAGATTCTTTGTTTGACGAATGAATTAGTTTGGATTAAAGATAATAGCTTGGCGTGTTATTTGAAGTCTATTGACATTCTCTACTAAGATCTTTTTCAGAATTATCATTGAATCATGCAACATAAATTCACATTCCAACGTAAATATTCATACAAACTTCGAATTTATATTTTTTTTGCACGTTAATTAAATATATATCACAGAATCATCAATCTGAGCTATAAAACTACTCAATTGGGGTGCAAAAATTGCTGTACATTTTTCGTTTATATTAATATAAATTTAAAATTTGCCTTGTATTACCATAGGAAAGAGAAGTGAAAGTATTTCGGTATAACTAAGGTTTATATAGAAATTAAAAAAATGCTCCCTGCGTAAATAGTGAAATTAAGCAGTAGTTTTGAGGAAAATGCCACTAATTGATGTGCAGTGGAATAATCTGAGTAAATATTAAACGTGTTAATAATTTGGCAACTAATTTCGTTACAGTTTGCTAAAAGCCTACCGTTGAAGTCTGAAATCAAGATATTTGTCTTTACTGGGGAGTTTATTTGGTTATATGGTGAGTATCAGCTTTCGCTATCAAATGCAGAGTTATATATAAAGATTAGAAAAGTGTTGCTTAGAATACTAAATAGAAGGTTGGAGAGCAGAGCAAAGTGCTATTTAGGCGATGACCAATTTGGGTTTAGGAAGGGGAGGGGAACCAGAGATGCGATTGCGGTAATGAGGACACTTATAGATAGAAACATAGAGCATAATCAGGATGTTTTCGCTTGTTTTGTAGATTTCGAAAAGGCGTTTGACAGAGTAAACTGGGAGAAACTAATGCAGATACTGGGGAAAATAGGAATAGATTGGCGTGATAGGAGACTCATCCGAAACTTATATATGGGGCAGAGGGCTCATGTAAGGGTAGCGGACGGTGAATCAGGGTGGACAGTTATAGGTCGCGGGGTGCGGCAAGGGTGCCCGTTGTCGCCTTTACTTTTTAACATCTATGCCGAGCAAATGGTAAGAGAGGCATGGGATGAGCTAGACGTGGGAATGAAAGTAGAAGGCCAGTGGATAAAGTCGGTTAGATTCGCAGACGACCAGGCGTTGGTGAGTCGGTCATCGAAAGGACTGCAAACTTTAGTAGATGCACTGGAAAAGCAGTGTGAGAAATACGGAATGAAGATAAATAATAAGAAAACAAAAGTAATGAGATTCTCTAGGACAAAGAAAGCGAAGCTGGTGATAAGAGTAGGAAGTCACAAACTGGAGCAAGTTGAACAATTTAATTACTTGGGTAGTACGCTAGAAGAAAGAGGACATAGTAGCAAAGACATTAGGAGGAGAATAGCGCTAGTGAAGGAAGCGTTCAATAATAGAAGGGAGCTGATGACGGGGACCTTAAGTAATGATGTAAAAAAGAGGCTAGTAAAGAGCTTGATATGGAGTGTGGCGTTGTATGGGGCGGAAACGTGGACCTTGAGAAAGGAAGACGAAAATAGGCTGAAGGATTTTGAGATGTGGGTGTGGAGGAGGATGGAGAAGGTGCGTTGGACGGAAAGGATGACAAATGAGGAAGTGCTTGACATGGTGGGCAAGGAGAGGAAACTTATAGATGAGATTAGGGGAAGGCAGGGTAGGTGGCTGGAGGGGGTAATGAGGGACGATGGTTTGCTGAAGGTCGTGATAGAGGGAAGGATGTTGGGTAAGTGGGGAAGGGGTAGGAAGAGAATTGGTTTTATGGACGGGATGAAGAAAGGTAGGACTTATGCTGAGATGAAGAAAGAAATACAAGAGGTAGAAAGGGCACAGCACGTGTAAGAGTTCGTTGGATATTCTCTGACTTTCATCACAACCTACCTCTAACCGGTAGATTACTGTAATGAATGAATGAAACCATGCATTAGCTAATTGGCTATTTTAAATCCGGCATTCTGAAAAAAGTGTCAATGTGCAATAATCACATCTTCTTTCTAAGCTCATATCTATCAATGGGCAGTCCTCAATGGCCTCACCATCAAAATGCCCCTTGTTGCCGATTCTCCTCCACTGCGAGCCCTTTTCCATTGCCTAAGAGTTCTGACTTCTTCATCCATCACCAATGTACACCTTATGCAATATATTTCAATGCTAGAATATCATATCCAAAATTTTCTCGCACTATCAAAATTATATCTTTTGCATTTCTGGAATACATATCGCATGTAAATTACACCTGCAAGTTCGCGCTGAAAAAACAGCAATATCCCTGCAACAAATTATTTAAAAAATTGTCCACCTTGTACAAATCCCACCTGATGACAGGGATCTCTCTCCCAACGCAAATACTTCCACCCGTGCCCCCTCCTCCTCCACTCCACCATGACAAGCCCGATCTTACTACCCTTTTCAATATCCCTGCACCTCCCAAGGGATCTTACCGAAAAGCAACCCCCCGCCACCCACCACCCACATCACGACTGATCCTACGCAGTAAATGGATGTCCTAAACATATCCTCTTAGTGAGAATGATATCTAAAATTTAAGCTCACTTTCTCCCCCACTCTTAGTCAACCATGACCAATTACCCTGTGTTGTGATCTCATTCAGTAGAAACCTCAGATGGCGCCCGCACTGGAAAGAAAGACGTAACCAACCTCCTTACTCGAATTCCACCATTCATAAATTTCTACCGAAATCGAACACCGAAACTAGTGGTGGAATAATGTGTTTGTCTGAGCGAAACAGCTGTAGCCGCAAATGTTTCGGTCAGACAACTGTTTCAAATAACTGTCGCAAACAACAGGTTAGTTTCGTAGTTGTGCCGCAGCTGCAATGCTGCTCTCTGTGCTCTGCAGGGGCAATTGATAGCTGAAGCTGACTGTTAAGTCTTCTACTCTGTTCCAGTAGCTCTTCACGTGTGGCTGCGTTGCGGTCATAGGCTACAATTTGATGGATTTGAGTCTATTGCAGGCGGTTGTGGGTTTATTTAGCCAACACATGTCCGCCCATCGTTGCAGATAGAGTAAGAACTGTGAATTGCCTATCTATCATGAATCCAAATGAAATTGTTTCTTCATATAAGTGAATGATTTCTTATTGAATGGAATACATAATTACCATAAATGTTCTAACAGCGCCGATCAATCGCCCGTTGTTTGGAGTGCATCTAGCTGTTGTCCGTAACAGGGTATTTGACGGAACTGTTTCGTTTGGAAACTGTTTCCATTGCGAAGCAGTTGCAATGAAACTGTTTTGCTCTTTTAGTGCCACCAGTAAACAAAACCCAGGTCTCTGCCCCAAAACCATCCAATTGAAGTATTCTGCAACCTGCTCCAAAGTCAAGCAACCGATCTCCGATTCCTCAGTTCCTTCAATCCGGCTCCCAACCTCAACAAATTGGAATTGCCATCCTTCAGCCGTCTCAACCCAAACATTTTAATCAGGAAAGTTTGACAAAGGGTCCACGGTAGTGGTTCAAAATAACGTAGATTACATCAATGAGTCAATGAGAGAGCTGAGTGACAATTACTCCTATCGGCCTCATCAAGACATAACTTCTGATTTGTATATGCTCGATGCAATATATTTCATTTTATTCTTCCCAAATAAATCTCTGCATTCTTAATGTTCTCTCATTTTTTTCCAAAAAGTCCATAAATTTGATTACGTTTCATTTTCGGTCCTATCAAACAAAATTACTCACTGCTTTGTATGCCCTCTGCATAACGCGGTTCTCCGCTCACTAAAGAAAGTGTTCACTAGTTTCGCATACATGGAGGATTTTATCCTTCGATTTTCGTTCAGAGTTGTATGAAATTCTGTGCCAAACTTTCAAACTATATGATGTGAGTAGCCTTTTCTACGATGTTAAACTGTTTTTAGCACTTCAGAAAATCAAACTTATACTGAGCTAGGAGAGAGCTGGGTAGTTATAAGAATTTGTTTCATTAATTAATTGGAAATAATATTACGCTCACCTTTTTACTACTGCTTAATTTTTTTCATCTACCTTTCGTATTCTCTGCATGGAAAACTGTGTGTTATTTCGTGTAAGATAGATAAATTACACATCTTAAGAGTTGGAGTCCAACATGAATTGCAGAAACGAATGTAATTCCTCAATTACACGACTTCGCCAAACTTAGTATAACTGCATTAGTATCTATGTAGTGTGTGTTCTTACAAAATCTTCACCTGTCCTTTTCTAACTCTCTGCCTCGCGATGGTAGCTATTCTCCCAAAATGTTTTACTCTCCACCCCCTCCTGGGATACGTTTGTTTGCTCGGCGAATGAAGATTCGCGATACGAAAAAAAGTGTTTCCTCAAGAGCTAGACTATTATAGATATTTTGTAAATATTATTGATATAATAGAATTAATCAACATCTATATGTTACCCTACGAGCCGCCATAGCCGACATGGTTGTTAGGTGTGTAAATGGTTACGATGAAAAATCCTCCTAAACTGGGAATCGAATCACGAAACTTTTTGACTCTGCATAAACCAATACGTTACCCAGGTTTTCTCTTAGGATTACCCCCTAGTCAGCGGCAATTACCAAATGTGGCTAAAATATAATCTGCAGGCAATCAAGTCTTTTAAAATGTATGGAAGACTAAGCATGTGTAAAAATACTATGCAGACGTACCTACATATGGACGTGCTTCCCGTGTACTGATTCATTTTTAAAGAGATACAATACCACTAAAATACCGAAATGTATTTTTTACAAATTAAATAAATTGTTACAGATGACTAAGGATTTATGCATTTGTATTAGAATAAATTAAAATTTGAGGAAATGCTTTCCTGGGATATAGGGAATAACGAATGATTAAATGTAGAACATAATGATTTTAGTAGAAATGCGTGTTTTGATCAAATGTTCAAGGATAGTGCAGAAAATTAGGGAAGCGAAATAAAAGCTCATTGAAGAAGGATTTTCGCCATTTGTGCAATGAAGATCTTCCAACATTCTAAACCGGGTGGGCTTTACAGCGCATTCTCCTACTCAATGCTATCTTCAGGTCCTGGTTACTACTGCCTTGAAAATGCCAGCCTCTCTCCGTGAGATGTGTTAATAGTTCATATAGTCTCGGAGAGAAGTCTAGGGAATAATTGTTTCCACTTATTCCCGCTAGATTCTCATCATGCATGGAGGAAACTACTCTCTCAGGACGTGCGCTCACAGTCACTGCGATCCACCCTCGGAGTAGCATCGCTTTGGAAATTCACCTTCAATGCCCGGAGGCAGAAAGCGACTCCTGTAAATACATTGTCCGCCTCGAAAAGCAGCTTCGGAGCTCGCGAGTGCTTTGTTTCTACTCTGGTGCACGAAAACGCGACAGAAACTTGTTTTCGAGGAGGAGAGGGAGGCGACAATATTCCTGTTGTATTCTCTCCAGCCTTTTCGTTTGTGTGTAAGAATGCTCGTGATATCCCCTGGGTGTGGCATATGCATCACGGGAGACAAAAGGACGTGAGGAGAGGGGGAGGTGGAGTAAGGGAAACTGGAGAGGGTAGGACAAATAATGGACGTAGGACCACGCTTCACTTCTCATTCTCGTTAGAGAGCAGGAGAGAGGACAAAACATTATTTTCACGTGCCACCGAACATCAGGTCCGGGCCTTGCGCGAACGGCAAAACGGTTTTCTTTTTATAATTTGGGGGAGAAAAAATATATAAAAACCTGGCATTGGTAGGATAGAGAAAGAGAGGCTGGTTTCCCGCATGGTGCTCCGCGAGAATTTGCTCTGCAAATCGTGAAGAGTCTGTTTTCATCGCTGCTCGACCGTTGAGGTCGACGGGAATTATCTTGCTTAATAGTGGCAGTGCATAGCGAGGGGGAAAAAGGGTGTAGCCATCCCGAACATTAGCCCTAGCACCAATCATCATCCCTGCGCACACGCGAGGCGTAATGCAAGTAATGGAGGAGTGGCGAGCGGTGGGTGCACGTTGCTCCCTTTTGCGGTGGAGTGAATGCAAGCCGAGTTGGTCCGAAATGAAATGCGAACTCGGAGTGCCGCACGGATGATTTTCGCGAAACACAACTCGCAAACCTAACAGGATATATTAAGTCGTTTAATTAGAGTACACACCCGCATTGGATTCAAATTTCCACGCGGGGCTTTGGATTAGGAAATGGTCATTCGCCTGGCTTTCACATTATTCATTTCAACGCGAAGGATTTTCAGGAAGTGTTCCGTCTACTTTATTCAAAACATTTGCACCACGCTATTGTTTCATCATGATGAGTTTTTCAGTCCAAAGATTGGTTTACTGCAGCTCTCCATTCTATCTTGTGCATTGATTTTTTATACGTTTTCCTTCTCCCTCCATTAAAGGGTCTGTTCACAAGTGCTTTCAGGAATTGTTTACGAGCGTGTGGGCATGCCCTAGAGAATAGTTTGCTATAGTCTTTTAAATGCACTAATTTAATTAAGTATTATCTATTATAAATTGCCATGATTCTTGTCTATAGATGATATGACGATCTTAATAAAATTAAATGAATATAGAGCGAATTGTTGTTTAAAGGATTACGAGGGGAAAACTGTTTAGAGTATCGTGCAGTATGAGATTACGATATAAATTAGCTTTCATCCCTAATTCCATATATTAATTGCATTCTGTAAATTTCTCCTCCAAAAGGTGTAAAACATTTTGGTTTTGAACCTTTTCAATGAGAATCATTTTCACTTCGATGCATTAGTAAATTAATTTAAAGCCATAATGTAGATGACGTTATCACTATGATAATTTCCTTCACACATTAAAATGTTGGATTTTTAAATGGAAAGGCTACTCGTGTTTGGGTTATATAAATCTCACATCTCAAAGAACTTACTATCCTCAGGTCAATATCGTGCAATAATAAAGTACAGCTTTAACATTTATCCACTATCTAAGGTACTAACAGTTTCCCCTATAAAAAATCCGAAACTGGAAAGTAAATCTTATATATTCTCCGATTGCCTGATTTGAGAAATGTACTCGAAAAAAGATATATTCAGGTTTTGATATTCTAGAAGATGGAAATGTAGTTTGGAAGTACATTACTTTCGCACTCTCAGCCTGTAGACGTTGGCATCACTTTACGCCAAGGTGATTGACTAACAATAATAAACAGTGTGAGAGCTAATGATTTTTAACGATTAATGAACAGATTATTTTCCTCCTTACAACCAATGAAGTGGTTTATGCGGTGCTATTAATTCATTTTTAGGACTCCTCACCAGGCATATACTAACCTCCAAGCAAACTATCCTACAATTATTAGACGTTTTACTAAATATACCTAATATCATATTAAATTATGTAGCGTAGGTACGTGATAGGAATTTTCTCATGTAAAACGGATTCTATCTTCCGGCTCATGACATACACTGCATTCATAAGTTATGGGCATTATTTGTAGAAGTTCAATCATGCTTACATTAAAATGTTTTTAATGACAGGTACATGATGCATACATTTAAATAACTATTCCTAGCAAAAATTGAAAAAATGGATAGCATTAAACATAATAACAACGCAACCTACCGATGTCAATTAAATTATTAGTGGCTCCGCTCCTAGCTTTTTTGACCCCAAATCCCACACGGAAAAATTGTATTTTAAAGCTCTTCACCCTGCTATCTACCACTCTAATTTTTATGCACCTCTTCTAATTTACCACAGTGGCTCACATGTTTTCCAAGCGAGGTGTTCCAATTTACTGAGCCGTAATTTTCGGTGGTACACACCTACTTGAATGGAAAAAAATATAATCTCATGGCAATACCCTCACCTTAACACATATGACCCAATAGCGTTGCCGACGTATCTCCGCCAGGCTTTCTTGCGAATCTAGGCTTCTCACACAGCAAACTCCGCCCACTCCACCGTCTGCAACCCCCCTCCTCCTCTTTCCCCCCCCCCCCCCCCTGAGCCCGCATACTCCGCACCCGGGATGGTTTGATGAAAGAGCGAACCGCACCACTGCCGCTCCATTCTTCCTCCCCCCTGCACCCTCTCATTAACTCCAAACCGCACCATGGCCTGGCATGCGGGTGCCGGCGCCGCTATACAGCCGGCTGCTTCTCCTGCCCCCACCCAAACTTGCGTCCTCAAACCCTTCCCCTAGGCTTTCCCCGAAAACACTCCCTCCTCTTCCCGACCTACACCACATCCTATCCGCCCACTCGCCGGTGCACAGTTTCCGACCCTTGCTCACGAAACTTCTAAATCCCATTTGTGCCGACGCCTCGAGAATCTTTCAAGCGAGTATAACTCCTTCGGTAGGTTTGCACCCGGCTCGGTTGCGGCGAGCTAGTCTTCTTTCTTATTTTCGGCTGGCACAAATGACGGTTTTTAGCCCCAAAAGCAGTTGATGATTGACCTGCGTTACACGTGACATCATTTTTCATTTACATTGGAACGATTCATAACCATAGAAGAGCCACGAAAAGGCTTGCATAAATTACAATGCAGCTTAATTATGAGCCCTGAAAGGGAAATTTATATCTAGCATTTTATTTCAAAGAATTTATATGTGAGTAATTACACATAAGCTATAAATATATATTTTTACGTATGGAATAATAAGGCAATTATAGTGTCAGATGAATCAAACTTGCTTTTGCCTGATCTTGCCCATTTTTTGGCCCCCGAGAATCAATGCTCATTCGGGGATTACTACGCAACTACTGTGGGCTAAAAGGCTGATGAACTTTACCACAATAATTGCTCCAACCTTTTTGTGTGTTATTCTTTAATTTTAGAGCTCTAACTTTATTTGTTTTCTTGTTGCCTGTTTTATCCGTTTCCGCCTGTCGGCGAAGCTAGGGAACTCATTGTCTGCACCTCTTGCAATGTCAGCAAGCAAAAATGAAAAAGCATTCCGAATTGCCGTAAGAGAATAGTTTCTTCTGAATCGTTCGTTCGTAAACTACCCTTGTCCACTGTTCAGATCGAAGAAGAAATTACGCATAACAGAGATTTATTAAAAGGCGATCACTTTCAAGTGCTTAGGCCAATGGAGTTCCTTTACAAAGCAAGTTATTTTCCCCCAAGTGCGACTCATGGTTAAATAAGGGAAATAAATACTTGAACGTATACGCTTGACTAATCATCAGTTTATCCATTACTCAGTCAACATTCATGATTAAGAGCTCTAAAATTCTATGTTAATGCGCGATTGTAAATAATCAGCAGCATAATTTTTAGTCAAGTTAGAGACCCAACATCATAACTTTATTTTACAAGTTACACATTTGAATGCTAATCTCACCGCTTAGGGTTACCTCATAGAATTACTTCAGGAAGTAATTCTGCAATAATTCTATGAGGATGCACCAGAATTACTTCAGTAAGTCATTCTGGTGCAACGATAATTAACACTATTTACGTTTAGAGTTCTAGATTTGAATACGTGCTATTGATTCATTTTGTGTTATTTTACAATTCCTCCTTTTCAGAAATAATAACTTTTTCTTTGAAATATAAGCATTTAATGTTCTTTTAATTACATTTACTTGTTAAGGAATTCCAATTTAATTTTGAATAATTTGAATACAGTCCAAGGATTTGAGTGAATGTACATTTCTGACACCAGTAGACAGCCATTTGAGCGTGTTATGACAAGCGTAAAAAAGAGGAAAATAATATCCGCCAAGAACTCTCTTCAGCCTCTGGAAGGCCATTTATTCCAGACAATGGTCTCCACTTAGCATGCGAAAACAAAGTGAACCCAACTGCGTTAAATAAAGGTGACTTGAGATCTTATCATTTCGTTGAAATACGAGCATCTCTACTTCCAGTAGGCACAATTTGTTATTAAGGAATTCTATCCATTTTCGCCTTGGATGTTTGAAACCGGGAAATAAAGAGCAGTTTGTGAGTCACCCAGTTCTATTATGTTGTCTTGTCTGTAGGAATTGAAAGAACTTTGAGTGCTAAAAAAACGAAAAATAAACTCAATATTCAAGCTTGCCTATCCTATTGCCTATTACCATCCCCTAAACTTGCCATGTTCTTTCACTTTTTTCAGGGAAGACCCAATTCCTGGCAGAAAGCCTAAGACAAAATTGTTTATCTTAAGTTTAAGCGTACCTAGGAAAAATCTTCGATGCTTCCAAGCCAATATTTTCAAATTCATATTGGTTATGTCTTATAAGAAACAAAAATTTTTAATGCTTCTGAGCTATAAATAAATTATTTCGCGACGCGCGAGCCATTAAAGAAAGTCAAAAGAAAATGAAGAAATCTATCATCATTTAAAAAAAACCAAACGTGATGGATCTCGTAGGCAATAAAAAGTAAATCAAAAGCTACATCTGTCTCATTCAAAACTGATTCATTCATAAAAATTTATTTTTTTTATATTGGACACACCTTATTCACATTTAACACAAAAAGATACTACCGCAATGAAAAATATTTTCAAATTGACTATTTTAATACCCCGTTTTAATCTTTCATATTTTAAAGAAAAATGAATAGTTTGAAAAACAATTTTAGAGTTAAAATGTTAAAAACTGATTTTCGCGAGTGCATGAAAATATACTCACTAGAAAATTATTTTTGACCTAATACGAGCTGGTACTAAACATGGATGGAGATCTAATTCATGCCTAATATATTCAACGCATGTACCAATTATAGACAAATTGTAAAAAGCTGGTATCGTACTGTACCGTTGTTATTATCCCAAAAAAGTGCACCAGACTCACCACAGATAAAAACGTAGCACTAATACATTTATTTTATTGATATAGTTAAAGCTCGACGAGCACTGAAGCTGATGTACGCTTGCATAAAAGATTGCTAAAAAATAAAAATGCATTTTTTATGGTGTGATTGAGAAACATTTATAACTTATGATGTATCAAATTTAGAAAGGCATGTTAAATATTCTGAGAAAAACATCTTTTCATGTAGTCAAGCTCTCTAGGGAGCCATTTTAACATTCAGAGTAGAGATGCGACTCTTGAGCAAAATACATCTTGAGAAGCTACTCCGACAAATAGCTTGGACGCAGCCCTAATCGTAAAAGTGACGGAGACCACATTTAAATGCAGAGAGGTATAACTTGCGAGTTTTCACTAAGAATTTCCAACGCTATATTGTATTTTCTTATACTATGATTAAGTTCCACGAATAATTTTTTGACTTTGCTTGAATAATTGCGTTCCTTTTGAGAAAAGATAAAAATATATATGTTAACGTCATTTTGCTTTGATGATACTTTTAAATTGAAAGGATACTTTATTCCTTGATTTTTTTCATATTACCATACTATATATTATGTACAGCAAAATATTCCAGTTCTCACTTTTTGTTACGTCCGGAAAACTCATACAAGCTTATTTGTGGGAGGCGTACATGAAAGTACGCTTTGCAACGCCTCAACTTCCCACATGTCCTTGCCTGAACTATTAGGCTCAGCGCACTCATCTCTTAAACGTCGTGACTTTTACATTCGGGCATGATTGAGTGTAACACGAGCTGGCCGGGTAGAAAATGTTGTTAGGCTCTTGGGAAAGTTGTTGGAGCCTTGGACCCGATTTGTCACAGACTCGGTAATCGGACAGCGACGCGACGCCGTCGAATCTAGCACGAACACTTAAAAGAGTTTGGCGCCAACTGTCGCTAAGTGGGACGTAGCCCTGCTTGTTGGTGTGGAGACCAAGGGTCCGATAAATAGTTCTAATTATGAAATGCATGGCAGGCGACAATTCAGAGCGTAATTGTCACCAGAGTGTCATGGATCAACGACCCCGTCACCATTGTCAAGTCACGATCATCCAGGTGAAACGAATGTACCTTAATTAATTAACTAAGATGTTAGAACTGTGAGGAATGAGTGATTGTGAAAAATAAACATTTTTACTGAGTAAAGAAAATGTATATCCATTGCAGAAAACAATCAGGGGAGAAGACATACCACATTACCACACCTACATAATACGCTGCAAGCGACCTCAAGGATGAGGGTTAAAAGGTGAGTTATCACCAAAATACATTACATCATACATTAATAAAGTTAATTTAACGAGGAATATTGATGAATTAGAAAAAAACCTTCAGAAGGCAAACTTTCACTGTATTGCACTTCACTATACGAATGCTCCTAAATTTTAAAGGGACTGTTTGTATTATTTATTTTCAACTGCATGCATGCACAAAGATACAAGAGTTATGCATGGAAAACGCAAGACATGCTGTTAGTGCTGCGTAGCAGATAAGGGCACAATAAATAGGGAGACAATCATCTATCACATCATTAATGACAATAAGGTTATGATATTATCTCCTACTTGTTATCCATCATTATTTATGAGATAAAAGTTGAAGAAAATACTAACATATGAGTATCCCTAAGGTATAAATAGATCCATATTCCCCCATAAAGTGAGGCTTCAATTGCTACAATTTCAAAAATATTCGATTATCAGTCGATTATTGATTTTATCGTATGACTTGCATTACTGTAAGAGGAGAACTAACGGAATAATAAAAATAAAAATCACGGAGGAATAGGCATCCTGCACAAGGTGAAGCATTTTTATGTTATAGAATCGCAGCTTAATTCATCTAACGTGTGCGCCAGTGAACCTGATGTAGGTACACGTTCACGAGTGTTAAAAGCCATTAGAATTAAAAGGTAATACTTATGAAGAGTTTAAATGCTTTTACTATGTATCAACACGTTGTGTGATAACACGATCAGGAAACTGCGTAGATATTTACGGAAACTCGTCGGGAACCCTGAGTTTGTCACATCGTGATACGAGGAACATACACTCACTAGAAATCACAAACTCACAAGAAGATTCGGTTGACAATCTCACAATCGTAAACACTTGCCCAGGACGGTATGCAGGAGAAATGGCTCCATGCCTGGAACCGCAACATAAAATCCTCACTCTCTTCTTTCGTGTTTTCTAAACATGGTACATGGGAGTACCGCTGTGAATGGACACCTACAGGCCACAATTCCACCGTAAAATTTGCAGGCCAATTATTTTTGAGTCCTGGTTAAACTTACCGTTTTACACCTTCACAAGAACCCGGAGGTTTATATACCTACCTCGAAGTGGTCGACGAAGTAGATACGGTTGGTATGCTGGAGAGAGTTCTGGCTTTCCATCATAAGGGTCTAGGTTTGAATTCCGGCTGTGAAGGAGATTTTTCGGTGGAATCCCGAAAGTATCTTGGGTGTATTGTCAAAAGCACTTCACGTGTACAGTACATTGTCCGTCGGATGGGACGTAAAACTGTGGACCCCTTTCTCCCTTTCGTCAAGTGTCTGCTAATGCTTAAACCAGGTTTCTCTTTGCCCTTCCTCCTCTCCCCAAGTCATTCTTCCTTATCCTACTTACGGTATTATACTAAATGGCGCAAACCTCAAAATGATCTCGTGTGTCATTGGCCTCCCAAAGCAACTAACTGACCAGTGGTTAACCAGGAATATGATTCTCAACGCTATTGACCGTTATCAAATAAAACACTCACATAAACCAACTCTTACACAATATATAAGCTACATAATCCGGAGACACACTTTAGAAATAGAATGAATATGCGACAGCTTTAGGTTACCGGCAGTCTGTTTTGATTAATATCTATGCCTCAAGGGTAACTTCTATGCCCTCTACTTCATTTGTCGTCCTTCAATCAATTTTGTTCATTACAATCTCTGAGATATTTTTAGTTACTATTGCCTGAGAGTATCATGACTGTGCATTTATATTGTTTATATTTTGAACGGTAGTATACTTATCTGTTTATGAAGCACTTTTTACCAGCCGAATCCCACTCATGAAAAAGGATATAATTTCTTATTGGTAAATGAATGAGTTTACTCGTAATGAATGAAGGAACCTACTCGTTACGCAATTTTTTCATTAAAGCCAGAGTAATCTTTAATTTTGCATTTGTCTATCGGTGACACCTTGGCATGATTTAAAACAGATGGGCGGAGAATGAAGGAGGTTAGGGCTGGTCAAATAATTTATCTGCTCGGTATTAATATATATTTCACGCGAATTCATTCCGCCTGACCTCATCCCCCACGACACTCCACGCCAGCTGCGATTGATTTCAAGTCGGCGGATCCGGGCGTATTAGGCGTGCCGCGGCCACGCCTTTGAGAACGTAGGGATGAATTTACGACGACGAAAGTCCCTGGCGAGTCTCCGAGTGGGCGCATGAGCTACACTCTCTCCCAGCCTCCGAAGGTGATGGAGTGGTGTAGGAGGGAGTTGAAACCCGACCGCTGTGACAGTGAAAGGGAGAGAGGACAGACAGGACGGACGAGAAAGAGGGCAATTTTCGGGTGGGGACCATGGCATTTGTGAAGAAAGGATGGCGGGTACGACTCTACCAAATTACTGATACGTGTTTATCGGTGACGTTCGAAACTTTGGCTCATATCGATCTAATCAACAATTTTGAAACATGCTTATATATGTGCTACACATACATGATTATTCCTCATCTACATCTGAATAAGAAGAACTTGATTCCGTTCAAGATAACAGCGCAGTTGAGCATTAAAATCTACGCCCAATAAGCTACCGGCGTTCAATGGTTTTTCGGTTTGACAGACTTGAAGTAATAGCGACGCCATTATGGATGAGTAGTAGCCTACGCGATTTTCAATGAATGCTTTTTGATATCATATCATGTCATAAGTCGATATTTGATATCAAAGGTCAATTATTTCTTTAATCAAAATTTGGAAACTAACTAAACTAGGTAGCTTAGTCATAAGTCGATATTTGATATCAAAGGTCAATTATTTATTTAATCAAAATTTGGAAACTAACTAAACTAGGTAGCTTATTAAAATATATACGGAAACTAGTAGAGACGAGTTAAAATTCCAGTTCCACCACTGTGTACTGTAAATCAATAAACATTAAAGTTGAGTCATCATGGTGGCAAAAATACGCCTAATTACTTAACGATAACCCAAAATAATATTTTAGTACCATAGTGTGATGAAATTGACTGATATTTTGAAGAATTAAATGAAAAATAAAACTTAATAAAATGTTATAAACGAAGGCCACAATCTTGGATTCTTCAGTCACATGATTCATATCCCCAGCGTTGACTGATTGACTGTATTTCTTACAGTCAGCAACGGTATTATTTTGGACAAGGCCTACCATGGAGTAAAGAAGTAGCATTAAATAAGGAAGGATGGAGAGCTGCACACAGCCAATCTTAGAATTGAACGACCAATGAAAATAAATGGCATCTAAGAATTACTGTGCAAGCCAACTCCAGAGTGTGGGTGGCATGGGGTGATTCACCACCAGGAGCAATCCTCGTCTCAGTTCAAGGTCAAACCCCGGAAGCTCTCATGCCCGCTAGACGCTCGCCAAAAAGCAGTCAATGGAACAATGCACGGCCAAACCAGAAACAAGGAGAGTTCAAAAATGACCAAAATTCGAACACGCTATGTACAAATTAAGATAAGGATACTGATTTGTAATTATGTCACTTTAAATTCTTTGTTTCCACTAGATATTCATAAAGAAAACGAAACCATTGTATTCCGCATGAAGAAAATAAACATACGAGCTATGAAGCGGGGAGAGTTGTTGGTAGTAATGATATGTTATTAAACACAAGTATAAAGCCTACTCTACCAAGCGAGGGTGGGAATTTCGTGGAAATGATCAATCGCAGCTATTATCACCTGGTTGCGTGACTGATTGTGTATTGCCGTGGAAAGATTGACAGCTTGATTTTTTTTAAACTGGTGATTCCCAAAACTTCATGAAAATACCGCCCAGCAAGCTGAAACAAAGGGCGTGTGGTAGGGTAACACCCTGAATTCATACTCACTCCTATTTTAGTAGGTTTCTGATTCATGTAACGCCACGTCTCTAAAAAAATCCTCAAGTTTGTCTTTATGTCCATATGCAGAATCCATCATTCATTATCATCTAGTACCGTAAATGCTCGTTTTTTTACGCAATTATGCTCTTATTATCCTCATTACTACACTCATATAAGTACGCCATACTGTTCATGCAGTTTTTATCACTTCCTGTATGCATAATGACTTTTGAGTTTTATGTTTTTTTGCATGTTGGATTATTTCTTGATAATTTCAACATTTAAATCCAAGCTATTTAGCTGTTAATTGCCATTTTTTCTATTTACCGTACGGCAGCTTTTTCCCTCTTCCTTAGGGTTGCAATAAAGGCGCGGAAAAACATTTACGACATCATCAAATCATTATTTTGTAAGTTACAAAGATGTTGTTTTGTATTTATAAACTTGTTACTCTGTGTGATACAATATGTAGAGTACAATGATATCAGTCAGAACGCCTTTTTTATTTGGACCCAAAATTCAAGAAAATTTCGTAATTTCATGATGTATGGCAACCCTCCTCATACGCATCTACAACATGTTTGGAGAAAAAGATTGGCTTACGTATGAATCAGCCGAACTTAGCTTTGGTTTGACAGATTCCTCTCAAAATATAAATACGAATTATAATGCGGAAGAATATGTGAGTCATAGTAGGGAGCTCTCGATACTCCCTTAATGCTGGGTCATGCTGATATATCATTTTACCCCATCGTATCTTTAATGGGGAAGTTAGATCGTGGGAACGAGATATGACAGAGCCTGAAGCCCGTGGGGCAAGGGACCCATCTCACGCACATTGGGCATTTGGAAACAGGAATTTCATGTTTACGCTAATCTAAACGACTCCGTTGGACATTGGCTATTTGCTTCATTTAATACTGCGGTTTTTTCCCGTTGCTATTCATTAAACCTCAAGAGTTTTGCTTCTTTACGTTATGAACGCATTTTTTCTACTAATATCAGCATTTTGTGTTTAATATATTTTTTAACACTCTTGCGGTATGACTGACCAGCAAAATCATCTACATAAATCTATTTGACCGTTCATTCGAAGGGAAATGCTTGCAATAAAGAAACATTTTAGAAATATGATATATTGCATCTGTTCACTATAAAAATATCATATGCATATAATAATGTTTCGGAAATAATCTCGGAACCTATTAATAATTGTGTTAGGTCATATGGCGTGCTTTTTGGCGTCATAGTGCGTTACGTTGCACCAACTTGAACCATAAACAATTTTTTTCAGGGGTGGAGAGGTCTAGAAGACTAATTCACTTCAACGAGATTTTTTGCATAGGCAGGTGCACTTACATATGTAGGCGGAATATAAAAGAGATCCTTGCTATTACTTTTTATATGCGTTTGTAATTGTACAAGATTATGAGTGTGGTGAACCAACATTAGCCAAGGGTTTTATTTATTTTACCTCCATGTTGCTATGAATCGCGGAAAATTGAAATCAGTGGCCTTTCATGGAGATAATTTTAGTTTTACCACTTATGATTGTATTTCTTCAACGTATGACAACAGCATTGGAGCGTTTTTAAAATGCAGGTAATTCATTTAAAAGATGGCAGCAAAATGGGTGATAGTAATAGTGATCATTTATCTAACACAGGTACAAAATCTAGTCTACCAAGAAACATTCAGTCTCGTATTCGTACCTTGACTAAATCATGCTTGACTTGTTATGCTGACATCTAAATATTTTTACATAATTCAGCCATGTAAAATTAGTTTTCATGCAGCCATTAAAAACTGAAACTAATAAATAAAAGAGTTCCACCGTAGTGTTGCTGAGACTAAGGTATTAGCTCAGAATAATGCTCATTTCCTACGCACAATTTCCAAGCTCAGATTGTGGGAGGGATGACATTTGGGAAACACAGCGAATGATGTCGGGGATGATTTCTCTAAATTAGTGATCCAGTGTGGGGGAGGGCGGAGAGGAGTTGACGAGCAGGAACATGGCACGGGGTGGTGGAATAAGGGGTCTGGCGTAGTCAGCAGGGTAGTCCGCTCACGTACCCTGCGGCGTCGGTGGTAGGGTTGGGGGGGAGGAAAAGGGTTTGGGGATGAGGTCAAGTCAGTCGAATTTCCTCTCCGCGGAGCCAAGGAAGGCAATAAAAGGGGATGTAGTGAGTGGGGTGAGATGGAGACGGAGACTTGGAGAATGGCGTGCCGAGCGTACGTGGGCGTGCCTAAACAACTTGACGCGGCGACATCCAACCACCCATCCACGATTCCCTTATTTTTCACGTCCACTTCCCTCAATTCCCTCTTCGCCTTCAAATTAACTCGTTATATGTTCACCGCCCCCCCCCCCTCGAGTTTTATGATTCACCATAAAAAACACGAGCCCCGGCTTCGTTTATACATCGCCAATGAGGTGACCCCTCGTGCAGAGGGTCGGAATTGGTCCTCGGCACAATCCGAGGCAGGGGATTCAAAAGGAAATATCCCGTCCTAAAAAGAGTCTCTGACAGATTTGGCCGCATGTTAAAAATCGGGCGGGCGACCGTTGTTCAAAAGGGAAAGGAGTAAAACTTAATAACCTCGTAAATTTTTCTCCCGAAACACATGATGAACGTCAAATTCCTTAGTTTAGTCCTAGGGTGGGGAAACAGATACATACGAAACATTAGCTGGCACTACATTAAAAAACTTGGGTATTTTAAGCGAAAAGTAGGAGGGTTCTTCCATTAACAAGTGAAAGATAGACGCTACCTTGCCTTGGTTAGGTCACATCCCGAATGCACTTAGGGCACTGTTCAGAACGATACAATTTGCGGAGTAAGCATAAGGATAGCCGCAAGCTTAGATGAAATGGAGAACGTAAGAGACTCGGAGCTTTCACGCTATGTTTAGCAACTTTCAATACGACTTGAACTATATTATTTTGACACCGCGCTATATCTCTAGAACTGATGGCAGCGACAAAATAAGAAAGTAACTAACTGATGGAGACAAGGGTTCTATCTGTCCACGCACCATTAGTTATTATGACAGAAACAGAGTGTCACTAACCTAAGACACATGGTAAACATACAGTTCACCTCTGTCCTCTCTCCCCTCCCTTTCCCAATCCCTACCCCTTTCAAGGCTGGTGTCTTAACACCCCCTGCCACACACTTCTGCGAAAACTAGTTTGGTAGTATGTTAATGTAGATAAAGTATTTCTTCGTCAATTTATACCTGGCTGGAGGGAGAAATTTATGTACGTATATTTATAGGTACGTAAATCATTTCTATAATAACTATGGTCGAATGATGGGCGAATGAAAATTACGCATTTTTCCATTAATACATGAGTGACTATGTTTGCTACTTTCAGAATACATCAGAATTGAAAGAAGTAAGTTGCCTGTTTTCTCTAACATGAACGATTTCTAGACATTTTTTCAGCATTAACAATTTTAATATTTTATGAGAAACATTTATTATATTTCATTCACCCAGTGAGAATTTCCCATTTGCTCATTAGTCAAGATTAAAAGAAGAAAGAAATACTATTACGCCTTTTATTATCGAACGTATAAAATCGATCCTACAGCGATATTTTTCCTTCAATTAATTGATCACATATTTTTTGAAAATGTCGCTTTCTGTTGTTTTATTTTTACAGATTTTCATTTTATATTTTCAAACATTTTTCAGGTTTATTATCTTTTTATGTACTTGCTGAGGTTATTTAATATTAACGCTGCGGATTGCGTTTTAAGGTGCTCTTCAATCAAAAAAGTTAAGGAAAATGAAGCTAGAAATGGTTGACTTCAGTGAATAATAACGCTTACGCATGATGGCCACTGATGACAACGCTATATCAGTGATTCAATTGATTAGGTCAATATTTTGTTCATCTTTCATTAAAGAGAAACTTTTTTCCCATCTTCCTCGTGCATCCTTTCAGAGAAAGTGTGCTTTCGCCGAAAAATTATCTTCCTTTTGGCTAGCAGCAACAACGAAAGACTTCTCGTGAATGCCTGGAATTGGGCAATTAAAGGTAATTCCATGCTGAATATCCCTCAGAGATTCAGTATCACTCGTTTTCAGCAATAAACATAAAGGTTTATGACCAACTACGTCTTCTCACGGAAATGTAATGCCCCTAGATTTCGAATTAGTGGCCATTGAGTTGACCGCTAGTAGCCCCAAAACACTCCGTTTGCCATGGAAAATAGAAATGGAATGATAAAAAGGAAGGAAAATGTCCAGAGATGGCTATAAAATTGCAGAGGTTGATAGCGTACCATTGAAAGGTTGAAATGAGTGAATGAAGTAGGAAGTGAACAGGCGAAATAGTGATGGAATTGAGAGAGATTGTAAATAACATGAGCTATTTGGCTCACCACGAGTATTCCACTCACGTTATGAGCCTCGCCTTTTGAAGACGAAGTTTTCGATAGTAGCCTACAATATTCACGCCCTAAAAAGCAAGAAGACTCTGGAATGAGGACTCGAGAAAGGTTTACAATGCAGCATGTTTGCCAGAAACAAGGGGGATCATTGTTAGAATACATGATCGTTCCTTCTCCGTTTCCTTGTATCATGGTTGAAGAGGTTGTGGGCCAAAGGAATATTCTCCACACTTGTTTGGATCTGATAATCATGTGGCGTTCTCAGGACTGGGAAAACTACTACTTTTTCCTTAAACCAATTGATGTAAAACAGAAAAAATGGCCGGAAGTCTCTTGAATAGCACGAGAATATTCACCTACATGAACTAATTCTGTGGCACATACCTTGGTGATGCGAAATAAGTCACTTTTCAATGAGCATTATATCTCAAAATACAATTCATTATTAGTTGTTTTTCTTCTAACCGTAATTAATTTTTTCGGAGTGCTTCGTTAAAGTTGAATTTAATTTATCAATTTTTGTATCGCAATCATAAAAAATATATTATCATAGTAATTTTTAAATAATTTAACTTTTATAAAAACCACTTCTTCATTTGATAACATACACGACCCGGGTTTCGATGAGTAATCATCATCATCAGGCGTTTGTATTTATGTTTTGTTTGTGTAACTATGGCAGTTGTACACAAAAGACGGTGAAATCCGCCATGAAAAAATCATTTGACTTGACTGGGATTCGATCCCGGATCTCCCAATTGCCGGTCGGGTGTGTGTGGTACGCAGTCACGCGCACCCGTGCGCGTGACTACGTACCACATCATTTGTCAATGCAATGATTGAAAAATGGTAGTTGTAGTTATGTGTCGTCAGAGGAAGGGGATAATTGAGAATAGGAGATGAGGTTGTTCGAAACGGAGGCCAGGATAGAGGAGAAGGATAAATACAGGTACTCATTAATGTGGGTGATGTATGGGTCATTCATAAATTATAAAATCTCTAGCTGTATTAATTACTAAATAAAGAAGTGATTTTTGTAAAAGTTAATTTTTTTAAATTAAAATGATATACTGCTAAGTTACCGTAGAAAAAGTTAACACTATATTGTCATTGCCTACATTATATTGGTCCAATTATATCTGTGATAGTTAAAATGTTTTTGGCCATAATCCATCGCAAAAAGAATCATATAGCGTGCTCATTATTCCTGCACACCCTATTTTTGCCAAGTTAAGGGAACTAGAATTGGATATTAGAATCCAAGCTACGTATTTCAGGGAAGCTACCTCAACACTAATTTTCTGCCATTCTTGTTACGGTCTGGAAATAAAACCTATCCCATAATAAATTAGGTGACAATTTGAAAAAGACTCCGGTCAATTAGTCTTACTTTTTGAAAAAAATGAACGAAGATGCTGCACTAAAATACGGATAAGAGGCCCAAATTGTTCCCGGTGAAAAGATTTCCTCGGTGAAAAGGATTTTTGAAAGACTTCTCCCCCGAGCGTAGCCTCCCAACCAACCATTCCTTCGCGCCCGAAATGAGACACGCCATGCAACTCCATCTCTTGGAGACGGAACAAATTACTCAGCCATAAAAGTCCGAGGGATCGACCTTAATTCCTTTTAACTGAAGTTATAATCGCTTTTCTGGCTCGTATCCGCTCCCAGTATCGATTGCCTTGCACTCCAGACACTTCGCTGCCCTTGGAATTAACCGCTGCCGCTGAGAATAAGGGGTTTGGGGAGGGGAGGAGAGAAGGGGAAGGGGAAGGAGCATGATCTGGGGAAATCTTATACCCCTGCCGCACTATCTGAAAGGGCCTTTTCATAGATGTCTAGATCCTAATGAGAAATGGTCATCAATAAGCCAATCCCCATTCTCCCTCACTCGAACCCTCGACCCCCATATCGTCTCTTGGCACAGGGTACCCCTTTCCTTTCCCCATCCCATTTACAAGCCTACCCTCCCTGTCCCTCACTCCACCACCCCTTCCCGTCACCATGGCAACCCCGCCACCTCTCACCCAGCCGCAGTAATTAATCTGCGGCCCTGGGATATCGGAGCGGGGTGCCTTGGGTACAGTATAAATGGGGTTTTTGAGGACGGGCAGGAAGGACCATGGAGCCAGGGAGAAGTGTGGCCGGGGGAGGAGGATGTTCCCCTAGATAAGATTTCCACGCATGCCCTTTCAATTTACGTCCGTCGTAAGTAATGAGAATTTAGGCCGATCCATCTAAAACTTCGGAGATGATACGGGGAAATGGTTCAAAGGCTGAAGCGCCTTCCTGCACGCTAACTTCCACGCTTCCTGTTTATCGTTCACATTAAAGGCCTCCTCCTCCTGAACTGGTTGCCATGCTCTAGAAAGTAATTACATCGGTCAACGCCGGTACATAACACAGATTTAATCTGTCAAAAGAAAGAATATTTAACCGTCTACATCAGCTGTTTCCGCGTTAGGTAATGTGTTTACTGGGTCAAGAGAACGCTGAAGCTAAAGTGTATTATACATATCAGTGGTCTAAAAACTTTTTCGATTCACGAAACCTTTGAGAAGATTAATATATTTTATGAAACCCTTTCTTGTACAAAAATGTTCACAAACATTCTAGGGTACATGTGAAAATATGTTTTCCGATCAATAAAACGTGCAAATAGTGGCTACCGCCTAGTAATGAAAACAGAAACAGATGGAACCCTTGGGATGGTTGCGTAAAACCATAGGGTTCCGCAGAACACAGTTTGAATTACGCTCATGTACAAAAATATGAATTAGAGTACGGCAGATCATGCAGCATCTGGCTGAATTTCAATGAAATTTTTCATAAAAACAGTATTTATTACCACTGCACAAATTCATAATTAAAGTTATGATTATTAGTAGGCAATTACTATAGGCTGCTCCATTTATTTCTCCCAGAATTTTTTCTCCAGTAAATAATGCAGTAACTTAATCTTTATTTGAGTGTATAGTAGTGAAAGTGGACAGGTGCTGGTATGGGAAAAAATACCGATATTCGGTAGTACCGTTTACTATTTTTTCAAATCCGGTAGTACCGACCAGTATTTAAAAACGGTACTGCCGATGGTACCGGTACTAAAAATACCGGTATTTAGACAGCACCGCCATCTTGCGTCAACTAACTACGAAAATTTACTAACTACATTAAATTTTCAAATATTCTCGTTGTATGTTTGTTAACATTGTTGATATAATAGGTAAGTATAAATTTTTGACGCAAGCCGAACACCAGATAATCGATTTTGAACCATATGGATTCAAATATTTATTCCTATAAGTTAAACCTTTGTGCGACCGCAAGGATTGATCACTATTCATTCATTACAGTAATCTACCAGTTAGAGGTAGGTTGTGATGAAAGTCAGAGAATATCCAACGAACTCTTACACGTGCTGTGCCTTTTCTACCTCTTGTATTTCTGTCTTCATCTCAGCATAAGTCCTACCTTTCTTCATCCCGTCCATAAAACCGATTCTCTTCCTTCCCCTTCCCCGCTTACCCAACATCCTTCCCTCTATCACGACCTTCAGCAAACCATCGTCCCTCATTACCCCTTCCAGCCACCTACCCTGCCTTCCCCTAATCTCATCTATAAGTTTCCTCTCCTCGCCCACCATGTCAAGCACTTCCTCATTTGTCTTCCTTTCCGTCCAACGCACCTTCTCCATCCTCCTCCACACCCACATCTCAAAAGCCTTCAGCCTATTTTCGTCTTCCTTTCTCAAGGTCCACGTTTCCGCCCCATACAACGCCACACTCCATATCAAGCTCTTTACTAGCCTCTTTTTTACATCCTTACTTAAGGTCCCCGTCATCAGCTCCCTTCTGTTATTGAACGTTTCCTTCGCTAGCGCTATTCTCCTCCTAATGTCTTTGCTACTATGTCCTCTTTCTTCTAGCGTACTTCCCAAGTAATTAAATTGTTCAACTTGCTCCAGTTTGTGACTTCCTACTCTTATCACCAGCTTCGCTTTCTTTGTCCTAGAGAATCTCATTACTTTTGTTTTCCTATTATTTATCTTCATTCCGTATTTCTCACACTGCTTTTCCAGTGCATCTACTAAAGTTTGCAGTCCTTTCGATGACCGACTCACCAACGCCTGGTCGTCTGCGAATCTAACCGACTTTATCCACTGGCCTCCTACTTTCATTCCCAAGTCTAGCTCATCCCATGCCTCTCTTACCATTTCCTCAGCATAGATGTTAAAAAGTAAAGGCGACAACGGGCACCCTTGCCGCACCCCGCGACCTATAACTGCCAACCCTGATTCACCGTCCGCTACCCTTACATGAGCCCTCTGCCCCATATATAAATTTCGGATGTGTCTCCTATCACGCCAATCTATTCCTATTTTCCCCAGTATCTGCATTAGTTTCTCCCAGTTTACTCTGTCAAACGTCTTTTCGAAATCTACAAAACAAGCGAAAACATCCTGATTATGCTCTATGTTTCTATCTATAAGTGTCCTCATTACCGCAATCGCATCTCTGGTTCCCCTTCCCTTCCTAAACCCAAATTGGTTATCGCCTAAATAGCACTTTGCTCTGCTCTCCAACCTTCTATTTAGTATTCTAAGCAACACTTTTGTTGCGTGCGAAATTAAACTGATTGTTCTATACTCCTCGCATTCTGACGCTTTCTTCTTCTTCAGGATACGTATTAATACTGTTTTCACGAAATCCTCTGGCCATACTCCTTCCTCGTAGATCCTGCGAATAAGTTCGAAAAACGATTTTCTCCCCCTACTACCTAGATTCTTCAGTAGCTCCGAAGGTAGGTTATCGGTTCCCACGGCTTTTCTACCCTTCATCTCTCTTAGTGCCCTCTCTATTTCACTCTCAAGTAACTCTGGTCCGAGGTTATCTTTATCTATTGTTCCTTCGTCCTCTAGATCTAGGCTAAGGGGTCTATTCTCGCTGTCATATAGCTCCTCTACGTATTCTCTCCACCTTTCTTGGATATCTTCCTGTTCGATTAATATCTTTCCTGTTTTGTCCTTAACCTTTGGTATCGCTTGACCTCTCTTACCACCCGATAACATTTTCACCTTGGCGTACAAAGCGCCCACTTCCCCCTCCTCCTGCATCTTTTCCATTTGCTCACATTGTCCCTTCCACCAGTTTTCTTTTGCCCGATTGGTCACTCGCCTGAGTTTATTATTCAATTCCTTGAACTTCCTCTTGCCTACGTCGGTGTTCACGTTTTTCCATATCCTTCTCTCCTCCACAGGCGATTTGACTAGACCACAACATTAAAACAATACATATCGTTCTTCATCGAATTTAAATCATTCCAACAAAATGCGACGATTGCAAAAATACAGCGTCAAATAAAAAGTATATACTGAATAGCCGATACATATTCCCGACGAATGTTGGGGGTTGTTCGGGTTTCCGATTGTTTCGATGAACGACTCGTTCATCGAAACGTCGGCAGAAATGGAGAGTTTGACCCGGTTGGAAACCCGAACAACCCCCAACATCGCTATACGCCGGGAAAGTCTTAGATCTTTCATTAGCGATGAATGTTTACTACAAATTCCGATGGATGGAAATTTCTGCGTATCTTTTTGGACTGATATTCTAATTTGCCGAAATACCGGAAACTTAGGGTGAAACGTATGTCAATTTGTAATTAATGTAAGTATTTAATGAATCACATAAATTCCGGTATACCGGTACTTTTTCGTCGGAATTTACCAGACGAGTAGTATTATTGGTTTTTAATACTCATCAAAGAAGAAATACCGGTACTTTTTTTAGTACCGCTCATCCCTAGTGGGCACTTTGGGAGAGGACGTGTGCCACTTAATTCTTACACACATGACCATTTTTTTACTTCAGTTAACTCAAGGAAACTGTCCTTAAGTTCCAATTCCTTTTAGGTATTCATATAGGTACCAAGTATATTATAAATATTTCTTAAACCAATGGAAAAATTTATATGCATGTCCATGTTTTGGTAGATTTCGAGTTTCGTTAATGCTTCGGTTGCATTGTATAGGATCGCGGTACATTTTAACGTTATCTAATAGCTAAATGACAGTAAATATGAGTTTTAGGATTTTTTTTTAGTTTTACTGGAAAATTATTTATTATCTTAAGAATATTTACGTGATGCTCCATTGATTTGAAAGGCAACATTTTTGTAAGGAACTTAGTAGAAAAGAGAAACTCACGAGGAATACTGAGAGGCAAATAAGACTAATTAAAGAAACGGAATATGAAACATCAGAGCTGCAAAGACATATATGACATAAGCAAAAACCGCAGTTGTCCACTAATAACGAATTTAATACGCCTGGTTTCGATGTTACTTCATCATCTTCAAGGACATACATGAGTCAGCCGGGGACACGGTAGAATGAGGAATTGCAGTGCTGCTATGACTAATGATGATGATGCTTCAATGATGAACTAAATCGGCCACAAGCGTGGATAGATTTAATATTATGGGTTATTTGAAGTAAGGTTAAAGGTTTCTACCACGCAGTTCCAATAAAGTTTCTAAAGAATATGTGATATGTCTCAGGCCATTGAAGATGTGACAGTGTCAAACTAAATACTATGGTTGCGTTCTGAGCTCAGATAAATGAGGGATATACACAATTCTATCACCTAATTTTAAGCGTGTAGATTTATTATATTACGACTTAATATGAATTGTGAGGAAGCAAGAGTGTTGAGATGCAAAGACGCTATAATTTTATTCACAACACAGTTACATTATTCTTGTTATTCGAATCTGTCCGGGATAAAGATTGGATGATACAAGTTGTTTCAGTGTTTCATCAAGATGAATTATATATCAAATTAAAGAATCGATTTGGAAATGACTGTCTTAAGTCGAAACCTGAGCTGGAAAAAATAAAAAGTTTTACAAAGTGACATTATTTTCAAATCAAGACGAATTAGCAAATAACATTTAATGCAATTATTATTTCTATTACCAGTCTTCTCTGCATAAATATCTCTATATACAAGTAAAAGAGTGTCTTTTATGAATCATAAACTTGTAGAGAGAACTTTACTCGGGCATTTACTTTGGACAGAAGGGCTATATATGCATCGTTTTGTGTTAAGTTTTTATTTATAACTAGCTGAAGGTACCCGTTGAAATTCAACGGGTGTGAAAAACATTGAACTTATTTTTAAGAAAACCACAAAGCCTGAAGAATACTATCAGCGTGATCATTTGAGGTGTTCGTATCCTATCTTGTTTGTTGTGATCGTTGTAGTAGACACGCTGAGGGTTTTCCAGGTGTACGGAGAGTTGAGTGACTGTTTGTCATCTTCCATGCATGGGAAACCCAAAAATGGGCCACGCAGGTTTATCACTACTTAAGTAGCACCGAGGTTGATAGATTGTTACCTCGTCCCTCCGTTTTACTTGAGCCGTATTTTGAGTGATTAACAGCTTGATCGCTTCCCTTGTGTTCATAAATATATGTGCATTCAATGACTTATTGAGTTGCGCAATTCAACATTGATATGTGCGTTAAGTATCTTAATCAGGATTGGATAGTAAGGTACAATCCAGCGGTTGACACCGTCAAAATGAGCATTTTCAGCAGCAGCCTTGTTTATTTGTCCTATGAATCCTTCAGTACCCGGATTGCGTTTTTGGCATAAAGGGTAGCCATAATTATTGGTTTCGGTTGCTAAATAAAAAATGTATGGTGATTCTTAGTGTACTTGCCGATTTTCATGCACGGATGTTGTTCATTGCGCAGAATTTCCGTACTTCTTTCGGGTAAGAAGCATGTAGTGACGTCATTATAATTTCCACCATCTTAATACAGATTAAGTTTCGAAACAGATGGGTCTATAATTGAACTAGATTTATAGCTTGTTACCCGTCTGTAGGTTAAGCTAGGAAAAAATATGTGCGGTTCTTAGCGTAACCCCTGAAACACCACGGAGCGATGATCATGAGATCGCTGGCGGGCATGTATTTGAGCATCCAAATATAATCTTTGTATAATATAATCCTTTATCCTGCAGGGGCTTATTTTCTCGCAAAGAACACATTCCTCTTGCTCTAGAAGATTTATTCGAAAGTATACTCTTTTTTTTCTTTTAGGCATGTTGATGGATATATTTTTAAGTCCAAGGAAGGGAAACACAGTGGCGGGTGAGAGTCTTGAATAGGCAACTCGATGATTGAGTGAATGTAAGTTTACTTCACTTTTACACTTTTAAACATATTTAAATGACTCGTAACGTTTATGAAGTGGGAATTGGTCTAAAAAACTGTTCTCAATCGTTATCAAATTCAACCGGTGTGAAAAAAAATTGAATGTATTTTAAAAGAAAAACCACAAAGCCTGAAGAATACTGTCAGCGTAGTCAAATGAGGATTTCTTAACCTAGTATGATACTCGTTGACGTTCCTTCGTTCGTTCGTATGATTTGGAAATTGGTCTAAAAAACTATTCGTAATCGAAATCAGAGGCAGACGGTTCCACGACGTGTAATACATCTGAGTATTACACGATAATAAACAACGCCGTGTTTGTAGTAGCAACAGAGGCATTATTACCATTAATTTTCGCTGCACCTTAATACTCTTGCACGTTTAATTCCTTTATGTGTATCGTTTACTACGTAAATGTTCTCTCATATTCATGCAGTGCCCGTATGAGAGCTACTTTGAGAATAGACATTGAAGAGTATACTTGTTGTAAATATGTTTTGAATATATCGATTACTCCCCGAAGCAATCTATTATGGGGCCCTTGGGACTCTGGGCCCTTCTTTTACAGATTTTCTTTCTACGTGCTATCATGGGCCTGCAGAAAAACTTAAATGCCAGAGGCGTGAGTATCCTTTGAAATTCAAATATCTGGTTGTCAAGGAAATATGCTATTGTTGATTTCAGAGAAAAATGTGAGATTTTTCAGCTATAAACATAATTTTCAGAGAATTACGAAGTGTAAAAGAAAATCGATTGAAAGAATTAGAAAATTCATTTATTCAACCATCCGATAAAAAAAATTCCAGCCCTCTATCTTGAGTAAAAGTAATTTTTAAAAGCAAAAAATAAAACCACTGCACCAAACCCAATGCTCAGCATGGACCACAAGGGACCCCCAGGGGGGGCCTTTGGGGGCCCTGACAGATTTTTAATGTAGCCTATGTTTCATCCAGGTACATTTTCTAACTACATACAAAATTTCAGCTCAATCGGTTCAGTAGTATTTGCGTGATTGAGCAACAGACTGACAGACAGACAGACAGACAGACACCATTCAATTTTTATATATTAGTATGATTGCTTTTAGATTCAGTTTTCCGGTGATTAATTCAGTCAAAGATATGAATTCTCTAGTTTACTTTGACAATCATATTTATATATTTTTTTTACTCTCAGACGATTGTGGTGGACCGTATGCCCCTGCGATTCCGATAAGCCATTGGCTTGTCAGGTTTCTCAGGGGCCGAACCACCAGAACTTGACAGAAACACCCATGCCCTGGACATGCAAAAAATAGATCCAGGCGGGACTCGAATCCGCGACCTTCAGATTAGCAGACAATGACTTTACCCCGCCACCACCGGGGCCGGCGTGGTAAATTGGGAAATATTTTCTTTGCTGGCCAATTTAGATAGTTCGGAATATTTTTCATAACGTTGGTTTGCGTCGCAATAATTTGCAATTAAAAATTCACTCAACGTTTTTATCTTCTGGACATAATTACTCGAGCACATAAATGCTATGACGAGGTGCACCGCTCCAATGGCAAATGACCGGTCTTTTGAAGCATTCCTCTTGATTGCTCTTCCATTAAAAATAATTTGCTGCCTTCTAATATAATGCATTTAATTTGGGTTTGCATCAATTTTATGAAGGCCATTAGCTCTACTTTCACATGGTCTGCCACCCTAATTGCAGAATGCTGTTAAAATGGCTGGATACATAAATTTGAAGCGAAGGAAGAATTAAGAGAATGTAGCCACAACATCCCAGATTGCCTCGACTATTTGAGAGGAGGATGGGGTGTTTTAATGACTGGGGTGACGCGATGGCCCGTGGGAAGGCTGAGAGTAATTATGGATCAGCCGTCACCGGGTTGATTAGCCTAAAAACGGGGAACGCCGGGACAGTTTCCCCAGAAAACAAGGGAAATACGAAAGAATGAGGAAGAAGAGATTTATTGTAAGGGGGCAGAACCAATTCTTTGAATTAAAGTTAAATGCGAACGTTAATACTTATATAGCCAATCTAACTGTTGTCAGGCTGTTTTGTGTTTTCTGTTTTCCCCTTATCAATATTTGCATAATAGCTACATTTTTTAAACCGATGAAGAAGACAATAATTAGATATATACTAGGACCCATGTTCAGTTCCCTACGTATTTGTCTCTGCGTATTATTTTGGCTGAATACTTTCTTAGTAATATCTTCAATAGGTTACCTCTTTCTTCATAATATTCTTTCATTACATCTACCATACATTGTGTGTTATTCCCTAGTCCTCTTTCTTAGATTTATCATTTTCTAGCATCACAGTCATCATCAGCAGCCATCAATTCGTAGATTGGTTTAATGCAGCTGTCAACTAACTGATTTAATCCTCCGTAATTCTCTATTTTAATGTACCTCTAAAGTTTATTTATATATTCCATTCTTGGTCTTTCTCGGTATTTATTCCAATTTTTCCGCCTTCCTGTATCTACTATTTTCAATAGACTGCTGTGTCGCAGTATGTGTTCAAAAAATTTGCCTCATATCTATATTCTCTTTAAACTGCCTAAATCTTTGCAGGATTTCTTCTTTGTTGTTTCTCTCCATTCATTTGATCTTCCCCATTCTTCATTACCTCCAAATTTCCATTGCTTTCGATCTTCATGTTATATTAAATTTTTTTTCGGAATTTTTTCCGATTTGATTAAACAAGCTTCCGATGCATGGTAGACCGTATTGAATGCCCGATGTCAGCTTGCTCTTTTATTATCTAAGTGTATAGTTGCACTAGGAACTGGACAATAGATCCCATACTAATATTTTTAAATTTTATTCAAAAGATAGCCTTTGAAAATGCTTTCATAATCACAGATACAAACAGATAACAGATTAAATTTCATTTAACAACACAATATAAATGAATAAATATATATATAGAAGTAAGTATAATTGCAGCCAATGAGACTTTTAACTAGGCTTGTTGATAGGTAATGTAGATAATTAGTTGAGTTACTCCCAAATGCCTTTTTCTTAATCTTATATGTAGTATTAGCAGGACCTCTTGTATTTTTCCTGGATAACTATTGTACTTTGGTGCATTTATGTATAAATAGTTTCTCTAACATTGGCAGCATACATATGGTGTAGTGCAGGTTAGTGAAATATTACCCCCTGCCACCACCCTTGAGGGGGCTTGCAGGGAATTACGTAGATGTAGGAGTAATGCAATGTGAAATCACTCGGAAAAGGTTAAAGCTAGGTTACATAAATTATTGATACATGTTTCCTTAGAAAAGGCAACCGTTGTTTTATCTGCTCGCAATGCCTTAGAATATATGAGACAGCCAGTTGCTACTTTTGGAAGGGGGCCTGCCTGGGTGAGGTGAACTGGCCTTAAGATTTACGTCCAGGCGGTGCCTGCACACCATCCTTAAGAGCACTGGGTAGTCCCGTGGGGACAATCCAAATCGCTCTCGGCTCTCCCAACCCCATCCTTACTCTCTTCTTGGACCATTCATTCCAAACGGTAGCGGGTGAGGGAACGGAGACATTTCACCTGGCAACGCCTGCAGTTTTTTCTGCCAAACTCCCTCCCACTAGCTCCTCTACTAAATGCTCCTCCTCTCTCTCCCACCATAGATTCACATCTCAGCCACACCATTTGAGTCACACCCCCGTGTGCCTTCCTTGATAACACCTCACCCTTATCTGTCTCGCTCTCCGTCAAACGCATGGCCCAATACCTCAACCTCTAAGCGATTTTGCGAGAGCTTCAGCTTTCTTCTCTTCGTAAGCTCTGGCACTATCGAAATATATCCCGAATAAGCTTCAAATATTTATATGAGAGGACACCCTTTTTTCATTTCACTCTTTCAAATATCTCTTTCATAATTCCAAATATACATAAAGTCAAGCATTATGCAGTCACATCCAGAATACAATTTTACATAACGGTAGTCTTAGCTGTGACGTTGAGAACAAGGAAGGTGTTATTAAAAAAATATCACTTTTGGGAAAATGAAGCTTAATGTTAAACAAATAAAAAAATTAAACCCCAAGTGCTTCTATGTAATGAAAAGAAACAAACCATTCTCAGAAGATACCTGCACAAAGCAGAATACAGGTAAATGAATGATTTAGCACACCTAGCTAAAATGTGGAAAAAAATTACTAATGGCTGCTAAGAGCTCAATTAATACCTTGTTTCGGATCTGCCAGCCTATTACTTGGATTTTTCATTTTAATTAAGACAACTAAGTAGTTTAGAAGGTAGACAGATAAATGAGTGGCTAAAAGATAAAATTGTCTTTTCATAAGCAACAGTATTAACGCCAAAGTCAGAGCCGATAAAAATCATAGGATAAGATAATCCAAAATTGTAATTATTACGTATAGCTCTTGAGTAGTTAGCATTTATCACTATGCCTAGTCATTGTAGGATACATGATGGCATTACTTTCCCGATAGTCAACCATCACTCATTCATGGGTGCATACTTTTCTCTTACATCCTTCATTTCTTCCCCGTCCTTCTTTGGATCTGATGAAAACCTTTTCTGTAAATCCATGATGTAAAAACATTCAGCTACCGGCTGAAAATACATTAGTATTTGAAATAAAATCATGTATGAATTATATACGCTGCTTTAAGGAAATAAGCAGTTACCACTCATGAAAAATTACACCATTATAAAATATTAGAGAAAGTTCTTTATTGATGTTCCCTCTAAAAGTTTTATCTTATTATAAATGTCCGAGATATTTGCTATTTAAAAAATATGTCTAATTTAGCTTTACAAAAAAGCGACGATGGTGCTGAATAAATCCTTTACCAGAGAGATTTGCTCCACAGATTCCCGGTTGGGGAGCAAGAAAGCAAAGTTTAATTGACTCGTGATGCTTTTTGAGCCAAAAGTCGAATACGCTGGGGAAATTTCTGCAGGAGCAAACTTGACTCGAAGCATCTAATTAGCTAGACGTGAAAGAAATTTTATTCTATGAAGATCACGTTTAAAGTTGATTACTTAACGACTATGTTCCATGAAAGTTAATTTCCCTGCATATATAATTACTTCACCCTATACGCTGTGTAAATAGAGCAATTTTTCCGGATTACGTGTCACTCTTGCCATTGCTTCAGAGGAGCTCGAATATCCGCCAAAACGATCCATTAAGAAACGCCATCCAGGCGTAAAAGCCTTTTACCAAGCGTCGCCACTTATCACTCCCGACGCCTACGATGTAATAATGCATTTTTGGCAAAAATTCATCGTCATCTCGGGGGAAAAAAAGGGTGAAGTTGTTAGTGCTTCTGCGTCTGACCCCGTTATGCATTAAACGTCCCAGAAATGACGCATAGCGCTTTATTCAAGGGACTAACCTTTCCTTCGTCGTCCTCCCTTGCCCGTCCCACAAATTTCTGCTCCATCCTCGGCTCCTTGCGGAAAAAGCCTTAAGCCCACGCTTAATACCTCAATCCCCTAACTCCAGTTCCGAGAAAGGTATTCACTCCTTGGGGAGTGCTAAATCTTCCGCTCCTCTCACGTTCAGCTTTTCGATACTTGATTTCTAAGATAGAAATCCGTATCGATATAAGGTCCATAAATTTATATCGATGACCAGATGGACGATATTTCACATTGAAATTATTTTGGGCATCACTAAATATTGCATATCGTAAGATACGTATCATGTATAGCAAAATATAACTCATGTGGCATTCCTAACTCGCATTTTAGGCCTCATACTGTGTGATATCGCATTCGTATTGAATTTACTTTACATTTAATTTGTATTGGATTTGTCTTCCTCTGTTTTCACTTTGAGTTTTTCGATACTGGTTTTTGAATATCGAATTGTGTATCGATAGGGGGCCATAAATTATGAACATGGTGTACTTGGACGATGTTGCAGATAACTATCATTCTATGCAGTACTAACAGTATCGCGTATCGTAAGATATCGCATATCGTACAACATCGAAATCGCATGAGAACGCATTTTATGTTTGGTATACCGCATTCGTGTGGAATTCCGCTTTTAGGTCTCAAAGCGTGCGATTTCGCATTCGTATTGAATTTACAACATAAATATAAGCAATAAAATACCAATATAGCATTAATAGAATAAAGCAATGGGCGTATCACGTTGACAAGCAGTTTACAACGCAATGTATATGAACCATGAATGAGCCATGCATTGCGTTATCCGTAGCATAAATATGAATTTTGAGCAATAATTAAAGAAATAAATCCAGTGCCCTCTGGAATTAAAGCACTGGAGAAAACACTTGTGCCTGCCTAAGAAGGTGAAGATTGAATAATAAAGTACAGGATTGAGCTAAGAGACTTATTTACAGAGCCAGGTGCTTTGGGAAAGTAAGGGAATTATATTGTTAAGGCACATTATGAGGAGATACGTATCCGAAGTTGAAAGATGTAAGAATGGGAAAGCAAGAGAGGAAGAATTACCCTCATGGAAGGAATTATAGAGGATCGAAAATGCGATGCTGGGATTAGGTAAAAGAATGTTGACCTATAATAAAATAACTGCGACCTATAATAACGCTTATAGCGTTGTTCAGTAAAGTTGTTTATGTGGAAAAATTATATCGTATTTCATATAATATAACACATTGAATGCTTTCCTTTGGAGCGGAAACGCATACTCAAACAGTTTGTTTTATATTGCAGATCTCTCAGATTAAATGATATTACATACTGCATAACATCGCATGTATCTTTAGATGATTAGATTTTCCAGGCATGTCAAAGGAGGGTTTGGTTTTTTTTGTTTACTGAATACTTAATTAAAAGAAACTTCTATAATAACCTATAATTGCAGGCAGTTGAAGTCTTCGTTAAAAATTATGGCTAAATATTTAATACTTACTACAAATTTTCGCTTTTCCTTTAAATGCTGTAAATGCTATTATGAATTAGAAGGATAATTTCATTTTTTAAATGACACTGTCTGGATTGTTATAGTCGTCACCTTGATTGATCTCTACGTTGCCGCCGATGCCTAGGCTCAATATTAAAATTGTACTCAACTAGTAAATTGCAAATGATTCATCTCAAACTATGCATTTGAAAACCATATGTCTCAAACGATAATTTGCATAAGATAATTCGCAAACGTTAATTTGCTAACGATATCTCGCAAACTATATTTCGCAACATCGTGCAGTTCTCTCTCGCATCTCATGAATTCCCTTCCAGCAGTCCGCCTGCGTATAAACTCAACCCCCATTATCCCCATCCATTCTCGTTCTCAAGGTAAAAAATAAATAAATGGAGAAGACCGCCTACCTACCCTTTAACTTCTCTTTCTGCCCCGTGAAACTTTTAAGCATTCCCCTATAACCTCTTACGCCGTCCAACCAGAGCTCTTTCTTCACCCTCCGCCCTCTCCTGCTTAATTTTCTTCAACATTTATGGCAATTTTCTCACGCCGTGGGATGGAAAAATTGGGAGGGAGATGGAGAGGAGGGGGGCGTAGGGATATTTAAAGGGAAGAGGAGTGGGAGGTGAGGGAGGGGATAAAGAAGAAAATCTCCGCTTCGGGCAAAGCATAGCGTTCTCACCTAATCTTTATGAAATGGGATCTGCCACGTGCTTAAATATTTGTTTATTTAAAGTCTCGCTTACGAAGCATGCTGCAGTGCTTTTTTATTCATCGTGCGTCCAAAAGCCACCTTCAAACGGTACAACGGAAGTTTGAAGATAAACACTGAACTAGAACCCTCTACAAGTATTAAATCAATGTTTTGAGAAGGCTTCTACACGGCAGGTGATATCTCAAGAGAATTCGGTCAACAGTCGCTAAACGCTGTAGTTCACGTCACTGCCATGATATTAGGCTTAACAGATACAAAATTCACTAGTTAATAATTAACTTTGTGGTATTCAATTATGTTTGTCGATGAATATCTTTTACTAATACCACTTTTATTTAAAATAAGCGACTCGGGTTTCAGTGAATAATCAACATCATCAGATATTAATTGAGATCTGTTTATCCTATTGTTTCCGTAGTTACGTAACGGAAGGGAAGAAGAAGTTTGAAACGGAGGCCAGAATAGGGGAATAGGAAGGTTAAAGGTATTCGCTAATGAGGATTGGTTGCTTGATTTAAATAAAAGTGGTGTTAGTAAAAGATATTCATCGACAAACTTGATAGATACGTTTTGAATTTATTCTCAACGAAACCATTATCTAATTAATTTAACATTTGTTGCCATTGTGATGAACGTAAGTTCGCCTCGGGTAGCACATCGGCTCAGGTCCTCCATCTTTGCCAACGTTTTGCTTCGCCGCTTGCTTATCGTCTTCAGGACCTCTGATGTCCTGTAGATGATGAGCGGGTCATCCATCGAAACGTTGGTGAAGATTGAGGATCTGACCCACTGTGTTTCCCGTGACGAATTTACGTTCCAAATTTGCCGGAAAAGAATTGGTTTGCCATCGGTATTGACATTGCAAAATTAGCTGCAGTGATACCGTTGTTCATTACCGTTGGAAAAGTGGTGTATCCAGATTAATTTATATCATTCTATAGCATTATTTAATTTGTAAAAGAAATTATAATCTACATCTAGATAATACTCTGAAAGGCTCTTCAAGGTTGTGTTGCAGAGTGACAGCTTTCACCAATATCTACTACACCATATTCTGCTAAAGTTTATAAAACTACGATAATTTATGAGTTAGCAAAAACATACAAATGCCTTCCAGTATGTGAAATTTCACCAACATACACTACGCAATAGGTATGCTACTAGTTTAATAGAAGCTAAGATTATTAGAGTGTTTGCAACTACATAAATATACAGAGATTCAAGAGTAGTACAGGATGCATGCGAGATGTGCTGTAAGTAATGCGTAGGATTTTAAGAAGTAAGCATGAGGGAGAAAATCAAATATTTGGCTACAATACCTGTCGATAAAAATTTTCAATGTTAAGAGTCAGTGGCTGCAATAACTTTCTCGTACCGTTCGCGGGAATAATCACATTTTAAACCTGCCCGCGCAGCAGTGTATTTCCCTGACTTTATTTCTTGAGCGATTTTACATTAATGTGTTGGGATTCGTAAGATGGCGTTGTTAATAAAGAAGTGGGTTTGGTACTTACATTAAGACCGACGGTCTGATAGCGGATCCCATCCTAGTTATCACAGAAGATTAAACTCCAATGAGATCGACCTTTTACACATCTTGTCGATCCTTGATGTATGCATTCTAACTTGGTTCTTTAACCCACCTCATAAGAATCCCTCAAAGTAAAGATCTAAACAAGGTCTTTTGAGTTTTGAATTTCCCCGTGCAGTTAACAGTGGCCACTATTATGGCGTCAGGTTATCGTTTATGTCATTTAGGCAAATTCTCTTGGAAGGGTTATGACAAAATATTCGAAGGTGTCAAATGAGATTTTAACTATCATTTTCTTTTTCCACAATCTTCCACTTTCTCTCATTTTACGCCTGTGATCGTTGGTTGACTCCAATGCTGTAGAGTGCCCTCGTTATCGACGAGGCGTTTGGAAGGCACTGACATGGAGACACGTAGACGTTTTCTTAAACTGACTTTGGTGGATGAGCTCGGGTTCTTGAATAATATTCGGGGCCACACACTTTAGCGTGAGCTGGAATTTTGATTCATTTAACCTACGCGACGTTATTAGTCTCTGCTTGAATTTTTCTCTGCCCCAATAATTCCTTCTCCACTTTGATACTTGAACCATTTTGTAATTTTCAGTACTGTAATGGACGCAACAATTTACTTTCAATTTAAATGCCACTTGAAGAAAATATCCAGTTGTTCTTGGTCGTGGTCACATGAAATACGACCTGGAAAAATGTTATTTTTTGTTGGATTTATTGAATCGGGTATTATTTTGATACAGGCTAAAGCTTTATCTAGTCGTAAGAAATGCATGTTTGCTTGCCATCTTTCACTCTCTATGCTGTGAAACTTTTAATTTTCCTACATCAATGTGAAAATGCTCATCCTCCCCTTCCTTCCTATAATTTTTCTCTTCTCCGTGGCTTTAAACTCATCAACTTCCTATTAATTACTCTGACAAACGCGTAATCTGCCTTCATCGATATGACAGTGCTATTTTCCAACCTATGATGGCGTTTCCACTTAGGTGGTAGGTACCTTGTTGTCTAACTAAATCTTCCGAATGTGTTAAACAGTGAGTAGATACAAATATATGAACATACATTTTTTAAATTTGTATTCTTGTAATGAATAGGTAATAATTACACTTTTATTAAAAAAAAAATACTTTTGACTACTTCCCCTATTACCCTATCATGCCTAGCCCTAATCCGTTAATCTCTATTTCTCTCCATTTCAATTTCCTCAAAGTTCTTCATCTGAAATGCTCCCAAATACTTCAATTATTCTTTTGAAGCTCTGGTTTTTAAATCGTTCATGGAGCGTATACAGAGAGTGAAGAGTCCTGAAAATCGGTTTCACACGTAAATGGAACGTTGTACCTAATCTATTCATAAGCTTATGTTTTCTTTTTACCTTTACATTGACCATTTCTGTTAGTTTTCTCATGTAACACTATGTTTTGCTACAATTCTCATCTAGCAACCTGCTTGAAGCAGTTCATCAGAGAGAATGAATTGAATAAAAGTAATAAGAAAATGTGACATTTTTTACTGTAAAAGTTCATCAGGGAAATACATTTTTGGCTTCCACAGTTTTTGGAAAATTAAAGGTGAATTATTTACACTGAACTTCCCGCATTGAATATTACTGTTGTAACGCACTGTCGACTATGGCTCCGTTGCAGAGCAAAGTCATCAGATGGCACGCCATATAGTTTTGCCCGAGACTGTCTACTATGTCTCGATTTTCTATCGACATCGATGTCTGTTACATATTCAGTCCATTTACTGACATTCAGGAGTAATAATCAGATTCTCCACATTTATATTCGTCAGTCATGCTTACCGGTTTGACCTTTGAAAATTTCCCCCTCCATTTCTCATGCAGGTTGAGCGATGGCACAGAAAGGAATACGTATTCCTTCCTGCGTGTATCTCTCTAGCGCATATTTTATCTGAGGAGAGAGAAAAAATTCACAACTGCCTCATTCCCGACGCCAGCTGGAACTCTTCCGAAAAGTCCAGTGTTTAGCCTTAACTTCCTAACTGGACACTCAGGAAAACTTGTGCATTCACATTGCTCGAAAGAGCTCGGCTCACCGAGGCTCGTGGATCTGTATGCAGAATTCGATCGGCGATCGGTATCCCTACATGTTCTTTCAAACATCGCCAACAGATCACGTATCCGGTGAAGGGATGTTTAATACACCTGGCATGCAGGTGACCTATTGAATTTACTGATGACAGCAAATAATGGTTGTTGAAAATGGCAGAGTAGATTTTGCAACTATTATGCCGAGTGCGTTCGGTTTGCGACAGTTACCGTTTGTTCTGTTGACGCCAAAATGATAATGAAAACGAAATATCACCCCTTCCTTTGAATAGTGTCCAAGCCTTCTGCTGCAGAAGTAGTTGGGAAGATAGTTGTATAATATGTTTACTCTAAAGCCATAATTTTGAGGGCAATTATCTTTTTCAGTTTTATCTGGTTATATTAATATAGAACTTTGCGTTTATGGCTATTAGTGGGAACAATTCTCTAGATGAAGTTAGAATTAATAAAAGTAAAATCTGACTATTTAAAACAATAGGGAGCAATACGTGTGGGTATTAAATGGCTTGAAGAAAGAAGCTAGTGAAATGCAAATTCGTCTAGAATTCTACCCCTGGAAAAAATTCTCAATACAGCATTAGAGCGATGGAATGAAAGAAGATAGTGTTTGAAAAATTCACCATGATTGGGAAGAGAACCTAATATTACTTACCTACATTCTTCAATTGAAAATAAATATTATGCACTGGTATTACCTAGTAGAATTTTAAAATCGCTAAAAATGTCTTCATTTATGATGATGATGTATTCAAGTCCACTATGGACGTTTTTGAGCCCTTTCTTCACGGTCCTAACTCATTAATTTAAAGAGTCAAGAATTTCATATTACAGTTAATCAATTACTATAGTCTAGTAGAGTTTACTAGTAGATTACACTTTTTTATGTTGTGATAATATATTTTATGCATTTGATTTTTAAAACTGCTCATTGTATTGCTTAATGAATTTCTAGTTGTATTTTATGTTGCTATTTCTATTCCAATTACTTTGCTACCACCGGACAAGAATATCCACATCATAGCTTGAGTTAATAGTAATAATATCGGTAAGTATTTGCCTATCTTCCTATGTACTCTACTTTCGGATGGCTTACCTTGATGGATGGCGTTTGGCCGTGACTCAAATTGGACTTCAATTCAAGGGAGAATTATGCCACTATTTATACGTATCTGCTTGAAGGGAAAGCCTTTAAATTCGCTAGTCCTACCACCCTTTCCCTGGACGGATTCGAGGTTGCAAGCAATAACCCCTTGGGAGGTGGGAGTCTACTGCAACCCTGCAGATTCCTCATTTCATCTTCTTATATTTTTTTCGCAGAAGAAACTTCTCGGATCCGTGAGAATGGAAACAGATAAGGATAACAACTCGACGTGAAAGTTCATATTTCCCGAAGAGAAATCCCGGTCCGGTTCTCTCGTTTTGTGAGATATGGTCTCCTCGCGGAAGAACGAGACGGATACTGTGTTTCATTTATTACTTTTCCCCCCCGAAAATATTTCTCTGCGCGCCAGAACTTGTACCACATTTTATTTTGTGACGGGATTTTTTTTCTGCTCACCCGACCGGTACTCATTCCGTGAAATAAATGGCGACTGACGAGGCAGACTTTGAAGGATTGACTCGCATTTGCTCGGCTTTAGCTTCCCTCCCTTGACGGATCGTAAATGTTCCGAGAGAGGGGGAGGGGGATTTTTTCATTTCGGAAAGAAAATATACTCCAGATAGGATCACTTCCTCCTCTTTTATAAAGTTTCATGTTCGGTCATTACGATCGAAAACTTTGAGTGAGGGCGTCTGTGATAGGTACTTTATATCCGTCGTTCTCCTGCCACTTGGAGAAGTTGAAGAGAATGGTGTGGGTAGGGCAGAGTTGGAGAAAAAAAGGATACCTATATATACGTGGGACGAATGGAACTGAAAGATATCTCTAGCCATTTACGGACTAAGTCATGACATAAAGAGGGAGTTTATTTCTTATCATCGTCCCACTCAAATGCTTGAATGCATTAAGAATTGGAGAAGATAGTCTCCTGTAGGGTTCCAAGAGAGGAAAAAAATGGAGTTTTTTGAGGTAATGAATATTTATGCCTCATTAATTTTTGTTTGAGTTTCTTAGAGGCCACGAATTTTCAAAGGAAACTGTATAACCTCATTAAAAATAGGGAATATATTTTTTAAAGGTTGATTGGATGGGAAAATATGCATTAAAATAATCAAAAGAAGTGTAGGTGCGTAATTATAAGATGAAAAACTTTTCCGTATTTTCAGTGTTGGCATTAAAATTTATTTTTCGTTATATTAAATTTATTGTTTAAAGGAAGCGAATCTATGGTGAGCATCATATAAATAATCGGATAAGTCAAAATAATTGCATGAACATTATTTATAATTTACCTGCTTTCAATTCATCTTTATTCAAATTCATTTCATCAAAATTCCCATATGGGGCCTTTTTAGGAGAAGAAAAACTGTCGTCTTAGAAGTATATCCGAAGTAGCATGGAACACCTAAGGCATCCGTTTAGTCATGTTAGTAAAAATTTTAAGTATCGACGCAGTCATGGCCTAGCGAAGTTTGGACACCTAATGTATAGTCATTGTATTTCTTTTATTTTTGTAGCTCTTCATTTATACCCACCTTGTCATCAGTAGCATCACTAGCATTTGTACTACATCTTTGAGCATTCATTTCACACTATATTTTTCCCTCGTGTTTATTGATTTGCAACGTAACGAGCACTTTGAAGACTCACTTACTCAGGAATGGGAGGATACTACTGCAAAAAAGGATCTTGTAAGAGGTTGCTAGGATTCTTGGAGGCTACGTCATAAAATATCCACGTTGCTTGTAAAGGTGTTAACCAGATGGAACCAGAAACATCCTGCGCCGCTAATCTTGGATCATGCCAGGAATATTTTCACCCAATTTTATCCTGCTAATGTCTTAACTGAGAAAATTACACCTGTTTAGGTAATACACATTCCTCGATTCATCTCCTCAGAAAATATTTCTCAATTAGTCAAGGAATGGATTCGTATCATCTTCGCCGAGCACGAGATTCACCTAGAAATACAAGAGACTCCCCAAACGCCTACCCTGAGTGTATCGCTGTCACCATTTAAAGACTAGCTTCATGAACTGAGGAGTATCACCAGATTGATTTATAAATTCACATTCCTGCTCGTAAACATATTTTTTGTCAATCGTATTTGTCGCAGCCTAGACATACACGTCAGAAGTCATATACATTCATGGAGTTGGAGTCATCCTATTTGCCAAAAGGCATCAAGTTGAGGGAATCGGTTGAGAAGATCCACAAGGTAATTATGTCCGTTGATAATCGTTGTTAGTTAGTTAGCGTACACGATATAGGAGACTTAAGAAGTTCTAGGATGAGGATTGTTTACTTCTTATTGATTCAAACAGAGTATACGCTTAAGTATGATTAATTATCTAACTATGGCAAAAGTTATAAGATACTTCCACAGGAGGAAGCCTTAAATAAGTATTACGATCGGCAGGTGAAGATAGCAAGTGAACACACCAAGGGAATACTTTGGATGAGGATGTGCTAGGGAGTAAAAGCATAGAGCGATATAATGCATTAGCAAAGAGAGCTTTGGCGTACAATGGGGAATTGATGAGAGGAAATGGAGAAACGAGCGTAAAATAGATGAGTTAAACCCCTAATACGCAGGGTTTCGTTGTATAAAACATAAAGTAGGTCGCTGCACTGGATAGGAGAGTGTAAACTTTAGGATTTTCAAGTGCGGGTGTAAAGAATGGTGGTTAAATGTAGATGGGTAGGGAGGGAAACAAATGAGGAATCTTTAGAAAATATAGGAGAAGAGAGAGAAAACTGATTGAGGTACATTTAATGGTTTTTACGTGTGGTAACGTGAAGAGTCATTGGAGGACCAACCCGTTTCATGAAATGCTAAGATAAAATACTATGAATGGGGAAAGAATTTAAAAATCCCCGGATGAAAGCAATGAGCATATAATTCTGCTTCAAAATGATTGTGATGGTAGCGGCATGCACGTAAAAATTACTTGAAATTTTCGCTCAATTGATGCATAAGTTCAGTTCAGCGAAATCATTTCAATTAATATAAATATTTCCGGCATTTCAATGCAGACTTCTTTACCTTTATTTTGCTTTGCCTTCTCATAGAGGTTACGACGACGGCATGAGGATGACAGTAGCTGCAATAACAGTAATTTTGTTAATAATGAAAATGCCATGTTGGAGTGCTTAAAATTTGGATAAATATTGGTATTTTTGGCGCCTTTTGAAACCTCGGCTTACAGAAAATAAGATAAAAACTATGAAATGAATATTAAAGCATGAAAATTTTCTACTTGAAGAGCATACGTATTGGGAACGTAGCTTTATCATTAGGAGAGGAAATTATCATTTCAATGACTGTGAAAGGATGTGGCTCGTTGGTACCTATACGTTTTGGTAAATAACCGTCGTTTGAAGAAAAAAAAATCATTAAAGGACGCGATTAGAACGAACAACACCGCGGCATTTGCCGAAAGTTTAGTAAGCCTCCGACTCATCTGCAGAATCAGGGGGGCTATTCGGGAATGTCGACATTCATATGAACGACGGGATTGTCGAAATTCATTTGTAATGAACAATCATAAATGAACAAGTTCAATGAACGTCATCCTGACATTCTATGAACGGCTTAATGACCCTATTTTGAGATCCGTTGACTCAGTTTTTTGGGCATCACTACGAGTTGCGTCTTTATTTTTGCTGAAAATTGGCGCGCGATTTCGACATAGATGGAAATGCAGGAATTTGGTGAGTTGGCGAATCTTAAGATTATGATATTTGTAGAACATGTTTCTAGTAAAACGTGAATGAGGAAGCAAATATATGAATGCTAGAAATTTATTAACGAACGTCGATGCTTGCTTTTTCTGACACTATCGCTCTTATTCAGTTTCATGGTAGAATTTTTTTTGCTAATCCGTCTCAGATAGTCAGTAACTATGAAACAAAATGATAACTTATTGAACTTGGGCACTGGTTACTATGGCTTCCAGTCGACTTTTATTTCGAACCCTGCCCATAAAATTAAGGGCACAAGTAACCTAAAAATAGAAAATTTGACATGAAGTGACTATGGGTAATTTGCGTGATTTCTTCACGTTTTTAATCCCAAACACAGTTATTACGTTAATATCAATATATATGGATACAGCTCAAAAGGACTCGGGAAAATATGGCCTAATTTCTTTGGTGAAGGCTCTCACCATGTCTTTTGACGGACGGGTACATGCCCCGAAAAACATTATCCAGCATTTCAAATGGATCAACACTGTCTCTTAAGGGGACGCCCATTAATTATGTCAAACATTTTTTGTCAATATTTATTTACCTCTTACCTCCCCCCTGTTCAACAGTTGTCAAACTTTCAGTGACCCGCGTAGTAAAATTATGTCAAACAATTTTAACCCTCCCACGAAATATTAATATTTTATACGGCTGGCTTCAGATGCTATTTAATAGAAGTCCATGGGTTGTAGTTATACTATTAGATGACAATGGCTTAGTGCAGTCTTTGAATTTACTAACAGATTCCCTTAAAAATCAGTCAAATGAATTATATTAATCTTTAGATTAAAACCATATGTGTCTAAAGTCAACTATGGAGTACATTGAAAAAAAAAACAAAATACATATGATGGTGCAAGATTATAATGACTTACTTGGTAAGAACTCAACCGGTTTAAGATTTAAAAATAAATACTGTAAAAAGTATATAAGCAACATTGACGCAGTTGTAATTTTATCTTGAACTCCCCTCTTCCCCATGTCAACAATTGCCAAACTTCTTCAAACCCCCTCCCCTCTTTTTTGATATAATTAATGAACTTTCGCGAAGTGTATCGTATTTGTAGTTGCTCCTCATTGCATTTTCCCTCAGTCTTTCTTCCTCTTCAACATTACAAAGCCTCCACACGATTCCAGTCTCCACTCTTCAATCTTCCATGGTACTGAAATTGATGCATACCTCATGCAAAAAATGTATGTCAACCGCTTGAATGTCATAATCTACGAGTTGTAATAACGCGTAACACTGCATCATGCTTAAATTATTTCCTAGCCAATTAAGAAACATATATTTTTGTATTTCATTTAAACCAAGCAAATTATTACCATATAAAAAAGTAGGAATATAGTGAATAAGAAGCGAAAAGTTAAAAGTGTAAATAAAATCCACAGACACAAAAATTAATCACAGTTTACAAGAAAACATTAGCTTTGCGAGATGAACTAATGTGATTACGTAAACATGGTAAAATATGAAGAGCTGGGTATGTGTACATTCAAAGAAAATAGGAAATTAAAACTAATTCATGACATTCTAAAAGTAGAAAATCTAACCGCAATTTGAAAATGTTGACAAAACAAGACAAAACACTAACTACAATGTGCTAAAAAGCATGGGGGAGGGGAATTCCCGACGCGACGCTGGTGACGTTCCGACACCACAATAGTGAATCAGTGACGGAGAATCGTTGACATTTGATGACGTCAATTCAGAGAGTCAACATTCCCGAATATCAGCCCCCCAGAGCAAGAGGTGGCCAAAGTCGAAACGGGGGAAATGTGGGACAGATAGGTAGGTTAGATAGGTAGGATAGATAGGTAGGTAGTGGGGAGTTGAGCAAAGGCGAGAATGAAACATCAAAACGGCCAAAAAATAAAAGAAATTTAGTATATTCGCAAGACGGGAGTTGGATACCAGATCGACGACAAAAAATTGGAACGGAAGGTAAAAAAAATGCACGTAGATCGAAAGAGACAGGAACGCCTCGTCTGGAAATAAAATTGAGCATCGGAAACTCCTAAGCAGAAAGATCGGGGTGTACGATAAAAAATCTGGTGATGATGATGGTAAAAAAATATATCGGGCGCAGAATTGTACGGGGAATTGAGTAGATCGATGTGGAAAAGAATTTGGAGATGGGAGTCCCTGATTCCCCACGTCAGTCAAAAGAAGCCTATTTATTTTTAAACTCAGTCCTTTTCCGCCTACACCACCTATGAAACTGTAACCCGGCCCTGAAATTTTATGTATTTTTTTGGGTTTTTTCCTCGTCTTACCCCAGGTAAGAAAAAACGGTTCTGGAAAGCAATCTGGAAGAGGTATCTCTCTTTCTCTTCTTTTTTTTAACTACAACCCAAAGACCCCCGTGCAATCCGGAATTTCCTTTTTATACATGTGCTCCTCATCCGAAAAACCTCCGAAACCTTCATCCACCCACGCCAATCTCGTCCTTTGTTCCAGCCGCGCAGGGAGGGCATTACCGCCTCCGTCTTCTGTCTCTCTCCCGCTCTTTCTCTCTCCAGCCGTCTCGTCATGCACGAAGGGATCACGTTTAAAAACGCCGGTCCGTGAACGGGTGGGTATCCGTGCGGGGGAGGGAAAGGAAGGAAGGTGAGGAAGACTATGGACCGTCGCAAAACCTCGGTGCATGCGATGATCCGTCAGCGAAGCGAAAAGACCAGACACTCCCTCTAAAAAGCCCGTCCCGCCGACCCGCCTCGTCTGCGGCTGACTCAAATCGTTACGGGCACCCGAAGGCGGAGAGTGCACGCCTGGCTGCGATGATGATGACAGGGATGGTCTGGGGAATAGCCGGCCGGTGGTATTCGGAAATCAACCGGAAACATATTGTAAGAGAACGGCCCGGGCCACAACCTATTCCCCTTTCCACTAGGAGTAACGTGACAATACCCTTCCTTAATGGTACCACATTATTTTGTATCATCTTAACGGATGTGTAACATAAACCAAATATCACCTACCTGATCCGTATATTAATAAACTTACAGAAGCTTGGAAACATAAAGAATATATATCTCGTAAAGTGGTGAACAATACTGAGAAATACAGATAATCCACCATTGAAAGTACTTTTTATTCCTACAATTGAAAAACTTCTCAAAGTCAAGCTTGAACATGTTTTATTTTTATATCTTAAAATTGAAATAGCACTTTTCCACGTAACAAATTTACTGCCAAAATACACTTTATCCAATGTTATTGTTTGATTAATTCTATTGGTAGTATTTGAAAGCATCTCAGGTTTTCACTAATTGCTTTATATTATAGTCTAAAATGGCGTTGCAGCCGAAACCGGAAGTATTGAAAAAATTTATCTTAAGGGAACATAGAGTCGCAATCAATTATTTTTGGAAATATTCCTATATCTTCTTCGAATATATCTTCTTCGGTTATATCTTCTTCGAATGTCTGTGTTTTATTGGATGTAGTGACGGAAACCTTCAGCTTTTTTGTGAGACGTAGAATGCATTTATCATCTATATTATAATTCTTATATGGAATGTTTGTTGTTTTTGGCTAGCTGTCATTATGTATAAATATTGTATATATAGATATATAATATCCCGACAATTTTTCATTGCAATTTTAGTCTTTTTTTGTCGTTGAATGATGATAAACCAAGACGAACATCATCCACTTCTTTGTATTTCCTTCCAGTGAGTTCCTCTTTTTTTTAAATCTATTTCATATTTTTCATTCATCAATTGGTAATTTGAATTTCTGAATAAGTCAGGATTTCCACAGCACGCTGTATCTAATTCTTTGCTCCCTCACTCAGTATTTAAAATACAAGTAAGATAATTTGATATGCTCTGCTTGACGTTCCTTGGCAGTAGTAACGACCTTTATTACCTGACTGCATTTTGAATGGTAGATGGAATTCAGAGTAGCATTCCTATAATACATATTTATTATTGTTTTATGTTTGTTTGGAAACTTCGTTTGCATGATTTACAACTGTGAAATGAGGACATTTTGAGGGACAACTTAAGTGAATGTATACTTCCTTGCTAACTTCAAAACTAAATATTCTCTAACTGTCGTAAAATTTCATTGCGTGTCTGATTTCCACGTAACCAGCACGCAACCAGTGCGTAATGATGTGTCATTCACGATTCAACGTGTCTCGTAACTTCCAAAAACTTAAAAGCACAACAGAAAAAGCACAGAGTTGCTATACGAGAGCCTGTGAGATAAATGAGAGTATAAAGCCAATCTCCTTTTTTCCTACTTGAATTTCAAATCTTTGTTTAATTCATCGCGTCAGATATTTTGATGAAGGCACAATATTACTGCCATTGGTAGTTTTTTTAACTGTGAAAAGGGAGTGATCATTCTATAACCGGATGACTCCGCCATAAATGTATTCTAAGACGAATCAAAGGATGACTTCCATATTTATTTTCACCCCCGGTGTAACATTCTGGACACGTAATTCCGATGCGTGGAAGAGGAGAAGGAATTGGATGGAGAGTAAATGGAGTGGGACGATGCTTTTTTCGGATATTCTCGTCCCCCTCCCTTTACAAAGAGCCGCGCCGTTTCCATGACGACCGGGATTAATATAATGTTTAAGATGGCTCATTAAGCCCCCATTATTGGAGGTCCCATGGAGACCTCTGAAAGCAGGAGGGTAGCATGGGAGTTGGGGGAAATGGCGGCAGAGTTAAAATCAGTAATCACGGGGGGTGTATTTTTTTCCCAAGAGAAGGCTGAGGGGGAGAGCAGAAAGAAAGGAATCGACTGAGGAAGGAAGAAGAGGGGAATGAGAAGAGTGAAAAAAAGTAGAGAAAACTTGGATGTGTCTCGTGTTAGGAAATGAATGGCCCTCTAATTGGAGATGTATTATAAAATGAGAAACGGTAGATTAGGACCGGGAAACAAGTACAAGATATGAAGTGCATGTATTACACATTTTTGGTCTCCTTTAGTGATACATTTTATTGTCAATTTGGATGATTGGAAAAGTGAAAATTAAAACTAAAAAGTGAAACTCCGACAACTGAAATTTCCCTCCACGGGGATAGCAACACGATAAAATGCTAGTTTTAGTGGACTGAAGGAAAAAGGAATTTTTAATATTGGAAAGTTAATATTCTTAACATAGAGAGATGTCAAAAACTCGTTTTTACTACGAAGTTCGTTGCAAATACCTTCTTTAGTCGTCCATTAGCAAAGAAATTGATCAGTTGAATACATAACAGTGACTTCGGCACTTTCCGTTCTTCATAACGACCATTGTTTTATTACAATGCAATTAACACAGGTATTTCTTCTGGCAAAGAGTAACCACTGACAACGTAATCAGCGGATGGATTTGATCATAAACTCCCTACATTTAAGATCCAACTCTATTTACGATTCAAGTATATGCCTGCATTGCTCGTTTTAGAAATTATGTTTTTACTTCTTAGACCTCGAAAGCGGCTAAAATGTTGCCTTACAAATAATTTCCTTACAAAGCAATGGCTTAGGAAGTATTTCCTCACATACTGATTTTTTATTTTATCATAGCAAGATAATTTTAACAAATAATTTAAGGAGCTCTCAAAACAAAGATATTGATAATGTAAAGCACATTAAAGACAAAGTAATTGATCCTGAGCACTCATTTATTTCTCTGTATTGCTATGAAGCTCATTTCCTTATAAAAAGCTGAGTTTTTAGCAAGGGAATCCGTACATACCTATAATGTTGATTCAATGGCTTCAGTTGCTCGATGCTGATATTGCCATTGAATCTCGTTGAACTTTCCTGCGTTGAAACGTGGAAATTTAATAGAGTATATGAATTCCGGCGAGACCTGAAGATGACACAACGTGTCGAAACCTAGGTCGTCTAAATAAAATTAACTGTGGAGTTCACTACGTTTTTCATTTGTCCACGTGAAAATTTAGTTATTTAATTTCCAGAAGGAAAAAGCTATTTTTACATTCCTCAAGCAGGAGAATGTTTAATCAGGACCAGTAGTTTCTCCAAAGTATTTTGGTCCTCTTTTCACCTATAAGTGGGTAAATTAACGCACAGTAAACGGCATAACCGTCAAATAATTAAAATGTTTACGTAATTGCATGTTAAAAAGGCTTTGTAGCACGTTGATCGTTGTTTTGGTTGGGTATGTGGGGATAAGTACACTCTTCGCTGAAGCAACTAATTAAATTCCATCACGACCACAGGGATATCACGTTTGTAATACCATGGGAAACGGCAAACGTGAACGAAATCGTGTGGAAAGCAATGAAAATCAGATTGGAGGATATGGGAATCGCCGCAAATGGAAGTTGGCGATAGTGGAACGGGGGTGGAACTAGCTGGGGTTTAGAAAGTACAGGAAAAAACGGATGTCGGATAAAGTCACGGAAAATGTACAAGGACGAAAGCATTGAACTGGTACCAATGAAAGAATTCTCCCGGCATCAGTATTGCAAGGGTGTCTGATGAACCATTTAATCGAGCAATGCGACACGCTGGTACTGCTGGAACAGCATGAAGTTTCCCACGTCCACATCTGATTGTGCAGCTGGGATTGATCGATCTCGGCGAATATTGACACGGTGGCGCTTATTAACTTCGGTCACGAACGAAATAGCGCCCGCTTCGTAATAGATTATCTAGCACAATAAATTCATCACCGCCGAATCAGTTCATTAGCAATCCACGAGACTACATTTGGGTATTTTACTATTAAACCTTGAAGGATTTACCATCGCCAAAACAAAATTTCAAAACCTTATGTGGTAGTCGTGGTAAGTATCCATTTTTTAGAAATCACTCACTTTGCATGGGTAACGTAGGAAAGAAGTTTGAGGGATTTGAAATTTTTTCACATTCAATATGTTCCCTGAATTACCCACAGAATTTTAAAACTTTTAAATTGCTATTTTTTTTAAAGAAAACTTAATCATTATGTTCACGTATTACTTCCTTGAATTGTTTTGCTAAGTCTTAAAATCATTATTTTAGATAAATTCATCTTACGAGGATATTATTGCGTTAGGTAGTGATACATGCTGAAATACTGAGAGGCTTTAGAGAAACATTTTGTCTATTAACTATCTGTATTCGGAACAATTTTACGTAGTTTGCTTAATAGTTTGACTACCAGACTTTGCTTTAAATATTCACTCGTTAATACTGGTTTTTAAAAAATCACATTTAACCATTATGTTATTAGATCACAACGCATAAAAACATTTACCTCTCATAAAAGTAGTTATAAATAATTAAGCATCCCGTTCTCACGCATACTATATCATCTTGTGCAACTGATATGTTTCCTAGTCCTCTCATGATGTCTCACTTTTGGCGAATTAAAATATATAACAGCAAAAACAAGAGTAAGAGGACGTTGTGTGTTGTTAATTTTTTCGTTCGTGGGTCTTGTAAAACATTCAATACTCATGTTTGATTGGCAAAATACTGAAGAAGAAATTAGAAAACAATGTATTCTGCCTGTATTTCCTCTTTCCCAGCCACATGGTGGCCAATTGGAGCAGAGCAGAATTGTAATTAGTCAACTGACGCGCGAAGGGTATATCCGTTAGTCATTATATAGCTCTTACCTTTTTGTTGGTCCAATAAAATTATATGTAGGGCCCTCAGCTTCAGGAACCAATTTAAACGGTACATTTCATCTTCCCTCCTAGTAAGGGAATGATTACTATAGTTGTTATGGGATTCTTTCTCTAATTAAAGTTAAACGACTGATGGGAATAAGATTTCTATTGGGTTATTACGGTGAGGCCATGGTTTGTTAGTGGCGAAGATTTCCGTCACTCTAAACTCAAGGCAAGATGAAAAACTTTATTGGACCCGCCATCCACTTCCAACCCAAATCTACCGATGTTTTTTTTAACCTACTTTTTTACACATCCCCTCGATTGCGTGCTTCTCAATAACACGGTGGCCGTCATCATTTCTCTAATACTCAAATTCCCTCTCACCTGTGAGGGCTACAATCTAATCCCTCATAACTACTGATTTCAGACTGTACTCCTATCACGATACCCTATCAACTAGCACCAAAAAGGTGACCCACCACGATACCTACTCATAACCCTGGTTCTCTCACCCCATTTACCCTTCTGCCCTATAAAAAATACCCTTGCCCGAACCAACCCCCTTCTGAAAATTCTCCAGTTAAACCCTTCCCCTGCCACTCCTAGTCTCTTCCTGGCAGTTTCATCACGGACCATTTGCTCTGCTAAGGATTCTTATCTTTTTTCCCCTTTCCTTTGCCCTTCAGTGCGGTCCGTGGCCTTAAAAAAGGGGAACCTACGTCACAGGTATTTATGGATGGGTTAAAGGGAAGTTGGAATTATGGACGGGGTCTCAAAATTACGGCCAGGCTCCGTAAATCATGGAAATTACGGCGATAAAGAAAAGTCAGCTTGTGTTATTCCAAAAAAAAACACTCCTAGCACAGACTCCGTGGAAACACGGGTTTGGGATTTTTATTGGAAAGATTTACGGGATTTAATAAGTTTTTAATGCATAAGCTCCGGGCTTGACTTTTCAGCATATTTTTTCCCTGTACACGTTTTGATTGACTCCTGTAAATAACCTCTCATAACCCGACTGATCACAGGGAACACCCGTTGAATGTAAATGGTTGCAAATTTGGAGTGATGGGGAAGTTTTTTTTTATGTATCCACTAAAGTTTTAGCCTTATCTAATGGTCTAGTATGGGGAAATTATTTCAGATGCGGTCATTTGGGAGAATAATATGTTAAACATTGGGAGAGAACTTCCCTCCACAAGCGTAATCTTTGGCTCATAATTATGAAGTATCCTCTAGAAGATCATCGTTGTTCTAATTTGCCGCTTCATAATTTGGGGAATTGCTTACTGAAGGCCAGATGCATTGGAGTAGTTCATCCTTTGCATGAGTTATTCCCAATGTTATTTACGAGGCCAACGTAATACGGAAAAAGTCGGAAGATCAGCGAAGTGTACACACGTGCTACTTTGTGCTGGAATTCTTGCTTTCGTTCCCCGCTGGGAAAGCAAAAGAGCAAAAAAGCATCGCTCGTCTCATTTTTCACGAGTTCATCCTCACCAAAAATTAATCATAAGCTCGGCATGCAATGTTAACTGTATCAGAAAAAAGAGAGCATTTTTAACGAAGTATTTGGAGTGCGTTCCTTTCAGTACCACGCTTGCCTCGTGAGAGAGGAAATTGTATCGAAATTTTAGCCATGATATCGCCGTATCTGGGATTAATTGTACAAGAGGCTGGGAGGAAAGTAGAGTCTACTTCCTGTTCAAGATGAAGGAATGAGGACTGTAGCAGCCGAGTTTTAGTGATGTCCCTTTTTACAGTTTTGAATTTTAAAAATACGTAAAATGAGGGCAAAATAAAAAAAACTTATTCAAATATACTTTTATTAGAGTAAATTTCAATGATTCTTGGTGACATGCAATTGATTTCTTTGTATGTGTTTAAGCTTTCCTAGCAAATCTTCTGCTTTAAATTGCTTCCAAATTTTCAACTGCCGTCTCGTTCATCGATCTTCGGGGATAACCGTATCCAATGATTAGGTCCAATGATTCCTAAAGATAAATTTGTGAGTCACCTGTCGAAACGTTGGAAGTTATGGAAAACCGATAGTTTTTCAGTCTAAAGTTTTTTCATCATTAGATATTTTTATCATAATGATGATTAAATAAGTAGAGGTACTGCGAAGAATACTGCTGCAAGTTTTGTGGGCATGAAGGAACACAATGAGATTGTATGTATGAGAGTTTTCGGGCAATGTTTCACTGCACAAGAATTTAAAATTTCTAAAATATGTACACGAATATTTTCACATTTGAAATTTTAGTCTCCATGCTATTTAATCCTGATAGGAAAATGAAGTCCCAGAATATTTTCATAATTAAAAAAATAGGTATTTTAAAACTGACGTGTAATTAAAATGCAAAATATAGGGTCCCAAGCAGGAGTTAACAACATGTTTCCAGCGTCTCAAAGTGGCAGGTTTACGATGGAAGCGTTTTTTGAATTTTCATCCTTTTCGCAGCATACATTTGTTATTGACAAAAATAATGCTTTAATATCCAATATAAAATCCCAGACTGAATTCAAACGTTTTAATCAAGAAAATAATTTATAAAATTCTAGAAATTGTGATTCATTTTTGTTAACATACCAAAGTTGCTATTATTTTTAAATTCATTAGATTTATTCCATTGAGTAAGTCATACAAGACTTAAAAAAAAGGCGATGTTCAAATGACCAATATAAAATTCTGACTGTATCCATAAGTTTAATACACGAAATCCATGCCAAAAATTGTTTAAAACATATATTTTTAGCGTTTATGACAAAATTTTCAATTATACTTCGGAACAGCTTTTCTTTTATCCTCCGTTTTTCTCCCAATGAGGAAGTAATCAAGCAGACCTGGTAGTGTGAAGGAAGGTGAGGTACGGAGAAAGCGCAAAGAATGCAATTGGACTGGGAGGAAAACCTTACGGAGAAGTCTCCGTTGCCTCTACCGTGATTAACCGCGCCTAAGGGAGTACCGGAGAGGTGGGCTGGTTCCTTCCCGGTGTCCCGTAGCCGTGAGACAGACGGCCGCCGTCGATAATGAAAACCAAAGGCAAAGAGCCCCGGCCACCGTCATCGCGAGGGCTCATCATTATAATGTAATGACGGTCATCACGGCACAAAGGGCCGGCAGGCCGACGCAGCGGGTGGGAGAGAAGGGCCGGAGGGGGGCGTCTGTGAGGTGGATGAAGACGGCGGAACGGAAAGGAAAATGGAGGATGATCGATGGATCGGCCGTCTATCTGTTATCGCGACGGGAGATCGCTGATCACCCAATTCCCCACTTTTTCCTCACATCCATTCTCACCAGCCCTCACCCCGGTTTGCGATTTTCCCTCGAGCGCAGTGCAGAATACTCCCGTCTCGCGTGTCGCCTCCTTCGCGATCGTCTTATCTCGCCTATGGATTCCCATTAAACTAGTTCACGCAGAAGTAGGTGAGGTGCAGGATGACGTTGACATTTAATGTAATATTTTGCAAAACTGGCGATCCAAACGTTTTATAAACTAAAATTTGAGCGAACAGTGCTCCTAGAAAAAAAATTTGTTCAGTACCTATTAACTTTGTGGAATTCCATTCTGTAAATCGATTTATTTCAGAACTTTTACAAACCACATAATAAAATTAATTATCTCTCACACACACGACCCGTGTTTAGGCGCTGAGCACCATCATCAGACGCCTAAACACGGGTCGTGTGTGTGTGAGAGAGTGTATCTTATTCTGTGGTTTGAAAAAGCTCCTAGTAATTTACTTGAAAAAGTGTTTAACCGACGTTCATGCAAATAATTAAATTGTGTCTTCATCGTCCTACGTCTGCTCAAAAGGAATTAAGCATTGTTTATCCCTTTATGAAGCAACATTTTTATTGTTGAGAAAAGAATATTTTCCTTATCATCATCAAAAAATGTAGTTTTAATAAGTACTGTTAAGACCGTTTAAATTATTTTTTTAAAATTTATCTATAGCTTTGAGTTACACCGAGTTTGGTTTATGGGGCGTTGAAATATTGAATGAACTGACATGACTCCGGAAGTAGTACCGCATTCGACACACTAGATAAATATAAAGTTGACTTAATATTGAGAGCAAAATTATTTGAGATCCGTTCATCATCAACAGCCATTATTTTGAAAACTTGCAATCCGCAGCTCTCTGTTGTTACTGTATTCCCTCTCTAGCCAACATTTTAGCTCTTCATTATTCCTCAGTGCAACATCCTTGGCAATATGATTCATGTGTGCATCCGCAGTCTTCATCGGTAAATTCAAACATGGGGTTAGCTTCCATTACTGCTTTTAGTAGGATTTGTTACCATGATACATCGAACAGTCTTCCAGAGAAGAGCTTGGGGTGTATTCAGCAGATAGCTTCTAAATTAACGTACATGCGTAATGGAAATGAACCACAACCCGCGTAGTTGTCTTTTGAAAAGGTACCTCACAAATGTTAGTGCTGTCAAATAGAGCACAAAGGTAATTTGCATTAGGTATTAACAGAGCTCTAGAATTGAGAAGTTATGAGCTCATTTAGAAAACATTATAGGTTCTACATGATAATAGACACAATGAATTACATGAAGGTAATCGTTTGGACGTACAACTGTGGGTGTTATGTCAAACGTTTCTGAGAACGGATGAAAGAGGAAATTTAGAATTAAGAGGAAAAACAGCGTGAAAGATTTTGAAATAACGTTATTCAATATGAGTAATTGGGCACAATCGATGAAATTACCATTTGGTACAACTTTGCAATAAAAATAAAATGATACACTTGCGAATAAGTAGTTCGTGTGGTCATTAAAGAGCATGTCACGTCATACTGTACAGTAAGGCCAAATTTACTAATTGTACAGTAAGTTCAACATTTCTAGCCTACAAATGTAAAATATAGGACACTGTCTCTGGCGTTACTCGGTGGAACTCCTTCATTATTAATAAAAAACAGGCCCTTGGTTATAATTCCTCACTATATTAGAAACAACATAACCAGGGTTTCAGCATCTCATGCTATCATCAGGTACAAACAGTTGGGTGGCTTACACTTATATAGGTATTCGTAGATAGAGGGGGGGATTTGTAAACAAGGAGGATGGGGAGCATAGGAATAACGGACAAGGCTGTTTGTGAAGGAAGGAGGTGGGCTCCCCATCCTCCTTGTTTTCAAATCCCCCCCTCCACCTACGGATGCCTATATAAGTGTAAGCCACCCAACCGTTTGTACCTGATGATAGCATGAGATGCTGAAACCCGGGTCGTGTCGTTTCTAATAAAGTGAGGAATTATAACCAAGGGCCTGTTTTTTCAATTAAACACATGTAAAAGGCAATTACAATTAACGTTGTGGCGGAATCATTCTTAGATCCATGCATCATAGGAATATAAACGAAATTTCATGCTGATGAGTTCATAACGTTATGGAATAGGATTTAGCTTGATTTCATATGCTTAGTAAAATTTTGAATTCCAAGATATGTGACAAAATGAAAATGAACAAGCGTTTGCAACAATGATCAACAGTATGTTCCTAATTTCATCTATATGCATTGGAATCTTGGAATTGATTTGAAATTTAATTATTTATATTTTGCTTTATATATCATAAGTGAATTTTAATGTTATTTAAGCTTCCAATGAGTGTTTCAGTCAATTATGAGGGTATGTACAATGTAGAGGGTTATTTGTATTTGGTTTTTCATGTCACAAGTGAATATTTAATGTAATTTAAATTCATAAGATGATTTAAGTCAATTGAGTGTATGTATATGTTTATGCTCAAATGTATTGTAGTATTGATCAATAAATAAATCAATCAATGTTACTACGAAAACTGCAATTTGTGAACATAAAAGTCACGAACAAATATTTTGCGTGGAATAGTTTAGCAAATTAAGACTCTGTTAATTAATGTTTTTCAAGCTTTTGAAGTTTGAGAAATAAATTAGTACCGAATTATTACCTTATCTTATTCTTATAAACTATTTATAAGGTTAATGGTTTTGATGAAGATTGCAATGAAGGTTACCAAAGACCACCGCCTATGGTGACCGTTCGATGAAAACCCTGCCTGCAGGGACCCCTGTTGCCCCCTTGTTACTCATCCCCCCCTAGAATAAAGCACCGCCCCCCAGGGGGTGGTAGCACCCACTTTAAGAACTATTGCTCTAGCCATTAAAACGCAAATGTTTTTCCCATCTCACCGGAATAAGTTTCATGACGTGAGACATTAAACTTGCCAAAGAGAAACCTTCCCATCGGCCACCGCGGGGAAAACTCATTGTTGTTCACGGAATTCAAGCACTCGTTGCATTCCTCTGAGAGTCGTACTTTAAATATCTCCGTGAGCAATATTCCCCCACTGCCTTCCCAAGGCGATTCAGACCACGTCTTCCCCACCACCATACTACCAGGCGGACGCAAACTCGCATTATTATTATCTCTTTCCCGCGTCTGCAAAGGAGGCCGGGATCGGTTACGTCATCGGAAAACGTTAGCGTGATCCCCACGGCCTAAAACGTAGTTCCTCCTACTCCCCTACCGAGGGTATGGAAGAAGAAAATCCATCCATGGAGAACAACGCCCGCATGCCGTGCGGACGGCCTGGGGTTGCGAGTGTGTGTGAGAGATGGACCCAGTCCAAGATGGATATCGTGCCCGTCTCAGCAGCGAGGGGAAGGGAAGGATTGGTATGAAAGAACGGAGCTGGTCCGTGTGGAATGAGGGCGAGAGATAAAGAATTCCTTTTGCACTGCGGGAACCGCAGAGAGAATCATGATGAGAAGACGTCCTTCTCCGTGCCTTCCCTGTTTCTATAGCGCCCTCCTCCCCCATTCCACCTTCTCATTCGACGAATAATTTCGGGACGGGGGAGAATTGGAAAGTGGATCTTCGTCCACCCCTTCCACCCTCAGGCCCCTTTCTCGGTTCGTTTGGCGGTTTTAGAGGACTCCACCCTTCCGAGTTGGGTTGGAATTGAACGGAGGGTTTTACATCATTGCAGACCCCTTGAATTGCTCAACCCCCTCCCTGGGCTGTCCTCATGTACATCTTTGAAGTAGAGTAAAACCTCGGATGGCGAGCATAATTTGTTTCAGAAAAGTGATTTCAATCCAAAGCGCTCGTAAGTATCAAAGCTAATTTCCCCATAAGGAATGCTTTGAATCAAGATGATACGTTCAAAAACCTAAAAATTTTCAATTACAAAATCTTTGAAATTATATCAAAAAATTATTTTGTCTGCCTTAGTACTTCAATTCTGGCCTCAAAGATGAAGTTTTTTCGTTTTATCGAGAAAGATTAGGTGAATTTTGCAATAAGGATCGTCAAACCTACCGAGCTGATACCTCCTTATGCATCTGATGAGTAATTGTCACATGACGCTTTGCAGACAAAGCGTATGCGTAGTACTCGCATTTCCAGACCTATATTTAATTTATTTATTTATCAAGTTAATTTTTTTCGAATATGTTCGCTCGTCTCACAAAACGCTTTTAGCCAAAATATCACAGGTTTGTTACTCTTAGGATATCACTTCTGTACCTGGCAACTTCTCAGAAAGAAAAAAAACGTAGATCTATTGTTTTTTAGTGGATTTTCAATGTTTTATCATAATTTTTGCCCTTGTACTTTACATTTTGTGATAAACAACGCGCCTTAATTACATTCAGTGATTTATTTTTGCTTTCAGATTGAAGACGTTAACAGTTTTTATTATTACACCCAGTCAGGCATCTATTTATAATGTGTTTTCCTGTGAGTACTTAAAATTTGAAATAAAAATTAAAATTCTTAGTTTTCTTCGGATTGTGAATATATTTCTTGTCTCCAAATTAGTCTACACAGCTCAGTTTTAAAACATAATTGTCCTGATTATATATTTATATTTAATACATAACTATATATTATAATTTCTTACGTACCACATCATTCAGCATATCAGGACGTGCTATTTCAGCCTTCAATCAAGTTGAAAGACGTCGTTTAAAGCATTACAAATACTGGAAAATAAAATTTTAAGTTTGCCTCGATGGCAACGATACTATTAAATGACCACGCTCTACCTTTTTTTAAACATAACACGATTGATTTGTATTTTCCTGGTGTATCTGAAGGAAGAATAAAGGTTATAGGTAGAGCGTTCAAAAATCATTCCATTATTCCAGCGATAGCTTTTCTTGAGAAGTGGACACTAATAAATGAAACGTGTTAGTTCGGTTCGAATGAGAAATCATACTTATTCCTCGGGCAATCAATTTTTCTGGTCGGCAAGGGCATCACTGGGTAGGTGCATAATAACTGCCATACTCATAGGATTTCATCGGATGAAATATTGCCCAAAGCCATTTTGATTTCAAGTTCAATCAATCCTCTACACGCCATAAATTTATCTAGAAATGAGAATAGTTGACCAAATCGATTTGAAACAGGGAAGTACAGCTATAAGGAAGTGAACATTCAAGAATCCTGAGGACATGGATTTGGGTTCGGGCAGACGTGGAGGTGGTAGTACACGGCCGTGCCTTTGCGTGCTTTGGTAGAAGGAGGGGAAATTGAAAATTTTCGACCACCCACCAGATTCGGACGTGGTTGAGGTGACAGTCGGTGTTGGAATGCGAGGAACCAATTAAAATTTCCATGTGGTGGGCAGAACGGCGTGAAAAAAGACGTCTTGACGACGACCTCCTCAGAAAGGTAGATGATCTCCTTTGTTTGGGAGGCTTCCTTTTTCTTTTCTCAGTAGAGGGGCAGATGTGAGGGAAGTAGTGGGGGAAGGTGAATTGTGCCCTGCTTTCTTCCTGGCGCGAAGAGATGTCGCCACTCTCGCTACGTGACCGTTCGGGAACAGTAACTTCTACATCACATCTACAAAATACCCTGAAAGTCATCTCAAGGGTGTGTGGCAGGGGGTGAGTAGTCGCCATCATGCATTACACTATACTCTGTTAAAGTTTAACTACGACTATTGATGCATTAGCGTAAATCGCTAATGCTTGTCAGGAAGCACCAAGGAGGTTAAAATGAAATGGAGGAGGCATGACTGTGAACGCTTATGGGTGAAAGTGAAGCAAGAATAGGGGTGCTTGGGATGGATTATGTGCCGAGTAGGTGTTGCCATACCAGTCACAAAACATCTCCTTGTCTGTGGTTTTTAACAAAGAGGCTAGAAAAGAAATGGAGGTGACATACCACTTGATTCTGGAAGCTAATTCCGCCATTGCAATCGTACAGTTTTGACGGTTTTGACCTTCCTCTGGCTTACGTGTCCGGCGCGCGGCGGTCGCGTTCGATTTTCGTCAAATCTAAGTTAAAAACCACAGGCAAGGCGATGTTTTGTGACTTGTTTGGCAACACCTACTCGGCACAAAATCCTTCCCAAGCACCCCTATTCTTGCTTCACTTTCGCCCATGAGCATTTTCGGTCATGCCTCCTCCATTTCATTTTAACCTCCTTGGTTTTTAACTTAGATTTGACGAAAGTCGAACGCGACCGACGGACACGTAAGCCAGAGGAAGGTCAAAACTGTGCCGACTGCAATGACGGAATTGGCTTAAAGAATCAAGTGGTACATTGCCTCCATTTCTTTTCTAACCTCCTTGGGAGGTACACACTATAAGCATGGTACCAATGTTTCAGAATTATACTGAAAGCATGTATGGCGTGCTGTTGGCCACACGTAGGAGATAAGCATACTAGTGTTAGGGAGAAAATCAACTAGCTAGCTACACTACCTGTTGACAAACGTAGTTAAACGTCTCATTGGCAGCTTTTATGGTCTCTTATCGTTCGCGGGAAAAATAGCATTTTAAACCTGTCCAATCTGCAGTATATCTCTATAATTTTATTCTATGTTGGATTTCGTAACTTGTTATCAACGTCGTTAGAAAAAAATAGTTTGGAACATACATAATAGGTTTAGTCTAAATTTTAATCACTGATGGCACTCACCTGTGTAAAGTTTGAGATCATTGAGGGTGAATAAATCTTTGCTAGCCTATTATACCTATCAAGCCATCTTACTCCTCTTCAGTCAGTGTACCCATGCAGGATTCCGGTCACACCTAATCCATGGACTTAGTTGCACTGCTTTTCCCTATTTCAGTTCTCTCCCATATTCAGAGATGTTATGTGAACCTTATCTTAAGCTACAATAAACTAATTCTTCCATTGGCCCCAAAATCTTACTGAATATCCCACGTGTAGCGTAGCTAATGGAAGTAGAGTCCTGGTAATCCGAAAATTATGTTAAAGCAAAGAAAACTTAAGCCACAATATAGAAAAATTAATAAACAAATTGTAATTGTAAAGACATAATTTATTGAAATTATAAAACACGCTAAATATAAAGGTGGAGGTTCTTACAATTTGTATTTATAGCTAGTGGTGAAGTCGGTCGAACCACCACTCGAAAAGCCTTAGAGTACACTTATTCCTACTGCTTCACCTGTGTATTTCAGTTGATCCGAAAAATCTCATAATCCGAACAGGCCTTGGCCCCAATAATTTTGGATTAACGGAGACTCTACTATATGTGAAATAACAAATATCTCTTTCTCATTATATGTACTCACATCCCGTAAAATTAACCCTGGGTTTTTCAAGGCTGATCCGCAATCAGTCGATGCTGGTGAAACGTCTGGCCGTCGGAAGAAAGTTGGTGTAAAAACCTTTGAGTTGGACGCCACCATCTGGAATGTGCCCATCAGCCTCCCGAAGCGTGACGGTCGCGTCTGACGTGCGTTGGGAACTCGTGAAGACACGTCTTGTGGTGCGATTGATGGTACATCGAAGAGGACATTCCGCGCGCCATGTTTCCCTTTGACGAGTACGCAATTTTTCAGGCTTGTTCACCGCTAGATCGACGGATAGCGATCTGGACGGAGAATTGAGTTAAATTATTTTAAAAGAGGTTTCGCTGCGACCATGTGAGTCAACACAAACTCTGAGTTCTCCCTTATACATGCTGTTAAAAAAGTATTACTTTCACTGATGACAGTCCTCGGTATTAAATAAACATGATTAAATGCTGTCACGCATAACATGCGATGATTGAATTTTAAATGGACTCTTTTTTCCGTCCGCATGAGTCGACTTTAGCGCCATTTCTATTGAACTAACGCGTTTTTTTTTATATAACAGTTTTATTTAACTTCATAAAGTGTAACAAAATTATTGATTTAAATTAATTAGCATAGTAGAGTATAATAAAATAATTAACACAACTCGGTCCTACAAAACTTACATCTATACATTAAAAAGGTATGTCGGCTTGTTCCGATGTATCGACACACTCCTTTTTTGGCCCCACATATTATAACGTCTGAAGGAATACGAATAATTTCAAATTTTTATTGCCTATTATTATGTTCGTTTTGATGATATTTATTTATTTGAATCATTGAGTTAGCAGTAAGATCCACTTTCATATTTGAATTTTATATGTTACATTAAGATTCCCATATAAGTAGAAATGTAATTTGGTGGTGAAAACTTAGCAGTATTGGCTTTGCATTATGCGGTGTAATCTGTAGCTGTATCTATTTGGAAACATTCTCCATGATAATCAGATATTCCCAGATCAGAGTTCTCAAATCAGATGTCCTTGACGTTGAATTTAATGTTACTTTTGTAGCCGTGATGATATAACGGTAATGTTTCGAAACGTTGGCAAGAGAATAATGTGACAATTTATTCATGGCCAAGTCTTCAAAAAAATCCAATTATAATTTAGTGGCCAATAGCCAAATTTTATCAAGTTTGGCGCTTTAGGAAAGAAATTTTATTGCCTCAGACAACTTACAATAAATATTAATGAGCAAATTTAAACGCGGAATAGAAACTGCATTAATGCAAAGAGGAACCATTGTCAAATAATATTGTATGATCCTTAATTATGATTATCTATCACGCAATTTTCACGGTTGTGAAACACTTTCATATTTTACATCTTAGCCCTTGCTTGCCTTTTAGTAGAAGCGTGAGATGTTTTTTAAATGCCGTAGAACCAGTGAAATATCTGGATAAAGCTCTAGGCGCGATATCAAGGGATCCAGTTTCAAGTCTCAGTCCAAGCGATTTTTCCTCTTTGGAGTTTTCGTTCTTATTTGCACTTGTGGGTGGCTCCGTAAAAGGTAATGCTAGTCCCGTAATCCTCTAAATTTGATGCCTTTCGTTAAGGGAGTGGCTTTTTGGCTACGCCTTTTTGTCTACGCTTTCTCTCCAGCCATACTCCTTTCTTCTTAGAATCCTTCCCCAACAAACCAACCCACGCATTTCCAGTGGAGCTAATGACCTAAGTTGTCAGTTGACTCTCCAAATAACAAACCAACCGACGAATAAATGTTGATTGTACTTTTAAATTTCAAAATTGCTTGGTTGGACTCTCCTCTGGCTACGTGCGAATGGCGCCGTTGACCCAAGGTTTATTTTTTCAAGCTAACACCAAAACTCGTGAGGACGATGGGATTGCCTTTTCACGGAAATCATAAAAGGCTAGACATGATCAAGTACATGCGAGCTTCATCTTGACGGTGCGATGCATGCAAGGAGGACTTTAAGAGGCGCGCAAACAACCAGAGTGAAGAGGCTAAAAATGTCACCTCACGTTCCTCGCGGGATGGCACTAAACAGACCATTATGACCGCCGGCCAATGCGAGGGCACGCGCTTCCTGGCCGGAATGATAGCATAAGCATAAGAGTCCCTGTACCGCTCCCAAGGTTTTACGCCCCTATGATTTTAGCAGGCACGGTTGCAAAAGACGTTCTGTCCCAGGCGAGCGAAAAAACATTTCGGGGATCAGATGGAAGCCAAATGAGATACTACTGTAGTTCCAAAACAAAAATGCATAATATACAGTAGCCTTAAAAGATAAGTCGACATGCATAAAGTTAGAGTGTCTCTCTATAGTATACTCACATATAGTAGGACCCACAGGTTTAAATCATTATTTTTCCGCGAAAATTAAGGTATTATAATGGCTATGACGGAAGCTTTCGATATTGGTTGTAGTAAGTATTTTATTTTAGTTGTCATGTATATTTTTGTTTTTTTTTTGTCTGAATTAATTTCAATGTGCCTGTAGCTTGCTCATAATGTATAAATAAAACCAAGATGCCGAATTTCACTTGGTAGACTACACTTTGAACCCGTGTTTAACATGTTTTAATTTGTACTACCGCCTCATCCCGTTTAAAGTGTCCCGCATGATTGTATTTTCTGCATTAAGTTATATCTCGTAGTGCTCATGAATTTATTTCATTAGTAATACTAATATATAGTAGTATGTTAACCCGTTTATTGAATGTTAGCAAGCATTTCCACGCATCGCTTTTTCTCTGGTTTGGCCTTGCATTGTTCTTCTGATTGCTGTTGCTCATCGCGGCCGAGGTAGCTTGCGAGATTCTGATTTGAACTGGGACGAGTTCGGCATGCCTGGTGTGGAATCACCCCGTGCCGTACACCCTGAGGTGACTTTCATGGTATTTCGTAGATGTAGATAGATAGATATATAAGTGTTGTCTATGAGGAAGGACTACCACCTCACGGAAAGCAGGAAATCGTTGACGATAATGTTCCTGGGCGTATAATGTTAGCATCACTCACTCAGTGATTCAACCCGAAGGTTGGTTTGGATAGTTGAGGGCAGAGCTCATCCCGGACTAAGACGCTTCTGGGTGAAAATGCCGACCGGCTGGATAAATCCGGGTGAAGCCTTTGGCTCACTTGGACCCTTTTATAAAATTTGAACCCGGGACCCTTTGATCATTAGCCTAGCACTCTACCCAATATGTCACCACGCTCCCAAATGTTAGTATGTATTGGATAATTGTATGTAATACTAGCACATTACCTTGCTCGTGCCAGTGCGCTAATTTTCCTCCGTTAGGCTTATTAATGACTATCTTCTAACGATCGCTAATCTGAAATAGGTCACTAGAAGGAGCTTTCGATGTTTGCGTGTTACGTGAACAATTTATCACCCATGATCTACACAAGTGGATCGTGAGCATACTTCAAGAAACGACATTGGATCAATATCACTTTAGCACCAACTAGGAAATAAAAAGTATGTATTTTGACAAAAGTTTATTGAAATTGTGCTCCGAACATATCAAAGCACTTCTTCCCAAGCTATTATGACAGAGGATAATAGTCAACGAAGTTCATTCTTTTTACAGAACGTAGTGGTGGTAAAGTTTAGTCTCGCAACTGGTGTAAAAGCAAAATAACAATAATAGAAAAAGTATAAAGTCTATTGCGTCAAAGTCTATCAAAAATATTATCTTAATTTCAGTGTGCGCTGTTACATTTTGCCAACAAATCTAAAATCCGCACACGTGTAATTAAACTAAGAGTTGTAGTGAACTAGTAACAATAATTCAGTCGGGAATATGATTAAATTATATGGGTGCTATACGCATTTTATTCATCTCTGACGCAATTTTTGAAGCCTTATTTCAGGAGAAAATTTTGCCATATTTTGCAGGAAGCCTTTGCTTTAACGGAAAAATATTTTCAAAAATAAATGGGTGAGAAAGGTTACCATTGGCATCACGGCAGGACAGTCTGCGACTGCATAAATTTCTTACATTCTACGGCCGGGTATTACCGCATTTTCACGAGAGCAAGTCCTTATATCACACCAGATACATGATTAACTCATTCATGTGATTTATTTAACGAATGTATGCGCACCTCACTTGCACTTGTACTATAATGACACGATTGTTTTTGTGGTGTCTTATTAAAAGTAGCATGGATAATTTTTTGACATGAAAGACATATTTTAGTATTTCTTCAGAGTAAACCCAGGGGATCTCACTTTGGTAAGGTTATCCTTTATCTGAGTTGGAAAGGAGCCCCTTGTACATCGGCATCCCGCAAATCCTCGTTGACAACAACGCAATTTGGCGTAATTTGGCCTGGCTCGGCTCAACACGAAGTTGAGACTTAAGAATAGCGTTTGCCAGTTTTCAACGATTTAAAGCACCGTACCTTGACTTGGCGTAGCCTGGGGTTCCGTCCAGCTCAAATTTCTCTTAATTCCAGCCAATAGCATGGCCTGCTGCACTATCAACAGTCGAAAATCAATCAATTTCTACAGTCAATACTTCCTATCTTTCTGTACAGCCATATCGAAAACGTGGTTTTGTTGTGGAGTCACCTGTGGGTATTTTTAAACGAAATTAAATATGGAGAAGTTGATCGAACTATTGCGGAATAACCCTCACCGGTACTAAAAATCTTGCATTTTAATGCTTCTATAGTTTGACGTTCTATTCACTATTGATAATATACCTCAACTGAGTTGTTAAGGCGAACTCTCAAAACTCACGCTATCGAAGGGCATCATCAGTACATGTTATGATAGTTTCGATTTTGACAGTGGTGTGCTGTGATTCTTTAGAAATGTCACGCACTAGTTCGCTTTCAGAGCGAGAATAAGGCTAGTTACGGCGAGTTGAATCGTTGTAAACGAGCCTAAAGTTTCATCCTTGAGAGAGACGGAGGAAGGAAGGAGGGGTGACAAACAAAAGAAATGAGAGAAGCGTTTTTTCCGACAGTCACGCATTACTCCTCATGAGGTCCACGGCATTATCTCCCTTTACACTTCCTTTCTCTCATTCCCTCACCTAACCCCCCTACCCTTTCGTCCTCCCGCTCCGTTTCTTTTCACCCCAACTCTGTTGTCTCTTGCCAAGGTCTCTCCTTTCCTTTCATCTCATCCCCCCCAATCTCACCTCTCCATTATCTTTGTTTTTTACCTTAAGGTAGTTGGAGCGAAATTTTTCCCGATTCCTAATAGATACCGTATTCCAATTATATTTCCAATGTCAGCGGCTGTAAGAAGCGTTAACTAGGTTTTTCGATAGATAGTGTAGCTCTTAGTAGTAATACTCCCTAATACTTGAATACTTACCTGCTACCAAGTACTAACATCACGCCGTGCATGTTTTCAGCATAACTCTTGAGTCTCTGTCCATTTGTATAGTTGCAAAATACATGTATGCTAACGGCCCCACTCCATTGTGAGCATATTTGCAGTATGGTGCGTGTATTAACGATTTATGAAATGGATAATAAGTCGTAGTTACACTAACTGAAGGGTGAACTTTATTGCATGTTGGTGACTACTCACCTTCTGCCACACACCCTTTGGGTGGCTTGTTTTGTAGATGTAGAAGCATGAAGTATATATTGTAATATTGATAGTGCAAAAATTGTTTTATATATATGAAATTCTCAGTTAAGAACTAATTATTCTTACATAAGTTTTTAACTTGACTCATTTAATTCACACCGTGCGCTTGAAACACAATCATATCCGAGGGCTTTTTCTGCATTTCTTTAAAAATCACTGCGGTCAGTTAATGATATATTTAAAATTAGTTCAGAATGGATAAAAAATATATACTGTTAATTTTATGGTGTTATTAATTTTCTCATTCTTAAAATATACTCTCTTGAGTGCACACACGTACCATTTCCCATGGAAAATGGCTGGCATTATTTGGCAAGTATCTCGGAAAGTACGATAGCGAGAGGCTAATATATTGTTATCATTGGAAAGATGAGATTTTTCTTTATGATGACGACGAATTCGTTAACTTTTATGTGAAATGATATCTCACTCTAAAACATTTTAAGGCCTTCTCCACGTTTTCAGCATTTGCATGGGATTTTCATTAATTTTACGCCTGTGTCTGTATTTTTGTTATAATCCTTCAATGTCAGAATGACTTTCAAGGCACGATGACGTGACAATGTCGCTGACGTGACTAGACATTATACTTGTGTTTATTAATTTATTGAAGCGTTGGTGATGATGATGATGAAAACTAGCGATGGAAATTAATTGATTACAAAAAATCCCATTACCGGTAACGATTGCATTTGACTTGATTTAACTTAAAATCTCTAATTTTTTTCAGTTTCTAATTTTTCTTGTAATCTAATCTTAAACTAACCTTTACATTTTTGTAATCAATGCTCTCGGGATGGTTTGTAAATGTCACGTAATCGCTCGGTTAAAATGTCAATTACTCCAGTGTTTTGTTGTCATCGACTGTGAGAGTATTTTTTCATCATCGTTTATTTCAACTACCTGTTTTTAACATCACCCTCATCAGCACAATCACTGCCTTGTTTATCCAGATATATTTTCCACGGAACAGTAGGCCACCACTCTGTGATTTTTTTAGTTTAACACTTTAAGAATTCAAAGTTTTGTCAATCCCACATTTTGAGTCTGTCAAGGTGAACAATTTTTCCTCTGTAGAATTTCGCATCTATGTAAATTTGCGGGTGATTCCAGATATTTCCAGAATCCTCAAAATTCTTTTTAGGTTGCTTAAAAAGTTATTGTTATCTACATGTAATTCCAATTGAATACTTTATTTAATTGAAAGTAATTTTTACTTGTAAACGATTAATATTTTGCTCAAGTAATAGTAATCACATCCGTTTAGTAATTCATTCCTTTTTTATCTCAGCTTACGAAGTCACACCTGATTATGTTTCCTGCATGAAGCAGTATCTCATAGTACGAATGAATATGTAGTATTGGCAGTAATAATCATTAGTAGAATCTTGGCCCTGATACTGAATGTTATCCAAGTCCTCAACTTCGCACTCCCCTATTTTATGCACGATTTTCTGATTTTCACTTTCTCCTCATTGGTGACTTATACCTGTTAGGATAGCTGTCGAATGACCAACTAGGGTAATATTAATGTTATGAGCTGAAATTCCACCAATATGCACTACACTTAGGTAAGCTATAGACACTATTTGTATTAACGTATTTTATAACTACATGAATGCATAGATATACAATAGTCATACAGGAAACATGAAAGACGTGAGGGAAAAAATGAACTAATTGGCTATAATATATATCAAAAACCTAGTTAAAAGTCTTTTTGCTGCTGTTATGGTCTCTTATAATCCGCGGGAAAATTACATTTTAAACCTTACACATAATGACAAAATAAGAGGTGTTAACAGTTGTCTCAGTGGTAAACCTTAAATAATTCTTCTTTCGTTTTTTGCTACATTCTCTTTTAATACTTTTATGTGAACCCACCTTATCACCTGAAACCCGGTTGCTTCTTTCCAAGGTCTCATTCTGTTTTCTTACCCTCCCTCAACTTCCCTTTTTTCGTGTTTTTTCACCCTTAATCTGCTCCTAATATCACTGCCCAGCATCCCTACTCTCAACTCATTCTATACGTCCATTCTCGTATTCCTCCTTCTCCTCTCCAAGATCCTCTCTTAATTTAGTTCAAGATAAAGGTCTCCCCTCGTTGCCGTATGCTGCTCGCACGTCCCCACTCCCCCCCGCAATCCCCCCGCTTTGCCGCTCCTCTTCACCCTTTCAAGCCAGCCTCCTTTCCCTCATCCATCAGACACAATATCCCTGTGGCCGTGGCTTTGGAGCCAGCCAGAGGAACAGACCGTAATCGGGGTATGGGCCTTGAAATTCACTCCAAAGTCTCTCTCACTCCCCGAGTTTCAGCACAACGTGAGAGCGATGGAGTCGATGGCCATCCAATTTTAGCGATGGGGATGTTCTGATAAGAGAGAAAAATTGCCCTCGTTCGTCTTTGACTGTGTTGCAGGCATCGCGGTCAGTTCATATTAGAAAACTACGCCGCGGTCAAATGATATTTTAAAAATACTGCTACGCATGATGAATTAATGGTGCTTTTCGTGTCTGGATACATTTTTCAAATATCATTTTCTCTCATTCCAATGCACTAATTAGATCAAATTAATTGGCACTTTCACGCAGGAAATTTCAAATTAAAAACAACTATCTTGGATTAAAAGGTCAAGAATTTACCAATAATTAAATTTTGTTCTCCGTAAGCAGATAATCCGATACACATAATTTTGTTTATATTGACCAGTTCAGGAAACAGAAAGAAATCGTTTGTAAAGCTTCTTGATTATGTAATCCAAGTGATTCCAGAACATTTTTTTTCCTAGAGAGAGATTAATTGAATTGAGATGAGTGTACGTCTTCAGTTAATAAATAAATATTCTTTTCTGATAACTGCCTCATAAACGAATTTATTTGCTACTAAATGGGGAGTACCCCAGTTTTCATCAATTGGAATTTCACATTTAGAACGAGTTTTAGAGTGGGCTCTGTTTAATTGGAATATTTTAAGAGCCGAGATAGTAGCTAAAAGATGAGTATCGCCAAATAATTTAACCTTATTCGTAAAGTTTGAGATGACCCCCTTACATTTCACCACCTTCAAACGTTCCCTTTGGATACATTTAAACAGTGCTGACAATGCACAACTATTTTTAATGCTAATGAGGTTTATTTTCATGACTAAAGTGATGGCAATGATGATTTCATGTAATATTTCGTGAAAGTGATGGATATCTGTTGTGCTTAGTAACAAAAATTCCATTTAACCAATTTACTTAACTAATTTTAATAAATTTTAATTCACGCTCACGCGCTGTAAAAAACCTCTTCGCAAATGAAGACTGACATTTCAGAAATTAACGGCAGATGCCTTGTCAAGATGAAAACGGTTGCAGAAATAAATGAATAAAACTAGAAATACACATTATTTATCATAATAGGTTTCTAATACCACTTGGAAAAATATCAACTGAGATTTAAAAAAAAATGTGGAATATTGGTACTGTAGAGGAAATCCCGTTTTGGGTCTGCCTTCTAATACAAATTAAAATAGACAAATGCTGGTAAAAGTACATGCTTTACATTTTCATTATTGAGATATTAGTAAAAACTTGTAATGTATTTTTTCTTTTAATGATTTTAAAAATTTATTCTACATTTTCTTTGGAAAAGAGCCATGGTTTCGTTATGCGAAGAAATTTAGCAGCAGCATTTGGAAGCTCAACTGGGAGGAAACGGAGATGTTTGGATGCAATGCGTACATAGCACTGCCTGAATTTTTTATTTTTAGGCATTGGAAAACGACTCAATGTCTTCATTGTAGTTTTATTTAAATATTCTCTCGATTCCGCTCTGCTTCCGCTCCCTGGGTATGGATAATATTTTCAAAATTGTGCGCGAATGTATTTCTAGTGGACAAAATGTAATGAAGGTAAAATGAGGATTTGAATCCTAGGAAGCATGTGTTAGGAAGCGTACGTAAATATATGTTTTTGGGAAATAATTCATTTCCTCTTGACAGTGTTCATAATAACTGAGTACACATGCATCTCGGTGACTGCACGGCCTCTCCTCTCCAACTCCTCAGAGCGTGCACAGCGGCTAGACGCGTCGTTTGGAGTAGGCACTTTGACTTTGGGAAAACACTGGACTTATTTTTTGTGCAATGCGGATTCTTTCTCTACGGTCACCGTTGAAAAGGAGACGAGATGTGCACTCGTTGATTATTTCAGCGGAAGGGGACAGAGTGTATGTCCATCCGTCAGTCAAGTTTCCAAGACACGCTCCCCGCCATCACAAAAGCCCATCCTTTCATTTATGCCTGCATCCCATCTCTCTCTCTCTCTCCCCTGGTTCCAAATCCCTAATCTTCCGTGCCCACTATGCTCCCCCATTCCCAGTTCGTGCAAAACGCCCACACGCCACCTCGTAGCGAGGTGCAACGCCACAAAAGGAACCGAGGTGGATTTTCAGCCACCATTCCTTCATAATGGCAGGTAGATGGAGGAACGCTTCACGCTTGAGATTCCTGTATAATTGCTCCAAAGCATACTCGCAATTCTCTCTTGACTCTGTGAAAATGAGTTTAATTCTACGCATGTGAATGGCTCGTTTCTCTCTCAAAAACATCTCCCAAAAAAAATCTGGGAGCGCTTAATAATTCTAAAAAAAAGATATTGTCATGTTTTTGTCGTCGTAATGGTTTTATTGTTATGAATGCCTTCCTCAGAGAATTAGACTTAAACAAGTGTTTAGTAAAAACCTCGTAATTAAGTTAGAAACTCTTTTCTTAACTTGAAATATATTGGCTCTTGAAAATGGATAGACGAATATGATATACCCAGAGGCGCATCAAATCCATAAGGCATAATAATATAGGATAAAAATGAAGGAAAGGTACCGCGATGAAGAAAAAGGTACAGGATTGATGGGGACGAATCGATAACTACGTTGGAAGGAAACGCTAGCAGAATTTGAGAGAGATAACATTGGATGCCTAGTGATAGAGTACTACTGAGTGAACCTTGGTTTGAAAGACCGATGATAGGTCAATCTGGAATACAGGGGGCAATGGATTATGGAATGTATTAGTGAATCGCGTCGCTAAAAAGGAAATATAGCTGATTGACTAAAAGCCTTGAGTGAATATCAATTTCTGAAGGCTGAAATAAATAACGGCTCATGGATTCGAACGATGGATTTCGTGAATGTTCGGGTTTCTTGTACTGTGATTATACATCTCCTGAATCTAGGATGCCCATTATCGAAGATGTCCATCAGGGTAAATGATCCCTTACTGTGGCTTCTCCCGGGAGGGTTCTGAAACCCTCCCCTGCTTTGTAGCAAAGCCATCCATGCATTGATAAAGCTAGGGGCGAGAGTTTTTAAAGAAATACAGTCCATGTTAATTTTCAAAAGAAATTTTTTCCGTTGTCATTAGCTGTTAGGGGACATACAGGAAGCTTTTAGGGTGGTAGGGGATGGGCTCTTTTTACATTGTTATCCTAAAATTTGGTGGGTCTTTAAAATGTCATAAAAGATTTTCGTTACTCGTACGTGTATCAACTTTTTAATTCTTAGATTATAGTTTTTCAAACAGTGCGTCAGCCATTTACGATTTTTTTGAAGGTCCCATTAAATTTCTTATCTTCCGGTGAGCAAAATCTATCTTGCCCTTAATACATACCAATGACTCCAAGGGTTGCAATGATTATGAAAAAAAAACAATCAAGTACCAAAATTTAATGCATGCACATGCTTTTGTAGCCTAGTATCTTCAATATGGCTTGGAGGGTATAGCTGATTTCATAAAGCATGTCACTCTCTTGTATGGGCGAGAGTAATTAGGTGGCCAAAATCATCCCACCTATCACTCGAATGGCCCGTTAAGTAATTTAAGGGATGCGTGGTATATTTTGACAATTTCCCCAAAGTAGGATCATGTAGAGTACCAGTCGTATAAGAAAAACATGGTTGAACAATTTTTTACTGAGACGAAGAGGAGGATATCAATTCACTTGGGATAAACTGAATTAAACAATAAGATTAAAATAGATAGTGGAAAAAGGTAGGTATGACGTAATTGGAATACATGGGGAAGCTCTTGGATTTAACGTCCATTCGTAGTTATTTTGATAGGTTTTACTCGAATGATAAAGGTACTAAAAAGTAATTGCTTTCATTGCCTATGGGATTTAAACACTTTCCAGGAAGTTGAAACTACCTTTGTTTAAATAATTGAACTAATGGATTGTTTTTAAACCTTATTCTGGTCGTAGTAATTCCTATTGTGTAATCCTCATAGGCAGAAATTTCAGGGAAGAGTAATATGTACACGGAAATAATTTGGAGTGGAGAGAGGAAGTTGATATGGAGAAATAAAATATCTCAAACCAGTTTTAAGGTTCTATGCAAAAAAATATGATTACTTTTGTATTTGACAGTGAGTCTAACAAGTGAAACAAGATTAAAAAATTATGCATTATGGCTATTTTGAACATGAATACCAGTGAGTAAATGGTCGATGCATTCTGAGGCTGTAATAAAATTCTTTTTTATCTCCCAGTAAATAGAACTCCTCCATTTCATGACTTCTCATAGCACATACTCTTAATCTACAAAATACAACGCAAACCACCACAAAGGTGTGTGGCAGAGGGTGGATTTTTACCACAATGCAGTACACAACACATCATACTAAATGTAATAAAACGACGACTACTGCTACGAGCGGCATTTTTGCAGAAATTTGCGGCAACATTATACTACTTTTTGTTTCAAAGATAGTCCGATACTTTGCTTTTGCACCGGATTTGAAAGCTTATTGCCAAGTGTGTACTGCATTTTTGCATTGAGAATGTAGTGCGAGCCAATTTATGTATTTATCTTGATTTTCTTTTCGTATTTCGTTGCCATTTTTTTGTATGGTAATAATACCACTTTGAGGCTGTTCTATTGCTCAAAGGTTGTTCTATTGCTGCACAGAGGATATTAATAAATGCAATATTATTAATGATGAATGAGTAATAAAACATGCAAATACCTGTCAGAAGGTAAAATTCCACTAACACGTACCTACTGCACTATAGGTATGCAAAGAGCACTGTAGAAACTGTGGTTATTAGAAATATTTTGCAAGCACATAAGTAATATGTAGCTGCATTTATGTACTGGTGTACATAATGCAAGGAAAAATATGGTAATGTAAAAATGGCGCCTGTTATGGCTCAAATTTCGGACATGAATGCTGGGACACAATCCATACGCCCCGAAGCCATGAGAAAATGCTTCTTCATCTCCCAGTCGACGGATTATCCCTTCCATTCCCCAACCCTCGTCCAGTCATATCCACCCCATTCCCTTGTTCTCGAACAACCCCTTTCATCCACGCCCGGATGTAACATATACACGTCCTCGCGCGCGCACACCGGGTGGGTTTTAAGGTGGAAGGGTTGGTTTGTATAAGGGATTCCGAGGGTGGGGTAGCGCACTGTCTCTTCCCCGAAACCCTCTCCTTTTCCTTTCCCCCCTTTCGGAGTTTCTCTCCCCCAACGAGTTGATTAATCGCGCTTTCTTCACGAGACAGCGTCCCCTTGACGTGCGAGCCTTCCAAGATACATCACATCCTTGGGAGCTCTATTCATCTCCTCCCCCACCAAAGAACACAATTTCGTATCTCCTTCCTTCCTGCCTGCATCTTCTCCCCCTTAGCTCGACCCATAGAGACTCCATTCTTCTCTCTCCACCCATCTTTCTCTTCCTCTTCGTCCACTAACTCCATCCACAGTTCCCCGGGGAGATGTACTGCTCAAAGTTTCAGAGCACAACAGAGCTTATCTCATGGAAATGCGCGGAAAGTTCACTCATTCTTTACGAAAGAAACGAGAATTTAGAGGCGTGATCGTGGGTCTTTCCCGCAAGTTGTCGCTATTGATATCAAAATGCGAACTGTTCCATTGCTGCGAACTGTTTTCAGTTACAGCTCGTTCCGCGAATTCGACATCAGTGGTTTTTGAAGAAGAGGCGTGTGTTGGAGGACGCTCTACGTTTATTGCTCCTTCATTAGAATTTTAATAAAGCACACGAGCTACTACGATCCATAATCATGCCCCATGCTGTTGTGGGGGTTAGATAACCAGCATCCTATCTCGTTGGAGTTGGATCAATCTCGCCTGTAGTGGAAATTATTAATGTAATACCAATCCCTAATTTTCTGCACTTCGTTGCTTGGAGAGCACTTGATATACAGTACACCGTCCGTCGGATGGGGTGTTTAACTCTGGACCCCTCGCCATCTTTAGTTATGATGAGACAAATGACAACGCCAGAATTGTCTCCTTCCTTTCCCATTTTCCAAAATACCCAAGTCTCAACCTACCCAGTTACCCTTCAGAGGCAAATTAGTGCAGCTTTCGGTCACTTCCCCGAATGACAAACCAATGAAAGAAAACAATTAATTGTCTATAAAACGAGGAGCATAAATATTATGTTAACCTGCTGAATGAAATATTTGAGAAGCGCAATTATTCCAGCCCTACCGTTGAATAAGAAAGCTAGGGAAATTTACGGGCCTGCATTGAAGAGGTTTAAAAGTCTTTGAGCAAATAGCTGGAAAGGCTTCTGATAAAAAAATTGAAAGAAAGATGTTTGCTCATACTCGTCAGGCTTCATCTCGAGTGTGCCGCAAGCATATTTCTTTAGAGATCTACATAATACCCTGCAAGCCACCTCAGTGGAATTTGGCAGGGTTTGAGTAATCACAAACATGTGCCCCACTGTATCAAAATAAAGTTAATTAAGGTATCACTATCGGTTAATTAGAAAATAAAATGCAAATACTTATAAGAAGGTGTAATTTCATCCATGCGCATTGCACTATAGACATGCCAACAATGCTAGAGAAGTTACTCGTATTTGTATTAATGTATTTTGCAACTATATATATGGACAGAAATAAAATAGTTGTACTGGAAACATGCACGGAGTGCTGTTAGTCCTTAGTAACAGGGAAGAACTCATGAACTACGACGTAAATCAACAAGCTAGCTACACAACCATTACTACTAACTACTAGCCATCACTAACTACTACCCATCGACAAACCTAGTAAAGATTCTCATTGGCAGTTGTTATGGTCTCTTATCGTTCGCAGGAAAAATGACATTAAGCTGTCCGTTCTGCAGCGTATATCCCTAATTTTATTATCAGGATCAGATCTACCGTAGTGTGTCGGGTTTCATGAGAAGTTATTAACGTCGTCAGAAAATACATTGGTCTGGGACTAAATAAAAGATAAAGTCTAAAATGTAATCGATGACGGGCTGAAAGTGATTCCCAACACAATTGTTGTAAAAGGTCGGAAACCCTAACGAGATTATCATAACGGCCTTTGACGTATCTTTCCGATCTTTGCTACACGCGTTCTTACTCTTTTTGTTAAGCCTACCTCAAGGATATCAGTTGCTCGAAGCGTATTCAAATTGGTGTCTAGGGGAGAAGTTGCTAATTTCCCTACCTTAATAGTCACACTGGCCAAGTACTCTTAATTATCATGTCCCTATTTTCTATTAGCTTGGCCGGTTATTTCCCGAATATGTAGAGAGCTGTTTAAAGATGGCACAGGTAAAAGTATAATTGAGGTACTCTGACGAAGAGAGTTGTTCTTCCCAAAATATTTTGCTAATTAAAAGACAAACAGGGCAAAACTCTTAGACGCTTTGATGATATTAAATTAATTTCCGTCCTTTCCCTCTTCCAGTTTATTTTCTCTATTTCCTCCCTTTTTCATGGCTGATGGCCCTCTATATCTACGAAATTCCGTGCAAGCCATCTTCAGAGTGGGAGGCACGGGGGATCACTACGTTGGTGGGCATACCATGATGCAATACACAGATTAAGATACAACTTATACTCATTACTATTGATTCATAGGTACTAAGAGATACAAATTCATGCAGAAAACAAAGTCATGCGGGACATTTCAAGTAGGATGACATGTTATCAATAATGATAAGTAATTGAAAACAAGCAAGTTTTCAAGGTTTCATTGGGATGGTTATTATTTTTGTTTCATGAGCCTGAAATTTGTAAAGAAATTTTAAATGTCAGCATAACTGTTGAAATATAAAGACGAGACTAAATATCGCTTGGTATATTAAACCAAGCGACATTTCGTCTCGTCTTCATACTTCAACAGCTATGTTGACATGTAAAATTTATTTACAAAGTTCAGGCTCATGAAACAAAAAGAATAAACATCCAAATAAAACCTTGAAAACTGCAAAGATGAATTATAGAAGAGGTCAAGAACAAAGCTACATTTTCCTATCACCGACTTTATTATACTCTTCTCGCGTCGGTACGTAAGGTAATTTGTAGATGTAGATGAAGCTTCGACCAACGCTCCCGCCGCTGTAACAACTACAGCTCCTTCAACTACGTTTGCACGTCTCCGATTCCAATTCCTAACCCCATTGTCTTTGCTCGTCTCATGCCTCTCTCCCGCATCAGTCCCGAAAATCCTGCCTCTTTTTCCACGACTGCCTTCATCGCCCATGCATAAACCCTTTCAAATCTCTCCCCGGAAACCTGTCTCGGACAACCGGCTCTCCGGACGGTCCGGGGTCTAAGGAGAATGGGGGGACATCTCCGAAGCCATCTCCCGTTCCTGCACCCCGTTATCCACGCCCCTGTCTGTCCACGCGGCACCACTCCCCCTTCGCTGCTGCTCACGAAGGCTAATAGGGGAAGAAGTTTTCCTATTTTTCTCCGACGTGGCCACCTCATCCCAAAAAGTTATTTACCTAAAACTTCGGGAGATGAGATGGCCTATCGTGTACACAATTATTTTCCAGGTGAGTTCCCGGAGTCGGGCTTTGGATGTGATAGCCTGGCTAATTTTAAATTTGATCTCGTGTTTAAAAAAATATTTTTCATTGAATATTCCATTGAGCAAAGTAAACTGTCCAAACTGTTTCCCCTCCTACTCCCCTCACACCAATTCCATATGCCCCCACCTCCTACCTTGGCCTGGGTATAAATACTGAGAGAGTGATGCTTGTTTTACCTTGAGAATGACACAATGTGTTGAAACCATGGTCGGTTGTTAAGTGTTGTTTTATTAAAAAGTGTGGAAATTACCATTTGTGTATTCTTTCAACATGGATATAGCGAACTTCCACAAAATCAAGCCTGAAACGATTTTATACGAGCAAAGTAAAGTTTAAAAAATCGATACTTATTCCTAAAGCATAGGAAATGATATCCTTTATTTAAATAATCTTCCTGCCATGTACGTGAAATTCAATAAATCAAGACATTATGCACTAAGCGCCATCAGTAGGAAGAGTTTTTGCCTTTTTTTACTGCAATCAGCTAATTTTCAGGAAATAGTTCTTCAAATTCTGCGTCACGCTTTGAGGGCAAGTCATAATGTTTAATGTCATATGTTTATGTCATTTTTAAAGTATGCTTTCGTTATTTGTAATTAAAGTTGTAATAAAAACTTTGATTAAGATCACATTAAATAATTTTCCCATCCAAATGAATTGGTGATCTTAGGTGATAAAACACCACATATCTACATGTCATTCAGTTAGACATCCACAAACATGAATATGTGATAAAAATCGCCTGCTATTCCAAATCTTTAAAATCATTAATACAAAATGATATTAGTAATTTGAATAATACCCATGTATATAATGGATCTAAAATATCATTAATGATGTGCATCCTCAAAAAAACTGAGCAAGAGGCACGTAGTGGCATAAACCGGCTCTAGTTAATCATACAAGAGAGATTTGATAACGATGGGAAGAAGTGGTTTGCTTCACTCGGATTGGATCCTCCCATTTCTGAGCACTCATCGATATAGCTTGGAGGTTAAACTGTCGATCTCAGGTCAAGGCCAAACCATTCCTCTGATAATGATTTGAAAGAGGAACAAGTATCCGTTTATAGGTTAAGTTCAGTCCAATTTACGGCAGAATATTGGCTATCTCTCCTCCGAATATTATTCCGTGCGAAACCTCGTCTTGTCCCTTTTTTTAATTATTCGTTTTATGTCGCACATTAATTTCTCTCTGACTTATGTATGCCAGATAACAGGAGTGCGTCCTTTAAAAAGGGATGGTTGCTATCGAAGAGAAACCGGAACGTATCGATTGGGGCACGAAGTCTGCTAACGTCACTAATAAATAATTGATAATGAGAGATAATTACGGGCCATGTTGCTCTCCATCACACTATCTGCTTCAATTATTTGCATTAATGTGATTGATGTGCTCCAAAAATAACTCCTGACGTTCTTAAGGAAATCTAATTCACATATGTAACATCTGGTCTTCTATATCACCAAGGAATAATCAAAATTATGATACATGAATACGCCGACGTAATATATACATCATGTCACTATTATTCTAGTTGGTATTTAGCATTAAATTTAATCCTAATTTATTTTATTAAAAAAAACATTCAATTCATCGCTAAACAAAAATTCCAAAAAATGAAATAAAAAACTGGACATTTATTTGATGAAACAATCAGTGGAGAGAGGGGAAGAAGCAGGGAGAGATAGCATTTTACAAACTAAAAGGGAATTCTTTGAATGCTTTTTCCATAATATTTACTGTCCCTTTGACTCATGAATAGAGTTTTTAAAAACTAATCTGATCAAACTTAGTGAACTTTAAACGACCCCTTGCGTATTAACCTGAATACGGAATAGCATAAAAAATAGCGGTACTGATGCATAAGATCTATTTTATAAATGAAAGAACTATCTGTTTCAAATTACTATAAAAACACAACTACAGAGAGCACAATATTTATTATGTACTGGAAAATAAAGTTTAAGCTATCCTGGATAAACAGCTACAGTTTCACATTCTTTGAAAAATGTTTCATTTTGTCGATATATTTTAATGTCTTTTTTTAACATGTTGCTTTTTCTGAAAGTATCAATATGCATTTTTAATTTCATATTTTTTTAAATCATGAATTCATCTTGATCATTGGAAATAAAATGCTTCGTACTGCGCAATAGACATATTTGAGTTAGTGGTGCAACGCGTGTCAGCACCTTAGCCTCATCTTCCAGTGAAATTGTTGCTATTTACAGTGAACAGTAAATTGATTCATTTCAACATTCAAAGATTCCAGATGGTTGGTTCAACAGTTCATCCATTTTGAGGTAACAGAGCAACCATCAGTTCAGGGCGCGGAGGTCCCGAAACCAGTAGCTATTTATTCTAGCAACAGCTACAGGCAGGAATTTCTCTGTACGGCACTTAAACACATTCTCGTCATGTCATTTCCTATTGAGGTTGGCAAAGTTAAAGAGTTAAGTTATTGCCGTTAGTCCTAGAAAACTGGCTCCCTTTTAGTTAGCCTCCATAATGCCCTATCGTTGCAAACCACTTTCGCATCTCTTACACTCATACATTGCTTTACACACGCTCTCCGATCCCTACTACGACTATCATGTATCCGTTTCGTTTTTAATTAAATTAATTAAACTAAAATGATAAACATTATATTTATTCACCACGTCCTACATAACGCTGTTGTTCTTGTGACCTCATTTGTTCCGATAAGTAATCTCTTCATTTATTTGATGAAGCTAAATATATTTTTGCTTTCAAATCATCCAAGCAGCTGAAAATTAAGTCATATGCCTATATCCACGGAAATTACATGCCGTGGCAGTTCCCTTAAAATCCACCCGCCGATCCTACGGGATGCGGCTAGCTTGACAATCTGTCCTTGCGCATTCCGCGTGGAGTTCTCTCAGTGACAATTCCCATCCGAGGGCCGTTTAATCACCACCGCATGTCCCCGAACGGGGCATCAAATCCTTCATACACACAACGTACCCCTGTAAGCCTCCCTGTCTTCAGCCTCTCTCTATCTATCTGTCTGTGGGCCCTCCCAACGATGAACAACGGTACCAATCCTTCAGCCCCGACCATTCAAGTCCTCAGCGGTCCTCCCACATACCTCCGGGTATGTAACGTTTCCAATCAGCCCGGTGCCACCGGAGCCTTTGACAATCTGCCAGCCTCACGCCGCCTCCATGCGAATGTCGGCGGTACGGGTCACTCCGACACATCTTTCACCATCCATCCATCCCTGACCGCGTCGTCTCATCGTATGCATTAAACATGTGACCTCAAAGGGGTGCTAAATTTAACTGCATATTGCTTGAATAGTGCAATTTAAATCCTTCGAGAGGATTATTGAAAACACTTACGCAATGTTACTTGACCCGCGAAACATATTGAAATATTGATTTTTTCACCTTTGAAATAATGCCTAAATAAAATGACCTTCAACTTAGTCATATGCATGGGTCTATGGTAGTTCGAGTGTGATGTTTCCTCAGTCGTAATAGACACCATTTTCGAATTTTATTTTTCAATTAAGACTATTTCTCAATGTATGATGATAACAATCATGAAGGAAATATGATAATATTAATGGTGAAAAACTCTCTTTTACTTGGCTGAATTACTAATAGAATAACTAGACATACATGTTTGAGTCCTTTAATTGTCTAATTTTTTACACTATATGCTGAAAATACATTAAAAACCGAAGGTTTATTTTGATAAAAAATGTAATACGGTAAGAGATTTATTCCTAAAAATAGTAAAAAAACATACAGACTACCCATTTATGTTGCGAGCTGTGTATAAAAAATTCCTAACTATTTTCGTTATGTGTCTTCGGAGGGCATATGTGCATCATATCCCAAAGAAAACGTCTTTTGCTTTTGGACAAATATCACGAAAAGCAATGGAGGGAGTAGCTGATATTTTTGTATCATCAGAAAGACTAGTTCTTTATTATTTTAATTATACCAAGTGTGTAGAATAATATAACGTTCACACTACCTCAAAGGGCTACTGTTCATTGTCTTACTTTTTCCTGATTATTTAAAGTTATTCTACTTTGACTGCGCAGAATGATTTGAATTCAGCGTTGTTTGTCTAGCACCTAGCTACAGTGAAAAAGCAATATAATTGTCAAGTTACCCTGAGAAATTAACGAACAATCTTGGATATTGATATTTTTATTGCGTAAATGTTTTCACAAAACCCTTCCTTCAGTCAACTCTTTCCATTTAGGTGCCAAGCGAATTGATTAATTTTGATCCTAATTTTTCAGTGAATTGCATTTAATCGAATATTTACTTTTCATAACCACTAACGAAGCTTCAGAAGGGTCAAAAAAAGCTCACGCTTTTACAAAAAATGCTATCAGTGGTTACAGAAAGAAATAGTTAGATAGAATTTTTTTCAATTCTACGCAGACTTTACAGATTCTTAATTCAAATAATAGTCGCTGATAATGCTAAATTATGCAACATTGGTCATCGTAAGGAGTATTGTGTTTATTATTACACATGTATATTACTACTGATACTAAATGCCTAAAACCGGCAATCCAAAATAAAGGTAATCATCCCTACGAAATACAAGTAAACGCCTTATTCATTGCTCTATATGTATTAAAAAAATGTGCTAAGGATTATGTTCTGGATTGTTAAATAGAAAAATATTAATAAATGGCATTTTTTGGTATTTCTCTATGTCGAATATTGATTGCTAATAAAAATGTATCTGCAGAATAAGTAGTAGTATTCATATAGTCCAGTATTTAATACTATTTATGTATTTTATCAACTGTAAAAAATCTGCAATAAAGCCAATTGCTCGTTACGTTGAAAATATACCTACGACAGAACGCCGTTGCTTTATCTGGAAACCAACTTTCTTGGCGAAAGTATCAATCACAGTTCTTGATATCACTGTATATCTTATGTAGCACAGTTATATGAAGCATGGAAATTCTGATCGTTCAAAACACTGTCAGTTCCTTTCCATTCACCTTTAGCAAAGTCACACACAAACCTGGAAGCCATAAAATCAAACACCTTATTTAAACAGTGGAAAAACACATCCACTAATTGAATTTCAAGGAAACCCCTTCGTTCAAAATCCAAATGGTCCAGCATTGATAAATAATACACTTGGGTCTATTCCACACTTTCATTTTGCTCAAAACCGTCCATGGTTTCGGTACTACGTGCCATTATAAAGGTAGGCACTGACCTTGATAATGGTACACTGTGCTAAAACCATGATGGTTTTTGAGTAAAAAAACCCTGTGGAATAGAACTAAGTGTCTTATTTGGCAATGTTTGATGCCAATGGTTTCCGCAAGGTTACAACTGAAAGTTTCCCAAACTAATGCTCCGTACGTTTTGGAATCTCAATTTGATACGTAGAAAGAACTCTGTTGTTTTAATAAGTATAGAAAATTTTCATGCAAGAATATTACACAAAAAACATCAAGTCGTTTTCCAGAAATTTCTCCCTCTTAGCACTAAAGGGTATTTTTACGATGCCGCAATTAGGCAACCAATGCAGCTCTGGTCTTTTATTCAGCATCTGCATATTTCCAAAAAAGTGCAATAAAAGTAAATTAGATAGAAAGTTTGCTATTTTTCTTTCAACACTTTGATCTTCATTTAATTGCTTATGATGAGTGTCAAAAGTTCCCACTGAAAGAAGAACCCAATACATTTTAGTGGTTGCCCATAAAACCTGAGGAATTTCCAATTGCTCAACAATCAATTTCCCATCTGCCCTATTCACCCTACTCTCTCGTCTCTCTGGGATTTTCTGGCACTCCCAGCTTCTCAAACCGGTAAAGTCACTTGAAATCCTCCACCGTTATATTCCGTCGGGTCACCTGTTCTCCAGGCCCTCTCCTCCTTCACCCACTGCACTCCATCTCCCTCAGTCCCTCCATCCGGTGTTTGCACTGTCACCTCCAGCCTCCGCACTTACTTTCTCCACCTTGGTGCTCCGTTTGGCACACCCCACCCTAGCATCCACATCTTTACACGTCATCACCATTATATGGTGGTTTCGTTTTCCATTAGTTCCATCAGTGCATTAGCATCCGCATCGACCCATTTAAAAATAATGGGGTTGGGCTCTATGTTTGATCTGTATCCAATGTCCATAAATATTGTTTCTTAAATTATGTAAGCCTCGACCAAAGAGGTTGAAATACCCTACATGGTGCACGCTTGCTATGCAAATAAATCAAGTCTGTGTGCATGGTACATTCATGCAACCCGTAATTGTAATTTCTCTTATTTATCTCACTTGCCTGCCCCTTCTTTGGTAGAGTTGAATTAACATTTTGAATTATCAATGTTTAGTCAAGATCTGGAGCCTTGCTTAACCTTCTCGCTTAGACTAATAATTGACTACTTAGTGGGAATCTCTTTCAAATGTATTCACCGTTTACACACCACTACGATTTTTGCAGTTGGAATATAGGCACACAAAAAAAGGAAACACACGTTATATATGTGAATAGTGTGATCATTTCGAGTCCGCCAGGTAAAAAGAGAACTGTGAAGGCAAATGTACGTGACTGATGCGTGCAATGATTTTTTTCACACTTAACAGAAACTTCGCCCCAGGGGCTCTGACGATCAGTAGAAAAGTAGAGTTGTAAAGTAGACAAATGTCATGGTATGGATGACAATTTAAAGATTGCTTGTTTCACAAATAATTTTTTGCTCATACAAGTAAAAACCGAGATAGATAAGGCTGGAATAATAGAATCCTTCATACAAATGTTTAATAAATGATATTAATAATAAAAACGTTTACTTTCTGGTGTTCCACACATAGTAAAAGTTAAATCCTATGATGCCTTATCAAAAAAATTTATTTTCCTAATTTGCATATCGTTATCCTGTATGCAAATCCTGTAAAGGAATGTTTTCGCCAAATGATAAATTATATAAAAATTAGTTTTATGCTAGGAAATGATAAAATGATAGGGTGTGATTTATGCACACAATTTAATCATCAATTCCCTTTATTTGTTTGCTTAAAGTTTACGTATTTTATAAAAATGATAACGGATCATGGTGCCACTAATAATTGAAACAAAGTTGTGGCTTTCTGTAAGAACGCAAAGATGTGGATTTCTATACGTTACGTCAGTTATGGTAGCGAACTTAAATAAAGTGCCTTTGACTAAGAGAAGATATTGTGGTACTTTTTTTGAACGTTATTTCAATATTTTCACCGCAGTATTAGTATATGAACGTACGCTTTTTAATCACTCTTCTTTGCGTAGGAAAATTCCAAAACATTATACTCACGCATTTGGGTTAGACTATACGTTGCTTTTCATGGGCTAAGTCATAGGTATTTGAGGCTGAAAAAATGGTACAATAATCTGCTCTCAAGGGATAGCAGTTGTACGTTACGGAATTCAGTATCCATTCTTTATTCTTTCTCTATAGTTTGATTTATTTCTAGTGCACCCCTCTCTGAAGAGTAACTATTTGTTGTTGCGAATCATTATCAAAGTTTCACTGTTGAGTGCATTTCATAAAATATAATGTTTTTTTTGTGGTAGATAGTATTTATTTGGAAATCACGTGGAAAGAGCATTTACAGACTAAATTACTTTTGAAAGGGATATTGGAGTTCGATAATGATAAATACAGTGTGGAATAAATATAAATAAATAAATAAAAATTAATATAGGGAATAATAGTAGCTCTACTCTTTGAGTAGCATTTAGTTGATTGATTAAAAGTAAAAGCATGTTTATTTGGAATTTGTCACTAACTGTGCATTTACAATCTGTTTTTCGTCCGTGCGTCATCCTCGGGTACATTTTTGAGAGAAATGCTAATATTTTGACTCGTATTGCAAATTTAAACCTGTATCTACGATGCATATTACATAATGTAGTTCCACTTGACATGTTCGGGTAATACATGCGTTGTCAAGTGGATTATGTACGTTTTATATTAAATGTTGGACCTTGTTTCCATCTTCAAACTTGAGCTCACGAGGTGAATCGTGTATGTTTTATTAAGTTTAAATAAGAAAAAGATATTCTCGTTTTATATATCATTAGTATTTATGTTTACATGTAATATAAAGGAAGGTGTTTAGAAGCACTGCACTGAATACTTGAACATCAACCTCGCCACAGGTTTAAGACGTTTGAGGCTATATTAACTCCAAATTACGTGTAACTTAAATTGTATTTATACTTTTGGAGTAAATTGTATTTATACTTTTGGAGTTTGGAGTATTTACTTTTAATGCTGTGTTCAATGCAAGCCACTACTAAAGGACTTGGAATGGACACAAAATTAGCAGAATTATTTTTATTCAATTTGGTATTCCTCCATTACGTCTTTTTTTTAATTCGGTTGAAATACGTCAGGCATTGTAGATATTCAACAACTTCTCGTTTTGAGGGAAATATTATGTAAGTCTATACAATGGCACTCAATAGAATCATATCCGCGGGGATTTGAATCATAAAGCAATCCTCTGGCAGAAATGAGGCCATTGTGGATCAGTCTGTCAGTTGTATCCGAGCATCATTTCGAATAAATTCCCTATTTCTCTGAGCTGTGGAAACATAATAGATTCCCTGCGGAGGTGAGAAGAGAACTTGGAAAAACTTATTACCAAACGCAGCCTCCACTCATTTGTTTCAAATTCATCGGAAATAACTTTCTGCAGTAACCTTCAGCTTCATCTTCAGCAAAATATATTTTTATTTTATTTTATACCAAAATACCATTCATTTGCTTTCCGAAGAAGTCTTGCACCTCGTCAGTCTTTATGTTTTACAAACACAAACGCCATAAGAAACAAATTCAGTATTGAATTTTATCTTAAGCTTCTTTTTTCTACCGTCTCGTGCGGCTTTATACTACTAAGGCCATCCAAAGTTCAATGCAGCGAATTCCGAAATTTCTCTGGCTTCCCTGCTGAGGAAAATCCCCCCGTTAACTCAAAACGCTGGCTTCTATGAAAGCATATATGTATTCACTAAAAGATATCTAGTTTCTTGAAAGCATTGGTGAGGTGTTCCATTTTTCGTTTTTTTGGAAAGAATGAGTCTAAATTTACGGTGATTCTAGCTAAGCCATGCTTCAAATGAGTCAATGGAAATAGGATCCTGCATGTAAGCCTGGAACTAAGACCACTAGAGCCGAGGCGAAAGAATTCGTATGTAGTCGGAGAGAATTAGAAAAAGGATATCTGTGCAATGGATTTCACGTATAGTGGGATTATTTAGATATAGAGTGTTACTTAGGGGCTTGGAGGATGAAGAAGGAGGGAAATATTAAAATGGATGGAATGATACATGTGGATAAGATGAGCCGAGAGGATAAAGTAAAGGAACTTGTTTTAAAGCAAGATGAATCGATAACACGATGTTTTAGGAGGGGTGAAGACGTTGATTTATAGCCCAATCTCACACCTCGAAGTGATCGTAAGACTTATTACGCGCTAATGCCGTGGGCGCTTAAAAAATTCCTAAAGATAATTAAGGTTTTTCAAGCAGAATAAATTGCTCCCTTACGTGGAAAAACAAGGCTCAAAAGAGCCCCGGCAGTATTTGTCGTGAATACGGCTATGGAATGTGTGAGTGCTTTTTGACATATTATCCAATTATTGTCCCATATAAAACCTACCCTTTTCGGGCATTGAATTTGCATTGATGTAGCTGCCCAAGTGAGCTTAAAGTGGATGCTTTCACAAGGTGCGCATCCTAAAATCACAGGGAACTAGGGTCTAAGAGTCCTATGAAATAAGTACTTGTGATATAAGTTTTAAAAATGTTATGTGGCTCCAGGTAGGTACTCGGGGGAGGTACATACAATTGACGAGCCATCATTCATATCTTGAGCATTCAAAATTGAGTTCACAACCTCTATGGAGACAATTTAAGGTATAGATTTACCTGAAGGTACCTATATAGGCCTGCGTTCATGGCTTGGGGCTTGAAACCCCTCACCCAAAAATATCGTTACAGAAGGCCGTTGTACCAGGGCGTGTGAGTCATGCCAGACAATGGCGTGATGTGAAATTTTTCAGGGTGGATTTATGGTTAAGGTAGTTGGAACGATTTTTAAATAAATTTTCCCTCTAAAGTCTGAAGTTAGTTGAAATTTTTTTTTGTTTATTAACAGGTTTGCGTGATAATTTGCATACGTATTCTTAAAAGTGATATCTGTAGTTAAAAGTGAAAAAATTGCGTCACGCCGATTTGATTTTTTTGGAAATTTAATAATATTTCCACGCGCAGCCTAATGGCATTAGGCTACGCGTGGAAATACACCTTTATAGGAGTCCTTTATTTCGTAATGCTTTCGAATACAAATTTTACAGAGTTTCTTCTAATCGAAAAGTAATTCATTTTTTATGTTTATAATTTTTGCTGACAAATATCAAGATATCACGCCGAGTCCAGTATTTGAAAACCACATATTTCAATATAATTTTGTCTAAATTTCCAATAACGCGCCGAAAACCGTAGTCATTGCTTCAAGGAAGATAATTTAAAATATAATACTTGTATCATTTCCATTACTGCCTGTATGGTGAATTCCAATGCATAAACACATGCTTAAGCGAAATTTGGTCCAAGATTTTTTTTGGATTGCATAAAAAAATATAAAAATGTGCACCCACGATTACCGCTCCAGCCAACTTAAGAAAGGAGGAATCCGTGGGGAGAGTCGGCCGTTTCAGAATGAAACCGAGAGTGATCCAGGCCAGGACTTGAAATAGGTTACGTCGAGAACGGGGGATTAAGTTAAAGTTATAGTGCTTCGGGTGGGAGCTTCGTTATCTTTTTCTAGGAAAAGAGGTTCGAAAGAGAACATCGTGTGAATGCTGGAGGAGGAAACGAATGAGGTACATAAAAGGATCATTGATCGTTTTAGGGGCGGAGTCTCAGAGGAGTGTTTGCGGTAGAAAGTCTCTCCCGTCGGAGGCGTGTCCCGACTCACTTCGCGTGTACATAGTAATTATCTTCTTCCTTACTCCCCATCTCCCTTCTCTCTCTTTCTCTCCTTCTTTCCTCCTCCTCCTTCAACAAGAATTTCCCCCACCACGAGGTGGGGGAGCCGGAGGAGGTGGATAAATGGAGGAGAGAAGGGAGGAATGTTTTTTGCCTCACACAATCTTTAGACTCACAAATAATATCACATCTCCGCCCTTGTCCAAACCTTAATCTCCGCCTACCCGCCACTCCTTTCGTCTTAGGAACTCCTCTGTCTGCGTTTGCACTCTTTTCCTCCCTTCATCTTGTCGGTGCCTATCCTCTAAATTCACTTGTCTCATACTTCTCTACTGGGGGCCTGTCTCTCTGAAAATACCTTACATTCCACCACTCAGTTTTGCCGAGCTAGTGACTTACACAAGTCTTGGAACTTATTCAGAAGATGCTGCCTACTACCATTGCATTTTTTTACAGGCGTGATTTAGCATAATATTTATCTACCAATAAGAATTAGCATGAAGAAACACTATTTTCTTAGAATTTGAAGCTATGACGTACTAGAAAAAGTATTTAATAGGAGTGTGTCCCACAGACCGTTTGAAGAATCCAAAGAAGATCGGTGTTCCAGAAATGACTGGCAAAATAGATGAATCATTATTTTCAATGAGGAAATACATGCATGGAAAACCGTTGCCTCAGTAATAAGTTTTTGGTGGAATTTATCGCGATACCAAGGATATTTTATGCACGCGGTACCAGACTGGAAAAAGAAACATTGATTGAGATAATTTAAATTTGCATTAAACCTGGCACCACGACAATTTCGGCTATATAGAAGGGCCACACCAGCATTCCAGAACTGGATGGTATGATTTACAAACATTTCACTCTAAATGATGGTGAAAATTTTGTAGACTCTACAACTGGCACCCATACTCATTGATAATCTCAGGAATCGTGCTAAACAGAGGAATAAAATACGGAACGGTACAAATAACAAAACTCTTTTGCTCCATTGCTTCAAAATGCAGTGATAAGTTTCCGTGGTCTCGCATCGAGCACTAAATCACTGTATGTACACAAAACAGCACGCCGATTTGAAAAAAATGCTGAATTATTGAGCCTAATATCACAAATCAGGACCCAAGTCCTTTGCAGAAAAATATAAATTTCAACGTCTAGCGACTAATCTAATTAATTTTCAGGAAAAAAATGTTTATTTAACTACATAACTAGTTTCTTTTATTATTTTAATTTTCTAAAATTTTTCCATAATCCTGAAAGATGCCACAAGTTACTTTTAGGGCATTTTAACTGGTATGAACGGATGAAAAAAGACCATGCCCTGGGAGATGAAAATTTTACCCAGGTGGGATTCAAGCCCGCGACCATTTGGTCGTGAGGCTTGGTGTTCATAAACTGACTGCGCAACAATGTCATTACTTTTAACATGATAGGTACTGATTAGTTCTTCCGTCGTAGTTGAAGCCTAATAACAACGATACAGCGATATGATGCTCAGTGTTTGTTTCTACCTGTAAAAATGGGATGAAATATAATTGAGAATCCCCTTTTTTGACTCTTTTGGCCGTTTTTTTATTGGACTTTATCAGAATCATAAAAACGTATAAAAATTCATAAAAACACCTGAAGAATGTGATTATATGAATTAGTGGCAAGATAAACATAATAGCATTGGAAAAAGTTTTAAAAGTCAACAAAATGCTAAATATTAATTGTATATCTTTCAAATATCACTAAAAGGTATAGAGCCAACGCTTCTTTAAGGCTCGCTGCTGGTGAGTTCAAAGTAAAATTATTTATTCATCCTTAAAATACATAATTATTGCATTCCCTTTTAGCGACAAACTAGTGGGAAGAGTTAAACAGAACTCAGCGTACATAAAAATCTATTCAGTTGCATAGCAATGTTAACGTAAAAAACGGCACTAATTATAACCCATTTTCAGCCATGTGAACTAATTTTTTTTATACGGTTCCATGTAAGCATTAATTTCTCGGCAAAAGAATTGCGACCCAGAATCTCTGCAAAAGTTGGTACTGATTCCGATCTACCTACTCTCTCTATCTTGTATCCAAAAGCACACCAGTGACGAAATGACAGGTTTTTGGCAAGGCGACTGGGTTGGAGTTGTCATATTTGCAGCTGTGATTAAAAATCCCCGTCACATCAAATCCCTAATATTTAGTTCATTTCCATATTTCTAGTGACTTCTTTCATTTTTTATCTTGTAACAAACTAGTAACTTTTCATTTGGTGTTACCGTCTTCGTCCGATTATGAGTTGGCAACACTGCCACCGCCTCTCGAAGAACACTTTACCCCCCCTCCTAGCTGAAAGGAACACAAGCTTTCCTGAAAGGTGTTTTCTTGACGCATTAGCGTGCCACGGTGAATCGGCACGCCGGCACTCACAATTTATGACCCAATGTTTTAAATTGAAAGCTCTTAACTGCAGCTTTTAGCATCGTCGATTACATCTTCTGCCTCGACTCAATCTTCCCCAGCCTTCTCTAATGGGCGAAGTGCTCAAACGAAATTTTCATTTTTTTTATTTTCTCTCATCCAGATAACGAACTTTTTTTTGAACCGCGCGGTCCACAAATTTCGTGCATTGCTTGACCTGAGAGAGGGTGAGACGACCACTTTTGATGGGTGATTGCTCAGAGCGGTAAGTTGCGTAACCCAGGGAACGCTGGTATGCTAATGACTTCATGGATGACCGGTGAATGGATAAAAAGGGATCCTTTTGTCAGCCGATGCATTTATTTAAACGACCTAAAATTACAATGCCTTCAAGTCTAAAGTTTCAGAAAATATGTGATAAACCTAATTATATGTATTATATGAGGAAATGTAAAAATTAAATAAACAGTTTTGGATTGGAAAAGTAACTGTTGAATATTTCTCTTTGCTACTCCACATAAAGTCATTGAATGAAGTCACGATCTGTCCGAATTCATCACTAATATACTTTTGATTGCCTCCAAAACATAGGAGAGACAGCGGTGAATCTGGCTAATCTTGGTATAATTACAACCAATAATCCAGGGCAGGACCATGGTGAAAACCTTTGGCCATGCAGAGTTGCATTTCTGGGAAGCTTCATCATTAGTTTTATGATGATATCTCATAATGTCAACCCATGGACCATTAGATCTCTTAAGAGAAATAAACCTATTTCAGTTTGCCCTCGCAAGAGTACAGAACAGAACAGTGGGAGAAATACCTGCTGCCTAATCATTAATCAGTTTCATATCTTACCGTATATTTTATTGACGTGTATCAATTTTTCACCTGAAAAACTGTAATCCATACCAAAATTTGTTTAAGGCATCTAGTGAGAGAAAGAAATCACTTCTCCAAAAAATTCACCGATTTTGGACTTTTATCACAAAGAAAAAGATCTCATATTTACTGTGATAACAAAATATGTACCATTAATCTTTTCGAGATATTAGCCAGATAATACCAGTCATTTTCCATGGGAAATGGTACGGGTGTGCAATCCAGAGAGACTATTAAAAAATGATGAATTTTTTACGCGTAAATCAGAAATTTAATAAAGTGCAGTTGTCATTAATTCTCCACTATTTAAAAAATAAATCTATTTATTACAGCTATATTTTTACAGAATCGCATAAAAACTTCGATTGTGAAGGTATTTTCAGTCTACGGAGTGAGAAAAAATTAATCAAGTTAAAACCTTATACTTGTAAAATTAGTTAATTACTGTGGATTTCAGTAATTTAGAGTATATTTTGTGCGTCATTGATGCTATAATAAGTATTGGTCATGATTCTTACAGCTACTTAAATAAAAAATAAAATGTCAATATGGTCTTCATTATGACTATCTCGCTCAACTTTACCCTTCTGTATTTGCGTCACATCACTGGCATGGCGTCCGACAGACTTTGGTCATAATTAGTTATTAAATTGGTTGATACAAAAAAGGTGAACTCTTAAAAAATATTTCTTTATCAATCATTTACCTAATTTAGTACGAATGGACAACCTTTCGGATATGAATATGCAACCTTCATTTGTGCCACATTTCACATAATGTATTCATATCTGCTGTCGAAGGCATTATTAATTTATATTGATAAAATTGAGAAATAAATGAACTATTTTTATGTTCAAAACTGAATTAATTTTTGGAGATAAATATATTGGGGATAAAAACACTTAAGAGGAGAGAGTCGTCCTAAATTTTGAAGCAAACGTACTCGCGCGGCGTGTATCAGCCTCGAATTAATTGAAATTTTAAAATATTAGTACGTTCATTTTGAAACACTGTCCAGTAAAATGAAAAACTGGGAGGAATATTTAAAATGTGAAGGTAGATTAATGTAGGGAGTTGATCCCTAAACTGAATATTAAAAAAATATAAAATAATGTAATTGCCTGGCGTCCACCAGACGCCTCGCGAGGGAATAGTTGCATTGGCCTATTACAAGTGCATCACACGTTTTAAACATTGCTTTTGACTCATTTGTGTCTATGATTTTACTCGCACGGTGATCACTTCCTGAATCGTTGTTCTCTGTGCTGCATAACTCACCAAACGTTTGGGATCTATGCGACGTATCTGAGTAAGAATGCTGGAAAATCGGAGGAAGATGGGGAGCAATGCGGAGAAATTTCTTTGTGAAGGGACGATGGAGAGGAAAATAGGATTGGTAGGGGTCGTGGCGTGAGGTCGAAGAAGCCATAGATGGAATAGGTTAGACGGGAGGAGGCCTGAATGGAGGAAGACGGATAGCTGCGATTGAAAAGAGGGGTTTGTGTTGGCCAAGATGAAGTGGGAATGAAAAGCCAAATCGATAAGAAAGGAGGAGAAGAAACCCCTTAGCCCTTTTCCTGAAATGATGGAACATGCCTCGTATGAACGGTCTCTTCTCCTCCTTTCACGAGTATAGTCGAAGATTGATCCTTTTCCCAATTTTCTTCCGTGGAGGAACTTCTTTGGTATCTATGAATTACGTCTGTTTTCAATACCAAGTTGGTACCTACATTCCGCAGTTTGATTGATCAGCTTGAACGGGTGACGTTTCAGTATCACCTTCCCAAGTTAGTCTTAATAATACTTTGTATCGAGTATATTATTCCATTCAAAGCATACTAAAGCAAGTCTGTGGAGGTGAATGTTTTTAAGAAAAAATAATGTTTGCAATCAGCAGGCACCCTGTTATGTTAATATTGTCAATTGTTTGCTTGTACCCTGTACATACCCTTTACGCTCTTCCCTTTCGAGGAAGGCATTGTCAAAAGAGCTGAATTCTCGGCGTAATCCTTCCCTAACCTGCCCAATCCTTGCAAACGTTCTTTGATTTTTCCATATTTATGCATGCTCTCGTATTCACAATTTTCTCACAATACAAACTCATAATATTCCTTCTTCTAAGAGTCTCTAGCACCACATTCACTTTCACACTGGCATAAAACTACTTCTTTTCTATTATAAATTGCATATGAGTAAAACTCTTTATTTTATAAACTTTTCGATACAGATTTTAACAACTGGACAGGTATAGTATCGAGTTTCCTATAAAAAATGGAACTAATTATATTTTAATTTTGTTAGATCATAACAATAATATTATAAATCTAAAAGTTTGTATGTTTGTTACTCTATGACGCAAAAACTACTGGACCGATTGAGCTGAAATTTGGCATGTAGAAAATATATCTGTGGGTAACAAAAGCTATATTAAAAAGCCCTAAGGGTCCCCTAAAGATCCCCAATGGCCCCTCTGGTGGTCCATGCTTATCATTGGGTTCGGTGCAGTGGGTTTATTTTTTGCTTTTTAAAAGTACTTACACTCAAGAATGAGGGCTGGAATTTTTTTATCGGATGGTTGAATAAATGAAAATTCTGATTATTTCAATCGATTTTCTATGAAGTTTCGAATTTGTGTGAAAGTCATGTTTTTAGATGAAAAATCTGACATTTCCTCTGAAATAAATAATATCATATTTCCTTGGCAACCAAATATTTGATCTTCAAAATATAGTTACGCCAAATATTTTGTAGTTCATATATTCGTTTTTTGTGTGGAATGTTTGAAGCACATTGATATTTGTAGCGTAGAAATGGCTAATTGGTACAGCTACTGATGCGTACTTTAAAACCAAGAACACCTTTTACAATATTTATCAGAGACCCGAGAACTACCGTGCAAATGAATTATTGATGGAATTCATGAAAAACAATCTCTCTTTCGTAAAATTCTTGAATTTAGTCACATGTTTATACGCAAATAAAAGTAGAATTTCAAATTTTCAGTTTGCATTCAAAGCATGCATCTTGTTTTAACATATGTTCAACATGTTTTACCCCTTAACCTACGCATAGGATACATACCCATCGTATTTAGAAAGACATTGAACTCTGGTTATTTTTCCCTGAGAAAAAGAATCGGTCAGAGCTATGAAAAGTCAGCACCATCCCAATGAAGATGTCATTTAATGAGTTCTGTGCCCAAAACTGAATTTCACCAAGCATTATTTTTTCCTAAGTAAATAATAGTAGTTTTTACAAGCACCAATTGCGTTTTTTTGAAAAATAACCAATGTTCTGGCATCATATTCCTTTGATATTGCGTAAATTGCAGAAAGTGTTAGTGAAGAGTCAGACGTAAAGTGATTATAGAAATCGGTGGAATGATTGCCAAGTTGGCACGCTTCGTAATCTTAAGGAACGCAATTACGATGATTTGCAACCATTCAGGTCATAAAAAATGATTTACAAACTATAATAAGAGTCATTAGGAGCACAGTAATAATTACACTACGAAGGGTATAGACATAAATCACGAGGTGATAGACCCTTTTTAAAGCATTTAAACGTTTTAACGCACGAAAGGAAGAAAAGAAAGATAATGACCTGAAATGAGTGAGAAAATTTATGTGCCAGCTTTCTAAGGTAACAGGTGCTGGTTTGTGAAACCAACAGTTGATGACATCAGAGGCTATCGTATATGGCTAAAGAAATAATATTTTTCTAGAATCCTGCCTAGCTCCATTGAATTCTCTGTATTTATTCAGTGTACATGGCAGGTGATTTCGAATTAAAAATGATAGTGAAATATTTCATTTACTGTTAAAATAAATCTACCTGAATGTATGATAATCTCAGCGACCATTATGTTAATTACCAATCACGGAAAATTACTAAATACATTTTCGTTACTTTATATTTTGTTCTGATCATTACCCTTTGGTGCACTAACTTGCTTTGTTCTTCTGCCAAGTGAAATTTAATTATCAACTCGTGCCTAAAGAGAATAATCTTAAAAAAATTGATAAAAACATGTTTTTATGAATGAGGTTAAATTGATTAAATGTTTATACCATATTTAATAAAAGTGAATATTGTGATTGCTCCGCAGTCTGTCCACACAAGTCGGCAGTCTGACTAAAATATATTGACAATTGATGTTATAGTTATAATTATCTAACTAGGAGAGTAGCCTATAGCCGGGCCTCGGGGTTGTCTTTCAGGTAGTCCTGAAATAGCTGAACAAATGACCCCTTTTCGTCCTAATTATTCAAATTGTTTAAAATCAAAAATAAATGTACCCTTAGACACTCAGAGTGCCGATATGTATGTTCATAAAAAGTTATTTAGTTCAAACTTCGAATTATAAAGGAAATTAATAAGTTTTATTTTCTCTTAATGTTCTTAGTTTAAACAGAATTTTATTATGAGTAACTAAATAAAATTTCAAATTACCATTACAGAAAGCATCATAAAAATATTTAAATAAATATTGGAAATTTTCTAAAAATAGCCTTTAACTTTTCAAGAGTGAGAAAGGAAAATGAGATTCGAGCCTAAGGGTTAAAATATTCAATTCCATTATAAACCATATAGAAAATGAAGGACTTTTTCTAGAAAGTTCCTTATCAAGATTCCTGGGAGGGAAATTGCAACCAATTAATTTACCCCTTAAATATGATGATTAACAACCAAGTGTTTTTGACTCCTCTCATGGTGAAAAGGAGCAGTAAATGTTGTAGATAAAATGAGTGGATGATAAAAATTTTGAACCGCAATGAAACCCAGAGAAAATACATTTTCATGAAAAAAGCATCTCTCAGAAAACCATAGCTGGGAAGAGTGAAATATTGTAGTATTTTCGGAAAACGTATAGCGGAGCTGAAGACTGCATTATTCTTTTACCTACTCTGCTGGAAAATTACAGTTGCAGCGTCCAAATCATGCTTAAGGCCAATTATTATGATGTAGGATAAAGCCAGTTTGTCGCATTCACTATAAAAAGATCATGATTCACATTCTTGCTTTAGGTAAAATTGTGTATATTTAAATAACGTGCAAGTATATTTATTGAGATCATTTTGGAATTGGCCGTAACGGAGGAATACCTTGATGTTTCGGTGGTGCCAGAATTTATAGATCACTATACTGAGGGGGAAAATATTTAAAAATTGTTTTAACACGTTTTGGATGGACTAATATAAAATAGTTACCACTATAGTAGGCAAATAAAAAATCAGCATATGAAAAAATATCACGGAAACCTGGGGTAAAACCCTCGCAATGGTAGTCCATTACTCTACCCGTATCTGCCTTTCTTGCATCTGGAAAGTCCCATTTTTATAGATTATTAATGAAAGGGTTATCTACCAATGAAGGTATGTCAAATGGAAGAAATAACTCCTATAGATTTTTACAGATGCAGACCTCTATCTACCTACGTTATTTCTTTCTTCCATATCAGCATACGTCCTTCCTCTCATCCCGTCCATACTATTCTATTGCGTCTCCTTCTCAACATACTTACTCCTCTTTATCTCGGCCTTCAGCATTCCTTCGCCATTCATTGGCTCTTCCCACCACCTACTTTGCCTGTTTTTAATCTCCTCCATAAGTTTTCCCTCCTCTCCCATTATGCCATACCTTTCCTCATTGCCTTCCTGCAAGCTTCCTGTTTGCCTTCCTTTCCGTCCAACGCACATTCTCCGTTCTCCTCTGCATCCACATCTCAACTACCTGCAGCCTATTCTCGTCCACCTTCCTCAGATACTACGTAGCTGCACCCTTGTAGCAGTAAAACTACCTGTTCTCGTTTTTTGTTTTAACTATTTGGTTTATAAACCCAAAATGGTGATGATTCATCACTATCCTTGGACTACCTACCTGTCCGCTTTCGTCGAAATCCAAGATCTAGTTATTGGATCCTGTCTCAGTAAGAATCATGATGATTTTGAGAATTCTCGGAAAATACGATACGGAATACGTATTCCTGGGTTTGATTCCCAAAGGTGACCCCACGACTGCGAAGTTGAGATTTGAACGCAGATCAGTCAACACGGCCATAAATAAGGATATAATTGTATGAATACACATATATCATTAGAAGTCCTCAAGTTTTTTCATGTCCATAATCATTTTGGTACAGTCGGCCCAATTTGTGCAAATGAAACACGCCAAGTGCGTCCAAGATACGAAGAATGTATTTGGCCCAAGCTTTCGGAGGGCGATTAACATAAGTGCACGCACCCCCTTTTTAGTTCCGAACGCGGATGGATCTCGGACACGAGAATCGGCCATTACCCAGGTATTCCCACGTTCACCATCGGTTATAGGGAGAGAAATTCGATCATCATCATCTCGTACGTCAATCCCATGTGCACCGTCCCCTGAAAACCTCCCTCCCAGCAACCACCCTCTTCCCAGGTGAAAATTCTCGAGTTCATGATGCTACTGCGGCCCTCAGGCGACGTTGTGCGATGGATGCATTCTCCGCCTATCTCCCCCTGCGGCCATGCCTCATAAACCACACGGAATGCGTGCCACGGGAAAACGGTTGCATGTGAGGAGAGAGGATTGGGAGGGAAAGTACGCGGAGAGGGGAAAAGAAGAATCTTTGGGGAGCAAAGGGAAAGAAACGACGTTCGGATATCGTGATCGTGACAGAAAACATCCGGGTGAGAGTGCAGACGCGCTCGAGGCATGGAAATCAAACGTGACAGTCGATCAAATCGTACCAGTTCTCTCTGTAATATGCCTAAAACTCCCTAGAGAGTGTGAACAAATGGGGGGAAAAGGGAATAGTATAAAATGTAACTCTCGCTAGGTAATAACTTCACTAGCTTCGACCGAAAAACTCGATGCGAGTGGGACTTAAATAAAGATTGAGAGCGTGTACAGCAAAGATCGGGAAGGTTAGTAAAAGGTTATTGCTGCAATTTCATTAGTGTCGTAAGACTATTCCCATTCAACTGCCATGGGAACCACTTTCAGTTCGAAGTTTGAAACGTAGACCAAGGCCTTTTATCATGACTTCCGTTTTAAGTTCAGGTTTAAGGTTTAAGGTTCAGCCTAACCACAATATTTTGAAGCCATTTTGTTAGTCCAATCCAAATAAATTTCCACGAGAAAATGAGATGAGTATAGTGAGTTCGCGCGAGTTTATACTTTCACTAGCATTGGCCAAGGAACTAGAGGAGAGGTATATTTAATTATCCAATGAGAGCGTTTGCAGTAAAAATTGGCATGATATGAAAAAAGTCGTTGTTATAATTTCATTTGTGTTGTAAGCCTATTCCCACAACCAGGATAGGAATCCAGACTGAAGATTTAAATATAGACTAAGCCCCAGTTTTATAATTTCTGGTAAGCGTTTACCGCATGATGATGGAGCGTAATTGCTGACTAATTCATATTAATAATACTACCGTTGATTATTAAGAATAATAATAATGATTTCCACAAAAAATGGAATGAGTATAGTGAGTTCTCGAACGATCGTAACTTAACAAGCTTTATCTAGCTTAGGAATCACTGTCAGACAGAAAGTTAATATATATAGGCTAATACCCATTTTTATGACTTCCGGTTAATGTTAACCGCAATATAATGTGGTATTTTCGTTAACCTAATATTAATTGAGAAATCTGATTATGTACTTTAACTGCAGATAACGATAGGAGCTCGTATTAAATATTTACCTCGGTTTTCAAACTTATATATTCTCTAAGCTAATGGAACTGTGACTACATAGTTCAATGAAACTCGAAGGTGAGTTATTTCCTGATGTGTTTAAACATTTTTGCGGACCCCAAAATAGTACGGTCGATTTAGCCACGAGCTTACAATAAGGGAATCAAACTGCTGAATACGCAGGCTTAAAATACCATTCTCCTGCAAACAGAGACTGTAGCTATTGGAAGAATTAGGCTGGGAGTCACTGTAGACAGATTACACGCTAGGCTAAGATGGCTACAAAAATCTAGATCATGCCAGCTTCAGGATGACACGAAGGACATTATTTTAACCCCGCGCTAAATATCTATAGCTGATAAGAGCGGAGAAATAACAAAGATTCACTGCCAAACTGATTTTCCAAAAATTCTACCTTTCCACGCACCGTTGGTGACTAAAAAAACACCAAGATACCCCGATAACACAAGGGTCACTTTCATCATTTCTCTCTAGAAATCATTTTTTCCGTTAACCTCCTTTTTTCATGGCTTGTGCCCAATCACCTCTGCGACTTCTTGTAGGGTAATATATATCGATGTCTACATAATAGCTTGAAAGCTACCTCGATGGTTTGTGGCTGGGGGCGACTTATCACCAACATGCATTACACTGAACCCTATTAAATTTAATGAAGCTACGATTATTGATGAATTACCAAAAATTGGTGAATTGGCAAAAACCTGGAAATACTTAGAGGGAGGTGAATTTTCATCAACTAGCACTAAAAAGGTAGGTTTTCTACCAGTGTTACAGAAAAAATTTGTATTAATTTATTTTACAACTACATCAATGTACAGCGATACAAGAACTATACCGGAAATATGCATGACGTGCTGTTAGTGATAGATAGTAAATAAATATAGAAGCATTAGAGAGTAAGTCAACGAATTAGCAAAACTACATATCCAAAAACTTAAATTTATAATTGGAAGCTGTTATGGTTTCTTACCGTTCGCGGGATAATTTACATTTTAAACCTGTTCAACAGACAAGCTCCATAATTTTATTCTCATGACATGTTTTGCCGTAGTACGTCGATTTTCGTAAAATGTTATCAATGTGATCAGATAATAAATAAGTTTGGAACTTATATGAAGATTAAATCTACATTTTAATCGACGATCTGAAAGCGATGTCCATCCCTGTTCCTGAAGACTTGTAACGCTAAGGAATTTAACATAACAGCAATTTACGTATCTTGCCGATCTTTGCTGCCCGCGTACTTACTCGGTTATTTAAGCCTACCTCATAAGAATCCCAAATACTGGCAGTGTTCCTAAATATTGGCAATAGGAGTCTAACAAGGGAGAAGTAGCAGATTTCTCGAACTTTATCGTGGCACTTATCTTTTAACAAATCCCAATTTACGATTAGCTTGACCAATTACTTCCCAAATATTTTTACCACCCGAGAAATCATTAGTCAGTTATGGCAACTCCTATGTATTTAACGGGTTACGCAGTCTCTTATGGCTATGCTTTATGCAATAGCTCTATTGAGGCGAGTTTTCCCTTTCCTGAAATTCATTACAACATATTTTTTCAAATTAAATTTTAGCTGCCACGTATTGCACCCCTTTTGGATTGCCTTCGTTAGTGCTTACTTATCATCATAGTTTCGGATTTCCCAGTACACTACTGTGTCCTATGCAAATAATCGAAGCTCTAGAAGTAGATGAGCAATTAAAGACCGTAATAGCTGTCAACACTTAAAATATAGTTTGTTCAAATGTGGCCTAGTTAGTTAATTTGATACACAAGGCTTTTTATATTTCTATGCCAATCAGTAATAACATCGCGTCCTGCAATCTTCTTTAAATATCGAAGTTTATATGTAGTGTAGTTGACATGCATTATCGCTGGCATTGACACACAAATTTCTTGAAAGTTTTGTGCCAGATATCATGTTCTGGTGAAAAACATCCCCATGCTAGTGGCAGGCTGCCACTGGCCCTCGAGGTGGCTGGAAGTGTTCTATGTACATGGAGACGTGGGGAATTAATAATTTTTCCGAGGGAAACCTTTGTGGAGGCGGAGGGGGAAATAGAGTGAATGGTTCTTCTTTACGCATTGAATAGTGCGTGGACAGGATCCGCTTTGTTGTCCCCAGGCGGTCCTTTGCCCCTTTACCACTAGACCAGCCCTCAACTATTCAACCCATATCCCTAGAGCAATGGCCTCCCTTCCCCCTTGGGGGCACGTATGGAATTGACCGGGTGCGTGTTCCCTAGTTTGCATGCCCGCCGTGCATGCGTGGGATATGAAGGGATGAAGGAACTGAAGGGCCCTAGAGGGACAGAAGGGGGAATGACGCGTTGCATGGCATGGAGTACTCGGCCAGGGGAAAAACTCGCCGCCTGTGGTTTGGTTGTTTAAATGTCAAAACTCGAGAATGGTTGGGAACCAAGAAACACGAGCTTATACTCAATGCGATAAGATGAAGGAAAGTTTTATAAATTATCAAATATAACAATTTTATTTTCACAGTATATAAGTTCGGTGGATATTTGATTTTTCTCACCAGCTATTGGGGAAAATTGAGGAAATATATATTTTTATTCAGTAAAAGGTAATTTAATACCTGAGAGGCTGTCCTTCAATATGAGACAAATTTTGGGAAATCATCTGAGGGGAAGTATATAAAGAATTTAAATATTTCAGAGAGGGGGTTTAATGTACTTCTCACGGAGGAAAATTCTTTAACGGTATGATAGTGGGAAGTAGATCTGGAGTGCCTACGCGTGCAAGTAAGATTATAACTTGAAATATGCAGCAAGTATTTGTAACCCATTAAAGATAAAAGGTGCGAAAGGAATAGTTAATAACAGTAACTAGCTTTACAGACTCACATGTAAAATATTTTGGAATAATAAATATTGTGACTCAATTTGTAAGGAAAATTATGAGAATTCCTACAATGACATAGATCGTAAGCATGGATAGGACTTCTCGAAATATCATAAGGAATGTAACTCATTTATACTGCTGAAGAGAAAATTAGAGCCCCTAACTGAAATTATCAGTAATCAAATAAAATAAGGATTATGAAAGCGTGGGCAGGTGAGCCTTAGTGATTCTATATTCCTTTTGCAAACAAGTCAGAACAGACCCATGGCAGAGCATCAAAGAAGTTCATGAAACATTTGCATGCACAAATGTGCTTGCCGAGGAAAGCGCCAGATATCCTCCTCGGTTTACACTGTTAGAGAAATTGTACGAAACTGACGTTCTTAAAACGTTTCTGAGTTTCTGGATTCATAGATGAAGAATGCAGCTAAGACATATACCATACCAAAATTTCACATCGCTTCTTATAACCGAGTTACCATTCGAACGTAAATGGTCGAATTTTAGGTTAGTGTTCTATTTTTCTCATCCAGTGTTGTTATTATTAAGTTAGCGCGTGACAAAATAAGTCACCTATATCTTTCCAATTTTAGCAGCGAAAATAGAACGTTTTTATCAGTTAGCATCATGGTGGTCTAAAAGCCATCGTCATCGGTAGTCACCAATCCGAAGATTGGTTTGCAGCAGCTCTCCATTCTACTCTACTCTCTGCCAACCACTTCATTCCTACACAATTTTTTACTTAACGTCTTTCATGATTTACCGAATGTATTCCATTCTTATCAGTCTTCCTCTTTAATTCTCCCCATTCATTTCTCCTACGGCACGAAAATTTATTTTCATGTATCCACCCCATTAACGTACTCTGTAATGTCACTAGACCAAAATAAATTCAATTTGACTCTATCCGAAAGTTTATATTAGTCAGGCCTTCAGCTCACACATCTTTGACACGCGATTTTTTCTAAAATAACTCCAACGATTAGGTAGTAATACACTGAAGTGAACCAGCAGAAAATAACTAGCAGCTTCTATGAAGTTCAAACAGTCCAAAGTTCAGCATTATGGAACAAACGAATATAGTGTTGAAAGTAAGTAGAAGAGACTCAAAGGAAGAGGAATATTATGAGTGTTGGTAGGAGGGTATGTATGAAGAGTTCCTAAATATTAAAGGAAGCGAAAGCGGTTTGTGAGGTTAGGGCATTAGGGAGGAAATATCAAATTGGAGCTAACGGAAATAGTTGAATTCTTTGACTTTACCTACCTCGTAAGGGAATTGCGTGATGGGTATGTATGCATGTAAGCGGAAGAGTGAAAATAATGGTAGGAATACGTAGCTATTACGTTCAGACATTCCAAAATAAATGCTTTGAAAGTGAAGGGGAAGGTTTTGGGCAGCAGCATCTTGGGAAGGAAATAATAATGGGTTGCAGCTCTGTAATAAGCGCCAGTCCGTTTTTGGAGGTAAGGGTAGAGGTCAGATGACACGAAGCCCTCGAGGTGTGCGAAATTTACTCTGGATAGGAGGATGTCTATTCTTTCCCTGCTGCGCTGCCGGCTACTCAGGAAAGTTTTGGGAAGTCTAGAAAATCACATGCATTTCCTGTTTAGCTTGGGGCGTCAAGTGAGGCTGCCCGAATTTGATCTCGTGACCCTCAGATTAGAAACCATGCGATCTTAACTACTAGCCTGCCACGCTATGCTGTAATTATTAAGGCAGGTTTGATACATATAGGTCGATTCCGATGCTGCGAATAGTTCGTGATATCGACCAATCCGATATTTTCAGAAATATCGTCTAAAATATCGGCACTTCGGATATTTAGGAAGAGCTGAAGTTGCTTAGAGGCTTCACCAGTTTAACATCTGAGAGTCAAATTACTTTTCCGTGATGTTGCTTTGAAAATTACAACTGTAAAATTATTATTTATTAATGGTAATCCTTTTAAAAGATGTTTCTATGAGTGCAATTCATATCAATAATATTAAGTATGAATATAAATAAAATATATTAGAGCAAACATTTTTAATTTCTCAAAATTGGGAAAGTACGCTAGGGGAGCGTGGTGGCCTAGTGGGTAGAGCGCTTGGCTACTGATCGAAGCCTGATCCCGGGTTCAAATCCGGGTGAAGCCTTTGGACGCCCCTGAACAAAATCCTCGGAGTGCGAGGTGGCCCAGGGAAAGGAACTGGCCCCCCTACCCTGAATGTGTGAAATTCACACGTCTTAGTCCGGGGTGAGCTCTACCCTCAACTATCCAAACCAACCTTCGGGTTGAATCACTAAGTGAAGCTATAAATCATCATTTTTTCAGTCAGGATTGGTTAACTGCAGTTTCCTATTCTTCTCTATTCTTTGCTAATTCTACCAAGTCCTGCTAATTCATTGAACAAATGTCCCTTTTTATTTGACTTTTTGTACCTAATCTTTTGCCTTCTTCCCCTTGTGACCATCCCTTCATTTCCATCTTCAACTGCATTAGTAACTAGTTTTAATTTTTTCCAAATAATACTCCCATTATACCTTCCCTCATCGCTTCGTTGACATAGTTCTTCAGTGTTCATTTTATCTTTGTTCAAATGCACCTGTAATTGCTGAAAATGTAATTTGAGCGTCATCAGAATTATCGGAGTACCGGAAATTACAACTACGGTGTCGTATTGAAACAGAAAACTGGTATCGGGAAAGCCTTAATGAGCACTTAGTTATTTCAATAGAGGTACGCACTAGGAAATTAGAGAACTGGTGGATCTGGAGTTTTGGCATTTATTGTCGATGGGAATGAGGACGGAATGGAAGAGACAGGAGGTTGGGTAAAGGAGCGGGCGCAAATTTACGCGCTTGTCATTCCTCGAATGCGGTTTTCTCAGACGAACGGATGAAAAATGGTCCATAGGGGGTAGATGAGGCAGACATATAGACTGTCCTCCTTATCTTTTGTTGGAGAAAGGGAAAGGAAGGTGAAAGGTTCGTTCGGTCGGTTTGAAAGAGTGAAGAGGAGGAATGCCTGACAATTTTTCCCCTGTTTTCTTGGGATTGATATTCGTTTTTTGGTGGAGGCGGTCTCATCCACCTTTCTCTCCCTGAAACATTTCCCCATTTCTCCAATATTTCATCCTCTGCGGCGGGTTTCAAAAGAGCATCTCTCTCCTTACGTGTAAGGGCAATAGTGACATTAAATTCACCACCTTTGGAGCCGTGTCCGGACGAGTAATTCATTTAATTTTCAGTTTGAAAAACTTATTAATTAAGTTTGTGGTTTTTTATTTTTAGAAACAAAAACTTTGGGATTTGTATTCCTTCAGAGGTATGGAAAACTAAAATCTTTATATGTATATCGGCTTTTACACCTCAGTAGCATTTGCACTCATAATTCCCCATACTAACAAATTTCCTTCTAATTGAAAACAAAAAACCGAATAATTTACCGCGTGTGCTAAACATGGACCACTACCCCCAAATATTAATCGTGGATACGTCACTGATCACGAAGGTACAGCAATGTGCCCAAAAATTAATACATTTTCTCCAAAACATCGTACGAAAATCATTGGATTAGGGCGCCATCGCATGCTTTCGCCAGTTTGGTATATTTCAGTAGCTACATTCTATCCGTATGAGATATTTATCGCATTAAACATATAAAATGGATCGTGTAGAATGCGTTACATTAATGTAACTTGGCAGTAATCTGTTATTTTATCATGCAATAACTTTCACAATATTTCGATAATTGACCTCCGCATGCTCTCCCTAAGTACCAATTAGGTGTATAAATTATTCTTGGGAGTACTAAAGGTACACTAATCACTAGGACGAGGCAAGAGTACTGCACCCAATTTTGGACGATCATATACTCCCTTTCATTATGGAGTTATCGTCGCTGAATTTCCTCGTTATTCAAAGGTTGTTTATTATATTTGCCTTCAAATGATTGTTCCCTATTTTTCCCCTAAGTTATTATTATAAATATTCTTTCTCTCGCCACCTTGAACCCCTGAATTTTACGTGTCAAAACTTACCAAGTCAAAATCTTACCCATTATTCACTTCACCTGAATGTACCAAGTTTTTGATATCATCATTTCATGAAAATCTCAATAGTTGCAAGCAATAGTTTTTATTGATAAATCCTGCCTTTAAATGTTTCCATTGCCTTAGTTTGCTCTACCTGCGCTTAGATTTTTAGTGTATTTCTTTTTATGTCACCGTCGGCCTTGGAAACCTGAAGTTATAGTTCCCTTGTACGTTATTTTATTACTATTGTTATAGCATACAATCAGACACTGCCAAGAAATATCAATCACACTTTGTTTTAGGAAGTCATTAAAATTTATTGCTGGTCATTAAAACTAGCCAGGATATTCATAATGAATAAAGACACTTGGTAATCTTCCACAGATTTATTTATTTGACACGACGCGTTTCACCACACTGTGGCATAATCATGTGCCACACATGATTATGCCACAGTGTGGTGAAACGCGTCGTGTCAAATAAATAAATCTGTGGAAGATTACCAAGTGTCTTTATTCATTATGAATATCGAGAACTTCCACCATATCCAGCCTGAAACAGTAGAATTTAGCCAGGATATGTTAGTTATTCTGCTTTAAAATATTTGTGAAAATTTTAAAATTACTTCAGCTCTACATTTCATCGTAAATATTTAACTTAAATACTGATAAATATTTGAAGCCTCTTTCATAAACATATTTTCAACTTTAGCTTCTTTTGGGACGAGGGAATGCTTATTTTAATGGTAATTTTTTACAAACTCTTCTCACAGTGGTTACTTTCTGCTCACATACTCAGAATGCTCACAACCACATATTAACAATTCATATGACCGCCAAGTGAGATAGTGCCTTCACTTTACTCGTATAACTTTATACGATGCTGGTATCTCCATACATTCTATCATCTTCAAAGGCTTTCCGCATGTTACATTGCTATTTCTACTTTAAATGAATTCCATTTAATTAAAAAAGATGCAAGTTTAGTATTACAGCTAATTTTATTTTGGGGAGCATTATCTCAAATGGCATGACCCATTAACCTCTGAGCCTTGTTTTTTATTGAAAATCAAAAATAAAATAAAATGTGAAATCTTATGTACAGTGTTTTTGGAATTGCTGATGTACCTGGTAATTTCAAGCGTTATTTCTCAAGAGGCTTTAAATGACGTGCGCATGCTATAGTTCACCGCAGCCAATGAAAACATATCCCTACCTGAGTAAATAATTCCCATAGAAGGATTCATCAATTCATTTTTCAAGTTTAGATAAAAATTGAAATATTCAAACGGTAAATCTTAAAAGATACTTGGGTTTTTGCTTGTTTCCGAAACCTGTAAATGCCCGTTACAAAAGTTTAGCTTACCTCGTCGTAAACAAGCCGTAACTTGAGAAGACGTTGGAAAAGTATAGGTGAAACGAAACTTGACGGCAGTCACGTGGGCGAAGCTTGACGTCTGTTAGAGTGAAGTATACAAGAGAGGTGGGACAAAGGGGTTGAGGGTCTCTTCAGAGGTGTCTGCGGATGTCATTCCGTACATCTGTCTGACCATCAATGCTCGATACCTCAGACCCTCTACTGCCGAGTGCCACCAACTTTTGCTATACCTATAGAACGCTTAACAGTTGCTTTTATTTGCATCTGTTACATTATGCTGAAAATGTGCAAATGTTTTAAGGGTAACTCCATAAATGTTTGACCAAGCAATGAAAGTAGACGCAAGATGCTGTGACTGCGAAATACAAATCTGATGAAATTCAAGAAAGGTGGAAATTATCTCCAGTACCTAACTACACTAGACTTCTACTAAAACATTTTAACACACAAAGTGAGGATAATTTATCAATCCATCCTCTGGTGCCAAGATAAATTTCGAGGGGCAAATACGAATATAGTTCAAATGCGTAGTAAATGTAGGTCACGCGATAATTTGTTTCTAAAGAGGTGAGAAATTTCGTCAATTGGGCATTTTTTCATATTTCAATTCAACGGTAGCGCGTATGAGACAACGAAAGCGTAATCATTGGATAATTTTCAGACTAAAAGGGTTCGAAAGAAAATAGGCTATATCCAACATTATTGAATCATTTTAATTATTTTTCACAATTTATCCTTTGCCATTCTTTTTGAGAGACATTGGCTCTGTTTGAAATCTTAGTTATAATGCATTACTTTTCGCAAAACACAAATTTTGTATATCCAGATGCAATATTTTCTCAATAAATCGTTTAAATTAAATATTAATACAAATTTTCAAAGGAGATGAAACGAGATTTCTAGTTGTACTTCTTAAAATCCAACCAAGCAAATGTCTCTAAAAAAGAATGGCAAAAGATAAATTGTTGTGAAAAATAATTAAAATGATTCAATAATGTAGGATATAGCCTATTTTCGTTCGAACCCTTTTATTCTGAAAATTCTCCAAGGATTACGCTTACGTTGCAAGTTTTTACGAGAATAAGGTGGTTTGAGCGAGATAGTTCCGTAGTCATAATGGAGACCATATCCAAATTTTATTTTTTTATTTCAGCATCTGTAAGAAGTATGAAATAAATATTTTAGTACTAATGGCGCAAAGATATAGTTATATATGAACAAATTACTCAGTAATTAAATAAATAAAGCTACATAAGTTTCTAACTTGACTCATTTTTTCCCGCCGTACGGCTGAAAACCCTTCAAAACAGCAGGTTTTTTTGCGATTCTGAAAAAATGTCTGTGGTAAGTCATAGATTATTATTTATAAGTAGTTGAGAAAACATGCAGTTTACACACTTTTAATTTTTTGACGAAATCTAGGTGCTAAAAGTTCCTAATTTTTAATTATTCTCCCCCTGGATCGCATAGCCGAAATCTATCCCATGTAAAACAGCTTACCTTTTAAGGCAAATTGCTCGAAGAGAAGTTCGGCAAGAGGTTGATATTTTGATATCATTGGAAAGATGAGTTTTTTCTTTAAAATGAGGTCTAATTCATCAAATTCTAGGTGAAGTGATTTTTCGCTCATACTACCTTAAGGGGGAATATAAATTTAAAAGACACGTGCGTGTTGCCCGAGGTTTTAAGTCCAAGTGCTCGAAATGCCTGGTCACCGTTGTTGGTTCGGTGACGTCACTGTGTACCGTACTGCTATGCTCCACTGGGATTGGCCATCACTCATCCAATGGCCTCAGGGAATAGGACATTCTCGACTCCTCCCGACAATTTGGATTGGTTATTGACAATTAATCAACATTATTGACACCCTGAACTAACCTTTAATTAAAATTAACTTTTCTGTTGCTATCTTCTTGATTAGTCATTCTTTCTTCGGAGGAATATAGGCCTCGTGAAAACATTGATTGTTATTATATCTTTTAAGTATAAATAATTGTGAAATTGTGGCGAAATATCTACTATTTTCCAAGGCATATTTTCTCAGAAAGAAAAAACGTGATTTATTCACAATTTTTAGCATAGCGCACTGATCTACACAGGAAATCGCGAGTCAGAACACACAGCCAGTCTGTCGCATAAATTTCTCTGCACCAGACGAGCGTAATTTGGGACTTTCAAGGCTTCCTCGACAAAACTTGCGAGTTTTGCCACTCTTTTTTTCCACACAGCGCGTTGCTTGCCCCAGGTCATGCCTCAAAAATCTCAAAAGAGTCGAAGCCAAGATTTGCTGCAGTCCCTCGGCTGTCGTCATGTGCATGGAAAATCCCCGACCACCGTGTAAAGTTGGGAGGAGAAGAAGAAGAATAAAAAATAAGAAATATGGAGGAAAATACATAATGCAAAGCCCGCACTGCACTTCCCAGGCCTCGGGGGGCGAAGGGAAAATTAGACTTCTCTATTCCCGCATTCAAGCACAGCTCCCCTCACAGCCCTCCCTCTCGCGGAGGGCTCGGAGTTGCCGCAGGGGAAAGGGATTCTGTACGGGTCCCTTATATGAGTACTCCGAGCGTGAAAAAGGTCAGTTTCACAGTATTGTACAAGCCTTTCCAACTCTCTATAGCTCTACACTCCGCAACCCTTTCCATATCCTTCCATGCACTCCCTTCCCCGTCCCACTCCCATGATTCCATGTCCCCTCTCGGGGTTACCCCCCAGAAACCCTCCGAAAAATTCTATGAGAAAAAAATGCCCATTCACCCCCTCTGGCCAACCATATCCCATCCTTCCCCCCCTCTCTCTCTTTACCCATAATTCCGCCCTTGCCCTTTCGTACTACCCTTCTCTTGCCTCCATTCTCCTACCCTCCAGTTCCATTTCTCTCCGACCATTTGATCCAACCCCCTCCTTTTTATACCTCTTCCGACCACCTACACACTTCCCCCAGTGGCTTTTATGTTCGAGTTCAACCTTATATAATAATAAAAAAGAAATCCCGGATCAATTTAAGCCAGAGTATGGGGGGCCCCCGACGCTTGTTAAATCCTTTGGAAGAGAACTAGATTAGATTCTCCAATAAATGCTCCATTAATCAGGTTCGTTCGGAAGAGCTGGCGCGAGACCGAGCAGAGCATGTGTGTGTGCATGTGACGTTGTGGGGTAAGGTTTTTGGTCCAGCAAAGGGGGAGCGTTCATGTGGGTGCGGGAAAATAGTGTGTGGGAAAGCCGGAGAAAGAGATGGATTTGGAGGGAGGGGGGGTATTTTTTTGGCACGTAGCCTGCTGGGAACGAGCGGTACAAAAGCGATTTTTTTCCGCTCAGCAGCAGATAGGACTTGCGGGCAAAGTGTTGAGGAGGGTATTGGGCCTGGGTTAGCACTGCGGGAAGTTTTTGAAGAGATCGGTTGGCCTTTGGTGGGAGGAGGGAGGTGCCAAAGGGACACTGACGTAAAGAATGATATTTCGAAACTTAAAAAGCGGATCTGTCTACGATATGTTGCACTCCAACTTCCGTAACGTTTTGCTAATCCTCGTTGTAAAAATGTAATCATTGACATACTTTGACAACCTCACAAGGTAGAGCTAGCCTCACGACCTAGGTGTTCATTAATTATTACCGTCAAAGGTTCCTAAAATAATTGTTTTTTAAGTTATTCACTGCTAATGAAGCTAATAAATTTAAGGTTCTGCCTTCGTATGCACATGAAGCTACAAATCTCGGGTGAATTCGTAGGTTATATCTTTTCAAGTGTTAAGCTCACAACTCGGGTACCGATGAGCAATCATTGCCCTAAAATGTTCCTACAATAAGTTTTGTTAAGATTATTTCTGCTAATGAAGGCAAAACACATGTGACACATGTCCCGTCTTCATTTACACTTGAAGTTACAAAGGTCGGGTGAATTCGAAGGTTGTATTTTTCTTTCGCCAAAAGTCGTAACGCGTGTGAACTGAGATTTTAATCTTCCGCAATGCTTCATTTTTCTAACTATAATTTTCACAACACAGCTCTGACAGACTTAAACCTGATAACGGTTCATGAGTTATCAGTTGAAGCGTTGTCCCGTAATAGTCTAACCCGGTGCAAAACCCGCGAAAACTATGTAAACTACAATTGGTGGAGGTAAACCATAGGAATATCACTCGTTTACCTCCATTTGTTGTTTTATACAAGACATAAATAAAATTTCCCAGTCGCATAATCGATTATATTTAAAACAAAAGGCCTAAATTCATGATGAAAAATTGTTAACTGTGTACCGTTTTCATATTTACTTTATTTCATCGACTACGGTTTTAACATATTATTCTCATTATTAAGTTGTGATATCAGCCAAATAATTGGTAAATGTTTGGAAAACATAGTGAATCAAAAGTGTGAAGATAGTCCAATATTGATAATTAAAGCACAGTTCATCATGGTTCACCACACCGTGGCACAGGAATTAAATATGTCCCATTTACCTCTGTGATGGAACACTATGTAGGGTATATATAGACTTATATTGATGTACATCACATAGTAGCAGGTACGGTATTAATAATAGTACGCAGGTCATCCTGAACGTGAAACTTTTTATAAAAATGGCACCTCTAATCACTTCTTATACAATCCGAAGTACTCGTTATTTTGTAGTACCGGTCAGTCTACGTCAACATGCTATCCTGCGAGCTGCCGATGAGATTTGTGGCAGGGGGGGTAGTCCTATGCGAGAGGAATTTTAACCTAGAAGAAAAACAAGAGAGATAGTAGACTGGGTTGATTTTTAACTCCCTCCTCTTATCGGGCAGTGCTAAACAGGGTCCCGATGCCTCCCCTCCATTTAGTCCTTATTCTCTTTATCCTGACCCCTGGGGATCTACCAACGAGGGTGTCACCGAGAGCGGAGCTCGACGAAAAAAGGGTCTGAAGATGAGTGATCCGGCGAATGCAGACGACTAATGCACATGTGTGGGGACGCCTTTTTTACGTGCGGTCAGAGTAGGGGGCTTTTGGATTGAGGATAACGTCCTTATTATTCCTTCATATCCCTCCCTTTGTTCCGCCTGGAAATATTTATGATTCTATCAAGGCCGTACTATTCAAAGATTCGCCCAAATTTGAATATTCTCTTCTGCTCAGTCGAGCGGTTTCCTCGCCATTACCCACGAATTGTTCGTCCCCTCAATTTCAATGGAATCAGGGTTGTGCAAGAATTGCGTTTGTGATGATCAACTGCGCACCACGGAAAACATAAAGGCGGGTAACACAGAACTTCGTTTTACTCTTCAGTAAATCGCTAGACGCCCGTCTCAGAAATAAATGTCTTATTGGAGTGTGCTAATTTTCTAAATGCTGAGCATTAGCTTATCCTTATATTCGTAGGCACTGAGTCTCTATAAGCGAGAGGATAAGACACTATAGGGTACAAAAGAAGGGACCACAAAGAAACTTTACGCTTATTTTAAGGTAATGAGTAGGTACTGTGACATTTCATGTTAGATTTCCATTGTATTTTGAAAAATTTGGACGTCGTCGTTTATCTTTGTAACTTTTACTGTAACAGCACTTGATGGAAGCTTATCTAAGTTCCTTTATAATTATTTACTTTGAGATCTGATTATATAATCTCGGGTTAAACATTTTCTTGCTATGAAAACAGCCACCATTAAGTTCTCCCATCGATAGCGCTAAACTGTTTGGCATTTCTGATAAAAGATACAAAGCCTGTACTCTCAGTTAACATCAATAACAAGCAAATCTTATAACTGCTTCAAAGCCAGTGCCTTACGGTGGCAATAATTTTTAAATTTTTATACTAAAAAAGGTACAGGTATTATAATTGAATAAAATTAATTTTTAAGTTGTTCAATTCCCCGAGAAATAATTACGAACCGCTGTGGTCCATGTACCAAACATCAGAAAGGCGTATTCTTTAAATGAAATATTAATACAAATTTTCTATGAACGCAAGAGGGATTTGGACATATGTGAATGAATTTCGGTCATCCAAGTGATCATCGACCTGCAAGTTGTTTGAGGTTCAAATTCAGAGTCTCGATTTGGTCCGAGGTTCTAAGTCCGAGAGACAACACCCATATTTTTAGATTTTATCTCTCTCTGTCCATGGTCACGTGGATGACCCATAGGGGTCATCATTCTTTCTTGATTTCGTTGAAAATTAGGATTATCTCTATTTTAAATTTATCTATCATTTTTTCTCTTCTTGAAAAACGATACCTATCTATAGAAATGATAAATTGAAGAGTTTTTGAGTTGTTTTATTAGGTAAAACGATAGTTTGCTCACTGTGGTAGAAGATATATAAGCGTTGGTCTCTGCCCTGTCCTGAACTCAAGTTTTCCTGTTGGTCAATGCGTATTTGTAGTTTTTAACTCGTGTTGTTCCGAATATTTTGCTTCTTATAGCTTCCAATAGTGTGAGTGCCTCTGATATACTTAAGTTTATCAATAAAGAATAATTTTGAGAAAAATTTGAGAGTTTTCAGTCTACCAAACAAACCGCTTTCCTGATAATGAACGTAAACATTAAGGTTGAGATGTAAAAGTAGTTACGGAGTATTGGTCATTAAAAAAACATGAAACAATCTTTGCCGACGTTACGTCAAATTTGTTTAATTTTTCAACGTTAAAATTACTATGTTTTAACAAAAATAGGTAATACTACGTAATAATGTTCGCATATTTGGATAATAAAACACGAAAGAACTTGATTTTAGCCCTAAATAAATTAATCGCCTTCAGCATAATTGGAATAAACCTAAGTATACATTATCTCCAATTTTCAAGCAAGCATACCAAATTGCTATTTTCCAAATAGATTTAAACAATTGAATACTAAAAATTCTTTTATATTAAATGAGTGGTCAAAAAACAGAAGAAACTCTTAAGGTTGAGAGTAATTTCATACCAAAATCCGAGAATGTTACATTTTTGAACGCTTCGAATAGCACCGACTGACCGCGGTTTGCACGAAAACGACAGTGAAAATGTCCCCGTTTGGGGAAAATGGCTCACTGGGAACGCAAAGGCCATTGAAATCATTGAATTCCAGAGCGTCGGCACAGTTTTAATGGCCACTCCGGGTCGGCCAGCTCGACAAGAAGGTGCAAGGTGGGGAAAGGAGGGGTGCGGAGACAGAGGAAAAGGGAAAAGTTAGGGGGGAGGGGGAAGGGAGAAAGAATAGCCCTCCGAGGCATACTCAAACAAAATGTATTTCGCCACGCCCAATACGACGGAGGGCTCGACTAATTGATACGTGTGAGCATGTGCGCGGATGCTGCGAGCGGAAAAGACACTCCGAGCCGAGTTTATCCACTCGTTACCTTTCTCCCCTTTCGTTTTTCATCACTCGTCATTTCAATCTCGGCGAGTAACATAATGGGGAGGCACACTTCACTTTGGGAAACACGACGTGCTGTTTGTATCCGCATGAGAGTATGAAATTTGCTCTGATGCTATCTAAATTGTCACAGCCATGGTAATGCTCTCCGAGTACAGAATGAATTTACCCGAATCAAATGAAATATTTTCAGATGCTCACTTACGGAAATTGGGGCGAAAATGTATGAAATTTGTTGTGACTTGAAAATTTGCAAACGTGTCTGTCTCAAACTCTCTTTCAAACTCAAACTCTCAAGCAATCAAAGAGCCTACTTGTCTTAAACTCACAACAATGAAAGAATGTCAATTTCGTTTAGCTATGAAAGTATTTAGCGATGCTGTTCTTCGTTCTTCTATTTAAATCAGAATCCAAAGTTGCATTTCTGTCCGGGGGATTAAATGATTGGGCAATTGTGGAAAAATAGACTATAATCCAGTCCAAAAATGTATTTTTTCGGCGCAAAAGCAACGTAAAACGAAGTAATCATAAGGTATTGATGATTAAACTTAAAATCGCAAGTACTGTTCGGAAGATATCGTCTCAAACTTGGATGGCACTCTTTTGGGATCGGTCAAGTTATTCATTGGCACACGTAACACCTAAGACATTCATAACGTTTAATTAGTACATGCTTTGGTGAAGTTCCTTTCTGTGCTGATACGGAATAAATTAGTTCATGCATATAGAAGTTGCAGTTTTTGAAAACCTACTATGGCTGCAATTTTTCAATTAAAAATATGATGACTCAAAATTATTACTTATTAGTCATAAAATCCTAAGTTGACTGTAGCCCTCCATTCTGCCCTGTCCCTTGCTAACTCGTTTTTGTCTTACAATTAGTAGTTCCTCATATCGCTCACGTGTTTCATATCCCGTTTCAGTTAACCTATGCATTTGCCATTTGGTCTTCCTCGTGGGGCTTTTCCTTCTATTCTCCCTTATGACATGTTCCTTGTCTCAAATTGCGACCAGAAATTCAGAACCTTGTCTTCGTTAAAGTACTTCATCGGATCTTCTCCTCTACAATTTTTCTGTACACTTCTTCAATAATGTTCCATTTGATGTTCGTTCTTCCGCTTCCAACACAAGCTTCTAGTAAAAAGTTATTTAAGCTCTCCAATGGCTTTTATTTCCAGCTTTACAATGGCTCATGCCTTTAAGTTATGTAGCGCAACACTCCACATTTCAAAGTAAATATCTATAATACCTTATATACTAGAATCAAATCTACTTGCCGTAAATTTTTGTTGTGGACTCATAACGGATTTCAAGTTCAGCAAGTCATATCTATGTAGAGAGCCATACTTTCACCCCACGCCCACTCAACCCTTCCGAAAACCCTCACTGGTAAATAATTTAGAAAACACGGCCCTTCTCTTTGCTCCTTCGGTTATGGAATAAAATCTCGGAAACCGATCACATTCAAAACATTGCTGTGTAGAACATTACCAAGGGCCGATTTTATAATCTCCGGTTAAATACTTAGACCGCATAAATACAGATACCAATACTTTATCCCATTTATAATGCTCACGTCAACAAACTGCCATTTCTGTCTGATGACTAACTGTCTGATGTAATACAAAACAAAAGCCAAGCCCTTGGATAACATCTAGTTAATCAATAGGTTACGTCTTTTTACGGGTAATGATAACAAGATTTTATAAAACCAGGTGTAAGGGTTTTCTGTTTGTCAACGCCAACTGATGGTTTAAAATACCTCCTTTTAAGTCACAGTTTCATCGAATTTCTCGCCTCGTTTGATCTAAATTTTCATCACCACCTGCAATAATTCCCCGTTAGCCAATAATTGGGGAATTCGCCGATTTAAAATAGAATTTCTTGCCTGATTTGATATGACATTCCCTCCAACGTAAGCAATACCTCGAATTCCAAATATTCCAATTAAAATTATCGGCTCAGATTCCTTGCCCATGGCTCGAAGAGGATCAGTAGCGTTTTCTTTTTTTCCGTGTGTGATACGTTCAATGTACATAAATCATCTGGTCATTTTTGGGACCTAGTTTTATATCCTCGTAAATTATCTTTTCCGTCATGAAAAGAAGGTAATTATCCATATAACTTTAAATTTAGCTATGTCAAAATGGTTTATCTCATAATTCTATGCTAATTAAACAACTTGTGCTATGTTATTTTCTCTGAAATATTAGGCCAATCTAGTTAGAAACAAAGTGATGTACATTTATTCGTGAAATAGAGGGTAATATCTGTGAGGATGTGTTTTCTATGTAATTGTTCCTGAAAAATATATGTTGTGATGAGATGCCTCAACCCTTAGAATGTTCGAGGGAAAGATAGGAATGGCATGTATTATCAAGGTCTGACAATTAGCAGTTTTTGGCAACGTAAATAAATTTTCTGAAACTTCGGATAATAAGGGTAAATATCATCTATTATATAAAAAAGAATAACTATCATCTCTTGACAGGATTTAATTAGATTAAAGTAATCTACTGGTTAATGGTAGGTTTATTGAAAGTCAGAGGGCCCCATCTAACCCTAGTATTTCTTTCTTCATCTCCGTGTACGTCCTATTCTTCTTCATCCCACCGTACATCCTTCCCTCTACCATGGTCTTCAGCAACCCTTCAGCTAACCCTCTTTATTCTCTTCCATCCACCTACCCTGTCTCCCTCTGTTCTCGTCCAGAAGTTTCATTTCCTCACCCGCCAGACCAATCTCTTCCTTGTTTGTCTTCCTTTCCGTCCACCTGAAAATAAATATTTCACTTTTCATCTTTTTCCTACAGTTTTTCTTGTACCGTTGTATTCTATATGGAAAAATCGGTACGTGCAAAAGTAGGTACTCAAGGAGCGAGCACTAGCCGAAGCAGTGTGTTACACTGAGAATTTTCGCAGAGGTTTGGGAAGGCGGGAGGTAATTCTTGTATTACTAGGGCAAGTGTTGCAAAGGTAAGCGGTAATCTGAAGCTGAGTACGGGCTGTAATGCTCCGATCATGCCCCAGCCAGGATGAGGTGCATCGCACTCCCCCGTCTTTCGGAATTTCGGGTCAAGTGGAGAGAGGGTAGCAGACCAAGGAGGCGATATATTGCATCCGGACGAGAAAGCCTGGGGTAGTGGATTCGTCATGGTTAAACTGCATGCACTAACGCCGAGCGGAGAGTAGCGGCACATCGCGAGTGAAACAAAAAAAGGAACGTGGGCGCAGCAACATGGGCTTTCCGGGAAGGCGGGGTAGGTGAGGGATGGAAAAACAAGCACCGACCGCCCAGCGCATTTTTAACCCTTTAACTGCGCAATTATTCTGAAAAAGAGCTCTACACAGGCGCCAAAAAATGTTTTTATTTTTTTTATTTTTGCGTAATTTTATCACTTATCACTTAATATTTAAGGGAAAAATTGTTTAAAAAATGTTTTAGTACATAATTACTAATACTTTTTCTCTGAATGTCGTATTGCAGGAGGTGTTTTTTTACTGAAAGACGAAATATACTTTTTTCAAAATGTATTCAAATCGCCAATAGACGATGGGAGCAGTCTACTACGTCCATCGCTTATAGACGATGGGAGCAGTTAAAGGGTTAATTCCGGGCATTCGCAACGAAGGGAAGAGGAGAGAGAAGGAGAGCCTAGTAAACTTTGGCCGATCGGCGTCGACTTGCAGCGTCAAAGCCGAATTTCTAACCTCGGTGGAAGCGAACATGTACTTGGTGCCCTTTTAGCAAACTCTTGATGAGGGTGACAGGTGCTGCCTTTTCACCACAATATGCTCTACACAAAGTGCTACAAAGGTTTGAGAAACTATGAAAGTTTATTGATTGAGCGTATAAGTATGCATATTACTGGGGAACCAAACTTTGCTCGATATACAAAATATATTGTTTATTTAAAAAAATATATTTTAATTGGTACAATTTTTAACCTTTTCATATATTTATCATAAGTTGAAAATCTCATTTAAAATGGCTCAAATAGGTTTCAATGAAAATAAAAAGTAAAAACATGTTCTTTTTATTGGGACCATCTTCTAAAGTATTAGTCACGTCGCTTCGGAGGCCTTTCACGGGGTATCTGAAGAAATAAAATACGCGGATAAATAAATTGAGCGTGGTGGCGGTGTCTATGTATTTCTTATGTGACTGTAAAACCAAATTATTGCAAAAGCCTTAAATTGCAGCATTCGGGTAGGCAATTGTGCAGTTTTAGATAAAATCATTGTATAGCACGTACATATACATTATTCTTTTTCGCACTATAGTAAAGAATGTGCATGCAATTATGAACATTTTGTATTGCAATTATGAGCAAGTAGAGCAAGCATGCGAGTCGTGCTGTCTGTAAATGCTAGCACAAAGTGCACAAAAAGTGACGAAAGTTTTCAATGTATTTTTTGCGCTATGTGCCATGTTCCATCTCGGCATGTCGCCACTAACCTTTGATTAATGATGAGAGAATGCGACTTGTTTTAGTGAAAATAACTATGATTTTATATTCAAGTTTAACATCATTTCTGATTTTCTTTTTTTTATCTAGGTAGGAGGAAGTCAAACGATATCCTTGAACATTACCGAGAAAGCAAATTTACCAGTATAATCACTTTTAGTCGGGGTGACTTCTCGTTTTTACCTGTGAAGCAATTTTTTTAAGTCTTACTGTATAATTTCCACAATTTTTCTTTAGTACCATTTCAAAAGATATATTATTTCCCAAAAATAACTGTGCACACGGTGAAGTTTAGCACCTGAAGACGAATACCTATAGTATCATAGCATAAAATAGCATAAGGAATATCAAATATAGCTTTCTGTACGTACTACGTGGTACTAGTTAGAAATTGGGAAGCATTATAAACAAAACATATTACCTCACCAAAAACCCCAGTGTCCACCATCGAAGATTCAGGTGTGATGAAGTGGATATTGCTTCTAATTTAAAATAAAAACTGGAACTCTCCACTTTTTCAAAGAGTTTAATGCGCTCATAGCTGATACATTTGTGGGTGATGATACAGCACTTTCATAACTGGGTCGTAGTTGATGCATTGAAACCAGAAGAAATGCAAGGGCACATGCTCACATGTTGACTTCTTCGTTCGGGAAAAAGTATATTTGGGAATAACAGATGAGTTAAACATCGGGCACAATAATGAGTGTCTGTAAGGAAGTATGGGATATATAATTTACGTAAAAATACAAATAAAATATCTTTAAAAATTATGAAAGACGAATTCGCGGCTCCTACCAAGTGGTATTATTGTGTTATTCAGGTTTCTGGTTCTGCGATTAAATTATTTTATATTATGCGACAGTTTCGCCGTACTATGCTGCAGGCTTCGTCGGGCTTTTAAGAACAACAATGGGTATTATTGTGATTTATATATCGTGATCTTATTAAGGTAATTTTCCATTACTTTCGTTTCCCTCTGATAGATTGGCATTTTAACGATAACCCACCTACTCACATGTTCACTCGTTAACGTGGGCATATAAATGGTGAAGAACTATTTCATCTACATTTACATACTACCCCGCAAGCCACCTCAATAGGCGTGTGGCGGGGGGTGTTAGGACACCAGCCGTTAACATATGAAAAGGAAACGCTCTAATGAAATTACGCCTTGCATTTATTAAAGTCCCTTATTGTTCGGGGGAAAAAGGAATTCCCATAACTATCCGTTCGGCAAAATATCTCTCTCAATTTATCGTTTCTGTCGGACCTGGAAATATAGTGGGGTTCTAATATGATGTTCTCCGTTTCGCTCTGAAAGATATCTATTCTCAATTGCTCAAGTAATATAAGCCTAGCGCGCAGCCTCCGAGTCTCTAGCGGCTCCCAGCTTAATTCGTTTAACATCTGCGTAACGCTGTCTGTACGCCCGTAGCAGTTTTTGACGAATCGCGCAGCTTTCCTTTGTATTTTATTAAGTTCCAGAATTAAGTCTTTCTGCACCGGATCCCATATGCTTACTGCATATTCAAGGTGTGGCCGGAAGAGTGCGAAATAGCACCTCTCTTTTACTTTTTCATCTGAGAATCTTCCCACAATACGCTTGACGAATCCTAGCTTCTTCAGAGCTCTGCCGGAGGGTACCATGTACCAGGTACCAAGAGTACCAGGGGGGTACCATGTAGGTATTTGCCATCTGAGTTTGACCCTTGGGTGTATAGCTATAGAGATTATCATCAAGGCCAACAAGCTTTCTATTAGGACTTTTTTAACCCATGTATTTACTTCAGAATGGAAGATTTTTCAGTATTTGATAACTGCATACGCAACTGATATATATGTACAAAAGGAAATTTGAAATTGCAAATATTTTCATAAATGAGAGGATATTTGCAGTTTTCATATTAAATTATCACCATAGTATTAGCATATTAAATTCAGTAAAAATGTATTATTTGAACTCAACATTGTTAATTAAAACCTTATCCTGCTGTGAAATGTTTTCAGTCTTGACATACCATTCATATTTTTTTCTTTTAACGTCAATCCATGAAATCTAAATTGGTAGCAAAAAGTTAATGGTGCGCTTGAAGTATTCCCGTATTCAAATAGCACATATGCGTGTGAAATACCCACCAATCTTGTCTATCCAATACAATTTCTGCTTATATGGCGAATTTTAATGGATCATGTGGCATATTCAATTGGAATAATAACTGTTGAATTAAAATAGTAATAATTTAGTTGCTTTATTATGCAGACATGTTATGCGGAAGGGATTTAAATGTGGGTATAGAAATATTGTATTTAGATCAATTTACATATATATATATATATATATATGTGTATCATTTTTGTTATTCCATTTGGTAATTTACACCATATCTGCTCAAAAGCCGTTCAGAGTCCAAATCCACGTATTGTCTCTTGCAAAAAGATTAATTTTTTAAAGAATAATTTCCTTAAAGTATAAAAAGTCGTTACTTCCTCCATATGAATCATGAGGCCTGTTCCATCTCCAAGTGTCATGAAAGAACAAGGTAAAAAATTTAAAGTGAACTAATGATAATGAAATTAGTATGACAGTGCTCTAAGTAGTCATATATTGTAAGAAGCAATGTATTTTACCATGTTATGAGTAGTTCCCAAAGAAAACAGACTCTAGGTACAGAATGAAGTCACTCATTTTCTTAAACAATTCTTTCTTCGGTTGATTTCTAGACACTTGACTTTGTAATAAAAGTTAGTGTTGCTTTAACGAAGTAAAAATAAATGTTGTGTGTTTGAAAATCAAAAACCTTGGTGGATCTTTGAAAAGTACCGTGGTTTTTTTATGTTTCACATTTGAAGAACGATTGAAGCTAATAGGTGAAAATATATGTACTGATATCATTAGTAGAGGTAAATGGGAAATTAAGGTGCTCCCGCTGTATTAATTATTTCACACCTTCCAACCTTAGAACTTAATCATTGGTCAAACAGAACGACCAATGTGTAAGTTGGGATTTTTAGTGGTTAACATATTAGATTGCATAAGGTTCCATTGCCTAATTAACAGCCAACACCCCATCATACATGCTGCAGCATCAGAATTTTAAAGCATAGACGGCTATTATATGTATCATAATGCTCCAAAACAGGGCTATACTCTGATAGAATCGTCTCCCATACGTAGGAGTTAAAGTTTGAAATTATTTTTTCATTAATTACCACAATTTTAAAACGCATTATTTCTTCTATAATGTTGATTTGAAAAATATAGTTTATATTATGATTTAGCTGTCGCCAATCCTTTATTCATGCTCGTTATTTTGATCTCCCCGGAAGACAGGGTTTACTGTGACACTAACTATTATAGGATGAGAGTTGCGTAGAAGCACCTAAAGTTTAATTCACTACCTCTAGGATGTGGCAATCAATGAGATAAAGACCCTGTGCATGACAACTTTGATATTTCTCCGTTTTGTTTGCTAATTCCTCGAAATGTATCTAGTTTTACCCAATTATCGTTAGCATAGCATGTGTAAATTAAATCTTTGTATCAACCATAAGTTCATTGTGTAATAATAAGCTTGTGATTAACGATTAGATTGATGTTCGAACCAAGAGAAGAATGGTGATTCCAAATTTTTCTTATTTTTTAAGAATTTTTAACAGACAATTTTCCATCGTAAAGCAGTTTTATGGAACAATTTTCTCCAATATTATTACAAAAAATTGTCCACAGTTATCAATTGGGAATTTAAAAAAATGCATTTCATCAGTCATTCAACAGATTTTCATCTCTTTCCTTCTAACAACATTTTTCATTCCTTCAGTTTATCATCAACGATATTTTTCTTCATGAATTTCATTCTTGCTTTGCCATTATTCCCATTCATTCATTCACCCATAATGCTTTTCAATGCTGTCCCAGTGTGTATTCATGAAGTTTTTTTCTTCCACTCACACCATAATGTATTATAACGAATGCTATGAAGTCGTGCATCTCAAAAATGACATTTATAACACTATAAACTCATTTCTGTCTCTGTATGGAATTTTAGGTCTACTGGGAAAACGTTAATGAATATTAAGATTGAACGTCCTCTATATTATTTACGATATCGCTCATCAAACGTTTTTAGTGTTTAAACCGTAATAAATCTCACTCAATCTTGTCTTTATCATAGCCATCAGAAAGTAATTAGCGTCTTAAATTAAAAAAAACGTGCACAATTTTAGTTGTCCATAAAAAAATAAATGGAAGCTCAGACAGATTAGAACTATTTTTTTAATCCCCAGGAGGCGTGGTATTATGAGGATAGACAATGTTCGAGCTATTATCTAGAAAGTTTGAACGCGGTTTTCCAAAACCCTGATTCAAGGATGTGTGCAGACGGCGCTCAGTCTCTGAGTAAATTTATGAGCGTATTAAGGAAAAACAAGTTAAGGCACTTGCCCGTCTTGAGCGGGCGTTAACGTAATAGATATGCACGTGTGCTTAACGGAGGTCTCTCATATTTTCAGGACAATTTATGGATAACGTTCCCGTGGCAGTAAATTCAAAATGTTTTATGCGTCTCATAGCTCGAGGTGAATTAATGCTTTCTATAAAAAATGTGTGCGTAAATATTTATGTAATAGTTTTTAATCTGAAAATAAATTAATAAATGTTTTTTCTTTCATTCCTTTGTCAACAGTTTCATGAAGCTTAGATGGACATTAATAGGTGCGACCAAACTTGCAGATTGAAGAAACTGAAATTTTAACTTAGAGCAGTCCTGATCACAGTGATTTATTTCTGAGCTTTAATGAAATTAGGGTAGAAAAACACTTCTCATAAGTATTCTCATTTTAGCGTAAAATGTTTGTTTATTGATTTACAGTGCTAATATCATTCTCTAATAATCTAATTCTCAAATAAAGCAGTTTCTCTCTCACAATAAACAGCCTTGCGGTGAGAATTCTTTGAAACGAGCTCATGTGATATCTTGGGTTTATTATCACTTTGAAAATGTTTTGACTGTCATTAATTGCGGAACATATCAAGAAAAAACAAGCCTATCGGTTGAGGATGGAAGAGAAATACTAAAACATATGAAAATTTTGATTTTCTAGTGCTTCTATTTCAAAATGAGTCGTGACTCAATGATAATAAAAGAAATTAACTTGAGTAACTTCTTTGAAAACAGTCAGAGCTCACCAGGTTTATTATTTAGAGCTCACCAGGGTCTCTGGCGTGAATTACAAAAAAGTAAAAAATATATGAAAGATAGCTATCGTGGTGTTTTCGTCATGTTGAAAACATTGATCTATCGCCCAGTATTAAGATCTGCTTTAAATACCGTGAAGTGCGCAATAATTACACATTTCGGAGAAAAAAAGAAAAGCTGGTCACGAAAACTGGAAAAAAAATAATTTTCCTGCGTCATTTCAGCCCGATGGTTTCTGTTGATCGGACCATAAATCAGAGCAATGGAGCGTGGAAATAACAGCTGACCTTGTGCGTACAACATTCCAACTTTCCTCGTTCGTCGAGCGTGCATCACCGCCGGAGATAAAAAAATAATTGTTCAAAAGGAAAAAAGGTTGCCGTAAAAACACTCAGATACCAAAGTAGTTTTCCCCGTGGGCAATAATTTCAGCGAGACGCATTTCTGACGGTAGACTTAGATGTTTTTATTTTATTTTGATTGTATAATTAATGGAAAAGGTAATCTATTCATTTACAGGGAAATGATAGCCCGAACATATTTCGTATGCGGATAGTCGTGTTGTCTGTTATTTACTGCAGATACGCCGTTTTATAACCGCGTGTTAAGAAGTGACGCGTGAACTGGACAATACTAAAAAAACAGTGCGCATTTGCTACGGATATTCTGGTGATCATTCATAACCAAGCAAGGACGATGACAAGGAGGCTACGAGAGAAAAGATTGAAATATTCCAGTCCAAGCATTGCTTTCCTTATTTTCACAGAGGTAATAGACAATTCCAGAAATCTTGCATGTATCGAGCGTGAAATAATCAGGCGGAAAAAGAATTTCGTGTCACTGGAAAGTCTGAGGAGTATAAATTAACCATTAAGTCATCTGTCACTATGTATTTAGCTTTCCTCCAACTCTAAGAAAAGAATAAATTATTTTTTTTCATTTCACAGTTCAAGTTAAAGTTAATATTTTGAAGCCATTACAATCATCGGAATCTAATAAATTACAGGCAGGCTGATTGCAATAGTATTGCGAGGAAAACTATCCTAGTTGGCAGCCACGTCCTAACAGTTACTACAGGTATTTCCTACTACAGGTCCTGTATTTCCATGTAACACTTTATTCCAAAAGAAAGTGTATGAAGCCCAAGAGTATCAGTAGCGTAAGTTAAGACATATCTGCATTAGATTTAAGGGTAGTAATTTAAACATTTTCGAAAATCCTTATGGAATTTTGAAGAAATAGATAAATTAGTGTAAGAATTCGATTGATGAGTGCTGAGTTAAATAATTTAAAAACGTGAAGAGTATTAAAAACTCATTACAATGGTATTCAGATATGTTAAAACGAGAGATTTGAACATTGTTTTCAATCACATTGAAAAATAAATATATTTGAGGGCCAAAGATTAAAGGTTAGGACACCCATTCGGTCTCTCGGTTTTCATAGAAAATAGTAAATTATTTTTTTTTTATCGGAAATTAGCCAAAGTTAACATCCAAGAGCCCAACCCAGATTCCATGGGGATAAAAACCCTATTCTAATAACACGAATAAATAAGCCCCAGGCATACAAATTATTTAATGCAAGGGGAGATAAACGTTAAATGCTTCCTTTGGGGCGCTAAAAATCCGTTATTGAGCAATATATATTTTTTTTAGAAAAATATGTTGATGCGTCAACAGGATGAGGAAATCGTAATTGGCCATCATCGAAAAATGTTTAGAAGTCCATTTAATCAAGAATGTTTATTTGTGCCTTTGGCGAAAGGAAAGATAAAATTGCTCCCGTGTCTCTTGTGACGCACACGCAATCTCTGAAGTTGTTTTTTTTATAGCTGCCGGAGGATTGACATCAAATTAATGCACAGCAATTACGCTGTCCGTATTCTCTAAGATGCATCAGTTACTGCTAAACTATAGCGTGCTCATCCACAGACTTTGATTTTTATTCACGCAACGTCCATTACACCTTCCCCATGTAATATTACGTTTTATCTTTGGTATTCCCGTTGGCATGAAACACGAGATTAACTGGGAAAATACTGTTGGTGATAAAGATCAGGAAGATACATTTTTGAGACTGCAAGTATATAAGTAAGTATTTTTGTTAATGAAATAAGGTTTATTGTTGGTATCACACAATGGAATATACTTGAAAATTACCTATAAACGAAATTCATCCACCCATTTGAAAGTCGAACTTGCGGAAATGAATGTGACATGCGAAATAAGAATATTTTTTTCCGAGGAGATTCAGAAAGTAGGAGAAATAATCTACCGATAGATTCTTGTATACTGCTATTATTTTTATGTACATGACTATGCTAGAATAGTAATAATGTCATCATAATGAGGAAACCAAAAGCAGGTTCGGAAGATCAATAACAATTCCCTTGGCAAAAACATTTAAAGTTACAAAATTATTTATTAAATTTCATCAAATAATGGTAACTACTTACTTGTCGATAAGAAATAATTTAAATAGCTGGTTACGAGCACGCGTTTGGCCTCTTCGGTGAAAGCACTCCAAAATGGAACCGTGTTTAAGACATTATATTTACTCATTCACGTATAAAAACAAAGCTTTAAACGGAAATATATTTCAGTTAATACCTTATTTGAATATGTAAGTTATCTATTAGGGAATCTTACCCAGTGTTTCAGTTCACTTGTTCACCAGCAACTTCTGATCCGTTACGTTGAGCGGAATGGTGAATTAAATAAGTGAAACATGTGGAAACCATTGCGTTTGATATCTACTCGCATCAGACGCATTGTTGACCCTCGGGTAGTTAAGTCTAAATTAAAATGAGGGATAAATTGCATTGCGCAAACTTACTCTCTCGCATGGAGTGGTAAGGATACTCTTCTCCAATTAATATTATATTGACAAAGAATAGTTTTCATACTGAGTAATGTAATTTTTTCACTCTTTTTTAATGAAAAGTTATAAAGCGCATGAGAACTCCAGCGAGATATCCACGATAGGCTAGTGTCAGAGGCGCAATTTGTTATGATTCCTCAAAAAGCAAGAGTGTAAGAATGGAAAAGTGGCTTATCTTATATGAGGAACAGGCATTTTAGCCACCTAAAATTGAAATCAGATATACGTAGTTTGATTATGTCGTGAGTATGTAACTCAACTCTAAACACAATGGACTTGGGATGCTGGGTGTTAATATCAGTGGCGCAATCATGCATGCTTTCGTAAAGGCAGGAGTTAAAAAATGGAAAAGATGCCTACTTCACGCAAAATAAACATACGCGACCACTTGGAAATTAAATTGAAAAATCGTGGCCAGATAATGTTGTGAGGTTGTAACTTTACCCTGAAAAAATTGGGCTTGGGATTTTGGCTAAATGAATAAAGTTAAAAAAACTTTTTACTTTCATGCTACATGTGCAGGATGTTAGGAAAGTTTGGAGCGCTAGCTTTGAAAGTTCTTTTTTAGCGTTTCATCACACGCCACTCACATGTCTCGTCCCCAGAGGCGCGGCTGCTTGCCATCCTTCCACGGAAGGCCTGGCACTCCCGTCGCCGCACCAATTGTGCTCGCTGTCCGTTGCCCAGGGGTCGGCCGGTTTGAAATGACTTCCAATGACGGGTCCCATCTCTTGCCCTCCTCCTTCCAGTTATCCTTCAAGCTTGTCTCCCGCAGTTCTTTCAGCCACCCCTCATCCAACTGACCGCTTTTTGAAGTCCCATGACGGCGCAAAATTTGATATTTTGAGGGTGTTCACGGCCTCCTCCTTTGAAATCGGCCGAGTTCACACCAACTATTTGACTGGTGTTGCGGTGCTTCAAAGGAGACCGGCAGAAAAAAATACATGAGCGTGTTCCTGGCCTGCTTTCTTATTTTTTTATTCGTTTTCGCGTTTTTCCAATAACTTTCATGGACCATACCGTATACGTCTTTCCCCCTCTTTTCATATTCAGGAAAATAAGCTTCGTTGGAACCCTCTGGTTATCTTCTTTTCCCCTACACTTATTACCTACCTTGTTTTAATATTGCCACCTAAACCCTGTTTCTTTGAGACAAAAAAATTGAGATTTAAGGTTGAAATCGATGAAGACGTAGACTCACATATGAAGGACTCCGTGTTGAAGGGGACCAAGTCCAATTTTACCATTTATAATTACTAAAAATTGTATAGGATGGCTAAAGTCGTATATGTTTAGTCTATATAAAATGTCTCCAACGGTGACACCACGGACAATTGGAGGTAGAGTCGGTGATGGTGATGAATTAGTGATTTATGGACCATTCTCTGAGTCCAAGAATCTATATCAAGGAGGTGCTAATCTTAAAATGCAAGCATCACTACCACCATAATAAATGCGAGTTGAAAGGAAATGACCACTAGGGTGGGCCGAAGTTAGTTTTTTTCTGAATCAAATTTGTCCTGTGCGGGAAAGTGGTGTACTGATATGAGGATCTTGCTTACAAATTTTTTTTCAAAATCCGATAATATTAACCACTGCCGCCCAAGCCCTAAAGTTTAAAATTTTACGAAAATTCAGGCGCAAATGGGAAAAAAATGCCCATGGAGACTGGGGTATTTGAGAACATTTTCGTTAGTGTCAACGATGAATTTATTTTTTTTATTAAATATCTGAAATTGTTAATTAATTTGACGAAATCTATGGCTCCACGACGCCTGGGAATGCTCAATAATGTTTGAGCATAGGCAATACGCAAACCAACCAAAATTTCTGGCGACATAGGACATCACTTCACATTTTGCATTATGGAAGCCGTAATTATCATAATTTTCCTTCTTTTTCAAATTTTTACCTTTGAAAATGTTTCAGTGATCATTTTTCATAAATTAATCTGTGGAAAATACCTAAAAAAATCATAAAGTTTGAAATTAACGTTAATTGTGATGAATAAGTACCTGCCCTATATTCAATGCTCACCACAAAGATGATTCAACGAGTTTCATTCTCCTCACAATGCATATTCTTTAAGAGATAGTCGGTATAGCACGTTTGAAGTGAGTCAGAAATGATAGAGGTGTTGTGTGGGAGAGGTGGGGAAGGAATTACCGAGACGGGGATTAACCTTGGCGGGTCCCCAGCGAAGAGTCGATCTATGAATGCCTTGCTTATGAGGTGGACACAATTCTCAGACTGGTCATATCCCAGTATAGACCCTCCTTCAAATGATGTTTACACTCCTTTGCCACATGCTGCTACTATTGAAATGACATTTGGAAAATATTTTGCATGCGAGATCCTCATATCAGTACACAACTTTCCCGCATAGGGCAAGTTTAATTCGAAAAAAACATATTTCGGCCCACCCTAATGACCACTCTTCTGGCTTTCATTTAATTTGTAATTAACTCCCGTTAAATTTTTTCTAACAATCAGCTGATATTACCACATCAGCTCGTTATGAAGCTTTTGTATGAAAAAAATTAAAATAAAGATTAAATCCCTCATAAAAATTCCTATGTCAGAGCTCATCAGTAATTTTAACGGTCGACGATTCTAAGCATTCATTCCTTATGTAGTTATAGCTGCAATTTGGATCTGGAAGTAGTAGGTGCAGAGCAGGAGGTTTTCTGAGAAAGGTGCCGATCTCTGAAAATTATGGAGAAAGGTAAGCGTTGCAGGATTGAACACATTTTCCTCATTGCTCAATCACGTTATTGTTATATTCAAAAATTTAAGATAATATTATCATCGGCTTGTTGTGGTAAGTGCCTACTCTTGAAAGGGCTCTAAGAAAAAGCGAACATTAAGAATAGCAATTGCGGAGGCATTAAATATAACCTGGAACAAGATAACTATTGATAAAATAAATCAATGTAAAATATTTCTGTTTTTTAGGTTATATACAACTTATGACATAATCATTTATTGCAGGAATTTATACTACGAATATTCAAGGTTTTACTAACTAAATTTAAAAAAAAGAGTGCAGCATTTTTTGGCATTTCCTTTAAGCTGCTCTCCTCATAAATGCTCTTAATATTTATTTATTTATGTTTGCTTATGTAGGCAATATCCATTTTCTTTCAAATATCCATTTTCTGAACGACTTGGTTCTTGAAACTTATGTTACTTGTTGTGAAATGTCATGCAAAAATTTTGACCACATGAAAAGTGTGTGTTCACCTCTTTCAATGTATTTAAAAAAAGTCTTATTCGGCTCAGGAAAAACTTTGGATAATAACATCTTTTAAGAGACTTGTAGGTTTTAACTTACATCCATGAAACGGTGATACACATTTATCGACAGGGTTACAGCTTCTCCTAGACGCGAAGGAGACATAAAACCAAAGAAAATTTCATAAATATTTTGGACTATGGCAGTAGGAGTTTTAAAAGCGGAAAGCTTGTATCTCATGCCAAATGCATTATTTTAGTTCACTGTATCTTCGGAACGATTATTTTACGCTTCTTTGTACCCTTATAATCATGTAGTTTGTTTGGTATAAACCTTTCGTTCTTGAAAAAAAGGAACGAAAAAAATGAATTACAAAGTTAAATATCCATGTGAGGATAGCTTAAAACTTAATAGCTTAAAACGTCTAAAGAATTACGATAACATTCACCCCATGCTTTATCTTATTTAACATCGCATTTGATAAATCTCAACAGACTAAAGCCCATTTTGGCTTCGGGAAGTTCCACTAGCCTTTTTAACGTTACGCAGCTGCTGCTCTAACTACGTAGTACCTTCGTCCTTTTCATGCAAAAAAAAACTATCCAATGGCCATATTCATCCCTTAAAAGTTATAACCTTGGTGTGCTCAGTTGGCGACAATAGCGACCGCTGCTATACATTTTTCATACATTCCTCTTATCTGAAAAACCAGGTGTGTTCCCAACCCAGTAGTCGTAAGCGATATTTAATCGCTATGGGCTACTAATTATACAGCCATATTAGAAAAAATAAGGCGTGATTAATGAGCCAACTAATACCTTGAAAATCTGTAGCTAAGTATAAACCGCATGATTAATTTGATCCGTGGAGGAAAATTCCAGGGATTAATTTTCGGTGGCAGTTTCTGCCACTCCCAAAAGCACTGATTATTGGTTAGGTAAATTTTTGAAGAAGGAAACAACTGGATTTATCTGCTACAGCATAAAGAATAGGGATGGCTAAAAAAAGGTCAAAATTCACGAGCAAACTCCCAATATGGTAACCCAGATGAATATCTAAGAATGGTTCTTTCCAACGCCCGTTGGAGGCCTATTTATTCAGAACGCATCGAGTTCATTTTTCCTCGTCCCTTCCTTCTTCATAAACAGCCGCTATTACCACCTGATGGGATCGCTTTCTAAAGGGATACGCTCTGTCGTTTGTGCCAGCCATCTGATATTAATTACGACCCTTTATAATGTGAAAATAGCGTGACCACCGATATATCTCTTTCCCATGAGGCTGTGATGGCTGATCAGAGGGACGAAAAGCGACGAATATCCGCTTAAATGCAGCGCCACATGCACCCACAGGGACGCGCTGATGTTGATTCTTGGCGTGGTACGACTGCGAAACATTCGTCAGCATTAGCTTTCCCATTTTTTTCATTTTTCCGGTCAATCCCAGACTTAGCTTTTTCATTTAGAGGATTAGAAAAAGGGATAAATGAATCTCTTACATAAAGGCTAAAACCTTAATATGATGTCTTGTATTTTTCTATTTTCTTTAATTTAGTTCACATGGCCTTAAAATAAGGAAACATGAAACCAATCATGTGTTACATGTCATTATGTTTCAAATTAAAACAAAAGCAATAAAATTCACATTATACCTTATCTTGTTTAATGTCATATGTAATAAATTTGAAGAGACAAAAGCTCATTTTGGCTTTGTAAAAATGCCACAAGATTTACCAATATTTTCGATGGTATAAGGGTGATCGTTTGATAATTTCAGTAGAACAAGAAAGAAAATAGGAATTTCAATCACAAAGTAGGAGGCTGCAGGTATGTAGACCTTTTATACAAGCACATGGATAAATTTGTTGCATAGGAAAATTACGGTTGAATCGTTTAGAAACATACAAGTCGATTGTTAAAAAACCAAGTGATGATGGTTATGAGTAATTTTCAACAAACCAACAGTCTTTCTGGACCAATCAGTGTCATACAAATAATTTTCTCTTTAGTCGTCCATTTCCTTTCCTTCCACAAACCATTCTGACGAATATATTTACATCGATTATTACTGTTATGAATCTGTTATGAATTACTGTTTAATTACTGACTATTATGTACCAGCTTCTTCTTGCCCCAAAAATTTCTAGTTTACTTTTTTCTATTATTTTTATCTGTTTCCTCTCTTCATTTATTTTTTCTAAATCTTCAAATTTTGTCTTCCTTTGCATACAGTCAATTTTTTCACTAGCTCTTGTTACAAGACTAGTCTTGAACTTGAACAAAGACTCAGAGTCTTTGTTCAAGTCCAGCATTCGACAAGTGTTCTGAAAGATGATTTTTGCAAACTTTCTTGATGTTAGGTGTGATTATTTGCTCGGCTGAAGATAACTCGTACCTGGGAAAACTTATTACGCCGCTACCATTATTTTTTTCACTGCTGCCATAAAACCATTATCCTATTAATGATTTATGCATCCTAGTTAACAGAGTTGTTTTATTTGTTATATCTTCTGGTTGTTTATTTTTATATATGATTATGCACGTCCCTATTTCTTTCTGTACAAATCTATTTTGCTTTCGTAAGATTGATGTAATATTGACATATCCTTACAAGTTACGTCAATAAATTACCTGTTCATGACCAACTGTTCTGAGAAAGAAAAGGCTACATATTCTTAAAAAATGAAGAATGAGATTAATTCATAAATATAAAAAACGTAATAAGACTGGCATCATACTCGAGCAACTAAATTGGCTTAAAACCCATCAAGTGTTGGACAGTGTTAAGATGTATTCATAAAATTAAATTAGAGCCATCTAATGCAGCAAACCTTCTGTCGGTAATAGTGAATATTCATGAATACACAACAGGAGCAAAGTTTAACTTTTTCCCCATGTTATTAAATCAAATACTATAAACCATGGTTGTAAATTTTGTACGATTTGCATTGATATTAATTCTATTAGTCGCGAAAACAAATTTTTTTTTTGGGAAAGAAGATGTTTGTCTAAGAAACGTATAAAAGAGGTTTATCAAGTGTGATGTTATAAGTATAGCTAGCCAATGCTTTTTTGTATTGAAAATTATTTGTCAAAATGTTAATATATGTTATAAATATGTGTTAAGATATAAAGCCAAGCTGTAGTTCCTTGTTGATAGTGCAATTTTAAATTAAATTTATTTATTTTATTTTGTACTAAGAATAACTGTTTGCTTAAAAATGATTTTTAAATTTGCAAAGAAATCATAAAGGATTCGTAGAGAACTTAAAACTTATTGCTTCTTTTTATGATGAATGAATACCCTAAGTACAGTGTCATCCACTCTCACAAGCCATGGCGTCATTGTCGCTTCCTTCATCTCAAAGCGGTCGTTGGGACGAGAGAAGTGCATGTGAAGCTTGAATTTCGCAGTGTTTTCTGAAAAAAAGTCTTGAATCATCGTCTACTTTCGCATTCTTACGTCGAAAATTACGAATCACATTGCGAGAACTCCCTTTGAATGGGAAACTTAAGTTTGAGTCGGAATTCCTTTCATGAACTCCAAAGGAAATTTGAATACAATTGATGAAGCGCACCGCATGTCAAAATGTTTTTTCCTCTCCCTCAATCTCATAAGACAGTCTCATTAGGAAGTAGCACAGTGTTTAATCGTTTTTTATCTGAAATTCTGCCTCTGATTGCTGGATAAGGAAGCAAGATGATATTTTCATAGTGTTTGACGACATGCATAGTTTAAAATGCATTCAGCGAATGATCAATTGCTCGCCTCATGCTTTCGCTGTATAGGGAGTGGATGTGATGAAAGGACTCGATGTTGCTTTTCCAAGAAATGAACAGGTCGTAAATCTTGTGGCATTCTGATAAAGAGTTTATAATGCGTAGGGCGTGCATTGGAGATCAGTCTTCAGATCTCTGGTGAGGTGATGATGACTTTCTTTCGATGATGAAATCTTCTTCCGCTTTTATATATTCCAGACCGTTAGGAAATAAAACGAAAAAAGAGACACATTGAATTGACCGTTTGTCACTCAGCTAAGATTAATTTACATCATTGCACGTGACACCTTATGTTGTTTATTATTCGAATTTCTAAGACCATATTTGTGGTAAAAATAAGCTGTAGTATTATTTTTTGTAATATAAATATTGAAAGATGACCGTGAGGTTGAATTTTATTTATTAATTTGGATTTAAGTAACAAAATATCTTCGCTTATAATAGACAATCTTTTGAAAACCATCGTCGATACATATATCAATCTCAACGTGCGAATAGGCTTTTATTTTCATTAACTCATTTGAAATTCTGTGGACTTGCACTGCAAAAGTCCTATAGAGTAATACAAAATTAATCAAGGTTAGTTAACTACCATAACCAATTATCATTCAATGTTCCTTTTACTTTGCAGAATGAATTATTCCAACTTCCTATCCCATATATGACACCATCCGTCATATCCTAGGTATTCTGTGGAATATTGGCTAAGATTCTGTGTTGGCAGAGTTGGCCATGAGTTTTTCCTTATTGTACAATTAATAAAATAGCAATAGATGAATCCATCTGAAGGTAATTCAATGAGCAGCAGACTTTAGATTGCAGCAGCCACGATCATTTAGTCGCTGCAGACCAGATAATAATTGAAGGGGTGGAATTGTCGTTAAGTTGGAAATTGATTCATAAAATTACAGTAATAGTGATTTCAATAAAAATGATTATTTCGGCTTATTGGTGTATATAATTCGTGCTTGATATGTGAAGCCTATTCAATTAGGCGACAAAATTCGATATTTTCATCTTACCATAATCATCTATCTGATTTCAAAAGGATGAAATGAGTCTTTGTTGGATTTAAAACATCCTCTTTCTCAGACACGTGCGGAAAAGATGTCCAAAAAAACATGATTTCATCTAAAAGGGTCGCTACATCGTACTAACTCGCGATTCCCCATTCTGAATTAGTCGTTCCGGCACATATCTGTGCTATTTGATGTTGTGAAAAAAATTTATCTGTAGTATAAAAATAAAATGTAGGCATTAACGTCGCAGTAAAATTTCACGACGAGCCGTGAAATTTAACGGCGAAACGTTAAACGAATAAAACGTTAACGCCACGGTTATCACCAGAAGCTGCTGAGAATGGCCTTCCAAGACCCAAGGCATCACTCGATCCACGTACAATTTTGGTCCGTGGAAGGTGTGCTTTGGGGGTAGTTGAGTCATGGTGAGATAGAAGCAATATAGCCAAGCTAGCAACTTTGTGGCTACATCCAGCGAATTTTTAAGTCTTGGGCGACAAAATATAAAAGTTAGCACTTAGTGACCAATAGAGACCTTATCAATAGGAATAGACCAATATCAGGACCTTATGAGATATCCGATGGTGAGACATTTATCTGGAGGAAAGTTAAATGATGTCCAATGAATTGGAATGATAGGATGAGGTATGTCCAAATATCTACCAATCATCCGGTAGAATACCAAAATTAATGACTGAGTGAAAAATTTCGCAGCTTTCAATATTTTAACTCGTCATCAGACGTCCTGACGATGACCTACAACTTCAAAACGCAGGTGGATTGTTAATTCTATAATACTATATGTAAAAATGATTTGGTATCTATCTGTATTTTCTTAACTCTGCTTCTAATAAACTCCTAAACCGTTTGAGCTGATGTTTTTTAATATATTAGCGCATATACTGAGTAATGCTTTATCCTATATATATAAAAGGGCTTAGAACCAAAAGACCCGCAGGGTTCTTGAGTGAAGTAGCACCTCTCTTTCACTTTTTCATCCAAGGACCTTCCTACTATACGCTTGATAATTCCTAATTTTTTAAAGCTGTACCACATATGTTTAATATGTGTGTTCTCCACAATATGTTTGTAGCAAAGGTATTTCCCAGATATTTTACTTCATCTGACGACTTTATGTTTACTCCACCCACAGTGTAGACATAGAATTGGCGTGTTGACTTCTGCAAGAAGTGTACTACAGTGCATTTACTTAGATTTAGATCAAGACACCACTAGGTATTGGCATTTGGTCCGATGATAGAAATTCGTCACGTGACACAACAATGAAGTGTTCGAGATTTTGCTGTACATATGATAAATTCGTAAAATTCTCACGCAACCTTCCCCATCGGGTTTTTCTCACCGAGTTATTGGCAATGGAATCTATGCTATCGTTTAGAGTCGCAAAATTCAACATATTAGACGCATAAGTTATCCTTCCGAGTGTATTAAACACACCAACAATGCAGCGGCTTTTTTAGTTGAAGTCAGCAGCTGAATCCGATTAAGTGTGAGTTGGCAACACTGGATAAAAGTGAGGGTGAGAGAGAAATATAGCCAGAGCGTCAAGATTGATAGTAATGGCGCTCAAGACAGCGTGAACAACGTGTCAAGGCGTACAGAGCAGCGGGGCACATAGTGGATCTCGTCGAGGATGGGAAATGGGGAAGGATAAGAGAAGACGTTTTAGAGGTGGAGGAGAGGGGTTTTGGGTTGTTCTTGCCTTACCGCCGTGGGTGTGTCAGCCAGCGGAAAGGATTCCAGGTAATGGGATCCGAAGTAGAGAGAGAAGAGAGCAGAAACACGTCGAGTTTGTAAGAGGGGGCGGGGACTGACCTTAGGAAGGACGGTTTGGGAGGGTGGAGAGAAGAGCCGAGGAGGTGACAAGAGAGAGAGCGAGAGGAGAGGTAAGAAGTTCGTATCTTAGGTGCTTCCCTGGACACATAACGAGCCTCCACCTACCGCTACGAGGATTCTTCGAGGCGAGTGGGAAGAGATTCTTTCTCCTCTTCAGTGAATTTTAGTCCCTTGCGCAAATATTTATTTACTTACGTAATTATTACTGAATGACATTGCTCATTGAATGTCAGCAGGGCAAAGGAAAGAATACAGAATTTGCATATTATTGAGAGAATTCTTCCGAAATGACGTGCAAAATGAATTTACAATTTAGCAATCACTTACCTCACATTGCTCGCACTTTCCGGCTTTTGGCATGTGGGTCATCCGTTTTTGTAAATAAACAAACACAAGCCGATGTAACCATGGTAAAAATCTTGAAACGAGTGATTAAATTATCAAAACACTCTGTATTCAGTAGGCCAAAATTGAACGACTTAAATGTAAAACTCACGTCAGTCTTTCTCGCACAATATACTCCAAGCCTCGTCTAATGTATATTCTATCACTTTATGAAGTTGAAAAATTTGTTACCCTACATTTTAATCTCCAATTTTTTCCATTATTTTCATTATTTGGCCCTGAAACATTTTCTGAGCTCAAATTCGGTTCTTTAACAAATTTTCCCAGACCTAGTCCAATGAATTTGTCGGATCAGCCCTATGGATCTCTCGTGTCCGAAACCTTCAAAACATGATGCCTCATTGAAATCATTGGAGCCGTTTATAAGACACATTTTACATTCTTTCATTCATAAAATTATTATTCGTTTATTATCATGTTGCCATTCATGCCTAAGGCTTATATTTAATTGTTTCACTGTAGGTTTTCACCACTTCCACCATTTTCTTGTTTCAAAATGACGAATACTTAAATCTCAAATATGCCCGTTTCGAGGCATTATATGCACGGCACCTGGCCAATAGTACACATTTTTCCTTTACAGACTTTAAGAATATACACAGCGGATGAGAACGCAATTCCTGGGTGGTCTAACTAATTATATAATGTGTTTTTCCCTTGAATTCTACCAATCCGTGTGAAACCATTTTCACCATCCATTTTCACCGTTATTTATCTCAATCGCTATCTCCATAGTAATAAACGCTCATTAAAGTTATACAGATTTAAAATTCGTTTTACCCATGTGAAGCGAAATTCCTTTAACAGCTATATTTATTTAGGTGAGGATTCATTTAGGGCATTTTATTACAGACATCATCTGTATGTCTTCCTCAAAAAACTAGAGTGAAAAAATTGCTAGATTTATTTATTCCGTTGTACTAAGAGTATTATTCTTTTCATGATTTCAAAATGATCGGGAAAATACAGTTTTTAGAAACCCCCATTTTTCACAGCTCTTTAGGAGTATAGTTAGCATTTATCTTATCGAACAATTGACCTTCAATGGAAGCAAGTTAATACCCAAATAGCACATTAATTCCAAGTATTTTTTTGCGTTGAGATATGTTTGGAGTTATCTAACAGATTTATCTGAGGTCACAGTTATGGTCGAAATAACTCAATGACCAGCTTAACCCAATGCGAATTTCTTCCTAAAAATCATCTGAGTCCACTCTCAAATTTAGAGTTCGGCGTCCAGATATAAGATTTTCTTAGGCATTGAGTATATTTGGGTTTTTTTTTTCTCAAACAAGGGCGTATTACTTCATCTAAAAATGCACAACCACTTAATTCAAATGATTTTTCGGAGAATATTGTCAGCGGGCATAAATGATGTTCGTGGAAATATCGGAAAAAAATATAAGTTCTACATCAGTGGTCAAGCATATAATAATTAAAAAAAACGTTCCGATTCCCTTATTTTTCTAGAAATGAAGTTGATATAAGGCTTCTGAGTTGGAAAAAAACAAATCGAGATCGTTTGGTACTTGAAAGAGGACACGCGAGGAATAAATTAAAATGTGAACTCCACAAATGTAAGTGGTGCATTGCTTTTTGATACCTTCCGGACGACCGTAAATTTCACTCCTTCGCTCCGCCCATGAAATCTAAAAAAGGACACATTAATCAAAAGAGAAATGGGGAGAGATTTCTGGTTTTGAAACCGGCTATTTTTATTCGAAAAATTATCCTCCAAATCTCCAGGGTGTAAGGCAGGTTGCGTATGGTTACTAAGCATGCACTGCGTTCAATGCCACGAAACATTTAGCAACTATATACATGATGAGACTTTTGCGTACATTTTCTCTGCTAAATTTAATGCAAGTTTGATGGTTTTTGGTTTCCTGCAACTTATTTTGATTGCTCTTATGTCAGTACTATTGCATCAGCTCAAGTTGCTGTTCTAAAGGATTCGTATTTAGAATTGCAGCAAATCGGCATTGAACAGATTCACCACCATTTAAGCCCCACGAAACCTGGACGATAAAAGCAATAAACATTCGCGATTATAAATACATTAGGTACTAGCGGAAGGTACCCGTTAAAAGTCAACGGGTGTGAAAAACATTGAACTTATTTTTTAAGAAAACCACAAAGCCTGAAGAAAAACTGTCAGCATGGTCATTTGAGGAGTTCGTAGCCTATCTTGTATGTTGTGTTCGTTGCAGTAAACACGCTGACCTTTTTCCAGGTGTACGGAGAGATGAGTTACCGTTGGTCCTCTTTCACGACGGGAAACCCAAAAATGGGCCACGCAGACTCACTACTACTTAAATAGCACCCAGGTTGATAGATGGCCAACCTCCGGTTCTTTTGAGCCGTCTGCTGAGTGATTAACAGATTGATCAATTCCCTTGTGTGCATACATTTATTTTCATTCAATGACTTAATTGAGTTGCGCTATTCAACGTTGATATGAGCGTTGAGTATCTCAATTCGGATCGGAGAGTAGGGTACAATCTAGCTGTTGACAACTTAAAAAGGAGTGTTTGTAGCAGCAGCCATGTTTATTTGACCTATGAATCTCCCATCACCCGGGCCGCGCCTTCGGCATAAAGGGTAGCCATAATCATTGCTTTCGTTTGCTAAGTAAAAAATCCATAGTAATTCTTAGTGCACTTGTCGATTTTCATGCACGGATGTTGTTCATTGCGCAGAATTTCCGTTCTTCTTTCGGGTAAGAAGCATGTAGTGACGTCATTGTAATTTCCACCATGTTAAAACAGATTGAAGTTTTGAAACAGATGGGTCACTATTTGAACCAGATTTATAGCTTGTTACCCGTCCGTAGGTTGGATTAGGATGACATTCGTGCGGCTCTTAGCGTAACCCGAGAAACACCACTGTGAGATTCTCATGAGATCGCTGGTGGGCATGTCTTTGAGCACCCAAGTCTAACTTTTGTTGTTTTTATTGCAAGAGCTCATTTTCTCGCAAAGAAGATATTCCTCTTGCTTTAGAATATTGATTCAAAAGGTTACTCTTTTTTTCTATAAGGCATGTTGATGGATAAGTCCAAGGAAGGGAAACACCGTGGCGAGTGAGAGCCTTGAATATTCAACTATATTATTTTCGCGCTTTTTGGTCACCCATCACCTCTATGTAAGACAACGTAATATTTCATGAACTCCCCTTCCAATTTTACGTAACGAAACTTAGATATTTGAAAATATGTGTATTGATTAACTTTTCGATGAAAGATGATTTGCTCAATTATTAAAACTATACACAATCAGGAGATAGTGAAAATGCACCAGGTAATATTGTAGAATATTGGTGGTACTTGCAACGTAAAATGTGTTTCAGGAAAATGTTTAGCCTTGAGAGAGTAAACACATCCACCGTCAGAACGCCTGTATTTATGCTGTGCTTTTATTTTCGGTACTTTAACTGGATATGTTCTGTCACTTTTAGAGACCTTTCCTTAAGAGAAAACTTGTCGTGCTTGCAGTACTAAAAATACGGGTATTCGTCCAACGATTATTAAATAGTGGTTCTATATTCACGATTAAGTGAAATCTTACATTAGATGAATTCGGACTACCACACCCCCCCCCCCCTAACTAAGGGAACGTAATTAGAGCCCAACGCCCCCCACAAATGCCTTACATAATACTTGAATTCCTCGCAACAAAAACATTAAACCTGTATCATATGTCTAGCAATACATTTGAGATGAATGGCCAAACGCAAATACCTTAGAGCATTTGAATTTTGAAAAATGAAGCAGGCACACGAGCCACGGTTTCAGCTGTGTTTGTGTTTCAGCGACAACTTACCAAGATGTGTTAGACCAAATTGCGTTCCCTTCTACTGATTTAAAACTGGTTCGCAAGAGGACAATGAATGCTGAGAAGAGACGAAAACTCTACATAATCCAGCTGAAAAACATCACGCCAGACATTGTCGGTTCTTGTTCACTGTTATAATTTTCTTCACGTCTACCAGCCAATATATGCTCTCATACTCACGATCCCTTCTTATCATTATATATGAACCCTTCCCGCACGTGGAGAGAAATGAATGTTATAAACTGCTGAACTCTTTCCCATATTTTATATTCATAGTCCAACATCGTAAGTAATTAGGTAAGTAATTTATTGATTGCTCTGAGTACAGGCCCTTAAAAGAAAAAATACATACATGTTCATAGGTGACATAATGTGAATAATCAAACGTATATTGTAGGTATTAAAGAAACTTTGACTCCACCGAATGTTTTAAGTCTCACAAAAGACTCCGGCTGTGAATTTTGTTAAAATATTCAGTGAATGTTGTGAAGTCAGATTGTGTCTCCCATTGAAGTTCATTTTTCATCAAAGTTGAATGCCCTGCCACTCTGCCGGAATGAAGAGGTCCACTCGTTACCTCCCGACGAGATAGGGGAAAAATATTATACCGACGAAGCATTTCTACTAATTGCTCTACGGCAATTAAAAAGTTTCCGAAATATATACAAGTTTCGGGCACCATCGTAAAACTCCTTCTCTGATGCTTGCAAGTGGCATTAAGTGCCGCGAGATGGGAACTTTGTTTAATTTTTTTTTCCGGCCTGAAGGGGGTTTGAGCGGCAAAGTGGTTCTTTCTGAGGAGGAGGGGCGTCTGTAAAAAGGGTTCACGTGGGAGAGAAATGGCAGAGGGTGTAACGAGAAGGGGGAGGATGGGGGAAGAGGAAAAAAACGGTAGATGCAGAGAGAGAGGGAGGAAGTGAAGGCCAAGGGACCGATTGTCACATAACTCCACCCTTGCGGTGGTCTACCAGGGGTGCAAGGTGTTCCGCCTTCTCAGGATCTATCCCCCCTCACCGCGCCCGCCCCCCTTCGCCGCAGAACACTGTCATTCCATCCAGCTTTGCGTTTCCTTCCCCCATTTCCCCCTGCACCTCTTATTCATCCTTCACTCGAAATCCCCTTGGCGTTTCATCTTCCCTCCTCCTTGACACCCCCCACCATACTTCCCCCCGTCTTATCCCGGTTTCTTCTCTGTCCGCATACGCTATCTTTCATTCTAACTTTCCCAGCTTCTCTCATGCCCCTCACACTTTGTTTTCCCCTAGCCCACATTGCAAACTAGTTGCGTAAACTGAAAGTTTTCGAGACGGTTTTCTCAAAGCTAAGCTTAAAAATTAGGGAGCATCTAACTGAAATGTATACATATAAACAGTGCCGGGCTCAAGCCATTTTACGAGTGTGAGAAAAGTTTAATTTGGTCACCCCTAGCAAAGAATTTTCTTACCAATTCTGATCTCTTCGATCGCGTGTTAATTTGAAGGCGCTCTTGGATTTAAGAACGACCCTCTTAACATTATAGCTTCCTTTCCCACCAGGAAGTTAATTTGTAATCTATGCTAAGTTGTCTTCAAGCTATGATTATTGCCATTAAAAGTTTTGATCGGGATTATTTACATTAAACATATTTCTTGAGGGTGGTTGAAAAATTTACCGAAAAATGCTGTGCAACTGAGTTTTTGCATAAAATATATTTTTTCGAAGAAACCTTACCGTCTTATAGAGAACTGAAGGAAGATTATGAAAAATTCATGTGTATGTGGTGTAAAATGCTTAGTAATGTCCTAGCATTACAAATAAAATCGCTCAAACACCGAAGATGCCAGCGGGGCGTGATACACCTTTTGACGTAATTTTCCCGTATCCAAACGTTGCTGGCCCCGCGGACATGGCCGTAAACAGGATCACTGTGGTATTGGTGTTGGTAGAGACCGCGGCTGGATCTGCCTACATTGCCAAGCCATCAACTTAAGCGGTATAATATAATCGGTAAATAATGAGTGACTCAAGCTTAAAATGTACTGCGCTAATGATGCCTATCGGTTTTGAAAACTGCCTGTCATGCTATGTCGCCTGCATGGATATAGATTACTTGGTAAACGACTTGAAATGAGTCGCTTATACTTTGATTTTTCCAAATAATAGAAGATAATTTCAAATAAATGCCGCAAATTCAGATTTTATGTCGAGGAATGTCTAGGAATATGAGAAATTGGCTTCACGACCTGTTAGAGGGCGGGCATATTGAAAGCTATCTTTAAGCAGCTAGTTATAAACAGTGCAAATGACGCCCAGATGAAATTCAACGAAAATGAATCAAATGTTTTCGTGTCTTGAATATCATGTAGATTCAGCTATTGGACTCAGGAAAAATCATGCAAAAACCCCATTGTTGTCATTATTGTATTTGTTGAAGTTTGTTATTTGATTCAGACATGTTTACGATATACCATAGAGCGTCATTTTCGATTGAAGTCCATGCAAGAAGTTTTTAATATATTCCGATTATTATCACTCACTTTGACCCCTTCTCACATTCATTAAAATAAGTCGCTGACTGGCCGCCCCCATTTATCCGCCTGTGACTTTTGCCCACTTTGCCCTCGCCTAGGGCCGTCACTGCCACTGTGTACAATAGAGCCTCGATTATCCGAATCTTGATTTACCAAGTTTCCGTATTATCCGAGATACATATTTACTGAGATCACCACATTATTCATCCAGTAATTCGTAAAGTGTTATTTAATTTTTTCTTGCTTCATCAAAATTTGTAAAGCTTCTTTTTTGATTCAATACTTAGCTGGAGAAAATCATCCCCGTAAAAATAAATTTTGTTACTAAGGGCCCAAAGAGATAATCCAAGAGGTGAGCACTGAATCTCGGCATTTGACATACATTTTTTGGAGGAAAGGAGAATTATTTTGTTTGTAAAAATATTTTTTTAAACAACTATATACGTCATACCACGGCAAAATATTGACATTAGCGTGCTCATTACATATTTTACGTTCGCTGGATGAACCTTTAGTGATATCAGAGTTTTAGATTAACCTAGGTGGCTTCAATTCACAGAAACTTGGATAATCAAGGCTCTACTGTAAATGCTTTTGCAGAGGTGGCTAACATAGACGATTACAGCTGCAGAACAGAAAATAATGTGGCCATATAAATGTGGTAATCTTGAAAAGTTAGGAAGATGGAGTGGATGGAGATTCATAAATGATGGAGTGGGAAATATTGAGGTATTTAAGCTATCTGTAGACACTACAAATTTGGCATGAAATCAACCGTATTTGGCGAGATGCGGTGGATCAGTATTTTCGAGAATGAAAATTAACCGATGTATTGATGTCTACTTTATTTTACAACCACGACATGCATTTCAGCACATTACATCGCTATCGTTAGGAATAATCTGTCTAATTGTACCTTATGAAAATAAAGAGGACAAAACTACATATGCTAATTTTCATTATTCACAAATTTGGCATATATAAGAGGCATAATTTGTGCTCACCCCATTTAAACTGTCTACTATTGAAGGATTGGAAGAGATTGAAAAGGAACTAAGAACAAAAGCAATGGTGTCTATTCAAAGAAGACAGCCGACTTCCCCAATTTGCCTGAATACGACCACGAGCTTCGGGAGTTTTTTTTCCATCAGAAGTAGTGCTCAATTATGATGATGAATTATTAACCTTTGCAGATCACTCGTATAATTAATTAGAGTGTTAATCTCAATACATTGTGAGTTCTGAGGTCGCTGTCATGACGCGGTTTATAAAAGTGGGTCGGATATTGATAAATCCACAGGCGATGTCCCGTTCGTACATCAAAGTAACGTCCTCGACCGATTGTCCGAAGCTCTCTTAATTTGCCCGTCGTCTGCTTGGCCCGAGGCGTCTTTGTCTCTCTCCAAATCCTGCCCCAACCCTCGCTCCCGTAATTCCTACCCCAGCCGAATAAAACAGCACCATCCATCTCTCTCATTCGCGTTCCCGTCCACCAACCAGGCCTCTCCACCCTCATTTTTTTCCTCCCACGACAACTCTGCATCTAACGAAAGCCAAAACTCTTCCTCACGGCCGTTTCTCCAATTTTTTAGGCTCTACTAATTACTCCCCACCGACCGCTCCTCCGAAACCCATCGCCTAAAAACCCTCATTTCCTTCCACACTCTTCCCTCCTCCCCATCCCTGTCAACCGCAGACTCTTGGGGGCCGTTCTCCACCACCGTTCTCTTCTTCCCAATCCCTTCCCTCTTTTAAAACACGAAACTACCCCACATTCTTTCCTCTTCATTTCCTTCCAACTCCCTCTCCAATGGCCATGCTTCTCTCCCCTCCCACCCTGCTCCCTGAAAAGAAACTAATGTAGGCGTAGGTACAGAAGAATTACAATATTCTTTGCTTTCCTGTGGTAATATGTATGGTACCTACCTTCTTTATCATACTCAGCCAGTTATCTCGCAGCCTCCGGTAGATTATTATTAGGCCGTTTTCACACACATTAACGGTATCGGAAGCCAACATCATTTTGGACGTGAAAGAATAATGATGTGGTATGTAAATAAAATACATAATCTGCTTGTGATTTTGTAACCTAGGCGGAAATGCAGGAGACGAGAAAGGCTATGCCGGATGCTACCACTTCTAAGAGTCAGATACTTAGAAGGAAGTATTGACACCACGTATGAAATACTTATAAGGATGACTCCAAGTTTTTTAATTATTATCCAATAATTCAATCAACGTAACCAGGTCATCATAAAAATTGCTCATCATCAGGAATGGAACAAAGGGGCAAATAGAAGGGATTTCGGCACTGCAAGTAATAAGAAAAACGAGAGGGCTTAATAAAATAGCGAAATTATCTCCTCTCCGGCACCGGAAAATTAGACATCTGCGGGAAAGTGTGCATTAAGAAACAAAACCGATAACCGGTGCCGGTTCCAGCTTACAATTTGCCGAGTTCATCGCCGACTGCACTTGCTGGAGCCGTCGGTCGTACCGGAAATAATGCCGGACCGGACTACGTATCTGGGCTTCCATTTGATTGAATTGCACCCGGTGCTAATGCCGGTGCCAGCTTTGCCGGTGTGTGTAAAAACAGCTTTAGGGTAATCTACCACTTAAAATGATTGAGCAGTCGTAATGGAAACCATATTCGAATTTTATTTTTAAATTAAAATCTGAAAGAAGCATGAAGTAAATATTGCAATATTAATGGCGAAAAAATAGTTTCATATGACTAAAATTCTCATTAATTAATTAAATATGCATACATGTCTTTACCTTGACTCGGTTTTTTCACGTCGCACGGTGAAAAAGTCTATGCAGCCAAATGTGTTTTGCGAGTCTATTTAAATTACTGTGAGGAGTGATTTTTTTTACACCTCAATAGGAAAATAAAGGTTAAACAGCAGAGTCACATTTCGGCCTGATAAAAACATTTCTGAAGAGAAAATTGGGACATCAGAAAATTTTTGAACGTGCATTGTAGCTAGGTTTCTACAAGCTTTCACTGATCACTGGTAATTTTAGGAAAATTAGTGGAACATTCATGGTATATGCAATAGGGAAAGGCATATACACAAAAAAATAAATGTTTACTACATATATTCTTAGTTTACCAAATGGAATTGAAGAGCAAGGTATTATTTTATTATTGTACTGCGTCCATGAATTCACCCTGAATGATCATTATTAAATTTTCCCAACACTAAAAATGTTCTAATAAATAAAAAATAAAATGATATCTTATTTAATGCTGCCATGCACAGGCAGTCAACGGAAAAGCAAAATTTAGCATGACTGTTGGTGGTGTCTTTGGATAGGAAATATTACATAATTTAGTCTGATGCTGAAAGGATTATTCATAGAAGAAGTATAGAACCCTGTTGGTATCATTTGCCGTCATTTCTTTCCTGAAGCCGGGGGAAGCGAAAATAATAATTTGGCGTACGTGCTAATGCTAATGTATAGACTAAATATTTTTGTACACATTATTGTTAAGACGAATTTCTGACAACCTCAACGTACAGATTATATTAATAATAATAGTTTCCATAACTTATATAGCATGTAGTGCATTGTATGTTGGTGATATTTTACCTCCTAACATGCATTTTCAGGTTTTTGCTGGTACGTCAAAGCCAGTAGCTTCAATATAATTCGTAGGATATATTGGCCCATGTTGGTGAACACTCACCCCGCTACCACACACCCTTGAGGTGGCTTTCGGGATATGGATTCAGTACTGAGTGAAATACCCAAAACATGTAAATGGGGCAGTTGCTAAATACATTAATGCTTATAGTTTCTATAACATTGGTTGCATACATGGTGGTGAAATGTCACATCATGACAAGTATTTGGAGGTTCTTGCAAATTCTTTTATATTTGTTATTTCATTAAACTTATTAGGGTTTAGTGTAGTGGATGTTGGTGATAGCTCACTCCCTGCCACAAACCCTAAGATGGCTTGCAATGTATTATGTAAATGTTGATATACTTCAGCAAAAAAATAATCAATTACCAGCAAAATTTACTTCCAAAATTAATAAACTACCACCGCAAGTAGATTACAATTATATAGCTATAATCCCAAACTCTGGGATTACCACCACATTGATTCTAAGAGCGCTATACTTAGAAAAAACAGCAATGCAGCTTAAAGGTGCGCGGAAATTTTTTCTGGTGATGACCCGGCTATAGAACTCACTGAAAATGCTTAAGGGGGTATTGGCAGAAACAAGTATTTGACATGAGCCACTGTGAAAAAATTCTCTTGCAGTCGAGAATAATCGATAACTGGAGTAATCGACATAATCACTGACTGATTACGCGTAAATTACAAATTATCCCGAGAGTAACGATCACCAAAATGTAACGATTACTATGGGCGTAGATAACTTATAAAATAAAATTCGAAAAAAGTGACGATTGTATGTAAAAATAAGAGAAATGTATTCATTACCGGTATACGTGTAGCTAAATTTTATGGCACTTGCTTGAGAAGAGCATAACGCAAAGAGAGAAAGTGTTCTCTCCCGGAGTTCTTCTGTACTTTATCCCGATCATCAACGCTTGAATCACCCTCATTGACCTTAAATTCTCCGCCGGTTAGAGCTACCAAGCTCTGCTATACCTATAACTGGATTGCTTGTAACCAATTGATTTCCATTACTGATCTTGCATCCTCCCATTCTCTTCTATCTCAGCACCTTTCCCGTATTCCCTGATTAGTAGGTTGGTAGTGGACGTTGGTTACAGCTATAACGTTTATCCGTGAAAGAGGTGCATGCAGTCATGTTTAATCTGGGCGGTGTATTTGACGGATCACCGACTTCGGTTTCAATCTCCAGAGCACCGGAAAATCGATGCCCTAAGGATTCCGTTGTTGTTCGCTGGAAGGCTTTAATTTCACCGTCGGTGCGTGAATACTTGGCTTGCGTCCCTCTTCTCCAGTCGCCCGGGGGAGGAGAACTGCGAGGAAATGTGGTGGTGTTGCTGGGTGAAGCAGATCGGAAACTTCATCCTCTGGGGCAAAACTCTGAACGAGTGCCGTACTTTGTGCTCTTCACGGGGTCAAAGTGAGCCCTAAACTTTGTTCTTGAACGTGGAAACTTATTAATATCATTCCAACTTCGTATTTAATGAAAAATCTGCTCCAGCAATTTAAGACGTATACAGAAGAGTAGAAGAGGAAAGGACCTCATGGGAAACCATACAGAAAAGAAGAACCAGATAAATTGAGGACCCTCTGAGCCAGCATGGGTTTGTGGGGAACATAATTGAAGGAAACATAATAAGTAAGAGTGATAACTACATAGACCAAATAATAGGATAGTCAAAGCCTGATTTGCAGTAAGGCAAATCAGGCAGTTTCCTATGGGCCCCGAGGCTTTGGGGGCCCTGATAATTGTTCCCCCTTTCTACTTTTGCGACTTTTTTATTAACGTTTGTGCTACCTACAGGCCCACTAGAGTGTTAATCTGTCACTGAGGATAGTACATAAGAAGAACAACTTGGGAGTGAGGGAGCTAGCATTAGATAAGAAAGGATGAAGGCCCACAGTCAACCCATATTAGGATTGAAAGACCAATAATGATGACGTCAATTGATGATTTAAATAAGAATTCGCGAATGTTCGGGAGAAAAGGGTAGGCAACTCACATTTGGGGACGCATTCATGTGTCTACTTTCCTAGTGAGTAGATGGTTGTGTACTGGGTTTTGTTACCAAAACCCAGTGGCACAGTTACTGGGTCCTAAAAAAATAACACAAACACTGGATTCCCAGTTTTCCGCGAGAGAATCTAGTAAAAAACTTTCCGAGCCGTTTTTTCTAAATACGCGTCACAACATTTATTTCCACCATCCCTCTCCTTTGTTTTTCTAGCGCAGGAATGTAAACGGCCCATATATTTCCTTTTAAAACCCATCCAGAGACCCTGAATATCGCAATCTTTTCACAATGCAGGAATTATCCACGTGATCAAAATCAGTTAACTCACACCCAGAGAGACTTTGCAGAAAAGATGGCTGCAGTGGCATGAGTTCACCAGGTTCCTCAGGAATATATGTCATTGGGCGATTGTTTAATAATGCAATAGTTGTTTATATAGAATAGGAAATGCGGAAGATGATCCTGTGAAGACTGCAATCTACCAGAAACCATGGGGCATCTAAACATGACCTGTCGGAGAACATAAGTAAACCGAACGCACATACTTAACCACATGGATGAAATGAGAATAGACTTCAGTGAAGTATTCCTTTTTTGTCTAAGAAACGGACTTCTAAAGGAATTAGAAAGCCTCTTAAAGAAGCAAAACTCAGATTACAGAAGAATTTGCTGATGAAGAATCCTATAAACTAGCCTTAACGAAGAATCCCAGGAATAGAAAAAATAGGAATAAAAATAAAATATATAAGAATTCAACCATTAAGGCCCAACCCTAACCGGTAGATCTACCACGTACTGAAAAGAACATATGGTTTGAGGAAATAGTGGTAGTCCCGGTAAGTAGTAAGATGGCTTGGAGAAGAAGAAGATGGCATACAGAGGAAACAAGGCGGTCTGGAGAAGATGATATTTGGGGAAGAAAATAACGGCATGGAGAAGAAGAAGACGGCCTGGAGAAGAAGTAGACGGCCTGAAGACGAAGGTGACCTAGAGAAGAAGGAGATGGGGAAATTTATTTTTGTAAAATGAGGGGTAAACCTCGGTACATACCCTCAATTTTAATCCATTAAAATAAACCGGGGGAGATTCGAATGGATCTCTCTCCTTATTATTATTTTATTTACTGCCGCACAGATAACCAGCGTGTCACAAAAATAATAATGACTAATTACCCTTTGCCAACGTTTCAAAATGTAATGTATTCCATCTCCTGGGCCAACTGGTTTTGATTTCCGACCCTCCCTCAATAATGTTTTTGAATATAACGATACCATAGTTGCTAACATTCTTTGCATCCACTTATTACGCATGTTATCTCTCTTAAATGCAATGCAAACAATTGTTAATAAGTAAATTTCTTCTGACACAAACTGTGGTTTTAGTAACCTTTATCGACAAAATTCATCTACATATTGGGTGAATATTCAGCAACCTCCCATTGGGTGAATTTACGTCAACATGCACTGCAGCAGCTCCATGTCCCAGTATGCAATGCTATCAATGTTGTAGCATCTATGTACTTTGCTACTACATGTACACGTCGAGATCAAAGAGTTATGTAGGTGAATATACGGGACGTGCTGCTAGTACTGCTTAGAAAATTAAGACAAATTCAAACTCAAATAATGAGCTACATTACTTATCGAATATCCTAATAATAAACTGCAGATTGATAATAATAATAGCATTTATATAGCATAAAACTATTCCAAAATACAGTTTTAGTTGCATAGATGAAAACTTCCACTGCTTCTCTCACAATGCATGAAATATATATATGCACGACGTACCCCTATTCATATATTTTCCGTCTCTTTTTTTGTCGGCAAAACGACATTTTGAACCAGTTCGTTCTGTAGTCTCTTTCCCTAATTTTATTCTCATGATCAAATCTACTGTAGTATTTCAAGTTTCATTATACTTTTTGACGTAATGAGAAACAATACTGACTTGGACCTTACTTAACAGATGGTATTAATTTTAACATACGTATTTGATATGAATTGATATCAGACCATCGCGTCGTGACGGTTTGATAGCAATCCATATCATAGCAGTTGCAGCAGTCTTGTAACTTATAAAAATGAGTGTGTTTGCTCGTGAACGCTGACAGAAGTAGAACTTCTTTACTACGTGATATAAAGCACCTGTTGTAGATCCGTTCATTTATGAGCAGTAAATCCAAGCATTTCATCTCCTCTCATCTCGTTTTTTATCTCTGGGTGGAAATATTCGAAAGAATAGGTACGCATACCATTTATTTGATTTACTATCATAATATATTGTTATATTTTATATTTTAAATGTGCATTTAAAAAATTGAATCATATATACAGTTGCGTATCAAGATTATTTAAAATACATGTATTTTTATAAAATATTTGTGGTAAGATGGCTAAATTTGATATTCCATGTTTTGCAAATTTTACTGGAGAGCAATTTAAAAGTTTACTAGGATTTGAAAATCAGAATCGCACAGTTTAGGTCTTACCTCTTCGTAATAGATTTTAAAAACTGTTATCATATTTTTTCAGCTTTCCAAATCCAACGGTATTGGCACTATGAATCCAACGGTATGCATAACTCAATTTTGCAAAAAAAGGGCATTTAATATTTAGCCATCTTACCACAGATATACAAATTGTATTAGGAAGTGCTCGTATTTGCTACGTATTTGTAGTGTACTTTTTGATAACAGAGTTTTTAAATTTTTCGTGCAGTTAAGCCCAATTATCGATAACTGGGGTAATCATGATAGCTGTTCGTACGAAGTAGGAACAGAAGTGGAAATAATTTCATTTCAAGGAACTTATTTTCACGTCACGCGATCACATGTCACATAATACATGCAATGTATGCTAAAGAGCTATAATGAAAAGCACGTCTGTTATCTGGGAGGTCGTTAAAACTTTTATCTTTCTTGTTTTTAAGGCTTAGACTATGAAATTATTAAATTGCGTGTGACAAGCGATTTAAAAGCAAGAATGAATTGAATAGCGGTACCTAACTATGCAATAAACGGTGAACATTTCTACTTCGGGGGACGAAACGGGGAACAGTTGGAAATTGGTTGGTAAAACCTCAACCGGATCTTTTTGTGAATAAGTTGTGGAGGTACTATTTTCCGATGGATACTAAATTGGTATATTTTATTGTTATTGATATTATACCTAATGCTGTGGAAAAACCAGTGGATCAGTTATCCAAGACCCATTGGTGACTAATTAGGAGTAAACTTCGGGAAAACTATGGCAAATGGCAAGGTGTAAAAAAAATATGTGATTAAAACTAGTTCCATCGCTTAAAATCTGCGATGAGCCTACCTTTTGCAATATCATGCATATGTCGTTCACTGTTTCCTTGTGGTGAGGTAAAACGTCGTCCTTGCAGCAAGTGAAAATCACTCGCCATGGACGTTAATCGAATCACGTAGACCTCCCTATAGTGTTAGCCGAGAGTTGCTCCACTGAAATTCATCCAATGCATTTCACAGGTTAAGAGGCTAAAGAGTCAATTTTTCTCAGAAAAAGGCGATCGTTGATGAAGTTGATGTGATAAATGTGTTTTTCCTTTTCCTCTGCATACACTGCAAAACCACAGTTGGCATATAGAAAGGAACTGATTCCCCTTCTGTTACATACGGATTTTACTTGATGTTGCTCTCAGTATTTGGTGAGATTCACCCAGTGGCGGATACATATGGGGGGCGCGGGGGGCGCGCGCCCCCCCCTTGCGGGGCCGCCCGCATTGCCGCCCTCGCCCTCGATATTCGTTCGTGTCTTTCGTCAGTCGACTCTTGAGTCAAGTTATCGAGTAGTTGTACTTTCTTATGTAGCACCCGCGCGCGTCCGCGTCATCGTATTTTATACGTTTCTGTCTGGCACATAGATAGCTAACCTACGAGAAAAGTCGCGGCCATTCTAGTGATCTCGATAAGTTATTCTCTCTAGCATTTGTTCGAGAAAAGTCGCGAATTTTCTTTTTGTATTTGTTCACACTCCTTAAAAGTCTGGAAGCGAACATTCTGGCACCGAATGTTCTCGAAACAACCGAGCTTCATATATAAGGGAAGTAGAGTCGCTGCCAGTCAGTCAGTTTGAAACCTACAATCGTCGCGATAACTTGCGCCCCCCCCCCCTTGAGTTTTTTCTGTATCCACCACTGGCTTCACCCAATTTTATTAAGCGGACATTCGGGCTATACCTAATGGTCTGGTTTAACGGTAATCTGTACCCAATTTGACTCAACCGAATTACGATTTCATAAACTGTGGTCTGGTTTAAAGTTACATCCTAAGCTTTAAATGCTAATACAAAAAACAGGATTCATTATCTAAGGCTAATTGATGGAAAATTAGGAATGTAATTCGGAATAGTTATGGAAATCGGGGTCAAAATAAATTTACAAAAACATTTAGAGATTTCTGATGCAAAGATATTTCACCATCGCCTATTAACTTATCTTGTGTTACGAACCACATCCATTGTGTAATGCAGCAGTGGTCTTGTGTTAGGCAGCACAGGAACCCTCCTTTGGATCGTATTATGAGGAAAATGGATGGGGAAGAGGACGTGAGTTCTTGGCAGGAACTTCTCAAGAGGGGAAAGATGCTGAAAGAATTGAGGGAGGAGGTGCAGTGGGTCGGGATGCTGGAAGAAAGAGAGGAAACGAGAGAGACAAGGAGAGCGAGATGGATGAGGATGTACTTAAGATAGGCGGTTATGGCAAGTGGGAATGCCACCTTCATTTCCAAGTGCGTAGGTGCGGCTGATGGATCGCCTGATGGAGGGAAGACACTTCTTCTCCAAATGGGTGATGTGGGAAGGGGTTTTGAAAGGGAAAGAAGGTACTGGGTGTTGGGCAGGAGTTGTCCGCCTTAAAAGATCTCTAAAGAGGTTCGAGTTTGAGGAAATGGGAAGGCCCGAAGGAGGGCAGAAAATAATAGACCAACTTTTTCATTAAATTACTAGACCGACGAAGGTGGTGATGATGTACGGTATTGTAAGGAAAGGACTGAATTATATACTAACTGAAGTGTCAACAGAGGATTCTGCAGTTGCATGGGACTACCTATTTGAAGTTCAAAACGAGTTCCACAAGGTTGCGTGATTTTGAGGTTCATGCTGCCTGTTTAGGGGTAGTTAATACTGTTATGTCGCCCTGGAAGATCGTTGAAGATTTTCGATGGAGATCTCCAAAGCAAAGACTTTTGAAGTCCCCATGAAAGTATCCACCCAAAGAGCGTTGTTTTAAGTTTCTTAGAAATAGTATTAGGATTAATAGTATTAGGATTAATAGCTATTGAAAGTGATCGCGAAAAGTTTCGGAAATTGTGAAATATTCCTAAAGTCATGGTTTAATAGTTCTTCATAGTTTTGCACTGTTCATGGAATTAATGTTTTTAAGGGTAACTACCTGCATTTAGAGTTTTGATTCAAGTAGAGAGAGACAAAAGCGGTTGCCATCCATTCGTTATGTTCATTGCTCATTCAATCCCATGCTGTTGATTATATTTTCCATTACACATTATTTGGATGGCTCAGTGACATACGTGACTAAGCTTCATCGTGGGTCGTGCGTTTCATGACCAGAAAATATCGTATTCTTTTCTTTGTCAAACATGAGTAAAAAGGGCATGAGGCCACGAAATAGATAGATACAAGCATTTCCTTACTGTGTCTGTAAAGTACTTTCACCATCGAGGTTTTGGAAAGTTCCTATATTTTTTAAATTCATTGTTGATGTAAACAATTATTTTCTGAAAATTTAGTAGACGTCTCTTGATCATCTGTGCTCATTTGGCCGAAGTGCGACATCTCTAAGTCTTTTCCATGGAATATTCCTTTCTATCTACCTTTCTCCGGATCGTATATAATTCATATCGCCTTGCGTGTGTCGAAATGTGTCTGATACACATTTTCCTCCCCTGTCAGGATGCATACCACATGAGCATTATCTGTGTCTTTGTATCTACGTACTTGTTCCTAAGTTATCTGCTCAATGCTGTTTGAATACTTTGCTCCTCAATTACAGAGTTCATCATTAACTGGTGTTTCAATTCTAAGATATGTTAACATCAGCTATCTATTCGTCCCTATCTAATGCTGATTCCCTTACTCCCTGGTAGTTCTTATAGTGTACTTTCCTCTTTAGTCATCTACATCTACGAAGTACCGTGCAAGCCACCACTAGGGTGTGTGGCACGGGGTGATTCCACACCAGGCATGCAGCACTCGGCCCAGCACTAATCGGGACCTCGCACGTTCCCCCAGCCGCTAGGTGAAGACCAAAAAGCAGTCAGGTGAACAGTTCGCAGGCAAAATAGAAACTGGGAGAGTGCTACGTAAATGAACATGCACACATGCAGTACAGTGCTAAAGACACATCGAGCGGTTAATATTACTAGTACTATAAATTTGTGAATGCTACGAGATACTCCTTCATGCAGAGAACAAAATAAAATAGTGCCGGACATATAAAGCGGCGAGAAGTGTTAGCAATGATGCTATGTTATTAAACACAAGTAAAAAGTCTACTCTACCTAGTGGGAGTGGGAGTTTCATATGATTGGTTTTTTTCGCAACTATTATGATCCCTTATTGTACGTGGAAAAATGTAATTTTAAATCTATCAGTTCAGCAATCTATTTCCTTTATTTTATTCCTGTGATCACTTATTTAGTCCTTGTATCTATCCCTTGGCCTTCCTCTCGGGACGTCTTCATCTACTTTTCCCTCAATTATATTCTCCGCAAACTCATTGTGCCTCAAGGTATGACCAATCTATCTCATTATTCATCTCTATATAGTAAACCATACTTATCTCTTTATACTCTTCTGTATACTTCTTAATTTCTTATGTAATCGTCCATTTTATCTTCAGCATCATCCTTCATCACCATGTTTCGAATGCTTCTAATCTCTTATGGTCTGATTTTCAAATGGTCCATGCTTGTGGCAGGCAGAATGGCCAACATAGTGTCTCAGCGTAGAAATGTAATTCCGAGCCGTATTGGACAATTCGACTCGTCGTGGAGCGTGGAGCAGGTAGTCAACCTTTCCCCGCCGTACCTCCTGTCCGCGGCCGGGGCTGTGGAATGGAGGGTCTATCGCGATGATAAACAGCTGGGTATTTCAATTACTTTAAATGGATTAACATTTATTCGACATTAACAATAAATATAGTTTTGATTCCGCTGAAACACTGAATAAGTAGGCACCAAACTTCACGCAATTCCGTTGATTTTCAGTAACATTGCTAAAATTTTCAGCCGCGTGAAATCCTCTAATCCAGATTTGAGACATACACCATAAAATTACGAAAAAACAGTGCATTCTATATTCTTTTTTTAATTAGCTAATGCTATGAATGGAATCTGACTTTGATTACCACTTTACTATAATTTCAGTCACTGAAATAAGAAAGTGAAAAGTAATTGCAGAGAAAATATAATAAATTCGCACTATGCACATGTGTATTCGATGAATAAACGGGACATTGAGAAAACAATAGAGTGGAAATATAAGAATATATATTCTAGATAGACAGAGAGAACATACACATTTTATGCAAAAATAAATGGGATAATTTCCATAATTTATAAAAAAACGATAATCGCAAGTAATACGAATGTGATTTTTGTTTTTGTATAATATTTTAGAAAAAAGTTAGTACTTGTTGCAACTAAAAGTCCACTTCCAAGTCATCGGCCTGCGATCTAGGCCTTGACCCCCTGGCGCGTTATCAGGTACAAAGGGTCGACGCCCACTCTATAACCTACTGTGGCGAATCGCTGGGGGTATTCAAATTCGTTGAAGGCATATGACAAATTGCAATGTTGGCAACGAAAATCGTAAACATTAGCCCGCCGGTGCAGCCCTACCATCCGCGGTCACCGGTTTTTAGAAAATAGACCCTTCCAGTCCCAAAATCGACTACTGCACAACGCCGTAAGCTTTCGCGAGGGTTGTACTGTTTCCTTGTTCTTAGTCCTATCGTCTTGGGACACAATATTTGCCTTTACATCATGAACGCTTAATGATGTGAAATTAATGAATTGCAGACCTGTAGTTCACAAAATCTCACGCCACAATACAGGATGACCTCGACCTACGATATTTCACACCTCATCGAGTCCATCCACCTTTTTGCCATAAACCTCCCATTTTGAGTACCTCGGGTGAGCTCCAGTTCGTTCGACACGGAGCCAAGTCTTTTAATTAATGGGCTCAGAAAATTGAGCGGCAGCCCGTCTGCCCTGGAGATGCCCTCCATCGCGTTGGGAAATTGAAGAGTCCCTCACTTCCCCTTTGGAATCTTGAGAAAAAATTAAAAGTTGGCAAAAAAATTGAAAACTTCTATCCGGGAGGATTATTAATTAATCATGGCCAAGTCCTGTAATCTAATTCCAACGCTCAAGAGTGAGCTCACTGTGAAGTCAGAAGTAGTCCACGTAGGACACCGAAGTGGAAAATGGGGAAGAGAGGGAGAGGAGACGAAAGAATAGGAAGGCAAAAAGTGGAGGAAAGGGTGTGGAGAATGTGATGAGAAAGGCAAAGCGCAGGGAGCGGCCGAAAGTTGTAGGGAGGAACAGAATAATTAACGGTGAAAGGGAATTGATTTATTCACTGCTCCAGGAGTGGGGTCTGGTACGGGAGAATGAATGACAGCACACACCCTTCTAAATGGATTTTTTTTTAATTCGGGCACGGAAAATGGTAACGAACGTGAAAGAGTTCATTGGTTACCGGTGATGAGGTTGAATTATTTGTTGATCACGGCACCATTTTTTGTCATTTGTGGCACTTACTCCTACTCCCAGGGTCATCTATATCTTAGACGATATTAAGCCACATCAACAAATCCCCTCCATCTGGATCGATCTTTTGCCTCTCTTTCTGTTGCTCCGATATTTTACATATCCGTTCTCACTTGGTCCCACCATCTTAGCCGTGGTCTTCCCCGGGGTATTCTCCCTTTAGGAGTCCCATTTAGTACCTCCTTCAGCAGACATCCCTCCTCTTTCCTTAGAAAATGTCCAACCCACCTGATTCTTCTTGACTTTATTACACTTGTAATGTCTCGATGTTTATAAAGCTTCTTGATTTCTCTGTTGTATTTTTTCTCCATTTTCCTTCTTCGTATGTGGGCCCGTAGATTTTCCGCAATATCTTATTCTCGAACACATTAGTTTTTTCTCATCCTTCTTCGACAGCCTCCACGTTTTGGATCTGTAAAGAAGTACTGGGGATATTATTGTTTTATAAATTCTAATTTTGGTTTTGTGTGACAGGGCTTTAGAAGATAGAATTCGGTTACATGCATGTACACATTTGTTGGCGAGGTTTAACCTGAATTTTATTTCTGGCTCTTCCGTATTGTCATTTGTTAAAATTACTCCTAAATAATTAAAATGGTCAACCTTTTCAAACGCATGCCCATCTATTTGCAGAGGACCTGTATTTCCATTTTGGCGTCTTGAAAAAGGCATTTATTTAGTTTTTAATAATTTATTTTCAGTCCTATTTTTTCCGTTTCCTTCATAAATAAATTTGTCAACATTGTTAAATCTTCTAAACTTTCTGCGAATATCGCTACGTCGTCTGCAAAGGCTAAAACGTTTATTTTGGTCCCAATTTTGATAACAGGGTCCATTCCTGCTACTTTTTCCAGTGCTTCCTCAATTGCAATATTAAATGGAATTGGGGAGAGCACATCTCCCTGCCTTACCTCTGTGCTTGTTTTATACGGCTCGGAAATATTTCAATTGATCCGTACTAAGCCCCTTGATTCTGTGCTGTTCAGCTTTGCTAGATTTATCAATTTTCTTGGGATTCCCATCTTATACATTTTTATCCACAATCTATCTCTGTTTATACTGTCATATGCCTTTTGAAAATCGATAAAAATGGCGTAAAACTCCTTATCGTACTCCCAGTATTTGGATATACTTTATTTTATATTCCCCATCTTATACATTTTTATCCACAATCTATCTCTGTTTATACTGTCATATGCCTTTTGGAAATCGATAAAAATGGCGTAAAACTTCTTATCGTACTCCCAGTATTTGGATATACTTTATTTTACAGAGAATATTTGATTTGTATTCGACCTGCCTTTCATAAACTCTGCCTGATGCTCTTTAATAATTTTGTTTGTGTAACATTCTATGCTACTACAGATTATTTTTGAGAGGAATTTATATGGATGCTGAGATGTACAATGCCTCTGAAATTATTGCAATCTTATTTCTCTCCTTTCTTGTGTATGGGTACTACTATTGTTTCCTGCCAATCGACTGGCATCGCTTCCTTTTCCCATATTTTCAATATTATTCTCCATAGTCTATCAATTTCAATGTCACCTCCTTTTTTCAATAGTTCTTTTGTAATTTCATCTTTTCCTGATGCTTTGTTTCATTTTAGGAATTTAACAGCATCCTTCACTTCTCTGTTTGGAGGTTCCACATTAGGTTGAACATGATAGTAGATGGCCTGGTTGCCTTGGTTTAGTTGGGTACCTACTTCTTCAACGTTTAGCAATTCAGAGAAATACTCACGCCATCTTTCCATTACTTTTTGACTTTCTATTAATAACCGTCCTTCATTGATCTTCACCCCGTAAGGGCTTGAAATGTATTCTTTCTTAAAAAACCTTATTTTTCTATAAAATTATTTTGTATTGTCTGCTGTGTGTTCTTCTTCTGCCTTGTCAAGTAAACTATTTATATACAATCTTTTTTTCTTCCTTAGCAGCTTATTTGTTTCTCGGTTTATTTTATTACAGCTTTCCTTAGCTTCCACACTCTTTCTGTTAATCCAAGTCTTTTTTCCTTTAATCCGTTCTATCGTTCGCTCACATTCATGATCAAACCAGGGTTTTTTGTTAATATTTTTCTTATTGCCACACACGCCCTCTGCTGCCTCCAAGACGGTTACTTTGAAGTTCTGCCAATTAGTATCTATATTTTCTTCCTTTTCTTCCCTTCTTTCCTGAATCTGAAATTTATTTTGAAGTTCGAGCTTAAAATTCTCAGCTACATCGTGGTCTGCGAGTTTTTCAGTATCAATTCTTCTATTCACAATGCCCTCCTCCCTTTTCTGAGTTGCTATTCCTTACATCACTTTAACTATAACTAAAAAGTGGTCCGTCCCCCATTCTGCTCCTCTGACACTTTTACCATCAGTTATGCTACCTTTGTGTCGCTGATCCACTAAAACATGGTCAATTTGGTTTTTAGTAGCTCCATTCGGGGATATCTACGTGTATTCATGAATATCCTTTCTAGGGAACATAGTACTTGAAATAATTAAATCGCTTGCCAGAGCCAATCTTTCCAGTTGGGATCCATTGTCTTGATGTAAGTTTTCATTTTCATCCTCTGGTTTCCAAATTTCCTCTCTACCTACTTTGGCATTTGCATCTCCCATAATAATTTTCATATCATATCCTGGTAGCGCCGCCACATTTTCCTCAATAACCTCGTAAAAATTGTCCTTTACGTCATCATCCGCATCCTCAGTTGGTGCGTAAAAGCTGACAAGAGATATGTTTTTAAACTTTCATTTTAATCTTATATTGCACATTCTATTGTCTTTAGCTTCAAACTGTATAACAGATTCTGCAATTTTATTATTTACAGTGAAACCTAGCGCACCATAGTATCTATTTTCTTCACAGCCATTATAATAAATTATATATTTCTTAGTATTTATTCTCCCTGCATATGGCCATCTCGTTTCCTGAAGGGCAACCACATCCATGTTGTTATTGTCTAACTCATATACTAATATGTCTATAGCTCCAGGCACCGTCAATGTTCTTACGTTCCATGTACGAAATCATAATCCGGTAAAGGTGAGCTTTCGTCCCGCACGGTCAACTTTTTTTTTTGAAAAACCTAGGAAACTTACGATATTGAATGTGATACCTATGAGTAGAAGAAGGTTGCGCATTTGTAAAAATGTGAGAATCATACCCGTGTGACTAGTAGTTTTTGAGATATAGACGTTTGAAAATGACCAATTTTTCGACTTTTTCGTCCGTTTTCGACGCCATATTTGGAGGTTTTCACGAACAACCGGTAGAGGGATAAGACTAATTTCACTTCTATTATATGCCAATCCCTCACCTATGTCCCCCCCCCCCAGCAAGCTTACGGGCCTATGGAGTGAAACAGGGGTGCTAGGGTGGGACGGTACGCGGGCCCGATGTGGCCATTTTCAAAAGTGAAAAACGCATTTTCGTGAATTAATACAGCGAAAAACGCAGTTTCCGCGGGAATGGTAAAGTGGAAATGGGCATTTCTGGGAGTGGAGGAAATTTCAAAATACTGATTTGTATTGCATTTCCGTGTTTTGTTAAACCGAAAAACGAATTTCCCTTCCATTCCTTTGCCCTGAACCCACCCCTCCAATAAACTTGGGGGGCGTATTATTTTAAGAATAGAATCCCTCTAGCTCATTGGTGATTATTAGTGGGTATTGGTAGAAGGCTAAAATGTTATTCTGCGTATTATTTTAAGAATAGAATCCCTCACGATTATTGGTGATTTTCGGTGTGCATATATAGAAGGCTAAAATGTTATTCTGCGTATTATTTTAAGAATAGAATCCCTCTCGTTCATTGGTGATTATTCGTGGGCATTAGTAGAAGGCTAAAATGTTATTCTGCGTATTATTTTAAGCACGCTTAATATACGCTCCCTCACGCTTATTGGTGATTATTCGTGGGCATTGGTAGAAGGCTAAAATGTTATTCTGCGTATTGTTTCTGGCATAAAATTCGTCAGATGACAAGGTTATTATAAGTGGGCTTTTGTTAGAGGCTAAGTAAATAGTATTGTTGACGGAGTTCTCTCGGGTAGTGTGGAAGGGGGAAATTAACTGTCAATAATTAGAAGTTGTTTGTTGAAAAGTCAACCGGTATTCATTCGCCAACGAGAGTTGAGAAGCTTTTTGGCGTTAATCATTTTCTGTCTTGCATGTGTGGTGTACGGTCGCCATGAGTTGTCAATCGTGTACGCACACACCAATGTCTGCGATCCAGACTTTCGTTTCGGCGGAGTCAGGCTTGGAATTCCTCGAAAGGCACGGGTGTTTGTTCGCTGCGGGAACTCGCAATCCTCAACCGGTATTCATTCGCCAACGAGAGTTGAGAAGCTTTTTGGCGTTAATCATTTTCTGTCTTGCATGTGTGGTGCACGGTCGCCATGAGTTGTCAATCGTGTACGCACACACCAATGTCTGCGATCCAGACTTTCGTTTCGGCGGAGTCAGGCTTGGAATTCCTCGAAAGGCACGGGTGTTTGTTCGCTGCGGGAACTCGCAATCCTCCATTTAAAGTGATACGTGAAATGTTATTAGTGCAGTGGAATGAATGCGAGTGAAAAGGAAGTGTAAATCCTTCATTTGAAGTGAAATGTGCAATGTTTACAGCGGTGGAATGAATTGAATTGCATTGTAGTAAATGGCTGTTGCGGGGGGAGTTTGAGTGGAAAGCGGGAAGAAATAGTGTAGGAGAGGTATGTATATGCTAGAGAACCAACTGCTCGATCGCTACGCCACGTACAGTGGATAAGAGGAAACGGCATTTTTTCACAAGATGGCGGAGAGGAAAAAACGCACTTCTCAGGTTTGAAAGTTTCCCATTCCTAAAGTAGTTGATGCATATTTGTGTTGAAAGTATTTTATGAATGCACAAGGTTTTCTTTATAAGTGATGTGAATTTGGTTTCTATATCTCTATTGTAATTGGGTGAAATTCGCGAAAACGCTGGCGGGACGAAAGCTCACCTTTACCCATAATCCTTTAGCACGTAGCCGGGTCTTAATCCGTTTATCCTGTCCAGTTTCCGAGGCTAATCTTTGTTGATGATTCGCAACATTTCGGTTTTTATAAGGTGGGTCGTCAGCCCAACGCTCAACCCCCACCCTGGAGGACCAGGGTATCTCTCTTTGTCAGGCTCCTACCTCACGAAGACCTGTCCGGCATGGGAGGCCCTGCCAGTAGCTAAGCTACCGCCGGCATAACTCTCGAGGTCGTCAGATCACGCAAGCCCACCCGCCACGCCAAGGCGGAGATACTAGTAGGTGGGACTTAGGTAACGTAATGATTAATAATTCCCAAAGTAATCCAGCTGATTACTTTCGGAAAATCCTATCGTTCCTTATGAAATTTTCAACGGAAGCGGTGGCACGCGGTTGTGTCACTTTGCGACATAAATGATCATGATGATTGTCATTCACGGCCTAAATTCTACAAAAACTGATAAGAAATAGCATTTATACCCATCATGCCATTCCCTTACGGGCTAGGCAAAGTAAAAGAACTATTGCTACGTATAAAGCTTGGGAAAATGGCTCTCTATTGCTATCTTTAATTGATCTCCATAATCCCCTATCTTTTCATACCCCCTTCACTTACATTAGATTTATAAACTGCTTCATACACGCTCTCCTATTCGTAAGACTACAAATATTCCTCTACTTAAAAGTATCTTCCGCCGCATTCACCCATGACTATCTTGGTTTATCCTTTCCGCCCACACCATTAATTCCACGGCCATTCATGCATGTCCATTAATAGAGCACCCGATACACATTTATTTAACTATACTCCAATTCCTAATCCTACTCATTCTACTCTTTCCCACAAACACTTCTCAGGTAACTGTATTAAAACTACTTTTATACCCAGGTTTGGCTGCCTTACATTAACGTCGAGAGGAGAACTTTTTATGCACTGAAATTTAAACTTCCCAGGTCAAACACAAATTCAAAAAGAAATTAGTGGAGTAAAGCTGTTTGAAAGCCAAAAACTTGCTTCAATTGTCGAGTTACAATGGCTTTTCTTCAACTTGTACAGAATAAATGATTTGACTGAAAAGTGCGATGCGATTGGTCGCACTCCTAAACTGAAACATGAAAACAATTATTCGTCAGTTGACATTTCTCATCTGCATCTAAATTTTCTTCCTTTTAAACTTTTCCAGCAAAAGTATCACACCAGTATCATTAATACCTATTTCTCACGAGTTACATCAATAGGGAAGTATTTAGAATTTAGTATTTGTCACGATCCTACTTTCTTAGTTGTCATGAATGAAAAGGATGAATGCTTTTCCTATTGAAATTGATGGTAATATATATTGTTGTTGGGGGGGCCTTCGTCAGGATCCCGGGCACTTAGACCTTTCTTGGTCCATTGTGCCAACCCCATGCCTGTCTGCCACTTGCAGAGAGGGGACAAGAGCACCTCGGTAGAGGTATGGAGGATTGGCCTCCCCCTGCCTCACCCCAGTACCAGGTATAGAGGATGTCCTCCATCCAACCGGCCCGGTCTGGGTCTCCCTCCGGCCTGCCGGTATAGGTATGGAGGGAGTATCATCTCTCCATCCATGCCTGGTTGAGGTATGGAGGAAGGTCACCCATCCAACCACCATCCGGGCCCAAAGTTGCTTAACTTCGGTGTTCTGATGGAAACCGGTGTTTCAACGTGGCTAGGCCCTTGCCCAATTGATGGTAATACTTTATGAAAGGGATGCATATTTTCTTAAGTTCCCATGACTGTGTTTTTCCCAAAGGAAGGAATTACCAGGGTTATACAAAGATTAAAGGTATCTAACGATAGCGAGTAAAAATTCAATCTGTGAGGCACCGATGACCGTACAGGAAAAAGGCATAGATTAAAGTGAAAGTGACAGACGATTATACAGGGTCACAGAAAGGCCAGTTATATTTTGTTCGTAGTTCGCAGGAACTCAAAAAGGAGACAAAGAAAGAGGTCTGTGCCCATGAGGAATGCAATGTGGGGTGGTGCACCCTCTTCCAAAAGGGAATTTATAATGGTTTACGTGATGAACAGAGGGTGTGATGTGAGTGAAACGACGGGGGAGAGTAAAAGAAATTGGATTGGTGCTGGTGTTTGTTTCCATGGAAACCAAGTGCCATGAGTTTCCATCTGGATTTTAGTCTTCAGCCACCAATCGGACATCGAATGCAGAGCCAATCAAAGTTTGGTCCTGAGTTATGCACGCGATTTAATTCGTCTTTCAAAGGTTTTGAGGAAAGAGAAGGTAAAAAGAGAGATGAATTCGTACTTTTTCCATGAGAAAACTGCTGAAAAATGGAAAAAATAATATTTTGGCGATGGTGAGAAAAATAAACTGAAGGTTGGAAAATTAAAATTAAATAGAAAAAGTTAATGGCCTTTCCTGATCTTCTATTTGAAAGAGACTAAACAATGAATACTAGACTAAAAGTTTGAAAAAATGTGCCCAGGGCTTAACAATAAAGACCGTACACATTTTCAGAGTAGGAACTCGTTTATAATTGAACATAGATTTAAAAAACTTAAAAGAAGAAAATAGTCAAGATACTTCCAACCCCGGAGAAGAAGTTGGCATTATACGCTGTGGTGAATTATTAATTAATTATTAGTTATGATTTCCATTTCCATGGCTCTTACTAGATATATTTTTTCACACATGCAGATGGTTTTAAGCTTGAGCAATAAACACTCTGTACTTGGTCTAGTATGGTTTATTCTGTGAAAGGAATGCCACTTTACTGTATCGTATCGTATCTTTTGACCTCTGCTTTGATCAAAACATGAGGAGGCTATATTGCGTACTGTTTATTTATTAAGCATGATCTAGAACTACCTTAGCTAAGTTTTTCATTTATATGAACAAGCCAGCAAAGGTCACGATCTTCCAGCTGGGCAAGTCTGTAGCTGTTGCCGCCGGTCAACAAGTGTTAAACGCCTCCCCCGTGTAATTTATTATAGTTGGCAAATCTATAAGCCTCTTTTTTTTAAATCAACATTTTATTCAATACATTTTCCGATTATTCAAAAGCGGCTTCTAATTAAGCAACTATGGACGCTTATTTCACCTACACCTGCTTACCCATACCTAAAAATGTTCAACCACTGATAAAAATTTTAAATAAAAGTGCGCATTAGGTGCTAACCGACTTTTTCTGTGGTGTAGTTAATTTTCCCTCGAGGTTCGTGAAATTTTCAATGATCACTTTTTCAAAAGAGGTGCAAATTTCTAGAACACTTGAAAATGCCAATAGGTACTCCATGCGTGAAAGGTGAAGTCAGCGACCACCATGTTGCCAAATATGAGGTTTATCTACTCTACAATGTCAACTGAGGTCGCAAGGGGGACAATTGGCAATAGACGGGTGGAAAAACAACAAAAATTACTGACCTATTTTGCTTTGAGGGTTTACTTGGCAGCGAAAGCCACGCCGATGGCATAATTTGTCACAAAATTATTCTCTCGAAATAAAATCATCAGAGAGGCACTTTTTAGATTGCCACTTTGTTCATGTGTTTTCCTCACGTATATGTCGACACCCCGACGGTAAACTCGTTTTTCACCCCCTAAAGGATTGGGAAAGAGGCCGGCCTTTTTACGGAAGCCGTAAAAGTACCGCGTGGAAGAAGGGAGGAAGAACAAAAAGCACGGGGAGATTGAAGATGTAGTCCCCTATAGAGGAACAAACGAATACCTCATTCCCTTATCCTCCCAGTCCGTCTCTTTCTGGAGGGCTTCCCTTCAAGACTAAAGGCTGCTTTACACGTAGATGCGGAGATTCTTGGAAATGGCAATATTGTTCTGCCTTTTCACGGTATTTTCCCCAAAATAATAATAAAGGGAATGAACAATGGATTTAGCAATTTCAGAAATCACGTAATGTTGGTGCTCACTGCGTTTGCACATTGCTCTTCTAGGGTTTCACGAAAATTCGTGGATATCATTAATGTGCATACATTTTATTTCGTGTGGATGTGCATCATTACAGTGTATCAAGTAGGAAAATTGTAAATTTTTTTATTCATTACTAAAACAGTCAAAAGCCTTACCATCGTGTTTTCTTTAACATTTAAAAACATTTCCAGGCACAATTAAATATTTACATTTGTAACAATAAGTCCTCCGTTTGCTAAGTTATGCGTTGTTTGTATGTGAAATATTCGCGTGCAGTCATGGGACCACGATTTTGTCGGATGCGGGGCAATTTTACCGCAGAATTGAAATGTTAATTTCAGGCAAAATAGAAACGAATCTAATTTCCTTGTAAGTGTGAACCACGGTCGATTAATACCACTATATACCCCTACTGCCATAGGAGAGGGAGCCTACACATCTATGTACATCTTGCAAGGGACTTCTAAGGCTACTGTCATGGAAGTAAATTCCATTTGTGAGGCCAGTCCAAGGTGGGATACCTTCTATACTCCCGAGCTACCTCACCACAAAAGTGCCGCGATCCCTCTTGAGTGTTGTAAACAAGATGATTACTGAGGCCTAGGGGCGTGATAGGGGGAAGACCGGCGACGGGGAATTTCAGCGACATCCTCGCTCGCCATTTTTCCTCCAATCATGAGCAAAAAGAACTTGAATAATTTTCCTCGCCGTGCTCTTATTTGAAAACAGCTTCAATAGTTTTGGATAGTGTGCACGGATGAAGGACCAGTCTAGAAGGAACTGCTCTTTGTTCTTTCAAAATCCTCTTTCCCCGGATACTAGAATTCGCCACGTCCCCCGAAATATTGCCAAAAATTCGAAGTGTTGCTATTTTTATTTTCTTAAACTCGGTCCCTTAATGAGACAATTATACCATTCATGGCAGCACAAAATGACTCTTTGTAGACAGGAAAAACTACTGCAAGTCTTCATCTAACACACTAACTACTGGGGAAGAGGTAAATCTGTGGAACGTGCTTTTTATCCCGCAGTTGTAGAACCCCATCAAAGGAAAAAACCTCTTTCCCAACCCGAATTCTGTCCCAAACGTCTCCTTTAATTGGTCCCTTGTTCGATTGGTAAATGAATTCTACTCCTACGCGAGCTTTTTTTAAAGGGGCTGGAAACACAGTTCTTCCCTCATCCAGTCTGTGCTTCTCCCGAAAAACCCATTATCTCCTCCAAGCCACTCCTATCCCTTTCTCGCTCTCTTGTGCGACCTCATCTTCCGTCTCAATCTTCCTCTCTCATTCTAACTCTACATTCGGTGGACTCTTCCATCCATTCTCTTTCTCTCAACGGGGACCCTCGATGCTCTTAACAATCTCCTCCACTCAATTAACACCGGGTGATGGGAAGGTGAACATAACGCTCGAGTACAAGGGGAAGGCTCTCTCGAGATGGGGGGAAAGAATCGTCGAAGGGGACAAGTACCTACCACTCTGTAACTCCATCTCTTTCTTCCTCTTCCCCCGCCCGTATGTTCTTTTTCCTAAAGTGAAAAATACGATGAAGTCTTATTTATGCATTCATGCCCGCGTCGAAACGCCTATTCACCAGATGTCACGGTGTATGATAAAAGACTGCCGACAGTCGATGTCCAACCCGTGTGGATTCCGTTGCCAAGTGGAAATGGAATTGCGTCGTGGAGCATACCTGCGCATAAAAGAGGGCTGGTTTCTCATACGGACGCAAATTACTTGTACTCAAATGGCAGTTGCAATTAATGAGTGTTATTTCGTGGTAAACATCTGTCTATTCTTGGTGAATGACGGCCGTAATTTGAAAAGATCCATGTCATGAACCATCGATGCCATTTATCACGCTTGAAAGTAGGTTTTGTTCAATTTCCTCTTGCCTTAAAAATTATGCATGGCCTCAAGTTGACATACATTGGCACTCTTTCCAAATAGACGTATTGCTGTCCATGCCTCTGAATCATGTAGCTGACTGGAAAATGGAATGAAATATTTTTCAATCCGATCACACTGATTTTTTTATTCTCACTCATTTCCATGTTTCATGTATCTAAATGGAAAGTGGAATGAAAGCTTTTTTAACCAAATACGTTGATCTGATTGTTCACTTATTTTTTTGATTCTGTGTTCAAGACTGTAAAATCTTGGCAACTGGTGACTGTAGTTATAGCAGGATGGATGTATTTGGCTAATCACTTGTAGTGTTTCCATGTCAATTTGTTTTTATTTGCGAGAAGAATCGACTGAGTTGTAAAATTATAAATAAAATATTGTGAAATATTTTATAATTCAACATACACAAGTTGTAATATACACCTATGTGAATGTAAATATTTAAAAATAATCCTTCATTATTCTATGGAATTCGATAATTCAAGTGGAGAATAATTACATAAATATCATAATACTCACATTCATTTCCATTCAAAATGATCGTTATTTCAACGGGAATAAAACTGTGGATTTAAATTCTGACAATGACTTTCCGATATGAAAAATTTAGGTTTACTTCTAACATATGATATGAGTGAAATATTCACGGGTTTTCCACCAGACCAGGTTCTGGACTTACCGATGCTTCTATGGCTGACTCTGCCATCGGGATTTGAGGGTCAGATAGTGTAGGCGATGGCAGAGTAAACTATTGAAACGTTGGCAATACCTGAGTCGGTTGAAAGCCTATGAAGACTTCCCTAACTTTGGGAAATGTTTTCCTTTGAGCAAATCTGATTCCCAACACTATAGTGAATCCAGAACCTACTGTGTAGTTCTTTAACTAAAATAGTCCACATTTTAACGTATATGTGCACATATAGCCATGCAAATAAAACATTTTATCAGCTCTACCTGCACTACTCTTATTTTTGTAAACTCTAATTTTCTTGGGCCTAATTAACTTAAAACGCATTTATGTCAGCATGATACAACCCTCCATAGAAAATCCTATTTTTTCCTAATTTACTCGATTTTTCTTAAAATGTAATGCATTTATGCATTATATTTAATGAAAGTAAGATTTCAGGTTTATACTTGGAATTGCTTTGAACCAAGACATCGTTGTACCTCCACGTACGTACATATGGTGTACGTTAACTCTCCGTTCTAGCTCAATCCTCATTTAGGGTTGAAGATTTTGAATAAATGATAAATAAAAACTTAAATTTGTAATTGCCCTTCCAAAAACATTCCCGTCATATTTCGTAGAGGAAAAATCTGAATTCATAATATTGCTGAAGGTCCACAAGAGATTTCCAGGGTATGATAAAGTCCACATACATAATTTTAAGCAAACACATGTTTCACGGAGGTAGTTTCCTAATTTTCTATGCATCTCTTATATGGGAAATAATGACTATTATTATAATTTCAGCCATTGATGCCTGTTTAGATTTTATTCCATTCACCGTTAATAATTGCTAAATGGTGGGAAGCGTCCGACTGCAACCTTTAAACAGCCCTACTATGATTCCCACCCGGGTCATTAGGAAATGAAGAATACATTCATGGAGTAACGCTTTATTCACAAGAACAGAACAAAGACTCTCCTCATCCCCCGATTTCAGAATAAGCAGCGTTGCGATTTTCCGCACAGCCATTAGCGTCAAACCAAACGATGATTAACAACCATGGAAGGATTTTTTTATCAGATGCCTATCCACGGAAAACCTGAATCTCTACTTCCTTGAATTTACCATTGTGTTCACAGAGAGTTTCTCGCTTCGGGAAAGAGGAGTTTCTTATTCAATGAAGGCTTCCGACGGATTTCTTGGAAAACAACGGTTAGATTCATGACGATAGAAGCCTCTCATAGTATTTATTTGGTCATTCAGTGTCTATAGCACATGATGAACAATTTGACGAGCGGAGTGATGGTTTATTATACCTCATATACAATTAAAATTCTATCAATGGACTTCACTCAAAAGCTTTTGGAAACATTTTTCACTCAACATTCAAACCTGAGTGTCGGAAGGAAAAATGAGCATTAACACTTTTATACCGAAGCACACTATACTGAGGAGCGTGTAATATATTTATAGACCTGGGGTTATTTCGTTCATAGCAAGGTAAAAAAATTAATTAAGATCGCAGCAATGATGAGGAAAGCCGATGAAATCTTTATTATGCGGAATAATCGTAAATGTTTGTTCTTTTCAACGGATGTCTAAAAAGATAATTGATTCATAGCGATCACTGAGCAAGCCTGTTTTTTACAATCATGTGTACATTTTTATACAAACAAATATTAGCATTTAAACGTACACTAAATTATAATTTTAGTTCTCTCTAGATCATGTAATTGATGTCAGCCAAATGTTTGTTCTTCAGGTATGGATGACGCATTAAAATTGAACCTAACTGTGAAAAATTCCTCTCAATTAACAATAAAGAGCATTGACTTTTGATATGAATGGCCTAAATATAATTTTTTTACAAAAGAAAATCGATACAGTAGGACAATATTTTGCTTAATTAGCCCCAGCAAGTGATTGCGAGTTAAAGAAAAAACAAGATATGAAATTATTTTGTGATAAGAATTTATAATAAAATGGTTATGTGTAGAAAAATATGTCCATTCTAAGAAGATGCACAAAGGATATTTCCAGTTAATGCTGCAGAAATTAATTTTATTTGACGAAATGATTTATCTTACTATAAACAGTCGTTAAATACTCCGGAATTTCGTAAAAATGCCGTACCGGGAGGTGAATGCTTATTGTAACTTTGATACACTCCCAGTTTGATAAATTATGAGCGCCATTATTTTATTTGCAAATCATAGCTGATTGTCAGTAACTTTTTTAATATAGCGATAAAATCTGAAGTTTAATTGATAACTAAAAACTTTTTATTTTAACTAAATAAATTTCATTCCGCTCCGGTGTAACTGTTGTGGAGAACGCGTTTAAAATAGGGACTTAGTACTGCAACTGAAGAGCGTTGGTCATCTAACATAAATGTGTACTATCCCTCCTATTTCTATAGTAACGGCATTTCCATAACTACAAAGCGCGTGTGACATCAAATGGACGAAAATTGTTGCCTTTTTAAGTAAAGAGTTGGATTCAATAATACGAGACCAAAATTCTATGAATACTTGAACTATGCTTTTCGATTGAACAATCCCATATTGCAGGAAAACATGGGAATTTATTTAACTCTAATAAATAAATTCCCATGTTTTCCTGCTTTTGCCTTGGGAATTAATAAGTATATAACACCAAGGAAAGCTTGTTTATTTTTTTCAACCAGGTTTTAGCGAATAGTCGACATTCTCAGGTGATTTCGACTCCTTATATAATAATAGGTATTAGGGTATATTCAATGGTTAATTTAGCGCAGCAAGGGATTTATTATGATTGAAACCTGCTTAGCTCAATGACAACGGGTTGGTATGCAGTCCTAGATAAAGTAAAACCAAACCTTTGGCTCGTTTGCGAATATTTTTTTTCACTAAACGTATCCAGAAACTGTGTCTTATGACATGTTGTAGTTGGTGCATAATGAGAGCTCAAATGGCTTTCTTTGTGCATTCCCGCTTGGGTATTGAGTTTTCTCTCGGAATGTAAGGTTCTAGAGAAGAACGTAACGTGGCGGTTGTAAATAGGCCATCGACATTCTTTTAGGATGCCTTGGGCTCAGTTATAATTACTTTCTTGAAATGTTTATTGCCCAATTATAAAATTGATGAAAACTTCTACAATACTGCATTCATTCTTTCAATTTACCTCTGTCATTTAATTGTATAGCATCCACTTTTTAGGTTCCTGACAACATTCATAGGCTTCACAGGAAATTCTCCTAAGCCCACTTTAAAAAATGTTTCATTCTGTGTAAGTGAAGTAGCCTCCTTTCAACAATCTTTTTTTTGCATTCCTTGATAATTCTCTTGCTCATTTGACTTACTCCTAGGCTGTATCTATCCCCCTCCTCAATCTTATCAAGCTATCAAGGAAATTATTGCAATGTAGTAGATATCTGAGTCGGGTTAAACAAACAATATGTGTAATATAGAAATATATCTATAATTACTCCTGTAATAGGCATAGAGGTTAGGTTTTGTTTTAAATTTTAGACATAAAGTATGCTATAAAGTATATTATGAAGAACTTTTTTTAATGTTAAATTCACCGAATACGACTAATTTATACCTTTTTTTATGAAGTTTTGACCTACCATAAAACGGTAGACCCCTCAGAAAAGTTGGGATTCAATATGGACCAGACTATCAGAACTAGGAACAACATTAAAACAGCTGGAAACGGCTGAAGAATTTGGCATTCCCGTGAACTCATCTAGTCTCCCACCGGGTTAATGTGATAACGATGGCCGACGTTTCGAGGGAAGACTTTCAGATCATCCTCAGGGCTTTTGGTGCTCAGTGTTGTCCGGTGTTCCTCCCTCCTTCAAATTGATTCTCCGGGAAAGCCTGAAATCATTCTTTTACCATTCAACTTTCCTATGGATATCATTTCAATATTAATATGGAACCTACAAATAGATAGTTGAACGTATAAAGAAGTTTTAGAAATATATCAATTGACATAAATTTTGATGATTTTGGTCTCATTATAAAGTAAATGATCTCATGTATCCAAAATCGTAAATATCAGCCACTAACCATTTGAGATATTTGCCAAGAAATGTACCAAATTTACCATGCATAAATGGTACAGGTAATGCATTCCAGAGGAAATTCATTCCAAAAATGAGGCATTTATAACTAATAGATTTTGTCAACATTTAAGTAGACCTTGTATTATTTCTCTACTATTACAATGTTTACATCATACAGCTTAACCTGTTTGCTATTGCTAACCTATTGCTTATAATAAAAAATAATAAAATTTAAATATGGTCTAAAACTGATGATCTCAGGCCTGACCTCGTGGAAATTATGGATATCCATGATGAGAAAACCACCTTTGTCAATTCCACAAACTTTTTTTCCACAAAATTCCAAGTTTGTGGAATTAACAAAGGTGGTTTTCTCATCATAAATATGGTCTGTTTATGACCAGGGAAAAATCTTGCTCAAACTTCCTTGATTTCGGGAATGTATCCGATAGGGTTCTATTGCAATTCTCCCAACGGCTATCGACTTTCGCCACCCATCCGTATTCAGGACCGGACAAAGTGTCTCGGAGGAGAATGCCATCGTCGAGGAAGCACGTAGTATCGCAGTGTAGCTAGCGTATACTTCGGTCTTCGATGCAGCGTTCGTCCCGCAGTATGCCGCGCGGATTTCAAATTCATGGCGCGGCCTTCCTGGGAATGGGCGACAACGGCGATCCTGCGACTTTGAGTGGCGATTCTTATCTCGAAACTCTCTTGAACTACCGCCTCCTTCGACGATTTGGCTACCGATAGAGGGGATGAGTGGCGTGCTTTGAAAGTACTTAGCCCAGCCATCAAATCCAGGAAAAAACGTTCACCTTTTGCACGGCAAACTTGGTTGGTCTAAATTATCATAAGGTAATTGAAAGAATTCCAAAAATAACTTTTCGATTCCATTAAATAATAATGGATAACAAAGAAGTTACTCAAATCCATTTCAATTCATTAAATCATAAAAAATAGCATAACATTTTTTCATGTTATTAGTATATTGTATTACTGAAGATGTTGTCTTGGTTTGTTTGTTTGCGATGTACGTTTACTTATATAACTTAATATGTTAATAACATCACATCAAATTTTATTTTATTTTTGATATTTTGAAGCCAATGATAAAATAAAGAGTAGACAAATACAAGGAAAATCGCAGCTAAACTAAACCAGATTAACCGAACCAAATGTAAGGAGAAGAATCTACAAAAAAATAATCAACACATGCCTACTCCTAACTACTTAAGCATGTATTTTTTTGTGAACTGATGTGTCAAACTTTTTTAACAGTTGCATTTTGATGTGAAGTTTTCGAATGTAGTGAATAACATCCACTATTTAAAACAAAAATTAAGACCTTTCTTGTGCTGAAAATATAAATATTTATTGAAATATAGAGGTCGCGAAAACATAACTTCTGCACATCATTTTTATCACTTCAACTAGTTTCGCCGCACTATAGGATCAGGGAATAAACTGTTGTTTGTAGATAATGCTACAGAAGCACAGCCAGATGAGGCAATAAAAAATTATACTCGATGGAATTGCAAAGTTAATTTTGAAGTTATCTAAATTTCGCAATGCGATTTCTTGGCCTCAATCTAAGCTTACATAAAAATGAGTCATCAATCCGGAACTAGTTTATTTGTAGCTGAAAAAGCTGCAGTAATTCTTTTTTCTACGGAGAAATAAGTAGAGGGGGGTCATAAAAGTAGAAAGACTCAAATCGGAGCCTGTAGAACAATAAACTGCGTAGTATGTTGGAGGAAAATGGATAATGTATCAGGGACAAGGGAAGAAAAATATCACTAGCGAAGGAAGCGTACAGTAATATGAGGTAACCTGATGATGAATAATTCGGGTAAGAGTGTAAAATAAGGTTGGGGAAGATTTTAATGCATAGTGTGGCTTTGCGTGGTGCGGAAACCTGGGCTCAGAGAAAATAAGAGGAGATAAGTCTACAGACTTTGAGATGTGGGTGTGGAGGATGATGGAGAAATGATGCGTAAGACGGAAAGGTAGACGGGAGAGGAAGTGCTTCGCAGATGTGAGTAGAGGAAACTTATGGAGGAGATTAGGATGAGGCAGAGGAGGAGGTTGGGATTAGAAGAGGCAAATGAATGCTGAATAATGTGATAGAGGGGAGGATGTGGGTAAGCGAGGTAAGGGTAAAAAAAATAAATGGTTTTTTGGACGGGATGAAGGGATGAAGAGAAGAGATGAAGATGAAAAAGAGTATGCTGAGATGAAGAAAGAAGTCGCAAGGAAGAGATAGGGGTCTGCGCATGTACAAATCTAGAGGGTTTTCAAACTCTTTCATTAAAAACCTTCCTTAACACTAGAACCGGTGGTTGACTACCCCCTAGAAGCCCCGTGGGTCAAAATGACGCATATGTTTACTTTGCTTATATATGCGCCATTTATTGCTTGCTAGTAGTTATTTTATATTTTTTGACTTGCAGTGACTTAGTAAAAGAATCAGGGTTGCATATATACGATGAAATTACTGTCGAAATTAAAAAAAAACATTATTAAAACATTTTAAATAGACAATTTAATAATTTTTACGATACATCTAACAAGTGAAATTGTTATGAGTAGGATTTTGTTGCAGTCAAGGAAAATGAAAGAGAAAAATGAAATAGCTGCGGAACCTTACAGGTAATTTTTACAACGCAGGTAATCTTTTAGCTTTTTTCTTTATGTTTTATACTCTGAAGACAAGTGGAGGTAACAGTTCAGTTTCTCATACACATTCTGCTCCATAAATTGTCTATGGACAAAAACAAGGAATCCAATCACTAACCTGAAAATAATTAAAGCTTGAAATACTTATTTATAAAAGCACTGCGTTATTATTTTTACTGTGTAAATAGTTTAAAATAAATCATAAATATTAAGCAATAAAAAATTTAATTCCTTGGTTATACAAAATTGCAGTGCATAAATATAAAAATCATCCAAGCTGAAAATGTAGATGCATGTACACAACTAAGTGGCAACCCAGTCAGCTTCACAGCGTAAGCATATAACATTTCTTCTTTCACAGCCAAACGCTTCCATGTAGTATAATTTACTTTCTGCGATTATTAACTGATCTTCACATGATGACTTTGTTTCGCAACATTTTCATGTGTATTTACCGGCATTGGCTGAAGTGACAGATTCTGTTCCATCTGCAGCATTGGATATTAGCCAATACTTTATTATGTATTTATCTAGCTTACTGGGAATGTACCGCAGGAATGCACGAGTGTTGCAAGGGCAAACCATTTCATCTATTATCATATTTTCAGTGGGCTTGTAACTAGAAATGCAATTATAATAATGTTTCTCCAAAACTCAAGAGACAAGAAAAAACTTGTCAGTAGCCATATTCTGTACCCTGCTTGCCCGATGTTCAAATCTTAAATACTTCATCAACTCTAAATTACCTTTGATTTGACATGGTTAGATTGAAAAAAAATGTTCCCCATTTCTTATTCAACAAATCCTTGAGGTCCAGAGTCCTTGCACCGGCTGCACCTCAAGCGTGAATAATGGCTATGATATATTCTAGTTCCTATAAACTTACCAACCACGTATCAACTCCCACCTAATTTTGGGCTTCTATTCGGGTGCATGTTTTGGTCACGTTCAGCATTGGAGTAGAAATATAAAGCTGCCAAGCTGCGAGAGGGGAGTCATCTTCCACGGAACTTTTGGCATCAGGTGTTGGTCCAGGTGTCTCACAGATCACATTTTGGTTACCACGCCAACCTGCAATATTCCCTATAGTGATGCCCGCCCGTGGCACTCCATTAGAGCTCTCTACTGCACTGAAGTCAAGACACTTTCCTCCACCAGGATTACCAGCTTCCGCACTACAAACATTGCTATGAAGAGCACCTTCAGCTCGAAGCCATCTCCGTCCCCAACGCGACGCAGTCTGGCCACAACGAAGTTGAATGTCTGGCTGCTTATGGGAAATCCCGTCAGGATTGTGTACCACTTTTTCCAAAAATATTATCGATCATTAGACTTGTGAAATAAACTAACATGTGACAATCGTCCTGTAGTTATATTGATTGATACACCTGCAGCTCAGTATGGATCTTGCTGAACTACACTGCACCCTAATTTTCCCCGTGTTTGTCTTGCAGGCAATCTGCTTGTGCTCGTTCAGCAGGAGGGTTATGCGTAGTTCCTACAGTATGTAATGAATATAGCATTACATGTTAGAGCGTATGAGGGCAAAATCTTGGGAATTTGACGAATGCATTACTTACAATAGGCTAGGGACACTTCAGATCCTTTGCTGCGTTCTTTAGATTCACAAGAATCCGAGTCAATAAAATAAAAGCCTATTTGTCTCGGATCAGGAATGAAATTGTCGTATCCTGAATCTTCGATAGATAAATATGAGCCACTTCCTTCGGCGTGAGTCGGTGATATGTTGACGAAAACTTCGATTTCAGTCTCAATGAGGCCACGTCTTCGGAGTATCGAAAGTTCAAATGAAACTAATGCGCACTGAAGAGTAGACACCTTCTCAACAGGACATTTGTTGCCAATTTTTTCTGACGCTGCGCAAAGCTGCCACTTTTCTCGAGACCGAGCGAGACACACTCAACCCCACTCCACTCCCCAAGCAGTGTGGCACCGGTGGGTAAATTAAACAAATTGGTATCCCCTCCTCTCCCTCGCGTTGCATTCGCGCTGTGCACTACCAAAGCGTGACAGTCCAAGCCAGCAATGGCTCGTACGTATGGTCTAATCCCTTCAACACTTGAGTTCGAGTCACTCCTATTTCACAAACATAGGGACCCAATTATGAACAATTACGAACTTCCTAAAGCCTAACCTAACATTAAAAATATTATGACGAAAAAAAAAATTTTAATTTTACAATTTTAAAGAACTAAAATAATTTTGGTTTGGGTAGTTTCAGCGTAAAAACTTTTCAGTGAAAATAAAATCCTAGTAAATGCCGCCAAAGGCTCTGTGGGACAAAATGACTCACGCGGGGCTTCCAGGGTAAAAGTCTAAAATTTAAAAAACTATAGAAGATACACAAATGAGAATTAGGATATATGTTCATATTTCTAAAAATTGAAAGTCACGGAAGCGTTTATTTCTCCAATGATTATAATACGAACAGGAGCAATAGAAACTTTGAAATGGATCAAAATGACCCCTGGGCTTCTAGTGTTAACCAGTAGATTTCCCTAGTGATTATCATAATCTAATCTTTTGCTTTAGATTCATCTAAAAAATCTTTCTGGATGACCACCATCAATTCATCCTTATATCATTTTATTTCCATTCCAGTTCCTTTTAATACCGGGGCCCACTGCTACCACATGATGATTCAGGAAAGTCTGCGTAGTTTCTGAATGCCATAGTGGATATGAATTCATGCATTCATTGTCCGATGGACATTAGACATTGAGTCGCAACTCCGTACTTACTGAGCTATGGCCACGCAGACAGAAAATTGGTACCTACCGTTCTTAGAATTATGTTGCTCATACTTAGGTTAGCTTAATTTCAAGATGGCTCCCAAATATTCATAGAAATATAACTGCTCTCGTTCAGCTAGGTATAGTCTGGGCTAATTAGGTGCGTCAACGGCCGTGTTCATTTGCGCTGCATACAAGTCCGTTTAATATTTAATACCACAAATTAATATCCGACATAAATAATATGATCACAACAGCAATCTAATCGGTACATTTATCTACCACCCCTTTAAAATTTTGTTTTCATTTTATTTTATTGAATGATTTTATTTTATTGAATTTCCCTGCGCTCTGTCTACCGAACCCTTCCCCCACTTTCCCGCTGTTGTATGGGAGCATATTGGCCGGGCTCTAGGCATCACGAAGGTTGATGATGCCATGGAACACTCCTCAAAGAACCCATTTGTTTTTATACGTAGTGATTGTTAACTTACTGTTGTGGATCCACAAAGTTCCCCAGAAACTAGTGGCAAGTGTCTATTTTTCCAATGCTTGTCCCTTTCTCCCCCCCTCGACGCGCCACGAGACATCACCCCAACGAACTTTTGGTCTTTCAAATTTCAAATGTTAGCGATATTCTTGTGTAAATAATACTCCTTCCCCCCTTGAAATTTTTTCCCCTTCCTCACTCTTTTCCTCCACATTCTTAGCCTCCGCCACCCTTCTCCACCTTCTATTGCATATATACCTTGCTTTGCAAATTTATGTACCTGATGATTTTGCAGTACATCGAAACCCGGGTCGAATAAATTCTTATCTGTGGAAAATTGCATCTTATAAATTCTATATTATATTGAATGATTAAGTCCCACTTGCTTCATTACTTCTATGAACCAGTTGAATCTACCCCTAGTTTCCCTTAAGAGTTTGTGTGATTCCCTCGGTAGTATTGAGTTTCCTCTGAATATCGCTGTATTTTGGCTTGCCAAAATACAGCGATATTCAGAGGAAACTACTTATGAGAAAACTTCGGAGGAAACTAGGAAATACATCCCTTGAGGGGTTCCTAGTTATAACTAAAAATACTATTTTAACTAACGGAAAGAGGAACGGAGGAAATCACGTTTAAAACAGGCAAATGGTTCATCAGCTGAAGGGTGTTGTCTTTCAAACATAAACGAGTACTTTCCCTTCTAATTCAATCATTAAAACATTTCCTTTATTGAAAAGTGAGTCTGACATCAATTAGAATATAATTGATGCCTTTTTAATTCAAAAGTTGAACTAAATAATACGAAACGTAAATTCTATAAATAATTGAATTCTCGGAGTTTCGATTGAAAAATGGCTCATTGCCATCATTTCAAGCCTTTCTCAACGTTATAATTTCAATGACACCAGTTATGGTGTGTGAAATAAAAAAATAACTTTTTCATTCAATACACAAGACAAGGAATTATAGTATTGAGGCTTTGAAATGACATTGGGCATATTGACAGCAGCAATTGGCCGACGCCTGAAGGCGACTATAAAATCTCATTTATATGAAGGTTTCCCGGTAAACAGCAGTCCAGACGTATTCTTAAACATCACCAATAGATGATTAAAATAATCCATCCAGTGCATTTCACAGGTTTAGAGCCAATTTTGCTCAGAAAAAGGTCGTTTTTGATGAAGTTGATAAGCATAGTGTTACATTTTTATTTCTTTATACCTACTCTGTGAAACCACAGGCGGAACTTGGAATGAAAGTGACTCTCCTCCTGTTATGTGTGAATTTTACTTGTTGCGATGGATTTTAACTACTGTATTGCTGGTGGTGTATACTTGTTTTACTTGTTCCTCTTAATAATTGGTGACTTACGCCCAGTTCGATTAAAGGGAACTTAAGGTTAGGCCTAATAGTCTGGTATAATGGACATCTGAGCCCACTTTTACAAAACCAAATTCCCGCTTGGAGACTATGGTCTGGTTTTAAGCTTAGGAATAGTAGTTGAAAAGGGTGGCAAAATATATTTAAAAAGCAATGAAAACATTCTGCTAGCAAAAGATTTCCACAGTGGTCAATTTATGAAACAGTGTTATGCACCGCAGGACATTCAAAATGGGTCAAACAGGGTTTCATTCATGATAGCAGCTTCAAAAATTAATGCAAATATTCCATATATTATCTAAGGTACTTACATTAAACGGCTGGTGTCCTAACACCCCCCGCCACACGCCTATTGAGGCGGCTTGCGGGGTGGTATGTAGATGTAAATTTATAAATTATTGCACGTAAAAACCAAAGAATTCTCATACTGAAATTTTGATTCTATTCACAAGCAGAAGTAATTATAAGCAGAGTTTATTATGACAATGTAGTACTTGGCCAAAGCATTTATTGTTCCTTAAAATATTTCTTTTATTAATCTAAAGACAATGCTGTAACTCCGTTTAAAATCCAACGATTCCTTGCATTTATCCTATTATTCAGATGTTTTGTTCAGCCTATTTCCAATATTGGGTTTTAAAATACTGAATTAGGTAAATAAATACTAGTTGGTCGTTTTGCCGTTTACAATGTTGAAACCGTTAGATGGACCATCTTCAAAAGTGATTAAGGTATCTAATAACATCTGGAATGATTTTATAGTACAAAACAGCCTCCGTGAATGGTTGATGTGGTAGCTCCCAAGTGAGCTGAAGACCGGAACAAGACGTTCCTTGTCTAACTGCACGGGCTGCCGTGTGCATTTCTATTCGCGTGCCAAAAATGACACGGTCTTCTGAAAGAGTGAATTCGACGGGCGTTTGTCACGCATTTGAAAGGCCTCACGTGCACGGAACAATGGGGAGATTCATCTGGGAGGCACGAAAAGAGAATGACTGGATGAGGTGACGTCAGGGTTTCGGGGAACGATCGAAAAAGAAGGCGTAGTTATTTGAAGACTCCCAGTGGGTCGAAATAACACGACGCGACGCCCTCCTTCGATTCTCGACTCCAATGCCACGCCCTCCTGATGGGCTTTCTCAAAATTCACACATCTCCTCCTCCCTTGAAGGTGGTTGGAGTGATTTTTGTCTGCGTGCAGATTTGTGTCAAAATTTTCATACGCATGTTTATTAGTGATACCTATAAAGGCAAAAGTGAAAGAAATTTCATGTTACCGATTTGGCTTCCTTGCAATTCAATGCCGTTTTATTGCGTAGCCTTATGACGCATGGCATATATCTCGTAATAATTCGATGAAATATGTACAGATTTTTTCCTGAACGCAAAATAATACATTTATTGTAATTATAATGGTTGCTAACAAATATTTAGGTAACATGCCAAATAAAAAAAGCATATGAATATATAATATTTGCTTAAATATCTAATTCCGCGTCGAAAGCCCAAGTCATAACGATGCTGTAATTAAGATAAAAAGACAAATAATTCTTGCACAAATTTATATTACTGCATGTATGGTGATTTACATTGTATAAACATGTGTACATATGTGAAATGTTATCTAAGAATTTTTTTTTGCTTGAAAACCTACTTAAGTGTGCACTCAATGGCTCACTATTACCGCTCCAGCCAACTTTAGGGCCATGGCATACCTGCCGATATTTTGTAATAATTTTCTTGCGAGATCGATTGCAACGAGGATTTGAATTAAATTACTACGATAGAGAATATGCAATTTAGAACTTAGCTCTGGCTATTAAAAAAAATCATGCCTTCGTCAAATCGAAAATCTCTTATGGTATAATCTGATGGGGTAGTGCAGATGGACACATTTAAGAGTGTCCCTGTTTTAAAGAGAGAAATGACCCTTTTCATAGTAACAAAACATTTTTACAAACATAGCTCTCGATTTTATTCACCCTTTGCTTGCTGCCACTAAGGCAATTGTATTTATTTTATATTTAAAAAATATTTATACCAGAAGTGGAAATATGCTGAGCGTATCCGAGAAATGTGTGTATAATTTTCGGAATTAGTAAAACATTATAACAAACAAAGCAAGAGTAACATTGTATAAACAATTCTTATTGTAAATGGAGCCAAAAATATTTAATATACCAGGTGTAATTAAAAAATGCAAATTCTCAAAGAAATTGCAATGACCAAAAGCTGGCTTTTTCTCAAGATAATATTGAACATTTATTTTGAGGATGGTTTTATTGAAACTTAAAGCACGCAACTGTTACTGCTTTTCTTGTTAATGGCATACATTCCTTTTTAAATTTCTGGTGGTTTCGTTCAGGTCTTATGACCTCAGAGAAAACCTAAAGCTCCCATCGCTTTGTTTTCATATCCATATTTACATAAATTGTATATGTATGAGTAAATAGGTGTTAATATCGTTATAAAATATTGCATGGTTGTCTAGTTGTCTGTTTGCGGGAGGAAACCTAGAGCTAAGGGCAAACGGGTACGGGAATGGAGGAGGGGTGTAGAAAATCCATGTTACGGCATTAGCGTGCTCTAAACGAATGGCGCCAAGGTGACCACAGCTTAACGTCTCATCCGACGGTCGCAATACTACACGCAAAAGTGTTTTCTGCAACCCGAAAAAATAGTGAAATTAATAAACAAATGAGGGTCAAAACCCAAGCCAAAGGGATGGCCAATACACTAGCCTTCACACCGACTCACGGCGACTGATAGCTGAAGTACGAAGTTTTCCGCAGGGCTTGATTATTGAAGCAGCTTTCGGGCGTTCCTCCGCGTGTTGTCTATTGTTGACAACAGTTTCTCCAGCCATCCTGGAAGCGTCTTCAGGTCTGAAGTAGCGATGTCAAATGAGGGATAAAAACGGACATCGCTACTTCAGACCTGAAGACGCCAGTAGGATGGCTGGAGAATCTGTTGTCAACAATAGACATTCGCCGAGGAACGCCCGAAAGCTGCTTCAATAGTATGGGGTCTTTATTAGAGCGATATTGAAACTATAAGTTCCTCTGCCATCTAATCTCTCGTCAATCATGACAGGAAATAGAAAAATAGAAAAAGGGAAGCAATAAGGTTGTAGTGAGGAATATTTTTCATCCATTATGTAGCATAAGCGTTTTAAATACGGCCTAATATGGCAAGAAAGTGCAAAAAATGTGTCACAAGTGAAAAAAATTGGATGATTATTAACCTTTTATTTTTGCCGACTTTCTTTTTGTTGTGTGTTGAAGAGTAAAGTACGAGCCACAGAAATGGACTTCTGACCGAGATCAACCAGGAAATCCAGAGTAGAAAGAGTAAGGAATGAGGAGATAAGAATAATCATGGATGTGAAGAAGGATGCAGTAGAGATTTTGGAAGAAAAAATATTGCAATGGTTTGGACACGTCCAAAGAATGGGGGATGAGAGAATACCAAAAAACGGATACCGGAAGGCAGAAGGAAAAGAGGATGACCCAAGAAGCAATGGTGGGATAAAGTGAGGAAGGAAATGGATAGGAGGGGGTTGATTATGGGGGATGCATTTGATAGGGACGGGTGGAGAGGATAAATTGAATAAACTGAATTGGGTGATGAACTTGATATTCAGGACTTTTACTCATTGCGTGGGGTTTGGTGAGGGAAACTGCTGCAGAGTGGAAAAATCCCAAATGTAAAAAAAATCTTTGCCGAAAAATCAAAACCTACAACAGGAAGACATTCACACAAGAAAAGGGATGTGAAAACCCACCGAAAACGTACTGATACAAGCGCTATTGTTTTGCTACATCAAGGAAAAACTCATAAAAAATTATGTGTAAATATGGCAAAGAAAAAAAGGAATAAAAAGTCAGATGGAAATGCACTTAAATAAGATATCAAATAGCAATGAAATCAGCAAAAATAAATTTATTAAAATTCTGAGAATGCGTGCGTTTTGTGTTGCGCAGTAAATTACTAATAGTATGCTATGATATTTGAGAATAAAACAGAGAAGTGTTTATGAGCCGTTCTTTCGTGCATGTCTTATGCAACACTTTTAAATGTCTGAGGTGAAGGATATTATCATATGGTCTACTCAAGTTTGCTCCACTCGTGATAGGCTGTGATGACGGTGACAGTGAATGGCCTATTGTAAATGACCGCATGATGGTGTGGTATTACAAATGGGGGAATGGTTGAGAGTGATCGGCGTCAGGATTCACCTATCCTAAATGAAATGCACCAAAGTGGACCACAGTTTAACGTACCATTCAACGGATGGAGTGCTGAATTTTAAGTGCTCTACACACAGCTTTCGAGTAGGGATCGTATTTCCGATAGTAAAACTCGCCGATTCGTAACCCCGGCCTTCGGGTAAGAAAGTGTTTTCACCACCCAACCTTATCCCCATCTTCGTTCATGAATGCCATATGGGAGCCCTAAGGAAAAATTCACAAGTACCCGGAATCAAATCAAGGGATGGGTTTGCCTGTTCCATATATATTGCGCTAATGCGCAGACCAGGCATACTGAACCTTAAGGCATTTTGAATTCATTCAAGGGAACCAGGTTTTTTGCCCTTACGGTAAAGCGCGCAATCCTAAGGGCTTCTAAAAAGACAATTACCGCGAAGGTATGTGTATTTTAACTTCGGTGTAAATACATTTGAGTCCTTTTTTATAAGGTCCGGTTAACATTAACCGCAATGTGACGTATGTAGTTTAAATGGTGTTACATCAAGTTACTATTAGTTGAATGAGAAATTATAAATGTGAGAGCATAGTAACGTTTGTTTTCATACCGAGAAAACGTTTTACCGGAGATTATAAAACTGGGTCCTAATAGCTTAAGGAAATTAACCTTGAACCGTGAATGTAACCACGAATCTTTGTCTTGGTAGGATAAGACGCAGATCACCGTGCTACTTGCTGATTCCCTAGGAATTGTTTTTTGATGAATTTTTAGGGAATTAGATGTTTGGCTAGTCTCGCTTTCCGGACCAGATAGTTCTTTTCCTACTGCTATTACCTCGTAGTTTCATCGTAGTTTCCAGCAGATGTGAAAAATCTTCATGAATGTTATATCATAATCAAAAACTGTCCAGGATTAGGCCATGTGGCCTGTTCCACTTCAGCTCAGAAGCTGGTCCCACCATAGCTTATTTGTCCGCCCGCAATCTCTTTTCCCAAGTGGCCTGCATTTGAGAGTCTGTGAGGTAATCTGTTGTACGACATCCTGAATATATGCTCATACTATCGGTTACGGTCTTTTACTATGGTTTCGGTGAAGGCCGGGATAGTTATTTGAGATCTATTCATTTCATTTATGACCCTAGAGAGTATAGCCAGCCAAGGGTCTTTGTAATTTAATTTCACCTGATCCAATCCTTCTGATGTGGCTTGAAGTTAATGACCATGTTTCAGAGCCTAAGAGCAGAGTTGGAATTACCTTCGTTTTTTATTTTAAAATTGTCTGTAGGTGTACCTTTTTTTAGTACGTAGTGTATGCTTTATTGCCCCTACTCACTGTTGAATTACAGTTATTTTGAGGTGTAAATATCCGGAATTAGTATAAGACACCTTGCAGCCAAGATAAGTGAAATTATCAACCTATTTTATTCCATGAACCTACGAATGACATCTACTTACTCCCTTGCTAGCCGCCGCAAAAGCGTGTGGCAGGAGGTGTTAGGATACCAATAATGGAGGACGCGGGAAGAGGGAAAAGTAGTGAGGAAAGTTCAGAGGTAAATTGTATGTAAACGATATATTATTTTGGTACCACGCTCTTTTTGTTAAAATCTCTAATAGTGAGTGGAAATGAGCTTTTGTACCCACTGTTTGGCAGTGTATCTCTCTTATGTTGCCGTTTATCTTAGTTCTAGATATATAGCGTGGGGTTAAAATTATATCCTCCGTGTCGCATTGAAACTCGTATTGAATTTTTCAACTAAACTCTCCCAACTAATATGTAGCCCCCGAGTCTTTAACTCCCAGTGTAGCCCTTCCATCAGCAGTGTGGCAATCCCTGTTCGCATGTTGCAATTTTTAACGAAGCGTTTGTCATATGTATCATCAATTTCATGTCGTGATAGTATACTGAGATTCGAATATCGCACAAATAGCAGGGATTTCCAGCGCCCGCCGTCCCGAAAAGAGGAGATGGGAGTAACAGTGGGATGGGACGGGATTTAAAAAAAAGTCGTGCTTTGAGAAGACTGTGAAAAAAGACCTCCCTCATCGGCGATAATGATCGCCTCCGTGTCTTGGCGAGGAATAAAGAGACATGCCCAACCATCAACCATCGCCTCAGCGATGATTCCCTCCTTTTATTCCTTGAGCCTCTTTCGGGGGAAGGGGAAGTCCGTGACGAAATTCTTTACACGCTTGCGAAGGAAAACAGGCGGTGCCAAAAGGTTTTTATTTTTCTTTTAGAGGCACGGCGACACTTGAGGAGGAGGATGTTGCTCATGTGTCAACGCCTCCTCTTGCAATGGGGGCCTTTCGACGCGCCTCCGTTTGTTTTCTGATGCAAGCGACAGAATGGGCCGCGGGGTACTTCCGTTTTACGATCTCGCGGACGTGCATCTTCTGCGTGGCCGCCCTGAGGCACTAAAGAGAGGGGAGGATTAAGAAAATTCCTCACCAGGCCTTGACCGGGAGTTTTTTTTTACTGGACCGAATACTTGGAAGTGGCCACCCAAAATGTTACTCACTCCAAGAGTTTTTTGGCATCTAATTTGCATGCTCTTGGTGTCGAGACGAATTTGAGTACGTCCGTGCACGTCCTGGAAGGAGAAATGGAGTGTTTTCCGCGAGTGCTTACAGTATGATATGCGAGCAGCTTTTTTCTACAGCTTTTCATGGGTTTTGGCCCTCACAAAAGTCCTAAAATATCATCTACCATCTCTGGCTATTCACCTCCATTTTGGTCTAAATATTTATTTTTTTCCTCCAACAGCATCTTGTTCACTTCTTTCCCTGGCGCTCACTCTGATACTACTTTTATTGCATGTCTGTCCAAAGAGTTTTATATCAAACGGCATTCTTGAGCCAACTATGAACTTTTCTGGAGGATAACTATGTTGATATGTTTATCTTTAATCCACCACTTTAATTTCAATTCTCTAGTATGCGAATTCTTATGCCTTGGGTGAAAAATTCCTTTCATCAGATTCCCATCGAGGTTAATAGCTGTTTCATATTTTCACTGACAAAAACCTTCGTCTCACATTTACATGCATACACTCTTATTACTGTGCAATGTTTTCTCTCATGATTTTTTATGCAGGATATTTGTTTTAGCTTTTCCAGTCTATATAACCATACTAGCTGCAGAAAAAATGGTTCAAAAGACGAATGAAAATATTTTGCGAAATTTAAAGTTTATTGTTTTTCTCCGGATGATTTTTTTGTTTAGTTTGTTGCTGTGTTTTACGCTTGGCTCCTTATGGCTGTCGTTAGGATCCCCAGTGAGTCACACTTGTACATTGGCGTTAGTCAAACCCGCTACCTATCAAAATGGTTTCCTTAAAATTGACATTGAATTTACCATCTAGTGATGATTATCTCAATAGTTGTTTTTTTCAAGTTTTGTTTTCACGTGTCTTAATACCTGCTGGGGAGCTAAAATGTATTATGAACATGACATTTATAGTTGAAACCTTTTTAACTTTAAAAGGCCCGCTGAAGAAGTATACATAAATTTGCGGAATTCACAATGAAGAACTATCCATTCAGTCCAGATGAATTACTTTTGCGATAAGATTAAGCATTTATCGAAAGCAGGTTAGGCTCTCATTTTTTACCTAACAGGTACCTAATTTAAAAGTAGTAGCCCAATTTATTGATTGTTCTAAGCCTCTCGGGCTACCTTTTATGCGCAAAACTTGGTAGTGTTTAAATGACCGCGTAGAAAGAGATTCTTTCGGGTAATTTGCAACTGCATTGTAATAAGCGGGGAATCTATAGTAAATGTTAAATGAAACACCATGTTTCGGTAGGTAGGAATTCAGTTTCACATTTCAGTTTTCATTCTAAGATTCCTGTGAAAAGGGAAAATCGTACGAAGTTTATTCTGAATAATTTTAAATAGGAATTTCGTGTATCATAATATGAACTATTAATATAAATATTTATTGACTCCGTCTTTCACCGAGCCTAATGGATTTATACAATATTTTCTATGCTCGGGGAATATTAGGCAGCTTTGGAAATTGAATGCTCCATTATTTCCACTCGAAACCACTAGAATGATTTGTACACAACTCAGTAGTAGACTTCCTTTCGTCAAACAACCTACTAGATTAATATCAGTCTGGATTCCGGAAAGGACATAGTACCCAAACCTACCTCGTTAGAGTCACCAAAGATATCCGGCACTCAAAAGACCACAAGAAAGGTACCATCCTAATTCTCTTTGATTTTTCCAAAGCTTTTGACTGTGTTAATCTCGGCCTGTTACTTTATAAAATGCAAAATCTTGGATTTTCTCTACCAGTAGTTCAGTGGTTTCGGTCTTATTTACTTCAGAGAACCCAAGCGGTTAAAGGAGATGAGGATTAACTATCCAGTTTTCTAACAATCACTTTTCTCAATATTTATTCGCGATTTACCACTTTCGATCAACTATTCGAACTATCTATTTTATGCCGACGATCTGCAAGTTTACCTGGATTGTCATCCATTACATATTCACAGCGCCGTATTGCGCAGTGAAAAGCAGTAGTAATTTTGTTTAACGTGCTTCGACGGCTAAGGTCATTTCGCACATACTGTCTGCCACGTGCAGACAAAGGCAACAGCACTCGGACGAATCGGAGGATCACCCCTCCGAACTCGAGCTGAGCCCGACGATGCTTGACTTCGGTGACTGATCGGGAGCCGGTGTTTCCATCGTGGCAGGCCTTTCCCCACCATTGCAAAGATTAATAAAGATGTTAATAGCATATGCAAATGGGCGACAGACAATTTCTTGAAAATTAATCCCATCAAAACAAAATGTATTATTATTGGCACAGCAAAATTGGTGAATAAATTAAACTACAATATTCTGCCTAAAATCATATTGATCGGCTTCGAAACCGATTATGCTACTTCAGTTATGAACTTAGGAAAAATATTAATAATACTCTAACTAGGACGGAACATGTTGCTTCTATTTCCAACAAAGTGTATAAGACATTGGAACAGATGAAACAATTTAAGCATCAGATTCCATTTGAGCTGCGAAAAAACTCATTACTCAATTATTAATTCCTCATATTGAATATTGTTCACTTGTATTGGCTGATTTAACACAGAAGTCACATATAAAATTACAAACTTTGTTCAACGCCAGAGTAAGATATATTTTCAAAGCCAATATCTATGAACATGTAACTCCCTATTATGTTAAGTGAAAGTGGATGACACTGGAACATAAAAAATATTCCAACCGTCTATTTTCATCTACAAAATATTATCAACTAAAACCCCGGAGTATCTGTATGACTACATCATTAGAAATCTGACTGATTCTGGCAGAACTGTTAGAGCCAGAAGACGATTTAAAATTCCAAAGTGAAGGACTAATGTATATCACTCGTCAACTATAAACTCTGGCCTAATAATATGGAACAGTATTCGTGATAACGTAGTTAACTCTATCAATATACATCAATTTCAATTTAAAATGTTATCATTTATGTATGAAAAATATTATTTTATCTCATTATAAACCACTGGGGTATGCATTACCTTGTTCCTATTTCTGTATGTTTGCCTGCCAATTATTATGCTATTCATATTTTTCGTTGTAAATATTGTATTACTGTACTCTTATTGAATACTTGTATTTGTAAGTTCTAATACCTAGGTGAATACCTCCTTTTTTGTTACCTCCGTTCTTCCATTATCTCTGTTAACTACCATTGCAACCTTTTAATATTTTGTTGTATTTTAATTTCTATGTTGTTATTGTAATTGACTGTGTCATGTCTAAGTGTCCAACACAAAATGCTGTCAAACCATTATACTCATGAAATTATTCATAAATATATTATAGATATTATTGTTATGTTAGATGTTGCCCATGTTGAGCTTAGAATACCTACTAAATATTAATTTTTATCATTTCGAATAACGCATCTTGTATATTATGGTGTTATATTTTTTTTCTTCACTGTATTCAGTTCGGTAAAGTATTTTTTCCATTGGAAAACCACAAAGCCTATTGAATGTATGTGGATAAATGTCCTAGAACAATAAATTTATATTATATTATTTCCACTATCAAATAAATATCCCAGGGTCCAGCCAAAATTGGACTCCGCATGAAGAAAAAATAGTTTCACTTCCATATAAATCTGTTCACACTGCCGTGAGATGGTTGTGAAACCATGACCTAAAAGGAACATTCAAATGAGGATGGAATATTTGTTTGGTTCTTTTCAGACCCTTACCCTGAAAAATCGGGAGCGTGGATTTATTCACGCTCGCTACAGGAATTCCGAGTGAAGGAATTCGCTCAGCGTTTATGAAGAGGTATGAGGAGGAGAGGATGGCTGGCTGGCTGGCTCTGTGGCGTTCTCCCATTCTACTCTCCCCCCCTCCCGTCTCCCCACCGCAATTTCCATTTGGTATAGCGCCGGACAGCCTAAAAAGAAAAAGAAAAACAAATGGTCCGAGACGGAACCTCAAACACGTGTGAGCGAACGGCATGACGGAAATGCTTAATCACCGTCTCGAAAAACCGCCGATTCTATCTTCTGCATTTTCGCGATAGGTACACTCCGCGAAGCGAATACCAACACATGACGGGTTTGTCGATGGAATCAGCCCAAAAACCCCACCCCGAATAGTGCCACCCCGATGATTTTATTTTACGCTACGAGTTGTCCGAATCCCCTTAATGCCAAAATCGATAAGCATGACGGGGGGAAGAGTAGGCAGTAAACGTGCGATTTTTATTTCATGGGGCAGGACAGAGGAGGGGGGGACTTCGCAGAAATGGCGATACTGTGAAGGAATGTCGTACGTTGGGAAAAATGCGAGCATAACTGATAGAAGTAATAGGCCATTACTCACGCTTGAATACGTTCAGTTTCAATATTTTCTCCTGTATCACATATCAGTCTAAAATTACATCAGTTTGACGGAAAAATCGATTTTCTTATGAATGATTACAGAAATGAAATTTTCACTTCTTCTTCCTCGGCACTATAGCCCGGTATGGGGTTTGGCCTCATGTTTGGCCATTTTCTTCTGTTCTGCACTTTCTCCCATCATCTTACGATCTACATAGCCTTTGTATCTTCTTCCAAATCCTGCATCCATCTTTTCCTTGGTCTTCCTCTTTTTCTCTTTCCATCCATATTTCCATGTAGCAGCTCCTTAGGAATCCTTTCTTCACTCACTCTTTCTAGCCAAGCTAACCATTGGGTATTCACAAATCTCACTATGCCTTCGCCTCTGATAATATGTTCTATTTCCCTGTTTGTTCTTATCCTCCATGTTACCCCATCTGTCACGGGGCCATATATCATTTGCAAAACCTTCCGTTCAAATGTCCGCTGAGCTTGCTCATTTCCAGCAGAGATGGTCCACATTTCTGCTCCGTATGTTACGACCGGTCTGATAAGTGTTTTATAGATCTTGACTTTCATATCCTTAGATAGCAGAGTTGATTTCAGGAGCTTAATATTAGCAAAGTAAGCCCTATTTCCAGCTATTATCCTCTTGTTGATCTCTTCTGTCATTGAGTTCTTACATTTTAAATTAGTACCGAGGTAACTGAAATATTTTACATTTTCAAAGTTGTACTGCCCAAATGTACCGTTTTGAGCCCATCTCTTGTCATCCATGGCCGACATTTTCATGTATTTCGTTTTTCTCTCATTGATTCTAAGCCCTATATTCTTACTCTTCTGTTCTAAAGTTTTGAATATTTCTTTCAGAGAATCTATACTCCGTGCCACTAGAACTATGTCGTCGGCATAGGCATAGGCCTGAGTAGATTTATGCACAATTGTTCCCTTTAACCTCAGTTCTTTCATGGCTTCATGTAGACACAGATTAAATATTATTTCAGATAGAGAATCTCCTTGTCTCACTTCAGTTGTTATCTCAAAGCCTTCACTAGTCTTGCCCCCATAGACTACATCTAAAAAATCAGTCTAAACATATCATATGTCATAATACGTATCAGTCTAAAATCACATCAGTGTGACGGAAAAAATCGATTTTCTATTGAATGATTACAGAAATTAAATTTTCACCAGTGTAATATTTTATCCCATTTATGTGCATGCATTATTTACACATAGATTAAAAATAAAAGATATGAAGGAAGAAAAGAAAAGGAAAATTGAATGTGGTAAAAGCTGTGTTGAAACTTCGTAAGACTTTCTTATTGTTAGAAGTAAGGATCCTCTGGTGTTTCACTGGGTTAATGACTCCATCTCTGCTCTGATAATAAAGGTTGAGATGGAGCCTTTAATCCGGTGAGCCAATCTTGAAACCTTCCTTCAGAAAATACGCCAAAAATTTCAATTCATTCATTTAAACCATAGATTTGAATAAAATAAGGTATCATGGACAGGATTAATAGGACGTATATGATCAGATGAAGAAATAAATTTACTATGAAGATAGGGATCTGCGCCTGTGAACATCTTATTGTAATAGAATAGAAGATCAAATATAATAAAAATAATACTAGATTATTTTTATTCTCTTCAATTTAAATCTATAGATTACCCTATTAACCTTAGACCTTATTCAATAGATAGCCCGATTAACAATAATAAATTCAAAAAGAATAATAAACGCATATTATTTAGCTTTCTCTTCTAAGCCACTAAATCCGCATACATATCAATGAGGCTAAAAGGTATATGCCTATGATACTAATCTAATTATTAAAAATGATAAATTTGATTTGAATATAAGACATTTACTATGACTTCAAAAATAATAGTTTAATAAATATAACTTTCTCACGAGATTGATACAATCGTAACTAAGCGCTAATATAACAAATAGGGTAACGAACAACAAATGCTGTTTTCGTATATAAATCGGTTCTGAAGATGTTCATGTTTGAACTGATTAGGCACTTAGAGTAGATTTATCATATTATGCCTTTGATATTTGAATTTATATGAAAGATAGCAAACTCTACCTTTATATTACCTTAGCATGAATTTTTTCTCTGCAAATTCATCTTTGTGAAGTGGCCAATTACGTAGCCAATATATGAAGAATGGAAAGCTGTAATTATTTTTCTGAGAAGAAGTGTTTCGAATCGACTGAAATGACGTATCAGGTATTGGTAGGCTTTCTATTAGAAGAGACGGCCTTATCCATGCTGATTATCCATGAGAGAAATAGTAAATCGAAGAGGTTTATTGACATCCTTTCACTATTTAGAGGAAACCAAAATGTTCACTTCCAACGAAGTGTAAATAATTTTAAAGAATTTTCACTCAGACGGCGTTTCCCATGCGGAGACTATCGAGCATATAAAACATACAATTTACTTCTAACTTCTGGGAAGGTAAAAAAACCGAATACTAACTCGCTGCTTTGCAATAAAATCAACATTTAGTTTTTCTGAATAAACTTGATGCCTATTCGTGTCGCTGCGTCAGTCTTTTCCTACGCACGAAACAGATTGAAATAACACCCCCAAACAGAATTTCGCCTCCAATCTCCGAACGAAAACCCTCTCTCTGCCTGTTGAGTAATGGGAAAGGAGTTTATCGCCCCCTGTCGATGAAAATGGAAAATTCTACGGATAAATGTTATGACAGAAAAAGGCGCCTGAAAAATGCCGGCCAGCATCATGCATCTGAGCGAAGGAAGATAGCTTTAAAAATAAATTGAGAGAGAGAATGAAGATGAAATTTTAGGATAATTTACTTTGTATAATTAGCTCTGATTACAATAGTTCTACCAGGACGATTTCGCTGCAAATTTGTGGTTCAAAGAATGAAATACTAAATAGAGGACAAACATAATTTATTTCTCACACTTAAGTCGTTGTTATGACAAATATTTCCAGACTAACTGAAATACAGTATTCTTCCAGAATGTGAATAAAAATTATGATTTCTTCATAATACGAAAAACAAACCAAAATTCATGTAGAAATATGTCAAACTGGCGTTAGCGACAGCATCACCTTGGTTCCCGGTGACGTAGTGTATGTATCCAAGCTGCCAAGCTTATGTATTGTAATGCTTTAGGAGAAATGTTTAAATATTACAACGTTGTTTTCCGGTAAAATTTGGTCCCGTATATTTAAGAATACCTACTTCAAGTACAAGTAATTTAAAAATATAATGAACGTTCTCCATTCAACATACTCGTTTGTATTGTTTTAAAAATACTGCGTTCACTGATGATCCTTATCTATTGTGAATCAAAATTAAGTTAAAAATAACGCTGATGATTTTATGAGTATTTTTTATTGAACACTTTTCCCAATCTATAGGAGCAGATCGTAGCACTATTTCTATTGGATAAACATTTTTGACTTCAATTGTGTAGTAATTTAGCGATAATTCAAAAAATTATGGCTACGTGCTAAAAGGTATATTACCATTCATTTATCGGGTAAATTCTCTTCTATCAAGCAGTTTTTCACTGAAGTAGTACTTTTTAATGCTAGGCAAATTCTATTTTTCCCCTTTTATCGCCCACACTCGTGTTTGGGAGCTAGTAATTTAGTTCGGATTATGAATATAATAGCGTGGAAAGGTGTGGTTTATTTTTCCGTATTTAGAGAACGCGCTTTTTTAATTAAACAGAACATGAATGAAAATACTTTTAAGTAATTTTATGGTGAAGGCACCCTAAATTTCTCACAACGTTATAGGTCCTGAGAGTCTTGGCACTTAGGCCTCCGATGTTTTATAAAGAACGTAGCTCACTCCCGACAATTCTTCGTTGTTAATATGCTGCACGACGACTTTTAATAGATTGGATGGACATTTACTGTGGCAGGTATTAAATCAATGATCAGCTAAAAAAAGTTTAAGCATACGAATTATGACTCTTTTCTTGACTAACATCGTGTCAAAAAACATCAATACGGACATTTATTTTATTTATATTTGAATAATCACTCTCTCAATGATTCAACCCGAAGGTTGGTAGAGGGTAGAGCTGGTAGGGGGGCCAGTTCCTTTCCCTGGGCCACCTCGCACTCCGAGGATTTTTTCGCACTTATTCGGGGGCGTCCAAAGGCTTCACCCGGATTTGAACCCGGGACCCTTCGATCGGTAGCCAAGCGCTCTACTTACTAGGCCATCACGCTCCTCCATTTGATTAATGAGCTTGACTATATCAACTTATCAACAGAAATGGCTGGGAGCAGTCGAGTGAAACCCCTGGTTATCGTGATAAGTCAGACTTGGATGATTACTATGATTTTTTTTATTTCAGTCAGTGAGTGGTAAAATATTCAGTGAATGTTTTATTGTATACGTTGCTTAAGCGTTAGTTCAATGGAAACTAACTTTATATATTAAAATCAATTCTAAACCGTGCTAATAAATTATAAATCGCTGAAGAAGAATTGGGTGTTGAGCCTACCAGTTCTCATCAGTACTCATGCAAAAATTAACTGGTAGATAAGCTTAAATGATTGTTCCTTTAGAGATGTACATAGCATCGTGTGCACATTCACCTTTCAAGTTATTTTGTTCAGTTGCACTATCCTCTATATTTAATAGTTCTAAGAATTTTTACATCTCTTGCTTCACGTAATACTTACCTTATGTACTTTACTCTGTAAACTATCGCGCCTCAGGAAATGGTTACCCATAACTTTTGGTACACTTTTGCGCTGAATGTGAAAACGTAGAGTTGAGTGTCAAATGCGTGAGCTCTCCTATAAATGCCTCCTGCCATATGCTACGGTAAAAATATACTAGGGCCCCATACGCACAATAATTCTTCTCTCATCCAAGAAGCTCCACCCCACTTTAATAACCAAGGGCGACCTCCTTGATTCTTTCGGAGGCATCCATCCCACTCTTTGGCTCCGCGAGCTTCGTCGGGACGCCCGGCGACAGTCAATTGTCTGCGCGGGATGAGACGGAAATGAAAGGCTCCGCCTGCTTGCCGCCCGGAACCTTCCAACAGTAAAGGCCCCCTCTTTTTTCCTCTCCTCCTCTGCTACGGGGTTCACGAGAGGACAATTCTTTGTTTCTTTTTTTTTTCAAACTAACAATGCGAGAGCCACGAGCAAAAGATGCCGACAAGCGCTCCGCAGTTGCATTCAAAGTCGTCGTCACAGAATAAACGTGTGGGCGATTTCATCACATTCCGTTCTGAAAAGAAGGCGAAATTCAGTCATTTATTCATGCCCTTGTTCCTTTTTATTCACACTCACAATTCAACCTCATGTTTTCGCTTATTCGCTTATTATTCATGGAACGCTGATGAAGGCATGCCCAAGCCATTGTGTCAGACGAAAATATGAGTTTCTTTCATGGTTCAGAATGAAATTTCATTTAGTGCCAACCAATGCCACTAACATGCGTTTTTATAATCAACTAATGGAAATCAAAGGTTAATTCAAATGTAGAGTTCATCTAGGACTGTGCAGTGCAGACGCAATTACTAAATTTCACGTTTATCTAGGATTTAACTAAATTGCTTATCCAGCATCTCTTGCGCAAAAAAAGGTTGATTGTAACCACGCCATTCATTCATTCACAGTGCTAACAGTTATGGTATTTTATGCGTCTGATGAGTACTTTATATTTGGGAAGGAAATAATAAATTCTGGCCAAATGATTCTAACGATCATGCAAGAACTCACAAGGCCGTTTTCTAGCGTGTAGGAAGTAAACGTTGAAATCACAATGTGGAACATAGATTTATCATGTGTGGTCAGTTTTATAACCATAAGCTTATTTTGGTGTGCAGTATGTCGGTAGCATTATAATGCAAACAAGACTAATACATTACGTTCCCTGGCTTATTTGGATAAATATGAATATGAATACATTCGAAAGGAAAGTGTCTAAATCGCATACTGGATTCTCGACCTTTGAAATGAAGTATTGAAATTTATATGCCTTATTAATGCGAGTAAAATAATTGCATCACCTGCAGAATTATGAAGCATTTAGTCTTAGAGAAATTTAAAACAATTAAAGCTTTTGTTTTTCTCTCTTAAAACCGATTCTATTTAAATAAAGCCTTTCACGAAATAATATTATATAAATCGGTTTTGCACTTGGAATAAAAATATTTACTTATAGTTTGAAATGCAGTGAATGGCGTCTTTCGGTGTCCAAAAGTTGTAAGTCTATGTGTAATAAAATGTTGATAAAATCGTATTTAAATCGTTCTAGCATGTTAATAATTTTCAAGACGATGTGTAATAATAACCAATACCTAATGATAAGTATACTTTATTTAATTGCATTAAATGTGATAATCACGAAAGTGATCGTTGTTTTTTGAAAAATTGCGTAATGCCTGATATAATAGAAGTTGAAGTTTAGAATAATATTTTTTTATTTAACTCTATTTCTACATGCCGATATCAGTGACAGGTTTATAAACTTATTTTAAGAATTATATTTGTCAGTATTCTTTCATTTATTTAACTTAATCAAATTTAAAATTTGTCCAATTTTTGCACACACCAATGAACGTGTCCTACAATCTATATATATATTAATTTTGTAGCGTGTCAGTCAGTCAATCATTCTGTATCCATTTTGTTTATTTCTCTCTCAATTCTTGAGCTAGAGAAATTTTGTTTGGTGCATTAAATGTGGATTTTCTGTATGTAAGATTTGGTAGTTGTTTTGGATATTTAGCAGTTGATGGTTCAAAGAAAAATGCAAAAAACCGTGGCTATAAAGCTAATAATCCGTAAAAACTGCTCAACAACGATGAATTTATTTAGGTTAGCAACGGTGAAGTAAACAAACAGTACTCATTAATTGGAAAAGTATTTTCCGGGTTAAGGCCGCGTTGGTCCATTTGGGCGGACGACAGTTTCGGGCGCATTCCAGCTCCCGTCTTCAGGTCCAATTGATCTGCAGAGCATCATTTTCTTCTATATATACCTAGTAGGGTGCGCGCTGATACGTTCGGTTTGAATCCCATTGTTGGAAAAGCCGTTTGAAAGATGCAGGGAGAGTATAACCGTCTTCCCTGTTGAAGCTCTACCCGTGGTTCACTATTTCTATTGCCTCCCTTATCAGCCGAGGGAAATATTTATTTTCTCTGGCAATGATTTTGGATTCGTGGAATTTAATCACGTGTCCGGGTTCTGACCATGCATGCTCCGCAACCGCGGAAAGGCGAAAATTTTTCTTTTCGGTTGCCTTACGATGTTCTTCTATTCTTATTTTTAGGGATCTAGATGTTTGACCGATGTATGATTTACCACAGGTACACGACACTTCATACACTCCTTCGTATATGTCACATGGGTGACGATCTTTTTCGCTCCGAAGGAGGTCAGAGGTCTTCCTAACGCTTTTAAATCTCGTCAAGACGTCGTGTTTGGCGAGAACTCTTGCGATTCTCTCTGAAGTTCCTGCGACGTATGGTAAGATAGCATGTGCCTTTGCCTTCTGATGGTCCAAATATTTCCCTCGGCTGATAAGGGAGGCAATAGAAATAGTGAACCACGGAAAGAACTTCAACATGGAAGACGGCTATCCTCTCCCTGCATCTTTCAAACGGCTTTTCCAACAATGGGATTCAAACCGAACGTATCAGCGCGCACCTGACTAGGTATATATAGAAGAAAATGATGCTCTGCAGATCAGTTGGACCTGAAGACGGGAGCTGGAATGCGCCCGAAACTGTCGTCCGCCCAAATGGACCAACGCGGCCTTAACCCGGAAAATACTTTTCCAATAAATCACCGCGGAAGCCTCCGTACCAGTACTCATTAAATTGCTATCAGTTACAAACCCTGTGGGCATATAAGCGTTCTTAATTTATCTTTTTCAGGTAAATGTTGATAGCACTACGATACCTGTATTACTTTATTTTCATTTCTGTAAATTGAAAGTGGGTTATTTTTTAATTTTGGTGAAGGATCATAGCCACATGTTTAAGAAGATTTGGAACAATTTTTCACAAAACTGAAGCATATGTGATGAAGTGACTCTGGCATGATACTATAGTTTAGTGGAGTTTTTTACTCGAGTGATTGCTGTAATTCCTACAGTGTATAGCTCGTATTTAAACCACCAACCTTTTTACACTTACGCTTAAGCAGCAGTAAAGTATGTTCGTAGTATTGTCTTTCAATTAACGAAATTAGTAGACAAGAGTCATGTGTTAATTAGTTAGCGATAAACCTATGAAGTTCTTTTTCTCTGGTTTCTTTTATTTCCCTTGATATATAATAATAACAATATACCTGAAGACGCTGGCAGGATAGCCAGCGAAACTGTTGTCCACAAGCCAACTGACGCGGAAGAAACCCGGAAAAAATGCCGAGTTCTATTTTCAATAATAATAATTTTATTCTACCTTAAATAATACACAAGTACAGTTAATACACATATATACAATTTTAGGGAGAATATAGGTACTCTAGATAACCTGTGTTGGGGTTTACTATCATCAATGTTCGAAGGCAGCGGCTGGATTTAATACATACTCACTTTATCTTTGTCTTTATCATACTATCACTCATACTATCTTTATCACTACACCTAGTAGTTGATAAATTTTGATTTTAAATTTTCATCATAGTGTGTTCAGTTGACAAGTAAAAATATAACAGTAGTAACATGTAACAGGGTCAAATAAAAGTACAGATTCAAAATCAGGAAGATCGCACAACAACCTTTAATAATTTTTCCACTTCATCACTCTCCGTGGATAGAAGCCATTGTTTTAATTTGCGCAGAAATATAGCCGTGGAGTTTTGTTTCCACAGTTCAATAGGGAGAGAGCAGAACAACTTTGGCGCAATGTATGCGTATGTTTGTTTAAAGGCTTCGTTACTGGGCTTAGGTATTTCAATGCCTTAGCCTAACAAAGAAATATCTTGTTTTGATCTTAACTTACTTGAGTATTCAATCGGCTTTGTTCTGTTTCCACCATGAATATAAAACATCTTGAGCACCTTAAAGACAAATAAATACCTTAGTGGTAGTACATCAAGATCTTTTAATAAAGGTAATGAGGGCTGAGTACTTGGCTTTTTGAATATCACTCTTATAAGTTTCTTTTGGTCAATCTTTAGAGGCTTAATATTGGTAATATAGGCTCCTCCCCATCAATAAATGCCATACTGCAATCTGGAATCAACCAGAGCACAATAGACGGAACGAACAACTGTTAATGTACATACATGTCGTAACAGAAAGATTTTTCCTTAAAATGGATAACATTTCTAATTTCAGTTTTTTTGACATGTAATCTCCAGGTGATGTTTTCATCTATTATTATTCCAAGATATTTTATAAAAATAACTTGCTCAATTTGAAAACATATGGAGCAGTTTCTTTCATTATTGCACATGAGACATCAATAATAAACACCCCGTTGTTCGAAAAATTTCCTTTTTAAATTAAATATAACATATTTATTTTTTTCAATTATTACCAATTTATTTATACTGAACCAAATTATTTTATCAAGATCACTTTGCATTTGTGAGTAAAGACCACACATTTTACTCGAAGTATACACCAAAGCTGTATCATCCGCAAAGGATGTTAATTTACCGTTGAATATTCCAGTATTGAAATTGTTTACAAATATAAGGAACAGTATGGGCCCAAGAACAGAGCCCTGGGGAACCCCGCAAGAAAGAGACGTATCTTGGCTATAACTATCATTGATTTTCACATACTGGGTTCTCCCAGTTACTAAAAAAACTGAAGTTACTCCGTTTTGTGGTTTGAAGTTACTCCGGAACCAGTCATTTGTGACTTCTCTTATCCCAGCTTGCATTAATCTTTTCAATAATAAAGTATGATCTACGCAATCGAAAGCTTTTGTTATACCGACAAACAGGCTATCTACTCTCTTATTATTATTGAGTCCATCAATGATATCAGAGCATAACTGTAAAATTGCAACTTCTGTGCTTTTACCTTTTAAAAATCCGAATTGCCTAACGCTTAAGAACTTGTTAGTTTTTTGGAAATTTAACAGTCGAATTTTAATAATTTTTTCTAAACTTTAGAAAAAACAGGTAAGAGAAAAAACAGGTATTGGTATATAATTACAAACGTTTGTTTTGTCACCTTTTTTGAAAATTGGAACTATTACAACAGTTTTTAACTGCTTTGGAAATTCACCCGTTATCAAACTTAAATTTGCTATATATGTAAAATCCGGTGCAATGAATTCATTTACCGCTTTAATTGTACTGACATTGATTCCCTTATAACCAATTGAATTTTTGGGCTTCATTTCCTTAATAACATTACTAACCTCTTTAAAATCTATCGGAAACATATACAACGATTGCATTATAACACAGCTTGGAAACCATTGCTCATACTCTTTTTCAATGCAATGACCGTAATTAGTAGACTCGCAAGTCAGCCTCCGCACAACTTCGCTGAAATATTTGTTGAATTAATTTGCTATATCTTGAGCACAAAACAACAAATTACCATTTTCAGGTGATTGTATCTTTTCAATATCGTTTCGCGTCCGGTCCCTTCCTATGATGTCATTCAAAGTTCTCCATTGCTTTGCTGAGTCATTACCATTATTTGAAAAAAGTTTCAAATAATACTACTCTTTGCGCTTAGCAATATCGTAATCGAGACGGGTCTTATAAGATTTATAGTAGCGTTTTAATTTCTAATTATAAGGTTGACTCCTCGTTTTTTTATATAAAATATTTCTTTTAGAAATTCTGTTGCATAAATCCTTTGATACCCACGGTTTAATCTTCCTATACTTATTTCTTATTTTAGTAATAAACTTGGCACAATCAATACCTCGTTCAATTATTTCTAGAAAAACCGCATAAGCTATGGTAACATTTGTTTGTTTATACACAACATCCCAGGTATATAGACGAAAATATTCACACAAGGAATGGAGATCAATTTGAACAAGAGACTCATCAATCACCTTTTCACATTAATTTCTTGCATTCAGTTTTAAACCGGATAAGATTAGGTGATGATCAGTTATACCTAGATCTAGTGCTTTTCCTACGCATTCAAAATTATCTCTACTCCTATACAATGCATGGTCAATACACGACTCTGTGTTTTTAGAGATCCTTGTAAGAGTACATATTAATTTTTCAAGGCCATAACTCGCCGTTATCGTTTGATATTGATAAGTAAAATCACACTGGCTTAGAAGACATAAATATATGTCGCCAATAACAATAACATCACGAACTCTAGAGCCATCTAGTACACTTTGCAATTCTTGAAAAAAATCATTAATTGACTGGGACTGAAATCTATAAGTAGCAACAACAGTAAGTGACACATTTGATTTCAAGTCAATAGTTATTTTTACGATATCAGCAGAAGACATTTCGGATAACATATTTGACAGACAAGGATAAGTTTCAAGTACATATACAATCATTCCACCAGCTCTATAATTATTGATACATTTAACAAAATGATTATGTCCTGTTAAAGTATAAGCCATTACTTCATGGTCATTAATCCATATTTCTGACCAAATTATTATGTGAGGCGTGTACTTTAAATTTCCAAGTTTTAATACAACATTATCAAAAGTTTATCGTAAACTCTTTATGTTTTAATGTATTATCTTAATATAACCACAGGCATCAACTTCTTGAATTGAACATAGATAATTTTACGCGAATAAAGGCGAAATTCGGCAATTAGTGAAGATATTTAGAAATTATCCGGGTGAATGTTTAAATGTATGTCACTCCTAAACAATAAGGTTCGTGTCAAATTTCTGTAAACTCAACGTTAATATAATCAATTAAGTGTTTTGATATTGCCATTCCCTTGATTTGGTTTTATTGCATAAGATATGCGATTAGCTAGCGTAAGTGAAATGAACCTCAACAGTTCTCCATTCATTAAAGTGTCTGGATAAATACCAAAGGTCGTAAACGTTTCAATACATTTGCGTGTGCCGCTATCTCAATATTGGTACAAACTTCACGTTGAAAGTTTAGAAGTATTACTTATAACATTGCGAATGCTATATTAACATGCGAGACACTGACCACGGAGATAATTCATTACCAGTATATGTTAATGTATGTCAAATATTGCTCCCGTGCTTGCTCTTTTGGGGTAGTAAAATTTCCAGTTGGGCACCTAAAACAATGCAATGTGCAAAAACGCCTTACTGTTTTTTTATAAACTCCAGCTTTGTTGAAACTATACCTGCCCATGTTGACCAACCATTAAATGTTTTTGCAAAGTTTTTCGGGACTCCGGGGTTCACTTTTTCAGAGCAAGTCTATCTTTCTCAAACAGGGACTGCCTGCAAAGCAGGCAGCAGGTCTGCTAGTACACATTTTAAACATTAAAGAGCACCAATGCCGCCGTTATCAACATGTTAAATCATAGCACTATAAATTATTTATAGCATTAAAACTCTCAACTTTGAAAACGCTGTGTTGATATCTAGAATATTTGCGTCACTCAGTTTACCAAACCATACTTACAGTGTGAAACTCCTTTTTTCAATAGAGATATTATAGCTAAAGCATATAATTATAATGGAGAATGGCTTATAATTTTCCGGAGAATTGTAATGTACAAAGTAGGCAGAGAAATGAGAACCAGAGCCGTTGCTTGAGTTGCTTAGTAACATTTTTTCGAGGGAATGGAAATTATCATACGTTCAAACATCTGAGACCGTCTTTGAAACGAGGCAATGCGGCTGATTTTCCCTTAAGTGGTTTTCTAACGAAAGCCTGAGAGATTCCTTGGGAAAATAAATGGCATTACTTTGACCCGGACAAGGCTTCGAAGGAGTTTTCCACTGAGGGGAAAAACATAGCACAATGTGGGCTGGTTGCTTTGGAAGCGGATTGAAACCTAACAATGATAGACGCGTGTTTGTTGCGGTCGCCGGCTGCACACAATGATTCATGAAACCTTTGACCACCGCGTCTTCGTATCTAATGCATTGGAACAGTGACAAGTGAAAAACGGTGGACGTAATTTATTGACAAGTTGTTATTCATGTCGTGCGCAAGCTTCATTGTGTTCTAAAGGCTCTTGAAAACTTATTCATACTCACTCGGAAACGTCAAATGCCGAGAAAAATATTTCACCGTCAAGACAGGAAAGATTTATATAGCGTTTTCGACACATTTGTGGCATAAGAAAGTATTGACTGTCGGTTGGGATGCTCGGATAAAAAAGTACTTCGTTCAATTAAGATCTGTTATCTATAGTAATTCAAAATCCACCGAGAATCGAAGGAAATTTATATATTTAAAAAGTATATCTGTAGCAGAATATCATCCCACATGCTTAGTTCAGAGAATTTGATTTATTTTTAGCTATATGTTATGATTTAAATGAGGGGTCTCCAAATTACGCCCCGCGGGACACATGTGGCCCGCAAGATGATTTTATCCGGCCCACAGAAGAATTATGCGGTAATGCGCCGCATAATATTTGCTTGGATTATCGCTACTTGTAAGTAATTAGTGTTTCACAATTTAAATCTCAGTTTAATAACATTTTACAAGCACAAACACAGTAAAACCATTCAAATCAATGGCTTTGTGATGAAAATATGAGAATTTGCTGTGAGTGTTTGTCGTCATCAATATACGATAATTACTTTCACATGCTCTGTAATTAGTTTAAAAAAATTCTGATTTCGATAAAACTTATATATCTAGAGTTCCGTATTTATATGTTTTTACTGCGGCCAGATGAAAAGTGTTCAAGTAAGCATTGTGGCCCGCGTTACGATAAGTTTGGAGACCCCCTGATTTAAATGGACATCTTTTACGCATGATGATAAACCTAAGCTTACTGCCATGCGTAAAAGTGCGAATAAGCAGGGTAAACCCACGCAGAGCTATTGAAGTTTCTTGCAGTGCTTAAACGATGGTTTTACTGAAATTAATGGTAAAAAATGGTAAAAAAATTCAGTATTTTAAGACTACACTCAGTAAATCTTCATTATTAATAGCGTAAATAAAAAGTTTCCGTTCAAAAATTCATTAGAATTATTACTTAGAGCGACCGGTATCATCGATTTTTCGACATCATCAGGTCTAATCCAGTTAGTCCTCCAGTCAATGAAACAAGAGCAATTTCCACAAGTATGGAAACATACTTGTGGAAATTGCTCTTGTTTCATTAACTGCAGTGATGTTCCGGTTCCACTCCATCACGCCTGAAACATCAGATTTTGTTCCAGTTAGTCCTGATGAAAGCCCTGAAGACCAAAATAAATCAGTCTTGATAATGTTTACCATTGGACGAAAGCGGTCACTCTAAATGGAACATCCTTTGAGCCTTAAATAACTTTTACTTTCGTCACCTACCCAAGAGAGGTTGGTTGCAATCGTCGATGAGGCAAGGTATTCTTAGCTTCTATGACATCACTCAAGCTGAGTAAACAGTATGTTGACGAAAATCGACGGCATTTTCATAGAAAATTATATTATCCACTCACTTGGACGTATGGTATTAAATATTTTAGGTTCCCAACTTTTGCTTGGTTAGAGAGAACTTTCTTATATTTATTTCTGATTAGATTGGAAAACCTCGCACTGCTGAAAATATCTTCCACGTCAATTTATACCTTAACTCATGGGAAAAATTTTGTTTAACTTTTAGAAAATCAGTTGTTTTAGAACTTCTCGTAAAAAATTATTAATGTACTCTCCATGGGTTAATACCTTCCATTTGCTTACGTGTAAAGTTCTCCAAAATATATTTCAATAGAAAAGTACTTAAATTCAAGTAAAAAGAATTCAAGTAAAAAGAGTTACTAGAAAAGTACTTTAATTCAATTAAAGCACATAGGATGCACACTTTAAATTGAAAAATGGTTAACACAATATGGAGTATAAAATTACAAGGAGGTTAATTGTCTCTTTTAGTTATATTGGTTTTACTCCCATCAGCACAATAGCGAAGCCATTAAACAAGATGTATACTATGCCTTTAGGTATCACGATAGGTTTTAATTTTAATGCTCAACGTGATTGGAGACGAAAAGATTCTTAAGATGCATGGAACATGGAGAGAAGAAACACATTTTGATGCATTGCTCAACAGAGTGTTACTTCTTCAACACGAAGGAAAACATGCGCGAAGTGCTTAGAGGCGTAGATCCTCGGCAAAAAGCCATAAAGGCGGGTTCTTAATGTATTTTATGACGCCATCAAGCATCCGAGTCCATTTTCAGACTCAAGTCGCGAGTCGTTAGTTTGAAAAACCATAAATCCAAATGGAGGAGGTCACGAAAACTATGCGGTGGATGGAAAGCAGAAATGCGAGGATAACGCATTACTTACCACCTCTGTGTTACATGTTCCATGCTAGACTTAATTAGTCATTTATCACCTAAGTGCTGAGGAAACCCGTTTTGGGCTGCGAGGCTAAAACTGGAGTGAAATCACGCGGTTGAGAATTATTCATCTCAAAAAGCCAGCAGACCGAATTTTACATGCTCAAGTGCTCTCAGTTAATACCGTAACGAATAAACTGATGTGACACTTGCTGCATTTGACGGCATAAAAGACATATTTTTACAAAATAATGGCTAAAGAATCACCACCGGGTCTAATGAGCGATGCCGTGTCCTAGCGCAGGTTGAATTCATCTCTACAGCTTGTTAACTCTGGAGATCAAGGTTATAAGCTACAAGCTGCAATACCTCCCAACTGAGAGTGGCTTCATTCCTTAGACAGATCTATGGGTGTATTAGTATCTGTCTCCTCGTCCTCAAGCATTTTATTTTATTCATTTGATACATTGTAAAAGATCTGTGAGTAACTGTTTTAAGGTGATACAGTAGAGCACATACTGTTCTCACAGACATATTAATCTGATAGTTTCAGGCATGACTTCGTGGAAGTGATAGATATCCATATTTTGAATAAAAACACTTTGTACTTTTCCACACTTTATTTAAAAACTGCGACCGATTGCACCTTAATATTGTATCTTCTGGCCTCTTCCTAGCCAGTAAAAGTTTTGAAGAAAAAAATAAGTTTATTGAAATAGAACTCCACACTACCTCGTCACTTCTTTAAAACGATACGTTGTCTTTTTATGCGCCTCTAGCAACGGTTTGTAATATAGTATGAAAAACGAAGACATTGAAAAATTAGTTTCATCGAAGTTTGACTCACATATTTATAGAACTCTAATAACTTTAGGTCAATGGGCCATTTGCAGACATACAGAAGGATGGAGTGTCACAAATCAGGTAATATAAAAGAATTCATAGTCATTGATGCCCTATATACGAGTCGGAAGTACCTTATTCTTGGGATGATAATTATGATCCATTGCTTCCGTCCTAAAGCTTTGACCTAAATTTCATGACTGATCTTCATAGTCTTTAGTGGTTGAACTTAAGGCATTTTCCATTTTCGTCGTGTCAATGGTATTTCCAGGGAAATACATTAGTGATGATAAATGTGGAAGACAAGGAAACGAGGAGAGTGCCTCGAATACTTCAAGCGCTAACTTTTAACGATTTATCATGTAAATAAAAAGATCAATTGCTTGGCATCATAGGATTTCTTGCAATGAATGATAATATTAAAAACGTCTATGATAAATATTTTCAACCCTAATCATGTGAAAATTTATTACTTTAGTACAAATGTTTTTTATTATTGTTTAGCTATCTTTAATCCATTAAGGAAATATATTTTTAATTCATGCAGGATAAAATAATTGCCAGCTATAAAACTAACTGGAGAATAGCTAATGGGTACATTACCGATATAATTTGCCAGTGGGTTCATTACTCACCAGAAGAACCATATCCCAGTGCCCTTGATCTGTTTATTGAATGGGTATAAGTATAAATACCTAAAAAATCACGCAAAAAACTGGGTTATCATAGCGATAAAGCTCAGATATATTTCGTGAGTCAGCGTACCTAATTGAGAAAGCTAAAAGCTGTTTATTTGTCGATTTGGCTATGGAGCAGGTGCGATTTAATTACAAATTTATTTTATATTTAATTAATAAACAGTCAACGTAATAATTTAATGTCAAATAGCAATTAAAAATAATAATATAATAAGCTTTTAATTTTTTTTGTGACATTTTATGTAGATATGTTATTTTGTCTTAATTTGTATACATTGCGGCTATTATTCTCAGCAGCAAAGTGATCAATAAAAGTTATTCATATTGAATATCAGAAAGATTAATTTCTTTCTTGGTAATTGGAAACTTGCAATCCATAGTATTAAGGTACAGAACGTACTTTTCCACAGAATAGGGCTTAAGGGTATACACCAAAGACTATCCATGGGGGTAAGGGGTTAAGTTTATAAATTTACCAAGGAAAATGACCAACGGGTGAGAAGGAGGGTGACTTAGAGAGCTTTCATGATGTGAATGTATACCTACAACTTCCACAAATTGAAGCCTGAAATAATTGAGTTTTCAGGAAACTCTCTGGTCTGGCTAACACAAGTTAAAGGGTTTGTATCCCGCCTTCCACATGAATGTTTTGATCGTTTTACTTTTATGATTATATTTTAGATCAAATGGTGCAAAATAACCTGAACCATGGGAGCACCAAACATCCAACCTTGGATCAATTTATAGCATTATTTTACTGTTTTGGTATCATCTATATTTACGTAATATATGATGCATATAATGGAAAATATCTTTCACGTTCTATTCTACCATTACATGGAATGAACATTCTGTAGATGTTTCCCTTTCAGAATTTCGTCTACAATTTGCTTTATTGACGTTTATTCAAAACAGCTTGTCGTTGTTAATACACGGTGCAGCGGTTTTGGGCTTAAATTACCTGACATTGCGTCGCTAAAGGAAAGACAAAGCTTTCATATCCATATTGAGTATCTATTTTTTGGAAAATCAACTCTTGCGAGCGCTTCGTGCAAGTAATGCATGACTTGAATCGTCACCAAGACCTGTCTACGTCCACCATCTAAGACCATACGGCTTATCAATCAATTGCTTGTGACGGCAGTAATTGAGTAAAAAAGCGGGAAAGTATAGTAAGTTCTGAAGGCTAAGCTAAGCATTGGTCGGTTGAGATACAATCAAATGCTACCAGAGGAAGATGAATAATCTGACGGCCAGCAAAGATTTAAGGTTCCGAAGAGGGAGAGTGATATTATCCAAAAAAGAAGAAGACGAGGACAGCATAAACCAAATATCTCTATAGTAGGTATGGTCTCTCTTATGATTAGGGAAAAATATTGCTTAAACTACCATACGTTCTTCGTTTGTAAATTGGAAGCACTCCATAAAGTGCTTTGCACGTGAAAAGGTTTTGTTGCGTTGCAGTAACAGAGTTTGTACCATCACCAGGGGATGATTAAAAGTTCTCATTGTGTGCAGGGAAGATAACTATCCGAGTCCAGATGTATGCGCGACATTACGGCGGACGGGCTGGAATCCGTCGCCGGGACAGTGACGTCGTCCCTCGTGGGCAGAACAAGCTGCCTCCCCCCCCCCTGACCCCCCGGGAGCGAAGGAAGACAGAAAGAGACATAAGCAAATAAATAAGTTCACGCCCGCATCTCCACATGACTCTCCAGACCCCTCTCTCCAACAATCGAGGTTTTTTAAACCTTATCGTACTCGTCTAGAATGGCGGGTCACCGTCCTTTGGATGAAAGAAGGACGAACCCAATGGGGGATGGAGGGCTCGGAAGCGGTTGCGGATGGGGCTGGGTGACCCCTTATGTTTTCGCCAAATTTAGGCCTGAGTGACATGAGCGCATTTTTCCCATCGTGCATGTCGGCATGATTCGTCGTACCTCATAGTCGCAGCGGCAGAAAGGAAATGTAGGTAGCCGTTCTCACTTACTAACTACATCACTTATTTAGGGACCTAGTTGGAGGAAATGGTTAGAGAAGCATGGGAAGAGTTTTGTGAGGGAATTAAAGTAGATGGGGAGATGGAAGGAATATAAATATTTGCATAATTATTTGTTAATAATAATAAAATTAATTAATTAATAATAAAATATAATAATAAGCCGGCTTCTGGAATGCAATCTATAAGAAGAAAACATTTCGTGGATACCGGAAAAATCCACGGTATTAGCTTTTGGAGTCAAACACACAAATGCGGATTCCACTGAGGAAATATAATTTGATTTAAATTAAAAATAGTTTTTTTCTCGGCGAAATTTCCGTATATTTTGTACGTTTTAGGTACAGACAGAGAGAAATGAAATTAACATCAATTGTAATTCCAAGAAGACCAAAAATGGAAAATCGGGAGGGACGGCTTTTGAGGGAAAAGTTGAAAATGTTTCGTTTCTCAGTGGCAACGTCGAGGAGAATGGGTTTTATTTAGTAGAGAAATCAGATGCAGAGCCACTATGACTAAGAAAGAATTCAAGGAATGAAAATAATGTACGTTAATGTATCTCAAATAAGGACATAAATAAAATACTGGGTGAGTATTTAATATGACGTCTGGCATAACATGGTTGGGAGAATTACTCCTCGCGAGATAGGATGTGCGTGGACTGGTCTTTTGAGATTTGGGTACTTAAAATGTAAGAAAGGTAGCGTAAGAAACATGGAAGGCAAATAAGGATTTGCTAAAGATTATAGTGAAGGTGAAGACTAATGGTGCAAAATATTTGGAGGAGGCAGCAAAAAAGAATGGAGAGCATATGAAACGGAACGGTGTATAAATCGGTGTATCACCCTTTGTTACCAACAAAGGGTTATAATAGTGAAAGAGGTTGTAAAAAAACGAGAATCAGGTAATTTGAACAATAAAATGGGTTACAGAAAGAATGAGAAACTTAAGAAACTGCGGAAATACACCAGATGTTCGTAAAGGGGAATATATTGAGAGGATATCTATGAAAGAAACGGAATCTATAAAATCAATGCTATTTTACCTTATTTCTCATTAAAAGGAATGTATAAATAGGATGAAGTTCTTGGATTACGCACTGTACTTAAAATATAATTTGTTGTTGAATTCAAGGAAAAAGTTACATTTTGGGACATCCTGTTGTATACTATCAAATATGAAAATTATAAATTACTATTGTGTGCCTCCCTAAATTTATTTTGTGTGTATTTAGTATTTGCTTGTTTTGTCCTGGTTTGAAGCTATAATCCTTATTGAAATTCAGACAGAGAAGCAACGAGGCTATATCCACATGAACTATAAAAGCTCATCAAAGAGATTTGAATATCACTGCCAATTATGACATTTTTTAACTCGATATAACTCTCGAACTCAGAAAGCAAGTCATTCCAATAAATGAGTCGCTGCTTTGAAAATATATATTTTCTCTGAGTAGCATCTTCTCTGCCCTTATCTATTCTTTCATCCTTCGGCCCCTTTCATGGGCATTGAGATGCCGCTGAAAATGCTTCACTGCGTTCAGTAATGAACCGGATACGTAATCACGCATGACGAAATCCAACTCGCCTTCCTAATGGGGCCAAATTAGTTTTATTGAAATGATGAAAGCTGCAATGTTGGATGCTACTCCTTACTTTTCACATGATTTTTTATCGTAGAAGAAATAGATTTTGAAAATTAAGAATTGATCGGCCACGTAGGCTATTTTGTGCCACGCACAAATCAAGTTTAATTAAGCACAAATCAAGTTTTTTACCTAAATCCAGGTTTATAAACATATTTCGATACATCCCTATGTATATTGTTTAAAAATATATTCTGTTAAAATGGTCAGTTAAGTTTAAAAAATTATTTGGCTTACTTACTCGGCATTATCACTAATATCTCCTTGGATTTCTTCGTGCACCTTGATATTTATGTTGCTCATACTTTTATTGCATTTCCTCGAAAATATTGTCATTCGTTCTCTCCTCCGTGGATGTCGAAGTTTCTTCAAGTAACACACTTTAATATAATTTTTATTCCTAGTGACGCGTGGGTTTCTTTATAAAATTTGACAATTAATAATATAGGTACTATGCTTTCTGTCCAATTCTGAATTTTATTTCTCCACTTAAGTATTAGATGTTAACATTAGTGTGGTGGCTTGCCCTTTAAAACTTGAGCAAGGCGTGTCATACATATGTGCTAACTTTGATTTGTCTCCATAACGATGAGACTAATTCAATAGTTCCGATATTCATGATTTTTTCGCTAACACAACTTCAAGGAAGACCGGCAACCTTTTATCGTAATGATGTTGATCCAATTAGTGCGCAGGTTGGCTATCCTACGGAAAAAATATAGTGCTAAGGAATGACTAATTATTGGTTACGAGGTTAAATTCCGTGTTAGGAAGGGATCTTCTCCGGATATCGGCTCCCATGAGTTGCGAAACTGCTAGTTGCTAAATGTTTATTTATAATATGAATTGATATTTAGTTTGCATCCCTACGGCGATTTATTTGAGGGATGTGAGAATGAGCGTGCAAAGAGATATGGGCATAACAGTTATTTAGGCAACTGAAAGTAGATAGGCTCTGAAATGCCACAGGTGAGCGTAAATGCAATGCAAGGACATACATTTCTTGAAGTTAATTGGCCAGGGCAAATTTGAAATACTTTAACCCAAATCTGGATATAAGAAACAAATATACATAGGGCATGAATAAATATGATAGGATCTTCCAATCTAGCTTTATTAATAAATAGGCACAATAGCACGACGCAAATGAGTTCTATGAAGTTCAGTGATAACACTGCAATAAGATATGAGTTACTTTTAAACTGACCAATGATCCATAAACATTTCTCCATCTTGCTTTTAATGCTTATCCCTTAGTCATATCTCGTTGTTGGAATTTGACGGAAATTCAAATATCAAATACAAAACAGCAAAGATACATTGCAAATACGTGACTTATCTCACAATACTATAACTGGAGTTTATTTAAAACTATATTTGGAGTTTAAACCATTACCTGCCTTAATCTCGCTGTGAATTGCTGCTAGCTTTATCATACCAAGTAACTAATAATTAGGTTTCTGTGCTTTTGTTAATTTTTTTGAGTGATATGCCTGAAAATTTCAATGCCTATGCTTAATGTATTTTTTACTTAAAACTGAATGCAATGAGAGATAAAAATTATACAACAATAATGTACAAATTCTATCCATACGTCTGTTTTTGTTGCTCTATTTTTTCACTGAAAAATGAAATTCATCTGTCTCGGATACCAAGATAAATGAAACAATGTAACTATCAATGTCATTCACAACCAAGTATATACAATATAGTGAATTTTTCTTACAAGAATAATTAAAAATTGTTGGAATTTTATGTCCGTTTATCTTATCACATTTTTTCCATAGTAGATATTTATTTTTCAGTGCATGATCCATGATTGTGAAAATATTTGTAAAACTCTTGATTTGTTTGGAGCTCTTTTTGTTCTATATTTGCCATTCAAATGAATGCTATGAACGCATGTTTTGTTGGACTTGCATGTTGGACTTGCAAGCTTGTATGCTTGCAATTTGGCTTGACTGTGTACTATGCTTGTATGTGTGTATCCTTGCTATGCTCCTTTTCACAGGTATTTCTCAAATAATTTAATATTTCATGCTAATATTTGATGAGTGCTTGAGCAGTTCCTTGAGCAACCAGATGATAACGTGAATGGGGGAATCAGGAGTGACAATTTTAAAGAAAAGTAAGTATTTCATTCGAATAGCGCTCTAAAAATACTACCGAAAATGAATATATGCATTTTTGTTGCTATTTCAGATGCCCAATTCTGTGGACTCTAAGGGGTTGTTCGCGTTCATATATTACTCTACTTTTTCTTAGTTGGCATTGGCAGAAATTATAAATTGGCCGCTAATTAATGCCTATGTTTTTAAGCTTCAATGTTTTCTTTTTTGAAAACTTGGGAAAAGTGTAAAGTAGGAAAAAGCTTTTATAGGAATTTATATTTTCTGGCATTATTTTTAATGCTATTCAATGTGAATTTGATATCATAAAAATATTTAAAAACAATAAAAGCAGTTGCTTCAAGCAGCATTCACTGATACGAACGTAAACTTAGATATATGCTTATTGTTATGCTTATTGAGACTGTTGCAGGCTTCACTTTGTAGAAGTTACTAATAAAGGTACTCATGATTAACACAGCTTAGTACTTTTTGATAATATTTTATTATTGCACGACGCGTTTCTCCACTTTAAGGAATCGCCAGATCCACAATATACATTACACAGAAGTTTCTTATTTCATTTTTTTATTGTTGTTGTAGTTACGGAGGAGGAGGGGGGAAACCAGATATTGGGGCAGGTTTGAGGGGAAGAAAAATAAATGGCACGATGATTAAGGGCTGGTGAGGCAGGAAAGGATAATTGAATCTGGAAGGAGGGGGGAGGGATGCGGAAATAATAATTCGTCGTAAACTGTAAATGTTCGTTATAAACTTCTGTATATTATATATTGTGGACCTTACGATGCCGTAAAGCGGCGAAACGCGTCATTCATTAATAAAATATTGTAGAAAAGTACTAAGCTGTGATTACATGAGTACCGTCATTAGATATATGCTTTTCAACTCAGGAGTTTTGCACTCATTATGTAATTCTACAATGTAATTCAAACACGGTTTCAGTTTTCACTAGGAATTTTCATGCGCTTACTTCTTGCTCATAACCTCTAACAGTATTTAGTTGTAAAAATATGCAATCTATATTTATTTCATGATATCATGAGTTTGTTAAGCTTGCGCATGAAGTATCAATAGAAGTCGTGATAGCAGCTGCAGCAGCTCACTTTTTGAGAGTGTATGGTATTTTATAGCTTAGCAGAAAACGTTGCAAGTAATTTCTTTGTTACGCCATTTTTTCATTTTCTTCTCTCTCTAATTCCATCCTGGTTCCTCTAATTGGCGTCAGGCGGCTAACAAGTGTGCCATAACAGTAGATTAATTTTTTCGTTCATTGTTATGTCAGCTCTATAACGACAAACAGGAGTTATAAAAATGCGTTGTAATGTTGGCGTTCATGTTGTGACTAAAGCCATTTTTACATTGCTAAATAAAATAAACCACGTATATTTTCAGAATAATAATTTAACGCACGACCTGTTTCGCCAAATAGTTGAAATAATCTGGTGGCAGATTATCAAGTTAATGATTTTACCTCTGCAATCAATAGGTATCCAAACCATCTATATTATTATATGAGTATGATTTCTGTGTTGGCTCCTCTTTTTCTAGAGTTCTTTCTTCACATATGAAAACATGTGACTATACTATAATTTGAAAAGTATGAAGTGTAAAGTTGTTAAATATTAATTCATAAATCCATGCTACTTGCACAAACTTAATTCGAAGGAGAAGAAGTAATTTTAACCACTGTAGTGGACCATGAATAATTCATTGATTGTTTTTTTTTCCGGCGCAGCCAAGAGCGTTGCAAACTATTTTCCTCTCCAGCCGTTTCTCTCAAGCACTTGCTCCATAGAGTGAAAAAACGCAGAGATAAACGATTAAAACCGCATTAATGACTATGGAATTTCTGGTTTGATATGAAGAAAATATTAATTGAAAACTTTCTTCATCAAAACTATCAATGAGTGATTTAATTTGAAAATTAGTTCATCGTTGACAAATCATTTGTAAGTTTTTTACCTTGCTATTTTTGCTATTAGGTATTATTTCTTGATTTATGATAACATATGACGTTTTTTCGCTTCTTAAAATGTAAAGTTGTTTAAGTTTCATCACAACTCCATTTAACTTGCACAAAACTTAGATCGAAGTAGTAGAAGTTATTTTTGTCGCCGCAGTAGGCCGTTAATAATCCATGGGTTCCCATTCGTCGGCTTAGTCTAGAGCGCTGCAAACTACTTTCCTCTTCCGGCCTTACTCTCTATCTCCCCTTTGCGTCCCCCTGTGCAATCTCTGTTCAACCACTCACTCCCCAGTCTCGATACCACAGAGAATGGGAGAAACGATAGGGGGCAGTGCTGCAGAATGGGGGACATGGCCCTATGGCAGAACAACCTCCACTCCGTCCGTTCCCCATAGCAATTCCCACGGACGATCCCCCCATCCAACGCCAACTCCAATCTCCTGGCAGAAATCGCTCCGCCGCAGATTTCCCATCAATCGAAAAGGAAAACGAGAAAGAGACCAACACGAACTTTCCGAGAGCCGAAGGGTTTTTTTTCGAATGAGTGGCGGGAGGGGATGAAGGGATGAGTCTGTGGAGCGGAGACTGGGAATGAAGTCGTACGGTGAAGGAAGGGATAGGATGGGGTGGTGTTGGTTATAGGGAAGAGAGTAAGGCTTCGAGGGATATATATTCGGAGTGGAAACGGGAAGGTCAACGTGCTCCAGATATTCATCCAACCCATCATTCTCCACTGCCAACCCCAAACCTCCCCGTTGTCAGTCTTACCCACTCAACAGTGGGTAAAATGCATCATTTTCAGAGAACCATTCCATAATAATACCTTTAATTCCGCTTACATTCATTGTTCAGTATTAATTGGTCGTTCAATCCCAAGATTATTTGACTGCAGCCCTCCATACTTCCTTATCAAACGCTACCTCCCTTACTTCCTGGTAGTTCCTCTTATATGCTTGCCTCGTCATTTGATCTAAACATGTATACCTTGGCTTTCCTCTTGGGACTTATTTCTCCAATTTTTCCTTCAATTATATTCTTCACAAAGCCATTGTGTCTCACAGTGTGCCCAACCCATCTGGTTCTTTATTTCTATTTAGTAGTACATATGTTCCTTTCATCTTCTACTCTTCGGTAGACTTCTTCATTTCTTTTTTTATCCATCAATTTGATCTCATATTTCGTCTTAAACACCAGTTTTTGAAGGCCCCTAATCTTTTATGGTCTATTTTTCTAGTGGTCCATGTTTGCGATCCATAGAAAGTTCCACAAAACTATTGTTATATACTACTACTACCTACTTCGCTATCTTCTCGCTATCTTCTTTGAACACAGTATTTGCCTTTTTATCTTGAACAATTTCTTAGCTTTAACTATTCAATGCTTGACGTCCGTAGTACTTTGTTCGTCTCACGTACTGATACTTCCAGGTAGGTGAATGAATCCGATAGCTCTAATTCCTCTCCTCATTGTGTGACTTCCGTATTCAGCTTCTACCTTCCGCATACGTCAATTTTGGTATTCATCTTATTTATTTTCATGTAATAATGTTTGCAATTTTATAAATTATACCATAAATTAATTTTTAATATGAATTCCTCGGAAGAAAACCTGTTTTGGGGTTACCATCAAGATTAGCCTAACGAGGCACAGGCGTGCGCTAATATATCCTTTTCAATTGGACATGTATGTCAATATATGTCTAAAGACAGTAATTTCTCATTTTTGTTCATTCACGCCCTTCGGAAATTAATCATCTTCTGGAAATTTGGAACAGACAGCATATTTATATAACCATTGTTTATTAAATAACTAGGGAATATTTTTAGTCGTAAACATATCTAGAAAGGATTATACATGATTTTTCTGAATGACGTACTAGAATATACATAGTTACAAATATATCTCTTTTAAGAATATTTTACATAACCTTTGTTAAATTTCAGCTTTTTCATGACATAAGGGATTTTGTAACTTTTAAACTTTTTTTCTTCTTTAGCGTGAGGCACATCATTTGGTAGTGAATGAAATAATTTTGGACACAAGTATAGTTATGATTATCAAAAGATTTCGCTTTTTGCCTTTTGCCTTGCCTTTTTCCTTTGCTTTCGCCTTGATATTTCAAAGCCCCGACTCAATATATGTGACTTGTGTCCGAATCTTTTATTCTAATATATACAATGCCTAAATTAGGTTGGGAAATAAAACGCCATGGTTTGAAAATTGTCTTGTTTAAAAGTTTTGCGCGCGCATGGTGGTTTTAAAACACCACATCATGGGTAATCCGGTGGATGACGTCATAAAATCGCGACCCTAAATTCGACGCGTTTTCATGTAAACTTCAGCTGTTTTTTTGTAGTTTGACTACAACAAGGTTTTTGTTTCCTTTGCGGAACACAATGATCAAGAATGATATGGGATTTTATGCTGTAATAAAATAAGTGTAGATTAGCAATACTGTGCGTTGACGAAAAACAATGGAGATGCCAATTTTGTTCATGAGACTTTTTCAAATTACCAAACGATTATTTTTAGACAATTTAAAATGCCAGTGGTTGTCGAATATGGCTGCGTACATTTAAAAAAATCTTTCATAGTAGTTTCCGCGTAAATGACTGATGATAAACCCAAGTTTCTCCTCCAATTCCGGATGCCGTAGGTACTTGTAGTGTGGGTTTAATTGCGGATTACATTTTAACCGAAGTTTAAAGTATGAGACTTTCTAAAGAACGTCAAAGATAGGATTCCTATTTAAAGTGAAGGTCGTGCCGGGTTTTTTTTTACGTGTAATCGAAGTTACATCGAGGAAAGTGGGAGAACATTTTAACAAGGATTGGAGAGTATATGAGTGATATTAGACTAGAACAACTTGAACGCTTCACCATCGCAGAATGTGCTGCCAAAGGGCACAGAATTGACATGGATATGACGTGGCGTGCATAGGGATCCTGGTGAAAGAATGATTATTCAGGAAACGTATAATCAGAGAGGCCATCGAAGTACGAAAACATCCCAAAAACGTCGGGACTAAGGACATCAGATCAGTGACACATGGAATCCAGTCACGTCTAGTATTATCCAAAGCACCTCACCCACTCCAACGGCTCTACTCTCATGCCTTTGTAAGCACCTATATGAAGGAACCCCACTTGAACCTAGTCATCAAACCTTTGAAAAAGCATCTGGTGATTGAGGTTTTTTTAAATCAATCATTGACTAGGAAAATATACTAAAGTATTATTTTAGACCGTAACTGTTCCGCAAAAATTTCCATCGTTAATTGTTATGCTAAAATATTCCTGTATTGTACACTGCTCAAATGTGAGGAATAAATCTTATGCATGTTTTCTATTTCCCCTACTTCAACCTCCCGTCAATGGCCCTCATCCAAACTACGTCGCGGACGTAGACATCAAAATTCGCTCTCCGGAAAACCGCGACGCTCTTGTATTTTCCCCCCACCTGCTCCTATTACCTCTCAAGCGATTTATCGGATTTTTTTGAATAGGGAGGGGAGGGCGACCTTGTTTTCTCAGGCCATGGAAGAGTCGCTCATGCCATGGTGCTCACTCTCTCAAATTTTCTTGCGGTGAATCCTGGGACGGATGAAGTGTAAGGGTGTAAAATGAAAGGGGTACGAGGTTAGTGAAGGTACCCATCCGTTCTTTCTCCCACGCCATGACAAAGCGTCTTATTCCATTCCTTCCTACTTTTTGATGCCACTTGAAGCCAATTTTTTTACCTTTATATACTTACTAGGAAGGTGTACCCATTGAAATTAAGCGGGAAGAAGAAGAGTTCAAAAACCATTTAATAGGATTAAGAGAATCCCGATGTTGCTGGATTTATTTAATTGAACATTTTATAAATTTCATTTATATTAAATGTAATTAGGGAATTATAGCTTATCGAAGCCATGGGCAGAAAGTGCAACGTTAGTAGGCGCGCGGGGTCACTGTGATCCCAGTGACTTAGACATTATAATTAAAATTGAAATTATTTATAAATTGAATTTTTTTCCTCTTTTGGGAGAATACTTAGTTTCCAGAAATTAGTGAAGATATAAAAAAATTATCATTCTGTTAAAAAATTAGAAGCTATGAAAAATTCGGAAGGGTCTGACAGACCTCGGCGCGCCTACTTTCGCCGCGATGCATAAAGAACTAACTTATTTGACAATTTTAGGCTCGTATATTACTCCTAGTCTTATAAGAAACACTGGAGTCGGCGGGGGGTTTATATGAACCAAACACCCCCAAGAGTAGACCTTAAATGTCACCGAGAGATGGCGCAGGGCAATTTTCACTCACCAGCAGAGTCTCTGTTTGTGTTTGGTTCATATAAACCCCATTCGATTCCCGGCCTAGTCGACTTTTTTTGCTGTGATTCGGCCATCATACCATCTTCACATCAACAATGTATTGTCCAATTTTATGTTTCCTATCCTCTTTATTTCACCATCTGTCTGAACGAAATATTTATTATTTACGCCTGTGAGTGGTTTGAGTGAATGAATGAGTGGTTGTATGGCCGGAATGGCTCATTTTCTACTTCTGGGGCTCTGCGTGCCCCGAAACGCCTGTTCTGTATCTTTATTACTGTCTGTGTGCCTGAATCAAACTGCTTTCATCTTCTGTGTACGTAATTCCTTCTCTGCCGGGGATTGAAAATTGCCCTGTGCCATCTCTTGGCGACATTTAGGGACTACTCCTTGGGGGTTTGGTTCATGTAAACCCCCTGCCGATTCCTGTGTCACTTATACGACTAGGTAGCTCGGTTGTCTGAACATTCGGCGCAAATTCGAAAGGTCCGAGGTTCGATTCCCGGCCTACTCGAATTATTTTCACTGTGAATCGTCCAATTTTATGTTTCCTATTCTATTTCTTTCACAATCGGTCTGAACGAAATGTTTATCATTTACGCCTTTGAGCTTTTTTAGTGAATGAATGAATGGTTATAACCATTTATTGAGGCGGGGCTTTATATGAACCAAACACCCCCAGGAGTTACCCGTAAAGTTCACCGAGAGAGGGCGACAGGGCGTTTTCAGCCACCGGTAGTGAAGGAATGAACGGAAGAGTAAAGGAAAGAGTTACTCAAGCACACAACAGTGGTCTAGATACAAAGGCGTATTGGGGCACGCAGATAGGCATCGGCGCACGCCTGGATAAAATCGAGTGTATGTCTTTGATCTTTGTTTGATCTAAATTAAAATTTTTGATTTGTCTAAATCAAGTGAATAATAAAAATGCAAAGAAATCATCTGTAGTCGAATTTGGGCTTTGTTCAATAAATTTTGAAGTAATTTATAATATTTATTGGTCGAAACAGTATCAAGTTGGAACAAAATGGTGTAAATAGTTATGTTAAATTATTGATAGTTAACTATAACTGTGATCTTTTTAGGCGTTATGACGAGATTTAATCAACTGATACGTTTATGGAGGGGAGAGCAGCTACAAGCGACTCTTCTTTTTGGTGGCTAATGGTTATGATGATTCTTGGAAGTTGTTTTTTCTTTATGTCAAGGGCTTCAAAACGGAACTGAGAGATATTTTCCAAATTATACAAAATTGATGCAGAAATACGGAATAGGGGGAAGTAAACAATTGATGTAATTATTAAATGGTGGAGAATAGATTCAAAAGTGAGGACATTGCAAAATAACGCGAAGCAAACCTACTATACAGCTGAGTATATTCATATTTTTTCTCTATAGTGATCCCTCAAGAAGGGTCTATGGCATGGTAAACTGCTTGTGTTATATTTTGCTTCTCTTGTAGAATATAAATGCATTATTCCATGATGGTTGTACTTTGCATCTGCATGTGATATCTATGTTTTCAGAAATGAAAACTTGATATTTCCATACAATTTTTATTGAATGATTCTTGTAATATTTCGATGCAACCTTTTTGTCGTAAATATAGATACCTATATATAAGGGACAACAGCAAACTATCAAAGCTTGGTTTTTGAAAATGGTGTAAATGCCACAAACAACTGCCTGCAGTTTTTTAATATTTTACAGTTGATTATTTTATAAATACAAACGGAACTCACTCATACCAAGTCATTTCATCAGCCATAAAGTGAGTATGTAGCCGCACAGATATTTTAATGGAAACATTATATACACTTATCCCTACATCCATATATAAACATTGCGATGCATGAAATAATCTTTTGAGGTGTTTGTACTTTCGCGACTCCCTCAGTCGCAGAAACAAATATTATTTATGTTTATCATTCCCCTTGAGTAACAAAAACGGAAATAATTTCTCTTAATATAGTGACACTTTGTGGTTTTACGATGATTTGCGGTCCTTTTCAAAAACCTAATCATCTGGGTAGGAAAAAAACAATTGTTTCCTTCTGGGAGTGATGCTCGTATTTCCCTCCCGGAGGAATATTCCGACCGTGCTTTTATTTCATGACGCTCATGGCAATTACTGCACATTTCAAGTGCGTTTCTAGAGGAGAAGGATATCGTATGAGCAGGTGTTCCATTTCATATTCCCCGTGTACAAGCTCGAGTACGATATGCTAACCTTGCCCGTCCGTGAAATACGAGTTGCATTAAAATGCCTAATACGATTCCCGTGGGGGTCGTAGATCGAGGTAGGATGAGAAAACCGTTAAGGTGGTGTAAAAAAATGTTCTTTTAGTGGTTAATCTACTGAGGGGCGCCATAATGAAAATATGGAGTAGCATTCATGGCCTCAGTACATATCCTAAACTCCTCCATTTTTCTTCTTTTTCGATGTGTTAAGTACTTAAAATTCGTGACAAGACCGTCAAGATGAGACTATCAAAAAAAGTAATCGTCAAATATTTATGTTCCAGTGCAGAAATACTACATAGTCTAGTAATACATTGTACAAAGTCTATTTTACGGCAGTATACATATTCATTTATTCCGACAGTGTAAACTTGTGCCCTAATCTAGGGATCGGCGAATTTTTGCGTGCCACCTGGTGCCACGCGAAGGGTTTGTTGGTGTCACACCAAGAAAACAGTTAATTATAGGTATAGCAGAACTTGGTAGCACTCATCAATGGAGAAATAGAAGTCAGTAAGAATGAATCAATCGAAGATGAGAAGACAAATGTATAAAAGGACTTCCGGAGGGACCTCTGTATGAACCCTTGGTCACTATAACCCACCTCTCTTGCATGCTTTCCTATCCCTTACGTAATGCTCTTCACAAGCAAGTGTCACCAAGTTTCGCTACATCTATAAAAAAGAGTTTACAAGTTAATTATGAGATATTTGCGTTCTTATGATTAGAACTAGCTATAACCTGTCAAAAATGACGTCGTACTTTGCGAAATTAGTGTATGATTAGTTATCGTATTGCTGCGTTAGAAAATTTATAGACAGCATAAGTTAGACTAACCAATTGATATATTTTATGAAAATCAGGGCTAAAATCTCCTCGAATTCTTATAATTAGCATTGCCGAAATACATTTATAGATATTTTGTTTATTACGTTCATTACTCTTATGATTGTATTGTTTGTAGAACCAAAGGTAAACAAGGTAAGTATCCATTATATACCTCGGAGAATATTGATTTAATAATGTATATCTTTAGAACATTAGAATACAAACCTTTTGTATGAAAAATATATATAGTCAAATACTAATAAGAACTCTTTAGGGGTTGGATTTATGATTCTAATAAACTTTATTACGAAAAGATAAAAATGAAATTCACTTCGTAAAATAAAATAAAATCGGAGCGTCCCTAACAGTGTTACAGACTGATAGGCATGCCGAGGTAACTTTTTTATAGTTTGATACTCGCAGGGAGAAGCATGCGGCCATTATAACTATTTTACCAGCTTCAAAAAGTGGATAGCCTTCCCATTATATGGACAGAGAGAAAAGTGACTTTGAAAGCATTTAGTCCATATTTGTACTGTGGGCTCGGAATCTAGCCAGCGGAAAGTGCCCATCCGGTCCCTATTTCATATTGGAACTCAAACTCTTGGACTATTTTGGATGAGTTTTAATTGCTTTGCGGAAAGTGAAGAAAACTTTTGAATTAATTTGAAAAGCAAATAAAAAAATTCAGAACTTCATGAATGTAATATTTATTTTTAATATTTTATCAGAGAAAATATTGAGTGCTAAGAAAATGATTAATGCACTAATACGAAAGAAAAGATATAAGTAGTCTGGGAATACCATAATAAAAGAAATTAAGATACCAAACTAGGTTAGGTACCAAACTAGGAGAAATATTATGAGATAATTCGCTTCCACTTAGCTATATATTCTATTTACATTGATTCAGTCATTCGCTGCCTTTTTTAATTAGCTAGTTTATTTTTGGACATTGTAAGTTAAGTCAAGAAGTAATAAAATATCAGATTCCTGACATAATGAATTTCCACTATCCAAGTTATTTTTATATCAAGCTCTTTCCATTTCTATTTACATTCAAGCAAAACTCAGGGTACAAATATGAAAAAAACTGCTGCAATAACAATTGTAATAAAAATGAAAATGTAGATATAGTACCTAACGGAAAAAGCCCATGTCGTGCCTAGGGAGAGTTCAATTTAATAAAATGTTCGGAGGCAACTGTGTTGCAGTTATGCGTCATGCATTTAATATGGCTGTATGAACGGGATTCGGCTCCAGTATTCCTTTACTTTGCAGAAATGTTTTAATTTTCTCATTGTTTCGTAATGACCATATCTCAAACTCCCTCTTCCATATATCGCAACGAATTATTCCCGTTTCTTTTATCTGCTGTCCCTGTGGTGGCAAATACCCCAGTTGCTCATGTATGGATGGCGTTGAGACGACTCTTATGTGTACATAATGGGAACCGCTCCTCATCCCTATCCCATTATACCGGCAGGAGGGGCGGGGGGAGACGGAGGGGAGCTGTAAACGGAGAGGAGGGGAGAGTGGGATGCTGCATAACTCCAGTGGCCCGGTTTCCTGCTTTGGATTTCCCGGCGCCGTAAATCACTTCGTCCTTATCGAATTGATCCCGCACTGAACGCACGCCATGACCCATAACATCCATATATTCCCAAGTGCTCGCTCCGTATCCCTGTTTCATCTTATCTGGCCTACCCTGCTTCCCCTCCTCCTCTCAGACTTTGCAATGAACAGTGAGCTTCCCTCTAACACACACACACATATTCTTATTTCTCCTATGTAAGAACTAATTTAGAACACTCCACCAGTACAAATAACCCTCATGAGGAATCCCTTGCATACATATAAAACTAGAACGTGTACAGTGGAGCTCTAAATCATGCGTAAAATTTCGTTCATAAAATATTTTAGAGTCAGAAGTCTGTTATAATAACTTGGATGGAATTCGCTAACAGACAGGGTTGGAATTTAGACTAATATTTCAAAACATTCGTAGCTGATTTCTTTTAATAGAAAAAATCGTTTTACCTGTTATGATATTTAATGGTTGATTCAATCATTAACATAAAATTAGCCAATTAACCTTCCAAGTGGTCAGGTTAAAAGTGTCAAAACTTCAGTGAACAATTATAGGTAGTAATAGCTGCTAAAAAAGCTGTTAAAAGTGTTCGCTTTGTTGGAAGTATAGTTATGCCGTCAGTCATTTTAGAGTATTTTATTTATATGCTGACCACTGATAACAGCGTGTATTTTAGGCTTGCTCTACTTTTTAATACTCCGTACTTTTTAATACTTTTTAATAATAATAATTTTTAAATATTATTTCTATGAGTGTCCTACATAGAGACATTACAAAGTCCTAAAATCTAGGACTTCTGCTTCATTCATGAACTTACTTTATCACAGAATAATTCTTAAAAACATCATGGCGTACACTATAGGACAGGCTTGGTAAACTGTCCCCCTATGCCACGCGCCTCTGATATATGTTATACTTATGTAACATCTTAAGTCATAGTGACATGTCACTTAGTGTATGAGTTTTAGTGCGTAAAGTATGTTAAAAATTCGGTTTTTGCTTCACCAATTAGAGTAATTTGTATCTCATCTTATTTTGATTTCATCTTTCCATTAATGCTCTGCTACTTATTCATCCCCACTACATATGCATTTATCCTAACCGCCTCATTCATTGCTCCCGCTCAAATGAAACTCCTAGTAGCTTGCCCACAGTTTGATAACGCAATCTCCAACCTCCTCCTCCATTCAACTCTTGGTGCAGCTCATCAACCACCTTACATTGCCAGAGTCGGGGTTTTCCGATGTACTTGTCAATCCCTTTCATGGTGGGACCTTTTATATGCCCCTAACGTCTTGCAGAAGTCCCTATTCTTCCAATCACTGCTGACTGAAATTTATCCGTTCCCCTTGGAGAGTGAAAGGATGAAAACAATTTAGACTACAGACGATGGGAAAGACATCTGTGGACCATTGGGCCTTTTGTCCCTGAAGGCAAGAGTAGTGGGGAATTGAAGCAACCCTACATAAAAAAATGTTTCCTTGGGACTCATCCCTATAGAGATGGTGCGTTTATCTAGTTTCTTGTTAAGGTAGGATTACATTGGCAAGTTTATTGCGCAATTTACCTGCAGAAAGTGACTTTCGACGTGAATCACACGTGTAAACGAATCCGAAGACCTTTAAAAATTTCGGGACAGTCGCTTGCAGCGTATTGCTGCTAGTGTAAAGAGCAACCAGTCTGGCTTTGCACTAATTTGAGAAAATGTTTTTGTCAGAGTTTGGTCACTCGCAAGCTCTTGCAGAATAAACTTGCGGAAGTAACTTCATAGTGTAAACTCAAGGGGTGATATCTCTTAAGAGAGATATAATGTCACTCTTTATTTTATTTTTAGCATATTATCCTGTAAACAGCAGAGGAAGACATTTATTTGTTTGGCAATATAGAACAAGATCTTCCGTGCCTCGAACGATGAGTGTATAGGAAAAAGATGAAAGCCATCACATAAAGAGCACATAGTTTATGTAGACAGGAAAGCATCAGGGCCTAGAGTAATATCCAAAATGTAAAAGCTTAATTAAGAATTATGATTATTTAGCAGAGGCTCCTTTATAGTCAAACTTACAAAAACCAAATTTAAGAGTTTATGCAGATATCTGACCAATTTTGAGGATACCCGGACTGGCCACGGTATTTACCTTTACGGAGTCACCCGCAAGTGCGCATAAGTGCGATATTCCACAGAGGAAATATCTTCCGCCTTGACCGGGATCCCGGTCAAGGAGAATGATTTTCCACTGTGGAATATCGCATAGATATCTGAACTTGAGATATTTTAAGTTATGAATCATAAAATATTCTCGTGTGGTTAGACTTGGCGTTAGTTGGCATACCAATGTCAACAGACGAATTACCTTCACCGTTCCTGCTGCAACATTCAATAAGTTCTCTCAACTTGAAGTACCCAATCTAGTGCGGGTTGCTCATGGAATTGGACTTGAAGCTGCGTGGGAGTATAGGTAGTGTTTGTAGGTATTCAAGCGATACGTTAGACTTATTGTTCGCAATTTTTTTAATAGAAGTTTTCTTTGAAATATGAAATGTATCAAGCGTATGTATACATTAAAATTAAAAATAAATCGGTGGATATCTACATCTACGAAGTACCGTGCAAGCCACCACTAGGATGTGGCACGGGGTGATTCCACACCAGGCATGCAGCACTCGCCCCAGAATCGGGACCTTGCACGTTCCCCTGGCCGCTATGCGCAATCAAAAAAGCAGTCAGGAGGACAGTGTGCAGTACAATCAGAAACTGGGAGATTGATACGTAAATGAACATGCAAACATGCAGAAAAATGCTATAGACACATCAAATGGTTAATATCACTAATACTGTTAATTTATGAATGCTATGAGATGCTACATCATGCAAAGAACAAAATAAAATAAAATAATGCCGGTAATATCAAGCGGTGTGCAGTGTTATTAATGATGTTGTGTTATTAAACACAAGTGAAAATTCTACTCTACCTATTGAGGGTGGGAGTTTCATATGATTGATTTTTATTATGATCCCTTATTGTACGTGGGAAAAATCACATTTTAAATTTATCGGTTCTGCAGTCAATTTCCTTTATCTTATTCATGTGATTCATTTCCTTTATCTCATTCGATATAAGATATGTTGTATAATAACTAGGAATTGATCAAATGGGAAGATATTTCAGCATGCTAGAGGTTTCTACCATCTCGAGGTAGATGTGAATGCCTTATAAATGTGAAACCTTATAAATCTTTCCTGTTGCTAACAAAGAAGTTCTGCTGTATTTAAAAGTGAATGAGGTATTAATTAACTGGAAAATCTTCTACTTTTAAACTCTCTTGGTGGTTTTCTTATATTTTACGAAAAAATATAAATGCGCTGGTTTCATTTGAGAAATTCAGTGTACTGTTCGAAAAATAGAATGCTAGACATGGCTCTAGCCATATCTCTGTCTAAGAAAGGTTAGGCCCTTTTTTAAACATAAGTACTTATATTTTTCCATTCTTATTTATTCATCAACCAGGAAAAATTACATTAAATAGTTATAGTTTTTTTGATAGAAACATTTAAATGTTGGTACTTCGTTATGGCATGAGTTTCATCATACTAAGGTAGCATAACCATGTCAAATATTAGGAGGATAAACGTTTCATATTCCTTGTTGCCTTCAAGCAATTTATGTAATTTGAAGAATTACAAAAACAATTATTTAGTCCTCTATAAAAATACAATGACTAGGTTTGCAACGTCTTCAACTACCTGTATTAAAATCTATAAACACATATTACTCTAGTTCACTCTAGTTTGAAAATTTACTACGAAATGGCCCTCTTATCCAACAAGGGAATCACAATGATTAATTAGGGTGTCCTGAAGCTACATTGGTATTTTCCGATCAAATTTTAATGCCCATTTTTTCATCAGTGCATGTTAAGTTCTTATTACAATAACAATATGTTTACTCTTTACTTCCGCAGTTCAACTCGATTCATTGAAATGTGTATTATATTTGTAATCCGTTAACAGAAAATATTTCACTCCGGAGTGTAGGAATTATTTGGATGAAATATCACCTATGTGCCGCTGTTGAGTTTTCTTTTCTATATCGCACCGAAGTTCACAGCATGCTCATTAATTTTTTCTCCAAATGGAGTTACTCCTGAACAAACGTAATTTACCACATTTTTCCCAGAATCATCCTCAGTGCTTGATATTATCATCTTGCTTCGTAGATAACTCCTTATATGCTTCCAAATACATCTTGCCTGCGATCTTGCTGTCACTTTTTTTCGAATAAATAGTTGTTTTTTGTTTGGTATACTCAGTTAATGCGATTGTCATTCTCTGTTTACCAAACAATCTGTTGGCAAAAAATTAATTCATCCTCCATCCAACTGATCCAATCAAGAACTCGTCTGCTTACATTACTTTCATTACGGCATTGTAGAGTAACATTTTAGAGTCTGATAATTTTAATCCAGAAACTCTTAATTTCGGATAAATAATGACAGTAATTTTTTGAGCAGAGGAATTTAATTGAAATTTAATTGGAGAGCAGTCGGATCGTGTTGATACCTCTCTAATCTAAAGCTTAATTGCAATGTGCCCTTTGAAATTAAAACGATGATTAAATGACGCTTTCACATTAATTAAAAGTAAGCTCTCGTTCGTATTATGGAGGAAGGTGTTTACATTTTTTGGTTAAATAAGCCTATTACATTTTAATCATTCCAAAATTGGATAGTTAATTCCCCACGGATAATTCTAGAAACATGCTAAATAACACTTGGTTTCAGTAGCTTACCCCTTGCTTTTCAAGTAAAAATGCATATTTCATTGTTAAACATAATTTAAATTGACTACACGTGGTGGCCTAGTTGGTAAAATGCTGGGCTATCGACCGGAGGGTCCCGGGTTCAAAGCCTCTCTGTACACCACCTCCAAAAATGTTCTCGGTGCGGCTTTCTGACTGTCAGAACTGCGTGGTAAATTTCAGGTGGCCCAGAGAAAGGAAATAAATGTGTGAACTACACACGCCAAAGGCTTAGTATGCGTTGAGCTCTACTCTCATCTATAAAAAAACAACTTTCGGGTGGAAGTACTGAGTGAGATATTTGAAATTCGTAGTTTATAAATTGTCGATTTGTTTTTGTAATTTTCGCCACTTTTGAAATGGGAACATTGCTATCCATAGGTAGAGAGGCGTCCTTCTATTTTTAATTTTAAAAATTCTATTTTTCCTCCAATATCCGCAGTGAAATTGATGCAAACAGTTGCAAATACATTTGACAAGCCTCGGGCATGTATTAAAATTATTCTTTTCTTCTGAATTGGACATCTCTAAACTCCTGGCTGACTGCCCATAATAAGGTTTTCGATTGGGATTATTAATACAATTTGAAACTACATCAGGGGTACAAAAATTGAGGAATGAATGCGGGCTAGACAGCTCTTCAATTTTCAGATGCCCTCTGATGAACTTCCGTTTGGTTTAGGAGCTTAAACAAGTATTATAAGAAGATGGAATGTTAATGCATTCTCTCTGACATTTTTAGATGGATCCGTTTCGTTGGGAATTGCTCTGGCCTTTGTAAACACGTGAGAGTGAACCGCATAAGTTACTGGTACCTCCCATTCAGAAGCAGAACACATTTGCTACCTCGTTACTTAATTAAGCCACCTCATAATAACATTTGAAAAAAAATGTTTACACATATATTGTATTTCTAATTAGTTCCTTTGATCCCAATAGTCTTCAACGTACATGAAAATTCTATGTATACAATTATATATTTTTGTACTCTGGAGTCCGTACATTCTTGAATATCCTGCTTTACATATTTGTTTATTTAAATTTTTACATATTTTAATCTGTATCTTAATATGTTGAATCTCGAATAAAAATTATATTCCGCGAAAACTAAATTATGGGTTTTTTAATCGCAAATCACGACATTTTTCCTCTGCTCATATCTCTTTACGAGCAAGCCCCACTCTCTGGTGACGTATTAACTATTTATAGCATTATATTATCTTCTTGCAATACTAGGGATATTTGCATTTGTATTTTTATTGTATTTATTCGACATTTTGAATCCCATGGAGATTCACGGAAGGTTTATTATATTGAAGTATTATTTATCTATCTAAGTGATCCTAAGAATCGTTCATTGGGTGCTTTAATGTGTATCATTGTTTCTTTCATAAAACCTTGGATTTTTTGGCTTTGATTACACCAACAGTGTATAAATTTGTGATATTTTTGTTGCAAAAAAATGCCATCAATTTAAAATGTGTATTCAAAATTTGGACCTCATTCAAAAGGGACTATCATTTGGATTATTTTCAACTTATCTCCGTTAAAATGGACATAATCCAAGTTAGTAGGATTAAATTAATAGTGGAATATAAATCTCATTTATAATTATCTAGATATAAAAGCGTTTTTCTTTGAAAAGGCTTTCTAGTGGGAAAAATATTTGTAGCCATAATCCTATCTATGAATACATCGAGGAGTTTTTGTAAGTGACGTGGAGTAAATAAAATGATGCTTAAAATATGAAAACTTATAAGGGGTATTCTTTCTTGTGACTCAGGTCTATAATCAATGAAACGATAGCGCGATGTCAGCATTGAGATAACTTTTTAATGACCAAATCGATGAATTGGTAAAAATTTATGGGCTGCCATCGGCCAATTAAAACTACGTAGAGAGCACAATAAAGTGAAAAAGCGATTCATCAATATCCGATAGAGGTGTAAATGTTTTTTTTTTCCTTTTAGCCTTCAGCTTTTATACTAATGTAGCAAGTTAAACTTCCATCAATACGCCCTCATAGAAATTTGCCATAATTGTTTATTTAGAAAACTCTCAGTTCAATAGCCACCATCAATCACCGGATAAAGATTGAAATATTGGTAGAATAAATAAATATTGGTTTTCAGCAACGGAATAATTAACATTTTTCAAAAATTGCTTTCCCAGAACTGTTATTACAAGACATGCGTATGATTACTTCAGCCGTTGTAGATGAACATATTTGCCGTTCCAGATATATTGTAAGTCCCCATGCTATGGATACAAGACCTTTACGAAGTTACCTTTATGCTACGCATTATTCTATTACTCATATACCCATGACTATTTTGGCACATCTTTGGATTATTAGGTCATTTTACGACGCAAAACACATATTTTTGCCTCTTTTATTAACTTTTGTCACAACCCTACTATTTTTTTGCATGTTTATCTACCCTGCAGAAACTCTTTCCACTTTAATTCCAATTTTTTTTCGTGTATGTTTCTGGAGGATTCTCCCAGTTTTTACCAAGCATCTTCCCCAGTGTATCTCAATCAAATTTAGAACTTCCAAACAATATCCATGCTTGCAACGAAAGATAATTGCTATTTCTTTAATTCAAATTTTTCTAGTCTTCAGACAATCAGACCAGAATTTTTAAGACCAGTCGTCATTACCGGAGTTTCTGGAAAGAAGTTGTTAGAGTTAATATATCAACCTTGGTCATTGCAGGACATTAAAAACAATTGTTTTTCTTCTCAACTTTATAAGCATATAATGTCTTGCTCAGCATCGAAAAACGACATCCCGAATTGAATCCCGCAATCAGTTTTTATTTAAGTGTTAATGATACCAGCAATCATGACTCGCATGAAGTGTTTATCCTTTAAAGTTAGATGCATTTGAGTATGGAAATTTGTCTGTGAACTTAGTCGCTCAAAAGTGTTGTCGTGTATGTATGCATATAATTGCTAATTTTATAATTTAGTGCAGTTTAACCCGTTGGCAACCCGTTGGTTTTTTCACGGACACTATCTCTTATTCATTGATGCTTTGCTCACAGAAAACAATAATGCAAATTTAACTTTAGGAAAGTATGATAAACCTCAATTGCTTTTAAATATCACGTTCGTAACTGATACATTATTGGAAATCTACGCAGAATAACGGTAAATACTGTTTGGTGTTCAAAGTTATTTCAACGAGTTATAATTTCTCAAAAACAAAGAATTCAGCCTCCCCAAACATAAAAAGATCTCATCTCTGTGATAATGCCATAATGCTAGTCACTGCATTGCTTTTTGAGATATTTGCCAAGTCATTAATGCCGTTTCCCATGGGATATCGTACGGCTGTGCTCTTCGGAAAGACGTTTCTTTAAATAGGAAGTTATGACGCACAGATAGTGCCATAAATGTAATGGTGTGTAATTCGTATGTTTTCCTCATTATTTTTAAAAATAAGTTAATTATATACACAAACACGTTTTATAAAATCGAAAAAAACCTTGTGCTAGTAATGCGTACAGCATGAAACAATTAAGCAAAGTTAAAACCCTAAACATGTATACTAGTTCACATATAAGTTCATGTAGGAGTTAATATGGTAGTTCTTTTAGTATTTTATATATATTTTGTTAATTACTAAGAAGTTTAGTTATATATAACCCAGTTTTTAAACCGTAAATTGTACTATATTCAATTAATACCTTTTAAAACTGCCTGAATTTTAAAACAATATTCGACTCAGACCTATTATGGCTTGGGACGAATCTCGCAAAAACTGCCTCGAGATACTTGTTTGGTGGATATCTAATGCTTGATGTGGTATCATTCCTTACCCTATATATAATGCTAGGGACTGGCAGGTCGTCTTGTGAATGTCCTTTTTATCTACAACGTCCATTCACCCTCACTAACCCTGCGAGGGGGAGGTCGAAAAAAGGTCGTCCTATTTGGTCTCTGGACCAATTCCTTCCCCCTATGTTTTTTCTCTCCCCCCACCCCCAGCTTCCCTCCTCTTGACCCCTCTCTCTAAACAACTCCCCCGTACTCGTGTAGGTCCACCCCTCATCTCCCCCACCCCCTTCACATTCGGGGACCAAATGGGGAATACAAATCCCTCCTCTTACGTAACTTTGTTTATTCGATCCCTTTCCATCCACTTCATTTCTCCTGGGCTCCCCATCCCAACCTCCCCCTTCCTCCCCCCTGCACGCCGGCGTAACCAATCAAAAATGAAGCGGCTTGGCAGGGAGGATGCAATTATAATTTATTGCTCCAGTTTGTGTTTCTGATTACACCGACGTTCCATCACTTCCAATACTCCTCAAACGTGCTCATCTCTTTCCATTCCTCAAAGTCAGAGTGAAGAATCGGACAACCTTTCATGTCTTACAGCGTCGCCGGAATACTCGAATTAATCTTTTTATTCGAGTGCGAAAACAAACGTTGACGCTCCGATGCTAAAAGTACAGTGCCTCTCAAACTTCCTTCATTAGCGTTTCCGCTTCGGCATCAGCTGTGTTGATAATGGCAGGGTCATGTCGAGCACTAATAGAATCTGGAAGAGTGAGGATATTGACACGTCTGATTTCCGTCCAAATGCCGCAGGAACTGAAGGTATCTAGGCTCTTCAGGTATGACGTGGAGTAGTTTTCAGATAATAATTGCAGATGCATGGTACTTTACTGTTGCGTTGAGTCAGTTTGCGGTTGATGGAAAATCGGTCAGTCATATCTTGGTACTTTGTAGAGGCACCAAATGGCTAATTTATTTCAGTAAGGAAGTTTTGTATTTGAATCTTTAATCTTTTTCTGTCGTTGGTACATTTTTGACTAGAGTAATTGTTCTAAGGGGAGAAAATTATGGATTTTATCTATCAATGTCGAGCACTGCAGCACACGTTTATGATATTGTGAGTGTCTTCAAAAAGTTGCTTTATTTAACATCTAACTTTGAAAGCGTGAGTCGGCAGTATCATCCATATTTGCTTAAAATGCTCCTCAGTTAAGCAACAATTAGTTATTTTCATAACAAAATTGCTCGTCATATCTGCTAAAGTGCCTCACAATTGTCTCCTTATCGTACACGATAGCAATAGTCATGGGTGAATACGGAAGATCTGTTTTAAGTGTTCGCTAATTATCAGATGTTTTTTTATCGCCCTATTGTCCTGGCTTATCCAGGAAACTTTCCCGAGGACACTTCGTTTAGCGAGTTTCAGTTAGCCTATATCGTAATTAACTGAAATTTTAATGATCAAGGGTCTCTCGCATAAATAAATATTTGCTTCGCGAATGCTCTTTTTTGATAATGTTATTTTGAAACCCAGAGTAAGTTGCGTGAAATAGGATGGAAAAAGATGGAGACAGACAATGTGCGAAGGTTAGATAAAGCCTAGAAAGCATTCATGATGAAAAAACTACTCTAGTATTCAAAGAAAATATGATTACCAACAAGGAGGCACCATTTGAAAGTATTCGTGTGGAGTGTGGCAGTATATGGCTCACACATGAGACATGGGCCGTTATAAAGCTGGAACAAGAGATTAGAGCCTGTCGAAACTCGGTGCTGTAGGAGCCAAAAAATACCAAATAGGTAAACCAAATAGGCGGTTGGGATCAGACACGATGAAGTGTAGAGAAGATAAGGATAAAACCGTACTGTCTGGCAGTACAAGAGGGGGTAAACGGAGGGTTTCATAAACCTTCTTGGGGAAAGATTGCCTGAATGGGATGGCAACGGCTCATGCGTGGAGGATATGTGGAAAAGGTTTAAGAATTTAATTTTCGAATTGATGAAAAAGTTCATTCCGCATAAGATAGGTACGGAAAAATAATCCTGATCCCGTTAATTATAATAGGAGGATTAAATCTCTAAAAAGGAACTTAAGAAAAATACACAAAATAAATGTAGATCGAAATCCAGCCTAAACTTATACCAAACTTGTCGTAATGAATTAGTGTAGGAAAAACGAATGGTATATGGTATTTATGTTGAAAATACACTAAAATCCGATGTTAATGAATTTTACAAACATATGAGGTCCTGCAAGGATAGTCGTAGAAATATCAGGGAGGTCAAGAAAAGACACTGGATTTTAACCAATGAGTAAGAGGAAGTAGCAAATGAGTTTAACTGCTGGTTCTCAAGTTTTTATCACAAAGAAACCAATACAATTGACGTAGATAACAAAAAAAATCAATACGACAAACTCAGTAGATAATATATATTACGATAATGCACAATTTTTTACAGTCAACGACAAAAAAATCGCCAAAAAATTAAGCAACTTGGTAATCGTAAATCTAAAGGCCCCGATAGCATTACAAGTGAGTTATTAAAACTTATTTCAGATGTAGTTGTACCCTATCTCAGAGTTATTTTCAATGTATCGTTAAATAATAAAAGCTTGCCCAAAGAATGGAAAAGGGCGATTATAGTTCCCGTATACAAAAGTGGAAATAGAAATATGTTCCAAAATTACAGGCCTATCAGTTATATGCAAATTAATGGATAAACTTATAGGAGAATACCTTTTTGAATATTGGAACTCAAATGAGTGGTTATGTCCATATCAACCTGGTTTTAGAAGAGGCTACTCTTACGAAACACAGTTGCTGACTCTATGTCAGGACATTACAGAGGCAATCGATGAAGGCGACATAGTTGACGCAGTTGTAATCGATTTTGCTAAAGCCTTCAATATCGTGCCCCATGACTTGCTGATAAATAAACATAGAAAAACTACTATCGATCGTAGAGTGGTAGAATGGGTTGAAGATTTTTTGACGTGCAGATCACAAACAGTCAAAATTGGCGAAACTTTCTCTGAGGAAGCAAAAGTCAGCTCGTAGCCTCAGGGTAAAGAAGAGTCCCTCAGGGTAGTGTGGTAGACCCCTTGCTATTCCTAATATTTATCAATGATTTGCCGGTATCAATTAACTCAAGCATAATATAATTTGCTGGTGATTGCATAGTCTTATCGTTCAATAAAAAATAGAAATGATGAGTACACGCTCCAAGAAGACCTTGACCAAATTCACCGTTGGTCGAGTTGTAACAAAATAAAAATAAACAGTAATAAAAGTGTGCATATTCAATTTTCAAATAAAAGGGTAAGTGATAAAATTGACTACAAATTAAATGGAGACGCAATAGCTAAGTCAGATTGTTGTAAGTACCTCGGCGTCATGTTAACAAAGGATTTGGGTTGGGGGCCCCACAAAGAAAAGATAGCTGGGATAGTGTTTAAAAACCTCCACTACGTGACGAGGAACATAAAAAATAGCCCGTAAGAGGTAAAAGAGCTGGCATATTTCACTACCGTTAGACCAATACTTGAGTATGCCACGAATTTCTGGGATCCCCATGATAAAGGAAAGGTAAAGAGCTTGGAAAAGGTCCAAAGGAAGGCAGCAAGGTACGTTTTGGGGAGACAAAAAATTACAGATAGTGTTAGCAGCATGTTAGAGGAATTGGGGTGGAGTACACTGCAAGATAGAAGGAATGTAAATAGGTTGTTGGGAATGCTTCAATGCTATTCAAAACATCCAGCCTGGCTGGAATTAGAGAAGAGACTGGAACCACCAAATGTTTTGGGAAAAAATGACCACCCGCTGAAACTCAAATTAAGGAGACAAAAAACGAATGCTGCCGAATACTCCTCTAACCGTGGGGTCTTGGAATGGAATGAATTACCAGAAAAACTCACAAAACCTTTACCAAGAAATGTAAATATTAAAAAAAAAATGTTACACAATAAATTAGAGGAGTGTTTGATGTTTTACGCAGGTATATGTGTTTTTTAAACCTAATTATTAATTATATTTCAACCTAAACTAATGTTATGTTGCCACCAGGCAATGTCTAATTGCAATATAGTGTAATAAATAAATAAATATTATACTGAGCACAATCAGTAAGAAAAGGCCCAGATGCAAATGCCACATTTTGAGAAACATTGAATTTGTCAGGGTCATAACATAATGGAAGATAGAAATGGAAATCCTAACGTAGAATACCGTCGGACATAGGTGAAAATTCAGAGCCGGGTTACCAATAGGGCAAAGTAGGCAGTTGCCTATGGGCCCCGAGACTTTGGAGGCCCCGGAGGGGCCCTGAGAATTGTTTTCCCCTTTCTTCTCTTGCGATTTAATTATAAACGTGTGCCCCATTGCTTCTACAGGCCCCCTAATAAGTTAATCCATCACGGGTAGAAATTAAAAGGAAATTAAACAGAAATACCACTCAGACATGAAGGATGTAAGCATGAAAAAGGGTTGCATGGGGAACTGGAGTAAACCAATATTAGAAATGAATGGCTAATTATGGTGATGATATTATTTTTATAACTCTCGGTTCTGAATATTCTGAATTTTTGGATTCTAATCGTGGTTATCACTGAATTTGGTTTGTCGTGCGTATTTCCTCCAATTGCTTAAGTGGGTCACAATTTCAACTCTACAAACAACGCAAAACGCCCATGTTGTTTTCGTGAATTTTTTGGTTTGTTCGTGAAGTTATCAAACAAAAATTCGATTTATGTGGAAATCAACAAATCAACGAAGAATGGGAAACTATATTATCATTCCGCTCTCACGGAAGCGAGCCGACTATTTTTGGGAAAGAATGGAAGGCTTGCAGTTAACATGATAGATGATAGCTATATGATGATAGCTAATGATGATGATAAAGATATCGGCCAGGAATACACGCGTCTCACACGCAAATTTCACTTTTCTACCTTTTCAGGCTAAAGGAATAGAGCACATTTTATGCACTAAAGAAATCGGGAAGCGTCTGTCTGCGTGAAAGCAGTCGGATGAAGAAACTACGACGTCACGGGAGGGAGACTGTCCACACGAAGCGGCTCGCGTGATCCACGGAATCCACACGATCGTCTTCTCTTCCCAACTCTTTATTCTTCCCCTCTCTTCCCCCCCTCCATCCAAACCGAACATCATTACAATTGAAGACCGACTCAGATGGAGGGCTCGAGAGAGAGGACGAGGAGGAAGAGAACGAGAATGTGGAATGAGCGAGTATAGCCTTTGTAAAAAAAATGGAGAAGGGAAAAGCCAAGGAGGGTACAGGGAACGGGAGTGGAAGAAAAAAATAGAATGGAGACTTGGGAGGGACGGGAGATGAGGGAGATATCGAATTATTCATGATGCGCTCGGATGTAAATCCGTAGTCGGGGCGAAAGTGGAGATCAGGGGCTGGCGCAGTTGTCTCTCTTCTCTTTCCTAACCTTCCCTTCAGTCGCTTCCCACCCACTCCGTCCCCCCCCTTTATAGATGCTATCGAAGCAATCGCATGCGGACGAAATTGAACCCTCTCTATAACCACCCATTCTGCTTTTTCCCCGCGACCTCCTTCTTTCGAAAACCTCGTTAAAAAAAAGGGCTCTCCTTGCTGTGAAGGGTGCGATATTGCAATTTGAATATCGCATTGCGACAAGAATGAGTTCATCTCATAAATGTCGGTGTATCAAAATCGTACACAGCAAAGGGAAGGAATTTGCCATTTGAAAAAATCATTTGATTTGCCAGGGGTTCGAATCCGGATCTCCAAATTGTTGGTGAGGAGAGAGAAAGGGGTAGATATGTTCTAGTTTGCATAAACCCACACTGAAATTTGTTTTCAACAAAGGTGACTTGCAGGTGGTGGCACTAAATGGCTTGGTGGTGCAACTGACTAATGCACTAACATGGTCCGGGTTTGACTCTCGGTCAACTCAATTGATTTTTTCATGGCGAATTTCATACTGTGTATATCTACGCAGTAGTGCGTAGGATGTCATTGGTACTATTTGCAGTGGTTTTGATGGCAAAGCCGTGATTTACATGGACTACAACGCCTTTTCTGTCACAAGAATTGAGTTCGTCTATTGACTAGAGTTCCTACAGGCTTCGAGTCCTGAGGATCCTGGTTGGAATACCACAAGTGCCATAGGTTGTTCTATGCTATCCCGCTCCCTACTTGTGTACCATGTGGAGAACATTCCAAGCGTAGTACATAGTGGCACCGAGTACTCTGTCTGTCGGATAGGACATTAGACTGTGGTCTTGGCACCTTTCGATAAGAGTAGACCTTAATTTTATGAACAATTTTATAAAAAAATTTGTTTTGTCAGTTTGTGGACGCATGACAGAAATGGAACTTCTAATCTACAAAAGCCAATTAATGATTTAGGGAATTGGGATTAATGATTTTAAAAAATTAACAATTAAAATTAATCGTTAAAAAGGTAGTTTACAATTTAACTTAACTTTTACTTTTTAGAAGAATTAACATTTTACTTGAAATCGTTAAAATCATACATAAACTGATACCAAATTAACTTCAGTTAATTTTTTTCATTAATTTTTGGCTAATGTCGACCTGTTTGTGTTATCTTTTCTTCTTTGTTCACACAGGAGAGGACGGATGCCCGATACAAATTTTGAAATGAGAATTTTATTAAACTTTAATGACTTATTGAGTAAAAGTTAAATAAATCTTTCTTGAATTTGAATTTTGTATTTATTTCATCCCAATTGCGAAAAATAGCTTTTAAAAGTTACTTTTTAAATGTTTATTAAAAGTAACTGAAAAGGTAACTTTTTACGTAAAAGTTACTTTTTAAAACTTCAACTTTAATTAGATACTTTTCAGAAAAGTAACTTTTAACTTTAACTACTTACTTTTTACTGAGATTAACTTTAACTTTAATCAGTTAATTTTTTTTGGTAACTTTCCCAACTATGATTACAACAATGTTGGATCGTAGTTTTCCGTGGCGTTCTGGATTTGTGGATCTCTCCATTTTTCGGGTTTGTGCGACGCTAGGCGTCTTCTACCTGAAGACGCCTGGTGGAATCCCGGCGAAACTGTCGTCAACCTATGACTACCAACCCGCGAAAACCCGAAAAATGGAGAGATCCACGAATATGAGTACAACATATTGCCATCCGAGTATCGTTGGCTCATTCACGTCACACTCTTCATACTAATATTTAATTATGCTCATTACTGACTGACTGATTTTGTTGCCCAGTAGGGTGGAGCAGAAAATATTTTTTATCTTTTTTTCATAGTTTATTTTTCGCTTATATTTTTAGGTATTGTGCTTTCTTCATGGTAACTTCCATTAAAATATTTTCAAGCAATTTGTTCCTCTCTAAAGTGATACACACCTTAATTCCGGGAGTGAAGTGAGTTAGATGGAGCACAAATCAAAGTGTTTGTTTAATTCATCATCATTCAACGGGCGCCTTACAGCTAACTAGTTTTTATGTAATACACTGCGTTTCACACGACATCAACTGATACTGCGGATCAATATTATAACTATGCTATAAGACTTAATATCTATATATAACTATACATATCCGTAATATAACTATGCTTTATAATACATACGTTAAAATGAACCACTTTTTTCTTCCTTTTAGGAGAGCGTAGGAATTTCCACAATATTCTCAATGAGTATGTTTGCTCCAGGCTTATAGTGGCTTGGTAAGAAAATATTTCAGCCGAATCGACCGATTCCACCATATTTGCTTTAGTAAAAAAAATGAACACCGACTGAAGCTGTCTTCACTACAATGGTTATCAGACAAACCGTCTGCATTTTATTGCTGTTTGACTTACACGAACACGATACGTGCACTTTAGAAGCTTGTGATGAAAGTTGAATAAGATGCTGCTCTGATATTTCCCACTTCACTTGCACCTAGTTATCACTTTGTAATTAGCATGGTTTAGTATGGGAATCATTTGGAACATGGGTTTTACTTTTGATCTACGGTACACATAACAAAAATGCGTTATTATCAAAGCGTTTTCCATTTATACCAATTTCCAATACACATTATCCAAATAGGCCTTAAAGTGCTTTACTGCATAATTTTCCGCTTTTTCTCATCTCACTGCAGCAACGCAAAAAACCACTGATCTTTAGATGGGCCTTCATATGGGGGAGGTAACTTACTTGAAGAATTTTTATCCATCTTTTCGTATCAATTATAGTTCAATATATCTATGTATCGATTTTGACAATATATGCATCGCAACATTGCACAGTCTTTGCACTCACCCCTTATTTCCTGCATCCAGCTTTCATCTCACGCCAACCCAATTCCTCCATCCACCCACGATCCAATCTCAAAGAGACTACGGGGGACGAGGTCACAAAACACACAGCACGTGCATGAATCGATCGATAAGCCCCTATTTGGACCTTTTTTTCACCCTCCTGCAGTCTTTACCTCTCCTCCGCACTTTGCATCCTGGCCGAGAGTGCACCGCTGCAATATTGCATTCTGGGAAAGTGGGCAGAGGTGGTGGGGGGAGAGAGTCATTGTACTCGCTCGTTTCCGAACCTACCTCATTTTCCTCACCTCCTGCTTACGTTTTTCAACTTTGCGAAAAAAAATGGCGAATCGATTCTTTTTTCGCTTCCAGCGTCGACGGGACAAGGGCCCACTGCATCCTCACGATTGCAAGTGATAAGCTTTGCCCTCAAATCCATCCTCTCCGCAGTGATGCCTTTCGCCCTCTGTAGCCATCGCTCTGGACTAGGCTTCACGGGTGCTGAACGCACTCCGAGTGTCGCTTGTCTCTTTCCGGGATGTTTTTCTCCGTATAATTAAGTCGCTTGGCCTTTGATTCTATTTCAACTCTTGGGAGATAATGTGCGAGATTTTTTTTATGGTGAAAGCGTTCAAATTTGGTTCATCACGTCATGTTTGCCTCCGTGGTAGATAACTTCCCGCCTGTTCATCATAGCACTGTCGTGATTTTGTAATAGTGAGCAAAAAAAAAAAGGAAATCGAGATACCAAAAATAGGGTCAGCCCATTTTTCTTAGTCAGTATCATTACTTGTGTGTCAGAAAACCGTTTAGTTGTTCTGTGAAATGAGCTTGTTATTTAAATACTAGTTTGCTCGGTCATATATTTGTCCTTTCTTCCATTTGTAGGCAAGTATCATCTTCAAAGTTTGTTGATGTAAAATCTTTGGACTTTCGCCGGGTATGCATATGGAAGTGACATAGAATTTTGGAGTTTTATTCAGATGTTTCGAATTATTATTCTTGATAGAATGTGATAAATAAAGGCAAGTGGAAACTGTTTTCCTCTTGCACCTTTTTCTCAACTCAGATTTACAAATTACTAGTGATGCGGAAAATGACGAATCATGGAAATAAACTATGAACCGTACTAATGAAAAAAGGGTTTAATCATAAGCTTCATATAATTTGGTTTACACGATTGCCATACATTGTTATCTTTTCTCGGACTCGCATTAAATCTTGCAATGAAAGGTAGTAGTGAAATTGTTTTGACCACAAGAACTTCAGGGCTTTCTTAAGCCGTGCAATCAAAATCCTACCTTTGAACGAATACTATCAAAATAAAAACTGGCAGTATTCTTATAATCAAATATATGGAGTTGGAGGAACTGGAAGGCACGTTTTGTACTCATAAAAACATAATTTTTTTGTATGAGTGCATTTAACATAGATGAGTTCTTATACTTTAGTTGTAAGTATTTCAGTTTCCTTAGACAAATACGAAATTTACATAAATTCGAAGTGAGTTTTAGCAGCATCCTTTATAATGCAAAATTACTTTGCTTAAAGTAAATTACGAGTATGGCATGGGACTGAAAAGAAAAGAAGAAATTGTGGAATCTCAAAGAAGCTTCTTGAGTCTGAACGTTGAGTAGGTAATTAAAAGAGGCTCTTTTAATTCATATAAGTCTATAAAATACAAAATTGCTCTCATGGACATGAAAAAAGATCTCAGTCAACTAGGAGGATACTTGGTCTTATTTCTCTCGGATGATCCCTTACCCACTTTGACGACATCCGATTAGAAAGAATTTAATTTTAAAAAGACTCCTCCAATGGAATGGGAAGACTCGAAGTGCTCGGGAGTCGTGGCGGGGGTGGGATTGTCTGCCTGAAAATTTGATGATGGGATTAAGGAGCAATTTCAGATAAAAGCCGAACACGATTCGAAAATTGCATGGCTTACTTATCTCGAAAAACGCCGTTCTCATCGATCATATTTTTTTATGGATTATGGGGAATAAATTTCGTGTGAGCGAGGAATTTTGAAGGGAGATAACCCGATTAATTTTGAATCATGCCGCGTCATAATTGCAACGGATAAATAAAACTGTCGGGTCAGCCCACATGTCGAACCAACCGTTCGATCGTATTGGGGTCAGCACTGGTCGGAAATTAATCACGTTTTGCTGCCTTGGTAACAATTTTCAAACTTTACTTAGCGATCGGGCCAAGCGTATCGGCTTATCATCGCGTTGCAATTATTAGCCGTCAAATCATGTGCACTCAGCGTAGTAGTCTGTATTTTCATCATCATTAATAGTGCTATTCCGTTTAAATACGGTCTTGATAGATTGTCTTTAACATGATTTCTCATCTATTAAGTCCCTTCCTCTCCGAATTTCTCTCTTTTATCCATTCAACTTACCACCACCCTCCAAACCATCCAACATGCCTGTGCGTTGAGTTCACCACTTTCCCGCTTGCCTATTCAATAATGGTCTTCAACATCTCCCTCGCCCCTAATTGCACGTTCCAATCATCTGCGCGTTCTGCATCCACCTGATTTATTCAAGCCACTTCCTTTCCACCCCAACTTTTATTTATCGTTAGTCTCCCTTTCCGTCCATGAAACCTTATCCATCCTTATTTACAAAATGCGACTTCTATCAATTCTCATCCTTTCTTCCCAAGATTTTAAGTTTCTCTTCCATATAAAACTCGAAGGCAAACTCTTTATCTATCATTTACTTTCTTCTAAAATGGTTTGGGCCATTATTTAGTATGTCCTAGTAGGTTATGCCTCTTTCACATCTATAATTCTCTTTCTCCGAACTAGCAATTAGTCTATTTTCGCCAAAATGCTGTTGGATCAGCTATGTTACTGCAGTTATGTTTCACCTGCTATATGTTTAGCATAAACTTCTTCTCGGAAATGTTTTCTGCTTTCGTTCTCTCGTGGCTTACTTTAGTTTCGTATCCCTCGCAATGGTTTAAGTACATGCATATTTGCTCCTAATGTGCAATTTTTCTTCTTTTCCATGTCCCAATTGAATTATTGGGTTTAGACTGTGGAGAGTATGCCATTCTTTAATAATGCACCACGGAGAAACAACGCGCGAGGCGACAAATATTTAGGGAAGCAATTTTAACCTTGAATTATAGTCTCTTGAAAGTCCATTGCCCAGTTCATAAAGGGGTAGTCAAACCAATATGGACATTCAGTAGTCACTAATGACATGGGATGTTTTTCCGGATTATCGTGTTTTTGCATGATGCAATTTTATGCTGCTCTTAAAGGTGACTCATTAAATAGAATGAAGTGGCACACTTGTGACGGTGTGTGCAATAGGTATGTTTAATGTTTGCTCTAAATAACTTGGAAATAAGCATAAGACGGTGAAATTAGCTCTTGAGGTAAAATCGCTAAGTTACAGAATTCTGTACAGTTGCAGTTCAGCCAGATTCCAACGATGAAATAGATTGATCTTAAGTATTATAATTAATCGGAGCTTGATATCGAAAATATTATATCCTATTTTGGTATATTAATTGAAATTTGTAATGAAAATTGCTTTCTTTTACTTGTTTCAAATATTTCATCCCAAATATAAAACTTGTGCCTAAAGCTAGTTTTCTTCCCTGTTTCAAATTGTACTAATCTTGATTTGTGGTTCCCCAACTATATACGCTATTAATAAACGTTTTCTTCATGAATTAAAATGCACTATGCAGATGAATATTATTAGTCCTTTAACATAACTCATTTTCTACGAATTCCTATCACGTGGACTGAGCTTCTTTGAAATTAAGATTGTTGTTACTTCTTAATATTTACAGAGGTTTTCAATATATTTACTTTTAGTAATTTACTAGTAATTTGCCTTAGTTGTATATACGTATAAGGTACATTGATGAACAAGAAAGAATATCCTGTTCCAGCTAGAATTTTCATAATTGCTTCCGATGAAATTGATGTGCTGGAGGATGTATTTAAAGACCGGATGAATTACTATAAAGTATGCAATCAAATAATTATCTCATGAAACATATAGTAGAACTACAATATATTTTACGGCAATTTTCGGTGATACAAGAGAATAATTTGAGCCGTTGAAAAACCAGTTCTATGATGGAAACAAAAAAAATCAATCGTTCGGACGAAGAGAGCTATTACGACACTTAGGTATATTTTTAAAGTTCACCTGTCTGTGATGAAGTCAACAAACTCATAAAGACGAGAGTGCTGATCAAAGGTTCCTAGCTGCACCATTATTTCAACAATGAAGTTTAATTCAAGAAAAATATTAGGGTTTTAGGTTTCTTTAATGAGCGCAGGGTCTGATTTGGTTCACATAGTTTTAAAAATAATTTTATGCACCTGTTTCCAATTTCAATATGTATATGCATTGCAACAAACAATTCTTCCGATTACCATGGTTATATAGCTCACAAAGAAAATCTACTACAGTAAAATGATAATATATATAGTGAAAGGATCAGATTATGTAAAAATGAATTACATTTTTACCGGAAATGCTAAGATTAAGCTCATAGAGGTTTGACTTTAGACTCATCGAGGTTCCCTTTGACTAATGACTGATAATTTTCTCCGCGAACCGGTATTTGTCTGTGTAGATTTTATGGACTAAATTTCCTTTGAGAGACTCCAATGATAACAGCAACCCTTTCATCTTTAATTGGCTTTTTTAAACGCATCTCAAAGCCAATTTGCATAGATTTTAGCTCTCATAGAAGACTACAGGAAAATTAGCAATATAATTTCAGACCGTGAATGACTGGCAATTAATAAGGTAAATAGGAATTGACTGTCATAAGTCTTCACAATTCAAATTGTTGATGGCTTGAAACTTTTGTTAAAGGATTGCAAAATATCTGGTAGTATTCTATAGAATCGAGAGAATATACTAAATTACTGCAACACCAGAAGCTTTGGAGTATGTTGCGATTCCCGTTGCCACTGCTGCAATGGGTTTCATTGAATATCAGAGTTAGCGGAGTACTAGTTACGTACGTTTGTCTCCCTCCCTGTGCCTTGTGTTTCAAGTTGAACGATTGATTCGGGGTCCTTACTTTTCCTTACTTGAACTGGGAACTTCAAGTATTATTGGGCTGCAGGAGACAAGGAGGAGAAATTGCTCTACTCCAGGTGGGTAGAAATGCCATGAAAGGAGACATTTCGTAATTTTATTTTCTAGTGCCGCTTTAGCTCGCAATATCTCAGACTGCTAGCAATAAATGAACATACCTTTTCACGCTCCACTGTTTTTTTGAATAAGCTAGGTGAAATCCATCAAACTTTGTTGTGGACGTCATTAAGATACGATTTACCAGAAAATGAGTGGAATGTAATACAAGCCTATCCCCGGTTACACGGATATGAATTGCACCATGAATAAAATTAAAAGTTGCATTATGATGCGTGGAATGAAATAATATTTCTATTTTTCCAGTTTCTATCGCTAGTTTGAAGCTTCCTAATATCTCTTTCCTGGCTGAACGTATTCGTGCTCTGTCAGAAGCTTTGAGTTTAATTGATTTCAAATGGTACGCATATATATTGTTTCATGAAACTCTGTACTAACTTCACTCATAGTCTCATCCCTTTTAACGTGCTCATGCATTTTAATTGGCATCCGTCTTTAAAGGTGCATAAACGTGATGGTCATCTGTGAAATTTATCAGCGTTAACAACATATATGCTATCACCTTAATTCAAGGGTTTTTCATTTTTCAATTTGAACAGTATATTTATTTTACTTAATATACTTGACTTAGCTGTAGTTTTAGGAAACGTTTTAGTGCCGCAACTTCATGCACTATTTGATTTCGAATGCTTAGTGAAATATAATCGTTTATAACGGGTACTCGTCGCATGCAAGTGAAGAAAATTTGGAGGTATCTCATTGAACATCGTAGATTTTTTTAGATATTTAGCGGAAGAAAACATTTTGGTGAAAATTGCATGCCCTAATAGATTCATGTTATCATGACTGCGCCATTTACATTACATATATTTGAAAATAACTCCTCCAATGATAATCGATAGACGAGGAAGTTTTTTATCTGATATCGTTTTCAATTACCGTGTAGGAGCACTTCATTTATAAATGACGTTTTTACAAAGTTATCCGATGCCTCTAACATGGCAGATCTTTTTTTTTGCGCAATCCCCCGCAAAATTTATCTTTTGCGAGAAATTGGCTCTTTGGATAACTAGAGGACTTGTATCAAGAAAACGTATATCCTAGACAAAATCCCTCTGTGATTGTCTATAGTTAATTTACCACGATGACTGTCAGTATTCTCTCGTGAAAAAGGTTGACTTATCATCGATAACATCTCGTTTACCATCATGATTGGCTAGATTTTTTAAAACGATAGTTTTCATTGATGCGTAGTTTTATCTAGCTTAGATATTAGTGCCTATAAATGCCGACTCGGCGGCAGGTTATGACTTAATATTGCATAATGTTTGTAGTATTGAGTGATTACGGCGTTGAGAACAATCTTGAAAGTTAGTTTAGTTTTATCGTCATGATTTTATTACCATCCAGAGAAAAATTTATGAAATCGATAGTTATCCTTATACTGGTTGGCATAAGTTGTAACATGTGCAGTCAAATTACTTCAAAAATGTCGATTATTAGTTAATCTCTTCATACTCATCTTAATCTTACTTACTTACATACTCCTAGGCGCTACAGCCCTTGTAGAGCCTTGGCCTCTCCGACAATGTTAGCCCAGATATCACGATATCCTGTATACGTTATCCATGTTCTTATCCTCATCTTGCTCAGACCATCCTCTACATAATCCATACACATTTTCCGAGGTCTTACTCTTAATCTTCTACCACCAGGATGTCCAGCGTATATCTTTTTCACCATTCTATCCTCAGGCATTCTCTAAAAATGCCCTAACCACCTTAACCTGTTGCTCTTAATTTCTGCCACCATGTTATGATGATTTTAGTTCCTCCAGTTCTCTATTCCTCCGTAATTTTCATTGTCTGCCTTCCTTTTCTGCACCAAAAATCTATGATAGCACTTTCCTTTACCATGTTTTAAGGAGCTCTTCTCCTGCAGTGGTCATGATCCATGTTTCTGAACCGTGCATAACCACAGCAGGTCTAATCACTGTTCGATAAACCTTAGTTTTCAAGTTCCGACGGAGGATCTGTGACTTGAGCACCTTATTACAGTATAGTAATAAGGTGCTGAAGGAATCTTATTGCAGTATAAAGCAAGGCATGAGTATAAAATAAGCGAAAGCTGTTTGTAAGGATGATATAGTAGGGCAATTATTAAAAGGGATCCAGTTGTCTAGGGCTATTTCAATTACTAAAATCTTTGACTTTGCCTACCCTGAAACGGAATGGCGTTATAGGTATGTATTTACGTATCCAGTTGTACATTATAAAACTAACAGCAACACTCTATCTATCAGTAACTATCAATAAAAAATACTCAAACAATAATGGTAACCTAGCTTTCATTCACTATTCAATTCGATTTTAAAAGAATAAAGAAATTAATTTTATTAAGACTGCAATGCGTTCACTCAGTAGGAGTGTAATGACAATGGGAAAGTAGAATTTGGGGTTTGACAAATGCAAAATCCTTCTTGGCCTTCATTAGGCAGTCTACATGAGCTTATTGATTTCTGCGTGCTCTTTTGTATTAAAGTGTATATTAATTTTTGTATATTCATCTTTTCTTGACCACAGTTACACTCACTTCTGCAGGAAAAAAGTGTGGAATTCAGAGCAAAGAAAACATTGACTTCGCAAAAGGAAGTCAAATAATAAGAATTGGTAATCTTATAGATGACTTCAAGTTCTAAAGAAATGCAGAAGTATTAAGCAAATAGGAATTTCTGAAAAAAGGAATAGGAATTCCTTTAGAGTGCTTGAAGGATATGATAAAAGTTATATTTGTCTATATAGTGGAGATAACTGCTTTCAAGTATTCGGAAATGAGGTGAAAAATTTAAGTCTGACATTTAATTTCTTTGACTCTGGCAAGGTATTTTTCTTTGAAAATAGCCGTCTGTCTTAATGTGACTCGTTAAAGAGGGGCTTAATTCTTTTGCTGCTAGCAGGTTAAAGCTCGCACCGGCTTCTAAAGACTCTTACTCTTCCCGCTGTTGAAAAAATTAGATCGCACCAGCCTAAAGTGAAGATCTTTCATCCTTAGCTGTAAAACGCGGAAATAAAGGAAGTAGGAGCTTTTGATCTTTCTTAATAACATTTCGTCAAAGGTCGTTCCTTTATTCTACTACAAGAGCGCAGTTTTTCCAATCTTCTAAGAGTAAAGAGAGATCTTCAAAGCTTTTACGATTTAAAAAATTAAGATTTCAAGGATCTTTCTTAGCTGATATTCTTTTTGTATTCCTCCACCTTTCAATAATTTTCTGGGGAATAACGTTACCTACGGTTTAATACATAAGTAAAACGAACATTATGTTATTTTGTAGAAATAATTATTGCCAATTAATGAAGCCAATTTTCCTTCCAACATAGAAATGCCACTTTAATGAGTGAGAATTGGAAAAGAAACTGACCCAAATGAATGATGTCATTATTTGGTCGGTTTTGTAGTTATTTACCGTTTCTAATTTGTGTTGCGTAGCAGAGAACATGCCAAAAAATCTGAAGAGGATAGAATGAGAAATGTTTTCTGCGTTTTTTAGATAAAAAAGTTGTCTGGCTAAACTCTGACTCTAAATATAATATACGTATGATATCTTGAACACTAAATTTAGAGCGATTTGAAGATTTTATTCAGGGGAGAGGATGCATTTTTAAAAAAATTGCCTGCAACGTTTTCAATTCGGATATATAATCTTTCTGAATAACAAAATGGGATATCACTCGAAAACGCCAACAAGAGTAAGTACGATGGAGTTTTGGCAAGACGTGATTAGCGAATTTTCCCGCGTTCATCGACATTCGAGAAGAGGATATTACACCAGAGAACTACTGTTTTCTCTGAACGAAGTTACCCCACTCCGCACGGAGTGACTCAACAGGCAGCAGTTCTCGACAGCAGGCAAAATAAGTTTGCTCCTTGAGTAAATTTAGTCATTGCACCTACCTTCCTTTCATCTTTATCGTTTCACCATTGAATGATCCATGCCACTACTGTATCAATTTGGACACAGTCAATGATTTTTCTCACCGAAGATTGTACGGAGCACTTCTATGGTACAGATGGCTCCCATGTCTCAGCATTCACTCACTTATACCCGGCCAATGAGATGGGAGTATAATGGGTACCACTTCCATTTGCGTCACACCCTTTCGAAGCCTAATTGTAGGTTAGCAGCTTGTCCTCCGGGCTACCCATCTGTTATACTTACGTGAAGGAGTTGACGTTAGGAGCTCATTCCGTTCATCCCCCAGCAGGCATAGTCTGGAAAGGCACTCCCAGATTCCCTTCCACACCCATATGCCATCCAACGCCCGCCGGCTGGCCCATTGCTTCCCCTATCAACGCATGGGACACGTCCCACCGAAAATCTCCCCTGGATATCTCGCGGGTGTTCCCTTAACCACACCGCGCAAGGTGAACTCGCCCGCAAGACTACGTTTCTCCCTCCCTGATCTCCGACGCAGCCTCAAAACTCCTCGAGGGAGAAATATAATTTAGACCTCCGCGTTTCCAACCCTCGTCTGTAGATAAGGGTGGTGGAAGGACGGGTTAGGGGGATGAGGGGAGGAGGTTAAGAAAAACAAGGGAACCAAGGAGAAGGTGGTAGTGTTAAGGTAGGGAGAAAGGAAAAGGTCTTGTTCTCTGTTCTCCACGGAAGAAAGCGTGTCTGCCTTGGGCCGGCTACGGAGACCAATATCGGCAGATAACGCCAGATGCCTCGCCTGAAATGCATGGAATAAGACGGTGCGGTTGGTTAGGATAGGTTTTGTGGTGAGGGGTTTTTGAGATTGGCTCCGGGAAGGTTTACGTGAGAGTGTCGCGGGAGGAGGAATGGGCTCGGGACTACGGTTGCCAACTGCTGATGGGTTGAATACAATAGAATTCCGTTTCAAGAGAAGGAAATGCCGGGAGAAAAAGTATAGATCACGATTTTAACCAGCTTTGAACGAGTAACTTCAAAAAATGAGCCGTTGAGAGTGTGTAAGTGGTGTACATCTAGAATTGATAGTTTTGGGGTGTGAGGCTCAAAGTAAAATAAATATTTAATTTTACCCTGAGATTCTGCTTTTTAGTGAAGCAACAATGAAGCTACCCTAACATAATTTATTAAGAAAAACAATTAAGGTTGAATAAAACATCAGCATATCTTAATAAAATTGGCACAAAATTGACTTACACCACTTTTGCTCCCGATGACGGTTCAAATGACTCACGTAAATTCTACAGATTTAACTAATGAAGAATTTTGCTGTTTGGAAGCCTCAGGATGAGAGAGCTAAAAATATTCTTCCATAGAAGTTACTTGAGAATCTGATGCTCAATTTATAATTTTTTATTCAAACTTTAAGTGTGAGGAAAACGCACCTTTTCGAGGGACTGGAGATTTTCAAGACAATTGTTTAATTTCGGGTGTCTCTTGGGAAGAATACGGGGAAGTAGGCAAGCCCAGTCGGGACACGTGTAACATCTGGGAATGAGAAGAGATGGTCGGTAGAGAAGAACGAAGGAAGATAAGGCGTAATTTTCGGTTCCTTTTCGAAAAACATCCCCCCGTTCTTCCCCATTCAATGCGTCTCTATCTCCCAAAACCAAGGGTTTCTTTTTTCATTCCTCATGAGAGAGGCTACTCTCCTCTTATTCCCACACCAAAACTCATCCAAAGGTCGCACACACCGTATGGAGCCCCTTGTATCTTTTCCCAGAGCCCCCCTTCTCCTCAAATCCAGGATTCGTACGAAGAATTGGGGGAGGGGGCAACATGGACGCGCTACACCAGCTGTTCACTTCGTGCCCCCATCCCTCACACCTTGCACTCCCACTAACTCCAATTCTACCGTGATGCTGGAGTCTCGACCTAGGGGAAAAGTCACCCCTGAGCTGTATAATTAGCATGGGGTTTTAGATTTCCGACATGGATACGATACATAATGGAGGAAAAAAACTATGGGAATGGTTCGCATAATTGACAAACTTATTTACAATGGGAATGAAAGGAATAAGAGATACAAAATCAAATTTATTTTTTAGATTAATAGTGAATTCTGGAATTCCACTGCTAACCCTTTACCCTGATAACCCCTTATTTCCTAAAATTTGATTTTTTTTTCAGTTTGTATATTCGTCCTAGTTAAAATTTATATATTTTTGAAACAGCTCTATGTTCTTAAAGTAAGCAGAGGTAACTAAAGTGAGCTATGTAAAACTTAAAATAGCATGCCTAGTTGATGATGCCATTGCAGATTGGTAAAAGCAAATCTGCCGTTCAAAATAAATTCAATTTAGCCTACCGAAAAAAACTGTGCTAAATCATAAGACAAAGACTTTATGACAACATTATGAGTTTGCTGCCCCATATTTTCAAATTTATTTTTGGAAAAAAATTACCAAAAATTTTAAATCAATCATTTAAATGTAAAATTCATTAAAAGGACTAAATTGCTATCATGTGTGCATTCAAACGAGAATCCAAAGTTTCTAACGGAAAATTTTAGATAAGTTTATATTAATGGATCAACTTTATTGTAAAATGTGGTACATGTTATGGCGTTGAAAAATGTATGCTCATGATATATGGTGATTTTTAATTTCTATGAGTACTGATTGCTTAGTGATCAGGAAAATGTTGGTACATCTTTTTGAGTATCATTATCAAGGTTTGAAGTTTTTCTCATAAATGTTGCAGCAGGAAAAATTAGGCTTCTTCATTACATGTACGCCAACGAAGAATTTCCTACACATGGTGATTTTAATTAGCCCTGAAATAAATCGTAAATTATAAAAGGCACCTCCATGGATCAAATTTTGATAGAGGAGCAATTTAGAATTTGTTTGGAAACGCTTCTTTTAGCTTCTCCCAGGCAAATCCAGTAGTCGAACAACTAATAATTCTGGTATAGGTAAAACATATCTGCATAACCATCACTTTTTCTGCAGTTGAATTTTTTGTAAGAAATACATACATGCATCTCCCTGTTTCCTTTTGGAGTAAGCACAGTTAAAAGAAGTTTTACTCTCGGTTATAGGCCTGTAAACCTGACTCATCATCATTAGAGTTAATCAACCTGTTAGAGGTAGGTTATAATGAAAGTCAGAGAATATCCAACTTTCTCATACACGTGTCACGCCCTATCTACCTATAGTATTTCTTTCTTCATCTCAGTATAAGTCCTACCTTTCTTCATCCCGTCCATAAAACCTATTCTTTTTCTTCCCCTTCCCAGATTACCCAACTTCCTTCCCTCTATCACGGCCTTCAAAAGCTGACTATCCTTTATCAATTTGCTCCATACTGTTCTATACTTGCATACCACTTTTTCTTCAGTTACCATCATACGTTGCCTCATCTAAAATCCTACTTCTTCCTTTTTCAAATAAACCAACCGAGAGGAACCTAGGGGATTTCTCACGCCGTATATGAGAATAAAATAATATATCTACTTTTCCATCCTTTCTCTTTCTCCATTTTCCTCGGCACCTTCATAAGCTTCCTCCATCTCCCCCAGAAGGTAATATAAATTCCACTATTCTGTTTTTCCCCGGCGTACGTGATACTTCGCCCTTTTCAACTAACAAAAAAAATAAGAATAGGTGTCCCGGCAAGCAGTTAAGGGGGCGTGCGAAGGTTTTTCGGCGTCTGGAATGGTGTGGTTCGGATCAGGTTTATATTGCGGCCACTGTAAACGTCAGGTTTCCCGGTGGTCTTTCCTCCCTTAAACCCAGAATCCCTCTTCACCGCGGCCATCCACAGGGCAGGTTCCTCCCCACCCAATCTTCTGTCCTTACGATGAATCCGTTGATAGGAGAGAGAGATTCATCGTTTTTTTAATTATTGGGGCGCCCGCTATACACTCCAGCTAATTTGAACCTCAGACATTATCGGACGAGATTGGAAAGATATTTTTTTAATTTTTCAGTTGCCGATAAAAAAAATAATGAACCTTTTATTAACTCTGCGAAAATTGCAGTGAGGATCCAACTTCTCTTGGTAACAAGCAAGTTTGTTTCCATAAAGGGGCGTCATTTAATTCGAGCATGATTTTTAAAAAAGTTCATATTTGTTTGATTTTTTCGCCGTGTGACCTGCGGATTCAGTATCTTTTTACGTGCTGCCAATGATTACGTTCTCTGCGATTGCCAAAGTGACCCAATGAAAAGCGTTCTCCCGATTTCTTTTGTGATTATATAATTAAAACCATATAGCTATTTGAGTCTATTTTACCTCTTATGAAGTTAACCAAGGCTTTTTTATCAACTACTTTAGAGCCTTGTTCATTTATTGGTTCTTTCAATCCTAATATTTGTTGTCTGCTGCCCTTAGTTGTCTTTCTTCCTGGTACTTCTTCTTACGTACTTTCCTTTTTATTTGGTCAATGAATGTATTCCCTGACCTTTCTCTTGGAATTTTTCCCTATAATTTTCCTTCAATTATAATCCTCAAAAACCCATCGTCCCTTAACTTGTGTCCAATCCTTCTGGTTCTTTTTTCTGAATAGTTAGCTACATGGTCTCATCTAATTCTTCTCTTCTGTACAGTTCTTCGTTCCTTATTCTAGCCATCCTTTTGGCCTTCAACATCCGCCTCCTTCCCTTAAATGGACTGAAAAAATAAGTATTGTTGTATCATAGTTTGTACGTGAGTCTTGTAGCAGCCAGGTCTATATGATTGCTTTCACAGAATATTAGTTAAAATTACGGATACCTATTGCGTGAAATCACGTGCGCTAATATTACGAACTAGACGTAATAAACCGGGAGAAAACCATCACAGAAGGAAAGAATACAAATGCAATGGATGAGAAACTTTTTTTACCATCACATCGCTAAATCACATTTAATGCTTAGTAGCAAATTTACAGGGAAGACATTTTTTCTTTAATGATTTATAATGGTACAATTGCGAGCATAAATTTTGCTAAATATTTTATTATATTAAATAATAATTACTTTTAAAATTAATCTTAAATATTTATTAAGTATTTTAAAACAAAATTAATTGAGTAAATTACAAATACTGTGAAAATTATTTATGTAAATTGATCAAATACTTTATACTTCTGCAATACAGGTGCATCGTCACAGATAACACTAAAATACCACATTTTATGCTGCATTAACCATTTTAACAAATTTTCCTCACCATGAAAAATTCTATTTATTTTTTTAAATAGTAAAACAAACAGAATAGCCAAACTTAAGATTTCATTGCTTATTATTTTATTATAGTATAGGCTTGATATGGAATAAATACTATATCTTATAGACCCATAAAGGTTTTCCCGAATAACAGTTAGGTCATCTGCAGAAAGAAATATTTAATAAACTTAACTTATCATTTTATGAAATTTTTAATAAAAAATAACTGAAATGCCTTTGATCTCCCAAAAATGTTTAAATATTTTATAAGTACATACTTAGATTTAAAAAAATATTATAAATGTACCTAATTTATCTAAATAATAACAGCTATGTGTGCGAGTAAATTACTATATTGTTCCTTACCTGCCTTGCTGATTTTTCGATGCAAATGTTCTTTCATGTTAAAGCAAATTTTTACACTACTTGCAGAAGCCATTATTTCAAAGTGGAATCTCCTTTTTTTGCTCTAATAAGGTAAATAATTTATCAACGACGAAGAATATGCTTTGCGATAGCTTTTCAAGAATACTTTCCCGGACACGGGAAAAGTCGAGGCAGAGTATAGCCAGAGCGTCGACCCAAGACCGTACACCGTGGTAGTGGGAAAGGGATATCATGATCCCCTCCATTTACTTCTCATATCTACCGAAAAAATCTCCTCCAAGGCGAGCATGACACACGTGGCCTGTCTTCCTCCTTGACTGAAGCATCATCATCTTTTGTGGCCACGTGTTTCGCTCGTTCTTATCCGATATTGCGTGCCTCCGTCCGTGCGTGGAATTACTTACCATGGAGGATTTTTGTGGAAATTTAACTTGTTCGTGACTTGAAATTCCAACATCAGACGTCATTCTCCGAGGAGCAAGGGACAGCTCACATAATGCATCGTTGACTTCTGACAAGCTGGAATTTCATTCCATCCATTTAGAATTTCATCTCTAAAGAGAATGGAACTGTGGTCTATTTCCATTATTTTGATCTTGCAGCTGCACCAATGATAACATGAAACTGCTAGGAACAACTTTTTTTGTGATGAACCAGCTTAAGCGTATTTACTAATTATTATGAGTGAAATGTTTTACTGGTATAGGCGGTGAAATTTTATGGATTTTGGATATTTTATCCTACACCTTCCCATGATCGTACCTATTTCTCACCGTTTTAGTTTCACTTGCAGCATACTTATTTTTCTCTAAAAATTTTAGTTTTAATGAATGTAGGTAATTATATTAATTTTTTATTGGAATAACCCTTTTTTGCAATTAATGTCAAGGTTGTGCGTTACCTTAAACGATATGGGTCATTCAAAATTTGGAAAACCAAAACCATGCATGCACTCATACCGGTAAATCACATATTTTCTGGAGACACAATTTTATTTAATATTGTGACGTTTGTCTTTACAAAACTCCCTGCGTTTTAGGAAGATAGTAGAGGGATTTAGTTGTGGAAAACTTTTGGTTTAAGTGGAAGAAGTTTCGAGAGTAAACTCTCGGAAATCGTGTGTACTTCACGATAACGTATTTGTTAAGATTATGAATTTTATATCACCAAGGAATGGAATTTACCGTGTAAAAAAATGACTAGCACACTTGGCCAGCAATCTGGAGATCTTTCCTTTTGTCTAGATATTTGCACCCATGCGCGTGACTACGTACCTTATCCTTTTCGCATTTCACTTTGACTTTTATATTATTCACTTCAACTTGAAAAATCATCTTCTAATTAAAAAAGAATATTGTTAAGGTGATACATTTTCCCGGTAAAAAATGTACTCATGACGATAAATTTGATTTTTTTATACATGCATACCTATTTATTATGCCATTCCTTTTCGGGGCAGGCAGAGTCAAGGAAAATAGTCACTGATAATAGGCCTAGGAAAGGGCCTCTCTTTTGATCATTTCCACCAAACTGCCAAATCCTTGTGAATTTCTTTCGCTTCTCTTACATTCATGTATTGATTCATACACGCTATCCTATTCTAAAGACTACTGCCAATCCCACTCTTTAGATTTTCTTCCACCATGATTACCCATGCTGTCTTGCTCTATCCCCTCCTCTTACATCATTCACTCAACTATCATATAAGCATTGGTTTCGTTATTCATATTTCGTCCATTTTCTCAGCATGGCCAACAAAACGAAGCACATTAATTTTATAAACGCCCATTACCAGAGCATCCAACCCACTTCCTTTAATCACCCACTCATCTTCAATCCTATCCCCTTCTGTTTTCACCGCAAATGCTTCTCAGGTACTCCATTAAAACTGCAGTTAGCCTACTCTCATGCTTATGTGGACATACCCAGCTTTCAATCCTGTATAATAACGTATGGAAGAGAGCACTTTAGTACAATGTGATTTTCGTTTCCCTAGACAAACACATTCATTGGCATACCTCACATTTCTTCTAAGACTTGATTTTTTTCTTCGCGTGAAAAATGTGTTAATTATTATACTATGGATAAGGCTAAAATTAAAATCGCCCACACCATGGCGTTTTAACCGTTCACTGAGGAACATGTCAGTCCATGCAACGCTGTGGTATAAAAACTTACTTGAATGCGTATAAAGCAAAAGGGTGCATCGTCCCCTATTACTATAATTTAAGAGGCAGTAAGGTTCTTGTCTTCGTGATAAGGAAATTACTTCGCCATCACGAAGTCAATTTTGAACGGTGTCGGCAAATGAAAAAGGTACACCTCGGCTATCATCATTAGAACCTTCACAGCACAACCTAATTCCTTTCCCCTCCGAATTTTCCTTTCCATCCCTTAGAGTTAACGAATGTTGAGATCTAAGCCAGCATTCATCCAATCGACGTCGACTCTAACTCTGTAGACCCTCGCTACTCCATCATATCCCCCTCACTCTACCCTTTCCCCTCCCAATTTCCCTCACAGCTTCCCCCCTCTCACCCCCTCTCCCAATCCCGTCTCACATCCTTCGCCGCCTCCACCTCTTCTCATAAATCCCACCTCCCCCTTTCCTAATGACAAAACTCGCTATAATAATGTCCCTCGGGCATTATATTCGACGCAACCTTTTGTTCCTGCGGATTATACCGATTCTGTCATCTTGACAAGTCCTTAGCCGTTCCCAATTCTCTTACTATTTTCTCATCCTCTCTCCTCCTTTAAAACGAGTGTCCCTATGTCACCCAAACTTTACCTCTGCCCGCCTCTATTCAATCTCCCCCCCCCCCTCTCTTCACAGCCATACTGCATTTGAGCTTTGGAACGTAACCCTTACACATTTATTTTAGAGTATCAGGCGATAATTTGTGGAATTTAGTGTGGAAGTTTATCTAACCGACCTAGGTTTTAGAAAAAAAAAACATTGCCATGGCAATGGCACCTTGATAATGGCAAATTTTTGTTGAAACATAGGTCTGTTAAATAAACTTGTTGTGAAAATTTACAAAGTGTTTATGTGATAATGCTGCCTTCCAAATTGCCTAGAATGCATTAACATTTTCTCTATTGAGAATGGAATATTTTTACGATATTTCATAATGCCTTAGACGTATTAATAATTTATCTTATGGTCGTTTTATTGTACTGGTTCACCTAACCTTGAATATTGTCCTAAGAGGGTGTAGTACAAACGGATAGTGCATGCTTAATTGCATATACTTTACTCTTAAGCGAGTAATAATTATATGATTATATGCACATATGTAAAATTTATCACGAAAAAGGCTCATTTTGACGACACATATTCTAAGGGTTTAAGGTACGAGAAATTCATTGGGCTAGGTCCGACGGGAAAATTCGTTGGGTAGCTATGTTTGAGCCCAAAATATATTGCCTGGCTAAATCATGAAAAACAGGGTAATCTATGGGTACTTCAACATGTTGTATTCTATTTGTACAGTAGAGTCTCGATTATCCGACCTAAACCGGCCGCGGCAAGGTCGGATAAGTGAGAAGGTAACACGGTAAATAATAAAAACAATGTAAACAAATGTTAAATTTAATTTTCACATTGAAAACTTTTCAAATTAATGTGTCTCACTTAACTTTATATGACGTACAAGTAATAATATGATAGACTGTACGAACAGCAAAGTAATTAATATGTTGTATAGAAGGTACTTACTGCATAAATTACAGTATTTATCGTGCACGGGGACGGTCGGATAACAATGAAGGTCGGATAACCGAAGGTCGGATAACCGAGACTCTAGTCTACTATGAAATATCGTTTCATACCCTTTAGACATTGACACTTATACTTATTTGCGTTAGAAACTTAAAAATGTTATCTTTTTATCTTCAGAATTTGACACACTGGTCTATAAATTTTGACAGTTAATATCAAAATTTACTTTGGTGTTTTAATCGTCCTCTTCAAGACCAGTACCATGGTCACCGCCAATGTCGGATTCGAGATTTTGTGATTACACGTTTGTTGATTAACGAATAAGGGTGACACATGCCGTAAAAATACGTTATTTTTAAGCGTAATTAATGTGAATGAAACTAAATTACCAATATATTATTCTATATAACAACGTAATTTTTAAATCTGCTCCAAATTTATTTGGTTTTCTTCCTGTGGTTTTCTCATAAATTTTCCTCAAGAATAGTTGCAATCCGATTGAACATACATTTCCATATATTTGCACATAAAAAATTGACTTTAAGATTGCCTAAGAGCTAAATCCAATAAATATGTATATAACATATGAGCAATTTTAGAATTCCAACATAATACCATTTGAATAGTCAGTGCAAGTTTAAGCCGCATGTATTGAAATAGGTGTGCCATCCTCAGAAGTTTACGCAGCACTAAAAAGCAAAAATATCATCTGCCATTACAGAGGGTTTATAACCGATGATACCTTTCGAATACGGATACTCTTCTAATACCTCGTCGAAAGTCAAATACCTTCACTGCGAAGAAATACCCTTGCCGAGTGTTTGAGGAAAGCAATTTTGGTATTCATTGTTTTTCATCTTGCCTTTCCTTGAAGTCTTCCGTTACAGCTACTCCCTGAAAATTTTTATATAAAAAAGTTAGTTATGTATTGCGTGAGTTTTACTCATCTACATATTTCCCTGCAAACCGCCGCTGGGACAGGAGGTTATGACACCTGGCATAAAAAGGGATGAATTGAAGATGAAAAGAGGGAAATTGAAAATAGTAAATAGAAACATTCACTTTGTAACTTTCCGCACCATTTATTTTTCCTCTACCGGTTTCAGCATTTTCACGTCATACATGAATTACAACATATAGTAAATCACTGCTTCCTGTTGAAACCAAACCAATGTTTGTCAAGTATTTATTTGAGAACAGTTACTTCTCCTCTTTTAAACTTAATATTTCATACTTCTGACAAATATACTAAATTAGTTTTATAGAAACTTTTTATAAGAATAGCATTTTATAAATTGTGAGATTAAAAATAGGCAAATGAGGTTTTTCCTATGAATCACTCACCATTTCATTCTGTGCTAGTTCCTCACCGTCCTCAATCACTTCTCCATGACCTTGACCTTGACCTGACCTTGGTCCCTCTCATAGTTCGTAATTACCAGTATTACTTTCCTCCTCACATTACCACCAACCCTCCCCTCCTCTCTTCTCCCGTCCGTTGCATAAATAAGAGACTGACTGTTCCTTGTTTAATAACCTCTTAAAATTGACGTGAAAACGTTGAAACCGGTGGAAAAAGAATAAAAAACGGAGTTTTGGAACGAGTAGGACCAAGGTGGGTCGTACGAAAACGAAAGTAGTTTCATCATATTATTCGTGCCTAAAAACATTGGTATCAAAGGCTTCACAAAATATTTCTGACTTTTCGACGTACCGATTTTTTTAACATTTAAATCCCATAAGGCAAAATTTTCATACCGGGTTGGATCCCCATTCTGTTGTCAAAGGAACAACTTTATATAATTTCGTTTTTTTTGGCTTCTTTCTACCCTTATACCAAATTTCATTAATGCGGTACTCATAGAAGTGTCAAAGGTTACGAGGTCAAAAATTACACTCAATCAATAGGACATTCTGTATCGGTGCCATGGTTGCAAAAAGTTTTAGATGACTGATAGTTTAAGAACGAAAATGTGATTTAAGAATCGCCTATGGGAAATTCAATTCCCTTACCTGTTATCATAGGTTGCCTGTTCGTGAACACGTCTCTTGTCGTTACTTCAGATCTATTTTTTTATAACTTCACCTTTTTCTTATTTTTATCTAATAATTCATGATATTCACCATATTTTTCATGTCTTGCTTATTTTTTGTTCAGTGTGATAGACTTTTAGTCTTTAGTAACCAGGCCTAAGGCCTAACACAGACATTATATCCTTTTCTTCCCTCTTCCCGTTTGGCCTTCATGGTTATGTCTCTTTCTAGGAACTATCAATTTTTTTACATCAAGGATTCCGTTGACAAATTAGATGCTCATGACAAGACTATCTCATTTGTTACTTTGACCTTGTTTCTCATTCCATTGCTTTTCCGAGAGTGACTCGCAGGCTTGGTGGACGTGCTACGACCTCCCAAACAAAGGTTCATGCCCGAATTCCTCCCAAGACAAGTGCCTCTAACGGCCAAGTAAGACTTGAAACTTTTGCCACTCTTGCCAAACATAATATATCTTCTCATAGACACAAAGAGGTTCTACCTCGGGACAAAACGTGAGATTCATGGTTTGTCTTAGGAATTTTCGAAGAGATCGTAAATAGCGCGTGAGGTTTGGAGTTGTTCACAATGAGTTTCCCAAGTGTTTTTGAAGAAGGGAGCACATATATATATATAGAGAGAGAGCATGTTTGGGAAGATCTCTCATGATGAATGTTATTTTGACGACTCATCGTAACTTAGCCATTTTGCGTAGAATATTGATTTCTCAGCATTTCTCTGCATGCATGAGTATTTTTTGTTCGAAAATAGGATCGTTAACTCTGACCTAAATAATTTCTATTATTCATAATACTTTTAGTTCTATCCTAAAAATGAGTTTATGGTAACTATTTTTCAAAGGCATTCTTTCTTTAAATATTCAGCAATTTTATTCATATCACTGCAAGTTTGGTGCGAGTTTATCACTCGGTGACCGCAAGACTTCCGCTGGGTTACGATGATCGGAGCAAATGCGGGTGACGTTGGTAGAGACGAGAATAACTCAAAAGTACCCTTTTGGAGTAAATTTATGTTTCATCACCAATAACTTGAGAACTATGCGCCAGAATATAGAACGAATAATTTTATGCCTTCGCTTTTCCAACTTTATGAATATGCAGTTTAAATCAATGATTAAACGTGTGTATTCTGTCAAGACAAACTATGGGGGTGTGTATTGATTTTGCAATGGATTTTGGAATTGAAATAAGTGAAAATGAACTATGCTATTATATTACACTTTTGCGGATGAATCCGAATATGAAACGTGTTTGGAAATATGACCATTAACATTTGAAATAATAAGGAATGTACATTTTTAAAAGTAAGATTAAAATTTTCATAAAATAAAAATAAGTCATACCTTTCAGGCCTTACTCCATAATCACCAAGAACGGGAGCATGTTTTTTTATTCAAACAGCTTTATTTCAAGTCCGGTCAACATTAAATTATGAATTTTGTTGATAAAAAATTCAATGAAATGTAATTCATTATGATTAATGACTTTTTGTAGACATTTGGGAAAATATATTATCTAAGGGAATAACGCTTCGCTTTTTCATCAATCCAAGTAGTAATTCCGAGTACGATATTTTTTGTAAAACCACGAATGCTTGTAAAAATGTGAATGGAAGCTTTAAAGTTCTTCCTTTTTTAACATTGCTCTAGTACTTCTTACTAATTAGAAATTAATTAGAGAAGTACCGATAAAGAAAAACCTGATAGTGATGGGTGGCTAGAATGTAGTTGTGGGGGAAGGGAGGGACGGGTTAGAAGTGGGAAGGTTTGGGCTAGAAAGAAATGACCGCGGTGAAAAGGCATTTGAATTTTGTAGAAGAAATAAATTAGTAGTGTCAAACACTTGGTTGAAACATCACCCCAGGCGTAAGTATTATACATATGGAAAATGCTGGGTTATACTGGGATATACCATATTGATTATATAATGGGAAGGCAGAGATTTAGGATCAGTGTAAAGAACTTGCGTAGCTATCCAGGGGCGGATGCGGACTCCGATCATAATTTGGTGATGATGAAGTGTGAAGTTAGATTTAAAAGGCTATGTAAAGGTAGGAAGATAAATAGGTGGAACCTTGAAGTATTGAAAGGGTTGAAAAGGAGGGAAAAGAACATAGAAGGAAATTGGGGGATTATAAAAACAGGAATCGCAGAAGCGGCAGAGAAAACAATAGGAACGGTGGAAAAGATGAGGGCTAAGAGGCAGTGGGCTACGGCAGAAATGATTAAGAAAATGGAGGAGAGAAGGATATGGAAAAAACGTCAACACCAAGGTAGGCAAGATGGAGTACAAGGAGTTGAATAATAAACTCAGGCGAGTGACCAATCGGGCGAAAGAAAACTGTTAGAAGGGACAATGCGAGGAAATAGAAAATCTGCAGGAGGAGGGGGAAATGGGCGTTTTGTACGCCAAGGTGAAAATTTTATCGGGTGGTAAGAGAGGTCAAACGATACAAAAGGTTAAGGACAAAACAGGAAAGATATTAATCGAACAGGAATATACCCAGGAAAGGTGGAGAGAATACGCAGAGGATCTATATGACAGCGAGAATAGACCCTAGAGTCTAGAGGTCTAGAGGATGTAGAAACAATAGATAAGGATACACTAGATAAGGATAACCACGGACCGGAGTTACTTGACAGCGAAATAGAGAGGGCATTATGAGAGATGAAGGGTAGAAAAACAGTGGGAACCGATAACCTACCTCCGGAGATACTGAAGAATCTAGGTAGTAAGGGGAGAGAATCCTTTTTCGAACTTCTTCGCAGGATGTACGAGGAAGGAGTATGGCGAGAGGATTTTGTGAAATCAGTATTAATACCTATCCCGAAGAAGAAGAAAGCGTCAGAATGCGAGAAGTATAGAATAATCAGTTTAATTTCGCACGCGGCAAAAATTTTACTGAGAATAACAAATAGAAGGTTGGAGAGCAGAGCAAACTACTATGTAGGCTACCAATTTGGTTTCAGGAAGGGAAGGGCCACCGGAGACTCAATTGCGGTAATGAGGACACTTATAGAAAGAAACATAGAATATAATAAGGATGCTTTCGCTTGCTTTGTGGATTTAGAAAAGGCGTTTGACAGAGTAATCTGAGAGAAACTAATACAGGTATTGGGGAAAATAGGAATAGATTGGCGTGATAGGAGACTCACCCGAAACTTATGTATGGGGCAGAGGGATCAGGCAAGGGTAGCTAAGGGTGAATCAGGGTGGACAGTAATAGGTCACGGAGTGCGGAAAGAGTGCCCGTTGTCGCCTTTGCTTTTTAACATATATGCTGAGGAAATGGTAAGAGAGAGATTCGCGGACGACTAGACGTTGGTCAGTTAGTCATCGAAAGGATTGCAAACTTTAGTAAATGTATTGGAAAAGCAGTGCGAGAAATTTGGGATGAAGATTAAGGTGGCTGGAGCGATTTTTGTTAAAATACAGATTTGAGTGAAACTTTGCATACGTGTCCTTATTTGTATTATCTATCGATAAAAGTGAAAAAAACTGTATGCTACCGATTTGGTTTCCTGGCAATTCAATGATATTTTAACAAGTACTCTTATGGCACACGGCATATATTGTGAAAAAAATCGATTATGTATACACAGATTATCTCTTAAATGCGAAATAAGAAGTTTCATATTATTATAATTGCTACTAAGAAATATCAAGGTATCATTCCGAGTAAAAATAGCGTATTTAGATATGATATTCTCGTAAATTTCGAATTTCGCGCCGAAAATCCAAGTCAAAACAATACTTTAATTGAAGCAAATTTTTTAAATTTAACACTTGCATCATATTCACTACTGCATTTATGGTTATTCCCAACGTATAAACTTGTACTTGAGTGAAATGTTGTCCAAGAATATTTTTTTTGACTTACTTGAAAAATTATTAGAATGTACCTTCAACGATTCACGATTACCGCTCCAGCCACCTTAATCATGAGAAAACAAAAGTAATGAGATTCTCTGGGACAAAGAAAGCGAGGCTTGTGATTAGAGTAGGAAGTCATAAACTGGAGCAAGCAGAACAATTTAATTACTTGGGTAGTACGCTAGAAGAAACAGGACATAGTAGCAAATATATTAGGAGAATATCGCTAGCGAAGGAAGCGTTCAATAATAGAAGGAAGCTGATAAGAGCTTAATATGGAGTGTGGCGTTGTATGGGGCAGAAACGTGGACCCTGAGAAATGAAGACGAAAATAGACTTATGGCTTTCGAGATGTGGGTGTGGAGGAGGATGGAGAAGGTGCGTTGGACGGAAAGGAAGGCAAATGAGGAAGTGCTTGACATGGTGGGCGAGGAGAGGAAACATATAGATGAGATTAGGAGAAGGTGTAGGTGGCTGAAAGCGGGGTGATGGTTTGCTGAAGGCCGTGGTAGAGGGAAGGGTGTTGGGTAAGCGAGGAAGGGGAAGAAAGAGAAAAGGTTTTATAGACCGGATTAAGAAAGGTAGGACTTATGCTGAGATGAAGAAAGAAATACTAGAGGTAGAATGGGCACGGTACGTGTAAGCATATTCTCTGACTTTCATCATAACCTACCTCTTACCGGTAAATTACTCTAATGATGATAGTGCTTCATATTAGGGATGCTTTAGACTGATTAGCTTTGTCCCATTGCGGGGTGTAATAATTCGGTTGAGCCCACAAAAGCATAAATGCACCTCCAGCAAAACATTTCAATAATTTGCTGCTATCAGATACAAAAAACATCATATGCATCTGTTATTTATACTCCTTGTGAAAACGTCTATTTACAGCATTATTTTATTGTTGAGTGGTTGTTTTCATCAAATATGCAGGAGATGCCTACTATTGTGGCATAAGTTTCTAATATAACTTGTTTTTCTGAAATGAATTGACTCATAAGGTAACCTTGCTGTCAAGAATTGTCTAATACTCTTACCTCGTGTTTATTTGCCCAGTCACACAGAGTTTTTCATTTCCCCGCAATGTCTATTACTGGGTCGTCATATTGTAGAGTTCCATTCTGTTTTCCTTCCATCACGCTCCTCACGAATTCATTGTTTCCTGCGCCAACAGAACACGAATGAAGTAGACAGATCGTAGTTCTTCATAAGCAACGAACCTCAGTCTTCTCAATCTAAGGTCTCCGGACGTGATCCCATCTGTTTTTATGGCGGTGGACTTTGTGTTGGTGAGGGGATTAGGGTAGAAGAGGGTTAAGAGGGATGGGACGCTCCTCTTCCCCCAGCTTACCAAAGGTCTCTCCCACGAAACTCACCAGTCTCCCAAACATGAGAAAAATGACGGAAAGAGAGAAACTCTAGCATCGATTTTTCATATCCGCTGTCCTCAAGTTTTTGTGAGTGACGGATTCGAGTTTGGCATCACCAAAATTTCTTTTGGTGGAAAAGGAACGATACGAGGACTACTACTAGACGATTCAATCATCTAGAAGAACGTTTCACTCGCCGATCCCCAATTGCTCCGTGGAGTACAGTAATTGAAACGCTCATTTAGACCCTCGATTTTATCAATCCATTTTATAAGTTCCTTGAACTCAGTTTCAATAACATGTTAGTTCGACACATGGTGTCAGTTGATTTTTGCTGCGCAAAAAAAACAGTTCCCCAAAACGAACTCAACCTTAGTTAGTATTTCAGGTAAGAGATCCTCAAAGCTGTGTTACCGCTGGAATGACAGTTTTAATTTTTCTAAAATTCTTTAGTTATTATTGTTAATTTAGTTTAGTTAATTGTCGTTCCCAGGTTTGGCTTCACTCCAGCTATTTTGAGTATCACCTGAAATGGATATAGATTTACGCCGTCTCTTATACGCATTTTATAGATTTATAGGTTTAATCAATTATTAAAATGTTATATTGAATGAAAAGCCGTTACTTTGTGATTCCACAATGGTTTACAATAAATAAATGTATAATCACGAAGTTACGGCTTTTCATTCAATATGCTAAGCAAATTCCATAAAGTTACGCCTGAGACAACGGAGTTTATTAAAATGTTAAATTAAAATTAAAATAATTTGCTTAATAATTAAAGAATACTTTAATAAAATTTACTTATTCTCATTTTAATGTCTTTTTTTCTCCTTTGCCATTTTAATTCTATCATTAAGTCATCCACTCATATTTGCTGCTTGCATTGTCTTATAAGATTTTTCTGCTATGAATTTAGCAAAATATTACTCTTTTATTTTTATTATGCCTTTCTCCGTTTCTTCGAAGACAATTATTTGCTTAGACAAGCCATCTAACTTATAACATGAGAAATAAATACTAATCAGGACATGCGTGTCAATATGCTCATTACTTCTTGATGTGATAGCATTTCCTCGGAAGTCTTTCTCCACTTATAGGCAGCGTATAAATTTTTCTTGAGATCATAATAGGAGCCTCTCATCTTTATTCTTAGTTAGAAAGTCGACCATTATTGCTGACATATTGGCAGTCACTAATCCTTATTACACTGCCAATGAACGATGATGACCCGCCAGTGAAGGCCATTTAATATCAGAGGTCGCCACTCTCGTCAAGCGGACTCTTGGGACAAATAAATGAAGGGAGTATTTATCGCTTATCAGAGCTCAATTTACGATGGATTGGTATCTAAACAAACAATTTACCCACTAATAGCCACGTTACCGAGCACAATCGGCTCTCAAGCACTGCGATTATAGCGGGAATCGAGTCGTTTGTCTATGGCAAATGGGTTTGAGGATAAATCGCCGGCGAGATTGCCCGAGTGAAGTGGGCATGAAATTCCGTTTTGCCGAAAATAGATCGCTTCCCAGGATAGGGATTTATCTCCATGTCCGCATTCTGTGGAAATAGTCGCATTATATTTTTGTCCCTCGAGCAATCATCCCGGAAATCGTAAAAATAATTCAGGGAGCATTTTATGAAAAGACCCCAGTGTATTTACGTTTTCCGTGAGAGATAAACCTATTATTAACGTTTTGAAGAAGTTTGAGGTGGACAGTGATGACGAATTTCACTCTGTGCATTGGAATAAAACCATGTATGCATTAATATTACTTTCTCTCTTTTCATTATTTAATTCCTCTAAACTAACTCCGGAACTTTGTGGTTTTCAGAAAATCTATTGAAAAATATTTCCACAGCAAAAGGTCGATCATGTACCTATCAGTAGTCATCGATCCGAAGATTGGCTTGCAGCAGCTCTCAATTCCACTCTCCTCTAGATAATTATCCTCATTCCTAGATAATTATTTACTTTGACGTCCTTCGTGATTTCTTTTATTTATTCCATTTTTTTATTTCCTCTATAATTCTTAACATTTATTTCTCCTTCCAATATTGTTTTCATTAGGCTGCTGAGTCAAAATCAGTAACCAATATCAATGTTGGACACCAACAAAGAAATGTAAAAGTAAAAAGAATATAATGAAGATTCTGCTGGTAAAGAATTAGAGACATTAGAGCCAATCATTTGGTGGAAATGCTGTAAATGAGATTTATATCCCGGATTTTCAATAAATGTTGTCCTGGATTTCGGCCAGTTTGAAGTGCATTAACAAGAAAACACCATTTCAATTTTTTTTACTTCGTTATTTTAATATAAAACTCACGTGCATAATACTAGAACAAGGAAATTGTGACATTCAATGTCCTATTAGCTCCAAAAAAAGGAAAATAAGATTAAAAAGTACATAGGAAGTTATTTTTATTTGATTTATATCCTGGTTAATTCTCTGAATCTCGGTCAGTTTTTGCTGCACAAAAGGTTACACCTTATTCCACCATCTTTCACCCTGTTGACATTGGGATAGCCTCTCGTGGCCATAACTTCAGAATGCCGGGGAACAAAATCTCAAGGAAATTCATGAATTTTGCGAGGGAGCCACACTATGAACTGGTTTCCTCCCCCCCCCCCCTCATGATTCCCACCAACCCTCAATCGAACTGTAGATTCCCCGTAATTTATTCACCACCGAACAATCGGAAAGGCCGCGGAACCAATGTCTCCCTATATCAACGATTACGAGCTTGACATTAATAACCGTCCCCTTCTATCCTCTTATAAGCGCCGTTCCTCATACCCACCCTTTCTCCGCTTACACGGTGCTGATAAATCTTTTTACGTGGAAAAAAAGGAAGACGAGGGTGGAGGCGGCCTTATCAGCCTTACCAGATCTGTGACCACTCCCATGCTGGAACCAGCCATTTGATGGATTGCTTGGCAAACTTTTTAGGACAGTCGGAGGAAGCAGATGAGTCCTTGGATGCTATATACCCAACCCTGCTGCTTTCACGTGTACCAGGGAAGGGAGTGGTCGAGCTAAGGCCCTGTGGGTGACAGACAGTGATAAGTCTCGCATGAGGAAGAGGAGGGAGGGTTGAAGGTGGTTTTAAGAGAAGGGGGGAGAGATTAGGTACGTAGTTGGATGGTTTGAGGGTGAAGGGTGGGGTCCTGCTACAAATTCAGTCAGGGGCGGAGGTGCCCTAGGTCGGAAAGGGATTTAAGTGGGCCGTGAAGATAAAACAGGGATGGCGGAGTGCTGAGGACACGGTGGGCGTCAGGAGTTAGGAGCGACCCTGAAGGAGGGGTTTGTCCAAAAAACGGTTCACAAATGATACATGAACGTAACTGAAAAATGTAACTTCACTTAAGCAGGGGTTAGAATTGATGTGATGGTCACTAACGGGTGCAAAATAAATTTCGCAACATGGTTTATTTATGCAAATGTTTCTAAATACTGCTGCATTGAGCTTTTAAAACGAGACAAAGATCGTTATTTTATCAGTCCAATCTTAGGATAAAGTTGTTCCAAGTAGTTGATTATAACTCTTCGCAAGCCTACTATTAATTGTAAGACCTAAACGTTTAGAACCACATTTAGCAACATTTATCTGAAAGCGGTGAAAATTTCATTTATATAAAACGTTTGGTTTTTTTCTTTCGTGAAATTACACAGAGAGTTGTCGACTGGAAAATGCTAAAAACATAACTTTTTTATTCTTATTACGGTACAAAATCAAAGGTGTGTTGTAAATAACTTGGTGTCTAATTATGGTCAAACGCAAATTAAAATAAGCTACTTTCGAGCAGGTGTGACATTTATTTTTTTTATCTGAGCTCAAACTCGAGTCTACAAACTTCTTAAACCAATAGCAGAGGCATCCCATATTCTTTATATTTAGACATTTGAGGGCACCTATCTTGGCATCCCATCTCGAGTGTTCGGGTTCAAATTCGGGCACTAACTATGGTTTTTCAGTGGGATATTTATCCCATATTGGGAGATGGTTAGCGATGTGGACTCCTCGGTGCCATCCGTCAAGAGTAGGCTGACGCCGGCTCCGGATTTCTCTTAACCCTTACTCCATCACCAAAATCGGATTTCTCTCCACCATTTACTCCAACCCACAAATATTCATTTCCTTTACCGTCCTACCCACACATACCAAATGCTGCAAGTGACCTTAGTTATCTAGCGCCTCCTCATATTGCGAAACTATCAACTGTATTTTAAGCTTGGATTGCAATCGTTTGTGTTTTTTTCAAAACGGCTGATGAGAACGATTCTCCTCATTTTTATGTAGAGCAATGGGATTTTAAACTCCTTGATGAACAAGATTCGTTGATGGTTCCAGTTTGATGACAAAAAGTCGGTACTCATTTAGATTATTTTGAAAATGCGATCCATTTTGTTGCAAAATGCTGGTAGTTCACTATCCATGACTAATATATCATTTACAGCTACCTACTACATTGTAAGTCACCGCAGAAGCGTGTGGCAGGGGGTGCTAGGATACCAGTCACTATAGGGGAGGGAATTAGGAAAAGGAGGGGGGAAGACAGAGGTAAAGTGTAGGTTAATAATGTGTTTTGTGTTTGGGTCACGCTTTTTACTTGTTATAACTACTGATGGTGTTTTGGAATAAAGAATTTTATCTCATATTAGTTTGAAGAGTGTTTCTTCTATTTTGTCGCTTTTATTACTTCTAGAGATATATCGTGGGGCCAAAATAATATCCTCCGTGTCATACTGAAACCCATTTGATTTGAGTTTTTCAAGTAGTTTAAGCCTAGCTTGTACCCTCCAACAAATCCTAGCCTACTCCTTCTACCAGCTGTTGTACACCCTCTGTTTGCTTGTAGCAGTGAACGAAGCGTACGACTTTCCTTTGTATTTCATTTACTTAACGGATTGAATATTTCTGTGAAGGGTCCCAAATCCTTTCGGCGTGTTCGAGATGTGGCCTAATTAGAGCTAACCAGTAAATCTCTTTCACTTTTTCACCGCAGAACCTTCCTTGTACTCGCTGCATAAATCCTAGTTACTGAAATACTGTGCCTCAAATGTTTCGCATGAAGAAATCCTCCTCCAATAACTTATGCGCACTTAAGCATTTTACTTTCTCCGCGCCGGCGACGCATGTTAACCCTGGGTGTGATTGAATTAACGATGTATGATTGAAGAGCTCAACGAGTTACTCCTCTTCGTGTTTGCACAACTTAACGGCATTCGTGAAGAGAGAAATGAGAACCAACTTTTGTGTTACGCCTGAAAGGTGCGTGGCGAAAGTATTTATTCCAGATCTGTCTGAACAGCATCAGGGGCTCATAGGCAACGAAAGACACTGGGCCTCCTCCGTTCCACCCTAACATTAATGTACAACTTCTCTCATAGTTTGGTTGGGCCCCACATATAATTTAGGGTCCTAGGTATGACGCATGTCAGGTGTATAAATGTTTAACTAATTGTTAACCAAAATCACATTTATGTGCTTATTTATTCATTTTTAAATATTGAATTTAATTTTTTTTGTTTATTAACATGTTTTCATCATTCTTTTTGAGTTATTGTCATAGTATATGAGAAAACGTTTCCGGCGTAACTTTGTGGAAGTTTTTAATATGCATATTGATAAATCACTAGGTTGATTCCACAATTTATTTACGAAAAAACAACCGACCCAGGTTTCGGCAACTCAGTGCCATTTTCAAGGTATCTGATCGTGTGGTGGCCGAGTATACATATATACCTTATAGGGAGGAGGGGGAGGGAGGTAAAAGAAGTGGGAGGAGAGATGGAGGTGCAAGGCAGGGAGTTGGGGGGGATGGGGTAATCCTGGGAAATCAGATAATCAGGAAAGAAAGGAATCAGATACCTTGAAAATGGCACTGAGTTGCCGAAACCTGGGTTGGTTGTTTTTTCGTAAATAAATTGTGGAATTAACCAAGTGATTTTTCAATATGCATATTGTCATAGTGATAGGAAAAAATAAATAAGGCATTGTTGAGACTGGAGAGAGGAGAGGACATCTTGGAGGAAGCTGTATGTGGTAAAATGAAACTGTATTAGAACTGGTGAATAAAAATTGATTGTAAAAGAAAAAGTGCAAAGGGATATAAAAGGGAATCGCTTTGGCACGACAGGTAGACCCCTGGATGGCCCATGCGTCAAGACGGCCCTGTCTTTACCCAAATATGATTCTCCAGTTTGGCATTTCCCAATCTGTGCTCCACTTCGCTGTTTAGGCTTCGCATAAACATCTTAATAGCGGCAGATTTAAGGTTGAAAAAGCAGTAAGAATATAAATTGTGAATATATGGGTCATTATTTTTCAAAATTGCTGACCAAGGTATACACTAAAGAGGGTAAAATTCACAATGTGTGCCAATTCCCCCCCCCCTCGAGACTCAAAAATCCTCGGAGACTCAGAAACCGCAGGAGACAGTCACGTCTCGCAAAGTGCCTGAGAGCGATTAGCTAAGTGCTGCGATCTGCTCCGGTCAACGCGAACGCTCAGGCCATCGCAATTCCAGCAGGAACACTCCTTTTATTCGGGCCCCGCTGGTGCTGACATCTTTTTCAATTTGCAAGCCGACTTGTGAACATTCCCACCAATCCAAAGTGTGATAGCACCTTCCATCCTCCCCCCACTCCTCCACTGGCAAGCTGTTTCCCCTCCTGCGCTGACAAACTGCACCGCGATCATAGCAGCCGTCTTTGAAACTGACCGTGGCGAGAGAAGGACGTATCGGCTTGGTTCGACTTGTGATCGTCTTGTAAAGACAAGGTTAACGGTATTTAGCCTACGGGCTTGTTTCGTACTGTAATAATTGCAATTCTTTAAATGCTGTCATTGAAGTTATTTCAAACTAGCTAAGGTTGTTTTAATTTTTTTTTCTCTCGTTACGCCCACCAAAATCAGTCAATTCATTCGCGACTTCAAGTTTCACGGGCTTGAGTTGCAAATGGAAAAATCATTTGACATGACTAGGGTTCGACCCCGTATCTCCAAATTGCCGGTCAGGTGTGTTAGCCAGTTACACCACCACGCCACCTTAATTCTAGGCGAATTTCTGCGCGGGTTTTTACGAGCAAGTTGCTCCCGTCCCCAGTCTTTATTCTGGTGAAGGAGACGTTGTTGTGCATGATATGACTCAGCTTTAGAGAATAAATCCAACATTGTCACTTTCGGACGACGAAGTATTTACAATATTTCAAATCATTGCGGTGATTTCTAGCCCAATGATTTTTTCATAGCGAATTTCACCCTCTTTGAATAATTTGACCCTCTTTCACCATCTTTGCACCCGTGCGCATAACTGCGTGCCACACCATTTGCACAACCGCAATGATTGGAAACAAATGATGACTAAGAGGTAGTAAAATTACAAAACAGGCTGAGAACTGCTGATTCTGTTTAAAAAAATATTGGTAAGTGCTGCTTTTGTTCTAACGCTCAAATTTACGTTCGTCAGTTATGTTTGCAAAATTAGTGAGTAGGGGAAAGGATATTTAAAAAAAAGTATTATGATTCAATACTTAGATGCAACTGTCCCAAGTTACGCTCTTAATCTATGTTTATACGTGCAGCGTAAAACCTCCTCAATGCTGGAAGGAATACCATTTGTGCGTGCGCAGGGAAACCAGAAGAGGGTGACGATGTGGGATGAAAATGGATGAGAGAGAATGTCGTGGGCGGAATGGAGTGGGAAAGGCTTTGGGGGGAGGAGGGGAAGATTCCTCGGCGCATTTCAACTTGGGTGGGTGCAGCGATAAATTCGATCCAGAATGGAAGGCTCTCGCTTGGGAGGTGACATGATTGAGCAAGTTTCGTGAAAACGCATGGGCCTCGCCGTATAATCATCGGTAACATATAACATACCGAGGAAGACCGAGAATTGTAGTGTCTTCGAAAAAGAGATAGGGCCTGGGCACTGAAGGAAGGGTATTAAACATTCTTCGAAAACATAAAAACTATATCCTGCGAAAAAAACTTAAAAGTTAAAAGTAGAATACCAGGGCTGAAGTAGTGCGCTAATACCCAAAAACTATGGCAGCTACTTTTGTCGGTATTCATAACTGTAGCACGCTTCATTGTTTTTAAAAAGTATCTGTTGAAGCAGCTACAAATGTTTCTGTAGCCTGTAGTGGTTATCACAACCTACTTTTACAAATCAATCGGTAAACTACGAGATCGATTATGGCTCCATAGTATCAGGGCCAACATAAAAAGATCTTTTCCCAAACAAAATTACAATCCATTTTTAATAAAAAACTTTGTACTTTTCCACACTTTATTTCACAACTGCGACCGGTTTCACCATAATATGGCATCTTCTGGCACATTCTGAAGCTTAGGTCATACAATATATACCCAGAGAAAGTTAAAAATGGTGGGGGTTTGAAATGGGGGAGAGAGGAGCAGGGCGATTGGGGCATGGCAGAGTGAGAAGGGGTAGTGGAAAAAACGAGAGGAAAGGAAGGAAAGTGAATCGGGGGAAGAGAGTGGGAGGAGTAGAAGGTCACCAAGTTACACTGTTTTCTATTTTTAAAAAAGGAAGATTGGTTAAAGCCCCAGCCCAAACATCTGTAACTGAAGGGCAAGGAAAGTAGGCTAAAATATGCCGAAACAATGGTTCAAAAAAGGCCGCGAAGTGAGGAGCTGCAAAGAAAGGACCCCAGAGGAACCACGGGTGGGTTTATGAATGGAAAAAGGACGGAGGGTTGTGAGGGGAGGGAAGGACTCCTAGCAACCATAAGTGGGGAGAGGGAGAAGAGGAGTGGAAGGGCCGGAGAGGGAATAGGATGTGGGGGAGTGACAGTTACTTTTGCAAACATGGAAATATTGAAAACAGCGGAGAGGAATGCATAAATACATGGTCATTACATAGATTAACATTTTGGTTTTTCGCTAGCACACAAATTTCTAATTGTTCCAAGGGTAACCTCTCATATAAATTAAGTAACTTAATGCCAAATAATTTGAGGGCAGCGTTTTATTCCCCCCTTACCTTAGAGAAAATGTTGTATAGTGGGAAGGATAAGGTTGACAGAAATATGAAATCCGGTATTTATAAACTGCAGTGTGATGAATGTATGTCTTGTTATGTTGGGCAAACTGGAAGAGGAGTGTATACCCGTATTAAGGAGCATGAACGCTCCCTCAAAAATGCTGATGGCCATTCCCTATTTTCCCAGCATCTATTAGAGTGTAACCACAGCAGTGATTTTAAACCTGAAATCCTACACATGTTACCAAAAGGCCTAAAAATGGACGCTTTGGAACAATTAGAAATTTGTGTGCTAGCGAAAAACCAAAATGTTAATCTATGTAATGACCATGTATTTATGCATTCCTCTCCGCTGTTTTCAATATTTCCATGTTTGCAAAAGTAACTGTCACTCCCCCACATCCTATTCCCTCTCCGGCCCTTCCACTCCTCTTCTCCCTCTCCCCACTTATGGTTGCTAGGAGTCCTTCCCTCCCCTCACAACCCTCCGTCCTTTTTCCATTCATAAACCCACCCGTGGTTCCTCTGGGGTCCTTTCTTTGCAGCTCCTCACTTCGCGGCCTTTTTTGAACCATTGTTTCGGCATATTTTAGCCTACTTTCCTTGCCCTTCAGTTACAGATGTTTGGGCTGGGGCTTTAACCAATCTTCCTTTTTTAAAAATAGAAAACAGTGTAACTTGGTGACCTTCTACTCCTCCCACTCTCTTCCCCCGATTCACTTTCCTTCCTTTCCTCTCGTTTTTTCCACTACCCCTTCTCACTCTGCCATGCCCCAATCGCCCTGCTCCTCTCTCCCCCATTTCAAAACCCCCACCATTTTTAACTTTCTCTGGGTATATATTGTATGACCTAAGCTTCAGAATGTGCCAGAAGATGCCATATTATGGTGAAACCGGTCGCAGTTGTGAAATAAAGTGTGGAAAAGTACAAAGTTTTTTATTAAAAATGGATATCTATCACTTCCACGAAGTCAAGCCTGAAACAATTAAATTTAAAAAAAATTACAATGCTATGCTTTTGAATAATAATGTTAGATAAGTACATAAATATCATTAAATATTAATTATACTTCTTCGAGTGCTGACAGTTATACACCACATATATTGTTGATGAAATATCATATGTTCTAAAAGAGTTCTGTTTATCCTAGCATCATAATATGAGATTCTTATTCAATGTGCTGCAAAGGTAAAAATTCGATATTTTACAGTTATACAGTTTTCATCTCAACTAGAAGAAACAACAACATTTTTCATCTCAATTGGTATTTAAAGAAATTGACAAATATTTTAAACTATTTTTTATAAAAGTGAATGCAAATAAAAGTAGCTGGAATATTTGTTTGATACCTACAGTGAATCTGATACTTTTTTCAGTTTGTAGCTATTAGATTAGCAGCTATTTTTTTGAGGATGTAGCGGAAACGTAGCTACCTACAATTTTTTAGTAGCTTGCCAAACCCTGCAGGATATATTGATATGCAATGAAATTCATTGTTGGAGGAATGAACCGAAAAGTGAGGTATTTAGAGCCATTTAGTTAGGTAGGTGGAGGTAGAACTATATAAGGAATGGAGGAAGGGTGGAAGGAAGCCCTGGGTTCGGCCGTTACCTACTTTCAAAGCAAAGGCACCAAGTAACCACATTTTTTACGGTTCTCATGCGACGAGTGGAGTAAGTACCAGAGGATGGAGTACTAAATTACTCCTCCCATTCTGAGAGTACCATTCTTTATCTTACAAAGAAAGGACTTACTTCCTGACATACTCACCTTATGACACTGAATTAAGAATTTGGCAGAAATGACTCCGTCACTGCATGAAATTGAACCTGAGTACTTGAGATGGAATGTTAATTATCTATCGGCCTCACCAACCTAATAACCGTCAGCCTGTCCCGCTCTTTTAGACTGGTGGTTGGCTAACTTGCCAAGCGTTCCATTAATATGTTTTTAGCAAATGAGCTTATCTGGATTCAATTTTTTTTAATTGAAGGATGGTTTATTTCTTCTCTGAATACACTAATAGCTTATAGCGCCTCTCAAGATTTATGTTTTATCTTAAAACTTTTATTATTTTCATTATTGCTAGAAATATTATCTTCAATTTGCCAACATACTCGGTAAATGCATCCTTCAATGGAATTCCTAGATGTGGAAACGGCATGAACTGTATAAATATTCTTTAAGATAGATAATACCATAGTTCCGATTATTTTCTTGGTCATATTAACCACTTAGTTTAATAAAAATCCAGTAATGGCGTGAGAATTAATCATTTTGCTACATAAAACATATGGATAGTACCCAGTAGGCGTATTGCCAATTTCTACTCATAAATATTTTTTTGAGGATGTAGCGGAAACGTAGCTACCTACAATTTTTTAGTAGCTTGTCCAACCAGGTCTCTAATGTCCAGAATGCAGGACATTAGAGACCCTGGTTTCTACTTCTGATGGATGCCCTGCCGGACACCTATTACTCAAACATGTACCTGTTGAAAGATTCATACCTTTATTCTTTCAAGCATTAGAAGAGTAAAGCTCCATACGCATTGGATTTCATCTGTAGTATCCTTCGAGCCTAAACCTTATGTTCATGGACTTCAACATTCAAGGAGCAATTTACGAGGAACAAATACATCAGCTTAGCCGGGATTTCTCATAAATATTGAAGATTTTTTATGGAGATCGAAATATAGAAGCTATAAAAAAAGCAGTAAGGTTGGTAGATGAAATATGAAAAAAGGGGGAATTTAATGATAGAGAATAAGTTATAAATTAAAAATGGAATCTATCCCCAGCGTTGGCAGTTTTTTGGAACCAAACTTCGCATTCTATGCCAATGGAAATTGAATTTGATGTAATTCAATTTGCGTATGACTTCGCCTCACATTTCATCCCGCCGGGAATAAAATTTCAGATACAACTCTGCAAATTTCTAAAAAAAATGAATGACGATAAAATATCAGGTGTGCATTCTTTTATTCATTTGACATAAATATTGTTTGTTTAAATATTGATTATAAACATAATAATACGAAAATCAATAGCTTACAAAATGTCTATTTCTCCCAGAAATTGGGGAGATCTCGATGATCATATAAACCCTAAAACAAAATGAAATTTTATATGTTTCCAAAAAAAAGTATGTGTAAAAAAGCTATTGATTACATTTACACTTTACGGACAGCTGCTGAAGACAAGCTTTTTACCTCTTGCATTCTCTACACCGCTTTCATTGAACCGTATATCGCAGCACCTCAAGAGTTTTTCACCATTGACTTGAATTGAAATTGACCACCTCTCACCACCATTATCTTAAAATCGTAGTATACTTGTAGCATTTAATGACATTATTATTATTAAAATATGATAATAATGTGTAATATTGATTGCAGTAAATTTCCTGAAATGCATTTGAATACGTTATCAACAAAAGATGAGGAATCACTATACATGTCAAGGTCTCCCCAGATCACAGTGCCAAAATCTTCCGAAGCTACTTTACCACGCTACAGGGAGCAGCTAAAATTACAGAACGCTCTGTCGCCTTGGCAGAAGTTTTCGTCGAACTGTCGAATCTCCCAAACTTTGGTGTCCCTGAACTTTTACTGTTACGAATTACACATGTAAATTCTGTGGTTAATGGCTATCTGATGGTACGAAAGGCACTTCCTGAATAAAATCGCAGAAAGGGAGTTTTGTTCTCTGCTGGCATGGACAATAATTCATTAGTAAGCATTTTAAGAAAAGTGTGAACCATTACAAGTCAAGACGTGTCACCTTAGGTAACGATAGGAAAAGTTTTATCTTTCAGTGCTTTAGACCCAAGCTTTTTTCACAATATTGGATACTGATTATTAATTTGGAATTTGTGGCAGTAGTTCATTGCAAAAACTAAGAAGCAAAACTGAAAAAGGCTTATAATTAATTTTTAAGCCAAATCAGCAAATAGTTTCGTTGCATGGGCCATACATATTCAAGTATAAATATACCAACAGCATTCTACAAATAGAGGTTAATATTTCTAGTTATTTATATCAATCGGTTTTATAATAAATGGGATTTCCTCGTTTTGATAATAAGCTTACTGTTTTGTGTTTCAGGATACTCATTTTATCGAGCTGTGCATATTTTTTTAGTTGGTAGAATCAACCCTATTCCTTTGTTTTCTCTTTCCAACTTCTCGCCATAGCAGTGATGAGAAATGTTTACTAATTAATAGACTGATCCGGTTATTTTTGTCATGTGGAGAATGAATAACATCCGCAGCTTTGTTTAAATGAGAGCGATTTTGTTTTGCTTCTTGGGAAATCTACCTATATCCTGAAATTACCTGGATCGTTTAAAAGCAAACACTGCCGGGTAATCTAGAGAATTATTATATCTCTAGATTTATCCGGTGTGATCAACCCCACTGAATAAATATTAGGAGTCCAAACTTACCAATTGTATGGATTTCAGTGTTGACCTAATATCGAATTGGAAATTGACTTAATAAGGCAAGTTTACTTGATTATTCACGAAATAGAATGCATACATGCACCCTGTGACACACTGTATGCTATGATGAATGTTTATTGGACGACTGTATACGTATAGAAGTCTATTTGTTCATATGTTATGGATACTGTACAGCCTTCAAAATGTTTATGCCAACCTTTGAACATTAGCATTATTTTTATTCTGCGTTGTAGAGACGGTTCTCGGATTGTAGCGTAGATCTAGAGAAATACTGATTAATAAGGAGTGGAACAGTTACGTCGTTAGAAGCATGTGACAGCAGGACTATAGGGATAGTCCCTTTATGCAGTCTTAAGAAGATTAATCAATAAATCCATTCAGCGTTAAGACTAATGTGTCCTCTTTTATACCAAATATTGCTCAGAGGATTTAATAATGCCTTGGTTTGTGAAAGACATTTTTACCACGTTAGATTTTCTCTACACTCTGTCATTTACAATAGAGTTGAAAAAATTATTCAGACCTTCCACTAAGCAATATTTTAACCTCTAATGCACACCCAAGATAGAGAATAAAGTAACTGGTTCCAATATTTGAGCACTACTAGAATGTACGGGCTTCAAACCGCTCAATGCTTACTAAATGTAAAGTTATTTTTTTGACCGGCGAATCCCGTTTCAACACATGTTGGTATTTCTTGCGAAAGACATTTCATTAATTCCAAAAATCTCACAAAATATGACACAATTCCTAAACACGTATAAGATCAGAGCATCAATGAGAAATATTTCGAATAGATTCATTTCTAAGCTGATATATTTCCAATTCTCTCCATAAGTCCCATTTCTCACTTTCATGCACTCATCACTGTCTTATCTTATCACTTCATCTTAGTAAACGCCATGAACTAAACCTATGACTTTTCCCTTAGAATTTGTATATTTTGATGAGGCAAAAACGTCCAGGGATGAATTTTGAAATAGGGTGCATTATCAATGAAAGATAATCCTTTTGTGAGCACTTGGATTAATTTGAAAATTTCCTGAGGTATTTATTTATGGACCAGAACCAACTTAAACTTGTGGAAACATTTTCGTCTGCAAATTATCCGGAGGTTCTTGCAGAAGAAACTTACGGTAGTAACTTTCCAGTGTAAAACCCCCTTAAGAGTACATTTCCTTCATTACAGTTTCCACTATTCCTTCGAAGATTTTTTTAAGGTAAATTCCAGTTCCACTACCAACCAGACCAGCTCTTTCTTAACACTCTACTAGCCTGATTTCCTGTGAACGGTCGATGGATCCAGGACCTGAATGGAAAATAAGTATTTTATCTACTAATTTCGGTTTTCAGTGCTGATATTCAAACTTGATTCTTTTATCGGTTATGATAGAAAACATTATCCGGCGCGGTTTCAAGCATGTGAGTTCAGTACGATTTTCAGCACTAAACGCAATCATCAAGTGAAAGGGCCTTAAGACCACTGCTCGTTCTCCCTTTCATGTTTTTGTTTTGTTTATTTTTGCTTTTGTTTTGAATGTTTTTAATTGTCACCAAAAGGGTGAAAAATAACCAGGCAAACAAAAACACACGTACAATATACATTATTCAAAGCTGGCCAAATACATTACCTATAAATATACATTATTTTTAATTAAATTTTAAAATCGCATTCCTTTGTTATTTTTGAAATGGTATCTTTTTTAAAGTTCTTACGATATTGATACAAATTAAGATAATTGTAAAATTTGTTAAAAACCGTCGTACATATAAGGCTAAAGGGAGCAATTTTACAATGGTCACTGGGTACAATGCATTCATGTTGCAAAATGTCATCTTCATCCTACGTTCTTGCTTGTTGGAACAAAGAAGTTCAGTCGATTAACCACCAGTCGTACCGCTTTCTCCAATATTTATAATTTCATGCAGGAATGTCAGGTCATTCCGTATTCTCCTATCGCATAATTATTTTCATCTCATCGTCTTGTCGTCATTCCTTTCGTCCTCTCTATCTCACCGCCTTTCCTTTTATTTCTTGCTCGCTTTCTTCAGAGTTCCGACTCATTTTATTACGTGGGTGGCTTCAGTGGTGAAGGTTTATCTTTTTCTCCTTCCTCCATTCTTAGCCACACAGCCACCCTATTTCCTCCCATAGCAACCGCAAACCTTCGACCATTTTTTTTAAAGGGTGGCAAAGCAGGAGAACACACGCAAGTGACACGATTATGAATGGTGTCTCGAATCCCGGAAAAAGACGAACGACGTGAGGCGCATTCACAGGTGCGTTCACGACCGTGAAGTCTTCGACTCTCAAGATTTTCGTTCTTTCCTGCGTCAAGAATTATTTGTGTTCTTAATCTAATTTAAGTCCCGGAAATAGAATGTCCAAATGACGTCGTATGCTTGGTCAGATAGATACTTCTCTCAAAACCCACTTGAAATGTGGATAATCTTTTCTCTGCCCAAACGAGAGTTTTTCTCACGCACCTTAGCAGAAACTGATTTGAAACTATCCTGGAATGTAGTTTAAAAATGCATCAAAAAGTTGAATTCATAAGGGCGGATAGCAACAGTCATCTAGCAGAATTTCACCGGTGTTTGGTGGTGTTAGATATGTGGCAAATTAAGTGCATGATGAGATCCAACCGAAGATACAGCGGTCGATGCCTCATGTTATGCATATGCTATACGAGTTCAAGGCAAATCTATCTGCAAGCAAGGCAAGGTATCTACTCTTTCAAGAAACCCTTAAGATATATCACCGCATTTAGATTGCATTATTCAGATAAAAAATAATGTTTCCTTTCGTACAGGTAATGAAATCAGATAACTAATAATCGTATGTACTCCATCAGTTGTATACAAGATTTCTTAATGTCCGAACTTCGTCCTTCTTATGATCTCCAAACAAATATGCATTTAGGATAAAATCTAGGTCTTCCTAGAAATGGATAGCCTTAACTCTTCAGCAGCTGGTGTATACGTAGAGCTTACTTCCTTTAAGCTCACAAGATGTTGCTCCTGTTAATTGAAGTGGCACATATATGTCCTTACGCATGTTTCTAATACACCTAATAGATTTAAAAAATAATTGCATCCCTGTTTCGTCGACGTTCAAAATTCTCCTAAACGTGCTAGCTCAGCGGCCTTTGGAAATAAAGGCTAATAGAACGTTCAGAAATCCACAGCGGCAACTAATGGATTTTCAAACGTGAGTAACCATTCTTAAAAACTTGCATTAAGCTGATGACCTTGACCTTCAGCCAGAGGCTTTCAAGGATGACCATGGGCCGGCGATAAGCCTCAGGATTTACATGTTTATTATCACACAAATCTCAAATGTCGTTTGAATGTCGTAAACAACAATCACTCAGTCCTCATCCCGTGGCTGTTTTTGGCCATGACAGTGACAAGGAAATAAGAACCGGCTAGGTTTCGACTTAGAATCCAACTCAATATTCACGCATTTATCTCACTTGTTTTTTTCATTGCGAGTCACAGCTGGAGAGAATAGAATTAATGGGTAAAGTTTTAAATGCCGCCATCTAACATCGCTGCCATAATTGTACTTGGGCATTATCCACAACGCGAAGGCCAGCTCGAGGATAATGAGATGAAGATAATTAATGGCATACTCGCTCATGTATGACGAACCTAACAAGGGAAATTTTTAAATTCCATTTACTTTCCAAAATAATTTTATCCAACGTTGCTAAGCACCACACCGTACAGTCTACTTGATCTCGTGACCGTAATTATGCACAACTAGACAGCAAAGCCTATAGCTACGGCCCATTTTTCAGCGGTAAAAAACACTACTCTATGGAGATGAATGAAAAACGAACCGGGTGGGATAATTAGTTATTCATAAAAAAAATACAGGTAACCGTAGGGAAGTGTAAGAGTGGGGAGGGGGAAGGGTTGATGAGGAGGAAAAAGATCCAACGACGGCCATTTGCTAAATGGAGGAACCTACGGGCTTAATGTTTTTTTCTCTCTCTACTAGCTACCGCCATTATCTCTTGGCAAGGGGCCGCGGGCATCAATCACCGACAGGACCTCGGGAGCGATTTAAAATAAGCTGTAAAACGGGTAATCCAGTCGGGGAAAGAGGGCTTCTCTCCTCTCTTTAAGTTTCTTGCCTTCGTTTTTTTTCCTCTCTTCACTCCTGCCTGGAATAAACCCACACTCATCCACGCAAACAGCCAACACGGACACCAACACAAACTCACATGCACAAACTTAAGAGTTCCCGCAACGCACTCACGCAACCGACAATTACTTCTAATTTCCGGGCAGAGTTTTCTTTTCCAAAGGGGAAGCGGGCTAATTTGAGTCGACGATTAGGAAGTTAAGGAAGAGCTACCGAGGAGGATGCTAGTTATTTATTTTGTAGTCGGGTTCTTCGGGGATAAGATGGCGGTAAAAAAACCTTGAAATGTTATGTTAATCGCTGAAGTATTTGGTAAAATTACGGTCTGTATTCGGTCGTTGATGCGTCACGGGAAAAAATAATACCTAACCGATCCTTTAAGGACGAGGTCTGAGAATGCTCTACAGCTTAGTACTGGGGAATCGTTTACGGTTACCTTGGTAATCAGCCCTTTTCTCTATTTTTATGCCGTTATAACGGTAGCGTATGCAGGATAAAATTGTAGCTCTTTGTGGAAGAATATTGAGCCAAGTTGTTTGTAATAGGGATACCATGCGTAGGGTTGGAGATAAGTATGAGTTTTAAAAATTGCACCGGGATATTTTGCTAAAATAAATTCCGCTCAATAAAGGGAAATGAGAACCTAATAGGAATGCATCGCCTCAAATTATCCCTTATGTATAGATCTACGTCATTAACAAGACAATTTCTGAAACTAAATTCCGAAGCTTTGCTTCTTCTATAACAGCTGGCCCATTATGAGTCTGGGTTTGGGAGAAGGGGTTTGTATTTCAGAAATATAAACCCCTGGTGCATACATGTACTTAAACGTTTTAGCCTTTAACGAGTTACGCGAATACTTTTATTCTTACAGGATATTTTATAGAACATTTGTTTAAATGCCTTTCCATTTCGTGGAATGGACGTGGAATGTTTCAAAAGTTTTGCAATCCGATCCGTGTTAATAAGGCTCGATTTAACCTAAAACGCTCTAGAAATATAAATCCCGATTCCAATTTTAACTAGGGTGCATGCAATTTTACAAGTATATTATTATTGATCGTAATTTAAAAATATTACATAGTGTTAACTTTCGGCAAATTTCGCTTAATTGCAGCCATGGTAGAAATGACTACCTCCTAAAAAAATCTGAACTGTTAAATAATGGATAAGGCCTAAATTTAACCATGTCATGAATAAGAAAAACAATAGCTTAGTATAGTTCATACTGAGTACAACATTTCATTTAGCAAAATAAATCTATCAATGATATATCGTTAAATAATTTAAATAAGAACAAACTAGAGAGGTTGAAAGTAAATTATTTGTAAAATTGACAATTTTTTTCAGCTATAAACATTTTTTCGACTCAAAAAAACTAATTTACGCAGGTCAGCTTTTTGAGTTTAGGCACCTGTTCAGAAAAGCCTGTTAGTTAAGTAAAAGATATCAATTGATAGAGAAAGGCATTGGGTGGGAATAACTAACTCCCAAATAAATCTGGAATGTTAGATAATGGATCAGGCCTAACTTGAACCAAGTCACGGTTAATAAAAACAATAGCTTAGTATAATACGTACTGAAATTTAATACAGACTGTGGTATCAGCAATTCATTGTCATTATGAAGATATCTTACCAATGGGAATGTATTGCTGAAGCAATTTTCGGCATTCAACGCCGATAAAACAAACGTATTGCTTTTATTACTCAAATCTGGACAGGTTGCTCGGTTGTCACGAATTAATGCACGCATACATGGAAAATGGTGCATGGGTTTTAGTGATGTACGATTGGATTCACCACGGATCACGTGGATACCCTTTTGGTTCAGAATTAAAGAAACAACAGTAATTCATTTTTGTCCAACAAGATTAGTCCTTGCAGTTGGTAGAAAACATTTTTTGTTCATATTGACTCACACCCGGTGAAGCCAGAAAAAAACTCAAGCACGGTTGAACCACATGCTTAATTTATGGGGTAATATTAAAACCAAGCATATGACCCGTCACATTAGGAACTAAGGTTGTTGATTAAAACTAAGGCAATTCTTCAGCAAGAATATATTTTTGCCAGGTGTTGTGAATTCATTAAATGTGAGAGTTATTAATTTATAAATGTTCAAGAACACTTGATCGGTATTAAGACTATTCTTAGCAAGCAATAGACCCTGTGAGTGAGAACTTAGCCTTTGATCTCAAATATTTCTCTTATAAATTAATGGGCCACTTTGTATCTACCCTTAGCTGTTCTCCTAATGTGTAGGTGAGGTAAAGATTATTCATTTTTTTAGTCTCAAATCTCCGTACTGAGAAAAAACGGTCATTGGTCCATCAGCAAATTTAATTTGCTTCAAAATAAATTATTAAATCTGTCAAAATGATTAAAAGCTCTATAAAAAAAACTTGGTACTGATATATTTTCGGCGTGACTGAAAGAAAACACATATTTAACAATTGCCTTTATCTCTATTTTTTAATGATATCCTATCTACTTGTCCCGTAGTACCGAAAATACTTGTCTTACTTAAAGTACTATTGTTATATTATAAGTACATACGTCTGTTACGTCAGTTCTTTTTATTGATATTTCGATAAAATACTCGTATGAAACTGTACTACAAACATCTGTGACATTTAAATTATTATTTTTTACACATACGTGAATTCTGCTTCCGTTTTCTTATTCATTAAATATGTTAGATCTTGTCAAAATTTTCCAAAACATAATTTCCCGGGGGCTTGCCGCACAGTGGAATTTGCATCCCATAGGTCAGATCTGCCAGTTACAGGAGACACGTATCGGTCCAAGATAATACATCTGGTATTCATAATAAGACCTCTAAAACCTTTAAGAGTACAATTTGGCGTTGAACCCTTGTCAAGGGGGATATGAAGGTCAAAAATTCTAGCTCCCTCGAATAGTTCCTTGAAATCTTTACGTGTAAACCCTTGCACGAAAAATGCCCCCAGTTGTGGGCGCTTCGGTAGGCAGCCTAGCCTTATCTCGAAGCTCATACAATGGATGAGACTCGGCCCAGTGGGAGGGGTCAACAATGCTGTCTGTGGGTGGGGGGATTGCCTGGGGAGGTGCTGCGTAGGAGGGAGGGGGAAACATTGAGATTTGGATGGGCAGTTGGAGTGAGAAGGGTGGGGAAAAAAGAGAAGGGTAGGGAAGAAAGAGAAGGGTAGGGATACGAGCGAAGCAAAAAAAAAAGATGACGGCAATAAATACTCTGAGGTACCGAAGCTGATGGTAACACGCTTTCCCATTGTGATTGTAATTGCGTACGGGAGGGCCCAGTTTGATTGCGGGGCCTATGGGCGGACAGCATGGGCGGGGACGTTTTGTGTTCAGCGTGGTGGGCAGGATTTGGGAAAGACTGGTCGGAGGGGGAAGGAAGCAAGGGAGGAGTTTTTGGGAGTGTTTGAGACGGGGGAGGGTGGGAATCGCTTGGGCACAGTTTGTGTGTGTGTGTGTGTTTTTGACCGTTCCGTGGATGGAAAGGCAAAAATAGGCCCAGAAATTGCGCAGGAAGATTCTTCCCCATCTTATCCCCCCAATGTTCCTTTTTTCCCTTCGGGAGCATTGAGAACATGCTCTGCAATTGAGAACTGACAAATCGCCTCGTCCGACCGGAGAATAATAAGAAATAATAAAGAAGAATTTTCTGCGTCATTTGTTCTCGGGACGATATTACCGCGACCCTTGGTATAACCCCTTTTGATGCGCCTTCAAGGGTATCGTGTACGGAGAACGTGACAGATGGCTTGGATGTTTTGAGTTGCGAGGCTAGGAAGAGACAATGACACGCACGACATCAACCATTTCTGATTAAATGAATCGGAAATGCCTCCTTTCTTTGCAATTGCAGTTCAACCATCTGTAGCACCCATGGCGAAGTATTCAAGGAAGAAATTAGTATTCTATTTACTTAAAGTCGGAATGCGGCGCAATATTAATTTGAAAATGCAGGCATTCACCCTAATAGACTAGTTTTTTCAGGCGTTAATTTGAGATTCTCCGTAATTAAAAGAAACTTTGCAGTATTCACGAAACAATTTCATTTAACTTGCCGACCATGGTTTTGACTTACGAAATCATTACCAAGTATCATTGATTAACACTACGTAAGTGAAAACCTTAGTCGGTAATATAAATAAAATTGTTACGTGGGCTAGTCAAAGTTTCTTTAATTAAGTATGTCTCACTCTTTGTGCCACAAGTCGATATATATCGTGTTCAGCTTTTCAAGCATAAATGGTCACGGGCCAAGACGTCGGCTCATGTGTGTATCATTGGCAAAATCTCTAACACTAGAGGGACGGGAGGGGTCATTCGACCCTATTTTGGAATAAGCGAATATTTTAGGAAAATAATTTTGTTTTCGATTCCCTAAAAAAATCGTGAATTTGCTCATTTTTACCTATATTTTAATTAGGTACAAATAAAATTACTTAATCTATTGGAATATTTTTTCTATGGACTATCACGACTGGAGGTCATTAGACCCCTTCCTGCACTTGGTTGCATTGCTGCCTTCTTCGGCAATTTCTTCCCTTTTAAACATTATATTATTGACTTTCATTATTTTATACAAACCGTTGAACATATATGTGACTACTAGTGGTTTTCATTAATGTTTTCCATGTGGGTAGATGCATTTTGTTGTTTCTCATAATTGATCTTTTACGCAGGTACCGAAAACATGTCAGCAATGAATGTTAGTATACTTCTCCGTTACATGCTGACATGCCGTGAATCCATTGTAAACGATTGTGAAATAATATTTATGAAGAAATTTATTTATTTCCTTCTAAGGCTGAAGGTTAATATATCAACGCATATGCAATATTATATAGGATATATAAAGGCAACAAAAATTTCGTGTGCATCAATAAAAATTATTAGTTACTAGGTATCAAGAAAAATTTATAAAATTGTTCTATCACTGAGCGGGATGGTTTCATAATTCGTTGTTTTAGGTACACAAAGTATAATTGACGAAAAACAGACTTCTCTGTAGTATAAATAAAGTTGTCTATGAGATAATGAGCTATATGTGCAGACAGCATTACAAAAGACAAATAACACGTTGAGGTGAGATAAAATGCATTACAGAATAAGTAGTAGAATGGGTGGAAATGATGTGTCACGCAAAACCCTTGTCGAACCAAGAAATTCAAAATATCCGTTGTATAGCATAAGCAAATTTAACATCATCAAAAGAAAGGACAGAGAACACTCGTCAAAAGTATCAATATGTAGCAAATATTTACCATCAAGTACACCTCCCAGGGAAGTAAAAGCTTCTAAAATGATAAATCGACTGCACTATCCGTGATTGCGACCTGCCTGTATACGACAGTGTCTAATGGTCCTGATCTAATGGCCTCGGGTTTTAATCCCGCCATGGGAATTGGACATCCAGCTTTCCTTTGGGTTGAGGTCTGTAAAACGATGGAATACAACATTTGCTATCAAAACCGCTACAAAATCATGTGAAATGCTGCACAACTGATGAGAAAACGTTATGGGTTAAATTACCCTCAAAACCGCTACAAAATCATGTCAAATGCTGCACAACTGATGAGAAAACGTTATGGGTTAAATTACCCTCAGCCGTTGTTTTAGGTAGCGCAGAACTCCCGTCCTCATAGTAATTAAACAAATTAAGATGAGTTTTTGTTGTAATTGAGATGTAAAAGAGATTGCTGCTAATGATTTAACTAATATAAGACGTTAAAAGGTAGTTGTGGTTTGATATTTTTAAAGATTACTATCTGATGTTGACATTTTATGAAGGACTGTTTACCAAATATCAACCATCACAGAAACGCTCAGATTATACTCACTATAAATAGAAATGAAGAACGCAATGATTCAAATTTTGTTTGGAAAAAGTTATAAATCAATAAATATTCTGGAAAAGTAAGTTTCTAGTACAAAATCGGTATTTTTCCTGAATTTTACTGAGTGAAAGAGGTGTTTAAAATAAGTTTTATTAATAAGTCAAGAATTCACTCTTCCTCATAAAACGAGGAGATATCAATGAAAACAGTAGCAACTTTCCTATTTGTAATAGCTATAGAGTTAATTTTCCATTCTCGCTTTTTCACTTCAGTTCAACATCCAGGTGACACTAACCACTTTTGTTTTAATAATACGAAGTAATATAATATAGTATATAATAGATAATCATAAATATTATTGTTTTTTGTTTTATGGAAATTCATTGAAGAACAAATGGAGAGTGTACAGCAAATCACATCACAGTCTACAAAAAGAAAAAACAAAAAATATTAATTTTTTGATTGAAAATAATGCAGTGAATTTCGTAAAATTTGTTAATTTTTTATAAAATTTCCCACTATTTAGATTTAACAGGTAAATTGTACTTGTAGCTTTATCCGTTACACATAAAAATATAATATACTAGCTGAACGTTCCTGTTGAAATTCAACGGGTGTGAAAAACATTGAAATTATTTTATAAGAAAACCACAAATCCTGAAGAATACTGTCTGTGTGATCATTTGAGGGCTTCGTATCCTATCTTGTATGTTGTGATCGTTATAATTCATTCGCTTTCCAGGTGCACGGAGAGATGAGTGACTGTTGGTTCTCTTTAATGCACGGGAAACCCAAAAATTGGCCACGCAGGTTTAATACTACTTAAATAGCATCCAAGTTGATAGATGGTTACCTTGTCCCTCCGGTCGCTTCCCTTGTGTACATAAATATATTTGCGTTCAATGACTTAATTGTGTTGCGCAATTCAACGTTGATATGTGCGTTGAGTACCATAATCAGAATTTGAAAGTAGAGTATAATCCAGCGGTTGACAACGTCAAAAAGAGCATTTTCAGCAGCAGCCATGCTTATTTTTCCTATGAATCCTTTATTACCCACACTGCGCCTTCGGCATAAAGGATAGCCATAATCATCGGTTGCTAAGTTAAAAATCTATGTTGATCAGTCTTAGTGCACTTGCCAATCTTCATGCACCAATGTCATTCATTGCGCAGGATATCCGTTCTTCTTTCGGGTAAGAAGCATGTAGTGACATAATTATAGTCACCGCCATCTTAAAACAGATTCGAGTTTCGAAATGGTTTGAGATGTTTATATATTTGAACCAGATTTATAGCTGGTTATCCGTCAGTAGGATTGGTTAGGATGAAATTTGTGCGAATCTTAACGGAATCCGAAAAACACAACGGATCTAGGTCAGGATGTTTATGAGCTCGCTAGTGGGCGTGTCTTTGATCATCCAAGTCTAACCTTAGTCGTTTTTATGCAAGGACTCGTTTACTCGCAAAGAAGACATTTCTCTTGCTTTAGAAGATTTTTTCGAAAGGTTATTCTTTTTTCTATCAGGCATGTTGATGGATATATAAATAAGTCCAAGGAGGGAAAACACAGCGGCGAGCGAGATTCTTGAATAGGCAACTCGATGATTGAATGAATGAAAGTTAATTGCACTTTAACACTTTTAAGCATATTTAAATAACTCGTAACGTTAATGATGAGGGAATAGGTCTAAAAAAAGTTCGCAATCGTAATGAAAGGCAGGTGGTTCCACTACGAGTAATATAACTGAGTATTAAACGATAATAAAGAACGCCATGTTTGTTGTAGGAACAGAGGCATTATTACAATTACTATTTACTGCACGTAAATATTCTTCCACGTTTAATTCCCTTATGTGTATCGTTTACTACTTAAGTGTTCTCTCGCATACATGCAGTGCCCCTATGAGAGCTACTTTGAGAATAGACATAGAAGAATATAGGTACTCTTTGTAAATATGCATTGAATTTATCCATAACCCCCTGAATCAATCAATCATGGGCCCTTGGTACTCTGGGCTCATCTTATACAGATTATCTCTCTACGTGCTACTATGGGCCTGTAGAAAAACCTAAATGCCAGAGCCGTGAATACCCTTTGAAAATAAAATCTCTGGTTGTCCAGGTAATATAGCATTGTTGATTTCAGACAAAAACATGAGTTTTTTCAGAAAAAAAAACATTATTTTCAGACAATGACGGAGCGTAAAAGAAATTGGAATTAATTGGAATATTTAGAAATTTCTTTTATTCAGCCATCCGGTAAAAAAATTCGAGCCCTCTATCTATCTATATTAAAAAGCAAAAAATAAACCCACTGCACCGAACCCAATGATTAGCATGGACCACCAGAGGGGTGTTTGGGGGGCCTCATGGGGCTCTTAGGGCTTTTCAATATAGTATATATTACCCAAAGATATATTTCCTATCTGCATGCCAAATTTCAGCTCAATCGGTCCAGTAGTTTTTGCGCGATTGAGGAGCAAACATTCAAACATACAAACATACAAACTTACAAACTTTCACATTTATTATATTAGTAGGATGTCTATTATAGCGGTCATCATTGAATTCATAAAATCATTTGATTGTCTGGGTGGCATATTTACTCTTCCATTGTGTGCAATGTGCTCCCCATTTAGTTTCTGTACTTAGCAAACTCTTATTCCCCGAACTTTTTTCTATCTTCTCAGATACCTCCGGATCTGACTGCGGCAATGGTCCCACAGCCTACAACTGTGCCAGCGGCTCTGGAACATCAAAGGGTCAGAGGAAGTCTTCGGGTACACTCGACAGTATTCGCTGCCAAACGTGTACGACGACCAGGTGCCAATGTGCCGGAGTACAGGGGAGCCACAAGACCAGTCACCATCATCACCAGCCAACCGTGGGTGTGGCAGCCGTTGCCTCGACCTGCAAAACGTGCAGGTCTGGGAGGGACTACCACTCCCACGGTGTCATTGTCAATGACTCGAGACACACATCAATCACATCCACATCCTCGACTTCCAGCCTCAGTACAACAACATCATCTATCGCTTCCTCTTCAACTCCCTCGACATCCTCGAACACTTCGAGCGCCCAAGCCACCGCTGGAGGTTCCTCAAACTCTAACCTAACCTATGAGAGACTCCTTCAGCAGCCCTGGACAGGAGTCACGGCTCCTCCTCAGTTCCACACTCCAGCTGTTCCTTCCAGCCGCGTGCATCAGAACAGTCACCACTATTCTCAATGCGGAACTCCTAGGACCGTGGGAGACCAAACTGTTTCTGATAGAGACGTCCCAATCACTACGTCCTGTGCTATGAATATATTCTCATCCTCTTCCGTGCACGCCCAAATGAGGCGACCGGCCGTGCCTTGGGCACGCACCAGTTCGATCAAGAGAAGCCGTATTTCCGCGACCAACTCCTCAACGGACACCGTCTCCGTTTCCGCTGGTGCAGCCTCCGTGGTCAACAACGGAAATGACCAGTGGACATCCTCCTCGAATCACTTCATGCACACTTCCGTTGCTACGGCGGCACCCATTACAACTGCAAACATTTTACAACCCATCATGAACGGTGGCTGGCTACCCTCGGCCGACCAGCAGGAATGTAGGGACAAAGACTGTAACAGCGTTTGCAATACTTGTTGTTCCTCTTCAACTGCGGCTACATCCGTAAACAATAACAACCACTCTTTGACTGGAAGCAACAACTTAGCCATGCCTGCCTGTTCATCTTCCATCAGCAGCGAAAGTGGCCAAGTTACCGATCAAAATTGCCCATCGCAGCAACAGGCTTACCAAACTGCCCTGCCGGAGCAACAGCCACACATCACAACCGAATCGGAACAGCAGCAGTTGCAAGAGCAGATGGAAAACTCCTCTCTGTCTCAGCAACAACAGTGGAACAGTTACTACGGGGTCAGCAACTGCAGAGGTGCCAGTGAAGATGGCAGTAGGATCCAGTGGAGCAATGAGAACTCCTTGAGACTCTTCCAGGTTTAGTCCCTATCATACGGGGTTCCTGGAAGACTGAATCGGCCATCATATTTTGACAGTAATACATTTGGGGACTCTACTAGAATTAAAATGCGCCTTCACTGAACATTGTGTCCAGCAAATCTCTTATTCTCAAGCGTAGAGTTTCCTATTACGTCATATATGCGCGGGTAGGAAATCAGTCTGTTTCTAAAAAGCGGTCATTGTAGACGAGAAAATTGATGTTTGATCTTCCTACGGTGCCGTCCGTACTTCGGGCAAGTACCGATCGTGGACGCCTACCTTTTATTTTACTCAATGCAACTCATCTTGACAGCATTGTATTAACTCTTCAAAATAGCAGCTAACACCTTTCAGGTGACCTTGAATATTATAGAATTTCTCGTAGCACAGACAACTGGGCCTTTGACTGTATTTTTGGATGCTAAAAGTTGTCTAATAACTATGTTAAATGGTTGACGAAGTTTAATGGTGTCCTTAGATGCACTTAGTTGCTGCATAATCCTGTCTAAACAATTTTATTACGATTCGAGGTAGTGTACCTCCTCTGTTTGTTGAATTTAACAATTACTTTAAGACCATCTCCTAGCTTCACATTCACGTTTTCTTCCGTATACATAGCCAAAGCCAAATTACATCAGTCATGAAGACTAAATGGAATATCGTATCATTATGTCATATAAGATGAAATTAGGTGAGTTACTAAATATCCAATTTTCACCCAGATTACAAATTATTTCTGATGGGCTCCATCATTTTTAGACTACCATGTAATTCAAGTGATCCTTAAAACATTCATGGTTTTCATATGCATGATCCTTTGAGGGGCATTTCTTTGATCCTTAGAATTCAAGCCATGATCCGCATGTTTATTTCTGAAGAGAAACTCCAAACATCTTGATACAAGGCCGACACGACGAATATGCGAAATATGAAAACACCACGAGCGATGGTGGGTTGATCCGGTTTTCGGGTTTTCCACCATGTCATTCCATCTTTTGGACAATATTTCGCCGGCTACAGTGCAGGCTTCCTCTGTTCCAGTGGACCAACTGGTAAACTGGACCTGAGGAAGCCTCCAGGATAGCTGGCGAAATATTGTCCACGAGATGTAAAGACGTGGCGGAAAACATGAAAACTAGAAAAGATTAACCCTGTAACTAAGCCCCGCGGAAACCTAGATTACAGCTACCACGAGTTATCAGTGACTGGCGGTGAGATTGTTACGCTATTCAATTTTTCAATGGGTTGGCAGACTGAATTATCATACCTATCATGATTAGACTCCGCGTTGCAAATTCCATCGTTAAGCATTCCCTTATATGAAGACAAATTCTCTTTTGTGAATTATAGTGCTATAACGGTGAAAATAGTAAGCAAGAAAGCTGTAATATAAGTACCTAATATACCTATACAGTTATATATCAAATAGACTTCTTTGAGCGTCGCATATCCATTCCCATAAAATTGATTTTAAGGATTATATGGCATTATTCGTTAGTTTCATTTGATAGTTGCTGTGATAACGTGTAGCTCTTGATGTGTTACTATTTCTTTTACACCTGCTGAGTGACCAGAAGAAAACGGAAAAGATAAAAAAAATATTTTATTAAATTTGCCAAACACATTTTTACGATGCTCATAGATTATCCCCGTTTGTAAAAGTTTGTAAAAACATATGTTTATTGTTGTGCATTTTTGTGGTAAACGTGCGGTATAACATTGTAATAGAAAACGACTCTTCGCTTTACTGTCCATGAATGCCAACTGGAAACCTTATTTGTTCCTTATCGTTAGGAAACTGATTACTAGTCCATGTTGTCCATAAAAAAATATTCAAATCATAGATGCATGTAGGTTGGATGAAAAATTTCTAATTCATAGTGTGGGTTATCAAGTTCGAAATCGGTTGAAACAATCGCCTTAATGTTAATGGGTATTATTATGATGTTTGAAAATGCTACAATTGCATCGTTGTTGGCACTTATTTAACTTTCCGCCAACTTGATAGTTACAAAAAGCTTGATTTATGTTTCACTTCACAAGTTTTCTGGAATGCATAAATGTATTAATGTGACGACTGAAATCAGTAGTATGGCTGGATTACTTACGTAAATGGATGTTTGTAAAAAAATGTCTTACGTAGTGCGATTCAAGTGTTTGCCAAACTTTTTGTAAAAAACAATAGATGATAATGGTGTTCAATTATTGATGAATTTAACTGATAAACATAAATGTATGCAAAAATATTACATATATATTTAAAATGAATGATAGTATTTAAGAAAAAGCAGCATATTACGCTTCATGGTTGTCAAAATACTGATGATTCACAAAGTATTAAACAATTGAACCGACCTTTTGGGTAGGCCTGAAAATGTATACAATTTTTTCACATGTTCTTAGCTACTACATTGGGATTATGCGGTTCATATAGGGACTTGTACAACATGACTTGGTAGCGCAATGTTGTACTCCTCTTCTCAAGCATATGTTGATCGGTTAAAGAAAACCTTCAAGATAGAAAGGGGATATATGCGCGCCACTGAAAACATAATTTTCGTGGCGTAATTAATAAAACACTGTGGAAAAAATCTATATTTCAACTCCATCTTAAACGTACAGCAGGGTACATATAAATATATTATATTCACATTTATCGTACTGATCATACTGTCAAATTAGCACTAGGTTATATTCCATGGCAGGGGCAGAACAGACTGCTAAAAAATTGAATTTTAGTGTAACAATTTTAAATAAGAATACGCCTTTTATCACCAATAATGTCCTTATCGGGGGAGTTTTGTGGTAGATTTCAAACTGAAAATGAAGTTGAAAGCCGCTTTTTTAAGTGACCCTGGAGGAGTAGCAAAACAATGGGTGTTTTAATTTCATAAGAAAGGAGTATCGTTGACTTAACGGGTAATTAAGAATTGTAGATAACTTAAGCTTATCATATCATTAACATGTCATGAAAAGGCAAGCCTACTTGAAACATGGCTACGATCAAAAGAGTAATGTAGTCATTTCAAAATGCTCACTGCCTTGAAATTACAAAGGTCCTATAAGAATTTAAATAATTCATGTAATAACTCATACATTCCTTCAAACTACTATGTATACATCCACTCCGTCTTTGAAGCAGGTTCTTTTGATTTTTAAAAACGTGTGCTAACGTATTACTATGGGATTTGACAGTACTAATTTTTAGCGGGTAATTCGTGGGATACCCATGTTCCACAGGAGTCACTATGGAGCACGTTATACACAATACCTGGTTCAGCACAGGGTATGCCTAGTATTCAACCCGATGCTTGGTATTGAGGACGGAATCCAGTATAATTTGAACCATTCTGGAAGGTTTCACATGTTCATAGAACTTGTACTCGCGAGGAAGCGGTATTTTAAATAATATCGTAGCGCATGTCTACTATAATTTTACATCAACCAACCTATGGCAGCAGGTGACCTTAAAAACTGTCGGAACATTTTTATTCACTTTTGATTTCACAACCAGAAAGTTACTTATTGCCACAAAAGGTATTGATGTCGCGGTTTTAAGAAAATGAAGATCTCAAAGCGACTGTAGTATACGCTTACTTGTTTGGTCGACGGCTACTAGGGTCTAATGGGAGAGAGTAGCGAACGAGTAACTCATCAACCATGAAATCAAGTACCTCAGCGAGTGTTAGAGCGATCATGATCGCTGGCCAGCAACTTGGTTCAATATTGCACGATACTGGAAAACTATCATGCTAACTTGTAGTCTTGAGCTTGTACATGATCACGTATCATGTGAAACGGGCCTGAGATTTAAAAATTAAACCCTCCAGGGTCACAGAAGCAATGCAGAGGGGGTTTAGACGTTTCCGCGTCTTGCCTTCAGCTTCCGGCATTCCTTTTAAAAGCTAGTGTCTCCTCGCGTCTCAATCGCTTACCTCGCTCGAATCTGTACAAAAGAATTCTTATCGTCACTGGGAACTTCTGGGGTATCCGCTAGAGGCCGGCAAGTGGGTGTAAATGGCCGGCAAGTGGGTCGGACGATGCTCGCCCAGAACCCGGGTCTATCAATACGGGGGACGTAGCTTGCGCAATTGCTGATGCCATGTTCAAACTACCAACGTGCAGAGCAGCATAATTACCATCGTAAGCGTAAAATTCTGTTTAAGGTGGCTGGAGCGGTAATCGTGGGTCATTCAGTGCACATTTTAATAATTACTTATGCATGACGAAAACCATTCTCGGACCACATTTCATTTAAGTGCACCTGTTTATGCATTGTAAATCACTTTACAGGCAGTAATGGAATTGATAAAAGAATTGCATTTTTAAATTTTTATCTTAATGAGAGCATTTTATGTTTAATTCAAATAAATATCTTTGGGTTTTCTGCGGTACAATTACATTTTTGAGCAACAGAAGCCGGCAAAATAGCACGGCGAAACTGTTGCTCAAAAAAGTAACTATACCGAAGAAAACAAAAAGTTGTTTATTTTAATTAAAATGAACTGCGAAAATCTACGAAAAATGTTCATGTTATGACTAGTTCTCGGCGCAGTATTCTAAACTTAGGCGAAATGATATTGAAATATGCTCGAATATTGGACGGCGTGACACCTTGATACTTGTTAAAAACAGTTATAATAATAAATATTGTATTATTTCGCGTCAAGAAAAAATATGTATGCATGTAATCAAAATCTTACATAATATATGTTATGTGTCATAAAGCTGAGTTTGTTTAGCGTTAGAAACATTGGACTGCCAAAAACCAAATCGGTGAGACGTAATTTGTTTCACTTTCGAAAAAACGTAGCGATAACACGTACGAAAATTTCACGTAAATCTCTAAACAAACCAAAACCGCTCCAACTACCTAAAACACGGGTTCATACCATCGTAAATTTCAGTTCATAGTACTGCCTTACCATAGTAAGCGCCTACCTACGCTGCTGGGGAAATGCAGAAAGAGATGAAATAGGGTAATCAAATAAATTCAGTAAAACTGGTATAGGTGAACTGTTTATATGATCAATATGCATATAGGAACGTTATTTATTTTTAATAACAGACTTCAAGCATTTACTCAATAGTGATGCTGACGATCGGCGTCTTGGGACGCCAAACACGGTGCTGCTGCCGGTAACGCCTTGAAAGCCAATGCTAAAATAGTGAATTTATTGTTTAAATAAGTCTCCTCTCTGGCGTTATTGTTATGATTTTGAGATTTTAGACTAGAGAGGTAATTTATAGGAATTAATTACTGACGGAGGCTTCATTAGCGATAAACGATGCTTATTTTTAACGGGAAAGCACATCGACGTAGCAAATGACTAGGTTTACATTTCTGCATGAGGAATTCGCACCGATGGGTTTTCTTCGGATCGGAGGAATTTCGGGTGCCGATGAGTTTTTTTATCGGTGTAGTGATGACCTTTCGCATTCACTGCAGGGCGGTCCTGGACACGGAACTTCATCAACGCAACGATGAAACATCCCCGCGGAACCCGGAAGTCTTCAAATCCGATGATTAGCTTTACCTTCAAACCAATTTTTTTCCGAAATTAAAAAGTGTGATGAATCCACTATAATTTACTTATAGTGTGTGAAACATGCTTGGAATGAAAACTACCTTTTAAAAATGCTGTCTCCGTGTTAACCCTTGTAATTATTTGAATTGGTCACAATTTATGATGTAACATTGTTTACTTCCTCTATTGTGTACGTACATGTTCGAATATAGCAACTCTTTGATTGAAAAAGGTTGAAAAACGTAGAAATGGGAATCATAATTTACCAATAATTCTTTTTTTAAATTGACTGCTTGCTTTTCGCTTTCTCTCAGCAATTGCTGGAGAAGTCAGCAGCACAGAGCTTACGATGGCAACTCCAGTAGTGTGAATTTATGTCGGTTGGTTACGCTGTTTTGTACGTTGGTAATGAAGCATTATAAGCCAAATGATTTTTTTTAACTGGGGAGGGTTGCATCCATTACATTTCGAAAGCCTTCGCCACCTTTGGCTAAATCTCTTCGGCTGGTTCTCACAATGTTTAGAGCCTGTTTGGAGGTCTCTAGTAGTCATCCTCTAGAACAAAAACTAACCCACAGCGTGGAAAACTGACCCCAGTGATGATGCAATGCATACGTTCCTTGATTCTAAAAATGCCAGGAAAAGGGGCAATTTGAACGTTATAATTAAAAATAAAAACATGATTACCGCTTCGTCCCACATCAGTAAAATTTCTTTTGTGTGGCACGTGCTGCTGAGGAAACCGTCGATTTTTCCCCGCGGTATCCACGTGGACTTTCTTCCTTCACCATAAAAACGCTACGAGTTACTCTTTTGTTTTATGATTGCGTGGGTGGAGCGCGAGTTAAATCGAGCGAGTTGGAAATTGTTTTTTTTCTTCAAATTAAGGCTCCCTTTTGGCGAAGGGTACAAAAGAGGAGGAATAATAGATAGATGGAGTATGTACGCTGGCAAGGAATAAGGTTTGATGAGGTTCCATTGTAAGCAAGAATTGGCTCTCCGAAGCCGCGGACTGATTGCTAACGACTTGATAAGTAAGGGAGTTAAATCGTGAGTAACGTTGATGGGAGAGGAAAATATATGAAATATATTATATTCATAAAAATTATACATGTTCGATTTTTCAAAAATGACTGTGATAAGGTGTTTTAGGAGGAATGTTATAAAGATTCATGATGATTAAATAAATAAAAATTGCAAAAAAGGTGACTGTCTTTCCTTTATCAATGAATTATCCTTTCATTGTACAAAGGACTGGATAAAATTACTCTTGATTCTTGAAGTCTTGAGTGTTTTAGCTTGATACATTGTCTTCGTGAAGCTGAGATATTGACAAACTATTCATACTCTTTGGTATCCTGGAATTTATTATGGAGTTCGGGCTTTGAAAACATTTTTGAGGCGGAGAATATGATTTATGATTGGGCCAAAAATTGAATGCATATTTATCAAGAATATTATAAGAATATAAGCACCTTGTGCTCAGAGAAATTTAAACAATATTTACTTAGTTTCTCATGGTAATTCCAAGCAAAGTGTTCCTTGCGGATTCTTGTAAAAACATCGGGGTAAAGAATTATTGTTTTGGTCTATTTTTTATCAATTTAAGTAAAACAGGAAAACAATTCTGTTGAAAACGTTACATGATATGGTGGTGCAACTTTGTCAATATTTTTAAGTAACAATCCACTTGCTGTAAATGCAGTATGTTCAGCAGCAAAATAAATGCTGACAAAGAGTCACTTGAATCGGATTACATTCCATTGGATTTCGAATAGTTGTAGTATTCTCTAAAATCACAGCCTTTTCAGGTCGATCTTGCATATACCCAGGCCGAGGAAAACAGACTTTAATAAATAGGTTGCTGCTCCTCGGTTACCCAAAAGTTGATAATTGGTTCAAGACACGGATGCGCACTTTTTAAGATCGGCCTTTATTTCCCTGTCTGGGCGACATGTGGTATTTAGATGGGTTTTGGATGCGGGATCCCTTGGGTTGTGTTGATTTCTAGCCGCAAGGAGGTATGGGTGACCTGCCTGAAACTATCTGAATTGGGTAGATACTTGACTTCAATAGTGAGTCCTTGAAAATAAGTGGCAACGGAGAAGCACGAATGTGAAACATGGTTCAAGGTGAGTAAAACAAATTGGGTTTGGGATAAAACAGCAACGTAATATCTCTGGCTCAGTCCCGTGAAAAAATAATACCAGTGGAAGAACCTTAGTGTCATCGAATGAGCGCAATTTTTCATTGGAAAATTAATTAATTTCCCACAAAACTTGCAAAAACAAGTGATTTATTCCTATCGCAATACTACGACAGTAATTCCAGGGCATTTTCATTTCCTCATTTGATTTGGAACAGCTGTGATATATGAGCACTGATTTCGGAGATCCTTAGCTTTGAACTAGAGATTTATTTTTTGCGCAGTGGTTACTTAATATGTTAGCGCGAGTTCATGGCAGTTAAGAATATCATGTATAAAAACGTAGTAATCCAGAATATATAATTAAATGATATGTCATAGAATGAGGTGCGTGGGTATTTTTGTTTTTGTTAGAATATGTAATTTTACTTCGCCTGTTTTACTAATCACTGAAAAATACCTTTAAAACCACGGCAATAACATGAAGCTTGGTTGTGCCTGTTGTGGGCCAACATGAATCCAGATACACTTATTTGTTAGATAATAAAGAAAAAGCCATCATATTGGTTGAACCATATGAGTGAGTTGCAGGGTAGGGATAAAAATTGTACGTGCGAAACTACGTACCGAAGTATGAACAAGTTTCAGTGAGAAGGATGTGTTTACTTTTTCATGTCTTCGTTTGTCCTCATGATTGTTTTCAGAAAGTATCTTTCCTTTTATAAGTTTAATAGGAATTCCTCTCTTTTTCTCTCTCGAAACCAATTTTCAGGGACATATCTCATTGCGAGATTCGATAAAAGTGGCTTATTTGCTCTCGTTTCTAGCATTTCGAGCCCAACTATTTCCTCCAAAACTCGGAGCGGTGGGGGTGATATGAAGGATGTTGGATAAAGACAGCCAACTGAAAGAGCACACACAAAGAAAAAGGACCCGAGTTTTTCATTACGCCAACGGAGCAAAGAAAAACTTTTGGCGTGAAGGAATTCGTCAGAGGGAACAGTCCCACAATCGAAAGATTCTTTCCGAGAGGGTTCTTGGTGCGGCGGTGGAGTTAACTCCTTGCCTGCAAACTGGAGAGATCGCGAGTTCAAATTCTACCTTGGTGGTATTTTTATCACCCGGCGTATGACTCTGAGACATATCAAGAGGGTAAAGTAATACTTCGCTATCTTCCACACTTTTTAATTTTTCTGACTCACCGGGTTTCAATGGTTTCACATCATCATCAGAGTGTGGTCCTACCTACCAACCTACCAAAGGTGGTCCTACTTATCTACATTTGGTAACTACCTTTGATGATTATATAAAACCATCTAAAATGGTCTGGTCAGAACATTCATTATCGTTAGAGCTAACTATCGGTTACAGGTAAGTTTAAATAAAACTCAGAAAAACATTCTTTCAGATATTTACACGTGCAGGGCCCTATCTGCCTTAGTATTTATTTATTTACCTTAGCGTACATCCTGCCATTCTTCATTCCGCCCGTATAACCTATTATCTTTCTTTCCCTTCCTCGCCAGCCCAACATCCTACCCTCTATCACGGCCTTCAGCAAACCATCGCCCCTCATTACCACTTCCAGCCACCTACCCTGCCTTCCCCGATCTCATCAAAAAATTTTCTCTCTTCACCAACCATGTCAAGCACTTCCTCATTTCTCATCCTTTCCGTGCACCATGCCTTCCCCATCCTCCTTCACACCCACATCTTGAAAGTCTGCAGCCTATTCTCTTCCTCCTTTCTCAGAGTCCACGTTTCTGCCCCATTACTATTTTTATATCCTTACCTAAGCACCCTATCATCAGCTCCCTTCTATTACTAAACGCTTTCTTCACTAACTTTATCCTATTCCTTATGTATTTGCTACTATGCCCATTTTCTTCTGCCGTACTATACAAGTAATGAAATTGCTCTACTTGCTTCAGTTTGTGCCCTCCTACTTTTATGGCAAGTCCTATTTTCCTTGTACGGTAGAATTTCTTTACTTTTTTTTACAATTTGTCTTCATTCCGTATTTCCCGCCCTGAATTTCTTATGCAAGAAAAATAACGCGGAAAAATTACGAAATTATTTTTATCCCCGAGGCAAGTAATCTATCGATTCCACAAAGTTACTTCCCGAACAATAGCCTCTTTCCATGGCTTTGAAACATTATTTCAATATATTTATTTTCCGTGATTGGCGTGAGTTACTGAATATATTTAAATGGTCACAACATTTATAAGGTGCTGGAGTAAGACGGCCTAAATAAAGGTTTAGGATCACCTGCGGCAGTTGGGATGAAAAATATGTATAATAACAGGAAGAATAAAAAACTTCAGCTTGTGAGAAAGAATTCAATTTACTAATGTATTGGCCGAGAATCAACGGTAATAACCTTAGAAGTCTATTGCGGAATTTAGAAAGTTCGGCTGTACGAACTAAACGATTAACGTCAAAGGCTTTCTATCTTTGAAATATGGAGAGATCCTCCTTTCCATTCTTTGGGCTACCTTAAAATTCATGGGACTCTGAAAAACTCCTAAAAGAGATTACGAAGAGGTTGGCTAGAAAAGAAACAGCCCTCGAAAAGCTTTAAGGGAATGGCACTAAATTTGGCCGGGAAGAAAAGGGACTGGGTGCTGACGCAGGGCTGGCCAGACGGGCGGGCATAATGGTCGGGGAGAAAAGAGATAGCGGAGGGGTTGTGAGATGAGGTGAATGGGGAAGACGAGATATGTCCGTCACCGAAAATATACCTTTTGTGAGTTTCGCAGACGCGTGGGCAAGATATAGCGAGGAGCTGCGAGGGGCGTGCAAGACCGCGAAAGCCTGTAAAGGACTTTGTACCTGAAGATGACGCCGCTGCGTCGAATCTAGTAGTACCGACAAATAAATTGGTGGAATAAAACAAAGTTTTCCTTTCATTTAATATATAATGAACTTCCACAAAGTTGAGCCTGAGACGATGGAGATGGCCTGTAAAGGACTTCAGCGAAGGAAGATTGTGCCAGGGAGTTCACTCAATTCATCGCTGGGTATAGGATAGTGGCGTCAGAACGGGGGTGAATATGAGTATGGTTGATCTATGGCTGTAACTGTAGTGGTGAACCTCATGGGCTGTGTGATACTCACATTGTTGTTTAGTGATTTGACCTGATGAAAAAGTTTTACGTTGCGGAGGCCTTTTCCAGAAAGCAGGTTTGAACCACATAGTATTATATTGATAGACAAGACCTTCCAGATTAAATAAAAATGAGGAAAAAATTACGTATCGACATAGTCATCTTGCTAAAAGGCTTTAAGGGTATCTGCATGATATGGTAGGCAGGGTATGACTCTAACTACGACGACCTGGGTTTTAAACCCTAACCGAACTTCGGTGAAACCCTTCTCAGACGCCCTTGCGGTGGCTCACAGGATAATACGTAGATGTATATAAGCAATCCACAATTTGTGAAGAAATGAACCGGGGCAGAAACAAAATGATTAAGGTTTACAACCCCAAAATTATAGTTATGTTTAACCCCATGTTGCCGCCATTTATCGTTCCCCAACTGCAGTTGTGAGACGAAAACGGTGAAATGAATATTGACTTGTGTCCTTGCTCACGTGTGTCTGTGAGTTCTTTAGAGGGCGGGAGGGCGAAGTTTCGGAGGAAGAACGAGCTCAAAAATGTGATGCCTTTTTGAGTAACGGCTCTCCGAGCGGGGAGAATAGCAACGGGGTCGTATTGGGAGGGGTTCGCCGAGGTGTAGCGGCGGTGCTCGGAAAAAGGGAAGTTCCGAGTCGTGTTTCGGAAGACCATTTCCCGAGCGGGGAAAAAAATTGTGGAGCACATTCCCATCAAGAGGCGTCTATTGGAAAAAGAACCCTGACGCTCTTTCCGTTCGAAAAGAATCGCAAGTTTTGGAGAGTAGTTGCCAATGTAAAGAAAGGAAAGAAAAGTCTCATCTCACCCCATGAATTCCTTTTAGGTACATACATTCGAAGATATTAAATCTCAATAAGATGTCATCTTTTTTTGAGAAAAGAAAATTGTCTTAAGCTCAATATCCGTTTATGGATTGTAGCCATTAATAAAAAGTGGCCGTCCAGGTTACATTGGTTCCTTGGAAATTCATTTTTCCTTTATTAAAAATAATAACTTCATTGCAAGAGAAAGAGACGATTGCAAAGAAATGTTATGTACTTGACAAAGTCAAATGGTTTTTAGTGGGTTCCTTTTCACCAAAACTGAGAGGGAACGCTTTTACACACTAGCCCTTGTTTTAATATGGGAATATTTTTAAGCTGATCATTAAGAATTCACTGCTTAAGAATTATGCTACATATTTGGATTCAACTAATGTTAAAGGGCGAAAAAGTTTATTTTTTTCGTCTAAATTAAATACTTATTTTTGTTAATTTTGAGTGCATTGCATAAGTTAAATCAGGCATGATCGTCTTGATATCATTCCAACTAGTTAAAAGATAGTATTTCGAAAAAACCGGACACCGATAGCACATAGGCATTGAGCCCTAGATCGCAGTAATTAATTACGATTATCTTCGAACCTTGACACTACCATGTTCTTTAAATGCTTCACCGAAAAAAATTTCCAGACCCGGTGCATATTTACCATGGACTGACTTGACACGGACTACCTAGTATTTTCTTTGCACCTGGACAAGTAGGTGTATGAAAACGTTACCTGGGCCGCTAAAAGGTTTTGTAAGAAAGAGAAAGCAAACATTTCATCGTCTCACATGGTTTTATTTCTGTACTTTTTCCTGCGTCCAATTTTCCCTTGTAATAATTTGGTACATGCCTCGTACCCCTCTGCGTGGACTGTGCCAAACAAAGCTCTTCCGTCCTTCGTACTGGCAGGTGCCCTCTTGATCCTACAACTAGACATACATATTTGAGATATTCGAGACGAAGAATATCGTATAAAGTCGCTTGAGTGGCGTCTGCTATCAAAAGCTGCATCACATGTACCTCAAAGGTGGCTGGAGCGGTAATTGTGGGTCATTTATAGCAAATTTTATTAATTTTTAAGTGAGCCGAAAAACATTCTTGGACTAGATTTTGATATCAAAACATGTACGCAAATATACACGAAAATCTGTAAGTACACAAAAATCAATCCTCACCTAAATAAGATTCATTTCATATTCTTACTACTTGTAGAATAACGAGTCCTCTGCTTCGTATGAACAACAAAATCCTACCTTTGCTCGATAATTTTTCGCGTATTTAACTTAAAATTACATACATAGCCATCAAACCATTCCCTTTCGGGGTAGGTTAAGTCAAAGAGATTAGTTATTGGCGTCAGCCCGAAATAACTGGTTCACCTTAAGCTTATTTCCTCCATTACGGAAGAATTAAAATAACTTGGTTAACTCCACTAGTATTTATTATCACGTCCCGGGTTTCAACTCTAGGTTCAACATCTTCAGGTGATGATGAAACCTGAAGGCAACACCAAGTGTTGAAACCCGGGTCGCGGTGATGAATACTAGTGGAGTTATCTAAGTTATTTTAATTATTCCGTAATGGATAAATTCCATCAAATTACATCTTCAACCGTTTCCTTTGCTTCTTTCATAATGTCCTATTCATGCACATCTTTCTTGCTTCTTTTACACTCCTTCATTTCTCCATACACGCTCCCCTATTCTTAAGACTCCTAATACTCCTTCTCTTTATGGTCTCTTCCATCTCATTCTACCATGACTTTTCGGGTCTACCTCTTCCTCTCACACCATTCACTCTACCACTTGGTAATCTGTTTCGATATTTGACTCTCTTACATTCTCTCAACATGGCCAAACAATAGAAGCACACTCCTCTCATGTGTTTTCTTTAATTTTATTTAATCTTTTTTTCCTAATTTATAAGGACTGTCGTCAGAGAAATAAGTATTTTTCAACAGTAAAGGCGACAAGGTGGAATTTAGTATTTGTTTTAAGTGAAATTTATCCTGCGAGATGTGGTGGAATAGCATTTTCGAGAATGAAATTTAACAGGTGTGGTACTTTTCACTTTATTTTAACGTTAATTTTCATTTATTCCCTAAAGAAATTTTTCTCTCATGCAGTCACTCCGGATTTACGTTTACTTATAAGGGATGTAAAAATATATTTTCATATGAATATTTTTAAAAATAATTCCATTAGGTAATAAATTAGTTAAATATTACATCGGGAATTGGCATTTTAAGCAAAAAGTACTTATCTATATGGAAACTCGATACAAATTTCCACATGATATTATGACAAGATTCGGGATCCAAATCTCGACCTGAGCCTTAACTTCTGAAAAAAAGTACTGTTTGCATAATCGAACGAGTATTAAATCGGTACAAAGTCGAGTGGAGCCATTATTATGATGTTGCAGCTCATGCGATATCTAATTGAAATAATGATTCTCCGCTACTCTGTCGTTAAAATAAAAAAATGATGCCTAATTTCATGCAGGTGCTCCAGACTTTGTAGTTAATTATCATACTTATCCAGATCAGTAGTTTTAATTGGCGATCAAAATTTTCTAAGGGTCGGATGTTTTAATTATCCCTTTCGTTTTGCCCAAAATAACGTCATTTGGTCTGTGTTCACGCTTATTTTTTGTATAGTTGACTCAATGGTGATGTTGATTTCAAAGAATTTGTAAATAACTCCCACAGTAAACAGTTGTGAAAACATGCGTGTGGAGCGGGGCACTCAATGGATCAGAAATATTGACCATTGGTGACCTCCGAACGTGAATTACGAAATTTTGTGGACTGTATTTCTAAACAAAAAAACGATAATTAGTGACGACACAAAAGGTTGAGCCAAGAAAAGCCTTACTGGCAAATGCCACTCACCGCATGCAGGTCCGACCGATCGACGATTATGCGGCATGCAGCACGATGACTCAACGGACGATCTCGATGCACTCTGATGCACACTGTTCAGCATTCAAACGTAGACTCACACAACAGTCATACAGCATTCACTCGCTTCACTCACGACAACAAAACAAAATACAAACGAAAATCCAAGTCTAGTGGCACCGCCAAGTGGTGGCGCGGCTCAACCTTGATATATGAACTGAAAACACAACTGAACAATTGGAAAAGCAAAATAAAAAAATTAGAAGTCTGTTGTTGGAGTCGTTCAAAACTTGGCTTTTGAGGTGGATGTTGAAGGCCAAATGGATAAAATAAGAAATGAAGAAGTATAAAGGAGAGTAGAAGAGTAAAGAACCATATGGAACACTATGCAGAAAAATAAATCAGATGGATTGGGCACACCCTGAGGCTAAATGGGTTTGTGAACAATATAGCTGAATACAAAATAGAGGGGAAAATTCCAAGAGGAAAACCAAGGGATAAATACTTAGACCAAGTTATGAGAAGAGTACAGAAGAAGAACTACCAGAGAGTACCCTAATGGAAATTTCCATATAAGGATTCCCTAGAACATCGGGAAAAGCAAGGTAAATGTTGAAAATTCCTTATGAAAAATTTATTTCCTGAGGAAATGGAATGGATTTCTTAGGAAGTTTTTTCAGATCTTTTTTCTTCAGAAATGAAAGGATTTCGTCAGTAATTTTCCTAGAACAAAACGCTATTTTAGGGAATATTTCAGGAATAGGAAAAATTACACCACTTATTGCAAAGAATGCTGTAAGAAATGCATAGAGTGAATGAATATAGAGAAAGAATATGCATTCCTAAAAATATAATTATGCATAATTTCATTTACGCAAACATTGAGTTATCGCAATCAATTACAATGAGAATGACAAAATATTTCTCAATAAAGAATTATGCGCAGCCATCATAAAAAATCGCTACTCACAGTCAACTATATTTGTTTTAAAATAAATATATTATAAGCCATTGCAGCCCACTTTCACAAGCATTTCCCAGAGAAAATGCATTTTAGGTAATTTTTCTAGGAAAAATGGAGGTTAAGTATATTTTCTCGGAAATTTTCCAACAGGGTATAGGAACAGTATAAGACAAAGAAGGATGGAGAGCAGCAGCCAACCAATATTAGAATTGAACCAGGATGATGACCAGAAAGAAGATACATGAGAGAGTCCTCTTCCACAAACACCCCCTGGTGATAGAGAGTCCTATGGCTTATGGGCTGCACGAACCTGCCATATCTTCCCCTTTACTTTCTACCTACTACCCTTCAGTATATCCCACCCTTGTTGCTTTTATATCTTCCTCAAAACCATCGAGTTGAAATTGAAGAGATATGAGGAGGGTATACCTCGATGGTATAAAACGTTCTTAGGAGTTTCATGTGCCTTGCGTAAAGCATAGCTCGAACTTTCATGAACCAGTGGTAAAGGAAAGCACGAAAAATGCATGTATACAATGGCACAGTGAGATTATTTGAGCCCCTTCCTTACCCTCTGCGAAAGAATGCTTGAATCGAGAGGGTAATGGTTTACTTGCGTGTGCTTGATAAAGAAGGGTTTTTGGCTTGATTAAATAGAAATGAGTACTTTTTATAGAACAAATATTGATCCCGATGGTCGATAAAAATAAATGTAATGACTATTTTTTACATTTATTATCTTCGATTAATGCCTTGACGTGAGGCTCGTTTGCAAATGCCGGAAGTATATAAGTGTATATACTTCCGGTCCGGTATATATGTGGTATTTCTACTAATGAAGTTGGCTCAACTCAAGTACACAAACGGATGATGAAAATGCATGCAGCCCATTGACTCAATGGCTGTGGAATTGCAAATGATCGTCTTCTAGAAATTTATGGGGTCCTTTTCTCATTTACATTGTCGAAGTAAGATTTGCTTCCGCATAGGAAACATGCGCGGTTTTGAATCACTTCAAGTATCAAGAAGGGATGCGACCTTACCGCAATTTTGAGTGCTCAAATTTCTAAATGATAGTATGCAGCAATGAATAATTTTGACAGAAAATGTTCATTATTTCTACCGGTTTCAATATGGTTGTACTTCAGGAAGACGCCTATGCGTTGAAATTGGTAGTACCAATTAAAAATTTCTTTGAAAATTATATATTATTGTGTTTCTTCATTCAAGATGAATTGGTATTCATGGCGAGAGTTAAATTCAATGCATGGATAAAACATTCTGGGCGTATCATATACTTACTCATTCTTAGTTCCATGAGAGATCAGAGAGTCGCTGCTTTTAGACTCCATGGGACTATGAATTTGAATCCGGCTGCAAGCTCGCTCACAGACGTGCCTTTTAGACATCCCCCGAAACCGAATGGCAGGTCTGGGAATGCTTGTGGGGGGGCGAAGACGTGCGTATATTCATGGAGTGTGGGAGAGGAAGATGAGGAGAGATGGTGGTTATGAATGGGAACGTGAGAGGAGTTCGTCTTCCTGCGGTGTGGACTTAAACCTCAATGACCCGTCTCTACCGGCCACGGAAAGGGATCGACCCAACGGCCTCCTCCACACGCCAATGCCTTCGCACTGAATGGGAGTGTTCAAAATTTCTACGGATTCATTCCTCGCCTTCCATATGCGGCGACTGGGAGGGCTCTGCGGATGCGATGTTGAGAGGAAAGGGGGAATTTTTCGGAGATGGGGATATTTCGGAGAAATACAGGGAAGCGAGCCCTTTCGGAAGGTTGAGGTGAAAGGGATGCCGTATATGTGTGAGAAGAGGGAAGGTGGAGAGCGATAAGGGAACGAAGGGTATTCACAGCACACGGTGAGACGCTGGTGGATTGGAAGAGTGGGAATGGACAACTGGGAACTCCCGCAAAATTCACTTTTCCTTTTCACACGTCATCGATGTTTCATTCCCTTGAGGCAGTTCGAGCAAGATTTTCCCCCTAATCATTACAGAGACCATATTTTAATTTAGTTTTTAAATTTAAAATGCCGTATTCATAGATTGCAGCTAAAACGGGCTAGTAAGGTGACTAACCTAGCTTAGTAGTACACTAAGAAATGGTATTCATTGATCATTTTCAGTTAGCCATTAGGAGCTACTAAATTATAATGCTACCATCACCACTACCATAGCAAAGTATGTAATTTTAAGTAGCGGCCGCCCTGAAAATAAAAATGCAACGCTTGGCAACGCTGTTACTTGCCTCTGCGTGTATGAATTCATATGACATGCATTAATCATGATCAATTAAAGCTGTTCAACGAATGCCAATTATAGCAATTGATGAAAGGCCATCCTTATTACATTACATACGGAACAAATATATTATTCTACTTGTCACAATGTTTTTCAAAGAATTGAAAACCTGAAGAACCGTGTCTTCAAAATTTTGTACGGATGAAACCTGGTGCCCACAGCTCCATTCTGTCATGAGTAGTAGTCGCTGCTTAGAGAAGTATCTGGGTAAAGAGTGTTGTAAATTTCTCTATTCATGTATACAATATAAACCGAGGACACATTCAGGAGGTAAATGGCTGGAGCAGGGTAGGAGCTGACTATGGATTTTTGAGGGATTAAAGAAACAAGTTGTTCGGGACTTACGGATATACGATGCCACAAAGAAGTCCAAAACGTGCACCTAGCGCCACAGTCCGCGATGTTAAAGCCAAACATGGAACACAATGACGTCTTCGCTCTTTTGACAAATTTTCAGGATACCGGGATCCACTTGGGAGAAGGACATCTTGGTAGCTTGACTGTGCTTAAGTACTCTGCGCGATATCAAGGTATCCGTTTTCGAGTCACGGTCAAGACGAATGATTTTTCCTCTTTGGAATTTCACACTCAGGAGTTATGTTGATGGGGCTTGGTTTTTTGGTGCTTAGTTTTAAGAAGACGAAGGCTACGGCAAACGGAAAATTGAATCTATTTTTTCCACGTCCTTGGTGTCATACAAACGAGGATGATTGGTCTGAATCTCTTCAATAATTTTCTCCACCATTGGAAACTGATTTAAATCCAGCCTCCGTCAAATGTAGATAGTTCACCATAATCAAAAGGTCCACAATTCCTCGTGAACAAATCATATGATGGACAAATGACTGGCAGAAAGCATCGTCACTCCCTTCGTGCCGCTGCTCAGACAGCCCAGGCTGCGTCGAAAGTTGAATGATGTGTTACTCAAATGGCAATGCAGCCCGCGCTAAGCTACGATTTTTGGCATCCATTTTTGCGTTTCCGGGCAGTGAATACCCAATCAGAAGCGATAAATTCAACTCAGGCTTCCTTGCCGTCACAGTTTCCCATCTTTATATTTTTACGCAATATGCGTCGCCGGAACTGTGGCAGAAATTAGGGACTGACGCTTTTTGCCTGTCATTTGCTGGTCACGTCATTGTTGGTTATTCCCTTGAAATTATGGGTCATCTACAGATTGTGGACAACAAAATTAACTTTGGTGGTGCAGCTTATTGCCAATACTCCTCGTGATCACCTGTACATTATCATAAACTCAACAATGAACAGGAATAACTAGGAAGGAAACGCGTCACGGTTTTCCACCGTGTTCTGTTTTCATCCGTTACCACCGATGCCATGAAAACAGGGTCTCGCGACTTACCGCTCGAATCACCTCAACAGGGGAGATCACGTGACATATTGATGGCAGGGGAGTGAGGCTCTCGTGTCGAACGGACGGTTAGTTGGTCGTTGTCTCGATATGCCGAGTTATTGTTTCCGCAGCGCGCTGACCGCGAGATGTTTGTTTCCGTGGATGTCGAACGGGGTCAGGCCGCGCGAATATTACGGGTATTGCGGAAGCTTGGGAAGCTGCCGTCTGTGTGCGCAAACGACAACACGAGAGGGTAGCCTGGGATCACGGTCGGTAGGGCAAGTAGTGGCGATGAATACATTTTTGCACGTCAAGCTTTTTAAATGTAATTGAAAAGTGCAATGGGTGAAGTTTTCCATGTACTTATTGATTTGCTCTTTTCATTGGGTCGTCCGTAGGTATCCTGCATATACATCGATATACTACAATACGCCTCTTGGGTTCATTGTAGTGGGTGTTTGGACACATAAAACAGAAGGGTATAGTAAATAGGAAATGGGCGAGTAAAGCGATAATGATTTAGGTCCTTGTCCATTGTTTTCTGTATATAAATGAATTAAACTTAAGTCAAGCCCTTTGAATTATAAAATTGAAAATCATGGCAATTGTTTGAATCTGTAATCATTTAATTTAGCTGCAGTCCTTTTTCAGAATAGTGTACCCTGGAAGAGAGTATTTTTTTGGCTTCTAATCTTTGTCATAATCAAACAATTTAGCTCGACTATCATTGTCGTACAATAAGCTGCCTTGCATATTACATCACACAATTTCCTTCCATTCCAAAATGTAGGGTATATTATCTGAAATTCAGAAAAAGGATGAAGCATTTATATGAATGCTCCAGAGAAAGGGAGAAAGAGAAAGATGGAAAATAATTGCTTTATTTTAGCTTAAACTTATCGAAGAATGGTGAAGATCAAATGGGCTGGGAATATCACCAACGACGAGGTCCTACGAAGAGTTGGAGGGAAAACTAATGCAATGAAAACGCTTAAATGTAAAAGAGATAAATTGACTGTGCACATATTGCGAAACAATTGCCAATTGAGGACGTAAATGGGATGAGAAAGGAATGTTAAAAATTACAGAGGAAGACCAAGAATGGATAACATCAGCAATGAGGCAAGCAATGAAGGGCATTCAAGTGAAAAAGTATGCAGCGAATGAAGAGGTTAGTTGTTAGGACAGAGGAGTGGAGCGTTGCAGCAAACTAATCTATGGATTGATGACTGCTGATGTTGATGATGAATATGATAAGTCAATATAGTGTTAAACTCTTTTAATAGTCAGTCTTTTGGCAGCCAGTTTATTGACGCATCCGGTATTAAATCAGAGGAAAAGTTAGGATACAGCATTTTTCCTTGGAGACAGGCAGGTTTTCAGTTGATCAATAGCTTCGCAGTTGCAGCTCCTAAAAGCACAGTGTACCACCATGAATATTTAATTATTTTGGGGAAAAACCATTACAGGTATAGGTACGTGATATTTGTATAAAAACAATAGAAACTCTTTCCTATGCTTTGACCAGTCATGGGAACACTCTTCTCTTAAATGGGGAGAGTGATACAGCGTTGTAGATTGAACGGGCAATGAGGGAATCATGAGTTGGCGAGACGAATCGGAAAGGGCAGTGCATTTGGGTCACGACTTCCATTTCACAGTATCATGTACTCGGCAGGAGTAGAATCCAATGACGGTGTGAGATTAAAAAGAAGAAATAAAAAAGTAATCCTCCCAGTTATCAAATTCACATCTCGCTCGGGAAATGGTCCGTCGCTTGTGAACCATGGATCAACGCCCGTCCATGTATTCGTGTCAAAAACGCCTCTCTTTGAGATAAATATCATGATAAATCACACCCTATAACTGCTATCCCATAATCCTAAGGCTTAGAATGTAGTAGGAGGAGATAGAATATTTGTGTTGGATTATTTATTTCCAACGCTGGGATTAGAAAAAATACATGCTCTTTAGTAGCTGAGAAGAAACAAATGGAAGCATTAGGGATCCAACTTTTTTCTTTTCAACTTTTAATTATTTTGAAATAATGGAACGTACCTACTGTTGAATAGACTTCTCGTTATGCATACGTTTCTGTTCCTGAAGGAGATATTGAAATGAAACATTTGCAAAATATTGTATAACTGAACAACAGCCGCTTCAAAAATTGCCTGGTGGATTTCCACATCGTTATAATTATCATTTAAAAATCTCCCATTATTAGATTAAAGCTTCCTATATCACATTTTCTACTGTCTATAATTGTTTTTTCTTGAGTCATAATGCCTAGTTATAATTCTCCAAATCTTACTTAAAATAGCTCATGCAGATACGATCATATATTCCCAGTATGTCCTGGAAATTTACCTCTATTAGGAATGGCAAAGGCCAATTAGTCCTGATTAGACTGGATCTTCTCTGGAGGCGTTAGTCTATTACACACATAATAGTCAGTAATCATAATCTCAAATTTCTGCTACTAAAATTAGATAAGGTAAAATTAAATTCACCACATTTAATTTTGTGAATATTACAGCTAATAATTGAATCCCTCTTTAATTAAATCCTCCACCTAAAGCCACCTCTGCAAATCGTAATCCTTGGAAAACTAATATGTAATTTTGGAAATATCAATTACACCAAGGTTAATTAAACATTCCTATAGAAAGAAAATTTGAAAATGTGATTTCAATAGCATTCCCAATACTGAAAAGCGCCAGATAAAACTAAAAGAATGGGGCATTAAATATGAATTTATATCATCATGAGGGTGAACCTCAACCCTTCGCTGATTCAACACAATCAGCCAAAAGCTAGATAAAATCTTGTACTCGCCTTAAAATCCCAAAGATTACGCGTGACACTGGATCCATTCGGCCTCGGGGAGAAAAATGGGCCGTGCATGGCCTTAGTTAATCCCCTGGCGATGAGCGAGGTCCATCATTAGCGGAGGATACGCCAAATTAACCTATCAATCACGCCTTTGGGACCTCACCCAAGAAACCGATCGTGCCCCGGGATGAAAGAAATAAAGCAAAAAAGAAAGAAAGATCTTGGCCTCCAGTCCTTGACGCAGTCATCCCCACCCATGTTTCCCCTTCCTCGCTCCCGAATGAAAGGATTTGGTGCATTAAAATAAAAAAAAAATAATTGGAAAGAACCCCTTAGGCGCATGAAAACCTTCAAAAAAAAAACTTTCAATCTTCATCTAGGGTGGGAGGTTGCCGAAAGTATTGTGTGCGAGTTCTGGGGGTTGGGGGGGTTGCCAACCCATTTTCCTCGGGTCTGTTCCCCGCAGACCGCAAAAAAGGAATTATTAGGAGATAAGGTTTGGAGGGGAAGTGTACGGGGGCGGGACCCGCGCCAGATGATCTCGAAGGAGGTTACTCTTCTCGAGCCTGACCCAACTTCGTATTTTCTCTCACCCGTTCTCTCCTCTTTCCTTCCCAGCATCCTCCTCTCCCCGCCAACTTTCTCCACCGCCAGGGCGAAAAATTATTTTCTTCTTACTTCTGAAGCTTTTTCTTTTGAATTTTGTCGATTAGTTATTTTCGTGTACATTTTGCGGTGTGTGGTAGGGGTGAGTTTTATCATGATGCACTGCACTATAACCTAATAAATTAAGTGAAAGGACAATAAATTGTCAAAAACCTCCAGACAGCGGAATGTGAAATTTCACCAGAGCATTCACTACGCTTTAGGTATGCTACCTATTGTATTATAATAAAATTATTCCTTAGGTTTCTATCCATGATAGAAAACAACTCAGTTTTAATCCACACAATTTATTACATACGACCTAGGTTTCAGCAACTTACACTTCGTGCCATCTCCAGGTCTTTCTCAGGTTCGAGACCTGAAGATGGAACGAAGTGTAAGTTGCTGAAACCCGGGTCGTATGTAATAAATTGTGTGGATTAAAACTAAGTTGTTTTCTATCATGGATGTTTCCAACTTCCACAATATTATGCCTGAAACGATTACATATCTTAGGTTTCTGATATGCTTAATAACATTATTTTTATAATTTTTGGAGTCCTTGACGTCTGTTTGCTTAGTTTCATGATATATCGCGAAAATAATCAAAATTATATTATTTATTATTCAGGAACTGAAATTAATCACAAAAGATAAAATTTCTCTCTATGTGAGTTCAATCAAATATTTGAAATCTTTTGAAGTTGCCGTTCTGGTTGCTGAAAACGCTAAGGGTGCGCACTATTCAACCTAACAAACGCAATGACTCAATGGCCCGTCATATTATTAGTTTATTTATCTTCGATGACCAAGGAAAATCTCATTATTTATGCGTTTGCCTTTGGAGAATTAAATGCCGGATATGGAATTTATAACGATCACTAGCCTTTCTAATGCTAGAACATCAATGAACTTGATAGTCTTCGCAGAATTTATCAGGTTTCCACAGTTGCTGAAAATTTTTTAATGCACCATAATACTATTTATGCATCAATCACTTAGCTTAAAATTCATAACTGAAAGCAGAATGTTTCAACTTTTTTATAATTTTCAAGTTAATAGAAAAGTAGAATGCTTTAGAAGTGATGCCTAAAACAGCTGTTCATGCAAATCTTATCGTCACGAAAGTAAAACAACATGTACTCAATATGGCTGGATTTCGCAATTTCTTCATTTCAAGAAGTTTTCATTACTCTCCTGGAACCTCATCCGTTCCTTAAAAGGCAAGACTATGGGAGAAGTTTTATCTACATCTACATCAAGTACACCACACTATCCACCATAAGGACAATTGGCCGGGGTTGTCAGGACACCAGCCGTGTCGTGTATGGAAAAATTGTTTTCATTTGTTACTGTAGGAAGTCACCATCTTATCCCCCACATATGTTTCTCATCTTACTTAATAGTCAGACAAACCTTTTCTTTAAAAATGACTTATAAAACACTTTGATATTTAATTTGTATTCTGCATGAATTAGTACCTTGCTGTATAAGTATGCCAACGTTGGCGTTATTAATTTAAGGAGACATCTTTCTCTGTGGTTTTCATCAAACATTCCCACCTCTCGTTACATGAACAAAATTTTTAAATTCTAGGTTGTGATGAGAAAGTGTAAGGCTCATATTATAGCATATTGCTATAGTATGAGCCTTACACTTTCTCAGTTTCTTAAGATCATTTCGTCTATTTAATATGCTTCATTATGTTTTCCGTTACCTTTAAGAATTTCATGGCTGCGAATATATTATGATTTAATTCTCAGTCCTAATCTTTAAAGAACCACTCTCTCTTTACTTTTATCTCCCGCATTTATCATTGGATGGATGTGGAAGGGTTGCCGAGGAGTCACCTCAAGTTGATTCACTGGGGATGGTTGGGTATATTTGCGGAGGAAGCGATCGGTCAGCATTCGTATTCAAAACTTATGGCAACCGCCGACCCGCCCGTCCTGGGTCAGCTGAGTGAGTGGGTGCGATTTGGCCGCGGGAGATGGTTCATTGGGTCGTGATGGGGATCGCTCAGTGGGTCGCCCGCAAGTGGGCGAGTGGGAGGAGGATTGGGAGGGGGCGGGTGAGTCACTCTCGGTGAGTTCCCTGCGCATGGAAAGTCGTCTCAGGCCATCGCTCCCGGGTGGAAAGCGACGAATGTCGCTAATTTGCGGGAACGAGAATTCTTCCGCGCGTGAGGCGTAAAATTGTATCGAATCGTTGACGGCGTTGAGAGAATCGCCAGGACTGAGTGGAAGTGGAGAGGAGGGAAGATTGAGAAGAGGAGAAATGGTTGGGTAATCGCGGAAGAGGAGGAACAATTGTACTTAAGGCGTTTTATAGGGAAGCGTCTACATTTGCGTGCAAATCTGCGTGCCGCCGCAGGAGCGTGTGGCAGTGGGTTTTAGGAATCCAGCCTTGAATAAGTGAGGGAATAGGGAATTTGAATTGAAAGAGGAAAATGAGGAAAGTGAATTGAGTCACAGCGCAGTCTTTTTCGTTTTTTGTTGGAACCAGAAGGAATTTTGCAACTATCATTTCAGCAGTGTATCTCTTTCATTTCTTCGCTTCTATCAGTTACGGAGATGAAACGCGGGAATAAGCAGAGCGAATGAGGAACTTGGGTAACTACATTATAGACAAAGAGATTGGAACGCTCACATACAAGCTAAAATTTTGTAGCTGGCACTGATATAACTCATGAAACCTACCAATTTATTGGTATGATCTCAAATAACTATGAAATTCGTGTGCCATTTCATTTTTTTTTATTTAGACGGCGAGGCGGCAGAGATTGTATACTTGAAATGCCCAATAAAACCCATGCTATGTAGATTTATAGGATCCAAATCTCAGAAAGGAGCCACACATAGCACCGGGGAAAAGAACTAGCTCTCCTTCCGAAAAGGAGGAATTTCTCGCACTACTCTTAGACACTCATTGTCAGTCTTGTTAACATCTATTTGAACTGAACATGCCAAATTTTTAAGGATGTGTGAGGGTAAAATGGAATAGAGGGCTGCATAGCCTAGATTTCGCCCTGAACAAAGTCACCACTTTCGGTTGAAGTCTGTGCTTATCAAACTAATTTGGCATATCCTGGAAACAAGTCATATCTTTCAGTGTTGACAGAGAGTATAAAACAACTATTATTAAGCAATCTTACATCATCCGGAAATCACTATTTTATTATAATATCTTGGCAAATATTAACAGATATAAGTAATTTTTTCTCAATAAACAAATTCCAATAAATGGATACAAATAAATAAAATCAACGTTAAAATCTAGTTCGCCATTAGATAGATCAATCTTACAGTAAAATAATCGCTGTGGTGAAACATTCCTATTTAATACTTATTCTTTGAATCACCATTTTTTTGCGGAAAATTGTACATTTTCTTTGACAACGCGCAATAATTTGTTAAATGCTACAGTTGAAACTCACTTCTTTGATCTTCAGAAGATTCAGGAGTTATTGCGCGGACTTTGAAAAGTATAGATGGATAAAAAGATTCGCAATGCTCCGCAAGTACTGTTTCATCATTCCCCCCGATCACAAATTGTTTATTTAATGATTTTATTCCTGTTTTATCATTTTTCGAACATCCCCTCTAACCCCCGCTATCTCCACCCTTTCCCTCAAATCTCTCCCCGCATAATTCCCCTTATGCTCTAGCCCTTAGTAACCCTCCACAAAACACTTAGTATATAAGGTAGCTCTTGTGCTTACTTTCCTAAGTGATAACGATGTAGTACATCAAAACCTTAGTTGCATGCTTCAGTGAAAGATGTTCTTCATCATCAGTCGATATCAATAAAAAGATTGGTTTGCAGCAACTCTCCATTCCACTATTCTATCAACCAACCGCTTCATTCCTACTCAATTACTTATTTCGGCGTCTTTCATGGTTTGCTGGATGTATTCCATTCTTTTTCTTTCCCTATAACTCTTCTCATTTATACATCCTTCCAATATCGTTTTCATTTGACCCTTCATGTTGCAAAATTTATCCAATAATATTGTTTCTCCTTCTACGCAGAATTTTAATCATGTTTCTTTTCTATCCAGCTCTGCGGAGGACTTCTTCTTTAGTAATACTTTCCGTCCATTTTATCGTCATCATTCTTTGGCAACACCACACCTCCATTGCTTCCAATCTCCTTTGCTTCACTGCTGAGTTGTTCTTGTTTGTGAAATACTGCGAATAATTTCATCCATCCATAATTAATGATATTTTTTAGCTACAGAAATAGTTGATGAATACATTACACTGGCTCGTAATTTTGTCTCTTACCTATTGGGAGAAATTGTTTGAAGGACTTGCGGTGAGCACTGCGGCTCATATTTTTTCAATAAATGCTGACGAGAGTCAACTTCCTCAAGCATAGAGCAGATGTCGTTCTGGTCGTTTCGAGTGCGGTTGCTAAATATTTACCTCTTTAAATTAAAAATAGCTGGTATCCATCTTAGCGCACCCTCGCAAAGCGTCCCACGCGAGCCAGAGTATAAGTGAAGCACTTAGACGGAATACGTAATGCTGCGAGAGGCTGAGTGGTTGCGCTCAAGTGGGAAAAAATTAAATGCAGAGCATATAGACTGCCGGAAAGGTCAGCGAGGAGAGAACTCGAGGAGATAAGAAGGGTAAAAATGATGATATTAAGTTACTTTGGGGACGTGAGGTCGAAAGTAGTAGGCCGGGATCGCCTACGACGCCCCCTCGAGTTGGACTCGTCGATCGGCTCGGAAATGCAAGGTCCGGCCGCCAGGGGGGAGCACCCGACGGAGGTTCCTGTTCATCGCCAGAAGCCGCTTGCGTATCTCCGGGATGGTTAGGAAGATGCAGGTGAACAAGTACGTTGTAAGGTTCCCAGCCGCTTGCAATTATATTTTCTCGTGATTGATCTAACCTCTACACAATGTGAAGGAAACGAATATTCATAACTGATTTCAAAGAAGACAATCTTTTGAATGATGTTATGGAGGTTGATCGGTGAATAAAGACTAGGTTTTGTTTCCAATTAAGTGATCATTTTATGTGACAATACCCTCCATTGGTACACGTTAACTTAACTTTGATTTCCTGTACCACATTGTTCATAAGTCACACTTGAAGTTATATAAAAATAGCTGAAGTACTGGATTTCGCACGGGAAACTTCTCAAATGTTGTGCCTCTTTTTATGGAAAGTAACCTGCCTAAAGTTGAACCCGTTACATGTACAGGGTTCAATCCGCTATTCGCTATGAAGTTAAAAAGTAAATATCATTCAGTTTCAGAACCCATGACCTTATAGTTGAACTCTCGGGCGCTAATACTACTTCAAAGGATCATTGCTAATATTTCCAACGGAATTCGTAATTCTTGTTTTGCAATATTCTGAAACCCGCGGAAGTCCCACTTTTGAGTTCTTGGGGCCTCGGGACTTTTCTTGTATAGCAGTTGCCAATTCCATCGACGTAAGTGCAAAATTTCAAAATATTCGGCCCATCAGTTTGTCAGTTATGAGGTAATTACAAACGTTCTTTTAAATTTAAGTATCAGCAGGGAAAAGGCAAGAGGGGAGAATCATCATACTTTGATGCTCCAATAGCTCACAGCTAGTTAAAAGTTGTTCGAATCAAACTAATATCACACCATCAAAATCAAGCTGCTCATTGAATAGCAGCCATATCATTTATGTTCAATTGAGATTCTAATTCCTGGTCTTGGGTTGCCAGACTAGTAGCTTCACCCATGTAGCAATTGTTGCCAGATGTGGAAATTATATATGAGTATATATTTTAAAAATCACTTAATTTCATGTCCGCATTTATATTATTCTGATATAAATTGATATAAGGCGTTTTTATGGGAAAAAATGGTGGCTGGACCTCATCTACATATATCACTTTTCGTATTTTTTCGTTATTTTATCAAACAATTTGTAGGAAGTTAAAGTCCCCAACAATGTAGTACTTCATAAAATTGAAGAACAGCTTATACTTGAGAAGACCTTGAAATTACAAAGAGATGAATGGATGGGATACACGTTACGGCACATAGACTGGCTAAAAACTATAATAGATGGGATATAATGAGTTACATTCCAGGGAAACACTGTCGAGGTTGACCTACATCGAAATACATCGAGCAAATAATGTAAAATGCCGAATGCACATCCTGTACCGCAATGAAACTACTGGTAAATGACAGCTTGTCATTATCTATAGATCAACTGTGTCACTTACGTACATATATAAGCGTATCAGGCTTAAATTCGTGGAAATACTTTATGTCCATTTCATTCAAGTGTCACTTACGGTAGAATTAGCGCTATCAACTATCTATCTCTGGTCGAGAGCCGTAAAATTAATAAATATATTACTGCTCTTTTACTCAGCTGCATTTAGAGTGATTTACTACTTAATAGCTTAGGTCTTGGTTGAAAGTACCACTTTTCAATGGCATGAATAAGAATGTGGTAAAACTAAAGGAATAAAATACTTCGTAATTTTTTCTCCCAGTCAACAGGATTTCTCTTCTGTAAAATGTCATTCATTCCTTAGAGTAATTTACCGGTGTAAGGTAGGCTATGATGAAAATCAGAGAAAATTCTACAGATTCTTACACGTGCAGGGCCCTATCTACCTCGAGAATTTCTTTATTCACCTCAGCGTAAGTCCAACCCTTAATAAACAATATTTATAAACTCTTCTGTTCACATGACTCGGATTTCAAGAGGATACTTCTAGCCCACAAATTTCTATTTTCTTCTAACCCAATACAACGAGTGATGAAACATTGTATTTCATAGCTTGTGAAGTGAAAAGCGAGCTGTAAGCTATTTCGCTCACCTCTGAAATTGGCATGAAAAAACTGGTAAGGGAATTGCCGCTACATGCAGTTAATGAACTTTCTATGATTTCACACTGAATACGTGAGCTAGTCACTCAGTCACTCAGTGATTCTACCCAAAGGTTGGTATGGATAGTTGAGGGTAGAGTTCAATCCGGACTAAGCCACAGGCATGTGAATTTCATACATTCAGGGTAGGGGGGCCAGTTCCTTCCCCTGGGCCACCTTGCACTCCGAGGTGGCTTGTTCGGGGGCGTCCAAAGGCTTCACCTATATTTGAACCCGGGACCCTTCGATCAATAACCAAGCGCTCTACCCACTAGGCCACCACGCTCCCCTACCCATGTGAGCTAGTATTAACTGCGAAATTGCACAATTTTTACCTTCCTTTTAAACCCTCTTTCTTCATTGCTAAAGCTATTAACATATGACGGTTTCCATTTTTTATTTTTATAAATGGTATTCGTTGGCGATTAACTTCAAGTCATCAATCAACATAATGCCACAGTTTAAATTAAGTAAATCAAAATTTAAAGAAACGTGTAACACAAATGTTAAAGCATAAATAAATGGTTTGTGTAATTTTCAATCTTTTTGATGTTCTAGTTAAATTGTATACCGGACCATTCGTGGATTTTTTCTCTAAGACAAGTTAACCGATAAATTTTACGCAATGGTTTCAAATGAATCAGCCTTCTTCGCTTAAAAAAAATATTTCATTTATTTTTATTCGGCCAGAAGATATTATCCTCAAAAATGTTCAACTCTTGCAAGTCCAGACCTTCATCTCAGAAAGCAGCATTTTTCCATAATGGACTCACCGCTAGCCGTGGAGAAGGCTACAATCTCGCAACGTGCTTCCAAGTGCTAAAGCCAGAAACCGCAGAGGCCTGCTGGTTTCACACGAGCGGGATCGCTCGTAAATCTCGCCAGAGTTTTTAAAGATGTGATACGCAATTAAGATTTAACGATGGCCTAATATCATGTCCGGAAAAGAAGAGAGAAAACAATCCACTTTCCGTTATTTTTTTAAAGTTGTACTATATATTTTCTCGTAACCGCACGATGTAACGTTGAATACTGGAATTCCCATGCGAACATTAACTGATGGCAAACATTTTCGAAAAGAGGATGTGTTTCTATTATTATCCCTGCGGGGAGTAAAACAGGGAGACTCGGTTGGGTAGTGGCTGGGGAGGGAGATGAACGTGATTCGACCGGGAGTGATGTATGGAAGGTCTGTTGGAGTTCCCACCGCGGCTATAACCTCATCTGAGGACACATGAAAAGCCCACCTGGAGATTTTGAAGGGCTAATTATAACCTACCAGTGGGCGAGGTTGGGGATAGAAGGGATATCTGGGCATCACCCTCATTGACGCGGGTCTGAAGGGTAATCACTTAATATCGACGAATGGGAGGGGTCTCAGAAAAAAGTACAATTAAAGACTGACATAAATATCCATTTCCAATGGTACATGGGAATGGATATTAATGTATTTGGCTCTAAATTTGGTCAGCAACTTTTAAAAGCAAAAATATGAACCTTTTTGGTGCCTATATTCAAGCATCTAAAACTACACCCAGGAAAAAATTAAAAATAAAAATGTACTCCTGTCCGTATAAGTTGTGTTAATTTGTGTCCTGCAGCCACGTGGACCTATTAAGTTAAGGCTCAGGTAAAGAAGTGCAGCGTTGCTCAACGTTTTCAATGGGAATTTATGTTTATTTCCTAAATAATTTACACCTAAGATGTATATTTTTCAAGTGAGGAACATATGGCAGTCAGTAATCTACGAATGTCTTATGGGTATGGAAATCATCTTATTATAAATCACCCCTTCCTGTGCAGCTTACTCATACTTACATGGAAGACTCGTGCCTATACCAAATTTAGCATGATCACCAAGACCAGAGCAAATGTATCAGAAAGTTGCCCCAGAGGCGGAGATAAATAACCTCGAATTCAAACCCTACGTTCAGCGTATTTGAACCAAGTTCCTTCAAAATAAGTCTTGCTTAGCTCTATTTGTGCCATATATTTGATTATTTAAGACGCGATAACTTCCACTCTCGTAATTTTACAGCTTATAACTGTTCTTTAATTATACCCAAGCAGGATATTTTCTGTTCGCAGATTCCTGCATTTTTTTAGTATTCACCGAATTGATTGTTTCTGACAACTGAAGTTCGCCCGTGATACAACCTTGACGTCAAAGCATTGTCAGTGTAGGAATCTAGAATATTTGCATATAATCTTAAATCTAGTAATATTCGCATACATGCCTGAGAGATCTTCCAGAGAGTATTTTCTGATGCTTCGATAACTTATTTTTTAATAAACCCCTCTAAGCATGATAACTTGCCTTCTATCTTGGGGTTAACATCCGTGCACACGATATGCAGCCAAAACAATCCACCATTCCTGTATTCCTAACACTTTTTATATTGCTTCTCTTATTAATTCCTTAAATTTATTTATCATAGAGCAGCGTTGCTCAACGTTTTTCCTCATTCATGCCCTTTAAAGAACCCAATTTCGTTATTGTGGCCCACTAAAAGAAAAAGTGCTAGCAACTTGTTATCTTTCTGGAATTTCAAACTTACCCATGCCAATATTCAACTTTATTTCTCATACTCCTATTTATTTATTTCTTGTATTAAGCACAAATCCCTGGGGGAACTCGTGTCCAGTTAGGGAATCGTTGGCCGTGGTGGCCCGTTCTCCATTGGACAAAGAGCGCTCAAATAAGGCAGTTATTTTGCTTCTTTTTAAACTTCCACGTTCCATATTTTACTTTTAAATAGTACTTCAGCCAGAATAATTGTACCGTATTGTTTCGTGAAACTTCTATTCATGTAACCATATCACCTTTCATTAACCCTATGGGCACCATGCAACGGTTATATTCTCAACAATATATATGTCTAATAGAGTTGGAATAAGCCATTCCTTTAACCTCTTTTTCAAGGGAATTCTTTAGTAATTAAATTGAACTCCCGTAATTGTACTGCCCAGTTATATTTAATGTAAATAATTACACTACACGTATTTCGACCCTTAGGGCGTCATCATTAGGTACACGAAACGCGTGTAGTGTAATTATTTACATTAAATATAAGTGGACAGTACAACTAAGGCAGTTTTATTTAATTACTGAAATGCTATTCCACCACGTAACGCCAGATACAGTCGAATTTATTCGCATGCTTTAATGTTTCCAATTTTTATCTCAGCTTCACATCACCCAGTATAATTGCGTCGTTTTTCTCCGAATAAGATCTCCTTTTATAATTCTTAAGTTAAGAATTATAAAAGGAGATCTTATGGGCGAAACGCGAGAATACAATTGTAAAGAATATTTAAAATTATATTCTCGCGTTAGCCCATGGATCGATTGTTTTCCTAAGTATTTGTTTAGAGGGCGTTGAATAAACCCATTTCTTTCGTCCGTTATTATAACATAGTTTTATGTATATGTTCCTTTTCGTTCATTACCACATTCAATCAAAGCTATCACCATTCAGTTTCACCAACCATACAAATAAGATAAACCTTGCATGTATTTTGGTCCACGCCCAGCGAGACCAAAAATGGCTTTCTTACTCGCCTTTGGTATGTGCGTTATTTATTTTCCTTTTCGACGATACGCTCATTTGAGCGGAATCACGAGCGCGAATCTTTGGCGGGACGACGCAGTGTGGGGGATGATGATGATGGAGATAAGGGAACTGGAGGGGGGTGCCTATTTGAAAGGGAGGGATGCATGGAAGTGATTTAGATATGGAGAGCCGGCCAGTGGTGCGTGCATGTTCGCCCCTTTGGAGTTGAAGCGGGGCATTGGGGAGGGGTTTGGGGTAGGTGGGTGGGGAAGGGGGAAGGAGAGAACAGTGCTACCAACTCATAAACGAGCGGATTCAGTCGAAATAACTGCAAATATTAAGTCGTCAGTTTGTCACTAGAGGAAAAAATAACAAAGGTCACTAGTTTTCTTGTCAGATTGGAATGCAATATGTTTTAAGCATGGTAAATTAATTTTACCTCGAACTCACCGGAAGTGAGTCTAATAAAACTGTTATTGCTTTAGTTTGTTCGTAAAAATAAATAAAATGCCAATGATGTTGGAATTTTATTTATTTTTGAACTATGTGTTCCATGGTTTTTCATTTTGTTTTCAACTAACATGTAATAAGCATCGTTTACAGGTGTTTTTACGAATACGTGAATTTTTTAGGATTCTGCAAGAGAACTTCAAACTTAAAAAATCAGATCGAAGTGTTAGAAGAGGGTTCACATGTTCACGTCCTCTCATTGCGTCATAATTTAAATGGGGGATCCATTCATTCCGTCATAGTAGCAAGACTTAAAAACAGATTTTTATAAGTCACTGTAACGATAACGGTAACGATAACGATAACAAGTAACGATATTTTGTAAGCAATCAGCATGTTTACGGAAACAGGCTTAATGTCACTGGTATTGTTGTCAAATAATGCATTTACAAAGTTAATTTTCCCTTTATAATAGTAAGATTAGTCACCAGGCATTAAAATTCGTAATCATGCACCAAAGACTGATCTTAGGTGGTCGTTCAGGATGTATTCATTCTCGACCTATCCAGTTTCAGGGAAATTATTCTAATAAAAGCTATCTCTAAAGTATGCAATTTTTCACTTTTATAAAATATTGTCAGCAGTAGTACCTCAATTCCGTGACAGACAAACAGAAGGCCTCCAGACACGAACATATATAAGTAACATCGATATATTTTTAAAAGTAACGATATGTTTTTGCAATTACTTTTTTAAAGAAATAACTGTATTTGTCGTCAAATAAATATTTTCCTGAATAGTTTTCCATTATTTGGACAACTGAAATCGTTAGTTATTGGCTGTTACGCCGCAGTCGTAATTGAACTATTAGTTGCCAAAGCACTCCAATTTGTTATCTTAATTCTCAAGCCCCACCTCTCAAAATGGGCCTCTCTACCATCTCCCGTCACATCTCCACCTGGCTAAAATAAATCCTGGCGACGCCACTGCTTGACACCAAAGACTTCTAACTGTCGTCACACCGTTAGGCCGTTTTACACGGGGCACTCTACTACACAGGCTGAAGCAGCTTCAGCTCTCGCAGTAGAATGAGCCAATGTACACTGCGAGATCGAGAGCTTGTTATAATATGACAGCTTTACACAATACATGCGTCTGCGCAAGTCTTCGTGAAATTCCTTCGTAAATAACGTTCGAATTTGACGAGTATTTTGGTTGTGACAGGAAAAGGGTGTGTGCGCATTATTGTTTACATTGGTTTGCCAGGGAATAGAATTCCATCCCCTGGGTTAGCCTAATGTTAAATTTGCAAGGGAAGGCATGGATATAGAGAATGCAAGGTTACATTAACGCGTCGCCAAGAAAAGTTTTACTTTAAAGTAAAGTCGGTCATTAGGGATAGATTTCATTTTTTGGGTAGACACTTCTCTTTAAAAAATATTTCTAACCTTTGTGTTTAAAATATGTACGTACAATAATAAATCATGACATAACAAATCTAGAGAGCTTTGACCCGGTGCACTTCATGATACTAATCTCCTACGTTAGCGACTACCTACTCTATATCATTAAGTTTCTGGTTGAATGTAAAATGAATTTGATGAGTGACAAATAAATAAAAAAGGTGAACGAAATATAAGTTGAGTGAAGAAATAAGTAAATTTGCTATTAGCACTCTTGGTTATTGTACGTGAACCTACTTGGTGTTGTCCAACACATTGTTTCAGCATTATTTGATGATCAATCTGAATTTTATTAGGATAGAGTGATGACTGACAGTTTAATGCAAAAGATTTTTAAATACATAAATATATGATCAACTACGAAAATATAGGCCGAAAGCAAACAAACATCAGTAATAATACGAACTTTCGTGACCCTGGCCCAAAATCGTGGGTGAACATAACGAAACCAAAATACGATGCTCACGGATGTGCGAAATCTCCTATTTCCTGAAATCATAAGCTATTTTATTATGTAATCTAGTAAAGTGGGTGACTACATAAACGAAATTAATTATTTTGAAAAATATTCCGGTTATCGAGTGCAATTTTCATTTACGCTGGGAGAATGTACGTGATTTTGTACATTAAATTTTTATTCTGCGAGCAATTAGGTACCGCTAAATAAATGTCATGCATTATTTCAGTAATTTACTAGAAGGAAAAAATAATAATTGAACGTCTAAATACCCTATTGATAGTTATTTGGAAAATGCGATGTGACTGTGAGCGATCTCCCTTTTATCGGTAGAAATATATTATTGTTACATTCTGCCACATTACACCTCCAACAGCCTACAAATATCTCTCTCAACTTAACGCACAATGGCAAGAGCATGTCTAAATGTGTATTTGTAGCAACAAATAAGTATTTTTTTTAAATAACAGAATAACATACGAGGTGCTTCACGGACTGCGGGAACGCGGGCACCAAATTAGAGCAGGGGCTATTTTCCTCGCAGTCATTCATACATTCGCGCAGGCGTTCATGCAGTACACCGCTTTACGCGACGCAATTTTCACTGCGAATGCATCCATACATCAGCCTGCGCAGTAAAGAACCCTGTGTAAAACGGCCTTTAGATCTAGTGACAAAAGTCGCTAGTTTGGCAACACTGGGGGGCGAGAGGGGTGGGGCCGGATTTCGCGACCGTGATCAAAGCACTCCCATGGTGTTTTCGATAAATGGAGTCCATGGCCAGGAGCGTGCGAGCGCATTATTTTCGTCCCGCGCAGTTGAACGCAGGTTTTTTGTGCATACCACTCGCTAACGGCCTTCGTGCCTCGCATCACGTGCCCATTCTCCTCGACATAAATTCCCTGTAGCATCGAAAAAAAGTATCAACAATAAAAATGAACCCAACAGGAAGCAAGTGATAGTGAAAATATGGCTCGTATATTTTTATTGACAGCTCAAGAAATGTTTTTTAACGATACCACGATATTCTTAATCAGGCTTACGGATAAACGATTTTACTAGTCAGATGAAATTCTATTTATGAAGCTGGAAATGAGATCAATGCACGGAATATAAAATGGAATAAAGGGACATTTAGAATACTCAGCAGTATTTATGGCAGGAGAACTTTTCTTATACATGTTTCTGTCATGAGAAATGGTCTTATGAATAGATAGGTGTAGTCATTAATGTGCATTTAAACGCATATAAGAGGTAATTTACGAAGAAGTTTTTGCTATATAAGTCTATATCCTAAGCACTCAATTGTGATTCGGAGAGCTAGTGAATCTATTGGGAGAACTTAAGGGTATTTAGTATACACCTTCATCATCATTTCCTATTATTTGTTTAGCATAAGTCCTCGTTCTATTTTTCATTTTAAGCTACACAGCCTCATAATTTGCGCACTTTGACATTGATATATAATATCATTAATAATATTTCCATTTTTTTTCTTCATAGCTAGTATCGTCATCATCAGTTATTAGTGGTAATTTCTAAAACCATCATTTGAAGGACAGCATTATCACCATCAGATTATCTTTGTTCGATTTATTGGCAATCGTTTCAGGAAAAAACGTAGACTTTTTTAAGATAAAAATAATGACAGAAGTGGAACTGCCATAAACATGAAAGTATATTTGGGCCTTTGTATTAACTCACATATAAATTTAGCCTTCCATCTTTCAGCTTTTGCTCTGCTCAAATTAATTATAACGACTATCGATAAGTATAACTCTTACATATTTCCAATCAACCTCCAGTGATGGATGCTACAAAATCCTGCTATCACATCATGAATTGAGATTTAAAATTGCCTCTCGGGCAAATCCATTTTTCACCGATTCGATTGATTTATATCAAATGCCATGGGGAAAGGGTGACATTTATCGAAATGATCGAGAAATAAATGTATACGTACATTTCTCTCTTGCATGAAGCATGCTCTTGTATTTAGTAAGATTATCCGCGGAGAAAACACCACATTGAGAGGGAAATACACTTCAATATCGTTAGCGCATAACTTGTCAGAAGCTAGTGCAAAAAAATAATCGGAAAGTGATCGTGTCACCTTGTTTCACCTATTTTTCTGGTGGCAGTTCAATTATTTAGCTACGGAGTCGAAGATGGGAGGATTGTGTCACTTCACCTCTATTCCACCATTCAGCAGATGAAATCGTATTGATTACAGATAAACCAAAAGGATTGAGCGAATCCTTGAACACAGCGCAGCGAGTATAAAAAATGCAACATGAAGATTAATGGAAAGAAAAGTTAAATCGTTGAATGCGGAAGAGAAAAACTAAGTAAGTAAAAGTGTAACACTTCCGGGAGAGATGTATAATTAGAGATGGAAAAAGTTCAACGACATAAAGCACATTGTAGCTTCAGTCCAGATGGTGTTCAGGGGGAATAAAAACAGTGGTGTTAGAAAAAATTCAATGGAGAGCATGGAAAAAAATATTATAATATCTGAGTAATGACCATGACAGAAAATTTTCCAACGAACCCAAATATATAATTCATGTGTTTGTGCGCCATTCACTGCAATTTAGAATTGCCTTTGAAAACAGCATAATAATTTGAAGACATTCACGTAATCCAAAACGGCATCTCAATCGTTTGACGTAACTACATGTTATCGCTTCTCTGCTCTACACGTAGTGCTTGCTCTTTCCTACTGATCTAAAAGTGTTACATGCTTCTTGCGGAATCAACCCATGCCACATACCCTGGAGGAGGTGGCTGGCACGGAATTTTGTGGATGCAGATGTATTGTTGCCAGAGGGTTAAAAAAAATAGTCTTGTATGTTACGAGAAAAGGAATGGATGAAATGGAGGACTGCCATTCCCCGCTGTCACTCCTTGAATATCTCAATTGTGTATGCCTAGGACGAGATAAATATTCATTTGAATATGGATAGAAGTTGTAAGGGGCCTTGTAAATCTTTTCTCGAACGCGTCCATGCCTTTTATCGGACTTATGGGTTTGGTACATTTTCCTCTCAAGTTAAAACTGTCATTGGAAACCTTGGCTTGTTGAAGGTGTGTTAAGAGGAGGTTTCCAGACTGCTCTCCATTCTCGTATTTCCAGTTTTTAGGCATTTGTTCAACCAACAGTCATCAGTTAACTTTAAATAATCATTAATATGTGATGATATTTTTTTGAGGAATAATTCACCAAAGCATGGCGTTTGCTCTCTCTTTCATAAAATTTTACCGTCTTAAAAGTCAGTTAAGTGCGAAGGACATGGAATGAGTACGTTTCTTTTGCACATTTGCCTTTCAACTACATTAGCAAGGTGAGGGTCATTCGTATTTTTTAACCAGAAAATTAATCCCAAGGATAGTGAGATCTTAAATAACTAGACTTTGCACCAATAGCACTCATATTTATGCATTAAAAACACCATTATCATTACACGAATAGTCGGATAATCTTAAAATTTCTATAAATTACTAAGAAATATTAAATTTTTGCATTATTAGTGGTCCTCAGCGTGCCAAAATACGTACCATATGATTTCCTATAGTGCTTGTTTTTAGTCAAACAGGTATTCCGTTATTCAAATCATTCAAAATTTTCCATTATATACAGGATCAACATAATATGGGCTGGCCATGCGGGATGATTCACTGGCCATCTTATCCTCTCGGACAATGACGTGAGCTAACTGAGGTAGGATTGGATTCCGGGCCAATGGAGGTGTGCCAAATTGTAATTTAAATATTATATGAATGCCTCTGAAACATTGAAAATACATAAAATATATCTAATTAACTTGCTCAATAGGCTATTTAGGTGCTGTATATGTTTATATGTAAATAACGTATTTTTCATCGCAAATATTCAACAATTACACCTACTTAAATGGATCCCTCTGCAGCACATTTCTGTTTGGTTGGTCGCTTTGTTATTTAACGTTGTCCATATTTCTCAAGCGCATTTTGGATTTCGTTGCCCTTTCTCAAAATGAATTCCTAAATACCTAACAGCAAATAATGGCAATCAAAATGCCGGGAGGTGAAAAACCCATTCAGGTTGGACTCGATCCTAGAACCTCAGGGAAAGCAAGCAAGGAATTTATCCCGCCACCACCGAGGCCTCCCCTATAATGAGGGAACCATCATCTGAGGTAATTTGCACCACTGAAGATAGGTTGGTAGACTAACAATGGAAGGGCTCCACTGGAAATTTTTCAAATATGGAGAAAAATCTGAGTTCGGCAATAGCCTGCTCTCACAAAAATAACACCGAGACTTTCACGGTGTTACGTTCCACCCGAGGAAGGGAAATATTGCACTCCTCCTTTACAAGGCATTCAAGTTGCCGAAAGGAACCTGCCATTACCAGGATTTGAACCTGGGTCCTGGGGATGAGAAGCAAGCACTCCAGCCACAACACATCCGTTTCCTTTTTGTACCTGGCTACTCATATATGAGTTATTTATCTGATAGCTCTCTCCAGCAATAAATTATACTTAAACGCCTCGAAACCTCAAGCTCTTTCACACTAAATTCCTTTCAGCCGACATTCCATTCAAATCCATTGATTCACTCCTCCAAATTCCATGAGCGCTCCCACCCAGACAACTGAGAAGTACGGTTTTGCCCAATAATCAATGCAGCCACAGTTGCCATTTGTCTCAAATCGATTCACCGTGAAAAATCAGTAGGAATTTGGTGGGCGAGCACTGATATCCAATGAGATAAGCACCTGGAGAATTTCTATCGCTTCCCAGTACCCCCAAGGTTGTTTTTCATTTTCGTAGACTGAAATTCCCTCAAAATGTTTGTGTGATCTGCGGAACATATACTTAGAAACAGTGAACAACTTGAATAAAATTTAAGGTATAACAACTGCATTTAAGGATTGCAAACATTGACCAGTAACAATGACTTCGCTTGGAAGCAGTTTCTCGAGTATTGTTATAATTATACTTTATATTTATATAAATTGACAATAAGAAGTAGCTATATTTCCATGTGGGTAGCACAAAAATCATTCAATTTAAAAGCAACATGCGTTTGCATCACCAATTAGAATTTCTAAGACGTTATTTCCGTTACGCTTTCCGTGAACGTGAATTGTTACAGTAATTCCGTATAATATTTAAAAAAAATGTATTCCTATGCAGAAGATGAGTACGAAAACACTTTTGCTGCAGCTGAGTTTTTATGAATCACTGGAAGAATCGATGGATTCATGGTGGATTGAAGAAGATTGGATCTTGAAAATTGTGCAGGGAACGGTTATAGACTCCAATAGATCCGAAATTGAGCTAGTTAAGCCCAACATGAGTCCCGCCAACCCTCATCTATCCGTCCCTATTACGACTATGGTTTGTGATGCGGTTACTTCGATAGATCGCCTCTTTTAACAAGCCATCAAACTATTCCCACAACGACAAAACCCAGGAGAAGCATACTGACGTAATTATGGTGAGGAATGGAGAGGATGGAGAATAATGTTCTTACCGTAGCAGTGCCCCTAGCATCCTCTCAACTGGTTCGGAGAAGGAACAGAGGAAAAGAGTTGAATAATGCGAGTCAACGATCGACGAAAAAAATCATATATTCATACGTGACGGCCCTTCTCGTATGGGGCGCATCTGCGAAGACATTCCAGAATGCTTTAGGCTCGGGATGGTTTCCTCCTACCGAAAAAAGGAGCCCGTTTATATCCATACTTCATAAAAAAAACTGTCAAAAGTGACTGAGTTCTCATGAAATATAGCATGATTCGAGAGAAGAGCCATGTCAGTAGCGATTGAATTCCTACATCCCTTTGTTTCACCATTTTGGAAAAAAGATATTCGTATTATATCTCTCTTATCCCCTCCTTTCACTTTAGTATTTCTTACCCTACTATAGCTTAGCCTTCTTACGATTCACTCCTTTATATGGTCGTTTCCTTTTCCCCTTCCGTTGCGAGGCCATTTTTCATTTAACTCGCTTTATATTGATTCCAATTTCTCCACTACCGTCGCCACATTGGATTATCGTGAAGTTCTTTCTCGTCTCTGTGAATAAAGCCACACTCTAATGGATGTAGAATGGTTGAGAGTTCAACTACTTTTGTGACAAGGGAGGAGAGGTGAAATAAATAAATAATTATTAACTAAAAAATACAATTGAATAGCAATGCAAACAAGATTGTCATATAAATATAGGATAATTTTCTGTTATTTAGCGCAATGGAGGAATGGTTGGTAGATAATATATTGGCGATTACATTTCGGTAAAATAATTGTGCGTCAATTAAATCATGGTGCTGGCTAAATTAATGAGAAGAATGTTGTAACCAACTCTGTGACTGTGAAACTGGAGTCAAGGTTTTTTTGTCAGAATATTCAGGAGATCGCTTTTATCGCCTTCTATGCATTATCAGTAGTCATCACAGAGTCTTAAAATGCCCCTTTCCCCTTCTTGATCATCATTTAAATTTTTAATTTAACTCTTACCAAACATTAATGCATGCCTTGCAGACCTAATAGGTAGGTGTATAACAATTTGTTTGAACAGTTTTACAAACCTCAGAAAAATATGCACTCTCTCACTCACACACGATACGGGTTTTGGGGCTGAGCACCATCATCAGGTGACGAAGCAAGGCGAACAACCTGTATATATACCACAAAAGGAACGGAGGGAGGGGTGGGTTGGGTGGCTGGGGGATGTAGTAGTTAGGGGGTGGACCCGGTTTGTACTGTGGGTAGTGTTGGAGGATGGGGAGATAAGCGGTGCGGTGCAGGGCTGGTAGCAGACCTTGAGTGGTACGATGGGGGAGCGGAAGCGGCGACTGCGCCATGGATAGGAGAGAAGGCAGGGTACAATAGGTGCCTACTTTTTCTCGTAGATTGCAGGACCAAATTAATATGCATATGTGCATGAATTCATTGTATACCAGAGTACGTATTTAGCTACTAGAGTACTTTAAGCATTTTAAGTACTCCTTACACTACATTAACTCTCTACCATGCAACTCTACCTTTTTCTGTGCATATTTTATGGAAGGACACAATTACCGTATGCTTTTTTAATGTTTGTAAATGACGAATATTGAGAAAGCTATTAATTGAAAAAGATTACCAGAATAAATAATTAATAAAGTATTCATATTCTGTTACAAACAGATAATTTTGCCTATCGAACCTGATATTTTAATTAAATTTAAAATTTCTTCGGGTGTCCAGACCCTAAGGAAGCCTACCCTGGCTGTGTCACTGGAGATTTTCAAATGGTCGTTCATAGACCACGGAGTGGGGGCGGCGAGGGGGGGGCAGAATCAACGCAACCCCTGAGACGGAGCACCCCCAACTCTCTCTTTCTCTCTCCCTCTCTGAATACTATCGACGAGCACATCCATTTGAATGCGATAGGTGCAGAGTGGTCCAAGAGGCCCTCGTCATTCGACTCCGTTGGGTGGATGCCATTCACGTGGCCCTGAGAGGATTCCGCAGCTGCACAGAGTGGGTGGGCTGCTTGCATTGTGGTGGGTTGGAACTGAGGGTGGGTGGGAACTGGGGTGGGATGCTTGCATTCCTATGCGATGGGCTCATTGATGCAATATGCTTCATCGAAACGGTGCGCCATCATTGTACGACCACTGAAATGGGCCGCGCGCACACTTGATTGATCATTGATATGATATCCGCGCGCAAATTGATAAATCATCACTTAGCATTTCAATATGTGGTTGAGAGATCTGTTGGAATTATAGGGATTTTATGGACATAAATTTTGAAGTGCAGGTTCGTGCATAAATAATCACCTAACTCCAGAACTTAGATAACTCTTCCACTAACAAAATTTTATGTATCCTTCTCAAAATATCGAGGACATTTTTTGGAATTATATTAATGCTTATGGCAAAAGCTGATTTTTAATGAATGATAATTTTGGAAAATGCTCACAGAACTATTTACTAAATTGTTCGACTTGAATTGACGTGAAATGTATCATCAATAAACATTACCCTTAATGGTAACTTGACAATTAAAAAATTTACAATATCTTTAAGGCTTGTTCCGGATTGTCCACTATGAGATCTGCGTAAATTACCATAGGCGTTATATAAAACGATAATTTGATTGAATTTACAATGAGTTAGCTTATTGTCAGTTTTCCGGTTAAATGTTATTTTTTTTAATGGGTAATGAGTATACTAACGAATAAGCACCAATAAAGAATTAAGCTATACTTTATAGCTATGGAATTTAACTTCATGCAGTGAAGAAGAACAACTTTATATTCCAGGAATCCATCTAAATAATACTGCTATGCGGCACCAGCAGTGTTTTGATAAAATAATGTATAGATATTTACTAAAAGTTGAAATATGGTTCAAAAGCATGAGGGAGAAAAAGGGAAAAAAGGAGCGTGAGAGACAACTCTTTTCACATGAGAAGACATCAGATTATTGTGTAAAATGTTTCACAAGGTTACTTACCGCATGAATGAAAAATATTTTTATTCATGTATGCACTATTATTAATCAACTGCACACCGATCCTGACGGAGAGAAACGTGATCACGGTCCTCTAACGCGTGCGCTCTTGTCATCGTTATTTTTCAAGTGCGCTCATGAGAGCGACCACGTGATCGTCAGTCTTCAAAATTTGTCGGGTGCTTTAAATATGTTGCTAGTTTTTATTGATGGAAGACCGTTTAAGGCAACTGAGAGCATTGCTCTTCTGGAGTGGTTCTCGTGTTTGGATAGCGATAACGACAACGCGAAATAAGGACCCGTAATTCCACCTCCACTCAAGTTCACGGTTCGAAAGCAAACTTCACAAGAAAGATTGACGATGGAAGTGAGATAAATTTTTAAGGTACTCGGTGCTGAAGCGGTGAAATTTATTTCCCTAATCATCGACTACTATCGGACAACTGCCGTCGTCCTCATCCAAACTCAATGAGCTTCCCCGATGCTTCGAACTCCGTTAGGGAACCCGAATACCCTTCATTGTGAGAATAGGCACAAGAACCCCCGCATAACATCTCCGCTTCATCCAAATGGGCATGGACCTTGCACGTGCACTGGAAACCCAAAATTTTGATTAAAACCCTGAGGCCTTCACCCCTCACCCTCCCTCAATCCCCTACCCAGAATCCCCCTCGCACGTCACCCCAAAGGGACTACCATCCTGCTGTTCACCTCTCCCTCCATCATTCTACCTCGATCCCCTCAAATACTTCTTGCAGCGTCCACATCACGTCACCATCAATTTCACCACCACCAATCCCCGCTCCCACTGCGAGTAGATTTCCCATTCAGGGGGGGAGAGACCATTGTTGCGAGCCAGGTATCCGTGATCCCGATTCCGTTTCCAAAGGCTACGATTCAGGCGATCTCGACGACCTAAAACCCCTTCCCATCTCATCCACCCCCATCCTTTTCCCCTTGAGGCCCAGTGTTGCCAAGCTTGCCCCTTTTACAAGTATTTGATGAAAAAATACAAGTTTTAGCCGATAGCGATAAATCTATCTACCTTTCAGGAAAAATGTATTTCATAAGTCAATTTTTACATTTTGTATTCCACATTTCTTTATTTCCAAGTACATTTATGAAATCATAGTCATTTTCAATTTGTATATAATACCCACCGTCCGTAGTTCCATACACAACTCAGAGTACTGAGAGGGGGGGAGTTTTTGTTGTTTCACAAAACGAATGGCATGTATATTTTCTTTTTATAGCTCTTAACTCATTTGGTAACTTTATTAATTATTTTTCCCATGCACGTAATTTTAAACTGACAAAGGTGTAAAATAAATAAAAAATAACCATGCCGATACCGACAGTTCGAATGCAATATTAGATAAATCAATTATACAGGAGTCAACAGTAAGGTTCATGTGCTTATAAATTGTTCTACAACTCTTTATCTTGTTAACATTTGTCTAAAGACAGCTGCCGTATTTTGGCTTAAAATACACCAACTTTCCAACTTCATGGTCGCCGGTTACAGTCCCTACCTAGGCATGAGAGATGTCTTCGTTTTAGGATTAAGAACATGGAGAAACTGGTGCAATAGAACTTCAACGCCACCTGCTTCTTTCCTGTGTAAGTGCAAAAAATAAAATTAGTATGGGGAAGAAGAAAGAATTATTTATTAAGTAGATTCATATTTTGTTCGTCATAGCTTTTAAGAACATTGATACACCAAACATACATCAATAATGCCGAATAATCCGAGACGTTTCACTTATATGTGTGGCTTAGCATCAATTCATGCTCTCAAGATTAAAATGAGACAGTGAGATAATTGTCTTTACTGTGGCTAGTTTGAGACTAATTATTCCCTTATATCACATTACTAAAAGCAGGAAAAACGAGACTTAAGAGCCCTATGGGCGCTGGACTATCTTCCGTGCGCTGAAAGTCACAGCTCGCGCTCACGCGTGACGAGAATGAATACGTTGAATCATAGGAGTTTTTATAGCAATTTTTTGCATTAATAATTCATGCGTTCGAGTAGCTGTATGTGAAATTATCTGCTTTAGACGACGCTATTGTGACTGCCCTTCTATCCATAGTTCAGGCAGTGCAAGGTAATTGACTTTATTTTTAGTCTGTCAGTTTTTTTTATTGCACTTTTCAGCTTCTTACCACAGCATTTTAATACTTTGACAAGCATATGAAAACGGTGCAATAATGGTCGATGCTTCAGAAACTTTGAAATAACATCTAATGCCGAGGTTTTAGAACCAAAACTACCTCATGAATGTACAATAAATGTCTTTTTCCTAATACCTGTCTTCCATTTCAGATAATTCCTCCATTTAAGTTGACTATTGGTCAGTCATATTGTCCTGACACTCTAAAAAATCTCCCAGTCTGTACCTGATTTTCCTATACCATTGACAACTACTTTATTAGGACCTTCCTTATGCTAAGCGTATAGTGAGTATAAACAGCTAGTGCTGGAAGAATATTACATTCTTGAGAGTGAGGCCAAGTTGTTGAAACTGGTCTAGGTGTTCTATATATAAATGGTGTGTAAATGTCAAAGTTCACTCTTTTAGCTCCACTTTGGCCACGTCTCAAATGTGCCGCGAGCATCTGGGACTCGGCACAGAAAGATTTAATTCCCGAGGTAAATAAAGACACAGGAAACCGCACACTTTGCTAACAACAGCTACAAGGGAACAGAAAGTGTTACGCAGGTGGTATAAGGACAAGGTTGGGAACCGTTAGAGACTCAGAAGCTACACGCTAGACTAGTTGTAAGATAACTTGAAAATTTCACATAAGGTTAGTTTCAGTACGAAACGGAGGATATTATTTTGACACCGTGCTATATCTGTAGAACTGATAGAAGCAACAAAATAAGAAAGATACACTGCCGAACTGATAGGTTCAAAATTCCCTCTTTCCAGGCACCATTATCAATTATAAGTAAAACTGGAAAACGGCGTGATACTAACATGGGAGCTTTTCCTTATTCCTTCCCCTCCCATGGCTGGTGCCCTAACTACTCCTGTCATACGCATCTGCGGCGGCTTGCAGGGTAGTCTATAGAAGTAAGTACGTCTTCATTCTACCATGCTAACGTGACAACAACATAAGACGTTTTACTTATTACCTCCCCATTCATGGCTGGTGTCCTAAAACCCCCTGTCACATGCCTCTGCGGTGGCTCAAACGGTTAGGTATATGTAGGTGTAGGTACGTCTTCATTCCGCAATGCTTATTCTCATACTATTCAGGTTATTGAATATTGCCTCTACAGTGATGGAAGGCGCAATTTCGTCTAGCTTAGACCAATTTGTTTCCCTTAGGACGAGGGAATTCAAGTCCTATACTCGGTTGAGAGGATCCGAAAGCGATTGCCCCATTTCATTGCGGCATTTCTCGTTCGCAGAGAGAGCTCTCAATAGAGTCAGCACCGTGTACTTTCAAAGAGCATGATGGGAAGAGGGATCGATTGTCCGCTCCAGTGATATTGGCTCAGGTAAAGCATGCACTTTCCAATTGCCCTTGGGGTTCTCGGGGGTCACGAACCGATTTCCTTTGAAATCAAAGTGAACGACCGATCGTGCGAGCTGCAAGCATTTGGTTCCGAGTTAGATGTAGTTTCTCGGGAATATAATGACAAACGTGTTCAATTTATTCAAATAAATACAGGTTTGCAAATATTATAAATGAAATATAGAGTACTTTTTGAATGCTCAAGTGTTTTTTTTCACTCTTTATGTCGTAAAATGGTTTTATGGAGCACGACCATGATAAGCGAATATTTCTCGCTTTTGAGCTAATTTTTTTAACTTGGTGAGTAGCTCAGCGTCCATACAGACCAATATCTTGATAATTCCACACTTAATTACTTGATTGCTTCTGCATATGCAATAGAATGGAATTTCCAGCAATTGAGGTAGATTCCTTTTCTGCCTACCCCAGTGTCACGGGTTTTTTTATTTCGTCTGGGTGGGTTTTTCCCGTCCCAGGGATTGGTTTGGTGTGTATTTCCGTTGTTTTTAGTTAATATTCCTTACGTAAAAGTCGCTAAGTCTATTTACATGATAATGCTAAAGAAACAAAAAAAACAAGCTGAAGAGGGATGAAGAAAGTGAAGCATCTCACTATCAGGGTGTGGAAGAGCTGGCTTTAAGTAAGATTGAACGTAGGGCTGAAGTGTACCAATCTTCGGATTGAGCAATTGTTGAACAATAGAACGTAAAATGTGAAACTTATAAACTCTTTACTGAAAAGTTTTCATTCGAATAATATCCATAGGATGTTATATCACGCACTTCAGTTTGTTGTCACGATCTCTTGAGAAATATCTTCGAGCGTTGCAGCCGGACATTGAAACGCGAAGAGTTTTCTAATAACTAAGTCGATTCTTTCTCGATGGTGGGCGAAGTAACTTTGTGGAATTTCGACATTGTGCCAATATACCAATACTTTATCGAAAATACCAAGTGATTCTTCATTCCATAAGTTGATTCTACCAGCTCATGTGTCCTTCGTTTCTGCTGTACGCCTCCCATTTATAAATGTAATTCAAGTCTGCTTCGTTAGAATCGGCGTTTCGTATCAGAAGAAATGGTTTTATTTTAATTTAAATCTATGGTAGGTAAGGTAGAAGGGAGGAGAGAAGACGCCAAGGCGTAGATTGGAAAATAATACATGACGAACGAAATTACAATATAATAGATGCGAAAGTGATTTTTTTGGAGGAAAATGATCTACCCAACATAGCTGTTACGCGTAATTTGTTCATTAACTTTACGAATGATTCCGCGCTTTTTCATAAAATATTTTTACTAAACATTTTCCTGGATAATTCAATACGGTGCCGCAACAATTCCGCTTCTAATATACCCATTTTCTTGGAGTATTACCTGCACCACTGATCATTTCAATTTGGTTGGTTGGTAGTTATAAAGTTTCCTCTGAGCTATCGCATGGTATGATTCCATCTTTATTCTTCCTCAACCTATGGACCGAGACTGCGTTTTAATAGCCTATCCGACGGACTGAGTTCTACCCCTGAAGTAATACCATCCAAACAGCCTTGTAGATGTTGAAATGCAAATGAAAACCTTCCACCACCATTGGGAACGGGCCTTCCACGTGGGATACCTTACGTCACATCTAATGTTCTTGAGCCACTTTACTCCATAAGAACTGTTCGGCGTGATGCACTGTCATTGCACTCACTGTTTACTACCTTCTCACATAAAAATACGACCTCTTATGTATCTCCTCGTAACTTTTGTTTGCGGACCGCAGCTTAAGGTGGTTAGACCGATTTTTGCTTATTTATAGATTTGCGGGAAATTTTGTGTACGTGTTCTCATTAGTGATATGTATAAATAAAAGTGAAAAAATTGCACCATGCCGATTTTTTTGTCAATTCAATGCTATTTTAATTCGTAGCCTTGTGGCACATGATAATTATATTTCGAAGGAATTCGATTACAAACTTACAGACTTTCTTCTAAACGCGAATTAATCCATTTATCACTGGCATAATTGTTGCTAAAAATATATATATCAAGGTGTCACGCTAAGTCCAATATTCGAAAAACATATTTCAATATAATTCCATCTAAATTTGGAATGCCACTCCAAAAACTCAAGCCATAACATGGTTTTAATTTAGAGACAAATCTTGTATCATTTCCATTACTGCCTGTACGGTGCGTCACAACGCATAAACATATACAGTTAAATGAAATGTGGCCCTAGAAATTTTCTTTCTACTTCCTTAAAAATATACAGGGGTTTGCTTGATACTACCGTCGGATCTTATTTTCGTGAATGCGTAATTACATTCGTTACTCTCGTTATTGGGAGATTCATTTGTTTTGTTTGTCAGAAAGAAAGTTGAAATGAAATAAAGAAAATTACACTATGCATAGCACATATTAATCGAAATCATAAGGTACAAATGGCTAACCCTCTGAACAATTGGTCGATGGTAACTAATATTTTCTGCTTTCCGATGCTAATTGGATATTTTTTTGTATTGTAAACGCCAAATTCACGTTCTCAGCTCTCCGTAGACACCTCGGTCACTAAACTCGACCAACTCGTTCCGGAGGTACAACTGAATTGAGTGCGCGCCGTGCCCACAGAAGCCCAAATTTAGACCCCCACGTGTAGAGCTGTGACGTCACCTCGCAACCCCCCCTCCGCTCGCAACATACCATTTCCTGTATTCAACGAAACGGGCTATTCAGTCATAGTTTTAGACATTCTGTAACCCTTATAGTTTATGCACACGAGACCCTCGAAAGTACACAAATATTGGTCGTGGTAAAACCTTGCATGACACCGAGAATGAACCATAATATGTTCATTCGCATTTACATAAAAAAATATTAAAGGGTGCACTCAAAAACAAACGAGAGCCGCTCCAGCCTCCTTGAGATTAGATTACTAGTTCGTGCTCCTGAAGGTGATATGCGTACGGCGAGGGTCGGAGGGCCGTTCTCTCATACCACCAGCCTGCCCGTCTACGAGTTGGTCGAATGGCGGAAATCCCTTGCCAAGCCTCGTCCCTTGCAGTGCATAAAGCGACTCCTGCCGTCAAATCACACACTTTCCTCGCCACCGCCTTCATTCCTCACAAGCATTTGGCCTCGTCACTCACCTTCCGTACTTCGTGTGAGACTCTTCTTTCGTGAACACGCAGTGACTTGTGCTCCACGAGGAACCTCCCTGGGTCACGTAATCCACCTCCACCAAGCCTCCGGAACGGAGGGATCGGACAACCACTGGTTTATCACGTAAGTTTGACGTCATTTTATAAATTCTATCTATACATATATTAGGTCTATGTTGATTCATTATCGATACAAATCCTGTGTAGTGGTAGCGAAACATAGTGTTAGTCCCCTGCGCGGAGAGTAGTAACATTATGCCGCCGCGGTGGCGGCGGGGTGAAGTCCTCACCTGCCAATCCGAGGGCCGCGGGTTCAAGTCCCACTTGGTTTGGTTTTTAGCATGCCCAGGGCATGGGTGTTTCTGTCTAGTTCTGGTGGTTCGGCCCCTGAGAAACCTGAAGACAATCCAATGGCTTATCGGGATCGAAGGGGCATACGAACCACCAGAATCGTCCGAGACAAAACAAAGGTGGGGAAGGCATTCGTGGAAGGGGTTGGCTAAAGAGTGAAGGGGAGAAGATAGCGTGTGTTAGGCAACGCTGCCAACATAACTGTATTTAACTTTTGGGGTTGAAAAGTGCCAGGAGGGTGTTAAGCGATAATGTTTACGAAATACGCTGATATATTAGTAACCCATGGGAGAGTCCCATTTTAAGCCCGTTTCACACTATACTTGATCCAGCACGAACTCGTGGATACTCATTAGTATGGTACCTTTCCAGTATCGTGTGATATAGAACCAGCATGCTGGCTAACAAGGTTAATTTCTATCAAATAGGCTGAGCTTCTTCAGTTTATAATTGATGTGGTACTACTTGCGACAAGCTCCCAGTAATACCTATTATCCTTTGATCGATCACGTTAGCTTTTACAGACCCAGTGCGATCTTCACTTTATGAAATCCATACTTTCTTTTGGCTATCAGTATTTTTCAGGTCGTGGTCGTGTAAAAACTTCTAGGACAGCACCAGTGATACTGGATTCTGTCGTCAATATCTGGTATCAGAAAGTATATTATATCTTGTGCTGGATCATGTATCGTGTAAAACGGACTTGAAATTGAATAATGATAAGGGTAACAATAGTTATTCTATGCTCTTTTTATTTAATTTTTACATGTTTTTTTAACTCGCTTCTCCATGGATCCATGGTTACCACTTCATTTATAATGAAATAATAGTGATGTAATAAAATACCCTCGTTCATCTGTGTTCCGAGATGGAAGAGTGGTAATGTATACGACTATCGTTCCGAGGTATAGTTAGAGAGTCGTCCCATCAAATCCACAACATGTCGAATGTTTTTTAGTAAAGCATCCTAGTTTTTTAGACCTAGAAAATAAAATATTTTTAAAACGACATTAGTTGTTTGGCTAAAAAGTAAAAATTATAAACTGAAGAAGCATCTTAAGCTTGCATTTCTAAGGAAAAAAAAGTTATTAAAAATAAAAAAAAGAAATATCTTATCACTCGATAAATAATATATTCTCTCGAGTGAATGAAAGTTCAGCCAAGCACTGGAAATAATAAAATTCAACTCAAGCGAATTAGCCACACAATGGTTTGCCTATGAGCATAAAAATAAAACAAAATTGTTTTCAACGATATAAAATGTTTAAAGTTGTCTATTTATGCAAGACCACAACGAAAAGCATGGGTGCTCTTTCATTTTCGATATTCATTTAATATGATGATTTTGGTATTCAGTCGAATAGAGAGATTTAAAATACAATTTCTAGAAAATCTTTAAATGAATTAAATTTAAGGTGCGAAATATAAATGAGGTCACGCCCCATGCTTTTCGTTGTGGTTTCCATAAATAGACAACTTTAAGTATGTTATATTGTGTGGCTAATTTCCTTGTATTGAATTTAATTATTTCCAGTACTAGGCTAGACATTCATTCACTTGAGAAAATATTATTTTTACTTTATAGTACGATGTTAATATACATATTTCTTTTTTTATATTTTTTAATACAATTTTATTTTCATAAAAAAGCAGGCTTAATTTTTTTTCCATTTTTTATTTCCAATATTAAATTTATCTGTAGTTACACGATCAATACTCAGGTTCCATACACTTACTGTGCATTACTTCGAATGATGGGTTTATGGTATTTTCTTAGCCATTAAGAAAGGCTCCTGGGGCCTCATTCAGTAAGGACTCGACGCGGTTCAACCTCGGAAAATCCATGGGTGTGACGTGACAGCCCCCGATGAGTCACAACTTTTGAATGGCCCTATATGACATTTTCGTTGCCGCGACGTCAAAATTTCGTCACTATCGAGACTCGGAAATTCCGAGGCCATAGTGAATAGTTCCCTCAGAACTCGACAAATTTATATTCCATCCGATAGCCCACGAGTAATTCAGTACAGTTGCTCCAAATATGGCACCAAAACAGAATAGATTAGAGAGAAAATGTATTGTTCTTGGGCGTTGAGTACATTATAAACATACATGAACATATTACACGGTGAGCCGCCGCAGAGGCATGTGGCAGGGGGTGCTAGGAGGCCATCAGCCATAGAAAAGGGGGCAATATGGAAAAGGAGGGTGGAGAGGACTGAGGTGAATTGTGTTTTAACTATGTGTCTAAAGATAGTGTCACGCTGTTTTTGTTCATTTATGGTTCGAGGAAAGAAGGAACTTTAGTACATGTGAACTCGACAGTGCATATTTCTTATTTTGTCACTCCTATCAGTTCTAGAGATTTAGTGCGGGGGTAAAAAAAAATTCTCCATATCGTACTGAAACTCGTATCATCGGATTTTTACAAGTAATCAAAGCCTAGCAAATAGCCCCAGAGTCTCTAACGGTTCCCAACCTAACCCTACCATCAACCATGTGACAATTCTTGTGCGCTCGTAGCAGTTATTAGCAAAGCGTGTGGCTTTCCTTAGTGCTTTTTCGTGAATAAAATCTATTTCTTGCAGTTTCCCAAGTTCTCACTGCGTATTCGAGATTTGGCCTAACCAAAGCAAAGATGAGAAAATCTCTACCGCTTTTTCGTTTGAGAACCTAACCTAGTTTTAATGCAAGGCCGCAAATTTTCCGTTTGTGTTTGCCCCACGGTAGGTCTGTACTCAAGGTAATTCCTAGGTAAATGACTGCACCTGACTCCTTTATGCTAACCCCTCACACTTTACAGATGTAGCGTTGATGTGATTTCTTTCGTAAGAAGTGCTCTGTAGTACATTTACCTAGGTTAAGTTCGATACCCCACTCAAAACACTAGGAGTGACGTTCTTGAGGTGAGGTGAACGTACAGGATTGACTATGGTGATTTTAGAGCTCAATAAATTAAGTGAAAGCGAATACATTTTTTAAGCATATAGGACACAAGTACATGAACGTAGACCAACAAAGACAAATGAATTATAAAACTAGATTTCTCAGAAGCTGGGTTTCTCTCAAGTAGGGAACGGCAATTCTCAGAGCCACTCTTTCGCTTTCAATTTCAGCCAGATTCAATATCACCAGCCTACAGTTTCCGGTGCCATGTTAACCATCCAAATTCTCTAATATTCATAATCGAGATCTACGATGGTGAATAGAAAATGAATTTCCCTTCCCAACACCAAGTCTTTCGTTCCCTTTCCACTGCGAAACCCAACACCATCGCAACTCTCGGAAATTGATCCAGGGCATTTTTACCCGAAAACAGAATATGAGGTTACGCTTCGTGTTATCATCCGCGTGCGCAATACGATCATGTTTCGTGAAATTATAACGCAAGCGTATACTTATCAACTTCTTGACGATGTCAGGTAGTATATAATACTTGATTTTTCCTTGTATTTTTTATTATCAGACCAGAACTATGTAGGTATTTAAAGAATGTCAAAAGGGATGAAGCAGGTTAAGTTAGATCTAAAACGTCCGGAACTTCAAAACTTTGAATTTCGATATCGTGATGGTTCTTGCATTTTTTGCACAACGTTATCTTTTACGAATGTCTCAGATCTCATATCCTGGTTTGGGGTGTATTAGCAATCGCCTTAAGAACATCATGCCATTTCCCAATCCGATTGATTAAAAAATAGTGAATTGTCGATGCGAATCAATTGCACCTCGCCATTTCGATGATTTAACATATTCCTGCTCCCTTTTGTTGCCTGTCTACTCCCGAAACATCGTTTTGCTCGACAAAATTCCTCACCGTCTAAGGAAGACCTTCGAAAAACGTCATGTTCCATTTTCTTTTGATGGACCGAAAAGGAAATATGCAGCTGTTCCCGCAGGAAGCCGATGGCAGCTGACTGCACGGAAGGGAACGTGATATTGAAATGAAGACTTCAAAAGCGATGCGAACAAGTTTGGATTTATTGCTTCGCAAGAGGTAAAAAGTGATTTTTTTAAAGTATTTGAACATCTAATGAACATATTTGGAAAAAGAAGAAGGGAAGACACTGCCTTTTTATATGATTACTCATCCTTGACGACTGAGCTATATTTTTGTTAAGTATTGCCCAATGAAATTGTGTTATCGCTTCCGTCGGAGGCCATAAACACTGACGAACTTGGGTCATGTTCTTAAATGCATTTTTTGAACGTTTAAAATATTTTCGATTCAAAAAACGTTCGTTTAACTCAGGATGCACGTACTTTTAGTGAGAGTGGTTCATTCTGCCTTAATATCTGCTCAATATATCGTTGACGTAAAACTTAATGATTCCAAAACTCTGCAACTTTTTAAAAACTTGATTTGCTGGAAAAAAAGATAAAAACTACTTCACGCGCAAACTGCCCTAAAAAAAGAAAGTCATTGAGACCGTTGCCAGGGGACGTGATCGATTGAAGTATGTATTCAGTTGGAATCCGTTATTGACGTATTCTCACATTTCATTTAAAAATTCATGACAGCAGCAGCGCACGCTCTGAACACACAAATGTTAATAATTTATGGCGCGAACATTGACCGTAAACGAATTTATGTTGTGTCAGTGTACTTACCCGCATTGAGGCGTCAGGTTTTCGGAGTTATTTCCATATATTCACGATCCCATGCTATGTATTCCGGAAAAATAAGGGTTCGCTACGCGGATGATGTGGTGTTAATGAAGGGAAAAGATTTTTAATATCATGACGAAGGAATGAAAACTTGAAAATAAGAGGGCATGCTTCTTAGTAGGAAAGTTTTGCCTGCCTCATTGAAGAGATAACATCATCGTAGGTAATCATTAAGGCTTGGGTTCGATTGGTGGATTTTCCTCTCTTTAGAGCATGGTTTATTTGCATTGTGTTTGAAGTTATGTGCAATCAATATTTATTGTATTCTGTTATTTAAAATTCAGACTTACCAAACCTTTTATGTCAGTTCCAAAGCAATATGTTTTTGACGACATTAATAAGATTTTACGAAACCCGACTCACTACGATACATTAGATCATGAGAATAAAATTAGAGATCTAGACTGCAGATCGGATAGGTTTTTTAAGTGAAATGTCATTTTTCCCGCGAACTATAAGAGACCATAACAGCTGCTAACGAGACTTTTTACTAGGTTTATCAATAGGTGGTGTAGCTAATTAGTTGATTTACTCCCTAATGCTTTTATTCTTATCTACTACCTGGTACTAACAACACGTGGTACATGTTCCCAGTATAGCTTTTGTATCTTTGTACGTTTGTGTTGTTAAAAACTACATTAAATTAAATAGTTTATTAAAAATTGATGAAAAACCTATATCGTAGTGCATTTTGGTGAAATTGCACTTCCTGACATGCATTTGCAGGTTTTTACTAATGAATCAACTTTGCTAATGCATAAACCTTTGTCATCCGAAAGTATGCAATTCCACGCCATGAATGAAAAGTTAAATTCCTTCAATTTAAATAAACATGAGATGGGAAAAGAAATAGTGTTATCATTACGTGATAATTTTTGTGTTGGAATATCTTCCTCTCCCCCACGATACAGACTTCGCTTCAATATAATATGTTGCTCCACAAAAAGGTCATAGCAAATATTTTTTATATAACCTTGGAAGCAGTTACCATCTCTTTTTTACCTATATTATGTTCACTATTGAACGAGAAATAGAGTTACAGAAGTCATTACTCGAACGCGGCTCCTGGAAAATTTTAAGTGAGTACATCGTTGTATATTAAAAAAGTAATAATTCGTTCATTGTTTACGGCCTTGAGCAAGATCCACGACCAATCGAAGCCCATCCTATTCACGGAATTATCCTTGTATTTCCAAAATCTAAACATATTAGGTCTGTCAGCATGTGAAGCCTCTTTTCAGCTAAACAAGAATCCCGAAAGTACCTTCAAAAGTCTTCCAAGGGGGTTGATTGAAAAAGTAAATAAGTTGATAATAAGTTGCTACTGCCGTAGATGTATGGGATTGGGCAATATATAGTAATTCCTTAAAATATTCGAAAGAAAAACATTTCCCGCAACCTGGGTTCGAACCCCAGTCACCTTATGAGGATAACCGGCTTAGCGCCTCAACCCACTGGGTGACAACCATTGTTGGGAAGAAGCACTGCAAAGGATTTATATGGAGGAAGATTCTTTGATAGCGTTTTTATCACGAACCCAAGCCTATGTGGAAGAAAGCCGTGACTCATTTCCCGCATTCAATCTACAGTTTCAGAAAACAATTGCGTCGTTTAGATCCCAAACATCAGTCTCGCGATGTCTCCTTGTTAGATTCTCAATATATCAAGAGTGACAGTACGAGTATTAATATATGATGAATAAAAAAAATTGATTTATAATGCCATTTTATGCATCTTGAGTTGACACATGTCAAACTTGTTCAAATCTGACCACTGAAAATAGGTAGTATTTATTCAGCAATACAAATATCCAAAGACGGTTTTGATCGCATTAACGGGTAAATTTCTTCACATTCAGAGCTAAAATTTATTATCCGCTGGGAAAACACCAGATATAATGTATAATGGTTCATATTTTTGCTTTCTTTTACCATCACTCGCGAGTATTTGGTTTTTCAAACTTCCCTCGTTATTTAGTTTCACGGTACTTTCTACTAGAGCCGTCAATAAACGTTTTCATCTCTTACAGTTACCCTATTAGCCTCTCCTCTTTTTCGATTTTCATGTATTTCTTTCTATAGCCACTCTTTAAAGGACGTAGTCATTAGTCAGTCGGCCGCCACTTTTTCCAGGAGTTTGTATGTTGTTGTTCTTACTTGCCGCGAAGAGTATCTATAACCATTGTTCTTGAGTACCTGTATGAACTCATCACTAGCTCCATTAGTGGATATTTCAACCAGATATATTTTTAGAAAATGGACTTAAGGTACTTTAAGAGGTAAAAAGGGGTCATTTTGTGCATATTTTAACCATTTTTCACGTCAAAAAAACATTCTAGGACCATATAAAAGCGTATCCTTGAGAATGGCATTACGTGCCGAAACCTTGGTCGGTGTTGTATTTTGTGGTTGATAATATACTGTGTGGAAATTTACTAACTTTGTTTTATTTAAAATGATTCTAGGACCACACTTTATTTAAGTAAATCTAATTATATTCTGGGATTCAGCATAAATTCAGTAAAAAAATACAATGAATATACATCATATTTATTTGTCTTCATTAAAGCATGTGATGTATAGGATTTTCGGCGTGGTATAGCGGGAAATGAGGTTCATAGACTCGCCAATGCCCATTGAGCTACAAAGGAGGCAATTTACGTTTTCCAACAGTCGACAAAATTTACAGACACACCCCTCCCTTACTTATAAGTTCCCAAAATTATGCCGACGCGATATCTCTCACAATCCCTGGAAAATCCTAAATTCCAACCTCGGGTGACGTGAAGGATATTAGGAGTTTCGAGAGGGTGGTGTAGAAATTTGGGTTCGTGAAGAAAAGCGTAACCTTTCCATCTTCACTCCCGAACCAAGCTCTTCCCTACACCTGGCGACAGCCCTACCATTTTCATCTCTCAATCTCCCGCCCCCTGCCATTACTCACTAACCCCCTTCATTTTCCTTATACCAGGGTAATTCTATTCTTTCCCTGGCGGGACCACCAACCATCCATTGTAATTGCGCCGGCCCGCCGGCATTTGTTCTTCTATTGAAATGCGGCGACGGAGGTACGTAGAAACGGATGGACAATTGACAGTTAAGGCTTGATCGGGTATGGCCTCAAGAATGGAACCGGAACCCATGTATTCTCGCACACTATCGTCATGACTGTGCATCATTGCTATTAGACAAACACCGTGACTGTAAATATAAATTGTGTATTTCTGCGATAGAAGCTTTTGACGTCTGGTTGGAATGATATATATTTTGTTTAATTAATATCTGTATGTATTTATTAAAGTCTGTCTTGACTTTCGTCTGTCAGTATGGCAGTCTTTCCTGTTTTAAAGAAATCTAGTTGACCTATGAAGTTGAAATTTGGCAGAAATATAGGTCGTGATCAGAAACTGACCGAAGTTTTATCAAAATCCCAAATAGTAATTAAAAGGGGTTGTTTTACACCATATTTTTTATTTTTAGACTCACAAGAAAAGCCGTGGTTTCGAGGCAAAGGCTTCTTTTTTTCATTTTAAAATACCTTGCACTCAACACACTAGAATGAAACTTTCAATACACGTGACCTACGTGATCTACATACTGACCTGCGAGCCGCCGTAGAATCGTGGGGCAGAGACTGATAGGGCTCCAGCCATGGAAGGGGAGTGAATAAGTAAAAGAGGGGGAAAAAGGACAATGGGCAAAGGTGACACGCTGTTTTTTGATAATTACTAATGGTGCTTGAAGAAGGAATTTTGTACCTATTAGTTTGGCAGTGCATCTATCTTACTTTATCGCTTCTATCAATTCTAGGGATATAGCTTGGGGTCTAAATGATGTCCTTCGTCTCGTACTCAAGTTCACCTAATCTGTATTACTCAAGTAATCGAAGCCTAGTGTGTCACCTCCGAGTCTCTGGAGGTATGAAAAAATTAAGTATTTAATTATTGAATTTAATTTTCCTTTACGTTTATGTTTTCCTCAAAAATGCGTTTTTAATCGAAAATCGAGCATTTTGTCACCATTTCAAAGATATAATGTTTTATTTATTTGGTAAATGGCAGCAGGGGCTAGGCTCTAAGTAGTAACTTATACCAGAGGCATTCACGGCTAAGGTTATGTGACGTATATAATAATTTCATCTAGATTATAGTGCGATAATTTTCCACCCCACCCCCTCCATGAGTGTTTCATGACTCCTACATGTTATATGTGTTTTGAACGACACATTATGCATTTATGGCTGACAGAGCGAGATATCATCTCGCATGATGTTCAGTAAATTTAGTTTCATCATAATGAATATTATCTCATCTCTCCAATTATAAAAATAATCAGCTTCTTACCGCTATATTTTGTGAGTTAATTGCAAAAATACTAACCGTTTTCCTTGGAAAAAGGTATGGGTATGCACTCCAGAGAGACAGTGAGTTTTAAAAATGATGATATTCTAACGAATTGGTATTATCAGAAATTTAACAGTGTGTAGGTTGTATTAATTCTCAACTATTTTGAAAAATAAATCAATTACCTAACGCTGTAATATTTGGAAGGTTAGAATATGCACAAGAGGTGTATATTTAGGTGCATGGTGTAAAGTCGAACAAACTCGGCTGGGATCGAGCGCACCACATTTGTGGAACTTGCATGGAATGGCCCATGCATGTTGTATTTGGTTATGCAAATTATGCATGTTGAATTGCCTGTATTCAAGGTATAAGTTACTTTTTAAAATGACAACTACTTATTTTGAAGTCAACCTTATATACATTTTCAAAAATATATAGCATGAAGGATAAGAAAATTGATACCTCTGGATCTAATAAATTGTGAATAAGTGATAGTTTTCCGTATGACCACGAAGAGGGACCGCACTCTTCCCCAGTCCCTACATTCAAGGAGCCTTGAAGGAGCCCTCAGACAAAATATTTTTCTGGGAGGGAGGGTAGAATGTTCCCCAGACCCCCCAAATGCCTCAAGGCTGCCCTTGTTTCACGACTTTAAAACATCTTTATAAACTTTTCCTATTTCTAATACCGAATGAAAGGGGTAGTTATGGCGTGGATACAAAGCCGTCCCATGGATCCAGTATTAATTCCTTTTAAATACTTAAAACAACTTATGAGAAATTCGTGCTAGGTAAAATAATGGAATGATTAAGTCGTTGAACTTTATTTGCCTAAAATTTTAAAATCAAAGATATCAGGAATTTGTGGCTCTATCCAAGAAAATCGATATTATGGATCTTTTTCGAAGGGTTGATACAAATAAATATTTAATCAGTTAATTTGTTCATTAGAAAATATAAATAACGAATCTCTCGTTGAAAATTGTTAAAACACGCTCCCTGGACTTCAAAACGTATTTCTCTCGTGAATTTAAGAATACCATTCAGCTGAGAAAAAATTACTTTCCTGAGTAGTCTTTATCATAGAATTTTTTTTTGCTACAATATGTAATGCCGAGTAAAAGTATTTATTCTGAATCGATCTTAAAGCTGTTCTTATTGTGTACAATAAATTGCCATTTGCCACCTTGTAGCAGGAGAGGATAAAGTTTATTGCGAACGACGACAGAGGAAAAAACCTAAATATTTAAATAATTTACCAGTTTATGGTTCATCTAATTCTTTTTCAAAATTAAAAACATTCATATTATCATTTTCACGAATTTCTAGGTTATTTAATTAATTGTTTCTTGCCATTAGGTGGTGCCGGTGCACCACCCGTGCGCACGTCTATGCCTGAATATGTGTAACTCACACGCCAATGGCTTAGTCCGGTGTGAGCTCTACCCTCACATATCCAAACCAACCTTCGGGTTGAAGCACTGAGTGTGTGTGATTCTTTCGTGAAAGGTGGAGTAAAATAAAGCATTCATTTCACTTTCCGAAGCTATTAATAAAATTTCGCATTAACAACTGTCAGGAGCTTACATTTTTGCAGTACATTTCTGCTCCGAGGAGTACCGCATGAAAAGCGCAGATGTATCCAATACCCAGTTGAACAAAAGCGATCACAACAGCCAAATATTAGGCAAAAACTTAAGCATGTAGTTTAAATAAAAAGGCTCAGAAAGATCTGTTTTATCAGAAAAAGTCCCGCAACGCCAAAAAAGTCCCAAAACGTCTTTAAACAAGTCATTAAAAATGTTTTATTTAATTATATTGGTGAAGATTTGTATTTAAAACCACTAAAGTCCCTCTTTTACTAAAATTCAAGACTTTTTTTCCGCGCTCTAGTTATAACCACATCACCAAATGTTTTGCAATGATATAATAGGTCTTCAGGAATACCTACAATGAATCCACAACATTTTATTGATTGGAATTTATATTTCATACAATATTTTTTTAAGGGTATTGGGTTAACAAAATATAATATGAGATTATTTAGCATACATTGTAAACTTTCAATCAGAGATATACTGTTGTTTCACTATAAATCACAAGATGAAATAAAATTTTAATGGTTTTTAAATATAACTTTGGCAAAATGCTGTATCAAGTTTTGAATTAATAATCAATTTACCTAAATTTTGACCTGCAGAAGCATTTATTTCAGTTAGTAATGAGCTAAAAACGATTAATTATTCCACAATATTAAAAAAAAAACATTAGTATAATAGAAGTTAATGAATCAATACTATGGGTCAGTACACGTCAAATAACCGGCAAAATGGAGAAATTGACCCTTTTTCTCTCTGATTTCGTTCAAAAATTCTGATATTTTTGGGATTTACGTCTTAAGTGATAGGGTAAAAATGTTTTAAAATGTCCCAAACGTTGCTAAGTTACAGAATGGTTTGTGTGAACACGTAGTCGTGTTTTTTAGTGATACCTCTGTGAATATTTGTATTAAATAACAAAGTGACATGCCACTTTAAAGTTTAAGACATTTTACGCATCCCAAGTTTTCTAAGCTTAATGAAAACGTAAATTTTCAAGTAATAATCAAGGTGCGAAATGCTTGAAATTTTCCTTGACCATGAAGTCCTCCATCGCTTTTATTACGTATACATTAGTTGTGTGGTTAGTGTTAGGTCACCAGCCATGTAATGGAGAATATTTTGATAGGTGAATAAGTTAAGTGTATTTCGGGAGTATTTGGAGAGGATTTCAGTTTTCATTATGGTCACTTATTGTGCGAATTTTTTGTACCGATCTGTTTGGAAATGTATTTCTCTTATTTTATCTTTCCTGTTGGATCAAGAGATTTAGTGTGGCGTCAAATGATATTTTCTGTGTCACACTCAAACGCACCTGTTCTGAATTTCTCAAACAATTTTCGCAAGCAATCCGAGTGTCTAGCGGCTACCAACATAATCCCTCTAAAAGCTGTGAAGCACTCTTTATTTGCTCGTAACATTATTTAACGAAGCGCACAGCTTTACTTTGTAATTTATTTATTTTTCGAATTAAAGCATTTGGTCCAGGGCTTCAAATGCTCGCGACGTATTCGAGTTGCAGCCTTACTAAAGTGAAGTAGCACCTCTCTTTTTCATCCGAGGACCTTCGTACTCTACGCATGATAAATCCTAGTTTCTTTAAGACTGTGCCACATATATTTAACCCTTTGACTCCATCTGGGGTCTTTTTTGACCCCAAGCTTGATAAAATACTTGCAATCTTTGACTTAATCGAGAGAATCTCACCATGTTACATGTATGCCTTCCCACATATTTTGTCTTTCCAATCATATCATGTGGATATTACTTCGCACACTCTTTCATGTATGGAAACATTTATTCCATGTGGTGTCAAATTTGACCCCAGGTGAAGATTTTGTGGGAATTACGTTTTTAAGCATTAATTTCAATAATTATTAATGATATAAGGTTTTGAAAGGTGTTCAAACTATTTTCATTTCATACTCTACGCATTTGATGTATGCATTAATACAGTGTATATATATTGATTGAAATTTTAGTTAATTACCAATATTAAAATGCTATATTGAAAAAATTACCGTGATTTGGTGTAATTTTATAAGGATTATGAAATCTCGCATGAAAACTCTCAGCAAAAATTAATTAGAGCAAGGAGTTGCTCAGTTTGATGGAGACTAGTTACTATTTTATTAACTAGACATGTTCATGGCTTTGGGAATGCATCTTTTCCATGCAGATAGCTGAAAAAAATTTGACCTACGCGCAAAGTCATTCATATGGTGATTATTCCTCCATGACACACATCTTAGAGGTGGTTCACTGGGTATTCTGGAGGTGCATCAATATTGAAATGAACCGTTGCCCGTTTTCTCAGTCTGTTAGGCATAAACCCAATATCCATTTCTCCTTTCCATAGCTAAATGTTACTTGCAAAGTAGCATAGAATTTGTAATATCATCCTCATATGATTCCATATCTAGGATTTTACGTTTCCACTCATGCAATAATAAACGCACATCACTTATTGTTAGTTGCAATTTTTCACTTACCTCCCATTTTCAAACTTGTCTCCCGTGCCTATCGTACAATTCTCGCATCCTGACATTGTATGTTTTTGTTTGCAAAATATTATGGACATTTTTGTCAGCGTTGATAAAAAAGACATCTTGATAGTTGAAGAACATTTATCTCAAGGAACTGTCTCTTATTCGGACTTAGTTCACAAATCTGACTTGCACCTAGCAAAAGACAGTTATCAGAGCGCTTAAATGTATTACGTCTTTGGTCCAAAACATTTTGGAATTGGAAAGGGAATTGGAAAAATCTTGTTTATTTTCAGTAATATTGCATTTGTATTCATACTATGTGGCAATATAGGTTCCAATAAATTAGTGCCAAATAAATGTTTTTTTTATTTTTTATTATTTTGAATTTTATTTTGAATTATTACACACTTTACATCGTAAAATACATGATCTTATCCCATTTTTTACAACTAATGACACAAAAAAAATAAATCAAAATTACATCATCATTACATCATCATGTTGTATTGCAATCACATGGAAAAAAATAAATATGGAGAAATAAAAATAATAATATTGCAGTTAAGGTCCTGCTAAGCCAAAGCGGCTTGTCAACAGGTGCCTTTTGTTAAAAAAATACTTTTTTTTGCTGTGCAGCGCTCTGGACAATTTCGGAGCTCAACAATGCTAGCCTATGAGCCACTCTTTCAGTGACTTTTTTAGAGCAGATATGCTATTAATATCCTTCATTGACATAGGCAATTCATTCAACAACCCAGGGACTACATGTGCAAGAGATCTCTTGCCATGGTGGTTAAAATACTTAGGTACAGACAACCTATTTATTTGACGCAGTTGCATGTCAGTATTAATCACACGTTGCTTTATTAATTTGCTGTCAAAAAAGTTGTCACAAATTAACACATAGTTATACAATTCTTTTAATGGTAACAAACACTGATTCTTATATACTTCTCTCACATCGTTTTCCTTGACCATCAAATGGGCAACCATTTTATTTTGTAAAGTAATAACCTTATTCAGCAAGGTGGAGTTTGTGCTACCCCAAATCGTCAAACCATAACGTATTACGGCCTCAGCTAAGCCTTGATACATTAATTTTTTCAACTCATGAGGCAAATAGTGCTTTAGGTACGACATTTGAAACAAAATACACCTTAGTTTGTCACATATATAGGTTATATGATTACTAAAACTAAATTTTTCATCTAAAACTATTCCCAAGTATTTTAGGTGTTTAACTTGGGTAATTTTTGCACACGAAATTTGCGATGTGATGGTATTTCCTCAAGCTATCACATAATAGCCATTCAATATTTAGTTCTCGAAGTCACAACGCACGGAAGTGGCCGTATATATAGGACTTTCTTGGCGCTGGGATTTCGATATCGGGTGTATGTGCGCGTAGAGCCGTACAATGTCGTTAGGTCGAAACTAGGTAGGATAATATAATAAACTATTGTATGGTATCGCGAAATAGTACATTGATAATAATTAACTGTATATTATCATTTTCTGTTTTGAGAGAGCAGGGAACCGTGCACGACGCTCCAAGTCGTTGCGACAGCGCTGTAGGCAGCCGTTCAAGAGCAGCGCGGCGCCTTCAAGAGCGCTGCGCAACGCTATGGACGGTGCTTTTCAGCACTCTCAGAGCTCTTGTAAGACGCTTCCTAAAGCACCTTTAGCGTTCACAACTTCACCATCGAAGTGCCTTCACAGGCGTTACAAGGGAGTTTGCGAGACACTCCGAAACGCTTTACGACGGTGTTCTGAAGGTGTACCAAAGGAGCGGAAAAAAACGCCAGGGTAAAAGAGATTGAACGAGGAAACAGGAAAGGGAGCAAGGAGAAAATTTTTAATTGATTTAGCAAAGGAGTTATTAGATCCATAAATAAAAAGACGATTGCAGAATTCTCAAACTCGAACGCATGTAATTAGGGAATCAATTACCTCTGCAGGATTTCAACATCTACTTCAATGCAGCGTAGAATAAAATAGCCAACAGGCAGTGAAAAAGGGTGGATGCTGTTCTATTTTCCACGAAAATTACATTGGAAAGTGAATCTGAGGTGTGAAAAATTTGGAGACTATATATGCAATGATCATGCAAAAACAATAATACCATGCGAAACTTGTGAAGGATAATAACTTTAATAAGTAAATATATCAATATTTAATTTTCTTATTAAATTATTGTTTTCTATATTGTTTAGAATCATACCGAAAAATGAGACAAAGAATATCACATATTTCAAAATTTTAATCAGAGAACTTTATAATTATTATTATTATGCACAATATGAATAGTATTTGGTAATGCAATAAAAATTAATGTTTGACTTTATCATAATGCCTATGTGTTTAATTCATAAACTCCTGAAGATAACACCTATTTCTTTTAAATATATGGCATGGGGTCAGGAAAGACCCCAGGTGGATTCCGCGTAAGTATTGAGTAGGTGGAGGCTTAGGGTTAATATGTGTCTCTAAACTGTGAGCGTACAATGCAAATCTCGCCGAAATGTTTCATTAAAAAAAAACAAAAAATGTATTACAGACACTAATGTCTGTGGAGCTTAATTCATATTTCTCGTAATAGTTTTTATATTTAAGAAACTATTATTTAAGTAAATATATGTGAGCTTTAGGAATACATTTCAAAATCACAGTTGATAAACTACAAGGGTTTAAGCTTCTTGAACCCCATTGTACTTGTAAACAAATATTCCGACCAGTTTGCTTTTAATGTGTACGTTTAAGTGTTTATATCGTTTTATAGTTGGTGTGAATAAAGAAGCAACGTACCAACTAATCAAGCTCATAAATGTAACTCGTGTAAAGCGTGGATACATAATTGACAATAATAAAGCGTGGCCAATGACAACGAGCGCTCACCTGCATCGATTCGGACGTAACCTGATAAGCAGAAAGCCATCATAGAAAGCATGAATCAGGTGGCAGACGCAATTCATCGAAAATTAATTCTGTTGTAGAGGGTAATAATCATGAAATTAATCAAGCTGTGCGTCGAAATAGCCGATTGACCGGAAGCAATCATAGAAAAAATATGTCAGCTAACACATCCACTTCCTCGGATATTGTTTCTGTTGCATAAATTGACGTTCATGAAGTTTATCAAGGTGAGAATTGGATTAATTTCAATTTCATCATTAATTCCGACCAATTTTCCTAATACGCGAGATGACCTATTTAGCTGCATATTTCCCTCTGTTTTGATCATTAAGATAAGTCAAGGCCAGTCTTAGTACAGTGAATGCCTTTCTACGCCCACGGTTTGTCCTTGGTATAATTTGGATGGCATTTCCTCGAGCAGAAAAATTTTCAAAATGCTCAGAAAGCCGTAGCAAACCAAATCAGATTAGTAAACAGCCTCTTTGAAGGTTTCTTCTCTCCATTACTTCTTCTTCCTCCTTTCCAGGATTAGGCAATTTGCTTGTTCCGGCTTCACCATCGTAATCTCAGCCTCCCAACACTTCTTCTCCCTAAAGGCTCATACTCTAAAACCTTTCTGTGAATCCTTTCTAGAGGCTGCGCTCCACATGTTCTTTCCATATTTCTTTATAATTTGTTGCTACTTCTGTTACTGTTTGTACTTCTAATTATTGTCTTATGTCTTCATTTTATATGGTCCAGTCATGTACAGCCTTTCACAGATCTAAGGAATTTTATTTCTGACGTTTCAATTTGTTTTAAGTCTCTTGTTCTAAGTGTCCAAGCTTCTGATCCATATAGTAATGTCGGGATAGCCATTATTTTGTAAAATTTTATTTGAGTTTCTTTTGCAGTTTTTCCCTTCAGTGCTCTTCTAATAGTCCCACATATTCTTTGTTAATTATTTGTTTTATTTAAAATGTCTCCATTACAAAGATACCTTTTTCGCTAAAGCAACAAGACGTAGCAGTGAATTTCAGAAATGTTTCCTTGTTTTTTTCGCTTTCGAAGTCGATTTATGGTAAATTTAATATATTTTACACGTGTATAAGTTACTGAAACGCAAAGGTACATAATAACTCTTATTATCCAATATTGAAAGTCATTCCGTAAAGATCTGTTCCGTCTTATGGATTTTAAAATGACAACGTTTCTTCTCCTTTGCAGGAGACTTCATCAGGGAAAATGAATGTTGTCTTCACTGCGCACATGAATTTATGTTCTTATGTCGGTGAGGGGTTTACAGTGGGCAACAAACTTTCTAGATGCTCTTTTTCCTTTCGAAAGTAATTTTTACCACGATTCACTGTTCATTCGTTCATTGTCTTTATTTAAGTTATAACGTTTATTCATTTCCAAATCCTCCCTGAAGTATATCTTCAATGATTTGGGAGATGACTTTGTAGAATTTAGTGCTCATTAAAGAGAGTGAAAAAAATAAATGTTTCGACTTTCACAAAGTTTGTTGGTAAACCCCGACCGGTTTCAATATTTGCGTGTCATTGGATGCATGTCATCATACATGGGAAATACAATTCTATCCGTGGCGAGTTCGTTTACACCCTGTTCTGGAGACGAGGGGGGGAGTTGTAGGAAGTAGTGGTTAGGAAGACTCAGGTAAGGAGTCTAAGGATGAAACATTGAGCTGAAGGTTGACGTAACAGAACATTTTCTAGTGAGGAGTACAAGAACTAGGTAGAGAGGTGAATTAAACAATGGTACCAGGTTTTTGAACAAACTAATGCCTAAATACTTAGCATCTGTCATGATTTCAAAGTTCTAAATAAAATCCAGCTTTGCACCTATGTCACATCTACTTGGAAATCGGTCATATGATTAATATTCGATAAATGATCAGCAAGAACTGATTTTTTGTCACAATTGATATAAAATTTTGTAGGTTATTTTGTCCTTGCACTAGAGTGTGATGAATGTAGAATTCTTGACACCTATATCGTGACCTTGGACTGAATAAATTATTTTTTTGGATGCCCAGTTGCTATGCTCCTTGATCCTCGTCTTTATTGTATTTCCCGTTTCTCCTGTGTATACTCTCTGGCATATTTTGCATATATTAGCTTATAAACTCCCTTCTTTATTATTTTGTCTTTTTGAACTGATAGACAATATGGGGGAGTAAATGGGGCTTGACCAATCACCGTGAGTTTGCTCTGCTCTGTAAAGGGAAATAAATTCCTCATCGGTTAGTGGAGAAAACACTATTGATTTCATCAAAGGATACGAAATATGAAAGAATTGACAATACTTAGGTATTTGTTTTGATATTCGGTTTGATACTCCACCCCGATGGCAACAGGGTAAAATTCTCGCCTGCTAAACTGGGTCTCGGGTTCGAGTCCCACCTCAGTGAATTTTTCACCACTCAGGACATGGGTGTATGTGTTCATCCATTGTTACATGTTATAACACCCGATATTTTTTTATCTCCCGCCGTATTTGCTGTTTTCGGGGATGTAGACATAAATAAATTAAATAAATAAACAAATATTCAACACCACTACCTGGGTTTAAACTCTCAAATGAGCTTGCACTACAAGCCGTGCGTGTTGTCACGTGAAATGTGACGTTGTCGTTCTACCCGTGCATTACGTTCCCAAAGCGACCAATTTTGAAAGTTCAACGTGTGTGCACGTACAAAAAATGTAGAGTAGCTTAAGTGCAAGGCAGCGCACTTTTTCCCGCGCAAGCAAGCGCAAGTAGAATCGTGTGCCCCAAGAGGGGTAAAATTTTATTAGGGAAATAAAGACAAAGCTATAATTACGCTCCGTTCTTTAAGACGCCATCTGTCCGCGTAGTAATTACACCCCTTCCCGGACTCCATCGCGAGCAAACAATGGTCAATTTTTGAGACGACTAGGGAAGCAGTCCTCCCTGGCTTTAGAAATAGCCGGGAAAGCCGGAATTGCGTCTGGTTTAATGAGTATCATTACGAAATTTGAGCGGAATGAGTTCGGAGAATGTGAACCAGTTCCTTCCTCCTTTTTTTATTTCTACTTTTGCCTCCCGGACCAGAATCTCATCCTTGGACCGGGACACTTTGGGAATTTTACAGCGAAGGCCGGAGGATATCCAAAAGCCAAAAGCATTATTTTTTTACGTTGTATTGGGACAGTCAAAATATATACCGTACCTGCTGTTATTTCCCTCCGTACTTTTCCTGTCGCCACTTAACGTAATTAGTGATGGTTTGTGCGGCATTTTTCTCGGAAGCGAAATGCTCTGTCGCTGAGGAGAGCAATAAACAACGAAATTTCAATTTCTTTTTCAGCAAGTAAACTTGACATGCAGCTCTTAAAGGCAGTTACCTTCCCTCAGATAAGTTAAAATAAGATTTTCTGAACTTTTCAAATTAAATATTGTTATTTTCACGCACAAACTGTGTTACCGTACAGCTTTTTCTTGTCCTATTTTTTCTAGCAAAGGTATAGTTTTTTTGCGACTCTAAATTTTTTGCGGTGAGTAATTGATTCATTTTTTTAATAGATAAGAAAACGTACAAACTACGCACTTTTAAATTTCTGACAAGATATTTACGTTTGTATATTCTCTCCTTCAAATAAAGTCTCTCTGGAAAGCATACGCAAAACATTTACCATGAATTTTTGGGGTGATTTTTTAGGAAAATATCTCGAAAATCATAATGGCTGGTGATAAAAGATGGAAGATTTTCCCGGTTAATCTGGTTCATAAGGTATTTTCGGGTGTTCCACCGGGCTTGAAGCTCCATATCTACCGACGTATCAAAGAAAGACTTATCGTTCATTTTCAGGTCTTCTGAACGCATTACTCTCAAAGTTGACTGCTATTTATACCCAGACATCAAGCGCCAGGAAATAAGTTATTAAATGCATCAAGAATATCAGGGAAGGCGGGAAAATCAGACAACAGCGGTAACAATAATGAGACACCTGGTCCAAAGTACTGGGAATAAATAGCTGTCAAATTTGAGAGCACGTCATTCTGAAGCCCTGAAGATGATTAACAAGTCGTTCTTTGAAACATCGGCTCATACGAAGCCCCTAACCCAGTGGAACACCCAAGAAATCTTTCCGCACAATGGCAAGTGGTTTATTTTGAGTTATCAATAGAAAGGTGTGATCTTTTTCTTTAAAATGAGACCAAATTGGTCAACTATGTGGAGTGATAATTTGCTCAAACTACTTTGATTCCAATTGCGTAGTTCTTGCTTCAAGTTGTGCTCTGGGCATTGATCGTTTTTCCACCGGGACGAAATGTCGGCACCTACCGCAGCTACCTCGCAACAACTTGAGAGAGTTAGTCACTGGCTAGACGGCTCCGGCAGCGGTAGGAGTGAGTTGGCGGAAACTTATTGAAGCTTTGAAGGGAGTCAAACTCCACCCCAACCCACTCACTCTCCACCCAAACTCCCCTCCTTATGCGGAAACTCGTTGGTTTCCTCGACTCTGGCGGGGTGAGAAACATAAAGAGGACAAAGAATGGGCAGGGAAAGAGACAGAAAGAGAGAGAGGAAAGTGTGGAATAAGTCTCAGAAAGTCGGCAAGTGAACATTTTCGTGACAAAAGGACTATACTCCCCCACTATATTTTTTAAAGGGAGAGGTGTAACGGCGTTTTTTTAGAAAAAAAATGAAAAAAAAATGGTCGTAGTGTATGGGCTGAAGGGGGAAAAAGTAAAGGGAATGAGAGAATGTGTTCCCAGAAGAGTGAGCCATTCAGGTGCCTTCAAGCCATTGGATTTCGTTTTCCGCGACATTTTCTGAAAGAGAGAGAGAGAGGTAGAAAGAGTTCTCCGACGTGTAAAAGGGCGCCTCTGTATCCCTTTTGTTTCTCACATTCCCTTCTCTCCGTAGTCCGGCATTTTTTCCCATGAAAAAAGCTACTGTCGACTGGTAGAGGAAGAGGGTCCTGTGTGATGTGTCCACAGAGGGGGAGGAGAGAAGGGCGATGACGTCGCAAGAGGGTGCTGAGATCGCCGAGGAGCACGAACGGAAGTGGCAGATGGGAACACTAATAGGGCAACGGATAATGAGGGCCAACTCCGGAATTATAGGAAGAGACCGATTTTTTTACCCCGGTTGTTATCAACCAGTTACTTCCCCAAATCCTAAATTGTCCCTTTCCATGGGATCCATTTGATGATTTGGGGTCAGGTGTATCCCAAATAGTTCAATTATTAACGCTCGAGCAGCGAATCTCGTAGGTTGACATTTCGTTTTTTTTTTTTTATAATCCATTGGTTTCAGTTAAAATTGCGTAGATTGAATTAACTAAGATACGTAAAATAATATTAAAATGCCACACTAATCTATCTATTATTTTTTGTTTAAGAATTGGAATCCACCGAAGCCACAGGCTCACGAGGTGGTGCTCCTTTGACCAAACATTCCTATATGTACCTAGATGCTCCTATAAAGATATATGAAAGATTTTTTAAATACACGACTTTGTAATCAATATAATTGAGAATAAAAGCAGGTGACGTATTCTAAATCCGTAGTCTACAACAATGAACAATAGTTTTGTTCTTCAAAATGCCACCTTGGAAGGTAAATATTCTAATTATGTTGGTATGGTTTTTTTATGTAAGAATTTGCTTTAAAAAAATGAAATTGAAATTTCATTGCCAAAAAAATCAAATAGCATAATTAAATCATGGCATTAAAATTATAGAAAATACTGATAATTTTATGACAGTAATGGTATATAAGGCTCAGCAGCGAGAGGGTTAAGAAAGTTTATTTTTAAACAAATATTTTTATAATAATTTCCAAATAAAAATCGTGAGAAATGGAATTGGTCTAACGTTTTAACACGATAGCATATAGACCCGGTGCTAAGATATAGGCAAAAGCAGCAGTTAAACACCTCAATAATGTAAACAAGCTGTCCTACATTATTGATTGATAATACAAGATATAAACAGTGATCTTTTATTTTAAACTCTACAATTTTGGAGATTTAAAATGTGATTTTTAAAAATAATGATATTTATAGTGCTTCTAAACAATGCGGATTGTTCTCTATTTTTAAGTCATTCTATATTTTCTTTCATACTTTTTGAGGAAAACTGGAAGGTATATAAAGGAATAAGTATACTCGCATCCTATCCTTGATTTCTAATTTCAAGCAAAACACCTCCTACATTTCACCCTTAACGTTCTCCTAGCATCTGAATCTTTATCGTGGGACGCTGAGAAACACATTGGCTGTCGAGCGCTAGAGAACATATGTTCATTCCGAGGAATAGACCAGTAAAATTGAATTTTTACTACCACCGGAGCAATCGCCTGTTCATCACTCTGACAGTCGCACCAACTGCCCAACGGGGTGAGTGGCAGAAATTTACGCGGAAGCGCTGGCTATTCTGTAGCATCCACCCGTGAACTCGAAAGTCAGTCACGCGATGCAGATAGCGCCTGAAGTGTCAAGAAATGAGTAACAGCGTGCGTTAAAGGGCTAATTACCCATTCGCGCTTTAGTTGAGTCGAATGACACCGTGCCATTCAGCTGTCTGGCGTTTTACGAACCAAGCAATTAACTTGTCTCACGTTTCATTCATGTAAGGTGATTTCCATCTTTTTTCACGAGTCAATTAACTGTGAAATTAATACTAAATTTAAAAAGAACACGAAGTACTTTGAACTTCAATTATTGGTCAAAAAAGGCTCCAGTAAATACTGTAGCCATATGTATAATCATAAAATAATAACGGGGGTCCTCGTAAAACTAAATGAATATAACCAGTACTTCTTCCAGCGCAATAACTCACTAACGATTATTGCTCATAAAATTTCGTATGGTGATGTAATAATGAATACGTAATGCTGGGAATGAGTTACATGGCACTTATTCCAGGGAAAACCACTTCTCATTAAAAAAAACTGTTTTTTCTGAATTTCCTTACTGTTTAAGCAAGATGATATTCAAATAATATTCAAGACACAGTTAAAGCAAGAAATGAAAACATTTTTCTTCCGATATTATCATGCAAAAAGAAGAAGAAACTTTCATCTTATTCTGTCCTCATGATCATAAGTAGAACCATATAAACGTAAAAACATTTAGGTGTGATTTTATCTATGCTAGCAATATTTTACCTTTTCAAGTTTTCAGTTAAGATAAACGTATATATGCATTGCAATGGGTTAAGTTGGAAACCCTATCAGTTAGGCAATACATAATTGAGTGTCCGTTGAAAAAGATCGCGATCAACTCTCTTCCAGTACAACTCTCTCCTTGAAAACACATCGTCCCAATGTGGCTTTTATGCCACACCAACAATCTAGGGTGCTCAAATTTGAATTAACATAAAACTAACACGAGAGAATTATAATGAGGTACCTACTCAGAATATTCTGATGGAATGGAAACTTTATCGTTTAAATTAAAATTTTGGACTGATCCAGGTTAATGTTGCTTGACCCCGTTCTTATTGGAGATTAGCCTTTCCGTCCCCAGTGTTTAGCACCTTTGGTTCCTTATTTTTCATTCGAAACTACTTGTACGTGGGTGAGATAGGTAGTCCTTATTTTTCTTTTTTCTGAATGTATTAGGCATTAAACCAGTTAAGACCTTCTTCAAACAAGGTATTTCTATCTTTTTTAGGACTTTCCAGAGATCTTCTGCCTCTCGCTCTATATCTCCGTATTTTTTTGGGTGTTCTTCCATCATCCTTCAAATACGTCATAACGTTTCGTTGATGACTTGTGAGTTGACTTCTTGCCTTGTGTTCGTATTTCTTTTTATGACCGTTCGTGTATCTCTCTCTCTCTATCTCTCTCTCTCTCTCTCTCTCTCTCTCTCTTCTCAATAATATGCCTTCTCAAACAATCTCTTATCGCCAGGGAAACGCACACACAAGGTAAACACAAATAGAGGGAGTTATTGCGATAATGGTACCTACTTTGTAACACTTAACCTAGAATAATTATTATGAACGTACCAGTCAAAGACATGTCAGTTTATGGCAATTCATTGCATTACACGATACATCCCTCGCCATTAAGATAAAATCTTTTGCACGAAACTTTTACATTATTTAAATTAATTTTATTTTAAACGGAAGGGTCGTCTTTCGGCTCACAGCTGCACTGTAGGAGAGTTGATCTCCCCTGAAGCTTTAAAGCACGATATTATGCTAATGTGGACTTATTTACGACGGCGTTCCTCTAAGCACTGAAAGCTTCTTTCGTCCATTCTAGCTGAGTTCGCTTCCTTAAGTTTCTCGCTTTTTTTAAAGGTGCTTATCACGTATTTCTCGTAAAAGATTAAATATTCCCCTTTCCATTGAAACATAAGCCTCAGAGGAAATACCATGGGCATGTAAACGTTTCTAGTTTTTCTCAATAACCTTAGAAGTCAGTGATAGGGGCAGAAATTACAGTCAAGCCTTGAATAAAATGTGGAAGAGCGGAGTGACATGTTAAGAGGTAGGGGACGTGGACAGAAAAAAAATGTGTAAAAAAATCATGTGGGGTGGAGAGGTGAAGAAAGCTAATTGTTGCAAAGCAAGAGAATAAACGGTGGAGCTGGACGGGATTGTGAGAAACACGATCGTTTTTTTTGTTTTTTTTGCCAGGAGGGGAACAAGGGAGTTCGCTAAAAGAGAAGTAAGAGGAAGAGCAAAGACTTCTTTTTACGAGAGGACACGGATTTTCACGGGCCGTGGAGGAGTAGTTGGGAAAAGGCCGAAGTGAATGCGGCTGTAAGAGGAGGAAGAGGAAAAAATGCGGGAGTCTGGGGAAGGTCGGGGAGGGGGGGGGGGCTTTTTCGCGGGTAATCAGTGTAAACAAAAGACGGCGCTTAAAGAGGGCGCATGACTGCGCTCGAGAGAGAATCCGCCATATTCGTTGGAGAAGAATGGTCTCTTTTGTCTTGCCGGATCATTCTTGTCGGCCTCTTGTTAAGGCAAAGAGTTTTTCTTTTAAGCGTCATAAACATCCAGAGCCAGACTTCTTGACGGTCCTAGGGATAGGTAAATAATACAAATTGTCGCATTAATCAGGCTTACCCTTTACGAAATTGTTCCAGCTCAAAGATTGGTAACACATTCTCAAAATGGGGTAAAGTTTCGGAATATGCGTTATCAAAGAAAAGCTGAAGTTTATTCTCCTCCCAAGTTATCTCACGAGTGTGCTTCCCCAGGAACTGCATTGTGAATGGAGGAGTTCTGCACTGGAGCGATTATTCGTCAATGGTGGGATGCAACCATCCAAGCGGTGGTGCAATTTCGTGTCATGTTGCGAATTGAATGCACTTGAATTAGTGCTCTGAAACACGTAATTACTCCATATGAATGTAGAATGGGCCCACCGCTGGAGGCTTCGATTATTTCCTCCACATTGCTCCATGATCCCTGCATACTTTTAAAGATGAGTTTCGCCTCACTAGACAAACACTCATTCTCATATGTGTTCTACACATTACCTTCGATATTCCTACCGTAATTTGCACATCTTATCTCGCCATCTGTCTTTCCATCTTTCGTAATCATCCGGCGAAGATACGCTATAATCGTCCATTTGTCCAATTATTTTATTATTTAGCCTCATCATACTATTCTTCACACTTTCCCTGTCAAAAAACGACTACTTTGGGTCTTTGACGCATTTTCCCTAAAAAAATTTAAAATATTCGGCTGAATTCCAAATATGAGTAAAATTACCGATCCCATCCATCGGGTGTTAATGAACATATTTGGAAGGCACGTCTTAGGTGGCTGGAGTGGCAATCGTGAGCCATTGAGTGCACATTTTAATAAGTTTACAAGTAAGTCGAAAAAATATTCTTGGACCACATTTCACTTAATTGCATCTGTTTATACGGTGGAAAACACTTTAAATGAACCCCATATACTAGTATTGTAAATGATTAAAGAATTGTGTTTTAAATATTTCACCCTTATTTAAGCATTGTTATGACTAGGGTATTTGGCGCAGAATTTGAACTTCAAGCGAAAATTATATCTAAATATGTTCTTTTTTTACGCGGTATGATACCTTTACATTTGTTAGCAATCATTAATATAATATAAAAGGTATTTGTTTGCGTTTTGGTGAAAATGTGTAAATATGCAATCCAATTATTATGAAACGTATATTATGTGCCATAAGGCTACGGGTTAGAGTATCAATAAATTTCCAAGATACTAAATCGGTAACATGCATTTTTCAATAGATTTAGATATGTATCGACAAATAAGGACACGTATGCAAAATTTCACGCAAATCTACTTATTATCAGAAATCGCTCCAAACACCTTAATGTCAATTTTTTCTTAAGATGTTAACCACCGAGAGGTTGAATAAAAACTCATTCCAACGGAACGGATTTACCTTCCAGAGCCGATTATCCGAAAGCGAGTGGAACCTCTGTGAGCACATCGGGATGGTAAAAGGGGACATTCTTATCCATCTAGGCAGTTCCAACTGGGGGAGAACTTTTTCTGGAAAAATAAAAAAGAGAAAAAAAGAAATCACACATCATTCCTGTACTTCCGGCCAAGGGGCTGACGATCCAACCATTACCTCTCGGAGGGTGGCATCAACGGGGATAAAAAAGCACTCATCTCTGCATTTTCCCAACTCCCCGAACCCTCACACCAGGATGGTCAGTCATTTTTTTAAACCCTAGCTTCTGCATAACGAAGCCCGGAGGCGTTTCGCCACCCCCCCCCCCCCCCCTCTGCCTTTCCCTTTTCGAGATGTTGCTGCTCATTGTTGCGGGATGTCACGCGGCCGTGGATTGCTGCAGCTGCCGTTCCGGATCTCCGGACACGGTTCCGAACGCCTGCGAACAGCTCCGGGCGTCTGATCCGGCACGCTCGGCGATTCCAGCTTTTCAGTCGCATACGCCCGCGACGAGACGAACTCGATGAAGCAGACAATAGACTATTCCCCAGGAATACTTCGGAAAATATAATTCCCCATTCAGCTGCCATGTTTGACATCACTTCGAGAAGCTTGATGAACCCGACGAGGGGCATGCTTGCATCTTAATTCTTCATACTTCGGTACACTTCAGGAGGCTCCAGCTGTCAGGTGTCACAAAAAACAATCACAATTTTAGCTGCGTATGTTGAAGTGCCGTTGCGAATTACATTCTAATAATGCCATAAAGAAAAACATTCTAAATTTCCACGGCCGTTCCGCTTTTTAGCCACATTGCACATTTTTTATGAAAGATAATTTACCTCAAGGTTCTTATCTGCAAAGATGAAAAGTAGATGTCACTGTAAGTTATATTAATTTTTCAAGGTTAAAAACTGCAAATATTAACCATTTAGAATTCATGGAATTGTTTCACACAGAGTTCTTGGTTCAAAGTTTCCTTGGGATATCTAGTTCCACGAAGGATTAGCCTGGAAACGGGGGTAATTGTTGCTACAATTTCTTTGGTATAACATATTTTGCTACCTTCTACATGAAGAATATCATAAAAGTTGTTTTTATCATGAAAGCAAATCAGGTTCAGGAATTTATTTCTCTCATATAAGCAAAGGTTAGGTTTTAATCCATTAAATTTATGTTGTTTTATTGAGCTTGTTTTGGCCAATGTAGAGGTAAGACATCTAAATAATTTCCCAACTTTACAGTCTTTTCTAGTCTAAATTCCTGTTTGCAATTTTTCGATTCTTTGGCTTTTTATATGTATCGATTAATTTGTTGCAGTTTTTTATGCACTGAAGGTTTTCCATAAAAAAATGAGTTAATAAAACATTTGATACCACCAGGGGCATGTTAATTACCGTGATATCTATTTTTTGCGGAGAGTGTAAAAAAATGCACCGTAAAATGACTGTAGCAATTAGCATATGAAATTCATGACAGCATTTATTGCATGCATTTTACCATTCGAAATATCTTTCATCTACGATTTTCATTCTCACTACTCTACCTATGTAAGAAATGTTTGTATGAACATAGCACTAAACGTCACTCTTAAGGAATAGTTTCGTCCGCAAGCATCCATTCGCTCAGCCATGTTCTTTTCCAGAAACTCGAACTTCCTTACTCTTTCATTACTCATTCTTTCCATCTTGTCCCATTCATAATAACTTTCCTTTCACTCCCTTACACTTAAACCTAGGTTTATTCCGTCAAGGCCTGAGATATCACTACCTGTAATATCCTGAACATTTTACTCGTTCTTACTCATTATTATCTATTCTCACAACTTCCCTTCCCAACTATATGTATGCCTATCAGCACATTTTTTTCTTTTTATCCATCTATTCCCAATCTTTTTGCCATTCCTCTGTCTCAAAAGTCTTCACTATATCCTCACCCTTTCGGAATGCACACTGGGTAATGAGGCTTAAACGCTGTGCTTTTTGTCTTTCTTAGATATTTTACATAAATATTCTTGGCATAAATATTCTATTGTTAGAAAAGCAGTTCCTCACTAACGAAATTCACCTCAAATCTATGTAGAAGCTAAGTGTATTAAGTGAATTATCGTTTAAGGCATTTTCCAAGTGTGTATCTTATGTGCTCCAGATGGGGCTCCAACTAATGTATTTAGCTTTACCTTCGTCCGGAAATAATTAAAAATTGTTTATTCTCTGAATTATATTCATAACTTACTTTTCTTACTTTAAAGAGAATAATATGTACATTGGCAAACGTTTTTGGTGGGCAGGCCAGATTAGGCCATTCTTGCTAGTGAACCAGCTTGTATTATATCGCTCATGACAGTAATAATGCATGTGACAACTTGGAAACAGCTGTCTTAATATTTCCATGGGATTTGTGTTCCCCGTGCCTAATTTATAGCATAAAATTTCATCCAGATGAATGTATTGAGAAAATCCAGGCAATATTGCGCGGAATTTAAGCATCATGGTCGGATTCAAACATGCGTAATTTTCCAAAAAAAAAAGAACAGCTTCAAATACGATCCGAGTTTCAATGTATGTAATACCTGCATAATCATCAGGGGGAAGTGAGTAAATGAGCTCACCTAATATTTGAGTGGGAGAGGGTTGCATAGGAGTGGAGTATCGAAGGAAAGGTAGGGATAGGTGGATAGGGTTAGGATAGAGAAAGGAGGAACAGCGGGAATTAAGAGGACATTTTACAAATTAATACAGTGATAGTGAAAGCAATGCAGAAAAAAATTGTGCTTGTGGGGAGGGATAAGGTATACAAACTGATAAAATAGAGATAAAAATATTGCACGAAACTATTTGTGTTATAGGGGCAGGAATTTGAAAAATTGATACAGTAAACCCAAGTTTGATACATATTAACAATTTTTATTTTGGGAGGAACTTAACAAAGGGATAAAATAGCGATACAAGCATTAGGTAAGAGAAAATTCTGTTGTGGGGGAGGGAGGGACAGGCGCTCAAAATGAAGCATCATTACGGTAGGCTTTACGAGTGTGCGTAACTTTGTTTCGGCAACCAGAAAACGGGCGTAAAATTGTGGGCGTATGGGCAGTGTCCCAGCAGAAATCCTCGTAGACATCTTTAATGTCCACGGCCGATGCAATTTGCTGCGCCAACCAACCAGATCGGTCGTTTCCATTTCCCCTCCCCTCGTGCTCCGAGCTCATAGAAGTCTCACAGACATACACGCGCTCATAACGACATACACACGGGCAAGCACCCCTTGCATGGCGATATATAAGGGAATATGGAGAGGGTATAGCGCGCAAAGGGGATCGTCCATGATTCTGCACGAGGAGGGGGAACATCGGAGCGATTGTGTGGAGTGTGTTCGGGACCTCTCGGTGCAGCGTGTTTCCGCGGAGTTACAAGGAGAGAGAGTGAGTGGAGAATCCCCGGAAGCCTTGTACTCCTCGCCCTTCCAAGGCTGGAAACAGCTCCCTTCTCGCCAACCCTTATTATTACCCTTTGGTGCCACACTCCACATCTACTCCCCTCCTACATAGGGATGGATGGATCAAATAAATGAACGTCGAACACTTTATTTTAATTAAATGTGCGGAAAAATGTTCTTCGTAAAAATTATATTTGAATAGCGTGCTTGAATTCAAATTGAAGTTCAAAATAAAACGTTCTGCATCTCAACAAATGACTATTGTCCTCGATAAATTACAAAGTGGACATTATTGGATGACCGTCAATTCACTTGAATGATAGAGAACTAAAATTAAATGCAATGATAATTATGTTCATGCAGGTAGCTGATATTGTTCAGTGGTATTCCGGGGATGATATATAATTTTTCCAAATTTTTTAGGAACTTTTCTGATCCTAAATTAGTTAAATTAATTTCGTGTATTAAGTAAGTCTTAAGTGTGGAGCGAGAGATTTAAATAAGGGTTTGTCGGTTCTCATTGACAAGAGTTCAGCAGGAACTTCCAGTGAATAAAGTGAACAAGGACCGATTAAGCTACAATCATTTTAAATTTAATGATTTAAAATGTCGTTTTCTGAGATTTTTTTACCTTTGCTAATCCTACCCCTTTGTTACCTCTGCAAATCGTGCATACGTCCAGGAGGGACGGGGGCAGAGTATGAGAGGAGAGGACCGAGTTGAAAATGGGACTGGTCCAGGCGTCCGCCAGAGTCTCAATGGTTATGATCAGGACCGAAGAGTACCTCGTACCAGATCGCGTGACACTCGAGGAAATGCTTGCTCGCTTATGCTCAGGTGTTCCCAATCACCTTGCATATCCCTGCCACGGCCGCCGTGGGAAAACAGATGGCATGACAAAACTAATAGAAGTTCTGGGTTTATAGAGCCGCTCAATGCTTGAAGATTGCATCCTAGCGCAAGGTTACATGAAAAATTGGAATTAAACGAGCTTATTGGTCGAGTAAACATACACATCTGAGTAACATTTCGTAAAATTCTAAAATAATGAAAAAAGAAAAGAAATTAAAGTTTTATAAAAAATATGGCACTTTCAGTGGTATTGCACGGTAATGATACGTGGGTTCTCTTTCAAGGGAGACAGAAATAAAATAGTACTAGCTGAAATAGAACCTAAGAACCGTAGATGGCGGCGATTATGGGAGAAAATTTAACCATTTTTAATTTAGGAGAAAAAAATACTAAGCCAACCTGAACCATGCAACAAGTCATAAAGAAAGCAGAAGAATTTATCTCAGATTCGCTTTAGAATGCAAGCCTAGTGGTCATCGCAGTGTTAACCAACCATCCCTAAGATGTTTGCAGGAGCAGGCAATGCAGTCTTACCCTAAAATAAAGACAAAAAAATCTAAATAAGAGTAGAAGAAGCGTGGGACTGTTTTGGATACTGTATATGGGTATTGAAAATTTTTGTCATAATAAAATCAAAAAAATGCATTTTAAAGGAAAAAAAAGGTCGTTTATAACCAATCCCTTGGGTTTGGTGGGTTGACACGTGTTGGGATGATATAATATTTTCAGGAAACCTTAAGGGCTACATGAGAAAATGGATCCTTTAACACATTCTACAGGCAAATTTCACTTACAGCGTCTAAATACAGCTTCCTTTCTTAGGTTTATTTACATTAATAGAGCACAGAGCCAGATTAATACGCTACTAAGAAGATTATATCTGTAGCACAGGCAGAAGCCAAAATATACACTGTCGTTCGGATAGGCTAAATAATTCATGGTCACTATTCACCAAGAAAACGAGATTAGGTTACTCATTCCACCCAAAATGCGCCCCAATAATGGCCTCTTTCCTCGTCAAATTCTCTCTCCCGACGCACCTTTTGTTTCCTGTTTCCTAACATCTTCTGCCACACACATATTAGGTATTCCATCGTAAAAGGACAAAAATTTCATTTAAGTCACATCCTGGTTATTTGTAGAAAAACGTGTCCTCTATCTGATATGAGCAACAAAATGTTAATTTTCCACGCTACTTTTCTCGCAAAGTGAACTTGGTATAACACGTTAAATGTGACAATGGGAGAAATACGGGGAAAATAGTATTTTTCTATCAAATTTACATGTTATTTTCTCGGGAAAGTGTAAGTAAAAAGCGAAAACTATCGTAATAATGTTTAAAAAATAAATAGATGCATCATACCGCCTTATTATTTTTAGATATTAACCAATTACTGCGATTATTGAAGTCAAAATATGATAATTCCATACCAATAGCGCTGCCGTCCACCTCTGTGGCTATGAGAAAGTGTTCACTAAAAATATATTCATAGATTAATCAGCATATTTTGTATCTTCATTTTGGTTTTCAATAGGTATCACGAGTCACCAGTGAAAGTAGAATTTTCTTTAACCCAAGTAAACAAAACTTTTGGAATTTAATATTTGATTTGACTAGCACAGTCGTGGTGGAACTTTATTAAGGCGGCAGTCGGATAAATTGGGTATACCGTAAAGTTATTGGCCACCCTACAGTTATTGGTCACATGGTACTTTGAAGAGCATAGTAAGAGTAAAGTTGGAAAACATTTACAATAATGATAGCAAAATTTACAATAGCGATTCTATTGTAAATTTTGCTATCATTATTGTAAATGTATTCCAACTTTACTCTTACTATGCTCTTCCAAATATCATTTGGCCCACAACTGTATGGTTTACCCTTCGTAAATTTAGATGTAAATCCCTTGAGAAACTCCTTTTCCTGTGAGACTGTTCACTTTATCCCACTTAACAACTCTCATCACCGTAGCACAACATGCCTACCAAACTCACTCACATGCCTACCCCCTTTCAAATCCAACGACATCCTAGGCTACGGATTCACACACTCCACAAATTATATTCTACCTATTTCTATTTGGCATAGGGAGGTGCAGTTGAGGGTTGTGGGAATAGGGAGCACTGAGCCCTAGTTGCTAAGGGAGAGAAAGGATTTATCTGACTTGTCCTTGCGTCCTTATTCCGAGCCCGTTTTTTCCCGACTGCGTCCCGAGTCCTTAATAATTTGGGCGGACGGCGCAGTGAGAGTGCAATTTCCTGAGTGAGTGTGCATAAAACTGTTTTCCCTCTTCCTATCGTTTTTTATTTCATTCCAAAGGAAATTATGGTCATAATCTTGAGCGCATGTTTTGAGGCGGGAAATTCGTGGGAAGCTGTGGAAATGAATGCATTTATTATCTTCATCATCGTCATTCCACTGCCTAACCCCTTCACTTCAACTGTAGGGCCCTAGTGCCTCGGGCGAGGATAATTTGGATAAATTAGAGAGAGCCGCCTTAATTTTTATTGAAATTGGGTGTCATTACTGGCTAACCAAGTGCCGGTTTCCCTTTTTTTCCCTCTTGGAAGTCAAGGGTGGCGAAGTAAAATGTTTTCGTTAGTGCAATTACTAACGTATATATTTGCTGCACCATATTGTGACAGCATATGAAAACACTAAAGCTAAATTTAGAATAAGCGACCTCCCATGCTTTGATTAGAACTAGTATTTACTCAATCCTATTATAAACATAGTATTTGAAACAGTAAACTGATTAAGCACGCAACTGACTTTAAAAATTGCAATATAGTTATGATAGGCATACTCCAGAGCCTACTTTTGCGCTAATCTAGATAAGGTATATTTTTGAGTGATGTCTTATCGGTTGATGCCCTTTAGTTCATATAAATAATTAATACGTTGAGTGCCATAGAGCATGAAATGAATTTTGTCAATTTCTAATAATAATTTTGAGAATTATTCGCCTCTTCCCTGCAGTGATGGTTTTCATTGGCCCAGTATTTTATTTTAAAAACTCGTTGAGCAAATGGAGGCATATATTTTCCGTTATAGACAAATTTAGTCTGGTAGTCAGGTAGGATTTAGCTAGGTTATCTGTAATAAATCCTCCTTATCTCTATAATAATATTCTGCTAAGTAGCTATTATTATAGCAGTTTGTCATTGATTTTTTAAAATTTCACTTCATATTATCATGCTTGTTACCAAATGTTAAATGTTACCAAAAACCTTTTGCTCGTTAAAATGTACATACATGTATGCTATTTTGGAATTTGATATGTGTGTCCATATTGCAATTATCCATGAAATTCGTGGCATAGGCATTTTACGAAGCATCTCACGACTTCCTGAAGGCTTTAACCGGAAATATTACCAACTTTATCCTCTTATCTTTTTATATCACAACTTAGCTCTAACTTTCAGGTTTAGACACTTTTTATCACAATTTGTATTGGCTTTAAAAGTACTATTTAATTCCTACATATCAGTTGTTTAACAATATCATATATTTGAGTAGTTAAAACGATGGGACGAAGGATATTTTATTGATGTTTTCGAGTTCGATAAAATTTAGTGGCCATCAAATACTTATCTAAATGCTAAAGAAAGATATTTCAAAGATCTATACATACTACGTGACTTTAAGGTTATTTTTATGGAGTGAAATTTTAAATGAAAACTTCCGATCGCCATTCAAAATTTGTGCGATAATCACGGGGAATTTTCTTTCATAGTTACTTGGTTCAAAAAATACAAATTCAGTGGTGGGAATAAAGTGAACGTGGGGAATGATAATTCCCCACGGGAACGTAATCCGGCCGCAAAGAATTAAAATGAGCCATTTCCTGGATGGCGAGCAAAAATTGATATTTTAAAAAATCCCGATGGATCGAGTGATTGTGAAGGGAAACATGAATTTTTGACTGCTCGAATTAATATATGCACGATTGGTTTTTTCGACAAGGGTGGAGATAAATGACCGTGGGTGAGGGAGGGGAAACGACAGGGGTGGTCGTCTGATGAAGATAGAGACGAAACGTGGCCGAAAAAATTAACGCGAATTTTACGATCGCCATTTCCTGTTCCAAAATAACCATCGTAACCCTTGTAACCACATATGGATTATGGGTGTATTCAGGGACCTCTTCCCCCATCCCTGCATTACTATGAGATATAATTCAAGAATAAATAACTTTTTTACGCGACAAGCATGACTTGCTACGAAGACTAAAAACAAAATTTCAAATTACGTGTTCTTTTGATATTTTCATTTACAACAGGTATCGCTGTATTATACACTCAATTTATTCTAATAATTAACTTCCATAATCTTCATTATTCGTTAGCTAATTTAAATACGTATTTTATGCAAAGGTTTGGTATTATTCAGGAGCTTTCTCCCCATCCCTCCATTACGATCATGCATAGCTTAGGCCCACCAAACAAGATATTAAATACAGTAGATGTAAGACCTAGTATGCTAGCCGGTACGTACTTGATGTTGAGGACGGAATCCAGCATGATTAAAGCCGTATTAGAAACTTTCATACGATCAATGAACTTACTGTTAAGATACTGACGAGGAAGCTGTATTTTTATTCATATCGTAGCACATGTCTAATATGGTTTTTAATTATAATCTATGGCAGCATATGATCAAACAACTGTTGGGAAGTTTTTATCTGTGATAAATTCCACTTTCAGAAAATTACTAATAGTCCCAAGGAGGTACGTTTAGCTCTGATTAAAAAAATAGATTGATAAGCAACGTGGCTGTGATTGGCCGATAGCTACTATATCATACTGAGAGCGGGTAACAAACTACTTCTACATAAATTACCAAATCAAGTACCTCAGCAAGTATGATTACCGTTTTTAGTCAGCATGTTGGTTTAGTATCACGCAATACTGATGAGCAATCATACTAGCAAGCATTACACATGTTGTCCTTCCTGTGTCTTCGCTAAGGCATAAAATGTTTTTAGAATATATTAGCTTTAAAAAAAGCACGGCTTATAAATTCATTCGTTTCCGGCTCCACTGATCGTTAAAATCAATAAAAAATCATTTCTGCTCGTTAAAATCAATTTTAATAACTTCGTATTTCCACACCTTAACGTAATAATCATCGACCGTGAATGCAATGCATTAGCGTCATTATAAAAAGCATAATCTAGTAGTCTTTATAATGACACTTGAAACCGTGGTTACGGATATTAATGCAATGTGTGGAAATACTTATTGCTTTTATTGATTTTCACGGCTTATTAAGCTCAAGAAAATTTTTGGAGTAATTAACATGTTCTCCACCGGTATTTATATTGCGATTTTACTCCGTTCATTTTCATTTTGTGTGTTACATGCTGCGCGAATGCCTCCTTAGAATTAATATTCATTATCTTTTTCGTTCTTCGACTGATAACCTTGCGTATTTCTAGCGAAATTTAGTGATAATTCTTACTAGCGTAATGCCAAGACTAAAACCTCGTTTCATGTTTGCATCAGCGCTTCAGAAGCATTGAAGTGTTGAGGGGGAAATTGTTTTTTTTTTTTTAAGTTTGGAATCATTATCCCTGAAGCTCCTTAATAATGAGCATGCATAAGCATCGCTTAACGCGTTCAATGCGGCGCACAAAGTAGACTATATGCTTCTAAGTGCGGCGTTGCCCACACGGTGGACAACGCTGAACCTTCCCGTCTAGGCGGCATTCTCCACCCCGTGAGCAACACGGAGTACAAACTTCCCCCTCTCCCCTTAGGCTGGCGATAAGGAACTGGCTATTAGGAGAGATGGAATTCGACTCCCCGGCATACAAAATGCAACGAAAAAACAAAAGAAATGCCAAAAAAATGAAAGGTTTATGGATTTTGGTATTATTTGCATTGAATATTGCGTTACCCTCACGGTGGGCAACGCCGCCTATTTCGCCCTTTCTTTGAACAACCTACCCCATATGTACGTTCTCTAGTGTCAACACATCATGGCTACCAACTATCAGATCGTTTCAGACAAAAACACACTCAAGGCAGTCCCCGCTCTACAGCGCAAAGCACGAAAAATGCCCGACGCACGGAGGCGGGGGTTGCTGTTTGTCCACCATGTGGGCAAGGCCACATTGAACGTGTTAAAGATCACGAAAATAATCACACCAATTCCACATCTATGAAGTGGGAGTCCTAAATCGAAAGAATCCATATTACGTCAAATACCTAGGAGTCACCATAACTCCAGACCTATGGTGGAAGAAACATATGCGAAACATTTGCGGTGATACATTAAAGAAACTAGGCATCATCAAGCAAATACTATATAATAGAATTTTTTTCAATGAAATGATGAAAGAGAGATGCTACTGGCTCCGGTTAGGCCACATCGTAATCACGCCGCGAGTATCTGGGACTCTAAACTCAAGAATTAAAACACATCGTTAACATACAATTTACTCTGTCCACTGCCAGAGCATTCCCACTTCATCCATCATCCACTCCATCAGTTTCATTATTCCCCGTCGCACTCATCTACGGCGGCTCGCACGGTAGTATTTAGAAATATATGAAGGTTGTACCGAACGTTTTATTGCATTCAATATTCGAAAAACAATTAAAATTCACGAGTCGCAATTACAAGAATGTTGTGTGCTGGTTGTTTGTGTGAGGAGAGGAAGGGTTTATCATTCCGTGATTAGCAAAGGGTGGTTGCGGGAAGGCTCTGGAGGAGTGATACATGCACACATTTCTTTCGCACGCAACCTATTTTAGTTACGGAAATTCCAAAATTCGAGTCATTGCCACTAGTGTTGCTGACTTTCTCTCATCGCTTTGTAAATCCGTATATCTTGTCCTTGGACAGTTGGGCACTCCATTTTACCGTCACGCTTGGTTAATGCCTCCAAGCGCTTTCTTATAACTTATGTTCCTCCTCTTTTGAACCCTGAGGCTCACAATTATCCGAAACAATTTCCCTCACTTAGCAGTAAACAAACCTCGAAAGGATAATTTGACTGGTTTGCTACACCTATGTTTACAATCCGTGCTGTAATTGAATAACTAATTAATGCTAAGAAAAGCACTTTGATCAAACTTGCTTGTATATTTCATTTGCAAAAAATATCTTGTTTCACATAAATGTTTGCACGGCTCAGAGTGCAAAGCGGGAGGGAGTGAGTATTATCTTAGATATTGCTCGCAAAGACGGTAGGAGTAAGGTATGGCCGTCAATTTTTTTTGGTAATTTAAACTAACTGCTGAGTAGGAAAAAGAAAAAAAGAGAACATTGGGTGAATATTAATGTCCCAGCTTTATCTAATATAATGCTTGGCTCGTCCGGGCGCAGCTTGTGAAGAATTATTTTGGGGCCGCAAAGGTACGATTGCAGCTGCGATATTCGGTGCCTCCGGATAGGAGACGGCCGGCATGAGATAGGAGGCCCTAATCCCGCGACATTTCCTGTAACTAGCACGTGCGTTTTGACAATGGGTGGTAGGGTGAAGATTCCGACTGAGTAAGGTGAAGGTTATCACGAGGGTGGTGGGCTGTGAGGGGGTGTTTCCTTCTTCCGTCCCACCCACCGTGCTCACCAACGTCTCCCCCGTTACTCAAGATAGAAATTTGCCACGTTCAATGGATGGGCTGCCTAATAAAGTCAGTGTCACGTGGCCGCCGTGGTTGAGAAAAAACAACAATAACAATTTTTTGGATACGAGAAGATAAGCTTATTAAACCATTGACATTTTAATTGGTTGTGAGCCAATAACCTGACTTTTCCAATAAGCAATATACGATATTTTGATGCAGTAACTTGATAATTATTGCATACCTTAGAATTAGTGTTAGATAGTGGTAGTTTAGGCTTAAAAATATCTCCACAAACATACGCAAACATACACATCACTTCATTCCCTTTCGGGGCAGACAAAGACAATGAATTAAGTCATTGCCGTTAGCCCTAGACAACTGGCTCCCTTTTAATAATTTCCTCTACTATGCCATATCCTAAAAAACCACTTTCGCCTTTCTTATACTCACGCATTGCTTCATACCCGCCCTCTTATTATTAAGACTCCTAATATTCCTCTTCTTTAGAGTCTTTTCTACCATATCCACCCATGACTTTCGTGGTCTACCTCTTCCTTCCACACCATTCTCTCTACAATCATATATCCATTTCGTTATTTGTCTCTATTCCATTCTCTTCACAATTCCAGACCAACGAAGCACACTCCTTTCATATAGGTCCATTTCTGGAGTATGAACCTCTCATTATTTCATCACCCACTAATTTCTAACTCTACTAATCCTCCCCTTGCAGCGGACACTTCTCAGATACACCATTCCCACTGCATGTACACTGCTTTCACGCTTATCCTAAACCATCCAGGTTTCGCTGTCCTATAACGACGCCGGGAGGAGAACACTTTTGTACACCTCTCGATCCCCTCCGCAATCTGAATACTGAGATACCCGAGTTAGAGCATTGGTTACATAAATCGCTCATCTACCCTTAACTTGCCCTCTCTTACTGCAAAACCTCTTGAGTGCGAAAGCAATGAGGTTTCACAGTATTTTCATTCCAAATTTAGTATTGTCTTAAGAAGAAACGTAGGACTCAAAAGTAAGGAAGTTGAAAGCAGGCACCAGGAGTAATAGATGTGGGGCAGAGCTATCCCTAGCCATTCTACAGCTGTGGGCAACTCATTATTTGCCACGTTTAGCCAAGAATTAATTCACTGATTGTGATTTATTAAGCTGTGCGTTAAATGAAGGGATACTCAGTGGTTTCAGAATGATCCTCTTGACAACGTAGTTTCATTTTACAGCAGAAATTCAATTTTTAATCTTGAAGATTTCTCCAAGCTTCGAGTTGTATGAGGAAAAGAGTTTAAAGGGATCATTAAGGCCCTGAACATGAATAAATCTAGAAAATATTTACTCATTTCCATTTAACCTACCTTAACCGGTAGGTTACCTTAATGATAGTATTTTTAATTCCATGTATCGCCTCATAAATAAATCTTCGCTGTATGAACATTTTATGTGCTGTCAGTCGATTATGTAAATTGACTCTTGGGTAGTCCTACTCACTTGGCGGTTGGGGTGACAGGTTAAGAGAATGAGGGTTCACGAAGGACCCTACGCTATAGGAAGGGAAGCAGGACGTCATGGAATTGAGCGGCATGAGCACCGATTAATACCCCCCAATGGCAAGGGGGAGAGGGGACCAACGGATGGGAGGATATAGGGAGGGGGAGTGCAAGGGGCAGCATGAGAAAGAGGGTAGGTAGATGATGGGGTCTGTAAGTTCAGAATACGAAAATGTGCTGGGTCGGGAGCGTAATTGGTCTTCCTGGATCGTGACGCGATCGAACCGAAGCCGAGGTTAGAATGAGCATTTTGATGTATTTCGGGGGGGGGGGGGTACAGCGGTGGGGGTCCTCTTGTCTAATGCCGGCGGAACATCAGGATATCTTTCACAATCACCGGACGTTGAGATCTGATGACGGGGGAGGGGTGTTAGGTGATTATCTAAACGGATGCAAAAGCCCCGCCCATTTTTACGCCATGCTTCAGAGGGTTTTGATTCGCAAAACTTTTGATCCGCCACTTAGCACCAACTACGAGCACGTAAATGCATGCGTAGCATGATTTAGAGATGACGCAAAGCGATGGAGGACATGGCAAGTGAAGCCAGTGACATCATATCGCGTACAGGCCTGTCAACTCCTCAAGCGTTGAGTCCAGGAGAATTCAACTCCATGGTTAACACATTTCTGGAAGATAACAGGATAGTAGGTCAAAAGGATAGTTATAACTACCTTCGAATACGTATTCTCAAAAAGTGAGCAGCATTATTTTACAATTTTTTGACAACTTAACCAAATATATCAAGATCTAGTTCTTTTTTTATCAAATGATAAGTTTAAAAATCCCGTTGCAATCATTTTTAACGTAGATATATTGAGATGCGTTTGAATTATTTGTCATACTACTTGGATTGTATGTTAAAAATCGCAGAAAATTACTATAAAATTGGAAGAAGACTTTAAATTACTGAACTATTAAACTTATTTAAACTTACGCGATAGAAAAACACATCAATGTTCTAGGTGGAATATTTAAAAAAAATTCTGCTGTCTTTTTATATTTTACAACCACGATTTCTATTTCTTTTGTTTGATCAAAAGTACAATAAATGTCACTAAATAATGCCCTCGCTTAAATTTTACGCAATTTTTTCGACCCATTCCTACACTTTTTTTTAGAGATAGCTACGGTTTCTACACTAAGTTGCCTCATGAACGCCACGAGCATTATCAGCGGCAGTAGTGTGATAAGTTTCATTTCCATTAGCTAATCCGAAGGAGTTTAAATAATATTGAAAAATGAAGGTGTGTAGAACACATCTAAGATATACTCTAAAATAAATTATTCTAAAAATACTTATAAGTTAAATCCAAAATATAAGGACTTTTTTTTACAGATTATTCGTCCAACAAAATGTTTTTACAGATTATTCGTCCAACAAAATGTTTTTACAGATTACTCGTCCAAAAAAATGGGAGTTTGTTTTTCCAACTGGCAGCGATTAATTGAGTTGCGTATTAAATTCAATATTTAATGCACGTTGAATCTTTAAGTCTAACATCATCTGCAGAGTTTGTGGATTTTGAACGTCTCATTATCTAAAAGGAAAAGCGAGTTGAAAAAGCTGTCACTGAATGTCTCCAACTGTAGGAGAAGTCAAAAAATGAACTTGTCAACGCTTGGGATTAGAACACCTATGTGGCTCTGAATATATTGAAACAAAAATTAAATAAAAAAATTGAATCAAACGCTAATTTTTTTAACATCAAGCTAATAGGGTGTAAGATTGTACCGTTTCTATATATAAAAATTCCAAATAATCGAATTGGTATCCACGTAGACCAAAGAAGCATGTCAATTATTGTAATTTAAATAAATTATATAGTGTGAGGGGCGGCGGTTGTGTAGTGGCTAGTGGTTAGCGTGTTAGCGCAGTATAACAACCCTAGGATTGTAATACTATGATGATATAGCGTGAGAGGTTGTCTAGAAGGCAAAAATTGGTGACAAGTTGCTGGTGGTGTTCCGGGAAATAACTGCCTCCTATTTTAGAACTAACAATCTTTAATCCAAAAAGTTGAAAAATCGTGGTTTCGTCTTACCCTGCCCCATCCTTTGGTATTTTTTACGTAAAAATATATCAATGGCAGAGATTTGCTCTGCCCTTAACATGTAATTATGTCTTTGAAATATTTTTTTTGAGCATTTTAACACTTTCAACAGAGGAATGTGAACTAATTTAGCTATTTGAAAAAGGAAGTAGAGTGCTTACAAGTGGAAGTAATATTTTATTTATCTATAATAGATATTCAGCACTTGTTAATCTGTTTTTATTTTTTGAGCTAGAAACGTCCCTGGACTGTTTCTAGTAATTTTTTCCAACCATTTCAACTTTATGATATAGAAATTAGTAATAAATTGCGTACACATCATAATGTCTATGGAATACGGTAAAATATCAATCCTTCAAATCATATTTTTCAATGCAAACTTTCATTCTTTAAAAAAACAGCATATAGAGCTGAAAATAACGATTTTTACTTTTTTTACTGCTCCCATTATTCTCTGCAATGCCGTACTCGTTATTGCATGATAATATTTGCAGATATTTTTCATCATGCCTGGAAAGTCAACAGCCGTTTTTTCTATCAGCTATTGCATTTCTTTTGTTCTTTTTACCTCGATGTATTTGAACTAATCATCCGCAGATAACTGATGATTTTTGCATAACTGAACAAATTCATGGAAAATAGTTTATGATAATCCTCTCGCATGTCATTATCTTAATTTAATAATCATGCAAGTGTTGAAATACTTGATTCAAAATTCACTAATTTTTTTTTCAAACTTCCCACTCATATTTTGCTGCAATATGAACTTCTCATTTAAAAAGTCATAGATATGCCGTAACGATACTACGTTTCATTCAAATATGTAATACTAACATTGTGCAAACAGTGGATACATAAAAAAATCTTATGCAAATAGTGTTTAATTATAAATGCTACATACCAGTGACTGTATTTACCGTTTGTAGCTAAAAGAGGCGGGAGGGGCATTGGAATTAGGACGATTGATATTATTTTGTTTGAAAAACTACTTCATGCCATTGCACAAACTCCAAAACATTGGCACACATTTATCTTAATCTATAAAATAATTAATATATTTATAGTATTCTTGCATTTTTATTCGATGGTGAGCAAAGGAATAGCCATAATTATACGTCATTAGCCTGCCTCTATACAACTATTTTCCACGCAACCATATCCATTCATTCTTCTTTCCTCTTTGTCATGCTTTTATTCCGCAGACTTTTTATTCTCACTTCAGGGTCTCTACGGCCACATCAATTCTTGACTTGCTCGATCTAATGAAAAATAAATGACAAAAAAAAACACAATTCTGAAACGTAACTGATGAATGTGTTCTAGTCCTTAAATGCCTTGGTTGTGCAGTTAAATTTAGTATGCTGAATAGTATCAATAATATTTTCCTTTAGTGATGCACTTTCACAAACTAGAGTCCATTTCCTAGATATGCTCATTTTCTTTTCACCACTCGTCCTTTTCGTATGAAGATGTAGCTATATTCGTACTTGAGCACATCGAAAGATAAAGGTATAAAACCTGAATATGATGTTTGACACGATGTCAACTAAATTAACCAATATATAGGCTAAGACGAATTTAGGAGAAAATAGTGAAATTGAATGAACAGTTTTCATGAAAAATCGATCTCTAACAGAAAAGTTATGAAAAAGCCACCAAATGAATCATTAAAATGAGGTAAAATACTATTTTATAAAGCATTGGCTGGAATCATGGTAAATCCGTCTCCGTTGAATTCATACTAGATGTGTTTCCGAGTTCCAGAAAAATGTTTCCACTCGTTACCATTATCTGAAGCATCTGATAGACCGTCAAGAAATATTTTTCGTTTGAAAATGAAATCACTATTATGATAGCCTCATTAAATTAGCAATGGCAATTAAATATTAGTTAGTAAATTAAACATTAATTATATCAGTGAATGGCAAGTTCTTTAAAAGTCTTTTTTAAACACTCTTTTTCTTATCAAACTTTCGGAGATAATGTTTCATAACTTCAAAATAGAATTGATTTTTATATTAAAATTCATGAAATATTGTGTTTGTTCGTAATTTGTGATATTACACGATTTTCCAAAGTAGTCTGAGCTAACAATTATGCACGATCACTATCATTGATTCAATATGTTTAAATATTTTATTTTTTTCCTTCAGAAGCCTCTGGATTGTTAGCTTCAAAGGAATATAATGGTACTACTAATTCAAATAAATTAATTAAAAACGAAATTGCTGGTAAAATGGAATGAAATTCCCCGGAGGCTACTGCAGCGCTTCTGAATGATGACTATAATTCCGCGCGGCGCAAATTGTTCTCGCGCGAATGAAATTCATTTGGAGGGTTTAGGGGCGGGGGAGGGTGCTGATCCACAGGAAATATGGAGCCAGCCTGACGCTACTAATTACAGTACCATTCACGACAAAAACACCATGTTTGCTTCCACCGGGTTGGTTTTTACAGCCTAATCATTTTAACCTGAAAAGGTTAACTGCTCCATATATCCGCTCGTAAATGCGGCATTGACGGAGTTTTAGGTCATAAAAGGGATGCACTTGCCACCAGCGTCCAGGACTCAGGGAAGCATAGTCTTCCTCGTAAACGCTGAAAGGAAAAAATTTTCCATGATTGCGCCATCATCATGAGCGTCCTCATAGCAGAGCCCACTCACTGTATGCTTTAGAGGCGAACTGGCATTCCAATTTTACTTATTCATTTTTTTCAGCCGTTAACTTATTTTTTGTCCGCGTGAGGTCTGTGCCTTTGACGCTCCCCATCCCCACATTGTTGACAATTTAGTGCATTCATTTTATGTGCTGTCAAATATAAATGCATATATGTATTTATACACATCGCATTACCTCCACATCAAAGAGGGACATTAAAAAATGGAGGAAATAAGTAATAACAGCGCCATCTCCTCTCTTTGTTTTTCGACCCCGCGTATGTGTCGACCAACCAGAGCCGAGTTGGACGGCCATGTTGAAAACGTACGACGTGACATCTGGATTTGAGTGGTGGGTTCGGATGAGGGGCGGGGTGCTGGTTTCATATGACAGGGGTGCGGTGGTAATGAGAAATAGGAATGGGATATGAATCCAGAACTGTAGTCTCGCGATTCGCGGCATTTGCGGACGGGGAAAGCGGAGCATGTGAACACGAAACGTCGGTCCTCAGATACACAATTGGGACCAGGCACCATGGACCAGTGACCAGTTTTTTTTCCGTGGGTTATGAGACTTCTGTCAGTGCATGCCTACGATTTGGGTGTGTTCGAATGGGATTGGAAGACGAGCAGTAGAGATTGTATAGCAATGCTTTCGCAAAATTTCATGGCGCAAACCTTCGTGGCCAAGAGGGAAAGTAGAAGCGGAGGGGGCAAAAAGAGAAAAATCACCCTATGCTATGACCGTAAAATTTACTCTCTTGAGGTCTCAAAGTGAAACTAATCGAAATGGGACGGCAGGTAGCATTGAGCTTTCCCAATTCAGAGAGGGAGGCAGGGGAACCAAACTACTTCGCGAAAAAGACAGGAGGCACACACTCGCAGGGAAATTGGCTCATATAATCTATCGCTACCACTTTACCAGGGGCTCTATCTTGAGGTATCACTGTGAGACAAGTGGAAATGGGACAGCTGGGAGTGGTGTCCTGTCCCACTTCTCGATGCCCCTATGTAGGTAGCAATTAAAAAGATTTTCTTGCCGCCCGCACTAAACAACTTTCCCGCCCCGTTTCGCTGTGTTTTGAAAGTTCCGTAACCCATGTCTCAAAACAGTCCCATGTGCACTGCAATGAAATTTTAGCCCTGGAGGGTCGTAAAATCATAGATTTACTATAAAACCAGTTATTATGATGCGAAATTTCCATTTTTTGAGTGGGGTATTTCAGACCCCATGCGGCACGTGTTAACGATATCGCAACTCAACAAAAATTTCACATATGTGTTTTCTCATCAAAATGAATGTTTTGACGGGTGGAACTTTTAGATTTTCCGATTTTCGAAAAATAAGCCGCACCCTAATGTGCAGTCAGGGACTTTTACATCAGCTATAATTGGACAGTTTTATTCAGTCTTTAAGGATAAGTTTAAGAAAAATATGCAAGCGATTGGATTGGTTGGTTCGGCTAGCTATTCGGGGAGGCGACCGATATTTGAATTCTGGTGGATAGATTGGCAAGGGACGGATTATTGGGGAATGGAGGAAGGGTGGAGAGAAATCCGGTGTCGGCGTAATCGTGAGGGGAGGGTATCCTATCCCAAGATGGGAGGGTTAAGTATATTTTTCCAATGCAATTAAGTGTACAGCACAGTAAACGCATTGATTGCAAGTTTTAAAATTTTATTCTACATTGGTATTTTTTCATATACAAGTTTCCATAACTTTTCACAGTCGCGTTCCAAAGAAAATATTGAAATAACGTCATTCGCTGACGCGCATTTCCCTTTTCTTTACTCGGCTGGCATAATCTCTGAAGTACCGGAGATTCCAGCCTCCGAAATCTCTCACGTTACATAAATATTCATGAAGACTGCTTTACGCACCTGCATTCTTTCGGACGATGTCGACTTTTCATGCAAATTCCCATGCGGTGAGGGTGGGAAAATGGAGGTATAATGGGAATGCCGTAAATGGAGGGTGATTTATTGGTGAATTGGATTCAATAGCTTCCATCTCTAATATTGTGTAAAGAAGCTAAATAACAATTTTAAATTGCTCAAATGAGCATAGATAAAAATTAATTTATTTCTCTGCCTTGAAGACATTTCGACTACTGAACTCCCTTTTATGAATGTTTCCTTTTTACAAAAAAACTGGTTCATTTGATCTATTATCAGTACGTTAAGAATATCCAAAGAAATTTTGTCTGAGTACGGATCTAAGGGTTATTACTGAAACAAAATTGATTATCACTTGGAGTATCTTTTTCCTCATTATACATTAATTCAGTAAGTTAATACCGGCAAAGAACTGTCTTGATTAACATCATGCCGTTGCTATGATGTTTTGCTTAGGAATCTCAGCAGGTAACTTATTGAAGATGAGGTCTATAACGTCCTTTTTGTGAATTTATTTTAGGGGTGGGGAAACATGGATGTTCATTTTAGGCTGTTTTAGCTAAATAATTATTCATTAATATTAATTTCAAGCTTAAGGGCCTTTTTCATTTTATACTCTTAAATTGGGGCTGAAACATGTGTTTGTCATCCATGTAGAAAGTTTGAATATTGATTACTAAAACTGGAAATTTTCCAAAATGTTTTACTTATAACTGCGTTTAACTTTTCTCGTGAAGACTGCGAATGAAAGTTTCAGTTAAAAAATACATTGATATAATCCAGGGGCCTCCAAACTTTTTAACCTAAGGGCATTGGCCCCCATTAAGTCCCAAGAGCCAAGACATGGCATGCCTAGCATACCAACATACTGTAGTTTTGAATTACGCGCAAATTTTCTTACTGGGTCTCATATAATTAATTACAATTAAAATGTTCAATTTCATCATGTATGTCAGTTATTGTGTTTCTTAATTGACCGTAGTTTGGAGACCCACGATCTAACCCATTTAAATTGGAATCAGAATCGGCACCTGAGTAGCAGCAAGATTCTGTGTGTAAAAAATATTTGCAGGCCTGAAGAGAGTAGGATAGGCAGGAGATGGAATAACCGTCAAACCTTCCCTCTGGGATGGTACTAGGCGAATTCAGGGAGAATTCACGAAAATTAAAAATATTCATCCTTACTTGTGGCACCACATTCATATCATTAAATTCATTCACAGGCTAACGATTGTTCATTCACATCAAGCATAAATGTACTACCCAATATACCACCACAGGGTCAAGGGGCATTGCCAGATAAGGCAGTAGCAATAAAACGAATACTTTTTACATATATTGGCGATGATTCACAAATGAACTGATTCGATTATTTTACTATTCATTCGTAATTATGTAATAACATATTATTAAGCCAATTTGTATACTATTTATGTTGCTATAAGTCATGCACAGGAAAGAGAAATTTCTTGTCCAGGTTTTTATTTTAACATGTTAACAATTAACATAACCCATTCCATGCCTATGAATGGATATAAAGCTTAGAGTGTTCTCTTGAATGTCAGTATAAATCGCAGTTCGTACTTATTGTAGCCCGAGTGTGATGAGTAATCTTTGCATCACAACAAGGTCCTATCTGAGGTAAATGACCTTATTGCTTGATGTATCCTGTTACAGTCAATAGCAATTCTAAACGAATTTTGCCGAATTTACTTCACTATGCGTAATTCATCAGCTCAAATAATTCTGTGCCAGTACCCAAATGGTGAAGTCCTAACACAGACGAGTTATAACTAGAGAAAATGTAAATGTATTCTTTCTAACCGGAACTTTTTGTCACGAATCGTTTGATTAACCGATATCTTTTAGTTCGGCTGTGCAGGTAAAGCGTTTTATTTATTTTACACAGATACTAAAAACAGCTCCTAAGGATTTTAAAATCGGTGAAGTTAACTAGTAACAAAGGCGATCACACACAGCCATGCCCTGAGTGGTGAACATTCCACATAGATGGAACTCGAACCCGTAGAATTTGGCTGACGAGGATGTAACCCCACCGTCTCAGGGGTCAGTCTGTTGTGTGAATGTTCTAAATCGTTTTAGCCATTTTTGGGGGTTTGCTTTTACGCTAGCTCAAAATATTACCCCTTTAATCTTGGATGATGGGCTAGCGTGGAACGAAACATGGGTAAGACAGATTGGCAATTTGGACAAAAATAAATTTTCCGCCTTGGGGAGACGCACGTGGCAGCTGTCGTGAAAATACGTCGGTGCGACATCTGGCGTGGTGACGCGGATGACCGCAAAGGACATTTAATATCTTCTTAAGGCGCTTTCTTCGTCGCATTCCCCGATGGAACTCCATTGAGAGGCTTCCCAGTAGGTATACATATACACATACGTGCCCATTCCCACGGGAAACAACACACTTCCGAATATCTCTCTCTCTCCGTGAAAACGGTCAGATTTCTTGGGCATAAAGGGATTTCTTGGGTTTTGGTAGGAGGTTTCACCCGTGGGAAAATATCCGGTCCATCTTAAGGCAAGCAAAACTTCAGGATACCTTTTTTGTTAGGATTCACTTAGAATAAGGTCGTTTTCTTAAGGTATTTATGAATGCTCCGGTTAGAACAGTGAACTATTTTTCAATGTTCATTTTGATAAATTGCAAAAACTCAATTTGAAAGGCGATACTGAAGTAAACACATGCTGAGTCGTTTAAGTTTGAAAATCCCACCAAGTTCAATAAAATATTGTACAGAAAATAATTTATTTACTCCCGAGTAAAAAATAATTTAACCCATTTTCGAGAAAAATTGAGGTTTTTAACAAACCAGAGTGTTTTGTTTGAAATTAGGTGGCATAAATATGTCCCAAAAGTTACTCATGAGGTTTCTGCAGGGCTGTGATTTAGTCGGATTATATACTTAAAATTTAGTGATACAGCTGTCTGACTTGTTAGTCAAGTATCATTTGGTGCATTACTCATGTTTTAAAAAAATAGTCTCTGTAAACTTTCAAATTTCGTATGCCTTGAGCCATGTAAGCCGATTTTGAGTCAATTTTTTTCAATACTGTTATGAACGGCTTGAACACGGAATGCTTCACCACTGCGATATCTTGGAAAAAAAAAGTCCTTAATGTTTTGTTCTCGCCCTATACACATTTAGAAATATCATATGGCTAGACGAATCGGTTAAGGTTTATCAATGCTAATATGGAACTTTTGTCATGAGTATTCATATTCCTACTTCAGCATGAGTTACGCGGTGTAAAATTTACTACAATAAGCTATGTTAATTTATGCATACTTTTTATTCGTGTACACTGATTCTATTTTTGCTGTTAAATATTTTCAGAAAAAAAACAAGAAATTTAGCCATTTCATGGAATAAAATCACCATCTCGTAAAAAAACGTCAAAATTCTCAGTTCGAGGCTTTGCTCATGGGAGACTTTTTTTCTCTACTTATTTCACGAACTTTATTTTAATATTCCACCTAAATCTAGCGTAACAGAAAGATCTCCATCCCATCCATTGAGAAAAAAGATTTTTGACATCAGAAATAATGTACATGATTTTTATGGTGCTTCGCAAAAACTTTAGTAAACTGTATACCTAGTACCAGAACTAGAGAATTAGTATTATGAATCCATAATGTCAAAATCAAATGCTGCCATTAATTTCACGTAAAGGAGTGTAATCAATGCTGATGACACAATTTCCGCATGACGTTTTTTCACTTTTTTACAAACTCTCCAAAACATTTTAGCATGTAGTAATGTCTCACTGATGTTAATCATACTTAGATATCTGATGGAATAAAATTATTACTCGGCGTAATACTATGGATTGTAGAAATGGCACGAGAATTTTTGAAATTCCATAACTGGACATTATATTCAATGGAAATTAGTGATTTCAATTTTTAACTTGTAATTTTAATTTAATTACAAAATTCTGAATGGCCTACCATCAAGGGTTTACTACTAGGTATGCTGTTGATTGATTACGGTTCACTTTATTTAAATAAGCATGTTATTCTGAAACTCTGTGGCATTCCATAATTAAAATTTATTTTCAAGTGGAAACTTTTTCAAACTATTGCCACACTGTGTAGTTTCAAATTTCCTGTGATTAGTAAATTTTCCACCTAAAATTAAATTTTGGTTGATGTTTTGTTTTTATGAATAATAACACAGCAAACATCCATTGATATTACGAATCCTTGACTCTATATAGTGCCCGACTCATACTAGAACTTACCAGGAAATATTTTGCGCACGGACTGACTCGGGGAAGAGTGTCAAGAGTGAAAACCCGTGACCAATATGGTTTTTGTATGGAGCGCACAGATGCCTGACAAAAAAAACGTATGGCGGGACAACAAAAGAGAGAGAGGGAAGGATTTTGAGAATGTACCTACTCGTCCCAGCGACCCTTCCCCAACTGGAAGGGGGAAGGGGTAAGGAGGGTGGATGCAAACTCTCTCGTATGGAGCAAGTGCGGGAGGGAGAAGGGTGTGCGGGGACTTAAAATTCACGTCGGAGGAGATGGCCTCTTGTCTGCGTACGCGATGAGCGTGTTTTGTTTGCATGCGCTCGTCTCCTCGGTGTGGGTGGGAAGTCTCGCCGTGTCCCCTGGTGAGGATTCCCGTGTGGGAATCAGAAAAGGGATGTGGGAAATGTGATGCCTTGGCTCCTGAAACGGCCCCTTCCCCAAAGCAAAAGGGAGGAAGTGCAAGCCGACGCGACGGTGCACCCTCAATCCACGTATCCCAAGCACGTAGCCTAGATCCCGCCCAATTCCCATGCTGCCTGGTCACCGCCCTTAACGGCTGAGGAGTCGCTGCAGGCCGTCTGACGACTATCACCATTTCCTGCCATTTACGATCTTTAAGCTCCCTTCGCACGGTGAAATTTCTCGCCGAATTTCCTCCACCAGATCATGTGCAAGAGGATAATTTAACTAAATAGTAACCATACTAACAGTCACGTGTTGGCACTCGCCATACGTTCCATTTATGATTTTTAAGGTTCTTTCGCTCAGTGATTTTTCCCGCCGAACTTCCTCAACAATATCTTGTACTAGAGGGAACTTCGACAAAATGGACGCCTTACTGGCGGTCACGTAAACAACTATTCCCATGCCTGTCACTTAGATATTTACGCCTCTTTCACTCGGAGAAATTTCTCGCCAAATTTCCTCAACAATACTATCTTGTGCAAGAGAGGATTTTGATAAAATGGACACAATACAGGCGGTCATATGGGCAACTCCAGCCATCCCCGTCACCTGCAATCGTTACTTATTATCTTTCACACGGTTAAATTGCACAAAGCATTTCACTCGCAAGACCTTGTACAAGAGGGTACCTTGACGACATGGATAAAACACTGACTGTCCTGTAGGCTACTATCACCTTTCATGCCATTTACGATCTTTGAGCCCTTATACCATGCTAAATTTATCGCCGAATTTTCTTCATAATATCTTGTTTAACAGGATACAGACGAAATAGACATCACGCTGTTGGTGACATAGACTTTTCTCGCAATCCCTGTCATTTACGACTTATAATACCTTTTAACATGGTGTAATTTCTTACCAGATTTCTCCCACAAGATCTTGCACAAGAGGGTACTTTGACGACTGGTGGTCAGTGGCGGACTATTACCATTTCTGCCATTTAAGATCTTTAAGAACCTTTTACGCTGCGAAATGTCTTGCCGAATTTACTCCACAAGATCTATTATTTAAGAGAATACTTTGACGAAATTGATATCATACTGGTGGATTTACATTCTTTAAGTCATCTTCACACAGTGAAATTCTCGCCAAATTTCCTCGACAAGATCTAGTACAAAAACTTTGCCGGCATCGATGGTGGCGAAATAATGTCCTTACATGCTAACTCGAAAGTCGCAGGTTCGTATCCCATGCAAGTTTTTTCTCGATATTTTCCTGAATGGCTGTTTGCATGCATATATGATGTATGAATAGGTAATAGTTGGAAAAAGCTGCCCCCTGCATAGAATATGTTGGAAAAGATGTTTCTTTGATAAAATGGTCCCCATTCCAATGGTGAGGCAGCTATAAAATATGATAAAATATAAATGTTACTTTTTAGCTTTTATTCAAAACTCTTTGTTATTTCGGTACCAGGCGGATTTCATAGAAATAATTGTGTCTATGCACCTGCTATCGCCCACTCATTCGTTCATTCAAAAGAGAGAGAAAATTTTACAAGTACAACATCATCATATACATTATTAGTAATTAATTGATCACTTGTTTTGATATTGACCATAGTCCTTTACATCTGAGAGAAAACGTCTTTGCAATTGGTTTCCCGTTCTTAGCTCCAAGTTGTAGTCAGACAACATAGCTAACGCCTGCCTATACTCTGCGTTGGTACCGCAGTTTACCACACCACTCGCTTTGTAAATGCATGTCACATTGTCTGGATATTTTAAGGGGATCCATGCATGGATTCACCGGTTCATCGTTCACTAAACTTCCATCATGCGTGAAACCCACCGAAATCCGATCGTATCTGCCCACTTGTCAAGTGTGTTTACATTTGATTTTAATTTTACTCTGGACCCTTCAGTTTTATATTTTCATCACCCACAATCGAACAAGCAGAGGTAATTGAAGTTTGCCCAGTATCACTCTTTCTTATTTAATGTTTCCTTCGTTCCCATTTCATTTTGGTTGGCAGTCGTGCCATCCCCCCAAATGTAGTAGGCAAAGGGTGAAAATGTTTTTGTTTGTTCTTTATTTGCTGCCACCCTTCCTTTGAACCAGATGGTGGCACATCGGATAAAGTTACGTAAGTAGTTCACCTATAATCTCACTCCGTTATGTGTTCCCAGACGAAAAGAGATGTTCCAGTTTTTCCATTACAGCCTTCTATATTTTTTGGAAATGTCCTATCGCATCTCTTTCAGTGTTTGATTTTGATCTCGAAGTAAATCATAAAGCTGCCATATGTTGGACCGAAAGCTGTGTCGAACACTATCGACGAATTTCAAAGTTGTAGCAGGGCTATAGAAGGAAAACATTTCCTTATATGCATTTTCTTATGATGATGTATCTTAACATAGACACGACGATATCAGAAAATGAGATCCACTGTTTCCGTCAATGAAGCCTTAATCAGCTCCTGCTAATTTCTTATCCCTATTACGCTTTCAAAATGCCTATTATCAACACTCAACCTCCTTATGTTGTCTAAAGGCTTCACACCTGTATTTGAAATCTCTATGGCTCTCAATACTTCAGACATCACTAACACACCTGCTAGGGGTTTCCCCAGAAGCTTCCTTCCCTTCACCTACTAAGCTAGTTTTGTCAGTTTTAACCCTCGCTCTTTTCCTCCTCCGAAGATAATACGTGCCCATTTCCTCCAGTATTCTTTTTTACCTTTAACATAAGAGCATGATTGGAAACATGAGAATCATATCTGAATACTGTTAATATGCCACCTATAAATAGAAGTACCCAAAAAACGTATTTTATGGCAGCTATACGTAAAAGTTTCTATTTCATCGGGGTTTCTCCCTTATTTCCGTACGCCAATTGCAAACGCAAGAGTTTTCCTCACCATTTTATATTCAGCTTATTAAATTTCGAGTCGTGACTTGAGATTCTAAAATCCATTGTGGCTTTTTATATTTGATTCTCTTTCCTCAAAGTTACGGTGCACGCTGATTTGGATTTGTGTCAATCATGAATGAAAATTCGAAATGTTGTTAACCAGTACTTAAAGAAGATTAAAAGCATATCGAGTCGATTTACAGATGATCTGGCCAAAGCTAGCCAATAAGCTAAGCTAATGGGTTTAAGTCATCGCTGTGAAAGTTGAAGAACCAGCGCAAGGGGCACGCTTTAAGAATAATCTACATTACTAATTAAGAAATAGCGTTAAGAGAAACAGAAGGTTGTATATAATTAAAGCAGGATGCCTTAATGATGATGATGATTGTTTTGTCCATTGCAGGGAAAAACTACCCATGCTTCTATGGCATGATAAGAAGAATAAAATTAGTGAAAAACGTCAGATCCAAAGTAGTTAAACTAATAGAAGGAGCTCTAACTTATGTCAATGTATGGACAAAAATAGCCATTTTGATTTAACTGTGACTTGATCATAAAGATTCTAATTCCATCACTGAAAAAGAGATTTTTAAACCATGAATAAAAGTAATTCCCAAGGCTTTTGAAAAGCGGAGATGGAAGGAGATGGAGGGAATTAATTCAATGATGAAGAAAATGAGTGAAACGCGTGAAGAATAAGGATGAAAGAGTAGAACATGTGTAGCCAATCTGAGCGGAGAAATAGAGTCAAGGGAATATGCAAATATAGTTTAATACCGTCTTCTTAAGTAAATGCAAGTTTAAATCAACTAGCCACATTTAATCTAAATGACATGCATGTTGGTGAATATATTTCGAAACTTTTTGTGAAGTCATACCCCATGCAAGGGAATTCACATATTTTGTAGATCACATAAATTACATTCCTCTCCTTTTAAGATGGAAAATGTTAACGGAGTGACACATGGAAATAGGATCTCTACTTTAAATTTAAAGAATTATGGGACTAACACCCATAGTAGCCTTAGTGAGAAGAAATACAGGCTGGATTGTTTTATTATTTATTCAACCTGAGTCATATGCTGTGAAGGGGAAGTTACCGTTAACATCACGCATTATTGTCCCATATGTGGTAACCAAACAGGGAAAGTAATGAAAATATTGCACCAAATGATGATGATCGATAACCTTCAAGTGGAAAAAATTGAGCAAGCCAAACTGGTATGATGTTTGTACTTGAATTTTTTATGGCAGCCAAGATGACGTATTGCATTTGTCATTCATCATTGTTTCTCTGTGATATCCGTGCCAGGATTAGCCTAAAATGAGGTAATCATTCAACAAAAATATTAAATAAGTGGTCATCTCCACCACTTTTGGTATGCGAAGGAACATTATGCTGCATTGATAGAATAATTTTATGATTTGACACCACCTTCTTCATTTTAATTAATGCCGAGGACGAATATTCTCTTCCCCTTTATTTCTTTGATGGTGGAATTGGAATGGGGAGTGCTGCCATCTATCCACGTACGCACGCAGAACCCTCCCGAAGTTTACACTCTTATCAGGCTCCTTCCGTTCATTCGCCATTCCGTTAAATCCCATCCCCCTCTAAGCCTTCCCTTCCTTCTCTCCCCTCACACCTCAAGAATGCAAATGAAGACCTTGGGCGGAGCCTTTAAAACCACCTTCCGTGATGAGGGTAAGGGAATCTTACTTTTAAGTGGTAGTGAAAATGGTGACTGGATTCACACGAGGAAAGTTTACAGCTTCAGAGTCACTCAGATATTAAGGGGAAAATACTGAGTGATTTATTAATCTAATACCAATCAATCGTGTCATTCGTGCAATGGTTGAAATAGTTAACACTCAAGCTTTTATGTACAAGACAAATCAAATATTTTCTTCTCATGACCGTAGTATTGAACATTTAAGTCACAATGCATATAATTCCCCGCCTAAATCTAAAAAAACTTCATTTATTTTTCATCTTTAACGGTGTAACAGTCTCTGAATTAGCCTACCATGACAATATTTTCATCTCCTTTCACGGTGCAATATTTCCTATGCCCACCACCCATGTTTATCTAAGATGTACCGTAATGGGATTATCAGAATATGAATAAAAGTAAAGTTTTGGCTTCCTTTTCATGAATATTTAACTTGAACTCCTGCAAATATTGATTGCTTTTGTTGGCTTGATGACTTTTACCCAATGTGTTAGAACCTTTTCATTGAAAATTTATAATATTTTTCAATCGTTTCTTTTGAATATTTAATATGATCCATAGTTTCAAGCTCAACTATGTGGAAGTTAAATTTCTTAAATGAAAAAGTAACCTGGTTTCCTTCCACAGATTTATTTTCCTGGTACAACAAGTTTTGACACAGCGGTGCCATCAATGATGACACCGCTCTGTCTAAATATGTTGTACCAGAAAAATAAATATGTGGAAGGAAACCAAGTTACTTTTTCATTTGTCTTTAATACAGGTATGACATATTATTTCCTTGTACAGGTCTATTGTGGGAACAACTGACCTTTATCTCTGGGCGAAAGTTGAATTTGAAATGTACAGCGGAAATGAAAGTTAAGTAATCCTACGGGGGGAAAGATATCTAAGAGCATAGAGCATTTTATGGATTAAGCGGAACAAATTCACAAGTCAAATACTAAGACACTACTGAGTTTTAACGAATATAGACAGAGATGATCGTCATAGGATGAATATAAGAATGTTTTCTGGATAAAATGTAACGGCCTTGAATAATGTTATCTTAATACTGATGTGTTTGATCTTATGCATGACGAATGAAGAACGCTTTATTAGGTTTATCAAAGTAAAAAACTGCAAATAGTTATTTATCTATGTAACGGTATTAATGGAAAAGAATTGTTCTGGGCTTGAGGAAACGAATAAGGACAGGGAATAATTGGTAAATTTAGTTACTAAGTTTTCAAACTTAATAGTTGATAACTGGACAAACTTATTTTTAGCAGTGAATTTTACCTAGAGGTACGTTGTGTTCAGTTCAAAGAAAGAAAACTGGAGTTTCCTAGTACAATTTTAAATTGTTAACTCACCTAAAATCTGTGAACGACCGTCTCACCACCTCTCCCGGTCCACTTTTAGTTATGTTATTGTGTTAAAATCCCAGCATTCTCTATATTTTTTCCTCCCTCTCACCTTGAAAAACGAACATCTCCCTCCCAGTCCTCTAAGGTTATTTTATGTAAGAAATACGAACGCTAGCTAACGCACATTGATAATGATAACAATGAGGGTCGAAACCATGGTCGGAAAATAAAAGCTTGTGGAATATTAAGAGTCGATATGACTATGTGAAACAAACTCTTTCTGCTTAAAAACAAATTCTTGAGAAAAAATGAGGTGTTTTACTCCACTGGACGTACAGCCCGTTTCCATCACTTGGACCAAAACTGGTTTTCTCTCGGAAGGAATTTGATTATTTAATCTTGTTTTGGAATTCGAAATTTCAGCGACGCCGCCTACACATGGATGAGCAATCACGTTGAGAAAACTCAGAGATCCAGTTCGCGTAGCTTGTTTGCGCGATGTTCATAGTCACTATAATTTGTTTCCTCGCTCCTTGATTGCATTAATAGTCCTAATGAAATTATTCCCCTTAACGTTATCTCCTGGAAATTATACTCATGTGCTTTTTGCTTCATACATTTTTTTACATATTTACTATTTTCCTTTATTTACGAGTTATTTGTATATGTTTATAAGTGTTAAAGTGCAGTCAACTTACATTCACTCAACCGTCGAGTCCCCTATTCAAGACTCTCACTCGCCGCTGTGTTTCCCCTCCTTGGACTTAAAAATACAACCATCAACATGCCTAATAGAAAAAAAGTGTAACCTTTCCAAAAAATCTTCTTAAGCAAGAGGATTGTCTTCTTTGCGATAAAATGAGCCTTTGCAATAATAACGACAAAGGTTAGACTTGGATGTTCACAGATATACCCACCAGCGATCTCATGAGCATCTCCCGGTGGTGTTTCTCGGGTTACGCTAAGAACCGCACAAATTTCATCCTAACCCAACCTACGGACGGGTAGGTAACCAGCTATAAATCTGGTTCAAATATAGATCCATCTGTTTTGAAACTTCAATCAGTTATAAGATGGCGGAAATTACGATGAAGTCACTACTTTCTTCTTACCCGAAAGAAGAACGTAAATTCTGCGCATTGAACGACATCCGTGCATGAAAATCGGCAAGTGCACTAAGAATCACCATAGATTATTTATTTAGTAACCGAAACTAATGATTATGGCTACCCTTTATGCCAAAGGCGCAGTCCGGGTTACGGAGGATTGATTGGTCAAATAAACTTGGCTGCTGTTGCAAATTCTACTTTTGACGTTGTCAACCGCTGGATAGTACACTACTCTCCAATCCTGATTAAGATACTCATCGCAAATATCAACGTTGAATTGCGCAGCTCAATTAAGTCATTGAATGCAAATATATTTATACACACAAGGAAAGCGATCAAGCTGATAATTACTCAGAAGATAGCTCAAGAGAACCGGAGGAACGAGGTGACCATCTATCAACCTGGATGCTATTTAAGCAGTAATGAGTCTGCGTGACCTATTTTTTTTGGTTTCCCGTGCATGAAAGAGGACCAACAGTCGCTCATCTCTCCGTGCACCTGGAAAACGGTCAGCGTGTTTACTACAACGAACGCAACATATAAGATGGGCTACGAACTCTTCAAATGACCACGCTGACAGAATTCTTCAGGCTTTGTGGTTTTTTTATAAAATGCGTTCAATGTTTTACACACCCATTGAATTTCAACGGGTACCTCCCGCTAGCTCGTAATATATAAAAAAAGTAATGGTGTCTGTCTCTCGGTCTGTCTGTTGTTCAATCACGCCAAAATTACTGAACCGATTGAGCTGAAATTTGGCATGTAGTGAGAAAATGTATCTGGGTGTAACAAAGGCTATATTAAAAAGCCCTCACGGACCACAAAGGCCTCCTCTGGTGGTCCCTGGTGGACCATGCTAAGCAGTGGGTTCCGTGCAGTAGTTTCATTTTTTGCTTTTTAAAAGTACTTTCACTCATAATAGAGGGCTGGTTTTTTTATCGGATGGCTGAATAAATGAAGTTTCTAATTCTTTCAACTGATTTGTTTTTACGCTTCGTAATTAACGAAATGTTTTTCACACCCGATGAATTCCAATGGGTACATTCCACTAGTATAACAATAAAATATAATTGTTATGCATATTTATGGACAGTAAACTGTTTTACTAGTCAGTATCATTATTCTGCACAGCTGAACAACATCACGTTCTTTATCAGTTACACTTTGGCGGTTTTCAGATAAAATTGATGGTGGGCGTTTTTTGTAAAACTAACTAAAAAAATGTGAGCCCTAGCATATTCTAAAAGCGTAATAACTAAATCGAATAAAATGCCTAATCTAATTCACCAATGAATAAACTTCTGGTTAAAAAAGCACTTCAGCCCGCTGTGTGGCGCTCAGCTGGTGCATTCCTCTGGCAACCAATATTTTGAATCAACTTTCGTCTCCACATTCTCTGTCTACCTCTTCCCCTCTCTGAGCTTTGATAACTTGCGTAATTTTGATTGCAACAATCTCCCCGGCGGCATCCCGTTTTAATGGCCGGATGTATGCACGTCTCACCCTCCATCCATGGGATAAACGGGTTGGAGATCAATCTCCTCCATTAGGCCAGGCGCCACGAGTTTGATATATTGCAGAGGCGCCGGAGCCATCAATTAATTTCCGGGGAAATAGAAAACCCATTAGCGGGTGAACTTGACGGAAAATCATTCAATGCGCTGCGCATAGTCATTTGGACGTATTGCTTGAGTAATCTGTGCACAAATTGCGAGCGGTGAATTTATCGTAGCAGATGGTAGTTCATTATGTATTAATTAAATTCGTAGTTCTCACCTTTTACTTCGATATAATGTAAAAGTATAACAGCGCATATTTCACATGCCCATCCCAAAAAACTGCCCGGGGAATCGTACTCGTTTGAAATATGATCGATATGCACCGTGATTAGGCAGGGCCTAGTGGTATCTCTATTGAGAATTTAAAAAATGCATTATATGTGACTATCTATACCAATGTATATTTCAAGCTAAAAGAATAAAATGAGGGAAAGGCGCGCTGCTTACACTGATTTGACCGGAGAGAAGTAAGTATTCCCAATTTGACACCATGCAGTATGAAAATTGCAACCTGCTAAACATTTACGTGACCTCTATGTCTAAAGCCTTTCTTTGTCCCCCTGGAAGAGTACCAAATATTAGATGCCACTCTTAAGAAAAGAATAATAATTTATTATTGTTGAATTTAATGTTTTTTTAATTCAGCAAAGTTTAATGAAGTAAATACTAGGGCTGTGTTGTGTCTCCACTTCCTAAGAACATACTACCATATCGTAAATAGATTTTACCTGAAATGACGTGATTTTCGCAACTTGATATGTAGCACGTACGTCCAATATTACTTCGTGAAATAGTGTCTGTTTCAATAGCATTTTATGTCTCGCTATTTTTTATAAATGAAAAACCAAACGGCAAATATCTGTTATATTCAGAACCTTTCCGTGAATTGCGTAAAAGTAATTAGTAACAAATCCACATGGCACCCCAAAACCCGAAAATCTTTCTTTTCTCTATTGGCTATATTTTTACTGTGAATAATTTGAAAAGTTTGTCTGCTAAAAGTATTACGAATTTTGTGCAATAAAAGTTGGAATTATTCACATGCTTTTCCAGTATCAAAATTTTTGTGAGGTAATTTAGTGGCAAATGAACAAAAAGACCAAAAACCAGGGGTTGTGGCGGTTGATATAGTTGAAGAACTTTAATACTACCTTCCGCTTGATAATGGCCAGTAAAGCTTCCTTCTGCAAAGAAAGTGGGTGCTTACCTACGATAGCTGTTGATATATGTCTGTTTAAAAATTAATATTTAGCGTGGAAACTAGCATATCTTTATTTGACCTGCATTGAATGTTTCTTTACGCCGATGGGTATAATTGAATAAAATCTTTTTGGCTTTAAACAAGTATATTCTTTGATTTATACTTACATGTTGTAAATAATCACTGGAAATATTAACTCACCAAAGAGTATTGAAGGTAAAATATGGTGAGATTATCTTCACTAATCGTCAAAACATGAATGAAATGTCGTTTGAAGAGCTGAAATGTAAATATACGCAATGAAAACTGTGATGTAAAAGTAAGAGACTTATTGAACACATTTTAACAAACAAACAGCCTCCAGAAAATTGACTAAATAAAGCCAAATATGATGGATGCTGAAATAATGAAAGCGTAGGAAATTGGCAATTCTGGCTTAACTTGGTGTGATTAACTCATTATAATTATTTCGTATTTATACCACTATTAATAATATTAACTATTATTGGCTGCAATTTGTGTAATGACGTTCAGGTACTTTATTTTGTTAATGTCCCTCATTGAAATTTGGTATACTCTTTATCATGGTATGGAAAGGCGCTACATTTTGTGGGAAATGGTGCCCGTTTAGTGAATTAATAATTTGATTCTGAGCAGAGAAACACTTTTTTTATTTATCTATTTTTGTTACACTAATGCAGAATTATTATTATAATAATGGAATAATAATACGGTTGGCTGATTATAGAGTGGAAGAGAGAGCAGCATCGGAATAACCTTGGCATTGATCATTGTTGATAATGAAAATATAAGATGTATATTTTAGTATTTTCAATGTCACATGCAAACTAGGAACGCTGTTCATGTTCAGACCATCATTTAAGCCACAAACACGTTATCCGCACAACTAATAAGCGAGCCGCTTGCTACCACTCCGTCCGGCTTGAAGCCCAGTCTACGTGCTGGTCTCCCACCCCTGTATCACCTCGTATCACTCGCCCTCTACTCCGGCATAGGGGTGCTTCCTAAGTTAGCGCGGCCGGCCCTGATCTCTTCCTCCGTCCATCCATTCCAGTCCAACCTCACGAACCTCTCTCCCAAAACACCCGCCCCTTTCACGACCTGGAACCTGAGGAAGCGGGGGGTGGCAGGTGGTGCATGGACTGAGATGACCTCCTCCCACGCCGTCGCCGATGCCTCCGCCGACGCCCATTACGGTGCTACCCTCGCGGCTGCACCACAAATCACCCTGAGCACCCCTTACCCTTCCAAAAACCACTCCGTTCCTGTAACCAGACTCCTCATCCTCCCTCTCCTCTGCGTCGTCCCCTTTGCGCGAAAACATAAAACTAATAAACTTGACAGTGGTAGGCTTCACTTCGTACAAGTATATTATATTAGTACTCATGATTAACAATAATACGTAGTACTTTTCTGCAAAATTTTAATTGCACGACGCGTTTCACCAATTTACGGCATCAGGTCAGGTACAGAAGTTGACTTACGTACCTGACGATGCCGTATACTGGTGAAACGCATCGTACAACTTAAATTTTGTAGAAAAGTATTAAGTATCATCATTAATCATGAGTACCTAAAACTAAGCTTGTTTGATGTTTTTGCTATTTCAGAAAGTTTAAGATACAGTGGCGCTTATCAAATTCCACTTTTGTTTCTTGCGATAGGCGATACTTCACGTATTTCACGGTCCAAAATATTTGCGGAAATGATATATTGGAATTTAATTTTATTCAACTCACATAAACCCACTTCTCCACGCGCAAGTGTCATGACATTTTTTTAGTGAGATATTTCCGCAGTTATAATTTAAAACATAGGTTTTCGAATTTTATTTTATAGTTCAAGCAGTTTTAAGGAGCATGTAGTGGATGTAATAATGTAAATGGCGTCTTTTATACGAATGAATTTCTCAGTAATTCACTAAATGTACTAAATTGAAGCATTGACTTGACTTAGTTATCTCATGCTATACGTTGCAAATAGCTTCACAAACATAAGTATTGTTCCAATGAAAAAAATATAAAAGAAACTTAGTAAACATTTTTACAGACTTTTTTAAGACGACCGCTTTATTCCAACAGTGAACATCATCAGGTGATTGACATCAGGAAACCTGATGGTGCCCACTGTGGAATGAAATCGGTCACCTTATTAAAAGGTCTGTGGAATATTTTATTGCCGATTAATTTTATCTTTGACTAATTTAACATATTAGCTAATAATGGAGATACAATAATTGAGAATTGAAAATGAAAACACAATCATGGAAAAATAACTAAAGAAACAATATCATGGAAAAATAACTAAAAAACAATAAAATGCTCATATCCGTGGCATATACCTGCCTTTCAAAAATCTCAAGGAAATCTCTAACACTGTGGCCCTTCTAAACCTAAACTCTGGTGAGTTCAAAATACAATTAACAATTTATGTGTAAAAAATATGTATTTGGTATACCTACTCAAATATAGTGAAAAACTATTGGCTTTATTATTTTTCATTTGGAAACAAACTAGCGACTTTTGACCTGAAGTTAGCGACTGAAACTAATTACAAGTTAGCAACACTGAAGAGCGATAAGTGGATGATATTGCGGTACCATTATAAAGGTGAGATCTTTTCATAATAACGAGTCCACATAATTCTAAGAATTCTATGAGAAGTGATCATCACCATTAGTAGTCTTCAACTCGAAGATTTGTTTGAAGCACGTTTCCACTCCACTCTCTTCTTTGCCATCCGCTTCATTCCTATATAACGAATCATTTTGACGTTCTTCATGATTTGCGTGAGGTATTCCATGCTTGGCCTCCTTCTATAAGTCTTAACCTTCTCCTTACTATCTTGTTTTCCTTACGCTGTAGTGACCACAAAATTTGTCCAAAAAGTTTGTCTCACCTTCTTCGCAGACTTGTCATTGTACTTCAATTTTCTCCAACTGAAGCACTTCTTCGTCAGTGATTCTATCCGTCCATTCCACCTTCACCCTTCATTGGTAACACCACGTCTCCATTGCTTTCAATCTCCTTTGCTCTGCAGCTATTGTTTCCCAGACTTCACTGGAAATGAGATGAGATAACACGCTCAAATTTCCCAAAGACACAGAAAAACGTGCTAACAACTTGGGCTTCGTCTCACTCTCATGCACATGTACACGTGGTTGTGAAGGAGACGGGTAGGGTGTGAGAGGGATACCGGCGCGAGTTTACATTTCGGCACGTAGCTCAACACGAGAGGAATGTGCATTTCGCTGGCCGAATTTATTCGCGGAAACTGCGGCTTCGTTCCAGAATGCTACCGAGCTGAGATGGGGAGCGGAGTTAGTTGGAAGCGCAGACGGAGAGGCATGTGTACGGACTGAGGCGGGAATGGGGGACCAAGGCTAGGTGGATAATTGATTTAGCGGATGCCTGCTACCTACGCGAAGGCTCTTGGTGAAACGAGAGGGGCCTGGAGCGTCTCACCCGGTCGAGAGTTACTTTTGCCTATTCAGGACCTCGTTAAAATGAAGTCAGGGTTACAAGTTGCGCGGCGGGTGGAAACGTCTGCATCGATATTTAAGTCGTCTTTAGCTTTCAAACGACATTTCCCTTGCATGAACCGAGTTCAAACGAAGTCTGGACAGCTTGTGGCTGAAGGATACGTTTGTATTACCTATTAGCCTACTTTTTGGAGTGAAATTGTAAGACACGTTCCACGTTAGTAACCTTAACTGGTGGAAAATTGTGCCTTGCTGATGATTCAAGCCTAGCAATTTTTTTTTCCTGCAGCTGTTTCCGCAACGCAGGCAAAACTCCTCTCACCTATTGATCTGCGAGGTTATCATGCAAAGTAAAGATGTTGTAATGTAATTTTTTCAGAAATGATCGATGGAGTGACTTCTTTGCGGGATTTATTTAGCATAAACTTTTTAATTTAAGGCAATACATCTTACCCAAAATTACGATTTATGATTGTCTACTTGAATCATTTCTCATAAATTTGTCTAAGGTAGATTTAATGAGTTAGATAAATGTGTTGGCATAATTATTTAAACTTATCGATACTATTAGACATTTTTTTTCTTGTCTTACGTGCTTGCAAAAATTAATTTTTTTCACAAACATAAGTACTCAAGTGAGAAATTATAACCTTGATGCAATCTTTAGATGAGAATAAGCAACCCCTCATCCTAACTGTTACTTATGGAAGTAAAGTCGTTTCTTCAATTTTAAAAATTAATACATTTTCTATTATACACCTTATTCTATTGCTATGAGAAATTGAAGAAACGACTTTACTGAAAGAGTAGATATGAAAGAAGTATGAATAGATACTGAAAGCATAGAATGGGATTTGTGTGAAGTTTCAAGTTTAACGACTGCTAATCTCGATTTGAAATCGCTTCATGCTGGGATTTGCAAGATCAATTACATATTATAATGTCATACGCTGGTTTTCAGAGCGTTAAATAAACCCTTTTGAGCTCCATTGCAAAATATACCCTCGGAATTGTAAGCATGGTACGAAAGTACGTACCAACTACCCACTATCCACCACCCCGCATACCAATGCAGAGTGAAACGCCCTCCTGTGTTTTATGGGGCATTTCGGCGAAAGAAGAAGCATTGCCCTACGTGCCGTCTGCGTGAGTCGCCCCATCCCTCTCCCCTCCACTCCTCCCCTTTGAAATCAGTCGATGTTGGAAATCTCACGAACTCGTCTCCAGACCTGCGATCCGATCGGTCGTGTAAGATCGTGAGGCTCCTCTATCGCCGCCTCACCGCCGCGCGCCAACGGATCTGGAATTGCTTCTGAGATAAAGGTCTCCTCCTCCTCGTTTCCTCATTTGGACGTGGCCAATGGTTCACACTCCGAATCGGGAATGGGTTTCTTTCGCAAGCTTTTAAAAGCTTTAATGGTGGAGCACAAGGATAAACAAATTACTCAAAGGGATTGGCCCCGAAGAAAATTATCAGCACGAAGTGGACACGGGCACATCTCTTCGATGCAATTCTATCAATTGTTTTCCGCGACGCTTTCTTCCGCCCGTTAAATATTCTTCTCGTGTCTCCGCAGTAAATGTTATTCCAGCTTGAGGAAGAGCAATCCCAGGCAAAAAAAATTACAGTGGGCAAACGTGCTAAATATATTCTTTGTCGATTTTTGGCATTTCTAACATTCGCGCCAATCACGCCGTTTTATTTCGGAGTACACACAGTCAATACAGTTTAATTCTCAGTAACAGTCCAGTGAATTTTACTCTACCTTAGTAATATCTTCCATACTTCCATATTCTTGCATGGCTCTTTTGTTTCAGTTATCCTCATGCAATTCATGCACGCTCTCCTGTACTTAAGACTCCTAATATCCTTTCTCTTAAGGGTACCTTACATCTTATTCACCCAAGACTTTCTGAGTCTACCCCTCCCTCTCACACTATTTATAATTATATCATAAATCTGCTCTGTTAGTTTTTTTATTCGCTAGATTCCCATCCATTTCCTCAACATGGCCTAACCAACGAAGTACAATCTTTAGTATACCAACCCATATTCATTCATGGCGTACTCATTTCAGAACATATATCTTTGCATTTACTGCAAACAGTTCTCAGACACCCCATGACCCTTGAATTTAGCTTAAATTAAGCTTATCCTGGATATTCCCAAGTTTTGCTGCCATAAAAGTTTTGGAACGAGTACACTTTTTGGATTGTAATTTTTGCTTCTTCATTCCTTGATTTACTCCACCTGCTACCTGTAAATTTCCTTCCAGCATTAGCTCGCCTTTTCATCTCTTAACACTTTCAGGACCGCCCTGAATATGGATACCTATCCCCAGGGGCCAAAAAAAAAGAAAAAATTTAATACGGCATTTAAAAACACTTCTTTAACACACTTCAGGACGCACACGCTGCGTCCGCGGGTCCTGGCGGGCGCACGCCAGGACGTAGCGTGTGCGTCCTTGGTCCTGAACGCGTTAATCTATTTTCCCCTCATTCACAAACTTTCGGCCATGATATCAAAAATATCATTCACTTACTCCGTTATTTCACTATTCAGAATTGAATGAACGAGTTCAGAGTTGATTATATGATGAGGGTGGATTATTTTTGTATGTAGAAACGAATTTTAACAATAATCCTATCATGTTATAGCTTTCTCAAGCCTATGGTCAAATCACTCCATCATATTCACCGAAAAAACCATAGATCATTAGTAGATGATTGCCGTAGTTCTTATGGCATTATGCCCCGATTGAAGCTGATAGTCAAAAGATGTTGTCATTGGGTGCCGAAGAATGCGGTTGGGAACCAATACTAGTGCAATCACTTTCAATTGCACAACAGAATACTATACCCTTGAGTTCGTTTTTTACGATACATCTACCATCTATCTTATCCTATCAAAAGCGGGAGAGTAGGTCCTGATATTTTTTTTATTCACGCAAGAAACAATGTAAGATTTTGTTGTAAAATTTGCCACCACACTATGTTTTATTAAACACTATTTTTCAGTGGTGCTAAGGCAGATTAACCAGCATACATAAAATCAATAAATAATTAATATTTTTGTGGCAACATGAAGAAATTACATGCGTGAGTCAAACAAATAGTATATGGTTACGCATACTTTCGATATTATATTTCAACGGCCAAGGCTAAAGTCATCTAAGTGCTTGAGCCAGATGCAACCATCAAATCTTCAAAATGCTTTATGATCAGCCGGTATGCTGACTTTCGGGGTTCAAATTTATCTTTTTACGACTTAGCATTTTTTTTTAATGTTCACTACTCTCGATAATGGAGAAGAGAACCATGTTCTCGGAATATCACAAGAGTGGGGTGAAATTTAATCACCCGGACGCGAAACAACGAAGTCAACCTATATTATTTTTTCCACCGTTTCCGTGAGCAAAAACCTTCTGTAAAATGACAAAGAGAACGTTGAAATTCCCTCCCGTCGAATAACATCGTCTTTTCAAAGTGTTATAACGCTGGGTTTGGGACTTTGAAGAGAGGGTTACACATGGGCCTGGTGCTCTCTTTACGGCTTCCTGAAATTCTCGCCTTCGTTGGCGAGGAAAAGGAACCAGTTACTCGATAATCGTAAAATATTTAAACAATGGCGAGGGCAAATTTCGAGCCCATGTTACAGCCCCTCGGAACTCGGGCATTGAGTGCGCGCTTAATTACGTAACAGGGAAGTGTTCGACGAGGGTGTGTTGAGTTGGTAAGAACGCAAGGCGGTTTTGGAGGCGAGATGGCAGGCAGCGCCGCCGGGTGACTGTTAGGTGAGGGGAGAAAACGTTTGGTGGCGCCACTGGCGAAGAGAAACTACAACACAGGTGCTCAACCAGAATCACGTCTTTTGGAAACCTCCATCTGACGTAGAATGCAGTGCATTGTAATTGCTTATAGAAGAGGAAGAGAGAGAAAAAAATATATATTTCGGGAAAAAAAAATTTCTAAGTGGAATTTCCATACGATGATGATTTCCGAGATCAAGTTCTCTTAAAAGATTGATCGATGAACTGGATCTCTCCAATGACCGAGGGGTTCATCTTTACCGATCACGATAGGAATGATTTTATGACATCAAGTATCGCTCACGAGATGTGAGACCGGCCAAATAAATCCTGAGTGATTTGTCTAACGTGAGATGCGTAAGTTACTTGATCGTTCGTGAGATGTAGGCAGTTAAGTTGTGTGAAACCTATCATGAATTATTTTTATAGTCGTGATTTCTCATTGGTGATCCGCTCAGTTGCGCAAACAAATACGCAGCGTTTCTAGCATAACCGTCAAAAATTTACATCAAGACACAAATATCTTTCATAGATCAAGTTTTTCCAGTTTTGAAGGCTTGCTTTTTAATGTAGAATAATAACATAATTAAAAATAAATACCAAATCCGTTACACTGTTGGAAAAGAGACTGCTTGGTTAAGACACAAGAGGAATTCAATGGAAATAAAACATGATCCAGGTAATTATCCGTTTGTTTATTCGTCAAGCTATGCATTATTTGTGACTGCGTTGGCTATTTAGTGACGTCATTTATTGTGTGCAATAGGTTAATCGTCACTGGCATGTTACAATGAACACCGTAAACAGTCAAAACACACGATAAACCATTGTTTACATATTGTCACAAAAAATGACGGTTATTTCTTGAACATTGAAACTTAAGTGATGCCAAATTTATTTAAACTTAAAATTAAATGTTCCACTTGGATAATTAGCTTTAAATCGTCACAGATAAATGCCAAATTATCGTTCTCGTGGTTCCCGCATTCCGTTTCGTTTCCTCCGAAAAAGGGAACGGTCTGGGACCATCATTCCGTTCCTCAATTATCCTTAAGTTCCTGTATCGCCCGCAAGAAGTCATGCGATACGAGTGTAAGAAATAATTTTGCGACTTACATTGTAAGCTACTTAACTATTTTTTCTTTCAAACTTAATTCCATGACTTACATTGTGCCAGCTGGGCTGTGTAAAAACAAAACAAACCTTGGAACGTATTGCACAATTGTGCCTTCAATTATTTTCGAAGAATTACCCACAACTCCACGGAAATTGGCGATAAACGAGGTAGCTGTACACATTGGTCATGATTACAGTATATAATCATCAATGGCCAGCGAAAGCAGCGTTCGTTACGATTTTTTATCACTCGCAACTTTCCTGAGAGATCATTGATCGTAGGCAACTTGAACAGATCACTAGTTGGAACATCAATCACTCACGATCGGATCACAAGTGGGAGTGAAAGGCGTGACCGAGATCTCTCAAAAGACCGAATTTTTCCCATCACTAGTAATTATTCATCAGAAATGATTGAAATTGAGGATAATGTTACAGCTAGCCTAACAGAACGGTTTTTGTGCGCATTTAGAGAGTATTTTGTATATTTTATAGGTAGTTTGAGCGAGATATTTCTTCGCATTAAATTCAACAAATTTGGCTACACTACGATGAAAAAGTTCTCATCATTCTAACAATATCAAAATATTCTCCACTTTTTGACCGAAAAATAAGTCTTTTTCCATGGCATCTGTTTCTGACATGCACTCCGGAGAGACTTTATATTTAGAGGGCTTTCTGTCGCATGAATTGCGTGAGAAATGTATAGGTGTGTAGTTCGTTTTCTCACTCAACTATTAAAAAAAATTAAATGCACACCGTACTACTTTTTGCAATATACAGAGCGTCTTCCAATTACATTTGTGACGTCGTCTGCGCTAAGCATATTGAAACACATCTTCTTCATCTGTAGTTCGCCAACGTTAGTGTGTGCGAAACTTATGATGGCGGGGAAGTGTGTGGTAATAACAACAGGAATATCTAAATTACCAACAATAAGATAATTGTGGTGATCACTGGAAAACCATTAATTATAATCCTGAGTAATATCTTTCAAGAATTGAGTTTGACCACCTCTTTATAGAAGTTGAATATCATCTCGACATTATGAAACTACGAACTTTAGTGAAAATCGTTGCAATGAAATTGAATTCTCATCTGCTACACATGCTCTACATCCGATGTGGGCTAATCTGCGCAAGGTGACTGGAAATCACCCAATATTACTATATTCACTTCATGCTTCTAACAGCTGTCTAATTATAAAAAATCCATATGAATGTTATAATTACCAGAGATAAATGTCGTTCAGGTCGTCCAAAGTAAAATGACTTTAATTTCACATAATTCATTTCCTAGTTACTAACAGAAAAAAAGAGTCCTCTGTTTGATATGAATTGCAAAAACCTCTCTTTTCAAAATAATATTTTCACATACATCTTGAAATTGTATAGGAAAATCGGTAAAACATGAGAAAAAATAATATTTCTAACCCTAATATAAATACTGTTTTTACAAAAAAACCTTTTTTTGAAAGCATAATCTCCCATTGAAACTAATGGCAATGGGTTACAGAGACTAATCAATCTAATTTAATGAGTTTTTAGCAAATATTGCTTCAGGAACTGAAGTCAAAATGCGGTAGTCGGTAGAAACGGCGCTACGAACGGCTAATATAGCCATAAAAGAGTGTTCATAAAAAACGTAAACGTGGAAATAACGTTTTTTTTATCCTTAATATATTTATTAATAGGAAAGAACTGTCATCAATGAAATAAATAATTTTTAAAGAGCACCAATATAATATGAAATTCATTTATCTTTTTGACTCGCTCACCTTTGACTTAGCCGCGGCGGATCCTATTTAAGGTGATTGGAACGATTGTTTACATGAGCAGATTTGCGTGAAATTTTGCATTAGTATTCTTATGAAAAATATCTAAGGATTAAAGTAAAGTAATGTATTTTTTCCATTTGGTTTTGGTAACTTAATGCCATTTAAATATGCATACTTTTGGCACATACCAAAGATATATTTTGTAATAATCCGATTACATGTGAACATATTTATTTCTAAACGGTACATAATACACTTCATATTAATTCAACGGTTGATAACAAATATCAAAGCGTCAAGCCGGACTAAAGCTATGGATGTACTTATTCAACTGTAATTTTCGCGCCGTAATAAAATACCACACCGGAAACTTCAGCGATGAAATGCTTCAAATATAATTCTTGTATCATTTATATTACTACATGCATGGTGAGTCTCACCGCACAAACAGATGTACTTAAATGAAATGTGGTTCTAGTATTTCTTTTGGACTTACTTGAAAAATTATTAAAAAGTGCACTCAAAGACTCACGTTTAACGCTCCAGCAACCTTAAAACGGAGGCTAGCATCATTCATTCTTAGCGTGATACGAGAACGATAAAAGGGGTGAATGCTTCTGACCAGGTTGCACGACTATCCCAGCTTCCACAAACTCTGTCCACCATCTAGTGGGGGGGGCGTGGTGTAGAAGTGGGATGAAGGAGAAGGAATGGTAAGGTCTAAGAGGGATGGTATGATCGAGAACCACCCAGCCAGCCTCCATGGGCCCCTCCCCCTATCCGCAAACCATTTTAATTCCATAACACCTATCCCTTGGAAAACACCTGATGTTGGTTGACCTTTCGAGTGAGGGTGAGAAAAATGTAGCCTGAATTCGCCAAATGCTGGAAGCTCTCCACATAGGAAAGTGAAAGCCGTATAAGGTTTCAATTATGTAGTTCAAATCGACATGTATCTACCCTCCCCGCTACACGGGTTAAAGAGAGTTAACGGACGCACGATAGCTTCATATTTGGCATATATTCATACTCTTTCAATAATTTTTGTCTCTGAATCAGGATGGTGGACATCACAGTGGGTAATAAGTCATTAAGAATTCAGTAATATAACCCTCGATGTACGTCACCCCTCTATTACACTGTGGTGATTACATATTCCCAGGAGAAAAACTGAAGAGTAGTCTACTATGCTAAGGTATTTCAATAGGTAAGAAATAATCATAATTACACCTTATACTACAGTGAATTTATGAATACATAGACCTTTCTTACAATTATATCATTAAAAATTACACAAATACCTGTGTCCATGATGGTGAAAAACTCACACCTTTAGGAGTCAAACCCGCAGCCTCATGCGGGCAGGACTTGACCCCGCTGCCACCGAGGCCGGCCTTAGACGAAATAAGGTAGAAAGACGGGATGATCATGACGAAAATTAATTATAATTATGCGTGGAGAGCTTTGGCTAGATAAAATGATACCCCTTGAGGGTTTTTTAGTGATATCTTTTTCATGGGCAAATTCTACGTATGGGAGTGGCGTAGAATAATTCCAGAGCAAGGGAGGACCGTATTTGAGGTACGGTGCACCTAAATGTACGTTCCTGCGTTTATTGAAAAAGATTTTAATCATGTCTGATGCCATACAATTTCTACATTACTTGTATAACGAGTTTCTTTTTGCCTAAAGAGAGTCCTATCTCGCAATGCAGATAACCTACTCCAGAAAATACATTTGAATATGCAAAACTTTACAGTCGAGAAGAGATGAAATACAAGGATTGCCAGAAACTGTAATTTCTATGTACTATATATAATTAAAGATACCCTGAATAGTAAACTATAATCTAAAAAATCTAATAATATGCAATAAGGACAAATGGGAGTACACCCAGGCTTACTGTGATAATGAACAGAAATTTTAATAATAATAATTGCATGATACTCTGGATTTTTGCTGTAGAAATCGTTTTAAAACAGCTTATAAGCTTAGTATGACAACGAAATACGTGGAAAGTCCTTAGGATATATCAATGCCTAAATATGACGGATCAAATTACGGCTCAATGCAAACCTAGTAATAGGTCATTTTCTTTAATCCCTCCAAGTTTGCATTCAGATTCTGGTCTCAAATTATCTCCAATGGAGCGTTATTTAAAACTGAAGGTAATTTGTTATACTAGAGCATTAACGGTACAAACTGACAAAATTTATTCTAATAAATCTTAAGAGCAGCAAAGTCCGTAATACAGTTGCTAAAGAGAGGGAAGAAAGACAATTTAAATGAATGAAAACAGTGAAGCCTGAATACGAAACCATGATGGGTAATTAAAAAATATGATAACTTGATTCATTTCAATGATTTTGATTATAGAGGAAAGGTAGCGTGATTATAAACGCGGAAAAATCTAAAAATTTAATTTAGTAACATATGAAACATTAATTAGAGAAAATAATTTTTCAGGAGATTTATTTTAAGAATTCTGAGTGCAACAGGAGGTCAAAGGATTTCTGAGCTAGGCCAGTAATTCGATAAGATTTATAATAGCTTGGTGAGGTCGTTATCTTATCCAGGAAACTCAGTCGGCGATTCAGAGGTCTTCGCGAAGGTAGATAAAGCAAGCAGAAGGAGGTCATTGTAGATTATTGAACCTTTGCAACGTAAAACGGCCAAAAACATGCAATGTGAATGGTTGTGTCTTGGTTACTAAAATATTTTATAGGGAAATGGAGAAAATGAATGGATTAAATGGCAAAGAAGTAAAATAACATTAGCATATGAGTTGTGATGGTAATTTTCCCTGAATATATGAGTAACCCGAAAGGCATTGTAAAGCCAGTTGCAATCGTTATTCTGATAATGGTACAGCAATAACTTGCATGAATAATTCAAACGTGAAGGTAGATTTATTGGTGTTGGCATTGTTGGCCATACAAAGAGTTGGAGAACAACTAATACTTAGGTACTATTTCAATCCCTTACGGCTTTGAAATATGGTTTCCATGTTCTGCATGCAAATCTTTATAATTTCAATAACATTACACACGCCGTTGTTGTTGACAAAAATTATATAACACTCTCAAAAGGTACCGAGGTATAAATTTCGTGGTTGAAACAATAGACAAGACCAGAAAGCCGAATCCAAAATCTACTAACTAATTTTTCTTGGATATATTTTAAAAGCCTTTAAAGTTCCGTCAAAATTAACTGGAACAAAATACATTAGAATATCAATGAAGTAGTATAATTCATGTATTTTCTGAAACCCATGTACTTAAAATCTTTTACGGAAACTAATTTTTAAATGTACACCAATGGGATTTTACTCAAAGTATAAAATATATTATCAACGCACTCAACAATAACTGTGAAACCGTTTCCTTAAAAGCAACTGTGATATATTTTCAAGCTATTAAAACCTTATTGTTAGAGAAAGACACTGTTAAGAGAATAAGGCGATAAAGGTGCGGATAGAAATATGAATGTCAGTGAACCAAGGAAGAGGAAGGAATAGGATGCCAAGGTTTTAAGATTAAGTTAAGAGCTGTGTTTATGTGATATAAAATATGATTTGAAAATAAATGTCTCAGAGGGTAACAGAAGTACTTATTCAAACTGTTGCCCTTTTACCGATGGATAATTTATAATAAATGGAACAAAAAATCCCGCCATCTCCCGGTGTTAAGAGCCATGTGAATGAAATCGAGGAATAATAGGAACCCATTAACCCCTGATCTGTTTTTTTTAAATAAATCTTAAGCTCGAATGTATTTCTCATAATCATCGATGCGTCCCTCTCCTTTACAACCAGGAGAAGGGATGAGGCTCAGCGAAGGCTGCAAGAGCCACTTCTCGACCTTCAGAAGGGTGGTTAAAGGATCGCTCAGGTCAGTCCTTATGGGCGTTCCTTTCGCCGCGTAGCGAGGCACCGTGGTTCCGAAGGTTGGAGAGTACATGACGTGAGAGGACGGTTGAAGCCGGGGCACGCCCAATCGGTCTATGACTGATGGGGGGTCTTAAAGGCGGACCAGGGGGGCGGAGTGGGAGGCAAGAGGAGCAGATAAGACGGAGGGCGCGGAAGGAATGGGGTAGAGTTAAGGAACACGGTTACCAACTGTTAGAATTTTGCAATCCGGAGATATTGGTTTGCAGCCCGGAGGATAAGAAGTGGCACACATTTCGTTGTTACGAAGCTTTATCCGTTCTATGAGTGATAAAAGATTGATAAATGACCGGTTGCAAAAATATTTAGCTACTAGTTGAAAAGTCTGCTGCAACAGACTAATATATTGGCAAAATATCCAAAATGTTATGAATAAATTAAATAACTAAATAGGCATTAAAGAGTTATTTTATTTATGTGAAAACAATATATTTAACTATGGTTAACAATATGTAAAATCTAATTGTCAGAGATTTCTTTGCACGCAACATTTATGGTGAAGCAGGCGGAGCTGTTAATGAGCAGTTTCCCTTGTTCGTATTTTGAAAAATGCATACGCCCACGCCATTTTTCAGCTAGTAGAGAACGTATATGGGAGCTCGCTTACCATCTATTGGCACACATCTGAATCACTGCGCCTAGCAATTGAATCATACGTACGTACGAGTAGACTTTTATATGGTTGATGGGATAGTTAGTTATGAGATCTATAAAGATATGGAGCACTTTGCTAAATTTGGGTTGGAGGAACTATCCCTTTCAGAAAATAGCCATTGATTTCCGCAACAGGCTACAAGAAGATAATTTAGTCGCTATACTTGAAATGTCATAACAACGTCATTCGCTAGAGTAACGAATGAATATATCAACTATTTATTATTCTCTCTTTTTGGAACAAAAGAAAACTAGTATGTGTATTGACATATGTACCAAAGGGTACCTTTTTGAGCAGGGGAAAATCATTTAGCACATTAAATTTCCTAAAAAGTGAATTACATATATTTTACAAGCTAAAGAGTCAAAGAAATGAGAACAAAAAATGGAATAATTTGACCAAGATGTCTTTTGTTGAATAAAAACACGTATAAATTTGATATTTTTTTTCGATAATTAATTTCTGAGATCATTGTTTGTAACCGATGAAATTTCTGCGTAAGCAAAACATTTACAGTTTTTTGTTTCGTATCTTACCGACCCGGAGAAATATCGCTCTACTCGGAGTCTCCGGGTCCAAATGCTCCAGTTGGCCACCCTTGTTAAGGATCTAAACGTGGAGGAAAGAGATGTAGGCTAGAGGGAAGGGAAAACTGGGGTCCAGGGGAAACGATGGAGCAGGGTCTTGGCAGAAAGAGAAGTCGGGGGATGGCATATGATGAATGGCCGACCAAAGAGTAAATGATGTTACTTTTTAGAGAGGAACTCGCAGTAGTTCTAGCTACAATCCGAGATGTTTAGTGAACGCGGGCTCTTCCTGCCATGAAATATGTGCAGCCCTAAACGCCGACACACAAAACGGCATTACCGAGCCCATGCCGGTGAACAAAAAATAATGAAAGCCTTCGTCGAAATTTAATTATGGGGATTCTATTCAAATTAACTTCGTTTTTCCCTTTTGTTTTCGGAAAGTCGCATTCAATTTCCCCCTCCCTCAATTCCTCTTCCCCCGCTTCGCAAAGCTGACGCTGAAAATTAATTGAGTTAAATGCCGTGAGTTTATCCTCTTATTTCAGTTTGAGATTGGAGAACGGAACAGGGGAGTGGATGCATTGTTTAATAAGCGTGAGAGCACATTATTAATCTGATGTTGCGCACGTGGAAAATATAATGAAGCAAACTCAACGAGAAAAGTTAAATAGTTCGTGCTGGTTATGCGTAAAGGAATAGGAGTTTTGTGCATTCGTGCTAGTTGTATGATTTTTTTCAAGCGTTGGAAGCAGCGCATATTACGTTTTAATGTACGCAAGCCGAGCTATGCTAACTTTACCCTGGCGGTAAAATATCCAGTACCTATCCATTAGTAACAGCTGTTGAAAGGACCGTTTTCACATTAGGTCAATAAATTTACGTTGGTGGTGCATTTAGCCCTCGTCAAAAGATTCTCTGCGGGTGGATGCAAATGTTTTGTGAACTAGAACGTGAATATTCATTAATGCAACCGTTTGCCTTTGACTCAATGAGTTATGACCGCAAGGTTCATCGAAGCAAACAATGGATTGAGGGCGAGCAAAGCAATACCATTTTCACACAGGTTAACCATGCAGTACAGTCATAAAAATGCCTTTCACGTTTGAAACTTAAGCGGCACACGTTGGTCATACTTAGACAAGCTTTCGTGCAAAAGTAGTAGTTTGATTGATATTTTATGCAAATGCGCTTTTTTAAGCTATTTTATTCGTGGCATTAGTATGTTTTTAAAATTTAACAGCTATGTATTGCAAAAGCACCATTTTTTCTACTATCAACTTTTGTGGTCGCAAGCTGGAAATTATAGTAGAAGGGAGGGCTTAGTGCAAGCAACAATTTCTTTACGCTTGAATTCAAATGAGCGACACTACAGTATGGCCATCCCTTTAATCAGAGGAAAGATAATCAATTACCCCTCCATGCATTGATTTATAGTGGCTGGAGCGGTAATCGTGGCTCATTGAGTTTTCACTTTAATATTTTTTTAAAGCAAGTAAAAAATTTTCTACTACCCATTTCGTTCGAGTACATCACTTTAGGTGGTGAAACACACCATACGTGGAGTAATTTAAATGATACAAGGTTTACTTTTTCATATTTTTCCTTTTTTAAAGCGTGTTACTACTTGAGCATTCGGCGCGTTAATCGAAATTTAGGTGAAAAATTATATGAAAATTTGTTTTTTGAAACCTTGAATCGGAGATACACCTTGATATTTGTTAGCAACTGTCCTTAATTAATTGAAATGTATCATTTCGTGTTTTGAAGAAAAAGCGCGCACATACAATCCAATTATTACGAAATATGATCTCATGTGCATGAGTTAAAATAGCATTGAATTGCCAACAAACCAAATCGGTACACTGCAATTGTTTCACTTTATTCTATGAATATCATTAATATGAACACTCATGCAAAGTTTCACGCAAATCTGTGCATAGACAAAATTCCCTCCAATCACCCTAAAAGGAAATTGCGCTTAGCATTAATACAGGGATAAATCGCCTTTTTACAAAGCTTAGCACAAAAGGCAATCCTTTAGCATTACTTTTTTTACATATTCCTATATTTTAATATACAAGCGCGAATCCTTCTAAGGTGCATAAGTCAATGCATTGTTCATTCATATCATTGGAAAAGTCCGTTCTGAAGGCAATTGATGAGACGCATCACAAATGTTCTTTTCAAGATGACCTAAGAATTTACCTGTGGAATTTGCGATTTCTAAAAAAAAACAGATATTTAATTGCAACTTAGCATTTTAACACATTAAGTTGTTGCAAGATAAGTATTTTTGAAATATATAGGGGCTTGAATATGTAAGGAAATTAAAATTTACCCGTGAATAATTTTGGTCTTCTCAATTTTTCCATTGTGCATAATATAAAAGAAGCGCATCAATGATTTCTAAACTATTTTATCACTTCGAAATGTACTCTCTGGAATCGTTGGTGAGGTCTTAGAGAAGATTGACGAAGTACTTGGAAAGCAGTCCAATAACCGTTTTCACCGGCAACGTTGTGAAAAATGAATTGCATTTTCAGGTTCCATTATTTACGTTTTTGGAAAAACAATAACCTTACAAAAACGCCTCTTGATGGGCGTAAAATAATATTCTCTGAACGGGGATGGCTAAGTATAAAGGCGGAAAAAAACAAGTGAAATGGTTTCCTAAATGCTTATGTACTTCTCGTATGTCAACATATTTTCGTTAAGAAATGGGAGTTTACATATACTTCTACGAGTTAGCTTGCTAGCCACCTCAATCGTGTGTGCCAGGGGGAGACTACGAAAAAGGCCTCCACTGGCCATCAAACAAATATTCATTATTCTTTTGTCTATTTTACTGTTCAGTAACGTATTCTTAAGACGATTTCACATGCTATGCGGCTTCTAATTGTAATTTACCCAAAGATATTGCAATCATGCATCACGATGGTCTTAATTTCCATTTTAGTCATGCTTGCATATAAAAAATACAAAACGTTTCTAATTTTCAGACAAAACGCATAAAAGGGTCAATTTATCATTTCTTGCATCAATGAAAAAATAGAAGAAAAAATTATTTTATAAAATTGTTAATAGAGATACGGATAGTTTGTACAATCAGATAACTCATCAAATACACGTAACTATCGCGATGTAATGTATCGTTATGAGTTTTCCCAGTTAGCATTTGATCAGTGTGGCGTTACACCTAGGAAGTAGTTTTGGTGATTTTATCCTAAATTTTATAATGGCTCTTTCCTAGTACTTAAAAGGCTAAGAACGTATTTATTGCGTCTATAGGGGCCAGGGAAATGGCTCGAAGGCGGAAGTTCTTGATTTTCATAATTTCTTTCCGAAAAGTTATATTGGGCTATCATTTTAGTGAAAACATGTATCCTAATGGAGAACATTAAGTACCTACCCATTAATATATGCCACTCACAAACGTCATGTCACGTCACGTATTACAATATTGTAAATTTACTCATTGCTTCTATTCCTGCTTAAATTGTTGCTTAGAGTTTTTTTAGTAGCTCTATATAAAACCTGAAGAGATCAGCTGTACTATCTGCTCAGTATTCTGTCATTCTCTGCCAACTGAATGAGGTGGTGCGAAATCACGCTTAGGTTCAACAATAATATTAAAGTCGTTGTGGCCTAGTGGGTAAAGCGCTGGGCTACCGACCGGAGGGTTTCGGGTTCAAATCCGGGTGAAGCCTCTCTGGACACCACCTCTGAAAGGCCTCGCGGTACGACTCTCTGATTGTCATAACTACGAGGAAAATTGCAGGTGGCTCAGGGAAAGGAACTGGCCACCAAACGCCAATGACCTAGCATGGGGCAAGCTCAGGTGAAAGAGAGGCATGGTGAGTTGAAATACTGAGTGAGTGAGTTACTTAAGTATCTAGATTTATATGAATCCATGTATCATATTTATACAATGATTCAAAATATCGTGAACATTAGCTTAAATTTAGGCTTATTGTAAATTGGGAATAAATTGTCACCTAATTATTTAAATATCCCAACAATGTTTGAATGAACACGAGAAACCATGAAATACTGCATGTCCATAAAATAGCCCAACGCCTTCATTTAGTAATACTGTAAAATTATTCCTCATTCATGTACGCCTTAGGACTAATAGGCAATATTAATGAAGGCTTGAAGTGCTGTCAGAAATGCAGGCCCATGGAAACTTGTGTCCCCTTTTTCAAAAAAATCTTCCAGGACTACCACTCAGGTAAAAACTTGAATGACGCTCATGCGAGCAAGTCAAGATTTCGCTAAGTCTAGTGCAGTGCCTTCCCTTAGCTTCCCTCCATCCATTAAGGGGTTAATCTAATGGAAATTGGATTCGACGTCAGAACTCTAAAACTTCCCCACTCATGTCTCGCCTTGCTCCCCAACGAGATTGTAAATACATGCTCCCCTGTCCCGGCTCCAGACGTAGACGTGCCCAACGGGTCTCTTTGCGCACGTGTCACAAGCCGCTGCAGCTGCAAAGAGACGCGGAACCCGTGTTGTGGAGTGCAGGAAGAGCTGGTAGGGGGTAAAGGTTTTAGTACGTAGCGGAGAATTAGCTCCCTTCGGTCCGACGGAGACAGTCCTCTTCCGTTGCCCTTCCAAGGGGATTAATCACCATTACCTCGCTTTCATGTCCTCCGGAGCATAATGAAAGGTCGACGGAGAAGGACGGGGAGTGAAGGAACTTTTAACCCTCTGGGGGAAACTGTCTGCGGTCATTTTCAGGGAGGATGTGCGCCGCTGTGACCAGCTCTCGGTGACGGACGCGGAGTTCCCCCCGAGGGACGACCAGCAGCGTGGCCACGGTGCTGCAGGCGAGCATGAGCAAAGCCATTGCTACTACATCTCCGCTTGGACGCAGAGTGCAGCGGAGGAAATGAAAATGGAGTTGGGACGCGGTGGACGGCGTGATTGAAGTGGTAGCACTGGATTAAAATATTTATTCCGTTTCCGTGACGTCCCCTCACATGTAATCTGATCAACCGAACGTGCTCTTATTCCGTGCGTGCTCAAAGCTTTTAATTGGGCTCTCCATGCAGGAAGTTGGGATATAAGAGGTAACTCTAGGCGTCACTTTGTGAAAATCTCTGACGTTCATAATGAGCAATTATTAAATACGTATTATTTTTACACTTATGCTATTGATCGACCAAGTTTTCAAAACATTAAAATCAATATTATCAAGGTGCAAATTTCAAGGTGCAATTTGCAAGGTGCAATTTGCAAGGTGCAATTTGCAAGGTGCAATTTGCAAGGTGCAATTTGCAAGGTGCAATTTGCAAGGTGCAATTTGCAAGGTGCAACAGATAATAGAACATAGTTAATAATGTTAAGGAAGTCGGAGGCAAAATACTTCAGATTAATTATATTCGCCTTTTAAAAATGATCCGAAATCATAATTTCCTTATCATTTACATTTTATCGTCAAAAAGTTTTAAATTATGCTTTTCTGGTTACCAGCTATATTTTTCAGAGTGATTAGAAGTTACTCCCCGTGGTTGGTAAAATCATAAGCAGGATTTCCCGAGGACCTACTCCATCTTTCACATAATTTTTTTATAAAAACAATTTAGGATGGACAAATGAATGCGATAAATTTCCGATGAAGTATCAGAATGGAACGATGTAAGAGAATTTCATCTAGAGAACTAAAACAGGGATTAGTGACAGAAGATAAAAGATGTTACAAATAAATCCCTGGATTGATTACCGATTATGATTGCAATAAGAAAATGCTGTGAAATTTGTAGAAAGCTGTTACAAAAAGACGTAAAATGAAATTGGCTAAACATTTTCATTATTAATAACTCGAAATTTACTTAGAATTTACTTGAAGGAAAGTGGTGAAGGCAAGAAAAAGGGAAGAAGAAGAAGAAAAAGAAGAAATCTCACATTGTTTTAATCAGAATCAGAAACATAAAAGCTATTGCCAAAAATATCATGGTGCAAAGCGTTTTATGATCTTGGAAAATTGGTAATGATTGTGGGCCTCCCTCCCGGTCTGAATTCATATTTGAACCAGTTCGAGAATGAGGACAACCCCGAAAAAGTGTGAAAGAAGGCTGAGGACCTAGAGAGAGATGTAATTAACGGTCAGGAGGGGAATGAGGGAACCCGTGAGAACGAACGCTCCTTAGGAGAAAAAGGATCCCTCAAATGGTGTTCGCGTCCAAGAATGAAGGGATGAAAGACGAAGGGGAGAATTAAAGGGATAAGCGGCGAGCTGTTGGCTTTCGAAGCGGAGAATAAGGCTAATTACTGGGATGCTTCAAAGATTTAATGAGGGAAGCCATTAGAAATGGGGAAGCGGCAAGGAATTCCTCTCCCTTCATTGCGAACGGACTTTGGGATGAAGGAAAGATTAGTTTCAAAGTTACTGTACGATGATTAAAAAGCGTACCTCTCAGTTGAAGATTTTTGCTTATGAATCAAAACCTCGAACTGATGAATTATTAAAAGAAAATATTGGATAATTTATCAGGAGTTGAGCTTGGAATGAGATATACTACTTTCTCTCCTTAATGGGTGAACGCATTCGTTCGTTCCTTCTGCTTGCTTCCACGAAATATCGAAAATGGAAGATAAAATTCTTCTTTAATCCGAGAGAAAACTTTCAAAGTTTGGGGAGAAAAGCGCCATGCTTTCTACTTTCTAGCAAAATGACTAATTTTTAAATGAACATTTTCATGTTTAAAAATTATTTAATAAGGAAAAGACTGACGAATCGTTATGTGGAGAGTAGCGCTTATTATTGAGGAAACATGGACTCAGTGGATACAGGATGTGAATGGGCCTCGCAATTATGAGATGTGGGTGTGTAGGAGAATGGAGGTGTGATGGAAGAAAGTACTCGTCATATTGGATGAGGAGAGGAAACTGCCGGAGGATTTAAGATAGAAGCAGAGCAGGTGGTTTGAATTGGTAGGTGAAGGGGTGCTGAAATCTATGGTAGAGGTGAAGACCTTGGGTCAAGGGCGTATCCAGCTCAAAACTGAAGGGGGGCAGCTTTCTGAGTTCAACCTCATGGGCTCATTCAGGGGAGGGGATGACATGCAATAATATAAAATAACAAAAGGGGGGGACAATGAACACCATTTATTTAAAAACAATATTTTAGTTCTTCAACACTATTTTTGAACATTTGTGGAGGGGGTGACATGCAATAATTCACAGTTACATAAGGAAGAACATAATTCATTGGAAATATTAAATCTTAAACAATAGTTAGCGAGGATTAGCTGCGAATTCTTTTTAATACAGCTTCCACTAATTGCTCCTTGTTTGAGAAAACGTATTGATGGTGAATGCTTAGCAGTGCTAACCCATTTAACCTATTTTCACCAATAGTTGATCTTCATTTTGAAAAATCTTAGTTTAAATTCGGCGAAGAGAGCTGAATGAGTGCTCTATAGTGCTTGTGCAGGGCAATTAAAGCAATATCAGTACCGCCTTTATAATAGTTGGGAAAAAGAATTCGCTCTTTTTTAAAACTTCAATGATGTCTGGCGCTTCCTGTATCTCATTCCACATTTTGAACTATATTTCTCTTTCTCCCTCAATGCCTTCCAAATTGTAAAAATATGTGCTAGATGAAATATCTTCATTCGAATTCCCCAAAGAAACATCTCTCATGTTACTTGGATGGAAATGTGTCAATGAAAATGCAGGCGATGTATTTGCAGAGAATCTGACTTATAAATATGATATGATGAAATCCGAGTAAGGAATTATTAGTGACATTTTCCAAAATTTAGATTGATTTCCGGCTGGAGAGTTGCTTCTGTGCTTTTGTTGGCTAGAAATGCGAGTGGCGGTTATATCAACATTCAAATTTGTAATTAGTTTCTTTCAAAATGCTGAAATCCCAACAACCAACCTGTCAATCAATTTTTCAGAAACGTGTTGTTTATATTTGTTGCTATTTTTTTAATTTTCACGTTGGAAGGGGTGTCAGCTGCCCCTTCTTTTCCCCCCTGGATACGCCCTTGCCTTGGGTAAGCGGGGATGGGGAAGGAATGAGAATTGCCTCGTAAAATATCGAGTTAAGGAATGAAATCGTGTAATTCATCAAGGGACTGAGGCTTTAAAAGACTAGCATAGGTATATTTACTTCCATCTAAACCTACCTTATACGGTAGTTCACCTCTAATAGAAATTCAAGATTTATTGAAGCTGATTAGCTTTTTCCGTTGTACCACGATGGCTTTCGAAATATTTTTATAATTTCTGGTTAGCTTAAACCAAAAGATGACGTAGCCTCTTCGTTAACTTTGCTATCGGAAAGTTCGGGTTCTGTATTTTGCACCGAATTGCCGTTGAGTTGATTCATACATTCATCGATTGGTTGTTCAATCCTAAGATTGGCTGACTGTAGCACTCCATCCTTCCCTAACAAATGCTAGTTCCTTCACTCCCTGGTAGTTGTTCATTCTTCGTTATTTGGCCTATGTATTTATCCCTTGGCCTTCCTCTTGAGACTGTTCCCACTAATTTTCCTTCAGTTATATTCTTCACAAACCCCTTGTGCCTCACGGTATGCCCAATCGATCTGGTTCGCTTTTTCTGTATAGTAGTACATAAGGTCTTCTTCTGGTCTTCTGTATACCTCTTCACTTCTCATTTATCCATCCATTTGATCTTCAGCATCCACCTCCAACACCAGGTTTCGAATGTTTCTAATCTTCTCTGGTCTGTTTCACCAATCTTCCGTTCTTCCGATCCATAAAGTGCTACGCTACACACGAATTTTTTTACGTACTGTTTCCTTGTTTCTAGTCCTATCGTTTTTGAGCACAGTAGTTGTCTTTTCACCATGAACGCTTTCGTAGCTTGGGCTATCCTGTGCTTGATGCCAGTTGCACTTCTTCCGTCCCACGTGATGGTGCTTCCAAGTTATGTGAAGGAATTCACTTGCTGTAATATTTTTCCTCTTCGCATGACTTTTGCTTTCAGCTTCTCTCTTCCACATACTAGGATTTTGGTATTCTTGTTTATTTTCAAGTTATATTCTTCATTCTAATTTTTTATGATCTGATTTTCCAACATCCAAATGCTTTCGATGCATAGAGTGCCACACTCCGCACCAATGTTTTCATATACTATTTCCTAGTATCGTAGTCCTATCTTCTTTGAACGCAATAGTTTCTTTTTCCTCTTGAACGCTTTCTTAGCTTGTCCTATTCTTCGCTTGATGTAAGTTGTACATCTTCCCTCCCATGTGACGGTACTTCCGAGATAGGTTAAGGAATCCATTTGCTCCAATCGCGGTTAGTTGAGTGAGGGCTATTATTGGGAAAGTGTATTTCTGTTTTTATCTGGAGATTATAAAATTGGTTCTTCACTTTCTTGATTTCAGTCACATTTTTTTCCTTGAAATTCCTCGCAACTGTATACTAACTCATTAAAATATTCCCATCTTCGAAAAAAGTATTTAGTATTAAGTGAGTATCGCACGAATCTAACTAATTTACCGTACAAAACAAAAAAGCAAAGGTGGTGTTAAAAACGGCAATCCTCGTAATTCCAGGATTGAGTGTTACCTAATGTCTCCTAGGGCCCCTTCCCCGGCAAAGGGCTTGAAAAAATTCGTCATCATTTCGAAAAATTGACTGGTTTACTGTGCTAACGGTCGAAATGCTGCTTAAATGTGCAATTTCATCTCCTGACCCGTGAATGGAGATTAATAATATGACAATAAGAGGGCCTCTCAACCTCTTCCTGAGAAAAAACGTGGAATTTGAAGAATTCAATTTTTTTGAAACACAGTTGGCATGCCCAAGCATGAATTACTGTAAATCATTCATGCTTGGAGTGAAATCCAAAGTTGAAATGATTTCAACGTAAAATGACTTAAATTTCATCTTAATCACATCCCAGGTACTTCTAAAAATCATTTTAAAAACTTGTTTAATATAAAAATAATCAATGCATACCTTTCCAAACTATTTTGAACTTGAAATTACGTGGTGTTGTATGCGAGACTGGATCCGGGGGAAAAATAAATGTAATATCTTATATAATTGCCTTTTCCCCCATAAACCGTACTCTTTACGAGAAATATCCGACGGAATTGGATTGCGATAACATTTTGGCACCTTAAAATCTATTTTTGAGGAAGTTAGAGTAACTTTTGAAGTCAAAATGTGCTAATGCACTAGAATTAGCGCTGGAGCTGGCTCCTATGACATGCAAAAGAGTTAATTACAAATTGATTGTATAATATGCATATTCTGTATCTTAATTTTGTTTTCAAATAGCAAAACCGTGCCATAAAGCGGTATTTTGTAAACGATAAAACGGAAAGAATTCAGTATTTTTCTTAGCTCTCTCAGTTGCACTTGAACTTCTTTAAGCACAATAATGTCCACTGATTATTCAATTTTTCAAATTGCTTTACCTTCGAATGCTGAAAATGAATGACTAGTGATTTCGTTGTTTAGCAAATAAATCACCAAGCAATATCGCCACTCAGAAGAAAGGTCCTGATCAATAAAATAATCAGTGGGAACTGCTGTTTTTTGAGTCAAACTTTTTAAAACTACCCGCGTAGTAATATGCGATCGTGGGAGGTAGGTAGTTTTACACGGGTACTCGGATACAAAAAATATCATTGGAAGAGAGTATATCGCCTGTACTCGGCGAAATTGCCGGTTATCCGGCTTTCGCTGTCTGAGGAGAGCGTGAATGGAAGTTTCACTCGAATTGGCACGAGGCAAGAGATTTTCAAGGGAGTAAACTGAAGCTGGAGTAATATTTCCAATGCTCTGCGAGGATGAACGCGGTGGCGGGGTATGTGATATCCAACGTTTGAACCACCACAGAGCAGAATCCACCAAGCAGGAAGGAATTCGAGGCAATTTATCAGCCTAAGTAAGCGATGGCCCTCGCCTTCATGAGTTTGGTGTACATTTAATCCCTCCTCTATTCATCTGTGTATTCCATCACACCATGCGACAGAAGATTTGGTTTTCTAGAACTCATTTTTATGTCCCTTGGTTTCTTTTTTTGTTTCCTTTTATAAATAACTGACTGCATGAATTGCGGTATTTATTGACAGGCTCATGTTCAAATATAGTTTTCCTTAGTGCTCCCCTTAATATGTTTAGTTTTGTAACAACAATTGGGTATTTTCCAAAATTTTAACTTTAATTTTACGGATCTTTATATGTTACTTAAACTCGAACAAGCTTGCGGAGTGAAAGTAGTTTTAAAATTGATTCTATATTAATTGAGATATTTAAGATTAAAATAGTCGAAATTTCAATTTTTTTACGCCGCTGCGAAACGAAATCTGATTGGCTTGACGTCATTTTCGCTGAGCGATAGACGGATGTGAGGGAGAAAGTGAGTAACTGTGGAAGATCTGCCGTATATTTAAAGAGTTTTCATTGAAAACAAAGACTTTTGCGTGCAATGGTTTTAAAACCACATAAGATAATTTACCCAAAGTAGATATGTTTACGGCAGGCGTTTTAATGAAGAAGAACGAACGATTTAATTCTGCGGAAATTCGTTGAGCATAAGTCCAAAAAATTTAAGCCTAAAGTTTGCTTTTAAAATCTTAATTATTGTTTTATATCATTTTTTACACATATAATTATGTATTTGGTGTACGAACTTTATTAACTGTTTTTTCCAATACACTCATAATCATTATGATACTTCTTTCTTTATCGAAGTCCATATCAGTCCATGCAACAGTAAACAAACAGTATCTTAGTAACATATCAACATAACACAGTACTTGCCAAATGTTTTTGCTGCCAATACTCGACACACCTAAAACGTTAATTTTTTATTTGCTAATTAGTTATTTTTTGTAGAGGAGAATTCTAGAAGTGGCTTGTCTGCTGTAGAAATGCCTAAAAATAGATTCTCATCTCCTAAATGTCTATTCAAAGTTTAATTTAAGTGTTGATATATAATAAAGCTTCTCGTGAGAGTTATGGTGATAATGCTACAGGATACGCCAGAGTAAGGAGAGATGGACCACTGTGCACAGTCATTGCAAGAATATGTCAGGAACACAAATTGCGGAGTAAAGCATACATTTTTACGGGTGGACATTGAGGAATCCAAGGAAGAAATTTCAATCATTCAATGACATGATTGACGTGAGTAAATCTTTTGTCCGGTGTTTTCACCGATGTATTTGTACATTGTGGCACAAAACACCATCTATATCTCTTACTTATATGCCATTTAAAGGCATATCTAGAAACGCAAAAACGTCATAAACTAATTTCGCCGCATTGGTTTCCACCGTAAACATAAGGAAACGCCTGGGTCTAAATGTAAACAGCGAAAATGACGTCACAGGCCATTCGGTTGTTTTCGGAGTGTGCTCGGGAGCTTTCGTAACCTTCTACTTTCTTTAGCTTTTAAAACCGAAATTCATATATTTTGATAAGAAAATTTTTAGCCAATGCAATAAGTTTAAGTAACTGAATCAGAATATCGATAGTTTGAAATAAGTGGAAAATACCCAATTGTCAACGCTTGGAAACACTTTTAATTATCTCTAAATGGTGCCTAGTATTAATGAGTAGTTTCTGGTGTAAAATAGTTTGGACGGTACACTAAAATATCCTATTTTGAATAATTCCATTGAAGGCAATGGTAGAGAGACATTCTTGGATGGATGGCATGACAGCAGGTGAAAATAAATATTTTATCGATCAAGATTCAATTTCTACTAATGAGAAGTATTTCTCTTTACTACTTTATATTATTTTTTCACACTCTGAAGTCTCTAAATCCTTTTGAATAGCTTAATATGTTGATTCCGAGCCAATAAAAATTGCACACATTCTTTAAAGGAAGTAAATAAGGGATGTTTTTGATGGCGTTAAGCACTTGACATAAATTTATCACTAACAAGATCGCTGAGAGTGCATTTTTGGTCATTGACAGGAGAAGTGTACTGATAAGTTTGAAAAATCAATTAATTATTCCCAAGCATGCTTCAAAATATATTTATTCCTCCAGGAGACTGAGTTTTAGTGATAAAATTATACTGCGAACTATTTGGAGTTGATAATTTGCACTGACGAAGGCTTCACCGCATGAAAATGCAAAAGTCCATAATGAAGTATTACAGTGTTACTATGCACAGTTAATTGTTCTAAAAAGAATCGTTGCGGATAGAGAAGACAGTACTAAAAGTCAATATGGCAATCGTCAATATTTGGTTGAAGACAAATTTTCCTATTTCAACCGATGAAGTTTACTTAGTTCAAGAAACTGCTCTTCGGCGTCGTCGAAATGTTTATTACCTTCATAGATCACTGAACACAAAGGAAAAGTACTTCAAGAGTTCAAAATGAAAGTAAATAAGAATAAGATTAAAATACAAGTGTGCGGAAGGGAGAAGCTGAATGCAGAAGTCACACTTACAAAAGAGGGGAGAAATTAGTGCAAGTAGGTTCCCTCACCTACAAAAGAAGTACCATCACGTGGGACGGAATAAGTACAACAGATATCAAGCGTAGAATAGCCCAAGCTAAGGAAACGTTCATGATGTACAGGCATTTACTGAGTTCAAAGAAGGTTGGACTACAAGTGAGGAAACAGTGTGTGAAAATATTTGTGTGGAGCGTAGTATTCTATGGACCGGAAAAATGGACCATAGGAAAATCGAAGACCACAAAATAATTCGAAACCTGGTTTTGGAGGCGGATACTGAAGATCAAATGTATGGATAAAATATCAAAATGAAGATGTTTACAGTTGATCAGAATAAGATGAAACACCATATGAAACAATACAGAATAAAAGAACCAACCAGAATAATTGGATAAACTCTGAGGTACAAATGGTCAGGGAACAATACAATTGAAGGAAGAATTGAAGTAAAAGTCCCAGAAGAAAGGCCTAGAGATCAATAAATAGACCAAATAAAGAGGAAAGGACATAAGAAAAACTACCAGGTAGTAAAGTTACTGGCATCAGGTAGGAAGAATGACCAAAATTGTATCCACTGGTAATTCATTCCTTCACTCCATGTTTCCTCGCGTTTACAACCGATGTTTATTCATATCAAGTCGTGCTTTCAATTCACCTACGGCAAGCGAAACGGATCCCTGGGTAACTGCCTACGCTCTCAGCTCCCCTTTTACGAGCATGGGATATATGCCAAGGTGAAGCGCGTCAGGTTAAAAGAGGGACTCCAATAATGAGCTGTGATGAAAGTAAGCCGCAACTAGAGATGGCAAGGAGAAGCACAACGAGCCGACGAGGATACCTCAAGCTAAAATACGGGATGAAACGGAACTCAAGAAAGAAGAATGTTTGCGGCAATAAACTTAAGTAAAGGTTGCTGGATATTGATACAAAGCGAATATACTTTTTCCCCCACAAATTCAGAATTAAGAGACATTTCTTTTGCGACTCGGTTGAAAATGTATAAAGTCGGGTCGAGGTGGTAGGAAGCAAAAGGCAGATGGGGGAGAAAATGGATAGAGAGGATTGTGGTTCGGCGAAAATGGGATTGGCCCCCTAGTAAGGCTATAACAGAGGGAACAGGGTTAGCGGTGTCTGCGCTGACAGAGGGGCAAGGGGAGGGATTGGAAAGGGCCCCGAAAACCCCCAGACGCCACCCTCCCCGAATAAGTGGATTCCCGGCTTAAAGGGGAAAGAGGAAATTAAGGGAAAGAGCCGTGAGAGGGCAGCATAGGCTGGGGAGGTTGAAAAGGAAAGATCGTTTTCCTTTACGGTAGTCTCCTTTAAAGGATTCTCTTTTAGGAAATGTTCTAACGATTCAAGCTGTATCACGTGGTCGCTAAATTTTGCGTTTAGAATCATGTGAGCTTAGGGTTTCCCTTTATGGTTCTCATCCATATTTTAGGTACCCATGATGGTTCCTTGCGAAATAAAACAGCCTGGATATAACCACTTCAGCGATGAAAAATTACTTTCAGCACAATTAACTTTCTTCTAGCTTAGGGTCTTCATTTGAGAATTTTTTATGCATGGATGCATGTCGACATGAAATTTATTTTTGCGCATAACACTGATGTTGATTTTTACCAATAAAAGTTAATACATTTTATGATAAAGTACGGCTGTTAATTTTACTGTTAAAAATAATAATTTAGGGCTCTATTTGTTTTAACATGATCAGCCAAATATCTTCATTAGAGGATCGGTGGCTTACTCAAGGTAATATGTGTGGCATAAAATGATTGCATTATTGTTGTCATAATTTGTATGTTGGGAATATTTGCAAAGATCGAACACAATAATCGTGTGATAACTAAATAAGTAAAAAAGACAACAGATCCTGGTATATGCCGTCTCGAAGAGTATTTTTGAAGCTATGGAAAAAGGATCTTTAAGGTTGTAGTGATCAATAAATTGTTAGCACCGCAAATCGCTGTTACTTCGTGTATAGGTTGTCATCGCTTCAAGTATGTTGAAAGTAAAATTGGTGGTTTGAAACCGCGGCTGATGGTAAATAAAATATGTTGACATAGAACTGGAATCTGGGTTCAATCGCATAAAGTCTCCCTCCAAGAAGGCAGAATGGAAACAATTTATATATCTGTTGTTTATACTTTTTCTGTTTAAAATTCCTTGCGCAGTTTCATTAACAGGTATTTTTGGCTGGCTCAGATATCATATCATATCTCTATGCTTGTTTCAGCTTTAGTTGTTTGCGTCGTAGTCTTTACGTGCGAAGTTTTTATGCCTGGGAGTAGTCATGAGCTAAAGATAAGAATATCCTACATAAATAATATTCTTTCCCTTTTTATAAAGTGATGTGCACATTGAAACGCTAGAGTCAAAGTATTTTGTCAAAATATCATATATACCGGTCGTATTTTCTTCTACTAATACGTTTAACCTTCGAAAAAATTCGTTAGTCTACTCAAAATTAGGTTTATGATTTATTTTAGAATGAAACCTGCCATTTGGTTTGGGTTAGTACCAGCAAACCCATTCGTATTGCTAACTTGCCCTCATAAATGTTTCGGTTTCCTTCATCGCTTCACATGGTTAAATACAATATTGGAAAAGTTTTTCGACACAAAATATTAGAAAAGTTAATGAATGAGATATGATACTATATGTATGTCCTCTATTGAAGGAGCTCAGCTGGTTCATTCTCGTTTCTTTCCACTTTCATCGATTAAATAAACTATTGGTAAATGACCTCCATACTTGGACCAAAGTTTTTCTGAGCTTTAACTATTGAAACATGTTGTCTACTATTATTCTTCTCCGTAAAGATGTTTGGCATATTTGAGGAGAATAAAGGGACCATAAGACTTCATAAATAGAGTTACCATCTTATGCAGGAGGCTATAAGCGAAACTCATTCAATTCTGAACTGATTGCATTGTCTTTCCGGAGAGTTAACAATTTTTAACTGTAACACTGTCCAAGAAATTCATGGGAATAAAATGTCAACAGGGCAAACATTTATCAAGGTGAGCTGGAGTAGTAATTCTGCATTCAGACCCATTTATAATTCATAATGAATTTATGCCAGAAGAAAATAATGCAAGTTGAATCTAAAGAATGCAAACTAATACTTTGTCAACAGTAGATAAAGATATAAACGGAGCTTAAATCGGATTACGTAATTGGAGCTTAAGAAGGAGCTAAGACTGATATTAAGTATGCTCATAAGTAGAATAAAATTAGACATTGAATATGTAATATCTGAGATTAGATCGCTCGTATGTGCTAGGGCTTCATAATATGCAGGATAATCAGTGTTTAACTTTGATTTGCTGAAATTAAATTCGAGTGTAGAATTTTGCTAGTAGGAAGGCCGTTATATTTTTTTGTTTTTTTTAATGCCTGTTGGCATTGCTACGATTGCAACAATTCACTTCTCTAAAAATATATTAATGCAATAAATAATACTCATAATAGATTTCCGGTGCAAACAATTTCCATCTTTGATAAGTCCAATCCTCTTTTTGATATAAAAATTATAAACCAACGCGACGTCTCCAAACATTGTTGAATCTGAGCGAATGCTCCACTAAAGTTCATCATTGGTCCAAAATGTTTCCCCTTCCAGCTTTCATGGGTATTCATGTCAGCATTTACATGAGAAATATCCATCGCACACAAGCCATTGCTTACGGGTCGCATCCTGTCCAATAGCGAAGGCAAGTCCCAGCAATAAGAGACCAGCATATCGGATTCATCATCCCGGCAGCAATTCCAGCAATTACATTGCATGCTCGGAGTTATCTCATTTCGGAATCGAGCGGAGGGATATGGCGTGAGAGGTAAAGAGACGACACAGGATTCAAAAATTCATGAACTTCATTCGGAACTGCCCATTATATGTGAGCGCTGAGCTTTTATATCATCCCATCTATCCCTGGGACTGAGATCACAGAAAGGAGAAATAAAGGTGGGATCAAACTGTGCAGTACTAAACCCTGCACATCTGAAGGTCCCTTTTCTTTTAAGAGTAGTCATTAGGAAGAAATAGTAATCGCACGTTTAAGAACTATCAACTGTACTCAAGCAGAAGAAAAGTCTGCTATCTGTTAGTAACATAAACCTGGAGGCAATTTAGTCAAACATATATTTATAGAGTAACCGCTGCCGAGCAAAAGACATAGAAAGCAATGGAGATGTGGTGCTATCAAAGAATGATAAACTGAGATAATCACAAATAAAAAAGTTCTACAAGAGCTCGATGAAAATGAATTATAATTAAAACTCTGAGAAGAAGAAAAGACAAATGTATTTGATACATTTTGCAACCAAACATCCTATTGATAACAACAATAGAAGGAGAAATGAATTATACAAATCACAGGAGAAGACCAAAAATTGAATGCATCAGACAAATTATCAAGGACATCAAAGTGATGACTTATGACTTATGACGGGACGGGCGTGGAGAGCTGCAGAAAACAAATCTTTGAATTGATGGCTACTGATTATAACGATAATGCCCTTACGTGGGCCTGCCAACCACTCTTTATTTTCCCGGAGTAATTTTGTTTACTCTGTAGATTACCTTGTCCGAGATAAATTATGAATTTTCGAAATTATGGGTGTTTATAATTGAAACCTTCTCCTCATAGTTATGACTGGAATCACACGCTCTTTAAACTTACTACGGTTGTCAGGATTGTTACGCTCCGTCCTAGCAACCGAAGTATCGCGAGTCCGAATACATCCCAGGGAATGGCTGTGGCGAAATCAATATTCTCAGGCGTAAATTAGTGAAAATCCATATTGACAGATTCAATACAAACTTTGTTTAATTTCACAATGAATTTTAACCAATACTACCGGTTTCATCACCTTGGCGACATCTTCAGGTACATTTTCTTGTTAAGCACAGAATATATATCCATATTCAATTCATTATAATATTCATATTTCATTCAATAATAATATTCGTATATACCCACTCTCCCAGTTTATGGACATATATTCTGTGCTTGACAAGAAAATTACCTGAAGATGTCGCCTATGCGATGAAACTGGTCGTATTAAATAAAGTTTATTGTGAAATTTACAAAGTATGTATTGATTCTGTCAATGGCTGAGACGCTTTTTTTAATCTTAGGTATTATGCTAGAGGGGACTGTATAAGCAGTCGGGAACTGAAACCTAATTTTAGAAAGACATCGTATCAACAATACAACTGCGTGATTACACATAAGAGTATTTATAAGGTTCTCACCGTTTTCTTGGCATCATACTCAACAAATCACTCACTTATTCCGATAACTTCCGCACTTGCAAAGCGAAAGCCTTAGCGCGCCGCTAAGGCTTTCGCTTTGGCTTATAACGTATGGCGTTACACCATCTCTCAACTCCTAAATCACCGCTCTCCCAACGCACTCGCGTCCGTCTCTACGCCTCCGTCGTTCGTCCCATATTGCTTACTAATTGCGTCCCAATACTCCCGCCATTCGTCGGCATTTGGAGATTTTTCAAAACAAATCCCTCCGTCAAATCCTCCGCATCAGTAAACTGACCATTATGTGGGATGTACGCAGGGCGCATAATCTCCCCTCTGTGCAGGAATACATCACTAAGCTTGTTACTACCCATTTTCCGGGTTTGCACCGCGTTGGTAGTCATAGGTTGACGATAGTTTCGCCGGGATTCCACCAGGCGTGGTCAGGTCGAAATGCCGATATCGGCATTTTGGCTGCGTTTATATAGCCCTCGTTCTCTTGCTGCTGCGCTGTGATTGGCCGGTCTCTGGAACACTCTTCCAAGCGTTAGTCAGATGGTATCCGTCTTCCCGGTTGAAGTTTCTTGGCGTTTTGGTGATCTCTATTGACTCCCTTATCAGCCTAGGATAATATCTTCTTTCCTTGGCGATGATTTCGGCTCGGTCAAATTTTATGTCGTGTCCGGGTTCGCTCCAGGCATGCTCGGCGACTGCTGATAGGCTGAATTTCTTATTCTGTGTTGCCCTAAAGTATTTTTAAATATTAACTCGTAACTGCTTCAAAATAGCATGTACAGTCGTCGCATAAAGTCTGGCGACATCGGCAACTTAATCCTCTAAATTCACTAGCCCCCAAGACGAGGTTCTGATTCACGACTACTCTGTTCAATTTCTCACCTCCCACCCTCCCCCCTCCTCTCTATCTCCCCTCCCCTCCCCTCACTTTTGAATCAGTGGAACCGCAGAAAATCGTAGTTTCGCTTATTCTGGGCCTTTTTCGATGTCGCTAGACTTTTATGCGGCGACTGTACATGAGAGGAAAACTTGATTTTGGCAGCAACTCCGAAGTGTTTTTTTTGTTTTTTTTTTACTTCCATGAATATTTAGCATTTGGCTGATTCACGGTTAATTCATTTCTGTGACCATGTTATTGTATTTGTATTTTACCACAATTAATCCTTGAAACTGCAACGACATTAATGGGTCGAGTATTTATTTATTATTACAATACAATCTAACTATTAGCTAGGTGGCAAGGCAATATTATTGACATATAGATCATATTATCTCATACACTTAAATTACAAACTAAACAAGTATCAATAGTATGACAAAATATAAAATGAGGACTATAAAAGGTAAAGTCACTGCACAAGCATTAATACAAATTTCATTCCATTTGGTATCTTATATAACCTTTTCCTGAAACATTTGACAGTGAGGCATTTCATTCCATTCTTTTATACCTCTTTTTAAGAAAGAATATTTGGTTGTGTCACATTTTTGACCCAAAAACATCATCTTCCATGGTGCAAATGGTCTTAACCAACGCGGCACCATGTCAAATCAAATACTTAACTTATCAAATAAAGGCGGATGGTGGGTAAAGGGATTTCGCATTGGAATCGGAGAGTTATCATGAGACTTGAAACCGGGAAATGGTTTCGCCGAGAGTTTAGGAGGAGGAAAGGGGGAGAAACGGGATATAGATTGACGAAGCCCGAATGTGCACACATAGTAGCCTCGACGGTTGAGTACTTGTAATTGAAAAGCGTGGAGTGTCACAAGTGGAGTAATTGAAATGACTATTTGAAATAGGTAGAGATTGGGGAACAAGACGCGAATAGAAAGCATGCGGGAAGTGTTTAATACTTGACACGTCTTAGGGGGTTACAAGCCCCGTCCCAGTATCCCCTTCGCAATTGAGGGTTAAAGCCATTTTTTTCGGGAAGGCGAAGTCGGGAAAGAGATGGGCAAAATAGATTGGAGATGGTGTTTAGAGGATGAGGTCAGGGTAAGAAGGAGAAAAAGTTATGAGGGGTTGAAAGTAAAGCGATAGGGGAGGATAGGTGGATAAGACAGGACGTGGATGGTAGTAGGGTCTCTTCGAGAGCTGATAGCGCTTCTTTAGAGGGTCATTGTTATGTGTGAGAGCTGTTGACGCGTCTGAGGAGACAGACGGGACATCACATGAGTTTTGTCTCTGGAAAAGAGTATGTACTGCTCCTCACTTAGAATCAACTTTATAAAGTCATAACAAATATTCATAATACTTCGAATTAGTTCAGATTGAGTGTTTCTGTTCCAATTTCCTATAGTTGCAGTTCTTTCCACACCCTGCTTCAATATAAATAATTCTCTCGGTTTCTGAAAAATACGTCACCTTTTTCTCTCTTTATCCCTCATACCAAAATTTTTGTCTAGTTACCACTTTCAGTACAAAAATGCATCAAATAACCTTTCATATCGAATTTTCTATCTGCTTCGAGTGTTTTTGTTTTTTTTTACAATGATCGACTTTATTTCATAATTTTCTGGTTTCTCCTTCAAACCCGCAGTAAAAAACGTTTCCTCTTTATTCAAACTCTCCTACTTATGTTAGGTCTGTTTGTGTCAACATTTTAATCCATTCTCCATATTTAACTCATGAGTGATGGTTTCGACTAATCGTGCAAATCTAATAATTCACATCATGTTGTTGTTTTTCCTCATATTAATATGGATATAGACAAGGTTCCAGGAAGGTCACATTGGCTCCCAGCACATATCATTTCCTAAAGAAATCTTTGCCACCTTACCAGTATAGCATCTATAGGAATATTAAATGCCAAAGCCTTGAGCTGAAAGTACAGAGAAAAAGTTGGGACGGAGAATGTGGCAGAAAAGTTGCCAAAACAAGGATAAAATAGAAAGTGGCTAGAATTTCATGGGAGAAAAATATTTCTGGTGGATATTATAAGAGGTCACGGAATAAGGTACAAAGGAGTTACAATAATTTCCGAATGCAATTTTAGTTATGTAATCGTGTAGCTTACTATTTAACCGATTGCGCTGATGATTAAAGTTAGAGAACTAGACGATGAAAAATGGAAGTTATAAACTATTTTAATACTGTTGGATGACCTAAGATAATTAGAAAGTAAATAACCAATTTTTAAATTTCATTTCAAGCATAGTCCATTTTCTAACATGGCTTAATTTGCAAAAATTATGATAACAAGACCATCAAGTATTTACATGGATGGCTATGTCACATTAGCTTTGCTAATAGATGATTTATACTTTCAGGGCAAATCACTGGTAGGTAATGATGGGAAGCTTTAAATCTCAGTATGCTTCGTATTATCGCAAGTGTGTCTTGAAATGTGTGCTATTTTACCTCGAACACATTCCGATCCCTCTACATATTTATAAATTCTTCATTTGCCCATCAAGTAATTTTGAAACCGAAACCCATGTAACCTCTGTTCTGTAATATTTATAGCTTCCAACATTAATAGCAGGCTATTAGCACGTGCGGTCAGTGACAGAGAAAAAACCCTCCTTCGGAATCAAAACTTTATCGTCTCGTGTAACGGGGAAAAAACTAAGGTTGAAATAAGACGTAAATACTTACTATTAAAGTATAACTGCCTTTTTAAAAGTGCAACGGTTGTATTACGCCTTGCTTTTCAGATTTCGTTAATTTTTTTCTTGAGTTAGATTAATTGCTTGGCCAGATTAAGTTTCGGAAAAATTCCGTTGTCTTTACATTGAAAACGAACTTTTTTTCATATTTCATCTAAGCTAGCATAACAAAGATAATATTTTGTACTGAGATTGATTTAAAAAAAAATGCTTTTTAGCTGAAGTGGAAATACGTGTATTTTTATGGCCTCTGTAAAGAAATTGAGAAGCATGACCTCGTTTAGTGGATATAAGGTCAGGAAACGCGTAAGTTTTTTTTTTAAACGCGTAAGTATAGAATTTCAGAAATAATAAGGTGCAAATCCTGGATCTAACGCCAGTTTTGTTGTGCTACGTTGAAAGTAAAATTCTTTGGAGTTGTTGCAAATTTTTTGTTGTTTGGAGTAGTACTGATGCTCTAATCGTTAGGAATTTTACTCCAAATATTTGGAAAACAAACTTTTGTATTTCTTTTTTGCCATTTTAGGCATTAGAAAATAATAATGGAGTACTTTGAATAGTAGTGGGTCTCATCTTTGCTAAATTAAACGGTAATAGCTACACCAGACAACAAGGCCTAGATAGCATACACTTCTTGTAATTAATTCTCAAAAAAGTAATTGAGGCATTCACATACTCCTATGTTCTTATTGTCTTGCAAAATTCAGTCTGTTATCTCTATGTAATTAATTTTACAAAATTATCTGGTTCATTAATGTAATTTAGCTATGCAGCATTCAACTTTGTAAACATGTCAGCCGGCCGTGTTCACTTCAAGACTAATGCAAAAAATATTTATCATCAAATACATGTTAACCGATATGATATTCAATAATATTTCACACAATAACCTTTTAGTGATTACTATTCATACAATTATGTAGAAAAAATCAAATTTACTTAAATTCTTTTTTGCTAAATTCAGTTCAGCATTTACTTCCAGGAAACAATTTTGCACAAATATTTGGGTTGCTATTACGTAATTTTGTAGTGCAACCTCAGTATTCGAAAGTATTTTTCTAAATATTTCAACCAGTCAATACTAAATCGAGAATAATGCAAAAAAAACTTTATTGATTCATGCATAATAATCGAAAATTGATTACATGATAGGTAAGTGAGTAATTTGGGTATAAAAAAGTACGAGCATCACCATGAGTGTGATTGGTTTGGTGTAATGCTGTCCGTGTTTCGATATTCAACGTTGTTCTCTATGAAAAAATTGGATTTCATAGCGTGCCATTTTCGTACGGGAGATATGGAAGTTGGCACTAATGGGATGTGATGTCGCTAAGCTGCCTCACAGCGACAGCGGAGATGGCCTGAGAGCAGAGAGAACACAAGTTTAGGGAGGCGTAGTGAGAGATATTTTTTTTTTATTTGGGGAGACCCCGGGGTTGTAGGGAGTGAGGAAGGCAGAAGCCCGGAAATTGGTCGTCCCGGAAGTTAGATAAAGCGGCGGGCGAGAGTAGGTAGGGTGAGTGGCAAGGGTTGAAGGACGGAAAAAGGTTGCGTGGGAGGGGGGAGCGTGGGGTGTTATATCGGCGGGAGACAGGAGTCTGAGGGTTGCATGGTGGGGGATTCGCCAGGGTTTCCCTGAAATGGCGTGCGAGGGGGTCGGTTTGGACCCTTAAAGGGGATGTACCCTATTGAGGACGTGGTGCGAAGTTATGTCCCAGCATGCACCCCGATAAATGGCTCAGTGCAAACGACAATGTTTGTGAAGGGAGGACGAGTCATTTAACGCCTTTTGCGGATAAATTACTTCATTTGGAAGGGTAAGATAATCAAACCAACTGTAAATTACAAGGCCCGCTCGGCTTCGAGGCTTCTCCTGGGGTCATTATGAACGATGGGAGTTTCAAATTTCTGTAGTCAACACGCACGCTCATGAGGCAAAACTGGGTATCGTGAGAAAGGTCTTTTTCAAAACGTTAAGTCCTTGGATAAGTGAAGATTACCTCTATTTTAATAATAACGGGCAACAGATAACCTGTAACAAGGGTAATTATTTGAAGTAGATGAAACAGAGGCAATCTAGATACTTCTCGCGAAAAATAAGGATATGCTAAAGCGGGAATACCTTTTTTTTTCTTCTTTTCAAATCTAATTTTTTATTATTTTTTCAAACTTTTCTTTCATATATTTTACTTTTTTACCTATAAAAAGCTGAGATCTTGCACTATACTTAAAAATCTAGATTAAATACATAAAACTAAGTTATTTATTTTACGAGAATTTAACTTTTGGGCTCAAAAAATGCCATAACATTTTTTCTTAAATCTGACAAATATTTTTTGAGGTGCTATGTAAGTTAGTTTTATTTGCATATATTTATGGGAATTTCATAGCCCACTACGGAGTTGAATTAAAATTTGAATACAGCACACATCATAATAGTTATCGCTAGTTTGTGAACATCCAGCAAAATGAAAATGTTTAAAGCAGGAAATATCATGTTCACCCTTTGAACGCGTAGTAGCAGCAGGAATACGAATAAAACACACAATCGTTTTATTCATTTTTCCCCCTGCACAATACTAATAAACTGAACAGCGTAGGGGATCGGGTTTGTGTGATGGATAGATCCCACCTTCCTTCCCATACCAAGGGCTCATATTTTAATCTCTTCAGTAGCGGACATTTTTCATTGGAATCCAGATTCTTGATTTGTCCTTTGTGGAGAAAACTTCAAGTACAGTACTCCATCCGTCTGATTGAATGTAAAACTACGCACCCCTTCGCGCCCTTTTTTGAGAGCAGGATCTAATGCCGACGCCGGATTTCTCTTAATCCTCACTCCATTTCTTCATATATTCTTTATCATTCCAATCGAACCACGTCAATGGTTCATATGACATCCGTCATTCGTCACCTTCTCCAAATGACCAGCCAGCCGACTCAAGAACGCAGGTAGTTCTCTTAATTCTGTGATATTTGGTTGTACAAATAGGAGCCCAAGTTGCCATGAATTAGATACCAAAGAAGCTAGAAAAATGCTAAACATGAGGCAAGATATATTTCCTGGCTATTTTTTAATAATAGGGAACAATATAAAAATCTGGTGCAATAAAAAATTCGGTTACTTATCAAATTTGCACGCAAAGGTGTAATGCTCTGTGTGTAAATGTTTAAGAAGTTCAATTTCCTTTGTGTAAATGCCGAAGAGCGGATCGAACTTCACCTCCATAGCACCGTAATATTTTATATTATTATATTTTTAAGGAACATTTATTATTTATTAATATCATTTAACAAATTATTCTTATTAAAACTTTTTGAAGCAAAAACAAAGTAAATCTAGTGATTCCGATTCAGGATTGAGCTGCATCAACCAAAACATATATGTTTTAACTTAGTAAGCAAATGAGTCTATTTTAAAATTATATTACTATCATCACTCATGTCATCATACAATTTGCCATATTTTATGCAATTTTGGTCTTATTTTGAGAGCACAAGTGGAGTGGTAACATATTTTTGAAAGCATTATCTATATCAATTACGGTAACCGTGATCAAATGCACTCAACTTCCTTTTACATCTTTTTTGTATGCTTATAAATATAACCGTCATGTAAATGATTCTCTCGAAAATAGTTAAGGGCTCACAGGAAGATTGTCCTTTGAGCCAGAATTTATTATCGCAGGAGATGAGATAGAACCTCACATCGACAGCAACAGTCTATATTTAGCAGTCGATTTGCTTTTTATATTCTGTAATAGATCATCTCATTGAAAAATCGTCTATTTTGATAATCTTGAAGATTTCATATTACGATGCTCATCATGAAACGTCCCCAAAGGGGTTCAAATATTTTTTAAATGGCAATTGTTTAGCTTTTAATAAAATCCTTACATAGGGGTGCCTCTGGTGTGCATAATCCAAAAACGTCCTCCACCCAATGGCGAGGAAACGCCAAAGCCCTTTAATCGTTTACGCCACGTGATATCGCGTCGTAGAGCATTCGCTTTCTCTCACAAACAAATCGTGCCGAATAAATCCCTTCAGTAAAAAGGGATGACTGAAGTAAACACTATTTTCCCGAGCAAAGAATTTTCATCTAAAGAAACGAGGCCCCTAATAAAACATGAGAGGGCTATATTTCGGAGCCTTAAAGTCTAATCAGAGGCACTGTTTTTTATATACATGCAGCGAGACGAAACGCAAGCAGACGGAGTGGGGACAGGAATGAATAAAAGTGACGCTCGCTTGCACAGTAAGAGGAAGGAGGGGAACCCAATGAATTGAGAGAGATCCACGAGATGGCGTCGTATACATTTCACTCAATTTTTACTTCCCTCCGCATTCTGGGCGGGTTTTAGGGAGTTCGGTTGTTTAAGGAAGAGGATCTGAGCGATATTTCAGTGTATACGCAGAAATATGCAGTGCTAACGGGATGCGTAACTTTGATATTGCCTCAAACCAGTATGCTAGGGCCTTATGCTACCGTCCAGCAAAATTATATCGCCAAGTGATATTTTTTCCCCAACAAAATAAATTCATTATCCAGCGTTGCACTACCATCCCAATTATTCATTCGATATTTCACTACACGCTACCCATACATTTGATAAATAATTTTATAGCGATGTTGAACTGTATGCCATATCAGAATGAATATGTTCTCATATATATTTCTATAGCATTGCATTTGCGCTATCCTATCATGTGAGGTATTAGGTGATAGATGAGAGGTTGGTTGATTTGCTACATTATTAGTTACTTATAATGCAGGTCTCCCTAGAAAATGTAGCCTTTCATTCACCAATATGTGACGTGATGGCATTCCTCCCGGTAAATTGTTGCCCATTCAATTCTCCGGGTTAGGACAACAGGAAAGGGAACATCAGTCTAAATGGACAAATGTGGGTTAGGGACATGACCTCGATGCTGGAAACAGTGTTAAATTCGACGTGTTCCCTATTGAGGGCGTCTTTGGCAAGAGCAAACTATCAGTCGTATTAGAGTACAAGATATACTAAGGTATATTTTAACCTGTGATACAATACAACATGCTCAATTTTTTATTTGATACTGCATTTCGAGCATGGTAAATCCCGACCGGGGAATCTACTTTTGCTTGGATACCCGGTTGGCAATGGTTGGCGTAGCGAGTCGGGTGTATAAGGGGTTTCAGACAGCGATAGGGTGCAATAAAAATCTCCCGCCCGAGTGTATACGTGTCTCATTTCGTCCACTCTCCACTCAATTTCCTTCGCAACCCACGCAGGCAAACGTCCATCGCCCGCCTCGTCCTATTTCTTGCACAGCCCCTGCTCCCATCCCCTACCTCCCTAGAGTACCCCATCCGTTTTCATTAACACTAGGAGGACGGGAGTTTCGCACCACCTAGAAGAACGGGCAGGAGTCATTTTGACCCATAAGGTTTTTCAGCATTAATAGCTATGTTTTTATCCCGGTACCATATTTTTTTCCACAAATGACATTAAGAAGACATGAGGGCTTTATTTACACATTATTAGCAATAAAAATGATTTTTACTTATTAATTTATTAATTGTTTATAATGAAAATTATTTCAGTTGATCCTCTTCAGCAGTGCTCATCTTAGGCTATTCTCAAGCATAACAGTTTGAAAATAAAGACACCTGGCTGAAAATTTAGATAAATATCCAGTATTTGATAATTATTAATTTTACAAAACCTTTCTCAAGTAATAAATATAAGTATAAAAATCACATCCATACACAGACATATACTTGTGCATATATTTGGAAGGATGTAAGATCACTTTTTTGAACAACTTACACATATCGTTTTTTTTTCAGCACAGTTTCCACAAACACTTCTACTGCATTGAGGACATACATTGGCCGATTTCTTTGTGCAAATTTTCAAAATTTGACGTCTTCTTTTCTGACCCTTTGGGGTAGTAGCGTGCGTTTCCCGGGAAGATGACGGTTTCGTTCCAATTGGGATCCCCACCACTTCTTCAACCAGTCCCTGAATGTACTTCTTTCTACTAATTTTGCTATTCGTCACTTATATCTTGCTATTTTTTACTTGCTATTTGCCACTTCTGCTAATCACCTGGTAGCCACATTCCTTTCGGGAAAACCCTTCGGTCCTAGGAGTACGTGAATGACGCTCGTCGCCAGCCACTACGGTAGGGAGGTACAAGGCCACCTGCGATAAAAGGAGCCGACGACAGAAAGAAAGCATGTAGGAGGTTTGGCGAGTTTTTCGACGTCAAGATATGTACCCACTAATCATATGCTTAGGAGGGACAAAAGCAATATACTTTTCAGCTCTCATAAGAGCCAAAACTCTTTTCTCCTCTCTTTTGCATCCCACCAAGTTATTCCCTAAAGCTAAAGAATAGGGGATTCGGAAATGATTTACAACTTGAGCACGGTACATTCTCTAGATGATTTTCAGAAGTAGTGTGCCGACACATCGATAAAAAATAAGGTCTGGACCAACGTGCGTATCTCAGGTCAGAACAAAGTGGCGAGCGATGGTCATGACTATCCTTTACCATTGTCTGGCCGCTGTAACCTCTCCTTCTGGGAATGTAAACAATGCTGATCACATTCCTATCATCTAGCTGTCATATTTGACGCTACATATTTTAATAATTGAATACGATAATTATGTATACAACGGCAGAATGAACGTGAAATATTTTCAATTCTATTCCTCTGGCGATTTCAATTGTAAGTAAAATTCAAAGACGATTTGAAAGTAAAACCTTTCAGTATTTTGGTAAGCCGCAACTAGGAGAGCTCCGCTATCGACAAATGGCATTCAAATGTATCTAATATAAAGGCTTCAAGTACTAATTCAGATGTGAGCTATAATATTTTAGTTTATGTAAATAAATAACAGTGATCTATAGGAGAAGAAAATGGTGAGAAAACTTGACTCCAAAAGAGAAAGTAGTAATGGGTCAAAATGACCCATAGTCGTCCTTCAAGGTATAACATCAATTAAAAAACTAAACAACTACAATTACGAAATTTTCTTTCCATATTAGGAAAATATATGTAAAAATGCAAAAAGTCACAAAATTTAAAAATAATCTAATCACAAATAAGTAGTTAAATTTGATTTTGAACACGTGTAATGGGTCAAAATGACCCATCCTGTCCTTCTAGTGTTAAGGGGTCGCTTCCTTCACCTACCCCTCTCCCTCTGGCACTCACTTATATATATCCTGCCATAACTTTTAACTCGCTTTTTCTGCTCCATCCCCTCGCCCCAAAGACTCGTAACCCAGAGTAAAACAGCCTCATATCTCTCGCGCGATTCGCTCCGCACCCTGCTTTTTCGCCGGTGATAAAAACATCCCTTACGATATACTTACCTACTATAATTTCCTTGAAAAAAAACCACCGCTCCCTCCTCAGTTAGTCCAAATACTCGTGTATATTTCCCAACCCGGGATGCGCCATTTTCTCGCCCTGGATCTGCGGAGATTCGAAACAGCGGCATTAGAATCTGTTCCACTCTCGCTTGACCTAAAATTGGGGCAATGTCAGCCCCTTGGCGGGGTTAAGTGATACACAAAAAAAGCATAAAGCAGGATTTGGCTTTGAGATACTGGCGCTCCATTATGGTAGCAACCATTTTCTTGCTCGTGAGGTGCTTAGTTTCATTTTCAGTTCACAATTTGAATCATGCATTAGACTACGATGTGTTCTTGTTTTTTTAAAGAGCAATAGTTATACTTTAGAAGGATTCCTTCTTGCATAAATTTAATTGTCCTATGATAATTCTCTTTCAATGGTTGAAGTTTGTTAATAATGAGCCAAGTTTTGAAACTTTGATGAGTAATACGCTGAAAAAATAGTTGGCAAGGTGTTTAAAATTTGTATTAATATTTACCTTTATTTCGGAAATAGAATTCTCAATGGAATTTAATGTAGTCAGCGTTGGAACTTATTGTTCAAAATTTTAATATTTTAGATTGTGAAATCCGTCTAAGTTGTTAAAATATTTTTTTTAAAGAAAATCCGACAATTAGGTGAGTGTAGTTTATTTAAAGGGGAAGTAGCCAATGTAGCACGGTAATAAGGTAGATGTCAATACCTGTACTATTGTTTGCTAAAATTATTTATATTCAAATCTGCTAGTCGATCTACTTTTTTATTTTCAGCCAGCCACATACTAATGAATAAATTTAATTTATTTATGTTACCGAAAAATATGACATGTGTTTCTAACAATATTGTGAATACTTTGAACTTGTATTAAATTTCTATTTCATTCTACCACTTCCAATTTTATTTAAGAAGCCTGCTTTAGACCCCAATGGTTTTAATCCAAATGAGATTGCGTTCCGTTAACTTCTCTCCAAAAAGAAGAAACCCCAACCTTATCTCTAAACGGACGGAAATTTCCTATGTCACTCTAACTGGAAACTTCATATAGGCCTCATGTTGCCTCATTTCGTCTTCTATTACAAATTGCATTCTAAATCGGCGTCCGGTATTCTCTCCTCTTTCCTTCTTCGCCCATCCACCTCTTTCCTTCTTCGACCAACTTCGCCCACCCTTCAGCTGAATCCATTCCACGCACGACGACGGTCGAGGCTACCCATCCTACCAGTTGTTCCTGGGAAACTTCCACGAGGCTGTAAATTGTCCTTTTTTCATGTAAGGGTTCTCTGGGTAGCTCAGTGCCTCTAATCCCATCTCCTAAACAAGCTCCTATCGGCTCGCCCGGGATTGAATTGGAGGTTCGAAGGGTCTACGGATTCCGAAATCAGCTCAAGTTTGGGTGAAGCTGCTGCAAAGCAAGTCTTAAAAGAAAATTCATTATTTTCCAATACAAAATGTTTTTGGATAAAAGAGGAAAGCAAGTACTGCAAAAGCCACGAATGTATTAAACGCTGTTATATGAGACTTTCTGATGTAATCATTGCAACTTCTGTTAGCCCTATCAAAGCTGAAAAGATTAATTTTTCGTCAGCGCTAAATAAAACGAATTTATTACCGCTATGTAAGCAAATTGCATTATGTATCTTTTGGTTAAAGCTAAATGTGTTTAAATGTTAGAGCTATCTGAAAATTAATGAATGATGTGATATTAAATATTTTTGGATGCTGGTAAAGCAGATGGTGATGAACGCGAAAGAACGTGAAAGTAGGTTTTACCCTAGTTGTTTTTTTTCCTGCCCATAAACTTCCGTAGGGAATTCATTTTAACTATAAAAACTAAATGAATTTTATACCTTGTTTATTTATCTTTTTACGTGAATTAAAAAGCATATTCATGAAGCAAATAAATTTGCATTTTCCCGCTGGTCGTTCTATCCATCGTTTGAAATTTCAAAAAAATAGATAATCATGTACATAAATCATTTATGATAAAACTCAGTTTTGTCTGTTAATTAACGATTCCACTTTAAAAGCGTGTTTTATTTTCCCCGGAAAATGCGCAAAAAAGTACATATTTATAAATGACCAGAGGATGAATAATTTCACTACTCTCCCAAGCGTACACAAAGCCGAAAAGTCCGTCGCAATCATTAGCAGCTGCTGGGTGCACGGTTTCGCTTCCTGCACGATTTCAGACAGAAGCTCGAACTCCCGATTCCTATTTGCAATAAAGAGTAAACCATCTCCTGTTCGCCTTGTCTTGCGTGCAAGAGGTTACGGGCACACGAAGGGAAACGGAAAACTCATTTCGTTAACAATCCCGCGAAAATCCAGCCAAGCCGAACCCTCAGGGTGTAACGTGCCTTGTCGGACATTTGGCTCTGGATCCGTTCTGTGACCCTTCCTGAAGTCCTCTCGAATGGCCGGCGCGGTATCAAACTGCCCCGTTTGCATAGGATCGCCCTCTCGCACACAAACGGACGACACGCACACAAACGGTTACCACCAGTTAAGGAGTGGATGGCTGCAGAGGTTGTAGGGTGGCATGTCTCTCTGGCCGGAGAGATCGATTCGGGTCGGGATGAGACGAATTAATTGGGTTCAGCGACGGTGGCGCCGCCATTAGATGCGTCTGGCGAGAAGGGATTGCCGCCGAGGATGGCGACGTTCACTTGTTTCCCTTCAGGATTTCGGGTACGCGGAAGGATACAATTCAAAGCGACAAATTCCAGGAATGGGGGTTTCTCCTTTTTCCAAGAGACGTGTCTGGTTGAATTTCATTACCGAGAAAAGCGGCTGACTTCATGGTGATACGGGAAGGGCATTTATCATTCGGTATTAATGTTGATCTACGGCCTGACGAACTGGAAATCAACGAAAGTATTTTTTTTTTGTTCGGGAATCTTTCCTATTATTTGTGGAGTATACGGTGCTTTTCCATTATCGTCGTTTGAGGTAGTTATGGCGATCGCGGTATTTTGTGACTGAGTTAAAAGCTCGTTTTAATAGACAGTTATACTGATAGAGGTATTCAACAAACTATAGAATATTGCATCCTTTAGCATGGTGAAAAGAAATCAATTGGTACTATTCCACTCAAGTTGTTTATTCCAGATCGATTTCTACGTCCATGCCTACGTCATAATTAAGTTACATTGACATAAAAATGAAGTTTATAATTTTTGAGTATTTATTTTATATACAATGGATGAGTCCGGTTGGGGGAGGATGGGAGGCTAAAGGCGTGAATCCAAAACAAAAACCTCTCCCCAAAACAAGCCTTTAACCCTCCCCCCCTAAAGACTCACTCATTGTATATTAGAGAGTCGAAAATTTGTTTAAAGCCTATGTTACCTTGATAATGTCGCATGGACGTTTAAATCGATCGGGAATAATTAACTCCGGTGGACTAGTACCAATTAATTTATTTTTACCTTGTAGCTGGGTACTTATTTCAATTATTAAAACCGAACTCAATTCAGCGTAGGTACCGAATTATTATTGGATGCTGAAAATCTCGGATGAACCCTTCTATATGATCTAACTCCCCGTTAAGTCTTCTGACTGGCGCATTTGCACAATCTATTGTTTATTTACATTACTCGTACACCCATAATTAGTGCCTTTGTATTGAGAAAAAACTCGCCATTTTTATGCTCGTTGATCAATTTGAAGGTAGGTTATCTTGTCCTGCAGCATATTTTACTAGCACTGGATATCTCACCATACACAATATTATCCTGCATCGTGTTGAAAACAATGTTTAGTTGATTATTGCTTCGCCGCCGGCATTACTTCGGAAATAACTACACCGACAAAAAAACATTTGGAAAAATATGACAAGAATAGTTGGAAAATTTATATTTTTTAGATTTCTACCCTACTTACACATATATATTTTGTCATCCCCTGTCGTGGTAAGCAAAGTCAAAGAATAAAGTTATTGCCGTTAGCCCTAGACAAATGGCTCCCTTTTAATGAGTTCCTCATTGAAAACAACTTTCGCTTCTCTTACAGTCATGCGTTGCTTCATACACTCTCTCCAATTCTTTAGACACCTAATATTCCTTTTCTCTTGAGTCTCTTTTACCACATTAACCCATATCTTTTGCGGTCTACTTCTTCCTCTAGTATATGTAAGTAATTGTGTATGTGTCATATAAAATGGCCTCTGGAGAACTTAAGTTTTCGAGGCGTAGACTGCTGGGAAGTGATGCATAACTAAAAAGCGTCGTTAGTCTAATAAGTAAGCACATTTTTTTCTAATCCGAATTATACATTTATTATCATTAGGATCTTCTAAGACACTGCAAATTTTCCTGAAAAGGAGCAGTGTAAGTAGTGTTTTTTACTCTATTTCATACTGTCGAAAATCGCTTGATAGCCTCTCACATACCTGCTGAGTCTATACCTCCATCCCATGTCACCTGTAATATTCATATGCCTATTGACCTTCTATTTTGCTTCCATTCCCCCTCCATGTCCTCCTCCCAAACTGCATTCTCTATTCTCAGTGCCAAATACTAAATGACCACGAGTATGCGCTTAACCTGTTCCCTCTGATGTGAGATAAGATTTGGAAGCTTTGATACGTTGCAGGTTAGTAGGTTTAGATGCAGTGGGTGTGTTGACGACAAAAATCATTCTGCACTACTCAGAATCTATTACATTAAATGGGGCAATGCATTGTCTATTTTAATATGAAACAATTAAAATGTGATATTAACATTTAGTGGCATTGTTAAAACATTGCAAACATATTCTCAATGAAACTAGTTTCCCATCCCCATAAGAGACAGTAGTCATTCCTATTCGAACAACCATATCATATGTTCAAGTCTTGAATATGATGTAGTAACGTCGAAACTAGTCGAAATTAAGCACTTGATTAGTGGAAAACTGCAAGTGATTTGTTTCTTTTCTTATGTAACGGTCTCAACATCTCACGACTGAATCTGTTTTTTTGTAATCGTTAGTGGATTCCAAAATTGAGCAATAACATCATAACTGTAGCAACTGGCCAGTTTAGTGAAAAGTTATTTAAAGTTAGTTATTTTAGATTATTGAAAAGTGATTCCACTGTTCCATCAGCAAATCACCTCAATTTGAGTGAAAAGCAAATTTAGTAGTCACTTCTTAATGGCTTTGCTTAAACGTCCCCCATAAAATTTATTTACTCCTTGATCAGGATAAATTTAAAAATATATGCTTTATTCGTTGATTCCTTAATGTGATGTATTTTCAACTTTTCGCTATATATTTTTTAATTAAGATGCTGCCGTTTATCATTGCCATTGTTATATGTTTTCCTACTATGCCATGTGATATATTTTCAACTTTTCATTATTTTATTTTAAATGAAGATACTTCCAATATTATTCTTATGAATGGATTGCAATCTCCGTAACTGGGTTTTTATGAGTTCCAATGAAATTCAGGGTTCTCATGATAATAGAAGATGGACAATGTCAAAGTAGAGTTATTTTGTAAGGAATTAATTGTTTTATATTGATAGGGTCTTGTGAAATTCTTCTTGCTTGAATGTGAACTATGCCTTCTCCGTTGATACAAGGTATTAGAATGCATATTTTGTTGCAATCATCGCTGAGTGTTCAAGAGAAAGCGATTGCTCTTTTTATATTTATTTTGAGACTGGAAGATCAATAGGCTGGCGAAAATAATTTAAATTAAAAATGAAAAGGGTTGACCATTGCAGAAAATTGACTAAAAACTACGGATTCGTAAATATATTGGATATCTTTATATCTTTAGGTCGTGGTGATTAAAGTGTTTTGTTGATCATTTTTTCTTCTACACCTCAGGATAAATTTTGTTTTGCCCGTAATGAATTTTCCCACCCCTCCACACGGCTTACGGTTCTTCAGCATTTTCCGGTGAAAGGTAAAATGCTTGATGATTTATCGCATCATTTCCTCTTTCACCCGGAATAATTCCCCTGTTCTCGATGCCCTTCCCGCGGGCTGATTCGTCGAATTCCCGCTAGAGCTCGGTGGCATTACGGCACCCCGTGAGTGTCGGAGAAGCGCTTTGATTGGACCTGCCTCCCGTGGAACATCCGTCCCTCTCTCCATTCACCCTTTAAGTTCACCGGCGACTCCCACTGCGCGAGAAAGCAAAAACTCAAGCGCGTGCCTTTTCAGGGAAAGCCAAATGGCAGAGGGCGGGATGAATGGGGGAGGAATTTCGGGTCTCGTTTCAGTCGGAGCAGCACGGGCAATTAAGTTAATTTATTGAGGCAGGCGTCACCAAGCGGCTAAAACCTAGAAAATCCGTCCCTTAGCTCGCATCTGCCGGGAGCGTATTTTCGGAATCGCATGAAATCATTATGCGCATTTCTGTCACAGGTTCACTCAAGGGTTTAGAATAAAAATAATAGCCCTTATATAAATAATAACATAAGGCCCTTTAGAATTTAACCTCCAAATTGCAAACAAAGTTTAAGTAACACAGATAAAATATTTGCAATATTCCACACCCAAGGCATAAAATGTGTACAAAAAACCCGTATTCACATTTCCAGTTCACATTCCTTGTTACAAAATCCATATTTATTCACCCACGCTACGTATACTCAATGAAAATATGTATAGTGTTAGTACTTTCCAAGTATCGAACATTACTTAAACCTAATTTTAAATAAAACCATATTTAATCTGGTATTTAATCCGGTGGATGTTGAGTTGTATAATGCCAATGTAAAACCCATGCAAAAGGTGACATATGTGTTGAGATTTATTTTGTCATCAGAATGCGGAAACTACTATTTATTTTAGCATTACAACTGTGTAATTCACTTATGAATATTGGTATCTTATTGAAGTATTTAGACATCAAAACTCAATTGAATTTTACTTATAATATCAAAACTGTCTTCCAGAGATTACCTGATGCCCATCCATTGCAGCGTTTTCAACATAGAGTTAATTCTTGTATACCTATAACGTTTTAATGCCAACATCATGCCTCTATTCTGTACCTAGTGCTTGAAGTATATTTCCGTTCGCATTATTGGCAAGAAACATTACTGTAGCTCAATAATTAAAAAGAGGTAGAATAGTACCGTTATTGATAACTTTAGCTGCATAGCATGGTAATAACCTTTAATGGAAATAATTTGGTTGAACAAAAATGAATTAGTTTCTTGAATTATTGTAAAAATACACCAAAAAAAGCTATAAATCGTGAGTCACTGCATACCTACGTATTTCTTTTTTTTTTTCTTAAAATAGACTATTCGCCTGTTTTTAATTGAAATAATTCCTGATCTTGGGAGGTGCAATCCCAGCTGCTATGCTATCATTTTGATGGTCTTACTATTGGTAGCCTTCCATAGGGGATCTTACATTTATCTCTTGCATTACTGTCTGTTGGAGTCTGTCTTCCGTCGCTCTACTAATTTGCACATTCCAGTACATGCTCCGCTCTATCCCTACTGAATACGTTCATATTTTTCTGAGACATATTTCTTCAGCAATGAAAGTTTTTCCACTATTTAGGTTTCGACATTACAAAAATTAGGAAGAGAATGTACCTATTTTAGGCATTTACCAGCAGAAGAAAAAGTAACTCAGGTTCCTTCAGTTATTATATATATTTTGAAATATTAAGTGGTGAGTTTCATGTATATCACTGTGTTGCTTTCTCCTAAATGTGATTTTAAAAGAGAGTGGATGGCTGACGATTAGAAACGATTCAATTGTGGATTGATTAAGCTGTGAGAAATAAAATTGTACAGAAAAGGCGATTATGGTACATATGGTACAATTTATATGGTAAATATATTACTGATGAAGTGAAATGAAGGACGAAGACAATTCGAGGAACATAAATGTCAATGATGAAGACGAATAAAGGAATGTTGGAATACGGGGGAAATATATAACAGAACGATCAAAGAATGAGCGAGGTAATATAATTTACTGTAAGTTGCTCAAATTTAAATTTTCAATAAAATATTTATCAAAATTGGATGTATTTGATAAGTTCACTTCGGAATTGTGGGCTTGGGGAATACTTACTGTTGGCGCGATATTGGTATCACAGTGCACTATCGAAGCAATAATTTGATAACAGAAATCACATTAATTATTTAAGTAGAGGATGAGTTTGGTGTGGCGGTGAGAGAAATGGCAAACGATTTCTAGGGACCGAGTTAAATCCCTGCTGTGGTAGATTTTAATTATCGCCAGTCCGGCACATTTCGGAAGTGCCGGTGAGGCCTCACATGAGTAGATGCTGGTAAGGAAATAAATCTCTCTCGTTGTTCTAGCAACTAGAATTTTATATTGTGTTCTTTCATTTCATCTTACTGCTTCGAGGGCGGTATGTTCCATATTAGGCTATTGTTCCTTTCAAAAAATGTTTTTAGTAAATTGCGTAGAGTGCTAATCAGCAATGAAATATTGGAAAGTAGATCGAAAAATATAGGACATAAAATTTTATTTAAAAACTGTTTGTTAAAGACCTGTGTAATTCATCTATTTTTATCTTCCATTGAGTGTATTTTGTTATTGAGGAGAATAAATCGTTTTATAGGAAAACCAAGTAAAATTTCTCTAGCTTATTTTATTACCAAAACTATGTACTTTAAATATTTCTATACTTTTTGCGTTTCATTTATACTATTTTTATTTTTATTAACTGCCACTACATACTGATGTATTTTGCCAGATTTAAGTTGTAATCCTACAATATTAACAAAAATTGAAGCTTTTTTGACCATTTCGGCTCAATAATTGACACGGACTCTTAAATTACGTCATAAATATCCTAAGTGTAAATACCAATCACCGTACACAGTGGATTAAGAGAAACAACCTTCTCTGAGCTCTCTGCTTTGAGTAATCGCGTAATAGAACGTGAAAGGGAATGTGCTGCTTTCCCCAACTCGTCCGCTTAAGGCCATAGTTGGTAGATGCCTGGCTTAAACACTCCATGCCTTGAACAACTTGTTACTTGGGAGTTCGCTTGCAGAGAACCTCAGATGGGGATGGCAATGGTTATCAGATTGCAGGAGGGTCGTCTGTTGGCCCGTTACGATTGCCAGCCTTTGGATCACGCCGTTGATTTACAGCAGGTCGTTATCCGTTTCAAAGGATATACCCCAGCGAAAAATCTACTTAATAAACGATCTTTATTAAGTTATTGTAATGGTCTAGCCATTATTTGAAACTGTAATGCTTATGTTCCTGTTTCGGCGTTGGGGAGATGTAATCAGAATTGAGTATGGCTTTCTCACGACACAAAATGGCTCGGGACCAAATAATTTTTTCAAACTAAAAATATGTATAAAATTTGTATTTAAAATATTTCGAAATGTTACTTATGCATGTAAAGCAGCATGTGGTTGGATTTTCATATATTGATGGGGTCTCTGAACTGAGCAGTAATAGTCCACGAATTATTGTCAACTGTACCATAAATAAATCTGATTATGTCCTACATTCCATTTAAATATATCTACCACATTGTTGGTTACAAATTGGTGGTTGGCCAAACGTTTATGAAATAGCAAGTTTAAAAATTTTAGATGAAGAGGTTTCGCGTTTACGAGATACCACGGACACGAAGTGTCCGTTTCCTAAAAGTCAGTTAAGAGGTGACCTGGAACAATACTAGTAGCTGATTCTTACTAACTATTACTCGCCCACTATCAAGTCTCATTTATTTTCACCTTGCCCTCTTGCCTCTCCTTAGGTATGTCTTTTAATAGTCCACCTTTTTCTTTCCTATTTCGTGCTTGTCCGGAATTCACCCCTCTATCACCGTCTATCCAAATATTCTTTATCTCCCTATTTCTCTCTCCCTCTGAAAAACGTCCTTTCTTTCTTCTATGAATCTCCGGAACTAATTTATCTTCCTCACCCGCCATATATCGCATTTTATCGATCGTCCTTATCGCTATTCTGCCCCCGCTATCCATTCTTCTCCATACCAACATCTCGAATGCTCTTGATTAACCTTTTAATAATAGATCACTCTGATCGACACACAAGAAGTATGGAAGCTAATTCAATTGAGTCGCAAGCAGTAGCCATTCTTTATTCTACACACAGGTGGTGTCAATTGAAACACTGTTGTTCAATGGATAATGTAGTGACGGGAGTGAAGTTATATGAGCTTCCAAGAGGTCATCATTATATATTTGAGAATGATACAATTGGTATTGGTGAAACAATACAAATGCATATGAAATTTTGTCATTATCCGTGTCATTGAACTAGAGTAGCATAACATAGCAGCAATTTCGGAATCATAGGGAAATTTAGTGCGACTAGAAAGCCTCAAGGCATTATGTTGGAGTCAGCTTTCCGAATGCAATAACTAAGGAAACATAAATATGGGAAGAGGCATACAGTTTTATATCGTGATAAAGTAGGTTTAACGTACACTTGGAATATATTTATGTCTCTTAGCGAAGAAACGAATTTACGGTAAAAATTACTATTTTGGGACTAGAAAATATGAACATGGCCCCAATGATATGTTTCCTGTATCTACCTACCTGTAATATTTATTTTGTAGCCCGGAATTAACAAATTTAAAAACACTGAAATAACACTAAAATATTAAGCAAAACAATTTTCATTATATATTATATTAGTGTAGTTGGTCACGCCACAAGGGCGACCACAGGCTGGTACTTGAGTAGTTATAAAAAAAATATTTCGGAATGTATTATACGAACTGAAACATGCATCAATACGCATAATTTTAGAGAAAAGTATTCTCACTTTTGATATTTTTTTTTAAACCTCTGGAACAGCTAATCACGAAGAGAAAGCGACTGTCGTGAGGAAAACTTCCGTAGTCAAATTGGGGTAAATATACCGATAACCAATCGAAGTCAACGGTAATGTATCTCATAATACCGTATCCTTTCGTACAACTAGAAACTCACCGCTATTCCACCACAGTGCAAAACTTTTCCTCGACTTATCTTTTATTTGGATTTTAACCACCCTCCACGTTATCACAACGGCACCGAAGCGGGTACTTATACACCCCTGGCGCACTTAACATTTCATTCGACTCCCGTGACTCCATCCACGTCAATGGCACGCGCTGATTCATAACCTTTCACCGCCTCTCCTGCCTCCTCCCTCTTTATCTCTACAGCGAATATTCGTGAAGGCGTAGGCACTCCTCCTTCCCATGAATGCATTCAGACCGCGCGTGAAGTAGTGACGCCGTGAGTCCATTTACTCCCGCGAGCGTGGGACGCTCCGAAAAAAAAATAAAATCATCATCCCAGAGTGAAAAATGGAAGAGTGAGACAGTGAGATACGATGGAGCTCCCTTTCACCCGATTCCACTCTTTTCTCTTGACTCTTATCCACATCTTCATTCAGATCTCGCTCTCCCCAACCACCGTACGCCACCCAGAGTGATTCATCCCTGCCCTTCACCCAGAAAACCAAGCGCAGAAATCCCCTTTCCCTTCCGTCACTCGCAGCCCAGAGGCTTCATATCTGTTACCACAGCTCCATCGATCTAGATCAGTGGTTTCCAGCACTCTAAGAGACTGCTGAATCCATCTTATTTCTAATTTTCCGTTGCGTATGTTGCTCCTTGCCTACAACAGTTTCTCCCCTAGCCGCAGGGACAGCCTTAGGTCTTACTTCAATTTATTTGTTAGCTATTTGAAAAAGTAGCCTGCCGGCAGCAATACTGCCAGTTTATGCTGTACTGAAACATGCATATATGCATCACGGTGTGTCCTTTGAGGGTAGGCATAGTCTGTAGATTCTATGACGGACAAAAGTGGTAAAAAGATAACTAATAGTATCAGCAGAGCAATTGCATCAAACTATTTCTTTGAAAGTGTATGCGCAAAGGACGTCACCACGCAGACATCCCTGTCATTCTTCAACCGACGGTTTACATAATTATACAGCTCAGTGAGATAATAAAACAATTACGGGCGATAAATGTAACAGATCCCCGCGTCAAAAAGAGATACCTACACGAGCGCTCTAGGATTTGGACACGCACATCACACCATTTTTAGAAATCATATTTAAGTCATTATTCAAAGATAAATTCTCGTCAACACTCAATTCATCTCTGCCATCTTCCCCATCCTTTTCCTTATTCCCCCTCCTTCCAATGGCTGGTGCCCTAACACCCCCTGCAGCACGTGTCTACAGCGGCTCGCAGGGTTGTATGTGGATGTAGTCAAGAGAGCTAACTCTCGGCGTTAGACCAAGAAAAACTCGCTTTGATTTTAATAGTTTCTTCATTACTTCCTTGTCCTGAATATATATTTTGCTAAATTTAGGTTCATAAATTGCTTCATACACGCTGTTCTGTTCTATAATGTTCCTAATATTCCTTCTTATAAGAGTATCTTCTAACACATTCGCCCATGACTTTCGCACTATACCTATTCCTCCCACGCCATTCAATCCTCTTTTGTTAACCTGTTTCGTCATTCGGCTCTAACACTTCCTCTCAACATGGCCAAACCCACGAACCGCACTGCTTTCATATGCATATTTCCATTAATGGAGTATCCAACTCACATTATCTCATGACCAACTCATTTCTAACCTTATCCATCCTACTTTTTCCGCAAACATCTCTCAGATACGGCATTTTAACTGCGCTTAGCCTACTCTTTTGCTTATTCTGGCATACTTAGGTTATACTGCCATACAGGGTGTCTCTAAATGAATATCGGGGTTTCAAGGCTATGTAGTATTTATACTATTTGACTTATAACTATAAATGTTACACCAAAAGAAAGAGCAACTCAAACAGTTTCATTGCACTCTTGCAAGCATGCGCATGCAGTGTTTCCTCTATCTTCCGTCAGAAGGCGCTAGTAGTTAGATTGGTTAAACGACGTTGTACCACAGGCTCCTTAGTTGTACCCAACCGCTGGATTGGCCGCCAGGGGCCAGATGACAGGGCTTGTTTCGTATGGCCTCCATGTTCACCCGATACGACTCCATGCGATTTATATCTTTGGGGGTTCATAAAGGATCATTTGTATGTGCCTCCGATAACTAACCGACTTAGGAAACAGGATTGAATCAATTGTTGCACCAATTACTCCAGACACACTGATCAAGGTATGAGAAGAACTCGCCTATCGACCGGACGTGTGCCGTGTGACGAATGGTGCTCACATTGAACACTTGTAGATAAAACAAAAACTGTTTGAGTTGCTCTTTCATTTGATATATATTAATTATAATTGTAGATCAAATGGTATAAATACTACAAAGCCTTAAAACCCCTATATTCATTTTGAAACACCCTGTATTATAAATTCGGGAGGATAAAATCTTTGTACACTGTGGTTTTCGCTTCCCTTTACAAATACTCATTCCTTTAAATGATTCACACGCTGCCTTTGACATTTCTTCCAGTATTCGCACGCCTCCAAATCTCCTCAGCTATCCCGCTTTCTTTCACAAACATTTGAACTTAAAATACACAAAACCATCCATTTTTTTCAGATATTTCACCATCCATCCTCAGCATCATTTTCCCTTTCCCTAAATAAAAAACCACCATTATAGTTAAAGATTTTGCAAGCATTCACCCACAATTCCGTTTTAAAATACACGCATAATTTGGTTCAAGTTTCGTCGTAGTAGGTGTATTTTATCATAGTTGATAGTAGCAAAATAAACGCTGTGTGTTGACGTGATGTTAGACGAAATGAATTTTTGGAATAGTGACATGGTTGAGGAATAACTTTTTTATAGCTTTAATTAACATTAAAATTTTAATTATTACAATGTGATTTATTCATCAACCAAAGACTGTGTACGTCCCATTAGTAAAATTACGCTGCATTACCATTGATTTTCATGATATTTTAGTAAGTGACCAAAAATCTATTCTGGGCTCAAGATTTGTCTTCTTTTCCTGGAATTTATGATACATCTACGTGGTTCTGGAACAATACCATTCCACCTACTGAATTTCAAGACCGTATCCCAACTGGAAGTGCAGTCCAAACATCCTTATAGGTAATTTACACAACACTTATTTAAAGGATATAACGTTTTTCCGGCAAAATATATAAGTGAAGGTTTCTCGGGTTTCACACCGGGTAAGATTATTTAAATGGATCAACGTTTCGACGGTTGACTCAGCCATTGTCATAGCATTGACCATGGCCATCGTGTCGATTTCTCAAATTCCACACTACTTTCCCGGGCGTCCAAATATTGGAAAAGAATAACGAAAGAAGCGATATTGATACAGATGGAGCAAAATAACATCAATAGAGACAACGGCTTCAACTCAAGTAGGATTTGGCGCCCAGTAATTGACGAAATTCAAAGAACAGCATCCTCGCTCGACTCATTATCCTGATGACGAAGGCTGAGTCTACCATCGAAACGTTGATCCATTCAAATAATCTTACCCGGTGTGAAACCCGAGAAACCTTTACTTATAACACTAATTTATCTTTATTTCAAGGGGTTTTACCAAAATTCTTTAGTGAAATAAAGTATTTATTCCATAATAAAGCAGCTTTAAGTGGCAGATTTGTCATTTGCGTATTCGTAATTCGCCATGGATTTTATGTAGGTACTATGCGTTTATTAAATGAAAACAGCCGATTCTCTCTCTATAAAGTACAATATCCAACGTTTGTAGGACTAAAAAAATTGACTGGATAAAAATACACGTAGAACAAACTATTATTTTTCGGCTAATCTAATGTCAGACACAACATTGGCAATAAACGGCGTACTGGATTTTGATGTCGTTATAAAATAATGTACGGAACAGAAATTGCTCCATACTTCTAATGGGCTTCATGCAACGTTAAAATTAATTGTATACTTTAAAAATTGAATTTTTATTCTAATAATCTAAATATGTATTTCAATATTACGCGTCTTTTTTATAAAGGCTTGACAAGTGATCATTTTTCAGTCATTCAGAATTCCTGATTTTAATTGAGTTACAGTGAAAATATTCTTTTACTGTTTCCTAAGTACTAATGAAACTTGAACAAAAATTTTTCTAACCGTAAAATATACACGCTACTGTACAGTAACAGAGGAAAGTTGAGCAAAATTAAGCGAATATTCTCCAGGGGAATTAACATGCTAGTTAGCTTTTTCTCTACCTCTGTTTTAAATGGGATGCTTTTTTTCTGCGATATTCAACTGCAGTAGGTGTTATTGTTCAGGAAGAATGAAATTGACGGGTATGAGGGAATCGCTTTCAACGCCAGCCGCTGCAATTATTTACATTGGTACAGGAGATTCTCCAAACTCATTTCCATCTAATACGTTTAACGCTGCGAGTTACGTCAGACATAATTGCGTTAATTGGTAATTTTCAAGTTTTGCACGATTCGGGGTGTATCTCAATCTCAAAATTTGCATATTTAAAAAAAAAATAGGTTTTAACCGTAAGAAAAGACTCCAAAGTTTCAGAATTAAAAAGATTTGGAAGTTGTTTGTTTCACAGCAGCATAGTCAATTTTGTGTTTTTTAAAATTTACTTCACTTTTCAAAATTCCACTAAAATTAAAGCATTTAATGAAATAATTTTCAAATCCTGATGTGGTTCCACCAATTCAAGCTTCGTAATTTGATATATATTCTTTGTTAAATTCACAACATGGCGATGGATTTTGGAAAAAAGAGAATATCAGAAATCTTTCTTTATGTTAAATGTGGAGACTAATTTCTATGATATTTCAATCAGGATTTAGTTATTCTTCGGTGTATGCTGTGAGTGAAGTTTGTTTTGAGCCAAAACTCTGGCGACAATGGCAGAGTATAATAACTTCACTCGCAAGATATTTCATTTCATAATTCAGACAATTTTATATTTTTTTAACTAACCACACAAATTGGTTTTTAATTAGTAAACTGCACACGTTCTCGTTTGCCTTTAGTATAGTAGATTTGCTTCGTGAGTTTGGAATGACTGCTAATATAAAGAGGCCTATCCCACACGATAATGTTTTTTTTATTTGACTAATATTTTTATACGATGGGGATGAAGTCTGGAATTTTAATGCTCCCAGAATTTTTCTAGAAACTGGCTTGGGGATGAAAATTTCGATTAAGTTGGTGAAGGGAACAGGGAGAGAGGTGTGACTCATGGAAGTGGACTTCATTACGGAAAATAATGAAATTTTAAATTACATTTTAATCCATTCACTGGCCAATATTATGTTTTCAACCACAAATACGCAATGCGGCGGAATATGTTTTTGAGAATAGTTTTCCACGAAAGAAACATATGATAAAAGAAAGCGATTTCTCTTACTTGACTGTTTTCCATTACCATTTACCAAATAAGTTAAATATGAGATAAGCTTCTTTCTCAGGCAATAGTAGGCCTTCAATAAATGAAATATTATAGATTTTAAGCCTAGCAACGTTTTTCCTTGATTCGAAGGAGCATGACATTAAGATTTGCGGGTTTATAAAAAAATGTTGGATAAGACCTTTATCAAAAATAAATCCAGCGCTGTAAATGTATCCGAGGCCCGGAAACAGACGCAACACAATTGATAATTTATTGATTGAGTGGGATTTACAAATCAATAAAGGAAGAAGAGGCTTGGGGGAATTCACTAAAAGGTTAGGCAAACCCAACTATTTAGGTAGGAAGAACCACAGTTTCAAAATAAAATACAGGCCACAGAAATCGGATGTACTAAAGAATTCTTTCCTAATCACGGAATTAAAGAATGGAATGAGTTGCCTGAAGATATTTTTAAGACCTTTCCTAAGACAGTTAAACATTTTAGAAAGGAATTAAGAGCTAAATTACTCAAGGGTGCATATTAAGAGCCTGTGTGTATAATTCATGAGTTTCACAATGAGTGAATATATATTTTTTTCTTATTGTATTCAACTTCATTTCTTATGTTATATTCTAAACCATTGCCACCAGGCAAATTGCCTAATTGTAACGACCTACTTAATAAATAAATAATTTATCCAGTAATCTGTCACAAGGTTCTGTGACAGAGTAGGTATGCTTGGGAAATAGCCTTTAGCTGAATAAATAAAACAAAAAGATAAATCTAAGTGCTTCGTGCATTGAATTTATTGGATTGCATAGCTATTGCTCCGTTCGTATTTCATATCGTACTAGGTATTAAGTGGTGTTGAATTAATACGTCCAATATCTATTATTATCCTTTTTTATGAGTCTTCAAAGCTGCCGTAATGCTAATAAATACGTTGTGTGCGGGATTGGACTGAACCCAGAGGAAGTTTGCGATAATCATAATAAGTGAAATATTTTATTTTCTTCTGCAGTATTTTTAACGCGGCACGAAGCGTTTCACTACATTGGGGCACAGTAATGAGCATGATTAGTGTCACGGTATGGCTACACGCATCATGCCGTTAATAGAAAATTGAATTGGAGTATTATTCATTTATTCATCATGACTTTCGATAACCATTTTGAAGCTAATTAATATCCTTGTTGCCCGGTGTAAATCTACGGGAAAATATAAAGATTTTTGTTTCACTTCCTTGATTTTAGATGTAAATTGCCACTGTCCCAGAATTTTAGTCACCAGTTATACTTTCTTTTTTCTCCCAACAGTTTTCTCCCACTTACTCTCCCGGGATATTTCCTTTTTTGCCAGTTATAATTCCTAAAGCACCTCATCTTCCAAAGGGCTTTTTTTACACCCGCAGGATATATTAGAGCGTTTTTACTAGTGTTAAACAAAACACCTTCCTCTTACTCTCATCAAGTTTTTTCACCGATTGTGGAAAAAATCAAGTTTTTTCTAGGACGAAGGAGGATCAAGGAATTATAAGGAGTTAAGGCGGTTTTGTTTGACAAGTAGGTTAGCTTAGAAATCAGTACTAAAATCAGCGCCGAAAACTCCGAACGAAATTCGGAACTTAAAATTCGATACCTCGGAGCCAGTGTTCACTGAATTTTCAGTGCTCAGCAGCGCTGTTCGGGCATTCACCAAACCCATCAACCAACATAAACAGCACCATATTGTTTAGGTATAGTTACTATATTGTTTGCAAAAAATTGTGAACATGCTCCAGCGGACGATTCTGTAACTGATAACTCCTGCAATATTATAACGTAGGGTGCTTATTGGGCGTAATGAAACTCCCTCCTGTTTCTATAAATTAAAAGAGAGACCCCAGAGCGTTATTTGGGGACGCTTAGTAGCATCAACAATAACGCCAGTCTTCAGCTCGCGTTATCACAAATAGTGACCCCCTCCGATTGTATTTCTTGCTGACGGATCGCTACCGTGGTTGACGAGTTTGTTTTTATTATTTTATGACGTGTATCCCAATAACGTAGTTTCTTTACGACTAATCGTGTCACTACTTGTGGTAAATGCAATTGTTCTCTACTCCTTACCAAAGCTAAACTGAAATCGGTGATTCTGTATTGTAAACTTAAAAAAATTGCTTAGCATAACGCAAGGAAGTAAGGCGTACAGCCATGGAAAAGATAGTTTTAAGTTTCGTATTTATTGAAAATTGAGGAGTAAAAGATGTCTAGTACGTAGCACGACATAGACATTTAATAAGATAATGTCCAAGTCATCGTGGAACCTTCTTAAATATTTTGTTTAAGAATTCACTCTTTTTTACAGCGGAAATAACCCTAGCAACAATTTATTTTCAATTGAAAGTTGAAACTCTTACCATTTTCAACATTAAAGCTTTCATGTTTCCGGAAAACCTGGTCCCACTTTGCCCATGTAGATTTTTCAATGGGTTACTAAAAAAATCCTCTTCCCTCGTATAATTCTTCGCATTGCTGTTATATCCAAATACCACGCAAGTATCAAATGCACAAGGCACTCCGTACCTAGCTAGCACTTGATTTAATCCCAACTAAGTCACAGCGTTCGACGCAAAAGATGCGCACCAACCTAATTTTTGTTAGTAATACCATGAATACAAGCAGACTGAATTCTGTTCGATTTTCAACACTGAAGTAAGCATAGTATTGAAGGACATTAGGAGGATAACCGATTGGAATAGGGAGACTTCGACTCGGAATACATAGTGGGCACGCCGATGGAAATGAGATGGTGAGATTGGAACCCTAGATTTGCCCAAGTCAGGATGCCCAGACACGGATCTTGATTAGTCACGACCCGTGGGAGACTGCGCAACGTGGTGTTAAGGAGAAAGAGGGAAGTAATGCTTTCGGAGACTACAGGATGCATCGGTCTTGTGGGCGGCGGAGAAAATTTTGGGACTACATCTCGATTAGGTAGGTCTGGGGTGATAGGGACTCATAGAAGGTGTGCGATATTCGCGTTCATATTTCACAGCGTGGTATAAATTTAAATCGTAAGGACGCAATACTTTACGGAATGATTTTTGCATTACATAATTTGTTTCGCATGCAACAGAGGATATTATATCAACCCCGGAATAAATCTCTTGACCTGATACATGAGACAAAAAAAAAGATAAATACACTGTAAAAATGATAGGTGTTAAAATTCCTTCCTTCCACGCAGCATTAGTGACTACAATAAAAACAGAGTGATAATTTAGGACACTTTGTTCGTATAATTTCGTCCTATTCCTCTTGTATATTCCTTTTTCCAACTCCCTTCCTTTTGCCATGGCTAATGTCTTACAACCTTTTGCCACTCGTGCCTGCAGCGGTTTGCATGAAAATAAGTAGCTGTATACATACCATATCCACCCCTATGGGTCTTGAATTTAGCACAAATCTGATATATAGATACATATATCACGAATCTGATATGATATATCACGAATATGGCGTACAACAGTCGATATTTCGCCCCAGACCAAACTATTTGCAAGCTGGACTCAATTTATGTGGTGGTCAAGAAGTTGTTCTGCCGAGTTGCATTCTGTAGTATGGAAAATATTTTGTTTTCTCGGATACGACGGGTTTAGGTTTTACTTCTGAATTGGATTATTTAAGGGCCCGGATTGATTTGTGAAGTATTACATTGTTCACTCCCTGGTACAGGAGGCACAAGAGTCCTTCTCTAAGGAGGCATATATCCATACTCATGCATGTAGCCATTATTTCCCCTGCTGGTGCTATGTTATAAATTACTCACGATGGAGAAGTGGGTATAAATTGCTCAATGTGGGGTCACATGACGACCTTTAGGATTATGGCAAAGAGGTTGTGACGGTGTCGTAAACATGTAAGTGCACAAGTCGGCGTACAACATTTGAAAACCGTAAAGCAATAAATTCCCTCCTTCACTGCTATTCTTAGATCTGCAACGTTCTCTCTTTGGTTCTAAAAGAATGAAGCAGTATGGCGGTTTTAATATTGTCGTGGTGTAATTGGACACACATTGCATAACTCATTAAAAGGATTGCATGTCTAGTTGGTAGAAAGGAGAATCAATAAGAACACTCAGATATTAAATACTGCATTTATTATGCATTTAAGCACTGGCTTACATAGCAAAACGAAGTCGATTTTGGTGACCTGGAGGACCTGCGGGCTTAGGTAGCTTTGGAGACGAGGATGGCACTGGAGACGATGCCAGGAGCCAGGGACAAAACAATATCTCAGCACAGCTAGGACCCACGGATTCAAAAAATATCCAATTGCTGACTCAGCTTTATTTACGCTAGCACTGATCATATAGTGCATTTCAGAACTAAATACGCTTTTCCCCGTTTAGTAATTTGCAATTACCTGTATGCCTATCCATCATTCCGTACGCTTACGGGTTCGGTCCTGTCCGTAGAGTGCAACTCCCGATGATACGGCTGTGACTCTGACACCGCTTTAAGAATTTTCTCCAAAATTCACTGTCCTTACGTATCTCTTTTGATACCGTTACCCTCATACACGTTCTCTTGTTTTTAAAAATTCGCACATTCCTCTTCTTAAGAGTCTCTTTCACCATATTCAGCCATGACTATAGTAGAGGGAAAGGAATCGAATCAGCACAGTTGCTATTTTTCTTATTTGCGGCCTTGTTAATAACAATATTCGACTGTGGTTTGGTGTATACAACCCACCCGCCCCCCCTCCCCCAACCCACCTCAAAACATTTCACAAAATATGGATGGTTCCTATAAAATTTGGCTTTTACCATACAATAGCATATATTTCGCGCCATTTTTATTAATTACGGCCTTATTAATAACAATATTCGACTGTGGTTTTGTGTATATGTCCCACCCGCCCCCCTCCCCCCACCCACCTCAAAACATTTCCCAAAATATGCTTGGTTCCTATGAAATTTGGCTTTTTACCAAATAATAGTTTTTTTTCGCTTAATAACAATGCCTGCGATAAATAATTAACAGCGATGGACAGAGGAGTTGATGGTTACAACCCACCCGCCCCCCTCCCCCCACCTACGTCAATATACGTATTGAAATACACGCGGATATAAAATTTTAGCTATTTATCATATAATAGCTTATTTCTCACCTGTTAAGAAACTAACGAAAACCTGAAAGGTCACATTCGATTCTAATTGAGAAGATACACATAAATAGTCCTCTTCATTTTTCATCTACGTCTTCAAATAAGCTAACTATAGTCAATATAAAGAAAACACTATTTTTTCAACAGCAAGGTACTCGCCTGTTAAGAAACTAACGAAATCCTGAAAGGTCTTATTCAACGGTAATTCAGAAGATATATATAAAAGGTCCTAATAACTTTTTCGCTGCGACTAATATTAAGTTCGATATAATCATTTTCATATCTGAGCGTAATCATTCCAAGTCCAGAAAATGTTTAACCAAAAAATGTTTTTAAGGAACAAATTTTCAATTTTTATTGCGAATTCATATTTACAGTGGTGCGTTCGGGAATTATCAAGTTGCGTACGATTTTTAAAGTTGATAATAAAAAAGTTATTGTTTATAACTATAAGATATAAAACAATATTTGACAATGTAATAGATGATTTATAATGTATAATTTATGTTATGTAAGATAGCGTTTAAAGCACTAAAATCCAATCACCCACTTTTGAGTTATACTGATTAGAACATCAGAGTTTTTACTTTTTCTATATCCCATGTTAATTTTCCCTACTGTAAGGTTTCTTCTTAGCGTCCAAAGTCGCGTCGACCTCGTACCTCGGTCGGCCGTTACCCGATTCAAAGTCGGTCACCTCGTTTCCACCCACCTCCCACCAAAGGTATGTGACCTCGTACAGCCACACTCGATTTCTCCACTGCGAAAGCCGCGTCACTCCTTACTGCAGCTTCGTTGGAGACGGACGCTTATGTGCCCCGCCAGTCGCCTATCTCCGGGAAGAAATTATCAGTGCGAAAACTTTTTGTATTAACGGTGAGTTATATGCTTCTTCTAGAGATAATTATTGTACTTATGTATATGAATAACATTTTAAACCAAAATGAGTATTGAACTAAAGAAACTATGCTATTTTGATGTGAATTTTTTATATTTCCACAGTTAACCTATGACGAACTATTATAAAGGAAGTTAGTGATAATAGGCACACCGCCGTCATTTTCATCACCATACATCACGACGTTGGACATTCTTCAAAATTATTTCACCAAGTAAGTAACTTTTATCTAATCCTGTGTCGCGGAGTGCTTCGACAAAAAAAAGAAAGTCCAATCTTGGGTGTTGTGTCTAATTATTGTGAATGATAGGGTTTTTAAGTGCTTCGAAAGTGTTTTAAATACTTAACGAACATTCCTGTGTCGCGGAGTGCTTCGACAAAAAAAAGAAAGTCCAATCTTGGGTGTTGTGTCTAATTATTGTGAATGATAGGGTTTTTAAGTGCTTCGAAAGTGTTTTAAATACTTAACGAACATTCCTGTGTCGCGGAGTGCTTCGACAAAAAAAAGAAAGTCCAATCTTGGGTGTTGTGTCTAATTATTGTGAATGATAGGGTTTTTAAGTGCTTCGAAAGTGTTTTAAATTCTTAACGAACATACGTAGGCATACGCAAAAAAAAAATGTGTGTTAAAGTGTGATTGAGTGGAATCAGGGGGTGAATTAGCATTACAAGTATAAAGGTATCGAAAGATTCTTTTTTTTTCTATTGATAAATTTAATATAACGAATGAGGATTTTAAGTGCTTCGAAAGTGTTTTAAATACTTAACGAACATACGTAGACATACGCTAAAAATGTGAGTTTTAACGTGTAACGTAACGTAGCCAATATCCATCTCACCTTTTTTAAAACAGTGAATTAGTTTAATAATAGTAAATCATATTCGCTTCATTCACGTAATACCGTAATTCACCAGTAAAAAAGTTAAAAAAAAAAAAAGAATTAGTTACATTGAAATCTGTATGTAGCTTTCATATAAGAAATACACGTGAAGCTGAATCTTCTTTTGTCTGCAGACCTTTTTTATTTCCAAAAAAATTATAAATAGTAGTTTTATGTTATTGGGATAGGTACCAATAGGAAGAAAATAAAGATTGTTATTCATTCAACCAAATTTCGTATTCCAATCGAAATGTCCGATATATTAGCTAAAAAACTATCGATTTGCCGCAATATTTTAGCGTTTTTAAGGCATCGTATCGTGGAATCGAGCTTCCGTGTGTATCCATTAACTCAGTAATTATTCGAACTAAAATATGATATGAATGGTTTATTACAATCAGCGTAAATGATAATATTCTTCCCATTAATATTCAACGGGTACCTTAATTCTTGAATAAGCGATAAAATGAGAAATGCACAAAACCATCAATCAAAAAGTAAATTTTTTTAATTGCTGGAATTAAAACGTTTTTTTTATCCTATATTTTTAGGGTACCGATTCGTTTGCGGTGGAGAGAACATGCTGATTTTGGAGAAGGACAGCGGCTGCAAGATCTAGCAAAGGAGTGATTTATAGAAGAAGAAAAAATATAAGATTTATTTTATTGCTCAAAACTTTGTAACTGCTGATTATAATTTATAACTAATTAAAGTTTCCCAACCTGATTTGCTGAGACGGACCACCGAGAGGAGTAAACCAAGTAAGTCAATCCATTTCCCTGTTTCTAGGTAAAAAAAAGTGATCCTGTAAAACATGTTATGTATTTTCAATCCACTGCTCATCAACAATTCGTAACTTACACCAACGGAGGTGTTTCTGTAAATCATTTCATTTATAGTTGGTTACGGTTTATTAATTTAATTCATCATTCTTAACATCATCTTCTTGACATGTTTCTTTGAAAACATAATTCTTCTCACGTCTAACAATTCGCTCCACGAATAATCATCAATATCTATTGAATGCAGAGAACCAGAAATATTGTTGTAAACACATCCCTCAAGACCCAACTCCTTGCATGACAACATCTTCGATTATATTTTCTATCAGCACTTTTTTATCATATCAACTTGAAGAAGAACATCCAGTGTATCCCCATCTCTTCTTGTACATTCCACTTCGAAGGATATCTGGACGCACTTCCCAGCCGCTTCTTTTCACAATTCATTTCATGAATTAGTAAATCATTTCACGCGATTGGGAGCATCGCGGTGTAAGCAGCACTTAATGTTTTTATTCAAGCGACTTCTCTTCTTGTACATTCCACTTCGAAGGATAACTGGACGCACTTCCTAGCCGCTTCTTTTCACAATTCATTTCATGAATTAGTAAATCATTTCACGCGATTGGGAGCATCGCGGTGTAAGCAGCACTTAATGTTTTTATTCAAGCGACTTATCTTCTTGTACATTCCACTTCGAAGGATAACTGGACGCACTTCCCAGCCGCTTCTTTTCACAATTCATTTCATGAATTAGTAAATCCTTTCACGCGAGTGGGACCGTCAAGGTGTAAGCAGAAAATCATTTTTTTATTCAAGCGACTTCTATTCTTCTAGAAGGACATCCAGTCACACCATTCTCTACTTGTACATTCCACTTCGAAGGGTATCTGGACACACTTCCGCATCCCAGCCGCTTCTTTAACGCGAGTGGGAGCAGAACATCATTGTAATTCAAGCAACTTCTATTCTTCTAGAAGGACATCCAGTCATACCATTCTCTACTTCAGCATTCTACCTCGAAGGATAACTGGACACACTTCCCAGCCACTTCAATCACAATTCATTTCATGAATTAATAAATCCGTTCACGCGAGTGGGACCGTCAAGGTGTAAGCAGAAAATCATTTTTTTATTCAAGCGACTTCTATTCTTCTAGAAGGACATCCAGTCACACCATTCTCTACTTGCACATTCCACTTCGAAGGGTATCTGGACACACTTCCGCATCCCAGCCGCTTCTTTAACGCGAGTGGGAGCAGAACATCATTGTAATTCAAGCAACTTCTATTCTTCTAGAAGGACATCCAGTCACACCATTCTCTACTTGTACATTCCACTTCGAAGGGTATCTGGACACACTTCCACAGCACAATCGCTTCAATAGCAATTCTCATCTACTCGCTTCGACCACACCCCAAACATATCCACTAGCGAATAAAAGGGTCCCTCTTAGGAGCAGAATCATCATTTCCAGCCGAGGTTCCTCTGAGGAAACTTCAGAGACCAGCATTTACTCCCAGCTTCTGGTAAATATCAGAAATTACAAAGGATCTGCAGACCATCTCACTAAAGGATTGTAAGTGTCAACCCCCCACAGGAAGGATCTACAGACCATCTCACTAAAGGATTGTAAGTGTCAACCCTTTGTGTGTGTCATAGTATATAATATTTTCCCAATTAGATTTTCTGAATATATTGCTTAAAACGCATGGGCTATAATAGAGCGTAAAACTAGAGAGATTCCATTGAGATTTGTTACGCGACATAGTAGTTTCTTTTTGCATGGTCATTAGAGATAAAACCTTAGAACACGTCTTTCCGCTTGAAGTTATATGTTGAACGATAGTTTATTGATATCAATATTGTCGGTTTATTTTCTGTAAATTATTTTCTTTCTATTCAGTGCAGATTTGCCAGCGCTAACCTGAAAACATGGCATCAATCGCAGAAATTCTCGAAAACTTTAATTCTGGACGATATAACACAGCACATGAACTACAGCAGGGGCTTGCAGACATTTACACCAAAAATGTATTCGAAAACCAAAGCATAGACGATATCGAGACTTATAGTAGAATGAAAGACGCATTAGACGTAGCAAAAGGACAACGATTTTGTACTTATTGCGAACTCTATTATAAGATAGATGAGGCGAATCCACACGAAAACACTATCGCGCACAGGTTAAAAATTAACGAGCAGATAGGCAGAGGATTTAACGAAGTCGAGTCGGCGATCAGATCGAGACTGAAAACATTTTGGATTACTCCCGAGGAAGATGGTGGTCGGGACGTAATTTCCTTTCTAGACGGAATTCGAGGTGAGGTTTTTGCAAAAATAAACGAGCAAGTAGATTTAAACAATGCAATAAAATTTAACCTTGTTTTGATATGTAAATTTCGCAGGGGTGAGAGAGAGGAAATGAACGCTTCATTCAAAACGGAGAATAGACGCGCTTTCGCAGCAGACGAAATGAACGAAATTATTGACGTTGCATTTTCAAAATTGTTAAAAGAAAAATCGGAATTTCAAACGAAAGGATCAGGGTGGTCTCTGTCTGAGATCATGGGTCTAGAATTAAGAATCAATAAATACGTGCCATTGCGAGGATCGACATTCATAGAATTACCATCTAAAATAAAAAACACATTATCGGTCATAAACGTTCAAAATAACGATCCATTCTGTTTCAAATATGCAATATGGGCAAAGAATATTGTCAGAAATCCTCAAAGAGTTTCAAAGTACGATACACCCGCTTTTCGAATGGGCTACATTTGGTCATGCGTGGAATATCCGGTCGAATTGAAAGACATTCCCAAATTTGAGCGCGCAAATAACATTTCAATTAATGTATTCGGTCTAGACGATAAAAACAACGTGTACCCTATTAAGGTAGTCGAACGAGAACTTGACGATCACCGCGACTTGCTATATCTCACAAACGAGTCGACTGCGCACTATTGCTGGATAAAAAATTTCAATAAACTGGTTCGCTCTCAAATTACGAGAACTAATCGAACATTCATTTGCAAACGATGCTTCACTCATTACTATGACGAGACTAAATTGGAAGTGCACAAGCAATTGTGTAGAGGAACGGGAGCTCCGAGTAAGATCATAATGCCTGACGAGAACGAAAAAATGTTAAAATTTACCAACGTAAATTATTCTTTCAGAGTACCGTATGTCATTTACGCAGACTTTGAATGCCTACTCGAGAACGTGAGCACTTGCCAACCTTCACCAAACTCATCCTATACCAACAAATTTCAAAAGCACGAGCCATTTAGCTTCTGTTACATGGTGGTCACACCGGAAGGGTGTCAAACACCGTACTTGTACAGAGGACCAAACCCGACGCGAGTATTTCTAGAATGCATGAAAGAGGAGGCTAAGAAAATATTCGAGCTATACAAAAATACCGTCCCCATGAATCCGCTCACTCCCGAACAAGAGAACGCGTTTTACGAGACGACATCATGCCACATTTGCGAGAAAGAACTTAACGCGGACAGAGTTAGAGATCACGATCATTTGAATGGACAATACAGAGGTGCGGCACATTCTTTTTGTAACTTGCAATATAAAATGCCAAAGTTCTTACCTGTATTCATCCATAACCTGTCTTCGTACGATGGACACTTTATCGTTCGTGAACTGGACTACGATGACAGGAGAATATTTGTGATCCCAAACTCTGAAGAAAAATACATTTCTTTTTCTAAATCTATCGAAAACAATTTTAACATCAGATTTGTCGATACTTGTCGCTTCATGTCAGCTTCACTAGCGTCACTAGTGGCCAACTTGACCGATTTAAAATACACGCGAGAAATATTTTCCGAATTAACTAATCTAGTCAGTCGTAAAGGTGTATATCCTTACGATTACACAGATTCGATGGAAAAACTCGAAGAAAATTCGCTACCGGAAAAGATAAATTTTTATAATAGACTAAATGACGAGCACATTTCAGACGAGGACTATGATCATGCCAGAAACGTATGGACCGCTTTCAAATGTAACAATTTAGGCGATTATAGTGACGTATACTTAAAAAGTGACGTCACACTCTTGGCGGACGTTTTCGAGAATTTTAGAACCGTTTGTTTCGGTGCATACAAACTCGATCCAGCGTGGTATTACACTGCGCCGGGATTGACGTTTGATGCAATGCTGAAGCATACGGAGATCGAGCTCGAACTAATGACCGATTACGACATGCTACTAATGATCGAGAAAGGAATTAGAGGAGGAATTTCCCAATGTTGTAAAAGATATTGCGAGGCCAATAATAAGTATATGGAAAACAACGATTCCGAATCGACTTCTAATTTCATTGCGTATTATGACGCGAATAACTTGTATGGATGGGCTCTATCTAGACCACTACCGTATGCAAATTTCAGATGGCTAACTCCCGATCAAATCGAGGACATAAAAAATATCGATCAAATACCAGACGATAACGAAACGGGATACATTCTTGAGGTAGATTTAGAGTATCCTCGATGCCTGCATGACAAGCATTCAGACCTCCCCCTTTGCCCCGAGAACAAAATTCCACCGGTCGGTAAACAAAAAAAACTATTGACCACTCTCGAGAACAAGACAAAATATGTAATTCACTATGTAAACTTGAAACAGGCTCTCTCACTAGGCTTGGTACTCAATAAAGTGCACCGAGTCATTCAATTCAGTCAATCGCCTTGGTTGAAGTCATATATAGACTTAAATACCGATCGAAGAAAATTAGCCAATAATGATTTCGAGAGAGATTTCTACAAGTTGATGAACAACTCAGTCTTCGGCAAGACGATGGAGTCCGTACGTAAGAGGATTAATATGCAATTAGTGACGAATGAAACAAAATTACAAAAATTAATTAATAAATCGACATTTTTGGACAGAACGATTTTTACCGAGTCTTTGGTAGCTGTTCACATGCGGAAGGCTACCATAAAAATGAACAAGCCTATATACATTGGTTTCTGCGTTTTAGATTTAAGTAAAACGCTAATGTATGATTTTCACTACGAAACTATGCTTCCAAAATATTCCGAAAAACTATCCTTGATCTATACCGATACCGACAGTTTAATTTACGATATAAAAACCAATGACATAAACGAGGACATGCTAGATAACCTAGACGCTTTTGATACATCAAATTATCCTAAAAATCACCCATGTTATTCCGAGAAAAACAAAAAGGTCATAGGTAAATTCAAAGACGAATGCGATGGCAAAATTATGACTCATTTCGTGGGACTTAGAAGTAAACTCTACTCGTATAAAGTCATGGGCTGTAAAGAGAAAAAGAAAGCAAAAGGAATAACTAGAGTCGTGAAAGATAAAAGTCTAAACTTTGATGATTATGTACGTTGCCTACACGAACATTCCACAGAGTTTAGAAAGATGAATGTAATTCGGAGCAGCAAACACGAGATATTTACTATTGAGATGAATAAAGTGACTCTAAACGCATTCGATGACAAACGATATGTATGCGAGGATGGGATAAATACGCTTGCTTGGGGGCATTACAAAATCCCGCGAAAGAGAACACACGAAGAGGCGTTTGACGATGACGATACCTAGTATTATTAGTTCAGTATCAATCCAACAGTCGATCAGATCTTTTCATAGACGGTACTGAGAACACACAAAACTTCGATGAAATGAATCACGAAGGTAAAGATGAGAATAAATGTTCACGTTATCGTAGCAAAAACAAATCGAATTCGCTATTTTACTTGTGCCTTAAGAACATCACGCATCGTATACTGAAGCGAGCCGATATAAAACAGTCCGTAAACTTCCTTGCGCGATCACTCACATAAATTTGTACATCAAAGTCAAAGCGAATGTGGTTAAAATACTGGACGATTTTAAAGAAATACTCCCGAATAAAATATTCTATCCTTTGAGTACGTTTTTTTAAATAATATCTCAGTTGATGAAACAGATCAGTGTAAAGTATGACGTTACCATGGAAACATCCTTTCACCTGCATTTGCGCAGGTCCTTCTGGGTGTGGGAAGACCACATTTGTCACGAAATTTCTAGATAATCTACCGCACATGATAGATCGGGACATTGACGAGATAGTTTGGTGCTGCAGCCCAGGGAGTGAACCAAACCTATATTTACCGCGATTAAGATTTCGACACGAAATACCCTCGTTTGAGGAGTCGAGCGGCACACCGACTCTGTACGTGATAGACGATTTGATGGGTGAGGGGGGATACAGCAAAGAGGTGTGTAAATTATTCACGAGAGGGAGTCACCATTTTAACATTTCAGTATTTCTGATTACGCAAAATATTTTTTATCAAAGCCCTCAATCTAGAAACATTTCTCTGAATGCAAAGTACATTGTAACATTTAAAAATCCTCGGGACCGGTTACAATTCGGTCACTTGGCCCGTCAGGTTTATCCCGAAAATTCGCAGGATTTGGAAAGGGTATATAAGGAAGTTACGAGAGATCCGTTTGGTTATTTGGTTCTGGACCTCGGACAGGACACGGATGAGCGGTTCCGATTTCGTACTAAAATCTTTCCCGAAGACGAGGTAACTGAAGTATACATGCCCGAGTACGATGAAAAGATTAAAGAACAATAAGCATTTGCTTCACGTGTTAAAATCTGCCAAGCCTAAATTACGCTCTGCAATAGTAAAGACTTCAGATAACGAGTTAATCAAAGCCATTTGCGACTGTTGCTTGAACACGCTCAACGGGAATCACAAGTTAAACGGGAGATTAAAACATAAACTCGCCAAGCATCGTAACACTTTGAGAGCCTTGGCTTCGCGAGGTACGTGTCTCAAGAAAAAACGCGTCCTTATCGCGCAAAAGGGTGGCTTTTTGCCAATGCTGCTGGGCTCCATACTAAGCGGTGTCATTGGAAGCCTTATAGGGAAATGAGTTTGCATAAAATGCTAGTCGTCAGCCCCGAGTCTTTCGAGCGAGGTCGCATGAAACGGAGAATGAATGCGTTAGATGCGGAAATGAAATCTATATTGAGCAAGAGAGGCATCAAGGATACAGACAAGTGGCACATGTACAAGCGTGTTCTGGATAAATATCTTAACACATCCTCAGACATAAAGGCGCCTATACACATTCCGATAGTGAAATCCTTGGGTCAGACCCAGTCACAAGGAAGGTTACGGGATAGTGAGGGGGAAGGGGAGGAGGAGGAGACTCGTTCAGTGAGGAAATCCTTCGCCGATGTGAAACGTGCAAACGCGAAATTGGATAGGACATGGGAGCTCATATCCGAAAGACTGGAAAAGATGGAGAAGCTGGTGCATCCACTCATAAAAACAAAATCTCTAAAGGTAGAAAAGTCGACACAGCCACTGGCAAACGTAACAAAGTCGCGAAAAAGAAAAAAATCGTGGCAAACCAAAGAAATGCCGTCACCAAGAACATTACCCAGGCGAAGCGAGCGAGAGAGAAAGCTAAAAAAATTCGGCGCAGATTGGATTACGACGTAATAGAGCAGGTATACAACGATCCTGAGCATCCTGCAAGTTTTTCAACGACGGAAAAGTTACACAAGGCTACGGGAATTGGAAGAAAGATAATTCGGGAGTGGTTGGAGGGTCAGGAGACGTACACTCGACACAAGCCCGCGAGAAAAAAGTTTGCGAGAAATCATTACGACGTGTCGTATATAGACGAGTGCTGGCAGTGTGATTTGAACGATATGCGACATTTGAAAAAATTCAACAAGGGCTACGCGTACATTTTAACAGTTATTGATATATTCTCTCGTTATAGTTTCGTAAAACCGTTACGCAGTAAGAAGGCGGAAGAAATTGTAAATGCTTTCAGGGAAATATTTCGACATAGACGACCACTAAAAATTCAAAGCGATAAAGGCGGCGAATTTGTCAACTCGAAATTTAGAAATTTTCTCTCCAGTCGCGGAATAAAATTTTATACTACCAATAACCCGGATGTCAAGGCTAGTATCGTGGAACGCTTCAACCGTACTCTGAAATCTAAAATGTACAAGTACTTTACAAAATATTCGACAAATAATTACATAGATATCCTCCCTAAATTGGTTAGTAGCTATAATAAGAGCGTTCATTCGAGCATAGGTTTCGCACCAGCCAATGTTAATGAAAAGAATGCATTCGCTGTTGCTAGACGGAAGTTGTCGTCCGTGGTAAAAAAAGCCAAATTTAACGCAGGTGACTACGTGAGAATCAGCAAGGAGCGGCTTCCCTTCGCGAAAGGATATACAGCTAATTACACTAGGGAAATATTTCAAGTAACGAGCGTGGATCGAACGAGAGAGATACCCACCTACAAGTTGAAGGATCTGAACGGTGAAGATATAAGCGGTAGTTTTTATCCAGAAGAGTTAGTAAAGGTTAGGGTTTCCCAAGAGACGGAATATAAGATTGAAAAAATTCTAAAACGAAGGGGACGAGGTAGAAATATAGAGTATTTCGTAAAGTGGCTCGGATATCCCCCATCGTTCAATTCTTGGATTTTCGCTTCTTCCGTACGCAAATTATGAACGATTTTTATATCACTCTGCCTAGCGATAGTTGCAGGGAGTTTTTTCCCAACAATACTATTTCACACTATCGCACAAAATTATCGCACCGCATAGATTTAAAAAATGACGAGTGGCAGGTGGGTTTGGCCGAGATTTCCATTCCTTCGATAGATGGGACGGTTCATTCTCGACGCGTTCGAGAAGAAATTGATACTCCTCCTGAATCATTACCGGGAAATACAAATGTACCCGAAGACGATGATGTTAGAGAAGAAGAAGAAAAAATTATTACTCCTCCTCCATCAAAGGATAATAGGACCCGGACCGAAGATGGGGTGGTTCGTGGTGAGATAGGTGGACCTCAGGATGAGGAGGAGGTTAGAATAAAATTAAAGAGCGGACAGTTTTTCACCATTCCAAACGGGGTTTATGACAGTGTAGCTTTTGCTTTCGCGAAACCATTCATTAGTGCTTCTATAGTTGAGAGGACAGAAATTGCAAACGATGTAATGCGTTACGTAGATTCGTTGAACGTGCGGGGTGCATCTGGTGGGTTACAGTTTGTGAGTCGAATAGATGCGCGCACATCATCCACCGGTGTGCGGATTATAAGTAAACAAGTCAAATATACGTTGTTACCCGGGGCATACAACACATTCAACGAATTATTCAATAAATCTCTAGCAAACTTTAACCGTATTGAAAAAAATAAAATAAAAGAAGATCTCGAATTATTATCGGCAGTTTTAATAATTTTAGTAGAGGAAACGTCAACTCGGGGTTTAGACAATATTGTCACGCATGCTAGGGAACTACTTCGCAGTAATAATAATAATAGAGGAAAGAGAAGTATAGTATCTAATCCCGTAAACATTTACGTTTACAGCGATTTAATAAAACCTCAACTCGTTGGCGACTCTCAGAGTCGATGTATTCGCATAATTAATATCGAAGCAGGTGCGTATCAAATATTCAACCCTATATATTATTTTCCCGTGGAGAAAAATAATATCGAGAGTGTGGAAATTCTCTTGGCAGATAAACTAGGCGAAAGAATTAACTTCCGTGCTGGGGAACAATCTTCTATTGTTGTTTTGCACTTTATAAAAAAGCGAAACAATTAGTTGGTTCATCATTGAGCATCGAGATGGCTCCGACAGCGGATCGATATTATGCCTACTATGCGAAACAGGTGGGGGGAGAGATAGGACCAACATATAGAGCATCGTATCGCATGCAGAAAGGGCGTGGCATTGGGAGTTTTCTCACAGGGTTGTGGCGTTTTGCAAAGCCTTTACTGTTTAGCGGGTTGAAGACTGTGGGGAAAGAGGCTGCGAGCGCGGGAGCCGCTGCACTCGCCGATCTAGGAACAAAACCGGTCAAGGAGATATTACGCAGTAGACTAAACGAGGCGGGGCAAAACTTGAAGCGGAAAGCAGAGGAAAAGTTGCAGAGTATGAAAGGCGGCTCAAGGATTGCGAAACGACCTCGATTGAAGAAAATAAAATCTAGCGTTGCGAAAGCAGAGCGTCATTCGTCGAGAGGGCGAAGAAGGGGAAGGAGCGTGCATAGAGATATTTTTTCATAATGACGGAGCACATGCTGAGTTCGTTGGATTTATTCCAACCTAATCCACCCATACAGACTAACATTTTAGCAAAACGTCTAGTTTCCTACAAACCCATTTCCTCGCTAGATAATGGTTCAGTTATCGAATTTTTGATCAAAGATTCTGGTGACGCGTACAAGGATTTGAACAGTATATTCCTAAGACTAAAAGTGAAACTGTGTAAGAAAAATCTCGTAGATTTTGGGGCGAGTGATGGAACTAATCAACCGGGTGTTGTCAACAATATTCTACACTCTTTATTCGAACACTGCAGTGTTTATTTCAATGGAACTTTGGTGACTCCTTCGGAGGATAATTATCAATACAGAAGCTATTTCGAAAACGTGCTAAACTATGGTGTGGATGCGAGCAGAACGCACTTGCGTAACGTTGGATGGGAATTGGACACGGGCTCGGATATCAACAAAACTGATTCCTCCAACCCCGGGTACGTGAAGCGAAAAAGTTGGTTTAAAAACAGCGCGGAAGTCGAGTTATACGGAAAGTTACATGTAGACGTTTTCAATCAAACTCAATTGGTGCTCAATGGCGTAGACATTGGCATTAGATTAATGCTCTCCAACCCCAACTTCTATCTTATGGAAAAGGACGGTTTGATGAGAATCTTAGATGCCACCCTATACGTCCAACATTTCGACATCAATCCTTCAATATTAGTAGCGCATAATAAAATGTTAGAAAAAACCAATTGCAAATATCATTACAAACGAACGGAAATGAAAACTTTTACGATTCCCTCTGGAGGGCGAACTTTAAACATAGACAATGCCATCACCGGTAGAATTCCAAACGTTATAATATTCGCCATGGTAGATAACGAAGCGTATGCAGGCCACCTTGAAAAAAATCCGTTTGCGTTATCCCACTATTCGCTAGAAAATTTTTCTCTTTACATTAACGGTGTTCAAACACCCGCTGAAGGACTACAATGTAGCTTTACCAGTAAAAATTATTGGGCACGTGCTTATGATACTATATTCTCCGGAAGTGGAATAAAACATTACAATAAAGGTAATCAAATAACTTACGATATGTTTGGCCACGGTTATTTTATGCTCGTATTTGACCTCACACCTGACGATTCCGGGAACGAGGACTATGTTAGTCTTGGAGATAGAGGCGTGGTTAGAATCGAGGCTAAATTCGATAGAGAATTGGATAAAACCGTGACGTGCTTGCTCTTTGCCGAATACGATGCTAGCATGGAAATAGATAAAAACAGAAACGTGATCACAAATTTTTAGTATCGACATGGATAGCGTGCAGATTGATGGGCTATTGCGGGCATATAAAGAGTTTTGTGGAGTCTATCCTTCCGACAAATTACCTCGCTCTCCGAGAAACGGTATATACGTAATAAATTTAGACCCTTCCCACTTGCCTGGGTCTCACTGGGTAGGAGTTTACATAAATGGTCTATTTGTCGAATATTTCGACTCCTACGGACTAAAACCTTTCGTTGCAAACATATTAGAATTTTTAAAACATTTCAATCTCACTCATAATCGTGTTCAGATACAAAGCTATCATTCTGACATTTGTGGAGAATACGTTTGTCTATTCGCGCTATCGAAATCACTTGGTCAAACACTACACGAATTCCTAGATCAATTTTATCATACGACTCCTCATCTCAACGATTGTCGAGCCCTCCGGCTATTTCAACACAACTTCAACGCGTTGAGGGAGAAGAGTACCTGTCACCCCCTAGCTCAACGTTGTTGTTCTAGAATAAAAAGTGGATACTTTGAGTGAAAGTGAACATTAGAGAAAAAACTCCCGAAAGATGCAGATCATCGCAGCGGTGACATTTTCAAAGGGGGGAGTGATAGAGCTCGCTGCCGTTGACGTGGATTCCAGTCGGATGTTTTGGGGTAGCTTTAAAAAGTATGGGAAGATCGTTGGTGCTGGTAAGAAGCTCAGGTTACATGACCCGCTAAACTGTGATGATGAGACGAGCTTCGACAATGGTTTCATCTCGCACGTGGAGCTACTGCCGGCATTGGAAACCATCATTGAAGGTGCCACGGCGTTGTATGCATTTAGCGAAGCTGAATGTGAATTCCTCACAGATCTCACCGGGCGTACCTTCATCTCTATGAAAAAAGAGTTGAATTCCCCCTCTCCTGAGAAATGCTCCTTCCCCGCCTTCTCCTGTCTCAATCCATGCCATAAATTAAGGAACAGTACGTGCGCATTAAGGGATGCGCATTCCTTGGCGCAGTGGTTTCAGTACAATCGTCTAAAGGTGGAAGTCGATCCTTGCCCCTCCATAGATGACAACTGCTCCCCTACCCCTCCTCCTCCAAAACCTTCATAGTGACATTATTCAATGTCCAACCATCAGTCGATATGGAACAGTCGCAAGGAGAGGTCGTGACATCTCCTCCGGCTAAGCGGAAGAGGCCGGCTAATCGAATTCCTAACTTTACTTCTGACAATAAGAACATTCTCTTGCAAACCGTGTATAATTTAAATGTGGGAAGAACAAAGAGTGTCTGTGTGGGTTATGATCCCAGTAGAGACTTTGAACCTGTAGTGCAATTTTCCCATGTGAATAAAAAAACTGTTATAATTACTAGTGGTGAATGGACAAATGTTGTAAATAACCAGCATCTAGTGAATGATTATTTTTCCACCGGCACAAAACAGCCGCTTTCTGTATCATTTATCTCCTTTGCAAATTTCTTTGGGAAGAGACATTTGTCGATTAAGCGAGATAATAGCTCGTTTAATTTAAATTTTGAAGAGTGGAATTATTTAAGTACACTGTCCAATTTAATAACAATTATTCTTAATAATATCTCGGTAGAGTGTGAAGTGGTAAAAGAATTTGTTTCCAGTTTTAAAACTGGAAACTTTGTCAAGCCATTGAAATGTAAATTAGATTTGGAAAGATTGGAATCTGAGATGGTACTCGTAGCGAATGAATGAAAAGTAATCATAAAGTATAGCCTAGCTATACTCTGATTACGTGTGTGTGAAAAGATGTCCAATTCATATTTGAGCGAGTTGGATATTCTTTTTTGATAATTTGTCAAACCCTGGCATCGGTTAACTCCGTGTAATTTGGCAGATTATCGGGACGAGTACTTCTGTGGATTCTGATGACGAATCACTGCAATCGATGTGCAGTGAAGTAATGGCATTCATAAATAACCAACACCACTCGCGAGAGATATACTTAAGAGTATATTGTATAAAGTCTATATGAAAAACGAACTGAAAATACTTCTCAAGGATATTTGTGTGGGAGTTTGTAACTTATGTTAATTTTGCAATTGTAAATAAAGAAATTATAATAAATTTGTAAAACTCATCCTCTGTGTTTTTATTTTTAATGAAACCCCCTATCCTCTTTAGTCGCTTCGTCTAAAATAATGATAACATTATAAGACGTTATGTTTGACAAACAAAGCCTTTCTATCGACCTGGGGAAGACAGTTATGTGAGACATGATTGATTAGGGCTGCTAATAAATCATGGCTTACAAACTGTCCTTTCCATTGATACTAATTATTTGATTATTATTAAGCGAGATATAATCCATAAGGTAATGAAAAAAAAAAAAAAAAAAAAAAAGCTAAATCCGCGTGTATTTCAATACGTATATTGACGTAGGTGGGGGGAGGGGGGCGGGTGGGTTGTAACCATCAACTCCTCTGTCCATCGCTGTTAATTATTTATCGTAGGCATTGTTATTAAGCGAAGAAAAACTATTATTTGGTAAAAAGCCAAAATTTCAGAGGAACCAAGCAAATTTTAGGAAATATTTTGAGGTGGGTGGGGGGAGGGGGGCGGGTGAGACATACACACCAAACCACAGTCGAATATTGTTATTAATAAGGCCGTAATTAATAAAAATAGCGCGAAATATATGCTATTGTATGGTAAAAGCCAAATTTTATAGGAACCATCCATATTTTGTGAAATGTTTTGAGGTGGGTTGGGGGAGGGGGGGCGGGTGGGTTGTATACACCAAACCACAGTCGAATATTGTTATTAACAAGGCCGCAAATAAGAAAAATAGCAACTGTGCTGATTCGATTCCTTTCCCTCTACTGACTATCTCTGTCCAACAAGTCCTCTCACATCCTTCACTCTCTCTGATATAGCTGTTTAATTACAAGACTCATTCCTTCTCTCGACAAGACCAAACCAACGTAGCTCGCTTCTTTCATATTTCTCTCTAAATGGAAAAAGCCATAATGAGTGAAAAACTTCAGTACTAATAGTGTCATGATTTATGGAAATATTTAAATTTCAATAATTAAATAAAACTCTTTTGGCGTTGTAACGTTCGCGAGTTCAAGAGCCATCGCTGTTCGCAGTCCAAGAGCCGTCGCCAAGGACGAAAATAAAATAAACAAGACAACAGAGGAAAAGTGATAAGAGAAATCAGCGGTCGAGAAATAATCAGACTGAAAAGTTTCACGATTTAAAATAGTTAAAAAGTGTAACATAATAAGTAAAAGAGAAAAATAAAGTGTTTCAGAATAGAGTAAGAGCTATCTATTTTACTTAACTGTATTTATTTTTAATCCATATTTCGCGAACATAAGCCAACTCCCAACAGCCAATCAGAGTAATAAATTCAATTTTAATGGTTATCAATGAATAGCACAGGGATGAAATGTCTAATTCCTAATTATGTCATGTACTTGGTGCTTTTTCATTCAAAGTTACTCTCAGCGGTACTACTTGTTTCAGTCTCTGGGAATATGCGTCTGTCGAGCGATTATGGAAGAATGGAAGTAATAAAAAGAGTTGAACAAAAAATATAATATCTAAACGCTGGGAGTAAACACATCTCTGATAAATACGAAGAGCGATTTAATTTAAAGTGAGCCAAATATTCCGTCGGATAAACAGAAGAAGGATTAGGTGAGGGGGGTAGAAAAGAAGAGGGGATAAAGAGGACAGGAAACTAATAAATGAAACCTAATTGTTCATATTTTTTAAATGACGATGGACTGGAAGTGGCATCGCATTTTTCATTATTCCTCTATTGAGGGTAATAAAGGAATTTTTGGAAGTTTACATTTGTATTATTAATTGATTTCTCCATTTTCCCGGAATAGTGAGTGTAAATAATTTTTAAACTCTACTTCATAAATAATAACATTATAATTTACCTTTTCGTGTTCAATGAATGTTATTAATCTGCTCCTCAAAAGAAATAAAAATCTTTATGATTTTTAAATCTCGGACGAAAACGTTGAAATAAACAAGACAAAATAATAAAATTAAAACTAACAAGATTCAATTGGCATGAAAAACAATCAAAATTATCATTCATGTATTGCTTATACACACACGGGAAGAAAAAAAACAAATAAAATTAATGGAATATTTCACACTCACTCAGTGATTCAAACCGAAGATTGGTTTGGATAGTTGAGGGTAGAGCTCAACTCGGACTAAGCCACAAGCGTGTGAACTTCGCGTAGGGGGGCCAGTTCCTTTCCCTGGGCCACGTCGCACTCCGAGGATTTTTTGATCGAGGGCGTCCAAAGGCTTCACCCGGATTTGAACCCGGTACCTTTCGATCACGCTTCCACCACGCTCCCACATGGAATATTTATACACTTATATTCATGACGAATAGGTGTATTGTTGGTTCAATACTATGCAGAAAAATACCTTGAGTGAATTTATCAGTTTGGGGATTTTTAATATTTTAAAAATGGGCTATATTTGGGTAGAGATTTTGGAAGACGAAATTTTTTCTTATATTATTAATATGTTTATTGCTATATGCTTAAGATTTTTTGCTTGGCTAAAATTGATTTGCCCTTTTTTGAACCTAAACCCACAGAAACAGGGCTGTTGCTTTAAGCATGAACGTTTTGCTTTGGGATCTTATCTTTCATAAAATTTGTATTGAGCAAATTCCCTGCCGAAGAATAGATGTGGCGAGGTATAAAACATAGAGACTGAAGAAGATCAAGGGATCAATGGTAAAAAAATATCATTCTAAGGTTTGGGAGCCTTTGCTTCAACTGGTTCCTGGCATGAAAAATGCATTGCGATTCGCCAATGAAAGAAACAGGAGGCTCGGTCGTATATTTTTCAGGATTCTTCTTCTTCATCCTCGCAATCTCTCCGGTGGAAAACGAGGCCGTTCCTTTATAGCGCACTCGGCAGTGGCGTAAAAATGTCGCCAATGTCTTTTGCAACGCGATAATGCCGCATAATGCCCCCAGGGATGGTTCAGCCAGGAAAATGTCGTAAATCCGGTCGTATAAGTTTCAAGATCGCTCTATTCATCTCCTCCTTCCTTGAGGAGGTCTTTTGCTAACTATACAATAGCTGAGACAATGAACAATGTCGTGAGGCAGGAATAATGACAATAAAGGACGGATATAAAAGGAAGACGGTTATTCCTTATGGGATGAATAGATGAACAAAGGCACTAAGTTGATCCCTTTTTTTTACTGGAATCTTCCTGCATGAATACAACTCCACAGATCTCTAGTAATGCTTTTATCGGATTACATAACACAAGAGATAAATTGAAAAGCCCAGTTAATGCATCAACAATATTTAATAGTGTGGGAGTGATTCTTTGTGCAGTAGCCAATCAGTACCGTCCTGGTGAAAAGTAACGTAGATTCTATTTCAGAATTATATGATGTACACATTAGTAATGCCAATTAAAATGTATATGAGCGTATGAATATGATCCAAATTTCGATTAATAAGTGATTGAAAGAGTAGAAAAATATCTCAAATAAATTGAATTGGCAATGCTTTTGTGTTTGTTTGTCGGAATGAAACAAATCTTGAGTTCAGTGGATAAGTTGTTTTTCCAACGTATTTAAAAATAGAACCTATTAGGCACGGGACTTCGCAGGCAATTACATTTTTCCGCTATGATTTTTCGGTCTCTCTAGGTTATTTTGACATAAAAAATTGAACTTCGGATCTCTTGCATACCCCAGATCTTCCTCTCTTAACAAGATTACATCAATTTTATTAAATCTACCCCAATTGAGAAAATCTGTTTTCAAAGATAATATAGCAGCTAGAACATATTGCACAGTTAATTTTCGCATCACTACCTAAATAAAAGTTCCTCTCCAGCAAAAAAAGTCGTTTTTTTAGGCCATGCTTTCTACTTGGTTTTCTCCGATTCGGTAAGCATCAAGTGAACGCACAAAAAAATATGTTCTAGCTATATTTTTCAAGTGTAAAACAGTGAAAAATTAAAAGTTTCATGTATTGCCATGACGCAATGGTAATTTAAAAGTCAACGGCCTAAAAATGGATTTATCGAGCGGCGTGATAGTCATCCACCTCAATTGCTACAGGCCATCAGCAAACATTTTATGAGTGGTTGTCTGTCAAAAAGAATTACTATTAAAACAACAAGTAGGAGTTACTAATAACACTATTTTTGAATCAGGAATATGTTTGGATATTATTCCATTGATCACTTTTTTGCTTGCCTGTGTGTGGAGAGTATGAGCATAATTTGAATGAGCACATATAACTCTACGCACGGTAATATGCAACGTGACATCAGGAAAATCCAAGCGCCTAGAATCACGTCTTGAAAGTCAATTTTACTGTGCTCATCGTCATTTTTCCACGACCTTCCTTTTCCTTGATGCCAATAAAAACATCCCCTCCCCCACTTTTGGTCTTTCCCTCCACCCTCCCAGAGAACATCCGACGGACATTTTCCATCCCACGTGCCTCCTCTTCAGTGAGGACGGCCTCGTGATTGAAGTGGCCCGTGTCTTACATTTTCCTCTTTGACGTCACAAGTCCATCGCAGAGCCCCAATAGAGTCTCGTTTGTGGGGCTGTAAACATGTCGAAGGACAGGATGCTTCACCCCGCGGGGGGCAGGGCCTGAATTGGATGCTCGGAGGGCAAAAAGCCCCCCCCCATTCCTACCCAATCCATCCCTCTTAGCATTTGGGTGGGCAGCGGAAAATAAATCACGTCTTAATTTTGAGCGAGGGAAGAGTGATGTTTAGCGGGGATGACATTTCATTCTACCCTTGTTAACTATTTGCTTACGGGTTGCTCTAAAGGCAGCCATGGTTCTACTTAAGGTAGTTTGTGCGAGACAGTTCCCTAGTCATAATGGAGGCCATATTAGAATTTTGTATTTTGATTTCAGCGTCTGTAAAAATTGTAGATTAAATATTGTAATGTTAACTGTGCAAAAATGTAGTTACGAACATGACAAAATGTCTCTGTAATTAAATAAATAAAACCACAGAAGTCTCTATTTTGACTCATTTTCACAGGTCGTGCGGTGAAAACGCCTTTAAAACAGAAGTTTTTTGCGATTCTGTAGACATTACTGCGGAGAGTAGTTGATTAATTTTAACAGATAGTTGAGAAAATATACAAACTTCACACCATTAGTTTTTTGACGAAACATTGGTGTTTGGAATTCCTTATTTTTTCAGTAGTCTCCAGCACAGCCGTATTTATTCCATGTAAAACGGCTTGTATTTTCAGGAAAATTGCTCGAACAGTTATTCAGCAAGGGGTTAATATTTTGATATAATTGGAATATGAGAGTTTTTTTTCTATAAAATTAAGTCAAATTCATAAAATTCTAGGTGATGTGATATTTCGCTCAAATTACCTTTATAATACTAGTTATGATGATCCTGTGACCAAAATGAGTGCGTTCTGCGAATAGCAATGACACGAGAAAAAGGCGACTCGAGAATTATCGTAGGAATAATGGGTGAAAGATCCGATTATTTGGTTTTTAGCAAAGACGGAATGGAGTCAAGTAGATAATTGCATTAGTTAATAATAATTAATAAGTACTGAAATACCAACAACATATTTCATCGGTAATACTAATTAAATGCGCAATTTAAGACGACAATCTTGTTTATAGCGGAATAAACCCTAACATTATTTTTTTTACAAATGAAGATTGACGCTTGTCAAGTATAGGACTAGATAATTCTGCGATAACCAATAATCACTCTAATGTATTTATTTATTCATTTGTCTAATTGTGAATTTATTTTTGTTTTTTTATTGTTTGTTTGTAAACATGTTTTCATCATTTTGGATTGGTTGTCATGAGAGAGGACATCTTGCAAGACGGTTGAACTGTATGAATTGAATTTAATTGAATTAGATGTTGAATGAAGAAAATTTAAAAAGTGCAAAGGGATATTAGGAATTCCATTTTAATCGCTTTGGTACGATAAGGCTGAAACTATTATCACTTTCAATATCAAAGTTGTCTTGTCCCCGGCACCCCTGGACCCACTTTTGCCCGGGGAGATGAATAAATTAGATATATAAAAAACATTCTCTTCCCTCATATTGTTGCATCCGAATACCACACAATTATCAAATACACAGTGCCCTCCATACCTATATAACGCTTGATTTAGTCCGAGTTAAGTCACAGCACGCACAGTGTGACCAAGTATACCGAAAACGCGGACATGGTTTAAAAATAAGTTTCTATGTATGGGTAATATTAGTGTTGCGTTGGATACAGTAACTTTTGATGTATTTTAAACGTCCCAATGACCCTAGAGTTGGACTGGAGGAAGCAATAATAATTATTCCTGGTAGGACCACCCATGGCAGATATTTTAAAGGGTACGAGCCATACGAAAATTAGTTCACGTGATGGTATCACGCTACATATATCGCTGGGTCTTTTATTCCATTTAGAACAGAGACTTCTTTGCTGGCAAATTTCGTCCAATGACACGACCATTACCACTTCTAATAATGTTTAACATATCTCCTACTCGATATTTTCATTTTGATATATTGAAAAGGAATATAATAAAATTTTAATAATATCGATTTATACTGAATATATTCTGTTCAACATTTATTTCTGATTTTGATGCCCTAACATACGCTATATCGCTAAACTTGCGTTTCATTCACATACTTCTGAGTGAACATCCGATAGTTAACCCCTTGGAGTTTGAAGATGGCGGCGGGCATAAGCTGAAGAGAATCATATCATATGAATCTGTCAGCCTTGGTGGAGATTTTCCTGCACCAATAACAACTGTAGGCTTTTTGACGCAAAACCCTCTTAATAACTGCCAAGTAAGGGTGGAATAAAGTGATAAATGGTGGAATTAAGCCGGCAGAAATCAAAGAATAGAATCATGATTACGCCGCTGATACGTTTATGATTGCCATTCGATGTGTACAAGCTAATACATTAATTTTCCATTTTTAAAAATACCGTATTTTTAATCGTTCTATTAGTACGAGTTAGTTAAAAGTCCAAGTCAATTAGAGTGACTTCATTTTTACGATTATTTCATTAAATTGGCTGACTTAAATCAAGTGTTAGTTGTTAATGATTGGATTAGAGGAGCAAATGTTATAGAAGGTTCATGTAATTCACTTACATAATGCATATATATATATATATATATATATATATATATATATATATATATATATAAAACTTTGTCACAAGTGTGACTAAAATGAGGACACATAAAAAAGACACTCACACGGGTTGTAAATTTTTCGGTGGATCGCCGCCACCTTCTTCAGCGAAAGGTATAGGAAGAATCTTTTTGCTTCTTCCTATACCTTTCGCTGAAGAAGGTGGCGGCGATCCACCGAAAAATTTACAACCCGTGTGAGTGTCTTTTTTATGTGTCCTCATTTTAGTCACACTTGTGACAAAGTTTTTATATATTTGTGTTCACGCTCGTGAAAGCTTCCAATGATTATATATATATATATATATATATATATATATCAATTCTGTGCACAAATAATGAGATATTTATCACCGTAAAGTTGTTCTTTTGTATTAAATAGAAAATGGCGAAATTTACATTGAGTGTTCACATGTAATTTTATCTTGTCTCGAAGAATAGATATTTCCAAAACTGCTGGCTTGAATGCTAATATTCCATTGTAATCGAACCTATACCCATCAATTACAGTTTCATTCTGAATTCATGATACCAACCTCAGGGATTTCCGCATGAAAATTCCGGATACGGAGTACCTATGTGGAGAGAATACATGGAGTTCCTATTAACTTAGCTCGTAGGCTATTAACTTGGTTACAATTTGAGTGCAGCATGTATCACTGCCAAAAACGCCGTAAATACCACTCGTGAGTGACTACGTATTTCAATCCTGTGATACCTACTCTATCCCGTATTGCGGAAAATTAAATATGAATTCTATGTGGTACTATAAGTTCAAATCACGGCTAATTAATGTATGGAATGAATAGGGCTCTGCCATTGCATACATCGTCATTAATCACTCGAATTATTCAGTCAAAATATATTTATGCTCTATGCATCCAGGTAGAGCTCTATATCCACATAAAGGTGCATTGACATATAATACATTCGGTTTTGCTGAACAGCCTAGGTAATTGCAGGATGAATCTGGATGGCGTCATCCGATTATGTAACCAATAATTGCCTTTTCATATGTTAAATAACGGAATTTTATGGAGGAAATCATTAAGAAATCCTTAAACGTATATGCATGGGGTAGGTATACCGTAATTTCTGAGTAATTAAAGAATAATCGGCTCAGACAAAAAACGTTAAGTCTCATTGCTTATGCGAAAATATAAAAATGTGAAAAACATGTGATGACTCCTGCGGGTTATAAAATTACTGCGCATAGAGAAGGTATTTTCTTTCGAGGCCTCGATGCCTATTTACGTGGAAGAGAGGACTTCCAGCACCGGCGGGGAACTCGCATTGTACCACGCATCGCGCTCCACGTCGCTTTCAAACGAGGGTCTATTATGCGCTTCGCTTCGTGCAAAAACGTCACTTTCTGATGGTAACACGGTGAAAATAGGGGAACCCAGCCCGGAGAATGACAGGGGATGTTGCGGGCGTTTTCCCGGAGAAGGGAAGGAAAGGAAGGAACGGAATATTTCGTGTCGTCGAACACAGAGCTCGCCTGCACGTTCTGTACTGCCTACGCACTAGAGAACAGCGAAAGGAAAGTTCTGGCCGAGAGATAAAAAGGTAAAAGAGAAACAAAACCCTAACCTATTCGACTTGATGGAGGAAATGAGACACCGTGGTGGAGTGATGGGGACGTGGTTCAAGTTAGAACACGTGTCCAACCTTGTCATACCTGCGTATTTGTGCATTTGTTCCTTCAAAAACCTTATCTCCCACTTCAATCCCACTCCTAAGCCTTCGGTACGGACGCAGGAAAACAAGAGTGCCCCCCGCGACGGCTAGGTCCAGCCAACAAATAGCCGAGCGGTGTCCAATTACTCCGGGAACTCGACCCTCAATGTGTTTTGCCCTCCCCTAGGCCGGCATTGAGTAGGCCCGCCCGCGCAGGCATTGGAGCGCTAAGGCGCATTCAGCGGGCAATGCATAACGGCCGCTTGTTGCGGGGGTAAAATGAGCATTTCCGCGTATGGGCTTGCCTTGTTCCAAGCGCAAACAAATGAGGGGGAAATACGAAATGCACTACCTACACTACCTTCAGCCTTCTCTCTAGCTCGCTTCCCTGAAACTCCCGTGTTATTGCTCAAAGGAATGAAATTATTGTCCCTGTACATACCTGTGGCCCACAATCAGTATAACCACTGATTGCCTTTCCATTCAAAAGCTACTGTGTTTGGATGCACCCAGAATGGGATACCGTACGCTTCCAGTGTTTTGACTTGATACGACGAATGAATTGACTCGTAATACATATGGATCGCAAGTCGTTATTTGAATATGCGTTGAGCGTAAACTCACAGTTAAAAATCTTTTTACTGGACCTGGAAGCGTAATATTTTTTTCGGCTGAATTTCCGCGAATTTTTTGTTTCCACTCAATAAATAAATTTAGATGAGTTTATATCTGCCATTGAAAGAGTAAGATACAAATAACAACAGAACAGTGAAAAAATAATTGCCAGTACAAGGTCCCATTTATCTTTACAATGATATAATTCATGAATACTGCCGTGATAAATCAAACATGACGGAATTTTTGGACAGCCAATTTGATTCAAGGGTAATGCCGGAACGGAGAAGAAATGATTCCTCTACTAGCCTGCGATGGCTGGAGACCGAGGTTCAAATCTCGATGGTAACGATATTATATTTATTTGATCACAAATCTACCTTGCGTTCACTGCATTGTTTCTTTAGTTGCCAGCATTGAATTATCTTATGGAATAAAAACCCCTTCGTATCATTTAGCGACTCCTCGACCCTAAAAATCCTCTATACTCACTAACTCCTCAAAATTTTCAATAAACTATGTTTCACAGCTGATCTAATTGAAAGGCACTAAATTATTGCACCTAAAGACAGAGCATTTATAAAACCATACCAGAGCCATATCTCCAGCCAAACCATACCTTCTACACTATTTGTTACAATTTAAAGGTTTAACAAAAACAAAGTTTTCAGTCGAACTGAATATGATGCATGAATATGGGCGGATTTCGGCGAATGATAATTTTTTACGGGAGTGAATTGGATATGAAGGATCACCGTCTCGAGAAACTAAGAAATCTGACTCAAATATTTGTTTTCAGCAGGAAATTGCCGATGCTAGTTATCTCTTTTGCCACTATGTTTTTACTAATTCTGCACCCAAACTGGAGTATGCATTCCACAATGGTAACCCGATCCTCGATTTGGCTAGATTAGTTGAAAAGTTGACCATCAATTGAGGTCATTTGCAACAGGGGGGTTGTTAGGCAAGAGAAGAATTGATTGGGAAACGGAGAAAGGTTGGAGAGAAACCCGGCGTCGGTATTAGCGCTCTTTTAACGAAAGGCGCCAAGGGGATCAAGGTTCATGTCACATCCAATGGACGGAGGGATGTATTTTAAATGCTCCCCACATTTTAACACAGGTATCGGGATTTCAAAGGATAATCTCCGTCATCGCCAGGGTTCGAACCCAATCCCTTGAGAGGGGAAGCCAGTACTACTGTAGCTATCACACCAAGCCGACTCCCTCAAAGAGTTCGAATGCTTCCGATCTCTCGTAGTTATATAGTAAACATCGCCGGTACTTTCCGCAGTAGCAAAAATGGTTATTGTATTGGTCGAAAAGTAACTGAATCCATAACTAAGAACCATGGCAGATTGTTGGTAAAAAATAAATTTGAGGCAAATCCAACCTTTGAAATGAGCTCGGAAGCAAATTTTTAAAATCTCTCCTATCCAGATCCTGCAATTGCGTGTAAAATATATTTTTACTTACTGTTGTATTTAACAAAAGACTATACTGTTTGCAATCTACAAAATTCGCCATTCTCTCCGATTCCTCTTTGCGTTTATTGAGAAGAAATTCTATCGCAAGGAACCTAATAGAATTTTTTCCAAACATTGCAATTGCGCAAATGATGTGGTACGCAGTGGCGCGCGCGGGTGCAAAGGTATACACCAAAGAGGATATACAACGGGATCCCGGTCAAGTCATATACTTTTCTCATGACGAATTTCACCCTCCGTGGTGTGTACCAGATAGCATAGCTTAATATGGCCTTTGCAGCTTTCTTTTTGGTACTCAGCTGTCGATTCTGGTAGGGTGAACAAGTATGTGGTACCATTAAGATAGCATACCTTAGCGAGTAGTGGGAATAGCATATGGAGGGAAATATATAAAGAGTTGGAAAGGACGAGGGAAGAATCGAAGACAGAAGGTGGAGAAGCGACGGTAGATAGATTTTGAATGTCTGTGCGTATGAAAGGATAAATAGAACTAGAAGAAGTACCTAAAGGAATGTACAAATGCGACAGGTGACGAGGCTTATAATTTTTTTCCATCCTGATTGATTTCCATAGACTGAGATGCATACTCTTTTCTTTTATCTGCCCAAAGGGCACCATGGGGTATAAGAGCAAGCATCATCGTTTTCAATTCACTTTACTCATTGACAAGCATAACTACCTACTCATTTTTAAGTATTTCAGTTGAAGGAAACTGAAGAAACATCTTTAAACTATAAATTTCATTCCTCTAAACAATCTTCAGGAAGATAAATACGGATATATTCATTGACAAAATGCTTTCATGGACTTTGAACGTGGATTAACGTATGGAAACGCTGTCAAACAATATTCTTCCGAGTGAAATTCTACTTGCGAATTTAAATGCGATGTAAAGTAAGAAAAATAATGTTTTAAAAAGGGAAAAATCTAAAATTAAATAAACGAGAAAAAAATAAAAAAATCAAAGTTAGTAAATTTATACATGCATGCTTTACTATGGGAGGATAGCAGGGGATTAAATGAAAGCAACTCTTTAGCGTTTTTTTAAGATAAAAATTTCCAATACAATCCTGTGCTGAATTTAATTTGACATATTCTTGGTCACGGCCCTGCTCCGGTCACGAATCTTACGAGGGATATATGAATGATATGATATGAGTGAATATCGGTCGCAGTGCCTAACTCCCATATTTTATCTGACCGGTCGAATCTTGTAATGCACAATAATCTCGTCCTTCTGAGAAGTAAATTAAGCGTCCCTCATACCATTCCAGAGGTCCAGATTCCATTATTTTTCTATTTTGCTTCATTTTTTTGTGTTTCATCTTTTTCCAGTAATACTTTCCAGTACCTAATACTTTATTTTATCTCGTTAATTTTTTTCCACATATCTGGCAGTCCTAATTCATATATTTTTTCAACTAGGTATTTCTTCAACTGTATCTATATACTAGCTGCATATTTGAAGAGTGCCATTGCAAATGTATATTAATATATTTCTTCAACTTAATGTCAACATTTACGAAGTACTCTTGAAATAAATTCAAGTAATTTCATGTCTGACCTTTAAAATTTACTTTTGCCTTCACGAGAAGGTTAAAATGTAAAGGGAATATAGAAGATGACGCTCAGTTGACAGGCAAAATAAATCTAAGGTCATAAGTATTTGAAATTAGCCAATGCACTATTGAGCGATATAACTGATCTAAGCGAAAATTAAAGCGACATGCGCTGATCATGATTATAGGTGCGACATGAATATTGCTAAGCACAGCACGAACTGTATCTCAGATTTCATGCTATTACACATTGCATGATAATACATAGCATCTTATGATCGCGCATATATCATTCTATCGCGTGCTGTGGCAAAAGGCATATCGCGAGATATGCTATTTATTTCATATTTAGGTCGGTCGATATCGCAATACGATATATTGCATATTCTGGCCAGTGAATATCGTAATGCGGTACTTACAATGAATTGCATACCGCAGTCATTACTGCAATGAATATACATATATCGCCATTAGGAATCGATAGCGAATTTCGAATGCACTGGCTCGATCTACATCGTAAGACGACGTATCTCATTACCAGCACGTCAATATTCCAATGCGATACCACCCGCGAATTGCATGCCGAAGTTGTCACTGCCATCTATGCATAATCCCATAGGGGATCGGGAGCTCATTTTGAATGCACTGGTTCGTCGTGCATTGATAAACTGGAGCTTGGGGGTAGAGGGTTGGTTGAATGAAGGGAGAGACAAAACCATGCCGGGAAGGGTGGGGACGGATTAAAAAAATAAATCTACAAGGATGAGGGAAGGACATTCGTGCATTGCGGCCTTCCCCGCTGGCGAAGTGGACACACACACACGAATAGCCATTCGGTGAATGCATTTGATGAAGAGTTTCACCATTCCGTCGGCCATGAGTATAGAGAGCTGAGAGAGGGTCCACTGAGGGAGGGGAGAGGGATAGGGAAGAACCCTTACAAGCTGGATGTGGCCGTAATAAATGGGGACGTGTTGAGGATGGGATGTTGTTCGGTCCAGGAAAAGGGATATGGAAGGCTTCAGTGATGGGAGGGAAGGAGAAAGGGGTAGCTGGGAGTAGGCGGAGAAGGGGATAGCTGGATTGTGGACACTGTAGTTTGGGGAGGGTTGAGAGCTATGTACAGGGTTTGGTGTGTGGTGCGGACTCGTGGAGTGGATGGCACAGTGTGTTGGGATGTGTAGGAGCAACGGGGGGAAACGGATGCATGCAAAGCGTTCCGGACGGGGAAGAGACATGCTTGCCCCCCAGCTCCTCCTCCACTGCATTATGCCAAGTGTACGCTGAATGGGGGAAAAATAGTTTTCGCCTTCCAGCCGGATTTTGGTAGTATTAAAAAAAATTGATACCAACTCCAGTCTCGAAGCATCGGAATTCCATCCTGATACCGGCTGCGATTTTTATTTTCGAAATCCTAATTTCCTATTCATGTTAAAATGCTTGAGGAAGCTTCCGTATATACGTTTTAATTCTCTCCGTACGTTCCCTCCTCCAATTAAAACGGACGCGCATCAAGCAACCCTAAACCATGAACAAATTTTTTAAATGAAAGATATGAAAGACCCTGAAATGTTGCTTATTATATTTGATATTGAATCAGAAAGATTTCCTCGCCGTTATGTTTTATTCAGCGGTTAAAACATGCATGCAAATGATGTTCTTTATACACTTACTCAAATAACTTCTGATAATTAATTTTTATTTTAATCCTGGTACATATTTTAGGGTAAGATGTATGTGTGAAATTGAATAACTGCACTGTCAATTTCGGTGACCCAGTCTGGTAACGCGCCGCATTGGCAACCATAACTAGTGTTGCCAGAAGATCCGGAAGGAAGTGGGGGGGCCACTCTCGCAATATCCTCCCCCACCGTTGAAATAATGATAATGGGATAAGTGACGATGAGGCTGCGCATTTTTTGTACATCTGGGATATTTTAAGGACTAGTCAAAATATAAACAAAACACATTCTGAATATTTTTTACTAATACAAGTTTCAATTAATATGAAAAATATGATGTTTTAACACAGTGTAATCCCATCAACAAATGTTTGAAAAAAACGATTAATGAAATTTTATAGAAATATTTTTCCTCTGAATTTTCAGTATTCGGGTCTAGTATCTTCATTGTAAAGCTTTAAATAGTCTGAATTAAGATGGTTCAAAAGCTTTAGAACATCACATTAGATATAAAGAAATTACTACTGTGGAGACCTCCCTAATTCAAGAGTGGTTCGGACGTAATCAGGAGAATATTAATCGAATCTTCCTTGCAGGATGATCTGGAATATTTCCTGGTGTTGCTATCCCTGAATCTCCTCAGATCTGTATACCAAATCTCTTGGTCTTCCTCCGAAAATTTCCCGATTAGGAATGGAAGCGCACTGATTTAGTTTGCTCCTTCATGTACAGATGGTGACATGGTAACCCGTAAATATGATAACTCGCCGAGTTGGCGCCTGTGTAATCAATATAAGGCCAAAATTGCTTAGGTGCAGCTAACCGCAGTGGTTTTTTTTAACAAAAGAGATATAAGGATCTTTAAAACTTGAAAAACTATCGCTGAGACTGGTGAGGAGTGGTGAGGATTGAGTAACTCAACCTTTTTCTAGCATGTCTACACATGTCATTTTTAAAAAGGAGAGTGCATCGGGCTGTTTCGTTTATTTACAGTTTGTTTTCCAAGTGTGATATTTATTATCTGAACCATTAAGTCTAATAACCATAACCAGCCTTGTTTAATATTATTCCACCCTGAAACTGGAATTATCATATAACTCCCTGAAAAATAGCCATTCTATAAATTTGAAAACGGTGCCAATTTCCCTGCTCCTGAAGACAAAGTCAATCCTTTCAAATTATAATCAGTCACGTTCTTGTGTGTCTTATTATGTTCTAACCAACCGACAGTAAGTGCGAAATGATCTGAGCCGTCGAAGCACGTTAAACAATAGGATTACTAATACATTGTCCTATAAGTGTTGCGTTTATGTTGTAATATCTGACAAATATTACCTCAAAGCGTACATTTACCGCAATGTCCTCTGAAGTTTAAGAAACGGTGGTATTAAATAATTCCTTATTCCAACACGACCTTCGTCGTAAGATATAGTCTATTCTTTTCTTCTTCAATTATTTTTAGTATCTGCAACTCCCGAAATTTATTACGGTAGTCATGTGTGCCATTCGCCCTGTTAATTAACGCTGCACAACCCAGGGGTAAAAATTTATCCTCACGTCCTTTCATCAGGAAATCAAGAGTATAAATTTTTACTGGGAGGCGATAGAATATAAATATTCAGCCTTTTTTACGGAAAAGGTTGATGGGAGACAATTAAAAAGTGAAAGTTACCCCGGAGGCCGAAATGGAAAAATGCGTATTATGTCGGAGAATGTATGAGGTGGAATGAGCCGGGCGATATTTGGCCCCCACACCTCTTAACTCATAACATCTCGGGTCTGGTCGGGTTGAGGCGTGGGAGATGCGGACATTGGGAGGAGGAAAACGCATACATTACGGTCCCGCTTTAGGACTCGAGCCAAAAATCCTTCCCGTTCCTCGGAATACGGTAGCAAGTGTGTGATATATTGAGGTCGAATTTACACCGCGGTCTGGAATTTATGCCCCATTAAATTGGCCGAATCTCGCGGGAGGAAAAACTCTTGCGTGGGTGTGGTGGTGGGGAAGGGGACGGGAGAAGGAAGGATGGTGAGGAGAGGCGGTATGGCCCAGGGTATTACGGGGGTGGAGAGAAAGAGAGAGAGGGGGAGAGAGACTAGGGGATGTTGGAAACATATTTCGGGGCCGGCCGCGTTGGGGGATTGCGGCGAGGTGGAAGTTAAAAAATAAAGGATATGGCTTGACTCCCACCCACCCCTTTGAGGACCGCAGCCGAGCGTTTTGCGAGCGTTGTGGGCAAGCGGGCGAGTGCATGCCAAGGCGAGTCGTATAGTTCCTGGAATGCATAAACGAGAACGGTGGGACGAAATTGGCTCCGACGTTAAAAAAAAGAGGTGCACATAATTGAGGACACGATCACGAAAGGCCTCCAGGCTGACAAGAGAGTCAGAAAATGAGGGGAGAAACTAATCAGTCTTAGGACCAAGTAAAATTTATACCTGTACTCAAATCATCCTTATTTTCTCGTGGAGATAACTCTTAAAAAAGGGGTGGAATTTATGCCCCATTTACTTGGCTTACTTTTATTCTTGGCTTAGTATTTATTTAGCCACAGAAAATTATTTAGTCAGAAAAGCTTAGTCTGTGTCACCAGTTTCTTACATGCTACCGTAGTCTAATTCAGAACCTCTTTTGATACTATCTTCATAATTCAAAAAACTGCAAATTTAACAGGAGTCATCCACTTGGGATATTCCAGGGCGTGCAAAGTTTGCTATCCTAAAATCCCAGTCCAGGTGAATGATTTATGCATTACATTGCACCCACCATGCAGTGGAATGCATAATCAGGGTACGGGATAAGGAAATCTGTTCCGACGTTGAAAAATGAGTTGCAAAAAATTAGATGCACGACCACGAAATGGCCTGCACGCTTTTTGAAGAATCGGATCGCATGAAGAAAGAATAACCTAAACTCACTTCTATGTTAATGTGAAATTCATGGGTAAGTATTTACCTTGGTTCATTTCATGATGAAAGAATTAAAAAAGAGCCTAATTCGTAGAGGTTGTCATCGTCATGGGTTGTGGTAGAAGCAAGGCTCTGGAGCTGTAATTTCTTTTCAATATCCATTCTTCATTTTAACCGTCACATTAATTCATAGCTTCAAATGGTTAACGTGACTCCTCGCCGCCCAACATGCATTTATTCGCAAGAGCTGACAACGCTCTTTGGCCTCCGGGAACCAGAATCTGAGGTGGAGGTGGAAACGCCTTTTATTGACTACTCGTTCTGTGACGCCATGAGCTGGGAAAGGGGGCATACACAAATGTTGCCATGATCCCCAACAGTCATTTAATCCTAAGATTTGTTTACTGCTGCCCTCCATACTACCCTGTTTCTTTGATGACTCCTTTATGCCCTTTCAGCTCTTCAGATACATATCCTGTCTTATTTGTCGAATATCCGTCAGTCTTCCTCGTGGATATTTCCATTCTACTTCTTTTTTTATTATGTTCCTCACAAATCCGTTGTGTTTCTATATGCGGCCTATCCGTCTGAACCTGGTCTTCTTGATACTGCTCCGTATGGTTTTCTCTTATTCTATTCTTCCAAATACTTTTCTGATCCTATCCGTCTATTTGATCTTCAGTATCTACCTTCAGCACCAAGTTTCTGATGCCTCTTTTCTGTGAACATGGTTCTATTCATCCTCTTTGTACCTCTTCCACCGCATTCACCCTCAAAATTACAGTCTTCATCTAATACTTACTCCCGCACCATCCACTGTGTTATCATAGGGGTGTATCAGGTATTATCCCCAGATAAATCCACCTTAGGTGGTAGGAATCTTTAAATAATGATATGCTTGGCGTTGGCGTTATCAATAGTTACCTCAAAAATATTCGTCTTAAAACCATTTGATTATATAATGAATATGATTTGTAACTGAGTACCATTTGTAAATTTTATACATGCATTGCAAAAATAATTTTTTCCGTGCATATATCCTTACCGAGGAACAATGATGCAGCATCATTGCCTTTAAATTTCCGTTCTGCAGTTACAAGAAGCAGGGCTTACCTTATTCTGTGTATCCAAATTGTTCACAGGAGTGGCTAAAGTAAGTTCATAAGTTTTGATCTGGAACGAAAACATTTCAAATACTTATTTTTTTGTAGATATGTTTCCCATACTAAAAATATAATTGAAATTCACTTGAAATATGAGTAGTGATTGAAAAATATTTCTTTTTCTTTTTTTTCCAAAAAAAACATATTATTTTACTTGATTCGAGTATTTTATTTTACATATTACTCGACATATATGAGAGTTGAGTGGATGGGATGAGATACCGGAGTGTAAAGCAGTTGATATAAACTTGCGTTCATTCTCATTCGAAAATTGATTCAATACACAAATAACATTTGTAAATTGAAATTTAAATGAGCGATTTTCTGTTGCAAACGAAAGGAGGGAAGGAGATGTTCAAACTTTTAATCAAATGTGTTTCTCAGATAATCCTCGAAAACAGAGATCGGATGAGAAATATTTCCCGATGACACTCGAGAGAGAATGTGGTTTTCAATTTTCCCCCTCCTCCTCTGCGGCAATATCATATCCTCTGATTCAAATCTTTAACGTATACCGCTCATGCTACTATTTGCACTTCTCCGGTAATGGCAAAGTGACAAAGGGCATTTAAGTAAGCTCCGAGTGAGTGAAGTACGGAGTTAGTGCGCGCAGCGGCGGATTTCAGCCCGCTGGAATCATCCCAAAAGCCAATAACACAGGAATTTGTAATTCCAAAAGGGTTCAAAAGGTTGCTGGGGAAATCCCGATGGAGGTGGCGCTGTTGGGAATGGGGCCGTGATGACACAGCGGGTTCGGAGAGGTTGGAGAAGGGTGCGGTGGAAGGGAAAGCAAGAGAAGAGCAAGCGAACGGGGAGGAGAGGAGATTTTTGGGGAAAAGGGTAAGGACGGCCATGTTTCTCGGAAGATGAGAAGGAAATGAGAGACTTGTTGACAGAAGTGGTTCCAAATTGCTTCCTTGATCTCATTAATTAATTCTATGATGATATTTAATATGCGCTCACATTCCCTACTACGAAAGGTGAACTACCTGCTCATGGGAAGTAATTTTCAGCAATCGCGCCTGTTGACGTATCAACGGCTTATTATTAACGAGTATTCAAAGTGAAGATCACATTTTCGGGAGGAATTCACAAGAATGTGATCTGCTGTTGGCTGTAATTAATTATCCCAATTTCTAAGAGTGGCATGTGAGAAAAATTATTCGTTAGCTTCAAGTTTAATACCCTGTTAACTTAAGACCTGCTTCCCTTTATACGTATGAGTTTCTCTCGGAAAATGTGTGGAAAACCACCCTTTTTCCATTCTTATTTAATCTAAGTATGCATGCCTGCCGAAGCCTGTTTTTTCATATCCATTCTTCAAGAGGTAAAAGATTTAATGGAGATGATATAACGTTAATATTGCATAACAAATCAAAACCAGGAAGCTATCCTAAGTGTAGATGGAATAAAAGCAAAGGTCTATCGAGGTGTTAGGCAGGGATGCAGTCTATTCCCAATACTGTTCAATCTCTACATGGAACAGGCAATTAAGGAATTTACAGAAACAAGTAAGAATGGATTAAAAGTGAATGGTAACCTTTACACAACTATCCGATTTGCAGACGACATCGCACTTTTAGCAACCAGTGACAATGAGCTACAAGATGTATTACATGAAATGAACCACATTTGTAAAAATAATTGGGACATGAAAATAAACAAAAAGAAAACTAAAATAATGAAATGCAGTTGAGATGGACTAGAGGAAGCCGGGGTATATCTAGACGGAGAAAAACTTTCGCAAGTCACTACAATTAAATATCTGGGTAGCTGTATCACATCCTATGGTAGCTATCCAGTGGATAACTTGTAACTATAGCATCGCAGAAGATCAATGGTGTAACCGGATTGCATAAATATGACTCCTGAGTGATGTATTTTTTTGAGCTTCATGAGGGCATACCCGATTAACCCAAGTTTAGTAGATGTACTAGTGATGTTCTTGCAATATTAGCAGTGATAAGATTGTCCGGAGCTTACTCCAAGGCAGGCCGTAAAGAGACAAGGTGGATAACCTTAGTCATGTCACGCAAAAATGTCAAAATCAATATCTATTACCCAAAGCTTGCTCTCCTCCTGAGTACCTGTCGAAACTTCACCTAGGGAAGTTGGGCTTTCCAACAATATTAGTGGTCGATGGTATCATTGCACTTTGCCTCATATTCAAACCGGAATTCCCTAATTGGAATAGGTCACATGGGGAATAGTCTGGGTTATAGCGGGCAACGAGTCTTTTCGGAGCTGAGTCCTGAAAATTACCCTTAAAATCGAATTCCTTACACAGTATTTAATGTTTGCTTTAATATTCCATGTATTTTTAAGCATAAAATATACCTTTCTGATATCCATTAAGGCTTATTTGCGTTTTTGTAAATTTCCTTTTTCTCTATTAGTTAACGTTTTCCGGCTTATCCCGGCTAAGCTATCCAAAATGTCATTACTTATGAATGAGACAGCTTAGTACTTTTTTACAATATTCTACGATATTAATATCAATTTTCTACAATATTTTATAAAAATAATAAACTGTCTTAATCATGAGTACTGATATTAGTTACTTCTACGAAGTGAAGCCTTCCACGGTGAAGTCTATTCAGAATGCTTTGGAGCGTAATATTTAAATAAGAACAGGTAAACTTTTTCAAGTTTCTTAAGCTCAAAAATTTAAAATTGTGTTGATGGCCGAACACGTGTTGCATCGTTATCAATATTATTGTATGTATGTATGTATGTATGTATGTATATCCTCTTATGAAAATGAATTACTTCGCATTGGTCTTGACACTTGGTCAACAATCTGAGGACGATGCATGTAACATACGCTGGAAAAGCACGAGACCTTACTTATTCTTGTATTTTAAATATTATGAAACTCAGAAATATGAAATAGTTAGCTAACCGCAACTGCTCAATTATCTGATATTAGGCATTAGAATATTTTTCGTTAAAGTTGGTCAGTTAATGGGCTATTCCGGCATTTTATTCTTCACAGACAAATATGAATGTCATTGGCACTGCAAGCGTATCGATCCCATTCGTTAAAATATATAAAAACTATTATCGACGACTGTTACTTAGAGGAAATGAACCGATAAGTGGTCTCTGCTTATTTATTTCCTGCAATTTTAAACTTTTAACACGATGGTTGATACAGTATAAATACATAATGAATTATGCTAATTTTAGCTCAAAGATTCATCCTGAATAATCATAGAAAGGTATATTATTGAAAAAATCATTATCTTAATCATTGATGTTGCACCTTTGTGCGACTTTGAGCATTGTGGGGCTCAGTATTTTGTGAATATTGTCCAGGTTTCAGAGAATTATAGACAGTTTTATTCATTGTAAGGGAATCGGATCCTGGAGAAGCTTTTACCATGGAAATTAATTCATCTGGATAGGGTTACAACTAATAGCATTTTACGGTTCCCATAAGGAAAAAAACTCTATACCTCACTAAGAGACGGAAAAACGGAGCTCTTTAAGTAGCTCCTGGGTTTCGAGAATGAAGTCAAAATGAACTGGACAAAGAAATTGAATGCGGGTAATTATGACAGTTGAGTAAGGATCAAAGGGTACGAGTCAACTCTGGAGAAATAGCGGTCGGCGAAGAGGCGTAGACTTAGCTGGTTGATTCCTCGTGGTCCTCAGTGCCTGCGGAAAGGAAAGATAAGAGGATTACCGGGAAGCGGAAAATAAAGTGGAAATACATTCGTAAATAGAGGGAACGGAAAGGTCTGGAGGCAAGGGAAATAAATATAAAAGGAAGAGTTAGAGTGCTCAAAAGCTCAAGAGGAATGAATTCTGCAGAATATAAATACCAATTGATTAAAAGACCAGAGGCGAGCTTCAACATAGCACTGTTTTCGCATTGCTAATTTTCAGAAGACTTTGGTAAATTTGGAATATACCTAGAGACTGTATTAGGAGAACTAATTGTTTTAAGTTTTGTTGTATTCGTATTGATTTTATGCAAAAAATAATCGTTTAACTCGGAGCATTATTTATCTCCATATTTTTTCCACGGTGGTTAACAACAGATAACTTTTTAATATGAAAATGAAACAGCAATATTTATTTTTTTAAACAAGTCAGTAAAGTAAGGAAAATAAAGTAAGAAAATAAAGTTTCATAATTCAGGTATGAGAAATTCGCTCGTCCAACACTAAGACGATGTAAAGTGAATGATAATTATTTCAATCTGTCATAGTTAGAATATTTTATGCACATATTTGACCAATATTGAATCAAAATACCCTATATATGTACATATCGCGAATAGAATGAGAATTAAGTACATTCGAAATACTAAATGCAAAATGATATATTTATAAGAAATACACTTTTGTCTATTTCCGTTCATATCTATGTTGGTTATGGTAATGGATGAACGTTTTCAAAAGAAAGGAATAGCAGGCATTGAGCATTGGTAACTTGGGTCTTGGTTTCCTTAGTAATGAATCAATTTGAAGATAAATAGTTCACCACCTCTGCTGTTAGCTGTGACCTGGGTGAATACGAGGAGTCTAAAATGAAATTAGCCGATATTAAAAGAGCAAGATTTGATGAAATAGATTACATAAAACTGAATTGAAGAAGCCACTAAGCTAGATAAAAGGGCGCCTTTTACTTAAAATTCATCTCAAATACCCACTATTTCTTTATCTCAGATGAAAAGAATAGCGAGAAATCATAGCAAAAGATGTAAAATAAAAATATAGGTAGTAGAGGAAGTTTACTACTACATGTAACTAGTTAGCTAATAAAAAGTATAAACTCGCTCAGCAAAAAAAGACATACCAATAGGTAATTTTGATACAAAAATATTCGTTTTCGAGAAATGCGCTTGTAACAGACTGAGCATTAAATAGCGTGTAATATTAAACTGCCAAAGCCATTATTTCGAAGAAATTGCACTGATGAAGACTTACACCATAAAAATGCTCCTTAATAATGAAGTATTTTCTCCAAAATAAAATATTGGAAATGTAATTTAAGTATCTAGTTTGAATTAAACGTGCTGTGGATCGTACTCCGTTATTTCTCCATTACGTCACGTTATGTAAGTAACTTAGGTGTGATGATCGATGTGAACGGGCCTCAGAAGTTATTACGGCCGTTAAAAGGAAGGAAAGGGATATATATAGGCAGGCACGTGGAATGTGACAGGGGGGGGGTAGAGGCAAGGTGGTTAGTTGAGTTAGAGAGTCTACGGTCACATCCGCCCGGCTGTTCGGTGGCGCTTTTGTCGCCAGGCCATTACAGATGTGGCCTGCGGGTGTAAAATTTGATGTCGCTGACATTTCGGTAAGGGGATTTGGATCTGAAACTGTGAGGATACTATGTGCGGGCCAGGGTTTTGATGGCGAGCGAGAGCATGGGATTAAAAGAAGCGAGTATCGGGGAGCTGACAGTGTCGCAACTGGGGGACCACGACGCGACGTGAGCAAGGGGGTTTGGATTCGCCGGTGTGTACGGGGGGCTGGAATGAAAAGCGAGTGACGAGGGGTGTATGGCGGTTTCGGGGACATTCTTCTCGCGCGGAAAATGAGAATAAGGGTGACAAAAATAGAAGGCTTCGGGAAATAAATGACGGGCGCCGCTCGTCGGATACATTACTCACCAAATGCACTGCGCCGGGAAATTAATTGTCGCTGCCTTTGTACATTTTTCCTTCGTTCCCTCGTGTGTCTTAGTATGCTTCATGCCAAGCCTTTCATGTGGTCATCGAAGGTTTTTATAATTTAAAAATGCATGATATAGGTCTCCACTTCAAGCAAATGTATTTATGAGTCTCAGATGTGTGTTACCCCTTAATTAAAACACGAAACTGTGCAAAGCTATGGGGTTGAAAACTTTTGCCCTGAAATATATTTTCAGATGATGAATTTTATCAGTTCCATTTCTTGTTAATTGCTGTTTTCATTTATTTATTTTGTAAAATGAAATTTTATATGCATTTGAGTTTTTCCTTGAATGAAATCTTTTTTTTCCCTCTTTTCCAGATTTTGATAAAGATTGCATTCCGGCTGTGTGGTAAGTCTGAAAGACTTTTTTTACTCCCTTTATTTTTTTTAGATGGTGTTAGATTCGGGATGTTTAACCCCTTCTTCTCCTTTAACCCCTGTCCAAGGTAATAGCGCCATTGACAGTTAGCTTTTCCGCGAATCAGTGAACAGGTTTAATGCCGGCTCAGAAGGCTCATGTCACGGAAGAATTCAAAATTTGTATGCATCATATGGACGTGAAAACATTGTTTACTTTTCATTGTTTTCTTTGCCAAATCAATATAATAAATAGAATTTTGGTACTTAAAATATTTTCTATTGTTGTCGTAAGTGATTAGGCGTATTTTTGCCGCCATGGTGACGCTGATTTTATGTTTTCATGTAGAGTACATAAATCATGATGAGAAAAAAACAGTACAAATTCCACTATTTTTTATTGCTCTCTACCGGTTTCGACGTCCAAAGCGTCATTATCAAGACAAACTGCTGTATGTCTTGATAATGACGCTTTAGACGCCGAAACCGGTAGAGAGCAATAAAAAATAGTGGAATTTGTTCTGTGTTTTTTCTCATCATGAGTTCTATCTATAATTTCCACCAAGTATCGGCACAATCGATTAATTTGATAGAGTAGGTACATAATGGTTGAACTGGGGTTTTAAGTCGCCTTTGCTAATTTCCGCATCAAAGATTATACGCTTGCTCTCCTTTGTGATTACTAGTCGAAAATTTCACGTCATTTTCACTGTATATTGTGTACTTCTGTTGTATCTTAAGTAGTAACAGCCATTCATCCCATGGTATTCATTTCAAAACATGTTTACCACCCTTGTGAATTGCGTCTACAGTGTCGATATTGTTAAAATGAAAGATTTGCGAGTTGATTAGGTATTGTTTGAAAATCCTGTTGCATTGCTAACTTCTTGCGTAACATAGAAAATGTGTTATAATTTGAGCTTTAAAGAAAATAACTTAGCAACGAGACAGACACTGCGTTTTTAATCGTTGACGTAATTTTGGTGACACTGAATTTCCTGGTAACTTTCGTCAATCGAGTTAACATTCTAAATAATTTCACCTGCATAATTCACTTATAATTGCATATATATATACCTATAGTAACTGCAGTTGCTTCATCTAAACTTAATCATTATCGATGCATTGATAAAGACTGCAGAATAAGTATAGTTTAATGTGTAATAAAGATACACCTTTTTATTTACCTTGGTAATATTTCCAACAATATTGCAGTGGCACATTCCTTTAACGTAAGCTATACATACTATCAACGGAGGACATAAGTCCCATGTTTTTTCAATGAAACGTGCACATTTGTCACAAGATTATTATTAAATTTTAGGACATACAATTTGCTTGCATTATCCAAGTGATAACCAAGTTTTCGTCATCACGACTTCACGGTAAATCGTACACACTTTCATTTGTGAACTTAACTTACAACGGTAGCTCTTCGTTTTCCTCATTTCATTACCTCCTTAAAGTCAAGGGAACTTACAAGTACCCAGACATGGTTGCATTGGCGTGGTTAAGACGATTTCTGGCTTCTGAATGATTTCTATCAGGCTTCACTGTACAACTTTTAAAGAATAATCATAGTACAATCTGGAACATATACGACAAGGAACGAGGGTAAAACTAGCATGCACATACACATGAACGACATGGACCGTAATTACGTCGTGCGTTTAACTCTGGATGTACAATTAACAGGTATGATAGGACAACCTATTTATTTGCGTCAGTTTCATGCCTGTGTGCATGGGTAAACACTGATTCATAAACCTTGGCGAGATATCGTGGTGAATCATATTATTATGCTTAAAAGATTGATAGAAATCATTCTGGAATATACAGAGTAGTTACTAAATGTTTAATCTAGTAATAATTGACGTAAACCATTGAATATCACCAAATAACATGACATTGAAAAAATTCATCCATTGAAAATTGCGTCAGCTGCTATTCATCTATGATGACTTCACGACTACCTATTATCTGCTTCACTTTAAATGCCTTTTCAAGTCAGTACCTTATTAGTCGTAGGTTTGAATGCGCAAATACCCCATTTATTGGACCCCTTTTAAGTAAGGTACATCATTTCCTCTCAATGTATAATTTATTGATAATATATTACCGGTATTTCAATAGCACTGGACAACTTTTGAGACTCGACGGTGAAAGTCGGTACATAGACACTCCAATCTGGAACCATAGACACTTCAATCAGGAAGGATTACTTGTCACTGATTTGATTGAAAAAAATTCTATCCATCAGTCTTCCTAAAAAAGTATATACTCCTAGTCAATTTAGTTCTTGCTGTCCCGATGCTGTTGGAAATAGGATGGGAAAAGGATAGCGAAACATAATCCATGCATAGTTATACCTACTGAGGAAAGGAATGCTGCGGTGCTACAGAAACAGAGATTCACGGTCAGCTGTTCTCTTTTGCACCTTGCGGCTCATACTTAAAGCCTTTACTTCAAATAGCGTGGTCTTGCGCTACTCGTTTTACCATGCCACAAGTTACTTACTTAATGTTATGTTTCCTCACTTGAAAAAAAGGACGATAATATTAAACGCAAGTTAAACTTTTTACCTTTTTCCCAACACTTCGATCGGGCTGCATACTCGAAGATGCCAGATGGACAAAAAAGGAAAATAAATGCCAGTTCCTCACGTTGGTAAACTATTCCCGTCCTCGATTTTTTCTGATCGATGCCTTTCAATACTTCCAGCACACAAAATATCCTCCACCGCGGCTTTCTTCATTTCAAATCATCTGCCGCCATCGCCATCATCATCATCCCTTTCTGCTCCGCCCCAGCCCGCATTAGTACGACAACCGCGGTTCGTTAGGCCCTTTATGTTTCTTCTCTTCCCTTTTATTCCACTCCTTTTGTACACCCACACCCTTCGTCCCTCCCCCAACCCTCCCCCATCCATCGCCGCCATTCCAAAAGCCTCTCGCCAAATGATCCACCCGTTCGTTCTCTTTTGTTTTCCCTTTTTGCAACTCAACTCTTTCCCCATCCTCGCCCCCCCCCCTCTCTCTCTCTCTACAGTCTATATTACTTAAGCACGCGCGCGCCTGCTCTTTCTCGTGTGCCGCGTCCAAGTACGACCTGCAATCCCAGGGCATGCGGTTTTTGCGGTCGGGTCCCTCAGAGCATCATCCTCGGGCCACTCCCACTTACTTTTCATCCATCCCTCTGGGTAAAACTTTCAGAATCAAAAGAAAAACACCTTAACAAGGGTCATTCTCAATCTACATGCTTTTTTTAAATTTGGCACTGTTATCATTTGCATGCGTTAAATGATGATTAACCAAAAACAGTAGTCAATATATTTTAAACATAGTCATGGCGATTATGTTCAAAATATATTTAGGCATTCAAAAGCAAGGATTTTTATGAAATTAGGAAATAATTAAATGCATTATAAAAAATTTTGGAAAGCTAAAAAACTAAATTTAAATAAAAGATAATAATTAATCTATTACTTCGGCTGTTTTGCGTGATTTTTTCACGATTTCCTCCTTTTTTTAACGATTGTGAAAAAACCTGGTTTATCTTGGAATAAAATATTGCTGTAATTAAATGCAGATTGAAGTGGTATGATACAATCTCCGACAATCTAAAAATATTATTCTTTTACGCCTATTAAAGGCACTCCATTGGTGAATTATCAACAACTTAATTTTTCTCCGATTACATGTGACTAAACATTGAAAAGGTGAATGGCGTATGGTTTTATGAAGCATATGATATTCTACTTTGTTTTTAACCAAAGCATCATCCATAAAAACTCTAAAGAGTTAATGTTTGTCAATTGGATTATAAGCCAAGTATAAATTCAAACTAAAAAATTCAGGAGTCTTTCAGGAAAAAACCTAAATTTTAAGCCTGTTGAAATCAATCAAAAACCACTACTTATTAAAGTACTACATACGCCATTTTCAATCTCAAATTGAGTGCAATAGAGCTTGAAATGCAGTCCATCAAAAGTTTGTAGCCATGTTGCGAGAAATATATTTTAAAATAAATTGCAAAAACCAAAAGAATAGACAAATAAATATAACGTTTTGAATATAAACAAGCAATATCCATAAAAATGAGTCCTTTTTTATAGGCTTCAGGACATTTCCCGGAATAACATTCAACGAAAAGCTTTTAATGTAAAAAGCGCATAAAAGATAACTTCCTGATGCTTTAAACCTGATGAATACGAGAACGCTTGTTAAAAGGTTGAAACACAAACCGGAAGTGACTCATTTAAGATGGCAGCAATATTCAAGGCTTTCTTTTTTCTCTTATATATTTGCGTCACGTAATATTAAATGTAACGAATTAATGGCTTTTGTGATCAGAAACACGAATATTGAACTAAAAGGGACGGTTGAGTGGTATTTTTCAAGATGTTATGAAATTTTATTTTTTATTATTATTATTTAAAATTATTTAACATATCACACTCACTGAGAAAAGTTTGTCTTTTATGACAAATGACGTCCGTAATTGAATGTTAGTGTTGAAACAAAACTTTTTAGATAACGACCATAGCTTCAATAATATTTATTCATTAGGTTGCAAGTACTCCAAAAACTAAATGTTGGTGAATGGGATAATAATCCGAGTATATATTCAATGTTAACATTTCTAGTCACGAAATTATACGCCAATTGAAATCATCTAGAAACTACTGCCACTATGTACAGAAAACGCATTATATCCTATAACAAATTTCACACAATAAAGCTTGAAATACTGTTCTGTTCAGAAACTTTTAACGCGAAGTTGTGAAAACATTCAACTTCAACAGGACAACATGCGTACATAGGTACATACGCGAAGCTGAGTACGCCAGCAAAGCTCCATCTTTTAGCTTTGTGAGCTCGTCAGTGAGGCTGACGGACAGAAATTCTTCTCCTTTACTCGGAACTAGATTGGTGACAATGGCCGGCGGCATTTTTCCGTCTCTGCGCTGCACTGTTCCGCAACCATTCCATTGTATCGGTTCGTGTGTGCATGTGTCTGTTCACGGGGTGGACAAAACAAGTCATGTGGACGTCCCGTCCTCTCGCGACTCGGGAGAAATGCGCGGGAATCTCCTCTCCAGCACTCCCGCCATCGCCAGCCCTCTCTACACGAATGATAACCTCCCCCTCCTTACCGGAAAACGTGCCCTCTCTCAGAACCAAACGTGACCCGCTCCTCTGATAATCACAACTCACAGTCAGTCACTCGTATTCATTTTTTTCAGTCTGGGAACCCCACGCTGTCTGGTTCACGTGAACAATTCCCTTTCGCTGCAGATTTTAAATGCACATATTCTCCTGCGGTGCCCTCATGACACACACAAAAATCAAATATAATTTCTACAACGTTTTAGAAACCATACCAATGGAGTTTTATATAAGACGATAGGGATCCGGGCAACCCTTGCTCGTATACATACGGTGGCTGCAGTGGTAATCGTGGGTCATTGTTTGCACAATTTTGATAATTATTTTATGGATGTCGAAAAGTATTCTTAAACCACATTTCATTCAAATTAAAGTGAGCTAGATATCACTTCAACTAGAGTTTGATGAATTTGAACTCATATAAAATTTTAAAAAACATCTCTTTCCAATGATATCAGAATGTTAACCCCTTGCCGTTTTACTTTTCGAGCAATTTTTCTAAAAATATACGGTATTTTAAATGAGATAGATGACGGCTGTGCGCTCCAGAGGGAGAATCTTGGAACGAAATTACTTTATAATGCCGATATTTTGTCAAAAAAACTGAAGGTTTGTAGAGTATATATTTTCTCAAAAGTTTTTAAAATGTATCAATTACTGCAATAATATTTATAGAAACGAAAAAAAAACTGTTTTTAAGGTGTTTTCACCTTACGGCGTGGAAAACGAGTCAACTTAGAGGCTTATGCTTATATATTTATTTTTATATGGGTATACATATATATTTGAAAGGCAGAATTACTGAGAATTTTTGTCATGTGTAACTATACATTTGCGCCATTAATATTGTAACATTCATTTCATACCTACTTCTTGCAGTCGCTGAAAATAAAAAATAAAGTTAAAATATGGTCTCCATAATGGATAGGGAAATATCTCGGTTAAACCACCTTATGTGTAACTGTTTATGCATTGGAACACATCATAGGGTCCATTGTTTATGAAATAGCTCCAAACAGGGGAGCAAGGCAGCTTTGCGTTTGACTACCTACTCCGATTTCTAGGTCGCATTCCTTCAAAGTAAAATTCAAAATGTTCAATTTGCTTATCGTTCAAGTTAACTTGAATGATATTTATGGCTCTTAATTAAGCTGTTTAGATGGGCTTCCCCATGCCAGTAACACTCGGCGGATTTGTTTTTTGGCTAGATTTTGAAGCCGCGGTGAAAGGTGGAATTAGACGGTAGCACTTGTACTCTACCCATGCAGACGACGCGACGTTGGCACTAAGAATTCCGTATAGGAACATAGGTAGTGAGTTAGATGAATAACATTGGCTAAATGTAAAGACGTTGCGGCATAATTATTGCAAAAATCTGCGTCAAAGATGGTATAAAAGTTGTTGTTTCAGGCTTAATTTGGTGGAATATTATAAGGAAAGAAAAAGACTGGCAATTTTCAACAAGAATAAGGTTTTACTCGACCGGTTTCAGTGTACAACACCAACCTGGTGTTGTACACCGAAACTGGTCGAGTAAAACCTTATTCTTGTGGAAAATTGCCAGTTTTTTACTTTCATCGTCAAAGATAGTGTTCACAAATTTACAATAAGTTTCCAGCTCGGGAAGGAGGTGATTGGTGATCTCCATTCTTATCAAAGAAAGCAGTAAGAAAATACGCTGCCCACTGGAAAATGTCGTATAATCCTACCACAGGGGTAGCTTTACAGGAAGAAAGCAAATCCAAAGGCCCGTGTTATACAAACGACTCTTTCCACGCACCTATACAGTCATCTGTCACGTAAACGAATTTCTTTGTGGTAAAAAAATGCTTTTGTTTTCGTATTCGTTTCAAGACAACAGAGACCAAGTAAGGGATGCTACCACAAACATTTCTTTCCCAATTGTGTGAAATTCACAGTGAAAAAATCATACGCTTGGACTGGGATTCGAACCCAGACCTTTCGATTTCGCGCCGAGTGCTCTTACCAGTAAAGCTACCTAGGCGTCATCTATCACTGAGAATTTCATGGAGGATTTAAGGAGCTTTGAATTTCACACAATTGTGTGACCATCAGCGGGTGACTCCATTTAACTTACTGCGCGGCCAGTTCCGCAGTTCTTTGAATTTCTTTCCCAGTTGCCATCGCCGAATTTTTCTCGGCATACCACTTAACGCTAGCCATTTCGAAGTCGACAAATAATGCGAGATCCGCACACCAAACCCGGAACATGACAAAACAATAGTGTGGTATGGGAACAACATAAATTTTTAAATGATATTAATCTGTATCATTTAATGAAACAAACAGAAAAGTAAACGAGGGACCTATCCTTTTCCTTAGAACGGCTATGACCAAAGACCAAATGATAATTGCCAATTCCAAGCATTTTATTAAAAATAAACATTGCCCATCTTAAATAAGTAGGTAATATTTAGAATTACGCTTTCCAAAATTCCCAAACTCCCAAAAAAAGATCGATCACACATTTTTAAAATAACTTCCACTTTTTACTGGAAAAGATATCCCAAATAATGTATCCACATCACAAACAAACAGTACATAAAATTAATTCCGCAGCAGAAATCTAACAGCCACGAGATTTCCTGAAGCCATCATTGCCCACTGAATTACATGCGGGTGATCCCGCATAACTTTCATCTTTTCTGAAATTGTACACATAAATATTTAAATCTTATCTTGCATTTTACAATTCCTGGAACACTACTTGTTACCAATTTAAACATTTTCATTGATAATAAACCTCATTTAAAAATAATTCATTGAAAACTTCAATTTCAACTAAACGCATTCTGACGAATCTTCTATTTCCACAGCTTTTACCTTTGAGCAGAAATAAAGCTTTAAAGTTGAAGTTGCAGATGGTGATTTCTCAACCCAATATGAAGTGACTAATTGGTGGAGATTCCTGAAATAGTTATCATAATATAGACACTTCTTGCAGCTTGGAACAATTAACTGATTTCAAAGCCTTTATTATTTATAGGGCGTTCAAATAATATTGCATATTTCCGGATGATGCCTTCCCTAGGCTTCACCTTTGGTTTGATGATAAAAGCTGCGCAACTCGGAAACAAAACTGGAATGGCACCATCAGCCAGTTTTTTAATACGAAATTGTATCTGTAAAACAAAATTTAAGATATTTATTGTCTTTGCTTCAAAAATCACCAAAAACAATAACTATATAAGCATTACTCACTTCATGAGCGATTTTCCCGTCAGAATCCCGAAGCATCTTAGCCCGGATTATGTTGTCTGGCATGAAACGCATCTCGCAAAAAAGTTGATTGGGTTTTAAAAACATCAATTCTTGGTATAGCTTTTCACCATTTTCCCGATTTTACAGGGTGTATTGGTATCGAAAAAATGATAATCAAGCTTATATGAAGATAACAATGACTTCTTGAAGCCATAGCTCTCATTACGCCCTGGTGCCATGCAACTTCGCGGCATTTCCAATTGGTATAATAAAAAACTGAATGTACCCGCGTTTTGGCTAAGAATCATATTATCTACTTGCATACTTCGTTACCAATGCATAGCGTTCAAAAGTTTTAAAAACGTCAGTAAATGCGAAACGTTGTCTTTAAAGACGGGCCTTCGTCACGTTTCCACGAGTAAAGAAGCCCTCACACGGGAATACGATGGGTGGACTGCTAGTGCCGCTCGTAGTTGTCAGAATTCCGCGGCTTCAATTTTGTGCCACCTCAAATACACGCTGAAGATAGGAAGTGTCATAGGCATGGGCATCCCTGGTGGCTTAAGGACTCTATCAGTAAATCTTGATCCTGCTTTCTTTGGCATTTAATGATTATCGTGAAATTCGCTGCTGACACTTTTCCGCCCTCTCAAGTTCAATTGGCATCTGTTATGGCAGCTTTGAATACCATGTGTCGTCCTCTCCCCTCCGTTTCATATCCGACTCCTTCCACGCGAGCCTTCCTCACAATGGAGTCACAATTTTACAGGTGACTTCCATCAAGTTTCACGACAGCCATCGTATGAAACTTGCCACTTACTTACTCCTTACCTTACAAAGTCCCCCACTCGACCTGGTTTCATGTTGGCGAGTCTCATCCATTTTCGTTTAAATGAGAATTACGTGAGGAAGTGGGCGGATTATCTAAGATTACTAGGACGATAAGACGTATATATTTCGTGAGAGTAGAATATGCTCGTAATTGATGGTAATCGTACCCCCCAAAGACTATACTGCCGGTTAGGGCATGTATCTCTGTGTGTATAAGCTTCAACATTTTACATTTTATTTATATATCGCTGCATGCTATTAACACTGAATCGTGGAAAAATCGTGAAAATCGTTGAAAGCAAGTAGATTTCTTGTCATCTACTTGTCACTTTATCATAACGCTGATATTTTATTTGATATTTACTACCTATTCCGTGTTCCAAATTGATTTTACGTCGAACCTCTTTCCTTTGGAATATTTATCGTTCTCCCCCGGTATAGGGATCAAAACTCTTCCTGCAATTTACAACCTTAAATTGCCTTTTCAGATGATTCGAGGTCGTGGAATGACTGAACAACAGGGAAGAAATGAAAAAATGGAATTTCCGGTTGTTACGGACTCCAATTATGTCATTTTTCTTAACCAATCAATTCATTTGGACCTTGTGGAATGTGTCTTTAATCATTGCGTACAAATTTCCAATCTTTGGATGGAATATAGGTACATACCAAATGGTGATTTATCTTCCCGCTCTTTAGCAATTTTGAGCCCTATGCTTGAGGTAGTTGCTAGTCATTTTTTCTTCCATTGATACTGATCCTCTTTCCAACCTACAGTCTGACACAAAATTATGTGCACTCGAGTTTGAAGCTCAATAAAAAATTGACCAATGATTTTAAATGAAAACAAATTTAATTATATTTTTCTTTTGTTTATCCTCCGTGTATCTGTTATAAATAATATTTTATTACATTGATAATTATATTTTTTACCGAGGCAAGAACGTAAAAAGTGCCCGTTTTTAGGCGTATTTCAAGGAGTGACGTTTAAAATTTGTTATCTTAAAAACGCGCTGTAGTAGGGGCACCAAATTTTATAGACTGATAGATAATATTATTGTTTATTTATAAAATAAATTTTAGAATAATATCGTTATAGGAAAAGTTTTGTAGAGAGCTTTATTCACAAACTTTTTCTCCGGAGCGGGATGTCGTAGAACAGCGTTCTTGGCTGCGCTGTCATAAGCAAAGCATGAGTAATTTCTTTTTGTGTCAGTATAAGGAATGATGAGTAGCTAGTTTTATATTGATTGATATTTATATCAGTTCACTGTGGCTGCGCTCGACTACCCTTGCGGCGTTGCCGTGACCGTGCGTCGGTGGGCCGGGCCGAGTGCGAGGCTTATCCCGGGCGGTTACTTGCGCTAGAAACATTCCAAACACGGTGTGGCACGATGGAACAATCTTTTGGATATAACTGAAACACAACACAGTTTTAACTTCATTATGCCTTAGATAACATGAAGGACGTGTATTACTGAATTAACTGTTACAAAAAAAGTAGAAATGTGTATGTTAACTTGATAGTTAACTGGCTAACACACCTGACCAGCAGTTATGAGATCCGAGTTAGAAGTTCGGTCTACTCAAAATATTTTCACGGTGAAATTTGCACATTAGGTGTATACGTTTACACCCTTGAGCGTGAGAGCATAACAAGTTATTTGAACAATTTTCGCTGGGATTTATGCTCAAAATTTTACTCGTTACAAAGTGAACACGTTGATTTAATCCTCCGTAGCAGTGAGTTAACAAGTACGACGCCTAATGTGCTACATTGTGGACTAGAGACCATAGTTTATTTTTGCATGAACCTTCGTTTAAAGTGGCTTTGAACCTAGATGGTTTGGTTGCGTAACTGGTGAACGAACTTAACCGTAAATTTGAAGATTCGGGTTCTAATACCAATCAAGTCAAATAATTTTTTTCATGGCAAAATTCATCCCTTTGATGTATAACATGGACGATTGCTAAAAAAGAAAGTCCAAATTAAACGCAGGTAAACCACGAAATTATTATAAAACAGTTATATAGGTTAGTGTCCCTAACGAAATCCAATTATAGAATCCTGAATAGCAATTGTGGACAAACGCTCACGTGCCATGACGGAGGAGAAATGAATAGTGTCGTTAGGGTCTAATTTATAATCGTATGTTATAATTGCACAATCTGTTCTTATAATTTACTCATATTATTAAAATATGCCTATTACTGATTTTTACCAAAGCTTTTCTGATCAGCGTGTCTCATAAGGGGGGATTAATGTCAACTTTAAGGGTAATAGAATTCTAACCACGGAAAAAAATAACTTCAAAGCAGATGAGAGGTAAAAAAGAAACACCTGCCCATAGTGTACTTACCAAATATCATTTCTAAAGGAAGCGTGCGGCATTCTGGGGGGAGGTACGTAAGCACACGGTGAAGACTCCGAGCGTCGCGTCGCTTCTAGCTCCCGATGGGAAAAGGTAAAATGCATCCCCATTCAAGTTGCATTCGCAGACAGATGTGAGCGCTCGCGTAGTGGGAACCCATTTGATTCTACACAGGCGGATCAAACCTCGGCGCAGTTATTGTTGCCGCACGTGGAGTTACGGTGGGGGGAGTTAGGGGGGGTTGCATATAGCGGAGTTGAATGGCTCGGAACGGTCAAACGGAGCGTTTTGAGATGCCAAAAGGCAGGAAAAGCAATACCATTTGCCATCCCTTTTATGCAGGCCATCGCGATCGGAGTGGTAACATTCCTCTACCCCTTCCACCAACCTCTCTACCGCGATAGGGTACCATAAACAAAAGGCTGCACGAAATCCGGCGGATATCAAGCAGAAAAAAATTTGCTCGCAATGTATTTTTGTGTGTGCATATGTGTGTGCTGTTGGAAATGCGCTTTTTGATGGTCGTTACACTGAGCTGAAATCTAACGGGCAAAAACCAATTCCTCCTCGGGGAAAATGACAATATCCGGCGGATATAAAAATTATCGATCCTGCGCTCAACGCGTGCCGTCCGTCATTTGATTTTCGTTGTTTTTTTCTTAATTTTTGTAACCAAAAACGTTTTTCGCTTTAGACAGATAATCCCGCATGAAAGGACACTGCGGGCTGCACAAAGAGTTTCTAGCTCAGTGGTGTGCGAGGTGAAAGGTTTTTGGATTCGTACGAACGGAGAAATGGGGTAAGAGTTAGATCCTCACCCTGAACGGGCCGTGATGAATTAAAAGCATCGTTCCGGTGAACGATCGAGGCGGCAGTGAGCTCTGTGTCTTGCTTTCGTTTCGGTCCAGCGCATGAATTCTCGCCGAAGCTCTAAATCCTACAATTAATATCAATTATGACGAATTTGTTTAGTGTGTTCTTGGTCCCGCATCGCGTCCGTGCAAATCGCAGTTTCGTTATCGTGGTCGTGAAGGTCGGAAAGAGACCCACGAGGTTTAATTGGAAATTGCGGGTGCTCCGCCGTTATTATCTTCGAGCTACTTCTCATGAATCATCGGAGTAATTTGAACGATATCTACCCTACCGCGTCGCTTTGTACACTTTGATCAAATCTATGATAAAAGTGCTGTCCAACTTTGTACCACAAACTATAAAAGAATTCGGCTAAAAATATTCTCTTAAAAGCGAAATTTCTACTAATACACATAAATAATCCATTCATTTTACCGGTGAAATTTATTAAAGACGTAACAATTATGTAAATGTAATATTTCTCTAGGTGGTCATCATTTGATATTCCACAAAAATATGAGCAAGTATTCGGAAAATCTTTGCCTATAATTCCTTACCTAATGGGCATTAATTATCTATTCCCTCATTAAGTTCCACTTTAGCTAATTCTTCTCAGCGTCTTATTAAAAAAATATTGCATTCTTTTCCAAAAAAACATTTTAGATCAAGGAATGAAGTCGACAAGGTTTCCCTCTTATGGACAAATATTTCGTTTGATCATTGGCAAATATATACAAGCCTTAACTCAAGATGAATATTTTATAAGAAAAGCCTTCTGCCTTGGAAGTAAATACAAAATTAAAACAGGGAATAAACGTGAGAATTACTCTATTAAATCATGGTAAAATTCCTAAATATTTAGACTTTTCTAGGATGGCCGGAAAGTGACTTACGTTTTGAAACTAAAAACACAAGAGAAAGGAAAAAATATTAAATGCATATGAAAGACTCACTTTTCTACATAGTCGCCGTACAAATTAACGCACTTATCGTAACGGCGCCCAAGCTTATCGAATTCATCCTCGTAGAATTCTGCCACAAAAGCAAACCATCCAAGAACCCATCTGGCACAAAACTAGTGGCAGCCTAGCTTTTTCGCTAAAACTTAATGCAACAAACTTAGTGTCATTTGACGAAAAGAAAACAGAGCTCCGAAATTGTGAAACGGCGGTTTTCACGAATCTATTCGTTGAATTTCACTACCAGTTTATCAGTCACATGGTTAGGCCGACCACTGCGGTCCTCAGCATGAACATTGGTGTAGCCATTTTTAAACAAAATGCATCAAAGCGTCATTCCAACATCACTCATTATTCCGTCCCCGTACATTTCACAAAGTTGCCGATGAATTTAAATTGGTTTGTTGGTTTAACGCCAACAAAAACCTTATCACTGAACACACCTCACAAATGGTGGTATAATTTACTGCAGCACACATTTTAAAAATTCACAGTGAGCAAAGTAGAATCAGCACAGTCCTCACACTACCACAATTAAATGCACACTGAGTGTGCGTACTCTTTGGCACCAGTATAATATTACCTTTGTTAACGGTTTATGCAGGTAAATTATGTTATCTATATCAACCCTTAGAATTACGAGGACAAACATTCACCTGCCACACAGGAAATACCTTTGCTTTCAATGACGACAATTTGACGGTGCGGACCTCATCGATATTTCTTCGCTCATTGAAGTTCGCGAACGAATTATAAACCATTCCAATGTATCCATGATGAGAAAACCACCTTTGTTATTTCCACATACTTCAAAAAAATTTGTGGAGATAAAAAAGGTGGTTTTCTTATCATGGATATCCATGATTTCCACGAGGTCAGGCCTGAGATCATCAGTTTTATTCCAATGTATGTTTCCACTCTGATGATTTGTGCAATAGTTCTTGTCCGTGATAAGTTGCTCGAGTAGGGAATAAAATTATAATAATAACATATTTAATTATAATAATAACATATTTAATTGATCAATAGTCAGATATAAATCGGAATATATCTTCTCAATTTGAGTGTATAAACATGCATCAAAATAAAGTAATACATAAAATACATTTGCAAAGAAGACATGCAACAATAATTAAGCACAATGCCTGATTAGGCAACGTCTTAACTGGTAATAGGTCATGAATGGATAAGGGTTCCAGCAATAATTCATGGTTTAACCATTACAACATCTTAAAATTAAGTTGAAGGCTTCCGAAGTGGTTTGATTTGAAAGATTTCAATATTTCGGTTTTACCCCCGCGATTATCCATATTTCATTGGACGATATTTCGCCGGCTTTACAGTCGGCTTCTTCATGTCGGAGTGTATAAGTGGTTTTTTTACTAGTCTTATATTTTCTATCGTTGATTCACCACCCTGATTGGCTCCATTGTTTTAAAATTGTAAAATCAATCAATCAGGGCGGTCAAAGTGCAAGTCTAGAAAATACCTGGAACCCGTTCTAATTCCGTTCATTCTGTCATGAATGCATTCAAACAAAGATTCGCGCAGGTTGATTTATGGTGAAACCAGGGTTTTAGAGGCTTGACTGTTTTTCAGCGACAGTTGTTATGACTCGTATCCCTGTCCTATTTCCCATCATTTTATCCCGTCGTTTTTACATCCCAGAGCACGCATAAGAATTTGAACTGCCGCTCATCCGAGCGCACGGTAGCAAGTATGATACGTGGCGCCGCACGTGAGTTTTAACCAAAAGAGAATTGTTTATATTATGCTGCAAACAGTTATGACAAAAATAACCGCGCGGTAGGAGAAATAATGGCTTAATCTACCATTTTCCCAATTACTCGAGGTCAAAATGATACGAGGACATATATGCGTTAAATGACTGGGAGGCTCAGGCATATGTGAGAAAAGAATACACTATCATTCACGAATTTCACACGTTTGATGCATCTTATTCGGCAAAGATGATTTATTCGGTGTCTACGTCTACAAAAATAGTGTTTTGTTGACTCAGTTTTTCATCATTGTTTGTGGAAACGAATTCCATTTATTCCTGGGAACTGGGCTCGAGCTTCGTAATTTCGTTAATTTCGCATTTTCAAAACTTCGAATTTCAGAATAGCACCTTTTATTTAATACGAGCGGAAGATACCCGTTGAAATTCAACGGGTGTGAAAAACATTAAACTTATTTTTTATAATAAAACCACAAAGCCCGAAGAAAAACAGTATGCGTGGTCATTTGAGGAGTTCGTAACCTATCTTGTATGTTGTGTTCGTTGTAGTACTGACAGTTTCCCAGGTTCACGGAGAGAAGAGTGACTATTGGTTCAGTTTCATGCACGGGAAACCCAAAAATCGGCCTCGCAGACTCATTACTACTTAAATAGCAACGGTTGATAGATGGTCACCTCGTCCCTCCGGTCCTCTTGAGCCGTCTTCTGAGTGATTAACAGCTTGATCGCTTCCCATGTGTACATTCATATATTTGCATTCCATGACTTAATTCAACTATTCAACGTTGATATGTGCGTTGATTATCTTAATCAGGATTGGACAGTAGAGTACAATCCAGCGGTTGACACGTCAAGAGGAGTAATGGCAGCAGAAGCCATGTTTATTTGACATATGAATCCTCCATCAATGGGACTGCGCCTTCGGCATAGCCATAATAATTGGTTTCGGTTGCTAAATAAAACATTTATGGTGATTCTTAGTGCACTCGTCGATTTTCATGCACAGATGTCGTTAATTGCGCAGAATTTTCGTTCTTATTTCGGATAAGAAGCATGTAGTGACGTCATTATAATTTCCGCCATCTTAAAGCAGATTGAAGGTTTGAAACAGATGTGTCTGTATTTGAACCAGATTTAGAGCTGGTTACCCGTCTGTATGTTGGGTAAGGATGAAATTTGTGCGGATCTTAGCGTAACCCGAGAGACACCACGGGGAGAATCTCATGAGATCGCTGGTGGGCATGTTTTTGACCATCCAAATCTAACCTTTGTCGTTTGTCTTTCAAGGGTTCATTTTCTCGCAAATAAGACATTCATTTTGTCTTAAAAGATTTTTTCGAAAGGTTAATCTTTTTTCTATTAGGCATGTTGATGGATATATTTTTAAGTCCAAGGAACGGAAATATAGCGGCAAGTGAGACTCTAGAATAGGCAACTCGATGATTGAGTGAATGTACCTAAGTTAACTGCACATTAACACTTTTAAACGTATAAATAATTCGTGACGTTACTGATGTGGGAATTGGACTAAAAACAGTTCGCGAATGTACTGAGAGGCAGACGGTTTCACTATGTGTAATACACCTGAGTACTAAACGATAATAAACAACGCCGTGTTTGTTGTAGCAACAGAGGCATTATTACCATTGATATTCGCTGCGCGTATATATTCTTTTAAGTGTGTAGTCTATTAATTCCTTTATGTGTAACGTTTACTACGTAAGTGTTCTCCCATATATATGCCCCTTTGAGAGCTACTTTGAGAGTAGACGTTGAAGAGTATACTTGTTAAATATGCATTGAATTTAACGATTACCCCCCGAAGCAATCTATCATGGGGGCCTTGGGACTCGAGGATCTTCTTATACGGATTTTGTTTCTACGTACTATCATGGGCCTGCAGGAAAGCGTGATATTAAAATGCTAGAGGCGGGAATATTCTATGAAAATGAAATCTCTGGTTGTCAAGGAAATATGTTATTGTTGATTTCAGGGAAAATGTGAGATTTTTCAACTGAAAACATGAATTTCAGACAAATACGGAGCGTAGAAGAAAATCGATTGATAAAATTAGAAATTATATTGATTCAGCCATCCGATAAAAAAAATTCCAGCCCTATATCATGAGTGAATGTACTTTTAAAAAGCAAAAAATGAAACCACTGCACCGAACACAATGCATAGCATGGACCACCAGGGGGGACCTTCGGGGGCCTTTGGGGGCCCTTAGATCTTTTTAATATAGCATATGATACAACCAGATATTTATTCTATCTACATGCCAAATTTCAGCTCAATCGGTCCAGTAGTTTTTGCGTGATGGAGCAACAGACAGAAAGAGACCATTACATTTTTATACATATTAGTAAGGATCACACCCTTAACCCTGAAAAAATAGGGTTTCGGTTAATTGAACACTACAGTGTTTGTTGTCTACCAGTAACAAACATGTGTTCCAAATTTCATCAAAATCGGTCCTGTGGTTTAGGAGGAGATGTGGAACATACATACATACATACATTGACTTTTCTTTATATATATAAAAGTCAATGTATGTATGTATGTATGTATGTATGTTCCTCATCTCCTCCTAAACCACAGGACCGATTTTAATAAAATTTGGAACACGAGTTTGTCACTGATAGACAACAAACACTGTAGGGTTCAATTAACCGAAACCCTATTTTTTCAGGGTTAAGGGTGTGATCCTTACTAATATGTATAAAAATGTTATGGTCTCTGTCTGTCTGTTGCTCCATCACGCAAAAACTACCGGACCGATTGAGCTGAAATTTGGCACGTAGATAGAAAACATGACTGGCTGTAATATATGCTATATTAAAAAGCCCTCAGGGCCCCCACAAGCCCCCGAGGGTCACCCCTGGTGGTCAATGGCAAGCATTGGGTTCGGTTCAGTGGTTTAATGTTTTACTTTTTAAAAGTACATTCACTCAAGATATAGGACTGGAATTTTTTCTATCGGATAGCTGAATAAATGAAGTTTCTAATTTTATCAATCGATATCCTTCTAATCTCCGTATTTGTCTGAACTTCATGTTTTCAACTGAAAAATCTCACCTTTTTCTCTGAAATCAACAATAACATATTTCCTTGACAACCAGAGATTTGATTTTCAGAGAATATTCACGTCTCTAGCATTTAAATATCATGTCTTCTTACATGTCCATGATTGCACGTAGAAAGAAAATTTGTATCAGAAGGGCCCAGAGTTCCAAGGGCCCCATGATAGATTGCTTCAGGGGGTAATCGATAAATTCAAAGCATATTTACAACAAGTATACTCTTCAATGCCTATTATCAAAGCAGCTTTCATAGGGGCACTGCATATATATGAGAGAACACTTACGTAGTAAACGAGACACAAAGGAATAAAATAGATTACAAGCGCAACTAAATGCTCAAGAATATTAACGTGCAGCTCAAGAATATTAATATCAATGGTAATAATGCCTCTGTTGCTACAACAAACACGGCGTTGTTTATTATCGTTTTGTACTCAAATGAATTACACGTGGTGGAACTGTCTGCATCCGTCTCTCATTACGATTGTGAACAGTTTGTTAGACCAATTCCCGCATCATAAACGTTACGAGTCATTTATATATGTTTTTAAGTGTTCAAGTTCAGCTAACTAAGGTATATTCACTAAATCATCGAGCTGCCTACTCCAGACTCTCACTTTCCGCTGTGTTTCCCCTCCTTGGACTTGAAAATATATCCATCAACATGCCTAATAGAAGAATAAGTTACCTATCTAAAAATCTTCTAAAGAAAAATGAATGTCATATTTGCGAGAAAATGAGACTTTGAAAGAAAAACGACTAAAGTTAGACTTGGATGGTCAAATAAATACCCACCAGCGGTCTCATCTCCCCGTGGTGTTTCTCGGGTTACGCTAAGAACCGCACAACTTTCATCCTTACCTAACCTACGGACGGGTAACCAGCCATAAATCTGGTTCAAATATACACGCATCTGTTTCGAAACTTCAATCTGTTTTAAGATGGCGGAAATTATACTGACGTCACTAAATGCTTCTTACCCGAATGAAGAACGGAAATTCTGCGTAATGAACGTCATCCGTGCATGAAAATCGGCAAGTGCAATAAGAATCACCATAGATTTTTTATTTAGTAACCGAAACCAATGATTATGGCTACCCTTTATGCCGAAGGTGCAATCCGAGTGATGGAGGATTCATAGGTCAAATAAACATGGCTGCTGCAAATGCTTCATAGTACGTTGTCAACCGCTGGATTATACTCTACTCTCCAATCCTAATTAAGACACTCAACGCACATATCAACGTTGTATTGCGCAACTAAATCAAGTCATTGAATGCAAATATATTTATGTACACAAGGGAAGCGATGAAACTGCAAATCACTCAGAAGACGGCTCAAGAGAACCGGAGGGACGAGGTGACCAACTATCAACATTTGCTATTTAAGTAGTAATGAGTCTGCGTGGCCGATTTTTGGGTTTCCCGTGGATGAAAGTGGACCAACAGTCACTCATCTCTCCGTGCACCTGGAAAACGGTCAGCGTGTCTACTACAACAAACACAACATTCAAGATAGGTTACGAACTCCTCAAATGACCACGCTGACAGTTTTTCTTCAGGCTTTGTTGTTTTCTTATAAAATAAGTTCAACGTATTCCACACCCGTTGAATTTCAACGGGTATCTTCCGCTCGTATATATATAAAGATAGGCTTTTGGTAGGAGCTGACAGTTTTGTTTCGTATAATCGAGTTTTTACTGCAATTGCTTCTAAAGGAATAACAATGTGGTTTATCCATAATTTTGGGTCAGTTACCACTACGGAGGTAGACCAATCTTAAGAAATAGTAAATATACCTATGCTATAGCTCAGGTCATATTCTCAAGTCAAAGAATATGGGGAATGAAGGGTCATGCAAACCTTTACGGGCTGTAATTCTAACAATTTCTTTAAGAGTGATTTCAGCATGCTTAACGGAACTTAGAACTCTAACATTCAACCTCACTTAAATGTTGCACAATTATCGTATTTTTCACTTTCTCCACCTTTCATTATAACTATAAATCCTAATGTGTCTTTCCATTAGGTTTTAAAATGGTAGTAAAAACTTTCAAAAACTTTGAATTTGTTTTTTGAACTTGGAGTTGCGTGCCATTTTAAATCATTTTTTTCAGACTCTCCCAAACTTACGGGATAATTACTTAGCCCAGGTTTGCAGTCAAGCGTCGTTCCCTAATCCTAAATCAAGAACGGATAACGTCCTTCTCCGTTTGATAGCGTGTTCCAGCACTCGCTTAATTCTTCAGACCACGACTGCGTTTAGCACGAGGAAGTAAGTGGGTCACTAAGTACTCCGTAACCCCCAGTGTTCACGACTAGAATGACGTACGTGCGACGTACAGAATCTCTCATTACCACTCTCCGCTATTAATTATATGCCTTTGATACTCCAAGGCGCAATTCGCAGCACATACATCAGGTCGCACACAAAAGCCAAGAGGGGGGAGCCGCTGAGAATAAAAAAATAACACGGAGCTTGATGCAACTAAGAACGGGGAATTAAGCAAATGGGAGTAATTAAGGGATAGCTTTTTCAGCAAATTGCTGCCCTTCTGTTTTGTCTACTGCTTTGTTTCTCGCGAAAGGTTTTTATTTATTTTTTTTAGACATTACATCGTCCAGGACTTTATTGTCTTTAAGGCTGAAGAATAAATAACACGTCCACCTAATTTTTACAGGAGATGGTGAATCCAATTAAAAGAGCTGTATTCGTTAAAACTTTCCACTTCGGTGATCAAATTAATTTCTTGTGGACCAGATCACGAATACTAACGCTATGTTGCGTTTGTATTTTTGTTTCATCTGCACACCACGGCTTGGGCGATAATTCTCGGTTTAATGTTTCAAGGCTGTTGACTAACGTTTCCGAGACAGGCGAGCATAGCCTTTGAATAGGAACAATCACCCATTTCTGCGTAGATACCAAACCACCACGAGATAAAGATGGGTATAAATATAGGTTCACCACAAGGACGCTTAGCCTACCTAATTACCTAAGATGAAGTGTTTCAGGTAAACAACTAGATTAGCCGCAACTCATGGTACAAGTGGTGAGCCGAAATAAGCCACTCGTTCGAGAACTACTTCACTACGCTACTTGGATGAGGGTAAAGGAACTCTCAGTCATTGATGTTTGTTTTCTCATGGGCATGTTAGAAGAAAAAATCTTAGAGATACATCAATTTCCTGCCACTGACTGTAAAATTTGTTCATCTTTAACCTCGGTTCTAGTCCTGTCTCAGTGTTTTCAACTGACACTAATTTTAAACACTTCTACGAAAAGCGATATAAAATAAAATATCGATTATCTGTGCTAATAAATACAAGATGAAGCACGGATAACTAAAAACGTGGAAATTGTGGTGGTGATAAAAATGGACTACACCATTGGACCTACGTATTTAAAAAAATATTTAAAATAACGAGAAGAAAAAAAATACTGGAAAAATAGAGTATTTTTGTTACATCGAAATGTCGTAGTATATATTTTTGTCTTTGCGATTCTAATTTCAAAATTCTGAGGCGTAGTGAGCAGAGGGGTTATCGCAGACCAGATCTGGTTACAGATAAAAGAGAGTTTACTGCACTCATATAATTAAATCCTCATAATTTTGTATTCCGGTGAGTCAACTGGCGGAATTCTATATGGTTGGGTAAAAACAGCTATCTCCGTGTCCGTGCCCTCCTGCTGATCCTTGAATTTTTTTTAATGCTAAGGAGTTGTTTACACATGCAGGGTGACTAAATTATTCGGTGGGAAAAGGTTATTTTTGCGAGAGCCAGCGGAGAATTTTGTTATTTATTTTCACGTGAAAATAAGTGGGAGGTTTAATACGATCTCCTTCCCCTAGGGACTAGCATGTTAAGCGTCTCTTATATATCCTACGGGTTAGGGAGGAGGGGTCCTTGTACGGCGGCGGGGAAAGGGGTCGTAGTGGGGACGTCGGCGACACCCCTTTGTTGTCGAGTCTTTTGGTGCTTACGCAACGCTTCAACTCCACACGGTCATGGGAAGAGAGAGAGAGAGGGAGAAGCAGACAGGAGAAGGCGCTTTAGGTAAATGCGTTCGCCATTAATGACTCCGGTCGTTAGGATCCGGTAAGCCGGGGAAGAAGGGCTGTAGTTGGGGGGGGGATAGGAAGTTTGGGGGGGGCCTCAGTGAGTGTGTGTGTGTAAGGTGGAAGTGAGGCGATAACAATCAACACGCCTTGTTTTCTACTCTCCGCCCTTTCAAAATAAAGGTGAAAGCCAGGGGGTGGAGAAATAAAGGTGAAGTTAAGGGTGGGGAGGATGGACTCACCCACGTCCCCCCACGAGAAGCTATTAGAATAGAATAGATAGTTAGGTTTATTTTTATGCTTTGGGTACAAAATCCCTATAAGCAACAGAGTTGGTAATAAATCATGCAATACATGAATTTAGACATGATAAAGGAAAGCGTAGACCTGACGACGAAGGATTTTTGAAGCGTTGTAGTTCTGCGTGCAGGCATTTGAAGGTTTGATGGGTTACACAGTCTAGTAAACAATGTCCTAGTTTAAGGAGAATAACAAAAGTGGTCAGTTAGATACATCGGTTTTTTATAAACAATATAGAAAGGCATAAATCTGTATCTCGGTCGAGCAAAAATATCCAGCCAATGGAGTTTTTCCTTGTAGGGGGAAATAAGGTGGTGCTCAATTTTCAAAACTTTCCTTCCTTTTTATCTTCCTCTCATCCCTTTTTTCCACATCCCATATTCCAGAAATGGGTCCAGAAAATTGCCAGTCAATCAATATCCCCAGTCCCAATTTTGGGTGCGATTATTGTGACTCCCGGAGATACAGGATATCTCTCTAGAACGTTATTGTTACGGAGGTAATTATAGCCTTTTCAGGCGTAATCTTTGAAATTTGAGCTGACCTTGGGAGCCATAGGGCGCATGTGAAATTTCAGGTAGAATTAACTATTTTAAAGTGTGGTTGTGATATTAATTTTGGAATCACTGCGAATGTCTCTTTCAAAAACAGCAATTTAATTGAATCAGATTCACTGTATGAAGCTTTATCTTTGTTATACTATTTTTCAATTCCATTTGTTGTCATCTTACTGTTTCTTAATAAAATACAGTATATTATAAACAATACTCTATTAATCAAACAACCTAGCTTACTTATCAATGAGGAGATAACTTGTTCACACCATCCGGATCGTCCTGTTTTCAATGGATTAGTACAGGCAAACCGCAGCTTGGCAATCTTTCAACGAACCTTTTTACTGCGAATGCTTCGTTTCTTCAAATTTTAGTCGTTTTATGGCTTCGTTGGTGATCAGTAAAATTTAATAATTGCTATTCAACAATAGTTTTGCAAAGTTGGGTTAGATTTTCCTTCCAAATGTCTGCCCAAAATGAATAATTTTGATATCATGGTACATATAAGTACAAACTAATGATATAATTGAATAAAATATTAATTTCTTTTACATTCAACAAGTGATTTCTTTGTCATTTTTATTAATGTTTGCTAGATCCTTAGGGCAAGCTGTAATTTTAAACAAATTCCATTCTCTGCCAAGAGGAAGACTGTAAGACCCAAGAGAATGTCTCACTATTGCTATGCCCATCTCAGTGCCTAACTAATGCTAGTTGTCTAACGATGGCTGCCGCATTCCTTCCTTGCTTTCTTTGGATTGAGGCCTTGTCATCTGGGAAAAAAATAAAAAAGGCAGAATTCGCTGTTTGCCAAATCGGTTGCAAAATTTAATAAATACCACTTTGTTAAATAATATGTACCTCGTGGATTAGAATGATTAACTGTGAAAGCATTTGAGAACTTCTTTCGGATAGGAAGGTGTCCTTAAAACGCACAACAGAGAAACAAATACTAAAATGTCAGCAACGTTCCATTTTGTCAACTGCTACGAAGATAGTACAGTTCACCCAGAATGTTCTTCACCATCCGCGATGAATTAACCTACTTAATATTCTTCCGCGAACCAATTTAAGCGTCACGCCGAGTTCCGTCGCAGTGTGTCATAACCATGTTCTGTTTAAGTGTGGTAAAACGCGTCGTGCCGCTTCAATAAATTGTGGAAGAGTACAGAGTCTCTTCATTTGTAGTATATATCGAAAACTTCCACCAATCCCTGCCTGAAGGAGTTATATTTATTTCAGATGCTATTATCTTGATGGTTGATGCGTAGACTCTTTTTAATATAACTTTTGATCTTTTTATAGTAGATAAATAAAATTGGTTCATTATGGTGCGTTGACAGAAATTGTCGTATAATACCACGCATGAACCTCTGTTGTATTTATTTTTATATATTTCAATATATATTTATGTATTAGCCAAAAATATGTAATATAACAAAGCAAAAAAGGATTGCAAATTATAAGATTAGAATTAAAATTAAAATTGTTTCACAGTTATCACCAACGACTTGTCTGTTTCTCTTTAATGCGCAGCCTCCCTGGATGAACCCGGACCCCAATACCTACGTTTTTTAAAGCGCTTTTATCTGCATGAAAGCCACGCTTGATGCCTCAATTCACGGCTAATTGAAAGGTTATGATAGTCAGTTGTGAATAAGCACCTACTATGGAAACTATTTGATGCAATATGTTTTGGGTACGGTTGATTTCAGGGGGAATGTCCTCCAAACCACTCATCACCTGACTGAAATAAAAGAGATTCACAATAGCTTTCCTCACATTTTACGTGTTCAAGAACACTTCGAGGACTCAAATATACCCTTAGAAGCGAGAGAGAAAATTGAACATGCAATTCTTCAGCCCCATAAATGACCTCCTTCATTATTCTTGCTCCCGCCATTCTTTCTTTATCTTTCTTTCCAAGTCAGCACTCGCATTAGTCAAGCCGCTAATGTGACGCTTTCAAACTTGATTATCCCCAGCGCGTTTCGTAAACTTCGCTTCTTTGTCAATGCCTTGAGGAAATTCTTGGAAATGCGGATCCAAGCACGTCTTTACAAACTGCCCTCTTGCCTCCCTAGTGAGAATTGTTTGTCAGACAGTCAGCGCAGTTTGCCTCAGGGTAACATCCATGTTCAAGGTTTCTCACCTGGTCGAATTCTCGCAAACTATTTTTTGGGCTGGTTTGCCCCTCCCCCCTTCTCCTACCGAGTCAAAAAAAGGCTGCGGTGATGGAGTAGATTCACATGATGACTAGTTAAAAAATGTATTCTTATAATAACTTCAAAATGTATGGAGAATTTTGACGAAATATTCGTAATTTTGGCTCTTATTTGATTGTCAAGATATGCTTGTAATGGTGTAATCCATCTGCGAATTATATAAAATATCCTTGAAATTATACAGGATATTCCCTAAATGATTTATTTTCCAAGTTCTATCTCTTTAGTGTTAATATACCGTAGCCTTATTGAGGGTCCGCAAATACTTTTAGCCGCGCATTCAGTTGGAAAATTATTAGTTATGACTTATGAGCATAATTCAATGGCACCTTGATAGTTCATCGTTTCCCAGCTGTCAATTTCAATGGACATATTTAGAAGCTGAATAGTGATATAGCTTCGTTCTTTTTGTAAAGATATCGAATATGTTTTGCCGAATGTCATCCCCGACGTTTGACGACATGGTCAGGCTTCAAGATTATAGGTTAGAAGAACAAGAAATACATAGTAACCCAGAAAAACCAAGTAAACAATCAAAACCAATACATAGTAATAAGAAAAACCCTATTAACCCAGCCTACTTCTTCCTTAATTTGACTTCCAGCAATATTTTTATACAAGTGTACATGAACTGGTATACTTACTTCCTACTGTGTTCTTTGGCTGACTTCTGGTATCTATTAATTACATCGGTACGGACTTAGTAAATATCCGGGCATTTATTGGTAATTATTTATCGAAATTACGCATGGTGGTATACATTCATCTAGATTAAGAGTTATAATTTTGGTTAAATTCCCATACTTGGTTGGAAATCACCGCCAATGGTCTCTGTCTATCGAACAGTACAGCAAAAAGTGGTTTGTAGCTGTTTTATAGAAATAAAAATTATTTATCTTGGTAGTAGGTTTGTTGAGGTCGATGGAGTTGGTGTGGAAGAGGGTAGCTTTCGTACTCATGGCCCGGGCACGATTCCCGGCTTTGAAGGAGATTTTTAGTGGAATCCTGATCCTTTCTTGAGAGTTAATAGAAGGGTACTTCAATGATACTGCTTTTTCCGTCGGATGGGATGATAGATAGTGAAACCTTGGGCGTCTATCATTATCGCTTATTCCGACGCTGAAGTTTCCACTAAACATCAATCCCAGACTATCCTTTCCCTTGCCAACCTATCCACTTATCCCCAATGGCAGAGATAAAATAAGCTACCGGATCCTAGCACATTAAAGTACGGAAATTTGTTTCCAACCGTCTCCATTAGCCGAGTATTTTTTAAGGCAAAATAGTGACTCATCGAGGAACCCAAATGGAATCAAAAACGGTTAATATTCAAAAGAAACGTGAAGTAAATCGATGTTTAATACATTTGATGACCGATGTAGATACCTAAATGGGCGAAGCAGTAGCAATATGTCACTGCACATGGCATCTATGTACGGCGCACCGTGTAGAAAACACGAGTTATCTCGTGATCCATCCGTAAAAAATATCACGCAAAAAATACGAGTAATTTCGTGATCTATCCGGAATGTGCTAGTAATTACTATTCCCATTTTAGAATGAGTATTACATTTCACGAATAATCCTTCCTTCACCGACTTCACAACCCATATTTTGTCGCCGTTTGCCATTTTGAGATACGAGCGATTACCTCCGTACAGCCCCGACGTCGCACGCTGTGATATCCACATGTTCCTCGCCAAGAAGAAGCACCAAGGAGAGATGAAGATCGCGACGGACGACGAGGTGCAAGAGGAGGTCAACGCCTATCTTCGCAACGCGGACGGAAGCTGGTATGACGACGGGGTACAAAAGTTTATCGTGCGGATGAGGAAAGTCATCAAGCGCCAGGGTGACTACATCAAAAAATAGCTGAAGCCATGACCTTTCCAACGATATATCCAACAATGTAAATAAATGTCATTTTCTATGAAAAAAATAATTGGAGACCTTACTTTTAAGTTTGCCCTCGTATTTCTATAAGCTCCGCTATACAATCCAAGCCTATTTTGCCCCACACTTCTTTTCCTTGGGCATATTCCATTAAGTCTTATATAAACGGGAAAATGTATTGTGCCGGAATTGACCTCCAACCTTGCGCCCTGCCATGTCAGATTGAATGTCGGCCACCGATGGTGAGCAACCTTCCACCGCTGTGTTCACGTAAAGCCACAGGCAGTGGCCAAATTAGGGAAACAATTAAGCGTGGGTTTCTGATTTGCATAGGAAATGGATGACATTAAAATTGCATTATCGATGATTTGCGATATTAATAAATGTATATATTTTTTAGTTTGCTAGAGATAAATGATCATCATAGTTATTGACATGCTCTGCCCATCGTGTGGAAAGGGCCCAGCTACATTGTCACACCGGATCCCGTAAGGTCACCGAAGCCGAGCAATTTTGGGCCCGGACAGCGGTTGGATGGGTGACCATGCATACCTTTACCGTGGTGCTCTTGCCCCTTGTCTGCATGTGGCAGACAGGCATGGTGTTGGCAAAATGGACCATAATGGTCTACTTGCCCGGGTACCTGTCGAAGATCCCCCCTACAAACAATCTGCAACAATCTGTATTGCAATGCTCTGTAATCGTAAACATAGGTGCTCATTGATCATTTATCTGTTCATGGTTTCTCATAAAAATGAAAAATGACAACATATTTTTTTTTTATTGTTCTCATACTCACAGATTAGTTAAATCCATATTCAGCACCCATTTCGAAATTCCTCTTTCTATTCATACTATTTTTTCCCCTATTCACAAAAAAACAATGGCGAAAATGTGATATACTTTTCTGCTGGATCGTAAGAAAAATTGAACGTGTACTAAACTTTACCAGAGCAGAGCAATGTCAAGCGATTCGATCGCATGCGACTAGAAGGCTTGCGATTTGGTTTATCAGACGAAGAAATTTGCCGCCAGCCAATTCCGGTGTCGGCTTAGGTGTCATAAATGTCATGATGTGTGCAGCGCTTATGACTCCTCGGTATTACATTTATGTAATTAGAACACCGTCTTTCCAGGTTCTCTTGTAACTATGATTTTTTTTTCAATTTAACGAAGATCTCAAATACCCTCGTACTTTCCCCTGGAATCTCATCTCCATTGTCTCAAAAGCCCTTAGGTCGGCTTTTCTAGATGAAACTGATATTACACTTGGTACAGTAATCTGGGTATAGCCATTAATTACCTTGTGTAGTTTTATTCCTGTCTTTTTATGAACCTTATTTCCTGTAGTTCTCGGTGTTGTCTCACATATTCTTTTAAATCTGCTTGTTTTGATGGTAACTTCCTTTATAGTATAATAATTATTAATCACTGGACACGATTGATAGCTGAGAAGTGATAATGGTTCTGATGTTGATTACAGTTCTCGATCTCACGGGGAAGGTGCCTTTGAATTACATTACCTTCGTTTTTTTCACTATTGTTTTTGAATTTCATGTTTGGCCGACGATCCATCTTCGCAAATGATCTTTATAGGGGACACCACGTACTACACTGCATGTACGGTAATTAAGTGTTTTTGATATGATTATGACGGCATAGCAGTGGAAACGTGTGTCCGTGACACGTGAAGATACCCTAACCCTCAAGGGTGTGTTAGTGTAGCAGGAGATTAAGATTCCCGCTCCTTCGGTTTATGTGTAAGAGATAGAGCAAGAACTGCACAAAAATACCAACCAAATGTGTCAGTGTACAGCCCCACCGAGGGGTCCCTCATTACACTTGTCAGTGCCTTCTTCCCAAAGAAAGGAATGTTATTTTAAGAATTTGCTTCCTTATTTAGCCATTCTATGAAGGGTATTTCTTTAATGATGCAGAAAAATAGGTGCGTCACATCCACATCACCAGTACAGCTGTTTACTGATAACAATAACAAATAATACTTATTTATTCTACATAACATCACACTTCATCAATGCTTTTTTGATTATGTGGAATCTTTAGATAGCCAAAATATTGATACATGTTCAGAAACCATGTACTTGTACATTATTATTTATTAAAAAACTATTGGTCGTGCATTGTTGCTGTTTCAATAGTAGAGTTACCCACAAGGGTGTGTCAGTGTAGCAGGAGATTAAGATTCCCGCTCCTTCGGTTTGTGTGTAAGAGATAGAGCAGGAACTGCACTAAAATACCAACCAAGTGTGTCAGTGTACATCCCCACCAGCCCCAGGGTATATGAAATACTATCACTAACATTTACGAATGTAAAATTCCCATATAAATTATTATATATCTCTTCAATATCATGGAAATCTGGAAGTTGGCATAACAGTTTAAGAGCCAAATAAATGTGACATCTCTGAAATGTGGTCATGTGGGCTCTATGACGTTGAAAATCTAACCGAGCACGAAAATTTGATCTATATTGCCACGAAAATATACTAGCCTAATCCCCGCTTCCCAAGAAAAAATATTTCAAAACTGTGCAACACTAAGTAGCGCGATAGGAGAATTTTTAGGTTACGATAAAAAAGAAGGAAGAGGTGATGACGATAGTTTTAGTCAAACTCACAATGTTCTTTTTAATATATTAATCGACTTTTATCATCCATAAGATCTACATTGATCAAAAAATATTTTGTTGCGAAGACCTAAGTGAAAGAAAAAGCAACTAATCCTAGCAAATTCGATTTACTGATTACGAATCAAATCGTCTTTCATCTGCCCATTGCAATTACGAACGTAATTAAATTTGATTATATATACTTAAAAAAAAAGATTTGCTTGCTCTATTATTTTATGTACCACTATCAATAATATCTTTAGAAAAATAATCGCCTTCAGAATTAAATTTTACAAAAATCTCTCGGTGCGTTTTAGTTCAAGCTGTATTAATTTAATTTTAAATTAATTTTTGCTATTAAACTTAGCGATGAATATAAAAAACAAAGCATACATAATTTGCAGCAGACATCGGCAACATTAAAGAATTTCGTACTACCACCGCTGCGAGCATGTGAAATCACAGCGCAACAAAATATTAAAAAAATATATTCTTAATTTCAACCACGTTTATATAATAAATAGCGCTACTTACAGGTAAACGAGGATCAGGGCTGTGATCGCGGTTCACCATAACACGTTCGCTTTCGTTATCGTTATTTTTCAATTTCGCTCATCAGAGAAAAAGCGTGATCGTCGTTCTTCAAACTGTATCAGGTGCTTTAAATCACTAGTTATAATCGATTAAGTGCATTCTTAGGATAGTCACTTTGAGTGTTATGACCCGGGCCCCCATCCGCGTGGCGGGGAACCCGGGAGCATAAGATTTTACGTGGGTTCTTGCCCTTGGTGTCGGGAAGCGAATAATCACACACAAATATTTAAAGTCTTTTTCTCAAAGTTTATTTCCATTTAAAATCCCAAAAGAATCAATTCAATGTACCAATAGCAAGTAATGAATATGTGCGTCTAGAATAGCAGAAAGTGAAAACATTACCAATGTCTCGGGAAGGAGAGGAGCTGCTGGTGATGGCACGGGTGGATAGCGAGGCGCTTCGGTAGCACGGGCCCCATGGCCCGCGCTTCGACTCCCACTGACGGCTACATTGTGACTGTACCGTCAGTGAATGGTTGCAGAGTAACCATTAGCCGATCACTGTCCGATGAGAGACTAGTGAATCACTGTCTGACTGCCTGCTGGACGAGTGTCGAGTGTACTCCCTCATAGCGTCTCCACCGTGCCATTATATAGGAAAGGTGAAACTAGGATGTTTTCGACAAAATGGCAAGGGAGGGAGGGGAAGAAGAAGAGGAAGGTTAGCCGTTCTCGAAAGTAAAAGGTACAGTTCCCGAGGTATAGTTTGACATAGCTGGCTATTCTGAGACGTCACACAACAACACATTTATGCATATTTTGGGAAATGGAATTCTTCCATTTCCGGATCATTACATGAGCATTTCCCGTTTAGAGCGGTTTTCTTTTTGGAAAACGATGACAACGCGAAGGAATGAATCATAATTCCACCCCACAACCGTGATCATCATAGAAAGTTTATTGAGACAATGACGCTGTTCCTCTCTTTTGATTCACCAAAAGAGTGTCTAGAGTTGATTAAAAAATCAGTTGATGCTGTGCACCTCGCAAACTAATTAGAATCTTTCCGGCAAAGCGTCTGGTGGGTTCAGCGAAGGAGTATTTGAGGAAATATGTGAGAAAAAAATGTAACCACCGTAAATGGAAAAGGGAAGATTGAATAAAAGTGGGGAGGGATGGATATGGGTTGGAGGTTTTTCAGGAGAAGGAAGGGAATGAAAGAAAAAGGACTTTTTTTAATTGGGGGGGGGGAAGTGGGATGTACGGTTTGTAAAGAAAAAGACTAGAGTTAAGGAGGGTGGGAAGATGCGTTGAGATGAAGGAGAGAGGAGAAGTTGGGGGGAGTGGAAGGGGAGGATTAGGAAGAGAGGGTGGTGGCAGGGAGGAATCTGAGAAAGAGCAGTGCGTGGGTTTGACATGGATGGATGAGCGGCAGCAGTAAATGAGTCGCTTGGCTCGGGAGGATGAGTGAATGGGTCTTAGGTGGAAGGAGCGGTGGAGGATGGGTGGGAGAGGGGACGAAAGCTTTGAGGGGGGAGGATAGGAGGAGAAGGAGACAAAGAGATATGTATAATGAATACTGTGGGGAGAAAGATGGAGGGAGAGACAGAGAGGGAGGAGGGGAGAGAGACAAATGGAGGGAAACAGGGGCGGGGACAGGAAACTCGATATTGATGTGAGAGAGAGGGTAGGAGGGGGTGGGGGGGTAAACGATTGGGGAAAACCTGGCGATGGCGTCGACGGTGATGGCAGTAGGTGTCAAGATTTTCAGCCCTTATGAGATCGCTGATTGAGGTATCCGGTGGGGATACGTGCACGTTCGCATCCATCTCTAACGAGACACAACAAAACGGGAGTCATAACAACGTCATTACGCGTACACATATGCTTATAAAATATGTTTATCATATTTATATAGATATTTTAGGCGAAAAAACTATAAAATAATTATTTTCAGGTGTGACTTAGAGTAACCACTGCATTCAAGTTCAGTTAAAGCATATGCTTTTGCAAAGTTCAATACATTATATTTTTACTCCCTGAATATTAGCTCACACTGTTTGTCTGCTCGTCTGTGTACGTACAAACCCATTTTCTCTCATCCAATCGATCTGAAATTTGGTCCATAGTCTCCTTGTGTCCAACGATTAATTTTAACATACCCACACACACACATACATACCCAGTGACTTAATTATATTAAAATGTATTTGTATGAAAATAAAAGAGCATTTAAAGATCGTTATATGCCACTCCTTGCTATCAACCGGTAGCCCAGGGGTAAGGTAGTGGACTGTGGCGCGGAAGATGTGGTTTCCCCTGCTGAGGAAATTATTTTTCTTCTTTTTTTCATATCCGTTTTTACTTACATCTTTAGAAATTTTGTTTTCATCATCGCATCATCCTCTTAACTTTTTTGCAATATTTTACTCGTTAATTATTCATTAATGACGGCGATTCAAGCTAGCACTTAGCACTTGGACGTTGTGGCAGATGGACCGTGGTGAGCCAACAACTGTGAATATCGCTATTGAATATAAAACAATGAATATAAATGTCATCGAGTTACTAATGTTCCTAATGGTCGTCGAATGTCTGAATAATGTGACACATCAGTGAAGATAGAATGATTTCCTTTCACAAATTAAATGTATTAGCAATGTGATAATACAATATTTAATGGCAAAGACACCATAAAACAATGAAAAAATATAACAAAATGCACTGAGAATATGAGATATTAAAACGTGACGTAATGCATATGAAAATAAAGGGAGTATAATAAAAACTGTGCTTTTATGAGGTTATTTTTTTAACTTATAACTGGTTTTGCCGGAAATTGGCTCATCAGTTTTATTCTGTCTATTATTCTGATCATTAATGACTCCAAAAGTAAAATTTTATCTCAGTCGTCTTATACACACATTGAAGTCACAGATGGGGGAATTTACAAATTAGAAATTGTGTATTTAATCTGTTACATGAAATGAATGCTTGAAAAGCCATCACTGATCAGGTTTTAAACGTTTATGTTTTCCAAAGGTTTTTTTAAAAGATGTTATTTTGGGGTTGTGTTTAGTGATTTAAAAACGCTTTTACAAAATTAAGCTCTACGTTAGCTAAAATTGATAATGGTTAAGTTCAGAATGATTGAATTGGTATCGTAAGCTACCAAGCAAGTAAGGCATCATACAAAAGGATTAATTTTCCGTATTAAAAACACTTCCAAATAAAACGTTCATGTATAATAATTTAAGGCACGTAGAAAAAAAATTTACATTCGCTTTCTCTTTTCTGACTTTATTTCTTATTTTTATATCAAGATAAAAGCGAGGTTAAATGAATGTGAAATGAAAAAGAGAGTTGGATATGTCACTCGCAAACAGCATATTTAATGATTATAAAACCCACTCTGGCTTTGACGCCATGCCATGAAGTTCTCTACTTAAATAATGAGTGTTCATAGCATATTATTAAGCCGTGTGGCATTTTCCCCCCTGTTTTTTTGGGCAATTCTCCTCTTTGGACAGTTTCTCCTCTGCGAAATGTTTATCCTCCGGACTTAGCCGAAGGACTTGCCCGAACGACATGCGCGCTAACGACATGTGCGCCAACGACGGCCAAAATGCCTACGACTACAAAATGCAGCGACTACTGCCAGCGACTTCTGCCACGACTTCTGCCACACCTTTCGCCGCACCATTCGCCGCACCATTCGCCGCACCATTCGCCGCACCATTCGCCGCACCATTCCCTCACCAGGTCCTGCCCCGCTTTTATAGCCAGTAAAGTGAGGAAGGATACCAAAAATGCGGTCATCCTGACCAAGGCTCAAAGGCTGTGATCCTGTATTCTGCGGCCGACGCCAGAAAACAGTTCCTGGCGCTCCAATTAAAAACTGCCACCCTATCTATCACCCATCCCATTATTTCCTCCCCTCCATGGCTACCAATCGCCAACCTCCTGACCTTACCCATTCCACCTTCGTCCTTGTCGACAGACCCCCTCCTCAGCTGACTCGTGTCTAAGCTCGCCCTCTATTGCTTCCGAGACGCCGACCGGGTAACACCGTTGTGTGAGCCTGCTGACTAAGTCACTTTTGTACTTAAGAGAGAAGCTCAACCTCTCGTACTTGTTAAACTTAAACTATTTTCCGACTGGAAACTTTGATTACGGTCGCCTGGCACTCGACCTATGGGTAAATTATTGTAATTGGTTTGGTTCTATTTTGTGATTTGTAAAATATATTGATAAGTTAAGTTTATGATTGATAATACTTGTGTTTCGTTCGTTTTCCTCATTTTTCTCACCCGAGCTTGGAAAGAGTTTGTGTTTTCAAGAGTGTTATCGGCGAGAAAATCTGCTCCTTCTCCCGATAGCGCTACAGCCGGTAATGTATTTAAGAACCATGTTATTATTGAAAATGATGATTCGTTTAACTTGCACGTCACTCTGAAAAACAATGTCACTGTTTACGTCTGCTCTACCGTATTAAGCTAAACAATATCTTTGAACGATTGAAAGGAAAATATATCATGATACTCCAAGCAATTTATGGGTAGTGAATTTGAGTTAAATTTGCATTATGATGAGGAATGACAGATGTTTTGAGAACTAATGTGTTAGAAGTGTATGGGAATTTGTTATCATTCAATTTTTTCCCTAGGTACTTTCCTTGTTTTTCCTCATTCTATTTTTCATCGATAACTGCGCAGAACTCAGTAGATATCTTGGCCTACACCGCCTGCGAGAGATTCTTGGAGGAGTGCCTAACAGTAACACTCTTGTCTTACTACATTTTCAAATAAGTCAACGTCTCCATGTAATATTCTTTCCGTCTTGACTTCCACTTTCTCCAAATTCAAACGAAAATTCTAATGCTTCAGCCTAGGTGGTCATGGGAAATACTACATTGGCATGCGGTCATCAGCTAGTATCCCCACATGATGGTCTGAGAATCAGTCAGACAAAAAAACAACATTCTTATCTATTGATCCTAAAAAAAAGGAGGGACCAAGCAACCCCAATTTGGAAGTCGATATGATGGCAATCTTATTTTCGCAGGGCATCATTAAATGTATACAAGACATGCGATCATCATGAGCAGGAATCCTCAATTCTGAGCTCTCGAACTCCCTTCAATCAATCACGGGACACAATGCAACATCGTGAGTTTTCTTTGCCTCTCAGCAGGGGACTGAGCGAACAAAAGACAATCGATTTCCACGATTAAATCTCTTCTTGGACGAGGTCGTTAAATAGTCCTCACAGTGACTCTTGCTTTTAAAAATGAAAAACTAAAATTGCTGGAAACAATTGAACACCTCTATTACTTTTTAGTAATCTGACGCAAGCCATTCAAAGCGTCAGGGATCAAGGCCACACCCGATTCCGATCAATTAAATTTTTTTGCCCACACCCAGAGTCTACACAAAAAGCAATCGTGAGACTCTGATTTCTAGTTTCCTATTAATTTATGAACCTCAGGAAGACGTATTGTGTAGTCTCTCAGTGGGTTGTTCAATGCAATTTAGGATTAGCGTCCTCTAGTGCCTTTCACGGATCGGAAAATAACCAAATAAGAGGATTTCTTAAAGCTAAACGAGTATGTTCTTATGAGGAATAACAACCTTGCACCGACTTACCTCTTGCAACTGACTGTCGACCTTGAACTGGGTTTATGTCAGGTTTTCATAGAAAAAAATTCCTATTATAAAAATAATTTTAAATTTTGAACTCATTTAATAGTGAGGATATGGTTACATAAAAATTCAATCGAAGGTTTTGTGCGAGCATAGTAAGATGTTGTAATGACGATGACCGTTGGCGTTCACTAGTCAAGTAACATGGATAATGGCGGTTCCATTACCTGATGCGGGTACCATGACTTGTTTCCAACAATCTTTTCAGAGCATCGATAAAAACTAGGGAACGTGAGCTCTACGGCCTTAAAGTTATAAGGTATAAAAAAAATAAAAAATAAACTTTTTTTTTAATACCTTAGAGCATCGATAGTTATATTTGATATATTTTCTTCCAGTTACAACAATTTTTAATTCTTTAGTACTTAGCAAAATGCATTAAGTTTAAGATAAACACCCTAATTCTCAGGTCAAAAACAAACCCATCTATTGAACCTTTTTTTGCGTACAGCAGGCAATACATTTGAAAACCTTTAACCAATTCCATTTAAAACCTATTTTAAAATTATAACTAACCTCAGGACTAAGAACACATTTTGGGGTTCCGTGAAGTAGCAGTGGCGCTAATTTTTATGGACTATTTTAGTATTCAGTTTGAGTTTTTTCAAATCACCGAATTAATTTTAATAATATTCTTTTAAAAAAAATGAAATAACTTTCCCTTTGTTTATAAAGTTTTAAGAGTAGCAGTCACATTACTCTTTTAAAGACCTCTTACAGTTTATTTCGAAATCAATTTATATTCTTTTGGAAGTGTGCACGGAAATGTTATCCTTCTTCATATGAATTTACTGATGATATACCTGAATAAAACAACGCATGAACATTATAAATTTGTGCGACATGCCGGAATTATGTTGACTAAAATGAATATGCACACGGATTATTTTTACTTTGATGGTTAAACTATCGATGGTGTGGCCAAGTTCAATGCTCAATCTTTGCACTTTGCTTTGCGAATAATTAGTGATTTCATTCTGCAAAAGAATCATCCCTTTAAATGATTTCTCATTCTTTAATGCATCAATTCAGTTTTGTCACTAAACTTTCTTTGGAAGAAACATTTTAGTTTCTTTGACTGTCACATTGTCTCAGAAAGGAATTTATCTCACGATCGGAACTGCATCTCTTTCATTCCAACAAACCGCAGGGATTCATATATTATTAATGTTGTATCTAAACTATCGTTTTAATCCCACATGCACAGTTTCCTTTATGTTTTATTATCCTCGCTTTCTCATTTCACTTTATTTCTCTACATCAACCCTCTGGCGCCAGCTTTACATCGATGTTATGCCAACTGAGTCGTGGAAGCTGCCCCCAACCTGCACCCCCACCCCACACACTATCTCTTCATCTGCTGGCATACGAGGTTCTGAGCAGTGGCGCAGACTTGCCATCAATCACGCCCATAATCCCAAGGGCGGTTGGGTCCGACAAAATATTACGCATATCTAGCCTAGTTACACGCATCCATGGCCTGCTATCGTGTATCTTTTAGACCTCCAACGCTTCTGCTCCACCGCCTGTGATAGTCCTCTTTGTTGTTACTGCTTCCAGTGACGAATAATGTACGGCCTGGCACTATTCAGCACCTATACTGAGCCTCACAATCCTTATTTTTGCTTTTTTTAAATGGCATTGAAGTTAAGATAATTGCCAGCAACATATAATATGCGCGTGATTTGCTACGCTTCCCTGGCTTGATGTGGTGGAACAACTTCATATCGAACTACTATTACGCATTTACTATTTTACCATTCTCAAGTTTGATTTCACATGTAATTTTGATTGTATTGCATATTATCTAGATTTAAATATGAGGAAATGAGAAATTCCAGGCGGGACGCAGTGGAGTTTGATCATGGTGATATATCCAGTGAAAATTTGCATCTTGCAAAATGTTCATCGTTTAAAATTGCCATGAGCAGGAAAGCGATTACTATTGAACTTTGGAATGCTATAAAACTATAGAAACGCGCGTCAAAGATACTTTAAAACAAAGTCTTTCCGCGGCATCATTTCAAGTTGTAACTTTAATAAAAATGGCACCAGATTTTGCAATAAATAGTTAATTTATAAGGTAATATTCTGTAATACTTGAAAATATTCCGACAATATAACAAAATATATCGAGATCATTATGCAATTAGGCACTGGAATCATGGTTTTGAAGCTGAGGAAGGAAAGAGAGGTAATTTCTCGAGAACTTCTCCCGAGAGAATCTCTCGGGAGAAGTTCTCGAGAGAAGAGAGGCTTACTGGTGGAGGATCCATCGGAACACTGATGTCACTGCTATGTGAAACATTTGAGTTATGAACCCTTTTGTAGTGATCTCCGCTAACATATTTAATGACCACAACAATCAGAATGTATATTATTACAGTATCAGGCTTAACTTTGTGGAAACGCGACACATCAAATTATTTCTCGCTTTATACTGAATGACCTTGAAAATGACATTGGGTGTTGAAACCATGGTCGGTAAAGATAATAAAAAAAGGATGGAATGTACGTATGTAGCGTTAAATTATTTCAAAATATATAGATAAAAACTAATTTTAACTGTGTATTTCCACGGTATGTTATTCACCACTAAAGAGCAAATTGTAAGGTATTATCATATAGATGAACTTGGTAGGATTTATTTCGTAATTTTTGTACCTTTTGCTGTTAATTCGGCACGGTCAAGAAAATACATCATATTTATGGACCACAGAAATCTTTTTTTTACCTTTTTCCTTCACTTCAATCCGTTAAGTCATATGAACCAATAATCAGTTGTAACGTTTTTCAAAGGCATATTTTTTCGTTTTTCACATCTTTTAAAAATATTTTTTGCTCTACGCTCAGCGATGCTAATACGTGTCATAGCACGTGATAAATGGTCCAAGGGAGCTGCTTAATAGTACCACTACATCAGTTGCAGTATTTTTGAGTGCACCATTCCTTAGAGTTGTGTTTACAACTGGAAGTGTATGAGATGAATTACATCTATTCCTGATGCTGTAGGTGATCAAAAATAAAAAATCTTATAAATCGATTTGTGTTCATGATATGTGTATTTTAAGTCTGGTGGAAGAAAAATCTCATAGTATACACCTTAATTCATAAAATTCGTAGCCACTAGGACTGGTCGGAGTTCTTTTCTATATTTTCAAATTATGTAATGAAAAATTAAATTAGTCTATTATCGATGCATAAGTAATTCAACGTTTCATGGAAAAATTCATGGATTCATAAACCCAGGGTGTTTGTAACTGATGAGATAAACTTTCTCAGCATACAGCATCCAGTATTTGCAAAAATGCTTTGAGATGTTATCTTAAAAGGTAAATGACTAGTTTCTGAAATTGGAAGTTGAAGTGAAATGGAAAAAAGTTTTTCCATTTCACTTCAAATTCCATTTACCCAGTGAGGCAAACATGGTAAAGAAGTATTTATTCGCAAAGCTGTTTTATTTTTTTTATTTTCAAAAGTCTTTTGTCAAGTAAAAATAATGAAATTACAAGGATGATAGATTATCATGTTATCGTGAGTTCATTGCATGAATAGAAAAAAATATATTCAGAAACATTTTATTCTTCATCTACACGGTATTTAAGTTAAAAAAATGAGTCACATCTTTTTATTCTGTATTGTTTGTAGTTTCCGAGGTCTAGACGTGATCACCCTCGCAAAATAAACTTTAATGTCCATTCGGCAAAGGCCAACTAAGCCATGAACTCCGTTCCAACTGTGAACTTAACCTTGACTGCTTGGAATTCAATCCTTATGCTCTATTCAAGCGCCTATTCCTAATAAAGGAGACAATGGAGAGAGAGGGAACATTTTGTTTTCCAGATGGTGAATTGAACGGGACAATAAAAGCGTCAAAGGATCCGGAATAAATCCCTCCACCTCGAAGGCAGTGAAATGTATACAGAAGAGATTGTCCCTTATGCGAACGGCTGGTGGGAAGCGTTAGATAACTAATATTTTCATACTACCCTGGGAGCCACCGCGGAGGCGTGTGGCTGGGGGTGTTAGCGCACTAGACATGAAAGGGGAGGGAATAGGGAGAAGGAGGGGGGAGAGAGCAAAGGTGAATAGTTTGCAAACGGTGTGTCTTGTGTTAGTGTAACGCTATTTTGTTGTAAGCGCTAATGGTGCGCGGAATTATTGACTGCTGTACCTATCCGTTTGGCAGTGTAATATTTTTTATTTTGCCACTTCTGTCAGTTATATAAAGATGGACCGGGTCAACATAATCTCCTCCAGGTCGTACTAAAACTCGTTTGATCTGAAATTTCCAAGCAATCTATGGCTCGCGTGTAGCCTTCGAGTCTCTTAAGTCTCCTAACCTACTCCTTCCATCATCTCTGTAACACTTTCCGTTTGCTCTTCCTATTTTAACGAAGCGCATGGATTTCCCTCTAAGTATTTCATTTTTTTTATAAAGAGGATGAACAAAATTGAATTGGGAGGAGGTTGTGATCACCCCATTGCAAGGTAAACATTTATATAACCGCAGAGATTCATAACTGAAGAATTCACTGTCTAAATCTGTATGTTAGCATATTAATTAAATTTTTCATGATTTTTGTATTTTTTCCTTTGAGGTCATTTTGTACTTTTTATACCCGCCATGTCATGATGGTAGCTCCCCAGAGGAATTACTTTTTAGTTGTTCAAAGCTCGGATGCTTTAATTAGCTTTTGTGTATTTTCTTCACGCACAAGAGTAATTAATATATATCCTTATACATCTACGTATAATTGACGCTAGAAGGGGAATTAAAGGTGATGAATACAACAGTAATAGAATTTGTAAAGCAAAGATGAAGCTTAGTGGGAAAATCCAGTTTTTTTTTATTTTTTACTGTGCTCTTACGCCCAAATTTAACATCATCATCAGTTTCTCGTCACAAGCATCTTATTTCTCCATTTCTAAACGCATCATCGAGCTCATCTTTCTCATCGCAGACGCAGTATCTGCCCGACTGCAGGAAGTGCTCAATGCTACGCGGGACAAAGTGGTGCAATTATATCGTAGGATGATATATTGCTCCACGAATAGTGGTGATTTTATTCTCATTTCAGTAGGTAGTTAAGAAGCAACAGATCCCTCCAGGCAGAAAGGTCGTTAATTCTCAGAGGAAAGCAGGATTTGTTTTAAGGCTTTCACCACTACAATACTCGTTAAGATTGGTCTTCTAGGACGTTATATTTTTCTCAGATACTGCAAAATTATCCACGATAATAAGGAATAACCAAGCGAAATTACAATGTATTATTATAAAACATTTCCATGGAAAGGGCTATGGATTTTTATTCTCTCTGAATGTTCTTTATTTACAAGCAACAGTCTATTTTTTGTTTTCATCCAAGAAGTGTTCTTCATAAATATTAAAATCATGGTCTTTGATACCTGAAATACTAACATTGCTAGTATTTTCAAGGTTATCTTCTTTGCCGAAGATAACCAGGGAATAGAATTTCTGAATTGCATAGTTCTTCCCTGGTTACCTATTCTGGTCAAATAAGGCATTTTTATTTAGGAACCCTGGCTCCAAACAATTTTATGCTAAGCATCATTGACCCAGAAAATTTTTCTACTAATAATTCCTGGGTGTTTTGCTTATCTTCTTATATCCCGTAGGTTTGGAAAAAAGTGAAGAACATTGAATTCCTTCATACTATTAGATTAGATTGCTGTTGGGGGGGCCTTCGTCAGGAGCCCGGGAACTTAGACCTTTCTTGGTCCATTGTGCCAACCCCATGCCTGTCTGCCACTTGCAGACAGGGGACATGAGTACCTCGGTAGAGGTATGGAGGATAGGCCTCGCCCTGCCTCACCCCAGTACCAGGTATGGAGGATGTCTTCCCTCCAACCGGCCCGGTCTGGGTCTCCCTCCGGCCTCCCGGTATAGGTATGGAGGGAGTATCATCTCTCCATCCATACCTGGTCGAGGTATGGAGGAGGGTCACCCATCCAACCACCGTCCGGGCCCAACGATGCTTAACTTTGGTGTTCTGATGGGAACCGGTGTTTCAACGTGGCTAGGTCCTTGCCTCCTTCATATTATAGTCTTAAGTTAATTTTATCACAAATTCCACCGTCATCCTTCGGTACTGTTCATTTTTTATGGGTTTCATGTAATATTTTTCCGCTTTTTCATTATAACTCAAACTCTTTCAAATTTTCAGCTATAAAATTACATAGTCATCATGCGTTGGGATCACTCAGACCTTTTGAAATTACACGTGACTGAAGACTATACTTAAGTTACAGTGAAGTATTTCTATTTTTGTGTATATAAGGAGAAGCTTTCCTACAAACTGCGAAAACGGGCGAGCTGTCACCATTTAGGGGAGTGGAAATAGACAGATCCTTAATACTACCCTTCCTAAAATCTTCAACCATCCGCGGCCAGAATTTAATAGATGCGGACATAGCCGCCGACGCCTAAGGCAGTGACAGCATTTCGATGGCTTAGAAGCCGAGGATTCTGGGCTTAGAGTGATAGGCAGGAGAGGAAAAGGGAAGTATTATATCTTGGGAGTCCTTCCTGCTTTTCATTCGCGGCACAATGGACCCTAGGAGCCGTACGAAAATTGCTTCTCATGTACGAGCAGTTAATAACCATTCCCCTCGGCTTGCAAAGGAGAATCCTCCAGCTAACTCGTGATTGATGACTCAGGATATTGAGAACAATCGCATGGATTACGTTCGCCTTAGACATACAAGGCAATGGAAGGGGAGATGAAATTGGAGGGATGAGGTGGAGAGGACGAACGGAAGGGGATGGAGGAGGGGAGATGAATGTGAAGGGAGACAGATGTGTGGAGAGGAAGGAGGAGGCTGGCTGGACGAAATCCGGCATATTGGCAGGAAATGGAAGCGAAGTGGATGGTGTGTGCGGTTGGGACCAGTCTTGGGATTTATAAGAGGATATTGTCCTGAAATTGAAAGATGAGGAGGGACATTGAAGGGTTAAATGCTTCCCTTTTGTTGCAAAAGGCCAGGAACGTTTTTAGAGTTCACTGTTTTAGAGTTGGTAAGATGCATCTCGCCCCAAATGGGTACTGCTTATTTCCTCTTTCATTAAAAAAGAACTCTCATGCAACAACGTTTAGTGTCATTAATATTATTAAGGCGAAAAAAAGTAGTATTGAAAATATAAAATCACCCTGGTTTCTATACTGGGGCTAAGAAGCTTGTTTCAGACGGTTCCCTCTAATCAAGTAACGGCTTTGCCATGACAGCTGGAGACTTGCAATTTTTTTCTTCTGTAGATGAGGAGTCATTTGTTGATTTCATTGGAGTAACTTTACCATGAAGTGGTTGTGTTTTTTCATAAAAAATAGCAAGACTTGGGTTTTTACGAAATGTGTTGGTAATATTCCGGTGAACGTTGCGAAGACTAGATTCCGAAATGAGGATTTTCAGCCCACTTGAATCAAAGAATCTTTCATAATCGCAAAAAATCTACAACCTTTGATGTTGTTTTCGTATTAAGCTTAAGCAATGTTAAATGTTCAAGCCTGCATTGACAACGGAGTGGACCTTATCCATCACCACCCTAGGATAATCATTCCCCACCCCATTTTTGTCAGCGCCACCTTCACAGTTTCCCGTTAGGCTTCTACCACCCCAGTAGGTGATCACAGGGGGCAACCGATGTATTGAGGCGTCTCGGAAGTATAGACCCACCTTAAGGGGAGTACACTCCCATTTTCTGATGTATTTAGGATGAATAGTAATATTTGTAAAACTGATAGTTTAAATTCAAACTAATCAACGTTATTAAAACTCGAAAAGCCGCTTTTTAAACCATATAATACTAAAAAAAAGTATCATCGTTAAATTAACCCTAGAAGGGCACACTTCCTTGGAGTAACGTAAAAGACACACTGGGGTCAACCGGACCCCAAGAAAGTTTTGTTTTTTATTTAGCCAATTTACTATGTTTTTTAGCGAATTTTGCATACATAATTACTTCGAAGACTTTACAATATTAATGCATTGAAATATTTGTATTCTACGATATTTAACTTGAATTTAAAAATACTTTTTTGCAATGGAGTATTAGAAAATATCGTCTAAATTGATGAAATAGAATTTTATTTACTGACGCAAAGTTTTTAAACATACTGAACCCAAGGAGCTGTACGTCAACCGTGCAGTATTCATAGGGCGTGTAATAATACTTGCATTTCTCTAAAAAGCCTTCCAGAAATTTCGCGAAGTGGTGAAAACTTATGAACTCTACTGCGCTGCGATCTCGTGTTTTTATCATCAAAACACAGTGTTGATGTCAGGAACAGGAATCGCTTCAGAAACATAGTTGGTACATCTTTACAGAGTAGATCCAAACTCAGCAGACCACAATTCATAGAGATTAGTTGTGAACGTCTTCTGCACTTCTGAAAAATGCCTACATTTCCACAAGGTCATCACCGTGATATGAATGGGGACCTGCAATTTCTAAACGAGGCCGTTTTATTTCCTGATTTGTGTACAGCGGTATTCTATTTCGTAGGGCGTCACCAAAATTTACCTGGAAATTCCCAAGTACACTTAAAGATACCCAAATAGGATACGGTTTTTACAAGGTGCATCAATACTCATTTGAAATTTCACAGACAACCTCCAAAAAATGATGAATGTCTAAGGCCTCAGGAAACATGAAAACAAAGATGATACTGCTACTCTAATCACTCTCCCCGAGAAATTATTTTGTAAAAATTAAATAACTATGTTTCTACTTCGGAGGCAATAATATAAAAATTGATAATTCCCAAAAATTAATTGATAGCATTCACATCCCATTATGATTAAAATGCATAATATATGTTTCAAATCAACTAAATTTTTAAATAAACTTATACTCAATAAATAAAAAGATAAAAATGAAAAAGTCATCAAGATGCAATTTTTACACAATGACCAAAAAACTTCCATGAAGTATTTTGGTCAGAAATAGTTTTTTGGAAGTGTCCAGCGGACCCCAGACCATTTTTACCGTCTTATAATGGTGCAACTAGCCGGTAAATGACTGTGCCTTACGCAAGAATCTTTTCTTAAAATGTAAAAAGAAATTTACATTGAGGTGAGGTACCGATTTTTCAGGTTTTGCAAAAGTTACAGCAAAGAAAAAAAACTGCTGCGGTCCACTGGATCCCAGTGTGCCCTCTAGTGTTAAACCTATGACCAATTGTTTCTTCATCAATGCACAGTGGTTAGAGAACTACTATTCGCAGTCAAAATTTTCAGAAGAGTTGATTAATTAAATAAAGTTAAATTTGTCTTATTGCTAGATTTGCTAATATAAAAGGTAATTTATTCGTTGAAATTAATAATTCAATCGTTATTACCGAAATTGAATTTCACCGTTTGATGGTTTTAAAACTCTACATACATATATTTCCAGCATCAAATTACACGATTTACTCATTTTGAAATGTACAATATTTCAACATTGCCAAATAGTCTATTCCTGTCGTCGCAAGTGACAATGGCAAAATACTCATCAATGGTGCTAAATCACTGGCTTTTCGGGAATCAATACGTTAAGGTAAAAAAAGGATTATCGTGTGTTCACTAAGTATGCCATGGCTAGTAAAATACATTTCTAGAGGATGGAGCAAGAGTTAGGTGCTTTTAAGAGCTATTTTCTAAGCTATGAGCATTTTTATTCCAATGCGCGGGATGCGGTGCAATCGCTAGAGCTATCCTCGGATCCTATCCCACCATATTGATGGTACACTCCTGAAGGCCTAAGTTATCTAATGCCTCGTTGTGATGCACGGAAGAGGTGGATGTTTTCTTGTTTTTTTTCATTATCCTGATTTCTGAAATTTTTATCCTATTTTCTTTTTTTTTTCATTATCAGGGTCATGGTCTTTCGGTATAGCCTCATTCGTACTTACTTCATTATAGACGGCCTTCCTATAAGCTATGCACAGTTTTTACCCTGTTTTATCCCAGGAATACTTATAATTTTACACTTCTCGTGAAGTTCGAAAGAAATAGTTTTCAGCTGTTTTCAGACGGATGCTTTCTGAATCGTGAAAGGGTCGGAGCATTTAGTTAGCTGAGCCGGATATCGTAATAGGTTCTCTGTTTCGTGTTCTTGACACAAAACACTCACTTTAAATCCATTTCTCAGTCGTAGTAAGTGCAAGCCCCGGCGTGAAAACTCCCTCTTCATTTTTATAACGACGGAGCGTGAACACGGTGTTTTTAAAACTTTTCCTAGTGAGCCTCCATTGCGACCCATTTCACGCCACAAAATACAACACAATTCGTAATAACACTTCGCCATATATCAAAACACAGACATAATGGCAAGGACCATGACAAAAGAGAGGTCAGCAAAACTCAAGACTAAAAGGTAGAGGAATAGTTGTGGGAAGCAATCGCCCGTACAGCCGGTGCCCCACGCCACACAGCGTTTACAATTTTTGTTTTTAATTTGTATTCACATATTTTAAACCCGTTTCATACAATGTGTATATTAAGTATGTAATAACATTGAACCAATGAACGCCCGCTTAAGAAGTTCCAGTAAATAATAACTGAGAAGTCCGTATGACCTGAAGTCATCGGTTACGAGATCGTTTTTCACTGGACAACATTGTTCCATTTTTTGGTAAATACATACCTTAAGAAATTTTTGGTGTCAAATTTAAGCCATATATTTTTTTAATCTAAGTTTATCTGACATTTTTCTGTCTCGGGGAAGTATGAATTTGATAGATAAGTGATAAAAACTAGGCATATGTGGAGTTATCTTCGTAAGGTTACATCAAATGGTCGTTGCAGGGGAAAGTTAAAAAATGTTTTTCTCTCTTAAATGGAAAAATACCCTCTCAAATTTTTTATATAACATTCACAATATTACAAGGTACCATGGTTGAAAAAATTAGAAAAATTAAATGTGAAAAACTTCAAAAGTTTAAACTTTTAATTGTTTAACATTGAATTATTAAAACAAATTATCATTTTATCGCTATTTTTACGCCAGCTTGAGATTTTTCAAATAATTTTAATTTAAATTAGCCATCAAGAGCTTTTTAACCTAGTTTCTTCCCCGTGATATATGATAACGAATATTTCGTGACATCGAATACAGCCATTTTGTAAAATGTCCGTTATTCATCTGTTTTTTCGATTTTCGCAAAACGCTTTAAATTATATTTTTTATTTGGTGAGGCAAACAATTTCACCAATTTTCATCAAAATCTGAGAGGTCAAGGGTCAACTCCTGTCTGAAGTGGCGTGGAATGACCCAGCTGCTCTTTCACGCGTTCCATCTGAACAGTGTGTGCTTGTTTACATTCCTAAAGATTTTAAATCGCTTTAATGAAGGTATTTCATAATAATGCTCCTTACATGAAACAATGCTTCTTATTACATTACCAAGCTTGAATAATTGTTAACATGGCGGCTCTTTCTTACTTACGCTACTTACCTTTACACGTTCTCCAATGCACCGTAGTAAAAATACTGGTGACCCCGGGTGAGGAGTAGGGAATCTTTAAAAAACAATTGAAGCAACCTATTGTCCCGCAGCAGTAATGAACAGTATTCACGTTTCGTATGTCAATTGAATGTTACTTTAATCAATGCAACCTCATTTGAATGGACTTTCTGGCTGTGTTAGTCCAGGAGAACTTCAATTTCCCCTTCATCGTAGTGCTGCCGTCTTTATGCTTGAACCTCCATTTCCTAAACTCGTATTTCAACCACTATTTTAACTAACTTGCGTTCACACGCAATTCAAAAGCCAGAAACAAGTGTCAACTCTAGTAACTCGTGTGTGGTAAGCAACTTTTCTAGTTAACGCTAACTCAGGGGCGGATCCAGGGGGGGCGGACCCTCAAAGCCTTGGAGAACTGAATTTGTATGCTATAAATATTTTGAACCAACAGGTACGTAAAAACGAAAAGGGAGTACATATGTTATAAACAAAGGATGAATGTTGATGGCATTACTAAATTCTACTGTGCTTAGGACACTTGCGATAACTTTTTGCAGAAAATCCTGCAGGAAATTCAGATGATAATCCTGTGGAAAATCCTCCATGATTTTCAAGCTATTTTCCTGTGAGAATTTCAGCAGATTTCTCTGCACAGATTTTTCGCTAGAATTCTCTCCAGGAATTTCTTCAAATTCTCGCTCGCATTTCTGGTTGACTTTTATGCAAAACTTTCTACAGATATTTACGCGCTTTTCATGCATAATATTTTGGCTTAGGGCTTCATTGGTTGCTGTAATATATGTGTAAATGTTTGTAAACTACGGGCCTATATTAAATTTTGATTAATTTTAAGGGTAACAAATAAATATGAAACTCGAATTCTACTATTAGTGCGGCTTGGTAGCACTAATTATTAGCACTGGTCCGAGAGTTGGTGCTCAAAGTGGTGGCGCTAACTTCATGAAGGTCTCCCTACTCTTTAAGAAATACATGAGTCTGAGCTGAGCCATGAAATTCCCCGCTCTTTGGGGAGCATCACGATTTGGCTGCAATATATTACGTATGGACTATCTATGAGGGCGTCTATTGGATACACCGCTAGATTTACCACGGCGGATCACAGTTGCTATTTTCCTTCATTTTTATTACAAGTGCACAGGTTGACGTCACACATTTCCGGGAATTATTCCCTCAGATTACTCAGCTGCTTCGACTCAAATCCAAGCCAACACGATTGTTTTTTTGATAATTTAAGATTTCTGCTACCAGACTCTACTAAGCAGTCAAACTACAAAATACGAGTTCTTTTTGTATTCCAGGTAATTTATTGTTTTGTTTTATTTTAACTGAACTACGTCAATCCCAAAACGTTGACCGATAGAAAGCTTTGATAGTGTATATTGGCTTTTTTTCCAATTATAGGAACAATTTTAAATGGAAATTCCACTGTTCCATAAATAAATGTGATATGTATAGAGGTGTGGTATCCTGACGGCGTTAGGGTTCTACTGAAATCCAGACACTTCATGGTAGCTTTAATATCTACAGCTATAAAAATACTTGACCCTTATGTTATTTTGAGTAGTAAACCAAGATCCACTTTATCCGAAGGAGGCTCTGTTCCATCAACTTCGAATGAACGTGAATCTAAATATATTAGTTTTTTATATGCGCCATTACAATATGCTGAGGAATATTTCCGGAGATACACCTACATCCCCCTTTTGGACCGAGTTCTGGAGGACTTCTCCTATAGATTTTCTGATGTGGTTATAAAACGTATTCATTATAAATATCTTTCTCCTACAGGCCATTTTGGCCAAAAGTGTCGTTCTAAAAACCGCATATGTTAAAAGTGATATAAACACACTCTGCCAGAAGTATTCTGACCTCTTTGGTCTCCAAAAAGAATTTTTTTTATTTTTCAGCTAAAATCAGAGTATGAACAGTGGATAGCAGGGTGACCATAATTTTTCAGAATTTAGAAAAGTTATGTTTTTCTATTCTCAAAATGAAGTCAATATTCACGTGCTAAACTTTGGTTACTTTTAATTAATGGGAACCCGTACCCCAAGGACCTTAAGTATTTCCGGTCTAAATATGCGTTTTTTGGGCTGTAAAAGCACTGATGCGAGGTGGCCCAGGGAAAGGAACTGGCCCCCCTACCCTGAATGTGTGACATTCACACGCCTTTGGCTTAGTCTGAGGTGAGCTCTAACCTCACTTATCCAAACCATCCTTCGAGTTGAATCACTGAGTGAGTGAGTTGATGGACACAAAACGCTAAATAGCCGCTATGAACAAATTGATCTGCTAACGTTTTGGCTTATTATTTAAATGTCATAAAGAATTGTGAGTACGCATGCTTTTTGATAAACGTTTTTTTATGAGATTCAATTTCAAGTGTTTTAAATACTTTAAGGGTTAGAGTATGTTTCGAGAAAGAACTAAGTATAATATTTTATTCGTTTACCCTTCAGAGATATTGGCTGAAATCAAACAGAATATAAATAACATATAAAATAACTTTTAAAATTATTGAAATTGATGGATAACATATCGTTGATTGGAATTCTGCTACATATGTGAATTGGAAGCGGTGATTAAAATGCAGCAAAATAAATAATATCGGCTATTGGTACGGAGGCTTCCGCGGTGATTAATTGGAAAAGTATTTTCCGGGTTAAGGCCGCGTTGGTCCATTTGGGCGGACGACAGTTTCGAGCGCATTCCAGCTCCCGTCTTCAGGTCCAACTGATCTGTTGTTTTTCCTTGATCAGTTGGACCTGAAGACGGGAGCTGGAATGCGCCCGAAACTGTCGTCCGCCCTAATGGACCAACGCGGCCTTAACCCGGAAAATACTTTTCCAATATCGGCTATTCTCAAACTCATAAGCCCCTAACTTATATTTCAATTTATAATTAAGGTCCATTTGAAAAGGTTTAATATTAAGTTATTATTATAACGAAAAGCTATAGTATGCTATGCGCAATTATTTATCATTTCACCTTACCTTTGGATGTCTATGTCTGCGCCAGCTATGATTCCAAGAAATATTTCTATTCACAAATTTCTAATGAAATCCGTGAAATTAAGTAAATTGCCTACAGAACTTTCAAAACGTTTGTGAAAGAAAGAAATTATCAATGCCAATCGTCAAGTAAATATCCAACGTATCAAGAGGTTCTATGCACTGCGAAAACATTTTTATTTGTAAATTTATAATGAAAAAGGCTGTGAAACTGATAACAACCTAAAACGTTTGTCTTTGAATATATCTAATAATATACGGTCTTCCACATGGAATACCCTTTCTCATGCGTAAATGAAGTGCTGCAAAAATTAAGTGATCCTCAAACATTTCGCGACTTAGTGAGAGAGATGAACTAAAGTGCAATAAAGCTCAATATGTGGTTTGATCGGATTCAAACAATTTCACTTACTGTTTATATTTTTTCACAGCTTTCTGTCAGAGATTCCTCAATTACCTACCAATTTGAGAGATTTGAGTTACTTTAGTGCTTCAACCTCAAAAAAATAATTTATAAAAATATTTCCTTTCTGTTTATGAAAGATTTCTTTAAAATTACCCGTTATCTTAATGATAAATTGTTTTGCTTGATTTTTTATGCGACATTTAGAGCAGCAAAACTATATCTGTTAGGTATATTTAGGAACAAAATAATGTGATAGGAGCATAGATTTATTCCTAGATGTAATGATGAAGATAAAATGTATTTACTATCACCGCAAAAAAGGTAGAACGCTGAACTTTAAGCATTCGTGCGAAATTTCGCCGGGGCTCCAAAGAGTCGTGTAATATATCGTTTTACTCCTTGTTTATTTGACTACAAAATTCATTCATTGAAAAGTGATTAAATGTAAACGGTTAGCTCCTACGTTCGAAAGAGTGAAGAAAAACACGCGAAAAACTAGGAGAATGGCGAAACGGTCGTCTTCTTCATCTCGTAACGGCCAAAATATTTAATTGGTTCACTTCATTATTTTTTTACGAAGACGACATCTCCGTGTTACAAATATTCTTTTAAAATTTTATTTTACCCATTCTTTGATTTTTTAAATGGCCGAAATCTAGATTTCAATTTCCGAGGTGTGGAAAAGTATATGAATATCGAAATTACGTATGCTTTATGGAAAAAATATTGCAAAACTACTCATGTAAGGAAATTTTTATATTCTTCCCCTTACTTAAAATAAACGACAAAGAAGAAAATCGCTCCGCGGCAATGCAAATTACCATTTTGCTCAGTTGGCAATTGTTTAAGCTCCGTTCGTGGCAACAATACAATCCATAGAATCAATAAACTTCTAACACATAAACAAACAGTATTTTGCTGAATTAAAGTGTGTAATTTCTGAGACTGAATTAAATATCTAATTGCGAAATATTCAATATAAATCCATTCACATAAAGTTAAAAGAATATGACACACCTAGAGCCTTTCCCATTCCTTGTCCAATCAGCGCTGGACAGAGGTCTCACTAGAGGGGTATTGGCAATGAGATTTGAGTCACGCGCGGCCACGAGTTTCACCATTGCCAACTGAGCAAAATGGTAATTTTCATTGCTGCGGAGCGATTTTCTTCTTTGTCGTTTATTTTAAGTAAGGGGAAGAATATAAAAATTTCCTTACATGAGTAGTTTTGCAATATTTTTTCCATAAAGCATACGTAATTTCGATATTCATATACTTTTCCACACCTCGGAAATGGAAATCTAGATTTCGGCCATTTAAAAAATCAAAAAATGGGTAAAATAAAATTTTAAAAGAATATTTGTAATACGGAGATGTCGTCCTCTTCGTAAAAAAAATATTGAAGTGAACCAATTAAATATTTTGGCCGTTACGAGATGAAGAAGACGACCGTTTCGCCGTTCTCCTAGATTTTCGCGTGTTTTTCTTCACTCTTTCGAACGTAGGAGCTAACCGTTTACATTTAATCACTTTTCAATGAATGAATTTTGTAGTCAAATAAACAAGGAGTAAAACGATATATTACACGGCTCTTTGGAGCCCCGGCGGAATTTCGCACGAATGCTTAAAGTTCAGCGTTCTACCTTTTTTGCGGCGATAGTAGGTACTTCATAACACTGAAAGTTGTGTCTGACATATGCCGTTGTGTCCATTAATATACTTCATTTTATTTAGGCATGATAATCCTGCTGTAATCATATAGTACTCTGCAAAGAGAGCTCGGAAGTTAAAAACGGGACTATGCGTCATTTTTTGTGAATAAGTTCATTTTTATCTTCCATTAGCGATTAAATGGCATATAAACTTTTAACGATTCTATCGACGCTGGGAAATATAAATACGGTTGAAACTATCATTAAAAATGGCTTAAATACACGCTTTGGAAGTGATTAAAAATGGCAGATGTCGTGTTTGAACATTTATTTGTGCTCTATGGAGCATATTATACTATCGCACTGACTATAATGGAAAATAATCCACCTCAAACAGGCGATTTAGAGATATTTATTGCTCGCTTTACCCTCTATACACAGATCTCACTCACATTTTCTGATTCATTCTTCCATGAATTTGAGTTTTACTTCTCTATCCGAGCTTCAATCAGAAGATCCTAGTTATCATTAACCTTTTAAAACATTTGTGCCACCTATACTATATTTCGCGTCGGAAAAAGCAAATTACTTTATCGTATTTTAGTAGATTGGTAAGAATAATGACCCAGGGTCCTTATTCCGTAACCTAACGATCTTAAGATTCATCATCGGGTCACAAAGCATAAAGTATGCCTTTCTCCTGGGATCCGCTCCAACCCGTCATGCCCGCCAACCCAAAAAAATATAACAAAAAAGAACTCTCGTTGCACTCCCAAGAGAAGGGTATCCATTCTATTTTCGAGAGCGCGGATGAATGTGAGAAGGTTGGCAGGAATACGAAAAAGTGCGTGATCCTCATATTTCCGAAAACAAAAAAAAATCAGCGGTTCGCTTTTTTATTCCCCAGGCGTAGTACTCCCAAGAAAAAAAACACCCTCCATGCCCTTAACCTTCCAGCAGCTTCCTATCTCCCACAAACCTTCATATTCATTACCATTCTAACTACTCTCCACCTTAATTCCCAACCATTTTACGTTTCATGTGCTATATACTCACCCCGTCAGAACCCTCCCACTCACCCTTAACGCCCCTGGCACGCAAAATCCACAGAATTCTCCTCTTTCATCTTTTAATCCCTCTCTCCCCTCCGCAACTCACAATCTCATAGTCCCCAGTCTTCTTCTTCTCCTAAGAATTCATACCCACCATCTTCATCTAGATCAGTGGTTCCCAAAAAGGGTGCTGCTACACCTTCGAGGGTGGTGCTTTAATCTATGGGGGCGAAAAGAAACAAGGGTGCGACAGGGTTGTAACCGAACAGTGACCTTTGGCGACTGTTTTTGGTAAACTTCATTTCCAGCTTCATTATGCCCATTAATAGCATCAAAAATTAATTGGACATAAATTTACGTCTCAATTAAGTTCTTAAACGTTTCTTGAATGACTTCATGATCTTGAAAAACAATAATCAATAGCGACTTATTTTGCTAAGCTGATTCAAATAAAACATTTATAGTTGACTATTTCATAAATTTACATTAACATTATATTATAATATACTTTGAATTAGGAGAAAAAGTGTAACGTAATTTTTATTTTATATCTTAAAATAATTTATTTTGATATTGATTGTTGTGTAATTTTTATAATCGCACATGAGTTCCCTTTTATTTTTGTGTAAGCTCTGACTCCTCCTATATACGTGTGTACATGTACTAAGTTGAGTAAACTATCTATCTAATCGGTTTGAAATAAATATTACATTAATCGTATTTGTTATAATTGCTTATAATCTTCCTCATCTATTCATTTAGGGGCGGACATAATATGTGTTTTGAACTAAGGGAGCGGTGGCTTGAAAAAGTTTGGGAAACGCTGATCTAGACCCTGAAAGGGTGGGTTGAGGGGAGGATGTGTGGGGAAGGGGGGTTCAAAATCTCCTTTCTAATCTACCCACTGGGAAAGGAAAGCACCTTTTCTCTACCCACCTCTTTATACCGCTTCTTTTCCCTTCTTCTCATCTCCTTAAGTTTTTCTCGAGTTTTCTGAATCCTTTAAAGCTTGGCGCCTGAAGACAGAACTTTCCTTTCCTCTACGACGGATTCATGTGGATACATCAATGTACTCTTCGGGGAAGGGAGGAAAAAAGAGACGCTGGCTGGAATAACATTTCGTACTCCCCAAATCCCTCCTCGCCCTCAATCCAGACGGCCCAAGACATCTTGCTCCAATCTTCCACCGAAAGGATTTCGCGGAAATTATATATATATCAGACAGACATATATATATATATATATATATATATATGTCTGTCTGTGTGTGTGTGCGAATGCGAATGTATGAAGGACATCTTCTGCGACCGTAACCGTAAGGCACTCCCGCCATATCTTCACGAGTAATCGAAAATTTGGATTCACGGCACGTAGCCTTGCTTCCAAAGTTTGCCAGAATTAATGTCTCCTTTTGCATGAAAAATATAAATGCAAGCCATGACTCCGTTCATCCGTAACGTGCGTGTATGAATGCTGGAATACTATCAGAATGAGTTAGAGGATGAACGACCTAGGAATGATATACTCATGACCCATCCTTTGTCTTCGTTGGCGAGGGATTTAATTTTCTCGGCGCATAAATACCATGATTTTCAGGGTTAAAACACGCTGACCACTTATGTAGAAATATCTATGACGTAATTATTGTGTATGAGTAAATTTACAGAGGGTTGGTTATGTTTATTTCTATTAAATCTCAATTTCCTTTTATCGCTGACGTTTTGCCTTTTAATTAAGCTATCTTCAGTACAAGAGTACAATGCAAGGAATACAATTAGTAACAAATATAATACTACAAAGATAATAACGTTTACACTCATAAATTTGGTACCTCAAAGGTGAGATCAACTTTCTTGTTGTGACAATGGTAACAAAAACAAACTCTTCCTCTTGGTAACAAAATCAACACCAAAAACAAAACCAAAATGGAAAAAATGGAAATGAATTATTGTGTTACTTTTGCATTTATTGGAAAATAATTATTCATTAATTTGATAAGACGATTGGATCTTGAAAAAGCAATTAAAAAATATTGAGACATTCAGTGCTTTTTTTATTCACGTGGCATAGAGTTAAACATTTTGCTGGCTGCAAGCCAAATCTAATGAAAGTATTATTAAGATATTGAAGAACCTAGTTAATTATTTTTAGTTTATTTTTTGTCATTGAAGCCGAGAAAGTAAGTAAAGGTCAATTACTAATTTACGTGATTTTCCCGCAGAAATTTCAGCCTCTAATTCGTTGATAACGCCTCATCTACAAAAAATACTTCGCAATTTTGCTTCTTTATCATTTTCCTTGAAGAAAATCTTTAATTAATTTTTTGCATTACTGAAGTGCTTTTCATCTTTAAGAAGTTAAACTGCTCATCTTACGAGTCTCATTTCAATTGGAAAATTGATGCGAAACGGAAAAATTCTGCTCGTTTTTTTCTTAGGGGACACACCAATATTTTGTATGATATTCTTTCATTGGATAAAAGCCATGAATTTCATCAGCTGGGCCAAGTTAAAAAATATACATTGAAATGTTTTCATTCACATGGTTGGCTGAGTTTTATTTCATTACCACAGAAAAATCGAATTTTTAAATTAAATATCACTGATCCGCTTCTGATGCATACATTTTCATTCACCAGGGAGGACTTTGAAGTATTCAACGCGCTCCATCTGGTTAACTCAGCTCCGAATATGGAATTGAAAGCCATTAATCAAGAGGTCGTGAAGTGAAAAAGTTTGAATCCATTTGGATGATACGTTGGAGTTCCGCATTACGGTGTACGCATACTGCCAGTGATACTGCCAGTCACTGGCTCGCTATTAATATATATTTTTAAATAACACCCTTCTACTCATCTTGCAGACCAATCCGACTTACCTTTCTCCCTCGGAGCAACTGTACCGTTCCGAAAACCCCATCATGCTTCGTTTCTCCCGACGCAAAATGAAGAGTAAGGAACCCTCCCCCATCCTTGCCCTCCCTGCTCAAGATTGGAATGATGAACGTGCAAAATTTCAATATTCCAAAAAGGGTGGATTAAAGGAAGGGGTGGTGGTATCGGGAAAACAAAAAGAGACAAAAACACCTCTTACGGCTAAGGAGAGATACACGAGTAGAAGGCGAGAAGGTTGCTTCTCTTCAGGCGAGACGAGGAATTGGCAAAAACCAGAACGACGAATACGCCGCTGCTGATGATAATAATACTAACGTGTGATCGAAGGAGTTCCCTCGGCGTTAAGGTCTCATTTTCTTGCCCACCTTACTCCCTCCTCATTTGCTTTCTGAATTTACGCATCTTCCCACCCACTCTCTCTCGTGCTCCACCAAGCACCACATAGTCCATTACGGACTCGGAACGCGCACTTCTGTTCGGTGATTGTGAAACTTCCCTTCGCTGCGAGAGAAGAGGTCCCGCAGGGTGCCATCGTTGCTCCAGGCGTCTTTTTAACTCGCTCCCCCTCCCTATCTCTCTCGTTTCCCTTATCATTTGCGTAATGAATCACCCTTACATGTCACTCCCCTTTCCTCTCTACCATTCTCATTAATGATTCCAGTCTCTCTCTCTCTCTTTCCACCTCACTCTGTCTTTCTCGCATCTCCTCATTTGGGCATTCTTTCTTGCGAAGTAGTAATCGTGAGTACCTAGTCTTTTAATGCTCCTTCGATCTAAAATAAACATGCGTTGAAACTAATGATGCTTTTGATTGATTTGATTTATTTGTTCCTTTTCCCTGATCCAGATGGGACACCATATTGCCCCATCTTACCCCAGCTAAAGGTTGTTATTAATGATACCACTATGACAACACTGAGTCAACAATTGCCGAGCGTGCCCGTGAAAAATTACAATAAGCCTTATATAGTAATACATCTACTTACAAAATTTTGACCTTCTCATTAATGGGTTCTGATGCAAGGATGTTTTAACTTGTGTAATGCAATTTGAATAATTGAATAGAGCATATGCATTCCTAAGCTGTAAACTATACTATATTCTCCTAAATTTCGGTTTTGTTATGGAAAAAATATATAATTCGAGGAATACCTTTTGTATTTCATATACCAATCGTGTTTCATTTAGGTAATACTTGTTTCAAACTCCCAACAAAGGGAGTCTTTCACCATCTACGTCATTGTTGATTCAAAACAAAAATAATAATCTACTAGAATACAATTTAAAGATGATTTTTTTTAGTCCCTGAATTTTTAATGATATGTTTAATTACTCAGATCAAAATGGCTTAACGTAACTAAGGAAATTTATAGAAGTTTTGACACAGCTTTTTTCACATGTAATTTTATTTTTCATGGTCATCATGGCCTGGTGATTACTGTCCTCTGATGATTCATCGTCACATGCCGCATTTACACATGCCGCGAAATCATCTTCGTGAAAAATAAATTTACATGTGGAAATATCTGTGTTGAAACTTCGTCAAACTTTTTTAGTATGAAGGACTTCCACTAAGTTACGCCCGAAACCGTTTCTTCAACCACAATTTAGCTATCACTCTGCAGTTACTTAATTGTTCTCTTCTTGTTATATACTATGTATTTTTAACATACTTGTTTATAACATTACATTTTTGTCTTCTGCTAGAATCAGCATCTGCTCATTGTGATTACCGTTAGAATCTGTCCAGTAATTTATAGTCTTATACTATTATAAATTATTTTGCTCATTCTTTTACGTTCCTTATACAAATACGAGTTTTATTTCAGACGAAAACTTAGCCGAGTTTTTGGACTAAATATTGTAATACTTTATTTTACACCCAAAAGAATGGAACAGCATGAACACACGCTTTACATACACATTGTCGTAAATTTATTGAGATAGTTCTACAGTATCTTTTATTTGTGTTCAACGTATGTACTCAACGTATATATTCGAAAGTCTTTGCAAGGATACAGCATGACCAAGGAAATCATTAATGCGTTGCAAGTCATTTACCTTTTCAACCTATTGGTAGACTCATTAAATCTAAAGAAAAACTATCACTCGTGATATTAGACCATTTTTTCAATCAGTCCAATTTTTCTTATGCATTTGTAATGATGCACAATCACTATTAACGTTATTGAAAACAGTGGTTATCGTGGCGAAACAAAATGCATGAGTAGCTGTTATATACTGTTAGTGAGTGTTATTAACGTTAAACTATAGAAACACTCCACTAAATCTGAGTCAGTGTTTTTCAATAAATATAATAATATAAATACTTTTATGGCATCTTCCTCAAAGGGAAACGGCGTCTCGCATATGGATGCCCGTAATTAAAAAATAAATGAAGACATAAATCGAAAGTAGTTCTTTTCCCGGTAGCTCGCCGGTAATATGTTAAACAAGTGTCCTCTGCAGGTAGCCCTTTTAATGTGGAATATATTCTTACCTTCAATTTATCCATGGGCGTGCCTTCCTCTTGGCTTTTAATCCTCATTCCCTCTCCCATCCAATTTATAAAAAACACCTCCCTGCCCTCACTTTCTCTCCCCATACCACATTCTCGTTCTTCGCTTCGTCGATGCTTCTTGCTTTGCATCCTTCCATTACTCCATGTGCAGTCATCGAGAGCCACTATTCCTTTACTGAGTGGCGACATGCCTTGAAAAATTCATTCGCTCCCCGCCAAACTGATGGAGACGGTGGGTAGAGTGTGTGCTAAAACCAAACTCCCCAACCTTGCCGCAGTTCCCATCCTCCTGTAACCCCTCTCGTCCTCCCCTACAGTGTGAGTTCTTCCGCCATTAGGGTTCCTCGCATCTCGCTCACTTCCAATCGACGGAGTTGGGTCCATCTTATTCGAAAAATGTTCCCTCTTCCCGATCCTACCCTCTTCTTTCTGCCATCTGTTAACCTCCCCCCTTTTAGTGAGATAGGACGCGAGAGAAACGAACGCTTCTTTCCTCGAAAGAGAAACGTCGTCTTGATCATCGTGATGCAAAATTGACTATATTTTTTTCACACTCCCACAATTATATATGCCGACCGATCCATTTTGATATCTATTGCGTAATTCTCATTGATTTTTTGAATCGATCAGTAAACAAGAGTGTGAGATAAACTTGACCGTAGCAGGCTCCACTTCGTAGAAGTTAATTATATTAATGCAACGACGCGTTTCACCGTTTTACGGCATCGTCAGGTACAGAAGTCTGTTATTTGTGTGTTTTACAACAATTAAGACAAATCAAAAACTTATGTAACTGACGATGCCGTAAAGCGTACTTTTGAAAAAAATACTAAGTTTGTCCTTAATCATGAGTACTAATATAAGAGTGTGCAAGGTTTTGCATCGTTTCCATCAGTACATATTTGCAAGCGTTGGTTCTTTTACGCCTTTGGGTGTCCATCTTCCAGCACCTTCTCTTCAGCGCCGGAAGGCTTTATAAGGGTGAGGTGTTTTGAAGTTCATAGTCTATGGTGGGTGTGTTTTTGTGCATGGCATTGTTAAATATTATTAACAAGTTTTTAATTATTTCGTAATTCTTTAAATATAATTTTTTCTCGGGTATTGGCTTTCGTTGCAGTTCATAGATGCTGATGTAGTTTTGAGTGTTCCAGCGTAATTCGGCTCAACGTTTCTCTTGCTTTGCAGTGAGTGTCTTCAGAAGCCAAGTGATAGTGTTGCTGTGAATATATTCGTTTTATATACGCATTATTTAGCTGTATAGTGTTGCAACAATTGGACACACTGTTTTTTTTGTTGACCGCCGATGGTTAAGGATGTTTTCGTTTTGTTTGTAACACGACAATATTCACAGTAATATTAATTTCGCTCCTGAAAACGCTCCCAGAAACGCGAGTGAAACGTTGGGTTGAATGTTCTCCAAAAGTAGCAATCCTTGGAAGCCTAATCTGCGCATAGTTATTTTTCTTATAAATTCCATGTGACTTAAGTATATTTCTTTTACAATAATGGAATTTTTTATGTGATATAGTTACGCTATTTTCAATTGTGATTTGCTTGGATTTACTACTACTTTTTTGTAATAGGGTCTTTCGTTTTATGTTCAGGTGATAGGTAATAAGAGTTTTGCTTTAGGGAGGACAAAGTTTCTATTTCACATTATAAGGATTATAAATCCACTATTGGGCTCATTAGTCTGTCGATTTATTTCTTGATCACTGCGCCAGGTTGAAATTCTGACTTTAAAGTAAGGGAGTGGTGTTCTTTAACATTGATTTAGGTCAAACTAAAGGAATACTGCCCAATTACGGATTAAGGATATTTCAAGGAAGTGAATAATTGAAGCCAAAAGGGAGACTGTTGAATATTTCGATTGTTATTCGGTTGATAATAATATCGCGGAAGTAATGGAAATTTTTTCATACTTTCTTATGTACACTTTTTAGTATTGTACACTTTTTTCATTAATGACATTCCCAAACTTCGAGGGAAAAATTAAACAATTTATAACATTTAGAGACTTGTACAGGTATTCATTTGGTAAATAATAATTTTTCCAGCTTAAGTAGCTAACCGCAACGCCATTTATGTCGAAGTATTTGTGTTTAAATAATATCAGACATTTCCTAATAACTTAAAACTTTAAGATTGATTTATGCATTTTTCACTAAGCCAATTTTTCATTTGTGGGAAGTATTGTGTGAACATGTAGGATTTTTTGAAGCTTTGAAAGATTGCGCACATTCTTGTGAGGGCATCACCAGTATGAAGTCATTGCTCGAGTTTTATCCAAGGCGGAGGATGTATATTTCCCCTCTCCAACCTATCCAAATTAAAATTCATGAATGCAAGTTACGTCACTCGCTTTGTTGTCATTTAGCACAAGAGATAAAAGGTAAATTTGTGGTATTTCCTTGTTTGCATTCGACCAACTGCGTAAAAGATCCTTTCATTCAGTTTTGCGCTCATTTAACCTCTATCTTTTTATTTCACTCTACTCTCTCCACAGTAATGACTACTTATCATTAAATGGTTGTATAAATACGCCCTGTAGTACGAAATACACTGCAGATTCGGTGGACACTGAAGTGTAAAACTTTAAAAAGACAATACTTAAGAAACTTAATAATTGGCTAGAAATTTCAACATTAAAATGACTGGGAACACTAGACTCATTTTTTTAGCTTATAGCGTCCTAAATACTGACTTTTCAAGTCATAACATCTATCATTGAAAACTTCAGATAACTCGAAAAGAATGATGAAAGATCTTCGGCTTTCCGGCGTATGGCGATGTTGTTCGGGCTTCCCACCGGGTCAAACTCTCCATCTCTGCCGACGTTTCGATGTACGTGTTGTCCATCGTCATCAAGGTATGACGATGGACGACATGGATCGAAATTGATATTGTCGAAATGGATTAAATGGATGGAGTCAGAAATCGATTCCTTACTGTACGAATGTTAAATATATTTTTAATTGTTATGATAAATATGTTTTATTGTTTTCCTTCGGTTGATATTAATATAAAACACTATGTAGTAGTTTTTCATGGCAGCGGATTTTTTTTGTACACGTCCTACATTATTCAGTTGAGTTGGAGGTTCTTTCAATCTGGAAAATAAATTTGACAGCTGAAATTAAAGAAAATGTAGGTTAAGCATTTAAAACCACACATTGAAATTTAGTTGTGAGTAGAATAAAGTTTTGAATATATAAATAATTTTGGATTTACATATCTTATAATAAATTTGATTTAATTAAAAGAATACTGAATTGGTGAAAGAAGGTGAATTTCATGCATCTTTATAGGTTATGCTCTATTGGCCCTAATTCTGATACGTCTCTGCAAGATAATTTTCATTTTGCAGCTTTTATATTCCTTTAAACGTAGTTGTATCAAACATTTTAAAGACCACTAACTGACAAAGGTATAATATCTAAGTATGTTGAATTTAGCTGTGTATTCATGCGTAATAGAAACAGATATACGCTTGCCAAAAAGAGTTGTTCACAATTTTTTAATGAAAAAATGAATCGATAATGGATAGGTTGAAATTGTACTGCCTCACTCAGAGGGCTATATTTTTTGCCAATTTTTCTCTCACAAATATAAAACTTCATATATTTCACGAGACATATTTACGGCCACTGCAAACTTTTAATGACCTAATGAAAACGTATCCGCTTAAAATGTAATGTAAAAACATTAGCCAAGCATTTAATTCATTATAAGCTTTTCAAATTTGAAATTTTTTGTCAATATCCAGTTCATATTGATTTTTAAGCTCATAAATATTAATTTCTTAATAAGCAATGATAACCTCGTTCATCCGCATTGATGTGGAATATTTCTGATGGTAATATAAAAATGCATGAAATGCTTGAATTATCAAAGAGCAGGCAGCAAGGGATAGGACATCTAAAGAAAACAATTATAAAAATTAGCAATGTTATTAAAATTCATTGAATTTGATGCTTTTTCACCGAAAATTATTTTGTGGCTTTTGGAAATATGATATCCATCCAAGAGCAACTTTATTCCAGAATTCACGAGGATGTATTTACCTCCTATCCTCGTATAAGTAATATTCAGGAGAACTATGGAGAGAGAACACTCCAAACTTTGTGAAAGAAAAACGTACTTGCTATGCTATAAATCTATCCCTGCTCTTCATAATAAATCGATGGAGTGGTTGAAGTTATGTGGCGAAACTTTTCGCTCATAAAACACTAGCGGCCTCAGAACTGCGGCATTATCCCTTCATCCAGCTGTACAAAACGTTGAATACATTTGCAGGAATCTTTCCGACGAGTTTTACTTCCCAAGCAAGTTAGCATTCTTTCGTTTTTTTCAGACATAAATCCTTTCCATTCTTGCCGCACGAAGAATTCGATAAACCATTGCTGGAAATGAAATTCCAGGGGTCGCATTAATCTTTCATAGGAGCTCACAAAAGAGGAGTCGACGCTTCAGAGCGCCTCCACAGCTCAAGTAGGGAGAGAACATTCTGCCACGGAAAAGAAATATCCTCAAACCGTTAGTTTCTCTTCAGATCGATTCAATATAGAAACCCAATAGCCAATTGGAATGAACGATTCAATGTTTGGATTGTAGGAATGAATACTCGTATAACAATCATAGAAATATCACCAAGCACAACCTAAACCATATGTCGTTTATTGCATGAATCAGCCTAGTCATTATTAGGGAATAAGAGGCAAAGAAAAACATCCCGTATGACAAAACTCAAGCCTTTAAAAAAATAAAGCCTTTTTGTGCTATCGGAGGAATTTTATAGTACAACCAAGTGCTAACCTCTTAGGGGTGTTTTATGGAAATAGACAAACATGAATGGATAATGAATTCTCCTCCAATATTGATGTTACAAAAACAAATGTTAGGTAAAGTAATTTAACTGCGTCACTATTTCATGACAAATGGCAGAAAAGTGATACAAGATAATTTGGCTTTTAAAGATATAACATATTCAAAACCACAAGGAGGTTCAGTTACGCCATAAGGCTAATCTCTATTTGTGGTACCATCATTAAACAGAACGCTTGTTATCTAAAATAATCCCTTACAATATTTTATGTAAATGTAGCTTGCTTTAAACTCATCGGCATAGAAATTTAAAAGTAGTTTCTTTAAATTTTTTATTAAATTACCATTCATAAAGAAATCGAGTATTTTACGTTGATAATTAGAATGATCTTACTTATTTTAATAAAAATCAGTGGATACCATCAGATTTAACCTTTAATGAAAATATATGTTTAAATAAAAGTACTTTAAATATATTTTCTTTCAAAGGATAATTATCAATTGACAGTAGGAAAATAAAAATATAACCTGGAATTTTGAATAGTATTAGAACTTGACGTCTTTTTGCGTCTCGATTATCTATTTTTATCTGCATTGACTTGCGGACTTTTAATATACATCGTGCATTCAAAAAATATTTTGCATAAGGTATTTTGCTATGGATGAGATATTTGTCTGCATAAGATATTTTGGATATGTCACTAGCTTCTTTTTTCACGCTTTGCCTTGATCTTAATTCCCGTTTCCCCATTTACAGTGAACCTTTGCGGTATAATTAAACCAAGTTTCGGTAATGCTTCATTTTAAACGAAGCCCAACTTGTCGTAGAAGGCCTCGGGTGTAGGCCCAAGTTTCCTTCAAACTGTTTCCTCTGATGCTCGAAGTTCACCACCTCCCGCAAGAGGCCACCACTGCAGAGATAGGACACTTGAATGAAGGGTATGTAGGTACATGCTTCCAGATAGCAGGGAGAACGTTTTTGGGCCTTGAAACACGGTCCTTCGCTCTGTACCCAAACCAGTATATACGTGCACATAACATAGTAGTTTCCTTTTGCAGCTGTCATCTTGAGCCTTCCTCCTCTGCCTCAACAGCACGTTTCACTGTGACGTTCCAAACCCAGCCTCCTCCAACCATCTCCATAGGGCTTTGCTCTCAAAGTCTTTTGAAAAAGCGACAGTCGCCGCAATATTCTTGGGGTACTGGATCTCTGGTCGTGACTTCCTGAAACTCTTTTGGTCTCCTGGTCTCTCTGCGGAAAGGGAATAAGAGGATTTAAATCGAGAATGATGGCGCCCGACTCATTGGTATGTGAGACCGGCAAATGGGTGGGGGGAACCCCCCCCCCCCTCTCTCTCTTTCCCGAAGTCGTAAATTTTAAGCCTCGAGAAAAGGCGTGGGGGAATGAATGAATGCCGTGCAGATTCCGTTCGAGGAAATACGGCAGGGAATTCGAATATGAGTGGGGAAAAAGGGGTCTGACTTCAATTGGTGGTGTGGCATGCGCAAATGGTAAGGGTACCAATGCGACGACAATTTTAAAGGAGGTTATGTGGGCGGAATTAATACATTTTCATCTTTGATTGTATTTTAGTTGCCTCTAGAAAAGTGGTTCTCGACTATTTTTGTTCAATTCCACCTTTCACCATAGTTCATAATATAATTACCCCCGCCTTATGTACATTGTTAATTAAGAATATAAATCAACTAATGAAATTACCGCGTAAGTTAAATAATTGATTTTAATATGTGGATAAATATATTTTCAGTTGAAAACTTTTACTAACCAGAATTAACAACATGAGGGATGATGCACATGTAAAAATGCACAGAGAAATTCGAATATTACCCAGACTACACGACTATTATTCAACTATTATCAATGGTTTCAACTATTGTTAATGACCGAATTGAGCTTAAGGTAATTTGAGCGAGATATCACTTCACAGGATAAACTTGGCCTCATTAAATAAATATCTCAGCTTTCTAATGATAGAAAATAACAGCCAATTACCGCTTTACTTTTCGAGATATTCTCCATTTCTCCAAAATATTAAACATTTTTCATTCGAAATGACACGGGTATGCACTCCAGAGAGTATACCTACATGAGTGCTTCTCACTAATTTGCTATTTTAAAAATGAGAAATTTATAACCCACATATCTCGTCAGAAGTCCAACTTAGTTTAGTTTGTATGCTTTCTCAACAATATTTAAATAGGAATCCATAACTCGCCGCAGTCATATTTACTGCACCGCAAAAAATCTTCGGTTGTGAAGGCGTTTACAGCGTATACTTACCTATGGCGTGAAAAAATGAGCCAATTTGAAACCTTATGCATGTGAAATTAGTTAATAACTGAGAATCTCAGTAATTTAAAACAAAATTAATAATACTACAGTATTTACTTCATGCTTTTAAGGCTGCTTTAATTAAAAATACAATTTGAATATGGTCTCTATTATGACTAGGGAAAAATCTTGCTCAAACTACATTAATGCTTTAGACCAGCTCAAAGCTAATGGCGTTCGGATGCGCAGAAGAAGAGGTCGTGGAAGGGTAAAGTTTTGTGTAAGGGGTAGGAAAAAGGGACGCAGGGGAAAGTGAAGACATGGCATTTGTGCCATGCATGTGCATTCCAAAAATGGAATTTGTATGACGCGGAAAACAATAGTGCCGCGCATCCGAACGCCATAAACATTCGCGAGAACTTTTTAAAAAGAAGCCTTTTCACTTCCGTAAATCATATGAAGATGATGTTTAAGCATTGAAACCCGGGTCTTTTAGTTTGTGGTATTTTGTGGCCTGTGAAATTTTGTCCTGAAAATAAATTTAGTGACGGAATACCGAAAAGTTTCAGGATAATGTGTTTAACTTCAATTTGTGTATTCGAGGCATTGTATTTTTTCACCGCAGTATGAATTAATATAACCTGCACTTTATCAGATTTTTCGTAACATACAAAACAATACATTTGCTGAATAGTTGTCTCAATTCCTCCCGAAATCCCCCTTTTTACCCTTTGGGGGAAAATCCCCCCACCTGGTAAAAAGCTAAGGTCTGTTGTGCAAAAAAAGCTTCGCTGATCCACCCAAGTAATTACCATCATTGCCTTGGCCACACCTTTCCTCAGAATCAGTGGTGAAATCACATAGGCTTCCGGGTGAAAATAGAAGTAACATAGATTAATAAATATAACCAATAATACCAAGTTTGATTTCTAAGAAGCAATCTCGCTTTTTCTGCAGTAGAAAACTAATGTAATGCGAATTGTCCTAGGAACAAAACGATGCAAAAATAAGAACATCACTGCATTTGGTGCATTTTGATTTATCGGCGAATATCCACAACGATTTCGGTTCAAATTCGTTGCTTAGCAAACCAATGGTTAATTTTCCGATCCTCGCGTTTGGTAGCTTCAATACATCTGAAAAGTATATTTGTTAATTGATTTACAATTATGGTCATTTACTGCTATTTTTATAATACTGGCATTGTATCTGAAAAGATAGTAACTATTTTAAAGCGAACTTTGAAGTAAAATATTCCACCCATGGTTTTTCATACTCTGCTCATCCAACCTTTTTCAAACACCTCCTGAATATGGAATAGACCATGGGGATATGCACGCCGCTTCATCTGCATTTTTTCAAATTGAAAAATAAATAGGCATTCGAAGCACACCATCACGGTTGTCAGGAGGGTGTCAAGATCTTGGGTTAGCTCCGTCGCATATATTTTAGTCCTTTACTTATTTTTATGATTATTTTACTGTATCTTCTCTTTGTATTTTATTACGAACATTTCACGACAACTTCTAATATTTTTAATAATTAAAAAAATTATTTTGTTGCTGACAGTGCTGTAAAGTTGTTTTAGGTCGGTCCAACTCGATTTGGCTCCTTCAATCATGAATTAGTCATGTTGAATCACTTCTTTTCCATCAGACTACATTCATTAGGCTCTGCAGAGCCATTTGAGAAGCTTTTCGAAGATGTCTTTTTTCAGGGTAGCAGGGTAGCATGCACCACATAAAATATATGTATTTGAATCCCAATATTACAGTGGTCTTTACGCAGGATATCAAACTCTGATCACATGTGATTCAGTAAATGGTATTAGTAGCCAATAGAATTATTTAATGTGTATGTTTATGCAGTGGTCCCTACCGTTATCCCACGCCATATCCCGTTACTCAGTCACTCCGCATTGAATATAATATTAACATGAATCAACATTAGTTACCTATATTATCCTGGTTTTGTTTATTGTTACAGCCCTCAGGGAATCTATATATTTCTCGAAACGTGGGCTATGTCTGGTTAAGTTGTCATCTTAAATATTGACCAATACTCCGTAACAATACATTATTCATAAAATTATATACATTTGGATGAGATGATGAAATTCAGTACTGACAACAAAATGGTCAGTCCCATTTTTTTTGCTTTAGCCTTTATTCATGAAGATCGACAGGATTTTATCCATTTATATGGAAAGTGTATTACGACTGCGTGCGCATGACGCTGTCGAATATGATAGATTTTAACAGAATTGCTCCGTAGGAAATGCAATCAAGTCAAGATAAAATAATGCATCATTAGGCTTCAATTATTCATTATCTTTTGATTAAATGAAACATGCCCGTTTTTTGTAGATTTTTTATTGCACCGCCAGGAAGATGTGACCTTTATTTCTTAAATGACATATAGCGTGATTTGTAGATTTTTTTTTAAATAATGTCATTAAATTTGGAGAGTGAAAAGGTAGACTTTGCATTTTTAGGCAGTAATCATAAGATTTAGGACGCGAAGTGCAAAGCAGCATTTCGTAAGGCCATTAGGGTACCTACCCATGAATTGATTTTTCACCGAGAAACTCATTTTGGTTGATCAAATTCCACTCACCATATGAACTGGAACGAATTACCAGCAAAACTGTTTGAGCCCTTCCTAAAAAATGTAAATATATTTAAAAAATATTTTTCACTCAAGTCTGACGCAATATATCATAAAATAAAGCTCAAATTTCTTAGTAGTAACTTGAAATAAGTTCAAAGAACTGCGGAACTGGCCGCGCAGTAACTTTAACGGAGTCACCCGCTAGTGGAAACACAATTGTGTGAAATTTACAGTGAAAAAATCAATCGCCTGGACTGGGATTCGAACCCAGACCCTCCGATTTCGCGCCAAGTGCTCTACTCCTCTAACTCCATGAAATTCACAGTGAGAGATGACGCCTGGGTAGCTTAACTGGTAGAGCACTCGGCGTGAAATCGGGGGGTCTGGGTTCGAATCCCTGTCCAGGCGAATGACTGTGAATTTCACACAATTGAAATAAGTTCTCTCTTCTTTATGCAATTGAATTTGGACCTTAAATCCATTTCACGATTATATTTTTCACACTCGAGTTTTTGTTTCTGCTGGGCCAATTTCCTACTTGTAACTATGTATTAATTACAGTAGCATGATCGGTATTTTGGAGGCAAAGTTCGTTTCTTGGTTATCTTCCTTTTGCCAATGACGCCATATGTGTACACAATATAAAAATTATTGTACCACGCACCAAATTAAGATGATTATGCCACATCAGCGATGAATCATTTCTACGAGCGTAGAAATATGTTTTCCGGCCACTAGTGAAATGCATGGTAGAATAGTGGGCTGTAAAAAAAATTTGCTTACAAATATTATAATTTCTGAATACAAACTGAAAAAGGAAAATAATAATATAATTTCAGAATACAAACTGAAACCTCTCTTTAAAACAGACATCGAATTATAAAACTTAAATGAAGCACGCGTATGTAGGTGACGGACAGACCCGCGATCCCCCGTGCTAGTTGGTGGGAATGCAGGTCCAGACTGCCGCGAAGTAGGTCCACCAGTGGAGCAGCCCACGTGCTGGTTCACACTGACCGGTGAGGGTTCGACCAAAATGTTTAAATATTTCACGCGAGGGCTCCCTTGTCATTGAGTTTCACTTTGAGGGCCCTGAGGGGTCACACCACCTGCAATTAGATACCTGATTTAAGCCTGCACAATCACTCTTAAATAAATTCTGTATATATATATATATATATATACAGAATTGGGATTAAAATACCGCCCAGCCCAAGCCCAAGCCTCCAGTGTATTTCCCCCTTGGTCTGACTCAGTCTCTCCCCTCCCCTCCCCCTTTCTACCCACTCTCCCCCCTCCGCTTCGCTCGAAGGCTTAATGACTCGCCTCGCAAGCGAAGATGGCGCTGTTCCAGGTCTCGCATGACGCCAGGAACCGCCCTACTCCACCCACTGCGTCCTTGCCCTTAACACCGTATTCCCCTTTGCCGTCACAACGCGAAACGTTCATGAACGTTGAATCACACCGGGTTACTAGCGTCCAATGCCCCAGTTTAGTTCCGTGGGTGGTATTTGAATGTTTTGATGGCCATATCGAACCGGTGCAGCGTGAGAGTTGAGTCAATATACCGTTAGGCTGAAGAGTCAATGGTCCCAAGGTCTTAACTGGATGAAGCTTATCAGGCCACGCCCAGCTTAAATCCAGGTACATACGTACTTCAGAATATGCTCAGAATTATGTGAGAACCATCAGCGGTCCAGGAAAATGTACTAATTTATCTACGTTTTAAAAAGAGATGAAGCTGGGACCATAAGATATGATAGCACAGGATAGTACGCAAGCAGCCACATTAATGCATCATTTCTGAAATTTATACCCAAAACATGGTCGGGGTACTGTTTTGATTAATCTAGAAAAATGTTCATTGAAAAATGATTCCCAAAAAACATTGTATTGTTCATAAAAATTGTGGAAAAATTGCGCGTGATAATCATGTTGGGTAGATAATATACCTCGAAAATACTGACTTCTCAATCTCGATTAAAGAAGTCATCTATTCTCTTCATTAACTATTAATTTGATGTTTCAGTTGATCCACAGTGATATGGAAAAACATTTTAGATAGTTTTCAGTTGCCCTCCGCTGAAGTTTATTTTAATGTGCGAAAGATAAAAATTGTACTTCACCATGCTGTAGTAAATTTATAACAATTCGAAGCTTATTAGGTATTTAAAGGTTGAATGCTTAGAGTATATGAGAAAATATCTTTCCGAATAACCTATGAGTCTTATTATATGTCTCCGAAAAAAGTAAGCGATTCAAACAGTAATTTGGGAACTATTATACCGACAGTAAAGATCAATTATCCTTTTTAAAATATGGGATACGTTTGTATGTATGGGATTATTTAGGTAAATGAGAAAGATTGGGGAGAAACGCAATGTCAGTGTGGCAATGGTAGTACGGAATATAACAAAGAGGCCTTAGTAGTTGCTCCGTGTGCTATTTTTTGTTTTAGATGTTGCGCGGTTTATTAAACCGGCACAGTTTTATATATTGCTTCCGTGCAACTCTATATTTTTCCACCTCCATTGCCTCAGCAACATTAATGCATTTCTTCATATACGCTCTTCTTTTCTTAAGCCTCCTAATATTCGTCCTCTCAAGAGTCTCTTCCACCACACCCCACCCATTACTTTCTTGGTCTACTCATTCCTCTAACACCATTTATTCCACTACTATTCTGTTTGTTATAATACTTTCCTATTTCTCAGCACGGCCAAACTAATTAACCACACTCATTTCTTACATGTCAATTACTGGAACATCGAATCCACATTTTTTCATGACCTTATCATCACTTACCCTATATATCCTCTTTTTGACGCAAACACTTATAAGTAACCCCATTCCCACCATATTCAGCCCAATATTAACGCTTATTTATTTATTTACTTATTCATGACCAAAAATAGCTCAAGGGAAATTGCAATTGACAAATAGCAACATTCATCCAAAACAAATAAACAAAGAACCAACTAATACATATAATAATCACCGGTGTGTGTATATATATATATATAAGTCAGTAACTTTTACATAAGAAATACACGTGAGATTGAATCTTCATATGGCTGCAGACCTTTTTTTATTTTCAAAATTAAATTAGAAATAGTGGTTTTCTGTTATTAGGAAAGGTTCCATTAGAAAGAAAATAAAATAAAGATTCTTATTCCTTCATTTAAGTTTTGTATTCCGATCGAAATTACCATATCTTTGCTATTGCCTAAAACGTAACGATTTTTCGCTATATTTAAGCTTTTTTTGAGCTATCGTCCTGATAATGACCAAACTTATTGTTTAAGTTGAGATTCCGAGTATACCCATTAACTCAATGATTCTTTGCACTAAATAAGATATGAATGGTTTATTACAATCTATGTAAATGATAATATTCTTCCCCTTGATATTCAACGGGCACCTTCTCGAGTATAACAAATAATAATCAGAACATACCCAGCTTTCGCCGTCGCGTAATAACGTAGGGAGAGAACACTTTTGTGCACTGCAAATTTCACTCATCTAGACCAACACTCATTCCTCGACAATCACCCCGTACAACCTGTAACTTTCGTTTCGGAATTCAGATGTTTTTTATTGCCTTCATTTACCCTTCCTTCTTTCGCAGTTTCGCGACCTGCTTGTATTTGAAAACGGTGATAATAGGAGAATTTTCAATATTGTGCGGTAAAATCACACATAAAGAGAAAGTTTTGATTGATAAACATTTAAGAAGGTAAGATAGTGCCGAGTAACATTCATGATTCACTCATTTCAAGACTCAAAAACATGTAATACTGAAACGAATTTCATCGTGAGCATTGTTTCCGAGTATTCTTTCCTTCGATTAAAGCAATTTTCTCTCATTGTTAACTATTAGCAATTACCGACTGGACGGGATGGAACTCGCAAAAAGCATGGAAAAAATAATCATCCTCATTTTTAACTTTTGCTTCTATGTAAGAACCGTGTGACAGCGGCAAAGTAGACTAAGGGTAAACGATTTTGCGCCCCTTACTACAGACGGAATCATGGTTCTTTTACTCTCAATACATAGCACCCAATGAGAAATTATGATGCTGCAATGTCGGGATTCAAATTCGGGTATTCGGGATGGATGGTCGGAGCTCTATTCTCCTAGAATGAGTGATCACTCCAATTTTGTTTTGCTTTAGCCGTTATTCATGAATATCGACAGGATTTTATCCATTCTGAGGGATATGTATTACCACTGCATGCGCATGACGACGTGGTCGAATTTAAAATTGAATAGGTTTTGATCAAATTGCTCTGCAGGAAATGCAATCACGTCAAGATAAAGTGGTGCATCATTAGGCTTCTATTATTCACTACCTTTTGATTTAATGGAACATGCTCGTTTCTGTAGGTTTTTTTATTACACCGTCAGCAAGATGTGACCTTTATTTCTTAAATGACATATAGCGTGATTTTACTGAGTTTAAGATGTTTTCTGAAAATGATGTCATTAAATTTGGAGAGTGAAAAAAGAGACCTTGAATTTTTAAGCAGCGATCGTAAGGCTTAGGACGCAAAGTGCGAAGCAGAATTTCATTCTTCCTCTGCGGCCATTAGGGTAACTACCTATGATTTGATTTTCACAGAGAGTGTGATGCTGTAATGCCGGGATTCAAATTCGGCCACTCGGAATAGAAGGTCAGATCTCTATTCCTCTCTAAACTACTAGCTTAATCGAGAGGCATCTTAAATGAAAACTTTGAAAAAAATCATGTGAATGTGGTTCATTCCGCTTTTGGATTCCGTTTGAGCTCGTTTCGTTTAAGACTCCTAATAGGGATATTAGGAGTCTTAAGAATAAGGGAGCGTGTATAAGCGTGAAGGCAATACATGATTGCAAGAGAAGTGTAAGTGGTATGAAAGTATAGTGTAGTATGAAGGAAATAATCAAAACAGTGCAATTTTTCTACACATAACACCAGACATTGGCTATAATATGTTTTTTGAGGAACACATGAATCCCATTGTGCACACCTTTCGATCGTTAATGGCGTTTTTACCGTGACACTGTCACTTAAATTAACCCACTCTGTTGATTTCATAAAAATCTTTAATGGGCACCTACACATAGTTTTCACTACACTATTTTTCTACACATAACACCAGACATTGACTACAATATGTTTTTTTTTAGGAACACATGAATCCCATTGTGCACACATTTTGATCGTTAATGGTGTTTTTACCGTGTTACAGTCACTTTAATTAACCCACTCTGTTGAGTTTATAAAAATCTTTAATGGGCACCTTACCAAGAAACCTCCTGGCTGCTAGGTGGATAATCTTTCGTCTCTCTTCTGCAATTCGTCTTCCTCCTGTTCGGCGTGGATGATTCTGCTGGAAGCAATCACCGTCACCCCAAAATACGACTACACTCCAAGTACAACCACTAGACTCCTTGGAGCAATTTAGGTCTTTGACTTGTTTTAAGAAAAGGTGAACGAAGGGCTTTTTAAGGTGTGATAAGAAACTGATTGCTACATTTTAGTAAATCCTTGGGGTAGTGGCGAAAAAATGACGAAATCAAAATGCATACTGCTCAGCATGAAGGCGTACGGAATTAATAAAGAGCTAAAGAATGTTATTAGCTAAGTACGGTTACAATCATAGTTAAGTTCTTTCAAAAATTAAAAAAAAAGTATTTTCCATTGTGTGGGATGTGTCATTGCCAGTGTGTTGGGAATTCATTCCAGAATCGGCATTTACAATATGGTTGTTTTATGATAATTTGATTTATTTGCAAATTGAGCACTTAATTTGCTTCCTCTGATTAAATTAGTAGTTTTGGTAGTAACTTTATGGAATCGATTAATTTTGGAAGAAAAAAACTAACCTTTGATTCCACAGAAAATATTAATGGAATCACATAGCTACTGTTTTCTTATTACTCAGATGGAAGTAGAGCATTAGTTTCTTTCAGTGAAACGGCGGCAATCCCATCCCTGCGAAAACATTTACGTCCTCAGTATTAATACCAATAACTAAAAGCCTTTGAATGATAAAGTGCAAATTATTTATCCATTGCCAATGACTTCGACTGTGACCATTTGTTCTGTTACTTTGTTTCACACTAGCGAAATTTAAAAAAATATATACTCTGCCATTTTTCTTCGTTCTTTCGTACATTAGCTCATAGTTATCCGCTCTCCTTGAGCTAAGATGGACGACAAGGGAGAAGCAGCAAAAGAAGAAAATACTCTTTCATGATCAAGTTAAATCATTCCTTATAAATTTGAGGAGTTTAGAATGCTCATTAGCGATATCTTTGAACTCATATTAGGTGACAAAAGGAGGTGAGTATTAAAATACTGAATGATCTTTATGCACTATTATGAAATTATCGCCGATTGATGTCTGTATTAATTCTGGATCTCTCTGCTGGTGAAAAACTAATTATATCTCATTCATTCATTTGCAACAAAATTAATCCCGGAAATGGCCATGCACGTTGAAAATGCGTTTGAACGGCATTTTAAAGACTGAACAAATTGGCCCAAAAAGCTTTTAACGCTTGACCTAATAAAGAGATATAAGTTTAGAGTAATTTGAAACTTTGACTGATGATTTAATTAAGTGAATATTTCTACTTAAAGGACTAAAAAGTATGAACGTAGGGTTGGTGGATAAGGGTGTAAAGTTAAACAGCAGAAGTATTTTATATTAGTGCAATGAGACTGACGCTCGGTAAAGAGTTAATTCATTGAATGTAAACGAAGGTTTTAGATTTCTTCATTTCTCAAATTCATAAAAAGGCTAACCATTAACGGTGGATGACCATTTCCATCTAACTGATAATACAATATGTAAATTCGTTAAAAGAGAATACATACGATGCATGTGAGATTCATAAAGTGAATCACGATAGAAAATTAATCTTATTAAGTTTACTTTTTTGATGGCTTACCCTTTGACTTACTTTGAAAATCAACTCCATAAGAAATCGCATTTCAAGGAAAGGGTTAATCGAAAACATAAGAGATGGGATGGATACAGGAATATCTTGATACTCAGTGGCATGTAGTGAAAATACAACCTTAAATAATTACTGACCAGCATCTTTATTTAGTGATAATGAAACAAAGTATGATTCCTTGAAAACCATGTGATCTGATATCTATGATCATTTCTTGGCAAATATGCAAAGAGAAAAATTTGAAAATATTTGTAGATGTGAAATGTACTCGTATGCTTTCTGTGAAAACTTTATCAACAGTTTACCAGTTTATATGTACAAGAAATAATAAAATGCCATTTTTATGATGTTTCTTGAACAAACCATTCTTTTCCATCAGTTTCCACTAAAAGGAAAACCGGTTTCGCAGAGCAGTGAGGATTGAGATACAACCGGAATATGCGTGCCTCCAAACCCGACGGAAAATAAACCATCAGTATTGCTCACGAACACAGCCTATCTCTCACTCATGCATTTGAGGAGAAAGGATGGCTAAGGGGTGGTTTCTTTTGTTATTTTTTTGCCTGAGTACGGAAAGGAAAGAACGTTCGTGAGCGATGGAGACAAGTTGAGGCCGGAGCGTGACTTTGTTCTGCACTAGGCGGCTGCTCGGCCATTTCGCGGGTGAGAGAGTGCAGGGTCCGTGAGATGCTGCGAAAGGGGGCGATGCAACCAGAGAGGATGGACGAGATTGGGTGAAGGGTGAATATCGGGGAAAGTGGCGGTTAAGGAGTGAAAAAGGTTAGAGTAGAGGAGAAAATAAGAGAGAAAAATAGGTAACACACACGATGAAGCAAAACTAAATGTATCTATTCAAGAAACTGTAGGTGATGTAACTTTGTGGAATGGTGACATGGTTGAAGAATAAATAACTTAATATTTTTCCACACTTTTTTAATAAACTGACCGATGTCGATATCGCATCATCGTCATCATCAGACTTCGACTACATGTTCAAGTAGATTTGGCACCTTAATTAATTCATAGGACGGTATATGAGACGGAGGAAGAAGTGGGAAGAAGCTAGGTTTTATTAGAAAAATTTTATATCGTTTCAGCCTTTAAAAGGTGTTCCCATAGTGTTCAATCATTTAGACTTAGTGCCGAAAAAATCATCCCCCTTTTTACCGTCCCTATCCCTGTATCTTTTAATATTTGACTCTATTTTTATGCTTACCCTTGGGTATGATGCCCGTGTATTGCATAACAGGCCTGATGTTCTCCCTCTCCCTAAGATCCTTCAACCCCCTCCCCCCGTCGTCAATATTCCGTCCAATAAATTAAGATGCCAAATGTACTTGAACATAGAGTCGAACTCTGATAATGATGCTTTGACATCGAAACCGGTCTGATTACTAAAAAATGTGGAAAATTTCTGAGTGATTTATTCTCCAACTATCTAATCAGAAAGTAAGGGTTGCATTCCAGACGTTGTGGAATTTGCCCGGTATAAAATGGAAACGGACGGTAGCGTTAGCTAGAAGCTTGATAGTTGTGATTTAGCGGAGGTTATAAGAGTTGAGTGGCGTGGCAAGTTCGAGACCAAGTGATGGCAAATATTTTCCTGTTCTGAAAAATTATATGAATGGAACTGTCTTCGAATTACAACTCTGGAACAAGACAACGTCCACTATTGAGAGGCAGCAGTTCCCGGCAGCAATTCCCGGAATCGGCCGGAGTACCGCGATGAGGAAGGCAACGATAGTGTTTCAACAACGCATTAGTCTTCCTAAAAGAGGCAGCAAGCCGGGTGACTAAAGAGCGATTTTTAGTGAGGGAAACATATTCTCTTTTGTTTGTAGTAGCACCTCAATGCATAAGTATTGTTAGAGGCGCTGGGATAGGCTTACCCAGGGTACATTTTTAGTCACATGTTTATGAGATATATTTTCCTGGCCTTAATAATTTTATGAAATTTTAGCATCTTTAAAGAAACACATTTTAATAAAAATGTTTTCTTATAGAATTTGAGTTGTAGCCTCGTAGCGAGGTAGGTGCTTACATGGGGGTGGTCATATCGACTCCCGCCAAAAGTTTGGGAACAATGAGTGTGGTGCGAATAGATTTATCTACACCCTTAGTTTTTTTATAAGGCTCCTAGTGGCTACACAGTAATTCGCTATATATTTAGTTTTCCATGGAAATCTGCTGTTTTACTTCATTACTTTTCCTGTCGCGTGAGAAAATTTTGAAACACGCGCCGATCGATCTCCTCATTTAAACCTTGCGGCTAAAGTGGACCTCGCCGCCGCGCCGTCTCGAGGGACGTGGCGCTGATGTCTCGAAACTTATTCGCATTGCCCTTATGGGGATGTCGCTAGGTTGATGCAGCCTTGCATTCATTCATCAATATATGACGTGATGGCTATTCCCGGTAAAATAGTCCTCCAATTGGTTATCCGGTTGTAGAATACTGGGAGGGGAACATCAGTAATGCCCCGTTTACACTACTAGCTTTCTTCGCAAGTAACCAGAACCCTAGTAAAAAGTTCGTCGGGTGAACACAAGTTGGTGCTAGCTCTAGTAAACTTTTTTACCGCTCTAACTTTACTAGGGTTGGCGCTGGTTACTGGAATTTAAATCGTGTTGGAACGGAAGTCAATTCCAGTTACAAAATGACCTCCAAAGTCACTTAGGAAAGCGGAAGGTTCGGAGTGGAGGCAGCAATTTGGTGGGTAAGAAATCGAGCTTATTTTGGACATTTGGACATGAAGCACCCACCAAAAATCCCACTTTTTCCGCAATATCCATCTTCTTCAACCGTGTGTATAATCTTTGTTCGTCAATTAGCTGCGCGCGGGTCGTTTGTTGTTTAACTGTTTTTACTCTTCACCAGAGGTTATCACCATCTCTACTACAGTAAACTTGAATATGTGTGAACGCAAGTTAGTTAAAGCCACCATATTAACCACCATTCAAACATAGTGATGTAAACGGGGCATAAGGGTAGAAAAATGCAGGCAAGATGGTTGGACGTTGACGGCGCCCTCAACGGGCTAATAGTGTACTTTGTCAGAGTCTAACTATTCCTTCACGCTACATCAACGACAGACAATCCGAGGAGATCTTTTTTCTCGGTATTTACAGCATTTACTATCCAGATTTTCCAAGCTACTTTTTAACTTGAATGCAACGGTAACCCAATGAAAACTAATTATCCTTGGAAAAACTTTGGCAGTATATTTGGGGATTATTAATAATTTTATTATAAAATATGGTAACAAATGTTATTATTGAAACAGTTTTGAAATCAATATTTGGCTTCGATGCTTCCGTTCATGGTAATGTACTCCTTCTTGACGAGATGACGGAAAACTGATTGTCGCTGTTTGGTTCAATCATATCATAATCAACACGGGGAAAATTTGTATTTTTAAAAATTAATTCTCTTTTCACGGAAATCTGTCTAAAAGAAGCGAAAACTTCCGGAAAATAAATGGAAAATAAATAGATGCATCTTACTGTCTTATTTGTTTTAGCTATCAGCTAAAAACTGCGATAAATGAAGTTAAAATGCTGTAATTCCATAGCAGTGGTGCATAAGTCGGATTCTCTGGCTGTAAAAGGTGCAAGTAAAATTATATATGTGGAATAATCTGCATGTTTTGTACTTTAATTTTGGTTTTTCATCGGCCAAAGCAGGATTCTCTAAAAAAAATCCATTTTTTAATTTAAATAAATTTGTAACTTTCCACTCTTTTTTTTAAACTGCAACCGGTTTTATCTTGACAACGCATCTTCTATCAATGAGGTATTGGTATTAGTTTTATATAATCTTTGAAAAATTAAAACTTTATTTTTATCAAAAATAGTTATCTTTTACTTTCACGAAGTCAAGCCTGAAACAATCAAATTTTAAAAATGTGGAATTTAGTATTTGTTTGCACTCACACATTCGTGGTGTGACCTACTTAAATTTCCCGATTAGAGACGCAATAAACAGCATATCAGACACTTACTTTATCCATTCAAGTGGTTCAAACACACGAACATTTCGAAAAGTTCGTTATTGTACCATGCAACTCCTTTGTTACATGATCGGAATGATTTCGAACGTTTCTAAAACAGCAGTCCCTCTGGGACAATTCGACTAAGGGGAGAATGAGGGTCTATTTTAGGTCGTTTCTGCGGAGTTCTAAACGGCTGCGCAATAGCTGTTTATTTAACATTTTATATTGAAAGTATAATTAGTCCACAAAATACGGACAAAAATTGCTTTTAGAATACTAATTATCTTTCTTTGTTTAGTGAAAAAGTGATATTGACAGTCTGGGTATGAAACATAGGAAATAAATATTGAAAAAAAGGCCTTGGAAGGCCATAGAAAATGAAAAGCATCCATGCAAAAGGAATAAATCTTAAATTGAATCATTCATTATCCGGTAGAATACAGGTGTGAAGAAGGAAGAAAATTCATGTTATTATCTTACTACCAACGTTTCTCAAATGCAAATTTGCTTCTTTAGGGTTTAGAGTATTTTTTTGTGGAAAGTGAATGTGGTTATATTTTTTAGTTTCTATAATTTATATCGCTTAGGAGATGAGATATATGACCTGTGATTTCCCCATACCAATTATTCGCCTTTGAAAAAATGATTTATTGATAAAAAAGGGGTTGAAAGAGTATCACCTCTGAATCTTTCTTTCTAGCGAACACTATAAGTAATAGCGGGGGAGACGTTACATTTCACGGAAACCTACGAAGCGTCGTCGCTTGGAAATGGGATCTAGAACATCGGAGAAAGGAAGTGAAGACGGAAAATGAGAATGAATGTGAGGCAAAGGAGAGGGAATGGCAATCCAAGTCCGGCAGGGTGGAACAAATATCTTCCCTTGAAACCCTTTCCCCTTTCCCCATTCTCCACAGCGCCCTCTTCCTTCCCTGCGTCTGCCTCTCTGCTCCCGTTTCAAAGCGCGCTCAGAAATTCCCGGAATTCCCCCCAGAGGCGTATTTGGCGCGTGTCCCGTGCGAGACGAGTCAGCGAGACAGTCCCCATACGCACACGAGACTCTTGACAAGGGCCGCGCGTCACGATATTGATTTTTTCTATTTCATAATATCGATATATTACCGTAGCGATAAGTATGGTCGACATTGCGTTCAATGCAATGTCATCACATGCATATCTTGAGTTGCACGATAGGTATATTTTTTTATACAAATTATTATTTACTAAATATTATAAAGCGGTAATGTATATCGTACCTATATTGTGCATGAAAAAGTATTACATTTACTTCAATTGCTGCTGAGTATCCGAAAATACTGTTTTGAAGTTTGAGGTGCATCGTATTTTCCCATCATTTTTTCACAGAATTCTGATACACCATGGCTATTGCATATGAAAATAGGTGCATTGCAATATCGCATAACACGCTGTATATGGCGATATGTTTAAACAGAGGTGATTTACAGGTTTTTGCAAGCGACTATTGCCCACATTCCAGGACGGTTGTACGGCCACCCAAGGCAGCATCCCAAGATGCAAATTGCAATGCATATACCGTTTTAAAACTACACCTGCATCGCTTTTATTAGTTGACATAATTCCTGTTTGCAATTAAACCCTTAGGTATTCTAGTCAATTTGTGGAACATTAGAACCCGCCTTACGACAGACTCTATATAAATAATAACATAATAAATTGGATACTTGCAAAAAACGGATATTTTGAGAAATAATTTTTCTTCATCATTTTAAAATTGGTACATTGTATAAGATGTTGGCATTTATAACTTTTATCATGTATGAAAATAACTTGCTTTGGCGTTTTTTACGGACGTTTTGACATTGTTGTTTTTTAAAACGAATTCTCATTATATTTATCAAAACATGGAATACATACACCTTTCGTGTGTTCTACACAGATACTCTGTTTTCAGAGAAATAATCTGATAAATTGAGGGATTGTGAAATATACTGGGCATGAATATATTGTAACTAAAGTTAGTCATCTTGAATTTGGACCTCAGTACTCGCATATGTCATCAGTCTACGATGCACGGACTATCACTCTTAAAACATAGAAAAACTAAAATATTACCACGTTCCTTTTGAATCACGTCCCTCGCCTGATAATATTTTAATAACTTGAAAGAATATTTGAAGTTGTTAGGTAGATGGATGCATGCATGGATGTGTGCATGGTTGAATGGCTTGGATCCCAAAAATGAGTTTTTTTAAATAAATAAAATAAAACTTCCTGGCGTCCACCAGACGCCCCTCGGGTGGTGAAAATGTTTCAAATGAGTGCCACTCGTTGAAAAAGTCGACACATAGCAGAATCGCAGCGACCTACTCCAATAACATCGTGAATTATTCATTCGACCACGCGAGGAAAACAGGATGATGTGTCGAAAGGGAGAGACTTCTATGGTGTGAGACGGTGCTGACAGGACTGCAAGGGAAATGGTAGGTTTGGGGATAGGGAGAGGGCTGGTAGTGTCGGATAAGGGGAGGATGAATAGAATGAAGGGGAGAGGGAGGGTTGTGGAGAAGTGCGGGAGGGCCGGGCTAGTCGGTAGGGTGACGGGCTAAAAATAGGTTCCTCCTTCCCCATCCCGTCCCGAGATTTCACTAGTCATTTTGGAGACAATATTCGAATTTTATTATTTAATTTCATCGTCTGTAATAAGAATATTATACATTTTGTAATGCCAATAGTGCAAAACGTAGTAAAATATGATAAAAATTCTCATTCATTAAATACATTTATCCACAAAAGCCTCCAACTTGACTCATTTTTTCACGCCATTCGGTGAAACCTTCAGCACAGATGGTTCTTTTGTGATTTTGTATAAATTACTGTGGACAGTAATTCATTATATTCTATAAATATTTGAGAAAACATACAAACTACACACCGTTAGTTTTTGACGAAAGAGGCGTTTGACGAGGCGTTAGAAATTCCTAATTTTTTCAGTATTCTCAATTCTGAAGCGCACAGCCGTAATACGCAAATTCTATGCAAAATAGTATACGTATATCTTCAGGCAAAATGCTCGAAAAGTAGTTTGGCAAGGGGTTAGTATTTTGATATCATTGGAAAGATGAGGTTATTCTTTAAAATGAGATCAAAGCCATCAAGTTATAGGTGAAATGATATCCCGCTCATGCTAGCTTAACATCTGCTTTTTTCTTAATTCCGGCCAGCCTTACTTTGCGTTTGCATTGGAGGCTGGCAGACGCTCTTTACCCTTCGAGAGAATTAAAGGAGGTGGAAAAAATAGGCGTGGAAAAAAAACAAAAAGTACAAAAAAAATGTTTTTTCTTTAATTCTCGCAAGTCTTCCACTTCACAATGCTCTGTGCTCACGGATTCAAGTCGGTGATAGGAAACATCCTTTTCTTCCTAGTGACGCGCGAGGAAACCTGAACCGCAGAACCTTTACCGAAAACAAAAGCGTATTTATTCGCGCTATCATTTTTCGCCGACATCTTTTGATAGTCCCTACCAAAAAATCAAATGTATTTGCCTACTTCACTTTGCTTGGAAAAAATTGCTGAGCTTTTGAAATGAGAAACAATATTTTTTCAACTTTTGTGAAAAATTGATTGAAAATTCATCTCAAATTGGATATCGTGCCACGGCCCTTTATGAGGTAACAATGTATTTTATTTTAGCAATAATATCCTTGAAAAATGCTATAGAAGTAGTAATGACCAACTTAAAACTACCGTTACTGCATGACACAAAATAAATAAAATGTGTGACAATCTTCGATTTCTATCTCGAGTTCCCCATTTTGCATGGCCGTGAGAGTAGAGACAGCTTGTTCTACGGTTTTCAAATCGCCTCTTTGGGGCCTATTCTGTAATTTGGAGCGCTATGTACCGCCAGCGTTATTCTCCGCCTACAAATAACGCCTGTTGCGATTCTGTAAATACCGCCGCGCTATGTTCCGCCGATTTCGGGGACGTTAAATAACGCTATCGCGACCTCGGAGAACAGTATGAGAAATTCTAAGGGCAAATACCAAAACAGTTTTTTTTTATTTTAAAAGCTCTATTATTTGGCAAGAATATATTGATTTTTTCTATATTTTATTTATTTATTCACAATATGTATTTATTTGCGTCAAAAAACAAAGATATAATTAAATTTTAACTTTGTGGAAGCTAATATTGAAAAACAAAAGTGTGACAAAACGGCGTGACGGCTCGCTGAGCTCGCCGCAGTGCCTGCAAACAAATCACGAAGAATGTTCTTCGTGTTACAAATGAATGGAAATGTGAGTAATGTACTGCGTAATAAAGTCAAGTGGTATATATTATTGTGTACGCTTTTGAGAGTTATGTGTAATGGTCACCTACTAGTACGCATTATGTTATGTTATGTTACTGAGAGACAGTTATGACTGTGACCAAAATATTCTGTCTCGAATGAGAATCTCATGGAAGGTACTGTCGTGGATAAGACATTCCAAACTGTATTTTTCAATTAAAAAGTATCCTTAGATAATAAACCCGCGGTTGCAAATTTAAAATTTTGAGAGTTATGTGTAATGGTCACCTACTAGTACGCATTATATTCATATATAAATCTATGGATGTATTTCGTGAACGGAACTTGTCGGAAGTCTGTGTTGAAAATATGTTTCCAGTAGTTGGGGAAATTGGGAGAGAACTTCGATGAAGGATTGCATTGGAAAAGACTAGGGACTTTGAAATGTTCAGAACTGTTTTGGCATTTGGTTGGCAACGGTTTATTCGACAATTTTCGCATGTAATCTCGTGGAGTCAAAGCTATTTCAGTCCTTGTGAATATTTATGTCTATCCCATTGTAGTATTTTATTGATAATTAAGGAGGGCATATTCATGATTGCTGCGATCTTCTATGCACGCAAGGGATTATATAAGCCCAGGCACCAAGAATGATTATGGAGAGTTATGTTATGTTACTGAGAGACAGTTATGACTGTGACCAAAATATTCTGTCTCGAATGAGAATCTCATGGAAGGTACTGTCGTGGATAAGACATTCCAAACTGTATTTTTCAATTAAAAAGTATCCTTAGATAATAAACCCGCGGTTGCAAATTTAAAATTAGAGGCAGTGCTATGAATGATTTACGTTTAAGTGACAGCCAAAATGCAAGCTAGAAACGTGAACGAACCAAAATCTAATCGAGACGAGAGAAAAATCTTGATTGCCTGTGGTTGGTACTAGCATATGATGGTTTACCAATTACAATGTTCTTTTCATTGAGGCTTTTATCATGTTAGGGCGTCTATCTCTTATGAGCAATATTTTTTTGGTTTCCAAAACGGAATCACCCATTTTTGTACGGAGCTTTCTGTTAGAAGTAGAGAACCATTAGGTATATTTACTAGTAGCGAAGCGATCAATTGCAAAGTAACTACATTATTGGATACACGTCATAAAATGATAAAAACCTCGTCAAATAAGAAAGGAATCATGTCATGATTATTCTCCCCAAGCGGAATACTCATAATTCCCTTAAACAAAGCTCGCTTTCTAGTGTTAATCAGCCAAACCACATACCCAGTCGTGCCATTTCCGAAGTATCTCGAAAGAAAATGAAAAGACGGTGCCGATCCGTGAGCAATAAATGCAATCGGAGGGGTCGGAATTATGGATAACGCGAGCCGAAGGCTGGCGTTATATTTGGTGCTATCCAACGTCCCAAAATAACGCTAGGGGCCGCCATTTGAAGTTGCAGAATCGGGGGGACGGTACATAACGCCGAAATAGTTCCCTACCTCATAATAGCGCAGGCGTTATCAGTTACAGAATCACCCCCTTTGTGTCCCTGCGTCACTCCGCTTTGCCCTCGTCTCATAATGGCGTCCGTGGTTTGAAGCCGACGCATATAGTGGGCCTGAATCAAAGGAAGGTAGCCAAAATTACAAATATCCTTTTTTCAGTCCAGAAGTTGAAACTTCGCATCGTCACACCTCATTGCATGTTGGATGAGATGTTGCAAGCTGTTTGCCATGGTTATCACACATTAACAAGTAGCAACGGCTCAAATTGGAACAAATTTCGTGATAAACTTCCAACATGCAGCTAATACAGAACTTAATTGGTATAATTATGGAATTGAATCCGTTTCGTTACATAAAAAGCATACATTATTAATATTAGTGTAACATCTGTGCGTTAAGAGAGAAATTTGCGTTCACCTGTTAACACAAATCCTCTTTTTATAATTTTTTTAAATATTTCAACAGTAATTTAGTTGATATATATTCACCATTGTACAAGGAAGTTTTCATAAAAATATTCTAAAAAGCTTTCAAACTGTGAATCCAATGTAAAATTTTACGTTTATTTGAGGCATTGAAAGTAAAATCGAACTTTCGAGGGTGATCCGGTGGACGTGGTGGCTAGAATACTGGCCTCCCATACCGAGGGCCTGGGTACAAGTCCTGGTGGTGGCGGAGATTTTTCAGTAGAGTCCCGATCCCTACTTGGGTGCTAAGTGGAGAGCACTTCAAGTAAAGTACACCGTCTGCCTTATGGGACGTTAAACCGTGGTCCACTTGGCGCCTTTCGTTTATATTAGGCTAATTCCGACGCCGGGTTTCTCTCCACCCTTCCTCCATTCCCCAATGATCCTTAACCTACCAACCAATCTACCTGTCCTCAACGGTGGAAATGCCTCAACCGCAACTCAAAATAAGCTACCAACAAATCGAACTTTCGGTAGTACGGTGGAGTCTGGTTCCAGTGATGCGACTAGTGGGCACATACTCCACTGACATAATAATAGTAATGTTGATTTGAAATTCAATCCTTCTAAAAGGAACTCCTTCAAACTATCAACGTCCATACTAGAAACAAGCACTTTTGGAATTTTGACCAGCTTTCTTCGATTTCAGTTCATTAGTTCACTGAGTGTCGATACGCCCCTGGTATTCCGTTTTCTTTTTCGATTCAGATGAACTTACATTAAAAAAAAGACAAAATTAGAATCAATAACATTGTTTGTGATTTAATCCTACTGGATTTGACTTATCAATCTAGTCGTATTTAATTCATTCATTCAGTCATATGTCAGAAAGGGCATAAGTCGATAAGCAATGAGCATGGATTACAAATTCTTCTTTTTGCCAGAAGTAATTTGAGGCGTCACTTTGCGGCAACGTTGAACGTTCTTGCTGGGCAATAATTACCACTCCTATGCAAACATTTTCCTCCTTTCTCACAGGTGTACTAGTGCATGCTATTACAGATATATTCCTATCTTCGTAAGTAGGTAGGTACACTTGGCTTGATTTGGGCACTCGGACTTTGAATATTGGACAACACCCACGTGTTTACAAGATGCAAATCCTCCCTGTTGATGACCGAAATGCATGCATAGGAGTCTATATTCCTCCGCTTTTATTGACAATTTAAATTTACCTGTAATTTAAACTTACTCAACGATTACTCTTTTCTTAGAGATAACTTTTATTTTATAATCGTAAAGTAAATCATTTTAGATGTTATCAGTTAAGTTTTACCGTGAAAGGATTAAACGATATGTGCTACTCTTGTGAATCAGTGATGATATTTTGATGATACTAATGCTCTGTCGTATGAATCTTTATTTGAAAACTGATAATACATTCCAAGACCTAGTTTCATAATGCCTGGTTAACGTTAACCGCTTGATTAGGTATTTAGGGATTGATAGCGGTAACCACTTTTACGCTAAATTGATGGTAATCGAGAGTTCGGTTTTACCATATTAAATCAGCCAGTCGGCCAGTTGATGTGTTTTCGATGGGAGAAAGTATTATTTTTGGTTTTGATACCGATAAAATGTTTAACAAAAAATTATAAAACCGGGCCTAAGAGTGGCGGTACACTACCTTTATCCATAGTATTACCCTTGGTTATTCATATCCCTAGATATTTCCAATGACTTTACACTTTGATTATCATTTAATTATTTCGTGTATCCCTTAGCCAAGCGGCGCAACCCAGGCTAGAAATCAATGTCAAAGAGTATTTATTTTCAACTATGTGTTGTGACCCACAGGTAAGTTAGGGATGCCATTTAAATACATCGCATAAACTTTAAAAAGAATAAGACATTACTTAAGAGTCATTTTAAAGTTAAGTGTATTACGCCCGATGAATCATCGGTGGCTTAATGCAGTATCATCAATCAGTGCACCTGCAACAAATATTGCTTTTGAAGCTTTTTTGTCGCCTTGATGGGTGTTAATGTAAAACATTGATGCAGTGGCTTAGACGCACCGCAATTTACATTTTGGAGCGCGCCACGATGAATTCTGAGAATCACTGCTCTTGAGTTTTTTGGATTGATATCGAGAAAAAGTGATTTGAAATTGAATTCAAAATTAAGCCAAGGAGCCTATGAATAAAACTTATGCTTAATGCCTAAAAATATCAGCAACTATCTGTCCAGTTGAATACCTGCACGGATTCACTCCGACAAAGTGTCAACTTACCATTTTATTCCTTCAAAATAGTTAATCATTCATTTTATCGTATTTTTCACGTATTTGTGCTCTTCACACCCATTTTTCTTCAACTTCATGTACTTCCAATACTATGGCAATGGTCAATTAGATTAAGTATGAAGAAAACTTGATAAATTATGAATAACTATAGCCTGGTCTCACTCTGAACAATGATGGAGTTAAAATACTCCAAATAAGACCGTATTGTAGTTTCCATGGATCGTAAAATTTAATATAACGAATCACAAACTTACATGATGACTGGTGCTAGTGTATTTGTACCCATGTCTGAATAGAATGACCAATAAAAATGACTGTCAGACATGTAAACAGGCTTTATTGGCTGTTTGGCAGGTTTTCGGGTTCGGGTAAACAGGCTTTACTGGCTTCTATACTTAATAAAAGATCAACTGGTATGTAATCACCGCTGATGTGTAAAAACGCTTTGTTCTGCTTACTACTGAAGGTAGATGTCATGGTGAAAATCGACTCCAACGCTAAATAATCCGCTGTAGGGTTCAGGAATCCATTACATACTCTCAGAATTCGACAGCTGTCATCCATGAGGTAATTGGAGTGATTCGCAGCCTTTTTTCGCTATGGACTCATTCTCTTTGATGATACAGACTTGTGAACCGATTTCTTCCGTGGAGCTGGGATCATTGAAGCAAAAACCTTAATTTTCTACTCCACTGAATCACATTTCCCGCCTCCAGTGAACTTAGAGGAAAGCTTTCCCCGATCAGATTTTTTTGACGACTACTGCACACATTTTCTGAGACCGACAAGACTTTGACAATCATTTCATAGAAACAACGGATTGATTGGAAAATGACTTGGGGATAAAGACATGAAGATCACGTTAAGCTTTATTCCTGCTTTATTTTTATTTGTTCAGCAAAGCTGAATCGATGAAAGCTTCGTAATTGTTAAAAAGGTTCCATCGTTTCCATGCCAACCCATTGGCATGATGGTAATAATATGGAGCTAGCTGAAAGCCCGTCAAAAATGGCAGGCAAAATTCCCTTAAGTACTCATGCAAATCATAATTGTAAATATATATATATATTAATTATGAATGTTTTTTGTGTTGATTAACTCACTGCCAATAGTCTCATAGTAACTATTTTTTTTCCAGGTATGGATATCTGTCTTAATTTGTGACATTGTTGACGGTAGCTACGTGGTTGCTTTGCAAATTTAACATAGGGCTTATTAGTTTGAGTAAAGCCTTGTTTATTTTTTCAATTTACAACGTATCTGGGCCGGAAATGGAAAACGGGGATCTTTTCAGATGTATGTGATGCTGTAAGAAATTTTTTCCATATTTCCATAGTATTTCCATAATTTCCATAGTATTTTTTCCATCAGTTTCATCGCCCACCCCCCTTCCCACCCCTTTCTTTCCCACGGTAATTAGCTTTCATTAGTATCGATGACTATCATTCTGTGCTTTGGTGTCAGGATACTTGTCTCGTTCCTCATTTTAAGTTTATTCGAGGATTAAAGTTACGTAAAAAGATATTATGAAGAAATTATATTTTTCCAAGGGCCAAATACACAGTTCAGGGTAGTAATCAAGGCGAGGAATAATTCCGAGATTTTAGCTTGCTATTGTTTTGAACTTTGCAGTCTTTGAAGTCTTTGCCCGGTTTATTTTTCATTTCTCAACTAGGCTCTGAAATTTCGGAAATTTTTACTCTGCCACTGGTTAACACAATTTCAAATCGGTTATAAAATAAGTATGCGCACCACCATGTACTCATAAAGAGTTATTTTACACTCAAGTTCAATTCTTTAAACGCTATATTTTTATTCGAAAATAATGTATCTCTTGCCTAATTTACGAATGTTAACATTTTTGTCAATTCATAGGTAAAAATAACCAATAATGAAATGATCTCACTCAGCTCGCACATGAATGCATCATGTCATGTGGAGTACGATCTTCCTACTTAGAATTAAAAATAGTTAGCTGAAAGGAGTTGACCTCTTCACGTGGATTACCTTGGTAAGACAAACTCCTCTTGTCTGGCAATTGAACATTCCAGTCGTAGTATATTATGCTCTTAACCCTCTCTCGGTGATTTACGAGCTAACAGAAATAAAACGGTGGTCAGCTAACAAGAAGAGTAAAATGACAAAAGAATATCACACCTAGAAATTAACTTTGAAGGTCGGTGAAAAACACCCTTCCTGAGAAACATGAAGGGAAATTATATTTCCTCCTCTAGTAACGAGTTTGAACTTCATCAGTGGAGTTTTATAGTGTATATTTAGTACCCTAAAATGAATGTGAATTTATGTTGAAATTTTCCATTCAATTTTGTAATATTTATCAGCCACTTACAGCATAGACAGGAAAAGAGGTGAAAAACTAATGTTGAAATGCCAATTCTCTTAAATTTTACGAGGTATGTTGGGACATTTATCACCGGCTTTTTTCCGATGTCCGAAAGAAATTGTTGAGTAATTTTCCTTCAAGTGCCACTTATTTCTTTACCCGTTGTGTAAATGAGGTTGGTCTCGGCCAATTAATTTTCCCAAGGAATCCTACATTTTTCAACATAGCGCTACTTCTTATGCCACTCGAGTATGAAAATGTCTGGTTGATTATTTTCACAACATTTTATCAGTTCAGTGGGTTTCTCATAACAGTTCGAGTATACGGTAAGAGTTTGCTCCAATAGGCATACCTTGTATCTTGATACTATGAGATCTGTGACGTGGTTCCATAAATGTGCAGAATAATATAGCTGGTGATGAGGAACTTTGAGTTTCATTTGCTGGGAGATCATCATCAGAAAGAGAGAGTAGAGATTCTACTTAGCACTGCTGACAATATCCCAGAATTTTAGTATTTCAAATATTTTACTGGCTTAATATTGTTTCAGAAAATATTTGTGCATCATTATAGGTAATAAGCACTGATTTAAATCAACCCCATAGCCCTCAAAGGACTAAAATTGAATCCATCATCATTTAATTCTGAATTCAAAGATCAGAAATTCTTCTTATTAAACAGTTTTTACCACATGAAATAATCTGATTTAGGAGGAAATAGTGACAAGATTTGTCGCAACTGAATCTGCATGAGTCGGCGATAACTATTCTAGTTCATTTAGGCGAGCTATTTAGCAGATTTATGTAAATGATGGTCCAAGTTAATGGGTCTAATGAGACTGCTTCAGTTTTAAACCATATGGTTAGTTAACAGAACTCTACATATGTATAATGAATGAATTCCTTAGTGTATTACATCCTTTAAATATTTCAGGGCTCAAGGGCTTACGATCATATTCACAGGCCTGCCTGAATTAATGCTAGGTAAATCATGAGAAAATTTTAAAATAAATTAATTAAGTGAAAGCATTTAGGTAGAAAGGAGTGTAAGTTTTATTGGCCCAAGACTTTGGTTTTGTAATATTAGTAGTAATTATCAAGAAAACATGATTCAAGCTTTGGGTATATATCCACACAGTAAAGTTCATCCTTCCATATTCTCTCAACCCACAAACATTCACCATTGTAAACCAAAAAATCACACCAGTTTATGCCAGATATGAATAACTGTCCGTAATTTTGAGGGTAGTAGTTACTATTTCTTTTGAGGCAAAGTTTGCCATCCTCAAGCTGGCAGTAGAATGTTTTGTTGCAAACATCCAGTAAAGACAAGCTTTCTTTGGACTTAGGGCACTTAATTTCCACCAGCCCATGTGGACTATTCTCCCTTGGATCATACACTTTGCCATCAGGAGAATATCCCAAAAAGGAAAGTTTGGGATTGACAACCAAGCCACATGAAAATACAGTCACCGGATTGTTTTAAGAAGACATGAAAGCACAATGCTGCCTCAGAACATTTTAGTCATTATCCCTGCCATACCTCACATAAGGGACGTACTCTAAATTTACAGCTCCAAAGATCACCTCTAAAAATTTTGTTGTGCACGCCTTCTTTCGTTTCACTATTAGACCGAATTGGGATGCAGTCAGCCTCTACTTCCTCTACAGCCCAAAGCGAGCTACAGCTCTGGTCGACAGTGCTTGCCTCGAGCTCATGCGCTGCTTCCATGCTGAGACGAATACCATGTTCAAGATTCAGTGATTCAGTACTTACTTATAGTTCAGTGTCAAAGGGAAAGGGTAATTTGCGAAAAGAAATAGTTTCGGATAAATCCACTCTTGCGCTGGTGCGGCAAATTGTATCATTCCTCAACTGATGAGCTAATGTACTCATTTTTGGAACTGAGCCGAGAGTAGTCGACAAATGCTCACTGTTACTAGTATCACACAAAAGATAGCCGAATGGAATATCAGGGTCAATTTTCTTAAGGTGGTTTGAGCGAGATAGTTCCCTAGTCATAACGGAGGCCATATTAAAATTTAGTTTTTGATTTCAGCGTCTGTAAGTAGTATGAAATAAATATTGTAATATTAATGGTGTAGAGATATAGTTATATACGACCAAAATTCTCAGTAATTAAATAAATAAAGCTACATAAGTCTCTAACTTGACTCATTTTTTCCCACCGAACGGCTGAAAACCCTTCAAACCGGCAGGTTTTTTTGCGATTCTGTAAAAGTTAATACGGTGAGTAATAGATTATTTTTTATAAATAGTTGAGAAAACATGCAATTTATGCACCGTTAGTTTTTTGACGAAATCTAAGTGTTGTAAAATCCTATTTCCTTCAATATTCTCCCACTGGAGCGCCCAGCCATAATCTATCCCATGTAAAACAGCTTATACGAATTGCTCGAAAAGTTGTTCGGCAAGGGGTTGATATTTTTATTCCATTGGAAAGATGAGAGTTGTTTCTTTAAAATGAGGCCAAATTCATCAAATTCTAGGTGAAGTGATTTTCGCTCAAACTACCTTAAATTCACTTCCCATGGTTTTCACCCGTTTAGGAGACGGAATTGCCTCGGGAATAACTTGATACTGGAAGGACGGAGGGTCTCTTTTCCTTATAACATGGGACTTGGCAAATACTGCATTCATAATGGCATCCGGTTCTATTTTGCTGCCTCTGGGTTTATGCCACTGCTGCTCCGCGGAAGTGCAAGTTGCTTCATCTGGTATCTCCTTTATCCCCGTAGCAGTCAAATGATGAATAAGGTAAAAGAGTCCTAACATGTGAACGCATTTGCCGAGTCTGAAATGAGGAGTCAAAAATAATGTTCAAGTTTTACTCCTCTGCGTCCACATTTGGCACTTTTCTCGTTGACAATTACTCGCCTTCCAAGGTATTCCTTCCATTTTTTATCAATTATCTCCCAATGTCACAGAAATTACAATAAATTCATAGCTTTAAACAAGTTTTTACATGATTTTACTCTTCCTGCTTTGCCACCGTAGTATGAACTTACAATTTCGAAGCATCCGCGGTCCTTGCTGCATCCTTTAAAATAAACAATGCGAGCTGGTTCATTTTTTTCTTTGGCATGGATAGCAATATGCTTTTACATAAATGTTTCCGTCTTCCGTTTTACTGGTCAAAACGTCCTTGTAATATGCAGAAACGTATACGTTATAGCCTTCTTTGGAAAGCCTTGAATTTCCGTAACTTCCGACGAACTTGAAGCCGCAGCTGATGTCGAAATCAATCAAAACTCGAGCGATTTGGTTCAGGTCATAGCTCTAAGATGAATTTCCTCCAAATTAACTAACTCTACCTCCAGAAATTACTATTAAAAGCGCTTGATCGACAAAAAAACTCGAGTAATAATCACAACGATAACAACGCTTGTTTGGATGCTAACTCAGCCATCTGATTATCCCACAACAGGACAATGCACTCTGCCGGCTAAAATGTGAACTTCGTTAGCTCCGCCCATTCGCAACTCGTCAATTGTGAAACAGGTGGGAGAAGATAGGAGGCATTCGAGAAGTGGGTGTGTAAGAGAATTAAATATGAAGTTGCGATGGAAGGAAAGAAAGACAATCAAGGAAGTGTAATGCATTTCAAACTATCATAATAGCCACCTTTAAAAGTTATAACGTTGCCTAATAATGTTAAAGCTGGCAAGGTTTTGATAACACTTCATATTAGACCTGGTTTCCCACTGCCCTTCCTAAAAGGTTAAAGTTATAACGCGCCGTGTTGTGAAATGGAAACTAATTAAGGATGCTGAACAAGCTATGATATTTGTATAGGGTTATCTCTTCTTAGGGATAAACTTCAAATATAAATTAAATTTTGTTCGAATTTAAATCGCACAAGTCACAAAGTCTCTTCATTGCTAATATTTTGTTCGAATATCGAAAATACTAAAAACTCGACTAACTTTATTTTCCCGATTGGGAAGTTAAGGATAAAATTACATGGTATCCACTCATATTTTAAGGACAAATCCATTATCTAATGTTTCCATCAGCTAACTATTTCCTATTTCCATCAGCTTACTATAAATCAGATTCAGCAATTAATCAACTGATTTGTTCTTGTATGTAAATCTGTGTGTTTCCCCAGATAATTCATAGTTCTGAGAAAAGAGTTCGATCCCATTTGTATATTCGCTAAAAAATCCTTTTATTAGAGTGATTGATGAGCTATACTTTTAGAGCAAATTAAGTAACTAGTCCAAATTGGCCATTAGAACAAAATTTCTGATTTAGAATGTATACTTTTAAGCAAACCTCTTATCAAATTAAATCATTTACATAATAAAGGAGCTTTGATGGAACTTTGAGTTAATTAAATATTTATATCTGTGGCAGGTGACCGACATAAACCAGCCATTGAGAAAAATAATTACATTATTTTAGTAGCTCCTCATACACTTGGATTATCTTTGACGGCATACGCTCCCATCGTTTCAAGGAAAGAGGGACGCGGCAATTTTAATGCTTGAATAATTCATAATGCCCTGAATCAATTAAAATTTTAATCTTTCAAACTTTGCTGTCCCTGGATGGAAACGCTAACCTTCTGCGCTTAAATTTGGGGTATTATCCTCCAGAAATGGCTCTCTTTCATGGCGTTGAACAATTCAAACTTGGTCCCCGAACTAATAAGAAAAATAGGAGTCTGGCGACAAATATGCAAAAGTTGAACCTTTCACCCCACTCAGGAAACATTAAGGGCTCGGAATTATATCCTCCGGAGGCCCCGAGGGAACACGTACTGTGCCCTGAGGTAATTGTTCCAGAGGAAAAAGAAAAGAAAAAAATAGGAGAACTACTTAATACCCTTTCGTGGTGAAATGGAGATGCATCACCGTCTATAACCTCATCCCACGCGCAGTACCATTTAGACCGGAAACAGTTCAGGGAACCATGAAAGAGCACGCTGTTGGGCGAACCTGGATGAAACCGTCTTAATTAATAACGAGAATTTCCTCCTTCCGTAGCTGTTCACCCTATTACTCTTTTTCGGGAGTTATCTCCTGGAAATAATGTTATTTCAGGCCATTTAGAAGTGATGAAGAAAGACAAAAAAAAATATGCAGTAAAGTCATAAGTCGGTGGCGCACCTTCTGCATTCGTGTTCAACATCTGAGCGGACCAAGTCTGGTTAAGGGGAAGCGTGATCCCATTGTCTCCCAGCCATTGTGCATGGTCCCAGGTCCAACCGGAGCAAAAGCAAATATGGCGTCCCAGGTCCAACCGGAAGTTCACCCTGCATGAGTTCCGGGACTTATTCCTCGCGTGGCTGGCGACTTCCCTGCCCACGGTCACCAGTCCATCGAGTCCTCCTTAGTTACATGGCATTGTCTCGGTGAAGGTGGCTTTTTTGTCCATTCATTACGAAGCACGCCCCCGCGATGACAACTCACCATGTGATGCATAGGAGGATGTGAACTTGAATCTGCACCGTAGCCTAAAGGGACTACTTTCTGTGGTTTGTCCGAGGCAATAAGAGTGAAGCTGGGATGAAACTGGATGAAGAAATGCTAAGCGACTTGCACTTGTCCCACAGTGAATTTTTCCGTAAATTTACGTATGAAATCCATATTCATAAAACAACTTTCATGGACATGCCTTGATGTCAAACGAGCAAAAAAATATCATAATTTGGGCGTCAACGGGCTGACGGCATGAACGAGAATTTTTTGCTGTCAAGATTCTACACTGCAAAATAGGTATGAAAAGAACAAAGAGCGAAGAGTTTTCCACAGCATATAAGCCATATACAAGCCAATATAGTGATCACAAGGAAATAAGTAAAGCCTAAAGTATCAACTGAATTAATTGCATGAACAAACATACTGGCTCACGACAATGCTCATAGAAATACCAACGTAACAGTTCCCTAACAATAATACGTGTTTAATTGATCAAATTAGAACGGGTGATTTCAACAACTTATATTTGCACAAAATGACTCTGCTTCTGCCATACAATGAAATAGCATCAACAATTTGCTCCAATATACGATGTCTATTATACAAACCTCTTTACCTTATTTTAACCGGTGGTGAAGATGCCGCACTTCAATGACGTTTTCTTCTCAAGTAGTCGAAGTAGTCAACGAGTCACGAACTTTAGTCAAGGTTGTGCTTGCCAATCATTTTAAACTTGAATTTTTGACAATTTTATGAAACTCTATTGCGATTATTTCTTCTGTGATGGAAAAAATAATTTGTATCAATAAAACATATAATATAAAATTGATTCATTCGGTAAATATCTAATTTCAAAATAATAATATATTACCGATTCACCCAAAGTCACGTGAGTTCAGTGCTTCCCACTATTGCCTACTCCACACGATTGTGTTCGACCTTGTGTCACACACATTTAAAGGCAGAGATGGAGAGAAAGGCATAGCTTCACACCATGGTGTAACCACATTTCCGCCAAATTAGATATTCCCATCTCATTTAAACGTACTATTCTGAAATGTTAAGGGGTGTTGTACGAATAAATGCTTTCTTGCCTCGCTCAAATGCACGGTGAGGTTATCCGGGCAATATTTAATAGTCATCTTAACGTGGCAACTTCTTTCAAAGCAAAATGTTAAGTCACTTTTCCGCTAATTTATATGATTACCTTACCTTACCTTAATTATATTGCTACTCCAACTCAAGCAGCTCTTTGTCCTCACCAGCAGCTTGTCACCATTTCATTCTGTCTTCCATCCATTCCTCATTCGCTTCAACTTTCAGTAGTATTTCCCTTTTGGTGATCTTTTATCACTTGGATTTCCATATAAACCTCTCTTAAAGGTTGAATCTTTTTCCCTTCTGCTCAAATTCCCTTTCCATCTCTACCTTCTGCATTTTTCCAATGCTATTATGTCAGGATATGTATATATTTCTCTAAATTCTTTATTCGTTCTTATTCTTCACAACCTCTCTTCTTTTATTGGTCCATAGATTGCAATCGCCACTTTGTTTTCAAAAGAGATTATCAATGTTCTTTCTATTTTTTCTCAGAACCCATACTTCAGATACGTAAACTACCACTGGTAGTATAGTTTTATATGAAACGTTTTTAACTTTCCTTGAAAAGGTGCTACTTTTTAAAATCTTTTCAATGCCTAGTATCATATGTTGCCATTCCGGAGTTTTGTGTTGATTTCTGTTCCTTCGTTGTTGCCATTATCTAGTGTAGTTACCAAATATTTTATTTCTCTGCATCTTCTGAAGAAATTTTCTTCCATTTGAAAATCTTCTTCCCCCTCTTGGTTCCTACCAATTAGTAAGTACTGTGTTTTGTCGTCATTTACCTCAAGTGCAACTCTTTCGGCTTTTGCTATTAGTTCTTGAACGAGGCTTTTTAGGCCGCCTTCGTCTTCTTCCAACAGTGCGATTATCCGCTAAAGACAGAGTGTTCACTTTAGTGCCTACATTTAAACTGGGATTCAGCATTTCTTTATTTCTTAGCGTCTTTTCTGGATCTAGATGGAAAAGCAGAGATTATGGCCCATCCCCTTGTTGAATTCTAGTGCTAACGTCACCACATTTTGTGTATGCTGGTTTAGTTTCTACTTTATGTTTTATGTTTGGGAATATAAATCTCATGTACTTGATTTACAGAACGTATGTTTCTCTGCTTTTGGGCAGAAAAGTGCAGCGATAGAATGAGGATAAAAAATTTTATCAATAATGATATCGCAAGTATTTTTTTATTTATGTAGTTCACTAACTTTCCTGCGCCATTTCATGAGTTTTACATATCAAACTAATATAAAATAGTTGTTGGCTGACATACTATTTATTCATATAAATGCCCGTAAAAACCAGTAAAACCAGACACAGTGAACTAGTGCTAATGTTTTAAAACATAATTTTTTTTAAATAGTGCATGGCCAAAGAGGAAGTAAAAACATGGCAGTGAGTTTACGTAAGGTCCAACATGATGGCAGCAACCACTCCATGCTCACCTTGATGGTCATACAAATATTGTACCTTCATGCATCTATTACTAAAGGTAAAGAGGTGAAATTAACTAAAATAATCTTCCAAATAAAAGAAAATGTTTATTTCTTTCAAAAAATGAAAAAGGTATTACAATCCCGAGAGGATTTCTTTGAACTGGAGTAGCGTGATATTCACTGCAATGTACATTGTCACCACAAACATGATTTGGAGGATCTAGGATACCCATATCACATCGTGTAGGCCTCTGTATATCTTTAATGTCTTTCTGAAGTATTAAGAAACCTTTTGCATGAACTCTCACACAAGGTAAGGTGCGTCGTATTCTAAAATAAAGGCCGATCATACAAAAGGAATAATTCGGAGAGAAGGATGATCTTCCAAAAAAATGAGAGAGTTCTTTATTTTCAACATGTGGAAAAAGGTATTACATACCCAAGAGGTCATATTTGACATGGAGTGGCTTGATACTTACTGCATGTACATTAACTCTACTCCCACGGTTCATGGAATTCAGGATACCATCCTTGATCGCATATCAGCTTTTGCATCTTTTGAAAGTTTTCTGATATAGTTAGAAACTTAGTGCATGAACTAGTACACAAGGTAATTAGCGTCGTATTCAGTAACTACGGCCCACCATAGAAAAAGAATAATTCAGAAATAAGGATTATCTTTCACAAGAAAGGTAAATTTTATAATTTACAACAAATGGAGAAAGGTATTACAATCCCGAGAAGTCATCTTAGAGATGGAGTGGCGTAATATATATACTGCATGTACATTTACTCTATTTCCACAGTTCAGGGAATTCAAGATAACCATTTTGATTGCGCGTACGCCATTACATCTCTTGAATGTTTTTCTGATATTATCAGCAATCTTGTGCATGAACTAGCTCACAAGGTAATGCACGAAGTAATTCAGTGAAAGTGGCCAACCATACAAATGGAATAGTTCAGAGAGAAGGATAATCTTCCAAAACAATGAGAAAGTAATTTATTTTCAACATGTGAAAAAGGTATTACATACCCGAGAGGACATCCTTGAAATGGAGTGGCGTAATATATGTACTGCATGTACATTTACTCTATTTCCACAGTTCAGGGAATTCAAGATAACCATTTTGATTGCGTGTACGCCATTACATCTCTTGAATGTTTTTCTGATATTATCAGCAATTTTGTGCATGAACTAGCTCACAAGGTAATGCACGAAGTAATTCAGTGAAAGTGGCCAACCATACAAATGGAATAGTTCAGAGAGAAGGATAATCTTCCAAAACAATGAGAAAGTAATTTATTTTCAACATGTGAAAAAGGTATTACATACCCGAGAGGACATCCTTGAAATGGAGTGGCGTAATATATGTACTGCATGTACATTTACTCTATTTCCACAGTTCAGGGAATTCAAGATAACCATTTTGATTGCGTGTACGCCATTACATCTCTTGAATGTTTTTCTGATATTATCAGCAATTTTGTGCATGAACTAGCTCACAAGGTAATGCACGACGTAATTCAGTGAAAGTGGCCAACCATACAAATGGAATAGTTCAGAGAGAAGGATAATCTTCCAAAACAATGAGAAAGTAATTTATTTTCAACATGTGAAAAAGGTATTACATACCCGAGAGGACATCCTTGAAATGGAGTGGCGTAATATATGTACTGCATGTACATTTACTCTATTTCCACAGTTCAGGGAATTCAAGATAACCATTTTGATTGCGTGTACGCCATTACATCTCTTGAATGTTTTTCTGATATTATCAGCAATTTTGTGCATGAACTAGCTCACAAGGTAATGCACGAAGTAATTCAGTGAAAGTGGCCAACCATACAAATGGAATAGTTCAGAGAGAAGGATAATCTTCCAAAACAATGAGAAAGTAATTTATTTTCAACATGTGAAAAAGGTATTACATACCCGAGAGGACATCCTTGAAATGGAGTGGCGTAATATATGTACTGCATGTACATTTACTCTATTTCCACAGTTCAGGGAATTCAAGATAACCATTTTGATTGCGTGTACGCCATTACATCTCTTGAATGTTTTTCTGATATTATCAGCAATTTTGTGCATGAACTAGCTCACAAGGTAATGCACGACGTAATTCAGTGAAAGTGGCCAACCATACAAATGGAATAGTTCAGAGAGAAGGATAATCTTCCAAAACAATGAGAAAGTAATTTATTTTCAACATGTGAAAAAGGTATTACATACCCGAGAGGACATCCTTGAAATGGAGTGGCGTAATATATGTACTGCATGTACATTTACTCTATTTCCACAGTTCAGGGAATTCAAGATAACCATTTTGATTGCGTGTACGCCATTACATCTCTTGAATGTTTTTCTGATATTATCAGCAATTTTGTGCATGAACTAGCTCACAAGGTAATGCACGACGTAATTCAGTGAAAGTGGCCAACCATACAAATGGAATAGTTCAGAGAGAAGGATAATCTTCCAAAACAATGAGAAAGTAATTTATTTTCAACATGTGAAAAAGGTATTACATACCCGAGAGGACATCCTTGAAATGGAGTGGCGTAATATATGTACTGCATGTACATTTACTCTATTTCCACAGTTCAGGGAATTCAAGATAACCATTTTGATTGCGTGTACGCCATTACATCTCTTGAATGTTTTTCTGATATTATCAGCAATTTTGTGCATGAACTAGCTCACAAGGTAATGCACGAAGTAATTCAGTGAAAGTGGCCAACCATACAAATGGAATAGTTCAGAGAGAAGGATAATCTTCCAAAACAATGAGAAAGTAATTTATTTTCAACATGTGAAAAAGGTATTACATACCCGAGAGGACATCCTTGAAATGGAGTGGCGTAATATATGTACTGCATGTACATTTACTCTATTTCCACAGTTCAGGGAATTCAAGATAACCATTTTGATTGCGTGTACGCCATTACATCTCTTGAATGTTTTTCTGATATTATCAGCAATTTTGTGCATGAACTAGCTCACAAGGTAATGCACGACGTAATTCAGTGAAAGTGGCCAACCATACAAATGGAATAGTTCAGAGAGAAGGATAAACTTCCAAAACAATGAGAAAGTAATTTATTTTCAACATGTGAAAAAGGTATTACATACCCGAGAGGACATCCTTGAAATGGAGTGGCGTAATATATGTACTGCATGTACATTTACTCTATTTCCACAGTTCAGGGAATTCAAGATAACCATTTTGATTGCGTGTACGCCATTACATCTCTTGAATGTTTTTCTGATATTATCATCAATCTTGTGCATGAACTAGCTCACAAGGTAATGCACGAAGTAATTCAGTGAAAGTGGCCAACCATACAAATGGAATAGTTCAGAGAGAAGGATAATCTTCCAAAACAATGAGAAAGTAATTTATTTTCAACATGTGAAAAAGGTATTACAAACCCGAGAGGACATCCTTGAAATGGAGTGGCGTAATATATGTACTGCATGTACATTTACTCTATTTCCACAGTTCAGGGAATTCAAGATAACCATTTTGATTGCGTGTACGCCATTACATCTCTTGAATGTTTTTCTGATATTATCAGCAATTTTGTGCATGAACTAGCTCACAAGGTAATGCACGAAGTAATTCAGTGAAAGTGGCCAACCATACAAATGGAATAGTTCAGAGAGAAGGATAATCTTCCAAAACAATGAGAAAGTAATTTATTTTCAACATGTGAAAAAGGTATTACATACCCGAGAGGACATCCTTGAAATGGAGTGGCGTAATATATGTACTGCATGTACATTTACTCTATTTCCACAGTTCAGGGAATTCAAGATAACCATTTTGATTGCGTGTACGCCATTACATCTCTTGAATGTTTTTCTGATATTATCAGCAATTTTGTGCATGAACTAGCTCACAAGGTAATGCACGACGTAATTCAGTGAAAGTGGCCAACCATACAAATGGAATAGTTCAGAGAGAAGGATAATCTTCCAAAACAATGAGAAAGTAATTTATTTTCAACATGTGAAAAAGGTATTACATACCCGAGAGGACATCCTTGAAATGGAGTGGCGTAATATATGTACTGCATGTACATTTACTCTATTTCCACAGTTCAGGGAATTCAAGATAACCATTTTGATTGCGTGTACGCCATTACATCTCTTGAATGTTTTTCTGATATTATCAGCAATTTTGTGCATGAACTAGCTCACAAGGTAATGCACGAAGTAATTCAGTGAAAGTGGCCAACCATACAAATGGAATAGTTCAGAGAGAAGGATAATCTTCCAAATCAATGAGAAAAAAATTTATTTTCAACATGTGAAAAAGGTATTACATACCCGAGAGGACATCCTTGAAATGGAGTGGCGTAATATATGTACTGCATGTACATTTACTCTATTTCCACAGTTCAGGGAATTCAAGATAACCATTTTGATTGTGTGTACGCCATTACATCTCTTGAATGTTTTTCTGATATTATCAGCAATTTTGTGCATGAACTAGCTCACAAGGTAATGCACGAAGTAATTCAGTGAAAGTGGCCAACCATACAAATGGAATAGTTCAGAGAGAAGGATAATCTTCCAAATCAATGAGAAAAAAATTTATTTTCAACATGTGAAAAAGGTATTACATACCCGAGAGGACATCCTTGAAATGGAGTGGCGTAATATATGTACTGCATGTACATTTACTCTATTTCCACAGTTCAGGGAATTCAAGATAACCATTTTGATTGCGTGTACGCCATTACATCTCTTGAATGTTTTTCTGATATTATCAGCAATTTTGTGCATGAACTAGCTCACAAGGTAATGCACGAAGTAATTCAGTGAAAGTGGCCAACCATACAAATGGAATAGTTCAGAGAGAAGGATAATCTTCCAAATCAATGAGAAAAAAATTTATTTTCAACATGTGAAAAAGGTATTACATACCCGAGAGGACATCCTTGAAATGGAGTGGCGTAATATATGTACTGCATGTACATTTACTCTATTTCCACAGTTCAGGGAATTCAAGATAACCATTTTGATTGCGTGTACGCCATTACATCTCTTGAATGTTTTTCTGATATTATCAGCAATTTTGTGCATGAACTAGCTCACAAGGTAATGCACGACGTAATTCAGTGAAAGTGGCCAACCATACAAATGGAATAGTTCAGAGAGAAGGATAATCTTCCAAATCAATGAGAAAGTAATTTATTTTCAACATGTGAAAAAGGTATTACATACCCGAGAGGACATCCTTGAAATGGAGTGGCGTAATATATGTACTGCATGTACATTTACTCTATTTCCACAGTTCAGGGAATTCAAGATAACCATTTTGATTGCGTGTACGCCATTACATCTCTTGAATGTTTTTCTGATATTATCAGCAATTTTGTGCATGAACTAGCTCACAAGGTAATGCACGAAGTAATTCAGTGAAAGTGGCCAACCATACAAATGGAATAGTTCAGAGAGAAGGATAATCTTCCAAATCAATGAGAAAAAAATTTATTTTCAACATGTGAAAAAGGTATTACATACCCGAGAGGACATCCTTGAAATGGAGTGGCGTAATATATGTACTGCATGTACATTTACTCTATTTCCACAGTTCAGGGAATTCAAGATAACCATTTTGATTGTGTGTACGCCATTACATCTCTTGAATGTTTTTCTGATATTATCAGCAATTTTGTGCATGAACTAGCTCACAAGGTAATGCACGAAGTAATTCAGTGAAAGTGGCCAACCATACAAATGGAATAGTTCAGAGAGAAGGATAATCTTCCAAAACAATGAGAAAGTAATTTATTTTCAACATGTGAAAAAGGTATTACATACCCGAGAGGACATCCTTGAAATGGAGTGGCGTAATATATGTACTGCATGTACATTTACTCTATTTCCACAGTTCAGGGAATTCAAGATAACCATTTTGATTGTGTGTACGCCATTACATCTCTTGAATGTTTTTCTAATATAATCAGCAATTTTGTGCATGAACTAGCTCACAAGGTAATGCACGACGTAATTCAGTGAAAGTGGCCAACCATACAAATGGAATAGTTCAGAGAGAAGGATAATCTTCCAAAACAATGAGAAAGTAATTTATTTTCAACATGTGAAAAAGGTATTACATACCCGAGAGGACATCCTTGAAATGGAGTGGCGTAATATATGTACTGCATGTACATTTACTCTATTTCCACAGTTCAGGGAATTCAAGATAACCATTTTGATTGCGTGTACGCCATTACATCTCTTGAATGTTTTTCTGATATTATCAGCAATTTTGTGCATGAACTAGCTCACAAGGTAATGCACGAAGTAATTCAGTGAAAGTGGCCAACCATACAAATGGAATAGTTCAGAGAGAAGGATAATCTTGCAAAAAAATGAGAAAGTAATTTATTTTCAACATGTGAAAAAGGTATTACAAACCCGAGAGGACATCCTTGAAATGGAGTGGCGTAATATATGTACTGCATGTACATTTACTCTATTTCCACAGTTCAGGGAATTCAAGATAACCATTTTGATTGCGTGTACGCCATTACATCTCTTGAATGTTTTTCTGATATTATCAGCAATTTTGTGCATGAACTAGCTCACAAGGTAATGCACGACGTAATTCAGTGAAAGTGGCCAACCATACAAATGGAATAGTTCAGAGAGAAGGATAATCTTCCAAAACAATGAGAAAGTAATTTATTTTCAACATGTGAAAAAGGTATTACATACCCGAGAGGACATCCTTGAAATGGAGTGGCGTAATATATGTACTGCATGTACATTTACTCTATTTCCACAGTTCAGGGAATTCAAGATAACCATTTTGATTGCGTGTACGCCATTACATCTCTTGAATGTTTTTCTGATATTATCAGCAATTTTGTGCATGAACTAGCTCACAAGGTAATGCACGACGTAATTCAGTGAAAGTGGCCAACCATACAAATGGAATAGTTCAGAGAGAAGGATAATCTTCCAAAAAAATGAGAAAGTAATTTATTTTCAACATGTGAAAAAGGTATTACAAACCCGAGAGGACATCCTTGAAATGGAGTGGCGTAATATATGTACTGCATGTACATTTACTCTATTTCCACAGTTCAGGGAATTCAAGATAACCATTTTGATTGCGTGTACGCCATTACATCTCTTGAATGTTTTTCTGATATTATCATCAATCTTGTGCATAAACTAGCTCACAAGGTAATGCACGACGTAATTCAGTGAAAGTGGCCAACCATACAAATGGAATAGTTCAGAGAGAAGGATAATCTTCCAAAAAAATGAGAAAGTAATTTATTTTCAACATGTGAAAAAGGTATTACATACCCGAGAGGACATCCTTGAAATGGAGTGGCGTAATATATGTACTGCATGTACATTTACTCTATTTCCACAGTTCAGGGAATTCAAGATAACCATTTTGATTGCGTGTACGCCATTACAACTCTTGAATGTTTTTCTGATATTATCATCAATCTTGTGCATAAACTAGCTCACAAGGTAATGCACGACGTAATTCAGTGAAAGTGGCCAACCATACAAATGGAATAGTTCAGAGAGAAGGATAATCTTCCAAAAAAATGAGAAAGTAATTTATTTTCAACATGTGAAAAAGGTATTACAAACCCGAGAGGACATCCTTGAAATGGAGTGGCGTAATATATGTACTGCATGTACATTTACTCTATTTCCACAGTTCAGGGAATTCAAGATAACCATTTTGATTGCGTGTACGCCATTACATCTCTTGAATGTTTTTCTGATATTATCATCAATCTTGTGCATAAAGTAGCTCACAAGGTAATGCACGACGTAATTCAGTGAAAGTGGCCAACCATACAAATGGAATAGTTCAGAGAGAAGGATAATCTTCCAAAACAATGAGAAAGTAATTTATTTTCAACATGTGAAAAAGGTATTACATACCCGAGAGGACATCCTTGAAATGGAGTGGCGTAATATATGTACTGCATGTACATTTACTCTATTTCCACAGTTCAGGGAATTCAAGATAACCATTTTGATTGCGTGTACGCCATTACATCTCTTGAATGTTTTTCTGATATTATCATCAATCTTGTGCATAAACTAGCTCACAAGGTAATGCACGACGTAATTCAGTGAAAGTGGCCAACCATACAAATGGAATAGTTCAGAGAGAAGGATAATCTTCCAAAAAAATGAGAAAGTAATTTATTTTCAACATGTGAAAAAGGTATTACATACCCGAGGGGACATCCTTGAAATGGAGTGGCGTAATATATGTACTGCATGTACATTTACTCTATTTCCACAGTTCAGGGAATTCAAGATAACCATTTTGATTGCGTGTACGCCATTACATCTCTTGAATGTTTTTCTGATATTATCATCAATCTTGTGCATAAAGTAGCTCACAAGGTAATGCACGACGTAATTCAGTGAAAGTGGCCAACCATACAAATGGAATAGTTCAGAGAGAAGGATAATCTTCCAAAACAATGAGAAAGTAATTTATTTTCAACATGTGAAAAAGGTATTACATACCCGAGAGGACATCCTTGAAATGGAGTGGCGTAATATATGTACTGCATGTACATTTACTCTATTTCCACAGTTCAGGGAATTCAAGATAACCATTTTGATTGCGTGTACGCCATTACATCTCTTGAATGTTTTTCTGATATTATCATCAATCTTGTGCATAAAGTAGCTCACAAGGTAATGCACGACGTAATTCAGTGAAAGTGGCCAACCATACAAATGGAATTATTCGTTGAGAAGGATAATCTTCCAAAACAATGAGAAAGTTATTTTTTTCAACATGTGAAAAAGGTATTACATACCCGAGAGGACATCCTTGAAATGGAGTGGCGTAATATATGTACTGCATGTACATTTACTCTATTTCCACAGTTCAGGGAATTCAAGATAACCATTTTGATTGCGTGTACGCCATTACATCTCTTGAATGTTTTTCTGATATTATCATCAATCTTGTGCATAAATTAGCTCACAAGGTAATGCACGAAGTAATTCAGTGAAAGTGGCCAACCATACAAATGGAATAGTTCAGAGAGAAGGATAATCTTCCAAAACAATGAGAAAGTAATTTATTTTCAACATGTGAAAAAGGTATTACATACCCGAGAGGACATCCTTGAAATGGAGTGGCGTAATATATGTACTGCATGTACATTTACTCTATTTCCACAGTTCAGGGAATTCAAGATAACCATTTTGATTGCGTGTACGCCATTACATCTCTTGAATGTTTTTCTGATATTATCATCAATCTTGTGCATAAACTAGCTCACAAGGTAATGCACGAAGTAATTCAGTGAAAGTGGCCAACCATACAAATGGAATAGTTCAGAGAGAAGGATAATCTTCCAAAACAATGAGAAAGTAATTTATTTTCAACATGTGAAAAAGGTATTACATACCCGAGAGGACATCCTAGAAATGGAGTGGCGTAATATATGTACTGCATGTACATTTACTCTATTTCCACAGTTCAGGGAATTCAAGATAACCATGTTGATTGCGTGTACGCCATTACATCTCTTGAATGTTTTTCTGATATTATCAGCAATCTTGTGCAAGAACTAGCTCACAAGGTAATGCACGAAGTAATTCAGTGAAAGTGGCCAACCATACAAATGGAATAGTTCAGAGAGAAGGATAATCTTCCAAAACAATGAGAAAGTAATTTATTTTCAACATGTGAAAAAGGTATTACATACCCGAGAGGACATCCTTGAAATGAAGTGGCGTAATATATGTACTGCATGTACATTTACTCTATTTCCACAGTTCAGGGAATTCAAGATAACCATTTTGATTGCGTGTACGCCATTACATCTCTTGAATGTTTTTCTGATATTATCATCAATCTTGTGCATAAAGTAGCTCACAAGGTAATGCACGACGTAATTCAGTGAAAGTGGCCAACCATACAAATGGAATAGTTCAGAGAGAAGGATAATCTTCCAAAACAATGAGAAAGTAATTTATTTTCAACATGTGAAAAAGGTATTACATACCCGAGAGGACATCCTTGAAATGGAGTGGCGTAATATATGTACTGCATGTACATTTACTCTATTTCCACAGTTCAGGGAATTCAAGATAACCATTTTGATTGCGTGTACGCCATTACATCTCTTGAATGTTTTTCTGATATTATCATCAATCTTGTGCATAAACTAGCTCACAAGGTAATGCACGACGTAATTCAGTGAAAGTGGCCAACCATACAAATGGAATAGTTCAGAGAGAAGGATAATGTTCCAAAACAATGGGAAAGTAATTTATTTTCAACATGTGAAAAAGGTATTACATACCCGAGAGGACATCCTTGAAATGGAGTGGCGTAATATATGTACTGCATGTACATTTACTCTATTTCCACAGTTCAGGGAATTCAAGATAACCATTTTGATTGCGTGTACGCCATTACATCTCTTGAATGTTTTTCTGATATTATCAGCAATCTTGTGCATGAACTAGCTCACAAGGTAATGCACGAAGTAATTCAGTGAAAGTGGCCAACCATACAAATGGAATAGTTCAGAGAGAAGGATAATCTTCCAAAACAATGAGAAAGTAATTTATTTTCAACATGTGAAAAAGGTATTACATACCCGAGAGGACATCCTTGAAATGGAGTGGCGTAATATATGTACTGCATGTACATTTACTCTATTTCCACAGTTCAGGGAATTCAAGATAACCATTTTGATTGCGTGTACCACATTACATCTCTTGAATGTTTTTCTGATATTATCAGCAATCTTGTGCATGAACTAGCTCACAAGGTAATGCACGAAGTAATTCAGTGAAAGTGGCCAACCATACAAATGGAATAATTCAGAGAGAAGGATAATCTTCCAAAACATCGAGAAAGTAATTTATTTTCAACATGTGAAAAAGGTATTACATACCCGAGAGGACATCCTTGAAATGGAGTGGCGTAATATATGTACTGCATGTACATTTACTCTATTTCCACAGTTCAGGGAATTCAAGATAACCATTTTGATTGCGTGTACGCCATTACATCTCTTGAATGTTTTTCTGATATTATCAGCAATCTTGTGCATGAACTAGCTCACAAGGTAATGCACGAAGTAATTCAGTGAAAGTGGCCAACCATACAAATGGAATAATTCAGAGAGAAGGATAATCTTCCAAAACATCAAAAAAGTAATTTATTTTCAACATGTGAAAAAGGTATTACATACCCGAGAGGACATCCTTGAAATGGAGTGGCGTAATATATGTACTGCATGTACATTTACTCTATTTCCACAGTTCAGGGAATTCAAGATAACCATTTTGATTGCGTGTACGCCATTACATCTCTTGAATGTTTTTCTGATATTATCAGCAATCTTGTGCATGAACTAGCTCACAAGGTAATGCACGAAGTAATTCAGTGAAAGTGGCCAACCATACAAATGGAATAGTTCGGAGAGAAGGATAATCTTCCAAAACAATGAGAAAGTAATTTATTTTCAACATGTGAAAAAGGTATTACATACCCGAGAGGACATCCTTGAAATGGAGTGGCGTAATATATGTACTGCATGTACATTTACTCTATTTCCACAGTTCAGGGAATTCAAGATAACCATTTTGATTGCGTGTACGCCATTACATCTCTTGAATGTTTTTCTGATATTATCAGCAATCTTGTGCATGAACTAGCTCACAAGGTAATGCACGACGTAATTCAGTGAAAGTGGCCAACCATACAAATGGAATAATTCGGAGAGAAGGATAATCTTCCAAAACAATGAGAAAGTAATATATTTTCAACATGTGAAAAAGGTATTACATACCCTAGAGGACATCCTAGAAATGGAGTGGCGTAATATATGTATTGCATGTACAGTTACTCTATTTCCACAGTTCAGGGAATTCAAGATAACCATTTTGATTGCGTGTAAGCCATTTCATCTCTTGAATGTTTTTATGATATTATCAGCAATCTTGTGCATGAACTAGCTCACAAGGTAATGCACGACGTAATTCAGAGAAAGTGGCCAACCATACAAATGGAATAATTCATAGAGAAGGATAATCTTCCAAAACAATGAGAAAGTAATATATTTTAAACATGTGAAAAAGGTATTACATACCCGAGAGGACATCCTTGAAATGGAGTGGCGTAATATATGTACTGCATGTACATTTACTCTATTTCCACAGTTCAGGGAATTCAAGATAACCATTTTGATTGCGTGTACGCCATTTCATCTCTTGAATGTTTTTCTGATATTATCAGCAATCTTGTGCATGAACTAGCTCACAAGGTAATGCACGACGTAATTCAGTGAAAGTGGCCAACCATACAAATGGAATTATTCGGAGAGAAGGATAATCTTCCAAAACAATGAGAAAGTTATTTTTTTCAACATGTGAAAATAGGTTTTACAATAATATGAGGTCGTCTTTGAGCTGTAGTGGCGTGATATACTGCATTTATATTGACTCTACCTCCACGGTTCAGGGGGTTCAGGTTACCAAACTTGATTGCGTATCCGCTTTTGCATCTTTTCAATGTTTTTCTGCAATAGTTAGCAACCTAGTGCATGGAGTCGTACACAAGGTAATGCGCGTCGTAATTCTGTATCAGTGATCAACAATACAAAAGGAATAATTCTTAGAGAAGGATAATCCTTCAAGAGAATGAGAAAGTTAATTATTTTCAACATGTTAAAAAGGTATTACATACCCGAGAGGACATCCTTGAAATGGAGTGGCGTTATATTTACTGCATGAATAATGACTCTTCTTCCACGATTCAAGGAATTCAGGATAACCAACTTGATCGCGTGTACGTCATTGCATCTCTTGAATGTTTTTCTGATATTGTCGGCAACCTTGTGCATTAACTCGCTCACAAGTTAATTCGTATCGCAATTCAGTAACAGTGGCCAACCATACAAAAGGAGTAATTCGGAGAGATAGATAATCTTCCAAGAGAATGGGAATGTTAATTATTTTCAACATGTGGAAAAAGGTATTACATACCCGAGAGGTCGTATTTGAGATGGAGTGGCGTTATATTTACTGCATGAAAATTGGCTCTACTTCCACGGTTCAAGGAATTCAGGATACCAAACTTGATCGCGTGTACGTCGTTGCATCTCTTGAATGTTTTTCTGATACTATCAGCAACCTTGTGCATGAATTCGCTCACAAGCTAATTCGCGTCGTAATTCAGTAACAGTGATCAACCATACAAATGGAATAATTCGGAGGGATAGATAATCTTCCAAGAGAATGGGAAAGTTATTCTTTTCAACATGTGAAAATAGGTATTACAATAATACGAGATCGTCTTTGAGATGGAGTGGCGTGATATTTACTGCAAGTACATTAACTCTACTTGTAGTATAGAGATATAGTTAGCAACCTTGTACATGAACTCGTACACAAGGTAATGTGCGTCGTATTCGGTATCAGTAGCATACCACACAATAGGATTAATTCTGAGAGAAGGATAATCCTCCAAGAGAATGGGAAAGTTAATTATTTTCAACATGTGAATAAAGGTATTACAATAATACGAGGTCGTCTTTCAGATGGAGTAGCGTGATATTTACTGCATGTACATTGACTCTTCCTCCACGGTTCGGGGAATTCAGGATACCTTACTTGTACGCGTGTACGCCATTTTATCTCTTGAATGTCTTTCTGATATCGTTATCAACCTTTTGCATTAAATGACACACAATGTAATGCGCGTCGTATTCAGTAACAGTGGCGTACCATACAAAAGGAATAATTTCGACAGAAGTCTGTCTATTTTGAGATAGTTTCCACCATAATTTCTCCTGGAATTTTTAAGGGGTACAAAAAATCAACAAGGTGAATGATTTTTGAAAGTAGATACGCCTTCAGGAGTAAATTGTGAGGATTCCTGAAATCATTGCCAAGCACTAATGGTTAACGGCAACATTGAATATGGATGGAGAACTGTGGATTTACTAACGTGAGCGAGACGAGAGTGGAATTACTCTCTTATCTTACTCTATTATAAACACATGGAACAGGAAATCAATAAACTGATCGAAACAAAAAATTCAAGACAGTGCATGTCAATTTAAGGCATGCTTATTTACCCCACATAGCCTTCCCATTAGATAATAAATTACTCCTATGTCAAGAGGATTAAATAAAGAAGACAAAGAAACATTTTCACCATGACATAGGCCTTCTTTAAGTGTCTAATTTAAAACTGGGTTTGAGTCACCTGCATTAGTCACTCAAGAACCTTGTGTCGGTGGATTGGACGAAATTCACGAATATGAAGTCGTAATTTGAGACTAGGCTCATTAAGAGAACTTTCTACAATCTGGCAGTGGTGTGAGACTAAGGAATGGTATCACCTTCAACTACAGTGACGTGCTTTCGCATCACCCCGTTGTATTTCGCCTTGTGCCGTCTACTTTCCAACATAACATTTATTTTTACTATCTCGGATGGCAGGCTTTCAAACTTCTTCAACTTGAGAAAGGACCAGACATTTGTCTTCATAAACCGCCAAGTATAATGACGAACGATCCCTGGATGGAGAACTGTGGATTTTCTAACGTGAGCGAGACGAGAGTGGAATTACTCTCTTATCTTACTCTATTATAACCACATGGAACAGGAAATCAATAAACGGATCGAAACACAAAATGCAAGACAGTGCATGTCAATTTAAGGCATGCTTATTTACCCCACATAGCCTTTCCATTACATAATAAATTACTCCTATGTCAAGAGGATTAAATAAAGAAACCAAAGAAACATTTTCACCATGATATAGGCCTTCTTTAAGTGTCTAATTTAAAACTGGTTTTGAGTCACCTGCATGAGTCACTCAAGAACCTTGTTTAGGTGGATTGGACGAAATTCACGAATATGAAGTCGTAATTTGAGACTAGGCTCATTAAGAGAACTTTCTACAATCTGGCAGTGGTGTGAGACTAAGAAATGGTATCACCTTCCACTACAGTGACGTGCTTTCGCATCGCCCCGTTGTATTTCGCCTTGTGCCGTCTACTTTCCAACATAACATTTATTTTTACTATCTCGGATGGCAGGCTTTCAAACTTCTTCAACTTGAGAAAGGACCAGACATTTGTCTTCATAAACCGCCAACTATAATGACGAACGATCCCTGGATGGAGAACTGTGGATTTACTAACGTGAGCGAGACGAGAGTGGAATTACTCTCTTATCTTACTCTATTATAACCACATGGAACAGGAAATCAATAAACGGATCGAAACACAAAATGCAAGACAGTGCATGTCAATTTAAGGCATGCTTATTTACCCCACATAGCCTTTCCATTAGATAATAAATTACTCCTATGTCAAGAGGATTAAATAAAGAAACCAAAGAAACATTTTCACCATGATATAGCCCTTCTTTAAGTGTCTAATTTAAAACTGGTTTTGAGTCACCTGCATGAGTCACTCAAGAACCTTGTTTAGGTGGATTGGACGAAATTCACGAATATGAAGTCGTAATTTGAGACTAGGCTCATTAAGAGAACTTTCTACAATCTGGCAGTGGTGTGAGACTAAGAAATGGTATCACCTTCAACTACAGTGACGTGCTTTCGCATCGCCCCGTTGTATTTCGCCTTGTGCCGTCTACTTTCCAACATAACATTTATTTTTACTATCTCGGATGGCAGGCTTTCAAACTTCTTCAACTTGAGAAAGGACCAGACATTTGTCTTCATAAACCGCCAACTATAATGACGAACGATCCCTGGATGGAGAACTGTGGATTTACTAACGTGAGCGAGACGAGAGTGGAATTACTCTCTTATCTTACTCTATTATAACCACATGGAACAGGAAATCAATAAACGGATCGAAACACAAAATGCAAGACAGTGCATGTCAATTTAAGGCATGCTTATTTACCCCACATAGCCTTCCCATTAGATAATAAATTACTCCTATGTCAAGAGGATTAAATAAAGAAACCAAAGAAACATTTTCACCATGATATAGGCCTTCTTTAAGTGTCTAATTTAAAACTGGTTTTGAGTCACCTGCATGAGTCACTCAAGAACCTTTTGTAGGTGGATTGGACGAAATTCACGAATATGAAGTCGTAATTTTAGACTAGGCTCATTAAGAGAACTTTCTACAATCTGGCAGTGGTGTGAGACTAAGAAATGGTATCACCTTCCACTACAGTGACGTGCTTTCGCATCGCCCCGTTGTATTTCGCCTTGTGCCATCTACTTTCCAACATAACATTTATTTTTACTATCTCGGATGGCAGGCTTTCAAACTTCTTCAACTTGAGAAAGGACCAGACATTTGTCTTCATAAACCGCCAACTATAATGACGAACGATCCCTGGATGGAGAACTGTGGATTTACTAACGTGAGCGAGACGAGAGTGGAATTACTCTCTTATCTTACTCTATTATAACCACATGGAACAGGAAATCAATAAACGGATCGAAACAAAAAATGCAAGACAGTGCATGTCAATTTAAGGCATGCTTATTTACCCCACATAGCCTTCCCATTAGATAATAAATTACTCCTATGTCAAGAGGATTAAATAAAGAAACCAAAGAAACATTTTCACCATGACATAGGCCTTCTTTAAGTGTCTAATTTAAAACTGGTATTGAGTCACCTGCATGAGTCACTCAAGAACCTTGTGTAGGTGGATTGGACGAAATTCACGAATATGAAGTCGTAATTTGAGACTAGGCTCATTAAGAGAACTTTCTACAATCTGGCAGTGGTGTGAGACTAAGAAATGGTATCACCTTCCACTACAGTGACGTGCTTTCGCATCGCCCCGTTGTATTTCGCCTTGTGCCGTCTACTTTCCAACATAACATTTATTTGATACTATCTCGGATGGCAGGCTTTCAAACTTCTTCAACTTGAGAAAGGACCAGACATTTGTCTTCATAAACCGCCAAGTATAATGACGAACGATCCCTACCATCAACCCAATAGTTTGCATCTCCAAGGCAACTTCCTTTTATTTCTAATAGCTCTTCACTGTCACCAAGATCTCCGATCTCTATGCTTGATTAGTCGGCCACTTCGCTTATGAGTACGATTATTGACTACGATTTTTGAATAAAACTCGTTTTATTTCCTGAAGAAGTCCAGGATATCCGCGTCTCTTCCGATCATAGCTCCTGATTATCTCCTGGCACGTACTCACATTCGGGAGGTCAGAGTCCCTTCGCAGGAGAAGTACAACTTTATCGTGACCGTCTTCGACCGCGAAGTCGATGGCCCTCTGCCGTTTGTCCTCGCCATATTGGATTTCCTGAAAGGCGTTGACGTCACAGCAGCACCTCAATGGGAAGTGGTGGTGAAGAATCAGAGGTACCAAGTCTCGGTGTCCTCATTTGGAACGAGGTCCCGTCCTCCACCACCGTCTTCTCGAGGCGCTGAGGGGATCGCTCTTGAGGGAGTAGAACCTTCCTTCCACAGGTGGCCAATGTTACTCCCAGCATATATCCCAGCGATAACAGATCCATTGCGTTTGCAGAAGTGTGCTGCTGAAATAAATACATAACAGTGTTTAACCATTTGAGCTGAACCTATCTTATGGGCAATGGTAAAATATTTTTTACACCAGTATGTATTTTAAACCACAGAAAAAATTCATGCTGTCTAAACGAAACTCTTCATAAAACTTTAAATATTTGAAAATATCTATAAATAGTTAATACTTTAAAAGCTGCAATGAAATGGCAGAGCGGTTATATCAATAGACGCAGGGCATTACTTGGCGTACTGACGTAAAATACGGATTATATTTAAATGAATACTGTTAGTGAATGAATGGGCGATAGAAATAAAAAAGGGAAACCTCCATTGATAAAATACTGATATATATAGTCGTAATACTACGAAAAAACGTACCAACTACTTTTTTAGAATAATTTATAATTTAATATTTGATTACAATTTATTGGAACTATAATTAATTATTATTAAAAATGATATTAAATTGTTTTTTTTCGCATGATGTGTGAGATACTCTAGGATTGGTATGCCCCTGTAAATACAACGTGTAAACGTTCTCACGTTATAAATAAAAGGGAGGAAAAGGCCTCGGAGTGAGGGATGGAAGTAGATGTCGATAAAAACTCGCCTCATTCCCCCTTTCCTCTTTATAGAGGTACGGAAGCTCACGACAGACAGAAATGTCTTAAAACTTATTCGTGCAAAAAACTATTTTTGTATAGTCTGTGCTTTAAAACGGCCGAACCGATGCCCACATTATCCAAATTTCCATCTAGGATACAATCGTGCCTTAAGCATCGACAAGGCTAGAAATATTTCCAGCAAGAGCCATGTGATATCCGTTAACATCCTACATACCCCTTCTTCGGAACCAGTGGCATCCCGCGACGTCACGGGTCGGGTCTCGTCTCGACAAATGTCGCTCTCATGTGGTGAGTTGACACGTGAGGCATATTTCCTCCTATGCCACGAGGTAAGCATACCCAATAGGCTGAGCATGGCTTGGCGGTCGGCATTCTCCGGGTGCTGGGCGCTCATCTGCCGGACTTACTCTAAAGCAGTCCTGCCAGGCCTCTGCAGGTATACATCGGGGTCAGCGCTCTCCTCAAATAAGGCCTTCACCTAGTCCTCTTGCCCGTGCAACACGGCCTCCTCGAGTAACGTGAGTCCCTCCGGGTTCCTCCCGTCGACGTCTTACAGTCCCTGGATCTGGATCTTCCATCGCTGCTGGAGTGGATGCCACGGTTTGAAAGAGTTCCGCAACTGTCTGAGGAATGGAATCCGCTGTAGCCATTGCTTGAGTGAAAATGCTTAAGCAGTGTGGGAATCAGAATCTGCTGGAGCAACTACTCTCAACCGTCTAGGACATCACAGACTGCCTTGGCCACCTGTAACATCTGTATGAATGAGAAGAAGGACGAATTTATATATACAAGTGGATCAATTTATCTACTTCTAGATCTAATAATCCGTTCACAGCATGTTTGTGGCACTGGGTGATTCCGCACCATGCATGCAATATTCGCCCCAAGTCAAGACGTAAAAATATGAAGTCCAAACGCCCTTGGCCACTTGATCGCGAATCGAAAATCGCACCTTGGAGAGCAACGAAACGCTAAACCATGGTAATAATAGATCGTTGCTTAGAGCGTAGATAATTACACGTAGAATATTATTTTATACCAACACGTAGAGAGTACCACAGATTACATGGGGCGTAGAGAACAGTTTGTAGATTGAATATTATTCGCTAATGGGACTGATTCCCGTTCTGAGAATTCGAAATGGTAGGAATAAAACAAGAATAAGGGGAAGGGAATGTACCATGAACCATAATGAAAATGGGATGGAATTTAATATTGTAGCTGGAAAATTAAATAAAGGATTGGTAAGAAATCTCTCCTCAGAGACAAATTCCGGCTCGAGCATCGTGCCCAGGTATTCACATGAAATTTACCTAGTACACTAATTCCAAACAAAACAAAACCGTCTCTGTAAAAAAGATAAAAATAAGACCAAAAAAACCAACTTGATTCATTTATGATGGATTAGAAGCGTTGAATATGAAGCGGTAATGGCGTCACCACGTGCCTAATCTAAAGGTCAAATACAGTCCGCTACTCGACTACCGTCACTTTTCCCTTGGAACCAGGTAACGCTTTGACTATCCTCAATAACCGAAGGTGAGATTTTTGTGGTCCAAATAAAAATCAGATAAAAAGTACTGTTTGGCTCCCATTTGTAGGAATTTGGAGATTCAGTATTCATTATCGAAATATAATGCTTTGCATTATACTAGTTTTCAAAACCAGATCGCTGATTTTTTTAACCTATTTTAATTCAGTCACATTTCCTCATTCAGATTTCTGTATTAAAATAATGTTACACTAATTTCAAATAATGGCGGAAAATTGCTATAAAATTGTTGAATATGAACACGTAATATTAATATTTGATGGTTTTTAGAGTACAATATTTTCTGCATTTGTACCTTTGAGAAAGAAGCTAACTGCAAAATAGGATTTATTTTTTGGTACCTACCTATATAGAACCGGAATGTGTATTACATCAATATAATGGATGTGTTACTGCAGTTAAATAAGATATTATTATAATTTTAATAGTACGTAATGAAATTACATTTCGTCCGTTGCCGGAATGTATGGCAACGCTTATTACCAAGGATTTTTGAAACTGTTTCTTAAATATCTTAAGAAAGAGTTGCCAACGACCTGACAATATGCCGGTGGGGGATAGATTGCCAGCCAAAGGCAGTAGAGATTGGCAAATTAAAATTATCTTGAGGTCAAACAGTCGATTCCCAAGTTCCAAAGTGATTGCAGAAGAAAGGCATTTGAGGATGGACGAAGGCATAATCAACACTGCCTAAATTATATAAATTATAGTGGCAAATTCTTCTAAACTTAGGAAATATCCTGCTCGAAGGTTGGACTTAAGACATAATTAACAGACTTCATTTATGCCTTCCAAAATCCATTATAATATGTCAAAGATTAAAATTCCTAAAGATTCCTAAAAATTGGAGGAATGATGCTGACGATTCATTTCGAGGGTTTGAACGGATTCATTTATGAAATTCTTTTAAATAATGATAGCCCCCTCAAAATTAGAGCTTTTGTGGATAGTGTGAATTAGTGGAATTTTGAGAGTTAGTATTCATAATTGTAGTGAATTACTTCTCCACGATTTTGAAAAGCAGATCCTTGGTTTTTGCATTTTTAAAAATTCATTTCCATTGCCTTATTCAAACTTGTGTATGGCAATTCCACGTTGAAATTAGGGTATTATTTTTATGGCCGTTAAAATTATTTGGATATGAGTTCACTAGGCTTAAAAGGAACTTTTTTTAAGTAAATGATTTGGAGAAGATAATACCAAATTCAGTACCAAAAAATAGCAAGGGAAAAGCATACAAAGATTGTAAGAAAAAAATTATAATATCATCCATTGAAAAAGATATTCCTAGAGTTACAAGTACATGGCTGTAGAAGAAGGGTAACGAACAACTTGGTGACGATCAGATGGTTTCATTAGAGAAAGATGCACTCTATTTTGGCAATAACGATGGTAATACAAAGAAACCTAGAATGGAGCAATAATGTTTACGCTTGCTCCGTATACCGCGAGAAGGCATTATAAAGAGTGGACTTATTGGCATTAATGGAAGGACCGATGGAATTAGTGGTAGATTGGAGAAACAGACGCCTTATTAGGAATCTGTTCATAACCCAGGCAGCATAGGATGCGTATATTTTTTTAGCCTTTTGTTGTGTTGTGAAATCGAAACTGTAAATATTAACAATCAATATAAAAAATAAATTAATGGCACAATTCACGTCTTCGTTGCCGTTTTATGCTTCGCTCCTGGTCCTGGTTTCATTAACATCGTAATTCATTTCATCCGACTCAGAGGAGTTACTGCATTTCACAGTGGGATAATAATACCCGTTATTGCTAAAAGTATTGACTATTTCACCATCGGAGGTATTTAAAAATCCTCTTGCAAGTTATTGAGTTGAGGAAGTAATTACTTGCCACACTTTTTGGTCATATTCGACTTTATACCCCCTAAGAAAGAGTAAAGAGAGTTCAACCTTCTCAGTTGCCGGAGGCAAGGAGACTTCTCGAGACGCGCTGTGAGCACTGATTGACAATGGAGAAGAAAAGGCTGAGACATCACTTTCACTGTATAAGTATGTGCTGCTTTGATTATTTCACTTTCTATTAATTGCATCACGAGTACGAAAAGCCAAATTTGGAAAAGATGGTGGAATATTGATGTGACACTTCGTATTTACGCCACTGAAAGTGGCCCAAAACCTCATAAATGAATACACACGTGTTTAATAAAAAATATACAGGGTAATATACTCTTAAGAAAAGCAAGACAGCAAAGCTTGAACGTTTTGTCTAATGCATATATATTGGGTGAACCTCGCGCACAAAGTACATCAAAGCGTATTTGTAATAGGTTTTGTTGGGCGGCACAAAAACGTGCCATCGGCCTTTCAAGGGAAAAGAGCACTATTTTTTTAGAAAAAAAATACAGAAATCGTAAATTATTAAAAGCTTCAAATCCGCATCATATGAGGAATATTGGTTCGACTAACATAAAATCTTAAAAGTCCAAGTGGAATAAACATCTTCCAGCGGAAATTTTTCATTAATTTTATTGAAATAGTGGAAAAATATTTTTTGGAAAATATTGTGCCGAGGATTGTTAAATTGTTATTCCGCTATCCGTAGGCAAAATACGTCAACCAAGTAGGTGGCCAGAGAAAACACAAATATCTAGGAAGACGATTAATTTCCCATCAATAAGAGAACGACAAATATTACCAATAAAGCCTTATTTGGTGTCCCTCTGCCGACTTAAAACAAATTCGTAAAGGATATAAGTACGAAAACCCCTTGGAGAAGAAATAGCCTCATTAAAATAGCTTATTTTAAGTTTATATTATTCACAATGAAAACATTTTAAAAAGGAAAATGATCTCATAAACCTCTAAAAACTACTGCACATCAAGGACGTATTGCCCACGCTCTGATGTCTATTGGCAATAACCAAGAAGAAGTCAATTGATCAATGCAAGGATAGAGAATAAAATAGCACAGAGTTACGCTTCTAAACAGAGATCAAAGACTTTTTTATACACACTGCGAATGTAGGCAGAGACATGATTAGAAAAATCACTCAACTCGAATTTAAGGGAACTGAGTTCAAATCAAAGTCCAGGAGTAAAATCATTTTAGTTATGAAATTTGCACATTTAGTGAATTAGAGTGAGGCAAAGTTACAAGATTAACAGTCACAAACAAGAATTAAGGTACTCACCCAAGACAAACGCAATTATATGCGGTATTCGGAGTAATATTCTTCAGGGCGTAGTTCTTAACAATTCCGGAACACTCTGAAATTACAGAAAGTAGTTCAACTCTTTAGTAATTGCCAAATTCAACAAATACCCTTCTTTTTTCCTAGAATTCTTAGGTAAATACAAGCACCACCAGCTGCCGTGGAGTGATCCGTCAGCTCTTGCTGAAAGTGTAAGTCGTAATGGTGACGACCATCTCTGCCTATGTGTCGATTCCATCTCAGCGTTCCCATGGGAAGGAGGAAGGGAGGGGACAAGGGGTAACAAGAGATAACTGAAAGTAAAGAAGAAGGAGTTTTGAAAGAAGACCATTATCTCCGCTCAAGGTAAACATATCCATGGAGACGGTGCAATCTAATCTTATCGTGACTCTTAGCTCAAACAGAGCGCCTCTGAAAGACTCAAGGTTTATGAATTTATCCTCTGGTCTGAACCGTGGGAAATAAAAATCACTCTTCGGGCTTGGTAAAAATGGTTGAATGAGTATCTATAATAAATATTTAAATGAATTGCGGATGATATGTTTTCACTATTATTAGGTAGTAATGTGTTTCAGATTTTTATCGTGGAAACTGCCGGAAAAATTTATACCTACGTTGCAACATACCATACCTCCCTCTTCTATTTCCTCAATTACCTTAAAGATAAAATATTTCCTAGAAAGTTTCATATGCTCACACTGTTCTACTGTACCAGAATTAAGTCCTCCATTCCATAGGTATAATAAGAATATGACGTGCCACCATTAGACTTGTTCTATGACCGTGTTCCTAAAATACTTTTTCATTTGAATGTGTAAAAATAATGGAATGTATGAACTTTCAAGTGGCATATTAATAGAACCAATCTCGCGGACCCACTGAAGATCTGGCTTTATCCTTTTGAAATTGGTTGTATATTACTGCATATTACTGTATATTACTGCAGTTCTCGCAATTTTGTAATTTGCACATTTAATTATTCCATATAGAACAAAATCTGAGGTTTCAGGCGTGATGGAGTGGAACCGGAACATCACTGCAGCTATTGCTCTTGTTTCATTAACTGCAGCGATTCCATATAGAGTTTAAATGAAATACATTTACAAAATAAAAAGGTAAGCAGTACGTTTCACTTAATAACTGCTAAGAGTGAAGAGTAAGTTAGTTACCCCATTGATGGATGCAATGAAGATGTTAATTTAATTCAAATTTTAAGTGCGATTGACCCGGGGACGTTTATAATTTTATAATTTAATTCAAAGATGTAGAGATGGCTACGTAACGATGAATAACAAAGACCTTTGATGAACACATTGCTCCAGCAGTATGTAGTGTAGTGTTAGAAATGATAAAGGTGTATTCTACACGAAATTTCTTGCTGATTTCCAACTCGTAAATAATCAAATCCATAAAATGTTTAGCTGCAAAGAACTGATCACTCTCATTGGGTATATTCCCTCTCAGGTATATACCCTGACTGTACACCCCAGATTCTGCCAACAGATATTTTTCTTCAGCTTTCTATTATTATTTTTCCGGACACAATTTATTATGCAATTGCTCTGTAATTTTTACATTAGGACTTCTCCATTTACCTTTTTACAACGGAACTTAGTATATTAATCTTCTAGTCAGTTGAAACAAAATAACAGGTTTCAATAATAAATTATGCGATTTACTCTAACGACTAATAAGTAAATTATACCCACCAATCGACATTTTACTGGATCCCTCCCCCCCCTCTGCGCCTGAATTCTTTCCATTTTTCAATATTTTCATTGCCGTTATGACCTCACTCTTACTTATCCATACTTCCATACATCCCTATCAACATTCTCGCAGTCCAATAATCAAGGCTCACCTTCATTATCACCACCATTATTTACTAAATCCTCTAAGCGCTCCCTCCAACATTCCCTGACATAAAATCATGCAACACGTTCTCGCCACTTTTGTCCTATATTGCATTAATTCCTCTTCCCTCAACTTAATTTGCCCTCTTTCCCCACATCCACAATTGCTTTTTATCGTCTCCAAAATCACTCTAACATCAAACAGGCACGAATTATAGCGTGCGTGAACAACAACAAAAATATTAAAATATAACTTGCTTAGAAATATAAAAGTGAAAATACACGATATCGGACCAATTTGTGTTCATGATTCTTCAGTTACGATATGATTCGTTAGTGATAAAGATACATTGATTTTTGAGATAAGTTACGAGCGGTTCTTGTAGTCTTCATCAAAAGGTCTAACATATACCAGGCACATTGTCCTAATGACTTATGCTCTGTAATCTAATCCAGTAGGACAATGTCCCTCGAAAGAGTGAATTTATGTTTTCCCAAAACGAGCAGGAATACAAATTCATATTTCATTCCAGCCAGTGAGAATTTTTTAAACCACCTTATTAGAATGTTAGATAACAATTGGAATTTCTCACTTAATTGGACTTTATTCATTGATGATTGATATTTTTTCTAGATTACCTTTCATAGATAAATAGTAATATTGAACAGAGAATAATAAATAAATCGTCATCATGTCATGCTCCTAAAGCACTTTATGTATTCAATGGCTTCATTGGTTTCTTTTATTGATTAAAAAAATTAAACTGGATTTCAAAGCCATTTCAGGGGCACTCGTCTATATCCGCTGGTGCAATTTAAAGGCTCTTCAAATTCACGTAATGGACTCCCCGTCATTACTCGGGCAGGCATTTCATTCGAGTATTTTTTGCACTGAAATGGAATTCTCGTGTATTCAAACGTTCGCCAACGTAAGGGTATCAGAGAGCACTCAGTGAGAGAGATGAATAAAACCGATGCCAAGGGCAATTTCAAATATAAATTCACTTGCATTGATAAAAATAAACTTATTTTTTACTGTAACCTTATGGCCGTGACGTTAACTGGATTCGCAATTACTATTCGCTATTTAAAAAAATAACGTCACGGCAGTCGTCTGCTCTCAGTCAACAGCAGTGCAATCCTTTTACGAATATAAATTAACCCATGAGCGTCCGTTTAGCAATGGATATTCTGGAGTCGGCATTTTATTACATCCATTGTTTCGTCAAGCTTTTTTGTTTTGTTGCCTTCGCAATCCATGAGGCCAGATCGTTTTTGTGAGCCGTAACATAATCGTGACAAAAAGCGAATTGATAAAGAAATTAGATGGGTAGCTATTGCTATCCTTCTTAATTAAAGGTTTCGGTGAATACATGGAATGTTAAATGCCCTGCTATTATTTTATTTCACTTCTTTGGTGATAAAGGTGAGTTACTGGTGCATATAAATTTGAATGATTCAAATAAAAATAATATTATTTGAATATAATTATTATATGTTAACGTCCCCAATTTTTATTTTTTAATTTACCTATTTCATTTAACCCCGTTTTATGGCAAATTCTATTTTTTTCACAGGCTATTCGAATCCTTGCTATGAACATCCGTAGTTATACTTACAGGGTGTGATAAAAAAAATGCTGGTGTGATTGTGCATGAACACAATGCGTATACCTAACGTGATTCATACTGCGCGTACGCCTTCTGGAACTCGCTTTCCAGGATCCCCTTCAGTGATGCTTTCACGGCCCCTTTTACGTCTTCTAGGGAGCTGTATCGGTTTCCCTTGGGGATCCGCTTGAGCCGAGGAATGAGGAAGAAGTCGGTGGTGCAAGATCTGGACTGTAAAGGAGGGGGGGGGGTGAGACAACGTGGCAACCCTGTGCTTGGCTTGAAACCCCCGCACAAGCAGCGTGGTGTGGCACGGCACGCGGCCTCCGCGTCCTCCGTGGGCGTCCTCCACATGTAGCGCGCGGAGGACGCCCGCGGAGGACGCGGACGCACGCGGATCGCGACGACACTTCTTAACAGAGGTTCACGGAAATTGACGTTCTTACTCTCTGCTTGCCCACAGGCGACTGGAAAATTATATCGGTCTCTTCGGAAGGCTCCACACTACCACGCCCAGGTGGTCCGACCCACCACCGCTTGGTTCGTGCTACAGAAATTCAGTCCTACTACTTTTTGATCCCACCCTGTATGTTTATGTTTATGGCCAAGCGTTCATTACTGCCTCAAAATAAATTAATATGGGCTTTTATTTCTTCAGTATCATGTTTAAATAAATTGAGAGTATATCATAGATAAAATGAAGTAAATACTAGTGATACATATAGTTTATTTAAAGCAATTTTCATTCTTCTAGGTAATTCCACATTGTAGGAAAGCACATCCATTGGATTTTTTCATGATGAAAAACAACGAATCCATTAATAAATGAAAATTAAAAAGGTGTATTTATACAATAACTAGCCGTAAACGGCTCGCTTCACTCGCCGCAGTAGCTAGCAAGTGGGGCGAAGCCACCCTGGACCCCCCCCTAGGCTTGTGCGATGACCGATTTTGGTCATCGATTTTCGATGAAAAAAATTCATCGAAATGCTTCGATGACGATGGCTGTCATCGATCATCGTATAGTGTACACGATGATCGATGACTATCGATGAATATCGATGATCGATGAATGTCGATATCGATGAATTACGATGATCGATGAATGTCGATATCGATGAATTACGATGATCGATGAATGTCGATATCGATGAATTACGATGATCGATGACTCTCGATGAACTGTGCTGTAGCGATGAGCGATATATCGCTGTGATTGAATCACCGATACTGAAAAGTAGCAATCACAGCCTGGGACTAAATAATGTGACTGTGACTGTGAATTCGTTGAATTTAGGCGATTTAGCTCAGGCTGCTACCGCTGCTACCAACTGCACCAGTGCAACCAACGAATACAATGCTACCACTGCTACTGCGTATTAACTGTGATTGAACGTGATCGCTACTTATGTATCGTCAACCACAAAAGTGAGGAAAAACATGAATTCCAAACATCCCACTGTGGCCCTGCCATCGTCCTCAAGGCGCAATAGCTGGGGTGCTTATACTTTATATAAATACATTTTAGATCTAATGCGTTCAAATTAATGTAAAAAAAATAAGAAAAATTAGTGATATAGGGATATCGATAATCCTCATCGATGGTTCTCATCGACATTAATGATTCGCATCAACTCATCGGGATCTATGATTCTCATCGACATCGATGATTCTCATCGACTCATCGGCATCGATGATTCTCATCGACATCGATGATTCTCATCGACATCGATGGTCGATGAGAATCGACTCATCGTCATCGATTATAGTCATCGCACCGCGATGACTTAAATCATCGTCGATGACTTCGATTAATCGACTCATCGCACAAGCCTACCCCCCCCCCCCCCCCCCCCTATGCCGGTGGCTTCGCCCCCGGACACACACCAGAATTAAAGAAATTACCCGTGAGCATGTAATTGATCATATAAAGTAATGTAATTGACCATATAAAAAGTATGGAGTGTCCATATTTTATCCACACACTTGAAGCGATTGACCTTGTGCCTTTTGATGGTCATTGAGAAGGCAAGGTGAACAGGGAACTGTAGTCGTTTGAGTACAACTATCAAATTAATCACTGAACCTAGTCTTTAAATGTTACAGGAGTGAATAGCCATTCATAAAATCGCTATTAAATGAGCATTCAAGCCCGGTTGCCAACGAGCTTTCCATTAATGAAAAGGAAGAAAAATTGATGATTTTAGAGATGAAAACGCAATACTTGGACCTAGACGAAGCGAAAAGAAAACAATGAAAGAATTAAATCATCCATTCTTTAATGCGTTCTATGATAAAAATTTCCATCCAATATCTTGAGTTCAAGTAATTCAAAAAAACAAATTAAATACACCTGCACGGAACTAATTCATAAGTAGTCCACGATTAAATTAGCCTGTGCGTGCAAACACAGAAAGTTTATTGAATGTTAAAGTGTGAACAATTCAATTGAAACTGTTCATAGATCGTTCGTTTGTAGAACATAGATGACGTAGGTGATGTCTAGTTTAAGCAAAACTCAAATGATTATGTCGAAATATTTTCATAGGTTTTATTTTGACTTGTATTGACGGCTCAGGACTTCCGGAAACAGTTGTGTTGTATATGATCCTGAAATTTTTATGGTGTGAGCGGCGTGTTGAATTTTGTCCTGTGGTCTTATTTCCATATTTACTTTTTTTTTTTTGCTCTCGGACGATTCTGGTGGTTCGTTTGCCCCTGCGATCCCGATTAGCCATTGGCTTGTCGTCAGGTTTCTCAGAGGCCGAAGCACCAGAATTTGAACCAAACACCCAGAACCAAAACACCCATGCCCTGGACATGTGAAAAATCTACCCAGGTGGGAATCAAACCCGCGACCCTTGGATTAGCAGACGAGGAATATATCCCGCCGCCACCACCAGGGCCGCATGCTACTTGGTTTCGAGTGGCTCAGTAATATTGAATTTATATTCATCCTATGTGGCAACATGAGTTTCAATTAATTAATGTCAGAAAGCAGTTTTCGTGATTGGATGGTATTTTCTCAAACTATCACGGAATTTGCATTTATAAATTTGTTCTCACAGTTACAATGACGCACGAGAGTGGCCAGGTATATTAAACTTACTTCGAATTCCTTAATTCTAATCAGTTGCGAGTATAGGTATGTATAGGAATATCATATGCATAGCAGCAGTATTATTCCGATAGGTGGGAGGAGATATGACGTTTCTATGGTATACGTAGACATTGTAAATATCTGGTAGTAGCCTTCAGAGATAAAGAAACGTTTTTTTTTAGAGATCCATCTACGTTGAACATTATTTGAGCAATCTATGAAGCATTCCTATAATAACTCTTTGCACTATTGCACTATTCGTGGCGCTATATGAGTGCCATTTGAACGTTCATTAAATTTATTTCTTCAATGAACTTGATCGTTTTAATAGTGTTCACTGAGCGTTCTTAGGCTATCTTTTATACAATAAATTCCCAAATGGGTTATAATAAAAATGGAGTGAGTGGAAACTCCGGAAACCTCATGTCTTTTGAACTCTTTGAATTCCAAAATCTCACTCCCACCGCTGCATATAAATATCGAGCCTGGAATAGCCTTCCAGGTAAACGAGCTTTGAAAATAAAGACGAGAGTTTTCGAAGGTAGATATACAATTCGGTGAGGACTAAACTGTCCCCACCAAATCGCAGAGGAGTTGGTGAGATGGAGGAGATATCGATTAGGAATCGAATTTGAGGGCGTTGAGAGGCCGGATGTTGGGAGTGGACAGGATTGCAGAGATTGATGGATGGGAGAAAATAAGCTGAGGGTACGAGAATCGAAGATCCGAGCAGGAAAGGTCGGAAGCTAGGTATAGTAAGGTAACAGTCAAATATTTACCATCGAAGTTGGAGAAGGTGCTTAAATTAAAAACTAAAAAGTACCCTCTTTGCTCTGTATTAGGAGCTATGGTGTGCAAAATGGTTGCTCAAAGTAGAGACTCTGCTTTGACGTTGCCAGCAATATGTTTTTTCAATCTCTTAGGCTATCAAATATCACCTTTTATCGCGTAGTATCATTTTTCAGTACTAAAGCAGAATTAGATGAACAACTGCATAAAAAAATAGATTCATGTCCGCATCGTATGTGTTAATTGCGTGATACGTCCTCTAAAGAATTCTTCTCGTATTAATAATGTCAGTTAGGCGTAATACTTTGTGAAATAATCACTATTGCATTCGTACAAAATCAGCCCTATATTTATCTAAGCAGTTTCGCTTAAATATTATACACGTAGATTTAAGATAAGACCACCAAATATTTTATTTGTGATACGTAACTTCAGGAGAAGGGAGGAATTTACTTGGAAAAAACGTAATTCGTAACTCGAGAAAATTGCCAAAGGAAAAGAAGTATAGACTCATGAGCGCCCATACACAGGGGCAAGAGGAGGCTGTGCCCCCCCCCCCCACCTGGCCTCCCGGGAAAAATAAAAAAGGGAAGGGAAATTTTATTTATTTATTGTTTTTGTAGGATTAAATTAATATTTTAGTAACAAATTGAGAAAATTGTCATTCACCTAAGATGCTACAAGAATGCACTCCTGAGACCTCAAATTTAATAAACTTTCCGGAAGAGGGCTCCTCGGGCCCTCCTCCTCCTTCTTAAACCTATGTCTTGGCCCTCCCTGGAAAATATTGTATGGGCGTCCATGTATAGACTTACAAACCATAATCGATAGTTTTGATTATAGTTAGTCGAACTATTAGAAATAATTCAAGGTATCCATGTTTAAATTCTTAATAATACTTCCTTAATTGTTTATACTTAATTCTTGTCAATTATATGCGAGACGAGTATGGTAAAGTGATGACCGAAGCGGATGTTTGAGCAGGGAATTTTTTCCAGGAATAGTACTCCAGAATTATGTAAGAACGAAGGTTTTCGCGGTGGTTTATGTCATCACCACAGCAACCAACGCGGTAGAACCCGAAAAAATGAAGAAGTTCATAGTACTCCAGAAACCTTCTCATATTAAGTAGTTGCAAGCATAGAAAATATTTGTTTACATTTTAATTTATGATCAGTGAGGACTTGAGGATACAATATTAACTTATCTGTTGTTTAAATTGATAGGCATTATACCAATAGAAATAAATAGATTTTGTGATTATGCAGGGCAATTTAATCAGATAAAGGCATTATTGTAGGCTAACATTTATTGTGGAATTTCTATATATCAAAATGCTGAGAAAGCTCGTGGGACTGCTTATGTGCTCCTAAACAAACCAAAAATGCTTTTCCTATATTTGATTAAGGTCTTCATCAGGACCAGTGGCTTGTAAGACGGTTCCTGCTTTTTTGTAAATAGTTCAAAGAAATCACCAAGCGGAAGCTGATATTTTTCCGTTACTTCAATAAACATTATCCACGTAACTGATAATTTAAATTTTAAATGACACGCTTCTCATCCTTTCATGCTTTTTATATCACATTGCTAGTCGCTAATAACTCGTTTTTTCCCTCACAATGCGTAGATGTTGAAAAATTATTTTTCAAGCTTGATAAAAGAAATAAATGGTATTTTTGTCACCAGTGGGTTGTAAAAATATTAATAGTGAAATAATGCTGCTTGTTCACACACAGTTAACGATGAACTGGGTAAGTTTGAGGTTTAGAATTTACCTTTCAATAAGAAAATTGAATACTGCCGTAATGTTACGCGATATTTACGTAACTTTTTAAAAAGTTTTTTCTTGTATACAAGAATCAATTCATGACCATGCATGAGACCTAGGTGGCCTGTATGTTTACATTGCAAGTTTGCATTTGCAACATTGTTAAACATGTTAAAAATACATGTACAAACACATTTTAAGTCACCCACGATGGTATATAGAATATAAAATTCACCTTTAATAGATGAATATTTGCATTGCCTCTTCAAGAAAAACTGCATTTGGAAGACTATTTCAGTGAATACATTGAGGAAATACTTAAACGAAATAAACGAACCGTGCGTCCCAATTGGTTATTTTAATTAATTTCTTTGCCCTTATGGAAATATCGTTCACTCATAAACGCACTTTATACTCTCACATTACTCTGCTATTACTGTTTGAGTAACAGAGACGTGCGTCATGATTTTGATGACGAGATTCAAGATTTCTTTTCAACTATCTTATTACCACGTTTTTATTAGTTCGGTTTCCGTCATGTCTGTCTGTCCGGGTGGAATATTGCAACCGAGTTTAAACTAACTTTCCGATCAGCTAGAGACATGACATTTTAGCCATAGCTCAGAAGGGGATGCCAATGCAATATTAGCTATCTATTATAACAATTAATTGATTAATTAATTGACAATTAATTACTAAACATATTTCCTGATGTGCTAGTAGAGGCTTGTAATTTAAACCATAGATCAGAAGTGGATGATAATGCAATGTTAGCTACATATTATAACAATTGATTAATTAATTATTTCAATTCCACACACTTTCAGCTGAACTGAGTCTGAAATACATCGGGAATTTCCTATGTGTTCATGTCAGAGTCTCATCAAGATGTATAAAATTGATTGGAAACTTTCATCCGGGCATAAGACTAAAAAGCATTAACTAGATATAAAAAAGAAAATAATTAACTAAATAAAAATGATTTTCCAAATTAAAACTTTTTTAAAACGGACTGAAAAGTGTAAAATTATTTTCACTGGGCCCTTCTAAATTTTTTAGAGTGAATTTTTAGTGGGTATGAAGGTATTTGTAAGACATGAAGAGAAAAACGTGGGAAGCAGGCAGTAGATAATATAAGTAGATAATCCCGATGAACTCACAACCAATTTCAGTGTATTGCAAATGGTATTACCTGTGGGAGTTTGCTCAACGACTCCTGGTCCCTTTACTCCTACTTAATTATCATGGGTTTCTTGTTCCCCATGATTTTCTCTTCAAGTCTTACAAATATCTCCATAGCCACTAAAATTTCACCCTCAAGAATTTATAAGAGCCCAGGGAAAATTATTTCATACTTTTCATTCCGTTTTAAAAACGTGGTACTATAGTTTAAAAAGTTTTATAGAATTAATTATTTTCTGAATGTAGAATGAACAGTCGTATTCGCCGCTTGAAACTTTGATAAATTTGCGTGACTCGTGAGTACAAGAGCTTCTTTCAAAATTCAGAGCAATATTTTAAGCAAAAATTTTACCGAACACTCTTAAAAGGGTAGCAAAGATGTATGCAGCGTATCGGAAGCAATTTTCATCAATCCGAGATAGATGAAAGCATGAGGACCTCCAAGAGCAATTTATCAATCACTTACATTCCCCCCGTTCAAAAAGCTTTCAATCAGCAAAAAAGAACGACCTCCTTGAACTGATGACTATTTGTAATGCTGTGTGTGGCTTGAAGCAATCACATTGGTACCAATGAAGGTTTTTTTCTGGGCTGTAATTATTCCTTGCGTGCCCTCTCATAAGAATCTTCGCCCGACGTAACCACCGCCTTCATCCCATGCATCCTCGCGCGCAGAGAGATTCGTCATCATCTTGGATGGATCGCATCAGGAAAATGTTGGGTGGGATTTCGTGCTGCCACACTCATTATGATGATGGGAAAGGGGGGTGAAGGATTTGGAGGTTTCATTGGGAGGTTTCATACCAAGGCAATTAAGGAGTTAAAAATCTTTGATGATATTCGTGTAAACCAAGTTATTAGTTGTACTTGCTTCAAAAGTTTACTTTACAAGCAAGTATTTGTAAATTTAGAAAATTGAATACTAGCTTAATTTTAGGAAATCAAATTTCAAGTGTTCAGTTTTAATCCGTGATGCAAATAATTTAAATTTGGTTCCTTATTATTTCCATTCAACAAAATTAGGCTAGAAAGTTGCGATATTATATAGAGATTTTTTACATTTTTGTATTTTTTGCCGAAATATTTATAGTGGAACTTCTGTAGTCGAACAATGTCCTTTTTGAGCACATCGGTTGATGAATTTATTTTCAAACTCATAGTTGCATCGGTTGCCGTACTATAACTCGGTTGCCGAACAAGCCGTCCGACATCCCCTGATCACTTCGTGCGCCTCTGTCTATCTTTTCTGCCAAGCCAACTAATAGTATCGTGTACCCATATCCATCACATTAGAGCCGTCCACTTTTTTATGTTGTGGATACTATCGGAATAACTTTAAAAAATTCAGATAAAAATTTAATATGCCCTGAAATCTCATCATCATCAACAGGAGTGATGCAGACTTCTTTTTAGATGCTAAAAAAATGTATGATCTAGAGTCCGCAAATCTTTGAAAGTATGGCTATGGTTTGTTTTTAAAGGCACTTTGGCCTTCAAATTTGGAGAGGCGAAATCTCAAGCCTGTGGTTCAAATATTTAATGATTACGTAGTTGAAGCTATAAAAATCCTGGGATTGGAAAATAATTTGAAGTATTATGAGGGGACTGCTGTATTTATAAAAATTATTGCCACATGGTGGAAAATTGTTAATGTAAAAGTGCCTTTAAAGGGAATGTGACTGATTGATGTCATGCAGGATCCACTCACTGATTATGTCGATGATAATAAATTTGATTTCCTTCTGGATTTTATTTTGTGGCTAGAGCGATGGGAAGAGATGAGATCTAATGAAGGGAATCTGACAAGGGAGACACTAGATGCGTTGAAGTTATCAACTCACTCCTTGATAGAATTGGTTAATTACTGTACAGAGGAACTAGGGTTGACCTGGTAAATTCTAGAAAATAGGTTTGGTAAATATAGGCAGCTTTCTGGATCGTAGTACAACATTTCTGCTCGCCCAATATTTGAGGTAGAATGGAAATTAAGATTGAGCAATATAATGAGAATGTCAATAAAATCTCTAAAGTGCAGCATTATCCCTGTCAATAACTTTGATTTGGTGTCAGTATGGAATTATTACAGTAGTGGTGAATTTCCAATTGAAAAATTTAGCAAAACACTTTCCTTATCAGAAGCTGATATTTTGGATGTTGAGGAAGAGTTACCTATTACTGCATACGTGGCGGAGTACTGTGCTTATAGTGTGCTTAAAAGATTGAAATGTGATTCGTGCAAAGGATTATTGGTGGTTGATAAGATGTTAGATGCAGGGATTGCCTCAGAGTTAATACAAAAATTGGATCGTGGCGGACTGTTATATCCACAACCCGTTGTGATAAATGCTGTGACTCACACTTACATAACGTGAATCATCTTGTTGGCCCTGTATTTGAGGGAGTTTTTTAAAATGGAAAATCAAAGATGTGTAGCCATGTCCATCACTATGGACAGTTTGATAGAAGGGGATTTACTTTCGTGGGATTGCTGCGAAAATAATAACTCATGTTAGGATGTCATGAAGATGGTTGTATGGGCACCAACAAATACATTGTTGAAAACTTACTGCAAAAAAGGGATCAATACTTTAGAAAACCTACAGAAAGCAGGAAAAACCGAAAAATCTCTACGTTTTATTAACTGCTTCTGTTCATTGAAATTCGTGTCGCGTACGCTTAGTCCAAAATGTAGTTACTATCTTTAATATTGCGTATTCTGTTTAGTTTATTATAGTTCTGTTTTCTGTTAATATTCTACTTTGACTTCAGATATTATTACTGGAAAACATTGTAGTTGTGTGTTTCGTGTATGATCAGAAATTTCAGTGGACAATTATATCAAACAACATGAAATAACGTGTGAAAATTTCATTCTAAGTTTTATTTTGACATTAAATCTGTGTAAGGTTCATCCTCATTTATATGAAAATGTGAACCATATCCGGATAAAATCCTGTACTGCATTTCCTCCACCCACGTTTAATATATAAAATTTTACTTAAATTTATTAGTACCTAGTAATAATTGTGTGAGTATGGTAAAATTTGTTCAGTGTAATAATCAAAAGGAAAGTTTTGATTACGGTCTCACTCACAATCAATGATTCAACCCGATGGTTGGTTTGGATAGTTAAGGGTACAGCTCACCCCGGACTAAGCCCCAGGCGAGTGAGTTTCACACATTCAGGGAAGGGCCGGTTCATTTCCCTAGGCCACGTGACACTCCGAGGATATTTTTTGTTCGTGGGCGTCCAAAAGCTTCACCCGGATTTGAACCCGGGACCATTCGATCAGTATCCAAGCGCTCTACCCACTAGGCCACGCTCTCTTAGATTGATATCGGTAAGGTGACGGAAATTGTCTTAATGATTCTATATTGTTTCTAATATCTCAAATGATATTGATAATACTACTGTTTATTCATGCCGTGATCATTATGCTTGTTGATCCATGAGAATTCGCTTTCAGGAATTCTTGCTTGCGGCTGTAAACTTTGTAATACTGTAGATCCTTACACTCATCGCTTGAGTAGTTTGTATCGTATTATTATTATTTTTACTATTATAGAGCTGGCTAGAAATAGCTACTTTGATAATAAAGGCTTAAAATGAGTTGATTTAATTTTTAACTTAAAATAAAAGCTGCAACTTCACTAAATTTTCGTTCGAATAAAGACAACGGTCGTACTGCTTGCACGCCCAGAGAACGTGACGTCAAAACCATGCACGCAGGCCTTTAGTTGAGAAGGTGTTGCTTCTTGGCGATATTAGATTTATTCTTCATTCAGTTGCGTTAAAACTTTCTGTTTTTTTGTATGAATAACCTTTAGGACAAAGTGCAGTTGTAAAACTTAAAATAAGCAATTAACTGGGGCCCAGGAATGGATGAATCCATTTTACATTGTCTTCAACATGAAAATGTTCAGTTTCCAATGTTACCTTTTGATTTCGAGAATTGTTGTCCAATTTACTTTGAATGAAAAATTATAGATTTTCCGTAAAAAAAACATTTCATATATTTGAGCTCGTCTTTCCTTACTTTTCTCCGTTGTATCATCTTCCTTGATTACCAGAGGGTGCTTGCAGGAATGCTAGGAGATTTTTTAATGATAAAAACTTGAAATAATGAGAATATCCTCCGATTTAAAATGGCATGGAGAACTACACATCAGTTAGCCGTGGCGTTTGAAGGTAGGGCGTCGTCACCCGTTAAAGTAGGCGCCGGTGGTGACATCTTGAGAGTGCTAGACACAACCTCGAGCACATACACATTGAGAACACTCCGACAGTTGGGGAGGAATTATTCAGAGGTCGCGGAAGCATAATGAGTTCCAACTCCGCGTCAAGACTAGAATTCCATTTGCTTGAGAAATTGCGAGGAAGTTCAGAAACGATGTTTGAATTCGTAATGGATCGGTATGGAACGGGTTCTCCCTACCCGAAAGGATTGTAAAGGGCCGTGGAAGAAGGGTTTTTTTCCGCAAAGATTGCAATGACGCATTTTGATTGGGCAAAATCATTCCACATGGGACTCAAGCGTCTTATACTTTAAGACATCATCTTAATCCCTATGCCTCGCTGCAAATTAAAAAGGACTCTCCTTAAGTACATAATTTATATACTCACATAGAAAGTATGCGGAATATTTCAGGAAAATCTCAATTCGTCATCAATACAGTTGTTATTTTACAATACATTCAAATGAGAGAACACTAATCCGTAGGTCTTCAAAAACCTTTGTGATGATTTTAAATTTTACCATTTCTCATGTTAAAATTGTGACAACTGGATTCCCCTGAGTACATTGAATGTAACATACTTTCAAGTACAAAGAATAAAGACGGTTTCATCAACAATGTTTGTCCACGGGATGTAGCAATTTCCTTTTATGTTTCACATAGCCAAGATATGAGAAATATACTTTCTGAGTGGATTTCATTGATCAGATAAATTGAGAATTACTTACGAGGAAACCTCTCGAGGATATAATTACACATTATCATATGTGATTTACAGTTAATACCTTCAGGTACAACATTTACCCCTTGCCGAGATTAAAAGTTAGACTCCCAATTAATACTATCCTTTTGCGTCGAATTGAACATGGAAAAACACATTTCTACGAGGTTTTGTGATTAAGCTTTTTAAATCTAAAGGTTTCAACCAAATAAACGGCATATTTTAATGTGTTTTATTTAAAACGTTTGTCATTACTGGTTAATGTAACACAATCATGTAAACGCTGATGTGAAGTTCATTTGACACATGTTTTTAATTTCCATAAGCTAAAGCCGTGTTCATCGATTTGATGGAAACTAAACCACTATGAGAATATTTATCCAAGCATAATGGTTAGAATATTACTCATTTGATACGGTTACCTCTCTGGCAGTGAAGGAAAATATGTGGGCAGATTTTTTTTATAAATGGAAACTGCAAAAGTACAGCACTGTTTATAAACATATATAAAGTTGATATGGTAATTCATTATAGCTGGATACATTATTTACTTACGACGACTATTTTCCCCCCAGTTCATGGAAGTGATCGAGTATATTTATTTCGTAATTAAAAACGGTAGAGATAAAAAGCATAATTTTATGATTTGAAAATGTAATCCATTAGAGTTGGGTGAAAAAAAGATGGCTAGTCCGAATATTTTTAATGTCGTTCGGTGTTCTCCATCATCCGAGCCAATTTCTAGGGCGGCAGTGACGGAAAAAATAGAAGGAAAGTTCGGATTCGTCACCGATATGAATGAAGCGAGTGCTTCATATTTACGCCCACGTGACCGCAATTTAACATTCATCGCGCGCGCTTGCGAACGCCCGCTCCCCAAAAACCCCTCCCACCACCATCCCCGCACCCTTTCGGCACCCTTTATGGCCGGGTGCCGCACTTGCATGACGGAGAGTGTGAGTTGAGAGAGAGAGACCGTTTCGAACGAGGTAGAACGACAGACTCGCGGAAATTAATGCCCGCCGCAGTGTTTTGTCTGTGACGTATCTCTCTCTCTCTCTTATTCTCCTTCTTCTTCGCTATCCTATCCACCCTGGGTCGGTGAATTTGTCAAAAAAAAACCTTTGGCGGCGGTCGGAGGGTGAAAGAGCGCTGGGACAAAAGAGAGTCGGCTCGGAGTTGACACATGCGACTTTGCACGGACACCAGTGCGAACCTTTCATGAATTAAGCATGAGATAAAGAGGTTTTGAAAGGATCGGGGAGGGTGGTAAGGGTGAAAGCAGTGCCTGACTCGCTACAGTACATGCTTGATTCGGCCCGACAAACTCCGCCTCTCGTCATACGGAATTAGTTGCCGTTGATTGGCTCAGCAGATCCATGCTAGAAGGAAGGAGAGTGTTTCCTGTTCAGGGGAACCAATGGTACATTTTAGCGCTCATAACATGAATCTATGGGATAATATTAACATGCATAGTAAATGACAAAATAGCATTGGGAAATATTTTTAACGGCAGCCTACGCACATAAATATTTACCCTTAGTGCCATTTCCCTTCGAAGTAGGCAAGGTCAAAGAACTAAGTCATTTCTGTAAGGCCTAGAAAAACTGGCTCTCTTAATAATTTTCTCCTTTATGCCCTATCCTTCCGTACCTCTTTTGCTTCAGTTACCCTCATACCCTCCACCATATTCACCCATGACTTTCGCGGTATTTTCCTTCCTCTCATACCATTCACTCTACTATTCGTTTCGCTATTCGATTCTCATCCATTCTCTCAACATGGCCAAACCAATGAAGCACACTCCTACCATGACTTTAACTATTGGAGCATCCAACCCACATTCTCTCTTCGCCCACTCCTTCCTAACCCTATCCGTCCTACATTTGCCGCAAACACTCCTCAGGCACCCCGTTCCCACTTCATTTAGGCTACTCTAATGCTTATCCTGACGTACCCACTTACCCAGGTTTCGCTGTCATATATAAACGTTGGGAGGATAACACTTCTGTACACTTCAAAATTCTGCTTCCCTGCATCAGCGACGATAGCCAAAAAGACGCTTAAGGTTTACTTACACAATTACTGTTACGAAATATTAATTCGCTTAGAATTTAATAAATTTGGCCTAATTTTAAAGAAAAAACTCTCATCTTTTTAATGGTATCAAAGAAAAACCCCTTCCCGAACTATTTTTTGAGCAATTTCATATGGGATAGATAACGGCTGTGCGCTACAGGGAGAGAGAGAGTATTGAAAAAGTTATAAATTTCTAACACCAAGATTTCGTCAAAAACTAACTTTGTGTAGTTTGTATATTTTCTCAACTATTTATAAAATATAATCAGTTACTCACCACAGTAATTTTTACAGAATCGCAAAAAGCCATATTTTGTGAAGGTTTTTTCACTGTATGACGTGAGAAAATGAGTCAAGTTGAAGACTTAAGTGGAAATATTTATTTAATTACTAAGAATGTTTGACATACTATACAACTATACTTTTGCGCCATTAATATTGCAATATTTACTTCATACTCCTTACAGACGCTGAAATTAATAAATCAAATTCGAATATGGTCACCATTCTGACGAAGGAAATATCTTGCTCAAACCACCTTAAAACCAAATGAGGCATAAAATTGTAATTTCACACACAAATACAGCTTTTATGCGTTTTTTACGATTTTCTCTTCATTTTTATGTAAGATATGAGTTTAGTTGCGGGAAGTCAAATCCAGAATGAGGAAAGAACGGTGCTCTATTTCAGCAGAAGTTTGATATGCAATTAACCGTCTTTTCAGATAGTTTTAAATACCAACTCTCGAGTTAGACGTCTACATGTAGATACCACCGTGCGAACTGTTTCATGGGCATGATGCAGGGGGTGTTAGGACACCATCCGTGGAAAGGGGAGGGAATAGGGAAAAGGAGGAGGAAGATAAAGACATGAATTGTATTTTTACAATGTGTCTTATGCTAGCTTCACGCCATTTTTGCTATAGTCACTATTGATGCGTAGTTGTACCTATCAATTCGATAGTGTATCTCGCTTATTTCGTCACTTCTATCAGTTTCAGAGATATCTACTATAATAATAATCACCAATGTGTATATATATGTCAGTAACTTTCACAAAGAGAAATACACGTGAAGCTGAATCTTCATTTGGCTGCAGACCTTTTTTTTATTTGCAAAATTAAATTAGAAAAAGTGTTTTTCTGGTATTGGGAAAAGTACCATTAGAAATAAAATAAAATAAAATAAAGATTCTTATTCCTTCGATTGAATTTTGGGTAAAGGTGAGCTTTCGTCCCGCCAGCGTTTTCGCAAATTTCACCCAGTTACAATACAGATATTGGAACCAAATTCACATCACTTATTAAGCAAACCATGCGCATTTGTAAAATACTTTCTACACAACAATGCATCAACTACTTTAGGAATGGCAAACTTTCAAACCTGAGAAGTGCGTTTTTTCCTCTCCACCATCTTGTGAAAAAATGCCGTTTCCTCTTATCCACTGTAGGTGACGCAGCGATCGAGCAGTTGGTTTTCTAGCATATACACACCTCTCCTACACAGTTTCTTCCCGCCTTCAACTCAAACTCGCCCCGCAACAGCCATTTACTACAATGCAATTCCATTCATTCCACCACAGTAAACATTGCACATTTCACTTCAAATGAAGGATTTACACTTCCTTATCACTCGCAATCATTCCTCTGCACTAATAACATTTCACATTTTACTTTAAATGGAGGATTTAGACTTCCTACTTGTGCATACTACTTCAGCGAGGACACGAGTGTCCATCCCTGGGTAACAAACACCCGTGCCTTTCAAGGAATAGCAAGCCTGACTCCGCCGAAACGAAAGTCTGGATCGCAGAAATTTGCGTGTGCGTACAAGATTGGCAACTCATGGCCAATGATTTACGCCAACAAGCCCCTCAACTCTCGTTGGCGAATGAAAATCGGGTGACTTCTTAAGAATTAACTTCCAATTATTGACATTTAATTTCTCCCTTCCACACTACCAGAGAGAAATCCGTCAACAATACTATTTCATTAGCCTTTAACAAAAGCCCACTTATATTAACCTTGTCACCTGAGGGATTTTATTCTTAAATTAATACGCAGAATAACATTCTAGCCTTCTATCTATGCACACCAAAAATCACCAAAAAGCGTGAGGGATTCTATTCTTAAAATAATAAGCAGAATAACATTTTAGCCTTCTACCAATGCCCACCAATAATCAAGTCACGCCATTTTCACTGCGAAAATGCACATCCAGTATTATATCTTTCAATGAAAACTCTCTCCACTTAAACACAACACCCAGAATTATTACAAAAAAACGTCTTTCAATTTTCACATTTATTGTAAAAATCACCATTTTGAAACTTCCTCCACTCCCAGAAATGTCCATTTCCACTTTATCAATCCCGCAAAAAGTGCGTTTTTCGCTTATCCAATTCACGAAAATGCGTTTTTCACTTTTGAAAATGGCCAAATCGGGCCCGCGTACCGTCCCACCCTAGCACCCCTGTTTCACTCCATAGGCCCCGTAAGCTTGTTGGGGGGGGTGGGGTAAAGGCATATTATAGAAGTGAAATTAGTCTTATCCCTCTACCGGTTGTTCGTGAAAACCTCCAAATATGGCGTCGAAAACGGACGAAAAAATCGAAAAATTGGTCATTTTCAATGTCTATATCTCAAAAACTATTGTCACACGGGTATTATTCTTACATTTTTACCAATGCACAACCTTCCTCTACTCATAGGTATCACATTCAATATCGTCAGTTTCCTGAGTTTTTCAAAAAAAAATGTTGACCGTGCAGGACGAAAGCTCACCTTTCCAGTCGAAATTCCGAAATTTTTGCTAAAACGTAACGATTTTGCGCAATATTTTAGAGATTTTGAGTCCTCGTCCCCATAGCGACCATACTTATTGTTGGAGTCAAGATTCTATGTATATTTATTATCTCAATGATTCTTTTCACTAAATAAGACATGAATGGTTTATTACAATCAATTTAAATGATAATATTCTTCCCGTTGATATTCAACGGGCACCTTTTCTAGTAAATAATAAAAAGAGAGAACTTTGGAATTTTCCACACTATTTTATTCTACACTCTACCGATTTCAACGTCATTACCGTCATTTTTGAGAGCTGAGTTCTCAGCTCTTGAAAATGACGTGAATTATGTTGAAGTTGGTTGAGTGTAGAATAAAATAGTGTGGTAAATTAAAAAGTTCTCTCTTTTTATTAAGATGAATGTGCACAATGTGAACTCGTCTAGCCGTCTACCATTGATCTTATCCAGAAATATACCACTGGGCCAAAATAATACTGGCTCCTTGTCGCACTAAAACCCACCCAATTAGAATTTTTCAAGTTTCCTAAGCTAAATCTAAGTCTAGCGTGTAGCCTCTGAATCTCTAATGACTCCCAATTAGTCCTTCTTTCAGCTGTGAAATACTTTTTATTTGCTTGTAGCAGCTTTAAACGAAGCGTGCGGCATTCCATTGTATTTTATGTACTACACGAATCAAATACTTCTGTGCGGTGTCCAAAATGATTGCGGTGTATTCGAGATGTGGCTTAACAGTGTAAACTAACATCTTTTTTCACAAACCCGCAATAGCAAAACATATATACACAAGCATACACAAGAGATATATATGCTAATGGCCGATTACGTTCCCATTGGATACGGATTCTTTGCCAAGTCCACTCAATGCACTTAATACTTCTACATTTAAGTCTGACTACTATTTAAATTGAAATAATAAAACCAAACGCAAATGTCTCACAAATCGATTAAAAGGGTTATGCTGTTGCTATGGGAATGATATCTCTGTAGATTATGGCACGAAATTAAATCTGTAAGTGAAAAACCATATCTCACTACCTCATAAAAAAATGAAGCATTTCTCAATATCCTACTTATAGATATATGCTAGCTATATATATGATATGACATATGTACTTAAATAAATCAAAATTCTCATTCAGAATTCTGTTATGGCACATTCTCCCATATATGGCTTCTGTCCCTGTCTCGTCTTTGTTTAATGCTCGTTGATGATAAACAATAAAACTCGTGCTACTTTGAAGTAGAATTATTCACCCTATAAACAGACGGTGATATCGATATATTATCCTAGATTCCTACATTATAGCGTATTTTCACAGTAATGGAAACGATATTCCTGTAAATTATGGTGTGAAATTAAATCTATAAACTGGAAAAACATCTCTCACTAGCTCATAAATAAATGAAACATTTCTTGATATCTTACTTAAGGAAACTGAATGCAATTGCATACAAGTAGTTGCGGTTTACTAATCAACACGTAGGAAAATATCAAAAGGCCTTCCCAAGGTAGATTAAGAGCTCATTCGGCGTTGGACCTAGCCAATTTTAAATTGGTTTTACATAGTGAATGAAAATGCTGCATTTGTGCAAAGTTAATTAATATTTCATCCAAAACTTCATTACATTTTTTATATTGTATTAAACAAATTATCACTCTTCAGTACTTTGATGCATTTCCATTAGTTGGCTAGATAGGTAGATGTTGAGTTTTTGATTAAATTAATGCAAATTATCTGTAATTTTTCAAAAATAAATTCTACACGAGATAATTTTTACCTTCACTTTGGTAACTATTAAAGTTTTCATCGTTTACCCAGAATTTTCTAAACAAAAATTTACGGTGAATCATCCCAGAAAATCGGATTGGTCATTTCGTACAGGTAATAGCAATTTTAAACTCTGAATAGCAGCTATTATTTTAGGTAACCGAGATAAAGTAGTCTGCGTCAATAATAGCGCTGTAAATACCATAGGAAATTTTACCTCGTATTAATAGTGAAGATCTTCCAATTAAGTTTCTCTCTTTAGTCATTTATATCGACTTTTTGTTATGTAGTTATAGTTTCTAGTATTTTTATGTCTAAAATATAAAAATGTTGTGCATAATTCTTAAATTTGAACTAATTTGTTTTAAACACAGGATGACCATGCTTGCACACCTAGAAGAGGATTCTATTCTCCAAAGAATGTCATATTCACCGATAGGAACCGGTATACTGTGCTCACTGGTATATCTGGATGAAGCTTTTGATCAGCTATTGAAGAAGAATGGATGAGGCTGCAACGCATGCCATTCCTGCTGAGGAACTCATAAGGTAAGAATCTTCAAGGTCCTTTTAAATTTGCATTAAGTATTTTTTTAATTGGCCGGTGATGGTCATTAAATTTCCGGGTTTCGTGGTATGATATATATCCATATATCACTCACGATGTGTAAATTTCCACCGATTTGAATATTATTTTTAGTTTGAACTGTGTCCTCTGCATTATTTTCATGAATTACATCTCGCAACGGATACATTTTGGACTCAATGTTGGAAGAATTATAAAATTTATTTTTTAATTACTTCATGTTACGTTTCTTAATTTTTTGGTATGCTATCACTGATCGGATCGGACGGGGATTGGGACCAAATGTCCTGATGATTTTGGATAGGTACGCTTTCTCTAAGATTATGATTTTTTTCCAGAGAACTAAACAATTCATTTCAATTTCAAAGGAAAATTCAAATCCAATGTGAATGAATTGATAACTTGTCAACATTTATTTATTCTTATTCATCAATGACACCTGATGTTAATATGTTAATGATTGTAAAACAGTTGATAGGTTTGCTATAACAAACTTGCTTATAGGTGACAGCAGGCAAAAATGCGAAAAATGCTGAAAAAGTAGAGGGAAAGAGAATATGTTATTCATAAATTTATATTCATTTTCGATGTCTTTAGACTGTGGGATTCTCTGATTTTTTTGAGTAATTGAGCTTGATAATCTTTTTCGGAGATGAAAAATATTCTGAAGCTGCAGTGAATGTTTTTTTCTGAACTATAGTGAATGGCATCAGTCTATTTTGAAATTGTTGCCATTTGTTTCGCCATTTATTTTTATTTCTAAAATAATGGAACACGTTTACGGAATCAGAACTCTTACAGCGACCTTATTTTCTTGGGATTATAAGAAAAGAAATGCTCGTTTTTTTATCTTTATAGTAAAAGATAATACCCTCACTCACTTTTGATAGTTGTTGATACTCATAGTATAGAAAATTATTTTATTCTACCTACGTGCTTATCTCAATCAGTGAGAGGGAAAACATCTTCACGCGACACAAGCAAAAAGAACCTTTCACTGCACACAATCCCTTTCCGAAGTGAATAGGTACACAAGTATGCTGAAAACATTTATCCATCTAACTCTGTTGGCCACTTATTAATATCTATCGGTCGGTTATAAAATCTGAAACTACTATCACCCAAGTTTTCATCAAATGCTTTTACTGGATTTCAATTTTTATTTCGGGAGTATAAAACAGATAACTATTAAGTCAAGTTTGTGTTGAGGACTAAGTAAATATTTTGGTAACCATGAGAAGAGGAGCGTGGTGGCCTAGTGGGTAGGGCACTTAACTACTGATCGAAGGGTCCCGGGTTCAAATCCGGATGAAGCTTTTGGATGCCCCCGAACAAAAAAAAGACCTCGGAGTGCGAGGTGGCCCAGGGAAAGGAACTGGCCCCTCCTACCCTGAATGTGTGAAATTCACACGCCTGTGGCTTTGCCTGGGGTGAACTCCAAACTATCCAAACCAAACTTCGGGTTGAATCACTGAGTGAGGGTGAAAACCATGAGAATTGGGTATTTTCCAAAATTTTAAATTTAAGTTTAGGGATCTTTATATGTTACTTAAACTCGAACAAGCTTGCGGAGTGAAAGTAGTTTTAAAATTGATTCAATATTAATTGAGATATTTAAGATTAAAATAGTCGAAATTTCAAATTTTTTTACACCGCTGCGAAACGAAATCTGATTGGCTTGACGTCATTTTCGCTGAGCGATAGACGGATGTGAGGGAGAAAGTGAGTAACTGTAGAAGATCTACCGTATATTTATAGATTTTTCATTGAAAACAAAGGCTATGACGTGCAATGGTTTTATTAAAACCACATAGATAATTTACCCAAAGTGGATATGTTTATGGTAGGCGTTTTAATGAAGAAGGACGAGCGATTTAATGCTGCGGAAATTCGTTGAGCTTAAGTCCAAAAAATTTAAGCCTAAAGTTTGCTTTTAAAATCGTCGTTACTGTTTTATATCATTTTTGATACATATAATTATGTATTTGGTGTATGAACTTTATTAACTGTTTTTCCAATACACTCATAATCATTATGATACTTCTTTCTTTATCAGTCCATGCAACAGTAAACAAACAGTATCTTAGTAACATATCAACATAACACAGTACTCGCCAAATGTTTGTGCTGCCAATACTCGACACACCTAAAACGTTAATTTTTATTTGATAATTAGTGATTGTTTGTAGAGGAGGTTTCTAGAACTGGCTTATCTGCTGTAGAAATGCCTAAAAATAGATTCTCATCTCCTAAATGTCTATTCAAAGTTTAATTTAAGTGTTGTTATATTATAAAGCTTCTCGTGAAAGTTATGGTGATAATGCTATAGGATACGTCCAAGTAAAGAGAGATGGACCACTGTGCACAGTCATTGCAAGAATATGTCCAGAACACTAAGTGCGGAGTAAAGCATGCATTTTTACGGGTGGACATTGAGGAATCCAAGGAAGAAATTTCAATCATTCAATGTCGTGATGGCGTGAATAAATTTCTTGTTCGGTGTTTCAACCGATGTATTTGTACATTGTGGCACAAAACACCATCTATATCCCTTACTTAGATACCATTTAAAGACATCTAGAAACGCGAACACGTCAGAATCTAATTTCGACGCATTTTTTCCACTGTAAGCATAAGGAAACGCCTGGGTCTAAATGTAAACAGCGAAAATGACGTCACAGGCCATTCGGTTGTTTTCGGAGTGTGCTCGGGAGCTTCCGTAACCTTCTACTTTCTTTAGCTTTTAAAACCGAAATTCATACAATTTGATAAGAATCTTTTTAGCCAATGCAATAAGTTCAAGTAACTGAATCAGAATATCGATAGTTTGAAATACGTGGAAAATACCCAATTTAAAAGACATCTGGTTAGACTGGATTAAAGGCATATTTTCACTGTGCAATCGTCCACACATCCCATACATTGAACAAGAACAGTTTACTTCTGGGAGTATTGTCTTTTAGCAAAACGTTTGGATTGCCTGGCGGATTTGTATCTGATGTTTAGTGAGATTCTCCCCTTTCCATATTGTGATCGTCTATAATATGTTATGTCATACATCCACCTCAAGAAAAATGTATTACTCTAGGGGATGATAACCTTTGGCGTAAGAGTCAATAAAAGTGCGATATGTCGATAAACACACAAGCGTTATCGCCGTTATCACGAACGAACTCTCAAATTTCAATATATTTTTTTTCTGGAGGCGATCCGTTCGTAATTTCAGAACGTGATCAAGAAGAAAGAAATCATGTCCTATGACTGCATATTGGTGGTGAATAACGGGAGAGAAATTTTGATTGGATCCTTGGTGACAACTTATGTTCACCGTCCTACATTTTCTCACTTATTTTCAATGTATACCTTTAGAATTCACCCTCGGCGAATTTATGAAGGCTCTACAAGCAAAACGCATTTCAGAGTAACTCATGGCTTTGGTATTCAGATTGAGTTCCTTTCAAAACAAATACATTCATTTCCATCTTTGTGAAGTTTTCGAATCTCTTTGAGGTTAAAAAAAACTGCTTCCAAGCTCCCTGTCGAGCAGCAAGCAATTAACTCTTTTAATTGAGTATGGATGAGCTTCAAAGCGGGAAAATGAAGAAATCAAAATCTTTTAAAATAGCATTCTTTGTGATGCATATTATCTCTTGCATATAATTGATTCAACTTAATTTTTTTAATAATTGTATTCCTTTGAAAGTTTACGTTATTTAGGCCCTAGGACAGAAATGTTTGTGTCAAAAAAAGAATAATATGACTATGCTGACGCATTTCATCGTAAAATATCGAGTGATTAAGAAATACATTTTTTTCTATAGCCGGAAAGCAATTATAGTCCAATTACTTTTGTGAAAAAATTTTCAATCCATTTTTAGCTATCGTACCGAGTTACTTCTAAGATTGATAAATATAGAATAGATATAAAGAATAATAAGGTAATCCTAAATTTTTAAAACCGAGGAAACCTGTGGAATAAATTCTGTTACAAATTAGTCAGTTATAGTGTCATGAAAAAAAATTTGTCACGAATAATGACAATATCAACTTTGTTTAAATCCACTGAGTTTTTTATTTGTACAACTAGTTTCAACGCTATGGCGTCATCATCAGGTGCAAATGATACAATAATAGCCTGTGTTTTATGTACTCAACATTCAGAGAGGAGAGGGGGAGGGACTAGGTGAGGTAGGCTGTATGACGAGGGAGGAGTTAGGTGTATTCTGGGAAGAGTGGTAATACACATAATACACCTAACTCGTCCCTCGTTATACTACCACTCTCCCCTAATCCCTCCCCCTCTCCACCCAGATTGTTGAGTATGTATACCACAGGCTATGGTATTTATTCTTGTACCTGATGATGACGCCGTAGCGTTGAAACTAGTTGTACCAATATAAAACTCTATGGATTTAAACATAGTGGGTATTGTCATTTTTTTCGTTATGGACTTCCACAGCGTTACGCTTGAAAGGATTGAATTCATGAAGTTATTTCATAAATAGGTGTAAGCGAAGTTTTAAACATACGTTTTTCTGAGAAAAAAATCATTTTTTACCGCTTATCTTCCTAGAGCTAGAATATGTGGACATCTAGGTGCTACACCATATAATAATAGGATGAAAACAGGTCTTATAGCCCTGAACTATATTACATCAGCCTTAAAAATACCCCAAACTCAGGTGATGTTGAGTGAACGCCTTACAAAAACCCTCTGAACCATCATTTTCCAATTGAAGGTAGACTGTTACCGAAAAAATAGAACTAGGGGTAAAGTATTCAAGGAAATAATCTTTTTTGCGGGAGTGGAATGAGCTAGGGATATATTTAATCATCGATTACATATATTTAATGCTGCTGTTAGCTTTGTTTAGGTACCTATATGCTTATGTGACTCTACTTAGTAGCAAAAATTGCCGCCACTTTCTCTCGCGACTTTGTGAGTAAAAATAAATTAAAATAACATAGGTTTTAATTGATTCAGCTTAAGAAAAGTGATTTCTTCATTCACAATATGACCGGATCTCAAGCAGACAGCAATATAAAGCTATAATGCATGTCCATCGATGAATAAGTATACTTTTAGCTTTAACTTTCCCTATCCTGCGGGAGTCTACTGAAGAGCCATATTTATTGAAATAGAGGAATGGAAAACATGACTTTTTCAATGCAGGAAACCGTTTAAATTGGAATTCATTAGATTCCATCTTCAAATTATGGTATAGAATAGGTTCAGGGTTCTCAAGCTGGCAGTTTTCTCTCGAAAAGCCGAATTTTGTGCTGCTCCATGTAATTGGATACCAATTGGACGTGCCAATACGGTACGCAGAGCTTCCCCACCGATTCGCAAGTGGTGCCAAGGGCCTCCTAAGGAATAAGCTACCTCTTCAATTTGAAAAACCTTCTTCAATACGATTCACTACCCCAATATCACGTGCAGTTACCATCTAGAGAGCCAGTCTTTAATGTTCAACGACAGCCGAAATCGGAAATAAAAATCCCCATCTCCCAAACCCCCATCCTATCCCTTCCCTCACAACGGTCCAATAAGTGGCAGAGATTCTAAAAGCCCGTCTCCTCACCCAACCACAAGCACTAAACGTGTACAACGATCAAGATCTGCCTCCCTCTAACTATTAAAATTGTAGCGCCGGTAGCTATTAAAATGGCGGCTACTCCGTACTTTTCCAAGCAACGGGGAATCCGATGCACACTGCAGCTTCAACTCGGAACAATAACCCTCAACCCCCTGAGGTCATATATCCTAAATATATCCTTCCTATTTCACAGCCGATGAGATCAGATCCAGGCTTATCCCTAACGACCTTCCAACCACGTTTTACGAAATCAAAATGGCAACCCATTACCACGGATTTGACCGCTGATTGCGTAAAACAGCTGATGGAAGGACTTAGTTGGGAGCCGATAACCACACGGAGGTAACACGCAAGGCGCACACACGCAGCAAAGCAAAACAAAGAAAGTGAACATCGCCGTGAAAGAATCGTTTCAATTGACCGGGATTCGACTCTGGATCTCCCAAGTTCTAGTCAGGTGTGTAAACCAGTTGTACCATCAAACAATCATAATTTTACGTGAATTTCATAGGGGTTTTATGCGTACTTGATGTTGTCTGACAATGTTGAGGATTCTGACAATTTCCAAATCATTGCAAATGCTCAAATGAAGTTAACTGAAAAATTCAAATCAGTAGAGTCCCCGGATGACGCGGAGAATATGACTATAACCCCAAACTTGGTCTCAAATCTTTACTGAAGTGACAAATTGAGGAAGACGCAGGGTCTAAAAGATAGGTACAAAAGTCCCTCGCACCATTAATTATTACAAAAAAATACGTATGAAATATCCGTAAAAACCCACATATCTTTTCTCTCCATTTTTTTCGTGGTTGACATCCTAACACCCCCTGCCATCGAACTCTGACTGAGGCTCGCAGGCTAGTAGCATGTAGATGCACATCACCACGGGTCCAAGTGGTTGGGAGAAAATGGCTAAGTGCCAGAGAGGCCACGTTGGTAGGGGATATGTCTTCGTGTATATCATGGGTTAGCAAACAACGGCCCGCGAGCCAAGTCCGGCCCGCCGCCTCTTTATGTACTGCCCGCAAACTAAGAATGCAGTTTACAATTTTACCATAAAATTATTTATTTAAATTTTATAGACATTTCGTGCTATAACGGCTGATACCAAATTGCCGAGTTTCGAGAAAGACTCCTGTAGCTTCTTATTCGCAGGCTCTTGCTTGCGGCTTTGCTGTTACTCCACTATATATTTACACTTTGCATTTACAATTAGGCAGAGTTTGTGCATATGAAGAGTGATGACAGTAACTTTGTGGAAGCTCGTAATATCTATATCCAAAAGAGGAGAAGGGAAATACTCTGGTATGCATCCATACTTTTATTGATCAACCGAAAATGCTTTCGGCACGTTACGTCATCTTCAGGCTAACATTTCCTCTTGTTAAAGAATGTTGCCAATATAAGTATAAAATATATTGTGGAAAATTGCCAGTATTCTTTAATTATAATACTCCACCAGATCAAGCCTGAAACGACTCTTTTTATTTCCACTTGTCTTTCCCTTATATTCAAAAACTTTGGGAGTTGTGGAAGGGTGTTTTTGGAAAGGGAAGGTTGATATCATCCAGGTCTTTGAAGTTAAATAGTATCTACCACGTGTATCGCTATTCTTCTATTAGTAAATATATATTCCCATACAAATATTCCCATTCCATCCCATGGAGCAGAATTTCAATCAATTTAAATCCATTCTTCTTTCTAATTTATAAATTTTCTAATTGTTTTCAATTGCGGTAAATTTTCCCTAATCAATCTGTAAAAACTTGTTTTTTGCTTGTTATTTAAGTAGGTCTATCTGCAATATTGTAGTGTGTGCCTCTTTACCCGCGAAAAGTAAAATGTTTACTATTTGGCCCTTTGCCCTTCTTTTAAAGGCGTTACTGCATTCGGCTACATGTCGTTATTAGTAATATTATGCTTATTCTGTTTTAATATCTTTAGATAAAAGTGAAAAACTGAATGCTATGGATTTGATTTGCTGGAAATTCAATGCTATTTTAAATTGTAGTGATAAGGCACATGATATATATTTCCTTATAATTCGATTACATATAAAAATATTTTTTCCTGAATGCAAAATAATACGTTTCATATTTTTAAATGATTGCTGACAAATATCTAGGTATAATGCCAAGTGACAAAAGCGTAAAGCGGTTAGATATGATTTTTGTTTCAATTTCGAATTCTTAGCCGGAAAATCCAAGTCCAATACCAATGCTTTAATAAAATAAAAATATTAAAAATATAGTTCTTGCTTTATTTACATTACTGCATGTATGGTGATTTCCACCGTACAAACAGATGTACTTCAGAGGAATGTAGTCGTGAAATACTTTTTGGACTTACTTGAGAAGTTATTAAAATGTTCACTCAACGGCTCACGATTACCGCTCCAGCCACCTTAATGGATGGCAGCGTTAGCCAGATGGCCATAACCGAACAGATCCAAGCCCGATTGCAATGGCTATTGCATGATTCATTCGAGCGAGTGGAAGCTTTAAATGCTGGAATGAGATTGCGGCGGCCAATTATACTTTTTTGACCCAGAGTGCTCCACGCTAATGACGAGCACGGGAATTTATCTCCACTCCCCAAACCCCACACTCCCATACACGGAATAAAAGTTGTATGGATAAACTTTAATTAGCCTTTCCTTCATTACCAGACGCAAAAGGCTAATTACCGTGGAAAAATACATTAGGAATGAGGGCCTTCGGGGGAATTGGGGGAGTTAATAATGTCATTTGCTCCATATTATGACCTAATATTTAGTACGCACGGCCGAAGAGCGAAGTAATTTTGACATTTTATCCACTCTAAAGATCAATTTTCACATAGATGAGGATTTATCGAAATTTAAGTGCTTCATAGGGGTTTCATTAGAAAACAGCATTTTGTTTTCGTTTTTATTCATACATTTTATGTTTTCCAAGCACAATCACAATTGATATAATCATAGATTATGCATATATGGCCCATATTTAAATATTTTCTACATTATTGAACACGCAAGCTTATTACAGTGTGAAATCATGTGATGATTATTTTACCTTGTAATAGCACTTTTATCTCTTAGAATCGTCAAAAATGTGCAGAGTAATGCAGTCATAAAAAATTATATCTTACCGTTAAATGGTTCTTAGCTTAAAAACTAGTGATTTAGCGTATTGGCGAAAGCAAAAATATTTCATTAAATTAATATCCTGCTACTGGAATCATAACAGGAATTAGCATCGCAATGAATTAATGAAACCAAAACGCCAGGCACCGGAGAACTAGTCTCGCATTTACGTGGATAATTCTACTCGAGTTTTTCCATTAGGTGATTATGATAATGGTTAAGTAATTTCACAATTAATGGGTAATAGTGCTTGCTTGCTGCTAGTACCACCATTATTTTGTAGCATATATAATCGGGTAAATTATTCACTGCCCCGAGATTTAAATAAATCATCAAATTAAAATTTTACCATTTTATACGTTTTTTAATAATATACGGAGAGCGTCAATTAATTACGCAATTATGAACTAATGATTTTTCTCAAATTTATTTTATTTTGAATTAAGAACGCAGTGATCAGTAATGTGATCGTGGTACTTTCATAGTACATATCAACATTTTTCTTTGTATTCCTAGCGATAGTTAGTTTTAAATACAAATAAAAGTTACCTCACTATCTATGGTTATCGATTGAGGTGTTATGATCAAAATTGAACCAATTAACTCCTTTAATCATCATTCAAGGACACATCAATTGTTTTATTTTTGTAAAAGCCACTCTAGGTCATTTTCCCATAGGAAACAACCCAAAAAAAGATAGATTGCTTGAAGGTGGAATTTTAATGGTGTTTTCTTTAAATAAAAACTTTTTATAGTAAGTTACTATGAAGCTGTTTCAGGTCCAGCCTAAACCACCAGCCCAGGCAACCACGATCAAAGTGCTAATTAATACAATCGTTAAAGAAATGTATAGGGTAATTTCAAGAAGACAATTTTCTGCGTGAAGAAATATAGGTCTTGAATCAGCAACAAAACCTAACTCAGTAAATATTTTCAAAGATTTTTTTCTTATAGACTAAAATAAATTTTCAAAAATCTCTTGACAATAAATGAAATGTTAAATAAGAAAGCATTTGTTCCTACAACAGGGGAGTTATCTAGAAGGAGCCTTCCATGTCCTCGCCAAGGTTTGCTTTGCGTCTTCCTCAGAAAACTCTCAAAGCTAATTAAATTATGTATTCCTTTTCGTATTCTTCAAATTACTCACCATAAGATTTATTTTTAAATGTCTCCATTTCTCTCCACTTTTCTCTCATGTGGTTAATACTATACAGTACGGAATGAAATGGAACCATTCTTATGAAATTAAGCAGACATTTTTCCATTTATTTGCGCTCACACATGCTCTAAATAAAATTGTACGTGGAGATGAATATTTCTTAGAAGAAAATGAAGAGTAAGTTTGAGATTACTTCTTCGCCGAGGAAACATTGAGAAAAAAGACTTAGGAGTTGTAGAAGAAGAAGAATGATAAAGAAAACGGGAATGAAAATTTTCTGCAGGCGCCAATTCCCTATGGCCCCAATAAATCGATGGCAAGAACTTTGGAAATGTAATTTCCGACATCATAAGAAGTAGATTTCAGTATTTTGCTGCTTCCTGAAGTTCCAAAATCAATATAAACTTTCTCGACATTTATCCTTGAGGACAGATAAATACAATGAAATGAAAGCTCTAACAAAGTAACCAAACTTTACTGCATGGCACTCATGCCACATCATTGAGTAGGTTAACGATTGAATTAGTTCTTACGGACGATATTGATAATTGTACCATGATTATTGAAGAAGTTATAGATTACCACATTATTGTAATATAGTTATTGCAGAAATTGTAGATAATTGCATTATCTAATGAAGAGTAGCATTTTAAAACTTTTTAAAAATAATTTTCAACCTAATTTGGACAAAACTCCTAGGAGTATCCTATAATTATGTCACAAATTTTAAGCTTATTCACTGTATATAGTATTTTTTGTTTATTGGATTGGAGTTTGTTATTGCAGAGATTTCATTTCTACTAATTTCATAATTTACGGTAAATTTATAAAATAATGAAAACTTAATCTTCCCTCTACCAAATAGCACCCAAGTATCATCAAAACTGGTCATTTTCGTGTGCTCAGTTTACATTATGTGAAAACAGGGCCAATAAGGCATGAAAGAGTTATATCTTGTAGATCTACTGAATACTTGAAATTGTACATTAGATGGTGCTGAGCTCTTAATAGTAACTCAGTAATTGAATCTGTTTAAACTTGAAAAGGAATATTTGATGGCATCCCTTGTAGGCATTACTCCTTTGTTGCATTGAGATTGCAGATTTACCGGAAAGCAAAGCCTGAATCTGGCTCTGATATCTGAATCATATTTAATCTCATAAAATGCTCTATACGCTCTAATTAAGAATCATCTAAGGGGAATATAAATTAAAATTATATACCATCACTAGACGGTGGAATGACATCAAAGAGGTTGCCTTTTATTTAGTATTTTTTAATTTCAAATCACTTTGGTTAAGATACATAGAAGACACATTCTATAATTTTTCGTCATGATGCATTTCCTTTATATCTCCTCTTGATACTTCCTCTTCAGACTCTTCATATTTCCGTCTGAATTCACGGAGGCGAGAATTAATATCCCATTTTAACTCTCCTCCATGAACATTTTCCTCATATAGTTCATAGTTCGGCATCCTTCACAGGCAGGGACCCACGGTTTTAAGACAGGGACACGGTTTTTTGCTCGCCAATTTTACGATCAGTTCACCGAAATGTTACAAGTAAACGGATACAAAACCATGGTTTAATGTCACATACTTCCCTTCAATATTAAGAACAGTTAGTTGAAATTAATGCCTGAGCCCTTTGTAAATTTAGTGTCAGTGATATTTACATCAACATGATTTAGCATTATTGCAATTATTTTTTCAGTACCCGGGCTGATCTTATTCATTAACCGTGTTTCAATAATGACATTCTATCGAAAAATATTGGCATAGAGTAGAAAACATTTTCCATCATCATATGATGGTGAGGGTTATGAACTGTACAATTTTACGCAATGATAGTTTATGTCTCGTTAAAAATTTGAAATGTCTCGTAACCTTTCCAATGGCAATAGCACGGTATCAGTGGGAGTAGTACCTTTTTTTAATGGCACTAATAAAATGGAATCGGTAATAAGCCAATCTCCTCAATTCTTCCTGTGCATATTCAGAGTATTTCTAGAACTTTAGATGTATGTTATGTAATTTGTGACTCCTCTTAATTCAACAGTGTCGGGCGATATATGGTGGAACAGCATTTTAAATAAAACTACAGTAATTGTACTGTCCACTTAAATTTTAATGTAAATAATACACAACACGTGTTTCAACGTTCCTTAGGACGTCATCGTCGGGCAGACCTGATGATGACGCCTTAAGGAACGTTGAAACACGTGTTGTGTATTATTTACATTAAATTTTAAGTGGACAGTACAATTACTGTAGTTTTATTTATTGTGACTCCTCGACTGGAATTCTGCAGCTACTTACTATCATTGTGATTATCATACTGTTTTGCTTGGTAAGCTGCTCAATCATCATAAATAAAGGACTCAGCTGACTTTTGAAGCTGATGTTAATACAATTACTGAAGGGGAAAGGGTCATCCCGCACCTAGGGTCACTTGCTTGTCTGCGAAAATAGGAAAAAGGGATTAAACTCGTAGATATTTAATTAAAAAATTTGTTTTAGTAAACACTGAGGGCCAAAGGGTGATGAGGACCAAAATTGGAACAAGTAAACGAATACCGTCAGGCGTCTCATCATTTCCTCTCCTCCGCGAGCAATATTTCGACCCAGGGCACTAAAATTCCCCGTCGCGTCACCTCGACTTCGAACTAGTCGTTGACTCGTATCCCGTCCCCTGCCAATTACTGGTCCACTTGGAAGAGTCACCGCTCCAGGCATCTCGGGTCGTCCATCTTCAAATTTCCCCCTTGTATTCGCACAACCCTGCCTCGCCCTCCCTATATTATTCTTACGAATCAGCTTACACCACCTTCCTCATTAGAACGACCCAAAGAGCTGCAGCAATCTCGCATTCTTTTATTTATTTTTTGCAGTGGCTTACAAGATAAGAAAAAGTGTATGGTGCAAGAGATGTTTACTAATACCTTATAGTTTGTGTGATGAGTTCAGAAACAGGAGAGAGCTGAAGACAAGTATCTCGTGTATGGATGAAGCAAAAGTTTGGCGAAGAGTTTAACATGGAGTGCTGACTGGCGCATAAATGTGGACTCTTGAGGAGAGAGTATTGGCTGCAGGGGTTTGATATGTGGGTGTGGAGGAGAATGGAAACGGTGAGACGTACAAAAAGGAAAATAAACGAGTAGGTGCTTTTGATTGAAGAGAAAAGATTTTCCGGAGAATATTGGGAAGAGGCAGTGTAGGTAGTTGGGACAGCTAATGAGGAGTGAAGCGACGCTGATGGTCACGATAGAGGGAAAAACGTTGGCTTAGTGTAGGGGGGGAATAAAAAGAAAAGTGAATTGAGGATGGGATGAAGAAAAATCGAACGTATTTCGACCTGAAGAAAGAAACCGTGCTGGAAGATAGAGGACTGCACGTGTTAATGCATATAACATATGTGTCCTAGATGTCTTATAACAGAAGCTTGGAGTGGGTTTACAAGGCTATGACACTGGAAACACTAATTAGCGTATGTCTTTGGCTAAAGAATACATCAGTGCCTATTTTCAAATGCAATCATCATGGTGTCTCAGCGTTTAAGAAGATGATAGACGTATTCATTTTGCATTATTAAGAAATAATTAAATCAGAACCATTATTTTTTTTGCATATTTCACACTTAATTTTAATACCTCGAGCAGTTTCAGCTTTATTTTCTTATTATTATTGAAAGGGCAGATATCTTTACTAAGCATAATGGTTTTTATATCACTACCTTTTGGTCCCCGAAACTTCTTATTGGGTCGGACTCTGGATTGCCGTTTCTGTGGCTGTCTCTCAGTACGCCGGAATGACCAGGCTGAAATTAAAATTCTTCTCGTTAAATTTTAAAACGCATGTCCCTTCGTTCTTTTGAAAATATTCATTAAGTTTTGCATTCCTCATTTAAGCTTCAGCTCGTTAAGGCAACTAATTTAGACTGACCGTTGAATTTTTTAGATTTTGCTATGCATTCAGCTACAAAACGAAGCTAAAATATTTCCAAGCAAATACTGCCACATGGTGCACAAGGATAAACGTGAATTTAAGTCGCGAAAAATGATTGCCCTGGGCTTCAAAAAGGAGCTTTCTTTGAAGTTTCTCTCGACATATTTTCCGCTGAAATTCAAGCATGCGGCATAAGCTTACCACTTGCTATCTAAATAATATTCTGTTGACACAATGAATTTGATTTATTCTAGCCACATGCAAAATATCATATTTGTGTGTGAGTTAAATGACATTTATTTTTATTTTATTTGAAATACTTCTGTTGCTTTGGTCTTGAAAAAGTGCGTTAAACTACAGTTAAATTCAACGATTCTGGTATAACGCTCCTATGAATCAATCCATAGCCATCAATTTTCTGGTTTCAATAAGGAAATTGCGTGACAATAATGAATCCTTCCCAAAGACATATATTAAATAAACAAAAGAGGTCAAATATTCCTTCTCGCACCAACTTTTCGATGCTGAATTCAGTTCTCAATTCCTTGGACAGGATATCATTTTTTTCCATATAAATGAATTCGTAAGAATTTTCCTACCGAAGCCAATCCTCGTTTCAGTGATCTTCGCAAAGTAGTCTTTTGGTATCAAAACAGCAGGTTTCCAGGAGTAGAGTGTTTATACTCTCGATCATGGCGGGAATAGCGGTGCAATGGATTGAAGAATACGCCGCATTCCATTAATTCCTCCGATAAGGGATATCTATACCCTTGCTCCATTGTATTGAAATCACGTTCACAGAATTTAATATCCTTTTTTTCCCAATCGCTTCCATATTATTTACCTACTTCGTCTAATCTTCTCCCATGAGCAGGTGGTACCAAAGCTAATCCTAAAATGATGGGGATTTCCAAACAGATAGATACATAAAATAACACAACTTATTGCCATGAACTGTAATAGGCAGTACCAATTTTTGTGTTGGAGTAAAGTAAAATGCTATAAGTAGTTCTTACTAAGAAGGAAGGAATATCAAAAAGACTATTAATTAATTATTCTACAAGATTGCAATCAAAGTGTTCATGAAATGCTACAGAATCGATCCTTGGGAAAAACGGAATAAAATCTGTGGTGGGCCGGTCGCATTTCTTTTCAACCATTTAGCAATATATTCTTCAGGCAGGGGTAAAAAAGCAAAATTAAATGGTTAACGCATTTTTAACTTTGAGGAAAACACGCAAAATTTTGCTTTGTCAGGGGTCAATCAAGTGGGGCCAATAATTAAACAACATTGACAATACCTCAGCCTCAGCGGAGCTCAGATTGTGACAACGTAGCCTTGGCTTTAGTCGAATTTGGTAATGCAACAATTGAGATTTTTCGGGATTGTGACGGTAAAATTTCATCATCTGTGAGGCCCAACAATTCCGAGTCCTACATAAATAAATCGGCTGGTCCGTTAGCCTTATGGTCGATTATTTGAATTACGCCCCTGATAACAGTCGTGTATTTGCCATCAGCCCACTTTAGAGTGTGTCGTCATCTGAATCGTGGGAGAGCTTAGTGAAACCAATTCAAAGCTTATTAACAAGCGTTAGTCACTTTAATTATTAGGGGTGAGTCACACAGGGATATTCGAATGTTTGAAGCTAAATATATTAAAAAAATAGTTTTGCTGGATTAGAATTCGGACTTAGTTTTCCACAAAATTACACCCAGTGTTTAAATCAACAAGGTAACTAGGTGTGCTCTTCTACATTGACACTCATAGTGGGTTTGGAGGTAGTAGCTGACCTCACAAGTTTCTGAAAAAAAATTCCTCGAAAATACGGTGTGCATATTCGTAGAATATGGCCTTCGACATCCGTCCAGGATTTTTTAAATGCGAATTTTGTACATTCTTAATTAGAAAAGTGACAGCCAGTAATGGCCGGGGAAAAAATAAGAAGGCGTAATTACAGTACTTCATCGCAATCCCCTAAAAGTCTATTCTTATTTTCCTTTTTCTTTCAATCATGAAAAATATTTTTGTGAATAATCTTTTTCAAAGAGTGGCGTAAATCCCAAACTCCTTTTTCAATTTCAATGGACGGGATTTTCAAAATTGTTTACAATGTGAGAAAATAAGAATGTTTAACAATCATGATTCACGGCATTCAGTGCTGTGTGAAATGCACTAATATATATCATATAATCCAGTCAGTAACTATGTGCCTCTTTAAAAGCTTCTTATTTCTCATGAGCTTTCTCTAAAGAGAGACCTTAGCGCGACAATGTAAGGGATTCTATTAATTTTGGTCCACGCCAGTCTATGTGCCGTGAAACGTAGGTCCTAAACAAGCACCAATGGCAAATTCTTTGGTTTCATTAAAGATTCTGAGCACGCAATACTTGAATCTCTATCAAATGCCCCAGAGTGCCGACTATGTTGGCCAAACAACGGAATCCATTAATGGGTTTAGTTGCCGTGGCAACTAATTCTCCTAACAGAGCTAAAGCAAGCTTTGAAACCCCTTGCTGCGAGATCTCCAGTAATCCTTTCTTCAAATGGGATTCGGCCAACCTTTCTCCCATTCTCCTCTTTGAATCGGCGCTAATGCCATCTAGCGGCAGGCATTGACGCCGTTCCCGGAGCTTGCCACACTTAAATACCCGTCTGCTAATCCGAAGGCCCAACCAACTCCATATCCCCCCATTTTAGCCACGACTGTTGTGCGGGCGCACAGTTAATGCCTCCATACACCACTAGGGTGAAGCTAATGCGACTGCTACTCGGGCGGCGAAAGGCTTCCCGCTCGCGTGACAAACATGTGTGCCCGCTTCCGTTTAAGGCATTTGTGGAATCAGTTGAGTAAGTCCTCGTTTATTCCATAGGGAAGCAACCCTACAGTTCAAATAGTGTAAGTTTGAGAGTGACTAAGTCGGTTTAGGTAAAGGTTTGCACTGCTATTGCTGATCGAGTTCTCCGATTAACGCTATCGCTTTTTTATATTACTTCCATTAATTCTGTATTCAAACCTTTCCTTGGAACTCCAATCAATATCATTGTCTTCGAAGTTGCAAAAGTTAAAACGATAAGAAAAATATTTTTATATTTGTACGTGATTTTACAGAATGCACTTACTATCATTAACTGATGATCCTGCATATTTTAGCATCGCTCATCAATCTGAGTGACTTTTTACTCCCGGGATAAACTGTCAATTCAGTAGCACTGTTTTATCCTATTTAAGAAACAAATTTTCCCTTTAAAAATATCTGAATGTGTATAGCTCCATTAATCCACTGTTATAAAGAAATTAAATATGTGTGGATGTCAGGATAACTAGGGGTACCTATCAACTTTACATTTCCTTTTAAGACGTTTTGCGAAAGCTGTCAATTCGGCTCATGATTAACTCTCTCTCTCTGGCCCATAAATCATCCTGGAAGAATGAATTAATGCAAGGCATTTTAAACCGTTTCGTTTATCTTGCCGCGTACTTTTTACCATTTCATTAGTTAGTATTCGTAATAACATTCATTAGATATGTAAACAATGATACCGACACAGAATAATATACCTTGTATGTTTGATATACGTGCTGCAGAAATTACTCGCACGATTGTCCTCGTAAGAATCATAAGGTGTGTGAACAAGTGTCCCCCATATTACCCCATAGAATCATCTGAAAGAATGTTTATTAGGTTTCAAAACCCGAGAATCCTTTTCACTTTTTCATGATTCATAACTTATGATACGTACACTATATCTTCTACATTTCATCGAGCACATCCATAAGATAATCTAATTTGAAAGATATTAAGCCAAATAAATTTATCCTCACATTATGTAAGCATTTTAATAGGCGGTTTCATTTAATAGTTAATGACCAATCGACGTCGCGACGTGAGCAAATGACTTTACTTAATCAATGTAGCCCGTTGAAACAAGGATAATATACCTTTTATATTTATAGGGATTACTAATATAAAATTTAAAATATTGTCTGGCCGAGGGAACCTAATTTAATTTATTATGCTCTTTATATTCTTTCATCCATCCCGATAACCCCATGGGCCAAACCCAACTGTGGATGGGTGGTAGTCAACAGTGATACTCAATCGCAAACTCTCATGTTGCAGATGGTAAAAAAAAATCTACTCGTCTAGGACGCCTAATATCCCCGGATTAGCAGCACAGATATTCATCCTACCAGCAACACTGACTTTCTGAAAGGCATTAAACATCGATCTTGGGAAAGAAGCCACAGAGACCAAACGGATCAAATATTCTCTAGCAGGAAGACATTTAAATTCTGCCGAAACCGGCGATAGAAACACGTAAAAGTTGCCTTGAGAAAATTTACCTCGACCGGTGATTGAACCGCGTTCCTTCGGATATGTAGGTACAACCCATACGGTTCATCAAGGATTGGACTCATAAAAATAAGAAGCTTCGTGGTTCATTCCCGGTCCCGGTAGATTTATCCTAAGGCAATTCCAACATATTCTCTAGTAGTTCAGAAAAAAACTTGTAGCAATTAATAACAGGATACCTACAGCAGTGTCTACTGAAGCAGTACAGTATTTCCATAATCAAATCAATGCATTATTAAATTTAATTTTTCGAAATTGATAATGGAAATTCAGTTCTAAATGTTCATTATCGTGCTACTAATTTGGTGTTGTTGATACCTTTTTAATTAATGATTAATTTCACAGATTTTTTTAAATTTAAACTCTTAATCGAAAAATAACATACGAACTTTATGCTAATGGACATCTTCTATTTTTTTAATTAAAAAATGGCAAAAAGAAATTGCTATCCAGCTCAATAACGGTCTATTTTAATGGTTTCAAAAGTCTATGCAGCCCTAGGTTGTATCTTTCCAAATACAGTAATTGGAGCTATCGGAAATAATTACCAATAGTAAATAACCTGTAGCCTTTTTATATCCCGTAGCCAATTATTTTTAATGGTGGTATAACTGCCATTTTGCTTTTCATATTTTCTTACTGTTTTCAGTACAAACTGTTATATAAAGGTATAATATGTGAGCATGTATAAAGTAACATTTGAAGCTTGCAAGGCAAATTTGTTGGTGGCTATTTCTACAATCGCTTCTATTGAAAACAGCAGCTAGTTCTAAAACTATACATTTGAAGCATACAATCGCCGCGGGATTTGATTATTGCTTTTGTTACTTAAATACCGAAAAAAATACTTTTAATGTCTATTCTCAAAGTATTTACTAAAATTATTCACGCGTATGAAATAGCATGCAATCACAGAAATTACTTACGTGTGATAAGCAAGAAGAATACGTGAATCAATACAAAACCGAAAAGACCACACGACTCAAGAACTCCGGCTTTCCAGTAAAAGGATGATTATTCGGTGTTGTTTATGTTCAAGTTGAAACTTTCGGCTGAATTCCCACACTATACAAACAGTTGAAGGGGCTTCTAATTCAGTTGTATCTAGTGCAAATCACATTCACCTTATCTCTTCACCTCAGCGCCTTTAGCAGACGAGACACTATAACCGTTTGGGTCCTTCATTTCCCTCACTTCCCTTAAAAACCGTGCTCCCACCATTTCAATCCTATGGGGGGAGGGAGAATTCATGAGCCGTTTTCCGCGTCAAAAAAAGCAGCGCATTTGATTGCTTCCTTGTTTTTTGGGGAAAGATTAAGGGGAGGATGTGGAAGGGACCAGAAGACTATGAGGTAAGGGAACGACGTAGTTTCCTGCTGCCAGGAGGGAACCTCATCTTCTCAGGTTGCATTCCATATTTTTTGCATTTAAGGTGGCTCTGGCCTCATGGTCCCGGAAATTCTGATAACATAAATATAGCACCTTTGAAGTGCGTTTTATAAACTGGGATAAGAAAAATAGGGGTTTCAGGCTAGTTTTACAGTAATTCAGCCTTGAAAGGGGAAACTATTACATGGGCTCTTATGGAAATTGCTCAGATTACAGCAAAAAAACCATAAATTCGAATTATAACTGTTTACAAGAGGCGAAAATTCCTGGAAAATTGAATAAAAATAAAAAAATACAGGAAGTATTGTTGATACTCCCGTCGGATTTTTATGCGTGAATGCAAAATTACATACGCTACTCTCGTTATTGGGAGTTTCTTTTGTATTTTTTTGCCAGAAATAAAGTTGAAATGAAAGAAGGAAATCACGCTGTATCACGCATTTATTCATCTAAATCATTAGTACAAATGGCTAACCTATGAAAAATTGGTCGATGGTAACTAATATTTTCTGCTTTCCAATATGAATTGTATATTTCTTGTGTTATTAACGTCTATCGCACGTACTAAGCTCTCCGTAGACACTTCGATCACTAAAATCGACCAACTCGTTCCGGAGATACAACTGAACTGAGCGCGCACCGTGCCCACACTAGCCCAAATTTAGACCCCCACGCGCAGCGCTGTGACGTCACCTCGAAACGCCCCCTCCGCTCGCGACAAACCATTTCCGGTAGTCGACAAAACGGGCTAACCAGTCATAGTTTTGGATATTCTGTAATCCTCATAGTTTTTGCACATAAGGCCCTCAAAAGTACACAAGTATTGTTTGCGGCAAAACCTTACATATTACCAAGAACGAACCATAAGATGTTCATTCGCATTCACATCAATATAGGAATCTTACCACTTATTTCTTGTAGTTATTATCGAATTACTGCCGTAATTGATGTCAAAATGCGGTAGTCCCATTCAAAGGGCGCTGCAGTTGGCTCCCATGGCTGGACAAATGTTGCAATAAAAAATATATTCGTGGAATAATCTGCATATTTTTTACCTAAATTTTTGTTTTAAACAGGTAACCCATTTCGTCAGCGGCAGCAGGATTTTTATACCAAATTAATAAAAATGTATAAATTGATATCTGTTTTTACTCGCATAGTCTGTGTAGAGCCACCTTAGGGGCTGCAAATTAATATCAAGAAGATAAAAATCCTGGATAGTTCTTTTATATCTCTGACTCTCCTCTGGGCTGGAAGAATACTGGAATAAGTCGGTGTGAAAAAATGTTTATATCTGAGCTTAAGATAGGATACTCTACACTTGTCCATTGCATGTCCTTCACGGGGAGGAAATAGACTCCTGCACGCATAGCGATGAAATTTAGTTCACTGTTGAAAATATTTGATATCTTAATAACGTTAAAAACGGAGGATACTATGTGCTAGAGGAGGCATACGGAGTTTCCTATGGGAATATGCTAGAAGAATTTTCACGCAATGGCTTTTATTGGGCAGCAATGCAGTTCAAGATTTTTTACCTCTTGTTCCCAACTGTTTTAATTAGAACCTTATTTATATGTTGCCGAAGTGAGTTTTTTATACTTGCCAATGCCCACGTATGCTTCATAGCAGAGGAAAATCTCAACGGTCGACAAAGACTTACCCCCCAGGAAATGCTTTGATCTCCGGTCATTTTTAAGCATTTATTTCAGTTAATCGTGTCAGCATAGCAAATCTAACGCTAGTTACATCTTCACCCTTTTTGGCTGTTTAAAGAATGTACCCGTTATAAAATTGAATATTTTAAAAGAGTGATTAAAGGGTCTTGTGAACACCATCTTTAATATACGATAATCAGACATAATAATTAGATCCCATAGATATTAAAAATATTTCTTTGGAATAGAGAATTCCGGATGCCAAAGTTTTTTCCGTTTTTCCTTTGATAATTTTCGCCACTATATTGCAATTTAAAATTACGATCATCTCCGGGAGAAACTAAATAACAAATATTTTGCCTTCACTTCGTAGAAGTCTTGAATATTAGCATTAATTACTGTTTAATGGTACAAAGTATTTCATTTAACTATGAATACTTAGAAGATTAATAATGTTCGAGAAATCGAAAACATTCTTGGTTCCACCTGGAAAGGATGGTTCCAGCCGTGTTATTAACTAAGTGAACAAGAATTTTTAATTTACATAAAATAAAATAGTGAATTAAATGTAAAATTTGAATAAATTTTGAAGCATTAGTAGTTATACTGTAGTATAGCGTTCTTTTACGGCTAAGGCAGTTTCGCGCTTACTTGCTTAACTTCAGTGTTTAAGCGGCATCCATTGTTTCATCTTGGGAGAAGTGTATAGGTTTGTTAGTACACAAATGTTTATTTATTATGGCTGACTTATATAATTAAAAATTACAGTTGAAAAATCAGGTAAAGATCGTCCGCTGCTAATGATCGCGGCTATTTGTACTTAAAAACCAATATCCGTCGATTTTATCTGATATTAACGGGTAATAAGTATACTATCAGGTAGTCTCGTGCAGTAGTTTTTATAGATCAATCCATTTTAGTATTTATGTACCTCTAGCCTAAGAGATTGTATATTTTATTTTGCTTTGAGATGCGTTTGTACGAAATAGGAACAGTAAACTCTCCGTAATCCGAAGTTCTGGCTCACAGAAGTTCATTAATTTACTAAACGCAGATACTTATCTTTTGGTTTTGCCACGCCAATTCAGCTCATGCAAATGAACATCAGTATGCAGCAATGGATTTGATTTTTGTTTCTATAGAGACTGACTGCACAATTTTGTCTTCACGAAGCCATAAACTGAAATTAGGCAAAGCAGATCCTCGCTTTTTTGCGAATGAGAACTAACACGATTTCTCGCTCCCACAACAATGAGGAAATATCTACTCTTGGGACGCTGCATTTCTTGATTATTCACCATGCCAATGCTAAGTTCTTGCGATGTCTTACACCAGCTTATTTCGATAGAATGTATTTAAAGACTTAAGTTCCTCACCCATCCAATGCTAAGAATTTCAATAGTTCCCTTACTCCTGGAAACACCACGTTCTTGCGTTACAAATAAGGTATGCGGTTAGCATATGCACACAATGTGTCAAGGACTTTTTTTCATACTAAATCAGCTGCTTCAATGATGAAATATTTTTGGGCTTTTTATGCATATTGCCGTTAGCGTTAATAACAACAATCAACCATATTTTCTCCCTCAATCTAATAACTTTAAACAGAGTTAGTATAAAATTAAATAGAGTAGAATAAAATAAAGTTTTTCTCAGTATATTAGAGGAAATTTTCTATGGTGAATTACTCATTAGCTTAAGAGTTAATGTTTTACACGGTGAATATACCTGGCAGAAATATTTTCGGAGATAAGTGAAAATATACAAAATTCGTTTGCGCGTACCGCTTGAATATCCAAGAGCCCTTACATTGGATTTATAATGGATCTCAAACAAAAATTGAATGCCATTGCCCACGAGTGATACTGATTAAACAGAAATTCTCACGGGTTTGCATTACGGAGCTTCCGTTAAAATATCGCTTGCGACGATCTGAGCACATTTGATATTTGGAATCGAGTGTTTGCGGAGGTTTAATTGAGTATCCAGGGCCAAGTGGACTCACATTGGGATTTTGCCCCAAGGCAAATGATCCCGTTTGCTCGCTTCCATTTATCGTCTTGCGGATATTAAGGATGGAAAATATGAATGGGGATTGAGCGTAAGGACAAAATATCATTTTGTGTTTCGAACTGGACCTCTCTTTTATGTGCATTTGAGATTATATGTCCTTAAATATCGACTCCAAACTTTTTGTGCTAATTAAAAAGATGCCTTGATCCTTTCCTTCATTGTTTTAAAATTGTGAACCCGGAGATCGCAATAAAAACAATGCTTTAAAGTAAAACGTATTGGCTTATTGCTGGAGAAACATACCCGTTGCAATAAATCTTTCAATGCTTTCGGCTGCCCCAAAACGATTAGCTTTTTCAAATTTAAAATATTAATAGAGTTTAAGGATAAAGTTTCAGAATATGTAGTCCCTTTCATGTACAATAGTTCATACAAAATTATAAGTAAAAATGGAATATTTTTATTTTAATTTATGATTATTCTACCTGTTATTAAATAAGAAAGTGATCTAAATAATGAGATCAGTGAACTTAATTTTTGGCTAAAAAGTCAGTTTAGCATTGATTAGATTGAGAGGTTGTACATCATCATAGAGATTGTTGCTAACTTAAAATTATTGGAAATTATTGATTTTAAAATGTCACGAAGATTCAACGAGAAAGTTATGTTAGTAAGATGTTTCTAACTAGGCACTTTTTTACTTTGAATAATTTAATTCAGGTTATTTAAAATATTAAAACCAATTTATGGAATAATTATTTGTTATTTTAGTTTGTTATTATTATTTGTTATTTTAGTAGTTAACTGTTTTTGTAAAACCACGTACAGTTGCCTTTTGAGAAAAAGCTTTAAAAATGCTCTGGAGGGTAAAAATTTTCACTGCAATTAAGCGTTAAGAGTCGTATGGGCATGTGGATATTTTTATATCCAACGGTATATTTTTGGTCATTAGTACGAAGGACTTCCAATTTAAAATGGCTGAACTCTTGATCTTTTATATATTTTCCTTCTAAAACTACTTTGCACAATTCATTCTGTGATTAGCCATTTCTACCATCTATAACTAATTTACTACGTAACAGTAATATGGTTATTAGTTAGTCAGATAGTATTTTATCCATCGCTGCTTGCCAAAACAGCTGTTTTTCCATAGAGTGGGAATTCTCTTTCTACCTTAGGAGAACCAAGGCCAAATCGATTTAACAATATAAAATGTTTACTGTCATAGCTGTATATTTCCTAAAGATATATTCAATAAATAGCTTGAGAGCACCTCCATGAAGTGTTACTCATTCGAGAAGCATGTAAAGTATACATATTTGTCTAGAGCAATAAGACTCACTAGACATCAGAGTGCATTCCTGTCTACCTTTTGGTATCGGTGAGGATCTGCTTCACTCAGTTTAGTACCTATCTGTTCATATTGCTGAGGGAATGCGTAGGTAGTTGTTATGTAGTAATATTCAGTGATGGTCATTTTATTAACCAGATCTAAGGATGGTAAAAAGCGTTTCATGAGCCTCATGTGGAACCTCTTAGGTAACATAGGTACAATTGACTCAGAAGTAAATTGAAAATATAACTAGACAAGTCCCAATTATAAAAAATTTCATAAGATTGTACTCACACAATGGTATTCTTCCTCATTTAATAAATACTTCATTAATATTAAAGTATTGTTTTAAATTTTCTCTTGTACTTTTTAAAAAACATGTTCTTGCGATTCTCGATTAATTCATGAATTGTTGTGAGTAGACACAGATTTGAATTTTCGGTATAAAAGTTATCCGACCCCTGATCTTTTTTTTTAATTCTTCGCTAATTTTCTCCATATTTAGAGAGTGATAACAGACGTAACCAAGTTGACGTACAACCAAGTTGACGTAAAATAACAATGTAGGCATTAGAAAAATAACAGGGAGAACGGAGTAGTCATTCTGTAATTGTTTTAATGTTTCGAATGGGTTATTTGAAAGGCAACGATGCTTGCATGTCATTTTTTCAAGAAGCGTTAGAAGTGTCTGAAACGAGATAGTTCTTCAATTGATTGTTTATGATTGTGATATAAGAAGAAGTCCATGAAATGGGTTTGAAAATTAGAATATTTGGTAGTGTAAATAATTTTATACATTAATGGGAAAATGATTGTTTTTAACATACAAAGCCTTAAGTGCGCTATTCCACAGAGGAAAAATATTTTGCCTATCTCGGGTTCGTACTCCGGTCAATTCAAATGACATTTCCTCCGTGGAATATTGCACTTATACGCACTTGCAGGTTTATTCGTAAAATAAATACCGTGCCTAGTCCCGGTATCCTCAAAATTCGTCAAAAGATCAAACACCTCATTGTGTTCCATATTTTATGCTTGTGGACTGTGGCGCTAAGCGCACGCTTTGGATTGCTTTTGCAGCATCTTATGCCCGGAACTTCAGGACAACTTGTTCCTATAAATCCCTCAAACATCCACTGGGGAGGAGAATCCCTCGGTTGCTAAACTTTCTAGGGCACTGGGCACGAAATCGAGCGATCGGGGTTCGAATTCCGATCAGGGAGAATGATTTTTTTCCTCAGTTAAATTTTGCACTTTTACATGTCATAATAGGAATAATTCAGCAATTTTCAATTGAATTAAAATTACAAAAGAAATTACGATACATAGACAAAGGAAACAAATTTAAAATTTTAATACAAGAACACAATATTAACATTAAATGACATAAAACCACAATCACATGTATTTCAAATTATTTTATTGCCTTACGAGGCCTTCTGAGCCCTAACAGGCTCATCAGAAGTTGCTCTTTTTTTACCCATAAATTTACATATTACTGTGTCCATATAGGTTGCTTAAGGCTTTGTATGCTAAAAATTCATAATAATCATTGCATTCGACCACCTAATCAATGTGTCATTGCGAAAGAGTTCAAAATTGCAATCATTATTCTCCTCAATCAATAAACGCAGGAAAAATACATGTAGCAAACATCACCAACGATCATAGAATTAAGCCTTCGTCCGTAACGACACATATATTAGAAGTGTAACTGGGAGAATCATGCTTTCATCTTGAAACAATTCGAATGTTAACCTATTAAGTATCAAAGTAGCATATGGTACGCATGATTTTACTGATAATGTGATGTATGAGCATGCTTTATAGCATTATTGGCTATTGTACCCTATTTAGTAAGGCACTGAGGAAAACCTACAACAGGCGCTATTTATAAAAAATTGTTCTTGTACGAGTAGAAAAACTATTCTTAATTTTTAGCGAATGCTACTTCTGCGTGCTTAAGAAGTTCTGAGAAGTATTCAAGGGTCAACTAAGTTCTCTCTTCCCGCACAAAAGAGTAAATAGCTCCAGTTTTTTACTCATAAATTGATAAAAATATAATAGCGGCTTTAGGATTTAAGATATCGAAACCGGTCTCATTGAGCATTTCTCAGTGAAAAATTGCCACTACCTTCTTCTTTCGCCATGCATAAGTTCCACCACTCGTCCTGATACATCATTATATATTCCAGTAGACACAAATTCCTTTACTCTGGTTGAACAGCAGTTTCAGAAGTTTGGAAAAAGTAATTGCTTATAAGTTAGTCATTAATGAAGAGTCTACAAGTATATTCGCATCAATGGTACCATATATTACAAGCAATTAGATCGAAGCGCTATTATAAGTGTAACTACTATAATTCGTGACATTTATATTCATTTCAATAAAGTTTTGTACTTTTCTACACTTTATTTCTTTTTAAACACCACACGTTTCACCAATTTATTGGCATCGTCAGTTATAGTAGTTTTCTTGCATACTATGGTATTGCTGTCGTTGCTAGATAAAGAACATTAAATTTGATTCTAAAGAAATGTTTACATTCAAAGAATTACAAAAAGTAAATGAAACAAAAAGAAAAAAGTAAAATGAGGGTAAAAAAGGTATTAAAATGAAAATAATAACAACAAAAATATACATACAATACTAGGCAAAAACAATCAAATCAAGGGGAGGTGGCATGAGAAAGGTCAACATTTTTTTAACGAAAATCTTTCAGAAAGTAGTGGGGAGATATGTGTAAAAAGCTGGTCATTGCATAGATTTGGAGTATGCCTGATAATTTCAATTTGTTCTAATGCATCCATTTTTAAACCTTTGGGAATGAAATGTAAAATTTCAGGGGCAAAGTCACTGATATGATTTCACTCTATCAGGTGTTTATCACTAAGAGAGACAGAATCTCTATTATTTAAACTACGGACATGTTCTTGTATACGAGTTTTAAAATTTCGACCGGCTTGACCAATATAAGCTATATTGCAGCTATTGCATTTAATTTTATATATACCCGACTTAAGAAGTTTTTCCTGTTTGTCTTTATCGTTCACTAGAATTTTGGATAGGGTTAGGGATGTGTAAAAAGCGGCTTTTAGAGAGCTTGGTAGGTGGTTCGAAATTTTATGTGAAATATCTCCCAAGAAAGGAAGAGAGCACCACTTAAAATTTGCCGGTTTATTTGGCTCTGCGGAGGAAATCTGTTTAAGATCCAATATTTTTAGTTTTTTACTGAGTAATTTGTATACTAAATCTAGGATAAAACCATTGTTGATGGCTGTAGAAAGTATAGTATCCAGTTCAGCTTTATATCCTATTGGGGTAAGAGGAATATTTAAAAGGCGATGAATTCATGAGCTTTTCGTAAGGCTTCTGTTGTAGGGACACTGGTAAAAAGATTATTTATATCAAAGGAAACCAACCTTGAGTTTCGTGGAGCACTAATGCCTTTTTGGTGGTTTCCAAGTTCCATAGAATCTTTCACACCATACTTTGATTTAAAACCAGTGTAATCACGGAATAATGTACATGCCTTACAAATAAAAGCTCATGAATTAATCTTAAAATCTAACCTTACACAAAAGGTTTCGACTGAGTTGAGTGGTTTGACAAAATTGGCAGTAAAACAAAACTATTTCCTTTTCAACCAAAAGTGGTATAAAAAAATAGATGGCCTAGCAATGGGTTCTCCCCTTTCCCCTCTTCTGGCATAAATTTTCCTTAATTCTTTGGAAGAACACCTGTTCAATTCCAACATAAATTACACTAAAATGATTAAATACTGGTTTCGATTTGTTGACGACATCATCTGCCTCTGGACTGAAAGTGACCGCCAATTGGATTCCTTCCTTAACCATCTTAACTCCCTCTGTTCTAACTTTTCCTTTACCATGAAAAAAGATGTCGAAGGAACACTAAATTTTCATGATTTATCGATTTTAATTACAAGGCATAGGCATGAATTTTACATGTACAGGAAACCTTCATACACAGACCACATCATTCCTAGCGATTCGTTCTCAATTTTTCTAACAAAAATGCTGCTCTAAATTCTATGATTCATCGCCTCTTAAATATTCCTCTTACCCCAATAGGATATAAAGCTGAACTGGATACTATACTTTCTACAGCCATCAACAATGGTTTTATCCTAGATTTAGTATACAAATTACTCAGTAAAAAACTAAAAATATTGGATCTTAAACAGATTTCCTCCGCAGAGCCAAATAAACCGGCAAATTTTAAGTGGTGCTCTCTTCCTTTCTTGGGAGATATTTCACATAAAATTTCGAACCACCTACCTAGCTCTCTAAAAGCCGCTTTTTAAACACCCCTAACCCTATCCAAAACTCTAGTGAACGGTAAAGATAAACAGGAAAAACTTCTTAAGTCGGGTATATATAAAATTAAATGCAATAGCTGCAATATAGCTTATATTGGTCAAATTCAGACATTTTACGAGGGGGAGCAAATTTTAGGTCTTCTGTTAAGGATATTCATTTCATTTCCTGTGAAATGGTCACTGCTTAGGTTCAAAACTCTTTGGGTGGGAATGAACCTAGAAACACTACGCGGTTCATTTCTGTAGAAGGTTGCATTTACATCAGGGACTCCCCTCAGTTTGTCAAGTTTCTTCACCAAGGTTCTGTACTTGCAAGAAGATATTATGCTTACAAGCTCTTTTTCTCTTTCCAAAAATGCTGCATTATGCAGTTTAAATAAAATTTCTGATTGCAGAAGGTAAAAATAAAAAGTAGGTAGGTTTTCAAAAAAAGTGTAGAAAAGTATAAAACTTTCTTGAAATGAATATTAAAAGTACCTACAAAGTAGAGCCTGAAGCTGTGGATTTTGTTCGTGACATTTTTCTTGATCCTGGAAAAGTGTTCAACACTGATTTACTCCTCAAGTTCTTTCCTTCAAATACCGGAAAATTGCAATTCCTCCGATATAATCATGCACTCTAGTGTAATGTGTAAATAAAAAAATACATTTTAACTCCTGATTGCAGATCATGGAGTTCTCTTAAACGACTGAATTAGGACGCTTACGATGGGTAAGAGTGGGTGATTCAGCGAGAGAATTAGGAGTCGCCGGATGCAAAAGGTACGGTACCTACGAAGAAAGAGCAAAAAACATATTCCCGACCGCATCGACAGTGATAGGGATGCGATGGAGCAAAGAGTTTCAGAGGGCGTGCCATGTATCAGAGGGATGGACTGAGTGATAGGGTAGGGGTTGCGGTTGAAACGCGTCTTATTGGAAGGATGGGGGATGAGCGATTGAATTCTTTTTTTTATTTGGAGAGGAATCGAAAGGGGGATGAATAAAAAAATAAGAGATCGCCGACAAAGCACCCTAAACACGCGTGGCACTCCACTACAGACGGAATCACTCAGATCTATATGCAAGGGCACGCGTCAAGCGGGAAGAGAGGGTGGTATAATCTGGCACGGGCGTGTGGTATAATGGGGCATATCGCACAGCGACCTCCGAGCCACCCCATTTGAACCGCTCCATTCGAACCACCCTATTCGACGAACTAACTCTTTTGCCTCCCCTTACCCTGTTATATCCTTACGCTTCCCCTTTCTCTATCTCCTGCTGAGAGAAAAGGGGGTTGGGGGGGCTGAATATTCCGAACCCGCACTTCGCAACAAGAGGCCCTAACCCCCAGTGCTTCCCCCTCTCCTCCTCTCTTCTATCTACCCCTTCCCATCAGCCTCATTGATACCCACGCTTTTGTGATCAAGGGTTCTCTCACCTTTATCTCCAATTTCGTACCACTCCGATCCCTTAAGCTCAACCTATCCCGTTTTTTTCCATTGTGTCACCCCGCTTGGCAGTGCTTCTTGCCCCCCCTTCACCGACTCTCTCCCTTTTCCCACCCTCATCCCATCTCTCTCTGCTGGGAATTCGTGTGAACTTCGATGGATGACCCTTGCGTTCTTTCCCACTCTCAATTTTTACCATGTGACCTCTCTGTATCTCGTGCCTGTTTAAATGTGAATGTGTTAGCCAGACAGGTGGAGGTTTCACGCAATAATAATACATAGGTGATTTCCCGTTTTCAAAATCCGGTTTACCGAAACCATATTTTTTTTAATTACCGTGACTTGATACTGAAGCCTGCGCTTTCCTTTATACTTCCTTTAGGTTTAAGGAGAAACTAGTAAAATCATCTTTTTCAAGAAATATGTTTGAAAAACTCTGAATCTCGTGACGATCTTATGTTAATAACTTGCCAGCAACAACTGCAATTTTCCATTTATAGCGCATTTTCCATGTCATCGCATAGTTGATGCAATCACCTGTGGTAGTAGAAGAGAAAGGTCAGTACATGCTCGTCTCATGTAAAATGAAACCATAGGCTCATGGAGATAAGAAACCCGTTATGGTGCAGTGCACGTCCGAGAGCTAGTTATTTCTCAGAAATATTTGTGACAAAACGGGGTTAATTGTTACCCATGCTGAGTATCGGTCTGCAAAACCCAGAATTAGTCATTCACTAGAATTCCAGTTCATTCCTGAGGCCAAGATTGTGAGGACCTTTTAAGGAAAGTGGGTACTCCATCCGTCAAATGGAATAAAAGCTGGATGTGGCGGTTTGTGGACGCACAACAGTAGTGTAACTCTAATAAAGTTGTTTATAGCAAATATATAAAATTTAAAATAATATTGTTTTGGGGCCAGAACATGCAATGCAAAATAGAAATTTTCGCTTAAAAAAGACCAGGAAACAATATCATTTAAGCTCCTAAAATCTGTTCTTATATCCGCCCCTCAAACAAATTAATCTTAAACACATGTAATCTTAGTTAATACACAAATGCCCCGTTTACACAACAGCCGTACGTACCCACGTAGCAACCTTACATGCATTGACACGACTAAGGCGTTACAGCTATAACTCTGTGCTTTCCTCTCCAGGAATTGCCGCAGGTAATGTCAAAAGAAATTAGAATTCCAGCATCTATGAAACCTTTGGCAATATTTGGAATATTTTTAAGAACAAATGAAGCTCTCCCCTGTTTATCAATCATAGTTACTTCACACCATTGTGTATTTTGTGTTCCTTTTATGAGTATCACGCTTCTTATTTCCGGTTCCAACCCTGAAACGCCAGCGCCAACCAACGTAAGGTCGGCAGCGTTATAAACTACGTGTTCCAGCTGTATGGGCGCGCGATTTCATGGCGTTTTTCGGCTACTGGCGTTGGTAGTACTTAAGGTACAGCCATTTCCAAAAGTTTTAGGACAAAATTAAGGGAGCCACTTACGCTTTTCAAGGAAATCGAGTTTCACTTACTGAATTGTTGTTCTTGGTTACGCGCCGCAACCTATTCAGTTGTTTGTAAATACGTACTCGATGGAAAAAGTCGAGTAATTGATTGTTTAATATTTGTTTGTTGATATGTTTGTAAAGAAATTTATCGTTTGATGTCGGCATACATTATGAAAATCAAAACTCCCCCACTGGGCGAGGAACATCTATCACAAGTCCCATGAAAACAATTTACCAGGGAGAAGTTAATGGATAACATGAGTACGACCTAAATTATAATGACAGAGAAGATCCTTTAATAGGAGGCAGGCCAACAATAATTTCAATTTATTCAGAATTTTACATTTTAAAATAATTTATAATTTCCATCGCATTTAGTCTATGAGAAAATATGTCTGGTTACCAAATACACTAAAAGCAACATAGAAATAAGAATATCTTTTTCGCAGAAGGGAGCACTTATTTATAAATAAAAAACATCTTGCAAAAATGTTCACATTTCATATCAAGGAAAAATGATAGAAAACCACGAAAAAAAGTTAACGGAACGTGATGAAATTAAAACCATAGATTGGATCCTTATGGTCCCCCGTTAATCAAATAGGAAGATACCATGCATTTTATTATTCTAAGCATACCTAAATTCAATGTAAAAAAATCATAATAATCTTGGCCTATTTCAGTCCAAGTATCGCCATTGTAGGTGTATGTTTTCATATTTTATTTGGTTTGGTCTGCAAGGAAGTTTTTCGTTTCTCCCAATTTATTCCATTGAAGAACAAAATTCTGTCCACTCTCTATACATGGATATTTTCTCAGAATTTCGGACTTAGTGGGTGATTGGGAGCATTCCCTGAATATTTCAGCCCTTCAGCTGGACAGAAAAATGTCCAGGAATTTTCATCATAGAGATTTGACGTTGCCTGACGTTTTTTCACGTTCTGTCACCAGTCGCTAAAGAAAATTGTAATGATACATAAAATTACAATAAAATGAAAAACCAACAATCGAACTATGTGCAATGCACACTGTGAAATCGAGTTTTGGTATTTCTACATTTGTGACATTTGTCATCCATGTTTCCATGCGTAACATTTTATTTTACACATTTTATATTTTATGGTCAAGACGAAAAATATTTGTTGATAATGATTATGACTAATTATATTCTATTTGCCTATACATATCACCTCAATTAAAGGTACTACATGATACGCTTAAAAATTATAAATCATCTATGCCCTCGAAAATGAGACCTAAATATGAATATCTCATATGCTATTTTCCTGCACCGATTAAATACCTGAAAAATCTACCTACTTCCCCAGCTTCTCCATCATTCCATTAAATAACTATGACATATATCTCGAACTTTTAATTATCACAAAATGTACACCTACGTTTTGAAAGACTCAAGTAATTGCAGTTGTTTATCAAAATTGAGTTTCGTTAAACTATTAGGAGAAGAATAAAATGTCTCAATCCTTATTTGTCAGTAGCACTCTGCTAGTCAAGCTAGTGGCTACGGGAGCAGCTGAACTAAACTCATTTCTTCGGAATAGCTCTAGCTCAAGGGACCAGAACCTCATTGATATTCTCCAAGCATCATTTGGGTACAGTTGTATCTTATTTCGTTAGCTTTACTTCCCTCTCGAGTAATATTCATAAAAATAGCTTGAATTCACTCTTCGCCAAAATGGCATTGCGGAATTTTATTTAACTTTTAGCAAATGGCTTTTTCCATGAATGCTTCTTCTCTTTCCACTTTTTTCGTAGTAAAACTTTTGACTTATTTCTGCTTTAGCCGAATCATTAAATTTCTGTAGGCATTTTATTTTTAATTAGCACGAATTAGCAGTGGTAAGGGTCGACATATGAAATTAATTCATCTAGAAACGGGTAACAATATTATTTTCATTATTTATATACCTCTAACAAGTTTGGCTGGAAAATTAAAACCGACCGGTCATGTATGCCAGAGTATGCATATTATTCTGGCCAAGCTAGATTAATTTACAGTGATAATGCAAACTGATCCCTCATTAGATAGAATAAGCTATTTATTTCCAGAATACTCTGTTTTTATCCGCTCATGGTTAAACGGAAAACGTCAGAAATACGTGATAGTCTTCCGTTCCGTGATATTCCTCCGATTCAATTAGCCATGTCTCTATTTTGGGAATCATCATGTTATATCAATGCTCCACGAAGGCATCCCGTTAATGAAGTGAAATTAATGATAGAACCAGCTTATACGAAGAGCATGTATTTTTTTACGAATATTATTGAACGTTTTAATTCAATTAGCTATGTCTCTAGAGTAAACATTTTTGCTTCCTCCGCATATTTTCCAAAAAAGCAATGTTGAAGATGATAATATAACACCCTCCAAGCATTTTTTTGCGCGATATTTGATATTTTTTTTCTTAATATGTAAGTAATAATGATAAGCACAGGAATTGGAAGTTGAAGTAAATTGTGTTACATAGAACCTTATAAGCTGGCCGAAATTGTCGTACCTATTGCGAATTGGTATTAATTGTGAGTGAAGAAGTTTTTCACAGCGGACAAAGTTGATCTATTACTTTAGGAGCTTGGTTTAAAACTTGCAATTTTCCACGAGCTTCAAATTCAGTGATTACATGTCTAAGCAATTAATACCAATAATTCAAAATTGCACGTTTGTCGATGAATGCATTTTTTTGACTGCATTTCTTAGCCTGAAGACCCTACTACATTGACTTCTAACTAATAGTATAAGAGTCTAATAATTATGGGAATACCTAACTTATAACTTTAATTTCTTAAGGGTTGGTGCTTTCATTACCACTTAACTCCGAACAGAACGAATGTCATTTTTTTCGTTGGGTTTTAATGTTGCCATCATGAAAGGAGAATGTTTACCTCAGTGTGATCACAATACTTGCCTCAACAAATGAAAGTCAAAGTATTTGATGCATTTAGTTACCTACCTAAATCTACCAATCCTCTATTTATTGGTTGCAGATATTTTTATTAAATATAAAAATCAATGTACCTCTCTTAATTTTTCTAACTTTTTTAAGGAAAATTTACATGGTGAATCAGTTATATCACAAAATCATCTGTGATTTCAAGCAAAAGAAAAATGTTGCTTTTTCCCCTGCGTAACACATATCTCACCGTTCAGCGTGCTTATTTTGTTAAATAGCGTGATAAGGTATCAATCTGTTAACGTAAATATATGGGAGAATTTCTCTTTTCTACTATTACCGCATCTGTGAAGATATCGCATTATTTTCATTTTTACGACCCAACCACGTGAAACGATCGATATAAATTCCATGGAGCTAAAGTCAGGATGAATCCCATATGATCAGAGGTGACGCTTCAACTCTTCCCGTCCGTGACCCTAACCGAAGTCACCCGAAAGGGTCTGACCCTCAGCCCTTCTATTCCCACACCCCTGCCCTCCCTTAACCCAGCTTTACACATCGGGGTCCCTGACACACCTCCCTCTCTCATCCCACCCAGCCTGCACGATCCCGCATCTTCCCAATTTACCCTAAGACCCTTAAATGTGTACCTTTCTCCCGTTTAATTGGCCCGCATGGTCACGTTACCTTCCACCACCGTCGACCAATGGACCCTTTTCCACTCTTCCTCTCCAATTCAACGTATTTTGTCCCCCCTCCCCCTAATAGTCATTTCCTTTCCCTCCCTCCTCTCTTGTGGCCTTTCTGTCCTTCCCTCTGCCTCCCTTTAAGGTCACCTTCTTCCCATTTATCCCACACAAACAAAATTTCCTCTTCCAACCCCTAGAGAAGTTGCACGATTCCTCTAACCCCCGCAAAATCCGTCCAATTACCCACGGCGTGTCTACTTCTCGAGAGAAAAGCGGAGGAGAGAATAGAGGATGGGAGAAAAAATAGTAAGACCTGGATGTGGCAGTAATGAACGTCTCCACTCCTGCACGCGATTCTTAGATAAAGTAGCGAAATGAGTGATGGTTGATCTTTCCGGGCAGAATGTTGTTGCGAGAGGATGAGAGCATTGGTTTCATTACAGCTGACAGTCACTCGCTGTCGATGAAGCTGCACGTATTCTCATTCCGTGCGGGACAATCTCATTATCTTGAAATGGTGACCAGTGGATTTATGAGTGCTCCTCCGTGTAACCGGTTGCAATTGGCGGAAAGAGAATACTGTACCAATTTGCTCCAGTGCCTCCTAAGAGTTAACGATGCGGCCTTCGCTGGAGTGGACGATTGTTCCTCCGTTTCTGTCGCAGTTTCGAGTCTCTTTGGTATAAATGAAACATGATATTGAGATAAATAAGATGTGATAGTAACATGGGTCACAATTCAAACTGATATTTGCTAGAATAATAATTTAAATTAGAAGAAGGCATTAATGCCTCTAAATGTATAATTGTAACATATAAATTCAGCTATGTCTGGAATTTGCCTCTCGTCATTGTGTTGCAAGTTATAATTCGAAAAATTTATTTTCTCTCAGGATGTCTCCGGTTTGATGTCAATCCCGACAAAAGATCATCAAAGTAATTACTACTTAAGGTAGGAGGGGGTTGGGCTCTCCTTATGTTGCTGAGACAGGATGTACAAGAGTATCTAACATAAGATCAAAGTTACTCGCGAGATCATGCGCGTATCACTTTCTGAATTATCGTCGAACAAAAGGTATAATTTTGTGGCACAGTTTACAAAAAGAAATCAGGGGTGCATACTGCAAAACTATCCACCTCCTGAAAAGGAATCCCATCTTCGAGGAGCCACGATTTGAGGTGATGCTATAGCTCGTTCGTAAGAGACCGCATTTGTCCTCTCGCTCGTCTGACCAGTTCTGCGTCTGTTATTGGTGTACCTATCGAATTATGCCTTCTTTAGTTACAAGCCCCTTTGTTTGTATGATTTGTGGAACCTTCTGACAAGCCATTTGGTTTAGAAGGACCAAGTTTGTCTATGAAATGAGGGAAGCAGTTTAAAAAAATAATAAAGCTTTTAGAAACAGCAAACCTTTGCTTCGTCAATGAAAAACTCAAAAAACCTATATTTCCATTGGTAGGAAAAATATCAATCATCAAAATGTTAATCCGTACGAATTCCTCTAAAAATCAATGAAATCTTACGCAAAGCTGGGTGTAGGGTATATTAAATCTTATGTTGTCTTTTATGGGAGTCAGAATAGGAGAATTAAACATGTGGAAACACCTACCCACGTCATAATAAAATACTCACGTGTATATTAAATATAATAACATACATTACCTATATCACGTTAAAATGACCCCATTATTCAGCATTGTTGTGTCTCCAAGTTTCCCAGTGGTTGAACTACTATAGTTATCTTAATATCCACGCCTGTGGTTTCACCTGAAACAATAATCTATCCGGTACCAGAAGAGACGCATTGTCTCCTTAAAAAAATTGGAAATAAATTAAAAAGAATTCACAAAATCTTCTAATTACAGCTTTTTTTGGCAACTAAACATTCCGATGTGCTTTATGTTTACGAAAAAAGATCTGCCAGGTACCAATCAATATATAGTTATTTTTAATCCTCCTTGAAGTGCCGCGAGAATCAGGAAGTTGGAGAATTGAATTGAACTGGAAAAGTATTAACCTGCGCATAGGTCCAAGCAAGCCATCCGGTCCGTGGTTCGATTGCCAGTCCAGGCGAATTTGTTTCTCGTGTCTAATTCTCTAGAACCATGTTTTACACCATGGTAATTAATTGTGTCAATAATAAAGTGAATATTCATATCATACAGGAAGGGCAGAGTTATCTCAAATGAAATCGAGATAGAACCACTTCGCATGACAGAAATTGTATAATGGGAACCAAAACATGAAAATGACGCTTAGAGTTTCGTAATCGGGCTCAATATGAACTAAGTAATCATCTTTTTTATGGTTGTGTGATAGCAAAGCGAAAGGCAAACCCGAGAGATTAAATTTTCTGATACCTCAATGCATTTATAATTCTTGAGTGGATAACCTTTTTTCAGAGCGATTATTTCCTTTCCTTTGATGTTAAATTGTTTGATATCAGTCAGAGATTGCAATTCATGACAATTTCGGCGAAGCAAAGGGTATCTCAGTCACTCTCTCAGTCACTCTTTTTGCAGCAAACCCAAATCAACCTCTTCCACAAATTCTCAAAGGCTTTTGTTAATCCTCCCAATCACAATTCCAATCTTTCCTGCCTTCCTGCCAAGCTTCGCGAAGATTACCATCTCACTAATTCCTCCCGCCCACTTTCTGACGTGCTTTGCAATCGTATCCTAAGCTATCTCATCCTGGCTTCCATTGATTGGAAAGGAAATTTCACTCACTAAAAATTCCAAATAATACTTATTTACTATCCTCTTTTCCTCAGCTATCTTCCTTTCATTTTTTGTGTCGTATCATTCGGTCAATTCACGGGTATATATAATCTCCTCGTGGGAAAATTGATTTAAGTAACTAGCTTTAATAAAAGCATTTCTGTGAATCTACCAACTTTGTCGCTAACTCTGGCGGATTTTACGTGGCTAAGTCTTTGGTGGAACAACAAAAGTTTCAGTGCCCAGCGATAAATCTAACTCCTTTTGAGGAAAACATTATTTGACGACAAAACTAGTGACCTGAAACCTGTCTTCATTTAAAATCTGATTCCTCAACAATGCCGTTACTTTTAACATAATACTAATTTTTTGTCCGTCTGTGGATGCCTTGTTACCATGACAGAACGAAGTAATACCCCCATTTCTATCCGTCCTTGTGACACAGTTAGAGGAAGAAGTAATGTGAATCCCCTTTTTATTTGCTCTATGAGGCAATTTTTTCTATTGGAGATTTTCTCGAGTCCTATATTTTTTGATGATTCGTAAATATGCGTGTTAAAGTTTGGTATCAATGTTAGCGGAAAACAAAACACTATTGCAATAAAAAATAATTCGAAAATAAATTAAATGCTAATATAAATTGCATACCTTTTAAAAGTAGCGATAAAAACTATAGCGCCAACGCTTATCTAAGGGTCGCTGCTGGTGAGTTCAAGAAGAAATTAAATGTAAGCTTTTCTCAATCAGTTACAAAAATAGATATGTTTACTTGAAGTTTACGATTGATCCCGATTATGATTTGGTGACAATGGTTGAAAGGGTGTTTTAACTATCGGGGAGTTGCAAGTTCCCTAATAAACATTTCCTGCTAGTGATCCATGTTACTGCCTAGGTTTTTGTCCAACCTTTGAATGGCTGTTGCACGTTGCTAGGGACTTGATAGTACGTACGTCGTATTTTATATTCCCCAGGTATAATATACCATTTAATTTGTCGGTGTCTAATTAGGATACCAGAAGAAAAACCGGCAGAACAACCTCCATATAACACCGCTGAAACTCAAGACAAGACTGTTTTATGGCCAAACGTCATGTTCAATTTTGGATAGTACTGGAGCATAAATTCACTCTTTTTAAGCTAATTAGTGAGTATTCAAGCATATCATTTAATATCACTGCATAATTTCTCCCCTTTACTGCCGCTCCATGCTTAGGGTTTGTTCAGTGAACGAGAGCATTTGTCATTCAACTCCTTTCCGTCCGAAATTCCTAATATTTTCCCCACTCATCTTCTCTGGGCTTCCTTTCAACTTGGCATAACATGCCACTACCTATTAGTTCTTATCCATTTACCTCCGCGTTTGTCGATGTTCTCTCAGCGATCTTTATTTCTTCATGGTACGGCACACCCGTCTTCGTTCTGTGATAGAAGGAAGAGTTGTAAAGTTTTTGCCAATTGTAGGTCATTGCATTATTGGTTTCGGCTTCTGAGACCATTCAAAAGTATGCTTTCTCAGTTGTGTGACTAAAAAGTGAGTAAGGAAACAATACATTTTGAAAGTAAATATTCAACGTTGTAGGCTAAATGGCCGAGCTAACCTTCAGTTTGAATGGCATATACCTATCGCAACAAGGTTCACCTCATTTACCTAGCAATCCTCAAGGTTAATACCTATGGGAGTGTAATGGTTAAACTCAACAAATTCGATCCTCATATTTCAGCTTGCACCTAGTTTTTTTCCATCTCCATCAAGAGTTTATATTTTCAAGCCTTTTTAATACAGTTAAAAAGCTACAACCTGAACTCTTAGGCTAAGGATCGAAAATATATAAGGACACACTGCCTGTAACTATCATATCTAAACATTTCTTTTCGTCCTGAACCTTGTACTATTTATGTCTTATACTCTAATATCAATTTTCAATCTAATCAATATCACCTTTTTAACATTTATATATTTAATGCTATTGAATTTATCTATTTCTTTTTTAATTCTAAAACAAAAAAATGCTTTCAATATATTTTCTTATATTTTACTTAACCCTTAATTCCCACAACCGGGCAATCATTCTTTCAGATTATCAATCACATGTTCAAAATGAAAAATATGTGGAGGTTTGACAAATATATTTCATGATTCACAGAGAGATCTTTAAAATTGGGTTTAATTGCTATTAAAGAGTTCGTTTTATCATCTTAGTAACCCGCCAGTCCGACACATCGCAGTTCCCCTTGATTGAGCCCTCAAACTCTCACAGTCTGGCATTGTTACTTCTTGGAAAATATTTTATGAATATTTGTTACGTTTCAACACTTGGCCACGCTATCTTGCTACACAAAATGCCTACTGAATCTTTGAACTAATGGTTAAGGGGATCGAAAAGCCTTGATCTCGTTTGAGTAAAAAGACTTTCGTCTATTGATCTCTTTAGACGCACACCTCATCCCTTTCCGCCTCTCTTCCTCGTCCGCCCCATTGCCCCCGACATCCTCTTTCCCAGTCCTTCTTCTCCACTGCTCAATCATCCTTTAATCACGCCCCCTCCCCGGCCTGCTTCTAATGCCAGCCGTTGGATGTCGCCCCCGCGTCGCACTCAATTACAGCCCGCTTGCCAAACGCCTATTCCCCAACCCCTTCCTACCCCGCTCCTGTCGTTCACCTACACATCCCCCCCTCCCCCGCTCCCTCCCCCTTTTCTCCCATGGCAACCATCTGCTCCAACATTCTGATTTTCTCATGCGCCGAGCCGGTTCACATTACCTTTGACTCCGCTGGTAAGAGTTTCCTACAGTCCTTGCGCTCGCCGGGAAACTAACTAACTTAAGGGAGGACAACATTGCGATATAGTACCAAATTTGGGGACTATAAACTTCTTCGTGGAGTCAAAACTACTCCTCATTTCCTCCTTTAGTCCTGTTTCAGTACAGAGGACAATGCTGAAGGGAACTCACTACTCTTTATTCGGATGACTAGACTTTAAGGATGTCAGTAGATTCCTTGTGTTTAAGGTTAATTTATTTAATTGCCAGGATATTGAACAAGTCATTCAATAAGTAGAGAAATCTATCGTCACTTATTAGTAAAAGAAAATAAATTAATTTTCTCTTTGGACAATTCATCGCACGAGTGCCTATCTTAAAAACCAATTAATGACATTGAATTTTTGCACGCGGTAGCAACTCAAGTAAAACATTCTTTGGCTGGTAACCTTATATTTTGCTATTAACTTGCATTTTATTCTCTAAAATTATTATAACATCGTAGCAAACCCATTATACAATGCATGTGTTAATTTCAACGTTTAGAATCCAAATAATCATTGATATTATAATAAAACGCAGGCTATATTATAATAAAAATCCACGGCTCCCCTGCGATAAAAACTCTCTCGCATACCTTACACATTTTAAAAGCGTTCAATTAAAAGCAGTAACTATTGATATTTACTTTGGGCTTAGCTCATTTAAATAGAAAGCCTTCAGAAGTTTTTTTAAGAGGTAACATTTTACAGGAGATTTACTCAAAATATCATGTTTTTTTCCTCCCTGCTTGAGGAAAAACACACACGTACTCTTGTGAAAATAATGCCTCAAAATTATTAAAATTTCTTTTTCAACAATTTAAGTTCGTAAGTTGAGAAAATAATTTGTACCTACTCCAAATATTAGAAATACCGTGCTACCTTCGAGCTCGTAAAATAACTGCTGACTTTCTTTCTATTCTAAAATACAAGAAAGAGTATACCTGTGACCACGTTTGACATTTCATTTTTATTTTCTGTAACAAGACTGCATTTTTATTTTGCTCATGTAAGAAAATTGGGTATTCATTTTTCGAATTATCACAATTGTAGCCTTTTATGTGATTCACGCTGTAGTCAGCCGAGTAACTTTCCACTTCGAAGTAGATGAGAGATTGGTGATGAATTAACGTTTGAAGACTTTCTACAGTCCATCAAAAAGGTATATTTATACTGCAGTATGTTTTCTTATCAAATTATGTTCAACGTCGTCGTTGTTGTCTTACATTATTGTCATTTTTACTACGAACGGCGTTCCCGGCTGTCGAACCAAGTGCGTTTAGGCATCAATCATTTGTGAGCTGTCAAAAGTTGATTCCTGGAACCACCGCAGCCTTTCTCCGCTCATTCATGCAGCTACCTTGTCACGATTGTCCCACGTTCTTGTATGTACAGCTTACGTCAACTCTGGCATGGCTGTGTGAGCGTCAATGAGTTTTTCATGGGGTGGCAGCCTTGTTTCTCCATTCCTTGCATCCATCAATCTCCTCCCCCTTCCGGTCTATTCCATTCGTTCTCCTGCTCGCGATCCTTCCCCCTTCCTCACCTCCTCTGACACCCCAAAGCGCCTCCAACCTAATCTATACCCGCTTCACCCTCTCAAATATAATTATCTCCTTCTTCCAACTTCCAATCTCGCTCCAATTTCAATTTTGATTCTGCAAACGGCGCCTTGCTCAAATAGGCGTCGAAAGGATTTGTAAAATAAGGTGGTGGAAGGTGAATAGTGCCAGCCAGGTGGTGTCGAGGTAGCGTTTGAGAGAAAGTTATGTTATTCATCCCAAAGTGTCTTTCCGATTTTCCAACGAACCTGGATTTTCTTAATCCCCAGTTTCTCTTTCCATTGCTGGAGAGAAGGAAAAATAATATTATTTCCATCCAAATTTTTAGAATAAATCGGATAAACATAGTAGAGAACAATGTTATTAAAACATATGCTACCAGTATCGACTCAATAAGAAAATATAAGGTTTAAATTGGCAAGAACATAAACATTATTCACAATACGTTCCGATACGTTGCTGCTTAATTACTTATTTCCTGGAGGTATAGGTATTGAACATTAATCAGTCCTTAACTCAGCGTACTCTTATTTAACGCAAGTAATACTATCGTTATAAGCTCTACTAGCTAGTATAAAATAGTATTACATCATAACTCAGCTAACACAACCACCTACAAAGTTACACAAAGGAGCCTGTACATATTTCCTGGAGGTATAGGTGTTGGACATTAATTAGTCCTTAACTCAGCGTACTCGTAACTAACACAAGTAGGACTATCGTTTTAAGCCCTACTAGCTATAATAAACTAGTATTACATCATAACTCAGCTAACACAACCACCTAAAAAGTTATACAAAGGAGCATGTATTTGTGTCATTTCTCGCAAGACTGTAAAGTCTAAGCCTGAAGGAATCTTTCTGGTCACCCTTTCCGTTACATGAAAAGAACACCCTTTCTTCTTGCTAGAGGACAGACCAAAATGCTGAATCTTAAGATTTCCCATGTCGGGCATACGAAGGCTATGCTATTGGAATGTATTGGTATATATTATTAGTTGTGCATGTTTGATAAACATAATGTTGAATTCCTGGACATTTTTCCAACAATACTGATTTATTACACTTAGTTAGAACCACCTCCCAGATATGTCTCCAATCTTTTCCCACTATATAAAAACGGCCATAAAATGAACTTTATTTGGTAAACTTTAAGTAAGGCAAAACTTATAATGGACCTCAGTTCGTGCGTATAGTGGATAGTAATTTATGTAATGTATATGAGTTCATAATACAGAATTTTCCGATCGGGAGACCCTGTGTATTTTTTTATGCATTCCTTTCTGGTGTCGTCTCCTTACTTCTAATTTTAAAAGCTGTCTTTCAGTATCGGAAGATTTCACATAAGTAGGCAAAGCTTTTTTTGTTACTTCGAAGATAAATTATAGCAATGTAGTCGTTTCCTGTACAGAAGGAATACTTTTAAATTTTTAAGCGCTTTTATGGAATAAATTATTCTTCTATTAAGAAAATTAATTATACTTCTAACCAGAAAGTATACCCGGCTGTAGAAAGAAAAAAATAGTATTTACACTTTAAAACTTAGAAAGTCATGGATTACATAACCGTTTGGGCTAAGAAACCCAGGCGTATTTGAGCAGTTAAAAAATGTTGCTCAGTAATCAATAAAAGGTTCTGTATTTAGGCTAGCGGTGGGGGTTCCATCCCAAAATTGGAACATAGATCAGGGTAGATGGCCAATGCAACAGCCTTGGCTTCCTATGCATGACGAAAACTCGCTTGTAATCATGTAAAGTTAGAAACGTAAAAACGGAATGCTAAACTCAGACGTAGGATTTTGAGTACAACCAAGGAGACCGAGTTACACTCGGCCATGGAATTGTAAGTGTTAACATGGGTTAACACTAGAACCGCCGTGGGGTCATTTTGACCCCTGCGGCTTTATATATTTGATTGCTGCTCTTAGAGTTTTTTATATTGTACCATCATAGTTTATGACTTTTAATCTTTTTTTAAGTCTAATCGAATGCTGTTCGAGAGAAAGATATATATTTGCAATTTTTTGAAGTACAACACCAATACCCCTCGGATCGCCAAGTGGTCAAAATGACCCCTAAGTCATTTTATCATTTTTTTCCAAATTACCGTCTTTGTTGTAGGTGTAATTGTTGTAGAGTACTAAGTATCGTTTCTCCTTTTCTTTCTACCACTACAGACTAGGTTCGGTGAAGATAAGAGTCAGCAGTCTACACCTCTAGAGCAGTGAAGATAAGAGTCAGCGGGTGACAGCTTGTATAGACCTTCGGTTACATGCTGTCGAACCTTGTCTCCGTTCTACTCTCTGCCCGTCCACGCTAGTTGTTTACAAAGTACCTATAGAAATGTCGTATATATGCTCTTTCCGAGCGTCGATTTTGGACGCCCTCTAGATGCAGACCTTTGCACTCACCACAACCTTCACTCCGACGCTATACACCAGCAAGGTTGAGCCTGTGTACTGCTTTCCCGATTTGCGCCGAATAGGTCATGATATCTGTCAGTATAAATTCCATATAAAAAGCGTAAGATGGCTCGGAACAGAGTATTGAAGGAAAATGATATATTTGCAATTCTTTACGACATACCGAATGATGAATCAGAGGGAATTGCACTAGAATCACATTCAGATGAATATTTTTTATATCAAGAGAGCGACGAATCGGATGACAACACAGAATCTACGACTGCGGTTGACGAAGAAACTAACAAAAACAAGAGACAGCGATGCAAAGGTTAGCAGTTGAACATCTTTCCTAGGCCTTCTTGTGCACAGTAGAGGAGTTCGAGTCACATCTTTTTTGTTTATTTCCGTCATTTTGATCCTCTTTCTCCTTTTGTGTCTTCTTGTATTTGTAATGTTATCTTCTAATACGCTCTCCTCCTTCCAGTTTATATCTTTTTCGTTCCGTTTTCCGTTCTATACTTTGTTATTCCCTCTTTCTTTATTTATTTATGTTTTCGTTTTATTTATGTTTTGTTTCCTCCAACGTGTGTTTAGTTCGCCCTCCTAGAAAATCAGAAGACCACTCGGCAGACCCAGCAATGAGACCGTCCAAGAGTAAAAGAAAGAGAGGAACTCGTCGGAAAGAAAAAGGAGGACTAACCGTTCATCGTGGTGAAGGTAAGGGAAAATTTCCAAAAATTACCAAAATATGGAAAAAATAAAAATGATGAGAGAAAAATTCCTTTTCTCAGATCATATGTTTATTATAGGTGATACTGATTTAGAATCCGGAAACGATGAGGGTGATGAAGATACGCTGATTGCACCAGACGGATCGAATTGGACACGTATCAATGCTGGATCAACGCCTGGAAGACGATCAGCTCAGAATGTGATGCGGGAGGCGCCTGGTCCAACGCCGCATGCAAGGCGGAACATCTCCGAGGGAAGCTTTGCGTCAGCGTGGAATCCTTTTGTGGATAACCAGATACTGGATCACATAGGAAAATGCACGTCTGCGGAGGCTCGTCGGGTCATGAGAGACGATGGCTGGTTTTTGTCCTCTACGGAGCTTCATCGCCATTTTATACATACGGGGTGCATCCGGTGCGAAGAAATTCAATCTGGATTCTTAGTGGTCGAAAAAGTGGGGATTGCAATTCGTGAAGTCAACGATGAGACGAAATCGATTCCGCGAGATTATTAAATTCATTCGCTTTGATGATAAAACGACAAGGTCACAATGACTTCAAGTTCACAAGTTCGCCCTCGTGTCATTTGTGTGGAATAGATTCATTGAGAATTTCAGAAATTGTTTCGTCCCGGGAGAAAATATAACCAATAGACGAGCAACTTTTCCCCTCCAAGGCCAGATGTCCATTTACGCAGTTTATGCCAAAAAAGCCATACAAGTATGGGCAGAAATACTGGTTATCAGCTGACGTGGAAACGCGGTACGTTCTGAACGCATTTCCATACCTAGGAAAAGATGCAGAACGTCCGCCAGGAGTGGCCCTTGGTGAACATGTAGTCTTGAAATTGATGGAGCCGTATTTTGGATTTCGACGAAACGTAACATCGGATAACTTTTTTACGTCCTTGGAGCTGGCTAAAAAGCTAAAGAAGAAATCCACGAGTCTGGTTGGGACAGTCAACCGAGGGAGACGCGAGATACCGGTGGCATTAAAAATGGCAAAAGATCCTCTGTATACAACAAAACTGTACCGAGCCGATGATACAACGCTCACCGTTTACCAGGGGAAAAACGGAAAAATGTCATGATTTTGAGTACCCTGCATCCATCTGTACACGTAGAAAGCTCGGGAAAGAAAATGCCCGAGACTATCGACTTTTATAACAAGACGAACTTTGGAGTTGATGTCATAGATCAAATGGCGCGGCAGTACACCTTCAAAGCACCCGCGCAAAGATGGCCTGTACACACTTTTTACAATATTTTGGATTTGGCCGCGATAAATGCCTATGCTCTGTACAGGAAAGTAACAGGCGAAAGTCCGCCACGAAGAGAATTTATCAGAAAATTAGCGGAGGAGCTACGCGAAAAACACATTCCCAATGCGGATGCATCCGACTCAAGTGAGGAAGAAGAGGGGGAAGAGATCCAGGGACGCACACGTAAAAAATGCCAGATTGGAAGGTGCAAAAGTAATAAAACTGCAGATTTATGTAGATCGTGCAAAAAATTCGTTTGCGGAACGTGCTGTGGTAAAATTAGAAAAACCTGCCTGAACTGCATGTAGAATGGCTCTGAAATTGTGATTGCAATTAATTTAAATTGTTTAAATAATGATAATACGTTAAAAGTAAATACCAGGATTTTAAGGGCAAAGTTTGCGCTCATGATGCTTCAAATTTATAAAACCATGCCAGGACTGCATGAAACTGTATCTAATTCACATTGGAATTCCATAAAAATTAACAACAATTGTTTTATAAATAAAAAAGTATAACAATAAAAGATTTATTTTTATATTAACTCTTGACACCAGAATATTATAAACTTAATTTTAGCCTTTAATTATTCATAAAACTTGAAAGGGGTCATAATGACCCCTTGGCGGTCGGAGGGGTAGGGAGAATTCCGGCGGTTCTAGTGTTAACATTTAGAATTAAGGGTAGAACTGAATAAACTCCTTTCACTGTGGTTAAATGAAGTTTTAAAATATTATATATGGACTGTTTTAAAAAATTAATGTACAATGCAAAAGCGCTTGGGAATTGAAAAGTCATTCACGTATATTTTCATGAATTTCAGAGTGTTTAGAACTATTATAGAACATGACATTGTATACCACTTCTGAGGATAAACTCACTGCAGTCTCTAATTATAACAGTTTGAAGGCCAAAGAAGTATGAAAATAAAGGGTTTATTTTTATACTAATGCTTTACGATACTGGTGTTATTTTAAAAAACACAACTTATTTGTTTTATAATCAATCGTCAATGGCCAAACTTGGTGGGAATTATGGTATAAAATAAGGAAATTTTCACTTCATAATTTTCCACTCCATTTGTTTTTCCCTAAACCGCTTTCAACGTTTGCGCGTCATTTTAAAGAGATTACTAAGCCAATGAATCATTAGCTACTCCCTTATTTACGGCTTGTACATGAGGAGGAAGGAAATAGGGGGTTGGTGGTAAGATATAGAGGAAAGTAATACGGGTAATTATGAACTAGGAAGGACCAACGTCAGGGTCATGGAGAAGTGATTGAGGAGGGGTTGAGTTGTTTAGTGCCCGTACTTCGAGAGTGCTGCATCACAATCTGCCTGAAAGTTAACTATTACCTTTCTAGTCAGCGGAAGATTTGGTGAAAACTTCCGTTTCCTAATGCTAAAATATTGAAATGGGACCATTTAACAAATTATGTGGTGAAAAGTTGATAAATGAGGTTGTCCCTGTCAATCACTCACCATTTCTTTCTCTGCCAGTTCCTCCCCCTCCTCAATTACTTCTCCATGACCCTGACCTTGGTCCCTCTCATAGTTCGTAATGAACAGTATAGCTTCGCTCTTTACCTTACCACCAATCCAACGTTCAACCATTTTAATATTGCTCTGTTAGGAAAAATACGGTCTTTTTGTCCACGCCGACTTGAAATATTACACTGTAAATCTGTAGTCATTACGAGTACAATATGGAGATCACTACTTCAACCAAATGATTTAAGATCAGAGAAAAACGGTTCATCATAGTCTGCTCTGGTGGCGATTATGATATGCTTGGGAAAGTACCACATCCTTTGACAACTAATTTTCAGTTCAAGGAAAGTCTAATTTGAAACCAAGGATACCATAGTACCAAGAGGGATTGAATTTCTATGGATGTTGATTTGATATATACATATGTACAAACATATATATATATATATATATATATATATATATATATATATATATATATATATATATATATATATATATATAAATAAACTTTGCCACAGGTGGGGCGGAATTAAATATAGAAACAAAAAAAAGAACACTCACACACTATACGTTCTGATATTTCGGCACGTTGCCTTTCTCACAGAAGGAAGGATACAGAATGATGGACAGGCATCCAGGCATCATTCTGTATCCTTCCAACTGTGAGAAAGGCAACGTGCCGAAATATCAGAACGTATAGTGTGTGAGTGTTCATCTTTTTTGTGTTTCTATATTTAATTCCGCCCCACCTGTGGCAAAGTTTATTTTTTTAAATTATCGCGTGTGTGATTTTCCACGAACTCGTTTATATATATGTATCCTTCCTTCTGTGAGAAAGACAGCTTTTCGGCTGTCGAAATATCAGAACGTATAGTGTGTGAGTGTTCTTCTTTTTGTGTTTCTATATTTATTTCCGCCCCACCTGTGGCAAAGTTTATTATATATATATATATATATATCATTACATCATTTCCTTTCGGAGAAGGCAAAGTTAAAGAACTTAGTTTTTGTTCTTAGGCCTACAAAACGGTCCTGTTAAAATTTTCACAAAACCCTGTTATAATTTACTCAATAATGCTCTATCCTTGCTCTTTCGCTTCTCTTACCCTCATGAATTGCTTCATATACACACTCCTTTTCCGAAGAATCCTAATACTCCCCCTCTTCACAGTCTCTTCCACCATATTTATTCACAACTTATGCAGTCTACTCATCCTTTCACTCCATTTGGGAATTGTCTACTATCATACATCTGTTTTGTTATTCGACTCTCGTCCATTCTCTCCACATGGCCAAACCAGCGAAGAAGCAAACTCCTTTTTAATGCTTTTATTACTGGAGTATCCAACTCGTATTCTTTCATGACCCACTCATTCCTATCCGCGTCCATCCCACTGTTAAAGTTTTTACATTTTACCCAGAATTGTTAGAAACTTTATAAAAAGTGGTCTTGTCGCTATAGATCATTGTCCATTCATGTGTTCATTCCTCATATCGATTGACCGCAGGAGTTCCCACCACCAGCTTTTTCTTTTATATCCTGGCAATCCATCTGTTTAATGGCCTCTTTTAACAGGCTAGAGAATTTATTATCCGGTTCTCCATGCGGTATCTTACCATCAATTTTCACTTCTGTAATGCTCCTCACGAGCTCCCTCTTGATGACAAAACTTAGTTCTTTTCCAAACTTTAATATAAACTGCGACCGGTCTCACCTCAATAGGTATCTTCCTGCAAGTTCTGACGCTTCATCCATTCTTTATGTACTGAGAGAAATTTCTTTAAATATAAGGGTACTTTGAGGTTGGGGAATGGGAGCAGAGGGAATGACATGGAATTTTGAGACATGGAATTTTGGTCCCGTTCAGGGTAGTGTAAACTAAAATGTAAATATAAGTAGTTTTTTTTAACACAGCGGAGTTATGGTGGGGGAACATTTTGTAGGTTGGGCAAAGATTGAATGTACAATCTACAGAAAGATTTTTTTTTCAAAAGTGGGTGTAATTATAATGTTCTCCCAAGCTACAACAATTTCCCTTCTATAACCCTGAAATGTGTTAAAAATTCTCCTTCTTTCGCAGTTATCACCACCCTGAATATAAACAAAATCATACTTACCATGCCTTTTCCCTCTGTTTCCTTTCACCCCCTCAAACAACCCAACTTTAGAAGAAATTTCTCTCGGGTGTTAAAGAATAGATGAAGTTTTACAATCTGCCAGATAATAACTTATCGAGGTGAAATCAGTCGCATTTTACTGATAGTAACTGCATAGTGTTGTTATTAAACTGGATATCAGTAACTTTCACGAAACACGAAATCGTGCCCGAAAATATCAGAAAGAATTTTTTTTCATTTAGATTTCATGGATTCAAAGGTCAAGGCAAATTTGATTTCATCCTCTGAGTTTGCCATATGTTTTCCTTTCTATCTACTCTACGATATAATTGCTTGTTCTTTTCATTGTATTTCTCCTGTTGTGTTTTACTACAGCAACATGCCGAACTGAATAACTCTTTCCAATAAGAAGAGCTGATAGATAAAACTATATGACCCTCCACCTCGAACCAATTCCGTTGGAGGGAGAATATCCCAAAACAAACTCCTGCCAGGGAAATTAATCTCTCCCCGTTCCAGGGATCAAGGGCGATTTAGCTTGATGCCTCCATATCGTGCATGCTTTGCAATGGTACCTCCAGCAGCCACGCCACTCATATCGTATGCATGAGTAGAATGTCTGCCCGCCTAAAGCTGTCCATTGGGGTCCACGTGGGTGCCTAGAGTTGACAATCGGCTTGACTTCCTCCTCCCTTGTTGACCATACAGTGCAAAGGTTCTCTCCTTCGTATAAGCGTGCCTTCGGGAGAACTCGCGGGCTCGGTCGAGAGACAAAAGCAAGACTTCAAGTCGTCTCTTTTCAAGCGGAAATTTTCATTTAAACCAGCGTTTTGTACTAAAACTCGGCTAGCAGATATGTATTAGCACCCCTGAGAGTTCTTATAGAGTATTATACAGATATAATTGGTGCCTCGAGGCTGAGAAAAAGGTGTAACATGTCGATTTATTCTCAAGAACTTGAATAAATGTCATTCAAGCGTGGTATGTTTTTGATGAAAATCACATATTTAAATGTCCGAAATTTAAAATATCCCATAGTAAAATATGAGTTTTAAATTGATCTAATGGATTAAACACACGAAATGAAACTTAAATGAGGGCATAGAAAAAGGGCGTAAAAAGATCTTCAATTTTTCATAAAATCTTGGACTCCATTGCTTCGCTTTGATTTTAAATGAGGGAGTAGGAATTAGAGGCATAAAAAAACCTAGGAATTATTAGGTGGAAAAAGGAATGATCTTTCCTCTGGATTATCTATTACGCCCCTTTAAAAATTATATGTTTAATATATGTAAAAATTTCTTTTGCAAGAACTTTTAAAAAAATATGCAAGATACGTGTTAAGATGTTAGCGCAGGAAAACCGCGTTGTTGAAGAAACAAAGGACGACGAGGAAGAAGTTTATTATGCTAACATATAAAAAGATGAGAGGTGTATCCGAGCACGAAAACCATTGACTCAATCGCTGTTCACTTTTTATATTAAAATTTTACATTTTTATTTTTCTCCACAACCTAAATGTTGGAACTAATTTTCTTCTTACGCTTATCTCTTCCATCTCCACTCCAGACTAAATGACCATAGCTGTCGATGCACCCATTAAATAAATCAATCCACTCCAGAGTCTAAACCCTCCCAGAGCAATAAGAGAATTACGAAAGCTGAACACCTATGAGAAGAAAAGGTTGTTATAGAATGATGAGAGTTGAAAAAACCTACTGTAGGATTTATTACTGATGATGGTAATGAATTTTAAAGTATGGAAAAGATAATTAAGTAATAATCTATTAGTCACCGTAGTGCGTTGGTTGATTATGAGAATTAGATAACAATGTAGAATGAGAAGGCTATGGATCGAAAGTGCGTCAAAAGTTACCATGCTCCAATGTGATTTTCATATTAGTTCAAAGGAGGAAAATATTTAATTTCCCATCTCACTAACTTTATTTTATATCAAACCAGTATTTCAAATCACTGACGTTTTTCAATCGTGTGTCGCAATAGTTGTTAATAATATTCAAAGCGTTCAATACACCTCAAAAAACACTGACCCATCATTATTTGGAAACTAGAAAAGTTTCACGAAGAAATGAGCTGCATTGTAATTTTTCGGTTTATATTAAATAAGTGAAAATAATTGGAGAATGATCTTTCGACATAAATGTTTAACCGTTTAAGAATGATGCAGTTTTTTTTCAAAGAGAAAAATCAGGCATCTACTGCATTCCCATTTCAGTTACTGGAAAGCACTTATGTCATAACTATCCTGACGCATTAACCTAAAACGAAGGGCTCATAAAGCAGGGCCTCCATTTTTTTTTATTTCCTATATTCACGCTGCACCCCATTTCAACCTTAGAGCCGTCCCTGGAAAGCACACACATGGTAGCCCACTACCTACCTATCTTGCTGGCTAAAATATCAAAAATTCCACTCTCCTTATGAGCTCGGCATCTGCCATAAAGCTCCCCCCTCCTTTCCTCCCGGCGTTCACGGTTATCCTTTCATTATTGCATAGAGGGCAGCGTAAAATTTCAGGGCACATGCCACTCTGGTTCAATCCAGGCGGGTGTCGATCCCCTCCCCTCTTCAAGTCCGTAGCCCCCTTCCCCCTTTTTTCCCCAACCTACCCCTTCACATTCTTCACCTAAGCCCCCTTTCACTAACTCGCATGCCACGGTAAAGAAAAAAAATCCCGGGGCATGCCTGGGATTATACTTGAAAGTGTAATTCACAGAGTGGTGGTTTTAAAAACGTGCGGAGGGCACGCTGGGGTTGGCTCTACACACCCGGAGCTCTTCAAACATGTGGCTCGGAGCTGAAACGTCCAGCACGCACTTGAATGAGATATCCCCCATTATCGTTCTCCCTGCTCGCATATAACCATCTGAATAATCTAGACCATGAATACAATTATTCTTCGGAGCATTAACCCTCGGGTGTTCCTACGACATAATACCCGTGTTTCCGTCCTTTAGAAATCCATAGGCTATCGTCAAAGCATGCGCAGTTCTAACTATTCCACTCTCTGTTGTAATCCAAGCTCAAACTAATACTCATCCCAGCAGAAATGTATTCATTCTTCCATAACATATTTTCCAATCAATTTAAAAAGTACCCACTAAAACTCCCGTGTCTCACTAGAATCCCACAGCCTATCTCGTATTTTAAGCTATAAAATGGCCTAATCCATTGGAGTCATTCTTTCACAATTTTTTTTATTGTTTTTCCTAACCAATACTGCCTCAAGTGCCCCAATTCTCATTTACTATTACCATATTAATCTTTAGTTCTTATCAAATCAGCATACTCAAGCCATTTTGGCCATGAATCAATTGAAAGCATTATTGGTTGAAATGATTATATGGTTAAAGTCCTTGCTGGTGTTCCAATACTTACGCAATATTTAATGTAAAAAAAGGAAGGTCTTATTAAAACTACATCAAAAGGACAATGCATTATATTGGACTTAGGGTTTTATATTTATAACCATTGCATAAGCTTAATAATTGTAGTGATTTTAGATAAAAAATCTATTTGCGCGTCTCTAGCATTAATTCCAAAATATCTATAGTGTTTTAATTTAATTACCAATTTCTCATCTTCTACAATAATAATAACCGATGCGTATATATATATATATATATATCAGTAACTTTCCGAGAAGCTTAATCTTTATTTGGCATCAGACCATTTTTTATTTGAAAACTTTCATTAAAAATCGTGGTTTTCTGTTATTGAGAAAGGTACTAATAGAAAGAAAATAAAATAAATATTCTCTTTATTTCAATCAAATATTGTATTTCTGCCGAAAATCCGAAATATTTGCTAAAACGTAGCTATTTTTCGCCATATTTTAGCGTTTTGGGGTCATTGTCCTCATAACGACCATACCTAATGTTTAAGTTAAGATTCGGTGTATATCCATTGACTCAATGATTTTTTGCACTTCATAATCTATGAATGGTTTATTACAATGCATCAGTGTTGATTTTTTTTCCTCCCCGTCGCTATTCAACGGGCACCTTCTCTAGTTTGATACTAAACATCCTAAATCCTTCCTTCAGTCACATAAGCAAAACAAAGTTTCATTGCTTTTCCTTATTTTTTGAAGTTTAAGTTCTTAGATTTTTAGATTCCCAAATTGATTAAAACTCAATCAAGGATTTATCCGTTATCGTTAGGAAATATTCACATAACAAAATGTAAAAATACGTAAAAGTTTTAGTAAAACGTGATAATATACTCATCTTTCTAGTTATATTTTTTTCCAAAATAAACGTACAGCATTATTCTAAATATATTGAATCAATAATAAACGGTTTAACCGCGTTTGTCCAATTTACCTGGAAGTTACTAGTTGCCGTTATTAGTTACCATTTGGAGTCTCAAGCATTTTGATATTCATTATTCTGGTGCCACCTCAGACTGACAGAGCTTTTTTTTAGGAAGTTAGGGATTTCAAGCAAATACCTCCAATAAATATACCAACTCGCATGAAATGAAAGAAACATGATTTTGGTAAAATTCGTTTGCTTAATAACAAAACACGATGTCTTGGGGTTTCTTTACTTTTTTACTATCACAAAAAAACTTTATAAGACGAATTTTCTTCTGAGTGCATATATTTTCTTCCGGTGCGGAGTCATCCAGTTCGAATTTTAGAGTTCTATTCCATGTTTCCTTCCCTGCGTGGGTATTTTCATAACTTAATTCACCCTAATGACTATCCTGTTCAGCTCCTAGCATATAGTTATGTAAAAATACATTATACTGAATTTTAGTAAACCATGTGAATTTTTCCAATTAGAATTATAAAATAATTCATCAATGTGATCAATTCAATAACCCATTAGGCAGTCTAATAAACACACCAAAATTTTCACTCAGGGATATTGAAAGCATTTATAACTTGCGAAGGAATCATTTTTTTATTATTAAACTAAATATGCGTTAGAATAGCAGACTTAAAACATATACTGCAAAAAAAGAAGCAACAGTACTCATGGTAGAAATCCTTTTTTGTAGAGAATCAGTGACTAGATATTTTTGAAACCGATCTTTTAACACTGTTCATTCGTGTTTCATTGAAGGTCCTTGTATCCTCGGGGGGTTTATACCAGAAGATAAATTTAGCATATCCCGAGCCTCTAATTTTTGCCAACATTTACTAAACGTGAATATTTCATTTATTGAGATGCAATCTCTTCCATGGTGCAGTTCATGAAAACACATATGGATCTAAATCTTCGGCACCACAGTACGGGCAGCAGTGTTGCCTAGCTTTCCGCAAAAGATAAGTCACGCTGCAGTCGGCATGGTTCCGCTGTCAAAAATGGCCGGTTAAATTGGGAGGCCAATTCTGGTACGTTTATTTCCAGTATCTCCATTCGAATCACGGCCTTTACTTCGGCATGGTTCACTTGTGTGTGTCAAAAATGGCCGGTGTTTATAGGGAGGCCAATTTCGGTACCTTTATTTCCAGTATCTCCATTTGAATAACGGCCTTTCCTTATTAGAACCACCTTCTCCAGAGTGGCGGCGCTACAATCTACTTGGTCCTGATTTTTCGGTGCATGCAGAATGCTTGGCAACACCCACTGAGGGGCAAGTTAAGGATCCATATGTATATTCATGTTGCAGTTAATGCCATAATGTAATTGCTCTTTTTTGTAAACTGCTTATCAACAGAAATAGAATTCTGTACATCAGTGTACACAAATCTATATTTAAACATAAAATGTATTAATATACCTTTAGATTAAAGAAGCTTCCAGAAAATGCTCTCTGTCTATAGTAAAACACAAGATTAGGTAAGGATGGGGGCAAGTAGGGTGTGTTAAATTTTTCATAAACAACCCTAGATAATTTATAAACGAATGAAAGAATAATTTACCCTCTGCCCCAAATCATCAAAGGAGACCCTTACAACAACTTTCGAGGGGGTAAACGAATAGTTTTCCCTTCGTAATGTATTTTCACCTTAGTCCGAGGGTGCCGAAGATGGCATAAGGTTCGTAAAGGAGGCAGTGCCCATCCCTCCCCCCATCCTCCCAATCCATTGCTATGGAAATTGGAGTCGCGAAGAATACAAAACGGAGAGTTCGTATGGGGTGTGCTGGGAAGGGAAAGAGGAATAACACGGTACTCGGTTCAGGCCAAGAAGGGGGCGTCTCCTGAAGCAGCGAGCAACTTCTCAAGTCTCAGGGTCTCGACGGCATGCTCAAGAGATGAGAGGAGTTCCCAGAATGCAATGCGCAAACGACTTTGGAAGGGCAAAAAAAAGGAATTTTTCCCTCCCTCTAACATCTTACACCTCCTCCTCCCCATTCCACTACCCAATAACTCTCTCTTTAATCCCCCCACCCCACCTCTTTCCCCCTCCTATCATCCCTTTCGCTACGCATTCACATCTCATTTGTGATTCCAAAATGGTGGCATTTGAAAAGGTTCCATCCCACGCATCCCCCCATCATTTCCTTTTTTACCTCCCCCCCCCCCACCCTCCTGTGCCCTTATTTAAATCCCTATGACTCCGGGGCCTCCCCTGCCCCACCATCCTTCCCAACAACCCTCTTCTCACGTCTCAGAACTCAACCGGTCCCTGGTGCAATGAAAAGACCTTTCCCCTCACTAACACACCCAAACCCTCAGTTGGTGCTCGCACACGTATACCCTGTGGTACCCTTATGCGAAATGATGGAACGGGTTCAGGTTACGTGGAATTAATCGTACTCCCAATACAACCCCTTTTAAGCCTTCCAGCCCGGGCTATCCGACACAGCACGGATGGGATGAGGAAAGGAAAGGTTTCTTTTATCCTCTGCACACAAAGGATTTATACGTGATATCTCGGCTCTAATTTATACTGTAATGGCAACGTGGCTTGCCATTCTTCTTTTAGAAATCTCAATTAGTGCCTCCTATTTCACTCAGGACAACGGATTGAATTAACGAGTTAGACATCCAGCTAGTTTATTAATCAAAAAGTAATAGTGCTTTTTACAGAAACTATGGCTGCTAAAAAAGCACAAAGATTTGTCATTTCACTTCGAACGGAACGAGAAAATAGAACGATTTGGTATAAAAAAGTAAATTACTGATAACTTAAGTAAAAAAAGTAAATATTAAATTACTTACGAGAAGATATACGCGTTCCTACTCCGGATATTTCGATTACAAAAACTTCCTCGAGTGGTCGCGCGAGGGACATGAGTCACCCACGAATTTTAAACATACACTGCGCAGACATCGATGCACTGTGTCGACTGACGCGCAACTGACGAGGAGGATGGTTAATTTTCGAGGAATACCTGAGAAGAGAACATTGTAGCACTTTGCGTATATAAACTATGCAACAATTTTACATCCTGGGTGACAAATATCACCCACGCGAGCACTCTAGAGTTAAACGCAGAAAATTCCACTCCAAAGCTAATGCAGAAAGAACTTGGTCATGGGCTCATGGGCGCTGCCAACAACAATAGCCTCTCATTTTTATCAAATGTTTTTTGCTGTCAGAATGTTCATAGACTTGTAGTATGGCTGCTTAGGAACCTCGCCCACTAGCATAGGATACGCAGTTGTCTAGTATTCTGGAAATGAGCTATAAATAGACTTAAGAACTTCAAGAGTTACAATTCTGAGTTATAATTTCAAATAAGTACCTTAGTATCTGCATGATGGGATGAACTAAGTACTTCCAATAAATCAGGAAGAAAAATGCGTTGTGGCTTCCATGAATTTTGTATAAAAGGGTCTAGCCGAATTAGGTAGTGTAAAAAGACGCTAACATTTTTGAGTTGATGGAATGTTTGCTATGTTCAGCAATAAAAAGTACCATGTTTATCAATTTTTTTCACATGGTGACCCCTAATGACTACATAAAAAGGGATTCAAAAAGACCAGTGACCAGTGTTTGGCATATTTGGACTTGTGTCACAACTTAAAGAATCTGAAAAAATCATGGCAACAGAGGATACTTTAATGCATCAGTGACAGAAATTTATTACTAAGAGCTCTTTTAGACAAGAAGAAATAGCAAATATAATCTTTCGAAATTGTACATCCCATATTTGTCGGCAACTTTGGTAATATACAAATAAAACACTCTGGGCGTTAATTATACCTGCTGGAGTCCAAAATAACCTTCAAAACAATGCCTGTATATGTTCCTGTGGATAAAATAAAAGCTTAAAAACTCTTGTTTTGTGTTTATGGTCGTTATCGGTATGGAAAGCATACATTTGGTAAAAATTATATTTTAGAATGCCGAGCATAGCAGCCATGTCCTCGACTCAAAAACGCTGAGGGCATTTCGACTGCCTTATTTCTGTTCCGTGAACTTCCATGGCATGACTTCGTGGAATTTGCTTAGCATTGTAAATGTTAAAAATGACGTAGGTGACCTGATGATGACGAGCTTTGTCAAAATCTAGGTCGTCTTGTTGAAATAAATATATGTGGAAAAACTAAGTTATACTTATCATTTACAATACATTATTCTGCTTGACCCTTTGTTGGTTAAATGGGAAGGATACCGACGGTTGAGTTGATTAGAGCAATTAAGATTTGTAGAGCGACCTGATAAGGGAAGGGATGTTCAGGGACTGGAGGAAGGGTGGAAAGAAACCCGGTGTCGGCATTAGCCAGTTCTTAACGAAAGCGACAAGCGGACCACAGTTTAATGTCCCAAGTCCCATCCGACAAACGGAGTTCTAAAATGCCCTCCACTAGACTTAGAGCCTGGTTAGAGATCAGAGTGGGTGCATTATGTATGGCCTTGGCCTGTCCAATCCTCAAGAGTGACGAAATTTTGACGTCACAACCTCGATAATGTCAACTAAGGCCATTCAAAAGTTGAGAATTGCTGCAGGTTTTGGCGCGACATTTTCCGAAACTCGTCCGTGTCCAGTCCTTGTTAAATAAGACTCCAGGATGCCAGTATTTTGGCCACCGTGCCAATCTATTCCTCCGATGTTTAAATATTCTAAGATATTTCCAATAGTTGGCCGAAGTTTTAGGATTTGGTAAAATTCGTTATCATACATTCTCATTGTTAGCTATAATGGAGTCAATAGCTATAGAGAGCAAAATCCTTTTCTTCTCCAAGATTTTAGCTTCTACGAATCGTAAATATAGCCTTATTGTTGAAATAATTCATTCATTTTGTACGCATACTTTCTCAATGTACCTCATATTGGCGATGAGCATCTCGTGTAGCTTTTCAACCGGCAGTATATTATATGAGCCAGCTTTGTGCATATTACTTCATTTTCTCTAGCGAACCAACTGGTAATTCATAGTAAAACGAGTTTCAATCGTAATGAACGGTAATTATTATTACATCCCTTTATAATGATGGATCGTAAGTATGTGTGAATTCGCATGAAGGATCAAATAAGCTCATGGTATAATGATAGCTATTATTATTAATAGGGGATAAGTGCATTTTTGTGGTTTACCGAAGTAAATGTCAATTATTATTGTATTCTAGTTAAAAGTCCTTTTATTTCGAAGATCATAGGAAATTTGTAAATTCCTAAAATACTTAATATTAGATATGTATAAATAACTTCAAACACAATTCTATAATAAATTGCTAAATTTTTCTACTTTAAACCAAAACGAATAACAAATATGTGGAGCACTCTTTTGTGATGAATAAATTTCATATATTTGAGTACTAATACCTATTATAATACTATATACTAATACCTACTATACCTAATACATGAGATTGAATAGAAAATGAAAATCCACAAACGCTGGATAAATCAAACGTTAAAATTTCCTCACACGAACGAAATTTTGATCGAGAGATAAAAAAAGTTTATCGCTTCAACAATACCTCTTTATTTGAAATTTGAACCCAAGGAACCAGACGAAATCGAAAATGAAAATTCTCGTCATTGGGTAGCCATTCCATTCAGCTCTAAAACCAGGCATCCCAACCAATACGGGTTATGATTGCAGAGGCATATTAAAACGACACCCGCCCACATTTTAATACCCATTCAACAATGAAGCAGATGTTACCGCAATTTTTATTGGCTGGGTCATTTGAACCGGAACGCTGCGCAGCTGTTAAATGACATATTGCCGTGAAGAGGGGAGGTTGAGCCAGCTAGATAGGGATCTCGTAACATGACCCTTGAGGCCAAAGTCCGGGGCTTTACTGCACCGGCTTTGGAATAGCTCCGCAAACACGCCTTAATGTTTCTGCGTCGCTCGGCGCTTTAAACCCTAATCGATTGCAAGCAGTTATCGGAGTATTGGAAGGCATAGAAGTCGAGAAGAGGAAATTGCCTGTCGGCGTTATTTCCAAGTGAAAATAAAAGATTAAGAAAGTTGGTTGAATGCGATCTTCGCAATCAGATCGCGTTGGCTTCTCGTGAAATTTAGAATTTTTTTCAATTATTCTGGAAAATAACTTTCTCAAAATATCCCTGCGAATACTTCAAAGTTACAGTTTTTAATCAATATATCGGGATAATGTTAAGAACGTATGCTGTAAGAACGTATAACTTTTAAAATTAAGTAACGGTTTTATTATTTTCCCTGCATACTTAAAAAGTTGTGTCCCACTTTTCATAGCTTGTACGAATAACGAAATTAAAGTTTGAAAACTAAAAAAAAATAGTTTTGCAATTGTTTTCTTAGAAATTTGAAGAAGCAAATAAATAGTAGCATTACTGTTCCTGATAAATTATTAGTAGTAAATAGTGATAGTGCTACATAATTATGTAGTTAAAAATAAGAAAATATATTCGTAGTTAATCATGCAGAGTGAGATGTAATGGAAATGAGATTGCATGCATGCATGCAATGGGATTGGGATACTCGCAGTTCTCATCTTCAATGCTGGTTCATGCAGTAGGTAACTTGAATAAATGACACTCATCAAACGGTCCTTTACTGATGTTAGCAATGTTTTGGATGATTGGGGGAGTTTTATTCTGTAATTTAGAACTTTGGCAAGTAGTTGTGTGTGCCAGTAATACGCAGAGTTTTTGTAAGATAACACGAGGTAACCTTTTACCTCCGATCAGTTCCATTAAAAATAATATTCTCTAGCTTCCACCAGTTATTTTCAATTCAAGAAGACAAGTTTATAATCAAGCTCTACGGTATGATTAATGACCCTCCGATAGTGGAGATCTTATTTTGAGCCCAGCCATTTGTAAAAACCATTTCCACAGCCGCGGAAATGGTTTTTACACGAAGTGACAGACTGCAGAATTTATGCATTTATGACATTCAGAGTAGGTGGTTGCAAAGTGAAGGGTAAAAGCATTTTTTTGTTTTTGGAAGATGGAGAGGAACTGGTATCGGCGTATCGGTCTCAACGGCAGTCGATAAGATGTAAGTATAGTTATGCCTCTGCTAAAAAATAGAGTACTGCACTTATGCTTCATGTAGAATCATGTAAAATTATTAGTTCTCTAAAAAAATATCCGCCACCTTGATATTTGAACCCGGGCTTTTGGAGAGGAAACTTATATCTATTCTGACCATTACCAATCCAATACCTAAACTTATAATGTGAGTTATACTCTACTATATCCTCTCGAACTTTTTTTGGTTTGACCGATAACCAGATAACAATACTTTTCAGGTTTTTCCCTTAATGTAACCGGCAGTCGTTTTACTTCTGACTACACCACATCGTTATTTTCATCAGATATCACAGCCTTTGTAAGGAGCCCTCATTTTGTTGGACAGTGAGCTTCCAAATGAATACAGAACGTTTCTTTTTCCTGTTTTTCCTCAGTATACGATTACTGTGAATTTTTCCAATTCTCCAAAAACTTTTCTCATGAGGGGAATTTTTTGTCCCAAATTTCTATGGAACTAAACTCCAGTAGTAATAATATCATAATTATAATTTTTCAGGAAATGCGATGCAATTTTTGCTCCTTCAGCGAGAATGTTAAGGTGTGCTGGATATAATTTAGAGTTAAGGATTTTGGTTTGCCAAGGTGAATATGTTTTCATTGCATTAAGATTAATCCACATGATAATTGATAGCGCTAATATTCTAGGCCTAATAGCAATAGGTAGCTAAATTCTTACTTTACCTACCCTGAAAGGAAATGATGCAATAGGAGTGTATGCCATATTTTGCCTACGATTTTTATCCTGATGGGCCAAAATAATACTGTGAATAATTTATCGTATTTATTCTAAGATTCAATAAAATAGTTTACTCTTTACCATTATAAATATCAATAATATATCCCATTTCAGATTCGGGGCACAAAGGAGCACGTAGCTCAATATCAGTGAAGTAACGTAAACAATCGACGGACATAAAAGTGGAAATGATGGAGTCCGCTGATTCACCGTCTTCATGGTCATCGGAAGGGTAAGCAAAGAATATTTTAATTTCATTTTGCAAGACTAATAGGAAAATCATCCCTTACGGAAGTTAGTTTCGTTGTTTAAACTGTTCGCCAACGGATAATGGTTTTGCGAAACCATTTCTGAATCATACCGAAATTAAATTCTCAGGAACATCCATCTCTCATTCTCTTGAGCTTAGGGACACCACTATATTTCCAAAAATCGAATGGTGAATTTCGAACTTTATTTGTGATTTTTTATGTATCACCTTTAATTATTGCATTGCTCAATTTAAAGTAGCAACTTTTTAATTGATAAATTTATTGAATTTCTACACTCAAACCATGCTGTGAAAATAGAGCGATAAATTAATTTCGGAAAAGGATACTTAGTACTAACGAATTTACTGTGGGCTTTTTTTGTAACTAGGTAACCCGTGCGAATATTTCGCACTTTCACGCTATCAGGGAATAAGTATGTTAAGGAAACGGTTTAATTGGGTTTTAAATAGAGAAGAAGGTGTATCATAAAGTACTTTCTTTAAACTTGTTTTCTTGCAAAAATATACAAAACATATGAATAAAATACAGGCAAGAGAGTTTATCAAAAATTTTAAGTCAAATTAATGGGTAAATAGTGAAATTTGAGATTGAGATTGTAAATTTCGTCAGAAGCCGGTGATTCAAAGTTTAAAATGATACCTCATTTATCACTTTAGGTGCACTATTAACGGAGCATATACGGAATGACAGAAAAAGACCTTTCTGTAATAATATATCTGATAATGCTAAACGCATAGAATAGCGTCCAAAAAAATTAGCAATGATGTGTATTGAGCACCCATGAAATATTTGTTTTGTACTAATAACCTTAAGGGAGTTCAAGACCTCTCAATTCTCACCCAAATAACTTGAAAATTTTCAATATTTGGAAGAACATTAACCAGATAAACCATTGTTTTCGGGATAAGATAGTAAGTAGGTTAGTATATAACACACACATTGGTTGACACATGGATTTTTGTGTTATGAGTTTGTTGGAAAATTTGATATGGTGTGCACTACTTAAATATGAGAAATAAATGTAATGTATCATCCACATTGTTTGTACCCTCAGCTGGAATTTTTCAAATTACTGACGCGACTAATCGCGCAGCAGTTTAAATATGGATGGCAGTCACTGTGTATATAACACCATCTCACGTAAACTATGGCTAAATGTTTGTGAGCGATGGTAGAGACCGACTCTTTGGATAAATTAATTGCGAAGGAGGAGGAGGAATTAGGAGAACTTCAATTAAAAACTATACAACGAAAAGAGATATTTTGATTATAAATGTCTTCTACACCTTTTTTTCTATATATTATTTTCATGAGAAGATAGGTCTTTATTTTTAAAATAACTTATGCTATTTGCTCCATTCGCCGACGTTTCTCAGATTTCATTTTGCTCCCTTGGGCTCTCTGGGCTATAATTGATTAATATATCATGTATAAAGATTTGGCAATGCACACTTGATATGAGAGCTGACAAAATGCATTCTTAAATACACCTTAGCGTATATATAGTCAGGAGGGTGCTCATTACTTTTTCTGTAGGTACTTCTTTCGTTTATAGTGGATAATTTAGTTGCTATTTACTATTTGTTAGCGTTTTTTGCGGTTAAAAAATTAAATTTTATGTGACATTTAAAGCATATAATTTTTTTTAAAAGATTTTGCCTAATTTTTTTATGCCTGTTTCATTATTACAGGTCGTTGCTTGATAAGCAATGTGTAACAAAAGGATTATTGATAGAGATGATGTGCATTACTAAACATGCTACAACTTTCATTAAGAAAACTGGAATCGCGATATAAGGAAACTCTATTTTTATGTAATATTACATCTTTTTTTTGCATCACTTAAATTTATTTTTTGAAACCACAGAAGACGTTAACAATTGTTGAACACTACCGAATAATAATCTAAAAACAGCATATAAAGTAGTAAATAACATCTATTTTAAAAAATGAATTTCGAAAAACCTTTTCTTCTTTGCTGGAAAATGTTGCAATAAATGCTCGTTGTGTTAAATAGGCTTATCTGCTAAGTTCAAATGGATGATTTATCATCGCCTCAGGAAAACAATGGCTAATTCACATCATCGTTGTCTCGGGAGTTCTATTCTAAATGGGAACGGTACCAGACTTACGATTTCTAAATAAACCTACCACTATCTCCCATCATGTCCCGCCTCGAATCGCTTCCCAGAGCGTTCAAGCAACTAAACTTACCGACCCCAACATGTGAACTGTTTCGCAGCACGAATGCGCTGGTTCGCCCGGCGCGTTAAACTTTTCCTTTTCAGAATTTTGCCAACGAAAATAGGCGCACATCAACCGTTACCACGAAGCGATGACATTCTAAGAATTTCATGGAGCTCGCATGAATGGGAAATATATTTATAAGCTACATTCAATCCATGGAAGTGGCTTGGCAAAAGGGCTAAAATACCAATGCAAGAACACATTATGGCTGGGAGGAAATTTTGGTACACCAATACGATTGTAATATATTTCCCGATATATCAGTTTACAAAAGTTCTGCTGATAGATTATGGTGTCTCCACGTTTAAATATCTAAATGGTTCCTCTTCATAACCTTTAATGTAATTATTTCTTTGTTATTTCAGGAAATATAGGTCCATTAATTTTTAAAGTAGTTAATTTCTCAATACTGACTGACGTTTTACATTTTCACTTATGGTTCTTCAGGTCTCCGAGAGAGCTCCTTCAGAATCTATTGTATAATGATACCTTCGTTGGAATTTTGGCATGCTATGCCACCATCAGGTGATAGAAGGGTCATCTAATTAATTCAGTATTAATAAATTAATTTAAAATTAATGGACTTAAATTCCCTGAAAGAAAAAAAGAAATAATAGACAAGAGTATATTTTTATAATATATAATGTGCATATAAGTATACTTTGCAGCTCTGATCTATGGCCTGTGTGATGCCAACTGATAATTGGATTCAGTGGCTTACTCCCAGTGAGAAATTCGCTAGTTTTCTGCTGAATTAAAATTGATTGAAGTCATTAATTGTGCCGCTAGATGGGAAATACCATAAATATATATTTTACTTATTAAGAAAAAATTTAAAATGAATGGTCTCAGGCTTGACTATGTGAATTTCTTCCATCACAAAAGTTACGAAAAAGAACTAGCAATATAAAATTCCTCTGAAGAAAATATAATTTATTTAGACCTAGGTTTAACCTCGTTATACCATCAGGTGAACAACTAATGACCCAGCCATCACCTGATGATGGCATAACGTGCCGAAATTGGGTCGAAATAATTTATATTAAATCTTGTGGAATTATTCTTAATTCTTTTTTCGTTACACCCGTAGTTAATTTATACGTAACTCACCCAAATTGAGTCTTTAAAGTAGATTGCTTCGGATTCTTGCTGGCTGAAGTACTCGGCTGAGTTAAAGAAAATGGTTGTACTTTCTGACTGTTCCATTTAAAGAAGTCACTCCTCCTCCGGCAGTTCTTAGGAATGGCAACATTTCCCAAAGAGTATTAAGGTACTCCTAACAATTTAGTATCGTAACATAGTACCGTGAACGTCAAATCGCAGAAATCACAAAATATACTTAATACGGTGGGATCTCGCTATTCTCTGACTTAACTCCAAGAGGCTACCTAGGTTTTAGCATTTTCCCTGTTCATTTGGCCCATGCTACGATTTTGGTGGATAACTACATCCACATAAACTATTAATTCTATATTTTTGTCGTCAAATAAACATTTTAACGGAAAAGAATTAGGAATTGTAAATGGGCGCTAAAATTTATATATCACCTCCATAGACTTATAGAATAGTTAGTGGTTAGTTAGTTATAGAATAGTGGGATGTATAGAATAGTTACCGGGGAAAGAGCATGGGACGACCTGGGGAAGGAAATATTAAAACCAAACTTTGTTGGAAAGAATGATCACCAATTTAAGATAAAGTGCCGATCACAAAGGACTAATGTTAAGAAGTTTTCATACCTAAAAAGAACAATACTTGACTGGAACGATCTACCAGCAAAGCTTCTCGAACCCTTCCCAAAAAATGTAAATATATTTAAGAATAGGTTTAAAAAGGATGTTTTTATCATTTAATTGTAAGGAATTGTTAACCAGGGCGACGTTGTACATTGTTCGTACCTTGTTTATCTAAGTTACCACCGGGCCAATTGTCCACTTGTAACATTATTAACATAATAATAATAATAATAAAAGTCGCTAATTTGGCTACACTGGCCCAGGCTGCATATGGCGGCCCTGACTTATCTTCGCTTCGCTCGTTCTGTCGCCAATAATACTGAAGAAAAAATATTACTTTTGTAATAATTACTAAACTGTACTTCATTTCACCATTTAGCACTCAAGGAAATGTTTTTCACTCTCAGAAATCTGGAAGCTAATTTTGTAAAATATAAATTATAAGTTAAAATATTTTTTTGAGTCTATTGATTCATGAAATGTGATACGCCTAACGTCGAAATTTTTTTAGATGTTCACCATTAAATTCTGTTTATACAATAGGACAAACACGAGATAAAGCAGTAGGTATTTATTTATTATCAAACAATGTTTAAACAAAAGATTTTTAAGAGTCGAGATTGCGGCATCATTAGTGTTTTAAGGCAACCTGAGTCTCCTGCTGCCGACGATGGCGGTTTGACCGCCGAAACGTCCCGTACATTTTATGTCAGTGACCTATTTATTTTCGCGGGGCTGTGTTTTTAAAACTATACTTATATTTGTGTTTATATACACCGAGTGCGTTTTCTCAGAAGATAGTATAGATATATATAACCAAAAATCCTACGCTAGAGCCATAAACGGATACGTAGGAGAGAGAGTCGTAAAAAATACGCCTGGAACAACTAGCCTGAGTAAAACAAGTCAATTTATCAAATGCGATGTTCCTTTATCCTCTTTCTTTCTTTCCTTCTCTCTCCCTTCTTCTGTTTTTCTCTCGCTCGAATACACCAAACCCGCTTCCATGAAATCCACTTAAAGGAAACATCCCGATAACATTTCCACGGAAACAAGGCCATCTCGTTCCACAAGAACCCCCCGCGACCTCCCCTGAAGAATGCACGCATCCAACGGATAAACAGGGGCGCGCGCTTCGCATGGGCATCCCCAGGTCCCCTAAACCACCCTCATCCCTTCACCTTCAACTCACTCCCTTGCCCTCCGTTAAAATTTATGCGAGGAAGTTGGAGAGGGAATGAGGGAGAAAGGGAGCCGAAATGAAAGATGAACAAGAAAAATAAAACTTTATTCTTATCCCATTTCTTTCATCGTTTTCGTGTTATATGGTCCATAAAGACGTGGGAGCACATAAAGAACGGAATATATATTCGCCGTCTATCTTCCTCAAATGTCCCATTTCATTCTTATTATCTCCTCCCCTTATACTTTCTCTATTACGACCTCATTATTTTAGAATGTTTCATATTTTCCCCCTTTATCCGCGAGTGATGAGCTACTGAAAATGTAATGCTCTACGTCTCAGGTGAGATTATTTCTGTTCAGAGTGTTACAATGTTTCACATCGCTCCATGGCATAGGATATAAAGATTGAATGATACAAGGTACCTCAAATATGCACTTATGGGTAGTTTTAACTTATTTAATAGGTTATTTTTATACTTATAATGTTTTTATTTCTTTTAATTACATTCTCCCTTAAACATTTCTTATACGTTGCAGAAACTTACTGTTGATAGTTAGAATTGGCGTCTTGGGGAGGTTTATAAAAGTTGGTATCAGAGAGTACGTACCCGTATTGACTAATTGTAAGTATGATTGATTGGACGCTAACTCAAATATGTATTCATTTACACTTCAGCATTACACTTCTCCTAAGATGCTCATGAAGTGAGTTATCAGCAAAATGACAGTCTGATCACGTAGATCTCTTAGCTAAGACAGTCTAACCTCCTTCCCGTTTATTACTATGCACTGAAAGTTATCCTCTGGTGGCGATTTTATTTTTGCAGATAATTAGTGACTCGTCAAAATCAGAACTCAGAATGACGTAGAGAGAGCCCATGTGAGTTGAAGCGTGATTTCGAGAGATTCAACACAGTTTAAAAGCTTGGCTCATTTATATGATGTCGCTATACTGATTGTCGTCTCCACGTGGAGGTTCTAGAACATTCCCGGCGTCAGTCAGTCTTTATCATTGGTTTCCCAGTTTATTGTCAATTGCGGCGTTTCCGAAAGGTGTTCTCAATTTTCGTGCGATCTCATTCACCTCGTTTGTCGTACTTTCCCGCGATGCTCGCGATGGGCTGTTTACGTTTTCGGGTTGTTTGCGTTTTCCGGGTTTTCAACCTTTTCCGGGTTGTTTACATTTTTATGTTGGTGGTCTAATTACGTGCTGTTATTATGCTAATTGTTGGCGCATGTGTAGGTTTTAGAATATTTATTCTGCCTTAGTGTCTTCCGGAAGTTAATGAATAGACACTCATATTCCTTACCTTAGTAAGTGAATGTAACAACGACACATGCATTGACTTTTTATAGTAGATCTAGAATACCCTGTACATTTTGAAAATCTCCTGCGAAATTCCTCAAGATTTTTAAGAACTCATTCACATTTTTATACATTGCGTTGAACATAAAAGCTAATAAAAGCCTGTTTGCGACGCACAACTACACAGGGTATTTTAAAGGCTATCACATATCCCGTTGAATGCATCGGGAAAATCTCAGGCAGATTTTCCTTAGAATTGTCTACGAGGGTGCAAAAGTTTTTCTGCCACTGAGCTTTGCATAAAATTTAAAAAAATCAGCGAAGAGTCCAGAAGGGTAATACCACAGCCGTAGCAGCAGTGCCAATGATTAAGTAAGGAAGCGGCCGCAAACTCATAAGCCTCACCTCTCATTCTCCTCCCTGCAAACATTTGAGAGTTAGCATTCCCACTGCGGCCGCCGCATTATATCTATAGTTACTTTCTGATTGGTTGTTTTTTTTAATTTCCAAAACTCAATATGCGGAAATACTATTTCGCTCTCACGAAAGTGTCCAAGGAGAATTTGTTTTAAGTTTTCACGTTCTATTTAATGGTACTTATATGTGCTACTTTTTTTAATACTCCGTATATATAATTTTTATAGTGAAAATAAACTTACTAAACGTCTTCCTTTTTTAGTTTAGATCATTTAAATGGTGTAGCATGGATGATAAAATTTTTGCGAGACAGATAACTACCTGGAGTAGGTAATATGTTAAATGGTGGCTATTACGCCTTTTATGTACCTTTTCTTAGTTGGAAATTTTTCCACCGGAGAACACATTCACTAACACAATCTCCATTAAATATTTGCTTTATGTCTAGAATCTCATGCAGACCCTGAATATAACCTTTAAATTGTGAATACTATTTTGCAGTATTGGTTATATTTTTAAGAAAACAACTCCATAAGACAATTATGCTAATTGTTTCCTGATGTATGCTGCTTGGTAAATTTAAAACTTTAATTTCACTAACACTTAGAATAATTCAAGTGCATTAAAACATTTTCGTTGCTAATGATTTGCATGAATCAACATTTCCTAACGTATACATCTATATATTTAGTATTGTTTATTGCTATATTTTTTATTCCTGAGGAAGTAAAGAAATTAACCAAAACTCTCTCGAAATCCCAAAATGTCCCATAGCCCATCTTCCCTCGATGCTGACGTGCCTTTAAGTACTTCAATTCAGAGAAATCTCTCCTAATATATTTCAACATATGTAGAATCAAACACGTAAACATATATTTAGATCGATTCACATCAATAAGGATTGTATTCAATACATTTCTTTTGGAATGAATTTCGAATATTTATTGACTGAGTATGCAGATAAGGATTTGCAGTCTAATTTAATATACGACTGTCTTGTCTAGTGCTGAAGCCAAATATATGCTTAAAACCACCCTTATTCTTTGTATATATTATGCCGTAAATCATTTAATCACCTATTAGCCTCCAAAATATTTTTATATTACATTGTCTGTTTCTTCTTTTACTATTTGCTGTAATTAGCCCGATTTAACGGCAGTATTAATGTCACTTCATGCGTACTGTCTTTGTCTATCTTTTGATAAGCACGTACAACTGTGAATCGATAAGAAATCCTTATTCAATTTATCACGTCAGCAGTTATTGCAGAATGAATACATTGCAAGGATATTGTGTTAAGTTTAATTTTCATGGGTGAATTTTCCTGGATGATTTTTCCGATTGTACCAACATTCTTCGGGGGGAAATGGTCGTGAACATAGCTCTTCCAATCCCCCCCTCTACCCCCAACCTCACCGCTCTTCCTCCGCCTCCCTCCCTTAGTGGTTCATAAAAACCTCCTACGGCTCCGCCAGCAGTAACATTGGCTATTCATCTTTTATTATTCCCTGAGTCTGTCGTTTTGGTGCCACACAGTTTGCTCTCATGGTTTACGACTCCACGACTTTCGGACGAATGAAGCGAGGTATACAGGGGAGGATGTTTCGCTTGAGGCTGCAGAGGGGGTGAGTACTGCGTGGATGGCTGGCTCTTGAGTAATGACTCGAGATATGTACGCGCCTCTGTTTACCTCTGGTGAATATTTATTTTTTGTGTCGGTCCAGCTATGCACCGGAGCCATGCCACATCTCGTAGAGCTACGCGAGGCTCTTGGAGGGGGAGAGGGACTTAAAGGGGAGGAGAATTTTGCAGGGCCGTAAGGTAGGCACTAAGGAAGTATTTCGGAGCCAAGAACTGGCTTTTTACGTCGGGTTTATGGCAATGTTTCGGGGGGAAGGAGGGGGTATTCACGTCGTTGACCCTCCAGCGCCACGATGAAAAATGTGGATTTGCGTTTCCAAGGAAACAAGAGCGAAAGGTTGGCGGAAAGTACTCCCAAAAGCTTGAAATCGCTTTCACTCGCGAAGTGCGGAAAAATGTTTCTCGAGAATAAACTTTGAAAAATCATAACTTATGCGTCTCAATTATTTCCTGAATGTCAATTTCACCAACATTAAAGTTTCTCCGCGACTATTTATAACAAAAACCGTTTATGTTGATGCAAAACATCTTATGGCCATCAAATATCTCGCTCAATACGTTTTGAGAGATGAGTCCTTAATAGCGTTTTGCCCATATTTCGGTAAAAATGGATACCATCGGTCAAACTAAATGCATTTCACGGTTATGACACCTCTATTTTTCTCTTTAGAAAGTTCGGATAATATTCCTATGGAATGTTTCAGAAAAATATGTTCTTTGTAAACAAAGAATGTACACCAGTTTTGAGCGAAACCAGCGGTTATTTTAAATCAAAGTCAGTGATACATAACGTAGCAACCTGGGATAATGCAAGACAAAATTAAATTCGAAATGCTCACTGTCCAGTCAATGAACGACCATAGAGGACATGGAAGGTAGGACTGTAGAGGACATGGAAGAGGACATAAACCATACTTCTGGGATGTGTCTGGAGTTGATAGAAAGTAAACGTACTAAAAGTCCCCGGACCTACGAGGTATGTAGGGGGAAGGAGGGGGGGGGGGCGCAGAAGGTCTCTTTTATTGCTTTTCGCATGTATCTCAAAAAACGGTGAATGGTAGCCAAAACATTACGTTTATCTCATAGTTATCGAGATATTTGCTAGCGAAAATTCTAAGTTTTGAAAAACGCCTAATTTCCTCGCGTATTTTGACGAACGTTTTCTTTCTAGCGGCTCAGTCTTTATTTTTACCGCAAAATCTTCACAAAGCACAGGCATTCAAATAAAAACATATTTAAAATGAGATATCATTTAATATTTTATCTTCAACTGGTCAAAAGTTACAGAAATATGAAATTTCTGGAGAAATGTCGTAAGAAAACCGCAAATTGCTCTTTTCCGTTTTTCCAGGGTTGTATATTATTTACAAAGCTTTCATGAGCACCGGAATAAAATATTGCAGACGGGGTGCTTGCAGTGGCGGCTCGTGACCCACAAAAATGGGGTTTCGTAAACTAGTTTGCTCCCAACAAAACCACCACTCATAGAGTGGAAAATATTTAGACCGTCAATATACATTAAAAGTCAGCATTTTCATAAACAAATTGATTGATTGATCGTGTTTTGAAAACTGTTTAAGCATAGACCATATATAAAGCTATAGTATAATATATATAAAGCAGACATTTATAAAACTTGGGCTTCGTAGTAAGATGAACAAAATCCCAAACTTGCGAGAAGGTTAACCAAGTTTTTAGTTGCAAATATTCTGTAAAGTAGGTGGGAATATAAATATAATAAATAATATATATATAATAATAAATACTCAGTACTGAGAACAGGAACGTTCGCGATCGAAGCAAAGACATTATGGCGGGTAGCGATACATTTCTTTCTCGTTTCCTTGACTCTTTGTGTTTTTCCACTATACCTCCAATAAAAACAGTATAAGAGATTAGGGAACACATAAGAATGAAATGTGGCACGGAGTCGCTGGAGCAAAGGCGAAGGTGTTTCGTGACCGCCAGCGTTCCAATTCCCCCTTTTTTTACTCGCATCCTCAAGGAAGTTATCACCAGGTGTGTACGTATTAGTATCGAACACTTTACTCTGGATGTCCTGCCTAATGATAGCTGTAGCTTTTTCACAACCCTGAGTTGCTCGTTAGCCAAATTCTTTCCAATTTTTTCATATTTCGCTTTATCCATAAGTTTGTACCCTATCTCTGAAACATATGACTGGGACATTAAATCGGTTGCATCCTGGTTTCACTGCGACACGATCTCTATATTCTTTACCCAGTTCTGATTTTACAGTATTCACATGTTTTTTCCCTGTCACTGCGGTCACTAATTCTTCCATGGAAAATTGGCAGTCACGGTTCTCTACCAAGTACGAATACATTTCTTCCATTCCTCCGGAAATTTAGTTATCAGATTATTTTTGGTTTCTTTACTCAGATGTATAGGCCTTGTAAAATGCGCACGGCATTCATCATCGTTAGCAGCTTCCTCGGCGATTAAATCATTTATGGAGGACTGGCGAACAACAGCTACTTCACTCCACTTGTCATTCCTCACAAGACCAGCCTCCATACACGTTTGTTGCATAGTGGCCGATGTTTGGGGTGTCCTTCACCATACACCTCGTAGGTCCGGGGACTTTTTGTATATTTACCTCCTATCAACTCCAAAAACATCCCGGAAGTTTGCTTTCTGTCCTCTTTCATATCCTCTACATCCTCTTCTTGACTGGACTATTAGAATAAATTTTTATTAACGTTTCCTTAGCCTTATTTAACAATTCGTTCTTAACATAGAAATCGTAAACAAAAATTGAACCTGTTGCGATTTTACTTTACTATTCCTAAGAGTAGGTGTATGCAAATATTTTGAGATTCCTCAGTGAAATTGAAACTTAACGTAGACGAAGAGGTCAGAGCGAAAATTAATAAAGTTATTGAAAGCGTTCAAGTCCTGATAATGCACCTTGCTGTTAAGTATACTCAATTTTTCCTGGGATCCTACCATCACCTCTGCTTGCCATGAAATTATCTTTCATCTGCCAAATTTTTCCGGCCTAATTGGTCTCTCCTACATTGAGTTCCGGTTTTATAAGCTCTGGTTGAATATTTTCTACTCCAACTTGCAGTTAACGTTTATCAGATGTTCTGAAACTGAAACTAAGTGAGCTCATTGCCATTTGAGTTTACAAATGCCTGGTAATGAGTCACTGATATGATACTGGATTAAATTAAATTATATTTTAAACACACTGTAGGAATCATAATATTAAATGCATCATTTAACGTCAAAATAAGTACATTACAAACTAAACATTCACATAGACGCTGACTTACATTGGTACTGCAAGAGTTGGCTGTGGTTGTTAAAAATATGCTTGCTTTTATGTAGAGTATCTCAATCACTCTGTTATAGTTTTCGAAAGGGATAAGAAAACGAACATTCAAAAACATGAGCCATTTACTAAGATGGTGTGGTTCTCGTGGTTTAAACCATTTTTCCAGCGTTATTCTTTTGTTTCACTATAAAAATGGCTTCATGAACAACCTTTGCATGGTATTAGAGGAGAGAAAAGACTAATTTTTAAAAACTAATGATTATTCAGCAGGGGTTTAGAATAAGGCTGTAGTAAGAATAATAAAAAATGTGAGATAAATTGAGCTGTCACTTTTCTTACATGCGACAATTGTAAGAGCTTCGATAGAGGAAAGAAAGTTCGTGAAATTGGAGCGGGAAAAATTATTTTGAAAAATGTTTAATAAAGTTTCCCAATTTCTTTTCTAATTGTACATAGAATGGTGTTTCAACTTGTAGGCAGTATATGATTAGTGGGGCACAAAATAATTGATTAAGTATCGGTGTAACCTTAATGCGTGAGAGAGCCACTGGTGAAGAAGATTGATGTGTATTTATTTATTTCTCTTTCAGTACGCATGACAATCTTTCATGCTCGAATTGGCTTCCTCGTTTGCTCCAAAAATATGATTCGACTCGTATTTCCAAGTTTTTCGCGTTCACCGCTCCTCGCAGGATCGTGGCAGGAAGGGAATCATTTTGAGAGAGGGAGAGCGTCCAAACACAATATTCCATTCGGCTGGGCTTGGAGCTGCAACTCTGTGCCCCTCGCCTGACTCCTCCTCTGGGACGCATGCATCAACGCACTTGCCTCGCCACTGCGCGCGAAAGGGGGCACGAACGAATGTTTAAAATAAATATAGACGTCTCCGCGTAGGGAATGCCGGGATTGGGAAACGGGGAGTCCAGGGGGGGGGGGGGAAGGGGGGAATTGGGGAAGGGGAGCAGTCCCGCAACCCGATTGCCTCGCGTCACATGAAAAATTGAGATTGACCAAATCGATTTGCTTTTGGAATATTCCCTTTCATTCATTCCCCAACGCTATTTCCCGTTTTCAAACTTCCGAGTGGTTGTGTTACAAAATGACGTGATGCAGGTGTTCAACTTCAGTAATTCAGTCTTTTTTACTTCTCCTTCCCATACCTCAACCAATACCATCTCAGGGTTTCCCAACATTTATTTGCTATACTATCACCCCCTAAAACGGTTTTTAGACTAAATGTTTTCTGATTCCCTCATGTCAATTTAAGCAAGAAAATACTTCATATTTGCTGTCATTTTTCAGTGGTTTCCTGGAGTCTGATGCTTCTTAGTTGGAAGTTCAATGTTGAAATTCGTGTCAATAAATCTAATTTTAATGTCATCTCTTGACAGTGCCTAGTCACAGAAACTCTGAGGAGACCTTGATTGTATTGATCCATGACTATTTTCTCACCCCCAAATTTTAGTTTTTTCCCCACAAGGGGGCGTTCCCCCCCCCATGGAGAACCCCCAGTCTATCCTATGAGTCGACAATAGTTTGGAACATATAAATGACTGACACTTATCACTCCTTGCGATTTAATAATTATTCGAGAGCCACAAGCTCTACTTATATTTAAAATTTAAAGTGATTCTTTAAAAGTCTTTATCATTCAATTATAAGGTTTTCAAATGAATTCACAAACATGTTTTTATTAATCAGTATTGTCTATTTTTTACTTATAAAAATTTTATTCATAGTTTTGCATTCTCTTTTGAGTGCTTCATCAGGAATTTAAAAAACTATTAATTCATTCCTGATTTCAGCTTTCATACAGATTTCAGCAATCATACAGCTGAGGACTCGTAAAGTTACATTTCATATTTAATTTATATAATTGCTTTTTTTATGCCAAACAGAGAATTCGAAAGTATTCCTTAAAACATGCTTAATTTATAGTTCAAATATATATTCAATACTTGAAAAAAACAAACATTTTGTGAGTAAAAACCTTTAAAAAATTCACAATCGAAAAAATTAGTTTAAAATTCAATTTCACTTCTCAGCCTCATTTTGCGTAACCAAAGAGCCGGATATTGCTAGCGGGCCTCAGTTTACCGTCCCCTGTCCCACTCCATTCTCAATTTTAAAACTTCCGATTGGGCATTTCAGCACGGCGTGATTTAATGGCGCAGGGGTGGGCGTCATGCAACCCCAGCTCCAATCCATTGAGTCTCTTCCCCCTCCCTCCCCAGTACCTCAACGAATGCTCTAGCCAATCACGATGGATTTCATTTATAAATGAAAAGGAGGCACAGGATCAAAAATTGGAACAGGCAACCGAGGTGTAACGAAGTGACGTCTAGTTTTTTTTACTATTTTATTTTATATGAAGGACATCAAGGAGAAAGGTTGGGATTGAAAAATTGGTTTCCTCCCCACCGTACCGTACCCTTTTCCCCCTTCCTAAACGCGTTCAAACCAGGGTTCCCGGCCCTGGGAGAGATTGCGGTGCGGAATTCAGCAGCACAAACTGGTGGGGGTGCTGAAGCTTCGCAGCACGGTTGCGGTAGAGTGAGTATTACGAAATAAAAAAACAGAGGAGAGCAGGATGGAGCGGTGTGGGAGCCGTGAAATGAATTGACTCTCGATGTTTTCGTCCACGCCGTTTGTTTTGCCGTGGCAACGGAGTGGAATCGGGAGGTTCGGCTTCAATTAATTGCGGCGGTGACGGAGGGAAATCTGCACGTGCCATCGTAATTATAGATATACCCCTCGTTGCCCTGATTACGAAAGGGATCGAAGCGCCTAATCATGCCATCTGTTTACAGGCTGGACGCCACAAAAAAGAACGTTTTTTAAGTAAACCAAAAAAAACTTTATGTTTGCTTAAACAACGTTCTTGAAATGCATGCTGATTATGACGTTCTTGTTGTAAACTATTTTACTCTTTAAATGTTTGTTTGAACAATGGTTTATTTTTATTTATCATTTCGTATCTAAGCATGTTATTTGCAACCGAATCAAATTTTCAGTGCAAGCATTGTGTAGCAAGTATAATAAAATATAATGCAGTGATTGTATATGTTAAAAGTAATGCGAAATTGGCCTCGAAGTATCATTAGAGCCATAGTTATTTCTATAAATAGCTAAATAGTTATAGAAATGTATAGTTAGAAAATCATTCGCTCTCAGACACTCGCACCAGGTGCTCTAACTAGTAAAGCTTCCCAGGTATCCTCTTCTACTGTGAATTTCGTGGAGACTTTCAGGAGCGAGTACATTCAGGAACATATCGCTTAGGGAAATATTTAATATGGTATTCAAACCACAAAAGTGCTATTGCTCAGTAAACAATTGATAAATTGTTATTGTTCACATAATGCATTTGTATTTACAGTGGCTACAATATGTGGGAGTTTGCATTTGCTCCCTTTGGAGAATTCACTCCTCAAAAGCTACCTCTACTAGGCATGGGACAGATGTTAATGATATGAACAAATTTTTCCATGGGACAGATGTTTATGAGATGAACAGTTTGCCTTCCGCCTTGCTGGAGTTGTGCCGTTTTAGGTTTTCTAGTAGAAATGGATTTCCAGGCACTGCTATTCTAATAGAATGAATTTTGATTGAGATGTTTTTTCTCCATTTGGATCATAACTAATATTTTTTGGCATAATTATTTGGTTGAATCGTTCTGAAGTGACTCAATTCAGTGAATTCTACTGTTACCTTCAAGTACTTAGGAATAGCGCTGTCACATTGTGGAAATATAGAAGAAAAAGTTATAGAACAAGTGATTGAGGCAAATTAGATATCGGGCTGTTTTAATGATGCCATCTGGAAGAATGTTTACGTAAGAAAGGAGGTTAAGTCAAGAATGAACCAAGTAATCGTCAGACCAATACATGGAATGTACAAGACCAGAGGCAAATAAAAAATAAAGACTTCTAGAAACCACAGAAATGAAAATTCTTCGAAAACCCGGGGGCAACCTTATTGGATAGAATGAGAAGTGAAAGACTCAGAAAGGACTACCACGTAGTCCTTTCTGAGTCTTTAGAATATCAACGAATAAGTAAACTTGTGAAAACAGGAATGGAATGACCACATAGAATGGAAGACGTAAAAATAGTAAAAATTGCCAGTGATCGCTTCCAGGTGGAAGAAGAGGTTTGGGCAAACTAAAAAAAAATTGCGGGAAAACGTTGATATGGAATTGTTTAAGGATTTCATGAAGGAAACTTGTGCAAGCCTAGGAATAAAGTGGCAGGAAGAAGATACATATCAATGTGTTATTTTACCAGGTGATATTTTGCCAGTATGATGTTTATCACTCACGATGGAATATCGTGGCTGATGCTTTTCTCGGCGATGGCAGATTTTACCAGCTGTTCAAGCTGAAAATATCGCCTATTTTCTTATAGTTTTGTCGCTTAGTTTCTCGCCTAGTTTCTCTCCTAGTTTCTCATATATAGTTCTTATAGTTTCGTTTCGACTGTGCGTCCCTTTTCCCCGTTGTACCCCTCTCGGCATTCACACCGCGACCCGATGTACACCTGGCAGCTTGAGATCTATTGGGTCCTTAGCTCTTACCAGCAGATTTCATGTCAGCGTTTGGCTGGTGGTTCGTAAATTGTCACGATAGGTTCTGCATCTATACAATATTATCTATTTTCCAGGATATTGAGGAAATGAAAGGTAAGTATTTCGGCATTGAAAGGTAGCGACAGGCTTTCTATTTCTCTGCTACACCTTGGGTTATTTACTCTTGCGCTTTTTGAGTATGAAATTAATGACAAAATATGTTGATCCAATGATAAAATGATAGACACTTCATCAACACTCAGATCATCTTTGCCAACAGCTGCTCGTAAATTTCGTTAGTCCCAAAATGTGTTCTCCAACCCTTAAATATGTCATCATGAATTTCTGATCCACGGTTTTATAATCCATAGTTATATATTTTTGCGGTATAAAAACTGACTGTTATACGTTCTCCCATTGCTAGCACAGACAACAACTAAGCGGAAATCTTATTAAATAAACAAAACCATAACTGTCACTACCAGAAAGTCAACGTCATCTTTCAGCTTAAAGTTAATTAGACATTTTCAAACCTTTGGACCTTATGTGACCAATTTCCCTACCTACGTCTGTTTTAATGGCTCGTGACCCATTTTCATACGCGGTCATCCGTTTGAACTCATGTCAAGTTCAAGAGCAAAACTGCAGTCGCACCGTTTGGATCGAAACCCTAGCTCAGGGAGAATATTCGTGCCCAACAGGACGTACCGTATGCAGGGAGGCCAATGGCGATAGGTCGTGACAGCACAGGATAGTTAGGAAAAACTGTGACATCTTTTGCTGTGGTCGTAAATTATCAATCGTAATCGCTCTTTCTACCCTCTTTGAAACACAAAACAAAACATGAATCAAGGTATGATTTTTCTAGATAAATTATCCGTTGTACTGTTTAATTTCAAACTGAAAACATTGTATCTCTAATGATTGCTAGTTTAATTTAGAGACTCTCTTCGTCCAAGTAAGGGACGAGGATTCAGCTGTAGTTGCAGGCAGGAGTACCAGGATCCTCAAATAAAATATTTCCTAGAGGACCCCTTCGTAAAAGGTAGGACATCATATGTTTACGGAAAGCATGCTAACTTAGCCATTTTACATTTGTTTTAAATACAAGGGTTTTGCTCTCTCGTTAGTTTTCAATCGATTGTGTCGGAGTAGTTAACAAAAGTTTCGCGCAGAGAAAGTGGGGCTCAATGGTAAATTTCTCTGCAAACATCCATTTAACAGAACAAATAACAATTTTTGTCAACATTTATAGTTTATAATATATTTTTATCTCATATAGCCACGACCTTGAGCAATTAGGAAATTTTTAGGCTTGCATCGCGTGTCTGCTGCATGAGGGAGCCGACGCACGGGCCGCGTGAGAGAAAATTTTAAATGTTTAAATATTTATAAAAAAGCATTTATGAATCGCCACAAAATTTTGTTTTAGGAATAGTTAGCTGGGTATTTTTAGAAAACGGAAAAAATGTTTCGGCTGATTCTGAGATGGAATATTTGAGAAAATTTTATCAACATTTTTTTAAACATTAGTAGTTAACAACAATAGGGTATAATTTTTTAGGAAGAAAATAATTTTTTATTGATATATTTGCATTCAAAAAAAAATTAGCTTTAATAAGAGCTATTAATCATTGTTGTATGACAATTACAAGCGGAGATAAATGTGATAATATGATTTAAGGTTCGGATTTTTGCTAAAAGCTCGAAAAAATGAAAATATTCATAATTCGCTCAAAATATTTTTTTTCACAAAACGGTTTGAGGGTATTCAGTTGGAGTTAATATTGTACCCATGCACCAATTTTTATAAAACTCTGAGACCCTACGGGACAAACGTTTGTTGAATTGAGGTGGAATGACCCATATACATGTGAAGTTTATAGTTGTTAAAAGAGTAAGAATCGTACGCTGTCGTAGGCTGATACAAACATTACCCGATGATCTTTTAATCTGTGAAATCGGTTATTCTCAAAATAATATTCCTGTTGAATAAAAAATTAGACGTCCGCTGTGGGTTGTTGATATTCCATCAAGTAACGCCACCAAACGTTTAAGTTTTGACATAATTTTTACCTGCTTGAACATTCTCTTCAATGTAATGCATTAGGAAATTTCAACCTCTTGAATCTATCATTTCCATGTATAGGTAAGTGCTATAAACGCGTCGGGGGAAAATGAAAGCTACTCTAAAGTGGAAAATAATTAAAAACGGGATTTGAAAAAAAAATTACGATGAAAGCAATTGAAATGCTTTGGAGCCTCTATCAATTAACGCCTTGAGGAACGCCGTTCGCACCGGCGGAGTTATGGCTCCATCTGATAAAAAGGAAGAGCTATTAATGGTTGTTACGGCGTCAGCCACGCCCTCTAGAGAGCCGAGGTATGAGTTGTGCGGGCAAGCACTATCTCCGGCGTTAACTTGGACGACCGCCTCGATGCTATCTCCCGAGTCGCCATCCATCATTCACGGTGAACCTTAAATTTCCCTTTTGTACAAAAACACGCCATATCACAATACCATGTCATGTAGCGGGGCGGTAGATCCTACACAGCAATGAAACATTAGGTCTTATTTGTTCCTAAAAGACGGTGCCCGTTGAATTTCAAAGGAAAGAAGAAAAAAATCAATTTGTTGCACAGGGTTGAACGGATCCTCCCCAAAATGACGTGGAAAATGCATTGCTATGTAGCAGCCATTGGCAGCACAGTTGGTGTTAAAACATTTCTAGTATAATCGCATTTTAACTATGTTATATTGATTGTTTAACGTAAGGTTTCATGTGGTTCTACCGTGACTGTGTGAGTCAAAACAAATACTCAATTCCAACTTATTTTTTCATTGGTTTATAATATCCTGCTTTCACTGATTACGTGCGTTAGCTATTGAGAACCCAAATTAAGTAACAAAATATCCAGAATATTCCGCGAATATATTTTTAATGAGCACTTTTTTATAGCAATGGACGCCGATTGCAGCGCCATATCTATGGAATTAAAGTCTTGGCTTCAATAATCTTAGTAATAAGCTAAAAACTCATTAACTAAGGCGGTAAGATCACTTTTAATTTTAATCAATTTCCTGCGAGTTTTCACTTACTGTTAGTAGTTTTCCATGAAAATGGCATTTATAATTGATAGAAAAATATAATTTTCCCCCAGTAAAATGAAATTAATTTGCAGTTTTCCACTTTTTCATATTAAATATTGGTTTGTGCGATCAGTTTCTATGTATCACATCATTGTCAAGCACGGTTATTCTACTAAACAAATAATATTTGCATATTTAAACATGTCTGCTAGGGAGTGAAAATAGGTTGGAAGTATTGACGGGAAGGCTGAAGCTACTATAGTGGGAATCCAACCTTTTTTCACTCCCTAAAAACAAAGTTTAAATATGTAAATATTATTTGTTTAGTAGAATAACCGTTCTTGACAATGATGTAATAGATTGAAACCGGTCGAACAAATCAATATTTAATAGAAATAAGAGAAGAACTACAAATTAATTTTATTCTAATGAATCAATTCCACTACATCTGCCCGAAGACAACTTTATTTATAATTATCCCCCGTGTTTGTCTTCCACTGTCGCATTTAACACCATGTAAATTCAAGTTCAATTTGGCAGAAAAATAGCTTGGAAAGGTAACATTTTGTTGTTCATATAAAATAGAGGGCATGTTTTTCTATATGTATCCAAAATATGAACGAAATGGTATATAAGTCCTTTTATGGTGGAACCATCTTCAGTTCCTCGGGCATAAGTTCCCATTCCAACCCCATGCTGCAGTTGCCAAGTAAAGATAAAATTCTTTTTTTTAAGTAATACTTAAACATTTACTATTTCGAAGCCAAATATTCAAAGTTATAATAAAAAACCAAGCGTATACGAAACTGAATCGGTAGAATCAAAACCCTACTTATAAAATATAGTTTCAAATCCATCATACTAAGCATTTCAAGCCTATTTCATGAGTGCAGGTAATTTTTAAAAAATCAGACAAAAACCTCTGCGCTAAATCCGATGCTTTCCTCATGCCTCGTTCACACTACCAATGTAGCAACCATCGTTAGTACCGTCGTAGGTGCTAACCACCGTGAACGCGCGTTGGTTACCACTGGTGTAGTAGTTCTTAAAGCATAACTTAACAGTGGTCAGCGCTGGTGTCGTGAGCGGAAACCGGAAATTATGAAGGGCGATAATGAACAAGGTCATTCAAATCAAAGTAGATGTTGCTACTTTGATGGATAAGCAAAGAGGAGAGTCATTTGCTTTTTAAACTATTCCGAAATACTCCAAAAGCCACAGGGATGTGGGAATTCTTATTTTGTTCACTTGCCCTGTTCTTTCTCATTGCGATTTAGTAGTTAGGGCAGCACTTACAAGTTATGATAGCAGTGTGAATGCGTGTAGAGCTGTTACGAGGCTTCTTACGATAGTGTTGTGAACCTTAGCTTTACGGAAGTAAAGTACGGTTAAGAAGGGTCCACATAGGGACTCCTGTGGACCGTAATATAGTCAATTAATCCTTCGAGGTCCGAAGGAACACGTATGCCAAATTTTGTTAGAAATTGTCGATGGGTTTGAAAGTATATAGCGTTTAAATAAAAATAATTTAAGTATAATAGATTCCAAATATCCCTCCATTCATAATTTGAAAATTATAGGCATACCTAATATAAAAAATAAATTATTGGCCCTAAATTGGCTCACGTAATTTCTACAGTTGTAAAAGACATATATCCTGACAATCTAACAGTCATCAGCTGCCATCCTTAACGGCTCAAGTGATGAATGAAAAATATGGATAAATGTTCCTTTCACGATGCTCACACCTATCGCAAAAAATAACTTGATGGAATTTTCTTTCAAAGTGAGCTTAGCGGGTTAAAGCATGAATGGATGCACACACTTCCTCCAGTGGATCAAACTGGTCCTTTTGAGAATTTTATCCACCCCGCAAAGCAGTTTTATTGCTTGGAAACATTAAAAGGATTTTAAATCATCTCCGCCTGCCATAACCATTCTTCTCGAGTTTTAGTGGTATAATCTTTTAAAACGTGGGACTTTATAGCTGCGTTCCAACAGTAATAAGCAAATATTTGCGTTGTTCTAAGTATCTACTTTCCATATTTTGTTCAGCTTCTTTGCTAATAGGCTCTCTGCTTATTTAGTTCTGAATATGACATTAAATCCGCTAACACAATTGGTTTCTTTAATAGATGTCATGCATACTTAGCTGCCAAAAAAGTAATTCACTTATCGTACAATCGAAGGACTAATATAGCGTGAAATATAATGCGTGGCATGGCAAGTTTGTGCGACCAGTGGTTAAATCATTATCATGATTAGCAAATCGGTATCTATAACATTAGATTTTTTTAAATCTGCTTTGATTTTTGTATGAACGCTTGATTGGCAATCCGGTGGACACTATAAAAAAGATCACCTGCTGACAAACTATAGGCTTAGCAGGACTATATCTGTTACACATTGTAGGAATACAAATTATAAACTTATGAATATTATAGCATTATGTTTTGTGTTGTATATTATGTGATTTATATTGTAATAATCCCTGGATAACTACCGAAATCGAGAGACTAATAAAACTTGTAAGTCTATCTAAAAAAAGCGTGATTTTAAAATCAAGATTTTTCAAATATTATCCACTGCCTAAAGAATATTATAGGACGAAATAGATTTATGAATGCTTAAGAATGCAAGTGAAAACTCTCAGATCTCTATTTCTCAAGCACCTGCATCCAAACATTATCTTAAGGCTGTAACACTCTTGAACTCTTGGCATATCGATGAAAGAGTTTGTTTACATCCATGTACCCTCACCGATATTCAGATTCAAAGAAAAGACCTGCCTTTTATTGGGTCTCCCATACATACTTTTAATACTGCTGCTTTGGCTAGAAAATTTTAAGTACATTCAATTGAATCATACCTAAATCGTAGCGTTTACTTTAGCTAGATAATATTATGAAATAAATTATGAATATAATATCCGATATTCTAATTCAGCATTTCTTGTGTTTATGATTGCCATTAATTGTAGTAGTAGTAACCTTTACATTTCGCTTTTTTTAGATCAGCCGTTCAGTGTGAGTGTATTTTCATTCATTTTTAAATGTAATTTCTTAAGAGGGATTCAGAAACATACAATGGCAATATTAAACAGTCTAGTTTCTTAAATAGTCTAGGTTTGGATTTTTTACCCGCCCAGCATATGCAATCGATTTCATTTCAAATAATTAATAAATATCTAATAAACGTATGTACTTTTTAATTGGATTCATCTTTCTCTTTTATTCTACTCCATGCCTTCAATAATACTGAGTAATAAATTAAATACGGCATAAACATCAGAGCACTGGAATCGCAGTTTTATTTGCAAGTTAGATCAATCAATCCGATGAATACGGAGACCATTCACCCACAAAACTTTCCCGTTTACAAGGAATCAGAAAGATTTCGGCTTCTGGCTTCGAGTCCTGGTAAAGGCGAATGTTTTTTTTCTTCTGGGGAATTTTGAGCTTTTAAAACACTATACTGAGCTCTCTAAATAAAGTATCCCAACGGTCTGCTAAATTTTCATGCATTGTTATAGCTATGCATGAAAATATGTATAACCATGAAAAATAAATGCATAGCTATGCATATATATTCCCCGAATAAATCTTGGATACATTCGGGGAAGAGTTGACTTATAGTGTGAGCTAATTTGGCTCCATATGAATTATTTTATGTTAGCGCTAAAATAATTCCCCTGTTTTTTATTACTTTATGAGACATCGTAGGATCATCATGAGATGCAAGATTTTATTTTAGGGTTCTATATAGGTTTGGAAAATTTGGATTATTTAACCAACTATCTCACCGCTAAAATTTTTATGAATACATAAATATTACCTACTTCGTTTCAATGTGCAAGTTAAGTTACTTGAATCAGCTATTAGAAGGATGACGACTTAATTTCAGTTTATAGATTATATTTCCTATCCTCAGTAATTACACTGATGTAAAAGTAAAGTTGAGCTCTTTGGTTTTATGATCAAAAACCAAAAAGGTTACATAAAAGGGTTTATAAAAAAATAAAAAGGTTACATGTAATACAAGGACTCGGATGAATACAAAATAATTAAAGTTCTTTCTACTCTTATTTCTGAGCAAATGTTACCAAATCTTATATATATAAAAGAAAGTTTGTTTTGTTTGTGTTTCATTCACGCTAATACCATACATCTGATTGCGATGAAACTTTGGTGAATTGTTGCGAGCGTGTCCATAAAGGTTTCTAAATTATAGAAATGGCTAATTTTGGGGTTGTTTTTGCCCCAATATTGTTAATATTTACTCTCATAAGAAAAGCATTGATTTTTGTGGAGGCTTTTCTTTAATTTATTTTTTTAATTATTTTCACTCAAGATATTGGATAACAATTTGTATCATAGAACGCATAAAAGAATGCAGTGTTAATTATTTCATTCCATTTTCTTATACGCTTCGTTTTTGTCCAAGAATTGCGTTTTTTTCTCGAAAGTCATCAATTTTCTTCCTTTTCAACAATACAAAATTTCCTTGGCAACCAGGATTGAATATCCTCTTACTAGCGATTTACCGAATGACTATTCACGCCTGCAGCATTTAAACGCCAGGTTCAGTGACTAATTTCATAGTTGTTGTCAAGCGACTACAGTTCCCCGTTCGCATTGCCTTCTTAGTGACCATCAATAAGGCAATCGCTTCAAGTGTGTGGATTAAATCTGAAAAATCTATGCTTTCCACATGATCACGAGTGGGACAGCCAAAAAATGTATTTGTTTTTGGTGAGGGCGGTAAACAAAAAATATTGTATATATCCCGAAGAACTTGAATGCATTTTTTCAACTTTAATTGAATAAACAACAAATCATTGTCTTTCATCTATTTTGTACATGTAAATGTGTCTGCTTTGCATGTATGTGCCCACTTAGAAGGAAAAAGAAGCATTGGAACGCATGCCGGGGAAACTTAGGTGAGTTGTTATGCGCGCCCCTTCGAAGGTTTCTGAATTATTAAATCAATTGTACAATAGGTGGAACGTTAATAGTTTCAACAAATGAGTGTTGGCATAGCAAGCCACGAAACAGATAGTTTACGAGTTGCTCAATCACGTGCATCAGAATCGTATCAGTGAGACATAATTTGAGATAAAAGTAACGTAAATTATTTGTACGTAGAATAAGATTTGGTGCAGTGGTCTCTTTGTTTGCTTTTGGATTTTAAATGCTTGTCATAATATTACTTAAAGGACAAGGTTTTGAATTTTTGCATTCAATTTTTCGTATATGCTTTGCTTTTCCCTAGAATTGGATTTTTAAGGTCAAAAATCTAAATTTTTTCAGTACATGAACATAAGAATATTTTATTTACTTATAAACCGCAGCATAGGTATAGAATGGAAACACATGCCATCATTTGATCGTTATGAATTCCTGCGTAGGTACGAGGAATTCATTGAACTAGGTTTTAAATTTGTTTAGGAACCGATTTTGAACGCTGAAAAGATTTGTGGGCCAAGCCATGAAAAGTATGGAACTGAATGGGGAATTCAATATAGAGTATTTAATTTTGCGAATAAACAAAAATATCATTGTCCATCATTTATTTTGTATATGTCTGCTTTGTGCCTACTTAGAGAGAAAAGTGGCATTGCAACGCATGCCGGTCACAGCTAGTATAAAATATTTTTACCATGCTTGTGCGAGGAAAAAATATTTTCCATCGTATTACATAAGAATTTTCTAATAAAGAGGCTACAAAACTTCGATAAGATTTGAGAACAGTATCTAGTTCGCTAGATTATTTTCGACAAGTAAATGGTATGTGCAGGAGGATTGCGTATTTTTCCATTGATCAATCCGAGTCAACAGCAGATATCAAGAGAACCATGGCTTAAAATATCTCCGATAGTGCACGCCCATTCAAAATTTATCTCCTCCATTGAGGACGGGAATCGTTTTGAGTGATGGTGGGCTTCGATTTATCAAGAGCGGGGAAGGTTTGCGCATTTGAGTATCGCTGAATCTCTTCGGATAATCGATATATCTCAGATACATTCGGGGAAGAGTTGATTTATGCCACCCACCGGTCTTATCAAATTTCTCCCCCAGCGGTGAAAAATCGTAGACTCGCTCCGATGCGTCAGAAATACTTTTATATCTTTGCACTCGTCCTTAAAATAAAATATATTTCACAATCAAACGACAACTACATGTGATTTTATAGAATAATTTCTCTCGCAAATGAATACCCACTTTGAATTCATGATTGCCCTAACGTGCAGTTTTTCATCCATTTGGAGTGATTAAGACTGTATTTTAACCCTTTAACTGCTCCCATCGTCTATTGGCGATTTGAATAAATTTTGAAAAAAGGTGTATTTCATCTTTCAGTAAAAAAACGCCTCCTGCAATATAAAATTCAGAGTAATAATATTAGTAAATATGTACTAAAAATTTTTTTAACAATTTTTCCCTTAAATATTAAGTGATAAGTGATAAAATTACGCAAAAATAAGAAAAAAGAAATTTTTTTTTTCCGCCTGTGGAGAGCTCTTTTTCAGATTAATTGCTCAGTTAAAGTTTTAAATAGTGAAATGTTACAAAGTTCCTCTTATGAATTGATATAAATGGTCATTTTCAGTCATTTATGGGCGTAATTTTCCCAGAATGATTCCTTACAATTAACGGGGTACTCAAAAATAGTAATCTTAGCACTACTAATAATTAGTTGAAAAGTATTTATTCCTTGACAAAAAAGTGCATACACTTTCATATACCTTTCACAGAATGCATTTATACCTGAATTTCCAGTCAAATTATTTTGAAAAGATCAGGTTTCTTTTTCTAGAATAAGATTTCATAATATAAAAAGATTTCACTTTGTGGAATTCCATTTTATAACAATAAATAAAACTTTTGCAATCCACAATTTTGGTCAAGACGATTACGCACAATCCGGATTTAAATGCATGTGCATCACCATCAGATGCTTGAATAGTATTCAAGCTCCATCCAATTAGTTTAACTAATATGCAAAATTTGAATAAATGTAAGATAAGTTTGTCAAAAATGCATCCGACAGAGTTCTAATTATTTATTATATTTTGTAAAAGCGTTTGGAAGGAAATATATTACTATAATTTGTGAACCTTACTACACGAATAGACCTATTCTTTTGTTCTCGGCGTTTTGGAAAAGTTGCTTTAAGTGTACTCAATTTTAAGCAATCAGTTTTTTCCTATTTTTCTAATCTATGCAGAAGAAAAATTGCTGAATCTTCGCATTATTTTATATGCAGGAATTAGGTATGTATTTAATAACATTTATTGTGTTAATCATAATGCTCAACGATAATGGCACTCGCAATTAGGATATATGACAATTACCTAAGTAAAATATAATTTTCAAGAATGATCGCTTGGTAAACCAATCAAAATGGAATATATCAATATATTCCACGCGTCATTAGTTCCACTGATCTTACGAATGACTGTTAATAATACTAAAGCCGAACGAACTATTTTGGATTGTGAGTTAACCAAACCATATATAAGTCTTTATAGAGTAATTTCATATGGACCACCGTACTAAAGAAGGTTGGTTGGAGAAGGGTTCATTAAGCTCAGTAAATTCACTATGTATGATTATTTACAGCAATTTTATGCTTTCACTCATGAAATAGTAAGGCTTAATTACATGATATAAAAGAAAAATATAACGTGCTAAAAATAAGCTATTATTTTTAATTACGCATGTACATGTGTGCATTGTTGTGTTCACTTGCACATAATTTGACAACTATAATATGTCCTCTGTATTTTTTTCTTTTAAATCACATTAAATATATATACAAATAAGAAGGAATTTTATATAATCGTTAAATTTTATTCTAATTGGAGGATAGAAAATATTTTACTGATGCATGGACGGTGGAATCCATCCTTGCAACCTTGCAAATATCATATTTTTGCAATTATTTCATGGCTTCGTAACAAGATAGGTGTCAAACTCAATTATTTTTTGTAGTTATACATCACAAAACGTTTTATTTTTTTCTAAATTTCTGGTTTTTAAGCAACCTCCCACCAGAGATATTTGACCTTAAAATTAGAACAAAATTTAAAAACTTTTCAATATGTTTCATAACTTTTACAACCCTGATTAAAGTAAGGCATGCAAGCCCTAAATTTAATTCAAATGGTCAGTAAATACGGCTATCAATACTTAAAATAGAATTTTTTTATAAAATGATCGAGCTACCCATATATATCTCTCAACCAACTGGTATGGGTTGACCCCACATAAAACACATTATTGAATACTCCTTCGCAGATTTCACTCTATAGTATCGTCCGGGCGTCGTTTCAGCAACGATCTCGTAATTGGAAATGTCAGGTCATGACAGAGGACGTAGTGTCACCTGAAATTGATAAGTGGAAGAAAAAGCTGCATTGGAAAACGCATTATGTCGAATAACGCTCGCAAAATTATTGTGTCAAAGAAGTTGATTCGTTAAAATCGGCTCTTATTTATTGAGAAGAACATGTTCTTGAAGGATCATGTTTGAATCCCCTCACGTCCCCATACATAAGGCAGAAGATAGACAGATTTTTTGTAGGAGGGGCCTTCGACAGGAGCCCTTGCACTTAGGTCCTCTTGGTCCATTGTGCCAACGCCATGCCTGTCTGCCACATACAGACAGGGGACAAGTGCGCTACAGTGAACGTATGTATGGTCACCCATCCAACCACCGTCCGGGGCCAACATTGCTTAATTTCGGTGATCTTAGGGAAACCGGTGTGCCAATGTGACTGGGCCCTAGCCCTACATAAGGCTGATACTCAGGGCATGATTTAATATTCGATTGATTTCATTATTGTTATTTGATAACTATTAATTTATCTTTCAGCCTAAAATAATGACAATAGTTTGGTAGAAGGAGGGAGTTAACTAAGCACTATATATAACACAGGCTGCATTCCATACCAAACAAACGTTCGCACAAACAAAAAAACCGCACCATTTCATTTCGGGGTAAGCCTGGTCAAAGTTCGTAGTTATTGCTTTTAGGCTAATAAAGCTGGCTCTCTTTCAATAATTTCCTCCATTATTCCCTACCCTTTTATATATATTTCACTTCTCTTACTCTCATTCATTGCTTCGCTCGAGCAAAACAAACGTAACAGAACAATTGTATGTAAATGTGATCTAAGGATGGAAAACATGACCGGATAGTGGATACCTGCCTCATAATTAAGGTGAAAGGAGAGGAAACCCACTCAAATTGAGTTTCAGGGGAAATTGGAGAAAATCAATTTGTCGCCTTTCCTCACCGGAAATTAGTCCATGTGCCCGTTTATTACATCTCGGTGAACGGAACTGGCCACAACGTTTCAGCTGGTGCTAATCACCAATAAATCGAGTAAATTACAGCCAGTAACACTGCAGAAATTTAATCCCTCTCCGGACCTGGAGGAAAATGAAGGACTACTCCTTGATGATCTTAACTTCCCGACAAAGCTGTACCCGTATGTATGACTTACAGACTGTTTTAAAATAAATTACTACTCATTTTACATCAAAAATTTGACATAATATCATCCTACCACTGAAAATTTTATTTTTCTATTGGACAAGCTAATGTAACTCAGCGAAGGGTATTTTTTTTACCGCCATAATCCATATTTAATGTTTTGGCTAAGTTTTTGACATAATTCCCATATTCAAAGAGTATCAACTAATCTACCAACTAATCCGGTAAATTAGCTAAAACTAATCGGATGAATTGCTAAATTGAATTTCTATTATTAAGTTTCATGGTATCAAATATTTCGCCTATCGTTTTACCTATTTAATCATACCGTATACGAGAAAGGAGTCAGTTTTTCTTGCTTATGCATTTTTGTTATCCCTACCTCCAACATTTTAAGTCCTGGAATTTTTAAACACTCATTCACAAATATTGATATAGGTGCTTTCCTTCTTCATCTAAACTTTCACTTCCTTGGTCATCGAAATTTTCTCATATTTTCAAAACTTAATAAGATGAATGAATTTGTAAAAAGTTATAATTTTTCTTACAATATATTAAATATTTCATTGTTATGTGACATATGGGAAAAACATATAAGTTGCCATCAAATATTAAGATATTTTCAAAAAATAATTGTTTTTTCCTTGTTCTTCCTTACTGCTGTCACCACTTAGTCTGCTTGGTTCCAGAACTTCTAAGATTGTGTGTCATCATAAATTATTGACTTTGAAGAAGGTACCGCCAACTTTTCGAATTTGGTTGGAGTCATTCTTTAGTAGTTTTTTTATTACTAGTGTCGTGGATAAAAAATACTTTGTAGATATCATTTATATTAATCTTAAATTAAAGTTTTTTGGCATAGGCTACGTTAATTTTATCAATTTTATATTAATTGGTGAACTGTAAACTCCAAAGGGAAAGAGAAAAAATTGGTAACTTGAAGTCAAAGTTCTGATTCTTATTGCTGATTTTACTAGCAATAAAATTATTTAAAATTCATTTAAGATATAATGTGAAGTTTTAATGTTTTATTATTCGGCAAATCTATCAACTGAAACGTTTTATAGAAGGGAAGTCGCGTGAAATCTCTTAAAAATATTTACTCTATGAAAATATGTTTTTACCTTTTTGTGACGTTATTTTAAACGCTCAAAATATATTAACTTACTCCGGTCTTCGATATTACGTTCCGTATGTATCTGAGCGTTTTTTTTCTGGATTTATTGAACTTTTTTTATTAAAAGGCTATTTTTAAAAGGGGGAGAAACATCAATTTCATTTCCACATTGGACCGTGCACATAGTAAAGCCAAAAAAATAAGTTCCATAATTAATTATTTTTCAATTCTGATTTCTTAGAACTTGAATGAATTTCCAGTTAGTCCAGTCATTATCATTTTCAGAGCTGAAATCAACCGAAGGGCAAATATCCATCCCAGTAGGTGTCATTTATCCAAGGGTAGAGAGACTAGGGAATTCTCGTTCTTTTCGAATGAACGCGTAATGTAGTTGGAGTATTTAACTTTTTCATGTACAGGTTTGCTAGTAACTTTGCACACATGTTTTACTTAGTTATTTATATTTAAAACAGTGATAAAATTACATTTTTACAGATTTGTTTTTTCGCAATTAAATTCTATTTCGACAGGTAGGATTAAGGCACATGAGATATTTTTGGCAATAATTAGATGAGTTATATGTGTTCATGAATCCTTATTAACAAGAAATGATGCGTATCATATTATTATAATTATTGCTAACAAATATCAGGTTGCCACGCCGAGTCAAACATTAGAAAAAAAGGCATTTAAATAAAATGTTTGCCTAACTATTGAATACAGCGCCCGAAACTCAAGTCATAAAATGCTTTTTCAAAGGCTAAAATGTAAAATATAGCGTACTTGCATCATTCCCAATACTGCAGGTACTGTTAGTTCCACCGTATAAGCAGATTACGTTGTTTCAGGCGTAACTTTATGGAATTTGCTTAGCATATTGAATGAGAGGCAGATGTTCTTAAATGAAATGTGGTCCTAGATTTCTTTTTCGAATTACTTGAAATATTATTTTATAAAAGTGCACTCGTTGAACCACGATTACCGCTCCAGCCACCTTAATTTCCCGCAGACAACATCTTTTTATTTCTCCCCCCATTTTGCCCTCCCTCCTCCCAGTCCACAGTCCACTACCATTTCCTCAGCACGTCAGACGTCATGACGGTTTAATTTACGCCACTTCCGTGTGCGTCCGACAGCTCCCTCCACCGGTCGCTTAATTGACCTATCTATTCGCCTGTGGCCGGCCCTCTATTCCTGTGACCGTGATTTGTCGTGCGCCAAATTCATAAAGGCTGAGGTCGAGGCAAGTCTGGAGGGGAGGCTTGGGGGGGGGGGGCTGTCTTCCGCACCTTCCTGGCACCAACGATCCCACCTCCCTTTTTTACCACTCAACAATTTCCCACCTCCGCATGTGTCTTTGTCGCTTCGCCACCCAACACCCACCCATTTACCTCGTCACAACTCATTTCTCCTCCTCACCCGCACGCAGTGTTGCCAAGACTACAACTTTGTCTACAGTCAACACTACTTCGTCCAAATCATCAATGGAAAAATATAAATTTTTGCGTCTTGTGTAATATCTATATACATTTCATCAAAAAACATGTTTATTCACAACAACAGTGAGCGCACCACCACCATTTTTTCTTATAAAACTGATTACAAAGCAATATCATTAATTTTCACTTTATAAAGATTTTGGTTCCTCTGTTGAGGCTTAATACTTAGTAGCAATGACTTATGCTCAACTGAGAACCGCATTTATGTTCGCACTTGTGACCCAGCGAGAAGTGGAAGTGGGAATCGCCTTTTTTTTACCTCCTTGAGACGATTTAGTATATTTTCGACTTTTTCAGAATCCTGATGATTTTTAAGGGATTCATAAACATATTTGTTAAACATGAATTGTAGAAAAAAGCACCGAACAAATAGTTGAAAAATTAATAAAATTCCAAACCCAAAACGACATAAATGGCATGTCATATTGCATAAAAGGCATACCTTTTAAAAATCGTGAAAAAAAACTTATCAACGCTCGTCTTAGGCCCGCTGCTGGTGATTTCAAGATAAACATTTTAATGTACACACGCACATACCTATCACGCCGTTTTATTTCGGAGTCGGGACATTAAAAAGAGTGTCATTCACTGTGATAGTCTCATAAAACTGTTTCTGCTTCAATAATTTCCCCATTCTGCCCTATCCTTGCATACCTCGTTTGCTTCAGTTACCCTCATACCTATACGCCTTTATTCGTGTACACGCTATATTCGTTTACGCATTCCTATTCCAAAGACTCTTAATACTCTTCCTCTTAAGAATTTGGTATAATATATATTTTGTGATATATATTTGGTATAATATATACTTAATATATATTCAGTGCATTCCCATGTAGTGACAAAACTAGTGATTCCTAACATTGTATGATGATGTCTCGGGGCAGATGTGGTGGAATTATTTTAAATTAAAGAATGAATTATTTGCAATTTTACACTGTTTTAAAAATATTTTTTATTGCAGGACGGGTGTCAAAGTGCTTAAATCTTTGTTCAAGGACAATAGCGCGAGTATTAAACAATGTGTTTATACATTGAGAATCATCTCTAAGCTGGTCAGCATATTCAGAACTACTTTGATCGGCTTTCTCTTTGATAACAGCGAAAACATACTTTTCAAAGTTAATGTGCGTATCGCACATGATGGACTCTTGGGTTACATAGGATCCAACTGAAGTGAGAGCCTTTTCATACACTTCAGGAGTATCTTCCATTGGTCGTTCTTCAAGAGATACTTGCTTCCGAAATTCTGCGTAGTCAATTTTCAGTTCAACAAACAAATCTTTCACAGCTCTTTCGTAGAGTTCGACAACAGCTTTATTCCCAACTTCGGTAAATGCTGCGCTTTTGCCATTTTCAGCCATGATATTCAGAGAGACGGTGTAAGAGGAAAATTTGAGCTCACTCTCTTCCATTAAGGAAATGCAAAGACTTGTCATCAGCTAATCTGGTAAACCTGCTGAACTTGACGTGGAACTACTTCCTCAAAGTGGCAGCCACACCGTTCCGTGACGTCGTTTGCCGGGTTTCCAATGACAAAGTGTTTTGAAACCAAGCTCATTAAATTTATAGCATAGCATATTTTCATATAAAACGACGTCATTTGTTGACAAAGTTTTGGTCCAGTGTATTTAAAAATGTGAGTTTTGCATACAAATATTTTTTAACTATTCATTTTACCCTTTTCAAACACTTCTACGCGGAGCATTCAAATTGTAGTTTTGAATGTGCACTCATGCGTTTTCACCTACTACCACTGAACAGAATGCGTCACACGAATGATGGAAGGACTACATTGGGAGCCGTTGGAGAGACAGAGGCTGCATTCTAGGCTAAACATTCAGATAAGTACGACACGGAGGGTATTATTTTCACCCCGCGCTTTGTCGACATAGAAGTGATAAAATTAGAGAAATACTAATTCGAACTGAGAGGTGCTTAAGTTCGTTCCTTCCACGCACCAATAGTGGTCATAACAGCGTCCTGTTATGTTATGGTGACAACTTAAGACACATCTTCAATACACAATACACTTGTCCACTCCCCCTCATTTTCCCTACTCCCTCCCCTTCCATGGCTGGTGTCCTCACACCCTCTGCGACACGTCACGGTGCCTAGCAGGGTAATATGTAGATGTAGACGCGCACTAATTTACGGAAGATTAATAGACATCACCCGTAATCACGCCATGGAAGTTAAAAAAATAAAATATTAATATTCTGCTGATTAGTTGCGTTCGTATTACCTTAACGCAAAACCGGGTGTATTCGGTACGATGCTATGAAAACAGTTTACCGTGAATGATTGATTTTAAAGAAATTTCGACTTTTCATGAGCGAATATGTGCGAGGGCGTATGTTAAAGTGGCCTAATACATAAGAGATACTTCAAAGACAGTAGCCCTACAAGTCGCTTACAAGACTGATATGCACGATCTTCTACGGTAGTAGAGTGACAATAGCGGTAGTTAAGGAGCCTGCTCCTCAGCGGTAGTAATCGACCGCGCTCTACACCTTCACTGAAAATACACAGGCTTCCATTTCCACCTAAAATTAGCATTTTGATTCTGCGGTAAATTCGCATAGTATCCAGTGAAATCCTGACCACATGACATCACACGCGGGGATTGAAAATGTAAGGAACGAAAACATTTGTCGGTGGAATTTTTGTTACATATGCAAGTATTTATTTCTTCCTGCATATGTTTATTATGCCAAAGGGAATACACAGATATGTTTTTATGACTGATTTAATGTTGAAAATTATAGCAATATATACAATTATAAAACTTGACACACATTAAGGATGCTTAAATATATGTGTATACAAATTTATAAAATCCACAATGCCTGTGAAACTGTGAACCAGTGCGATGTAAAAACGCGTTGAATTCCGAAATTTGGGGATATTTGAAATTACGTATTTATTTTGTATCTCTTCTTTTTTTTCTGGATTTATTGAACTTCTTATTTGAGGTTTGGTCAATTAAAATTCCTTTATTTCAATAAATTAAAAGAAGAGATTATTTATGAGTGGTCAAAAAATACATTACTTCTTTTTTATTCCCGCCTTTCTTAAGGGAAAGAGATGGAATTAACTTAGCTGGAAGTAAGCAGAGTGATTCACTGAAGGTAGCGATACTAATTGAGGCATTACAATTGAGGATACCACTTCCATAGAAGCCAACTAGTATGTGTAAATCCTCTTTAGTACTAGTGCTTACAATGGAGCACTCACGTCATGATAAACGTTAAGTGAATGAATGACGAGAACCACACTCAAAGCTCGTCACAAAACCTCGACTTTTCTTGACCTTAAGCACATGCGTTTCCTACTTCTCCCTCCATAACACAACCACCTAAATTATCCCCAAGCCTTCCAGCCGAACATCGACTTTCTCAGCGGCCCCAAACCTTTTCACAACACTAGAAGCATTAGCATTTCCCTTAGCACTTCACGTGAAGGGGATAAAGGAATACGTTTCATCCAGCGCACCTGTTATCCACCGGCGCTGAGGATCGGTCGTTGAGCTGCGGTGATGCGTGTTTTGCCAGCCGATTAGGAATTGATGATTCATGCCTCGAGCGTCGCTGATAAGTGTTTCATCACGCTCGTATCGTTCCTTTTTTTTATTTTAAGAGGGAGGTTGGGTAATTTCTTATGACGAACGAGAGGTTTGTACAGATAAAATTTCGCTTTCATGATGGCCGCCTAAGAGAGGCCGTGGATTTCAGGCCAAAGGCGAGTACACGTGGGTTCGTGAAATCGCCGGTAGCACTCAGAAAAATATTTATATCTTGATAAATCCGGAAGGAAATAATGGAAATTTGGGTGTAATTTGTAGTTCATATCCGCATGATAATGTCACCGTGTTTTATTTCCAAAAAGATTACGCTTCTAATATTATCTGACCTCACGGGACGGTAGGAACCTTGTGTTTGACCCAAATCATTCTGGTACCATTTTCTCTACCAACCCACTCTGGTCTAATTGTCATCAATATTTGCGATTCAAAATGTGGAAACTAATTTTGCATTATAACCACCTTACGTTACTTAAGTAAAAATTTTTTAACGGCGGTCTTGTTCGAAATTTTTACACGTTGAATGTTTGAAACGTTTGAAATGAAACGATTGCACGTTCTTATGAGGTGAATGTCTGAAAATACATTGCAATAAAAACAAGGACACACATTTCTAACGGTAGGCGTATTCACAGTAGATATTTGACTAACGGTAGGCGTATCCATTCGAGACAATTGATTTTTAACAAATGTTCACACAAACTGTATATTTTAACACAAAATGATTATTATGCATCAAAATCCGGAAAAAAATCCTGTCCAGTGATACTATATGTATTGAGGTTTGTTACTCAATAGTTGAGAAAAAGTGATGTCTGCAACAGAAAGAATACATAATTTTAAGCCTCTTAGCCGTATAAATATTACAGTCATGGTAAAAGTAAAACGGTATCTGTATTATATTTTTCATAAAAAATTGTGCCTTGACACTTTTTGTGATCACAACATGACAAATAAAAGGCAATAAAAAGGATTATTGCCTCTTAAAATAAATGTGATTGTGTGAAACCTCTTTTGAAATAAAGTGAATAGATTAACGCACAATGTTCAGCCACCTGCTAGTTTTTCTCAGTGGGATTTTTCAATTATCGCTTTTTCTGTGGCGCATGACGCAATTCAAACGCATTGTAAGGGCAATAAGCAAGAGGAAAAGAACCATTTTCATTTTAGAGATCAAGTAATTACTAATTTCAAAACCTTGTTCATTTTTGTTATTTATTTAAAGGCACAGTGAGGTAGCCTTAACATAATGTTAGGTGCATATAAAAATTCTTCGCGCTGTAGTCTTAATTTGTTAATCTTCAGTGCAATGTCTGACTCAATTTTGACTCAGAAGGCATATGAAATAATTTATTAAACCCATATGTTCTCTTATATATCTTGTTAACTCCATATATTTTGTTTATCTACCTATTCAATTAACTCATACATGTGTGAGCTAATTCTTTTACATACAATACCTGCGTAGACATTCCTTTATCTCTATGCTGGAATCGAGCATTTCTGGGAAATACTCTTGATTCTAGTCTCGTGTCTTTTAGTGGAATTGTTCCTTTCTCTGCGTCTTCTAAGTTCATCAACGAATTAGTGGCAATGGAATATACTATTATGATCTTCTAACTCGATACTGTCCATTTTGTAATAGCGAGATCTGTCCAGTTATGAAGCTAGTCATATAGGGGTTAATTGTAGTTAACTCCATATTTAATACCTTTACGAATAACGGATATTGTTCTTTTGCGCATGTTTCATTGGGCTCCTCATTCATTCGTACACATTACGCTTCTTTCCTCATAAAAGTTATAAATTTAAGACGTCGCTTTAATTTTTTTTTGTTTCCATTGTGGTAGCATTAAATTGTTTCTTACCATGTAAATATTGTTGATTTATTTCCAACGTTGCTAAATTTTAGGGAATCTTTGAATTAATAACCCTCTTTTTTAGTCTCATGAACGTTTTTAAAAATTTCTGTCATGAGTAACAAGGAGACATTGATTTGATGTAGAAATTTCGTTCTCGATAGCCGAATCAATGGCGTCAAATCTCCTACAGTAAAAAAAACTAAATGATGTATCCAATTGATAACATTCGCAGACAATGCGTAAATGGTTTCAATAGATACGCGATAGCGTCTCATTCCCCGCCTGATACCTCATCAATCAAGCTGTTTAAACACAACATTCTCATTGTCTGGGTCTCTCGAGTTGCTTTCAACTCGGAAATTCCAGCAAAAACAAAAGCAAACTCACGGGCAATCAATCTTCAGTGGCTGATGCAATCATCTGCCTGGGCCACTGGAATTACAGTGACGTTAGTCGGATATCGGTTTGATTATTTTTTAAGCAAATTAAAAAAAATCCTGGAGCCCGTATGAGAGTCAAGTAAAAATTTCCATTCTTTTAAATTACGGTTATGCATACTCTCTTAAGGTTATAATAATATTAAAACCTGTGATGAGAATACAGGTTTTTAATTGAATACGTGATGCATTTACTTTATCACCGAAGGAATTGCGCAACATTTTAGTGATAAATGTTTAAGGATTTTGATGGAGACATAACCTATCTGACAAAATTTACAAATAAAAGTATAGCTTTGAAGTAAAGGCAAAAGATAATTATGATAATCTGACTGAGATGTATGTAAATTTAATACTTATATAGTTCATTGAATAATATAAATATGCATTTGTAAAAATAAAATTAACATATTAATTTCTCTTATTTGGTAGCTTCCACTTGAAAGCATAAGTAAAATGCTACGCAACTATATTTCGGTCCGTCTTTCATTCTTTTCAATCCCAGAACTGTGCATTGCAGCAGTTGGATTTCTTCTACCTTTCTTTTCTGATAATGCTTGAAAACTTAAATAATTTCACCATTTTATTCTAAGATTAGAGTTGAATTAGATGGTCCATAATAGTTTCAACAAAAGTTAGGAGTAGGAAGAACGTGGCACACGTGAAAATTTATCACTATATGCTTTTATAAATTTAAATGTTAACTCAAACCATAGACCTGGAAGTGTATGTTTTGTATCACCCTAAAGAATGGCTTTGGTTTTTATATATTTGCTTATAATTAATAAATCATTCCTAATACATTAATCCAGAGACAATAGGCGTATTTTTTAACTTGAGAACGTATAGTCTGCTTAGTATTAGTAGATTTCATACCTTACAATCGATATTTTCTGACTGTGAGCATAACGATGAAACACCAAAATGTAATTATTTCATTTGTATAGCTGGAAATTGGTTATTATCGAAACAATTTTAATCTGTGGCCATTTAATAGCTTGCTGGTTCTTCTAATTTAAATGCCTTGCTTTTTGGGTTACCTCGAAGAGTAACGAGTCTGTCTCGCAATTTAAAAGTTCCACCATGTTCAAGGTTAACCTTTAGAATTGGTGTTTTGCACTACAGTGTCGTAAAATTACTTTTTAATCCTAATTTCTTCCAGACAAAAACTATTTCCAAATCATTGCAATTTCATAAATCACATTGCCCGCAACCACGCGCACGGGTGCAGAGATATGCACCAAAAGGGGTTGAAATTTTCCATGAAAAAATCCATTTGACTTGACTAGGATTCGGATTCGCATCTCTCAATTGCCGGCCAGGTGTGCTTAACTGGCTAACATCAATTTACTGATAGATTCTCTTATGACGTGCAATTACAAAACACATACTCATATTGGTACTAAATGTTTTAGAGAGACATGATAACACGTGTTTGCAATTGGGAAATCCGGATTTGAATCCCGATCAAGTCTATAGATTTTAATTCATGGTGAATTTCATTCATTTTATGCAGAATAAAGTCAGTCACGTGTTAATGAGCATCCATTAACAGTCTCAAATGATGTGTTTACTCCTAAAATAATACTGCCTTGATTGATCGTTATCACGTTTAAAGTTAAAGTAGTAAAGACATCCCCAAAGGCGCCACGTAGATGTAACTTCCTCCGATACACATGTGAGGTTCGTAGTTTACTTCAAAGTAAATGGCATTGCAAAATAAAACTCACTATACCATAATCGGGATGCTCATTCTACCTGCGGGTTAAAGTTTTTTCCTTGCATGACGACATGAGAATCTGGGAAAAGGTAATACAGCTGTCTACCTGTCGTGCGTGCGAAAGTGGCACTTGAAGAGACTTTTCAAAATTGCTCCGGACGAGCAGCGTTAACGTAATTGGACAGGTGATTGGGATTTGAGAGGCGGACGGACACAGATGCTGCGAAAGTCAACGCCAGAAAAATTTTACAAGTTTGTAAAATTTTCTGGCGTCATTCAATAATTGACTCAGATGAACGAAATGAAAATAAATAATTGAATATTGGTGGTAAACTATATTGTAGGCTATGTGGATTAATAATAAAACTAGCAGCGAATTCAATCGAAGGCATTATAACAAATGTTGCATATGGGGCACCTCTGCGATGTTTCAAGTTCGATAAGTATAAAACTAATAAAAGATGAAAAAAATTATAAAACTACAAAAGGTGTTAATATCCTAAAACATGGTGAGACTTTAAGCATAATTTAGGATTTTCCTTGAGTTATTGATGAGATTGATGGTGGAACTTCTTAACTGTAGCATACATTCAAGTTATATTCATGCACCAGTCAAATTATGTTGGTGCGAAGGCTTCCGCGGTGCGTTGATTTTAAAGATTGCATAATTTGGGTGTTTCAGTGTCGTCATTGTGACAACAGAAACTGTTGTCACAAAACAACAACGAAGATACACTAAAAAAATGTAATATGTTGAATCAAATTTTTCAAGCGGAGGAATAACGTTTAATGACGTTTCTGTTGCTGATGAAAGTCATAAATCATTATTTCAACATTTTCTGTTACTATTTATTCTTGAAAACATGTAAGTTTAGTTAGTTATTCTTTATGGGGCTAATACATATTTATAAACCTAATTTAGATGCAATTTGATGTAAAATAAAGGTTATGGATCAAGTAGAAGTTAGACGTGGTCCCTTGGGAAGCTTTAATCGCAATTTTGGCGAGGTTGTATGATATGAAAGATCAATGAATTAATTTTTTTTGAATTCCGTTACGGTCCTCCAATTTTCCATTGTTGGACATCGGGAATTAAATTCGCTTTTATGTAAATAAAAAGAAGAAAGCATCTTATCCCATCGCTCTATTTACACTTTGCGCATTTATATTATTATTTAACCATGTTTTCCTCGTTTTTCTTAACCGAAGCAAGTTTCAGTGGAAATTATTACAATTTTCTGATAAATCTGGAATTAGTGGCATCAATAAATAGAAAAAACAAGAATATTTATTATTTTTCGTATTAATGGTGGTTTCTAGACTTCTATTCATCTAATATTTTTCAGGGTGAGCCATTAATATTTTGTAGGCGTAGTAAGAGCACGCAGCGCGGGGATAAGAATGCGTAGGTGAATATAAACGACCTTCTAGCCGATTTACGCCTTTATTACTCTGAATGAATGGTTCGGAATTTTCCCACTTGGCAATCTTCCAAGTCCAAGAGAACTCGTATAGCATATTCAAATGTGTATTGCGTGGGCGATGATTGACTATCCAAGGGATGTTATTTTATCCTCTTAGTCATTATAAATTGTAACTTCCAAGATTTTAAGCAGAATTTGAAGGTAGAAGGGAATGTCATTTAATTAGGGCATTTAATACTGTCATTGAGATGTGAAATCAAACAGAGTTAAGATGGGAAAAACGTTGCTTATAACTAACAAGAATAAAAGATAAATGATCGCAGTGTGAATATACTTTATTAGTTTCCATTAGGGTCAAGTATTGATAGATATAATTATTCAGATAAATACGTTTGAATTAAAAAGCACTAACGAAGGAACATTGCTTAAAAACGTTAATATATACATATTAATCAATATACTGCAGTAGGTAATTTATAATCACGGGTTAAATGGACGTTACAAACGTAACTATTTATTTCAGCCGAATAAAATCGTACACTTACTAAATCATTTTTTCAGTTGCATGACAAAATATTAGAGTTCAGTGATACACGTTTTTTGTCACAATAATGCAATGGGACTCCAAATGAAATACTTTTGTGTGGGAGATGATCTTTTAGCATACTTCAGTTATAATAATTTTTAATCGTTAAATTTTAAGAGAGAAGAAATGCTACTAAAATAGACAAAGACATATTAGCAAGATATAGTGACATAACTAAAATGTGAGAGTCTGAAATAGATCATTGTTTTTAATTAAATTATTCTTCCATTAACAGAATAATAATTTCAACTGACAAGAATATCGCAGTGTTTCACTTTTTCTCTGTAATTTACGCCCCAAAAAAAATAAATTAAAACTTTGGGCGCTACAAGATATTGAGAACTTGTAAATCTGATCCTTTTTTAACACAAAACAATTACAACATAAAAAGAAAGCTGTTTCGAAATTTATGGCAAGATGTGATTAATTGAGAAAGGTACACTTATTTTGATGTTTTGCTATGTAATAATTTACTATATCTAGCTTAACCTCTCCTTTCTTTTATTTTCTAAAGACGTCTTCGTACGTAAGCATTTTCTCCCCAATGCCTAAGATACCTACTCACCAAATCGTCATGATAAACACTCTTATAACCGTGACAACATCCATTGAAGTGATCTTTCGCCATTACAATAATACTGTCCCCTTATTTTTTCAAATTCTCCTCTCTGTTTACTCTCCATCACACCTGATAAAACATCCTCAAGCAGTGGAATAAATAATGGAGCGGCTTCTGCCTCCTGTCTTCTGTAACCTTTTCCTCCATACTTAAACGCAGTGACAGAAAGTGAAAGTTATATAAAAATAGAGAAGCCCATTAAAAATGTATTCAATTTGAGGGCACCGCCATACATGGTATGAGAGGCATTTGCAGGGAATAAATAAATAAATAAATGATTACATCTATATTATTCCTGAAAGTTGGGATAAGAATTTTACCATCGTCATTAAAGACAAAATTATTTTCTGCACTAATTCTCTGCATAGAAAAAAATTATCCCCAAAAGTTATTGATTCAAAGGAAATATTTTAAGGAGCGATAATAAATACTACAGAAACTATAAGAGTGAGATATGGGAATTTCACCGATGACTCGGGTGTTATATTGTGGAATGAGGTTACGTGCACACATTCATTTTTTATTGGTTTCAATAATTTATAGGTGTTTAAATTGTACCTACCCTAAAATCTTCGGTCTCAGCTTCTCCAAAGAATTATCTCTGGCGTATTTAATACACATTTCATCTTTTCTTCACGCCTTCTGCCACCTGATAGGTCTTCTAGAATTCCTATTACTTTTCCTTCCTCTCTCTTGCTTACCCAATATTCTCCTCACTATCACCATTTTCAACATGCCGTTCCCTCTTTATTCTGCCATGAGGATATGGAATTATTATCTGGACCACGTAATAAACTTAAATTCAATCAGTAATTCAATTTTAATTAAACATATTCAGTAACTATCACGAAATATATATTGAAATAATGGATAAAAACTTTATTTGATGTTATTTTGTTCTCTCTTTACTTCAATGCGTTAAGTTATCCATTTTTTTGTTTTATTTTAATTCTTTGATTTGTGTTATATTATTATTAAACCTAAACATTTGATTTTATGTGAGTTGCATAACGTTTTTGTGATAGTACTTATTGCATATTAGTTTTTAGTAACTAGCAAATGTTTATTTTTTGCTATGTTTTCTAAATTACACACATTTCTGTAAGGTTTGCTGCGTTGTTTCTTATACCACAAAGTCTTTTTGCATGAATCGACAATATATTCTTAAAGACAGGGTCCTAGAACAATTCATTTATATTCATTTATAAATGCACCTTTCATCCTATTTTACTGGTTCCGAATTTCCGCAACCAGTTTCTTTTTCTTCCTTTTAGGATTTCCGATACTTACTCGTCTATCATCCTCACTATTCAGCTCACTCTTTCCACCTTTTCAACACCCACTATTCTCAAAAGTCGCATACTCTGTTGAGGTTCATCCTTTTTCTTCATCGAAAAATGACCAAAACCTTTACGTGGTGGAAGGGTTCGTGTGCCCCGATGATCCTTAGACCTGTACTGCTGGTGTCAATGCTATTTGCTCCTCGTAGGACAACCCCCGTCAGAAAAAGCGAAGGACAGGACCAAATGTAAACAAAACAACTAATGTAGTTTTTCGCTTATTGTTACTAACGTATCTTTGTTAGAATCGTATCACGCAGGGTTTAACAATGAGATCTTAAGGTAAACACCTAACCTTTAAATTGACCATTTATGACGCAGGAGGGTTTAACGTGGGTTTCTACCGGAAAAAGCCGCACCTTATAAGCCTGGAAATACGCTATTTAACAAAGTAACGATTTTGTGGGTGAGGATGCTTGAAGCTTACCATAGCCTAAGTCCCTGAATCCCCAGATCCACGGACTCAGGGTGAGGATCTAATTCCCTTGCCGTATCAGCTGTGGTTTCCCAGGAAGATCTGCTCCCGTAAATCACTTACCTTCGGTTCAGCTGGTGGTGTCACAAGTTATTAACCAGAACTGAGCTTAGTGTCAATTGTGCGATGAATCAATGTCTCAGGTCTCCCAAATATTGCTTAGGGCTCCATTCATAAGAATACCCCACTGGTGTAAAAATTGTAATAATTTAGTAAAAAATTGTAAATAATAGTAGATCTTATATCAGATTAATAGAGATCTCTTAATTATTTTTAACTTTCCTCAATTTTAGTTGAGTTGGATTTAGTTGCAAACCAAAAAAATAATGAGAGTGCACAGAAATACGAGCGACAAGGAGGATTTCGGGCAACGAACTCTTGGATATGTAAAGAAACATCAAGGTAAGGCAACAAAGAATCATAATCGACGTCATCTGATGGTCAAGAGAGTGAAGAAGATACTGGGACGCGTACGCCGTTGGAATGACAGAAGATAGACCCCAATGCAAGAGGTAATATCTTGCGTGGCAGAATACCGATAGGAATACCACTAAAAAGATAGAAAGACAGCTGGCAATTCACCTCTTAATACCAGGACTAATTTCCAGCTCAAATCAAGATACTTGCCTGCGAAGAAGAATTATGTTTACTTCGCGGAATATTCATTCATGATGAGAACTACAAAATTGGTATTAGTATCAGTGGAAGAACAAACGACCTGTTATCTAAAAGTAATGAAATCTTCAATTATAAACGCCATGAGCACACACCAAAGTTCTTGCTGGGCAGAAAATATAACGGTGTTTGTCATAGCATCCATCACGACGCGACGCGACGCTTTAGTTGACCGACAAAGTCAGACATCTATACAGTCGGAGAGAGGTTAGAGTTTCTTTTTTTTCTCTTACGCATAGCAGTTCTTGGAAGTTAATGTTTTGGGAAGGCTTAGTTCGAAAGTTTAGCGTGTGCTTATTTCCTTGAGGAAAAACCAACATCAAGGAGAGGAGTCACGATATTACAAGCACCTATTTCTCTCTCTTCCGGTTGATGAGTCCTATTTTTCTCAATCCTGCTCTTCCTCACCGAGGGAAGGAAGGACGAATTGGAGGCTGGAGGGAACGAATTAATGCTCTTATAATTCGCGCACCCCTCCACTTCTCAACGCCTCCCCGCTCCCAACTCCCAACTTCTACGCATGCATCAGCACTCCTCGATTCTCCAAAAGGGCGTCAAAAATACATTCAGTCTCCGGCTCTTGTTTATCCCGTGAGCTCGAGGGCGTCTTAGGGATTTCTCTCGAAGTGCGTCACCTTAAAAACTCTATAATTCTACTCCCCTCCATTCCTCTTCTCTCTACGTGGAAACTAACAACAGCATCCCGCTCATCGCTCTGCCCCTCGTATGTACAACTCAGCCCCCCAAAGGCGCCTTCTCCTGTCTCGGAGAGGAGCTTTAAGCAAGCAAGCGGTCCTTTCTTTGAGTGTATTTGCGCATCCTCGTCCCCACGAGGCGTTTCCCTCCTCACCGTGCATTCCTCTTAACTCAACCTCCCCCAGAATACCACCCAAGTGTCATTCCATTGGTCGTTCAATCGTAAGATTGGTTGACTGCAGCCATAAATCTGTAGCTATCTAACGCAATATGTCGTGACAAATTTAGTAGTAGTCAGGGGGTTCTTATTGGATTTCGTTTTTATAAGCTTCACCATAACAGCTTATATTATCGTGAAGCTTATAAAGTACTTTTTCCGTGTTGTGTATACTCAAAAGTTTCATTGATCACTTTGTAGAATTCCTGCCTTTTTGTCAAAAAGAATACTATGTATTTTTCTCACCAATGGCCATGTTTCTTTGTATCCAGACCTTTCGTCAACATTGCCCATTGTATTCCAGCGGAATCGATATAATTGGCAAAAATCAGGATGCAAAATTACATTTACATTGAAACTCTTACCATTTTCCACATTATAGTTGTCTTGTCTCCGGCAAACCTCGAACCGCTTCACCCGTAAAGATGAATCAATGGGATACCTTGAAAAAATCTCTTCCCTCATGTGTTTACCCGCATTGTACCCAGATACCACACAAGTATCAATTACAAAATTCACTCCGTACCTACTTTAAGTAATCCAAACTACTCCACAGCTTTTGACACGATGCGCAACGACCTGCCTTGTATTAGTAATGCCATTGTTCAAATGCACCTAAATATTGAATTGTTCGTGATTGTGCCCAGCGGTTCTTCAGTTGAGTAATCGGCATTATCTCGAACGACTCAAACACAAGATTACTTATTCCTACTGATGTATAATCACCGTAAGACCGGAGGTGCGAAGTTACCCAAGAGCTGTAGGAAAATTAACTTCATGCTATGCACTATGTTAACTGCACATTTTAGAGAATCTCAGTATACGCTCATACCTCGGTACCACGGGCTGAAAAAGGGAACATTGGTCCGATAGAGAAAATTGTCCGTAGGGACCGACACTAAGGTTAGGTTAACGAGGTTACGTTAGGAGTGGCTAATATAAAAAATTACATAACGAATCACTGAGGAATAAATACAGTACTGTACTTCTACTGCAATAGTTTTGTTACACTGATGTACACCAAGATCGTTCTTGATGTACACAAAGTGACTGCCTGACAACTAGCGGTCGATGCTCGAAGCACAGTGTTGCCACAGCTCCATCCGTGGCGTGCGGGACTTATAAATCGAGTCGGCTGCTCCAGATTTTGCCCACTGCTTCCAAAATCAGTTATAGGGAAGAGATCCGTGTGGTACCGAGGCATGAGTTTATACTCAAAAGTTTCAGGCATCACTCTGTAGAATTTCTGCCTTTTTACAAAAAGAATACTATGCATATTTTTCTCACCAATGGCTATGTTTCTTTGTATCCAGACATTTCGTCAACATCGCCCATTGTATCCCAGCGGAATCGATATAATTTGTAAATATTTAGTTCGAGAAAACAATCTTTTCTACTGCGGGACAACCCTAGCGACAAGATTTTTACAAATTAAAGTTGAAACTCTTACCGATTTCTACGTTAAAGTTGTCTTGTCTCCGGCAAACCTGGACCCGCTTCACCCGTGTAGATGTATCAACCGGATATCTTAAAAAATCTCTTTTCCCTCATATGTTTCCTCGATCTATTGTTGTATCCAAATACCACACAAGTATCAATTGCACAATGCACTCAGTATCTGCTTCATGTAATCCAAGCTACATGAGAAACGGCCTGCCACGATGGAAATACCGGTTTCCGATCAGTCACCGAAGTTAACCATCGTTGGGCTCGGCTCGAGTTTGGAGGGGTAATCCTCCGATTCGTCCGAGTGTTGTTGCTTCTGTCTGCACGTGGCAGAGAGTAAGTGCGAAATGACCTTAGCCGTCGAAGCACGAAAAACAAAAATACTACTACTACTACCAAGCTACGTCACAGCTTTCGATTATCACACCTTGTACCTATTGGTAATACCATGATTCAAATCACCAAAATATGGAATCGTTCGTGATTGCACCACCTGGCTCCTCAGTTAAGTGATCGGCATCATCTCGAAAGACTCCAACACAATCCCCAAGAATCAGTCCAAAGCCTCTCGCTCTGGAATGTCGCCACCTAACCCTACTACCAAGCGAGCCGGCCGGTCATAAGATTGCGAGTGGAATGACGCGGCAGGAGATTAAATAAATAAAATATTTTCAAGAGACGCAAATTGTATACCTTGAGGGGGAGGAGGTGGGCTGAATCAACTAAATCCTATATCTCCACGAGCGGGCGGCTCTTATAAAAACATTTGCTCTTCAAGACAGCGGAAAGAAAAATGGAGTGGATGGGGTGAAATGTGAGTTTGAGGGAAGCAGAAAAATAAATAACTATAGCGCCGTTCATGTGCTAGCGGTAAGTCTCGCTGATTCTTCACTTAACTACTATACTAAAAATTCTTGCTGATTAAGTATGAATGGTTGATAATAATATCCAGTTAGTATCTGCATCTATGAAATACCCTGAAAGCCAATTCCAGGGTATATGGTAGGGATTTAGCGGTCACGAAAATTCACTACACTTTATCTAACTATAGTAAATAAAACTTCAGCCATTAATTCAAAAGTATACAACTTGAAAATACCTATCAGATGATGTAATTTTACCATCATGCTCTACACTGTGATGGTGTAGAAACTATTATGATTACAGTACTTGGCAACTACATAAATGAACAGGGGTACAAGAGTTATACAGTGAACATGTAAGAATTATGTCAGTACTACGTTGCAGATTGTCACGATTAACAGCATATCATGTGAAACAAAAACAATTTCATATGTCGCTAAAAATTTGGAAACAATATTATGGCTCGAATGATTGGCTTCTGAGTACATAAGGGACATTTTCGACCAGTTTGGATTATTATCCGCAAATGTTGGCCAAATTGCTTAAGTGGTAATTTTTCCGAGTGGAGTACCATGATAATGGGTCCATCAATATAATTATCCTCTTTGGTTTGCGTCTATTAAACAAACGCATGGATTCTAGTTATGAGCAGGAGATTATGCTTTTCAAAATTTAGGTTGGGTTCCACTTAAAATGAACAATGAAGCCTCATTAATATAATGATATGTTTCAGGAAAGAAATTGCTTCCATGGGAACAACTTGAATGTATTTATTTCTACTTTAAAGTAAAATCCCTAAATCATTGTTACTTTCATGTTGAATTTTACTTATGGAGTTGATTTTAATGCCCATCTATACCATAATGTAGCATAGTCATTCGGTATTAGTGAGTAGCATCCAATTGCACTCTTAAAATATTATTATGGCTCTATACGATGCATTCAATCATTGTTAATAGAAATATTAGAATTGAAGATGTAACATAAAATGTGTAAAAATTATTTTCTTCCGTAACGGATGTTGTATTGATTTTGTTTCGATACTAAAACGGTTCGGTTTCGGTTTCTTGTGCAAGAAAGCTAAAGTCTGCTATTCAAATAAAATATTATCAGTTCTTATGACAATTAATCGCTGAAATAATATAAGTAACTGTCCAATATTCACTACAAATATTTGATATTTTGGCAAATTGAACCAATATCGAAAAGGTTCGGAATACTTTCTCTTTTATTCGAATTGGCTGTTTTAACATAACTAGTAAGAAGTGGTTATTCTCAACAAGCAAAATAAATAATTATGGAAATTTACACTAGTATAAAAGTGCTGTGTATATGCTTTTTTATCGTGCCATCATTTACTTAGCATATTCTTCTCTCATACAAGTGTCATGTCAACTAAATTGGATGTTTACAGTAAACATTCTTTATTATAACTGCCGATTTCTGGAATATTATATATGCCGATGATACATTGGTGCTTGCGGAGATATTTGTCAGGGAGTAGAGTATTGTAAATAAGAAGGATATCGAGGATGAAAAATTTACTTAAGATTCTGCTTGATAAAAGTAGCCCTTTTTCGAGCAGTAGTTGGCTAACAGTAGTACGCATTGCCATGACGATGGCCAAAATTAGATCCCGGAAGGCATCGTGGGTAGCAGAATTCAGAAGCGGAGAGATTTTTTAAAATAAAAAATCAAGGATTAAAAGGTATGCATGAGAAATGGATAACATCGATCTACAAAAAATATCTGGGCAGGTTATCTTTGATTACGAGATAATAGCAAATGTTGGTCAGACACTTCGTTACTGTCCCCAATGGAGACGTGAACGTGACTTTCCTCCGTAGCTCCGCGTGGCAACAGTCGACCAAACCGTAGAGCCGTTAACAAATAATTAATTTGTGTTCTTATCGGTTTCCATGACGGTGGCTTTAGAAGTGTTTTCCTTTCATCGAGTTGCCAGCCGTTGAGAAATGATTAAACGCAAACTTTTCTACCGTATGATTCCGCAGCCGAGTCCACTCACTCAGCTGTCTAAAATGGCTCGCCAACTGATGGACGGACTCTGAAGCCTCTGGCGCCGTAAATTACTCTGACAAAACGAGTGACTCGACCGTTTCCCGCGCCGCAGCGCTCGTTTTGCCGAAAGCAGCTAAAGAACCACACGCACCTGATGGCAGCTGCAACGGCAAAACATCCGTCTAACTCGTCTCTTACATCTTTTTTTATTCCTTTTTTTTCTTGTTTATCTCACGCAAAACAATAGAATACAAGACTGGGAAGAATGCGAGAGAGGAACGAGTGAATGAATGCAGCCTAGGAAACAAAAGAAGGGTAATATTTCCGTGCTGCCACATTCGGGGGCCTAAGGGCGAGATGACAACGTGAATGGAGATGGAAGATAACTTTCAGAAAATGAGTGCCTTGCGATATTAATAATGACGAGAGCTTATCGTGTATCTTTAAATTTATGCATAAATTAATTTCACAATTTGGTTTATCATGCCACGTGGTAACAAAGTAAAAAAAATTAAAAATGAGGAATAACGATTTCTAAAATATGCAATTCAAAAAATTGAAAAAATAAATACCAAAATAATATAAGTATGCGTATTCAATATAAAATAAACAACCAATGCATTTTAAGTTTGAAAAGTCATTCTCATTTTTTAAATTCATATGCATGAAAGTGAAGTGTACCTCCATAAAATATTGGCTGCCCAAAAGTAAAAGAATCGTAATATATATTAATTACACTATAGAGCTAGCTTTGGTAGTTGAACACATTCCTGTTACTTCTCATTCGAGATGCAAGTAAGTATTTGACTACGTGCATTGATGAGATACCGAAAAAATTATAACTTAAATAAAATACTTCATGGAAATATTACCACAAACATGTCGAATTTTAGCTTCTTAACTTTAAAAATCACCACTGATATACATTTATTTTAGCAGTAGTTGTCCAAAATAAAAAAACCGGCTTTTTTCAGAAACGGCAAATGTTTTGACCAAAAACAGTAGTAATTCCCGTGTAGCTGCAATAATAATCACATTATATTGAGTAAATCTCCACCGATGCACTCACGGGAGAATATTAATTTACCACATCCGTAACAACACCGTTTAAAAACCTATTATATCTTCAGGTTATAAAACCTGAAAAAAAAATTTTCCCTTCTGGTTTTAATATCGAGTACTTTACACACTGAAAATAACCGGTTAACCTAACATCGGTTTTTTCCCATAACCGCCCATCCCTACGAAACGCCGAATCGCTGTATTTCCATGGGGCGGGGGAAAACCCGTAAACCCGCTTACTCGCATTCTGACGTCACACCAATCAAAGGGCGTTTCTTCCGCGCGAAAGACATTTGAAATTTTCGCGAACTTTGACGTTCCATAACTACAAGAATATTGAGAATTATGAAGTGCTGCTTTGCAAAATGTCAATGGCCTCAATTTATTAATCGTTACATGCGAAAAAAAGGCTCTTTTAAATTTATCAGTGCACCCCATTGTTTTAAATGTTCATTTTCCTCATGTTGCGATTAATGAAGTGACTACATGAGTGTGAATTAATATAAAGATTACTCCATGGATCTCGCTCCCCAACACTTTATGCGACTATCAAATTGAACTTTTGCAATGCTTACATAATTTTAGAACAACTAAATGAGCAATCGACGAACCTATATCCCTAATGTTTTAAATTTGTTTATGACGCAACTCTTGGCCCTTAATTTAGAGATCTTGAGCTGACATACCTACATAATAAGAGCATGATGTGCATAAAACAGACATACACCATCCCGAATTTCATAATACAATTCATTAGATTAAAAATATTTAGTCGCAAATTTTTATTCAATTCTCATTAATTCCCTTTTACCTTTCGTCATTATAGGGTTTATTAGTTAAACAAGTCATGAAAAATTTTAAACTCTTGAAAACACTACAAAATAATAGCATTAAATCAGCATATAACCAGAAGTATGCAGATATTTTCAATGCATCGGAACACCTATACCTGTACCATTTCGGTATGGGTTTAGACACATCCACATAAGGGTGTACTTAATACCAGTTCCGTAAATATAAAAGTACACCCATAAATAGCCATACCTGGTACTGATTTGTTAAAAGCTCTATTCATTACTGGTAAGCAGCACCACCTATATACAAAGGCAAGTGGTGCGTTCTTCTCGGTCAGTTCCTGCTCGCCTCCATAGATGAGTACCTGAACTGCTGAAGTAACAAGATTTTCTCAAATTGGGTAATCGTTATTTCAGATGCAGATGTGTAACGATGACAAAAGTGACGATTAGTTACATTTCGACCATCCCTACTCAGTAGCACTGCCATCAACTGAAATATAATGATTTCGATGGTTTATTGGTAAGACGATGCCGGTTACAGTTCACTTCGATAAACGGTAACGGTAACAGATAAGTCGTTGCTCAAATGCCAATCCATTGGATTTTGCTTAACTCTAATTTTTATCCGAGAAGTTATATTTTAAGGACCATTTACATTTCCATTGAAGATATTACGAATGGGAATGCGAGGTGAACTCATGGAAAGCATGTTTACTTTTCTGCTGCTAGGTAATAAGGATGGCTTCGCAAACGTAAGCAGCTCCTGAGTCCAAGGCTCCCTTCGCCAAACGAAGGGAGCCTTGGCCAACATGTGGAAGCCTTTAGGGCTAGGTTCGATTATCTTTATGAAAAACGGGCCGCTGGAAAAAAAAGGGCGAAGACTCTCTTTGAAGGTGAGACTCTCGTTACGGGTTTTAGCCTAAAGACAAAATGTATTCGCTTGAAAATGATTTTCCAACACATTTAGACTTACTACGTGATATTTTTCCCCCTCTTCCTAAAGGTCGGTTGTGACACATGAAATAAATTACATCCCAAAGATTCTGAATGCGCTATTCAACGTGAAATTGTAGGCCACTTTTAGAGGGTATTCAACCCCACCATACATCATCTGTGGCCGCATTGGCAAGCTCAACGCCGGAGGCGGCCGTCTGACAAATTCTCCCGACACGACTTTGAAGGCCGAATGAACGAATACATGCATTCTTTTATTTTTTTACTCTCCGGCTCTGGGTCGGCGTTCAGGATTTGAGTGCTTGTCTCGCTTGCGACAGCATGCCACGCGGTCGGGAGTAGTTTACTCTCTGAGTTCGGACGGGACGTATTGGGGTCTCCCGATTCCACCCGGCAGACCTCTGTTTGTCTCGTGTGCGTGATTGATTGATTGATGCATTGTAAGCGGTGCGAAATTGAAAGGGGGTGAGGGGGAAAGGTTTAAAAAAATTATTCCGATTCCAATTACTCACTTCGGATGTTCGTTTGAAGGCCGAAAATGACGAACAACTGTTCATTAAGTTCGCATTTTTTTTCGCTCGGAACTAAATGTCAGCGTTCATGAGGGTGGATTGCTGTCGGTTATCTCTGCACATAAAAGTATTCTGACGGTGGAAGACAATTTCCTCCCGACATTAATTGCAAAAATTAAACTTATGTTGCTGAATTTAACCCAAAAAAGAGCACCTATCAGGCAAAAACTACATATTTCCTTTCCATGGCATATACCTGTGGATAATTTGTTCCAATTTACTACAATTTGTTGCTTCAAAAGCAATGTTTAATATAAGATAATTAAGCATGTTCATCTTTTTCCATTGGTGCTACAGCCTTCTGTCGGCTTTGGCTTCCACTATAATCTTCCTCCAGTCCACTCTAACTATGGCCTTCTCTTTCCATTCTCTTACACTCTTAGCAGCCAGGTCCGCCTCCACTTCATCCTGCCGTGTCAGGCGTGGGCGCCCTCTTCTTCTTGCATTGAATAATCTTCCCTCCCAGACTCGTTTGGGCACTATGTCTTCTGGCATTCTCATCAAGGGTTCCATCCATCTGAGTCTCTGTGATTTGACAAACCTCACAATTTTTTGGACATGTATGAGGTTGTCAAGCTCTTCATTCCAACGCATTCAAAAAACTCCGTTTTCTTGCATGGGGCCAAAAACTGTGTAGGATTCTTCTCTCAAAACACCTAAGTGCATGTACCTCCACTGTTGATAATTTCCAGCATTTACATCCATAAGTGACAAGAAGTCTGATTAAAGTACATATACATTTTATATTCAGTATTTATTTTACTTTTTAACACTCCAATATTTGCAAAATACGCTGTTTCCTCGCGCAATTCTGTCTTTTGTACAAGAAGTCATCGTGTTATCCGAAGCCACCAATGCTCCAAGGTATTTAAAAGATGAGACACCCTCAAATTCTGTTCCGCCTAGATAATAGTAAACCTGAGGTCGTTTACGAGCTTCGGATGTAGACATACACATGTATTTTGTTTGTCCACAGTTAACCTCCAGACCGATTCTTCCTGCAGTTTTTAATGAGCCAAACATTTCCTTCAGCTTCCTTGCAGATCTGTCTACGATGACAGCGTCGTCTGAATACGCCAGTATTTTACCGCTTCTGTAAAATATTGTTCCGCCAGTATCAATTCCCCTTTCTGCCCAATGCTGTGCCGGAATGAACAATGTTGGAGACAGACCATCCCCTTGCTTTACTCCCATGTTAATTGGCAAAGCTCTGCCTGTTTTATTGCCCACTTTAGCCTTAGCCATGGTTTCCCAAATGGTCATTCTCATCAAACCTGATTTAAGCATGCGTCTGATTTAAGCATGTAGTTAGTGAGAAATTGCGTCGAAAATAGGAATTTAGGACTCACATTGAGCACTTATGGTGGTGTACGTTTTATAGAAACGCAAATGAAATTTCAGATAACTATTATATCTAAAAATTAGTATTTTCATTGGTATTTTAAAATGTTTCAGTGTGTTTTTTTAATTTTTCTGGAACAAATCTTTACAAAAATAAGCTTTTTAAAAAGTTTGATGGCACTTGACCACATTTTACTTTCAATCGAGATTTTTTCTACTCGAAATACTCAATTTTTAATTGTAAATCGTGTTTTTATTTTTAATATGAGCATTTTTATATATTTAAATCAAGTTTCTTTTTCGCTAGAGCGTTAACTCAATTTATTTTGAACGGTAAAAATTTAGGGGAAAAGAGTCATATACGCTGCAAAATATATTTTAAACTATGAATATGAAAGGAAGGAATAATTTTATCATATTAAAATAACGGAATTCCGTATAATTTCCATGCATTAGTTGAAAATACTTTTCTTTCATAAGAAATTCATTGGATTGAATTCAGTTTCAGAATTTCTCGTCGATTCTTTCTCTGTGCCGAGCGATGTCGTCGCCTATGAGAGTTGTCATTCTACTTTAGCTATCCCTTGCTATCCCTAGCTGGCAAAGGAAAAGAAAGGCATCTACCTCCGAAATGATTCCTTACTCTGATATTCTGTCAATGGTTAACTTCGCTAAATGAAATGGTACAATGGAATAGCTGGGTTGTTAGGTCACCCACTCTCCCAGCCGCGTGATATGATTGAATGTTCCGATGGGTGACGTCCATGTGGGAAAGGGTATGGTCACTTTCTCTTCTCCAACACGCAAAATTATTCCCTAGGAATAGAAAAAGAATTGAAAGATATGTCACCTCAAAATGAATAGGTTAAAGGGTTGCAAGAATTTCAATACAAATGGGAGTAACCGACCCCGACAACTCTAGTATCGGTGCAAAAATTAAGTAGAATCAAGTTTGGATCGATTTAGAATTAACTATAAAGCTCACATGAACTCAAGTTGCATCAATCTTAAGCTTTTTTCCGCATTTTATCACATATTTTAATTATTATTACAATAGATGGAATACACTTTTTGGAAAAAAGATACATGTACGTTTTTACAAGATAATCATGCAAGCATTAATTATCTCTTTTGATAGCAAGCATTGCGATATACTTTGAAAAAATACATGAAAGATATTTGAATATATAGTATCATTCGGTAACAGTTTTTACACTTGGGCCCTAATTTAGACGCGTGCACTGCCTAGCCGAGCCGCTGCCAACGATGAATTTTGTGCGGCGCCGATAGCACAGGCGGTCTTCAATGTCGGCGTCGCGGCGCGGTTTTAATTCGTTGCCATTCTCACACCTGACACTGCTTTTGGTGAATGGATGCTGCTTTTGTGTACACTTTTCTTTGCTGGTTTACTACCTCTGAATGTGTTTCTGCGTGTACAAAGCTGAATGGTGGGATCTCAATGTCCACTCTGGCTGCTCTGCTTAACCCGGGAGTGGTCGCTAAGCTATTTATCACGCGATCGGTCGCGTGTGAGACTTTTTCTCACAAGCAGATGTGTCATTGATTATCTATCATAGAGCGTTTATTGGCAATATATTACACTATATTTAGACACAATTTATTTCTCTAAATGTTCATTTGAAACAATGATTTCCACAGGTACATAATTACTGATACAATTACGTAATCATTGCTAATTTTACTGGCGATGATATCATTGGATATAAATGAATAAAATTACTATTCTCATGAAGAAATATATATATTTCTAAGGACATACATTCTTATGACTCATAAATTTGAATAAAATCAGACATATCATTACACAGTTACGGACGCTTCATTTATACTTTTTGAGACGGTCGGCCCATAGGAAGAGATAAAAAGTCAGCTAGAAGGACAGGAAACTTATTCTAACTCATGATTATAAAGTGAGCTCAAGTTTCAATTTGGTGTGAGAGAAAATCTCATTGCGCGACCAATAGCGCGTTGAATTCATGCTGAAAATTAGTTCTGGAAGTATTAGTACAAGTCGTTTTTCATCCAAGAACTTAGCAATTTCCCTCAAAAAGTCAGAAATGTGGTGAATTTGTTGTCTGGAGAAAGTTTTTGCACTACCCCTTGCTCTTCACTTGGAAATTCAGGGTGTATTTGACCCTTCTGATAATGACTTCACTTTTATTGCAGACATGAAGACCTACATGCAATATAAGCTTGATCACAGGTTTCCCGAAACTGACTTGTGTGCCTTGGCTTCCTTATTAGATCCATGTTTCCAGAATCTCAGCGAATTATAAGCCGATCCATAGGAAACAAATAAGATTTCCTATGCCACCAATTGATTTCCAAGATCGGTAAAGCAGTAGACTATACATGCGGTAATTAACCGCGAATTCCATAGACTCAGGCATAAACACAGTCACAATTGTCTATTCTGATGAACTTGTCATTAAAAAACTCCGTAGGTAAGTTAGTAAATGAAAATTCGACAACATTTGATTTTTAAAGGCTTAAATATCCTTTTTATATTTTAAAAATATATGTTCTTAAATTGAAAATCTTATTTGTATCAAATTCTTGGTTCTCAGACATTTTACCCTGATAAAAATGTTGGTAAGATATTAACTAAATCATTGCTAATTCATAATACTTTTTAAAAATCACTCAAATTGCAGCTGGGAAATTGACACAATTATTCAGAAGGAAAATTTTTTGCTCGTATTTTAAATAATAGCTTATAGGTAATTCCATGTCAAAACGCCCAATAAACATACCGAAAGTGCCTTCGAGCTCTTCGATTACAACCAAATTTGCATAATGTATTCCATTACACAACATTGTTGATTATGCCCAATTGTGTTGAAAAATATGTATCCGTTGTCTAGTTATGGTAGTAAAAAACATTTACCTTGTTGTACATTTGCGTTTGATATGTCATTGATTTCTCCAGTCGTATCATACTTATGTCAGAGCGAAAATGGTCCTTTAAAATAGAAAGCAACGGTGCTTAATATTATGACGTCTTTAGTGAAATATTTTCAATGAAGCGCATTTTTTTATTTTGAAAACATCATACGCGTGGTTCTGAAAACACGTACCCTATCCATTTTCTTTTTTTTCGCTAGATATCTAAGCTATATTTGTGGTATTAATTTTTCTTTTAAGGGAGAAAATAATTTTGATATGTCGTCTTGTTCGCTTTTTACATCGAAGTTTCGCGGCATCCAATGCTGAGAGGACGGTGGTGCGTGCGAAATCGGCGTGCGATCCAACACCACTCATATGCTATCCTGCGCATTATAATTTCGCAGAATTAGAAATAATAGTCATACAACCTCATGAGAAGTGTCACAAGAAATAAGCAGGTGTACACTAACGTACTGTTATCATATAATCGAGGTTTCGATTCGGAATTGCGAGAAAGTTTACAAAACATTCCAAAATTTCCTCAAATTCAGTTCTTTTTTAAAAAATACGTGCAAGCCATTTCATGGTTGAATTATGTATGGAGGAAAACACCCAATAGGAATCAATATGAAAATCGTTTTTATTGCCTGCAGATATAGTTTATTGAGCAAGAATTATTACATAGAATGGTCCTACGAAATCACAAAGAAGGAATAATTTAGTATAGCTTTCAATTTTTAAGAAGAAATTTCTTCTTTATTTATTATTTCTTTTTTCATTTTTCTAAGTAGTTATTTCATTTTATATTGCGATATTATCATTTACCATAACTTAAATTTTAATTGCAACGAAAAAGTTTAATTTACAGTTAAAAGTATACATGTAAATATTCCTCATACATTTAATTATATAAATATTACACTAAACATGTTTATGGATAACATTTATTTAAATAAAGTACTGTTTAATGCTATAAAAGTATTATTTTTCCCTTCACAAGTGTGAGAGGTGGTCAGCCCGTGGTTGGGCTACCTTTGGAGGCCAAGGGTCATAGAAAGTTATCGTATGAAAGTCCTTTTTTATCCGAGTTTACTCATATATGTGCTCTAATCTAATGCTTAATGTGAAACCAATGCCTTCTAATTCTTCATGTGAATGAAACCATTATCTGCCGCGCACGAGTCATAAACCTGATATTATCTTTTCTAAAGAATACAAGTTCCTACGAGGGGAATTGCATAACGTACGAGTTACAGGGAGAGAAATTGCTTGAGTTACGTGGGAATGAGTCTCTTCCACACCGAAATGACGAAATAAGACATAAATGCTCACCTTGCATGGCATGAAAAATTATAGAGGATATTGAGGTTTCTGAAGTGGACCGTAATAAGGGTAGAGATAGGGGGAAAAATAAGGGCTTTCTTTTTTTTTAGAGGATCGGTTAAGGGTAGAAGAGGGTGCCAAAGTACCTCGCCTGGACTCGTATTGCCCTATAAACGGATTACGGCCGCATCCCGCACCTATTCGCCCTTCATATCTCTCCCGAAGTGCTTCCCCGTCGAGCCTGGAACCCTTTTCGCATCATAACCGAAGGGTATGCTTGCCAAATAGCTTCTCCTGTCTTCCCACTTGTGCGCAGTTCCCCGTAAGAGTCGTTTTTTGTTTGTTTTTTAGTTTGCGGCCACGGGGATGCTTCACTGAAAGTTTATAGGGGAGCCAGTCAGTGTCACCCCTGCGGTGCCGTGCAAAGCCGTAGGCTGGACACGAACCACGCTCCAAAGGCCCTTCGTTCCCATCCGGTCTGTTTTTTTAAGTCTGATTTTTTCGCTCGTAATGCATTCTCATTTTTATAACTCTTAGGGACTGAATTAAACTTAAACAAAGTTTATTACTAAAATATCCATTAAGAATAGGACTAAGATGTATGTAATGTGTTCATCATCATTGGTCGTTTAATCCATAGATGTGTTTAATGTAGCCCTCCATCCTGTCCTATCTACTTCCAGTTCCTTTTCTCCCTGTTAGCCCTTCTTGTGTTCTTTCCTCTTTATTTGGTCGTAATATATTTATCCCTTGGCCTTCCTCTTAGAACTTTCTCCTCCGCTTATTATATTATTATATTCCTCACAAATCCATTGTGCCTAAAGGTGTGCCTAATCTACCTGGTTCTTCTTCTCTGTATAGTGTTACACATGGTCCTTTCCTCTACTACTCTTCTGTATAATTCTTAATTTATTATTTCATCCGTCCATTTTATCTTTATCCTCCTCCTCCAACACCAGGTTTCTAAAGCTTCTCATATTTTCCGGTCTGCTTTTCCATTGTCCATGTTTCCGATACGGTAAGTTCCAGCCCCCGCACGAATATTTTTACATACTGTTCCTACGTTTGTAGTCCCATCTTTTTTGACCACAATAGTTGTCTTTTCATCATTAACGCTTTCTTAGCCTGGGCTATTTTGCGCTTGGTGTCCGTTGTGCTTCTTCTGTTCTACCTGATGGTACTTCCAAGGAGGGCGAAGGTATCTACTTGCTATAATAAGTTCATGTGGAAGAAATATTTTTTACACATCTTATTCCAGCGAGTATTCAATTATTTCCACACAAATGTGGTTACAGGCAAAATCATTTCAGTATCCCACTCACTTTTCTAGTATTTGTGCTATTTGGTGACATTTTCTCTTTTGAAATAATGAGTTGTTTTATAATAGCTAAAAGTTTTGTGAAAAAGAACATAGGCCTACTATAAAATAGAAAACTTGGCTTTGGAAATCAACATCCAGAAATTGCGACACATGAATTACAATTGCATTGAATTACTTACTTTTGTACTGCATAATTATAGAACTTTAGACTCCATTCATTACGTTTGTTGCATTTATTTGTCTTTGATTGAAACAAAATATGTAGAGGTATGAGAAAAATATTAACTAATAGTGCTTTAAGAGCATATTAGAGTTTTGACTTGCAGCCGTTACCATACTCTATTCTGACTATGTGCGTCTTCAGAGGCTAATACAAGAGTGAAAATCAACTGCCACAGCTCCGGGTGAGAGTGAAATTCACGGAATTGCCCGGAGAACTACGATGTGAAAGGCAGCAAGAAACCACCACATTAGTCTCCCTAGAAGATGCAGCCTTGCATTCACCAATAGAGATGGGGGCTGCAGTCTACTAATCTTATGATTGAACGACCAATGAATGAATGATGAACCTTGGTAAGACTATATAGAGGAGACAACAACAAAGACGCTACTACGTCTGGGTAAACCCCAGCAGACCGGTTCTTAGTAAATTTCACCCGGTTATGCAGCCGGTGGGCGGGGGAAATGGATGGGAAGGGTAGGTAGGGTCGCCGTGTTTGGCACCCGAGCATCGTATAAGACGAACGGATCCCGTCACAAAACCTGGAATTTTCTTACTCAATGCGTGCTCAGATAAACACAATTAATTCAAGTGTCTTTCTGGCACCTTAGAACTGGTAGCCAAGAGCCTCTTTGGTCGGCGGAGGGAGGTGACTCGATCCAGGTGCTCTCCCTACCCAGAGAGCAGCAGCAGGCCACCGTTATTCCCTCCCTGCGTTCAAGCCCTTGCTCCACGTTAAGGCAGAGGTTGGCAGATGAGGAGCGCTTGACTCATCAGCAAGCAACCAAGTGCTATGCACTACAACCCTCGCAGAAAAGCCGGTGGACTCCCCTTTGCAAGGGTCTTGAAGAGACAAGGAGGATCCCTGGTGGTGTGAAACTGATCTATCCAATTGGCGCTCCTCGGCGGCGGTACCCAAGTTCATTCCCCTTAACGCCAAGCCAACGTCACATTGGGGGCACGCTAACTCGCGGGACGCTACGCTCCGTTGACTTTCGATACGCCGTTAACGACGCGTCGTTTCGAGGGAGAATCATTGAAGCGGGCGTGGGGGAGTGGATTGAAGGCGACTGAAATACTTTCGCAAATAGTACGCCGAGCCATTTCCCAGACGAGCCGTAACCAACGCCACCAAACGATCCTCTCGATGATTAAAATCTTTACGTCCCGGTGTAATGCCATGCTTCCATGGAGGATAAGTACCCACCCACGATTATAATTTACAGCCGTTCCCGGCCCGTTGCAGTGTTTATACCGGCCCTTTATATTAGAGAAAGGGTTTGAGGATTAACATAATCTCGCGGCACTTAATATCCCAGTTTAGACCGTGTCATTTTAATTTTTTAGGGGTCCCCGTAGGGGGCAAGCCGAATGGGGCTATCTTTCGGGGATTTGAACTCTGAAAAAAATGACGAAATCGGTCGTTTCTGCGATGGAATTATCGGTCCACTCCACCTGGGTTTCCCCCGTGAACATTTACGACACGCGGCCCCGATAAAAGTCCATTGTGAACCTATTCCATGGAAAATAGTTCAGATTCGATAATATTATCGGTGTTTTGGAAACTGCAATCCGAAAGAGCAGGAGAGAAAGGAAATATGATTTATTACTTCGATAGTTACGCGGGATTTATTTTCCCATAAAATGATTCCATTTTGGTGTCTTTTATATTTTACGTCTTTTATGACATGATTTTAATGCCTTCATTAAGCGGTGCATGACCAAAAAATAATGAATCACGTTTTCAAATATTTTTTTAGGAAATCCAGATTATCAACAATAATCACACCCATTGTAAATTGCATTGAAAGATTCCTTTGAATATGAATTATGATTTCGTGAATAAATAATATGAAACGGAGAGAAACTCAATATAAATCCTGGTACAATTGGAGAGATAACAAGCCATTGACATTGCATGAGCTTAATATGTATTCCAAGATGTATATTCGATAAAAAACGTAATTATTCATAATCTTGCAGCTCTTTTAATAATAATAAAGGTTTTATATAAGAATTAGTTCTAATTAACACGAGCACTCGTGCACGTTTACAGTTTATTGTATTCATAAATTCAATAAGTACTCGTAACGGTATTTTACTTTTCTTTGAATTCTTTCAAAAGAATATTGTTACGTACTAATGCCATTCTTTGAGCTTCTCGAAGTAGAATATCATCTATTGTTAACATGTATTGCATGATATGTTAAAATTTGTGAAATCGTCGTTAATAAGTGAGGCAAAGCTTTTGAATCTTTAATTGATTGTCTTCTGCCGTAAGAGTCTACGTATTACTGCACAAATTAATAAGCATTATCCATATCAATCAATACTTTGGCACAAGAGTTACAGAAGGGTCATTCCACGCAGTCAAACTTCTGATATAAATTAGGAATGTATCACTAGTTTTTTAGGCCCTACCTATTCAACATAAGGAAACCATATGTATTCGAATAGAAACGCTATATCATTATAAAATGTAACAATTTTAATGGGTGTAGAAGCCCATTGTTGTTAAATTATATGAGTACATAGCTATAGTCCATTTTTTCCTCTATTAAACATTTTTTCCTCTATTAAACATTATTTTTATTATTATTTATTTAACAGTTATCAGGCAAATTTTGATAAAAATAAAGTCAAGATAAAACGCTAGCTAGTTTTTCTGGAATAATCGTCCTATTTAATTATTTCGTTTTTTTTAATTATTATGAAGAAACTAAATTTATTAGTTATATTTATTATTATCAGTTATACCCTGTTTCTTTAAATTACCATTGTTAATTATCACAAGATTTTGCTAAGGACCATTGCTCTAAGATACATTATGCTCTTCCTTAGAACGCTCTCTTAAAAGAGAGGATTGGACATACCCTGGTTACTTACTTTGATTGCCCCCGTCCCTCTCATCTTTAGCTTTAAATGACCGTATTCATTTAACTACCTTTGGCTTGAAACTGATCCATGAACAAAGCGCTTCACCATACCAAAAAAACCGTCGGTAGGACTCCAATCCACAACCGCAGATGAAAACCCCCATATCGGGGACAGCAAAATTATCCTCGATAAAATTCCCGATATTTAAATTATGTAATAATTAAATAATATTACTACACAATTGTACTTCCATTTCGTAGCCATCGTAACGGTCGCAGGATTACCTACATTGATAAGAAGCAACAGAATATTTTAAGGCAGTTTGAGCGAGATATAAATTTACATAAAATTCCTTTAATTAGGCCTGGTTAAAAAGAAAAAAAATCTCGTCTTTCTAATTTTAACAAAATATCAGTCACTGGCCATTATACTTTTCGAGATCTTTGCCAAAAAATATAGCCATGGGGATCTAATGGGGACGCTTTGGTCCCATTTGGTCCCGTGGTTCTGCTTTGCACTCTGCAGAGAGGTTTTTAAAGAATTAGGAATACCTTGCGCATATATTGCGTCAAAAATTTATCAAGCAGAAATTTATAGTTATGTATTCTCAAATATTTTCAAAAAATCACCGTGGTAATTTTCACAGAATCGCAAATCACTATGCTTGTAAAGGCATTTTCACCATACGGCGTGAAAAAAGTGAGTCAAATTAAAACTTTATAAATGTATATTTAGTTAATTGCTGAGAATTCCACTAATTCAAAACTAAGTGTTTTCAACATGAATGTTACATTATGATTGCAATGATGACAGGTCTGTGTTTCATAATAAATATTTATCATCTACTCTGAGCCGATCTCTCGCTTTATTCTGCTTCCTCTGGGCTATATAGTTGAATATTATATCATTACAAGGAGTTTTAGCTCAGAATTCACTACAAGATCAAACTGATAGAAAAGATAGCACTTAAAAATTATACAAGCTATAGTAATTTTCCTGGGAGTATGTGTCACAAGTTTGTTGTTTTGCTACTTTTTATTTATAATATAGGGACGAATTGGTTAAAATTTCTCCTGAAAAGATAAGTATTGAAAAAAACAAGAGATGGAGAATAACTTAACATCTGATATAAATAGTTTATTAATAAATAATAGCACTGGTACTTTTAGCATCTTTATTTACGGAACTACTCCATAAAATGTCTCTCTTACTATCTCCAGGAACTTCAGGTAATTACTTGCGTACCAAACTACAGATCTTATAGGTACGGTTATTCCGTATCTCCATATTTGATCCTGATTGCACCACCGAGGACATTCTAGTCGAGCAAAGTAACGATGACGCTGCAATTACTTTTCAATCTAACTGCGATGATTTGGCAAGCCGGTTTTCAAAGGTTTCCTTTAGGGAAGCTTTTATCGGTGGGTACAAAAGCGGTAGCCAAACCAAGCCAAACTAACGGAGAAATTATTGAGCGGTGCCAAGAACTTCCTTGTGATGTTACAGCGAACGGCAGCATCTAGTAAAAGGTTGGGGACGTCATGCATCGCCGAGTTGTATTTATGACCAAGGCGAGAAGGAAACGCATACAAAGGCCTTGTACGGAGTCCAGATCGCAAGATTTTGCTGGCGACCATAAAATTGCATTAAAGCGCCCACTGGTAGGAGCTTGAAAGATTGAAACGACGAGCTCTAGTTCACATGTACCTTCCTTTCGCTCCCCGTCTAATACATATACGTATTTGTGCAGAAGAATTTATGACTTAGTCCTTTTTCTAAAGCCGACCAGCTTTGAGTTTCGGCAGAGTTGATTCAAAGAATAATATCGTGTGACTCCAGTATGTGTTTCCGTCTGGCGCCTCGTTGTGAAACTCTCCAAGTACGAAAAATATAACGATAAATTTAAACGGCTTTGCGTTAAAAAAAAACCTCGAGGTTTTGCTTCCAAATGATTGTCCCCATTCAGAGGCGTTTCCACTCACGAAAAAAAATCTTAGTAGTCCTATATGCATGCAAAATAAGTTTCTACACGGAGGTTTTCTTTATGAAAAAACTACCGAGAAAGGCAAGAACTTGGACCACTAAAGTAGATATGTCACCTCTGGGATGGATGGCTTCCGCTTACGTTAAAGCTTTTCTTTTGGAACAGTCATGTGGGCAGAATTCGATTTTCGAAGTAGCTGTACCTCCGCAATGCGCAGTAAATAAATCAAAATAGCTTTTTGCTGTTCGAAATACTTCGGCAATAACGAGCATTTTATTCACAGTGCTCCGTTCCTGATTAAAACTATTGGAAGTAAATTATCAAATAATGAAATTGCTATTATTAGGTGCTTTTGGGAAATAATATTGACGATTTAGGTTGGTGGTTCAGTGATTTATTTGAAAACCTCTTAAGCCAATTACGTATGTACTTAGCGTGTGCAAAAGCACAAGATCGACATTTGACCCACTGTGCAATTAAGTGTGTTTAATTTCCTATAAATTATTTATCAGTTCTAATGTGTGTTTTATTTAATTTATTATGTCGTGAATGCCATTTAAGTGATATACTTGCTGAATACAGTACATTCAATATTTTATTACAATGTGTTTTTTTCTTTTTCTTTGTTCTACGCAATTAGACTTGCTGGAATAGGTTCTTACTCTTTAATTATTCGTTATGTTTGTTTTCTGTCGTCATGGTTACGGAAACAGAAGATAACGTAAACCATGGCTTTCTCCACCGCACCGAGGGCATGAAAAATTTAACACTATACCAAAGAGTGTAACTCCCCACAACCAATATGCCTGCGGATGATGTATAGCAAAATTACGGATGTTTATTTAGAATGTCATTGTATGTTATCGTGAAGGAAGATACTTAAAGGCTAATAATACAGCAAATATCAATGAATTTAGACTCATGCCATAAATATCCTACCAACAATCAGTTACAAACATGTTGAAGCTACAGAGTAATAAAATTATACATTGCCTTCGCTTACAGTGCCTCAGTGTATTAACATTGTCCATATACTTCATTCTTCATTTGAATGTTTCGTTTATAATACAGCTCAGCCATTTCATTTAAAGTGAGCCCAAATATGGTAAAAATAAAAAAGTTCTTTTGTTCTACAATTTTAAATTTCGACAAAGCCAGGTTAAATTGAGCTTAATGAATGAAATATATACTGAACAATTACCGAAATTTGAAAGAAAAATTGAATTTTACCCATAATGGAAAGCATAAAGAGTAATTAGGTCACACCCAGAAATTTACCATGTCACACCCGGAACTTGTTGAAAAATTCATAACTAGAAAAATAATGCTTTTGGATACTTCTCTATTAGTTTAAACTAAATAGCAATTACTCTTATCTTACTGAAATTAATATCTATATTAAATGTTTAAGCTATTCACAGAGTTGATAGGTTAAAGAAATCTATGCTATTGAGTTTTATTTGTGTGAGCCACACCCGGAACCACAGTTTTAATCCAATTACAACGGTGATACTTAATTTTTTAAATTGCATATTAAGTTGTAAATTACCTTATTTTATGGATAACTAAAGGTATACTCCAGTATATTTCAGTTGAAGTATTTGATGTGAAAATTTAAAACTAAATGCTCATTAGCCACACCCGGAACCAATGGAATGGCTGAGCTATGCTTACATTCATTTTTTAGCAATATCAGATAACAGAAATTGAGCTAAAAGTTAATATTTTAAACATTTGACTGCCACCCAGAGGAAGCATGGAATGAATGAATGGTTTATTGATTCTCTGGGAAACCCATAAGAGCAAAAAAGAAAAAAATATAAGTACAGAAAACATTCTGCTCAAAATACAATAATTATGAAATAAGCATTGCATAAACACAAGAGCAATTGAAAACAAAGGTTCAAACAAAAATCAAATTAATCAACACAAAGATTCATACATTTCAAAATAACAGTGCTACTAAATTTCGACAAAGCCAGGTTAAATTGAGCTTAATTAATCAAATATACTGAGCAATTACCGAAATTTGAAAGAAAAATTGAATTTTACTCATAATGGAAAGCATAAAGAGTAATTAGGTCACACCCAGAAATTTACCCGGAACTTATTGAAAAATTCATAACTAGAAAAATAATGCTTTTGGATACTTCTCTATTAGTTTAAACTAAATAACAATTACTCTTATCTTACTGATATTAATATCTATATTAAATGTTTAAGCTATTCACAGAGTTTATTGTAATTTATTTATTTAGTTTATTCTAATTTATTCAAGCTTTATTGCTCTGAGGACGATGGAGGAGTATTCCATTGAAACGTTAGCAAACCAAAACCTTACTCGGCTGGAAACCCGAGAATTATTTATTAATATAATTCGCCGAGAAAGAACCAAATCCTTTATAACAGTACTACTGTTTTAAATATTCGTACAATTTCCTCTTAAAAGATTCCGGAGTGGAGGAGCATTTTATTGAGGGGGGTAATGAATTCCAAAACTTGGATGCTATAATCGGGAAGGAATTTAGGTATTGGTTGGTACGGGCTTGGGGTATGTGGAGAAGGTTTAGGTCTGCCCGAGTTCTTTTGACGGAAACAGTAGTTCTGAGGGTGAATAGGTTGTAGAGATATTCAGGCATATGAGTATGAAAGAAGGAGAACAGAAAACAACCCAGGAAGTAGTTCCTTCGGGAGCCAAGAGGCAGCCACTTCAAGGCAGAGAATCGGAGCACCCATAATATAACTTTATAGTTTCACAAAAAGCTGGTATTCACATACCTTTGCAGGACCTTTTCATGCGTACAGTTACCAAAAAATCATGACGCACAACACTGACGCTATCACTGCTAAAAATATTACAACAGCCAATACTTACGAAACATTTATGTCCATTAAGGTATCGGACCTTCTAGAAAAAGGTACCGTTTACCGGTACAAAAGAAAGGAAAACGTTTGTTTCGTGATTAAAAATATTCACCGTAGTCGCAAATATTTGAACCAACGATTGATTGTGTTATAGATTCGGTGCCAAGTATGTAACTACACATTTGGTGCACGCGACTATCAAGTGTAAAACATAGATAAAAACTTAATTTCACACTTTTGACTTTTGGAAAATATTTTATCACTATCACGAATATCCATTTTTAGTAAAATGAGGCATACCTGAATTCCCCCGAAAGTTCTCCATTAAATTCTATTTTAATTATAGATTCCTGACTTGGCAAAAAATTGCTCATGGGGTACATTTTGTACACAAACTATTAGAGATAGGCAATCTGTTAAGATCATGGATAATTTGCGTAATAAAGGTATTCAGTACTCGATGCAATGTGGTATATTCAATACTTGGAGGTACATGCTTACGGCACGGATGTTCGTTCGATACAGACTTCCGCCAAGCACAGTACATCACCGTGAAGGAAGAAACTTCCAGTACCTTTATGCGGGTTTCATAATACTAGTTGTGGCGCACAATTCGAATACAAGCATAGCGCTTACACAATGAAAAATATCAAGCTCAAAATTATTTTCTTTTTCATATAAACAACACATGGTGAAAACCTTATCTCCGTTGGCAGCAGAAATGCACAGTAGACTTTAATGCTCGCATGACATAACTAAGTTTACCATCGTGCGCCTCATTATATTTTTTGGCTTAACCATTTATAATGGAATTAGTTATAATTGGTTGGGTATGTTGTATAATTGGAATCAGTTATTTTTAACTTTTCGTTGAGGAATTCTTTGCGAAATGATAAGCATCAATCACACAATTCAAATGTATGGTGCGTATCCTCTAGCCATGTTCCATTATTCTTTCCCAATTACAATGGAAAGCCGCAATTTAAAATCATTAAGAATCCTCAAAATGTCTTGTAGCGTGTTCAAATTAATACAGCTGTTTCCCTTACGATTAATAAGATTGATGTGTGCATTATAAATAAACGCGGTGCTTAACATGTCGAGAAGTAGCCACGATCCACATCTTCCACTTTAGCTATGACCGAGCTGAATACGGATAAGGATGGGGTGAACATATTTCCAAAATAAGATTGATTAAATACTTACAAAAAAGCAATGAAAACTATGTGAAAAGTAAGTAAAGTGCAGATGATTAATGTTGAATTCATAAAAAATAGCGAACCACTAGAATTTAGATTTATTACTATGATTATTTAATCAATTGATGAACTTAAAAATTTTAGAGTTAAAATCTTTCTCCAGAAGGTTTTCATACTGTGTCATGTTATTGTCAGTCTAATTAAATTTATCCATCAAGGAAATTAGCCTCGATTATCCTAGAAAAAGTTATTTTAAAATTTTTATGTATTTCATAAGAGCATACCAATAATATATCTGAGGAAGAGGTAAATGAAAATGAGAACATTCACATTGTATTCCGCAAAATTCGAAAAATCCAGAAATATGTTTTACTTGGATTTAGAATACTTACCGTTAAAATGAAGATAATTAAATAAGGAGATATTTACTCCGTTGTCTCGGGCATGACTTCGTGGAGTTCGCTTAACATTGTGAATGAAAAGCATAACTTAGTTTTTCCACATAGATTTGTCAAAACAAGACGACCAAGGTTTCAACGAAGCTCGTTATCATCAGATGTCATCCTGATGATGACGAGCTTCGTCGAAGCCTAGATCGTCTTGTTATAATAAATCTATGTGGAAAAACTAAGAGTTACTTTTCATTTACAAGGAGAGATTTTGTTAACTAAAGTGAGAAACCAGAGTGCAGAGAAACCAAAATTAATGCAGTTATATGAATTGCTAAGAGAGATAAACAAATTACATGATCGAGAATAATGTGTGTTCTACAATTTTTTAGTATTGGAATAGTTTTGCATCTCAGAATATTTTTGCTCTGGCACAAAAAAACAATTTCTTACGCGGCAAACGATCGAAGAGTATCTTGCAAAACGGATAAAGTGGTGGGAAAGACCGCAGGGAAGAGAAGATTGGAAACGATGTAATATTCTTGTCTCACGAGGGTAATGAATATTCAGCAGCCCGGACGAATTGCCAATGAAGAAGTCATGCTGGTATAAGGCGAAAATATGGGGTTGTATAAAGCTCGGTTGGGACGCGGAAAGGTAATTAGGCACATAATGAGGAGCAGACGACTTTCTGAAGAAGAAGAAGAAGAGGAGGAAGATCGAAGGGGTGAATTATAAAGGAGTAAATGAAGCAAGAAATTAACCTCGCGAAAGGAGGATAAAGGAGCAAGGATCGTCATGAACACATTCAAAAATTAATTAAAAATTTCTCTTTATGTTTCGCCACGATCCGAGGCAGTCGTATCTCCGCAGGGGAATTGTTGAGCGAAAGTTCATACCTTAAAGGGAGAACCAGTCTAATGTAATTATTCCTGAAACTCACCAAATATGAAAATATGGGCATAGAAAGCGCAAGCGTTACAGGATCACTCCTAAAGTTAACAAATAGCGTTTGACACACCGGTGAATCCTTAGTTTTCACTCTTCCCATTGTCATGCGAGCTCTAGCATTTAAGTCTTCGTTTAGTCAGTGTACAATAGCCTTCGCTCAAAAACCGATTTATAGATAAATATGTAATACAATATATTAAAAAATAAATCTAAAAAACCACGTTTTTATTTAAACTAAAAAGAAGAAAATAAACCACCCTGCCTTTGCCCAAGGTCCCACGATTAAATTTTACAGATAAAAGACTATATTTTCAAAACCAAAAACGTGGTCCGCATCAATTTCAATATATATTTATTATGGATCCCTGAGCTGCCTTGATGATTAAGTGACTCCCCCAGAAGTAGCTTTAAGGAATCGAGGTGTCAGTATTTTCTCTCAGGTTCATCTCCTGTCTCTATTAAAATCGTATTGTTGAAAAAGATATGAAATGTCATAAGTATTAAAATTATGCTTTAACTCTGAATCAACTTTTATGATGCTTAACATTTGATAGTGGAGTGATATAAAATCATCATCATATATTTGAGATTTTAGTTGTACTATTGTAATGAATATTTACAGGGAAAGAATTTGATTCAAGGTATTGAAATTGATGCACACCACGTTTTTTGTCTTGAACATATATAGTCTTTTATCTGTATAATTTAATCTTGGGACCTTGGGTGGTTTATTTTCTTCTTTTTAGTTTAAATAAAAACGTGTTTTTTTAGATTAATTTTTTAATCTATTGTATTATATATTTTCTCAATTTTATTTCATATGAACATAAAATCCAGAATATTGTATTAATAGCCACCCTCGTTGGCTTCTAATTTTGATTATTTTGGAGTACCAGATCCACCACGAGGAGGTGAGGGTAGGCACATGAGAATCAGTGGCTAGGTGTCTTGTATCTATAGACATGAAGGCAGGTTTCCTCTTCTCTAGATTTTCAGCGTCTAGGGAGAACGGAAAATACTCAAAAAATTCATTTAACGTTACTTATTCCCTCATATTTTATTGCCTTCCGATAGATCTTCATCCTTTCACATCTTTTTTTTCCTCCACTCCTCCGACCAGCTATTATTTCTTTTCTCCTTTTTCTTCATCTGGAAACCCTTGAAGTTTTGTATCAATCTTTTAAATCTAGTTTTATTTTACGTTATGTCTCCTATTATCCCAATATCTTCCATGTCCTTCTCAATCCATTTACCCTCTCCTTGTCATTCTTATTCTTATAAACATGATCAAAAATTCGTTTGGTAAGTCTATTGTTCTCCGTCTTCATTATGTGGCCAAAGAACGTAGCTCTCATCTTTCTTATCGAATCTAACATTTTTTTGCGTGACAGTAAATTTTCTTTTTTCGAGGAGCTGCCATAGAATAAGTAAGTAGCTTTTGGAAGCGGCTGCGTTCTGACATCGCCTGCTAAGCGCATCAAATGAGTTCATAGACTTAACAATTGGTACAGAACCTCCCTCCACCTTCCGCAATGAGGCGCTTGATTCACTGCTGTTCGAGGGATTAATTGCTCCCACCATAAACTTAATGAATACATGGACGATTTGTGCAGGTTTTATCTCAAAGAGTGGAATCCGCTGCAGTTATTCATCATCGTAAATGCGTTTGTCGAAGACATTGATGTTGGGTCACGTATATTGCTGTTTGATCATTGTTATTTAAGAACCATAGTGTAGGATATTTAGCAAAGGATTTTTTTGATTTTTTTAAAATCGTTTCCTTTCACCAATTTTTATGTTTTCAATGGAGCATCGCTTTCTAAGGTCCATGCAAATTCTTGGTGTATATTGCTATAAAAATTTACTAAACATTACAGCAAAAATTAGCGTTTACACTTAAGAAATCAGTGTATGGCATAGTAAATAACAGACAAAGTCATAACTAATTTGTAAAGTCCCGTATTATAGTAGTGAAAATATGCTAATGAATCAGTTGCTTTATAAAAATGAATGGACAAATATTGAAGAGTGTAATCTCTTCTAAAACAGACAAAATGATTTATATCATGAAATGTCATCTACTGCTTGATGAATAGCTTATCAATACTGGTGAAATTAACACATGCATATTAAAATGCAACCCTGGTACTTCATTCATTACTCAAAACACCTAATAAAATTTATAGATTCAGCTTTTGACTTCACCTTCCAAATAGCTCAGTGAAAAATTTAAAAGGTAAAACATAGGACAGGTAAATTAATTTTAGCATCACTTCTAAGAAGTTGCACCTTAAGTAACGCTTTAATCCTTTAAGATAATGGTAGCTCCTCTCTCTTCTAAATGTTTTTCAACAGGAAGAATCGAATCATACAAGTTAGCTACCTTCCATTCAAGAAATAGAAACGATTGCTTTTAATAAATTTGATTTTCTTAACCAGCTGAACTTCACGCGGGTATTATTTCTCAACTATGGGAGAGATACCGTTCTGAGGCGTCATTTACCAGGTTTCTGATTATGTATTATTTTTAAACCGCCAGGCACGCAAAATTCAATGGAAATCAAGGTATATTTTAATAAAACGGCGTCGTTTGTCGTCAAACTTTCGGTCCTATGGTTTTTGGAACATGAATTTTGCATGCAAATAGTCTTTTTTAATTATGTATGTTCCCCATTTCTATTCATCCCGCGCGCTAAATAAAGGAGGGCGCTCTCTGATAGTAGCTCAAGGGAAGTTTTTAAACTCTCGAACACGTCGAGAATTAAAAAAAAAAAAATAATAACTCTAGTGACGCAACCGCCCTTCAGCTCCTGTAGTCCGGAGCGGTACTTAGCGAAGTAGGTACTTACCGTCGCCGACCGTACCAGACTCCTTCAATATCCTTCCATAAGTAAGTACATCCTGCGAAGGCAACTTCTCCAACGGTCTCTCCTAGAGCTTCGTCGTCGCTCTTCGTTAAAGATGAAGGCGCACGTCGTGTGGTAGTCCTGCCCCTCTTCCTCCATGCTACCCTCAAGGCGAATACTTATTTAATCTCCCCTGCCCACGAGCTCCTTCAAACCCCGTCGTCTTAAAAGTCGTTTCTGCCTTCATCCACACTACAACTTGACCTCGGTCTGACCTCTCCTCCCTTTTTTTTGGTGCATCGCGTCCTCATACCTCATATCCAAAGAGTGAGTCTTTCACCTCACGAGGATTTCTTAGACGCATCGTTGGACAGGAAGTGTTTCATCCAAATTTAAGTCTTGTATAGCAATATAGAACTTGTATCACAAAATACGCGACCATATTTCCAGCACTAAGTACTAGTGTAAAGGTTTCATTACCCTCAGGGCCGTATGCAGAGACGTCCCTCTTGGGCTATGCCATTGCAATCATAGTGCCGAAACCTTGGTTGGTAAAGAAAAGGTGTGGCATTCGTGGAACGGTCAACAGTAGTGGAATACAGAGTATGGATTTGACTGGCAGTGGAGATTACATGGCATTATATATAAATAAGCATACATAAGTAAATTAATATTTAAGAAAATATGAAAACTATCTTTATAGGTTAATGGTAAATGTATAGCATAATACGCATAGACATAAATATTAATATGAAATTACATTATATTCCTCTAGTAATAGTATTGTGAATTAACTTAAAGTTATTGTATATACCTAACCAATAGTTGCCTCAAAGTATCATGTTGTTAAGACCCATTAAAGAACGAATCGCGAAATTTAAATTTCCTCTAATGTAGAATTTATATCCTGCATAGCATATATGCCAAGCTTCGGTAACAATGCAAAGTACTCCTTGGCAGTGAAAGTGAAATAAGCTCAAATTTGCATAAATAATTCGCGGTAAGTGCAAATATCTCTATGCAAATACGCTGCGCCATATTTTTTGGCATATTTAAGCGATTTCATAGCATAGCAGAATAATTGTGATGAAGTTGTTGTGGTGATGGCTTTCATGATGATGGGGTTTCTACTGGAAAAGAGACGCAGCCAAAGAAATATATGTACTTTTGGCTTCTTTTGTCCACGAGCACATTTTTACTCTTTTCAACAATTCTGAACAATATTTCGAGAGATTATTTTGGCCTTTCATTTCGGTAGATTCCAGCGCTGCCTGTAGTAATTAAAATTAATAGATTCAAGCTGTAGTAATATCTCAAATCGTATTGCTACTGGCAGGGCATCGTTCTGCTCATTCATTACTTCTGCCTTATATGCGAGTGCAAAAGAATAGCGAAATAGACTGCCTGCAAAAGAATAGCGAAACTAAATGGTGGAGAAATTATCCAGTCCATACTCTCACAATTACAGAATTATTTTTATTTTTCAGTGTTAGTAGTTGATGAAATATTGGAGTACACTTTTTCGTATTTCCACTTTTTCATTATTTATAAAATCGCAGAAAATGCGCACTGCAGAACCATTGAAATTATTTAAACAATATTTAATCTGACCCTGCGGGAACTTAAATTGTATATTAATACAATAATGTAATAGAAAATGGTAAAACAGTATTTCTGGAAAATTTCCTCAAGACAGTTGAGCATAACAATAGTTTATTACAAAGTAAAATACAACCCGAATGTAAGAAATGTTATTTTACAATGAAATACATATTTTACAAATGGTCCAAATAAATTGTTCGCACATTCATATTTTATCCCAAACATAGGGATTAGTAATAATTAGCCACCCAACAAAAAGAAAAAATTGATAAAGAACTTTCAAATACCAAATAAAGAACTAACATAGAAAAAATCCATATTACCCAATGTCAGAATAACTCAATTATGTAAAAAGTAGTAGCATTCATAATTCTTAACGTATTCTCTGAACTACTGTGTACAATAACGTGACATTATTTTGTGTAAAAAATATCTTATACCTGTGTGTATAATATGTCATAACTTTTTTATAACATAATTTGCTCAAACACTATCAGTTCAATTTTTCAGGTTGTAAGTACTCCTTTTAATTAACCCTATTAAATATCCCTATTAATTAACAAGAAAAACGAGGCCAATTAACTAATTTATTTAAAATTATCACCTTTCTATTGGGATTTGAAATGTTTCATCGGATGCGATGCAATTGCATCGCAGCATTGAAATTCTACTTGCAGGCAAAATAGAAGCCAGTCTTATTTCCTTGCAAGTGCGATCTTCGGTCAATTGCTACCACAGTGGGTGAATGTTCAAGCTTACACATCGAAGCGTCACAAATCACTTGCAAGGCTACTGTCATGGAAGTAACTTTCATGTGTAAAGACGCCTTTGCACGGTATGCTTGCTGAGGTTAGTTCGATCACTGAAATATGCGTCGTGTAAAACGACCTTAAAACCGTCTTCGATCGAGAAAGAGGGGCAGAAGGGGGAGGACGGCTCCCTCTGGCTGTTCCGAGCAAGACACGTGCTACTTCAGAGGTCGATGGGATGGGCTCCGGAGACGGCTTCATTTCCCGGCGGTGCCATCATCGCCATCGCGGGCCTCTCATCAGCGTATCCTACGCTTTATCCGCTCATTAACCTTTATCGTCATTCCCTCATTGAGACTCATCGCTCTCCTCTGCCTCGACGTCCGCCAAAGAGCGCTTCCCCCGCCCCATAGACCCCATCACTATTCCAAGAGGCTATAGTATGAGCCAAATGCGGCGTCGTAAAGGAACTTTTTTGAGTCTCATAGCGGCGTTGGATTATCTTTAAAGGATCCGCAGTCTAAGATCCTCTAAGGTTCAACGTTGCAGCACACTAAGACGATAAAGCTTGGCACATGGGCGTACTTATACCTATTCCGAATTTTAAATGAGACACTTTCGCTTGAAAAACCTATTGGGACTGCATGCCATCAAATACAACTTAAACGTCTTCCGTTAGAATTTTATTTGCTCTTATAGTTCAAACACAACATGCTTCGTTTTGTTGCTGATGATTTCGCACTCATAGCAGAAAAGCCATACGGAAAACAAGCATCCTAAGGCACAATGCGTTGAGTAAAACAAGGATACAACTTGAACATTTGCGACAATAAAATGAAATTTCCTTGAACGTGGTTGGGAGAAAATGAAGGAGGACATTTCGCCACAAGAAGAGGTACTTGAAGACGAAGAATCCCCCCCCCCTACCTTGGAAGCTGCTCACATAAAATGGATGAATTTCAACTGATATAAAGCGAAGAATAGCGCAGGCCAAGTTATGATGATGAAGCCATAACTTTAAAAAAGCACAACTTTGTTGTTCAAAGTAAATAGTGTTTCCAATAAGGAAGAAGTAACAGAAAATACTGGTCTTGAGTGTGGTGCTTTATGCCTCAGAGACATTGAATAATAGAAAGCTGGAATATAATAAAGGCCTACGAAACTTTGTAATGGAGGTGGAAGCAGAAGATTAAATGGACGGATAGCATCTGGAACGATGGAAAGAAAATAATAGAAGCGGAGGAAACCATATGGAGGACTATCAGTAGGAAAAGGTCCTGATGAACAGGTCACTATGAGGGAAAACGAATTTGTAATAAACATAATGGAAGGGAAAGCCCCACTAGGTAGACCAAGGGATAATTGTATAGGGGCTAAAACAAGATATGAAGCAGAAGAGCTGCTAGGAAATAAGGCAGGGGGTGAGAAATCATTTTGAAAGTTCATCCCAACATCGGCTAAATCTCTTTCTCAAAATGTTTCAAAGTGCCCAGCCAATATTTTAAGAACGTATTAGTAGATATTTTGATATTTATTTGATGAAAAAATATGATGTTTTTACGAAAACAAAAATTTTTCTGATATTTTTATTTTCCTTTAAGTATAACTGCAACTGCCTTACATAATCACACTACTTATAGACACAATTACTACCATCAACACATGATGCAGTCGTTATTATTCCCAATTATACATTTTGTGACTAAAACATACAAAAAGGATATTACATTATCTTTTGCTGATTTTAAGTATGCACCTTAAAAATTTGTGTATAACAGAAAATATATTAATTTACCTTCAAAACTGCATTGAAACAACTTTGAATCTTTGCCACTTTCAAAAAATGATCAGATAAAACTAGAGGCAGAAAACTTCTTTAATATTTTTTATATGATCAGTTCTGCTGCTGCATCACTTTTGACAGAGATTTTATACCGGGTTTATGCTATGTTTTCCCTAAAAATGGGAAATTAATTTGCCGATGACTTGTTCCACGCGACAGAAACAAGTTACTGGCGTGCCACGTTTGGCACGAGTGGCAAGGGTTTCCCACCCCTGATATAAGGAGTTAGTAAGCAGGGGACCGGGTAGAATAGAGAACTGCAGCCATCCAATCATAGGATTGAATGACTAGTGGTGATAATTCTCCAAAGGAGCAGGTTCCCGTGAGGTACAAAGTTCTCCATTGAGAAGCGAAAATTTCAATTTTTCTTTATTCGGAGTTAGTGGTTTCGAGCCACAGCCAGATTTTTGTCGAGTTCTCACTTTCCAAGCAGTGTTGCCAAGTTAATAAGTCCGCAACACTGTAGACAGTAATAACTCTAATTGCTATGAGAGCATATTTAACCTTCCTGGAGGTAATTTATCTTTTGTGCTCTCCTTAGGCTTGGTCCATTATGTGACCGAGTTTCTTTGTTGAATTTTCCGAAGATGAAAGCCATAAAAATTATTTTAAAAACACACCTTAAAGATACATCACCATACCTCAACTCACAGAAGGGAATGCGTTCCCTAATGAACATGTGAATGCAAATGGACCACACTTATGGAAGATACACACTTATAAAACCCTATGAATACTAAATGTATGGAATAAGTAAGCAGGTTTCTACAATAATACCAGCATCAAAAAAACATAGAAAAACATGCAGTCGCTTATCTCCAGCGGTTATATTGCTACCACAAGAACAACTAAGTCTAGTGACAAAGACACTATCGGCAACACTGGATTTCTAAAATATTTTAGAGCTATTTTTTAGAATCACAGCAAAAATGTTAAGGATTTGTGAAAATACCTGTAAAAGGGTGTTCTTAGATGCTTGCAAAAAATGAAACAAAAAAGCATTATAAATTGCTTTGAAAATCAATACATTTTTCTTATCAGTAGCGTGTCTTTCCAGTTAAAACTATCTAAAGCGTTAAATTCATAAAAATATAAAATGAATAACATCATTTAGTGTCATTTAATGATAGACATTAAGTTAAATTTACAGTATCCGATCTAATGATAGTTTTCCTGCAACTCTCCAGTTCTCTTTCTGTTGAACTAATTCTATTTCACTAAACTGGTCTTTTAACATTATATGAGACGTATCCACATTCGCTCCTGTCTTTAACTACCATGGTACAACTGGTATTTAATGCTCCATATTTTATTGTCATCACTTCCCGGTAATTTAACGATAATGACGATTTTGGTCACGTGATTATTGTTATTAACTTGCATTTGGATGGTAGGAAGCTGCTCGTTTACGGAGATAACAGTGGTAGGTTTTCTCGGGTAAAAAAGTTTCCATTTTCGGCAAATACCGGGCGTTCTTGCTCTTGTAATGGGTCACCATGGTAGGTGGCTAGTAAAATGGACGGATCACAGCCATTTAACTCTTTGATAGAAAAACTTTTAAACTGAGGAACTATTAATAAAATATAAATTAAATTGATACTGTTTTCATTGTTCTAATCGAGGCAAATTAATTTATTACATTTCAGTTTAGACAAATTATCAATGCACATTTAGCATGAAATTTTGGTTTTTTACTACCTACAGAGAAATACTCTTAGTATAGACTAACTAATTCTTCAGGTTCTATGCTTTGTAACTTCTAGAGGAAAGCTGTATTTTCAAAGAGCGTATAAACTGAAACGTAATTTGGATGAAGGGAGTTTTTCTGTAGGAGAGGAATCTTGTGAGAGTGGTTTTCAAGAGCTTCCTTAAGTACTCAGAGGCTCCTATTAACGTTAACGGTCCGGGAGGTCACAACAGAAGCCAACAATGACGCTAAGTGAAAATACGGCAGACTTTGAAACTCATCTCGTCCGAACAAGGCTTACTGCTGTTTAAAATCTTACCGGGCATCACAGCCACTTGAACAAACTTGAAAAGATCATGAAAAAGCCTTAGCCGTATACAAGATATAAGAAATCATATTTCCATTAACATAGAGCTCATTCGGAAATGTTTGAAGAGCTTTAAAAATTAAATTGCTGCTTTGGATGAGTGGAACTCTTTAGGAATAATCTGTATCAGGAACACTGCTTTTTATTGTCCACGACCATGGTTACAAAGCAGCATCATCTGGTGGGTAAAGAGGTAAGATACGCTGTTTATAAATACGAATAATGGGGGTGGAAATAAAGTGGAGGAGGAGGAAGTGATAGGGATGTAAATGTTCATTAACGATAGAGCACGTGTGTAATTGGGCCTGTCTTAGTGTTTCCAGGTCTTATAATCTGTCCAAGCTGGGCCCTTTCTTTTCTAAAACATGCGAGTTAAACTGAGTGCTGTATCCACTGTCGGGTAAATGTTTTGCAAATTGGGGAATTTTAGGCGTTGCGGTTAGTAAAGCATACCCTCCATTAATTTACTTGAATGGAGAAGTTCCTAAAAGTTCGGCCAATGTAGATAGTGGCACATTCAAGGGAGTGTACGCCTTTCTGCCTAAAGTTGCCTCGGTTGAGCCTAGAACATTGCTCTAGGTGAACTAATTACGTAAGGCCACCCCGACCATGCCTTTGGGAAATATTTGTTGTATTTTAAGCAATAGGTTCCCAAGGAAGGGCATTTGGTGCCATTTTGGAATAAAATACAGGTTGGAAATTGCAGTGATACTGTTTCACCTTTCATTACCACCATGGATGATTTCTATGCCATCGATAAGCCCGAGACTGCCAACTAAGTGGAACTCTTTGCCTAACTTTTGATTGGAGTTCCGCTACGTAACCTATTAATGGGTTACGTAGCGTAACTGAACCATTTTTACGATATGGGTTTAACTAAAATACATTTGGACCCGAATGATGCGCAGCTTCGAAACCATGGTCGTGTGTGAATATTCTTGAGGAATTGAAGTATTTCCGATGTCTTTATCATGAAGGAAATCCACCAATTTAAATGGTAATATTTTTAAGCTAACAAGTATTTTGTATTTAACCTACCTTTATCATCGATTTTCTGTAGCATTATTTATAATGATTGTCTATTACTCTGTGGCAAGGAACCTATGAACAAACATAGACTATACAGAAAATCAGAGTCGACAGTAAGGGAAAACTAAATATATTAATATAGGAATTGTAGATAATATTTTGGATTTTATAAACGTAGGCTAGTTTATTCATAATATTCTCAACTATTTATATTTAACAATGAAACAGTTTCTTTTTCACGGTTAAAAAAAACTTTTCATCATATATTTTAATTCAAAAAATATATAATAGATGCATATTATAATCAGCATATTATAATCAATGAGTTCAACATGATTTCTTGGCTATATTTTTTAAACTAGATGCAACAGTTGTGATTCATAATGAGCGATTCTTTGCAACGTCACGTTTTTTTCCACTTACTCTTTGGCACACTATCACCCTCATTCCTCTCTTTTTAAACTCCTTACTGATGCAAATAAGCATTAATTGACTAGTTCCGAATGCATTTATCCCTGGGGGAAGGATATAATGGCTAGTGACCGGTTGACGTTCACTTTGGAGCGAATGCATTTACTTGCCATTGACGGCGATTTTGAGTTGTACCTACCTCAGCTAGGATTCACCGCCGAGGGACAATTTATTGCGTTTTCCTTTGCGAGAGAACTCAGGGATGTTTACATAGTTCCCATAGCCCCGCGTTTCCACCGGTTAATGGATTAGCGCTGGTCAAGCCAATACGCAGCGGGAGATTACCAGGAATCGGTCGATTCACTCTTCATTACTTCATTGCTGGAGGTACTTCACGAGTGATGGACGTGGACGAGAGGGGTATAGCCAGTATCCCGTGACCCAAAAGAGTTATGATGACGATATATTTCATTTCGAGAGCTTTACGATGTTGTCGGAGTCCCTTTGACGTCGGCCATTGCAAGGGTCGTAACGTGTGTGCCATCACTGGCGAGCATTTATCCCTCTCCGCAGATCCTAATGAATGTGAATCATTCAATAGCTCATTGGGAATAAATTTCTTTGCTGCTTTCAACTAAAAAAAGAATGGGTTCACTTCACCATCCAGGGTAAAAATATTTAATAGGCAATATGATTGATGTAAGTACACTTTCTATATCTGTCGTGAGACATCATAAGCATTACGTCTCGATCAATTTTAACTCAAATTTGTTTTCTCTTTTACCTTTTATAAGGGATATTTAAATGTAATACGTGTTATAACAGAAAGAAATCTTCGACTTAAAATGTATCAACTTTTTGTAGATTTTAACCAGACGTATACCGTTACCTCTTATCAGTACTCATGATTAAGACTGCTTAGTACTTTTCTATAATATTTAAAATAAATACCAGGAATAGCCACGGTACTATGTAATCACTGAAGCTAAAAAAAATCTCCGCACTCTAGCATCACATCATGCATCTCTTAATTTAAGATCACGAAGGTAGTTAAAACTGCTCTTCAAAAAAGCAACAGCAGCAGACAGTATGTCAACTTTAAAACGTCACGCGCATTTCAGTCGGGATATCAGATTTTTCCCTCACAGTAATTTCGCCGAGGTTTGTCAAAACGAAAAAAAAACTCCCGTGCATGATTCCACATTTACAAAGCATCGCGTTTTTTTTTTAAACTTCGAAATCCCTGGAGTTGGCATTGCTTGCGGGAAATCCCTCGTTCATTCTGCACCCGCCGCTCCCTCCGTAGCCCCTAGTGATGCCGGGGGGACAGTGGCCCATATTACGTTCCATTTTCGGTTTCGCTTTAATGCGATCGACGAGGTTGACTTTTCGTGCTACGAAATGGGACTTGGTCGTGAATTCCAGTTGCCCGCGTGATTAACGACTCAAAGAGGAGGGGTTAAGCCCCCCTCCCACACCCTCTTGGACAAAATTACACTGCCCCGGAGTATAAACCTTTCTTTTTTTTCGTTGGTGTGAAATTCAGAGAGCTCCTCTGTAACGCATTCGTTCATGTTTCTCTGAATGGAGATCATATCCCTTCCTCTGTGCGCGCGGGGGCGAATTTGAATTTTTTCGGGAGTTTCCATTTCATCCATCCTTTCAATCCTTTCACCGTAGTTTTGTCAGCGCACGCGCTCGATCATAGCTGTTATTTTTTTCTATTTAAAGGTTAATATATTTTCCGTACGATAGAGAGGACTTCCCGCGTGGATGTGAGTTGCGGTGAGTCGGATGAATTTCCAAATTGAGATACGATCCTTGCATTTTACGAGCGGATGAATAGCAACGGATGAATTTTGAAATAGGTTATTTTCAATCGCTGTCATCTATTCGTGCAATATTTGTCACGTGAATGAATGTTCAAGGATAACTTTATATTTGTGCGTATTTCGTGTGTGCAATAATTCACTGACATTCAGACTTTAACTGTCGTCTTATGGACAGAATTTGTTGAAGTCTTCCGGCTAATCAGTCGTCTGAGAATGCTATAAGTCTTTTTTTACCATAAATTTGTATCAGCCGGTTTAAATATGCACTAGACAACGAAAATAAGTGGAACAATAAGTTAAAGAATAAGGTGAACAATAAAAATATTTAAATTAAAATTGTATTTACATAGAGTAATATGTAATAATTAACTAATCACAAATAATTCACCCAAAGGGAAACGTAAAGATAATGACAAATTATCTCTAAACAAACGATTTCTCGAATCTAACCTTCAAAAATGTATTTACACAACTGAATATGTTTCGGCGCGTAACCAAAGAATATAATTCGGTAATTGAAACTCTTTATCCTTGAGAAGCATAAGTGGCTCCCTTCATTTTGCCCTAAAACATTTGGAAAGCACTGCACAGTAAAATAATTAAACATGATAATAAAATTTCCAAATGTTCATTAAAAACTAGCCGGACATCACGCTAGTGCATAAGATCTTGGGACGATAATTACTGAAGTTAATTTTTATTAGGGGAAAGCAATAATTTACTGACATACAGACCAGTTTGATTAATTCAGGAGTGGGGAATGAGGAAAATACTTTGTGGGGTAATGGGGGTAATAGTGTGATATTAAGTATAATGATATTAAGCCTAGCTCACCAATACAGATAATAGTAGTAGTCCTGGACGAGTGCAATAAAAGCCTTTAGTAATGAGATTCAAGTTCGAGATTTTGGCATCTACTACCAACTACGTCCTACCAACGTAACGTATTGACATTGCTAGCTTACGATGAACAGTTCCATTGCGGAAATATAGTGGAAGAAGATAGAAAAAAGTGATTAAGGCAAATAAGATTGCATGCTACCTCAATATCATCTGGAGGAAGGTGACCAACAAAAGAATATACAAAGAAATTCAGACCAATACTGACCTTAATGGCAGACACTAAGACCTGAGACATAGAAAACTTAAATACTTATACATACAAGATAAATGTAATTCCTTAGAAAATGAAAATGAAAAACTCCCAAATTATATTTCATGCATCAACAATATTTCAAAATAGCCTAAGTATGTCTAGTTAAAATTTATATGTAACATTGGTTTTCAACGTATGTACGACCTGATGAACCCCTTGAGACGTAAAACAGCCACAATAATTAACAAAAGTAAATATAAATGCTATTTATTATGAGAACTCTTTCTCGTTATGAATCTAAAAAGGCATGTACAAATTACATAACACCTCGCACATCCACTGCCTAAAAATATTCTTAGTTAATTAAAAACCATTTATCAACTCTCTATTCATTCGTCATCATCAGTTACTCAATTATAAGATTGGTTGGAAAAGCCCTCATTTCTACCCTGCCCTCTACTCTCTCAATTATATCCTTGTAGCTCCTGTGATTCATATCCCGTTTTAAAATGCATATGTATTTGGCCCACGGTCCTACTTGTGGGACTTCAAATTCGTTGCGTCTCAAAGAAAGGCATATCCATCTGGCCCTTGTCCTCCTGATAGTGCTTCTTTTGCCTTTCTCCTCTTCTTCTGCACACCTCGTTTCCGACCCTGTACTTTCCTTTAATCTTCAGTATTCGCCTACAACATCAGATTTCCAGCGCCGCTATTTTCTTCCGTTCCACCTTTCTAATAGTCCGTGCCTCTGAGTTTTAATAGCCTTAATGTCACTTAAGATTGGCTATCTCCGCAGGAAAAATCGAACAGCTTATCGTCTTCTCCTTCCCACTTCCTTCATAGGCTTGCGCCTGTTTCCTTCAATTCACGCTCAGAACTTTCCATCTTCACATTATCCCGCCATCTTTTCCTTGGCCTGCCCACATCTTCTCTTTCACCTGTAAGCTTATCTCTGGCAATATTAACTATTCTTCCATCTTCTATTCTATCTGTGTGGCCATTCCATTCCTGCTCCCACCCGTTTACCCATCCGTTTATATTCTCTTCCTTGAAGTTCTTTCTGATGTTTTCACTTTGCACTCTATCCAATAAAGTTGTCTCTGAGAATTTTCTAAGGAATTACATTTATCTTGTATGTATAAGTATTTAAGTGTTCTATGTCTCCCGTCTTGGTGTCTGCCATTAAGGTCAGTATTGGTCTGAATTTCTTTATATATTCTTTTCTTGGTCACCTTCCTCCAGACAGGTATTATTGAAGCAGCATGCTATCTTATTTGCCTTAATCACTTTTTTCTAACTTCTTCCACTATATTTCCGCAATGGAACTGTTCATCGTAAGCTAGCAATGTCAATACGTTACGTTGGTAGGACGTAGTTGGTAGTAGATGCCAAAATCTCGAACTTGAATCTCATTACTAAAGGCTTTCATTGCGCTCGTCCTGGACTACTACTATTATCTGTATTGGTGAACTAGGCTTAATATCATTGTACTTAATATCACACTATTACCCCCATTACCTCACAAAGTATTTTCCTCAGTCCCCACTCCTGAATTTATCAAAAAGGAGACGATGAACAATTTTCGTGGAATATTGTATAATGATTTTTTGTGTTCTCGATTCCCCGGAAGATGTATGGTGGGAATTCACCATTTTCAGCTGGATCTAACCACTTGTGAGTTATCTCGAAAACGTGTGAGCGGTAAGTGACAACCAGGTGTAAAACCCGAGAGGTTTCATTAATTATTCCGCACAACATGGTCCCTCATTCCTGATCTTTCCATTGCCTGTTTTACTCAAGCACATATCACAGGCAAAGTATTTTTGAACCAGAAATGCGAGTTGAGATACCTATTTCCAATCCTGTTATCCAATCTTATTTTCTTCAAATTCTGCCCGTCAAACTGTGTTCCAACCCTTTTGGTCTATTTTTTTGTCAAAAATGTTGACCGTGTGGAATTGACGGGTATGTCTTTTTTTATATCGAAACTAGTAAAATGCATTGAATAATTTGGTCGTTTACCAAGAGATTTACCTCCTACATTCATCCGAATTCTTCCTAATTTATTCTTTTTAATTTCAAAACGAAATTTTCCCAATTGCTGCTTTGTTGCCCTCCTGATAAGACACTTCAGAAACTCCTCTCAAAGTCTTCTTTCCCGGTCCTCCAATTTCACATTGATGAAAAAACATGTGCCATATCCTCTAGGGACGCGTGCATACGTCAGAATGTTGATTTTTCAAGCAATACACACGTGTCCGAGGTCTCACGCGACCCACGCGATTGTCAAAGCTGTGATGCACGTGTAATTCATGCGAGAAAGAGAATGACGCGCAAAAAATGCAAACAATTTTGGAAATTTTTCGATGTCATTTTTGCATGAATTTGATCACTGAAATGAAATTACGCGGAAAGAAGAACAAATATTTCGGAATATGCTTACGATCGCATGAAAAAATGAAGCCAAAACTGCATATGAAAACAACACTTGAGAACAAATGCAAAACGCTATGAAAATCAATAAAGCCATTTTAAAACGATTTTGTTTATTTTAGTGGGCGGAATTTCCTTGCCTTGTTTTTATAAAACATTTTTTAACAATAAAATATCCTATTTCATTTCATTTTATCATATTTATTGTGTTGGATCCATTTTCACGATGAAGCGCAAACAACTTTATCGCTGCAATGAAACGTACGCTAAAAACCTCAAAATTCACTCTAAAACTTGTTTCTAAAACTTGCCAGATATTCTACGTTAAAGTGAATGCGTTAGCTTTTACATTCATTGTGCTCTTTTTTCTCACGGATATATTTTCAAGCTAAAATAACATGAGGTATCCAGAATAGGCATCAAGCAGTACGCCTAATATTTTTACGTCCGGGGTGAGCTCTACCCTCAACTATCCAAACAACCTTCGGGTTGAATTACTGAGTGAGACTATAGGTACCCATTTGTCTCCAACAGCAAGGGGAAGTTTAATAATTAAAATTAAATTTATGTCATCATTATTCATCATTTTTGCTCTAAACACAGAAAACAAACAAATTCCCTTATTTATCTTTTCTAGCGGATCCTACTGAGAACGGTGGCAATTAAAATTATTCTACTATTTAAACTTAATAACATCTCATATTTAAAATGTAACGTCCAATTTTGGATTTAAAATATTTTGTATCCAAGTTCGAAACTCGACAGTGGGTGCTAGTTTTTCGTAGTTATATTTGAAAAAAGTAAACTAGGAGTTCAAAACTCAAGCCATGAAACTTCTTCTTCAAGTTAGAAAAACACTCGGTACTTTATACAAATAATGAAAAATGACGATAGACGAAATCTTGAAACTTTTTTCTGCACAATTGAGAAAATATCGTAACTATTTTTATTCTAGAAGGATCACCTGAAACCCTGATATGAGCTTCATCCCAAAATGAAAGCATCCAATAACCGACGACAGTTGATAGAGTAGTGCAATACGAATCACTCTCCTTTTGAGGGTATATATGTATCCATCATGTCTTCCCGTAGTCCATTCCGTCTTTATTCTCCAAAATGATCACTCAATGTCAGTTACTCAACGAAAAAAGCTGGTAAATTCGCCGAAAGAAATGCAGTTTTCTTCAGGTACTGCAAGAGGATTTTATGTGACTTTTCAACGTGCTCTATGTCATTTTAAAAGAAGTTTAGAGTTAAAACTAATATTAACTAAATAATAACTAATGATAGCACCAGCTTTTCTTTGTCACCTTTTTTTTCGATTATCAATCAATGGATCCGCATATTTCGCCCCATAGCACCCCATCATATCACCCCATCCATTCATGCGACACACAAAATAGTCAGGTTAAGGCAACTTACTGACTCTTACCCTCTTTTTTCTGTAAACCTTAGATGAGCATTGCAGAACACAGCTGTTTTTAATTTCTTTTTAAAAATGTAAAAGTCATCGGTGAATTCTGCATTTTTACAAAAGCTTAACTGTTTCACAACCAGCTCAACAGCAGCTATACCCGAATGAGTGATTAATTTTTTGACACCAGTTGGCGTCTATCTCAAATAGTTTAATCTAACAACGAGTTAAATTAGCTTATTCTTGGACCACATTTCACTCAAACACACCTGTTTGTACATTGGAAATCACCATACATGCAGTAATAATGCAATTTACGAGAAAATATATCTAAATACGCTTTTCTTATTCAGCATGATACCTTGATATTAGTTAGAAGCTATTTTAATAATATAAAACTTATTATTTCGCATTTAGAAGAAATGTTTTACATAATTAATCGAATTGTTTCAAAATATATGCCGTGTGCCATAAAAGTACTTGTTAAATTATCATTAAATTGAAAGGAAACCAAATCGGTAGCATGCAGTTTTTTTCACTTTTATCGATAGACATTACTAATAAGGACACGTATGCAAAGGATCACGCAAATCTGCACATAAACAAAATTCGCTCCAGCCACCATTTAGAGGTGTAGGTAAAACGATATTATATTATTCATCGCCCATTTTGTTATTCGATCTACCGGTAAATATTTTTTAATTATTCACCGGAAACGCGTTAAAAAGATATATTTTATTTATCACAATAAAAGTTGGTCTCTGGTGCCACAAAAACCTCAACCACTTCATTCTTGCTAATTCAAAAAAGAACTTATAATAATCCAGCTGGTGTAATAATTCAGCTCTATCATCTATAAATGCACATATGCGTCAAAAAATCCGTATTTTGACACTACAATTGCAATTATGACAGTTATTTTCCGAGTTTTGGTGATTATTATCAGAGGGAATAGAGGCATTACCCAACATAAAATTCTTTTTGACATAAAAATACCTATTAGTTCCATACCTTAGCCGCCTGTTCCCTGATTCGAGATTTACTTACGATAGGACCTTAAAACTGAAAAGGGTGGAAGGTTGTCAATTACATGATAGTGTGAATTTAACTTAAGTTACACCAATTTTATTGCCTCCTTAATTACTTTGTGTAAAATTGTACTTTTACTATAAATAATTTAGTTTCAGGTTCTGTTGCCGATCAACAATGTGATGGATATACAGTAACTAATTTATCAAAGTTTTTTCCTCGTAAATGCCTAATAGGCATCGATGAATAATGCTAATGCTTTCCTAATTGCATCCTTTTTTAGCCTCGCCGTAATTAAATCACATTACGCATTTTAGTCCAACTTATCAGAGCATTGGGGTCAAGTAGTCCTATGGTAAAACGATGGTTTCAGGTTAAAGCTTGTAACACGCCATTTTGGCCGTGTTGGCATAAGTATACGATTAAGGACGCCATTGTGTATATTTTGGGAACACGTGCTACCGCGAGGCAACAATATCGTCTATGTTATGAAAACAACTTTAAACAATACCATTTTCTGTTTACGTAAACAAACTGTAACAATGCCGTCTATGTTATGAAAACAACTTTAAACAATACCATTTTCTGTTTACGTAAACAAACTTATAATAATGAAAGGGGAATAGCCTATCAGATACGAGAGAAGGGGAGAAAACCTGGAATGTTCTAGAACATACAGGAGGGGAGATGAGAGAGTATAAAAGGGATTGTCAAACAAGGAACAGGGCTTCTTCTTCTGCTTCTTCTTAACAAGGGAGCCACAAGAGACGTTTATCGAGTGAAAGTCATACGAGAGTTTTTGCAGTGATAATTTGCCGGGAGTAAGCAGCTTTGGACAGCAATTACCAACGCCAGTGTCCTGTGTTAAGGAAGGATCCAGGAATCCGATAAACAGATACTGGGGCATAGAGTATCGGGAATTCACTTTGTACAATATCCGGTGAAGTAGAACAAACATTATAAATTAATACGAATATATTTGAGAAGGGAACATATATTGATTAATTGAGTAACTAAAGTGAATTTGTTTCATAATTGAAGAATAAAAGGGTTATTATAAATATATGTACTGTTCAAGTGTATCATTTTAGTGCATGAATTAATCCATTAACCTTTGCCGCCAAGGACTACCAAAAGGATCTCTCTCTCAAGGTAAGAAGTGATAAAGTGAAGGGTACCTTTTGTGTGTCGGGCTGATACAAGTATATAACGTCGCGTGTTTAGGACCGCGCGAAAGAATAATTATTAGAACCCCTGTGATAAGGAAATTGATAAGGGGGGGGCTAGTACAAGCTAAAGGACCGGATGATCTATTAATCATCGGTCGTTTTGTTATTTGATCAACCCAAACGGTAAATAATTTTAAATGGTTCACCCAAAATGCGTTAAAAAGGTATATTTAATTTTTCACACGAAAACTCTGGCCCCCGGTTCCACAAAAACCTCAACCACTTCATTCTGGCTAATTCAAAAACTATATTTTAATAACCCAACTGATGTAATAATTCAGCTCTAAAATCTATAAATGTTCACCCCTGCGCTTTTTGTAGGCCTATTAGATAAAAGTTTTACGGACTATAAATCTCTGAGGCTGCTGTTGAGGTTAGCGAAGAAGTTGTAGAACTGGTAGGGGCATCTGTTTCAAATGTATAGAGTCGCACACATGAATAACAATTCGATATGTGACCTGAATCGATCGAGTGAGCTTCACGCACTTAATTACCCTCCAGTCCCTACCTCCACGATCTCTACGTGCCGCTGCAAATCAAAAGAATAACTCCCTACCTCCTCCTTTTATCACCGTCCTCAGATGAGTGCAATATCGCTCTCTGGATATCCCGCAGGGCTCTCCTCATGCGTCCTCCGACTCCAGTCCACGTGCGAAGAACACAAAAGAACTCTTTGCGTGGGACGACATCGTTTTCTCTTCCAGGAACCGAATATCCTGCCGTGAACTTTGAGCAATCAGCTAAGCCCGACTCGTGGACCGAAATCTTGATGAACGAGAATCCCATATCAATCCTGGTAGTAGGTAGATATACAATATCATCACGTACTGAACACAGGAGCAGACTGGAGGCTTTCCAGATGATGGCGGTGGTGGAAAAAAACAGACAGGGTGGGTTGGGTTGACAGGGAAAAAAATTTAGCGAACGATCTATATCTACATCTACAACTACATAGCACCCCTCAAGTCACCTTAAAGGTGTGGGGCAGGGGATGGGATTTCTCAAAACGTACTACACTATATCCTACAAAACTTAAATAAAGGCCATTAATGTATATTTTAATAATAATAAACACTTGGTTGTTATTGCACACTTTATTGGAAACAAAACGACCCGGGTTTCAGCATATCATGCCTACCTAATATGCTGAAACCCTGGTCGTTTTTGTTTCCAATAAAGTGTGGAATAACAACCAAGTGTTTATTATTATTAAAATGAAGGAGTTCCACAGAGTAACGCCGGAGACAGTGTCTTACATTAATGTATACATAAAAGCTTTGCAGAGCTAGTATAAAATTAGATGTAATGCCTATCAAAAACCATATTTATTAAGCCTCAGTCTTAGTAAATTAGAGTTAGTTATTATGGTCTCTTATCGTTCACAGGAATGAAGATATGTTAAACCTGTTTGTTCTGCAGTCTATAAATTCTGTATCTGTGTTCTCATCGATCGTTGCATGTTGGGTTTCGTGGAATGATATTGTAGTCATCAGAAAAAAGACCGGTTTGTAATTTACTCAAAATATTATGACTAAATTAGCAATGAATAATATGGAGCATCACTGCTATTATGGAGCCCTTCCACCACGTCATAGCTTCTAGTTTCGATTTAATTATGACTAAATATTTGTGCTGCAGTGTAGACTAGAGATAAGAGCATTGAGTTCGCATCAATTCCCGGTCCACTCCCCCCTCCCTCAGAAAATCGCCTTAAACTAAGATTGCGTGGTGGTGGAGCATTGCGCCTGACCGGCATTAACATATCTGAGTTCGGATTCCGGTCAACTCAGATGATTTTTTCATAGTGAATTTTATCACTCATGTATATAGCTATTGCGAAACGTGATGGCACTCCACAGCGGAGAGTTTGAGGTTCCAGAGGGCGAATTAAGAGTAGAAGAGCGGTCAGAGGTACCGCGGGGGGTTATTTTGTAATCTCACCTTTTTAGTGACTCTTAGTGGAAAGGCGGGAGAACCGTTTCGCTCTCTCAATGATCGGCTCACCGTCATTACCAGCCATTTACCAGCGGAATAGGGTTTGTGGAAATGACAAGGTTGGTTTTTCTTAACCTGGGGGGTTATTATAAGTAATCTCACTTTAGAGAGAATGCGTCATAAAATGTCACTTTTTCGTAGTTCAACTCCGCCACCAAGGCGGCGTGACCATCTTCGGATCTCAAGCGGTGAACTGCCGGTCATGAGCTGGTCTTTTACACGATTCATCCGCTCTGATCCGTACCTTTCGACTCTTGATCCGTTTCATTATCTCCGCTTGCCATTAGTTCCATCTCACCTGTCATAAAGAACGTGACATGGAGCCACCATCGTTTCCACTTGAAGCTTGAGTTGGAAAATAAACAAGGGCGCGAAAGATACAAACGATTTTAAATCGTATTGTTGTCATTTGCTAAACGTGAAGAACTTCAGAGCATTTTCAACTCCAATATATTGGGCACTTGAAGGTATGCTTTGTTTGAAATGCTTATGTTATCTACTATTAGCTTGAATTATCTGTGCATATATATCGTATCAATATTTCCCAAACAATGTTGCTGATACCTTGGTTTTCGTGTGCCTATCCGCCAGTGCATGGAGAATGGAATTCAGTTATTTATACCATAATTTCATAATTTTGACAAATATTGCCTTAAAATCTACGTTCTTGGTAGACATTTCCCGTGCTTGTGAATCGAACACTAATTATATGCACTTAATTTTTTTTAAATATTGAGTGATCGCTTGCATGTCGCTTGTAGTTTTGACTGTATTTAGATTTTCGTGGCATATACAGTGTAAGATATCTTCCGTAAGATGTTGAGCAATCTGGGTATTCGCTAGTCTCGGCATCTTTTATTTGATATAAGGTAATTGAAGCTTCGACAATTCACGAACCGTTCGTGGGCCGATCATTAAGAGAGGGAAACGGATCTCCCGCCTTTCCACTAAGAGACACTAAAAAGGTGAGATTACAAAATAACCCCCCAGGGCTCAGTTAGGGACCTATAGAGAAAACCTAAACATCTTCATTCTTCCTCTCTTGTATCCTCTCCTCTCCCTGACGTCATTCCCTATACAAACGAGTGCCACCATGTTTTGCTACACCTATACATACACTACATACAGTAGTGTATGTATACGTGTAGCAATACGATGACTCACTGTGTACACCGGTGCACTTTAAACTCATTTTTCTTCCATCTTTTTCCCCTTCAAATCCCCCTGTTTGCTTTAAATGCCATCCTGGTGTTATCGAACCATATCTCTGGCACATATATATTGAATACCTTGAAACTACAAAGACCTCCCAAGCAAAGAGTCAGTTCATTATGAGAGCAGTGGCCATCATGACACATCAGATCCCTTCCATCACATATCAGCTGAGTTCTAACGTAGCATTTTACCCCTCGTCACGTCTTTCCCGACTACCGCCATCCCATAGAACTACTAGTTTAGATTTTTTCGGGAATCTTTTCATTGATTCGGGCATTCGAGAATTCATAAAACCCGTGGTAAGTACATTAATAACCTTCCCTGCGCACATGTGTATGAAGTGGTAAGAGGGGGTTACAAGTCTTAAAATATCCATGAATGGAAAATATAATTCATTCCTTCTCTTTCATTTCAAAGTGCCCTCTTAGATAAGTGGCACAGTGAGTAGTATAAAAAAGAGGAATATTTGTTTTTGTACGTCTCTGCAAACATTTCGTTCAGATTTTAGCATATTTATGACTCGTTTTCATGGAATATTGCTACAAAGAAGTTTTTACAAACATGAGCTCTTAAATAAGCTTTAAGAGGCCCTTTCAAGGAAAAGCTCTCACTCTTTTCTCACACACACACACAGAAACAACCCCTTTTTTGCATTGTTTTATTCAATTTGCTTTACCTGACTGTCTGTTTGCTTGGGTAGAATCTGTAAATCGATTTTTCATGCACACTACACTGATCAGATTTCCTTCAAATTTGATCATCTAGTATTTTCATCAAAGATACAGGTGCATATTTCATGAAAATACAATATTTCATTATCTATAGCTTGGGGTCTCAACGTAAATAACGTCAATAAAGAAAATGTCTATTTTCCCCATTTAAATAGGAAGCATAAAAGGTGTGTTTAGAAATATTAAAGTTATTATAAGGTGTATGGTGGTGGTGAAGTGAGTAGAGTCATGGCCTTCCATCGTGAGAACACGAGTTCAAATCTTTTTTGAAGACACAACATTTTTAATTTAATTTCTTCTTACAAATCGGCTGAGTTTTGAATCTGTTTCAGGATATCATTCCTTATTAATTAATTATGGACAAGAGAATATTGGAAAAATAAATTAATTCGTAATTTCTCCTTTTATGTATAATAAATAAATGTTTTAGTCGAAGTTTGAGATGTTATTGGAAAAGGTCAATGGTCAGTGGTTAAGGATGTTGACCTCGAACTGTGAGGTTAAATTTTCGAATCTCGATATTCACAATATATTTTCAAATTTAATTTGTTTAAATTTCAAGCATTTAAATAAAGGGTAAATCAAAAACATTTTTTATTCAAATTTCTTGTGTTGGATGAGTGGTTAGTTGTGTTGAGTACCGATCAAGTCCTGGGTTCGAGCCCCAAGAAGTCGCTTTGAGTTTTTTAATTAATTTATAATTTATATTAATCACTTTAATAAATTTTAAGCCAAAAGGATGTTAGAAAAAAATAAAATATATATAAAAACTTGATTAGTTACGTGGTTTCATAAAAAATACAAAGATAAATGAAACATGAACTTTGCTTCCATCTCAACATTCAGGACTGAAACTGCGACTGAAAATAAAACCATGGGGCGTCGAACATACATTCATTAGTCTGAAGAGTAGCTAAGAAATTAAAAAAAAACAATTGAATGAAATTAAAAGTTAAATTTAATATAATTTCAACACATGACATGTACGTTGATTAAAATGGTACACATATCTATTACATATTATCCTCAAAATTAAATTTTCCCTTTAATATTGAATTTTCCAATGTTTCCTTTCAATATCAGGCATTGAATTTTTTTATTTTCAATACTTATGGTTCAATTTTCAATGGTTCAATTCAAATTTCAACTCAAACCAAGCTTTTCTTTTAATCTACCACAACCTGTCAAAACGTAAGTAAGTTTTCGACTAGGCTTTCGTAACTGCATTGTAAATGCTACTAAGAGAACGTGTTCACGTATCCGAATATGTATAAATAAAACATCAATAAATATTAATAAGAATATCAAAGACAGTGAAGTGAGAATGATATTTAATCGACGGGTTCCATGACCATTGAGAGAAATTTCTTCTTTTCCCATTTTCCTTTCAAAATTCTCTCTGTAAAATGCATTCAACATTATTTAGCATTCATAATAAAACTTTAATATTCATAATTTAAAAATGATATTAACATATTAAGCATGATATAGCTGTACAATTTATGCGTACAAATCCCTTCTATGAACGCCCCATGGTGTTTTTCAGTCCCATATGACCCTGCATATTGAGATGGCAACAGAGTTAATGTTTCATTTATATTAAATTAAAATATTTTTAATAAAATCTGATAACTTAAAACGTTTTTTATTTTTTACTTATATATTAAAACGATAAATGCCCATTACGAATCAACTGGGAATTATGAGTAGCTTTCGCCATAAGGTGAATACACTGAGCAATAGAACATTAATTTAGGGTGCTCTTAGGAAATGCAGATACGTGGAATGTGATTAAATGAATTATAATCATGCAGGCAATTGGGCATTAGTAGTTGTTATGTTGATTTTCAGAATACAATTTTTGAGGTTCCATCTCGCATGGAGAATAGGCTCATCATGAATGTATGTTGACGGCCTGCCATTGAAAACACATTGCCATATGTTGGAAAACCAATGTTTAGCTTCTAAATAAATATAAAGTATATTTTAAAAACATTCTATTATTATCAACATTGAGTTCAATTTAAATAAATTTTCGTCATGCATTACAAGGGGTTTGGAGCAATATGAGTATAACTTACGACACTTACAGTTTTGATATATTTTTATCTACAGGACTGTGATCGCTTAAATTAGTAGTTTATTTTATCCATCCTTTGTTTTAAGCACATATCATCAGATCATTTATGATCTGAACACGTAATTATTACGTTTTAAATCACTGTTGACTAATTAATCACTCGAAAAAGCAATAAAGATGATCACCCTGCTCAAAATATGCAGTCGTTATATGAAAGTCAGCTTTTAAATAACGTTTTGCGGTTCTTAAGACCAAAGCTAAGTAGAAAACCGTTACGTAGATAGGAGAAACTTCAAATAAGTTATCGTTCCAGGAAATTAAATATTTTTGCCTCAACGAGACATGCTATACCGTAGTATCTATAGGATATAACATGAATCCCAGTTTATAGGCTTCTGTATATAGTCATCCAAAGTAGTGTGGGTGAATAAGGATAGCAAGGGATGATTGAAAACAAGGGTTTACTGTTTGAGGGTGGTCGGGTAGTTGGGGGAGAGAATTGAATTTGTGGAACGAGTAAGGTGCCAATGGCTGGTAGGTGCAAGCGGGAATGGAATAGTTTGAGCCAATTTTATCTTGGAAGCGAGAAACTAGTTCAAATAGTAGTAATAGTATATCATGTGGAATCTTAAATTTTTGCATATATATTCTCCTCCGTACAAAATACCTAAGGCAGAAACTGAAGTTCATAATGACGCAAGTTAACTCTATTCTTCACGTTCCATTTTTAAATCAAATTCTCTCTCTCTCTCTCAACCAGCTGATCACCTTCGCACACAATATGGCTTCATAAAATAAAACAATTGGAAAAAATGTTGAGGAAGAATATAAATGTCATGCGGCGGAGTCCGCTCCTATTAATGACATTCTATAAAGCACACACGTAACTAAAAGCAGCCACAAACTCAAATCACTTCATGGAAAAAAAATGTTGACTGTACATATATTAATTGTTAACTCTTTGTAGTTAATTCTATACTCACCGATTAAAAATGGAATTCTCAATTAATTAAGTCGTCACTATATTACAACTAAAATATGTATAACCAATTCGAAAATATGATCAACAATCCGTTCTTATAAATGAGCTCTTCAAACATGTGCATGGTAGTCAAAGCAATAGAGCGGAATAAAATGTATAGTACGTATAACATACATTTCAATTGAACATCTCTATAGTATTATAATGAAAATATTTGAGGAAAGGGTATTTTTTATTTCTTTTTTGTGTACTTGGAAAGAAATTATGGTATAAAATTGTCTCGGGAGATTTTTGTCATCACAATTATATGAGAAGCTATTTAAAATTATTAATGCTTTTTGACTATTCTTTCTTAAAACTGTAATAGTATTTTGAATGATTTCCATGCATATTCTCAAAGAACTGTTTTTTTATAACATTCTAACTTTTTAAGCGACTTCTGAAACGTTTTTGAGACGGCTTACTTCTTTATCTCTTCATTTTTACTTGTTTTTCTCTGAAAATTTATGTCCTGTAAACTTCTAAACTAACCATATCCTCATTTCAACAGGATAGGCGAGTTCCGAGTGATTCATCATTGTGACATAGGCAGCCCCCTGTACGTATAAGTATTGCTGGTTGCTCCTGCTCCCTTGCAAGAAAAGTTACTTTCGGCAGGGTGAAACTAGGAGGGAAAAGGTGAGTCAAAATGAATGTTTTGTTCTAGATTAATAGTAAATTCTAGAATCTATTATTGGAGAATAGATTTGGGGTGAAGTGAAAAACGTAATGCTTCTTTTAGTGGTCGCTTTGAACTGATCATATTAGTTAGTAGCCAGTTAATGGAAATTCCTCACCTAAGGTGAGCTTGGAAGAAGTCTCACTCTGGCTTACCCAACTGTGGCGTTTCCGAAGAAAGATTAGTAACATAATTCCGAAGATATGTGTTTCTCCAACTAGTCATTGCTTAAAAAATAACTTTCAACTCGTTTTCTATGTAACCCCTCCTATTAAAATGGTACATTAAATTGATAGCTAAACTGTGCAGTATTTGCAATGAAAAAAATATATGTTTGGACTGGAATCCAAAATAATACCACCCGAATCATCATTAAGTGCTAACGAATTGCAGTGTAGCTTTTTAAAATTAAGGTTTAACGTATTTCTCTATTCCTGCAATCTGCTCTGAAATCTTTCACTCCTTATTCCGTATTGGTTGTTTTCACTTCATAAATCATTAAGTAATAATTTTGCATTTTTACTTCTTTTCATCGATTTTGTTAATTTTTTGTTATTTCATCTGTTTAACTAATTTTATGTTTTGTAAAAAAATACAAATTATATTGTAGTGAATGGAAAATAATTATAGATAAAATATTGTCATTTGTTGATTATTTGTACTTGTATAAAGCAATGTATGAGTGTAACTGAAGCTAAAGCAGTAGGTAAGGATAGGGCAGTAAAATGGCAGAATGGAAAAAATACTTAAGCCAGCTTTACCAGCCTATCACCGACAACTGAACTTATTTCACCCTGCCTCCCCCAAAAGGGAACGGAGTGATGTGTATGCACAGTGACGTATCCAGGATTTCGTTATGGGTAGGAATTTATGCTCAGTATAATAGGAGGGGGCTGTTTAGATCATGAAGAGGCAATTTTTCAAATATTTGTTGCGTTCTGAAATGTTCTGAAAGAGTACAATACCTTCAGTGTTTTTGCTTGAAAAAATGTAATTCAAAGTTTACATATTTTTACATTAACCACATGGGAAATGAACAGAGCAGCCATACACATATTTGTAATTTTTTACACTAATGTAACCACAAAATTTGGAGCAAAAATTCATTAGAGATGTAATGAAACTTTATTTTACATTTTTTAATATTTTCCTAAAATTTAACCAAATTTTAATTCATTATAAGAGAAAAATCTATGCATCGATAAATACCTCAATCGATGCCTATATTACGACAGAGATACGCTGCAACTTTGAATCCATCTTTTTCTTTCTTTCATTAGTCAACTGTCACCGTCCAGAGATGCATGAATAATTAAAAACATAAATGATGTTTAATAACAATAAGTTTCTGAAAAGTTGCGCAAACAAATTAAATCAACAGCTAAACTTAAAAACAGCAATAGCACGTCGAAAATAACTATCTGGTGCACAAGAAAAAAAGGATAATGAACATAATGTCAACTACTAAGATGATCGCGGAAAACAATAGCATAGCCCAAATCATATTTGGTACTAAGATTTTATATTGAATATAAAATCTTATGCCATATCTTAACACATTTTTAATATTTTTTACGAATAAACATAGTCTTCAGTTGCTAGGCGTAGTGATTTAGATATGAGCCAATAGATTGCAATTGGTCTCCCATATACGTTCTTTACTAACTGACACATGGCGTGGGCTTATGAATTTTTCAAAATACACACAAGGAAAACTGCTTAGTAAATGCTCCGCCTGCTTCACCAAAGATTTTGTATGCAAAGAAATCTTTGACATTTAGATATGACTATAGTTACATTTTTGTTCTATTAAAAAAACTTCACATTGAATTATATTTAATTACTGCACACAAATGTTTATACCTGGGCAAGTTGTAACACTGTCACAACCGTCACCAAAGGTCATCATTTTGAGCTTATATTATTGAACGACATGTTTTCTCGAAAACATATCATATCATTTAAAATTATAACCAAATATGAATGTGCTCTTATCGATGTTAACATGTTGCTCGAGCATAAATTTCTCTGCTTCATAATTCGACTCAAATGCACTGGTTAAACACTATTTTTTTAACTGCAAACGCAATAACGAATGCAACAAGAAAACTACGCATAACTTCCCCTTTAAAATAACGGAGCACACTGAGAAATAAATATGGACACCCACGTACAATAACTATTGCCAAAATTTAATGAAGCACTCAATAACGCAAACTTCATATCTAGCCATGGTCTCACCTACCAATGTTTTTCTTTTATCCTTCATCCTTCACTATCCGTCAAGAGGGCGGAACTTTCTTTTGCTCTAGTTATATGCCCATAATGATGAGAAGTGGGGTTCATTATTGGAAAGCAATCTCGCTTCCTCATTATTGGCAAAAAGAGTCAATGACCTCGCCAAGATTCTCCGTCGATTCTCTACGCGTGAGCAATGTGGTAATTCTCGACCTATTTGGGCTCGGATGAATACTTTTTTCGATGCGGGCATCTAGGAACCAGACTGTGTTTTCATCCCCGGGTGCCTTTCCTTAAAAATATTTTTCTCTCTCAAATACACTCGTGGGTTCATTAAATTATATACTTCGTCGGCTGGAATACTCTCATTACGGCCCCACGCTTGGAGCTCACATGCATATTGCTTTCCTTTCATTTGCATACCATTTCAATGCAATCTTTCCAGCAGACCCTTCACCAAGCGAACGAAACCCAGGCCAACTAATTAATATTCGCGGTTGCAAAAGACTCTGCCGGAGACGGATATGTAGGTCGAGCTGGTGGAGAGATCATCAGCCATCGATTTGGCCCCAGAACGAAATCATAGGTTTGTTTAAGATTCCAGGCCAGATTTGAGCACCTCCTCTCTGGACCCGAACAGATTTTCTTTCCCTCCTTTTGAGGAAAAAATGTAAATGCATGTGAATAAATATAATTATTTAATTATTACTTATTCAGTAAAATCTCTCTAAATGTCCGTCTGTTTGACCGTCTGTCAGTCACGCCTGTTGTAAGGACTTTTAAGAGGCCGAGGACGTTGAACTTTGGCAGGAATACTGATCATGACTTAAATTGTAACTAGAAAATAGAAAAATCCCAAATGTTAATCAAGAGGGGATGTTTTACTCCATATTTTTAAGTTCAGCTCAATAAGAAACGCACTGATCTCGATGCAGCGGTTTCTTTTTTTGCTGTTTTAGATGGCTTACACTCGAGATAGTGGGATTAAACTCACATATTTAATTCACTATCAGAATGAATTCAAAACCGTTTACAAATATTTTAAAACCTACATGAAACAATTTTAAGGACTTCTAGCTGTAGTATTTTTGTTTAACGTACATCGACGGTTATTTCGGTTATTTCATCTAAGGTTATTTCGCACTCACTGTCTGCCACAGCAACAGGGCAGGGGAAACAGGGGCAGCAGGGGCAACAGCACTCGGACGAATCGGAGGTTCACCCGTCAAAACTCGACCCGAGCCCAACGATGCTTAACTTCGGTGACTGATCGGGAACTGGTGGTTCCATCGAGGCAGGCCGTTGGCAGTGGCCGTGGCAGAGGCATTGGCAGTGGCCTTGGCATCGTGGCAAAGGCCGCGGAAAGTCTTAAACGAGTTCTTTTTACCAAATGTTATATGTTATCTCTTAGCCCCATACGTACAAGTACTGGATTTGATGCAGGGGTATATTTTTGTTTTTAATTAGTTGTACTCGAGATATAACGTTGAAACCTGCAACTTCGGATATCTTAAAGGGATTCGTTTTTTATTACCGCATTTTATTTTCCTCTACGCTTCCCTTTTGTCCGAAGTTTTAGTTTTTGGCTCCAACTCAAGCAGGCATTGCCTACGTTTTATCAAATGTATTGAGAATTTACGTGGATAAAAAATATAATAATGAAAAAAACAAAGATATTATAAATAGCTAAAGTTGTTTCATTCTAATAATTAATAACAACTAAATGATTTACATTGAACTTTTACTGAGTGAGTATGAAATAATGGTCTTCAATTTACAAAGAAGCGTACATCAGCAAACAATTTTACATCGTAACAGAATTACTCATTTACAAATCGTTGTAAAAATAGAAACAACGTGTAAGCAATATAATCTATTGTAAATGAAAAAATAAAAATTTAAAAAGCGGAGAAGAGAAAGAGACAAAAAGTAATGAAACAAAAAAAAAATATTTTTTCACAAACGTGGTCAGTATTTTACGGATTTACACTGTTATAAATTGTAATAAGATTGCATAAATCACTTCTCTTTTTACTCCGTAATATTTTAGTTATAATGTCCGTGGTCCAAACAGAGAAGAGGTTCTTATTCTATAATATACTTTCTATTCGTTTTGGCCAACTGAAGACAACGTTAATTCGAATCAACATTTTTCATATTAGATTCTCGCACAGTACTCCATTCTCTATTTCTACACTTTCCTCATTTTCTTTCTCCAAGTTATTTGGGTCCTATTTTTCGTTCTCTTTTTGAAAGCCTCAATTCTGGATATGAAGGCTTTCCTCAGGAAAACCTCTGTTTCCTTCACTCCAATTTCCTGCATACCATTTTGTAACTTCCTTTACTTGTGTGCCTTGGTTGGCTATTTTTGAAGAATGTAAATACTTTATTGTTTAACCTACCCTGATTCAATCGGTAGATTTGTCCGGAAAACATTACTCTACTTTTCCAGGTGGAATCTGTCAACTCTTCCAATTGGTTGTAGAGTTTCTTGTTTCCTCGTCTTCTATGAAAGCCGTCTTCTGATCTTAGAGGTCCTAGAAGTCTTTCTCAGAATTTACATTGAAGATACATTTTAGAATCGTCTTAGAGAAAATATTTTGAGTGTGAATTATGGTTTCTTGGGTTGAATAACTTTTCCTCAAGCTATTGGGGCCAACTGACTGAGGAACCTATTGGGATCCGGATGGAGAAAAATAATTTGAATTGTGACTTTTCCCTAAACATGACATGGCTGCCGATCCTGAAAGAAGTAAAACTTACGAGGAAAAATTGGCGCAAAAATTATAACCAATCAGAAGAAATTTGAATGAGAAACGTAGCTTTATATTTTAGAGATTCTTGTGCATCCATATCATCATCCCTGATGACGAGGGCCGTTTCAGACCTTGAAGCGTCGGAAATGGATCCTTTCACCCGGTTGAAAACCCAAGAATCATAGTTCAAGCCGGGAAACCGACAGAACTTTAATTACGATAATATTGTTTGGCTGAAAAGGAAATACATAATTTTCTGTGTTTATTTCCTCCCATGCGGCTTCTCCAACTCAATGAATACTCTTTTTGAAATTGCTCCATCATCACAAGTTATCAACCGAGTGTATTTAGTTGATAGTTGATATTCGAAAGCAGGTAATGCCTTTTGTAGCATATTCTGATTTTAAAAAACTTCATTTTCTGATTATCCATTTCTAGCGAGATGTCGAGGAACATGTTTGAAATAAAAGATTTTCTTGTACTGTCAACAGTTTATTTCAATGGTAACTCAAAAACGCCTTTGAAGTTTTAACATCGTTGTTAAGTTTTGACATATTTTTCTAATGTTCCACACTTGCAAATGATATAAATTAATTTAAATGAACTGAGGACCACAACAGACCTTTTTGACTTAGAAAACTTAATTTTGTTTGTACGTTAAGGGCCTAGCCACGTTGACACACCGGTTCCCGTCAGATCACGAAAGTTATGCAACGTTGGGCCCGGACGGCGGTTGGATGGATGGCCCTCCTCCATACCTCTACCGGGTGGATGAAGGGGTGACACTCCCTCTGGACCGATACCGGGAGGCCGGAGGGAGATATTCCCAGACCGGGACGGTGGGAGGGAGGACTCCCTCCATACATCTACCGGGAATGTTGGGGGTGGCCCCTCCTCCATACCTCTACCGTGGTGCTCTAGTCCCCTTTCTCCAAGTGGCAGGCAAGTTTAACGTGGTATGGCACAATGGACCAAAAGCCTCCAGAAGGCCTTCAACCACCTATACAATCTACATCTCTACGTTTACTGTATTAAGGGAAAAATTAACTAAATGTGGCCAAAAAACATAATTTATTATCATTTTTATAGCTGCCATTAACATGCTCTCTACTTTTAATTTCGGTAATGGCTTTTATAAATAATATTTTCGCCACAATCCCAGAGTGGAGGACCTCCCGCTGATGACGTTCACGTCAATCTTGCTCTTCAATCTCATTCTACTCCTTAGTAACTTTCCCAAAGGAACCGCTGGAACTACCAACAGCGATGATAGCTTCAAAAATATAACTTTCCTTTTCAGAGGATAAACGGCCGTTTCACATTCATCTTTAGAACATAAATTTGCATCGTAACTTAAGGACTGATGCACTATTAGCATAAGAAAATAATTTAAGTCCTAAACTTGATGTGAGAGAACTTGAGCATGTGAGTCGGAGTGTGTTCAAATCACGTCGTAAGAACATAAATTGATCTTTCAGGCGTTACCCCGCCGGATACATATGCGCCAGCAGTAGCGAGAAAAAGAAATGTAGAAGTAGGGAGTCATTCAAGTATTACATAAGCGTTGTTTGAGTAATGCTTTAATGGCACATGAATTTTTTCTTGCGTTGCTCTTACGTTATCTAGCAAAGAAGAGTGAGAGGGTGCCCGAGGAAATCTTACGTAAGATTTGTATCACTTCTGAGATGGTATGTTTATTATTTATTTATTATTTATTTATCATTGTCGTATTGTTGGATGAAACATTTTACTTTGTTGGTTTACGGCCGCTTTGTAATACGCTTGAGTTAACGCTATACTATACAAAATACTATATGATCAATTCTTTGCGAATGGAGTGTGAATCTTGTGCGAATGATGCGTATGGTGTGAATCGCGAAATCTCGCTAACCTATCGATATCAGGCTGAAAATGCATATTTACAAGGTTATTTATAGGTATGAGCCACCACGGCCTAGTGGGTAGGCCTTGGCTACTGATCAAAGGATCCCGGGTTCAAATCCGAGTGAAGCCTTTGGACGACCCCGAACAAAAAATATTTTCGGAGTGCGAGGGAATTTAAAGAAAATGTGGGAAATGGGAAAAAAAGAAAATAAATGAGGCGGAGGCGAGGTGGCCCAGGGGTTGGGAGTGCCCCCCCTATCCTGAATGTGTAGAATTCAAATGCCTGTGGCTTAGTCCGGGGTGAGCTTTTTTTTCATTTTTCGGCAGAAAAAAAGGAAGTTGAGATTAAAAAAAAGCATAGCCAACTCTGTATAATTTAACGCATACATTATTTAAGTGGCCAATAACCAATTCAACAGAGTTTATTTATAGGGCCTATGAATATCTATTCTCCGGAGGGAGTGAGTTCAATTTTTGCTCACATCGCACAAATATTTATTATCAATGTGCAAGTTCCAAAAATTTATGATAACTTTCATAAGATTGGAAGTGGAGTGGGGTAGTTCATAAAAAATCTATTGTTGTTTTACATGTTGAGTAGGTGATTAAAAGTGGCCAACTCTCAGTCAGCATCTCATTTTTAAAAATCTACACCATCTGACAGTTACACCAGATATTACAAAACTGATGCTAAGTGATGTTCGATGCAAACCGGTCGGAAGACCATTTCCTTTGTCCCCTCCGGCGAGGCCATTAGTTCGATCCGAACCCGGGGCGAGATAAAGACGGCGTGCGGTGGGGAGAACTAACAGGCAAGAGTAGAAATTGATTGAGGAAGGCGGTGCCTTGAAAGTCACCCGGACACTCCGCCGAATATCTTCTAACCCCAAACGCTTTCTCTCAACCCCTCGACCGACCTGCAAGTATTACGCCCCTACATACCACGAGATGGGGTGGTGTGCATTTCATTTGTCTGCGGATGGCGGTTGAAGAGGGCAGGAGAAGAGGAACAAGCCGAGAGAGGAAGATAAGAGTATTCAGAGGGAGGGAAAGAGTTAAGGCCGCGAGAGCAGAGTTGAGGCGGAGCGATAAAGAGTTGTTTAAACGAGTCGATTGCTGCCCCTTCTCATTTATTCTTTCCCCAACGCGCCTTCGTAATCTCTCCCTCTTCCTTCCATGTATCGAAGAGAGACTGTGGAGCGCTTTTCGTGGAAAAGTTGAGGTTCAGATATATTATTTTATTCCCGAGTTTATGTGCCTCTTTTGTACTCAATAGGCTCTTATTATCTTTCCTTTTTTAGGTGTTAGTAGTATCTTTTTCATGTCAAAAGATGCCCATTCTTTCCCTCCTTTTCCTCGTGTCTCCACAGGTCTTCAACGTCCAATTTGATTGTTTTTACTTTTCTGTTGCACCTTCTCCACTGTCTCCGCTCAGTTCTGAATTTTGTTCACTTCCGTTAACTGAAACTAGACCTCAAATCCTACCTCAAGATTATCATTTCCTTCCTCTTCCATCCCCTATGTGCTGTCAACTATGTTCTGTGCTAACTATGTGCTGTAACCTCTATGTGCTGTCAACCTCTATCATTGAGGAAGAGGTTTAAGATAATTCAATATCATAAATATAGCCATTATCATTAACCTTTTCACGGATTTTCAGTCATTGCTGCAACTTAAATGATATGGCGTGCAGTCACGTGCGTGGATGCAAAGATTTACACCTAAGAGAATGAAATCCGCCATGAAAAAATTTTTTAATTCCCAGTCAAGTCAAATGAATTTTTTACATGGAGAATTTCCCCCTCTTTGGTCTTCTTTTCTCACGGATGTGTGACTACGTACGACATAGTTTGTGCAACTACAATAGCTGGAAAGTTTAGGTAGTATGAGCGAGATATAATTTCGCATAATATTTCATAAACTCTTTATAGTGAAAAAGACTCAAACTTTTGAATGGTTCTGTGGCATTTTCCCCCCCGTTTTTTTTGGTCAATTCCCCTCTTTGGACAGTTTCTCCTCTGCGGACTGTTTATCCTCCGGACTTAGCCGAAGGACTTGCCCGAACGACATGTGCGCCAACGACGGCCAAAATGCCTACGACTACAAAATGCAGCGACTACTGCCAGCGACTTCTGCCACGACTTCTGCCACACCTTTCGCCGCACCTTTCGCCGCACCTTTCCCTCACCAGGTCCTGCCCCGCTTTTATAGCCAGTAAAGTGAGGAAGGATACCAAAAATGCGGTCATCCTGACCAAGGCAAAAAGGCTGTGATCCTGTATTCTGCGGCCGACGCCAGAAAACAGTTCCTGGCGCTCCAATTAAAAACTGCCACCCTATCTATCACCCATCCCATTATTTCCTCCCCTCCAAGGCTACCAATCGCCAACCTCCTGACCTTACCCATTCCACCTTCGTCCTTGTCGACAGACCCCCTCCTCAGCGGACTCGTGTCTAAGCTCGCCCTCTATTGCTTCCGAGACGCCGACCGGGTAACACCGTTGTGTGAGCCTGCTGACTAAGTCACTTTTGTACTTAAGAGAGAAGTTCAACCTCTCGTACTTGTTAAACTTAAACTATTTTCCGACTGGTAACTTTCATTACGGTCGCCTGGCACTCGACCTATGGGTAAATTATTGTAATTGTTTTGGTTCTATTTTGTGATTTGTAAAATATATTGATAAGTTAAGTTTATGATTGATAATACGTGTGTTTCGTTCGTTTTCCTCATTTTTCTCACCCGAGCTTGGAAAGAGTTTGTGTTTTCAAGAGTGTTATCGGCGAGAAAATCTGCTCCTTCTCCCGATAGCGCTACAAACTGGTAGCAGAGCGTGGTTGTTCTTTTCCTGTCTTTCCAACGCAGTTGGTGAGTGTTGTATGAGGATCTGTGATCGTCATTATTTCTGGTATTTCATTTTCTTCCTTCACGGAAGTTTTGTCTCTGCCGCTAACGGCAATCTAAATAGGCAAGGGTTTTCTTTTTCGTAATTTATTTCGTGTTCCTGGTTTCCAGTTCGAGGCCCTAGAATAGGTCATTGTAAATTCCTGTCGGAGTTTAGTGTGTGAATTCTTGTGTGACGAAGTTTTTTCGTCTTATCTTCCGGCAATTTGAGTGGAGTTTCGTCAGTATGCCTGGTGATTCAGTCGATCAGTACGCAAGGGCTTACTTGACCACGGCCGAGGACAGGCGTGCTAGATCTAATGGGGGATCTGTGCTTACAGTTGAAACTTTTGGTGTTCCGGCGGAATCCACACCCAACGTGGTTCCCCGAGGCCAGGTGAACGAGCAGAATCCAACCCATGTCGCACCGCCAGTCCCAATGCAACCTGTTCTGCCGCTGTCTGAAGGTCTGGTCATAGTGAAGCAGCTGATCGCTGATTTTCCACCATTCGAGGTTTCAAATACAGAAAATTGGTATAATTTCATGTTGAAACTGACAGAAATTGTCTCTCTTTCGCTAGTTCCTTTGTCTACGTTGTTGTATTTAGTCATTACCAAGCTCCCAGCTAGTTCTCATCAGTTATGGCTCTCTATGTTAAATCAGAATCTTTCGTGGGCCGAAATTACCAAACGAGTTTGGGGAAGAATTGTAAGTGATCGAGAGTTTGACCGTCTTCTTACCACTAAAGTAAAGAGATTTCAGTTCCCCCGTGAAACTCCTAATGATTTCGTATGTTCTGTTCGTAACGCGATTCAAGTGTTGGCGTTAGAGTTCACCGAGTGCCAAACCGTTCGGTTAATTATTCAAGGGTTAAATCCTCTCACGAAATCCGCTATAATGTTTGCTCGCCAGCCCACGACCTTTGAGGAGCTAGACTCTGTCATAACCCAGGCGTCAAAGCAATTGATGGATTGTGCCGAGTACGCCAATACATTTCATAGTATTTCTCCTAATGTCTCCCCAGTTGTGGCAAGGCAAATAATTTGTTCGTATTGTCGTAAAATTGGGCATCATGCAAGGGAATGTCGGAAGAAAGCCCGTGAAACACGCCAACCAGCCGTGAGTTTCATGAGCGTACGTCAAAATTGTAACAGTAATTTGCCCCTTCTTCCGATAAAACTTCAGTCTGTTTCTTGCAATGCCCTCATTGATACTGGTTGTTCCGTTTCTATTTGCGACGAAAAGTTCTTCAAAACTCTTAAAATTCGCGGTGGCAAATCTCAAAAGTCTTCCGATTCTATCTAGCTATTAACAGTTTCTGGTCAACCGTTTCAATTAAGGATGTCGATCCAACTTAAGGTTCAAATCGACAAATTTTCCTGGCAGCATACATTTTATGTAGCCAATATTCCATTTCCAATTCTTCTAGGCCTTGATTTTATTCGGAAATCCAATATGATTGTTCATCCGAAAGCTGTCTCTTTTGAAACGTCTCCCGCTACTAAGTTAAATTTTATCGCTTATTCAGTTGACAATTGCGCATCGAGTGCGTATCCCGAAGTGCCAAGCAGCAGTCGGTCGACAGATTCTTGCAGCAATCCTTTTCTCATTGAAAATGGATCTAATTCTTCGGATAATTTGATAAGTGAGTTAAAATATTTGTTGTCGCAATATCCCGATGTCATGACCCACGATTTGGGGACCACATCGCTTATGACTTACGAAATAGAATTAACGGACTGTAACCCGATTCGGAGTCATCCGTTCTCTTTATCTCCCGTTAAGGCACAGATCATGAAAAAACATGTGCAGTCGCTGCTCGACAAGGGAATTATTGAGAATTCTAACTCAAATTGGTCTTCTCCAGCCTTTTTAATTCCCAAGAAGGATGGTACGGAGAGGTTAGTTGTGGATTATCGTAAGCTTAATAAGCAGGTTCAAATAGACGGTTATCCCACTCCGTCGGTCGAACATGCATTTCAATATTTAGCTGACGCGAAATACTTTACCATACTTGATCTTAATTCTGCTTTTCACCAAATTCCTTTGTCTGAAAATTCGAAGAAATATACTGCTTTTGTCACACCGTTCGGGATATATCAATATACTCGTTTGCCATTTGGGTTTGCCAATTCTCCCCAAGTATTCACTCGCTTAATTAACGAGGTACTGGGAGATCTAAAGTATTCTTGTGTGTATCCTTATATCGATGATTTGTGTATCTATTCAAAAAATTCCAGGGATCATATTAATCACGTCGATGCTGTCCTTAAGAGACTTCGTTTGGCTGGACTTACTGTATGTGAGGAGAAGGTTAAACTTGGCACTACGTCTCTCACCTTCCTGGGCCACTTGATATCCCATGGAAAACTTCAAGTTGATCCTGATAGAGTTAAGCCAATCGAAAATTTCCCTGCTCCAAAGAGTTTGAAGGAAGTGGCGAGATTTCTGGGGTTATGTGGTTTCTATTCCAAGTTCATTCCAAGGTATTCTGAAATTTCTATTCCTTTAAATCGCCTTAAACGTAAGAATGTTCCCTTTCACTGGTCAACGGCTTTGACGAATGAAGCTTTTATTCAGTTAAAGCAAGCTTTGATTAAGCCCCCGGTGCTGTCTTTCCCTCGTTTTGAGGATGAATTTCACTTATTTGTTGACGCTAGTAGCCTCGCATTAGCTGCAGTGTTAAACCATAAAGTAAACGGTGATTTCATACCTGTGGCATTCGCTAGTAAAGCATTATTGGATCATGAAAGAAAGTTTTCGACTTACGAGTTGGAATGTATGGCTATATGCTGGGGTGTCGAGAAATTCAATGTGTACCTTCAAGTAAAACCTTTTCATTTGTATACTGATAATGGAGCATTGTCTTGGTTATTTTCACATCCCAAACAGCTGGGAAAGTTGGGTAGAATGGTTCTTAAACTCTCTTCTTATAAGTTCACCATCCATCATGTACGGGGAACTGCCAATAATGTAGCTGATTGCCTTTCTCGTGTCGTTCCTGTGTCTAGTGATAATGTTGCTAGTGATATTGATTCATCTAAAGTTGGTGATGATCTATTTCCACCAATGGCTTGTGTATTGAATAATGTTCCTTTATCATTTGTTAATATTAGAGACCATCAAAGGTCAGATCCTACTTTGAGGGATGTTCTCCAGAAATTGCAGAAAGATCCCTTGTCTTGTGCAAATTATTTTGTTAAGAACCAGCTGCTATGTTTTGGCAATTCAAAAACTCTTAGAGGGAAGGTTGTCTTACCTGTCGTGCTTCGACCAATGATATTCCAATATTTTCATTGCTCTAGTTTTGGCGCTCACCTGGGAATGTCCAAAACTTATGAGAAAATTAGCAGGGAATATTGGTGGAAGGATATGAAAAGGGAAATTTTTGACATGGTCAGAAATTGCCACTTATGTCAGACATGTAAACCTAGAAATTGTTCTTCGCCTGGCATGTTATCTTCTAACATCCCTTCTGATGTCTGGGAAAGAATTTATATCGATTTTGTCGGCCCATTCCCATCCACAAAGGGTAGTAATCAGTATATTTTAACACTGATTGATGGGTTCTCTAAATTTTGTATATTGGAGCCTGTACGAAAGGCTACAGCTGGTGCTGTTGTGTCTGTTCTCACTCAAAGAGTTTTCTCAAAGTTTGGTTTTCCAAAATATCTGGTCTCTGATAATGCTTCAGTTTTTAAGTCACACCTGCTTAGGGAGATGTGTTTACAACTTGGTATAAAACAAGTTTTCACATCTCCATATTACCCTTGTGCTAACCAAGTCGAAAGACTTCATCGAAATTTAAAATCTGCCTTGACCATTTTATGTAACAATGTTCACTCTACATGGGACCTTTTCCTCTATGATCTAAACTTTGCTTTCAATACTGCTATACATGGTAGCACTGGCCAATCTCCTGCCAAAATAATGTTTGGTAGACAACTGCCACATCCTCTTACAAATCAGTGGTCAATTCCTATTGAGCTGTTCGAGGATAAAATTAAGGATGATCAGAGGAAAGCCTACTTGCAACAAGTGGTCGCCAATCTCAAAAAGGCAAGGGCAAAACATGGGGAGGCTTTTAACAAACTCCACTCTCCAGTAAATTTTGCCCCTGGAGATTTAGTTCTTTGTAAAAATCATCCTATTAGCTCAAAGGCAGACAAGAGAACAGCCAAGCTAATGCCTCTTTGGGAAGGTCCTTTCATTATTAAAAAATTTGTCTCTCCTGTAACAGTTGTTCTTGAGCTATCACATGATAAAGAAAAAATATGCCATGTCTCTCAGTTAAAAATTTATCATCGTGACTCTGTGAATTCTCATTAGCTCAATATGGTGTGACTTTTGCATTTTTCAAATTAACTCAATGAAATACTATGATTCTATTTAAACACACTGTTATTTGTTGCCTTTTAGTTGATCAATATGTACTATTCTATTAATATATTATTATACTAATACTTAATAATGTGAACACAGTGATCACCATACTTAATGTTGTCTTCCTCTCAAAGTGTGCAAATTGTGAAATCTGTTGGAGGACGAATGGTCTGATTGGAATGGGATGTGGGGAGAACAGCCAGGAACATTCCCGAGGTGACTCGCTTCCAGATAAGTTGCGGAGGGTCAATGGCTGTTAAGATTCATGTGTGTGACATCGACAGTGATTATACCATTGTCCTACCAGGGTGATTAGTGCTTTCTTTATGGTGATTAACTGTGTAATTGCAAACATTATCATTTTCTGTCTCTACCTGGCTATCTAATTTCTGTAGTCAGGTTATGTATGTTGAATATTGGGTTGTTAGGTCATGTATCTGGCGTAGGGGGTGCGATCCCATCGCCCGGCAATTATAATGATTGTCGCAAACAGCACCCAGCTCTTGTATCATGCTTAGCTGGTCTGGGGTTCCAACCCCCAACAAATTTTGAATTGAATAATCCATGACGGTGGCCACTAAATTATTTTTCTATTTATTAGCTTTTTCTAACACGTTTGACTTAACCTGGCCCGAGAACTGATTGAATCTCTCATCTTACCCAAATTAATTTTCCATTTTTTGCTGTTTTTTCATGGAAAACAATTTCTTACATATGGGTAGTGACATTGGAGAGATATCAATCTAATTTGTCATTAAAATGACTCCAATCTTATCCTGAGTCATTTCTATCAACCCAAATTCCTTCATTGAGTTATCAATGCTTAACAGTACAACCCAATTGGTTGTGCGAAAAAATTTAATTAGCTTTAAGGTCCATGAAATTGATTGACCTCTCATCCTGAGTCGTTCTATCAACCCAACTTCTTCAATGACTGTGTTTATGCTTAACAGTGCAACCCAAGTGGTTGCATAAAACCATGTAATTAGTTTTTAAGGTTCATGAATATGGGGGATCCACTCACAAATTTTGAATTATCATTAATATTGTTAATACTAGGGTGAACTTGGAATACAGAATTATTGTTATACTTGAATTATCATTAATATTGTTAATACTAGGGTGAACTTGAAATACACAATGATATTGTTATACTTTAATTATCTATAATATTATTATTACTAGGGTGAGCTTTGAATATAAAATAATATTGGTATATATGTATGATTATTATAATTCTCTAAAGTATATTTAACTGATGTCACACAATTGCATACTATTACTTTCAATGAATACAAGTCTACTTTCATTGAACAATTGTATAGTCCTGCCTTCAAGAATATTTGCTTTGTCTTATGCAATATTCTCTTTCTAGTTAATTCATTACACCTGACGAGTCAGATGTTTCGTCTACTGGGTGTTGGTTTTTTTGTTACTTAGATTTATTTCTCATATGTTGGATGTTGCCAGCTGGACATCCAAATTATTTATGATAATTGATATCAAAGATGCTATCATATCATTCTACTGGTCCATGTTTGTGACAGTCAGAATATACTTTCATCATTTGTTTGAAGGCTGTTGAATACTTAAAATCTATTGTTTAATGTGTTTATCTGCAATCTTCACCTGTCGCCTGGAATCACAGCTGTGGTATACTGCTCTCATGTTTCCTGCACTTGGCAACTTTCGAGGAGTGTCTCTCCCTCTATGGTTGGCTATGGCTGTGTGAACCAGTGTCATACTGAAAGATTGCATGAATCTGAAATGTTACTAAACTGGGTTATTAACTTCAACATGTTTATTAGTGATTATCCTTCTACACTGAATTATCAGCTGTTCCACCTTTGTGGTCCAGAAAGGAGAGGAGGTTCTTGTCTGTGGGTGTGTGTGCTCAGTTTCTTGGCAATATTGTTCAGTAAATTGCCTCTTAAGCCATAAACTGGCATTGTGAATTCTGTGAAAGTGTCCCTCGAGCAAGAAAAAAGGTGTCATTGATTCAATCATCATTCCTCATCCGGGAGTCAATTCTGTGCCTGATTTCCCCCAGTGGATGTGGCATTTTCCCCCCCGTTTTTTTTGGTCAATTCCCCTCTTTGGACAGTTTCTCCTCTGCGGACTGTTTATCCTCCGGACTTAGCCGAAGGACTTGCCCGAACGACATGTGCGCCAACGACGGCCAAAATGCCTACGACTACAAAATGCAGCGACTACTGCCAGCGACTTCTGCCACGACTTCTGCCACACCTTTCGCCGCACCTTTCGCCGCACCTTTCCCTCACCAGGTCCTGCCCCGCTTTTATAGCCAGTAAAGTGAGGAAGGATACCAAAAATGCGGTCATCCTGACCAAGGCAAAAAGGCTGTGATCCTGTATTCTGCGGCCGACGCCAGAAAACAGTTCCTGGCGCTCCAATTAAAAACTGCCACCCTATCTATCACCCATCCCATTATTTCCTCCCCTCCAAGGCTACCAATCGCCAACCTCCTGACCTTACCCATTCCACCTTCGTCCTTGTCGACAGACCCCCTCCTCAGCGGACTCGTGTCTAAGCTCGCCCTCTATTGCTTCCGAGACGCCGACCGGGTAACACCGTTGTGTGAGCCTGCTGACTAAGTCACTTTTGTACTTAAGAGAGAAGTTCAACCTCTCGTACTTGTTAAACTTAAACTATTTTCCGACTGGTAACTTTCATTACGGTCGCCTGGCACTCGACCTATGGGTAAATTATTGTAATTGTTTTGGTTCTATTTTGTGATTTGTAAAATATATTGATAAGTTAAGTTTATGATTGATAATACGTGTGTTTCGTTCGTTTTCCTCATTTTTCTCACCCGAGCTTGGAAAGAGTTTGTGTTTTCAAGAGTGTTATCGGCGAGAAAATCTGCTCCTTCTCCCGATAGCGCTACAGTTCAAAAATATCAGCTACTCACTATTTTATTTTTCGATACCAGTGCCAACACATAAAAGCCGTTTTTTATAAGTTATGAAACGGCTATGCGCTATTTATGCGAATACACTTTGTTACAAGTACATTGAAGTTCTGAGGCACAGAGATCGTGATATTAATAAAACAACGGATACTTTGTTTGTTTTCTCAATTAATTTTAAGAACAAATTCATTACTCACCTTAATACTTAATTCTAAAAATAGCAAATAACCTTCTGTTGCAATGGAATTTTAGGTGTGCGTCGTGAAAAAACTACACTCAAGCCAATGACTCAAACGTGTATTTAGCAAATTAATATTTCAGTGATATAAAACAAAGTTTTTGCGTTTTAATATTGCCCATATTGACTTCATTGTTGCAAAAGTTTGAATTTTCAGAAAAATTCAATTAAAGCCTCCGTTATTACTGGAGAAAAAAATCTTACTGTAACCCTTCTGCTATGAAATTCGCGTACGGCTGGGAGAATATTTTCATTGGATAACAGCGGAGTTCGCCTTGATTCCACAATCTAAAGTAATATCTTCCCTCTCTTGTGGAGATCGCTTATTTCCCCAGAGATATCGTGTTTATAGTGATAAATTGACTACCATGCAACAACGACTTAAAAATAATTTTGCAGTTTCTGCGTAAAGAAATGCAATTTTTTTTATTTGATATTAAAAATTTTGAACACTCTCTTATGAATTATTGACATATGTTATGAATTAAATCATCTAACCCAGTGAAAGGGGTAACGAAGTTCCACTGCAATGGTGTGAGTAAATACCAAACAAATACTTAATAAATTCCCCCTGAACACCGTAATAAATGCCTAAAAAAAACTACTTCATTGCTCTATACCAAAGCTAAGAAGCTTGTTTCAGACGTTTCCCTCTAACCCAGTAACGGCTTTATCGTGACAGCTGGAAACTTGCAATTTTTGTCTTCTGTAGATAAAGAGTCATTTGTTGATTTAAGTGGAGTAACTTTATCCTGAAGTGGTTGTATTTTTTTATAAAAAAATAGCAAAACGTTGGTTTTTACGAAATGTTTTGGTAATATTCCGGGGCACGATGGCTAGATTCCGAAATGAGGATTTTCAGTCCACTAAAATCAAATAAACCTCTTTCATGTACGCAAAAAATCAACTACCATTGATGCTGTTTTCGTATTAAGGCTAAAGCAGTGTTAACCATTGACAACGGATTAGACCTTTTCCATCCCTACCCAAGAATAATCGTTAACCACTCCATTTTCGTCAGCGCCGCCTTCACAGTTTCCATTCGGGCTTCAGGTATGAAAGAAAGTCTTTATGTAAGTGAGAAAAGTCTTTAAGGGCGTTTCCAGTGAAAAGTCTTTTGCATCACGCATCACATTTTGGTTAGAATTTTGGTGGGAGAGTGAATAAGTTGCTGTGATCTACGCTAGAGTCGATCGTGTAAGGAGAGGGATCAAGGTACATGCGGCATTATCTTTTTAGCCACATATTACATCAACAGCAACTTTTATCATATTGGTATATCGATAGGTCCATTCTACTATAGCGGGTACATGTGAAGATGTAGTTGTAATTGTGTTTTCTTTCCTCAAGCTAAAAAGGTTTTATGATCTCCGTCAAACAGGAATTTGTGAAGTTTTATAGTTTGTGGTAACTTTGTAAGTAACGTAGTTTATAGTTATGCATTTCGTAGTGAAGTTGCCTTTTCATGCTGTGAATGGCATGTTTAACTGCCTTTTCATGATGTGAATGATAACCTACTTGTTCGTTAGCCAATTTCAAATAATTAAAGGAAAAAGGAAAAAAGGGAGGAATCAGGCGAGATGTTGTGGAATATGAACATAATAAGAACTATGACGATGCAATTTTCACTGATGATGATTTTTCCTGATGATGATGCTGTGCATCGAAATCCGGGTTGATTAAAAAAATTTTATCTGTGGAAAATTGCATCGTCATAGTTCTTATTAAATACTGTCATTTGCTTATAAATTACGCTAAAGCGTAAAATTTGAAACTATTTTTGCAATCATCAACCTAATACAAAATCGTTCGTTATGTGATCTCTTTTATGTAAGCGAGAGTGTACAAAATGAGGTAGGGGATTTGGTGACGGAAATATTTTATATTTTTTTTCCTTTTTATATTTTCAGTGTGGCGGTGAAGATATGAGGCAGGCGTCGCTGTAGCAGTGGATGCAAGTTTTTCTGGACCAAGAACTTGAAAGCCCGGAAAAATATAATTGTTGGAGTTTGAATAATCTTCTCAGTTTCTTATGTTTTATCATCTCTTTTTGTCTGGAAATCATGACTTAAAATGGACATCGAAAAGTGACAGGTTTTATGCTAATAAATAAAATTGTGATATTTCGAACGGTGTAAATTATTAAATCCCAAAAGTAAGGTAAACGGGAACAAAAGTAACCTTTAACACATACCAAAGAAAAAGACAGTGCATTCAATCAATGAATGCTGGGTCATGAAATGGTGAATGGAAATTGGCTGCATTAATGGTTGGCTGGTGGTGCAAATATAAAGAGAAATAGAATAAATATAGTTATATAAGTCCGTAATGCATAACTGTTAGAAGGCCATAATAAAATACAAGGCAATGAATGAACTTTTAGTAGTTGAATTTTAGAACTAATCCTAAAGAACAGGAAAATAAAAGTTACTAATCGCAATATACTATGGCGGAAAAAACAAAGTAATTGAACGAAATTTTAATGTCTAAGGTGATACTGGTGAGTCGCTGTAGAGTAAAATGCAAGTTTTCGGGACTAGGGAATTGAGAGTCCGGATAAATATAATTTTTGAGTTTGAATATTCTTCTAAGTTTCTTACTATTTATCACATCATTTTGTCTGGAAATCTTGACTTAAAATGGACATCGGAAAGTGACAGGTTTAAGCTAATAAATAAAATTGTCATATTTCAAACGGTGTAAATTATTTAGATCCCAAAAATAAGGTAAATGGGTACAAAAGTAACCTTTAACAAATTCCAAATGCTGAGATATGAGATGGTGAATTGAAATTGGCGACATTAATGGTAAGCTGGTGGTGCAAATATATAGAGAAATAGAATAAATAAAGTTATTTAAGTCCATAATGCGTAACTGTTAGAAGGCCATAATAAAATACAATGCGATGAATGAACTTTCAGTAGTCGGATCCTAGAAATAACCCTAAAAACCAGGAAATTAGAGTTACTAATCGCAGTATACTATGGTGTGTAAAGCAAAGTAATGGAAGAAAATTTTGGGGGCTTGGGGGTGGGGTTTTTCAGGGCCATTTTTAAACTTCCTTTTGTTTCATTCTACATTCTTAAATTTTTGAATTAAAACAGGGATTTTTAGATGTTAAGAGAGTAATATTATCAAGTAAGATAGAGATTTTTATGGTTTATTAGTATCAAGACGACGAGCGACATAGCCCCCCCCTTTGAAAGATTCTCCACCCTGAGAGGAGGGATGAGGTAGCCGCCCCTCGGGGCAACCACCCCTTCCCTCCCCTGTTAAGGCCATCCGCCATCACACCACGGCGATTGACCCCTCCTAGTATTACTTCCCACCCCTCCCCCAAAGGTTACCCGTCGCGGCCGATTTTTTCACGTGCCGCCTCAGTCATGCTGGGTGAGCCGTGCCGCAAGTGCAGGCGTCATGGATACAGAGCCCATTGGCGTCTAATGAACGAACCAACTACAAGGATGCGCCCGTACCGTGCAAGCACGACCGTACAGCGACGCACCGGGCCGATAAAAGACATGTGCCGAGCAATGAACCAATCTTGCTCTGCCAGCATTAAGTTATGAAATAAAAATTTGGCTCAAGTGAAAAGAAATGGCCCATCATTATGTTTCGACAGTTTGAGTTTATAATGTATTTACTTCCAATTTCACCATTTAGGGGCATTTAATTTAATTTTAAATGATTTTCCGTAATATACACCTTGTAAAAAGTTAATGTATACTTCAAATTTCTCATCATTTATTAATTAAAATAAAGAAAATATGTTCTTTCTTTACCTTACTGTCAATCCTGCCATCTCGTGGCGTGCAGGCTATACATCCCCCATTACAAAGTACTCTTTTTAACCGCGCGATTTGTTTTACCTTTTCATTTCTTATGCCACCGCTCCAATTTTCATTCACATATATTACTTGTACTAATTTGATTTACGAAAACCTCGCTACCGATCTTCTAATCCACAATTATAATACATTTTGCGCTGAATGCCGTTTTTTCTGATACTTTTTATTGCTTTAATCTAGATTTTCCAGACAAAGCCGGGAAATGTATTACGGTCTCATAGCACTAGGATAAGGCCATGATTCCACCCATTATATGGAAATTTTACGCTTTATAGTGACATTTTTATTCCCAATTTTTCTAGTAATTTTTGTTTTTTATCAAGAGATTCCGGAAAATGCAAATTTGCCATATATTACAGAAATGACTTGATAGAGTGATATGATTTAAAAAATATATTTAAAACAACGAAGTACAGCATTATTGGAGTAGGGCAACAGCAATTTCATGGGCCTTCTTTTATTTGGCTTATACATTTACGACCTCAGTAACGTGGTTATTCGTAACTTTGACTATTCGCTGCCGACGCGATTGTAAGTACACGAGGTACACTTGAGAGATTTTGAAACCGGAAAATCGGGAATTAATAACAAAGAACCTAGTATCAATCCAAGCCTGGTGCAATGAATGGCAGTTGGAGTTTAATATAGGGAAATGCGTGATGGTATACTTTCGGAAAAGAAAAATATAACATAGTGGCTTTACAAAATAAATCGGAAGAAGCCAATGCCGAGCCTGTTAAATTTGTAGGATTTACAATTACTCAACCCCTGAATTAGATTTTGTAATTTTCTTTCAATATGTCAACAATCGCGAATAAGAGGCAACAAAATATCGGGATGAAGCTGCATTATTAGTCTCAGATCAATGTATTACATGTCAAATTACGCATACTTTTATTAAGACTGATGGTTGATCGGTTTATTACTTTTAGTGTTACAATAACAGCGAGAAACCGGCAGAAAATATACGTAAGCGTTGGTGTGTAAGAGGTCACCCAGGATTGAGATGGAACAAAATTGTTATGCTACACAAGGTTACACATGACTGAGCACCAAATATCGTCAACATTGTGAACCTATGTCATTCTTAAATATGGAACAAATGGGGAAAACGGTAAAAATATCAAGGAAATATCGTCAACAATTCTCTGGAGACCCAACGGAATGCCTTTCCGCCTAACTAGAACAAAAATACATTCAGTTATTGCAGTAACGCAGGTGTAACTGAATCATTCATGCGTCTGTAAGAGTATGTTTTTACTAAGACACATCGAAACGTTACCAAAAAGCACTTTGTCAGGAATAAATGTGCTATGAACAATGGAGATTTTAACCTCGTACAGACACTGAACATTCGGCATGCTAAACAACTTTGGCTCTAGACTTACATTCGATTACTTGAATATTAAATTCATTTACTTATCATTTCACCAGCCAGGGAAATTAAATTTCCCTTAAATGGTTTTTCCGTATTTTTTACCTTTTTACAAATCCTTGTTCACTTCATAATTTTTCTCACATATTAATTAAATCAAAAAAAACATACACATCCTTAACTTTTACTACCATCTTGCCATCTAATGGCCGGATGCCTACACCACTGCCATCGTAAAGTATTTTCAACTTTTAGCCGCGAAATTCGTTTTTCGTATTCATCCCTAACTCAACTGCTCCACTTTCCATTAGCGTCTATAAATTGAAGTGAGGTGCATTTCTATGTCTATAGTAATGATATCGCGCTACCGTTCTCCTAATTATAATATTCATGTTGAAAGTTTACGCTGAACACGGTTGTTTTCAATTACTTTTCATCACTTCAATCAAGAAACTTCAGACAAAGCCAGACAGATACTGAGGGTCACAAATATCTAGGATATGGCATTAATTCCATCCACATGAACCGCTTTTGTCCAGCTGAGCATACGAATGTGTCTCTTATTTCAAATACACGGGTACTTCATGAAATCAAATACACAATACGTTATGAGAACACGTTTTTCCTTAAAATCCATAAGGATTAGGCTCTACTCATGAATTCCCGAATAGCTCAGTTGGTTAAAGCACCTACTGCAAACTTATTCTTACGAGTTCGAATCTCAGGGAAGACGAAATGTTTATCTAACATCTTCATATAAATATTAAGACTCTAGGGTAACATTTTTTTATTTTTGATACAATGACGAGGAAAGAAATTTTTACATTTTGGATCTTGCTTAGAAAATATTGATTATAATTTGATATTTGAATATTTTAACGCCCGGAATCAGGCTCTCTTTACTTTTACGGTTATAAATTCATGGTATTTAAATAAAATTTGCCAGGAAATTTCATAATAAAAGATTTCAATTTTTCAGGATCTAAAATCGATTTCCTCGTTAATATTTTTTTCATGAAGCCCAACAGCAAAAATCCAGAACAAGATATTTGAGATTTCGAGTCTTAGAATTCAGAATTTAAGATTTTAATTTTTACGCCTAAAATCACGCTCCACTTGCTGCGTGGACTTCCTCCTTCTACCTACACCTCCTTCCTCTTCCTCGCTTACCTATCTCTATCACGGCCTTAAGCAAACCCTTTACCCATCTACTGCCTGTTCCAACCACCACCTACACTGCCTCTCCCTCTTCCTTCCAGGCGTTTCGTGTGACTTACATTGGCTCTCTGCTTTCCTGTGTATAAGAGGACACCCAAGATTGAGATAGAACAAAATTGTTATGCCACACAAGGCTACACATGAATCTACACCACCACCAACATTGTGAACCTATGTCATATATAAGTTTGGAACTAATGAGGAAAAGTGTTAGAAAATCTGGTACACATTGGCAACAAATCTCTGAAGGCCCCGCGCAATCACTAAGGAACTTCCCACCCTGTTAATTTGAATTAGGATCGGATTTATAATATAAGTCTCCGCCAGTTTAGTGCGAAATTCATTCAGATGTTGCAATAACGCAAGTGTACCCGCCTCATGCGTGCGTCTGTACAATTATGTTTACACTACGACACATGTAAACGTCACCAAAAGGCACTTGTTCAGGAATAAATGTGCTATGAACAATGGAGATTTTTAACCTCGAACTGACATTGAACATTCGGCATCCTAAACAACTTTGGCTCTTGACTTACATTCGATTACTTGAATATTAAATTCATTTACTTATCATTTCACCAGCCAGGGAATTTAAATTTCCTTTAAATGGTTTTTCCGTATTATTTACCTTGTTACAAGTCCTTGTTCACTTCATAATTTTTCTCACATATTAATTAAAATAAAGAAAACATACGCATCCTTTACTTTACTACCATCTTGCCATCTAATGGCCGGGTGCTATACCACTACCATCGTAAAGTATTTTCAACTTTTAACCGCGAAATTCGTTTTTCGTATTCATCCCTAACTCAACTGCTCCACTTTCCATTAGCGTCTATAAATTGAAGTGAGGTGCATTTCTATGTCTATAGTAATGATATCGCGCTACCGTTCTCCTAATTATAATATTCATGTTGAAAATTTACGCTGAACACGGTTGTTTCCAATTACTGTTCATCACTTCAATCAAGAGACTTCAGACAAAGCCAGACAGATACTGAGGGTCACAAATATCTAGGATATGGCATTAATTCCATCCACATTAACCGTCTTTTGCCCAGCGGAGCATACGAATGTGTCTCTTATTTCAAATACACGGGTACTTCATGAAATCAAATGCACAATACGTTATGAGAACACGTTTTTCCTTAAAATCCATAAGGATTAGGCTCTATTCATGATTTCCCGAATAGCTCAGTTGGTTAAAGCACCTACTGCAAACTTATTCTTACGAGTTCGAATCTCAGGGAAGACGAATTTTTTTTCTAACATCTTCATGTAAATATTAAGACTCTGGGGTAATATTTTTTATTTTTGATACAATGACGAGGAAAGAAATTTTTACATGGTGGATCTTGCTTAGAAAATATTGATTATAATTTGATACTTAAATATTTTAACGCCCGGAATCGGGCTCTCTTACCTTTTACGGTTATAAATTCATGGTATTTAAATAAAATTTGCCAGAAAATTTCAGCATAAAATATTTCAATTTTTCAGCATCTAAAATCGATTTCCTCGAATATTTTTTTCATGAAACTCAACAGCAAAAATCCAGAACAGGATATTTGAGATTTTGAGTCTTAAATTGGGTTCACTGTGCGTATAAGGCAATTGACCTTTGGTGTTTTGTGGCTTAATACATTGTGTTTTCATCCCTCGCTAGAAAAATTCAGAATTTAAGATTTTAATTTTTACGCCTAAAATCGTGGTCCACTTGCTGCGTGTCCACTTTCCTCCTCCTTCCTCTTCCTCGCTTATCCAACATCCTTCTCTCTATCACGGCCTTCAGCAACCCTTCACCTCTCTATTGAATGTTCCAACCTCCTACTCTCCCTCTTCCTTCCAGGCGTTTCCTCTCCTCACCCACTATATAAACCTAATACTTATTTTACGAATGCCAATGATACAAATCTCTAAAGGATGACCCCAATACTTCAAGAGATTTTTAGTATCTTGAGTCATACCAGCGAAAAATTAAGGAAACTAAAGAAATTCTCACTCTTTCTTCCCCTTCCCTTACCTTATTTTTTTCAAAGAAGTCTTTTTTATGTGCTATTAAGTTAAAATTACTCGTATACCTTGTTTGGGAGACATGAATGCCCGAATAGGGTGCAAAAATATTTGTATTTTTTCTGAGAAACATGAGGATATTCTAGATATAAATGCATGGAAGTATAAACATTTTGTCTTTTATAAAATATCTAATGGAAGATTCATTTCGTTTGAGGCCATTTAAAACTCTTATGGCTCTCTTCTGTATCCTGAATAAGCGGTTGATGTGCAAGGTTGGGCCCTGCTTGCACATAATGATAACATAAAACAGCAAACCAATCACAGAAGCCTCCATTGACTCTCATATTTGTCTTAATACTCACATGCATGCCCTTCATAAAATTCATTAACAGTTCATTCATTCAAAACCTTCCGCGAATTTATTTCTATTTATTCTGTAAGATGCTTTTTCTAAATCTAAGAATATATTTTCAATCAGAGGCCCATACATTCTGCTATCGCTTGCTGAAAGACAAACAGCTGATCACTTAATAGCTTTCCTGGCATAAAACCACACTCTACACCCCAGATTCTGTCAATATATATCTCCTTTACTCTACCATCTTAAATCTTCATTCTCTTTACCGTATTGCTATAAAAGTTGGAGTTCGATAATTTCCCAATGAAAATTTAGGTCAATCGGCTAAAGTCTACTTTGGGCCTCTTTCAACGTTATTTCCATTGCAATAAATTAAGTCCCGTCAATTTATGTAGTTCACAGCTTTCATCCTATTCAGTCTCAATGTTGAAAGTTAATCCAATTAAATTCTCTGGATGAAAAACCAGTTTGGTTCGAATGACTTTGAAATTAATGAATACGGATTGAAAGTCAAGATCCACGAGGTGACTTTTTTTCAGATTTATAACCTCCATGAAATATTATCATACAATTGAGGGCCTGAGGATCAAAGTAATACAAGTGAGATGAACACGAAAATCTATATAAGTGTATAAGTCCTAAGTTGGTACCGTCGTGTACTGTCAGGTAGCTACAGGCATGAATATACATATGGATCATAAACTTGCCTCCAGTGGGTGCTGCCAAACATTCCGCATGCACCGAAAAAACAAGACCAAGCAGATTGTAGCGCCGCCACTCTGGAGAAGGTGGTTCTAATAAGGAAAGCCCGCGATTCAAATGGAGATAATGGAAATAAAGGTACCGGAATTGGCCTTCCAATTAAACCGGCCATTTTTGACACAAAGAAGCGGAACCATGCCGATGGCAGCGCGACCTATCTTTTGCGGAAAGCTAGGCAACACTTCTGCCCGTACATTGGATCCAAAGATTTAGATCCATATGTATATTCATGGCTACTGGAAAAGAAATGCGAGAGATCGAAAGTAAGGTGCTGCAATCTAGCCGCCAAACACTTAAGCTACTTTGCTTTTTGTCTTTTCTTACCGGGGTAAAGTGCTACAGGTGACACTGGACGATGTTTGTCACTTGTATTACTTCGACTTTCAGGCCCTCAATTGAAAGTAGAGGCCGTCACAGAGCCACTGGTGGATGTGGATATTCACTAGAACTAACGTGGAAATGTTTGTAAGAAGTTTGGAATGATGCCACCTGGGAATTAAACTAAATATCCATTATTACTTTTGTTATTTTCACACTCTATTCACAGAAAAGTGAAGGTCATTATTCTCAAATAAGAAGTTAAACATTCTGTGTGAAGCAATTAATTTGTTTTATTGTTGTATTTATTGTAATTTGGGTATTGTTGAAATTCAATTTCCAATGCCAATCTTTTGGTGGCTTTTGAATTAACCTTAATAATCTTTTACTTGTAACAACCCTTGTGGAATTTATATTACGTGGAAAAATATTATTTTTCCTCATGTGACTCCCACTGTCGTATTCAATACTTAGTAAATTCAAGTTCAATTTGCGAGAAAAATAGTGTGAAAAGGTAACATTTATTCGCTCATATCAGAAAGAGGACACGTTTTTCTATGAGTACCTAGAGAATGAATTTAATTACATTAATATCAATTCACGGTGGAACCACCGTAGCTTTAGAATGCCTAATTGTTACCAGTGATAATAGTTGCTGTTAGTTTCGTCAATAATTGAGTAAGTGTGTAACTTAACCAGATATTTTAAACGCGTATCACGTTTTTGGCTGCATTTCTGTGTTAGCTTAATATCCCCCTCTTTTATTTCTAGAGGAATTCACAAATGTTTTAAAGTACATACCAGGTTACCCCTGAAGATAAGCATCATTTTTCATCGATAACTTAGCGCCCTTTACTTGAATTAAATGTTTGAACCATATAAATATTGTAATAAATATTTGAAACTTCAAGAAGGGAGTTATTATTCGGATTAACTTCAATTAGATTTTGATTATGTACCTCTTCCACGACCTTGACGTTAACTATATGCACATGGCTTTGAAAGCCAAATATGGTGAATATTCTCTACAGTATATAGTGAAAAAATTAAACGTTGCATGTGAATGCGAATAATTGGCAAATGTTAAGCAGTATAAAGGCTCCACAAGAAGCCTAAAATCATTTTTCCCCATTCATGATTAATCTGCTAGCGAAACCGGGCATGCCTGCAGGTAAAAAAAAGTTTGAACGGCTTGGTGAATTGAGAAAAGTTGCCATCTCGGTCCTTTCGATTGCAAGACGCTTAAATGAGAGCGATACAATGGATTGAAATTCCAATTTAATCTCGCGCACAATCGAAGCTTTTGCTCCGTAGTCTGAGATTGGATTGCGGGGAGGCAGATAGAGCAGACGAGAAAGGGAACGAAAACTCTGATCGTTTATACGATGCTATTGTTGGATCGCGTCTGTATTGCAACTTTGAAGGTAGTTACCCTTATCCTCACCCCCAATCTTCTTCCGAACGAATCTGGGCATGATTGACGTTTAATTACTCCGGAGTCGTTGCTAGCTTCGAGAACCACCCTACCCATTGTCGCCTGCTTTAATTCCCATACACATATAAGTAGCTCGATTGAGCCCGGCAAGAAATTGGCCACTCATCAGCCATTTTCCACTAATGAACTTCAAACAAAAACGAATTTATGTTCACTCAATAAATTGTTCTCAGCAAACAAATGGATGGGCATTTTTTATAATGAGTGCTTAAAATAAAAAAACCAAAACTTTGATTATCATCACAATGTAACGCCCACAGCTGGGAACATTTATTATTTTTTTTAACTATTGAAGTAAAATTCATACCACTTAATATAAAGAAAAAGTTTGTGAAAAGCGTTGTTTTATGGCATATCTGTAAGCCGATCTTTGTTCGGCTTCCAGCGAATGAATAATAGTAGTATAGATTATATAATAATAATATTTATGTTATAACATAGAATGATAGTAAGATACAATTGTCATGCATTAAGTGACTCCAAATCATTAATCGTGCTATTGGTTCGAGATGATAAAATCAATTTAATTTATATTTCCAATTCAATTTCATAACAAATGCATTATAAAATTACCATAATTGAATATACGTGAACAAATTCCGAACTTGGAATTTTCATCACAGAAAAATTCTGACCGAAAAATGCCATGTAAACAATAAAACTCAATTTTCTCACGAATCGCTCTACCAATTATTTTCTTTCGTTAGAAAATTGATTTTTATTGTTTACATGGCATTTTTTGGTCAGAATTTTTCTGTGATGAAAATTCCAAGTTCGGAATTTGTTCACGTATATTCAATTACGGTAATTTTATAATGCATTTTTTTAACTATTGAAGTAAAATTCATACCATTTAATATAAAGAAAAACGTGCGTGAAAAACGTAGTTTTATGACATATCTTTAAGCCGATCTTTTTTTTTGGGCTTCCAGCGAATGAATATTTCTTCAGTCGAATTCATGAAGGAATTTGAAAGAAACAGGCGTGCTTGAGTGAATAAATTAAGTTTTGGAACTTCGTTAAAAACAACGTTGTCGCAAGTCCACCAATCCAAAAAGTGGGGAAGAGAACACTTTTGTATACTTGATGGATGTTTATTTTATAATACGTGGTATTATTGAGAAAATTCACGATCGTGGAACTCGTCGTGTTTCCACCTACATGAAAGTAATAGATTCAATATGAAAAGAAGTATTATTTGGATATTCCCCAGAGGTCAGAAATTATATATACCAGATGCTAACCACCAAATCATATGTGGCTATTCAAGCATTCAAGTACCTAATATTTGAGCAAGCAATGCTATATTTGTTTTTATAATGTTACCGACAGTGTCAATGACCTGTCATAAGACTGCAAGCGGTTTTTTTTTAATTTCTCAAACCACAATAGTGATTCTTGTCACCGCTCACTTCGCATGGAGGTGGGACTGAAATTTTTAGCAGCTTTGTTTGAACTTGCAGCTCGGTTGATTATGCGGAAAAAAGTCAACTTTTTTTGGGACGAATTCATGGAGCGAACCCGTTTATTTCGCCTGGTTTTCAATGAATAGTTTGACCGCACCGACAACCAAGCTTCTCAGTTCTAAAATTACGCCCTCCGCAAATGGGAACGGGGACGAGACAAATAAATTACGTCGTCGTTGAGAGACCAAACCTCTCCAAAACTGTCCCCAAAACTGGTCGGGGACGGAGACCATACGGTACTACCCCCTCCTCCCACTCGCCACTCTCCCCCTCCTCCTTCCAAACCCTCCCCTTCCCTCATCCACCCCTCCTTCTCCCTTCCCTTTGTCACCAAGTGAACGAACTCCAATTGCGAAACGAAGCTTCAACATTGCGCTTACGGTCAGGTAAATGACCAGCTCGAGCTATATCAAGAAGGTGACGAGTTTCGTAATGCGTATTTTCGGTGACGACGAAACGGTAGGGAAAATAATGTTTGACTTTATGCCCTCGTGCTGTGCTCAAAGTTGATATCGGAGAAACCTAAATTCAAATCATTAAAATAAAAAGTTGCACACAGTCACAGACTTCGGTGGTATAGTCAACGAAAAACGTTTTTAGTCGATGCGACGTATTTATAGGAAAAAGATGAAGAAGACTATGAGGTAAGGGAGTAAATTTTCCCAGAAAAGGAGGTAAATGAGTGCATAAACTATTTTAAGAATATGGCAGTTGTTTACTCTTTTGTAAATACATTAGCTGATCAGCTGGCGCATCACAACAATGCGAAAATCAGAACACAATCTAGCGTAAAAAATCAAAACTTTATTAGTTACTCGTTTCAAATATTTAAGTAAATTAATTTTAAGTATAAGGCCATATCTCCGGCGCTACCCTGTGGAATATTTGATATTATTCACATTGAAAAAAACATTTATTGAAGTAAAGCGTCCAATCATACTAAGTTACTTTTTTCAATATGAATAATGTCAAGTGCTATATCATTTTTTTGCTTGGTTGAAGTTTTCAAATAATTTATCGACACCCTTTAGATTTCTGTGATTTTTGCTAACAATAACCATAAACATTTATTTTGTATTTAAATGGGCTCCTGGTAAATTAGCCACGCCTATTCCACAACTCCGCGGAAGCATTCATCAATGCAGGTCCCGAAGTACTGAATCCTATTTAAGTTCCAAATTTTTTTTTCGCGTTATTGGAGCTGATTTCAGTGCTGACCTAAGTGTCGTAGCCATAAAAGTGTAAAATTGGAAAAAGAAAAATTAGGAGGTAGCTGAAGAATTTCAATTTAGTCTCACCTGTGATAAAATATTAAGCAACTTTATTATGCCCATCATACAAGGGCGGCCTCCTATTCCCTCCTATTGAAACACAAGTCACATTTATCTTCCTCATTTCTGTGACTGTGTCGGAAGCTTTTAAGGAAATGGAAATATGAGTGGGAATATGTGCCTTCGACAGAGTTCGTCTAAAAGATCTTATTATAATTCTGCAAGAAAGGAAAGTTGCTTTGACCTTTGTAGCAGTAATCAAAGATATAAGTGAGACAAGACATGGGAAACAAAATAATCATTAAAAGTAACGGAGAACTCTCCGAATCAGTGAAAGTGGAAAAAGGAATTGAACAAGGGGACTCCTTAAGCGCGCTACTTTTTAACCTAGTTATGGACGAAATAATAAAAAATATAAAAACCTAAAAGGATACAGACTCGAAGGAAATAATATAAATATTATATGCTACGCAGGCGATGCAGTACTAATTGCAGAAAAAGAAGATGATTTACAAAGCACTTTGATGAGATTCATGGAGATAGGATATAAATATTATATGGAAATTGCACCCGAAAAAAACAAAAACAGTGGTATCATCAAAGGAATCAATCCGATGTAAACTACAACTAAACAAGGACATCATAGAGCAGGTAATGAAAGTCAAATATTTAGGAGGAGTTATAACTATAACTCCTCCTAAATATTTGACTAGCTATTTGAGCTATGGGAATTTATATGATAAAGTACATGAACAAATAACAGAAGCTGAAACGATTGGGGCTGCCTGAAAAAAACAGTATGGAGAAATAAATACCTACGAAAAGAAACAAAAACAAGAATACAAAAAGCAGTTATCAGACCTTTAATGACACATTCCATGGAAAATACAGCACAAACAAGTAAAACAAAACAGAGAATGGAGACTGCAGAAATGACGATACTGAGGAAATTGGTGAACAAGACAAGACTAGATAGAATCTCTAACGAAATTATCAGAGTGGGCAGATTTTTAGACCTCTTTTTTATAATTGCCTGTAAACAATGTTTACTTATGTTCATTGGTGGTTTCATCCCATTTTTAGCCCTGATGAGGGAAAATACAATTTCCGAAACGTCGGCCAAATAGCTGGAATTATCTTTTAATTACCTAAACAACTGATTGAAAATATCAGAGACATATGTAATATACCTCCAACAACAGAATGGACAAGTAAAAGGAAAGAAGAATGGAATGAAAACATATCAAGAATGGACAACTCAAGAAACGTCAAGATAGCAAGGGACCGAATACCATTAGGAAAGAGGGGCATAGGTCGACCGCGCAAGAGATGGTCCGACGACCTCAGTTAGAAAAGACATAAAGAAGAGGCAAAATGCCTTCGAAGAAGAAGAAATATGTAAGTACTAATGGAGCACGATGGAAGAGCTTAAAAAATACCTCTGAGGAGAGTTAGAGAGAGATGATTAATGAAGAGAAACTGGTGGGGAGAAAACAGATGTATCAGGCTTAGGCAGCTTTCCATTCAATGTGTTCAAGTTAGCTCAGTGCGGAACGTATTGGGAGCTTTTTTCTCACTCTGGTGCGCAAATCACTTCGCAACACAACAGCGTACTTGCTTTCGATTCATTAAGGACCCTGCATAGTAGCTCACTTCAAAACAAATTGGGAGGAGAGTTGAAACGCGCTAAACAGCAAAAGAACCTCGAAAATCGCAACCTCGATTGTTTTTGTGTTGTTTTACTGTACAGGTATGGAATTTGGATTTTGTAAAGCTTATATAAAAATATTTTCATTGTCCTATGTGCGCGTAAAAGTTTTTCTTTAAACTTCGTAACTTCTGATAATTTTTTTTAAAATCACAACCATACTGCATATTCCTCACAAATCGTTGCACAGTAAAAATTCATCTCCATCGAACCATTAATATAGGAACTCAATCCCACGGAAATAATAGTCCCGCCCCCATTCCCGGTATTTTCCCGAATCCCTTTTTACTTCTCATTCCTTCCCCTCCACCGCACCCACCTGCCATCCCACCCCCTCCCCCACTCCAAAACTCCTCTTCCCCGCCCTCACTCCACTCTTATCCCCACTCCCCCCCCCCCCCAATACCAAAGGCGGCATCGGTCAACCAGAAGCCGAACGTTGAAATAGCCTTCCGAAATAATCCGGTCCAGTTGAGAGGGAGTCACTCAAGTGGGATGGAGAGCGATAAGGGTTGATGACGGCGGCAGGAAGGACTTGGGAGGGAGTCGGTGAGTTAGAGGAGGTTGTGAGCGGGAGGAGATTCCACGAATAAAATATCAGGTGGGGTGGGACACGATTGGAGGAGAGCATATGGTGTAGAATTTGGATGAGCAAGGTAGCGACGAGCCTTTGCTGGGATGGGGAGAGAGAGGGGGGAATGAATAATAGTCGGCGTTAGTATGGCTGTGCAGTGATCAGCTCAAACAGAGAGCTTAAGAGACAGAGAAACTGCACAGAAAAATCAAACTCGCGAAGTTAGTTAATGAAATGCAAGGGAATGGTGCACGCCTCGTTAAAATTGCTTCGAGCGAACATAAACTGTAACAAAGCCGATGCAAGGACTACTTAAAACGATCCTCAATCACTTCTGTGAAGAGGAGCGACTGGCGATCGACATTTTGGCGGAAATGTGGATCCCGTACAAATGGCCGATAAGTTGATGGCCAATTACAAATGAAATAAATATGCGAAGTCATTCATTCTTGCATGTGTATGTCTCTCCTGTTGTTAAAGAATGGCTGGCGTATAGATTGCCGCTAGGTTTTGGTGAAAGGTTTTAACTGTTGAATCACATTACCAACCCTGTCATCGGCAGATCTACAGTATTGTATTCGATGGAATCGCTATAGAATGATTTTCGTATATGAGGATTTTTTCAAATATCTGACGAAAGAATTTAAGTATCAGTCTAAATTCAAATTATTGGAGAACTGGATTGGTGATTTAATCAGTGTTAATGATTACATTTTTCATCTCCGGCATGAAATATTTGATGATAACTTGTGAACATATTTAATGGCATATTGATATTGACATATGATATTTGCGATAACACATCATTCTCACTCGTGACCACTAATATTGGCTGGCTGGCTACTGCGATACACAAGAACCAAATTAGTATACATAGTTGAATTTATAGACTTCATGTTGATTATCTGCAATACTTCAAGTATTTAGATCATATAGATCCCAGAACAAGTTTTAACGCAACCAAAAAATGTTTCAAAAGCGTCTACCATTGTGCATCTTTTGATTGACAGTTGCATATTTCCGAATTGATTACCTACTAATGGTGATTTTTACATACGTATCACTTTGGATATTTAAGGCTTACCCTGATAAAAAATAAATAATTTTCAATTTTTCTGAGAAAACGGTTATATGGTAGGTTTTTCCAATCCCCAGATTTTACGAGAACCTTGAGATAATTTTTAGCATGTGTATTAGAACAGCTTCACGAGAATATTGCTCATTTGTAATGCGTTTTTTTGTTAATCATAGATGTAAAACTTTTTTTCCTGATGAAATAATATCAGGAAATATCACGAATGGCAAATATTATTTGGCGCATTAGCACCAAATCTGTTCGAATGCAATTTATTAAGAGCTATCCCATATTTTATCACGCCTCGAATAAATAACTTTAAACCCACTATTTGTGAAAAGTAAATTGTTGGCCCAAGTGGCCGTCTTCATGCGTTCCTCGTCATGTGGCAAATTATATCGAGTCAAACAAATCTTAGCTATCAATGTATAGTGTATATTGAGTGGAGGTAATGAATGAGACTATGTCATTGCAAAGTGACCGCAATTAAGAAGAGCAGTTCCAGGAGGAAAATTAACCGATAAAGTCGCTTATGAACTGAAGAATGGACGAGGAGAGAATCATATCGTACACTCTAAATTTGAAAAGGCACAGATGGATTGATGGCATCCTTTCTGTTAGCCACAGTGAATTTGAAAGGAGGGTTATAAAGAAAGCTCTGAGAACTAGATGAGGTAAACTAAAGAATAAACTAAACTCTTAAGGCACAATAGTATTTTGAAAACGATAAAGGAAGGAGATATTTGTAGAAAGAATTATAAGGGAAGACCACAAAGACATCAGAAAAATTATGAAGGACGTAAAAGTTAACAAATATGTATAAATGATGTGGTTGGGTGGTAGGAGAGTTGAGTGCAAAGATGCAGCAAACAAATCTTCAGACTGGTGACTACTGATGACGATGACATCATGACGGGCCTTTTTGCGACTCATGACAGCCATTACAACATAACTGCATTATATTATATTTCTATATTGCGAAAAAATACATTTAAATTTTTTTGCATAAAAATGGGTTCGTCTATAAAATAACATTTTTTTAAAATTGGATTTAAGAAATTAATATCATCGGAATATTGGTAGCTTACATATGCTCGTCACCCAGGAAATTTCGTCCCCCATGACATTTAACATTTGTCGCGCTAAGTAGTCCTTATCGCTCTTCGTCAGAAAGTGCTTTTTCAAATGTAAATGACATTTATTCCGTGTTTAATGGTTCCTCTTTGAAGGCAACTTGTGGGAGACTGATTAATAAGAGCTACGCGGTTGACTGAAATTTTTATATTGTTTGATTTCACTTGGCTATGTCACTATTATTGCATTTTAATTGACCACAGTTGTGGTGTTCAATTACAATTATTAGTCATTATTTATAACTTTCTGGTTCTTAATAGTATTCAATTCATTTTCTTTGAAATTATCATCGGTACCAAATGAGCATAATATGCGTGGAGTTCTTTATCATATACAAGGTGTATAAAAAGTTCGATGTTACATTCAAATAAGTTCAATACCCAAACTTACTAACTGGCTGTGACTATGTTTAGTTGCCTACACGTAGTATTTTATTCAGACTTCATTTTTACATGGTTTACAGATAAAAACTTGTTTTTCCAGTTACTTTTAATCTATTTTTTATTTTTTCACCCTTAACTAGTTATTTATTCAAATCCTCTGAACCCTATTGGCAGTTAATGAGATAGAGGTCAGTCTCAAGATACCTTATTCTTCCGGTGGAATAACACCAAATATAGCAAACGAACATTTTCCAGATATTTTTTTGATAAAATGAAGAATATGTGAAATTAACGCACCGGCTCGAAGAGATCTAAACTTATTTCATAATAATGGCTTTGCTTTGCGTTGAGAGAAATGCTTTATCTAAAAATGCTACAAATTGATTATGGTACAAAGGTGGAGGCAATACTCAGAAAAAAACTGACTGCGTTGAAATGAGAGCGCTTTCACAAGACATAAGAGTCTTCAATTTCCTGTGAATTATAAAGGTGAAAGGGTTGCTGGGGTGGAGGCTACACTCAAGCACGCACAAGGCAATTTAATTGCGAGAAGACATAAACGTTTCCGCCACTCGCGAGAAAGGCTGCAAATGAGAGTTTTTAGGGGGGGAAATCCAAAATAGGAAGAGCGTTAACTGTGGGTGCTGACACGCAGAAGAAATACCAGCATCAGAAACAGATGAAAAAGTTTTCAGAGAGAGAGAGCTAACGAAGCATCCATCCCCGACAACCCGCATCGGAAATTAATTGAAAATTTTCGACTCGCTTCCATGAGAGCGGAAAGATAATATGGTTTCTCTGGCTTCGTTGGTTTCCACAGAAATCGAATTTTAGTCTGATGAATTCACAAACAAACCTTGGATATAACATAGCCTTTGAGTGCTGCTCGTGGAGTTGAAATGCACTCAAACAATTGGAGGGAAAATGAATGACGAACAACATTCAGTGAATAACGCGGTTTGAAGAAAAATACAAATTTTTGCACATTAATTCACCAATTGTTATAGAAATAACATATCATTATTGTCATCAATTATTCAATCCTAATATTTGTTTACCGCAGCCCTCCGTTATACCCTGTCCCCTGATAACCCCTTTATGCCCTTGTAGATTCATTTCATTAAGCTCCTTACAAATACGTTGTCTCAAAGTGTTACGGAGCCTAAAAAAACGCATTTTACATCAGTATGTTATCCCCAAAATTTCCTTAACCTTTTCTTTCTTATGATTAAAACAGACCCTATCAATAAAATGAGTAAATTAATGCTATCACTAGGATTTGATTCTTGGTTTCAAATAATGTCCCACTGAACTACCACTAATACTTAAGCCTAGGCCTTATAAACTGTCCAAAATAGTTATTCGAAATTAAGAAATTTGAGGAAAAACTTTGATTCTGAACGATACAAAAGGAATTTTTACAAATGAAATGAAATAACGCCTTTAAATTGAATATATTTAGACGAAGTGCAGGCCCAAGGCGTGGGCAACGTGGGAAAAAGTCAGTCTTAGAGACGGCCAGTCAGCGTCTCACTAATAAATGTGAAAAGGTGACAGATGTATGAAAATTGTCTTTGAAAAATTATCTTTATTCTAGAGTTCATATATATTTGCGACTCAAAGGAAAAGGGGGGAGGGAGATACCCGGCACGTGACCAGAGAATGACGAATGAGATGTGAGCGGGCCGAGCGGAGCCACGCAAAATATCAGTTGCATCAAGCCTCAGCCGTGTACACTTCGTGCTCCTGCCAAAAGTCACTCCTTCGCTCTCGCTCTTGCCCTATTCAGATTTCTATCGTAAGAACCAACGTAGCAACCCTACATGCATTCACAGTGCTATTTTTACTCAGTGCTGCCCTCACAAGGAATCCTGACGAACAAGTACAGAGCAAGCGATCAAAATAAGGCTTCCCACATCACTGAGGCCTTTTGAGGCTTTCGAAATGGTTTAAAAGGCAAACGTCACACCTCTTTGCTTATTCATGAAAGTAGCACCATAGGCTTTACTACTTTGAATGACTTTTTTGATTATCCTCCTTCATCACTTCCGGTTTCCGCTAGTGACAACAGTTCCTGACCACAGTTAAGTTGCAGCGTAAGAAATATTACTCCATCGGTAACTATCACGCGTTCACACGGTGGTTAGCGCCCACAATGTTATGAACCACGGTTGCTACGTGAGTAGTAGAGACGCTCTAGGGCCTCTAGTGAGTAGTGGGAACGGGGTTCCCACTCTCCACATTAGGCAGCCTCTACTTGAACCTCTACTCCACCGTAAGGATCTCCCCACCCACAACAACCGAAGACGCTCGGAGGCGACGAAGGCACACAAAGCTCTACCGCCAAGACATTTGAATTCTAGAGGAGTGCATCGTAAAAGTAACTGACACTTAAAACCAACCCCATCGAAGAGCACAATGAAACCTTCGGACTATTTCCTTCATTAGCATTCTTCTAACCAACCCATTTAAAGGAACGGTGTCTGAAATTGTACCACAATTGAAACGTTGAAATTACATCCCCCCACAAAATGAAGGTATATTGTAAATAATTCCTATAAACACTTTTCCTGGTAAACCTCGAAGATTGGAGACAACTTATGCATAAAATAAAAATTGAATTCCTCGTGGGAATGGAAACGACAATGTTAATAGGATTTTCTTGAACACAAGAGTATCCCTCAAATCAACATGAAGAAGAAATCACAACAGGAAATTAAATTATTTGTTAGGGACAGCCCAATAATACCTTTCCCAAGCTTGTAACATAGCGTAAACCGGCATTGTTTGGGGGTATTTCATGTAATCACGTAAAACTTTCAGGGCCAAAAATAAAATCAACACAGTATTTCAAGATGATAAGTTTCACCTTATATATGTTATCCTCACAGTCGAAAACCTACTTGACTGTCCCCCACCGGCAGAAAGTAAGAGAAGGGCAGGGTAGCAAACAGATAAAGCAAGGAGACATGTATACACAAAGACGATACAGGCTAGAGGTATGGCGTTAGAGATAAGATAGGCGGCGAAATGAGGAAGAAAAGGACCGAGGTATGTGATGAAGGTATTCCACAAGAAGAAGAAGAAGGAAAACAAAAGCAAGTGAGAGAGAAAGAGAGGAGTAAAGGAGAACCCGACAATCCACATCTCCAAAGTTGGATACACCGAACGGTAAAGGGCAAAAGTTGGCGCTGGGAAACAGGAAAGAATGATGATGATTCAAAAAAAAAGAAAACCTTCTGCTTTTTCAAAAAGGGAGCGTTGTTTTGAAGCGGAAAGGATACTGGTGAAAGAGTTGGAGCAGGAAGAGGATGGGATAAGATTTAGAAGACTAAGGAGGAAAAAGGGATGTATAGGATTGAATGCCGAGGGATAAAACAATAGAGGCGGGAAAAGGAAAAAGAAAAAGGAGCGAAGAGGAAGTTCCGACGGTAATCTCCCTTCTTTTGTCTCGCCCGCTGGAGAGAAGAGAAGGATGATAAAGGCGGCGCCAAGCCGCAGGTTCTTTCTCTAAAGGGGAATTCAGGAGAGATGGTATCGCACCCATTTGATTATGCTTTTGTTGTATTCCGCGTTCGGTGCCTATAAGGAAGTTTGATCGAGATTTTTTGTCTAGTCAATTTGAAGAGACCATATGTCGAAACTTATTTTGAACGAAAAGACGGTTCACGTTGAATTAAAACAGGAAGAAAACATTTGGAAGGTTGGTTTAAAATAACCCTTCAAATGTGACGTTCTCAATGCAAATATTATGTATCAGGTTACGATTGAAATATCCTAACAAAAAATATCGTCGTAATGCTACTATATAGATCATTAAGCCTACTTACCTAAACCATAGGGCCTTCCATAAGAACATAAGTTCCCATTTTAGGCCTATGTTGTGGTTTCCAAGTAAATAAAAACTCTGTTGTTAAAATACTGCAAAAATGGACGAATTTGGAGCCAAGGAAATCAAAAGTAACGTTAAAAAAGCCGTAAAAGAAGCATCAGCACCGAATCCAATGCTTTTCATATAGTAGTAAAAGTGAGTAAACAAGGATCTAAATAGGTACCACTTTGCCCCTTGGGCCTTTCACATGTAGCTTATTAATCCTTTTATACCCTAAGGAACATGTGCCAAATTTAGTTCGGACCCGTCAAAGAGTATGGAAGTCTACAGCGTTCAAACAAACGGAATTTCATTTTTGGATGTACATCGATTTAAGTGAACTGTAAGAAGCATGAAGTGAATGATTTTTCATTAATTACGTTAAAATTTTATTTTAAATCACAGAAATTCTCAGTAGTTTATGAAATATACATATATGAGGTTTGAACTAGAATCACTTTTTTCAGTCCGAGCGCTAAAAACGCCTTCGCAACCAAATTCTTTATGGCGATTCTGTAATTATTACGACGGGGAGTAACTGAAATGAAAAAACAGAATGTTTTTGACACACTGTTAATAAATAATCTGTCAAATTTCCATGGGGTCATATCGAGCACTACATCCCTGTATGTAAACAAGGCGCCACTCCGATTAGCAAAATAAAATGCAAAACTAGTCGTCTGCATATTGCAAATAAGGACTCCAGAGCAGTCATACGCCGGGAAAGAATCACATCATTCCTCACGCATCTATTTGTATAATATATTAAATTTTAAATGAGCAGTGCAAATTACAATTTAAAAAAATAAGTCAAATATCCTATCCAATTGTTGGGTGGATAGTTTGGCATGTGCCAGCTGTCATTGTCCCAGCTTGCTGATGAGATCCATATATTTAAAAGCTTATGCATAATATTAATATTTCGGATAAAAGTTCTCATATTCCTTTATTTTGGTGTGTTCCTTCAGAGTTGCCATTTGTTCTTCTCAATTGCCTTAAAAAAAGCTCAGAAAAAAATTCACTAGGTAGTATTACAATTTTCCTTATCTTTCCAGGGCATCGTAGATAAAGACGCAATGTAGGATGCTAAAGATGACTAATGGCAATTATGTGTTAATATCCATGTTAATTTAATTACGAATATAAATGTATTGAAAGTATTTAATCATCTTGATTGAATTATCTCAGAGACATCACATGTGATGTTTCTGATATTTCGTGCTAATGCGTGAGATAATTAATCAGAGATAATTCTGAGATAATGCGTGAGGAATGATGTGATCATTCAATGATATGTATGAGATCACATGAGACCTCTCAGAGACATCACATGTGATGTCTCTTAAACCCCGATAAAAGTGGACATAGAGCTTTTCCAGAAGCTCCTCAGAGTACCTAGACTCTGAGGAGGCACGGAACGTCTCTGAGAGATTCAATGAGGCATTTAAGACATCTCAGAGATGTTTTTCGGCTATAAGAGGCCAGAAGTCAAATAAATAGACCAAAATTTAAATTTTTTTTTAACAAAAGATATAAATTAGAAGCTGCTAATAGAAACCTATTGTGAGCAGCTGTAGTATATCTGCTACATTTTTTTACTTTGTAGCTCGTTGAGTAGCTGATACCATTTTCTGAGTAAGTAGTGACATAGTTGCTACAACTTTTTATTAGCTTACCCAACCCTGAGCTAAATAATTTTACTGAAAACTGACGCACATGCTCATTAGATCCTCAGATTCAGAAAACGTAAAAAAAAAAGCTCGACCGCCCTCTCCCCCTCCCATCAAAACGTCTTACGCCATATTTGAATGGTCTCAAACTAACTTCAAGAGTAACAAGGAAGAGTAAGTTTGAGGAGGGGGGGGTTGGTTAGTAGTAGGAGAGGAAAGAGGATACGGAACAACAGAAAATGGGACATTTTTGGACGGAGGTAAAGAATATCGATCCTTAATGGGAAAAGGCGGGGAGGAAACAAAGTCGAGAGGGTAATGGCGCTACATTCTATCGGATGGGCAGCGAATAGTGGAAGCTATTAGGTTAATGATTATTTGAGGCCCTTTTTAATACTCCCTCCCTCCAATACCTATCGCTTTTTCTCTCTCCCCTCTCTCTCTCCCTCACTCCTCCTGTCTGCGTTCTTAGTATCCGTCGGCTTATTTTTTTCCCGAGTGGGTCCTTTGTTTTTTCGCTGCCGTGGGCAACTTAATTATCGTTATCATTTTCGGATAATTTGTTTTTAATCCTAGTAGTTAGGAAGGAAGCCATGAGGAAAGCCATTCAGCGGCAACTTACAAAAGGGTTAATTCCGTGAATACCCGTTATCTTCTTCTGAAATCCTATGAAAATTGCTGGCTTTTAAAACTTTTACTATCACTCTGCTTTCAAAATTAATGATTTAAATCTTAATTCCACATTTAAATTCAATTTTGTCGATTAATTATAATGCCTGCTCTACATTAAATTTGTAATATAGTTAGGAGTGGAATTGTATGCACGCTACGCTCAAGTATAAACGTAATCAATCATGCCACAGAAATATCTGGTTGAATGGTATGGTGCTCGGGATTGAAATAAGGCAGTTATTCAAATATTTCATTGCTTAGAATATTTTCCCCCATATCATATTTTTTTCGATGTTTTATAGCGCCTATTTAATGCACCCCATTCAGTTGTACTTAGTGATTCTTTATCCTCACGTATTCTTTAATGTATTTCTTTATCATGTCTTTGCAAAAATGCGTTGTCGCTCTGTAATTCCGTTTTCAAATAAGTATTTTTATGACTATTATCTTTTTGTGGGGATCTGGTTACATCTAAGGAAAATTTCAAATTTCTCATTCTACTTTATGACCATAAACCTAATATTCACATCGTATTTACTGTGGTGGAATTCGAATTCACGATCTTCGGACTACCACACTGACAAGTTATCAAGGTTATCACGGTTATCATCATCATCATTAGCAGTCATTAATCCGAAAATTGGTTTTCAGCAGCTCTCCACTCCACTCTCCTCCTCTCCTCTCAGTTTCTTAAGTGATTCCTCTGACCAAGCAACGCATCCGGAAAAAGTCAATGCCATTTGTTTTTGAGATAATGAAATACTTTTAATCACCGGATACATTTCAGTAATGTTTGTGATAATTTGGCTTTAATAATAATTCATTGCAAATATACAAATATATTAAATAGCTTATTGTGGGACAATACAATATCCATTGAAAACAAAAAGAGAATTTATAATACCATAGTAAAGAGCATAGTAACCTACAGCTGTGAAATATGGCCACTAACGGAGAAATCAGAAAAACTGTTACTGACGACTGAAATGGACTTCTGGCGAAGAGCAGCCGGTAAATCAAAAAGAGAAAGAGTAAGGAATGAAAGAATTAGAGAAATAATGAATGTCAATGATACCATAATAGATGAGATAATAACGCAGCAGTTGAGGTGGTATGGACACGTAAAACGAATGGGAAATGAAAGACTCCCGAAACAAATGCTGCTGTGGAACCCGGAAGGAAGACGGAGGAGAGGCAGACCGAGGAAAAGTTGGATACAAGGGATAGAGAAAGAAATGAGAGAAAGAGGATTAGATGAAGAACTCTGGAATGATCGGGAGGCATGGAAATTGGGAATCGGAAGACGTAGAACGTCGTAAACCGATATATATATATATATATATATAATGTCTTGGTAGAAAATCGCTCTCGGCGACGATGCACATGCATAAATAAAACAGTGATACACTAAACAAACACAGAAACACGCAAAAAGGACACTCACAAAAGAAAACTTGTACGTTTCGGCGTCAGGACGCCATCGTCAGCGGTAGAGGAATGATGAGTCCGCTCTGTTCCCTTGGGAAGGAAAGGGCAGAGAGGAAGGAAGGGGGTAAGTGCGAATGGATAGTGGTGGGGAGAGAGAGGTGGCTATTGGGCTTTTAATTCAATGGGCTAGGTTTAGCCCGGGCTTTTCGAATGCTCTTGTCACCCAAATATGGGCGTATTCACGAATTTTCACGTCAACATTACCGGCGGATTCAGGAAGGGCTTCTATGATCTCTAGGGAGAAACAATCGTCAAAATTTTGAGAGTGGGAGGCGGTATGTTTGGGAATGGGATCAAGAAAAGGTGGAGTTTTGGTGGCATGGCGGTGATTGTTCATACGGATATTGAGAGGTGTGGTACATTTTCCCACATAGAAGGCAGGGCAGAAATTGCAGGAAAGGCGGTAGATGATGTTGCTGGTGGTACAATTGGCCGTAGAGGAAGATCTTTTGAGGGAGGGGGTGGCGGAGGGGCGGAGGAGAGAGCAGCATTTGCACCTCGGGCGTCCGCATGTTGAGGAAAGTGGCGGAGGGGGGGCGGTGGGTTGCAGGGAGGGTCTAGTGGATTTTAAAATGTCCCGCAAATTTGAGGGACGCTTATAGGAAACTTTGGGACATGAAGGTAGGAGGAGGGAAGTAGAGGTATTGTTTTTTAAGATTGGATACAGGTCTTTCAATATGTTTTTGATCCTGTGTGCACCAGGGAAGAATGTGGTGACAAGGTTAAGTTGGTCAGGTTGGTGGGTCTTGGTCCGAGGGGTATATTTTGCAGTAGGAGACAGGATTTTATTTAAAAGCAACTTCTCTGGGTACTCTCGTTCTCTGAGGGAGTGATGGAGAGTTTCGATATATTCTTTTAGAGAGGGGGCATTGCTGCAGATCCGGTGGCCGCGGATAGAAAGGGAATAAGGGATTGAGCGTTTGGTGTGAGAAGGATGACAGCTGTTAAAATGGAGGTATTGGTCGTGGTTAGTGGGTTTTTTGTGGACGGAGGTGATGAATTTACTGTCCTTAATTTGGATATTAATATCCAGGAACGTAATTAAGGAGTCAGAAATGGAAGATGTGAAGGAAACTGAGAATGAAGAGTTCAGTGTGGAAATGAAAGAAGATAAAGAATCACGGCCGTGAGGCCAGAGGACGAATATGTCGTCAATGTAGCGGGCCCAGAAGAGAGGTTTATGTGTTTGATTTTTTAAGAAAGTGGTTTCGAGATGGCCCATGAACAGGTTGGCATAAGATGGTGCCATGCGAGTACCCATGGCGGCGCCTTTAGTTTGAAGAAAAATTTGATTATTAAAGGAGAAAGCATTTTTTGTTAAAACCATTTCGGCTAGGCGGATGATGAAATTTGTGGAGGGAAAGTGTGGTTTTGGGCGTTGGGATAAATAAAACTTTAATGAATTTATGCCTTCATCGTGAGGGATGGACGTATAAAGGGAGGTAACGTCTATAGTGGCCATGAGTAAAGTAGCATTAGGGGGGATAGAGACGGCGTGGAGAAGGTCGAGGAAGTGGTAAGAATCTTTGATGAAGGAGGGAAGAGATAAGACTAGGGGTTTGAGGTAATGGTCAACAAGTGCTGATATGCGCTCAGTAGGGGAATTGATGCTGGAGACTATTGGGCGACCGGGATTGTTGATTTTGTGCACTTTCGGGAGCATGTAAAAATGCGGAGTTTTGAAATGAAGGGGTGATAGTATGGCGATGTCAGAGGGGGATAGGCCTTCACTTGGGCCGAATTCCTGGAGGAATGAGCTGATTTCTTTTTGAAAATCAGGATTTGGATCATGAGGAAGAGGGGTATAGGAGGAAGAATCATTTAATTGCCGTAGACCTTCAGCTATATAGCTTTGCTTGTCAAGAACGACAACTGTAGATCCCTTATCTGCCTTGGTGATGATGATCTCATCGTTATTAATTAATTTTTTTAAGGCAAGGGATTCGGGACGCGAGAGATTTTTGGGTGGATTCAAGGATTGGAGGAATGAATTGTCAGATATTTTTGTAAGGAAACGTTTAATGAAGATTTCTACTGGATGATTTGAGGGAAGTGGTTTGGGTTCACGTTGGGACGGTGGAACAAATTTTGCAAGGGGATGAACGGAGTTGGGGGTTGAAGGCTTAGGTTGAGTTTCCCAGAATGCTCGCCACCCATCCCATTTCTTGATCCCATTCCCAAACATACCGCCTCCCACTCTCAAAATTTTGACGATTGTTTCTCCCTAGAGATCATAGAAGCCCTTCCTGAATCCGCCGGTAATGTTGACGTGAAAATTCGTGAATACGCCCATATTTGGGTGACAAGAGCATTCGAAAAGCCCGGGCTAAACCTAGCCCATTGAATTAAAAGCCCAATAGCCACCTCTCTCTCCCCACCACTATCCATTCGCACTTACCCCCTTCCTTCCTCTCTGCCCTTTCCTTCCCAAGGGAACAGAGCGGACTCATCATTCCTCTACCGCTGACGATGGCGTCCTGACGCCGAAACGTACAAGTTTTCTTTTGTGAGTGTCCTTTTTGCGTGTTTCTGTGTTTGTTTAGTGTATCACTGTTTTATTTATGCATGTGCATCGTCGCCGAGAGCGATTTTCTACCAAGACATTATATTGGCCTTATGGCTCACATTCTTCGCTTTTTTTCGTGATCGTCGTCTCATCTGCTCCTGATCTACTGTGGAGACTCAAGCTAAGTGTTCTGTTCCCTTTTTCCTACCGCTGTTATCTTTTTCACATCTCCATATCTATTTTTTCCTTCCCAATGAATCCTCAAAACCCCCTTCAAGTATGGCTAAGGTTAGCTCGTAGACACGCGCACAAAGTTGCCCAATATGGTGCCCACAGCGAGTTTCTCACTTCATGTCTATCCTTAGGGATCATACCTAATGGTCTGACTATCAAGATACCTCTTACCGGCATTCCACCCTGTCTTCATCCTCAGCTTCGCGTATTCATTTATCGTCAATCAATAGATTTCACCCGCATCATCCTTTCCCAATATCAGTCTCTTCAAGAAACATCTATGTGATCTTACCTCTCTTACAAACATCATATCCCTTTCATTCCCAAAATCAATCACTCTCTTAAACCAAATATTTTCTTCTGCGCTCCGAAACCTTGTTCGCCGACGGACCATCCTTTTAAGAAAACTTTCCTCACTCTCCACTTCCTTCCTTCAAATTGGCATTCCTTTACCATTCACGAAGCTCACACCCCCACCCCCTCCTGAGCCTCCCCCCCTTTTTCTTTACAAACCCGACCTTGCTTCCCTTCTTAACCTCCCCCGCCCTCCAAGCGACCGCCCGGTTTTCCCACAGCGTCTCTCCCCGACGCTGAAAGACCTACCCCGCACCTTGGCAACCGCCGACCGAGAGGTAATAAATCTCTCGTCCGTTTCACTGGGCGAAAACGAGCGTGCAGTTCTGCAAAAAGGCTTATCTTTCTCACCCACCCCAAGAGTTAATCCTCTAAATATCCTTACTGATGCCCTGAAATTTTGCCGGAATCTGCGGTGGCGAGCATTCTGGGAAACTCAACCTAAGCCTTCAACCCCCAACTCCGTTCATCCCCTTGCAAAATTTGTTCCACCGTCCCAACGTGAACCCAAACCACTTCCCTCAAATCATCCAGTAGAAATCTTCATTAAACGTTTCCTTACAAAAATATCTGACAATTCATTCCTCCAATCCTTGAATCCACCCAAAAATCTCTCGCGTCCCGAATCCCTTGCCTTAAAAAAATTAATTAATAACGATGAGATCATCATCACCAAGGCAGATAAGGGATCTACAGTTGTCGTTCTTGACAAGCAAAGCTATATAGCTGAAGGTCTACGGCAATTAAATGATTCTTCCTCCTATACCCCTCTTCCTCATGATCCAAATCCTGATTTTCAAAAAGAAATCAGCTCATTCCTCCAGGAATTCGGCCCAAGTGAAGGCCTATCCCCCTCTGACATCGCCATACTATCACCCCTTCATTTCAAAACTCCGCATTTTTACATGCTCCCGAAAGTGCACAAAATCAACAATCCCGGTCGCCCAATAGTCTCCAGCATCAATTCCCCTACTGAGCGCATATCAGCACTTGTTGACCATTACCTCAAACCCCTAGTCTTATCTCTTCCCTCCTTCATCAAAGATTCTTACCACTTCCTCGACCTTCTCCACGCCGTCTCTATCCCCCCTAATGCTACTTTACTCATGGCCACTATAGACGTTACCTCCCTTTATACGTCCATCCCTCACGATGAAGGCATAAATTCATTAAAGTTTTATTTATCCCAACGCCCAAAACCACACTTTCCCTCCACAAATTTCATCATCCGCCTAGCCGAAATGGTTTTAACAAAAAATGCTTTCTCCTTTAATAATCAAATTTTTCTTCAAACTAAAGGCGCCGCCATGGGTACTCGCATGGCACCATCTTATGCCAACCTGTTCATGGGCCATCTCGAAACCACTTTCTTAAAAAATCAAACACATAAACCTCTCTTCTGGGCCCGCTACATTGACGACATATTCGTCCTCTGGCCTCACGGCCGTGATTCTTTATCTTCTTTCATTTCCACACTGAACTCTTCATTCTCAGTTTCCTTCACATCTTCCATTTCTGACTCCTTAATTACGTTCCTGGATATTAATATCCAAATTAAGGACAGTAAATTCATCACCTCCGTCCACAAAAAACCCACTAACCACGACCAATACCTCCATTTTAACAGCTGTCATCCTTCTCACACCAAACGCTCAATCCCTTATTCCCTTTCTATCCGCGGCCACCGGATCTGCAGCAATGCCCCCTCTCTAAAAGAATATATCGAAACTCTCCATCACTCCCTCAGAGAACGAGAGTACCCAGAGAAGTTGCTTTTAAATAAAATCCTGTCTCCTACTGCAAAATATACCCCTCGGACCAAGACCCACCAACCTGACCAACTTAACCTTGTCACCACATTCTTCCCTGGTGCACACAGGATCAAAAACATATTGAAAGACCTGTATCCAATCTTAAAAAACAATACCTCTACTTCCCTCCTCCTACCTTCATGTCCCAAAGTTTCCTATAAGCGTCCCTCAAATTTGCGGGACATTTTAAAATCCACTAGACCCTCCCTGCAACCCACCGCCCCCCCTCCGCCACTTTCCTCAACATGCGGACGCCCGAGGTGCAAATGCTGCTCTCTCCTCCGCCCCTCCGCCACCCCCTCCCTCAAAAGATCTTCCTCTACGGCCAATTGTACCACCAGCAACATCATCTACCGCCTTTCCTGCAATTTCTGCCCTGCCTTCTATGTGGGAAAATGTACCACACCTCTCAATATCCGTATGAACAATCACCGCCATGCCACCAAAACTCCACCTTTTCTTGATCCCATTCCCAAACATACCGCCTCCCACTCTCAAAATTTTGACGATTGTTTCTCCCTAGAGATCATAGAAGCCCTTCCTGAATCCGCCGGTAATGTTGACGTGAAAATTCGTGAATACGCCCATATTTGGGTGACAAGAGCATTCGAAAAGCCCGGGCTAAACCTAGCCCATTGAATTAAAAGCCCAATAGCCACCTCTCTCTCCCCACCACTATCCATTCGCACTTACCCCCCTCCTTCCTCTCTGCCCTTTCCTTCCCAAGGGAACAGAGCGGACTCATCATTCCTCTACCGCTGACGATGGCGTCCTGACGCCGAAACGTACAAGTTTTCTTTTGTGAGTGTCCTTTTTGCGTGTTTCTGTGTTTGTTTAGTGTATCACTGTTTTATTTATGCATATATATATATATATATATATAATTCCAGTAGAACTGTAGGCAAACTTTTTTATTCCACTCTACCATCCTACTCTACCCTCTATCTTCAGTTATATTATACAGCAAATAGGAAACTCCTCCACTGTTGAATTTTTTGGTCCATTTGGTCATGTCTCTTCTTCTGTCACAAGTTGTTACAGCTAATATTCGTTTTGTTCTATCTGCAGGTTGTTCTTTTTATTACTTCTGTGATTTTAAAAATAACTACTTAGGAAGAAAACCGGCACAACTCGAAAACCACAGAAAATCCCATTTAAAGATTTAACCAAAGTTCAGCTGAATATCACTTATCTCTGTAAACTGCGCTCTTAGGTGGCCGGATATGTGAATTACATTTATAACACTCTTCCACATAACAATATACCACTTTTTCGTTTTGATTGTGACATAAGCGAGCAATCGCAATTTTTTAGTTATGCCGGTTTCTTCCAAAGCTGCGAAATGCTCGTTGCGCATCTCCTCCTGCCTCTGCTACCACTCAACAACATCTATCGTCAACAAAATGAATCACGTTGAATTTTTTCGCCACGGAACAAGGCCTGAAACTTGTTTCAATGTGACAGCCTTCTAAATGAGACACGCGTTCAAGATAACGAGTCAAAGTTCAGAAATTTGCTTTCCTTCTTTCTTTTTTAATGAATTGACTGTCCCAAGTTAAGATTTATGATTCATCAACTCTGTGTTTAGGCAGGTTATCACAAGAAATGTTTTCTTTTTTCATTGCTGATAAATCACCGTGATGCTCTTCGATAAATGGACTACTAAGTTATAATATTTTTTCTTCTTTTTTCAAATCGGCAACCTATAATAATAAAAATAATATATTTTATTTTCCAAGGGACAAGTAAATTGCATACATGTATAGGACGTCAGGAGTTGGGAGAAGAATATACATACAATATTTCCAATGTTGCTAGTAATATAAGCACAAAATAAAGTAAATCAATTATTGCTGAAATATTTATCAATTGACTAGAGTACTCTTTCATGACGGAAAGACTTCACCTTGGATTTAAAGACATTGTTGGATGTAACATATTTCAATTCTTTTGGCAACTTATTATAAATTCTAATTCCCATTTCCATGGGGCCAAGTTTGTTGGTATTAGTACTGATGCTATTTAAATGCAAATTATCAGATTTTCTAGTATAATACTGATGAATGTAGGAGTTTAGATGAAACTCATGAAGAATGTTTCTGATAAACATAACAATAGAGAGTATATATACACATTGCAGGGGAAGAATCTTAAGAGATTTGAATATGGGCTTGGAAGGGGCACAGTATGATTTCTTAGCGATTACTATAACGCTTACACGCTTTTGAATTTCGAATATTTTTAATGAATGTGGGGATGGGCCACAGAAAATAATATTTTGGGACATATGGGAATAAAAAAGGCCATAATAAAAAGTTAATAAAACATCTAAACCGACTGAATACCTAAAATATCGAATAACGTAGCAAGAAGAGTTCAATTTCCTCATGAGTAGATCTACATGTGCATTCCATGATAAATTAGTACTCAGCATGATACCAAGAAATTTTATTTGGTCGATCTGTTCAATTGATTTGTGATCAGTTTTTACTCATAGACTTACATACATTTTTTAATGTGAGAATAAAACCATTTTGGATTTTTGTGAGTCTAGTGTAAGACAATTATCGTGGCACCATTTGGACAGCTGTTGTGTTACCAAGTTGGAATTAACTGTAAGGGACAAGCATGATGAGGAAGATAGTAGGATGTTAGTATCAACAGCATGCAAAAGCAACTTAGTCCCTTTATAATCAGAGAAATATGTGTTCAAATCATTAATATAAATCAAAAATAGACCTATGGACACACTGGTTCAACTGTTATTCTTTTTATATTTTTCCCTTTTTTATCTTCAACTACTCCTTCATTTTCTTACTGTTTTTTCTTTCTTACTGTCTTGTCATTTCTTTTCCTAACTTCTGTCCATTTCTATCCCGACCTCGGATTTCCTCCCAAAAGTTCCGGAAGCCTGCCACTAACATATCACTTGCCTTCATGTTCTCCCAAGTAATTCTCATTTCTCGCAGGTTCTTTTCCAAATTTGAAACCATGACCCCTCATGTTATTATTTAAGAAGTACTTCCATTCCTACTGCTTACTTTCGTTTCTTCCATTCTCATCAAGTGCCCAAAAAGGAACTCTCCTTTTTCGTATGGCATCCGTAATTGGTCTATATTCAGGTACAGCTCGTTCTTGCGTCTTTTCCATATACAATATTGTTTGTGATTGGTCCTGAAACTTTTCCCCAAGATTTTTCCCTCATTAGTTTCCAATTTCAAGTTAGACTGAGCATTTATATGTTAATATAATAGAAGTAGAAAAACGCAAAGAATGCCCGTAGTTTCTTTTTGATTCTCTCCTCCTGAGGTAACACAGTAACTTAATTTACACATAAAATCGCGCATATACATACGCATAATATCAAGTTCAACATGCGTTATTTACATATTACAAGCAAATTATACCAACATGAAAGTGTATATTTACGCTTACTTATCATTTCCCTAAATCTGAATTAGTCTTCATCTAAAAATTATTTCCATAAATTAGAGTTCTATATTTTCTCAGCTTCGACTCACGTTAAAACACCAGGTCTTATACTCCATGTCCATCTTCCAATTAATTTACGAAAGAAAGTCAATGAATTAAACATTAACTTTTTACAGTCCCTGTAGATCATGAGCATGCCTGACAAAGGATACGAGAGCGCTGTCTCCCAAAAAACCACCCAATAACCATAAAGTAAATATTTAACTTTTCTTTTCCTTAATTTGAATCTTTCTTCACATACAAACATTTCGTGGTCTTAGAATGAAAACTTTTACTGCTCAACCTGTAGATATGAGTTTAAGTTATGAGCGTGGTTGTGCTTAAGGAATATTGCCTCACTTATCGAAAAATTTGGTAGATACGCTCGCTCGAATTAAAAATTATGTTTTATAGCTTTATAGGTGTATTTATATGCTAAATGGACGCTTATAGTCGTACTTTATTCCTTTTTTTATAGGTTTTTGCAGTGTCAAACTCCTTCTTTCGTCAGAAATGCCCATTTGTTTTCTTTTTTTCCTCATGTCTATATCATTTTTTACTACGGGTCTTCAACATCCGAATTCTTCTCATTAGCACCTTTACTATTTTTTCAGCTGTGTTCGACATTTTTTTTACTCTTCTAAACCAGAAGCTTCTTCGCGCTCGTCTCCTCTCTCCAATTATCTTTTAGTTCATCTTACGTCCCCATCGCCAAATTATTCACATTCAATCTCTATCAACAATGACGAAGTTTGAGATAATTCACACTTTTAAAAATATCCATCGTCATCTATTTTTCCCCTGAGTGTGTTGTCTTTCCTTTTCTGGGAGCCAATCAGCAATATTTCAAATGAGCGAGGAGTAATCTGGAGAACCCAGTAGGAGTTAATGAATAAATTGACAAATTAATGACTAATCCCAGCCTTGTTATCACGTTTTATCCCAGATTTTCTATGTGTGTCATATGTCAACCTATTAAGCTCTACAGACCACAAAAGTCATTAATTCGATATTTTTGTGAGTTTCTGGTATGAATTGATGCTCAAAATTATATTTCCATTTCTCGTTCTAGATCTTTCTAATACCTGTTCCCGACGGTTAAATTTTCCCTCGCAGATTTTTTTCTGGAATTGCTAGTAAGAATTTTATGAAACTTTTTAAAATGAGTAGAACCTTTTCTATTCCACAAACTGTTTCAAGAGGCCATGTTAGCAGTAATGAGTAATTATGGCTTCACATGTGATTTTATTTAAATGTTTCATGGAAAAGTTCACCCCCAGAAACATGCATGAATGCTACATCATTATTTTTCTTAGATGACTGATATTAAATTCCTAGTCCGATGTGTAATGCAATTTTATATTCTTCTTTCCTCTGGCTTCGGAACCTAGTCTAATTTCCTTTAATCAGATTATCCACGATTTGCTCTTCCCGCGGTCAATTTAAAATTTCAAAGAATGTCTTTTTAAAGAATTAACCAGGAAAGCTTCTCGGAAATTTCCCCCTACCAGTGCTTCCTTCCCATTCCTCGGATTCGGGAAATTCCATGGCTTAACGTTCCTCACCTTTATTTAATTAGAACAGTGGTAAATTCCTTACAAAGAGAAAAAATATGTTCTTAGGCCCATAAATATTTCATCAAATAGATAATGATCGGTGCGATAAGACCTGCGTTGAGAGATTCTAGATAAAATTATGAGAATGTGCACAAGTTTTCCGTGGAGCTATTTACCTCGGGGATTGTAGATAGTTACTTTTTCGTTACTTTCTCAAAACACAGTAGCAGCAATTCTGTTGCTTACGAATTGAAAAAAGTAGCAGATACATCTACAACTACAAAATACCCTGCAATAATCCTCAAGGGTGTTTGGCATAGGTTGAGTAGTCACCAATATGCATTACACAATGAAAACATTATAGCTATGCACAATTAGTTTATATAAACTATTTTTAGTTTTTTCACTTTTATTTTTTAAATAGCTGCAATTTTTCTTTATATCTTTAACTACTGGTGTGTATTTGAGATGTGAAATACAAAAATTTCAAATATTGAATTGAAATCGAATTTTGTACGTAGCACATTGTATCAATATCCCACCTAAAGATGCTAGATGAAGAACACTCTTTCAGACCAGGTGGTACCCAACCAGCAATATTTATGGTACATAACCGTACTAACGTATGATTTTGTCTTGCCTCCTGATAGTATTACTCTGTAGCGAACCATGGTCGAAATTGACTGCATGACTTAAATGAAAAATTAAGTGCATGTGGATAAAGCTGTGTCGAGACTTAGTCAAACTTTCTTAGTATGAAGGGCTTCTACAAAGTTACGCCCGAAACCGTTTCTTTCTTGTTTTCCGATTGGATTCTTACGTTCTTAATTCTTTTCTGAATTAATAGTGTCAGCTATACAATGGTTTGAAATAAGTACATTATTGAATCCAAATTTTTAATATTTATAATTTATGATGGCGTTCATTTGCACGAATTTTAATGCCGCAGATTGGCTCGAGAATCTTCAGTTGGTGTCTTCTTTGTTTCCTTTCTGATCCAAGCTACTCTTCTTCTTCTATTGCCTTCATCCGTTCCTCTTGTTCTTCTTCCACTTTCCTTCTGGTTTGGATTCTCTTGTGTTTCTTCTTGTTTTCGCCACCATTCTTTTGATAAGTCTTTCATCTTCTTTAATTCCACATTTTATTATTTTGAATAGGTTTAGTTATCTTTCCATTGAATGTAATATTCTAATTCGGTTGGTTTCGAATTCCATGCATTACAGAATTCTGTGTTCTGTCGTATCTTATAAGTGCTTAACATAACGGTCCCCTCAAAGGTAGGCATCTGGTTTGTCATGCTTCCATGGTTAGACGTGGAAGTTCACGTGTTCTGTGAGTAGCTGTATTGTTTCTTCGAGTGCATTCAAATTTCTTATTGATCAGCGACGGAGGTCGCTCTGACAATTGACGCTATTTTGGTGCGTACAGCCAGAATTCAAAGAAAATATAACCTATCTTAAAGAATTCAATTTGCTTATCACATAACGTAATCGTTATTAATCTGCAAATCGCGTCATCTATGAGTTTAACATAGATTAATTTGAGAATATCAACTTTTTAATTACTTTACTTCAAGAGAGTTCTCCTTGAGTTTTAATGGCAAGAGGAAAAAAATATAACTGTTTCATAGAATTAAGTTAATCCTCCCTATGTGTTATTTAAAACGCTAATATTATATGGCAGTTATTGCGCACAAATGAAGAGGTTGGGGTGAAAAATATCCCAGTTAAAATCTCATTGTTATTTTGTTAAGTAAATTGATTATCTAACGTGCCTCGGGCATAAGTTTCCATTCCAATTCTAAGCTGCGATTTCCAAGTAAATAAAAATTTCTATTGTTGAAGTAGTGCAAAAATTTACGATTTTTAAGCCTAAACTTAGACTGTGTGAATAAAAACGAAGTAGATACGGAAATCACATGTAAGAATGAGAACCTAAATTCTTCCAACCATCCGATACTAAAAATTTCAATCCTATATCATGTGTGCAAGTAATTTTTAAAAGCAAAAAAGAGTAACCTTTGAACCTAACCCAATGCTTTTCTTATGCGAGTAAAAGATGGTAAATACGGCTCAAATATTGGCCCTTGGGACCTTCGTGCCTTTCTAATATAACATATTAATCCTTCCTTAATCTTTCTAGATACTAATGAATACACTTGCCAAATTTCGTCAAAATCCTTCAAGATTTGAAAGTCTATAGACCTGTAATGCATGATGGCAATTGGCTCGATTGGTAAATACATGCGAAGTCAATGCTACATTTACAGGAAAATTTTGTTTGGAAATTAATTTGGCGTCACAAATTTACCAGTCCATAGTGTTAAAAAAAAACAGAAGTAGCATAGACTGCGCAGTGATTTTAAATGCCATGAAACAGTATAACAATTAAAGTTGAAAAGCAGAAAAATTATTTCCAGAATTGTATTTATCAATATTTTTTCAGTGCTATATAGATTATGTTGTATTAATTTAATATAAAACTTACATATTCTCCATCACACCGCCTACCTAAGAATACTTCAAGCATAGTATACGCTTCTTGCAATAAGCATCGACTAAATAAAAAATAATATTACCACAGTCATCGGCATGTGAAGGCATTGCACTATAAAATATTTGTAAAATTAATTTTATCGACTTCAACTGCGTCCATCCCATAAACAACGCAATTTGCAGATTTACGACAGATATTATTCATGATCAGCTCATGGAAATCATTTTCATAAGGTGCCGTTTAATTTGCTTCTACGCACCGAATTATTGTTCACCGTGAGCCCGCTTTGGGATCATTTAAAGCCGCTGATGCATTATTGACCACAGCCGATGAATTCGAGGAATGTTTCGCACGATTAAAAGAAAGCTTGTTCCCTCCACCGACGAGAGAACCCGCATAAGTTTCCCGAGATGGACGGAAAAGGCCTCTTGTCTAACGGGAAGCGGTGGTGACACACTTTTCGGCCGTCCGATTAGGGACACAAATATTTAACACCGAGTCTCGTTGGAGACATAGGGGGAGAGATAGTGATTGGAGCTTCTTCCTTCCCATACCAGTCAACTCTCCCCCTCCCCCCCCCGCCCCCAACCACATTACACTCCCCTGTCCATTATGTCGCATGACCAGACGAGGGACTGAGGGAGGAGACCTTTCTGGGAACCTTGAGGCATCGACATTCCGCGGGATTTTTCCCCGTAAAGAGACTCCGAGATGAGCTCTAAAAGTCCAAGCTATAACGACTTATTGTGTCGTGGGAATGGCCGGTAAATATTTCGTTTCCTTTCCGAGGCACCGGAAGCGATTCGGCCAGAAACAAGATTAGCGTCCGAGGAAGGTATTCGTAGAAATAAATCCGCACCGAATGACAAAAAAATATACGAGAAAAGTCTTTCCCTTTCAGCTTTTTTTTTATTTGGGCAAGAACGTCAAAATTCCCATTCATTCCGGTGTGGACCCCAAAAAAGGTCCCAAGGTTTTCCCTTTCGGGGAAAGGGTCGCCGTTTCAAAATAAGCGATTGTGACTTCCTCTTTGATCCCTTGTGGTCTTCGTTATTTCCTCAACCGATCAGAATATAATCGGTAGAAAGTCGCAGCAGTTAGGCTTGGTAAGCCGCTCAAGAATTTGTAAAAACTCTTCAGAGAATTTCTCTGAGTTCTCCATTCTCCTCACGTTGTCCTTCTTTATGATTTTTACTGCATTGTCAAGCAATCACGTTTTTCTATAGGCTTCCTTAAATAATGTATCTTCCCGAAGAGACACATTCAATCATTGAGAATGTTTTAACTGTCAGAATGTTTGTACTAACGTCCTTATGAAATAAATACATCGCAGGTTCATGGTCAATAACTTCGTAAAATTTACAGGCCGGTTTCACCCAACAATCAAAAGGTGCTTCATAAAGAGCAGGACTCACGTAAATAACATAGTCAAGACATAACTCTTCTGTGTAAATTTCCTCATGATGTGCACTGAGAGTTAATTTAGCTTTGTGATCGGCAGTTAGGTGCAATGCTAAATATCCCCCACGAAAACTCAATTTTAAAAATTTCTTATGATGCGACAACGAAGGCAAAAGATATCAAGACTTAAATTACACAGTAGGTACTTCTTCAAATTCAAAAACCTTTCTTCTAAAATTGAGTAAAGAAAGGCTTAAACGAGTTATTATTCCTGTTTTCTTGGCTCATTTAGCGTTGTGATCGCCAATGAATTGTGGTTAAGTTTGCATCCCGCCTTTGGCTTTTGCCGACTTTCCCACCGTTATATAATCTAATTATGACGCAACATATTGCATGTGCCATAAGGGCAAGGTTCTTAGAATATACCAAACTTTCCATAAGACCACGTGTTGAAATAGTATTGATTTTCCAAAAAAACAAATCGGTATTATGCATTTTTTACGCTTTTATCTATGGTAATCACTAATAAGAACATGTATGCAAAGTTTCTTGCAAATCTGTACATGAACAAAAATAACTCCAACCTCCTTTCAATACAATAGTTAAATACTTTAAGATAAAACAACTGGGAGAGATATGTTGTGCGAGAAATTTCAAATTGAATTTTTTTAGCATCCAATTTTGACTTGGTGTTTTAAAAACTAAGATCATTAAGATAAGATAAATTATTTCGATGTTTTACTCCTTTTTTCTTAGATTCGCAGCATGGTTACAGGCTTTGTTTTTCATGTATCCCCGGGAAATAATGATCCATGCCGTTGGAGTCGGATAAGTGAGCGATTGGTGGTCTTGCGACCTGTTTGCAATGACAGTCATTAAATTAGTTTACTCAGCTTGTGTGATTTCTTCAAGAATTGGCCTGAAGACAAATTACAATCCTATCGAAGAATGACCTCTATATTGTCTAAGCATGTGCTGTTTGGAAAGCGCTTCAAGATCAGGGCTTCATACGTCGAATGGAATGTAAAAATTTTGATCTCTTAATTCCTTTGTAAAAGATCAGTTTCGTTTCTTCCGAAGATAGGATCCAACCCTTTCAAGACATTCATTACTATTTATACCGAAAACGGCTTAAACGATTTAAATGAGGCATCAAAAAGAGAAGATTTTATGAACGAGAAATGCATTGAACTAGGTCTGTGTACCAGGAAAATTCGTTTAGGTAACGAGTTCGAGACCAGAGAAGATTTCCGTGTCAAACCATGTAAAGCATGGGACACCTTCGAGGCACTTCACAAATTTTTATTTTACGACTGGAATATACGATTTAATTAACTAAAGACAGTGAGACTTGGATTGAATTACTCAAGAAAGTTCATATACTATTTTTATAGATTTCGAATTTGACTGACTGGTCCAAAAAGTTAGATATAATTAAGATCAAACTCATTAGTTGGTTGTTTGTATCACCTTTTTCGAGATAAGTAACATGGTTATAGCCGATGTTGTTTGTTTACTTACAGAAAATGATAGCACCTGCCGTATGCGGAAGAAAATAGTTTTTGGTTGCGACTTCATTGGTATTGAACAACGTTCCAAAAATGAATTTTCTCCGCACGTGTGAAATCTCCGTGAATTAGCCTAAAGAAATATTTCAATCCGAGCGAAGACCGGCCTCCGGACATTTCATTCTTGCAAATCACTTAGGGCTGGTTTACACTGGCGAGTTACTTCCTTAATTTTTTTTTCTGAGAGAGCTTCTTAGATATTTATACGGCCAGCGACTTGCCGAAACTTTAAAAAGTTATTCAAGAGGACTTGCTGAGTCGTGAATACCCTTAATTTAGCCAAAAGTCTCTCGCTACTTGTAACTCAGCACAACAACACAGTAACTGGCTCAATAAACTTGCGAGTGTAAACCACCTTAATGAGACAAATGGAGGGGAATTTAGTCACGAAAAGCATGAAAAAAGAGTTTCACTGGGTTATGTCTAATTTTCGGGAAAATTTGTTGAGGGATTCGAGTCCAAAAAATATTTCCGGAACAATTCATAAAAAGCATGGGAAACAATGCGGTTTTTAAGGTAGAACATTTCATTTTACGGCTCTAAAAATCTGATGCAATACCATCAAAACAATGATATATGGGCTACATTGCATGAGAAATTTCAAATTTTATTTTTTTAGTCTTGGATTTGAACTAACTGGTCTAATAAATTAGATCGACCGACCGTCTCAAAAAGTATAAATCAAGCGTCCGCAGCTGTGTAATGATATATCTGATACCGTCGGCAACAAGGTGTGAGACTTTTTCTCATTGCGCGACCACTGACGTTAGTGTTTTTGTATCATTTAGTTCCGTTACACTTTCGCAACATGGGGGAAAAGTTCATTAATTTCGTGGAAAGCAGATATGTCAATGCAAATTTATGAGTCATGAGAATGTATGTCCTCATAGATAAGTATTTCTTCTTGATAATGGTAATTTTCTTCATTTATACCCAATGATATCATCGCCAATAAAATTAGCAATGATTACGTAATTGTATCAGTTCTTGTATACATGTGGAAATCATTGTTTAAAATGAACACTAATAAAAATAAATTAAATCTAAATATATGTAACAAATTGCCAAAAAACGCTATATGATAGATAATCAATAATACATCTGAGTGTGAGAAAAAGTCTCACACGCGACCGCCAGGGTGATAGGCAGCTTAGCGACCACTCCCGGGTTAAAAAATATTCAATACAAAATTTATTTCTGCCCTGCCATAGAGCAAATATAGTTACAAAATATGATTTTGACTCGAAGTTATAGTAAAATACAATTTAATCATGAAAATATAACATACACGTATAGGTACAAAAATAATCTTACAGACTGTACATTGGTACATTAGAAAGTTTCACCAGCTCTGTATTAAGAATAGACATATATGTTGTTTCTTGGAATATATGAATGGAATCAGTGTTTTTCAGATATTGGGGCAAAGTATTTCATAGTTCGGAGGCGTCGATTAAAAATTATTTTTGATAAATATTTGACCGGAGAATCGGGTAGTGTAAAAACGTAGGTTTGTGCGGCATGTCTCCTAGGTGAGAGCTCAAATAAAGAGACAGAAGTGGGAATGACAAAATGGGAGAATGGCCGTTCAGCGGAAAACGATAGCAAGATGGAATGATAAAATGTGGACGAATATAATACCAGGGGCCCCGAAGTTTGATGAAGGTTGGAGTAGAATCGGGGAATCGCGGGCGATATTGTTGGATTGCTGGGATGATAAATGTCTGACATTTCTGGCAATGGTAGGGAAGTGAAAATCATTTCTGTAGATAGACAGATAGAGGAATGTCTTTAATTTTTGGGCCGAGTTTGAGACTCTATATTGTCCTATTCCGGCTAACGCTTAGTCGGAATGATATAACCAAATGTACGTAACGACAAAAACTGATAAATTAAGTATTCAATACGATCTCAATTGTTGGGTCATTGCCAAAGAAAAAAGAGTATAATCAATATTCAACTGGAAGGTGGGGTCCGTTGAATTTCATCGAGAAAAAGAAAAAAAATATATTCGTTTCATAGTTTTTAAATGCCTCCTCCAAAAGTGGCGTGCAAATTACAAGTGCATTCATTAACTACGCATGGAGAGGTGGGGGTGAAAAATACTACAAATGAAATGTAACTAATTCTTATCATTAATCATTTTCTTGAGACATGAGTGCATTGGGCATAAATTCCCATTTTAAGCCTATTTTGCGGCTGCCAAGTAAAAAAAAATTTCGATTGTTGAAATTGTGAAAAATATTTTTGGACAAAAAGCAAAGTGTATGCGAAAATCGAATGCGATAGCTAAAATTCGGCTGATTTTGAGCGCGAAGCCATTTTTGCTTGCTTCTCGGAGGAAAAGGTTTGGTGTCACACGTAAAAAACTTTGTAAAAAATACTCTTATACTTTATTACTTTTAGTGCAAAGCTCTCAAATCTGAGAATTTCCTCATTCGTAAAGGTTTCTTGAGTTGAAAACCAGTTCTTTGTAGGAAACAATGTTGACTTCAAGGTCAACTTCAGTAACTAAGGAATGTAAAGAACAAAAGTAAAGTAAAAATGTTCCATTTTGTGTAAAATAATATGAAATCAACATATATCCTCAGTCATAAACAGTTCCTGAGTTATTCGGCATAGAATAGAGGTCAAAATTCTCATAAATTCAAATGCGCTATCTTGGAAAAATGGCTGCGCAAGAAAATGAGGAGGGATAAAATTTTTAAAATTATTGCATTCAACTGCCACTGTATTTAGGTATGATTAATATATGAGACATATATATGGAATTGAATAGATTTATTCCAAAAATGGTCGTGCAATTATTATTGAATAATTTAGCATGGAATGACTCCACCTCCATTCTCGTCGTATAGCGACGACTGATCTTCTATTCTTCCGCAAATATTTCTTCTGTTTGAGCCTGGAGAGAGAAGGTGCATTTTCCTTCGAGTACTGAGTCTCCGGCGGCATTGAGTCATTTGGTGGGGAGATGTGAATATAGAAAAACTTAGGAGTTGAAGAGAATTCCCTGGGAGCGGCCGGCCGGAAGCGGTGAAAAAAGAACCGGAAACGGTGGACTTGTGGAATTAAAAATGTATATTGCTTCCAAAAGGACAGTGAAAAAAAATCACAAACTTAATCTGATAAGTAGAGAGCTCTAACTAGAACTCAGAGTGGGAGATCAGAGACAGAGTAATTCCTTAATGCTGAATTATACAAAGCAAACAAAATGGCAACCTAAATTCATCATAATTTAATTTAAATCATCAATATTACATTTTATTTGATCGAGTCAAAATAACCTCTAAATTAATTCGACACTGTCAGGCTTAACTTTGTGAAATCTCATTGTTAAAAATATTGTGAAAATTTTGTTAATTTCACAGAAGTCTTTAATACACGACCAGTTTCATACAACAGTGGGCATCATCAGGTCCTAAGGTCATGTAAGGTCTCAAATTTCTAAGAAAATGCCCACAGTCAATCTAGCTGGTAACTTTAAAAAAAATCCATGAAAGCGTTCCTTTTAATTTCTTCTACAATCGGCCATGGTTCAAAATGCTGCCAAGTTCTGAAGTAGGTATTATATTCTTTGAAATATCTTTTATCTGCTTTTCCGTTTTTGTTTCATGGAATACCAACTCTATTAGTCGTTCGTTACCGCAGGTAATCGGTAATTTGGCATTATTTTTTAGACGACTATTGTGTACTTTTTAATGGCTATTAAGTACTGAACGTACTTTCAGCAAGAATAATACGCAGGAATTGCCTTTGGAAAAAATCCACCTGGGCCAGTAATTGTACCACGGACCTTAGATTTGCCGGGTCAACGCGCAGATCACCACGCTACCCAGGCTTCATGATTCCTAAGGCAATTTTTTTGAAAGGATTAAAGGGAACTAGATGTTCAGCCCCTACGGTCGATCATGGGTCACACTTGTATGGGACGTCCAAGAAGTCACCAATCGTGGAGGTAAATCATGTGACAACACTTATGCCGTAATTATCTATGCATGAAGATATTTCACCACTGTGGAAACCTGCGATAAAAATAAGTAGAAATTGTTTAAGAAAAAAATCCACCCGACCAGGAATCAAACCACGGAACTTTGCCTTCCCGGGCCATTGAGCTTACCACCCACGCTACCCATGAATAATGAGATTTTATTCACCATAATGAATGCAATTAATGCCTATTTTTTCAAGCTGGAGTTATGGAAGCATTATAATTTTAAGGATTTCTTAATGAAGTACGAAGTTAGCCTAAGAATATGTTAAAAGAAGTGTTGTACAGGCAGCGCAGTAATCTTAACGGAGCCACCCGCCAGTGATAACAGACAAATGTGTGAAATTCACAGTCAAAAATCATTCCCCTGGACTGAGACCCAGACTCGTTCGAATTCACACTCGGTAGATACTCTAGTCAGTGAAGGTGGTTCTACCCTGACTACATGATTTTCATAATCATTTTCGGTTACATTCAAAATAGAGTTTGATAACTAGTATCGGTATTCAAAATAATACTACCTTATCTATTAACAATATTTTATAACTAATATTACACTTTGAAAAAGTTTACCATTTATTACATTTGAAATATAATTTACTCAATGACTAAGGTTGATTTCAACCCAAGCAATGACGATCAATGGCTTTTCGGAAAAATCGCGTTTCAATAATTCTTAATTTAGGTCACATCATCATATTTTGCCAAAAAATATAAATTATGGCGCCATATTCGTCAGGTGACTAAATATTTGAAAAGTTCTAACTTTTAAATTTAAATATTTTGCGTCTGCAGCATAAGTAATTATCAATGAACTTAATTTCCAGTTTCAATTAAGACCGTAAATATGTTTTCTCATTCAGTTTGACGCTTTTTTTATGTATGCTGAGCAATTTACATAAGAGCCCACGTTAAAATGTCTACTTTCAAGGATGAATTACGTAAAGGTTAGCATGTAAAGCTGTTTTCAATCATTGTATTTCAATAATTGCAAACTCAGTTTAAAGATAGTATATTTAAATCTTCAGAACTTTTGTAATAACAAGACCTGAGAGTAGAACCACCCTAAGCTATCCAGGCGTCTAATTCTACTGTAAAATTCATGGAGGCTTTAATGAGCGAGTAATTTTCACGTGGTACAGTTTATATGATGATTTTATGAACTACTTGTCTTTATGCATGCACTTGCCGTGATATCGAGGGGACTGGGTTCAAATTCCATTCGATTGGTGATTGATTTGAATGTGCATTGAAATGTGAAAGCATTTTGCTAAGAATTTGTATATAGTGGGCGGTTGTAAACTGCCAAATTCGTCGCCATTACTATGTCTATGCAGAAAGTAAAGAGATGCGTGATGCAGATTAAATATGGGAAGAGTGGCAAAATAGCGCCGAGTATATGAAGCGATAGGAAAAGGTAGAGACTTGTAGTGACGAAAGCCTACTCCGTACTAATAGGGTAGGTATTGCTTTATTACATGCATAATATTAGAGAGATAGATCACAGGACCGACAGGTTTAAAATGCCATTTTTCCACACAATATTAAGGGCCACAATAATTATGATCGAAGCCCTCAATAACGTTAGCGGTAAGGATAGGTAGCTTTAATTTTAGTTGGTTCTTTTATTTATTTGTTCAGCTTTTAATGCCCATATGGAACACTAAACTTATTTCACGTAAGCATGACTGTCGAGGCATGAATACGAGGCTGAATTTTGCTCGGTAGACTAAATTTTGTACTACTTCTCATTAAGGTGGTACAACCGTAAAAGGACATAAATGTCATTTCTGAATACTTATAGAAAAATAAGTTATCTATCTGATATGAAAAACGAAATGATACCTTTCCACTGTATTTTTCTTGCAAATTGGAGTTGAAATTACATGGTGTTTAATGGGAGAATGGGTAAAACTCATGGAAATATAGTATTTTTCTATCTAACATAAATGCTATTTTCACGGAAAACTGTTTATTAGAAGCGAAATCCCGGGAAATTGATTTGAAATAAAATTGATGCATCTTACGCCTCATTCTTTTAGTCATTAAGTCATTTCTGCGATAATTGAAGTTAAAATGTGGTCATTTAATAGGAATGGTTCTGAAGTCGGCGTCTATGGCTATAATAAGGCGTTCGTAAAAAATATATTAGTTGAATAATATGTAAATTTTGTACCTCAATTTTGGTTTTCAAAAGCTAACGTAAGTTATCAGTGAAAATGGCATTTTTTAAACCAAATAGTCCAAGAGTTTGCATTTAGTATTTGTTTTAACTCACACATTCGCGGTGGAATCACTTTAACTCACTGCTAATAAAATCGCCTCATCTCGCTTGAAATATCTAGCATGATTTTGTTTCCTGCGCGTTGCCTCTTACTATTCTTGAATTTATAGTGATTATAATTCTCATCAGTGTTTGTATGTTGACACGTGTACCAAATGATAGATAGTTGTTCTCGAACGTAACACTTTCTGGTTTGACCGTACTTAGTTCTCCTGGCTGCCTTTTAGTCTGCGCCTAGGTACCAGGTGAGAATGTGGGCCTTGAACTTGACCAAGGACGAGTATTTCATGCATGCTGTGGAATCACGTCGTGCCACACACCTTGAAGGTGACTTTCACGGTATTTCGTAGGGGTAGATGAATTTCAATGTTAAATCAGTGAGCGTAAAACCGTTAGCTATTTCCTGGCGGAGTTGAGTGGAAGGGGAAAGAGAGAGGACTGCCATTATGTCGAAGGGAAACCGTGGGAGTCATTGATTAAACTACCAGTCGAGGGCTGAAGTCATTGAGCTTCACATCAACTTCCTACCCATTTCCTATACTGAACGAAGAGTGCTGGTTCTCTCAATCCAACTAACTTCTCGGCATCTCCTGAGGGGTTTTAGATGGTTAGCACCTTCCTTATTGTATATCAATCTATATAATTACCTAGGTATGTCTGGCAGTCTGTGACGCCGCTAGGGGGTCTGAGATAGAGATTTCAATGGTGTTTCAGCAGACATTTCAAGTAATAATTACACAATTCCCTCGGTAACCTCTGAATGGGCTTTAAGTCGGAACCTAGGCCTTCAAAGTATTTTGAGCGATATAAGAATTACAGTGAGGTTTTAGTTAGGGTATTTTTCATCCTATCCTCTCCATTGGTCACTAATAGATTATAGAATGGTACTACATCTTGCAGGTCACATCAGAGGTTGGACCACATATTTCATGCATGTTGGATTGCATAGGCCACATCATTTTGATTCTTTTGATCCAAAGAAGCTCTTAAGTTTTCCTTCTTCCCGTCTCTGGTTTCCTCGGGCTCCCTCTGCTAGAGAAATTAAAAGTGGAAGTTAACGATTGAGAAATGGGGGATGATACAATACCGGTGAAAGAAGTACATATCCTTTTAAACTCTAGGTAAGTAGCTGTCGACAAATAATATAATAAATTAACTCGGATAAGACTCAGGGAACTCCTTAGAATGATAGAAAGTGCTTCAAGGTGGATCGTGTACGTGTGAAGGGTAGAGTAATGACTTTCCACCCCGATAGTCAGGGTTTTAACCCCAAAATTGTCGTAGACGTTTCAGTATAAGCTTAACCCTAAAGAAGCCTTAGAGAATCTTTAGAGAATAATCCGCCCATCAAATTGCACAATAAACTTTCTTCAGCATATAATAATGCTAAGCCGGGTTTCATTTCATCATAATAATGACAGAAATTGCAATTTTATACTGGTAAGAAAATATTTTTTGGAGCCTAAGTTCCAACCTAAGTTCCAACCTGATGATAATGTTATACATCAAAATCTAGGTCGCACTAAATATTTATTACCAGTGGAAAATTGTAATTAGGTAATAATGATGTGGTACATCCAAACCTAGGTCGCAATAGAAATATTTTACCAGTAGAAAATTTCAATTTTTGTCGTCATTATGTTAAAATTTCATTATGCCACGCCTTCTCTATTGTTTCATCATAGCTACGTTCCCCAAATATGCATTCCCTTATCACACAGTATATTCATAGAAGCCAAATTGGTTGTTCCGTATGCTATTCTAAGTAATGACTGGAATATGGTTCCCGTTGAATTTCACCGGGAAGAAGAAAACAAAAGAAATTCTTGCATAGGATTAAATGGATAGGTATGTATTTTCAATGTGCCTACACTATGGGGCATTGTAGCAATCATTAACCCCACGGAAACTTTGGGATAAATAATGCCCCAACTAAAATTTCCCAGTAATTCTGTTATGTTGAGCTTTGCCATTAGTTCTTCTGCCATAAAATCTCCATTAAAGTATAGGTTGCCAAGTAAATAAACATTTTTCTTGTTGAAATAGTGCAAACTGTGGTGATTTTTGAGCCAAAACTCACACTTTTGGAAAATAACCAAGCGTATACGAAAACAGAGTACAAGAATACAAACCTTTGTTCTTTCAGTCTTCCAATACTAAACATTCCATGTCTATATCGTGAGCATAAGTTACAGTTCCAGGCTTAACTTTGTATTAACGCAATACATGAAATACTTTCTCACTTTGTACATTCCACACTTTATTTTTACCGACCATGGTTTCGACATACAATTTCACCTTGAAAATGACATTTTAAGCGATAAATTATTTCTATATCATGAGTATGTACCTATAAGTAATTTTGAAAAAGCAAAAATAAGAAGCCTCCGCACTGAATCCAATGCTTTTTTATGGAAGTAAAAGTTGGTCAAAAAAAGAGCACACGATGGGAGCACACGATTGGGGGCCCCTGGGGACTTCGGGCCTTATTAATATAGTATAGTAATCCTTCTTGGCTCCAATGGAATATTAAAGCCAAATTTTGCTCAGATCCGTCAACGATGTTGGAATTCTATAGCGTTCAAACAAATATAATTTCAGTTTTAGAAATAATAGAGCGCATCCAATATGTTCTTAGCAAATTCTTTCGGCGTAAGGCTTAAAATCATTACCTTGCGCTCAAAAATGTTGACGAATTTTTTTTATGTTTGGGAGTGGTACAAAAGGAAACGTGTTTATATTGTTCATTTAGACCTTACTTTTTGCATCTATGATCTAAGGGCAAGAGAAAGAGGCAATTCCGATTATGATAGAGAATACAAGGAAAATTGAAAACCCGAATATTATTAAGGACATCGCATAATTTATTTCCTTGCGTAATGTTCACGTGAGGGAAATATGAAGCAAGTGTTGCATAACTATTTCACCATTCGCACCAAAGCACTTATTCAAACACCAAGAATTTCGCTTTTTCCATCTTTAAACTTTGGTTTGAGTCCATAATTTTTATTTTTATACTACTCCAAAACATAAACATGCTTTATACGATGTGGTGCTCACTTACTTATTAATATAGCATAGTAATAAATTCCGAGAAATCTTTTCTCTTCAAATGCCTTATGCCTTAAAATAATCGTGGGTCGTTGGTGGGTCGTGGGTGGGTAATAACCTTTTCATATTTTTTTAAGTAAGTCGCAAATTAATTTCTGGGTCACAATTTCTTTGAAGTATATATAATTCGTTTAACTCACCATACAGGTAAAAATTGAATTGATAGAATAATTATATTTAATATTTTATCTTAATTAGAGCATGTTATGACTAAAGTTTTCAGCGCGGTATTCGAAATTTCGACTAAATTATATAAAAATATGTTTTTGCTTCTAATTTTGGATTCGGCGTGACACCTTGATATTTTTGCAACAATCATAATAGCATCAAATGTATTATTTTGCTTTAGAAGAACATCTGTACATAGGTAATCAAATTATTACGAAAATATCCCATGTGTCACAAGGCTACGTGTTCAAATTGCATTGAATTACCAAAAAAGTCGTCATGATCCAATTTTTTCACCTTTATCTATGGATATCTCTAATGAGAACAGGTATGCAGAGTTTCACGTAAATATGTACGTAAACAAAAATAGCTTTAACCACGTTAACTATCAACTGGCCAGAATCTTGCTAAGAACAAGGCAGATTGAGCGGTAAATTATTACAGCCATTGTAATGGTCGGCCTCTATGTACGTACTCTGTGCCTTTATTGGCCGATCCACCTGTACTCCATAATCTGTGACCACAGTTGACTCAATTGGCGTTTAAATTGCATCATTGGTTGGTCGCTATCCCAAATAGACCGGCTAGCCAACGAATAAGTGGCCTTTTTACATTGATATGTTGTTTAGTTGGGGTGACGACCGAAGTCGGAGTTAATTTGTTGCGTCGAGGGGAGGTGGTTGAGATTGTAAGGCAAGAATGCAGAGCCATAATGGCATTAGCCTACTCTTAACGGAATACGCAGAGAGTATCGCGGATTCTCGTATGTACTAGCCGATGAAAGGTTTTGCATTTTAAATTAAGTCCTATAAAGTATTGACTCACACAAATATACTTCAATTAAAATTAAATATACTAAATAAATTTATTTATTTAGTTTAATTAACTTATAATTTGATATATATAAATTGAATTAATTAATTTAGTATATTTAATTTAATTTAAATTAAATATGCTAAATCAATGTATTTATGTTGTTACATGGACCAATTTAATTAGCCATTGTGCCGTTTTTGGCTGTGTGAGATAATAAACAAAAATAAATAATAAATATAGGCATAAATATTGTCTGCTCTGGTTTTCAATAAGGTGGTTTCTGACGTTTATTTCTATTTTCTAGATCCTGTGAGAAACGTGCGATGAAATTAAAGCAAAACTGGACATGCTATTCTGCATAAATTCAGTGTCGTAAAAATCGTTTAAAAATCCCGATTTCAATAGTTTTGTGGACTCATATGGTGCAATACTCAAAGCAAACTTCATGTATAAAAATATATAAAGAGCCCTATTTGATATAATTCCTTCTAAAGTGCAATTACACTTATTTTTTAACATAAAAAGACTCGCGGTTACAGCTTTCTTTGGGATTTTCTTCTATTTATCTAGTTATGTGATTTGCCGGTTCCTTATGCCACTACAACGTGCATCTAGATGGTGTTTCGGCATAATTTGAAGTAATCCTACGTAAAACCTTGGCATATTCAATCGCTCGCATTTGCATAGGAATAGCAATTTTCTTAACTTGGATACCACCTGTGTAGTAATTCACCGTCCGTAAAGGTGGGTTTAAAGTGGCAAGATTATTGCGCAAGTTACTTACAGCAAGCATCTTGATATGTAAATTTCCTGTGTAATCGGCTCTGCAAGTCCACTAGCAGAACTCTCAAAAGTTTTGGAAAGTCACTTGCAGAAGCGCGTTGTGGCCAGTGTAACGGAAATCAATCTGGCTCTGCACTAACTCGTAAAATATTTTTTTCGACAAATTAAAAAAACCAGCAAGCTATTCAGATTAAACTTGCGTAAGTAATTTTCTAGTGCTAACCTACCCTAATGCCATTTCTATTTTCTAACAGCCTCAGAAGTAACATAAGGTCATTTTTTCACCTCCACATTTCTCTCCTTATTTTTTAGCATGTCACGTCTATTTAATCCTATAATAATAACCAAAAGCAACTCCAAAGCATAATTTTTCACTGTTCTTCAATCCAATGTGTCATATGGAACACTTGCAGATTAGTAGGTGAACGACCTTGAGTATGAAATGGACGTGAGAGGCATTCCAGGTTATTGACGGAATACCTACGAGGTAAGGTCTCAATGCCTCCCAAAATGTCAACATTTATTCCTATTGTAATAAGACTTTCACCAGATCCCACTTAAAGATAGGTAAAGATGCATGAAGATAAGTAATAGAATGTATTGGGGAAAACAATTCAGGAAAACGAATGCATTATGTGACAGAATATGCAAGCAAACAGGGGCAATGGACTTAGCTGTCGCAGAGCAACCGGAACATAAAACGAAAGCCTGTAAGACGACATGTACTTAGATGAATGCGGCGGGAAAGATATAATGGTGTATGTATAATTAATGGAAATGACAGAATGTGAGTAGAATGGCTGACGCGGAAGAGAGAATAATGGATGACGGCAACTTGGCTTGCCAATCTCCGGAAAATTAATTGGGGGTATTGGAGTGATAAAAGTTAACAGTGTCAAATCAATTCAATAATAAAATAAAGACAGGCAACAAATTACCTTCCATTACTAATTATGTCAAATATATTTCGAGACGATTTGGTTAATACCCTCTGGACAGAGGCCTAGAGTAAAATGTTCCTTTTCTACAGCCAAGTTCAAGATACGGGATTTTTCTGCACTGGGACGGATGGTTATTGAAAGACAAGTAAAAGCTGTTTCTAGCGTAACGATATGGAACTGAATTTGCACTTTTGAACTTTGAATATGAATTTGCACTTTGTATATTCTTTGTAGTATTCAGGAGTGGATTAAGGTCGCTGTTTTCAGGGAGTGGCTGGCTACTTTCCGGGGGCCTGTACCTTTTTTTCAACTTTCCAAGGAATTACAAAGGGTGGCTGCCTTCCCTGTATCCCCCTTCAATCCGCCCCTGCCTTCTAATTAGTACATTGATAACGAGAATAATTGTCGAAACCATGGTCGGAAATAAAAAAAGTGTGTAATATCCTGAGTAAAAATTCATTAAGTAAAAAATAATGATAGTGACTTCCGAAACCCTTCGACAATGGCACCAAATGCCGCGGGAATATGAGTAGCGGTATAACATACATAACAAATGGCTCTACGGCTAACAGAGAGTAAAAGAAACTAGTGCGAGATAGAAGTTACGGGAAATGCAGAGGCGTGATGAGAACCTACTTCTGACCTCGATTGATTCGATACTCAACCGGAAGATGCCGCCAAAAACAAAAGTGAATCGCGTAAATACTAACGGCATGGGTATGTGGAAGGAAGAGAATCGAGGTGATAAAGGTGGTCTGGTTAAACTATAATAGGTTTAAATGAAAGGGTATAAAAAAACCACGCGAAATTAAAAAAATAAACGCGCTCGGCAGTGAAAGAAATGAAAAGGAGGGATTCCCGCCCTCTCTTGGCGATTAAGATAAAGCCATGGAGAGAGTCGGTCGTTTTTTTTGAAATTCCGCCAACAGAGGGAAAATTATTCTCTTTCCCTGTAATGGCGCCTGGTTCCCCAAACGGCGAATCACACAGCATTGGCGAAGTCATATCTCGTTTTTTCGTCGTAAAAGTCTTTTATTTCCCTTTTGTTTATACCCACACTCATCCATTCCTTATCAAATTCTCCCTTCGAAGAAAAGTTTAGCGAGACTATCGTTCGCAGCTGTCATTCAACATGGTACACTCGCAAATCTCTTGATGATGTGAATGGATCCGGTGGTAAACGGCGCATCCGTCTATTATGAGTGCAAACTCATTTGCGATAATTTTTAATGCTATCGTTGATTGGTTTAAATAATAACAATGTAAAGGACTAACGGAGGAATGAGTAATTAGTTGACTAATGCGACAGCAAGTAGTTCTCATGCATACATTAAACCCATAAAGAACTAGCGTAACCACATGGTAGGTAAAAGCTAACGGCACAAGTTTAAACATTTTTTCAGCTATATTTCCCGACAGGTTTCTCAAATATTGACAAATATTTCCTCTGGCAAAGATTAATGAATGCTATAAACTTTATGAATGAAGTCTAAAATGCCAAGTATCTAATGTATACCGATTGTAATTCATAAGTTGCCAGAATGTAGTTTTTTCTGGATTACGTGGTCATATTTTATTTTGTTCAACTGAGCACATACCTATTCATTTTTATACAACTGTTATAAAGAGAAAACTTATTATTAATAAATAGAATATGTCGCCAAAGAAAACGAAACTAAGGGAGGGATATGAATGCGAATATGAGGGAGGGATACTGAAATGATTTTGTCTGTTACCACATGTGTAAAGCATACAAGTTATATTCTAAAATTAGGGTAGTAAAATTGAATTTCACGGTAACTTATGCAACCTAGCTCCTTTTAAAATATAAATTTTAGAATATATTTTAATTAAATTTATTCAGCCTACAATGGGCTTAAAATTTTAAGCCCTTTTGTAAAAAGAATAACATTTCGCGAAAAAGTTATCGATACCTGAAGTTAGCATCACTAAGGGCGACCGTCCGCAACAATTGCGATTAAGGAGACAGTTACCTGAGCATTTTACTGCCATAAATCTAGACGACATTAACAGAAAATTGTGTGAGGATATAACAGCTTCTCTTCCTACATGACAGTGAAGAATTTAGGGGAACCGAAGGGTCCAACCTCAGATATCATATTAATGATTCCTCTTTTCCCTTTTTAAGATGTCCATTTCATAACGTGTATTTGCCTCAAGTGCTATTTCTCTCTTAGGAAATGATGCTTCTGTTCTGTCACTTTTGATTGGAGCAAAAAGGTTCATGGGCAAGGAAGACTTTCAGTAATCAATAATTTAAGTACAACTCTCAGTAAACGCTATTAAGTTTTACCTGGCGAACCAGATGAGTCCAAACTTCAATAAACATGGGATTAAGTCCCACCTCAGGCATAAGTGCGCGAAAAATGAAATTATGGCTGACCTTAGAGATGGCAAAAGATAACTTACTGTAATCCCAAATTTACAAGGATGAAAATAAAAGAAAAATAAATTTTACTATGATCGATATCTTGCCTGAAGGCATGACTTATATCATCCCGACGTATTTATAAAAAATCTGTTTGGCTTTGGTAAATATTTCTGTAAAATATTTACACCTCTTATTTATTTTATTAACCCTTTCAGACCTGGTGTCCATTATGATGGATATAAGTTTCAATTGATTGCCACTTTGTATGCGATGTTTTCTCACATTTCTTTCGAGCTTCCGTCATTTATTGATTTTTATCGACTACTACGCGTGTGGAGTTATGTGTCGATAGAGCGGTTTGGTTATGAAGGGAGCTCATATCTGAAATGTCATCCACCGAATCAACTGCTAAAGAATGTTTTTATATTTTATTATTTTAATACTAACGGCCTGTGATGCTTAGTGATTTTTTTAAACGTTACTTATTGGTTGAAAATTGTAGTAATGATCGTAAATTCTAATAATATCTATTACTTTTTGCAATTTACAACTTTAAGTTTACGTTTAAACAATTTACGGAACATAAATTCTCCAAGACAAATAACTCGAAACCGGCACACAACAGAAGTAGGTTTCTTCCCAATTTTGGACTCCGCATTGGGAAAAACTTTTTTCAATGGTAAGACAGAAAACATAGCATAACGCAGCACCAGATGGGATACATTGAACCTCGAGAGGCGAGGCAACGCACATTGGTGACTTGTCTTTATCTGACCGAGTGATAAAAAGGTATTTACTCAGAGCTCATTCACATGGGGCATCAAAGAGTATCCAAAATTTTTATTTTGTGTTCCAGATTAAGTTGATAAGAAAGGAATCTTTTTACACTAACACGTACACGCAGAGAAAAACTATGAGAAAGAATTAATAAAAACTATTCAGTGCAATACAATTCCCCATTATTCTTCTTTTTACCCCCGAGAGCTTACTATGTGTGTCAGCAGTTATTTTCCGAGTAATAATTCATAAAAAAGGTTTTACGCGATATTTTTATTGGAAGCATGCACATTTTTTCACACTGAACAGTTTCACAACTAATTTTGCGCTAGGTTCAACGGTTAACGCGTGCAACTAGGAAAAGCATTTTTCACCCTTAAGCTCAGAATTCTAGCCCCTCCCCCCCTCCCAGTGTTTAGAATTCACGTATGGCTGAAATCAAATAAAATCTCGGGAGTCAGGATATTCCAGACATTTTGCCTTACAGGCCTTAGGCATCCATTATGAATGGAACAGTTGGCCTCAAGGGTGGACAAAACGAATTTTGGAGTGAGGCAAAAGGAATACATTCACCTTGAGACACAAGCTGATTTACCCGAACAAGAGAACACCATTTAGGCGCTGTATAGAGTCCAAAGAAAGGGGAGGCTTTCTGGGTATGAGTTATCCGTTGGGTTGTAACCCAGCAGGGAGAAAGGGAAGCTTTTGTCAGAGTTCCCAGATTTCAATCCGCGATAAATATTAACACCTGGGCTATACAGATTGTATCGTCGGCGCTGGCACTTCACAGTTATCTATCTCAAGAAATTCACCTCCGTCTCCACCATCCTCTACTTTATCGCTCCTCCTTCCCTGCCTCCCTCCCACCTCCCCGCCAGCCCATGTTCCTCCAAGGAACTGGCTCCGCAAGTATTCCAGCCCTTTTGCAATCTCTCCATCTGAATTAATCAGCATTCGATTGTCAAATGCAGCTGTTCTCGCGCAACAAAGAAATACACTCTACTCCCCTCCCCCCCCAACTACGGTCTGTCTTTTCCAAAACGTTTCCTCCCCCTTCCTACGGTTTCAACACGTCGCGGCATTAATTAAGTAAGCTTTGTTGGTGACTTCGATGCTGATAGCCATATCCTTTCACCAGGGAAAAATAGACGCCTCTTAAAATTCACACTTTACTTACGTGAGAAAGAGAAATTAAAACTCTCAAAGTTTGACGCATAAAATTCACGTCGGATACTGTTTATAAGAAGTAAAGTTGGGCATCATAACGGACTACATGCCAAACGCGCTAAACCCGGGAAAGACTTGTGAGAAAGTATACATTGGATGTGATATAAAATTTTCAAGACGATGTTCTTTGGCAAATAAAGATCCTAGCGTTTCTTTGGGCGATTATGAGAAGAAAATTCCAACGAACTTTTGCTAATGTCAACATCTCCTCCATGAGGTATAATTATTTTCGGATACAAAAACAATGCAATATACTTGTTCAGTAATACATAGAAATAATAATGAGCAATTATGAGGAATAACTAATGAGTTAGGGTAATTTGTGTGTTAAATTACATCAAATAGGAAAAATATTTACCATGAGATTATAAATACTTTCGACTTGTTCAAGACCTCACTTGGAATAAACATATTTGAAACTGAAAATTGTCTTCGGTATTTAGCACTGTTTCCGTGTTTGAATTAGTATAGTTTCTATTGGTATATTAAAAATATATGCATAATACAACATTGGGCGTAGTTACAGCTTTAAAGGTGTTGGTTCTCATAGGGTTCCCTGTCCTTACCACAATTTTACTTTTCGTGTTAAGCTTCTGTACTGAATAATCTTAATAATCATAAGTTTAAATGTATTCACCACGAGCTACAATATCAGATTTACGCAGTTTAAGTTATTAATGATTAATTTAGAGACCTACACCATCACAAAGTATGGGAGAAATGTAGATCTCATCAACTATCCTTAGTCTTGACGACAATTCTTGTCAAATAAACAACTATCGTCCGGGGCTTTTCACGGCTGTCTTTTGTAACGGTTTATGAAAAAACCCCGGAACAGTCGGTTAAAAAAACGATTAGAGCGTTGATCGCGATAATAGTGGAGAATAGAATTGAAGAGAAATCTCGAATGTGCAAACAAACCGATCGCGCCATGAAATGGGAAGTGATTGCAAAAGGAATGAGCGCGATATTATTTTATGGGAAAAAAGGGAAGAGAAGGGGTTCTCTAATATGATGGAAAATATAAACGTAGGCAGCCCAGCGGGATAAAAGGTCCAGGTGTGTGGAAAAACTGCGTAGGGGAAAGAAATGGTAAATAAAATCGCTATTTTCCATAAAAAAATACATCATGAAAACAGGTCGAAAAAACCTCACCCAAAACGGTGAGTGCAATTTTGCAAAATAAGTTATTAATTAATTATTAAGTTAATAATAAAAAAGTTTAATTATTAATTTAATAATAAAAAAGGCCAGTGTGACGACATATCTGTTGCTTTCATAACAATTGTTGTTGTTAACAATATGCAGCAGCGTGGTAATTGCCCTAATCTGTCGCGATCTATTTCATCCGTGTCTATTCCTTTCGCGTATCATCATCCGATGGATTTGTATAATTTAAATTTTTTTTACCATGTATGAAGGTTTATTTGTTAATTTTTTTTCACGCAAAAAGAAAAAAATCTTTATAAAAGCATTAGATTCGGTGCAGGGGTCACTTTGCATTTAAAATTAGTTGCACTCATGATATAGGCTTGAAATTTTTGGTACTTATGGTAATTTTTTGGAAACTCTTTCATTACATTTTGGCGTTTGCTTTGATTTAACCTAAAAGTTGAGTCTTTTGCTCCAAAGCTATGTTTGCGCTATTTCAACCATATAATTTTTATTTACTAGGAAACCGCAGCATTGGCTAATAATGGAAACTTATGCCTGAGGCACTTAAACCTTGCGTTAAATAATCAGTATAATATTATAAAAGATGGTTGAAGGTTGACTTTGTGGAATTTCGACATGATATAACAATTAAAACCTTGTAATATTCCACACTGTTTTATTACTAGTACAAGCCTAACCGGTTTAAATGTTAACACATCATCAGAGGCCACCTCTGTACGCTGCAATTTTGACCTGTGATGATGATGTGTTGATATTCAAACCGGTTAGGCTTGTACTAGTAATAAAACTGTGGAATATTACAAAGTTTTAATTATTATATCAGTATAATATAATTAAAATGAGATTTGAGTTGGGATATTTTTCAGAACAACCTTTTCATGAGTGGCTAACGACTGTAACATGGCGTATGCATTTTAATCGTCAATTTGGGAGGATTTATTTAGTACTGCGCAGCAATTTATTTCTTTATTCCTTTGAAATTCAACAAGCATCATTTTATATTAATACCTATAGTGTATTAAATACGAGCAATAACATTACAAGATATTAGATAAGAATTAAAAATGCATTCTTATATATTTTGTGACAGCTAAATAGTTGGGGCATCATGGATATTTACATATTTTGGTACAATATTTTGTAAACAAATTATTTTTTGCTATGCAGATAATCCTTAATTGAGTAGAATATACATTCGTGCAGAAGACCCTGCAGTTTACTTTTAATTACTCCATCAGACGCAAACCATTTTAAGTCATCCAGAAATTTATAATAAACTCTAATGGGCATTTCTTTAGGTCTTGAGGTTTGTGGTTCTGGGTCTTACATTGTAATAACAAGTAACCGTTAATACGTCCTCAAAGCCTCGTGTAATGATGATGGAAAGCATAATTAAGGGAAAACTTATTGAGTTTTTTTTAAGATTGAGACATAGTAAATATGTACAGGGGAGAGGAAGGATAGATACCCATATTAAAAATGGGTCACGGTGGATCCCGATGTGGATTATGAGCAGCGACTCTACTTAAAAGATTTTTTAATTATAAAAATCTTAAAGAAGTAAGGGTATGCACCGCAGAGTGTGACATTAAATGACATGTGGGAGTAAATAACCAGTAGGGTAGAGCTGAAAGGACATCTATACTGATATTATCTCGAAATAATCTCACAAGATAGCATGCAGAACTGAAAAATAAGCAAATTAAGGATGTTTTTTCTTACACTACCTTTTATTACTTAATTCGCTAATCCAAAAGTAAATTTTTCACAACATAAAACCACAGAGTATACAGAGAGGATATTTACGATCCGCTCCGTGCTGGTTTTTTAATTACGGAATACGCACATCGGCTATGTTCTGAGCACGTTTAAGACGTCGGAAATTCAAATTAGCCTATGCATTGAAGGATGTTCACAGGTAGGCATTTCGGTATGTAGTTGCCATGGAATCCACGCACCTGATTTTTACCTGATATTTGAAAGGAAGTCTACCATATACCTTAACATTAGAGCTATCACGGTGCGATGTTTGTAGTATAGTGTGGGAGATCAATTTTACCGCCGTAGCTAATTCCACGCGATTCAACGCATAAGGGTGGACTTACACTGGCAAGTCACCTTCGCAAGTTACTTCTGCTTGAGCTTGCGAGAGAGTTTATTCTCACGAAATATTGTCACAAGTTAGTGTAGTGTATTGGTTGATGTTTACGCTGTCAACAATCCGCATCTACAAACGACTCACCGAAACTTTTAAAAGTTCTACAAGCTGACTTGTAGAGCCCATTACACTTGCAAGTTACATCGACAGTCACTTGCTACGAGTAACTTGCGCAGTAAACTTGCCAATGTAAACCCACCCACCGAGGAGCATATTGCAGGGAATAACCTGGGGGTAAAAACTATTGAGAGATGAAGAAACTGGTACACTTTACGCGAAGGCAAAAGAAGCAATAGCTTCAATCTAGAGCAATGAAAAAATTATCATTTGAGCCAGAAGAGGTCCAGGCTAGATGAACAGAATATATAGAGGAGTTGTATGATTGTGAATACAGGCTGCCACGCTGATAAAGAAACAAACTGTGATAAGACTCCAATTCGGTTCGGCCCAATACTTCGAGAGCGAAAAAGTGAATTACGTGTTTCCGATGCAACGTGCCCACGAAGCATGAAAGTGGTTTGAGCGAGTTTTGTTAAAGTACAGATTTGCATAAAACCTCGCATACGTTCATTAGCGATATCCACAGATGAAAGTGAAAAAATTGCATCATATAATTCAATGTTATTTTAACACGTAATGGCACATGACATATAGTTCGTAATAATTCGGCTACATATGTACATATTTTTTTCTAAACGTGAAATAATACGATTCTTAACATTATAGTTAATGATAACAAACATCAAGATTGACGCCGAGTCCAATACTCGAAAAAAAACATATTTCTATATAATTTCGTCTAAATTAAGAATATCGCGCCGAAAACTCCAAGTGATAACCAAGGTTGGTAGAATATCTACCAATCTTGAGTCATGACATGTTTTAATTTAGGAAAAATGTTTCAAATATAATTCTTGTATCATTTCCATCACTACCTGAGCGGTGAGTTTCAACGCGCAAAGATATGCAGTTAAATCAAATGCGGTCCTAGTATTTTTTTCGACTTACTTAAAATATTATCAAAATGAGCACTCAATGAGCCACGATTAGTGCCTCAGCCAACTCAATTATGGTTCTAAGGAATTAAAAATTTGTTATTGGAAACGGAAGCGTTGGCGAAGAAATTGAACGTCTTATGTAGCGCCTCTTGACCCATTTCAGAGCATAACACCAATACTTGGGGTCGATAAGACCTAAATATGGAAATATCCGTGAACTTAAGGCGATTTGCGGTACGGTCGACGTTTACCGTTGGGTGGTTCACCGGATGAGAGATGGGGGTAGATACATATATATAGCCAAATTTTCAATGCGTAGACATTGTGCCAAACGCACTCTCAGCGACATTCTTCCATTGAGTCTGCTCAACAGAATATTCGAACATGGTACGAAAGATTTTGGTCTCCTCCGCGCTTGCCATGGCTTTGGCGATGGTGTATTTCTCGTCTCCCGTAGCAGCCGAGGAAGAGGAGAACGCCAGGGTGGTGCCACACCTACACTGTGAGTTTATACTTGGTAGTATAACTATTGTATAATATGTGCATCTACTTACTCCCCTACGAGTCATCGCAGAGGCGTGTAGCACGGGGTCCTGGGAACCTGCCATGAGAAGGGAGGGAATTGGGAAAGAGGGGGGAGAGTATCATGTTCTTTACTATTAAATATTGTGGGATGTTCATTTCCATTCAGCGTCGTTCGTGCGCGCTGAAGTGCGCTGATATTTTTCGATGTACGCTGGCAAAATTTTTTGTAACCTGCCGCTAATCGTTCTGTGGTTGAACAGTAGTCACGGCCGAATATTTTGTGTAAATTTGCTCAATTCCTTCAAAATAAGTATTCAAAAACGTTAAGTTTTTATCATTTAAAATAAGCATAAATAAAAAATGAGTAATTTAAAACTTCACAATATGCATTTTTGTCGCTTTTACTGAAAATCAACAAACTTGGCAATAATCACGGATGCCATTATCGGCGTTCTTTTGTAGTTCAGCGCACATTAACCTTTCTCCCGATCTGTTTTGAAGTGTGCTGCCAAGTGCGCGGGGTCTGCAACTAATTTCCATATCTGGAGGAGAGTGCGCTGTTTGTTACGAAGTGATAGGCACTCTAGAGCGAAGGGAAGGCACCCATTATTAATTTTTGACTTGCTCTAAGCTTGACTTGGTGTAAACGTAATCTAAAAACGTGCTTGAAACTGAAAGCGGTCTTTAACATTTACAACACTTTCGGTGTTAGAATAAGTAAAGAGTTTCTATTAGTAAATTACATGCGAAGCTTAATGCACTGATGTGTGAGCCCCGTGAAGTACACAGTACATACAAGAATGAAAGCAGTTACAACTTTAAAAGTGCTAGTTCTCATTAGAATACCTGTCGTTATCAAAGTTCTCCTTTGCGAGTATTTTTCTGTATAATCTTATATCCTCAACTCTGACTCACAAATAACAACACTTCACCTAGAGCTATTTTATCTACTATACTCAGTTTGAGTAACGAAAACTGACTTTTTCAATCTATTATCACAAAAGTATGTTAATAATGTAGATTCCATCAGCTATCATCAGATTTATCGATAATTCTCATCCAATCAACAGCTATTATGCACCACCCATGCTTTCAATTTGTTATTTCATATTTTATCGCTAGCTATTGATAAGTTAATAGCATGTGCTTTAATCAAAATTTTGATAGTAAAATAAAATTGTACCTATAGCCTCTTCAATTAAACTCTTGACTAAGCTGTAGCATGGTGAGAGCTCTTTTTCTGTCACAGGGGTGCGTGGCAGGGGGTATTATGACACCAGCCATGATAGGGGAGGGAATAGGGAAAAGGAGAGGGAGAGGACAGAGGTGAATTGTATGTTAATGTCTTACTTTATTGTCACACTGTTTTTGTTATAATCACTAATGGTGCGTGGAATGAACAGTTTTCATGACGTTTCCATTCACAATGTTCTATCACACATTTCACCATTCATCGTATGTAGACATTTAGAGATTCTAAATTTGAAAACTTTGAACTTCATTCCATACAATTGCAAGCGCAGAGATTCACGGCATGGGCTAAAAGCCTAATTTGCAAAAGTATCTGCTAACTCCACCATAAATTTATTTTAAAGTTGTCCGGTCATTTAAGTGATTTCAAATTCACATAAACATTTATGTGATATCAAATTCATGTTTCCTAACGCTCTCGTTATGTCTAGCATGAAAATAAATATCGTAGCAAGAATCGCATATTCACTAGTGGTTATAATTTCTGAACTAAAAATAAGAAGCATAGAAATTCCTTACATTGTCGAGATCTTGTGAAGGTTTTGGTCAAATTTTTTACCCACTTAGTATCAATGCAGTGTTTGACAATTGTCGAAAAGTTACGGAAGAAAGTGAGACAGAGCACTAAGTGTGATCAACACCCCAAAAAACAATTGCTGTAAATTTATGACCATGTATAATATTACAAATCCATGATTGTCTCATGACATTTGGGGAAAGTAAAATAATTTAGAAGGTAGATAAAGGCTTTTCATCTGATATAGCTTTCAGTTAGATGACCGGATAAACATACACTACCTAAGTTCTGCATAGCCTAAAAACTGGTTCTTTTCAATTGAAAATGTGGAACATCAATTATGCATTATTATCGATTCATTCCAAACGCGAATTGATTTAGTTTTTTAAGTGGCTCTTTCGTCTGTGAAATTTAAATAATGAACCGATAACGTCGTGCACTGATTTCATTTTCAATTTTAAGTGTTTCGATTGATTTTCGTTAATTTTAATGGAGGTATTTTGTATTGAGAAGCTTTGATACATTATTTTTGTGTATAGAAACTTTAAGACATAATAAGTCAATGAATTAGCATACAAATATCATTCTGCGCTGTGCATATACCATCTATCTTTGTGATATAGGTATTCTCATGTAATATAGGAATAATAAATGTTGTGTTTTCTTTTATTATGCCTTTGTGAAACAGCTGAATTCAAGTATATCTAGAGGAGTCATCTTTAGAGAATAACATTTGTTTCCAAAAAGTGATATAATAATAAGAACCTTATACAGCTTTAAATTCTTAAAAACGTTTCCGAAGTAAATATCATAATATATTTATGCAGCCTAAATAACAATACCGAATGTTTTATCGAACTTACTTAAACTGAAGTTTATCTTTTTCAAAGGAGGAGATGCGTTATATTTGAACAACTTCTATCATTAAATTTTGGTTGACCTTCTTTTAGTTCTTCCTATTGTTGGTAAGCGCACAAGAACTTTCTTCGTTCGAATGGTTTTTCTGTAAATTTTCTCTTTTTTTCTGAAAAAGATATCATTTACATATATTAAGAAAAATATCATACACAGTGATACCTCGACTTACAAACCGCTCAACATGCAAACTTTTCGTGATACGATCTCCTTTCAAATACTGTTTTATCCTCTAGATACCTACGAACTTATTGTCTAGTTACGAACTGTGATGTCAGAACTGTCTCCAATGCAGTCTCAGTATCTTAGTCTAATCAATGAGAGCGAAAACTTAGTAAACGTAGTTCAAAGACGTACACTTCCAGGGACAACGCAAATGCTTTTATAATGTCTTTCTAAATTTTCTGCATGTACACATTGATTTCCCTTAAGCTAAACGTAAAACTGAGTTTTGATACATGAATTTTTGAGACATAAACGTTTCAAGATATTAACCGCGGACAAGAACAAGTTCTGAAGTCGAAATATCACTACTTTTCGAATCATTTGGTGATGCATAAAAACTACAGTGAATCGTATGTACTCTCAATGTTGTACATCCGTTTTATATCCCATTATCACCTACAGCACTAAAATTGGAAAGGCGATCTTTCGATTTCTTGCTGATTCAAAGAAATAAGGTGCAAATTTTTACCTCATAGGGGAACATTTTACGTAAATATTTGATAATATTCGTGTTGTGAATACCAGTTATCTTATTGTACTTTAAAATGTTTACTTTTTCGACTATAATATCAATTAGATATCGTTATTTTAATGGCTAAGCTAACTTACAGATCATTTTCTTTTAATGTTCCCACGATGAATATTTTTTTCAGATAAATACGCACCTTTAAGTAAACCTTTCGCTTCACTTTCTGATTTCCAAAGACATCAGTTTGCACGCCATTTTTTAAAACCCTTCATCACACCCCCTTCCTGGCTCTTCCATCTTTCTTGGAAAAAGAAAATTTCGAGTAACCTTCGGCCACGATAATGGTTGCCGAAAGAGTGAAGTTAAAATTCAGGACAGTACTGCGTCGTAATTTCACAATGACACAAGCATGCGATTTTACCTAGGTATTCATAATTTGCATATTCAAATAAAACATAAAATAGACTTGTCAATCTTATTATGTCGCGTTATACAATATTTCTAATCAAATAACTTCTCAAAATATAAGCATTATTTTCTAGGATCCTTGATGTAAATATACTCCGTTCGTAATTATATGATATTTCTTTGAGCATGATACTTATTTTACGATGCATTATATTCCAATTCCTTGTCATGATTCTGCAGGAATGCTATTCAAACTACACTTCATCAATAGGATTTTCCTAATAATTGATTAAAAAATAGAATAGGTATGTGGAACCATACGGTACGATAGAGCAGGGGAATGAAGCAACATGCGCAATCAAATTGCGCAATTGTATAATATTGCGTAATCGGTCATATTGAATGGATCGGTTTGCAGTTAATACGCCCAAAACATTGGTGGCGAAATTGTCGTGGTAGAGTTATGATTAATCCATAAATACACAAAATGGAATTAAATTCCTAAAATCACTACATTACTCACAAAATTCACGTACTAATTGCGCGCGATCGCCATGTTAGTTGAATCATTTTTTTCGCGAAAAGTCAGGCTTCACTTTCGTGCGTCAAGACACCATCTACTCTCTTGCTACGATGGATTCAGCTTTCAATTCCTTTCATCGCCAAGGGAAAAAAGCATCGCTGTAAAGGTTGTCATGGATTCAATAACTGCGAAATAATATGAATTATGTAGTCCCAGGGCAATTTTCGTGGAACTTGTTCATTACGAATGAAATAATTCTTGAATTTTTCCACTTTAGAGAAAAAATCAGTTTTTAATGCGACCGGTTTCAATGCATTTACATTATTGTCAAGCAATGGCTCGAGAAATAAACAGCGACTATTTACAATATGAGAGAGGGTTAGCAGGAGGGGAAAAAAGGACGGTTGGTAGTATTCCAGGGGGGGGGGAGGGGAGGGATGGAGGGAAAGGCGAAAGGCTAAGTGGGGGGGGGGTGCATCTATTGAAGGAATCGTATGGAAAGTAAAGGGGAGTGAGATTGAAATATGTTTTCGTTCATAAGGGGGGTTTTATTGAGGTTGTGTTGAATTATTTCATATTGTTCTAAAGCGTCCAATTTATTATTTTCTTTCTCATCTACGTTCAATATTTTCGGTGTGAAATTGCGTTCATGGTCGGTTTCCAGGATGTGTTTGGCAATCATGGAGGTATCATTTCCATTCTTCAGGCATCTTCTGTGTACTTTCAACCATGTGGTAAAACTGCATCAAGTTTGACCAATATATACTGCTGGATATGAATTGCAGATTACATTACATACTCCACTTTTAATTGTCTTTTCCACTTTGTCTTTCGAACTGAAGAGCAGCTTGGAGAGGCAGTATGTTGTGTAGAATGAAAATGCATTTTTCCCTGGGGAAGATATTCGCCATTTTTAGGAGAGGTGGCCTAAGTAGGGAATTTTCCTTCAGCGTGTGTTACTATGGATGTAGAGAATGATATTGGGGTGAGGGTGCTTATTGTGATTATGGCTTTGTGTTTTAATTTCCTTCTAATTAATTGGTCGTATCAGTTTTGGGTCATAGCCATTATTAATGTGAATGTCTGTGAACCATTCGATCGAAACTAGATAACTTGTGAGCGATGAGAGTCATTTCGTATAACCAGGTGATTGATTTGTGATTTGAGAGTCATTTGGTATAACCAGGTCGGTGCAAGTTGATTTTCTGATAGCAGAACACTCATGTTTCATTCCTACTCTCAAAATAGTTGTTTGAAAAAATGATGGAGTTGTTTCTTTCCGTTTCCACAGTAAAATTAATGTGTATGTGAAATCTGTTCAGGAAATTTTATAAAATATTTAATCACCAGTTGATCCATCCCTTCCCCTCCCCGAGAATACTTACAATCATCCTTTTTTCCCTTCCTAACAACCTTCAAAATGTTAATATTCGTTGTTTTTTACTCGAACTGCTGCTTGACAATGATGTAAATGCTTGGAAACTGGTCGCGCAAAAAGTTTTTTTTATAAAAAAGTGGAAAACTTCAAGAACTCTTTAATTCATGTGAAATAATAATTCATAAAATAGTTCAGCCATTGGTAACATGCACCACTAATGCAATGCATTACATTTTGAAGCTGGAAATAAGGGTATATGTATAATGGAAACTGTCAGAAACTAACATAAATAAACTTCATACTGGATCACTTTTAAAATTAAGGAGATTTGCCAATTATTGTCAATTAAGTCAGAGCGCTTTATTCTTTGCCAAAATTCAGTAACTTTTTTTCCTTTCCCCCCCCCCTTTTTTCAGGACTTCGGGCAACCCTAGCCACGATGGTCTTCTATTTGCAACTTCCTCATCTCTCCTTTAAATGCTCCATTCCCCTCAAATCTTTCTTCGCCACAACAGAAGGTTCAGCTTGTATAAACATTTAGTGTACGCACTGGCATCAAAATCATCTTCATGCTTTTCAATCCAAATATTAGTTTACTGCAGTCCTTCATTCATTCCCATTCAATACAAATGTATTTTACACTCTTAAAACACTCTCTCAAGGCAGTTTTACGAGAGACACTTTGCTGTAGAGTCTGATAAATGGATGGATGTGCAGTAAAAATTGCAGAGACTTGCCAAAATGACTGTATCTATGCATGGACAAGTACGTGACAGGAAATGTGCCACAGTTCCAATTCTTTGCCTGCGTTCTTGCAATTTCTGTGCATCAAAACTGCACAATTGTGTGCTTCATGTAAAAATACCTTTACATTTGGTCCTAGCATCTGTCTCATGTTCTCTCCATTCTTTTTTTCCACTGTTTCATTTCTTAAGAAGATGTCAGGTTGGTGTGGTTGTGAGACAAATATGTACATAGTAGGCTTCCCAATCCAAAGATCTGGGTTCAAGTCCCAATATCGGTGGAGATTTTCAGTGTAATCTCCCAAATGCTATGTATGTGTGTCTAGCGGAGGGCACTTATTGGACAGTACTCCATCAATTAGGTAGGACTAAAAACTGTGGACACCGTGGCTCCATTCTTTAACCCATCGATGCCTATGGCAAGTTAAGTGGATAAAAGTTTCAACTTTTTCAAAAATTCATTCCTACTCCACAGTTAAGTTGTTTTCCTTCTTTTTCAGTAATTTTGGACTTTCTTCCTTATCTTTGTTATGTAGTGGAATGTGATGTTTTAGTTATAGTATTTGATGGCTGAGCCTTGAGTTCTGAGACTTTTATTGTAATGAAAAACCATAGTTCATCAGAAATAACATTTTTTAAATAGACATGTGAGGTGACACCATAAATGCCCTGCGGTAAATTAAGCTGCCAGCAAAAAAATACATTTTTCAAGTTGCATAATATTTTAAACTATTTTTTTCTTGAGCTTTTCCTTCCCATATCTCAGGAGAGAGACATTGAACTTGGAAGAAAGTGGAAAAAAGTTTTTTTCTCTAGGCATTAATAGGTTACCAGCAGGCTAATACCAATGCTAGGCTTCTCTCCACCCTTCCTCCATTATCCAAACACTCTCTCCCAGCAGAGATACCTATATGCTGTACAACTGCCATATTTCACCAAAGATGTAAGAATGCTACCCCTAAGAGTTCACCTTTCTTCAGAAAATAAATGAGGCTTTATTTATAGTTTAAATGAGGTAAGAAGGGTATATAATATGAGAAGTTTAGTTTAATCTTCATATTCTTTTCATCAAACCTTTCACATTCCATTGAGTGGACTTTCTAAACATAATTTTCCTATATATTTAGCACTACCTTCGCATTAATTTGGATATGAATACCTTGGTGTCCAATCGTTCATGATCATTCAGTCCATTCTTCAAAAATTCCCCCTATATATTTTGTGGTCAATAAACACAAGTTCTAATTACTCCTATTTTTCTTTTATATTTATATATGTTTAGGTCCTAAGGCTGGACTCTGCCCATATGTCAAGCGCATCATTCCTGACTTCATCTACCATGCTCCCGTGCACGCTCACAGCCCAGCAGCAGTTCCCCACTACCCACCCTTACACCATTTATTCCCTCTGCCTGTAGTCCCTCACCCCAGCAGCGCTCATTCAGCACACCCACCATCCATCATCGTCCACACAAATCCACATCACGCATCACCCCACCCACCTACACCAGCACCAGGTCACGGAGATGGGCACCATCCACCAGCGCACCATGTGAGCAGGAGGGATGCACCTGTACACCCACATGCCCCTCATCATATCGAGGCCTCCCTCTGCGGTAACCTCTGCGTCAACGACAACGTTTGCCCCGGAGATAAGAAGTGCTGCCCTACTGAATGTGGTTACTCCTGCTTTGACCCAGTGCACATTGCTGAGTGAGTAGTGTTTGACTCTTTTTGGCTCAAATGATGAACTAATTTCTTCTTACCCAGCATTTTCAACAAATGTGTATTTAACATGGAAATGTTTTCTCTTTATTTTTAGGTGAACCATTGAATGATCAAGAAGCTGATTATTAATTTCTAATATATGAAACTGAAGTGTCTGATGGATTTAAAACATACAATAGTGTGGATAGCCAGTTCATTCTTGTTAACTTATAATTATTTATTTCATTTAATGAGCACATTTTTCATGCACAATAAAAAACTGAAATAGAAATAGCATATCTTTCATTTTCCTGTGACAAACACTAAAATATTTTTCTGCGCATTTGTTCATATGTACATTTAGCAAATCTTAACTCAAAGTATCCCTCATCAAAGTTCTCCTTATAATAATTGCATCTATGGCCAGCAAAATTTAAAGTCTAGATTTGGAACACTACCATTTTTTCCTAAACACTTCAAATAAACAATATTCCATTTTCTCTTGAGCCTTTCCACTGCAGTTTCTTTTCTAGCTTGTTCCTCACTTCTCCCTATAGGTAGATGTTCCATCCAATTTACTCAGAATTTCTGCAGTTCTTTATAACTTTGTCTAGCCTAATCAGTGATCAGCCTTTTCCTCAAGGGAAATTAATAAAAAAACAGAAGATCTATCCAGCCCAGTGTCAAAATTTCTTCTCATTAGCATCAACATAACTCCCACTCTTTTTTCTTTCCCACTCCAAAGGTGCACTGTTCTTCACCAGCTCTATTCCCAATTCTCCTATAAGTTCATAGAAACTATGTTCACTGCATGGGAAGGGTATAAAAAAAGGTGTGATAGCACTGACATTGTATTTTTAGCCTTTATGATATGTATGTACATACATATTTAAATGCCCACTGTGGGCAGTGGCGTCCAGATTTAATTTTGGGCATTTAGCAGAAACAATATACATATGTAGGTTTAAATATCAAATCTAGCATGCCATATTCTGTAGGCATGGTCTGCAGTACAAATTTCATTGTAGTATACATTTAATTGTACACTAGTCCTTCAAATGCTAGTAAGGAACATATATTTCACTCCCACAGAAGGAAGCTAGCTCATCATTTGTTATACTCACAGTAAGAATGTCCTGAGTATGATTGGTTTCCAAAGAGTTCCTAGGCATGCTTTGCATGAGAATCATACTTTACTTGGGCATAAAAAAGTGTAAATAAAGAAAACAGCCAGAGAACTCCAAAAAAGAAATAGCTGCACACTTTCATGTCTTAAACTTCATTGATTGATAAGTCTTAAGAAATTAAAAATAGGCTACAAAGTCACGACAACTTCACCTGAACACCAGTATCAAATACTTATATGTAGTATGTAAAATTAAGATTCACTTGATAAAAAGGTCACAAGCAAAAATCTGTTTATCCACTACAGTAAGAATTTTCGCTTATAACCTAAAGTTTAGATAATGCATATGCCCTCAACTCTCTCCGCAATATTTTTCCACTTGGTGTTTTTGGGATGGAATCTACAAATCTTACACCGCCTCGGAGATGCTTATGAGCCGAGACATTTTCTGAAATATAGAATGCAACAAAGTTTCTTAGCATTAATTTGAAGGAATTAGCAGCTGAGCTATGCAAATGTATTCATGCATATGATTGAGAACTTTTAAAACCTACACAAGAGTGTCTTTGAAAAAAAAGCTCATTTGTTTGGTTGAGAGAAATAAACTCACTTTCAACAAAACTGATAACATCAGCCTCTGAAAGTTCTGCTCCCTGTTCTTTCACTACAAATGCCTTGGGCACCTCTCCAGCTGTTTCATCAGGTATACCAATGACAGCAGCATCTTTAATTGAAGGATTTTTGAGGAGGAGAGCCTCAAGTTCGGCAGGAGCAACCTATCAGAAGAGAAATAATTTGGATTGAAAATTATCCAAGTACGTATTAATTTAACAAATGTTTTTCTATACTAAAATATAAAGTGATAAATTTAATCACTAATCAATTGGAGCTTCTAATCTCAGCACTAACTCTTACAATATAACATCGAAGAATATAAATAATTCAAGATTCATTTAAATTTGAGATGAAAAAATAAAAAAATCGAGCTACATATATGATTCCCTTACTACTCCACATTGGAGTGAGCCTAGTAAACCAGATTACTCATAAAAAATATTACAACGGTATAATTTTTTAAACATCCAAAAGGAGAATGCAATTTAAAGCTTTTTTGTATAAATTCTTCTTGGGTTCTCCACAGGGTTAGGCTCTCCATACTGGCCGATGTTTCGATGCCCGATGTTCGTGTATTGTCCTCAGGGCTGTTGAGTGTTGTTTCATGGGTTGTGGTCAACCTAAAACATGGTTCTTGCAGGGGTCAGATGCCCTGTGGTTGTACAGCACAGAAGTGAAAATCTGTGAGTAAACTTCCTGCCGATTCATAGATTCCCACCTCCCATGCTGAGCAATCACGGGGAACCTTACCCCTGCAAGAACCATGTTTTAGGATGATCATAACCCCTGAAACAACACTCAACATACCCTAAGGACGAAGCATGAGTCAGGCATCGAAACGTCGGCCAGTATGGTGAGCCTAACCTGGTGGAGAACCCAAAAGAAGTCATACAAAAAGTTCACTGGGAAAGCACCAGATCTTACATTTAAGCTTTCATAATTTCCCAAAGGTGGCTGCTTTCTTTTAACCCTTTTGAGCCGCAGACCATTTCACACTTGATAAACCATAAAAGAAAACAGACAGTAATAGTATTTTTTCATGAACCATTTATAACAAAATATAATTTATAACTTAATATACATACTTTTAGTTAATTTACAAAAAAAATTTACTTTTAACTAGTACACAGCTGATTTTTTTTAATTCTGTGTTAACTTATCATTGTTGATGACACATATAAACATTATCTTTTTTACATTGTACAAAAGATATACAGGCATCACCCAATTAACCCTTTTACTGCCAGCCCATTTCGGGTAGGATGTGCGAAGAATGCCAAGACTCTCTTCAGGTTTTTAAAGGAAGACCATTATATTCAGGTATTTAAAGTTGGGCCGATAAATCGGCCCGTGGCAGTTTTCGCACATCCAACTTGGCCGATATATCGGCCACTGGCATTAAAAGGGTAAATGACCACCAATGTATCACAAACGAGAGTAAACCAGGAAGAGTAAAAACAATCAATAAGTTCCTTCTGATTTTATTAAAAAGTCATCATATTTTTTATTTTTTTATGTATTTTTTGGGAAGCATTAGCAAATCTTAGTCATTTTTTTAGTTCTCACCTTTTACATATTCACTTTTAGGTCATGTATGGAAGATCTTTAATGAAAGATACCTTCTGTTCTTAATTACATTTCTAAGGCATCTTTAGGCTGCTTTCCATTTTTCATTGGCTTCTTTGCTGTCATTAATACACATTTAAATGTGGCACTATCTACTTCTTCATGCTGTGCATGCTAATTCCTAACATACCATGCAACCAATAAGTTTTCTGCAATGCTTCCAGTACCTAGGTCTTTGTTTGTTTCCTTTGATTCTTGAATGTCAGTAGAGTCTTCACCCCCAATGAATTGTCACCATAGTCTTACATGTGTAAAATATATAGATCCCTAAACCATTCAATTTTTGTAGCAGAATATGACATGCCTATATCATAGAAAACCTGCACTTTAGTAAAATGCATCAATGAATGTATTATAGCCACGTGCCACATGGAAAGGCAACTTCTTATACTCATGTCCATAGAAATGAAGTTATTGGAAATACAGATATATAATATATTAAAAAATAAACAGACTTAAGCATGATTTTCTAAGTAGGTAATGGAAATTGATTATTCTGAAGTTAAATATAATTTATAACAAATACATAAAAATACATCACAGTTCTGAGTTATTTAACACATTACATGCGGGTCGCAAATTTAAGGGAGACACTAGAAACTGAACCCATTTTTTAAAGGGCCTAAAGTTGAAGGACCACGTCTATTGACATGGTACTGCCGTTCGGCATAGACGGGACCACGTCAATAGACGTGCTCCACTCTAAATGTGTTAATGATAGCAACAAGATAGGAAGTGGGACAGTAGGGAACCTTTAATCGAAAGTGGGTGTGGTAACATTGGGTAACCTCTCTTTAAATTACCTACATAGTTTACAGCAGGATTTCATAATACAAAGAGTTGTGTAAATAAATGATGAATCTATGGCAGAAGCATCAAAAATCTACTTTTCAGCTATAGGTAATTTGTTGACAACAAGAAGATAGTAAGTGGGTGTCAAAAAGGATTTTAGGTTTTCCCGGTGAATTAATATATGTAGTGAAAATTTATCAGGTTTCACACCAGGAAAGACTCTTGAAAACTATCAACACCTCAATAGAAGACTCAGCCGTCATCATCAGGATAATGTGTGTCTGAGTGAGGATGCTGGTGGTTAAATATATATGCATATCCAGAAATTCTTCATTGTTGTGACAGCCATTATGCACTTATCTTATGAATTTTGCTCATTATCGCTCTCCAAGTTTTACTTAAGATTGTTATTATCTTTTTCAATTTGTAGCAGTTTGGCTTCTTTGGTAATTATTTCCCAATATCCAGACACATGAGAAAGTGGCGTGGAATTAAGGACATCAAAATGATGACAAAGGGTGAAGCAATGATCGGCTAATGCAGGATTTTCCAGTTAGTAAAGCGTAATGTTACTTTCATGTAAGTGTCAATTGGTAATCTGAGTTAGGTACCCAAATAATTTACATGTAAAGCTTCTTCTGTGCTTGCTGGGCATTTATACAGGTGAATAAGTCTGCCACATATTTGTGGCTTCATATCATGGTTTCATGAAGATATAATGACAAATAAAATAAAACCTATAGATATCTATTTTCTTACATGGTGATTACCTGAAAACCTTTGTATTTGATGAGTTCTTTTATGCGATCCACAATGAAGAAGTGTTTATCATCATCATAATATCCAACGTCCCCAGTATGAAGCCATCCATCCTTATCTATTACATTATTAGTGGCATCATCGTTACCCATATATCCCTTCATTGTCAAAGGTCCTCGGAAGCATAGTTCACCTTCTATGTTTGGTCCAAGGGCTTTTCCAGTTTCCAAGTCAACAACCTGTGAGTGAAAATACATGTCATAAAAGCCATCTTAAACAATTTGTGAATCAACGTCAGATCAAATATGAATAACTCCTGTGCATCTTGAGTAATAGACAACTTTTTTTTATGAAATTACAAAATCTGTAGTGAAGAAACAACTCATATCACATCTGAATGTTTTAAGTGAAAAGTTCACCAGCCAGATATTTTCTTTCAGATGCAACACCTGTCAAGGAGTTGGGCACCTCAAATCAGGGCAATGGAACTCGAGAATCGGAGCCAGAGCTACTCGGAGCACCAAGTTTTTGCTGGTGCCAGAGCTCAAAGTTGCATTATTTTTTAGCTCTGGCTCCCACCACCAATTTTAAATTAACCTAATAATATTATCTGTGCCAAACTACAATAAAGTAAATTTAATTTCTATAAACATTTTGTTTTCTTAGAATTATCTTAATTTACTCAAGAGTACTTTTGATAGTGTCATAACGTTGTCCTCACCTTGTATGAAAAAATAACAAAAATGCTAGAGTGACTCTCCTAACTTCTTTCTTTGCTTGATGTTTTCCTATGTGAATATACCTCATTATTTACTCCGTGGAGCCCAAAGAATAAATTTCATCCATAATCCTTACAAGGGTTTACTTTATGCTTCAGGGTGCATTGCGAGTGTGTGAACCTTGAGGCCAAGCAAATGAACTACAGGCTCATAGTGCCAACATTTAGGGCTGCCTAACACCCCATTTCCAAGTACAGGCTTTTCTATCAAAAAATTATCTCAATTCCCTAGAGAGCATCATGATGCCATCCTCATCTTTAACACTAGAAGGACGGGATGGGTCATTTTGACCCATAACACCTGCTCAAAATAAAATGTAACTACTTAATTGTGATTAGATTCTTTTTAAACTTTGTGCATTTTTACTCATATTTTATTAATATTACTTCGTAATTGTTGTTGCTTAATTTTTTAATTGATGTTATACCTAAAAGGATGGCTATGGGTCATTTTGACTCATTACATCTTTCTGTATTGGAGTCAAGTTTTCTCACATTTTTCTTCTCCTATAAATCACTGGTATTTATTTACATCAACTAAAATATATTAGCACACATTTGGAATAGTACTTTTTCTTTATATTTAATTGAATTCCATTTGTCCATAGCAGAGCTCTCCTGGTTGCAGCTTACCAAAATTTCGGATATTTTTTACTTTCAAATCGACTTCAGATTTCCCTCTCATTCGAAATCATCGCAGGAATAGGAATGAAAATATGTCACTTTCATTCTGCCATTGTATATATTATTATAGTATTCATTATTAAAATATGTAGCATAAAATATGACAGCTAGATTATAGCAATTTGATCAGCATTGCTTCCATTGCCAGAAGGGGAGGTTACAGCAGCCAGTTGTGCAACAATGGAAAAGGATAGTCCTAACAATCGCTCGCCTAATTGTTTTGACCTCTCACTGGAGATATACACATTTGCCCATACCATTTTTGTCACCGAAGTATCGCCACACACTTCTGAAAGCCGTTTAGAGGATACACCATACTCAAGTTTTAAAATCATTTCCGAATACCCTATTCTTTTGCTTTAGGGAAATTACTCCGTGGGATGCAATAGAGATACAGAAAGAGTCTGGCTCTTATGAGATGAGAAAAGCCTATTGCTTTGGTCCGTCCAAGGATTGGTGAGTACATTTTCCGACGGCGAAAAACTTTCCAAACCTTCTGTATGATTTCTTTCTGTCATCGGCTCCTTTTATCGTAGGTGGCTGTGAACAAGATCCCTACCGTAGTGGCTGGCAGGGAGCGTCATTAACATACTTTTAGGACCTGGATAGGAATGTGGCTACCAGGCAGAAAGCAGAAGTGACAAAAGGCAAATAAAAATATCAAGATAGAAGTGACAAATAGCAAAATAAGTAGAAAGAATTTACATATATTCAAAGACCGGTTGAAAAAGTGGTGGTGATGCCAATTGCAACGAAACCCTCATCTTCCCCGGAAACGCACGCTACTACCCCAAAGGGTCAGAAAAGAAAACATTGTCAAATTTTGAAAAAATGAACATACAAAACTGCCAATGTATGTTCTCAATGCAATAGAAGTGTTTGTGGAAACTGTGCTGAAAAAATAACCATATGTGTAAGTTGTGCAAAAAAGTGATCCTACATCTTTCCAAATACATGAACATGTATATGTCTGTGTATGGATGTGATTTTCATGTTTATTTTCCATATGAATAAGGTTTAATAAAATAATATTTAACAAGTAAAAGGATATTTATCTAAATATGCACAATATTAAGGCAGGTATCTTATTTTTCAAACTGCTATGCTGAGTAATAGCCTAATATGAGCACTACTGAATATTTAATTATTTTAATGAAATTTAATATGTAATTTGTTTTAATTATTAACAATTAATTAGAAAAATATTTTTTAATTTTAATATTGTGTAGATAAGGCCTTCTCAATGTCATTTGTGGAAAAAATAAAGTACCAGGAGAAAAAAAGTAGCAATATTTGATGCTGAAAAACGTAATGGGTCAAAATGACCCCTTCTAGGTACTATGAAAAATGAGTCAAATGTAAAAGTGTTAAGCAAATTAACGAATCTAGTCAAAAAATCCCACATTATTTTTATCTCACGCTTATGTATTCGCCTGTAATTTTCTTCAGGTAGAATTTCTTATTTTACCAAAATGGCTTTGGTAGCAGTCATCTCTTGCACTATGTGATCAATTCGTACATTATAGCTTCGGGATGGATGGATTATTGCAAAGCTACACATAAAAAGTATTGGAGAACATTCAAGGTGTTGTGAACAAACTGGTGAGGCCCAATTTCAATTTCTCCAGCAAAGAAGCAGAAAAATATTATTCCTGTGTTGGATGACGAAACTTGGTGGGGCTCAGCATTTCACATTTTTGAGTGACTTATTGTTTAACACTTTCAACGCAGCAGTATTTTTTTCGAGTTTTTGCCGGTGACTGAAATTAAATGGCCTTTTAAAAGGCAAAGCGAGCTTGGACGACAATTGTCATCCGCAGTCACCGGATAGCACCCGGCGGACGACAATTGTCATCAGTCAGCGTTCAACGTGTTAACTGGTGTTAACGTCCATCATGTGAGCAATTTGCTGCAATAGATCCTGTACATTATTCATCTCTAAAAGTATCAGAAAATATTGACAGCCTCTGTATAATTCTGAAAGAGCCATATGATATAACTATTAGAATTTAAAGCAGAATATCACAAGTCACTTGGTGAATTTTTGAAAGTGTAGCACATGTCAAAACAAAAATTCAAGAAGAAATAAGAAATGCATGGGGCTTATATTGTTCAAGTTATTTAGTATTTACAGTTACACTTGCTTACTGCAAATTTTAGCAGATTATTTCATCTGTATTTACACTTGATCTGGTGCATACTATGTATTGTTTTTTGTAAAAGGTTGAGATTATTTTAAAAGTAATTAATGCAAGTTGATTACAGCAGGGAAAAAATTGATTTTTTTAAATATTAATATACTGGAAAATATTTCAATGTGGAAATATTTAAATAATTATCATTACTTGAAACCAAAAATTTTGACTGGAGCCAGGGCAGAGCTTGAACCAGAGCCAACCCCCAAGACCTCAGCTCCAATGCCCAGCTCAATGATAATTTTGATCTTGCCTTTTTCTGTGAGGAGTTCTGAGTTTGGAGGTTTGAGCCCTTGGGTCGCATGTGTTCAAATGAATGGCAAAATCATAAAGAGGGATGATGGATGATAATGCATAGCTAGGGATTTTTCCTAAGGGGGGCAGCCGTCCAGCTGATCAGCCACCGCAAAGTTTCAATATCGCTAATCCGATTAGAGATCAACTAGCTTTTTAGTAGACACAGATTATGTGTAATAGTGCTTACAAGAAATGGCAATGAATCTCTTTCTCAAGACAAAAATTATAAAAACATTATATTTCTTCAATACTGTCGAATTTTCTAGAGTGGGCGATTAGTTTTGTAGGGTGGGTGGCGTGCTCACCCTTCCCTCCCCCCCTAGATACGCCCATGGTCTTCACTATATTGTCTGTGTGAGAAAGAAGCAATGGTTCTTGCTTTTCCAACCCTAAATTTGGAGGCACATTTCTCAAATTGCAGTCTTACTCTAATGCACTTATTAGGCCAAAGGGAATATAAGAGATTGATGAAGGATGTCAAGGAGTTCAGGATAATTTGAGGTAGTATTATGTATTAAATGGATGGCTCCCATTATTAGGGAGCGACTGGTATAGAGTATTGGGATATCCTCAGCCCATCCACATTATTACATTAATTTGGTTGGGGACACCTTGAATAGTCCCATTCAAGGTATCCCCTACCAATTTAAGGACTTATGGGAGAGAGAAAATGATGAGGGATAAATTTTTAAAATCATTTCTTTCAACTGCAAATACATGTAGGTATGTGCCTGTAAAAAATATAAGTATCAATTTCAAAAAAGGTCATGCAACCAACTTATTTTCATTGGGTCATTTCACCTGGAATGACTAAATAAAAAGCACCAAGCCTAATAAAATGCTTAGCTTTCCTTCACTTTGCCTGCATGTTGCAAACATTTGTGCACTTTTATAAAACATTACATAATTAACTGTACTTTGACAATTTGGCCTCTGAATTTTTAAGCTCCCTGCTGTACTCATACTAATTTTTTATCACTGAAAAATTACAATCATTCTGAAAAAATGTTCCAAAAGACTAACTTCTTTACCATTTAACAGTAGCAAAGAAAAGGAACCTTACCTTACACTGCATCCCAGAAATTAGAACTCCAACAGATCCAGTCTTTTTACCTTCCAATGGAGTAATCAATATACCAAGAGTTGACTCAGTTAGGCCATAACCTTGACGGAAAATGCATGGAGGAGCTCCGATCCTTGAGCGATGGTGATTAATAATATTTACTACCTTTTCTTCAGTGTCTTTCCCCAAAGGTGCTGCTCCACAAAAAATTTCACTGACACTGGATAAGTCATACTTTTCAACACGAGGGTCTTTGGATAGGAAAACAGCTAGAGGAGGTACCAAAGCCAGGGTTGTTATCTGAAAAGTGTGGATATAAATAAAATGTGAATCTTAGAATGTCTGGCAATGCTTAAAATTCTACAAAAAGTAATATCCCTTGCAGCAGAGGAAGTTGTCACAATGTTGTGGCAACATTACAATGGGAAAAGTTACAAGTGCACACAGTGGTTGTCACAACGTTGCATGCACGTTGTCTCAACATCCAAATTTCCCAAAAAACCACGTTGCTGCAACGTTATCAGTGCAACATCGCTGCAACGTTATCGGTGAAACATTTTTAAGGCAGCATTAAAAAATTTCCCTAGCTTTAGCCATCAATGAAATCATCCCATAATTAACATAAATGTTGATAATTTATCAACAGACAGTTCTAATTCCTAGTTACTCAGGTAAAACTTTCTCCCTTAAAACTCCCTTGCCCTCTCCAAGTCAAGTCAAGCTTCTGTTTTTAATCAAAGTCTAATGTACTCATGAATATTTAGTTGTCCGTGGAGACTGTCAGCTGAAATTTCCTGCAACTCGAGGAGCCGTTTAGTTATGGAACAAAGAATGTAAGGTACGAGAGTGAGGTAATGATTTTTAAAAGGAGAGGGAGTGACTCAATTATTTTTAGATTACTAAGGGCGACCGTGCCTTCAGTGGAGGGGTACATCCCATTTACCATCTACCTACATGGCGGCTACACATCCATTACACCTACTACTATTCCTGTCCTACCATTCCCCTATGCTGCGAGGGCATGAGTGCAAAACTCCAGCAGTGAGCAGCTGACGCAGGTCGCACACCCAACGTTAATCAACAGCCCAGATACCTAAATAGTCGAATGTGTTATCATAAACACCCTATTAGACTATAGTATGTTTGTAAACAAAATTTAAAGGGTGTTTTGTTTATTTGATAAAGGGTATTCCTATGTGTTTTTTCAAGAGTTGGTATTTGAAATAAGTTGTTTGTAGAGTGAACGTTGAAGGAGTCATTTGATAATTATTTCAGGTCAAGAGCCAAATACTCAAAGGATCAATCCTTAAAGCCATTATCTTAAAATAATTGGTAATTCTATGCTATTGGTCATTTCGAAGTGTCTTGTTGGATATCATAACCATGTTGTTTGCAATGTTGCTTTCATATGAAAGCAACATTGCACACAAAAGATCATTTCTTTTGTGTTCAAATTTCATTAATATCGGTGTATAAATTGAGCGGTCCAAACAGAACCTATTTTAAATGTGTTAAGTTGGTGAATAAAGAGAAATCATCAAAGCGCTTGGGAGTAAAGGACAACCTGTGCGAAAGAATCAAGGTTATGCTACGAAAAAAGGAAGACTACCGGAGGACTTTCAAAGGAGAGCATAATGATTGCGATACCGAAGAAAACAAGGAATGAGAAATGTAATGAACACAGAACCTTGAGCCTGATGTCACATGCGTCAAAAATACGCGAATAATTAGACGAAGGATGAAAAGAAAAATGGAAGACAACCTCTTGGAAAACCAATTTGGATTTAGGAAGAACAGAGGATCCTCTGCTCGAATAAGTGAGGCCATACTCTGTCTGATATTAATGGTGGAGAAAACGATACATGTGAACAAGACACCACATGAGGCATTCGTGGAATTAGAGCAGGGGCGGATCGTGACCAGAGGTTCGGGGGAAGGGGAAGGCATCCACTGGCTCCGGAGTTTTGAAATACTTCCCAGGAAAAGGGGAGTCCGGGGGTCTTGTCCCGAGAAATCGTAACAAACTATGCGTAAAATGAAATAGAAACTCTTTATTTAGCTTAATACATATGCCTACCATCGTACTTTACAGCATAAAACAATTTTGGCTTTTAGTTTTAGGTCTATGAAAAAATAAATAAAATACGCCGGGTTTTGGGGGGGCAGGAAATTACCCCTCTCCTTGGAGACGCCAATGACTTTTTGAGAAATGAGAAAGCCTTCGTCAACGTTGAGTGGAACAAGATATTCGGGCTGTTGGAAAACTCGGAATGGATCACAACGACAGAGGAATAATCTACCAACTATACAAGAAGAAGGTCGCCACAATGCGAATGAAAGACGGAAGAAAAATAGAAGCTATAGAATTAACAAAGGAGTAAGACAAGGAGAAATATCTCACCACCACTGTTCAACATATACTTACTTGGAGGAGGCAATACAAGAAGCACAAGAAATGGGGATGAACGGAATAAAAATAAAAAGAGAAGATATAAACACGCTCCGCTTCGCAGACGATATCGCAGTAATCGCAGGGAATCCTGATGATCGTCAATAATCACTGAGCAAAATGGACAAAGTTCTAGAAGAATGTTGAAATATCATATGAAACAGGAAAATAAAAAAGAAGAAGACCAAATTCTAGTACGTGGAAAAGAGAAACTGAAAGCAGAAGTCACGCTAAGAGGAGAGAATTTAGAGCAAGTGGATTCCATCACCTACCTCGAAAGCACCATCACGTGGGATGGAAGGAGGGCAACTGACATTAAGCGCAGAATAGCCCAAGTTAAGACAGCGTCCATTATCAAGAGACTAGTGTTAAAAAACTATAGGACTAGAAACAAGGAAACTACGTAACAACATTTGTGTGGATCGTGGCACTTTTTGGATCGGAAGCATGACCATTGGAAAAGCAGATCAGAAATAATTATAAGCATTTGAAACCTGGTGTTGGAGGAGGATGCTGAAGATCAACTGGACGGATAAAATACGTACTGAAGAAGTTTACGGAAATGAAAAAGAACAAATGAAATACTATACAGAGAAGAAGAACCAGGTGGATTGGGCACACCCTGAGGAAAAATCTGTATTCATTAGCATTTTTAAATCGTCAAAGGCATTTGTCTTTAGATCTTCCGGTAAGAAAGTGGTACGAAGTTTTTCATACACCTCATCTCCGGCAAGGACAACATTAAAGAACTTTCTGAGTATCAGCGATGGCATTCAGTTCGCAATAAATTTTGAAATGTTCTAGCTGTTCTTCTAAATGTTGTCCAAAAAATGTTTTACAAAAGACTCGTTGCGACCCTGTGGGACGACGACGGAAACCACTGGAGTTTCCATGTTGCACGGGATGCTACTATTTTAGCCAATCGGAACCACACTTGTCGTTGGGATCATATTCGTCCTCAGTTTTGCATGTCCTTAGCAAACCTCAAAAATGTCTGGACAGGAATTAAAGAGGAGATTAGAATAAACTAAACACCGACTTGGTTTTAAGCGTTCGTCTTAATCACTGCAGTTTACTGCACGCGCTTCCCAATCAGGTAAAACAAACACAGAAACAATAAATGAAAACCGGAAGATGATGACGGGCTGAGGAAGGACCAACCGGTCCGAAGCGTTCAGTGAGAACAAATATTTTTTCTCTTTTCTTTTCCTCACCTCCTGTAACTTTTTATTTGCAACACTTACAAAAAAACTTAAGACGTGATGACGGCTTAACCGTCGAAATGTACTAAGTTTATTTGCGTCCTTTTTACATTTTCCTGTGTTTTTCAAGTGTATCAGTATATTGTCTGTGTGTGTGTGTATTAGCAGAGCTGGATTAACACACTTGGGGGCATTTAGGCAGTGCAATCAACGGGGCCCACGTTGTCAAGCAAGTCGCAAGAGAAGAAAAATGGGAAAAATTCTCGTCCCCCCCCCCCCCCCCCCCCCCCGAGGGTCCCAAAGCCTCGGGCCCGTAATGAACTGCCTACTTTGTATTATTGGTAATCTGACACTGTGTGCATATGTGTATCACGTAAAAAGGACACTTATAAATAAGCCTTATACATAAGGAGTGTTAGGTTGAATAGTCTATTCATCCTAACAACCCAGAGGGGGAAAAAAACCCTCCCCCTCACTCCACCCTCCACCTTCACAACCAAACATGCATAGGTATTATGGTTTGTTTTGTTATGGTTTGTTGTATGACTAAGTACCCCTCCCTCCACACTCCTTCACCTCAGAAGAGTGCTCCCTACGGGGATTCTCTCCCCCCCCCCATTTTTCCTCAAGCACGCCTCCCTGACCCAATCCCAAACTCCTCCCCCCCCCCTACCTTCCTTCCCTCCAAACCTCCCCCCTTCCTGAGGGCAGTATATAACACCAAGTTTTTGTAGAGTCTTTACCTGAAGATTACGTCATAGCACGTCGAAACCCGGGTCGTGAAATAAAATGTCTTTGTGGAACCACAAAGTTTAAGTTTTTCATTTATAACATGAATAAGTTCCACCAAGTAACGCCTGAAACTACCAGTTATTATCTGTGAGTCCTGATGTTCACCCAAAAATGCTCCCAACGTTAGAGCTCTCAGCAAAAATACTGAGAGCTCCAACGGAGGGAAGTATACGTAGTTGGGGAACAAGTAATTTGCAAACCACTTGAAAGCATTTAGAATTGCAAGATTCCTTAAAAAGCTACTCCATCTCTAGACTACGTCCTTCTCGGAGGCGGATTATTCTTCGTCCTCTCGCGGCACATTGTTCCTTAATACCGCGCTGTCGCCTCCGTGCCGCTTGCTGAGTAAACGGATACCGAAAAAGACTGAGCTATGCCGCATTTTTTTGCTCTCCAACGGGAAAACCCAACCACCTGTGTGCAAGATATAGATTGCACTTTGGCCACTGGCGATGCATGTGGTAAGCCTTGTCCCCCTGAACGTGCGTGAAGTTCCTAGGAAAAAGGCGATGATAGAATCACGGTCCTCACCCTGTGGTAAACTCTGCGCAAGTTACTTTTAAGCATTGCATGTTCGAAATTTTCTCGCTAGAATTCAGTTTTGCTCAGTGCATTGCCAGAGAAAGACGTGAGTTGTGAGTTTTTTTCAAGTGTGGAAGCGGTTGGATCTTCTTTACGTTCGGAAAACAATACACGGCAAGATTGAAGAGGAAATCCCGTAGTGTTTTGGTGTTGTGAATTTCCAGTTTCAGTACTCTTTCGCAGATTTGTGCCTATAAGTGGTGCAATCAGTGTAATTAAATGTGTAAGTTATTTTTTACCTTAAAAAAAGACTGATAAGGGTTTAATGGATCTGAGAAATGTCACGCATCTTGAGTTGCATGAAAAATTTATTGAAAGTGGAAAAGAATCTACATCATTCAAGAAACAATAGGTACTGGACTACTTCAGCAGCAAATTACATTTAAATGAGGATGTTAATGCCAAAAATATTCTATCACGTTTTATGAAAACGTTTATTTTTTCTCAAAATACCTTCGTAAGTGGGAGCCAAGCTGTGTTTTGACAGTTTTTTTGACAGTTAATCAATCAGACAGTTTTTTTTTCAGAAGAAAGTTCGGCAGTTGGCTACAGCTGAAATTAAAATTTCCTCTGGCTTTATATAAATATCTTCCCAGTACATCCGGTGAGTATCTACTGTGTGAATTTTGATGAGTTAGTAGTGATATCCGTATTCCCTGCTTCAATGTGTAAAATAAAATCATTACCCATTGAAGGACCGAAAGAGCTGAAATTGGCCGACCGAAAAAACTGTTTGAGGAATCCAAAGGAAGGGGAAAGAGAACGAAAACAGAGGATCTTAGGGCTAGAACATCACCAGCCCAGTTACCGTTTGCCACATCGATAAGCTATCGAAGCAAAGGTGATGAGTCTGTCACAAAAATAATTAAAGAGGAAGAATAATTAAATGCCGCAAGAATAAATAAAGAGAAATTAAGGTTTTGGCTTGTGCCCACGAGATAAATAATGCTGTATTTACAGAATACTGTTATTCAACAGCAGATTTATTGGTGAAACTTTATTCGTGGTATTACATTCCACACGTCAACCACGAGCTGCTAATTCATGGATCAGCAATCGCCAAGGAAGCTATCGTCCCAATTGGTCATTTGTCCGAAGAGGCGATGGAGGCTAGGAATAAGTATATCAGAAGATTCCGGGAACACCACACAAGAAATTTTCCAGGATCGTCACAAACGAAGATCTATTTCGAAGATTACTTCTTACATCAGATCCCATGATAACAACAATTTCAGGAGTTTAGAAAAGAAAATTTGTGCAATTATCTGCTGAGGTAAGGATTCTTCTTACCCAGAGGAATTGAGCGAACAGAGTGATGATGAGACTGATAAATAATTATCAGACGAGAATTTTGTGTGTGTTTAGTATTTTTTCTTGACAATGTATGATAAAAGTATGGGAAAAGAGTTAATTGATTACTTCGATAATTCTAATACCAAACTAAATAGTACATCTGATTAAAATTTTATCTCCAAATGCTGTGTTCGGTGATTTCTTTTACAAATCTCTCAGCCCCAAATGAGCTTATAGCAATTGGGTATTTTCCACGTATTTCAAACTATCGATATTCTGATTCTGTAACTTGAACTTATTGCATTGGTTAAAAGTTTTCTAATCAAATTGTATGAATTTCGGTTTTAAAAGCTAAAGAAAGTAGAAGGTTACGAAAACTCCCGAGCACACTCCGAAAACAACCGAATGGCCTGTGACGTCATTTTCGCTGTTTACATTTAGACCCAGGCGTTTCCTTATGCTTACAGTGGAAACAAATGCGGCGAAATTAGTGTTGACGTGTTCGCGTTTCTAGATGTCTTTAAATGGCATCTAAGTAAGGGATATAGATGGTGTTTTGTGCCACAATGTACAAATACATCGGTTGAAACACCGAACAAGAAATTTATTCACGCCATCACGACATTGAATGATTGAAATTTCTTCCTTGGATTCCTCAACGTCCACCCGTAAAAATGTATGCTTTACTCCGCACTTAGTGTTCTGGACATATTCTTGTAATGACTGTGCACAGTGGTCCATCTCTCCTTACTTGGACGTATCCTATAGCATTATCACCATAACTCTCACGTGAAGCTTTATAATATAACAACACTTAAATTAAACTTTGAATATACATTTAGGAGATGAGAATCTATTGTAAGGCATTTCTACAGCAGATAAGCCACTTCTAGAAACCTTCTCTACAAACAATAACTAATTATCAAATAAAAAATTAACGTTTTAGGTGTGTCGAGTATTGGCAGCACAAACATTTGGCGAGTACTGTGTTATGTTGATATGTTACTAAGATACTGTTTGTTTACTGTTGCATGGACTGATATGGACTTCGATAAAGAAAGAAGTATCATAATGATTATGAGTGTATTGGAAAAACAGTTAATAAAGTTCATACACCAAATACATAATTATATGTATCAAAAATGATATAAAACAGTAATGACGGTTTTAAAAGCAAACTTTAGGCTTACATTTTTTGGACTTAAGCTCAACGAATTTCCGCAGCATTAAATCGCTCGTCCTTCTTCATTAAAACGCCTACCATAAACATATCCACTTTGGGTAAATTATCTTATGTGGTTTTAATAAAACCATTGCACGCCATAGTCTTTGTTTTCAATGAAAAATCTTTAAATATACGGTAGATCTACAGTTACTCACTTTCTCCCTCACATCCGTCGATCCCTCAGCGAAAATGACGTCAAGCCAATCAGATATCGTTTCGCAGCGGCGTAAAAAAAATTTGAAATTTCGACTATTTTAATCTTAAATATCTCAATTAATATTGAATCAATTTTAAAACTACTTTCACTCCACAAGCTTGTTCGAGTTTAAGTAACATATAAAGATCCGTAAACTTAAATTTAAAATTTTGGAAAATACCCAATTGGAGCAATAACATTGACGTAGGTAAACCCTGAGTAAAACAGGAGTTTTGCGACATTTTTTCGCGCCATTATGTTTGAAAAATTATAAAAATTATTCCTCCATTGAAAATTATGATAGCAGTGATACGGTTGAAAAAAAACTTTCAAATCCATTAGCAGTTCAAGAAAAGTTTTTAAAAAACTGTATGCATCTAATTGGAAATGTTCAAGATAACTTGTTTAATAAATTATCAATAAAGTAGAATAATAATAATCAGAGATTAATAATACTAACTTACAAATAAGACTAATTTGATATAAAATATATTAAGACATTTGTGAAGCTAAAAAAATTTTATTTGGTTCGTTTAAATTAGGTAATTGTTTAAAAACTGTCCAAATAATAACAATAGTAATCACTAGATAGATGCATGAAATCATCAAATTCAGATTTATTGGATATATGATATGCATTTACAATTGCGGAAATAACTTTAAATTTCATTTGGATTTTTAAATTCATTGTTTAAACAAATTCTGCAATAAAAACAAAAAAATCCAAAATACAAAAAAAATAACTTCAAATACGAAAGTACCGGATCAAAAAGCATATAGATCTACCTTTACATCAAGTAAGTAAGCAATAATAGCAGCAGTAATAATTTTGGCCAACTTTTTTCGATTTGGGACCTTTGTGCGGCGTGGGTTATTCCTAGCCAGGGCATAACAGAGATGTGGACGTTCCATGAGGTGCTCGCCATAGTCGAGGCTGAGGGTATGGCGGCCCTCATGGTGGCTAACCACGCAATGGAAATTATTTGCAACAATGTTAACGTAAACATGTATATCGATTTCAAGTTAGAAAGGGAACCAAGTAATCTGGAGTTTTCAGCTCAACTGGCTTAACTTCAATATGTTACATTAATTAAAGTAATTCTCGGTGTAATTAAAATAACGAAGATAAAATATGCTCACCCGATATTTTTCGATGGCTGTGAGAAATACATCAGGTTTGAAGCTCTTCATTGTCACAGCTTGGATTCCCAAAGCAATCATACGAAGAACACCTAGCAGTCCATAAGCATGAAAGAATGGTAGAAGGGCTAGGCGTATTTTAACCTCATCATCAGACTGCATCAATTTCAAAAACCTTGATGAGATGGGTAAATTCTTCTATCAGTTGCAAAATTTAAAGATAATGAATTATATATCTCATGGTTAAAACTTAATTACTATCCGTATTCATGACATGCATTGGGTCACTTTAATGTACTAGTAGCTAGCAGAAATTATTGAACTCATAAGTTTTAAGACTTCTACAGCACAAATATGACTAAAACTCTCTTGGTAAGCATTAATTAACTTAATTCAGGAATGGAATTTTTAGGTGCTTATAGTGGCCTATGACTTAGAAATCAGACACTGAAAGCACTTCATAATCTCTAAGTGAATTCCCTGTGGTTATACAAACATTGGAATACAAAATACTTACTCATCCATTTTTAAAGTGGCGAGAATGTTGAGATGAGTGATCATTACTCCTTTTGGAAAGCCTGTGGTTCCACTTGAGCTCAGAATAAATGCAACGTGATTGGATGCATCCACTTTAGGAAGGTCCTTCTCCAAAGGAATTGAAGGAATGAATTTTCTCGAAGGATGCAACAAGTCAAAGATGTCCTTTACCAGTACATCGGAAGAGGGGATCTTGGTTAATTCTTGATTTTCATTCGTGTGCATTAGTATTTTTTCCATTACAACAACCAATTTAACAAATTCTAAATTTCTGGCCACTTCCAACACACACTTCAACGTTGATTTAGATACAAATATTATTTTTGGCTTCGATATTTGAAGTACATGAACAAATTCCTCTGGAATAAAGAATTTTTTAATAAAATGACTCAGCAAGTGATAAATTATGAAATTAAGTACATCAGATACTACTTGGATTATAATTCACACTCTTTTGATTTTAATATTTATTATTGCTTTGGAGAAAAGTGCAACTTATTTTAAGCAAGTATTTCTGTGCCCTTCCAGGTCTTTCATTCTTGGCCATTCTGATTATTTGTTCTGCAAAAAAGCAATACGACCAAGAAATGAAAAAATGGATACATATCATGTTGCTTTTTAAATAGTTTTCATGGTAGGACAGGTAGCTTTATTTGTTCATTTTAACTCTTATATGTATTTCTGTCAGCGTTCAATGTATTTTTTCAATATTTTCTGCATGGGCTATTGTCTCGTTACATACCCTGTCGATTTCTGTAACAATAATGCCTGTTCGCTGTCAGTTTGAAGCCTGTTGAGTACCTGTGGGAGATTTAGTGAACAGAGTATGAACAGCCTACGAACAATCTTGCGCCACACACAAATGGAAACATCTTGGAAACAGCCTTCCAACAGTTTGTACTCTGTTTGCAGCTTGTTCCTTAACCGGCAGGTAACAAGCATTTCGGGGACGATAGTGAACAGACTCTTAACAGGCAGGGGCCGGTTGGTTGTATGTTTCACCGTACAAGGAAGGAACAGACAACAGTGAACAGGCACTCAACAGATGGGGGCCGGTTGATCGTCTGTTTCACACAACAGGGAATGAACAGAAAACAGTGAACAGGTTCTCAACAGGCAGGGGCAGGTTGGTTGTGCACTTCGCCAAACAAGGAACGAACATACAACAGTGAACAGACTCTCAACAGGCAGGGACTGGTTGGTTGTCCGCTTCTCCCAACCAGAAACGAACAGACAGCAGTGAACAGGCTGTCAACAGGCAGGGGCAGGTTGATTGTGTGCTTCGCCAAACAAGGAACGAACAGACAACAGTGAACAGACTCTCAACAGGCAGGGACTGGTTGGTTGTCCCCTTCTCCCAACCGGGAACGAACAGACAACAGTGAACAGGCTCTCAACAGGCAGGGGCAGTTTGGTTGTGCGCATAGCGGCGACACGCAATCTGGCTTTCTTTTGTTAGAATATGAGAAATTTTCAAGAAGAACATTCTAAAACATTACTCTATATATATGTTATAATGTAAATAAAATATTCCAAAAATGAGTTGTACATGCCTCAATTTATAATTAAACACGTAGGAATTGTGGACTTGGCTTAAAAGAACATGTTGGGAATTTATCTGTATGAAAAATTATCTCTAACTTAGGTGAATTATCTAGAAAATTACCAAAAATTAATTTTCAGGGGGCGCGGTAAATTACGAAAAATACCATGGTAATTTACGAAAAGTATCACGGTAATTTTCTCTCTCAAAAGTTATCATTATATTTTTTATTATTGTAAACAGCCATCTTTCTTCCCAAAATGCACTGGGAAAAATCCCAGGATCTCCCCAGTATGCACCGCGCGCAGACTCTTGCCCTCGTGCTCCATGACTGTCTGTGACGCCATTACCGCCAGGGAATAGTACCGCTATTACGCTTTAGTCGCAGCAATCCATTTGTGCCGGCCGGGTCGTTTGTATACAATATTTAGCATTTCGTCGAAGATGGCAGAACTTTCGCATAAATCATGGTACGCAACTTTGAAGTACAAGGACGGGAAAGTGGAAGATGTGTCAGTTTTGGACAAAGTAACATGGATGCTAACCGAGGGTGTGCAAGAACCCCATTTCAGCCAAAATGTTGTACCGATTTCGAAGTCGGACAGTGGTACAGCGGAAGAACGGCTACGGGCAGTGCGGACGGCCGAAAGCATTTGCACTTCGCAAGAGTTGGGAGGATAGCAGGTACGTACATAAATAACCTTATCCATTGGCTACTTCGTCCCCCCGCTCCTATCCTGTGTGCAGTGAGTTGTTTTCTTAATGTGGAAGCCGATTCTTTACACGGGGCACGAAATTGCTCAACTTCAAACTGCATGTTATTCTCAATCGGGCGTTCAATCATTTTCGAATTAGAGCATGAGCTATTTTGCCATCTCGCGTTCATGCATTCGCGTATGCGTTCTTGCAATTCACGGCTTTACGCATTGCAATTTGAAATGCACGTTCGCACGTACATCAGATTGTGCAGTTAATGAAAAAATGGCTTGTGGGTTAGTGAAAGTTATTCAGAGTAAACCTGAACATGATTTGATTTCGCAAAGAATTCACAAGATAGTGAGTTGTGAAATAATATCTTACAGTGAATGAGAGTTGGATTCGTGTATTTCATTTTTCTCATAATTGCTTTCTGTCTCTAAAGAAGAACTTAAAATCCCAAAACGTTTAAACTGGCCTGTTATGAGAACTAAAGTTGTTGGAGACCCCTTGACATCAGTTGTTGCTGGCTCCTGTCTGAGTGCCCTGCCCAGCAGTCCATTGGACGAGGGCGAGCCGGATAGCTGCCTCCAAATATGGGAGAGTTCCAGGAACTATTCTCCGATAAGGTCCCCTGTCCCACCATCACCGACATGTGGCATTACTTCCTCATAATATTATTAAATATTTATTGAATTTATGTATTGAATACCTCAGAATCCAAGATTGTCTTCTAAATAAAAAATTGTTGTTAATAAACCTACTTCTATTTTATCATTTATTTGATTTGTCCTCGACAATTACCATAGTCTAATATTAATATGTCTGTGAGGTAAAAATACAGAGTGGTCATCAGGATTCAGTTTTGGAAGCAGTACTACATGGCTATTAGCTCTGCTCATTTAGTAAGCTTCAACACTGCAAATTACGTTGTATTTTAGGAGAAGAAAACATTACATCCTGGAATCCTGTGAGTATAAGCATTATCTCTGGTGGCTTGAATATATTGAAGAGGCATTTAAGTAGATGATTTGTACCAGTTTTTGTGTCAATCTGTCTTGAAGTATTGCATATTTTAGTGATGCAACAATTTATATTTTTGTTAAGGTTGAAAAAATTTGACAAGTGGATTGATAAGTGCTAACTAGTCCAAGTTATAATAATCTAATAGATAGTGGTCAGTAGTTTCATTTTTGCATATTTTGGCTGACAGGCAAAGAACGGCCAGCTAGAGTAGACCAACGAACTAATTAAACAGACAACTCACAGCCAGAGCACCGTTATGTAACGCCTTGAGAACAGGCTGTAAACAGGATATACACCAACAGCTAGCAAAGAGGCAACAATATAACCAGTGAAGAGCCGTCTGGTAACAAATTAGCAACAGCGAACGGGCAGTGCACAGTTCACTGGCTGTGGTCCAACAGGTAAGGAACAGAATATGCCGCTACCCACAACAGGGAGAGAACAGACAAGTAACCATCTTCTCACACACAAGGTGTTCCAATTTACATTCTACCAACCATCGCCTGACTGTTGTCACTCGGACAAGGAACAGGGAACTAACAGCCTACTAAACAGGCAGCGAACTGACAGCGCACTGTCCCCTGCCTGTTCACTGGCTGTAATCCAACAAGTAAGGAACAGAGAATGCCACTACTTACAACAGGGAGATAACAGACAAGCAACCCTCTTCTCACAGACATGAAACAGACAAGGTGTTCCATTTTACATTCTACCAACAGTCGTCTGCCTGTTGTCTCTCGGACAAGGAACAGGGAACCAACAGCCTACCGAACAGACAACGAACAAGCATTATTGTTACCGAAATCGACAGGGTACTTGAATAAATTAAGTTAGCAATAGGAGTCGTATGTTACCTTGTATACATATTATTATTTTGACTGGCAATTTAGCACTTGGTTTCTGATTTGGCCAAGCATCGTTCTTCTGACTGTATTTGGTCATCACCTAGTGGTCAAAAGGTGTAGTGAGTAAGGTTTAATCTCAAACTGGGACGAGGGTTGCATTACTGGAGTAGAAAAACTCGGTGAAGCACAACCTGGAAGTTGCTTACTCGGTATTTTGTAGATAAGACATATTTCACCTTGATGCTCAAACTTCGACGTTTACTTAGTGTCTTTTGAAGCCCATATGCTTCTGAATGGAATTCATATTTGCTAAAAATCAGAAATAATTTCTCATAAATCAATTAGAAAAGCTACCCTATGGTTCTTGTTTCACTGTGGGTGTAGTGCATGAAGAGGATGCATGTACATGTAGTTCACTCTGAAACTTGCTGAAACCGGTTTGTCCTCGTGTCTTCAAAGTAGTAAAAATAGAAAAGTGTGCATATAAGCCGAGGTTTTTACAACGCAATGTTTTAATGTATCGAATCTGTATAGTACAGATTTGATACATTAGCACGCTAAATATGCCTGAAATTGAACATATATTTGTTGAATTATAAATGAATTCTTATGACCACTCAGTTAACGTAATTTAATAATTGTGACATTATAACTGACACTCGCTCCATTTTAAAACATTTTTATTAAATCGATTTCTTGTTTGTTTGTCTGTTCGGTACTAATTTTTAAATCGATTCTAAACTAACTTTCCGATGAGCTAGAGACTTGAAACTTAAAACATAGTTCAGAACTGGATGAGAATGCAATAATATAAATTGCTATATTTTTTATATATTAAATATTAAATTATAATCATACTAATATATAAAAATTGAATTGTGTCTATCTGTTGCTCAATCACGCAAAAACTACTGAACCGATTGAGCTGAAATTTGGCACGTAGAGAGAAAATGTATCTGGATGTAACATAGGCTATATTAAAAATCTCTCAGGGCCCCCAAAACACCATGCTAAGCAATGGGTTCGGTGCGGTGGTTTCATTTTTTGCTTCTTAAAATTACTTTCAATCAAGATAGAGAGCTGTTTTTTTAACGGATAGCTGAATAAATAAAATTTCTAATTCTTTCATTCAATTTTCTTTTACGCTTCGTAATTTTCTGAATATCATGTTTTTAGCAGAAAAATTCACATTTTTCTCTGAAATCAACAATGCTATATTTTCTTGACAATCAGAGATTTTATTTTCAAAGGATATTCACGCCTCTAGCATTTAAGTTTTCCTGCAGGCCCATAATAGCACGTAGAAAGAAAATCTGTATGAGAAGGGTCCAGAGTCCCAAGAGCTCCATGATAGACTGCTTCTGGGGGTAATCGATAAATTCAATGCATATTCTCTTCAAGGTCTATTCTCAAAGTAGCTTTCATAGGGGCATTGCATGCATATGAGAGAACACTTATAGGTGAAGCGAAACTTGACGGCAGTCACGTGGGCGAAGCTTGACGTCTGTAGAGTCTGTACGTATTAAACTATACACATAAAGGAATTAAACGTGCAAGAATATTTACGTGCAGCGAATAGTAATGGTAATAATGCCTCTGTTGCTACAACATAGGTACATGGCGTTGTTTATTATCGTTTAATACTCAGATGTATTACACGTAGTGGAACCATCTGCCTCTCATTTCGATTGCGAACTGCTTTTTAGACCTATTCACACATCATACGAACGAACGAAGGAACGTTAACGAATTTCATACTAGGTTACGAACTCCTCAAATGACTACGCTGGCAGTATTTTTCAGGATTTGTGGTTTTCTTATAAAATACGTTCAATTTTTGTCACACCCGTTGAATTTCATTACCAATGTAAACAGTTTTTTAGACCAATTCCCTCATCATAAACGATACGAGTTATTTAAATATGTTTAAAAGTGTAAAAGTGCAGTTAACTTACATTCACTCAATCATCGCGTTGCCTTTTCAAGACTCTCACTCGCCGCTGTGTCTCCCTTCCTTGGACTTAAAAATATATCCATCAACATGCCTAAAAGAAAAAAGAACTTTCGAATAAATCTTCTAGAGCAAGAGGAATGTGTTCTTTGCGCGAAAATGAGCCCTTGCAAGAAAAACGACAAAGGTTAGACTTTGATAGGTACTCAAAGACATGCCCACCAGCGATCTCATGATCATCTCCCCGTGGTGTTTCTCGGGTTACGCTAATAACCGCACACATTTCACCCTAACCTAACCTACGGACGGGTAACCAGCTATAAATCTGGTTCAAATATAGACCCATCTGTTCCGAAACTTCAAACTGTTTTAAGATGGTGGAAATTATAATGACGTCACTACATACTTCTTACTTTTTTTCTTTACAAGCTTTTCACTCCACAAAAGTAAAAAGTAATTCACTAGTGATAATGCAATAAAATAACTGACTATTGCAATTTCGGTCCAAGATATTCCGATTTGGGATCTGGTAGGTGGTAGTACTTACAGCATGTTCCGAACATTTTAAATGAAATAATTGGTTATATTCCACACTTTTTTAATATCTAAAAACCGACCATGGTTTCTCCCTATATATGTCATCATCAAAGTGCGATATGTGCGTCTCGTATGCATGCGCCAAAACCATTATCGGTTCTTATGTATTAAAATATTGTGGAGCAGTACTTACCAAGTATTTTTTAAAACATGTTCGAAATGAAATTATTCCACCAAGTGACGCCTTAGACAAGTGAGACATTCCCTAAGGCATAGTATGTACCTTAGTGTGGCTGGAGCGGTAATCGTGGCTCATTGATTGTACATGAAATAATTTTTTATGTGCGTCGAAAAAAATTCTTGGACCTAATTTCACTCAAGAGCGTCTGTAGGTATAAGCGTTGTCACTCACACTGCAGGCAAGAATGGAAATTATACAAGAATGATATTGTACCTAAATGTTTTCCTTAATTAGGACACTTTATGACAAGAGTTTTCGTCACAGTATTCAAAAGTTTAGTCAAAATTATATTTGAATACGTCTTTAGAACAATGCATTCGGCGTGGCACCCTGATAGCAACCTGTTAGAAACAATTATAATTGAGAAATATATTATTTCACGTTCAGTATAAAATTTGTACATGTTTAATCGAATTTACTAAATACTTGTTTGTCATGTTCCATAATTCTACGTGTTAAAATTGCATTAAATTATCTAAACAAGCAAATCGGCAAGATGATATTTTTTCACTTTTATCTATAAATACCACAAATAAGAAGGCGAATGTAATATTTCAAGTAAAATCTGTGTGTAAACAAATAAATCTCCAACCACCTTAAAATTTTCAGTGAAACAAGCTGAGCAAATAATTTTCCTCCTAGCTCACTGGCTTGTATATACAGTTGCTGCGTAGTTTTTAATATCATAGTGAACATTGGTAAGTTGATTAGAATGCACTTACTTTTAGTGAGCTCAGGGTTGATTGGTGCCACTGATGCCCCTAGGTAAAGAGAAGCCAGCACAGGAATGTAGTAGTTAATTGTATTCTCCATGCAAATACCAACACTATCTCCTGTTGCCAAATGACACATGTTGGTCTCAGGTCTCCCGTATCTCATACTTTCTGCCAGTGTCAGGCTGAGTGTTCGAACTTCGTCAAATGTTCGAGTAAATCCAGTGACTGCGTCGACCTGGAAAAGGTCCAACAAACATTAATAAAGGTAATTATTCGCAAAAATGGCGAATCAACTTTCACTTGATAAACGGTTTGTGGTTAGTAACACCAGAATTGTTTTTTTTTAATGTCATTATAAAGTGACAAAATGAATTTTTACTCTGAATATACCACGTTTTGTACTTCCGACCATGGTCGATAAGCATGATTGCCATTATCGATACCGATATCGAACCATGATTTCCGTTACAGTAGCTGGCGTTCGCAGTTCTTGAGGCGGTTTTACCCGTGGAAATTAGTAGACGGTGGTAGTATTCTATCATGACGGTAGCCTTGCAAGTCCCTTGCAATTGACACTTCGATGTGTAAGCGCGGCAGTAGCGTGGCAGAAGGGGTCGATAGTGATAGTAATCGACCGCGGTTCGCACTTTCAAGGAAAAAACTGGCTTCTGCCAGAATCTTTTCGATTCTGCTAAATAATCGTATTGCATCTGATTGCATGCACCGTGCATCTCAATTGAAAATTGTAAATAAATATGTAAATAACTTTAATGGTTTTAATGGTTGGTCTTCTTCACACATAGAAAAGTTCAAAAGAAGAAAAACATGTACATTTTAACTAACATAGTGACACATTATATAATTTAAACAATGATGATATCATACTAATATATAAAAATTGAATGGTGTCTGTCTGTCTGTCTGTCTGTTGCTCAATCACGCAAACACTACTGAACCGATTGAGCTGAAATTTTGTATGTAGTTAGAAAATATACCGGGATGAAACATAGGCTATAATAAAAATCTGTGAGGGCCCCCAAAGGCCCCCCCAGGGGGTTCCTTGTGGTCCATGCTAAGCATTGGGTTTGGTGCAGTGGTTTTATTTTTTGCTTTTATAAATTACTTACACTCATGATAGAGGGCTGGAATTTTTTTTATCGGATGGCTGAATAAATGAAGTTTTTAATTCTTTCAATCGATTTTCCTTTACGCTTCGTAATTCTCTGAAAATTATGTTTATAGCTTAAAAATCTCACATTTTTCTCTGAAATCAACAATAGCATATTTCCTTGACAACCAGAGATTTGAATTTCAAAGGATATTCACGCATCTGGCATTTAAGTTTTCCTGCCAGCCCATGATAGCACGTAGAAAGAAAATGTGTATAGGAAGGGCCCAGAGTCCCAAGGGACCCATTATAGATTGCTTGGGGGGGTAATCGATAAATTCAATGCATATTTACAGGTATACTCTTCAATGTCTATTCTCCAAGTAGCTCTCATAAGGGAACTACATACGATTGAACACTTATGTATAAAACAATACACATAAAGGAATTAAACGTGGAAGAATATTTACGTGCAGCGAATAATAATGTTAATAATGCCTCCGTTGCTACAACAAATACGGCGTCGTTTATTATATTTTAATACTCAGATGAATTACACGTAGTGGAACCGTCTGCCTCTCATTACGATTGCGAACTGTTTTTTAGACCAATTCCCAAATAAACTTTACGAGTTATTTATATATACTTAAACGTGTTAAAATGCAGTTAACTTACATTGACTCAATCATCGAGTTACCTATTCGAGTATCTCACTTTCCTCTGTGTTTCCCCTCCTTGGACTTAAAAATATATCCATAAACATGCCTAATAGAATAAAGGGTAACCTTTTGAAAAAATCTTCAGAAGCATGAAGAATGTCTTCTTTGCGAGAAAATGAGTCCTTGAATGAAAATCGACAAAGGTTAGCCTTGGATGCTCAAAGACATGCCTACCAGCAATCTCATGGCGTTTCTCGGATTACGCTAAGAACCGCACAAATTTCATCCTAACCAAACCTACTGACGGGTAACCAGCTAATAATCTGGTTCAAATATTGAGCCATCTGTTTCCAAACTTCTATCTGTTTTAAGATGGCGGAAATTATTATTGCGTCACTACATGGTTCTTACCCATAAGAAGAACGGATATTCTGCGCAATGGACGTCATCGGTGCATGAAAATTGACAAGTGCACTAACACTGATCACCATAGATTTTTAATTTTTTAACCAATGGTTATGATTTAGGAAACAATGAATATAGCCACCCTTTATGCCAAAGGCATAGTCCGGGTATTGAAGGATTCATAGGACAATTAAACATCGCTGCTATTGAAAATGCTCCTTTTGACGTTGTCAACCGCTGGATTATACTCTACTCTCCTATCCTGATTAAGATACTCAACGCACATATCAAAGGTGAATGGCGGAACTCAATTAAGTCATTGAATGCAAATATATTTATGTACACAAGGGAAGTGCTTAAGCTGTTATTCACTCAGAACACGGCTCAAGATAACTTGAGGGACGAGGTCACCATCCATCAACCTAGGTGCTATTTATTAAGTAGTAATGAGTCTTCGTGGCCCATTATTGGGTTTCCCGTGTGTTAATGAGGACAAACAATCACTCAACTCTCCGTGCACGGAAGGGAACACGAACGAATCACAACAAACAAGATAGGATACGAACACCTCAAATGATCACGCTGACAGTATTCTTCAGGTTTTGTGGCTTTCTTATAAAATAAGTTCAATGTTTTTCACATCCGTTGAAGTTCAACGGGTACCTTTAGCTAGTAATATATAGATACACGCATTTTTTAGATATTTTTTTCTGACAACAATGTCACGTTGTTACGCACAGTAGTTCAGAGAATGCGGTAAGAATTATGAATGCTTCTACCATAGAGTAAAGAGTGTATATTCTGATATCGCATTCTAATTTGCAGTACCACAACAAATGTCAATATCCATAACAAATGTTTGCATGTTCTGATATCTCAATCTAATTTGCAGTACCACAACAAATGTCAATATCCATAACATAATCCTTTGCCGTTCAAATGGATACTGGGATCGTTTGATGAAATAGGCTATCGAAATAAGTTTGGAGGAGAAGAAGTCAAATCGTGACTCTGGGCAGTACATCAGCCAAATATGGAGACCACTACTCAATAAAATCAAACGGTCGCGGTTACAATTTAAATTCAAATCGCCTTGAACGAGCCGGTCAACAATGGGTTTTTTCAACCGCCGTTGTTCAGCTATAAAAACCCCGGAATGGACCAACTCGGCAATCAGTCTCAGCCCTGATGACGATGAGGGAGTCATTCGTCGAAACGTTGGCCTTTAAAAACCTTACGCGGTGGCAAACCCGAGAAGATTTTACTAAATGTTTGCATGTTCTGATATCTCAATCTAATTTACAGTACCACAACAATGTCAATATCCATAACAAATGTTTGCATATTCTGATATCTAAATCTAATTTGCAGTACCACAACAAATGTCAATATCCATAACAAATGTTTGCATTTTCTGATATCTCAATCTAATTTGCAGTACCACAACAAATGTCAATATCCATAACAAATGTTTGCATGTTGTGATATCTCAATCTAGTTTGCAGTACCACAACAAATGTCAATATCCATAACAAATGTTTGCATGTTCTGATATCTCAATCTAATTTTTTCACCTCACGCCGTGAAGATGAAAATATGAATTTTCAAAACGTTGGCAAGAGGTACACATTTGATCTATTTATTGATGGCACACTCTCCAAAAACATCCTTTCATATTTTTTCATCAAATGAGTTTGAAATTACATCATGCTAAGTCCGAGGAGTGAAAAATGAGAGATAATAGTAATTTTATATCTAATATGAAAATATAAATGCCATTTTTATCGAAAATCTATTTTAATTAAAACAAACGTCGGGGAGAGGAGAAAGCTGAACCTGATTTAATTGATTTTGGTGTCATTTGTTTCCGAGAACAACACATATTTCTGGAAAATCCAAGAATTTTCCAGAAATATGTTTGGTAAAAAGGGGTGACTTAAGTATGATGGCTTATGTAGGGTTAAGTTGTGATAATAAAATGCTGTAAAACAATATAGGTATCAAACAAGTACTTAATGATGATTCTTTTATGACCTCACAAGTTCCATATCTCTCTAATTTTTAAAAATATATTTTTTTTAATAAATAAATCATGTCACCCGGATTCACTCCACTAGGGGGGTAAAACCGGGTATGCATGTAATTCACGTGAAAAAATGAAAAAGTAACAATTTTTTCAATTAACGTACATATTTATTGAGCACAATCAAACTTAGATTAGTAGTGGTAATATTTACATAAGAAATAGTTAACTATTCATGAGCAACGCTTGACTTTTTACGAGCCCAGTCAAAAAGTGAAAATAAAAATTAACATATTATTTTGTAAATGAGCAAAAATATTTCATCTGACCAGTCAAACTAGGATTTTAATTGCAAAGATTACAAAAATAGAACTCATCTAGCTCCTCAACAACGCAACAGCTTTCGTGTCTTTAACCTCGGCTCTCTAAACACTGTATCCACTCCTCTTTTTCTTTCTTCCTTGAAAATTGATCATTACAAAAAATGAAGGCCCACGATTTATTGTTGTCTTCTTCGTCACTTGAATCTTCAGTAGGCCAAATGCTTTTAGCTTTGCACTTTTCATGACACATTTTCTTTCCAGGATTCTTCCTTTGTTTCACCTATTATTTACCTTGTTTCTTTTCTGGGGTAATTAAAGTTTCATATTTGAATAGTTTCTTCTTTTTTGTCTCCTTTTTGACTTGATTAGACGCATTTTTCTACTCCTCCAGAAGACCCTCTCACTCCAGTTTATTAGGATAAGATGTCTTAACAACGGGTTTTCCTCTTCTCATGTCACCTTTTTCAGTTTTCTTCCTCTCATGGTGTGTTGGTGGCATCAAGACTGAGATGGGCACAGCAAGAGATGACGATATCGGTGAAACTTCAATGGGATGCTAGGTTGTGGAACAGCATAGGTTGATCCTCTGAAGACTTGTCTAAAATGGATGTATGGACGGAACTATCTACAGGCTATGACCAATGTTGATAATATTTGTATTTTTTGTTCGATTATTCATTTTTTACCCTGTAGTTATATTTATACGTTGGATAAACATTAAAAACGATAAATAAATAAATAAACATGCAATTTTATTTGTAGACTTGCTTGGAACGGTATCAAAGATGCACTACAACTCAGATGCTGTACAATCTCCATCTATAGCAGGGAGATTAACCTCATTTCTATCTCAGTGATGGTGCAAAAAGGTGCTCAGGGAACAAATTTCTATTGAGCGGGTAGACACCAGTATTTTATCGCATTAATAATAGTTTGCATTTTTGCTGCTCTTAGGAAAGCACTATCATAGTACCTAATGAATTGTGACTTCTCTCCCGGGATGCATTGCCAGCCATTGGCAAACTTCTTGTTGGCGATAAGTACTTAATGGTGCCATGGAAATGACATCTAAAGGCTGCCATCTATGGGAGTAGTGTGGAGGATAGAATAACATAACTACGTTGCCATATTAATAAACTGAAGGCGTTTTGTATGAGTGGCATTGTCGTATAGCAGTAGAAGAGCTGGCTTTTCTTCACTTGGGTTTTTAAACTTAATTATTTTTTGTAACCAATTTAGGAAAATATAACTTTGCATCCAGCCACTTGGATGATACTGAGCAAAGCTCCCTGGAGGTGCGTCATCTAGCAGAGGAGGGTTTTCTCTCTTAGAGGGAAAATCAAACATTGTGGGCATAAGAAAACCCGAGGCAATCATGCAAGCTTCAGCTGTAACTAACACACCTCGCTCCACTGATGTCAAAGCACTAACTAGTTTCATCCCTCGTAAAACCAACTTACGAGCGCTCGTTCGGGGCAGTGGTTATCCCAATTTAATCAACGTTTTCTGTGGTAGTTGGATAATATTTGATCTTGTTATACAGACCTTCAAGTAGGTCAAAGAAATTCTCAACAGCTCGTTTATTAAACCTTACAGCTCTGGAGATAGATGTGTTTCCAGTGTCTCATGGAGAAAGCTTATTTTTATGCATCGCTCTAAACCAAGCTGACCATACCTTATCAGCAACTTTTAACTCATCATTAAAAGGATGTTTTAAATTACTCTTGGTTCCTAGCTCTTAAGCTAACTTACGAAAGCCAGACAGTGCGAAACCAAAATGCCAACCTTCTAACATTAATATGTGGTCCACTATTCCATGACCTTGTTCTTTGAAAAATGTAGTTGTTATATTTCACATTATATAAGTTGATTCTTTGGTAGGAGGCAATTCCTCTTTCCTAGGCTAGGCTTTATAGTAACCCACGTTACCTTACATTTCCTCTGATATGGATTGTTTCATAATCTCTTGATTCCATGATTGTTGGTCCAACTTTCGTTTCTAATTTAAAGGCATCTTCAAACCTGAAACCAAAGAAAAGTGAGTCCAAAACTTTGTATAGTAACAGCAATAAAAACACAGTAAACAGTAGAGCTAGGCCCAGCGTATTTTATTTTTTATGATTTATTTTAGTTGAGCTTTTAAATTAATTTTGTGGCATTTTCATACATTCATAATTACTTTGTTATCAGTATTTTATTAATAACAAAAATTTGCAGAGGAAATTACAGTAATAAAATTGTTAAAATATTATTAGTGCTTTATAGACTTTAGTACTAAAATAGTAATAGATAGAGTAACTTAAATAGTTTAGTATTAAGAAACTACTGGGGTACATCCGGGCACTACCTGGTCCTGCTCCAATATAAGTACACGTTTTGATCCCATATGTACCTACTTATTTGGCATAATGTGGTGTCACCAATCCTAGCAAAAGAAAAAATAAAATTACTTTGTTAGTGCCAAAACAATCCACATTAAATGATTTTTATATAATTATATTTACCTGTATATTCTCAGCAGCAGGCGTTGAAAAAAACTTGAAGATCAAACGTGCAATAATCGAAACGCAAATTCATTAAAACACAAAAAGCCCGATGCGCTCTCACGATCTCCAATTCACAAAACTTTAAAGGAGGGCGACATTCTCACGGACGAAGAGGTGGATTTGTACGTGAGAGCAGTCGAAGCTGAAACGTCAATGACGGACAAACTCCTAAAAGAAGTGTGGGAAGCACAACAAAAAGATGACAAAATACGACGATTAATAAAATACGTGGAAGAGGGTTGGCCACGGAAGGATAAATTACGTCTGGAGGACTCTATTTTCTACAATGAACGGGCAAATTTCTCCCTCCTTGACGGTCTTCTAGTCAGGGGAACGAGAATTTACATCCCAGAGTTGTTGAGAAAGAAAATGTTGGGGAGACTTCATGCTGGGCATCTTGGGATTTGAAGTGTAGGAACCGGATGCGACAGTCCGTGTGGTGGCCAGGAGCCTCCCAACAGATAAAGAAATTGATAAGTGAGTGCCTCGAACACCGCCCAGCGAGAGTAGAGCCATTGAAACCAACGGAAACGCCGGCGCGGCCCTTTAAAATGGTAGGAATTGACATTTTCCATAGCAGAGGCCGAGATTACTTAGTCGTAGTCGACTATTTTTCAAAATATCCCGAAGTCGCGTGCTTAGAAAACGTAAGTGCATCATACGTGATCGGGAAGGTGAAATCGCGCGATGTTCGCGCGACACGGAATCCCGGAAATTGTCCGAGCAGACAAAGGGCAACCTTTCGGGTCGAGAGAATTTCGTGAGTTCGCGCGAGAGTACCGTTTTGAACTCATAACTAGCAACCCTTACTAACCGAAGAGCAATGGCCATGCAGAAGCGGCGGTAAAAGTGGTCAAAAACATATTCGCTAAAGAAGCTGATCAATATTTGGGACTTCTAGCATACCGTTCCTCTACCTTGGAGTCGGGGTATTCACCGTCGGAGTTACTCATGGGTCGCAAGCTCCGAACAAACGTGCCATCGAGCCCCAGGGGGTTAGTTTCAAAATGGCCCAATCTCGAAGCCGTATTGGACAGGAATGACCTCGTCGGGGAGAGAGCGAAGAGGAACTACGACCGAAGACATCACGCCAAAGAGCTGTCCCGATTGAATGCCGGATCCTTAGTTTGGGTGAGAGAAGGCCGGGAATATGGAACAGCTGTGGGGGAATCGGGTCACCCCCGGTCCAATTTCATCAAAGCATGAAATGGAGTCATCCGGATGAATCGGGCGGCGTTGACCCTGGTGGGAAGGGTACCGAGGACAACGGAGGAACAATACTATCCGAAGTTCGCACCGTTGTTACCAGACTCTCGCGAGAAGGAGGACACTCCGGAGGGGGTAGACCCATCCGCAGAAGGACTATACAGGACGAGATATGGACGACTCGTTCGTCCACCGCAGAGATTTACCCCCTAACCTTTAATGTGCCTCCGTCCCTTTGTCTTCTTCTGTTTTGTTTATTTTCAGAAGGGGAGATGTGGCGGGTTCGCGTGAAGGAACATTGGCGAGCCCCTAAGCATTCGCGAAGACCCTGGAGGCGGTCGGTGGGCGATGATGTACGAAAGCAGTTGAGTGGCGCCAAGGTCGCCGGATTGGACGGGGGACTAGATCCTATATAAGGAGGAAACCAGCTTGGAAGAAACCCCCTGAAGAGGCGAAAGCCTACACCGGGGTCCACATTTGCGTTGTTATCTACATCTACAAAATACCCTGCAAGCCACCTCTGGGGTGTGTGGCAGGGGGTGAGTAATCACCAACATGCATTACACTATACCCTAAAGTTAGTGTAACCATGACTAATTATGCATTAGCATAAATCGCTAATGCTTGTCGCGAGGCGAAGACTCACAAGCATGCACCACTACACTACACACTTCCCATCACAATGGAGAGGGACCGTCAATATACATGCATTCTACAACTACACAGATGGACAGGGACTCGCGACCCTTTGTCTTTGTTTTTTTGTTTTGTTATCTCTTCTATTTCCTGTAACTTGTTGGCAAATGTTGGAAACAACACTTTTTGAACTTGAACTTGGAAGAGACCAGTGTGCATATTATCTTTGCCCGTGTGTGTATCGTAGGCACAATGTATTGACGCCGCGCTCACGTGGTCGTGCTTGCCGAAATAAATAGCCTCTCCCGGAAAAGTCGCGCGTATTAATTATACCAACCGCAACACAGATGTAAAAGTGACATCGGGCTGATATCAGCATGCAGCTGGGGATGCCACTGTCCAGGTTAAGATGCATATTTTGTATGTTAAAACCTTCAAGATGCACATTTATTAAACTACTGAGAATTTCTGTCATATACATTTGCCATTCCATTGCCAATTTACCATGTACTATCACTTTCAAAAGTCGGTCCACGCGGTGAGCGCGGCCAACTTCGCATTTCGCTGAATTCGAACTTCGGGTATTGCCTATGCATTCAGCGACTACTAAGGGCCAACTTGACTCATTTCCACTCAACTATGGAGACCCTCTTATGACCTTCTCCCGCTATCGCTGACCAGCCAACTCCCCCGACTCCAAGTGGTAGGCAACGGTAGGCGGAGAATGCAAAAGGGAAAGGCGTTAGGTGTTTTTCACTCTTACGAGTAGCGGGCTTAATTGTATTCTTCATAAATCGAGGGAATAGATCGACGAACCGAGCACCACAAAGCAATTTTTTGAGGATAATTCTCGACTTTGCGTTTTACCCTGGACAGCTAACTCCCCGGACCTTTCTCCTATTGAGAATGCGTAGGGTAACATTGTGAATGAGTGGCATTGCGACGGAGAAATAACCGAGTAAAACTTTATAAGTCTTTATTGGAATTCTTTAAGCCAACGTCCCCGTGAAATAGAACATTTGGTTGGGTCTCTGCAGTCACGATTACGATCAGCAACTGAAAATAATGGCGATATTACGAAATATTAAAGTTGTTCTCTGATGAATGAACATTTTGTTTTAGATTTCCGTTACCATAGTTAATATACTGAAAATGACTATCCCAAATTATCTAGTACACTTATCTTCCTAACCTTATCAAATATTGACTCATTCCCAGTAATTTTCGCTGCAAAATGAACGCCAACTTAAAGTTTAAACCACAACTTCTATTTCGTTCGAATATATTCTAAATAACGAGAACATTTTTCATGTTGCTTATTTGAAAATCTTATCTTTTTTATATGAGCAGTTTTTCATCGTAGTGTTAGCGGCAAGAATTGAAATCCGCGCGGACGCACGAACATCACAGCGGAATGATACCTTATCAGGGGAGAACTATCTGGCGCAGCGGAATGTGTGCTACGGCCCTGAGTTGGAGAAGAGGAGCTACCTCGTCTGGAGGCGATACATAGCTGTATGAGCCCTGGCCTGGGAAGGAGCTCTTGTTGTCTCAGAGGAACATACTTTTTTCAAATAAAGTTTTGAAAAGATAAAAGTCCTTGGCTCACTTTATTTGAATCTAACATCAGAAGTGGGATTCCTCTCTACGCTCCTGACAACGTGGGAGGGACATTCTTGATTGTCTCTGGCTGCGGAAGGAATGGAGGAGTTACTCGCCGCAGTATTGAGGAAGATTGAGAGCAGCCAAGGAACTTCCGAGCATGCTGATCTTCCGCTATTTCACCCAGAAACTGACGATGCTCATCGTTGGTTACAGCAGATCGAAGAAATCAAGAAAGAACTTTCCTGGTCGGACGTGCAGATGCTTGTAAGAGTGGGGCGCTATTTGACTGGTGATTGCAAGGTATGGTTCGAGAGCTGGTCTCCAGCAGTTCGCAGCTGGCCCGTCTTTAAAACCGAATTTTTGGAGCTTTTTCCTCCGCGAAAAATTCTTGGCCGTTTGCTCTGTGAAGCCGCTGCTTGTAATAGTTCGAATTTTAATACTTTCACTGCATATGCCCATAAGAAGTTGGCCCTGCTTAAAAACTTGAGAGCTCAATGGGGAGCTGAGGACTTAATTGAATTAATTGTGCATGGCATTAGCGATGGGAAAATCCAAGAATCGGCTACTATGCGCAGTTTTACCTCTGTCTCTGATCTCGTATCTTACTTAAGCTCCATTCCACATATAGCGCGTGCCGAGGTTGTCGACGGCGGTTACAAGGAACCTAGTCGAGAGGGAACTACAGCTCGCGCTATTAAACGGCCGAAACTTGAATTTAAAAGACAGAAATTCCCTTTAAAATGTTATCTTTGTGGACAAATTGGGCACAAGCAAAGCGCTTGTCATTTAAAAACTAATCGGCAAACTAGTTAGAGTTTGCCTTCTCAATCAAGTTCTTCCAAGGGCGCTGACAGTACGAGTAATTCGAAAAAGTGTAACTTTTGTTATAAGCGGGGACATTTTGGGGATGATTGCTATCTCAAAGCCTCGATAGAAAGGCGTAGAAGCCAAATTAACCTTGTGAGTTGCGAAAAAACAGTTGTTCCCACCAAAGTAAAGGTTGACGGTAAAACCTATATGGGGTTGATCGATACGGGGGCAGATGTATCCTTGATGCCCGATGCCTTTTTAGACACCTTCTCCCCTAAACTAGTGAGGCACGAATTTCCCAACACGGGAATTACTCAAGGGAGGCTTGTGACCAAACATAATTTTGAAGCCACAGTAGAAATTACTGGACAGAGCACGAAACTTACTTTCATGATAGTCCCTGCCACGTGCCTCGATTATGACGTCATCATAGGCTGTAATTTATTTAATGATACGCGACTTGCAACCGTCACGGATTGCGAGGGGACGCGAGTAGTAAGACGACAGCTCCCAGGTGTCATGCGTGTTTTGGAGGATACACTGGGTACCCTCATTTTGCCTAAAGAACATTATTCTCAGATAAGTCTTGTTCTCAATAATTACGCTGATATGGTTACCACCGGAACGGCGGTTTCAACTGTGAATAATGCCTTCTTAGAGATCAATTTGACTGATAACTTCATTGTTAACCGACGGCCTTATCACCTGTCCGCAAGCGAACGTGCGGAGGTTCGTAAAATCATAAATGATTTGCTATTCAATCGCGTCATTCGAGAGAGTACGTCGCCATATGCTAGTCCTATCCTCCTAGTTAAAAGGAAACAGGGGACGTACCGAATGTGTGTCGACTTTCGTGAGTTATATGCCCACACGGCGAAGGATAGATATCCTTTACCACGAATTGATGATCAGTTGGACAGACTTGGGCGAGGGAAGTTTTTCACGTCCCTTGATATGGCGTCTGGGTTTCATCAAATCCCCATACACCCGAATTCCATTCATAAGACTGCTTTCGTGACCCCCGATGGTCATTTTGAATATCTCCGCATGCCGTTTGGCCTGGCAAACGCACCTGCCGTGTTTCAGAGGTCAATTAACGCTGCTTTGGGGGATCTAAACCATACCATTGCCCTCGTCTATGTGGACGATATCCTCATTCCATCCGAGACTGTTGAAATGGGATTACTATGCCTGGAAAAAGTTTTGCAAGCTTTAAAAGCCGCTGGGTTTTCGCTGAATATAAATAAATGTAAATTTCTTCAGCCAAAAATTGAATATCTCGGACATGAGATTTCCGAGAAAGGCAGCCGTCCAAGTAAGAATAAAGTCAACGCATTGACTAAATTGCCTAGTCCTACGGATGTAAAACAAGTCCGTCAATTTATGGGATTAGCTGGATACTTCCGAAAATTCATTCCCGAGTTTGCGAGTCGTACTGCATGCATTAACGCACTTACTAAAAATAATGAAAGTTTCATTTGGACGGTTGAGCACGAGGAGACTAAAAATTACGTAATCCGCTGTTTGACTGCCGAGCCTCTCCTGGTGGTCTTCTACCACAACCTACCTACTGAGCTACATACCGATGCGAGTGCAAGTGGGTATGGAGGAATTCTTATGCAAAAATACGACGGGCAAAACAAAGTGGTCGTGTATTACAGCAAACGTACGTCTCCCACAGAAGCGAAGTATCATTCCTATGAATTAGAAACTTTGGCCATAGTTAATTCCCTTAAGCATTTTCGAATGTACCTGATAGGGATAAAATTTTTAATTGTCACCGATTGCAACTCTGTTAAAGCGACTGTAAATAAGCGAGATATTGAACCTCGAATCGCCCAATGGTGGACATATATGCAGGATTTCAATTTTGAAATAATTTACCGCAAAGGCTCTAGCCTAAGCCATATTGATTACCTTAGCCGTAATCCCGTTTCCGTATTTAGAACTTGTCGTCACGATTCGTGGTTGCATATCGAATAAAAAGGCAACGCGGAAATTCAGCAGATGCTTTGAGTTACGCGAGGGAAAATTAGACTCAAACCAATACGTTGAGAAAGATGGATTGCTTTGTCACCAACAGGTTATGAAAGATAAGCGGAAAGTATTACGCTATTATGTCCCCCGCCAAAGTAGACTTGGACTCTTACGTTTATTTCTTGACGAGCAATGTCATATCGGAATAGAGAAGACGATAAATTCGATTTTGTTGCATTTTCGGTTTCCTCGATTGAGAACAATAATGAACTTGATAAGAATCGAGACGAGGTTGATGGCAGAATGGCCGAGCGTTCTGTGGAGGATTCAGTTGGTCTTGAACGCTACTTTGCAAAAAGCGGTGTTTGTCCGCTTCAGGTACTGATGGGTATAGAAGTTACCACCCCACTTATACAAGCTGCTTTAAATAATTTGTCACATGATTTAACACCTGTCAGAAATTTGAATGTTGACAGGAGGCGTGTAAGCGAACGACTCCGGCCAGACGAATCGTCCAGCGCTGGAATGAACATCAAAAGGCGTGACACCATGCAGTACCAAGTTGGGGACTTCGTGCTGCTACACCGGGCGAGCAAACTTCACGCGAGCAAGACGGACTTCGAGTTTCTTGGACCATACGAGATCCGGGAGGTCACACGCGAGGGCCGCTATGGATTGAAGCGGGTTGGTGCCGGCTGGCACAAGATCATTAAGGCAGCTAAGGAGCAGCTGCGACCATGGCCGAAGGATTGGACGGCGGCGACTGACATGAATGATCTCATCACTCTCCTTGAGAGTGCACATTGATAATGGGTAAGGACAGTTCTGATTGTATTCTGAAGTACCTTGTACATTAAAGCGTGGAGACGTACTCTAAGGTTGAATTCCGAGGTACTTTGTGCCTCGAAGCGTGGAGACGGACACTCTTGTTGGCATTCCAAGGTATTTGATACCTTGAAGCGTGGAGACGGACACTCTTGTTGGCATTCCAAGGTATTTGATACCTTGAAGCGTGGAGACGGACACTCTTGTTGGCATTCCAAGGTATTTGATACCTTGAAGCGTGGAGACGGACACTCTTGTTGGCATTCCAAGGTATTTGATACCTTGAAGCGTGGAGACGGACACTCTTGTTGGAAATCCAAGGTATTTGATACCTTGAAGCGTGGAGACGTGCACTCTAATGGTTGAAATCCAAGGTATTTGATACCTTGAAGCGTGGAGACGTACACTCTTATGTTGGTATTACGAGGACCTATTGCCTCTTAAGTACAGAGATGAGCACTGATTATTTGTTTTGGTTGTCAAATGTCTTGTTTACCCTGAGGCAGGTAGTTGGAATGTTCTCAGTGTGTGTTTTGTTTTCCGAGGTCCTGAGTGCCTCGTGGTATGGGTCTTATTGCCCCATTAATGCATTCTTTTAAAGGTGTGCCTCTAAGTTCCTTGGGACCAACGAGGGTCCTTGACATGCCTGCTCTGATGACTATAAGTGTGTTCTAGCAGCACTCGTTACAGCTTGATAAACTGGAAATCGCTGATTAGAACGACGGGCACGTAAGTTCGCTTTGTGTCCATTATAAACTGTGCTAAAATGAATACTTGTATTTTCAGAGATTGGCTTGTAGCAGTTCCGAGAGCGTAACTGCGTCAGAATGGCCGTGTTAGCGGCAAGAATTGAAATCCGCGCGGACGCACGAACATCACAGCGGAATGATACCTTATCAGGGGAGAACTATCTGGCGCAGCGGAATGTGTGCTACGGCCCTGAGTTGGAGAAGAGGAGCTACCTCGTCTGGAGGCGATACATAGCTGTATGAGCCCTGGCCTGGGAAGGAGCTCTTGTTGTCTCAGAGGAACATACTTTTTTCAAATAAAGTTTTGAAAAGATAAAAGTCCTTGGCTCACTTTATTTGAATCTAACAGTAGGTATTTTTAGATGGAGTGCATGTCGTATCTGAGAGCGATAAATCAATTAAGTTATATCTCCACTGAAGGAAAACTCATTCAAAAATGACCGCATTCATTTCTAATAAATTGCAATCCACTTTTTGTAGCTTCATTCGCCATAGTTTTGCATTTATTTTATCCTACTTAGGGTTTTATCCTTTTTTAGGTAATATCGTAAAGTGTAATTTTCAGTGATGATATGTGTTGGATGAAATAGGTATGACTTCGCTTTGCGTATTTAGAAATCAGCTTCGAGTGGCGTTACACTGAAGGCATGTTTCAATGTTAATTTTGCTCTATAGTCTGTAATTCGTCTTACATTGTTTTTATTGGTCTGTTAAATTCACTGCGACTGTGTTTAAGAAGTTTATACAAAACAAAAAGATTCATTCACTTCAAGTATATCCATCACTCAGCTCTCCGTTCCTGAACGAACCTCTAATTTCTAGAAGCTATGTTCACTATGGTGGCAATATAATGTGGATATGTCGTAACACTCCACTGACCTCTCTGACTATGGAATCTATCAGTCACGCAATGGGGGATGCTATAGCTAATGACATTTTTGTGAAATCCAAGGTATCAAACACACGACGTAATTTTAATTAGGTAGCTATTTTTATGCTCCTTTGGACGAGATTGTTTCACTACACAGCGCAAAACCTACACTTTCACGCGCACTGACGAAAAATGAGCTGCTGAGGAGATATCAGGGACTCTAAACTGTTTAAATCTGTCAATCCTTTAGCATGAATAGATTGGTTTGATAAATCAATATATCCAATCGCAAGGCAATCAAATAATAAATTCAGTTTGAATACATTCTCGTAAAAGCAATGCCATACTGTGAAAAACATTGTGTGCCTCATTGTGAGAGTACTTCAAAGCTCTATGCCAAATTCAGTGCACTTGACTTCGGTCACAAAAAAGTTGTGATATTTTCGTGGCACAAATAATAGGGTTAGAGTTAACGTTTCCAGGCTTGGATTGTTTCCTTTCATTATGCCCAGATTATTTTCAAAAATTAATTAAGTAGTGACCGATCACTAGTCATTACCTTAAGGGAAATTCGGAGTGAATATTGAATAAATCTCAACTCCCGATTGCAAAAGAATGATCGGACTCCCATCAGTTACTCATCCCAGGTGAATACTCGGCGTTTATTTTTCTCTTATTGGTGTTTATGAAATTCTCAACGGTCTGTGTATCCAATCAATATATATTTTGCTACAGTTCAAAAATGGAAAATCGTTGCATCAGTAATTAATGTGTGTGCTGGAGGCTTTCCAAAACCTCCAAATTTTCGTTCCGATCCGAAGGTTTATTTTTCTCTCCATCCTACTTGAAAACAGCGAAATTCCGATTCAAACACAATTCTTTAAATTCTCTGTAAAACCAATCTCCATACATTAATTTATCCTTTACTGAATGACGTAGTTATACTTCCCGGAAAGGTAACCCGTTTCCCCAGCTCAGAATTTTCCTCATTTTCCTTCATTTTGGACTATTACTACTTTATAAACTTCATTACCTGCGCTTTATATGATTAATTCACATTTCACATATCACGCACCTTTTCACCTGCGAAATAGACATCGAGTCCCGTGGCTGACTGGCTAAATAAATCTTGGCCATCTGCAAATCTACCAAAATTAACAGTTACCTGCTACTTTCCATCGCAATTTTATCCCTTTCCATACATGTATTATCAAATTGTCAGCGAACAATCTAAAATCAATGGTAATAAGAAATGGCCCGGCCTGAATCCTCTTCCAACATATACCCATTCCGATTCGTCATTTATTACCCGTATACCGCTTCATCCCCGTGAGGTTTTATAATTATGCGCCTAAACTTCCAGTGTACTCCCTACTTCTGCAGTAATATTTATTATTCTCGTCCAATGTACTCTGTCAAAAGTTTTCCAGCAGTCTAAGAAGCAAATAGAGACATAGTGGCTATTATCTATAAATAAATGTTAGAATAATCATCACCAGAAATGCGTTTCGCGTCCCGCTCTCTTTCCTTAACCCATACTGGTCTTCACCGAGGAAGTCTTCCGCCCTTTCCCCGAGTTCATTTTAACAGCTATCTTAGCTATTTTTATTACGTGCAAAATAAAAATTCTGATATCTTAACATTATCTTTTTTTTCTCATTGTCGGGAAAGGTTTCCGAGCTGATTTCGCAACAGTGGATTTTGGCAACGTATTTACTATAACTTTATAAATTACTAGTTTTCCTGCATGCAAACGAGGCTACTATCTGTCCCCTTTGCGCAGGTTAATGATTCTTGCCATGACGACCTATGTCATAAGGAGAGTACGGGAAATTATCGCCTTCTTTCTCCCACAAGAAATACCGGCCGAAGTCCTCCCACAAGAAAGTCCCAGCCGAAAACATTTCACGGGTTCTTCGGCTGGCGAATTCTTATGGGAGTGGGGATTGGTTTGTTTTGGCTATTCGTTGTCGGAGGGAGAAGGGCATGTGAGGTCTCATAGAGAGTAAAAAACATACTCAAGTTGTGCTTGTCGTAGCAGTAAAATTGGCCCCCAGAAGTCATGGAACGCGTATGCAATACGTGAAGCTCGATTTCAACAGAACTCGGAGATGGTAGCGCTCACCGTGTGGACCGACTTTTGAAAGTGATAGTACATACCATTTTATCTGTAAATAAAAGGCGCAACTTTTTTATACTTGCACGTTTTTAATACGATTTCTGTGTGCAAAGATATTAAGGATTGAAAAGTTTGATTGTCCACCATTTTGAAACGGTGTATTAGAAAATAATTAAATATCGTATGCTACATTAAAACATTGTCATTAACAGCTGTAATAAATACCAAGTCTTGATCTTAATTACCTTATTATTTAGCAGGGTTTCCATGAAAAACGCATACCGACAGACAGCTGAATAACGGTGCGTTTTCGGAAAAATGTCCAATTGAATTTTTTTTCTTATTTTGACCTGCTTAATCATATCCTAAAATATTATAGAGTTATTACGAAACACCCTGTATAATAAATATTTGCGTCATTTGCAATTACAATATTCACTTCATTCTTTTGGCCGCTGCTTGCTCAATATTAACTTCATTCTTTAAAGTTCTTTATTTAAAAATAAAATTATAATATGGTATCTATTATGGAAAAAAAATTTCGCTGACAATAATTTAAGCTTCCTAAAGATTTACTCGTTCTTCTGAAAGAGCTTTCGGGTTCTGCTGCGTTTGTGTTTGTTGATCTGGATCTTTCGCTAGAATTGCAGGCATCAGGAATAAGCATAATTCCTTGTAAGAATTATACCAGCAAACATTATTCCTGATCATGCTGCATGCAATGGTTGCTTTCGCTCGAGATCCACATACAAAGACGCAGCAGAACCCGAAATCTCTTTCAGATGACTTGAAAATCGCTGCGAAAGCCTACTAGATCCAGAATTATTCCTTCTATAGCATCTCCACTTTTCTTCGATTCATCATCTGGGGCAAGTTTCACAAAAAAGTGTACGGGAACCCATTATGGGCCCAGGCGAAGCCTTCGAATGACTAAAAATCACCAAGGATATTGGCACTGAACATGTTAAAAGAAAAACTTTGTACAAGTCCACAATATGATGTATTTTACCGATCGATTTTAACGTCTGAGCGTCATTGTCAAGGTATGTATACCTCCATTGTCAAGGTATGTATACCTTGACAATGACGCTCAGACGTTGAAATCGATCGGTAAAATACATCATATTGTGGGATTATACAAAGTTTTTCCTTTAACATGTTCCGTGCAACCAAATTCCACGAAGTATCGCCTGCCTCCATTGATATTAAGGATATTGGCGTTTCTACCTACCAGGAATATTGCTTTTCCGTGAAGTGCCAGCTTTTCCAAGAGAAATTCTCCCAGCGGTTTATTCGGATCCAGGAGAGGCGGTGCTGGTGGGCCGCTTATAATATTTTCACTTTCCATCTTGACAGTGTCTGACTACTCCGTGCTCAGTGATGCTGGAACCTTTCCGCCTCCGAAAACCGTAGTGAAATGACACCCCGCCTCAAGAGCTCCGAATTCAGATCGCGATAACGGCACTTTTCGGAGATACCGATGGACCAACAGGCTAATTACGTTATCGGGAAGGGCAACAAGGCCAATACTCAAGTCATCTAATAAAACATTCACGAATAGGTGTTAGTTATTCGAAGTGGGGCACCAAAAGAATTTTCTATCATCGGAGTGTCTATCCTCTTAGAAGTTGTGATATATTTAGAAATAGTTTCTGCATAAAAAAGACTTGTCTCACTTTCCTATATGTATGCACCCTTTTAACTGATTTGGGTTAGTGCGGTGTGAAAATGTTAATCTTTGCCGAGATATGGAGTGGAAAGTACATTACAAGGGCAATGTGAAAAGTTATCGGCCTGGCAATGAAAGACTGTAATTTTTATGTCAAAAATGCATTTATTTTTCCACATCGTCCCCCTTTATGTCTATTCACTTTTTTAAAACGTTTTTCAAATGAGTAGACTCCATGACGGAAGTGCGATTCTGGTAGGTCTGCAAAATAACCATTTGCGGCTGCCATAACATCTTAATTGGACTCAAAACGTTTTTCATCTACAATTTTTTTTAAATGTGGGAATAGGTGGAAGTCATATGGTGCCAAACCTGGTGAATAAGATGAATTTTCCCATTATTTTTAGTTCAAATCCCTCAGATTTCCCAGTGCCAAAGCAACTTTGTGGGCTGAGGCATTGTCCTGCTGAAAGATGATTTTCTTTTTTGCAACCCAGGCCTCTTCTCACGTATTTTCTCATCCAGTTGGTCCAGAAGACTTGCGTAGTATTCACCATTTATTGTTTTACCATTTGTAAGGTAATCAATTAGAAGAATCCCTTTTGCATCCCAGAAAACACTGGCCATCACCTTTCCGGCAGATGAAATCGACTTCGCATTTTTTGGGGCAGGTCCGCCGGCTTCCACCCACTGCTTCTATGTCTTTTTTGTTTCTGACCTGTAGTGGTGGACCTACGTCTCATTGACAGTAACAAATCAGCGCACAAAATCAGTTCAATTATTTTGAAAACGGTCCATCCATTGCTGAGAAATTTGTTTACGCACTTGCTTTCGGTCAGCATTTAACAAATGCGGCACTCTAAATGCACAAAGCTTTTTCATATTTAATTCTTCATGAAAAATTTATCGTACTCTTTCCTCTGATATGCCTATGTCCTCAGCTATTTCATACACCTTTAATGGCCGATCGTCCAAAACCATATTGTGCATTTTCTCGATGTTTTAATTTGTTCGGCCACGTTTAAACTCTGCCACCCATTTTTTAACTCTCGATAATGAAGGAGCAGAGTCTTTATAAACCCTCACCAACTTTGGATGAATTTCCGTTCGCAATTAACCGTCCAAAACGGATAGTTTTATGACAGCACGATACTCCAGTTTATCCATGTGAACGAAACACACACAACGCGTCAACTTCAAAAAGGCGTGTCAACAATAAAATGTGGCAGCTCAACTTGAAATTTGATTTTCACTGTTGGGAAACGTGAACGAATATACATGTAACAAAACCAAAATTTTATTGGTACTTACATGGCGTGTGTAAGGCGCCGCTGTGTAAGGCGCCTCACCCTCACCTCACCCTCGTAATTCGATTCTTAGTCTCAAGCGAGACTTGGTGGAACCGATTCATACTTTAAATTAAACGTTGGTGATTCCTCAAGGTTTAATTAAAGAAGCACCACCTCGGTTTCGACGTCATGGTGAGGTTTGACTTCGAAACCCCGGTCATGTTTTTTTTATGAATTCATTTTTTTCTACAATAATCTAGACCAGATATCTCATCATCAGCAGTCATCAATCCGAAGGTAGGTTTGCTACAGCTCTCCAATCTAAGATAAACGATTGATTCCTACTTAATTCTTCACTTTTACGTGCTTCCCAATTTTCTTAGCCTATGCCATTTTTGGTGTTCCTCTCAAATTTTTCCCATCCATTCATCCTTCGGTTATTGTCATCACTGGACATTGGGTCGTAAAATGTGCCCAATTAGGTTGTCTCTCATTCCTCGCAATGCTTTAGCTGTACTTAATATCTCTCCAACTCTTCGTAGGACTTCGTAGTTGGTGATTCTCTCGGTCCATTTGATATTCATCATCCGTCGATAACACCAGATGTCCATTGCTTCCAATCCTTTTGCTCTAATTTTCAAGGATTGACTGCCATATTAGGGGATAGGTGGATTTGAGAGATACGAAGGCCAATGTTAAAGTTTTACGCCTAGCTTATGATCTAATATGAACACAGTGTTCATGTCCATGGCGAAAATCGAACTCATTAATTTTGGGTTAGCAGGCTAACGAGTAACCAACCAGGTTACAGTGGTCAGCATCATCATTAGTCATCAATCCGAAGATTGGTTTACTGCAGCTCTCCACTCCACTCTCTGCCAACCGCTTAATCCCTACATAATTCTTCTATTTGACGTTCTTCATAATTTGTCCGATCTATTTCATTGTTGGTCTTCCTCTTTAATTCTACTCGTACAATTTTCCTTCCAATATTTTTTTTAATACTATGTTGTGTCGCAAAATATGTCCAAAAGGTTTGTGTCTCCTTCTTCGCAAAGTTTTGATCACACTTCTTTTCTCTCTAACTATTCAAAAGACTTCCTCATTATATGTTTATCTTATTCCAATTAATCTTCGTCATTATTCGGTAACCTCACATCTCCATTGCCTCCTATATGTTCTGCTCTGCGGCTGTTACTGTCCAGGCTTCACTGCCATAGAAAATCATGCTCCAAATATATTGTTTCAATAAAGTACTTCGATACTTCCAGGCTTATGTCACTTGCTGTTAACAGACTCCTCTTGGTCTGGCTAGGGATTTTCTGTTTAAAATGTCTTTCTTGCTTCTTCCATCGCTAATAATCATGTTTCCCAGATACCAACATTTTTTCACTTGCGTAAGTTTTTGCTGCCCAAGTTTGACGGTGATTCTGGCTTCTTAGCTTCTTTCAGAAATCATAATCTTGATCTTCTTGACATTAATCTTCCCTTTTTATTTCTTCATTTTTTGTCGATTCGGTTCAGCATTCTCGTCAAAACTTCCTTCTTCTGAGCAAAAATTGATAAGTCATCAGCGAAACATAGCATGCTGTTTTTCTCCATGCACATGTATTCCCATTTTTAATTTTTCCTTTATTTCATATATTCATTTGCGATGTAAATATTAAAGATAATGGGTGACCAAGCACATCCTTGTCGTACTTATATTCTAACTTCTACTTCATCTGCATCACATCCACGTTTTACCTATGCCAGATGTTTTTCATATAGCCTGTATACTAATAATCAATTTGAAAATCTTGTTCTGTAACCAGTCATTTTCCACGTTTATCTTCTTAGCGGGTGGATGCCAAACAAAGTGATTGTAACTACATGGCCATTTTCAGCTGAACTCATTCATGCTCTCTCCTCTATAGATTTGTACTTTATATAGGTAATGGAAAAACCCACCCGTGGAGAGAACCTCCTAGACGTCATGCTGTTAAGACCTGACAATTAGGTTCAGATAATTGATGTCCTCCCGGGAATTAGCGACCACTCAGCTATGGGTGCATAAGTTAACTGGAATAGTGCTCAGATTAATGGGACGGAAAGGAAAAGACTATGTCAATATATGTATACATGATATGATTTTTCGGTTGTGAAATTCGGGGTCGGCATTTGTTTTGAGAATTTCTTTACGGAACAAAGAGGTTCAATTCTTCCTCCACTGTCTCCTTAAATGCCTCCCAGATTTCTTCAACATTTTGACCTCCTCATACCCACCCAGAGTACTTGTCCCTAAAAAATGACTGGAACCCTATACTGTCTCCATGATTTTTTGACATAGTGTCTTTACACTTTACAGGCCATATGAATAATAAGCTAGCAGTGATAAAATGTGGTTTGTATTGCAGATCAAGCATAAGTGAGGATATTAGTACCACAAGGATGTGCTTGGTCACCCATTATCTTCAATATTTACATTTCAAAAAATATATAAAACATAGGAAAAATTAAAAGTGGGAATACAAGATCATAAAGAAAAAATCAGCATGCTACGTTTCGCTAATGGTATTGCAATTCTCACACAGAAGTAGTAAGAGTTGACGAGAATGCTGAACTGTATCGACTAAGAATGAAGAAATACAACGGGAAGAATAATGTCAAGACGATCAACAATATGATTTCTGAAAGAAATTGAGAAGCTAGAATCACCGTCAAACTTGGGCTTCAAAAATCTGCGTATGTGGAAAAATGTTGGTACATATCTGGGAAACATGATCATCAGCGATGGAAAAAGCGAGCAAGACATTGTGAGCAGAAAAACCCAAGACAGACCAAGAGGAGTCCGTTGACTGTGGGTAGTATAAGCCTGGAAGTAAGGAAATACTTATTTAAAACAATATATTCATATAACAATATATTTTTATAAATATGCATCTTCTATGAGAGTGAAGCATGGACAATAACAGCCGCAGAGCGCAAGAAATAAGAGGCAATGGATATATGAGGTTACCGAAAAGTGACGAAGTTTGAATGTACGAAGATAACCACTAAAAAAGACTACTTATGATGAGTTATAGAGATCTTATGTACAATGACAGATTTGCGAAGAAGGAGCCCCTATTTGGGCATATTTTTCGACACAACTGTCTCTAGCGGTAACAATAATCGAAGGATGAATGAATGAGAAAAATTTCAGAGGAAGAGCAAAAATTGACTGCACTATTTAAATTATGTAGGATGTAAAAGCAAATGATTAAGTAGGAATATAGCGTTAATATCAAAGGAGTGTAGATTGGACAGCTGTTGCAAACCTACCATCGGATATATGACCGCTGATGATGAGATATCGAGTCTATACTAATGCGGAAAAAGTGAATTAATAAAAAATCGACCGGGGTTTTGACGTCAAACGTCACCTTGGCATCGAAACTGAATTCGTGCATTTTAAATAACACCTTAAGGAATCACTAGTGTTTCATTTAAAGTATGAATCGGTTACACCAAGTCACGCTTGAGACTAACAGTTGAATTCATGTATTTTTCACTCCATATCACGCCCAAAGGTAAACATTTCTACACCGCACTCAGCCAAAGTAATAAACCAATCATTGCGATTGCACAAATGACATAGTACGCAGTCACGCGCTCGGGTGCAAAGATATACACCGAAGATGGTGGCATTCACCATTAATAAATCATTTGACTTGACCGGGATTCGAACTCGGATCTCTCCCAATTGGGAAATTGGGTTCGAATCTCAGTCAAGTCGAATGATTTTTTCATGGCAAATTTCACCGTCTTCGGTGTATACAAAGCAATTAAAATGGTGTACACATAAAGGAAAGTGAGATAAACCTTTTTTATGCTAAAACTATGTTTAATTATATCACAACTTCGAGGTTGGACACTCCGATGACAGAAAAGTCTTTTGGTCCTCCGCTTCGAATAACTTAACCAATTCGAAACATTTTTATTAGATAACATGAGTATTGACCTTGTTGCCCTTCCTGATAACGTAATCAGCCTGTAAGTTCATCGGTATCTGCAAATAGTGCCGTTATCGCGATTTGAATTCCGAGCTCTTGAGGCGGTGTGTCATTTCACTACGGTTTTCGGAGGCGGAAAGGTTCTAGCATCACTGAACACGGATTAGTCAGACACTGTCAAGATGGAAAGTGAAAATATTATAAGCGGCCCACCAGCACCGCCTCTTCTGGATCCGAATAAACCGCTGGGAGAATTTCTCTTGGAAAAGCTGGCACTTCACGGAAAAGCAATATTCCTGGTAAGTAGAAAGGCCAATATCCTTGGTGATGTTTTGTCATTCGAATGCTTCGCCTGGGCCCCTAGAGGATTCCTGTGCACTTTTTTGAGAAACTTGTCCAAGATGATGCATTGAAAAAAGTTGGAGACGCCATAGAATGAGTAATTCTGGATCTAGTAGGCTTTCGCAGCGATTTTCAAGTCTTCTGAATGAGCTTTCAAGTTCTGCTGCGTCTTTGTATGTGGATGTCGAGCTAAAGCAACCATTGCAGGCAGCATGATCAGGAATAATTTTTGCTGGTATGATTCTTTACAAGGAATAATGGTTATTTCTGATGCCTGCAATTCTAGCGAAAGATCCATATCAACAAACACAAACGCAGCAGAACTCGAAAGCTCTCACAGAAGAACGAGTAACTCTTTAGGAAGCTCAAATTATTCAAAACTGGATATTTCATTTTCCATGATATATACCATATTAGAATTCACTTTTTAAATAAATAACTTCAAAGAATGAAGTAAATATTGAGCAGGCAACTGTAAAATAAATGAAGTGATTAATCCAACGCTAATGATCCAGAGAAGTGATTATATATGACTTAAGTTCTCAGTAAGTAAATATACATCATGCATACAAACGTGTTCCACCGATTTACCGCATTGTCATTTACAATACCTAGTGCAATAAAATGTTTTGTGGAAAAGTATTAAGTATTTACATTAACCATGAGTACTAAAATTCATCTCAAATTTTAACTAGATCTATATTTTTCTCCTGGCACGCAGATAACGCCTTCGCAACCAAATTTTGTTTTTGCAATTTTGATCGAATAGTAATAAAATAATTGAAGAATTTTAATTTAGTCACGGCCGAATGCATTTAGTACAATTGTTGAAGTCGTTCAAAATAAGTAATTAAAAACGGTAGCTTTATGTCATTGATTAATTAAAAACTTAACAATATGCGTGTTTTCCGCCGGTACTGAAAATCAACAAACTTGACAATACTCGCGGATTCCATTATCAACGTTCTTTTGTTGTTTATCGCACAACAACTTTGCTCCCGATCGTTTTGAAGGGCGCTACATAGTGCGCAGGGTCTCTAACAAACGGAAGACAAGTGCACTGTAGTGTTACGAAGTGATTAACTCAAAAGAGCGAACCGAAGACACCTATTATGTTTGGACATTCATGTGTCTCGAATTCCATTCCCCCCAAGCTCCATTCTGCACAGTTAAGGAGATAAGTCACCAGTAAGTTCTATCTATGTGTTCTCACTCTACTCACCACGACGCCTTGGCTAAAACCATCACCACCAGGTGGTGTTGCTAAAACCCCATTCAAGTGTGACGTCATTCCATATCGGCACACAACAGCTGTGAAATCTCCTTCAAGGAATAAGATGGATTTGGGAATGCCAACCATATATACCTCAGATCAGGGTTCTCCAAACGTTTTGCCTTTAGAGCCACATTGGGTACTCAAGCACTATTCAGCCCGCCGTAATTAGAAAATTAAAACTTGAGTTTTATCTAAAATAGAAAATTTTTCAAACCCACTTACTAAGTATGTGAGATTAAATTATCGTATACATATTAATGACGACGAACACAAATTCTCGTATTTTCATCACAGATTGCAATAAAACCATTGATGTAGATCATTAAAATCTTATCAAACTGAGGTTCAAATTTTGAATGGCAAATTCAAACCAGGGTCACTCGATTCGATCTATATGTCGCTGTATCGAAATCGATGTAGTAGTGCGATCGAGATATCGAACGACCTGGACTACAGCTGGTGACTTCAGATGTTCATCAGATAAATTATACCGTAGACTAACCATACCCGTACTCTATGGTTGCTTTATGACGTTATCAATATTTTACTTGATATGTGTCAGAGTTCAAAAATTCCTAAATATCAATGAAGTTTCTTCCTTGTATAAATCTGAAAAATTAGTCCAAACGGAACACCTCCGCATAATTCTTCTGCGGGGCTGATAAATCATGTCACGGGCTGGACTTACTTTACGGACGTGCTACTGGCCCACGGGCCGTACGTTTGAATCCCCTGGTTTTTAGTAATTCAGAGGAAGACATTTCTGCTACATTGAGAGTCCCTAGAATACTGCGATTGCTTCAGTATAAGGTAGTCGGACGGGAAAAACGACGGGTTCTTGTGTTCTCTGCTTTGAGGTGAAGTATTTAAGACGCGTAAAAAATTTGTATATTTTTAAATCAATTGTATAACGTATTATAAATGGCAGTACGTGCAATAATTTTGAGATATTGATATTTTCATACATTTTCACCAGCGCTATTTTTATATATATATTATTGAAACGATAATGTTGGTTGTATTTCCTGATCACTCCCAGGATTTCATTCTTTTAAATTTGGAAGACGCTACATACCGCGAAGGCGCACAAGAACAGTCTATATGATTTCCATTGCTCCCGCTTGCCATTTTTGTCTTATAAATCTAACAGGTATCATCCCAATTTCTCAGTAACTCAACATTTTATGCTCAGAAAACGTATGGATAAATATGTTTAGGCCTATAAAGCTAATTGTAAATATGAAACAATATTTGGTGGAATTTTACGCCCACTCAGCATCACCGAACATACACCAACCAACCAACACCAAATATATGTAATTTTAAAGATTGTTATGAGTTGAACAAGATTCCACATCCTAATCATTTGTACATATTTACCCTTTTCTTGAAAAACCAACGAATGAATACATGGATTAGCAGGGAGCCTTACTTTCTTGAAACGAGAGCTCTTTAAAAATAAGCCCATACTACGGGTAGAGAAAATTACATTTTTAATTTTTAATACATCGGCAATTCAAAACTCACTTCTTCAATTTGCACGCATTAACTTATCTGACAATACAGCTTTCAGAGTTTGACCATTCACTGTAACAATGCCAAAACCCTGAACATTTTAACCTTGGCCTTGTTTGGCGAATGAATACATTTTAAGAATGAAGAGTTCTCGGGTTTCACACTGGGTCAGGTTCTTCATAAATTCCGACGTTTCGACGAGTGACTCGCCCATCATCTTCAGGGATCCAGAAATCCAACGCAATTTCGATTTCTCAAAATTAAAGGCTCCCAGTAACTCAAAAGCTACAATGTATGGCATCTTATACCTACTTTATTAGGTATTGTTGGGAAAGAACCGGGTAGTCGGTTTCAAGCCGTCTACCCCTCTTTCAAGGCGAATGAACACCCCTTCCGCCACACACGTGGGTGAAATAGGTATTGGGAAAGAAGGAGCGGCCAATACAGCGTTTTCTTGTGTTGTGTCAGTGATGTTTTTTTGTGTTTTAATGAATTTGCGTTTCGATTATTGCACGTTTGATCTTCAAGTTTTCTTCAACGCCTGCTGCAGAGAATATACAGGTAAATATAATTATTTATACAGCACTTAATGTGGATTGTTTTGACACTAAGTAATCGTATTTAGTCCTTCGCTAGGTTTGGCGACCCCATGTATTGCCAAACATGTACAAATGGAGCCAAACCTGGTCCATATATTGGGGCAGGAGCAGGTAGTTCCCGGTTGTATTCCAGTAGTTTTTTTACGCTAAACAATTTTTCTCAGTAAAGTCTATAACACAATAATAATATTTTAACACTTTTATTACTGTAATCAATTGTGCCAAATTATTTTTTTAATTCATATGATTATTAATGAAAATTAATGACTGTTATGAATGTCTGAAAATGCCTCAAAATAAATTAAAAAGCAACTAAAATATATCATAAGAAATAAAATACGCTGGGCCTAGGCCTACTGTGTATTTTTATTGCTGTTCTTATAAAATGTTTATTTATTTTCAGGTTTGAAGACGCCTATAAATTACAAACGGAAGTCGGAACGACAGTCATGGAATCAAGAGAGTATGAAACAATCAGAGGTTAATGTCTAGTAGCGTAAGTTACCACAAAGCCTCAGAATAATTCAATGTGTCTCAAAGTAATTCGGAAAATTAGATTTCTGAAAGCTGGGAAAGAGGAATTGCCTCCTACCAAATCATCAACTAAAAGAATGGGAATGATAACAACTGTATTTTCCAAAGAACAAGAGCAGGAAAGAGTGGACCACCTATTAACATTAGAAGGACGGCGTTATAGTCTAGCATTGACCGACGTTTGTAAGTTAGCTTATGAGTTGTCAACCAAGATTAATTTATGGCTTTCATTTAATGTTGAGTTAAAAATGCTGGTAAGGATTAATTGGCTGGGTTTAGAGCGAGACATAAAGAAAAGGTTTCTCTACCAGACCCAGTAAACACATCTATCCCCAGAGCTGTTAGGTTTAATAAACAAGCTATTAAGAAATTCTTTGACCTACTTGATGGTATTTATAACAAGATCAAATATTATCCAACTGCAAAAGACAAATTTGGTAAAACTGGGATAACCACTGCCCCAAACGAGCCCTGTAAAGAGTTGGCCTTAAGAGGGAAAAAGCTAGTTGGTGTTTTAACATAAGATGAGCTTGGTGTGTTGGTTACAGCTGAAGCTTGCATGAGTGCCTCGGGTACTCTTATGCCAACAATGTTTGATTTTCCCTCTAAGAGAGAAAATCCTCCTCTGCTAGATGACGGACCTCCAGGGAGCTTTGCTCAGTATCATCCAAGTGGCTGGATGCAAATTTATATTTTCCTAAATTGGTTCCAAAAAATAATTAAGTTTAAAAACCCAAGTGAAGAAAAGCCAGCTCTTCTACTGCTATACGACAATGCCACTCATACAAAACGCCTTCAATTTATTAATATGGCAACGTAGTTATGTTATTCTATCCTCCACACTACTCCCATAGATGGCAGCCTTTAGATGTCATTTTCATGGCACCATTAAGTACTTATCACCAACAAGAAGTTTGCCAATGGCTTGCAATGCATCCCGGGAGAGCAGTCACAATAAATCAGGTGTGAAAGCTATATGGTAGTGCTTTTCTAAGAGCAGTGACGATGTAAACTACTATAAATGGGTTCAAAAGTACTGGTATCTATCCGCTCAACGGAAATGTATTCTCTGAGCACCTTTGCGCACCGTCACCGAGATAGACTGTAGAAGGGTCAATCTCCCTTCTACAGATGACGATTGTACATTTATGAGCTCTACCACAGCATTGATGCTGTTCCAAGCAAGTCTACAAATGAAAAAGCTGTGGATTTTACCGTCCACACACCCACGTCGGACAAGTCCTCAAGAGGATCAACTGTGCTGTTCCACAGCCTAGCCTCCCAATGAAGTTTCACCTATGTTGTCATCTTTCACTGTTCCATCCACAGCCTTGATGCCACCAGGTGAGATGATGTGAGGAATAAAACTAAAAAAGGTGTCAGAAGAAGAGGAATAGCCGTAGTTAAGACATCTTCTCCTAATAAACTGGAGTTAGAGAGTCTTCTGGAGGAGTAGAAAAATACGAGTAATACGAATAATACGAGTAATTAAAAAGTAAACAAAAAAGAAGAAACTATTCAAATATGAAACTTCAATAATCCCAGAAAATAAACAAGGTAAAGGATAGGTGAAACAAAGGAAGATTATTGGAAAGAAATTGTGTCATGAAAAGTGCAAATCTAAAGCCATTTGGCCAATCGAAGATTCAAGTGACGAAGAAGACAACAATGCATCGGATTGTGCCTTCATTTTTTGTAATAATCTATGTCCAAATTTTAAAGGCAAAGAGGGGTGGATACAGTGTTTAGAGAGCCGTGGTTGGGGCCGTGAAAGCTGTTGCGTTGCCGAGGAGCTTAATGACTGCGTTGTGTGTGATCTTTTCAATTAAAATTCCTAGTTTTACTGTTGAAATTAAATATTTTTGTTCATTTACAAAATAATATGTTAATTTTTATTTTCACTTTATAGCTGGGCCCGTGAAAAAACTACCGTTGCTTATGAATAGTTAACTATTGCCTATGTGAATTTTACCACTAACAATCTTTGTTTGATTGTTCTCAATAAATATATACGTTAATAAAAAAACTTTATTATTTCATTTTTACACAAGACTTACTTGCGTACCTGTTTTTCACCCACTAGTGGATTAATCCGGGTAATATGATTTTTTTCATTTAAAATATTATATATTTAAGAAAATTATAGATATATGAAACTTGTAAGGTCGTAAAAGTAAACATCATTAAGTACTTGTTTCATGTATAGCTTTACAACACTTTACTATCACAACTTAATCCTTCAGAAGCCATCATACCCAATACACAAAAAACACAATCGTGCAAATATTATTAGATAGTAGATAGAGATTTTATTTTTATATGCTTTGTGTTGTTTATTTCACTGTGAACGTTCTAATATCTGGAGACCGATACTAATGTTTATAAAATATAAAAATCTTTAGTAAAGTGCACCATTGTTGACGGTATCTACGTTGTTGCTATCCAAATTTAGCATGGGACTTATGAGCCCACGAAAGCACGCAAACGTTCCCTGTCTGCAAGTGGCAGGCAGGTTAAACGTGGGATGGCACAATGGACCAAAAGGTCTAAGTGCCAGGGGGGCTCCAGAAGGCCTTTGCCCACCCGTAGAATCTACCAACGTTTTGAAAATTTATATTTTCATCTTCAGAGATAACTGTGGAAAAATTAGAGTGAAATATCAGAATATGCAAATATTTGTTAAAGAAATTGGCATTTGCTGTGGTACTACATATTAGATTGAGATATTAGAACATGCAAACATTTGCTATGGACATTGACATTTGTTGTGGTACTACAAGTTAGATTGATGTATCACAATATGCACCCCTTAGTCTCCACTAGAAGCATTCATAATTCTTACAGTATTCTCTGAACTACAGAGTTTGACTTGAACTACTGAATTACTCTGAACTGCTGTTTATAACGTGATATCGATGACTGCACAGAATATTTCATAAATGTGTGTAAGAATTATATCATCATTGTTTATGTTATATAATTTGTCACAATGTTAGTTAAAATTTTCATGTTGTGCTCCTTTTGAACCTTCCTTTGTGTGAAGAACACCAAGGAATTGAGTTAGGTATTTATTAATTTACAATTCCCAATTGAGATGCACAATGTTTCATCGGATGCGATACGATCATTTCGCATAATCGAAATTCTTCTTGCACGCGAGGCTACTGTTATGGAACTAATTAAAATGGGTGAAGCCACTTCAAGAACTTCGAATACTTGCTATTGTACCTCGATAATAGCAATGATACTTATTAAAATCATGGTCGGAAATGTAAAACCGTGGTATATTCAGAGTACAAATTCATTTAGTGTTTTTGGTATGACTCTTTTTCCTGTTTGGGTATTAGTAACCACAAACCGTTTATCAAGTGAAGGTTGATTCGCCATTTTTGCGAATAATTATCTTTATTAATGTCTGTTGGACCTTTTCCAGGTCGACGCAGTCACTGGATTTACTCGAACATTTGACGAAGTTCGAACACTCAGCCTGACACTGGCAGAAAGTATGAGATACGGGAGACCTGAGACCAACATGTGTCATTTGGCAACAGGAGATAGTGTTGGTATTTGCATGGAGAATACAATTAACTACTACATTCCTGTGCTGGCTTCTCTTTACCTAGGGGCATCAGTGGCAACAATCAACCCTGAGCTCACTAAAAGTAAATGCATTCTAATCAACTTACCAATATTCACTATGATATTATAGACCACGCAGCAAATGTACCCAAGCCAGTGAGCTAGGAGGAAAACTCTTTGCTCAGTTTATTTTGTAAAAATTTTAAGATTTTTCGCGTATTTTTTGTTTATGCACAGATTTTACGTGAAACATTGCATTCATGTTCTCTTTAGTAGTATATATATTTAGATAAAAGTGAAATAATACATCATTCCGAAATGTTTTTTTGGTAATTCAATGCTATTTTAAACATGTAGCCTTATAGTGCATGTCATATATTTCGTAAATTCGATTAAATATATCTTTATGTACAGTTGTTACACTGAACGTGGAATAATGCACTTCTTATTTTTTTATTGTTGCTAACAAATTTCAGAGTACCACGACCAATTCAATGTTCTAAATAACGTATTAAAGTATATAGTTTTGTCCAAAATGTTGAATACCGTGACGAAAGCTCTTGTCTTAACGTGCTTTAAATAAGGAAAACATTTTAAAATGTCATTCTTTCATGATTTCCATTACTGCCTGCAATGTGAGTGCCAGCGCATATATCGGTCGAAGAATTTTTTTTCAACGCACATAAAAAGTTATTAAATATACAATCAGTGAGCCACGATTACCGCTCCAGCCCCTTTGTATGGCACATGCTAAACATTACATACATGCGTCTCACTTGTCTCAGACGTCACTTAGTGGAATAATTTCGCTTCGAACATGTTTTAAAAAAATACTTGGTACTGTTCCACAATCTTTAAATATCTAAATACAGACAATGTTTTCGGCACATACATACGAGACGCACATATCGTACTTTGTTAATGGCATATATAAGCCGAAACAATGGCTGGTCTTTAGACATTAAAAAAAGTGTGGAATAGAAAAAAGTATTTCATTTAAAATGATCGAAACATGCTATACTACCACCTACCAGATCAGAAAGTGATCCCAAATGACAATTTTAAGTTCTTTTATTGCATTATCACTATGGAATTATTTTGTACTTTTTTGGAGTGATAAGTATTGCTTGAAAATCATTTCAATAACTGGAACTTACAAGGAATATGCAGCTCACTGCCTTTGTGTTTTTTACAAATCGGCGTGTTTTTGCATAATAGTTATTCACCAATAATTCACGTAACGAATGATCTGCTCGGGGCCAATTGTGTAGCTAGGGTGACCAACTCTCCCGTATTTCCCGGGATCTCCCGTATTTGACCCTATTTTTTCACGATCTCCCGGGTCCTGTATTTTCCGTCTCTTTGGGTGAATTTCTCCCGTAATTTTTCGTCCAGTAAAATCGTTCAGTTTCAGTAATTTAAATTTTGCGGTCGAAATGCGTTTAAGCGTTTGAGAGAAAACGCAATTGATTCTATATTGAGTTTTTTCTATCGATTATCATATATTATTTTCTATATTTCGCTTCGGTAGTGCTACTCACAAAATGTTAGTTACTGTTTGTTCTCAGTTCAAATTTTAAATCTCCATGTGAAAGCAAATTCCTTGAATTTTATGATTATTTGTATTCTTACGTGTTTAACAAATTTGATGATAGTTTAAAGTGGACAGATGTTGGGAATTGGAGCAGTACAAAACTGATCAAATCAGAACTGCAAGTTGCCATGAACTTCACGTATTCTTGCACTGAATTTTTTGAATTTACAAAAAGTGATGGCAAACTATTGTCTGAACCAAAGTCTGTTGCAAAATATATTTAGGTCATCTTAAAGTATATAATAAAGTTCTTTTTAATTTTTTTTACAAACAATGCATTGCTTTTTTTCTTTTTTTTGTGAAATTTTGCTGTGTTCTAAATCTCCCTTATATTTGGTCAAGAATATAGAAATCTCCCTTATTTTCTTCAAAAATAGTTGGTCACCCTGTATGTAGCTTACCATTCAAAACTTCCGTAGCGGAATCTCAGCACAGTCCACGAGTGGAATACGTTCACCTCTTGTTGAAAAATCCAGAACTAGCGTTCCCATTTCAGTTTCTGACCCGCGTTACCAGCTAACCAGGGTCAGTCCATTGTGGTTAGAAATTCAACAACAGCGTTTCCATTAAACAGATAAGATATTTCTCCAATGGCCGTAAAATATATGCACCACTCGTCAAAAAAAAATTAAATACTTACTGTGTTGGTTTGCGGGAATGAGGTTCCACAACAGGGACCAACCACAGCCTCTCCACCAGAATACCCTCCTGTGGTAGTTTACGGGAAAATAATTTCCTCGCCAGGGACTACCACAGACACACACACGCAACCCAATTGGAATCCTTTGTAGGCTAATGAGACCTAGCTAAGGATTCCTGGGTTATAACCTGGGATCCTTCGGAGAGCTGTAGTGACTCTACTAAGGCTGCCAAGTTATTAACACAACCACACACGCAATCACACAAAACACTCACTCACACACACAGCAGGGCCCCAGATTTCTGGGAGAACAGCTCAAAAAGAGCGTTGTCAAATAGAAAAACAACAAACAGGGAACGAGGGTGAAATTCGTATACGCGTATTTCGACCACAAAGTGGTCCTCTTCAGCGAGCTGAAGGGAAAAACACTAGCAACACGAGGTTGAAAGTGAATGAAGAGGAGGACAATCCTAGAATAAATAGGGAAGGGACAAAAGGGTTAGGAAGCGGGGGGGAGGGTAAATTGGTAACGGCTAAAAGGTCATTGGTGAGCAGTGGGAATGTGGGTGAAGTGGAGAGTGGGGGAGGCGAGGAGGGGTGGGAGAAAGGGAGCCAATGGCCAATAGATGCGGTAGTGAAGGAACGTAACCGTTGAAGTAGGGAAGGGGGGTGGAAGCTAATGACCGTTGTAGGGTACGGTCCACTTGGCCTTCCAAACGCTCCAGAGCGCTTGTAGCGAGCTCCCAAGCGGTCCACTTGGGGCTCCGGAGCGCTCCCGTAGCAGTGAAGACGTCACTGACGACGTCATCGCTTTCGCTACCGCCAAGCTCCAAGGAACACTAGAGTCTGCTGGAGAGAGCCAGAGCGCTAGGCTGGTTATGGCGGAATTTCAAAGTGGACAGTTCGGAACTTTCTTGATGGATGTAATACAAGGGTTAGGTTCAGTCAATGTAAATAGTGTTTTGACTATTTTAAATTGTGATCTGCCTACAAGAATGTTAGAAATTTCTGAATTCATAGGGTAATCCTGTTTATTGTGCTAAGTTTCACATTAATATGAAGTTGACGTGATCTACGTCCTTAAATGTAAGAACAAGGCCAATACTCTTCTCCATTGCCCGTTAAGTGTACACGACCATTGGAGTTCAATATTTCTCAAGTTATTTATTTAGGTATTAACGTAAATTACTATTTCTTTATTTTAATATTTATATATGTACGATATATCTCATGTGAATATAGTTTATTAAAGTAAGTTAAATTATAATAATAATTTATTTTTCTTTACACGTAACCTGGAGTAAAATGTTTCTCGTGTTATCAAATTTTACTTGTGCATAATGAAACGAATAAATGATCAATGTGAAATCGGAATTGAAATAGTTTATTTGATTTTTGAAGTGTTGATAAATCAGTTTAATCATAAAGTTAGTCGCTCGGTCTGTTTTAGAGCCAGCACTGTACGAGCAAAGGTTTTTTTGTTACTTAATATCGTAATTTATGAACAGGCTAAGTGAAAGTCTGATTATTGCAGACCAATAATATTCCGAGGATCTTTTGATTTGAATATAAATCTGGGAATTTTCGCAATAATTATGAGTCAATATTTCTGGTAGATCCCTACCATGGGGTACGGTTATTGAAATATTCTTCAGAAAATGTTCACATTGCCATTCAAACTTCATTAAGTTCGATTAGAGTGCATTGTTTTGACGTAATTTATGATTACTTTAAACGAATTCGTTGAATGAAATTCAAATGTAGACACCTGTTGTAGATACAAGATAATGTATGACTTCCATTTCAAAAATTTGCATGTTGATGGCCAGAATGAATACCTACAGTGCCTCCCCGATTTTCTCTCGTTGTTATGACTGAACATGTTAAATGAAAGACTTTGTACTATTCCACAGTATGATGTATATTTTGTATTATATTTGGGTAAAAATATACATCATATTGTGGAATAGTACAAAGTCTTTCATTTAACATGTTCAGTGCAACTAAATTCCACAGAGTATCGCCTGCCTCCATTGACATCTCGGTGTTATCATAAAAATATTTGCTATTGTGTCCGTGATAGGCAGGAATACAACCTGATCTTTAATATAATAACTAATGGTGTTGGTAAATCAAAATTTGTCGCAAAACTAATACATTCCAATGTATATAGCAGACGATTCCGTCTTTAAGAACAACAATAACAAACGGCGGCCATGACACTTTGCCACAAACGCTCCAAAACCGGTCCACTTGGGAGCTTCCGTAGCAGTTGTAGCGAAAGTGGACCGCACTTTCGTAGCGTTTGGAGCGAGAGCGCTCCAGAGCGTTTGGAGCGCCAACTGGACCGTACCCTACGGGTACGGTCCAGTGCTAGTGAGTCAAGAGGGGGGGGGGGAGGGGAAACAAAACAAACTGGGCGTTTTTTTTTACGAGTGGTGCATATATTTTACGGCCATTGGAGAAATATCTTATCTGTTTAATCTATAGAGGCCGTAGAGCTCATCTACCTTGATTTAAGCGTTTCCATTGCCAAATGTAGCCAGCGTCAGGCATAACTATAGTGATGGAAACGTGATATAACTGCCTATGGTGACCCACGGTATCCTATGTTCCTTTAATAAGCCGTTTCATGAGTTCGCCGCTTATTCTTGGGACTGGCGCTACGTGACCAAGAGCCCAGGAATCAGCTTCGCTTTGCCGTTAATTACTCTGGAGGACATTATTCTTGAGTGAAGTTTAGTGAGTTATGAGGTTCTATTTTATCAATATTGTTGTCGAGGGCATAGTTGCCTAGTAATAATGGGAGATAGCCATCACTACGGCTACTGTCCACTCAAAGAATCAAGAAACCGGAATTTGAGATGTTTTATCTTGATAACCAATGAATCCATTTCAGGAAAATAGACGGAATATTAATGATTATTTATTTTTTCGTTCCATGATTGGTGATGGGAATTTTTAAAATTTTAAATCATATTTTAATATTTTTACGGGGCTTCGAGTGTAAAATGCCACCGTTTTTTCACCCTAAAAAATAGCATCATTGAGAATAGTAGTAACTTGAAAACCGCACAAAAGACGTGCCATAGGTTTTTAATTTAATTAAAAAGACTATTGTAAAATCAAATTTTCATAAATTTCAACCAAGTATTTATTTAAATATTTTGTTGCGTCTACTACGTTTTTGAGTTTTTTTGTGCCCAAATGTATTAAGATGCTCAACACAAAATACTGTTTGAATAACAAAAATAATGTCAGACAAAGCAATATTAAATTTTATAGGATGAAGTTTAAACAAATGAACTTTTTGCACGAGCCGACATATCAGCACCTTAAGCTTTTTAAGGAAAACCGTGTAAGCCGAAATATCGGCACCTTGAGCGTCTACTTGTAAGCGTTAAAGAAATTTTTAAATATTTTTGATTCCCTCATTAAATGTTCTTTCACCAACAGCACGCTTATCTGGCACGCCCATCATATATTCATATCACTTCAGATAGCTACCCTGTGTAAACAACTTCTTCTCGATATTAAAGTATGCAATAAAAGTAATTAACTAGAAGAATATCCACTCAATATCTATCCTTGCTTAACTCAAACTAATATCATCCATTCCACGATTCCACGTAAATATTCCATTTCTATTGAACATTAGAAAAACGTAAGTAAACTAACAACGATTGCAATTAAATCATACTACCTAAATTCCACAAGGCCAAAGTTTCAATTTTCTGTCAACAAAATCCGCAATGTCGTCTTTTCACACTCAAATAATCCATGCAGATGGCTTAGCATGGCATTGAAATCAGCGATACACCAGCTACAAGTTAACTATACACGTTAGTGACAGCTAAACGAAACGGAATAGAATTTTGCTCTTGCTCCGGAGCTAATTGTAAGATGAATTAGCGACCGCTATCCTAGTGGGTAATCCGCAAACCCTAAAGGGGAATCAAATTCGTAGCGACCGTCGCTAAAATCGTCGCACGTGAAGATAGCAACCACTAATAAGATCCAGAATTGTAACCCGGTAAATAGCGCCAATTTAATCATGAAAAGTTGACAGGCTTTTCTGCATCATATTATTGAAATAAACACTTCGCTTTACTTATCAAATTAGCATTCATTATCTTATGTATTTTGCACCGTAATAAATAATGTGTACACTCGAATGCATGCATGAAAATAGTCCGGTAACGCATTGGTTCACTTTACAGCATGCGAACGATCCTTAGGAAAGCGCTAATTTCGTAAAGCGGGGGTTCACTGTACAAAGCCAACGGCGAAATTCTAGAAGCTGAAATTATTTCATAATATTCAAGGTAATCCAATGTGGATATACGTATACTTAAGGTAAAACCATGCCAATGATATTGTGCGTTCCAGTCCAGCCACACTTTGTTTTAAATGTTAGGATGTGGTCGATGAACTTATGAATCTTCAGAGGAATTCAATATTGATCCATATGTATTAATATACCAAATGCATAAAAATATATAAAATGGATGGGTTTCATTCCATATTATGTTCTTCCTGGCATTTCCTGAGGAAAATGGTAGTGTGTTTACTCAATAAAAACCTACACATAAGCTATGCAAATTTTCATGGTTTGCTATTTTTTAATCTGTCATTACACCAAGCGATTATTATTATTCTTATTATTGTACAAATCGTTACAAGTTGGCTATTACCCAGGTGGTAACAGTTAAAGAATGAAAGCATATCACCAAAGTAAAAACTAAATCAGTCAAATTGATAATTTAAAATTAACATTGAAATTAGATTTCCAAAATAAATGTATACACCTATTCTTAAAATTCTTTAAGTTGCTAGGAAAGGGCTGAAACAGTTCTGCAGGGAGTCTATTCCAATCATCAATCGTCCTGTTAAGATAAGAAAACTTTTTTACGTTGGTCCTTTGTGACCGACATTTCATCTTGCATTGGTGATCATTCCTACCAATATAGTTGGGGTTTTCTATCTTATGTCGCAGTACAGACAGCGTTACGCAGATGTTAAACGAATTAGGCTGGAAGCCGCTAGAGACTCGGAGGCTGCGCGCTAGGCTTAGATTGCTTGAACAATTGAGAATAGATATCTTTCAGAGCGACACGGAGAACATCATATTAGAACCCCACTATATTTCCAGGTCCGACAGAAACGATAAATTAAGAGAGATATTTTGCCGAACGGATATGTATGGGAATTCGTTTTTCCCCCGAACAATAAGGGACTTTAATACATGCAAGGCGTAATTTCATTAGAGCGTTTCCTTTTTATATGTAAACGGCTGGTGTCCTAACACCCCCCGCCACACGCCTATTGAGGCGGCTTGCGAGGTAGTATGTAGATGTAGATGTTCCCCCCTCGCTCTTTCCCCCTCAAGTGTGCGGAAGAGTGCGCAAAGCCTATTTATTTTTATTCTCCGTGCTAGTGAGTCCCATCCCAGTACTTGCAGCATTTTAGTGACACTCTCGGTCTTTTTATGGTTCCCCATTACATACCTTGCTGCCTTTCTTTGTACCTTCTGAATGGATTTTGTTTGTCCCTTTTCATACAGGTCCCACACTAGTGACGCGTATTCTAAAATCGATTATGTCCAGGTAACAGAAAAATGGAGTGTTAGTTATGAACTCACTATAATTAAACTTCGTTAGATAAGTGGTCATAAGAATATTTTTATAAAAGAGGTATCCCACTTCATCATTTCAATTTCAGGGATATTTAGTGTGCTAATGTTTCCAATCTATACTGTTAGTAGCTGATGTACGTATTTTGATACTTTATCACTTGCTGAGTCATTTTATTAAAAATTCTTTATTTCAGAGGAATTGCTTCATGTACTTCAAATATCGAAGCCAAAAATAATATTTGTATCTAAATCAACGTTGAAGAATGTGGTGGAAGTGGCAAGAGATTTAGAATTTGTTAAATTGGTTGTTGTAATGGAAAAAATACTAATGGACACGAATGAAAATCAACGATTAACAAAGATCCCCTCCTCCGATGTACTGGTAAAAGAAATCTTTGACTTGTTGCATCCTTCGAGAAAATTCATTCCTTCTATTCCTTTGGAGAAGGACCTTCCTAAAGTGAATGCATCCAATCACGTTGCATTTATTCTGAGCTCAAGTGGCACCACAGGCTTTCCAAAAGGAGTAATGCTCACTCATCTCAACATTCTCACCTACTTAAATATGGTTGAGTAAGTATTCCGTATTCCAATGTTTGTATAACCACAGGTAATTCACTCTGAGATTATGAAGTGCTTTCAGTGCCTGTTTTCTAAGTCATAGGCCACTATAAGCACCTAAAAATTTCTGAATTAAGTTAACTATGTCCTACCAAGAGATTTTCAATGATTGTTGTGCTGTAGAAGTCTTAAAACTTATGAGTTAAATAATTAAACTAATTTTTATTCCGCGGATAGTATCATGTTTTTCACAGCTACTAGCACATTAAAGTGGTCCAATGTCATTAATACTGAGATAAATTAATTTTTTACCATGAGATACATTATTCATTATCTTAAATTTTGCCACTGATAGAAGAATTTACTTATCCAATCAAGGTATTTACAATTGATGCAGTCTGATGATGACATTAAAATATGTCTAGCCCTTCTGCCATTCTTTCATGCTTATGGACTACTAGGTATTCTTCGTATGATTACTTTGGGAATCCAAGCTGTGACAATGAAGAGCTTCAAACCTGATGTATTTCTCACAGCCATCGAAAAATATCGGGTGAGCATATTTTATCTTCGTTGTTTTAATTCCACCAAATTTACTTTAATTTAAGTAACATATTGTGATTGAGCTGAAAACGGCGGATTACACGTTTCACTTTCCGACTTGTTATCGATATACATGTTTATGTTGTATTAATGTAGAAAGAGCAATTATTTTTTTAATCAAATTGAAATTAAAATGTCGATATCGGCACTTCGACCTGAAGACGCCTGATGGAATCCCGGCGAAACTGTCGTCAACCTATGACAACCAACGGGACGCAAACCCGAAAAATGGAGAGATCCACGAACACAGTGATTAAGACGAACTCGTAAAGTCAATTCGGTGTTTAGTACATTCTATTCGCTTTAAAATAGGAATGAAAATGAGGAAAGAGTTTGTGAAAACATTCACGTTGTACTAAATGAATCGGAAACATTAAAAATAATTAAGAAAAAAGACACCAGAAATTATTAGAATAATTCAAAATCAGCTGTTTGAGGCAGATGCTGAAGATAAAATATATGGATAAAAATAAGAAATAAACAAGTATACAGAAGAGTAGAAAAAAAGAGGATCATATGGAACACTATATAGAAAATAAACATCAGATGAATTTTATATACTCTGAGGCACAATGGGTTTGCAGGGAATACTATTGAAGGAAAAGAAAAAGGAAAAGTCACCAGAGGAAGCCCAAGGGGTAGGAGCATAAACCAAAGATGGAGGAAAGTACATTCATAGGAAGAACTGCGAGGGAATTAGCATTAGATACGGAAGGATGGAGGGCTGCAGTCAACCAATCTTAGAATTTAATGACCAATGAATCAAAAGGAGGTAACTACTAATTATTACATATTGAGAGATATTCTGTTGATTGACTATCGCCACATATTTCTTGATCAAAATTCTTAAAATCCTACAAGATTCAATCCTAGACTCATTTTTTTCATACTGAATTTCCTACCTAACCTTCTATATGTGACATGTTACTCATGATGATAGGAGGTATAGGTTGAGTACACATAATGCATTTGTCCAAAACCAATGTAACTCTGAAAAGTAGTTTTAATAAATTAATATCAGGTTGAATTTCAGGCAAAATTTTATGTCTCATTAAAAACCTATCTAGGATTTATCAGCACATCTATTTAAAAAGATGTCTTTTAGAACTCTAACCGGTTCAAGACAAAACAAAATACTGAAGACTTAAAAAACGAGAATGCAGATGGGACCATTTTGATAGTAAATGGTACCTACTTCAATGGAAGTAAACTGAAGAATGGACAGCTATGGTCAAGTTGAAATTTTGACCACCAAAAACCAGCTTGTAAACATTTCCAACATGCATAGCGATCAGATGAATAATAGAGGTTCACAGAATGGTTAATTTTTACTAATTGTAAGTAGAAAATTAGGTTTTGTAGAGGAAATGATGATGTCGTCACTACCATCTTCACAACCTTCTGTACAATTTATCAATACCTAGTATATTTCGAATATTGGATGCTTTCTTAATGAAGTCCAGAATAGTCTCGACACACTGTCCATTACACTTCTTCTTTTTCGAATCCCCTTCTGCTGTTAGGCGTCGGGGTCCCTCAGCCACTTTCCAAATTTTTTCCTATTTTGAGTGAGACGCTTCACCTCATTCAGGCTCTTTCCACGCCTGACTGTCAATCTCTCCACATATTCTTCCCATTCCATCCTTGGTTGTCTTCTTCCTCGCTTTCCCTCTGGTCTTGCCTCCATCACCTCTCTTGGCTTCCTTTCCTCATTCATCCTAACCACATGTCCATACCATCTTAAAGTTTTCTTTCCATCGACTCCACTATCGGGTCTTGCTGGAATTGGGCTCTGGTTGTTGTATTTTTCACTCGATCTCTTCTAGTGCGTCCTGCTGCTCGTCTTAGATACCTCATTTCACAGTTTTGAAGTCATCTCCTGTGTTTATCTAATAGGGTTAGGCTCTCTGTTCCGTACATCAATACTGGGTGGAAAATTGTTATAAACACCCTCATCTTTTCCATGTCCATACACTCAGGATTAAAATAATACATCCTGGCTTGCAATAAAAAGCATTGAGCAGATCTCTGACCCAAAACTTTTATGATCATTTATTGATTTTCTGAGAAAACATTTTGACCGTCAACCAAATTAAAACTATCTCGATGTCCTCAAGATTTTTTCACAACGTCAGCGTTCTGCCTTGATTTGTTACAGCATTAAGCTATGTTTTACCATTATCTAGTTTTTTAAGTCCTCTTCATTCTGGTATTGGAAAATTGTTGTACTCGTTGTAGATGAATGATAGTATTACTTTATGTAGATTTTTAAGCATTGCCATACATTCTAAGATTCACATTTATACCCACACTTTTCAGATAACAACCCTGCCTTTGGTACCTCCTCTACTTGTTTTCCTATCCAAAGACCCTCGTGTTGAAAGGTATGACATATCCAGTGTCAGTGAAATTTTTTGTGGAGCAGCACCTTTGGGAAAAGACACTGAAGAAAAGGTAGTAAGTATTTTTAATCGCCATCGCTCAAGAATTGGAGCTCCTCCATGCATTTTCCGTCATGGTTATGGCCTAACTGAGTCAACTCTTGGTGTATTGATTACTCCATTGGAAGGTAGAAAGAATGGATCTGTTGGAGTTCTTATTGCAGGGACTCAGTGCAAGGTAAGATTTCTTTTTCCTTGCTACAGTTAGATGATAAGGAAAGTAGTGTTTTGGAACATTATGTCAGAATTATTGTAATTTTTCAGTGATAAAAATTACTATTAGTACAAGTCATTCAAGTCATTCCAGGTGAAATGACCCAATGAAAAACAAATTGGTTGCATGACCATGTTTGAAAGAGATATATTTTTGAAGGCTAATACCAACATGTATGTGTAAATTAATGAAATGCATTTAAAAATTTATCCCTCCTCATTTTCTCTTTCTCGTAAGTCCTTAAATTGGTTGGGGATATCTTGAGTTCTTCCCAGGCGAGAATTAAAGGTATCCCCAACCAATTTAAAGTAATGTAACGTGGATGGTGTTAAATTTAATGTAATCTGTGTTTCCTTTGCGGTTGTCTGTATGTCTACATGAATTAAGTGTGTGTTTTGCTTTATTTGTTGTGCATGTGACGCACTTCTGTGAGTACCCACAGTTACTAGTTGTTACCCTGTGTCGTTGGTTGTGGCGGATCGTAGTGAATAAAAGTGTTCCAAATGTATCCGTATTTATCTTATTATTGCGATAGTAAGTTTGTTATTATGACGTAAAAACATGACTGGAGAAGAATAGGAGGTGAGGTTTGTTTCCCAAGGTGAATGTGAGGGTGGGAGAAGAGATTTTGTGGTGATGATAAATGGGAAGGGAAAGCACGTGCACTCTCCTCGAAAACTGGATGACTTCGAGCGCGTATTTGCATTGAATTTTGAATTTATTGAGTTTAAATTTCACCCAACATGTAAATTTAATTAAAGGGTGCATTAAGGGGTGCCAGGGATTCAGGGAATTATCATTAGATAGGGGTGAGCATATAAGTGGAGAGTCACATTATTATGGTTATGGAATAGGTTATGGGACCAGGTACATATTCAGCGATTTATTTATTGCGATGCGCGTCAATTCCCAACTTTGTATGACTTCCGGCTGGCCACGTTTATTTTCTGAATTGTTTGAGTTTAAACTGTCATTTTTTTGTTAAAAAAGGAGGCAAATCACAATGAGCCAAGTGGGAAATGGTTTGCTGCCCTCGATGGAGATATTGAAGGGCATGGCCAACAACAGTAACTGAAAGTTTGCGATGGAAATTTTTCTATTGCCGAAGATTTGTGGAATTGCATCGAAACCAACGAAACGGGTGAATTTATTAATAAGGATGTCGCGAAAGAGAGGAAAGCTTGAGCGAAAATACGCCTGATGGTGAACAGGTGGTGTATGTGCACTTTAGGAATGCTTCCATGGCAAAGGAGGCATGGCACAATTTAAAGACCGCAATCCGAGATTTGTGCCCCGACATTTAAAGTGAGAAAAGCAGGAGCTATTGCTTCTTTCTGACACAGACAATATAGCGGAGTCCATATCATCCATCATCTATCTTTATGACTTTACCATTCATTTTAACATTTTCCACCCAAGGGTGGCACAGAACTACTCCCACTGAAAAAGGTAAGATCAAAATTATCAGAATAACGATGATAAAAAATGGAGGAGTGAACTCCTCCTCAGGCACACTTTGATAATGCTTTTCTCATTGTGTTCTCTCCAACCTTCCTTGCACATTTATTTGAGGTAGGCCTTTGGAGCCAAGGTTTTGAGAGATAGCTCCTGCTCCAGCTCCGCTCTGGTTCTGGTCAAAATTTTCGGTCTCAAGTAAAGATTATTAGTTAAATATATCTATATATAAAGAAACTTTCCAATGTTTTCATACTTAAAAAAACAAATTTTTCCCTGTTTTCATCAACTTGCATGAATTTATTTTAAAATAATCTCAACCTTTTACAAAAAACAACACATAGTATGCACAAGGACAAGTGTATAGACATTGATTTGCTACTCTTTTAAAAATTCACCAAGTGACTTGTGATATTCTGCTTTGAATTCTGGTGGTGACATCATATGACTCTCTCAGCATTTCACAGAGGATCTTAATATTTTCTGATAATTTTAGTGATGAATTATATATTGGATCAATTGCAGCAACTTGCACACAGGATAAACGATGTAGCGCTAAGATCATAAGCAATAAGTCACATAATCATATGAAATTCCGTGCCCCACCGAGTTACGTTATCCAACACAGGAACACGTTTGTTCTGCTCATTTGCTGAAAAAATTGAAATTGGCCAGTTTGTTCATAATACCTCCAATGTTTTCCAATAATTTTTATGTGTAGCTTTGCAATAATCCATCCATTCCAAAGCTAAAATGAATGAGTGGATCACATAGTGCAAGAATTGACTGTTACCGAAGCCATTTTGGTAAAATAAGACAATTCTACCTGAAGAAAATTACAACCGAATAAAGAAGCGTGAGATGAAAATACTGTGTGACTTTCTGACTGGATTCGTTAATTTGCTTAAAGATGAGGATGACATCATGATGCTCTCTAAAGAATTGAGATATTTTTTTATATAAAAGCCTGTGCTTGGAAATGGGCTTTAAGTAGCCCTAAATGTTGGAACTATGAGCCTATAGTTCATTTGCCAGACCTCAAAGTTTCTCGCACTCGCTATACTCCCTGCATGGGAAAGTAAAATCTTCTAATAATTATGGATTAAATTTATTCTTTGGGCTTGATGGGTAAATGATGAGGTAAATTCACTTCAGAAATATCAAGCAAATAAAGAAGTTAAGGGAGTCATTCTAGCATTTTTGTTTTTCATACAAGGTGAGGGCTACGTTAAGACACTATCAAAAGTACTCTTAAATAAATTAAAAATTCTAAGAATGCAAAATGATTATATAAATTAAATTTACTTTATTGTATTAGGAATGATAAAAATTATGCGAATTTCACAAAAGTTGGTTTATTCACACTAACTTTTGTGAAATTTGGTGAATAAACCAACTTTTGTGAAATTCGCATAATTTTTATCATTCCTAACATGGAAAAATTTCACATAATACACCCTGAAACCGAAAATTTTCTTACTTTATCGTAGTTTAGCACAGATAACATTATTAGGTTAATTTAAAATTAGTGGTGGGAGGCGGAGCTAGAAAATAATGCAACTTTGAGCTCTAGCTCTAGTAAAAATTTGCAGCTCCGGGTAGCTCTGGCTCCGGCTCGAGCTCCATAACCCTGATTTTAGGTGCCCAACTCCTTGACAGGTGTTGCATCTGAAGGAAAATATCTGGCTGGTGAACTTTTCACCTTAAACATTCAGATGTGATATGAGTTTCACTACGGATTTTGTAATTTCATGAAAAACATTTTCTATTACTTAGGATGCACAGGAGTTATTCATAATTGATCTGACTTTGATTCACAAAAATGTTTAAGATGGCTTTTATGATATGTATTTTCACTTACAGGTAGTTGACGTGGAAACTGGAAAAGCCCTTGGACCAAACAAAGAAGGTGAACTCTGCTTCCGAGGACCTTTGACAATGAAGGGATACATGGGTAACGATGATGCCACTAATAATGTTATAGATAAGGATGGATGGCTTCATACTGGGGACGTTGGATATTATGATGATGATCAACACTTCTTCATTGTGGATCGCATAAAAGAACTCATCAAATACAAAGGTTTTCAGGTAATCACTGTGTAAGAAAATATGTATCTATAGCTTTTATTTTATTTGTCAATATATCTGCATGAAACAATTTTACCACAAATATGTGGCAGACTTACTCACCTGTATAAATACCCAGCAATCACAGAGTAAGCTTTATATATAAATTATTTGGGTGACTTACGAAGAGATTACCTATTGACACTTACATGAAAGGAACATAACGCTTTACTAACTGGAAAAGTCTGCATTAGCCGAGCATTGCCTTGCCCATTGTCAATGGTTGATTTCCTTAATTTCACGCAACTTTCCCATGTGCCTGGATATTGAGAAATAAAAAAGAAGCCAAATGGCTACAAATTGAAAAGTATAACATCAATCTTAAGTAAACCGTGTAAGGCAGTAATTAGCGAAATTCAAAAGATACGTAATGGCTGTCGCAACAATGAGGATGTTTCGGCTACCTACGTATACACTATCAGCATCCTAGTTTACACACTCACTATCCTGATTATGATGGCTGAATCTGCTATAGAGGTGTTGATATGTAGTTTTCAACAGTCTTACTTCGTGTAAAACCCAAAACATGTTCACTACATACATTAATTCACCGGGAAAACCTTAAATCCTTTTTGACACCCACTTTCTATCATGTTATTGCCATCAAATTACCCATACCTGCAAGGTAGAAACATGAGGCTCCTGCCATAGATTCATCATTTATTTACACAACTCTTTGTATTATGAAATCCTACTGTTAACCTTTTTTAGGTAACTTAATGTGGTTCCGCCGCGACTGTGTGAGTTAAGACAAATACTACTACATTCCACATTTTGGTTTATTCGTTTTAACACTCTGCTTTCGGTGAATACATGCGTTGCCTATTTAGAACCAAATTTTAGATGCAAAATATGCAGATTATTCCGCGAATATATTTTTAGTTAGCTCTTTTTTAAAGCCATAGGTGTCGACTGCAGCTCCATTTCTATGGAATTACCTCGTTTTGACTTCAATTATTGTAATTAATGGCTAGTAACTCACAAAATAAGGTGGTAAGATGCCTATATTTTATTTTTGCTAAATTGACAGGGTGTTTTCTCTTTCTATAAACAGTTTCCCGCAAATATGGCATTAATATTGTGTGGACAAATACTATTTTACCTCGTGTTAATCCTATTCACCCATTTAACTCAATGTAATTTCAAGTTCTATTTGCGATGAAAATAGCATGGAAATGTGACATTTTATTGGCCATATCAGATAGAGGACGCGTTTTTCCATAAGCTGCCTAAATGTGAATGAAACGATATTAAAGTCATTTTACGGTGGAACCACTTTAATGAGAGGTTACCCAATGTTACCCACCCACATTCGGTTAAAGGTTCCCAACTTCCTATCTGGTGGTTGCCATTAAATGACTCATGAATTTTGATGTATTTTTATGGAGCTTTTACTGCAAATGTATCAATTTCCATTACTTAGAAAATCATGTATAAGTATGTTTATTTCGGAACGTATTTTCTGTATTTCCAGCAACTTCATTTCTTTAGATAAAAGATGAGAAGTTGCCTTTCCACGTGGCATGTGGCTATAATACATTCGTTGATGCATTTGATTCTAGTGCAGTTTTCTATGATATAGGCATGTCATATTCTGCTACAAAAGTTGAATGGTTTAGAGATCTATATATTTTCCACGTGATAACTCATTGGCAGTGAACATCCAGTTGCAATTCAAGAAACAAAGGACACAAAGTGCTAGGTTCTGGAAGAATCGGAGAAAACTTATTGGTTGCACAGTATGTTTGTAATTAACATACACAGTATGAAGAAGTAGGTAGTGCCACATCTACAGGTGTATTAATGAGACCAAAGATGTCAATAGAAAAATGAAAGCAGTCTAAGAAAACCTTAGGAATTTGATTGAGAACAGTAGGTATCGCCCATTAAAGATCTTCCATACAGGGCCTAAAAGTGAAAAAAGTGAGAACTAGAAAACTGACAAAGGTTTTCGCATGCTTCCCAAAGAGAGATATAAAAAGATAAAAAATATGATGACATATTCATGAAATCTGAACGAACTTGATTGCTTTTTTTTACTCATTCTAGTCTATGCCCGTTTGTGATATATTGGTGGTCATTAAGTGGATGATGCATGTATGTATATATTATTTGTGATGTAAAAAAGTTAGTGTTTATATGTGTCAACAACAATGATAAGTTTACATAGATTTAAAACAATCAGTTGCGTAATATGTGCAGTTAAAAGTACATTCTTTTAAATAACCTAAAAGTATTATTATACATTATATTTTTGTTATAAATGGTTTATGAAAAATGACATTTTTGTATGTTGTATTTTATGGTTTACCATGTGTGAAACGATGAGACGCGAAAGTGAAAGTAGCCTCCTTTGGGAAATAATATAACTTTAATATAAGGTCTGGTGCTTTCCCAGTGCACTTTATTCATGAAATCATCTTGGGTTCTCCATTGAGTTTGACTCTCCATACAGGCTGACGTTTCGATGCCCGAGTCGTGCATCGTCCTCAGGGCTATTGAGTGTCGTTTCAGGGGTTGTGACCATTCTTATATGGTTCTTGCAGGGGTCAGGTGTCTCGTGGTGATTCAGCACAGGAGGTGGGTATCTGTGTGTGAACTTCCCGCCCATTCACAGATTCCCGCCTCCCATCCTGAGCAATCACGAGGCACCTGACCCCTTCCAGAACCATGTACATATAAGGATGACCACAACCCCTGAAACGACACCCAACAGCCCTTAAGACATTGCACGAGCCGGGCATCGAATCGTCTGCCAGTATGCTGAGCCTAACCCGGTGGAGAACCCGAGAAGTATTCATACAATAAAAGCTTTAATTTGTGTTATCATTTTGGATGTTTAAAAATAATACTGTCGTAATATTTTTTACTAGTGACCTGGTTGACTAGGCACAATCGAATGTGGAGTAGTAAGGGAATCATATAGCTCGAATTTATTAATTTTTTTCATTTCAAATTTAAAGAATCTTGAATTATTTATTAATATTTTTCGATGTTATTTTTTATCACATATTTTTTATTTGTTATTTTTACTGTTATCAGTTTTGTTGAAAGTGAATTTATTTCTCTCAAACAAACAAATGAGCTTTTTTTATTTTCAATATCCACTTCTACGAGAGTAGTTAGTGCAAATATATTAAGCTCCAATTGATTTGTTAATAAATTTATTACTTTATATTATAGTAACATAGAAAAACTTGTCTTTCATGAATACTTGGATAATTTTCAATCCAAATTATTTCTCTACTGATAGGTTGCTCCTGCAGAACTTGAGGCTCTCCTCCTCAAAAATCCTTCAATTAAAGATGCTGCTGTCATTGGTATACCTGATGAAACAGCTGGAGAGGTGCCCAAGGCATTTGTAGTGAAAGAACAGGGAGCAGAACTTTCAGAGGCTGATGTTATCAGTTTTGTTGAAAGTGAGTTTATTTCTCTCAACCAAACAAATGAGCTTTTTTTTCATAGACACTCTTGCGTAGGTTTTAAAAGTTCTCGATCATATGCATGAATACAGTTGCATAGCTCAGCTGCTAATTCCTTCAAATTCATGTTAACAAATTTTTCTGCATTCTATATTTCAGAAAATGTCTCGGCTCATAAGCATCTCCGAGGCGGTGTAAGATTTGTAGATTCCATCCCAAGAACAGCAAGTGGAAAGATATTGAGGAGAGAGCTGAGGGCATATGCATTATCAAAACTTTAGGTAATAAGCAAAAACATGCCATCAAACAGTAGCGGATGAACACATATTTTTCTTTTGACATTGTTATCATATCATTTTTAAATACTTCATACAAGTATTGATTCTGGTGCTCATATAAAGTTGCTGAGACTTTGTTGTCTATTTTTAATTTCTAAATAAAGACTGATTAATCAATGAAGTTTAAGAAATAAAAGTGTGTAGGTAATTACCTTTTTTTTTTGGATCATCTCACCGTATTATTTATTACTATCACTTGTTAATGCCCAAGCAAAGTGTGATTCTCATGCAAAGCATGCCTATGAACTCTGTGGAAACATTACATACTCAGGGTATTTTTACTGTGGGTATAACGAATGATCAGGGTCCTGTTTTTCAAAGGTACAAGTCTACAAGTTACAAGTCTATTCCCGTGTAACTTGTAAAATTATGTTTCTCAGACATACAAGTCTACTAATTACAAGTTCACAAGTTACAAGTCCATTTCACAATTTACAAGTGTTTACTCACAAGTATTATCATGGTTACGACACATTCTGTTTCTCAAACAGACATGTAAATTACAAGTCCTTGTAACTTGTAAGGAAACTTCTACTAGTCCTCCGAGGTGAGTTAATAGCAGTAAATTGGAAAGAATAGCTGGGAAAACAAATGAAAAGCGACTTGCGATCTCTTTTTCTCAAATGTTACGAAGGCGATAGCGACGAAAAAGGTATCAGTAGATAGGATTTTTTACCGACTTTTGACATAGCATGCTCAGTTTACGTTAAAACACATTGTTTATTTATAATTTAAAATTAAAAGAAGTCTTTTAGACTAAAACGTAGTGAGACAAGAACACCCCCACCGAGACTTTGAATAAACAACTAAGAAAAAATATTGGATTTGGACGCTCGGCCACATTGTGGCCAATGGCCACAGGCTGGACAATGGCTGTGCTGCAGCTGCAACCCCATCCTGTTATGCACTTAAGTCTCTCCATGTTCAATAACTCTATGTTCTTCTTTCACCACGCCGAAATGAAAACGTGCTTTACCGCTTCACGTTTTCCACGTTGTGAAGGTGTGAGGAACGTGACTCACAACGAATATATAGATTTTTACGTGAATGAACCCCACGTGAGCAATGAACTCGAAATACAATTGTACTGAGAAGTAATTCGCGTTTAGAGAGCGTTCAGTGCTGACAATGAACTGCAATGAACCGAAAGATATTTGTTTCTATCATTTCGATTCCAGCATATCGATATAGTTTGTGATCGATTGCGATGATCGCTATCGACTAAGGAATTAGTCCAATGAATTCTAACTTCTCATTGATGTATGAATTAAAAATTCTTGACGGCAGATATTAATACTTATTAACGTATTAATGCTAATACTTAATTATTCTATCCCGATGCAGTATGGCACGAACTACTGTGGCCGTACTAGGGGAGGATTATGGCTAGCCGAAATACGGCCAGCCATATACAGGCCATAATCGGAACAAAATTTGGCGAACTGTGGCCATAACGGCTATAGGTGAACCATACTTCGGCCACATTACGGCCATATTCTGTGTGTTGACTGGGTAAGTATTTTCAGCTTGATAACCAAGCATTAGTTAGCTAGCCTTTCCAGGGGTTGCAGTCAAATATGAGTGCATTTAACATGTTCAATTCATGTTCAACATGACAGATGACCATCATCACCTACCGGGTGCTATTTGGTGACTCCAGACGATGATCATCATCCGACTTTGTGATCTTCAAAGACCAAAATGTTTCAGTCACTGACGAATACAAAAAAGATTGACCTCACAGTGAACATGTTAAAGAAAATACTTCAAGGTTTGGGACCAGACTCCTACATTATGAGAAGACTAAAGAAATGAGATGTTTTAAGGTACAAGCTAGAAAACAAACTATGTACAGAGGTAGGGCTCAAGAGAAAATGGAACATTGTGTCTTTTGAATATTTTGGAAAAAATGGTCGAGTTCAAAAAACACGGAAGGCGCCAGAGGAGTGGAAATGACACCACGATGATTGCCAAACACATCTTGGAAACCGACTTTGAATGAAACTTCACGCCGAAAATATTGCACGTAAATGAAAAAAGGAAAAAAAACAATAAAAACCCCATTATTGACGGAAACAAATTTCAATGTCACTCCCCTTCAATTTCCATATTATTTCCTCAATATACACCTACCCCACTTAGCCTTTCTCCTTTCCCTCAATCCCTTCTCCTCCCCGTGAATACCTACTTCTAATAAAAGATTATATGCACAGGACTTCCAACCGTCTTTTTTTCTTCTCCTACCAATCCTCACCCAAAATGTAAATATTCGCTGTTAATTACTCGAACCATCATCACATTGATGTAAATCCATTGAAACCGGTCGCATCAAAAATTGATTGTTTTTTAAGTGGAGAACTGCGAAAATTCTTTCATTCACGATGAAGTGAATTCACTACACCTGCCCTGAGGCAGTGGCGGATACAGAAAAAACTCAAGGGGGGGGTGCAAGTTATCGCGACGGTTGTAGCTTTCAAACTGACCGCCTGGCAGCGACTCTGCTTCCCTTGTATATGAAGCTCGGTTGTTTCGAGAAAATTCGGTGCCAGAATGTTCGTTTCCAGACTTTTAAGGAGTGTGAACAAATACAAACAGTAGAATATTCGCGACTTTTCTCGAACAAATGCCAGACAGAATAACGTATCGATATCACTAGAATGGCCGCGACTTTTCTCGTCGGTTAGCTATCTATGTGCCAGACAGAAACGTATAAAATACGATGACGCGGACGCGCGCGCGTGCTACATGAGAAAGTGCAACTACTCGATAACTCGACTCAGAGTCGACTGACGAAAGACACGAACGAATAGCGTGCGGGCTGACTGGCGGGGGCGGCGCGGGCGGCCTCGCAAGGGGGGGGCGCGCGCCCCCCGCTCCCCCCATATGTATCCGCCACTGCCCTGAGGCAACATAATTCATATAATTTCACAGTTATTGTATCTATGACAACCTTTAAGACGATGCTTATTTTCCGTCGGCGATGAAAGGAATTGAAAGTTGTATCGATTAGGGCAAGAGAGTAGATGGTGTCTTGACGCACGAAGGTGAAGTCTATTTTTTCGCGAAAAATGATTTAACTAACATGGCGATCGCGCGCACATAGTCCATGAATTTGATGAGTAATGCAGGTAGTGATTTTAGGAAATTAAATCCATTTTGCATTTTTATGGATATATGATAACTCTTTCGCAAAAATTTCGCCACCAATGTTTTTAGGCGTATACAATACAAACCGAGCCATTCAATATGGCCGATTGCGCAAATTTATGCAATTGCGCAATTTGATTGCGCACGCTGCTCCATTCCCCTGCTCTATCGTACCGTATGGTTCCATATACCTATTCTCTTTTTTAATCAATAATTAGGGAAATCCTATTGATGAAGTGTAGTTTGAATAGCATTCCTACAGAATCATTATAAGGAATTGGAATATAATGCATTTAAAATAACTATCATACTCATATATACATAAGAAACATCATATAATTTATGAACGGAGTATATTTACCTACATCAAGGATGCCAGTAAATAATGCATACATTTTGAGAATTTATTTCATTATAAATATTGAATAACGCACAATAATAAGGGCCGCATTCTCAGTCGCCCCTACATTATGGCAGCTTTTGGGACGGAGGAGCCCTGTAATGATATTCTCAGTCGGTCGTAAAACGACTTCTCGGGAGTAGTGGGGTTTACCTTGATGTTATATATTACTATACGCTATAAAAAAAGTTAATTTACGTGAGAGGGGAATTGGTGCCGTCAGGAAGTTCGTTGACGGGATTAATTTTCCTCTAAACATTCATTTATCGGGCATTCATTTATAGTGGTATCGTAATATTTCTAATAGTGTTTTCTACATTAAGCAAAAGATACCTTGTTGGTGGATACTGCTATACGCAATAACAGTAAATTTGTGGGAGAGAAATTGGTGCTGTCAACAGGTTCGTTCATAGTATTTACTTTTCTTTCATTATTCCATTATTGGGCATGTAACGCTATGAGAAACTTTTTCCATGTTTTATTAAGTAACGTTATGGTCTTCAAGAGCGTACCTAATGTCACACATGGAATAACAGAAAATATATAAGGGAGGCGACAATGTGCAAGTACTCCGCATTTTTGACAGCATTTGATTTTCCTATAAAATTAACTTATTGGTACAAAACAGTATCAAACACAGTTTTGCTACGTGTTTATAAAGTACTTTATGATTATCATGAGCTTAGTTCACCACATAGATATTCTAACAACGATTATTTCATCGAGGTGTTTAGCAGACGGAATCTGGCAGTCATATTTATGTAGGGTGTAGCCGTGCCCGGGGTGACTTACAGGCTACCCTACTCGAGTAGGGGCCGTCCTTATCACAAATGCACGCTCTGATGACGTATATAGGGTAGTTTACAACCGTTGAATACGTCAGTAGGGCAGGATGACGTATACAGGGTTGGCGAGCCCTTCAGGGACGACTGAGAATACGGCCCTAAGATTGACAAGTCTATTCTGTTTTTTTTTAAATAAGCAAATTATAAATAAGTAAAAACGCAAGTTTGTCATTGTAAAATTACGACGCAGTGATGTCCTGAATTATAACTTCACTCTTACGGCATTCTTTATCGTAGCCGAAGGTTACTCGAGAATTTCTTTTTCTAAGAAAGACTGAAGAGGCAGGAATTTGCTAATTTTTAACAAAATTAGATTCCAAGCCTTCTAAGAATGTGTCCATGGAGGTTGGTGGCCTTGAGAGTTTTCCTTCATCTTATGTGTTGTGCTTCAAAACGTTTGCCATGAGTAATTATCAAAGTTATACCAAAGAAATGAAGGAATGAAGTAGAAGCAATTCATGATGAAGGGTTTTAAAAAATGGCGGGCAAACTTATGCGTCTTTAAAAATCAGAAAGTGATGCGAAATTGCTTACACTGAGTTTCTTAAAGGTGCTCATTTATCTGAAAAAATATATTATTCATGGGAACATTAAAAGAAAATGACCTGTAAGTTTGCTTAGCTATCAAAATAACGATATCTCAATGATATTGTAGTCAAAAAAGCACACATCTTGAAGCAAAACATTATAATTAGTACTCACAACAGGAATATTATCAAATATTTACGTAAAATATTCCTATACGAGGTATTAATTTGCACATTATTTCTTAAATTCTGCAAGCAATCGGAAGATCGCCTTTCCAATTTTAAGAAATCTCTAGATGATAATGGGATATAAAACGGACGTGCAGCATTGAGAGTGCATATGACTCATGGTAGTTTTAATACATCACCAAGGATTTAAAAAATAGTAATATTTCGACTTCAAAACTTGTTCTTGTCCGCGGTTCATATCTCCTTGCAACGCAAGGAGATATGAACCGCGCAATTCACCTTGAGTTCACGGATATTTCCATATTTAGATTTTATCGACCCCAAGTATCGGTGTTATTCTGTGAAATGGGTCGAGAGGCGTTACCTACGACGGCAATTTCTACGTCAAACAAGAGCATATCCAGGGGGATGCAAGGAGGAGCAGCTGCCCCCCTTGCCCCTCCGTAGAAATTTTTTTAAATAATGTCAACTATTGGTGAAAATAGATTAAATGGGTTAGCAACGCTAAGCATTCACCGTCAATGGGTTTTCGCAAACAAGGAGCAATTACTGGAAGCTGTACTTAAAAAGTTCGCAGCTAATCCTCGCAAACTATAACTGTTCAAATATTAATTTTTTTAAATAAATTGTGTTCTTCCTCATGTCACTGTGAATTATTGCATGGCACCATGGACCCCTCCCTCCTCCACAAATGTTGAAAACTTTTGTTCAAGAATTAATATTTTTTAATAAATAGTGTTCACTGTTCTCCCTTTCGTTATCTTGTATATTATTGTATGTCACTCCCTCCCCCATGAGGTTAAATTCAGAAAGGTGCCCCCCCTTCAGTTTTGAGCTGGATACGCCCTTGACGTCAAACGCTTACGTTTCCCATAGCGTGGTTAGAATTCCAGAGATCCTTAATTGAGGTGGCTGGAGCAGTAATCGTGGTTCATTGGGTGCTCATTTTGATAATGTTTTAAGTAAGTCGAAAAAAAATACTAGGACCGCATTAGATTTAACTGTATCTGTTTCAGCGTTGAAACTCACCACATAGGCAGTGATGGAAAAACCGTCACCGGAGAAGTCACTGTGCTGCATGCATGTTGGCTGGAAATTGTACTGGGTGAGCAGAAGTTTTCACACCGGGCCTACGTAGCAAAGATAACTGATAAATAAATTTTGGGAATGGACATTTTGTGCCAGAATGAGTGTCGTGGATTCTACTAGGAACGCCTTGCGGTTCAAAGCGGCGGCGAACTACAAGACTGGCATTGGAGCCTGACGGCAGTCAGATCGGTGAAGGTTGCTCCTCGTTCTGAAGCTGTGATTCCGGTAACAGCAGATGGGCAAGGCCTGAGAATGCTCGTTGTAGCAGAGACAGCTGAGACGGAAAACGTTCCTTCGCGACTTGTAGTAAGGATGACATAACTGAACTTCGAGCACAAGTAATTGGCTGTACGCGTGGTTAACTTGACCGACACTTCGTTGCACCTTTAATCGGGAAGTCAGTAGGCCAGAGAATATTCCGAAGTCAGCATGCATAAGGGAACTAGTGAAGGGGTGAATCGACGTTTCAAGGCTGATCTACCGTTGGAATTAGCTGCACTTTATGAAGATGGGGCCCAAGAACTTACGCCGAACTAACGACGAAATTTCAAGGGTCTCCTTACAGAATTTCAGGATGTCTTTGCCAATTCAACTAAAGATTTTGGAAGGACGGATCTTGTACAGCATAAAATAGACGTCGGGCAAGCCCAACAAAGGAAACAAGGACCTCGTCGGATCCTTGGGGGCAGAAAAAGCGAGTAGCTTTGTTTAACCAAGAGATGATCAGCCCAGACGTGATAGAACCGTCCCTCGGACCGTGGGCATTTCCTAAAACAATCGCATAGAAAAAGGACAAAACGTTGGTTTTTTGTGTGGACTATAGAGCCCTCAATGTTGTCACGAGTAAAGACTAGTTCCCTCTCCCACGTATTGAGAATACGATTGACGCATTATGGGGATCATTGTGGTTTTCCACCCTTGACCATCAAGTGGGATACTGGCAAGAAGAATTAGCCCATAAGGATCGTGAAAAAACTACATTCGCCACCGCGGATGGACTGCGGCAGTTTAAGGTGATGCCTTTTGGGCTATGCAACGCCCCTGCCTCGTTCGAACGTCTGATGAGACCAGCGCTGAAAGGTCCTACTTGGTCCCAATGCTTGGTGTACCTCGATGACCTTGTGTTAAGAAAATCCCTCAAGAAGGGACTATAGAATCTCAAAACCGTCCTTTCGAAGCTTCGCAATGCAAATTTGCGTCTCAGTCCCAAGAAATGCCAGATCTTTAAGAAAAGGGTTAAGTATCAGGGCCACGTTGTGACTGGTCAAGGAGTAGAAGCAATCCCTGAAAAGGTGCAGGCGGTACGAGACTGGCCGGTTCACAATAATAAACCAGAAATAAAGAGTTTCATCGATTTTTTCTCCTATTACCGGAGCCTTCTCAAGGGATTCTCAGCAGTTATTGAACCTCTACATCAATTGACTGAGGAGAATCGGTCGTTCAGCTGGAGCCCGGAGTGCCAAGGAGCATTTGATCACCTCGAGCTCAGCTTAACTAATGCACCCGTCCTGGCATACCCTCGGGATGAAGGAAGCTTTCTTCTCGATACCGATGCCAGTCAGGCCAGTATTGGGGCCGTGTTGTCACAAAACCAGGATGGAGAAGAACGGGCCATGCCTACTACAGTAAGGGACTCAGCAAACCAGAGCGGAATTACTGTAAACACATTTGGAGGTTTTGGTAACTGTGAAGGCCCATCAGCACTTCCACGACTATCTGTCTGGAAGAACATTCACCATTAGAACGGATCATGCAGTGCTGAAATGGTTGTTGACACTGAAGAATCCGGAGGGCCAAGTAGCTCGCTAGATCAAACAACTTCAGAATAACCACTTCTCCACAGAGCATCGAAAGGGAAGAGCAGAAAACAATACCAACACGTGTCACATCATCCATGTATAGCCCAATGTCATTAATGTCGCTGCACCAACAGCAGAGAGAATCACGCTAAGATAGATAGGGTGCAACTCCAGACACCATTAAGATGGACAGACGGCGAAGTGCAAATGGCACAAACCAAAGATGAAGAGATTGTACCTATACTTTGTGGAGTATGGAATTATGATATTCTATTGTTCTGATAAAGTTGACGGTTGCCAAATGAGGTGGCGTGGTTGTAATATCTCATGTATCCAGTGTGTCCGAGGCCATGTGGCTAGAGTGTATAGTGTGAGTAATAAATCTGTTAAAATAATGGCATTGATTATTAATCAGTAAACGGAGTGTCGGGAGAACACAACATACTTGAGAAGAAAATATAAGTGGCCAGTGGCCACGATGGGATGGCATTTCTGATGCAAGTGAAACAGTAAAAAACTACTGGGCACAATAGGACTCCTTAATACTCAAAAATGGCATACTTAAAGAGGCGTTGGGAGTCTACGAATAGCAAATCATATAGGATATAATTGATTATCCCGAGATCCCTAATCGAAGAAGTGCTAAGAGAAATTCATGGTGGAGTGTCAGGTGGACATCTAGGTGTAAACAAGACTTTGGCCAAAGTCCGAGAGCGCTTCTACTGGCTCCACTGCAGAGATAACATGGAATGTTGGTGAAGGCATTGCGTTACCTGTGCTTCCACCAAGGGGCCACACTGGAGGACAATAGGGAAATTATAAATCTACAGCGTGGGTGTTCCATTTGAAAGGATAGCACTGGATATTGCATGGCCGTTCCCACAGACCCAGAGTGACAACAAATGTGTCATGGTGGTTATGGATTATTTTACGAAATGGCCAGAGGTATTCGCAATTCCCAACCACGAGGCGACCACAGTCACTTAAGTCTTTAACAGTCAACTGGGCCAGTAGGTATGGCGTCCCTAGTGATATACACATGGATAAGGTGCGAAACTTTGAATCCAAAGTCTTTCAAGAGTTGTGTCAAACTTTAGGCATGAAAGAGATGCAGACAACACCCTTACACCCTCAATCCGATGGAATGGTGGAGAGGTTCAACTGGATGCTATTTGAGTTTTTGACGTGGTGGTGGACGAAGAGGTGGACGACCGCCAGGACAGCTGGGATAATCATATACCCTTATTTCGATTGGCTTATAGGGCAGCCACCCATGAGTCTACTGGGGAAACTCCCTCGCAGTTGGTTTTTGGATGGGATCTTCATCTCCCCTGCGACACTGAATTTGGTCGACCATTCGAGGCAGGAAGGAACACCAGTGACCACCTAGAGGATTCACGAGAGAAGATAGCTTATGCCCATTGCCATGCAAGGCACTATCTCCGATTGGTCAGAGAGAGGATGAAGAGTCGGAATAATGCTTATGCAAATCACATTGAATTTGCCGAAGATAATCTCATGTGGGTATATAACTCCACACGGAAGAAAGGAAGATCTCCCAAGCTGCAGCAGAAATGGGAAGCCCCATACACCATCAACAAAAAAATTAATGACTTTGTGCACGGGATACAGTGGAGTTCAAAGGAGAAGATGAAGGTGGCGCATGCCAACAGACTGGCTCCATACTAGGGTGCCCAGTAGTAATTCAGTTTGAGACAAACTGTCCATTCTAGTGGGAGGGGGGGAAGTGTAAAAAACGCTCACCTTAGTGATGGCATAAACAAATTTTTAGAAAGAGAGAGAGCTTTGAGAAAAGGACTCCGCAAAGGAAGGAGGAAGAGCAAGGGGAGGCTTAAGAACAAGGTTTTGTATTTTGCTGCTAATAAAGGCACGCACAGTGTTCCTGTTTTATATCCATTCCTGACGGTCCATTACGAACTATTCAACATGTAACAATATTTTGTTGACCAGGCATGACTTAGTATAGCAAAATTTTATTTCATAATTTTTTTCTTTTTTTCTCAAGTGTTGCAAATTGGCATAAATAAAATAAAAACATGTAAAAGAATAAAATGAAAGAATAAATATATTTTCGACCTGGGTAATCCATAAATTTAGGTCAGCAAATGAGTGGCCATCCTTAACTTCCACTGTATCTTCAATCTCAGATGCCTATAGAAGGACCCAAGTGATGAGTTGGTGTATCGAATATGTACGCAGAGTTATATTCACGTTTTTCAACGCCGTTATTTTAATTTAATCCCCAAATGGTTTCACCAAACGAGAAGAAAACGCTCGGATGGCTGGACTTTATAACGTGTTTCAAATCACGTTGGTTCGAATGCTATACTAATACTTCTGACGTTAGTGTTGGTGGGGATATCATTTTGGTTTACATTTTTAAACTAAATATCAGCAGCTATAAATAATGAAAATTAATCTTGAGATTCTAATTTATCTTACACATCACCTTGGTAATCTTTATAGCCCACTTAGCAGAGTTGTAGGCATACAAATTTCCAATATTTTTACATTTGTCTCACGGGAAGTAAGCATGACAGCCACATATTGAGAATTAATGTTGACAACACTGTTCCAACATAATACTAACTGAAAATGTCTCAAATCCTTCATAGCAAATTTGGAAGGATTTGTGCACATCTATCATCAATTCAAATTAATACAAGCAAAAAAATTACCCCAAGTAATGATGCATCGTGATTTAACATTCATGTACGCTAAAATCTGTATTATACAATGGAGAAACACGGCAATGTTGCCTTTATCTTTTGCCTTTATTTGAATACCTACCTACTGTCTCCTTTGAGGGAGGTAGTAAGTAAATTAACAAATGAATAATGTTAAATAGCAGCCATAGTATGTAGAAATACAAAAAACTAATTAAATCAACGAGAAAACACCAATACAACACATTGAAGCTAGCTGATGCACAAAAGCAGAGTATAATCAACAACTAAGAGGTTTAATAAAAGCGCAGAAAAACAATTGCAAAATCAAATCGGTAATCAGTGCCAACAGCATATATAGAATATCGTCGCCAAGTCTCAGGCTGCCTGTAAACCACTTCTAAAATAAATATTGAAGGACAAAAAATGAAATATGCCGATAATTATTGCCATTATCTGGGACAGCTCCACTGAAAGTAGCCAGAGTTTTTGTTTTCTATAACTGTACATTAAAATATTTCTCTGAAGCAAGTATAGACAAAACACAATTCCTTTGCTTTGCCTCCAGTGTCCTCTAGTGTCACGATCCTTTCCATTGAATATTCAAATAAAAAGTTATGCATACAAATATTAAAGTTTAAGTAGCCTTATATCCTACTCATTTGTACAAGCTCTTGTTGATTCTTATTCAAACTTAATATGGTGCAAACTTGATTTGGTGCACTGCTTGCTTGGACAATGTGGTCCGTCCTAGCCAGTCCTGGATAGTCCTATATAGCCAGTAACGAACAGCAGAGAGAAGTTAAAATGTGTAATAAGCACTTAAATCAGCTAAAAATTTAATATGCCAAAAATATAATTACATACGATCAAAATCAAAAGAGCACAAAACAAGTAATTATCACAATATCAACTATGCAAAATTTTGAACACTCAAAGTAATGGAACATCTCTCCCATAAGAGAATGTGCTCAAAATGGATACTCAGGATGGCTGGGAACCCTGCAAAGAAAATAAATCAGCATAAATGCATTAAAAATTGTAATTTTTTACGCATCTCTCATATTTTATATAAAAAGAGAAAATGAAAGTTTTTATATAATCATTACCCTCCGCCAGTATTAGTACTTGCATGCAATAGGTATCCTCTGATAATAGTTACAAAAGGAAACACACCACAACGATCATTTATCCAATACAATTTTTTTAATATGTACAACAAAAAGTTTAAATTAGCCCAGACCATTGGCTAATTGAAACTTTTTGGAGCCGCCCCATCCCAGACCAGCCAAAACATACTCAATTTTTTATTAAATGTTTCCCAAAGCAGAGTAGGACTGACCATTTAAGGAGAGACATGGTGGAGCAATGCATATATTGAAATGAGGCATATAGCACTGTTCACCTATTTATTTGATTGCTGCAATGTGTGTATCTGATTGCCACAAACCCCACTAAACTACCCTATAAACACAAAAAGCTGCAGCAGCGCTGCACAAGGTTGAATTGTGAGTGTTAGTATATTTTCAGGCACCTGTTTTATCATATGCATCGGGATAATTTAAAATAAGTTGAAAAGATAACTATTGATGTAGAGTACGAAATGAACAAGGGTTTCAAGGTTGCACGCGCAACTCGCACTTGAGGAAGTGCTGCCGCAGCGTCTCCGCAGCGGTATTTTGGAGCGTGCTGCCAAAGGGTATAGCTGCAGCGCATCAACAGCGCATGGGTGATGCACGCCAGCAACAAGCTGCTGTAGCGCTACCGATGCATGTTCGTGAAGCATGAAGCCACCGCCGAAAGAACATAGGCTCTTTTACTCCTCCCTTAACACGAAGCAATGAGAAGGTTGAATTGTGAGTGTTAGTATATTTTCAGGCACCTGTTTTATCATATGCATCGGGATAATTTAAAATAAGTTGAAAAGATAACTATTGATGTAGAGTACGAAATGAAGTTCTCAGAATGGAACACACAGTTTTATGACCCTCCCGTATTTATCGGTGTCAGTTCCAATTTCCACAATTTGTCTGATTAAAACATTATTCATAGGTTGGCGCTCGCATTAGGAGCTACATCAGATGCAAACAGCCACGGTACACTTCGCGCCTAGTTTGAATGGAATGGGTTGTACAATTGAGTAAGAGATGGCGCTGACTACCGCTGATATCTCAGATGAACTGTAGATTGTTGCTGCGTAAAGTGCATCTTTTAGTGAACAGTTTTTCATCACGTAATTATTTTAGAAAGTTCAGCTTTATCACAAGGCACAATATATGTCATCGTAGCTTTCATGATAAGCCATTAAAAAGTACATATTTTTGGCTCTCGACATACGCAGCCGTGGGGGACTCAATGAAATCCATGGGATACAGTACTGTGTGTATCTCGTGAAATTATGCCGGGCCGAGTTGGTCTTCTTTTGAGTGTATCTTCTTTAGAAATGAACACATAGCGATTTCGGTAACGAGTTAACGAATAATTCTACGTGCTGTTATGATTGTTATTTCCTTTGGGGCATTTTTAATTTTAGGTTCCTTTTATACTTTGAATAAGAGGGCGAGACGGTCGAGTATAATGTTTTTGGGGCTGTGGCTCGTCAGGCTAGAGGTAGTGGGAGGTTCGCCTAGAGTTCATAAATAATAAGACATTTGGAATGTATTAAAAATTATAACGAAAGCGTTGCCGCAGCGTGGTGGAAGCGTTACTGAAGCGCTGTTCATGCGCTTCAATAGCACTGCTGTAGCGCTGCTGACACAGGAATATCGGAAATTTGAAGGTATCGGTCACTCTGCAACAGCGCGTCCCCATCGGCTGCAGCGCTGCGACATTGCGCTGCTGCTGCGCTTCAGCAGCATTTTGTGTTTACAGGGTAAGCAATCAAATAGAGGTAAACTTACCTCAGCAACCCAATGAGCTGCTAAAGGAGTACATACATGGTACAAAAAGGCATTTAACGAATATTAGACCTGGCTTTATAATGTCTGGTTAAGTATTCTATTGGTATGAAAATTGATGCTAGTGAGTTCTCCCATCAAAAATGCTCACGTTGACATGCCTACTGTCTGATATAACATAAAAAACCTGAATTCTCATTTTACATAAGTCAATGTAAAGGTTAAGTCATCTTACACTTAACATAAACTACATTTTTATAGAACTGGGCCATTATGTAGCACATCCCTATTGAAAATGCCCCACTGGTTTCCTATAGGAATTATGTGAATTCCTATAGGAATTACAGTTTCCTACAGGAACGATGAAGCTTCCTATAGGAACAATAAATTTCCTATAGGTACAAGAAAGTTTCCTATAGGAACGAGGAATTTTCCTATAGGAATGATAAATTTTCCTATAGGACGAATATTTTCCTATAGGAACAAGGAATTTTCCTATAGGAAGAATATTTTCCTATAGGAACAAGAAATTTCCTATAGGAACAAAAAATTTTCCTATAGGAATGAGAAATTTTCCTATAGGAATGAGAAATTTTCCTATAGGACGAATATTTTCCTATAGGAACGAGGAATTTTCCTATAGGACGAATATTTTCCTATAGGAACGAGAAATTTCCTATAGGAACGAGAAATTTTCCTATAGGACGAATATTTACCCATAGGAACGGGAAATATTCCTATTGGACGAATATTTTCCTATAGGAACGAGAAATTTCCTATAGCACGAATATTTTCCCATAGGAATGAGAAAATAACCCTCTAGTTATGAGAAATTTTCCTATAGCATGAATATTTGACAATGGAAAAAGGTTTCCTATTGGAATTAGCAATATTTCTATAGAACAAATATTTATTATAGGTACATTAAGAATGTTTCCCATAGTGCGAAAAATTCTAATTAATTCGAAATTAAAAAAAGAAAACATTTCATTTTATCAATGGTTCTGCATTCTCACAAATATAATGCATACATCACCATACAAGACAACTTTTTACAATATTTCATTTATAATTAAAACATAATTATTGTCAATAAAAAAATTTTAAGAAAAAGTTAGAAACTCATTAAAAAATGGTTCACCGGTATGGAACTCACATAGTAGGTTCCGTTGCCAAGTTCCATTCCAATTCCAGTGTAACGCAAACTATATCTGGCATAACACACGAAGTTTTTCTCCCTTTGTCAATAGTCCGGCGTTTTACACGGCCGGCACGTACAATCTGATGTAAGTACGAACGTGCATTTCAAATTGCATGGTGTCGTGTTTACACGATGCATTACCCGTGCGGGTAGATGCGTGAATACAATCACCATCAAATTTTCACCGTGTAAACACTCCAAATTGCGCAAATGCGTGGACAGAAAATAGCTCGTTCTAATTTGGTGAATGTGTTCACGCATCTGTCCAGCCACGTACTTGCGCGGGTAAATGCATCGTGTAAACACGGTAAGCCATGAATTGCAAGACCGCATGCGTGAATGCATGAACGCGAGGTAGCAAAATAGCTTCTGCTCTAATTCGAAAATGATTGCACGCCCGATTGAGAAAAAATGCAGTTTGAAGTTGTGCAATTTCGTGCCCGAGTAAAACGGCCTAATGACTCTGTAGGTGTGCAGCAATCCTCTTTCGAAATTAAAAAAACTCATCCTCTCTCTTCTATCAATCATTAAAATTAGTTGAGAGTTGAGAGAGCATTAGTTGAGAGAGGATTAAAAAAATCAATCCTCTCTCAACTAATACCAAAGTTATACTTATGAGATCGCTCTCTAAACAACTCAGTCAGTTGGTGTCGTGGTCAGAGTCGGCGACCCATAAACTGAAGGTCCCCCGATCTAATCCTAACGGTGGCGTTTCCTATAGGAAAAAATTTCCTATAGGAAAATTTCGAGTTCCCATTGTCAAATTACTGTGGGAAAAAAAAATTCCTATAGGGCATTTTCAATAGGGATGATTATCATATGTACTCAAGCAGAAGTCGAAATTTCTAGCTATTCCTGGAGATGAAAGTCTACAGCTTCAACTTTAAGTCAAGTCATTAACAAAGTGACTTTATTGGGGCCAATGTATCTGCATATCTCCACAAAACCATACTTATTTCTATAATACATATGACATAAACCATGGAGAATATTTGCCGAGGGATGCATTACATTATATGTATTCTAAGTTTTGCATTAGGACAAATACACAAATCACACTCTGGGGTTAGTATCTTATTTCATTGCAACATCTTACAACGTAAGCAATCATCATATGGTTTCTCATCATTTTCCTCCCCCAACCAACTGTCGCCCTGTCAACATTGCAGTTGAAATAGGCAACACTGCGGATGGTGAGAGAGATGATGATATCTCAATTAATCCCTCAATCAAGATGATGACGTGTGCCGGCACAAGGTGTGGGCAACGTAGGCAAAAGCCAATTGTCGTAGGGGCAGCCAGTCTGCATATAAATGAAGAAAAGGGATGGAAAAGGCAAAGAAATTATGAAAATAGGAGAATTTTCCCTAATTTCCGCATGCATTTCTATCCAGAATAACCTTCTTCATCATGTCATAAAAGTGACTGACATTCATAAGCACCTTAAAAACCTTCGGAATAAAATTTTCCTTCTTCAGCATTCTTGGCGACAACCCATTGAAAGGAAACGTCGTTGAAATTGCACCAAAATTTTCAGTTGAAATTACACCCCCTTCAAGAAGAGGAAACAATTGCTAAATTACAAACAATTCCTATAAGAGCTTTTCATTGCAAAACTCGAAGCTAAGAAGAAACATTAAAAATTAAATTCCTGGTGGGAAAGGAAATTACAATGTTAAGAGTACATACCTTCTTGGAACCCCCGAGAATCCCTCAAATTAAAGCACAGTTTAAAGAAATAACAATCGGTGGTGCCATTTTTCTAATCAAATTTTGCTTACGCTGATAAAATTGCTTTGGCTGGTAGTGATGATGACACAACTGCCTCATCAAACAATAATGCTGACACTTGCCACAAAGGACACTTCTGACAGCTACACAGCCTTTTTATGTAGCAGCAAATACAGTATCCATTAATGCATGGGAAATGATTGTTTTTCTCTTTTTCAATGATTAATGGATGCTTTTCATTACAAAACTCATCCTTGCATCTTTAATAGGTCGCTTTTCCTATCACTACACAAAGAGTTTAAGCACATTTTTTCATTTTGACTTTTACTCGAATCACAGATTTTTAGCAAATTTTGAGGATACCAGGGTACTATGGTATTAACTTTATGAAGTCACCCACAAGTTCGCATGAGAGCACCAAATTTTCACAGATAAAAAAGTACTTCTCCTTGACCAGTACTCAAGCCCAGATCCCTCAATATTGCACCAAGACCTTAAGCCAGTTAAGCTACTGAGGCATCCTTCTCCACTGTGGATTTCTGTGGGCTGTAAAGGAGCAAGTTGTTTAAGATTGCCGGTCATACAATGTTACAAAGCACACAAAGCCCACAAAAATCCACAGGGGATAAGGATGCCTTTGTAGCTTAACTGGCTAATGAACTCAGTGTGATATCATGGGATCTGGGTTCAAGTCCCGGACAAGGCATTTTTCCTCTTTGGAATATCACACTTATGTGTACTTGCTAGTTACTCCGTTAAGATAATACGGTGGCTAGTCCTGGTATTTGTGAAAAATTTGTCAAAAAGAGCAAACGCCTCATCTTATTCAAAGTTTGCCTTTAACCTCACAGACTGTGGCACTTAGAGCACACTTTGGACTGCTTCATAACACTGTATGTCAATGTTGAGCATCTTGTTTCCTTAAAGCCTGTGAAAACCCATGGGGAAGGAGGATGCCTAAAGTGCTCAGCACTATATATCGAGGAATCCAGGTTTGAATTACCCACCCAGCATTATATCCAGGAATCGGTCAAGGTGAATGATTTTTCCTCTCTAGAATTATACAAATATTAGTCAATTATTTGAGCTGTAAAGGAGACTTTGATTTAAACTCAAAGATATATGGTAATTATTACTTTGTTTTCTCCAACCCTAATTAATAAAGACATAATTTGGAATGAAGTGGGGTTTAATGGTCTTTCACGCCAGGATATTTCGTTTCAATTTGAAATTTGGTGCCCAGCACCATGAGTGCACCACTTGCTACCACGCCCCTGCACATGCATCAAACCTTCATATTTATTTTTAAATACTTCAATCTAAAATACATTGTAAAATATTGTTTAATCAAAAGCTGTGAAAGTGGCGAGATGTTCACTTAGCCATTTTTATTGCTCCATAGTGCCATGATTGTCCATCACAAACAAATGATTACACATACTAGCGTAATCCTGATTGAGAATGTTCAGAAAAATTGAGCCTGGTCCTTTTTCATGACTAATGTACGACTTATTAGCCCCCAAACACCGATAAAATTTAAATAAATGAGAAAAATTAAATTGCAATAAGAGACAAGAGTATAGGTTTCTATGATTAAAAGTCACTGTAACTCCATATGTTGCCTCTAAATCACGAAAATGTCTTTACATATATGCATTCATGGTCAGATATTAGTATACCAACTAGAGGAGAGACTGTACTGGACTGCATGGTGGCTTTTTGCATTAACTTGAGATATTAGGAACATCATATCATCTTATCTAATCATTTGCAAAATGTCTATCTATGTTACTACATATATTCTTTAATAGCAACAAAATAGAGAATCAGAGGAAGTTGCACAACCAGGGTATGGCCACTGGTTGGAGCTGGAAAGGATTCATCCATGTGTTAATTTTCTATAATGAACGTTCATACACACAATATAAAGAAGAGCACAGAATAGGAAAGAAAAGAGTGCAAATGATTTGACAAAAATGTTGACATCTGGAGACGTACATTTTGATGCAAAATTCCACAGAGGAATGGTAATTTGCCTTGATGAGGACACGAAACAGGATCCCTCAATATCATGCCGAGTGCTTTAGCCAATTACGCTACCGAGGATTCCTTCTCCCCTTTGGTTTTTTTAGGGTTTTTAACCCTTTCGTGCCACTGTAGGAAAAACTTCTCCCTTCACGAATGCCACTAAAATTTTTTTGCACTCCCAGTATGGAGCTCTCAATCAACGAGGAATACCTCAGGTGTGTTTTCTCAACTTGGGTACACACTAAGCTGGGTGCTGAACCCTTATCCTCGGCCTCTGGGCAGAGAAAATCTTTACCCCTTTCCGCATTACAACAAGCGGTCGCAGTCAACTATTAGTTTATGCAATGATTTTGCTAAAAAATTAATCCCTGCACTCTCAAGATATGTTTAATCAGAATTGAATTCCTTAAGTTTACAGGTACATACTTTACAGCTTTTAAACAAAATTCTACCAATTATATTAAGCTATCTAGCATAAAGACTCACTAATTTTGTTCGGAGTCTCCTTTACACACGAACTACATTAAAAATAATGGTTGAGCTCTGTTTAAAATTTTTAAATGTACACCTAGACATAAGGAATGTACGTATAAGCCTCAATTTCCAGAGTACATCATAAACAAGCAATTGACCGTGGACACATGCTGTGAATGGGGCTCGCATAGACATGGGAAAATTACCTGTTCATCTGAGGTAAATTACGGTAATTTTTGAAAATTAACATAATTTTCCAGTATTTTTTAGTTTTAAGCATTTAACAGCAAATCTATGGTTAAATAAGAAATCCAATAGTAAAGGGGAAGTGAATAACAAAGTTATAACCATACCTTATACAACATTATAATCTATTAGAAATTTTTAAAATTGTAAAAATAATTATGGCAGCAACACGCAATCTGGCTTTCTTTTGTCAAAGTATGAGAAATTTTCAAGAAGAATAGGTATTCTAATACATCACTCTATAATATTATAATTTATGTAAAATATTCCAAAAATGAGTTTTACATGCCTCAATTTAGTATAAAACACATAGGAAATGTGAACTTGGCTTAAAAGAACATGTTGGGAATTTATCTGTATGAAAAATCATCTCAAAAATAGGTGAATGATCTAGAAAATTACGGTAATTTTCAAGGGGCACGGTAAATTACGAAAAATACTGCAGTAATTTACGAAAATTACAGAGGTAATTCTCAGAGTGGCCCATCTCTAGGCTCACAATGAGACGAAGAGAGGTTTCCAGTTGCTGAAAAGAGGGACTGTGCTCTCGCTAAGCTGATTCTCAGAGGGTAATAGCAGTCCTAAGTGCTTTGCTTCGGCGGCAGTTATTTCCTTTCCCTCTCATTGGCTATAGCCAACATTCACTCTTTTTCATAGGAAAATTCATGTTGGCTATTGCAGACATTTTATCTTTTGCGTAGGAAAAACCTCGTCGGCTATAGCCGACATTCGGCGCGAAAGAGTTAAGGAACAAGATGTTCAAGACTGCCAGACACATGATGACAGAGAAATAATGCAAAGTATGGGCTTAGCACCACCGTGAATGAGGTGGAAGCCAAACATGGAACACATTAAGGTGTTCACTCTTTTTGACAAATTTGAGCAAACACCCCATATTAGCTTCTTATAACTATGATTCATTAACATATAATAGCTACATATATAATCTGGTACGCGAAGATATGTATTTTCATACCCTTTGAAGAAAGAAAAATCCAATATCCGTCCTGCTTTTCCTTGATCCTGGTCATTTAGTTTATCCATGTCCTCACTGCTTAGTTCAAAATCAAAAACCTTTAAATAAAGAGAAAAATATAATATCATCATACCTATTTTATATGAAATTTAAATACGTACATACTAAGTTGTAGGCAATTTTGGGTAATGGGCGAGTTTCACCGCACCATCTGAAAAAGGCAAGCCTGTGCTGAGGCCCTCATAGACCTGGGGGCCAGTGCAGCGGCACCTGTCACACTACCCTTGGGACGGCACTGCCTACAACTGAGCATTTAGCCGTGGCATAAATGATGCTGCTCAACTGTGTAAAATCAAAATGCTCACAATTGACAGTATGTTATCAACTGCACAGTATAGTGATACTATAGTAGCAGTAGAGTCACTACAGTGACTTCACTTTTGTACATTTTTTATGTGAACACTTGCCATTTTGGAACAATATGGTATAGGTATGTAGAAAGTACATTTGTATTTATCTCGGATAGAAATGTAATAATTTGGCTCCTACCAATTCAGATTTCTTTGGTGAGCGGTAAAGTTGCTTCTATGTTAGTTAATTGTGTTACTTTTGCCATATGGGTGGAACAAATTTATTTTCCCCAATACCTACTCCCAGTCTAGCAATTAAAATATGTGACACCAAAATTTTGCGAGTGAAGTTATTTTGTTTCATCTACAGAATTTCAACACTCCTGAAATCTCCCAAGAAATTGTGAATATCCAACTTATCACCAGTCTGTCAGAACTCAATATGGTCCTCATAGTTGGTAACTGGCTGTATTCTTGACTGGATTTTGATATTTCCTTCGAAAAAAAAGGTGTAAATGGTCACAGCATGAAACCACACTACAAAGGAACCACATGAAGTAGTCAGCAAAGCTTAGGATTAGAGTACTGTACTAATTTGTGTCTACATAGCAGGAAGCCACTTTGGGCACTTTCTATATGCATAGGTACTCTGAAAACTAAGCAATCATGCAAATGCTATGACTAATAATTAATACTTAAAATCAGCTGGTTATGCCACATGAATGTATCCATCAAGGGTACAAATTGCACTGTAACATCAAGCTGAAAACAATACACCAACATAAAAAGAGTCATTGGAGTTCTTCTCTCATTCATCACCATTTTTAAAAACATTTATACCATGACATACAACTATGATTTGATTAAAGGGCATTAAATTCTTGACATCCTTGTACATTGTATCAAATTTCATCAAAATCTGAAATGGGTGATCTCATACGGAACAATCAAGTAGAGATGGAATCACTAGTAGCAGATAGTGTTGTACCATGTAAAAACCGTCCATTCACAGAAAAAAAAACTATTGTTCCTAGAAATTAAAATTAACCAAGTCAGGCTTTTCGATTATATGATTTCTTCACTTGCTATGCTTAGTAATGGTATTCTGTGAGATATTTTTCCTATGGATATGACATCAGATTTTAATATCAATTTACCCACTGAATGACGCTGTGTGCTGTCAAATATGGTACATATTGGACAGCACATATAAGTTGCACCCCCATTTCAGTAGGTTACACTCAAGAAAAGCAACTGTTAGCCTTTGGAAGGCTGTAGCATTATATATAAGACCCAGGAGTAATTTTTTTAGCACTAACTATGGAAAAAAGGTGCATTTTATACGCCATCAAATACGGTAAGTATGTAATTTTTAGTTAAGAAGAACAAAAATTGGTTCATGCACACGGTTTCCTCTTACCTGTAAATTCTGTAAAATTCTTTGTGGGTTGGTACTCTTAGGGATGGCAGAAACACCACGCTGAATGATGTGTCTAATAAGAATCTGAGCAGGAGTTTTTCCATGTTTTTCAGCGACGGCTTTCACAACCTCATTGTTCAAAACATCTGGAAGCTCCTTGCTGAAATGTACAGAAATATTCTTGCATCACTGTTGTGAGTTAGATAGACATGGTTCAGATTCATACTACCTAATATACATAAAAGTAGTCATCAACAAGTAGTAGTAGTCTTTGCCAAGAAGACAATACAAACAAAAAAAAGACAAAAATATCAAATAAAGAACGAATCAGAAAGATGGAATGAGCATATAGGTTTGTACAGCATAGATATAATAAGAGTGTGTTCTCTTCAATTCAAAGATAAGACACTATGTATACCACAGCTGTTGAGCCACAAGGACTTCATCATGCAGAATGTCTCATCCAGAACAAGAAAGAGGGGAAATGAGGAATTAGAGAGGAAAGAAATTAAAATCTCAGGGAAGATTCTTGATCCAGGAAAATGAGATGGTTATTGGCGGAAGAAATTTAAAACCTCCTCAAAATATTTAGAGCATTATGGATAGAATATGCAAGAGAGTGCTGAAGTTTTATGGGCTCAATCTTAAGAATAGTAAATGCAGACTAACAAAGATAATCTTCATCGCTATGAAATTAAAGATGACAACAAAATGGGTTGAGCAAACAAAAAAAGTTTAAGGAGGAAGTTGGCATTAATCTAATCTGATTGGTTTAAGAACTGAGGGTATTTACGTCAAATGTGCAATTTCATACAGTTCAGACAGTAATATTTCACTGAAATGTGGTATTAAATAAAAAAAGTCAGCAAAGTCTTTTATTTTGCATTTTAAGATGCAAATTATAAAAATCTAAAAGCACATCTTTATGCCATTATAATGAAATGACGATGCAGTGATGTCCTGAACTTTTCCCTCACCTTTACGGAAACCATAGCCTGAACACCTCTAATTGTAAGACAGAATCCCATCTAGACAATCAGGAAACAGTGATTTGAGAACACCAGAGAGCTCACAGACTCGAGACATCAACCTTCCTCTTAGTCAGTACCCCACACTCAGGGGTGCTGGCATCCAAGCCCACTAGCAGAATGGGGAAACAAGGGCTCAAAGGTGGGTACCTATCCAGCAAGTATTTCATTTTGGGGGGGTCCATGTGAAGCAAAAGTGGGGAAAAAGGAGGGGGTGTGAAAAATGTTGAAAATTAGGAGCAAATTTTGATGTTAACGCCATTAAAAGTACAATTGCAACTGAGGTAAAAGAGCCAATTTTAAATATTTTAGCTCTGCTAACTTCAGAAATACTGCAAAACCCACAGTTGTTTATGCTTTTAAAAATTGCAAAAATATTAGTTTAAAGTTGTTCAAAATGAAAAACAAATCCTTTCAACACTTAAAAGAAAACATAACTTTCTCCTTTAGCGCCTCTTTTTAAAAATGCATTAAAAATTTTGGGGAGGGGGGCAGAGACCCCATGGACTTCCTCCTCTGACTGCATCACTGCTATCCAGCCCAAATGGGATACCTCACCCAAGAGGTTGAACAAGGGTGACAAAGTGTGACATTTTTGGCCTTGGGTACTCCTAGCCATCGGCACTCACAGTTGGAGTTGCCGAACTGCTGAGGAGCCCAACTGTGCATTATCACCTATCCCATGAGCACATTTCATGCAAACACACATGTTATGTTCAGACATACTCACAAGAACATTTTTAACAGTTCTTAATTTGGTCTGACCGACCGCATGTAACCTTATAATCATGCGTACAGCAATAGCTTCTGTTTTCAGTGCTGCCAACATATAGATATTACACCTCACCCTTAATTTTTTCATTACACAACTGCTACATGAAAAAAAACACCATTAAAGAAAAAAATAACTGCCAACAAAAACAAGCAAATAAACTTGAATGAAAAAATTTGAATAAAGTGATTCTTTTCACAAAAAAATGAAGTAAACATTCATCCTTAGAACATTTACAGTTCACAATTTGGGAATCATAGAATTCACATATCAAAACTTTTCTTTGGTCTCCTTGACCTTTCACTACTTCTAAGTGAACTTGACATAGTTTTGTGATCAGTTAAATCTCTCTCAGACAGTTTTATGATTTGATGTCTCAGGGATCATGGGTAAATTTGGGCTTTTCTCAAACTGAGGGACTAAGCTAAGGAGCTAAGGACTATTTCTGCAGCACTCAGGCAGTATTCGACTTTCATCTAATTCCCATATGTTTGTGCCAATTGACTATTTCCCAATAAAGCCAAGAGAGTGAAGAAAGAAATGAACGTTAACTTACCCCAGGAGTTGAGAAGAACCCCGGGAGCCAAGAGGGGAGTACGCACACACTTTAATGTTCTTGGAGTGGCAGAACTTGACAAGGTCCTTCTGTTGAAAGTAAAGATGCAGCTCCACCTGCAACATTGATGGCTTAATGCGCTCAGCCGATTTCCAAAGGCGCTCAATCTGCTTCTCATTGAAGTTTGATATTCCAATAGAGCGAGCCTTTCCAGCCAACACCTGATCTTCCATTGCCTGAATAAGAAAAGAAGGAAATATAGTCAAAGAAAAATTCATGCTGAAAAGGTACATGTTTTTATTAAATAGGCCTCTATTCAATATGAAATTTTTTTTAATGCCACAGCATTATACTAGATCAATGTTCACTCCTTGTGATAGAAGTTAAAGTTCCAATTTTTAAAATAAATGGAAAATTTAAAAAAATATGCTCATTGATCTAAAATAATTTTTAACAGGTCATTATTATCACACTTTTCCTGCTATTATTTTAATTTTTAGCCGATTCTAGGATAAAAGGCGATTTTGTTAGCCATGGACTAAATTAAATTTCATTACTGATTACAGCTGATGGAATAAGGAGGAAAGAGTCTGCTTACAGTCCTTGATTGCAGATCATTTCTTGGACAGAAAAGCATGACTAGTACCTCATCAAAGTTCAGACAACATCATGATCTCATCACTAGACGCAGGGAATAATATCATAATGCACTGAAAGTCACAGACTTCACAAAATTTCTGCTTTTGCCATCATTAATACCAACAGTAATTCTCCCCAACAGATTGTTTTACCATATGATACATTTACTTCTCACTAATGGACTACAAATTACCTGAAAAATGAGGTGGGTTAAACTTCTCCCCCTCTTCAACATTTATCATGAAAATGGTACTTGATGTAACACTTGATTGCACAATTAGATAAGTAATTTACGTAACACCAACTAATCCAAAAATATAAATGTATGCCCAAGAAATATCCAGACAGGATATGCCACATGAATGCATATACATATACTCTACCTCTCTACATACAAGGTTAAGGTTAAAGCTGTACTTATCAATTTGCCGTTAAAATTTCCATAATTTTTGGAAATATGTATTCCAAATCATACTCACTTTCCAAATGGCAGCATGATCGGTGGATATATCAATATCAATGGTGCCTTTCTCAGTCATAGGGTGTAGGTCATCACCCTTTTCATGGTACCCAAATGGAGTGTGCACTAAGAACAGATCAACATATGGCAACCCAAGGTTGTCTAGGGACTTCTGCAAGTACTTCACCACTCCTGATGGACGATTTCCTACTTCAGGTAACTATGAATATATAAAAATAATCAAAACACTCGTAAGCTCCCAATAATTTAAAAAAATATGAATCTACAAAATAAATCTAATAATTATAAATCAACCATCTAGGCATTTAAAATGTTTGGTCCAGCCCATGCTGGGAGTTAAATCTGAGGCAGATGCAAGTTTTCACTACTTTTACTATGAGCATAAAAGACCTCATACATTGCAAACTCCTTACACTTACTTGACCTGCTTCCTTGAAAACAATAGTCTTGTTTATGCAAAAGTTAAAAAATTCTCATTCCTGGGGCTGATTTTGAAATATGTACCAATTTTTATATTTATTATCCTTTTCAAATAGGTATCTTGGTGGCTAAGAAGCAGGCCTAAAATTCGTGGGGGTTGAGCGAAGAGAAAGTCACTCGTCACGTAACTTTCTCAGAGCCAACTAGGATGCAGTAGGCATGGCCTAGCCACTCGGAAATTCAGTCGCTCTCAGACCTTTGTTGTGTCCACTTCATGTATCTGCTTGCTGTGCGGCAAAACTTTTTTGGCGTGGTGTTTTTTTAGGTGTTTTTGGCCCATGTCGAACAGTGTTCTTTGATTGGTGGTGATAGGTGTTTTTTGGTCCGTGATGATCGATGTTTGATCGATTTTAAACAGAGAAGTCCTGTACTAGTAAATACTATATTTTGACAGATTCACTGTCAAATAAAATTGGCAAATTTTTGCGAAACTTTTGTGTAACGATTTTTTTTTCATTAAAATTTTGTATAATACGAGCATAATGATACTGATAGAGATTTATGCTAATAAACCCATTCCTGCTGCTGCCGTTTTTGAGGGAAATAGCATATTCTTTTACGTACTGTAATCGCTTTTGTCCTAAAGAATTTCACTTGTGAATCAACCAGTTCACATCTGCTGCTGCCATTTTTGAAAGAAATAGCATTCTCTTTTGCACATTTTCTTTTGTTCTCAAAATATTTCTACTCTTTCACGTAATGACCCTTGGGAAAGGCTGAGGTAAGAAGCTTCTCGAGTGAAAAAATGCATTAGCTACCCTTTAGGTTTCGCGACGCTGGGCGACACCCGTCGTACAGAGAGGCATCTCTCGCCATGGCCCACATGGGTTTTCCAATGAAGGAGTTGAGGGATAACAATATCGACAACCTCAAGCTTGACCCGCCCCTCTCGAAGGCAGTTCCCCACCCCTTGGTAGCGGAGACATTCGAACTGTTACAGGCTGACGCGAAAGGCACTCGACCCCACAAATTTTAGGCCTGCCTCTCAGCCCCCAAGATATTTGAAAAGGATAATAGCTTCCATTAAACATCCCATATTTAAGGATGTACTTAGCCTTTTTTGTAACATTTCTGAAATGACTAACATTGATGGACATTTTCATTTAAATTACTGTAAATCTATCAGTACCTATGTGTAATTTGAATGGAGTATGAAAAACATGTGCTCAATCCTGTAGTTTCACCATTAAAAAGTTCAACCACTAAAGGCACTTGCTCAAATATTGAAACATTAGAGCAACAAACATCAATATAACAAAAGTCAAACTCCCATTAAGTTTACGATAAATATGTATCTTGAGCAACATCACAATATTTAGCATGCATAGCTGGCAAGGTATATGTCTACAGAGTCCCTTGATTCCACTGTATTGTTGAATGATGAGGCAGTAAGTTCATCATCATAGTTGTGATTGACGGTATCATTACTTCCATAAAATACTTGGCTTTTGCCATCACACCCATAGTACTGTTACAGTACAACATTTGGTAGCACTGGAGGTAAAGAGATAGGCCAATAACAAGATGTAAGCTAGAGGCAAATGATGACGCTATAGTTCCATAATATATCAACCCCGAGGTGAGCATTTGAATAGTCAGATACCCTGATGTGCATCTTACACTGTTCAATTCTCAAATGAAAGTACATATTCCTAGTCTTTGAAAAATCATATGGTGTAGTATATTAATTAAATAGGTTAAAATAGTTATGAATAACAAAATTTAAAAGTAATTAATTATTGGAGTTAACAAGATAATTAAATTCTTCCGAAATGGATAAACTCCATAAGATAAAGCCTACAATGGTTTCATTTACATTAAAAAGGCCAGGGCAATCACAAAACTCTCTCCCTTGAATTTAAAAGGGTAGGTAAGTATTTTAATATATCCACATCCAACCACGAGTGATAAAATCTCTTGATGGAAATTAGCATGCACTTTCAAATTTTGATTCGGATAATTAAATAGTTCACCATACCTTAGTGACGATAAATAAATCCTCTCTCTTGATCTTCCCTGAGTCAATCCATTTCTTGATGACTCTTCCAAGGGCTTTTTCATTTTCGTACGCGTATGCAGTATCAATGTGTCTGTAACCAGCTTCCAATGCACAGTCCACAGCCTTTTCCAGTTCTTCGTCAGATGACTTTTAGGAGGAAAAAATGATCGACTGTCAATACAAATGCATTATTTCAACAAAAGCAAGTGTAAGCTTAAAGAATGCAATGATCAAAAGGACAGGAGTATTGATTCCTAATAGTAACTACTATGTACAACTCACCAGGACACAAGTTTTTACAGGATTAATCTCATTCTATCCCCACTCACACTTATCCGATCATGCAATAACTCAACTGTATATGTGAGCATAAATAACAGGGCAGTGGCTAATATAGGTTATAACTTTGAGGGGAGGGACCAAGACTCGCTAGTTAGCGGTGACCGCCTGTAGTTTAAGTATCCCCACATGCACCGAACGCCTATTGCCGCAGCCACGCGGCCTTGCCTTATTTCGGGGGGGTACCGGGCCCCCTGCCCCCCTTCTATATTTGCCACTGTAACACAGTACATGTGTTAGTTATACTATTGTATACACGGTACATGTGTTATTTATAATATTGTATATTATATTATAGTGAGCATGATAACACAATTAATTATAAAGCTATAAATCTTTTCTGAAGGTAAATTTAAATGAGCTTTCACTGAACTAAATGCAGCATTTTTTAGCAATTATTTCCCATCCACCACACTGTACAGCATTATTTCATTAAGTAGACATAATCAAGGATATTTTATGCTGGAACCATACTGAGAGTAATACATGCTGCCCATAAACAGCACTTTATTACATTGCCTGAGATATTCAATAGCATTTTCCAGGTTTCACCTCAAATTTCAGTTTTACATTCTAGCAGTGACCGTGAAGACTCTTTGAGGAACACAGATATAGATGATGAGTCAAATCCATGTCAATGTCCGATTTAGGCAGGTAGAAGTGGTTTATTCGAGAAGAGCTACTCTTAAGACAGTGGTTCTCATTAGGCATGCACAACTATGAGTGTGATTATCTTTACAATTGATTATTTTCCTCGATTAATTACAAATGTTGATCTCATAACAATGACATGCCCTGGATTTTGTTTCGGGGGAGGTGGGCGGGAATCCCTATTCAGCGTTAGTAGGGGGGAGGATTTAAAAAAATCGGGAGCAAAATTGAGTTTTGGTAGTTAAGAGAGCAATGGCGACTACAAGGTAACAACTGATTTTTTAAGATTTTTCCTGAGCAATTTTCTGAAAAAATAAAAAATTTTTTTTGTTTGAAAATAACAAAAATATTAACTGAAAAACTTGTTCAACACAAATATTAACTTAAAAAGATATTAAAGAGAAAAAAAAATTTCTCTACTTATTTATTTAAGTAAATTCAAAATTTCGGGGGGAATGCAAAAATAAGGGAGATATTTGCAAAAAACTGAAATCAATATTTTCAATTGTTTACAAAAACTATTTCCGGATATTTTGGAACTGTGGATTTTTGAAAAAAGTTTTATCATTACCTAAACTAGGATTTCCCAAATATTGGTATCGCTGGAATTTATTTCTCTTTTTGTGTACTTATAGGCTAGTTTTACTACGCTATAGGTAGAGATGTCGAAGACCAGTCGTGCATTCACCCATGGGGATGGAAAAAGGAAACCAAGGTCCGTATAGTTTGTTTCTCACGTCACGTAAAACTGCGTTGTCTGCGTTGTCTGCGTTGCAAAAGCGTTGTATAACATGGGGGATAGGGGTCCCAAGACAATCTTACATAGGTAAGATTTAAGTTACTTCCGACTTCACATTTTTATCAACTTGTTAATTATGGTTGGACGAAAAATCTTACTTAGTAAGATTACCGCTGCGGTAGTATGCCTGAATTTACGCTAGACTATAGATAAAGGTATGGTCAATACATTGCGTTCATTAGTTTGGACACAGCGAATTTGTGAATATCTAGTGTTTTGCGAGTCGCGCCTTCTGTGAATCGCGAAAAATCGAAAATTTGCTCATTTGATTAAAAACTCGTATTTCTGCGTTTCTCAAAAGGGCCTATGATTTTTTAAATGAAAAAAACGGCGGTGGTATGGTCAATTTTTGCACACTTGGACATAGAATAGCCCACGTATTATTATGTATGTTGTTCGTTCCAAAAATGTACGACAACTTACGTAAGATTGGGAGGGGGTCAAAAGTTGCCAAAATCACCTTACGTAATACTTGAATGGCCCCTTAAGTTTTCATTTATTTTGGTATATGCGCCCAGTATTACGCGTTAATGGCTAGTTGGAGTATGGCCATTGAGGTCATCCGTCCAGTGCCCAATGAAAAATCGTATCGCGGCACTCATGAATTCTCATGAAACGACAAATTTAATGCTTCGCTTTATTCACCTTGCAGTGTGTTTTTTCATAGACTTTTATTCATAAACTAACGTTTAGACTCAATAATTGTACTTAATTAATTTTAGTTCAATACCCAATTCGAACACGGCCTACGCTTGGAAGAAAACATGGCGCCCGGAGCGTGTCTCGCCAGATCATCTACGCCACATCCGCATTCCGTTGGACGCACGGCGCCCCCGCGGCGTAATAGGGAGCTTTCCGTTCAAAATGTTGAATTTAACGCAGATATACAGATATCAGTGCACTTTAGTGCACACGAACGACGTTTAATGGAACGATATGCGCAGGGGCAACGTTTGGTAACCAGCCGGTAGGTGGCATTCATTAGGTACACAACAGTCACGACCGAATGTTTACTATAATTAATAGGCTGAAGGCTTTCGATATGTGGGTGTGGAGGAGGATGGAGAAGGTGCGTTGGCATACTACTGTATTTTAATGTCATATTCTATATAGTATTTCACAACCTTAATATAAAGATAACGTAGGCTTTAGGAAGGACACATGGTCAACTAGCTTCATATCAAAGACACAGACAAAACAACGGGTAAAGCCATATCAGCCATATTTCTTATTTAAAATCTCTCGGTAGCCCATGCTTTATGGTAATGCAGAAATATGTATCGGTGTAGGCTAAAATCCTGTAGTTGTATCAACAGGGTCTAGATGTAAAAATACATTAATATTATGCGTCAAACGATGTAATTATTAATTAAGAAATTGAAGAATTTTGTGCCATCGCATGTTGTGTGTCGCCTTTGGTGTGTATTTAATGCATCAGTAATTAGATATGGCCAAGAATTAACGAAATAATAATAAATTCGTGGTTATAAATTATTGGGCCGGCCAAAGTTGATAATTGGTTGCATGTCGGTCGCAAGTTGACGGTCACAATGTGACGTGCCTGCAACGTTCCTGCGACGTCACAATGTGACGTGCCTGCGTCGTCACATTGTGACGTGCCTGTAACGTTCCTGCGACGTCACATTGTGACCGCAACCTTAGCACGACGTTTGCTACGTCGCTGCAACGTTGCGGCGACCAACTCTGCTACTGGGGAATATACTTATCGAATTTGTTTAAAATATGCATTTAAGGTGGTTTGAGTGAGATAGTTCCCTAGTCATAATGGAGACCATAGTCAAATTTTATTTTTTTTATTTCAGCGTCTGTAAGATGCATGAAATAAATATTGTAATATTAATGGCGCAAAGATATAGTTATGTATGACCAAAATTCTCAGTAATTAAAGAAATAAAGCCACAGAAGTCTCCAACTTGACTCATTTTTTCCCGCCGTATTGCTGAAAACCCTTCAATATAGCAGATTTTTTGTGATTCTGTAAAAATTACTGTGCTGAGTAATAGATTATTTTTTATAAATAGTTGAGAAAACATGCAATCGTTAGTTTTTTGACGAAATCTAGGTGCTAAAAGTTCCTAATTTGTTTCATATTCTATATGTTTCTAATATGTATGTATTCTAATATATGTTTTACGTTTTAACTGAAAATGAACACTAAAGACAACACTCTCGGATGCGATTGTCTACGTGCTTTTGTTTTTAGCGCACATCAACTCTAATTCCGATCTGTTTTTAACTTCAGTTTTGACTTTTTGAAGTAAGTCGAAGGCAGACAGGTCAAAGGGTGGAGGACAGACTATAGAGTAGCCTACTGGTCTTCCACGGGTTTTGCGACATGACAATAGCCTGTCCACTTAAACTACGGCGAAGCATGTAGGTAAATGCAATGTCTTTAATTATCACAAAATGTGTTTCTGCTGGAGATCGAATTGGCATTGCGGCTCGAGTACTGACTTTCTCTTCCCGAGGACCCGGGTTCAAATACCGGCAAGTATCGAATGTTTGACAGCGGTGTCCCGATGCCCATTCTTAGGCTGTGCGAAGCTTACGAGTTATAATTTTTAGACACGGACAGGCTATTGTCCTGTCGCAAAGCCCCTGGAAGACCAGTAGGCTACTCTATAGTCTGTCCCCTACCCTTTGACCTGTCTGGCCTGGGTGGCCCCACCACTCAGATACAAATGGCAGTTCCAATTACGCTAAATTAAAGAAACTTAATATAGTCCACGAAACGATTGCATGTAACTTGCCGACCACGGTTTCCACTTGAAAAGTCATTACTAAGGCAGTTTGTACAAGTTACTGGACGAGTTACGAGGGGGAGGGTGTATGTCAGTGAGGAAGGGCAGAGAAGAATTTGATGGAGTAGTATAGGTCAACCGGTGAGTAATATTGAAATTTTTACCTATTGACCTATAATCTTGCACCAAATTCTTCTCCTTTGCCCATCCCAACTTTTATACACTCGCCCACCTTCCATCCATTCCAGTACGAATATATACTCGTCCGTTAACGTGTTACAACTGCCTTGATAATGGCTTCTCTAGTCGAATCCTTGGTCGGCAAGTTTAACGCAATTGTTTCAAGGGCTAAAAGAAGTTTCTGTTATTTAATAATGGAGTAAGCACCACAAAGTTACTCCTGAGAACATGAAGCCCACTATGCCATTTTAATAAAAATACTGGACAATGAGACAAAAGGACCTAAAACAAATAGAAACATCGGAAATGAATTTCCTCTTGTCAGTAAAAGGCTGTACCAAAGCAGATAGACTGAGGAATACAGGCCTAAGGGCTAGGTACACAAATCCAATTCACCAAAATATTGAACATTATAAAGCAAAATGGAAAGAAAATGTAATGGGCATGTCTAGAGAGAGAATTCCGGAGGAAGCTGTAGAAATATAAGGCATCAGGGAAGAGAAGAATCGGAGGACCAAGGACCAGGGGGTGAAAGTCAATCCGGAACAGGCATAGAGCTTAATCCTACAAGGAAGAAGAAGGTCCTGATCCCTTCTTGGGTGCAACGTGGAGAGCACTTGTACTTTTAGTATAGTTGCACTCCGTCCTTCAATTGCAGTTTCGGAATGACTTGCGCAGCAATTTAAGATTAGGTTTCCTTTCAGGATTTTAAGACTAGGTGATGTCAGAAAATTTGTGAACTAAATTTGGATATCAACATCTGTTCGCGTCGTCTTTGAAATTTGGTAAACGCAAGAATCTAGGCCGTCCTTAATCATCCTTCTATTTTGGATTTGGAACAAAGGTTGCCATTTACCGTTTTGAATGAGATGAGAAAACATAGCGGCATTACCCAAATTTAGCCATTTTCAAGCATGGGGCCCCTGCGCGGGAGGAGGCAAGCTTCCAGCCTAGGACGGTCAAGACTGCAGGTGTGCAATTCATGATCAGAATTTCCCATCACAGGAAGGCCAGCATACGATTGGCTTCATCTTCAAACATTAAGAAGGTTCCACCGTGCCTGTGTTGGTCAAAACAAATACTAAATTCTATATTTTTGTTTACTTGACTTTTTAAAAAATCCTACTTTCGGTGATGAAATGCGTTTCCTATAGCAAATCAAAATTAAGTTACAAAATATGCAGATTATTCCACGAATCTATTTTTTAATTAACAATTTTTTCCAGCCATAGGAGCCGACTGCTGCTCCATTTCTATAAAATTACTTCATTTGGACTTTAATGCGACAGTAATTTGCTAAAAGCGAAAAAATATAGTAAAATTCCTGTACATGCATTATATTTTTATTCGATTTCTCTTGAGTTTTCCCTCCTCACCCACAGTTTCCAGCAAATATTTATTTATACTATAGAGAACTGTGTATCAATCCGTAAGCGATGAGGTAAATCAAAGATGGTCAACGCCCAAGTAATAGCTATAAACATCGGCTACCATAGCAAGCACTCCACCCACCTCAATTGCGCCAACAGTAAATACCAACTGAATATCGTCGCCAAGTCTCAGGTTATTCGTAAACCAGTCATAAAATACATACAGAAGAGTAAAAAATGAAATTCTTCAAAAACTAAATTCATATTGTCAAGTTTTTAGGCGTGAAGAAGATGGCAATTGTCTGATAATGTGCTCATTTTGCATTTAATAAACCCGAGCATTTTTCAGCTCCGTTTATTTCCTGAAAATTTTGGGCTTTCGAACATGGAAGCATTAGTCAATATAATCATGACATGAGTGTTTGAAATATTAAATTCGGCATTAAAACAAATCAAAAATCAATTAAGACCACTTTGAAAGCAGTTTAAACGGTTTACAAGAAGATATACTAGATTTTTGTTGAGTCAATTTAGCTTTTTTTACCTTCCAAAGTTGCGAATTTAACTGGCCTCAAAAGTAACTAATACCACCTTAAGCTTCTAATAGGTGTATCCAGACATTCCTCCAATAAACCTTTCTACATGTCAAGCAACTATCTCAATTAGCCGAGGGAAAATGGCAAGCAAGGATGGGATGTGGAAGTTCACAGGTCAAAGGCAACGACCGACCATATCGATCCACATTCATTCTTGGGTCGATATTTACCGTCGGGATGATGATTCCCACTCTTATTTACCACGCGAAGTTTCTCAAGAATTTCCGAGAATGAATTAATCAAGTGTCACCTCACGGAAGAAAGGGCCTATTAGGGGCAATTCAAGGATTACGTAAGACGTTTTGGGGGAGAGGGATAAAGTTTTCATACGTTGTCTTATGCAGGTGGGTGAGGGGGCCCGAGACATTCTTACGTAACATTTTTAACTTTACGTTACTTCTGAGATCGTATTTTTATCACTTTTTTTTAATTATCGTCGAGCGAAAAATCTTACTTTGTAGGATTACCAACACCTGATGATAAACTACAGAAACACATCTTACAAATTCTTTGCGTTCATTAGTATGGAAATATTTGGTTTAGTTTAGTTAGGAGATATATATTGTTTTAAAGATCACGTGTTTTGCGAGTCGTGCCTACTGTGAATTGCAAAATCTCAAAAACCTTCATCGATATCCAGCTAAAACTTTGTATTTCTAAGTTTTTCTACAGGGCCTATGATTTCATATAAAAATTCAAAAACTGGAGGGGTTGGGGTCAGTTTTTAGTGCACTTGGACATGAAATCGACCATATATTTTCAACTATGACCATGGCGCCAAAGATTTGTAACAAATTACGTGAGACTAGGAGGGTTCATGACTTCCAACGCTGTATTACATGGAGGAGGGGGTAAAAAGCGGCCAAAATCGTCTCACGTAGAACTTGAATGGTCCCTAAGTACCATTCACCGATGTATCAACACAACCTTGTAAGTAAAAACCTTTAGAGGAGGTTCCACCGCCACGTTGTCAGTCAAAAACATAGATTAATGAGGTTCTACTTCGACTGTGTGAGTCAAAACAAATACTTCATTCCAACTTATAGTTTTATTGCTTAAAAAATCCTGATTTCGGTAATGAAATAAGTTAGCTATTGAAATCCAAAATTATGGGAACAAAATATGCAGATTATTCCACGAATATAATTTTAATAAACACGTTTTTGTAGCCATGGACGCAGGGTCGATATATTTGCATCTTCGATAGGCTTCGATAGGATATCGAAGAGGCAACGAATCGAGATATCTATCGACCTTGCCAAAGACGGGAAATGCAGCGCCATTCCTTTGGAATTACCACATTTTGATTTCAATGATCGCAGTTATAAGCTAATGACTGGAAAAATAAGGCCGTAAGATGCGTACATTTTGATTTTGATCGATTCCCTAGGAGTTTTCACTTCTTATGAACGTTCAATTTTTCGTGAAAATGGCATAAGATTATAAGATTAAAAAAATTACATTGCGGGACTGGTGTTTTTTTCGGTGTACGCAATGGAAATTCCATAAGAATCGGTCATACGAGGTACAATAAAAATCTCTCAAAATGTACACATGAACGAAATTTTGTCGACTTTTTTAATGAAAAAAATGGCAAAAAAGTTATTTTCAGATATTAATATTTTTTTATTACTACGTCGTATTAACACGCGACAATAATTCAATTTCATTTTCGATGTAAGCGCAAAACGAACGTCGGTAAAAGCCCGTATGATGGTCATAACAACCTCCGACTATTCCGTTGCGTGCACCTCTCTAGCCTTGCGGCTTGCTATCAGCTGCGGTGGTTCCTAATTTGTGGTGGTTTGACTAGGCAAGGAATATTTTTCAACCGGATACACAGCATCCTACTTCTCGTATTCGTTGCGTAACTAAGCACTTGTCGCCTATTGCGGTCATCTGTTTCGCAATCACTCAAAGAGTTTATTTATAATTATTTCCCATTGAAGGAAATTCCGCTAATTGTCACGTTTTTTTACATCTTACATATGAGCAAATATTAACACAATGAGCGGAAAATGAGAAGTCTGACACTTGACAAATTCGTCATAAAAAGCCAGTAAAATAACTTGAACAATATTTATTTAATATTCCCATAACTATCAACATGATCATTTAGGAATTATTCTGAAAAAATGGCAATTAATCCCTTTAACTGGGTAAGATCAACTATGTGAGGAGTACGTAGAAACATGGCCTAGTTATAGGCGGAAGGCTTCTAACTTTGAAATTATATAGATATCAACTCTTGATAGATATAGATACTGCAAAGACGTTTGCCAATGACACTTTTAACTATTTTGATGTCGTGGCCCTTTTAAATTATTAACTCAGTTTCTCAAGATCAAAACTATTCTTTATGTTTTCAATACATGATAGATCCTCTCTTTATCGTCTCTCGCCCAATAATCCCCTCCTCCTCCTTTCAACCTCCTAACAACCCCTTTTTAAAAATTAATATTCAACAAATCATCATTTTTTTAAACACATCAATAAAATTATATTCAATAACTTAAAATAAACAAACAACCATCAAATAATGTAAGAACAACAAACTGCGATTTCAAACAAATCAACGCGATCATTTTAGTAAGGGCATGGCACGGCACGACGTTAGGTTGGTCGTGTAGCTAATACGTTCATATACACCCTAAAACATGTAACATTTTCTGCTAGCACTAACAGCACGTCGTGCATGTTTCCGGTATAACTCTTGTATCTGTGGGCATTAATGCCTCTGCGAAATACATTGGTATAAATAGTTACTCTAGCATTGGTAGCATACCAACAGTGTTGTGTATGAAATATGATTAAGTGTTGTGCATGTTTGTCAAATGTCACCTTCTGACAAGCATTTTCAGATTTTTGCTAATGCATTAAAAGTAGTCTCGTTAACGTTATTAGGGTATAGTGTAGTGTATATTTGGTGATAACTCACCCACTGCCACACACTTCACTGCATGTAGAGTATTATGTATAGTTACATGAAAGTATCATAAAAAACGGAAAAAAATATTATTCATGTGACAGTCAGAAGAGCAGGAGCATAAATTATATTTTCAGTTTTCCAGTCAAATATGAGATATTATAGGTTAAGCACATTTACGAGTGTATTTAACCGGGCTTTCAACGCACTTTCTATGGTAATTATTGGTAATTGAACGTGATTTAGGTACTGATCAAGTGATTTCTAACTGATAATACACGGAATCAACTTGGAAAGAACTAAACTTGTTTACAGTGTAACTAGAGCCTGATCCACTATAAGTGGTTGCCATACAGTAAACGCTCTATAAAATGCAACAAAAATATTTCTGGCATTTGACTCAGTCATTTGACACATTAGAGAGCACTGGATATATTTGGGCTGCGCATTGAAATGGACAATTAGTAAAAATCTATAGGTTGATTGGAATATTTGCATAATGATTGTTTCTTACTATTAATACATTCATTGACGACTTGACTAGTTCTGAGAAGAGGAGGACCAGGTCGACGAGTATCGACCGAAAACTACACGAATGCCTAGTCCTGAGCATGTCAGTAACGTTCCTCTGAGTTTACCGTTTGACAACGGTCAGCACAAAAATATCGATTATCGAAAATATCATTTAGCCACAAGTGTAGCACAGCCCATATGGAGCGAACACATCGTGGTAGGTGGAACATTTCTATGCTATGACAAGACTTTTTCCGGACTATTGTTCACAAGACATCAGGTAGGTATTTCAGAAGATGAGTTAAATTGTAAAATCGAAGAAAAATCAATCCCTCCCATTAATGTATTCGTAATTTTGAAATTGCTTCATTTTCGGGAGGACCGCGTTGTTTTTGTTGCTGCGACAACAGTTTCGACGACCTGACTGACGCCAAAGCTGTAACGCTGGCGAACCTGTTGTCGCAGAAACAAAAACAACGCGGAACTCTCGAAAATAAAGCCATTTTATCGTACGCCTCGCGGAAGCCTTCGCTCGATCTCCGTAATTTTTTCGAACTAAATCATTTTTATGATAAAGCAGGTTTAAAGATAATATAATGCATGCATTTTAAAAATAGACGAATACTTCTCTGCATAAGTCAAAAATAACAGAGGATCTAAAAACCAATTCAGTAAACATTATTCTATATCGGCATACGTTTATTTGGTACCCAAGAGTAGTACGATTGTTTGAAGTAAAGGAAAATATTTTTTTTTCGTTCAGCGTGATAAACATTTTACGGATATTAGAGTAGGTACATGCCCATTAAGTTTCTGACATATACATATAAGATCTTGGGTATTTATTCATTGTATTTTCTACCATCTGATTGGTAGGTTTTTGGACAGTTTCTGGGATATCATCTCACATTCCCTCCTAGATCAAGTCTCTCATAAATTCCTCCCACCTTCTACCTCTCCTAAATTTTCCCAATATATCTACCATCCCCCATCCTCTTCCACGCTTCCTCAGCGTACTCCCCTCTTTCAATCCATTTCAACATGCCCACGCCTCTTAAAACGTCCCCTAGCCATCCTTTCTACTTTATCCGCCACCAACTTCCTTTCCTTCCCCACCATATACATTACCATATACACCTCGCCATATACATTATACATTACCATATACATTACCATATCCCCACCATATACACCTCGCACTCTAGCTTACCCTCTTCATTCTTCTTCAAACCCTCATATCATTCTCTCTCCTTAATAACCAAGTTTCCGACCCATACAGCACCACGCACCAAGTTTGCTATCCAATTCGTTGACATTTTACTGCTTAAGTTTTTTAAATGTGTAACGGTGAACACTTAGCTTCGTTGAACTTCTTCATTTTACGGGTTCTACCGCGTTGGTTGCTGTGGCGATGACAACAGTTTCGCTGGCACTACTGCCAGCGTCTTCAGGTCGAAGAATTCAGCCGCATTCAGACGAATGCCAGCGTCTTCGACCTGAAGACGCTGGCAGTAGTGCCAGGGAAACTGTTGTCATCACCACAGCAACCAACGGGGTAGAACCTGGAAAAATGAAGAAGTTCATCGTAGACCACCGCGTAAATATTCATTCTCACATTAAGAATTAGTTTTCTACTCGATAACGGCGATTACAAGCGATTAGAGTGTTTAAAGGAGGATGTATAACGAATTTCAGAATATACTGTCCCCGGATAGGTACCTCTTCGTGCGTTGTGCTATGTTCATTCCCCGTAGGTACTGCCACTATGTAATAGTCGCAAGTTTCAAGAGCCATGTTTTGCAGCCAACAACTATCCCAAGTCACATGATCAATTAATTCCCCGTAACTGATGTACCTTTCAAATGGCCTTGTTATTTCTCAACCTACTGAAACGAAGTCCAAGGCGTGACGGTAGTCGGATATTTCGTTACGACGGAAAAAGAGACGTTTTGACGGCAGACGGCAATTAATTTTCCCCTTAACTTTTTAATGAAAAAAGTACACGAATCCATTCTTCAATTTCCTTTAAAAAATTTGTAATCCCATATAACATTACGAAGTGCACAGTTTGAGCTTAGGCAGCTTTTTTATTTTATCCAAAAATTGTTTTATAACATCACTAATGTATTTTTCTGAACTCTGAATAAAGTTGAGACTTTTTCTTATCTGATATAATTATTAACATTCAATTTCACAATTTGTTTTATTTTAGGTACTATACAATACTACCTACAAATAGATCCCTTTCGCAGATGCCGCTAGCGCGAAGGTCGGTTTCACCCTAAAATATGATTAGATTTGACTGTCTTCTCAATGGTATACTTCAAAATTTTGAACTCCCAATCAACAGACTGCAGCATTTACATATCGTATGTATTATTTATATTTCTTCTGTCTCTCTGGAATTCACTGTGTGCCAGTTTAAATGTTCAAACGCTCACATTCAGTCACAAGAGGAATGAGCCTAACGTTCACAAATTCGTCGAGTGTGACCCTATGCAATTAATGGATAGGAGACAGATCTGCTAGCTTCATCTCAGTCTCGTTTTTAAGAGGGGAACAAGGATAGCTCATCACAGTGCCACGAAATTCAGTCGTTAACGCCCGAATTCCATCGCCAGGAATTGGCATGAGGAAACAAACCGATGAGTAGTTTATGCATCCCTCTTTTTCTTCCACCTTAGGGGCTACAACCCTCCATGTGTTAACAGTTGATTTTCAACAAAATATTCATTCTTTGTAAATCCACCGTTGCACTATCTCTCCATATTTTCATAGGTCTCCCTCTGAGCCTATTTCTATTTTGTGCCCATTCATTGGGGGCCACTCAAGAAGTTTGTTGGACAACTATGATGTTACTAATTCGAGGACTCACTGCAGCCAAAATAGGTGCAGAAAATATGATGCTACAGCGAGTTTGAATGACTATTTTGAATTTGAATTAGCGGTTATCGCCTGTTTTACATGTGCATGCATAACCATGATGCATTAATTCTGTTATTATGTATTGTTTGCTTATTAAACTTGGGTTCATGAAAAATAAATCGTGATTTATAACTTTAACCTGCATTTATGTCTACAGTTTTCTTTTTCGATCTAATTTGTGGCGTGCGTGTTAAGTGACCTAACCATCGCAAGTCTTTGTGATGTTATGTAGCGGACTATGGTTTCTATCTTAATCAGCTCTTTATATTCTACATTTCACTTAAATTTCCATTCACTTCCTTCTTCATGTGTTGGTTCAAAACTTCTACTAAATACTATTCCAACGAAAATTTCTATTCTTTCTCTGCTTTTCGGAGTCAACGTCCATGTCTCTCAACCATATGCCACAACTTTTTATTATGGCTGTTTTAATGGATTTTAAGCTAAGATTATTAGACCATAATATTAAAGCTTAGAAGCGACTCGTTCATCGACTGAAAGAAACCGAGAACTGCAAACTAGACTATGAGAAGGCGACAGTTCAACTTCAACGGAGAGCAGTAATAATTAAAAGAGTCGAATAGGAATCCCCACATTGTGACGTGCCAAAATTGCATATAATAGTCTTCTCGGATGTGGCACCTGGTTAGGCTATCAGTAGTCGACGTTTCGAATAGCAACTCCCTTATCTTACTCCGGGAAAAACTTGGTGCCGAATAAATAAAGCTGTCTTGGGGCAGATGTGGTGCAATTGATTCATTAGAATAAAAAAGAGGAAAACTGCTAAGTAATTTCATTCTAACTTTGTGCCGAGTTTGGTTTTCGCCGTGTTTTTATACATAAGTTTACCAGTTCTGGTGGCTCTTGATTGGTCGGGATTTTTCATCCGTTTTCGCATGCTTCTTATCTTTTCTTTAACCGATCTCCAGAGTTTGCTGGCCGAATGTCCCGTGCCTCTATAAAAGTTTGTTTCCTCCTAATTAATGTCAATAGCTTCCTTTTCTAGGCGATACCAATATCCGTAGGAGTGGCAAAGGAATTCCTCATTCCATCAAAAAGGAAGTCCATCAAAACGTCAAAAATCAAACAAGAGTTAAGCCTGAATCACACGATCATTTTTCAGGGATAGCTCCAATGACAGCTCAAGGGATAGCTCAAATGATAGCTCGAGCTGTCATTTCTCCGGTCACACGATCATTTTTTCTGTAGGTGCTCGCATCATTGCCGGGAAATCTTTTACGTTTACCGAGCTCGTTCGACCAGAAGTCACTTGCGGCGGCACAATCGCGATTTGCTTCCCTTCGCTCTGATTGGCTGAACTTCAGATTCTTGTGCGTGTTCAGGGACGGAAAAAGGGACAGGACCAAATGATGGAAAAAATGATGGCAATCCCTATCATTACCGCTATCCCTGAAAAATGATGACGTCGGAGCTGGAGCGAAAGCTATCCCTTGAGCTATCATTGGAGCTATCCCTTAAAAATTATGGAAAAATGATCGTATGATTCAGGCTTTATATAGGAAACACACACGACATGATGTTAGTACTATGTGGCAGATAAGGATACAAACATTATGGAACAAATCAGCTAATTCGCTACACAAAATTTATAAAATCCTAGTAAGTCTCATTGGCTTTGGCAGTTATCATTCTCATAGCATCTCTTATCACTTGCGGGAAAAATGAAATGTTATGCCTATTTGTTCTGCAGTCTATTTCCCTAATTTTATTCTCACTGTATGCGTAGTTACTGTGTTTGATAAAGAGAGAACAGTTTCATTAGTTTTTTAAACCGAATATTAAAACAGGTATCATGGATGCGGGAATTTCCCGTCTTTCCCTTGTCCGCGGCATTGCAGCACATAGTTAACAGATGCAACGCAAATGTAGTGGTTCTAGGGTTTTACGTCGGTCCGTAAGGCTGTTGAGGAGACTGAGCATAATTTTGATACGTATCTTTCGGATTACGTAAGCCTAACAACGGCTCCATTCACGTCTCGCCAGAGGGACTACGTGTTGATACGAGGGTGGAAATCTGGAGTTAATAGGAGCGCAAATTTGAAAAAAATTGGACCCGATTAACAACGAATCGTACACCAGTATTTCCTCAGAGACAAAGGTTGGGTCGAATATAAAATATAACATTTCGAAACCGAAATTTCCGTAGCTACGTCTACCTTTTAAAGAATTTTTAAGGACTTCTATATATTTTTCACGGCTCAACCACAGGGTAATTTCAACCATGCGGGATGAAAATTTATGTTTTACTAGCGGAAGGTACCCGTTGAAATTCAACGGGTGTGAAAAACATTGAACGCATTTTATAAGAAAACCACAAAGCCTGAAGAATACTGTCTGCGTAGTCATTTGAGGAGTTCTTAACCTAGTATGATACTCGACGTTCCCTCGTCCGTTCGTATGATGTGGGAATTGGTCTAAAAAACACTATTATTAGTTTGTTCTCGAATGTATGCGATGAAAAAAAATGTTTTCCAGGGGCCGTCCCAGGATATTAAGGTGGTTGGAGCGATTTTTTGTTACGTTCAGATTTTTGCGACCCTTTGCACTCGTGTTTTTAGTAGTGATATCTATAGATATGACTGAAAATATTGCATTTTAATGATTTGGTTTTTAGGCAATTAAATACTATTTGAATACGTAGCATTATGGCGCGTGCGATATATTTCGTAATAAGTCGAATTCATACGCACAAAAATTCTTCTAAACGCGAATTAATGCATAATATGTTATTGTAGCAGTTGCTAGTAAACATCAAGACGTCACTTCGAGTAAAAGATTGGGAAAAAACATTTGAACATAAATTCAGCCTATATTACGGATTACCGCGCCAAAAATATGAATAGTTCAAGTCATTATTATGCTTTAACTAATGCAAAAATGCTAAATATGATTCTTGTATCATTCCATTGCTGCATGTACAGGTGAGATTCAACCGCAAAAGCAGATTGAGGCACTTCAATGAAATTTGGTCTAATATAACTTTTTTACTTGAAGAATTATGTTTTTTAAGTTCAAAATTTCAACGGTTCCTCTTTTACATTCCGTGACATCCTTGCGTTTACACCTCATTTCCTGCTTCCACAGCCCGGTGCTGCTGGAGGCAGGAACCCAAGCGCCGCGGCCGGGGGCGCACCGGTCTCGGCCACGTCCTTCCTGCGGCTACACAGCCTGAGCACCAACAGACGTTCCCCCCCGCAATCAATCGGTCGTCTCAACATCATAGGTACCAAGTAAAACTGGATTCAGTGGGGCATGTGCGCGATTTAGCCTTGGAGACTTCCATGCGAAAGTCACCAATGCAACAGTTGGATGAAGAAGCCAAGGCCGCAGGAAAAGTGGCCGATCGAAGTGAAAAGCAAAACTTAACAACAATCTTCTGGGTTTTTTTAAATCTGATACGCTGGCTAAACGACGATGGTCGAAAACCCATATCACTTTCCTCAACCTCACAAAACTTCCTCCATTTCAAACAACTTCAACCATGCGAAACACCGAAGAAATTTTAAAAAAACCCACGTTCCTTGAGGGCTCGCACCCGGAAGAATGAAAATAGGATTTCTGCCTTCTCAGACTCTGTCAAATTCGTCACAATCATCCAGCAATTAAATTCGATTTTCATCTTCCCATTACGTGCGAAGAAATGAAATGCCACATAATCCCCAAACAACGAATGAGCAAAAATAATTGGTACGTTAGTTAGCGCCATAATATACGAAGCTACTATCTTATGTGTACCCACACCAGTGCCGGATTAACACACTTGGAGGCCTCTAGGCAGTACAAGCAACGGGGCTCACGTTAATAAACAAGTCGCAAGAGAAGAACGAGGAAAATAATTCTCGGGGCCTCTCCAGGGCCCCCAAAGCCTCTGGGCCCATAGGCAACTGCCTACTTTGCCTTATTGGTAAACCGGCACTGACCCACAAAACTCGTCTGAAACACTTCAGTCGAACAAATATTGCGGTAAACATGTTATTGCGACGTAATATCCATGGAATGTCCACATAATGTTACAGATTGGACCTAACGTCTTTTGGATATTGGTTATCATTCATGGACATCCATGCAACATTGCCTGCTACTTGGGCACCAAAAGGGGCAGTGTAATCAAACGACTGACCTGCCAAGTTCCAAAGCCCAGAGCCGGGATCTTAACTCCTTCGGCAAGATCGAGGTATATTTGTTTCCCGGTGGCCATAGTGAGCACTACGTCTTCCTAAGTTCCTTGGTCGATGGCGAGTGACTTGATTGCTCGAGCGGGAATGCCGGCTTGCTCTGAGAGAAGGAAAAGTCGTGTCTCGTAGCGGCGCTATTATAAATCGTTCCACCAAATTTCCTTGCCCACTCCTCCCCACCCTTACCACCAAAGCAAGTCGAAAACTCTCACACTCCACAACTTCTCGTCCCTCGCCAAGGCCATAGAGGTCTGTTCATGACCTTGTCCCTAGAAGTGCCTCAATGTGCCATGGGGAAGGAGTGTCGCGGAAGTTTCACGCTCCCAGCGCGCCGGGTGGTCACTAAAGTAACTAACTCAAGAAGCATTTTTAACCCCCCATATCCCGCCTCAGAGCTCATAGTTTGAAGTGGAAGCGGAGGTCACGACCTTTCGGCGGGGATTCCAGAGATATGCCCATTCATGCAGCAAATAAATTTAAGTCCACGAGGCAGCCTCTGTTTCTCTTTTCGTCATTGCCAAAGGCCGTTTTACACGATGTAAGATTTTATACAAACGAATGTACGTGTGATTGTACTTTTGTCTCAACGAAATTAGAACAGGTTCTATTTCCCGTGCAGGCATTGAGACTTTGTATTATAATATAAAGTCTCATAAATTATAATGTATAAAGAGGCAAATTGTATGAACAAGCGTTCATACAATTTGCCGCTTTACACGATACATTTCGCATCATGCAAGAGTTCACGGAAGAGTTTGTACAAACAAATGTACCGTGTAAAACGGCCTTAAGAAGCGTCAAGAGAATTTTCAAAAATTCAAAATAAATTTAACGGTCACCGATCAACTCCACCAATAAGCCGTATCCCAATGAAAAAAGGATATTATTTTTTTAACTATCCCAGAATGAACCAACGGATGTGTAGTGTTGTAGCTACTAGATAAAGATTAAATTGATGGCGATGGTCACTAAAGAAATCAGGCGTTGGAAAATATGAAATATTGAATGACAACCCTGCACAGTGCATACACCGAAAAAATATATTTGACACATACTGAGATATAGCAGCTTGCTATAAAAAAAATTGGAGGAGGATAAATGATGGTATTGATTATCGAAAAAGACCACTAATTGAGTGTGGGCGAGGAAATTATGAGAAGCCATAGAAATAAGGAACGCGTAACGGAATCAAGTAACTGAAACGAAAATGGAGTGAAGACCAACCATACACCAATCTACGAATTTTTTATGGGTGATGATGACCTTGAATGCAATTCTTTAGGAGTTGCTGCTAAATTACTCTCTTTTGTTGAATTAATAGTGGAGGGTGCCAGATGAAATTCAACAGGAAAGAGGAAATAACAAATATGTGACGCGCGAAATGCGAATAAAATATTAACCACTCATGGAGAGGGAATTTCCATTCTAAATTCTCACTGCAATACTTCTGTAGATCACTTAACTTAAGCCACAAAGACATCTAAGAATTAGTTCCCATTCATGGTACATACTGCTTACCTTTGGGTAGCACAGACGAGTAGACGCATCAGTGGATATAAAGCAAGAATATCTCCCTTCTGTTGAAAAACTAAGGTTTGCAACTCTTGAAACATATATTAGTAACTTGGAGCTATGGATTCTACTCGATTTTACTGTGATTTTTCGCTGAAGATACGCATTAAAATTAATTTATATAAATTAAAAAATATATGAAGAATGCATTTTCGAGAAGTAAATGCATTCTCATTACAAGTGCAAACTTAGTGCGTCAGCCCGTAAGCGCTAAGGTAAATCGGGGGGAACAAAGATGGCGGACCGGCCATGCCCACGTCACAGCTTCAAGCATTGACCACGATAGCAGGCCTCTCCATCTACCTCAATGGGTCGAACGCTGTGACGTAGTTTGGATTAAATCAAGCACTATCTAGTACGGAGTGTATTGTGTATTAGATAGGTACTTGTGTGGAATTTGGATATTACAGCAATGCGAGGAAACATGTGAGGGAAGAGAATTTTTTGATTCTTATTCGAAATATGCAGGCCACTGATTTATTATTTTTGGGCATATTGGCGTGGTTTTTTTGTTTACACACAGTGATTTAGTGCTCGAAGCGAGACTATGGAAACTTGACACTGAATTTTTAAACAATGGAGTCAACAATATTCTGTTCTTCGTACCATTCTCTATTTTATTCCTCCGTTTTGTGCCATTCCAGAGATTCTCTTTGCTCTGAGTATGAGCGCTAGTTGTACGGTCAACAAAATGTTCACAATGATTTACTGTGAAATGTTTGTAGTTCATACCATTCAGTTCGGGCATGCTAGTGTAGCCCTTACACAAATCTAGAATTATCGTGGTACCAGGTTTAACGCAAATTAATTGTTGTCTCATTCAACGTTTCTTTTTTCCCGCCAGGTATCACGTGTATAAAATATCCTAGGGCACACGACAAATGCCGCCAAAAAGCCATTGCTGAGGCAACGCTCGTCCACGTTTTTATTTTATCTTTAAATATAAAGATTCGTCTATTTCGACAGTAATTTCTGGCCCACCGATCTTCTTTGGGTTCTTCAAAAGGTCTGTAGAACACACTTCTCTTATTTTCTTCCAATACGTTATGCCTTCTAATTCTAAAAAAATGTATTTCTCCATGAAAATTCTTATATGTACATAAATATTATTCTGAAATACGCCGATTAAAATAATGGAACGGCAGTGGGCTGCATATTCCGAATAAGCTCCATTTATTATATATCCCATTGACACATCTATACGAGCGAAGCAATTCCAGGTTTGCCGGAGAAAAGACGTCGTTGAATGTTGAAAATGGTAAGAGCTTCAACTTCCATTTGTAAATAAATTGTTGCTAGGGTTATTTCCGCTGTTAACAAGATTTTATATCCAAACATTATATCTACTAACTGTAACCGATAAATATGTTGTATATCAGCACAGGATGCGAATATCAACTTGACTCCATTCAGTCGTTGCTAAAAACTGAATTATCGGACCTTTCATCCATTATTCCTACGCTAACTCTTGAGTCTTCGAATGTCTTTCGAATGACGGCATGCGCAGAACGGACTCACTTTGGCCTAGGGAACGTCTTACCAATTTTATTTGTAGTACCTACCATTTTCCCGGTTGCCAAGGAAAAAATTAGACATTGCTGAAATGATGAAAAATTGACAATTTTGGAGACAAGAACGCAATTGAGAGGAAAAAACGAAACATAAAGGAAAACCAAATGCAATGATTAAATATTTCCTTCTTTCCGCTATCTCAAAGTGAAAGTTTCAATATTGTATCTTGTGTATAAACCATTTTAAAATGCAAGTAAAAAAACCGTTGCATCGAATACAATGTTCTTCTGATGAGTTAAAAGTTTACAAAAAGTGGGTTAGAACAACCCGTTGAAAGAGTTATTCAATGTTTTTTTTTCGGCCGGTTCTATATTCTATTAGCCATCGAACAGTGAAAATTACAAACCCAATATATTGAGTCAATTTCAATTTTTTTAATCGTAAAATTAACCCCTTGCACCGAGATCAATGCTTATCTCATGGTGCTGAAAATAAAAAATATGGAGTAAAAACAGTTCCTTTTGATTGTTGTTCTGGGTTTTTACTACTTTTACGGTTGGTTTTAGGTCACGATCTATATTCGTGGGAAATTTCAACTTCCTAGGTTACCTGGAAGTTCTACGAACAGTTAGTGAAATAGGAATGCTTAGAGATGTCCGAGTAATATTTCTTTCCCCTTACTAATGGGAAGGAGCCAATTGTTCTATAGACTACGAGTGGGGGGACGAGGTTGGTCAGAAAATTCACCCTTCAGTTTTATTTCGTGTCACTTGTCGAATGGAGATTGCCTTTAATGGTTTCAGACACATCCACTGGGAAAAAAGGCAGATTATATTGCCATAGTGTTCCTCTCTGCTCCCTTGTTGACGCATTCTGCACCGCGGTGCACCAATTTGTGAAATGCACTTCATGTGAATGAAAGTATCGTACGTGGAAATTCAACAAAGACAGTATTTTGGAATGATATGCCAACCTCTGGCATTCGAAAGGGGTCAACAATCGCCGAGATAACAAACCAAACCGGATGGAACTGACTGGAGGTCAAAACTTGATTACGATAAAGGGCAGAGGGTATCGATTTTCGGTTATTCCATGACCGCAACGTTTGTGTCATCCTGAACATTTTCTAAATTTAATGAAGATACTTTTCGGATGAAAAAGTGGAGATGTACGTTATTTAAGTCCATGAAAGGCCTGCAACTCGATTAGGCACATTCCGCAAGGATTTTATACATTGCACAGGAAGATTTTATGAACGAAGTACTAAGAAATCGACACGCTTCGACAAAAACTGCTAACAGAGAACAGAAAGTGTAACTTGACTGACTGAATGACTAGAAGTGCTTTCCACTCACGCATCTGCGCTAAATTTTTTAAATCTATTAAGCACCTAGCGTTTTCCAGTGACATTTGTGACGTCATCTGCGCTAAGCAGGTTGAAACACATCTTCTCTGTAGTTTGCCTGCGTAAGCGTGAGACCTAGCAGACGAAACTTGTGATGGCGGGGAATTATGTAGCAGTAAGAATAGGAATATCTCAATGTCGAAGCTAATTGTCATGATTGCTTGAAAAAATAAATATAAATTCGTAGTTATATCCTTCCAGAGGTGAGCTTGACCACTTCTTTATGGAAGTAGAATATCGTCCCGCCACTTTGTAAACTTTTCAGCGTAGATCGTTCCAATCATCAACTTAAGGTAGTTTGAGCAAAAAATCATTTCACCTAGAATTTGATGAATTTGACCTCATACTAAAGAAAAAAACTCCCATCTTTCCAATAATATCAAAATATTAACCCCTTACCGAACTAATTTTCGAGCAATTTGCCTGAAAATGCACGCTGTTTTACATAGGATAGATTACGGTTGTGCGCTCCAGAGGAAGAATATTGAAAAAAAAAATGGGAATTTATTACAACTATATTTTGTCAAAAAGCTAACGTTGCGTAGTTTGAATGGTTTCTCAACTATTTATGAAAATTAGTCCAGAGAAAACTCGATAATCAGGACGAAAAATTAGTAAGTTGGCAGAAAATTAAATCTGTCGAGAAATTGCCATAAATTCGGACTCAACACTCATCTCTAATCGAACCTTTACGACGTTAACTCGTGGTGTCCTTAGTGGGGGTGTGAATCGTGGTTTGAAACTTAATCTAAATTTAATAAATGCATTACAGCACACTTTTCACGAACAAAAACACACCAGCAACATACAGTCGGAGAGGTAAATACGTATAAAGGAGTCGGATGAAGTCAAATGCCTACCTGGAAGTCACCGTAACCTAATACCAAGCGTAGGTGAAACACATACGAGGAATTTGCGGTGCCGCAACAAATAAACTATGATTAAATAAATTTGATTGTTTCAGGCTTGACTTCGTGGAAGTGATAGATATCCATTTTTAATAAAAACACTTTGTACTTTTCCACACTTCATTTAAAAACCGCAACCGGTTTCACCATAATATGGCATCTTCTGGCACATTCTGAAGCTTAGCATTCAGAATGTGCCAGAAGATGCTATATTATGGTGAAACCGGTCGCGGTTTTTAAATGAAGTGTTGAAAAGTACAAGTTTTTCTATTACAAATGGAAACTATGATTTATCAAGCGAATATAAGGAAGGCCCTCGAATGAATAATTGAAAGAGAGATTCTATTTTTCTCTTTGGTAGGCCACATTTCTAACACGCCGCAGGCATTGGTGCCGCGCACAGGAAGATTTCATTCGCGAAATAAACAAAATACTAAGGAAAGCCGCACGATTCGTTAAAAAATAATTACAGATCATACTCGGCGAGTACCAGTACGACACGAAGGATATCATTTTGACTCCGAGATAAATCTCTAGAACTGATAGAAGCGTCAAAATACGTAAAATACACTGCCAGATAGATGGATACAAAAATTCTTTCTTTCGACGTATGTACTATGAGAAAAACAGAGTGTAGCACCAAGACACTCCGCTAACATGTCATTCACCTTTGTCCTCACCCCCTTCCTTTTCCTTTCCATTTACATATCTACTGTACTAACATCCCGTCTCACGCCCCTGTGGCTCGCAGGATAGTATGTAGGTAGATGTAGTCCCAAAATCCCTGGGAGTTTACTCTGCTGAGAAGTGCGGGGCGGTAGAAAGATGAGTCACATGCTTCAACCACCACGCGAAGACAAGAGGATAAAGTCATTCATTACTAGAGCACAAGAGAGATCTCCTATTCCCGCCATGGAGGCGAGGCGTGCCTTTTTCGTGGCGACATATTGTCTACCAATGCCAACCAGGTTGCATACCTTCCAGACCCCTCTGGTCCATCCAAAATTTAGCCATCCTACTTTCTGCCGGAGAAATAGCTGCGAAAATATGATTTTTTTATGTTCCTTTTGTCGAAACCCAAAGAATGGAAAGAGGGCATAGGAAAATCACTTCAGGTTAGGCTACTTGAAGGTTAATTATACTTCCTCCCTACTTGAAGGTTCATTATTCAAGATTGAAACCAAAAGAAATGTAAAAATTACAAGCACATGCTTCTCCGTCATAAAAATTTCCGCGGCATGTTTTCTGGTTTTTTTTCCACGCTCCAGGCGCTATAAGATCATTCTGTTGCAGTGAGCAGTCACCCCCGGCTGATTAACGGTCGGCACCCTGGCTCAAATTCCTTGCCCCTGCCATTCTTAGCACTTAATGAGATGAGGTTTTAGGCTTTTGGTTGAAAACAGTAAGAGTCAATAACTACCTATTTGTCAATAAGTTATACATCAGTTTAAGCAATTCCCTCCGCAACAAAACCGACTGCCGCTTTCAAGATACGCAAGGTGCTATTTATTTGAGAGGCATGTGATCCAGAAAAATCGTAAAATAAAATATTTTTCTAATGGGATAAGTGTCCTTAGATTTCGCGTCCTTATACTTATAGACAGCGCATTTCGCGTCCTTATAGACAGCGCATTACAGCGGCTTAAGAATTCATGCAGCTCTCAGTGACGATTCACTATCTTATTTTTAAATGTTGTATGGTAGGTACTAACCAAGTCCTAAATAACTAACCAACTAACCTAACTAACCTATACTACTATAGCCTTCTATTCGAATATTTTTCCCTTAACCCCGCAAGGGCATTAAACATTTTAGGCCTAAAAGTTACCAACAAATGACGATCCGAACTGGGGTGCTCAGGCCTATATATCTCGGAGGCAACGGAAGGAGTACACAAGTTTACCAACCTGCCAGGTTCCTAAGCCCAGTATGGGAATCTGGACGTCTTTCGTGAGCTGGATATAATTCTCTCCCTTATGGGTCCCTGTAAATGGGCCCTCCTCCTGTAAATGTCGTTGAGTAATTTTGGCCATGAGAATCCACTCGTCTATGACCGTTGTTCGCGCGTGGGAGGACGCGATCCGTTAAGTCGATCTTATCATCTCACCACTGTTGCGTGGAACTGGGACAGGCAGCGCGACGAATTGAAAACGAACTAATTATTGATATAGGTATCCGATTCGAAGTACAGCTCTGTCCGAAAGCACGGAGAGATAACGGTAGAGGAAAAGGTCACGGGTCTGGGTGCTAACGTGATACGCTTGCGTTAGCGGGTGTATCTACGATTTCATGCAGCCGTTGTTGTGTTGTCACATACTGCGAAAGCCAATTAGAAGTGAGTTCCTCAACGTAGGCTGCGTTGCCGTCGGAGTTGCCCATCTTTCAACGCAGCCTGCGTCGACGGAGCTGCGACAGGAAGTGGGGTTTGACTCTTTCTGCCAGTCGTTTGTAGGTCACGTGATTTTTTGCCGAGTAATTGTGGGTCATTTTCAGATTTTTTGCAAAAAATGCACTTAGGCGGTGCCATCCATCGCCAATACTCCTCTTGAGTAGGTATCTATTTCACTTAAAAAAATCCACAGCAAAGATTTATCTCCAAAATGAACAGGTATAATAAAGAAGACTGAACGCGGCACAGTTTTCTACCACCTCTTGTTTTCATACGATGCCGTTGCTGCATGAAAACGGGGGACCTATATGTGTTACGCACAACGCAGCGGCAAACCAACGCTTAAAGCTACGTTTTCATGCAGCCGTTTTTGCTGCTAAGTGCTAAGGCTAATCAGACGCGAAATCCTCAACGCAGGCAAAGTTGCTGTCGGAGTTGCCCATATTTCAAATTTCGACGCAGCGTACGTTGCCGGAGCTGCGGCAGGGAGTGAGGACGGACGCTTTTTGCCAGTAATTTTTTGGTCGCGAGAAATTTTGTGTCTTCTCAGGCTTTAGGTCAACCATTTTCATTTAGCATTTAAGCTTGGCTACAAGCCCGTATCCAAATGGTGGAGAAGATCAGTAAACAAATTCGGGATAACCATCCTCATTTGTATGATATTCACGAGCGCGGAAGATAGATATCCACCTATACATCCGTCGTTGAATTCATCTTCTTAAAAACTAATACCAAAAGCGCAGCCCCGTCGCCATTTCTCCTCGCCAGCATCCGTTTTTCAGCAGCTACTTCGCAATAAGGGGCAATTCAAATGTGAATGACGTAAGACGTTTTAGGCCTATTGGAGTTGATTTATTCATACGTTTTCATTCGTAGAGGGGTGAGGGGGTCAGAGAAAATCTTACGTAAGATTTAGTCACTTCTTAGATATTATTTTTATCACGATTTAAAATTATTGTCGGATGAAAAACCTTACTGTGAATGATTACCGCCGCAGCCTGATTTAATTCTTAACTACACACAAACGTATGCTCAATGCGTTGCGGTCATTAGTTTGGAGATATTGCAATTTTAAAGATCACGAGTTTTGTGTGTCGCGCCTAATGTGAATCGCGAAATTTCGAATACTCTCATCGATATCCTTCTATAATTCATTTTCCTAAGATTCTTCAATGATTGCGTCACATATTTTGTAAAATCCGTATGGAATGAGGTCAGTTTGTGCGCACTAGGATATGGAATCGCACATGCACATATTTTATATAGTATGTGTTTAGTTCCAACAATGCATGACAACTTACGTAAGGTTGAAAGGAAGTTCATTAAAAAAATTACGTTGTCTTACAAGGGGGATGGGGGGGAGAGATTAAGAGTAACCAAATCGCCTTATGTAAAAATTGAATGACCCAGCACTTTTTTCATCCAAACGATGTCGCTGTCTTAGAGTTGGGTTTTGCAAAAGAGGCACAACGCAGAAACAAACCGATGCTTTACAGGACGAGTGAAAACGCAGATTAATTTTTGCGGGCGTCGGGATAGACTAACTGTTTTAAGGCGTTAAGTTTGAGGTACTCCATTTAAAGAAACAGTACAGTTCACGAAACAATTCCAATTAACTTTCCGACCAAGTTAGATAACCTACCTACTAAAGACTCACTGTACAACAATCTTTTTCCCCCGTCTCAGACTTGCCGAAGTGCATATTGTTGAACACCGTTGTTTCTGTTTTCTCTGTTATTACCGCCTGGTAGTCATTGGTAAGTATTTCCACATGATTTTAGTGGGCCAAAGTTAAATTTCTTTGATCGAGTGGCCTTATCTTAGATTCACAGAGGAGAGTCCACTGGGACTGAACTCTACGGCGATTAGTAGGAACGGAGATAATAGCGGAGACCGGAGACACATTAAATCCTTTTGGGAGATCAAGTAAGAAGAGACAAAACGATCCGGGGGGAGGGACGGGCTTATGATAAAGCAGGAACCTCTCAGGACATTACTAAGGTGCTCCCTCAATAGTTTAGTCATTGGAAAACAGTCGGTTCATGACCCGCAGGTACCAACCACTGTGGATAGGCTGGTAGAATGAAAGTATAAAATAAAAGAGGAATAGATGGCAGGTATAAAAAATTTATTTATCATATTTAAGTAGTGTGCATGACAAAAAAATCCTCAAAAACTCAAATAAATAATCTCTATGTTAATGCACCCACCGCAAACACAAATACTTAATTGCCTTTCAAAAATGCATCAAAATTTGAACAACAACTCACGCGATCACAAACGGAATCTCGGTGGTTTTGAAGTCACCGCGCGGTAACGCTTCGCTGATCTACATGTACGTCAACGCGAAGGGTCAGATCATGCTATAGTTCATCGTCCTCCTCAAAGGAAATGAAACCGATATTTTCGTAAAATAAAAAAAAACAACCAAAACTTCCCCAGGAAACACGTTGAATTTCTGTGATACCGTTCCGTGACGTAATTCCCCAGGTTAATTGATGACGTAGTGTTTCCACGCCTCCAAGAGCGCGTAATTTGGAAGAAGAAATATCTCAATGGTACAACATTATATTCCTATAAACATTTATATCCTGTATATTTAAGAATACGTACCTCAAATAAAAATTGCTTATCAAAATAATGCACGTTCGCCACTGCAACATAAATATTGTAAGAAAAGGAGCAGGAGTCACCAGAGACTTGGCAGTTACAATAAATACCACTCTTCAAATCCAAATCAATCCCCGCAGATGCGGACGTCATTTTAGCCCCAAACTACGGGTGAGAAATTGACTAACGTTAGAGAGAGCACAAGTAACACACTGTCGGAAAGACAAAGTTTATCCCCAGTTTCCGTGAAGGCTTCCGCGGAGTTTTTGAGTTGAAGATACTTGACTTTCGGTTCTTCTTCCTAGTCCCTACATCTTCCTGGACTATATTTCGCCGTCTTCTAGCTGGCTTCTTCAGGTCCGCCTGAGTGTCGATGCAGTTTTTTGTTAACGTAGTCTTCTTTTTTATCACCACCGTTGGATTCCGCTTGTCCGCCGGTGTAATTAGAAGTTCGTTACACTGGGGGACAATGGGAACGCAACGGTGATTGTGAAAAACGAAGACTATGTTGACTAAATCCGCAGCCTTTTGGATTACGACACCTACTCCGAAGTAAAAGGAGACCCCACCACCAAGATACAACAAGAAACCAAGCACATCACCAGTCAATCATCGATCCGACAAGAAGGAAGACGCTGGATCATCGAGTCAGCACCTAAACCACCAAGGAGAGCATCCCTCTACGTCACTTCGTGAGCGCCATAGACTCTCCATCCCAGAAAAACTTGCCAAATATTTGGCTCGATTTAAAAGAAGAAGTTGGTGAAGAGCTTGATAAGGAGTGTCGCGTTGTATGGGGTAGAAAAGTGGACTCTGAGAAAGGAGGACGAGAATAGGCTGTAGGCGTCCGAGATGTCGGTGTGGAGGATGAAAGAGAAGTTGCGTTCGACAGAAAGAAAGACAAAGGAGGATAATAGACGAGATTAGGACGTAGAGTACAGGAGTTTTGAAGGCCGTTATAGAGAGGGGAGTGATGGATAAAAGCGGGGAATGGGAAGAAAAAGAAGGTTTTATGGACAGCTCGAAAAAGGGTTAGGAGTATGCTGAGATGAAGAAAGATTTTGTGCAGGTAGATAGGGATCTGGAGGATTTTTACTCATTCTCATCTAAGCCTACCTTAAGCTGTAGATAACCTAACATAATATAAACCCAGCAAGAAAAATATTAATTCTCGTATCCTCTCACGAAATGTAAGATTTCGACAAGGGGGTGTGTCCAAAGAGACCCCCTTCTTTGAAAATTCCACAAACCTTGAGCAAATAAAATGTTACTACTCAAGAAGTGGAATTTGGGCTCCAGTGTAATTTTAATCCTGAATTTACGGGTATTTGAAAAATTAACACTAAAAGTGATCCAAATACATGTCCTTGAAATACTGTCCATCCTTGGATGTGATCACAGAACGCTTAAGTGAGGGAAGGAGGTGAAGAAATAGGATTGAGAGCGACCGGTATGGGAGTTAATGGTACGTTCACACCATAGGAACTTATCTCATAAAGACTAGCCCCTATCATCGCCACTACCCCACAAAATGCGGAAGTTGCTAGAAAATTGTGAGAAGAGGTGGAAATGATAGTGTAATGGAAATAGTCCGTCAGTTTGATTAGCAAAAGACCAAGTTTCACTTAGCCAGTAAGGGACTGGAACTATTTCTGGACGATTTTCTGGCTTGAGGAGTAATAACAATTTAAAATCCCAGCGTAAAAAACTGTTCTCTTTAAGAATTTTTTAGGTCGCAGAAAAACCTGGGTATGCCAAGACAAGTATTAAGGCCGTTTTACACGGTACATTTGTTTGTACAAATTCTTCCGTGAACTCTTGCATGAGGCAAAATGTATCGTGTAAAGCGGCAAATTGTATGAACGCTTGTGCGAATGTCTCAATGCCTGCACGGGAAATAGAACCTGTTCTAATTTCGTTGAGACAAACGTACAATCACTACGTTTACCAATCGATCTCAGATCGGTCTGAGTTCAGACCGATCTGAAAGTTCAGTACGGAACTGACTCTGATCGCCTGGTTTACCAACACGGTCTGAAAATATCGATATTGAACTATCGATTTCAGTAGTTTGAATTATTTTGAGATTTCTTGCATATTTCAGCCGCACACTTCTCTCCTTTCCCTTCTTGCAACAAGTCACGCCATAAATGATATCGATTATATTTTGTTTACCATCGGCAACCAAAAGAAGAACGATGAGCGCCACGCTCCGGCCTCTTCGGATCGATCTGAGATCTCAGACCGGTTAGGGAAAGCGGGCTGACTCGGCTCGCTTCTCAGATCGATCTGGCCAGCGCGCTCCGTTTACCATACCGAGCTGAGCCAGTCAGATCGATCTGAGATCGATTGGTAAACGTAGTGAATCTCACGTACATACGTTTGTACAAAATCTTTCATCGTGTAAAACGGCCTTTAGAGTGGGCTCAATACAATGGAAATGGGGTACCTGTGTATTGTTTGTGACAAAAGTAGGAGGGATGAGATATGGAACGAGATGCTCATGGAATGTGAGGGTTGTATGCTCCAGTAATGGACACATACGAAATGAGTGAGCTTCGCTGGTTTAGTCATGTCGACAGAATGGATGACAATTGAACAATTGAGCGGATTTTTAAAAAAGGAGTGAATGCCGTAAGAGGTAAGAGGATGGACCGAGAAAGATATGGGTGAATGTGGTGGAATATACTTTTAATAGCAGGAATATTAAGAATCTTAAGAACAGGAGGGCGCGTGAGAAGCAATGCATGAGGTTAACTAAAGCAAAAGAGGCATGCAAGGATATACCATAATGGAGGAAATTATTAAAGAGTCAGATTTACCGGCCTATCACCGAGAATTTGACTTTTTTGACCGTAGGTACCTTATGCGAAAGGGGACGACGTATTGGGTATGTATGCATATAGTACGTTGAAATACAGTCCATCCAAGGTAATAGCGCAGTTGACAGACATACAGTCAATCAGTAAACACGTACAATAGCGTTTGGGGAAGGAAATCACGTGACCGAAGAATCCATGATGGCGGCCTTTGTTTAAATCATACGACAGTGAAAAAAGTTTTAGTTGTTATTTCTTTAAAAGCAAAGTCAGTATATTTCAAGTGCACTATTATATTGGACTAATGAATGAGATATCACTCATATTGTAAAGAATATGAACGTTTAGGTTATTTTTTATCAAACTAAAGGGGAATTGGTTAAATGTATGAGTAGCTCGCGAATATAGAAAGCATGTTGGACGACTGCAAGCAAGAAGGATGTTAGGTAGAGCTGCGCTACCGAGTTAGAGAAGACACGAATTAGATATAAGTGAGAATTTGATTCTCGTTGCGACGCAACGAAACAAAGGTCGTACTCTGTAGAAGGTAGAACTGTAATTTTTTTATCGCTGGAAAATCCAAGTGATTTATAGTATCACCACCCTTATATTGGTCGATTGGAAGCCCAAGAATAAAAATGTTCAACCCATTAAGCCATTCCAGCTAGATAAAGACTGACCTAAAGAGCTATACTTCCTACTAGAGGGAGTTCTAATGGTAATATTTTATGTAATTATGGGCATCTACTGTTTACACTTAATCCTTGCTAAGCAATATAATTAAAAACTACGAAAATTAGTCCCTGTCAATAAATAACGGTTATTCGTTCGCTATTTGATCGCACTATTCATCCTGGTATTCCGACAGCGCCGGCTATACACAGTTATCTTTCCAAATGTATAGTAAAATGATCGTCCAACACCGTAATAAAAACTAATTTCATACATTAAATTTTTTTTGCCTTTTTTCTGTAGGTACTAAAGTTTTCGTAGAAGAGTAATTAAGACAAATTTCTTTTACACTGATGGAACATCTTTTTCAACTTTCAATTTACGCGGGCTCCCATTAGAGCGAGACTACTTAGTTAAATATTTTGCCGCACAGTGTGGCGTAAGTGGGTACAGGGCCTTCCTCGCTGTTGATACGCAGGGCCCACCTTGTGGCTAGGCCCTGTACTAGCACAGCCGCCGGAAACGTTCATAGACTGCCGGGTGTTCGTAATTACCGTGATTACGTAAAAACAAACAATTGTGGAAGGTAGAACTGTAGATAAAGGCTGTTGTGAACCGACGCGAGTTGCCTAGGCGCCTAGAAGTGAGATACAGACGGATACATAACCATGACGAACAAGGAGCAACTTTATCTTGACCTTTCAGAAGGTGTCAAAATACCCGCACTTGGTTTAGGCACTTGGCAGGTAGGTTCACGTACGTCTTTAGTAGGTACTTCTCCTTATAGGGGTGGCATTGAAAATATATCGAGAGAGATGTATAATGAAATAAATATTCCCTACAGCACTTAGTTTTGACTATGATTTAATTTTTTTTCTTATGAGACACCTTATAAAGCATATGCTGGCTTTCATTTGCATGATGCCAGTAATTGAATGGCCATCTTTCAGTATGTAGGTTTAAAATCTCCGCCATCAATAGTTTCGCTTGTCATGACCGCCAAAGTCGAACCTGAACTCTTTAGGAATAAACATAGAAGCTTCTATACTTTTTCCCTCGGGGTCTTAACCTTATTTTTTTGTTTACAGCTAGTTCATGCAAAGAATTTTTCAATGTAAAATCTCGGTTTTTCTGGAATACAATCGCTTTTAGCCCTCACCTAGAGTAGGTACCGACCTTTAACACAAAAAAATTGAATTTCATTAGCCTCAACCAATCAAGATATAAACGCGAATAGCACCAACCAATTGTTGCACCGACGTAATGGCCTTTAATAGCGCAATCCCCAGTCAAAGGCCTGAGATACACACAGGTTAGGCCATGGGTGTAAAGCAAATGTCATTGCCATGGCTTATGCCATCCTATTCCCCCAATTAGGGGTTGAGCTAACTTGGACATAGTGGAAGATTTTTCACCCTTTTTATTTGTGTAATTTAGATCCCCACTGTTGCCTACAATTTTATTTTCATGAAAAAAATATTGTTGGATTCATGGGAATGTATTTTGAAATAACTTTCAAGGAAAAGTTCTCACCTATAGGTACAGATCATTCCTTTAAATTCGAGACTTGATGATTATAATGCATTCCTAATTATAAGAATGGAAACTACAAATGAAACTAAATGAGATCACTGGCAGCCCACCAATATTCTAAGAGGAAAAATATTGCCAAAAATCAAATTTCAGTTTTAAACTTCATCTTTTTCTCCATGACACTGAAAATTGCTAAGGCTTCGGCTCCAATTCTCCAAAGCTGCTTGTTGTTAATCCTCATCATCTGCAGACATACATCAATCTTAAGATCGGCTCCCTACAGCTCCCCATCCCTCTTTCAGCCATGCCCTACATTCCTATTCCTTGTTTTAATATCCCTTACTATATAGCATATTTATGCTTCATGTCATCGTCAGTATTAACTTGTTTACAATATGCCACTTTAATAACTATGACGAAAATCATTTTTTTAAGGCACTGGATGAAGAAGGGGAAAAAGCAATAGATATCGCATTGGAAGTTGGGTATAGACACATCGATACTGCTTATGTTTACCAAAATGAGAAGACAGTTGGAAAAGTCTTGAAAAAGTGGCTTGACTCAGGAAAAATCAAGCGAGAAGACCTATTTGTGGTAACTAAGGTGGGCTATATTAAATGTTATCAGGATATAAATGAAGAACTATATACTATTTTTAAGCATATTATGTATGCATACATGTTATTCTGGAGCAGTGAACGGAGTGAATGTTTGAATATACCTCACACCATTTAATTTTCATATTTCATTAGTAACTTTCATTTATTCAGAGTGCTTCTCCTGTGTTTCTACTAGTAGAAGTGCATATAATCAATTTAGATGAACCTGCTTTATAATTATTTTCTTATGCAATGAATTTCTTCTCTGGAATAGTTACCCAGTCATGGTAACCGTGCATCTGGAGTGACCAAATACATGCAGGAATCCTTGGACAATCTTGGACTTTCTTATGTAGACCTTTACTTAGTTCACTCACCATTTGGATTCCAAGATAAAAATGCCAGTGATCCAAATGCAGAGGATTCTGTTGATGTGAATACAGATCATGTTGCAATCTGGATGGTAAGTAGGTCAATAATAGGGGCTAAAAAAGCAGTTTGAGCTGGTCAAGATTACTAGGCAGTGGCGAATATATGGGGGCGCCTGCCCCCCCCCTTAAATAAGGTCATGGTGAGAGGTGCTGCGACGCATGCCTAAACTACAGCCAGTTGCCGCTAGCTAGTCGGTCTTACCCCCCTCCCTCCCCCCAAAGTTTTAACCTATATTCATCACTGTTACTTGGTAATTATAAAGAAACGTCGCTAAACTTTCAGCTAGAGATGGGCTACTCCGAAAATTACCTCAGTAATTTTTGTAAATTACTGTGGTATTTTTAGTAATTTACCATGCCCCTTGAAAATTACCGTAATTTTCTAGATAATTCACCTTCATTCATTTCAAGTATTCTACCAGCTGATTGGTAGGCTCATGGACAGTCCCCATTCCGCATCCCAACCTCATAAAATTGTCTCCCATTCCCTCCTAATGGCCCGTTATTAGATCCCTCTTCAATTCTTAATATCTTCTACCTCCTCTTATTTCGTCCAGAATTCCTATCCTCCTCCTTCCTCTCCCACGCTTCCCCAGTGTTCTCCCCTCTGTCACTCTCTTCAACATGCCCTCTCCTCTCAAAACCTCCTCCATCCATCTCTTCTGCCTTCTCCAAACCTCTGCCACAAGCTTCCTCTCCTCTCCGACCATATCCAATACCTCCTCGTTCGTCTTACTCGCCATCCAGCTAACCTTCTCCATCCTTCTCCACACCCACATCTCAAACGCCTCAAGTCAATGCACATCCTCCCTTCGCAATGACCAAGTTTCCGACCCATATAGCGCCACGCTCCATATTAAAGTTTCACCAGCCTCTTCTTTACGTCTCTTCTCAGACCCCCCCTCATATGTTTGAGAAAGTTTTACAAACAGATAAATTCCCAACAGGTTCGTTTAAGCCAAGTTCACATTTTTTAAGTGTTTAATAATAAATTGAGGCATGTAAAACTCATTTTTGGAATATTTTACTTAAATTATAACATTATAGAATAATGCATTTAAATATTCCTCTTGAAAATTCCTCAAACTTTGACAAAAGAAAGCCAGATTGCGTGCTGCTACCATAGTTCTTTTTACAATTTTTAAAACTTCTTATAGATTAATGTTGAATTAGATATGGTTTAAACATTATTATTCCCTTTCTATTGTTATTAGCTTTTTTATTTAACCATACAATTGCTGTTAAATGCTTAAAACTAAAAAATACTGGAAAGTTACGGTAATTTTCGAAAATTACCGTAATTTACCATGGTAATTGACCTCAGATGAAAATTAAGGTAATTTTCCCATCTCTACTATCAGCAGATATTAATTAAATGAATCACCTTTTCTTTTTTAAAATTAATTTCTCATTTGGTAGGGCATAAGGTATGATTTGTTTCTACTGAGAAGCCATCATCAGGCACATGTGAGGGCTGTTTAAAGAGTTTAAGGACAGTTTTAATTCCATGCCAGTGAAATATTCTTCGGAAATGTTCATATCAGCATAGAGTGCCTTGAAGTTTAATAAGTAACCTTGAGTCAGTTTATTTCCAAACAACAGTAGTTTTGCTGTTAAGATTAGGGACTTAAGTGACTTTTGCTAGCATAGAGAATCATGAACACAGAGAGGCCAATTGGTTGCTCTGTGAGTTATTTTTTTTCTTGTTCTTGGACGGTTCTGGTGGTATGCCCCTGGGATCTCGATAAGCCATTGGGTAGTCATCATGTTTCTCAGGAGCCAAACAACCAGAACTTGACAGAAACACCCATGGGCATGCGAAAAACCGACCCAGGCGGGACTCGAACCTACTGCCCTCAAATTAGCAGGCGAGGACTTTACCCCACCACCTACGGGGCCAGCTTTTTTTTCATTTCAAAAAGTTTAAATAATGATTGTTAAGTGCATACACCATATTCTATGCCAGGAGTTACCTTAGGCACAAAGTATTTAAAATCATTACAGTACACTCAGTGACTTTTGATTAATTCTATGAAATATGTATTGCAAATCTATTTCATCAGTTTATACCAAAGCACCAAGTCAAATATCAAGCATATCATTTTTCATTTACTAAGCTTGCATTGGAGTCAATAATTTTTAATTAATAATTGCAGTCGAAGTACTGGCTCGACTGCCTTGCCCCTGGAATTCCTAGCACTTGTAAATGACGCAATCCACACAACATAGATGTCAATATGGTATTCCGAAAAGGGCATGCCTTAAGCACAAGATCAGCTCTCTGTGCTCTAGTCATGAACCAAAGTTGATTTGATATGTACCGGACTTTTTGGTCACATGTACTTATTCTATTTTTGGTGTTTCCCAAAAGATGTTTCAGTCAGTCACTCACTTCCTTGAAACTGACTACTGGCCCCAATCTCAAATTAAAATTATGCCATCAATGACCACCCTCATCTTCTAGCTCAATTGGGAATTCACTGTTTCACCAGAATATAATTAATTAATCGATATGTACCAACTTATTGTTCTGGCAGGCAATGGAAGATCAGGTGATTGCTGGAAAGGCACGTGCCATTGGGCTTTCTAACTTCAACGAAAAACAGATTGAGCATGTATGGAATGCAGCCGAGCGGATTAAGCCATCTATGTTACAAATTGAATTACATCTTTACTTCCAGCAGAAAGAACTTGTAAAATACTGTAACACTAAGAATATCAAAGTTTGTGCGTACTCACCATTAGGGTCTCCTGGTTCATCTAACACCTTGGGGTAAGTCAGTCACTTCTTACTCTTTACTTCCTTTGTAAAGACAGTTGATGTCCAGTTTTCAACACACTTTAGCTTTTCAAATCATAAAAGAAAAAAAATTACTCAAAAATAAACAATTATGTGCATGACATTAGATATAAACTACAAGAAGTAATTCTTGGTTGAAGCTTTCATGGGTCATTATAGCTGTATTGCTCATATGGTTCAGGTGTACCCCACGTACTTATTCAGGTGTGTTGTTACCGGACGGTTTGTAGCCAATGCTGGTCACTTTATCTTAGGGAATGAGGCATCTGTCAAGTTGGGGGGTTTTTATAACTGTTCAATCCTTCCACCACTTCCCTTCCCATCCTATTCCCTCCATGAATCATCATTAAAAATACCCAACTCGACAGATGCCTCATTCCCTAAGATAAAGTGACCAGCAACGGCCATGAAATGTCGGGTAATAACACACCTGAATAAGTAAGTGGGGTACACTGTAGTATGTATGTCGATTTAAGTATATCGATCAATGTATATCGATTGTATTGTACCAGCTGGCCTGCTTGGTTTGCTGGGCACAGTCAGTATTAAACAAGTCACCACCTAAAGCAGTTGTTCTTCTTTATCCTGACTCATCGCCTAAAGGTCCAACGGGATCTAATGTACACCCGAACAACATCAGCAATACAGCTACAAGAAGTAGTTACTACATCAAGTGACCACTGATAATCTTCTTAGTTTTAGCATGCAATAGGAAATTATTAAAACACCCATAGACAAATGAGCAGTGATGGGAAGTAATTGATTACTTAAGTAATCCAATAACCAGTAACGATTGCATTTGACTTTTACTTGTTTCTCGTTTTTTTTTGCAAATTGTTGTTTTACTTGTAATTTACAACCGAAGTATCCCTAACATTTGTGTAATCAGTACTCTGAGGATTATTAGAAATTGGTCAGAGACAACTTCGATTACTCCAGTTTTTGATTGTCAACGACTGTAAGAGTATTTGTTCACAATCGTTTGTTTTCACTAATTTTTTCAATCATAACACCTTCGATGCACTCTCAAGCTGGGTCTTCACCAGAAATATTTTTTCTGCAACACCATGCCACAAGGCTATGGTGCTTAACAAAGACAATGTCGTGGCAATCCCAGAGTTTGCAATTACATATCAAGTATTTGTAGTATACTTGTAATTGTAATTTATTACCTTTTCAGAATGTAATTAATTTTTACAAGTAATTGATTACTTCTCTGCTGAAGTTACTGTAATCTGCCCCAATTACATTTTTGGGTATTTTATCTATCACTGTGAATGAGCTACCTATATACATATGCTAGGTATTGCAAACTGAATCTTAAGGCCGTTTTACACGGGGCACGTCATTGCGCAATCTGACGTATGTCCGAAGGCGCAGTCAAAATTGCGTCGTGTAAAGCGGTGAATTGCGAGAACGCATGCGAGAATGCATGGATGCGAGATGGCAAAATAGCCCGTTCTAATTTCGTTCATGCATTCGCCATATTAGAAATTAATGCAGCTCTAACCTGCGCAATGACATGCCCCGTGTAAAACGGCCTTTAGATATTATTAGAAACTGATTCTTAGATATCTTTGAGAATAGTTCTAAGTAAAACTCATCAAGTAAAAATTTCTCCCTTGAAACTCAACTGAAGCAGGGCTGAAACTCTCTTGAATCTCACTGCCTTGCTTCTCCACTGAAACCGCCTTGAAATCGAAACAAAACCAAGAGTTTGGAAGTGGGGTGGCAGCAGGTAAGCTGTGCAATAAAATGCCTTGCAACTGCACTGGCACAGAGGCCACAGACCCTTGTAAATATAATGGGCTGGCACTCCCTTGCTGCCTAACGACCTGACTCTCTCCACTGAAACTCCCTTGCCTACGACACTGAAACTCTCTTGCCCTTTCCCTCCCAAAATAAAAAAGGAAATTTGCATTTTAAAGACTATGAATGTCAATACTATGTGATGGCATGCTTAAATGTATTTATCCTACGCTAAACCTACCTAACTATATTGTATCTAATTTACATGTCCTACTATCCAACGGCTCTACACACATTTTCTCGCACCCATCACAGAAACTCTCTGCGTTAAGGAAAAAACCTTTCACCTTTCCAATGATATCAAAACATAAACTCCTTGTCGAACTACTCTTCAAGCAATTTGCTTGATAATGCAAGCTGTTTTACATGGGATAGATTACATCATCTAGACTTCGTCAAAAAACTAACAGTGTATAGTTTACATGTTTTCTCAACTATTTATAACATTTATCTATTACTCACCGAAGTAATTTTTACAGAATCACAAAAAAACTGCTGTTTTGAAGGTGTTTTCAGCCATACGGCGTGAGAAAATGAGAAAAAAGTTAGACTTATGTAGTTTTATTTACATAATTACTGAAAATTTGTTCATATATAACTATATCTTAGTGCCATTTATATAACAATATTTATTTCATACTTCTTACAGACACTGAAATAAAAAAATAAAATTGGAATATGGTCTCCATTATGACTAGGGAACTATCCCGCTCAAACCACCTTAAAAAGCGGCCTCGTGACAAAACTTTTCCATCAACCTATCCCTAAATATAAAGTCACCTAACACTTGAGAAAATATTTTTGAATTGAAATTTTCATTTGTAGAGACAACAGGGGGGGGGGGAGTTTGGGGAAAATACTACAGTTGTCAACGAAGAGGGGTAGGGGAGGGGGTAAAAAATCACAGAAAACGGTAACGTAGTCTATGTACAACCCCTAACTTGCAGAAATGTTGAAAGGAGAAAATTACTGAATTTACCAATCAACACAGAAATAACATTATGTATAATGGAAATTAACCCTTATCCGGGCACCTCAAATCTCTAACGTAACCGGGCAAGCTGGGCCCGTTGGACCCTCCTTGTTCATTTTTTTTTGCTCATGTGGGGTAACCTGCCAGCAGAAATATCATTCGGTTTTATCAATTAATGCCAATTTATACAAATAAATGTTTTTAAAATAATTTTTAATGGTCATAAATGAAAAATTTACATGTCAATTAGTTACAAAAATTTGTAATCTGTAATAAAAATGATCTCTGGTGGAAATAATTTAAATTCAGAATCAATTTACTTAAGAGATACAATATAGTAATATATACTTGTCATACGAGTCACTGTAACAACATCAAAAGTTATTATTAGGGAAAAAAACAAAATTTCATCAACAAGCCCAGAGTAGGCCAACCACCAAAACTTTTTGCACTTTTTACACACACGTTTTACGACACTATGTTCATTGCACACCGATTGTTCACAATTGTTACATATTTGTTTTTGTTTACGATGTTTAGAATATGGGCATATATAACATCTCTTTTTTGTTACCTATATTAGAACTTGATGAGTGAGCTGGCTCAGAAATTCCTCCATCAAAAATGTCCTTAGCCATAATAATGCTCCTAGACAAACCCAAGTTAGATCGTCTTTCAATGTGGACCTGAACCAGGCTCTCGGATATACTTTGAATAAATAATCTCCTTGAATAATGTTTATCAGCATTCCAATTTGGATGAGTATTCATCCACACCACATACGCTGCTACTCCACTCACATCGAAGCCATTCATGAAGAACGCAAAAGGCCAACGATTTGTGCGCCTTTTACACATGTACGCATGTACCCAAGGGAATCGACTCCACCTTTGGTGCAGTTGTAGTGACTGATAATTTCAGGTTTAGCATTGACGTCCTCCATAATTTTATTAGTATAGTGCATGGTTGATAGGAGAGCTACCGACCTTCTCATTTTGGGTACATTAGATACTAAGGTACTATTTTCGGTGAAACCAAACAATGAAGAACCAACTTCACGATTTTTATCGGCTTGAAAATTGCCTGGAATAAATCGTTTATTTTTTTAAAGTTCCAACAATAGTGAGGCTATTACTCAGAAGGCTCTGTGTGAGCTCCATATCAGTGAAATAATTGTCACACGTTACATTTCTGTTCGTGTTTTGGTATGGCTCAGTTAGGTGCTGCACAACTCTTTGACCCAAACCAGGCAATGCTCTTTCCCCTCCCTCTTTTCCCAGATAAGGCATGGAGTTTAGAGGGTAAAATGTTTCTGAGTCACAGGCCCACCAAACTTTCATACCATATTTATCTAGCTTCGAAGGCATGTATTGTTCAAATGGACATTTACCTCTGTAAGGAATGAGCTGCTCATCTACAGTGATATTTGATCCTGGCAGTTAATATTTTTTAAAATTTGAATGTAGCCTTTCCCAGACTTCTCGAATTGGGGCGAATTTATCTTTCTGACGCCGTACTGATCTCGTTGCTTTGTCATCAAGAGGGATAAATGCTAGCAAGAATTTGAATCTTTTCAGTCCCATGGTAGCCCTAAATATAGGCGGTCCATACAATTGACTCCGGAGAACATCATAGTTCGTATGGTTTGAACGCTGGTGGCCTGCTGTAAGAAGCAAGCAAAAAATGCTCTGATTCCAATACAATCACAAGGCTTCCACGTACTTTTTAACTTTTTTTATGAACTTACCCGTTCAGCTTCCATATTTGTGAACTTGACAATGTCTACCACCAATAAATCATCAACAAAGAGTGAAAAAGCGTCTATCGGGCTCACTAAAATTTTCCCTGGTGGTAAGACTACTTTGTCTGTTTGGCCCTATATTATGTTGTGAGCTCTAGCTCGCCCCACTGGAAATGGCTGAGAATTCCATACAGTGCCATCCTTACCGAGAAATGAAACCGGTCTTTCAGATTCTGCCGTAGCTTCAGTGTCCAAGAAATATTCAGAATCATAATCACTCACTTCAGATGCAGTACTTTCATTGTCATCTTCATTGGAACTCTCCTCTTCGATTGGCTGGTAATCCAAATAATTGTCACTCGTTTCTCCTACGTTCAGCAGTTTTTGTATGTCATCTTGAGATAAAAGCTTTTGTCTAAGAAAAAGATCTAAGAAATAAAAAAAATATTTAGTTCATAGAACTTCTCTAAAACTACAAATTACTTCCATAGTACTTTCGACCATTGGAACTTACCTGTTCATATGGTGTCTTCAGGTTTGTGAAGGAAACTTGTAAATATCTGCCGTCACTCCGATGGCCGTGTTACTTTTACGCAATGAGAATAATACATTGAGGCGGTAGTTCCGTATAGAAACAATTTTTTTCGGAATCAGTTATGTGCAACAGCTTATATGCCTTCACGTATGTTACTCAGTAACACTTTGTCAGCACTCTACATCTACATCTACGATGTACCGTGCAAGCCCCACTAGGGTGTATGGCCCGGGGTGATTCCACACCAGGCATGTAGCACTCGTCCCAGAACAAATCAGAACCTCGCACGCTCCCCCTGGCGCTAGGCGCAGGCCAAAAGCAGCCGGTGAACAGTGCGCAGTCCAACCGGAAACTGGGAGAGTGATACGTAAAAGAACATGCAAACATTCAGAGAAATGCTATAGACACATCTAGTGGTTAAAATTTCTGATACTGTTAATTTATGAATACTACGAGATACTACCTCATGCAAAGAACAATCCTTCACCAGGATTTTCCAACCCTAATGCATCGGTGAGTGTCTAGTGTGCACCCTTCTCTGTATTCCCTTTTCACCTACCCCTAGTATCTGCCCCCATGTTACCACCCATATTACCTAGAATGACATTCTGCGTACAGAATCTAGTTATTTAATTTACACTAATTATATTTTCCAGCCTTGATAGCTAAAGTAAACGGCTTGATTGAAGCTCACACAAACTGCATGTATGTGCACGTCAGCATCCAAGTGCAGCGTGTTGCATGCTGGTGAACACTCACCTCCTGCCATACACAATTTCGTTAGCTCACAAGGGGTTATGTAGATGAATATTTGAATAGTCCAAAATAATACTTGTAAAATGACAATATTTTACTATTTATATTAACCTTCTAATGATGTGCAACTGATCGCGTATGTGAAGGGTCCATCGGACCCAGCTTGCCCGGTTACGGAAGGAAAAGTTAAAATTTACCATAATCAATGAAGCAATATTTAAAAAAAAATTTTTTTTAATTTTTCTTATACTATTTTTTCGCATGAACAAAGTCATAGAAGTTCACAGCGGAGGAATAGTTTGTTCTCATGTTATAACCTGAAATAAAGGCAATAGGGTCCGTCGGACCCATCTTGCCCGGATAAGGGTTAATAACGCAAAGCTGTCAGTGAAGTGTTTACTGGCTGAACTAGAAAAGATTAGATTGCTGTTGGGGGGGCCTTCGTCAGGAGCCCGGGCACTTAGACCTTTCTTGGTCCATTGTGCCAACCCCATGCCTGTCTGCCACTTGCAGACAAGAGCACCTGGGTAGAGGTATGGAGGATTGGCCTCCCCCTGCCTCACCCCAGTACCAGGCATAGAGGATGTCTTCCCTCCAACCGGCCCGGTCTGGGTCTCCCTTCGGCCTCCAGGTATAGGTCTGGAGGGAGTATCATCTCTCCATCCATGCCTGGTCGAGGTATGGAGGAGGGTCACCCATCCAACCACTGTCCGGGCCCAACGTTGCTTAACATCGGTGTTCTGATGGGAACCGGTGTCAACGTGGCTAGGCCCTTGCCCTTTACTGGCTGAACTATCTCTCAGATTCGTTTGCAGGCTTCCTATTTTTTGCCAAAATTTCGGGTGAAGGAGGGACCAAGTGCTAAACACACCAGGTAGATGCTTCTTAAAATTCTTGTTACCGAATGGATCATTGAGCACAATAGTAAGAAAACCCTTTTCCTGAAAGAAGAAGAGGGGATTTCTTTGGGAGGCACTCAAACTCAGAGCCCGAGCCTCGGTGTCAAAGGCAACTGAACCCTTCACCGCAGGTGGTTTATGGCAGTCCAGTCTCACTATAGTTTATAACTTCTATAAGGGACACATAAATCGAAGAACTTTGTGTTGCACTAGTCGCGCTGATGAAAATGTTTTTTTCATCGCAGTTATACGATAGAGATTAATCATTTTACGTGCTGTAGTAATATAATGTACATAACTCTGGCTTGGTTTACTAAACCATATAAAATGGCTAATATCTATGGTATAACTGCGATGAAAAAACCTTTTTCATCAGCGTGATTAGTTCAATACAAAGACGAACATAACTTTGCGATTTATTTTTAACTTTTAGAAGTTATAAACTATAGTGTGACTGGTCAGTTGCTGCCATAAACTGCCTGAGGTGAAGGGTTATGTCGCTTTCGACCGAGAGGCTCCGACTCCCAGAGTGGCCTAGCCTGGGCCAACTGTCCAGTTCAGTGGCAGTGGTGCACTCATGCAACAAGAGAGAAGCAGTTCAGTTAGGTTGGGAGTGGGGATACCTAAATACTGCAGCAGCTGAGTGGCAAGACAATAAAATGATGTGACAAGGGAGAAGCAGTGGAGTTTAAAGGATGGCCTGACCTGAGTCAACTGTTCAGTGGCAGTGGAGCACTCACGCAGCAAGAAAGAATCAGTTCTATTTCAATGGAGTAGCAAGGGAGTGTAGCAGTGGAGTTTCAGTTGACTGCATTTTTCATGTTGAGGCCAAGGCAGTGTAGTCCAGTTGCAAGGTAGTTCCAAGCCAGTTTTCACCTGTTTAGTGGAGTTTTAGTCCAGGATCAGTTGAGTTTCATGGGAGAAATTTTTACTTGAGTCTGCCTCATGATAACTGTGCTACTCCAACTCCATTTATGTAACAATAATAATAAAGATCTACTTTCATAAAGACCTTGATCGTATTTTACAAAACATATGTATAGTATAAGACAAAATGGATAAGTACAATTATAAAATGAGAACATTTTGCAGCAAACTGTACATTGTCATAAAGAAATTAAAATACTTTCAGAAATACAAAATACAGCACAATTTCAAGTTGCCTACTGCACGTTTATATTTATTTAACTGCGAAAAAATAAACCTATTGATACATTATTTTGACAAATCTTAATATGCTATTAAGTTTGGAGCAATAGCTGCTAAAGATTTTTACTAAAAATCACTGAGTTTTGAATGAAAAAAAGATAATTTTTCCCTCATTGCCGGAAACCTTTTATGTTAAGGTATCATTTGTTGTTGCCTGAGTGAATCAGGCTACAGCATAAGTTCATAACTATAAATATACATTCTGCTTCTAATATTTTTAGGAAGGAAGTGCCAGATATTTTAAATAATGAGACTGTTAATGAAATAGCGAAGAAATATAATAAAACCACAGCGCAAATTTTGTTGAGGCACATTATTCAACATGGCCTCGCAGCCATACCCAAGAGCTCAAATCCTAAGAGGATCCAGGAAAATATTCAGGTAGGTATTAAAAATTAAGTGCACGCATTATAACCAGTCACAACTCCCAAATTACTCACATAGAGGAGTCAATTTCCAATGATGGTTGGACGACCATTGTTTTAAATCCATGTTTTGCATGGGCATACTTGTGATTGCTTGAACGTCGTAGCCTTCATAACCTCACCGTAATATCTAATACCTCTAATACCCTTATGACATTTACAGAATAGATCTGCAGTGTTCAAAATGATTACCGCTAGGTCACATCCGCGCCATTTTACTTAATTTATACCTGCGTAATACGGCACTCGTTTGTTTTATCTGAGTATTCACGCCGCGAATTCTAACTCCCATCATCGAGACGACTACTTTGTAGCAATTCATACTGTCAACCTAAACGCAACATTATTCGTAATTTGAGACGTAATTTATTGGTTGATATGAATTCGGACGATGAAATATTCCTATCGTGTTGCTAGTATAGCTCTTTCGCCAGTTAATCCCTTAGCAGATTCACCAAAGTTATTGTGTTGCAATTCGGAGCTCAATCTACGTTCATTATAATTTGGATAGTTAATTATAATTTTTGCTGAACCATCTACTAACTATTTCTAATCGACGATTAATTGCCTTGAAATCTCGTAAGTGCGCCATTTATTGTTCAATAACCTTTTATTGTGAATCAGTTTACCTATTTTCTATTTCTAATATTTTTCTTTGCTTACACATTCGCACTTCTTATTGGTTATTTGCAATCACATTTTCAAATACTGTGCTTATAAGAAAGAAAACAGTGTAAATGACCTGATTAATTTTATGCCCAAAATGGACTTGACAAATCCCAAAAGGCTGCTGCTGAAGACTGATTGTGAGAGTAAATTATTAATATTCCAAGCCGTTGATGAGGGGAAGCGGAAGATAGACATAGCTGAAACCTTTGGAATGCCACAATCCACCCTGATATCCATTTTAAAAAAATGTAAAGAAACTGAAGAAGCAGCGCGTAGAAACTTCATATAGTTTTAAAAATCTCGGGCAGTTACAAGTGAGCAATTACATAAATACGTATTTGACTGGTTGATGGAAGCTAGAGCAAGAAATATTTCCTTATCTGGACCTATTCTACAAATGAAGGCAAGAGAAATAGCCTTAAAAATGGGAATAGTACATTTCCAGGCATGAAATGGATGGTTGCAGAAGTTTAAAGTCCGATGGAATCTTTAAACTTTGAAAATGTATGGGGAAGAAGCTTTTGTAAGTGACAAAATTGTGAGAGAGTGGAAAAAACTCTGCGGACCATTTTAGTGGGGTATAAACAATGTAAAATTTCCAATGCCGATAAGCAGGGGCGAATTAAGGGGGGGGCGGCCGCGAGCATGGGCATTTGAGCCGTAGTGCGTCTGCGAGAGGGGAATAAGTCTCCACACCCTCCTTCCAGCATTACCTACTATGCGACACCCTCCGCTCTCGTGCTCGTGGCGACATGTCCGGCTCTAGCGAGTGTATTGTTCCAGTTGTAGTGAGTGACAAGTTCAAGAGTTATTCACATGTTTAGGACCCTGCGTCCTTTTTCCTTTATTCTGTGATATACCTGACGTGCAGATCAACCTTTCAGCTAGAGATGGTAAGTTCAGTCGGTTAATTACAACAACATAACTTATTTGCGCTTTCTCGCGCTCGCCATTAGGGTCGGACGGCCGGCTTCAAGCTCGGGCCCACATTAGCCTCTCTTGCTATTTATCTGCTTTTTGATCAAGGAATTGAACACCCAAATGAAATGCTGTAAGAGGTCCACTCACCGTAGTTTTGACCCCTCTCCTTTTGATAGCAGTAAAATTGAAGTCTCTCTAAGTAAAGCCAAATAATTTTCGAGTATTACGCTATAGGGTGAGAAAAAGACATGTTTATAATGTTTTTTGCAACTCGTCGCAGAAGGCATAGCTAAGGTTTACTTTTGTTTACATGCGTCTTATTCTAGAAGACCTGGCACAAAGCGCAAAACTAATAGTGCCTCTGCGGACCTTCGAAGCTTGTTCTCTCGCGTCCAAAAACAAAGGACGCCAGAAGAAGTAGGAAGAAATACACTATTTGTTAACACCATACCTTCATGCTGCACAACTGACAATGAGACTCAAGCTGAGTCCATGGTTCTTTTACAATCCCTTCCACGTAGCCACGAAACATCGACTGAAGTTTCAATTTCTTTACTTCCTTTGGCTGAAAATTTCAACTGTGACGTAGGTCCCTTCATTGTACCGAAAGGAAAAAGCTGATGATAGGAAAATAGCATAACTTTTGGAAAGCCCTTGGACATCCACAAGCGACTACAAGTATCCCTTTACAACTCATAGGAAGGGAACCGCGGAAAAGCGTCGTTACGTGAGGATAGAACATCTTGAAAAGTACCCTTGGCTTGTGGTTTCTCCCTCAATGAATGGACTTTTTGCAGGTATTTTCCTTTTTTTCCCAATCAACGGCAGCTTGCGGTACAAATTTGCAGTTAAAATCCCTCGTTACAGAGCCGTTAAAGACGTTTTCATAACAATTAGGGAAACTAGGTGATCTGGAAAACCACCAACACAGTTTATCACAAAGGTTCAGTGCTGTTGGCCCTGAATTTTCTGAAGAAATACAAAAAACCTGAAAATCAAATCACAAGCCAACTGGACGGCTACAGAAGGGAGAAAACCATTCAGAGTTCATCGGGACGACCCGACGGTGCATTATCATTGGAAGAGCCCTTGACGAATGACGGTAACTTCCGAGCATTACTGCGTTTTCGTTGCGAGGTACTATAAAAAATATTAAAGCAAAATAGTATTTTCGGAATATGTACTTATCTTTTTATTTCATTCCAACCAATTTTCATTTTGAAGGGCAATCCTTGAGTATAAGGCTACCGCGGGTTGATGGATGGGAAGATGCAGATCTTCCGCGTTTTACACCGCGTTGGTCTATGTTTCTTTGGACGACAGTTTCGTAGGCGTTGTAGTCGGCTTCTTCTGGTCGGTGAAGTGAAGGTGCTGCCATTTGTCGTCTTATATATATCAAGCGTTAGACCTGACTCCAACGGGTGAGATATATAAGACGAATAATGGCTGCACCTTTACTTCACCGACCTGAAGAAGCCAACTGAAACGCCGCCGAAACTGTCGTCCGAGGAAACATGGACCAACGCGGTGTCAAACCCGGAAGACACTTCACTTCTTCACAAGAATGGCATTCTTTACATCGTTTTTTTACGTATTTTAAATGTGATTAGATAGATTTACTCAATAATTTATCACATCTCTCATATCTAATATAGTCACATCAAAACTACGTTCCAAGCTCTTCATTTCTTTTAATTTTCCGAGGGAAGTCCACCGCCCGCGCCGGACCCTCGTTTCGTGGAGAGGTATTGCATACCCACAAGGCGCAGCAGGAAGTAGTGAACCGCCCCCCCCCCCCCCCCAAAACAACGACCTTAATCCGCCCCTGCCGATGAGACAGGGTTTTTTTTTATAACTTGCTTCCTGACAGGACTTATTTCAGGTAGAGGCCACCCTTGCCATGGCGGGAAAAAAGCAAAGAAAGATTCATGTTACTTATTGTGCTAATTCGGATGGCTCTGAGAAATTGGAGCCACTTATAATTGGCAAATATAAAAAGCCTAGATGCTTTAAAAATATTCAAAAACTTCCTTGCTTATACAAAATCTCATGGATGACATCATCTTTACTCTGTGAGTGTTTGAGCATGTTAGACCCAAAGATGGGGGTGAGCAACAGGTAAATAGTACTCCTCATTGACCAGTGTTTGGCACAAAAAACTGAGGGAATAGGCTTACGAAACATGAAAATATTGTGTTTTCACCAAACACCACCAGTAGATTGCAACCTCTGGATAAAGGAATAATTTTCATTGTGAAAAGAAATTACAGACAGCAACTGGTGATATATATATATATATATATATATGTTGAGGACAGTCGATGATAAAAATGACATATAGAAGTGTTCATGGAACAAATTTTAAGCAATGCACAGGCTATGCCTTTCATGGAATTGTTTTCAGTCTGAGATGATTGAGAAATAATGTACCAAGGCAGTATTTATGGGGGGCAGTAGTGAGGAAGGCAGTGAACTTGAGAATGAGCCAACAGAATGGCATGAAATAAATAAAATTATGAATGTGCAATTGCCATTTAATGACTTTGTGAATGCTGATGACGCTTTGCTTACATGTGCCCCATATGAGGGGGAGATGGCGAGAGAGGTGAAGGAAGAAGTTGGAGGGGTGTCACCACATCCACCAATTATGAGAAAGAAGAAGAAGATGGTGAGGAATTAGTTTCAGCTCCAACCAGAAAAGAGGTTTAAGAACCTTTGGATGTCATGAAAAGATATTTTTTAAATATGGAGGACTGAAACTGTGAGAATATGACTTTATTAAATAAGATAGAAATTGTAATTGCAAAATAATTAGAAACAATTAAACAAACACATCACTAACCTTTTTTCAGCAAACATGATTTAACCCTTTAACTGCTCCCATCGTCTATAAGCGATCGCCGTAGCAGAATGCTCACATCGTCTATTGGCGATTTGAAGTATGGTTTATGGTTTTTAAAATAGGTACTAAAAATGTTTTCGTCTTTTAGTAAAAAAAATCAACAATTCGTATTCAACAGTAAAATCAGACGATAATTACTCATTGTAAATTTTAAAACTAATTTTCCTTTAAATAAAAAGTGACAAATTTTAAACTTACGCAAAAATTTAGAAAAAAAGTTGGCGTTTAGGGAGAGATATATTTCAGATTATTTGCGCAGTTAAAGGGTTAAGAAAGTATTCTGTTCCTTTTTTGTAGGTACACACATAAAAACTATTTAAAATCATAAATATGTACCTATGTTTAAACATACAAATATAGTGATTAAAAATACAGCAGCATATTTTATTTATAAAAAGGGCCATTTGGAATAAAATATGTTCATCTCGCTGAAACCTCTTTATAGTGAGGAATCACTTATCAAAATCTCACAAATGTTGGTTCCTTCCATTTCGATATAAAAAGGGGTTACTGATGTATTGCCTACTCAATACGGCATTTCTTTAAATCCCTCCTTATTTCCTCCCAGCATGAGCCCTTTTTCCAACAGGGGGATGTGAATTATTGAGAATTTTGAAGTTACCTCTATCCTTTATATCTCAGGAACTAATTATGGTGGTAGAGAGATACTGAAACCATTGTATTTTACACAAGTGGAAAACATTTTATTTAATTTTAGAGGGAAAAGAGGGACTTCGAAGGACATTTAAATTCGGCATTTAAAAGTTAAAAAAACATGCATAATTAGGGCTTCACATGTTTTATTTCTTTCACGCTATACGCTGAAAGCAAATTCACGGGTGAAGGATTTTTTTGAAATGAAGTATTCTACATATGCAGACACAAAAGGGGAGGGAATAAGGGAAAGTAAGGGGACAAAGGTATTACGGTGACATATTTTAGGCTTTGCATTACTTATTAATTTCACACAATATGCTGAAAATGCCTTTGCAGCTGACGGAGTTTTTTGCTATTTGAAAAAAGTAAGCAAAATATGCATACTAGATACCCTGGGAGCGACCGTTGGGGTTTGTGGTATGGGGTTCTATGATACCAGCCTTCAAAGGGGAGGGAATAGTGACGTGGAGAGCTAGGCATAGTTACAATGGGGCAGCCAGGGCAGTTCCCCGGGACCCCCAGGGTTAAGGGGTCCCAAGAGACAAAAATAATAAATTTTAGGAAAATAAAAAATTTCTTGTTTAATTAAAGGCCTAAGCGCAAAAATCAAGTGGTCTGTCCTCCAGGTGACGTCGATGCCGGACCCCGTAGCGGACCTATCTAACTTTATTCTAAACATCTTGAAATGAGTTGCTGCCTCCCAGCCGCCACGTTAACATCCCCCCTCCTCCAATGCCATCGACAGAGACTAAATAAAAAATACGATAGCCGTTTTTTTTCAACCTCCGATACGCTATAAATGAAAGACAAGTTCATGTAAAAAAATCATTTTATTACCAAAAGTTCGGTACATTTACGGTTACTTTTCAACATAATCACCGAATAGATTGAGACATTTATCATATCTGTGAACAAGTTTTCCAATGCCCTCTTCAAAAAATGTTGCCGCCAGTGAATAAAAATGAGCATTGACGTTGTTTTGAAGATCGTCATTGGTTTGGAAGCGCTTCCCTCCTAGCCATGTCTTCAGCTCAGGAAAAAGATGAAAGTCACTGGGTGCTAGGTCAGGACTATACGGCGGATGATCGAAAATGTCCCATTGGAATTGGTCGAGGAGCCGTTGAGTTGCACCAGCAGTGTGTGGACGAGCATTGTTATGGATCAGAACGATTCACACTTGGCGGGAGAATCAATGATGGCGTCCATGTTTACGTGGTTGTAGCGGAACGCAAACTGACGCTTTGATGTCGACAATGGCGGAATGTGTAGTGCGAGAGTTGCGCAGTTGCCTACAGCGCATTCCCGCTTTCTGCCGCTCGCGTGGCATCCATACTGGGTGAAAAGAAACGGCCCTCGTAATAATTAAAAAACATGACTGCCAATAAAGAAAATCAATGCATTCATTCTACGTACACATTATACGTGAATCCATTCATGTTTTTTAAGTTACGAAGACTTACTGAAGTCACTATTAATACTTAACTCACTGTCATGGGATTTACTTCATTCCGGGACGTTTGAATCGAATGGGTTGCACAGTCGTTTAAAGAGGTGGTGCTGACCTCCGTTGCTGTTGAAGTTGAACAGTATGTTGCCAAGCCAACTGCAGGCCCTAGTCGATAATTGAAAACGGCACAATCAGTTGCAACATGAGGTGCCATTTGTAATGTCATAACATTTTTAAATGGAGACTAATGAGTATGATTCATAGGGTCTCAACGTGATGCAAGCAATCCATGTACCTGCCTACCATCAGCTTTTTCACGAGCTGGAAAATGACCGTCACACTATTCCCTTACAGAGACTAGCCATCTGAAAAACTTTACACGTGTTCACTGTATAAATGTGTCGCTGAATCTTGTATGGTTATGTATTCAAATGATATATCCTAGGAAAAAAATTCCTTTCAGGTTTTTGACTTTGAGTTGAGCAGTGAGGACATTTATAAGCTTGATGCCCAAGACCAAGGCAAATCTGGACGCCTTTTTGATTTTTCTATATTCAAAGGGTGAGAATTTTCCATAGTATTAAGCTACTCTCCTCCTTCCTGTTTCCTGCTTACCCAGCATCCTCTCCTCTATCACGGTCTTCAGCATCCTTTCACTCCTCAATACCTCTTCCAACCACCCACTCTACCTCCTCTATATCTACTCCTACAGTGTCCTCTCCTTACATACGAAATAATGTTTAGCGTATAAAATTTAATATCTGGATGAAAAATAATTTTCTTTGTCAATTTTACTTCAATAATTATTACTTTTTGTTCCAGAGCAACTTCTCATCCTGAATATCCTTTCTAAATAAGGAACGTGGCACATTTTGTGTGTCTATTGGTTCAGGATAACATGCCTGTGAAAAAAATGTGCTGTCTGCCGCAGCCAAGTGATTTTGAAATCATTGAAGATGTTTGTGAATATATTCTTCCATTATAAAAAACACTGTATGATGGAAAAGCCTTGGTGCAGAAAACAGACATTATAAAACCAACAAAATAAATGTGTTATGTCTTTGGCTTTGGAAATAAAGAATTCTACAGAGGTCTTCAGAAAAAAAGACCCCTAGACTTTCATATACATTAACTTGTGATAAGTCATTACATGTACTTAATTGTAACAATTTAATACTGAAACCAGGTAGTGAGACATTAAAATTTACATCATCAATTTGTAGTCATCAATCTGAAGATTGGTTTGCTGCAGCTCTCCACTCCTATCTACTCCCCTATTAGCTTACTAACTCATTCCTATTTAGTTTTTCACTTCTACGTCCTTCATTATTCGTCTTATGTATTTCATTCTTGGCCTTCCTCTGTAATGTTTCCTATTTATTTATTTCCCTTAAGAGACTACAGTCTCCAGCCAGCCTTCCGCATGCATGATCTGCATGACTGTTGCAAACATTTTAAGAAGCAGGTATTTCTTGTTCTAGTAGCAACCGTGGTAGATAACCATAGAAAGGCTCAGAGAAGCTGTCAGGGAGGTCAGAATTATGCCTTTGGATGAAATCTCTAAAGCATACACTTAAAGGTATCGTGGCCGTAATCAGACCAAAGGCCGTCATGTTCAACACGGGGGTTGAAAAAATATGGATGCTTTTCATTATTAAATCTAAGGGATATTTTTTTGCACCAGAAAGTTTCCCACCCATAGCCAATGGAGGAAGGAATCAGGTTTGTGAATCGGCAGAAATACCCAATAGCCGTTCAGCGATAAAACCCATGAACCGCCTCATTCCTCTCTGAACGTAATAGTCCGAGGAGGATTCATGGGTACCGTACAAGCCACCACTAGGGTGTGTGGCACGGGGTGATTCCACACCAGGCATGCAGCACTCGTCCCAGAACAAATCAGAACCTCGCACGCTCCCCCTGGCTCTAGGCTCAGGCCAAAAGCAGTCAGGAGAACAGTGCGCAGTCCAACCGGAAACTGGGAGAGTGATACGTAAAAGAACATACAAACATGCAGAAAAATGCTATAGACACATTTAGTGGTTAATATTACTGCTACTGTTAATTTATGAATACTACGAGATGCTACCTCATGCAAAGAACAAAATAAAATAATGCCGGACTAATCGACCGGTGTGAAGAGTTAGTAATTATGTGGTGTTATTAAGCACAAGTGAAAATTCTACTCTACCTATAGAGGGTGGGAGTTTCATGTGATTGATCTGTCGCAACTATTATGATCCCTTATTTTACGTGGGAAAAACGACATTTTGAGTCTATCGGTTCGGCAGTCAATTTCCTTTATTTTATTCCTGTGATCACTTCTACCGTAGTACGTTGGCTCTTGCAGTATATGTTGAACGTCCGGCAAAAAACTGTCTGCTCCGAGTTTGCGCAAAAGATTTAACCTGCATTTCTCCCTTCGATCAGTTAGAGATTCCCACCCTAATTTCTTCAACAATTCGGTAACACTGCTAAGTTTTTCGTAACAACTTTTCACAAATCTTGCTGCTCTCCGTTGTATTCTATCTATTTCAGAGATTAGTCCTACTTCGTAAGGGTCCCATATGCTAGCGGCGTACTCCAAGTAAGGTCTCACGAGTGAAAAATAACATCGCTCTTTAACTTTATCGTCGCATTTTCCTAATATTCTTTTGATAAATCCCAATTTGCGACTAGCCTGTCCGCAGATTTCCCGAACGTGTTTCTCCCAAGACAGGTCCTGAGTAAGGGTCACACCTAAGTATTTAACTGACTCTACATTTGATAAGTCTGTTTGATAAATTGTGTACGTATCGTTGACCGAGTTATTCTTTTTCCAAGAATTCATAAGACGCACTTTTAAAAATTCAATTCTAACTGCCAAGTATTGCACCATTCATTTATAGCATCTAGGTCTTTTTGTAACGCAATCTTGTCGGACTCATTGTTTAGATCCCTGTACAACACTGCGTCATCTGCGAAGAGGTGAATTTTGCTAGTAACAACGGTAGTGATGTCATTAATGTACAAAAGTAACAACAAGGGACCAATGACACTTCCCTGAGGTACACCTGATGTAACATTCACTACATCTGAGCTAACGCCATCTAGAACTACCCTCTGTTCGCGGTCGGCTAAGAACTCTTTTATCCAACATATTACGTCGTGGTGTATTCCGTATACTTCCACTTAACGAGTAACTTTGAATGAGGGAATGTCCATGGTTGTCCATGGATGGGTTGTTCATGGGTTGTCCATGGAGTAGCCGTCCGAAGAGTGAGAGCATCAGCATCCTAGTAGTAGCTATCAACATATTGAACCTATGAAACCATTGGAAATATCCATGTACAAGGAGAACTCATGAGCATCCACGGACTAGCTATGCAAGGAGAGAACCCATCAACCTCTTCTTATTAGCCGTGCGGAGGAGAGAATCCATTAATCCTCGGACCAATCGCCTTAGGAAGAGAATCCAGTATCTCCAACAAGCCGACTAGAGGGAGATTCTATTTACCTCTACTGACAAGCCAAGTAGGGAACACAGGAGCCTCCTCTGACTAGCTGACTACAGAGGAACCCATGAGGCCTCCCTGGAATAGCAGTCCAGAGAATCTGCATAAGCTTCCTCAAACTAGCCGTCCACATTAGGAAATCAATGTCTTTTCGGACTAGCCATCCAAAGAAATATCCAATGAATCTCATCGGAATTGGTTTCTGCCTCTTGTTTCCTAATACAAGGAGGGTCATGGGTTATTCCTCTAGATGTCTTGTCCTAGGATACTCATTGGTCTTACATTGGTTACATCTTCACATATCTACTCTGAGTAGGCTCATGCACTTCCCTTTTGAACGGCAACTCCCATGAGGCTTATGCACTCTCCCGTTGAACCGGTTATCCCTGTTGTCTCATAAGTACATCCTCTGGAGGTCTGATCATAATAAGATCACTGGTTCCCCTCTGGAATTTCTTATGGGCAATCTTCAAAAGGTAATTCCCATAAGCCTCCTCGGTCTAGCTGTCTAGAGAATCATCAAGTCTTCTAGATGGATAACCCATTAGACTCATCGGACAAGGCGTCCAAGGCGTATTGGGAGAATCCATGACTGATAAAACTAACCTGATCGTGCATCGGGGAAACACAACTGGATTAGGGATCCAGTAACACACCTGGATGCGGTGCCTGGAGTTCACACCCCGGTGCGGCACCTTGTGAGGTTCAATGGATAAGTATCTTCGAGTGGTGGGAGGTCACGTTGACATGGGTTAGACGGCAGATTTGGTTTGTTCCTTTGTAAGCCCCTCTCCCTCCACCGGCTGGAATTCCCCACTGGGATATGGTGGTCAGTCTCGGTGGAAAATGAAAGGCTTTGTGGATTTTCCCAATGGATAAACCGAGTGGTAAAGAGTATGCCTTCCTGAAAGAGGACTAGGAATAAATGGATGGACGGTAATAAAATGAACTTCTTGGAAAATATACAAAGAAATCTCTTGAGGTTTATTACCCCTTAAAACAGGGAATTGTCACGTATTTCCCCTCTAATGGCCCACCAGTAATGGAAGTAGCCGCAGGAGATCAAATAAGCCGCGAGGGTTACTGTTATTATATCGATACTGCCAATGCTCAGTTGGATGAACTTCTTGTGGGCGACTCCTGCATTATCCTCTTCAGTTTTAACGTCGGTACCACCAAGGCAAATTGTGTTCGCTCCTGCTTCTATTTTCATACAGTGAGTTGTGACTAGACAAGACTTGTGAATACCGGACAGTGAATCTGAAGCATAGGACGACCACTTATGGATTTTATTCAAAGGTTTTTCCACTTTGATGAAGACGCCCAAGTATCCAGATGTGTAATCGAAGGCTGCGCGACCGTAATCAAGGTAAATAAGAATTTTAAACACGATTCTTCCGTTTCCAATAATGTTCTAATGAGAGCCGATTTTTTAAATCATTTCCTTATTTGAGAAGGGTGCTTATCAAATCGCATTTTCTATGTGTATAATTTAAAAGCATCAATACTGTCGGGCACAAAAGTGTGTGCACTCGAGTATGTAGCTAAACAAAAAAAAACAAGGGGTTAAAGTTAAGTTTTCGCAGCGAGTAGAGTTGTTAATTGAGGCTTCGGGGAAAGATTGAATTTATCTCGTTTATTCCTTTTCTTGATGCATTCTGCAGGCGATTAAAATTACATTTTTTCTCAATAGCACTCATATCTCCGTGTCCACACAGTCTTTACAAATTTTCTTCGTGCATTTCAAGCACACAGGCTTTTTGCATCGGAAACATAAGAAAGAGGTTTTCCGTTTTTGTATGGCGGGCACAGTCTACATGTTGTCCGCTGCTCGAGCCTTTCAACTTCTTCAGCCTCTTCCAACGGTAGATGGAGAATTTGCGCAATACTTCGTATCTGTCTCGGGAGTCTTAAGATTTGACATTCTCCTTCTCATATGGGGTCAAACAAGATCTGCAGCTATCGATTTAATGAAATTAAATCGTGTCATATTTTTCTTATCTTTCGCAGACTGCTGAAGAACAAAGGAGTTGACAAAGGAAATATCTAATATCCTGAAAAATACAGCCATTGGCCACCTCCTTGTCCTTCGGCCGGATGTGTAGCTACAGCACATTTTGTCTAAAGTATCTACGCCACCCTTAGTCGCGTTGTAAAATGCAATAACCTCTGGTTTCCCTGACTCTAGATCGTCACTCACCCTGTAGTGCATTGATGAAACTAAGCAAACAGCCTTATTTATTTTGGGGATACGGGATACTAGAGTCATGTTGGCCGAGAATCCGTAAAGTGAAGAGCCCACTATTCACCCTTTGGATGGCGCAAAATCATTAGGTATTTCCCTTTTATTTTTTCTGATTGTACCAACGTACGTCAGCCCTTCTTCTTTCCATTTTTCTACCAGTTCAATAGATGTGAACCAATTATCCGCTGTGATATTCCTGTAGGACCCCATGATTGGCTCAGAGAGACGAAGAACTGACTGGGTTGGTTTTGATAGCTTTTTGTCTCTCTCTGACAAACCTATCCCATCTGTGTCTTTCCCTGCGAACAAATATGCGTTAAACAGATAACTGTTTTCGGCGTCAGTCAAACACAATTTTCAAACAATACTTAGCGGGCTTGCTAGGAATATATATTTTGAAACGGCATCGGCCCCTGAAGGCAATTAACATTTCATTAATGCAAGTTACCGTTCCCAATGAATAGCAGCGTTGGGATTTTTTTACAAGAGAGCAAAATAACTAAGAAAATGGATCTACTTGGTCAGTTTTGTATCGGGCCATTCGATCTGCAGGGTTATCAAAACGGAGACTCGTAAGAAGTAAATTAAACCGCTGTCCTGACATCACTGATCGGAAAATTTCCCTGCCAGTGCCATATGTGGCAAATATGTTGTAAATGTCTACGAAAGGGAAAAAACTGAATTTCAGACGAAAAAGGAGCGGTAAAAAATAACCATCCTCGCTCAGCTGCAGACAGAGAAACCGTGCCACCCCTCTCAGAGTGGGAGAGTGGCGCTAAAAGCTCTAATGCCGATTGCTTTGTGGGTGGGCGAAGGACCATCCCCTTGCCGGGCGCCTACCGCTCAGGCTACGTTCATGAACCCTTTATGCTACTCTTGCCTTTGGTGAGCGAAGGATTAGAAATGCAGAAAGCCGAGGATTATCTACCCTCCGTTCTTTGGTAATTTCCACATATACCCTCACATACCCAGTATTTCCGTGTTCCGCTCTCACGTATGGCGCGTGCCATTTTGTCAGGCGACCGCCCGGAATGAGGACGGTGGGCTCGAAAGGGAGTTGACATCAATGGAGCCGGCGGAATCACTGGTATGGTCAACAAACCGAGGACGGCGGGAGTCAACATATTTTCGCACTATTTCAAAAATTGCGCACTCAAGGGTTTTTCTGGTTGCTTAAAAAAAATAGGCGACAAAAATTGTAAAAAATACGCTTCGGACATATGTAGACGTAACGGCACTTGCATTTCGACGTTTTACTCTCGGTGTTTCCCAGGCCCTTTTTATTTCCTCTGGCGGTAAAACTCAATGCTTAGATATTCTGTCCCCAAATACTTAAAGGGAGACCAAGTGAAAGGCACAAATGAAATTTGCACTCCAGGCGTGGGCGCGCGAAATTTCGGGGTTCAACGGGTTCCGTCATTTTTACAAAATACATTACATGATTACTGCCTGCAAGGGGTACGAGAAATTAACCACTGTTTCATTATAAATATTTATAAAGTCTATAAGAAGTTTAACATTTACAAAACCAAATGCGTGATATTTCCAATAAAAACCGGGTATCATTTGTTTTGCGTTCGCCTTTAGCAACGACTTGAATAGTCATTTATTCTTACTTAATGTATTTTAGAATAATTAAGTACTTTATTATCCACGCTGTGTAACTAAAAATGCTTCCAAACAAATTATTAATTATTCTTCATTCATTCATTACAGTAATCTACCGGTTAGAGGTAGGTTGTGATGAAAGTCAGAGAATATCCAGCAAACTCTTACACGTGCCGTGCCCTTTCTACCTCTAGTATTTCTCTCTTCATCTCAGAATAAGTCCTACCTTTTTTCATCTCGTCCATAAAACCGATTCTCTTCCTTCCCCTTCCCCGCTTACCCAACATCCTACCCTCTATCACGACCTTCAGCAAACCATCGTCCCTCATTAACCCTTCGAGCCACCTACCCTGTCTTCCCCTAATCTCATCTATAAGTTTCCTCTCCTCGCCCACCATGTCAAGCACACCCTCATTTGTCTTCCTTTCCGTCCAACGCACCTCCATCCTCCTCCACACCCACATCTCGAAAGCCTTCAGCCTATTTTCGTCTTCCTTTCTCAAGGTCCACGTTTCTGCCCCATACAACGCCACACTCCATATCAGACTCTTTACCAGCCTCTTTTTTACATCCTTACTTAAGGTCCTCGTCATCAGCTCCCTTCTATTATTGAACGCTTCCTTCGCTAGCGCTATTCTCTTCCTTATGTCTTTGCTACTATGTCCTGTTTCTTCTAGCGTACTACCCAAGTAATTAAATTGTTCTACTTGCTCCAGTTTGTGACTTCCTACTCTTATCACCAGCTTCGCTTTCTTTGTCCTACAGAATCTCATTACTTTTGTTTTCCTATTATTTATCTTCATTCCGTATTTCTCACACTGTTTTTCCAGTGCATCTACTAAAGTTTGCAGTCCTTTCGATGACCGACTGACTAACGCCTGGTCGTCTGCGAATCTAACCGACTTTATCCAGTGGCCTCCTACTTTCATTCCCACATCTAGCTCATCCCATGCCTCTCTTACCATTTCCTCAGCATAGATGTTAAAAAGTAGAGGCGACAACGGGCACCCTTGCCGTACCCCGCGACCTATAACTGCCCACCCTGATTCACCCTCAGCTACCCTTACCTGAGCCCTCTGCCCCATATATAAGTTTCGGATGAGTCTCCTATCACGCCAATCTATTCCTATTTTCCCCAGTATCTGCATTAGTTTCTCCCAGTTTACTCTGTCAAACGCCTTTTCGAAATCTACAAAACAAGCGAAAACATCCTGATTATGCTCTATGTTTCTATCTATAAATGTCCTCATTACCGCTATCGCATCTCTGGTTCCCTTCCTCTTCCTAAACCCAAATTGGTCGTCGCCTAAATAGCATTTTGCTCTGCTCTCCAACCTTCTATTTAGTATTCTAAGCAACACTTTTGCTGCGTGCGAAATTAAACTGATTGTTCTATACTCCTCGCATTCTGACGCTTTCTTCTTCTTCGGAATAGGTATTAATACTGTTCTCATGAAATCCTCTGGCCATACTCCTTCCTCAAAGATCCTGCGGATAAGTTCGAAAAACGATTTTCTCCCCTTACTACCTAGATTCTTCAGTAGCTCCGAGGGTAGGTTATCGGCTCCCACGGCTTTTCTACCCTTCATCTCTCTTAATGCCATTTCTATTTCACTCTCAAGTAACTCTGGTTATACTTGAAAAATCACTACGAATTGTTTTAACAACTTTTTGAATCATTTCCACCAGCATTACGTTTATTGATTTTTCCAATTTAGTGACGTGAGGTCTCTCAGACCGCTAATCGAATTCAGTTGCAAATTTACAGAAAAAAATAATAAAAAAGTTTAATTTTAAGAGTGTTATATCCTTATTATTAAAAAATATGAAGCTAACGAGAATTATAGACATTTTCAAATAGTCATTTTGAAAATATTCATAATTTTAAAAACGCAGCGGTCTCTCAGACCGCACGTCACCGGTTAAGGATTAAGCTTACATTCACGTACGCATTTATGCAACTGACGGAAATATTGTCAAATGAACATCCGAGTTTTAAATATTTCATCGCGACGTAAGTTAATGATTTGAGCGTAATTGATGGGATAACGTACCAACGTCAGTTTTCATTCTGAGAAAATATTTTATCAGAGATTATATAAAACCGGCTTTATTGTCGGACACAAAATTATCTATGTGCGCTCGAGTTTGAAGCTCATTAAAAAAATTACCAATGGTCCTACATAAAACATTTACAAGATATATTTCTATAAATTTTATTCTGAGTTTAAAGACATAAAATGGCATTTAATTAAATTTATGTTAAATTTTTATTTAGGTGAGGATGTAAAAAGTGCCCGTTTAAAGGCGTTTTTCAAGCAGTCAATCTTAATGTTTTCCTAAAAACTCTTTGTAGTATCGGAACTAATTTCTAGTTCCTGATAAACAAGATTGTTTTTTATTTGTGATGTAAATTTTAGAATTTTATCATCTGAGAAAAAAGTTTTTGTGCATTTTGTGAATCCACTATTTCTCCGGAGTGGTACGTCTTATAAAAGGTTTCTTGGTTGCGTTGTCATAAGCAAAACATGAGTAATTAATTATAAGTGCCAGTTTAAGGGAAACGAAGTTGTTGATTTTAAATTGACTGATATTTATATTCAGTTTAATGTAGTTGCACCCGGCGGCCATCCGCCCTGAATGACCATTGACCATGTATAACAATATCGTGACCGTCGATGAACCGATACTGAACTGGAGAAAAACTTTTCTAAACTCAGTTGTTGTTTTAGAAAATTCACATCGAAAGGTTTTCTTCACACGATAAAATTCTACAATTCATTTCACCCATGTCTTTAGTTGTTACGATAAACTTATCAGTGTTACCGAATTGTTGAAGGAATTAGGGTGGGAATCTCTAACTGATCGAAGGGAGAAATACAGGTTAAATCTTTTGCACAAACTCGGAGCAGACAGTTTTTTGCCGGACGTTCAACATATACTGCTAGAGCCAACGTACTACGGTAGAAGTGATCACAGGGATAACATTCCCGTAAACCACCACAGGGGTTTTTCTGGTCGAGTGGTTGTGGTTGGTCACTGGCGTGGATTTCCCCCATTTTTTCCCGCAAACCAACACAGCAATTGTGGCGTATTTTTGACGAGTGGTGCCAATTTATTACGGCCATTGGAGAATTTTATACCTTGTAACTTTAAGAGGCCGTAGAGCTCACGTTCCCTAGTTTTAAATGCGTTGTTGTAATTTTTTGGAAACGGAAAAACGCTCCTTGTAACAGCTATTGCATAAACAACATACAATTAGAGACCGTAGAATCGGTTAAGTACCTCTGAGTTAAACTAAAATCTATCGTCGAGTAAACATATTCGAGAAATTACCGGTTAAGTTAATCGTAAATTGGGATTTGTTAAAAGAGCACTTGGCAAGTGCAACGATAAAGTTAGGGAAATCAGCTACTTCTCCCTCGTTAGACCCCACTTAGAAAATGCCGCCAGTATTTGGGATCCTTATGAGATAGCCTTGGAAACTGAGTTAGAACGCGTGCAGCGAAGATCGGCAAGATACGTTAAAGGCCGTTATGATAATCTCGTTAGTGTTACTGACCTTTTGCAGCAACTGGGATGGGAAAAGCTTTCAGACCGTCGATTAAAATTTAGACTAAATCTATTATGTAAGTTCCAAACCGGTCTATTCTCTGACGACGTTGATAATATTAACGAAATCCGATATACTATGGTAGATCAGATCATGAGAGTAAAATTAGGGATCTAGACTGCAGGACGGACAGATTTAAAATGTCATTTTTCCCACGAACGATAAGGGACCATAACAGCTGCCAATGAGACTTTTATCTAGGTTTGTCGTTAGGTAGTGTAGCTCTTAGTAGTAGTAATACTCCTAATAATTTAATCCTTATCTGTTACCTAGTACATACTAACAGCACGCCTAGCATGTTTTCTACATGGGTCTTGAGTCCCTGTCCATCTGTGTAGTTGTAGAATGCATGTATATTGACGGTCCCTCTCCATTGTGATGACATCTGTAGTGTAGTGGTGCATGCTTGTGAGGCTTCGCCTCGTGACAAGCATTAGCTATTAATGCTAATGCATAATTAGTCGTAGTTACACTAACTCTAGGGTATAGTGCAATGCATGTTGGTGATTAATCACCCCCTGCCACACACCCCTGAGGTGGCTTGCAGGGTATTTTGTAGATGTAGATGTATCCCCACGGGAAACCGTAAGCAGTTCAAATCGTGAAAGGCGGACACGAACAATTGTTTGCGTAATGTGTCAGCGTCTGTGACCACGGAATCCGTGGAATTACCTTTCGTGGTGAATGCAGCACCAGTAGAAATGCGTCCACAGGGGGAACTTACAGGGGTAGAGGAAGGAGATAATGTACATACATTGTGTTCTTAATGAGACAGGTCTGGGAGTATTGGAGGGACATTTTCAATTTCCGAAGCAGGAATGGCAGGAGATATTTACAGGGGGAGCACTTGTTACCGGAAAGTGGACGAACTTCATCAGCAGAAAATTTTTCGAAGTTAATCCGGCTTGCGCACTTATAGTTCGCGGACATTACGTGAGAAAGGACGACAGTATCAACGTCCGCGGTTATTGTAAACATCGGCAATGCAAGAAGTTTTCTTTGATAGAAAATCCGAAGTCCCTAGGAAACAGTCAAGTGTCAGTGTCGGTTTACACTAGGGGGGAAGAAAGGCATGTCCATGGTACTAATACCTTGTGTGTTAGTACCATGGGCATGTCGGCCTTTTTCCGATTCCGATAGAGAGGTTGCTAAAGAAATTTTGATGAAGGAGAAACCCTCAGAGTAACATATTCCAGGAATACATTCCTTGGGTGCTTTAAAAGGAAGGCGCGATGCGAAGCTAAAGCCTCGGAGGACTTATGCAAAGACTTTGTGGAAGATTTTATGCTGATGTTTTTCAAAGATCGTCAGGTCGGAGAGACGTACATCCAACGGGTAGAAATTCCTCTGAGCATTAGCTGTTACACTATCTCTCAGATTAATGTTCTAGCCAATGTGCATAGCGAACAGAGACCAATTTTGTATTTCGATGCTACCGGGTCAGTTGTTAAAAATCAGCCTGATTTTTCGAAATACGTCCTGTACTACGCCGGAGTGATAAACGTTGTTAACGACATTTTCTCCGTCATGGAACTAATAACCAATTCCCATGACGCTGCTAATATCTCATGTTTTTTGACAAGGTTTAAGCACTTTGCAATGAGTCAGGGACGTTTGAAATTACCATTTTTCGATGCGGCGATTTTAGCTTTGCCTTGATTAATGCCTGTTTCAAATTGGCCCTCTTTCAGAACCCTGTTACGGGTGGACCGGTCCCTGGACGACCGGTTGCGACTCCGTCGTTTCCTCATTAATAGGACTCGATGTAGCAAACACCCTAAATGAAATGTTTCGCGTTCCGTCTTTTGCCCCTTAGCCTATTAATGACTCTGGGGTCGGAAGCTGCCCTTTCCCATACCCTTTTTACCTATCCTTTTTTCCTTCCTATTCCCGCAGCCCTTCCGTACCCTCGGTCATAAGCGTGAGCTTGCATACCGAGGGGAAGGGTGGTGCCCCGCGTGAAAGACCCACTAACCAAGTGTCAGTACCCTGTCCCAATACTTACAAATCGTTTTTGATTTCGTTTATGGCTCATCCACCGCATGCTTAGAAACCCCTATCATTATCTGCTGCGCTCGCTCCCTTCGTTTAGTAGCTAAAGCGCTCGCCAAAGAATATGGTAACAAGAAAGTGCGTAACTTTGTAAATTTGTGGTAGGTTTTATGATCTCGTGCAACTCGGTCAAAGTGTCGGAAGAAATATTTAGGAATATGTCGACGGTGTTGAAATCGGAACGGGAACGGGTGACTGTAACCACAGCTCTGCTTGCATTGCGGAAAATTGTGAAAGAGGAGATAGGGGTGGTGTGCGAAAGAAATGACTTCAATTTCTCCGAGGCCTCAGATACCAAACTGAGTAGCCCGTTTTATCAAAAGTTTTTCCAGATATGCAAATCTGCCACAGTGGACTCAATTGGGGAGCAAACTGTATTCCGTGGCGAACATTTTCTACATCTTTTTCTTAGGCGATACGTTCCTTTCCTCCCTATATGGACTAATATTGTGAAGGGAAAACATTGTGAAACTGATTTTGGACCGCGATACAGTAACTCCCCTGTTGAAAATTGGTTTGGGACAGTGTTCATTCATTCAAGTATTCTACCAGCTGATTGGTAGGTTCATGGACAGTCCCCATTTTGTATCCCAACCTAATAGAAATTGTCTCGCTTTCCCTCCTAAGGATGGCCCGTTATTAGATCCCTCTTCAATTCTTCATATCTTCTACCTCCTCTTATTTCGTCCAGAATTCCTATCCTCTTCCTTCCTCTCCCACGCTTCCCCAGTGTTTTCCCCTCTATCACTCTCTTCAACATGCCCTCTCCTCTCAAAACCTCCTCCATCCATCTCTTCTGCCTTCTCCGAACCTCTGCCACAAGCTTCCTCTCCTCTCCGACCATATCCAATACCTCCTCGTTCGTCTTTCTCGCCATCCAGCTAACCTTCTCCAAACCCACATCTCAAAAACCTCAAGTCTACGCACATACTCCCTTCGCAATGACCAAGTTTCCGACCCATATAGCGCCACGCTCCATATTAAAGTTTTCACCAGTCTCTTCTTAAGTCTCTTCTCAGACGCCCCCCTCATCAATTCCCTTCTCTTCGAAAATGCTTCTTTAGCGAGCGCAATTCTGCATCTGATGTCCTTACCACTAAACCCATTCGCCTCCAAAATACTACCCAGATACGTAAACTGCTAGACCTGGCTCTATCTTCTGCCCTCCCACCCTTATATTCAGACCCGCCTTCTTACTTCTAGAAAATCTCATTACTTTCGTTGGGTGATGTCGATTTCAGGGGGACTGCATGGCGGATGGACCCAGGTAGTCTCCACAACACCCTCATTAGGAAGTCCCTCGCTCGCTCGCTAGATAATCCGGATCCTCTCTCGAGGTTGGGGACGCACGAGGGTCGGCCTTCCCGGCAGGTAGAAAGTGACCCCGTGCAGTAGTCTCCACAACACCCTCATTAGGAAGTCCCTCGCTCGCTCGCGAGATAATCCGGATCCTCTCTCGAGGTTGGGGACGCACGAGGGTCGGCCTTCCCGGCAGGTAGAAAGTGACCCCGTGCAGTACAATTTAAAGTTTATAAATATTGCAATTTTGTAACTTTTTCGCATCGCCATCGAATCCCTTGTCTCAAAACGTTCACGAGCGTCTTTTGATTGACTCTCTAGGATGAAAATTAAGGATTTTAGTGTCAGCATAGAAAATGCGCCTATGACACCTGGCAACCCAACCCAACCAAACCAAACCCAACCCAACCAAACCAAACCCAACCAAACCCAACCAAACCAAACCCAACCAAAACCAAACCAAACCCAACCAAACCAAACCCAACACCAACCAAACCCAACCCAGCCAAACCCAACCAAACCCAACCAAACCAAACCCAACCCAACCAAACCCAACCCAACCAAACCCAACCCAACCCAACCAAACCAAACCAAACCAAACCAACCCAACCAAACCCAACCAAACCAAACCCAACCCAACCAAACCCAACCAAACCCAACCCGACCAAACCCAACCCGACCAAACCCAACCCAACCCAACGCCGCATTTTCTATGCTGACACTAAAATCCTTAATTTTCATCCTAGAGAGTCAATCAAAAGACGCTCGTAAACGTATTGAGACAAGGGATTCGATGGCGATGCGAAAAAGTTACAAAATTGCAAAATTTATAAACTTTATAATTGTACTGCACGGGGTCACTTTCTACCTGCCGGGAAGGCCGACCCTCGTGCGTCCCCAACCTCGAGAGAGGATCCGGATTAGCTCGAAAGCGAGCGAGGGCCTTCCTAATGAGGGTCTTCTGGAGACTACCTGGGTCCATCCGCCATGCAGTCCCCCTGAAATCGACACTACCCCTTTCGTTTTCTTGTGATTGATCTTCATCCCATACTTTTCGCACTGCACCTCTAATGCATTCACCATTGACTGTAACCCCTTGGCCGACTGACTAACCAATGCTTGATCATCTGCAAATCTCACTGTTTTTACCAGCTCCCCTCCTACCTTTATTCCTACCTCCTCCTCCCCCCATGCCTCCCATACCATTTCTTCTGAATATACGTTAAAAAGCAACGGCGATAGTGGGCACCCTTGCCGCACTCCCCGTCCTATCGTGGCCCATCCCGATTCTCCATTGGCTACCCTAACCTGCGCAGTCTGATTCATATACAAATTTCGAATCAGACGCCTGTCCCTCCAATCGACCCCTAATTTCTTCAACACTCCCATTAATTTCGTCCATTCCACCCGATCAAACGCCTTCTCGAAATCTACGAAGCATGCAAAAACATCCTGCCCATACCCTAGGTTTCTTTCTACTAGCGTTCTCATCACCGCTATAGCATCTCGTGTTCCCGTCCGTCTCCTAAACCCGAACTGGTCGTCACCCAGGTATTCATTTGCCTTCTTCTCTAGCCTTCTGTTTAGAATCCTCAGAACTACTTTGGCCGCGTGGGATATTAAGCTTATTGTCCTATAGTCTTCGCAAGTTTTTGCCTTACTCTTCTTCGGTATAGGAATTAGTACAGTCTTCGCGAAGTCTTCCGGCCACACTCCATCCTCATAAATCCTACGAATAAGCGCAAAAAGTTTTCCTCTTCCGTTCTTCCCCATGCTCTTTAAAAACTCTGCAGGTATGTCATCTATTCCAACCGCCTTATTCCTTTTCATGTCTCGTAGAGCTCTTTCGATTTCGCTATCTAGGATACTTGGTCCGATGCCATCTCTGTCGATTTAGTCTTCCCTTTCTATATCTAACCTATTGGGCCTTATTTCTTTACCATACAGCTCTTCAACATACACCTTCCACCTCTTGAACCACCTGGGACAGTGTAAAACAATATATTAGAACACGATTCGCATTTGCGTCCCGGAAGAATTGTTAGATCAGTTAGGCCTGTTGTTCTCTCGCAAGCCAAGGAATTCCATTTACAAATTCCTAATAGCGAGGCGTAACAAATTGTAGGACTTGGAGGCTAAGGAAAAGTGGAGAAAGAAGAAATAGAGCAGGCAAACGTAAAGGAGATTCTTTTAGAGACCGGAAGGGGTAATATCTTATCCTACACAAAAGGAAGGGGAATCTGAGGTCATATCATATGATGGGAAGGTAGCGGGTAGCGAGGATGACACTAGCTCCACTAAAGGTTATGAACATGCCTGTACCCGGTGGTTACATCTGATTGCGTAGAAAGTAAGAAGTTGTTGAAAGATTTCGAAAAAGCGTGGTGGGTTTGCAAGTTATGCGGCACATGGTTGGATAAGGAAGGAAAATAGATTCACGTAAAATGAGTTGTAATGTAGCATAGTTATTGCAATGTAGAAAAATCTTCGTATCCATCCATTTCCATACTAGGGAATGTTTAGCTGTGTGAAAGGCGGAGGAAAGGTCACGCCTTCGGGGTGGGTGGAGTACATGGGTGAAGGCACCAATCGATTTTAACATCTACATCTACGATGTACCGCGCAAGCCACCACTAGGGTGTGTGGCACGGGGTGATTCCACACCAGGCATGCAGCACTCGTCCCAGAACAAATCAGAACCTCGCACGATCCCCCTGGCGCTAGGCGCAGGCCAAAAGCAGTCAAGAGAACAGTGCGCAGTCCAACCGAAAACTGTAGCAGCAGCAGTCCGTGACAGAAAAGCCGTGGAATTCCTTATTAGCCTGAAGAGTATATCATCGGGAGGAAAGGAACCATTTCGCGAGTATAAGAATAGAAATGTACGCTGGAAACGGGTAAGGGTCATCGCCACTTCCTTCTCATATCTGTCGTATGTTTCCTGAAGATCGTTGCACGGAAAAAATGTTTAAGTGGCATGTTACAACATTACGACGTTCGTATTGAGAACGTCATAATTGCTTAAAATGTGCAGCTGCGGGAACTCAAAGGGGGTGTATACCGTCCCGCACTGGAACGCCCCGGGGAGGGAAGATTAGCATTGATAGCACCAAGCGAGCAATTTTTGCAAAGGGAGTTGATTCCTGCGTAAGTGGGAATTAACTGATAACGGTTTCATATAGGCATACAGGGGATCTCTTTTCCGTAAAGGTAATTCCCTAAAAAAGAGAAACGCGTCTTGCTGATTACCTCCTTGGTGACGTGGAAAAATCAGTCACACATTCCCGGACTGTGAAAAAAGTCTTTCTCTCGAGATTTTAAACCTTGTACGATTACTTCGTATAATCAATACCTCATTCTTTAGCAAAGGCACCCACTGCCTATATGTGCTCCTCACCTATAACTTATGATATGTCATTCAGTGACCGGTGTTAACATAACACTTCATTATTAACATTTCTATCATCTACATCTACGAAGTACCGTGCAAACCACCACTAGGGTGTGTGGCACGGGATAAATCCACACCAGACATGCATCACTCATTCCAGCACAAGTCAGCACTCCCAGTTTCTGGTTGGACTGCGCACTGTTCTCCTGAATGCTTTTGGCCTGCGCCTAGTGCCAGGGGGAGCGTGCGATGTTCTGATGTGTTCTGGGACGAGTGCTGTATGCCTGGTGTGAAATCACTCCGTGCCACACACCCTAGTGGTGGCTTGCACGGTACATAGTAGATGCAGAAGTCAGAACCTCGCACGCTACCCCTGGCGCTAGGCGCAGGCCAAAGCAGTCAGGAGAACAGCTCGCAGTCCAACCGGAAACTGAGAGAGTGATACGTAAATGAACATGCAAAAAGGCAGAACAATGCTATACACACACCTAGTGGTTAATATTACTGACATCGTTAATTTATGAACGGAGAAAAAGACAACTTTTACAAATACCACTGAATTTATTTAAAACTCGACCCGGGTTTTGACGTGGGTTCACATCATCATCAGGCAAAATATAAGAGAAGCGCAATCCTTATATATATAGCCTTCTCTTATATTTTGCCTGATGATGATGTGAACCCATGTCGAAACTAGGGTCGAGTTACAAATAAATTCAGTGGTATTTGTAAAAATTGTCTTTATCTCCGTTATGTTGGAATACCACACAGTTAACCTTGAGAAAGTAATTGCTCTGAATTTATGAATGCTACGAGATGCTACTTCTACATCTACAGCTTCATCTACTTCATGCGGAGAACAAAATAAAATAAAGCCGGAGAAATCAACCGGAGTGAAGTGTTAGTAATGATTGTGTTATTAAGCACAAGTGAAAATTCTAATCTAACTATTGAGGGTGGGAGTTTCATATGATTGACATATCCCAACTATTATGATCTACATCTACGATGTACCGTGCAAGCCACCACTAGGGTATGTGGCACAGGGTGATTCCACATCAGGCATGCAGCACTCGCCCCAGAACAAATCAGAACCCCCAGAGTTGTAAAAAGACTGGTTTACATACGATATGGGTATTCCAAAACGGTTCGCAATGCAGTGCATCTTTAAATAGTTTCCAGAATTTAGAAATCAATCCGCGGAAATGGTCTCTCCTATGCTTACTTATTGTTTATTGTATGATCTTTCATGATTGTAAATAAAATAGTTCATTTTTCACCGATGAGTTGTAAACAAATAGGTTTACATACGATATGCATGTCCCGATACGGTTCACTGCGCAACGCATCTTTAATTAGTATCCCAAATTTAGAAACCATTCCGTGGAAATGGTCTGTCCTATTCTAACTTATTGTTTATTGTATTGACTATTATTATATTAAATAAAATAGATCACTTTTGGCTTATGAGTTGTAAAAAAAATAGGATTACATGAAATATCGTTATTTTGTTGGTCCTCCTGCGTTTTCTAAAGTTATTGCGTTGTTAGGGAGCACCGCAAGTAGTTACACAATGCCGCAGAGTGGAAGGGGGTGGTAAAACCTCAAGGATGCAATGTAGAGGTGTGAGCGGGGGGGAGGGGGGATGACCGTTGGCTGGTTGAAGTTGGGTTTTGAATGGATGTAGGTGACTAAGGTAACGGTGGGGTGTGTCCGTAGGAGTGGGGGGAGTGGAAGGATTACGGGCTACTGTTTTTTCCGTGCAGGTCAGAGAGGCTTCTAGGAGGGGGGAAAAGTTTTCAAAAAGGATGTCATTAAGTATGTCATGTTTCTTCATCTGTCTCCTGTTCTCCAACTCTTCCTTTTTGTCCATTCTCCTCCCGGTGCAAAATCTTCGGGGTGAAATCACTGGTGTGGTTCTCCTCCCACAGGTGTTTAGCAAAGTGGGACTGGGAGAGGTTACATTTCTGGAAACACCTCTTGTGCTCTTCTGCTCTCATCCGGAAAGTGCGGCCCGTCTGTCCAATATAGGCCGCAAAGCACTCGTTGCATTCCAATAAATACATGCCACTGTTATTTAAGGTATCAATTTTATCTTTTGTTTTATTAAAAAAAAATTTAAGTTGTCATTGTCGTAGAAAGCTATTTTAAAACGGTCTTTAGGGAACAGGTTTCTTATTTTTTGTGATAGAACTCCGTAATACGGTAATTTACCCCACTTAAATTTATCCTTTTTTGTCTCAAAATCTTTTATCCTTTGTATGCAGACTCCTTGATTAAATCATACCTGCTATACGTGCTACATCCATGCCAATTGTGTGCATTTATAAAAACTTTTCACCTTGCGAATATACCCATTTTTCTTGAAATAGCAATGTGTCAAGCCAAAGAAATACGTTTTACCCTCTCTGCCATCTGTGAGAAAGGGGGTCGCTATTGAGAATAGCCCGGTATCAATAGCCGGGCTATAAAATTTCGACCCAGACCGTTGCTATCCATGGTTCAGCATACCAACTAGCCATTTAGAGACTTCCGGTGGCTACTTCGGCATTCAGGATATCAAATTTTGACTGGGTTGCCAGAATCATGAAAATAGCGACTTTACCTGCTATTCTGATGAATAACTCAGCCGTAATGTCATTCAGAAAGCAAGGGCGTAGCCAGGGAAAGCTCTTGGGGGGAGGGGGGTTAATAATTGTATGTACCTCTCCCCTCCCCTCGGCGATTCTTACCAGTGATGATCGTCACAGTTGTTCCTTAGAAAACGTACCGTTAATAAGGACTTTACCTACAACACGTTCAAACCGATTACGCGAGCTTGATTTGCATTTATCAAAATTTGTATGTAGGATATTATTATTAAGCTTTTTCTCCAATTCTCGCAATTTAAAAAAATACGATTTTGGTTTGATCATTAAAATTGTTCCATTTGCTAAGAAAATTAATTTAGTTAAATATATACACATTTTTTTAATTGAATAAAGTTAATATGTGCCGCATCAACCCAAACCATTGAAATTTTAAAATACAGATTTAGATGAAGTTGAACTGTTCCATAATGATAGAAGCAAAACATTAGCAGTATTCCACCAATAAAATATTTAATATGGCTAGTTTCGATGTTATTTCATCATCTTCAAGAGAATCTTGTCCAAAGGTCCAGTCAGTCCAAAAGGTTAAAGTCAGAACTTAGTAGATGGGTCCTTAACTGCTGCCAAGCCACCAGGCATTGTCTCATACTTCTGCAGTATGTGGGTGACAATATCGCACCCACCTCATTTCCCCCCCCCCCCTCCCTCCCTCCAGCACACCACGGTCACAATATCGTCAATCTTAAAGGATTAATGTAGGTTCTTCCCAATAGCTAGAAACTAACCTCTTTTTTCTCCTCCTCTACTCCCCCCATATAAATCATTCTCTTTAACACCTCCCCTTCTCACACCAGCCACACTGCATATCATGGGTGCCATGGGACGCCATGTTTTACTTCAGTTCACAATGTTAATGTCCGAGGGGAGGCATTGGAATATACGTCCATTTCCATTGACTGTGAATGTGTGTGTGGCTGTGAGTAGGAGAGATAAATATTTTGTTGGTGCCCCTACTTGTGGTGACTTATGCACCATTTTCTCATTTTTCAAAAGTCATAATTTTGGATTCTTGTCAGCATTTTTTCAATTTTCACTCACTGTACAACCTACTGTTTGTAATAGTAAATATAGCAAGGCGGTGCCTACAAATTACTCACGCTAGGATTATACTCAATAGCAAAAGAATCAGTCACCCAAAGGAAATTTAATATGTCCATTTACTTTTCAACCATAAATATGAAAACAACATGGCATCAGAGAATCTCTGCAAGCCAAAGAGTAAGAATGAGAGTACAAAAATACATGCATGAAAAGTTATGTTCAAAGACCACAACAATGTTGTTAGGAAAGCTTTTCAAGTTCACAAAAAATATAAATTCTTTGATAGCATCCATATAGCACAAAATAATACATATTTACATTGATGAACATGAGAGCAATGAGTAGATGCACGGTGCACAAGAAAATAACAATGTAGCATTTGGAATTAAATGTTTGTAAATATATCTATCAATCCTACATTTCTCCTATCTAGGTCCACTGGCTCAAGCAAACCTCAGGCATCCCTTTTTTTCATTGTTGGTTTAAGGGACAGTTGACTCGATTGTGACCTGGAATAGAAAAGAATTATCAAGGAGGATGTAGAATGGTTATGCACACAAAACATCAGATTTGATGCAAACTTATCTCTCGTATGAATTACACTAACTGGTTGGGTCATAAGATTAATTTCTTCATGAAAGTCACCATTGCTATTAAAAGATACTACGATAGGACTACCCCGTCTACTCGTCAGGGGCCAACTACGTTGTCACCAACCCAACTGTCTCACCAGATGGCTTCAAGACACCAGTACCCCCAACAAGGGAAGCCTGTGGCAAATAGCATGAAAATCTGACAACGTCCCATGGCCATCCCTATGCTGTCACCTCCAGTGGAAACTGCCACCACAGACAAGGAAAAAGCAACTCTCCTCTCCGAATGGCTTGCTCAGGTGTTTACAAATTCCCTACCTTCACTGCTAGAAACCTTCGTCAATGACAGTTTTATCCCTCTCTTATTGCCCCATCTCCAAACCTGGACTCTTCTCTCCAACCGAACTCAAATTCCTCATCACCAAACTGAAACTCCGCTCCTCACCTGTCCACGATGGCATCACCAACCACTACCTTAAAAGCTTCCTCAAGACTCTCTTCCATTTCTCAGAAACCTCTTCAATGCCTGTTTTTCCCTCTCCTACTTTCCCTGCACCTGGAAAAACACCAATATTATCATGATCCCTAAACCTGCCAACAATCCTAAAGCCTACTATCCAATCAGCCTTCTGCTTACTCTGGGCAAGCTGTTGGAGAGTCGTTCTCTCCCATCTGCAAGCCGTGGTCCACACTGAAAGGCTCATCCCGGATGTAAAAATGGGCTCTCGCAGCTGCCACTCCTGCATCCATCAGCTAGTGAGGCTAGTGGAGCTCGTGGCCGACAACTTTCAACACAAAAATCAACTGTGGCATCTTTTCTAGATACTCTGGAACCTACCCATGCCTACCTACCTCATCAAAATTATCTCCTCTAAGTTCCTTTCCTTCAGAACCTTCACTGTTACAGTGAATCAATCCATCTCTCCCAAACAATCTATTCGGGTATTCCAGGTCTTCCGGGCCTGTAGGGACCCTGAAATAATTACTTACCATGCTATTTCAAATATAGCCCCGCACCCAACTTCTCATCTCCATTTATGGAACAAGTTAATTTGTATCTAGAGCTAACCTCTTCATATAAAGCACACTTAATATTATATAAAGAAAACGTTAATGCACTCCCATTTAATGTCTAAACGAAAATGGAGTCAGCAATTCATATTTCCTCTCATATCACGAATTTCCTCCATTGTAATCTGCTTCAAACAATAAACTTGCTTGTCACTTTTAAACATGTCTCGACCGTTCTAATGTCCGGAAAAATCTTTACGATCCAGTTCTTTAAGGGTTACAGTGTATTCATCACGGCATTACAGCTGCACTAACATCCATGGGCGCCCATACAATATTTTGCAGGGGGGGGCCAAGACATAGGTTTAAGAAGGGGGGTCCGAGGAGCCCTCTCCCAGAAAGTTTAGTAAATTTGAGGTTTCAGGATTACATTTTTGGAACATCTAAGGTAAATGACAATTTCATAAATTTGTTACTAAAATATTAATTTAATCCTGCAAAAACAACAAATAAACTAAATTTTCCCTTCCCTTTTCTATTTTTCCAAGGAGGCTGGGGAGGGGGGGGGGGGGGGGCACGGCCCCCCGTGTATGGGAGCCCATGCTAACATCATCCTTGAGAAAAATGAATGAGGTAATGTTAGATATTTCACAAATTCTTTAGAAATAAGACTTTATTTGATGATCAGCACTATCAATATGAGTTATATTAGCACATTTTAACACATTTTCTCTGCAATATAGGCCGACTATCCATAATATTTGAGTGATTTTCTAGCTTCAAAATCCCCTGCACGTTATACAGCTTATATTCAGACATACTTGTTCCACTCACTCCAAGCATAATGCAGGCCTCTCATGGGAAAATTGTTTCAGGTAAAATTCATGAATGAATTACAGTCACAGTTCATCACACTTACCTTCCTCCCGACAAAGACCACATTTCCTCTTCTGTTTGGGGCCATCTTGACTACTTCTGCTTTGCCCTTGATTACCCTTACGTCCACCTGAAATGCAAAACAGACTATTGTCAAAAGAAAAATTTACAAGATAGAAAAATACTCCACATTTTGAGGAAATGTTTGTGTTCAACTTTATGCAAAGAAAGTGACAGCACAAGAGTTATAATATGATCAGTGAAATGCAATTTATTCAAAAGTTTTGAAAACAGAGAGCATGGATAGTTTTCATCACCTGTGTGCACTAAAGGACTTAAAATTTGAGAAGGAACCAAGCATAACATGAGGTTCCTTCATCATCAAATAATGAATAGTTAAATTTTTTACTATGGGCAAATTTTTATGAGAAATCTCAAATGAAGGCTTTAGTGAAAATAATTTGGGTCATGAAAAGAAAGGACTTGAGGTAACACCTGATGATGACACGGAAGTGTTGAAACTAACACATTTTTATTAAATTAATACATATATTATAATATAATTATGATACTACATAAAAATACATATACTGTATGTACTATCTGGCTAATAATTATTTGCACTGTAAGAAAAAAAATGTGGAAAGATAAGAAGTTCTCTCATTCCATGAGAATGAAGTTCCACCTTGTTGAATCTGATACCATCAAAATCCCCCTACAAATCATTCAAAAATAAAAAACACAAAGGTTTTACCACAGGAAGGAAAGCAGAGTGATCGAAGGGAAAAATATAGGTTAAACTTCTGGCGCAAGTTTGAAGCAGACAATTTTTGATGTATTTATTTATTTATTTTAATAATATATGGGCTAAAAGTGCTTTTAGATATAGTATGGTGTACACAATAAGAAGAGATACAAAAGAAATATGCAACTTATGGCAAAAATACAACACAACTCCCTTTTAATTAATTGTTCAGAGCACCATATTCAAATTAATATAACATACATCTCCGTTCCTATTTTAATTGTCTACTAATCTGATTACAAAAAAAGCAAAATAAAACAATTGTACCTTGCTATATAACAAAGGAAAATTAAGGTAGTCAACCACCTGGATATCAGCCACTAGGCAGTAACCTATATTGTCGATTGTATAACTTTCTATCAAAAAAATACTGAAGTATTACAGCTTTAATCTCCATTTTTGCATCGAAGGTTTATAGTAATACCTTAGTGGTGCACACCAATTTCAGTTACTTAATCATTAATACTTTCCGAGATATAGTCGTTACCACATAGTACAATTCTGCCGATCTGAAAATATTTACTGTCTACTCTTCGTCCAATTTCACCAGGAATAACCCCTTCCCTGGCCTATCTCTCTGTTCCTACACCTATTACTCTATAATTCACACATGATGAGATGGTTTTATTCCCATTTCAATCGAAATGTTGTTTTTTAAAAAATACTCTTATTCCTATATTTTCGATTGTATACCTTTCTCTCTAAAAATACTGAAGTATTACAGTTTTAATCTCCATTTTGCATCGAAGGTGTACAGTAATACCTTAGTGGTGCACACCAATTTTCATTTATAAATCTTTAATACATTCCGAGATTTAGTCGTTACCACATAGTACAATTCTGCCGATCTGAAAATATTTACACTTACTACTAAAAAGTTAATTTTTTCGTGTTGTGGACTTTTTGGACTTTGGAAATACATTTTCTTCTCACATTTTGCATTGTGTTGAAAATAGAAAGAAGAATCCCATTGCCACATTTCATCACTCCCTTACTCAGGATACTTTGGAAAAATGTTCAGAAAAAGAGGAAAGGTGAAGGGCCGATTCTCTTCACTAAGTCAGCAACGGATTTCAATAGGAGTTCATCATCGCGATTGAACTGACAAGAATCAGGAGACAGAGTTGAGACAAAATGAAATACCAACAGCCTTTAACTGGGTTTGACTTCAACAAGAACAATTATATTTCAAAGAATGTTACAAATCAAGTACATAAGTCCATAGACTAGATACCGTGAATTCTTGGTATAGATAGCACGTCTTTAGCAGGATCTCTGCAATGTTGTCTTCTCAGCGGTGCAAAGGAAAGAGGGCCTGTCTGTTCGTGGTACACTTAGTCAGTGCAGGAGGGGAAGCAGATGACCAGTGGAGGAGTGGGGAGAGTAGGGGAGGTGCAATCACACTGTGGATTGGTGGGAATGTTCACAGGTCGACTTGAAAGTGTAAAAAAGATGTCAGCACCAGCGCAGACAGAATAAAAGCATGGTGCTTGCAGTAACCACGATGACCTGAGCGATCACGGTGACCAGAGCCAGGTCACGGCACTTGTCTCTTCCGCTCTCTGGCACTTGCGAGACCCCGACAGTCTCCGAGGATTTTTGAGTCTCAAGGTTTTGAGAATGCCAAAAATTGGCACAAGTCTTGGAAGGAAATGCAATTTGGAATCCCCAACGAAGGACTCTGTCTCATCCCAAAAGGGAGCAGACAGCACGGCGGTGATCCTGTGGCATCGGCCCTAACAATACCTAACCCCTGCATGAGGGGAAATAAATTCTCTGATGGGCCCCGAATTATCCATTCAATAGGTTCAAGATCAAAGCTGAGATTACACCATATAACACTTCCATGCTTGAAGGCACTACATACTTAGAAAAAAGAGTGGAGATTAGGCACAAGAGTAATAGCACTTTACCGACTAAGCCACTGAGGCATCATATTTGGTCTTTTATCCGATATTATTTTCTTTACGTAGGTAAGGTTGAAAAGGGTAGGAAGGGAAAATCACTGATGTTATTATATTCATGCATAGGACTTTTAAATTGAAGAAAATAAAACAATCTAGGATACAACTGGGAAAAACAAGCCTCCAGTGGCATAACTATGGGGGGGGATGAGGGGGATAGAACCCACCGTATACCCCAGTATACCCCACCGTATACCCCAGAACCCTATAAAAAATATTCATATCACAGCAATCCTAGTTGTTTGAAATGCAGTAATTAAATGTTTTGGTTTTTATTTGGCCTATCTAATTTATTAAAATTAGTAGTTTATTTGCATAAATTGTGGTGTGCTATTCAATCTGATCCATCCCCCCCAAAGCCAAGTCATAATTGCGGACATAATTACTGTCATTTTAATTCCAATACATATCTGCAATACGGGCAAATATGTCAGGCACAATGCAATAACTATGCAAATATGTAATACTATTCTTTGAGAATTGAAACTCTTCATGTCCATGAAATATTACTAATTTTAGGAAAAAAATGCAAACGAATTTAAATGATGATACATAAAAGCATGTGAGCTGGGAATTTAAATGCCCAGCATTATGGGGAATACTCCCTGGGATGAAGCTTGGCAATGAAAAGGTCGCCATATTTTCCGGCTAATAAAAAACCCTTTTACTTTACACGAAGATGCGTTCTTTAGCAGGGTTGATACGCATTGCCAGTTTTGATTTTCCCTGACTTTTTCCTGACTTTCCAGACCAAACTTTTCCCTGACTTCAAAAAGTCACCTAATTTGAAGAAAACTGAAGAAATATTGAGAATTGTGTTAAAAAACAGCTTATTTTACTACCTTCTTTCAAAGGACTTAAATGTGAAGTAAAGGTACATCAGTTCTTGTAAATAAAATAGAGCATGAATTAAGCGTCACTTACTGACTTATCTTGATAGTAATTGTATGTCAACTCTTACATCAAATAAAAACCACAAAAAACAAGACAGCACACAATGGGCTTGTGACCCATGCTTCAATACAAAACAGCTCATTGAACCATTCTCTGCAGGCAGGCTTTTTTTATAAATGACTCGTGATTCAGACAGTTTTTCTGCTAAAACTTTCATCTTCTAGAATTTCAATTCTTTCAATTCACCTAAAATAGAATGTTTAAGGGCTGCAGACATGATCTTTCTTCCTTTTAAACTCCAACTATGTCTGTTTTTACCTGTAAACTGAAGAGTACAATGCCCACAAATCTTTGTATGGTCCTTGGAAAATAAAATAATAATAACTCTTCATGGTACTTCTCTCTTCTCTTTCCAGGGTGCCCACAACTTTTTCTGAATCATTTCTCTGTATTTTCCCTGTATTTTCCCTGTGTTTTCCCTGTGTTTTCCCTGTATTTTCCCTGTGTTTTCCGTAGCAGGTTTCTCCATAATATCCTAAGAAATGTGCTAACTACAGGGTTCCAATACGTACCGAAAGTGCACCTAAATAAATTTGTGTAAATAGGAGCAGAGATCAACACACTTCTCATCATAATAGACTTTTATTTTTATGAAAAAATATTATATTAAAAATTAACAATAAAAAATGAGACTGTACCGGCAACAAAAAAATAAACATGTCAATCGATCCTCTAATTTGAAAGATCAAACAAAACTAATTAAATAATCAGGAACTTTCTGTGAAAATATTGCTGTCTTAAATTAAATGACCAGAAATTAGTTATTCAGGTAACACCCGACAATTACACTAAAAAAAAGCTAAGATTTTCATTTCTTCATCTTCTTAATTTTTTTCTCTACTTCTTCCTGTTTTTCTTTCAGGGTTTGATTATCTGCTTTTAACTTATCTAGCTCATTTTTCTTCCTTTTCTCTTCTTCTCTCTGTAATCTACTCATTCTTCGCCATTTCAGTTTCTCGCCTCTTCCGAAGCACATCTCTGTACTTGGCGCTTGCTCCACGCACATATCTAATTAACTTCCACTGACGCCTCGCCTCCCGCATGAAAAATCCCATCCCAAACTCTTCTCAGAGCAATGATAGAGTTTTCATGTAGGTTCTCAACTATCATGTCTTTGTTCACAGAGAACCCACTCTCGACAATGGCGTTACCGTGAGAGAACAGAAGGATAATTGAAACAGCTGCCCAACAATCCTTTCCAACAAGCCCAAGTCCTCTCGTTTGTTAAGTTGGCTTGCATAGAATGAGTCCAGTCTATCCATATCCCTATTAAAGACTGTGAGCTGTACTTTATCCACCTGGGATACAAAACTTTTGAACTGGATACCAGCATGGTCTGCCTGCAGAGTGGTCATGTGGTTTGCAGACACGAGAACCCTAAGACAAGAATCCATGTCTGTTTTACACTACTCAGGTTTTTTTAAGAATTTTTTTAAGATCCAGACATGATGCTACTTTGGTAAATTTGTACTTTATTAGGCTTCTCTCAACTATTTTCTTCCCAATGGAGACCAAACACTTCTTCCATTCCAACCTAAATTTGTCCTCTTCGATGTCCTTCACTCTTGCATCACGGAGAGCAAGGGTTGCCCCCATACCAATATTGATCTGGGACAGTTTCAAACCATTCGCAACATCATCTACATTAATATTGATCAGCTTGTAGACTGTCTTCACTTTGTTTAGGACATCTCGCTTCACAAACCGCCCGTAAACCTCTCGGAGAAGATCCTCAATGTTACCATGAAGAAATGGGATGCTGGTTTCAGCATCTGATACGCTTTGAGAAATGGCTCAAAATATGATGCTACTGTCACAAAGAAATGAAGTTTTGCCAGCAGAAGAGGGTCAGCAAAGCACTCTTTCACCTTCCTAATCGACCATGTGTCAGGCATATCCTTCATAGTGGGAAAGTAGGTCTTCAAAATTCTTGAGTATTGTAATGACTCTTGCACACACAGGACCATTCTCAAGCCATCGGCAATGGCAAAATTTGAGAGTAAATTCATCACTTTCAGTAAAATGTGTAAAGTCTGCACGGCGTGCGGGAGAACCCTTGAAGACATTATGGATAAACTTCAAAAATATTGAAATCTTCCAACCATACTTAACGAAACTGTACTGAAAGGTACCATGAACGACGTGGAGACCACAGGATCCCACAGGCTACCGTGGGAGCTTACTGGGGCTACAGTAGTATCTTTGTGTCATTTACAGAATACGGGTGGGAGCCTAATATGCCTCTGGTAGCTTCTGCTAGCTCTTTCTTCCGTAGCTTCCATGATAGAGAATACCTATGGGAGCAGGTAGCTTAATGAAGCATCTTTTTATCGGAAAGCTCCGTAGCTTCGAGTTATAGAATAGGCCCCTTGGTCCGCCCCTTACCGAACTGCTAGCATGTTGCCTGCATGGTCGAGGGGTGTGTGAAGGGAATGCTGGTGCTACATACATGCATACGCCGTGACCAACTAAAAAACTTATCTACCTAAACATACAGCATACATAATAAAAGCTTAAGTTTTAAATGCTAAGAACGGCACAAAACTATCCCATCGAATAATGAAAACCATACCGGTTCTGTTCATCATACAAAAAGTCTGGGTAGTAATACATACTGCATACCTGCTATAGTGGTGTTCGGATGACGAAATTAGTCAAGTTGTCCTGACGTTGACGACCCTGGATAGCATTTAGATGCCACTTCCCTGCAGCATGGCTTGTCACAGCCCGCTTGCCCATTGAACTCATGAAAAAGTTTTCTTACACACGATGCACTTAGCAGAGTTCACATTCTGTTCGTCTGCCCGCAACCAGCTTTGCCACTCAGGGTGATGGAGAGCATCAAGCCATGCAGGGTTGAATTTGGAAGTCATTATTATTTTGAAAATGTTTACTCCTACAGTACAATATTCCCTGTTGTGTTGTTGTCCGTCTCACAACACAAGCCGAGTCCAGCCAAGCCGACGCTAGCCGAGCAGAGAGGGCGAAGTGAGAGGAAAGGGAGGGGGCTACTTCGGCAGCCGAGCCGGTCCGATGCAAGCCCATGCACAAGTGAGTGCACCAGCCGAACGGAGCGAGTGCATAGACCAAGGACGCACTGTGCTGCACGGTACATGGTGCTAACTAATTATTAATTCCCACATTTCGAAAAAGATTTCGAGATCCCAGACGTTTCCCTGTCTTTTCCCTGTCCAATTCTGTTGCATTTCATTTCCCTGTCTTTTCCCTGTTTTCCTTGTTTTCCCTGTTTGTGGGCACCCAGCTTTCTAGCTTTGGTTATCATTGCCTTAGTGATCTTCAGATTTAGTAAACCACCAGCAGCTGTAATTCCATCATACAATTGCCTTAGGGTGATTAGAGAAGAGCCCAATAGATCTTCAATGATTATTTCCTTGTTGATAGAACAACCTCTCTCTACATAAGCATTTCCATAGCTTAAAATTAGCAATTTTTGCAGGAACTTATACAGGTTCAAAGACTTAAATTCACTAGATAAACAATTTTGCCACAAGTGGTCGATTCGAGTTTCAGATCTCTTGAACTGTTTTTAAGATATTTATCAAATCTTGTGAATCACACATCTGCCACATTCCCTTTCATCAACATCGCATTCCAAGGGAGGAATCCAGTTTCTTTCAGAAAATATCTGAAAAGTAATGGTCAACCTGCTTTTAGCTGTTTTTGGATAAGCTACGATAATTGCTGGGCCACCGAAAGTTATTCCTTTTAAAAAGGCGATATTGTATAGGAGAATTTTCAAAAGTAATTGTTATAGCATGTTTTAGAATACCGACACAATCCTCTCTAGATTCCTAAATTTAGTCTGGTGACACTTTTACTCTCCAGAGTTCACCTTTGACAGCATGTCCCAAGTTCAGATATTTTGACAAAATTAAGTTACTGGCAGTGAAGGCTTATTGGACTTTCTTCCACGTGCTTCCATTGTCGTTGACGACAGTTTTGATAGCAGCTATAGCAATAATGCTATTGAAACTGTCATCAATGAGAATGGAAGCCCGTGGAAGAAAGCCCGAAAAGCCTTCACTGCCATCTGAATGACTCCGTGGAAGCCTTCAATTTCCAAAATTAAGTTACTGTTAATATGTATTTAGGTCATTCTTGTCAATATGTAGTGCATTTTTCAAACACTTCAGGTTTCACAATTAGGAACATAAAATCAGATAAAAGAGCAGAAAGGTCTGTGTGTAGGAATGGTGCCAGTGGATTATTAGTTTGATAGGTATCTAGAAATGCTTTGCAACATATGAGAAAAAGGCCAGCTTAGGAGGCATGAGCCTATCCTCTTTCCCATTAACTACGATTTTGAAGCCATGGGATTCAATATTAATATTGTCCCTATTGCAACCTCAAAAAATCTCCAACATTTTTATAAGTTATAAATACTCTGTCAGCCATAGGAGAATAAGTCTCCCACCATATTCTTCAGGGCAAAACTTCAGTTCAAATAGGGCAAAACTTCAGTGGAAATACGTCAGATCCTGAATATGCAGTGTAGTCTCTGAACCGGGCTGGTACATCCTTGAATAAATTATACTCTGCTCTCAAAAACTGTACAACTATCCAGCCAGAACCACTGAAGCCTGTCTTAAATGCATTGAACAGTGTGTGCAAGCCACACAAACCCATGTTCAGGAAAAGAGATTCTTCTTCACCATTTTCTGCCTTGAAGCATGCCTCTAAATCCTTAATAAATTTCCAATTAACGTTTGGGCCATCCATTGAGACTTGTAAAAGATGAATGAGTTTGATAGGTTTGGTTTGATTAATGAAGGTAGAGACAAGATCATATGCCTTTGCATGTCCCAAAAATGCAGAAGTTAAATACCTACTGAGATTGCCACTCCACAACGTAATCGCAGTCACTTGTAGGAAAAACCCTCGATGTCTCTTACCAGCGATCATTGCTGAGCAATGATTGCTACAGTCACTCCTTGGAAAATGTGTCTACGAACAGCTTGGCTTGCCGTACCAGGCCAAAGCTCACCGCTCTGAGGACAGATACAGTTCCCCGTTCCCTTGCCTTGCTATTCGGCACCCGGCTCACGCCTCAGCATGCTGAAGTATAGGATCCGTAGTGCAGTCGAACGAGTCACATGCCGAATCGGTGTGGAACATGGGTAATTTTTTCCTGACCAACAGTAAAATTCCCTGACTTCCAGACAAATGTTTTAGTTTCCTGACTTTCCCTGACTTTCAAGATGAGTACCAACACTGTTTCATCGGCCTGCATCTTAATGACCATGGGTAAAGCTATGCTTTCATGCATCCAATTCACATTGCAAGCATAAGTACCTTGATTTGAATACGGCCAGTCGCTTCCTCCTCTCCTGTTAACAGGTGGCGTAGTTCTCGACCGGCTGGAGCCACTAGACTCACCCTCCCTCTCATCCGCCCACTTGAAGAAACCACACTGTTGATCCCTTGGCTTTGGACAACCAAAAAATTGCCTGCCTTTATTGGGGCCTTCTTTGTAAACTGTCATCCTGAAATAAAAGAAAAAGCCGTTGGTAGAAAACAGCGTTATTCTACTGAAAAAATACAGAAAAAAGCTTGTACACAAGGTTATGATTCTATGAATTGAGTTCATATACATAGTTCATAGAGAATCACTAGGAATAGGTTGATTCAGTTCTTTAGTTCCCAGTTCCACCGGTTCTTGAGCTTTCAACCGGAACTTGATTTGAAGCGAAAAAGGTTTGGCAGCAAAATAATGGGTACGAAAACAATTATGATTCAATATTGGACCCTGAAAGTGGTGTTTGCGCATTTAAACCTGGAGAATAGTCGTTCCTCAGCATATTAACATTCCAGTGTAGTAATCAGATTCATTAGTAAAAAGAAATAGACGATTGACTATGAGGGGAAAGGCTACCTCCCTAAAAAAGTGTTTTCAGACTCCCGGGATATACACTGCTATGAAGGCTTTTCGATAAATAACAACGGCTTTCATGATTTGATGTTGTAAAGATACAGCTATGTCGCAAGTTATTAAAGTATATGTGATTCTAGCATACTAAGGGAGAAATGCATATATTATGCCTAAATCAACCATTTTCGCCAGTACAGCACTTGGCCATGAAATGGATGGCCAAGTGCTGTACTGGCCAAGTGATGCTTTCTCTTTGAATTCAGACCTTTCTTACAAGAATATCTTTGATATTATTGACGCAATTGAGTAAAGTGTAAACCATGTCGTGCTTCTTCATTGGTGCTCTGCAGCAAGGCAGTAGAGAAGGAAAAGAGAAATTCCTTAATGGTCAAAGGGTACTGACGAACTCTACTCACAGTAGACAGATGACAGTCAGCTATATTGAAAAATGGAAAGCAACTCAGGGCTAAAATAGTAAAAAATGGTAAGCACCCACTACATTCACTATTACAATTTCTATGGAATTAGGTAATATGATGAGTATGTTATATTATCTTTCCCTGATTCAAGAACTGTGTTTAGTCAAGTAAGTGCCAAGCTAAACCCACATTCTTGGCTTGCCTTTCCTTTTCCTAGTTAGCAGGATTCAGCAATCTCTGACAGCAAACTTTATCTATGCATGTTATGCTCAACAGAGTTATCAGATCGATTCCCAAGTGTTTCTAAAAAATATTTAAATTAATAGAAATAATGCTTATAATTTGTTGCTGATACATGATACAAGTCAAAAGATAGGTTGAGCACATTATATGATGAAGAAAATTTATCATGAAATGTGGTGCAACATTACCGTCAGAGCAATAGACTATGCATTAATGCATACTATGCCAGTGGAGTGCTTCCATTGCTACACGCAGCATTTGCGAGATAGTCAATACTTTGCCTTATATCCATATCAACGGTCAGTAAAATTACGTCATCCTTTGTTGTACAGTCGAATTCCCACGGAAAGTCTTTCAAAGTGTTGAAATACTTTACATAAGCCAGTGCCATCCTTAGGGTAGTACGACAGGTGCCACTGCATTGGGCCCTGCGTCTATGAAGGCCCCGCACGGGCTTGTCTTTTTCAGATTGTGTGGTGAAACCCACCCATTTCCTGAAATTGCCTACTGCTAAGTGCATATGTAAATTTCTTGAAATCATTAACCATTTTGTTGCTTAATTTCCTTCAAGTAGTGTCAATCAAATCGATCCAGTCCACCAAACCTCGAAATTGACCAAAACAATTAACTACATCTTTAAATATGGCTATATTTGATTTTTTTAAGCATACTCAACCCACGCCACCCCCCACCTCTTCCTAGATCATTAAATGATGCAAATTATTAGTGATTCATATAGATTTTATACGATAAGCCTCATTACTGATACAACACACTCCCATTCCCCCACCCATGTAACCTAGAAGCTACAAGCACACCTTATAAGGCTAGATGACTCCTCCAAGGAAACTTTCAATTGTATGACGTACTAAGCAGCCATACAGATCCAAATATGAACATATAAACTGTACTTTCAAATGTGAATATTTTCAGATCCATATATAGACACAGATGATTCCTAGTATTACCAATGCTAAAATCCTTTCTCCCGTTCTAGTCCTTGACCTAATCCCCAGCCAACCTGCAAGGATGCATTTTTATATTTGCCTAGCTCACACTCCCTCGACCGAAATGACATGGTTTTCCAATTATCCATTGCCCCAGCGTACCGCCAGTGAACAAGTTCCGACTCATTCAAGGTTAGCATTGACGCAGTATCGCTGTGTACCTATGATGTGGAGAAATGCACGAATACATTTCCTTGAGTGGCTCGCACAGTACTTCGTAGATGATGTCACACAGCTGAAATCACGGTTTAATTATTAGTACAAATAAGACTGATCTTTAATCCTTCCATCATTAAAACTTAAAATTTCTGGTAATCGGAAAAAGGGCTAGAAATGACTAATAACAAACTTTGAATGGAAAACTAAGATTTACTGTCGTCAGCTTGCTGCATTATATGTGGCCTTTGTCCACCCTAGTTCTTTTCCTAGGCAACACGGGCACAAGAAAGTTTTCCCCTTTCCATTATTGTAGGAAAGTTATACTTTATAGCATGATGATATTTATTTATTTATTTAATCAAAAATGTCCACATACAGCAAATGTTGCCAATTTACAGTGGCCCAATAACAAACGTACAGAGAAAACAGGTACAGTAAAAACATAACATAATAACAGATATCATAACAAAACAGGAAATATCGGAAGGAAACTGAATGAAAAAGTATTGTTAGCTATTTTCAGAAAGATGAGAGAGAGCCAAGTTTGTAAAGATGTTGGAGGATAGAAAAAAGGGATCAACGCTCTCAGGAAGGGAATTAAGAAGGGAGGGGAGGCGGAAAAAAAGTGAGCGTTGAGGGAGCGATAATCTAGGAATTGGTAAATGGAATAGATCGTGGGTGCGCGTAGGCCGGGAGGGTACTCGGAAATTCATAGAAGAGAGGAGATCGGGACAGTCTGTGATGGAGTTAAGGATGTTGTAAGCAAATTTCAGGTCACTTTTAAGGTGGAGACAAGGAAGATTGTGAATGGAGAGAGAGGACAGAATGGCGTTAGTGGACATATCTCGCATGTGGGGGAGTCTGTACTTCACTATACTTGTGAAGAAATGGGTAACAGATTTAAGGGCTGCGAGATTGGAAGGAGCAGACATCGCCCAAATAGGAGAGCAATATGTGATCACGGGAAGAACAATCGTTTGAAAATAGGATTTAAGAGCTTGGGGGTCTTTAATTTCTGTGTAGCGGTATAGAAGGCCTAGGAGAGACATAGCTTTGGATTTAATTGTGTGAATGTGACTCGAGAAGTTAAGCTTGTTGTCTATCAATACACCAAGATCCTTTACTGACGACAGATGGTTTAGGGGTATCGAATTTAGGGTGTAATTGAAGTTAAGCGGGATTTTTTTAAGGTGAATTGACATGGCATTGCACTTGCTTTCGTTTAAGTTTAACTTCCAGGTAGAGCACCAATGGGAGATAATATTTAGAGTATTCTGTAGTTCGTGACAGTCATTTGGGGCGTGGATGGTTTTAAAAACTTTACAATCATCAGCGTATAGCAGCATGTGGGCTTGTGAGGTGTGAACTAGGGAGGCTAAGTCATCAATGTAAAGATTAAATAAATATGGTCCCAGGACGCTGCCTTGGGCAACTCCTGAGGTTACAGGAGACCAAGAAGATGAGTTGCCAGAAATAATTACTCGCTGGGTTCTTTCACTAAGGAAGGTGGATAAGAGGCTGAGAAAATTACCATGGATGTTAAACCTATGACTAAGCTTATGAATGAGGAGGCTGTGGTTGAGAGAATCGAAGGCTTTCGAGAAGTCAAGAAATATGGTATCAAGCTGGGCTTTTTTGGATATTGAGTCGACAGCATGGTGTTGGAAAACTGATAGATTGGTTAGGCATGAACGCCCCGGAAGGAAACCGTGTTGACTGGTGGTTAGAGAAGGGGACGTGAAATAAAAAAGTCGGTTAAGAATAATTCTCTCGCAGACTGATGAAAGAATTGGAAGTAGAGAGATGGGGCGGTAATTGGAGACATCATTTTTTGAACCAGATTTGTGTATAGGAATGATGTTAGCAGATTTAAACTGCGGTGGTAAAACACCAAGAGAAAAGCAACGATTGAATAGTAAGCATAAGGGTAATGCAAGAGAGGAAGCACAATTACGAATAAATACAGGGCTGAGACCATCGGGACCGGGAGAACGATGAGGAGAAATCTTGCTAAGATATGTATAAACTTCCCGAGGATCGGTCTGTATTTGGGAGAGGCAGTGATTGGTATTTGGAAAGAGCTCGTGATCATGGTTGATGGGGACACTAGATGCAGGTTTCAGACATTCAGAAAAGAATTTTAGGAATATATTAGGCCTATCTGAAGCCACGGCACTGAGATGATTATGTGAAACGGTATCAGGAATACGAGGACGATTACGTCGACGATTGACAAAAGACCAGAATTTTTTGGGATTGGAAGTAACGGATGCGGATAGGCTTTGGGAATACTCTTCATAATCACGACGGATCAAGGTTTTGGAGTAGCGGCATAGGTCGGAAAAAGAGCGACGAGTATGAGCATTAGGAAATGATTTGTAAAGATACCAAGCACGGTTCTTGTTAGCTAGAATGTGGATTGTATCTGATTTAAACCAGAAGGGGAATTTTTTCGTTTTGGGGTTGGCAATCGGGACAAAATCTTTTGTGACACTCTCGAGGACAGCGTAGAGGAAGTCCACTGCTTCTTCAGGAGACAAAGAGGAAAGCACACCCCAAGGGATTAAGCTGAGGCAGTGGTTAATGTCCTTCCAGCAGACCTTTGCCCAGGCAAGGCGGGGGGGAGGGGTAGCGGGTGGTACTCCGCGGAGCTTCCGGGAATCCCGTAAGTGGAAGGTTGCATCCAGGGACTCGTGGTCCGAGTCGAAAATATTTCGCCCGGGGGTGATCGCCTCGGGGGTAACGGTAGAGAGGAGTAGGTCCAACGTTGCCACGTCACGGGTGCTGTGGAGGTTATGTTGAGGTAGGCGGAGAGCATGAATAAAATGGTCTAAAAGGAAGTTATCATGAGCGTTAAGGGGATGGCCGCTCATTGAAGAGTCCCAGCGAATGGACAAATTGAAATCACCCACAAGGATAATTGGACCGAGATCAATTGCCCTTAAAACAGAGTCCAGACAGCTCTCAAGAACACTAATGTCACTCGCAGGGGGACGATAAAAACAACCCACAAAAATTTTATTTAATTTTGTATGTTTACCTGTGGGTATATGAACCTCGGTCCACACTATTTCACATTTCGTCTCAAGATCTGAACGGCGTTTCGAGGGGAACTGAGATTTTATGGCAAGGAGCACTCCACCACCTCTGGAAGGTCGATCGCGATGATAAACAGCATGAGAATTGGAGAAAGATAGCTCACAATCACTAACTGATGGACCAAGCCAAGTCTCGGAGAGTGCTATAATATCCAACTGAGAGAGTTCTTGAGCATGCGAATCACAGATGCTTAGCTTGTTCTTGATGCTTCTCACATTCTGGTAGTACATATTCACTGAGGGAACATTAGGGATATGAATTATAAAGCTAATGATTCAGTTTCCCTGGCTCGAGCGTTCATCTATATGCATCGTAAATATTATTTACACTTCAAATTCTCATGTAGAAAATATTGTGTTTGGAAGAAATGTACCCATATGACAAATAGTCGCCAAAGGTTATGATTTGAGAGAGACGATCATTGATCATGTTTCCGTGCAGTACTTAATGCAATATTATTATTGTGAGAAATCACTAGTAAATCTTACGTGGAAATTATACATAGAATGGACCATGGATTTTCTGTACGTTGACGAACTATCATCATAGTTCTGTATATCCTTCAATGTCCTTATTTATCTCGTAATCTCATCTTTACTGTTATTTTGTCATGTATATCATAAGCTCCCACCATGCAATTTATATGTCCATTGTAATCACTTAAAATGCAATTATGCTCACTCCTTCTGACTACAGCACGATATGAGCATAAGCTTAAAGTTGTTTTAAAATAAACAGGCAACAAAAAAGTACACAATTCAGATGCAATGCAATATTAAAAATAGCGGAGTGATGCTGTCACATAATGCTGGTTGCTTGCCAGTCGTCTGCAGCTACATGTGACTCATACCAGGAGGTTAATTGGCCTGGAGCATTATTCGGGGACTGTTCTGAAAATTCTCATACACACTGAGTTACCGCCTGTTGAGCCGCCGGCTAGAATGAGCGACCCCCCTGAGCAACTCGGAGGGGGCAAAATCTAGAGGGCGACAAAAATAGTCCCTATTATACATAATAACCCTCCTGAAGGCATTTTGTTGTTTCATCGTGAATACTGTGGCATATATTACCTTTAAGTTATTTTCTTAGTTACTTAATCTACAGTGATTTTTTATTCAAATAACTTAAAACAGTTATAGATTAAGAAAAGTGGATAGTAAATTAACAAGATCTAATTTGATTTAAGAATCCACGAGAAAATAAATGTTTAGATCACCAAAAATCCTTTTTGTATGTGTCCCATGTAAGCCCATCCACATTTCAGAGCAGTGTGACATTAGGTCAGCAGAAATCGTTCCTAAATCCCATACACTTAGCTAGGTATGTATCTAACCTTTTGGCTGGTTCTCCACAACTACACATCTCTTCTGATTGAAGCCCAGGATTCATTGATGAAAAACTCCCACCACCTGAAGAAAAAACAGAATATGAAGCATACAAGCAAGTACATACAAATACATATATTACATAATACATCAGAGTCACACCAATAATAGTCCCATGTAAGCCCATATGCATCCATTCCCATGGAGCTACTATTTTGTAGTGTCTCTTGTATCCAGAAGGGGTTACTGCTCAACAAGCATGGCAAAAGAATATTATAGTGGGACACCTGATGTCACTTTAACTACATCAGAGTTAATTCCGTCAAGAACTACTTTTAGCTTACGATCACTCAGAAAGTCGCATATCCAGTTTAATACTGTTTCGTTTAGCCCGCATGACTGTAATTTGTATAAAAGTTTGTTGTGAGGTACCATGTCGAAAGCTTTCTTAAAATCTAGAAAAAATGCGTCCACTTGTCTTTTCGATTCACCAGATTTGAGAACGTCATGAAGAAAGAGCACGAGTTGTGTTTCACATGATCTACCTTTCCGGAAGCCGTGCTGAGAGCCATGGAGGACGTTACGACTGTCCAGGAACGTCATGATATTGCTAACGATGATATGTTCAAGTATCTTGCCTATAATCGACATTAATGAAATTGGTCGATAGTTCCCTGGGTCGTGTCTGGTTTCCTTTTTGAATAGCCGTGTAACGTTTGCAATTTTCCAGTCTAATGGTATCTTTCCTTCAGACAATGACTTCTTGAATATTATGTCTAAGAACGGTGCGATCTGTGGTGCTAACTCCTTGATGACACGCGCGGATATTCCCTCCGGACCCGGAGATTCACTATTTTTTATCGACTGTAGCTGTTTAGTAATCCCATCGCGTTGAATAGCGATTTCTTTCATCGGTTCCTCAGTGAATGAAATTTCAAAATTACATGCAGTATCGTCTGTAGTATATACACTTTCGAAGTGGGAATTTAACGTGTTAGCTTTGTCAATATTTTCGGTGACAAGTTTTCCATCTTTATCAAATAACGAATCTACAGTTGAACATTTTCCCTGAAGCTCTCTCGCATATGACCAAAAAGATTTAGGATTTTCTTCGAGTAATTCACCGAGTACTTTTTTCTTGAAATTTCGCAATGCAGTACGCATTGATTTCTTGGTTTTTGAGCGTGGCGCAGCGTAACTTTCTTTTGCTTCAAGTTCCTTCAATTTGTCACCTAACGTAGTGGACTTTTTGAACAAGTTGTACAGTTTTCTCTATCTCTTAAGGTCCCTCCTAACATCGTTTTTATACCAGCGAGGTTCTTTACTGTCACATTTAAATTTTTTTGGAATATATTCGTTGATTCCCTGTCGTAGAATTTCTAAGAAATATTTTCATGATTCATCAGTGCTTTTATCCTCTGTTTTAGCTACGAAGTCCGTGTACAAATCATTAAGCATCTCGCCAAATTTTATGAAGTTACGTTTATCAAATAAATAAATTTTGCGTTTCGGTTTTACAGCTGACTCTTACTTCAATTTTTAAGGTTGCAAAAATTACTCTGTGATCACTTATGCCGTCAATAATATCGAGTTGTTTTATCAACTTAGGATGGATTACTGCAAAAAGGTCTAATATTTTATTTCCTCTCGTAGGCTTGTCAACTACTTGGGAAAGTGAGTGATTAGCAAGTGTGTTGAGTAAGATCTCGCTGATTTCCCTATTCCTAGAATTCGGTTATACAGTGTAAGAATCCCAATTTATAGATGGCAGATTAAAATCTCCCCCAATAATTATTACACTTTTACTGTCTCTTACAGTAAATGCGGATATTTGATTTTCTAATTGGTAAATAACATCAACTTAGGAGTTTGGAGGCCACATGTATACTCCTTTTTTTCGTTGTTTAATTGTACACCACACGCTTTCTATTTCATTGTCAGTTATTTCATGGGCGGTGCTGTTTTAATGTGATTTAACTACTAGAAAAACTGCGCCACCTGTCCTATCGCTTCGATCGCATATGTAGATTTTATATCCTGGAGGAAAAACTTCGCTGTCGCTTACATCCTCTATAAGCCAGCTCTCCGTTCCTATGACCACGTCTGCGTCCTGAAATATATGCTCGATTTCAGCGTGCTTGTTTTTAACGCTACGGCAATTAACTACCATAAAGTTAATGTCATATTTTGTAGATTGAGTGTCGGTTGGTTCTTTTCCACGCTTATGGGTATTAGGTGGGTGAATTTCACTGGAAGTGCTTATTACATTTGATATAATTTCTTTCACTGGAGTACGCGTTTTGGGAAAATTGTCACTATTTACCTTAGCGCTCCTAAGTTTATTTGGATTTGAACATTTTCGCAATGCGGATTTCCTCGGAGGCTACTTTTGGTTAAATATAGACAAAATATTAAGAAATATAAAAAAATAAATTAAGCTTGGAGCAGGGGAAAGTCTACAAACAATAAATTATCATACCGTTGTTAAAAAGGTTTGTCCTTTTGTTTAAATAATAAATTCTCAAACGATACGTTTGGGCTCGGTCGCTCGGGTAGTGTAATGGTGGTGTTTGTGTAGCTGGCCGAGTTTAGACTGTGGACTGTCTAGTTCGCCCTGTTTTTCAAAAATTTTCCTCTGGTTTTGGACCCCCCCGAACGAAATTCCTGGCTACGCCACAGCTTACCACCATCATTCATTGGAGGTACCACCCTATTATTACCACATTTATTGCAATCGGAAGCCCAAGGACCTCATTCAGAACACCTGTAGCACCTAACCCCCGGGCAAAATTTACTGACATGCCCCGGCTTTTTGCATTTGTAGCTACAGCCTGACTCGTTACCGTATTTGCAATCTTTCGCGGGGCTTGGTTGTTTCCGTTGCTTATTCCTGTCAAATAGCTTTTGCTTCTTTTCCTTCTGGTAGTTATGCTTATCACAACGGCCGTGTAGAGAACTCTGCTTCCCACTCGCCAGTAGAGGGCCTCTACTCGCCAGAGCCATCTGTTGCTCCTCGGATTCAGCTAACTGGTGTCGCCGTCGTTCCTCGTCCAGCATCCTTCCCTTAACTTTTCTTGAAGTGAGGTTTGGCTCGGCCAGTACGTTCTGAATGAAAGTTTCGTATTCCTCTGTAGGCAGTCCAGCGAGCAAAAAATTTGCAATCATTTCATCATCAAATGCGATTCCTCCTCTCCTTAATTTCTTACCAAATCTTTGGATTCTTGCAGCGTAAGATTGCATCGAGATGTCAGCAGTTTTTGTTACATTCACCATCTCTTTAAATGATTTCACAGCATGGAATTTCGTAGAAATAACGTGAATTTCTTCGAGAATTTTCCATGCTTCTTTCGCATGTTCGACGTCTTCAATGTCCAGTAGATAGTCATCGCCCACCAATCTATAGAGTATTAACAATGCTTTCCTATTCAGTCTTGATTGATCTGCATCCAGATTTGCAAAATCTTCATATCCGGGATCAATGGCTATCCAGCAATTTTTCTCGACTAAAATCGCCTTCACTCTCACACTCCATGCGTGGTAATTTCCGTTCGTCAGCTTAGGAATATGGAATGTGTCCTTAGATTCACTTTCTTCCTGATTCGCCATCATGGTTCTTTGTCCTCAGGCCCTATTGAAAATTACAATTGTAAAACGCCAATTTACAATTGTGAAAAGAGAAGATACAACTGTAAAAATGACCGGTCAGCACCTCCCCGTGCAGTAGTCGTCTTAATCTCAATCGCGATCCAATTTTTTCCGTTTTTTTGAAATTCACTATCTTGGAAAAGATAAGAGCAAGGAGAGTAGAGGACAGGAGGCAGAACGGAATGTAATAGTTTTGGTCCGAAGCGCCGGCAAGGTTCCAGTTACCAAAAGAATCCGCTGCGCGGCGCCACCGTCAGTCCTCATGTTGTGTTCGGCGTGAATCGTACTGCTTCACACGTAAAAATGAAGGCAATGTTGAGCCTGAAATAAACACGCCAGGCGAACAGATACATTTATGAAGCACTTCTGCTGAAAACGCAAACTGTGAGCACATGAGTAAGCTCGGGCTTTCAGACGAACACCTTATTGCACTTGAGAAATTAGTTATCGCGGCCGTATCCTCCCGAAGCAAAAGTGCCATGCCCCCTCAAAAGTAGAGGGATTCATACATTTACTCCGCGAGTAAATCATGTAGCATTAACACGATATAATTTGACCAAATAAATGATTTACATGTGACACACGAAAATTACAAGCAGTCAAACGGGATCATTAAATAATAGCAATATGTGACCAACTCATATTACTCCAATTTCCAAACCCTCTTGCAAAACCCGATGCTGGCAACGAATGCAAGAAGTAAAATTAGTCGCACCAAAAAATAAACTGGGGGACACCCATCATCAAATTTGAGCAAATAAATGATATCGATGTGACACCTATGAACATTACAAGCAGACAAAGGGGATCATATTTAATATTACTCCACTTTCCGAACCCGATAGTTGCAACGAATTTTAAAAGTAAAATTAATCGCACCAAAAAATAAACAAGGGGACACCCTAAATAAAATAAAATAATGTTCATTTCACAACATTTATTCAAAAACCATGACCACAATTGCAACATTTTGCAAAACATCCTCTACTCTCCTTGGATAAGAGATAAAAGAACATACAGAATGCTTAATCCAGGCATTCCTTGCAACAGTTGTCATAGCTAAGCTAAAAGAGAGTGCATTTAAAACAACAGCTGAACAGTCGGACATTGGTTTTGTGTGAGCTGAAGCATGTAAACAAACTGTTTGCGAGTATGTACCTAGTACGAGTGCATGTTGTAGCACCGTGATTGAAGAATTGCGTGCCATAATTATGGAGTTGAAAAAGGAAATTGAGTCTTTGAAGAAAGGCATCTCTTCTCCTGTAGCTCTGAAACAAAATTACATCTTGATGCAATCCTTTGCGTACGAGGCCAACGAGCGTAATGCCCCGTTTACACTACTAGGTTTGAATGATGGTTAATATGGCAGCTTTAACTAACTTGCATTCACACATATTCAAGTAGTCGGTAGAAGAGATGGTGATGACATCTGGTGAAGAGTAAAATCACAAATACGTAAAATAGCTAGACACAGTTGAAACAACCGACACGCACGCAACTAATTTTAGAACAAAGATTATCAAGACTATATACACGGTTGAAGAAGATGGATATTGCAGATCAAGTGGGATTTTTGGCGGGCGCTTCATGTCCAAATGTCTAGAAGAACCTCGATTTCTTCCCCACAAAACTACTGCCTCCGCTCCGATCCTTCCACTTTAGACACCATTTTGTAACTGGTAGTTTCACTGACTTCCGTTCACATATTTCAAATTCTAGTAACCAGCACTATCCTATGGTATTCTATCTGTTATATTTTTTAGGTAGATTTCGAAGAAAGACTACCTATTGTAGTCGTTACCAAGGGCCATGGTATATGTATATACATATATATATACTCATCCATTCTAAAATTAGACGCTCAAAGGCACGAATAAATTCATACAATCATAGGATATGGAAAGGGATAGGAATACATAAAAGGACGAACACAGGGTTTGGTGGGGAAGATGAAAATGTGTCGAATCCAGGCAGAAAAAATTTCACCTTACCCAGGATTCGAACCTGGATCTCCCAATTGCCAGTTAGGTGTGCTACCAGTTACACCAGCAAGGCTACTTTGAGTAGCCTTGCTGGTGTAACTGCCCACACAGCACACTCAAAATTTATACCGTATAAAAGTTGCGTAAATAGTATAGTATAAATTGTAAATAATATTCCGTCGATTATGTACGTAATATGTGAATAATATGCAATATATGCAAATAATATGCAAATATTATGCCATCGAAAACTGTAAATAATATTTGCATAATATGTACATATTTTCAAAATATCTCGGCGAATGAAATGTGCATCATTTCTTAAAATTATGCCCTAAAAATCGGCGAATGCCATAAAATGCCCACTATATTATTGTCTTATGTATATAAATCTCCAGCCTCATAATTATGCGATAACAAAAATATATATAATCGCATAATATGCCAAATATATGCACAGAACGAAATGGCATATTATGTGCATAATATTTGAATATTTGGTGAATAAACATGGAAGGTATGCACATGAAGGTTGAATCACCAGTTCCTGGTTTTATCATTCTGTAAATGCATTTTTTGTTCGCTTTTTCAGCCGTAACGTCGGTACACGAATTTATCTTTATGAGCGTGAAGGAAAGATGTTAACAAAACCATGACTTTACGAAATACATGGTGTTTCAATAGAGTTAGGCATATCACGGCAGTGTATGCTGATGAAAATGGTATAATAATTATGCGCATAATATGCCAAATATATGCACAGAACGAAATGGCATATTATGTGCATAATATTTGAATATTTGGTGAATAAACATGGAAGGTATGCGCATGAAGGTTGAATCACCAGTTCCTGTTTTTATCATTCTGTAAATGCATTTTTTGTTCGCTTTTTCAGCCGTAACATCGGTACATGAATTTATCTTTATGAGCGCGAAGGGAAGATGTTCACAAAGCCATGACTTCACGAAATACATGGTCCCATATAATAAATACATATAGCACCTCCCCGAAAATTATCGTAGTTGGAAATGTTACCGTCAGGGACCGTAGAATCATAAAAAAAAGAAGATCGTATTTAACAACTTGCCCACGCTATGGTTGCTACCTCGTTCGCTTTGCCGTTCTCTCGCCTCGTGCCTGATTCCGCCCTGTGTTTCGCCTCGTGCCTCGTTTTGTACTTCGCCTTGTGCTACGCTTCCTTCTTAGAAGATTTGTTCTTTTAAGAACTGTTATTATGCAGTACCTTTAAAGGACTATTTTTTAGATTTAGCAATCGACTTTCCCTTCCTTGCCCACTTATCCTTTTTCCTACCATACATTTCCCTTCTTTCGCTACCTTAACCTGTTCACCCTTCCTCTTCATTCTTCCAGCATTTTCCCAAATATCCTTTTCTGTCACCCCTGAGTAACCCTTGAAAATAATAGTGAATAATATGCACATCGTAATCAAATATTATGTAAATATATATTAGACCACATCAATGGTATAAAATGTACATAATATGTACATAAAATGTGCATGTTTTGGTATAATCTCTTCATAAATTGCGTATATATGTGCACAATATGCCACATAAATGGAATAAATTGTGCGTAATATGTACATAAAATGTGCATATACATGGTATAATGTCCTAATAAATTGCGTATATATGTGCATAATATGCAGATATATATTATGCCATATCAAAGGTATAAATTGTGCATAATTTGTACATAAAATGTGCATATATATGGTATAATATCCTAATAAATTGCGTATATATGTGCATAATATGCAAATATATATTATGCCATATCATGGTATAAATTGTGCATAATATCTACATAAAATGTGCATATATATGGTATAATGTCCTCATAAATTGCGTATATATGCGCATAATATGCAAACATTATGCCATTCCATTCAGTGCATATATTTTGCATATTATGCGCATATATCGCAATTTATGGGGACATTATACCATTTATATGCACATTTTATGTACATATTATGCACGTTTTATACCATTGATGCGGCATAATATTCGCATAATATTTGAATATTATGTGCATATTATTCAATTTGTGCTGTGTGGGTGGTAGCACACCTAACATTTTTTCCGCCTCTTTTATATTTCTAATATACTATATATATATTTTTTTCCCCCTCTTTTTATTCGTCGAAGTTGAAGAAAAAAACCTGTCGAAGGTTTTGCGGGCCTAACTTCAAATTTTCGGCCATTATCAAAGCCACTTGCGATATTCTCTTATAATTTACGCGGCATTTTTCATTGGCATATATGGACCTCGGAGGTGAGTATTCACTTGTAGCCTTAGCCCTACTATGCTAGCATTGTTTATTGTCCTTTGGAATGAGTGCGGTAATTGATATTCATTAAAACAAAACAAATCCGACCTCGCGTGTTTAGTTGGTAAGTGCGGACAGTCGCACCGAGCTCTGATTTTGAAATCCGAATCCCCACCGTTTTCCTAACGCACAAGTCGTAGTCGCTGTAAGTCGCCTTTTAAAACGTGGTTAGCTTTTACAAATTATATTTTGCTGTAAACGATGACGAGCGGGAATGCAAACACGTTAAATGCAAAATACCCAAGCGTCACCCGCGTAAAAAACGAACAATATATCTTATATATATATATATATATATATATATATATATATATATATATATATATATATATATATATATATATATATTCTGTATCCTTCCTTCTGTGAGAAAGACAGCTTTTCGGCTGTCGAAATATCAGAACGTATAGTGTGTGAGTGTTCTTCTTTTTGTGTTTCTATATTTATTTCCGCCCCACCTGTGGCAAAGTTTATTTTTATTTATATATATATACATATATATATATATATATACAATATGCCAAGAGGGTGGCCGATAAAAATATACAAACGGAAAAAAGAACACTCACAAATTAAAACTTCACTTTGAAAGAAATCATAACTATCTAGGGAATTTAAAGCATTTATTATTTCAATATGGCCCAACAAAAATCTTCAATGAATGACAAAATAAAAAAATTGCATGATTTACATAAAAACGCCTGACTTATTAGTGAGACGGGCGTCGCAGTACGGCGGAACGCGCGCGCATGTCCTGTCACAGCTCGTAGATTTTTCCCGAAAAGACCTGTCCCTTTTGGTATGGAATAGAGCAACCTTATCCTTCCTTCATCTTCTAATGCACGATTCCAGCACATAATGCTTTCGTCCAGCAGCGCGGTTTCTTACTTCCTCAGCGTCTTTGATGACTTTATAAGCACTTTAAGTTTTTCAGCTGCCGTGAAAAACCACAACTTTTTGCCCTTGTTCATTTTGGAACAACACTGACCTATGTTGTGTTAATATTCACAGAATTATCTCACATCAGTTGCGCTTAGGGCAGGTGCATACAGTTGAGTCACTCAAAGTTGTCCGGTGACAGAAAATGAGGAAGTTCGGGGGGTGGAAAATTCCGGTGCTTGCACTTCTCGCGCGGCCAATAGCTGTTCCACAATTGCACCACACACCCTCGCCTTGTCAAACAACAAGTTTTTAAAGTTAGAAGGCAACTGCGTTCCCCGTAAACAAGCGAGCGAACGATACCCTCCCCTTGATGACTCACGCTAAGCACCAAGGTCACTCAGCTCTCCAGGGACTTGCCTCGGCCACGATACGAGCGGCGCGGCGGTAGGCGAGCGACAGAGCTGCAACGCTGAGTTTTATGTTCCTAATGTTTGACATGGAAAACGCTCGAAACCAGCCATGATATACGTGAGCGGCATAGGTGCCGCTCTACTGCCGCTCGCCGCCAATCCCAGATATTAAATTTTTCTTGTGCCGCTCTGCCGTTCTACTCTACTGTGGCAAAATGTCGGCCGGGAACGTTTTGTCAAATGACAGTATGTACTGCCATTTCTGATTCTGAACTTATCTTAGGTCGAATCACCGCTCGTTTCGTGGCCACTACCGCGATACTGCTCTGCCGCCCGCCGTTCATATCGTGACCGAGGCTCGAAGGCTGGCAGATAAAAAATTCGTGTAAGAGGCGCACCCTCATTTTCGGCTGCGATTTCTGGGAAAAAAGTGCGCCTCTTACACGAGCTTATACGGTATATACATATACATGTATAGATTCTTCCTTTACCTCTCCCTGAAGAAGGTGGTGGCGATCCACCGAAATATTAAAAACCCGAGTGAGTTCCTTTTTTATGTGTATATATTTTTGTGTTCACGCTCGTGAAAGCTTCCTATATATATATATATATATATATATGAAGTGGTTTGGTTAAATGGTTATACATATATATATATATGTATAACCATTCATTCATTCACTCAAACCGCTCACAGGCGTAAATAATAAATATTTCGTTCAAACAGGTGGTGAAAGAAAGAGTATAGGAAACACATAAAATGTGATGACACAATGGTGATGTGAAGATGGAATGATGGCCGATTCCAAGTGAAAAAAATTCGTCTAGACCGGGAATTGAACCACGGACCTTCCGATTTCGCGCCGGATGCTCTGACCACTAAGCTATCTAGACTACTAAGGAAACACTGGAATCGGCGGGGAGTTTATATGAACAAACACCCCCAAGATTAGTCCTTAAAAGTCGCCGAGAGATGGCGCTGGACATTTTCACTCACCGGCAGAGAAGAAATTACGTACACAGAAGAGGAAAGCAAAGTTTGAATCAGGCACACAGACAGTGGTAAAGATACAGAACAGGCGTTTCGGGGCACGCAGAGCCCAAGAAGTAGAAATGAGCCATTCCGGCCATACAACCATTCATTCATTCACTCAAACCGCTCACAGGCGTAAATAATAAATATTTCGTTCAAACAGGTGGTGAAAGAAAGAGTATAGGAAACACATAAAATGTGATGACACAATGGTGATGTGAAGATGGAATGATGGCCGATTCCAAGTGAAAAAAAATCCTCTAGACCGGTAATTGAACCACGGACCTTCCGACCCGATATATATAATCAGAAGATATTTATATTTTCTCAGAAGATATTTATATTTATATACATATATATATAAAACTTCTAGGAGAATCACTCGGGTGATAAATATACAATATGCCAGGAGGGTGGCCGATAAAAATATAGAGACGGAAAAAAGAACACTCACAAATTAAAACTTCCGATATTTCGGTGAAGACTAGCTCCACCTTTCTCTAGGGTAAGAGTAGGAATGAGGAAAAGGATAGGAATTGAGGTATGGGAGGGGAAAGAGGGGGAGAGGAAGGTGTAGAGGGGAAGGAGGGGGAGAGGAAGGTGTAAGAAGGGAAGGAGGGGGAGAGGAAGGTGTAAGAGGGGAAGGAGGGGGAGAGGAAGGTGTAAGAGGTGAAGGAGTGGAAAGACGAAGAGCGGGGAGAGGGCGGGCGGAGGGGAGAGAGGAAAAAAGGGAAGCAAAGGGAAGATCGGCCACCCTCCTGGCATATTATATATATATATATATATATATAATATGCCAGGAGTTATATTATATATATATATATATATATATATATATATATATATATATATATATATATCTTCTGAGAAAACGCACTCAGAATAATTTTACGGGACGTTTCGACGGGCTTCGTCGGTGACAAGAGACTAGCTAGTGGTCTGTTACCTCGGGGGTGGGGGGGGGGAAGCGGAACAGGAGAAGGGAGCAGGAGCAAGGGGTTGCTATTGGTCAGTGGGCAAAGTTAAGCCCGGGCGATTCAAATGCTCTTAAGAACCAGATGAATGCCATCTCACGAGTCCTCAATTCAATATTAGTTGCTGATTCGGGGAGGGCTTCTAATATAGAGAGAGAGAAACATTTATTGAAGGTCTTACGATGAGAAGCGGTATGTTTAGGTATGGGATCAATGAAGGGAGGACATGTGGTGGAGTGGCGGTGCCCATTCATTCGTATTGAAAGCGGTGTAGTACATTTGCCAACATAAAATGCCGGGCAGAAATTGCACGAGAGACGGTAAACGATATTTGTGGAAGTACAGTTGGCTCCTGAGGAAGATTTATTGGAAGAGGGCGTAGCAGAAGAGCGTAGGAGGGAGCAACATTTACATCTTGGACGGTTACAAGTTGAGGAGAGTGGTGGAGAAGGGGCGGTTGGTTAAAGGGTGGGTTTCGTAGATTTTAAGATAACTCGCAGGTTTGCGTGACGCTTAAAAAATACTGTGGGACATGAAGGTGATAGGAGGGCAGTAGAATTATTATTCTATAAAATTGGGTATAGATCGCGGAGGATGTTTCTGATTTTATGGGAGCCAGGGAGGAATGTGGTGATGAGGCTGAGTTTGTCAGGGTGGTGGGATTTGGCCCGAGGGGTGTAATTGGCAGAGGGGGGCAGGATTTGATTGGTAAGAAGCTTTTTGGGGTACTCACGTTCTCTGAGGGAGTGATATAGGTTATCGGAGTATTATTGAAGGGAGTGGGCGTCGTTACAAATTCTGTGGCCTCGGACAGAGAGGGAATATGGAATGGAGCGTTTGGTATGTGGTGGATGGCAGCTATTGAAATGAAGGTAAAGGTTATGGTTAATGGGTTATTTCTACCCGGCATTTTATGTTGGCGTATGTACTACCCCGCTTTCAATACGAATGAATGGGCACCGCCACTCCACATGTCCTCCCTTCATTGATCCCATTCCTAAACATACCGCTTCTCATCGTAAGACCTTCAATAAATGTTTCTCTCTCTCTATATTAGAAGCCCTCCCCGAGTCAGCAACTAATATTGAATTGAGGACTCGTGAGATGGCATTCATCTGGTTCTTAAGAGCATTTGAATCGCCCGGGCTTAACTTGGCCCACTGACCAATAGCAACCCCTTGCACTTGCTCCCTTCTCCTGTTCCGCTTCCCCCCCACCCCCCGAGGTAACAGACCACTAGTTAGTCTCTTGTCGCCGACGAAGACGGCTTGCCCGTCGAAACGTCCCGTAAAATTATTCTGTGAGTGTCCTTTTATTTTCGTGTGCCTGTGTTTTCAAAGTATATTTGTATATATATACATATATACACACACACACACACACACACACATATATATATATATATATATATATATATATATATATATATATATATATATATATATATATATATATATATATATATATATAATAAAAAAACACTTGACAGGGGGTGGGGAAAGAAAAGTAAAAAGAGAGAGAGGACTTACTGGGACGTTTCGGGCATGTAGGCCCTTCTTCAGCTGTAGAAAATTTGAGAAGTCAAATTTTCTACAGCTTCTCAAATTTTCTACAGCTGAAGAAGGGCCTACATGCCCGAAACGTCCCAGTAAGTCCTCTCTCTCTTTTTACTTTTCTTTCCCCGACCCCTGTCAAGTGTTTTTTATTATATTGTGGCCTATTGGCGAAATTTTCGTTTCGTGTATATATATATATATATATATATATATATATATATATATAACCATTCATTCATTCACTCAAACCGCTCACAGGCGTAAATAATAAATATTTCGTTCAAACAGGTGGTGAAAGAAAGAGAATAGTAAACACATAAAATGTGATGACACAATGGTGATGTGAAGATGGAATGATGGCCGATTCCAAGTGAAAAAAATTCGTCTAGACCGGGAATTGAACCTTCCGATTTCGCGCCGGATTCTCTGACCACTAAGCTATGTAGACTACTAAAGAAACACTGGAATCGGCGGGGGGTTTATATGAATCAAACACCCCCAAGATTAGTCCTTAAAAGTCGCCGAGAGATGGCGCTGGACATTTTCACTCACCGGCAGAGAAGAAATTACGTACACAGAAGAGGAAAGCAAAGTTTGAATCAGGCACACACACAGTGGTAAAGATACAGAACAGGCGTTTCGGGGCACGCAGAGCCCAAGAAGTAGAAAATGAGCCATTACGGCTATACAACCATTCATTCATTCACTCAAACCGCTCACAGGCGTAAATAATAAATATTTCGTTCAAACAGGTGGTGAAAGAAAGAGAATAGTAAACACATATAATGTGATGACACAATGGTGATGTGAAGATGGAATGATGGCCGATTCCAAGTGAAAAAAATTCGTCTAGACCGGGAATTGAACCACGGACCTTCCGATTTCGCGACGAATTTTTTTCACTTGGAATCGGCCATCATTCCATCTTCACATCACCATTGTGTGATCACATTTTATGTGTTTACTATTCTCTTTCTTTCACCACCTGTTTGAACGAAATATTATAAAAAAATGTTTGGAACAAAAGTGAAAAAAATTCGACCAGGCCGGGAATCGAACCACGTACCTTTCTTTCTTTCACCCTGTGTTTGAATGGGGAAAAATAAATAAATAAATAAATATATATATATATATATATATATATATATATATATATATATATATATATACACACGAAACGAAAATTTCGCCAATAGGCCACAATATAATAAAAACACTTGACAGGGGGTGGGGAAAGAAAATTAAAAAGAGAGAGAGGACTTACTGGGACGTTTCGGGCATGTAGGCCCTTCTTCAGCTGTAGAAAATTGAGAAGTACCGCTCCAAGGTAGGGGAAGGGAAGCGGGGAAAGAAGGGAAGTGAGGGGAAGTTGTGGTATAGAGGAGGGGGGACGGGGATGGGCACTGGTGTCGCACCTATATGTCTAGGGGGGAGTGCAACAAAGTAGGGAGGGGTGTGGGTGAACTGGGATGAGTTGAGAATTGAACCTGGCTGTCTAAAAGACTGCAACAAAGTTGCTAAGTTGGGAGGGGGTGGGGGAGTGTAAGAGGGACGGGAAAGGTCACGTGGTGTCGCACCTGGATGTTTAGAGGGGGGGATGATGATGCAACAAAGTAGGGAATTGCGCCTGGCTGTTTAGAGGAGTGCAACAAAGTTGCTAAGTTGGGAGGGGGTGGGGGAGGAGAATAAAAGGCGTCGGAGGAGGAGGGAGAAAGTAAATGGACAAAAATTCAGTGCATAATGTTAAGACCGGGAGGGGAAAAGGCGCGACAAAACCAAATAATAGAAAGCTCAGTGTTCCTAAGTTGTGTGTTCGAAGCGTCGGCGGGGAGGGCGTGGAGGATGGTGAGACGGAAGCAAGAGTCGAATTTGAGGTTATGAGTGGAGGCGTGTTCACCTTTACCACTTCCAGCACCCACATTACCTTCCTAGATACCGATATTTCTCTATATGATAACAAATTCCTAACCTCCCTACATATCAAACCCACTAACCGTCAACAATATCTTCATTTTGACAGCTGCCACCCTCACCATACCAAACGTTCCATTCCTTTCTCCCTTTCTATTCGCGCGCACCGTATCTGCAACTCTCAAATTGCTCTCGACCACCACCTTAGCAACTTAAAAACCGCTCTCCTTAAACGCGGCTACCCCTCCCCTCTCCTTGATCGCCGCATCCTACCCTCCACCACCCCTTATACTCCTCGCCCTAGATCATCCACCACCAAACCTCCCTTGAACCTTTGCACCACATTCCTTCCGGGGCTTCACCAAGTTAACCTCATCCTCAAGTCACTTTTCCCCATTTTGAGCGACAGCCCACTCACCTCCGACTTAATCCCCAAATGTCCTATCATTACTTACAAAAGACCGGCCAACCTCAACAATATTCTACGCCCCCACCAATCCCGTCCCACTTTGATCCCTCCTGAAATCCCCGGTACCTTTCCCTGCCATAGACCTCGTTGCAAAACCTGCCCTTTAATATGTAATCTCTCTTCTTTCCACAGTCCCAACAACCCCACCCCATTTCCTATATCTTCCCACGGCAGCTGCACTACCTTTAACGTGGTATACCTTCTGCAGTGTAAGGTCTGCCCTTCCTTTTACATCGGCGAGACCTGCAATAAGAATCCATCAGAATAAACGCACACCGAGCCGCCCCGCCCAACTTCCCAGTCCCAAAACACGCCTCCACTCATAACCTCAAATTCGACTCTTGCTTCCGTCTCACCATCCTCCACGCCCTCCCCGCCGACGCTTCGAACACACAACTTAGGAACACTGAGCTTTCTATTATTTGGTTTTGTCGCGCCTTTTCCCCTCCCGGTCTTAACATTATGCACTGAATTTTTGTCCATTTACTTTCTCCCTCCTCCTCCGACGCCTTTTATTCTCCTCCCCCACCCCCTCCCAACTTAGCAACTTTGTTGCACTCCTCTAAACAGCCAGGCGCAATTCCCTACTTTGTTGCATCATCATCCCCCCCTCTAAACATCCAGGTGCGACACCACGTGACCTTTCCCGTCCCTCTTACACTCCCCCACCCCCTCCCAACTTAGCAACTTTGTTGCAGTCTTTTAGACAGCCAGGTTCAATTCTCAACTCATCCCAGTTCACCCACACCCCTCCCTACTTTGTTGCACTCCCCCCTAGACATATAGGTGCGACACCAGTGCCCATCCCCGTCCCCCCTCCTCTATACCACAACTTCCCCTCACTTCCCTTCTTTCCCCGCTTCCCTTCCCCTACCTTGGAGCGGTACTTCTCAATTTTCTACAGCTGAAGAAGGGCCTACATGCCCGAAACGTCCCAGTAAGTCCTCTCTCTCTTTTTACTTTTCTTTCCCCACCCCCTGTCAAGTGTTTTTATTATATATATATATAATATATATATCACCATTAATATAAAAAAATGTTTGGAACAAAAGTGTAAAAAAATTCGACCAGGCCGGGAATCGAACCACGGACCTTTCTTTCTTTCACCCTCTGTTTGAACGGGGAAAAAAAAAAAAATATATATATATATATATATTTTCCCGTTCAAACAGAGGTTGAAAGAAAGAAAGGTCCGTGGTTCGATTACCGGCCTGGTCGAATTTTTTTCACTTTTGTTCCAAACATTTTTTTGTCCATTATTGCAAGGGGTAGCAATGTTACCTATTTGTATTTTAGGGGTTGAAGGACAAAAAAATCACAACTCCCTTATTATTTACAGTACAATATCCATTTAAAGTTATTTAGATTTTTCAAAACAACATCTACGGTGAATCCGATTCGTGTAGCTACGCATATACATATTTTTAAAATGCAAAACAATGTCAGCTGTTCATTTAACTTAATTCACGATACTTCGTATTTACACTTATAACTATTTATTTGCACGTCCCTGAGCTTACTTTACACAAATCACCTAAAATTGTCCACTGTACCATATATGGTACACTGGGCCGTAGGGCTGTTTTTAATACGATGCATTGCTTTATGATTTCAATCGGCTGTGAGTAGATGAACGTCATTATTTGAGAAGTTCTAGACCTAAGGTTATTTTTCCCTGAAATACTCTTATTACTTTTGTTTATAATAGAGCAAATTTTCATATAAACAACTTTCTGTGTACTACGCATAAAGTGCATAATGCATAAAGTTGAGCGAGGCATGATGTGATGAAATTTTATTGCAAATATTTGCTAGTATATATATTTATTTGGTTATTCTCTCCTTTGAACTTGACATTCTCCTGCTAAGGATTTAGCTCGTTTCCTTTGCAGTCATTATCAGTGGATAATCCAGATATTCTTTGCAGTGGTATTACATTACATGAGGCTCTTAGTCTTCTGGAGGAAGACGCCTTGGATGTATACGCCGTGTGCATAGAACCTCCAGATGCAAATATTCAATCTGATACAGGCTTTTGGGAAGAAGATGGAGGTGGTCTTGTAGACAACCTATGTCGATGTCAGCTGGAAGCTCAAGCCGAGATTGTTCTGTGCCAGATTCAAGATCAGATCTGCTCTTCCATAACTGATTGTAATTACTATGATCAGAATGACAAAAGTTGTGAAAATGAGGGTTACCTTGAACCACATCGTGGGAAGCATGACGTTCTACATACTCCTCATTGCATGCATCGTAGAACCCAAGGTTCTGCCAGACGTAAAGGATTTGAAGGCAAAGTTATCCGTGCAATTCGTCAGGGACAGAGTGCAGTGGGTCATGGATCATCTCATGGCACAACCAGTTGTGAAAAATTTGTTTATCGCACTGATAATGCAAGAGGGATCGATGGGAGTACCACTGGTAGGGAAAGGAAGATGTACAATTTTCAGCTGGGTTAGGTATATTTCCTGAAGCAGATAGTACTGCTTACTGTGAACTCTCATGTGTTGAAGTGTTCGAAAAGGTGTTTGATGATGAATTGGTCGAGTTTCTCATGGTAGAGACTGAAAGGTACGCTATGTTTCTGAATTGTGCACCTCCCAAAGTAACAAAATAAGAGATGAAAGTGTTCATTGGGATTATCGTCTTGTCGGGATACAATAAACTCCCCTCAATAAGATCATATTAGGAAGAAGGTCAGGATCTTCGGAGTATAATGGTGTCAGAGGCCATGTGCCGAAATAGGTTCTTGGAAATAGCAAGACACGTTCACTGTGCTGAAAACTCAAAGATTGATCTAAATGACAAATACTGTAAATTATGGCCACTTGTGAACCGTGCCCAAGAGCGTTTCAATAAGCTATTCCAGAGCAGAATATGGGTTTCGATGAAGCATGGTGGCAGACTACAGTCACCACAGTTTCACACAATTTATCCGGGGAAAGCCAATTCCTTTTGGCTATAAAAAGTGATGCCTGAACACACCCAATGGTTATCTTATGGACTTTGACTTCTACCAAGGAAAAAATCAAGAGGGAAAAACAGAATATGAGGTTAGGTACGGGAAATGTGCTGCCCCATTGTTCACTATGCTGGACAACATGCGTGATGACATAAAGCAACTTCCATACATTATATATTTTGACAATTTGTTCACTAGCATGAATCTCCTGATTGATCTCAAATCAAGAGGATATGGAGGAACCGGTACCATAAGAGAGAATCACCTGCCAAAGAAATGTGAGCTACGTAGTAAGAAGGAATTCGAAAACTGAAAAGAGGTGCTTTTGATTACAAAAGAAAAAGAAACAAGAGTAGTGATTTCCCCCTGGCTAGACAGTTCTACCGTTACTCTTGCTACAAACTTCCATGGTGTAAATCCTACATCTTTGGCTTGACGCTATTCTTGATCAGAAAAAAAAAAGAAAATTCAAGTCAATCGCCCATTTCTTATTGAAGAATACAACAAATTCATGGGTGGCACTGACAGAATGGACCAAAATATCTCTCTGTATAGAATTGGCTTCAGAAGTAAGAAGTGGAGGTCAATTTTATTCACCTGGCTGGTAGATGCAATGGTTCACAATTATTGGATTATGGCACGAAACGCAGGGCACGGCATTAGTTACCTTGAGTTTAGACGGGTCATAGTTCAAACATACTTGATAAGATATAAGAGATGTGTTCCCAAATTCGAGCGGAGAAATGTTCAATTCCATCCTAAAGCTGGGGCAGAGATTCACTATGACAAAAATGGTCACTTTATTTCCTATGTTCCTCATGAAAAAAGGAGACACTGCAAAGGAAACAATGCCAAACAAAAGTGAGAACAGAATGCATAAAGTGTAATGTAGGTCTCTGTATCACATGTTTAATGGATTACCACGTGAGGGAAAAATAAGTGTTTCAAATCTGAGTTGAAATCGCTTTGTTACCTGAGTTTTGATTTTTAACATTTTGTTTTTTAATTTTCCAATTGAAGATGGTTTTTCAGTTGCATCTACTCATTTGTTTGAGGATATTTTTATTGACCGTTTTGAATGTATGAAAGAACTTTGCTGAATACATACTTAATTTATAATTATGTATAACGTAATTTTAATTACACAAGAAAAATACATAGTATTACTCGCCATTTATTGCTTCTATTTCTGTTCGAGCTAAACTCCCAGAGAAAAGGTTTTAAGCCTAACACAAGCCTAATAAGGAATGCAGAAGGTAACCTAATAGGCGACAAGGAATCAGTGAAGGCAAGATGGAAAGAGTACTTTGATATTTTGAACCAGAGTAGTATCAGTGAGAGAGGAAATAGACAAAAGCACCAAGACGTGGGGGAAGAAAACCCTGAGCAGGACAGTGAGACACCCTCACTGGCAGAATTTAAGCAAGCCCTGAGAAGGATGAAAAACAACAAGGCAGCGGGGAAAGACGGAATACCAGCCAAGGTACTTAAAGAAGGTGGGGATCAACTGCACAGAGTATTACGGATACTGATTTGCAAAATATGGAAAGAAGAGGTCATGCCAGAAGAGTGGGGAGTAAGCGTGATATGCCCCATACACAAGAAAGGAGACAAGCTGGAGTGCAAGAACTACAGAGGCATATTGCTTCTATGCATAGGCTACAAGATATTCACAAACTTACTCAGAGAAAGGCTATCACCCATAGTAGAAAAAAACTTAGGTGAAAATCAAGCGGGCTTCAGGCAAGGCAGATCGACAACAGACCAATTATTCACCGTGAAGCAAATACTATAAAAATGCTGGGAATTTAATACATATTAACGTACACCAAATATTCGTAGATTTAAAACAGGCATATGACAGCATTGACAGGGAGAAGCTATACAGCATAATGCACACCTTTGAGATACCACATAAACTGATTCGCCTTACTAGAATGACAATGAGAAACTCAGTATCAAGAGAAAGAATGCATGGGGAATTAACAGACCCCTTCACAACAAAACAGGGACTAAAACAAGGAGATGGACTAGCACCAATGCTCTTTAACCTAGAACTAGAATACGTCATCAGGCAGATGCCGACAGATAATAATGCCACACTCATATACAAATTAAGCCAGATAGTGGGATATGCAGATGATCAGAACATAATGGCCAGAACAGAAGGAGCTGTGAGGGAAACATACAAAAAACTGGAGGAAAAAGCAAAAGAAGTGGGACTAGTGATCAATAACAACAAAACAAGAGCCATGATACAATTCAGAAAGAAGCAAAGCATTCACATAGGGGCCCAGGAAGTAGAATGCGTGGATAGTTTTGTGTACCTTGGATCAACGATAACAAATGAAAATGAGGTGCTGACTGAAGTGAAGAGAAGAGTTATACTGGCAAACCAGACATACTATTCACTTATACACTTCCTAAAATCAAGAGACATCACAGAAAAACGAAAACGAAGTTATACAAAACACTAATCTGCACAGTGGCTACATAGTGCATGGAAGCACTGATAATGATGCAGAGTTCAGAAAATATGCTGGATGTATTTGAAAGAAATGTACTATGAAGAATATACCGTCCAGTGGAAGAGAATGGACACTGGAGGCAAAGATATAATAACAAGCTGCGTCGATTATTTGGCGAAGTAAGCATATCAAAATACATCACAATAAAGAGACTACGATGGGCTGGGCACTAGGGTGTTGCTTATTTTTTATTTTTTCTCGGATTTTCGATTTCTACCTCTTAAAATATGCTATAGGGTGCAGAATGGATATTTTAAAAATTTCAGCCCGATTGTTTAACATTTAGAGGTCGCTCAAAGAGCATAAATGCAATAACATTCAATTCTCCTGATTTAAGAAAATAACATCAACCAAAGGGGTAACGCACAATTTCACAGCCCTTTGGGTCTAAATTCGCTCCATTTTTACGTCCGCTCAACAGTTTTCCAGGAATAAAATACTTGTCCGCGAGCTACATAACAGCGAGCCGGTTGCTCGCGGGCCGCATTCGTGGTCAGCTGATAGGTCCTGCACCCCTCATTGCCTTACGCCCCCCTCGTGCCTTCCCTAACGAGAATCGGCGGAGGGAGGGAGGAGTTACTTACAAACTTGCATTGTTTTACATTGTTATAAATTCAGGAGATTGTTTCGTTGCGATTAACCATAATAGATGGAATAATTAAGAATGATGTTTATAGACAAATATTTGTACGTCTTCGTACCTAAGTTTGCGTGGTTCACACCTCCTTTAACCCCATCGCAGTCGGATTTCGAATGGTGTAGAGTAAATATTCGGAGTCGAAACGCTAGTGCTAAAAACGATGTCGTTTACTACGCGCAAGTCTAGTAAAGTATTCCTAATCGGCGTCCCCGGAACTGTAGCCGCTTTTTTCCCGAAAACTAAGCTGCCTTTGATTCGCGAAGTGCTGCAGGTGTTTTATCACTTTAAGGTTTTATCGATTAAACAAAAGTTTAAGCCAGACCCCTGCCTAACCCTCCACTGGGACGCAAAAATTGTACCCGATCTAACCAGCAAAAGAAATGTAGATCGCATTGCAGTTGTAGTAACAGGGGTTACTAGCGATGAACTACAAAAGTTAATTTTTACTAATTCGTTGAATCAAGTAATTGAAATATTATTTTGCGTATTACGTCATTAAATGGTTCAATAAATCTCATGGCCGATTGAAGAAAGAAAAAAAAATATTATAGATTCCAAAACTCACCAAAACTGCCAGTCGGCGGGCCACTGCTGAGATTGTTTACGACTGCGTTGAGGAGTGGAGACTGTTTTCATTTTAAAGTATATATATATTTTCATGGTACACAGCCACAGACGCTCCAGGGGCACCAAAACATGACTTGAAACTAATAACCAGATTGAAAGAGTATAGAAACCTTGACAGTGCAACGGAATCTATTGCCCTAATGAAATTCAGCGGGCACTTGTGGTATCTGATTGAACAGTTGTCGGCACTATAATTTTTCGACGATAGTGTCAGCCCATATGAAAAAAAGAAAATTGTATACAAGCTAAAAAACAAAGAAAGTGTACTAAATCCTTCTAAACGACTGCCCAGGAATTTGACAACAGGTTAGCGCTGGCAGATTTTGTCTGCAACGAATAGCCTCTCATTCTTTCGATTACTTAGTATTCCAGAAGATTTTTTGGAAGAAGATCCTGTGACATGGCTCAACAACAGCGACTACAGAATTAGTCATGATAAAGTGAAGGCTTTGCGTGGGACCAATGATCATGCTGAACGCGCTATGAAGTTGATGGAGAATTTCAACAAGACTATTACATACAAAGAAGATAGTTACCAGTAACTCCTTGATGCTGCTCACTTCCAAAGGGCTTTAAAAGACTCGCGGAAGTTCATCGTTAAAGAGCAATGACGTTTGGATTTGTGATAAAAAAATTAGTGTTCTTAATATGTTGTGCTGCTTTATTTACAACTTTGTGACAGTATTAAAGTAAGGAAGTTTTTCTGTGAATCGATGTTGTCTATTTCACCAACATAACCGTTAAAAAAGTAATTTTTCTTCCTCTTTACGACAAAAGCTTCAACCCAATTATAAATTAGAGCTTTACGTCGGTCTTGTAAGGATTGTAACTTCGTGTGAATCATTAGCAGTGTAAAAAATGTCACCAAGGTATTCGACTCCTCCCTCCCTCCGCCGATTCTCGTTAGGGAAGGCGCGAGGGGGGTGTAAGGCAATGAGGGGTGCAGGACCTATCAGCTGACCGAGAATTCGGCCCGCGAGCAACCGGCTCGCCGTTATGGGTGTGACGCGCGGCTGTAGCTCGCGGACAAGTATTTTATTCCTGGAAAACTGTTGAGCGGACGTAAAAATGGAGCGAATTTAGACCCAAAGGGCTGTAAAATTGTGCGTTACCCCTTTTATTGATGTTATTTTCTCAAATCAGAAGAATTGAATTTTATTGCATTTATGCTCTTTGAGCGACCTCTAAATGTTAAACAATCGGGCTGAAATTTTTAGGATATCCATTCTGCACCCCATAGCATATTTTAAGAGGTAGAAATAAAAAATCCGAGAAAAAATAAAAAATAAGCAACACCCTACTGGGCACGTACAGAGAATGGACGAAAATAGGGCATTGAAGAAAACATTCAGGGGGAAAATGGAAGGAATGAGACCCATGGGGAAACCCAGGAAAAGATGGGCGGACAAGGTGGAAAGTGACGCAAAGGAAATATTTGGAACCATAACTGGAAGATGGATGCCCTGAATAGGAAGGAATGGGGCGAGTTCTGGAGGTGGCTAAGGCCCGAATTGGGCTGTAGTGCTAAAGATGGATTTCTGTTCAAGCTCTTCTAGAAAAATTCAGATCTTGAAAGACGACTGTACTGCCCAAAGTACCATATATGGCACAGGGTATTACTCAGTAAGTATGGAAGAAATGGAGTTAATATTTTACCATAAATTTAACAGTCATAAGTAAGGAAATATACATAAATATCCGAGTAATCGGTTGAAAAATAAATGTTGGGTGGATTAGGGTTAAGGACTGTGGTGAACTCACCACTAATGCTCAAATACATGGGCACAAAACTCGGCTAAGAGGGGACATGCACTTGTATTGTCACTCAATGGCATAATTTAATAAAGGTCCCTTCCACGTAGCCCTAAGGCCGTTTTCACACACACCGGCAAAACCGGTCCCGGTGCCAGATACAATGTAATCGAATGGAACCTTTCACACAATTGCAGCAGCGATGAACTCGACAAATTTGATATATGAGATATGTAGGTTCAAAATTCAGTCTGCTAGTTATTTCAATAGAATACTCTATATGCTATGGTATACACACTCTCATTCCAATATCATAGCGCTGAATAACATTTCCTATGCATTCCACTAGGAAATCAATTGCATGAATGCTTATACGAAAATAATTAAAAAACTTGGACTCATCCTTTCTTAGTTTTTCATAAGTGTTGTAGAAACTTCCTTCTAAATATCTGACACTTAAAAGTGGATGAACCCAATACTGTCTTTCTCATATCCTGTATTTCCGCCTACGGAACCACAGCACAAGCAGCCAACGTCTTTTATTTTCAGACATCACGTCCAAAATGAAACTGGCTACTTTCCGGTACTGCCGGTGTGTGCGAAAACAACACTAGGTTGGTGCCGGCACCATCTCCGGTTTTGCCGGTGTGTGTGAAAATAGCCTAAGAGTCTACAACCATTTGCCATCTGGCATTAAAAATTCCCCTTCCAGGTAATATTTAAAATAAATGAAGCATTTCCTGTTAGAAAAGGTGTATTATAATATACAGGACTTTTTGGAAGAGTTTTTTAATTCATAAACCATTGTTATTCCTGTATTTTTCTTGAATTTTATATGACTTGTCCTACATTTCATTGCAAAATATTTGGACCAACAAATACTAAATCAATACCAAATACTAAACCAATCCTAGTGGCACTCACCATGATTGCTGTTTCTCGGTGGTGGTGGGGCCATCATGCCCGCGTTCCCCCCTCCCTGGGAACTGCCCCCAGTCCACGTCGACCCCCCTCCTCCTCCCCCCCCTCCCCACGACGACGAAGATGACGGTCCCCCTCCCCACCCACTGTCTCCCTGTCCCCCCCACCTCCCCCCTCCTCCATGCCCTCCACCACCCCCTCCACCACCCCCTCCACCACCCCCTCCACCACCACCTCCCACCCCCCCTCGGATGTCCTCATCGTCCTCACTTGGCACCCACATGAAGAAATCACAACCACTGCCTTGGCTCTGACCACACTTATAAAACTGGCGGCCTACAGGGAGAAGAAAAATAAAGAGGTTGCAGTGAAATTTTGATATCAACAACACACAGAGCAAAGTTAACCCTTTTTTCATATGTGGACATATGCAGGGCCGCATTTAGGATTTGAAGACCCCTTGGCTGGATCTGTGTTGAGGGCCCTACAGGGAGGGTCTGGGAGGTATGGAATTCGGGAGGGCCCCTGAAACCCCCAGTAAAACGTTCGTGGGCTCCCTTTATTTCTTTAAATTAACCTTAGTAAAAATTTTTAAATTATTTTTTATTTTCTTTAACACTTATGTGTGAAAGAAATGTTTTATGCCTAAATAAAGCTTTTAAAAAAAACTTTATGCAGTGTACTCATTTTTTACCTCAATAGAGTACATAAAGAAAGAAATCGTCAGAACACTTAAAATAAGTTAGGAACAACTAAAAAAATGCAAAGGAAAACAGTAGAACACAAAAATCGAGAAAGCGGTCAATTGACCACTTGAGGTCAGAGTAGGTAGGCTGTTTGACACGTGTTAGACTTCTGGCAGGCTTTTTAAAAGGGTCACATCACATGCCATTCGCTGTTCCCATGATTTGGAGAGAACCGACAGATCAAACAACAGATTGCCACTTCTGCATGAAAGAAATAGCTGAAATCACTTCGAAAACAAAACACACAGTGCAATACACAAATATACCATCTGCTAAGACACCTGTGTGTCACAGTGCAGAATTGCCGGTGCCAAAGCCTCCATAAAATATGACAATCAGTGAAGATGAATTTGGTGATGAATGCAAATAGGATACTGAAAGAGGTGAATGAAAGCTTCATACTGGCCCAACGTTTCAAGTGGCCTGCTCATCATAGGAGCCACACATTTTATCAAAAGGGGATCTCAGTAATCTTGAGCATGATTTGAAGTTGTCTAAACAACAGTCTGAGCTATTAGCATCTCGATTATAAGGATAGAATCTTCTACATCATGATACGAAAGTGAGTATTTTTTGTGACTGCCATACAGTATTTTCAGATTAATTTTCCCACAAAGGTAACATGTTTTTTGAACTAATTTTAATAATTCACCGGTCAAGGCGAATGATTTTTCCTCTGTGGAATATCGCACTTATGTTTTTTTTAATGATATCATGTCCAGTATGGAGACTCTTGGCCAAGAACAGTGTAAATGAGTGGCGTCTGTTCATTGATTCAAGTAAAGTTAGTCTAAAAGCAGTAGGTACTTCTGCAAAATGGAAACAAATTTCCATCCATACCAATTCCTCATGCAGTTAACCTAAAGGAGACATATGAGAACTTGAAGCTGCTTTTGACACTTATTGAATATGAGAAATATATGCGGAAAATATGTGGATACCTCAAAGTACTGCAATTCTGCTTGGCCTGTACCTTGGGTATACAAAGTATGTACTGCTTCTCTCTATGCAAGTGGGACAGAAGAGACAGGAAAAACCACTATGTACCTATTCTGGAAAAGGTGACCTACTCGCAATGTACTACTACCTAGACAGAAGAATGTAGTGACCACTCCTCTTGTTGACCTTAAAAATGTGTATCCGGCTGCGGTGGTGGCGGGTAAAGTCTGCCAAACCGAATGTCACGGGTTCGAATCCTTCCTGGGTAGGAAATTTACATCTCCCAGGACATGGTTGTGTGTGTTCGTCTATATAATAAATACTTAGTAATTGGCTTTGGCTGTTAAGTATGTAGAGATTATTATTATCTACCTTCAACTGCAAATAAAATTAGGACTCGTCAAAAACTTCTGAGAGCCATGGACAAAACATCACATGGATTCATGTACTTACAACAGAAATTCCACAACATCAGTAATGCCAAAATTAAGGAAGGAATATTCCTAGGACCCCAAATTAAATAATAAATGAATGATGACAACTTCATTGAACTACAAAGTGATGTTGAAAAAATGGCATAGCTGTCTTTTACAAGTATCTGAAAGAACTTTTTAGGCAATCATAAGGCGCTAAACTATCACGATATTGCACTAGTGATGGGCAAAGTCGGTCTTTTGAGAGATATCGGTCACGCCTATCACTCCCACTCGTGATTTGATCATGAGTGTAAAGTCATGATTGATTGATGTTCCAGCTAGTGATCTGTTCAAATTACCTACGATCAATGATCTCTCAGGAAAGTTGTTATTGATACAAAATCTTAACGAATGCTGCTCTCGCTGGCCATTTGCGATCCCTAATACAGCCGCATGTGTGACTCACTCACTCACGTATACAAATTCCCGACCACTTTCAGATGAGCTAGGAGCCTAAAATGTTTCACACACCTTCCTTGAAAGAATTCATCTGAGGAAAAATCCCAAAATGATAGAATTTTTAACCGGAAATGACCCAAAAAAATGGCGGAGTTTTGGACTTTTCGAACAGTGGACTTTCTTTTTGAATGGTGGGTCGGATCTGAAATCTGACGAAATTTTCACAACGGGGAATTGAATTATCTTAAACATGCAAAAAAAATAGCTGTTCTACGCTTCGTAGATTTCTCAACAGGCACAACAGGTTTCCATTTTTGCGGTTTTTTTTACTATAGCTCCTAAACTAGGATTCTGATTTGAAATCTATTTTCCCCAGGGATTTAGATCTCATCGTGACCTACAACTTCATGCTTTTTGTTTTTTTTTTTTTCTAACTCTTATAGTACTCTGGTAGCATGATGCCAAAGTCGAAGTTTGGTAAAACTGTCAAATGTTTCTGAAACCTGACATGGGCATGCACCTTGGCATGCCCTTTGCAAGTAATTTTTAAAAACCTGGACTTTACCAATAGTAGACTAGTAACATGGCGCCAAATTCGGATGTTTGTGATACTTGCTGTTTTTCGACTGTAGCTTCTGAACTAGAAGTCGGATCTCGAATCTGTTTTTTTAGACCTCATTCAGGCCTACAACTTTATTCTATTCATGCTTTCCCATTCCTTTTAGTTATCTGGCAACATGGTGTCAAAGTCAGCTTTTCGTGAAACTCATGGTTTTTCGACTGTAGCTTCTAAACTAGAAGTCAGATCTCGAATCTGTTGGGCAATTTTTTTAGATCTCATGCAGGCCTACGATTCTCTGCTATCCATTTATATTCATCCCTCGTAGTTCTCTGGGAACATGGTGCCAAAGTTGGCTAACTCATGAAACTCTCTCTAATGTTTCTTTCCCTTACGCCCTCACCAGTGTAGGTATGACCTTGAAAGTCGGCAGGGGTATGCACCTTGACATGATCTTTACGGATAATTAGCAAAAACAGGGATTCCTTCGTAGTTCTATGGCAACATGATGGCCAAGTGAAATTTTCGAATGCTTCTTTTCCTCACGTCTTGTAGCTGCTAAACTAAGAGTCTGATCTCGAATCTGTTGCATGGCTTTTTAGGTCTCATCAAGTCCTAACATTTATGCCAATCATTTCTCACTAACACTTATAGTTCGCTGGAAACATGGTGCCAAATTTGGATTTTTCTGTTATTCCACTGTAGCTTTTTAACTAGGAGTCGGGTCTCAAATCTGTTGGGTGTTTTTTTTAGATCTCATCAAGGCTTACAACTTTATGCTTATCCTTACACTCTATCACTTATAGTTCGCTGGCAATATGGTGACAAGTCAAATTTTTTTTAACACACGAAGACGTTGGGGGTGAAGCCCCAAACGGCGACGGTGAGAAAAGTGAGTCGCCGCGTGGTCTCTAGGGCAAGCAAAGCGAGTATATACTTTAATCATGACCGATGTGTACAGGTACCTTGTTTAGTGCCGGTTTCCATGGAGTTGTTGGTAATTCTTCGAAAACTATTGAAGGCACAATTGTGCAATACGTTCGAAGGTTTGTTATGTTCTTACACAGTGTTCTTGGTTTGTGATTTTAAGCATAATTAAGAAGTGTATTAGAAATATCCCTTACGACTACAAAAATATTAATAATTGACATATTTCATGGACCACAAATTATTCAAAACTCATAAAAACCAATGATAAATAGTAACATAGAACGCTGCAAAAATTTAATTTGGAATTTAGTTTGAACCGATCAACGTTTTCATTTGGCTGTAAGAATTTAAAGCAAATTATCCGACTGTAGCACTTAAATTTAATTTTCAATTACAGTCGGTATCACTTAGTTTCACTTGTGCAAGAGACTTAATATTTGTCGAGAATATTGAAGCGAAGGCTTTATAAGACGAAGGTTTATCGAGTGTTCAAGTGACAATACAATTATGGAAATTCAGTGATTACAAATTATTAAGTTATATATATGTATGTACTATATGTGCTGTGACGTATTGCGTGTGTTCTTGTGGTGATATTTTTCATTTAAAGATAATTTGTATTAGGTAGACTTACGCTCCTAATGAATGTCTCAAGACAGGAAATGAGTTTAAAGTGTTGCATAATCTTTGCAAGAGTCGGATAAGACTGATGACTGCAATTAGTTTGTTGTTTCCACTATTATATAAAATTTGGAATCAATGCGAATTGAAATTAAGTTATTGACTACGTGGATGCTCTTGAATTTTAAGTTAGGCAGTTTACATCCTCAGCGAAAGGATGCTGATTGATTTGTGTACTTAAGCAATGCAGGTATTATAGATAGATAGATAGTTATAGTTTTTATTACACTTGTTTCAATAAATTTTGCCATCTCTTTATTTTATCTCATTATTGTATGGCCGGTCTCACATCTTGTGATCGATAATTGATGTCATACAATTATTCCTATCGTGATCGGTAAAGATGAACTCCTCGGTCATTGGAGAGATCCAGTTCATCGATCAATCTTTAAAGAGAACTTGATCTCGGGATTATATCAATCATGACCGACCCATCACTATATTGCACAAGAATTTCTGAGATCATACCACCATATGGGATGTAATATGTCACTGAAACTGCATTTCTTGAACAAGCATTTAGACTTCCTCCCAGATAACCTTGACACTGTTAGTGGTGAGCACGGTGAACGTTTTCACCAGGATATTTCACAAATGGAAAAGCTGTATCAGGGCAAATGGAGTGCTTCAATGCTGGCAAACTACTGCTGGATCGACTGCTGCTGGAGACGTTTCTAAAGCAAAGTTTTGCAGGAAATCGGAAAAGAAATATTTTTAGGTATGTTTTCTTAACTATAAATTACTTTTATGCTATTTATTTATTTTATTCTTTCGCATACGTACACTTTTTTAACCTTTTATGTTTAGAATTAACCCCTTCCCTTGAAGATAAATCTAAACTGAAATAAATAAAAAAATTAGGAAGGTCATTGTCTTATTCTAAGAGGACTGTGGAAAAATATTCCTCTGCATGTTTTGTTATACATGTGATGGATTTCCTATAAATAGTATTTTAAGGCCAATGCATACATAGTCTGGGACAGTGAAGCAGACACTCGAATTTTATGAAAGAATTTGTCTTTTTTTTAATTTTTGTGCCCTGGGCCTTGAACCTGCATGGAAGGAAAACTTGCAACCGCTTTCAAAACTTAAAAAATGGCCAGTATCTTGATTTTTTTATTTGTTGTTCTACGGTAATTATGATGGGGCAGTGTATGTTTTATTTACAAACAATTGATATAAATTGGATAATCTGGAATTTATTTGGGTTTTCCTGGGTGTCTCAAGAAAACTAAGTCTGATGGATAAAAACCACTTATCTACTTGAATTCAGCGTAAAAGTCCTATTAGGATCAGGTATTTTCCTTCATGTGACAGAAAAAAAGTTTCATTTTGTAAACCAGTGTTATCCTAGATAAGCATGATAATAAAAAGCTTATTTTTATGCATAAAATGTTGCAAGGTAAAGCAGGTATTAAATCCAGAACTAAGAACCAGATTCAAGAACTAAAGCTAAGAACCAAACCAGAACAGAAAAAAAGAAAATATTAAAAAATAAAAAAACACGACTGCAAAAAATAGCACTAAAAAGATAAAAACAAGATTGGTTTTCGCTTCGTTGAATAAATATTCATTAATATCTGTTAATAATTTTTCATTACGAATAGGTGTTGGTGGTAATCTTCAACCATGTGTCACCTGGTATGCCTTTTATCAATTGGGAAATTTGGACCTTCAATTAAAATTTTCAATGTGGTCGCGGGCTGTCTATATATAGTATGTGTATATTTGTTATGCTACACTGTATAAACAGCCCCCCCACTGCATTGAAAATTTTAATCAAAGGTCCAAATTTCCCAATTGATAAAAGGCATACCAGGTGACAGATGGTTGCAGATTGCCACCAACACCTATTCATAAAAAAACATTAACAGGTATAAAAAATATTTATTCAATGAAGCAAAATTCAAATTTACTTTTAACTTTTTAGTGCTATTTTTGCAGTCGTGTTATATAATTTTTAAATATTTTTATTAAAAATAATGTTTTATGAACTGAAAAATCTTATTACACACAGAATATATGACAACATTTCATCAAGTTGTGACACAGTATTTTAGTGTTTCATTCCTTCTTCTTGACGTGTCTTACCTTGACATGCAAAATGTAGTAACAATGTGTAACACGCTTTGTAAACAGTCAAAATGAAAAATTGCAAATAAAAATGTATTATTATTGTTGCTTAGATAAATCTCAACTGCAATTCAACTATCTACCAGCATTGAGTTCCAACCTACAGAGCTCCAACACCTTAAAAATGCCAAGTGTCATCTCTTCCAAAACGATCTGATTACATTCCACCCTAAGTTGAGTATAGCTACAGTAAGCACTTGCCTGTGTTTGGGCCAGGTTTCCGTGTCGTCAGCTTCACAGCATTTTGGCCACAGAGGCAGACAATAGGAGCATCTCCAGCAGTAGATGTACTAGGGAATCCACGAGATGTTGTGGCAGAGGATTCACTGCTCAAAGTTGTACGACTTGCTTGGCTGTTTGGGAATGCCGGAGGAACTTGGCGTGAGGAATTGCGGCTGTGAAACCCACTGTCTCTTGAATAGTTTACATTGGTGGAAGCTGGTTTGAAGAAATAATGCATTCATTAGATGCTACCTCCAATATGAAGCCATAATTGTTTTCGCAGGTTGAATATAATTCAACACAACCACTCACCTGGATTAGGAATTTGTGAGAGGCTACTCTGGGTGGAAGGAGTTCTGGACAGATTAATGTTAAGGCACTGCATGAAATCCTCATCACATCCTCCCAAGCAGCCTTGATACTCATCAGGATAAAGGGGCATCAATGAATTCCTCTTGAATTTAAATTTCAAAAGATGCACTCGTGGTCCGCACTGCAAAAAAAGTAAGAAGATACATTACCACTTTGAACCATGCCAAATATAGAGTAAGGATGACAAGGAAAATGAAATATGTAGAGATAATGGTCGTTCCACCTGAAACTGACGTAAAAATCATTCAATTCATATTCTGATAAAACATATACATATTAGGCTTAATATAAATAACAAATTCTACCTTGTCACTCCATTTTTTTCTCAAATTTAACTCAAAATTACACCATTACATCGGTTTCACCTCGATAAGGCATCTTCTGGCCAGATACTTGCTCATTTATCGTAGCGGATCGTGAGGTGAAAGATTTGTCGGCCCATTGTTTTGGCCGTGGGTTTGAGACTACCCACCGCTCTGAAATATTAAAATTCTCTAAATACTTTGTTACATAGTTTTATTGCTGTACAGCCTATTATTTTTATGTCCTTATGCTCATATACCCACAACTATGCATGTGTTTTCTATGTTGTTTAGAGGGAAATGTGTCACCGCCACAGGGCCGGTTTAAGGGGTAAGCAAAGTACGCGGCTGCGTAGGGCGCCAAGCAAAAGGGGGCACCTAAGCACTTAGTCCAATGTTCAGTACTAATCAAACAAGGAGATTAAAGGTTGAGGGTTGATTTACTCCACAAAATTATTGTAGATGAAAGGATATATCGTAAAGTGGATACTCATACCCGGCACATTACTCCATAAAACATGAGGGGCCAGGGGTATGATAATGGCTCCAACATGAGAGGAAAGCATGTTGGAGTCCAGAAAAGAATACTTGATTTGAATTCTAGGGCATTTTTCGTGCCATGTGGAAACCACTCTATGAATCTAGTGGTTAACGATGCTGTTCTCTCTTGCCCTATTGCAGTTGATTGTTTTAGTACAATTCAAGAAATCTTCAACTTTTTCTCTAGTTCAACTCACAGGTGGAGTATTTTAATGAAACACGTATCCACTCTAACAGTGAAACCCCTCAGCACTACTCGGTGGGAGAGTAGTATTGAAGCCTTAGCGCCTCTTAGATATCACATTGAGGAAATATATGATGCTTTGTATGAAGCCTCTCAAGACCAAAAACTGGATGCTTTTAGCAAGAACTCCGCTGTAGGAGTACTAAGAAAACTTCAAACTTTCAAGTTTTTGTGTTGCCTGGTAACGTGGCATAATATCCTTTTTAAAATAATAAACATGGTAAGTAAGACCTTACAAAAAACATCATCTAATTTGCAAAAATCAATGGATCCCGTGATAAGTGTTCAGATATTTTTGGAAAATATGAGATCTGATGAAGGTCTCAATAGCATTATCATAGATGCTACAGAACTGGCAGAAAAAATTGGCGTTTCTGCCGAACTTGAAAAAGAAACTGAAGTTCGTCCAAGGAAAACAAAAAGACAATTCTACTATGAAAGTGAGGATGAACCGGTTCAGGCTGGACTAGCATCATTCAAAGTGAATTTTTTCTTTTTAGTGCTTGATACAGCAATCGAATCGCTTAAAGAGAGGTTTGAACTCATGGAGAATCACAGCAAGAGTTTTAGTTTTCTGTACGATATTGAAAATCTTCATACATGGGACAAGAAGAACTTGAAAGATGCCTGCACACAACTTCAAAATGTTCTGAGTGATGGAGAAGAATGTGACATAAACGGAGTTGAACTGCTCAACGAGCTAGACATTTTTGCGCCTATGCTGTTACCTGGAAGTTCTCCAAGTAACGCCTTGTCGTACATAACAAAAAATGATTATATGGATACATTTCCTAATGTTTTTGTTTCCCTAAGAATTCTTATGACGCTCCCTGTTTCAGTGGCAAGTGGTGAAAGAAGTTTTTCTAAGTTGAAACTGATAAAGATTTATCTTAGATCAACCATATGTCAAGAATGTTTGAATGGACTGGCAACAATGGCCATTGAGAATGATTTACTGAACCAAATGGACACTGATTACATTCTAAACAAATTTGCCAAAATGAAAGCTAGAAAAATCTCTTTTTAGTGTTTTAAGTATAAATTTCAGAAGTTGGTTTTTATTTGTCGAGTAAATAAATGGTCGAATTTCTTGAAAGCTGAGTTGTGTTGTATTTATTGATTTTTCTCTGAATTTTTATATATAATTGGTTTTTAAGCCCTAAAAATATCACATTCATTATATAAGAGCAAGCACGTTATAAGTTCACGCTGATATTTAAGTCTCGACCCTTATTCCTGAAGTATTTGCATTTATTTTAAAATGTATCCAGAGAGAATCCCTACTACCTCTCAGGTTATTTTTGAGGGGGGGGGGCGGGATGTTGTTCGCTTACACTAGAAAAATATGCAATAAGGGCATATCCAAATATGCCCTGCACCGCCACAAAACAATGATAAAACTTCGAAAATAGAGGAAAAAGATTGAGTGACGATGATATTCCCGATTCTATTTATGCCTTGCCTCCAATTGAAACTTCAGCTGAGACTAATGAAGACTATGGAGAGGAGGACGATTTCGATCCGTATAGATTGAACCGTAATCAGTTGATGGCTCCAGTGGAAGTGTCTTTCGGTGAACGTGATGATAAGTGTGAAGACATTCCTTATGTAAAAAGTGCAAAACTTCTTAAGAAGCTGAAAGTAAATGAATGGGTCAAGGGAGATACTGGTGATGTGCATCCTATACCAGTGCCTGGAGATAAATACATATTTCCTTCCTCCTCTAACAATTTCGGAATATTCCGAGCTGATCGACTTCGTGAAATTATTTCTCAATCGAGAAGTATTCGAGGATTTGGTGTAGTACACATCAACATATTCCTCTAAAAAACAATATCCTCCATGCGACTAGTGATGATATGTATGCGCTCAGAAGGATTTTACTTCTATCAGGCTACAATTCATGCCCTACCCGTAGAATGCATTGGGAAAATAGAGCTGACACCAAAAATATGCTTGTGAAATACACCATGAGACAGAATCAGTTTGATGAACTATTTCGCAATTTTCACGCTTGCGATAATTTCAAATTAGACGTTAGTGAATTTTTCATACGATTAGCTCCATTAGAGCGTTTTGCATCAATTGATGAATCCATAATGATAAAATATTTCATAAAGTATTCATACAAGCAGTTTTTGAAGAAAAAGCCGGTACGTTTTGGTTATAAAGCTTGGTCGTTGGCATTCAAATCAGGGTACTGTCTGCCATTTATGTAATATCAGGGAAAAGAGTCTTCCAATGACCAGAATAAGAATGAATTTAATTCTCCTTGTTTTTACCAATTATTTACAAGCTCTAAAGTAATACCACAACTCTCAGAAAGAGGAGTAGGTGCTACTGGTACTGTTCGTGAAAATCGAACGGAAAATGCGCCATCATATCAGAAAAGGACACGGAGAAAATGGAAAGAGGAGCAATTGGCAAATGCGTTGAAAAAGAAAGAAATATTATCGCACTGGAATGGAAAGATAGCAATGCAGTTTTACTTCTCTCAAACCAATTTGGCATAGAGTATTTATCAAAAGCAGCGTGATATTCCTTGAAAGAAAAACGAAAAATTGAGATTGCTGAGCCAAATATAATTAAAATGTACAACAAATATATGGGTGGAGTGGATCAAATGGATATCATATTTCCAATAATCAGACAGGTATACGCGGTAAAAAATGATATATGCCTATTTTCTTTGGGACCATAGATGTTTGTGTAAACAATACATAGCTTTTCAGTAGGTCGTACGTGAGTAGGTGGGATAAGCTAGAGTTTTTTATGCCAGGTTGTTTATTCACTCTGCAAAACCAATGGTACAAAGCAAAAAGTCACTGGTCCATTAAAAAAAGTAGAGTAAGTTAATATCAGAAAGAGTTGGGGAGGTATTTGGTGGAAACTGCTCAACCAATAAGGAACGGTGTTAATTGTAAAAACAAAACTGTAACTGCATGTGAAACGTGTAATGTCCACTAACATGATAAATGCTTCATTTCTTTCCACAATCAAATATAAATATTTATTTATATTTAAACATTGGATGAAAGAAATAAAGCCCTAATTTAGCAAATGTAATTTTATAACGAGTTTCCTTATGTATATGACAGAAAAAGATATACGGAGAAAGTGGGAGTTGACATGTCATTTTATGCCCCATTATCCCAAGTGGTCGTTTTCGACCTCACCAGAAAAAAATTTTAACGGTTAAAACTTAAAATGCTCAGAGTTTATATGTTGCTTGTACAACATTTAAATACATAGTTAACTTCCTGTGTGCCAAAAACACAATTTTGGAATTCTGGGCATTCGGAGGTATTACAGAGTGCACAGTTGTGAGTTTAATGGGTTAAACTCAGGTGATCTAAAAATTTTCGATTTTTACTGACTCATCGGGCAATTACAAATCTTCCATGAAACTTTCAACCCTGTTTCTTCATTTTAAATGCCCAGGAATTCATACAAGTGAGTCAGTCAGTCAGTTTTGTAGCTTTATAGACTGCACAGACCACCGTGCTACCTAGTTGTCTAAGAAACACAGGAATTAGCATGGGGTTTATAGGAACAAACACCCCCAGGAGCAGCCCGTAGAGTGCACTGAGAGGTGGCAACAGGGCAGTATTTCACCCACCGGCAGAGGAATGACGTACACAGAAGAGGAAAGGAAAGATTGACTCAGCCACACAGACAGTGGCAAAGATATAGAACAGGCGAAGCTCTAAGATGTACGTAGATTTTATAAACTTTTATTTGTGGTACACAACCACGGCACAATGGAGCAACAAAAATGGAAAGGTGAAAGATTTGAGAATTTTGTAGCTTACAAAAGCGATGTTTGACAACTCATTTTAGGCTGAAATATATATTTTACAACAGTTCAAACCTTTCAAATCTTACTAAAACAAAAATAAAATTGGTGGGTTAGACAAACATACAAGAAAAGGGCAAACATAAAGGCCTGCAACACGTGTGCCCAAATTGATAATGGCACGTTAGGAGGCAAGACACCTACCTGCAGGATATACCTTTAAAGCATCACATACCTGGAGCCATTATGTGTGTAACCTGTATAAAATGTCCAAAGCAAAGGCGAGAACAAAATCATACCAAACTTAATAAAAGCATACACCATCTCAAAGTCACACAGGCCAAAATCTACCCTTGCCAAATCACTAATTGTTCCATTATTTCCATAGTAACTCACTACAGTACACATTTGAACTCAGTCAGCAAGAATTAGGGGTTACTTACTGTAGAACAAGTTTCTCGTACAACTTCCAAATGAATGACATCACTAGGCAGCCAAATGGCATTTCGACACTCAGGATAGTTGGAACAGGACACGAAATATCCATTGGCATCACCCCTGCGTTGCCGCACGACCATTGGATTTTGGCACTGGGAGCACGGCATGACTTCTTCAGGGAATCCCGTCATTCCACCATCTTGAGCATCATCATTATTAGGAGCAGCTCTTACTTCCTCATTAAAGTACTTCCCCAAAGCTTCATCAATCTTAGTAGCCTAAGGAAATAAAGGATTACATTTACATCTTACCCTGTAAGCCACCGCAAGGGACATGGGGGTAAGAATGTTAGGACACATGAGGAGTGAATAGGGAAGTGGAATTGGAAAAGACACAAAAAATGAGAGGTCTGTTGATGTAATATTTATGTGCTACACTCTATTTTTGAAGACGTCATTAATGGTGAAAAGGAAGGAGGCATTTTTGTGCCAATCATTTCAACACTGTACCTCTCTTATTAACATGATTTCTTCTCCATTTTTAATAAAAATCTTCTATCATCAATTCTACAAAGTCAAGCCTGAAACAATCAAATTTAATGATTGCTTCTGTCATGGTTGCTACAAAGATGGATTGTGTGGGGATGAAATAATATTTTCTGTGTCATCCTTAACCTTGCATCATTGAATTTTTCAAGCACGCCTATGCCTAGCATTGTAGCCTCCTAGTATGTATCTGGAGTGTCCCAACCTAATCCTCTCATTTTCTGTGTTACACAAACTGCTCAAAACAATTTAAAAAAAGGAGTGGTTTTCCTTATTTTACTTCTTCTGCAGACTATATATATGTATATGTATTTCTGTCCAGGGTCCCAAATGGTTGCTTAATGATTATTATAACAGATTATTGGTCAGCCTACCTTAAAATAGCAATTACCTGAACTTTGAACTGCATTACATATATTGCATATGTGACTGATGTTCACTTCCATGATGAAAGAGAACAAACTTTGTAGTTTCCAGAGAATGTATTACACTGGCACGATGTTCTTTTTGCCACACTGTGTGGCATAGTCCATCTGGTGATATGCATACATCATGCCACAGTAAAATTAATTCTTTGGAAACTACAACATTTGTTCCACATTCCACAATGATATTCAGTGTGGAATAAGGGGGACAGAATGGCCACAAGCTATGATGTTAGCCATTGCTTGCGGGAGTAGACGAAGAAACTGTTCAACCATCTCCTCAGCAGAATTGCCCTAAACAGCTGGGTGCCTGCGGATGCATGCATTGAACTACAAACAGGCAGTTCCGCCTAGCTCTTGAAAGGCAATTGATGGACCAAGAAGCATCAACACTTACCAAACAATCAAATGTCAGTTAATGCATTTCTTATTTAGTTTCCAGGATTTTTAAAAATAATTACGAACATACAGTTATTTCATTGATTTTTTGTGTTTATTGCCTGCCAACAAAATTACCACAGTTATGCAGAATAATTATTCCGAGTGATGTTTTACCTTTTATCTGTATCAGCTTGAGCAAATAATTTAGTCTTTTACACTATATAAATTTATATTTAAGTTATAACATTCAAAGATATTTTATAATTACAGATGTAAGTAAACGAGGATGGAAAAGACTAATATCTCACGCTGAGGCGGAGACGACACCGTCTGGGAGAGAATTCTGTTTTTCCTCAACCTCCATGGAAGACCGACAGAATTCAATGTCAAGTAAGGATCTGCAGCCTTCAACGTCAAGGCAAGACCCTCCCACTCCGATTCTGCCCTCCTAGATTTCCACTTCCTCCAGGAGGGTTTATATGGAGGAGGAGCTGAGGGAGCTCCTGGAGAAGAGCGATTCCGATTTCTCAGAAAACACAGAGGAATGACGATAAGAAAGAGAGTGGGGAGGAGGACCAACCCTCACTATCAGGTTCACCACTGCCTTTTTCTAAGCCTGATCCCGTTACTTCCATTGCCGGCCCATCCCCATTGTCCCATTCTTCTCTTGAACCCACTCACCCTACTGCCAGTCCTTCCCTACTGGTGCATCCTTTGCAATGGTTCTTAAGTACATTGACCCCTCAAAATATCCCATTCCGAGAAAATCCTGGCCTAACCACCCACCTGTCTTCCAAGGAACCGATTGATTCCTTCTGTCTCCTCTTTCCAGATTCACTCGTTCGAGCATTAGTTGATCAGACAAATAAGTTTGCTGAATATCTAATTCAGACAATTGAATTTTCAAAAGCAAGAATTAGGCATTGGAAATAATTAACTTATACTGAGTTTTTAACCTTCATCAGTATTTAGTTCCGCATGGAAAGTATTCCCATAAACAAGATATCAGACTACTGGATAGTGGATGGACTAGTGGATGAAGATGGAGGCTTGCCGACAAACACCGAATGGTAACTAGAACCACAGATTTCTTCCCTTCCTTCATGTTGAGATTGGAGACAACAGTAAACTACGAGAGTACTTTAAGTATTAATAGTGCTATAAGCACCACTGGTACTAACAATAAGCATATTGATGGTAAAATAAGTGCTGATGACACAATAAGCACACCAATACCCACAGTAATCACACAGTCATACTTAAAATACAATGTTGAATATGCAGAATACGTGGCAACCTAGCAAGCAGAGATCAGATCTTTACACAACAAAAGCCAGAGTAAGAACAAGTAGGTAAGACTAAGCTCCTTGGAGGAGGAATTTCCCCACTCACGCTCCTATTGGTTACCTCAAGACCACATTAAGCTCCTCCTTCTGGCTGGCCCCACCTCCCCACACACCAACTCATTTGAAATGGACTACAACACTGTGGCACTATGTATAAACAATTTCACTTTTTGCCCTTTCCCTCTTTCTATTCCTTTTCCCAATTTTCCTCTCACCCCCTATTCTTCACCTCTAGTCCCCCAACACCTTCTGCCACACACCCTAACAGCTCGCATGTTATACAGTACGTAGACATAGCATCCTAAGTGAAAACATCAAAAATTCCTAAAATATAAGGGATGACATTTATATTACAACATCATAAGTTTCAAGAAATGAAAACAAGAGAATACAACTACGCCATTAAATATTTATCAAAGCAAGACTTAAAACATGACACTGCCTAAAACTTCTCATTTATGGAATTGTTTCATAACCTGAATAACAGCTGTCTTGATTTCAATATCATTTAGTAGCTATTGTAAAATTATGCAAGTGTTATTTTCATTGTTACAAAGTAAGACTTCTTTTCATGGTTATTTTATGCCACATAAATACACTCAAAATTATGTGCATTGCATTAGAGTAAGTCAACGCCACTTTTGTATTTACCCTTGGCTTTATCCTTGGAACAAGATAAAAATTTGCCAATTGCCATTGGATTATAGTCATAGGAAAATTTCCAACTCAGACCTCCAGTCCAACAATACAAGACATTCCAGCATATCACATTGCAGACCTTGTGAAAATGATGAATTGTATGCATACATATAGTGAATCCAGTCAAGGATCAGAATACTAGTGAGGAATTTTATGGGTTGCTTCATTTGCACTTCTAAAAAAAATCGAAGCATCTGAGAAACTTTAACATAAAATGAGCATGTTAGGTCCAAATTGTAAATGTTATAATTTTGATCAGATGAAACATTCTGAAGGCAGAGCAAAAAGCAATGTTCAGCATATGTTTCACAGAACATTCAATGGCCTAACTTAGAAAAGAGTTGTTAAAATACATATGCATTGTTACAAATTATTATTATGATATTTTGCACAAGGCAAATTACAAGGACAGTTTTTTCCTTTTTTTATTGCTAGAAAAAAGATAGGAACATAGGAATATGAACCAATTTATTCCAAAAACATAAAAAAGAGAATTACTCAGCGGAGGAACTTATTCAAATTTCATACACCACAGATGTTCGAAGTTTATACATAGAAACAAAAAACACCCAAGAGAAATTTTAATGGAATAATCAGAATGAAAATTAATACTACACCCTAAATTTGGCCTAGGCGCTACTAAAAACAGTTATGTATTTACCTGCTCCAGGGCCTGTTGAAAGACTTCCCTGTACTTGGAAATCTGCTCGGCTAAAACTGCAGCAGGATCTTTTGTTCCCAAGGAAATACTGAACATTTAAAGAGATACATATCAGGTGAATAAAATAATGCAGTATACTTCTGACAAAAACAAAATTTGAACTACAAAGTGGGAATAAACCTAATTATAAAAAAATAGATACAGAAGTTATGATGAAATATACTTAAAAGTTGCTTGGCACAATATGCCAGTTACCTACCATTTCAAGTCACTTTCCAGCTCAGCTCTCAAATTCGGCTTTGACATTGGGTAGCCCATGTTATCATAGCCCTCCACCAATCCCATTCCTAAGTGGCTGGGCATGAAGTTGATCTCATTATGCAAGCCCACATAATCCCTCGTCTTAATAGTTTCAATGTGATCAGCATGAGTGGCATCGGTGCCTAACATGCAATGGACAGGATGGAGAGGAGTTAAGCAAGAGGAGTGATATTTTTTAGATGAAAGTAGACAATTAACTACAGCTATTTCCATGGAAATATTGATGTTCAAAGAATAAGCCTTCAAACAGGTACTTCACACGTTGAGTACCAGCACTCACTGCCTGAATCACCACCACTGCTTTAAGTCAAAAGAAAACTCAGCCGTACAAAAAGGAACAGCAATTGAGGCAGTAGCATGTCAATGTAGATCAATTTAATCCTTAGGATTATCAGGACATTTATAATAGCTACCTCAACTGAGGTGAGGTGTTTGTCTAGAAACTAAGTAAAGTAGGTTTCACTATAAGGGTTAAGGAGATTAAATAAAGCAAACATAATTTTCATGTCTCATGTAGAAAAGCATGAAATCTTATCTGATAATATAAAAAAAGCCTTAATACACCATTTTTCTTACAAAGTAAATCTTTAATCAAGTCTCAATATACATATTAACCTGTAAGCCACCACAGGACATGTGGCAGGAGGTGGTGGTACACCAGGCATGAAAAGGGGATGGAATAAAGTAAAATAATACAAATAGGATGAAATTGAACCACATGGTAACAGAGAATTTTGGAGCCCCTCTCTGTTTTTGCTATAGTCACAAATGATGTGAGGAAAGAAGGAATTTTTGTACATATCAGTTTGGCACAGTCGTCAGCAGGCAGTCACCGTGAACGGTCATATGCTACGCTCCCAGTAGTGAAAGCGTGTATTTCGCAATGCCTGAAAACTGTGTTGTGTGTGCCAAGCCACCCAAACGCACGCAGAAGACTCTTACATGTGGTAGCTGTAGTGCAGTTCACCATCTCTCCTGCACTAATCTCACCGAAGCTGATCTGCAGGAATTAGAGGACCTGGGAAAATCCTGGATCTGCCCAACCTGCACTTCGGAAAATTGCAGCAAACGGCGGGACGACACACCCGTCGGCTCACCGTCCTTAGCTCAGCGGACCCCAGCCCCCTTGGCATCTTCTGATGGTATGCTGAAAGAGCTGCTGCAGCATGTCACCGACTTACAGGATGGCCAACGTGAGTTCGAGAGATCCATTAAAGCCGAACTGTCCTCAATTAATCGTACTCTGTCACAGTGGCAACGCACGATCGAAGAGCATACAAAGAGCATTGCATTCCTTAATGAGACTCTCAATTCAATTAACACCAAAACTGATAACATAGTTGAAGAAAGCAAGGCTTTGCAAAAACGTACTGATTACTTAGAAATTCGCTTAAGTGCTACAGAGCAGAACTCCCTAAGGAATGTCGTGGATATTGATGGAATTCCTCAAAAGAGCGATGAAAAACCTGAGACATTAGTCTGTCAAGTGGCATCTCTACTTGGAGTCAATTTAACCCCTTAGTGACATTGACTATTCGTATTGGGTTAGTGCCCGGTCAAACAAGAATGCCTCTCCTGCTCAACCTCTCTTAAAAGTTCGGTTTCTTCGGTACAATCTCGTGTGTGAGTTTCTTGCAGCACGACGTGCGAAGAAAAACTTCTCCACAAAAGACCTTGGCTGCGATGACAATCATACTATATACATCAACGAATCTCTCAGCACCTTCAACCGTCGACTATACTCCGCTGCTAAGGAATTAAAAAAGCAGGGTAAATTGAAATATCTGTGGGTTTGCAATGGGTCGATCTTTGTTAGGAAAGAAGACGGGGGATGGAGAATCACTATGCGTTGTGAAGCCGACTTCGAGATGAGATGAGGTTGGCAACGCAGTTGATACTTCTGACGGTGATACGGGGATAAGTCTACCTGAACCTGTGAAAGCTTCATCTGCTCAATCTCTTCGTTTGTCCCTCGTGAACTGTCAGTCACTACTACCTCACTTTGACGAATTTAGGGATCACTTTGTGGTGAGCTTGTTTGACGTTATCTGTATGACGGAAACTTGGCTAAAACCAGTTGTGTCTGATGATATGGTGAACCTAATGGGTTACAATTTAATACGCCATGATAGGACTGGCAAGAGAGGTGGCGGTGTAGGTGCCTTTATTCAACAAAGATTGAATTACTCCATCTTAGCTACTTCCCCATCTGAGTATTGTTTTACAACTGAATTTATTATTATAGAAATTTCTGGATCTGTTATGTCAAAATTATTGTTAGCTATAGTATATAAGCCACCTAAAATTACTTCTATCACCAATTTTGAATCAACGTTTCTACGGTTTTATCCAACATATAAAAACATCATTATTGTTGGTGACTTTAATGTGAATATGATGAATCCTGAAAGCTATGATTGTTTTCACCTAAAGAATTTCTTTCACTGTAACAATCTTCACCTGGTCTCTTCGCAACCTACTCACCATACGCTAAATAGCCATACCTGCCTGGACCTCTGTGTTGTGGATGACATGGAGAAACTAACGAACTTCTCACAGTCACCAGTGCCTTTTTTATCTGCTCATGACCAAATATCCCTTTCGTACAATTTTACCTTTCCTTTTGCAAAACTCCCTACTTTTGTATTTCGCGACTTCAGAAACTTCAATAATGAAAGATTTCTAGAAAACCTACTTTCTGCTGATTGGTTGCGCATGACTCAGTCAAATTGTATCGATGATACACTCCAAATTTTCAATGATTATCTTGTGAGCTATTTCAACCGACATGCTCCTGTGCGTATCTGCCACCCTAAACGCCCTACCTCCCCATGGTTGACCTGTTACATTCGCAAAAAAATGGGTGAACGCAATCGCATACGTAGAGCCTTCATTCGTTCCAAGCACAGCCCTTCACGCCATATAAAAACGACTGAGGGCCGAAGTCAAGCTTTTGATAAATGAATCCAAAAGAAACTATTTCTCTAGTGCCCTTTCCGGGCTTCAAGAACCGAAGCGCATCTGGAAGGAACTACGTCAACTCGGAATAGTCCGAAGCCGGCAAATTTCTTTGGCCTCTAATCTCACAGTGGATGAACTTAATACTTATTTTACATGTCTAGTAAACACTGATCAAGATAACTCTCCTCTTTATTCTCCTCCACCTAATTTTCTCGATCCCGCTGTACCGTTTTCTGACCAAAATTTCTATTTTCAGTTTATTACTCCCGAAATGCTAAATAAATTTATCTTTCGGTCCAAATCCAATTCTACTGGTGTGGATGAGATATCATATACCATGATAAACAAGTCTTATAAGGTCACTATGCCATTTATTCTTGACCTTCTTAACCATTCACTACTATCCTGCAAGTTTCCTACCCAATGGAAGTCCTCTTTGGTAACACCAATAAAAAAGGTCAAAAATCCTTCAAACCCATCTGATTACAGACCCATCTCTATATTGTGCACCATCTCCAAAGCTCTAGAACGTATCGTCCATTCGCAAGTAGTTGAATTTCTTTCCCAGGAAAACAGTTTTGACCCATTTCAATCAGGATTTCGTAATAACTTCTCCACTCAGTCTGCTTTAATAAAAATAACGGACGACTTATGTCATGCCATAGACAAAAAAATGGTGACAGTGCTGGTATTATTTGATTTTAGTAAGGCTTTCGATCGAGTAAACCACACTATACTACTTGAGAAACTGAAAAAACTTAACTTCTCGTGCTCCGTGCTAAATTGGTTCTACTCTTACTTAGTTGGCCGTTATCAAGCAGTGAGAGATAGTCAAGGTAATCTCTCAACTTGGGCAGCAGTCACCACTGGTGTACCCCAAGGGTCTGTCCTTGGCCCCCTATTATTCTCTCTGTACACACTCGACCTTCCTAAATGTCTTAAGCACACCAGTTACATGCTCTATGCCGACGACCTCCAAATTTATCGCAGCTGTTGACCATATGAAATTGACGAGGCAGTATCAAAAATTAATGAAGACATTTATAGAATAACTGAGTGGGCCACGCGTCACGACTTCATCCTAAACTCAAGTAAAACTAAGGCTATTATTATCGGTAGTTCCAGGATGCTACGTAACATTAGCCACATTACGACTACCAGTATCGTGGTTAATGGTATCCCTATTCCATACTCCAGTAATGCACATAACCTAGGGATTACGTTGACTGCTAACTTATCATGGGATTGTCATGTAAATAATATTTCTAACAAAATTCATTCTATACTTTATCAGTTAAAAGTTCACAGAAACTTACTTCCTTTTAATACTAGAAAAACACTTATATCATCGCTTATTTTCTCTGTAATAGATTATTGCTGTCTTGTTTATAACGACCTCAACGAAGAAAATAATCTCAAACTTCACCGGGCTTTAAACTCCTGCCTTAGGTTCATTTTTGACCTTCGCAGGGACGTACACATCACCCCCTATTATAAACAACTAAGATGGCTCAACGTCAAATCCTGTAGAGAATACCTTCTGGGATCCTTTTTGTTTGTTCTATTTAAAAACAAATCACCCAAGTATCTGCATGATTTGTTCCTTAGTTGTCCCTCTGTCTCCACAATGTCCACTAGGTCTGATCCTAATCAATTGTATTTTCCAGGGCATCGCACCACAGCTTATAATAAATCATTTCTTGTAACAGCTTGTCACATATGGAATAAGATGCCAACTGATATTAAAAATTGTAGACCTGTTAAAACATTTAAAATGAAATACCATGATTATTTACTTTCCCGGGTATGACATAAGTTACTCTTATTATTATTTTTTTTTCTTCAAATTTGTGTTCATGTTATTATGGTTCCTTACTCACTGTATCATTTGTCTATTGTTAGTTATTAATACATGAGTTTTTTGCGTTAATTTACATTTATAAAATGATAAAAAGTTTGTCCTTTTGTACTTGAAAAGTTTGAAATGATGAAAAGTTTGTCCTTTTGTACTTGTAAAAGATTGTGCCTGCAAAGTGTTTTATTATTATCTTTGTTCTTTTGGATTTTTTGTCCTGAACAATAAATATTTTTCTTACTTACTTACTTACTGATCTCTCTCATTTTGTTGCCTCTATCAGTTCTACAGATATGGTAATTATTATTATTTGTTACTTTTGTAATATTCCACTATGAGTCCACGGCAAGCATCAGGTTAGTGCGCCATCATTATGGCCGGAGACTCGGGAGTAGGGTGACCAGATCAAAATTTTCAAAAGCAGGACATTTGAAGGAAAAAAGTAGGATATTTTGAAAAAAAACCTGACAACACATTAAATTAGTTTTCATTTGGTTTTCACTTGTATATCATGCGGCCAAAATGTCAATAGAGATGATGGGTAGGGACCCTGAAATTTCGCGAATGGGTTTTTTCGTGAATTTTTTTAAAAGAGCATATAGGTTGTTATTTTTATGTTTAAAGCCCTAATAAGTTAAAATTTGCCATTTTAACATTAACGAAATTCACCGAAATTTCGCGAATAACTTTTTATTCGCGAAATTTATCGGTATTTGGCTGTTAGTGCGATATTTTGCGCGAAATTTCACTTTTTTTAATCCTATCGTAAGATATTTTGCGAAAATAAAACATGAAATTCTTTAAGTTTTATTTTGATATGTATGTAAAACGCGTAATGAAAGTCGCCGTCCCATTTGGTGAAAAAATGTTTGCAAACTCATGGTGAGAAATAAATAATTATTATTAACGTGACCACGCCGCTATCATCAGTCTGATGATGCACGTAACCATGATATCTGCGTATATCTCCCTAGATCGCATTCATGGTGGCGCGGTCGGGCACATAGTTTTCGTCGCGCCGCCGAAATATGACCTAGTATTTATCCCGATGGATTCTTCAAAAAAGTTGCCATTCAAGCAATTGCGCTTATGAAAGATGATTTCAGAAAGTCTGCGCATAGCATTAATTGGACAAATAACTACGCTAGACAAGAGTATCTTAAATGTGTTAGCGGTTGGGCGAAGAGACAAATAAAGTTGTCAATTGGACGTAATAATCGTGCGATCTTATTCAAAGAGCGCTCTACCGAAGCTGTGACTGACAGGTCGTAATTACTCCTCGGGTAGACAAAATGAGTTATTTAAGGATAAACTAACGAACTCACTGACTGATGTTGAGTATATTATGTTGCCGACTTTATGAAATTACTCCGGCGCGACGGCAATCACGCCGCAGCGAACTGATTCGGCGGCTGGAGAGTCGCCGGCATGGAGGGGCGGTAAAAAGTACAAGATGGGGACAAACTAATATTTCCGTATGATGCGGCGCATTATTTGTCCCGAAAGAAATTTTTAAAAATTAAGTGAGGCAAGCCCGCATTAATTCTCATTTCGAATAAGTTGCGGCGTCGCCGGCGCGACGGGGAGGTACCTACAAAAGACAAGTCTTCTCAGGCAAATATTTCCGATTCTCAGTATCTCTGGATGAACTAGTGTCACCACACATTTATACTTAGTTCGATCGGATCTACTGTTGATCATAAAAAGAATCTCTGTAGACCATAATGCAGAAAACTGTCAGCATATTTGATCGCCAAAAGGAGTTTGAAAGCGATGGTTTATATATATTTGACGCAAGAAGCAAAATCATGATGTGCGAATTTTGTAACATCCGAATCGACTGGAGGAGAAAAGATTCCATCGTAAAGCTAATAAGGGGCAGCAGCAAGCACATCAATTATGTCCAAAGATCGAAAAATGTTGAAGGACGACGACGGATGTTGAATAAGCGACAAACTGTCCATATCAGACACAATCAGCAATGGAAAAAAAGTCAAGCAAGAAAAAGAGGTATTGATTTGTGACCCAGTTAGTAATCTGACTTTTATGTTTATGCCTTTTATGTCTATTAATTTTCCGAGGGATATCCTCCAGCACCCCTGATTCGTTGAGGGGCATTGCATATTGCATAATTTAGCAACTGAACTTCGCATGCAGCAAGAATTTATTGTGTTGAAAATTTGGGAATAACTGCAGGAGCAGGAAACATTCCAGGTGCTGATACCTGCAGTGCAAAATATACTCCACAAGTTGCCAAAAGAGAAAGGAGCAGATAAAGGCATCAGAGTAAAGGCCAACAATTTGCAATTATGTGTGATAAGACCACTGACAGGAAGGGTCTGTGTGTATTCATTGTCTTGCTAAGGATACTGTCCTGCACCGTGGAGCAGGAGATCTGTGTAGGGGCAGTTAAAATGCTACAACAGGCAAATGCAACTGAATGCTCCAGAGCTGTAATGGCTGTAATACAAGAATTTGAAATTTCTTACGACAATTCCATAGCTTTGGTAACAGATTCAGTTAGATACATGACTTTGTGTGCCCAAATGTGTAACATTCTCTACCCTGCAATGACACATGTTTAGTGTTGGCCCCATTAGCTGAATCTTGCAGCCAATTTGTTTTCTACAGAGCTTCATGACTTGAATTTATGAGTGTCCAATGGAAAAATGTTCTTTCTCAACACTAGAAAAAGTAAACATAGATATATTTCTTTCGTAAAAGAGCGCTATCCAGAAGATGAATCAAAGACAACTGCTTTTCCATCACCAGTCACGACAAGATGGAATTCTTGGTTCAAGTCAGCAATTTATATTGGGGAACATATTCAGGATATGGCAGACTTTAGCAAGACTGTGGATGAGGGAGGTGTTGCAGTGAAATACTTAGCTAAATTAGAAGAGCAAAACATTCAAATAATCAAAGCCAGTGGAACTTTTCTCAAAGAACATGGGCAACAGATAATTTACTCCATCGTCACCTTAGAGGGATCATCATTTCCTTTCATACATAAGTTGCAAAGTAGAATTGATGGCCTACTTCACAATTTTAAGATAGTTAGTAAAGGTTTATTAGGCAGACAGACAACTTCTGCAATGAATAACCTTAAGTCAGTGGTAAGGAAGGGAGAGTTAATACAACTGTACACAAATCTAGGGAGTTTGTGTGAGGTTAAGTTAACTAGGCTTTTAACACCAGATACTGCCCAGAATTTGACTTGAAGTGTGGGAAAATTATTTGATGTGAAGAGCATTATCCAAAACACTGAAGCATCCCTTGTGCAAACAGCAGCATCCATTAATCTTATGAATAAACTTGACAAAACAGTGCTACTTACTGGCTATTTGTGCATGCAATCTACCGTAAAAGAAAAAGTGTAAAAAGGTGAGAAAGTTTATGTGCTCCATACATTTCTGAGCATCAAGGGAGACAACAGTGAGTTTGTGGAACCTTGTATATTTGTTTTGGGTTCCATGTTCAAATTTGGACTGTGAGCGGCCTATTTCTTCATATAGAAATATACTAAGTGATTTGAGAACCAATACTTCCCCAGAAACTTTGGAAATATGTACAACTTAACATAATCTTTGGCTCTTCATGTGACTGAGTTATGCCACGATATGTGATTCCTGTATTAACAATTAAGACGTACCACAAGTATTGATATCTTGTTAAAACTCTACTATGGTGAATTCTATTCTAAGGTATTATAGAGTATCATCTTCTGGGGGTCCTCCCACCTATCAAATGTTATATTTAAAATTCAGAAAAGAATAATCAGAATTATAGCTTCTCAGCATTACTGTTTATTTCTTATGTAATTTATTTATATATTTATTTCTTATTTTATATATTTATAAATGGTTATATCTTTCTACATGAGTCAACAATGAAGTCCATTGTATGAGTCAGTTGATAAATAAACAACTTTTTCTTTTTACCTGTTTCATGAAATTCAAGATTTTTAACCTGCTGTCACTATGATTTTTTACAACTTTCCCTTGACATTTTTTACCACTTTTCAGGGTCCCTACACATTATGCTTTGAATACGCAAAGAAGCAGTCCCAAGGAAATTGGTGATTGGCAACCCCCACAACACAGTCCTCACAGGCTGGGTGGTCTTTGAGTCACCTTTGTAATGGCGTGTATTATGTTGACTATCAATGAAGATTAGATAGAATAAGTTAGAAAAATCAATTTATGTCTCTAATACAATTCTTTGTTTGTTTAAATTGAGAAATACGTAAATATTTTTTTCACCGCCTGAGCATGAAATTTGCGATTTTTGCACCGCTGGGGCTATGATTTTTACACCGCTTTCCATTGAGTTTATTTACCACTTTTCAGGGTCCCTAATGATGAGTCAATAAAAATGCATCACACTGAAAATCAGAATATGTTGCATTTTTTATGTCCTCCATGAAACATTTTGCAACTTTGTTACTTCAAGTTTAACATATTTAGTAGGTCAAACATTTTTTTCTACCAAAAGTGTCTAATAACGATTCTTGGAACGATTTAGTAATGCCTGTCTAATTGCAGTCCTCCCTTTGATCTTTTCCCTGCCCCACGTGTTCTCACACAACAAAAAAATGCGTGCTATTGCAGGTTAAAATTAGAACAGGAAGCGGATATTGATCTAATTGCCAGACTCTGTTGCAAGCGTTGTGGCTGTTAACCGGACGTAGGACTGAAACTCGTATTTTTTTACAAACATTAAATTTCCCTTTAAAATGCATATTTTTCATATAAAGACAGAAACAAAATAATACAGTTTCCCTCGGATATTATGCTATATGCTGTATTTCAGCATTTGGTACATAATGTTTTTGAAAGGTAGAAAACAGGACAATTTGGCTTTATCGAAAAAAGCCAGCTGGATGCTCACATATTAATAAAAAAGCAGGACATGTCCGGCGAAATCCGGATGTCTGGTCACCCTACTCGGGAAGGATTGGGCAGTTTTGACAGCCGCGTCCCATGATCATCGGATAGCTAGCTATGCAGCATTAGGGTCATACATGTGCAGAAGATTCAGTGACCCCAGGATTACAGCCTTCTGTAGGTGTGCCACACAGGATGGAATGCACTTGCGATCTAGCAGCAAGCCCTTAACTCCACAGAGCACACATATGATGAGGACTACTAGTTTCACAGAGTGTCCAGAGTACTTTTGACGAAGTTCCAGGGTGTCCGGTGAATCTTAATTTCTTTTTCCACTGAGTTTTCCAGGAAAATTTTTGCATTTTCCAGGTCTTGTTCAGGGTGTCCGGTGAATCTCAATTTCTTTTTTCCCTGAGTTTTCCAGGTTTTCCAGGCAAATGTTTTGCATTTTCCAGGGTCTTGCTGCACTTTGTTTCCAACATATTTTTAACGAATTTCTAATAAAATCGGCATAATGTTGCAAACATGAAAAAACGAAAAATTTCGGCCCCTACTATGAGTTAAAAACGTAAGAGTAAACAAGGAATGTGGAGTATTACGGGTTTTATTTCAACCAACAAATTAACAAAAACGGTTAACTGACAACAAAATTCTGAGTCAGGTGCAATTTGAACACAATAAAGTAGATTCAGACTAGTTTGATGAAGAACATGTAAATAAAAGAAACTGGTGTGACATTTTTCAATGAGTGCATTTCCGATTCAATTTCAGCAACAAATTTCTCGGCTTTTCAAGAAATTACGTTTTTTTGGTTTGCAGCTCTTGAAACTTTTGCAGTATGTACCTCTTTCTTATTCTTTTTCTCTTGAGTACCTTTCTTCTTCTCCCAAAAGGCTTCACTGTACTTTAGATGAACATTTCGGAAACTGTGAATTAATTGCTTCAGTATAGGTACGGATCTAACGCCCAAAAACATTTAATTATGCAAAACAAAATTGTATTTTTTGGACAATACACGAATTTAAATTAGGTTGGATTGCCCCTGTACAGTGGCCCTGTCGACTACGAACCCGAGGGCCGTGATTTCCATACGCAGTGACCGCAAAATGTATTTCCGCTCCTTCAAAAACATTTCTGCAAACATTAAAACGAGGAGGGTGGAGATTATTTGGAAAGGATTATCAATTACATATATAACAATACCCAATTATCCATTTAGGTTGCCGGCCGAATGGTTTTCGTATAATACGGGAAATGCCACTGCGCATGCTCAGACGTTTAGATTTCTCGTAAATTTGGCCACACCAAGAATTCCATTCGTATGGCTCTTCGAACAGAATCTTGATTTCCGCGTGAAACTCTGTTTCCGGGGACAGATTTCGGCATCAATTCCGATTCATTCGTAGCGGCCATTTTACATGGGAATTATTCCGTGTGGAATTTGCCTTGTTATGCAATCGGCCCCCTAGACTGCGCATAGGGAGAGTGGGGTGGGATGACGAAGCACAAGCTGAGAGCGGGCGCACAGCTATGAAAAGAGTAAAAAATGAAAGGCGCGCAAGGCTACGCTGAGCCGAGTATAATGCAAGCAAAGGCGCAGGTTAAACCTCTCTATCTGCCTTGATGGAAATCGGCTGCCATGCATTTTCCAGGGTTTTTCGGAAAAATACAAAAATTCCCTGAGTTTTCCAGAACAAAATATTTCCCTGAGTTTTCCCGGTTTTCAAGGTTTTCCAGGTCGCCGGACACCCTGTTGTTGCACTTTGTTTCTAACATATTTTTAATGAATTTCTAATTAAATCGGCATATTTTCCCAAAATGAAAAATATGAGAAATGTCAGTACCTAATTTGAATTAAATAATAGTGTATACATTGGAATGTGGAGTATTACTGGTTTTATTTCAACCAACAAATAAACAAAAATGGTTAGCTAACTGACAACAAAATTTAAGTCAGGTGCAATTTGAACACAATAAATTAGATTCAGGATAGTTTGATAAAGAACTTGCAAATAAAAGAAATTGGTGTGAGTTTTTCAATGAGGGCATTTCCGATTCAACTTCAGCAACAAATTTCTCGGCTTTTCAAGAAATAACATTTTTTTTGCTTTGCAGCTCTTGAAATTTTTGCGGAACCTCTTTCTTATTCTTTTTCCCTTGAGGCCTTGGTACCTTTCCTCTTCTTCGCTAAGCCTTCACTGTACTTTGCATGGGCATTTCGGAAACTGTGAATTAATTGCTTTGTGATAGGTACGGATCTAACGCTCGAAAGAATTCAATTATAACAAAATTGTATTAGTTGGACAATACACAAATTATAATTAGCTTGGGTTGCCCCTCTACAGCGGCCCTGTCGATTTCAAACCCGAGGGCCATGATTTCAACTCGCAGTGACCGCAAAATGTATTTCCACTTCTTAAAAAACATTTCTGCAAACATTAAAACAAGGAGTGTGGGGATTATTGGGAGAGGATTATCAATTACAGTAATTCCTTGTTAACACGTACTCGCTTCCTGCGAATTCCAGGATAACACGAACCCAAATCATGGTCCCGGTAGGAATGTATAGTGTATTATGGACTTTTGTTCATTTAACACGAATTTCGAACAGTTTCCGCTATCCCTAGAGCCAGTTTGGTCACTTAAGGCAAACTGCTTTCGGAGTGCAGGTAGCCATGGCTACCCTACAACAAAAACAACGTATAGAATACAAGATAAGAGCAACAGGGATGCAACGGTCCCTACGCGTCGTGCTTTGCACCCCTTCGTCCATATTCCAGCCTGTTTGCTCACTTGAGTAATCCTTTTCCCTCGTGATTCCCGTGAGCTTCTTGCTTCACAACACCATTTCATCCCACTGGGAGTAATCCTCCTTTTAGTTAGTAATTTTCCTTTCAGTGAAACAGGAGCCAACAACGGGGGGAGAGGGACTCACTCCTTATCTTATCTTTTGATCTTTCTAGGAAGTAACCTTCCATTGAAGTGCGAGGTCAACTGGTTTGAGGAAATGAGTTTGGACACATCGTTTTAGTCTGCTACCGTCGATGAAAGTGAAAGGTCTAGCGTCTTGTTTCCTGCATTGGATACATATCTGCGTACGACATAAGGTTTTTATCCAGGTGTGACTAAAGCAGTTAAAAGTTTAAGTTTTGCAATGAGCAAACGAAAGCAAGCAAGTATTGATCTTCAGACAAAGCTTAAAATATTAAGTTAAGTGGATCGTGGAGTGCGGAACAAAATCCAGATTGCTCAGGATTTTGGGATTTTGAAGTCGACACTTTCTACGGTACTTAAGAATCGTGTAAAAATAGATGAAGCTGCAGTGTCGGGATGTGTTGGGCTCAAAGCAAAGCGTATGCATGGAGCTCATTACAAAGACATTGAAAGAGAGAATGGAGTGGTTTAATCACATCCAAGAAGCAAACGTGCCCTTAAGTGGGCCCGTTATCCAGCAAAAGGCAATGTCAATTGCTTCCACTTTGGGAATCAAGGACATCCGGTGCTCACCTGGTTGGCTGTGGCGATTTCAAAAACGCCATGGAATCTCTTCCCAAGTGGTTTGTGGGGAAGGAAATAAAGTGGACGAGGGACGTGTAAACGAATGGCTAACAGAGTTCTAACTTCTCCGTGAAAAGTATGCTCCTTGAGACATTTAACACCGAAGTCGCATAGTTTTAAAACGAGATTTAGCAAAAAATAAAACCATTTTCACGGATCTCTAGGCATTATGGATGAGGAAATTCTAATTTTTTAACAAATTAGCTCCTTGAGTTTCACTTGTTCGCTGCAATTCCTGGAGAGGGCAGCACAGAGTTATAGCTGTAACACCAATGTAGTGGGAATATGTGTAGGGTTTTTATGTTGGTCTGTATGGCTGTCATGGAAATGGAGCACAAGTCAACTGCCGATCTGTTTTGAAGCACACAGTACAGTGTCATCAGATGTAATAATGAAAAAATAATAATAAAGAAACAGTAATAATGGGAGCTTTCCATTCTAGATGCTGAAGTTAGCACTGATTGGAGCACATCAGCACACATAAATGGTGATGCATGGAGTGATGTACAAAGAATAAACATTTGGTAAGCTACCAGTAGGTGGCACTCTTTATGTTCACCATAGTCACGACCTGATTTTTTGCGTGTAATTATCAAATTCCAATTTTAAAATGTGAGCCTTTTATCACAGAGTAATTAAAATCTCTACATTATCGATGCTTGATACGTACACTTAAAATAAGAACGAAAAAACATTGGATGTGAAGTTCTTTCATTGGTTAGGGCTCATGAAGTCTGTTCCCCATCTGTTTTGAAGGGTACTGCTTAGAGCATAGAAGCTGAAACAAATTAAATGTAGCACCTGCGCTGTTGTGTTGTGAAGTGAGCAGTGCAATGAGCAAATAGAAATGTGTTACCAATGTCTTATATTGAATAGAATTGCAATAACATGTCATCCTTCTATTTACTATTATCTAACTTTTGCATACATGTACCGTATTTGCACGAATCTAAGACGATGTTTTTTTCCCTTCCGGGCTTCTGAAGAAAAGTGGGTTCATCTTACAATTGGAAGCAAAATCCATGACTTTTTTCCATTGTGGATTTCCAAAAAGTCTTAGAATCTTGCAAAAACTGTACATTATTTTTTCATTAGTTTTAAAAAGTTTTTAAACTAAAGATGTCATTGTGTTCATAATATATAAAATAGTGTATATCATAGTGGTTTATAGGGGTGCTGGATCGCCTCAATGCAAAATTCAACTCATGGCAAAATTCTACTTACCTACGTCAAAATTAGACTATAGTAGTGCCTCACGGAACCAATTAACAACATATGACAAGGTTTATCTGTACTTGTAACTAGGAATGTAAGAAGACCGAGAAAACAGACTGAAGGAGTAAAAACTCCAGCTTATTTTTTCTCTTCAATAGTTAAATAGGAAATCATGGAATGAATTCAGACAATACAAAGACTAACAAGGGGAGTATCCAATAACCAGGTCTAGGATCTTGACGAAATTTGGCAGGCAGGTAGTCCTTGAATAGAGTTTTAAGAATCACCCCCCTTATCAGGTTATAAATCCATTAGTTTAAACAAAAAACGAACTTGAATATTTTACAGCATGTATAATGCATAGAATTACACAAGAAAACAGCAAGGAGAAGTGGTCTAGGGGTAGAACCCCTGGCTACAAAATCAAAGGTCCTAGGATCAAGCCCCACAGCCACTGATACTTTCTTCAATCGTATTTTTGTGTTGAGAAATTGTAAGAAATATTTGTAATATGCTTATCCGGAATACGTTTCAATTATTTTACGTGTAATGTTAATTTTTTCTCAGGATTTCCATCAGAGCAGGTGAGTGGCTGCTGCCAAGCTAGACAACCGGGTCAGGCGTTCGCCAGCAGCCAATCACTTGGCACACTAGAAATCCTGAGAAAAGTTCATATCATTCGCTGGGAATGTACCAGATCCTTTATTTGACGTAATCTTTCATGCATAAATGCAAAACCTTAATCTTATTCGCCACGGAGATATATATTCCTTCATTACGGCTCATTCGAAAATGATTGTTTAAAAGCTGATGTAAAAATGATGATTCTACCTCCTATAAATACATTCTGATTGTTTGGATTGTTACGATTGTTTTTTACAAACGGTCGAACACATGGTCCAAATAAAGTTCATATGTGTCACTTAATAGCTTTCCCGAATTTGAGCAAGTCACAAAAACATTTTGAATATGATTAACAGTTTCTTCAACTTCAAGTTTCACTTTCGGACCAAATCGTCCGGCCACCTCTTGGAAACAGATAAATACTTTGGGTAAAAGTGTACCAGAGTACGTTACACTGTATTGGGCTGTATATGAATGAGTCATTTTATTTAACTGTCTGATACACACTTCTGTAGTTTTTTCTCCGCGGTGAGAAATCGTCCGCCTAATTTGGGCCCAATATTCACATCCCGTTTGGTCAGCATTGATCACTAGAGTAGGGTGATATTCTGGAATGATCTTCCTGCTTTGCTCTTGGAAAAGAAGGGCAGATCTAATAATGTCATCAGAAGACAACTTCTCCTTAAAGCTAGCGTACCATGTAACCTTTCTCTGCCTAATTCTATGCTTTCGTTTGAAATGATTGACCCAAGGCAATGAAGCCCCAAAATTAAAATTTTCATTCAAAAACTGTATTGAAGCTGTCGCCGCCACTTGTTGGACCATTCTTGTGTTCACATGCTCTCCATCAGCCTGGAACTCACAAAATAAATCGTAAGTCCATTTGTTTATCATTTTCCACTTGTCTCTTCGGGTTCCTCCTGATTTTATGCCTCTTTCCCAGGGAGTGAGGTCCTCACGCCTTTTTATCCGATGGGTCACTCAAGAGCGTAAAGAGTAGAGAGACCAGTTTGGATGGAGCTTCGCTATTGTTTCGGCTTTCACTTTGGTATTCAATGAGATTCTGACTATTTTCTTTGGAGAGGGATTCACAACGAAATCACTGGAGGAAGACGACATTCCTTCCACTGCATCATCAGTATCATCTGATAAAGATGACACTTCCAAATGGAATTCAGTCGATGCCAGATTACTTTCTTCCAAGAGATCTTCATCAATAATGAAGTCCATCTCGTGCATCATTTCCAAAATTCTGTCAAATATTTCCTGTCCAATAGCTGCGGAGTGTTCTGATATCACTTCATTTTTTCTTTGTGATATATATCCGCCTTCTTGAAGTAGATTGGCTCAATGATTGAAAGCATCAGAAAATAAATTCTGCCATTCCATTAGGCTTTCAAAGATAGACGATTATATTGTGTGGAAGATGTATCAGGGAGGGATTCCATGATTGAAAACTGATAAAATTCCTGGGGTAACAAATACAAATGAAAAGTTAATGCATGTATGTTCAAAATTTTAATTAGTATGTTAGTATCACAGAAAATGTTTCAATAAATACTTCCATTATTATGACTGCAGAGTAAAAACTTCTATTTTCTCCAGCGATGAGTCATTGAATTCTCAAAATTACACAGCATAGGAAAATGTTAAAAGCACCCAGCGAATTAAAACAATTTTTGTGATATAGATTTCGAAGGCGTTTGATACATCCTGAGTACTGGGAAATGCACTAATCATGCAAAAGGATGAGCCTTGAGAACGGAACACAGCGAGGATGTTCCTTGTCTCTTTCATTAAACTGGATCTAAAGAAGCGACGCCTGACCCCGTGGTCTAGCTTGTCAGCAGCCACTCACCCGCACTTTCCAGATGGAATTGGGATGGGATTCCGGATGGAAATCCCGAGAAAAAATTAGCATTACACGTAAAATAAGTGAAACCCATTCTGGGTAAACATATTAAAAATATTTATTACCAGAGAGAGTCTTAATACAAAAATATGATTGAAAAAAGTAATGGTGGCTGTGGGTCACAATCCTCGAACCTTTGGTTTCGTAGATTAGTGCTCTACCCCTAGACCACTTCTCCTTGCTATTATAATGTGCAATTCTATACATTATAGATGCTGTAAAAATATTCAAGCTAGTTTTTTGTTTAAATTATTGGATTTATAACCCCATAAGGAGGGTGATTCTTTAAACACTATTCAAGGACTACCTGCCTGCCAAATTTTGTCAAGATCCTAGACCCGATTACTTGGATACTCCCCTTGTAAGAGGTCTGATTGAAACATCAATGTACAATTCATTCGTGATAACTTGGCTGGCACTCAGTAGTCTACTGTGCAGGTGGGCCTAGTCCAACTCAGAAAATAGGGGAAGCAGCGCTTACCGAGAGAGGAGCCATGCGCAAACAGTCTTCCCATGGTGGAAAGGGAGGAGGAAAATAGGGGAGGACGGTTCCTCTTCAAATCTGAAGTTGAATGGGCTGACTTTTTTACGCCCGCATGTTGCCTATCAGCCAAGGAAAGAATACTGCCAAAGAAGAGGTAAACCACGTGAGGCTTGAAAATCCTATCCCTTGATGGGCGAAATTGTAAGAACTTGGACTAGTCCGAACCAAAATCGTTTACTGCACATGACGTATGGCGGGAAGATACCCCTCCAATGTTCCCCCTCTCCTCCACTTATTTCCCCTCTCGCAAGTTGTCATCGGCCAGGTTAATGCGAATGAACTGTAAATTTTTTCCCTGTCTGACCCTGCTAGAGAGTAACATTAGCCTGCTCATAAAATTTAAAATTTTTTTAACTGCAGTTAAGAACACATAATTCCACAACCAGTTAAATATATAATACACATGCAATATGAAAATGACTACAAAACTAAAAAATATCAATAACAATAAGTTTATCAGAGATTCAATAAGTTTATCAGAGATTCAACCCATATTATTACAAAAGTGGGCCAAAGTAGTAGGCACACTTTTACAGTACCACTGATAGGCACACTAAAATGAAACCACATTTTATTTGCCTGATAATTTTAACTCAATAGGAATGTTTCAACTAGTTCCTTCATCAGTATTAAATTTAACCCATAATTAGAGAATCTTTACTCAAATAAATAAACTAACTCATAAGACTGCATCCTTACCAATTCCATGTTTTTCCATCAGGGCAATCAAATCAGCTTCCGTCAAAAGTTTTGGTGGCTCAGTCTCTCCTTCTGACATGTCTAAAGATGTAGGTTTAAAGGTTTGCCCAACAACATAGTTATGGATCTCTTTTGCTTCCCATTTCTTATATGGATAAACATCCAAGTAGTTTCTTGCAATTATTGTCAACCCACTGGCACAAAACTATGAAGAAAAAAATAATAATTTTAAAATCAATTATAATAATACAAAAGTGTATACAAATTTAAATGTAAAAAAAACCTTGTAAATAAGCTTATAAAATATTATGATCAAATACTAGTATTCTACCACAACATGTATGATTCTTTGTAATAAAGTCTGAATTCAAATATTTTAAATTTGCTGCTTTATACGCACATAAGGAACCTTCTGACAAGCCATGTGGCTCAGAAGGAACTAGTATGTATATGACTTAAAGGTACTTAATAAACTTTGTATTGTAAACTGTCAAAAAAAAACTTCTCTATCTAACTCATTAACAAGTAAGAACCTGATTCAAAGGTGAACAGTCACAAGCATGAAGTCACAAAATGCATTGTATTGTAGTTATCTTCAAAATCAGACTGGTTTACTAGTACATAATTAACAAAGAAACAAGACAGTAGAAAAGATAATGGGACGAACCGAAAACGAACGACGATAAATAGAAGAGGAAAAAAACCAAAGGATTTTATTATTAAAGCTTTATAATCAAGTCAATGGCCTGCCACCATTGAAACACCAGTTCCCACTCTGAGTAAAGAATCATGAAACTCAGCTTGAACCTGGATAGGTGATTGCCACCTACCTGTACATTACTATCCAAATTGTTCTGAATACCGTTACTTCTGTCAAGTGGCAAACAGTGAGTGCAAAATTACCTCATCCATTGAAGCACATTACATACATATATTTAAATACTTCCAGAGCAAGTTTTACAACCTTTCCTTCTTACTACTTGATCTCGATCTAACATATATACTGTCAATAACAAGTGGAGTCAATGTTTCATGATAGTTGGGCAGTAGCAGGTGATTTATCAGCATGAAAAACAGGTAAAACAGCTTCCCATTTAAACACATGAGACATTAGCTTGGTACGGTGGCTGACTCAAGAAATTCTGAGAAAGATAATATGTAGTAATGATGAGCAACCCAAAATATACACACCTTACTTACAATCATACAACTGCAACTGAATAAATTATCCCAACATGCAAACTCTCTATAAAAACATACAACCGTTAAGATTTATCCTTTCCTAACATTTAAGCTTTCTAGTAGCAGTTAACAGAAAATAATAATGAGTACGAAAATGATCTTCACTAAATATTTTATATATTGCATTGAAAGAGGAAAAAATCAAAGAACAGCTTGTATCGAAGAGGTCAAAAACTATCATCTAACATAATAATAATTATAATAAGAGATGAGGATAATCAGAAGGAATTGCCAGACATTGCCCAACAGAAACAAGAATGGAGATCCAAAGTAGGTACTGCACGGAAAATTTCCAACAGTTATCCAGGAGGATTGGGTTGACAAAACTGCATCTTTAAAATGGCTCCAGGATGGCTATCTTTACCCCGAGACCGAAGGTTTTATTTTGGCTATTCAAGACAGAGTTATATACACCCATAACTAAGAAAAACATATTCATAAACTAACAATATCCGATAGATGTAGAAAATGTGGATGCACTGGTGAGTCAATTGAGCACATAATGGCAGGATCCTCAGCTCTTGCAGGGAATGTGTACCTGAATAGACATAACCAACTGGCAAAAATAATCCACCAACACCTGGGACTAACTTACAGGCTCTTAAAGAAAAATATCTCACCACACTACAAGTATCAGCCAACTGCTGTAATTGAAACAAAAACCCATGTTTTGTACTGGGACAGACCGATACTCACCTACAAAACTATAGATTACAATAAACCGGATATCCTATTAATCAATAAATTAGAAAAAAACGCTAATTTTATCGATTACTAAGCCACTAAGCCACTAAGCCACAACGTAAGGTCCACCGAGAGAGAGAGAAAATCTCAAAATACAGAAATTTAGCCGACAAAATAAAAAATATCTGGAAATTAAATGATGTCAGCATTCACCCAATAGCAATCTCTGCAGAGGGAGTGATGTCCCATATGTTTAAAAAACAAACTGAGAAGCTGGGAATAAAAAAACTAATAACTAACCTCAGGCAAAAACTCCAAACTTGCCAAATCGTGAGGAGATTCCTAAGCCAAGAAAATTCGGACACAGTAGGATAGGGTGAATTCTCTTCCTGAACTTCCGAGCCTAATCCTAATCCACCTTTAGGATAGGTGAAAATTTTCCAGTTGGTGTAATACTAGCTGAGAAAGTGTGACAAGTCGAAAATAATAATAATAAAAATTTTTTATTTGTTCTGTGGGATTTCTACAAATCATAGAACACGTCATACATACATGTAATTTAAAAATATTTTACATGTGCTTCAAACTCATTCAAGGAATAATACCTCTCCTTTACCAGAAATGTACATAATTCTTTCTTAAATTTTATAACATTATCAATTTTCTTTATTTTGCTAGGAAGATTGTTGTAGACTGTTGAGAGCCTGTATGTGGGACTTTACTTACTGGGTGTGTAAATAAAGTTTCAAGACTGGTCTCAGAACACAAAATTTACTGAACACTTTCGTACATCGGACTAAAATTCTTCAAAATAGGTGCCTTGAGAATCCACACACCGCTGCCATCGAGATTTCCACTGCTGGTAAGCTACCTGGAACTCCGCAACCGGAATGCTATCCAAAACCATCGTCGAAGCCTTTTGGACCGCTGCGACGCTGTTAAATCACTTCCTTTTCAGGTCTCTCTTCATCCGAGGGAACTAAAAGAAGTCACTGGGGGCGATATCGGGGCTATAGGGTATCTGCGGCAGCATTGTCACGTTGAACCGGGTCAAAACTTCTGTGACGGCGAAGCAGTTGTGAACGGGCGCATTGTCATGGTGGAGCACCCAGTCGTCTTTCTTCTCCGGGCGGACGTGGTGGACTCGATCCTTTAAACGGTGGACCACTCCCGCGTAATACTGACCATTGACAGTCTGTCCGGCAGGCACAAACTCTTCGTGGATCATTCCTTTCGCGTCAAAGAAAGCAATGAGCATGCTTTTCACACGTGACTTGCTCATGCGGGCTTTCTTCGGCTTTGGCGATGCGGAGGTGTGCCACTCCGAGCTTTGCCTCTTCGACTCAGGATCGTATTCGAAGACCCAAGTCTCAATACCAGTAACCACTTTGTCCAAAAAATTGGGTTCGGCTTGCAAACGTTCGAGCATTTCCTGCGAAACATTCAGGCGCCGCTCCTTCTGATCATCCGAGAGCACTTTGGGGACAAGTTTTGCGCACACTTTTCTCATCATTAAATTTTCTGTCACTAGCTGAAACACAGTTTGGTGATTCAAACCCACTTCATCTGCAATCATTCTGATGCTGAAACGTCGATCACCGTTTAAAACTTGATGCACTTTGGCCAGATTTTCGTCAGTTCTGCTTGTTGAAGGTCTTCCAAAGCGTTCATTGTCCTCCACATCTTCGCGGCCATCTTTTAATATCTTGTACCACATGAAAACCATGGCACGTGACATGACGTCTTCTTTGTAGGCCTCTTGAATCATTTTGAATGTTTCCGTAAAGGTCTTGTTCAGTTTGACACAAAATTTGATCGAACACTGCTGCTCCAAAAGGCGCTGCATTTTGGACGCTCCGATTTCTCGACGGCGTTTTGAAACAGACCCTCACTGCAATCATGATGTTCTCACTCCAGCGCCTCGCCGGCAAATGCCGATGCTTGGGTCGCATGACGACACCCCCCACCACATAACCCATGGGGTGCGATCGGTCTCCGTGCGCTCCGCTACTCAGGAAAAAATCAGTCTTGAAACTTTATTTACACACCCTGTATGTTATACATGATGGAACACAGCATTACCTTTTCATTTGCGATGTCAATTTCTACAACTGTCTCCATCCCTTCAGCATCTTTGGAACAACAAGCCAAGAAGTGCCTGACAATCAACTCATACACCCTTCTATCATTTCCTACAAAAGATGAATGGTAACAGTTAGCTCGAAGTTCACCAAAAACATCACATTGCACACATATATATAATATTTTTATGATTAAAAATAAAATAGGTAACACTTAATCTGTAATCATACTGATATATAAAAATTGAATGGTGTCTGTCTGTCTTGCTCAATCACACAAAAACTACTGAACCGATTGAGCTGAAATTTGGCATGCAGTAAGAAAATGTATCTGGATGTAACATAGGCTATATTAAAAATTCATCAGGGCCCCCAAAGGCCCCTCCTGGTTGTCCCTGGTTCTAAGCAATGGGTTCAGTGCAGTGTTTTAATTTTTTACTTTTTAAAAGTACTTTCACTTAAGATAGAGGGCTGTGATTTTTTTAATCGGATGGCTGAATAAATTTTATTTCTAATTCTTTCAATCAATTTTCTTTTACGCTTCGTAATTGTCTGAAAATAATGTTTGCAGCTGAAAAATCTCATATTTTTCTCTGAAATCAACAATAGCATATTTCCTTGACAACCAGAGATTTGATTTTCAAAGGATATTCACACCTCTAGAATTTAAGTTTTCCCGCAGGCCCATGATAGCACGTAAAATAAAATAAAAAAAAAATAAAATCATTAACGTTATGACATTTTACATATGTTCAAAGCTGTTAAGTTGCAGTAAATTTACATCCACTCAATCATCGAGTTGCCTTTTACGCTGTGTTTCCCCTCCTAGGAATAAAAAATATATTCATCAACATGCCTGATAGAAAAAAGAGTAACCTTTCGAAAAAATCTTCTAAATCAAGAGGAATGTCTTCTTTGTGAATAAATGAGTCCTTGCATGAAAAACGACAGTGGTTTTACACTTGGATGCTTAGGGACATGCCCACTAGCGATCTCATGATCATCTCCCCGTGGTGTATCTCGGGTTACGTGAAGAACCGCACAAATTTCATTCTAGCCCAACCTACGGACGGGTAACCAAGTAAAAAACTGGTTCAAATATAGACACATCTGTTTCGAAACTCCAATCTTTTTTAAGAAGGCAGAAATTATAATGACGTCACTACATGTTTCTTACCCAAAAGAAGAATAGAAATTCTGCGCAATAAACGAAATCCGTGCATGAAAACCGACAAGTGTACTAAGAATCTCCATAGATTTTTTATTTAGCAACCAAAACCAATGGTTATGGCTATCCTTTTTGCCGAAGGCACAGTCCAGGTGATTGAGGATTCATAGGTCAAATATGCATAGCTGCTGTTGCAAATTCTCCTTTTGACATTGTCAACCGCTGGATTACACCCTATTCTCCAATCTTGATTAAGATACTCAACACACATATCGAAGTTGAATTGCACAACTCAATTGAGTCATTGAATGCAAATATATTTTTGCACACAAGGGATGCGATCAAGCTGTTAATCACTCAGAAGGCGGCTCAAGAGAACCGGAGGGACGAGGTGACCATATATCAACCTAGGTGCCATTTATTAAGTAGTATTTTGGTTTTCCGTGTATGAAAGAGTCCCAACAGTTACTCATCTCACCGTGCACCTAAAAAATGGTCAACGTGTCTACTACAACAAACACAACACACAAGATAGGTTACGAACACCTCAAAACACTACACTCAGAGAATTCATGGTTTTCTTTGACAAAATAAGTTTTTGTTGTTTTTCACACCCGCTGAATTTCAACGGGTACCTTCCGCTAGTGGTTAAATAAAAAGCTAGTAATACTTTAGAAAACCACAATGCACACATAAAAACACATATATGATTGAAAAAGGAAAATACATAAGGAGTATAATATAATAGGGAAAATAATAATCCAGGCGCTTTACACAATTTGGTGTACATCAGTTACAGACAAGTCTCTTCATGGTGAAAGAAGATATGGTGAAATTTCAATGTTGTGAAAAGAGAATGGTGGCACTGGAAGTCTAGAAAAGACTCAAATGCGGCTCCTGGGAAATTTTAAGTAAGTACATCGTTGCTAATTAAAAAGTAATAATCCGTTCATTGTTTAGGGCCTTGAGAAAGACCCACGACCAGTCAAAGCTCATCCTATTCACGGAAGTATCCTTGTATTTTCAAAATCAAAACATATTAGGTCTGTCAGCATGTGAAGCCTCTTTTCGGCTGAACAAGAATCCCGAAATTAGCTTCGAAAGTCTCCCATCAAGGTTGATTGAAAATCCAGCAAATAGGCTGAAAATTAAAAAAATTGTTGCTACTGCCGTAAATGTATGGGAGTGGGCAATTTACAGTAATTTCGTAAAATTTTAAAGAAAAATAAATGCCACAACCTGGGATCGAACCCCAGCTACCATGTGAGGATAACCGGCTCAGCAGCTCAAGCCACTGGGCTATGGGCTCTGTTGAGAGATGCGATAACTATAGGATTTATACGGAGGAAGATTCTTTGATAGCGTTTTTCTCTCGAACCCGAGCCTATGTGGAAGAAAGCCGTGACACTTTTCCTGCACTCTCTCTATAGTTTTAGAAAATAATTGCCTCGTTTGGATCCCAAACATAAGTCATGCGATGTCTCCTTGTTAGCAAGTTGATCATTCCTAATTCAGCGGAGGAAGCTATTAATTTTCAAAAACATCTGGAAAAAGTGAATCAATGTAATAATAATAACATCAACAAAAATGTGTAGCAATACAAGAGAGATTCCTCACCACCCAATGATGTTGTGTGCTTCGTAGGGTGGATAGGAGGATGAGCTTGATCAGTCTTCTTCCCTTGGCGAGGATTTGGGCCGTCTTCTAGCACCCTGGCAGCAAATTCTAGTGAAAAAAAACAAATTATTTGAAAGAACAATAAGTTCACTAAGAACTAATTAGAGATGTGACGGTATAAAGGAATTAAACGTGCAAGAATATTTACGTGCTGCAAATAGTAATGGTAATAATACCTCTGTTGCTACAACAAACATGGCATTGTTTATTATTGTTTAATACTAAGATGCATTACACGTAGTGGAACTGTCTGCCTCTCATTATGATTGCGAACTGTTTTTTAGATGGAGGATTCATAGATCTAATCAACAAGGCTGCCACTGCAAATACTCCTTTTGACGTAGTCAACCGCTGGATTGTACCCTATTCTCCAATCCTGATCAAGACACTCAACTCACATATAAAGGTTGAATTGCACAACTAAATTAAGTCATTGAATGCAAATATATTTATGTACACAAGGGATGCGATCAAGCTGTTAATCACTCAGTAGACGGCTCAAGAGGACCAGAGGGACAAGGTGACCATCTATCAACCTGGGTGCTATTTAAGTAGTAATAAGTAGGGACCCTGAAAAGTGGTGAATAAACTCGAGGGAAAGCGGTGTAAAAATCATAGCCCCAGCGGTGCAAAAATCGCAAATTTCATGCTCCGGTAGTGAAAAAAATATTTACGTATTTCTCAATTTAAACAAACAAATAATTGTATTAGAGACATAAATTGATATATCTAACTTATTCTATCAAATCTTCATTGATAGTCAACAAAATACACAGCTACACGCAAAATACACGCCATTACAAAGGTGACTCAATGGCCACCCAGCCTTTGAGAACTGTGTTGTGTGGGTTGCCTATCGCCAATTTCCTTGGTACTGCTTCTTTGCAGTTATTTTTTATTCTACTTTGTAACTTATGTATGAAAGGAAATGATGATCCCTCTAAGGTGATGATGGAGTCAATTATCTGTTGTCCATGTTCTTTGAGAAAAGTTCCACTGGCTTTGATTATTTGAAAGTTTTGCTCTTCTAATTTAGCTAAGTATTTCACTGCAACACCTCCCTCATCCACACTCTTGCAAAAATGTGTGCCATATCCTGAATATGTTCCCCAATATAAATTGCTGACTTGAACCAAGAATTCCATCTTGTCATGACTGGTGATGGAAAAGCCGTTGTCTTTGATTCATCTTCTGGATAGCGCTCTTTTATGAAAGAAAAATATCTGTTTCCTCTTTCTAGTGTTGCGAAAGAACATTTTTCCATTGGACACTCATAAATTCAAGTCATGAAGCTCTGTAGAAAACAAATTGGCTACAAGATTCAGCTAATGGGCCCAACACTAAACGTGTGTCATTGCAGGGTAGAGAACGTTACACATTTGGGCACACAAAGTCATGTATCTAACTGAATCTGTTACCAAAGCTATGGAATTGTCGTAAGAAATTTCAAATTCTTGTATTACAGCCATTACAGCTCTGGAGCATTCAGTTGCATTTTCCTGTAGTAGCATTTTAACTGCCCCTACAAAGAACTTCTGCTCCACGGAGCAGGACAGTATCCTTAGCAAGACAATGAATACACACAGACCCTTCCTGTCAGTGGTCTTATCACACATATTGAAACTTGTTGGCCTTTACTCCGATGCCTCTATCTGCTCCTTTCTTTTCTTGGCAACTTGTGGAGCATATTTCACTCTGCAGGTATCAGCACCTGGAATGTCTCTTGGTCCTGCAGTTATTCCGAAATTTTCAACACAATAAAGTCTTGCTGCTTGCAAAGTTCAGTTGCTCAAGTATGCAATATGCAATGCCTCTCAACGAATCAGGGGTGCTGGAGGATATCCCTCGGAAAATTAATAGACATAAAACGCATTAACAAAAAAGTCAAGAGTACTAACTGGGTCACAAATCAATTCCTCTTTTTCTTGCTTTACTTTTTTTGCATTCCTGATTGTATCTGATATGGACAATTGTCGCTTATTCAACATCCGTCGTCGTCCTTGAACATTTTTCGATCTTTGGACATAATTGATGTGCTTGCTGCTGCCCCTTATGTGTTTCATGATGGAATCTTTTCTGCTCCAGTCGATTCGGATGTTACAAAATTGGCACATCATTATTTTGCATCTTGCGTCAAATATATATAAACCATCGCTTTCAAACTCCTTTTGGCGATCAAATATGCTGAAAGTTTTCGGCATTATGGTCTACAGAGCTACTTTTTCTGATCAACAGTAGCCCCGATCGAACTATGTATAAACGTGTGGTGATAATAGTTCATCCAGAGATACTGAGAATCGGAAATATCTGCCTGAGAAGACTTGTTTTTTGTAGGTACCTCGCCGCCGCGCCGGCGACGCCGCAACTTATTCGAAATGACAATTAATGCCGGCTTGCCTGACTTAATTATTTTTAAATTTCTTTCGGGACAAATAATGCACCGCATCATACGGAAATATTAATGTTTCCCTATCTCGTACTTTTTACCGCCCCTCCATGCCGGCGACTCTCCAGCCGCCGACCCTCCGCCACGGGCGCCGAATCAGTTCGTGATTGCCGTCGCGCCGGAGTCATTTCATAAAGTCGGCAACATAATATACTCAACATCATTCAGTGAATTCGATAGTTTATCCTTAAATAACTCATTTTGTCTACCCGAGGAGTAATTACGACCCGTCAGTAACAGCTTAGGTAGAGAGCTCTTTGAATAAGATTATGACGTCCAATTGACAACTTTATTTGTCTTTTCGCCCAACCGCTAACACAAGATACTCTTGTCTAGCGTAGTTATTAGTCCAATTAATGCTATGCGCAGACTTTCTGAAATCACTTTTCATAAGCGCAATTGCTTGAATGGCAACTTTTCTGAAGAATCTATCGGGATAAATACTATAGTATATGCGTATACGCAGGTCATATTTCGGCGGCGCGACGAAAACGATGTGCCCGACCGCGCCACCATGAATGCGATCTAGGGAGATACACGCAGATATCATGGTCACGTGCATCATCAGACTGATGATAGCGGCGTGGTCACATCAATAATAATTATGTATTTATTTCACACCATAAGTTTGCAAACATTTTTTCACCAAATGGGACGGCGACTTTCATTACGCATTTTACATACATATCAAAATAAAAATTATAGAATTTCATGTTTTATTTTCGCAAAATTTCGTACGATAGGTTTAAAAAAAGTGAAATTTCGCGCAAAATATCGCACTAACATCCAAATACCGTTAAATTTCGCGAATAAAAAGTTATTCGCAAAATTTCGGTGAATTTCGTTAACTTTAAAATGGCAAATTTTAACTTATTAGGGCTTTAAACATCAAAATAACAACTTTTATGCGATTTAAAAAAAATTCGCGAATAAATCCATTCGCGAAATTTCAGGGTCCCTAGTAATAAGTCTGAGTGGCCCATTTTTGGGTTTCCCGTGCATGAAAGGGGACCAATAGTCACTCATCTCTCCGTGCACCTGGAAAATGGTCATCATGTCTACTATAACGAACACAACATACAAGATAGGTTACGAACTCCTCAAATGACCACGCTGACAGTTTTTCTTCAGGCATTGTGGTTTTCTTATAAAATAAGTTCAATCTTTTTCACACCCATTGAATTTCAACGGGTACCTTCTGCTAGTTACTTATAAATCAAGCTCTCAGTTATCCTAGAAAGATATCTCCAGCGGATACAGGGGTCCTAAAGTATTTGTTTTTCTGCTATTTCCAAAGGTGTAAGTCCATATCAACCTTGAAATAGCCAGGATGAGAAATGCACAAAACAAAGTTTAGTTGTCAGAGCTCATCAGTGTCTCTAAAGAAACAAAACTTCAAAAAATATTACAAAATTGATAACCTAAATGAACCAAATAGACATTACAATGCCAAATCCAAACAATGCCAAACCAAACAAAAAAGTACATGGCAGCTAAGCATCAACTGGTAACATGATTGCAGGATCGGAGAACTCTCCAGTGTATAACTTAATAACTCAATGGCATGGACCTCAGGGCAATTCATGGTCATGACTAACAGCAATAATAATAATAAAGGAAACATAGTATGCCAGAGCATTAAGTGAACATGAAAGAGGCTAAAGGGCAGCTAAAATTTTATGGTCAGACCACTAATTTCCAATTGGCCCTTCCCATGTTATGAGCCAGTAGATTTCTCTCCTGCTTGATGTCAGAGACACAAAGATATTGGAAATAGATCATGCACAATTACAAGGACTTAAATTCAAAGAGTCACTCATATCATAAAAAATACACTACATATTTCTAAGGACTTACCACCCCAGCTACGATCTTGCACTTGCTCCGTTACTAACCCCCTAAGGTTCAATTCTTTTGGGAAAATGTTCGTTTCCGTCCTCGGATAACTAATGAAACCTTGAACATAGAGCTTTTCAGCAATCTTCATTGTTTCTTTGGCATTTATTTTAAGCTTTTTGGATGCAAGCTTTTCAAGTTCCTTAAAAGAAACACAAACTCTATGAATGTGTATTCAAAAATTATGCCCTCAAGCTATTGTTATAACAGCCATCAAAAGAAAGCATTTGCTCAGAGGTAATGATCATGAAGTTGTTTAATTAGAGGCAATTTAACATTCTTAGCATTTCTTTTCCTTAGTTTAATGCTATGTGCAAGCAATAATTATTATTAAGTCTCAACTTTCAATTTTACATAGTCTTTTCCATAACTTTTGCATTATATTACACACAAAAATCCATAGCCAATAACAATGTTTTGGAAATCAATAAATCAATCTGTTGGCACATACCATTACAATCAGTTTGTATTATTATTTTTATGTTGGAACTATTCTATACATTCTGTAGTCTAAAAATAAAAACATTAGGTACGCATGGAATTCCTTTGTATGTATGTACCTAATATAATTTTCTTTGGTAAGCTTTGAAGACATGTTCCTCCTTGTGTAGTGCTTTCATTAAATATTGTTGCTTCCGTGAAGTTTTATTTAGATGATGGCCCTGTTTAACAGTTCAAAATGTATCATTAGTTATACCCAGGTGTATTTTAAATATTTTCATATTACCCTAGTCTTGGTGGATACTTTTTATTTTTTTCAAGGGAGACCCTGAGACAAAAAGCTATTTTGTATAGAAAAGAAGCATACAGGGTATACCATTCTTGAATGATAAGACTGCAGCCTCCAAGATTTACAGGTCAGAACACCTGAATTTTGATCGTCATCTGAATGTAAATAGTAATCCTAAATTTTTCAAATCACTTTCAGAGCAAAAGGAAAAAAATAAAAAAAAAAGTTACCATGGTATGTAAGACTTGGTTAGTCCTAAGCAATTTCTTTAAATAAAATAATGAATCATCACTGATAGCAGCAAAAATTCGAAAACTGCTGGAATGCACTGGAATGAAACTAGGTACCACCTTAATGGAGACTAGGTATGCCAGAATTATCATTTTACAACCATATGAATAACTATAATCAATGACCTATAAGATTAATACCTCCATTTTGCTAGCGTAGGCTTAATTTTCATCTTCCACAACTTGTACACACCATCTCTTAGTTAAAACGGAATGCCTAAAAAGTTTTATGTAGCTGTAAAAAGTTTTGTTTTTTTTTAAAGCCTCTTATGGCAAAGCCTCGATGGCAAAAATAACAATTTTTACAGTTTATAATTAGTTTAACTAATGCTAAATGATGTAGAAAGATCATTCTGTAATTTTACGTTGATTGTCAGCTTCTAGTTATCAAGATGAAAGATATCTATCCCCATTTTCCTAGGGTTCTCGAGCATTCCATGTTCCCTAGTATAGAAAACTTAAAATCAAACTATACACAATCAAAGGAAAAAGCACATTCTTTTGGCTGACTATCCATGATATCAGCTTACACACAAGTTTATATGGTAATCAGTATGTCTAGATGTAATACCCTTCTATCAGAACCTATGGTTCAAGATACATTATATGTATGCCTACTGGAAATAAATGCCTAAGTATATTTTGTCATTAGAACATAATGTCATTTGTGCTAAGTTACACAATTGGATAACTTTCTCTCTGTTTCCATTTACTTGAGCATGAGCTGCATCCAAGAGATGGGGTCAATAATCTGAGAGTTTCCTAAGAAATTAGTTGTTTCTGGCTCAACTTTTTAAGCATTTATAGTCACTAAATAAACTGTTTTTTTAATTTTAAGTTTTAATTTAATGTATGACTGGTTTCATAATACATATAGGCAATGTCAAGACACCTATTTACAAGTAGCTACAGGCTACTAAATTTGTAAATGTGATGTGTTAATAAAAATTATTATTATTATTATATCACCCATGTGATGAAAACAGTCACACATTAAATTAATCACTGGAAATATATATGCACATGTAATTTATTTATTTAGTGTGAGTTTGCTGTTACCAAGTCACAACATAAGGTCATAGTTTCCTATTTTAACATTACCACCTCTAAACTCGGCCAGTATGGGAGTTATCATGGAAGGCATTCAAATTTAAAAAAATAATTTTCTGAAGTGTAAAATAATACTAAAATCATTTTCAAAGCAGAATTTAAAAAAGGAAAGCAAAAATACTAGTAAGATGGGAATCACCTCTTTTGTAATGGCTTAACCCTTTCCCTTCTGAAGTTGAAATGCCCAAAGACGAGCTCCCTCTTAAGTCGGCCGAAACTGGCCGTAGATTCTTCTCTCTAGATACTGGGAATTTAAATTCGCCGAGTGGCCAGAGAACGCCATATGGCCGGTTTCGGCCGAGTTAGGAGGGAGAGGGTTAAGTAACTTACCACTGTATCCAAAGGCAGAGGTCTCCAGTTGCTTTTTGGCTTGCTTTGAACTTTCTCCACTTTAGCAATGCCACTATCCTCACACATTTCAAATAACATCTGACATATCGGCTTATCCATCAAACGGACTCGAACCCAACTGAAGTTCACTGATATGTCTCCAATAGTGTGGTTCACTGTGATCACAAAATAAGAGTTCATTTCAATATTATGATATTTCCTCAACATCTTTATATAAGTAAGTAGAATACCACCTTCCCCTCACTTTTCACATCTTTTGGAATAACACACACTGAAGAGCGAAATTATGCAATAAGGGTCAGAAAATCTTTTAGCAAGAGAATCATGTATGTATTACTAAACAAAACTGGTACAAGATGCATATTGTTTCAGGAAAAGTAAAAGGATCCCTCATGTCATTATTCCTGAAAGTAAAGGGTTCATTTTTCCAAACACTTCAGACAAGACCAACCACTCAAAAGACTAAAGTAGATATGAGTTGCTTCCCCTTTTTCTTCAGTTACTCTTCAGTGTGTGCATGTTTTTTCAGGTTGTTCATTGGCTTACTTAGACTCTTGGCAATCAGGGAATAACAAATACAGTAGGGCCTCTGTATCCATCGCATATACCTTCCAAGGATAACTGAGAACACTATGTATCACTCATTTTCCAAGATTTAAAGTCACATTACCATCTAACTGAAATATCTTCCCAAGGTTCATACTCAATATACTCGTCAAGATACAAGCTGTTATTCCTGTGTATTAAGAGCATGTATACGTGATTCATTATTATTATTTAGGTAAAACAGTAAAACCTCTATTTTACATAGTTGGAGGGACCAAAAAAGTGGCAGTATTAAAAATTAAAGTGTGTAAAATCAAAGTTAGATAAAAATGCATGATGTATTATCATTTTTCAGGCCTTTTTATTGAATTTTAAATCAAGCCATGAATCATATAAATTTGGTTTTATGAGTGAATTATGATATTTGATGGCATATAAGATGCACTTTTTTCCCCAAAATAATTCCTTGGAAATTATCCCAAGGTCTTATATGTGAAGGCCACTACACACGCAGGCTAAAGTCATCCCCAACACTCACTTATGAGGGTAAATTTTACCCCAGGTGGTCTTTCTATCCAGCCCTTCCATGAGTATTAATATTCATTACCAGTATTATTGTTACAAACAGTACTATGCTCGGTATATACCATATTTGTCTGAATTTAGCACCCCCCCCAGAGGTTCTATGCCAATGTTCAAGTGGAATAAGGCCATTATTCTGTGGCGAATCAGAAGATAAGGTTGTCAAAGTCAAAGGTTAAATACTCTCATGTAATGTTTTAAATGTTGCTTTGCATCAAGTATTTAATCTGCATTGTACCATTACAGCTTAAAAAATTTATGTGAATATTACAATGTGATATTTTTATAACCATTTTAATTTTGATTTTTATGCCAAATCATTAATATCGTAACCATTCTGAGAGCTTCTTTCTCCTGATCTAAACCCGTTAAGAAATGCAGTGCACCTTTTGCTTTGTCATGCTGACTTATTCATTAGTGTCTTAAGTATTCACTCAAGTATTGTACAAAAAGCAATTATTATTCAGCATTGCCATTTACATACAGGAAATATTTGCTCCAGACTATTACATCCAGAATGCATGCTGAAGTTACTTGGCATAAGTTTTTGATAGAAGCTGCCGAGTTTTCTACAATTTTAGAAAATATGTTCGCATAATTACTTCTTTAGCAGTGCATTTCATGTGATTTATGCTTCAGTGTAACTTCATACTTCCCTCTTCCCTTGTGCGCTAATGTTCATAGGCTAGAAAGCACATGATCGATTGGTCGTAATGTCATTGGGTGAGTGGTCATGATGATGACACCAATAATGGTGAGCGATTTTAATTGTAAAAGCACAAATGATTTATATTGCTCTCGGTACTGTATTTGTAGCCTGATACCAGCATACTTATGAATACATAAGACTCAAGCCACAAATGTGATGAAACGTCATTACATATTAGGTAGTATGCCTCCATAAAATCAGGAGAAATATGTTTTATACCATTGGGAAAAACCCTTTTAAAACCGAAAAATATGTTTTCTACTTGGCTGAAAACGTTTTATATACAGTTACACAAGTTTCTAAACTAGCTAGAACCAGAGAAAAAATGCAAAAAAAACATGTTCTGAGCAATAAAAGAAACATTTTAGAAACGAAAAGTTACCAAAAATTGGTGGGAATTTCAACCATTCCTGCACGATTTCAAAATGTGAATGGGCTGGTAAAAAGCTTCTCCGAAAAGCTCACCAGAAGTTGGTTCACTTGGGTGGACGACAGTTTCGGGCGCATTCCAGCTCCCGTCTTCAGGTCCAACTGATCTGCAGAGCATCATTTTCTTCTATATATACCTAGTCAGGTGCGCGCTGATATGCTCGGTTTGAATCCCATTGTTGGAAAAGCCGTTTGAAAGATGCAGGGAGAGGATAACCGTCTTCCCTGTTGAAGTTCTTTCCGTGGTTCACTATTTCTATTGCCTCCCTTATCAGCCGAGGGAAATATTTATTTTCTCTGGCAATGATTTTGGATTCGTGGAATTTAATCACGTGTCCGGGTTCTGACCATGCATGTTCCGCAACCACGGAAAGGCGAAAATTTTTCTTTTCGGTTGCCTTACGATGTTCTTCTATTCTGATTTTTAGGGATCTAGATGTTTGGCCGATGTATGATTTACCACAGGTACACGACACTTCATACTCTCCTTCGTATATGTCACATAGGTGACGATCTTTTTCGCTCCGAAGGAGGTCAGAGGTCTTCCTAACGCTTTTAAATCTCGTCAAGACGTCGTGTTTGGCGAGAACTTTTGCGATCCTCTCTGAAGTTCCTTCGACGTATGGTAAGATAGCATGTGCCTTTACCTTCTGATGGTCTTCTCTTTCAGTCTCCAAGGTCGCATGACGTTTCTCTTCTTCCTTACGCACGATTTTTCGAATTTGACAAGGGCAGAGAGACTAGCCATCAGCGAACTCAGAAAAAGCGAGGATTTAATAATATTGCCGGCAGACAAAGGAAACACAACTGTAATCATCTCGAAGGAAGACTACAGAAAGAAGATTCACAGTTTGCTGGATGACCCAACCTACAAAGAGCTGAAGTCAGATCCTACGGCAAAAATCCAGAAAAACATCAAGGAACTCCTGAAGCATTCATCAATACCTGAAGAGGAGAGACGCCCACTACTCCAGACCGCTCCTAAACCTCCACGGCTGTACGGGTTGCCAAAAATTCATAAGGATGGGATACCACTCCAGCCCATTGTAAGTGCCATTGATTCACCCACGCATAAGCTCGCAAAGTATCTAGCCCATAGCCTACGACCATTCTCAGGCCTAACTACCACCTACGTAAGGAACTCCTCCCATTTCATCGAAATTATACAGGAAGCCAAGATTTCGGAAAATGATCTTCTTGTAAGTTTCGACGTGGTGTCCTTATTTACAAAAATACCCGTTGAAGAGGCAATCGACATCATTAAGACTCTAACGGAAAAAGGTCTTCCAAAGGATATTCCTAAAATGGTAGAATTTTGTCTCAATAATTGCTAATTCTCTTGGAATGGAAAATTATACGAGCAATCTGAAGGGGCATCCATGGGATCTCCTTTATCCCCAGTCATCGCCGATCTTTAAATGGAAGACTTTGAACGCAAAGCCCTGGATTCTTTCCATCTAAAACCAAAACTCTTTGTGAGATATGTTGACGACACCTTCGTCATATGACCTCACGGGACTGATGAATTGAATAAATTCCTAGAACATCTCAACAGCCATAATACTTCCATTCAATTCACAATGGAAATGGAGGAAAATAATCAGCTCCCCTTCTTAGACATTCTCGTCACAAAGAAAGCTAATGGCATGTTAGGACATTCAGTTTATCGTAAAAAAACGCATACTGACCGCTATTTAAATGCCAAATCCCACCATCATCCTGGCCAAAAAGCATCCGTTATCAAAACTCTATATCACAGGGCATATGCCATCTCGGATGCCGATTCGCTTGCGAAAGAAAAACAACACCTCCTCGCCGCACTCCAAGGGAATGGCTATAACCGAGAATTGATTCGAAAAATCACACGTAAGGAAGAAGAGAAACGTCATGCGACCTTGGAGACTGAAAGAGAAGACCATCAGAAGGCAAAGGCACATGCTATCTTACCATACGTTGAAGGAACTTCAGAGAGGATCGCAAAAGATCTCTCCAAACACGACGTCTTGACGAGATTTAAAAGCGTTAGGAAGACCTCTGACCTCCTTCGGAGTGAAAAAGATCGTCACCTATGTGACATATACGAAGGAGTGTATGAAGTGTCGTGTACCTGTGGTAAATCATATATCGGTCAAACATCTAGATCCCTAAAAATCAGAATAGAAGAACATCGTAAGGCAACCGAAAAGAAAAATTTTCGCCTTTCCGTGGTTGCGGAACATGCATGGTCAGAACCCGGACACGTGATTAAATTCCACGAATCCAAAATCATTGCCAGAGAAAATAAATATTTCCCTCGGCTGATAAGGGAGGCAATTGAAATAGTGAACCACGGAAAGAACTACAACAGGGAAGACGGTTATCCTCTCCCTGCATCTTTCAAATGGCTTTTCCAACAATGGGATTCTAACCGAACGTATCAGCGCGCACCTGACTAGGTATATATAGAAGAAAATGATGCTCTGCAGATCAGTTGGACCTGAAGACGGGAGCTGGAATGCGCCCGAAACTGTCGTCCGCCCAAATGGACCAACCCGGAAAATAATTTTCCAATTAATCACCGCGGAAGCCTCCATACCAATACAAAAAGTGGTTTGTGCAATGTGGGTACCTTTTGTCTAGTTCCTACCCTTCGACCTATTCGGCATGGGTGGTCCTGTTAAGAGCATTTACTGTTGCTCCCACCGGTCCAGGTCATTGAAATGCACAAGCCCCTCCACGACAACAAGGCTGTCGTCCAAGAGCACCCATTTTGTGAGGCTGCCATGGACTTCCACAAGATCAACAACAGTAGGAATACAAATTTCAAAATAAATTAACAATGGTTTTGGTTCAAGGCAAGGTATCCACTTCCCAAGGCAAGCATCGTAAAGGCTTTATGAGGCAGTCTCCCTCTATGGATGAGAGGTTCAAGGCCATCTCAACCTTGTCCACGATGGTTGTTGTGAATTGCTTCATAGGTTTCAAAAATCATGGCTAGCCAGAATGTTCTTTTTAACGTATGCATATCTCTGTCACTATTACTCAACCAGTGACTGAACTATTCCAGCATAATACAAAGCATGGCATTTTCAAATAAAGAAAAATAAATCAAAGGCACATCCAACTTGAAATTGGTTGAAGTGAACTACAAACAATGTACTATTCTGAAATGCTTGTTCAAACTATGCATAATAAATCACTCACTATGTACATAGCAAACAGGCTATTTAAGAATGTAAGAGAAAGCTACTGTAGTCAATTCACACTGTATATCATTGTCTCAGAAAATTAAAAAATGAATTGAATGGTGTTTTTTGTTAGGAATTCTATTGTCTTCTCTTCTCTCAGATCTGGACAATAATGAGTCATATGGGAAGCCAATAAACCTCTATTATAATTATCTCTCTATAAACCTCAATAATACTATTTACTCCATGAATTATATTCATACAAACCTCTGATTTTCCAAAAGCTCTCAGAGATGAATTCCTGAATGGCCTTGTAACGTTCAACAACAAATCCTAACGTAGGGAACTGGCAGCTTCCATAACTGATTAATTGGTTTTGTAGGGTGGCAGGAAAGACATGTCTCAAGCGAAGTGTTTGGAAGCGGGTAAAAGCAGCACCTGAAATTTTAAAAACTAAGTTAAAATAAAATTTGGCAAATATAAAATTTGTTAAATAAAATGTGGCATAGGAATTCATTCCATTCATAGAGAATTGAGGAAAAAGTCATCTAAAAGTTAACATAAAATTGATTATTGAATTAAATTGTGGAAAATAAACTTCATGAGGCACTTAACAGTTGGGGATCTATATTCTTTAACTACAACACAAATATCAACAAAAATGGGAGTTAAAGTAAGCAGATACACACAAAATTACACACAAGAAATGAAGTTACTCAATACCCAAAATAAACCATACTATATGGCCACATGATGTGAAATGTGTGCAATACAAATATATTTATACATATTTAATATATATTTATTATTGGCCCAAGGTAAATCATAACTGAACAAAATGGACAGCAGTCCAGCAAGGCATAGTTTTAACCATGATATCAGATCAATATAGGTGAGGAAATTGCTCCTTTTGAATTATACTTGTCATTATTGAAATGAATGTATTTTTAGCACTTATAATGACCAATAATAATATTTAGGAATTCACACACCAATCCTAAGGTCCAGCTCCTGTCTCACATCAACAGCATTGCTGATTCGACGGTCTGGGTCACCTAAGTTATTAATGGCTCGAGTAATAGATTGACCTGTTATTTCTGAAAATTTTGCCCTGCAAAATGAATGATAAAACTTTTGGTTATACACGCAGTTCAAGCATATACAAAATGTATACATAAAATTAAAGACCATGTGAATAAGTCCATCACAGTTTACTATGAATCAGGTGAAATAGGAAATATAGAAGCTACATTCAAGAGATCTCTAATAACACATCCATTGGTTTCTATAAACTAAACCTTATATCTTATTCTTTCATTTACGTTTTGTAAATATATGTGCAAATACCTACTTTCATCATGATGTACTTCAGTTAATGGGCGAAAACTTGTGATAACACATACTTATCATTAGAATAGGCTATTTTCCGAGTATATGTCCTTGCATTGAATGCAAGTTGACACGTTTACCATAAGCAAACAGGTTCAAATTGCTTATTGAAAAAATATGGAGGTAATCACCCATCAAACAAGAAGGTATATTCATTACATAAAGAGGCCGAAAGACTTCCTTCAGAAAGACGTTATGCATCATTGATTAAATAAACCAAAGTAAAAGTGCATTTCAACACATCCACCTGAATCTTTAATTAACTTTTACCCATTAAGTACCTCAAACTTATTACACATAATCCATGATATTTCCTGGCTTAACTGAAGGCTTACACTACCGGACACTAAAATAATATGCCCTTATATCAATCAAGTATGGAAGCATTGTGCATTAACAGCCGAATTATTAGGCTGGATTGTGAGAGACCCACTAGTCAAATTATTGACACATTTCAATATCAAAAGAAAAAGTAAAAAACACCTAATTAAGTTACAGGTGTAAGGAAGCCTAAGGGACAAGAATGACCATTAGTTACATATTAAAAACGTAAAACAAATATTGTCATGAAATACAAAACTCTTAAAAGCTTCTATTTACAAATAACACTTTGGAATCGCGCTAAGAAAAATATCGAAAAACGCTGTTACCTGTACACTTTTAACCTCGGTTTCACTTCTTGGCACACTTGTATAATTTCAAAACCAATGTTTTCACCCTCTCTATCGCAATCAGTCCAAATGATGAGGGCTTCACTACCCCGTGCTTCTCTTTGCAGCGTATCCTATAATGCACAGAAGGTTATTGAGGTAAAAAACGCACAAACATGAATCATGCGAATTTCCTCATTTTTACCTTGATTTTCACATAGTCTTTTGGGCAGGTTTTCATAACGGGGGCTTCGAAAAGGGCCAGGGGACTGCACCCATTCCACTTTCGGTAGAGGCCAACAAATTCATAACTTAGAAGATGCCCAGATACTGAAGTCATAACCATTGTACACCTCTGGCCGAAGAGTGTGTAATCAAACTCGTAAATTTTATTGAACTTTGATAACCCTTCCCTCTGTAATCGTCACAAATTTTAGTCATTAAATTCTTTAATTGAAAAATAAGCCACTTAAATTCAAAACATGTAAATCAATTACCCGCCTACTTGTTCCCCTGGACATAATTCCAGCTATGTTTTTAGCTGCATCATTTTTTTCAGCTACATTCAGTACCTTCATAGCACCCGTTCGAATTCCCGATGTGCAGAATTCTCTTCCTAATACTCCTACAAGCGGACTCCAATCAAAGCTGACACGAGAGACGAGGGAATCTAACAAATAGACTAATGTAAAACATTTGTCACCGTAAAATCTCATTAGATTATCATTACATTCTACAACAACCCGTCAACCACAGCTCACTTGCATTCATAGCACACATGAACAAAGCGGTTTCGGCGCTTTTTCAATGCGAATTTCGATACTTTACTGTTATAGCGCTAACTTCAAATAGCTTAAATTACAGTCCTTGTGTATTATGTTGATACTTTATGATTAACCTTTGGTACTATAAGGCTTAAGAGTCCTTTTAATTTTATTCCAATGAAAGATAGACAATGGCAGTAGACATAAAAGTGGGATTATATGGATTAAGAGCCCTTTTAATTTTATTAAAATTAAAGTTAGATAATGGCGGCAGACATAAAATTCACCAAAATGGCCGAGAGCCATGACACAGTGTTTAAATATGCAATTTACATATAAATATTGGCAGGATTGACATATGTGACGGCTAAATGCCTTGGTGATGGTATATCTGAGAATTTTTTGCGGTGGAATTGCGGTATTTTCGGAAATATATCCCCCCTCCCTCATCGCTCAAGAGCAGCCCTCAGCCATTGTTCAACCAGGAGTATATTGGAGACCCTTTGGACATTTTGGGGCCTCTGCTCAGAATGAAGAAGGGAAATAAATATATTTTGGTGATCGCTGACGAGTTCACCAAGAGGACCGAGGCATTTGTTATGGTCAATCAAGAGGCAGAAATGGTAGCAGAGCTTGTCAAGATCTTAGTTGACTTGACACCCTAGTGGGGGGTATTCGCCTGTTATACTCATGGCACTCATGTTGTGATCTTCCACGAGACAAGTCGTTTAATTCACCAACCCTTTCCCCGCGGACAAGCTCTAAAATAACACTGTAAACCATGATTACCCCGTCAACTCTCTTTCGCATGGGCCGGTAATTTCTTCATTTTCTATCCCCTGTTTATATTTACCTGAAAATTTATTATTGAAGATAGATGCCTCAGGCAGCAAGGAAGCAACTTCGGTGGAGCATCAGTTTGAAGTCAAAATTATGTTAAAATAACATTTTCCGGATATTTTTCTCCATCATGTCTTTCATAGCAGCATATGGGGTCTCAATTATTCAACAATAACCAGTGCTTAAAATACTGTGAAATCATTAAACTAAACGTTATATATACGACTAGGAGCTCATGGCTTCTTGTTATTGAGCGTGTAACGATAATTTTTCATTCTAGAAAGGCCAAAAGCACCGAATTATCGAACAAAATAAAGGATTATAGAGTTTTATCACGCGGCACACCCGAAAAACATATTGATCACCATGAGCCGCGAAATCTTCAATGAAAATTTGTTACAAAATGTCTGACATTAATAAAACTGTCTATTTATGCACAATTTTTGGAGGGTGGTTATAAATTGTTTACTGCACTATTAAAATATATATATGTATATTAGGGTGTCCCTTAAAATTCAACTTCGGAATATTTGACCGCAACCTTTTTTAATTTTTTACTTTTCCTCTATTAAGCGTGTACACAAAATCTGAGCGTGATCGGTTGATATTTACCCGTGCCACAAACCCGTTGAACACTTTTACATTCAGAATTGCCGGACGGTTCACGCCATATGGCCAAACGCTATCTGTCGGCTTGGAGGATTGTTGCGACTACGCTGGAAAACCATCGGTGATCGATGGATTTTACCATTTTGAACAATCCAAACTTTCTGCACTGACTCGTGACTTTCGATGTTGATATCAGTCATCAACAGATTTATTTCTATAGTCGACATTCAATCGACTATGGTTGGCAAACTGATAACCAATAGCCAATTAGTGATCGATCAATTGTCAACCGATGGTCGATCAATTCAAAGTTCCAGTCAAAGGCCGTTTCGATGGCCGTCCTATCTAGGATTCGTCAATCGACCAGATTATCTAAGTATTTGCTCGTACCCACCGTTCTCTATAGAATGAGTGCCTGGCATATGGATGCCAATTAGGGAATATTTTGGTTTGCCTGCTGAATCGTAACATATTTTCCTGTGCTCTTGTTATCATTGATAATGTTAACTATAGTTAGTTATAGTTAAGTATACACACCTATGAACGATTATCAACAACAAACGAAGACATCAGACGATTTATAACAATCAACGATTCTCGTCAATCAATACTGGACTGATTAAAAACTATCTATATGAGTAGATTGATAAGGATTCCATACTGGAGTACTATATTGTAAAAGAGGTCTTATCAGGGAACAGAAAAGGAGATGAAAAGTGGAAAAAATAGAAAAATCTTTCGAAATTCTAGGATTACAACCTAAACGTCTCATCGCTTTATTTTTAATTGAAATTATATTTTTTTGAAAATTTTAGTCGGACGAATACAAAATCCCTAGATCAGTAATTGAACTTAATCTTTCTACAACATTACTAGATATTAACGAATATGGGAACGCTACGATTGAAGATTGAGAGAAATTTATTATTTTGCATTTTAACTCATTTAATTTAAGCCCGTTTTTAATGCAGTAATCTTCTAATCGATAAAGATCATCCTGTAGGTTTTTACAATCAGCAATACTATAAAAACTTTTATAAAATTTGATATCATCAGCATACATATAAAATTTAGAGTTTTGGAAGACTTGATCTATATCATTAGTGTATATTCAAAGAACTGCGGAACTGACCGCGCAGTAACTTTAACGGAGACACCAGCTAGTGTTCACAAAGTTGTGTAAAATTCACAGTGAAACAATCATTCGCATGGACTGGGAATCGAACCCAGACCCCCTGATTTCGCGCCGTCGGCGCGAAACGGCGCGAAGTTTGTCAAAGTAAACACCTTTGTGTTTAAAGTTTGGCTTTACCTCGTGGGCAGTAGCGCTTAGCGTTCGCACGCGGGTACTTTGGCATTGTATGCACGGTACCTGTGAAGACATCTCGCTCCTTAAAGCCTCCATAAAATTCACAGTGAAAGATGACGCCTGGGTAGCTTAGCTGGTAGAGCACTCGGCGCGAAATTCTCCGGTCTGGGTTCGAATCCCAGTCCAGGCGAATGATTTTTTCACTGTGAATTTCACACAATTAGTGTATATGTTAAAGAGTAACGGTGCTAAGTGGGCACCTTGAGGTACGCCACTACTGTTAAGTAATACCAGCCCCTTATTTCATATGAGTACCTACAAGGCCATACTATGCCTTTGCAAATGCACTGGATCTGACTTTGCGACTATACTATTGGCGATATGTAATTCCGCGCTTGGCTTCACATATTTTGCCACATGTGTGCCACTTTTCCACAGTTTTGGATTTTTTTCACGTAAGTATGTTTTGAAATGAGAACTGCTAACTTTAATTTTGTTTGAACATTAAAGCTCCGATCCCGACTTTGCGACAACAATATTAAAAAGTGCAATGGAAATGTAAAAAATGGTTTGGAAAATATGCACTCTGTTTGAGAACAACTTTAAAGATGTCATATCAGATCAAGTAGGTTAGTTCAGGTCTCTTCGAGTGCAATACTACCTACGTTAGATGGGACGCTAGCCTGTGTTACCCCATGGTCATTTCAATCGAAAATTGGGTAACTCTGTCGCCGGATGTCTCATCCAAACTCCCCCTTACCCTTGAATTAAACATTCCACTCCAAATATATCCAATTGTCCTTAATGTCAGAGTTTGGTCGGCTCTCGGAATAATCCATCCGATCGATAAAACCAAAATAGGATTCCGATGAGAAAGGATCATTTATTTCTATACGGTCTTCTAGTTATAGTCGTGGAAGCGATACCCCCGAGTAAAAATATCCGACCGCAAGAGATAGATAATACGCATAATTCGGGCTCCCATCGCTTTGCTGGGATGGGTATGCTTCGCGGAAGAGCAACTCCTTGCATGGATTTCGTCATCTTACGAAATTAAGTTATTCCACTTATAATACCGTTCCAGAAGTTTTTCTTCCGCGCACTTGACCCGCCCAACTCACTCCACTGCGACCCTCCTGGCGATTTCATTGGCTGTGCGCTATTCGAACAATTATAAGTGTCGAACAATAACTTAAGTCCTCATCCTCCTGCATCATCATCTGCCCATTGGCTGACATAAAAAGGCGGCACTCGTGAAGCGAGGAATTCACATATTCGGCTCAGCTCAAACACTGAGAGGGATCAAAAAGATAGACACTGACCATTCAGCACTATAAGAAGAACATCAGACGACTCTTTGACCCGTATTTCGTGCTCAGCATATCAAAGCTGCAAAAGGGGCTCATCCTCACTCACCAGATATTATCTTTTCCCTTAAGGTTTCTTACATTATTCATTGCTAAAATGCTAGATTCCTGCTCAGACATGGTTTGCTGGAAGGAAAAACTCTTGCTGAGAAATCAAAATCAGAGATTTTTAATCACATTACATTTTACATTGCCTTGCCAAATAAACGGAGAAATATTTAAAGAAAAGGTTTTTAAACAAGCTATTAAGCATAGCTTTACCTATGTTGTCTATGGTTAACATTTTCCTAGATTTATGCTATTTGGTTAAAATTATGATTTCACTGTCGAGCGACTCCAAAGTTGTGAATAATAGATTCCCAAAATCCATTTTAATAAAAAAAACACAAATTTACTCAAACACAAATTGACTCAAATTCAAAAAATATTTCACTGATATTGTACTAGGATAAAATAATGTTCATGAAAGCAAACACAGTAATGGACGTTTTCAAAATTTTACATAAGTTGCTCACATCTAACCCTTTCGCGCCGGAGCCTTGTGAAAGGATATGCTTCCCCTGTTGTAGCATGGGAATATCCTCTATTCCTTTGCAGGGAAACATTTTGTGACGACGATACGCACATGTATGCTCTTCCTCCGTCTTGGTATGTACCCAAGTCGGCCATCTCACTCTCCAAACCATTAGCGGCCTCTCTCATAGCATGAATCCACTGATTGGATTTAAAGTGGTTTTTAAAACATAAATTTCTTGTTTACTACAAAATACAAACTCAGAAATGACTTCTTTGCATTTTGCTAAAGGTTTTAGAATTTCTAAAGAAATTATAGTGTTGATGTTGTACTTATTTTTACCGTTGATTAAATGTAGGAGTTCGGTATGAGAACTCCTACTCTATAATTTCAATAAAATTTGCTAACACTCAACAATATGCAAGGAATTCATACCCAATTTAAATATTTTGAGTACACAACAAATGTTTGTTTATAAAAACCAATGTAGATAGTTGATCGCGGATTTATACTCTGAGAGGGGTCGTTATTGAGTCGTAGGGTCGAGTTCAGTTGCCAGGGAAAGGGCCTGGACTCTCGCTAAGCTGGGTATCGAGGGGTAATAGATTACCTGGGTTTATTGTACCCGCGGCGGTCACTTGCCTTTACCCCGCGTCGGCTATAGCAGAAATTCGGCGCGAAAGGGTTCTGCAAATTATCATGGTGTTTTGAATAAAGTGTAATCATAAAAGTCTTGAATAAGGTGTAATCATTTCAAAAGTAATTTTTTTAAGCCCATTGAAGATTCTTCATGAAATAAGCGTGTCTGGCTTAAGGTAGTTTGAGCGAGATATTTCCCTAGTCATAATGGAGACCACATTCGAAATTTATTTTTCTCTTTCAGCATCTGTAAGAAGTGTGAAGTAAATATTGTAACATTAATGGCGTAAAAATATATTCATGCATGAAAAAAAATTCTCAGTAATTAAATAAATATAACTACCTACTCAAGTCTCTAACTTGACTCATTTTCTCACGCCCGCGCCGTACGACTAAAAAGCCTTCAAAACAGAAGGTTTTTTTGCGATTCTGTAACAATTACTTTTGCGTAAAAATTCTGTAAAAATTAATTTAAAAAAAAATTCTGTAAAAATTAATTAAATTGCGATTCTGTAAGAAGTATGAAGTAAATATTGTAACATTAATGGCGTAAAAATATATTCATACATGAAAAAAAATTCTCAGTAATTAAATAAATATAACTACCTACTTAAGTCTCTAACTTGACTCATTTTCTCACGCCCGCGCCGTACGACTAAAAAGCCTTCAAAACAGAAGGTTTTTTTGCGATTCTGTAAAAATTACTCCGTTGAGTAATGGATTAATTCTTATAAATAATTTAGAAAACATACAAACTATACACCGTTAGTTTTTTGACGAAATCTAGGTGTTATAAATTCCTAATTTTTTTCAATATTCTCCCTCAAGAGCGCACAGCCGTCATCTATCTTACGTAAAACGGCTTATAATTTAAGGCAAGTTGCTCGAAAAGTAGTTCGGCAAGGGGTTAGTATTTTGATATCTTGGGAAAGATGTGAGTCTTTTCTTTAAAATGAGTCCAAATTCATCAAATCCTAGGTGAAGAGATTTTTCGCTCTAACTACCTTAAAAGCTTTCGAGCCTTCGAGTTTTTCGTTTAGAAGTCGGGTGTTAATATTCCACGTTTTTTGTGCAAATAAATATTTCTAAAACAGTACAACTACTAGTTAGCATGGCAGCCGTACGGCTATAATCGTATTGTAATTATTTGTGTTATTGATGATTGGTTTTATGTATGACTTTTACCTCAGTGTGGATTATACTTGAAGTATTAAGTGAATTAATATTTATTTTATGAGAATGAAATTTCACGAATATTTGTCCACAAAAATAAAACGAAAAGACAATAGAGGAAAGAAAAAAAATAATTTCCTACTTCCTAATGCGTACGAGTATATATAGTACGATAATCTTATACAAGTATAACGATGTCACTGAAATTCAATGGGGGTATGATAAATGTTAAAGTTTCAAAGTAAATAAGGTACTATGCCTCCATCTTTTTTCGATGCGTTTTTTATACCAAACGATAGGTTTTATAAATTATATTTAGCTTTTGTCTTAATTAGATTTTAATTTAGTAAATTATATTTGAAAAAGTAAAGAGTATCATGTTCAAAATCAGAATTTTTTTCATTGACCCAAAGGGTAATCCAACAATAACCAACATCAGTGATCTCGACAGTCGACGCAAATAGCGCAAGACATGGCCTCCGATCACCCTGAGGTACGCCCTGAGGAAAAGGAGCTAGAGTAAATAATACAAATGATTCGATCTACACACGATAGTAATCCAGCAAGAAATAAGGAATCTGCAATAAGTTCACCTAATTCCACAACTGACTTGAAAACGTGGTTTTCCACCGAACTTGTATCTATTAATGATTCCATGGATACACATATATCAGGGGTTATGAGAGTTTTAACTACAGTGAAACAGTCATTGGAGGAGGTAAAAAAAGAAAATGGTAACAACGCTTCCAAGGTGGATACTCTATATAAGATATGTGAAGACACGAGGAATGAACAAGCGAAGGTGGTTTCCATGTTAACCATGCAAAAGCAGTTTTTGGAAGAAGTTAATAAAGAGCACGGTAACGCCTTTTCCAAGGTGAACACACTACAGCAGACTTGTGAAGACACGGGGAGTGAACAAGCAAAGGTTTCTATGCTCAACGCTATTTCTTCCTTATCAAAAGAAATTGAAATTATTTCATAGTCCTTGGATGTGCTTCGTTTGAATCTGATATCTTCACAGACGCCTTTGGAAAGTGAAAAAACCTCTATTACTGCTGAAATGAGTAATCGTCAGTATTCTACAGCTGAAACATCAGAAAAACCTCACACACCGATTAAAACTGCACCGAGTGCAGAGAGCCTCAGAGAGGAATGCATCGATGCGATGATGTGGAAGACCGAGGTGATGCCCTCGAACGAAGAAAACATTTCGAAAATGAAGAGTCGTTACGGAATGATGTACGACGAGGATCGCGTTACATCGTACATTCTGGAATTCCTTCAATTCCAGTCAAGCGTCAAAGTTTTCATCGATTTCGATTGGAACAACATCGGAAGAATGAAACCGACATTTACAGACCACGATGGGAGATAACAGAGTGGAAGTAGTATACGTTCATTCTCCGACTTTAAAGAACAAAAGGCGTACGTGGATGGGAATTGGCCGTATGAGAGGGGTGCTATTGCTGTACTCACCAACGCGTTGTCGCAGCTGTCCGTGTATTTGGCGTTCGAGAGCAAAGGGAGTCCATATTCCGGAGAGGGCGACGGAGAGTGGGAGAGTCGATTGAAGGAAATACTCGCGGCTGCGGAGAAGAAGAAGAGCCACGGAAAGAATCTGGATTCCTGGATCCAATATGCAATGGCTAAAGAGACTCAACATGGCAAGGAGATATATTTGACATCGGCCGTTCCTTGTATGATCGCCGAATATGGATCTTCAGGCGGAAGGTCGAGGCTGAGTAGACAACTCCCGCTGCTTCTTGAATACTACAATGATCATGTGGTGGCGACACTGAGCAGGGAGACCAAGGTATGTGAAACACATTCGTATTATTTCCCACCCAATCATTGACCTTCCGTGAGTAATTATGCTTAGGCACCTACTTTATTGACGAACGATTGGAAATGGAACATTGTCGCGGAGTAAACCCATTTAATGTTGGTGATTACTCACCCCCTGCCACACACCCCTGAGGTGGCTTGCAGGGTATTTTGTAGATGTAGATGTAAATGAGTCGTGATTCTTTATAAGTGTCAAACATTGTATGGCAGTGTGGTGTAGTTCATTCGAATCTCTCGCGTGTGAACATTTTCGCGGAGGAAACCCATTAAATAAGACGTGATTATTTATAAGTGTCAATCACGAGGGTGTATGGCGGTGTGTGCAGTTCATTTATTCTTCGAATCTCTCGAATTTAATTGTTTTTAACATTTGTATTCTGACCGCGTTCCTCGAAGTTCATCACGATTTCAAATTTCGTCACGAGGAAAAAATGAACGAAATTAGAAATTAAAAGTATGTTCTCTCACAACCTTAAACTACTGAGTTGGATTCATAGGTTAGCCCTGAATTGATGTTCCGACCCAGCCTACAAACTGCAAAGCCTGTTCATGGTGACGTCACACTTCAGCGTCTCTTCTCCGAGACCGTTGAACCACCGACCCCAGTTTTATTTAGTTGTCCTACGAAGAGCGCGGAAAATGCGCTTGCTGTGCTCTTTTTACGAAGAGGATGTAAAGAGTAAGGCATTTACTTCGAGGAATTTGCAGCATTTTGAAGTGCCACTTTATCTTAGTTAACAGTAAATATACATTTGGGAAAGCATTAGCACTATTTGTTCGAGACATTTTGGGGATTTATAAGGAAAACTTTTGATGATTAGTAAATGCATGTCCATCACAGTCTTGAGCGATTAATTATGTCCTAGCACCGGATTGGATGTAATAAAAGGACAATTTGGCACAAATTAATAAAAGATATTATAAAAACCCTCATCATCTCTGTCAGTCCGAAAAACCATCATACCTAACTGGTTCCATAAAATGAAGGCAGTATTTCTTCTCCGTAATATAGAGTTGACCTTAAATCTGGTAAAAGTCGTCACTGCTTACTTTTGGAGTAACTTTGCCGTCTTTAATCTCACACGATGCTGTTTTCTTTTGAGAGACAGCATCCTATGGATACCCATCCCTGCACATGGACATTTCACCTCGACTCGACCACCATCGCCATCTGGTTGATTTTTCAGATAATTTCTTACAATTTAATATATATATATATATATATATATATATATATATATATATATATATATATATATATATATATATATATATATATATTAAGTAGAAGGAGACATAAAATATCTTCAATTCCTAAGATAAGTAACTTTCCTGGACATTTAACAAAACTACAAAGAGAAAAATATTATTTAACTCAAATATTGACGCATGCAGATTGGCCTCCGGTGCAATGGGAGGATTTGAAGTTCCCACTAGCAGGTTCTTTTTAAATTATCGGTAATAAATACTCAAATAATACACTAAAATAAAACTCTTTTGTGAATTGCATGCAGAAGATGATTGGGATGACGCCAGAATAGCTGCAATACGTGTGCCAAGGGTGCGAAAGCACTGGCATTGTTGTGGAGTGGGGAGCAACTGACTGGAAGTCGACTAGAATGCCTGAAAACATCAGAAAGCAGCTCTCCACCAAACAGCCATCATATAATATCAGAGAATGACATGTACTCATATTTTCTCTTTAATTAATTTCAATCTCTCTGTAACAATTAATGTGATAGAATTGAAGTGTTTGCTTAAATCAACTCCTTAAAATAAATGGTTTTCTTTTTGGAGAGAAAATACATTGCGCTCTTTGCTTCAAAAACTACAAGATACTACTTTTAATAAAGAATTAAAATAAAATAAGATAATTTTTGATGTAGATATAGCTTAATCAGAATTTGGTTTAAGAAATATTTAAGAATTTTTTTCAAAGAAATATTTTTAGCAAGAAATAATCTTCCATATATTTCTTAATATACCACTAGTAATTGTGTTTTTGAGCAGTAGCGTGAAATATGATTTCAATTTTCATTTTTACGATAAAAAAATATGTGAACACAATAAGGACTTAATGTAAATGGTTTTAGGTGTTTTTTATTCTATAAACTCTACTGACTAATGAATTTTCCATGCTGAACATGTTATAAGTTTTCCATTTGAAAATGCAATCAATATTTTTTAAAAGTGTTATTGACAATAATAAAATTTATTTGTTTGTGAAAAATGCAATTAATTTTATATTGGCGTTTTTAAGGTAATTAAATATGACTAAAGAATGTTCCTTTGGATTTTCAATTTAATAAAATTTAAAAATGAGTTTGATATTTTTACGAGGGTGGCATCTGACAGCGCAAAACAAGGAATGTTTACTGGTTGCAAAGTTACTGTCACCAAAATTTGAAGTGAAGGACGAAATCATCGGCAATATTTAGTAGAGTATGCAAAAAGGTGCGGCGAGGAAGGAATCGCGATTGGTCGCTGGCTGCTTTCTCACGATAAGTCGTGATAAAGCAGCCGGGAGAAAAGAGAGTGTGAGCGCGTACGTGGATGAGGAAAAGGAGACATATCCCGTCAGAGACAGAAGAGTGGCCCGTAGATTTGGGTAAATGGGCGATCTTGGGCGATTACCAGTTTGGGTTCCTGAAGGGGAGAGCAATCAGGGACGCGATTTCGGTGATGAGATCATTCATAGAAAGAAACATAGATTTTAATCAGGATATCTTTGCTTGCTTTGTTGATTTCGAAAAGTCATTTGATACAGTTGATTGAGAAAAACTAATGGAAACTAAAGGAAAATATAAGTGTTTTTGCGAGATAGAATACTCAACTGAAACTTACATATGGCTCAAAGGACACAGGTGAGGGTGCCTGACGGTGAATCAGGGTGGGCAGATATATGTTGCGGGGTAAGGTAAGGGTGCCCGTAGTCACGTTTGATTTTTAACATTTGTGCCGAGGAAATGGTAAGAGATTCTCTTAAAGAGAGATATGGGAAGAGTTGGACGTGGGAATCAAAGTGCAAGGCCAACTGACAAAGTCAGTTAGATTCGCGGACGACCAGGCATTTATTAATCGATAAGCCAAGGGATTGATGGATGGTGGTGGATATGCCCGTTGAGGTATAGGTTAGTATGAGTTGACTTCCGTTAACCCTTTAAGGTCCATAAGGATTGCAGCCATAAAATTGAAATACAAAACACATTTTTAGGCTAATATTGATGCGTAGATTCCAAAAATATTTACTTTAAAGTGATATATCTAATAGTTTATGAGATACAGCGTGGGACAAATATGTCCCTATGGACGGTAAGGGTAAAATTCGTTCAAAATTAAAAGAATCAAACATATTGATTATGGAATGATTTATTTCTATAAATTAGGCCAATAAATATCGTCTTCTGGTATTTAAAACGTTTCTTATGCAAATTCTTAAAATTCCATGCTTATGGCAACGTTTACATTTGCAAAAATTAGGAAAAATAATAAATTAACAGATAAAATTGAAAAAAATCAAGTTTTTCTGAGCATCCACCAACATATAATAACATTTTACTGTATATTGTTACTATGATTAAGACAAATATTTTATGCAAAAATAAAGTTATTAATAAATAACCATGTCAAAAAATGTAACTTGCAAAATGCAATTATTTTCTTGTGGCTGTCCTACACACAGTGATAGCTCATAAAGCAATTTCGTACTGTTGTGTAACACAAATAAACCTGGCATATTCCACACATATTGGCTGTTCGGTTTTCAATTTTATTTTTTGCACATTCAGCGCACCTCTTCCGTCTAGGCATTTTCAGCAACTTGTGCTCAGGCTGTGGTGCTGGCATGCTGTTCCTACTACTACGGACAGGAGCAGCTGGAACACCTCTCTTCCTATTGGAATAGTTTCCTATAAGGAACCTTGCTACCATTTGCCAGTATTGAAGAGGCGAAATAGCCTTATACTCAGGATTCATGCCTTCATTTAGCTGCGTGTATATACAGTGAGCGTTATTCACAGCAATATCCAACAGGTCGAAAAATATTCGCAAGTAGAACTTAAACTTAATCTTTGCCTTTCTGTCAATTTCATATGTGATTTTTTTTGGTCCATGAGATCGACCCCACCCATGAACTTGTTATAAGCTATAATTAATTATCTCTGGACAAGGAATTTGGATCTTTTCTGCCATTTTTTGTTGCCTCCTGGACACAGTGTTCGACTTATTGGAATGAATAAAATTTGACAGCATTATTACATATCTGTTGTCCGTCCATTTCACGCAAGTTACACCATTTGCTGATAGCATGTGGCTTTCTCCACGTTTTAAGTCTTTATCTTGCTTGAGATTCTTTGGCGTATGTTTTCTGTCACTGCGAGCCGTGCCACATAGGTATATATTTTTTTCTTGTAATCTCAGCTGAAGCAAGGGCGAGTTGAAAAAATTATCAATGTATATTTCGCAGCACAAGTACTCAAGTGATTTACTCAAAAACGTAACAACTCCCTCTCCAAGACCATACTCTGGGTCAGTTTTTTTTACTTGTATACAAGTAAAATTGATACAAATAGCCAGATTTGAATCACATCTGCACCACATCTTGAAACCCCACCTTATAGGTTTACTTTTAATATACTGCTTCATGATGTTGTGACCTTTGAAGCGTATCATATGCTCATCTGTAGACTGCTGTTTAGATGGCTTCCGCGCATTCTGGAAGCATTGATTGAAATGTTTAATCAGAGGCCGAACTTTGAAAGCTCGATCATAATCAGGGTGACTTATGGGAAGCATTTCTTCATTATTTGCAAAATGCAAAGCATTCCTAATGATTTCAAAACGCCTTCGAGGCATTATATTGGCAATGTACGGCACTTGCATGTCAGGATCAGAGGACCAATAGTCCCTAAAAATCGGAACCACATGATAACCCATCACTAAATTCATCCCCAAAAACGCGCTAATCTCTTCGGTAGTAGTTTGGAAATATGTCCCCATTTGTTTCATATAGAGTTCACTTTGTTGAGCGATAAGAGCGACCAGTTCATCAAAACCGCAGGCTTTTCTAAATACATCATAAGCACTAAGTTCTAAACTCAAGTCTATATCTAGGTTCACCGCTCCGTACTCATAATCAATCGTTTCTATTTGGAAATGTGATTTCTGGGGCTTCCAAGTGAATGTAATATCTTTGCTCTGGGTTATTTTTGGATGACGTTTGCTTCGTTTTGCTTCAGGTGGGTCATTGGATGATTCTAAAGATGAAGGGACAGTAGTTGGTTTGCCAAATTTTGTCGGCATAGATTTTGATGATTTCACCGATGACGATGGCTGCGGCGAAGAAGAAGGGCCGGCAAATGATAATTCTGGAACTGGGCGTTCGATGATGATTCCAACACCCACGTTATCAGTATCTTCACCAAGGAAGCCTAAATCTTCTTCATCAAGCGGAAGATTGTCTTCATCATCGCTCTCATCATCAAGTAGAATCTGCTCAATAGCATTGTCAGATACAGCGAATAAGCGTTCTTTTATCGGCATCCTTTTCAGTTAGCTAACCACTGCAATGAAGCAGTTGACAAGCGTATTAGCACCCACACCCATACTAAAATGTATAAACTACATTCGCAATGCACCGTGCTGCTCTCAGTATCAAGCCACAGCAAAACGAAGAGAATCACTCAACCAGCAGAGGCAGTTGCGTCGTATGGAGTTATTCTCTGCACAAAACTGCATCAAAACACAACAGGGGCATGACTAAAAGTGGAGGACCCTGGCCACCCCACCGGAGTGGGAGGAGAGATCTTACCACATAAGGAAGGGATGGTTGGCACCGCCAAAGTGGTATGGTGTGCCTTTTCTTCAGAGGAACCCCGAGCCCCTTCTTTACTTTGTACCTTTTTTGCCCTCCCTCTTTCCCCCTCCGTATACCAGGCCTATTGCGTCGTTTGGTCGTATGTATCCTTAACGAACTACGTCATAGCACTTCAAAAGTGAGGAAGAGGCATGTGATGTATTGTGTGCCTTCTAAATGGCGACCACAGCCACAACCTAGAGGGTCTCTCTCCCCCCGTTGGAGTGGTGGAGTAGGTCTGCACCACGGAGTAGTAGTTGGGGTCAGCGCCGCCAAGTCAGTATAGCATATATACATTTTCCATAGGGGCAGCGTCTAGGCTCTTATTCATGGATATTCTATCTACACCACGAGATAACAAACGGAAATACAACATGATAGGCATTTTCCCTTCAGCCAGCGAACATGATGCGGAGAGCAGGTTATAATATTATATACAAGCAACAGTTGGAGTACTTGAAAACAATACCTCTGAGTTGGGACACAGCATGCAATTTCCAACCTTTCATTTCCAGGACAGTCATAAGGAAAAAATAAAACCCATCTCCATGTGGAGCTTTGCGTTCAACCTCAGTAACCGTTCAGGTGGTGGTAATAAAAAATTTAAACTAGAAGCCAAAAGCCTATTCTTCAATACACCCATTCCTTACAATCATAGACCTTCTCAATTGAATTTGAGAGAATTTCAAAAATATGGGACATATATGTCCCTTGGACCTTAAAGGGTTAAACGCTATGTCCTAGGCTTCCATCTTATTTCCTGCGGATTAAGATGTCAAAGAAGGGAAGTTGGCCATTTTATACCTTCTCCATGGTAAATGTGATGCCTGGGTGTTGGTTGTTCATGTGGTTTAGTAATTCCTGTAACGCAACTGCACCATGTGGCCAAATTAAAAGGGAGTCTACACATCGGAAAAACATTTTGGACGGCGGGGAGCTGAATTGAGAGCTTTTTTCTCAAAATCTTCCATGTAGAAGTTAGCTATTGCCGGTGATAACGACGATCCCATGGCGACCCCATCCCTCTACTCATAGAAAATCTCCTCAAAAGAAAAGTAGGAAGAAGTCAGCAAGTGATGGAAAAGCTTGACTGTTTTAGCATAAAATTTACCCTCCAGCAGTCTCAAGGTGTCAGCAAGAGGAACCCGAGTGAAGAGTGGCACAAAGTCTAGACTAACCATCAAATCAGTCGGTTCTAAACGAATATCTCTGGGTTTTCACAAATTCTTGCGAGTTCTTCACATGGTGTTCATTAAGGCCCAGGAATGGCGTTATGATGCCCGTTAGGTATTAGGCAACATTATATGTCGGAGAGTTTATTGCACTGAAAATCGGCCTGAGCGGTGTTCCTTCTTTTTGTATCATAGGCAGCCCATAAATCCTTGGGGGCGCTGGTGCTTGAGGTAGTAGATTCTTAGCTGTCTCTTGTGGCATACTCATTGCTTTAATTATCTTTAAGATTTTTCTGCTAACGGTTTCCGTGGGGTCTCGGGGTATTCTCCTGTATGCACTATCCGTAAGGAACTCCAAAATATGATGGCGGTAATCAGTACTTTTCATAAGGACGGTGGCATTGCCCTTGTCAGCAGGAAGAACAATGATTGAAGCATTTTTCCTTAAGGAATTCTGGGCAATTATCTCTTTCTTTGAAATGTTGGCTTTGGGTGGAACGGCTTTTTTAAGTACGTGAGAAATATCACTTCTTACCTCCTCGGAAATATTATGGTATTTCCTAAAACTATCACGGAATTATCATTTAATAATTATAGTTCTCGAAGTCACATTTATCCACGGATGTGACTACATATATACGGCTTTCTCAACGCCGATACTTCAAAAATGGGTGAGAGAAAAGGTGCGTAGAGTCGTAGGGTTTCTGATAATGCGATGTAGTTACTAAAACGTTAGGTAGATATGTGGTAGTATATTATAACGTAATATAGCATGCCATCGCGCTATAGCATATTCAAAGTGATTAGCTGCTCTTAAAATATTTTAATAATCTTCAAGACGTCATTTAGATGTGTCTAGACCAATAAAATGTCTTATAGACCAATGAAATGACGTCTTGGATTGGTCATGGCCAAGTACATGTTATCGGTTATTTCGACCATGGTCTTAAGACCGTTTCTAGACCGTCTTCGAGACGTTATTTAACGTATCTGGCACGTATGAGTTCTGCCTGGGATTAAATCTCCGAGATAAAATCACAAAAATGGTTATTTGTACACAAATATTCACTTAAATTTGAATTACCATCACCAATCTCAAAGTTTGTCTTGTGTTTTTTTTTCACTCTGTTTCACAATTTCCACCCAGTTTCCAACGTACATGATTCCACAGTCTTCGCACTTTACACTCCACTTTTGTCCGACTCTGTATTATTGTACTTTAAAAATTTTGAAATGTGGTCGTTCGAATATGCGGCAATTTAGGGTTTACTCCCCGTGACTGTAGCATTTCAGGTACGACAACGTCTCCTGTGCTACGATGATGACTGGGAAGAAAAGAACAACTTCTTCGTATAAACCACTGCTGAAGTTCGTCGTGATCTAAGACGGTTTTGTTGTTTAACTGCGGCTAACACACCTGGCGGCAATCAGGAGATCCGGGTTCAAACCTAAGTCAAGTCAAATGATTTTTTTTCATGACGAATTTCGCCCTCTTTGGTGTGTATTTTTCTTGGCACTTAAATCGTTGGCCATCCTGGTTCTCAGAGAGCAAAATTCTTTCACTTACGCATTTGTCAAGGTGCGTTTTGCTCGGTGCGTTTATTACGAATATTATTCTACGATGATCTTACAACGATTATCGTGCAACGATAATCGGGGATGTACTATTTTGCTCGGTGCGTCTACATCTATACGATTTTTGTCCAGACTGCCTTTTTGTTCGCCGGTCATATCGAGGAAGTATCCCATGGTTGAAGGTGGACTCGCGAAAAAATGGCTCTGAGTAAATTGAGTAGGAGTAGAAAATTGATATTAAAATACCTCCTAGTTGAAGAGATGAAAGATGATGAACTTCTCCAAAAATGTACGGGAAAAAAAGGGCTAAAAGTCACCGCATGTTTGCATTGAGGAATGAAGAAGGATCATTTCAAAAGCTGATTGCAAACCATCTGCGTGAAGACAGCAAAAAACTTCCTCCACAAGGATCCCATCCTACTCTTCGGAAAAATTGGGAGCCATGACGACGAGGACACTACTTCTAAATCAAATGATCATTTGCGACTACGATTATGTTCACCTCCAACCGCGTGACTAGTCAGAGCGCACGATCATCTTTAGCGACTCTAGTAGCAGTCACTCGGAGAAAAACAGCACCATTCAAAAACGAAGAAGTACCTAGTGCTTCAAAAAATCGTCGAACGATCATCGTTGGGTGATAATCGCTCCGAAAAAAACGTACCTTTAGTCGTATAGGTTTGACAGCGTCTTTGTCTTGATTTTTTTCCTCTCACCAAAATTAACCCTCAAGATGCATTTATTCTTAGTTTTGTCCACACAGTTAAGCATTCTCGTCTTATCTTCCAGCAAAACATTACTCTCAAAGAAACCGAAGATGAAAATGCGCATCAATGGTAGGGCAAAAAGAGTGCCTCGTGTTATTTCATGAAGTCATCAGCGATGGGTATCAATTACTATAGCTAATATAAGCGCTCTTTGAAAAAGTTTTTATTGAGTCCCACCAGAAGTAAGAGCTAATTATCTTGAAGGGGCGCTGCCGGGACCGGAGAGAGGGAGTGTTTTAAAGCTCTTCCAAGCAAAGGAATTTATTAAGCATTGAAAATGCATTGGCCGAGGAACAGGACGGTATGAGGTGACTGAAAAAAAACTACGGCCGTAACGTTGTTGGGGGAGGTAAGGGAGAAGTTATCAGCGAAGCTATCGGGACGAAAGTGCTCATTTAACTAATTAAAAATTATAAAGAATATAATTGGCAAAATATATATATAAATAGCATGCAAGCTGTAATGTATCAAGTCGGATGCTAGTTGTAGAACTGCCAATTTATTTCAGGACAAAGCACACATCGTACACACGATTACAGAGCCATCTATCGGATGGAGTTTGAGAGCCATAATTTGGCGGGTTTTCCAATATACTACATCCCTCCTCCGTTAAATTTGACTAATAAATACATAAATAGAAGCAAATTACATATGAATGAAATACAGAACATAAAAAATTACGTATAAATTAAATACAGAACATCAAAAATTACGTATGAATGCAATACAGAACTTCAAATTCACTTAAGGTAAAACAATTATTTGACATCACAAGTTCATCCTTATCACAGGCTTCCTTTCCCTTAGTGGGTATTTACGTTCTTGGGGCATACTTGGGCTTTGCAAGGGAAAGCTGCGCTTGTTCACAGGGGTGTGGGGATGGGGCGGTGAAGGATGAGGAAGGATATTAGTGCTGGGACTCGTTCTTGGGGGTTGAGCAGGAGATGGGTGAGGAGTTTTGTTTGTGTTTACCTCTGCCCCTTCCCTGCCAACAGCCTGCTCCTGTGCCATCACATCTGGTACAGGAGATATGTCCATGTCATGATCAGCTGATGGGTTTGATATACAACCATCTAGTGCCACAAGCTGATCTATGTGACGCTTCCAGATTATGCCTGCCCTTACTCTCACCAAATAAGTTACTGGTCCTAATACTTTCAAAATGATACCCTCAATCCACTTTTTGTTTGGTGAACGATAGTCTCTCACCAGTACTATTTGATTAGGACTTAAGTGTCTAGTTTTACTACCTCTACAATATTCAATTTGTTTTGACTGATTATTTTCTACAGTTTCAAAAAACTTAGGTTTAATTAGATCCAATCGAGACTTAAGGGGTCGATTGAACATAAGTTGAGCTGGAGACTCCCTAGTTGTTGAATGTACAGAGTTGCGATAACTGAATAAAAATCTAGTTAAAGCTAAATTTAAATCTACAGAGTCATGAAGAGCACATTTCAGTTTGTGTTTTACAGTTTTAACAGCATTCTCGGCTAAGCCGTTTGTTGATGGATGATAAGGTGGAATCAGTGAGTGCTTAATTCCATTCATTGACATAAACAATTTAAATTCATTAGATGTGAATGGTGGCCCATTGTCACTGACAATATGATCTGGCAAACCAAATCTTGCAAACAAATCTCTTAGGTGATTAATGGTATATTTAGATGCAGTAGAGGGTACTTCTAGAACCTCTAACCATTTTGTATGAGCATCTTTGATCAACAAAAACATTTTATTTTTGAATGGACCAAAGAAATCAATATGCAATCTAGACCAAGGTTTGACTGGATAGTTCCAGACATGTAGCACACTTTTAGAAGGATTGCTTCTCTCCATTAAACAAGGTGTACAGCTATCTACAAGACGTTCAATATCTGCATCAATGGACGGCCAATAAATGTAAGACCTCGCCAACGCCTTCATTTTAACAATCCCTAAGTGACTAGAGTGAAGCTCATTTAACATGGTTAATCTAAACCTTGAAGGAACTATTACTCTGTGTCCCCACATTAGGATACCTTGTTCAACCGTCAATTCATTTTTCCTTATAAAGTAGGGGGTCAGGGAGTCATCGGCAGGTTTTTCATTTGGCCAACCATACCTGACATAATGAATGATCTTACTTAAGACTGAGTCCTTTTGAGACTCTTTTCTAATGTCTTCAAAACTTAAGGGAATATCATTCTCAACAATACATTGTAAATATGTGCCAACAATACCATCATCAATTGTACATTCATTACACTCCGCTGACTCTAGAGGTAAACGAGACAAACCATCAGCATTTCCATGCTTATGAGATCTGACATAGCAAATGTCAAAATCATATGCTGAGAGAAATAATGCATACCTTTGTAGTCGACTAGCTGCATAGGCAGGGAGTCCTTTCTTTTTTCCAAATATGCTTAGCAAGGGCTTATGATCAGTACATATAGTAAAGGATCTCCCCCAAAGATACTGATTGAACCTCTTCACTCCACGAACCAAACTTAACGCTTCTTTATCAATCTGAGAATACATCTGTTCACTTTTGTTCAATGTACGTGAGCCAAAAGAAATGGGTTTTTCTGTGCCATCTGGCTGAATTTGAGACAACACGTAGCCTATTCCATAAGCTGATGCATCGCAGGCGAGCTTAATTGGTAGCTCTGGGTTGTAGTGAGCTAATACATCTGATGACACGAGCTTGTGTTTAATTTCATTAAATGCTTTAAGACACACATCATCAAAAACAAACTTGACATTTTTCTTTAGCAAATTGTACAGGGGGCCTAAGGTAGTTGACATGTTACGAATGAACCTAGCATAGTATTGAACTAACCCTAGGAATGCTTTTAACTGAGTTACATTGTTAGGAATGGGAGCTTCTAAAATAGCCTTAGTTTTATTTTCAGTTGGTTTAATACCAGCTTTGCACAAAGAGAACCCTAAATATTCTAAGGTGTTTGAGAACAGGCTGCACTTGTTTTTCGCAACTGTCAAACCTTTTTCCTTAAAACGTTTGCATACCTCTCTGAGCCTATCAAGATGTTCCATCTCATCACTAGCTGTAACAAGAACATCATCCAAATAAATTGCTATTCCGGGAATACCCTGTAGCGTTTGCTCCATAATACGTTGGAATATGCCTGGTGCAGAGGCAATTCCATACGGCAATTTGTTGAACATGAACAACCCCTTGTGGGTACTTATTGTGCAATACTTTTTAGATGCCTCATCTAGCAAAATTTGCGTGTAAGCTCCCTTTAGATCAAGTAGAGAGTATGTGACACCACCCTCCAAATTAGCAATAATTTCCTCGATCTTGGGTATAGGGTACCGATCAATGACTAAGTTAGGATTAACAGTGATCCTGAAGTCGCCACAGATTCGAATTTGGCCATTACGCTTAAGAACAGGGACAATTGGTGTTCCCCACTCACTTGAATCAACCGGTGTTAAGATGTTATCTTCTTGCAAGTTTCTTAACTCTTTTTCAACTTTATCCCTCATTGAAAATGGTATCGACCTAGGCTTGTAATACTTAGGAACTGTGTTAGGTCTCAGATTAAGTTTCGCCGGTTCACCTTTATACTCTCCCAGTTTCTCAGTAAATACTTCTGGGTATTCTTCAAACAACTGGGCAACTAACTTGGACTTAGTATAATTAGTTTCGACTATTTTCGAATTTTGAAAACTAGTTTCAGGAATGGAAATTTTAATGCGTAGAGCTCTGATCCAGTCCCTACCCAGTATGGGGTTAGCTCCATTTTTAATTACATACAAATCCAACAATTTAAAAATAGTTTCGTACTGCACATTTACTTTAATAACCCCTAATGGGAATATTTTTTCGCTAGTATAGGAGCTGAGAACTAGATTAGTTGGAACTAAATCTAAATCACTGAAATTGCTTTTGTAGCATTCATCTGATATCGCACTGATACCAGCCCCCGAATCTACTTCAAATGACATAGGTTCACTTTCAACACAGACATTTACACTAAAAGGGGGTACTTTTTCCCGAACACCATCCAAATTAAACAATTCTGAAACATCATAAATAGTATCATCACCGACGTTACTTACACTCATTTACAAAGTGTTGATTACTTTGATACTTTGATTTAGCTTTTGGGTTTTGCTTTTCTTGATCAACATCGTAACTATTCACATTATTACGATTAGTCGGCGACTTGCCAAATAGCTTAGCACGACAGACCTTTTGCATGTGACCTTTTATTCCGCAGAAATTACACACACAGCTTCTGAAATAGCACTCGGGTGTCGCATGGTTATTCCTACCACAACACCAGCATTTTTGATCACTTTTCACTGCAACACTTCATCTTCCCTCCCGTTGAGGATGAGACGAAGTGGGTTTCCTTGTCAATTGGTTTGTCGCGGGAGACATCCGCTGCAGTCGGTTGTGGTGCTGTCCTTCTGCGTTGCCTGCGAAGGTCAGGGTCGCGGCATCCTTCTCCGCCGACTCGATGGACGTTGCTATTTTCACCGCCTTGTCGAATGTGAGGTCAGGCTCTGCCAACAGGTTTTGTTTCGTGACCTCGCTAAGAAGTCCACTGACGAGTCGGTCCCTCAGATAGTCTGGCAAGGCTTCTCTGAAGTCACAGAAAGCGGAAAGTTTCTTTAAGCTTGCTATATACTCCGAAACGGTCTCATATTCATACTGCTTCCTTAAGCTGAATTTATAGCGCTCTGCGATAAATGATGGCGTCGGATAAAGGTGATCCTTCACTATCTTAACAAGTTCATCGTAGGTTTTCTCTGACGGTTTGTGCGGCGTACAAAGGTCCCGCAGTAAATTAAAAGTTTTTACCCCAACCACGGTTAGCAACGTGCTCACTTTTTTCTCGACTTTGAGATCGTTGCAGTCAAAGAATAGCTCGAACCGTTCGATGTACGAGGACCATGTTTCCTCATTACTGTCAAAATTTGACATGGACCCAATCATTGCCAATTCCTCGTCGCCAGTTGTAATGTATCAAGTCGGATGCTAGTTGTAGAACTGCCAATTTATTTCAGGACAAAGCACACATCGTACACACGATTACAGAGCCATCTATCGGATGGAGTTTGAGAGCCATAATTTGGCGGGTTTTCCAATATACTACACAAGCATAATGGCGGATGTTTACGTCAAATGCTTCCGTGTTGCTTACTTGATGATGAGGACATGTTGCCATGATTTTTAACAGCTGCTTCTTTGAAGCTTACGTAAATAAATCGTAATCAAGTAAACCGTTTACGACGCATTTACGTAGTACATTTCAATTAAATTTAATGTAAACTGTTTTCGTGTGCTGGCTGGGTAACGCCCTCATAGCGTCATGCATAATCAGTTGCTAAATGAAATGAAAAAAACACTGATTAATACCAAAATATATAATGTTATCATTTTAATTGGACAGGAATATATAACCCTTGAAAATGTATAAAGTTATCACACTAATGAGACAAGAATCATTAAGTAACAAGTATTAAAGATCTCCAATGGCCGTAATAAAATGGCACCACTCGTCAAAACTACACAACAATTGCTGTGTTGATTTGCGGGAAAAAGAGCAATTCCACGCCAGTGACCAACCACATCCTCTTGACCAGAAAACCTTCCTGTGGTGGTTTACGGGAATGTTACTTCCTCTCCAGTGACACACACTCGTCTTTTCTTGTTTTTTTGTGCCACTTTTGACTGCGCTCATTTGAACTAGATTCTCCCAGAAGTTGGGCCCGTTTGAGTGTGTGAGTGAGTGATTTCTTGAGTACCTGTGAGTGTGTTTGTGTTCGTTACTCAGGCATCCTTAGCGGGTTCGCATTAGCCCTAATGAAGGATCCCTTGTGTTGAGGTTGAGTGTGTGTGTCTGTGGGTGTCACTGGCAAGGAAGTAACATTCCCGTAAACCACCACAGGAGGGTTTTCTGGTCATGAGATACGGCATTGGAGATTTTTATAACTTGTTACTATAAGAGGCAGTAGAGCTCAAGTTTCCTAGATTTTAAGAATCTATATAACCCTTGAAAAATTCAAGACTCTATCGCTTTAAGTACAACTGTTATCTATGCTTTCTAACTGCACGTACTCGTAAGGGCAGGCCTGGCACTGACAATGAGTGGAGTTTGAGTCCGTTTGGGCATGATAGGCGCTCAAAGGATTTATAACTCGAATTTTAAACCTTATATGATTCATCTTTCGAATAACACTAAAATGACTGAATAATCGTTTATAATTCTACGCAGACTAGCAGTTCAAATCAAACGGGGTAAGATCGCACATAGCATGCAAGCTGGATTCCAGCCTGGATTTTGGCTGGATGCCTCCAGCTGAAATTATCTAGCTTGGTTCCAGCTGGATTTGGGCTTGATTCCAGCTGGCATTAGCAAGCTTGATTCCAGCTGGATTCCGGCTTAATTCAGGGGCTTGATTTCAGCTGGAGTTAGCTAGTTTGATTCCAGCTGGGTTTTGGTTTGCATACTAGGCCTGATATCAGCTGGAATTTGAGGCTTAATTATTTCTACTGGCTTATGGCTTTTGTTTGTATGTATGATCAAAAAATGGCAAGCACTTTTTCCACATTAACAATTACTCTTTGGCAGTCATTGCGTGCATTAACTCTTATTTTTTTTAAATAAATAGCCTCATTCCCATGAAATTTTCATATGAGCTGTTGGCCTTAAAAGTAAGAGCTGGGTAAAATATTGGGCTGCCAGTCTGAGGTGGTCATCTATCTGATCATGGTTTAAGTCTCAGTCACGCCAAATTTTTTGGCGTATTAGTTCATTATTTACGTTATATTCGGCTTGGAAGTTGCTATACTTGAAACTATTGCATTTTTCTTACAAAATTGACGGCATTTTGTTGTAATCCAGGCTGGATTCCAGCTTGGTTCCACCCTGGAATTTTTCCTAAATTTCCAGTCTGAAATCCAGCTTGCTCACAGCTGGAATTGTGTAAAATGCACAGCTGGAATCAAGCTTGAATCCAGCTTGCACACTTGATTGGTCCAGTTGGATTCCAGCTTGCACCCTGGAGGATGCAAGTTGGAATCCAGTGGGCTTCCAGCTTCCTTTGCTACCTGGGATGCTAACGGCCGCAAAAGAGACGTTGACAAGGGGAATTGGGGTAGAGAAAGGAGGGATGGAGAAAGGAGGGATGGAGAAAGGAGGGATGGAGAAAGGGAGGGATAGAGAGAGATTAATGTAGAGCCGGCAACACTTCTACCCATAAGCGCAGTGAAAACGTAGAAGGCACGATATAAATTGTGAAATAAAACAGTATACGTATCCTCAACACTATGCTACCCATGTCACATTTGAATATGCTAGGTTGCATAACAGTAAAGGATAGAAAAGTGACAGCTTCAAACAATATTGAACTTAAATTATCGCCAGAGATGGTGATTTTTCGCATTTATAAATCAATGACTTAGCATCATGAGTTCTAGGTTAGGCATGTTACAGCATTTACCATTCAATAGTGCAGCGTATTACACTTATGAATTCGAGGTGTATTAGAGTTAAGAGAACAGATAAGTTTTACAACAATAACTTTTCACTTACCTACTGTTTCCTCGTTCGTATTCCTATCTTCTTTCAACACAGAAGTTGACTATTCATCATAAACGCTTTATTAGCTTGGACTATTCTATGCTTGATGTACGTCGTACTTCTTCCATCCCACTGGATGGTATTTCCGAGGGAGGAATCGATGTAGATCATTGTGATTCCTTCAGAATGAGTTACAGCCTTAAATTAATCTACTTAAGAATTATCGGTAGTAATTACTATCAGTAGAAGTAGAGTTAAAATTGAAGGTTGAAACAACTAATGCCATTTCCCAATATGCACAATTTGCTACCTAATGAAGCTCCAGAAGAGGAACTGCGACAGTATGTATTATGACAAAATGAAAAATATATTTAAAAATTATGCGCATGTATAACAGTGTAGACCCCTTGGAAATTTTTTTCATATTAAGAATAGGTCAAGACAGATCCTGGGATTCTCTCCTCCCTTCATTTACCAACAATCCTTCCTCCGCTAGCCTACCCACATATCCTTCAGGAGAGTGAATAATTTTCTAAAACACAGATGGAAATTCAACAGAAAGTTAAATGATTTGTTAAAAGTAGCAATGAATGACTCTGGGTTCCTGGTGGGAATAATGTAGTACCCTGCACATCAGCCCGAGGCAGAAAGTGTTCAATGTCCTTCTCAGTTATCATGATTAAAAAATTCTATATTACCTACATCCTTGAGAAATGGCTGAATTTATAGGTGAATAATCATGGCATGATGGATACGTTTGCTGGTTTTTATGTCAGTCCCCATTACTAAGTACTGCTCCGTTGAAAATGGTCCATTTTTAGTGAGGCTGGTTACTTTTTCTATCTGATATGATTAGTACCAACTTTACAAACCAGCGTTTGTCCCATTGCTCCATCTTATATGCAACCAAGCGATGAAACACAACAAAGATTTTTTCACCTACTAGCTAGCAACCATTATGATGTAGACCCCCTGGTCCCGGGTGGTCTGAAAATGAAAAATGGGCCCTAGACAAATGGTCTGAAAATGCCTCCTCTATCGTAAAACCCAGTGGCAAACTTCTGCCTAGTGGCTGTAACCTTGGAGGGCACCTTCTGTAAATATTTGTTCCTCATTGTCTTCATAACATTTTCCCCTAGGCTGATCATACTTTCTAGGGCTCAATTTATACACGTCTTCTTGCAGCCATACTGTCAGAACATCATTTTCAAGTGTGCAAGTTCCATGAGCAGGCTCTCTTCATCTGTAACAGACTTGGCTCGATGGGTTAGCATCAAAATTATGACTCTCTGTAGGAGGAGATAGCATTGACTTCAGCCATTTAGTTTGGTTAGTAATTGGCCATACATATAATCTATTAAAGCACAAGGAAGATGACCAACTTTCTTTATGGACCAGCATTGGGCACTGAAAAAAAACCAACAGATTACTAAATCCACTTGCTCACTCAGAGATCAACCATTAGGTGGGAGTGATCCATGATATGTGTAATTGAGACAAAAGTTTGGCAAAGGTTTACATTTTTATTCATTAAGGTTTCCTGAGTACATTTATTTATATTATAAAAATAACAATGGATGTACTTGTCAACAATAGTAAAAGCTTGTCAAAAGACTGTCAGTAAAAAACATTACTTATGGTTATGAAATCCCTTCCCTTCAAAGTAGTCCCTTCAAAACACTTTACTCAATATGAAAATTAAACCAAGAATAAATATAAATAAGTTACATATGTGAGCGAGAAAGATTGCACTGGTACACTTTTCACTACACATGATAACAAATGTCTTTTTTGCTTATTTGCATAAATAAGTACATATATAAATAATCAAGTTTTATACATATATGTATAAAACTTGATTTGTTGACAATGAATGATATAATACTGTTTTTCCATCATTGTATGTAACAACATCCCACAACAACATCCCACGCATTAACCTGTTCAGGTCATGGGAAGGTGATAGTACACAACAACTTAGGCCAAGAAAACTCATGAGGAAAGGGAGACTACATTGAAAAGGACAGTTGACTTCAACAAGCAGCACAAAAAGTGATCCCAATCATATATTTCTTGCCTTCTTCAAGAAAATCCTGGAGGTAATGAATGCTGAGGGTGGCTAGCCTGAAAGGAGAGAATACTAGACAGTTAGCGTATATACTTAAATAAATTTCCAATGGAATATGAAACATGTACTTAAGTAGCCAGCATAAAGTAGCAGGAGTATGATCATGAATATTTCAAAATGGAATCCCTTAGATAATTAGCAGATAGTAACCTCCAGCATGTCCACAGTCAGCAAAATCACCAACCTTAAGTCCTAATATTTTTGCCAAAATGCACCAAACATCATAAAAATGGATTCCCCGTCTACAATAACTAAGCCAATATTTTTTTTCAGTAAGTATAGGAGAGAGAAAATGTTTTACAGGATTTTTAAGCCATGCATCATGCACACTGAGCAGCCTTGAAATGGATCTAGTTCTTAAATAGATTTTTTTTAACTCATAGAGTAAACTGATTATCAATCGAGGGATAATGCAAAGAGGATATGCCGAGAGGGTGGCCAATAAAAATGTAAAAACACACGAAAGACACAAGTAAAGACTTCTATATTTCAATGGAGAGTCGATCCATCTTTCTCAAAGTAGAGAGGGCGAATGAGGAAAGGGAAAGAGATTGAGGTGGGGAGGGGGAGAGGAAGGAGGGGAAAGAGGAAAAATGGAGGGGAGGAGGGGAAAGAGGAAGGAAGAAGAGGGAGCAGAGGAAGTAGAGGAGTAGGGGAAACAGGGAGAGAAGAGGGGAAGGGGAAGGAGAAACTAGTGCAATTTATTAAACCCAGGAGGAGAGGGTGGATAAAAATACATAGAGATTCAAGATCCTTGAGCTGAGGAAGAGGGGAAGAAGGGGAAAGGGAAGCAAGTAAACCAACTTTAAAAATATTATGGAAGGTGGGAGTTGTGTAAGGAAACGTGAATGGCAACAAGGAGAGAAACAGAGAGGGAAGGCGGATCGTTACATGAGGAATGATGGCCGTTAATTCATATGCGAAGAGGAGTGGGGGATAATCCAATGTAAAAAGAGGGGCAGTATTGGCAGAGGATGTAAACAGTATTTTGTGTGGTGCAGGAGTGTGAGGAGACAGAAGGGAGAGGAAAAGTGAGGAACTTGTCTGGCAGGGGCTAGGTAATGAGAATGGTGCAAGTTTTGCGTCGCGGGCGATTGCACAGGGTAGGAAGGGATTTGGTGGGTTTGAATGATTTGAATAGGGGTTTGGTGATTTTAAAGATGGCAGATAGATTGAGGTGAAGGTAAGAGAGGGACATTGAGGAAAAATTTTTATGTGGTGAGGTTGTCAGAGAGGATCGGGCTGAGGTTTTTGAAGGTCTGTCACCACTGTCAGCAAATTTGTTAATAATGAGGTTAGAGTTCCATTAAAAAATTGTAAATGTACAACGAAACATAAGGAATGCCTTTTCGAGCCTATATTTTCTGAGTATGCAAATACTATTTTTTCAGTAATTCCAGTGTGTGAACAAACGGCTGACCATTTGGCATAGATACATGCCATGAGTGAGGCTACCACAGAGGCAAAAGGATCACCTCCTCGTACAGACTGAAAAAGAGTTCATTGTCCCACAGGTAGGGGTCCCTAATGAGACCTGGGACCATCTCTGTACACCTGCATTACACTCAAGGGTGTTGGATACTATGCTGAAAAAGGCGTTTTCATACAACTGAGGTTCTCATTGCTATCTTTGCATACCAGTAGATAAACAATTCCATTCTTGGTCTTAAAAGATGGAGCAATGAAGCAAACGTCTGTCTGCAAAGTTGATGAAAATCATATTTAAATGAAACAAATAGCAAAGTTTGCTAAAAATAGACCATTTACAATGGAGCTGTACCTGGTAATGGGAGGCAATATGACAGCCAACCAACATATGTATCATACAATGATCCTTCTCCTTTGAATTCAGTTGTTTTTCGATAGTGTAAGTTTCATAGAATTTATGTAATTGTGACAACCGAGGACAGAACCTTACACTTTCTTCAGCAGACTGTTTTTCCACCAGGGACTGACAGTCCACCCCAATTGCCTCCTCTCCACCACGTCCATATCTCTTTTACAAAACTCTTTTGCATTTCAGTGAATTTCCAATTGCAATTTTGAAAAGTATCCACTCCTCATAACCACAGAGCCAGGATATCACAGCATTCTCTTGTGGGCAAAATTTTACACCATTTGTAAATGGGATCAGTTATCATGCATTAAAAAATCTGTGTGGGTTTTAACACAGCTTTTGAAGCAAAAGGGTTAAGCACCTAAGTATGTGTACAAAGACATTTAGCATTGAATGATAAAAACACTTACCAAACTCAAGGCTAGGCAGAAACATTTTATGGCACATGAGTTCCATGGTTTTTGCTGGTGGCTGATCATGCATGACCCTCCATTTGCTGTCCCGATCTCAGCCATTGAGAGCAGAGGATTTGGTCCACCCATGCAAACCTTCCACATCTCCCAAGGGAGAGGAATGGCACCAGTTGACAATTGCAGAATTTTTTCGGCTCATCAAAATTTACTGCATAAGACAGGAAGATTAACACTCCCTTTAAAGTAAACAAGGACATATGCTTGATGTTAAGGTTCTCCGATGATAAAGTTTGCTCTTTTCAGCTATCCTCATACATGTATATATCTTATATACCACAAAGTTTAAGGACCAAGCACAAAATATTAACTGGTATAACTGGAAAATATACAAGAGAAAGCCAAGTGTTTTTTTGCAATAATTCTGAGAACTAAGAGATAAGGAGTCAGTGATGGTTAAAGGGAATAGAATTATCTTCCCTGGCCGTACTAGCTGTTTAAACAGTACATTTAAATTGTAGTGGATGCCAAAAATATATTTAATTAGATATTATTTGGCCAACTATTGCTGTCATTGTGGCGAAAAGTTAAAACGTATGTTAACTCTTGTTCTCATACTTCGCAGCGATCTTTTTCTCATTTCTCGTAACTCCCGCACTAATGCCATTCATCTTGTGTTTTTAGGTTTTTAGTTACTTCACCTTTAGTTTTATTTAATGTGCAATTACTTACGGCAATCGTGAGGAAACGTAATTTAAAATGGCAAACAAGCGTGCGACATAATCGTTATCATTGGAAGAAAAAAATCAACATTTTGCAAAGAGAATTGACTCTAATACGGGCACTCGCGTGTCCCTGACCGAAGAACGTGATGTACCAGGTTCAACGTGGAACACAACTGTAAAAACCCGTAAATGTATAGAGAAAAGTGCTAAGGACTACGGCCCTATTGGTAAAAGGCGTAATTACATTAAATACTTCAAGTACGATGAACTTGATGAAATATTGAAGACATTGTTTAAATCTTCCCCCGAAATAAGGCCGCATAACCGCTGCTAGAGGCACTCGGCGCACTGATGTCTTTAGAGAATCAAATGGATGTTTACACCGTTTCAAAAGGCGATATAAATATTGTCTATAAAATAATTTTCGGTGAATCTAACAGTGTAGGTACTCTACATGGATCCTGAAACAGTTTCTCACTGGAAGTGCACAACTTTGCATAATTATGTTGATGGCTATGCCTATACGCTTAAAGACATTTTTTATGTGGACGAGACAGGTCTTTTTTTTAAATAATGCCACACAAGACCCTATAGACTTCAAAGGGGACCCTTGTCATGGGGCCAAGCTCAGCAAAGGTCGCCTTACTGTTTTATCAGGAGCTAATCCAGATGGCAGTGAGAGACTGAAGCCCTTTGTTTTTGAAAATTCCATAAATCCACGTTATCCCTATTGAAAATGCCCTATAGGAATTTTTTTTTCCCACAGTAATTTGACAATGGGAACTCGAAATTTTCCTATAGGAAATTTTTTCCTATAGGAAATAATTTTCCTATAGGAAATAATTTTCCTGTTGGAAATTTCCTATAGGAAATAATTTTCCTATAGGAAATAATTTTCCCATTGAAAAATAGTCTCATACATAACCTTAAAAAAAAAACGCCACCGTTAGGATTAGATCGGGGGTCCTTCAGTTCATGAGTCGTCGACTCTGACCACTACACCAACTGACTGATTAACAGATTGAGCGATCTCATAAGTATAACCTTGGTATTAGTTGAGAGAGGATTGATTTTTTTAATCCTTTCTCAACTAATGCTCTCTCAACTAATTTTAATGATTGATAGAAGAGAGAGGATGAGTTTTTTTTAATTTCGAAAGAGGATTGCTGCACACCTACAGAGTCATAAGGCCGTTTTACTCGGGCACGAAATTACACAGCTTCAAACTGCATTTTTTCTCAATCGGGCGTGCAATCATTTTCGAATTAGAGCAGAAGCTATTTTGCTACCTCGCGTTCATGCATTCACGCATGCGTTCTTGCAATTCATGGCTTACCGTGTTTACACGATGCATTTACCCGCGCAAGTACGTGGCTGGACAGATGCGTGAACACATTCACCAAATTAGAACGAGCTATTTTCTGTCCACGCATTTGCGCAATTTGGAGTGTTTACACGGTGATAATTTGATGGTGATTGTATTCACGCATCTACCCGCGCGGGTAAAGCATCGTGTAAACACGACACCATGCAATTTGAAATGCACGTTCGTACTTACATCAGATTGTACGTGCCCCGTGTAAAACGCCGGACTATGACAAAGAGAGAAGAACTTCATGCGTTATGCCACATATAGTTTTCGTTACAATGGAATTGGAATGGAACTGACTATGTGAGTTCCATACCGGTTAACCATTTTTTAATGAATTTCTAACTTTTTCTTAAAATTTTTTTATTGACAATAATGTTTTAATTATAAATGAAATATTGTAAAAACTTGTCTTGTATGGTGATGTATGCATTATATTTGTGAGAATGCAGAACCATTGATAAAATGAAATATTTTCTTCTTTTAATTTCGAATTAATTAGAATTTTTCTCACTATGGGAAACATTCTTAATGTACCTATAATAAATATTTGTTCTATAGAAATATTGCTAATTCCTATAGGAAACCTTTTTCCATTGTCAAATATTCATGCTATAGGAAAATTTCTCATAACTAGAGGGTTATTTTCTCATTCCTATAGGAAAATAGTCGTCCAATAGGAATATTTCTCGTTCCTATAGGAAAATATTCGTCCTATAGGAAAATTTCTCGTTCCTATAGGAAAATATTCGTCCTATAGGAAAATTCCTCGTTCCTAAAGGAAAATATTCGTCCTATAGGAAAATTTCTCATTCCTATGGGAAAATTTTTTGTTCCTATAGGAAATTTCTTGTTCCTATAGGAAAATATTCGTCCTATAGGAAAATTCCTCGTTCCTATAGGAAAATATTCGTCCTATAGGAAAATTTCTCATTCCTATAGGAAAATTTTTTGTTCCTATAGGAAATTTCTTGTTCCTATAGGAAAATATTCTTCCTATAGGAAAATTCCTCGTTCCTATAGGAAAATATTCGTCCTATAGGAAAATTTCTCATTCCTATAGGAAAATTTCTCGTTCCTATAGGAAACTTTCTTGTACCTATAGGAAATTTATTGTTCCTATAGGAAGCTTCATCGTTCCTGTAGGAAACTGTAATTCCTATAGGAATTCACATAATTCCTATAGGAAACCAGTGGGGCATTTTCAATTGCTTTAAAAACATTAAGAAAGACCTTGGCTACAACCTATGCAGCCAACACAAAGGCATGGATGACATAGACTATTGTTGAAGAACAAATGTATGCCCTTGATGCAAAGATAAATATATGTAAGTAGACACCACCTCAAATCAAGTTCAGTTAAAATATGAGAATAAGTTTATTTTTTGTTAACTTTTGTTTATTAATTTATTTATGCCTATTTGGTGACCCATAATATAATAAACATCACCTGTTAATTAAAATAAAATTATTTAAAATTATAGGCTATGATTTTGCTTCTATTTCCTACAAATTACGATTACCCTCGATTTACATTTTCCCACGATTTACACTTTTTTCCTTCATCCCCGTCAAAAGTGTAAAAGAGAGGTTTTACTGTATTATAAAGCCCTTAAACCCCCCTAAACTCTGGTGGTCCATGCTAATCATTGGGTTCGGTGCAGTGGGTTTATTTTTTGCTTTTTAATAGTACTTCTAAAGATAGAGGGCTAGAATTTTTTGTCGGACGGCTGAATAAATAAAGTTTCTAATTCGTCCAATCAATTTTCTTTTACGTTCCGTAATTGTCTGAAAACCATGTTTTTTGCTGAAAAATCTCACGTTTTTCTCTGAAATCAACAATGCTATATTTCCTTGACAACCAGAGATTTGATTTTCAAAGGATATTCACAACTCTGGAATTTAGGTTTTCCTGCGGGCCCATAATAGCATTTAGAGCGATAATCTGTATAAGAAGGGCCCAGAGTCCCAAGGGTCCCATAATTGATTGCTTCAGGGGGTTATCAATAAATTCAATGCATATTTACAACAAGTACCTATACTCTTCAATGTCTATTCTCAAAGTAGCTCTCATAGGGGCACTGCATGTATATGAGAGGACACTTGCGCAGTAAACGATACACATAAAGGAATCAAACGTGCAAAAATATATACGTGCAGTGAATAGTAATGGTAATAATGTCTCTGTTGCTACAACAAACATGGCGTTGTCCTATTATTGTTTAATACTCAGATGTATTACAGGTAGTGTAACCATCTGCCTCTCATTACGATTTCAAACTTTTTTTAGACCAATTCGCACATCATTAACGTTACAAGTTATTTAAATATGCTAAAAAGTGTGAAAGTGCAGTTAACTTACATTCATTCAATCATCGAGTTGCCTATTCAAGAATCTCACTCGCCGCTGTGTTTCCCCTCCTTGGACTTATACGTATACCCATCAACATGGCTAATAGACAAAAGAGTAACCTTTCGAAAAAATCTTGTAAAGCTTGAGGAATGTCTTCTTAGTGAGTAAATGAGCCCTTGCATAAAAACAACTAAGGTTAGACTTGGATACTCAAAGACACGCCCACTAGTGACGGCATAAGCATCTCCCCGAGGTGTTTATTGGATTCTGCTAAGATCCACAAAAATTTCATCCTAGCCAAACCTACTGATGGGTAGCCAGCTATAAATCTGGTTCAAATATATAACCATCTGTTTTGAAACTTCTGAAATCTATTTTAAGATGGAGGAAATTATAATGACGTTACTACATGCTTCTTACCTGAAAGAAGAACGGATATTCTGCACAATGAATGACATTGGTGCATGAAGATTGGCTAGTGCACAAAGACTGATCACTATATAGATTTTTAATTAAGCAACTGATGATTATGATTTAGAAACCAATGATTATGGCTACCCTTTATGCCAAAGGCGCAGCCTGTGTATTAAAGGATTCATAGGACAAATAAACATGGCTGCTGCTGAAAATGCTACTTTTGACGTTGTCAACTGCTGGATTATACTCTACTCTCAAATCCTGATTATGATTCTCAATGCACATATCAACGTTGAATTGCGCAACTCAATTAAGTAATTGAATGCAAATATATTTATGTACACAAGGGAAGCGATCAAGCTGTTAATCACTCAGAAGACAGCTCAAGAAAAACAGAGGGACAAGGTGACCATCTATCAACCTGGGTGATATTTAAGTAGTAATTGTCAGCAGCAGTTATTTTCTGGGAACAAACATGCCTAAAAACTTCCAGAAACGCACTTTTGCAACAGGGAGTCAGTGAAAACAAACACCTCCATAGCTTGGCGGGATCACACAACTATACTTTATTTTTTCGTTCTCTCCACACAAGTAAAAAGACAAGTACCGACAATGTTCACTGGGTTCCCTATATTTGCCACTAGATGGTGTACCCATCTGTGCCTCTTGCAATCGCAGCTGATTTAGACCCTTTAAACCCTTTATTTGCTACATACTTTCTCAGTTTTACATGCTCCCAATGCTGAATTATAAACATGAAAATATTCACCCACTGATGAATACATTTTTTGCTTCTCATTCTATGTTAGGTAGTTTTTTTGCAGAAGATTATAAAAAAAATATTAACTTTTTATTTTATCGAACTATTGCGGATTACAACTTTTACGCGTGTTACGGGTTGCATAACACCATATTTTATTTCCATCTGATTTTTAAGCTGGAAGAAAAAGTAATTTGTAAATAACAACAATTATAACACAAATAATGCATTTAATTCTTTTTATGCTGATGCACAAATACAAAAAAGTAAGGATTTTCCAAATGTTAAAAATTTTTTTGTATGTGATAGTTTTTAAAGCAGGGAGTTACACACAACCCCACATCACAATCAGGGCAACAATACCTGGATTCTCGTCTCTTATTATTCTTTTTACATAGAACACACCATTTCCTTTTTCCATCAGGAACTGCATCAATGAAATGTCTTTCCGTTAATCTGAAAGGCATTTCTTCAGATGATCTTCTCCCTCCTCCAGCTTTCTTCCTCTCCCTCCAAAATTTTTTAAGAAGTTCTCTCACAACACTGAGTTGAAACTTTGACAGTGGAATTTTCCTCTTTGAGTTAATTCTATACAACGTATATGCGTTGAGAAGTGAGATGTCCAACAGATGAAAAAATAGTTTTCTATACCACTTTCTCGATTTTCTTATACATTCAATGGAGCTAACCATCATATCACTCCTATCCACAGCCCCCATTGACTTGTTGTAGTCTACCACTATGTTGGGCTTTAACATTTCAGCTCCTGTTATTCTATCCATCTTACCCGTTTTCACAAAACCTGGCTCGTGATACGTGGATAACATCTCCTCCAGACCTCCCTTTTGTCACACCACTTAATGGAAATTAGCTCTTTTGACGTCTGGAAGGTCAATTCACCTTTCTTTAATTTTTCTTCCATAGCACCGGACTCGTATACCAATTGTCCACAAATAATGTGTGGCCTTTATTTAGGTAAGGGCTGATTAGAGTGGCAACAACATCTCCCGACTTACCAAGCTTGTGGTCATCTGTATCAGTTGTCGATCCAGTGTAGACAATGAAATCTAGCACATATCCTGTCTCACAGTCGCACATAACAAATATTTTTATTCCAAAGCGATGTCTTATGCTGGGAATAAACTGTTTAAAAAACAAGCGACCCTTGAAGAGCATAAGACTTTCGTCAATGCACAAATTTTCCCCTGGAGAAAAAGATTTTTTTAAAACATTTCTTAAGTGGTTGATGATTGGGCGAATTTTTACCAACCTGTCCCCCCATGAGGATCACGGTTATCAGAAAAATGAATAAATCGGAAAAGTAGGAAGAAGCGGTCTCTGGACATAATCTCAGAAAATATCGGTGTCAGCAATAATTTATCCCTGGACCAATATTCATTGACGTCAAGTTTTTTTACCCTTGCCATCAACATGCATACAGCAAACAAAATGTAAAGCTCATCAGAAGATGTCTCAACCCATTTATGAACTCTCGACTTCGCAGTCTTCTGCTCAATCTTAGTTTGAGAAACATAGTATTTATTTGTTTCTTCGGATATTTTGGCCATAATTTGTGGAGGATAAAATACGAGGAAATAATCTAGAAAACTGGATACCTCAGGAATGTTCACCATGCAGCCGCTCGCTCCACCTATAAATGCGTGTCGCTTAAGTTCTCTCCTTTCATTTCTCCAGATCCACTCTTCTGGTTCGTTTGTTGCTTCAGTATCAGCATCCAAATCATCATCAGAGGAAGATTCCGATGATGAAGCTGACGAAAATCTTGATCGGGAAGTTGGAGTACGCTTGATGATGGCAGAAGACGTTGAGGCAACAGGATCAGAAACATTCTCTTTATCAGAATTAGGTTCAGATGAGGGTATATAATCATCATCGCTATCACTTTGATCCAAAACATCAAGGATAAATGACTCGGAGGTTGATCTTATCCTCTTGGGAGCCATTTTGAAGCTAAAAAATAATATGTTAAAAATATATAACTGCAGATATTATAATAATAATCTATGATTAAACTAAATATTTATTGATATAAAAATATTAAAAATGAATCCTCTTCTCTTACTTTACAAATATTGAAAAGTAGGTACTCACATTTTAAAATACACGAAAGAGGAAAACGCGTTCTAATAGACCCAAGCGTCCAGCATCGCCGTATTCGTTCCTCCTTAGCGACGCACTCTTCACAAAATTTCAACTGAAACTGAAGAATACTTTTGCACACTGCGCTAAACAAATACCGAGAACCGCTAGGTATCCAGAAAGATAAGGGCGGGGGAGGGTACTACGGAAAAACCCGTGGCAATCAGTCGAAGGAAGAGGACTTAAGAGAAAGAAGAGGGCCCTGAAATAGGCACTCAAAGGGTTAACCCTTTCGCGCCGAAGCCTCGTGGAGGGAAATTCTTCTTCGTTATGAGGCTCTAGAAAATTTTCTGCACTCTCCTGTACGAAGTTCTCTCGCGTTGACCGAAGGCATAGGTTTGCTCCCTTATCGTTTTGGGAACCAACCCAGCGGGACGCCGACCTCTTTCCTCGGCCACTGTCGCAGACCCTAGAAGGATTAAAAGACTCCCCCATAGCTCCAGTCCACGGTCATCTGACTGAAATTTAAACGTTTTATGTGAACAAATATTTGGTTTTCGCATTGAATTTTCTATATTTTAAATGAGTTCCTAGTGTTTATCTGAGCGTGTATAAATTTTAAACAAAGTTCTAAGGTACATATTGACGGATTTAGTATACTTCTATATGTCGAAAGACAAGTTTTTCCAAATGCTTATGCTAATTCCTTGGTCGATTGCCGTTCTATAACTCCGTTTATATTAACGTTAGAATTTCGTTTGAAATTTCCATGTGATGAGCAAAAAAAGGTTTCATTTGTAACTGTAGATTTCTATGGTAGAAAACAAATATTTTTTTAGAAAAAACACTACAAATAGCAATAGTTGACCGCGTGGAGAGGAGAGGGAAAGGGTTGATCTGATCAGCTGAAAAAAGCTCGCACTAAGCTGGGTCTCAAAATCACCGAACAAGCTGTCATCATGTCCTTAGAAGCATAGGAAAGGCCGCGTGGTGACCATACGTCTCTACGACTATAAGCTTGCGTAGCATTTCCGAGGAAACTCCGTTACGCATAAAAGCGTGCATAGCAGTAGGGGCACCAAAACACATTTACGCATATAAGCATGCATAGCATTAGGGGCACCAAATCATACTTACGCATATAAGCGTGCATAGCACATAAAGGGTTAATTATTCCAACAGTAATATACCTGCGTGGCCCATTTTTGGGTTTCCCGTGCATTAAAGAGAACCAACAGTCACTCATCTCTCCGTGTACCTTGAAAACGAATGAATTACAACAATCACAACAAACAAGATAGGATACGAACTCCTCAAATGATCATGCAGACAGTATTCTTCAGGCTTTGTGGTTTTCTTATAAAATAAGTTCAATGTTTTTCACACCCATTGAATTTCAACGGGTACATTCAGCTAGTACTAATGTATAAAAATTGAATGGTGTCTGTCTGCCTGTTGTCTGTATATATCTTTATCACATACAGTGAAACCTGTATTAAGCGGCCACCTCCGGGTACATAAAATAATGGCTGCTCAAGGAGATGACCTCTGGTTAGAGGTAAAATTGTTTCTATATCAAGGAATCCTAAAAATGATGAATTTGAACTAATATCTGTAGGTGTAGAATTTTAATGGATTTTTCAACATCATAATTCACAAATACACAGATTTCATTAAAAAAAAAATCTTTAAAGGATAACTTTCGAATTTACACATTTTTTTTGTGGCACAAAGTTCAAGAGTGTCTATTAATTTTTCCAGCTGCTCCCTCATATTCTCCCCAAACTGCTGATCCAACCCCTCGTAGACAGACCGCAAATGGCGCATGCTATTTTACACCTGGTTGACATCAGCTCTTTTAAAACAGCGAGGCTTCAGGGATTTCCCTATCATCAAGCTCTCTCTTTCTCTCCAACTGCATTACAGCAAAGCATTATCGTTACTTTTTCCTATGACATCTTTCCGCCTTTGCAAATCTCATTTCTGAGGGCAAGTGATTTATTGGGAATTGACCGATATAAAAGGCCTCTCTCGTCAATATTAAATATGTCATGAGGGGCATAGCCCTCTAAAAGTGATGGCAATGTCTACCTCCAATCATCGACATCCTTTTGGTTTACATTGCCTCCTTCTCCACACACTACACAGAATGCAATATCGTGGCATTTTCTAAAGCATTCTAGCCGCCCATTGCTGGCAAGGAAGTTATCCACAACCAATTCCTTTGCTATCTGATGAGCCTTCTCTTGTATCATCGGTCCTGTTTACTGGAAATCTCTTTGCTCGCGTGCTTGTAAACCAATCGTACACAATTTTGTTCACTTTCTCAGCACCTGCTTTGCTCTTTCCTTTCATTCCGCGATCCTTATTTTCCTTCCAGTCTTTTAAAATGTCACTCTTAATTTTCAGGATAGTATTAATTTGGGTCCTTTCACAATTAAAAATGTCAGCCAATATCCTCGCTGAAATTCCATCATCACTCTCCAAGATCACTTTTCTTCTTTCTTTCAGAGTCAGGATGACTTTGCTCTTGCCTTCACTCATTTCACTGGTTTTCCTAAAACACCTCGATTGAATGCTCAACACTGAGTTCAAGGAGAAACTAACACAGGGAAGAGACAATATTATGTTCCAGACATGGTATTGTCTAATGCATGGAGTGTAGAAATGAACACGTTTTGGATAACTGGGATTTTCCACAGCAACTTCAATAGTGAGCAAAAAGAATGACAGAGGATTCACGAAAGCAGTGTCCAACAGATAATGCCCTAGCACCTACCTTCCATGCTTTGCTGAAAAGGTTCCGCTTGATCCATGAAGAAGCAATTAAGGCTGGCCCAGTGATAAAGACCTAGCACTCCTGCTGTGCACCAGAGAATTGCCCTCCTCGCAAGTGGCTGTCTTAGGAGACCGATCAGCTGAACCCCGAAGCACGATGAGGGGTTTATGACCTTCTGGATTTTATAAACAAGAGCAAATTCCAAGAATGGGCTAAGACACCCCTTTAACTGCTTTTAGTGGTATCCTCTGATAATCTCTTCTTTTAATTTATTGACGTTTGGTCAATTAAAATTCCTTTGTTTCACTGCCAACATTTTGGCAAATTTATTGCCATCCTCAGGGCTAATTGAAAATATTCATAAAATGGTTAACCATAAAACAAAATCAACAACATAAACAGGTAGAAACAGAAAAATAACAATTGTTATAACAACTTTGGTGATAACTAGACTGTAAATTTTCTTTTATCGGGTACGCTAATTTAACAAATATCAACAAACCTGTGAAATTTTAAATTACACTAATTCCAATTTACTGAGTCAATATAAACAGTTTCTTGGCAACAAGAGAACACACTAGATTACACCAAACATTGATTAAGAAAAATCATTAAAATTGCTTTATATAAATACAAAGATAACAATAACATCAATTTAAAAAAAAACAAACATTTATCACATTTTTTTTATGTAAAACACTATTAAAAAGTATATATTAAATTATAATTGACCAAACCTCAATAAATTAAAAGAATAGATTATTTATACGTGGTCAATAAATACATTAATTAATCCTCTGATAAGTTCGTGAAAAGAAAACAGAAATCCCTAAGAGCGAAGCGGGTCACTGGCCTCGGAAGTATAAGTGGCCGCTTGCCTAAAATAGAGTGACTGTTGGCCTCTGAAGGAGGTCAGACCGCTGAAAGCAGGGGAAATTTACATTGCTTATGTGGGAAATTTGTTCTGTTTCCGAAATAAAGGGCCACTTAGAGAGTTGACCGCTGAAGGGAGGTGGCCGTTGAGACAGGTTTCACTATATTTTGAAATGATTTCATACTTATAATTTTCATTTGAATGCAGCATGACACAAGCATTCAGACTGATTATTAAGCATAATTAGCATCGATCACAAGCTAAAGAGAATGCTTCAAAAAAAGTTCATTGCAATTCTTGAAAAATTTACCGTTACATCCCTAGTAGCAGAGGACGTTGTCACAACGTTGCATCAACGTCCAAGCACAACGTTATTGGTCGACGTTGAATCAACGTGCATGCAATGTTGACATCAGCTATGATTTAAATTATACTTTATCTGTTATTATACCACAGAGGTTGGCAAACTGCGTCACTTTGAATTCGCGCACGTGAACATTGTCTTCACCCATAAATATATATATGTATTTCATTTTGAATAATGTATTCTACTAGTTAGTTGTCTGCTTGTGAACGTGAATGTGAACAAACATGTGGGAATTGGATAAATTCTTGTTTATTCTCAGTAATAATGCATTTACATTCATACAACATGGCAATATAGTTTGCAATTAATTAATGCCTAATAACTGTCATTGTGATTGGATGGTATTTCCTCTAACTATAATCATGTAATCAAAATTTAAAAATTAGTTCTCGAAGTCACATTAATCCACGAGAGTGGCCATATATATAAGACTTCCAAGACGCGATAAGTATAATTTCCGGGGCAAGGATAAGCACTTAGAGCTGTAGGACTTACCATAATTAGATAGATGCGAAGTAGTCAGGTAGATAATAGGTAGGATAATACAATGTACATACTTATCTCATCATGCGATTATAACATGCATAGTATTAATAACGTGAAATCCCTTTTTATTTTGAGAGGGCAGGGAAGAGCCAGGGGAGAGGGCAAGGGAGTTGTAAGGGAGAAAGTTTTACCTGAGTAAATAAGAAAGAACTGTCTGATGACAAATTATCAACATTAATGTTAATTATGGGATATTTTCATTGATGGCTAAAGCTAGGGAAATTTTTTAATGCTGCTTTAAAAATGTTTCACTGATAACGTTGCATCGAGGTTGCACTGATAACGTTGCAGCAACGTGGTTTTTCGGGAAATTTGGATGTTGAGGCAACGTGCATGCAACGTTACAACAACCAACGTCAACGTTGTGTGCACTTGTACCTTTTCCCATTATATCGTTGTCACAACGTTGTGACAACTTCCTCTGCTACTAGGGATATCTATCTATATCTACATCCATTTTTTAGAATGGGGAACATGCAGAAAATTATTCTATGAATAGAAACTAAACTCACCAGAAGTAGACTGGAAATGCTAAAAATCCACTGTGCCACTAATGAATCAGGAAAGTTTATGTAAATGATGCTAGCAATTTCCATTACAGCCACTATAGAAAATATGGTTACTGTTCTTCTTAAGACTTCAATCCTGTTATGAAGAGAAATAGAGCTCTCATTGTTTGGCTCTCCATCATTCACTTATTTCCGGGATTCCATGACAAATAACTTTAATACAGCTACTAGTTCCAAAAGTTAACAATCCCATTTTCTACCTATAAACTGCTAATGTAAACGGATATTGACTATAATTTTTTCTCCTAAAATCAAACTCGAAAAATCACAGTGCATATAATGGGCCAGGAAATCCAGAAACATTCAAGTAAAAAAATTGGACTCTTTAATATTTTCTATCTATTTTAATTTTGGAGCACAAAAAAGTGCATGGATTTTCATATGAGCCAAATAACTTTTGGAAACTTGGGAAATACATTAACATTCATGTAAAAAAATTGGAAAGTTTCACATTTTCTATTTTCATTTTGGAGAACAAAACACTGCATGAAGTTTCATGAGCCAAATAACTTTAGGTGAAACCTTCACATTTGCAAAAACTATAAAAATACAGTCAAACAAGGCTAACCTCAAACTGGAGGTGGATTTTTTCTCATTCTCCTTTTCTCTCACCACCCCATCCACTTGTCCCTCTTGGTGACTTTTGCTTCTGCACAGTTCTTGCAGCATGTTGGCAGAAACAGGAAGAAACAAGAGAGAGATGATGATGGCCAATGACAAGAAGATGCCAAAATGGGATGACTCAATGGTTAGCCACCAAGATGGCTGCATGCTTGAGCTGCAAATCCTTTGGATTAGGTCCAACACCAATACACTCACAATGGGGACTCCTGAAGGAAATATTAAGTACAAATAGTAAATTACGAGAAATTTTCAGGCATAAATTGGTTAAAATGTTTAATCTCCTTAATTGTTATAGTTATTTACTACTTATCTTTCTTATTTTTCCAACTTAACAGATTTCATGGAGACTTAAAGAAGGATTTATAGTGTATTTGGGGATTTGGGGCCTAAATAAACTACGAGTGTGTGACCATATCTGCCAATATTTGCTGTTTCAAAGCAGTAGTGGCTCACCAGGCTGAGTGAGTTAAGAGCCATCCTGGTGAAAATAAACCATAGCAGACAGTGCAACAGAAGCATTAACACAGTGTGCTTAGAATGTGACAAGAGCATGACTATAGTGTGAGTACAGTGTGACAAAAGCGTAAATTGGGATTCAAAAGCATGCAGAAAGCGTGATAGACAGTGTGACGGTACAGTGTGCACACAGTGTAGGAACACAGTGTAGGAACACTGTGTGCACAGGGTGAGGACTCCATGTACACAGTGTGAGGACACTATGTGCACAGCGTGCATACACTGTGTGCACAGTGTGCATACACTGTGACTAATACCCTCCTCCAATGTGCAGCACATTGTGGTCACACTGGCCCCATGCTTTAAAGGGAGCACAGTGTGCGTACACTGTGACTAATACCCTTGTTCAATATGCAGCACATTGTGGTCACACTGTCCGTCATGCTTAAAAGGGAGCACACTGTGCAGACAGTGTGCATACACTGTGACTAATACACTTGCACAGTGTGCAGCACATTGTTGTCACACTGTTAGTCACGGTTTATTTTCACCAGGGCACTTCACCTTCATTTTGAGAGAAAATATAATAATTCCAATATTCACACCATTTGGAAAATTCAAGAATTTACATTAAGTTTCAAACATATGTACAATGTTGAGATCACCTCTTGTGGTACGCGGTGGGAGGGGGAAGGAGAGCACAATGAGGGGAAGCTTTGTTGGTTGCCTTGGTAACCACTTGCTCAGTGAAGTACTTTTCTCAACACCTCACTTGCGCAGTACGCTTCTACGCACCTTCCTAGTCTCACACACTCACCCCTCTCCCACTTACTAGCGCTCTCATACTATTTGCAAACATGGTGTGCCAGCTAGTCTGCCGCAGTCCGTATCCTAACACTTGATCGGCGTGTTGTATCGTGTTCTGAGTGTTTTATCTCATCCATCAACTCATTTATGTCGTGAAATATGAATCCTGTGTGTGATATAATATGGAGTTAATTGGGAATGCCTTTTCATAGAGATAAAGATGATGATAAGAAGGACCTTATTCAAACTGACAGACCCACCCCTCAATTAGGGATTGATGTTTCTGTCCAAAAACTGAAAAGACAGCAATAATATAAAATAAGCTTTAATTAACAGAAAAATTTCTCAGTCTAGCACTTCACCTACTTCATAGGCCACGAGCTGCCACTGTTTCAAAATTTCAAAAATAAACTGCACTTGTCCTAGTATAGCCTCCCTCAGAATATAAACTCTCCGCCCAACTTTTATCTAAATTTTTGGAAATACCCCTAATTTCTATCATGAGATATCTTTTTCATGCAAAGAAAACCAAATTCACTGCTATTTAAACTATTTTTTTAATACATGAAAAAATGACTGGCATATCTAGGATCCAGTAAGCACATACATACAGCCTACAAGCTGTCCTTTTAAGCGCTTGTTAATTGGCTGAATTACGCTTGTCATTCCTGTGGGTTGCCTACAGCCTTTACTGTGGTGCTATACAGCTGTTAAAACATCACCATGAAGAAAGATTAAATATATGCTGAAACGTTTCATAAATTTCATATATTATTTACTGACATGAATTACATTAGCACATTCTTGCTTATTTTTATCTGTTCTTTTTCACCATAGGCCATGGAATTGCTGAGTGGTTTTCCCTCTTCATACAAAAAGAGCTCCTCTCACACTTTTGACCTTCGACATTTGATAAAAAAATAGGATTATATTTGGAATGTATAAACAGTGAATAAAACAAAGGATCTGCATTTTTCTGTGAGTTTGTTCTTTTGGTTCCTCTGAGAACCAATGGAACTTAGGAACCAAAGTGGTCCCATCACTAGTTAAAACTATGCATGACTTTCTAAATAGAATCAAAAACAAACTTTGTAAATTTTACAATCAATTTTATTCACTACGACCGGTTTCGACGCATAGGCGACATCTTCAGGTAAATTTCATATCAAGCACAGAGTATATATACATGAACTGGGGAGGTATGGGGGGGGGGAAGGGAAGGGAAGGAAGGTAGTGACAGGAGGGGGGGGGGAGGAAAGACAGTGGGAGAGGGTTTTGGTAGGAGGAAAGGTGGAGTATGTTTTGGAGGTTGGCGGGGGGGGCGGTTAAGGGAAGGGTTAGGGGGGGGAAGAAGAAGGAGCTGCATGGATGGACTTTGGGTAAGTAGTGTGCCTCATTGCAGGTGGGGGGGGAGGAGGTGGGAAGGGTTGGGAATATAGAGAGGTAGCAATTAAGGAAGTGTTTTGAAGGTATTACTAAGATGGGAGGTGTTGCTTTAAGGGTCTAGGTAAGGAAAGTGTGACATCTAAGAGGGGTGAATAATTTTCAAAAATATTCTCGTTTAGGAGGTGCTCTTCTTTCAGGAGTTTTCTTATTTCCATCTGCTCCAGTGAGTTCATCCTGTGTCCTTTTCTTTCCAGATGAAGAATCTCGGGCACGAAGTCACTTTTGTGGTCACATTCCCACAGGTGTTTTGCGAAATGTGATCTTTCGATATGTCCATTCCGCCAATGTCTCTTATGTTCCTCAGTTCTCGCTCTGAATGATCTCCCTGTCTGCCACACATACACTGCCTTGCATTCACTGCACCTCAGTCTGTAAATTCCACTTTTTTCTTTAATGTCTATTTTGTCTTTGGTGTTATTTAATAATGTCCTTAGGTTGCCTCTGTTGTAGTATGCAATGTTGAATATTTCCTTGGGAAAGAGGTTAGCAACACTTTGGGTTAAATTCCCGTGGTACAAAAGTTTACACCGTTTCTTTTCTTTTTTGCAAAAAGACCCGTACAACATTTTTTGAGCTCTGATGGAGCGTTTTTTCTCAAGCATTTTTCTTCTTTCTTTTTTTTTATTTTTCTTCTTTCATGAATTCTTTTCCCCCCCCCCCCTACCCCTTCCCTTAACCGCCCCCCCGCCAACCTCCAAAACATACTCCACCTTTCCTCCTACCAAAACCCTCTACCACTGTCTTTCCTTTCCCCCCCCCCCTCCTGTCACTATAACCTTCCTTCCCTTCCCTTCCCCCCTCATACCTCCCCAGTTCATGTATGTATACTCTGTGCTTGATATGAAATTTACCTGAAGATGTCGCCTATGCATCGAAACCGGTCATAGTGAATAAAATTGATTGTAAAATTTACAAAGTTTGTTTTTGATTCTATCAAAATGGAATTTTACAAAGTAACGCCTGAGAGTATCGAGTTCATGACTTTCTAAACATAACTTACCTGAGGTGATTCCAGCAATAAGAAGCTTTGGATGCGGGAGATTCTGAAACTTATTCATTTTACAGCAGCCAACCCAGCAGACTTTGGGCAATGAATTCTTCTTCGATGGTGTGATAGAGGGTGCCCCTGCAGTGCTCCCTCGTGCACTACAACTTCCCACACATATCATGGAGACATGTGCAGCAGAAGACTGTGGAACCACACTCATTACTCTTGATTCAACAGAGACCTCACTGTACATTATCAGCACTACACCCATGAGTGATGCCATTCCAGTCAGCAGAGATATCTCCAGTCCCATTGTGATGAAAGGTTGGGAGGACTGGCAATTGATATGGGTGAATAGAAAGCTTTGAGTTCAACATGAAGCTAAACATTGTATTTGACAGAACTTTATGTTTAAAAGCTTCTATCAATAAAGCTAAATATTATTTGAACAAGTCACTAAAAGCTGAATGAAGTGCAGCAAGTTGACATATTTAAATATTATTCATCATGAGACCCAAAACTTAATTTCAAGTCACCCGTTTATTTTGACAGCCAATGAACATTTTCAACATCCAGGAATGAAAAGGGGTCATTATACCTTGAGAATTCCATTTGTTAACTGTTGATCAAAGATTTTCTTTACAAGATTCACATGTTCCAATTTTATTTTTGCACAATTCACAGATACTATCCTACTTAAAAATGAGTAATGAAGTTGAATTGCTAAATCAGCATTCACAGTAAGACAAAGAAATTCAGTCAATGTCCTGAAACTAGGATATTTAATGTGAACCAGAAATTATCATGGATGGTGGCATGAAATGCTTCTCCATTATAGGAAACTAATACATACTTGGGCATTTTCAAGTCAGTATAATGCTGATACTATAGTTGCAACGAGAGGGGATGTTTTCAGGGATGTGAAGGGATGTGGTTTTTTTGTGAAGGGATGTGGTTGGAGGGAGTAGGGACAAGATTTTTAACACTTAAAAGAGACAGATGACAATTTTATTTCTTTAAGGTGACAACAGTAGCCACAAGAAAATACCTATCATCTAACTCCAAATGAAAATAGCCCAAGTAGCAAAAGAATGTTGAAAAATGATTTTAAAATGATTTGAAATCATTTTAAAATCAAAATATCATAAGATGGGTGAAATCATGAGTTTTTCAAGATTTTAAAATAACTTTAAAATAATGTATGATATTAAAGTTTTGTATCCTGTCATCTCATTTTGTTGACAACATATATATGCATATGTAGGAAGTACTGAGACATTTATTTGCGTGAAAAGTCTTTTTTAAACATTTCACGTTAAAATAATGAGAATGTTATTTCAAAATCATTTCAAAATAATTTTAAAATTATTTTAAAATTATTTTAAAATATTTTGAAAATTATTTGAAAATATTTTGAAAATGATTTTAAAATATTTTTAAAATTATTTTAAACAAATTTAAAATTATTTTGAAATAATTTTAAAAACCTCTTATAATTATATGAATATATATATTATATGAATATATTTCATGAAATATATTCTTGTAACATATTAATATGTTTAGCCTGTGGTTCATTCTTTGACCGAAAATTAGGCATAAATGGGAAGCATTGAAACGAATCGGAGAGACTTGGGTTCTGCCAGTAAATACTTATCATTGATAGCTTTTTGTAATTAATTTCCGCTGTACACTAAATTACTGTTATGCTTTTATTGGTACATTAATCAGTTTTCTCATTTCCACATTTGTAACATTGATTATACATGCATATTCACGTTCGTAACATTTCCGCAAGTAAGTTCTGTCTTCATTGAAATGTAAAAAACGTGTGGCAATTGGAAAAAATATTGTTTATTCTCATTAATATTGATTTTATATTCATTGTAGGTGGCAACATAGGTTTCAATTAATTAATACCTGAGAACTGTTATCGTGATTGAATGGTACGTTTCCTCAAACTATCACGGCATTGACATTTTAAAGTTAGTTCTCGCGAACACATTTACGCACGGGAATGTCCGTATATATACAGCTTTCTTGGAATGCGTTTTTCGATTGAGTAGGTTTTGACGTAGGTAGTTATGTAGACAATCCGTAGATAGGTAAGAGCAGGAGCGATCTTGATTGCTAGATTGAAATTAATTCCATATGGTCCGAAGATAGGAAGGAAAAGTCACCTTTTTTTGCAGTTTGAAGCAATCGTGACAAGCTTGCATAGCGCTCCTGACACCAGTTTCAGCGCATCCGACATTCAAAAAAGGGAAGTTTAGGAGTGCTAGACGTGCTGCGCAGTAGAATGTTCGCAGTGGCTGCAGCGCTACTGCGCAGCACATCAAATGCGCATCTCCAGCATTTTGTGTTTACTAGGTAGCTTCTTAAAGAGTTAAACTTATTTAAAACTTATGTTAAAATCATTTTAAAATGATGAAAAAAAGATTTTAAAAGCATAAAAAGAGAGAGCTAATATGTTTTCAAAATAATTTTAAAATGATTTTAAAATATTTTTGCAATGTTTTTAAAATAATTTTTTCATAAGATATTGCTACTTGGGAGAGCATAGGGTTGCCATATTTAAAAATAAAAAAAACGGGGGGATATCCATATTATTTAATGAAAAACCAGGGGATTATCACGAAGTTTTAGTCAATTTTCCTTAATTGGTATGTTGGCGTAGAGCACATGTTTTGGTGTTTATTATTAGCATATCGACTTTAAGTTGCATTCTTGTGGGAGCACATGGTGTATATCCAAACAATAAAGGCTGCCTGACAACTGTTAACTTAGTCCGCATGTTTGAAGCGAGTTATTGAGCATTGTTTTTGGAAGCGGAGTGATAAAAAAATATTATCTAGAAGTGATTGAGTGAAGCATACATTCAGGGTGGGAGAGATAGTTCGGCGAACAGCATTAATATTGATGATTGCAAGAAGGCTGACTTAATTTAAACTGAATTCAGGCTAAAATTTACAAATACATCATAAACAACCCGAAGTTTCTAGTTAAACCTCAATCAATCTTTTATTTTATCATATTTTGGTGTACAATTAAGATAAGGGACATCATCTCATTTTTTAAATATTACACGATGGAATAAAAGCTTCTACCATTCTACTACCGGGGCTGGGCAGCGGTCAGAAAAAAGCAGGGTGTTTCCCCGTTTTCTGGAAATTTAATTGGGGGCTAAAAAAGGACATTAAAAACCAGGTGGTACCTGGCTAAACCAGGTGATTTGGTAACCCTAACAGAGCATCCAAAAAGAATTTTAGCTCCTGCTAAAAACAATGAAAGCTTTGTTCAAAGGTATTGTATGTACCTCATACCAAAATACATATAAACAGGTGCCAACTAGGAATATGGCAGTTTGATGACCTACCTGGGGTGACAGCAAGAGGCAGCCATAGGAGAAGAATCCCATAGTAATTAGAACTGTTATGCAGCACTGCATTTGAAGGTAAGAGTCCAGAGGAATGGACTTTCCTTCAGATGCAGCAGCAATCTTCTTTGATTTGAAAACCCGTGGATGGTGGGAACCATCATCATCCCCACGTTGTCCAGAAAAGGAAGGTCTTTCCACCGTAGGTAAGTTCTCTGGAGCCTTTTTCTGCACTTTCTGCCAAGTAGAGGTGGTAGCTATGGCATTTTTCAAGATGGTCAGGAGGCACAGGGCAAAGCAGATGCCAAAGCCAATGCCCAGGATGGTTTTGCCTCCACTTCTATGGTTGCCATTAAAGATTGTCCACCATTCTTCACTCCTTAAATTTCTCCCCTCCAAGTCTACATCAGTAGGAAAAATATGGCCAGTGGGATTCTGGTGATTGAAAGAAGATGAAAGATATAGGGAGGTAAAATAAATGAAAAACATGCCTCGGAAGTTTGAAAGATGAAGCCCTGCTACAACCACAATTATAACAGAGAGAATGACAGAAAACTATCACACAAAATGTTATTATAATTTGTTTTAAAAAGTCCATTTTTCATATATCAATAATTGTGAAATTGGTTTGACTTCAATGTGCTTCAATATCATCAATGATGTGCATTATACTTCCTTTTCCTCCATTTTAGTTTCTACTGAATCAAAAGTTGAATTTATTCAGGAACTTTAATGGGATTTTCACTTCAAAATTATCCTATTTATTTTTTTAATTGAAACTTATTTATGTTTATTATATTTATAAAATTTAAATTTAAAGAAACAATGTGATTTTGAAGATATCATAATGCTTTGCAGTGATATTGGGTCTAATTATCTCAAGATATTGAAGTATTTTAGTGTTAGTAGAAAATTTTGAGAGCATAAAAGAGTGAAGTATTTTATAAGAACAGAAGTTTTCTCTTCATTACCAATGGAATATATAAAGACATTTAGACTGCAGTGGAGTTGAAGTAGTGCAAAATGGTAAGGATAACAAACCCCAATCCTGTGTTGAGTTTAAGCTCAAAATCCTAGTGCTTAACATACAGTTTCTGATTAGTAAGCTACAGACCTTGAAGCATTATCATTAATGGACAAAGCAGACAAAATTTCGATGGCAGGCAGAGGTGGTTGAAAGAGACGGGACGAGTGAAGGAGAAAGGTAGAGTTCTCTCACACAGCCCTACTCCTCTTGAGGAGTTTTTTTTGGGCTGAGTGCCATATTATTATTAATATATTAGAGTAAAGGGATGCATTTCAAAATTCACTTCAGTACCTATACACTGCCTCCACTAGTAGTCCATTTTGGAATATTTGGTGGCAGCTTACGACCTTCACTAAATCCAATCCATTTTAAGCAGCTTCTAATTCAATTCTTAATGTCAATCCAAATAAAATAAATCTCATTAAATCTTAGTTTTTATTTCAAACCAATCTTGCTATAAATTCTCAGATTCAATATTTTTTTTCTGATAAAATGAAAAGAAATTCACAACAGCAATTCTCAGCTACAAAATCATTTTGGTTGAGAGAACATTTTCTGTTTTAGAGAGAATACTTCATTAGTAGCACTAAAATAATTGTCATTGATATCACACATGATCCATTCCATTTATGCTGCCTCCTGGTTATACATAGTAGCTGCAGAAGAATCAACAGCGGGGTATGTCATTATGGCCTAATTGTTTACTATGTTGATTATAAAAGGGTTTTGCAGTACTGGAAGGGAATTTTGGAACATGCCAAAAGAGAGAAAAATTAAACTTACTCCCAGTTTCTGTCCTATGATGAAGGCTGCATAAGTCCCTGAATTTTCAAAATGACACGTGACCATGGAACCAGAAGAGGAAAGGGCTGGGCCAACATCCCAGGAAGACGTTAGTGTATAGGTTGTTGCCATTTGTCCTTCAGTTAGGCGCCCACAAGCCACCTGGTCTTGATGACTATTCTGAAACCCCTCGGCAATTCCCTGGGGCGCAACATAAAAATGAAGGGTTAGATTGAGAGAGCCTTCTGCTCTCATGGACACAATCGATTCCCTTGAATCCTTGCTGCTCTTGAGAAAGGATTTCATGAAGCCCGGTTGATGTTTTCGTCCATGCTGATGGTAGAGGTCAATGGAAACAATGTGGGAGGCCAGCTGGTACTCCATTGGGTGATTCCTTGAGTCACTGGAAGATATATGTACTGAACATTTAGTGAGAGTTGAATAATAATTTCGAGGATACTGGGACTAGCCACAGTATTACCTTTATGGATCAACCATGGGTGGAAGTAAGAGCAAAATTCCACAGAGGAGAAATTATCACAACTTGTTCCTTAAAAAGCCCACAAAAATCCACAGGGGATGAGGATGTCTCAGGTAGCTTAAATAAATATCTAGCACAAGGCATGATCTCCAGGGATCTGGGTTGGAGTCCCAGTCAAGGTGAATGACTTTTCCTCTGTGAAATTTTGTAGTGAGAGTTGGATTATACTGAGATTGGTGACAGGAGGGTAGGTAGTCATCTTGCATGATAATCTAAAGGCAGAGGAGGGAACAATGAATAAAAAGTCATGAACAGACTATTATTACAGCAAAGGAATTTTTGTGATTGCTTGGATGCATTTTGAGAAAAATCTTAAGCTTTTCTTTTAATTCAAAATGACCCTGTAAACACAAAATGCTGCTGAAGCGCGGCAGCAGCGCAATGTCGCAGTGCTGCAGCCGATGCGGACGCGCTGCTGCAGCGTGACCGATACCTTCAAATTTCCGATATTCCCGTGTCAGCAGCGCTTCAGCAGCGCTATTGAAGCGCATGAACAGCGCTTCAGTAACGCTTCCACCACGCTGCGGCAACGCTTTCGTTATAATTTTTAATAAATTCCAAATGCCTTATTATTTATGAACTCTAGGCGAACCTCCCATTACCTCTAACCTGACGAGCCACAGCCTCAAAAACATTATACTCGACCGGCTCGCCCTCTTCTTCAAAGTATAAAAGGAACCTAAAATTAAAAATGCCCCAAAGGAAATAACAATCATAACAGCACGTAGAATTATCCGTTAACTCGTTACTAAAATCACTTAAGTGTTCATTTCTAAATATGATACACTCAAAAGAAGACCAACTCGGTCCGGCATAATTTCACGAGATACACACAGTACTGTATCCCATGGATTTCATTGAGTCCCCCACGGCTGCGTATGTCGAGAGCCAAAGATATGTACTTTTCAATGGCTTATCATGAAAGCTACGATGACATATATTGTGCCTTGTGATAAAGCTGAAGTTTCTAAAATAATTACGTGATGAAAAACTGTTCACTAAAAGATGCACTTTACGCAGCAACAATCTACAGTTCATCTGAGATATCAACGGTAGTCAGCGCCACCTCTTACTCAATTGTACAACCCATTCCATTCAAACTAGGCGCGAAATGTATCTTGGCTGTCTGCATCTGATGTAGCTCCTAATGCGAGCGCGTGCCCTATGAATAATGTTTTTATCCGACAAATTTAGAAATTGGAACTGATACCGATAAATACGGGAGGGGCATAAAACTGCGTGTTCCATTCTGAGAACTTCATTTCGTACTCTACATCAATAGTTATCTTTTCAACTTATTTTAAATTATCTCGATACATATGATAAAACAGGTGCCTGAAAATCACTAACAATTCAACCTTCTCATTGCTTCGTGTTAAGGGAGGAGTAAAAGAGCCTATGTTCTTTCAGCAGTGGCTTCATGCTTCACGAACATGCATCGGTAGCGCTGCAGCAGCGTGTTGCTGGCGTGCATCACCCATGCGCTGTTGATGTGCTGCAGCTATACCCTTTGGCAGCGCGCTCCGAAATACCGCTGCGGAGACGCTGTGGCAGCGCTTCCTTAAGTGCGAGTTGCGCGTGCAACCTTGAAACCCTTGTGCAGCGCTGCTGCAGCTTTTTGTGTTTATAGGGGAGGCACGTAGCATAAAGCAAAAGCCACAATAAAACTGACAGAACATGCTCCCTGAATTAGTGCATAAGTAAATAAAGACGAATAAAATTATTTGAAACATAGACCATTTAACCATTTCACTGCGGTCAGGCTGCGGAGACTTCCCAGCCCCTGTGCAGCGAAAAAGTGAATGGTAGGTAGGAATGACCTTGCCAATGGAATGTAGATGCTACCACCCAGGAATTGGTCCACCTGGTAAACGTAGTGCCTACGTTCACAGCAGTGAAAGGGTTAAACATTTTTTCATATCTTTTCTGCATCAAAATGCTTCCTAGTAACATATGTAAAATACATATTGGTAGGAAAAATAGAGATTTAGGAATAAATATTTTTCAGACGAATACTAATAGGGAATTGCCTCAATAACATCATATTTCCCTGCCCATAAGATGCACTTTTTTACTTAGAAATGCATGTTGAAGCCCGTCTTCATCTTACATGGCACGGGTAAAGCTACATCTTCATGCATCCAATTTTGCAAAGCCATTAGAGGTGTCCATTTCTATACTTACTCTATACAACAAATAATGTTAATACAGTTGCTATTTTTTGAAAGAAGCAATCAGTAAATTGTTAGGATTAGGTAATAGATGTTGTTTTTTTTTCTTTTCCTAAATTTCAACCCAAAAAATCACAGAGCATTTTATGGGCGGTGTGTCTCATGGGCTAAGAAATATGGTATATCACTTTGCCGAATGAAGATTCCTTGAAATACAGTATACCATACCTATGCTATGCGATACTATGCAACGAGTTCATGTGGCATGAACTGTAATGATTTCACAACATTTTTATGACAGCTCTGCTTAGTGTCAGACTCCACACCCCCTGTCCGACTTAATACAGATTGACGGTGTTTCTGTGAGAACTGTGATACATTAAAGAACTAATATTTAAAATAGCTATAATGTTAGTTTTCACTTGAGTGAAAAGTGACATGCAGATGACAAGTTTATTCAATGAGAGTGGGGAATGGAAGAGAAATATAGGTGCCAGTCAATCAAATAGGCTTGACGTACAAAGAATACGTAATATTAAATGACATAGCATTTGATGCACCTCATTGCTATCTAGGAACATACTGATATATACATATGTTACCCACACTCCACACATAAAAAGCACTTATATGGCACATGGATGAAGAAGGAAAGAGGGAACAATTACTTATGCTCGCCTAGCATCAAAAGCTATAACTTTGTAATTCCACATTATTTAATTTAGATTTAACCTGGGTTCTGACATAGAACATTGAAACATGGGTTGTATCTAAATATGTATTACATAAAATAATGTAGAATCACAAAGTTATAATTTTTCATTCTAACATGTATTGATTCCATAAAGTTACACCTGAAACTACCACATACTCACCCTTTTCGATTTTTGACAGGAATAGAAGTTCCAATGTTTCTGAAAGCAATCATAGAGAAAAGGAAGTTCTCCGGTAGCTGAGGTAGTGTAAATAGTGTTGATCTTGGATCAATGGACATATTCCCTGGTACATCTCCCATTGTAGTCTTCTCTGGCTGCAGCAGGACATCAACCAGAGTTGGTGCTCTTGTGAATAATGAAACCTTCACATGCTCAGACAACCACAGAGGAATGCTGAGCAGGAGTAAAATTAAGAAAATTAGTGCATGGTTAAGTAATGACGTTATTATTTGGCTTCTTAACCCTTTCGCTGTAGTCAACTTGCGGAGACTTCCCAGCCCCTGTGCGGTGAAAAAGTGAACGGTAGGTATGAATGACCTTGCTAATGGAACGTAGGAGCTAAGTTTACAACAGTCCACCGGGCGAACGTAGCTCCTACTTTCACAACAGCGAAAGGGTTAAACAAACAATTAACATAAGGAAACAGAAAAAGACCAACAGGAGATTAATGCCTAACCCTGTAACTGTGAAAAACATTTCTACATTAGCTAGGGTGACTGTAGGGAAATGCAGTACATTTGACCATCACCTTCTTCTCTGTTCAGGTCCATATTCAAATTTTACAGCTCCACCTTTCAAAAAAAAAAGAAAGAAACTTGAATGACCAGAGTCTTATTAATCCAGAGTATGGTCCTCTATTCTTGGATAATTAAGGAGGGGGATGTGTTCCTCATACAGGGTTTAATGATCTTTTTGCTTTCTTCTACATTTACATACTATATTCCGAGCTGCCACAAAGGCATGTGGGAGGGGGTGATAGGATACCCCCTCTCACAGAGAGGACAGGTGAATTGAATCCCAGATAGCACAGATTCAGTCATATCTTATTCATTTCTAGATACCATCCATTGATGAAATGGATACTAGTATACTATCCATTGACAAACTATGTGCGAACAAGATAACAAGTTGTGCAATGTCGGCTACAAATCGTGTATGAAGGGATACAACTGTTACCCTAGTAGCAGAGGATGTTGTCACAACATTGCATCAACGTGCACAAGGTTACATGACAACCTGCATGTTGCCACAACGTTGCATCAACGTCCAAGCACAACGTTATCAGTCGATGTTGAATCAACGTGCATGCAACGTTGACGTCAGCTATGATTTAAATTATACTTTATCAGTAATTAAACCACAGGGGTTGGCAAACTGCGGCACTTTGAATTCGCGCATGTGAACATTGTCTTCAGGTATAAATATATTTCATTTTGAATAATCTATTCTACTATTAGTTGTCTGCTTGTGAACGTGAATGTGAACAAACATGTGGGAATTGGATAAATTCTTGTTTATTCTCAGTAAATTGCATTTACATTCATACTATGTGGCAATATAGGTTGCAATTAATTAATGCCTGGTAACTGTCATCGTGATTGGATGATATTTCCTCTAACTATAATCATGTAATCGCAATTTAAAAATTAGTTCTCGAAGTCACATTAATCCACGGGAGTGGCCATATATATACAACTTTCAAGACGCAATAAGTATAATTTCGGGGGCAAGGATAAGCACTTAGAGCTGTAGGACTTACCATAATTAGATAGATGCGAAGTAGTCAGGTAGATAATAGGTAGGATAATACAATGTACATACTTATCTCATCGCGCGATTATAACATGCATAATATTAATGACGTGAATTCCCTTTTTTATTTTGAGAGGGCAGGGAAGAGCCAGTGGAGAGGGTAAGGGAGTTGTAAGGGAGAAAGTTTTCCCTGAGTAACTAAGAAAGAACTGTCTGTTGACAAATTATCAACATTAATGTTAATCATGGGATAATTTCATTGATGGCTAAAGCTAGGGAAATTTTTTAATGCTGCCTTAAAAATGTTTCATTGATAACGATGCATCGATGTTGCACTGATAACGTTGCAGCAACGTGGTTTTTTGGGAAATTTGGATGTTGAGGCAACGTGCATGCAACGTTACAACAACCAACGTCAACGTTATGTGCACTTGTACCTTTTTCCATTGTAACGTTGTCACAACATTGTGACAACTTCCTCTGCTACTAGGGTAGGTGCACAGGAATGTCAAATAGATGGTGCCATTTGCCCTTAGGCATTAAAAATGCTAATAAACACTGCCTCAAAAATTTTATGAGTAACACATCATAAATGTGGAGGGGATCTAAGAGAAGTCCATAAGAAAATATGTTACTCTGAAGGCATTAAACTGATTGCTTCTGATGTACAAGAAAACATTTACCAGAAATTAGATGATGAGTTTGCATCACTTGAGAAATGCAATTCACATATTGTAAGACAACACATAAAAGTCATGAGCATGAAAATACTTGCATTAATGCTAAAAAATTGACTCAGTTTTCTATATGATTGAATCCACTCACCATTCTTTCACTAAAACATCAGCAAGGATATTTATTTACTATCGTAGCCACATCATGACTTATATACTTCGTGTAGACATCGATCATAATGGCCCAAAACGTCAAAATTCTGAGTATCTATAGGACTGATTGATGCATGGAAGGTTCAGGTGGTTCAGGCTCAAATACATATATGAATGATTCACCAGATGGCCTTTCGACAAAATAAACATAAATTTAAGTTACTCACCTCTGCCCTGGCATTGGTATTCTAACACTGTCATCTGATACTGACTCCATGAAGACGAAGAGGGAATTTGAGGTTGTGGTAGGGTCTGATGTGGTCATGTTGCTGCTACTCGTGGGATACTGGACAGGGTAACCAAGGAACTCAGGGTCGACAGAATGGGCCCAAATGACAGACTGCTGATGGGCAAGGTGGATGAGGTGGGTGGACACCTGAGGTGGAGGATCAAAGAAGAATAAACATACACATATGGATTCTCCAAAGGAATGATTAAACTGATGCAATTATATGGTTTTACACTACATATGCCCATTTTTCTCCATACATTGGAGAAAAATGGGCATATGTAGTGGCAAATATTTTACTCCCAAAAAAACTTAATGGTAAACCTTAATGGTAATGGTATCTTCAAAAGGAAAGCGGAATGTAATGACAATACGAGAAGTTAGTATTCATGCCTATTACTTGTAAAAATTGATCAAACTTTGATTTAAAGGCAAAAAAAAACTGTTAATTGACTTATTTAGAAGACAAAAGCATACTAATACTCATCTCCACAACCACTATCTGGTTAGGGTGAAGAGAAGATTTGAGGTTTATGAATATGATTATATGTAATTAGCTGAGGACCTTCTTACCTCAGGGTCACTGACAGGGACCTGGTGCTTGAGTAACAGAAAATCCAAGATTTTCAAAACGTTGCGTGATGATGTGTCCATATCTATCCCACCAAGATAATTATCATTGACCACAGTCCTGTCATACAAGTAATATTGTACTTCCTCCAACAGGTGGAGGATTTTTCTAATCTGCCCTGGGAAGAGGACGGGAGAGGGGAAAGACTGAGACGGCCCCAATGGAACGCTGGGTTTATCAGAGGACGGGCCATCATTGGAGGAAAGTCTGCTCCCTCCTGAGTATAGCCAATCCAATACTTTCTGCAAAGTCTGCTCGGGAGAAGTTGCGGAGTATCCCAGAGTCAGCCTTCGAAACTGGAATAAACAATGCAATGATAAGCAGGGGCTCTAAGAACCAGTGTGGCCAGATAGAACGTAAATGTGCAAAAGTAGCTCAAATTAAACTCTAAAGCATGCAAGCATATATGATAATTTCTTTATTGGTCACAGTTATTCTCCAATTATTAGAAATGGGCCACTCTGAAAATTACCTCAGTAATTTTCATAAATTACCACATTATTTTTCGTAATTTACCGCACGCCTTGAAAATTACCGCAATTTTCTAGATAATTCATGTTTGAGATAATTTTTCATGCAGATAAATTCCCAACATGTTATTTTAAGCCAAGTTCACATTTTATACGTGTTTAATAATAAATTGAGGCATGCGTACAACTCAATTTTGGAATATTTTACTTAAATTATAACATTATAGAGTAATGCATAAGAATATTCTTCTTGAAAATTTCTCATACTTTGACAAAAGAAAGTAAGATTGCATGTTGCTGCCGTAATTTTTTTTACAATTTAAAAAATTTCTAATAGATTATAATGTTGTATTAGGTATGGTTTAAACATCGTTATTTCTTTCCTATTTCTATTGGCTTAATTCTTATTTAACCATACATTTGCTGTTGAATGCTTAAAACTAAAAAATACTGGAAAATCACGGTAATTTTCGAAAATTACTGTAATTTACCATGGTAATTTACCTAAGATGAAAATTAAGGTAATTTTCCCATCTCTACCAATTATGAATAATTTAATACATATTTTGGTAAACACACCCTGCCTTGCATCATTAAAACATGAACATGCCCTGGATCATTAAAATCCATCCAGAGATGGGATTGGAGCCCATCACCATTGGGCTGGCAGATGAGGATGTTACCCCACTACTACCATCAGGGCAGGGCCAATCAAAATGGTACCAAATGTACTGCATTTAGTACAACCTAGTTGAAAGCTTACTGATTATCACTGATAGCGAAAGTAATACATAAGCCATTATAATTGATGCATATATGTAGATGAAAATGAGATATGTAGTTACAAAAGAAATTGATTCCTAAATTTGAGATTCTACCCCTAGCACCAACATTCTAAGTATAGGTACTGGATAGAACAGGCTGAAAATGTGTTGCAACTGTAAATGTTACTTACCTACTGTGTTCTGCAAAGTTTTTCTCTACCCCAGTAGCAGAGTTGGTCGCAGCAACGTTGCAGCGGCGTAGCAAACGTCGTGCTAAGGTTGCGGTCACAATGTGACGTCGCAGGAACGTTACAGGCACGTCACAATGTGACGACGCAGGCACGTCACATTGTGACGTCGCAGGAACGTTGCAGGTACGTCACATTGTGACCGTCAACTCGCGACCGACATGCAACCAATTATCAACTTTGTCCGGCCCAATAATTTATAACCACGAATTTATTATTATTTCGTTAATTCTTGGCCATATCTAATTACTGATGCATTAAATACACACCAAAGGCATTATACTATCAATAGTTATAGATTTTTTAAACATGCGATGGCACAAAATTCTTCAATTTCTTAATTAATAATTACATCGTTTGACACGTAATATTAATGTATTTTTACATCTATACCCTGTTGATACAACTACAGGATTTTAGCCTACACCGATACATATTTCTGCAATAACATAAAGCATGGGCTACCGAGAGATTTTAAATAAGAAATATGGCTTTACCCGTTGTTTTGTCTGTGTCTTTGATATGAAGCTAGTTGACCATGTGTCCTTCCTAAAGCCTACGTTATCTTTATATTAAGGTTGTGAAATACTATATAGAATATGACATTAATATACGGTAGTATGCCAACGCACCTTCTCCATCCTCCTCCACACCCACATATCGAAAGCCTTCAGCCTATTTTCGTCTCCCTATCTCAAATGACTTTAAACTAATGATATGAAGCTAATCACTAATGATAACTGATAAACTTCAAATGACGAAAATGTTGAACTTGCGTTTTATATTATGTAAATCATAATTCAAACTGGCATTTGATAAATAGTTCTTTATTAGTATAAAACCTCTCTTGTTATTATTTTCAATAACTTTCAGTAACGCCAGGTACGAGTTTTACTTTCATAATTCGCGGTCTTGCCTTCGACCAGAGAGATCGATACGATCGATATTTCCATATATCCGGCAAGCGATCAATCGGTTTTTATTATGGCGTCTTAAGAGGTTCATGGAGTACAAGTGAAGTGTATTTATGTGTTTTGATTAAGGTCAGCGAGTTTATAAAACGTGATATTAGGAGGAAAGATTAGCTAATCGCTTCGGTTGTCATATTTCCGGACTATTCCTCTTCTGCCATTGAAAGAAAAACGTAAGTATTTAACTTACTCGTTGGAACTTAAGAAACCAAGTTGTTTACTAACTTAAGATCTTTGTCAACATGTATTTTCAGGCACTTCGCAAGGAAATGGTAATCAGCATCCATAGTGATGATTTATAAAACCTGATTTTCATTGCACCCACGCAACGATGGGTGATCTTTGGCCTTCTGTTTCATCAGGGAGTACTGTATGCATCAGTGATTGTGCCTTGGAAGCGTCAAGAAAAATTAGAACATAAATGGGAACATTATAAAATTGTGTAGTTTCCAGGAGTTCGATCGCAATTCTTCACCAAAGAGTTAATAGCGAAGTGTGGCTTGATTCAGTGATTCAGACAAGTGTGTGGTTTTATGATATGTTATTTCTGTCGCCATATGGCATTCAGCGGATGTGTGGTGGTGTTGTCGGGAAGCTACGTTCTGAGTGTAATGGCTTAGCTAGTCTTTTCATGCTAATAAATTCAATTCAGTTTCATTCATATTTGTTGTATATTGTCAATTACCACTTGGCAGTTTGTGTACAATTTATGCAATGTTACACAATGTGTACATTGTATAAAATTGTGTACATTGTATACAAATTGGGTAAAGGCAAATTTGTGTACAATGTATACATTTTACACAATGTACACACTGTACACAAATTGTGTAAAGCCAAATTTGTGTACAATGTATGCATTTTACACAATGTACACAAATTGTGTACATTGTACACAAATTGTGAAAAGTCAAATTTGTGTACAATGTACACATTTTTATACAACGTCACGAGCACGTCGCAATGCAACGTCACGGGCACGTCGCATTGCGACGTGCCCGTGACGTTGATTCTCGGAAACTTCGCACGTCGTGGGCACGTCGCAGCGACGTAACCGCCACTCCTGTGACGTTGCGGGAACGTCACATTGGTCGCAATGCGACGTGCCTGCAACGTTGCGGGGACGTCCACTGCTACTGGGGTAATTGATCTTTTATGATTAGTTAATGCATTCATTTTGCTTGCATAATTACTTAATCCAAGAATTAAATCATTAATTCTTTAGATTGATCTAAATAGTCATTGAGGTCTTACAGGTATGCTTACCTTTTTGTGAAGGGTTGTCACTGGTTCATAGTCACAGTGTGAGAAATCTGGTATTTCCCATTTGGCTGCACCACTGCAAAGCCTGGTAGCTTCATGTCCATTAAAAGTCACCCAGGCATTACCCACAGGGGTATGGCCCCACACAGGATGATCTTGGGTTTGACTTGTGGGTTTGACGTGGCCATTGAGAGTTTCAGGAAAACTTGATGAGTGGACCATTGGACATTCAACAGCTGCCCTTTGACCTACTGCTGTATAAGGCCATTCCACATCCCATGAAGTCTCTTGAGGACACATGGGATCCACCGGATCTGTGACAGCTACATGTGAAGAGACATCATTCTTGCCTTCCCCACTGAGAGGTATATTTGGCAATTTTGAAGGCAGTGAAGTTCCTTGAGAGCTTGCATTGGTGGCTACATGACAGGTGTACATTGCTGATTGCTTCCGTATAGGAAGAGACATGAAATAATAAACATAATAAGAAAGCAGAATATAAAACAGATACTGCCAAAAAGTCATTAGTATTTTCTGAACCAACCTTTTCCCTTGTCATTAGAGTGCATCCAAGATAATAGAACAGTTGACAGTCAGAAATGCAGCCAATTTGTAAACACATCCAACATGGTTAGGGGAAGCGAATCACATGACCGAAGAATCCATGATGGTGGCCTTTATTAAAATCCTCAGATCGTGAAAAAATCATTTACTTTTCATTTATTTCTAAGCCAAATCAGAATATCTCAACTGTGTTACTATCTTGGATGGACTTAAGTTATGATTATAGGTGACAGAGAATTTCTACAACTAACTAGAGGTTCAACACATGCTGCACGGGTTGAACCTCTACCCATGCTGAAGCGGTGCCCCTGGAATGGTCAGGGAGGTTTCAGAATGGTCGATAGAATGGTTTGGGTGTAGGTAGGTTGGTGTAATATTTTTTTGGAATCGTCTTGATGGTTTAAAAACAGAATTGGTCCTTTGAGCTTTTGGAAATATTTAAGTGTATGTCTTGGATGTAAGTGAATGTCTTAAATGAAATTGATGAAAACTGGAATGGATTGGGTATAGGATAGCAATTGCTAATTTAATAATGGTGGGTGTGGATAGGTTGGTATAATATATTTTCAAAATAATGTGCTGATACATCAACTAAAATTAATACATTACCAAAAAGAAATTAATGTCTAAATACGAACCTCAAATGATAGGCATCAACTACCTTATCTTCAGTTAATAACAACGGAAACAAAAACTTAACAATTTTAAAAGTGTATAACACTACTCCGCTACTGTCGCTCAACCTCAGACTCTTCATCACGACGTAATCTAACATATGTTGATATATTCCTAAGACGTTCTTTTCTATCTTCTTCAGATTCAAATAAACGACTATTTCTGGAACGTTTGGCCACTTTACCTAACGTTGTCGTATTTGCTTGGGGGTTTTGTTCCTAGAAATATTATTCACACGTTTCATAGGTTTACATGTGCAAACAGTTATATCTTTGGATGTTCCATGGGCGATTTAAACATTCACACACTGATGTTTTAACACTGTCACCCAGCTTATCAACACTGCTCGATTTAAGAATATTTGATGATCTCAGGCCTGACCTCGTGGAAATTATGGATATCCATGATGAGAAAACCACCTTTGTTATTTCCACAAATAAAAAAAGTTTAAGGAAATAACAAAGGTGGTTTTCTCATCATGGATAAGAATATTTTGTGAAAACTCCTGTTCTGGATTTTGTCGTTCCATTTTCGTTCCTTTTTGTGAAGTTTCACTGGACCCATTATCTCATACTCCCGACGTACGTTCATCAGCCAAACATTATTAAAAATGATGTATTTCACCCGTTATTAATTATGTTTTTATAACATTTAAATTTCATACTTAGGGAGGATGGTAGCCTAGTGGGTAGAGCGCTTGGCTACTGATCAAAGGGTCCTGGGTTCAAATCCAGGTGAAGCGAGGCCATTATTCTAAGATTCACTGACAATGAGACAAAGAGGCACTAGGAATTTGTATTGTAAATTATTATATAATATATTATCCTTACTGAGTATATACTGTTTGTTTTGTTCCATTTTGCTGTTTTCTTTTGTAAACACAGAGAAGTACACTGACATATTGTTTGAATTTTAAACCCTTACATTATTGTTCATAGATCACTTTTCAAGCTTATTATGTTAATGTTTGGGAATATTTTTAACATTAGGAAATAGGAGTATTTCAAAAATCTATAACCTTTTCTGGTACATTGGTGTAAAACCCTTTACTATTTAGCTATTTTTTCTCTTAATTATTAATTTCCCTATTTAACTGAAATAAATAATGAATCGAAATAAAGCTACGGCAGTTATTATTAATACTCTTTTGTATCTTCTATGACATTAACACTCTCAAATGTGTAATAACCTGCAACAAAATTTTGTTCAAAATTAAAAAAAAAAAAATCCCGGACATTGAACATTCTCCGAGGGGTGAGGGGAAGCAGACTTTTATAACCACTCCTAAAATGTAAGTCTGCATCCGCCCCTGATATGCACTGAGGAAAATAAGAGGGAAATATAGCAGAATGTGGTATGGCAATCATATCTGAGACTCACTTGCGCATTGTAGATTCTCAGGAGACTGCCAGAAGGGTATAATGGCTCCTCAACTTCCTTTCCAGGCATTACTACCAGAGGGGTGCCATCCTTAGTCCACGAAAATTCATCATCTTCGTCTGTTCCTCCATCCATTACAGAGGCAGGAGATGTGCAGGCCAGGGTCAAGTTGCCTCCCTAAAAGAGAGAAAGACACAAATGGTGGATATATGTGAGCTTTCCATTTTTCCTAAAAAGTAAAAAAAGAACTAATTCAAACAATTCACAAACCACTACTAAATGCATGAATGTGGACCCGAGACAAGACCATCTAGTTCATATAAACCCCTGCTGATACCAAATCTCTTTATACTACCTAGGTACCTAAAATTTTTTAATGTACGGATTTCCAGGTACATAATTGTAAATATTGATTATTCAGTAGCTCCAAATTCTATGGTTACATCGCACTGTCTATCCTAAGGCCCTACTGCCGAGACAGAGCAACATCCATGCAAGAGGCCAGCTTCGAAACCACAATACTTTGGATGTTTGGATGGTGCATTACAATCTATCTACCACAGCCATACCATCTTACTACCTATCTATCTACAGCAGCTTGCACAGCTTACTAATTTAACCTTGGATTAGGATAGGGAGGTTTCAAATTTTAAGGTTCAAATTCCCGGTCAATTATGAATTTCTTTCTCCCAGACAATAGAGAATGGTTCGTGAAAAATTAGGAAATTCGGAAAAGATCCATTTAATTTTCTCATAAAATAACCAATATATGAGTGTTTCCAGTGGTGGAAATGGAAAGTTTTCGATTTCCATAGTATATATTGATTATTATAGATTTTCTTGCTGGTCTCAAATTGAACTTGGTTTAAACCAAGAAAGTGTTTCAACAAGTTTGAATCCTATTCACACTGGAAGAAAACAGTAGTATTTTAACATGCATTTCATCTATGGACCACAAAAAATCAGTGATAAACTTCCTGCACTTATGCTACATGTTTCCTCGTCAACACAAGTTTTGTCAACTAACATGCATACCACTATAATATACAGACAAACTGTGGTGAAGATGTATTTCAGTCTCCTTAGTGCAGATGGCATCACAAATGTGAATGGAACATGCAAAACAGTTGAAACAGGTAAGCATAGATGGGCGATTGGAAAGCACCTTAAGAACATAGTCTTTTTGGAGTTAATTTCCAACAATGGTTTAAGAATAGCAGACCCTTTTATTAACTGAGAGTGGCAATGGCAGAGCTTGCATAGTGCGTGGCACCTATGGAGATTATTCAGGCCCAGGTCAGAAGTGCCTTGAATTATTGCAGCAGAGCAGTATTTTGTAGACTTGCATGAAACAATGGAAGAGCAGCATGCAGTATCAAATAGGGAGACCAAAAAACAATACAAATGGGCCACTACATAAGAATATCCCCAAATGGTAGACGTCAATAGCAGAAATTAATGCTTTTATGGCAGAACTTGGGCATGAAAGTATGTTCCAGTGTCTAAGGGCCTCACCCTGAGGATGGTGGATGAACGGGGCCTCACATAGGCCCCTCTGTGAGGTCCCCTGGCTTCAACAACAATCACATGACCACACTGCTGCCGCCCCCTGTCAGAAACATGGCACCAAAGGACCCCCATATCTTCAGGGGCTGAAGCAGCGGTGACTCGCAGGATCGCAGTGTAAATGTCGGGTCGGTCATCTGGCAAGAGCCTCTGCCACATATGCCTTGATGATGAGATGAAATGAAAGATGGAGCTCTGGCATGCTTTAAGGTCATCCAAACTATAGGTGCTATAACCAGGGTCTCTCAAATCTTTACAGTGACCATCCAGACACTTGCCTACTTTGCAAAACTTGGACAGGATTGAAAACCAATGACAGAGAATGTTGGACATGGCTCAACTCACGAGCTGACAAGAGGAGAACTTGGCTCCCCATGTTCCAGACAATTCTGCCCATACATTCTTTGCATAATTCTGTTCTGATCTAAGCAGCAGATAAAACATAGTTTTCGTCCATTTATTTCTAGAAAATTACCAATGTGACTGAATAATTCTCAAAACCATTTGAGGAAGTTAACAAAATAATGGGCAGAAATAGAGAAGCAAAGCTATTTCAGGGAAAAAATCAAAGTATTGCATTGTCCTCTATATCTACATACTACCCTACCAGCCACATCATAGGTAGGTGTGTGGCAGTGGTTGTTAGGATACCAGCAATGGAAAGGAAATAGGGAAAAGGAGAGTGACAGAGGTGAATTGTATGAAATGATGTGGCTCATGTTTGGGTCACACTGTTTTTGTTATTATCACTAATTGTATGTGGAAAGGAGAAATTTTGGTACCTGTCAGTTCCGCAATGTTTCTCTATTATCTTGTACTCCAATTAGTTTTAGACATATCATATGGTGCAGGGTTAAAATAATATTCTCTGTGTAGTACTGATACTCACCTGATTGGAGTTTTTCAAGTAATCTAAGCCTAGGGTGTAGCCTCCGAGTCTCTAACAGTTTTCAACCTAATCCTTCCAACAGCTGTGTAATGTATTATCATGCTGGCAATGCAGTATCGTATGTGTCAGTAAATGTGTGCTATGGCTATATTGCTGGGGCTACCTTCCGTGAACTCCTACCCAAGGTAAAACTGTGTCATATGTTGAGACAAGGGCAATAAACTTGTCACCATGATTTTGAGTATGTTTCACTCCTCCAGCCCGCCAACAAAACATTAATAATACATTATTTCAATTGAAATATGTACAGTAAGTATCCAGAAAAAATTGAATGCTCACAATTCATCAAATAACAGGATTGAAATAGGTCACTTTCAAGGTGCGGGTAACCTAGGTCGTCATCTAATGGCTCAAAAAATCTATCGACTATTTTCCCAAAAATGCAATGTCCCACTCTTCTAAAAATAATCTCCAACAAGTACAAAGCATTGAGCTTGGATCCTAAGATTGAGATTCCAATACATGGGCCACCATTGATGGGTATAGATTGCACCCTCCTCCCACCTGCTGGCCTTTGTGTGGTCAATGAGATCCCCATCCTTATACCAACGGAACTCCATTGCAGGTGACCCCTGAGCAACACAGGATGCAGTGTAACCTCCACCAGGAGCCACACTACCAGTGTCCAGGGCCACCTCCTGGGAAGTATGACAAAGAAAATGGAACTGTTAGACGGAGAAAAAGAAAAAGGCTCCTGCATAGAAAATTTGTGTACATCTATTTGTAACAATGTTTCTTATCTTTAATGCCAGTCATTATATACACAGAGTCATCAGCTTTCATCAATACATATACATATTAAAAATGGAAATTTTCTCCAAGCAACAACAAATAAAATACAGCAACATCACACAATGAGTGTTGGTCTTTCTATTCAGATTGAAAAAAGTGTCATATTTCAGTAATTTAACTTTCAATAATAAGCTGTTTACAATAGTTAAATAAGCTGATTTCACCTGATAGGACTCTGACCCGTAGCCCTCCTTCTTGAACAGTCACTTTATCGATGCTTATAAAAGAGTAAGAAAGAAAAAATCACTGGTTCCCTAAAGACACAGGGAGTTGAAGAACATAAAAGAAGTAAGAAAAAAGAACACCGAGAAAAGAAAAATACAAGATTTACTGGTAAATAGAGAAAATCAAGAGAGATAAAGAGTGTGGCACAGGGCACACTCACCAAAAGTAACAGAGCAGGCCCCTGGTGAACTTTCAGTGAGTCAGGGGAAAGGGGAAATTCTTCCTGGTGCTGAATCTCTCGAACTAAGACACCAAGGGCTCCCCTGACTCTTGATCCATCATCTTCCCCCACAACAAACGTGTATGATACCTCGCCATCTTCACTGTGGAATAAACATATATGTGCATAAAGGTGATGGGTACATACATATTCCTTTTCAGAGTGACTCATTCAGGCCCAGTTTCATAAAGTCTGGTTAGAAGTTTTTATTAGTCTATTAGCTGATGTGAATAGGCTCTCCCATTGATAATGCTCATGTCAACTAACAAACAGTCTGGAATACTATATAGTTTGTTTCCCAGCCAATAGAATGCCCTGGCCCATGAGCTGCATTGAGACTTTTTTGGTTGTATTTTAGTGTAAAAAATATAATTAACATCCATTAATGTAACAAGTCCCAGGAGAAATTGGGAATGCTAAATTCCAAAACCTGCTGTTGTATTACATATAACAGGGTTATTTGTAATAGATTCGCAGAAAAAATGAATGATGGAGAGTACCTACACCTCTAGGTCACTGCTGTAATGCTGGTTGCAATGAAAGTAGAGGGATAGGCACATATGAAGGTAATGGAATACCAGGTGCATGAAAACATAGCTTTACTCTCAGTCCATAAGACTCAGGTCAATTTTAGAATGCATTTTTGAGTTAGAAACAAGTCAGTTTCGAGTTCAAACTAAAAAAAATGCATCTCATAGGGCAGGCAGGTAGTTGAGATTACAATACTTTAAGGGAAAAATCATGGCTTAATTATGCATTTCATAGTATTTTTTCAAGTTGGTAGGTAGGTACCTACCATACAAAACCCAGACTATCTGTAAAAATCACATTAATGTAAAGACTACATCATCTGGTGAAAAAAGTTAACTAGACATTACAAAACCAGGCCTTAGTATCCCAAAGTGGTTGAGATAACAATACTTAAAGGGAAAATAACATGGCCTAATAATTCAATACATAGTATTTTTTTAAGTTCAAACATCATTATGTACCTAGTCAGCACTGTAAGTCATTATAGCTGTAAGTATATATTTGCAGATATTGTACCCAAACAAACTAAAGTAAAACTTCAACTAACAAGTCTTTTTTACTGGATAGGACAGAGAGCTGATGAGTTCCTCAACCAAGTTAATATGTATGTATTCCCAGGCTATATGAGCCCATTTTTTCCCTTGAAACCTCTTTTTACTGCCCACAAATTTCAGGAAACAGTTCAAAGCTTGGATTTAGATGAAGGTCGACCATCAGATCAAGTTAAGTATCAATCTATTGGTCATTTTGAAATTAAAGATAAGAATCCCTTCTGGGTCTTGAGAGGTATTCCAAACATTTCACTGAAGGAAATAAAACAGAATCTGAGGTGATCATCTACCTTCATCAAAAGGAACAGAGAAAAGAACCTCTGGGTGAGCCAGAAAAATGGAGGAGCCACTTCAGGAAACTTTCACAGCCATATTGAGAATAGTATTGTCCAGAATATGAGAGAATGCAAGCAACAAATGATAGTACATACAGGCATATGGGAAAATAAAGAACTTTCTAACCATGTTTCATTATTCCTATTTTTAAGCAATTCACAAACAAATTTTACCAAATTATTTTTTTCTTTGAATATGCTAGTTTCATAAAACCTTGCATTCTGTTTTTGTACTCAGTGAGTAAATTTTATATATTTAGGTTTCAGATAGGTACATAGGTAATTATTCCCAAATAGGTAAACACGATTACTAACCTCACTTTCCCAATTCTGGCACGTGATAGATGTGACACATTCTGTCTCCTTAAACATCTTGCGAGCTGGGAGAAGAACAAAAAAAACCTCTGATGAAAATTTAGTGGTTTCTGGCGTGACTTTATGTACTCATGATAAACACAGCTTAGTACTTTTCTACAATATTTTATTGTTGTACAACGCATTTCCCCGCTTTACAGAATCATCAGATTTACAAAATATAATATGCATAAGTTTGTTATTTCAGTTTGTTATTGTTGTTGTAGTTACGGAGGAGGAGGGGGGAAAACCAGATATTGGGGCAGAGTTGAGGGAAGGAAAAATTAAAGACACGATGATTAAGGGCTGGTGAGGCGGGAAAGATTAATTTTATCTGAAAGGAGGGGGGAGGGATGCGGAAATAATAATTTGTTGCAAAGGTGTTTTGACTGCCCGATAATTTCTAATTATTCCAATGCATAAATTTTCAGGCCTTTGGGAATAACTTTATGTAATCTGCTAATGTTAATTTTGAATGAAAAGGTTATACTTTGCTTTTCCACTATAAATTTGAATTTCATACGACCATGGTTTCGATGGTTAACGTCATCATCAGATGCAAATACAAATTAGTTAGTGGGACACTTATATACATATATAGTTGAGAGTGGAGAGAGGAGAGGGGGGGGATGAAGGATGGGAGGGGATTGGGAGAGTTGGGTGTTTAGGGTTGGGTGGGGGATTTGGTAGCCGGCCGGGGGTTGTGAGCCTTGGGTCTGGAATGAGGGGGACAGAGGCGGTGGGGTGGGAGGTTGGTAGAGTTTGAACTTTCCAAGCTGACAACCTGCAGTCAGTGACATAGCCAGGATTATAGTTCGGGGGGGGGGGGGGGGGCTTAATCTGAAGCCTGGGGGTCCTCTCTTGGCACAATTTTATTCGCTATCAGTTTATTTATGGCTAACTTTTAAAAGAACACAGCTTTATTTTTTTTCTATTTCCCCCTCAAAAACCCTTTTAATTTTCAGCCAATGTATTATATGATGAAACTAAACTAATAATATGATTTGAAATTTTGGGGGGGGGGCTGAAGCCCCTCCATCCCCCCTGGCTACATGCCTGCCTACAGTGGTGGCAGGTGGGAGAGGGTGCATCAGTTGAAGGGTTGGAAGATAGTGTCACAGAGAGAAAGTTGGAAGATAGTGTCACAGAAAAGTCACAGAGTGAAGGGGGAAGGGGTTAATGGGAAAGAGAGAGGTGGAGGAGGGGAGAGCAGGAAGCATGCAATAGATTTGATTGTTCGTAGCCTTCGACACGAGCCTGGTCACTTATACCTTCTTGGTCCATTGTGCCAACCCCATGCCTGTCTGCCACATGCAGACAGGGGACAAGAGTGCCACGGTGAAGGTATGTATGGTCACCCATCCAACCGCCATCCAAGCCCAACATTGCTTAACTTCAGTAATCTTACGGGAAGTGGTGTGTCAATGTGGCTGGGCCCTTGCCCAAGCATGCAATAAGTCATTGACAATTTTGCAATCAGCGTGCACACATGAAAACACACATTCTGATGAAAAATTTATGTGCATCTTCATGGTTCGACTGATTCATTTCAAGAGCATTTTCTACATTACAGGATAATGGTTTGAAACAATAATTTCCCATTAAATTTAAGTTTCCCCATTTTTTATTATATTCCACTCATTGATCCTAAACATCCTGAATCCTAGCATATAATCAGGTTCTCACTGGTGGAAACCTTCAGGGGAAGATGCTTTTTCAATAAGAATGAAAAAAAATTGATGTAAATCTATTATTAATATGGAGATTACTGTAATTTTTGTTTTTCAGTAAGGAAATTTACTGCAATAATACCATAAGAGTTTAAATGGAAAATAGATTTTTTTAACAGAAACAGCATGAAGTGTTCGAAATAAAGAGAAATCAAGTCAGAATAATAGTAGGGTACAATTATAGAATTTAAAATGCAAAAAAGACATTGGGTCAATATACCAGCAATGAAAAGAGGTGGATCATTAACCTTTTGGTCTAGTCATGGCCCCCCTCTCACATGGCAAAGAGCATCAGATAGTCTCACCTGTTTCTCCAGCAACTCTTCAATAGTTCCATTGGGTAGTTTTGGGCCAGCTGGTGGTCTTGCAGTAAAGTTGGCGATCTTAAATGTTCCCTCAAAGAGCCATCTATCACCTGATGAAAAGTGATAAATGCATTAATGGTAAAAAAATACATATGAATACACACATACTATAGCAATCCGTTGGCAAACTATGTCCCAAATCTGCCATCAGAATATCCCTTTTATGATGATGATTATTGAATAATATATACCTATAGGTATTGAAATTACTTTCAAAACAGGGAAACTGAAATTTCCGACGTGAACTCAATTAGTAGGGCCCATTCTACTCCACCCATACACCTACGAAACAGGCCTCCGTATTCAACCAATTTAAGGTAGGCCCTGCCTACAAATAATAATGGGTTAAATACTTTAGACTAGGGGTCAACGGGGCCCCGAGATTTTCGGGTCAGGTCGGGTCATCGTCCTGACCCGACCTTCGGGTCGGACCTTTTCAAATCTCGGGTCAAAAATCGCGAGAATGCAACACATCGCGAAAAATATTCTTTTTTCTTTCTTCTAACTTCTATTGTCTTTGGCAAAGTTTTGAAGCTTTTTTGATAATTTTTTTGAGACAGCACTCTCAAAATATAACTTACGTCACACATTTTATGTCATAAAAGGTCGTAACATATAAGGTACGCCAGCGAATATTTCCTATGTTAATGGCGATCCTGAGTCGGCGATCATAGATTTCACGAAATTTCCGCCCAATTAAGAAAAGGTTAAGAGCCATTTCGTAAGTGAAGTTTTCTAATAACACCCTGAGTTAATAAATTTTGTTCTTGTACACATAGCCAATGCAGAAGGACCGAGAATAAAACTACAGTTCGTAAAACCTCAAAATACGGCGTCGAAGACGCACGAAAAAGTCGTCAAATTGGTCATTTTCAAACATTATTTATCACAATGGTAAGTTTCTTACATTTTATAAATGCGAACTCTTTACACAACCGTTGTCATTTTCGCCATTCACAGGGTTTTTTGCAGAAATAAATCTCGCTGGTGAGAAGGAAGCTCATGTTTACCAAATGAATCAAACGCATTAGTCACAGCAAATTTCCATCGTACCTACCTGATTACCTACGCGATAAATTAACTCGTACTAGTTAATGTGTAGAAGCATGAACTCATAAATGAGCGCTAACATTCGCTGTGTAACCGCTCCTATTTAACACGAACGCGTCACGAATATAACTTTGTATACCTAATCGTTCAACATACATACAGGGAAAAGGACCTGTTCGATTTTGAACAAGTTGCGCTTAGAGCTTTCGTTGCGCTCGTGTTTCATTGACACGGCAAGTAAGCATCGGTTGCAGAAGCGTAGCCAGGTTTTAGGTCTAGGGGGGGCAGAAAGGTTTCGGGGGGGAGGGGGGGGGGCAGAAAGTTTTTAGGGGGCGCCGATTCCGATTCATAAATTAACCAGTTTACTAAACTTGACAAATTATGGTGATGCAATAGGCGGATGGATTTGTACAAAATGTGACAATTGACAACGTATTATACACATTTATTTATACGTGTTTGGGACTTAAGAGTGGAAAAATACACAGCTTAGGTGTGCTAGAACACGGGGCGGGGGGGGGCCCTTCGCACCCCCCCCCCCTGCCCTCCCCCTGGCTATGCTATTGATCGGCTGCTATCTGTGTCATCATACGATAATACGTTTCTACGACTTTTGAGGCATAGACTTACGTAAGCCTTGTGTTTCTTTCATATTGAAGATTTAAATGATTGGCGACTACCGCGTTTATTTATATTTTTAACCCTGGGTCGAGATAACTGTATTTCTCCGGTCAACTTGGTATTTACTTCTCATTACTATGCCCTCTACTTAGCTCGCGGACACGAGGATTATCTATAAATTAACTCGAGAATTGAGCTAGAAAAAATCATCGGATTATTTTTCACTAAAAATGGCTCATATTGTGAAAAAATAATACTTGAGAGCAGGGATTTTTTTCTGGCGGTACTCGGTGGAACTGCGTTCCGGCACCTTTTTTGGTCGAAGTAAATTCCCTTAAGTCGTATGAATTTATTCATACGAGTTAAGGTCATTCAAAGGTCATTTGGATTTTTTCGTAACTCTTCCCTGGTCGAACAACACCCATGGGTGCGTCCAACACCCATGGGTGTACCCCCATCATGTATGTGCATACACCCATTCCAATGGGTGTACACCCCACCCTCATGGGTGTACACCCCACCCTCATGGGTGCACACCCATGCATCCCTTTGCACATGCATGGGTGTGCACTTGAACTATATACTCTAAGGTGTGCACCCATGGAGATGAGTGCACACCCCACCCTCATGGATGTACACCCCACCCTCATGGGTGTACACCCCACCCTCATGGTTGTACACACCACCCTCATGGGTGCACACCCATGCATCCCTTTGCACATGCATGGGTGTGCACTTGAACTATATACTCTAAGGTGTGCACCCATGGAGATGAGTGCACACCCCACCCTCATGGATGTACACCCCACCCTCATGGGTGTACACCCCACCCTCATGGGAGCACACCCCACCCTCATGGGTGCACACCCATGCATTCCTTTGCACATGAATGGGTGTGGAATGAGTGCACACCATGGTGCACACACCCATCATGGGTGCACGCCCCACCCTCATGAATGCCCACCCCACCCGCATTGGTGCACACCCCCCTCATGGGTGCACGCCCCACCCTCATGGGTGTACACCCATGCATCCCTTTGCACATTCATGGGTGTGCACCCCACCGGCATTGGTGCACAACCCACCTTCATTGGTGCACACCCCCCTTTTGGGTGCACGCATCACCCTCATGGGTGCACAGCCCAGCATCATGGGTGCACACTAGGGCTGGGCGATATTGATAATTCAATATCGGGATACGTTAATTTTAGCATATCGAAAGGTGGCGATATCGATAACTCATATCGTGACGATGAATATCGTCTTATCGTGCCTCGATATTTTATCGGGGTACGATAAGATATCGGGGCACAATAAGTATCGCGATAAATATCACGATAAACATCGCGATCACAATAAATATCGCGATAAATATCACGATAAATATCACGCGATAAAATATCATGATATCGCGTCCCGATAAAATATCACAATATATTATCACGATAAATATCACAATAAAAGATAGTGATATTGCGCTCGTTTAAAATATCGCGTAAACGCGCCCGATGAATTATCGTGATATTGCGCCGGTTAATCATATTTGAAAAAGACAGCCGTTGGGTTGGCCTTCGCTTAAGCTGAAGCTATAACGTTTGAAAACTTACTATTCTGCTATCTGCTAATTCAAATTCTCAGCAATTCTCTCTCACTCTCTCTCTTTCAATTTCAGTGGTCTGTAGTAGTTAATAGGTGACGTCTTTTTCAAATTTTGGAAGGAACTGAAAACAACTGTTTGTACATTAGTGTATATATTGTCCACTGATCTAAATATACCGAAACAAACTCAGCAAGGAGAGCAATATCACGATCTTTTATCGTGATATTTATCGTGATATTTTATCGGGAGGCGATATCATGATATTTTATCGCGATATTTATCGTGATCACGATATTTATCGTGCCCCGATATCTTATCGTTCCCCGATATTTTATTGGGGCACATTAAGACGATATTTATCGAGCAACGATATATCGTCAATTTTAAAAAATCAAAATCGGATTGGCAATATATTAAAATATCGCGATATTTTACGATATATCGATATATCGCCCAGGCCTAGTGCACACCCCACCCGCACTGGTGCACGCCCCTCCCTCATGGGTGCACACCTCACCCTCATTGGTGCACAACCCCCTCATGGGTGCACATACCAGCCATGGTAAGTGATTGGCCTTTCCAGTTTTATTTGAGATGAATGAAATTTTCTTGAGAAAAGATAATTATGGGGGAAAAAACGATGAATTATGTTTGTTGTTCTCAGAGCAAAACACACTGTTTATTACATTTGAAAGAAAATCATTATTACAGAAGAGCTATGTACAAAACATTTTATAAAAAGGCACTCTACTCGTATGAGTTAACAAAGAATACATGGCATGCATCTTAATCTTTGTCATATATATTTGGCAAAGTACTCAAATATGTGTCAGCACCACAACGCATAAATACTACCGTACAATTAATGTCCTCAGCATCTATGATTTCCAATGATGCAAACACAATAGGGGAACATACAATTATGTTCTCTGCTTTGGCACCAGCCTGATGGGTTATGATTGAGGATTGCTCAACGTTTACATGTTGTATCATAACCTTCACACATTTCTGTCCATCTTTTGAAACCATAAATATTTTTTTAATGACTCCATACCGCTCTCTATTTGCTAATTGCACTACAGAATCGTTAGACTTCTTCCCCAGTCTGGAATAACACTCTGCATGAAACATTGCCCCATTCTTAACAAACCTCTGATAGGAGTAGTTGGATGGTGCGATACTTTCATCCGCTAACAGTTGCCTTTTTTCTACGCTTAACAGTACATATCGTTCAGATCATATTACTGTTACACTCTTTATTTTATTTTCCTGTGGAGAAGCTCTGAAGCATACATTTTCTCACAAAACTCAGAAACTTTATTACTTACTCTGTACAAGTCTAAAGTTTGAGTCATAAGCCTGCAAATTCCATACTTTTCAACAATCTGGGATACCACCCCAGTTATTCCCTTTACCAGCTTGATGAGAAAACCATTAGCACTTTCAAATGAAAATGCTGAATAGCACCATAACGGGCCATAGAGCTTCACCATTTTTCCCAGGTGCAAAAGAAGATGAAGATTTATCCCCATGTAAGGCCTGCCATAAATGTTTTGGTATTCAGCAACATATAACACCAGAAACCTAGCTGCATTAGTCAATTCCTCATGAGATATTTGATCTTTGAGCATTACAAAAGAGGCACTGACTAAAAGGCAATGATGTTTTAAATATACTCTAGGCAAATCTTTAACTAAACAGGGTAGACTGTAATAAAGGAGCCAAGAACGCCATTCATTTGCCTTAAAATGAATCCGTGCAGATAATTTTCTGGGACGCCTGGAGATTGAAGTTGGCGGAGTAATTGTTTCAAGGCGTGTCTCAATTCTGTCAAATTCAATGCCACCATCTACGTTGTTTTTAGTCTTATGTCTAAATGCATATTTGGGGTGGGCTGCTAGATGCACTCCTGGTGTGCACTCCTCCTGGGTGCACACCAGGAGTGCATCCCTCCTGGGTGCACACCCATAGGAGTATGCTCATTTACACCCATAGGTGTACACCCATGGGGGTTTTTGGTCAACACCCATAGGTGTACACCCATGGGGGTTTTTGGTCAACACCCATGGGTGTACTCCTATGGGTGTTGACCAAAAACCCCCATGGGTGTACACCTATGGGTGTTGTTCGACCAGGGTTATGGACAACTGAGTTCCACCACATTTTTTCCCAGAGATAAAGCCCTGCTTAATAAGGGTTAAAGGCCGTTTTACACGGGGCACGAAATTACACAACTTCAAACGGCATGTTTTTTCTCAATCGGGCGTGCAATCATTTTCGAATTAGAGCAGGGGCTATTTTGCCATCTCGCGTTCATGCATTCGCGCATGCGTTCTTGCAATTCACGGCTTTACACGATGCAATTTGAATTGCACGTTCATACGTACATAATATTGTGCAATTACGTGCCCCGTGTAAAACAGGCATAACAAAATTGGGATATAAAAGTTCATTGTGGGGGTCGACGCTCGCGTGAATCCCAGGCGAACGAGGCGAAGCACCTGATTGGCTGCGCACGAAATCCGCGTTACGTGCCTGTGAACCCGGCTATTCTCTACATACCTCTGATATTTGCGCATATTTATCGTTTAGAAATTATTTTTGAGGTGATCTCGAATAAAAAGTGACAATGAATAAAATTGATTAGATGAGTGCGAGCACTAGCGGCACTTAAAAAAAGACCAATATGGAATTATCTCCCGAAATCTTAAAAAAAGATGAATGTAAGTGCGATTCATGTTTTAATACAATAAATGACCAGTATGGAAACACCACCAGTCTAAGATGCCATTTGGAAAGACAGTATATTGTGAAGTTTAAACAATTTCTTAAAGAGGAAGGAGCATTTCAGGAGGAAAATAAAAGCAGAAGTAAGGTCAGAACTACACAAATCACTGCCAATAGCAGTTCCACCCAATTGGGGGTATTGATAAATTTGTGAGATTGAATGAAAAATATGCTCAAAACCACCCTAAATTAGTAGCAATAAAAAATGCTAGTACTTAATGGATGGTAGAGAGTCTTCATCCTTTTAGTTTGGTAGAGGAGCCAGGGTTATTTAAGTTGCTGGAAATTGCTGACAGTAAAATCAGTTTATCTTCTGCAAAATCAATCTCTAGAACACTTGTTCCTGAACTATTAAAAAAACAGTCGCTAAAATTATATTTGAGCTAGACAACGAAAAACTTACATTAAAGTCGCTATCGATCACTACTGACCCGTGGACGTCAATCAATACCAATTATATCTGGCAGTTTCTGCACATTATGAAACTATAAAGATGTAACACTAGGATCTCGTTGCTTGGTATGTTTGGTTGTAACAGAGTCCTACACAGGTGAATTTATCAGCCAGGAACTGAAGAAATTGCTGACTCAATAGGATTTATTGTAAATTTTGATACTACTGTGCTCCAGACAATGCTTCAAATATGCGGTCAGCATTAAATCTAATACCAGAAGTCACTCAACTCTTCTGTTTCGCACATACCCTTAATCTGTTGATTAAAGACACTAAGGAGGGGTATATTGGTTTTGAAAATTTGCGCCACAAATGCAAGAGCATTGTGGAACATATTCACCAAAGTCGTACAGTTAAATTAATCAATAAATAAAAACAACTAAAAGGTTAAGAATATTGTTAGGATTTTTATATCAGATAATTTTCGTAAGTACAAGAATGTTTGCAGAAAATCAAATAAGAATACTTAACATACATCTTTCATGGGCCTGTTAGTGAACTGAGTTGGAAATAACGAACAGTAAAAACGTGCATTTTGTTCCATTATTTATAATTTTATTTTATGTTGGGTTTCTACATTTATGCAGTAGTATGCCCAGATAGGTAGAGGCCCAGATTGGTTAAAAGTTTCCTATAATAGACCTCCATAAATCTCATACTATTATGGATTTCTGCATGATATTTTCGGAGAAAAATAAGGGTTATTTTGTAAAATGCGACCCGACCCGACCCAACTCGACCCGAGGCCCGAGGGTCAAAAAAAATTCGAGCCCGACCCGAAACTAAAATGTCTGACCCGTCCACCACTACTTTAGACCAATGTTGGATCAGAAATGGAAGGTATTTTATGTTATAATTAGGATTTTAAAGTTTTAACATGTATTAGTGCTATGGGATGCATAGGTATATTGAAAATTAAATTCTTAATTACACTATCCGAGGTACAACTCAAATAGAAAAAATATTAGCATACTTTCATATAGTTTTGTAGTGCACTGATCACCTTGAGGAGTGGGTCGTGTTATTGCAATTGGTTTAAATACTTACACAAATCTTGTTGAACTTATCAATAAAAATGAAAATAATTCCCACTTCATCTAAATTTGCTTCATTTTTTAAGCCTCACTTTTCATAAACAGGTGAACAAGTATATGTGACTTACCCCTATGAACCTTGTATCCAGGCTGGCACTTGCAAGTAGATTCTGGAGAACCATCATAATTGCATTGAAAACCTAAGCAATCAGGACAATCTAATAATAAAAAGCGTTGGTTCAAATGAGTATTCTTTATGAGTAGAAATATCAGGATAAGATTGTAAAACAATTTTAAAAACATGCATATTAACTTTATATGAGTAGAAGATAACATTACGAAAAGGTACAGAGTGTCACACAGAATTAGCAATTATCACAGTGAAAGACTACCATTAAAATGGTTTTATAAAGAATATTATTAGGATATGTGGAATTTCTTACCCAAGAATTTCACCACCCTCTGGAAAGAAAATCTCATCTGCAACTGATTTACATCCCATTGTAACTCATTTTGCTGGTTTTTTGTTCTGTGCTATATTTGCTTTACGCTTACTTACAGTGTGAAAGTTTTCTAGGACTCTTGTGAAACTCATTTCCATATCTTAATATACAAATTATTTACAGCTCTTCTTAAGTGCAACTTCACTCTTACAATTAGTATTGCATGAAGAATGAAATCACACATGGAGACATGTGCCTGCGGCTATAGAATATTGGGTGAAATAGGTATTTCCTCCTTCCTCATAAACCTATCTCTAGGTAGGGTAGGTAATTTCTAATTACAATAACTGTGGGGTGAGGGAGATAAGTAGTAATTCCTTATTTGACTGCAGGGAAAGTTCGAGCCAGCAGGGTGGATTTAGGGATAAAAAGACCACCGGCACTGTCTCCGGTCGAGTGGGGCATCCGGCTCCATTTGACAGTGCCTACGAGGAGTCAACCTTCTTTCTATCAACGCCGTATTTATTGTCGTCGTAGAAAGTATGCTACCCTGAGTTAGAGAATTATTAAATTATTATCCAGAGAACACTAAGACCACTTTTCATAAAACAGACATTGAAATGTAGCTAGTTTCGTTAAATGAATTACAAGTGAATATTTTTTCACGTAATTTAAAAGTTTTTTCACTGGTCGTAAACCAAAAAACCCTACTTTTTTAACTCTGAGGAAGCCATACCCAACTTTTGGGGATTGCAATGCAAATGTCGTGGATTCCATTGCCGTTGAATTTTTAACTCGAAACCGCTCCAACTTTTGTGAGAGCTTTGTCAAAATTTCAGTTCTCACTTGTTTTTTTTTATTAAGGTGATGTTATTAATTTTTGCGGGGCAACTATATTTCACATTTAACTGCTCGGCGAGTGAGGATCGTAATACATTTGGGCTTGTTGTGAGGTAGTGACACCGATTCAATTATTTTTTTGAAGGTCAGGTTTGACTTTGAAATTTAGGTACAAAGACCTGTATTTTTCCGTTTTTCGATCCGTCATAGTAGTTCCCGAGTTATAAGCGACAAAAAACTGATTTTCTTAACCACATTTCACTGGAATGGGCGTGTTGAGGCTTCTTACGTCATCCCTTCAATCAAAATCTGCTGCACCAGTTGCAGTATATATGTACAAGGGACTCCGGCTAGCTGAAGTTTTTAGCGTCCATGTATATTACACCCGCTCAGTACCTCACAGGAGGCCCAGTTGAGCCTGATTCACACGTATGAAGTTATTCATAACTGCCATCATACGGCGATGAAATACGTAGAAATTATCACGAGAAAAAATGCGCTAAAACCGGGAATCGAACCACGCACTTTTGGCTTGCTGGGCCAATGGGGACGTCTACCATGTTTTTATTATTGCGGAATCTGATAGAGTTTGCAAAATAAAAAGACCTGTATTTTTCCGTTTTTCGATCCGTCAGCTAGTTCTCGAGTTAAAAGCGCCGAAAAACTGATGCTCTTTACCTCTTCACTGGAATGGGCGTGTTGAGGCTTCTTACGTCATGCATTACGTCATGCATAACCCTTAAAATAGCATTTTTTTAAACAATTTTATGCCTGTTTTGTAATTTTTACTTGTGATCATTTTATTTTTACGCAAAGCTATATTTGTAACGATATGGGCTAATTATCTTTTTACTTATTTTTTAATGTTCGGCTTTGTGAGCAAATATCAGCGGAAGTGGATCCGTAAGCCTATAATCTGCCCGGGACGCCTACACCACTTAACTACTTGAAAAGGAAATCATTTCTGAAAAAAATGTCGACCTATGGCTTGACTTATAATGTATAAAATCACAAAGTGACTGTTTCTGTAAACTATTAAATGAATTTAACCCTGTACCAGTGAGTGGGTACTGGGTTGGGGGAAGTGGGGGCGTTTACGCCTCATCTGGACCGGTTAAAATAAACCTAAGTCAAGCCAAGGCAATAGACTCTTACACTGAAAATGGTCTTCGGCGCAACTGCTACCATGTTTTGCTACCACTACTATGGGGGTGAGAGAAACTTCACCCAGGTTTAATGAAATATGAAATGCATTCCTAATTTAATCTTGGAAAAAAATAAACAATGCAAATGAAGCTTTATCATGCTTACCCTTTGTTCCACTAGTCGTCCTGGAACCTTTCATTTTATTCTTCTGTCCTCTTCTCTCCGATTCCCTTCCACCAGATCGAGAATCAGGGTTTTTTCTCCCTAGGACAGGATGGCGACCCTCGCACAAGGGCCCATGGAAACCCTTAGGGCACTCACAGCGAATGGCTGTGGAGCCCACGTGCCTGGGTAAAGGAAACGATAGTCAATGACATTTATTGACATAGATCTAAAGCTAAATGACTGCGTGACCAAATATAAGATAAGTGGGATCCCAACTTCTACTCGAGTGCCCTGTGGAGAGCACCTAAAGCGCAGTACTCCGTCCATCGGATGGGACGTTAAGGTGGTTTGAGCGAAAAACCACTTCACCTAGAATATGATGAATTTGGCCTCATTTTAAAGAAAAAACTCTCATCTTAGCAATGATATCAAAATATCAACCCGTTGCCGAACTACTTTTCGAGCTATTTGCCTGAAAATATAAACTGTTTTACATGGGATAGATTATGGATGTGCGCTCCAGAGGAAGAATATTAAACAAATTAGGAACTTCTAGCACCTAGATTTCGTCAAAAAACTAACGTTGTGTAGATTGCATGTTTTCTAAACTATTAATAAAAAATAATACATTACTCACCACAGTAATTTGGACAGAATCGCAAATAAACCTGCTGTTTTGAAGGGTTTTCAGCCGTACGGCGGGAAAAAATGAGTCAAATTAGAGACTTATGTAGCTTTATTTATTTAATTACTGCGAATTTTGATCATATTTTACTATATTTTGCGCCATTAATATTACAATATTTATTTCATACTTCTCGCAGACGCTGAAATCAAAAAATAAAATTTGAATATGGTCTCCAAAATGACTAGGGAACTATCTCGCTCAAACCACCTTAAGTCCTGGTCCCCTTGGCGCCTCTCCCTAAGGGCAGGCTAATGGAGGCGCCGGTACTATCCTCAAATGTTCTTAATTCCACTTCACTTACCAACCTACCCACCGGAATTTTACGGCGCAAATCACTTCAGCAGTCCGTCGCTTAGGTACTCAAATAACCAACCTAGCTGAGAACCTTATACCCGAGATATGAAATCACTATTTAATTTAGTGGCAGGGGAAACTGCTTTGAAATGATAGTTTGCTAAGTACAGTGAAACCTGCCTTAAGCGGAACCTGAGGTAAACGGAAACCTGTCTTATCCGGAAAAATATGTTGGTCCCGGCGATCGTAATAGGGTTTTACATGCATTAGTACCCTGTGTTAAACGGAAACTGTCAAATGCGGAAACGGAATCGATTTCCAGCACGTGAACCTGGTTTGAGCGGAATTGCAAAAAACAATTTAATGCACAATTGTTTTAAAAAAGGAAAATTTTTTCCCCTTTTTTCTCTTTCTTGACCATTGCACCAACCCACTCTTGCACACTTACCTCCCCTCAAACTCGCAGAACCCTCTCACCTCTCCACAAAGAGTACATAAACGTTGAGTAGCCTTGCTCGCTACCGAAATAGACGGAATAATTTTCCTACGTTCTGCTGATAGGGTAAGACCACACCAGAGAATGCTAAGGACCTTAGGGGAGCAGCAGATGATTTCCGCAATCTCAAGAAACGTATTTTCATTCAGGTATTCTACCAGCTGATTGGTAGGTTCTTGGACAGTCCCCATTCTGCATCCTAACCTCATAGACATTGTCTCGCTTTCCCTCCTAAGGATGGCCCGTTATTGGATCCCTTGTATTCAGCCCCGCCTTCTTATTTCTAGAAAATCTCATTACTTTCGTTTTTTTGTGATTGATCTTCATCCCATACTTTTCGCACTGCACCTCTAATGCATTCACCATTGACTGCAACCCCTTGGCCGACCGACTAACCAATGCTTGATCATCTGTATATCTCACCGATTTTATCAGCTCCACTCCTACCTTTATTCCTACCTCCTCCTACCCCCATGCCTCCCCTACCATTTCTTCTGGATACACGTTAAAAAGCAACTGCGATAGTGGGCACCCTTGCCGCACTCCCCGTCCTATCGTGGCCCATGCCGATTCTCCATTGGCTACCCTAATCTTCGCCGTCTGGTTCATATACAAATTCCGAATCAGACGCCTGTCCCTCTAATGGACCCCTAATTTCTTCAACACTCCCATTAATTTCGTCCATTCCACCCGATCAAACGCCTTCTCGAAATCTACTAAGCATGCAAAAACATCCTGCCCATACTCTAGGCTTCTTTCTACTAACGTCCTCATCACCGCTATAGCGTCTCGCGTTCCCGTCCCTCTCCTAAATCCGAACTGGTCGTCACCCAGGTATTCTTTTGCCTTCATCTCTAGCCTTCTGTTAAGAATCCTCAGAACTAATTTGGCCTCGTGGGATATTAAGCTTATTGTCCTATAGTCCTCGCACGTTTTTGCCTTACTCTTCTTTGGTATAGGAATTAGTACAGGTTTTGCGAAGTCTTCCGGCCACACTTCATCATCATAAATCCTACGAATATGCGCAAACAGTTTTCCTTTTCCGTTCTTCCCCATGCTCTTTAAAAACTCTGCAGGTATGTCGTCTATTCCCACCGCCTTATTCCTTTTCATGTCTCGTAGAGCTCTTTCGATTTCGCTATCTAGGATACCTGGTCCGATGCCATCTCTGTCGATATCGTCTTCTCTTCCTATATCTAATCTATTGGGCCTTAATTCTTTACCATACAGCTCTTCAACATACTCCTTCCACCTCTCCTGGATCACTTTCGGTTCTACGATCACCTTTCCCGTCTCGTCTTTTATCGTTGTAATTCCCATTCCCTTATTACCACCTGTCAGTTCCTTTACTTATGGAACGTATTAACGCTGGAAAATAAACTGAAGTTGATTGAGTGCTTTGAACGAGAAAAGATATCCATGTAGCTGATACAAGAGAGGTTTAAGTGTGGAAAGACGTAAGTTTATGAAGTAATTGAGAAGAAGGACGAAATCAAGAAAGAGTTTGAAAGAGGTAGGTCCTAAGAAAAGTATTTCTTCATATCTCAATCAACAATAGTTTGAAAACCAACACAACATCAAATAATTGTTGTTTCTGTCTATTATTTTAGGCCTAATTTTACATTCAAAGGGGAAAACTCCTCCCTGTGAATTTTAAGGTTAAAACAAATTATTTTTGGAATGGTTTGTGCAAGCATGATCGAGGAATATTCCTTTTTCAGGTCCAATGGTGCAAGAAAAGTCAAAGGAGTTTGCAGTCTCTTTAGGAAAACTAGATTTTAAGACCTCGAATAGTTGGGTGGAGAGCTTCAAAGCAAGGCACAAAGTTGTTTGGAGCAGTGTTGTCGGCGAGTCGAACGACGTGGATATGGAATCCGTAGAGGAGTGGAAAGGCATGGTTCAAGAAAAAATTAAAGACGATAACCATTTGATGTCTATAACGGGGATCCTTAAGTCCTTGGAAACTAGATAGTTTTTTAGGGCACTTTCGTCTAAAACATTTTGCGTTAAAGGAGAAAACTGAAAGTATGCATTTCCGAGTTCTGTTTCTTGAAATTAGTGCATTATCGGAATAATTATTTGGATTTACTCTTATTCTTTATTCTGTATGAGAGAAGCACTCAAAGGAGCGTTTGACCATTCTCATGTGTGTAAATATTTCAGGGGAGCTCCTAAAGCCTCTTGTCATTGGAAAGTCAGCTCGACCACGATGTTTCAAACATTTTGGTATTGAGAAGCTACCAGTCTCATGGAGACATAATAAAAAAGCATGGAACACGGCTTAAATCATGGAAGAGAGGCTGAAAAGTTTCAATGCCGAAACGAAGAGGAAAAATAGGAAAGTCATACTTTTCCTCGACAGCGCAAACTGCCACCCTAAAATTCGCCTTACGAATGTTGAGCTAGCCTGGCTTCCGGCAAACACAACTAGCATCACTCAGCCAATGGATCAGGGGATAATTAGATCGCTGAAAGCACAATATAAATGTACATGATGCGATCATTATTAACTGCTGGAGATACTGCGAATACAGTGTCGGAGGCGATGAAAAAAATATCAGCGCTGAATGCCATAAATTGGTTTAATTTGGCAGTGAAAGATATTAAAACATCAACGGTTAAACAATGCTTCCCTAAAGCTGGATTTATGCCACTACTGGTCCCCGAGGCAGGTAAGGAAAACAAATTCCATCAAATCATATCAACAATGCAAATGCATATTATGCACTTAAAGGAATATAGATAGAGACAGGACCTTTTCTATTTCACAACCAATGGACGATCTAAGCGAATTACAGCAGGCTATAGGCTATACATGGATGCTGAGAGATTTGTAGACTTAGACAACGATCTTCGGACGAGCGATGAAGATGTCTCGCTGACAGACAGTATGAAAGAAGACCAAGCCTGTGAATCCGACGAAGAAGTAAAAAAAACCATAATATGTGAAGAAAACAAAAAGTCTTATAAAGAAATGTTGGTTTCTTTAAAATAATTAGCAGAATGTAGTCTTACCAAAGGCAACACTGACTTATTTAACATCTTAAACGGGGCTATCGGCAACGTAGAGAATTTTATTAAACAGGGAAAAAAGGGAAAAACAGACAAAAGTGACGGATTATATGCGTATTTTATAGACCCTTTTTTATGTTAACTAGTAAACAGATAAACAAATGTAACCACAATGTGATACTGTTCTTTCATCATTTCGTAATAATTTCGTCTACAAGTAAAATTAGAGTGAAACAAATCTTTTAGGCGACGCATGTTATGGGCGTGAAATGCTTTTCAAGGTCTTTTTCGAAATGTGAGACCCTAGGTTAAGCGGAAAACTGTCTTATCCGGAAAAAAATGATGGCACCGAGAGATTCCGCTTAAGACAGGTTTCACTGTACTAGCAGAAATGCCCGTTGATTCTCAACGTCAGATATAAAAGTAAGAAATAAGACGGTTGTTCTATTCAAACAGTTAAGAGAAACTGACTTATAATTTATCATCGTAGTTTTTTTACTAACAAAATGTAAGTGGAAATTGCCCGTTTTGTCGCATAATGGTGCATAGTATTAAGCTATTTGTTTACTGAAATTAGCTATTCTTAAAACAGTAAAACTAAAAAAGTATTCCAGTTTCGTAAAAAATATTTACATTCGCTATGGGGGGAGAGGGGAAGATCGCCATAAACTTCGAGCATATTTTCCCTTAAGCGAGTTAGAGTGATATTTTTTTCCAATAACAATAGATCCCATATTTGAATTTTTATTTGAAATATGTATCATGTACCTACGCTCAAAATTTCACGATAAACGGCTCATTACTTCATTCATTCCGAGGCTAAATATAAAGCAGTGATTTGGTGACTTGGGGAGCCGATTGGAACCCCAACTATCCCATTTGAGCTTTAGGACTGTATTAAGGTTTAATAGGTGTAATACGTAGGTCTCTAGCAGTGTATAATATTCTACGTAGAAAGCGATATACTACGCAATACCAATTGGCTCCAATTACAAGAATCAATGTGACTTGCTAAATGGAGATACTATGTAAAAGCCATTATGCGCACATGGAGAGGTTGGGGTACAAAATACCCCAATTGAAATCACAATGAAATTTGCTAACACTACATTATTTAATCTAATGTAAGCTATAAAAGGCCCGGGCAAAATTTATGGTTCATAGCCATTGCTCAGGTTGGCAAGGAAATATGCCATTGTTGAAATAGGGGGAAAAATGATAATTTTGGAATGGAAATCCTAATTTGTGAGAAAAGACGAAAAGTAAAACGTAATCGAATGCAATGCTTAAATACTAAATTCTTTCAGCCATCCGGTAGTGAAAATGTCAACCCTGTATCATGAGTGCAAGTGATTTAAAAAAGCAAAAAATTCAACCTCTGCACAAATTCCAATGCTTTCCTTATGAGAGTAGCATCTAGGGGCCCCGTTAAGTGGCCCTGAGGAAATTTAAATCTAGCCTATGTTCGTCCCACTGCACTTAATATTATCCACATGCAAAATTTCAAAGTAATATATATTCAGAAATAAATATAAAATATGATAAAAATTAATATAAAATAGATTCAGCCGTTTTTTCGTGATTGAGTAACAGACACACAGACAAGAGACCATTAAATTTTTATGTATTAGTATAAGGTAACTACGAGGTAAAAAATAAATTAAACGGTTACTTTGCTGAATGGCTAAAGGGAACATAGTTGCACTAGACCTTACTGTCAGGTGAAATTAGTTGTCTCTGGATCATATCCTCTTTGCTTCCTGTAGTAAGAAGCCAAGACAAAACTTTTTATATTGTATTCACAGATTTTGATTTAGCAAAAGCGTCGGTCAACATTTTGATTTTCCACAAGAATCGGAAGAATCAGTCAAGTTATAGCCCCAAAATACATTTATTTATACAGGGAAGTAATACCGAGTTTAGGTTGAAAATTAAAATCAGCTATTTTATTAATTCATAATCGTGTATGCAGAGGGCGCTATAACTCGTCAATGACAATAATGACTTGATGTTGAATGACTCAAATAATGTATTCTAAGTTAATCATGTTATGGACAATTATTGATAAATTGGTGTAAATGCTGTGTTGTAGTTTTTTTTGACCTTCGTATATTTTTATTTAGCCCTGAAGATGGAATAAATTAATTTCCAAAACGTTGGCAAAGAAAAGCTGATTTGAATTTTTGACCTAAACTCGATATTGCTTCCCTGTAAAAGTAAATGTGAGGTCGACATGACGAACAACGAATTCTATTTTTTTAGTTCATTATTGAGATGTTCAATCGCGTTAAAGAAAATTTTAGCGTCATTAATATTACGGTATATATTTACTTCATGGTCTGCTTTAATTTTAGAGTAAAATTCGAATGTCGTCTCTGATGTGACAAGAGAAAATTCTCGCTGAAAACATCTTAAGAGGAGAGAAAGAGAGGAAGAAAATATTTTATTTCGTAATCACAGTACAGAATTTTTTAACAAAAATTTGAAACATACTTGGAGGCTAGTCAGCCTCATATGAAAATTCTTTAAATTTACAAGAGAATAATTGTCCGTATTGTGCAGATATTCCAGTATGTCCAGTTTAGTGGACCTTTTTTTAGGTAATACAAACAAAACAAGAAAAAATAAAGTGATATAGGCAACTCAACAAGACAATGCATAGACTAATACAGAAAAAAAATTTTGTACAACCATGCCATTTGAACATTGCGTTAAATTACATTTATTATGGTAAGGCCAGATCAGAGCGTGAACTTTGTTTTAGAAACAGGTAGTTAATGAGTCTTTGCCTAAATATTCGGCTATTTTTCGAACTACGTATTTCACTAGATAAGGCATTCCATAATTTGCTATCATTTACTACGAAGGACCTATTGAAGGCACAAGCTCGGTGGATGGGGATTTGTAGTTTATCGTTTCGCCCTCTAGTAACCCGTTCTTGAAAGCTCTCCTTGAAAATAAATCGAGAGTATAAGTAAATTGGTTCCATACTGTTGAAAATAATGCATAAAAGACTACCCAGGAAATATATTCTTCGATTTTTAACTGTAAGTCACCGTGATTGTATTTATGCAAGATGTGATGTGATCGTACTTTCGTGAATCACAAATAAATCTAATACAGGCATTTAATGCTCTTTGAAGTTTTGTATCCAGTTCTTTTGTTAAATCACCATATACTAATGAGCAGTAAGAGGAGCAGGAGGGGGAAAGAGGAGCCAGTCACACAATCCGACGCGTCATAGTACAGGGCAAGAGGGGTCGGTTGCTTGGTTTCGGGTTGAACTCGGGAGCCATGGACTTGATTGATTGATTTCGCCACTGCGATCCATCAAAACAAGAAAGGACCTTAGAATTACACCCTTCTTACTCCTCCCAGGCTGGAGAAGTTGTGGGGGTAAGTGAGTGAGCTGAGGGATGGGAAATTAAAAGCTTATAAAATACCCCCTCACAGCCCTTCAAAGAGTTTTCTCCGATCCCACCCCCATTCGACGAGATGAACGACCAAGATCTAGCGATCGTCCTCGTCATCTTAAGGTAGTTCGAGCGAGATATTTCCCTAGTCATAATGGAGACCATATCAGGATTTTATTTTTTAATTTCAGCGTATGTAAGAAGTATGAAGTAAATATTGTAATATTAATGGCACAAAAATATAGTTATATATATGTGTGACAAAAATTCTCTGTAATTAAATAAATATATCTAAATAAGTCTCTGACTTGACTCATTTCTTTACGCCGTACGGTGAAATCGCCTTCACAATGGAAGGTTTTTATTGCGATTCCGTAAAAAGTATCGCGGTGAGTAATTGATTTATTTTTATAAATAGTTGAGGAAACATACTATCTATACAACGTTAGTTTTTGAAGAAATATAGGTGTTGGATATTCCTCAATATTCTCCCTCTGGAGCGCACAGCCGATATATATCCCATGTAAAACAGCTTATATTTTTAGGCAAATAGCTCGAAAAATAGTTGCGCAAGGGGATTTTATTTTGATATAATTGAACAAGTTATTGAAAGATGAGTTTTTTTCTTTAAAAAAGGTCAAATTCATCACTGGAGGCCAAGTTAGAATTTTATTTTGAAATTTAAGCAGCTGCAGGAAGGGAATACAGTAATAGAGTAAAAGACAATCCGGGTTTCTAAATAACAGAAGCATCCAAACAGCAGAACTATTCTAATTGTAAAACTTAGTACTTTTCCACACTTTAGCACAAAGTTTTAATTACAAAATGAATATAATTCACTTGGACGGAGTCGAGTCTGAAACTATCAAATTTAAATCACAACTGTTTTAGATTAAACTGTAGAAAAGTACAAAATATTTCATTTAATTATTATTATATAACGTTCCAATCTTCTACGAAGTGATATTGAGGTCGCTGAAAATTTCTATGGATTTAATCGCCATTATTGTAGATTTATCATCCCAGTAAAAATGGTATCGCGAGAGCAATTTAACTTCCAAGAAGCAGTATTACCAATAATTATTATTAAACCAAAGAATCAAATTTCATGATCCTATCATGATACTCTTATTAGTTATTACAGCATTAGTAAGTTCTGCAATAACTTCTTTATGTTAAAATAAACCACTTAAGCCAAATTTATGAGATGGACAAACATTTAAACATCCTGAACCATTTTCCCTGTATTTTTTTGATAATAATTGCTGTCCCCTTTCTACGACTGATATACTTAATAGATGAAGTAAGTGATCCTTCAATCAAATTAAAAACAGTCGGAAATCACTGATGCTGCAGTTATACATATATATATATATTCAAGATTTCAATCATACCGAATTTGATTAAGATATTTTGTCGATGTAAATTAAATAAAAAGGAGTCAGATTTTGTCAAATGTGTACCTGGGAATCATGGTAACCACATACTTAGCATGAGAGAAACACATAAAAAATGATAAATATTACAAAATCATATTATTATTATAAAAACACAAAAACAATAGAATAGGTTAATTTATGCAGTTTCTTTGTTTGTTGTTGCATTCATTTACTGCAGCTCATTCATTCAGGTATGTTGGTTGGGAAAATATCTATTTGGAAAAAAATATTAAGGAATTTTGGTTCGAGAAAAAATCATTCGGGAAAAAAGCTATATTCGGGATTGTTTTTTCGGGAAAAAATTCACCTCTGAGGGTAATTTGATGATTGGGAAAACGGATTCAGGAAAGATGACCGTGAATCGACTCCTTCTTTGGGTACCACTTTCGTTCCTTTCAAGATTGTTCCACACCATCGAAGCCTACGTCCAATTCCATTCACAAATCGTCGAACAAGGTTTTTTCTATTATTAATTGCACATGACGCAATTGAAACTATATTGACTGGGGAATATTGTTGTTAGAACCCTAAATACATGTAGGATAATCCACAGAATGTGGAGATTTGCGGTTAGCATTGCAGCTTATGAGTGGTTCTAATTGTAAGATTTATCCGCTGAAACTTTTAAATATAGAATGAAGTTAGCTGAAATTACGGATTCATATTCGTCATAGATTATAGTCATCTTATTTATAAAGATAACTGTTTCAGGCTGGATATGGTGGAAGTTATCGATATTCATAATGAATAAAACACTTGGTAATCTTCCACAGATTTATTTCTTTGGCACTACGCGTTTCACCACACTGTGGCATAATCATGTGCAGGGTTCTTCGGTTTAAGTCAAGCATATATAGCTTTCCACCGAGGCGTTCGGGAGTGGGGGGGGAGGAGGGGGAAGGCTAAGGGAGGATCGGAGACGGGGGGGTGGGAAGGAGGAGAGTGAAGCGGCGAGGGGAGGGGGAACTAAGGGTTTGAGTGGACAGAGGGCGGAAATACATAGGAGAAATGGACGCAGGGGTTGGGACTGGGTGATGATGGAGGCCTCTTTTCCTTGAAAACTCTGGATGGTGAGGGAAAGGAGGGTTTTAAATGGCCAGTGCACTGCCCACACCAGAGCACTGGAGGAGGGGGGGGGGAGGAAGGAAGTAGAGTGTGAAAGATTTTGGGACATATGGCAGGAGTCGGTTGGAGAGAAAACGGTTAAGGGCGGGAGGGTGGGGGGGGGGGTGCAACTACTGTGTTCAAAGAAGATAGGACTATGAACGAGGAAACAGTAGTTAAGTGAAAACATTCATGTGGAGTGAGGCACTCTTGTGGATCGGAAACATGGACCATTGGAAAAGCAGACCAGAAATGATTAGGAGGTTTCCAAACCTAGTGTAGTAGGCGAATGCTGAAGATCAAATGGACGGATAAAATAAGAAATGAAGTACTCGTATATTTTAGAGTAGAAGTGCAAAGGAGCGAATGGAAAAATAAACAGAAAAGAAAAACCAGATGAATTGGACACACTCTGAGACAAAATGGGTTGTTGAGGAGTATAATTTAAGGAAAAATGGAGAGAAAAGGCCCAAGAGAAAGGCCAAGGGATACATACATTGACCACATGAATAGGAAAGTACATAAGAAGATTTGCCAGGGGATAAGAGAACTGGCATTAGATAGGGAAAGATGGAGGGCTGCAGTCAACTAATCGTAGGATCGATCGACCAATGGAGGAATAGGTTATTGGCTGTATTCCATTCAACTAGCGCAGACCAGCGAATATTAGCGCACATTAGTGATGAATGAAACGGAACTGCGCTATAGTAGAACCGGAAATTTGATGGTAGCCTTGAACAGGTTCTCCTATTGATAATGTAATGTAATATGTGTAAAAATATTATCGAAAATGTACAGTCTTGGCTTCGAGCCAAAGAGAATGAGGAGGAAGTGTTGAATTAAATGTTTTATAAATAACTCCATAAAATGTTAGTAAGTAGCTTCTTAAGGTACGCACTCACATTGTTAACTTATTGTCTAGGCCTCACTACATGAGCTATATGTATTATTAAGTGTAAGCATAACCTGTTATTATTTGATGGTAGCCTTAAAACAGGTTCTCCTTCAAGGCTACCTATAGATGCTCAAAATTTGCAATTGAAATATATTCTGTGTATGGAGTAATAAACTTACTTATAATATTATTATTATTATTATTAAATAAACCGCGAAATTCGAAAAGGAAGTTTGGTAGCGTTGGTACTCAACTATTATGATTGGCTGATTTATATTTTCTAGTCGCACACGGTAGATTGTTGTATTTTATCACTTCTCGTGCATAAAATTCTCGGTAATACTGTACATTATAACAGTGGCCTCAGCCAAATCAATCAAATTATTGTCATGGAATAACTAAAAAATTGAGTTTTGCTAAAATAAATACCATTAATAATTCCACGCCCATAATCAGACTCAAAAACAAAAAAATGAGACACGATGCATTATGCTGTACATTACTTCCAAGTAATATTTTCCCTTCAAATATCCATTATCTCACAATATTCGCCACTACTCACGATTTATTTCGTTTAAAGTGGCTTATACAATGCTGCGTTAGATTTATGTTTAACATTCGCATGTGTGAGCACGTATCTTATTATTTAGTTGATTTAAATTATCCACCGAATGAAATACTTCTTGGGGGGGTCATTCATTTGACCTCTCTTCCTTAACCGGAATCCCGCCAACATATATGAACTACTTACCCACGTACCAAGTGTTTCAAACAGGTTAACTCACTCTGATTCTAGTTTCCTTAACTTTCCCAAGCCCGAACCAAACTTTACCTTGAATAATTCCTTAATAGTACTGCCTCCGAGTTTTTTGAAAACTCTAACCTCTCACATGAAATCTTCCTGATTTCTTCAATCATTTGAGGATAAATTATGTTCTTCCTTAAAAACTCGACATTATGTTGAAGTTTAATTATCTATGGCTAAATGTGAGAATTGAGTTTATTTGAGCAGAATGTACAGTATGTTCATTTTTTTACTTGCTCTAATGAGTTACCCATAGAACAAGGCATGAGGTTAACGAACAGCAAGTGTTACACAGCTGATGGAAGGACTTGGTTGGGATCCGCTAAAGATTCGGAGGTTATACGCTACATTCGGATTACTTGAAACATTCAGATCAGACGACTTTCATTACGAATTACTTTGACCCCGGACTGTATATCTCGAGAACTGATAGAAACGACAAAATAAGAGAGATACAATACCGAACTGATTGGTAAGAAAATTCCATCTTACCATTAGTGATTATTACAAAAACAGCATGACAGACACATCATCTTAATACAATTCAGCTCTGTCTTCCTTTCCATGGCAGATGTCCTATCACCCCCTGCCACACGCCTCTGCAGTGTAGTATGTAGATGTACCCCAGAGAATTCAGAAAGCTATTCACTTATTCATTACTTAACTATCGACTGGCCGGGATGGAAGTTGGAACTGGCTAAGAACATGGCGGAAGGTGCAAAACATTAATAAAACTTTTGTTGCTTTTGGCCTCTCTCTGTGTGGTAAGGGGGTTGGCAGGGAAGGAGAAGGGGGAGCTAAACAGGGAACTTCAATCTAATGGAGGAGGCGAGGGGGATGCATGTCTTAATCTTGATGGTGGATGACGGCAGGGGGCTCGGAAGCGACGAGATCTCATCACTTACGAGCATAAATCAGCCTCCTTCATCCCTTCCCGCACAAAAGAATGCTTTTCTCAAGAAGAGGCGAGAGGGAGGAAAAGAGCAAAGGGTCGACGGTGCGAAGCAGAGGGATGAGATATGAATGCCTTGTTTACGCCGCGCCGTCGTGCCTCCGATGAAATAAGCACTTTGCTCGAGAAACGGATTAACGACCAAACCTGAGAGAAATAATGATTCGCTGTTCTTTGGTATGGATTACACTCTCCGCAATCCTGGGGCGTAATTACGGATATACATAGCGTCACTGAATTTGTTTTTCCAGTTTTAACGAATAACCGAAAGGCGATGAACGTTCTTCAAACTACACATGTTCTTCAAAATCACTGTTCTCGCATTTGTAGAGCGAAGCGCACGTGCAGTGACTAGTAGTAGTCACAGCTCGTGCATGAATTTTAAATTACATTTACAATTTTTCCCATAAGATTACACGGAGGTTTACATTTTTTACCGTGCAGTGCTTTCATATTTCGTTCATGAAAACACTTGAATTTGTACCGATCGCTTTTATTTTTCCTTCATCGGAATGTCGAAACTCTGAACTATCTTATTCTTTCGATGTTTTTATGATAAATCATCCAGTTAACGATTAATTACGCAACTTAAACGATTTTCGTAGCTCTTTAAATGGGCCTTTCATTGTTGTCTCCGATCCATTTCTGATGAAAACAAACACCGTATTTCGTGCTAGAGGGCTATAAATAATGATTCTTTTATTATTGTTGTAGCAACCAAGAATTTTGAGATTTCAAAAAGTGCACGGAAAGTGCATGAAAGTTGTGGATGATGTAACTGGCGGAGTTTTCTTTTTGGACGCTCCCGGTGAAACTGGAAAAATATTTTTTTCACATTGATTTTGGCATCGATTCGATCGCAGAATGAAATTGCACTTGCACTTGCTTCATCAGGAATTGCTGCTACGTTTTTGGAAGGCGGTCGAACAGCTCATTCAGAACTCAAGTTACCATTGAATATACATATCAAGGAAACTCCAACGTGCAACCTTTCAAAGAACTGCGCATTGGCCAAAGTTTTGCAGCAATGCAAATTGATCGTTTGGGATGAATGTACGGTGGCACATAAAAAATCTTTAGAGGCATTAGACCGAACGATGCAAGATCTAAGAAACAACCGAATCTGTTTGGTGGTGCGATGATCGCCAAACATTGCCAGTGATTCCACGGTCAACGCCAGCCGATGAACTAAATGGATGTTGGAAGTCGTCCGTTTTGTGGAAACACGTCAAGACTCTCAAATTAGGCACAAACATGCGTGTCGAGTTGCAGAAAGACGAATCTGGAGAGGTATTTGCTGAACAATTGCTGAACATTGGAAATGGAAAAATACCCATTGACACTCCCACTGGCTGCATTACGTTCCCCGTCGATTTTTGCCAGTTCGCCGAATCAAAGACCGAACTCATCCGAAAAGTGTTCCCAAACATTGCTCAAAATTACAAAAATCATGTTTTGTTGAGCGACGTGCTATATTGTCTGCGAAAATTATTGATGTAGACGAATTGAATTTCAAGATTCAAAGCGAAATTCCTGGCGAATTGATGACGCACAAATCGGTGGATTCCGTTACTGCCCAAGATGATGTCGTCAACTATCCAACCGAATTTTTAAACTCACTGGAATTGCCCGGATTGCCACCTCACAATCTCCAATAAAAAATCGGGTAAAGGTGAGCTTTCGTCTCGCACTTGTTTTCGCGATTTTCACCCACTTTAAACAGAGATATCAGAACCAATTTCACCTCACTTATTATGCAAGCTTTGCAAATTTGTTTAACACTTTCAACACAACAATGCATCAACTACTTTAGAAATGAGAAGCTTTCAAACCTGAGAAGTGCGTTTTTTCCTCTCCGCCATATTGTGAAAAAATGCCGTTTCCTCTTTTCCACTGTACGTAGCGCAGCGATCGAGCAGTTGGTTCTCTAGCATATACACACCTTTTCTACACAGTTTCTTCCCTCCTTCCACTCAAACTCGCCCCGCAACAGCCATTTACTACAATGCAATTCCATTCATTCCACCGCAGTAAACATTGCACATTTCACTTCAAATGAAGGATTTACACTTCCTTTTCACTCACATTCATTCCACTGTACTAATAACATTTCACGTATCACTTTAAATGGAGGATTTACACTTCCTAATTGAGCGTACACGATTGGCAAATCATGGCGACCATACACCACACACGCAAGTCAGAAAATGATTAATGCCAACTACTCTCAACAATTAACTTCCAACTGTTGACAGTTAATTTCCCCCTTCCACACTACCCGAGAGAACTATTTCATTAGCCTCTAACAAAAGCCCACTTATATTAACGTTGTGACCTGAGGGATTCTATTCTTAAAACAATACGCGAAATAACATTTTAGCCTTCTGCCATTGCTCACCAATAAGCGTGAGGGATTCTATTCTTAAAATAATACGCGAAATATCATTTTAGCCTTCTACCAATTCCCACCAATAATCACCAATGAGCGTGAGGGATTCTATTCTTAAAATTTTACGCGAAATAACATTTTAGCCTTCCACCAATTCCCAGAATAACATTTTGAAACTTCAACCATCCCCAGAAATGCCCATTTCCTCATTATCGATCGCGCTAAAAATGCGTTTTCCGCTATTCAAACTCACGAAAATGAGTTTTTCACTTTTGATTATAACCAATTCGTGTTTAACTCAATTGGCCCGCAAACCTCTTTGTGGGGTGGGTACAGGGCAAGTTACGGAAGGGGAAATCGTTTTCCGCTTTTCCAACTCACGGAAACGCGGTGAAAATCATAATTTTGAAATGTCCTCGACTCCCAGAAATGCCCATTTCCACTTTACCATTTCCACAAGAAATGCGTTTTTCACTTTTGAAAATGGCCAAATCGGGCCCGCGTACCGTCCCACCCTAGCACCCCTGTTTCACTCCATAGACCCGTAAGCTTGTTGGGGGGGTGGGGTAAAGGCATATTGTAGAGATGAAATTAGTGTTATCCCTCTAACGGTTGTTCGTGAAAACCTCCAAATATGGCGTCGAAAACGGACGAAAAAATCGAAAAATTGGTCATTTTCAAACGTCTATATCTCAAAAACTACTGGTTACACCGGTATGATTGTTACATTTTTACAAATCCGCATTCTTCCTCTACTCCCAGGTATCACATTTAATTTCGTCAGTTTCCTACGTTTTTCAAAAATAAAATTTGAAAGTGCGAGACGAAAGCTCACCTTTACCAAAAATCGGATCGGTAATCATAATGTTGCGGAATATCAACCAACCACGTATTTGTAATGGCACCCGGCTTGCGGTGAAAAAACTGTCAAACAACCTCATCGAAGCAACAATTCTTCAAGGAAAGTACAAAGGAGAAGACGTTTTGATACCAAGCATCCCAATGATGCCAACCGACATGCCATTCGACTTCAAACGCTTGAAGTTTCCAGTGCGCCTTGCATTCGCAATGACAACAAACAAATCGCAAGGGCAGTCATTGAGTGTTTGCGGCATTAACCTTGAAAATCCATGCTTCTCGCATGGTCAATTGTATGTCGCCTGTTCCCGTGTTGGAAAATCATCACCTTTGTTTGTTTACGCGCCAAACAACAAAACAAAAAATGTCGTGTATCATACAGCGTTGCATTAACAAAAATATTGATGACACAGCAAAGAAATAGGAACAAGGCATTTCTTTTCTTTGATTATACTTAAACATCGATCTTGCAATCGAAATCGAAATGCACATATAACACCTTGAGATTCGTGTGATTTCAAATTTAATGGGTGAAAATAAGTCATTTGGTTGACATTAAATTCTGACCTTTTTATATTTATATCTATCTTAACATATTAAAAACGAGTGATTTCCCTTTTCTTTATTTTCCATTTAATCAGACTGTGCCACCGGAACGCGTGGACAGGTACAGCTATTAAAAATATATATCAATTTGCAATGGGAAATTTAAAAATAGGGCATTGAAAATGAAGAAAAACTTCAATTTAAACATTTACCCATGTTAAATAACTATGCATAACTGTTATTTTTATGCTGATTGAGTAACTATCCACGTCAAGTTTATATATTTTGAAATGACCTCGAGCGAAGCTGGGGGCATTTCAAGTACAGTACATCGTCTGTCGGATGAGAAGTTAAACTGTGGTGGCGCCGTTCGTAAGAGTAGGCTAATGCCGACGCTAGGTGTCCCTCCATCCTTCTCTGTACAGTTTCCCTTGGCGAAAATGACCTTAGTTGTCGGTCGCCGGCTTTAAAATACTACTACTACTAGCGAAGCCTGGCATTTTTGCTAGATTTATATAGAATCCACCCACGCCTCGTCGGAAGAGAATGTTGAGCGATTGAGAAAGTCATGTATAGGAAGTCCTAAGATGTCCATTTCTCGACGCAGCACAGTGGTCGGAAATCGGAAAAAGCTGGCCAAAAGTCCAAAATGGCTTTTTTTGAGATATGAAGTTGAAACTTCGCATGAAAACTCAGAAATGATTCATGTATCTGGAAAAGCACTTCATTTGGCATAGTTCTTACCCGTTATTGAGATACAGAGGCTCAAACATGACCAAATTTCCAGAAAAATGCCCGTCTTCAGTTTTCTCGGAAAATCTTCCGACTAAAGTTGATGGTGAAGTTAAAAGAGGATTTTTATGGAATAAAAAACGATATAATCTTTTAAAATGGTACTTTTTCTTTACAATTCCGTAGTTTTAAAGAATAGCTATGATACAATATTGCTCTGCCGTTACAAAATGGCGGACGCTGTTTTTAGACAAAATTTTACATTTAGTAGGAGATTTAAATGAATTTTTGGCAAAGTCACGCGAAGTTACTTACATCAGAGCATTATTTGAAGACTTCTCAAGGTTTATATGCAGTTAACTTTGAAAAATGTTTGCGACGCCGGAAATAAATTTGATTTTTCGATCGCGCGTCGGGGCTCGGGTCCGCGCGCCGGGAGCTGGATTTGCCGCGACGCGGTAAGGTTATTGAAGTGGTATGGATTTTAACGCTCAGCATCCACCGTTTTTTAAGCTGTGCTTGTGGGCAACGATCCCCAAAGAGTCTATAATGAAGACACGGGAGGATTTTCAGTCGAGGTAAGTGCACGCGTACTCGAAGTTAAGTTAGTTTTCTTTAGATACGTTCGATAACTATGTCTTATATTGAAAGCGTTCAAACCTTGAAAAAGTGAGTATTTTCCCTCAGACACATACAGAAAGACGTTATTAGGAGTAGTAATCGGCTAACCTCGGGTTCTATCAATGAAAACTCTATTTTTCGAACATTTACGCAGGCTTCTCCGTCATTCAATGAGAAATGCCTCCTCACGAGGTTACACGACTAGACATTCATAAAATAATAATGGAATCGGGGAAGAAATCAGTGACCCAGAAAAAAGAAATTTTGCTGGACTTTTTATCACGAAAGTTAAATTTAAGACAAAACGCTGACGCTCTGAAATCTCTCAGTGATTTCCTACAGAAGCGCATTTTATGGCCATACCTAAAGAGATGGACGGAGAGTTCCCGGAACAATGAAAGATTTATGTCACGATACCAAAAGTGGCTCGCGGAATCTATTACTTTTCCAGAATTTGTAATTCAACACCTGCCCGGTACTTCTACAAGCGCCGGTTTGTATTTTTACATATTAATCCTTTTCCAATAGTTTAGCTCAATAATTATCCAACCTTTAGCCTTGTGTGACAAAATTTCATAATTTATTTACCAGGCACTTTCGGGCGGCCAGAAAAAGAATTTCACACTTCAAGTGATAGATCTCGAAGAAGAAAAATTCAATTCTTAAAAACTTCTTCCGCTGCTTTTGAGCTTGTTCTTGCAGCATCTATGAGTTTGAGAGAGGAAGGAGATACTGCAGCAGCTAAGCTAGTTACGGAAATAACAACAACGACACCTACTCGGGCGAAGAGAGTTCTTTCCAAGTGGAGGAAGAGTGATAATATCCAATCTGAGATGACAGTTGAGGAGGCACTGTCATTGATAATTTCCTCTGAGTTGACCAATAGTTAATATATGAGTCTCTCCGTAGCACAGCTTTGAGCCATGGCCACGAATTATATCCGAGCTATGACAGAATAGTGACAGCAAAAATGGCAGCTTACCCTGAAGGAGTAACAACAACTGAGACCATGTGCGAAGTCAACATTAAAGCTCTTTTGAATCACACTGCATCGCGAATCCTGGCCTTCGTATCCACCACTCAAGTATTCAAAGATGTAATAAAATGCACGTTAATATGCAAGTACGGCTTTGACGGAAGTTCGGGCCACTCTCAATATAAACAAATGTGGCAACAAGTGGATGCATCGGACGAGTTCTTATTCATGAGCACCCTAGTACCTCTTCGTCTTAATAATGCTGCTACAGGTAAAGACTCAATTTTTTCTAGTTTTCTCTTGGTTAGTTAGATTCATCTCGAACCTATTGATAAATAATTTAACTTGTCTCACTGGCACTATTCATATTTAGGCTCTTTTTATTTTAGGTGACATTACCTGGGAAAATCCTCGGCCGTCATCTACACGGTTTTGTCGTCCCATCCACTTTCAGTGGACAAAAGAAACTAAAGACATTACAAAGGCAGAAATAAATTATATTCAGAAGCAGATTGATGACCTAAAGGATTTCCACTCGGGAATTTACTCTATCAACTTCTGTTTACTACTGACAATGGTCAACGGAAAGGTAATGCTTATGTTGATTTATAATCGAATAGGAATAAACGTTTATGCCAACATGAAAACAAAACAAATCTTTTAGGTATGCAACGCATTGACCGAGAGCGGAAGTATTAGGTGCTACATCTGCGGAGCAAAAGCGTCGGAGATGAATAACTTAATGGATATGAAAGGTCGTGCAGCTGATGTAGATAATTATTCTTTTGGTTTGTCTACGCTGCACTGCCACATAATGTTTTTTGAATGTATATTACATATATCGTATCGGCTGGAGTTTAAACGGTGGCAGGTGAGAAATCATTAAAATTTAAGTTTAAAAAATTATTATTTTGAAAAAGATAGTAAGTAAATTATTCAAAAACATCTTTTCAGGCACGTGGAAGTTTTAAATTACTACTTACTAAGAAAAAGGCATTGGTGCAGAAGTTATTAAGAGAAAATATGGGCTTAGTTGTTGATGTGCCCCGACCTGTATCGGGTAATACCAATGATGGAAATACGGCTCGGCGTTTTTTCGATTCTCCAAAATTGGCAGCAAGACTTACAGGTAATGTTCCATTTCGCATTATCAGTCCAGTAGAAGCAGGGTTCGAATGAATTTATAATAAATTGCGTCATACGATCATTTTTCAAAACTCGATATGGAGTTGGCTTATTAGATAAATAACGTCTGTATCGTAGTTAATGCATATGTTTTGATTTTGCATTCTAGGAATTAACGAAGATCTCATTAAAAGATTTTCAGTTATCTTGAAAGCAATTTCTAGCGGCCTACAACAGAACGATGTGGCATTTGCTCAGTATTGCCTGAAAACTGCCGAACTCTACGTGGAGCTGTATCCCTGGTACTGTATGCCTCCCACGGTGTATAAGGTCCTCCTGCATGGAAGTGAGATTTCTAAAGATGCAATACTTCCGTTAGGTGAGCTCTCGGAAGAGGCACTGGAGGCCAGAAATAAAGACACTAGAAAATTCCGCGAGCGATTTACTAGGAAGCACTCCAGGGTGGCCACCAACGAGGATCTTTTCAAGAGGCTATTACTTACATCGGATCCTTTACTTTCCTCCTCCACACATTTAATGCCGAAGAAAAGAAGGAGAATGTCAAAAGAATTGAGAGACTTATTAATAGTGGACGAAAAAGAAGAGGAACTATTTGATTCAAATAGTAGTAGTGATGAGTATTCGTCCGACGACTAAAGAAATAATTTCATTTTCTTTTCCATTAATGTTAATGAAATAAATATTTGAGGGAGTTTGTGCCTTCAACTGCAGTCATGTATGGATTCTTTCTAACATCCTTAATTTTGTGACCCTTTTAAGTTAAAACTTCTCTCTTTGTATTACATTTATTTATTTCATTTACGGATATGTTCCTTTTTTATTTTATTTAAATGTAATTGAGTTGCACTATTAACATCTTACGTGATAACTTTTTGTACTTTTTTGCCTTTTGTTAATACATTCTTTTTTTGACCTTATGCTTTGCTGGAGTGTTTCATCGTTATCGCTAAAATTGGTTCCAATATTCAATTGTTGCTACAGCCGTTACCAAGTTATACTAAAAGGGGTTAACTTCCTTTATTCAATTCTCAGAATTACATAAATTTGGCAATACAATACTTTAAATCTCCTCCATTTCCAAAAATGTAAGCATGTGTATGTGTACCTTTGGTGGACAATAATTTCCCAGAAAATGCCCGGTAAAGACCGTTAAAGGCTCCGCGATGTCATAAAACGACCATTTTCGCACACGAGTCCTGAGGGTTAAGGATGGGGGGGAAGAGATACCAGATGGTGTCTTTCTGGGAGGTCTTTCTGTATGTGTCTGAGGGAAAATACTCACTTTTTCAAGGTTTGAACGCTTTCAATATAAGACATAGTTATCGAACGTATCTAAAGAAAACTAACTTAACTTCGAGTACGCGTGCACTTACCTCGACTGAAAATCCTCCCGTGTCTTCATTATAGACTCTTTGGGGATCGTTGCCCACAAGCACAGCTTAAAAAACGGTGGATGCTGAGCGTTAAAATCCATACCACTTCAATAACCTTACCGCGTCGCGGCAAATCCAGCTCCCGGCGCGCGGACCCGAGCCCCGACGCGCGATCGAAAAATCAAATTTATTTCCGGCGTCGCAAACTTTTTTCAAAGTTAACTGCATATAAACCTTGAGAAGTCTTCAAATAATGCTCTGATGTAAGTAACTTCGCGTGACTTTGCCAAAAATTCATTTAAATCTCCTACTAAATGTAAAATTTTGTCTAAAAACAGCGTCCGCCATTTTGTAACGGCAGAGCAATATTGTATCATAGCTATTCTTTAAAACTACGGAATTGTAAAGAAAAAGTACCATTTTAAAAGATTATATCGTTTTTTATTCCATAAAAATCCTCTTTTAACTTCACCATCAACTTTAGTCGGAAGATTTTCCGAGAAAACTGAAGACGGGCATTTTTCTGGAAATTTGGTCATGTTTGAGCCTCTGTATCTCAATAACGGGTAAGAACTATGCCAAATGAAGTGCTTTTCCAGATACATGAATCATTTCTGAGTTTTCATGCGAAGTTTCAACTTCATATCTCAAAAAAAGCCATTTTGGACTTTTGGCCAGCTTTTTCCGATTTCCGACCACTGTGCGCAGTTTGGAACTTGGCATTGCTAAAATTACTATTCAAAATTATATATGAAGTCTTAAATTGCATGCTTACAATATTCAACTGAGGCATGAAATCAAGCCAACGGATAGGCCTAAATTTGTTGAATTTTCTGTAAAGATGCTGGCTGACATGCTGAAGTGACTTCAACATCAACACTGACATCAAATCTCGGACAGGTGCTGCTCAATCTCGCATTCATTTCATACTGATGCCTCGATAATAATTATTTCTCGAGTAATTGACAAATGAAATCACGAACAACGTTTTCGATGACTCTGTTAAAAGATGATGAAATAAATATACACTGGCAGGACAAAGTCTCCGGGTTCAGCTATTCTATAGATAAAAGTGAAAAAATAGCATCATACCGACTTTTTTTTTGTCAATTCAATGCTATTTTAAAACGTAGCCTCTTTGCACATGGCAGATATTTCGTAATAAATCGATAAAATGTGTACAGATTTTCATCCAAACGTGAAATAATACATTTAATATAATTGTAATTGTTGTTAACAAATATCAAGGTGTCACGCCGATCCCAATATTCGAAAAACAAATATTTAAATATAATTTCGTCTTAATTTCAAATGCCCCGCCGACTACTATAGTCATTACATTTAATTTAGGAAAAAATTGAAACATGATTCTGGTATAATTTCCATCACATCCTGTATGGTGCGTTTCAACGCATAAACAGATACGCTTTTAGGAAATGTGGTCCAACAACTTGTTTTAACGATTTTGGAGCCGTTCAAGTATTACGTAAGACGATTAATGCCATTTTTGACCCTCCCTCTCCCCTCTCTCCAAGACGGTCTAAAATCTTTCGTAAATTGGTTCCAGACCCCCTGCCCCCCCTACATAAGACAATGTAAGATTTTTCCAATCCCCCCTCTCCCTCTCAGTCTCATGCAAGACGTTAGATATTTGTATCTACTTTTCGTTAAATGCTCACTTTCTGCAGTTTCATCTTTACATAGAAGCCATCTTACAGCTTTGAGCACTGGATATCGTATAATTATGCAGTGTTGGATAACCACATTCATTGATAATGGAGGTAATGTAGCTAATCAGTCAGGCGACAGAATAGGAGCATTGGTGTAGCGGTGAGATTACGGAAAACACGCCATTAATGAGCGGACGCTCCAAGTCACAGCTAAATTTCATTCGGAAACGATACAATGTTTCAAGACGGGCAAAAATCTTTCGTAAATTGTTTCCAGACCCCCTGCCCCCCTACATAAGACAATGTAAGATGATTCCAACCCCCCCACCCTCCAAAACGTCTTACGTAATACTTGAATGCCCCCCTTTTTATCGAAAAAAGTTATTAAGACGTGCAATGAATGACTCACGATTACCGCTCCAGCCATCTTAAGCAAGGCCGTGTCCTCGACATAACTACTTCCCACGATTTGAAAAAAAATATTTTAAGCAACGTAAATACCTACATCACTAAAAATTAACTTCAATGAATTTTACCTTATCATTGAGGAAAGTACATATCATATTCCCATTTTGAGACCAAAATATCATGTACTTAATACACTACTTATCACTACTTCGCTGCGCGCTTACAGTACATTTCAACCACTTTGATTTTTTTGTCATCAAGAAATCCGGGTACCTTCGATGACTAATACATCATGGCTGATTACTAATGTATAGGAATTCGAGAACGGCTTTAATTTCACACGACCGTAAGCAAGCATTTCAATTGAGGTATTTTAAGCAGAATTTGAATAAAATTCAAATAATTTTCTCTCATTGTAGAGGAAAGTAGCTTGATTTTCAACTGGTAACAAGATATAAGCCACTAATTGCATTGCTTTTCGAGATGTTTTCAGAAAAATATAATCTATTTTCCGCTGGGATATGGTACAACTGTCCGCTCCAGAATGACGTAGTTAAATTTTTTTGGAAGTCTCGCTCATAGGTCGCGCCAAAAATGTAACGGTGTGCAGTTCGCATTAAAACTCTTTACTTATACCTGCATTGGGAGCTTTAGTTCGTATGTTTTATTGATCGTTTAAAGAAAATATATTTATTCCTTCCCGTTATACAAAAAACTTGCAAAAGAACCGTACCGTAACTGTCATGTTTACCTTAAAATTTATTAAATAGGCAGCTCAGGCCCAATACGCTGCTAAATTCTTTTGTTTGGTCATTCATGTAGATATTCAATATTGGATGAAGGCCAATATGACTTGACTTGAAACTCTATCCGTATTTGTAGTTGCAATGTGCATAAATACTAAAGGTTCCCCTAACATTGGTAGTATATCTGTGGCTTAGTGCATGCTTGTGAGGCTTTGCCTCGTGACAGGCATTAGCGATGTATGCTAGTGCATAATTAGTCGTAGATACACTAACTTTAGGGTATAGTGTAATGCATGTTGGTAGCTACTCACCCCCTGCCATACACCCTTGAGGTGGCCTGCAGTGTATTTTGTAGATGTAGATGACTTTCCACTCACGTGCACAATAGTGTCAACAACACCCACGTACACAGGATATGCCAGATGTAAAGGAGGCAGGGACGACAAGAGTGAGAATTTATCCATAGCGCGCTCTGGGGGTCAGCTCTATGCAGAACGAGTCCGGCTAACAATCACATTGGTTGTTCGAACCAACTGTTGGAGTGAGGCCCCTAGAGAGATGGGTATGGACCAACGCAGTGGTGCGCCGATCATCAAATTTCATTGAATGGTATGTCTCATTATCTTGACTGTCGCATCGATTATAGTTTATGTTCGCACAAACTTTTTCTAATCCAAATAAAATTGGATGTCACACATAATAAAATACTTCGTTCTTTTTCAGACATTTTATTACGATACGACCATGGTTTCGAAAAACCTGTGTCATATTTAGATGCAGAAATAGGTTCACGTTTGCTTTATATACCTTAACAACCAGAACGGGGAGGCAAAACGCGAACCTAATCTGCGAACCTATTAAGGCAAACGTGAACCTATTTCGGTACCTGAAGATGACACAAGATTGTCGAAGCCATGGTCGTATCGTAATAAAAAGTGTGGAAAAGAACGAAGGGGTAGGGACACTACCCTAATCACTATATGTCTCTTTACCAGTATACTGGATGTTCGTCTACGTAGCACTCTCCCAGTTTATAGTTTGATTGCGCACTGTTCTCCTGACTGCTTTTTGGTCTCGCCTAGCGGCCAGGGGAACGTACGAGGTCCCGATTTGAACTGGGACGAGTGATGCATGCCTGGTATGGAATAACCCCGTGCCACACACCCTAGTGGTGATTTGCACGGTACTTCGTAGATGTAGATGTAATTAAAAGACCACTAGACTTCAGACGCTGGCACAGGCATAACGCCTTTGGTAAACAAGCTGCCAATCTCCTATCAATGCATCGGAATTTCAAACGAGGAACAGCAATATCAATGGGAAAATGACCTTATTAACTATTTATGAATAAGTCACACTCAAAAAAGAGGTTGAGTGAAGTATCCAATTTAATATAAGACAAAGTCTCCGGCTTCACCTGGTGGAAATTACTTATGTCACACATAATAAAATACTTCGTTCGGGTAGTGTCCATTTCAGGGGGACATCTACGAAGTACCGTGCAAATCACCACTAGGGTGTGTGGCACGGGGTTATTCGATACCAGGCATGCATCACTCGTCCCAGTTCAAATCGGGACCTCGTACGTTCCCCTGGCCGCTAGGCGAGACCAAAAAGCAGTCAGGAGAACAGTGCGCAATAAAACTATAAACTGGGAGAGTGCTACGTAGACGAACATGCTGTATACTGGTAAAGAGACATATAGTGATTAATATTATTAATACTATTTAATTTATGAATGCTACGAGATACTACTTCATGTAGAGAATAATATAATACCGGACATATCAAGTGGTGTAAAGTGTTAGTAATGATGCTTTGTTATTCAACACACGTGAAAATTCTACTCTACCAAGTAACGGTGGGAGTTTGATGTGATTTACCTATCGCAACTATTATGATCCCTTATTTTGCGTGGAAAAAATTACATTTTAAATCTATTGATTCTGGAGTCTATTTCCTTTATCTTATTCCTGCGATCGCTTCTACCGTAGTACATACGTTGTCTCAATAGTAAAATATGTTGGTCGTCCGGCAAAATTTTGTCTGCTTCGAACTTGCGCAAAAGATTTAACCTGTATATCTCCCTTCGATCAGTTAGAGATTTTTATCGTTGTACTACTCAACCACATGCATTGCCGACTGAATATGGCGAACAATATATTTCTCATAGTCGCCAGAGACGGCACAGGGTCTTTCGAGATTTGGACGCTGACCTGAAGGCACAGCCAGCGTAGTTTGTCGTCATGCTTTGTCAAGTGACTGTACATTTATGGATACGACGTGTGTTAAAGAATGGGATCAAATGTTATATACTCACCTGCATTTTCCGCCGTTGTAGCACCGTGAAACATTCTTCATGGGGTTGCACTCGCGACTGTACTGGCAACGGCGTCCGAAGTGACCCTTGAAGCAGGAACAGTAGAAGCGGCTGTTCAGAAGACAAAGCACGGCATAGATGAAATATAAATAGCGAAATAGTTGAGCGTGACAGAGTAGAATCGTAGGTGGGTAGTGTATGGCTAGGAAAGGTTCTAACCTTTACATGGATTGTAAGACTATCGCTCTCAGTCCTAGAGGTATATTACTTCTTTTCCAAAAATTGAGAAGTTTGATTAATACTTTATTAGGTAGAGACTACAGCTGTTACAAGTAAAAGGAATTTTGAGTGTGGAAGGGATTCATTAACCCTAAGGTGAAATAATACCACGATAACACCAATAAAGAGATTGTAACAAACAGAAATCCTTATCTCTAAGGTCTGACTTGGAATAAGCAAGTAGATCTCGTCTCATTTAAAACATCTCACATGGCTTATAACAGGAGAATTTGAGATTTTTACAAATTTGGATAATATGTCCCAAGAAGAGTGATTATTAAAAAAACCATACTTTCACATTCATGCACATAACAGTAAATTTGATTCCACTCGGACGAAGTCAATTGCGATTTGTTAATCCTACACTGTAATTTCCTTCTATTGCTCAACATAGAGAATAGATTATGATCACAAAACGGGGAAATACACCATACAAAGTGACGGATCTGCCATTGTATTTAAACAATCCTGTCACGAAGAGAAAGTATCAAAATCGCAAATATTAGGGGCCACCACCAAAAAGTCACACAGATGAGGCTAAAGATTGGCAGAAATTGCATGGTTTATCACGCAAACACCTGAAAATTTACCAAATGGGTGTGAGTCGGCTGCGATTTATCAGCCAAGCCACCATAAATCTTGATTGTGATGTTGAAGTGGTACCTAGAAAATATCAGCTCGGCTGACAGTAGGCATGGGAACCAAAGAGCATACATCTGTTCAACTTCTCACTTCCTATACTTAATATTTGCTCCCTAACATCTACGTAGTATCTTAACAATATCAAAAGGTAAACTACTACAATTTAACACTATTCAAGTCCGTATTTATTTCACTGGATGGAAATTAACACCTCTGGCTCACATTCCTCCCAACTAACACCGGCCATTTTTGACACACAGAAGCGAACCATGCCGATTGCAGCGCCGACCTACCTTTTGTGGAAAGCTAGGCAACAATGCTTCCCGTACAGTGGTGTCGAAGATTTAGATCCTCATGTATTTTCATGTAAGTATCCAAGAACAAAAACGTATGCACACTTTCCATCCCTTCCATTTGGCCATGACACCCACTCAAGTGCTGCCACCTGCATTTCCTTACAACCGCCAATAGGTAACTCATGTGGGAATGTGTATTAGAGAATTATTTTCTCTACTCCTTGAGGTACCTAAGTACTCACGAGAGGTCGTGGTTGGCGAGGCAGTGGCCGGCGACTGAACAGCCTAAGAGGGAGCAGCTTCCGCTGAGGCCACCGCCGCCCCCGGCCTTGCCCCCTCTCCTCCTCCCTTTGACCCCACCCCCCTGGCGTCTCCGACCCCCTGCTGCCCCTGAATCGCCCTTAGGCGGGGACACCACCTGGTAGGTCATGTTCAGGCCGTAGAGGTCGAGGAGGGCGCCCAGGTCGCGGATGTGGCTGCCTGTGGAGAAGCAAGGAGAGGAAACGAACGTTTGGAAATTTTCGAACTTGGCCTCGAACGAACGAGGGAGCCATAGATAGATAGACAGAAAATTTATTTTATAGGGCATGTCCTATTAGAACAAATACATATAATTGAAATTATGTGCTCGGATTTTAACGTAACATTTTGCCAAGGTATACGTCCCGAAAAAGCAGGAACATCTTTTGGACGAACGAGTAATGATTCATAATCTATTTTATAGGTTAATTGTGTTTCCAAAATATTACATTTGAGTTTTCAGGACCAAATATTTCCAAGTTCCTTTAATAATTACAATTTTTGAGAATTGTTGTTTTCGTAATAACGACTAAAATGCACAGCCCTTGGCTCCCTGCTTTATGACGCATATATATATACCCAGGCAGCGGACAGTGGTGACGTGATTATCAGCGTTTTCCAGGTGCTAAAGTGGAAATGTATTAATTTTTACGTCTTTACTGATTCGAATAATTACGTGTAATGAAGGCTTGATCCAATTATATTCCATTGGTAGTCTCATTAGTTAATGGGTGATAATCTTGTCAGAATGAGGATCGTTCTGTAGGAGTAGCGAAGTGAGGCGTTGTCACGTAGAATCGTTGGCATTTAAAGCCTATTTTTGGCATAAAAAATCGTTCTCACTGAATTGAAAAAAAATCAGTTAAATTTAATTCAAACACTTATGTTACATATCCACTTATATCCGATTTCCCTAAGCTGAACTCGTTACAGTAGTGGTGCATAGTGCCAATGAAAATACCGCAATCCTAATCATAAAAATAAACATGCACAATAGTCTGAAAGATATGTCAAGTCTGCAGTATCATGATTATTCTCTGAAAAATAAGGAATTTAAAAAAAGTTGTCATATTAAGAGAAATGTGATGTTTAAGAACTGACGATTTTTACATCACATGCGCAAGTAAATAATGCACATTTTTCAGGATATAACTTTACTCAACATATTAAATTTTGTGCATAGCCAGGTTTGCTATGTCTATTTTATTTTGCATTCGAATATCCAAAGAAAGCAGGGTTTGACAGGTTCAGAAACGGTCGAAGTACGTCAAATGTTGAACATGATCATTAAATTAGGGTTTTAATAGGGGTATATTTCACCCCAACCTCTTAATTAATTAATTAATTTTATTAAATAATATACAATTTATTAATTACTTTGCTAGTTAGTGACAGCATTATTGTTCTGTAAGAAATTTGCACGTCACATGGAAGGATTTTTTTGACCATATTCGACAAGGTCTCTTTTTTAAATTTCCAGTTGGATTTCAACGGGTAACCCCTCCTAGTTATATTAACTCAATTATTCCCCTTTTGGACGTTTAAATGTCTTGACATGTTTCCATGGAGACACAATTTGTTTATTAATTAATAAAAATTTTCCACATCTGGGAGGACACAGCGGAATCAAGAGAGCATTCTAAGCAACTACTATTAAAACCATGGTGCTAAATATCCTAAACAAGAACATGAAGCTTACCTATTACCCTTACGCTATCTTACGCATAAATTGCATCAAAGTTTTTTCACTCCTTCCCAGATAAGCTGGAAAACATAAGCTCCGTCGTTCGGTTTTTGCAAAGCACAAAACAATGGATTTTCTTTAAAGAAAAAGTTGATAACTTCGTAAGGGTTCTGTGTAATAATTCTTCTTGTCAGTGCACAGAAAATAAATTGTAACTTGATAAACACCAAAGGGGATAAAATTCGCCATGAAAAAATCACAGACCGACCGAATTCGGAGATCCGGGCTCGAATCCCGGACAAGTCAAATTATTTTTTTTGTCTAGTCGACTTTCATCCCCTTTGGTGTGGTATATCTTCACACCCGTGCGCGTTAACTCTGCACCATACATTTGGTGCAACCGCAATAATTCGAAAGTGATGATCTATGTTTGAATGATTATTGGTGACAAATTGAAGGCGTAAAAACAATATTGTAAATAATTTTAAATGAACACGCACGTCAATATTTCTCCAAGTGAAAACTTAAACGCATGTATCAGTTTTCTGTCTCAGTACAAATGAAAAAAATGGTAACACCATGAGAGTGTTATAAACACACCACCTCTGGGATACCTATATTCCTTAATTTTGGCTTTCGCCGGTTATGATGAGCGATCTACATAATACCCTGCAAAAACCTTAAGGGTGTGTGGCAGGGGGTGAGTTATCACCAAAATGCGCTACTTTGTACCCCTATAAAGTTAATCAAGCTACCACTATTGGTGTATTAGAAAAAAACATGCAAATACTTGTCAGGAGGTGAAATTACACCGACATGAATAAAAATATTCCGGAGTATGCCGCGTGTTGTTCGGTGTCAGCCGGAAAGATTTAAACTCCTACTAATCCGAAAGGCTATCGACATTAGGACAATAAACAAAACTTCAATAGAGATGGTGGTCTCAAAACCAGCTACGCGTGGAACCCAGTCGTACGGTAAAATTCTCAGCCCCTTCCCTCTCTTGTCCTACTGCCTCTTCCTTTTGAATCAATTACAGATCTGCATCTACGGAATACCGTGCAAGCCACTACTAGGGTGTGTGGCACGGGGTGATTCCACACCAGGCATGCAGCACTCGTCCCGTTTCAAATCGGGACACCGCACGTTCCCCCGACCGCTAGGCGCAGACCAAAAAGCAGTCAGGAGAACAGTGCGCAGTCAAACTAGAAACTGGGAGAGTGCTACGTAAATGAACTTGTAAACATGCAGTACACTGCTAAAGAGACATCTAGTGGTTAATATTACTAATACTACTATTAATTTATGAATGGTACGAGGTACTACTTCATGTAGAGAACAAAATAAAGTAATGCCGGACATATTAAGCGGTGCGAAGTGTTAGTAATGATGCTATGTTATTAAACACAAGTGAAAGTTCTACTCTACCTAGTGAGGGTGGGAGTTTAATATGATTGATCTACCGCAACTATTATGATCCATTATTGTGCGTGGAAAAAACGACATTTTCAATCTATCGGTTCCGCAATGTATTTCCTTTATCTTATTCCTGTGATCGCTTCGACCGTAGTACGTACAGATCTACTTATATAAGAACTTCGGCAGTGAGGATTTATTTCCCTTGAAGAAGTCACCAGCAATGGTCACGAAACGTCAGGCTGACTCCGAATAACACGCGGCATGCATTCGACTGATTTTCTAGCTTGCCTATGCTCCACCAGAACGCATATTACATCAATATGATTGTAATGTTTGTTGGAATGGAATAAAGATACATCATTCGAATACAAGGTGCTAGCACGATTTTACCTTCCAGGGATTCTATGGACAGTGTGGCGACGAGATAAGGAGAGGCAGTCCGGATCCAAGCAACCTCCTCCAAGGGTGGCGAGGACCCGAAATCGGAGTCGAAAATGAGCTGCCGGCCCTCGGAGGGGATCCTGCCGGCCTTCTGACGACCCACGAACCACCAGGGCCGGCCCTCGGAGACGGGAGACACGTCCAAACGGGAGAAAGATTCAAATCGAAGGCCTCCAGCGACGAAAACCTGCGAATTAAATTAGGTACTTCGTGAGAATACCTTGAACTTTGAGAAGACCTATTTGACAATATAATACAATTTTAAAGGAAATAAACGATTTTTACGATAAAAACGTTTTTTTTTTAAATTTAAATTAATTATTATATTATATTATGTATATATTTTATGTATCATTTATACTATACATAATATTGTAATATTTAATATATATAACATAAATAATATATATTATTACATAATATTGCATTACCATCCAGTTTTGAGCTATGTTTAAAGTTTCAAGTCTATAGCTCATCTGGAAGTTAGTTTCAAATCGATGGTAAAATTTGTACCGAGCAGACAGACAAACAAGAACTCAGCATAATTAAAAAAAACGTTTAAAAAAAAGTATTTCGTCACACCACGGGGCATTGGTAACGAAACATCAAATTGAGCAACATTAAGATTGAAACAACGGCTTAGGCTCTCGAAGGAGTACCTGGTGCGGCGCAGGGGATAATTGTGGGACATGAGCTACGGAACTTTCAAAATCCTGCGAAACTGGGTATAAAAGTTGCTTAGTGCGGAGGGTCAGTCAGAAACCCTTCAAATTGCTGCCAATTCAAGCGCTTCGGAAATTGAGATGACTCACCACTACCCACCGTCCCGTTTCGACTCATATCACAATGAGACCTCAAGGTATAGTCAGAGCGACGGGTGATTTAAACCACTTGCCTTTTAGCCTTGCATGAGTGTTCCTTGTACCTTTATTGCTGAGTAGTTTGATTCCCCCGTCTCCCCATCTAACTCTTCAATTCAATACCCAGAACATTTATTGCAATAATTTTAAGGACAGAACAAACATCCCTAGAAAAACTACATTCATTATTAAACAGTAAACCCTTGCAAGTCACCAATTCGAAGTTGGAAGCAGCACCAAAGCAACCTTAAGGTAGGTTTTAAGATACCGGGAACCAGCATCGGTTTAATTTGATTTTGGGTAAATTCAAACTGATTTGAAAAATAGAAGAAGGTAAGGAAAAGAGAGATGTGACGTGATGGAATTGTGTCCACCTACATTTTTCCTGTGGTCATTAATGGTCAGAGGAAAAAAGGAATTCCAACACGTATGGTCTAGATCAGAGGATATTAACTTGTGGTACACCAGCCCTTAAGAGTACTTCCTTAGAGGACTAGAGGGACTAGTAAAAAATTGAGTTATAGCGAAGGCAAGAATGAAATAGCAGCAATGAATGTATAATTAAAGATATTTTTTGACATTAGAGGTACAATGATGAGAAATAGGTGATTGAGGGGTATGTAAACCCCATTGGCCCAGAGTCAGTGGTACCAATCACTCCCGCTGTATTGAAGACTGAGATCAAGGGGTCGGCTACAGCCAACCAACTTTAAGATCTGGCAATGAGCACAAGGCTTGGGGCAAGCTCGATCCTTCTCAATGCCATATTGACCCCAAAAACGGTCTATTTCGATCACTTCGGGGGACCCCTGACTTGGGGCATCGCTCAGCCCGGGGCCGGCGCGGCGACCTCTTTCCCTTACCTGAGTCAGTCGAACGAGGATGGATGACCCAGGGGCGTGTCCAGTTGAGGCGTCAATGACCCACGTGCACCGTAAAGGCACCGGGAAGGCATTGGGGAAGCGAGGGGTCTGCAGGACGCCCCTCGACGCCGTGGCCACTGCCCCGCACAAGGTCACCCCGGTCTCGGCTGGCTCCTCGCTCGCCGGGACACGTGGCCCAGGGTGTCCCCATGCTGACAATCAAAGATAAAAAGGGAGAGAAAGGTAATTAACCTTCAAGCTGCTGCAGCTAGAGCGCATGTCGTCCACCCTGTGCGGGAAATATCTATTCGGACGGAGCCTGACCTTCCTTCCCACGGGCCGAGGCCGGGCAGTTATATGACCCATATAATCCCCTCCCGTCCCTTTTCTCGGGATTCCAGGGGGTGGGCACCGGAACTTGTTGAGTGATTAGAGGGACTTTGAACAAGTTTTGAAAATTTTTTATAGGCTTAATTGCTAAAAACAAATATGACAATATTTTTTCTATCAATTTTCTGATTAGTTTGATACCAAACACCAAAGAAATCCGTTGATAATTGAGCCGTGCGTGAACATAAGACAACTAACATTTGAGACAAGCATAACCCCTTGAGCGAGCAATTGGAAGAAAGGGTCGCACATCATTGCGGTGGTATGCGGTCCCTAAAGAGCATGGGAAGGGAGTGGTTTGTGTAAAAAGGGTGGCTTCCCAAATGTCCACCGCTGGAAAGAAAGAGTTCGGGTCATAATAATATGAAAGGGCTGAGGTAGCAGGTAGACAGAGAGGGTCAAACGTACAAGAACGTTTTTCCCGCAGTTGCCGGTACACACGTACATGTACGTTTCCCGCGGTCTAAGGGTTAAGGGCACTTTCTATTCGCTCTGGTTGACTGCTCACTCCGCAACACAAATGCGCACTTGCTTTCCCATGGATACTAGAATTTAAGGATAGCAGACTCCCAACTTCGGCGTGATACCTTTTTTGAAGCTGCTAACCACGGCGCCACTGTCAGAAATGAGTCAGTTGAATCAGATGATCCCTGTGTAAACAAACGTAGTTTCGCTTTTTTTACCATTTCGAATGGAGGTAAATTACGGCTAGTTAGGAAGCAACTAATGGTTTTATCCGTCAGATGATAATGCTAACTAAATCTGATATCAATATAATCACAGAAAACCCCTTCAATAGCCTACCAATGTACCAATAGCCTATCAGCCTAAACGTAAACAATGTATAATTAATAATCTTTAAACAATGAAATGTTAGAACGATCAAGACAACAAAACAAAATCATTTGCGTTGGTATGGGCAATGAGCGATATTCACGAGTACTTGAATTGGGTAATACACACTTTCAATGATCACATCAAAGATATGTACATCAAATAGAGAAGAAAAACCAAAATCTGTCAAAATAATAAGAGGTTTGCAATGGAAACATAGGTAATCATCAGCATCGACCATGCATTGTTATACGGTAACGTGAAAAATACAAGAGAGTACTTACATTAGCCTTAACCAAGCTTTTATTCTTCACACCCAAAATTTTGTTCTTTCTCCCGTTTGCAGAATACCCTATGGTGCATCCAGGAACAAAGCAAGGTCGTTCACTCATTTATAGTCGAGCAATCAATCTTTTTCAGTACCAACAATCGTAAACAAAGTGAAAGTGTGCCTCAGAGTCCTCACTAATGCCACCAATCCAACGGATTCAAAAAAATAAACCAAAAAACAACGAAAGCGCACTGAACTTGGCGAACTTTCCATTCGTTTTCGACCCTGCGCACAATGCGGTGCTCTTAAAAACAGAACGACAGCAGAGTTGATGGCTGCTCAACAATGAAACAAGTTCGATAATTGCATACATGCGCGATTGTTGATTTGATGGTTTGCTTTTATTCAGTCAAGGTATCAAAGATGGATGATGCTAAGCTTGTAATTACTTTGTGGTAATAAGCTGACGTATTAAATACGTATTTCGAACGAATTTAATTACTACTATAAAGGAAAAAATTCGACCTACTGAATGCCACCTACCGGTAGGTTACCGGAATATTTCGCCTGCATATATTGTTCCATTTATCGCCGTTGTTATGCCTTAATATATGTTCTGATCTACGCTAACTTCAACTCATTGAATTAAAAGCTTCCAATATTTCATTACTGGAACTGCAATCCTCATGTTGTTTCAGTTTTTGGTGGTACCTCGAGGGAAAATGGGTAGAGTAGCAATAATTCATTTCAAATTTTCATTTCAACATTTATATTTGTCGATTAATCATTCGACAAATTAACTTATTCATATCTCTTAGGGGAAAATTAGGACAACTCTCGAATGTAATTATCATTCAATTTTATAATAGCGTATCTGGGGTAAATTTCCTGCGTGTCTTGCGTTACATTTGTCAAAAAACATTTTTTATTATCCAATAAACTCCCAATATTATAATAAAATAGTGGACTTATTTCAGTTTTCATGGAAATCCAGATAAGAATGGAAGATAGATTGAGATATAGTTATGCAACATTCTATTTTTGTTTACTAACCGTAGGTGCTAAATGAGACCGATTGCATTGAAAATGTTATTTATTACGTATTTAAATGCTTATTAGTTATATATTCAATCAGCTATACCCATATGTATTATATAAATAACAGGTAATCATGATTATCTTTTTCCTCTACTCCAATTTAAAACTTTTTTTGAAATTCCTTTAGATAGGCTACATCTTAACCATTGATCCTTAAAAAAAAATACAATCCACAGATAAACATGTTCATATTTCTTAAAGATAAATTAGGGCTCATCAATATTTCATTATTTACGAGAACACTATGCAGCACGAGTTAGTGCGGAGTGCTCAACTACTTAAGGTGGTTTGAGCGAGATAGATCCCTAGTCATAGTGAAGACCATATTCAAATTTTATTTTTTTTATTTCAGCGTCTGTAAGAAGTACGAAATAAATATCTTAATATTAATGGTGAAAATATATAGTTATATATGCCCAAATATCTCAGTAGTTAAATAAATACTGCTACATAAGTCTGTAACTTTACTCATTTTTTCCCGTCAAACGGCTGAAAAACCTTCAAAACAGCAAGTTTTTTTTGCGATTCCGTTAAAGTAACTGTGGTTAGTAATAGATTATTTTTTATAAATAGTTGAGAAAACATGCAATCTATACACCGTTAGTTTTTTGACGAAATCTTGGTGTTATAAATTCCTATTTCCTTCAATATTCTCCCTCTGGAGCGCACAGCAACAATCTATCCCATGTAAAACAGCTTATATTTACAGGCAAATTGCTTGAAAAGTAGTTTGACAAGGGGTTGATATTTTTATACCATTGGAAAGATAAGAGTTGTTTCTTTAAAATGAGGCCAAAATCATCAAATTCAGGGTGAAGTGATTTTTCGCTCTCAAACTATCTTAAGGCGGACCTCGGTCAAGCCTATTGTATTGATTTCTACGAGGGCAAGGACCGCGTATTTAAGGCGGCCGGGATATCCCGGCGTGTAATTCTCCCGCCCCTCTCCCCGCCGCCAGCCCCTTCAAACACGTCCTTGGGATCAAGCCCAGAAACTGGAAGCGGGTGTGATATTTTTACTTCAGGGGAGCATTTCGATTCGCGGAAATCGAATGGCTGGACGGCTTTACACATGGAAGTTGATTTCTGAGGAAGTGGCGATTGCAGCGAGGCCTCGGATGTGTGTCGTCATCTTTCTTCTTACTCATTACTTCCGGATTTTCAGAAAAAAAAGAATAACGGAAATAAAATAGGACAATTTAGAAAGTCGCCTAAATTTTGGCAATCATAATACGTTTTTGCATCGCACTGAGCGAGTTCCACAGGAAATCGTGGATTTTATTGTATTGTATTTATTACATTAAATAAAAACGCGCATCTTCATAACGTATGAATTATGAGGAATGCTATGATATATATTATTATTCACTATGCACTAAAATAGTCATAAGTCTTATAATTGTGCTCTCTATAGCCTTAAAAACATTTCCAAGTACAAATAAATATTTTCGTACCGTGGGCTTACTGCGAAAACCGGTTGAGTACACTTTGGTCATTTTTGAGTTATGTACTCAGTTATAATCAGAAACTGAAGCTCTATCGTCTGCGAGAACCCTTTAAGTGCTATTCCCATTGCACTAGATATTAATCACTGCATAATAAAATTTCTACTCCAGTACTCCGATTTTTCAGGTAAAGTAAAACCTTAAAATTTGTTTTTCTCAGAACTTGATAAACTGCACTTAACGAATTTTTTAAAGCAAGCCCACGATACGTAACAATTGTTTTTGCACAAATACAAATTTACTCGCATTTTTAAACCCTGGTTGCAGTCCTTTGAAACTGCGGTCTGGAAGTCGCCTTTCTGACGTATCATTTAATCTCCACTGATTAACGTGTTTTCGGGAGTCACATCCTTATATGTTGACTTACCCCCTGAAGTACAGATGGATATGAGGAGAACAGCTGAAGTGAATGTGGCAACGGTCGCTGACAGAGTATTCGTCACGGCAATGGCACCATCGCGACCCCCTGTGGATCGACCAATCTCCGAAGTCACCATCGGCTGTCACTAACCTCAGCAGGTATGCTAGCGAGGGTTTATGACGATGTCGAATGCCACCGACAGTGAAAAAAGACTGCAGGAAGCTTTCACGACACTTGCTCCTATAGTGTGTGGAGAAGGAAGATACAAACGGGTCGTTAGTTAGTTAGTCGGTTATTTTAGGGAGGCGACCGGCAAACTGAGGCCGTTGGCGCCATTGAGTATAGGTTTGTAAGTTGGTGTAGGTAGGATTGTATGGGGAAGGGTGGAGACGAACCCAGCATCGGTGTGGATCGATTTTTATGAACAGATTTGCGCGAAATTTTGCATGCTCGTTGATATTAGTGATATACATAGATAAAAGTGAAAAAAGCATAATGCCTACCGATTTGTTTTTTTATCAATTCAATGCTATTACAACACATACACTGATGGCACATGAGATATATTTCGTAACAATTATGTCAAGTAAGCAAAGATTTTTAGGAATTCTTCTCTGGCTCTGCACCAGATAATTGGCTTCATATTGGCCGACGTTTAGGAAAACGACTTGTTTCCCATTTTCAAGGCGTGTTGCTCTCTCTGTGTAGGATTATACACTGAACTGAATTGACCGTTTGACGAGTCCAACAATTAAGCTCAGGTGTCGTCTGATTGGCTGATGTTCCTTTGAAATATCTTCTGTTCTTTCCTTATGTTTTTCATGCAATTCATTATAGGTTCCCAAGTATTTCTATGATGAAAGCCAGTATCCCGATTGAAATTTTTTGGATTTAGGTGGATTTCGATGGATTCGTTGATTATGTGGTCCCAGTAGCGTTGTGAGCGGCAAAGAATTTTTGCATCTCCCCATCGAATGGCATGATCTTGATTGATGCTATGCTCCGTCACTGCCGACTTCTCTGGTTGCGCTAATCTAAAATGCCTTCGGCGCTCTCTCAGCCTCAACCGTTCGGCCTGTCTCCCCCACATATATTTTAATAAGCGATTATTATATAATTTAATTTAATATCAAGGAAGCCATCGAAATCCGCCTAAATCCAAAACAATTCAAACGGGATACTGGATTTCATCTTAGCAATACTTGGGCACCTGTAATAAATTGCATGAAAAATATAAGGAAAGAACAGAAGAGATTTCAAATGAACATCAGCCAATCCTACAACACCTGAGCTTATTTGTTGGAGTCGTCAAACGGTCAATTCAGTTCAGTGTATAATCCTACACAGAGAGAGCAACACGCCATGAAAATGGAAAATAAGTCGTTTTCCGAAACGTAGGCCAATATGAAGCCAATTGCACCTGGTGCAGAGCCCGAGAGGAATACCTAAATATTATTCACTGGGAAAAACTTAAATCGTATTTAAGCAATGATTTTTTTCAAAACGCGAAAAAATGCATTTCGTATTATTATACTGTTTGCTAACAAATATCGCGGCATAACGCCGAGTCAAATATTAGAAGAAAAAACAGATTCAAAGATAATTTTCTCATTAATTTAGGAAATCACGGTGATTATTTTCAGTAGCTCAAGTGCTTTGATTGAGGAAAACATTTAAAATATTATTCTCGTATCATTTCCATTTCTGGATACATATACGGTGAATTCCACCACATAACAGATGTACTTAAATGAAACATGGTCCTAGTATCTTTTTGAATGACGAAAAAAAATATTAAAACGTTCACTCAATGACCCAAGATTACCGCCCCAGTCACTCTAAAGCCTAGTTTACGATTGGCGTCAACTTCAAACGTTAATCGGGAATTGATTTCACGTTTCACGGCACTGGTTTACGATTGTCGTGAACTGGGATCACGTCGGCAATCTTCGGTCAACAACGTCAACCTTCGTGTTTATGTTTACATGCGGCTCAGCGCCGCCATTGAAAATTTAACCGTCCATGCTGGAACGCTTATTAAAATTATTCGACATCTCCATCTCGAATTTCTTCTACAGGACCCACAGGACGAACATGGATGAAGCACAGCACAACGTGGCCCAAAGAGAAAGATTATAAATGTAGCCCCAAATTCAAGGCAACAGACAAATGAAAAGCAATACCCGCTAGTCTGTGGTGTGTTCATACTGCGCATGCGCCGGCGTCAAATCGTCAACCGTGAACGTCAAAGTTGAGATTGGCTGAATTTTCACGTTGACGGTTGAAGTTCGCGGTTGACGCTTTCACGCAATCGTAAACCCGTCCATAAGATCCCGTGTGTTCAACTCGACTTTGAAGGTGAAGTTGTAGGACACGACACGTTGACGCCAATCGTAAACTAGGCTTAATAGTTCGTGCACGGGCTACAGGTGGGTCGGTAGGTTAGGGTCCTCTCAATCTCTTCAGGTGCAAGGTTAGATGGAAGAGAGGACTCTTGGAAGTCTCAATTTCGCTAACGATACCATTTCATATGTCCCATATCTCCGCTAAAAATCAAAATAGGAATAAAATTTTACCAAGCTAACAATAAGTAAAATAAAATTTACTAATTTTTAGGGAACTAATTAAGGCTTTAAGCATCAGGTTTACTAATTACTCATCGTAATAAAAACTCGAGTCAACCTAATTTTTGCACCGACAGTATATCCTACAACTATTGAAAAACTATGAGTGACAATGCATTTTTCTACCACATTAATGCATATTGCACAGAGATACAAGATATACAGTGAGCATAAGAGATGGTCTATTAGCACTACTTTTTAATGCTGTAAAGTAGTTTTAGCGAGATTTCAAAGAAGTAGTAACGAAGACCATATTAGAATTACATTTTAAAATTTAAGCAGCCGTAAGAAGCATGGAGTGAATATAATAATGTTAATGATACAAAAGCCTTGCTTTAATGAGTGATCTTCTGAAGATATATACTAAATATACTATTATAATATCTGGAAGCCGATCTTTGCTCGGATTGCAACTTTTTTTTAGGTGAATTCTTGAGGAAATCGCACGATCTAAGCAAATTTACTTATAGGATGTCGAAGAAAACTCGTCGCAATTCCACACCAATCGCTCACTTTTCCGACTCCAACACGTGACATTCTTTCCAGTAAATAAACAAAAAGAACGACCGCAACCATGGAGCTAATCGTGAAAAGAGCGATAAAAACACCAAAATAGTCTTTTTGATCGTAAATATCTAAAGTTATAGTCCAAATCGATCTCTATAAAAATAAGCTTCCAACTTCCTCGCACAATTTAGTCCAATTATCAGTGTATTAATTGTATTTTACCATTTTAAAAGTCTTAAAAATAAAATCTGCCTCAAAGTCCACGTTCATTCCCATGCTTTTCATAAATTTTTCCGGATTCCAAATTCGACCCTTTATCGAATTTTTCCAAAGATCAGAATCGGCTCAATGAATTTCTCGTGCCTAAGACTTTCAAGATCAAAATTGTTAGAACCGTTTTCGAGGAACATTTTACATACATACTCACGTAAAATTATTACACGTTTAAGAGTATTGGGGAGGCAAGTTACCTCCTAAAGTTTCTTCTGCAAGAGCTTGCGGGGAATTTGAACTCTGAAGAAAAATTGCTCACAAGTTAGTGCAGAGATATATATTGGTTGCTGTTTACACTGGCAACAATACGTTTCTACAAGCGAATTGCCCTAACTTTGATAAGTTCTGCAAATGGACTAGCAGAGCCGTTTACACGTGCAATTTAGGTCCAAATTCGCTTGCTGCAAGTAACTTGCGCAGTACAATTGCCAGTGTATACACACCTTAAGGTAACGATCGCTGCTCAAATTTAAATTTGTACTCACCACACTCTGAAGTAGATGCTTAAGTTCCCTCTAGCCGAGAATGCCTTTCTTGTAGATGCCAAGTGAAGTGGAAGGTCTTAATGTCACGCACTTCAAGTCGCTGCTAAATATTTTGCTGTCACAATAAAACTATGTGCACACCGAAATCCTAAGTTGAAGCTAAAATTTCACCACGCACACACAAAACTTTTTCCGAGAGAGATGTCGAAAGGAGGTAAGACATCGGAATTAAAATCTCGTTGAGTGAGCAACTCCTTTTTGTTTATATATACCTTCCGCTCCCCCTTCTACGAAATAACCGGGCAATGACGTGATGCGCGAGACTCTGGAGGCAGTGCTTTGAAGAGACTACTGCTCAGCAGCCTTATCCTCTCCTTAACTCCCCCCCCCAAGTGATTGGTCCACCATACACAGCCATCCAGTGGGGTCCCCCCTCCACCAACGGCTAATGACGTGAGGGATTTTTCAGGGGTATTTTTCGAGGGGGTGGGAGGATGTCGGCGGCAAAACCCCATCGTCGCAAGGGTCCCCTGCAATGAATCATCCCCCCTCGATTAAAAGGGTGAAGGGGGAAGAAATCTCGGAAAAATAAGGAGGGTTGGTTCCCAAACAATTCGACTCATGGCAAAACCCCCATCGAGGGATGAAGGAATAAACAAGATTGGGGGAGTAAATCTTTGCGGCCTACGGCCTCAGTCTTCAAACGGAAGAATCCAATCTAGTCCGCACACGATGTAGCAAGGGTATTATCCAATAATAGGGTATAGGATACTGGGGGAAATAATGCACTTTTTAATATTCCACTGAATATATTTTACCCAACCGGTTTCGACGATAGCATGTCATTCTCAAGGGTGCAGTCTCAAGGGTACTGAGACACTACCCTTGAGAATGACACGCTAGCGTCGAAACCGGTTGGATTAAATAAATCCAGTGAAATATTACAAAGTGCATTATTTCCTCCCAATATGTCATCGGTTTACCACAAAGTAGAGCCTTAAACAGTTGCAATAATACGGGTACAGTATTTTTGCGAAGTTGGCAAGAAGGTAGACCTAGAGTAGAGATTTGCGAATACCCACATTATTTGGTTATTGCTCTAATAGTTTAAACAAAAGACGAGCATGAATATTTTTACTCTCAGCATAAATCATAGAATTCCTAGTCAGCCCATAGGCAGTAGTACCCTAGGGGTAAAATACTCGGCTGCTGATCAGAAATTCTATGATTATGATGATGGCAAAAACATTTCAAGCTTGTTTTTCGTTCAAAATATTGGGTATATATCCCCATAATGGAGGGTGATTCTTAAATCACTATTATAGGACTACCAACTAGCCAACTTTCGTTAATATCCTAGACCTGATTATTGTATACAACCCACCACTTTCCACTCCCCTCGGAACTGGGGGAGAGGGAGGAGGGCGGGAGTGAGTAAGAGGTCAGTGTGGTTAGATTGGCCGTGGAAGTATTGAGAGTTGAACTTGAAAGAGTACTATCGTGTTTATTATAATAAATTAACCATAGGTGGAGCATTAAGCGTTGGCCGGCAAAACGCCTCACAGCTTCGGCTGATTTATTTTAGGAACAAGTGGGAAAATGATACCTAAGCCATTTAGTTCACAAAATTCGTATTCGGAGAACTGTAGGAAGGTTCTCCGATGACAAATTTATAAATAAGCACTACTTGGCTCTAGTTAGGCCTCATCTCGAAAACGCCACGAGAATTTTAGGACCCTACTCAGTAACATTCAGTTCGCGAAGCAAATAAGATATGAAGGAAAGCCGCACGCTTCGTTTATAACTGCTACGCGGGAACAGTAATGTGCAACACAGCTGATAGAAGGACACGGGTGGGAGCACGGCCGTCCCTGGGGATTGAAGGGCCCTGTGCAAACGAAAGTCGGGGGCTCCCCGTAACTTCGCATTCCCTTATTGATATTGTATCACCTTTTAAGCATATTTCATGGAAAGAATGAAATATACCGACAAACTGGCAAAGAGTTTCAAGAGATTTACATGTACGCTAGGTAGTAGGTAGGTAAATTGGGGTAATAGGTGGGTTTCCCCGCGCCGCTCAGTGGTCCCAAATCGAAAAAAGGCGGCCAAAATTAATACCGCTGCTATTACTGCTTACTTACTTGATGTAAAGGTTGATCTCTTATGGTTTGTTTATCCAGTAATTTCGAATTTTAAGATATTTTTTTGTATTTGTGATATTTTTGTTCTTATTGCAGCATTTGTTTAAACGATGAATTTAAAAATCCAAATGTAATTTAAGGTTATTTCCGCAATTGTAAATACAAATTATGGATCCGATAAATCTAATTTGATGTTTTCTTGCAGATATCAATTGATTACTATTGTTATAATTTGGACAATTTTTAAACAATTAATTTTAAATGAACCAAATGACATTTTTTTAGCTTCGCAAATGTTTGAATATATTTTATATCTAAGGAATATAATTTGGAAGTTAATATTATTTATCTCTGATAATAATTATTACTCTACTTCATGAATTGTTTAAACAATTTATCATAACTAATTCCAATTAGATACATGTAGTCATTTTTTCAAATTTCTTTTGACCTGCTAATGGCTTTTAAAGCGTTTTTTTTACCGTTTCACTGCTATCATAATACTTCCATTGAAAATTATTTTCAATGGAGGTATTATTTTTATAATTTTGCAAACATAGAAATGGATCGAAACAATGTCGCCTAACTCCTATTTTACTCGGGGTTTACGTCAGGTTATTGGTTCGATTGCAATAATCTCATTTGAGGCTGAGAGACTTGTAAAATAAATCACCCAACATTGCATTTGGCAATAAAATTTTAATCAGATGTAAGTACATTTATTTTGGTATTAGAATTATCAATGTAATAAATTAACTCCTCTCCCATATTTTTCTCATACATTTTTTAGAAAAAATACTAAACACACTCAAAATCATCGTCTGATAATTTTTTATCAGTCTCATCATCACTCTGCTCGCTCGATTCCTCTAGGGTAAGAAGACTCCTATCCTCGGCAGATAATTGCACACTTTTTCATTTAATAACTCCTGAAATGATTGATGATATGGGATCTGATGTAAGAATTAATCTTCGAAATAGATATTCGTTTGTGGCGATCCTGAAATATTTTCTTGTGTGGTGTTCCCGGAATCTTCTGATATCCTTATTCCTAGCCTCCATCGCCTCTACGGACAAATTACCAATAGGGAGGAAGGCTTCCTTGGCGATTGCTGATCCATGAATTAGCAGCTTGTGGTTGACGGGTGGCATGTAATACCACGAATAAAGTTTCACGTACAAATCTTCTGTTGACTAACAGTATATTGCAAATACAGCACCATTTATCTCGTGGTCACAAGCCAAATCCTTAATTCCTATTTAATTGTACATGCGACATTACATTGCTACATTTAATTATTCTTCCTCTTTCATTATTTTATCGGCAGTCTCATCTCCTTTGCTTCGATATCTCATCGATGTGTCAAAACGAAAACTCAGCTGGTGATGTGCTAGTCCTACGACCCTTTGTCTTCCTTCTCTTTGCCCTCCCACTGGATTCCTCAAACAGTTTTTTCGGTCGGCCAATTTCAGCTCTGTCAAACCGTCAAAGAGTAATGATTTTTATTAACACATTGAAGCAGGGAATAAGAATATCACTGCCAACTCATCACGTATCACACATTAGGGGTACGGTCCAGATGGCGCTCCAAACGCTCTGGAGCGCTCTCGCTCCAAACGCTACCGATATGCGGTCCACTTTCGCTACAACTGCTACGGAAGCTCCCAAGTGGAACGGTTTTGGAGCGTTTGTGGCAAAGTGTCATGGCCGCCGTTTGTTATTGTTGTTCTTAGACGGAATCGTCTGCTATATACATTGGAATGTATTAGTTTTGCGACAAATTTTGATTTTCCAACACTATAAGTTATTATATTAAAGATCAGGTTGTATTCCTACCGATCACGGACACAATAGCAAATATTTTTATGATAACAACGAGATGTCAATGGAGGCAGGCGATACTTTGTGGAATTTAGTTGCACTGAACATGTTAAATGAAAGACTTTGTACTATTCCACAATATGATGTATATTTTTACCCAAATATAATACAAAATATACATCATATTGAAGAATAGTACAAAGTCTTTCATTTAACATGTTCAGTCATAACAACGAGAGAAAATCGGGGAGGCACTGTAGGTATTCATTCTGGCCATCAACATGCAAGTTTTTGAAATGGAAGTCGTACATTATCTTGTATCTACAACAGGTGTCTGCATTTGAATTTCATTCAACGAATTCGTTTAAAGTAATCATAAATTACGTCAAAACAATGCACTCTAATCGAACTTAATGAAGTTTGCATGGCAATGTGAACATTTTCTGAAGAATATTTAAATAACCGTACCCCATGGTAGGGATCTACCAGAAATATTGACTCAATAATTGACAAAATTCCCAGATTTATATTCAAATCAAAAGATCCTCGGAATATTATTGGTCTGCAATAATCAGACTTTCACTTAGCCTGTTCATAAATTACGATATTAAGTAACAAAAAAACCTTTGCTCGTACAGTACTGGCTCTAAAACAGACCGAGCGACTAACTTTATGATTAAACTGATTTATCAACACTTCAAAAATCAAATAAACTATTTCAATTCCGATTTCACATTGATCATTTATTCGTTTCATTATGCACAAGTAAAATTTGAAAACACGAGAAACATTTTACTCCAGGTTACGTGTAAAGAAAAATAAATTATTATAATAATTTAACTTACGTTAATAAACTATATTCACATGAGATATATCGTACATATATAAATATTAAAATAAAGAAATAGTAATTTACGTTAATACCTAAATAAATAACTTGAGAAATATTGAACTCCAATGGTCGTGTACACTTAACGGGCAATGGAGAAGAGTATTGGCCGTGTTCTTACATTTAAGGACGTAGATCACGTCAACTTCATATTAATGTGAAACTTAGCACAATAAACAGGATTACCCTATGAATTCAGAAATTTCATATTAATAAATATAAACGTTTCGGAACGATTACTATTCATGGTAATGGCTATCATAACAACAGCTTTGCTGTCGCTGCTGCAGCCCGAGAGATTCGATTATTATCCATCACCCATTATCATCCATCCATCCAAAAAGTCCAAGTGATGGTGAGGTTAACTGAATATGACATGGCAACGTGATAACAGTTCAGTCCATCCAACGCACTACACTTGATTTGAAGAGGGTATCAAAACAAAAGTCACTGTAATGCACAAGAGTGGTGATTGATGTCGATGCAACCACATCACAGTTCATGACACCTAATGTACATACATCATGTAAAGATCACGAATATTCTAACCTTCGATTATGCTCGGAACGGCAGTCGGTGTAATGAGAGTTGAAAACTTTCTCACGTAAAAGCAAGGAAGAAATATATTGATTAATGAACTTCTTTAATCATCAACGAAGGTAATCCGTACGGGGACAGAATCTTGCCCACCTCTCTGTCCTGTGTTGATGCAACATTACCAGAATTCAAAATACTTCCGAACACTCGTATCAGCTGCGAAGAATCATGAAAATCCACGCGTATAGCAGTATTTTTCTGTTGTTAACAAATGGCCCATGGCACCGTAATTCTTCGAAAACTTAAATGCAACATACCTGACAGCCTATTTGAAAATCGAGAAAATAGATCTCCGTATAAACGACATTGATACACACTGTTGCCACAAATCACCACATACCGCTTACTATGCACAGGTTTCGCCATATCTAACTATCTCTCAGCCCGGTTGTAGCAGATATTAATACATCATTTCAGCTTTAGTAAAACACATCAAAATCACAAGTCAGCCATGGGCTCAACTTCGCAACTATCACTGGTGTCCATACTAAAATAGCTGGTGAAGAGACTTCAACAGCTTCAACTCCCTCATGAATTATGCGTATTAAAGTTAAAAATATTACGCATTGGTGTTAAAATAATGCAAAATGCTGAATTTTATTTAATTACAAATACATACTTTTAATATATTTTAAATTGCAAATGTGCTCTTGAAGCACTCAACGACAGCGCCTCTACCGGTCACGGTCATTCCTTCCCCTCGGTTTTAACCCCACCCCCTCAGTTTTGCCACTATCGATACAGTTTTCCATACAATATATGTGCGATACGTCGCCCCTTTACTTTTACTCTGCATATTGTGAAAAATGTTAGCCCTAAGTTGTTATCTAAGAAACGTAAAGTTGATTCTGAGTGCCGTGTTTTCAAAGATGAATGGACTTGGAAGTACTTTTTCACAGTTTTATGGATAACCCACTATGTCTCATCTGCAACAAAACTGTAGCAGTCGACAAAGAACATAACATTTCACGACACTTCAACTCTGAGCTGAACGATGCCAAGATTAGAGCCATGACCGTAGAAGAAAGAAAACAAAAAGTAGAAATTTCTACGCTAAAAATACAAGGTCTGCAAAGTATTTTTAAGAAAGGAAATAGTTCTCAGCAAGCAGCTACACATGCAAGTTATGTTGTAGCATACAATATTGCTAAAAGTAACAAAGCTCTCTCGGGTAGAAAGTTTGTTAAACTCATGCTCAAAGTTTGCGATATTGTATGTCCTGACAAAAGAAAAGATTTTGAAACAATAAGCTCATATCGGAAAACAGTGACTTCTAGAATTGAAGCAATAGATAAAAACATATTATTACAGTTGGAATCAAATGAAATTACGCCAAGCATTTATTAAAGTCTCTTATTTTTCGGGGGAAAAACGAATTCCCGTACCTATCCGTTCGGCAAAATATCTCTCTTAATTTATCCTGGAAATATAGTGGGGTTCTAATATGATGTTCTCCGTGTCGCTCTTAAAGATATCTATTCTTAATTGCTCAAGTAATCTAAGCCTAGCGCGCAGCCTCCGAGTCTCTAGTGGCTCCCAACCTAATTCGTTTAACATCTGTGTAACACTGTCTGTACTCCCGTAGCAGTTTTTGACGAATCGCGCAGCTTTCCGTTGTAAGTTCCCGGATTGTCTTTCTGCACCTGATCCCATATGCTCGCTGGATATTCAAGGTGTGGCCGGACGAGTGCGAAATAGCACCCCTCTTTTCCTTTTTCATCCGAAAATCTTCCCACAATACACTTAACGAATCCTAGCTTCTTCAGAGCTCTGCCACAAATATTTCTTATATGTGTTCCCCACGATAGGTTCGAGGTTATCGTAACTCCTAGATACTTCACTTCATCTGTCACCTTATGTTAACAACATCCACAGCATATACATGGGGATAGTTGGACGACCTCCGCAAGAAATGTACCGCCGTGCATTAGCTCAGATTAAGTTCGAGTCCCCACTCTTGGCTCCACACATGAACGTTGTTTAAATCCGATGATAGAATTTCAAAGTCAGAGTGATCACTAATTTCGAGATAGATGACAGCGTCGTCAGCAAATAAACGTATTTTACTGCTAATTCGAGAGCATAGGTCATTTATGTATATAATGAACAAAAGGGGGCCGATTACGCTTCCTTGTGGGACACCTGATGTCACTTTAACTACATCAGAGCTAATTCCGTCAAGAACTACTTTATGCTTACGATCACTCAGAAAGTAGAGTATCCAGTTTACTACTGTTTCGTTCAGCCCGCATGACTGTAATTTGTATAAAAGTTTGTTGTGAGGTACCGTGTCGAAAGCTTTCTTAAAATCTAGGAATAATACGTCCACTTGTTTCTTCGATTCACCAGATTTGAGAACGTCATGAAGAAAGAGCGCGAGCTGTGTTTCACATGATCTACCTTTCCGGAAGCCGAGCTGACAGCCATGGAGGAAGTTACGACTGTCCAGGAACGTCATGATATTGCTAACGACGATATGTTCGAGTATCTTCCCTATAATCGACGTTAATGGAATTGGTCGATAGCTCCCTGGGTCGTTTCTGTTTCCCTTTTTGAATATCGGTGTAACGTTTGCAATTTTCCAGTCTATTGGTATCTTCCCTTCAGACAATGACTTCTTGAATACCATGTCTAAGAACGGTGCGATCTGAGGCGCTAACTCCTTGAGGACACGCGTGGTTATTTCCTCTGGACCCGGAGATTTACTATTTTCTATCGACTGTAGCTGTTTAGTTATCCCATCGCGTTGAATAGTGATTTCTTTCATCGGTTCCTCAGTGAATGAAATGTCAAAATTACATGCAGTATCGTCTGTAGTGCATACACTTTCGAAGTGGGAATTTAAGGTGTTAGCTTTGTCAATATTTTCGGTGACAAGTTTGCCGTCTTTATCAAATAACGAATCTACGGTTGAAGATTTTCCCTGAAGTTCTCTCGCATATGACCAAAAAGATTTCGGATTTTCTTCTGGTAATTCACCAAGTACTTTTTTTTGGAAATTTCGCAATGCAGTACGCATTGATTTCTTGGTTTTTGAGCGTTGCGCTGCGTAATTTTCTTTTGCTTCAAGTTTCTTTTGTCACCCAACGTAATGGACTTTTAGAACAATTTGTACAGTTTTCTCTGTCTCTTAAGATCTCTCCTAAAATCGTTGGAATACCAGCGAGGTTTTTTACTATCACATTTCAATTTTTTCGGGATGTATTCGTTGATTCCCTGGCGTAAAATTTCTAAGAAATATTTCCATTATGCATCAGTGCATTTATCCTCTGTTTTGGCTACAAAGTCCGTGTACGAATCATTAAGCATCTCGCCAAATTTTAGGAAGTTGCATTTTTCAAATAAATAAATAATTCGTTTCGGTTTTACTGCTGACTCTACCTCAATTTTTAAGGTTGCAAAAATTACTCTGTGATCACTTATGCCGTCAATAATATCGAGTTGTTTCATCAACTTAGGATGGCTTACTGCATAAAGTTCTATATTTTTTTCCTCTCGTAGGCTTGTCAACTACTTGGGAAAGTGAGTGATTAGCAAGTGTGTTAAGTAAGATCTCGCTGATTTCCCTATTCGTTGAATTCGGTTTCACAGTGTAGAAATCCCAATTTATAGATGGCAGATTAAAATCTCCCCCAATAATTATTTCACTTTTACTGTCTCTCAAAGTAAATGCGGATATTTGATTTTCTAATTGGTAAATAACATCAATTTTGGAGTTTGAAGGTCTATAGAAAGAGCAAACATGTATACTCCTTTTGTTTCGTTGTTTAATTGTACACCACACGCTTTCTATTTCATTGTCAGTTATTTCGTGAGCGGTGCTGTGTAAATGTGATTTAACTGCTAGAAAAACTCCGCCACCTGTCCTATCGCTTCGATCGCATCTGTAGATTTTATATCCTGGAGGAAAAACTACGCTGTCACTTATATCCTCTGTAAGCCAGCTCTCCCTTCCTATGATCACGTCTACGTTCTGAAATATTTGCTCGATTTCAGCGCGCTTGTTTTTAACGCCACGGCAATTAACTACTACAAAGTTATTTTTTGTAGATTGAGTGTCGGTTGGTTCTTTTCTACGCTTATGGGTGTTCGGTGGGCGAATTTCACTGTAAGTGCAAAACATTTGATATGATTTCTTTCGCTGGAGTACGCGTTTTGGGAATATTGTCGCTATTTTCCGGCTTTTGCGCTCCTAAGTTTACTTGGATGTGAAAATGTTCGCAATTCGGACTTCCTCGGAAATCCCACAAGATGTCCAACCCTCTAGACTAAACAATATCTACAGTGCTCAAAAATCCTGCGAGCCACCCTTTCAGACGCCACTTTGGAATAATGCACCCCAGACGAGTTGAGGGGAGCCCGGCACAATCTAAGCACCGGCCGAAGATCCACGAACTCTGCCCCAATGCTCACACAGAATTTCCACAGCCTCTTTTTGATCCAGGCAATCCTGTCCTAATTGAGCAATAACCTCACTACAAGATATCAGATATTCAAGTGAGATTGTTTTACTAATTTATAATATTTTTTAAACGTGTTGACCTTTTGGATTACATTCCCTTCCTTCCCCTACATTACATTGTAATCGCCCGTCCCAGTTCATAATTTATTCCATGGCAATGTTTTTAAGTTTGTATTCTGTCATTTTATAAGTATGAACAGTCAGTGACTGTGATAGGCGTGTCCAGTGTTTCTATATGAGAGTGGATTTCCTCTACTCATTGCGTTCAACTTTTTTTCCGTTGATGCTATAAATATCTGGCGCGTGTCATTCTCTTGGCATCTTACTAAAGAAAGTCTGGATGATATCTAAATATTTGATACATAATATGATAAATTATCTGGGTGAAATCATCATCAGCAGTCATCAAACCGAAGACTGGTTTGCTGCAGCTCTCCAATAATCAGTCCCAACAGACAACCGCTTCATTCAAGCATAATTGTTCATTTTCACGTCCATTATTTGTGTGATGTATTCCAATTTTGCTCTTTCTTTGTATTTATTCCCATGCATTTGCCATTCTATTATTGTTTTCAATAAACTATTGTGTCATAAAAGATGTCCAATTTGTCTCTTCATCTTCTCAGAGTTTTCATTGTATTTCTTTTCTTTCCAACACTTCGTAGGACTACCTCGTTGATGATTCTCTTATTGTTAGCCTAATTAATCTTCATCATCCATGGATAGCACTACATCTCCATTGCTTCCTATCTCGTTAGCACTGCAGCAGTTATTGTCAGTGGCGTAATTCGGTGGTGGTAAGGGGTGGCAGTTGCCACCCCAGAATTGTCCAACCCAGTATTTTGCCACGCCAGAATTTTGAAGTAAAAATCTCAATAATTTACTAACAATTCGAAAATACAATTCCACATGCACGGCACTTTCTTGAACTTTCTTGATTCTTCATTAATCATGCCTAATTTAGCCTTAACTTCAAAAACTAACAATTTAACGCTAGTTTTTTTTTAATTTTCCGGTGGAGGACCCCCGTTCCCCCGATAGACATTGCCACCCCAGTTAAAAAGCTACAATTGCGCTCATTGGTTATTGTCCATGTTTCACTGCCATGTAAGGTCACGCTCCAAATATATCTTTCAACAAACTACTTTCTTAAGGTAGACTCTGATGGTAGATTTCCTTGTACGATTTGATGCGTTCCCGACGAAGGAATTATTGAAATGAAATTCTCTCGGGCTTCCGACCGGGTCAGCTTCTCCATTTCCGCAAATGTTTTGATGGCCCAGAGATTTCCATCGTCCTCAGGGCTCTTGATACCGGGTCACATAAGTTTTCGGTTTAAAAAAATCGTTTGTTCGTTTCCATTGAAACATTTTCGCCATGCTAACACGGCGTTCGTAGTGAAAGGGATAAGTAGGTACTCTAGCCTTCAGGTTAGGTCAGCCGTGATTGGTGGAGACGTATTTATTCGTAAGATGGTGGAAAACCTTCTAAAGAAAAGCGTCAGCCGATCAGCGCCAAATTCTTGATTTTTTCCTACTAGTGTCACATCAAGGCATAAACGTTGATGTAACTTGTTTTATGAATATGGATTTCATGGTTCAATTTGAGAAAAATATTTCCGTGGGGCAATGGTTTAAAGCTACTTCTGTTTTTCTGAAGAGTGCTCTACGCAGCAAACCAATCTTCAGGTTGATTACTGCTGATGATGAACTATTTATCACGAAGTGGCTTTACCAAAACCAAGTCCCAATGAATTTCGTGAGCACATTGTATTCACGTGACAAGGGTATTTTTTGGTACCTATGCCTATTTTGTCTACTTGTCTACTTTCTGATGAACCACTTGCCCATGGATGAATATTTGAACCACCACAGCCATTTCGTTATCGTATGTATTTCAACTTGCCCGATTAGGAGATGCAAATTTGTGAATCATGATTAATTTTAAAGTAAAAATATACCTAGACGAATTGTTCTAAATTTTAAATAGTCGTTTATTTTTCGTCTTGTTATATTTTTTTACATTTCGTCTCCCACAAAGTGCTGAACAATCTCGTCAGCCCTGATTTGGAATGGGGGTTTATCACTATTTTCTCATTTTACTTCACCATATGGGAACCATGGGAACCATGGGAACCATGAAAAAAAGACAATTTACAAAATAGCTCTTTAAAACATATACTAAATCGCTAGAGACTTGAGAGTCTAAATTTGGATTGAAGGACAGGTAACTTTCATAAAATGTCCGGACGTCATTTCATAAATCGCTCGCTCCCACTTCCAACCGTTTGAACTTGTACGGCCGTTTGTTGAACCTGTGTCCAGTTTCTCAGGACCAAGAACAAAAGTGATCCTTCAATAACGTTCATTTTGGTAATAATTACGTAGCGCAATTCTTCCCTAATACGGAAAAAAGACTTGGAAAAAATATTGATTTCCCTCTAGAAATATTAAGCATCACTGAAGAAACCAAGGCAATTAACAAAGGAAATCCACTGATTAGCTGTGTCTCGGATACAAATACTGACCACAACTATACACACCATATGAACTTCACCAGCAATTCAGACTGACGTATTAAATGGTGAAATAATTCCTTAACAATACCGTGATGGAATGAATTACTATCGTAGGTACAGAGGTGCAATGCTTTTATTCCCATACTTCTACATAGGTATTTCAAAAATAATTTACAAAAATATTAACTAGGTATTTATAGGGATTAGTAATCTTGAGTGAAACGGTCTTACTTGCGTAATAGGTACTTTTAAGTAGATATCTACTTATTATCAGTATGAGCCACACAGTAGACGCTTGATGAAAGGAGGGTGCTGGAGGACAGGAGGATGCTACAAAGGGACAGCAACGGCCGAGCTGAAGTTGAAGGGGTGACGGAGAAGACGATTGACGATCATGGAGGACATCGGACTTAACAAGCTTCCGTCAGCTATCTAGCCTTCATTTACCTGCACACAGAGTCACAAAGTATAACAAATCCTTCGTCGTCAGGTGTACCGTTATATGAATTGCAATGCCTTGCGAATTAAAAACCTGTGATAAATTGCCATACTTCAAGAGCAAATATTATAATTTCCTGTTCCACCAATAAGTTATTTGAATCGTTACTCAGAAAATGGCAAATTATATCCGATTATTTAATGCTACAACTGATGTAATATTTTGTAACAAATGTTGTCCTTTAAGATGTAAAATCCTCATGTACGTCGTGATCTATTACGCTGTTGATTTTAGGCTTGGTGTACCCAAAGTATTGTAATAAACTTATCCTATTCTACGTAGAGGGGGGCACTTCATGTGATGAGAGAAAGGTAAAAGACGGTCGTTAGAAGCCCCTTCGGCGGAACCCTGTTCGCCACCCGTATCCCTGTGCTTTCGGAAACGGAAACTGCAAAAAAATAATGAAAATGTAAATGAAGAAATGAGGTGAGAAAAAACTATTTCCGTTATGACCTCCCCCTTCAAAAAAAACTAGTCACTATGAATGATTCCTCGTAATTAAGACCCTAATGTATGCACATTGGTGATAGCAAGTTGAGAGCGAGATTTTCCAATTACATACAAGTACCGGCACTTTTTTTTCAGTTTTACACAACGCTCGATCGCTGAGCCGAAGAATCGGATAAAAATCAGACTTTTTTTTAATGGGCATAGGTAAATTCTTGCAACTTATGGTTAACTTAATGAACATGCAACTTAGTGAATATTGTTATAATTTAGATCATTTAGAGTTGCTAGATGTTCTTTTGTTTACTGCGGTGAAAAACATCCGGCTGCTAGGGTATCAATTATTCGGGAACATGTGCTTTTCTGGAAAACGAAATGCCGTCATTTCTCAACGCCCGAAAAATCTGCCGATCGAACAAAAACAGCCGTTGAAGTCCTTTGCGTGGGGTGGGTTGGCAGTGGGGTGAGGGAAGGTCTAACATTCCCTTGCTGCTTGGATTCTTTGAAGTTTCGAGTAAACAGATATGCAATGGAATAGGATTTCATTCGCCCCACTTCCCATGCTCACATTTCCACCCTCCCTACCCACCGTTTCTCCTCCTCCCCCACCCCCTCACTATTTCCCCTCCCTCCATCTTCCCCTTCCCAATCTCTTCCCCTTCCCACTTTCTACCGACAACCTTCCCTCAATCCTCTCCTTATGAATCACATGTAGGCAAGATTCGTCCTCGGGGAAAATGGATGTCTTCTAAACGACAAGGAAGCTCGTGACGTCAGGCGCCGCTCGAACTAGTGACCTTGGAAGCAATTGGAAGGTGCGGAAGGATCATGCAGTTGACGCACCAAATAATACCCAATACTACTATAACCCAATACAACCCAGTGACTATCAGGGATCCGACGCCGCTGCAATCGGCTGGCCCCACAAGCAATACACTGCGCAGTTATCGCGCGCTCCCTTTGTACATACCTATATCTGATGTACACGCGATAACCCTCGTACACACCGTCCCCTCCCGATCGCTCCTTCCCTTCACCCCTGCCCCCAGCCCATCCCCGCCCCTTCCCGTCCCACCGTCAACTCCCCTTTCCCTCCTAATTTTGACCCTCCCCCTCAACCTCCGACCAGCCCGCCGCCATCCGCTCATCGCCTCCCGCCTGGAAAGCGATAGCACTCATCATAACCTCCCACCCCTTCGCTGCGAAACCGAACTCTGCGGCCAAAAGCTCCCTAACAACTTCTCCCTTGCCTTTCAGCATGGTGTTACACAATGGCACTTTAACTGTGATAATTGTATGTAATTTATTAAGTATGAAATCCACGTTTTGTTTTGGACGAAGTATGCCTTCGCAAGATAAAAATTGATGATCTTTGATAAGATTTAGTATTTTCTTCCAGTTCCTTAGGATTTGTTATCTTGGTATGAAAGTCGATAAGAAAAGGTTTTCTCTGCACCTTCTGTACCGGATGCGTTCTTTACTGTTGTTACATTCAGGGATTGCCTATCCACATTTATATCCGAGTAAGTAAGAAATGATTTGCAGATCAGCTGAGCGAACGGAGGAGTGATGCTCATGAACATTGGTAAGGTCGACGGAGAGGGATATATGTTAACATTTACGTTACGTTACGTGTTCCCAAAAATTAATATAAAAGTCAGGTGTGCGTGATATTTGAGGATATGGGTAGAAGAAAGAGAGCCCAGGCGTGGATGCTCGGCTTGTACCTTCCTTTGCGGAGACAAAAGTCCTGGGAAAGAAGGGTTGAGTTATAAATTACCTAAATCTTTGTCGTATAAACTGAGGAGCTACACAGTTAAAGAAGCATTGAAAATGCATCAAGGCGGGTGCTCGGCACAAAACAACGCAATGTGCATTGTCTGAAAGAAACACATATTTCCTACACAGTTGTTCCAATAAATGTGTAATGACTATTCGCGCAAAATATTTGTTTGGGTTTCTGTTATTTCTGATGACAGGTATTGGTTTCAATTGGAAGCGGGCCAGCTAGTTCCCTATCCAATTGAAGGAATCTGTCTCCAATATGTGGAAGTTCATTTCAATATCTAAGAACCAAAATATTTGTACTCTTCCAAATGCTTTTTTTATTTATCATGCAACGCGTTTTGATGCAAATACATCATTCTCAGGTACCTACTTGATTTTTGTGTCTACACAGGGCCGGTCCGAATGTATTTTTCTACACAAGCGGGATAGCGTTTTGCGCCCCCCAGGTATTTTTTGGCCACCCTCGCAAACTCTTGCGTTCTGTTGTTTTAGCGATCTTAATAGGACCTTCGAGTCTTAAAATAATGAACTCTTACTTACACATTATGGGCATGGATTATTTCTTTATTTAAATTAAATATAGCCAAGACATTCCACTGTAATGTTATTTATTTATTCAATAGGCTACTGCCCTGTTTCAAATTTGTTACAGAATGGAAAGAAAATTACAAGAATTTTAGATTTTCAAGAGGTTTTAGTAAAAGCACAACGAACCGCTGTATTGTTTTGGATAAATTTAAAACTTGGCAAAAAGATATTTTAATTCTTATTAATAAACTTATAGGAAATTGGAGAGTAGATAGTGAGTTATAAGATGAAATTCAATTTTTTAATAGATTATAAATGAAACGAATAAATCCGATATCTTATAAATTTGTTAACATATTCATCGTGTATATACTAAATATTGTTCCTTTGGTTAAAAATTAATATACTGAAAATTTTCTATCCTTTAAATTCGCAAAATCTTCCAATGTAGAATCTGTATCAATCAACTTCAAAGTGTCGCTTTCAATAGCTAATGTTGACAGTCCAGTCAATCGCTGCTTGAACAAAACAAACGATATTCGACATTTGTTCTGTATGACTGACATTAGGGGTAAAGTCTAATACAACTGAATAGTCTGACGACTTTTTTAAGTTCATGTGCAGTATAATCTTCAATGCGTGTTGATAACACAGTTATGAATTCATTTTTTAAGTTTTTACTAAGATAATGAACATAGGCTTCGTGAGAACTTACTCTTTACAAATGTTCTTTCAAGAGAACATCAAATGTGGCAACGTGCTCTATTAATATCAAGAAATTCCCGTTAATATTCTTTTAAAAGAGTGTATCTTTTGTTCCTCTAAATGCCAATCTCTGAGTCCCAAGGTATTGCATTACACAAAGCAACGTTTTTAATACTTCATATACACTCATTCATAGTTCACACAGAATATTCATAGCTCACACTCAGCTTGAATGAGTCTTTGATTTTCATCAACTGTTTAACTTAAGCGCAGGAACAGATGTAATTCTCGCCATGATTGGTATGCTTTTATGTGGCTTGGGGATTTCTGGTGTTGGGCAAAAAATCCGGACATATTTCGCCAGCATGAAAATCTAGATGTGCCTGAAAGTGAGAGAAATTTCAGCACTAAAATGTTTACAACAATAACAAAAAAGTGAATTTTTTAACAGAATCAACCAGCCACTCTCTGCAGATTTCTTCTCCGTTATATAATTTTCTTTTATGGTTTGCCGGAGTAAATCTTCTACCAGTATTATCGACTGGAAACTCAGCATCAGCTACTTGAAAAGGGCCTCTTTCTACAATTATTTGTCACGTGTTATCAGTTAATATTTAAGGCCATTTTCCGCAATCACCATTTGACAAGTCAACAATAGGCGCAGCAGGTGGTCCTTCCTACAGTTACAATACAAAACGTAAGTTTTGAATATTAAATACAACTGATTGATGTATGTACTTGTGCTTTGAAAATTACCGTACCTTTGTCAAAACAAGAAGATTGGGTCCATCTAGATTATCATTTGGTTTGTCACATTCTGAAATCCCAATAAAGTCACTGACACTGCCGCATTCCGTTTCTATTTCTAATTTTCTATCGAGGACGGTTTTTTACGATAAAAACAAAGAGACATGATTTATTCATCCTTACTCATAAGTAATAAAGCAATTCTCTTAGCTTTTTGTAATGCTACCATTGCATTTTGCGTATTTGGTGGTAACATCTCCTGATTTTAATAAAATGTTTTTTTTTGTTGTAAAATTTAAAAGTAGGTATTCATTTAAATTTTGTTTGATTTTTAAAATACAAACCAGAACGTGAGTTTGGTAACAAAGTAGTTCTAAACAAATAAAATAAGTTGTTACTTGTTATGTATCTCTTGTAAGTCTTGTAAGGTATAGCTTCGACTCTTGAAGAGACTGCTATAGGTGAACGGAGGTCATCAGCTGAAATCGGTGTTTCCGTGTTAGATGGGTCGATGCTTGTAGATGGAAGCGTACAAAAAATTATCATCACCTTAGCTTGTCATAATTTAAGTTGGTAATATAATACTGAAATAAGTTGGTAATAGTTGGTAATTAAATAATGAAACTCTCAAACGCACCCGAAAAATGCACCAAAAATAAATTGGAAACACGTACACAGAACAAGAGCACTCCACAACTTTAACTGAAAAAAATGTGTTGTGCCATTAAGCGTTGTTTTTTGTTTTGACAGTGATAAGTCAACGCCAATACATTTTTGTGATGCGGGCGCAGTTCTAGAACAAAGATTACTTAGTAACTTGTACCACGAGATTATTGAGTATACGACCGGTTTCATCGCATAGGCAACATCATCAAGTGCCTATGCGTTGAAACCGGTCGTGCGCTCAATAAATCTTGTGGGATGTTACAAAGTATTTTTGTTAATGACTAATAATTTCCACCAAGTTGGGCCTGTGACATTAAATATATCTACAGATAGTTTATTCTTCGTCACAGAGCGTTTGGTCTTTCGCGAACCGCATATATAGAATCGCTGTTAGAGCTATAATCATTATGATTAAAATTTAGATATTGACGTATTTTATGTTTGCAAAAAAAAATTAGTGAGTATTTTTATTCTTTTGTCACGTTTTGTCGCCCCAAACAATTGCTTGTGTCTCTTGGGCCTAGAACCGGCCCTGTATCTACACTAAGTACCTCAGGATGATGAATAACCATCGAAACGCGTTGAACGGGGGAAAAACCTGTGGAAAAGTACAAATATTTTTGTACATCGTTCCTTATTCCCGAAAGAAATATGAAAGAGGAGGAAACGAATGTATAACCCAACGAGTGTTGAAGATTGAAGGATGGATCCCTCAGTGGTATGCCATCGGCCGTTGCCCATCTTAAAAAAATACCCGACGAGGTCTTTTCGCTCAAAAGGGAGGGAGCTGGACTCGATTGGTAATCCGTTGTACTGCCGCGATGAACTCCCTTCCCCACCGCCCCCGCCCCCGCCCACAACCCTGCCCCCAACCCTGACCCTTACCCCACCTCCAACCCCGACCCTTCCCCACTCCCTTCCTCGTCCACAAACCCACTCTTACCCCTGACCTCGCCCCCCACCACTTTCCACTCCCCTCGGAACTGGGGGAGAGGGAGGAGGGCGGGAGTGAGTAAGAGGTCAGTGTGGTTAGATTGGCCGTGGAAGTATTGAGAGTTCAACTTGAAAGAGTACTATCGTGTTTATTATAATAAATTAACCATAGGTGGAGCATTAAGCGTTGGCCGGCGAAACGCCTCACAGCTTCGGCTGATTTTTATTAGGAACAAGTGGGAAAATGATACCTAAGCCATTTAGTTCACAAAATTCGTATTCGGAGAACTGTAGGAAGGTTCTCCGATGACAAATTTATAAATAAGCACTACTTGGCTCTAGTTAGGCCTCATCTCGAAAACGCCACGAGAATTTTAGGACCCTACTCAGTAACATTCAGTTCGCGAAGCAAATAAGATATGAAGGAAAGCCGCACGCTTCGTTTATAACTGCTACGCGGGAACAGTAATGTGCAACACAGCTGATAGAAGGACACGGGTGGGAGCACGGCCGTCCCTGGGGATTGAAGGGCCCTGTGCAAACGAAAGTCGGGGGCTCCCCGTAACTTCGCATTCCCTTATTGATATTGTATCACCTTTTAAGCATATTTCATGGAAAGAATGAAATATACCGACAAACTGGGAAAGAGTTTCAAGAGATTTACATGTACGCTAGGTAGTAGGTAGGTAAATTCGGGTAATAGGTGGGTTTCCCCGCGCCGCTCAGTGGTCCCAAATCGAAAAAAAGGCGGCCAAAATTAATACCGCTGCTATTATTGCTTACTTACTTGATGTAAAGGTTGATCTCTTATGGTTTTTTTATCCAGTAATTTCGAATTTTAAGATATTTTTTTTGTATTTTTGATATTTTTGTTCTTATTGCAGCATTTGTTTAAACGATGAATTTAAAAATCCAAATGTAATTTAAGGTTATTTCCGCAATTGTAAATACAAATTATGGATCCGATAAATCTAATTTGATGTTTTCTTGCAGATATCAATTGATTACTATTGTTATAATTTGGACAATTTTTAAACAATTAATTTTAAATGAACCAAATGACATTTTTTTAGCTTCGCAAATGTTTGAATATATTTTATATCTAAGGAATCTAATTTGGAAGTTAATATTATTTATCTCTGATAATAATTATTACTCTACTTCATTAATTTTTTAAACAATTTATCATAACTAATTCCAGTGAGATACATGTAGTCATTTTTTCAAATTTCTTTTGACCTGCTAATGGCTTTTAAAGCGTTTTTTTTACCGTTTCACTGCTATCATAATACCTTCATTGAAAATTATTTTCAATGGAGGTATTATTTTTATAATTTTGCAAACATAGAAATGGATCGAAACAATGTCGCCTAACTCCTATTTTACTCGGGGTTTACGTCAGGTTATTGGTTCGATTGCAATAATCTCATTTGAGGCTGAGAGACTTGTAAAATAAATCACCCAACATTGCATTTGGCAATAAAATTTTAATCAGATGTAAGTACATTTATTTTGGTATTAGAATTATCAATGTAATAAATTAACTCCTCTCCCATATTTTTCTCATACATTTTTTAGAAAAAATACTAAACACACTCAAAATCATCGTCTGATAATTTTTTATCAGTCTCATCATCACTCTGCTCGCTCGATTCCTCTAGGGTAAGAAGACTCCTATCCTCGGCAGATAATTGCACACATTTTCATTTAATAACTCCTGAAATGATTGATGATATGGGATCTGATGTAAGAATTAATCTTCGAAATAGATCTTCGTTTGTGGCGATCCTGAAATATTTTCTTGTGTGGTGTTCCCGGAATCTTCTGATATCCTTATTCCTAGCCTCCATCGCCTCTCCGGACAAATTACCAATAGGGAGGAAGGCTTCCTTGGCGATTGCTGATCCATGAATTAGCAGCTTGTGGTTGACGGGTGGCATGTAATACCACGAATAAAGTTTCACGTACAAATCTGCTGTTGACTAACAGTATATTGCAAATACAGCACCATTTATCTCGTGGTCACAAGCCAAATCCTTAATTCCTATTTAATTGTTCATGCGACATTACATTGCTACATTTAATTATTCTTCCTCTTTCATTATTTTATCGGCAGTCTCATCTCCTTTGCTTCGATATCTCATCGATGTGTCAAACGAAAACTCAGCTGGTGATGTGCTAGTCCTACGATCCTTTGTCTTCCTTCTCTTTGCCCTCCCGCTGGATTCCTCAAACAGTTTTTTCGGTCGGCCAATTTCAGCTCTGTCAAACCGTCAAAGAGTAATAATTTTAATTTACACATTGAAGCAGGGAATACGGATATCACTGCCAACTCATCACATATCACACATTAGATACTCACTGGACGTACTGGGAAGATATTTATATAAAGCCGGAGGAAATTTCAATTTCAGCTGTAGTCAACTGCCAAACTTTCTTCTGAAAAAACTGTCAGACCGTGAGCTTTGCTCCCACTTACGAAGATATTTTGAGAAAAAAAACTTATCCGTAAACCGTGATAAAATATTTTTGGCATTAATATCCTCATTTAAATTTAATTTGCTGCTTAAGTAGTCCACTACCTATTGTTTATAAAATGATGTAGAATCTTTACCTTTCAATAAATTTTTCATGCATCTAAAGATGCATGACATTTCTCAGATCCATTAAAACTTTAGTAGAGTCTTTTTTTTTAAGATAAAAATTAACAAAATCTTACACACTTAATTACATTGATTGCACCACTTATAGCCACCAATTCGCGAAAGAGTATTGAAACTGGAAATTCACAACACCAAAACACTACGGGCTCTCCTCTTCAATGTTGATGTGTCTTGTTTTCCGAACGTAAAGAAAATCCAACCGCTTCCACACTTGATAAAAAAACTCACAACTCACGTCTTTCTCTGGCAAGGCATTGAGTAAAATTGAATTCTACCGAGAAAATGTCGGACAATCGATGCTTAAAAGTAACTTGCGCAGAGTTTGCCACAGGATGAGGACCGTGGTCCTATCATCGCCCTTTTCCTAGGAGCATCACACATGTTCAGGAGGACAAGGCTTACCCATTCACCCCCGGTGGCCTTGTGGTCAAATTTGCAAGTATTAGCAAAATTTTTCTTTGCTGACATGTTACATTCACTATATTCTTTTAAATAATACAAAAAACTCTGGGGAGAAAACAGGTGCTAAAAACGATATTGCACTTTTTATTTGAAAATTAAGGCAAAAAACGCTAAAAGTTTAAAAAAATACTAAAAATAGTAAATAGAACATAATTCTAACAGAACTTGGTTTAAATGCTACGCAAAGGTTTATATTATTATTGTATAATGTTTGTTGGCTAGATATATCGTCTAAAAGTTGTCCTCCATGTAGGTGAACTTTTCCGAAATCGACTGATTTCACGCGACTGGCATTTTCTCACTGAATGCTCCACGTTTGACGGGTCCCAGAGACTACTCTGATCAACGTAAATACCAATGTAGTAGCGTATATAGTGGACCATATCACGTCGAATCCAAATACACCATTCACAACTTCCTCACCGAAAATCGAAAAAATTACTTTTGGCCAGCTTTTTTCGATTTGGGACCACTGTGCGCCGTCATAAAGATGAAAACCCCGTAGGCGCGGGGCCCAGGGAAGCGGAACCTGTCGCACTACTCTAGGGACGGCACTGGGTGGGAGCCGCAAGAGACTCAGGAGAGTACAAGCTAAGCTTAGCTTATACTCTCCTGAGTCCTACATAATTTACCAATTCTGATCAGGTGAGTTTCAGATTGACACGGAGAGTATTATTTTTATCTCGCTCTATATATATAGAACTGACTGAAGCGACAATCGAAGAGAGATACACTACCAAACTGATAGGTATAATAGCTACCCCTTTCCACGCAAAATTAGTGATTTTACAAGAATAGGACGAGACGCTAATATAAGATACATTTTTTATTTATACAATTTTTTTCTGTTTCTTCATTTATAGTGGATGTGTTTTCCGTTTGAATAACATGCAAACATGACCCTGCGTATAATCGATGCCATAAAACGAAGTTAACTGGTTGTCCATTTTCGAGCCAACTATTATTATAGTTGATTGTAGCGCGTTGTAGTATGTTCCCCTCGCTTTTGAATCGCACTCTGGTTTCGAAAGTCTCTCCCCACGGGCTAAAAGAGGTGCAGAAAGAAGGCAGGGGTCGAACGGATAGTATTGGCCACACACTTGTCTCTTCGCCGCGGTGATTGCCCCATTCGGCTCTCGGGTGATATACGCGAATGCTGCCTAGGACCTGACTCCTCCACGACCCCATCTTACCCACCGCTCAACCCTGCCACTCGCGCAACCCCACCAACCCTCCTTTTTTGCCTATGTACCCTTCCCTCCCTCGGCTCCCCTCTCCGTGAACATGCTGCCTCCCCTTAAGCCTTCCCCTACTACCACTGAAGCTATGAAATCACGAGCGCCTCGTCAACAAGTTTTAGTTCTCTTTCATTCGGTCATCGGAGGAGGTGACCGTAGTAGCTTGTCTTTTACGTTTTGAAAATTCCTATATCCTGCATTGCTCTGTGAAGATTTATCTGCTCTTGCTGCAGAGAAGTTTAGCACGATGTGCACCCGTTGTACATCGCGAATTCGCGTTATATTTGATCTAGTGATTCATAGGAATGTTGTGTAGGTATTTATTTCGACGGCAATAACTCGAGGGAAGGATTGTCGGAGAACATATTTTTTAACGTAAATTATGGACTCCTTGGACGACGGCATGGTCAAATAACGCGTTTGCATGTGTTTTATGGGTGAGTACTATTACCTCATGGATTCTCAATTTATAATGCAATGCGAAAGAAATCTTTGTTAGTCTAGCCATCATTATAATTCTGACGTGGCTCATTTTTGAATTTGCTGGTATAGTTCTCCTGCATTAAACTATTATCTGATCCCATTTTTTTTTCAGTGTCAGTACTTGCTATGCTATGGGATGCCATTTGGAAGCCCTAATTGGATCAACAAAGTTCACCTCACTACCACGCGAAAACTCTCTCGAGAGAGTAAAGAGTTCACCGTTGCTAGTTGACATATTTTCGGTATTCGGCGGAGAAGTCGTGGACACCAGCGCCGTGTTTTAAAGTACACGGGACCACCAGAATGACCACGAGCGGAAGGCGGAACGGTCGTGATGAAAGAGCCTCTTGGATTACAAAGGTAACTTTTCTGTAGTTTTGAATTCAAAAATGTTACTGTAAATCTCTTGGAATTCATCAGTGGGCGTTTAATCTTTATTTTATCGCAGTTAACGCTGATATTGTTTTTTCTACCCGATTGAATTAAAACTTAATTTGAATTTCGTCACATTTTCAGTCATAACCAGAGGATTGACGGAGGGAACTTAATAAGAGGCCCTGCAAACTTAAGTTTTCTCTTCAAAGGAATGCTGTTTGATAATGGGCGGTTTGCTCTTCAAGAACCATCTACAGGGTCAAAATATTCATGATCGCTGCCAAAGTTTCGAAGGTCGACGGTTGAAACAATCACTGTGGCGATTCCCACAGGAAGACTGTTCATCGCACGCGAGGACTCTGGAAACTGGTTACCAGCGTCCATCGTGGAAGTGGTGAGTACCTTTATTTTACTTACTGTGTTAGTATCCGTGTTGCCTGACGTGAAATATCTATGTAGGGTAATTTCTCACGATGCATAATGATCAAAGCTGTGTAGCGTGTGGTGACTCGAAGCAAGCGTTTCGCGAGTAATAGACTGGAACTATTTTCATAATTAAACGCGCTTTTGTTTCTCATGACGATTAGATTTAATAATTAGCGTATGCTGTTGCTAGGATTTTGTGTTTCGGCGTATCATTCTTGTCATAATCATTGTTTTCCTAAGGCCAGGCTAAAAACGTTGTAGCTAGGGAAGTTAGTTTATAATACTACCGGAATAAAAAGGATGGCAGAGAGACAATGTATTGCGTATTCACTTGCGTTTTTTTAGACTAACCAATAATTCATGAAAGTGGCTGTACTAGCGTTAATTTAGAAACATACTGAGGTTATGTTTTTAACATAGAATACCTACCTCTACTGATAAATGTCTTGAAACACGTGACAATTACTGGAGAATGCGCCTTTCACTCAGTTGTGCCGGAAATGTCAATGAAACCTTGAGACAATAATGTACCACATTTGTTGTAAAGTTTTGTCATAATTTCTTCAAATTTAGGTAAACGGAGTTTTTGTTAGATCAATTTATTTAATTGAAAGCATATTGTTGCGAGAAGTAATTAGTTGGTTAAAAGTCTAACTAGATAGTCTTACATGGTTTATCCATGATGGATGACGCACGGGAAATGAAGTAAGACATCAGTTCTTATTTGTTTTGTTTGCACATGCCTGACGAAATGTTTATAAGAGGGACGATTGGAGAGTGCAATGGTTCTTTGAGCAATCATTTACTGTAAAGCATGCTGATGCAATAAGTCTGTAATTATTTTAGATCTCTATTTCGTAAAGCATAAATTGTTCTTTTGATAAATTGCATAGCTTTGGCACTTCATGAGATGTGCTAGTATACTGCCTAATTTCCTGGTAAGTTAATGAAACTAAATCTTAGTGTATTTCATATACGCGGTATTTTGCTGAGGGTGAACTTCCTGCATGATCAACAGCTGTGATTTTTAATGTTGCGAGAATTGTGGAAGGCCGAAAATTCGAGCCAATGTGTAATGGGTGAATTTTACTGTTCGAATTTGTCGGAAATGAGTTGGCATTTTACGCATGGGAGGGAGGAACGAGATGTTAATTGCGTTGTAGTTGGGAGTATAACCTTTTTAATATAGGTTGGTACCCCCGGTGTTGAAAGCGTTATCGCCAAGTAGAAATGTTAACTTAATGAAGTAATTACTTGTGACTGCTGTGGCCATTTTTTTGCTGAAACAATGAGAATGTCGCAGTCGGAATTATCATTATCAACTTTTAAAATCAGTGAATATTTTAATTTAGCGAGTTAGTATTTAATCTTAACTGGCCTCGGTCACCATGATGAGAATAGGCGTGACCTCAGGTACTCACACCGGGGCCAATGGAGGTACTGATCTATAAGCTCTCGCTAAAGTTCCTGGCGCTGCGCTGTGGGGGATTTTGGGACGTGGTTTTGCGGAACTCTGAAAACCTCGCGAGACAGTGGGGGAGGATGTGGAGACGTCAATTGTAGGGTCATTGTGATACCCTTTCCAGCATTAACATGTGATGTGACTGAGGGGGAGACGGGTTAGGTGTGGAGGGTAAAACCTGCCGTTTGCTTTAGACTGCTCTCCAAGTGACAGACTCTAGCAAAGTCGTGGCGATGGGTGAACTGGCGAAAAGAAATTTTTTATACTTACCTTCGTGAGCGGAATGTGATGTCAGAAATAACAGGTACATCCGCCGTGGTTGTGGGACAATAATCCGATGCGGGAACGCCTAATTTTACTGTCAAAGAAAAGATAATTGTAAGCATTGAAAACTATACAATACCTACTCACAACGAAAATGGTAGTTTTCATGAAAGTACATCTCTACGTACGTAATTGACTAAATATAATAGAAATATTCTACTGACCCTTCCTATTGTATCAAGAAAATAACTTGCCATTCATGCATCGATTTAGTTAAAGCCACAAATATTTTTCCGTATTAGTAGATACATTGTTTAAATTCATAGTATGTACAGTGGCGGAAGAAATTAACGCAAAGCTCGTTGGCGTCTGTAGATGCGGCGAACACGGGAACTGCCTATTGTAGACCACCTTCCGAAAATTTAACAGCAATATATCTCATACAACCGGGAGTTTTCAAAACTCATTCGCTTCGTACCAGTGGTATTAAATCACATGCATCGCAAGTTGACTACGCGTAAAATACACAACTGAGAGTTCTTTTTTTCAAATTATGTCTTCGCCCATCTCTCACCAAGTAGATGCCATCGGGGAATCTGTGAACGCAGCACACAAAATGAACATTGAAGCCGCTGGTCTGCATCACAGTTCCAGTGGTGTAGTGGGTAAAGTATCCGACTTTCGACCTGAAGGTCGCGAGTTCAAATCTCGGTGAAGCCTCATCAACTAATCCAACAAATGAAATCCGTTTTTCTGGCCATTCAATTTTCGCTTAATAGTGCAGGAGAACCGCAGGATGTAATACGATAAATGGAATGTCACAAATCTTTATTAATTAAAATTCAACCTTTAACTACCATAACAATTTTTTCCGGCAGTTGACTAAACAGTAAAATTTGACCACCTCTACTGAGTCGTCCCGCCCCGTTCGCATATCTCTAATACCTCCTGGCTATTCGTGCGATCTTATCGCCTCTCTCGCTTTATTTTCCCAAGGGCAGATACCTCGAGGTTTGGCAGGGCAGAGTGAAGGCAGAATTTCGAGCTGCTTAAAAAACTGGATGATGTTTGTTCTTATAGCCGTCGATTTTTCGTCCACACGTGTAAACGAATCAGTTCGTCGAAGCAAAAAATACACCTATAGGAAACCGAATATTAATTCGGCGAATAGAATTTGCATTTCCTCACGAAAAATGTATGTCCTAATAATGTTTCTAGCATTCTCATATTCTCAATGAATATATTATCATAGCATCTTTTGTTTCAATATTAGGGAAATATTTTTCGCACATCTTTTATTAGAATTTTACTACGCCATGGTCTCTTCAAGATTGAAAATAATGAACCATGAGTCTTTATATAGACGGGAATTTTCCTTGCGCAAATCAATTCTTACGTAATATGATTTTAGATAAACGCGTGAATATTTATTTCCCTCAAGCAGCTTTGGTATCTCCGTTAAGTTAGATGGAGAACTAACCTGGTTATGTGTCAATAAATATGCGTTACTTATTACCTTTCAGCTAAATTTAGCTGAATATTTAACCTAAGGTGTAATAATTTCTCCCAATCTCATATTACGCCACCACCCTTCTTTTGTTATTTTTCTCTACAATTTTGGTAAAAAACGCGAGTTTCTTGGCCGATAAACCAGCACAGGCCCCGATGAAGACGACTAAAATGTTAAGGTCAATTATTATTAAGATATACTACGTTGCTTGAATACTCGCAGGGACCTTGGTGAATTGAAGACTTTCTTCATATTATGAATCGATTCTAATTTTTTTACGTAATTTTATTTAGTAAATACTCACCTATTTTCCGTTATCAATAATTTACTCGGCTAATATTTCTCTATCATAAAGAAGCTCGCGTTTTTACCAAGATACGTCTGGGAAAAACCCAGTAGTGGACGATTTTGAGTTCACGCCTGGGCGTGGCTTAGTTTTGACGGGCCGGGAGTGTGCTGGCGCATAGAGGGAACTCTACGGAGCGACCTGTAAGTTGTGATTTTGGTCGTCATGCTGCCTTCTGTCTTCTCAACAATGGGGAAAAACTTTACTTACCAGCATGTAAGTGAATTTTGGTTACTGTGTAACAGTGGAACTCCAGATTTTTTTATTTTCACTAAACGAAATTCATTTTGTCAAATGTTTTGCGAACTATTGGCATGTAACATGTATCTCATTAACATCAATTTTTACTCCACACCCAGGACAATTCGAGGGTTCACACGTGCCACCACTCAAGGAGGTGGTTCATTGAATACAATGTCACCCAGTTGCAGTGGCCCGCGCGTAGCCCAGATCTCAACCCAATTGAAAATATCTGGGCAAATGTTATGAGAGAAATGCGGGAGGAAAATAGAAGGCCCCACAATGCACAATACTTGAGGGAAATGGTGGAAGAAGTGAGGGACAGGGTTCACCTATGGTTATGTTAAAATGTGGTTCAGTCAATGTCCCGGAGACTCCAACTAGTAGTAGAGAATGAAGGGGGATGGATCGATTATTGATTGATAAAAAATCTACCACCCTCTATCTAATTCTCGTTGATGAGTCAAGATGCATATGTGCACAAATTACTTTGTCTGAGAGAATTTCAAATACAATTAAATTGTTCCACAGGCTCTATGCACCTTTGAATAGTTTCCTAAATTGCATCATAATGAAGAATAATGACAGATAGGGGGAGGAATATCACGACCATTTTCGTTGTGGAAATGAAATATGCAAATTTAAAATTGCCATGTTTTCAGTGGGCAGTAGCTAATTCCGCTTAATCGTTCCTTAAATAATACTTTATTTGATGGACGTCTGAGATCATCAGCCGACTAACACTGTGACTTTTACGTTTCGATGATGGTTTCAAAAACTCTTTCTAAACTTTCCCGGAACAGACAATTATAGTGACTGTCACAAATTCAATCCTCTAACTCGCCAGAATATTAAAATCGTCAAATTCAAAAGGCACGTTCATAATAATTTTTTAAATCGACGAACATGGCAAAAATGAGAAATAGAAATAGCAGTTGCTCTAGTTTCTTTAATGTATCGCATTGATTGGTGGATGACTCTCACAATCAGTCCATTTAGTGAAACCTAAATATCGTAGTTTACATTAACTTCATAATTGAATTACTGAATGTGGAAAAATTTAACCTTCAAAAATTCCTATTCTTTGTACATCTCTCAAAAGGTTAGTTCAGAAATGTCTAACTCAGGTGTGCCACTTGGCTTAATATGATTACGATGAAGTTCTAGTGCGTACTCTCTTGCACCTTTTCTGAATTTATTCTGATTCTATCGGGATATTTCCTGGCTTATCTCCGATCTCTGGTGTCAATTTTCTAGTTTATCTCCAAAGCATTTCCTCACGTTGCCAGCCTCGGTGGCGGCAGGGCAAAGGGTAAAGTCCTAGCCTGCCAACCCTAAGGTGCGGGTTCGAATCCCTCTATCAGAGAATGAATGTCTGTGTACGTTACATTGAGTAATTTTAATAGATTTACTTCGCTGAAATAAAGACACCATTATTAAAGACACGTTATTTTGAGGTGCGCATGCATCTCCGTCCCTGTAATAATTTATCCATGTCCTCATATTACGCCATCCACCGCGCTTTTGTCCTGTTCGTTTCTCCACGACGCGACCGTTGGTTATCCATTTCCCACTACAATATTCTTCCATTATCTGCTATGTTCCCTGAAACACATTTAAAATAAATTAGATCACGATCATTTCCGCCAGAGGAAGTAGATATCTCTTCATCCTTCTTGCGTAATCGGTATCTCATGGGTGATCAGCAATGGGAAATCTTTCGATCGCATTGAAATTTCAAAGAATAAATAGTATCCTACAGTATTCAATTAAAGGGAAAATATTTTCTTTTGGACCATATTTCAAAAAATACTCAGTGACGTGCAATTATGGCCGATAATAATCTTTTGAAAACCTGTGATTTATGAATAAGTTATATAAATTTATGTTCAGTGCAGTTCTCATATTCTAAAAGCTAAATTAATCTTGCAGATACATATGATCGACTGTCATTAATATGGCAACTTACGTTTATGCCTTTGATATATCAAATGTGTAAAAGTGAGGGAATATGATATGGTCTGCAACAATTAGAATAAATATTCTGTTATGGCGATAGAAAAGTTTTTATCGACTTGGCCACAGGACATGCAGAAATGTTTACAACTAACGACGAATCTAGGCCTTGGTCAAAGTAAATCGTTTTATTTAAGACAACATACCAAATTTTTATGAGTCTATATCCTTTGCACGAATTGAGTTCGTAGATGCGATTAAGATGCTGTATCAAGGAAAAAAATAACTTCTCGAAAGATTGCGTTCAGATTATGATAACCGAATCAAATGCAAACAAACAAATTACCTAAATACGTTAATTAATTGCTTTCAAAGGATAATCAATGGTTAAAATGCGAAACAATAATTGGGTTCCAAAAGTTTTCAGTTGCTGGTCACATTTGCTACATTCTACATTGTCTACAAGTTACGGATGACCGGAAAAGAGTATTAATGAAAGAGAAATGATTGTGCTCTAAATTATTTCAAATATTAGCCGATTAAATTATTGATAACGGAAAATAGGTGTGTATTTACTAAATATAATTACGTAAAAAATTTAGAATCGATTTATAATATGAAGAAAACCTTCAATTCACCAAGGTCCCTGCGAGTTTTCAAGCAACGTAGTATATCTTAACCATAATTGACCTTAAAAATTATAGAGAAAATATGAACGACAACATTGAAACTACGCCGGCGACGTTAATGACTCAGGAGTCCTCATTATGTTATTGGATTTTTTAAGAAATTAGAGAAACGTATGCCAACGAAGATAGTGGAGAAGATTGTAGAGGAAAATAACAAAAGAAGGGTGGTGGCGTAATATGAGATGGGGAGAAATTATTGCACCTTAGCTTAAATATTCAGCTAAATTTAGCTGAAAGGTAATAAGTAACGCATATTTATTGACACTTAACCGTTAGTACTCCGTCTAACTTAACGGAGATACCAAAGCTGCTTCAGGGAAATAAACATTCACTCGTTGATCTAAAATCGTATTACGTAAGAATTGATTTTGCGCATGGAAAATTCCCGTTAGTAAAAAGACTCATGGTTCATTATTTTCAATCTTGAAGAGACCATGACGTAGTAAAATTTTAATAAAAAGTGTGGGAACAGGTGGGTAGAAACATTATTAGGACATACATTGCATTGTAACAGAAAACACTTTGTAAATATTTCCACACCAATTTTTTTTTTTATTCAACCGACCTAGGTTTCGACAAACATTGCCATTATCAAGGTCTAGTCTAAAACCTAGGTCGGTTGAATAAAAAAAAAAATTGGTGTGGAAATATTTACAAAGTGTTTTCTGTTACAATGCAATCTGTGACAATTTTCCACAAACTTTCGCCTGATACTTTAAAATCTATTAGGACATACATTTTTCGTGAGGAAATGCAAACGCTATTCACCGAATTAAAAGCTGGCTTACTAGAGATGTATTTTTTTGCTTCGACGAACTGATTCGTTCACACACGTGCGTACGAAAAATCGACGGCTGTAAGAACCAACATCGTCCAAGTTTTTAAACGGCTCGAAATTCTGCCTTCACTCTGCCCTGCCAAACCTCGAGGGATCTGCCCTTGGGAACATAAAGCGAGAAAGCGCATGAGGCGATAAGATCGCACGATTAGCCAGGAGGTATTAGAGATATGCGAACGGGGCGGGACGACTCAGGAGAGGTGGTCAAATTTTACTGTTCAGTCAACTGCCGGAAAAAATGGTTATGGTAGTTAAAGGTTGAATTTTAATTAATAAAGGTTTGTGACATTCCATTTTTCGTATTACATCCTGCGGTTCTCCTGCACTATTAAGCGAAAATTGAATGGCCAGAAAAACGGATTTCATTTGTTGGATTAGTTGATGAGGCTTCACCAAGATTTGAACTCGCGACCTTCAGGTCGAAAGTCTTTACCCACTACACCACTGGAACTGTGATGCAGACCAGCGGCTTCAATGTTCATTTTGTGTGCTGCGTTCACAGATTCCCCGACGGCAGCTACTTGGTGAGAGATGGGCGAAGACATAATTTGAAAAAAAAGAACTTGCAGTTGTGTATTTTACGCGTAGTCAACTTGCGATGCATGTAATTTTTTACCACTGGTACGAAGCGAATGAGTTTTGAAAACTCCCGGTTGTATGAGAAATACTGCTGTCAGTGGCGTAGAGAGGGGGGGGGGTCCGGTGGGTCCGGACCCCCCCCGAAATATTCATCTAAATCTACATACTACCCCGCAAGCCGCTTCAATAGGCGTGTGGCGGGGGGTGTTAGGACACCAGCCGTTTACATATAAAAAGGAAACGCTCCAATAAAATTACGCCTAGCACCTATTATAGTCCCTTATTGTTCGGGGGAAAAACGAATTTCCATACCTATCCGTTCGGCAAAATATCTCTCTTAATTTATCGTTTCTGTCGGACCTGGAAATATAGTGGGGTTCTAATATGATGTTCTCCGTGTCGCTATGAAATACATCTATTCTCAATTGTTCAAGCAATCTAAGCCTAGCGCGCAGCCTCCGAGTCTCTAGCGGCTCCCAGCCTAATTCGTTTAACATCTGTGTAACGCTGTCTGTACGCCCGTAGCAGTTTTTGACGAATCGCGCAGCTTTCCTTGGTATTTTATTAAGTTCCCGGATTAAGTCTTTCTGCACCGGATCCCATATGCTCGCTGCATATTCAAGGTGTGGCCGGACGACTGCGAAATAGCACCTCTCTTTCACTTTTTCATCCGAAAATCTTCCCACAAAAAACTTAACGAATCCTAGCTTCTTTAGAGCCCTGCCACAAATATTTCTTATGTGTTCCCCACGATAGGTCAGAAGTTATCGTAACTACTAGATACTTCACTTCATCTGTCGTCTTTATGTTAACACCATCCGCAGCATATACATGGGAATAGTTGGAACACCTCCGCAAGAAATGTACCGCCGTGCATTTGCTCAGATTAAGTTCGAGTCCCCACTCTCGGCTCCACACATGAACGTTGTTTAAATCCGATGATAGAATTTCAAAGTCAAAGTGATCACTAATTTCGAGATAGATGACAGCGTCGTCGGAAAATAAACGTATTTTATTGCTAATTCGAGAGCATAGATCATTTATGTATATAATGAACAAAAGGGGGCCGATTACGCTTCCTTGTGGGACACCTGATGTCACTTTAACTACATCAGAGCTAATTCCGTCTAGAACTACTTTTTGCTTACGATCACTTAGAAAGTTGCGTATCCAGTTTATTACTGTTTCGTTTAGCCCGCATGACTGTAATTTGTATAAAAAGTTTGTTGTGAGGTACCGCGTCGAAAGCTTTCTTAAAATCTAGGAATAATGCGTTCACTTGTCTTTTCGATTCACCAGATTTGAGAACGTCATGAAAAAGAGCGCGAGTTGTGTTTCACATGATCTACCTTTCCGGAAGCCGTGCTGACAGCCATGGAGGACGTTATGACTGTCCAGGAACGTCATGATGTTGCTAACGACGATATTGTCGAGTGTCTTGCCTATAATCGACGTTAATGAAATTGGTCGATAGTTCCCTGGGTCGTGCCTTTTTCCGTTTTTGAATATCGGTGTAACGTTTGCAATTTTCCAGTGTATTGGTATCTTCCCTTCAGACAATGACTTCTTGAATACCATGTCTATTAACGGTACGATCTGAGGCGCTAACTCCTTGAGGACACGCGCGGGTATTCCCTCCGGACCCGGAGATTTACTATTTTTTATCGACTGTAGCTGTTTAGTTATCCCATCACATTGAATAGGGATTTCTTTCATCGGTTCCTCAGTGAATGAAATGTCAAAATTACATGCAGTATCATCTGTAGTGTATACACTTTCGAAGTGGGAATTTAACGTGTTAGCTTTGTCAATATTTTCGGTGACAAGTTCGCCATCTTTATCAAATAACGAATCTACGGTTCAAGATTTTCCCTGAAGCTCTCTCGCATATGTCCAAAAAGTTTTCGGATTTTCTTCGAGTAATTCACTGAGTACTTTTTTCTTGAAATTTTGCAATGCAGTACGCATTGATTTCTTGGTTTTTGGGCGTTGCGCAGCGTAAATTTCTTTTGCTTAAAGTTCCTTCGCTTTGTCACCTAACGTAGTGGACTTTTTGAACAAGTTGTACATATCGGAAAGAAAAAAAAACTTTGTAAATTTCACATGAGTAAGTTTAATACGACCAGTTTCATCGCTTGTGTACAGTTTTCTCTGTCTCTTAAGGTCCCTGCTAACATCGGTGTTAATACCAGCGAGGTTCTTTACTGTCACATTTCAATTTTTGCGGAATATATTCGTTGATTCCCTGTCGTAGAATTTCTAATAAATCATCAGTGCTTTTATCCTCTGTTTTAGCTACGAAGTCCGTGTACGAATCATTAAGCATCTCGCCAAATTTTTTGAAGTTACGTTTATCAAATAAATTATGCGTTTCTGTTTTACAGCTGACTCTTACTTCAATTTTTAAGGTTGCAAAAATTACTCTGTGATCACTTATGCCGTCAATAATATCGAGTTGTTTTATCAACTTAGGATGGATTACTGCAAAAAGGTCTAATATTTTATTTCCTCTCGTAGGCTTGTCAACTACTTGGGAAAGTGAGTGGTTAGCAAGTTTGTTGAGTAAGATCTCGCTGATTTCTCTATTCCTAGAATTCGGTTTTACAGTGTAAAATCCAAATTTATAGATGGCAGATTAAAATCTCCCCCAATAATTATTCCACTTTTACTGTCTCTCACAGTAAATGCGGATATTTGATTTTCTAATTGGTAAATAACATCAACTTTGGAGTTTGGAGGTCTATAAAAAGAGCAAACATGTATACTCCTTTTTTTTCTATGTTTAATTGTACACCACACATTTCTATTTCATTGTCAGTTATTTCGTGGGTGGTGCTGTGTAAATGTGATTTAACTGCTAGAAAAACTCCGCCACCTGTCCTATCGCTTCGATCGCTTATGTATATTTTATATTCTGGAGGAAAAACTTCGCTGTCGCTTACATCCTCTGTAAGCCAGCTCTCGGTTCCTATGACCACGTCTGCGTCCTGAAATATATACTCGACTTCAGTGCGCTTGTTTTTAACGCTACGGCAATTAACTACTATAAAGTTAATGTCATATTTTGTAGATTGAGTGTCGGTTGGTTCTTTTCCACGCTTATGGTTATTAGGTGGGCGAATTTCACTGGAAGTGCTTATTACATTTGATATAATTTCTTTCACTGGAGTACGCGTTTTGGGAAAATTGTCACTATTTACCGGCTTTAGCGCTCCTAAGTGTACTTGGATGTGAACATTTTCGTAATGCGGATTTCCTTTGAGGCTACTTTTGGTTAAATAAAGACAAAATATTGAGACACATAAAAAAATTAAGTTTGGAGCAGGGGAAAGTGTACAAATAATAAATTATCATACCATTGTTGAAAAAGGTTTGTCCTTTTGTTTAAATAATAAATATCAAACGATACGTTTGGGCTCGGTCGCTCGGGTAGTGCAACTGCGGTGTTTGTATAGATGGCCGAGTTTCGACAGTGGACTGTCTCTTGTCTCGTTCGCCCTGTTTTTCAAAAATTTTCCCCTGGTTGTGGTCCCCCCCCCCCCAACGAAATTCCTGGCTACGTCACTGACTGCTGTCAAATTTTCGGAAGGTGGTCTACAATAGGCAGTTCTCGTGTTCGCCGCATCCACAGAAGCCAACGAGTTTTGCGTTATTTTTTTCCGCCACTGTACGTACCAAAGACCTTGATACAAATTTTATTAGATGGAAAAATCTTTTTTCTTGAATATTTGTAATTTATTTTTAACGCCATCGCTTCAGAATCTTGTTTTTCAGTGACAATGCGCACACCTACAGTTCACTTTTTCTGCCGTTGTCTCCTTCTGAACCGCATTCCGTATTTCCGCTCGTCCGTTTTCGGTCTCCGCTTAGCTTTCCGCGTTTTGTTAATGTGAATCTTCTTCAGCCTTGCCTCATGGAACTGATAAGATGGTGTTGGTAGTTACGTGAGCTTGTGTTTTCCACGTGCATCTGACTTGTGCGCAGCAGTGATTACGGAATTTTAAGCACATTTCGCGAAACAATTTTTGGTCCTCTGCCTCCCCTTCTCTCGTAGCTTTCCTAACCTCCCCTTCCTCCGTTCCCTTCTCCCCTTCCACTCCTACCTCTCCTCATACTCGCGCTGGTCTGAGCCATGAACTATTGCGATAGCTAAAAGTCTGTGTACACTCCTCCCGCCGAAGCCGCCGCATGGGGGAAGGGAGTGCTAGTAGACCAATAAAAAGAATTTAGGTAAAGGAGTGATTACATAAGTGTTTTAGTTACGATAATCTAGATATTATGCCCAGGAAGCTGCCTAAAGGAAAGTGGCAGGGGAGGTGACGGGACACCCAAATAATCATCATGGTTGACGTTTAGGACTTAATTAAACTCGCTTTTTCTCAACTTTTCCAGTTACTTAGTCTAAATCTACATATTACCCTGCAAGGTACTTAAAGGATGTGTGGCAGGGGGCAGTTATCACTAATGTTTACTGCACTGCAGCCTAATAAAGTTAATGAGGCTACTGTTGGGGCATTAGCAAAACTGCGAATGTTTGTAAAGATTTAACATTTCATCCTAGCCGCAATTCCCTTGTGTTTCACAACCCATTATTTAAATTTTTACTAAAATCAAGTCGCTCGTAGAAGGAAGCGTCTCATTTACTTTCGAATTTTTATTTCGTGAGTTTTACCTTATTCTTGGTCCCGAATGCTTGTTGCGCCATAGTGCCAGCGTAAAGGTTATGAGACCATTGTCTGTTAGGATCATTATCACCGTAATTATATAATCTAGTTACGCTATACAAATAAGATCTTTATTCACCGTGACTGATACAGAACGGTAAGTACGAACAAGACATCCTGTTACCGCATCTTACAAAAATTTGAAGCCATTGCCTTTTTCTGAGAAAAGGGACGGGTATAACTGTGGTGTACATGTTTGTTTTCTCATTAGTCAAATTGCCGTTGGTAGGGGAACGAACGAGGACATTAATGCCGATGAGTACCGCGATAGAATTAAGGAAAAATTATTGAATGGCATGTCAAGGTTGAAGAAAAATGTTCAATATGCGATAGGGGTACCGTACAAGATAAGGTCTCTTGGGTTGCGTGTGACATCTGTTCGAGGTGGTATCATGTGAAATGCATAGACGGCAATTCGAAAAGGGAAGATTATGAGACGAGGTCATGGGTTTGCGATCCCTGCGCAACATGGGTGAAAAGGAAAGGGGAACAAAAGGAAGGTGCGGGAGTTTAAAACATTAATAATTATTAAACATTACACATTGAAACATTATTAAGAAATTAGAAGACCACAAGGGAGGTGTAAGGTAATACTGAGTTCATTGCCTTCGAAACGCGCTCCAGGTTACTTCGGAATCGGGTAGCCTGGAGGAGGAAGGAGGTTACGAAGAATTAGGTAGGGGAGGTGTAAGGTAATACTGCCTTCGAAACCCGCTCCAGGTTACATCGGAATCGTGTAGCCTGGAGGAGGAAGGGGGTTACTTGAAATTAATTGGTTAATTGGGGGTTAAATTTTAATTGCTCGTCCTTTCCGTGGCACTTTCTCTCCGTGCAGGCATACATCCTTGTATGGGCAAGGATGTATATCTTGGTTTCTCATATGCCTACAGGCAAACTCTTTTCCGTAAGGGTAACTCCCTTTAAAAAAGAGAAACGCGTCTAGCTGGTAACCTCTGAGGTGACGGGGAATAACCAGTGAAGAAGAGGCAAGACGTTAACACTCAATGAAGGAATCAAGTCATTCAGCATCAATTAGTCATCTATAAAGCTATATGTTTTAACGCGCGGTCCCTTATTGCAACACCGCTTAAAATATTGAATAAGTATCTCACTTAAACATTCCATCCTGCGCATTGGTAAATATTCCGCAATGCCGCTCTGACAGGAGGAAAGTATAAACGCAAGGATACAAATGAAAGTTCATGGTGGTGTCTGTCGTAGGCATCAGCCTTCTATTTTAATGTTGTGGATGCAATGTTTAACATAAAACCATTCAGGAAGCTTACTGAAGTAAAGGAGAGATTACGAAAGGAATGGTTCATGTCGAGGGTCTGTTGAAGGAAAAGCTAACGCCTTGTTTATGTTATCCTCAGGATCTACAATGGCGACCCCTACTGTTTTCGGTCACCAACTGCTAGGAGACTCTCACTTCGTGAGATTAGGGAATCGTTTGGGGTACCCGCTGGAAAGTGGTAAGATTATCCAATCCATATTTGCATAATTGAATTCCTACGTGTAGTCAACTTGTAAATTGTACATTATGTTATTCCCTTCAGTGCATCCACGGCGAATAGGGCTATGTGTTTCAGGCCAGAATGTGCAACCGTTGAGAAAGGCCGTGGAGAGAGACGGCCCATTCAGATACCGGGTGCTGGTATTGATCGGGAGCAACGATCTGCGGAATGTAAGTAAACGAAATGTACCACGATTTCCATTAACAGTCCGTTGCAAACATTGTAAACAACAACTCGTATCTTTCAGGGCTGCAAACTCGGAAGCCTTCGGGGAGCGATGAACCTCGTGTCCCTCATGAGACTGGCGCCAAGGGTGGTCGTACTGACTGTTCCCCCGACGCCAGCCATGGGGGACTAACCCAGCTACCGGAGGACACTACTGGTGTTCAACCGCTGGTTATTCCGATATGAGCGATGTATGTTTGATGATACTGCTAATATTGTAACTAATATCGCTAGTAATAGAGTAGATGTAGAAAAGGGGTGAATTAATGAAATCCATGGCATCCATATAGGATGTAATTTTGTATTAATACATAATGAACATACCGTTAACCTACTTACACGAAAACCACAGGCGTGGTATGCAGGTATGTACATCAATTGTAACCGAATATGACTAAGATACGAAAGCCTCTTCCATGGACGGAGTGAGGGTCATTGACCAATACCCTTATCTAGTAAGAGAGAATGCTGTAAGGGAGGAGTATTTTGAGAGGTATGTTCCGCAACAGTGTCAAAAGGTTCTTAAATGGCCACCATATAATGTTCATTCAAATGTATGGAAAATAATTCATTATAAAGAAAATATAATATTAATTATCATTTGAAATCTTAACTGAACGCGTTTTCCTTTCAGGTGGATGGGAACAAGGAGAAGGATCCGAAAGGATGGAATCCACCTAAACTCGTGGGGGATGGATGTCCTCCTTGAAATCAAGTGGGAACTGTGGTAAATGCTAGCAGGCGGTTTCTCATAGGCCTACAGGGGATCTCTTCCGCAAGGGTGCAACCCAATAAAAAGAGAAACGCATCTATCTGGTAACCTCAACGGGTGATGTGGAATGACCAGACAGAAAAAAGTGAAACCATACATAAGGGGTAAGTACTGCAAAGAATATTATACACAAGAAAATGCACAGGCAAAAGAATATTAACAATGACAGAAAAATGTGATAAAAGAAAAAAAGATAACTGCTATTATCTCTAATAATATCTCTGGACGGATAACTCCATTGTGAGCCGATATATGGGCGCTTGCTTCGCGTATTATTCGCGCGGGGCGGTAAGGTGGTTAGCCGGCCCTGGGTGTCAAACTTGGAAATATGAGTAACTTTTGTTTATTCCATCTTGAAGAGTACATTACTACCAGTAAGTACTATGAATTTAAATAGGATCTCTGGACGAATAATTCCGTAATAAATCGGTATGTAAGCGCTTCCTTCGCGTGTGATCCGCGCGGGGCGGTAACGTGGTTGCCGGCCCTGGTTGTGAAAGTAGGGAATATGAGTATATTTTGTTTAATTTATCTTGAAGAGTACATTACTGCCAGCACGTACAATAAATTTATATAGGATCTCTGGACGGATAACTTGGTAATAAGCCGATATATGGGCACTTGCCTCTTGTGAGGCTGGGGGGTTACGTGGTTAGCCGGCCCTGGGCCACAAAATTGGGAATATGAGTATATTTTGTTTAATTTATCTTGAAGAGTACATTACTGTAAGTACACACAATAAATTTAAATAGGATCTCTGAACGGATAACTCCGTAATAAGCCGATACATAGATGCCTTCTTCGCGTGCGACTCTCGCTGGGCGGTGACGTGGTTAGCCGGCCCTCTGTATCAAACTTGGGATAACTTCGCATGCAGTCGGAAGGTGACCCCTTGTCTCGTGAGGGGCTCCCCCGGTAACGTGCTTAGCTGGCCCTCAGTGAATAATATGGGATAACTCCGTAAGCAGTTGCCTACGCTTGCTTCGCGTATCTACATCTACATCTACAAAATACCCTGCAAGCCACCTCAGGGGTGTGTGGCAGGGGGTGAGCAATCACCAACATGCACTACACTATACCCTAAAGTTAGTGTAACTACGAATAATTATGCATTAGCATAAATCGCTAATGCTTGTCATGAGGCGAAGCCTCACAAGCATGCAACACTACACTACAGTTGTTATCAAAATGGAGAGTGACCTCAACACACATGCACTCCACAACCACACAGATGGACAGGGACTCAAGACCCATGCAGAAATCATGCTAGGCGTGCTGCTAGTATGTACTAGGTAACAGACAAGGATTCAAGTATCAGGAGCACTACCACTACTAAGACCTACACTACCTAACGACAAACCTAGATAAAAGTCTCATGGCAGCTATTATGGTTCCTTATCGTTCGTGGGAAAAATGACATTTTAAATCTATCCGTTCTGCAGTCTAGTTCCCTAATTTTACTCTCATGATCTGATCTACCGTAGTATGTCGGATTTCGTAAAATATTATCAACGTCGTCAGAGAATATACCCGTTTGGAACTTACATAATAGATTTAGTCTAAATTTTAATCTACGGTCTGAAAGCTTTTCCCATCCCAGTTGCTGCAAAAGGTCAGTAACACTAACGAGTTTATCATAACGGCCTTTAACATATCTTGCCGATCTTCGCTGCACGCGTTCTAACTCAGTTTCCAAGCCTATCTCATAAGGATCCCAAATACTGGTGGCATATTCCAAGTGGGGTCTAACGAGGGAGAAGTAGCTGATTTCCCTAACTTTATCGTCGCACTTTCCAAGTACTCTCTTAACAAATCCCAACTTACGACCAGCCGGACCGGTAATTTCCCGAATATGTTTACTCCACGACAGATCATTAGTCAGTTTAACTCAGAGGTACTTAACGGATTCTACGGTCTCTAATTTTATGTTGTTTATGCAATAGCTGTTACAAGGAGCGTTTTTCCGTTTCCAAAAATTCACAACGCATTTTTTCAGGTTTAATTCTAGCTGCCACGCATCGCACCACTCTTGTATTGCCTCGAGGTCCTTAGTTAGCGCTTCCTTGTCATTAAAGCTACGAATTTCTCTATACATCACTGCGTCGTCAGCAAATAATCTAAGCTTACTGTCAACTTTGTCACCGATGTCGTTTATGTACAAAAGGAACAGAAGCGGGCCTATGACACTTCCCTGTGGGACACCTGATGTGACTTTTACTTCATTAGAGATAGCGCCATCTAATACAACCCTTTGCACGCGATTACTTAAGAATTCTCTAATCCAGGAAATTACGTCGTCGTCTAAACCGTAGGATTTTAATTTCATGAGTAGCTTACTGTGGGAAACTTTATCAAATGCCTTTTTAAAGTCAAGAAAAATTGCATCAACTGGAGCGTTATGTTCACCCGAGACTAAAATATCGTGAGTAAAAAGTGCTAATTGAGTTTCGCAAGATCTTCCCTTTCTGAATCCGTGTTGTGTTTTTGTTAATAAGTTTTCTATATCGAGGTGTTTCATAACTGAACTAACAATTATATGTTCAAGGACTTTGCAAGAGATAGATGTGAGAGATATCGGTCTGTAGTTCGATGGCTGTTCCTTATCACCGCTTTTGAATATGGGAGTGACATTTGCAATTTTCCAGTCCATGGGTACTTTGTGTTCGTTGATGGATTTACTAAATATATTCTGCAAGTAGGGTGCTATTTCACAAGCTAATTCTCTATACACGCGGGCAGGAATTTCTTCAGGACCTGGGGATTTATTTGGACTTAAAGATTTTAGCAAGTTTTCTATTCCTTGAGTGCAAATATCGATAGGCGGCATCTTTTGCTGGAAGTGATCATTTAACTTTACGGATGTAATCTGCGATGACTTGATGAACACACTTTTAAAGTAGGAATTTAATAAGTTGGCCTTGTCCGTGCTGCTTGTTAATAATTCGCCATTTTCGTTTCGTAGTGGAATAACTGTTGATCTATTGCCTTGAACTTCCCTTACGTATGACCAAAATGCCTTTGGATTGTTCTGTAATTGTTCTCCTAATGTTTTTCTTTTAAAATCCATGAATGCATTCCGAAAGGCTTCCTTTGTAGTGGCTCTAGACAATTTGTATTTTTCAAATATTAAATTTTGATCACTAGTGGACAAATCTCTACGGAGTTTTTTCATCTTGGCGTGGCATACTCTCTGACGTCTTAACGATTTTCTCACTTCTGCATTGTACCATCTTGGTTCGCTGCCCTCTTTTTTTACTTTACTTGGAATGTATTTTCTGATCCCTGAATGAACGATCGAAAGAAAAGCTTTCCAACTACCCTCGGTGTCTAACTTTAAGCTTGATTCCTGGAATTCGGGAAGAGAATTTTTTAGATGACTCTTAAACGCATTGAAATCGGCTTTTTTTAAAATGTAGTATTTTCTTCTTTCTTTAAAACTTTTAATGATACTCAAGGAGAACTTTGCGGTAACTACTCTATGGTCACTAATGCCCTCAACAGTGTTTACCTTAATTACTTGTTGCGGTATATTTGTTGCCAATAAATCAAGAATGTTGTCCCCTCTGTTAGGCGTCGTAGCTATCTGATGTAGGGCATTTGATGAGAACGTGTGGAGCAGGGACTCGCATATATCTTTGTCTCTTCCTCCTGATATGTAACTGTAGGTCCTCCAATCTATAGAGGGCGTATTGAAATCTCCACCTATGATTAAATTTCTTTCGGTGTTCCTGGATGTGATGTTCTTTATTTGTGCTTCGAGTTCTAAAATTGAGGTGAATTGAGTGAATTGAGGTGCTTCGAGTTCTAAAATTGAGGTGAAATTCCGCGTATTATTCGCGCGGGGCGGGAAGTCCTTCCGAAGTGGTTAGCCGGCCCTGGGTGTCAAATTTGGGAATATGAATAACTTTTGTTTATTCCATCATGAAGAGTACGTTACTGCCAGTAAGTGCTTTGAATTTAAATAGGATCTCTGGACGGATAACTCCGCAATAAGCCGGTATGTCAGCGCTTGCTTCGCGTGTGACTCGCGCGGGGCGGTAACACGGTTAGCCGGATATGAGTGTCAAATTTGGGAATATGCGTAACTTTTTCTTTATCATTCTTGCAGAGTATACTACCACCAGTAAGTACTATGAATTTAAATAGGATATCTGGACGGATTAACTCCGTAATAAGCCGGTATGTCAGCGCTTGCTTCGCGTGACTCGCGCGGGGCGGTAACATGGTTAGCCGGCCCTGGGTGTCAAATTTGGGAATATGAGTAACTTGTCATTAATCATTCTAGCAGAGTACATTACTTTGAGTATGTTTAATAAATTTAAATAGGATCTCTGGACGGATAAGTCAGTAATAAGCCGATATATGGGCGGTTGCTTCGTGTGTGGCTCGCGCGGCAACGTGGTTAGCCGGCCCTGGGTGCCAAACTTGGGAATATGAATAAATTTTGTTTAATCCATCTTAAAAGAGTACATTTCTGCCAGTACGTACAATAAATTTCAATACGATCTCTTTACGGATAACTCCGTATGAGGTCGATATATGGGCGCTTGCTTCGCGTATGACTCGCGCTGGGCGGTCTGGGAATGTGTAATTTTTATTAAGAGTACATTGCTTGTAGTATATTTATTGTAGTTATTTCAGGGTATAGCGTGTTATTTCTGGGTGTAGCGTGTTATTTCACGGTTTAGAAGCGAAATGGTGTAATTTAAGTGTCTAAAATGAAAAGTAATGAATTATGTTGACAGCACTGAAAATTAGAACTTGGGGTGGATTTTTTGGGGGCTAACTTCCTCCGCGTAAAGGCAACTATAAGAAACATAGAGGAGCTATTCCTCAACATTATCTCCATTAATTAACAGGAAATTATATTAGCCAGTCAATGAAAAGCAAAAACTCGTGCAATCCAAGCATCTAAAAACCGTAAATAAACAAGTCACGGTATGTAATAAGAGTTAGACCCTCAAACACACCATAGCTGTACAGCGGTGATAGCTTAGTGGTTAAGCTGGGCGACTGAGTGGAAAGGTATCGAGATCGATGCCTTGATGTGTTACATTTTTTTACTCTTTTTTCTTAAGTTTTTATTGGTTTAATTTTTATATAGTGTGTTCTTTTCATCGTTACTTCTTTGAAAAATATTTTAGGCAATTTTTAAAATGTAAATAGAGGCGGGAGTAGACTTTTACCCCGTCTACGCTCCGTTAACACTCAAAGACGACGCTTCGTTTACTCTCCGGTGTTCCACTTAATGATCCCCAGACTCTCCGTTCACCCTCCCTTGTGGCTTGGTCAACTCCTCCTTCACTCTCCGATAGAAGCTTCATTGACGCCCCTTCACGCTATATTTTCGCCAGGGTTTCGCTAACTTATTTACTTAACTTTGCATTTTGTGTATGTACACTCGTATGATTAGGCTAGATGCAAACTCTCGTATGATTAGGTTAGATACAAATACTGGTGTCAGGCGTGAATTCATGGAATTATCCTATGTACTTCGAAATGCTAAGATTGCCTACTTAGCTTACTCTTAGATGAGAAAAATAACTTATTAATTCCACATATTGTAAATAAAAAAAACTGCAAATTTCCTAATTTGTTACTTTCATTTCATGATTTGTTTTCTCAACTTTAAAACAATTTTTGACGCATAGTTTTATGCCTAGGTTTTGTTAATCTTCCGTCTAGTGTCATGGACATTTCCCTTTCAACTTTTGTTTATAAAAACTAGTTCACATAGTATCTGATGAACTTTAACAATTGGCACAGTGTGTTAGCTTCGTGTATTTGTTATATGTATAATGAAATGCATATCGGATAAAACTCACTCCGTCACCCACCCTTGAGGTGGCTTTCAGGGTATTTTGTAGATAGGGATCTGAGGGATATTAGAACGCAACAGTCACTCAGGACCCCTGCTCGTTAAAAATCTTATAACTGAGATAAACTCTTAAATAGTTCGTTCGCTGTCAGAAATAAAACTTAAAAATAAAAGGCTCCCACGTCACAAATGATCTATGCCTGTAACGGGGATATTAGGACACCATGTTCGTTCATCCGAGCAGATTACTTATACGAAAATAAATAGACAAATGAGTTTTGTGTAAAATACTCCGTATGATAGTCCTTTGACTCTTATCATTTGTCGTTGAAAAATTAACTTGAACCGTACATTAAATAAAAGGACACTATCAGTAGTTCATCTTTTTGAAATTGTTTTTTGGTGAAGATGTCGGCGATATGTGAAAAAAGTGGTGTTCAATTTAAATCCTAATTAAGGCTCATCTAATGACACTTAATTTCTCAGTACCTCACTGCAACTCCTTGCCATTTGCCCTGATTTTTTTAAATCTTCATGGCAGTCATTATGTACTCTTCATGGCTAGAATTTTCCTTCTTTCGACGTGAAATGGGCTCGCTTCCATAATGTCCACCAGGATATTTCCTCCACACACACTTGTCTTAATTTGCTAAATTTTTCATAGACTAACAGATTTTACAGCATTTGCTAGGTCAAACCTTGTTTTGCGTATCATACATTGCTAAACATCACACTACATGTTAAAATAAAATTTTTCAATTTTTTTGTTGAACTTCAGTCTCTTTCAACCGACAGCATATTGATTTCCATCCGGAAAAACACATGCATTTTTCCGAATTTTCTTCTAGTTAAAATGTTTCATCATTAAATACCTAGGTCCACTCTTTTATATAGGTACACGTATTCTTGCTCCATTTTTTAATATGCAATATCAGCATCATCTTCAGTTAGATACTGGTCAAGAAGTCTTTGGACATTTTAATATTCCACGCAATGAGATTATAATTAAAAACTGAACTTGTCACCATTATCCGGCTGGTTTTCTAGTGGGATATCTCTAGCAAAATAAAGAACAATTGTACCTATTATTGACTTTGTCAAATGGCATACTTCCAATTAACCTTCCTTCACCCGCAAAATTGCATGCTTTTTTTAGTGTCAGTGCGTCCATGTATGGCATTGGTCCACTCAAGTTTTTATTCATGTTGTATTCCTAGTAAACAATATCGCCATCCTCTTCAGTAAGATACTGGCTTCTTTTATGACCTCGGTCCGCTCCATAATAATTAGTCTTGTTGCATTCTTAGCATCCAATATGGGCATCTTATTCAGTAAGTTACTGGTCAAAACGTCTTCCGTATTTACATATTCAACGCAATAAACTTTACATGAAAAATTAACTTGTCAGCAAGTCTTCTAGTGGGTTCCTATATCCAGCAAGTTAATGCAACGCAATGAGCTTAAATGAAAACTTAAAAAATCACCTTAATCCAGCTAGTCTTCTAGTAGACTCCCTACAGCTAAGAAGAGAATCATTTCATTTCAACAGCTGTTACCTTAAAAGGCAAGAGACATGTTGGTTTCCCTGAAAGAATTATCTTTAAAGATCATTTTCAATATTCTTTTTTCTCGATTGGCAATGTTTATTCGTAAATAGCCTCGGTCCACTCCTTTGATGATCCTCCAATGATAAATGAACTTGTGTCAGCAATTCTTCTAGTGGGCTCCTATATCCAGCAAGATAATCTTTTAATTTCAGCGTTTGTTACGTTAAAAACAAACGACATAATAATTTTCAGGATATAGACAGTATGATCTTCCAGTCCCAAAATCACATGAGTTTTTCTCTATTGGCAATATTTCTGGATATATACCATCGGTCCGCTTGGTTGTATTTATTCTTGTTACATTTTTAGTATATAATATAATTATCCTTTTCCGTAACATATGGGTCAGTCTTCGTTATCTTATATATTATTACAGGTCTTTTTCTGTCATTCCGTATATGCTCAGTTAATACTGCACCTACATTGATAATGAGGTATCATTTTAAACGTTGAATCACCGGCTTCTGACGAAAAATAAAATCTCAATCTCAAATTTCACTATTTACCCATTAATTTGACTTAAAAGTTTCGATAAACACTCTTGCCTGTATTGTATTAATATGTTTTGTATATTTTTGAAAGAAAACTAGTATAAAGAAAGTACTTTATGATACACCTTCTTCTCTATTTCAAACCCAATTACACATGTTTCCTTAACATTCCCTGATAGTGAAAGTGCGAAATTTTCGCACGGGTTTTCAATATTCAAGGCAGTGATCTTCAAATGAATACTAGCCTCATCTTAATCTGGCTTCTACTTCTAGTAGGCTCCCTAAAGCTAAGAAGAGGAGTTTCAATGTATGTTACCTAAAAAGGGAAGCGACGTGTTACTTTTCATGAAACCGACAGTATGACATATCATCCGCAAAATCATATGCTTTTTTTCTCAATTAGCAAGGTTTCTTCATAAATAGCCTCGGTCCACACCTTAGTATTTATAATTTCTTTTCATATCTGCCACATATTAGAATGCAATGTGAGCATCATCTTTAGTAAGATACTGGTCAAACAGTCATCATTATTTAAATCTTCGTGGCGAAGATCTTCAAATGAAAAGTAAACTTCTTAATCCAGCTACTCTTGTAAGAGATCCCTACAGCCATGATTTATTTACTTTCAATGTCTATTGCCTAAAAAGGCAAGCGACGTGTTATTTTCATGAAACCAACAGTATGACCTATCATCCGCAAAATCACATGCTTTTTTCTCTATTGGCAATGTTTCTTCATAAACAGCCTCGGTCCACACCTTTTTATTTATTCTTTCTTTTCACCTTTTCCACATTCTTAGCATGCAATATGGGCATCATATTCAGTAAGATACTGGTCAAACAGTCATCACTATTTAAATATTCGTGGCGAAGATCTTCAAATGAAAAGTTAACTTCTCTTAATCCGGCTACTCTTGTAAGATATCCCTACAGACAAAAAGATAATTTTTACTTTCAATGTCTGTTACCTAAAAAGACAAATGACTTGTTAATTTTCATGAAACTGACAGTATGACCCATCATCCACAAATTCACATACTTGTTTTCATATTTTTAACATTTGGGTCAGTAATCGTTGTTTAAATATTCAAGGCAGTGATCTTCAAATGAGTACTAGCCTCATCTTAATCTAGCTACTACTTCTAGAAGGCTCCCTAAAGCCAAGAGGAGTTGTTACCTAAAAAAGCAAGTGACTTATTACTTTTCATGAAACCGCAGTATCACCTATCATCCGCAATAACACATGATTTTTTCTCGATTGGCAATGTTTCTTCATAAACGGCCTCAAACCAGATCTTTGTATTTATTCTTTTGATCTATTCCGCATTCTCAGTATGCAATATGAGCATCCTCTTCAGTAAGATACTGGTCAAAAAGTCTTGATGATTAAATTATTCGTGGCAAAGGTCTTCAAATGAAAAGTAAACTAATCTTAATCCGGCTACTCTTGTAAGAGATCCCTACAGCCAAAAAGATATTTTTCTTTCAATGTCTGTGACCGAAAAAGGCAAGCGACGTGTTACTTTTTATTAACCCGACAGTATGACATCATCCGCAAATTTACATACTTTTTTCTCGATTGACAAGGTTTCTTCATAAACAGCCTCTGTCCACACCTTTGCATTTATTCTTTTTTTCTATTCCGCCTTCTTAGCATTCAATATGAGCATCCTCTTCAGCAAGATACTGACTAGTCAATGTTAGTTCGTTTAATATTCAACGTAAAGATCTTCAAATATATACTAGCCTCATGAATTTTGCTACTCTTCTAAGAGGCTCCTTACTGCCAAAAAGAGATTTACTTCCAAGCTATGTTATCTATTAAGGCAAGCGACATGTTAATTTTGATGAAATCGGCGGTATATCCTTTCAATCGCAAAATCACATGCTTTTTTCTTGATTGGCAATTTTTCTTCATAAACGTCCTCGGTCCACTCCTTAATTTTTACTCTTGATACATTCTTAGACAGATGCATTCTGCATTCTCTAATCTAATATCCTGGTCTAAAAGTCTTATTTTTTAATACTCAACGTAATCAGCTTCAAATGAAACGGAACTTTTGCCACCATAATCCAGCTAGTCTTAAAGTGGGCTAACTATAGCCAGCAAGAGAATCTATTAATTTGTCTATTATCTAATAAGGCAAGAGGCATGTTAGTTTCCATGACATAACCAGCAAGTTCTTTCATCTGTTGAACCATATGGGTTTTCTCGTATGAAAATATTTTGAAATAATGGCAATGTTGTGGTTTTCGCTTTGTTTTTCAATTGTTCTTAATTCATCTTCTGGAACATGGCAAACAAATTGTTTTCATATTTTGTCCGAGTCTTGACGGTGATGTTGTTTATTAATGTAACTTCGTCTGGATTTTTTTGGAATAAATTTCCTCCTGGTTTCTATATTCGTCAGTTTGATTCTGTTTTCGGTTTGCCGTCTCTCTCTTAAAATCTCTTCGTTAACGGTTTTAAGAACTCTTGGAATAATAATATCTTCAATCCTACACTCGCTAGTCATTCATTTAATATGCCACGTAAAGGCCAACAAATCCTTATTATTTGTTTTGCTCACGAATCCAAATTCTAGAGTAAATTTTCTTGGCATATTACATCTAATGGCATTCAATTTCTGACCTGGTTTGAAATCTGCAGCTGTATCCATCTCTTCACTTTCTTGCAGTGAGTTAGTTTCATTCTCTCCGCTTCTTCACGAAGTGGTCAGACGAAAATAGTGTTCTCCATTACGGTCTCCCTCTTACAAGAGAAATGGATTGATGTTCTTTTTAGTTGCCTCTGTATTTTTACCTTTAAAATTAAACAGCCTGTGCTATCTTTTTGAATTCTTTCATAAGTTCTTTAAAATCACTATTCATTTCAAGGATGCACTTACGGGAAATGGGATGGATGGAAGATTGCAACAAATTTTCGGAAGAATATTACAAAGGTGATCTACTTTTCCGCATACTGTAGTCCATTATTTCAAGGAGTCTTTTATCTGATCTTTGAAGTTGGATGTTAGGTTCAGAATATATCTTAATTGTATGATAAATATTAATATCTCATACCAAACTAAATTCGTCAAGCTTACATACATTCAAAAGGTGGTACTTCAATAATGTACTGACAACTCCAACACACTATTGAAGAACATTTGGGTTAATAACTTATGGACGCGAAATTGGTTAGTATTTCGCAATAAAATGTATAATTAAGGGGGCTCCTCGTCACAAACGATGAATGCCAGTGACGAAGGATGTTAATACTGGAAATTCTTTTTTGTTTGTAAAGATTGTGAAATCGTAAACCTTTCTGTGAGCGCTGTTGAAGCAAGTTATGCGTATTGTTAGCGGACATGGTTTTTACTAAAGTAGTCCTTTGAAATATTTTTAAAACTAGTAGCTTATTTTAGCTAAAATACATTCTTGTGAGTTTTTACATTCCCACCAGCCATTTGTGTAGGGATATTCAAACATTCGCACGCACACATGGGAAGGGGATATCATCATGCTGGTCACCGGCGCAGCAAAGGCGTTTATCGGCGCTGGAGCTCTTCATTTTGCCTCTCTATATCTTCAGCTTCCTGATGATTGTGAATGTGATGTGTTAGTGTCTTGTGCATGGTCATTATTGTGTTGTTTGTGGTGGTGCCTTGTTTGTACAACGTGCATTGAGGGATCGTCGATGGAATGTGTTGAGCAATGTCTTGTGCATGGTCATTATTGTGTTGTTTGTGGTGGTGCCTTGTTTGTGCAACGTGCATAGAGGGATCTTCGATGGAAAGTGTTGTGCTAGCGTCTCGTGTATGGTCATTATTGTTTAGTGGTCAGTTATGTTGCATTGTTTGTGATATGTGCATGTGCATCGATGGATCTTCGATGGAAAGCTGAGAATCGGCCGCCGTCGCATTAGTATGAAATGGGTTCCCATCAGGAACGCATCGTAGGGCCTTCCACGGGCTTTTAAGTAACCTCACTTCAAAGGAAACTAAAGTAAACTCCCTTAAGGGAAATGACTCTTAATTCCAAGAAGTTGGAATTATGTCTTTAAAAAATAAGTTACCTCCCTTATGGGAACCAGATTTAAAGAGGTAGGAATTAGGTTTTCGAAAATGTCTTTACGGTTTAAGAGTAAGATTTTTTTTCCTTGTTTATTATCACGATTGGAATTTCCCTGGGGTTAAGTTACTTTACCCAAGTAACTTATCTACTCGAATACAAAATTGAAGCAGTTTTATCCTCCATACATATATGTATACAAATGTCCCATACATTAATAGCTATAATTTTTTACTGCACGGCATTCATGTATATAAAAAGTTTTTCTCCATCATTGATAATTCTATCTCAGGTGTCTCACAGCTTTGATAGTCATGGTCCTTTTTCAATTAGGCAGTTGGGCTCAGGTTAGGTAAAAGGTCCGCCTCTTATAACTGGGGGATGTCTGAGAGGGGACTATCATTTTGGGACTTAGCTCATTTAGAGAAGTGGGGGGTGAATTAAGGTGACTTTGCTGACGAAGTAGGCAGGACACATAAAGTGGTGGGATATTGAACTTAAGAACAAATAGTACTTAAATTGTAATCACTTGAGCTTAACGTGAGCTGGATGCCAATTGTAATGTAAGCATTCAGGTCACGTTATGGCCAAGCAGGTAGCACATGTTTGCGCGTACTGCAGCTTCACGTTGCATATCACATTTATGGTCAATCATATCTTATGTAACTCTTAAGACTAAACTTAATATAACTGCAAGCATGTATTTTGACGGATTTATACTGTATACTGTATTTATATTTGCTGCATTATGATGAAATATACTACTTTTTTTAGGCTCTCGCAATGGATGCTTTTTTGTCATAGAAGTGTGTATGAACTTGGAACGTACAAAGCAATACTTCAGTGAAATAATTTCACAAGTATTAATTAGTATTCTCTTCTCCCTAGTCATTTTGTAAAGCCACTTTTCAAGACTCGATGTAGTTTATGGTATGCAACCCTACATTTAAGCTACTAATCATATTTTTCTCGTTTCAGATGTTAATCTCTTGTTTTTTCCCTTAGTATCCTTTTCACTGTGCTTTTTTAAATTGTGATGTATTTATTCATATTGTCAAATACTAATGCTCTTTTTTTCTCTTTCACCTTGGTGGAGCGGTCTTATCCTTTTCTCCCCCGTGGGACATAATGTTTTGGAATACTGCGGCTTTTGCTGCAGTCTGTTGCTACATCGCCTGGACTCATGATTTGCTCATGATGCAACCACGCCTTGGCTTTTGTTCATTGCTGTCCTTATTGTGCCCGTTACTTCGTTCCGTTCGAAGCTTGCCGAATTATTGCTTCTACAGAACTCTTATTCGTCATTCATATTTTTATACTCACTGAAATTTGTTAAAATGAGTGGTTTATTTGCGTCACTTCATCCCTACGCCCACATCAATTCAGTTGTTCAGTTTTGTCCCTTATTTATGATTCTATTTCTTATGTTTTGGTGCCCTCCCATCATCCCAAGCCAACCCACTCAAGATTACCTCCCTTCCATTCCTGTTTTTTAGTTCCCTTCATTCCTTCGCGGTTTCCTTCCTCTTTCCTTGTTTTCCCTTAATTTAAGTACCTCTCCCTCCTCTCCCCTTATAGCTCTGGACTATGTACATTTATAAAGAGATTGATACAAAGATAACCACTGTGACTTCTTGTCTTGGGCGAGGGATCGAAGGATGATAGGATCTTTGGTCATTACCATATTTATTTCCCGGGTTCCGGGTTTATATTTAATTAGATGTTCTGTTTGTTAAATTGTAAATGTTAAAAATATTGCTGGCATGCTCAATATTGATTCATGCACCGGATCTGTATTCGCTGTGGCTTTATAAACTCTTTAAGAGCCCCTTTTCCATTTAAAAGCTGTAAGCATCTTGCCGCTTATATAAATGTTTTAATATTCCAAGAAATCATGTATGTCAATTCGCATTGAATTTGTTTAATAACTGATGTATCCGTAATGACATTGGGTGGTTGGTGGGATGTGGTTAGCCTTCAAACCATTTTATTACTGTTATGAGTGCCTCATGTGTAGGTTGGCACTCCTCAATGTTTCACCAGTTGGCGGAACCGCGCACTTGAGAACATCAGTCAGCTGAGCGCAGTACTACGTAAAATGTCAGAGTGAGATGTACTCCCTGTACATCACGGCTGTTAATAAAACATAACTTCATTGGAAGTCTTGATTTAATTTCAATAGTGATTGGTTTAAATCACAACAATTACCATGTAATCATAATATGGTGAGGATGTGATTGTTTGAATAAAAATTTTTTATTCTTTTAGCAATTCAATGTACTACGAATCAAACCAGTGATCGGACTTGTCATGAAAATTGTAAGATTAAAAATTTATCCTTGCAATTTGTCAATAAACCTGTTAATTTAAATAATTTTTTCTCACGACTGTTTCTGTATTCCTATCCTTACATGATCCAAAGTTTACCTCCTGTAGAAATCCTGACTTCGGCCTAAAGGCTCATTACACCAGGTAAGTGGGGCATACATATCCATGAGGTTGGAGTTGAAGGGGTGAGAGTGAGGCGAGTTGATCATGGTGTCTAAGTCGGTTGGTGAAGCTTATGCGTTAGCGGTGTAACATTTGGTGTGTCATTCAACGGAGGACTAGCCACTCGCAGTTTTATTATCAGTTACTCAAATATTTCCTGTCAGTCATGTAGATTTTTAATTTTGCTCTGCTGAAATTGACTAGCGGTGTTTTCACTGCACCGGTAGTTGTTAAAAATATGATTGGTGTTGATGTGATCTGTGTTGAAACTACTACCAAACTCATTTTTCAGGTCATGTGCTCCAGGAATAATATACTAATGTCTGGGTGTGAGAAGCTAAGTTTGCTATCCAATCGGGTGGTTTTAATTGACATCATAGCAGTTATAGAAATAATAGATGGCTATCATTGGGAAGGAAGAAAGTATTCGAATTATTAGGATGTTTGTATCCTTGGGTTGTTGCTTCGAAAAGGATGGAAAATATTGTTTGAAAAAAGTGATATAATGCAATCGGTTCATAGTTTAACATAAATTCCTAGTCCTCAGCAGTATTGGAGAGTAATCAAATGGGAGTAGTGGGTTGTTATATTTAATTATACAATATTATACGATTACGTAGTCATTGTAAATGATAATTTTAAAAACGTAATCTTGCATTAATTTCGTACCTTTTTATTGGGCAATTGGGAAACTAGGTGTCATAGGTACTCCATCCTCCAATAGAATTTCAATATTATTGCATAAAACTTAGTTTAATTTGCAGCACAGAACCTTGGTAAATGTTTTTTCAATAAGTCAGGGAAAAAATATAATGAAAAAATTACTATTGTGGTAAGTAACATTCGAGACAAGGTCATCCAGTGGACACAAAGGACTGCTTCAGGACAAGTGACTGGCATTGATATGATATTCAATGGTTATTAGGTTAGTTGGAAGGTATTACTAATGCAGCCGCAGTGCTTCCTCTCCATTAATTTCTTAATTAGGATCAGGAGCTTCTTTTCATATGCCTACCGGCATACATGGGTGTCCCTCTTGCTGCTTTAGTAAAAAATGATGCTATAATCTTCATTTCGTTGTTGCAAGACTTAAATTTTTGAAAAACAATGTTAATAACTAAGCGGGAGAAAACTATTTATCAAATTTACTAAAAAATTTAAGGTTCGATATTCACTCACAGAGCTTTTACTTCACAAGTCTTTAATAGTTTACATAGCTCTGTGGGCCGCCATGCCGCAGAGAAGTGGAAGGGATTGTATGACGTCATTCGTGGGGCGAGATAAAAACTTCTACTGTAAGAAGCCTTCTATCCAATCTGTTTTACAATGTCATTTAACTCGAATCCAACTACAAAAATTGAGTCAAAAATATATCTATTGTGATAAGTTTGATAACCAAAATAAAATACGAAATAGAAAAAAGAATGCAAATTATGCCTTTTTTAAATAAATATATACCTACCATAAGAAAAAGCTATTAGATATGCAAAAGATTGGATATTTTTATAGACGTAAAATAATGTGACGTACTCAAAGATTTCGACACAAGTTATGCTTTATTTGGCAATCAAAAATATTTAGGGTAACATACCTACTCTAATTGTGTAGCAATCTGCACTGATAGCAAATCATTTCTAATGGAAGTAAAGGCTAAGAAATCACTAATCGGGGGTTGAATTGTATGTCAAGTTGAATGACTCGTCAAATGTTACACCGCTAACGCATAAGCCTCACCAACCGTCTTAGACACCACTAAACTCTCACCCCTTCAACTCCAACCTCTTGGAATATGTCCGTTGTGTTACTTCATTCACGGCTGGGTTGGTGTTTCCGAGGGAGAACGCAGTAATGTGAGAGTGATCTTCAGCTGTCTTTGGTTTTTCGTGTCACGGAAAAAGGAGATAATTGAAACAAGTTGTCGGTGGTGTTAATGTAACTCTATTCACTCAGTAGGTAGCTAGTCATTTTAAAAAGACTTCTTAACACTAAGATTATATTTGGATAATCACAGGGGCATAAGAATAGCATAATTCTGCCAGGACATACATAATCAGCCAAAATCGAATGGAATCATGACAGTGTTTTGTTTATATCTTTCAACTGTCGTTAGAGATGTCATATGTAGATGTATAGATTCCGAAAAAGGGCTCATTAAATTTGGAAAATCGAATTTCCCGCGTTTGTCATCAGGTGATCCAAATTTGTATACAGACTTCACGAAAAGTTAAGGCACTCGCCATCTGTTGGTCAAGTTTTAAACTAGAGGTCTCCGGGAAGTGCTTTTGTGAATTAGTAAATGCGGACGCCATCTATTGATCAAATTTTGAACTAGGGTTCTCCCCTAGAATCCCCCACCCCCTACATTTTTATAATAAATGCATTTCCAGGTTTTAATATTGTGTTCAGGACAACATGGGAAGTCCAGAAAACCTTTAATTGTTGACCATTTTTTGTAAAAATGCCGATTTTTTCCGGGCGCCCGGCCGGCCCGCCGGGAAAAAATCGGCGGATTTTCAAAAAATGTTCAACTAATTAAGGTTTTCTGGACGTCTCACGTCGTCCTGAACATATTGTAAAAGCCCCAGGAGAATGTTTTCTATAAATTACTAATTTAAAAAAAAAATTCGAGAAATAAAAAAAATTGCCGGCAAAAGGATTCGAAGTAACAAGCGCTATATTCTCATCAACTGCTCTCGCCTCTTATCCCCCCGGCTACCGGGGTTCTTGTGATATTTGGACTCAAAACTTGTACTTAAGGTAAAAAATTGGGGACTTAATCATTTTTCAGAAAATTTTGGTCGAACGAGCCAAGAAGCCGTCCGAGTGTTTCGAGGCAAGGCAACCCCTTGGCAATTCTTCTCTCTCTGTGAGGGAGGCTCTGGACTTAGAATAATTTTGTGCTCCGGCGATTTCGCTAATCGTTTGCTTTGCAATGACAGGCAGGTGAGAGGCTCTTCTTTCTGAAGAGACACCGATCTCGCGCCCGGACGCTTGGATTGTTCAATGGCTGCCAAGGTGGGTGGACTGGCCGCGAAGGAGAGCCATTTAACTGATTTAATTATGAGCCATCAATGAGGAAGGAGCCATGCCACGGTAAAGGTTGAGTATCATTTCTTTTATTTCTGAACCAGACTTCGTGAGATACAGCCTCCGACCAAGGTTAAGGGAAGCATTATTGGTCGCAAAACTTGTTGGCACACGACGGTAGTCCCCTTGTTCCTCAGCCCTTCATTTCCTCTCTGCTCGGAGGCCCTGCTTTTAAATGAAACAGTGGTACTATCGCAGAACTTGGTGGCACACGACGGTAGTCCCCTTGTTCCTCCGCCCTTAATTTCCTCTCTGCTCGGAGGCCCGACTTTTTAAGGAAACGGTGGCACCATCGCAGAACTTGGTGGCACAAGCAAAATTTTACCACTCATATTTCCAACGTACTGACCATCTGAAGAATAATATGCTTTCACTGGTGGAAGTTCAAAGATATATTTTAGGCAGTTACTGGAAATTTTAAGATGACTCAAGTGAAGTTAATTTCCAAAATCAATCTTTGAATGAATGTAAAGTACAAGAGAATGCACAGTGCAACAAAATGATGTACTTAATTTAATGAAAATAAATTGGTCAATTACCCTTTGAAACAGGAATCTTAAATTTAAAGGAAATTACCAAATTATCAATGTTGAAATTGCAAAAATTTAGCTATCTGCCTTTTTGCTCTTCACCATTCCTAACAAAATATGGAAAAACTACATTAACCAGGGGTAAATGAAGATGTACAGAATATTTCTTTTGAGTTCATTTTTAATGGTTGAAAAGAACATTTATACATTGAGTAAGGAGTCCCAGTAGGATCCAGGTGAGTTCTTCACAATTGAATATATTTTTACTATATTTTCTGAGACATCCAAGATTTGGGTAAGCCAGTCGCCCAAATGCGATGCTCTCCAGCATGTGTGAGCAGCTGCTGTCCAGCAATCACAGGAATTACTCTTGGTTCTTTTTGCTTGGATTCCAGTCTTCTCCAACTTGCACCATTTTTCCTTTTCCCAAAAGAGATTTGGGTAAATCTGATATAAAATAAAATTGAAAATGCATTTGTTAGAGTCTAGAAATAAATACCCTTTTCTAGGAATTTATGGGATGACAATGCTACTATCCAATTTCACTCAGTTAATATAATAAACTCAATTATCAACAGCTTCTGAACAGAACGCTTCGAGTACACATGAATCAAAGTTCCTGAACAGCTGCTGACAGATCAAGCCGATAAGTTCACCCAAACATCCACCACTTCTACACAGTTTTCATAAAAACATTTCAAGCAGCCATTCAACAGGGCTTTACACCCTACCAAATGCCCTTCATTAAGTACAAAGGACAAACGAAATTAGTACAATTTCAGTGATAAACCAAAGATAATGAATCTATATACCTACATACTGACAACTACCCACAGGGTGGAAGATATGGCAACTACAAGAAACTAAGGGAAGATCCAGGCAGGAAAAAACCCAATAATGATGTGCCATTGGCTTTTGGTGGTTGGGGAAAGGAGGATTAAGGACATAAATGAAGGGGAGAATATGGCCCATACACAGGAAATACCTGTGGTTAGAATATAGAGGAATTTTGCTGGAGAAGTCAATTAATACATAATAGCGAACATAATATAATAAAAATGGAATAAAAATGGTTATGACATCAGCAGAGGCAAAGGCAGCCATGTAAAAGGCTGGGAGAGAAATTTAAGCATAAAATAGATTATAATACGTTCAGGCAGAAGTTAGGCAACTGATTCAAAACTTAATGCATCTTTTTAAGACAAGATATAGATTCTGATCATAATCTAGGGCAAACTTATGAAACATTGTTAGATTCAAAATTCCAAGTAAAAATAAAGTGGGACAAGGTAGCTTTCATCTTAATCATATAGATAAAAATCCTTCAGCAGGCACTGACAGCCAGATTTTAAAAATGGGTAGCAACGTGAAATTATAATATGTAGTAGCGAAGATTTTAGGAGGACTGGAAGGAGATATCAGAAGAACTGAGCTAGCAAATAAGGCATTCAACAATGGGAGAATATAAATATTGGTACCTTGAGTTACAATGTGAAGAAAAGACAATCAAAGAATATAGCATGAAGTGTATCATTGCAAGGAGCAATAAAATGAATTCTTGGGAAAGAGGAGATTAGGCTGAAGACTTACCAGATAAATAGTACAAAATGATATGGGGAGGGGGATGGAGCAGGTGTGGTGAACAGAGAGGAAGACAAACGAGGAGGTGCTTGGCATGGTGAGTGAGGAAAGGAAACTGCCGGAAGAGATTAGGAGGAGGCAGAGCAGGTGGTGTAAACAGGTAATGAGGGGATAGGCGGTGCTGAAGGCCACGACACTTTGGCAAGCCATGAAACACTTTTACAATTACTTTAACCATTACCTACAGCAACTGAATTTTACTAAAATCATCATCTTAATATATGTATAGGCCACATGGATGTATTAGTCACACTTTCTGAAACTATATTTAGCTCAGAGAATCCACTAACCACGCAAGAAATGTAGGCAATACGCCTTTTGGAACCTGAAGCAAAGAAAAACTATTGTAAATGTCAAAACACCATACTTGGAAAGGAGCGAAGGAATAAGGAAAATCTTTCCATAAAAAAATGCATGCAATCATTAATACAAGAAACCAATGTGGAATTTATTTTTGCAAAGAAAGATTTTTCTGTACACCTTGTTCCTCACTGCATTGGGCAGTGGCGTAGCCAGGAATTTCGTACGGGGGGGGGGGGGGTTTGTAAGATGAGTACATCTTTTGTAGCAGAAGCATGCTCCCAGAGCTCAATACCATAGATATTGAGCTCTGGGAGCCATATATGATAAATACCATAGATCCCATAAATGACAATGAAAAAAGGCAAAATATATAGGGAGCAAACCAAGGAAAATCAGAGTCAGTATCTCCGAGGGGGCTTAACAAGACTACCAGATCTGGGCCTAACAGTCTGCGGGGCAGTCTCCATCATGCAAGAGAAATCCATATGCAATAAAGAATGATGCCTCTTATTGCAAGAGTTGCAGCGACGAGTAGATTTACATAATTTTGCATTGTGAGCAGTCCCTAAACAATTTAGACACCAATGTTTATTGCGGGAAATAGAATTTCCCTCATTAGCAGACTTATTAAAGATTTGACGCTTATAAATTGAGAGTCCCTCTGCGTTAAACATTGCGCATGTTTGGACATTTAACGTGAATAATGCCGTTTTAGGAGGACTAGCAGTGTTGGACCTAGAAGATTTCGTTTGTATGTCAGCTGACGCATCATCCATGCGAGTACATTCCAACTCCAAGAAATTAATAACATCAGTTGCCAAAGGTAGTACATGGGTCACGTCCCGGGTGTTCTCAAACTGTTTACGGCTATCAAAATCAAATTTTCGTAGTAAAATTGTGACCAATAAAATATTCTCCCGAGTGATTTCATGATCAAGGGCAGTCAAGGCTTGGACATTGACAAAGTAAGTAGAGAGAAATAGACGCAAACCTTGAATAAAGTTTCCAATTAACGGTGGCATATCAATGATTTTGTTGATATGGAGAGCGACTAGCTTCCTTCCATTGCAATAACGTATTTCCAATAAATTCCATGCAATAAAGTAGTTAGCATCAGAGGGGGGTGATCCACGAATTATATCCAACGCTTCACCGTGGAGACAACTTATCCGGTATTGGAACTTTTCAACAGGAGATAGCTTGACATTCTGGTGAATCGTCGTGTTGAAGGGGTTGAAAAATGGCATCCATTTAATGCAATCACACGAAAATCGAGGTAGTTCAATTTTCGGTAATCTAACGGCTGGCTTTAATTGCTCAACAGGATCAGTCAAGCCTCCCGCAGAGGTTTCCGTTCTTTGCTTAGTTTGAGATAGCAATGAAAGAACTACTCTTGTTTTACAAACAAGTTCGCAAAGTTCATTTTGCAATTGAATGACTTCGTCTTCATCATACTGCTCGGGAGGAGTTTCGTCCGAAATCACGGAATCTAGCAGGTGATCAAAATCGCGTTTTTTTCTCTCAGAGATTTCTTCATTATAGCAATTTAACCGTTGGTAAAGGTGAGTTAGGGTCCAGTCTAGGAGAAATTTTGTTGTGAGAAACAAAAGTGAAGGGTATCAGAGAAATGTGAAAGGAAAGTGAAAGGATTGCGCATTTAATAAATGTAAGAAAGAAAGTCGTGAGATACTTAGTTTTTGTTGAAAATGTTGAAAATGACAAAATTCGCGTATTTTTGGCGATATTTTGACGCCATATTGCGAGATTTTCTGAAGTCCCGGTAGAGGGATACGGACTTATTTCACGTCTGAAAGATGGCATACACAACTACGTTGCGGGTCTGTGGAGTGGAACAGGGGTGCTAGGGTGGGACGGTACGCGGCCTCGAAAAGGCCATTTCAGAACGGAAAGATAGGTTATTTGGCGGATAGTTACGTTTTATTTTCACGAATACCCTTTTGAACCAACGGGGCGCCCCGTTGGTGATTACACAACCCACCCCAATGGTGATTGCTTGCCTAAAATTATGGCTAGAGCGAGTTGGTGATGAATGTTCCGTATAGAGGGAGTGGAATGAGGTACCTTCAAAGATTATAAAGTAGCTCCGAGAGGATACCAGTCCCTCTTGAGTGTGATAAAGCCATCGAAAAGCGGGAATAGTTTTAAGTTGAAGGCGGGTAAAATCATGGGTGGTGGTTAAAGAAAATGAAGAAACTGCTCGACCGCTGCGCCGTCTGGGGGAACTAGGAAGAAAACGTCAGTATTTCCAACATGGCGTCGAGAAATTGATTCACATCACAGGTTTAAGTGAATAGTTTACGAAAGAAAAAGGATTTATGAAGCAAATGAAAGGTTAGTATAAATGCGCATATGTAGCGTAGCAATATAAGTGAAATAGGTGGTATAAGGTAATCGGGAAGCAGGTGAAATTAATTTTCTCCCAGACTGGACGCTAACTCACCTTTACCTTAACCGTTTAATTAAAACATCCGAAAGAGGGGATTCTTTCGCAGTGATTTCAATTTGGAGTACGAGTTCTTTAAACCTTTCACATCGCTTTTTGAGAATATTCACCTTTCGAAGAAATACCTCGTACTTCATGGTGCAGTTTGATGAATAGCCAAGATAAGAAGGAAAACTTAACATACCACTTCAGCCGCAGATGGGTAGCGAAGAGTTGCGCAAGCAGGAACATACGAACAGGTGATCGAAGCGTAGTAAAATGCCCCCCGTCGTATTTCGGTTGGTCTCTTTAGTTGAATAGCGGCCTCACAAGAACCAGGCGAGAGAAAGTACGTTGGAGAGGTTAAACGGACTGAGGAAAGGAACAATTTTACATTAGAATATACACTACCAAGAAAGCATATACCGTAAAGGGAAAGAATTTAAGACAATAATTTTCCCATGTGCTAGCTCTACTCTGGACGTAACAATAATTCACAACTTCTTTTGTCCAAATCCGGCCCGAAGGACCAGAAAATGTGGCGTAAATTTAACAACGAATAAAAATAAACTAATCAAATGGAACAGTCATTTTAATACAAATAAAAAGAGAACAAAAAATAGCTTCTTAAGGAGACCGAAGGACCACCATTCACGGTCTAACTGGAACTTGGCAGGAACCGATGAGTCGTGCAGTAATAGAGCACGGCATTCAATGGAGGGCGTGCGGGCAGGAAACAAGAAGGCGTGCAGGCAGGAACCGAGTCAGGCAGTAGAGAATGGCATGCAAAGCTGGGCGTGCTGGCAGCAAATAGGCAGGCGTGCAGTTGTAGCGAGAGGCATGCAAAGCTGGACGTGGTGAGAGCCAGACGTTCAGTCGGGAACGGGTGAGACATGCCGGTCAGGGCTTCACGAGAGAGGGAGAAAGAAGTCTGGTTCCCTTGGTGGTTCCGAGGTAAAAGAGCGATGTGTCGTCTCCTCACCTTCACGAAGGAAAAGAGGGGGAAGAGGGGAGGCAGTGACAGCTCCACCGACGACGCAACACAAAAACAAAAAAGAAACGAAACTAAAATTTGCGGGAATACTGAAGGATATTTTGAAAGGCAAGAGCATTTTAAAAAGTTTTCTCCCATCTACTACTATGTTTTCTTCCCATATTTTCGATTTTTAATTTTTATTAATGAGATAATCAATATTTTTCCTTCATTAATTTTTTTAATTTTTCCTCAATAATTAGAAGAAGAAAGCGTCAGAATGCGAGGAGTATAGAACAATCAGTTTAATTTCGCACGCAGCAAAAGTGTTGCTTAGAATACTAAATAGAAGGTTGGAGAGCAGAGCAAAGTGCTATTTAGGCGATGACCAATTTGGGTTTAGGAAGGGGAGGGGAACCAGAGATGCGATTGCGGTAATGAGGACACTTATAGATAGAAACATAGAGCATAATCAGGATGTTTTCTCTTGTTTTGTAGATTTCGAAAAGGCGTTTGACAGAGTAAACTGGGAGAAACTAATGCAGATACTGGGGAAAATAGGAATAGATTGGCGTGATAGGAGACTCATCCGAAACTTATATATGGGGCAGAGGGCTCAGGTAAGGGTAGCGGACGGTGAATCAGGGTGGGCAGTTATAGGTCGCGGGGTGCGGCAAGGGTGCCCGTTGTCGCCTTTACTTTTTAACATCTATTCTGAGGAAATGGTAGGAGAGGCATGGGATGAGCTAGACGTGGGAATGAAAGTAGGAGGCCAGTGGATAAAGTCGGTTAGATTCGCAGACGACCAGGCGTTGGTGAGTCGGTCATCGAAAGGACTTCAAACTTTAGTAGATGCACTGGAAAAGCAGTGTGAGAAATACGGAATGAAGATAAATAATAGGAAAACAAAAGTAATGAGATTTGGTAGGACAAAGAAAGCGAAGCTGGTGATAAGAGTAGGAAGTCACAAACTGGAGCAAGTAGAACAATTTAATTACTTGGGTAGTACGCTAGAAGAAAGAGGACATAGTAGCAAAGACATTAGGAGGAGAATAGCGCTAGCGAAGGAAGCGTTCAATAATAGAAGGGAGCTGATGACGGGGACCTTAAGTAAGGATGTAAAAAAGAGGCTAGTAAAGAGCTTGATATGGAGTGTGGCATTGTATGGGGCAGAAACGTGGACCTTGAGAAAGGAAGACGAAAATAGGCTGAAGGCTTTTGAGATGTGGGTGTGGAGGAGGATGGAGAAGGTGCGTTGGACGGAAAGGAAGACAAATGAGGAAGTGCTTGACATGGTGGGCGAGGAGAGGAAACTTATAGATGAGATTAGGGGAAGGCAGGGTAGGTGGCTGGAAGGGGTAATGAGGGACGATGGTTTGCTGAAGGTCGTGATAGAGGGAAGGATGTTGGGTAAGCGGGGAAGGGGAAGGAAGAGAATCGATTTTTTGGACGGGATGAAGAAAGGTAGGACTTATGCTGAGATGAAGAAAGAAATACAAGAGGTAGAAAGGGCACAGCACGTGTAAGAGTTCGTTGGATATTCTCTGACTTTCATCACAACCTACCTCTAACCGGTAGATTACTGTAATGAATGAATTAGTTTAAATGGAACGCTCTTTAAAGTGACTTCTCACAGTTCGATTGTCACCTTGGGGTAGGTATCTTGAACCGATATCTCAGTTGCGATCCAATTGAATTTCCGAAGGTGTTGCAACAAACAAGAAGTTTTCGCCTTCGGTCATCAGTGTGTCTCAGGAGACATATAGTTAACATTGAGGTCAAATACCGAGGGGAGTGGATTCGAATCCCACTGAACCACGGTGATTTTTTCCCTAATAGTTTTACGTATTATTTCCTATTATTCCAATTGAGCTTATTTTTATTTTCTCGGTTTGTGATTGAAATGAGGTATCCCCAAATACAGGCTAGCCTAATTGAGTACCATATGTTTGTTGCATTCAATCCAAGTTACTAAGTATCACTCGTTTATTATTTATGGTGAAAATATCCATCAAAACGTTTTAGGAATTAATGTGCATTGACAAACCAGAATTATTTCCACTTATGTAAGGTCAACGTGATTGGTCCAAGTTACATTTAACTCATCTTTCTGACATATATATAGAAATGAAATACACATGTACAGGCTGTTTCACAAGGAACCTTCGTATATAATAGAGGCTCCATGTGACTTGAAGCGTTTTTGTCCGATAAACATGGGGTCGCAACTCCTTGGTTACCGAGCTAAGGCAACGCAAATATTTGTCAGGCGCATTTTGCTGAAACCATGAAAATACTTTCGCCCATACAAAAACACCCATTCAGATTTTGGTCGATAATTCTATTCCATTAAATAAAAAACAAATGCGTAAGCTCAGATCGATGAAGTCAATAGTCATTTTCGGTAAATGAACGGCAGTTCTATACATGGGAGGGAGCCGTCAATCAATCACCAATGTTCTATACTAATTCCATAAGATTCCACGTCTCCGGTAGAAATTAAGATTGAAACAATTTTACCAAGTGTAGAAGCAATGCAAATTTCCGTGGTTTCGATTAATTGAATATAATTATCCTATTACACCTGATTTTTACACTCCCATTATGATTTCCTACTAATACGTCTAGTGTTAATTTCTACAAAATTGTATTATAAATAACTTTCTTTTTTGATACAATTTTTCGGTCTTTGGAGACTCCAGTTCCGGTCTACAAATGTTGAATTCACACCGCGCGAGTTTCAGGGCGTTAAGGAGGATATTATTTTAACCACTCTTGTCAAACTATTACCGGTAGAAGAGATAAAATGAGAAAAATACACTGTCAGACATAAGAATACAAAAACTCTCTTGCACTGATAATTACAGTGAAAATATAGAGAGACAGACTTTCTAGTTTAATGCATTTCACTTTTCGTCCTCTCAATCTCTCCTTATTCCATTGCCATAATCCCTAATATCCCCATGGCTATTGTCCTCAGAAAAAAATTAATATCAAACAATGAAACTAGATACATAGTCTGGTAGTATTCAAGGCTGTCGATAGACGCAAACGTCGCTGTCACTCAGAAAAAGAGAGGTATCAGGCGTGATTCTACTGGATGAAGATTGCACTAGAAAGAAAGACCTAGGTCACAATAAATCTTTATCCAGTGGAAAATTGCAACTCAATCTTCATTCTGTCACTGTAAGTCACGCCTATTCAAAGGAAGTCCTAGGAAGACGAGACCTAGGAACACGAGACCTAGGAAGTTGAAATTTGGCTGGAATACGGAACCAATTACACGGACCGAAAAATAGCGAAAACCCTGAACAACAGTTCAAAGGGGTTGTTTTGCAACAATATTTTCTATTTTGTTCCCATAAGAAAACCATTGAAATGTTGCATGATTTTCTTTAATAATAAATAATGAAAAACTGGCCAAAAATAATGGAAAAGCTGTGAGCAACAATTGTAACGAGCGGTTTTAAAGATCAAGTGCTGTTAATTTTTATCCACATCAGAAATCATTGAATTCGGTGCAGAGGGTTACATTTTTTTCTTTTGTAAATCAGTTGTGCTCAAGATATAAGGTTGAAAATTTGATTTCCAGATGGCTAAACGAATGCAGTTCCAATTTATTGCGTTCGATTTTCCTATGCACTTCGGTTTTTGTTTTTAATTTGTTTTTTTTTAATACTTCAAATAAGTTTTTTTTCACTCATTTAACAATTTATGTATTATAATTTCCTGGGCAATCGCAGCATGAGCCTAAAATTGGTACTTTAGCTCGAGGCCGTTATGACTTTGGGTATCAAATATATAATAATAAATTTATATAAATAATTTTTTTTAATCCCCTGAGACTATTTTACATTTTTCTTCCTCCCTAATTGGCACGAATACAGGTCGTGACCTAAAACTGACAAGAAAAATATTAACAACGAAGAACAATAGTTTTAACGGGGTAGTGTTTACTCCATACTGTGTGGCATTTAACCCCTGGGGGAAAGTATTTTACTTATATTACTTTCACTCAAAATATATGGTTCAAATTTACACTAATGGTTAGCTGAAAGAATGAATAACCAGTAAAAGTATGGTAAAAACGGCAAACAGCAATTAAAAAGGGTTGACTTAACCCAAAATCAGTAAACTTCTAGTCACATAATGATACCATTTGACTTGGAGAAGGGGTTTGATTTTTTTCAGCACTTGCACTAAAGACATGAGGTTGAAAGTTCACTTTCGCATAGTTAAAAGAATGCAATTTTGATTTCTTGCGCTCAATATTCCCATACGCTTCACATCTGTGTGAAAATTGTGTTTTTGGCTCCAAAATATTCCATTTCATAACGATTGCAACGATATCAACTTAATTACTTATTTGGCATTCATAGGCTTTTATGGAAAGTTACACCTGAAGCCTTTATGTCTTAAGTTTTGGTATTATTATAATTATTAGAGAGAGATTTTATCAGAAGCATTTTTCGCCCTATCCTCTCCTGGGTGATTAATGAACGGTACCTTAAATGTACACGTATTTTGCGTGACACGACATGGGGATTCTTTTAAAAGTAAAACAATGCTTCAATTTTTTCCTCTTCCGTTGACTTTCAACGACCACCCTCTTCTAGTCTACGTCAGTCAAAAATGAAAATATCTTTGTATGTTATCTACCTTTTTACGGGAAAATTGCTGAATCGATTGCTTTGCAATTTTGCATGTGTGATATTTACTGCATTGATTACGGGGGTCATGGGCAGTATTAAAGAAGCCTCAAGGCCTAAATGTCCCCAATGCGGACTCCTGTTATTTACTCCCATAAAAAACCTTGGGAATTGTGAAGAAAGTTTATTTTTCTGCTTTTTAAATTATTTTAACTCAAGATATGGGTTTTCAATTTTCACTATCGGATGGCTGAAACAACGAAGTATTAATTTCTTTCAATCGATTTTGTTTACAGGCTTCATTTTGGGTTGAAAATTGCCTTTACAATTCCAAATTTATCTTTTTTTCTCCGATTTTAACAGCAACATATTTCCTTGGCTACCTGAGCAATAGCCACGAACAGATTATTTTGGCCGGGCCTCTTGTAACATACATTTATTTGATTAAATGATCAGTTTTATAAAATTTCAGTGAGATTTCAAAGAGTTTCTTTACCCCAACCTCTCAATGTGCGCTTAACGGATTTTTCATTTTGTCTGCATTTAGCACGTAACATTGATTCTTATAATTAGGGTCCGTCGGTCATCGTAGGGTCCTAATTATAACCTAATTTATCCTTTATACTGTCCTCTAGCCGTAAGGGATGGCTGGAATTCATGGGACTAAGTACTCAATTCACTGCTTTCTATTCAGCCTCGGCATGAATGAGCTGTTTATTTTGAAAATATGCGGGTAGGTACATACGCAGGTCGATAAATATTTAAACCATTTGAGAACATCCCTAAGGTTAGAGGGACCGAAATCCCAAGATTTTTGACAAAATAAAATAAAATTTTAACATCGTGCCCTCCCGCGCGACGCTAATGAGCTCCAAAAAGACTTTTAAGGTAGTTTGAGCGAGATAGTTCCCTAGCCATAAAGGAGAGCATATTCAAATTTTATTTTTTTATTTCAGCGTCTGTAAGAAGTATGAAAAATATTCTTTAAAAATATTTTACCTATAAGGGAATCGAACCTTTGACCTTTTGTTCTTAAGGCCTTAAGACCCTTGTGCTTTAACATCCACGGCCAAAAAACACAGTTTACGTATTGGATGCTTATTTTAAATTTGGGTTTAGAAACTTTAAAACCTTAAAATCTTTAATTCCATTCGTAGTTATCTAACTATTGAGGACAATTTTCAATATATTATGGCGAAAAATAAATATTCTTTGAAAAAATTGTCTCCTTTTTTTTAAATTTCAGCTTCATGCTGCATTCAGATATAAAATTTTAACTTGAAAAATGATAATTCATGTTAAAACAAAGATGCAAAGAATATTCCATGCTAAAAAATCAAATACGAAAATTATAATTAGTGAAGGATTAATTTGGGGGTGAAGACTAAAAAAACCTCGGTTCATTGTAAGTACATTGTTTTTTTCTGTTTCCTTTCTTAATTTAGCAGAAGAGATCTTTCAGATATAAAGAAATAAGGTGAAAAATGATAATTTACGTTTGAATTAAAGATCTAAAATCAATTTCGTCGTGATACATCACATACGAAAGTTATATTTTGTCAAGGAATAATTCACAGACGAATAATAAGTAAACCTCGGATTATTGGAAAATACATTCTTTTGCGTCTGTCTTTTCTTTAAACTTTAGCTTCATAGTGCTTTAAGTTAAAGAAAAAAAATTTAAAAATGATATATCATATTTAAAACGCCGCTTGAAAGAACACTTTCGTTGTGAAACATCACCTACGGTAGATATATTTTCTGAAACACTAATTCACGGACGAATGAAAAAAAAACTTTGGATTATTGGTAATTACTTTCTTTTGTATCTCCCTCTTGATTTTAATTTCATCTTCATAGTGCTTTTAAGCAAGGAAATAAGACATAATAAATGATATTTCAAGCCTAAAACGCTTCTTTAAGGAACACTTTCGTGGTGCCACATCACAAAGGAAGTTATATTTTGAAAAGGATAAATTCACAGACGAATATTATGAAAACTACCGATTATTGGTAAGGACATTTCTTTATGTCTGCCTCCTCTTTTTAATTTTAGCTTAATAGTGCTTTCAGGTAAAGAAAATAAAGTATGAATAATGACACAAAATATGTAATACGCCGTTCCAAAGAACATTTTCGTTCTGAAACTTCACATACGGAAGATATAATTTCTAAAGGATTAATTCACGGACGAATACTATGAAATCCTCGGATTATTTGTAAGTTCATTCTTTTTTGTCTGCGTTGTCTTCATAATGTTAGCCTCATAGTGCTTTCATTAGTAGATGTAAAAAAATGATATTTCATGTTTAAAGCGCCGCTACAAAGAACACTTTCGTTGTGACACAACACATGCGGAAGTTATACTACGCAATGGATAGATTCACGGACGAATATCATGAATACTTCTGATACCTGGTAATTATATTCTTTTTTGCCTGCGTCTTTTTTTTAGTTTTTGCTTCATAGTGCTTTCAGGTAAAGAGAAAATTCTTGAAAAATGATATATCATGTTTAAAACGCTGCTCCAAAGAACACTTTCGTGGTGACACATCACATACGGAAGATATATATTTTCCGAAGGATTAACGACTGCTAAGAAAACCACAAATAAAAGTACATTATTAATGTATGTCTACTTTTTTAAATTTATTTTTCATAGTGCATTCATACATTAAAAAATACAACATGAAAAATGATATCATCTTTTAAAAAAATCGAAAGAACAATTTCATGCTGACAAATCACATTTAGAAGTTATAATTTGTGAAGAAATTATTCACGGACAAATACTAAGAAAAACTCGGCTTATTGGTGAATACATTCCTTTTTATCTGTCTCCTTATTTTTATGTTAAGCTTAATAGCGCGTTCAGATATAAAAAATACAGCATAAAAAATGGTAATTCATGTTTAAAACAAGAATCCATAGAAAAATTTCATGCTGACAAGTGAAATTTGAAAGTTATATTTTGTGAAGGAATAATTCACGGACGAATAATAAGAATACGTCGGCTTGTTAGTAAATTCACTCTATTTTGTGTGCGCTCTTTTAATTTTAACTTCATATTCCTTTCAGGTAATGAAAAAAATCTTGAAAAAATATGTATCATGATTAAAACGCCGCTCCAAAGAAAGGTTTCTTTGAGGAACATCACATAGGGAAGTTAAAAATGATATATCATGTTTAAAATGCCGCTCCGAAGAACACTTCTGAAAGATTTATTCACAGACGTATAAACAGAAAACCTCGGATAATTGGCATTTTCTTTTTTGCCTGCCTCCTCTCTTTATTATTAGCTTTATTGTGCTTTCAGGTAAAGAAAAATTATTGAAAAAAGATATATCATATTTAAAATGCCGCACCAAAGTACACTTTGTTGTGAAACATCATATACGGAATATATATTTATTGAAGGATTAATTCACGGACGAATACTAAGAAAACCTCAATTATTGGAAGGTACATTCCTTTGAGTCTGACTCTTCTTTTTATTTTAAGCTTCATATATTTTCTAGTAGATATATCTCCAAACAACACTTTCGTTGTGACACATGGAATACGGAAAATATATTTTCTGAAAGATTTATTCAAAGACGTATAAACAGAAATCCTCGGATAATTGGTAAGTATTTTCTTTTTTGCCTGCCTCTTCTTTTTAACATTAGCTTTATTGTGCTTTCAGGTAAAGAAAAATTATTGAAAAAAGATATATCATGTTTAAAATGCCGCACCAAAGTACACTTTGTTGTGAAACATCATATACGGAATATATATTTATTGAAGGATTAATTCACGGACGAATACTAAGCAAACCTCAATTACTGGAAGGTACATTCTTTTTAGTCTGCCTCTTCTTTTTATTTTAAGCTTCATATATTTTCTAGTAGATACATAAACATGAAAAATGATATTTAATATTTAAAACGCCGCGCCGCTTCAAAGAACACTTTCGTGGTGACACATCACATACAGAAGTTATATTGTCTGAAGTATTAATTCACGGAGGAATGCTAAAAAAAACCTCGGATTATTGGTAAGTACATTCTTTTGAATCTATCTCTTCTGTTAAATTTCATCTTCATAGTGCTATTTGGTAAAGAAATAAGACATTATAAATGATAATGTCATGCTGAAAACGCCTCTTCTAAAAACATTTTCGCGTGGACACATCGCAACGGAAGCTATATTTTTCTAAGGATAAATTCACGGACGATTTCTATGATAACTTCGGATTATTTGTAAGGACATTCCTTATGTCTGCCGCCTTATTTTAATTTTTGCTTCATAGTGCTTTCAGGAAAGAAAATAAAGTTAAAAATGATATATCATGTTTAAAACGCCGCTCCGAAGAACACTTTCGTTGGAAGCATCACATACGGGGGATATATTTTTTGAAGGAACAATTCACGGACGAATAATAAGAAAACCTCGGATATTTGGTGAGTTCATTTCTTTCTTTTGACTCCTCTTTTAATTTTAGCTTCATAGGTCTTTACGGTAAAGAAAGAAATCTTGAAATGTAATATCATGTTTAAAACAACGCACAGTGGGATGAAATTGAAAAAAGCTGGCCAAAAGTCATAAAGTGATTTTTTCAAGCTAGGAAGCCGAAACTTTGCGTAAATATTTTCAAAAGACATGTAAATGCGATGACGTAAAGCATGTATTTAGTACTCAGCAATTAACAATTTGCATGAGGTCAAAGTTGCATAAATTTCGCAAAAGTGGTCCACACTCAATTTTCTCACGAAACCTTCAAAATCAAGCCCTTGCTAAGCCTTTATGGGGAATGAAATGTTGCGCAGTAAAATGAAACTGTTTTTCATCTTTGTCTAAATGTAGTCTACTTACTTTTTTTTCATTATTTACCAAAATATTAAACAAAATGGAGGACCTTCATTTTTGGTCATTTTTAAAATACATTTAGAGAAATAGTTGTTTGCATCGCCGACAATCGCGAAGTAACTTATATGGAGAAACTCTACAAAGCTTCCACAGTGTGTCCGTGAATTAATCCTACACATATTATAATTTTCGTATGTGATTAGTCAGCATGAAATTGTTCTATGGATCTTTGTTTTAAACATGAATTATAATTTTTCATGTGGTATTTTTTATATGTGAATGCACTATGAAGCTGAAATTAAAAAAGGAGACAGTGAAAAATAATGCACTTACCTATATTCCGAAGTTTTCTTAGCATTTGTCCATGTATTAATCCTTCAGATAATAAAACTTCGGTATGTGATTTGTCACTACGATAGTGTTCTTTGGAGCGTCATTTTATATATGAAATATCATTTTTATGATTAACAATCTATACCAGAAAGCATTATAATGCTAAAATTATAAATAGGAGGTAGACAAAATAAAATGTACTTACCAATAATTCGAGGTTTTCTTATTAATCGTCCGTGAATTATTCCTTCAAAAAATATAACATTCGTATATGATGTGTCAGCATGAAAGTGTTCTATCGAATTAGGTTTTTAACATTCATTTACATTTTTCAAAATATATCTTCCGAATGTGATGTTTAACAAGGAAAATCTTCGTTGGAGCGGCGTTTTAAACATGATATATCACTTTTCAAGATTTTATTCATTACCTGAAAGCACTATAAAGTTAAAATTAAAAGAGGAGGCCGACAAATAAGAATGTACTTACTTATAATCCGACGTATTCTTAATTTTAGTCTTTGAATTATTCCTTCACAAAATATAATTTGCGTATGTGATGTGTCACCACGGACTTAATTACAGTCAAATGAAAGTCAAAATATGGTGTCAAATTTAAATTTACACATCAAATAAAAAGTTTACATTCAGGGATGTGGACGTAGGACATACCTTGCCACAACTTCACAGAAATGCTATACACAGCCATATAGTGCTCTCAGCCTCTCATCGATATAGCGTCGCACTCCAATTGGTTTTCTAGCAAAAGTTTGGTTTTCTCGGCTCTAAATTCTTTAGCATCTTCCCCAATCATTCTTTAATTTTTTTCTCTGCCGTGTATTTTCCTTGTCTTCTTTTGCTCTCATCCTTCGTGCCTCTTCATACTCTGAACGCGCATGTCGCACTCGAGTCATTTTCATCAATCGAATTTCTCGAATCATGAAATCATTTTGTCATAATTTCCACATTACGAATTCCGCCAGCCAAGTTCACGGCGTCGTATACCTGCCTTTACGTGACCAGTGTCTATGAGAGTTGGTTTTTGATACTAAATTCTTTGTTTATGGAAAATCCCCTCTCCACAAAGGCATTTCCATGGCTCAATATTAATCATGTGGATCACATCTACCATTAATCCAGAGCACTTCTGTAACATTAAAATGCACCTCCAAAAGTGATCAAGACGGGCGTGGTCTTGGTCTTTTTTTTAAGCACACAGATACAGCAGGTTTGTTAATTGAAGTCTTGAACTCAGCTTATAGTGAGTCGCAAAGAAGAGAACCACTGCCTTAGCTGCAACAATGAGAGGCAGTTCCGGAAGCGAGTAAGAGCTGCATCTTCGGATCACAAAACGTGATAGCCTTGCAAAACTTGTACTGAAGTGGAGACTTTTCTAATATCTTGGTCACCAATGCTTTAAAAAACAATGCTAGCAATGGCTAGCAACGCTCCTCAGCTCGGCGGAGCGTTGAGCGATGGAAAAACTAACTAGTTTGGCGCCCGGCTGACCCACTAGGCCAGCTCAGCCAGCCGACAGCAGTTCATTTTTAATCGCCCAACATGACATACATTTTCCCTGCCACCATGGACGAGATTCTCTAATTTTCCCTGACCTGCAACAACCCAGGTTTTTGAGGCTTAAAACTAGATTCCTATCAACCATCACTCGTGAAAGTATTTTTGGCACAAAAAATGGCAAATTCATTTTAATGCAAATTAGTCTTTTAATTATTTTCCAAAATTTTTTTTCAATTTCCATCTTGTTTTGTTGAAATTATTTGCATTATCAATGCAAATAATAATCAGGAAAAAAGCGTCAAAAAGTAATTAAATTTGATGTTGCCATTTTCCAAAAAGGGCGATAGGGAAGATATGGACCATGGCCTGACCTGAAACATGCCAAATACCACTTATCTATCAGTTTTAGTAAAAAAGGATTTTTAATAAAAAAGGACATTTAATAAACTTTCAAGACAAAAATGTTCTATAAAATGACACAAAAATCAAGTTTCTATGACAAATGGTTTTCATTTTATAAAGGAATAACAGCGATTTTTTGCTAAAATTCGCCTTTTTTCCAAACTTCTGCCTCAATGAGGCACAGATTAACGTTGTCCAGTTGAGCTGAAACTTTGTCAATCTCATTTTTAGCCAATTGACAACTTTTAAAGGGGTCCCCCGGAAGATACGGTGAAAGAAAAACTTTTTCCAAATACCTTGTGACCTCCCTAGTACACATCCTAAAATGTAGCCATTGCCCCATATTCTTCATCAGTAAATGCAGTACACCGCTGAACGTAAGGATAAACAATCACCAATGCTTTAAAAGATCCGTCCTCCACCTTCCCAGACCCCACCCACGCAAGAGAGAAACCGTTTGAAATTCAACAAGTTTCAACATCAATTCTCTACACCCTACCAAGAATATTTGGGGAATGATGTTGTTTATACTATAGAGTAACTTTAGAGAAATAAACACACCAGGGTATTTTATAGACTGAATTTCCTTTAAGGATTATTTACTTTCCACTCCATCAATTTGAAATAACGGTAATCGTGTGTTTAAAGACTAAGCTTTGAATATCATAAATCAAGCTATAAATATTTTTTGCAGCAATCAGCCACATTATGTGCTCATTTTAAGTGCCAATTTTGAAATTTTATACATTGAGAAAATAGGTATTAGAAATATAGAAAAATAAATAGAAAATCTGTAGTTTTATTCCCCATATACATATGTGGAACTTAATCTGAGGTAAAAGGCAATCTAAAAACAATACTGGAAAACTCAACACACCAGTATCAGTGAAAATTAATTTAATGGTGAATGAAGCCAAGAAATAACAAAATTTTCATCTTCTTTATGTGAATGCACATGATACATTGATTTAAAAAGCAGTTATTCCACAAGGATTTCCACAGCCCCTAAACATTTTATAACTCCAACTTTAGCAAGATGTGAAAGGCTTTGAATTCAGCAAAAGGAATATTGGGATCCAAATTCATATTTCATTTAATAAAAAATACAGTTATCGATGACATAAATGACCAGAACTTTCCCTCAAAAAAAATAAATCCAGTCTCCTTGATCTTTAGCTTTATATGTGTCTAAAAGAGATTCAAGCTCATCATCAAGTCATGAGCTGTCTAATAAATAATGAAGGAAGATAGAATTTAATATATTACTTTTGCCCTCTCTGATACCACCCCCTCCCAAGATCTTCATTGACCAATGAGAACATTTTGTGGAAGAGATAAAAGACTAGATTAAGTAGAGAAGACATTTGAAACTGAGAGGTCACTTGCAAGCTGAGAAGTATATGAAAGAGTCAGAAAACTCAACGTAACATGTCTTTTTCCTTCCCGATACTTTTCATTCCTCTCTTAATTGCTCCAAGCATAAATGCTGATGCCAATTCAGATTCTGCTTGTGAGACACGATCATCCTCCAGCAGGACACTCAATCTCTTCATTAACAGTAAGAAGGATGAGGCTGGGGAGTGGTTGACAACTTTCCATGCTTCAAAATCAGATTCTAAAACCACCAACTTTATGCTGAATATGTCGCAGACTGTTTATCAGTGTGACAATGGCCAGGCTGTTCACATCAAAGGAGTGATCCATGGTGAGAATTTTATACTTTTAGAGTGATATTTCTATTCCATCTCATTATATTCCACATTTCTGTGCCAATCTGAACATAAAATAATCATGCTAACTTTAATGTTCTCCAACAAAGGTGTTAGGAATATACATTTTATAGTATTTATAAGGTTAACATTAATTGGTGTAGGTAAGGGAATTGCAAAGTGAACACATGTGCAGTCTCACCAAATATTTTTAGGAGCTAAATTAATATCAGCCATATCAATTGAATAAAAAAAGAACTTTCAGATGCATCATTTTAAAGGGCTTGTCTTTTATTACATCATTCTTTCATGCCATTTATTGAAAAATTTTAATATGTGATAGAATTTAGCCTACTCACAAAATCATTCTTGGGTATACTATTTTTCTAATTTCAGGAAAACGAGGCGATGACAGTTTTCACATTTACGATCCGCTTACATTCCATCCAAACTGTGGAACAAATGCAGGCATTAGTAATGACGGGAGATCAGCACAAAAGATAAAGTGGGTACATACCAATGTTAAAAATATCAGAAATAAAATACACCATTAATAAGGTTCTCAGTACATAAGTCTGGTCAGATATTTAATATTATGGCTGAAGGATGCTTTGATGAATATTTGATAGGATTTTATGCATGATTAATCTCTGTATTGCAGATTAGATGATGGTCTCAATGGAGTGCTACTGACCCAGAGACCTCTCAGAAGAAATGAGCTATTTGAAGTACGTCTAGACAAGAAAAATACCAAATTCAGTCATTGCTTGGGAATTGGAGTAACCATATACACTCCAGAATCATTTACCATACCTGATCATATGTGGAACTTAAAGTAAGTAACTGGTTGATCCATTAAAAGACCATATGGTCTTTTAAAATAACAAGCCCCAGCACGGACTTGTTTTTTTACGTGGATACTTATCAAATAACCTTCAATAGAATAATAATACATAATATTTATTTTTCTGAAAAATGTCCTTTTACAAGCAGAAGAGCAAGGTCATTATTATATAATATCAGAATTTTTAGACATGTTAATTCACAAAATTTTTAAACATATTTATTCACAACCTTTTTAAACACATTATGAGAGAGATGAAAAAGCCAGCAGATTTACAGTAACTATTATATCTCTGATTATTCTAGAAATCGGTGTATATATTACATATAATTAGTACAACATGAGGAATGTGAAATAGGTGGGGATATCTGGAATGAAATTGGAACCCTTTAATGAACTACGTATAGGTAACAGACTTGAACACTTAATATGTTTATTTAATACAAATATAATTCCCATTTTCTTAATGAATAAAGACACTTGGTAATCTTCCACAGATTTATTTATTTGACAACACGCGTTTCACCACACTGTGGCATAATCATGTGCAGGGTTCTTCGCTTTAGGTCAAGCATATATAGCTTTCCACCAAGGCGTTAGGGAGTGGGGGGGGGAGGGGGAAGGCTAAGGGAGGAGCGGAGAGGGGGGGGTAGGTGGGGGTGGGAAGGAGAAGAGGGAAGCGGCGGGGGTAAGGGAGAACTAAGGGTTGGAGTGGACAGAGGGCGGAAAGACATAGGAGACACGGACGCAGGGGTTGGGACTGGGTGATGATGGAGGCCTTCTTTTCCTTGAGAACTCTGGATGGTGAGGGAAAGGAGGGGGGGGTCAGAGGGTTTTAAATGGCCAGTGCACTGCCCACACCAGAGCACTGGAGGGGGGGGGAAGGAAGTAGAGTGTGAAAGATTTGGGACATGTGGCAGGAGTCGGTTGGAAAGAAAACGGTTTAGGGAGGGAGGGTGGGGGGAGGGGGGGGGTGCTTTAGTCTGGGAAATATTTTGTGGCCAATAAAGGAGAAGGGTTGTGAAAGAGGATGTCATTACATAATTTTGTATCATTGCACTTCTGGTGCTTCACAATTTCCATTGTCTCCAAAGCGTCCATTTTCCACCCTTTATCAATCCTATGGAGCAGCTTGGGGGTGAAATCACTCCTGTGGCCGTCTTCCAGCAGATGTTTGGCAAAATTGGAGGATGTATCCTCCAATCGGAAACATCTTTCATGCTCCCTGGCTCTTGTTTTGAGCGCTCGACCAGTCTGACTGACGTACACTGTCCTGCATCCCGGTGTATTACATTCTAGCTTGTACACGCCAGACTGTTCGAGCAATTCTTTTTTGTCCTTCCTGTTTCCCAGAAACTTTCTGAGATTCCACTTTGTATAGTGGCCTACCTTATATTGGGGGGGTAGCAAGTTAAGCAAAGCAAGCAAATTAAAAATTCAATTGTTTTGGCGAATGAGTTGAAAGATAAGTCAGTCCCTTTAAACGCCAAAATTGTTTCATTCGACATTGAGAATTTATTTACATGTGTTCCTTTATCAGAAACCTTGACTAGGGCACAGAGTGTTCTATCAACAGCCAATGTCGACGTTAAAACCACCAGCGAGGTGATGAAACTGCTGAAAGTCATTACAGCTCAAAATTATTTCCGGTTCCAAAATAAATTTTTCCGATTAATTGATGGCTTAGCCCATCTCCCCCCTTCTTGCCGAAATTTTTCTGGACAGCCTGGAAACGAACCTCTTTAACTCAAGACACTACCTTCTCCAATACGTTCAGTATTATTACCGGTATGTGGACGACATACTTTGTGTGTGGACAGGAAGTGACCGTCAGCTGGGGTTATTCCTTAACCTTCTCAATATGCAGCACCGGAATATTAATTTTAAAATGGAGAAGAGTAACTCTGGAAGAATAAATTTTTTAGATTTGAATATTTCAATTGAGGGAGGAAAACATGAATTCGCCATTTACAGGAAACCATCCTATACGGACCACACCATCCCATCCGATTCTGCCCACCACCACTCCCATAAGCATGCAGCTTTCCACTCACTTGTACATAGACTTATAAGTGTACCCCTCAATGAAATTAATTATAAAATTGAGTTAGAGACAATTAAGTCTATCGCTATTAGCAATGGCTATAAAGCACAAATAGTGGATGGAATAATCAGAAATAAAATTAAACAAAAAACCTTTTTGGCGCTAACGTCCCTTACCCCTCTGCCCTTAGATAAACCAAAATGGTGTAAGCTCCCCTTCTTAGACGGCATATCCCACAGGCTAGCAAACTTGCTACCCCCCCAATATAAGGTAGGCCACTATACAAAGTGGAATCTCAGAAAGTTTCTGGGAAACGGGAAGGACAAAAAAGAATTGCTCGAACAGTCTGGCGTGTACAAGCTAGAATGTAATACACCGGGATGCAGGACAGTGTACGTCAGTCAGACTGGTCGAGCGCTCAAAACAAGAGCCAGGGAGCATGAAAGATGTTTCCGATTGGAGGATACATCCTCCAATTTTGCCAAACATCTGCTGGAAGACGGCCACAGGAGTGATTTCACCCCCAAGCTGCTCCATAGGATTGATAAAGGGTGGAAAATGGACGCTTTGGAGACAATGGAAATTGTGAAGCACCAGAAGTGCAATGATACAAAATTATGTAATGACATCCTCTTTCACAACCCTTCTCCTTTATTGGCCACAAAATATTTCCCAGACTAAAGCACCCCCCCCCTCCCCCCACCCTCCCTCCCTAAACCGTTTTCTTTCCAACCGACTCCTGCCACATGTCCCAAATCTTTCACACTCTACTTCCTTCCCCCCCCCCCTCCAGTGCTCTGGTGTGGGCAGTGCACTGGCCATTTAAAACCCTCTGACCCCCCCCTCCTTTCCCTCACCATCCAGAGTTCTCAAGGAAAAGAAGGCCTCCATCATCACCCAGTCCCAACCCCTGCGTCCGTGTCTCCTATGTCTTTCCGCCCTCTGTCCACTCCAACCCTTAGTTCTCCCTCACCCCCGCCGCTTCCCTCTCCTCCTTCCCACCCCCACCTACCCCCCCCCTCTCCGCTCCTCCCTTAGCCTTCCCCCTCCCCCCCCCCACTCCCTAACGCCTTGGTGGAAAGCTATATATGCTTGACCTAAAGCGAAGAACCCTGCACATGATTATGCCAGTGTGGTGAAACGCGTCGTGTCAAATAAATAAATCTGTGGAAGATTACCAAGTGTCTTTATTCATTATGAATATCGAGAACTTCCACCATATCCAGCCTGAAACAGTAGAATTTACCCATTTTCTTCCTCAATGCAGAAAAGGTATGTAAATTGAGCTGTTTCAATATGTAATCATATGCCTCACTTCCCCTCTCGACTCATTTTGTTCATGCAATAGGTAATGTGCTGCTTTTATTCCAATTAAAAAGAATCAATGCATTTTGTCTTCCCTTCAAAATCAGTAACACATGTGGAGCTAATCATCAAGGGCAAATTATTGCAGACTGGTGTAACCAAACTACCATAAACAAAATCTGGAATTTTTATCGCAATTCAGATATATAGTAGAAAAATCATAATAAAGTACAATATAACAATAGATAACCAAGGATGCCTAAATAAATCAATATTTATATCGGAGGAGTTCAGGACGACGAAAATACATAAATAAGTAACAATCACTAACTGGGGACGGTTAGAAGGAGAACAGATAACATTAAGGAAAGATAAGTGGAGTAGCTAAGAACGGAAAGGCACGCGGAAAGAAGAAGTACAAAAAGTCTGGAGATAAAGGCGGCAGAGAGCGGAGACTAGGCGGTATCAAGGATACGAAAGGGGAACCAGAAATTTTATTGGAAAGCCAGGAAGGAATCGGGCAGGAGGCCCAAGAGATAAACCAAAACGGCCCATAAATTTGACGATAAGGAAGGAGAGAGAATGCAAGCCCCTCCCCGTAACTGCAGGAGGAGAATTTCAGATGAACATTAACTGTAGCCTTTAAGGACAATAAAGGAAAGAAAGAACTATAATAATCTCTATGAACTAAAATTGTTTTATCTGAAAAGTAAATTAAATGTAACGAGATTAGAGCAGAAAGATTAATATTGTAAATTGGGCCCAATATATCACTTACAAAGTTCTGAATATTGTTGTTGCCTATACAAAGGTTTAATTTCCAATTTAAAAAAAAGTGTTATGCTATTTCAATGGTTGAACGAAGTGTTTTTATTTTTGTACTTGTGTAATAATAACAATTAATCCCTTCAGCAAAGAGGTAAGCTTTTTATGTTTTGTGTAATAGCGAAGGTTTTTGAATTTTATTGAAATAAGAAAGAAAAATGTGACTGGGGAGTAGGTTACAGTGATGTATGGTGGGAGATCATTTGGACTCAAGATGGCTGACAAGCAATTTTGCCCCGTATCTTCATTTAAATTTTCAAGCACGGATGGCAATTCTTATTCACATCACTGCTCATCATCTAGCTCTGATAGCTTAAATGATTTCATCAATAATGAAATTAGGATAGAATTGTAGAGAATTCATTTAATTTGCTAAATACATGTATCTATAGTGTGCAAGTGAACTAAAAGTTATCGATTCTAGGAACTTGGAAGGTTTCATTGAAACAATGAAATAACTACACCAAGAACCTAGCATACCTACCCACATTAAGCTAATGTGACTCCGATGGGCAGGGCATGTCCAGCAGATGCCGGAGGAGATGGCAGCTAAGAAAGTCTTTACTGGGCATGTGGGAGGGAAGACACCAGTTGGAAAACCAAGGGCTATGTTGGAAGACAGCATCAGCGAGAATGCACAAGATCTGCTTGGGGTGGGGAACTGGAGAAGACTGGCAGAGGATACAGGGCAATGAGAAAGAAAATCTAGGAGGCCAAGGCTTGATTTGGGCTATAGCACCATTGGAGAGAGAGGATAACCTAGTTCAATGACTCTTTTAAACTATGAATCTCAATGCTTGTGATTGGCAATTTATCCAAGGGCATGATAGTGCTTTTTCTGATGCTATTAGTTATGGGCCCAGACTGTTCTTTATCAATACCACATTCTTGCTTTATACTTGAGGCACAAGACCTATTCTCCCAGCCAAAAATATCTTCAAGGTACTCCTTCCAGATTTTCAGACTGTACATGATTTTTAAACTAACCAATTTAATGCAACTGCTCATCCCTGCTTTTAAAAATATTTCATGGCCCTCTATTTGTTCCCTCCACCACCCCTCTAACTGTTTTGTCTTATCCTCCACCATCCCCTAGTCATATCTGATTATTGTCTCAGCAAATGGCTTACCAATCTGGACAGTGGTACATACAAAAATTTAACACAAAGTTTTTTGGTGTCTGAATGTGGCATCAGCAGTAAGTAGGAACAGCAGTTCCTCCAATGGCTATGCAATCCTGATGAACCCAAATGCAACTCGAAATATTCAGACTTTGTTTAGTGTGAGGCCTAGAAAATTGCTTTTAACATTGCCTGCGATACTGACCTATCCACGCTTAGCACTATAGCGGTACTACAAGTTCCCCGCTAAACCAATATGAACATAATTTATGGCCAGGGAAATAGTTAGAAAAGAGGAAATAATAAATTGGGGTAAAATATTTGCTAAACAAATATTGTACAAAAAACATTAAGTATCCATTAAACATAAAAGGGATTCCAGTAGGTAAACAACTCTAAATATTTATAGGATGTAACGACATCAACAACACAACAATGGAGAAAAAGGATGCAGGGGAGTCTTTGTCATGAACTGAGGGAGAAAGTACGCACGCCTAAAAGCGGTAAGAAGGAAGCTGAAAAGATGCTCCACTAAGGCAGATATCCTACCGAAGGAATGGGTGGAGAAAGAGGAACTGCGGAGAAATAAACATGGATAAACGGGAGCTCCAGAACTAAGAGAAGGCAGAATGTCCCGTGGCCGAGTCCTACCCAGGGAGATTGCCAGTCAACTACCACGTAAATGATTTTTTATTAGTATTCAAATGGGTTCCAAAAAGTCTACACTCAGAACATACAAATGGAGAAAGAGGAATAGAAAAAGTATTGAAGGAGATAAACCGTTCCTTCTCACAAGAGGGGATTGGTAAACTGTCCATTGGTCAATGGTCAATTGCAATTTTAATTAATTGTTAATTTAAAGTGGTGAATTGAGCTCAATGTTTTTGGGTCTCATATTTGAGGAAAACCATTTTACATAAATTCCTAAATAATCTTACAAGTTCTTCATGACATTGAAATGTTTCCACTGATAAAAGCTATCATTGAATTTAATTGTTAAGATGGTCAATGCCCATTGTATTTGTTTATGGGACATGAACCCTGTATTTCCCAATCGCAAAGCACCTAACATTCTGGACTGGCCAGAACAGAGATGGGTAAGAGTGAGAGGGGACATGAACCTAAGACACATTGAGAATAAGAAGGAAGAATTGACCCAGATCTGGACGATTTAGACCCAGTTGAAAATAATGCCACCGGAGCATTACAGGATTTCTGCTTCAGTTACACTCAAGCATTTCTTCGTGTGTGCCCTCCTGTTGATGTGACTCCTAATTGACCCTCTTCTAAAGTTTTTTTCCACCACATTCACACTAAGCTTCCTCAGTGTAGCCCTTCCTCTGACACCATTCACTTTGCTATTTACATGTTTTTATGAATTTGACTCTCAACATGGCCATGAATCTTGCAACCCATTCCCAAAATGATGAACCATATTTATTTTATTGCATATAAGTGAATATATGTATACTGAGTGATGAAAAATAAATACCTGACACAGAAAACAGAAATGGAACATAGGAGTCATGGAGATGAATCATAAAAAGGCAAAAGACTAAAAAAGATGAGGAGTCACAATTTTGAAAACAAGCCTTGAAATAAGTCGGTGGGGTAGCTTGATATTAATTTTATTACTATTTAAATTCTAGGTCAGGACACTGGATGATGTACCATACGCATGTGTACACAAATGGAACTGAAACTGTAAAAAATTATGGGAGAAATTTCAATGAACTGCAGGTATGTCTTACATTCATTTGAATCATATTACTTCTTATTTATATGCTTGCTTAAAATTTATAAAGCATGAGTAAATATTTATGTATACAGCTCAAACTCACTACATCACTCGACACAACTCTTGAGAACAGCTATGAATTATAATTTCATTGAGAAAGTATTCACATCAAGTTTGCCTGAGTACACCTCTTTTAGGCAGAGAACCATAGAGGATGCTTCCTGAAATAATGGATTGTGTTGCAAAAAAAATACTGTCTTTGTGGCTTCTGAGTCTGAAATGCATGTACCATCACAATGGCGCACATTGAAGGAGCTTCCTTCATCGTGAATCAGAAATCACTTTTCTGGGAGTATTGTATTTATTTAGCCCATTATCACAGATAATTATATTTTAAATGAACATCTGTGCAGGTGATATGCCTTGTGAATAGTGAAGTGTTAATATATCTGTCTACCTTTACAGTTTCATGCAATTTCTCTCAACAAATCTGATCTGTTAGAAAATGCTGCTTTAATTAACAAACAAGTAACATTGCCTTCGTGATAAATTGACTTCACTACCAAAATGTGTCTAACTTGTCACAAATACCCCTGATTAAATGGAGTTTTTATCAAGTTTATCGTATTCAATGGCTCCAAAGTGCTCTCTATTCTTCCAAAATCCAACTCAAGTAAAACTCGTACATAGATTGAGTCTAATCTACAGGTAGTATACACTGTGCTTTGCTACTTCAGCACCATCCACTTTAATGGTGGAAACTAGTCCCGTCTACACAGTAACGACATTATGACATCTGGTGGTGCCTTGACGGCTATATGTTACCTATAAGGTTATCTCAAATTTCATGCTACATTATGGTTTTCACGCATGTTAACATAGGGTTAATCAGGTTTTCACCCGTCTTACCATAGAGTTTTTGTTGGTTTCCTCCCCTGATTCATGTAATATCAAAGTTAACATTAAAATGAGTCATGTTATAACAAGGTTCTACTGAATTGCTTTTAATAATTTCCCATGCAACTCTGGAGAAGGTAGCGGCATTCCTAATTTTACTACTTTTGTATCCCTTTTTTCTCCATTAAATACGTAGACATACTGCCTTTTTAGCAGGGTGTAAAGCTGGTATAGTGTGCCGTCATTTAAAGACTATATGAAAAAATATAGTTTTCATTTTCTGAGACATAATACATATTGCGGGTGCAAGCCAGCTAGTTTTTTTCACTAGTTCATATGGAAATGCAGGGTTAAAATGATGAATAAGTGTAAAGCAAAATGCATTAAAATTAATATTCACATTGTAAATCCCTTACACCCCAGACCAGTCTTACTTGCTTGAAAACTCACATGCTATGAAAATCTTCCTCACTGGCAAAAATACCGACAGAGAAAAGCAACAAATTAAGTGGAATATAAGTGTATTGCAAGACAATGCTGCCAAATGCAGGATCAAGTTTTATTGTATTCTAAATACATGGGTGAAAATTCACTCTTTGTCATAATCACCTTTAATTAGCAATCATTGATAATAAAACATTTATTGGATGATCAGTGCAAATGCTATAAATCATCAACCCATAATATGCGAGTGCAAACTTAAAAGACACTTCACCAAAAGCATGAAATAATCATTAATAAAGTTGTTATAAATAATGAACCCACCAATCATGTTATTTTATGCTCCATGAGCCAATGTTCATGGAACAGAGAAGTCACTTTTTGGATAAATTTAAGACTGGTGCCCTAAATCTTGAATATTTCTGTCTAAGGTTGATTAACATGTGTGTAACTGAGTTTTGAAAATTGCTGAAATATATACAGAGAAATTTTTAAAAATATTTTTTTTTAATTTAAAAAAGTCATTCAAAATAAATTTGAATTAAAATAAATTCATATTTTACTTAAATTAATAGTATATGGAGAAAACTAGACTGAAAAACAATATTTTTATTCATGCAATTATTAATTTTAACACAAATATACAGAAGATTGGATCTATTCACATCAGCAACCATAATATGTCAGGCACATATTACTATGCATGCCTTATAACAAAATAATATAATGACTTGTACCATAATTATATAATATATCTTGTAACATAAACATATTACGCTTATATATAATACTCATTTATATAACTTATGAATCGAAATAATTCGAAATACATGATTGTACCTTTTAACCTTAATTTGTTTGTAGAACGTATAATAATTTGTTTTCATTTCTTATTCACCTTGCGCTTATTCACATTTTTTTCTTAGATTAGCTTTGGATTTAATTTTTTTGGTACCTTGCTTTTTGTCTCCCAGCACTTTTTGCTGTTTTATTTTTAATATTGGCATTTTTCGTATTTATCATTGCTTTATAAACACTTACCGAGCAATGTTATTTTTTTATATAATTTGTGTTCCATTCACCTCTGATAGTTGTATCTCTATTTTCGTTCAATTTCCAAATTATATCTAGTGGCTATTGCCTTTCTTTGCCATTGCACATAAACATGCAAAAAGGGTTGGTTGTTCGGGATAGTTTTTCTCGCATAAAAGAACGTAAAGACGAAATCATACGAGCTACACATGCTGTTGTAAAGAGAGCTTAAAAGTGCATTGAAGTGGGTGGTAGGGTTTTTAAAATAAACTTTGAACTATTGTAACTTATTTGACTAATTGCAAATCGCAAATTTTATCAGGTATTTCTCCATGCGTTTTCATTTTTGTTTATAGCGTTGTTGCATTAGTAAATAGATTAATAAGTTTTTGTATTTTCAACAATAAGCCTTATTTTAATAAGTAAGATTTTCCATTGAATATGAGGCAACTGATGTCCTGTCAAAATTACGGTGCCATCCTCATCGTTCCTCCTCCGTTGTCACTCAACAAAATGAACTGTGCTCTGCGGTTGGATTGGGTACGGTTAGGCATTGAATTGTTGTCCAAGGTCTCAGAGTCTAGGTTGTAGAGAGTTTGTTGCAATGGCACTGGAAGTAATATTTCATCACATCGACTGAATACTGAATAATTATCATTGCGATTGATTGATTAAGATTACAATGATTAATTTGCTCAATCAGATTATTTAAAAAATGAATATATTTGCCATTTATATGCTTCTTTCGAAGCAGGGTGCTTTTGCACCATTTTCTACTCATGCTCTGAAACCAAAAGGGTTACTAACGATGGCGTATTTTCTTGAGAATATGTAACTTCCATCGAGGGTTTGGCATAAATTTAGATTGCTTTTTATAAATCGCAGATATGTACCCTCAACACATTCACAAATTAAAATTAGATTCTCGAAAGGATTGTTTTCAAACAACTGCAACAAGAATACATACTTCCAACTACCCAGTGGTGACTAAATATAACGTTATCTATGATCTCTTCTCCATTTAATAATCAAAATTATTTATAAATTGGCCCAGATTATTAATCATCCAAATTGTTTGTAATACGATTGTCGTATCTCCCATGGTAAATAAGTTATCCCAAAAAGTAATTCTTTAATGAATAATTATTTTTGTAATTTCAGTTACCAACTTAGCAATTGGATGCATTTAGCATACTTGTTGGCAGGAAATTAAAGATGAAGATCTTAAAAAATAACATAGACAATTTTAATTCAAAATCATAGGTGTAATCCACTGCTTTTTAGCATTTTCATGGTAACTGTAGGACGATTCTCACTAAATGCTTGCATTGCCATAGCTCGGTAACTAAGGAGTTGCTACCCCATGTTCATAGTACAAAAAATGTTTAAGATCGTCTTCCCAGATCGTCTTCCTCCTCCAGAAATATGTGCATTTCCCCATGAAACACCCTGTACATAATATAGCTATACATTAGACTAGTTCGAAAAAGAAGAAAAAATGTGAAAATTCCTTGTTTATGCAATTTTTACCACAAGAACGATTACCACAGGCTTTTAATTCAATTCAATCAAGTAATTAGGTCAAAAAGGTCTTAAAATAGGTCCAAAATACATGGAAAATGATTAGCTACATTGTTTTTTGTGAATTTAATCTAACTAATTTCCATAAATTGGTTTTAGTCTAATAAATTTATTTGTAAAGATATTTCATAGATTTTTTCGTGATTGACAGTTACACTAATATTTTATTCCTACACTTAGCACTTTCCAGGAATGTGCAGTAGTATAGACACTAACAATTACGTAAGTTACTACCTCAGTTACACGTATAATGTGATTGTGTCAGCGTATAGAGTCAATATTAATTCCCAGTTACGCATAGAGATATTTAAAAAATTAGCTATAAATGATGATTCAATATTGACGCACACTTCTTCAAAAGGTTTAAAACTCTTTCTTTGAATGTCTTACACACGATTCATTCATAAACAATGTAAAAATATCAATGCTGAAAAATTTAGAGCGATAAAACCGAAAGATTTTCCCATCAATGCAAATGCAGTAACACTAGTTCTAACTAGAATTTACCTTCATTTTTTGAGGCAATGAAATTACATGCAAATAATACCTGAAACTATGAAATATTATTACAGAAAAAATCAAATCGATTAATTAAATGCTGAAAAAGTTGTAATGAAAATATTAATTTATTTTTTCCCAGTAACAATGTTGAAAATGACTAATTAGGGGATTTTTTTGGTATAATGTACCATAATTCAGTTACATAGCAATGAAAAACTTGGTAAATTGTAGTATGCTTATAAAATTATAAAATTTTAAATTACATATGGTCTCAGCTTGAAATTTATGGATTAGTCAAAAAATAAATCAGAATAACATAGGTAGTTCAAGTTAGGCAGATTTCCCCATATGTACAAATTGTTCAAAAGGACTTCAGCCAGTAGGTCAGTAAAAGTCATAGCCAGCTACTACCTATACACTGCGTAGTCCATAACACAGACTGTGCAGTAATTTGGCACACTATTGTAGGCATTTCCACAAGAGAATAGAAAATGTTTTTTTTTTAAATTGTCATGGTTAAGGTCTATTTCCACTAATAATTTTTTAAAACATCTTTAGGTTGGAGATCGTGTTGGTGTGATGGTGAATAGCATGGGAGCATTACATTTTTTTGTCAATGGAGAGGATCAGGGCCCAGCTGCTTCTAACTTGCCAGAGACACTTCATGGAGTATTTGAGTTGTACTATAATGCAGCTAAGGGGACCATCGTGGGTTCATCATCGTAACCATTTCAAGAAGATTTTCCTTTTCCCAGAGAATAAACATTCTTCCAAAGCTATTTGTAGTAGACCCCTCCTTTTTGGTATTAATCTGTACCTAAGGACAGTTCATATGATAAATTTAATTGAAAAATGAACCAATGAATTACTGCATCACTGTTGGGCATAGGCTGAAGTAGCTGAAGGGGGGGAGGGGGGTCACAACCACTGAAGGGGGGGAGGGGGGGGTTTACATGGGGGGGTCCAGGAATTTTGAAAAATATTCGTCTTAAAATGGCAATTTGAAGGTGTTCTACTATGTTATGGAAGGTCATCTATAAGTGTACAATTAGCATGTGTTAAACACATCATTTTTAAGTTTTTTTTTATCAATGGGAGGGGGGATTATAACCCCCAAAAACCCTCCCTGGATACGACTATGCTATTGCGGCTTTCCATATGTAAAAATGATTGTATTTTCTTATCTGCAGCAGCTATTGTAGTACAAAATGCTCAGTATAATGAATGTTAAATGATGTAAATAAACACACTTATTTCAAAACATGATGGCAGAAAAATGTGTTGACTTCTCTTGATGGCATGCATTTTATTTCCCTGTGCCTGACATCTACACTAGAAATACATTCCACCAGCCTCAGAAATGTGTAGCTAGCACAAACTGATTATAAGTCATTAATTTTATCAACTAGGCCCAAAAGAATAGCAGGATGATCTGTGGATCATATGCAATAAGAATCCTTCTTTGGTGCATTTTTCTGAGGCCATAGTGTCATATATTTTTGAAAAAACTCAAGAAATAAAATGCCCAAAATCCTAGCAAATGAATCCTAATTTAAATTTTTAGTGATTTCCAAATTATAAAAGTTAATATGTAGATCCAGTAGATCCAATTTTACACCAGACTAGCTACTGCTAACAAAGCTGCAGATAGTCCTAAGGACAGAGACAAAGCTTTAAATGGCTATATTACTAAATCAGAAAGTAGTGCACAGAAATGAAGTGGGCTACAATATGGAGAACTTTTCTACGGTCAAATGCCAAGAAGAATCAAATTACTCTAAATAAAAAAATACAATTATGGGCGAGATGGAGGGAGATGCATGTAACGTGTTCTGATCTGTTTTGGATACAAATTTCTCAATGAGGGGCAAATATTCAAATCTAGTGTTGTTCGTCTCTGTTTTTACAGTGCTGTGTATTATGATTATCCTTTTATCATTCTCCTTCATTTGGTGATTTCAATGACTTCCTTAACAAACTTGCAAATCTGTTGGAATTAATTCACGAGGAATTCCGAACCCTAATTTGACTATAACTGGTCACTTTAATTGCGACTTCATGGGAGACCGCAAAGCTAAACATGACTTTTTAGATCTTTTAATGTCTTTTAACATTTGCCTTACGAATACAGAATAAACTACAGTTTGTGGCGATTCCTCAACTACCTAAGATAATATCTTGATGATAATTGATCTTGGGAATGTCCAAACTAAATAACATCATTAAATCCCACATATCAAATTATTATCCTCTTCTTTGTACTGCTGTAGTTTCTTCTCCCTACTGCTGTAAAAATAATACAAAAGATATTTCACTGAACAAAATTCACAGCTTTTAAGGAAATGCTGAATTCCATGACTGGTCGGATCTGTATAATCTGGCATTCTTCGATGATTGATTTGAGTATTTCTATTTCTCCTATCAATATTGCTTTGATATATATTTTTCCTTGATCCTTAAAAAAACCAGGAACCCTTACATGACCACTAACTATAAAAATCCATGGGTTACTGATGAAATCAGGGACCTGTCAAGGAAAATGAAGGAGGCAGCTATATCATTTTCATATGCATACTTAGTGGATTTGCTGTTTTCCAGCAGAAGTAAATCATCACGAAGACTCTTATGCAATTGATATAAACGTAAAACCAATGTCGTAATACATAATTTTCTCCTGGGAAGAAAACTTATGTTGACCTAGCAAGGGGGTCATCTTTGAATCTCCCAACTGTGGTGCCGGAAGGCACTTCTCCGGGTAACAGACTTAAGTCTGTTTTCTGTTAAAATAATAATTCAGACCACTTATTCCATGCAAATAAAAGATAGGAAATAGAAGAAAGGAATAACCATTTGAATGAGTTGAATAAGCATAACTGGCCTCATCTCATTCCTCAGTGAATTACAAGCACAATTAAGCTGTTTGGTGAAAATGTAGTTACATAACTTGTCACTTTCCCCGAAGAACTAGTCCTCATATTTTTAGCATTTTTTTCATAATTAATGTCTGAAGTTTTTAACACTATGATAAACCACTGAAACATAGGTGCCAGCAGTACATGTCATACACTCTGCTTCCCATTCTTCTCGACCAAAAAACAAAGACGGGAATCTTGATGGAAAGACAGCATGGCGTTAATGATTTCTGCAATGCTTTCACATAATCAGGGATCTTTTAATACAATCTGTTGCTTATAAAACATGAAATTTCCACAGTACCGCAATGTTGCTCAAGAGAGCTTAGCTAATATAGTCACAAAATTTACTGTAGCAGCATCTGTGTTGCATGAGACCTAGAGGCCCTATATTATCCCAATATAGGGCCTCTAATGAGACCTACAGCTATTTGCACTGATCAAAAAAATTATGTCACATGTTCTTCGGACATTTGATAACAGCAACTCAAAAAGGGTCATCATGATACAAAACTCTATAGAATATCTGTCTTATCATAATATTTAGAGGAAGAAATTTTAGTCTAAATATTACTTAGCATGAGAATTTCCATTTGGGGACGTCCATTAATTATGTCAACAAAATAGGGGGGAGGGGGTTTGAAGAAGTTTGACAATTGTTATAACAATTATAATTGACATGGGGGGGGGGGGGGAAGCTCAAGATAATTGATGTCAACAATGTTACTTTTTACAGTAAATTTTTAAATCTTAAATTGGTTAAGTTCTTGCCATGTATGTCATAATTTTACATCATCATATTTTGTTTTTATTCACTGTACGTACTTGATAGGAGACTGCAGACATATATGGTATTAATCTGAAGATTAATATGATTCATTTAACAGATTTTCGGTGCTATTAAAGTCAAAGACTGCAATAAGCCATTGTCATCTAATTGTATAGCTATCCATGGACTTCTATTAGATAGCATCTAAAGCCAGCTGTATAAAATATTATTAGTCCATGGGGGGGGAATTGTATGACATAATTTTATTAGGGGGGGGGGTCACTGAAAGTTTGACAATTGTTGACAAGGGGAGAGGTTAATATTGCTGACATATCCGAAAGTGGGTGAAAATCGCGTAAACGCTGGCGAGAAAGCTCACAATTCAACACCGTCCTGTTACCAGCATTTCTTGCCAAGGAGTGTCTGTTGTAAATACCTTATTCAACGCATTCTAAAAAAATGAAGGTTTCAAAGAATCAATTACCTGAGATGCAGGAATTGTATATGCTAGGCACTTTTTATTAGGGAATTAAACGTATAAATTCACGATACTGAAGATTATATAGGAGGGTCTCTCTGGTTAAAATTCAAGAGCTGAAAAGATCTTTAGAAACATTCCGGCTAATTGCAAGTAAACAAAATTTCAACGAGGAGTAAGTGTGTTTCTCTTCTTGGTACATGCACTTAGAGGTAAACTGAAGGCTAAATTTACAAAGCTTAATTAAATAAAGAGAGCATTTAATGGTCGAATTACCTCGTCATGGCAATATATTTCACTTTAATTACGCGGCGTATGAAACTGCCTAGCGGACATTTAACAAATTGCTTTGACAAAGAAGGAAAGTAACTTACCTCAAAACACTAAGATGAAACAAAATTATCTCTTCTATGAAATGTTCAACTGCATGCGATGATTCCGATCTTTGGGAAGTCAGTCCCCGTGAATTTCATTTTCACAGATAAACTAACAGCTCATTCGTCACTGTTAACCATAAACCCATAATGTAGACACATCAAGCTTCACAAATTAATGACTTGAAGGAATCGCATTTTTCTGGTCACTGATATATGTCCTCAGTGGTCCTCAACGATTCAAAACATTCAAAACAACACATTCAAAAATAAATCGGACAGTTGTGCAGTTGTTTATGAGATAAGCGCGCCGCACTGCGGCAGGAACCCTGTAGAACGAGGAATAAAGCGGTGATTTGAAGTGAGGTGGTTTCGAAATATTCTCGAATAAATCAAAGTAGATCTAACAAAGTCTAACTCACGTAATGCTGATATTTAAACAGCTCAAAATTACACTTAAATGGAAACCTACTGCCTCATGCCAACAAAAGTTTTCCGGCGACATTGACGAATTCTTGGTGGTGGATGGACGCCGATGAATGAAAATCATTTTCCTGAACTGGGCCCGGAATCCAGAGTTGGCAGCTCTACACTTGTTATCAGTTTGCGTCTATATATTGATAGGCCCTATTAGCTTCCCCAATGAGTTGAACTGGGAGCCGGATCTCGAGGTGTGATGGGCTACAGCTGGAGCCCTTCCCTTGATATGATGATTGAAGGATTGATTCCCTTAATGATTGAAGGCGTAATGTGTACCATTAGTTCTGGGCCAAGGGAAAACATCAAGGTCCCCCCTCTGCTGTAGGCTCATCTGCCATGTCATTTTCAGTAATACATTCATGTCCCAGCACCCAGAAGAGTTCAACATTCTCCTGCTTGGCGAAGGGTAAGTTATTAACACTACTATATATATATATATATATATATAATATTATACTATATATTTTATATTATAGCATATATTTTATGGAGGTCTTGGCAGTCCTTTTCCTTGGATTACCTGGATACAGGCGCCTTTCACTCTCCTACAGCTCCCTCCCTTCCCCTCGGTGAATCAGAGCATTCACTGCAGTGGCCTCGTGCGGGGCGCTCTTTTTTTTGGGGTGGAATTTTGGGCATAAAAATCTTTTAAGCAATTTTTTATAATAATAAAAAAGAGTAAACCTATATCAAATATCCAGAGAGTGAACAATTACAATTAAGGTAGTGATTAAGGAATCCATCTAAATAATCTTTGGAATATCAACTTACAAAAACTAAATAGATTTTATAGTAATTACATATGATTTGATATGAATACAAAGGAAATAAAATTTTCATTTTGTATTCTAATTTATGAATGAAGGAAAAAATTATTTTTCTTAACCTTATTTTAAAAATTGTGTCTAAATAGGTTTGATAAAGGTATTACATAAATATATATTTTCCAAATGAAAGGCAGAATAATAGTCCACTCCTGTCAGCTCAAAATGAAACTACGCCACTCACTGTGTTTGCATTACTAGCTTTTTGATCTTGGTTTACAAGGGTAAGAATTAGTTATGCTAACACCTGCTAACCTGGTTGGCACCTACCACAGAATGGTGTACCTAGGGTTTATGGTGCCTCTGGAAAGATTGAAGGCCCGTGCCCCCCTCTTTTATCCTATCCTCTATTTTCTTCTTACTTTATGTTCCCTATATTATTGTAATTGGATATGCTGATGAGATTGTTTGATTGATTAATATTGAGGGGCGAGGGCCTTCTGCAGCCCTCCAGATTCTTAGATCCCTTTGGGTCCATTGTGCCATCCCACATTTAATCTGCCCACCACTTGCAGACAGGGGACAAGAGCACCGCGGTAGAGGTATGGAGGAGAGTCACCCCTCCATCCCTGTCCATGATGTTACATTGATGTCATGGTGACGTCAATGTAGCATCACAGTGACGCCATTAACATAATTTCATATTTTTTAAGTAAATCTGCCAGAGTGGTAAGAAATCATCTGTTTGTTAACTAATATCGACCAATTATGACTTCTGACAGTAAATTTTCAAGGGTTAATTTTTTTGTCAATTTGAGTCAATTATAGTGAACAACAAATTCATGACCAAAGACTGACCTTTTGTAGGTCATATTGACATCAAAGTAACGTCTTTGAGACTTCCCTTCCTCCTTGGGCTGCTCTAATTCTGAGCCTGGATTCTCGCATTGCAAAAGCAGATGCTATTTCAAATTGTGCAATAAAGTGACTCATGTAAGACGGCCTTCAGAGGAAAAGCCAGTGTATTTTAATATGCACATTGACTAAATTTCTATTAAAGCTCATAAAATGTTTGGCTTTATAAGCAGTGCTTGTAAAGACTTTAAGAATTGAGGGCCTGAGAGTCAATGTAATAAATGTAACAAACATCGTCCAGTGTCACCTGTATCACTTTACTCCGGTAATAAATATGACATAAAGCAAAGCAGCTTAAGTGTTTGGTGGCTAGATGGCAGCACCATACATTCGAACACTTGTATTCCTTTTCCTGTAGCTACATACCTGACGGTACCCGACAGTACCAACTTAGAACATATGCACTTATATTGTTTTTCGTGTTTATGTTATGTACTTGTATTACTTTGACTCTCAGGCCCTCAATTCAAATTGTATCCCATTGCAATATACCTATTACCTTGGTAAGGCCTATCTTGAAATATAGCTTTTGATTTTTCTACATTATGACACACATTTTATACCCTTGAAAAGGTCCAGAGTACATTTTTGAAACTATGTATGTACTTGATTGCAAAAATAAGAAGAACAGGAATGACCTGACTCTCAATATCTCAAGTCAATACTAGAACTTACATTTCTCGATCCACTCGTTAAAAACACACTGGTATGTTTTTTCTGTATGGTGTTTACACATTTACATCAATGGCACAATTTCATCAAGTCCTCAGATGTACTTTCTCTGATTACAATCTGGGTCCTTAAGTCAATGGGAGGAGTTCTTCTCTTTTTAGTGTCACCTACCTTCCATCCAATTACATCAGAAACCTGATTACCGTCCTGGCCTCAATATATGATGGCACTGAGTGTAATATGGGTTGGATTTTAGAGCTGCTATTTTAGGGAAAAAATTGTAATACATGTGAAAGAAGCATGCAGAGTGTTCACTACAAAGATATTCATGACGGCCATGCCATCGTCATGGCTGTAGACCCTGTAACTGTAGACCCTGGGTAACTTGACACAACACCCGCTAAATTTCAATTTAGAATTATGTCAAGGAAGTGCCAGATCATTGTACACAATCCATTTTTGGTGAATGACCTCTGACACATGCTTTGAATTATCTACGTAAAAGTGGTTACAAACCATGTGACTCTTGTAAAAAACCAATGTTCTCAAACATCAGTCATCGTGCCTTGCCAGGCATGCAAAAATGTGATTTTTTCGTTCATTGTAATGTTGTAAACAAGATTGAATTCATAATCGCGAGGAACCATGAGTAGTTACACCATGCACCAATGTTGTGCGGGTTGCGTCCCAGAATTATATATTTTTATTAGGTGCGAAAATAAGACGGATAGTGATTTTTGATCTCTTCCAAGTGGAAAAAATAACCATCTTACATTCAGGCCAATATGGTATGTACAGAGCAACGACGAACTGTGAACGGTTACAAATTTTATTTTTTAACTCTTTCTCAATTACTTTCATGAGTTTATTTAATTTAGAAAAGAGTTTAAAAAATTAAGTACATATTCAAAATATAACAGTATGAATACCTAATCACACATTTTTTTAAATATGCTTTATATCCAATTTTAATTTCATCATTAATTGTTCATCTCGGAATTGTAAATTATTTGTTTTTGTGCTTTTAGTTCCATTTTTAATTTTATTATTTTGCATAAATTGTGTTTTTCTTTGTCTTGAAATAGAAAAAATATTATTATTATCAGCGGTTATCAATGTAAATATTGATTCGCTAGAGTGCTCCATTCTACTCTCCTTTCAGCCAAATGCTTTTTTTCTTTCATAAGTCTCCCTGATAATACTTTCAATGCTGATGAAATTTTCACAATGATTTTATAAGATAATAATATACTTACCTACCTACTGACTCAAAAATAAACAAAAAATTGCAAAAAACATGGAAGTTGAAACTGATGCTCCACACTAATGCAAGATCGCTGCTGTGGGAGAGAGAAAACATAGTGGCAGATGTGCTCGGAGCTCCCTAGCGGCATACTTAGTGGAGAGGTCCATCAAATCATTACATATATGCAGGGCTTATTTTCTGGAAAAAAAGGTGGTGGAACTCAGTTTTCACTACTCAGAACTCATTAATGAAAAACTCCAAATGGCCTTTGATTGATTTGAAGTTTAGGCAATTTACTTTGACCAAAAAAGGTACTGGAACGCGGTACCGCCAGAAAAAAAGCCCTGCATGTATGTCATCTGCCTCTGTGACATTGCTGTCTTGACATATTTATGACTCCTACGCATGAAAAGTGTTAACATAAAATATTTATGGATCATAATTTCTTAAACAACACATTAACTTGAGGAATTCTCAGGGTTTTAAGGGTGATTCTCTTAACATTAATGCTTCCTTTCCCACCAGGAACTAAATTTTTTATCTATAAGTTGTCTCCAAGCTTCGAGTTTTACAATGGAATTAGTATTTACCTCGTTATTTCATTAATTGGTTCCACAAGGCACAATGTAAGCTGAATTTTGACATAAGTTGATCCAGCACCCCTATGAACTGGTATGACCATAGATAAATAAAAGGTATAAGGCACCCCCAATGCTTAGTGAGACAGGAAAAAATGGCACCAACATGGGTCACATGTGTGCGATTTACATAGCAGTTCGAAGAGGGCTTATGCCAAGGCACGATTTCTGGGACTGCCAACAGACTCTTATCTTTAATTCACTCAAAGAGTATTCAAATGGAGAGTTGAATATTGAGGATTAAATGTGTATTTCACCTCACACCAAGTCTACCAGTGAATAAAGTTCTCTAATTCAGGGTATATGACCCGGCAGCTGGTGCGTGAAACTGACAATAGGCATAGCTTAAATTTAACCGACTCTCTTATCTAAAAATGTTATTGTAATCGTAGGAGTGTTTTTAAGTTTACTTTTTTGTAGTTAACATGCGCTTCTCCCAATAGTACCATAAGGTAAAACAATCAAACCTCACGTGCTAGTGGTTGCCTAGCACCAGCTCTGCCTTAAACATTCTCGACTATCAGATAGACTTCTTGTCTGAAAATCTTAAGGAAATAAATTTTTTTTGTATTTTTTTCCTCTAAAGTATTGAAATTAAAAAGTGTCCGCTTTTTGTGACTAATTTTGAGGATACCGGGACTAGCCACGGTGTAACCTTTTATGGAGTCAAGCGCATGTGAGGTTTTTTCTCTTTGGAATATTGCACTAATGTTCACTTGCGGGTGACTCCCTAAAAGGTTTAACGTGGCTAGTCCCTGTATTCTCAAAATTTGTCATAAAGAGCGAACACCTCACTGTGTTTCATGTTTGGCTTTATCCACATGGACTGTCACTATAAGTGCATGCTTTGGACTGCTCCAGTGACATCATATGTCCAGCAATCCAGAACAACTTGTTTCTGTGAAGTCCTGAAAAATCCACAGGGGAGGAGGACAGCTCAGTAGCTTAACAGGCTAAAGCACTAGGCACAAACTCAAGGGACCCGGTTTCGAATCCCTGTGAAGGCAAATGATTTTTACTCTGAGGAGTATCACACTTGTGTGCCCTTGCGGGGGACTCCGTAAAAGGTTATACCGTGGCTAGTCCCGGTATCTTCAAAATTCGTGATTTATTTGTATCAAAAATGAATAAAAATTTAATTCACCTTCCAGGCTGCACCGTGATTGTTTTTGACAAGCCAATAATTGTGGTTGAGCGAGAAAGAAAGGAGAGATCTACAAATTAATGCAACAAAGAGTACGATAAATAAACATGCTGCTATATTTCTGTGGCTATAGTCTCACAAAAAAATGGTACTCAGAATCAGGTATGTAGTACATGGACATCAATGCTAAGTTCGTACATAGTAAAGTCTCAGTATTATAGTACTCAAGACTCCACCTTTAGTGCTCTAGAGTGACTACTTAGTTCTCAAATCCCTGGGGAAGTACTCGCAATACCATCACTCTGTACTAGCTGGTGGTATGAATACATATGAATCAATGATGATGTTGACAAATTCATGAGAAGTACTGGCAATACTAGCAATGTGTACTTACCTGGTTTTAAGTGCCTACCTACTTGATTAGTGAACATAGCTGGAAGTATGAATCCTTTAGCTTTTAACATTGTCTACCCTTTTTCTTCCAAGATACCATTTTACTACATTAGTATATATGGGGTGGCCAAGAATTTCAATTCCTGAATAAATTCATTCCCTGACTAAGTTATGATTTTTCATAACTAAAAATACCTAAGCCAGAAGCATGTTCAGAGAGAGATTCACTTTTATAAATATTTACATGAGAAACTAGTCAACATCCTGTCATGATGTTCATACCCCAGCTGGTAGGTAGTTCAAAGAGGGATTTAATTTCCAGGAGAGTTTCTCATCCACGATGTACATAATTAACCCCTAGAACATGTCGCCTGATTGTCTGAATATTCCTGAGAAATATGAAAAAGTCACAAAAAAATAAAAAGTCATATATGTGTATGCTGGGTTTTTTTACGTAGCTGAAGCTGTTAGAGAATAGTTGCTTCACACAGCGCAAAGGAGAAAGAGTTTTCTCAAACATGGAATAAAGTTGCTCTTCATGGTAGTGACCCAAAATACATATGTCCAGCGGCTTCAGTCACTGTGCACAGCCAAAGGGTTAAAGCCATAGCATGTTTCTAAAACATTTTTTAACTTATCCTAGCCCTGTGGGTAGAGCATTGGGTTGCTAATCAAAGGGCCTGGGTTTGATTCTGGGAGAGACCTCTGCACAGGTCCAGATAAACTCAAGTTGTGTGATTTCTTGAGTACCAGATCTTTCTGGGAAACCACAGGTGGCACAGGGAAAGGAACTGCCCCCCTACCCTGATGTGTGCTTTAAACGTGCTGTTGGGCTTAGTACTTGGTGAGCTCCACCCTCACTGATCAAACCGATTTTTGGGTAGAATACTATGGTTTTTTTATCCTATAGTAAGATCGTCAAGAATGTCTCAAAAGTTATAAGATTTTAATACATTGTTTTCAATAGAAATGCCCCAACTAAGTAAATCACAAACAGACTGACACAATCCATTTAAATATTCCTGTGATCATGGATGAGTTTTCCTCTATTTTTCTTGACTATTCCATGGCCAGTGGCTACCCAGTAAGTAGTGAATTCAAAGTTAAAATGAATTCTTGGCTGTACTAATACATACTATGTCCTGAGACACTGACCAATTTTTCTCCATGTACTATTATGTATGTATATGGATTCCTATGGGGATCACAACACACATTTTAAAAAGTTCTGCAGCAGTGAGTTAGATCAAAGAAATACATTTTGAATATGGCTATTGTTAGGAGACGAACTAATAATAACTAAGGTTGTTTCAATAAGGTGAAACAAATTAGTTCCATGTTCGGGTTCAGCTTCACTGGTCAGCGTTTGTAGTTCTCTCATATTACAGGAGGCGTCTTCAGGTTGAAGTGGTGTTACTTTGCCACTTTGACCTGAAGTTACCTCCTGTAATGGGGGTGAAATGTTGTCAAATAATGCTGATCTATTCAGCTAAACCAGAAGATGGAACTAGCTACAAGGTGCTGCAGAAATCTTTGCTCCAACATCCTACGTGAAACAAGTATTTTAAATGCCAAAAATGCAAAACAAAATACAAAAATTATTTGGCAGATTTAATCAATTTAAACTTTGTGAAAATAGTGCATAAATTACAACCCCCAGTACTTGATTTTCAGTATGTACTTCCAGTACTACTCTTTGGTAAGGGCCAGCAGTCATGAATTTGTGAAACTCCATTGTGTTTCAAATACCTACAGAAACATGAACAGAGAGTAGAGCTCTGTTAACAACTGTGAATCCTCTTGTGCCTCATGAATTGTCTTCTCTCTGAAAGCCTGAAATTTCTTTGATGAAACATATTCTGAAGGCCGCCTTGAAATATGGGGAGCATAATTGATTTGACTCAATTGTTGCTGATCCAGTACTCCATTGTTATATTTACAAACAGTGTCTCAACAATTAATTTTTAGAATGTAGTACATGCAAAACAGAGAGTTAAGAAATTGATCCATCTTCATTGTGGTGTACACTCTTTATGCAATACCCATACATTTAAGGGAAAATTAAAAACAATTCCAATTATTATTTTCATGACAGACGTTACTTAATGAAGATTATATTGATGAATATTTCCAAAGTATTGGTACTACCATAAGTCTCAGCCTTCCTTTATCAATCACTTGAGCTTCTGACCTTTGCAATAGCATTCAGATGCTGTGTTTTCCTGCTTACAAGATGCATCTTTTCCCTGAAAAAATCATAAATTGAAATTACCCTGTATGTTTACGGTTAATCTCAAATACAGGTTTTAACTACTAGCAATGGTGGCATATTGCCCGCTATCTGCATTCCCAAAACTTAACCACTGTTAGTCACACCAATTTTCTTTAAATTTATCAGTTTAAATGCCATTCAATTAATTATCAGTGACAACCTATAGCAATAATATAAGCAAGCAATTTTTTTCTCAGAAGTTTTATCGAAATCTTGTATGATATGAATCTCAAAAGTAGAGGTGGGTAAATGATAGCATGTTAACATATGGCGATTCATATGCTGTTGGCAGGTATGCTCAAACAGAGTTGCTACTACGAAATTCGAGGACTTTTCGAGGTTTTTCAGGTTGAAATTTTCATTATTCCAGGTGAAAATATCCGTTCTTTGGCAAGTGTGTATTTTGAAAGAATGTGCAAGAATAGCAGCACAACCCATAAACCACTTACTATCAGCTATAAAGTTTCCCAACAAATGGAGCACCTCTTTAACACTCTAGGGCAGGGTATACCAACCAGTGGTGCTTGCACCTCTTGGGAGTGCGAGATAGCGTTCCTAGGGGTGCGAGGTAACATTTCAGTTTCTTTGTTTACATTAAAGGTACTTTTTTGAAGAATTTATGCAACTTTTAATGTTGTAATATTTTTTCTTTTCTTTATGTTTCATTTTTGTTTTGCATATCATTTAAATTGATAATACATAAATATAACTGTTTCAGGCTGGACCGGGTGGAAGTTGTCGATATTCATAATGAATAAAAAACACTTTGTAATCTAAAATCTTCCACAGATTTATTTCTATGGCACGTTGCGTTTCACCACTCTATGGCATAACCATGCTCCCTGGAAAATAAATCTGTGGAAGATTACTAAGTGTTTTTTTTTCATAATTGATGATACATATTTTTTTGGTCACCTTATTTATTCTTAAATAAATTATTACTTTAAGGGGTGTGAGAAATTTCTTTTTTCTTTCTTTTCATATTTAAAATGTTTAGCGGTCAGGGTATAAAAAAGGTTGGGAACCACTGCTCCATGGAAAAAATCCACTTCCTCTCTGATGGAAAATTATCCTTAGGTCTCATCCACGACGAGGGAAATTCAAACACATTACGGTGGTCCACTCAACACCCAAGTTTGTGATTGATTACCAGCCACTTGCCTGCACAGAGCTTTATTCGAGCTGTCCACCAAATGGAGGCATCTATACCCTTGAATGCATTTCAAATTTTCTATTTACCTCTTTCCTTCTCACCGTACTTAAGGGCATATTTAGCTTTTTAAAGTTTGAAATTGCTTAACACCAAGTAAGAGCTCCACTGTCTCATTTAGACAAGGTACATACTTAAAACATGCCAATGGTAATTGCCTTAAATGGTACCTTCTCCTCACTTATTGAAAACAATCAGATTTTTACTCGGAAAAGCAAATTTCCAGGATAATTTCTCATTTTCCATGACTTTTTCAGATAATCAAGGCCTTACACAATCCTTTCAATTCTTTCGGTATACGATTGCTCCTTAGTTTCACCATAAACAACCTGGGAGATTTAATGTTATTCCAAAATATATGGCCAAATAACTAGGGTGCATCTCATAAGCAGAAAAATACAGTATACTGGTATTGTTATATCTTTAGGGACTTAAAAGTTTACAGTTGATTCATATGAACCATAGTCATGAAATTTTTTTGTTGTACACGATGGGAAGAGTATTTACAGCTGAATTCAAGGTAAACACATAATGATGGAAAAAGGGTTATAGTTACAGGAAGAGATTGCAAACCAAGGAGCTGCACACATGTGCTAGACACTATGTATTATGCTTGGAGCGAATTCTAAAATCTTGACTTTACGTTATCTTATAGACTTTCCAATTTACAGTAGATAAATATGCTGAATGCAATTTGCACAGAACATATGAAAAGTTTGCTCTTTTTCTAATGTTTTTTCAATAGTAAATGAATTATTTCAGTGAATTTGCAATTTCCCTGCCAAAATGTTAAAAAATGGATAAAAAATATGAATGATGAAATTAATTTATCCTTACCATTATGAGATTGAGAATAAACTGAGAGTTGAGTAGAATTCCATGAGTCAACCCATACTTAAAGAGAAATTTTAGAACAATTTATTGATCATCCCATTTAAAAGTTATCACTTGGTTTGGCTCATAATATTACTATGCGTAGATCAAATGTCAAATAATTAAGTTTGGATACATTCCTTCTTAATTTAAACACACAATGTCCAACTTTCATGGGAAAGGAAGATCTTGAAATACATTTTAAGCACCATTGCCATAAAATTAATGTTCCAACAGCTCATATATGAAAAATTTCCCCTATGACATCAGCAAATAACAAAGCACAGGTATTTTATGTAACAACATATTCAAACATTTCTGAAAAGTCATTCAGGATAATTATTTAGTTCTTTTAAACAGCACTCCATGTATGAATCACTTTGACATATATATCATTTGACAAACCGCCTCTTAAAAATTGCAATGAGCCCTTAACTTCAAACTCAATCATATGTTTTATGATGTAATAAGCAGCCCTAATTCATGAATATTTGATATGCTGTATTCCAAATTCTCAAATGTCATTTTCATCACTGAATCATAAAATATATAGGCTCCTCTTTCAAGGCTGAGCTTCTTAGAATCAGTCTAGCCAAATCAATCATTAGCTCAGGCTCATTGAACTTTAGAATGATGACAATAGTGTGGCTGGTACATCTCAGGGTTTGTACCTCTGTAGTTGACCACAATAATTTTGGAATTTAATCATCGTACACATTGTGCGTTTTAAGTTGTAGGGGAACTTTATGATCTATTAGACTTTATTGGTTCTGCAGATTTCCTTTTCAACAATGAGCTATAAACTGTCTGAACTGGTTGTGTTACAAATTGTTTGCTATATGCAGATATAATACTTACATAAATGTTTGTATGTATTTCATTTTTTTGGATATTGCACACAAGGATTATCATCAATATGACATGAAGACTCAAAAAACATTCACCATTGCTATATTAGTATGTAGTTTCAAAATTTTTAAACTTTCCTTGTTCCCCATTATCTTCAAAGTTTACACAATAATAGTGATAACAATGACATGTTAATTTTTCCACTGAAATCTTTTTGGTGTAATTCACAGTAGCTTAGTCAGAAGCAAGTATATACTTTAATTATGTATTTGATCTATTTTCAAAGTTTTCTTGTAAGATTCCTTAATCTTTTGCTGAGTACTTCTGACATCAAAATCTTTTTGCCATTAGAGATTCTCTCATAATCACTGAAGAATATTTTGAGGAAGTCATTTGAATTGTGCTGCTAAATCATTTATAACAGAAATGATTTCAACTCTGCAACAAGTACTCTGAATCAAGCCATATTATATCAATCCCCTAAAATCTTCATGATTGACTCTTGCCTTACAATGATGTGCTAATATTCTTATGTTTGTCATTTGAAATTCTCATGCTTCAATCTAAAAATAATCTCCTTTCCAATAAACTATATAAATGTAACAAATACTTTACATTAACCACAAACTATTTATAAACAAACAAGAATAATAACAGATGAGATCTGCCTTTTCTTTTATTCTTTTATCCCATGCTTTCCTTCAGCAGCAATCACTATCTCATAGTATTCTCAGCTGTTACCACTTTTACTGGCATCTGACAACGTAAGAAAGATGGCTGTCTGATCTAACTTAATGCCTGATCTGAAGCCTAATCTGTCACCAACTGGGCTCAGATTCCAAGTTTAATTTTTTTCTCTTTGATTATGACTCATTCTTCTGTCAGTGAATATTCCCAACAATGGGAACTTTTTATTTACTCAGGCCCTCTTGACTTATGAAGGGCATATTGGTTATGTGCCATGGATTCGCATATGCCTGACGATTCGAATCTAATATCCCACAACTTATGACAGACCGTACGAGGGAAGCATTCATCTCACCTGAGGTCTGGTCTGGGGGGGATTATTTATTTTCCAAATACGGCTCAAAGTTAAGTCTTCTTCTCCTGTCATTGTCCAACATTCTCACTCCACCCGCGACGACGAAGTCAGCCTCCGGAATGCGTTACCAAATCTCCTCGGACAGCTCCCTTGCACCCCCTTGAGTTTCAGTACGGCTCCACCAGGGTTCCCGCAAACCAGGGTCACCTCGGCCTTCCCTCCTTCCTCCACGGCGGCTGCCAGCAGCCTCACGGCAGACGGTGCAACGCCTCCGACGCACAGCTCGAGAGGGGGCGATGGGGGGCGTTCCCTCAGCGCGGCTCCCAGGGTGGCGGCCTGCGCCGACCCCAGGTTGACTCCTTTGAGGGACAAAGACGGTGAGGGACCCCCGAGGGCCGGGACCGCCGCGGCGAGGAACATATGCTCCAGCGGGACTTTACCCGCCGCGTCGGACACTCTGATTCCATCAGCCCTCAGGCGAGAGAGTGCCCCGCACGACCTCAGGAGTCTGGCGACGGCCCTTATGGTCCTCGCTGGATCCTCCAAGCACATGGACCATTTCTCCATGCGCAGGGTGCGCAGTTCGCGGAAGTCCCGCGAGAGGGAGCGGAAGAAGGAGATGGCGGCGGCGTCGTCGAGCGGCGGGGCATCTGGCGGCGGATGTGAAAGGTCCAAGTCGGACAACTTGGGGAAAGATCGGAGGAAAGGGAGTAGCGAGGCACCGCGGAGTGCAGACCTCCCGTTCAAGGACACGGTGAGGCCGGAGAGGCGGAGGAAGGCCAGGGATGGGCACGGGAGGGGCGGCAGGGAGGAGAGGAGGGCCACGACGGGGTCGTCGCGGCGTCCTAGGCGGGAGAGTCGGCCGTCGTGGACGCTAACCTCGATGCGGGCGTTGGCGAGGGCCAGGTCGCGGATGGAGGTGGACGAGAGGAAGGAGACGAGGGCGGACAGCGAAGCCTCCTCCTGAAAAACAGATGAAGAGAGAAAGAAAGTCATTGGGAGTTTTCTATTCGCTTTAGTGCACTGCTTACGTCGCTACACAATAGGGCACTTGCCTCCCATTCGTATTTAGACCCTACGAACTAGGCAGCGCGCTACAAAACAGATCGGGTGCATAGTTGTTCCCCGTTTCCACTACTGATGTAGGTACCGTCGTAGCAACCCGACATGGATTCCCACTACTTTAGCGTTCAGCTGTTCGATATGTGCTGCCATCCAGTTCCGTCCCTAGGGTAGTGCGACAGGTGCCGCTGCACTGGGCCCCGCGTCTATGAGAGCCCCGCACGGGCTTGCCTTTTTCAGACGGTGCGGTGAAACCCGCCCATTTCCCGAAATTGCCTACTACTTAGTACATAGTATGTAAAGTTCTTCAAATCATTATCCATTTCGCAAGTTAATTTCCTTCTTTCCATTAAATATGATTAAAATATGCTACAATATCAAAAAGCGAATGCAAAGTTAGGGGGGGGGGGGAATTTCCTTTGCAGAAGGCCTCTCAATCCCTTAGGACGGCCATGCTGCCATCTCAAGGAATTGCAGTGAACAAGTGACACGAAAGCAGTTATTTTCAAACGGAATTAGATTTCCCGTATCCAGGTTACCTTTTGTAGCATTCGGAATTGTTTCAAAAGCATATGACACTCTTCACTCTAATTTATACAGAATTTACATTATGCCCTTCTCTATTTTGTGCTCCTTTCCTGATTATGGCATTTCATATCTCCCGTTCATCCTTCGTTACGCCAGCGCCAACCTTATAGTGTGCTAAACCAAACACCACCTAGATCTCTCTAGGTGGTGTTGGCTAAACTCATGGTTGAAAAGTTCATTTTGCCGTCAATTGTTGAACTGCCTTTACTTTCTAATTAATCGATTGTGGCGATACTTTGTGGACATTGAAGAAAGAATTCATTGTTACAAAAACACGGTACAAAATTCCACCAATTATTTTATTGCTGTCGACCGGTTTCGACGACTAAAGCGTCATTTACAAGATAAAAAAGCCTTTACTTTGCTCCAGCCTACAGCGAAAAAAACTGGTGCTCGGTTCAGACTACTATCCTAAGCACCACCGTTGCAATGTTGCACTCATTCACACTATACTATCGTAGCTCAACGCTGCCCTCACCAGGAATACTAAAACGACACTCCTCTTTGCACCAAAGTAGCACCATAAACTTCTCTATTTTGATTGATATTTTTCATTATCGGTCTCCGCTATTTATCATTTCCGGTCTCCACTCACGACACCAGCGCCTGACCACTGTTAAGTGGCAGTGTTAAGAACTACTTCTCCATCGATAACCAACGCGCGTTCACAAGGTGGTCAAAGCCTAAGATCACTAAGATGGTATGGATCTCGGTCGCTACTTTAATAGTGTGAACGGGGAATGAGGCTGTCACAAATGAAGGGTTTAAGAACCCGTCTCACCTCTATCCGGAAGGTCCATCCCTCAAGAGCCAGCAGTCGCAGCGATGAGTTCCTGGCGAGGGCATGGCACAGAAGTTGAGTGGCGGCGTCATCCAGGGTGAGCCTCGGAGACGATAGGTCGAGCAGTTGGAGTCGAGATCCTCCGCCTTCTCCCAGGGCCGCCACCAGAGGCAGCACCTCCTCCCTCCTCGAAGCTCCCTCGACCCTAAGGGAGTCCAGGCCTCCTGTCTCGCCCCCTGTTGCCCCACCACCGATCCTCAGGGTCTCCCCTAAACACAGGGCCTCCTCGGCCCCCAGTTGGCAACGGGAAACGTTAAGGGTCCTCAACCGGCTCGTTGGTTCCCTCGCGGCCACGAAGATGGCGTGGAAACCGGAGGAGGCCGCATGGAGGACAGGGTCAGCACAGGATGGGGGACCCCAAGGAGCCGGACCCCTGTCGCGACCCTCGGAGGGTAAGGTGTCAGCCCTCGGCAGAAGTCCTCCTCTCGGTAAGCTGAAATACCTGCGGGGAAGAGGTGAAAATTCGAAAGAGTTACCGCATGCTATTTCGTTCGGCCTTTTGCCGGCCTCGGTGGCGGTGGGGTATGGTCCTTGCCTGCTTATCCTGAGCATAGCGGGTAGCGGGTTAGAGCCCCGCCTGAGTGGATTTTTCTCACTCCAGGGCATGGATTTTTGTTAATATGAGTTAATCGTAAGAAAAGACTTTCCAGTCCTAAATTCGCTGAATAATAAAAACGACAAATGATTTAAACGTTCGCGGTCCGTTCCGTCTTTTGGGATTACCCGCGTCTGGATTTTAAAATGCCAATGTTTCGCCTCTTTTTCCGGAGATCTTCGTAGGGCTGATGAATGTTGCCTTTCGTTGCGATATTGCTTTTTATTAAGAGGGAGGTCTTGGAAATTAAAAACTGCAACAATAAGTTCAATAGAGACTTGGGACAAAAGATTAGTGAATCGTGGTTACCAGTACTTACAAGAAGAAAGAGTAGCACCCGGAATGTTTTATGCCCACACTCATCCCCTTCCCTCTCACCTACATGAGAATATATATATATATATATATTCTGATGCGCAATTAAGGCAACATTCATCAGCCCTGAGGAGGTCTCCAGCTAATGAGAAGAAACGCTGGAATTTCAGAATCCAGGCGAAATTTATCTATTTCTTTATTAAACCTAGGGTGTGTTGGTAATTTACGTAATTAAAGCCTATGGAAGATTATTGACACTAACTTTGTTGACACGATATCTATCTATTTTCAAGACAAAGAAACACTGGTATATTTTCCACGTTATGTCATCTTTAGGGTGCAGTTTCACAAATGTCTCGGCGAAGTGGGAATTCGAGGAAAAAGGGGGTGGGGTGTGTGGAAAAACTAAGGTAATAACGTGGAGCTCTCAACTGGATGATTTTGTTGAGTGGCACCGACGTTTCGAAGGCGTAGTCTGCCATCGTTCTCAGAGTGAAAGGATTGGTCAGAAGGATGTTATTTATTCATATTATTTCATTGGGATCAAGTTGGTTTTGATTGGTCATCCTTTTCCCGCTCATTTTTTAGTAATCTCTGGGCTAGTTTACACGCAATACAAAGCTGGAAACCTTTGTCTCGGTTCATGCTACTTTCTCGATCTTGAATTCTACAGCATCTTTTACAATCCGGTCCTAGCAGTTTTTGGCGTGACGAAGACGTATGGTTTCTGTAGAATCGACCCTGTGATCATTCTCAAGGCTGCGTTCTGCTAACGCAGATTTATCGGGGTAGAAGAGCCTTTGCACATTTCATGCTATTTCAGGCGTTTTTCTATGGTTTCACCGATTTAAAATTTACCACATTCACACAGGATGTGGTAAACGCCTGATATTTTCTGCCCAAGTCGTCTTTGACGGTCCCCAGGATGTCTCTGAGTTTCTCCGTTGGATTTCGGGCAGTTTCAATTCCGTTCTTGGCCAGTATTCTTGGTATCTGGTTTGAGATCTTTGGGATGTAGGGAAGGCAGGCTCTGCCCAGGCTCAGTTTCTTCTCTTCCCCCGTGTCTTTCCTTCTTTCCGCCAAGGACTTTTTAATGGCCAGGTGGATCTTCCGATCTCCATATCCATTAGCGCGAAAGGTCTTCTTCACGTGTTTCACTTGGGTGTCAAGGTTTTCTTCGTTCGAAAATGCCTTGGCCCGATGAAAAAGCTTGGTCATTACACATTTTTTTTTGCGCGGGATGGTGGTTGCTTCTCCCGTTTAGGTACAGGTCGGTGTAGTTTGGTATACGGTAAACGCTGCAGCCCAAGGTTCCGTCCGTCTTCCTCTTGATTAGTAAGTCGAGAAAAGTCAGGCGGTTCTGTTTCCATGGTAAAGTGTATCTTAGAATTGAGGCTGTTCATGAATGATGAACGAGGAACTAACTCACTGTTTCAGGTCCCTGTGGCAACCCTTGAAAGTGTCGTCCACTTAGCTGAAGAATAGTTTAGGGCGAATAGGGGCTGAAACACCTTCTCGACCCGGAAAAATTTGCTTTTCAATTCTGAGAATTTGAATAGGCAGCCTTTTTTTTAGTGGTTAATAAGTTTCAGCTGGGTTAACTTCTAATTGTTTTTAAGAGTTTTCCCCTGCACTAGGGTGAATGCCGGGTCGATACGCTTCCGTACGACCTAATTGAAACATACGGTGAATGCTTACGAGGCAAGTGCTCACAAGCCAAATACAATCACAATCATGAACTCTACAGGCCCCGATGAAGAAACAATTCCTATAATGGGAAGCCATTGTGTCACTGCTTGTAAACATTTTTCCTCTTTTTTCTATGTTTATACGTACATTTTATGTCCTCCGCAATGGTGAATAAACGCCTTTTTGACTTGACTTCACTGAATATACACTTCAGTCCTGAAGACATTAGCTGCAACGCCGGCGAAACTACCGACACATAAGATGATATAAAATCCGAAGACCTTCCAGAAATCCTGTTTCACCTAGAACGCTTCGCGGAGGCCTCCTTTAAGATGTAGTAGTACTTGTAGGTTATCCATCGCCACTTTTTCATGCAATTTATTTTAAATTTTACCCAATAAATACTGGTAAAAAATACCATTCATTTCTGAAACTTTCTCCTAAACATAAATATACATATATTTATGTATATAATCTCCTAAACAATAATGTATCTCCTAAACATAAATATATTTTCAGGTGGTATAAAGGCAGCAATAATCTGCAAGATAGCGTCGAATGATTTAACTCCAATGGGTAGTTGTTATCTCCACCCTAACTCTGACTGGTAGGTCTCACGGTCCAGTTTCGTGTCGTTTATTGGTGAAGATTATTTCGCCACTTTGCTTATCCCCACGAACGTTCTATATTCTGTGGATGAATTCCAGTATTTTCACAAACGAAGCTGTACCGATGATCACCCTTGAAATACTGGAAGCCAGTCTCTTGGAGCACTGTGGTATCATATCTACGCCAGTTAGCCGCGGAATTCATTCGTCATTATACTCCGTTGGTTTGGTTTTATTGCAATTCTTTTAACAATTAAGTTCAGATTTAAGGCTAACACTTTAAAAAATATTGGATGATAGCATGGTCTATTCGCGTGTGGTGAACTAAACGCTGCTATATACTCACCGAGGTACCCTAGTAATACAAAATTCGAGGGGTGACAGGTTCGAGTGGTTGACATTGGTGACCACAAGTACTGATGTACTTAACCATGTGTGCCGGCCTCGGTGGCGGCGGTGTCCTCGCCGTCCTCAACGTCAAACAAAAAACTCAAACGTCCTCGCCTGCTAACCCGCGGGTTCGGATCCCGCCGGGGGTGGATTTTTCACCTCCCAGGGCATGGTTGTTTGTGCTTGTCCATTGTTGTTAGTTACAACGCCTGATGTAAAAGGCCTTTGAGACTGTTTTCAGGATGATATTAAATAAATAAATAAAACTACATCAACATAAAGAAGGCACTTACCTGGACGCCGCTGGTCCGCCGCGAGGCGAGTGACCGGCGGGCCGCCTGTCCAGAGTGCCGGGTCGGTCGTCGGAGTTGAGCGAGTCGGACACGTCCCTCTTGGATCCGCGGGAGCCGCGTATGTCGAGAGCTGCGAGGGGCCGGGCCGTGATGAGCGCGGCGAGGGAGCGGAGGGCGTCGGGACCGCATCGGAGGTGCGGCAGGTGAAGGGCGGAGAGCGTCGGCGGGGCGCGGAGGACGGCTTGGCACAGCCTCGAGACCTGGGAGGCCCCCGGGTTGATGTCCAGCGAGATGCGCTGCAGCCACGGGCAGGCGCCCGACTCGAGGGCCGCACAGATGGAGTCCACCAGGGCGTCGAATCTGTTGTTTCCGCCAAGCGGACAAACAAATGGGAGGAAAAAAATGGGTTAAGAATTCTCAGTTTTTTAGACTGACGGAATCCATCCAATGGGATGGCGGGATGGGAAACCAAAATACAGGTTAACTTCTAAAAAACGAACTTCTGGAAGTCGTATTTTCGTAACTCCAATAAAATTTCATTGTTGTCCTTTGAATTGTACGTGAGTACCTTTTCTGTCCCTCAAAATTATTTAAACTCGAAGTGTTTTTTTCCGGAGGTATTTTGACTAATCGAAGTCCGACTGTACACAAGGTCGCTATTCCCTAGTCTAGGTATAGCGACCTTGACTGTACATACCCGACGCCAGCGCCACTTCGACTCTATGCGAAACATACAGTTATTAAAGTACCAGAGGTGGCGCTCGCTTAACTCGGCTATAAGCGAAGGTGAAACCGCTTCCACCGCATTGAGTGTCCGTGATTTACCATTAGCGTAACAGGCCTGAATATAATGTTACACACGTTTGCTGTGAATAAAGGGTGCTTTGCAATCACCTTGCACAGATTAGCGTACGTTCAACTTGACGATTGGAACGATTTACGCCGAAGTGTTTACAAAAATGAGGAACGATACTCAACGTCTATGAAGAAGTGGTTAAAATCATCTCTTAAAAGATTCAACTCCGAATTAATATTTATTTTTCCAACTAATCATCGCAGTTAGTTTAGACATTTAGATATTTCTGTTTCTATTACTACATATTTCCCCGCCATCATAAGTTTTGTCTGTGAACGCACATGCCAACGCAGGCGATCTACAGGGAAGATGTGTTTCAATCTACTTAGCGTAGATGTCATGAGCAATATGGTGGTATAAATATAAAGATAAAATTGATAAAAAATTGATTAAAGAATGACAGTACCGAGATGCAGGTAGGCTAGCATATCGATGAAATAAATCAACTGAAATTACGCGGAATGATTCGTTACCCGTTTAGAATTGACACTAGGAAAGGAGCAATGATCTATCAAAACTTTTACACAGCGATTAATAATGACTAGCTTTGTGGAATCTGTTAACTGCACATATCAAAATATGGAAACGTGACAAGATACCTTTCATGTGGCCCGTCGTCCAAGCACGTAATCACGAGTTCTAAAGACCTCAGTTTCGGCTTCCGCAACGCTGCTCCCACGTAAGATGCAAGTCTCGCCACGCCGGCACTGGAGAACTCGTGTCCCAGCAACGAAGACAATCGGACGGATCGCACGGCCTCTGAAGCGGACAGTGCGGCGAAGAAGGTGTCCAGCGCTATGGCGAGTGCCCCTTCACCCTCCCACTGGAACACCAGCTCTAGGGCCTCCAGCTGACACGCCGTGCTGCCCAGCACGAGGGCCCAGCCCTGTAGCTCTGCCACCGATGAGTGTACCACTGCCGCCGCGGAAGAACCGCCGACCCCTAGGAGGCTCCACGCCGCGGCTATGTTCTCCTCCGTTGGGTCCCCGCAGCACTCCAGTAAGGAGAAGACCGTCCTGGATGAGAGGTCTAGGGGGCAGAGCAGCCGGAGGGCCAGGTGGGCGTGGGGCCCCAAGAGGCCGAGGAGAAGCCGCAGGACGGGTGAGTGGACGGCTTCCGGAAGGGCCTCCAGCTCTCTCCTCAGGACGGCGCCGTCGTGGGCCAGGGAGGCCAGGTGTACCGCCGCCAGCCACTCAGCCACAGAGGTGTGCAGGGCCCCGTAGTGGACCCCGAGGCCTGCGCCACCCCCGGCTCGGGAGAAAGTCAGCCCCCGGGAGAATATCCCAGCCTCGGCAGCCTCCAGGCCTCTCCGCGAGGCCCTCAGCTCCGATTCTGCGTACACGTACCTTCAATTAAACGATAAATAGTTTATATTCATAGTTAAATAAAGGTAAATACCAGCTATTTTTCCCGCCAGATTAACATTTCTTTAACCTACTTAAAAATACTTTTAGCAACAAAATTAAGTTCACCACCTCTGCACCATGTGCTTATTATTTCGTACCTTTTATTATGGTAATTAGTGTATTATTAATGGAATAGTAACGTGTCAAACCTAAGAAATGCGTTATTCGCTCTCCGCCAACTTGAAAAAAGTGGCGTTTATCTGTTCTCTCCACAGATGGTGCAGCTGTGTGGCAGTTGCCTAGCGTCGTATAAGAAGAATACCATCGAGATATCGAACGACCTTGGTAGTTACCAGAGTCCAGTAGATTGCACTCTCAACACTACTCCCTCACCAGATTATATAGTCATTCACCTTGTAGTTATTATATAGCAATCCAGAAGACTGGCAGTTACTCCTCTCCGCTAAGTCCTGGCCAAAACAAGTGATACACACTACTCAGCCCACAGGGCTGGGTGAATAGTACGAAGGTCGGTTCTGTGTGTTCTCGGGCGCCGCAGACAACCGCAAGTATCTCGGCCCAAAAGGATGGGTTGGGTTTGGTTTAGGGTGTTTAGGGAATTATGGAAACATCTTCACATAAATATGCTCTCACTCTCATCCTAAAACATATCATAATTTTCTGATGATGGCTATAGAATACCCTACCCCATACCAACCCATTCCTTCGGGTCGAGAGACCACTTGTCACTTGCTGGAGAGACTACTTGCACTAGGAGAACTTTGTGCACTCTTGGGTGTTTACGATACTTGAGAACTCACTAAGGTGACCTTCGTGTTGATCACCGAGCCCAATGGGCTGAAATTGTCACTTGATTTGGTGAGGACGCACGGTAGACGTGAAACAATGGATTTATGAACTATCTTAGAGTTGATGAGGGGGTATATTAGAAGAGACGTAAAGAAAAGACTGGTGACGTGAAGACACTAAAACGAAGCGGGACGCTGTATGGGCCGGAAACATGGTCATTACGAAGGGAGGATGCACGTAGACTTGAGGCGCTTAAGATGTGGGTTTGTAGAAGAATCGAGAGAGTTAGCTTGGTGGCGAGGAGGACGAACGAGGTTGTATTGGATATCGTTGGAGAGGGGAGGAAGCTGGTGGCGGTGGTTCGGAGAAGGCAGAAGGGATGGATGGCGGACGTTTTGAGAGGCGAGGGCATGTTGAACCGGGTGATAGAATGAAGAACGCTGGGGAAGCGTGGAAAAGGAAGGAAGAGTTTAGAAATTATAAAAAAAGGTAGAAGATATGAGAAATTTTAGAGAGATCTCATGGCGAGTCATTTATAGGAGCGAAAGTGAAATGATGTTGCAGAATTTGGGATGGTAGAATTAGGACTGTCCAAAAACCTGCCAATCAGCTGTTAGAATACAAAAATGAATCCATCTATAAGGCGTTCAATATTTAGTTGACAGCATAGGACTTCTGGAGAACGCTGTTGAAAAATCTACACTCTGCGTGCATACCTCTAACCCACTAGAGCAACCAATTCCAACACTGCGTAATATTGAAGTAAGTTACTATTGGTTATAATATTTGCATATTGGGAGGCTTCTACATGTTTAGCAATTAAACTGCATAGCAATATATTAGTTTCCCTGCTGCAATTGGCAACATCAGAAATCTGGCCGTGAGGGTAAAGTATCTCCCTACTTTATTCTATTATTATATCTATTCTTAAGGTGAGGAACATGGGAAAAGTATCTCCATAAGAACCCATACTGTCCACTGATTAAATGTGGAACTCCCTATACATCTACCTACCGGCTCTCCTTCAGGGCTGCCAGGGTTACCCTCCCAGCTTCCTCCAGTAGCTTCTGTCCCTCCTCTGCGATGAAGGCGTCTTCGAGTTCTTCACCTCCGGGCTGTGCTCTGAGACCCCTCTTCACCAGGGCCGTCAGGAGCAGCCGGAGAGCGTGGTGGGGCGGGGTCTCCGGCGGGGGTAGTATACCTCCGGCCTCCTCGTGGAGGGAGGCCAGGAGGAGCCATCCGGCCGGGGTAGCTGTCGAAAGACGTCGCAGTGCGGGGGAGGTGTCGTTGACCGCATCCAGGAACGCCGCCGCGGCGTCTCCCCCGCCTTCTAGGGGCCTCCTACCCGCGAAGTGGGCCGCAGACAGGGTCGACAGGTGGGAGGGGTCCGGCCCCCTTAGGAGTACCCTTCTCTGGGCCCTGACTGATGGTGGGGTTGACGTCGCCAACAACAGGAGTCGGCTCTCCGGCAGGAGTCGCCCTTCCAGGAGGTCCGTGGCGTCTGAAAGGGCACCTCCTTCGTCCTCGCCCCCGGGGAACTTCTCGTCCAAGCCGTCCAGGACGAAGAGGAGGGAGTCCCTTAGGGCGGGGAGGGCCCGCCAGAGGGCCGGGAAAGCGTGCCTGCCGAGGGCTGCCTTTGGAAGGAGTCTCCGCCTCAAGAAGTGGGACAGAGAAGGGAGGCCACGCATTTCCCGCAAGGGTAACAGCAGGGCGAGGGAGACCCCTGGTAGCGGGGCCGAGGAAGTGGGTGGGCCCCCGCCGGAGGCCCCATCCGGGGTCTGCGTGGCCCAGGCGTGGAGCAGGCGGAGGGCCAAAGTGGTCTTGCCGCTGCCGGGGGCTCCTTCGACGACCACTCGTCGAGGGGCCTCATGGACGACTCCATCGCTGGTCTGTGGAATTGATAGATGAAACGTCTTTATTTTGTTGGACTCCATTGGGACTCTCGAGTCCCCTTTTCCACCCAACGCAGTATTTTTTAAACTTTTTCGATGACCTCCCTGGTTACAAAAAACTATTAGCAACCCCCCTGTAAGTTTTGAAATTATGATCAGAATCATATACTGCATGATATATTCAGGAAGATTATAAAAAAAACAATTACGATTTATCTAATATTTATTTAAAATCCAATGGATATATAGTTATTCATGCCAGGACATGTATGTACATGCAGATATAGGACAGGTCAAAGTTCACATAAAATAAAAGGGTGTTCTCGTGCGATTATAAAAATTACACAGGAATAAATTATCAAAACAAATTCTTTTAAGAAATAAATATTAAAGGTTCACATCAAAATTTAACACTTAAAGTAAACTATAATGTATCATAGTTGTATGTGCGAATAGAGACGCCAATAAATGTTTTATTTGAATTAGTTTAACAAGTTGAGTGACTATATATTATAGTTTCTCAAGGTCTTTAAATAATGTAAGAAAATGTTATTACTAATTTAGTAACAAAATCCTTATCAAATAAATTATAAAGGCAATGGATGGCGTTCATGAAGGGCTTGACGAAACTTACAAGGAAGGTTACCAAATACCATCGACTATGGTTACCGTTCGGGCAGAATCCTGCCACGCGTTGTCTTGCCCCCGAGGTTAAAGCAGCGCCCCCCAGGGGACGGTGGCGGCCACTTTGGTAATCACTGACCTAACTTGTTGACTCATGGTAGAATAACAAATGCGTACAGAAATTACAACTGCAACTGAGAAAGACAGCTGGAAAGAATGGGTTCATAGAATGCGTAGATTCAATAATATTTCAAGAAAAATATGCCGTAGGTAGGTGGGCTTACACTGGCAAGTATTTTGCGCAAGTTACTTGTAGCAAGCGGATTTTGACGTAATTTACAGGTATTAACGGCTATGCAAGTCCGCTTGCAAAACTATTAGAAGTTTCGGCAGGTCGTCTGAAGAAGCGTATTGTCGTCAGTGTGAACGATGACCAAACTGGTTCTGCACTAACTTGTGAAAAATATTCGTCTGAATTACACGGCTGGGCCAATTTAGTTAGTTTTGGTGCCATTTTTTTTCGTATAGCATAACATATGACTAAAAAAAATCTCCGAATTTCCATTTTCGACCAAGATAAATTGTAAATTGAAAAAATAAGCTCGCCTTAACTCAACCTCATAAACCCATGGTGAGCGTTGTTGATGGTAGCAACCACGTAACTACCATCAATAATGTTGCACTTTATCACGGGTATTTATGTATAGTAAATATCGGTCACGGCCTCCAAGCAGTGAAATAACCAGCAAAAAACATTTTTGACGGGTTAACAGCGTATATTATATTAATCATAAAACACTATGTACTGATGAAGTCGTATATTTAGCGAATTTGCATTTATTTGGAAAAGAATACCTTGGCAACCAATTGTTTATGACGTCATGCTTTACCAGTCTCTTTATTCAAAGATTCTAGACCAGTGTCTACGTCAATAGGTAGCGATTAGCTAAGCAATCACCGAGGAAGATTGTTACCCAACTTATTCTGCAATAGTGGCCATAAAATATTTTATTACCTTTCCATCCTTCCCTTTTCTGGGATTAGTACTTTATTTCTCTCTCATCGTTATGGATTTTATCCACTGAACCACTGGGCCCATGAAAAAACATTTCTTGTACAAGGTATTACCTTAGTATGTTTTCCCCCGAACAAAGGAAAGCTGCGCGATTCGTCAAAAACTGCTACGGGCGTACAGACAGCGTTACGCAGATGTTAAACGAATTAGGCTGGGAGCCGCTAGAGACTCGGAGGCTGCGCGCTAGGCTTAGATTACTTGAGCAATTGAGAATAGATATCTTTCAGAGCGACACGGAGAACATCATATTAGAACCCCACTATATTTCCAGGTCCGACAGAAACGATAAATTAAGAGAGATATTTTGCCGAACGGATAGGTATGGGAATTCGTTTTTCCCCCGAACAATAAGGGACTTTAATAAATGCAAGGTGTAATTTCATAGAGCGTTTCCTTTTTATATGTAAACGGCTGGTGTCCTAACACCCCCCGCCACACGCCTATTGAGGCGGCTTGCGGGGTAGTATGTAGATGTAGATGTAGATGTAGATGTATGGCGAAACTTGACGGCAGTCAGATTCACGAAGCTTGACGACGGGGAGGTTCCCCTCCCCGTCCGTGGAAGGGGTTGACAAAGGAGCGGAGGGGAGGGGAAAGCACATGATGGGGAATGTTACGAACATGACTGTAGTAAACTTTAGAGGGTGGGACAGTGTTAGCGGTACGTTACGTGGCAATGATTTGCGATCCAATGTAAGCCGCAGCAAAGTATGCTGATAGCTATCTCAATGCGTCGGTATAACATTGAAAGGCTGTTTTTTCAGAATTGGATATAGTAAAGTGGGAAATAACTTAAATAGTAAGAATGAAAGCGTTAAAACATTGTCGTACTCAGAGGAGGGACCTATGCGGTTCGGACCCCATGGACTCCAAATTTTGAATTTATTTAAAGAAAGGGCTCAAAAAGAAAAACTTATATTTGCTTTAGTTTAACAAATTAAGTTGATTTTATTTATTCTTAATTATGAAAACTTTTTCAATAATTTCTTGCAATTTTCAAAGATAAGATACTTTGGGTATTGTATTCCTTCAGATATTTGCTCACAAAAATCTTTTTTAAATGGCTTTTACATTAAGTCGAAATTGCACCCTTAGATGTCTAAACACACAATTTTGCTACTGATTTACAAAAATTTTCACCCTCCCTTCTCATCCCCCGAAATTCAAATCCTGGCTACTTCACTGATCATAAGAAACAGACATGACAATTCTTCTCCCAATTCAAATTTCACAACACATAAATGAACGTACACTCTTAGATACCCAAAAGTAAGCCTTTGATATTGGTAGCTGGAAATAAATGGTAATCTGTATAGGAGTGACAGTGGCGATTAGAGAATTAAAAAAAAACTTTTTATTCTAAACAAATAATATGCGAACACAAGTTTATCATTCACTGTCACACTCCTCACCCTACTACCTGAAACTAGCGTTTGTCGCTTTGGCGTTATGTTTTGGATTTATTCTCATTATTTTTTGTTTTATTTTCATTAATTAAAAAGTTGTTATTTTGTTGATTGTTGATATGTTTATTTGGCTGGTTGGTGGTGAGGGATTTATTGACAGAGAAGAAGAGGGGGATTGTTTAGAAAGAGTGGGGATGTGCTGTGGACTCCTTTAAGAAATTTGCTTTGCATTTTGAAGAAATAAATAAAATGCTGCATAAGGGAATATAGAATTAATTAAAAGTAATTCGACGTTAAAAAAGTAACAAATCTTCTTGTTTTCCACGAAGTAACCACGTTCAGGTTCAATAAATTAATTGTAGAGTGATAATACCTTAATATTACGTTTCATAGGAAAGGTTTACAGCATTTGATTACAACAAAAATGTATAGACTTTTCGTCAAAAGTCTTTACAAACCATGCTGCTCGTCGCTGCGCGCGATTCAATACTGAAATCATACTTGCTTGGTAAAGATCCCAAATACTTGAAGTGAATTATAGGTGTGGTCTAACTTGAAAAAAAAATAACAGTGCTCTTCAACTTTCTCATCGCATCTTCCGAGTATAATTTCAATTATTTTACAAGATATCTGTTATCTTGATCCCAAATATGTTTACTCCTAGATAGATCCTGACTAATTGTGACCCCAAAATATTTAATGTTGACTCAACTCGGACTTGACGTTGTCTATATCTGATTTTCTTATTTTGTAAGAACGTTTGGTGTATTTTCTTTCCACAAAAATGTACATTTATTTACGTTTAATTCCAAGTACCATTTTTCGTACCAGGATTGCTACAAAAACTTTGTTAATAACTCACCCGACTTCAAAATTTCTCTGTATACAACCGCGTCGTCAGGAATTAATCTAAGTTAATGTTAAATGATAGAACTGATGTCGTTACTCTTGTCATGTTTATTATATTTTTATTTCTGTATCATTGCATATTTAAAGTTTACTTGCATGAAGTAACGTGGTTATAATTTGTTAAGACATATTCGTATTCATGTTGAGCAACTTCAAATTTCACGGCGCTTCCTCTGATGCGATTAACTATTTGACAATTTTGATGTTGGCAATGTAGGAATGCGACTGAGAGAACCCTGGTGGTCTCACGCGGAGACTGCCTTCTTCCCCCGTTCGGAGCGAGATTGAGGACAATAGACTCGTCCGCTGACAATGGTCTTCTGCGCAAATGCCGTCAAGTTTCGCTATAACTATACCCTCGTCATAATAAGATTCCTTTTATGGGTGTCCAATCTAAAAAACAAGGGCATATAGACGCCTCAACGGAGCTATCTGTTGATGGAAGTATTACTGACAGTGTTTTAAACAAGGAAATATCCGGTTTATGAGTAGTCAACTAAAATTGAGGATCGGATTTGTGCGGTGTCTTACCAACTCGAGGATCATGGTGCAAATCCCGGCTATGCTAATCTAGTAGTAGATTACAAATCCCTACTCGATTTGTACGTTAAACGTTGTACTCCGAGAGCCTTTTGATAAAAGAAGGCGAACGACGATTTCTCACTACCCTTCTGCTATTCCAAACAAATATTTCCTTTATTCTCGCAAAGTCGCTGGGGCTGCGCAGTGGACGATGTTGGGACATGAGCTACGGAATGTAAAAAAATATGCGATACAGAGAAGTACGGTTGTTTAGTGTGAAGGGTCAGTCAGAAAAACTTTTAATTGCTGCAAATACTAGCGCTTCGAGAAGTGGGATGACTCAACGCTACCTGCCGTTCCGTTTCGACTCGTCTCACAATGATATCTTAAGATAGGGTCCCTGGTAAAGTCTTAGCGATGGGTGATTTTTCACCTCTTTGTAGTTTGGTTCCCTTGACTCTCTCTATCGTTGTCTCAAAATAGAAATTTTTATTTACATTGCAACCACATCGACGGCTTCAATGAGAATCTATGCGCAAGGCTTTCATGTCTCAGACTAACTTATCAATACAACAGAATTTCTGCCAGCCCCCAGCTATTTTTCACCCCAATCTCTCCATGTGTGTTTGAAGACTGCTACAATTTAAATCCATTATTACTGTCACTTTGTGAGGGTACTTTTAATCCTAATCAGCAATTTTAATTTCTTCTTCTCCCTGCTGCATTTCAGCGGGCATCATCTTGTAGTTACGAATGAATGAAAGATCACCAAGATTCCACATTTTAAAAACAGGATTTTTACGTTTTTGTGATGCACAATGACTTTTATTCTCCGAGTACGAGAAGAATGGAATATCATCCACTTATTGCTGCAGTTTACTAAGATGAAATCCATTGTATCAGTATCATGGAAAGCTGCCAAAAATCACAACCTTGCATATCTGATTTTTGCTCGTAAGACCGATCAACGATAGGACAATATCCATGAGTGTTTACGTGATAGGAGCTATTCGCGGATAGTTTTAGAACCCTGTCAGTGGTACGGATGGGTATTTCGTGAGGTATACGTTCTCAGCACTAAGTTCTCCAAGACCACGAAAGCACTGAGATGATTTTATGACTTCAGCGAATTCAGCTATTCCGAAGCTTTGCGCATTGCCGTCGCTGTGAAAGCCATAAAAAGAATATTGACGATCCGTAGGAATTCCATCACAGGGTCCTCCTATTCATGAGGCAACTCCTCATTTTTTTCCCTCAATTTTTTTCAATTTTCCTCAAATTTGAAGTGGGGACTTGAATAATTTGATCCAGAAATAGATCAAATTCAACGGGGATCAGCAAGATTTGTAAAGAATTGTTGTGATAAACTCAGCAGTGTTGCCAATTTGTTAAAGGAATTAGGGTGGGAATCTCTAAATGATGGAAGAGAAAAATACTGGTTGAATCTTCTGCGAAAGTTCGAAGTAGACAATGTTTTGCCGAACGTTCAGCATAACTAGCTAGAGCTGTATTACGGTAGAAACGATCACAGGCATAAGATAAAAGACAGACTAGATGAAATAGAATAGATGCAGGACCGATAGATTTAAATGTCAATTCATCCACGTACAATGAGGAACCGTAATAGTTGCGATGTGTAAATTAAATTAAACTCCCACCCTCACTAGGTATATCAGACTTTGCACTTGTGTTTAATAATAATAATAGTTTATTAATCCTGGGACTTGTTCTTACAAGTATAGGATAAGTCAATGCTTAGAAAATGAATACATACATGTAACAGAGGGCAGTAAACGCAAATTAACAAAAAGACATATGCCATGAGTTCATAAATCCATCAACAGAGTAGAAACAATTCCACAGTTATCAATATATGAGGTAATTCCACAGTTTTGTTTTAAACACCGCATTTAATATCATATCATCATTATGAACATCTCATTCCACTTGAAATGCCGGGCATGTTTTTGTTTTGTACATGAATCAGTACCTAACTCCGAGCATTCATGTATTAAATACTATTAACCAGTAGTTGTATCTTAATGAGTATACTGCATGTTAGCATGTCAGTCTACGTAGCACTCTACTAGTTTCTGGTTTGGCCGCGCAGCGTTCTTTTTCCTGCTTTTTGGTCCGCGCTCAGAGGTCAGGGGAACTTGCAACGATCTGATTTGAACTGGGACAAGCTGCATGCCTTGTGTGAAATCACCCCGTGCCACACATTATAGTGGTGGCTTGCACGGCGCTTGCATAGTTCCTCAAAGGAAGGTTGGAGACTGTCCTCAAACAGACACGATTCGGTTGAAGGATGACTGCGATTATGTTTGAAGTGAAGTTAATTTTAATGTACCCTGTTTATCCACCAGAAGGAGCAAAGTATTTTTTATGCCTCACCAGTAGATTCTATTGTTTTCATTCATCCTTATACAAGATGATGCGACTAACCAGCAGTCTTTCAACTGTGGGTCTTCGGCAATAACTTTCAACAATGAATTTATTTAGTAATACATAGCCTGCATTCCCTTACATTTCATTTATTGAATGCATCTCTGTAATATTGTACAATGCTTCCGAAATTGATTTTGTATTTTTTTCATGTTGTTTATTTAAACTAACTTCCAAATTCAACCTGTGATATGGATTTGTTTCTACTCATTTACGATTGAATGGTACTATATTCATGGTAGAATTGTATATTGTTTATGAAAATGGGCAGTAGCCCATGATAAAGATTATTATTATTATCAATGGCTTTTTGTAATCATTGTTGCTTTCATTATTGCTGGCCTGATGTGGAAACACCCCGTGCTATGCACCCTGGAGGTGGTTTGCACTGTATTTGGTAGCTGTAGATTAATTGACGTAAACGGTGCAACAATACAATTGCCTATATTTGAATGAAAAGTGAATGGAAATAAAACAAAGCAATGAAAACATGGTTATTAAAAAAAAGGAAGTTGTACTTTGGTTCACTTTTTATGAAGAAAAATCTTTGCCAGAAACACCAGATAATAGGTGCAAAGTTTTGCATAAAATATAAAAGAAATACACTTAAGCTGATTCGCCAATTTCTCTTTGTTATTGTAATTTCTTATGTTCCTGCATTCAAATGGTATTAACAAAATATTTGTAAAACTTAGACGACTTTTGAATTGGAATTATTGACCCATCAATTCCCAGTGCCACCAACAGATAACGCAACTTATTTGGCTTGTTAAAATGAAGCCCGACTTCATTTTTTAATGTTTCAAGTTTCAATGGAAAATTTAAGACCTTAGGATTAATGTAACAGTTATGAGAAGATCAGACCTTCTATTGCAATAATATTTAAAACTCAGTGAAGGTAATACAACTGTGGGTGACAAAGGCAATGGATGGGTTAATTTGCAAAGAGTCGGCCTCCACAAAACAGGACCATTGTTCCTAAGGGGTGCCTTTAAACCTAATATTATTTTGCATGGTGTACATGTTAATTGATTCATCGTATTATGATGCGTAAAATTATAATTATTATTTCTATTCACTGCGTGAAAATACAGTATGATTTATTTTAGGGAATAGAATTACCAGTAGATCACATGCGACATCTTAATCTCGACTGCAGTCCGCGTACGAAATGGTTACCCATCTTTTTCATTCCCACCCTTGATAAATGCTTGATGAACGCGAATAACCAAACTCGCATATTCGAACCCCTTCTGCGGAAAACCGCGAAGCTTCCGCGGCTTTTATGATCTTTGCCGGAGGCGTGTGGAATTGATCGTAAAAATAAAAAATAAATAATTGCTCGAATGGAATCCGAACGTGCGATTTTCTCACCGCCCACTCAAAAATTTCGAGCGATACCGTAGGGAGTGTAATTTTATCCTCCGAAAAAAAAATACTGGCGAGAAATAAAACTCGGGAAATGAGAAGATTCTGGTTACATTCTGGAGCATTTAACTCACATTCTTCTATGACCCACTCATTTCTAACTCAATCAAACTTATTTTTGCTGCAAACACTTCTCAGTTACCCCATTCTCACTGTATTTAGCCTGGCCTTAAGCTTATCCTTGCATACCCAGGTTTCACTGCTGAAGCGTATAAGGAGTGGGAAATTTTCTCGCCGAAAACACCCGTCTTGAAACAAACACTATCCAAGCTGAGGTGAGAAAAATGAGGAAATAAGCGTGAAATCAAATATTATTTATCAATGAACAACTAATAAAAGCAGGTATTTTTAACAACAGTAGCCAAATTACAAACCAATAATCATCGGTTCAGCAAACCGTTTTCTAACTTCCACTCCAAAATCAAACACATGTTTGTAGAAGTGCGAGCTGTTAGGCTCTCTAAGTCAAAATTTACTGATTTTCGGGAGCGATGTGTACTCCTCGCCGACTAGACCGAAACAGAACGAGGGGAAGAGTTTTGGGCAAAGGTTGTTGACAGAAGTCTCTGGTAAGAAGTAGTCGCTGGCAAGGAGTAGTCTGCATTTTGGATTCACAGGCATTGCTTGCGTCGTTGGTGAAATGTCGTAAGTCCTACGGATAAGTCCGCAAGGGAAACAGTCCGCAGAAGGGAAACATGTCCAAAGATGGATAATTGTGGCAAACAAGGGGTGGGGATATGGAAAAAATGTCACACTGCCATATAATTACGTTGGGAGGAGAACACTTTTGTACACTGTGATTTTTGCTTCCGTACACAAACTCAATCCTAGATATGCTCCACAAACTACCTACGACTTTACTTATAGCTTTTGCATGCCTTTTCTTCACCCCTTCTAACCTTCCATCTTCCATAAAAAATTCGGCCAAGGTACGAAAAAAACCATCCACATGTTTAATTATTTCACCAATCACCTTCATTATATATGATCATTCTTCCAATTTTCTTCGTCTTAAACTAACTATTTGGATTTAAAGGCATTTGCCATCAATTCTATTTTACCTGTTGCTCCACAGAAGTTATCCTGTTATGCTAGCATCAATAATCCCCGTGGGCTATCAGACAGGAGCACTGAATCATCAGTGTGCAATAGAAATGTCCATGTTGACATTACACATCCTTCTTTAACGCCCAGTTTCATTTCAAAACAGTCAAGGCCCCATTCTCTTTCACACTAAGATTGCAGTTATCACACATTGCAATGCCTTTATATATAGCGTTTGATAACTGCTCATTCACACCGAAGTCACTGAAAACCTTCCACAATGTATTTATGAGTACCTTTTCATATGCATTCTCTCAATTGACAATATACCTTCTATCTTTCATGCACCCATACTTTTTTCTTGCTGATCAGTGTCTCCCCTACTAGGTGTTAACGATTAATCCATAATGTATACCCTAGATTCTGTCAATTGTTATCTTCCTCACCCTTGCGATTACTATTTTACCATACACTTTTCCCGGAATACTCAATAGACTTTATGCTTTATGATTTTTACATTCGTTCATCACCTCCGTCCTTTGTGTTAAGGTACTATTCCAGTTAGTTGGCACATCAGAAATTTTAAAGCATAAATTACTATTCACGCAGACAAGTAATCAGTATCTCACACTTCAACATTTTATTATATATTCCCTCTTAAGCCTTCTTGTTTTGCAGCATCCTCACTATCGTTATGACTTCAATATATATTTTCTCGACTTAGTAATTAACATTCCTGCATCCTAATTTGTGAGGGTCACCTTAATCGCCTGCATTGTGTTTGTAATTTTTTTTAAAGTACTCTCTAAACCCTGACATTGCATTCATCCCACATACTCTCATAATTTTTGTTCTTAATTGTGTCCATTCTCTCGTCCTCTCCTTGCTTCACATTCTTAACCAATCTTCTAAATATTTGCATTTTATTGCCTTAAACATTACTCTCAATTTTCTCAGTCTCATGTACATGATTTATTTCCCTACTTTCTTTCACAAAGTTTTTGCATACATCCTCTCCGTTTTCTGTGTTAAATTTTCCCCCATACTCAGATTTTCCTGGTATCAATCTCTTATACTTCTCTTTTGTATCAATAACAGCATTTTTCACGTCTCCATTCTATCAAACTACGTCTTTCGTACTCCCTATCATCCCTTGCCGCAGATACTTAAAGCATATGCCACAGTTATATTCTCAAATTCTCCCACACATCACTTTCAATCATATTTCCAATATATGCGTCCCATTCTCTCTGCTTCGTGTATATTGCAATCAAATGCATACATATGCACCATACCTCATCTGAATCATACCACTTGTCCTCACATTAGCTTACGCGCAAAATTCTTCCTTGGAACCCACTTTTGTGTCAGATCCACTTAATTTGGAATAGAGAACTTGGCAGTTAAGAAGTTAGATGAGTATTAATTGTACATTTATCCAATTCTATACTGAACTGAGGACGACATTTAATAATTATAATAATAATAATAATAGCGGAGGTATTACTCGGTGGTGAAGCCAGGAATGGGAATATATTTTAGCTAGGTGCTAATTGGCATCAATAACATCCCAACGGACATAAATCCGTACAAATAAAACATGTCTTATGAAGCTTTGTGGCATTCAATCACAAAATATATTTTCGGGTGAAAACTTTTACAGTCTTACAAATATAGTGCTAATAAAAATTCAAAATCTATTTTAGCATCATCATCGGGTGATTCATGGCCGTTGTGAACTCAATGCTTTAAAACAGCTCGAAGTTTTAAGAAGAAGACGTAACCCTAGGGTTAATATCCCTAATAAGTGTCTGTTCCTTGTAAATGTCCCCATCGCATCGTCTCGGCTGCGTCAATATAAACGTTTCCCGTACTCTTCCCCATCCACACCTCTCTTAGCGGATAAATATCCACTGGAAAAAAATCTTGAATATCTTCACACCTCTCATCTTCTCCCATAATACCCAATCCACTTACTACTTTGTATGTAAAGATATTATTGTACATCTTTAAATTACCTATTGATGATGGTGTAAAAGCATTGAAACCCGGATCGTGAGTTTGTGTAGTCCTGCGGTTTGAATAAGTTTCCACATTAAAAATATAAATTTAGTCATTATTCGGGTAAATCGAGATTAAAGTTGTTCGGATACTGCCGTTAATTGAACATACCAAGGGCTTTTTCTGGCACCCCATCCACTTTTTATTATACTTGCTCTCTAGCAATGTTAGGAAACGAGTAAAAGTAAAAAAGTAAGTAAAACGAGTATGAGACTGTACCAGAAAGGTTAGGAGAAAGCCTAGCGTTACAGTTAAGATGATTAGAAAGACTTAAGAAAGAAGAAGATGCCAACTCAATGAGAGAAAATTGCACAGAGAAATGAAAAACTAATTTAGGGGAGAAACCAAAGGGAAAAAGAAAGCGTGGTGGAAAGAACAACGTGAGGATATGGAACGTCCCAAAGTAGGTCAAAGTAGATTCACTTCATGGTAAGCTGCGTCTTCTTTCGTAGAGCTAAAGATTGGAATCGAGGGAGGAACTGTCCCTGAATTTACATACCAACATGTAGATTCAAGATCCTCCTTATATATACATATATTTATGCTTTAATAACTGCCTAGGGTAATATTTGAACGATATTCTAGTTTTTGAAATCGATAGGTCCATTAAAAAAAGTGAAATTTTACTAAGTATGGATATTATCGGAAATTTTCCAGAATTTGAGACCTCTTATCAGAGTTTGAGAGGCAATGCGTTGATTATAAATCCTCTGGATGCTGAGTGAGGTGGCGCGGGAGCATGAACTTAAGAAAGTTTATATATTTGTTATGTTACACAGTTCAAACAGCCCCCGACTACATTGAAAATTTTAATCGAAGGTATAAATTTACCAATTGATAAAAGGCATACCAGGTGACAGATGGTTGCAGATTACCACCAACAATTATTCGTAATAAAACATTATTAACAGACAGTAATGAATATTTATTCAACCAAGCAAAAACCAATCTTGTTTTTATCTTTTTAGTGCTATTATTTGCTGTCGTGTTTTTTATTTTTTTAATAGATAATTTTATTATTCAGGTTGAATAAGCGCTTTCTCTTATTATCTTTCTATAGGTTAGCGTCTTCATCAGGCCTTCCCTTTTAAACAGGGATAATCTACGGCGTTAGGAGGTCGTAGCTACTCCTATTCTACAAATAATCATCATCTATGTAAGTAATCGCGTCAAGATCTCTATTTTTTTCCTACTCGTGCTATTAAGACTTACTCGATTTCCGTCCACGACTTTTCCCGTTATGAGAAGGCAAATATTATTACAAGGAGACTAATAAAAAACGTCGTCAAATGGAGTAATCACTTTCTGGATGGATAATGGGTTTTCACTCGGCACAACCCTATCCCTTGTATGATTTGAAACGGTAAATTTTAGTAGACATCATATCCTGTAGGATTTCCTCCATTTCACCACTATCGCAGTAAAACGTTTTAAAAGCCATTTAACAAGAAAGGAGGTAAAACTTTATTTTAATTCAGGCATCTTTTTTTAAGTAATTAATACTTAGATCCTTAAAAAGTGTAAAAATACTAGCCCACTTATCGTCTACGTGGAAAAAGTAGTTGGCAATAACTGTTGGAACAGAATGCCGTCGTCGGAAGAGTATACATACATATGTACATACCCTTTTAGGAAGAGTTTACATACATGCATTAGCTATTCCCTTTCAGGGTAGGCAAAGTCAAAGATTTCAGTTATTCCTGTTTGGCCTAGGAAACTGGCTATTTTAATAACTTCCTCAATAATGTCCTTGTACATCCATTTCGCTGTTGTTATCTTCATTCATTGCTTCATAAACGCTCTCCTATTCTTAATAATCCTCTAGAAGATCATAGGAGTGCCATTAAAAGTTAGATTAGTAATACGCACGCTGTATGACGAATAATTGGCCGTGATAAAATGCAATTGGAATGCCGAGGTAGCAAAAAGTGAAGGAAGAATTTCGGCAATGGAATACTTTGGAACCAATAATTTTCAACATTTACATTGAGAAAGCTTCAAATGAAATAAAGGAAAAAATGAACAACAGATCGAGGGGCAATCATCATGATACGCAATTCTGGTTGAGAAGACAGAAGATCTGACGAGAATACTAGACTGTTTGAAAAAAACTATGACGAAATATAGCCTGAAAATTAAAGTCAAATAAACCAAAATAATGGCTTTTTCAAGACATCTAAAAGACTAGACTACAAAAACTAATGGCATAACCTTGCTGTGGGGATGAAATGGATGAATATAGTCACCAATTGCCCTACAAAGAGTTGGAGAGAAACGAGTTTCAATGATTCCTCTGAGAAGCAGAAGAAAACATATTAGACACATTCTGAAACACAAAAATCTATTTTAAACAATACTTAAAGGAGAAATGAATGAGAAGAGTTATCGAGGAAGATCAAGGATGGAAAACCTGAAGCTAAATATGAGGGAGGCTAAAATGATGAATCATGGAGTAAAATGGATAGCTTAGAGGCGGTTGGAATGGAGGACTGAAAAAAAAACAATATTTGGATTGATGACTGCAGATAACATTAACTTTTTACCCAAGAAGATTTAAAAAAGTAAGGTGTATTTCACTAACATAAGGAGACAAAGTCAATTGACGTAAGGTCACAAAGATCGACTTCTTTTTCGTTTCATCGATCGATTTTCGTGAATCGGTCATGTTTTTCATCAGTAATGTCAAAGTCTTTAAAACCCCGAAGGCTGTATCCGAAAATAAGTTCGACCAGGTAAAAAGACATTCGTGCGGAACTTTCATTTTTACAAGTCTTTATATCGTCGATTTGTCGCCGCATGGTGATTTTCCATGTAGAAATAATTCGGAGAAAGTAAAATCTATTACTTACTGAGCTAGGAAATATATCGTTCAAACTTACTACGAAGCAAAAATTTTAACCGCATCGGTAGTCTCATTTGGACCTCCGTAATCCAGATTTAACTTGAAAAAATCTGAAGAGACATATAGTATCTCCACAGATTTCGCTGCTAGTCTTGTAGCTTATCCTTTTTCTTATATGAATTTCACTGAAATTGCTAAAATATCAAATAAACACAAAAAATACAGGTTGAGGGAAAATTAGGCATATGTCGCGAGAGATAGATTTGACGTCAAAGTCACGAAGTACCACGCTCACTTGGATAGCGTAGTAATACAAAAAAACTACTGTCGCAGGGAAATATAGTGTGTAATTCTTAAGAGACATAGATTCAATAGATAAAGCAAGCTCGAGAAGACGGACTATTGATGCGCAATTAATTTTTTCTTCGCATATCGGTATTGGGCAATTTTGATGAGAATACCTACGTATTCAAAATCAGACCCAAAGTAAGGTATTTGGATGAAAACGGCTGTATAACGTTTGGAGGATGATCCATTCCGATACTACAACTTCGTGACTAATAACAAGATTGAAATAAATGCGGTATCATGAAATCGGGTAGACAACTACGATGCGACAATGACCTTAAGTTGACGCCGCGCTTGCGCGAAGGGCAGGTGGGGAGGGGGGGTGTGACTTTGTCTAAGTTGTTAGGATTTTCATTTTTCTTTTCCTGCCCATATTTATGGTAATTGCTTCCAATTTTCCAGATGGTGACCGAAAATGTCAAAAATTTTCAACTTAAAAAATTACTTTTTTGAATTACGTTTTCGAATGGCCTTTTTACTTTGAGAGATATGGAAAAAAATGTGTCATGAAAATTAGAAAATTTTATTTTATTTATAAATATGGTAAAGTTATTTTCTTATCCTCATTTTTAGCGGAGTTATGGCATCTTAAATGGTAGGTACCGTTGCCTGAGTACACTGATCGACGGCTCTCTCCCATGTAAGGAACTGGCATTTATTACCATACCATAGAAGTATATATATTTGATAAATCTAACCAAGGAGTTACGACCCTATGCTCATAGGACAAAAAAAGCTTAAAATCACCTCCTTTACCTACTCCATAAGTTACGCAAATTTCTCCTGAAGCATCCTGTTATATTACACACCAACGCAGGCGTACCGACATACCTTTCCCCCGCCCATGTCACCCCACACCAGACTTCGTAACTCTGAATGATTTCTCGGGATTCAACTACTCGTCCTTTCGTCCTCCAGAATCATCTCGACCTTGATCACTCCACTCCTCGTCCCGGGGTGGTCCAGGCGACCTCGCTCTCTTGGATATTTATGAGTCGAAGCTCCATAAAACGTTCCGTTCCCTTGAAAGGATTTGAGGGGCGATGCGACTACTTCCCCAATGGGAAGTGTCCTTCTCCTTCAACCGAATGGAGGAGAGCTTTTAAATCAGATGGGGAACCAATCTCATTTTCCATCTTAGCACCGCCGCGGCGCGCCGTTAGCCATCCAGCCCTAGGGAAACGTACCGTGTTTTCCTTCTGTTTCCACACCAGCCCGCCTACCTTGCTAAAAAAACTGCTATAACTTGTTCTTTCACATTTTACTTCTTTTTGGCTAGGGCAAGCAAAATTGTGATTGCGTTGTAATAACATCATAATTTATGAAATATAATGTTAGCTGATAATAAATAGAAAATATAATGTTAGCTGTTAATAAATAGAAAACATGGTTAATTATACCTAGTATAAAATTATTTTAAACAAGAGTATCAAATTCCTAACCTTGAAACGCATTCTGAAGAATATTATTCGGCGTCTCCGTAATTTTTTAAGTCATGGCTGAAATTAAAGTCGTTTTCTAAATTAGGATGATTGAGATCTGACTAATGATCCCCGTGATTTTCATGCCATGTTGCACAAAGAAGCCAAAAAATCGTCGGAGTTTGAATATTGCCGGTGAAAACTTATTAATGCAATACACATTGCTTACAAACATTATTTTATCCAATGTAAAAACATATACTTATTTTAATTTATATGGCAAAAGGTTGCCAAGTTATATAGTGCCACATACTTTAAATTGCATACCTAAGCATCTACAAGAACAAAAAGGAATAGCAGAAGTAAAAAAGTAATATTAAACATTGGCTTATTAATAACATTTTAAAAGCTTGTAATATCTTTTGACTTCTAATCTCTTCTTCTTTCTGATATCTGACCCAAATATATTTTTATCTTTATTATGGTACATTTTCAGCTTTATGTTTGTAAAATCATAAATTATCTTTGTCATAAAATATATACTAAAAAGAACTTTGAACGACTTTTGTAACTTGCCACTTAAACGCTAAAATAGGAGCCTTAAGATAAGCCATGTGGCCAAGAAGGACCTCATATATGTGTATGCAGCAAAGATATTAGCCAGTTTGATTTAAATAATTGTTTGAAAAACACTAGATTCTCATTTTGCTGCTATTTTAGTTTAATGCATTTTAGAAATACTCATCAGCTATTGATGGATTTTAGACGTGAGAAAATTTCAGCGCAAGCTAGTGGATATACTTGATATCTTTGTTTCAATGGAAATTTTAATATCACTTCCAATATACTTTAACACACACCTACCATAATTTTTGTATTTAATACCGCTGAGACCAGTTGCTTTCAAGTTCGAAAAATTTTAAATCAAAATCTACGTGATACCTGCACGTCACTTCAAGGGTGTGTGGCAGGGGGTGATGTCTCACCAGGCATGCACAAATAGTCAAACTCGCCAATATAGTGTTATTCGCCATTAACTAAATACAGTGTAAAGTAACGTACATATGTGTGAGAAGATTCCACGTTCTATACGTTGTCTAAGTATTATGTACTGCACTCCTGCGTGGTGAACGTTCGATTCGAGAAGCACGGGGATCATTAGCTGGTGTTAAGTAACAATCAAACATGCAACAAAATCCAAAAATTAAAATGCTGTTGATTACAGCCATGATAACGGGAAAATAATATTAAAACATTGCAGGCGTATGAAACAGAATTAATTATCATCTAATAAACAAATTGTAAGTTGAGAAAAATAAATTAAGGATAAAATAAAAAAGGGCTAGTTGCGAATTTAAAGTTTCGTTAGCTTACAACCTGGAATATTTCACATTATGGAGAAAAATAGACAATTTCGAAGTTGTAGAAGGTTTGGTTTTGAATTAATTGTAACTTTTCAAAGTACTTGAAAGAAACAAATTTATGTATGGCGTTGCGTTGTGTATTAAGCATCGAAAAAGATGCTATGTTTAATGTTTTGAATGATATGATATTTCGTCACACATCGAATGTTACATTGCATTAATTATATCGGAAAGTGCATAGCATCACATTACTATTTATCATAAATCCCGGAGGATACTCATCGCGATGATACGCCTACCTACCTATGTCTTTAAAAAGTGCATAAAAATTTAATCCAAAACGACATCCCGGAGGCTCTACGTCACCGTACGGTATTGCTTCTATGCTCTAAATAAATATTTCACCAGAAAGGGTGAAATCATGCTAGTTTATTATCTGCTGCAAAGGAAATTTAAACGATATTTTCATCAAATTACGGAACACAAGCCTAATTTCACCAGGAAATACTTCAATTAACTGTAAGCGATACCGTTTGGTGATTCATCCCCCGGGTTCTTAATGATGTAGCTTTTCTTTGCCGCCAAGCGAACGTAATTTTTAAGAAGAGACATTTTCAAAATACAACTTCGTTTTCCGAAAAAATGCACGTTCTGTATATTCAAGAATTGAATTGATTCATATGCAACTAGTTTTTAAAATAATACATGTTCCCCGTTGTGAACCCCATTTAAAATTCCCGCGGAGAAACCTCCTCTTGGCGCTTGAATTTTGCAGCCAATCTGACAGACTAGGATGAAGACTTTTATGCTTCAAATAATTACGCCAGGCAGTCAAAGTGAGGCAAATATTACCTGAAATAGTTGAAAAAAACGATGTAAGTGCTATAGTTACTTCACACCTTAATTAAAACCGAGAATATACGAACGGAGGACGCAAAAAAAGTCTTCTGGTGACGATGAATGGCGCCATCCGGCATAAATTGCCGAAACTACTTCGCTGAATTGCACATAAAATAAAAACGTCTCGTATCTTGTGGATGGAATCCAAAAGTTATGGCACCTGAAGGCAAAGGTGAAGGTAATACACATGAAGATTTCTAAGCAAATAAATCGCGAAGACAATTCAAGTAATGCATTTGTTTTTGTGGCGCCACCACGAATCTGGATCTCCAATGCAATGGAAATAAAAAATCACCCAATAAATTGTTTACATTCGGAGAGCATTCATTTTTAATACTTAATTCCATAAAGTTATACACTGACCTAGTAAGCTTGACTTCTACATTTAGTTGACAACGCAATTCAAAAAAATTAAAACAGTATGATACAATAACTTTACTCGGAAACATTAATTTGAAGCCTGCGCAAAACTGGATTTAAACTAAAAAACGTTTAAACGATTGTATTTATGTTTTAGGCATATTTACAGGTCAATGGTTCAGCGCATTACTATCAGCAGTCATATATCTTGGGAATGGGTGCTCCCTACTTTTTCCGATCCTTTAGACCCTTTACTTGGACATAATTCTTAGCTTTTATACCCCGCATTATCTGATTTCCGAATTTCATTCAGGTTTCTTCATTGTAGTTCTTCCAATCCAATTCTGCGGTCAAAAATACCTCCAGAAGCCCGAAAAGAAATCATTTCAGGTTCATTGCCTACAATCTTTTTGGGCAATTGAAAAGTCTGTTTCAAATCTACCATATCAACAATGAGAGATGACTGCGAAGACAAGCAGACTAAAAGGGAATACTAGAAAATGAGCGAAAGAATTAGTTTTTCTGTAATAAGAATGAGGAGAGCAAACATTTCAACTCATGTATACATACCTATGCGCAAGAACACTAGAGCCCGGCCGTAAACATAATGTCGCTGTTGTACAAATGTGGCCAATATTTGTGTGGATTTACTTCTACTTTTCATCATATTCGTTCAATGATCTAACTTAAAATCACAATGAGTACAAATGGAGAATGTGCGAAATTTAGGAAAAATACAAAGTGTCATTTCCAGAGAAAAAGTGAACTGTTAAACGCATTAATTACAGGAATTATTTTAGCAGTAAAACGAAGCCACCAGCTCCTAAAAGTTATTTTGATTATTATGGCCGTATCTACCCAAATTAATCGTAGTAGTAAAGAGTATCAGATATGTGAGATTAGCACGATCGGCACTTTTTCACCGAACTATACATGTTCTTTTACCTGTAACTCCATGTACTTCGGCTTACTCATTTCCCTTCAAGCTTCATTCCATAGCAATGTTTATTAAGACAATAGGAATGCATATGACGAAGTGATGGCATTTCTTAAAGATGGTGCCATCGTAAGATTTCGCACAATGAGGCAAAAATACGTGAACCTTTCCCTAACTTATGGTTTATTATTAAACCTTAGTTTTACATCCTTGTGATGTACCTTCCAGTAGCATACTGAGCAAGCATGTAACTTCATTAAAAAAAAATATCATTGAATAAGTAACCACCTCCATAGTCTTGCTATTTTATAAAACTTATCAATGAATAAAATACTTTTAACCATAAGAACAGAAGGATAATATTGAGGGGATAACAGTCCCACGAAAGTCTGGCTTTGTATTGAAATGAACTACGGTTTGAATAATTTGGGTTACATGAATATGGTAGAGAGAAAGAGGATCTTGAGGAGCTTGGAGGAGATTGAACGGAGAGGAGCTTGAACGCACATAAAATTATCGAAAAAGAAAAGGATTAGCAAGTATTTCATTACGACGTCAGGTTTTTAATAGGATATTTCCTGTATTAGATGTACATAAATCAAAAAACTCAATCTTTGAAACCGGGAGTCGCAGTCTTTTGAATACAGAGGTTTTCTCACACTATTTCGGTCATTTCCTCCACCCTTTTTCCAGTTTCCAAAAAATCACAAAATCTACTGCCAAAAAGCCAATCGTAGCATATTTTTAGACAAATAAGGAGGGCAGTAACACCGTTAATTTATTCCAGTCTCCCTTCCTATAGGCCCCTGTGACTTCCAGGTAATCCGAAAGCCGATTGCTTCGATTATCCCCTATAGAGATGGCGTCTCTGTTGATCCTCGTCCAAGGATAACAGCGGGCGCGCCAAATGAATGACCCGCCATCTTATGAAGCCAAATACATCGAGTCACTCACTCAGTGATTCAACCCGAAGGTTGGTATTTGATAGGTGAGAGTAGAGCTCACCCCGTACTAAGCGTTGAGTAGCGTATGATACATTGCGTAGCGTATGAATAATGGTGGAGAGTCAAGACAGAACCATACCGCTCAGGGAAAAGGTTAATACTGCTACAAAAACTGAGATAGACAATTAAAGATTTATATTCTTAGGTAATAGTTTTTTGAATTCTTATGGTAATTCATTCAATTCAATCACGCCTCAACTCAAGGAGTACTTTAGGAACATTTGTTTTTCTTCCGCCTTTATTTAAACTTTAGCGGGTGGTCATTTTTCCCCACAAAATTTGATGACTCCAGCCCAAGCTCTAGCCTCTTCTCCAACTCCACCCAAGCTGGATGTTTCGTGTAATATTTATGAATCCCCCAAAATCTATTTCTTTACATCATTTTCTATTTCTATTACTTTCTTTCTATCTTTAAGTGGACTCCACCCCAATTCCTCCAACATGCTGCTTATGCTCTCAGTTCGTTTATGCCTCCCCGAAACGTACCGTGCAGCTTTTCTTTGGGCCTTCTCTCGGGCTCTTATATTATCATTCCCTTCCCTTTGCAATTCTCGGTTTCCACTACGTTCATGTTGCAAATCAGCTTTGTTTGGGCCGTAAAAATTGTCGTGAAACGCATTGTTGACAATTACGCCCTCTAAAGTTTAATGTAGTTATGACGGCAGCGTTCTTAACTTAGAATATATAGCTTAACAGAGGCGGCGTGATGAACTTCAGGTGAAGCCATTTCCGCCATATTGATAGTTCCCTACAATAAATACTGTGATTACCGCATGGGATGGTGAGATGGGACGGATATTCAAACGACGAGTTCTTGCGTTCCTTGCTTTAAATTAAAATATTTAAGGTACCTAAAAACGTTTTCCTTTAAAAAATTAGTTATAAAATGTATTGTAAACGGCAATGCGCGCATTAATTTTGGAAAGGAATATTTTTTTCATAGATGGTTACCTGCGAATACCTTAAATAGGGCTGAAAAGGTAATATTTAATTCTAAGTAATTCAGCATGTTATGTACAGGAAATATGTAGATATGTTTAGGCTTATTGTGCTAATGGTAAATCACGGAAAGTCAACATGGTGGAAGAAGCTTTACCTTCGCTTCCGGCCGAGTATACGTAAGGCCACCTCAGGTACTTGAATAACTCTGTGGCTATTACTTCCTCCCCATATTTAGAATATGGATTAAAAAATAAATTGGGAGAGGTTCCTAAGAATCTCTCCCCTGTCTTCTTCTTCCATCCATTCCCCTCATCTACTTGGCCGACCTCTTCTACACGGCTCTTCCCCTCCTTAACTCATCGCGAAAAGCAGGTGACTGTCACTATGTTTCGCTAGCACTGTACAGCAACACTCATTGCATTGGAAAGATGGCAAAGGCATTTGATGTAGCGGCTATAATACATTGATGAGGAAGGTGAAGGAAGACCGACCCATTATTATACCGAGGAGCAGTAACTCACTAGGTAGATTTTTGATTGGTATACCTAAATCAAGGAAATAGGATAGAGACTTAAAATAAAAAATTAAAAAGCAAAGTGGAAAGCTGAAAACATATTGGAGTGGAGGGCTGCAGTAAATCTACCTTAGGATTGATGACTGGTAATGGTGATGATCAATTTAAACATTCTCACTTTTCTTCTCCCTATAAATCGGCACTTTCATATCATAGATACAATTAAAAAGAAGCGTTTTATGTGGTATGGCCACATAGAATCCATGAAAAATAACAGAGGGTGAAAAAGGGATAGGATCCCTCCAGAAAAGAGAAAGCATGGCAGACCAACAAGTAACTGGAAACGGAAGTAAAAATATCCATGGAAGCACGAGGGTTTCAGCAATAGGATTGGAAAAACAGAGAGCTGAGGAGATGGAGAAGTAAAAACGGCATAGTCCTTAGAAACGTCGAGTATATATATATTATATATATATATATATATATATAAGTACGTTACTTTATGCATCAACTTTTGTTTCAGTGACTGCAAAATTCGGTCCAAGAATCATGGGCCAAAGCTTACTTTCACAAATCTCCTTCGCTTGGACCTATTCTCACAGCATTTTTTCGCCCGTCAGATTATTGTGCATTGCTTAATAGGAAACTTTTGATGCAGATACGTCTTTAAAATCAGACCGAGAATGGAGAACGAGGACGCAAAGGACAATTTTAAGTTTGCGGGGGTACACTATCCCGACACTATAACTTGTTGACTAATTACACGGTTGAAATAAATGGGGTCTTATTTTATCGGATGAAAAACTACTAAGCGCGGATGACTTTGAGCTGGCATCGCACTTTGGCAAGATGTGATGTCGACGCCAGAGGCGAATGACGCTCATTTGGGTTATTTAGACGGCCATTTTGGCCAAAAGGTTTTGCGTAGTGCAACTCACGACTTCGATGTGCTAGCACACTGGTTTTGGAGCGATCTGAAATAAAGCGTGTATATCAGTCTAGATAAGAAATAAAATTAACTTTTTTCCCCAATATTTGTTGGTTTAGATAAAGAAAGAGAGGCATGAAATTTCAAGTAAAATTTCAGGTGTCGGCTCATAGTGACCAAAAAGTCCAAAAGAAATGCAAGCGCACACGCATATCATCGGAAAGACGACTGTTACGGAAACTTATTCTGAATAAGGCGCGCGCTGCAACGTGGCTGCGCAAACACCACGACGCAGTGTTGCCAATTCTGGCGACAAGTCACTAAATCTGGAGGTTTTTAAACGAAAAGATTATCCAAATGCGACGGGTGATTTTTAAAGCGATTTAAAAATGTTTATAGCCACAGCCCTAGTGGGTTTCCAGATTAGATTACATTCCAGTACCCCTACAACATTTTGAAGCGATACTTCACCGAAAAATTTCTTTAAAGATTATGGGCTAGAACTTCTATTCCTTAGAACGTCTTGAGAATATATTGTGCATAACATTGGAACTGCCTTAGCATATTCAACATCCTCTTGTGACACATCATGGGCTTTAAATTCAAGAATAGCTATGTGGGTAGAGGTAGAGTTCAAATATACTATAGGATAGGAAGATCTTCTTTCTATGTAATGGTAGGTAAATGAAATGTTCCATGCCGTGATTCAACAAAATTGTTTAGTTATAACCTTATTTGATGTATTTTTTGGCTCTTGCATTGCTTAAGGGGTATAGCCAAATAAGGTAGTCAAAAATGCTCCCAGCAATTTTGAGCCGAGGGCATTGTCACCATGTACGGCATTAAAAAATACTCTTTCAAATTTTTGGTTTCCACGGTGACACCTTACCAATTGCCAATGAACCTTTTTTAGCTTTATTTTTTTCCTCTGAATATATCCAATTAATTCATACGAAATTTTGCATTTCACTAGATAGTACAAACACCCATAACGCCGTATTTTTATATTCCCTCTGTTGCCAAAAAAAACTTTGGAATCGTTAAAGTTAAAAGCTTTGTTTTACTACATCTTTCAGCATAAAATAGCTGTCAGGTTTAGATTTATGCAATTGACGTACATAAGTATCCTTTGTAACCATTATTTTTTCTAGGCATTTAGAAGTGGTGCGCTAAACTCAAAAACGCCAAAAACTGGTGACTGGTCTTTTTGATGATTTTTTCTGTGGCTGTTCAATTCTCTTGTTTGTGACAGATATTTATGGAAAATTGTCGACTTGTTAGCTAGATTATTTGTCAGAAATCGCAGAGAAAAATGGGGCTTAAAAAGATTAACAACTATATTGTAACATACTACGAGTATAATGCAATTATTGTGGTGCATATTATTAATATAACTTGGGAAAAATAAGAAATAACTCGGGCATTTTAACCACTTATGTAAAATCTAGTTTCAGTCATCTTCCGTTTCTAACTGTAGACAAGTAAATTATCGCTTTCGGATCATGCCGAAAAAACTGGCACAGGGCCAGCCAAATTTATTTATCTAACAATAAGAATTTTAACTTTTCTCCAAGCAAAGTTTTCCCGCACAGGATGCAAAGCATGAAAATTTCATGAGGAGGCTAGCATGCGGCGAGGTAAGGGTAGTGCAGATATCCCAAAGGGACCAAATAAGGTCACATGCCTACAAACTCCAGCGTTTTCTGGCCCTAAACTATTCTCAGAGCTGCTTTCATTCAATATCTACAGGCTTGAATGCACTTAACCGGCACGTCAGCTACACCCACTTGGGAGATATCCATCAGCCAACTAAGGCCTTCTCCTCAAGCCTTCCATGTTTTGTGCAAATAGAGGTCAAATGCAGGAATGCAACGTATTAATGATTTAAATTTACAGGTCGTTAAAGTCGCGAGGTAATTTGCGCACTTTTTAACCCTCACTTCCCCCATTCCCTCATGAAAGATAACGTAAGACACCATGACTCACTAAATCTTACTTGATTCATCATCAATTTTCGGAAGCAAGCGTTGAGCCGGTTTCGCATGACGGAAAAACGACGGAAAGCGGAAAAGTATCAAGCCAATCTCAAGTCGGCGGGGAGGAACCGAGGAATTTTGGTATGATATTTAATGAATGTAACTGTGGTAAGACGGCTAAATATGATATGTCCGTTTTTTTAGTTATTCATACCGTTGGATTCGTCTCCGTGAGATCTATAAGATAACAAAATGTGATAAGCTTAGAATTTGTAGGGTTTGAGTAAAACCCTGTCGCAATATGCGATATGTCCATTTTGCAAATATCTTTGGTTGGGTAAGAGCAATATGTCATGGAAATTGTTCTCCTGTTAAATTTGAAAAACAGGACATATCATATTTAGCCATCTTACCACAGGCATGTCATGATTGAAGGCAGGGAATGAAATGTAGTCATTAGAGGTTGTTTCAATTTTTTCTGTGATACACGTCGCATTCTGCTGTTTTATTGTGTATGACGTCACGTTCCGCTCGCCGAAGGCGGAAAATATAAAAATGTTATCCACTCGTTACGCCTTCCGTGGCTCCACCCCTTTCTTCCCCGGCTCCGCCCCTTCACTCGCCCGCAGACTTGTGATTGGCTAGATGCTTTTCCGTCTTCCGCGCTGTTTTTCTGTCATGTGAACCCAGCTGTAAGGACGTTCCCATGAACATATATACGTATTATATGTCCATGGACGTTCCACTGCGACGTTGCTAGTCAAAACAAATAATGAATTCGACCCTTTTTTTACTTTGTTTAAAAAAATTACTTTTACTGATGACATGCCTAAGGTATTAAAAAATAATGTTTAGCAAGCCAATAGATAGATAATTATACGAGTACACTTTTAATTAACACTTTTCCAGCAATAATACCAGATTTTATCGCAATTTCTATTGAAATGGCACATTTTTAATTTCTTCAATTACACTGGTCGGCAAAAAAAAAAATTTTTTCGAGCCCTGATACCATTCCTGCTGATACTTATGTTAAATGACCTCCCGAATCCGAATATGACATCCGTTTTCCTCCATCACCCACCATTTTTGGGGGAAGCCCCTCTCTTTTTTTTATCACTTTGCGATAATTTGGAGGGATGGAAAGGATTATTTTGTTATCATTTATATTTCTTCTCTGGTTTTAGAGAGGTGAAAAGTTCTAAAACATGAACATTTATGGTAAGGAGGTAGATTTGGGGGGATTTGTCTCAGTAAATTGTAAAAAAAATGCATTTAAAATTATCAACTTTTCTTTTTTTTTCGGAATTTTTTCACTTATTTTCTTCATATTTCAGCTCCTATTCTATCTTTCCCTCCCTCAAATATCCCAAAATGATGGAAATATATATCAAAAACATATAGCAGCAATAATAAAAATATTTAGGAACAGTGCATAGCAACAATAATTAAAATATGTAGCAATATTTCAGAAGATACGCTACCACGCTGGCGCTCTCAATACCTCGCGCGCATCAATAAAGAGTAAAATGATAAATGTAAAGAACGATGAATAACATAAGTACCTTCATTTGGTATTTGAATTTCTTTTATACCCTGAGGTAGAAGTTTCTCGTGCCAAAAACCAGCAACACTCTGCCAACATGCCCGCATTCCACTTCCCTGAAATTTTTCCTCTCAAATTTGCGAATGTCTTGATGGAACCGTTCCCCGTGTTCATTTAAAACTGCTCCTAAATTTTCTGGGAAAAAGTGCAGGTGTGAATGAAGGAAGTGAAATTTTAGTGACATGTTACACCTTATGGCTTTATACGCTGACAGCAATTCCTCGACATTGACGATATAATCATCACTTTTTTTGTTACCCAAAAAGTTCTCACACACGTTTCGGAATCCAAGCCAAGCTCGTTTTCCTTTATGATTTAGGTGTTTCATGAACGTCGAATATTGTAAAAAATTTCCTATCTGGGGGCCCACGAATACTCCTTCTTTGATTTTAGCCTCACTAATTGTAAGACGAGGACATTTAGTTTTTAAAAATTGAAATGCATCACCTGTCTTGTTTATTGATTTCACAAACTGTTTCATCAGTCCGAGTTTGATGTGCAATGGTGGCAAGTAAATATTTTAAATTCGGGACCAGAGGATCATGAGCGACAATTTTTATAACCAGGAGTCAAGCTTTCTCGCAGAGGCCAGTTCCGTATGATGTAATGTTTTTCTCGGGCTCGGCTGTCCCATTCACAAAGGAAGCAGCAGTATTTCGTGAAGCCTGATTGCAGTCCCGTGGGTAGAGCGACAACTTTCAGATCAGCGCATAGTACTTTCCAATTATAATTGTGATAATTAATTTTTTCAAGGATTCGGCTGATATTTCCGTACGTCTCCTTCATATCAACAGAGTATACAACCGGGACTGAAGGTAACTCATTCCAATTGTCCAACAGGACCACTTTCAAGCTTGTCTTTGACGAATCTATAAACATCCTCCATTTTCCTGGGTCACATGACATCTTCAGTTCTATCATCAATGTATTTGAATTAGGGCAAAACGCCAAAGCCAAGCCTTCATCTTCCGTAAAAAGTAATTTCAGTGTTGACTGTCTGGTCCTATGGGAAGAGATTGTTACGCCCTTTTATAAGATATTCCACTGCTGAAGTCGAGATCCAAGAAGTTGAGATTTCATTTTAGGCAACTCCAAATCCCTTACGAGGTCATTCAATCCTGACTGCGTAACGAGGTGAGGTTGTCGATCAGCTGAATCATCAGAACACTCTTCATCATCGGTGGAAGTATCACTTGGTCCCGGCTCTTGTTCAAAGTTTTTTCAAATCAATTTATGGCTCTAGAGTATAAGTTTTTGGGGGCTCAGGGATTGGCAAGGCTCGTTATGAGGAATTGGTCTTATTGCTGAAGGGATATTAGTATACTGAATTGTATGCTTACTTTTGCTGGAGAATCCGACGGTGGAAGTCATACAAAAGTAACAATCCATGAGATGACAGCGAGGTTCACGTAAACCATGGGCACAGCAAATGGCATTGATTTACGCGTACCTTTGAGCCATTTGGTCAATATACTGTAGCAAGTAGTGCAGCAAACTCTTGGAGCCCAATCCTTGTCCTGATCGCTAACTTGGCAGCCAAAGTAAAATTTATAAGCAGTTTTAAGAATCAAATAAAAAGGTTTTCGCTGCGATTTTAAAGTCAATTCACCGCTAACATAGCAGAAACGATCAGGATGATTTTTACACACGCGTGGCATAATTACACATTAAATCGCTAATCACAACTCACACCCACGTACTGCAATTCACTTGGAAAAAGCCGCAGTAAAACAACTTCCACTGTTTTACACAATTTAAACAACTTGGAAACAGAATCATTGCCTAGAACACCGGCAAGTTGACTCTGCGATCGCCAGAGGTATACCGAGGGAAGAAGGGGACAACTGCAGCATAATTGATTTGAGAGGCTGATGCTTTGTGGAACTCCATGATGAAGGTAAAAGAATACTTTGTAACTTCAATGAGAATATAAGATCTCGATCGTATATTTGTAGTGGAATTACAAAGTATTCTTTTTTCCTTCTTTTGCTGTGAAAGCATGAGAATTGCTGTCCAAGACTGAGCGGGCGAGGCATTGCGAGCGCCAGCGTGGTAAAGTAAATCTTCCGAGCTATTGCTACATATTTTAATTATTGTTGCTATGTTATGTAGCAAAATATTTTTAATATCACTGCTATTTCTTGTTGATACATATTTTCATTATTCGGGGGAAGATGAGGTGAGATGGAAGCTGGAAATTTTAGAAAATACGTGAAAAATTGCGAAAAAAAAACGGCAAAATCGATCAGTTTTAATGCGTTTTTATACAATTTACGGGGACTAGTCCCCCCCAAATCTACCTTTATACCATAAATGTTCATGTTTTAGAATTTTTCACCCCTCTAAACCCTTTGAATAAATGTAAATGCTAAAATAATCCTTTTAATCCCTCCAAATTATCGAAAAGTGAAAAAAATAGGAGGGGGGGGGGCTCCCATGGTGGGTGATGGGGAAAAACGGAGGTCATATTCGGAATCAGGAGGTCATTTTACATGAGAATTACCAGGAATGGTGTCAGGGCCGATTTTAATGCCGACCAGTGTTATTGTTTCAATTATTGCGGTTATTTGCTGATTGCTAAATAACTTAAAGGTGCCAAATATTATGTTTATTCGATTTTCTATGCATTTTTGCTTCTTGTAAATATTTGTTCGCGAAAATGGAACTTATATACAATAGACTAACACAAATTTTCCCCAAGTTTACCCAATTCTAGCATTGGAGAACTTGCAGCTTCAAGTTAAGTTTGTGAAAGAGAGGGCGTGGAAAGGTTAGATATTTCTGTTCATATCAATCAAAGGACATGTTTTTCCATGCTTATAGAATGAATATGTATACATTGAAATTTTACGGTAGAAGAACTAGTTGAACCACATTGATATCGACTGTTTACAAAGGAAGTTTAGTGATGTTTCGGCTTTCAAAGGATAAATATTGGAGTGGAGAGCTGCAGCAAACCTATCTTTGAATTCCTGACTACTAATGGTGGTGATATATTTTTCATCCTCATGTCAGATGTACACTTCATCTGCCATATAAATCGGCATGTTATTCCATACATCCTATTTTATTCCAGCGAATGAAAAATTCAACCGAAGACTTAAGTGGCTGGGGTGGTAATCGTGGGTCATCGAGTACACAATGTAACAATTTTTCAAATAAATCGAAATAAATTCTAGGATCACATTTAATTTGATCACCCATGTTTATGCGGTGCAACTCGCCATATTTTCAGTGAAATGGAAATGATGCAAACATATTTTACATTTTATGCCATGAATTAAGTATATATTTGACTTGGGTTCACGGCGCCGTATTCGAAATTTAGTAGACTTGTACCTATTCAAATACATTTTTTCGAATCTTTCACGTGGCATGACACCTTGATATTTGTTAGCAAATGTTATAATAATATGAATTGTATAATGTATTACATGTTTAAAAGATATCATATACATATTTAATAGAATAATTACGAAATATATCTCATGGGCAATTATGCTGTGTTAAAAGTGCATTGAATAGCCAAAAGTCCAACTTGTGATAAGCGATTTTTTTCACTCTTATCCATCGATATTACTATAATACGATCACGTTTGAAAAATTATCGCAAATCTCTAGATAAATAGAAATTGCTCCAACCCCCTTACAACTGTAGCTTGATTTCACAGATCTCTTTCGCATGGACCTATTCTTACAGTATTATTTCGCCAGAGCGGTTATTGCGGTTTGCTTGGGATTAGAATTACGATTGACGTTTAATTACGTCACCGAAACGGACGGCGGCATGGTGATTGTGGTGTAGTGGGACCTATTACGATGTCCGGCAGAGTCCTCTTCATTGTGGCCGAGCTAACTACCGTAACTCCATAGTTGTCGTGTTGGCCATGTAGAGGACTCTGATGTCGGCACATGGACCAAGGTCGCTATACCCCTTGCAGGTAGAAGGACCTCGCATGGACGGCGTTGTCAACGGACGATGAGTGAGCCTTGTCAAAGGTCTTAAATTTTCCGTCACGCTACGTCAATGGCAGCTAATCAGAGTAGAGATTGTTTTGATCAATAATTATAAAATACTAGCTTTGCCCGGCATGCGTTGCAATGCCTTTTTCTTTCTAAGGCGGAACACATTTAAAGCAGACACATTTACATGTAAAATATAAATGGTAGACAATGACTTTTAGTGTATTAAATTAAAGTTTAAAAAATGTATTCAAGTACTTAGGGATATACAAAATGTTTTGTCTGACCGCCCACTGCAAAAAAAAAATTTTTCTTGGCTGTCCAACTCGTGAGCATGCAACATGCAAATATAATTGACCATGTGAAAAGCAAGAATTTTCCAGATTTAATCCACACATTTGAAGCGATTGGCCTTATTTGAGGATGCAAGGCAAACGGGGAACTCCAGTCGTTTGACTACAGCTATCAAATTACTCACTAAACCTGACCTTTAAATGCTGCATGCGTGAGTAGCCTTCATGAAATCGCTATTAAATGGATATTCACGCCTGGTTGCCAAGGAAATTTCTATTGTTGAAAAGGAAGAAAAAAATAATGAATTCAGGGATAAAAACGCAATGGTTGGACAAAAACGAAGCGTTTTAGAAAATTGAATGAAATAATTAAATGCAGAATTATTTTATGCGTTGTATGATAAAAAGTTCCGTCCAATATTTTGAGAGCGAGTAATTTAAAAAAGTAAATGAAGAAACACCTGCACCGAATTCAATGCTTTTTCTATGGGAGTAAATTTTAACAATATTGGGGTAAAAAACCCGAAATTTGCAATTTTTATTATTCAAAAACCTTTTTGGGCACCCGTCAGCAACTCACCAAAGTTTCAAGTCAATCGACCGACCTTTTTTCGAGTTTTACGGTCACAAACATACGCAGGCTGAATTTTTATACATAAAGATTTACAGATTGCCAACTTTACTTTTTGAGGTTAGCATTCATATTCATCTTTTAATTGCGCGAAGTGTTTCGCCCACTTACGATATTGTCAGGCAAAAAGTCTAAAAGTAATCCAATAATCACTGCATATTGTTCCATGGCAAATGGTGTAAATAGATTCAAAACTTTATATAGTGCAGCAATCACATACATATTGATTATGAAAACTTTCAGTGATCACTACTTATACCTTATCCTATAGTATTTTTTTCTAAGGGTAACGTTTTAAAGAAGCTCTACATTTTCAGGGCTTCTGAGGATGAAGAGGGAGTCGTTCTTCGAAACGTGGGCAGAGAAGCCCCTGATCCGGTGGAACACTCGAGAAAATTTACTCCAAATGATACACCCGGAAGACAGATAATTCATCACTTAGACACCCAAATCCCCAAGCATAAGACTGAGTAAGAAAAGCCCGGCCTCCCTTACCAAAAAAGTGATGTTATACTTGAATTGCCCCTTAAACCATGCATAAAAAATACTAAGAGATGAAGGTTGATCATTATGACTACACTGCATATACAACTGTAAAATTACAAGGCAAATATCATCGCAACGCTTGGTAGGCTCATAAACAGCATTGCTCAAGCTGAACACTTGTTACCTGAAGCTCTCCACTTCAATGCCATTCCACCTAGCAGTTTTATTCATACTTATTTCCTTATTTTTTCATCCTTCTTAATTTGATTTATACACTCCATTTTCGACCTCAACGGTATTTAATTTCATTCCTCCATTAAAGTCTTAAGGCCGTTGTACACGATGAAAGATTTTGTACAAACGAATGTACGTGAGATTGTACGTTATCTCAACGAAATTAGAACAGGTTATATTTCCCGTGCAGGCATTGAGACATTCGCACAAGCGTTCATACGATTTTCCGCTTTCCACGATACATTTTCCTTCATGCAAGAGTTCAAGGATGAGTTTGTACAAAAACATGTACAGTGTAAAACGGCCTTTATGAAGAATATTATATCTCAGAATATGTCCAACTACAGCCTCATTCACTGCACTGAGTTTTCATTTTATCATCCTTTTCCGCCAGCTCTTCTAAGGACTTCTTCATAGGTGATAGTCTTCATACATCTTTAGATCTTCATTCTTCCCTAACACCGCGTTTTCGTTGCTTCCCATCTTCTATGTTCCGCCACTGTTATGGGCTAAGTTTGGTTATAAATAGGTACGTACACAGCCAAATAAGGAATTAAAATATTAATCAGTAAAATTAATGCTATTTATTTTACACATCAGAAATATATTGTCCGTTGAAACAAATCAATTGATGCTTTTGGCAATTTGATAAACATGTCAACCCAGTTTGCTATTATTTGTGATCTTCCGTTTCCATTGGTTACACCTGAAGCCGATGTCACACAGTCAAATTTTGATGCAATTATTTTGATTCCACAGGTTTCCACCGTGTGAAATGGTGCAATTGCATCAAATTGTCTTTTTGTCCAATATTTTGGACAAAAAATCATTTTGACCAAAGAGATAGAACACGTTCTCAATTTCCATCCAAAAATATGAAACCAACCAATCAGTGATCAGAATCCGAAATTCGAACAAATTGAAAAAAAGAAAAGCATCGATATCCGCTGCTCGAGTGTGTGGTGTTGTGTTCGTTGCAAACAACTCTGAGCAACAAAAATGAGCAAATCGTGGAGCAATGAAGCCCTCTCCCCTGTCGCAAGAAACATCAGAGTTACTGCCAATCTGCGAAGAAACGCAAAACGCTGTTATTCACCGAAGCATAGACGGAAGTGAATGGAAAATGACTTCATTTTTACGTTATTATTTGATGACATACCTTTTCCTCGCGGGAATACACTGCCTCATATTGGTATCTTGCCGCTTTATCCTTTCCTCAACCTTTTCAAGTAAGGACAAAAACATATCCTCGCTCATTCTCATGAAATTACGAAAATTATCAGAATCGTCTACAGATAACTCGTTCTCCAGCATACTTAATACTTCTCTCTCCGGGCCTTCTTCTCTTCTTGCCAGCCAGGGCCGGGTCCACCATTGCTTTCGTTTTCTCTTTTTTTTATCTTTCACCTTCAATAATCCTACGCAACCTGCTCCCACAGCTAAAATTTTCATCACCGCAGCTTCTTCGTAATCACTATAGACAACCATTTTATTTGTTTACGTTGTTTACCATTATGTTGACTGTTGTTTACTAACTTATAGTGCTTATAGTTCTTAATTTTTTTCTCTGATTTGTACCAACGCTTAGTGCCGCGTGATACCGTGTTGTGTTTCATCCAAAATTGTGGAAGAAATAAATTTTGAATGGAAGTTTTGGACCATAACATTGCATCAAAATTTGACCTTGTGACATCGGATTAAGGATTATGCTGTACCATTGGGATATGAAGATAATTTTGCTAATTGAAAACGAATTTTCTTAGGGATGAAGACTGTTACATAATAGTCAATTTTCAACTGCATGAAAACAACTGGAAGTACAACTTCCATCAAAATCTTAGGGCGAGATTTAAAAGTTGGTGTGCACAATTACAAAAATAATGCACTCATTTGACAATGTAGAATGCAAGTTTAATCTTCTTCCACGGCATAATAAAAATACATTTGAAGTCACTTCAAAAGAAAAAAAATCACACCTTGATAGAAACTTGGCATTATGATCCTTAGGAGTTTTATTTCATTCATAAATTTGAAATCCTCAAAGAAATAACATATCTCCCTGCCTGCTTCCCTCTGGAAATGTGTAAGGAGTTCACAAAGCATATATCGACGGGCATTGAACACGAAGAAATGTCCATTCGTTGAAGATTACCTGGATCAAGACTCGAACCAAGAACCGCTGGCTATTAATATAAACCAACGATCCTCAGTTCGAATCCCGATTCAGGAGTATTTTTCAAACTGTCCGGTGAAAACGTTCTTCGGTTGTTATTCACAGGAGAATCAAAATATTCGCATCCCCTATGACATGAAACGTTTCAAAATACCAATTTGGACTCAAACTCTTTGTAGATGGTGTCCTCTACATTCGTGCAACCATAAGGAAATCATTCAGAATTTCATGATAAAGATGTGCATGAGAGTCAGTATTCACATTGATTCATTTAAAGACTCATTAAAAAATACTCAATCGAATAAGGCTGGTGTATGGAAGAAGACAAATAAAATTGCATGCAGCTGAGATTCATGTCACATTGATATTCTGACATTTCCTCTTCGAACACAATAACCTTTCGGTGGCACTCAAGAGAATGCATATATATAATGGAATGCCAGAAGGTAAAGGATCACTAGCGGCTTAAGACTCTCATTAAATGTGCCATATATATGCATGCATATATGAAGTAGGAAGAACATCAATTTGAAAATAGAATAACATGTGTTTATTTTAAATTTTCACTTAAACTCAAATTTGAAAAGTTTGTTCAATTTTTCAATGATTCTTTTTTAATAGTTAGTGTGGCTATCCCGATCACTGACTACTATCAACTCGAACTAAGGTAAAAACTATTACATTATTCTGAAATATGTCCCGCCAGGAATGAGAGAAGATGAAATTCTAAAAAATGGTGAATAATTTGAATTTTCGCCGATCGATGTTTTTTCCTAAAGGCACTGCTCTGCATCTCAATCACTGGGGCAGGAATCAAGTTATAAGGGTTTGAATTAAATCATCTTCCTAAAAAGACACAAAAGTCATTCTTCTAAATTTTTTTCTTGACTTCTTATTTGAAATGTAAATTAAAAATATTTTGAACAACTAATTCCATTGTGTATTAATTTTTTTCCTAAGTATCATTAGTTGATACAATTCAATCCGAATTCTTAAAATAAATATCCTAAAAAAATAGGCAAATATGTTTTGTCAAGAATGAGGAAAATTGATATTTTAAAAACCAACATTAAATAATTCATTGAGCAACTTATTCGAATTCTTATTTTGATAGATTTTTAAAAATTGGATTTTCTTCCGACCGTACTGCTCCAAGCCTTAGTAAATAAGCATAACAATTATTACCCATTAAATGTTGAAGGGTAAAAACCATAATAAACCATAAATTTTTCTAAATGATATCTTGATATCAATGAGAAAATATGAAATTCCAAACAAAGTACTAAATCATCTGTAGTCATCAATCCGAAAATAGATTTTTTCATCTCTCCAATGCATTTCCATGTTAGCTAACCTCATTTTTCCTTCATAATTACTTTTTTTTACTTCTAATAATTTTATTGACATATTTCACCCATGGCTACAAAGGTACACGTGTAATCACTAACTCATGTTTGTTTTACACAACCACTTAAAAGAATAGGGAAAACGTTTAAAACGCTCATAAAAACAAGTTACGGCATGCACACCACTGAAAATTTGTATCCTCATTTATAATTATAAAATTAACAACACGATTCTATTGCCATAGTAGTCTAGCATGGCCGGTATCCCGTCAACTCCTACATTATATCGTCCTTCTTTAGTTTTACGTTCTTGCCATCTCTCCTTCTCCCTAATTCCCTCAGTATCTCTTTACCTCTCATCCTGAAAATCCTTCCTGAACCCCTATTCCTCCCTCGACACCCTTTCCCCACATGATACCCTGAAAACCCTACTCCATCCTCAGTGGTATCGCGCTCTCTCAGCGTAGCGATGGATCCGCACTCAACACACACATCCTCGGCGGGCTGAAACGATAAATATCGCAGGTCTGGACGTGAGAGATAAGGCTTAAGAGCGCTCAGCCAGGTTCGGATTGATTAATCGCACGTATTCTGCATTCAATGCCGTAAAAAAAGAAACTACGTGATACGAAATTAACCCCTACTCCTGCTCTGGAAACAAGCGAACGGTAAATAACTTGGGGAAGGTTTTCGGGGAATAAAATACGGGGTTAACCGCAAGAGAGCAGAGGGGTAACACAAGGTCCAGTGTTCAGTCCTTTATTTTTTCTCACTGAATTCGTGTATTGGCTCAGGAGCATTTTCCGTCATGAATTGAATGTCATCGCAACGCTAGTCTATTTAGCACGCTGCCAATTATCCGGTAGAGCCGTAATTTTTCCTTTTATTTGGCCTGCCTTGGGTACCACCGTTAATTAGCACTGGGCCGCTACACTGACTGCAGAGTTCCACCAGGCGCGTAACAAAATTTATAGCAAGCTGGAACCTTCACAAAATATCTCAAATGACTACCGTTGGACGGATCGTAATGCTAATTTTCTTCATAAAGGATACAATAATTACTAGGCTGGTGTCCGTTCCTTTGCCTGATAAAACATTCACCAAGAGGAATAGCTAAAAGGAGACCTCGTTCAAAAATGATATTACTGCGTTGATGCAACCTATTGCGGGATAGTTCAATATTCGAATTCCCCAAGAGACAGACGTTAAAGACTGCAGTGGCACACATTTTTTCTGCGTGTATAATTTCACCATTCCCCACTTATATTTTAAGATGTGTGGTATCAAGTAAAGTAAAGAAATGGAAATAATACACGTTTTTGCTATAAAAATTGGGCACCGATGAAATTGAAGAAAATTCAATGAAATGACGATAAAATATGTAAGGCAGTTAGGCAAAGAGCAGTTGAAGAACGAAGCCAAATTTAAGCGGTAAAAGTGAACGAGTTCGTGAAAAGTACGTGAATCCATGAATTTACTTTTTATTGAAATAATGGAAAAGATTAACTTGACAGCCGATTTAGCTTGTCTGCTTTAAGCCTAATTTGGTACTTAACAATCTATTTCTCTATGATGATGCTATGGGATAAATTACGATACAAAAAAAGACAAAGAAATCCTTGTTACGCAACTCATAAAATCTATCGTTTTTAATTAATTGAGGATTTAGCAGAGCGCAATCTCGATACCGCTTGTGCTAACTAAAATAGCTTTTTTTATTCCAATTCATTTGTTTTATCCATCAATAATGTAATGTGGTTGCTAACTGATATATACTTAACGAAATTTATTCTTAGTTTACTATAGTAATTGCAGTTGATTACTTGGACAGAGCCTAGAGCAACTTGAAAAACATGTTTTTCAATAGATTTGATGCAACACTTCACTGTAGGTACATTGATGCATTCATTTTTTATTTTTATCGCAAATTTTTCTTTCGCTCTTTTTATATGTTGAATCACTCGACATTTTGACAATATTATTCACATTTTTATTATTCCATCGGTTTAGGCATCTATCACAGTCTCTTCAATAGCTTTGCAACACTTCATGGTCGTTGTTTTTAGTTTTTTATGTACCCGGGGTTTTCGTTTACATTACTCGCTACACGAATGCGAATATTTCTGCGATTAAGGTCGATTAAAGTTGAATACTTGATCACCACAATGGCGGTCTCCAATGCGCCACGTGGAATGGACTAGTGTTGATTGTACAACGGGTTATGATGATAAGGTGTTATTACTTTGGAGAGTGCCCCCACTTACGAATGACACTGACGAAGAGATACAAGGCAGGGCAACCCGCTTGCAAGATCTCTGCGATACTGCGATACATAGAGTATGATTTGAAAGGCCATGCTATAATAATGCCATACGGATAAATATACATAATTAAGTGCTTAATCGAAATATTAAGAGTAAATTGTAATTCCATTAATAAATATGAAAAAGATATAAGTTGTGTGAATGCTGCATTAAATACGATGCCGTATTTGATAAGTTACCACTAAATTTATGTGTCGACTCTGAATATTATCAGATACTTGAAGGTTGTCCTCGTTGAATTTCAATGGGAAGAATAAAGAATAAAATGGTCGATGAGTTGTTCTCGGTTTTCCCACCGGATTAGGCTCTGCGTGCTCGCTGACGTTTCTGCAGAAGACTTTCCTGCTTTATCAAGGCTCATCCAGAGCCTTGATGATGGCAAGAAAGTCTTCTGCCGAAACGTCGGTGAGCATGGAGAGCTGAACTTGGTGGGAAACCCGAGAAGAACCCATCAGTATCATTCGCCGGGAAAGCCGGAAATCATGCGTCAATAAATCAAGGTTTATAAAGGATCCTTCTAGTGTGACATTCAAAATGCATATAATTCACTACAGCAGCTATTAATCACAAATGGAGAGGTTGGGGTGAAAAACGCCCCGACTAAAATCTCACATAAATTCTGTTGCATTGATCATCAAAGCTGAGTCACAAGTGACCCGGACTTATGTTCCAATATATTGCCTATGCTGTGGTATTCATGTAAATAAAAACTTTTATTGTTGAAATAGTGCAAAAATAGACAATTTATGGAGTCAAAAGTTCTACTTTTATGCAAAAACAAAGTGTATTCGAAAACTGGATGCATGAATTACAAACTCTGTTCTTTCAGTCATCAGATACTAAAAATGTTAAGCCTATATAATGAGTGCAAGTAACTTAAAATCATAAAGAAGAAATCTCTGCACCAAATCCAATAATTTATTAGGAAAGTAAACGTTGGTTAAAACAGGGCCCACATAAGGGCTAAATTTTTAAAGATTGTAAGGAAAGCAGAAAGATTTTTAAACTTGGCTTCTAATAATTAATATAATGCATTTATAATTTTTATTAACCCAGAAATTTCCATATTTATCCCACATATACCATACATGATAACATTTTTTCCTTTCACAGTATCACACTCACGCAGAGAATACTCTCGCTTACTGTAGTGCGATTAAGAAAGGAAAGTATTATTTGTTTACGGCACTTTAAAAGTTTCTCAAAATTCTTTTGATAAAGTAGCTAGCTCTATTACAGTCTGGGAATTTACGCCTGCAGTCAGTCACAACCTTCAGCAAAAATTGTTTCTGGCTTTCATTTTTTGTTAGTATTGTAACTCTTCCATCAATTTCACTTGCCTTTCAGCAGTATCATTGACTACTCACCGATGCTTGACTACCTTTAATCCTTGTATATTCACCTCGTCACTTTTCCACTCAACCGGATCCTTGGAGAGAAATGTCACAGGAATATTTAATCTCTTGAAAAGATTTTTAGACTCTCTAGATATAATGTCTTCGAGTCCCTTGCCAATGAAGTGGTCAAGATCATTCGAGTGAACCGAAAATCGTTTTGGTAACTCGTTAGCATTATCGGCGATATCTGATTTCAAAGGTGATCATTATGGATGGTCCTTACTTATCCAAAAACAATTTTTCATGAATATTTTTTATAATACCCCCTGATTTGTTCCTTATGGTTAGAAAGTAAAGCGTGAGAAATACTATTGCAATTGGAGAGCGGGAAAGCGTGCCGCATCACACTTCAAGTTTTGAAATTTTGGTATTCTTGGCTGTTTTTCGGACACAACTCACGATAATGGAACTCTCGGATTTTTCTGTTGCCCTTCCATTATTTAAAATGACTTGTTAGACATTTTTGGTGTATCACCTCAAATATCTTTAAATTCTGCCCATTGGTTCCCGAGATGTAGCCCCAAGAGTGAGCTTATACCGTCGTTTATATTGCTGGTATATTTTCATCGAAAAACCCAAGGGCTACAGCTTCCGGGGAAAGATACCAAAATTTGTTCCAAATTTTTTTCAGTGCCGCACTACTAATGCACAATCGAACTTTCTATAATTTTAAAGATTTTTGGAAAATGATAAATTTCACCTAGGAGCCTCTATTGCGTTTGGTGCAGTAATCCAGGCCTCCACGTAAAGACGCACAACAATAGGCACACGTCGTGGATAACGGTATCCTCTAACCCGATAGAGACTACTCATTGCGGAAAAGAAATATTTTCAGGCGATATAGAGCTTTGGACATCCACCTCATGGTGCACAGCTCTGGGAATGCGAAACAATATCCCTCGTGGAGGAACACTACCCAAAAATATAACCGTTAATTCAAGGCGTTCTCTGTAGTAGGTGCTCTATGGGGTGATTTTCCTGAAATAGCTTCAATGCAAGTTTCAGAATATCTCCCACTGCATCCTGCAGCTCTTCTAAAGAACGCCTGTCCTCCATGCCTGATTTGTAGTTTTTCATATTCATTACATGCCATACCTACTGGAACCTTTTGAAAAGTGGAACAATTGAGGCCGATGGTTTTTTAATTATTTTTCATCGAATACAATTCTTAGAATTATTTGGTACCTGCAAGGTAAGAACAGGATATCCTTTTTGAGCATCTATTCTAACAAAACACAGGCCCCATGCAGTCTCCCTTTGCCGCTGTCGTATCAGAGCAGAATGCTTGAACTTTTTCATTCAGCTCCCATTCCTCCAGCATCCGATGCACAGCATCGCTTGATTTTTCCCACTACCCGAAAGAATAACGGGGACCCCAAGAAGATGCTCCGTTTCACCACAGGTAGCTATAGCAAGCAGCCTATCTACTAGTTCTTTGCCCAATATTGAAGGAAGCGATTTTCTGTATCAGCGTATTTTTACTATATCCATGTTTTTTCTGCGAATACAGCGCGTTGATTAATGGTGTACTTCGCCTGAAAACGCTCACGGAAACGTCGAACAGAAGATCGGTTTATGACTAATTCGTCGACACTGCTCAAGTGCTACAGCTGCTGCTGTCAAAATGTGGACTGCATTCCTGTCATTCACTTTGCACTTGTCAAAGCCTGCGACTAGTTTTGTCGTAATGGTGTCTCGACGGATTGGATTCGAATGGATTCATGAGTATCGTCACAACTGTCTTCTGATGATATCAGTTGAGCTGCCTCAGCTATACTAGAAATAAAAGAAAATATGTGTAACTAATAACATTGAAATTTTTGTATATTGTAATAAGTAAATATTACTTTTCGACATTATAATTACTACTGCACATAAATATTATTTCCAGATTCAAATAGCCTGGTTTACTATTTTTTAATAGTCTTATCAAGTCGCGCAAACAATGACCTCAACGTGGCATATTTTATGTTTCCTCTTATACAAATAAGATTTTCTTTAAATAAGTTGCATAAATTATAAATGAGTAATGTCTAATTTAAATAAAAATAAGCGGGTCTTACCATTCATTTCAGCATCATCATTGGATAGCATCCACCGTGATTCCTCTCGTTCACGTCGTTGCAGACTTTTCCTTTCTTTCTGCCATTAACGGTTGTCCAGTCCAAGCGAACAACCCGGTCTTCCGTCCTCTCTTTGATTTAGAAGTAACTGCCAATCTTCTTCGACGGTAAACATTTCCATACGTCAGCATGGGAGGCATTGAAGAGATCATTGAGCGCGGTAACGAATTTCAACTCTCTTTCCCTCTAGGTCGGTATTCTTCTGCCTGAAGATTTTTGCAACAGCCTCCACTCCTGATTGAGATTCTCCACTAGTTCAGTGCAATGCTTAACCATTCTTGTAGGTATTCTTGCATGCTCCCAGAAAACCTTCACTCCTTTCTCAGCTAAAATGCACTATTTCGCAAATTTAATATACTTTCCGCAGATTGTAAAAGACAACACTTAGCACCTGGTCATTGGATCGCAAAGTAGAGCCAACAATTTGGTTTTTATAATGTCCGATTAGGTGTATTTCGTTGAAATGACTATTCTCCATTATGAAATTCCCCTTAACATCCACAGATAAGTCTAAGTTTGCGAAGCAAAGTTTTTTCTGTTGACACCATAAAATCTCTGCACGTTTTGGCTCTCCAGGTGTGTGTGTGTTTATTAGTATTATTATGTACTGTTAAAGTTGTAACACGCCCCTCCGAGTCCCCGGAAAGCATCAGGTTTCATTGCCGTCATAATGGCCGGAGACTTTAGAGGGGTTGGGCAGTGATCGCAGCCACGTCCGACGCCCATCGGATGAGTAGCTACGCTGCTGTCGGGTAATGCGTACGCAGTAGACGGAGTGACCCCAGGATGACGGCCTTCTGCATATTATGCCCTGTTGTAATTTTTAAACTAACCTCATCTTGAAGTCCAAGCTCTTCCAAACTCTAATCTATTCTTTATTTTGCTGTAAGATTTGCGTGCAGAAAATTTCGAAATTATCGACTGCAGTTATATCATAAAAATAAATGATACTAACGAATTAATATTTCCTAAATAAAAATGGGCTAACACAAGAGAAAAGCGCACTTTAAGGTAGTTTGAGCAAGATATCACTTCACTGAAAATACATTAAATTTCGCTTCATCATAAAGAAAAATATCTCGTTTTTGTAGCAATACCAGAATATCATCCACTAACTATTATACTTTTAGAGATATTCACCGAAAAAATACCAGCCATTTTCCATGGGAAATTGCTCGCGTATGCACTCCATAGAGACGACTTAAAACATGAGGATTTTCTTAAGCATAGATCTCGTCAGAATCTTGACAGTGATTCATCAAAGAATCAATTCTTAAAGATACAGCAATTACTCACCATAGTAGTCATTACAGATTTGAAAACAAATCATTGATTAAGAAGGTGTTTTCGGCTTACCGTGTGAAAAAAGAGTCTAATCAAAACCTTAAAAGAATTTATAGTGAGTTACTGAGAATCTCAGTAATTTTAAACAAGTCTTTGTGTAACTAGTGCTACAGTATGTACTTCATGCCATTTAAGGCTGCTTAAATATTAAGATAAAATTTGAATATGGTCTCTATTATGACGTGGGAAAATCTCGCATAAAATATCCTAAATTCGGGCTTCAGTACATTTCCGAGCGATAGGGGGTTCTCAGGTTGCAGGATGAGTTTTGAGATGACAATTCTTTCCCTTTCACCTCGTTGATTGGATTTTCGTTCGGGATGGCCCCGATACATTTTCGATCGCTATCGCTGAAATAAATTGCAAAATATACGGCAAACGACTGCTTGATGGCCCTTAGTTTTGATTCATGTTCATTCTTTTCAGGCAAACCGAAAAGGCAACACAAAAGCGAGGAAGCACATAGTTAAGTCTCGAAGAGAATCCCTCGGCTGCCATAGATTAGATTGAAGTTTTGAGAAGAGATTATTGGAAGTTTGTGAATAGAAAATGCTCACTTTCCAATCAAGAAATAGAGTGTAGACGCAATTACTTTCGGAAAATCGACGCAAAAGCTAGGAATTAAGTTCAGCTTATCTACTACCGGTTGATATCGAGATTACTCAAAATTAATGGTGGATAACATCGGATTAAGATATTCCTTTCTCAAATACTCTCTTTGCTACGTAAAACTAAGTTTTTAAGAAATTTCCATCAAAGTTGAAAAAAAAGTTAAAAAATTACACTTATTCCAAATTGTCCAATATTCGATAAAATATCTATAGGGTTTTTTTGTATTTAAATTGACTAGTCTCAAATATATATTCCACGTCATATGAACTCATAATTAAGATAATAAAATAAAATAAAAACCCTATTTACGTCCATTCTAACTTCTTTTTAAAGTGATATTCTCCTGTGTATCTAAAAAATGCTCTTTTGAATATCCCGAAATATAACTGAATTAATATGGGGCATAAACTCTCTTTGACTCTACTCTTGCACGGAAGCGTCTAAACTATTAGTTGTAGATTATAGGCCATTAAAATGAAACTGTGGACCATACATAACAAGCAATATTCCCTGAGATAAATTTATAGCTTTTCACTGAACGAGGCGCTCATTTCGAAATCAAGCGATTGTTCTTTGGTTCGATTTTGGGCCAGCGGTGGTGTTCCTGACAGCGCCGCCAAAGGCCTCGTAATACAATTAGTCTATTCAATATTCCCGTTCATCTGACACCCATTTACATTGAACGACCCGCTTGAGCGATAAGCGGTGTCCTATTCTGCACATTGGCGGTAGTTACGTTAGATAATCAGTAGGGTGGTCACAAGGTATGTACATGGGAAATTTTTTCTTTCACTGTATCTTCCGGGGACCCCCCTAAAAGTTACCAATTGGCTAAAAAATGAGATTGGCAAATTCAGCTCAACTTGAAAACGTTAACCCGTGCCTCATTGAGGCGAAGTTAGGAAAAAAGGCGAATTTTAGCAAAAAATCGCAGTTATTCATCTATAAAATGAAAACCATTCGTCATAGAAACCTGATTTTTGTGTCATTTAATAGGTAATTTTGTTGTCTTGAAGTTTTGTTAGATACCTTTCTTTGCTTAAACTGATAGATATAGCGGTATTTAGCAATTTTCAGGTCAGGCCGTGGTCCATATCCTCCCTATCGCCTTTTTTGAAAATGGAAAGATATTAAATGAAATTACTTTTGACTGTTTTTTCCTGAGTATTATTTGCATTAAAAATGCAAATTATTTAAACAGAACAAGATGGAGATTATTACATTTTTTTTGGAAAATAATTAAAAGAGTAATTTGCATTAAAATGAATAATTTTTGTGCAAAAAATAATTTCACGAATGATAGTTGATAGGAATCCAGTTTTAAGCCTCAAAAAGAATAGTCCTCAATTTGTATTGCTGCTGAAGTTCATTCAAAACAGACATATGAAGGTCTGTTATTCTTACAAAGTCTGCTAATTTCCCTCATGCTAAACCTAAGTTTAGCTTTGACAGACGACGAACAGGCAATGAGCAAACAATGTAAAAGTTAGCTTCAGGATTTTTATTGTTGAACTGCGGCGGAAGAAATAATATTTCACTTTGTACATGAATCTTTTTATTGATGTCAATCATGGCTTCGAAATACAGTGTCACTGTCACCTCAATAATAACATTATATGTCGAAACCATGGTTGGCAACAGTGAAAAGTCTGGAATGTACAAAGCAAGAAATTATTTTAAACAAACAATGTAGTACCTGTGCAACAAAAAATGTATTTGTACCGTTTTGTTCTATCCAGTCCTTCTAACTACACTGGAGTTCTTCTCCCAACCTCACTGGAGAAAGGACCAGGAAGGAAGCTTTAGTTGTTTGGTTTTCGAGGAATGAACTTTCATGAAGTGAATTTTTTCTTGTAAGGTTTGAGGAACAATGGCTCAACCTTCGACTTTTACAGCAACAATGAGCATGGGTTCGCGATAAAAAGACAAATTTTTTTAAAATTAGCCACATGTCTTATCAAATGAATGGAATTAAGTTGCCATCTTACTCTGAAGTTTTACGTAGTTTATTTTATTATATGCGGCAAGTTAAATTGAACACCAGAGAAGTTGCCAGACTTAAACTACAGGAGGTGCTACTTTTTTGGGAGAAAGCTAAAATATCAACCAGACACATGAAACATTTTGTGGCAAAGATTGAAAAATGTATGAAGGAAAATGAAAATTAGTGAAATAACTGGAATAGAAACTGAAAATATTAGGCATAAAATTATTGATCTGGATCAAATTTCAAGTTTCCTAACTGAAAAATCACAAAACCTACAGCCCAGGGATGATTATAAAGAATTCGTACAACTTTGTTTAATTATTTTAGGTCATATTCCTCCAAAAGACATTTCTTTCAGAGTACATTGTGCTATTCATCAAGCCAGATGGATGGAAAAGGCAATTTATTCTCTCAAAATACATTTCAGGGATCAATTTTCATTAACTGATTTAGAGAAAAGGCTATAGAAGATATTTTGTAAAAGAGTGGTTCAATACCCATAAACCAAATGTGTCCCAAAATCAAGACCTACAACGATAAAAATTGTCTGTTGACTATAGGAAAATTGACAAAGAGGTTGCAGACAAGCTACTTACTCTCTAAAATGACAAACCATCTGTGGTATCTCAACTCGGACCAATTGGCATTTTCATTTTTCGATGATACTTCGGAAAAATATATCAACACAAGCATGGTTATAAAATTAATGTGTCCAGATGAAAAAGAAGATTATGATTGTGCTGACAGGGATATAAAACCAACTCTAAGTCTTAAACAAGTTGATCATTTACTGTACAAAGAAGTAGATTTTTTTTTGTTTTTCCTCGAACTTTAAGTTTTTAGAGATTTAAAATTAATTCAGAATTTTTAAATACAGATCACAAGGAATGGTGTGAAAATCAGCATTATTAAAAAGCTAAACAATATGTGAGTGGTTTAAAGGTTGTTAATGACTCCGCTGAAAAGGGGGTAATATTAATGCAAGACTTCAGTTCCTGTTTGACGAAAAACAAAGAAAAACGTCAGTTTCTGTTACAAATTGTATCTCCATGCAGACAAATATTTCCAGACTCTTCAAAAGCCACCATATCTAAGCCTAAGGAACCTGTACCAATTCCATCCAATAATTGTAAATAATTATCATCGCTTCTGCCATTTCGACATTATTTGTTCTTACTTTTACACCTTGCTCTTCTTTGCCCATAATTTCCATTTCCAATTCCATTTTGGATTTTACTACACATATTTTTGAAAACACCCATAGCAAATCCCTTTATAACAAATAAAATTATAAAAAAGAAAGCAAATCCTGGAAAGCAGTTGTAATTGAATGTTGAAGAATTTTTAGGCCTTAGTCACCTTAAGGATACGGACCACGGTCTGACCTGAAAAATGCTAAATACCCCTATATATATCAGTTTTAGTATAAAAAGAAACTTAACAAAACTTCAAGGCAACAAAATGAACTATGAAATGAAGCGAGAATCAGGTTGCTATGACAAATGGTTTTCAATTTATAGAGGAATAACTGCCATTTTTTGTTAAAATTCGTATATTTTTCAAGCTTCTGCCTCAATGAGGCAAAGGTTAACGTTGTCAAGTTTAGCTGAAACTTTGCCAATCTCATTTTTTAGCCAATAGGCAACTTTTAGGGGGGTCTCCCGGAAAAAAATCGAACTTTGATTTCTTGTGACCACCCCAATAAATAGTCACTGCTTCTTGGTAAATAGAAGCGAGAGGTTTATTCACTGAAACGGTCTGGGGTTTTACCGCAGGCGACGATAATGTAACGCTAAGAACGATAAAATTGCGCAAAAAAGGATTGGACACATAAAATGGTCGTGCGTCATCATTAGGCTAAGAAAAAATGTACAGGGAAAATGTAACCTTTACAGAACTATCCCTATTTTTATGAAAAATTTTGAAAAGAACATTTTCGAATACTCGTACGAAGGGTTGTTGTATTTTTTTTGTTACTATACAGTTATTATATATTATGTTGAATGAATTAGTATAACTCTTAGCTTCCCTTGGCTAATTCAATAAATATTCTAGGGTATTGACCCTTGAGCTTCCCTTATTAACTAAAATTATGCCTTTGTAATCACTTTTCAATATATATTAGCTGTGGAAATCTGTAATTTCATGGGTACTTACAGTTGATATGCATAAACTTCATATTATTGGTCAGTATATTTGAACATAATATTCTTTTTCACAGCTGCTCAGCGAAACCATGGTTGATCACAAGTAAGTGAATGTGAAAATTCTCATAGTGGTTCAATTGATTAGGGTTATAGCGAACTTGACTTAGTGTCTCCTAATACGTTGTCTAATATATAATTTTAAGGTTAAGTAAAGCATCGATATAAAGAAATAAATCTCATTTAGTGGGATGCTGCGGTCTCTTTCTTCGCCAGTATGTTACAGTTTCACAAATTATAAGTTCCTCGAGGTCATATCGTTGGAATGTAGGCAATGAGTCAAACATTGTAACAAACATACCAAGATAAACATTATATAAACATTATATATATTTCTCTACGTGGGGCCAAAGATATTTAATATACTCCCCGCTGAAATTAAAAAAAAATTAAATTATCAAAAAAATGTTAAAACTTGCCAAAGACTGGCTTTTTTCTCAAAAAATATTGAACATTTATTTTGATGGTATTTTCATTGGAACAATACTTATATAACAGTGACTGCGTTTATTTTTAGGGCATACATTTTTTGTAATTTTCTGGTGACTCAATTCTGGTCTTATGACCTTGGAGACCATCTAAAGCTTCCGCTCTTTTGTTTATTACCAGTTTGTACACATTTTTTGGGAGTATATAAATTAATATTATACTATATTCTGAGGTCATTTAGACAGAAAATTGATTTTTATCAAGGATCATTCGTGACTACTAAGTCGCAATAATCAATTCTTAGAAGATCTTTCGTTGCACAATAAAAGTATTTCTATCATTTGTTCGAAAAAGGCACTAAAATCAATGCATTCCAAGGTTGTAGCTTGTCACTGACAGAATAAGTTACTTTTTAGGGTTCAACCTTGCCAATCTTCAACCACTATGATCCTCAAGTAAGGTTACCAACTGTGACTTTTATGACCTGGATATTTTTGTTTGAAAGCGGGAGAATCTAAAGTGTCAGACTTTTCTTTTTCGCTGTCATGAAGCTTCAGCTGTTATATAAGTGGTAACCTATTGATTAAGAAGATTGTTTCATAGATGTATGAACTTATGTCATAAAATTTCATTTTCAAGTTACGGATAACTATTGTGTATTATTTTGAACTCCTTTTGGAACAAAATAATGCGAATAAATATATGTAATGCAATTTATACTAAAGAGTCCTTTTTTAAAAGGGGAATTTATTTTGAATATCTAATTTTCTTAAAAGTTAGCCTCATCTATTTTTTATGCTGAAGAGACATCATCCAACACAATATTCACAAACTGAAAATTAAAAAATATAATTTTTTTTGCTCAATGATAACGATTTTTACTTAAGTGAATATTTTCTGAGAGAAATCTGTTCAACCGAAGGAATATGAGCGTAAGTGAAACTTTAACAATTTGTTGTTTCGCACCCGAAGAAACATCACTCCACCCGGAATTTCTGGGTCAAAATGCCCCAGACAGCAACCCTGTCCCCAAGGATTCCAAGTTCAAACGTGTTCGACGCGGACCGAATACGGACCACGTCCTTTTGTGGACAGGGGAGTTTACCCTCTAAACCACGAGCCCTATCCCCAACCAGGGCCCTTAAACCCTAATCGCTGGCCGCCAAAGCTGATTGCACGGCAACCTGTGTAATCTGAGTGGCGATCCGCAAGACATCGCGTCGTTCATTGGTAAGGGGAGAGAGCTCGCGAGCCATCTGTCGACCGCTTAACGACCTCGCATTTTCTGCCTGTGTCCTCTTAACAGCGCCCACTGGAACGTGAACGGCGAAGATTGGCCAAGTACGCAAAATGTTGTTACGATAATGTTTATAGCTTCACACGCTAATTACAAGATCGTGGACAACTCCACTACAAAATAGTTAGGGATAGCAATATCTGCTATTAAGACTCAATATGTATGTTGTTTGGTGGGTAGCCCAGTTAGATGAACTACTTCAGAGACCGTGGGAGCTGTTCTTGAGATAAGTACATTAGTTAATACATTGACGGAAAGTCAAGGTTGTCGAAATGGTGTAACTAGATTGATCACAAGTTAGACTAATTAAGTATTTGAATTGATTTTGATAGGCTGTTGGGCGGATCAAATAGTCAATGAAATTGCCGAATAATGCTTTTTTTCACTTACATCCTTTCCACTACTAACAGTATGAACCAAACGCCTACTTTGTTTTAGAAAATTTCAGATCTAAGTGCATGTAGTCACGCACTTCATCCATAAGCACACGTAGCTCCTAAAAAATTGTAGTATATAATATCGAGCATATTTTACATGAAAATTCAACCCATGTCACATATCCAAGAGGTGGGTTGCGGAGTAGGTATGCACTACTACTTCCACAAATATGTAGACACTCTACATTTCCCGTTTTACGGGTTTGAATGAAGTTGGATGGTTGACACCCAAGGCTGGCTGTGGCCTGGAATAGCTTTACGTTGCCGAGAGTCGACCAGGAGAGACACGGAGCAACAAGGCTAGTGAAAAGAGTCAAACTCTACGAAGCTCTAGCGGAAGGTGTGCACTGAAGCAGTTCACGTCTACGCAGTAGTTGGGTCATTTGAAGTATTTTCTTGCGGGCTCTGCATCGAGGTATTTTCTATCTTTAGATCCACATGAACGTGTAAACCATGATTATACATATGGATCTAAGTCTTCGGTACCACTGTACGGGCAGCAGTGTTACTTAACTTTCCGTAAAAGATAGGTCGGCACTGTAATCGGCATGGTTCGCTTGTGTGCGTCAAAAATGGCCGGTGTTTATAGAGAGGCCGATTCCGGTACATTTATTTCCAGTATATCCAGTTGATTCACGGCCTTTCCTTATTAGAACCACTTTCTCTAGAGTGGTGGCGCAACAATCTGCTTAGTCCTGATTTTTCGGTGCATGCGGAATGCTTGGCAACACCCGCCGGGGGCAAGCATCCATATGTATATTCATGGTGTAAACAGTGTCACTTACCTTTGAGTAACCTTAGATCAAGGTTTGAAATGGACGCGGGATATAAACTCAGTACCTATATATGGCGTTGCGTCACGCCCTATCAAAATGTAGCTTATTCAAAACAAATGTCCAGTACGAAATCAGAGGATATTTTACAATGATTTTGATCATGCTGAGTTGATTGTGGTATAGTATATTGGGGAGGAACAAATTTCAACTCGGTAAAACCTGCTGTGCTTAAAAAAAAGGATTATTAGAGTGATTCAAACCATCATGTTCCTATAAAGTCACCATATAATCCACATGGGATAATGACGCCTCGGTAGCTTAACTGGTTAATGCACTCGGCGCGAAATCGAGGGGTACGGGTTCGAATCCCGGTCAAGGCGAATGATTTTTCCTCTGTGGAATATCGCACACTGCGTGATTGTTTTAAAGTAATCGTAACGAACTTTCCTTTATTCAAAACCCTAAAGCTGCTTTCACTGAGGTACTAGTACATTTATCAAGTACTAAGTCTTTTCTGTTTGAGGAGTGGTCGCACAATCCCAGTAGAGAGTAGGCCTTTCATGGGCAGCCTACGAAGGGAATTGGTACTACATTTTCTCAAGCCTAACAAGATACTGTTCGCGCGAAGTTTCCTATATGTCGGACCAAATGTATTCAATAATTTACCTATTGACTGCAAAAAAGCACGAAGTCGCACTTCTTCCTTAAAATGTGAGAAAAATTGGCTAATTACTTGTATGAATTAAGGAGACATACTTTGCTATCACGAATCTATTCAATTGGCTGTTCTATTTTGTTTGTTACGTCTCTATAAACGGGCTAATTTATTTAATGGTAACCTTAGTAAAGGTTTTTCTTTCGAGACTACCCAAATCTTCCTTTTCAACTACCTTTTCTCTTTCTCTCAGTGTATTATTTGGGAGTTAGAAAACTTTATCATTATCAATTCCTGATAACCTGTCAAACATGACGGAAAGAATGCCAACTCATGTAAATCTTATTGGTATAAATTTTATTTGTCTATGTTTTGTATAGGCTATTTCACTGTCAATACTCTTATGACTGAAGACCGTTACTAATGTTTACAATAAACATTTGTAGTAAAGTGCGATATAGTAGGTGGTATCCATGAGGCTGCTATGGAAATTTAGCATGGGGACTATTAGTTAAGGCATGTTTATTTCTTCAATTATTTCTGAGTCTGGGTTAATAATTCTGGGTCGAAAATAGGAATTCGGGTATTTTCCCAAATATATATGATACTATGGATAAAATTATATCAAAATCTACGAATAAGATACAGCCATTTTATCCATCAGTAGCATCCCCGGACATCGGCTTGTATTAGCATTGATATGGTGTATTTTCTAACACGTAAAAGCACTACATTGTTAAATCATCCCCAGCCATTTATCTCTACCGGTTTAGTATGCGTTTCTTGCAAAAAGTTTTTACCACAAGCAACAGGCATAATATTAGAGATTATGACCGAAAATGCATTTTCCTCCCGATCACCCCGCGGGTCGTGGCTTTACCCCGGGCGAGTGGACGCGGTGCCGTCCGGGGGTGAGGGAGGAGTTGAGGGGGAGAGGGGAGGGGGTTGCGTAAATGGCACGAACCGTGGGAGGCAGAAGGGTCGGGAGAAGATAACAACGTCCCCCCCCCTTCCCTTCCTCCCCGGCAGTATTGTGGCCCTACTGCCGGACCGGTGCTGCTGCCGAGGCCTCTCCGCTATCTCGCGCCCCGCACGGGTCGATAAGAGTAGTACGACGGCTCGCTGAATCGCCCGTGCAAGCGGGGCGGGTACCGGAAGCGAAGAGGCGCCGTTCGTCGTAGCCTCCGAGATGTACAGGCAGTAACACCACCGCCCCCCACCACTTCTATTTAGTAGTAGTCCTCCAAAAAGCGCGGGAAATGCGTTTGTTGTAATCTTCTAATGGCGAGGCTGAAAAAAGTTAGGTGTTTATTCCTACAAAAAATTCCGCATTTTAAGAGATACTTTTCCAAAATTAATAGTTTCTGGCGTATCTCAAAGAATAAATTTGTGAATCCACGTAAAATGATTTATCTACGATCCACGTTCCGCTGCAGTAATGCATCATCTAATACAGGCAGATAACCTGATTTTTGAAAAAAAATCACTGCAGTGCAGCATGATCAGGTCCTCCGGCTGTTGTAGATGGTGCAGTGCTGCTGCGAAACTAGGTCGTAAGTAAATAATATTGTGTGGATTCACATCGTTATTATTTGTTATTTAAGCTACTTTTCCTTTACTAAAACATACACATGCACTTGAGAATGAGTTTTCATTATTTTAGCGAGGCATAATAGGCAATTCGTAGGATTAACGTTGCCTCCGAGATATACAGATTGTAACAAAGTTGCCCCCACTATTATTTAGCAGTCCTACCAAAAGCACGGGAAATTCACTTGCTGTGATCTTCTTATGACCAAGTTCTAAAACGTTAGGCAAGGATTTCTGATAATGTACCGCATTTTAAGAGTTACTTTTCCAAAATATAAAGTTTTTGGCGTATCTTTATGGAACTGCTTCATGATAAATAACAAGGAATAACTTTATGAATCCACATGAAATATTTTATTTAAGATCTAGGTTTCGCTGCTGTTCTGCATCCTCTTCTATACCCATAGGGACTGATTTATTTAAAATGATTTCTAACAACATGTCGCATTTTTAGGGCTATTGTGCTTTGATTTAAAATAATAAATTCACTTGGAAAAGAATTAGCATTACTTTAGAGAGGCGTTTTAGGCAAAAATTAGTAAAAAAATTTCGATGAATTAGTAACTATGTTCTGCACCACATTCTTGAACGACAAAAACTAACTGAAACCAAATTGGACGCAATAAAAAGACGATTTGATGCGAAGTAATGAAAGGAATGATAAATACTTACATTATCATCTCATCGCCATATGATCAACGAGTTTAAGAGGAGGTAGCAGTTCTTTGTTAAAAATAGTACTAATGAACATTTATACCTATTTGTCAATAAGCTATAAACCCGTTTAAGTGATACCCTCCGCATCAGAAGCAACGGTGGCACTTTCATGATACGCAAAATGCTATTTATTTCAGAGTAATAGGTCCGGATAAATCAGCAATGAAACTATTTTCACCTAAAATAGCTGTTTTTATATTCCTTGTCCTTATATTGCCATAACGATACATTTCAGCGGCTTCAGAATTTCTTCAGCCATTAATTATTATGGTTAATTACCTTATTAAGATAGATTGTGCGAGATTTTTCAATTGCCATGATAGAGACAATAGCATGAAACATGCATGAAGACAATATGGTAATATTTACAAAAGATTTTTGAAACGTTGGCAAGAAAAGAAAAGTAATTTTTTTAATGACCAATTCTCCATTAAAAATTTAAAATAAGGTAATATTAATGACGCAAATACTTTGCTTTATTTTACTGAACTACTAATTAATTATCTAAAATATACATATTTTGGAGTAATTTACTTGCCTAGTTTTTTGACGCCGAAGGACTGAAAATGCCTTTACAATCGAAGGTTTGTTTTTTTTGCTAATTCAGGAATATTAATTGGGTGAGTAGAGATATTATACTTAAGCATAATTGAGAAAGCATAAAAACTACCCCCCCTTTAATTTCTGACCAAATCTGTGCGTCCAAAATTCCCCATTATTTGAATAATATCTATATTTTTCTCCGATGAAGATGAACGAGTTGCTCGCCAAAATGTCGGCTATGGAAACCGCAACCGGGTGCCACACATGAGAGAACTATATCCATTTGAATAATGTATCTTAGGAGCGTACAGTCATACCATATACCATTGAAAACGGGTTAAAATGTTTAGCAAGGATCTAAAAAAGTAATGCAATGAATATTGTATCATAATAAAGGTAAGAACTTTTTCTCACAATGAGGCCAAATGCATTGAATTTCATAAGATGTGATATCTCGCTCAAACTACCTTAAAATTGTGCGCTAACAACCAAGTATACTTTGCCATAGTTGCGTTCGATTTGATTTTTTTACCTTATTTCCGTAGCGGCGTTGAATATTTTACGTCTTTTATTTACGAACGGATGACGATTGAAATTCGGGTGTTCAGGCCGGTTTATCTCTGAAGCTACGGTGCTCGTAACCTCACTCCAGATTGCAGTCGTGAAAGTTGGCAGTGATATATGTACGGTCGGTCGATCGGGAATAGACTTTAATCCGATGCGATCGTGAGGCGGGAGCCAAGTTAGTAGGCGGAAGGTGTCGGGAGTATTTCACTCTCCGAATCACGGTGGATCATCGGTTATCCGGCTCAATGGATTCTTAAGGGACACATTGAATGGAAGGACTTAGTAAAAATCAGGTAGGGGCTTGGGGATTCGTTTTGGATACGCACGCTGCCACCAAAATAGTTGTATGAAATCCTTAAGAAACAGAGATAAATTGTTTTTCGCGTCAATTTTTTGGAGGAAAAATTAATGATTATTATTGAACATTAGAAATGTACAAACCACTGTTTGCAACTATTTACTGTGGTAAAATACCATATCTTCAATAGTATTTCACTCCCGGAATGGTGATGAAGAATCAGAAGTTAAACAACATATGTTAATACTTGGATGCTTGAATGGCACTATATGAAAGAACAGAGATATAGGTATAGTAAAACTCTAGAATATATTAAGATACTATTAAGACATATAATGACATATATAGCGGAGACTCGGCCAGACACAGGAAAAGCAAGAAGACTACTGGAGACTGGTCAGATGAAATTACTACAGAAAATTACGGGCATTGCTGAACAGAGAACAAAACGAAAACATAAATAAAACTGGCAAAGTGGAATAAATTAATGAGTGGACCTTAAAAAGAAGGCGCAAATGGAATGATGACATAAATCGCATTGGCAAAGAAAGAATGTGAATGTAGTACAGGATAAGTTACCGGTGGGACAAAGGATAGGGAAACATTAATAGTGTGATAGGTAACCTAACCGCTGAAGTATGAAAGGCCAAACGTTGGTGAAGAGCCTACTCTGGAGACCCAAGTGTATTGCCGCCCAGAAACCTGTACGTTGAGGAAGGACAGTGAGAGTAGATTGGAGGTGTTCAACATCTGGGTGGAGAGTGAAATGTGGAAGATGAAGTAGACGTGAAGTCAGACAAATGACCAAGTCCGAAGATTCTTGCGAAATTGAGAGGAATTTATACATAATGAAATTAGAAACGTGCAATTTTCCACAAATTAAATTTTTCTAACGATCCCGGTTCCTAAGTTAATAAAATTCAGGTGAAGATGATGTATTAAATCATCAAGTATATGCACAATCTTTACACCTGGAGGTGATGTATTAACTTTGACACCCGGGTAGTAAATAAATTTTACACTGTGGCAAATCGCACGGTTTTTTATTTCATCAAAATGACGAAGTACTGGGAATGGTGGGCGAAGAGAGAAGGCTGTGGGAGGAAAAAAGGAGAAGACAGAGTAGAAAAGGTAATAAGGAGCAAGACGGCTGCTATAGAAAGGAAGATATTGGGCAATCGGTGAAGTGGAAGAAAGAGAAGAGGTTATGTGGATGGGGTGAAGAGAGATATTCCCTACACACATAGAGGTGAAGAAGAGACACTAAGAGGTAAAGTTTTATGGCTATTTGAAAGATAAGTTTAGGCCATATCATCTATAATGCAAACCTTTCTTAACCATGGGCCAACTTCAGTGATAGTAAAAAATGGAAACATTGGAAAACGCCAAAAATTTGCAAATCGCATTTTATGGAAAAACTTGAGTGTTTTCGCCACCTTTTTTCCACTGATCCACTACGTGACCCGAATTTCTTTCATCTACTTGTTGAAGCCAGAAAATTTAAGGAGGCGAAAATTGGGGATGAAGGTATTTCTTTTTTTTACTGTGAGACAGAAGTGTGTCCAGTGCCAAGCAAGGAGACAAAAACATAAGAGGTTCAGGGATTGAGAGGAAGTGGAGAGATTAGTGGCAGAATGCTGAGACAAGGCAAGCGTGTTCAGTGGACATGGGGGGACCCAGGAGACTCAGAAACAAAGAACTTACGGGGAGACACAATAGGGAAAGAGTGAGCGCTACAGGGGGTGCTATATAAGTGGAGGGATCAACTCACTGACCCTCCGAACAATGCGATATTGGGTGGGAGTGGCAGTTGAAGAAGTGAGTAGAACCCGGAAGACTGGTGGCAGAGCACAGGTAGATGACCCTGTCCTTGAATGATACCAAAAACAAGAGGACCGGGCTGAGTGGGTATGAATAATGGTGGGAAAAAGGCAGGATTTGCAATTAGGGTTGAGAGGATGATGGGTGAAAATTACGGCTCTTTACACTAGCTAAACACAAGTGACGGGTGAGAGGGTTGGTTTTTGGTTGGAAATGGTTAATCTCCGTCCTCCCTGAGCTTTCACGATTGTGAAAATTCGAATATGAAGAATCATAATCAGAATTTCAACCCCGAGACTCCTTGGCTGGAGCCATTCATTCTTCTCTAATAACAGCTAATTCGGTTTCCGTGCATTTTCTGGAACAGCGAACAAATTATTACCGGCTCTGAAGTCGTGACGAATTCCCCTTGAGAGGGTAACTATGGTTGCCATAACTGGGACATTTTGACTTGGAGACTCCGGGTGAAGCAATTTTTCTCCGAGGTCAGGTTTCAGATCAGTTTATTCGGGCCAGTATCAGGTAAACTTGCCAGTGTAAGCCCACCTTACACATGGTGGAACAGGAACCGCTATGCGCTCGGTCACAGTCGAATGTCACTCTCGGAACTGCCCTGTTATTATAAATTAAAAATGACTATTTTCCATGAAAGATTTGATGCTTTCCCTGTAAATTATGGATATAAACTTTTTTCGGGCTTCCCACCGGGTGACTTTCTCCATATCTGCTCCCATTTCCTACAGGAGACTTTCCTTTCGTCAACAGTGCAATTGATGTCGGTCCGTCTAGGAATTCAGAAATTTATAGTCTTCTCCTCAATTTGGGTCGTCATTGATTGGTTCCTTCATCTGTTATTTTCCCGCAAATTTCAGGAAGGGATTCCACGTTCTGATTAGGTTGTAGCCTTGATCCCTGTCGTAGATTAGCTTGTTACAAACTCAGTTACAAATTATCGATGCTTGTATGCATTACAGTATGTATACATTCCCGTCCAAGTTGCACGTGCGCTCCAGGTGTTGGCAAATACTCTAGAAATAAAATTCGTATCATTCACCTTTCTGTTCACTAAATGATAGCGAGTTCCAAACTTGGAACCTGCCATGCTAGCAAAAGGATATTGCTGTTAGTACAGTGGGTAGCTAACATCTACAGGATACGGATTGAATTTTTCTGCTAAGCAGAACTCCGAGATATTGTTAAAGGTTTACTTGGATGAAAAAGTGGTGCAGGCGTTTTAAGGGGAACTAACTTTTAGCTGAACGTTGATGGCGATAATAGAGGGGCCATTTAGGCCTTTTTGGGGATTGTCAGGCAGCGAGGGCAAGAGAGATATCGGGGCAATTAGGAGGATGGAGATATTTTGACCACTTGGCCGCGTGGTAATTAGGTTTCTCTTATCGCACGGATAACTCTTGTATCTCTATGAATGTACGCAGTTGCAAAATATATTAATACAAATTTATTTAAATAACATAGGTAGTATATTTAAAATCTTTATTGTCTGTTTTAAAAATATATCATTGTTTAGTGTAAAAAATTATAGTGTAGAGCAGTTCACCTCCTTACAAGTAGTTACAGGTTTTCGCATTATTTGGCATAGTTCCATAAAATTTATTAGGGTATGGTGTGGAGGATTTTAGTAATAACTCACCCCCAACCACACACCATTGATGTGGCTACCAGGGTTTTTGTAGATGTATATCCGTGGATGCCACAGCTAACGATCCACTAAGTGGAAAATGCACTGAACAGAAATAATACAAAAAATAATTTGTAAAAACCACGTTTTAAAAACGAAACAAAAAGTATTAAATAATTTATCTTAGCCCCACTTAAATTTATATCCCCATAAAAGTTAATTCATAACCCCATGCAGATTATCCTGAAAATTTGTGATTGTGAATTTTACTAGCAATGAAAATCCTTGTAAGATTGAAAAAAAAAACGTGGGGCGGCTAAATTAGATAAGTGATGCATGAACAGTTCACTTAAGTCACTAACAATGTTTACACCACAAATGATATGAACTATTATGCGAGTTTTTTCAACGACAGCTACTTCTACAATCCTTACTATTGGCTACAGCTATCCATCAATGTTATATTATATTATGTATATAATGTACGTATCATTTATAATATATATATTATATTGTAATTTTTAATATATATATATATATATATATATATATATATATATATATATATATATATAAAAGCTAGCAACAAGGCGTTGAGGTTGGTGAAGGATAGGAAAGTAAATCAGTGGACACTCACTGGCAGATGATCTATAACGACTGCTTAGGGTAGGTTTCGGGCTAAGGACCCTGCGGACAGGCTAGTCGTAAATTTTTATCAAAAGAATATTAGGAAAATGCGACGAGAAAGTTAAACTGCGATGTTATTTTTCACTCGTACGACCTCACTTGGAGTATACCGCTAGCATATGGGACCCTTACGAAGTAGGACTGATCTCTGAAATATATAGAATACAACAGAGAGCAGCAAGATTTGTGAAAAGTTGTTACGATAAACGTAGCAGTGTTACCGAATTGTTAAAGGAATTAGGGTGGGAATCTCTAACTGATCGAAGGGAGAAATACAGGTTAAATCTTGTGTGCAAACTCGGAGCAGACAGTTTTTTGCCGGACGTTCAACATATACTGCTAGAGCCAACGTCCTACGGTAGAAGTGATGACAGGAATAAAATAAAGGAAATTGACTGCCGAACCGATAGATTCAAAATTCCATTTTTCCCACGCACAATAAGGGATCATAATAGTTGCGATAGGTCAATCATATGAAACTCCCACCCTCAATAGGTAGAGTAGAATTTTCACTTGTGCTTAATAACACCACATAATTACTAACTCTTCACACCGGTCGATTTGTCCGAATTATTTTATTCTGTTCTTTGCATGAAGTAGCTTCTCGTAGTATTCATAAATTAACAATATCAGTAATATTAACCACTAGATGTGTCAATAGCATTGCTCTGCATGTTTGTATGTTCATTTATGTATCACTCTCCCAGTTTCCGGTTGGACTGCGCACTGTACTCCTGACTGCTTTTGGCGTGCGTCTAGCGCCAGGGGGAGCGTGCGAGGTTCTGGTATGTTCTGGGACGAGTGCTGCATGCCTGGTGTGGAATCACCCCGTGCCACACACCTTAGTGGTGACTTCCACGGTACATCGTAGATGTACATGTAGATGTAGACCCTTATTCAGCTGGAGGAGATCACTACTCTGAGAGAGAGGAGATTGAGTAGTGATCTCCTCCAGCTGAAGAAGGGTCCTTAGCCTGAAAGCTACTCTAACAATAAGCAGTGAACACCGGTGTCGTCATGGATCATCTGCCAGTGAGTGTCCACTGATTTACTTTCCTATCCTTCACCAACCTCAACGCCTTGTTGCTAGCTTATACTTTTATAATTATTTCCTTTTCTTTATATGTATATATATATATACATATATATATATATATATATATATATATATATATATATATATATTTCGTTCACTCACTCACACACCGCCTTTTAGGCGAATAAATATATAATAATTTGAACAGAAGGTGAAAGAAAGAGATAGAAAACATGTAACTAAAATTGGACGAAGACACTGGTGATGTGGAAGATAGTAAAGCCGAGAAATCAGAGGGTAAAAATGTGCCGTGGCCGGGACTCGAACCCGGAACCTCCCGATTTCGCCCCGAGTGCTCTACTAAGACTCGCGGGATCTAAATTTTACCAGCAATCTAATCCTAGCGTATAGTCTCAGAATCTCTATCGAATTCCAAACCTAGTCCTTCCATTTCTCAGTCGTGTTAACACTTTTTGTTCGCTCGTAGCAGTTTTTTACGAAGCGTGCGGCTTTCCTTTGCATTTAAATAATTCTAAATCTTTCTTTGGAAGGTTCCAAATGCTCGTGGCATACTCGAGATGTGGCTTAACGGGTAACGGATAACGAACCTCTAAATCCATCTCCATCTTTCGCTAAATTTTAATATTTAGCATCTATTGATACCCGTCTGGAGCCCTGCCACTCAACCTTGACGTGGTTTGCAAGACATTGTGTAGATATAGATGACTGGTCTTAAAGCGTTTCTTTAATTTTTTTCCGACATCTTTCACAGTCCTGTATGACGCTTTTCAACCATATTTTTTAAAAAAGTAGTTGGACTCCGGCGTGATTTAGTGGAATTTACTGATTTTTGTGAATGAAAAAGTAATGCTTTGTTTTTCCACATACATTTAATATAGTACGACCATGGTTTCGATCTTCCAGTCCATTATATATTTTTATGACACAAAAACGTTAAAATTAACCAAACATGGAGGAAAATAAAAATATTTTCCCCATTATTTCCCTTTCGGGGTCGTTCAATTTGATTGGAAAAAATCCTAAAATTCATCATTACATTTAGTATAACATTCTGATCACCAAATGTATTAGTCCAACTTACCCTTGGTGGTAGTTTGGGTAATTTCCTTGCTGCTAAATTTGAATTTCAATGGTGATGGCATCAGTAATTCATTACTACGGTAACTATTTGATATTAAATCACACTTCCTTCTGTGAGACAAGTATTATTTTGACTTGATTTACATTCGCATATGACTTCGTAATTTTGTGGTGCTTCAAATGAACTCAATGATCATGGTTATGATTCATAACTGCTCCGTCAAATCTACTTCAAAGAGTCTCTTTTATGTAAACTTCATGACTCGAAAAGGCTTCCATTCGTGTTCTGTGACAAACGTATGGGTCTCTCAGATCATTCATCATCGATACACTGGAAACTCTACTGAATAAAGGAATTACTTTATTCAGTGCTTTGTTCACATTTGTGAAAAAGAAACTAATACCATGATAGCACATTAGCTCTCTCACTCAGAATTAAACGCCTCAATTCTTTGGGTGATAAACCAATCTCCTTAGTAGTAGTGGCCACAATATGTGATTTAATCCTTGCGCTAGGTCAGGGACTATCTGAAAACCGTACAGGCGAATGAAGAACACATATAGACGTCAGATTCTCGCGGGCGGTGTTCCGGGATTTCTCACCAAAAGCCTAGATTTTATCGCACTTTGAGTAGTGAAGGACCATAAAGCATTTTTCTAGTACTCCCTCAAGCGTTCAATGTTGGACGGCAGCGTAGACTGCGTAGTCAATCACATACGAATTAAAATAGCTTTCCCGGCCAGATTTATTTCTAGGTAAAGATATGCTGGCACCTGGTATTCCCCAAACGGTCCTCTGCCTTCTATTTCCTTAGATTCTATCAATTAGCGCGCAGAATAGGTTTCGATCATGACCAATTTTATCACATTAATTTTCAAATAATTGGATAATATTTGTTGTGACACATAAATGTTTTCGGATTCATTCTTAACCTTTTTCAAAATAACTAGATATTTGCAACAGATTAGAGCCTTAGGCCACCACTTTCTCTCAAATATTTACGAAAAAAACTATCTTTGCCAATAACTTTAATCATTAAAAGTTTATCGCGTGGACCAATCAAATGAATGCATATTATTGTATCTTCTTCATTGTATTCCCAAATGGACGAATTAATATGCTACCTAAATGGGTATGTTAGGTAGTCAAGGATGCTCCTTGGTGACAATTCAGCGGGTATCCATTGCCTCCGAAACAATGCTCATTCACTTATAAAACTTAGCCATCCTATTTACAATACATTTCGCGCTTAGACTTTTCGCGTGGCCATAGTTTGCTGCTCGCTCAGACTAATATTTTTTAGCCATACATCTGTCATCATAAGTTTTCCACTAGTTAGACCTCGCCGAGTGCCAACTAGGTGAGCATAAAGAGGAAGAAATTGAGAAAAAGAAAGAGTCAGCCTCCTGGCCTCCGAAACGGCTTAACTTCTTTACTAACTTCTAAAGCATTACTTTTTGCGTTTATTCCCCTTTTTTATCAAATTAATTGCCCTGAAGTAATATTTTTTTATTTACCCACTATTTTGTGATTAACGATAGATGTAATCTTTGTTAATGCACAAATATTACCTCAATAAGTATAATGGTTATTTTTGATGAAAAATATGATACCTAATCATCCAGATTGTAGAATGCTGGGAAAACTAATCATTGATAATGCTGGCATAATCACATCTAATTTATTAAATTCATCCCATCAAATCTCATTTAGATATTTCTTATACAGATACCTCGGGATGATATCAGTACCTGAATAAAAGTACTAACATGAATCGAAATTGGAAGCTATGACGTTGTGGAAGGGCTTCATAATAGCAATGAAGAGACTTTGTGACTTCCACAGTTTAACACAGAACAGAAGTATGTTTTTAAATAACAACACCTTGGGAAGATGGCTTAATAATAAAAAAGATGTAATAGAACCTAATTTAAAATCTGGTATGTATAAGTTAAATTGTGATACTTGTGAATGATGGTATATTGGTCAAACGGGGCGAAATTTCAAGACAAGAGTAAAAGAACACAAGGGGTGCTGGAAGAATAAGGACGATTCGTCAGCCTTCGCCCGACACCTTTTGGAGATTCTGTTTGCCACCTTATATATCTTATCCGTAGGGGTCAGGTCACTCGTGATTGGCTGTTGATGTTTATTTTTTTCAACGCAAAATGCATTTCCAGGCATTAGCGAGGGAATCTTCAGGCATCTTCCCTGTTGAAGTTGTCTTCATTCTTGCTTATCTCAATTGCCTCCCGTATTAAACGTGGGAAATATCTTCTTTCCTCGGAAATTAGTTTTGCTTCTTCAAATTTGATGTTGTGGGTAAGGCCATTCCATGTGTGCTCTGCTATGGCAGAGAGTCGTAGTTGCCTGTTCTTTGTTGTCCTTTGGTGCTCCATTAGGCGGCACTTCAGGGATCTGGAGGTCTGCCCAATGTAGCTACTCTCACAGCTGTATTTTACTTCGTAGATTCTGCTTTTCGACTGCATTGGTACACGGTCTTTTACTCTGACGAGAAGGCTTCTGGTCTTGAAGACGCAATTAAACCTTGTAACTACATTGCATTTGCTAAGAGCGCGTGAAATCCTCTGCGGTTCCCGCAACATAGGGGATCATGGCGAACGCGGCAGGTTTCGGTCTCTCTCCCGGTGATTGGTCGTCGGTCCTTGTTAGGGCCATGTTGATTTTAGCATCGAAGAAAAATGGACCTACGCAGAGTAAAACCCGGAAGACCTGTGTCTTCATATTCATCAACCCGCGGAAGCCTACACAAGAATAAAAATATTTTTCCAGTACCACAATCACTGTAAAACAGTCTCAGAGATTGTTTTAGCTACATACGTTTAACCTTTAACGTCACAGATAAATTTTTCAACAAGTGACGCTAAATTGTAGATCTCTAACCAGAGAAAAATATAACGATGATTATAAAAATCTTATTACGCCTAAATGTTTCAATAGGTACTCCAACACCGGAGAATAAATTTACTTTTAACACCGTAGCTATTTTATTTCAGCAATGTTCTTGACAAAACGCTCTAGTATATGATCCGTCTCTATTTGTTTAAAAATAAAAGGAATGAAATGCATTTTGATGGCAGAATTATTCATCAGAATCAGTTATATTGATATTTTTATACCAAGAATAACATTAGCCTCTCTAAGCACGTGTGACCTGAATGGAAATAGTGGATGATTGAATATGATTTCAAATCAATTAATAAATGCTTTTAAAGCAAAGCGCTCAGTGCAATTACGACTATATTTGTGCTGGGTACATTTTATTAGCAGGAAAACAGACGAGGAAACAATTTGAATTAATGTTTTCGGCGAACGAGAGGAAATTAGGAGGTATAAATAGTGGCATGATCCGTTTCTCTTTGTCTTTGCTGTACGCGTGTTCACTGCCAGGGAGAACTACTCTACACTTGGCTACGAATAGCACCGCCACGGAGAAAATGACGTTACCATAAACGGATTACTTAAGCCTGCCTAATTGACATCAGAGGCCAAAGAGGCAATGAGGGAGTACACTAAGCATATTAGATATCCGAAAATAGCTGGCGAAGTAGTAGTTTAATCTTTGAAATTGGGGGAAATTTGTCCTCCCACGCTCTTCGGCTGAAAGTTTTCCTTCATGAAGTGGAATACTACCCGCCTGGGCGCCATAACTGGTTACCCGTCACTCCTAAATTCGTACATGCACGAACAAATGCAAAACAAAATCATTATTATGACGTAAAATAAAACAATATATGAAGAGCTGTCACATTACAATAGCTCCACAATTTTTACACTCAATTGTTAAATTTATCCATGAATTTGGGTACAGTGGAATAATAGCCTCGTGAAGGTGATATCACTGACAAAATAATCTATACCCGTAAAACTGATACTCCGTTTCTTTGAGCGCTATAGACTTCCAAATCTCTTTAACGGATTCTAACAAAATTTGGCACTCATGCTCCTTCTAAGCTAGAAAGATGAGGAGACTATATGAGAATGGCACAAGGGCTCCAGGGGTTTCTGTGTGGGTCCTTTTTAATAACATTTTACTTTCGTAGGAAAAGCATTGGATCCGGTGCAGATGTTTCATTTTTTTGCCTTTATAAAGTACATACTTGCACTCATGGTACAGGCTTAAAATATTTAGTAACGGATGAGTGCACCAATAAAGTTTTTATTTTCTTGTATTTGATATCCGTATTTGCTTTTCATTTGCCTAAAATTTGAGTATTTGACTCAAAAAATCGTTAATTATGCACTATTACAACAATAGCAAAAATGTATTACTTTGTAACAGCAGCATAGGTTTCGCATGGGAAATTATGCCCACGGCAGTTATGACTCAGGTAAAATTATCAATAGAACAGAATGGGGGTTAATCGCGATTTTGGCCTTTTACTTTATTGCACAGGGGGCCATGATAGATGATCATTTGAAAATCATCCGTTAAAGTTTCCAAAAATTTCCGGAGATATAGGAGTCTAAAGTTGAATAAAAGAGCAACCTTCCCATTGCGGCCGTGACGTCATTTCATCCATCGATACTTCCCTCTTCTTCCCGATACATTCTAAAAGATGCCTTGAAATGGTTTTTGTGAAGATTTCCACTTCTGCCAGAAAAACAACAGTATAAAGATTTAGAAAATACTTTGAAAAAATATCCGTCTTCACCGGGAATCGAATCACGGGCTCGTTCGATGGATGAAATGGCGTCAGAGATCGTTTTACGCAAACAGAAAAAATGCAGTTCTTTCTACGATTAGTTATTTGGTTATTATGCCTTAATGTTTCCAAAAAACTCCGTATATCTAAAAAAAACCTTTGAAATATGATTTTTACGGTAATATAAAAAAATAATTCGAATGATTATCCTCCAGTACCGCGATATTTCAGTTATGACATTTTTTTATATCAACCTCCTCAGTCTTGCGTCTCAGGCATGTGTGAGTAGAGACTGTTACAAAGTATATGTATTCTGAATGCCCCATCGGGAGGATCCTTTCATAATACTATGCAAAAATTTAATTTCTTTTTCTTCTTCTCGTTTGTGGTACCTCTAATACAAGGCAGGACGTTCCCGTGATCAAAATAAGTCCGTTTTGCGCAAGACGTCATCCGTATGGCACGAGTTGCAGACGACTCGACATTTAACATAGGAATAACGGAGTGTTCCCGTGACCACATTATCGCCTTTAACGACGGCATACTGATTGGCAGAGTCAACGGATACTGGGACCGATTGACTTAAGGCCGAATCACCCTAGCGTTCGTCGGAGCGGTTAGCGGGAGCGGATGCGGGTGTCGGTTCGTCCAATCACACTGCGCGATGCGAATGTCGGTTGGCCGCCACAGCATTGGCTAAATTTCAATTAGATCAACGATAAAACATTCTTTTTCAATAAAAAACAAACCTTTGTCATTTTCGGCCCCATTTTCTGTTTCACTCATGAACTAGACCTGCGAGCAATACAAAAATAAAACAATAACGCGCGCAACGGAAGCAGACCACGTGGTCACGTGATTAAATCCGAGTCCGTGACTGGCTTCAGTTGCGATTCTTGGTTGGAAAAATAGACGATCGGCTATTCTCACACCGGCACGCGCTCTCGCCAGCCGCTGCCTTCCTATTGGCTGACGAGTTAATCGCAACCGCTCCCGCTAACCGCTCAGACGAACGCTAGTGTGATTCGGCCTTAAGGAGGCCGTTGAGATCCGGCTGGAAAAACGGAATGCCAATCAAGACGATCGAAGACGAGATAACATCGAAGTTCTGGCATCGATCAGCTTGATAACGATGGCAGAGTCAGTCACCGAAACTACGGTACCTGAACTACTGACCCGGTTGGAAACCCATGAAGGATTTACCCATACGATTCGCCGGGAAAACTCCAGATCCATTAATACTCGATAGCCTACGAGCGAGGATTCTTTTCAAATATCAAAGTTTTACTTTTTCCGAATCCTTTGAATGCTTCGTTAGAGGAGTACGTTAAGAAAATACATTTTTTTCAATTGTAGCATTGATGAAAGTGTGGATACAAGAAATGAAACTAAACTGCACCAAAAGCATAAAGGCATAGTCTCTAAACTCTTAAAATCAGACCGAATCAATCCTGTAAGTATTTTAAAATTAACTAAGGGATTTTAGGAAGTATGTGGTACCAGAAAGCCAAATTGTTCAGTAACGCACAGCTCTTTAGAATTGAAAATCCCTCAGACAGGGTGTAATATTGTGGGCAGTAAAACGGATATTTTTAATGATATCAGAACGCCAGATCTAAGACTGTCTGAACCGGTAATAAATGGCCATCAATATCATAGCAAAGGTTAAGCACATGATGAGGTTTCTCTGGAGCAGTCTCAACAAGCACATAAAAATAATACCTATATTACTTTCCTTTATGCCCATTTTTATTTCAGAGGAAAGGCACATTTATTTGGCCTTATATACGTCACATCCGGGCTATATTTAGGCTAAATATAATCAGACTTTTTGTTTAATCATGACAAAGAATGCCTTTTAATGTAGAAAACAATGAAATATTACCTTGAAGAAAAGCAGACTCTTCAACGAAACCATACCACCAAGTAAAGAACAGATAAAAGATAGCACAGAGAGTGCATACTTTGACAAAGAGAAAATATACCTCAGTAAACGGAGTAACCAATGTGTCTAATATTTCTGAGACATCCTTATTTGATTTGAAGGCAAGAAAATACTGCAATCAAGACTGGCAGGAAAGTCTTTGAGTCGCAAAGCACCTCAAAAATATCAATCATTTCCCATTCATTTGAAATCCAGCTCAAAATACGTGTGAGATGCTTAAATCTTGAACCTGATGTCAGTGGAGGAGTAAAAAGCACTCAAAAGGTAAAAAATATGGGAAGAAGAACGAGCATTAGGCTTTGTGATTTCGGAAGTGCGTAAAGGCGTTGTCCTTCCTGGCGCATACCGACGTAAACTTTGAGCTACATGCTCACACTTAGAGATTTGGTGTGCCATGAGCGAACGGTTTGAAGCATACTTCCTCTAAAAATAGATTTTCCGAGGAGCGTGCTCAAATATTACGCATCAAAAACAGAATGCCAAAATTTGTACTGATGTCTACTGATAAAGATCTACATCAACATACTGGACTACAAGCCACTGCAGAGTCAAAGGGTATTAGGATACTAACCATGAAGTGAGGAGAGATTAGGAAAATAAAATAGGAAGGGGTTGAGGACAAAGTTGAATTGCATGTTAACTGAGTGTCTTAACGTCTCGCTCTGTTTTTGCTATAGTCAATAATGGTGCGTGGAGAGAATGGTTAATTGTACCTATAAGTTTAGCAGTGTATCTTTCTTATTTTGTCACCTATCGGTTCTAGAGATATAGTGCGGAATTAAAGTAATATCCTTCGTGTCATACTGAAACTCGTCCCATCTGATTATTTCAAGTAAATTAAGCCTCTTCTTTTAAATCTTCTCCTAAATCTTTTAGCCTCCGAGTCTCTTGTGGCTTCCAACCTACAAGTTGTTCTTCCACCGGTTAAGTTACCTTCTTTGTCCACTAGTAGCATATTTCAACGAAGCGCGCAGCTTTCCTTGGTGCATTGTTTATTTCGTGTATTAAATATTTCTGCGCAGGATCCCTAATCCTCGCGGCGTATTCGAGATGTACCCAAACCAAAGTAAAGTAAGGCCTCTCTTCCACTTTTCCATCCGAGGGAATTCCACTACACGCTGGTTAAATAATAAATTCTTTAGTACAGAAAATGCTTTATTTATCTTTCTCCCACGCTAGATCTATAGTTACGGCGATTCCCAGGAATTTGACTTCATCTAACACCTTTCTATTGTTCTCCTCACACTATACACAGATTTGGCGCTTGAGCGATTCCATTCGTGAGAAATGTACTACTATGCATTCACGAGCATTACGTTCGAGCTCTTACTCGATAAATCACGAGTTAACGTTATTAATATCCCATGAGAGGATTTCTAATACGATCGAAGCTTCAAAATGGCAGCAATTCTCTCAAAGACTGACAAAGTCCTCTTGAAATTGTTTGAATTCGTGGGGGTAGAACTATTTACCAGTGCATTACCACCCAGATGTCAAAGGTTTCCAGGATAAGTGGCGAATAAACAATCAATTTTGGCAACATTGCCTTCACTATTCGCCATCTGGGTCTTCGAAATACCCCACGCTCCACAAACCGAAACGTTGGGCTCAACATTCCGTATCGTAAAATCGTACACAAGGGTGTCCTCGGGGCTTTAAGTGGCCCCCGATGGACTTTTAACCCCAAAAGTGAACGGATAGTGAGACAGAACTACTATTGGGTTTTGGCCTTTTGAGGCCAGAAGATTACAAGCTAAGTTACGTTCACCAGAAAAATATACTTAAATCTTCCAAGTTTCAGATCGACTTGAAGAAAATTGTATTAGCACAGCACCACACTAAATCTGTTGGACAGATATGAGTGACAAAAGAGTGATAAACCGTCAAACTGATAAATAAACAATGACTCTTCCTTAACGTACGACATTCACGGCTACAACAAAGGCTTATCGCGACATTAATTCAGCCAATAAACTCCTCGCTTATCAATCCTTTCCTCCGTTTATTCTATTTCACAACACCCTTCCTTTTTATGTCTACTGACCATACAGTCCCTGCCACATGTCCCTCACCAATCTACTCATCTGTCCTTCAATGGAGAAATAGAGTATTTGAATGGTTTGTTTAAAATCTATTCCATTTCGTAAATTGTGTTTCTATGACATTAAAGTTAAGTTACCAGCACTAAATGTATGCTAGTTAGTTTAGTAAATACAATGTATTGAGCGTGGTTTTCGCAACGATACTTATTAATCTTAGACTTCCAGCCATTGGTTCATTGCCTAGTGATGTAGTCCTTACTGCAGACAGCTGAGACTATGTTCACAAGCGGCAGCATAGGAGAAGCAGCTTGTGTTGTTGTTTGTTAGATTGGAGAGTTTATACAGGATTGACAGATTATGAAATAAGCGGTCCGTCACCTTTCAAGCGAAGCTATTTGCCGTCCATGTTTCCTAACTGGGGTACGGCACGGAGGTAAGTGAAATGAAAAAAAGTGTACTGAAGTCCTAATACAAAGTTACGTAATTCGGTGGGTAAATCTCTCGTGACCTCATCAAAATGAAAGATGAAAAAAAATTATGCTTGAGAGACTCAAACCTGCGGCAATGAACTTCCTTATAGTATCCCCTAGACCAAGTCTTTACACGTGTGACATGACTTCCCTTGGGCTTTAATCTCTTTAATATTCAAGAATTCAAAATAGCTGTTCAACGTACGTAGTCACTGCTTGTCTGACAGTAAAACGTTATTATGTCGTTTCAATGAAAGATAAACACTGCACAGCATGATGTTTTTACATGCAAGAATTATGAATAACGCTCATTTCGAATACATGTTTCACTTCATGCGATGGAATAAACAACTTTTTCTTGTGATGATCAATTTTTTCTGATGATTCGTCCTCGCTTGGGATATTTTAAGGTAAACTGTGAACCAAAAATACCATTTATCTTGTATTCATGCATGTATAGACACCAAGCTACATGGCACTGACACGTGGTTATAGAAGATGGCTGGGGAAACTCTCGAAATATAATGAAACCTTCAAACAAAAGCTAAATATGGGCTGGATGACGTCCGCCATTTTCGCTTGTAAAACCTTTGTTTACTTGTGAAGAATTCACAAGTCCTCCGTTCTCGTTTGAGAAACCCTTGTAAGTCAAAATTGTAAGATTACGACTTGTAACTTGTGGACTTGCACCTTTGAGACACAGGGCTCGGATCATGCAATATTTGGGCGGTAGTCAATACCTCCGTCGCCAGCACTGGCGCCGCATACGAGTAAGGTGGTAGGGAGGGCAGGAGAAAGGATACAGGGTCGAATTGCGAAGTGTTGCCGGCAACACGTGGAACAGTACACATATAAAAACAAAATCCAGGCCAAGACGGTAGGTAGACCTAACAAAGGGGCCATTAACTCCGCCTCACTCCAGTGAGGAAGAGGGCTAAAATTAAATACTTCATAGAGACCTCTCCATTTTATTTTATTACCGAACCGGGTTATTCTTATCATACAACCATTTTCAAGGTCAAAGTTTAAGGTGCCATGTTGGTTCGCTGCTGCGCGGGGAATAAACCTTGAAACCCAGGTGGGAAAAAAGTTTATTGGGGACTAAACTAAGTGTTTAATACTATCTAGTTAGTATATACTTACGCTCCGGATTGCAACTCTACAGAACTGCTGTAATAAATTACAGCCGATGGAGAAAATGTTGTTTGAATTTGTGATAGTAGATATTAATAGAAACAGTTATTTACAGTTATATATATATACATCACAGATGTATGCCGAGTTAAACGCATCGAGGTCATCTGGAGGCAACTGAGATGAGGACGATGACTGTTATGATATTATAAACATTATATCCATTGAGGAGGAAAATGAGTGGGAATAGTGTTTGTTTTTTACATATTCTGAAAACAGAATTGAAATTATACTGGGTGATTTCTAATGAAACACTGTCCTAGTACTAGTCAGAGTGATATTTTTTATCCATTTATTATACTTACACCTGATAAGTTGCAGTAAAGTTTCGTAAATATTAATTATTGTAATGATATGGGAGTGTATTTTAGAAACCGTAGGAGTGAATTTCTGTTTTACTATACCTAATAAGATGATCATAGAATAACGAAAGGAATACTTTCATTACTTTTTGATCATGATAAAATCCTTCATGGTACGGTATGATTATGGTTGAACTAATATTATTTTTGTAATGGGTAATATGAAACCCCTAATTTTATTGGGCTGTCTTGACACCAATCTAGTCTATGTGGAGCTATTTTTTGGTTCATTATGCTCTTGTGTACTACCTTATATAAGTTGCAATTGTATTTACGCTAATATTATCTTTTAATTATAATATGAAGTTGTCACATTTTTACTGAGCTGTTGTAAGTTTATTCATGCTCATTTCCTGATAAGATGCGGCAGTATTTTTTTCTCGTATAGTTGTAATATTTATGTATATCCCAAATTTTACTGAAACTCATATTTACTACCCAATATATTGTTTTTCTTTGATGCCATCATGCGATGTTACACTTTCTCACTGGTAAATAGTTACTTCGATTATTTTAAATAAAAGTTTTAGTTAATTCTTTTCGACGGTTGCAAACACAAAACGCGATTATATGATCCAACTCAGCCGTACCGTGGTATTCAAGTGATTCAAAATTTAAGGTGGTAAGCAAGGATCTACGATTTTGACGTCTCGAGTGCACCCTCCCTGCGACTAAAGGCTAGATTCATTTGACAACCCTGTTTTCACCCTCGTACAGTACTTCCTCGTTCGTCTTTATTTCCGTCCATCAATCTATCTCCATTTTTCTCCGTACCCACGTCTCAAACGCCTCTAAACTATTATTATCCTCTATCTTCTTAGTCCAGGTATCTGGCCTTAATCGCTACCCTCCATATTAAACTCATCGCCAGTCATTTATGGACATTCTTACATAAGAACGCTATTATTTATTTTCTCCAATTAGTAAACGTCTCTTTTGCTAGCGTAATTATCCTTCTAGTACCTTCGCTGTTGTACCCATTTTCCTCCATCGCACCACCCTAGTAATTTAACTGCTCAAGTTTGTAACCTCCTACTTTTATGGTTAGATACCTCACTCTATTTGCCGTAGAAAACCTCATTAATAAAGTACACTCTATGATTTGAGGTTTTACTTTGTAGAAATTATTAGTTATTATATTATACAGTTTTAGAAAAAATACAAAGTGTATGATTTAGCATGGATACACATTAATATAGTTTTCTTATCATCGATTTTCATTTCATATCTTCCTCATTGATTTTTTTCCGAAATTTTCTCTGATATTTCCATCAATGGAGGGGATCATTATTCCTCAATGCATCCACGCGTCGAAAGTTTTTTGGATTGAGTCTCAAATAAGGAATCAATCTGTAGGAGATTGCCTCCCCCTTACGTCCTCTGGGTTCTAAGATAAAACCCTCGCGCTCCAAAACCCGAAACGTATGATCTGCCATTTCTTTCAGTCAGAATCGCACCCTTGAGGGCCCTAAGAGAGGCCCCTGTGGAACCCCTGACCCAAAAAACAGTCCCTTCTGCTCCTTATCCTTTGGGAGCTTTTCACACTCACCCTGACGGCTGCGAAGAGCTGGTCGATCCTGACCACATCTCTCTCAGGGCTCCTGCTGCCGGGGCCAAGGACCTGGAGGGCCGGTCGGAAGTTTGCGGGGCACAGGGCTCCCGGAGGCAGGGGATGTGGAGCCCAAGGCGGGGGCAGAGGAGCGTCCCGGCCGGCTAGTTCCCGGTAGAAGGCCCGCAGGAACCTCTGCAGTCTGGCCAGCGGGTCCCGCCTGGCCTTGTCTGCTGGTGATCTCGACGCAGACGAAGCCCTCAAGGTGGATATGTAGTGCGCAGGCGCAGGAGGCGTTGGAGGCAACAATGGAGGCAAAGAGTAGTGGTTTGCCCCATCCAAGTCCTGAAAAAATGCAGGAGAAAAAAGTCAAAATTAATTATACTGAATTTAGTCACTTTTAAAACTTTTGCTCACATGATTTGTGGAACCAAACATGGTTTGTATACGTTTTATCGTAGAGTAACATTTTTCGGTACATTAGGGGCACTAGGTAAAAAATTGGGATTCGTCAAGCAAAGGTTTGGAAGGAAATCGGACGAAATGTTTAAAGGAAATGTTATCTACACTTGCGAGATCACATCTATAGTACGCCGCGTACTGAGCAGAAATGTTTAATCTGCGATTCAAACAAAGTGCCTCGGAAATTCACAAGCTTCATCAAAAACTGCTCTGAGTGATCATCATTGTTCATGAGTGCGAAAAGATGATGGATGGACTAGGCTAGAAGCCGATAAAACTCGGAGGCTACACTTTGGGCTATAATGATTACTTGAAAAACTTAGATCACGCGAATTCTAGTGTGACACGGAGGATATAATTTTGACCCCGAATTACATCTCATGAGCTGACTGAGGTCACATAATAACAGGGGTGAAGTGACAGGTACAACCATTTCTCCTTCCCACGCACCAATAATGGCTGTAACAGAAACAGAGCGAAAAATTAAGAAAATGAGACTTCCCTATTCCTTTATATCAGTCCTAACACTCTGTTCCACACGTGCCTGATGCAGCTTGTAGGTTAGTACGAAGATGTAGTATTCAACGGTATTAGGGAATAAGTAAGGAAAAACATATGTTAAAAGGAAATAGGTCCGTTTCAACTTAAAGGAGCTGTTCCGTTTTGCTCCATCTATTTCTTTCTTTTGATAGAGAAAGGTTACAATTGCGAACAAATTAAAATGCAAAGAAATTCCACTCCTTTTTTTAATTCTGACGTGTGCAGAGAGAGTGAAAAAAACTATTAAAATACTTTTATAGATTAAATTTGGCTATAAAATTTTTATTTTCCACAAAAAATTTCCACAACACAACTCTCAAATTATTAATTGCTTATCTTGATCAGGAATTCTCCAGTACGAACACAACGCGCAAGAAGACCTGATTTAATAAAGCAGGAGTAGGTATGTAAGAAGGCCTCCCAGCGGAAAAGAGAAATGGAGTTGCTACTGCACTATAATATTTCACTTATAATATTTCGCAACCATTTGGAATCCAGCACAGAAAGCTATGATATGCGAACTGAATGAAAAACATACTTGCTATTTGCTTAAGCAACTTAAAGCAAGCAGCAAGCCTAAAAAATAAATGGATAAAGAGCAACATTAAACATGCTGCATCTTAAATAAATTACTGCGGAAGTAAGACCGTACTTTCATTTCCTTTACGCACGAGGCAATGTTAATTTGTTGAAATAGTATCAGATCAATTATCATAGGCCATTGAGACGAACGCATATACACGTTTCAAATTTATTTTGACAACAGACATTAGCCTTTTGATTCGATAGTATGATACCTAAAAAGCAGTTTGGGAAAGAATTATAGCCGGACGAACTATAGAGTGAACTGTCTCAGGCTTGACCATGTGAGATTTCATCATCACGGATGAAACGAAAAAGAACAGTGTAAAACTCCACTTGAGTAAATACAATTAGGGTTTCGTCCTAGGTTTCCGCTAACATACCGAAACCAAGGGTGAAATAAATTTTATTCTATCAAGTGGAAAATTACATTGTTCTTTTTCGTTACCTCCGCGAATTATATTTTGAAGCCCAAAATTTATAAAATATGAACACCAGTCAGTGTTCTCTGCTCTCTCTCTATGCTCAGTGAGTTCCAAGACAGAATCTAAAAGTAGGTATTTGAAAAGAGTGCATGTATAAACATTTCGAATGGACGTTTGTTTGCATTAAGCAAACCCGATATGCACAAAAAACATGAAATTAGATATATTTCAAAGAATTATTAGTGATATAAAAGGAAACTTTAGAATTAAAAATGTTAAATACCTTAATGCGAAACGCTTATGCGGACAAAATGTTGAAATTTGAATGATTGGAAATTCACTGAAATGAAAATTTAGGATCTGGAAAAGATTTATTCCCCAAAGGAACAATTTATTTCACGTTGGATCCAATTTTTCTTGCACTCAAATCCCAATTTGATATAAATTCCCTGATTTTTCCCCGACATTTCCTACGAAATCAAATTTCGATGAAAAATCACACTGCTGGTTGTCGGAAAACTCAGCTCTCATTTTACCAATTCACATTTCTGCATCTTAACCTCAATTTACGAAAGCCTTTTCCCACGGAACTGTTAAACTCCGCTTTACGCACGTTTTATCGAAATATCCGCGTCTTTCTTCCACTATTTCTATTAGGATAGTGAAAGAAATCACTGATACATGATGGGTTTTCTGTGAAACTACGAGATAATCTAAACGATGAGGTTGACCGGTAAAGGCGTGGATGTTACTATGCTAGCAGCTAGTTACCAGCTAAGTTAACTACGACGAGCGCTTATTGCTTCTGGGATACAGGCTGTATCATTTGTTAACCAATTTTGGAAGAATCAACTTTTTCTACTCTCATTATGATGTTTACAACTTACAGGAGTGTCCAAAAATAGCCGGATAAAATAATTTTTTTTAGATAATATAGGTATAGTTGCAGGGTTTGGTGAATACAAATTAAACACCTGACCGTAATATAGATTGTCTGAAAAAAAATAGAACACACGATTAGATAAGGGTTACTAAGAGTACGGAACTAGGGGTATAGAGTAAATTTCAGCTCCGAATTCCATGTTTCGAAGCCAAAATTACTGGGCCTGGGAACAGAATTTTACGCGATGAGCGATGAAAATGCTACAACAGAAATTTTGCATTGGTATCAATGCTACAGTTAAAATACGTAGTCTTAACACGAGCAGCTCTCGTAAAGGCTGAACTCTGCTCAAAAAATAAAACGCCACACGGGGGTGGTATTGTAACCTCTGCCTTGATCTTGAAATCAAACGATCAGCGTTTCGATTTTGAGCGATTAAGTAACTACACTTTTTGGTGCTGTAGATCGATAACTGAGATTTGTAAACAAGGGGTTACGATAAACGTCAGACGAATGTTTTCATTCTTACTTCATCCAAATCAAAGCTGTCAACGGGGTTACAGCTGAATTTTGATCTTGTAGTTCAGTTTCCTAAGCGCTGCACATGGTATACTACATTTGATTTACATTTGGTAGATACCGCTGGTTATCATATCTGAAATCCAATCGGAGTGAATCTTTAGGTTCGATGATATCATCAGAATCCAGTGACGGCTCAGGGAAAGAAATTTATTCCAATACATCAAAGGTCCGATTATTTTATGTATTTTTAACGTTAACCGCAAGAAAGTAAGTATTAACTTCGGTTTACTTCCTGAGAAAATATTTAATCTGATTTTAAAAACTGATTTTAAAAGAGAAAACTTCACTTCACATACGTGATCTTATTCCATGCCCATGTGATTTATTTTGAAGTTGATGATTACGTCAGTAGCAAACGTATTTTTCAGGGAATTATTTTCCATGCAGCAGTAGTCGATTTAGTAATAAATCAATAAAAAAATTATTACCAGGCAGATGACGTGGATCAGTGTTAATGTTTTAATTTTACTTTTACTGACACTAAAATAGCAAGGCGAATTCTGCAAGGGCGTAAGAAAAGATGTTTATCTAGTGAATCGCATTCCTGCTGTTGAGTTTCATGTGTAAGGAGTTACCCTCGGTTTTATTTTCATCATTAACCTGAATTAACAATCATAGTTAGGTAATGATGGACTTTTTATAGTCCTTCTTTCCACTAATAAAAGCCTATCTTCCATGAATAACCATCCTTTATCTCATCATTCTTCCTTTTTAACTCTATGTATGGCAGCAGTGAGAAACCATTGAATTTCAATAGGAAGCTAAAAGCAGTGATTTTCGGCAGGAAAAGCAGTCAATCATTCATCTTTCCACTTTACCATTAAAAACGCATGCAGCATAAAATCAACTTCATGACAGGGTGTTCGTGAAACAGAAAGTATGCGCCCTTAAGGTAGTTTTTTCCCTAGGCGAGATATTTCCCTAGTCATAATAGAGACTATATTCAAATGTTATTTATGAAATTAAGCACGAAAAAGCTTAAGAGCAATAAGAACAATAAGAAACACGAAGTCAATATTGTAACAAATGGCGCAAATGCATTGTTTTTAATTACTGACATTCTCTGAAATTAACTAAATACTTTAAAGTATGGAAACTATCTTTAAAGCGTGGAAAAAAGTTTCCAGACTTTAAAGTGTGGAAAAATGCAAAGTTTTTAAATTCAATTTGGAAAACCACAGTGGTTTAGAAGGCCCAAACAAGTAAACGAAACATTCTGTATGCTTACATATATATACCTAGGTATATTTATGTAAGAAACTTTCACCCAGCAAATTTCTTTACTTTGCTCATCATTATCAACAGTCATTAATCCAAAGATGAGTTTTACGTGCCTTTTCACTACAAAGACTAATAAAATAAACCGTTTTATCCCTTCATAAGTCTAAACTTTAACTTCCGTCGTGATTTTCCCTATGCTGCTCATCCATGCCCATTCTACGGTGTTTTTTCTCATTAATTTCTCTCTCCGTGACTGTTTTATGACATCTGTTGTTTAATAAAATGTACCAAAAAGTTTGTCTCTTCTTCCTCTCAGAGTTTTAACTGAAAAAATCTTTTTTCTCCAAGCCTCCCACGTCCAAAATTTGTCAGTTCATCGTCATCCGTCTCCATTACGCTGCTCATTAAATTATGTCATCCACCTCACAATATTGAGCTAGAAAAAAATCAAATACATTCGCCGAAACCAGTCTGACAGGCCGATGGTTAGACGTGATAAATGCAAAACGCAAATGAAAAACATGTCTAGTTTCTCACGGATTGGCGGCCGAGAAGGGCCAGGGGAAATACTCTGTGTCCCTCGGGAGAAGAAAATAAAAGAAAAGAGGGAAACACTTGCAATATAAGCAACGCACGGGATTGCCTCAGGTGGCTGCACATCTAGGCTGCGCTCGGCATACAAAACCTCGGGGGCAGCAAGAGTTTCCGGCTGAGAAGCGTCTTTTCCCCTTTCACGCTGCTGGCGGCACAGCAGCGCCCTCCCGCGAAGCCTTAAAGCGCCTTATATAAAGTCAATATATGCAAACGGCATAAACAGACGTGTCAAGCGGGTCGTATAGCCTCGTAATCCGGCATCCCGCGTGTCGAATTGGGTTGCGAACCCTTTAAATTCAGCGCTGACCTTGCTTCCATGGTCGAATTACGCTGTATTTTTTTCTTATACGCTGGAAATGCAAGGATACATACAGCGTGACCGCTGCTACCACCCGGTAATGATACCATGGATAGCAGCATCGTATCCTTTAACCCACCAATCGATCAATTCAGGTGTCCTGCCATTCATAATTTATAGAGCATACGATGTGACCGCTGTCACCACCCCGTAATGATGCCATGGATTGCAGCATTGTATTCTTTAACCCACCAACTCAAGGTGTCTTTCCATTCATTATTTATAGTCGAAATTAGTTGCGAAAAATTTATTAAGAATTTCATAAGATAATATATATGCCGATAATAAACCTCAATTGGAAATCGACAAAGGGAAAGTTAAGTATTATAAATGCAAAAATAGTAAACTTAGATAATCTTTAACTCCTGATACCTCAGAATTGGGTTGCAAAGGCAGGTAATACTTCTTCCTTTAAATCCAGCGCTGAACTTGCTTCGATGGTCGAATCACGTTGCACGTTTTTGTTATAAACTAGAAATGCACGGAAAAGGGGATTGTGAATGTTGTCCACACTCTGCAACGATGCCGTCGATAGATGGCACCATCGTTTCGTATGAATATAGATGGTGATTTTTTGCATCGTTAAATTTATGATTTCGTATCATGAATTATAAGTAAACTGTTTAATAGCATTTAAATATGTATTATGAATTTAAAAATTCGTTTAAAATTTCGTTTCGTTTCCGGCGACGCAAAATAATTTTCTTCTTCTTCCTTTCTTATCAGGCTATAGAGCCAGGCCATTACCCAAATCTGAAAGTAAAAACTTAATTTTACTCGTAATTGAGAGCAGAAAGAGTAATTAGGTCTCACCCGGAACTTTACCATGTCACACCCGGAACTTATTAAAAGTTATATAACTAGAATACTAATGATTTTGGATATTTCTCCATTCGTAAAAACTAAAGAGCAATTTCTCTAATCATACTGATATTTATTTCAATATTTAATGTTTAAGCTATGTACAGAGTTTACCGGATAAAGTAATCTATGTTATTGTCATTTGTGTGAGTCACACCCGGAAACACAGTTTTGTTCCAATTACAACAATGCTTGTTAATTTTTTTAATTGCATATTAAGTTGTAAAATTACCTTCTCTTATTCCTCTCTCTCTCCAGTATATTTTAGTTGAAGTATTTGATATGAAAATTTAAAATTAAACGCTCTCAGGTTACACCCGGAATCAATGGAATGGCTAACCTATGTTTCATGCTCACTCTCACCGTTTTCCGATTATTCTCTTCTCAGATGGCTAATATTTCTATAGGTTCTTTCGAAATTCTCTCTCTTGGCATGCGCATTCCTATGTTCTTTCCATTTTGTTTTATCATCTTCAATTACTTGTCTAGTATGTGGCAATTAGCTCTGATTTAGTTCCGCCTTTTACTGATAAGAGGAATTTACTTTCCGATATTTCTATTTATTTGAGGACTTTTTTCTTGTTATCAAGTATTTAAATCCGTATAGTAAAGTGGGAACGGCTATAATATTATAAAAACTTTATTTGGCTATGTGGAGCAATGTGATAAAATAATATTATCATGGTCATTTCCCAAACATTAGTTGCATGAAATATCGGACGATTTATTCATGTTCCTTATACAGTTGTAATAAATCGTAGTATAAATATTTAAGTATAGTAACACCTGGTGTGTTAAATTAGTAAACTGATCCGTGGTTTAGCAAACAAGGTGTCCGGGATTCCAATTCTTCAGAATTGTCTCCAAGGAAAATTCTAATAATGAAGGTAATCTTTAGCAACTTAATTCATGATTTGGAGAATTAACTGCAGCTCAAGAAATGTAATAGACAATATGAAATCTGGTAATAAAATTTAATTGGCAATAGAGCAAGGGCAAATGAGGTTTTGAGAAAAAGTAGAAGTAGACTTGTATTATCTTCAACAGACGGTGCATCAACCACTAAGGTCATCCAGGATCATTAAATCAAAGGCATACAATGTTCATACTCGAGGAAGGGTTTGAAACCACGACCTCTAGTTTTACAGGTATTACAACCTGGCGTGACTGGCATGCTAAAAAATAAACAATACCTGAACAATTACATTATATGCTAAGAAGTGTTACGGGGATAAATCATGTTGGCGTCATATGCCATTATTTTATTTAGGGATATTGTTTTACGAAATTCAATGCTGATTCAAGCAGACGGCCATTAAAATAAAGGTCAAACCAATTGATACACTTCACCACCTAACGTCAGCAGGAGTATACATTACTACATGCAGCTGCGGAAACGTATCTATCGGACAGACGAAGCGTACCTTTTCACTGGAGGTTCATTTTTGCCCTTATATGCTCATCGTTATTTAATCCTTACGTTCTCTTTCATTGGAAATCTTGATACTCGCTTCGTTGTACAGACGATGAAAGGAATGATGGAAAACGCTGCAGACTTAGTACGGGCGCCATAACTTTGGCCATTTTGATTTTCATGTTATTTCATGATAGAGGGACGGCTGTATCCATTATTTTTGAAAAATAGTATCAGGTTTTTTTAAATTTATGATTTAGAGATTCTTCGTTCAATATTGTTTTGGCTCGGTAAGCTAATGCTTGGAATACAGAGAATTTCTGCACCGGATGATGATATGAAGCCGCATGTATGTATCTATCTGTGTGCGTATCTTTGCGATTGAGGCCATAAAATCCAGTTTGAAAACACCACAATATTCACCAGAGAAGTCTAATACCATAAATGACTAATCAGAAAAGCAATGAATGAAATTGAAAAACAACGCATTAACTTCAATCTTGAAGACGAGTATGAACTGGAATCAACCTGGAAAAATCTATTTCGGTACCTAAATATAGCGGTCGAGAAAATAAATTTGAAGGAAATGGAAGAGACAACAATAATTAACGGCCAACAGCTCGTTGTGATTGGCAAATAAGGATAGCCGGCCTATAATGCACATTATTCCTGACGAAGCACCCAGCAGAGTCGTTGAATGTAAAATTTTAAAAACACTGACAAGTCGAATAATATTATTTAGGATTCTATATAGATATATTTCCTGTTAAAACCTAAAACGTAAAATAGATGTCAATCAATATTGGTTTTTAAGGGAATAAAATTAGGCTTTGGCTATACTTAAATGACGCTGATTAACTGCTTCACACTCTCATTCTGCTACTTTTACCCAACACTGAAATGGTAATACATGAAAATTACTACACTGTCGCGCGTCAGACAGATTAAGACCATATATTTGGAAGGCGGAACGTGTTAGAGGAAGTGAGAATGAATTTAATCTCACGGATAAGGGATACATTTGAGCCTAAACAAATGGCTTTATAAACCGCCAACACGTTTGACGAGGGTCTAAATGAACGAAACTACCCACCCAATCCCCGTCAATTAATTTCGAGACTCGGGCTGTCTAAAGTGTACAGCACTGAACATTTATCATTCCATGGTTTACCTCGAGAAATAAAATATGACGCACAGTTCAGCACCTGATGTCATATAGTTTATTTTGAGTCCTAAAGGAACATTTCCAGGATGTAGGAAATGGTCTATATTGCACCTCTTGTCACCTTCAAATTAAATGTATTCGCAAAAACTTAATTATTTAGAGACCTTACATACTTCGTTTACCTTATGATAAACTTGAGAGTATTCTATGTAACATACTTTATTTGAGACGCACTCAATAAGAGGGCTAAAAATCCAGGAATGGCATCTCAAAAGCATGGAATTGATCACTGATATGGTGATTTTTAGCTTTTGTGATGAACGCAAAATTAATGCCGCATTATCAATTTTTGCGAAATAAATGCGAATATCTTACAGAGAGGTTACTTTCTCTCATTGAGGATGTCATTTGAACCTGGAAAGCAACATGAATAAGGTTGGCGGTATTAGCATGTAACGCTCGTCTTTTTTTACTTCATTAGTTGTACCATTCTGTTTGTATTTTTACCTGCGAGACAGATTTCGAAGATGCAAGTGAAACTCAATTGTTTAGTAATTGGGTGTAATCGGAGTGCATTATGTCCGTCAATTGCAACGCTTCTGTGAATAAAATGTACTGGGAATCATGAGTGTGCCCAACCTTATGGAAAGAAAGTGGTATGAGGTCAAATGACAGGGGTGCCTATAAATACAGAGTGAAAAAAAGAAGATATTACATTTAGAATATAGGTAGCTGTATAGAATTTATGCATTTAGAATATAAATAGAATAAAGATTTAGAATATAAATAGAAATGTTGACATATATTTATTATTGAGAGTTGTTCTGGAATGGTGTTGTCTCAGGGCAGATGCGATGGGATTTATTCATAGTAAAAGAAAGAATTCTTTGCAGTTTTACACTTTCAAAAGAAGAAGTTTTTGATGCTCAACCGGTTTCAATTTGTTCACATCATTCTCACAAGTATACATTTTTTTTCCCTTCTACCAACCCTTCCTCTAAATTTACACACGCGTTGTTTATTACTGGAAGTATTCCTTGACAATGATGTGTTTACAACATTAAAAACCGATCGCGCATTTAAAATTAATTTTTAAAAAGTGGAAAACTGCAAAGTCACTGAGAATTACTTTAGTCTTAATGATCCGGTTTCCATCAATCAGCTACAAAAATGCTACATTCAGTCATTTAAACTCTATAAAATAAGACATTTAGAATTCATAATTCTAAATCCTTAGTTTACAAATGAAAAATCACAATCTTCACTTATAAATAATATATTTAAGCACCTTTAATATTGGCTGTCAGTGCAAATTAATATTATTAACATCAAAATGCGTCCATTTTTTTCTTTTTTCACCTTCAACCTTTTTCATATCAATTCCATTCGAGGATTTCATAACATAAAATCTATTTTTTTTGCTCATAATACTGATCGCGTAAAATTAATAAGAGATAAATTTTCGTACAAAAAGGGATGAATTCCTCTGCATGTTAGATCTTCCAGGAGCTCCAATCCGTCTTTCATTACACCAATGGCTTGTCAAGCATTCATAAGAATCATGATTTTACATTAAGCTAGGAGGTAAGTTCTGATTTCACTTATCCGAGAGCTAAGAATAAAGATTCAATATTTAATTACATAATGTAAGGGTCCATGAAGATTGAAACCTTTACGAAATTTCAATGGCAGCATGCCGCCTTTAGTCTTGAATGAGACTCAATCTTTTTGAGGACGATTCGCCGAAACGCATTAAGAGCCTTTTTCTTTTTGACTAATATGAAACGTTTCCTGGGAAACGACCTTTCTCAGATGGGAGTAAAACTAAGGCAAAAGGAATCTAGAACTCTTGATTTCCAAAAAAGAAAAATCCCTGAAGTATTTTTCGGCGAACATTTACATTAGTAATGACACGTTTTTTCCTCCAAACCCCGTCTAAAAAAATTAAAAGAAATTCTTTTTCCCTCCTTCATTCCCACATCCCAAACACCACTCGAACCGCCAAGTCTACACGCGGTATAAATGTTTAATAAGCCTTTTTTATCGCATTACTTACCGTTTCAAATAGATAGACTGGGATGCCCCATTCCTGGTCCAATGGTTCAAAGAGAAGGCTGGTTAAGAGAGAGGCCAAATTCTCTCTCGCACACACTCATACAGAGAGATAGAAATGATATGCGGAGGCAGAGACTGTTGGAATAAATCATCCGACGGCGTACGTTTTAATTTATTGCCAGCCATATATCCGTCATTAAAGTGGACGCCCTCTTAAAAGCATCGGCCATCCCTGCCAAAGCTTTCTCGCGCCATCCTCTAACTCTCCGTGGAGAGAATATTCGTGTGAAGTTACATGAAATTCTACCCAGAATATAAAAGCTCTCTCAATCCAAATCCCTCGACATCCTCCCGCTCGTTTGAGTTCCACAACGCATGTGAATAGGAGAATAGAAGCAGGATAAGCACAGAAGAAAACGGAAAGAATGGAAGGATTTAGTGCTCTGCTCACATCACTACACAATAGCGCACTTGCTTCCTTATTCCTTTCACACCCTGTTCCAGACAGAATAGAATATCTAGAGACCAATTTTCTATTGGATTGTAATTTATCTTTAGGGGAGAACTTGAAGAAGTAACAAGAGTTGAAGGAAAATTAATTTTTTGAATGCCGTTGAAAATACGTTGCAAGTCCAACAATCGGTCACTTCTCCGACTTCGGCATCTGTCATCGTTTTTTCGTAAATAAAAAAATAACAATGGCTGCTACCATGGAGCTTATCTTAATAAGGGGGCTAAAACATCAAAATAGTTTACTTCGTCTTAATTTTTTAAATTTTTAGACCACTAAGTTATAATCACTAGAAAAATAAAATATGTATAAAATGTTTCGAGCGAAATAGTTCGTCTAATGCTTTAAAAAATTTTAATCATATGTCAAAGTCGCACAATAAAGTTCTGTACCTTGACGTTGACACGTATATTCCAATGCTTTGGTTAGTCGACCTAAAATCTTCAAGATTTTCGGTCAACGAGAAACTTCAAAATTTTAAGCAACCACGTTCTTACAGTCAACTGTAGGTACGTGGTTGCTTGCTTCGTGGAAATATTCATTTTCTACTTTCTCCGGCAACTTGTCTAATGCTCATCAAAGTCATTATTTGTATTTTATCATATTTATTAGTCGACGTCAACGTGCAAAGTCACTTTAATGCTCCGTTCACATTACTAACCTTTAAAGCTAGTAAATCGAATACTATGTAGCCAGAATTTCGTCGTGTGAACGTAAGTTAGCGCTAATCCTGGTAAACTTGTTAACCTCGTTAGAGTTCCTGCGGTTGGCGCTGGTTACCGGCAATTGAAATGCGTGTGAGCGGAAGTGAGTTGGAATCGTGGTTGAAATACGAGTTAAGAAAATTGAGAGTCAAGCAGAAAGACGGCAGCACTACAATGAAAGGGAAATTGAAGTTTTCCTGGATTAATTCAGCCAGAAAGTCCATTAAAATGACGTTGAATTGATAAAATTAATATTCATGACAGACATGAAATGTAAATACTGTAGTAGTGTCGCAGGCGCGTAGATCGCTTCAGTTGGTTTTTTTTATTGATTCCTTACTCTTCACCAGAGGTCACCAGCACTTCTACTACGGTAAACTGAAAATCGTGTGAACGCAAGTAAGTTAGAGCCGTGGTGTTAACCATCATTCAACCCTAGTTATGTAAACCGAGCATAAAAGAACTTAGATAAAGCATCGATTGTGTTTACGCATCGATTTTCCTTCAAGGCATTAGGGGTGGAAAATATACATTTTAAATCATTTACGATAAAAAGATTTCATTTTTAATGTGTACCTAAGGAATTCCACCAGTCGGCAGGTTACCGAACGTTCACTTTCATCGTTCACTCACCATCGTTCGTATGCGCTGAAGTGCGCTGATGTATTTCTAAATTTTGTGACCAATTTCTCAAAGGATTTGGATGCAAGAAATCATGGGCATTGCCACCCAGTGAAACTGTTTGGCTTGATATTGACTGAGTATCGCATTCAGTATCAATTCCTACATTTATTTTTCTGATTAGAATGTGAATGAAACTGCTGAGTGCCAAATACCTCATTGCTCACTAATCATCACCCTTATGAGTGTACCCCACATCCAACCACGCTCTCAGCTCAGCGTTAATTGCAATTTCGTCTTAATTAACGGTTTCATTTTTTCCCCAAATCCACTTTCGCTAAGGTAGGATTAAGGGCTCTTTCCTATCTCAGTTTGTTCCAATAAGGTCAACGAATGCTGGGCAATAAATATCCTCTCCGATCCATTAATGAGCTGGGTAACATTTCTTCCTCATTATGCCTCACTCATCAAGCGTTTTTAGAGGAAATCTTCACTCTCACGAAATCACTCCAAATATCAATGTATGTACATATCCGTCAATTTTATATCCATTTTTTCTATGAGATTCGCTGACTACTTTATTCAAGTAGCCCAGACTTTATTTCTTATTTTGGTTTGAAAATCATTCTCCATGGGTGTGAATTCTCTACATTCGTCTTTTTAAAGCGGGTACTCTCCTGAAGTTACTGTCGAAGCTATTCCCAAAGCATTATAAATTAATCCCTTTCACAATTTCGCTACTTTCAGATCAGCCGCATTCAATAATTCTCCATGTTTTGGTATTATGCTTAGGAAAAAGAGGTAATAAGTTCAAAAAGGCATTCGAGTCGCTTATGAAAGCACGCTGTATTTGTTGAACGGTCCCTATGAACCAGAATCTATTCGATTATTTATTAACAAGCAACATCTTTGGTTCTTATTTATTTACAATAATTGAAACACCATTAAAGTCGGAAACTTCCCAAGAATAGGCATGCTAGATGGCGTGTAATGGACTTGAACTAAGTCAAATTAATACACTTGTATACGTGCCATGTCTCCATTGTAATTTAAAATGAACACATTCAAATAGATTGGTTAGAAGTGTGTTCACCGAACGCCTCTTAGCAGGACAAAGCTAAATAAAAATGCAAATTTGATATGATTACAAGCAAATTAAAAAATATGGCTCAGATTTATCATGATAACGAGAAAATATGTGCAATAACTCTCATTCTTGCTGAAATTTCCCTCATTTAAAAAAAGTTATATGAAAAGCTTTGAAGACGGCATAAAGTAAGCGTTTTTATCTGATCACCTACTCTCGGCACGACCAAGAGCTTTGCATCAAGTGAACTTTATTCTCGTTAATAGTAAGAAAAATAAACGATGTATTCTATCACAACTGGTGAAGGTCCCTAGATGGAGGTAATTAAAAGTTTATGTTAGTTGATGCGCCAACTTTTGCTTCTTGGAGCAATAATTTCTGATTTTCACCAACTTTGGTACAGGATAATGGAGGAAGCTTCGAATAATCCACTGTAGTGGTCACGAATTTCCCAAAAAAAGCACTAAAACGGTCTAATCTTACGCCGAGAGAGCAACTTCAGGGTTTAGACAGGAGAGTTTGTCCGGCTTCTGATCAGCCGTCTTCTAAGAAAGATATCCCCGAGTGCCATTGATTCGTTTTTTCAGTTTACCCTCACTACGTTGTACGCAAGGAAAAGACAAAAAAAGTAAATACCATCTAAATCCCGGAACGAAGAAGGAGAGCCGTGATAGAAGTAAATGGACGTTAATTACAGCTACACAATTTAATATATCTGGTATTATCGTGGTTTGAATTGGGCCTAGTAGCAACAACGTTAAGATCAGTTTAGCGTTAGCGTTAGGCGTTCACTCAAAGAAGAGAACTATTGACCAGTAGTTACGGTAAGAAGGATAATGAATGACCCAAAAGCTTATTTTTTGTATATATAAACAAATAAAACACGGATCAACTTGAATAAATATTCATTGGTCGTCCAAATTTAAGATTGGTTGACTGCAGCCCTCCATCCTTCCCCATCTAATGCAAGTCCCCCTACTCCCTGGTACCCTTCTCATGTACATTCCTCTTTATTTGGTTAATGTTTTTATTCCTTAGCCTTCCTCTTGGAACTTTTTCCTCTATTTTCCTTCAATTTTATTCCTTGTTAAGCCATTGAGCCTCAGAGTGTGTTTAATTCATCCGGTACTTTTTTGTGTAGTGCTCCATATGGTCCATTCCTCTTCTACTCTTCTGTGTACTCCTTCATTTCTTATGTTATCCGTCCATTTGATCTTCAGCATCCCCTTCCAGCTCCAGGTTTCGAATGCTTCTTGTCTTACCTGAACTGCGTTTCCAATGATCAATGATCCAGTAAGTACGAATATTTTCAGATACCGTTTTTTCTTTAGTAGTCCCATCTTATATGAGCATAGCAGTTGCTTTTTTTTAAATCACGGACACCTTCTTAGCTTGGGCTTTTCTGAATTTGATGTAAGCTGTACTTATTTAGTTCCAGAGTGATGGTGTATCCGAGGTGGAAGAAGGAATCTACTTGTTTCAATTTTTCTCCACTTAAAATTAATGTGACTTCTGCATTCAGTTTCTCTCTCCCATTTGGTAGGATGATAATCTTCTTCTCTATTATAAGTAGAATAGGTTACATATTTATTTGGTAGAATAGCGATTAATGTTTTCTGGAGTGACCTTCTGAGCTACTTCATTACTCCGAAGATTGTCAGGTATTTAAACACAACACGCACTGGACCTTTGAATAAATACTTCTTCAACTCACCTGAACCGCAAGCAGCCAACTAAAAAAAATCAATATTTTCCCCGTAAACATTTCAACACTGGTGTAGTGAACTTCCTCCATCTCATTCGATCTTCTTTTAGAATTCCTGCTAGTGAATACTTTGATTCCCTACCTTTTCCCCGATTCGTTTTTCCCGATGACCTATTTCCCGAACAGTTTTTCCGAATTCCCTTTTCCCGAATGACCTGTTTCCCGAACTAATTCTTCACCGAACTGCTTTTTTTCCGCATTGGTTTTTGTTTGTTACGAATGGGTTGTTATGAGAAAATGGCCGAGGCTCCGATAATTATTGCCGAAACAAACACAACTAACAATGCATCGGAAGGGTGGCATAATCGGTTCCGGTTAGTTGTGGGGAATTATCACCCAGATTTGTATTCGGATATAAAATAAGTGCAAAGGGAACAAGCAGATACATATGTCGCGCTGATAGAACTGTTTGTGGGAAAACCCGTCAAGGCTAAGCCCAAAAAGAAGTATAAAGAACACCAGAATAGGCTCAGAAATATTGTCACCGAATACGAAGAATATAAAAGCGAGAGAAACGTACTTGAGATTCTCCGTGCTCTCGCGCACAATATTGTTTTTAATAATAAATTTATATTTTTTTAATGTATATCATGTTGCATGGTAATATAAATAAAAATAGGTTCGGAAAAGGGTGATTCGGGGAAAAGGTCTTCGGGAAACAGTAATTCGGGAAAAAAGACACGTCATTATTCAGGAAAGAAGAAATTCGGGAAAAAGGGCATCGGGAAAACGGTTGGGTACCGAATGCTTTTTTACTACTACCATTTATTTTGGTTATTTCTTTATATGACATCTCATTTACTTCATCCTTTTCAATATAATCTGTCAAAAAACCACAATTTTTCTTCATCTGCTTTGAACCGTGATGGGGCTCAGGACATGACAGTGCTACGATAAATATTTATGCCTTAAGCAATCATTTTTTATTCCTAGCCTTCACTGTGACGCCCAGTTATCTTTTTCATCCTTCGTCTAATAATTTGCTACTTTCTAATTCCCTTGTCCTAGCATTATCTCCAAAAATGAAATTCAAACATATATTAACGTACAATTGCATTAAGCTTCCTATCAAAATGAGAGCAAAAAATTTATACTATTTCTTTTATACGGGCAAGAACAGCCAATAGAATACTAATTCTTGTTGGCAGGCTTGAAATCTAGCAGCTTATCTATATTAGTTTGCCATTATAATATATTGGTATTGATGTATTGGTGTGACGTTTTATTCAGTATTTGTGCTTAACGGAATAGAGTTTAAATAATGCTGATTCCATTAAGAGATACGTTTACTAGTACCTTCGCTATGTTTACTAGTACCTTATCATTTAGCCCCGTGTCACCATATTATTTTCCAAAAAAAATGAAATTTCTCTTAGCTGTTTTTCGAGCAAGGTTTTCATATTTTCTCTTTTGATGTCAAGCCGTCAGTCAGAATTACTGACCGTAACCTTTTAGAATAACCACATTAAATGCATCCTGGCGACGCTTAACGTCACATAATCCCAACTCAGTCCATTTTGAACGGACTGAGAGGTGACAAGTAACCACTCGCACGTCTAGAAAAGGGAGATCATATTTAATGGGTGTAAAAATTGGGGGACGTTTCTTGTTTTGGCCTATTTCGTAAAATAAAACCTAGGATTTTCCTCGAGAGTATAAAGTTCCTTCAAAAGATAAAAGTTGGTTGTTTATTTTGGGAGGCACACGACAGCTGAAATCATTTCCAATAAAGAGGATACAGTGTTGCCAACTCTGGCGATAGGTCGCTAATTCTGGATAATATTTTTTTGTTGTCGTCTGATGAAAAAATTATCCTATAGGAAGGTGTGATTTTTTTCAGCGATTTGTTAATTTTTATAGCAACAACCCTGGTGGATTTCCATCTTAGATTACATTGCAGTGCACACAAGTTTGAAGAGTTAATTCCTTGCAGGATTTATTATAAACATTTTGGGCTAGACCTATTCCAACAAACTCCTCTAGAATGTTGCAGGTACATAAAATTGGAACTGACCTAGCATATGTTTAGCATCCTCTGGTGACTCATCTCGGGCTTACAAGTCTAAATAGCTGTGGAGCTAGAGAAAAAGTACGAGGACGTGGAAGAGGAAAATATCTTTTTTTCTGAGCGAGTAGGTAAATTAACTATTCAATGTCTTGATTCAACATAATACTTTTAGTGTCAGGCTAAATTTACTTATTTAATTTTTTTACTTCTAAATTAATTAAATCTAAATATTTTGTAATTAAGAGACTTTATCGTACTTTAAAAAAGAGTTTTAGTGAATTCAGAGATATGTTAGTTGGCAAAACAGAGAAAGGGTGAGTGGGCTGGTAAGGTTATGGTTATTTATGGACCGGAGAAAGGGTGGAGTTAAACCCGGTGTTGAAAATCGCCTGCTCGCAACCATGAATGCTCGCAACCTATGAGTGTATGCTAGAAAATTTAAATTCTTTGCATAGTAATGATTGTATAAATGTTGTAAAATTTTAATATTTGTAAAACATATTTCAATGCCTTTAAAAATTATATATAATATCAAAAAAGGTTTAAATAGGCGTAAGTTATTTTTGTGGTGATAGGTGTTTTGATGTTTTGTGGCAATATTTACAGTTTTACTACGTTATTAAAAAATAAAAAAATTGTCTTAACAAACTCAAGATAAAAACCTTCGCGTTGCTTTTCACGAAGCACAAAAAATGCATACAAATTTTACTCCGCGTAAATGACTAGATTTGATCCCCACCAGCTGAAAGATAAAACCCTTCTTCTTCTTCCTGGTAAACAGTAGGCAGATTACCTGTTCTTTCTTCGTCCCTTCGACTTTCATTCTTACATACAGCTTTTCTATTGAAAATGAGTGGAGCTCTATGGCTTTAGCATAGTTGATAATAGTGAGATAATGAGAAATGAGTGAGAGATGTATTCAAATAATGAGAATAAAATACCAAGAGATAATATTTTTGCACCAAACGTGGTAGGTCACGAGCACGCTAAAGTAATCACATTCTCAAACATGCATAACACATGAAGTTATCCTGCGCCAGGAACACCTACAAATGACAAGATCACTTCCCAGTGTTTCTTTGCTGGAGCTTGATGACATTGAGATAAAAAAGAATCCGATCCAGAAATTGATCACCCAAATGAAAAAGGCCGTCAATCACTATCTTAATCTCCTACACAAAAAAGTCAACACTTTCGAACCCCAGTTTACCAAGACTTTATTGCCTCCCTAAAATCTGTAAACAAAATTTCCCCATGAGACCAACAGTATTGACTCACCCACCTACATTCTGTAAAAATGGCTCGTCACCCATTTATCGAGCTCAAACTTCCAAAGCTTTTTTCGACTTTTTCTCATTCCTAGGAAAATTCTACTAACAAGAATTTGGAACTACTATGGGTAACCTCTTTACCCCTTCCTAGCTGATTTGTCCATGACTCATTTCAAAGGTACCTTCAAGAAGAAATTCGATTATTTCCTAGCGATACTATATTCACGTTATATAGATGATATATTCGCTATTTTTGACACTAAGAAATGCTGAATTCACACATTCGTCAGCAATGTAAATAGTCTCTATGATTGAATTCACAAACCAGACGGATACCAATAATAAACTACCATTTCTAAAACTATTAATAACAAAGACGGAAGGAAAGTTATCTTAAAATGCTAACGAAGGCCTCCAGATATTAACAATAAACAGTGAAATAACCTACAAAAACACTTACAAATGAAATAAACGCTAACAAGGTTTGCATTGCCCGATTTTTAGATTTTACAATTTATCTGGGCCAAAAATGGAAATAAAGGGATTTTTCGATATGTGTGGTCCTAGATGAAAAAGATAACACGATAAGCAACTACATTGGTTTAGTCGTTTCCTCCATCATTAGCATCCCCGTAAATTAGTTTTTATTCGTATAGACTTCATGCTTATTAAACAATACCTAAATTTTTAACTAAAATTATAATATAGCATCAATTATGAATAGGGAAAAATACTACGCTCTAAATATTAAGTAGAAATTACTCGTACTGCGAGGAGAGACCCGGTGTGAGAATGTCAAGCCAGAAGAATGATATTTTTTCAAAAATACCTCAAAATTTCAATCGTGAGGATGGCTTTAATCTTTGCCCAATTTGGAAGACGTTCTTTTCGCCCATGACATTCCCAAATAAAGAACAGGGTTCTTTGTAAAAATTAGAATCGGACCAACAATGAAGCAACGGTCGCAAGAAAGTTAAGTTAGTATAAAACATCAAACGAATGCCTAAAAAATATCACATTCTCCTGATGACACTCACAGTACGAGGAGTAAAACACTGAGTTTCTTAGAAATGGACAATATGCAGCAAATACGGAAAATGTCATTTTTTTATTGATAAAACAATTTACGAGAATATTCATAGCAAAATTACATTAGTAACTAAAATGGCGTTCAGAGAAAACGACCATCTTCCCTAGCACCCTTGGCACGCGTTATTCACAGCCAATATAACCGAGGAGACGCGTCTGACGGCGTATATGAGGTTTTTCCATTATGCCTTGAGCCCATCTCGGCCCAGCAAAACTTGCGAACCTCAAGGGAGGAAGGTGGAGAGTTGGGCGATATAGTTCCCGCACTAACCGAATATTTGCTGCCATGTCCTTTCCGTGGATGGGGGGAGAAGAACAGACAGGTCCACCATTCAGTCGCTTCCATCACCACATCGTCGTGCTATATGAAAATAAAAACGGATATGGTGCCTCTTTTTTCACTTTCCGTTTCATTTGCAGAAATATGACGAGAGTTGGGGATTAAGGAGGTGTGATGGAAGCCAGTACTCTATCCATAGAGTTCCCGTCCTCAGCGCCCGGGTTCGAGTGTAGGCAATTGTGGAGATGTTTTCAGTGGAATCTCGAATCCGACTTGGATTTCAAATGAAGAGCATTTCAAGTGCAGTATATCTCTCCCAATAGGTCCATTCCTGGCGCTGCCAAATGAACAATCTTGGACCATGTGCTCCCGTTTCGACTCATAGAAATATGAGACCTCAAGATAGGGTCCCTGGTAAAATCAAAAAGATGGATGATTTTAACCACTCGCTTTGCGTGGATGGGCAACGGCCTGCCACGATGGTAACACCGGTTCTCGATCAGTCACCGAAGTTAGGCATCGTTGGGCTCGGCTCGAGTTTGGAGGGGTGATCCTCCGATTCGTCCGAGTGCTGTTGCCCCTGTCTGCACGTGGCAGACAGTAAGTGCGAAATGACCTTAGCCGTCGAAGCACGTTAAACAAAAATACTACTACTACCTTGCGTGTGTGCGCCACGTGCCTTTTTTGCGGAGTAGTTTGGTTCCCCTGCCTCAATCTCTCTCAATGTCGTTGCCTCCCTCTCTTCCCCACCGTCCCTCACACTCGACTCAATCCACTTTTACCTCTCCTCCTTTCAGCGGAGGTCTGCGCCATCAACTTTTACACGAGCTTATACTCCGACCGTCGGATTGCCGTCCTTCATTAAGAGACATGCTCAGAAAGATTTGATTCACTTATTATGCTTCTTCCTTTCCTTATTCCTTTGGCGTCGGGACCTCTCTTCTACGGTCTTTCACCAATATATTTATCTACTGTCTTCCCTCTTCTTTTTCCGATACTTATCTACTGTTCCCATTCATGTCTCACTTGGTCTACCTCTACTTCTTCTTCCATTTGGTTTAGCATACAGTACTTTCCTGGGGATTATATTTTGGTCCATTTTATTGAAGTGTCCCTACCATCTTAACTGGTCTTTCTTTCTATATTTTCCAGTAAGGGCTACTTCTGGAGGTTTTCTCTAATTCTTGAGTTTCTTTTCAGGTCTCTTTTGGTACAATTTGTTATTCTTCTTATAAATTTAATTTCTGCTGCAGTGAAGCTTTCTGTGCTGGTTGTTAACGGCTAAAATTCGGAGCTATACGTTAGAATAGGTAGATAAATTGTTAAATTAAAAATTTTTTGTTGAACTCACAAAGTAAAAAGTTCAAAAGAAAGTACCACGCTTCCACGGGTCTCAACAGCACTGATAACGATATCGTGCATCGAAACGTCTTTTTTGATTGGAAACGAAATATTTTGATAGTTAAGGTACCGGGGCCCCAGCCTCATCAGGTACATGGACTCTGGTCCGGGGGTAGCCTGTTGGGGAGTCCGGGTCCCTCCCCCGGATAAAGCTTGACAATAAGGACAAAAAAACTGCATGTTATAGCCATTTTTGAAGTATTAAAAGATATATAGTTTGATAATTTTTTTAATATAGTACTTGAATTTAATATAGTATAGAACCTTGACGTGGTGGAAGGGCTTGTGCGTTCCAATGACCCCAAGAGCTGGACTGGCAGGAGCAAGTGCTATTGCTGCTGGTAGGGCCATTCATGCCAGATAGGTCGAAGGGTAGGGGCCAGACGAAAGGTAGTTCCGCGATGGTGTCACGTTAAAAATACCGTTGAGTGGCTAAAGAATACCTCTCAACCATCACTTCCTAGAATATGAAAGTCATTCACAGAGAACTGATTCCTGGCAATTACGGGACGCCACCCACTAGGGCGGGTGTCGTGCCCGGCAGCGGTGGAGGCAAGGCCTCCGCGGTTGTCATCACACGAAATCCTTGCACAGCATCATCATCGGCGGACACAAGGGATAGGAGGGAAAAGAAGAAGTAAAATAAAAAGAGGAGGAGAAAAACAGCGGAAAAATAGGAACTTGGAACGTAAGGACCATGATGAGGGACGGGAAGCTTGAAAATATTAAGCAGGAAATAGAAAAAGGAAAAATAGATGCTTTAGGATGGAAGGATAGCGGGGACTATTGAAGTGATAGCTGCAGGGTAATCTATAGTGGGGGAGATGAGAGTCAACGTGGGTTAAGCATGGCACTGAACACAAAATTGGGGCTGAGGGTGATAACATTGAACAGGTGAGCGACAGGATACTAGTGGTAGAAATAAAGCACTCCCGACGAATTTCGTACTAGTCCATGTATACATGCCTACGAGCAACCATAGGGAGGAAGAGGTGGAAGAGGTGTTCAAACAAGTAGAATAAATAATAAGAGAAGTGCCGGGAAAGAAAAACCTGATAGTGATGGGTGACTGGAATGTAGTGGTGGGGGAAGGATGGGACGGATTAGAAGTGGGAGGGTTTGGGCTAGGAAGAAGAAATGACCGCGGTGAAAAGGCAGTTGAATATTGTAGGAGAAATAAATTAGTAGTGACAAACACTTGGTTTAAACATCACCTCAGGCGTGGGTACACATGGAAAATGCCGGATGATACTGGGAGATACCAAATTGATTATATAATGGTAAGGCAGAGATTTAGGAACAGTGTAAAGAACTCGCGCAGCTATCCAGGGGCGGTTGCGGACTCCGATCATAACTTGGTGGTGATGAAGTGTGAAGTTAGATTCCAAAGCCTTTGTAAAGGTAGGAAGATAAAGAGGTGGAACCTTGAAGCATTGAAAGGGTTGAAAAGGAGGGAATACCAAGAGCTGGTAGAAAATGACATAGGTGAAGCAAAGCGGATGGGAACAATAGAGAGAAGATGGAACTTTATAAAAACAGGCATCGCGGGAGCGGCAGAGAAAACAATAAGAACGTTGTAAAAGAAGAGGGTTAAGAAGCAGTGGGTTACGGAAGAAATGATAAAGAAAATGGGGAAGAGAAAGATATGGAGAAACGTCAACACCGACATAGGCAGGAGGAAGTACAAGGAATTGAATAATAAACTCCGGCGAGTGACCAATCGGACAAAAGAAAACTGGTGGAAGGGATAATTAGAGGAAATGGAAAAGCTGCAGGAGGAGGGGGAAGGTGAAAATTTTATCGGGTGGTGAGAGAGGTCAAACGATATCAAAGGTTAAGGACAAAACAGGGAAAATATTAATAGAACAGGAAAATATCCAAGAAAGATGGAGAAAATAAGTAGAAGAGCTATATGACAGCGAGAATATACCGTTTGGCCTAGATCTAGAGGCTAAAGGATCAATAGATAAGGATAAACTCGGACCAGAGTTACTTGACAGTGAAATAGAGAGGGCATTAAGAGAGATGAAGGGTAGAAAATCCGTGGGAACCGATAACCTACCTTTGGAGCTACTGAAGAATCTAGGTAGTAAGGGGAGAAAATCGTTTTTCGAACTTATTCGCAGGATCTACGAGGAAGGAGTATGGCCAGAGGATTTCGTGAAAACAGTATTAATACCTGTGCCGAAGAAGAAGAAAGCGGCAGAATGCGATGAGTATAGAACAATCAGTTTAATTTCGCACGCGGCAAAAGTCTTGCTTAGAATACTAAATAGAAGGTTGGAGAGCAGAGCAAACTACTATTTAGGCGATGACCAATTTGGGTTCAGGAAGAGGGCTACCAGAGACGCGATTGCAGTAATGAGAACACTTATAGAAAGAAACGTAGAGTATAATCAGGATGTTTCTGCTTTCTTTGTGGATTTCGAAAAGACGTTTGACAGAGTAAACTGGGAGAAACTAATGCAGATATTGGGGAAAATAGGAATAGATTGGCATGACAGAAGACTCATCCGAAACTTATATATGGGTCAGAGGGCTCAGGTTAGGGTAGCTGAGGGTGAATCAGGGTGGGCAGTTATAGGTCGCGGGGTGCGGCAAGGGTGCCCGTTGTCGCCTTTGCTTTTTAACATCTATGCTGAGGAAATGGTAAGAGAGGCATGGGATGGGCTAGATGTGGGAATGAAAGTAGGAGGCCAGCGGATAAAGTCGGTAAGATTCTCGGACGTCCAGGTGTTGGTCAGTCGGTCATCAAAAGGATTGCAAACTTTAGTAGATGCATTGGAAATGCAGTACGAGAAATACAGGATGAAGATTAATAATAAGAAAACAAAAGTAATGAGATCCTCTGGGACAAAGGAAGCGAGGCTGGTGATAAGAGTAGGAAGTCGCAAACTGGAGCAAATAGAACAATGTAATTACTTGGGTAGTACTCTAGAAGAAACAGGACATAGTAGCAAATAAATGAGGAGGAGAATAGCGCTAGCGAAGGAAGCGTTCAATTATAGAAGGGAGATGATGACGGGAACCCTAAGTAAGGATATCAAAAAAAGGCTGGTGAAGAGCTTGATATGGAGTGTGGCGTTGCATGGGGCAGAAACTTGGACCTTGAGAAAGGAAGACGAAAATAGGCTGAAAGCTTTCAAGATGTGGGTGTGGAGGAGGATGGAGAAGGTGCGTTTGACGGAAAGGAAGACAAAGGAGGAAGTGCTTGACATGGTGGGCGAGGAGAGGAAACTTATAGATGAGATTAGGGGAAGCCAGGGTAGGTGGCTGAAAGCGGTAATGAGATGTGATGATTTCCTGAAGGCCGTGATAGAGGGAAGGATGTTGGGTAGGCGGGGAAGGAGAAGAAAGAGATCAGGTTTTATGGACGGGATGAAGAAAGGTAGGACTTACGCTGAGATAAAGAAAGAAATACCAGAGCTAGAAAGGCCACGGTACGTGTAAGAGTTCGTTGGATATTCTCTGACTTTCATCATAACCTACCTCTAACCGGAAGATTACTATAATGAATGAATTAATGTTGGTACCCTTAGCAATGTTGCTCCCTGGGAGGGGGGGGGGGTCCGGTCCCGTTCTTCCCCTCCTACGTCCATGTAAGTATATGACTCTTACTGTCGGAATAAATTGAATACGAACAAAAGATTTTTATAAAAGAAGAGTAAGTGTGTAACCATAGTTGTAGAGACACCCTTTAAAACATAACACTACTTACACTACTTGGAAAGTATCCGCTCTTTACCACAGATTATGTGATAGCGCCACCTGCCATGCGCCATTGCGGGTTCGCAGATTAGTATGGCATAAGGGGTGTGGAGATTCTTATCTCAATCCCTTTACCTTCACCCGTCCTTTGAACTTTCACCCTTGTCTTTCCCTCCCTCCCTCCCAAACTCCCTTTGACCTCCTCAAACGCACATGTCTACCCATCCAGCCTACCCTCTGCCCCTGGGCTTTACTATCGATTATCGCTTCCATCTCCTCTCCCTCCCATCGCCCTGTTTACGATGCCCAGCACCCGGAACACGCAACAACAAAAGAAGATTGGGCGGGCGGGGACTGGATAAGATAGAGTGGACCCTCACTGCCCAGGGCTCTCCATTACAAAGACCTATAAACGCTGGACCGTAAAATAATTCTACATTTAAGGTAGAGTTGGAGTTTTTGAGGGGAGTTAGGTTCACAAATTCGGAGGATAAGAAAGGTGTGGCCGTCGCGGGACGGCAGACAGAAATGGAACATTGAGTATGGATATGACTGGCAGTTGGGAGTACACAGTATTAACAATAAATAAATTAGCATTAAAAATAGGAATGTGAAAATTATATTTATCCATTAATGATAATTAGATGAATCGTACATAGACTTAACTTATTCATATGAAATTACACTACCTCTCTGATGATAGTATTGTGAATTAGTTCCAAGCACTTGTACATACGTAACCACGCAACGAGTCATAAACTGTCTAATTACGGGAGTCGGGTGTCGCGTGACGCTAGGCTTCGCGAGATTACACCCCATCCATAAGAAGTGTTCCACTTCCAAAAGATTGTAACTTTGTAATATTTTTTGTAACTCCTTAAAATTTAATTAGAGGTTGCATTAATTGACAGTTAATGCTTTTGAATGCCACAATAATTTTCCACAATTCAATAATTTAAGCAGAATTATTATAATTTATTTACGATTTTTTCCTTGTCCAGTAAACCAAAGATTCACAGATTATAATAGAGCTGAAATGGGCCCATGTTGATTACACGAAATATAAGCACTTCATAAAGCAATTACTATCTTCTTCACGCCTAATTTCTTGCCAAAATGTCAATTATTGGAGATATGTCATATGTTGCTGTTCAATATTTTTAAAAGTGGTGTATAAATGGTCTGAGACTGAATGGCAACGATATTAATATATTCACTCTTGGCACGATAGTTGTTGACATCCTCTGCTCTCGTGCATCTGAAATTTCTCTGGAACATGCTGTTGCTGTTGTATTGTTTCCTTGTTGATTTAATTTGTTATCTGACATTTCCAGAGTTTATCGCTGTTATATATTATCTATTTGTTTATGCCTCTCTCAGGTAGATAAATAAACGAAAGAATAGAGACGAATGCATTGCTTCCACATTTTTCCCTCGTATCGATTTTAGCATTTTGAAAATGATCCGTTTAAATTACTCTGGTGGAATGATGGTTAACATGGTAGATCTTAATTACTTGCCACGATTTCTTGTTTACCGTATAGTACATATGCTGTTAACCTTTGGTTAAGAGTAAGGAATAACTAAATAAACGACTGAAGCAACCAGCAAACCTGCGGCAGTACTCACATTTAATATCTGCAAAAAATGTGAATTTACGGAAGAATAAAAATACCTTAGTTAACTCTGCTTATAATATTTATTACCATGCCCCGGTTATCAACACATTGTGTCATTTTCACGTGAAAATACATTTTAGGTTACGGTATATTTACAAAATCTCTGTGGTTGTGGGTTGGGTGGGATCCAAACCTTTCCCAACCCATTGCCCTCCCTCTTTCCTCCCCAACCCTTGCAAAACTCTCATCCCACCCTTCCTCGTTTGATCCTTTCCCCTCCCCTACCATGATTTTGTGTACATACTGTAACTTAAAATATATGTTCACGTGAAGAGGACACAAAGTGTCGAAACCTGGGTAGTGGTAATAAATGTTACAAGTGGAGTTAAATAAAGTATTTTAATTCTTCCGTAATGGATAACTTCCACAAAGTCAAGCCTACAATCGTTTCCTTTGTGTATGTTAATTTAATCAATTCATGCTCTTTCGAATCGACTTGCTGAGGTATTAGTCCAGGAGAAATTTAATTTCCCGTTGAGTGTAGTGCCGCCGTCTTTCTGCTTGACTCTCTATTTTCTTAACTCGTATTTCAACCACGATTCCAACTCACTTCCGTTCACACGCATTTCAAATGCTGGTAACCAGCGCTAACCCTTGTAACTCTAACGTGGTAAACGATTTTACCAGGGTTGACGCTATTTCGCGTTCACACGATGAAATCATGACTAGCATTCGAGTTACTGGCGTAGAAAGCTGGTAATGTAAACGGGGAGATACCGATTCTAGCAATAGTCGTTGCATAGTAGTTGTTTTTTGCTAATTATTAAATAAACTGCGGATAGATTTATACAAATCCTTCAGAAAATGTTACGAAGGTATTATTTCATCTACAGTTAGTTTTATGTTGGAATCGGATTTTTATCATTTGTTAAAAGTAATACTCCTTTGTCATACTCCTTTCTTAAAAGACCGATGTAAAATCACTACAAAAATTGAATTCCAATATTTTTTTAATAAGCGGGCTTGAGAAAACTACTGCGGTAGTGACTAAGATAAGTAAGGAGCTCTACATTATTTTTAAAAAGATTTATAGAAGCAGATATAGAATTTAAAAAAGTAAGCCAAAACGTCAATACTACCCTAACCAGTGGCATTTAACAAGTATGGGCATATTGTGCGCCTGAGAGTCAAAGTAATACAAGTAACATAAACACAAAAAAACGATATAAGTCCACTTGTTCTGAGATGGTACCGCCAGATTTCATGTGTACCAACGTATGGTGCTGGGATCTAGCCGCCAAACACTTAAGCTACTTTCCTTTTTGTCATTTCTTACCGGAGTAACGTGATACAGGCGGCACTGGACAATTTTTGTTACTTGTATTACTTTGACTCTCAGGCCCTCAATTGTTTCTGGCTGCACCTGTCAAATAATTTTTTTACAGATTGTTTGCCTAAAACCACACGTTAAATTCAGGGATACTCTGAGTTTTCAAGAAAAACCTCTTAACATTGTCGTTTCCTTTCCCGCTAAGGGCCTCAAATTTTATCCATAGGTACGCAAATTGTCTCCAGGCTTTGAGTTTCACGAGGAAAAGTTTTTATGGGGAGGCATTACATTATACCTCCTTCTTGAGGAGGGGTGCAATGTGAACCGGAAATTGTAGTGCAATTTCAATTAAAGTTCCTTTCAATGGTTTGGCGGCTAGAATGCTAATGAAGGAAATTATTAGTGCGTAGATTATACTGTTCTCTTTGTTGAAGTTAGCCAGGAATTATCATTCACTTTTTTGATGTTCTAAAGAAGGCTATTTTGGATGGAAATAGGTAAATGCAGGAAGTTTGTAACTTACACCGATTTTTATACTTTCTGTAAAATTTTCACATTCATCACTAAGTCACAGGCTGTTGCCCTTGCCTTGAGCCTGCGCTGCTCTGAACTATTTTAATTTTTTTAAATAATGATTTTTATAATGTAGGTTGATGGAGAAATGCTTGAAAATAATTGTTGATTTTTGTTCACCTGTTTCGTTGGTTGGTTGTTAGAGTATTTAAGGGAGGCGAACGACTTCTGACTTCGAACCCGGGCCCACGGGATGGGAAGCCAGTATTCAAGTCAGCTTACCAACTCGATCCCCTTCTGTGTTCCTTGGCCGAATGTTTGCGTAAGATAGAAGGACAGATGAGGAAATTAAAATGCGTTCGTAAGCTGGAAGAAAAATACACAGAGAGGATGTACGTGGGGCATATCAAGGTATGAATAATTGCCTGAATTAGCAAATATCGCAGTAAATATGTACTGCTTCACACTTGATGGCATGGTTGTGAAACTTGGATATGCTAAGATAAGGTTTAGTCTGGGCAAAATATAGTGAGCATGGGTGTCTAAGAATGGTTTGAAATGCCATCATTTACATTAAGAAACGTATTCTCGAATCTACATCACGGAATGTCAAACCATACGGTTCTCACGCAAATTTCATTCTTTAATTGTAAATAGAGCCTCTGGGATGGGAATATTCAGGTTCTCCAATACCAAATCGAATTGAGGGAGAACGTCCTTAATCCAAATATCCAAAATACGTAACTGGCACACATTGCTCTCTACATTGAGGTTTTATGGAGTGTTGAGCGTGGAGCTTACCCAGCTTAAAGCTCTACTGAGAATAAAAAGCTAAAACGTAGGGCAGGGCGATAGGTACATATTCCTGTCACACCAACGGTTTCCCACGAAATTCTGTTTTGAGTAAATTTTTATCGCATCGATTTTATTTTTGCAAGGAGGGCATAGAGTAGTGATTCCCATACAATGCTGTGAATAACCCGAGGGTTACTTGTTTTGAAGTTAATGGGTGAGCGAAAAAAGTTCAATGATGGTGGAAGTAAGTTTTGAGTAGCTGAAAGAGTATTTTTAAAAATACAGATGTAGTTTGGTGGCATTTTTTGAGGTGCTCGTGTAGTTTTTTTATAGCAAACGTGGTGAAGTACAGAATCGCGGTTGAAAGAAGTTGCAATGAAAGATAAGAAAGCATGTACTTATATATTTGCAGCAGTAACGTTCACACACAATTTTAAGTATCTTTATTTAAGTTCATGATCCTCCTAAGTGCTATGTGACTTGCCAGCAGGTAGCAATTTTACTCTAATGTTAAGCCCAATTTAGTAACATCAAATTATATTACTCCATAGATTCATTCTCTGTATATCAGTCGTTCAATCTATGACACAGGGTGAAATCATGGAATCGTCCAGACCTGCTTTATACGTTATTTTTTCATTTGCACGTACATAATGGTAGGGTAATATTTTGGAAATGTGTGAAAAAGGGGTATAAAAGTTGTGAAAGGCTGGAAAACGCTGGTCCAGAGTATTCCGTATTACTTAGTCCGCTCTACCTCATAAAACAAGAGTCTCTAAGGTAACTTTTCAGCAAAGATCTTGCTTCAAAAGGAAAAAGGGTTAAAATCAAAAGAAATGTTTTCACTCATCAACCTCCAGTCCGTCACATTAAAAGGTTACTTAGAACAGATTATTAACTAAGTAAAAGAAATGGATTTGATATAGCCTTTGGTTCCATCCCAAGACATTCAAAGTTTTATTTTCCTTGAGACCACCGGTTTTGACTGTTGCGCCATAATCAGGTGCAATACAATGATAGTGATCTATCAATCAATGGATGGATGCTACTCAGGCTTCCTAAACCCTAAGGCAATTTTTAAAGGATTGAAGGGAGCTAGAAGTTTTTTCACAAGGCAATTTATACGTATTTTCCTCGCCGGTTTCGGCAGAAGTGCAATATCTTCATTCAAATTTAATATTAGGATATCGTTAATGTTCTGATATCTAATATCTTAAACTAGCAAATATTGTTTGTTTGCTTGAATGTGTTCTTGAAAACTACTTCAAAGAAGTTTCTGAAAATTGTTGTATACCGGTTTTTAGACACAATAAATCCATTGGGCAAGATTACAATTTCGTAAAACGTCAACTTCCCGAGATATTAAATTGATAATTTAAAGGATATTTTCGGCTCCATTAAGCTACCGCCATTGTTGGATATGGTTCATTTCTGATGTAAACATTGCGTGTGGGAATAATAATATCGTTATGATGTAAATATCATGAGCTTAGGTCAAATAAAAAACTTGAAACACTATAAAGTGTTATAAAATATTAAAAGGTCGAGAAAACGCATCATATGAATAATAGCATTGGTCTATTTTCGTAGCAACCAGGACTTTGTTTACACTAACAGATGTTGACAAATAATATATCCTGTCATAATCTAAGTAGTACAATTAGAAAGCATTGAAATTACAAATAACAAAAGTCAATCGAGTTAACATAAACACTGTCTGAATAGGTCTGTCGAAGTGTTCCACCTCAAGCCCTAAAGGTGAAACAATAAAGTTTTGGTACGTTGTCGAGAGAAGAAAAGTTATTTTGTTTAAATGACCACAAAAAATTTAATATTGAAATTACAGTGATTCTCTCTTACGTTGGACGATTTATATTGTTCTATAACTTTTGTAGGTACATCTATTAATTATTTGTTGTTAATAGTGTCAACACAAGTTTATTAAAGTGATACCAGTTTTATCAACCGTATTCAGAATAGTTGACAAATGTAAGTATTCAATAACTTTAAGGCTTCGACTTCTCATTTTCCGTTGACTTTTTTACTTATTAAATTTTATGATTTACATATTTATAAACAGAACCAATACAAACTTTGTATATTTCACAATGGATTTTGTTAAATTACAATAAAAGTATAAAATAAAATTCATTGTGAAGTTTACAAAGTATGTATTGATTCTGTCAATATATATTTTCACAAAGCTACGCCTGAGAATATCAAATTCATTACATATATTTAATTATTTTGTCGTGTGTTTTTAAAATTATAAAATAATAAAGAAGAATAAAGAAGCATAGAAATATTCGTTCTTATAATTATAAATATATATCAGGTGAAGGTGAATTTTCGTCTCGCCAGCAAAATTTCTTTTCGTGAAAAATCTCCGTAATTGGTGAAACTGATAATGATACCTAGGGGTAGAATAAAGAATGCGCATTTGTAAATGGTAAGAAACATACTCATGAGACAAGTAATTTTTGAGGAAATTGAGTTAGAAAATGACCAATTTTAAGAGTTTTTCCCATGATTGTGCTTTTCTTAAAATTTTCGAAAATCATAGAAATATAAATTATAACTAAGCAGACACATTTGTACAGGGTAGATATATTACTCCACCTGAGGCTTTCTGGCGATTATTTGGTAATGGAATTTATTTGTAATTTAATGTCATTGTGTACAGCGTTTGGATATTCATCTGCCAGATAAATATCGTATATAAAATGTTGAAAAAATTCAAGACATTTTATTTGATTGGACTGAGGGGTTCAACTTTAGAAACTTATTTAAATTGTAATCGGTCTGATAAGCGTCACCAGAAAATAATAAAAATCACTTTAAATTTAATAATTTCTACTACTGGAAAATGCCAGAACAATTAAGGTGGATTGAAAAATCCAGCGAATGTCATGAAAGAAGAAGTAGCATACGCGTCATTGGCAGAAGTCTTAATATCAGTTTACTTGCACAACCTGACCTTTTTCATTCACGATTACGTTTGTACCATGTGAACGACGCTACAAGTTTCAACGATCTTCTTACCTTTAATGACATTAAATGCAATAGGTTTAGTAATAGTAGGAACTTTCATTACTAGATACAAAGTTTTGGTATGGACGGGATTGATAATTATGAAGAACCTGACAATGGAGTATTAAGTGATGATGAAACTGCTTATCTTGGAGATCGCATGTACTAGTCCCTTGAAGGCAGGCAAATTGAAATCGTTGCATCAATTCGTGGAGCTCTTAACAATAAAAATACTGAACCAAAATGTTTTTTTTATGGACCTGGAGGAACAGGAAAATCTTTTGTATACAAAACTTTGTTCTACATAATTAGAAAGTGACATTAAAAAGTCAAGTGGAGCTTCCAATCTTTTACTGGAATTTCAGCAATTCTTCTACTGAGGGTCGTACTGCATACAAGACGTTTGGACTTAAGGTTCCCTTGACATCAGAGTCTACTAGCATAATCCAACTTAAATATGCTAAAGCTAAGGAACTTGCTCACATAGATATTTTTCTAATGGATGAAGCACCTATGCTTCCTAAATACGGACTTAATAATATGAATCAACTACTCTGCGCTTAAGGTAATTCGAATTTGCCATTTGGTGGAAAGATCGTGGTTATAAATTGATATTCCTTAAGTTATACTTTCTAATGGTGACTTAAGTTCTGAAGTCTATGGAAATTGCCTTATTAGTAATAGGTATGAGAATAGGAAAGATAGAGCAATATTGCCCCCTTTAAATAAAGACGTTACAAAAATAAATTCTGAAATCATAGAACAACTTCCAGGTGAAGATAAAAATTACAGAATTTGTAATTGAGTTAAAAATCAACCCCAAAGTGAAATTCAATTTAATCCATAATTTCTCCACTCAATTGACATAGGAGATTTACCACCTCATGAACATAAACTAAAACAACACCATTATTATGCTTTTTAGATATTTAGATGTCTCAAAAGGGTTATGCAATGGTACAAGACTTATAGTTACCGAATTATGCAGTAATATAATTAAATTAAAAGATTTTACTGGCGTATGTACTGGAAAAGAAGTACAAATTCCAAGAATAACACTAGACTCGAGTAAAAGCCAACTTGGATGTGCAGAGCAAAGACGTCAGTTTCCAGTAAGGCCGGCATTTGCGATAACAATACACAAATCGCAGGGTCAACATTTGATTATGCTGGTCTTGATTTACGGACGTTTGTTTTTATGCATTGAATGTAATACGAAGCTTTCTCAAGAGTTAGATGTGCATGTGTGTGACTTGCAGTTTTGAAAGTAATACTATCAAAAGAAAATCCTCGCTACACACGGAACGTTGTATGGAAGGAGGTTCTGCATAATAATAATACAAATTTGAATAATCAAAACTTGCCATCAAATTGAAATAATGAAGAATGAGATGTGGAAGATATCTTCCTCAGTAATCTGGAAGATTTTAATTTTACTTTGCAATGATGATTAAATGTTCTTTTGGTTCCATGTATTTTTGTTTTTAATATTTATATTATTTTCTATCGGTATTTTTATTGTTCGTTTATAGACTATTTATGACTCTACATAATATCTCAAAATTATTGAGTTAACTTTTGAAATAAAATATTTTGTAAAAATTTATTTTTTTTAAATTTTTGATTAATAAACATATCATAACACAATTGGCACTTACATTGAATATCTTCCTAAAATTTTAAGCTGAACGAAGCTCATGTCGAGCAAAGCTCAAGCCGAGCGAACCGAAGCGAAGCTCGGTCTCCCGGTACTCATAGTTGAGACTGTACCTACTTAATGCCTCCAATATTTCCAAAATATTACAGGAATGAAGGGCCATTTTTTCGATGGTCTGAACCATTTCCTGTTCACTCTTTTGATGAGTTTTCTCAAGGTCAAACTTTCAACCACACCAGGTTCTCAAGGTCAAACTATATTGGCTCTGCAGTCTCTTCGTCATCCTCCTTCTTCAAAAGATTGTCTCCAATTTTTCTTTCCATCACGCCCTTCGCAAATTCAAAATGTCTCTCAAAGCGCGTCAATCAATCTTTTCTTCCCTTTTTCCCCGAGATGCTTAGAGGTGACTCTCTGCCCTCTTGAACTACTTCTCCCCATTTTCATATTTTTTCACTTGAGATACATCACTCTTCTCCTCCAGCAACACATTTTGAGCGTCTATTGATATGCGTAGGTTAGATACAGCTTATTGATCGCGTTCTTCAACCACTTGACGATCCACGACGTGATTCATAGAACGCGCATGATCATTTTAAGGTGGCTGGGGCGCCAATTGTGAGTCATTTGGAGCACATTTTAATAATTTTTAAAATACGTCGAAGAAAAAATAGCTATAACTTTATGATTCCACAGTATTTTGTTCAGATACGACCCGGGTTGTGACGTTCAACATATCGCTATTCAATATATATGTGTCTGTAAGAATCTTTACTTGAGTAATGTCAGTAAGAGTATTTCCCTGAGGCCGACGTTGAACGCCCATACCTGGGTTGTGCCTGAGTTATACACTGAGGAATCAGAGAGTTATGATTAATTTCAGTATAAATCAATACTATAAAGTTACTAAGACAAAAACACCAATTATATAAGTCGAAAAAAAAATTAGAACCATATTTCTTTCACGTACCTACATATGATTATGCGGAGAAAATCAACATACATGTAGTTATGGAAATGGTACAAGACTTATATTTTACATTTTTGTTTTAATTAAGGCATGACATGACTTTATTGATAATTTTTCGGCGTGGTATCCGACATTGAGACGAAAATTATATTTGAGTATTTTTTTACGAATTTATGACTCGAAGTTATACCTTGATATTTTTATAAACATAAATAGTGGTACAAAATGTATTATTACCCATTTAGAAGAACATATGTTGGCAGGTAATCGAATTATTACAAAAAATATACTATATGCCATGCAGCTACGTGTTAAAATAGCATTGAATAGCTAAAAAAATCCGTCAAATACAATTTTAAATTTTTTATCTATAAATATCATTGATAATAAAACGTATGCAAAGCTTCACGCAAATTCGTACAAAGACAAAAATCGCGACAGCCACCTTAGGACCATGCTGGGAAAGACCATCAGTATCTAAACTGTATCTGTCCTCCCTTTGTAGAAACGAGGTACCTCCTCGGTGGCCTCGTTACTACAAAGTATGCACAGAGTGGCCAAACTGGTCGCTGCGTATGCTATTTTACGTAAAGTCGTAGCGGGCATCACGATATTCTTCGCCAATTCAGAATAGAATTTCGTCTCGTTATGCCGTAATCAGACCCTGATAATAGCATAACGTGCCAAAACCTTGGTTGGTGGTCAATAAAAGTGTGGATATTTTACTGGTGCTTTTCTGTGTTGCCATGTCTGTCTTTTAATGGACCAACCTTATACAGCCTCCTCCGCCCATCGTAGTTTTGGTCATCCAAGGCTATTATTTGACTATTACTCAGTAGGTTGTAATAGAGCATGAAGGGGTACATGCAGGGGAGCCTTTGAACAACTGGTTGCAAGTGCAACTCTCTCTGTTTACTGTTACGGCGCTCTACTGGTCAGTACTGGAAAATTTTCGCCAATATGCTAAAGGAGAAATCAAAGCCTAGTAATACTATAGATCCACTTGCACTCTTCTTCTCGAGCTAGGATCTCTTCTTAAAGGACTACCTTCATAGCCAACATGCCGTTGCCCCCTACCCACTACTAGGATAGCGCTTATGAAGCAATGCATGAGAGTAAGAGATTAGAAAGAAGCATGCCAGGATGGACGTTGTCGAGGAAAGTATTAAAGGAGAGCCTAGGTTTAGATTTTCCAGGCTTACAGTGCTGCTTATTGCTCAATAACTAGGTTTCTTGCGCTTGCCTACCCCGAGAGGGAATGGCGAGATGGGTATGTGAGCATCTATGTTTTTCTGTCTAGAAGACATCGTCTCCACAAAGTTTGTGTCAATTCTCTTTCATATGTTGAATAGCTACCTATTTCAGTTCGATAATCTTTGAGATGGATGTCGCTAGCATGCCCTAAAGCTCTGCTGCTACCTTATGCAAATTAGCACTTTTTTTCTCCATAAATCGGCATTCACTCAGCCAGGTGTGGGATCAAACAAGCGGTTAACGGAACGCCATTCTACTTTGTGACGACTGACAGCGGAAGAGTCACCCCCACGACGCCACGGGCGATCAGTGAGTGACAGTTCGTATATTGGGCGATGGGATCGGGCGGGTCTCCGTCACTACCCCCTTTTTTCATTCCCAACGCTCTAGTGACGTCGGCGTCGTTGCCAAATCTATCGAGCAATCTCTGCCGCCCCGAACCTCATCGGCATTCAACTGTTCGCATGAGGCTTGAAATGCGCCATCTGATCTTTCTGATCTTGATTCTGACAGGTCGGTAGGGTGGCAGAGAGGAGGATGCCGATCAGCTGAGTTCAAGTTACGATTCAAATGTATTGTTATAGTATACGAAGAAATCGGTCCAATTGAACGAAAATCGCGTGCCTCGTTTGAAGCTATGATTATGAGCATAAATCATCTTTTATAGGGGTATTCTATCAGTATTGGTAGATTCTTCGATAGGTCTTACGTTTCTACTCACCTACATATTATCGGTCCATTTAAGCCGACGCTATCAAGAGCCCAAAATGTATGTTCTCTGGAAGTTATTATTAGTTTCTACATTGATTTTTTTTACTCATGGGCATTTGCTATTTTGCTCATGGGAATTTCAAAGATCTGGCTGAACACTGAAGACTAAGTTGCAACGACTGTAAATATCCTTACACAAAGAATTCTACCTATGTCGTAATGACCACTTTTCACCCTACAGAAACATTAGAGTAGTATGTTTTTACATATATTTAAACCTTCTTATTTTGAATTTCTTATGCGACCAAAGTTGAACCCTTGGACTATTGAATTCTGACCCCTAAAAGGATTCGAACCATCCCCCCTACTCTAGGGTGCGTTGCCCTGCTATTCAAAATAGAATGAGAGGAAAGTGCAATGGATTTCAAAATCTTTTCCCAGTATACATTGCGAATATCTTGAGATAGTCTTGCTGCGGTGGATATATACAGGGATAAAATTAGATGGTTAACGTCTTGAAAAAGCTGTAAGGATTTCTGTGGATAAGAATTCACATATTGAAACGGGAACAACGAACATACAGCGCGGCCTTTTGGCACGAAGGGCATTTGATACATATTGTTACAATGTGTGTCTTTATCTTTCATATCGAGGTGATAAATCTAAATCCATTAAAAAAATTTCAAAATATATTAAAAAGTCATTTTTGATTTCAGGTATTTATTAATTAGAAACGATTGAAAGAGGACATGCCAAAAATTTTGTTATAAACCCCTTTTAATTTCAGCTGAATATATCAGTCTCAAATCTAGGGGTTCTTTCCAGAACATGCATGTCCACATAGATACATTAATGTAGCAGGCTGTCCTCTCAAAAGACACTGATCTGCCGAGTAGAAGAATCGTTTCTAAATATATATATTATATAAATAAAGACGCTGAGACGTCGCTGCTGGACAAAAGACGCGGAAAACTTGAGTTATCCGGAAAATCACTTATTTTCGTATTTCCACTTCCTGATATTTTCTGATACAAAGATATTTCCACTAAAAATAAGTCCCTACCACTTAATTCTCTGTAAAAATCCCATTTTTCGTTCACAAGTCATTTGAAATATTCAATTACTTCACGAGAAGTTCCCAATTTATCTTTCATGTGGAATGGCACTAAAAGTGCGTTCTAAATAATTGAGCAGGAAATATTACCTTAATCTTCAGTTAGCGAAGCGTCCAAGTTCCAAAAAACTCGCGAAACTGCGTGTAATTTATCTGAAGTAGTTGAACAAGTTTCAATGGTAAATGGAGATAGTAATCCGCAATATGCTAGGCGCAAGGGAATTCATCACAGAATGCAATTATCCAGATGCATATGTTTCCTTTCTTTGTTTACCAAGGTAACATTCATACCTCCTACCCGAATTTTTTAGCCAATTAAACGGATATAGCAGCTAGTTTGAGTAATGGAAGTGAAAAATGTGACCCACCTGAGCGAGGCATAAGTCATGCAAGTTCTTTGAGAGCCAGCAGCTTACGCCAATCTCATTTTTAGCACGATGCTGAGGAATAAATAAAGTTATCCCGTTCCATCTTCTCAGTAAGACAATATCAACATAAGTAACAATATGTATATTAAATGCTAAACACGTACATTTCTATGATGTTCGATAACCATAATCCAGTTTCAGGTTAATTAAAAGGAAATTATTTCACAAATACTCGATTTTTATGAATTCCGGTAACCATGTAACAGTATAAGGTTCTTAGAAAGGAAATAATCCCGCGAAAAATCGACAGATGAAATATGCCACAGAAAAAGATAACGAGCACAGTTTTTCAGCCAATTAGAAAAGTGACTTTCCAGTTTATAACCGGGAAAAAATAACAACAAAATGTGTCAAAAAGAAAATTCCGAGAATAGTTTTGTCACTAACATGTTTTCATTTATTGAATTCTAAAAAATATATATAGGGATATAATGGAATACGATCTAGTTTAATTCATTTGTTGATTATATAAAATTTCACCTTATCATGTAGACTTCACGTAGACTTATCTGTCACAAACGTTCACGTAGACTTATTTATAGAAATGATGACAAAAATCATGCTGAATCATCTTGCCAGTATTTCATCACCAGGAATCATCTATTAAAAGAATTGTTTGCTGCAACTTTCAAACTCATTTTGAAAATTCTCAGAGACTTCAGCAAACCATTCTGCCATAAGTCATCATAAAATGATCTTTCATATTCATTGAGGGTTACACAAATATCAGTATCAAGATTTCAAAAAAGTTTTACTTTTTTTATCAACTGGCTCGAGACACAGCGATTATATTTTATTTTTGGCGGGACTAAATTTGAAATCATATAGAAAATGTTTCATCCAGTAAAAAATTGATATAAGTGTCCATCTGGTGAAATCTCACCGTAATGGAATGAATGTTCAGTGCAATATCCAATAATTTCATTTAACAGGCGTGATTTTTCCACATCTTCACAAGGAATGCTAACATGATCATCTTCACAAGGAGATCATGAGAAACTGGAATAACATTCCGCATTAAAGAGCACTTAAGAAATGCCAAGTCACACGCTTTCTCAAGTACAAACAACGCTTATATTACAGCAAGCCAAATTATTATTTGTTTACTTCTTCAATTTTTTAAAGTATTCTATTCCATTCCATGGCAAATTCGGCGACTCCTGTCAAAATCTAAGTGAATTATTCATGATATCGAGGAGACTTCCTATAAGTAAAAATACTTCCGTGTTACAGATACACTGAGAGCAGTGTGCTTCCCTCCAGAAAACAATACCGATTCCTTTTATGATCCCAAGGCCTTCAATTCAAGTAGCTTTCCAATGCTCAAGGTTTCTTGGTTTTTGCCCATTAGGCGGCTTTGATAACCATTCACCCTATCTGGATTCCCGACTGAGAGGTACTTGACATTTTGATTTTCTCAAAAATATACCTCAATTTCCCCCTCGATGATCGCCTGGGAGAAGAAAACTTGTGGTCAGAAGAATGATCGCGTTTGATCATCGCATCATTATATTCTTTAATCTAGATGAAAACATGAGGCAACTGAATCTCGTATCTCAAAATTTTCATCTCGGATTTTTCTACATGTAACTCGATTCTCATCGACGATAATAGGCCAAAGATAGTGACTCCGTCATGATATACGTCAAAATACGAAATTTTTGGGAAGGACTTCATCGAAATTTAGCCATGTCTCAATATTCTACTTGCTGATGTAACACCTGTTACGTTTAAATTATAATAAAATTAAATAATCTAACTCTAATGCTTAAACTATCACCGTGCACATTAAATCAATTTCACATTTTCTAGATATTGACATTAACGCGTGAAAACATTTCCTGGTAAATTAACATCATCAGGGTTGGATTTAAATCCGAACTCAATATTTTTTCTCGATTTTTGGAATATATCTCGATCTCGATATTAGGAATTATTTCTTCTCGATTTTTGGAATTGTCGCCCTTATTCCACCCGATTCTTTTGCATTTCAGAATATTGAACAATGTTGCAAGGGCTGTTGGTCTTCGTGACTACTGAGGACGGAGCAATATTAATTGTTATTAAATTTTTCAAAAGCCATTTGTAGCACACTCCGAGCCAAGATTTTCACATTTATCGCTTTGAAAGTTTGTTCACATATCGTCCGGCGATAGCAAACATACGTACATTCTGAAACTGCAGTTGTCTCTTATCCCTTAAGGCAAAAGAATTCCCAGACGTAATAAGTATGACGATAGAGCATAACTTATTAACTTATTTTCAACTTCTAACTTCATGTGAACCAGCAGTGTATGAGAGTAGAAGAAAACCGTCTCTCCCCAAAAAAGAGATGAATGTGTAAGCATGAGGGCGCGGAAAATTACAATTAGTAATTATGGAGCAAGCAATTTTATCAAGGACGGGTGCATGACATTATACATAGATTATAAAGTAAAAGGTAAGCCACTTCAGGTAATTTTATCATGCGTACATACACGCTTACTCTGAAAATGCAATACAAAAAATAAAATCATCACTCGCCAATTATGCTAAAGTCGATGAAATAAACAGAAATAGATTTCCTTTGAACTTACTACCATCGAATCAGCATGATTTTTGGTTGAAAGGCATATCACCATTCAGTTATTGCACTCAATTTTGATTCCAAAACGACAGCCATTTCAAATGGATTAATAGCCAAAACTATGCCTTTGAATTTTTTTGGAACATATCAAGGTCCTATTTTTGACAGAATCAATTAAAACGCCTATTTATTTTTGGTTAGCATGAAACTTCAAGCAAAAAAACTTTGTTAAGATCCTTAATTTTCAATTGAGCCATCATACTTTGTAATTCATCATTTTCCTAAAGAAATAGCATTAAACTGATAGTGATACCACGAATATCATTTCCACTAATATTTCGGGATGAAAATTGACCGAAATCCAAGGGAATATTAAGCGCAAGACCTAGCATATAATTTTGACATTAGCTTAATGGTTTCTAATATTTTTACTGGGACACTTCAATTTAAATTTCATCTACTTTACATTAAATTTGATTTTTAAAAAACGCGCAATACCCCCTCATCCTTCCAATGCCGTGGCTAATTAATACACATCTGAACATGTCTCTTAACCCTCTTTCCCTACGCTTTTTTCTCGGACATAATAATGCTTCTTCCTCGTACGCATTCGCTCCCGGCTGACGAGGAGTTTGCAACGGTGGCGTAGACACCGTTCGCCATGAGAACAAGCGAGGGCAAGCGAGCAGGCTTATCGAATTTGTTTATTCCGAATAGGAAGGTGGGTTAGCCGAGACGAGAGTGGTGCCCGGGAACACCAGGTGCTGCACTGCCATCGAATGAGGAGGAGTGAAAACCATGGACGCGGGTTGAAGCTAATGCTCCCCACTCCAAATGGCCACATTCCACATCGACCACTACTCTCCTTTCCCCCTTTTTGCAAAGATTGGGAAAGACTGGGAATGCCAGATTATATATTTTTTTCTTTTCTCGCAAAAAAAAACTTTTAGATGTGAACGTTTTTAAAAATTTCGTTCGCACTAATTATAATTAGGCTATCATAGCCTATGGACACCATGGATAGAAAGTGCAACGTTAGTAGGCACTAGGCTAAACAACGATTGTCTGTGTGTAACCCATGACTTAAAAATTGTGAGTGAAATTTAAATGATTTAGTATTTTAAAAATGAAGAAAAATAAGTATTTGGTAATGATTCCACACTTTATTTAAAGTAAAACGACCTAGGTTTCGGCATATCATGCCATCATCATAGTGTTGATGTGTGTGTGAATGAGCGAGGTGTAAATGTATAAGAGGGCTGCATAGCCCTAATTTCGTCTTAAAAAGAAAGTCGACATTATAAATTTATTATAGGACGATATGCCGAAACCTTGGTCGTATTACTTTAAATAAAGAGTGGAATCGTAACCAAGTACTTGTTTTTCACTATTAAGGAGTTCTACCGAGTAACGCCAGAGACAGTGCCTTATATTTAATTTATTTTATTTGTTATAGGTGATTAACACGTTTCTTGCAGAGACTGAAGATATCAACATTTTTTATCTTAAAGCTACCTTTTAGCTTAGTGGTGTAAGTGGACTCACACCACTTACAACCTTGCGTTGCATAGCCTTAATTTCGTCCTAAAAAGAAAGTCGATATTATAATTTTGTTATAGAACGATATGCCGAAACCTTGGCCGTTTGTTGACAACTCTCTTTTGAGCTAGATTCTTCCAGAAGTTGTCTGAGTGTGTGAGTGAGTGATTTTTTGAGTGCTTGTGTGTTTGTGTTCATAACCCAGGCATCCTTAGCGGGGTCCCATTAGCCCTAGCGAAGGATCCCTATTTGGGTTGAGTGTGAGTGTCTGTGGTTGTCACTGGCGAGGAAGTAACATTCGCGTAAACCACCACAGGGGTTTTCTGGTCGAGGGGTTGTGGTTGGTCACTGCCGTGGAATTGATTTTTTACAGCAAACCAACACAGCAATTGTGGTGAAATATTGACGAGTGGTGCCAATTTATTACGGCCATTGGAGATTTTTATAACTTGTCACTTTAAGAGGCCGTAGAGCTCACGTTTCCAAGACTTTAGCAGGGCGTTGCAAAATACTGCGAGTATTGCAATCTCCCTTACTCATAACATGCACGCATTGTGTACATTTTATACTTTTTTTATTATTCGGTGCGAGATTAACTATGAAAATAAAAAAGTTCGAAGGGTATCAGCAGATATTAAAAATAAAAACAGAATTTCATGCCAAAGATTGACCTTTTCTTAAAAACTATATTTTATCTTAATATATTTTTAATATATACGAACCAGAATTTCAAGTTTTTCAACTTCTAATTACTATTTATGCCTAACTTGCAAATTAGTTTTACTTGCATCTCTTTGCTTTCTCTTTGCTGCTCTTTAGTGCAAAATAATTCTATAAGTTGTAACTATGATAGACATTCTAAATACGCAAAGAGTTATAACGAAATATAGGTATGCGTTGTACAAGGCACATTGATACCTATACACATGGTAATTACCTTAATTGGCACTTGAAGCTCCGGAAATCGTTTCAATTATCATTTAATCTTTCTTTGAAGGGGGGAGGGGAGGAAGAAATTTAACTTTATGTGCTCAGCCTTCATCTCATAGTTTAGTTTAAGACTAGATGTAATTCCCTTATACGATGGAAAAATTCGGGGAAATTACTTCACGTAGGTTTCCGCATATCGCAAAAAAACGACACAATTTATTCCCCTCATTGGATATGCTGCCATTTTTCACTCACTCTACTGGATATTCTTTCCTTCCGTCGGTTCCTCTAATTACAACTAGTTAGCAACTTGCATTAAGAGGCTTAGGTTTCCAATCGCTTATTCATGCAAACATAACCTTCAAATGTATTTATCATGGAAATTCAGTGGGAATAAATTAGTATGATTTTGTAATTAAAAATACATCAAGTGTAAGGGTGGGTTTATACTGGCAATTTTCTTTTCATGTTTATACAGGCAATTTACTTTTTATGTTTATTCTGCAAGAGCTTGCGGGGGATAGTACTCTGGCAAATACCTTTCACAAGTTAGTGTAGACCAGATTGGTTTCCGTTTTTATACTGGCAGTAGTACGCTTCTGCAAGCGACTTGCCGAAAATTGTGCAAGTTCTGCAAGCAAACTCTCAGAGCCGTTTACGCTTTCAATTTTTGTCAATAGTCGCTAGCTGTAATTAACTTGTTCGTTTAAAATTGCCAGTAGGCAATAGGCCAGTAGGCAAAAGGCCACCCACCTTAGAAAAGAAGAATACTATGCATGCCTCATCCTTACATTGCATAATAAATAGATTTTCTTAATATCAGCTGTAATTAATCTTCATTAAAAGTAGATGATAGATACTATTGGAGTCTAAAAAAACTACTAACAATAAGTAGGAAATTGCGAAGAAAAAAACATTAAAAAAGGATCTATAAGACCCTATTACAGCCCATAATACTCTACGGATCTGAAGGATAGTTCCTAACAAAGTCCTCAGAAAGAAAACTAAATTTTCGAAAATAAAGTTCTAAGGAAGACTTTTGGAGCAATTTTTTGAAGGACTGGGTTGGAGTATAAGAAAAAACAGAGAACTGAGAAAAAGTTATACCGACCCTGATATAATAGCATTATAAAAAGCAAACGTTTAAGATGGCTATGCCACGTATTAAAAAGAGACAGCAACAAGTATGGTTAAACAAGTCTGGAATGGTAAACGTGACGGGAGAAGGACTGTGGAAAGACCCAACCTCCGATGGGGAGACCAGTTGGGAAAGGACCTGAGAAGACTAGGAGCAGGGATGGAGACTGCCGTAGATAGACAAGAGTGGAAGCGAATCTTTGGCGACGCCAAAAACCATCTTGGATTTGTGTGGCCACAGGAGTAGGAGTAAGTAAATGTTTTCATGGATTTTTCAATTCACTCAAATCTATCTTTCTGTCGGTCAGCGCAGTTTTTGGGACTTCCAGGCGATCTAAGAAGTCCTTGACACAGAAAATTGGCTTGATGACTGGTCATGACCTAAAACTGGCCGAAAAAAAATAGTAAAAACCCCAGGCAACAAACTGGAGCCCTAGGTTGAACCCCTTTAAACCCCACATGGTCAACTATTAGTTCAATAAAAATAGCATTGGATTGTGAACGGATTTCTTTTAATGACTTTTAAATTATCTGTACTCAAGAAATAAAGTTTAAATTTATATAATTGGATAGCAGAATTAATGTAAAACCGGTAAAAATTATTACAATATCAAGAAAAAACAATTTGAAGGGGATGCTGCTTTTTACCAAAACGTGGAAAATTTTATCCCCATAAGGAAAACACTGAACTCGGAGCAGAGATATACCCTTTGGCCATTTTAAATTACTTGCACTCAAGATATAAGACTGAAGCTATTATTGCCACGTGGCTTCAAAAATGCAGTTTTGAACTCTTGGATTCGAATTTCCCCTGCGCTCCGTTTGTGTATAAAAATTGTACTTTTTTACTTCAAAATAGTCCTAGTGTTTCTATTTGAAAAATGTAAATTTGTTAACTTCCTTGGGAATCACATCATGGAATTTAAATGGAAACTTCTGACTGAGGCCTTCATCACTTTGATTATTTGATTACTATTAAAATTAATTTTTTTTTAAATAGATTTTTGTAGGGGTATTTTCCACCACATCTCTCAATGTGGGGTTTTGGATCCTAAATAGTACATGCATGTTGCTCGTCACATGATGAGGATTCATTTTATTCTATGTGAGAGAGATTTTGAGGATACCGGGACTAGCCAGTCCTGAACACCTTGTTGCCTCCCTCAAAGCCCTCAGAAATCCACAGGGGAGAAAAACGCCATTGTAGCTTAATTGTTAAAAGCACTCGGTGAGAAATTTAGGGGTCCGGTTCGACTTTCGGTCAAGGCGAGAGATTTTTCCTCTGTGGAATATTGAATTTCTACGTAAGAGCATTGATTATATCTTCTTATCGTTGAAATAGAAGTGGCACCTTCTCCCAGTATTATCATAAATTTTCATGTTAACCAAAATTTGTACTCATATTTTGTTCAGGTTCTCCAAATGATAAGTGAGTGGCTAGAGTTCTATCTGCTCAATGGCAGGAGTTTGAATCCCGGTAATCTCGGAGACTATTCAGAGGATCGGATCCTTACTTGGCTTACAAGTGGAGTAACTAACTAAGAAAATACTCTATTTGTAGGATAGAGCCCTAAACTGTCGAATTTAATGTGTATTTCGTAAATAGCAGGGAATTTCTAGGGTAATTAATGAATAATTCATGAAAATAAATTAGAGGAAGACAAAAATCCTGGTATACTGGAGGGAGAAGGGAGTCACACTAGGAGGTGAGGAATTAGAGCATCTTTTCCTACCTCTGTAGAATCATGACTTGGGACGGAATAAGTACAACGGACTTCAAGTGAGGAATAGGCCACGCTAAGAAAGCGTTCATAGTGAAAAGATGATAGGACATCAAACGAGGAAACAGTGTGTGAAAGCTTTCGTGTGGAGGGTGGCAGTCCATGGATCAGAAACATGGACCATTGGAAAAGCAGATCATAAAATACCAGGAGCTTTCTAACGTTGCCTGTAGTTCTCCAAGCTTCCCTATCTATTTATAGTTCACTTACTCGATAGTAGTCATTTTCTGTACTTTACTCTTTAATTGTATTATGTTTTCATTCCTTGGCCTTCCTCTTGGGACTTTTCCTTATATTTTTCCTTAAATTTTACTCCACACATACGCCAGAGTGGCTTATGATGTGTCCAATCCATCCAGATATCATTTTCTGTTCCTCTTCTTTATTTCTTATTTAATCCGCTTATTAGATCTTCAGCAGCCGTCTCCAACATCAGGCTAACAAAAAAGGCTACAAAATAAATACACGAAATCGTTAATTACACTAAACTGATTGCGGAGACCCTCTTAGTCTGTATAGCCAAACACACAAAACACTACGTAGGTATCACAGTAAAGAATAGTGGATCGTAACTTTCGGTTAACTACTGTGTCATCAGACATAACAGCGTGTTGTCGCAGAGTTTGGGGAGTTTACAAACACTTCACCAAGTGGACCATCGGTGAGTGCTCTGGGCTTGCGCATCCTCTTAATCTGTTTGACGTTGGAAGAAGACAGCGCACTAAGGTACCCTTTTAATTAAACTTGTTCCATGAGATGGCCGTTAAACTGTCCCATATGGCCCATCCCTAACCACCTTCACAGGAGAAAGGTGATTTTTTGGTGAAAATTGAACTCTCGCAATGTACCAACGGCAAAAGGTAAGTTGGTATGAAAACACAATTTCCAATATTTCACATTCTGGAATTTTGGCAAAGTTGTTTCACAAATTCAACTGGGAGCTAATATTATGGTAAAGGGTGAGTGACGCTGAAGACTGATTTGCATTCATCAGAGCAAGAAACTTATGGCTATCTCATAAAGTGTGCAAAGGACTAAGGGTATGCCCACCTTCCAAAAAAGGGAGATTTTCTCTGCCTAACTTTGAAAATAAAATTATACTTTACAGGCTACTATTATTAATACCTCTGATATAATTATCTTAAAGTCAGAATTACATGTATTCCTTTCATCACCTCTTAAAGCAATACAGCTCGTTATGAATTTAGTTCTGCTCCGGTGATTTCCTGCTCTTCTTATCACAGAGATTGTAGCAAAATTCCAATGCCTGCATTTGAAATCTTATCTGCCGATCAACCCTTTTGAAAATTTCTTCAAAATATTAACTGCACGATTACGTGGAGTCTAATATGACAGAGAAAAGGATTTATTTCCCCCATGCACGCTATACAGCTGATAATTAATCTTATTTCCAGGAATTTGTGCGTTGTCTACTTTATTCTAAGGCAGAATAATCATGAATTACGTGGCTACATTCCATGTAGGAGCATCCCCATCCACAGTTACTCAGGACGCGCTAATTTGGGTATACACATTTTTTCCATGGGCTCCGGGGAGGAATCTGATGGATTCCGATAAAGGAATATTGAGTCAAAAAAACCAGTAGCCTTTATAACCCGTGGCAGGACAGCTTTAACCACTTATGGAGGCACGAAACATTCGCCAAAGGTGTAAGCTTCCAATACAGCAGAACATATATCCGACGCCCGCTAGCGCAACACATTCCGATAGACGTAAATAATCCACTTGCTCTAATCAATGCCGGTAGCAGATGAATCGAGAGAAACAACTAGGATATGAGGAAGTAGTATTTGTTCACTGTAGTTTTAATAAATTACAACAATACAGTCGAAATTACTAAAACTAATGGCAAAATAATCACTAAAATAACTTTATGGGGTGGCTTTAATGGAGATAAACATTTCTCTCTAATTCGCTATCAATAATAATCAATGGCGAGTTATTAATGAGTTTAATACATAGATATATTTATTTTTTATTATATAGGGAACAATGTGGATATGGAACAATGATATGTACTTGCTATGAGAAAAATCGCTTCTTCGCTCCGTTGAAACCCTTGCAGGCTGGACTTTAACCCGTGACTCAATGATAAGCAGTCGAGTACAGTACCTCGACGTCACCGAATCCGACGATTAAGCACTCGTTCCGCCATTATTTATCACACGTGGCTCATCGGCAAAGGAGTTTGAGAAATGTACAAATTTAACAAAGCATTTGGCTCAATTATTTACTCCACGTTCAATTAAAACAAGAGAAATTTCGAAATGCATAGCTTTTAACGTATGTATGTGAAATTAAAAGATCGCGTTGCTTGGACACATTAGGGCTGACATACCAATATAAAAAAGAAGCGACGCAGTTGTTAATGCTTACAGAATTCACAGTTTGGTAAGCAATTTAAAAATCCTGTGTACGTCATACAACGGGATTTATTGCAATATTTTCATTCATTACAAGATCAATTGTAGTGAAGAATAGCTTGAACTATAGATTGGCGTGAAGATATATTTTGAATATTCAAACTATTTCTAGAATTCACCATTTTCGCGGAATATAATATATACTGAATTAAAACGCGGAATTTTTAAGGCATAAGTACTTGTAATTCAAAAGTGTTCAGTTTTTCTATTATTATCTGAAGTGACCTATCGGTGGTAATTTAAACCACTACATTTACATGGAATCGCATGCCAGAAGTTTGAAGAATGTTCCGGCAAGCTTGGAAATCAATCTCAGTGATAAATATAACCCTTAAAATTTCATGTAAATGGACAGTTATGGTTCAATTTCATTTCGGTACATGAAGCCTACGCGAAAAACATATAAAAAACTAATGGAAAAACTTTAATTTTTCAACGATCTGGTCAGAAGCTACGGCATGTTTTTTTTCTAAGAGATGATTTCAAGCTTTATTTTGGCAACAAGTACTTGGCTGAAGACCATGTTACTCCTACGATGCTTTCAAAATTATTATTATTATAAATATGCATTATCACATTAAAGTGAGCAGCATCTGTCTTACTTGAAAGAAATAATATTTATCTACCTATTTTATGCCTTTAAGTTCCCATTCTGTTTAATTTTAGTTATCAGACGATCGAAAAAAGTATGAAACATTTCCTATGGCGGAAGAAAATATATGCCATGTATAACTAGGAAAAAATGGTGTCCAAGAACGAAATTGAACGCAAAAATCGGGGGAAATATTTTTTGGGCATTAAGTAATAGGTAAGTGCTTGAAATAGACGAAAGAAAATAAAAAACAATAGACTGCACGAAAAGAAAGAAATCTTGGTTTGGGAAAAGGAACGCTATGAGACGAGGTGAGGGAGTCGGCTCGATCGAATTTTAATGCGCCGTTTCCACACGATGAGAAAAAGAGAAGATGACGGTAAACAAAAGAGCGCCGCGCCCGCAGCTAATGGCTGAGAGGATTAATTTTCGAGAGTCTTTTCATTCGAGTTTATTTTTTTCGTATCCCTTTATTTAGGCTTCACTTGATTTAAGGTCTTCCCGGTGCGATGTTCTACCCGGTGAAAAATGATAGAAGGGCCATGTTCCGATACATCGATAGCAATGAGCGATTTTCCGAAGATTTTCTGGCCATCTAAGTGATAATCATCCAACATCTACAGTTTGTCTTCAGCATGAAATAAATGCCTGCAGAATCTGACAATGCATTGCATAAAAACATCATGTTCATAGAAATATGAATGGCTTTAGAACTCACGATGTTTACATTGAAGGCTCTAGTAAATAAGGCTTATTTTTATATTTTAATTGACCCAAAAATATATTATGTAGAATAACAAGCCTGATTAGTCTATCATTATTATTTGAATGTGAAAAGTATGAATGTACAATACATCTTGTGCTATTATTATGAAATTAACACGTAGCGATGCCCTGAGTTTTACCTTTTTGCCAACCCCACCAATAACCTTAATATCAGCAGTACCTACAGCAAAATCATGGCTATGAACAAACTTTTACTACAAATTTAACAAAAGAAATCGTATTTTAAAGTTTGCTTGGCACTCTAAGAGTTACTACAGCATATAGGACACAAGGTAAAATCTTCAAATTTGAGTCGATTGTCATTTAGGAGAGAAATGCCGAGTTTGGGACCTGTTGCTTGTTTGTAGCTTAAAATATTTTTTCCATCTCATTGTGCCAAGCACATCGGACATGCGGGGACAATGTGCGGCTAATGATGCAGAAAGCCTGACAAAAGACCTTCATGTCGTGTAGATCGTTAAGATAGAAGGGGCTCCGATGATTGGAAGTTTGGAGCAAGAACCTCACAGAAGATGATTGAGGAGGAGAGAATGAAAACAACCTACACCAATTCGTCAAAGGCTACGCCAATTTTTTTTCAAATTTTACTCGGGAAAAGATTAATCGTTGAGAGTGAGCCGTTACATAAATTAGATAATCAACTACCGTGCAAAATATGAGGTGATTTTTATTAATAGGAGGAACACCATAACCAAATAATCTACCAAATTAGACCTGATTTCACAAAATCGTCCCATTTATAAACCTCTATATCGTTAAGCAACTATATTCTAAAACTTCTCTTTCATCCTTAGATTAAAATCTTCAAATCTGACAAATGGGAATAGTACACGTTGAGAGACACCTACTTGAGAACAATCTTGTAAGTGCCGTTGCACCTGAAATTCTACGTCCTTCCCAAAGGCATGGCAATGGATGTTCCCCAGCAAATATAAACTATCCTGCTCTCTGTAGAACAATGCATCGAGCAACCATTCCCACAACCCTCCCCACTTCTTCCCGACAAAATAGCAGTAAAAAGCAATAACATTTCCTACACCACCAGCCCTTGATCTTCGCTTCTACCGGCGCCCGCCTTTCTGAACCTTCCCCGAACATTCATAACCCCTCCTCTTAACTACGGAAACAAACAAAAAAATTAACATCCATTCTTTGAATTTTGGACCTGATGATGCCGTAAGTTGGCATAACCTGTCGTAAAATAAGGAGAAAAACCTTTTCTCTGTTATTTCAATTATGTACCTATTTGATGTATCACTTAAAATATCATATAACAAAAGATGTTTTGCTGAGGGTTTGCTCTGCTTTTGTAGAACCATTGGTGAGATATGGCTTGACTACATGGTACTGTACAGCAATAAAAATAAAATAAAAATAATACACAATAAAAATCATAGAAAATACTCAAAATAGGATTGTAAAAATTATATATAGGAATGACAAAAATTTAGGTGATGATGAAAGAATTAGAAACGTTAAAGTTGCTTATAAACATCTAAATATATTACCAATTGATAAATTGTTTGATTACATATTGATAATTGAAAATTATTACAGTGATAAATATAAAGTACCAAGAGTAATAGAGCATTCAATGGCTTTGAGGAATTTGGATCCCTATCAATATCCTAAAATATTCAATACATATGGTGAGAGGAGACTCTGTAATAAAATACCAAAATTATTAAAACAATTATATAGAAATTCCCAAGGATTCCGAAGCATGTAAAAACTAAAAACTGAATGTAAAAAAATGTTTCTAAATTGTATTTGAGTATAATTATATTTATGTAACTTGAATTTGATCCACCTTTGTACATTTCACTATGTGCATCAGATCTATAAGAGTATGCTGAAGTAAGCACCTTCTGACGAGCATTGTGCTCAGAAGGACTTCTAACGTGTTAATGTTTATTCTTTTCTACTTTTCTTGGATCATTTTATTTGTTTGCTTGTATTTACACAATTGTTTTTTTTCTGTATTTGTAATATCGTTTTCTGTATTTGTACTATTGTTTTCTGTATTTGTATTTTTACTTTTGATAACATTACTTGTGATAATTGCAATAAAAATAAATAAATAAATCTATATGTTGCCTTTGTTTCAAATGCTAGCGATAATTTCCTTGTACATTTATAAATGCTACACAGCAATGTTCGCTTTTGAGACAAATATACTTTTTATCTTTAAATAATCAACCTTTGAAAGACAGCAAACATAGCATTAATTAAGATGCTTTTCAAGCATTTATATCATCAGGACATGTTTTCAACGAGCAATGCAAACGGTTACATAACGTCTCGAAATTTTGGAATACACATAACATCAATAAGTAGGTACTTAGGTAAATTTCAAGGTAGAATGATCCTTGTAAATAAATTTGTAAAATATGATATTAAAATATTAGTATTCTAATACTACAATATGTACGATTCTTTGTAATAAATGTCTGAATTCAAATATTTGTAACTTGCCGCTCTGTAATTTAATAAGGAACCTTCTGATAAGCCATGTGGCTTAGAAGGACCTAGTTTGTATATGACTTATAGGCACTTAATAAAAAAAATTACCTTCTTTAGTATACATACTTACGAACACATTTCTTCGTAAAACTGGAAGCTTGGAGACAGCTTATATATTAAAATTGAGTTCCTGGTGGGAAAGGAAACAATGCTAGGTGGGTCGTTCTGTAATCCCTGAGTATATATCTCTCAAATTTACACGTGAATAAATAAATCACTATCGCAAATAAATTCTTCGCTAGGTGTGGCCAAATGAAACTTCGCCCACACTCGTAAAATAGCTTATTCCGGCACTGCTGGCTCTACTCTTTTATCCACGGGGATATTTTGTAACTGAGGAGGCTTTATCAATACCGTGTGGAGGATTGCTTGGGAGTCGAGGGTGGGTGGTGTGTGGATGGAGGACAATCTCTTCTGTCTTCGACCCATCATTTCACGTTCCTTCCACCCACGTCCCGCCATCTCCTTTCCTCCCCTTGAGCCCTGGAGACTCATCGAAGACAAAGAAGCAGCGCGTGCGTTCCCGGAATACGTCGCGGGTAAAGCGACCCTGATTGGCGTTGGCTCATCTCCACCCGGTTGACCTAAATCACCTTCCTCTCTCTCCCTTTGCCTCGAATACGATGATGGCGTCGTTTTCGAAGCAATGCGACGGTCACAATAGGAGTCGTCTCGAGTCACCGAGAGATGCCTCTCACTTGTCTCTTTTCTTCGTCTCGTTTCCTCCTAAGTCCATCTTCCGTTATTAACCGTGCTCTATTTCCGGTCCATTTTATATTGTCACCCATCCATTGATGTCATATTGGTGCGTATCATCTTGTTCGACTACACTAAACGCGAGGGAATTTTCAGAAAGAGAATTGCGAGTGTAAAAGAATTTACTTTTTTTGTGTGGCAACGCATTCCAAGAGGCAGTCACCTATATCTACAAAATAACAGATGTGAAAATGATCCTTTGATCCTCCGTGATTCTTGTTATCCTTCAAATATGCCAAAATATATGACTGTAACCGCATTTTGGGGCTCATCGGAGAGTATTTTGTTATTTTGCTTGTTATTACTTTTATTCAATAGACGATTTACATTCAAATTTGCAACCAGCTCTCCTATTATTTTTCCCTTATACTTTGTACGTTTGACCTTCTCTTGTTATGCCTGATCCACTACATTTTGTTACCCAAAGTCTCAGCTTTACAACATCTGATTAGCGCTAAAGGTATGATTACTTGGCCCTTTCTTTAACTTGACGTCAACTGAGGATTTTGATTTTATGTATTACATCAAACTATCAGTCAGATTCCGTGAGCGTAATTAATCGGATAACGTGCTTATTCACTTCGTTTTTCATACCAAATAAATATTATACCTACCAGAAGTTATAAAATCTGGCCCAAGCGTACACTGCTACCGTATTTTAACTACGCTTTGAGCTTAATTCGATCTGTTTTTGATTGACAACTGTTATGACACTGGTCATTTACATGTTACGGTTCTATTGCCTCTTGATTCCTCTGATTTATGTATCATTGCGTGAGTTAGACATCCCATTTTTTTAATCTTAGCTTACTTTAATCGTTTTCTGAATGCCCCCCACTAACCCACCCAAACCAAACTCACCATCAAAATCAATCCCTTACTTTTAGTGGTTGCTTATTATCATGCCATATACACTACTAGCGTAGGATGCCAAATTATAAATATGCTACTGATTTCATCCGAAAATTTGCGCATTTGTAACGGTTTTATACCTGTGCTCACTTCAAGGCTATTCGCTGGCACTAAATGTTTTTAAAGGCCAACGCGTAGGTACTGGTTTCCAAACCAATTTTCCAGTTTTACAACGTATCTACGTAATTTCAAAACATGCCACAGAGGTCCGTCAAAGTCTTCATTTTAACGATAGTTGCATAAATGATGTATTTCGTGGCTTCGATGGATGGGGCTTTCAATTCGCCAAATAATGCTATTCATTTGAAGCTTCAATTGCTAACATGCGTAAGTGCTACTTCAAATGTCGCGCCGTTTCGAACGACCTAGTTACCGCGTAACGTTTCCACCGCATATATCTCATGAATTTGTGGAGTGTATCATTTGATGGAAATTTATAATGATTCTCTTGCTTACGGGTAACCTCAGGACACGTACATTACCTTGAGGTGCAGAGTGGAGAGTTGCTAACATCGTCTTCGGGCAAACGTATTGCCTAATTGCTGTACATTATTTTTAGGTTATCAGTCTTTCTTAATGTTACTATGGATCTTAAAACGCGTGCAGTGATGTAGCCAGGCCATACATCACTGCACCCCCAACCACCATAAATTTGACATTGCGACGTATTGATAAATGTGAAACGGGGACAGAGAAACAAGAAAATGTTACTAGCGTCTACCATGTATTTCTGCAGTGTTTGAGAAAATATCGGAAGACGGGAAATGATATGGTTCCCATAACTTCAAACGCTACTCAGAAGACAAAAAACAAAGCGCATTTCTCCTCTTTTTTTCTGTCAACGATCGTCGCGGGCTAGTGTTTTTCGAAACGCCTCATCTATCTTCCCAGACGTCTCGGCAGACTTCACGCCTGAGAAGAATTCAATATACTTCCCTCAAAAGCTGTTACCTACTCAAACGCGGGACAGTATTCCAGTGAGCTATGGAGTGGCAAGGGCACACCACGACCGCAACGCTCATAGATCAGCAGTTCTTAACCTAGGGTACGCGGAACCCTTGCTGGAGCGTGAGAAAAAGCTGAGTGATGGCAGAGGTGTGGCGAGCATATTTCAATACTGCAAGGGGACCAATTGATTTGGATACCCTTTAACCAGCAGTTCCCAATCTGTGCTACGCGTATCCTAGAGGGTATTTAGGTGGTGGTTAAGAGGTACGCGAAAAATACTTAAATAATGGCGGAAGTTAGTTTAAAATAGCAGAAAGAATATGAATAACGAGATTTTACCTGCAAGAGTAGGGTAACTTTTGATGAAATGGGCAACTGAAGTGTAAGTAAAACAAAAGTTGTGAATCGATGCTCAAGACAAATGAGCTACAAAGGGGCAGGAAATTTAAAGAAATTGTTGTGAAATACTTACTTTAGATGAACAGTGAAAACGATAGTTTGATAAGACAAGTGATATCGGGTGTCAATGATGTTTTACGAAATAGTTCTTCAACGGACTTATTTAAAATTATAGTCTTAAAATTCTCCGACGTCTTATGCGACAAAAAGATTTGGAATATTAAGCGTTCACATTGGAGTAACTGTTTTATTTCTGTGAGTTTTATCCCAAGCTATATTGCCACCAAAACGGTTGTCTCATTGATAAAAGTCTTTTCCGGTGAATCTGATGTAGAAATGTTTCTCGGGAATTCCGCCTGGTGAAAGTTGAAGAAGAATTCAGAAGCCCTGAAAATGAAGAACAAGTGGTTCTTCGAAACGTCGGCAAATATGAAGCCTATTACCTGGTGGAATAACCGAGATTGATTTCTACAGTTGAATTATTGTTAAAGATGATGATTTCTAGGAATTATAAATTAAGGATTTAGTGTTATGAATTCTAAATTTAGCAGTTTATGGAATTAACTCATTATGAATGTAGCACTTTGTACCATATTGATGGAAACCGGAATATTGTAGGTAAAAATGATTCTCAATAATAAATAGACATTTTAAAATTTATGTCCTTTATCTAACAATAAGATAAGTAAATGCTTCAAGCAATGGAGCCTTTGTTTTACTCTGTATGAGGTCATTTGAGCATGCACTACTTTTATTTCATGAGGTTTGGCACACTCAAGAATCCCAGCACGTATTTTATCCCAGAAATGTGTAAGGTGAGTGTCACAAATTTCTCTACTTACGCCTAATTCATCGGAAATTACGATTAACTTTCACCATTAAAATCTGTCTTGCTGGTGCAAATACAAACGGAGTGGTACGAAAAATGGAGTAAAACAGAATACGTGCGTTGCCCACCATTGCCACCAGACTTTGTCTGAATCTATTTAAGTTGTATTGGTAGTTCTCCATTCGCTCTAGTGCGCTAATTACTTCCAGCGCTAGTTCCACTGTGCTTTGAAGTACTTTGCTCTCAAGAGTACCCGTTGGTCGGTTTAAATAATTGATGGGCAGGGGACCCTAATTGGTTAAATCCGTATGACTTGGGGTTTATTTGGTACAGCGTATCTCAAACTGCTAGTTAGCGGGGAATCACGGTCATCTCTTAGCTGGCTACTCTCGCCGACTGATCTGCACGAGGGTTCGGGTTCGACCAAACCAAGTACCCACTAAGCCGATACAGAGGTGTGAACTTCACACATTCAGTTTGAAACAGGAGCACTTATTTCCCCAGAGTCTGCTGTTTTCCGTGAAGTTCAACGCAGCATATAATCGGATTTTCAGTTCACGGCCTCCAAAGAGGCTTTACCCGGATTTTAACCCGGGGCTCTAGGGTCCATCGAAGCCGAAGACTACTCCCACTGAGCTTCCAAGACCTCTTACAGGGTAATTGCGGATGGATACGTCAGAATGAATAATTAGAGAAATATCATGGCTTTCGACCTAAGACACCGTGGCCACAAATATAATGTATTCATAACAAAATATTTGTGGTGTTATAAGGGGGATAAGAGAGGCTTTACGTTTCGAGAAGACGCTGGGCAATGAACAAAAGCTTTGAAAACGAAATGTTCTGTGAGGCTTATTATAGTATCAATTGTATGTCGTATGTAGATGTCGTCAGACTTCGTCTACTCATCAACAACACTTATTTTCATTTTTTTATTCGGAAATACTTCTATCTAGTACGTAGCAGATCTTGCAGCTTCCAGTCCTTTTTTCCTACCCCATTCATCCAACCAGCCTACTTTTGCCAACAGCACCCTGACAACCAAAACATTTTTCACAATTAATCAAAAATTTCCACACCAAAATAAATTAAAACAGTTAAACAAAAATAATACCGAATTAAAACAAAATCAAAACAAAAACTAAAGTAAGTCTCAAACATTACAAATAGTGTTCAAGTTGATGGTGGCTACTAGCGAGCAACGGAGATTCCACCGTGACTCTGTGCGTCAAAACAACTACATACTAAATTCCATATTTTTGTTAAATTGGTTTTAAATAATTTTGCTTTCGCTTATGACATGTGCTACAAAATAAAAACAAAAATTAACGTGGATAATATGCAGATTATTTCACGAATAAATTGATATTAATGAGCACTTTTTGATAGCCATAGACTCCGGATGCAGCACTATTTCAATGAAATTGCCACATTTGGACTTGAATTATCGCATTAATTAGCTCCTAGAATAAGGCGTTGAGATGCATCAATTAAATTTAATTACATAATATTATTATTAATTATATATTACATACTATTAAATAATTTTACGGAGGTTTTCGCTTCTTAAATATCAACAGTTTTCATTGTAAAAGGCATTTATATTTGAAGTTGTATCTCTAATTGTCACATTTAACACCACGTGGAAAGGTTATATTTTGTCATTCATATCAGATAGGGAAGACAGTTGAAAAAATAAATATCCCGAATATGAAATATACGACAATTATGCAGGTCTACGGTGGAACCACTTTCACTTGTTTTTGTTTTTTAATGGTTGTGTCATCCGGTAATCGCTCATATTTCCAGCCGTGATGAAGATTTACAATTAAATTGAAACGTCGGGAATAAGTGCACGAGTGATTTGAATTATTAAAGAATCTCTCGAAACACCTTAAACTACTCTAATTAAAATTGTTGCCGAAAAAAAGATAGGATATATTTCTAATGCTAAGAAAAATTGTAAATACTGCAGAAGTTAAAAACAATGGTTATCCGCGTATGAGGTTATAATAAATTAATTTATAAATCTTTAAATGTTAATTTTGATTGTTTCATCTTTTTTGTTGAGTTAAAAATATTCATAAGTGCATTAATATTGACTTCGTTACCTGTTGCACAATGTAAAATATGAAATTGTTAAATTTATACCTACCAACATCAAAGCAAAAAATACGCAATTTAAGAGACAGCAAACTCATGTTAAGTGAGATAATTTGGAAATAATTTCACTTTGTAACATTCCACAGAAATGTTATTTCTTACTAAGAAGAAATAAAACTTTCTATGACATATTACCAAGTGTAATTATTTTCTAAATTATCGCAGTGTGGTTCCATCAAATTAAGCCGGAAAATTTTGTGTTCATGTCCAATGATTTAGTTTTGTAACTTTAGATGAAATAGTCAGTAACCCCAAAGGATTGTTCTCAAAAGGGATAAATTCCTCTTAAATTTATAATTGTACTTGTGATTTTGTATAATAAACTAAGAAATAAATTATTTATTGTAATTATATAAGTGAAAGAGCAATGCAGGGACTTTTTTGTAACCTTTATGTCGACGTGTTGAAAAATTTCCACAACACCCATTCATCTACCGTACATTATATTTTGGATTAAAAATTTAGCATTTTAGTATGCACTGCTGAGTCATCATGTTCTTAGAATTAAATACCTACTTAACTCAGGTTGATGCTTTCAATATGATCGATAAAAATATTTAAAAAATTGGTGTGTAATGCTATTCATCATTTTTATATCTGAATCCAGTTATTACCGAACTAATAATGGGAGAATAATCAGAGTAAACAAAGTAATGGAATTATGAGAGGCTGTCGATAGCATAAAAATTGAAGATTCTTGACTCACGGAATTTCTCGGGAAGGGAATTCATTTGATGGAAAAACAAGGGGGAATGTTTTCATTTCGGATAAAAACTTTGACCTAAACTTTACTCATAAAACGTTCGTTAGCGTATCTGAGGGTCCCGGCTTCGAATCTCTCCTAAAACATGGGTGGTTTGCGTTTTTCCCCAATGAAAATTTACCGAGCCCATGGTTATATAAAATTTTGGCCAATGGGGGACTTTGAAAACCAAATTAGAGCCTCAGTCATTAAAAGTGCCATTCGTTTTTACAGCCACATTTTACACATGAAGCTCTCAATTAGGAGTAAAATGGCGCAATTGGATTTCTGTATCGTTATGACTACTGCCATTCAGAGCAAGGTGTTGCAATTACAGATAAGGCCCACTCAGGAATATTAAAAGTTGAAGTTGCGCTGTGAAGTAAGCGTTGCTTTGTGGGGATCCACCCGGGGGTACCAAACCTCGATGTTCAAAACCGTTACCAGCTATGGCCTACAGGTTAGCCAAAGGGAAATTTTTCTTGCTGGAAAAAACTTTATTTTCCTTTTGACATTATCTTTGTATACAGGAGGAAAATTAGCTTTTATGATGCATCAAACACAACAGATTCCGTAAAATTTTCCAAAATCCCGTAAATAAATATTGTTTTCAATTTCTCAAATTCGGAATTACATAGATTTTGAAATTATTTGACTGATTAATAATTTTTCAAAAATAAACGTAAAAATCCCCAACTTTACGTGGCCCCTTGTCTCACGGGAAATATATTTTCAAAATATTTTACGAAATCAGTCGCGAGACTACTTATTTCATATAGTCGTAATGATTTTTTTCAATCAATAATATCATGCTTTAGTGAACTGTTTTAGGAACTAGAATAGGTTTCATTTTCATAGACATAGTTCTATGAAATTTGAAGTAAAAATACATAAGTCAAGTTAACCGTGAATAAATGGCATTTTCTAATTCAAAAACAGGTTTAGATGACTTTAAATATATTCCTTAGCGTTAATTCACGTTATTCCACACAAGAAGCTCCATAATATGTACTTAAAACTAGCCTAAAAGAGAGATTACATTAATGAGTTATTATCAATGACAAAATAAAAAGATATCTGTACGTTTCAGCTTTAAAAAATTGCTTCACAAATGAAAAAAAAGCATGTAGTATCACGTAGTAGCAAATTATGCATGCATCAAAAATGCCGTATGATAGCATGCATAATTTCAGGATTATTGCATACTTTAAATTTAAATGCTTTCTGGTCTGTTGCTCTATTCCCTAAAAATAATATGATCAATGAAAAGGATAATATCATAATAACAGACTAGTCAGAGTCATTGAAAAGGTTTAGAAAAGCACCCAGCGTTCACACCCGGGCAAAGAATTGAAGATATAAGAATGCTAAGGTGTATGAGAAAATTATTGAGTCTGCCTAAAACCAATTTCATTTTTGTTTCAGTTTAAGAAAGCAGAAAGCATAAAATTGAGAAAATTACGAACGTATTAATTTTTACTAGCATTAATGATATTTTTAAATACAAGAAAAAACGTAAGCTGATGTATATGTATACACATATTGAGATTTTGTTAAATAATGCACGACTTTAATTTTATGACATGTATTTATCCAGTTTAGAAGTTAAGAAGAGAAAGAAATAGTGGGTACCTATTTATTTTTACGGTCAGAGGTACAAGCCCAGCAATCTACTTAAATAATTTCCTAAACACGCCGTCAATTAATTTCAGGTTAACTGACTTTGGTCTAATGAGATTCCTCCTTTCTAGCGAAAACGTAATTTGAAAAAAAATACAGCATATCGATAATTATATATACATGAACTGAGAACATTGAAAATTTCGTATAAATTGAAACATGCGGCAAAACTTCGGATAAGAAATTTAAGACTGGAATACAAAATAGCTATACATTTTGACTAGACAAGTACGAATCACTAACCACCTGAATATTTACCTACATTCACTGGTCAACGCCGCTGATGAACTGACTTTGTTCACACGAGGTTTCTATATTCTAGTGGATACTTTACTAGAAATAAAACACCGGTCACAATATTGGTAACTATGTATACATAAACTTAGAACATGTAAAATGAAGTATAGCTTAAATCATAAGGAAATAATTCTGTTAAAAAAATTTAGGACGAAGATAAAATGGCTATGTACGAGCCACTATTCATCTATATACTTCCCTAAATGCAACGGTCAGCAATTTTCAGATTAACTGACTTTGATCACATGAGGTTCCAACGTTCTAGCGAATACGTTACCGAAGTAATAATGGTCAACGCTCAAATGAAATTCTAGCGATCCGCAGACGCTTAAAATACAGAACAAAAGGCACTCGGACTGCGCACGAATTATTTTTTGAACCGCGCCATCTCTGTGCCTTGACCAGAAACGTCCCTTTTTTGTCATCCCCAACCTCTTTCTTGCCTCTCTATTTTCCATCTGGCCGTATGAAAATAAAAAAGGTGCCCGCTGCACTTTCCGTCTCGCCAGAAGCGAGATAACACACGTAAAATACATTCGAAAAGAAGTGACGTGTGACGGTGGACGAGCAGAGGAAAAACCAAAGCGTGGATAGAACAAAAAACTGAAGCAAAAACAAGTGGATAAAATATTTTTTCCTTCCCCGTGAGCTGCGGAGGTGGATGGCAGAGACAATGTGAGCTCGCTAAAAACAGCAGCGATCTCCAGACAAAACCCGGAAATAAAAGATTATCGATAAACGTAAGTAGGTTAGTCGCGGGTGGGCGGAGAGTCTGAAGAGGAAAGGGAGGATGCTGGGAGTTCTTTCCAGACTGCATTTTCCCACACTCGGTGGCTACGTCCCAAGCATGCAAGGTGGATGCATATTTTTTTCATCTGAGCCCGTAATGTAACCGACTGAGAGTTGGAGGGAAAGGGAAACAGGTTTTGACGTGCTCTCTTCGTTTCAAAGCATGCACATTACTGCTCGGAAAGAAAACACTATTTGGACAACGCAAAAGAAATAAATGGTAAAATTATATCTACTGATGGCGCATCCTAGAGAGAGATAGAAACGTATAGCCAAGAACATTATTGAACATACATAGATCGTAGTTGTGAGGGGCTTTGGTACCAGGAGTGAACATTCCATTTTTACATCACTTTGTGGAGATGCTAATAGATATATTTCTATTTTCTCGGTTTGACTCTTGAAAGGTACAGCTAGGAGTTACATGTTTTCGCGTTTGCTTGACGCTAACCACATAAAGTGCCGACCCCAGGCCTGGGCAACGTGGCCAAAAGCCATTGGATGCCGGTCGTAGGTGTCTGCGACCTAATAATGAATGTGTCAAGGGGACAGAAATTATGAAAATCGGTAAGTTTAATTATCTTTCTCCATGTATTTCTATCCTAAATAACTTTTTTTTTGTGTGTCCTCAATGTGACTGATACTCAGAACTTCAACAAAAAGCACAGAGAAACCTCCGGGGTAACAATTCCCTGCATTAGAATTCTTGTCAACAACTCATTGAAAGGAACTGTGGCTAAAATTGCACTCCAAATTTACGGTTGGGCTAACACCCACACACAGGAAGTAATTATATTATAAATAATTACAAAGAACACTTTTACTCGCAAAGCTGGAAGCTTGGAAACAATTTGTAGCTTAAATATTGAGTTCCTGGTGGGACAAAAAACTTCAGTGTTAATAGAATTATTCTATAACTCCAGAGAATGTATATGTCAAACTAAAGCGCTGTATGAGAAACCACGAGGGGCAAATTAGTTATTCGTTAGGAGTGGTAAATAAATTTTGCCCATACTTGTAAACCAGTTTGGGCCGTCACTGACCACATAGGAGAGCAAAAATCGGAAAAATACCTAAAAGTCGACATTTTTTGGTGGAGTGCTACTAGACTATAGGAAGTAATTCGAAAATGAACAATATAATGAATTCTATCAGTATCATTAATATTTTATTAAAAATGCTCTTAAGTATGTAAGTTTCATGCAAATTCTGTAATAGGTTCAGTGAAGATGGATGCCCAGTGCTTTCCACGACAGGCCATCATGAAAATAATCATATCATACACTACAGCGATTTGGTTATGTTATTTCATCAATGAGCAGAAATGGAGTTATTTTGTGCAAACATACGTTTTTAAATCAGCAATTAATCAATAAATCACGTATTACTACTAGGGAACAGCAACTTAATTATTTTTATGTGCACGATCGTGAACCTGTATTGCTTTAATTAGGCTTCTAGGCTCTTCGGAAAATTCTTCTTTATATGATCTTTTCGGAACAATTATAAACTATTGATATCAGCACAACCAAATTCTCTTTCAGGACCTCTACCGATCATCGACCAGTTCAAGAACTTTTCCTGCGTTTGAGACATCGAGGCAAACGTGTTGACGAATCATATTCAATGAATATTTCATGAGTAAATTTACGAAAATATTTACCTCAGAACAAGTGCTTACTATATCGCATGCTATTCAGTTAATAATCGTACATTATTGCATGTTTATGACATTCAGAAAAACTTTTCAAAATTTCAGGAAAAGAATTTACCATTTTGTGAATAAAATCCTTTAAAAATATTTGTTGCTGAGACCATGATAGTTTTATTTTTTAATTCATAACTTCAGAGAAACATGTACGTAACCTTGGTGGGCGAGTGAACATGGAGACGCGATTCACCTGCACGTGGACCAGATGCTTAGCCATACATAACGTTTTTCTATTCTCAGGAAATATTTTGTTATTTTCATGAACGGCACTCGTATTTGCATAAACTTTATTCTACACTGAAAATCCAACAAATGAATAATGCAGAGCTTTAACATAATCCATCAGATTAAAAAACTTACGCGCAATATTTGTCTACAAATACTTTCTGTTTATTTTCCCCCACCGTCTATTGAAGAAATAGAAGTAGTTGGGATCCCAAACAGGGATGCAATTCAGGGATTAAATGCAACGAAGAGGGTCACACTGTACGGGGAAGGGAGTAGAAGACGGAAAATGCAGCTGATGGGCAAAGGATCAGGGGTTTGAGGGTAAGGCTGACTTGTGAGGGAAACCCCAATTTCCCTCTGCCAACCGTTACAACTCGCTACCTATCTCCTGCAGTTTTTTTTTGTCCCGCGCTCAGATAAAAGAAAACTTAATGCGAGAATCCCATTCCTCTTTAACTTTTTTTCTTCCCAAACTCTTCAGTTCTGATTCCGTAGGGAATGGTGGTGTCGAACACGGGATATAGGAGCAAATAGGAAGAGATAATTGTAGTGGAAAACTGGGACAGAATGTCACGCCCCTAGCTGGTGGGCAATCCTTGAGATTCGTGACACCTCTTTGGACGTCACGGGAACCAAAGAAACCCGCAGAGTAGAGTTGTTGTATTTCTCTCTTGATTTCCGACCGATTGGGTTAGTACTGGTGTATTTGAGTTGCACATGCGGTAAAGGAAAATCGTGGTAGGGTGATGATGCATGATTCATAAAAAAATTAAACTGGGACTTATTCAGGTCCACTTAAAAAAATGATATAAATTGACCAAACAGGGCCATCTTCAAGACTAGATATTGGTGTGTAGGAAATGAAGTATTTCAATGTTAACCACATGAATACCATTAAAGAACAAACTTATTTGCGTTTCAAATTACTTAGAATTTTCTTTTTATGCGAGTGAAATTTAGAAGATCTCATCTTTGAAAGTACAACTGCGTCCTTACTATTTCAAAGAATTTGATATTTAACTCCTACCTTATACTTCGAAATGGAATTTCTGCAATCTATATTTCGATGGAAACGTAGCTAATGGTCCGTAGCGTAGTGTTGCTGTAGATATCACCCCAAGTTTTCTCGTGAAACGTTCAAATGTTTCTCTGGGAGTAAATAAGTAATGCATGATTAAGAATGGATTGTATAGTATACTCCAATAATGTTAAGGGTGACTGATGTTTGCTTAGCTGGATTGGGAAAGAGTGTGGGAAAGGATAGACATTTTTTAAGAGATAGTATTTGAAAGGGGAAATACTGTTGAACTGAAGGGAGAAACGGGACAAGGAATTCTAAAATGGAAAAGAGTGGAGAAATTAGCAGGAAAAATAACTTGCCTGTCAACGTAAGTTGCCCTACGTATCATATCTTTATTGGTAAAATATCACTGACTAACAATAGGATGCAGGAATTGTCTTATAAAGGTCGTGTTGACGGGTAGGATGAGATATGAGAAAGTATACGGAAGAGTAGAATCATTTTCATAAACATCGAGAATCATTCTGAAAACAGTCAGGTGAGTAAGACATTTTCCGCAGAAAGCAATTCGTAAGATATATTTTCAATGGAAATAATTGAAGGGATAATCCCAAGAGAAAAAAATGAAGATAGAAAAATGGAGCGATACGTGAAAAAATACGCCATATTTGTGTAAGAAACTAAAATGACCAAGAAACAGTCTTAGTTATTCGATGAACGAGGATCGAAAATAAACAAGCTTTATATTTTTGGAAAGAGACGCAAGTTACTTCTGTCACTGACGAGATAACTTAAATAAAAAAATAAAAAGATTCCTCAACTAAAATGGTAAATAAATACCTGGTGTCCTAAACAACCAAACATATGCCCCCGTGAATCCTTCAGGGAAGGTATAGCGTAGATATTGAAGTACATTTTAGCAAGAGTGAAAGAGGTTTGAAATTAAACTATACGAAGAGGAAGAGATCAATAGAAAGAAGACACAAACCTAGACCCACTGGAATAAAGTAGGTTTCATTTCTACCTATCTTAAAAGAAAAAGCCGTGATCACCACTATCCAAATGTTTTCTTCCAGTTGTAACTTTTTTAATCCTTTCATTTAACTACCGAAATAAAAATAACCAAAGTCAGCACAGAACTTTCTACGATGACTTAATTTTATATCCTCGTCATCAATTACCAACGATAACATCGTGGAATGGGACATTAAGTCTCGATTTATGCGAGTGAAAGTAAAAATCCAATAAGAGGAATAAAACTTTAGAACCACAGAATAATATTGCCGCGAGAGAGATAAGGTATCGTTAGGGTGCCTTTATCAACGAATGTGTCATAGGGAAATATGAAAATTCAGGTTTCAGAGAGAGATAGGAATAGCTTTTAGCATTACATAAGTGGTTCCAGCTGATTTATCGTTCGTTTATTGCATTAACCTTGTCAGAAGCTGGTTGCGTGGCGAAAATGGATTGGAAAATGAAGCAAAAGCCGGGAATGCACCCGCTATTATTCATTCAGAGGTTTGCTTTTTTGCCTGTGGGTCGGAATAGACACACAAAAGAAAGGGATTCACCACGCTGATGACAGATGAGCAGTTTTTTTCTGATCCAATTTTTGTGCGGGATGTTCGATTCTCCTGGTCCAACAAGAAATATTAGAGCATACTCCCATAGCACAAATTACATGAGTCCAGACCTTTTTCTCTCAAAGAGAACGGAGACTAGAGAGAAGTATGACGGCAGCACCAACTCTTCTTTTACTCTAGTTATTACGGTGCTAATTCAGGGTAAAAAAAACTTTTCTTAACCGTCGAAAGACGGCAGTCACGATTTCTCATCCTAATTGTACACGATAACTGCTGATAAAAGAGTATTAGGATGTTACACTTTGGATCCCCCAAAAATTAAAGTAGAAGATGAAAATTAAAAGTCTATTTTTTTCGGATATAAGGACCGCAATAGTACTGCTAATGTTTTTGCTGCTGACCATTATGAGATTCTAGCAAATGAAATACGGGTGTTATATTTTTGAAGTTCCACAAGGAGTAAAACTGATAAAAAATTACTACGGTTTTCAATTTTATATTGATTGGAATGGGAATTTGGCACAACATAAATATACTTGAGAAGAAGTTTTCTCTATTTAAAAGATATTGTAATGATCGACTTCTCCGAAGTACCAGGACGCTAAGAAAATGGCTTTTTCCTTTGTCAAAAGTCAATTCGGCAGTTGACATGACAAATAACTTACGAAATATGGCAATGTAAAATTCTTTTAAACACGTTATAGGTATTCAACACACAGGGTGATTTAGGTGATAGGACGTTTTTGCATCTTAAAGACTTTCGTGATGGCATCTTTCTTCAGAAGTACAAAGAAGCTAAGAAAATAGTTTTGTATATTGTTTCAACTAAATTTTAAAGCACACATGACACATAAAAGCGATATTCCAGAGAGGAAATATCATTCGCCTTGACCGGGATTCAAACCTGGATCCCTCGATTTCGCGCCGAGATCTACTGAGACTATATTCTCCCCCGTGGTTTATGGGTTGGTCTGACATGACACATTTTACTATTGAGCATGACACAGGAAAGAATTCTTTTTTTACATGCATGTGTATATTTAAGTACTGTACTACATAATTTTAGATGATGGTAATTAGCATAGGTTTTCGATTAAAATTGGTTTAAATATGAATTTGACACTGCAAATGAAGGTACTTTTGAGGTCAGTGGCATACATTTTCTACATAAATTTGAAATGAAATTTCAAAACTTTTATGATGGCTTGATTCATCCAAACTTCAACAAAGCTAAGTATATGGTTTTGTTTTGTCAAGTAAATTCGAAAGTGAAATGACACAACGCATACGAAACATAGCATAGCACGCAATTGTTTACGGGGATATTTATTCTGTAAAAGAGCAGGATTATATCATACATATGTTCAGTTTCATGCCGGCATTATTTCCGTCCTTTTCTCAGGTGAGAGACGGTACGACTACTTACATATTTTTCATATAAGAGGATGAAATTCCAAATTGACGCAAAAGTACGTCCATTACCTCCTCTATCCACAGAGTGACCGCACTGATGTAATGACTTCAGTCCGAGAAATATTGACGACGTACCAGTCATTGTGCTACTCACGAAGTACGTGGGGTAAACACGAGGAGTTATTGCAATTATGAATTTAGGATCTGGTTCACCATTTGTTTTACGTATCAGATTTCCCTGTTAATAGGGTAACACCTACACCACATTCATTAACAGGTATCCAGGTCACGCCCCATCACCATGGAACTTTCAAGCAGTTCATTTCTCCATGTTCGCGGAATTTGTTCGGCTAGATTTTTTACAGTGGAAAATCTTTTCCTTAAGTCTAGGGATTCTTTCGGTGTCAAATGGGGAGTAAATCTTTTGAAACTGAGGATAGACATTTCAAGTTTTGAACATTAAATAGTCAAATTAAAATTCCAATCCATATCCTCTGTCTTTATCAAGTATTTACCTTTATATAACTACCTTCAACATATTTTGAGGACAATGAGACTGGCCACAGTTATACCTTCATGGAGTCACCCGCAAGTGGACGTATGTGCGAAGATTTCACGTGGGAAAAGTCATTCGCTTCGACCGGGACTTATATGTTTTCCTGTGTGTGGTTTTTTCTCAATTTCATCAATTCCTTTTCTTGTATGTACTTCTTCTTCTGCGAAATTTTCTCATTATTTGCACTTGAAAATGACTCCGTAAAGGCAATGCCGGGGTAGTCTCACTATCCTCAACAAACTGCTATTTTATTTTTCAAATTATATATTCTCAATATTTCTAACAGTACACTTATAAAAAAAGCCTCTAATCAATTACCACTCTCTTCCAATATCTGCCTCAAAGTCTTCACAAGGATAAACTATATCTTGTGATGCATAATAGATTCAAGTACCTACCAAAACATGAAAGTTAAACTAACCATCAACTGTTCATTTTCTTGAAAAAATGGAGGAATTATTTACTATTCTCTCGTCAATCCTTTGAAAAACAATTGGAATTAAGTATTATTTTTAATGGAAAATGTGTCATTACTTAGCAGCATTTGGAGTTAACATTTAAATTTTAATTAAATAGGAATGAATGTTATATGTAAACATTGTAAGAAGAGGGAAAGGAAAAATAAAAGAGCCAAAGTGTTATGTGGCACCGCTGGAATATTTGATGGATACGATTTTAAATACGATGTTACCATTCAACCAGCACACCTACAGGACGCGGTTTTACACTTGGAAAGTGATAATCGAAAAAAGGCGACATGATTTAGGTCCATAAATATTCGGGCTTACGAGAAATGCAGCAAAATATACTTCCGTCGAAGTATTTTTCGTCACCTGAAGGGCTCCACGAGCTGGACTGTACGCTGAGACCATGACGCAAGGCTTTAAAAAAAATACTTCAACCCTCCCCAGAGCGATGGCTGAGCGGAACTAGCGTCTTGAGCGCCGGAATGAAATTGGATAACCGCGTTCCCCTGCGGATGGTATCAAAACTCCCGAAGCTCCTTCCCAGTGAGATAGCCAAAGAAGAATGAATACGCCCACGTGGAATAAAATGAGACGGCCTTGAGTTGGATTCAGCGATGGTGTTGACACGCTCTACATGAGGTTATGAAGTGAAATTGTGAGACAGTGAAGGTATTCGCTAGTCCGCATGTGCTCGCAGCGGCACACTATGTATAGCAGTAGAAAAACATGGTGACATTCACGCAAAAGGCCCTTTTCAGTGTAAGAGTCCATTCCCACTTTACACCAGTGAGTCGCAAACCTTAATTAGTTATGTTATGGATTGGTTTGTTGAATAGGTGCTACGAAGTGCACAATTAAACCTATTGTGGTGTTACAAAAAAGAATTATAAGAACAGTTATCCTCAAAAATAGATTTCATCACACATTTCAACTTTTCCGCGCGAGCAAGTTCTACCCTTAAGATATTTTTATGTGTATTAAGTATTGAAAAACTTTTTTTGCGTAGTAGGCAATTGAATGACACATCGCCCTGGCATCATAGGTGGAAACATCTCTATCAATTCGATGTTCTACCCCTAGGCCACATGTGAATTTATTTCAGAGAAGTTTTATTTATTTGCCCCGAAAATCTTTAATCTACTTCCAGTGGCAGTTAAAATGGATAACAAAGCTAACTCTTATTTAAAACAGGTAAAAAATGGCTACTTGAACATGATGATATTGAAATACTTTTTAAAAATGTCCAGGAAATTTTTTCTTTGCAAGGAAATTATTAAAATTTATGTAAATTGTGTACAGTGACAATAAAAACTGAAATATTTTATGTTCTTTTGCATGAATTTCTTGGTTACCCCCGCACAGGTTTAAAATCTTTGGGGTAACCTAAAGCTTCACTATTTTCTGTTATATGTTTTGTTAATGTACTTTGTATCTAAGAAGGAAGCAATAAATTATATTATATTATTATATTAATTTTTAACGCGAAATTTTTCATTTACGAAAGAAGGCTTCCGCGCACTGGCTTCAACGAGAAAAGTCTCCCAGGTTCTCTACCGCGTGAGTTTATCATGGTTGACGACATGTTTCGCTAACGATCCAGTTTGCTTCTTTTCCGTTCAGAAGTAAACTAGAATTTTGCTTAACATGACGTCAACCATGATGAACTCACATGGAAGAGAAACCAGAGGACCTATCTCGCTGAAAATGTTAAATTTCTTTTTCACTTCTCTAGCTCTCTATGGATCTTAATTCAATAGGATACATGGTTTTTTTCCGATGGGTTGCGAACAACATCAGCGTATAATGATCCACTGGCGCAAACTCACGTGTTCTCAACCTCACGTGCGTTCGAGTTATTGTTATTTTGTAGAGCGCTATATAGAGGGAAATAAGAATCGTCAGTCTTAATATTTTGTCAGGTGCTTTATATCACTAGTTTTAATTGATGGATTGCGTTAATTAGGACACACATTGGCACTCTAAGGTGGTTTGTGGTTTGAATAACTATAATCACTACTCGCAAGATGGAGCCATGATTCCACCCCAGCTTTGTTTGGATCCTAAACATTGTTGTGAAAGGCGCTGCTGAAACATTTAGGTTCTCTCCAGTAAATTTTTAAGTCAAGTGGCCAGAATGACTGATGCTGTCCTTTCTTTACCAATCCTTAGCATTCCAAATGAGCCTTCCCTTCCTAAACTCCAAGATGCCTATGCTTGTTATTGGTAGGGAATAGTTTGCCATTCGTGTTACACAATATTTCAATGGAAAAATCGTATGCTTTTCTATCATCCCCCCAACATGATGGAAATTTTAGAGATTCCTCTTTGCCAACGGGCAGGATTGAGAGATTTGACGTCTTACATTGGTGACTACGCGACGGCTCGTTTTATCCAAGAGACAAGACCTAATCCAGTTACAAATGAAGAATGAGTTAATGAAGTAATACATTTGCAATAACAATTAAGAAATAAAACGCAGGACCCGAGTTTCGACGCTAAAGCGTCATCCATGTGATGGTAACGCTAAACCACGGTCGCAACCCGGGGTTTTCGTGTTAATTACTAAGTAGTATTGTAGAAGTTTGCCTTCATTAAATCTTTTCAATTATGGAATATCACCAAGTTGATGAAGAAAGTGCTGTGCTAATGGACATCGTTGAGTCATTCGCAAAGAAATTATAACATATAAAGAAGCTGTAACACGTGCAAAATCCTCTGAAGAAAAATCATTCACTTTGACCGACCTTCTAACCCGGATCCCTCAATATCGCGCAGAGTGTTTTTGCCAGTAAAGGTGCTTTGAGCAATAAACCACTTCACCTAGAATTTGATGAATTTGGCCTCATTTTTAAGAAAACATTTTTTAATGATATCAAAATATCAACCCATTGCCGAACTACTTTTCGATCTATTTGCCTAAAAATATAAACAGTTTTACATTGGATAGATTATGGCTGTGCGCTCCAGAGGGAGAATATTAAACAAATTAGGAACTTCCAGCACCTAGATTTCGTCAAAAAACTAACGGTGTGTAAAATGCATGTTTTCTCAACAATTTATAAAAAAAAATATATTACTCACCACAGTAATTTTGACAGAATCGCAAATAAACCTGCTGTTTTGAAGGATTTTCAGCCGTACGGCGGGAAAAAATGAGTCATGTTAGAGACTTATGTAGCTTTATTTATTTAGTTACTGCGAATTTTGATTATATTTTACTATATTTTTGCGCCATTAATATTACAATATTTATTTCATACTTCTTACAGACGCTGAAATTTAAAAAAAATTGAATATGGTCTCCATTATGACTATCTCGCTCAAACCACCTTAATTTAACGAGGCGTACGGGATATTTGAAGGCATTAAAGGAAAATGTTGCTTAGGACTACCGGAAGTATGATGTCAGAGACACAGTTCAAAACGTACGCATAGCGCCACGGTACGCGAGATCAAAGCCAAGCATGGAACACAGCGAAGTGCTCGCTCTTTTGACACGAGGTTACTGGAACTAGACACGGTATTACCTTTACGGTGTCTCCAGCAAGAGCACGTAAGTGTGAAATTCCACAGAGGAGCTGTAACATGTACTGAGCTGTATTGTAGCTCCTACAAGTTGAAGTTGTGCCAATAGGAATAGAAAAACGTGGTGTCGCCCATCAGCAGAGTGTTTGATGCCACTTAGGGTAAATCTAGCATTTATGAGGGGCCAGAGGTAACGAATCACTCATGTGGGGACTTCTGGTGGAATCATAGCCCCTTTTTTCCCATCTCTCTGATAAACTTTCCTCCCTCTGGCGTAATATCCTTTACAAGCGAGTACCTTTACAAGCGAGTATTACTGATCCAATATCCGCCATTTAGTGGATGTAGCGATAATGGAGAATAAAACTTAAAAAGTGATTTTTCATTCAAAATAGGATTAAGTTTTTGAGAGTGTCCAATGCTTAAAAAGAGAAGAAATACGGCATTGAAAAAATAAAGATATTATTTAAGATCAAGACTGAAATGTGCATTTCTTAATAAGCAGAGCAACTACTAAGGGGACCACACTAGCCTCAAAACCAAGTATTGCAACGCCATTACTTTCAATGAGAAACTGCCAGACTCCCAAGGGTAAAATGATTTAATGAATCCATAACATACGGTGTATGACGTAAAGCGTTTCACTGAAACATTTTTACTCTGTAAATTACTATTATTTACGATAGTACCAGTTAAAAGCAATACAGGATGCATATTGATTAACCTAAATCTAATGCCACTCTATGGGCAAATTTTCAGTGATCCTCGGCTGCTGATTAAGAGAGTAGAGGAGGGCCTGCCTGTCTAGCGGTTTGCGCAGCGAACTTGCGGGACGGCGGAGGTGGCGCCGTGAGTGTACGGAAGCGGAGCGAGAAGGAAACAGTTGAAGGGAGAGGATGCGTCGCATTGTTTCCCTCCCAGACATGGGGCGTCACTCACTCCGTCTGTTCCTTGCACAGCACGAGTCAAGTCCCGACAAGGATGCTGTCACACTTCTTTACTTTTGAGACGAGCGAACGTTACATTACGTTTCACAGTAGAGATGTAATTATGCCACCCCGCTGGAAGAAGGAAATAAACGAACACCCAGAGAGACTTTGGCACGAATGGGAGAGTAAGGCTTGGAAAGGGACTGTTGAGACTTAAAAAGGAGACATGGGAGAAGGACCTCTCTGTGAAGCAGTGAAGAGAGGAATTTTTTGGGGCACGAAACTTACTCCCGCACCCCCTCCCCTCGCTTTTAACGCCCTCCTCTTTGTCCTCAGGGCTCCGGCGTCTGCGGCACTGTGGGTTTCAAGCATGCTAGCGCTCCCAGGGGCCTCAAAATGAAACCGTATACATTTTTTTCCTCGCCGAAAAAAAAAACAGAAAAGACTTTTGCACCCGGAGCTGAGGGCGCCTAATGACTGCTCCCTTGGAGCCACGCTACACGCGAGAGAAGGGGAAGAAGAGTTGGTTGAAGAGGAATTGGAATAAAGGAAAAAGGAAGGAAAGAGAAAGAGCATGATAAACGCAATTCTATTAGAAGCAACCTATCAAATGAGACACCTATAGCTTAACTATTACATAGAAGCGGATACCCAAAGAAAAATAACGGACAAAACTCTATCATTTTTTCATCATCAACGGCAAATTTTATTTGTATAGATTTTATTTATACAATAGTTGAAAAGTCTGCTGAAACAGGAACAAATTGAAACAGGCGAAACAGTCAAAAAGTAATATATAAAGTAAACGTAGGATTTCAGGTTTTCCCGGCGAAGATGTATGTCAGCGATCTCTCGAAATTTACACCGGGTATTTATATCCATGGCGGCCAACGTTTCGACGCGACGTAGAGGTGAGGTCACTTCTGCCCTGAGGACGATGCTCGACTCAAGCGTCGAAATGTTGGCCGCCATGGACTTAAATACCCGGTGTAAATCCAGAGAGATCGCTGACAAATAAAGTAAATAATTAAATAGAAACTATTGTGTGGATTTTTAAGGTAGAAAAAACTTTTTGAAAGATTTTTCAACGATAGTTTCATTGGAGTGTGAATATCACCAAGAAAACCGAAGACGGTGAAACTCACCATGAATAAATCATTTGACGTGACCGGGATTCGCACCCTGATCTCCCAATTGCCGGTCAGGTGTGTTAGCCAGTTTTCAGCGGGGGTGTAACTGGCTAACACATCTGACCGGCAATTGGAAGATCCGGGTTCGAATCCCGATGAATTCAAATGACTTTTCATGGCGAATTTCGCCGTCTTCGGTGTATAAATTCACCCGTGTGCGTGACTGCGCACCACATCATTTGTGCAAACTCAATGATTGAAAACACCAAGAAAAGCCTATTAATACCCTGTACTTAAAAAACGAGGCAGAAAAACTAGTGCCAGAAATATTTTAGCATAAACACCTATTTGATTACCGAGTAGAGACGACTTTATGTTCAATAGCCTGTCTGTCACAGAGAAGAAGGAAGATCTGATGTCAATCCTGAACTGTGCGGAAAAAAATTTGAAGAAATACAACCAGAAGATAAATGCATGTAAGACAAAATTTATGACTTGTAGAAGAAACCCAGACGATTAAAATCACGTCAAATAAAGGTAGAAAAACTTGCTCAAGGAGAAGAGTTTTGCGATATGGGAAGCAGGGTCACCAGCGACGGAACATGTAAGAAAGATATTGTGAGTAGAACAGCCCAAGCAAAGAAGGAATTCTAAGAAAAGAGGAATCAGTTGACAGTTGGGAACATAAAACTGCAGTGAAGCCTGGACAATGACAGCTGCAGGGCAGAAGATATTGTAAACAATTAGGATGTGGTGTCACCTAAGAATGATGAAGATTAAATGGACGGAGAGATCCATGAAAAAGTTCTACGAGGAGTTGGAGAGAAAAGAATCGTAATGAAAGGTCTGCAAAGAAAGAGAGACAAAATTACTGGGACCATTTTGAGACGCAATAGTCTATTGAAGACAGTAGTGGAGCAAATTGTGAAGGACATTGAAGCGATAAGTTATGCAGGAATGAAGCGGTTGGTGGATGGAAGAGTGGAGTGGAGAGCTGCAGCAAACCAATCCTTGAATTATTGACCGCTGATGATGGTGAACCTGTCGTAAACGAGACGTAAAACTATTACCCGTCGGCGACTTGCCACAAGAGAAGGTATACACTGACACCATGTCTCTCCTCTTATACTCTCATCTCTAATTAATTTTCCATCTATATATATTGTCGCAGTTAACCGTGAGGTGGAGCGATTTTAGTTTATGTACAGATTTGAGTGTAACTGTGCATGCATGTTTTTTTTATTGATATTGATTGACCTCTAGATTAAAACGATAAAAATTGCAATTTCCCTTTTTTGTTTCTTAGCCATTCAATCCTATTTAAAAATTTAGCCTTCGGAAGACACATGATGTACTATATTTCGTAATAGTTCGATTTCATAGTGAAAGATTTTCTTCCAAACGTGAAATAATTCATTAAATATTATTATTATGGTACCTAGTAAATCATATTAATTAAACTTATTTAAATATAACTTTCGCCTAGATGTCTAATACCACGCCGTAAACCGAAGTCAAAACAAGATTTAATTAAGGTAAAGTAAAGCTATATATAATTCTCGTATCACTTCCATTACTGCATGTACGGTAAGTATAAACCACATAAACAGATGCAATTAAATGAAATATGGTCCTAGAATAATTTTGATTCTCTTAAAACTTATTAAAATGTGCTCTCAATGTCAAACGTCTACCACTCTAGCAACCTTAAGTTTCCACCAAGTCCTTTGGTAGTTTCATTCTACTTCTAGAGCTACGACGCAACGTTTACGGTGAGGTATAACATCCCCCACAAACAAAGTAAGCAATTTCTCATTCTTGAATACTGTGTTAAGTGCCCGGCTACGTAGGATAGGAGCAATGTTTCTGGTAGCAGTCGTTTTCTCGCCTAGAAACACGAGACATAAATAATATTTACTGAAGAAATTCCTCGGTGAACTCGCAGATTTACTGGTTTCTTGGGAAATCCCTCGTCTTATTACAGAGGATCAGATAAAAAATAACTTGGAAAACAAGACGGGGGAAAGGGAGGTAGGAAGAGGTTCAAGAAAATCTTATTTTTATGCACAAATGGATAAGGAAGCAATTTAAAAAATAAACTCAGGTAAGACAAAGACGGAGGATATTTTTTAGCAATGAAAACTGCGGAAAATGGAAATATGAAGAAGGAAACTCTCATAAGAAAGGGAAATAAAAATAATTAATTCGTGCACGAGAAAAAAGCTCTTATACAATATTATATTTTGACGATGACTGGTATCGTAGGTGGAAAATCAAAGTTTCAAAATAATACATTTCTAAGACGGCATTAGAGTAAAATCGGTAAAAAAATCATTTAAACGATGATACCCATCGTTTAAATGTTTTTTAAACCGATTTTACGCTAATTTACGATTTTTTACGTATGATGTAACAAATGGATTTCCATATAAATTGCTTACCTAATTGCTTTACTCAATGACTGTCACATGAAGATAATAATTACGTGATATAGAAGTACAATCTTCATTTTGTCACCCGTCACAATAATGTGCCAATGATGAGTCCGAGATATTAAAATCTACAGGTAGTTGTCGACAAGTAGTAGAGCAAGTACAGCAGTACATCGTATTGAACACCACAGTAATTTAGAAAAAATGCCTATCGTGAAAATTCGTAGAAGCTCTAATTTTTGCTGGTATTTTTTAACTAAGCTGATTAGCGATAATGTTTACATATATACACTCATATTTTATTTAATGGGCTCCATTGTTCGAGTACAATCATGAAAATTCCGAGAAAGTTATAAAATTCTATAAATGAGAACTATGAAGATACCGTGATCATTCAACATAAGGTTGACAATTAAAAGAGAGCACTAATACGGGTATACTTTTAATGATAATTTCCACATAACGATGTGTAAAAGAGTTATTTATTTTAGACATTGTACAAACTTGGATCTAGAAATGTGTTCGTTGTCTCATACCGAGTAAAAAAGGAGTATAAGTAGAAGAATATGCGTTATACACGTTGGTCTATAAAGATTTCAATGCACGCATATCTGGGGGAAAATCGTCAAAGGAGTGTAAAAAATCGAATTTTCAAGTTGAGAAAAAATAAATCTTTCATACTCAAACGCGAAGAGACTAGCGATAACAATCCACGATATTGAATGGGAGGAGAAATTTTCCGCAGGAGAATTAGTGTGCTCCCAAGCGCACAGGAGATACGGTTCTCGGAAAGAACTGAGAGGGCACATTTTTGCGAAGGGGATATATTTAAAAAGAAGATAAGAACTCCTCAGAGGTGAAGAGCAGGAAAAAACAAAACGCACAAACCCTTACGAGCAAAAAACTTCAAATTTATGTTTGGGCATGTGTGCGAGGATATACGCATATGTATTTATACATTTGCTATCGTTGGCCCGATACCATGCGAAATCGATATTTTACTCATGGTCTTAACATACTGGTAGAGAACTGTTAGAGACTAGGAGGCTACACGCTAGGCTTTGGTTACTTGAATAACTAAGAGCGGGTGAGTTTCAGTTAGAAGCGGAGAATATAATTTCATCCCCGCACTACATCTCGAGAACTGATAAAAGCGACAAAATAATAGAGATACTCTGCCGAACTGACAGGAACATAAATTCCTTTTCTCCTCAATCCATCAGTAGTTATAACAAAAAACAGTGTGAAACTATAATAAGATAAATATTTAATATATACAATTCACCTCTATCCTCTCCCCACTCATTTTCCCTTCTCGTCCCCCCTATCCGTGGCTGGCGTCCTAACGTTTCCTGCCACACCCTCTGCGATGCCTTGTTGGTGACTTAGTAGATGTACTGCCGATTCCATATTGGTGATACGAAATATACGATTTTTATATTTTCTTGATTTCTCCTCTGTTTCGTACTTTAATTACCTGAATCAGGTTTTCAGGTATATTTTCATAAACTCCAATTTGAATATGATCATTATTTATTGTACTATATTATTTGAATACATTACATATACTGCAAATCATATATGTACATATAAGGTACAATGGTTTGTATTGAACTATTTGATTACATTTGCTAATTAATTGATTTTAATTAATTCTAATGTTAATTATCGCACCAATAAATTTATTTTTTCTGTTTTCAGGTAAATGCCTGTCTTGTCTCCACGTGCAGAATATTTCCATCTATCTATAACGCTCATTTTTATGACAACAATGCATTTTTGATAATAATGGCAATCGGCGACATACTCAAATTTGTATGAATTTTGTGAACTAACGTCGACTTTCAATTTTGCAAAGCAAAACCGATCGATTCTGTCGGATTATCAGCTTCGAAAACAAAAACAATGTCTCCTCGGGATCTGTGCCTGCACTGGACCGGTTTTAGCAGCAAATAAGAGTTGCGGAAGCAGAGTAATAGCATATAACGATGGTTTTTCGTTTTTCCAAGTGCGACCGTTCCATTTCGAGCTTCCAAAGCTTTCGGCGAATTCGCTGCCAATACATATGGCTGAATAGGTACTGGAGATAACTGCAGCATCCAAAGAGGCCGCTCATCTACATTCTTGCTAAAATCGGTCGTCAATTCCCCACCGTAGTTTGTTTGTTTCGCTTTAATTGCATTTATGAACTGTGCCTTATTTTGTTACTTGCCTGTGGTCTTAATTTTTGTGACTAAAGTTTGCTGTCATAATATATACGAACACAGTTGCGATATACCTTATTTGGAATGTGGAGACATTCTACCCTGTGTAGTAAAATGCGTTTTCTGAATGTAGAGACATGATACACTAATAACATTTCAGCATGTAATTTTTGGAGAAGAATGGAGAGGGTAAACTGGGTAGAGAAGAAGACGAACGATAAAGTGTTAGAAATGCTTGAGGAGGACATTATTTTGTGGGGGGAGGTTTGAAGTACGAAGTAGATATGTTTTTTTTGTGAAATGAGGAGTTTCTGTTGGAGTGAGTGATAGAGTGGAGAGTATTGGGCAATAGAGGCGAGGGTTGATGAATAATGGATAATTGGGATGCCGAGACAGCGGATACGAAATACGATGACATGGAGAAAGGGATGACACAGGTCATTTGTAGTTATTCGTGTATGGATTAGATTAGACGCCAAAGTAGGATTTTGGGGTGTTTAGGTAAGAAGTTGAACCCTTAGACTGCTCTGAATCTACCAATCTTGGTAGAAAACCAATTATGATATGATAAAGAGAGTGTTATTCTATCACACAATAACTAATTACTTATTGGTTACTATCGTGCATAACTGGAGGAAGTCCCTTTTAATAATTTAAAATTGAATAGTTTTCTCAAGAGCTGCCAATTTGTCGACAAATATTATATTCTCTCTCCAACTGTTGCAAAATTACGCCAGCGATTATACTATTTACAGCACTCAGTTCCATATCGTAAAGATGGGTTGAAACTTACTTCCGTTACTTTCGTTAGTTTCTTCTGCAAGAGCTTGCGAAGATTTTACTCTGACGAAATATTTTTAACAAATAAGTGCAGAGCAAGACAGGTTGCCGTTTACCCTGGCAACATTATGATTCTTCGGCCTGCCTCCATTGACATTATTGGCAACATTATGATTCTTCAAGCGACCGTTTACACTTACAATTAACGTCAAAAGTCGCTTGCTGCAAGTAGCTTGAGCAACAAACTTTCCAGTGTAAATCCACCTTTATGCATGATAGTAATGATCTTTTATCCGCATCGTGACGGTCATGACAGGATATATGAAGAGTAGAAGATGGAAATAATATAGGAAAAATGTAGTGACTCATGATATATTTGGTATAGACTGGACCAAGGAATCTGAAGGCTAGGATATACTTAAGAACTGTCCTTGAACCAACCAGTATTCATCGGCAGAACACCTTGAAATAACAATATTATATTCATCGGCTCTGGCGTAGTTACAGGAGGAGGAGAAAATAAAAAGGTTCGGGGAAAGTTGAGGAAGGCCGGGGCCAGTAGAAACATGGATTAAAGGTTGGTGAGGCAGGAAAGGTTATTATTTTTCAAGGTTATTTTGTCGGAAAGGAGTGACGAGAGGTTTTTTTAGTGCAAATAAAAAAACAATAAACGGAAAATAAACAAATATTCTGTACCTGATGACGCCATAAATCGGCGAAACGTGTTGTGCTATTAAAGGATAGAAGAAAAGTTTCACTTTATTATGGTTTCACAATTTAGAAAGAGTTACACTTAATTATGAATACGAACGTTTAGAACTTCTACGAGGTGAAGCCTGCTAAAGTTAAAAAACGATAACTGTTCACACTATATTTTTATTTGTTTGTAATTTTTTATTTTGCCAAGTTCCGCATATTTAGCATTAGAAAATTAGCTGAGATGATTCGTATATGAGGTATATGCAAAATACGGACCACCTGACAGTATGGTATTAAAGCATAATGATGGGGATATATACGTTTGAACTGATGAACTTGCTAAGTCCCTTTTTCTCCTTCCAATAAAAAGCCGAAATGATCATGCGTCGCCAGACACCTCCAGAAAAATCAAATCGGCAGATACTATGAATCATCGACAGTACCGCCATCCCCCGATACGTATCGGGTCATTCCTAATGTAGAATAAATACATATATATACCGGGGAAAGAGGCTGGAGAGCAGAAATTATTATATAGAGGTCCCGACCTGAATTTCGCCGTAAAATAGTCGGTAGCACTACAAGGAAAAGCTTTTCGATAGATTTCCGAGGAAAGATAGCGGCCTCGGCCCTTTTGCGAGGGCCATAACTGTCCCAAGGGGTAAGAAAGTAAGGGGAAGAAAGTAGGGGCAAAAAAATTCGTGGAGTTATTTGTTTCTGCGAGGGACTTCGCACAAATTGGATTTGGGACATAAACATTGCCGGCTCTGCGTCTTTCTCACGAGGAGCTCGAAGATCCCAGTAAGTAGGGGATGTGACTTGACGTAATTAAGCGCATTTGGGAGGAACATTCAACGCCACCAAGTGCTGTAGACGGGCTTTAGGGAGAGAATTCAGTCTTCGTATCCGACGAGATATGAGATTCCTGTCGCGTGAAGGGATCTAAAGACCTTAAGGGTGGTGATAAATAAAATAGCACAATATAAAATAATATCATATAGGGAGGAAAAAGGAAATGGTAGGAAGTTCTATATCGATAAACATTGAAAGATATAACCCCCGAGTTGGTTGCTTGGAGAAGACCTTTTACGAGAACTGCTTCGTTCTTCCAAAGAATAGGACATTGTCGCATGCTTAGGAATAATTCGGCCTACAGGAAGCTGAAGTCTCTCACCGTCAATTATTATTCGACACTTACATCTGTACGCCAATTCAAGGCCTCCATACACTTATAAGTTCAAGGTTTTAGTTACGTTACTGTAACCTTGAGTGACGTAACCGGAGTTAAAAAAAAACTCGTGTGCTTGGGACTATTCGAATGCTTCAGGGTAGTTTGGCAAATATAAAGCTGAAATCTCCCGTGGTCAATTATTATTCGACGCATCAATCTATACACCAACGGTATGCCTTCGTACACTTATAATTTAGTTTTTATGAAGTTTGATTATTGTAAGCTATAATGACGTTAACGGAATAAAAGACATGTGAGTATGATCAGTGCATGTAGCCATGTCGGAAATGACTACACGTATAGTACTTTAAAATCCAAATGATAAGAAATTCCAATAACCTCCTCACGGCATCTGATAAATTAATCTAGTGGGCAATCATAATTTTATTTTTAAATGTTCACGGGATAAACTTAAACACAGTAACCTTTCAGACGTCCTAAAATATCTCTTCAATTGTGAATTGCTCTCTCTAAGAGAAAAAACGAGTGTTACATTCGCATTGCACGATTTTTAAAGATCAATATAGGTTATGGTAATAAGGGCGGACTTTTAGACACTTAATAATAGCTGAATTAGGTGTTTTATTTTCACACTACCTTAACTCATTTGGTGAATATCCGGATGAATGTCTTCACTCATTGAATGCGGAGTTAGACTTAATCCTTTATGCTCCAAACTTTATTGCTTCTACTACGGAAGCCGAGCAAATAAAGGTATTGCTGCAAGTATATTTACTACAATACAACAGATTGCAGTTACTTTTTCAATTTATGCATGGACTATACAAATTTATATTTTTATACAAAAAGGGGAGAGGTCGTTTTGAGAAGAATGGAGAAATTTTGAGTAAAAACAAAAACCGTTTTGGGATATTAATTATACAAAATTATGTTGTATCGTATCAAAAGAAACAGTAAAAATCCTACTATGCGTCATTGTGCTTTAAAATTGACATTGAAAACCAAAACTTAGCAATATATTGGCACTGAAAGTAAAAAAAAAACATTGAAAAGCCAAACAGTGAATGCATGAATCCAATATCTTTATCGATTTCAGAGTAGTTTCCAAAAAGCTGCCTAGATGATACATGTTCCAGTGTTTATACGAAATATTCCTGAAACCATATAATTTGTTTAAGCAAAAGGTATTTATACAATTATTTAAAGCCCTGGTATATTTCTTAATTTTTCATTTGGACTATCTACATATTGCAAATTAATTTGATGCATGTTCCTATTATCGGGTTATATCGTATAATTTGAAAGCAAAATTAATATTATTTTAAAGAAACTGTCACTTAGCTAAATAATTACATCAATTGTTCAGCAAAAAAAACTTTAAAACTAATTTGTTCGGAAAAGCTTGTATATGAAAGAAAAGTTGTATATGAATGCTCAGCATTCATGGTTATGGCATACGTATTCAGTTATATTCCTTATATTTGGTGCAGTACCGGAAAATTATAAAATGATGCTCATTCATTCTCATCTCTTGTTGTTCAATCTGAGGTTTGGCACCCTTTCGCTCCACATTCCTTCATATTTAGTGCGAACGATCCTATATCCATTCATGCCATCCTCAATCAAACTTAATTGTGAAGCTTGTTTGCATTCTTTATAAAGGACCTTGTCGATCGTTGGCGGAAATATTTCGTCGATGCATTTTGCCACCACAGTAATGACCATGAAACTCATCTCAATTCCTCACGATGGTTACATTGTTCCGAAAATTAAATTTTGTTCTCAGATCATTTAAAGATCAAAGGGAAAGTGTAGTGTTTTCTTTCTTAGATTAAAACGCCAACTTCCGATGAGTATACTAATTTATTTCTCCAAGAATAAAAGAGGTGGAATTCCGAGGTGCCGTGTTGCGAGCGTGTTGACTACTCCCGCGCCGTGCCGACTCCGTCGACCCGACCATTTTTATATTACTCCGTCGACCTTGTGGAACTCTCTCGAGGGAATCCGGGAACCTTCTCGAACCCTCGACTGGCAAATGGTGATGAAACACCCTCAGGCGACCTCGGGAACTTTCTCGAAGCCTCAGCCGGCATATGACAATTCAACAGATTAGATAGATCTTAGTTTCGTGATTAGATAGATCTTAGATTTTTCTTGATTTTTTTTCCATTTACTGAAAATTTCTTACCTGTACACATATGTACTTAATTACAAAAAGTATACCTTGTCAAAGATAGTCCACCGTAAAAAGAGTTTTGAGAGCATTTAATCAAAATATTTTCGACATTTTTCCACGCAAGCAAAATAAAAAAATTGAGCTAAAATCCTCTCGACAATATTTGTGTTCCAATACGCATAAATACTTTCACAAATGATCTAACAATCGCGTAATTATGGCACTGTGGATTTCGCTATATTCCAGTTTTATCTCAGTTTATATCTAATTGTTTTCCTAATAACATGAGTTAAGTGATTACCAAACTTAAAGTCACTTCTCGTATTATGCGCTAGCTACCAAATATTAGGATAAAATTTATATTACCTTGACTTTAATGCTAACTCTTACCTTTTTACGATAGTAATACACTAATTGATACAAATTATATGCTTCTTGACAATTGTCCTAAATATCAATGATCTAATAACTACCAATAACTGATTAAAAATTATCTCAAAAACGGAACAGAAAAATATCCCGAACATGAGAACTCGAAAGAGTAATAAAAGGATTGCTTTGCGTTCCTAGTCACTACATGAAAACTTATTTACCAATATTATCTTGTATTCGGGCCACGGTAATGATTACCATTCATGCCATCCTAATTCGGATTGAGTTCATATGGTTTACCTATTGTTCCTCTGCTTACATAGGATCATGGTACTATGGCCGAGGTAACGAAAACATTTTATCGATGATGAATTTTCGACATTTTTCCGAAAACACACTCAAATACGAACTTAACTGTTCTCAATACTCGGCGAAATCATATTAATCCTTTCGAAAATGGTTTAAAAACCGTGCAAAAAAAGAAATGCGGCAACTTTCCCCCAAGGAAGAAGAAGTATTGGCTTGGGGTCGCGCGACATTCTGGCAGGGAAACTCACCGTGGTAGGAGAGATTGAGACGCGGTGGTAAATCTCAAGAATAAAAACTCCCGAATTCAAATCCCATGGCTAAGAGTGCAAATTACGTAATTCAACAGGAAATGAAAACATTAATATTCAGCAACGCATGGAGGAAAGAAATGAGGGAAACTCGAGGCCTTGAGGCGTGGAATGAGAAAGTAGAACCTATAGGAGAAAGGGAATGAGAAGAATATTTACGGCCGCGAGGGCAAAAAAAATTAAAACGGGTACCAAAAAGCAGTGATCCATTATAAAGCGTAATAAATGATAAACAACCCCCGGGAACCAAGGGAGGTACCCGAAGAGGTTTTCGAGTAGTTAAGCCTGTGGAGTACAAAATAAGACCAGAAGGGAAAACTCAAGAAGGAATGGAAGAAGAAGCCGCAAGAAAAGGATACACAAGGGAAGCACAGGAAAAACATAACAAAGCATAACGTAACAGGACGCATATTAAGGCTGCAAACAACAGAACCCCAAGAGCTGATAAGGTGCATAATTTTTGTTACGCTTGCATTATCCCTTGTATTTTTTTTTTAAGGTTCATTATATAAAACTTGGAGAACTTGTTTTTTCTTACCACTTCTGTCAATGCTCCCTTTAATGTTTAATACCGTAATCATTATGCTAATATTATCAACACTTTCTAGAAAATATGGAGAGGACATCGCTGTCTAAATTCCTATCAGATCATTCGAGCTTTTTTCCGGGTAAGAGACATGGGAAACGCCCACGGTTGCGTATACGCAACCGTTATTTATACCAAGGCATTGTAATTACAAAGTAAATATTATAATATTTCGGTCATCTTGGGCCATAATTATTTGATTTATGACAAAATAACGGAAATTCCTCGGTAAAAAATACTTTGGACGTTCGAGGGTTAAGGCTGGTAAATTTCCCTTACAATAAACGAGTAGTTTAAAGTTTTCCACCAAATCAATTACAATTAAATTTCATTAAATTTAATGACATAGGCAGGACATCCTTTTATGGAGGGTGGGAGGTCCATACCGGTGAAACATTTTTAAAATCAGGTTGCGTTTACGCAATTAAGAGTGCAATTTTGACTGCATTGTAACAGCATTTTTTTTTTAATTTTGCCTTGTAAAGTTCAAAAAGAACACAATGCCCCGAGTTTTTTTATTATAAACATATTAATTGAAAAAATTGTTTAAAATAAAAAGTTAATTAGATAAAAACTCTGTTTAAAAATGTATGTGAACTGTGTCTTTGTGTGCTTATTTTAAAAATTAACAAAAATATTCGCGGTGGGGAGGGGGGGGAACTGATCCCATGAAACACCCTGGCTACGTCACTGTTTCACGTGATTATTTTTGATATTTTCAAGAAACTAGTGTTTTGAAAATTCTATTAAATATTGAAACCAGGAAAGGAATTAAATGTGTACATTTTAGTCGAATAATATAACTCTTTACTCATCATTTAGGATGTGAGTAAAATAATGCGCTCACAAACATCCTGAAGAACATAAGTTTTAATATAAAATGGCTCTTGTTCATCTCTATAGGTTATGCCATTAGGTAGACTTATCAAGAAGTTGATGATTTACGTTAATTATTTACGTTAATTATTTACGTTGCCCAATTTTAAGCTACCTTGGTAAGGTGAGAACGTAACATGAGACGGTTAAATTGTATGTGAGTCACATAGAGAGCGTTTACACCACACTTCAAGATCATAACTTACGCAGGAAATAGACTATCGTTCATCACTCAAGATACATCGCTATGTTGGCTTATCACAAAGTGAAGTAATTCTGAAAAAAATACCACAAAAAATACACTACTACACTACCCTGATTTCCTACTTCTCGCGGAAATTTTGAGGGATCCAGGGGAACTAACTTTTCATAAGTTGACCAATTGGAGGTTAGCTTGCCCGATGTAAATGCGGCAGCTGTAACGTGATGGTGAAACATAGAAATAAACGGAAACTATTCAATTATTTGAAATCACTTGCTTATTATATTGCTCATGAGCAGATACGCTTGAGCAGCAAAATAGATCGTAAGATAAATAAATATAGTTAAAAAAACTAAAAAACACGCTTTAATGATAACTCAAACTAAAAAGTGAAAAATAATTCTTAATATATAAATAAAAAAAGAAATGAAAAATATTAATACTATCATGAAAAAAGCGTTGGGTGCTCCGTTGCTTAGTTAATTTGATATGCCTTTTGTAATTGTTTACCCAAATTACTGAATGGAAAATGCGGGAAATGATTATGCTTTGAGCCATATTTTTAGTACCATTTTTCTACTAATCGTACCGATTGAATATTTTCAAGAATTGATATATCGAGCACCCCACGCTTTTTTCACGATAATATTAATATTTTTCATTTATTTTTTTATTTCTATATAAAGAATTATTTTTCACTTTTTAGTTTGGGTTATCATTAAAGAGTATTTTTTATAGCAAATACGAAAAGCGAATACGATGATAAAAATTCTTCTCCCGTCTAAGCTTGCTTCAATTAAAATTAAATTATAACTGGCCGTTAAACGATCAAATTAAAGGCAACAAAAAAACGTATTTCATTGAGCCGCGGACTCTAGCCACCCTCGTTGAGGACGCTAACCACTACACCATCCGATCAACACACTGATGGAGCTTACTCTATCCCTGTAATTCTCACGCAAAGGATCTGTACAATTGAAGAAAATTATTAATCCTGGCGATCCTGATTAGAATATTAAGAAAATCTTATCAAATTATTGTATTATCATCGGTCCTTGATGAGTCTACAAAGTTTAAAGGAAATCTGATCGTTCAAAGTGGGTCAAAATCGAGTCCAAACACAAACACACAAGCAAACAAACATACAGGGGAAGCTAATAAAAAAAGCGTGTTAATAAAAATTGTGGAATGGAAACAGATTTATGGTGTAGAATCTGAAACGTACTTGGATTTTGTAAAAGAAAACATCCAATTGATCAACTCTTAAGGTCATTTTACACGAGTAACTTTACTGTTTAGTCAGATGCATGGATGTTAAATATGTAAATGTGTGGACAGTTAAAGTTGCGTCGTGTAAAGCGGTTACTTAGTAGAATGACTGCATGCATGAACAAATAGCATAAAAATAACCCCTACTCTATTCGGAGCCGGTATTCTCGTAATTTCTGTGCATCATACTTCCGGTAGTTTAAGCAAGAATTCTGTATTGCCATATTAGATACTGAACTTGAATTTTATGTTTTAATTTAAACAGCATTTTTAAGCATGAACTAAATATTGTAATAAAATGGCGCAAACACTTTGTTTTATATGACAGAAATTTAATTAAGCGTAATAAGTATAATTTTGCAAGCAACTTGCCGAAAAATTTAATAATTCTACAAGTGAACTAGCAGTACATATTGTACATTTTCACGCCGAACGCGAAAAATACCACCACTTCTCAACGAAGGTTATTTTGCAATATTGTAAAAAGTATTACGGTAAATAGTTAATATATTTAAAAAATAGTTGAAAAAGCATACAAAATACACACCTATAAATTTCTGAAGCAATCTTTGTGTCATTAAGTCCTCCTTTTTTATAAAAGAGTCTCTCTGGAGTACATAGGCATACTACATTTCATGAAACAAATTTTGTATTACTGAGCAAAGTTCTCGAAAAGTCCCCAACCCCCAAAGTCCCCCCAACCCCCGAAATTTGGATTTTTTTTAAAGTGGCCCTAAGGAGAAAATTATAATTGTTATTTTTTTAAGCTAGGACAGTTGAATTAATTTATTCTTCAGTTGAAAAAGCATTCGAACAACACACCTTTAAATTTGAGAAACGATTGGGTCAGGATATGGGTCAGAAAGTTTTAAATACATAGGTTTGTTATTAAAATACAGATTCAGGTGTGATGTGGTAGAACCATTTTATTATTACCGAAATAAACACTTGAAGTTTTCCACTGACAATAGAGGGCTAGTAATAGTGGAAAGTTGCAATTATTTTCTTTCTTTCATTGGGTTTGTGACTGTTAAAAAATTAAAAAAAACTATAGATTTTGTATGTTCTTGGACCCCCTCCTTCTCCGCTTTTACTCAACATGGACACCACCGGAAACAAAATCCTTACTTCACTACTTTTTGAAGTAGTTAAAGAGCGAAACCTGTGCCTTTGGGATGGGGAACCAGTACTCTAGCCACCACACTTACGGGGGATTGTAAACTGAACTTTAAGTTACCTTATTTTCTTAAGTTATTTCCTAAAGTTCAACTTGAACCAGACTTGAGGTGATGGAAGGAAGGCGATGATAAGAAACACAAAGGAAGACATAAAGGGACGAACGGGGTCGAGGGAGGGAACATTTGCATTTGAGTTTCCTTTATCGATATTCCGAGACCTTTGGCCCCATAAAACAACTGAAATGCACGTGTGGGAACAATAACTCGAATCTCCAGCTGCACCTCCTCCCCTCGTACACATAATCTATATTTCGAGAGTAAAAAGTACGCAGGCGAAAGGCTCATGTGCAAGAATTTCGCAGAAAATATTTTTGAATTCATTCTATTTATAAACGAGAAAAACATCACATTATAATATTTCACACAAACGTTTATTACCCCCAACAAGTTTCAACACCTGAATGTCATTTTCAAGGGAAGGTTACAAAGGCAGAGCATGAGGGCAGTTTTGTATAGTGCACCAGGGGATGGAAGATGAGGGGCTTATGACTTGGTTAGTTACAAGCATGGTATGAAGGTTCTGGAAGGTTGTGTGTTGTTACAAAGCTTTTTTTATTCTTGATTATGAATAAATTGCACAAATTAAAAACCAAAGTTGTTACTTTGATTTTATTTACATTTTTAAGTGAAATTTTATATTACCAGTTGTAAAATGATCAACCCGTGAGGAGTTGCTAGTCTCCCATCTGGCACCTCCCCAGGTGGCGGATAGGGGAACGCTCACCAGATATGGGGGGTACTGGGGAAATAAAATACCCAGGGCGGACCAAAACTAGCACTGCTGCCTTGTAGGTAGGCGTTGGATCGCCAAAGGCTAGAGGAAGGAAAACCTCGATTAAAAACCCTGGTCCTCCAGGTTGAGGGTTGAGCGTTGGGCTGACAACCCGCCTCGTAAAAAAACAAATGTTACGTATCACCACAAATGTGCCTCGGATCATGGAGAGGATTTACGGATTATGAAACGGCCCGAAAGGATATTGAGATTTGGTACCTGGAATGTTAGAACATTGGGAGCACCCGGAGCAAGCGATTCACTAGCGGAAGAGCTGAACAAATATAAAATGGATGCGGTGGCACTGCAAGAAACAAGATGGCCACTGTCAGGGAAGATAAACAAGAAAAACTATCACATATACTACAGTGGGTGCAAGAAGAACCTGTTTCATAGAGGCGTAGGGTTCACTGTAAACAAACAAATATCTGATTCTGTAATATTGTTTGAAGCTGAGGACGAACGTATGTGCAATATTAGGTTACGGGGAAAATTCAAAAACATATCTGTAGTAACATTTTATGCACCAACAGAGGATGCTGAGGAAGAGGAGAAGGACCAGTTTTTTGAAACGTTAGAACAAAAAATGAATAATCTTCCAAAATATGACCTCAAAATTGTGTTAGGAGATGCTAATGCCAAAATAGGACGGGAGATTGTATGAAGGGAAGTAGCGGGGAAAGAAAGCCTTCACGATAAAACTAATGACAATGGAGAAAGACTATGCAGCTTTGCTGCAGCAAATAATCTAAAGGTGATGAGCACATATTTCCCAAGAAAAGACATACACAAAGAAACATGGATATCCCCAAACGGCAGAACCAGAAACCAAATCGACCACATTCTGGTAGACAACAGGAACAAAAGTAGCATAACCAGCATTAGAAGTATAAGGGAAGCGGAATGCGGATCAGATCATCACCTAGTCCTGGTCAAATTGAAACAGAGAATAACATTGGTAAAGAAAAGGGAAGAAAATAAGGCAGAAAAGATAGCATTGGAAAAGATAACAGATGAGCTAATATCAAAAGAATTTAAAATTAAGCTAGAAAACAGATTTCAGTTGTTGAGCAGTATGACAGAAAATGAGGAAGAAAATAACGATCTAAACGAAAACTGGAACACTTTTAAAGAAACACTGTTAAAAATAGCAACTGAAGTCAGTGGAAAAACAAAAAAATCCAAGAAGAACCCTTGGTTTGATGAGGACTGTGAGAAGGCTCTGCAGGACAGGAGAAACAAGAAAAGGAAATGGCTAAACAACAAATCTAACGATGATAAAGCAGAATATAACGAGACTAATAAAGCAACCACAAGACTTCTGAGAAAAAAGAAACGGGAATACATTGACAGCCTATTAGAGAAAGCAGAAGACAATAGAAGAGGAAATAATGCTAGAGAATTTTACCAATGTATAAAGCATTTCAGAAAAGGTTACACCCCAAGCACATATGGAATAAAGGATAAAAAAGGCCAGACACTGACTCAAAAGAATCAGGTAATGGACAGGTGGAAAGAATATTTCCACAACCTGCTGAATTGCGAGCAACCCACACACATTGAAATATACGACAAGTACGTGAATGTAGAACCTAATGTTGAGGAACCCTCTAAAGAAGAAGTAGAAAACACAATTAAGACCTTAAAGAATAATAAATCACCGGGAGAAGATTGAATACCGTCTGAACTATTAAAAAAAGGTGGAAGAATAGTACATGAAGAACTGCATAAGTTAATCTCCAAAATATGGACAGAAGAAAGGATGCCAAAAGAATGGCAGGAAGCCATTATAATACCCATTCAAAAAAAAGGAGATAAAGAACAATGTGAAAATTATAGAGGTTAGCATTGCTTAGCAACGCATATAAAGTGTTTTCGAAAATAATTCAAGGTCGAATAGAAAAATACACTGACTCCATAATAGAAGACCACCAAGCTGGATTCGTTAAAGGCCGTTCCACTACAGATCAGATTTTTATTTTAAAGGAAGCCATCAGTAAATATTGGGAATATAATAAAGACTTCTATTGACTTTTCATAGATTTCTCAAAAGCGTATGACAGCCTTATTAGACAACGAATATGGCAAAAGATGGAAAAGTTTGGCATTCCCAGAAAACTGATTAATTTAGCTAAGCTGACAGTTGAAAGCTCTAAATCTAAAGTGAGAATAGATGGAGAACTATCTGAAGCATTCGAGGTCGTCACGGGGGTAAGGCAAGGTGATGGTCTGTCTCCTCTGCTGTTCAATATAGCACTAGAAGATGCCCTGAAAAATGTAAGAAGAACCAACCAGGGAATTAAAATAGGAACTAGAATAAATATCCTAGCATATGCAGATGATGTTATTCTCCTCGCAGAAGACAAGGAGGAACTGGAAGAACTAACAAAAATTCTACTCCAGGAGACGGAACTAGTGGGTCTGAAAATAAATGACGAAAAAACAAAATACATGCATTTTACTAGAATAGAACATCAGCTAATGACTACAATAAATATAGATGGGCATAAATTCGAAGAAGTGGAACAATTCAAATACTTGGGAATAATAATATCAAACAAAAATAGTGAAGAACCGGAAATTACGAACAGAATTAATTTAGCTAACAAAAGCATGTATGCCTGTAATAAAATATTAAATTCAAAGGTAATATCACAAAAGACCAAAATCAAAATATATCACACAATAATTCGTCCAGTACTTCTTTATGGGGCAGAAACATGGATCATGAACAGGAAAGAAGAAAGGAAGCTGATTATATTCGAGAATAAAGTCCTGAGGAAAATCTTTGGCCCCACAAAGGAAAACGAAATATGGAGAATCAAACGGAATAAGGAAATACGAGATCTCTACAAAGAGCACGTAACTGCATGTGTCAGGGCCAGATAGATAATGAAATGGAAGCTATCACCAAATCAGTCGTAGAAACTCTTTGAGATTCAAAAATGGAAGCAATAGGCACATATACGAGTGAGAGATTACATTTTTATGATAATATAGTTCAGCCAACTCGAAATAGAGCAGAAGTTGAAATTTGAGTTACTTGGCAGCGTTAAGAGCCACTGAGTATCAACAACTTGCTAGATATGGGGTAATCATAGTGAAAACGTTAAAAAATACTCAAGGTGATGTTTTCTCATAAAATGCCCCAATAAAAACTTAGGAGAACAAGTTTCACTCACTAAAGGCACAGTCATGCATTAATTCACTGGCCTGACGATGCCATATAAACTGAAACGATCTCAACAAAGTTTTTTACATCCCCTTAAGGAACCCACAAAACGAGAAATAGTAGCTTGCTTCTATTTTCACAAGCGCTGGTGACGATATATCATTGTTTGCGTAAACGCTACAAAATATCTTTTAATTTATGAGAATGTGTCATAATTTACCTATTTAAGCAAACAGTTATAGGAAAATTTATCAAATTAGTAACATATTAAAATGTGATGATTATTATCATTCTAAGTATTCCACCTCACTGGTTATAAATGAAAACCAAGGTGAAATATATGTCTATCGTTTTTTTTTAAAAATCGTTACAAATCCATGACAGAACCCTTGGCACTCCTGGCCTATAGCGACCAGAATAGCCGTGGAACTGAACAAAGTAATATCTATTAATAAGGCTGTATTTCCTCTAGAATACTTAAATCTATCAATTCGACCGCCTTATATCACGTTTCACAGCCTTATTACTCATATCGCGTACGATTATGATAATATTTTAAATACCCTCAATAAATGACGCAGTTGAAATATCTGCTATAATTTTATTGAAATAGGTACTTACTCTTCGTTTCGTAGGGGACTGGTGTCCCCGATTTTCAAGTACTTACACTTGTCAGATACTTTATCAGATTAAGGGTCAAGGGTTTGAGCTGCATGATTGGGAGAATCGTACCGGATTTATTGCTATTGATTGCAGAATGGGACCATGACATGGACACGCAAAAAGCACCCGACAGCGTTGCACTTTGTTTTGCTTAGTAAGATTCCAGATTGAACCAGTGAAGATTCTAACCCAGAATCCTTATGGAAGGAAGGAGGCATGAGTCATCAAATAAAATATGAGCACCAGGAAAAATGTCATTACATGCGTCAACATTAGTTGGGTTACCCACGATTTCAAAATGTTCAAAAAAATGCACCTCGTTCTCACTCCCCATTAGCCGTAAAATAACGAGGTGTTACACAAAAGATAGATGAAATAGTTTGGGAGCTATAAGGGACTCAAAGGCTGCATAAAAGGCTAAGATTACTTGAAAAATGGTTTCGCTACCAGGAAATATACCGATGTACTGCTGAAAAGAGATTTGTAGCCCAGGTATTGCACCTAATTAAGGTGGAATTTATATGAGGGCTGGAAGAGGAAAACTTGATATTAAAAGGGGAAGATCTCATCAGTGACGGGATGGGAAGAAAGCAAGAGACATCGACCGATTATGGATTATGGGGTGTGGATGCGCCAGGGATGGAGGTGTGAGGGTTAGAGTCGAAGGGGAGGGGAGAGAAACACAGGAGGAGGGGCGTAAAGTGAGGGGAAGTGTGGGTTACTGGGTTGAGGGGAGTAAATGTTCAAGGGAAGGAGGGGGGAAAAAGGTTGGGGGCATTCCTAAGTAGGAGAGGGAAGGAAAGGGGTGGGTGCTGAAATAGGACGAAAGGGAGACGAATCAAGATAAAGAAGCTGCTCGTAGGCAGAGATCCCAACCGATTCCACTCATAGAAATATCAATTCTTTTCTTAACGCTAGTTGATCCCAAATCCATAAAGAGGACAAGATGAAGCTAGCGATGGAAATATAACGAAGTTATTATTAGAAGTTTTTACCGTAGATTAAAGTTGATAAAAGATAAACATTTTAATTCTATACTGCATTTTTTTCATAAATAAAACTTGAAATTTCATGGGGTGAAGAGAGAATAGGTAAAAACAAAAACATTACCATCCGTTTAACTCAAATTGTATTTTTGCGAAAACTGGCGAAATATTGGCTTTCCTAATTTTTTTTAATACCCCAGTTACTACAATCAAATGAATTAGTTGAAAAAATGTGCTGCACTCGGCTTCTTGCATTGGAATAAGAGTTCACTTGTAAATGTAATTTGAATAATAGTCTTTGTCATGTCGATCGACATAAAAAAGCTATTTAATGGATTAAATATATCTATATTTAGTAAAAATGGTGTTATTTAAGCAGCTTTGATGAATGCGAATAATGTGTGTGCGTAAAAAATGTGAATACTCTCGTTGACTCCTAGGTTTTAACGGTGTTGATCGGTTGATTATTGTTGCAGAGTTTTTCACCGCGTTCGAACTCTGTTGATGACGACAGTTTCGGGGGTATTCCAACCAGTGTCGAGATCGAGTTCAACCCCATGAAAAGAAATGTGCAGATAACTTACGGAAAAGTTAATAAAAGAAGATAGTCTGCTGGCACATGCAAGCTCATTTCCTGGTCACAAATATCACAATATGTCATAACAATCACTGGGATATTGGAACACAATCACAAAAGACGAATTCCGATGCCTCAATGCCTTGAGTTTTCTCCTTGCTAGGTACGCGGAACAATGAACATCTAAGTAGAAATAAAAGCAACACCTCAGCGTAGAAATGAGGAATTTAGCGAGTCATCCTGAATGCATGCAACCCGTGTAACGCACAAGACTAGCACAATGTCTACATAAAAGGCGCATTCAGGTCCTGTGAGATTTGATGTAATTACCCTTCTCAGCAATTATTCACCACTTTCTCGATTGTTTATACATTGAATGACAGATATTTTGTAACTTTACATAAGAGATATGCTTTTGATATGTGGGAAATGAAACGTAACAAAACAATCAAGTCTCACAGTACTTCCTGTTAACTAATATGAAGTAAGAAACCACTCACATAATGCCATTGTATTCAATTGTGGATTTAACAGGAGTTTTTACCAACATTTGTGGCATGCACAAATTCTATTTAGCATTGCATTGTGCGGGGATTTCAATTTTAAAATTACTCTAAATTAAATTTTTAAGTAGTGGTGTTGCATCCTGTTGCATTAGGAAACAACGAGTGACAGCAAAAAATAGAGATGCAAAACAAATTTTCTCCGGATTCGCTTTGTGAAAGTTTTTTATTATTGTAAGAAAATAACACTGAATTAGTATACCTACATAGAATATTTATATAGAATCTAAAAAGTGAGGTCTACTCTGGGAAACCTTGGCCGGCATCATAAAAATTGTGGATGAATACTAATTCATTTTTTATTTTCTTATGAAAAAATAAAGAAGATTTTGCTCCTAATAAATTAAGAAAACTAACTAATTCATAAAATAAAAATTTCTGAGATAATTAGGTACTGCATTCTAGCAGATTGAGATTCTTTTTTGCTTATTTTTTAAATATTACTTAAAATTCTACTCATCTTTGAGCCAAGTATTTTTCAAAAATACTTATGCGAGAAGATGCGCATGTAAAAAGTGTTATAATGGCTAATACAGTTTTTCCTACTTATTATGGTGGATTGATTATCGATTTCTTTGCAAGTTTCCAAACGTTTGATGGTGGAAAGATTCCTTCTGGGATGATAGTCTACTATGTGAAGTTACAACAAAATCAAAATATGCCCTACCCTGCCAATATGCGACGGAGTGTCGAGACTTTGCCAAAAACAGGTGAAATCTGGAAATACAAACCGATAAAACTGGTTATTACTCGAATGAAAAGATCTCACTGAGCAGAAAACGTAACATTGAACTAATTACACAATATCTGAAAGTGTTATTGAGCTGCACAAAAATGCCTGCCACCACGAAACTTTAGAAGGTTTAAAAAAGACCCCCTTATAATTATATAAATACCCCCAAGGCACTCCGGGGCTCTAATAAGGAAATACATTTTGTTTTTGATTAAGATTCACAGGCTTCGTGGCTTTAAATATACCATTTATTTTCGCACTGACCTCCACGAGGTATCAAAGGGCCCTATCAAGCGTAATAGCATTATTTTTCTTCAGAAAACTTTTAGTTTTTAGATGAAGTTATTAGCTTTTTATTTTTATGCCGATTTCTAGGTTTTAAGTGTCAATTCCCGCCATATCAGCTTCCTATTTTAATTATTTTGTCCTTCTCTTTCAGTTATGTAAGACGAATACGGCAACAACGACATCTCCTTAGACAGTGCGCATTTTATTTCAGTTCTTTGGTTGATAGAAAAGTTCTGATCTTTGACTGACACATACGCCCAAGGCCATTTTTCCGCCATAATGAGTTTGGAATTTCCAAATGAAAGTGAAAATAAATCCACCCGAATGTTCGTGTCTATACTGGTATCTCAGTTGGATATGGTACGAAATCCACATGGTATACAATTAGTACTACGAATATGGCCACTGAATTGAGAAATGATGTTAACACATATTTTATTCAACACTAATGTTAACGCACTTTATAAGTGAATGTGAATAACAAATGCCAAACGGGAAATAAATGTGAAGTTCGATGCAAAAATTGTCAATGTTAGGAAAGTAAGTCTCAGATGTAATTGCTATTTGTCACAGGGTTAAGGTATTAGGTTAGATTAAGCGCGATACAGCCTTTGCAGCTCCAGCTAACTGGACTCTATAACTGCGTTCGGAATGGCAGAGTTGGACACATGGTGCCCTTGGGGCACATATAGTACACCTGAGCATAAAGTTTCAAGAGTCTGGATGGGTTTAAAACTTGTAACAACTGGTCCTTGAATGAGTGATAAATTTTCCCGACCTCGTCGCACAAATATATCGCTTCCTCATCCTCACACGTAAAGAAAAAATTTACAGCATCGAAATGTCGTTAATTATTGGGAACACTTCCCTCTTCTCACTAAGCATGACGAGATATAAATACAAACAAAAATTCTTTGAAGTGAAACACTTATATGAATGGTGGGTAAACTCTTGGAAGCCTAGCTTCACGCGACACTTGACACCTGGACAGATAGAAAATACGAAGAGAGTGAATGATGAGACAAGAGGAGACTACTGGTATAACCGTGTGCACACTATGCCTCTGCGCGCATGATCATAGCTACCTATACCTATAGCCAAGTGAGGAAAGACGCTACAAAACTACGAACTAAATTATCCGACAAATTAGCCGTTGCATGGTAACGTATATACAAGTGCTGCGAATAAATTCAGAGTACTGTCACTAGAGAGATATAGTTTAATCTCATTTGAGTATTTTTGAACTATGGGTATTTCATGTAATTACTATTAACATATAAATATAATTTTCATATTAATATTTTCATAAAAATAATTTTTTTATAAATATTTATTTATGCATAATACTATGTACTCTCCAGTTACAGTCATACCCATACTCAGTGCTCCACTTCTGTCGGCAGTCCCACGACGGCCACACCTATTTGCTGCACTATTATTATGCGCGCTAGGCTTAGATTGCTTGAACAATTGAAAATAGATATCTTTCAGAGCGACGCGACACGGAGAACATCATATTAGAACCCCACTATATTTCCAGGTCCGACAGAAACGATAAATTAAGAGAAATATTTTTCCGAACGGATAGGTATGGGAATTCGTTTTTCCCCCGAACAATAAGGGACTATAATAAATGCTAGGCGTAATTTCATTAGAGCGTTTCCTTTTTATATGTAAACGGCTGGTGTTCTATCACCCCCCGCCACACGCCTATTGAGGTGGCTTGCGGGGTAGTATGTAAATGTAGATGTATTTGATTTTAGGAGCAGAGAAATTTTATGGAATTAGCATGATAGAAGAAGTTCCAAACTTCAAACAACCAAAAATATATAGCATACTCGTTTTTATGTTAATAATACTATGAAATACACGTTGCATTCACAATGAACACATATTTAAAAAAATGTTTAGACACACCAACTCGTTACAATAAAAAAGAAAGAAAAACAAAATGTGTGTTAATTTTCATAATGCGTCTAATATGGCGATGAAGTTCGTAAAAAATGTCAAGATAAAAAATCGGTCTGACCGTGAATTTATCTGCGGATCTTTGGTTTCATCCATCCCTTGGCAATCCAACCACCGACTTGCCATTCATCAATTTCATATCATCATAACTTCTAGTTCTCTTGAATACTCCAATATTGCAGTGGGAATTCAGAAATCTGGGTAGTGTGGAGATTTGCGCATTGGAATGGCAAGCCAGAGTTCAGTGGTTTGATTCCCGGTCCAGGATGATTTCATCCAAGATTATAATAATTGTTTTCTCACAGGTATGTGAGCATTTCGATGTTAATTGAGGAAACGGAGGAAGTAGAGCAACGGGAATGTGTATATGGGACCACGAAGGAAGTTCACTCAAGAAAGAAAGAAGGAATGATGAAGTGCTTTACCCGTCAATGAAAAACCCATCTCTTATTCTGGGAACTTTGACGGTTGTGGGAAAAAGAGGATATAAAAAGTGAGATCGATTGAGGGCTCATTTGTAAGTGATAGGTGAAGAAAGTATACCAATTGTGACAGAAAATGTGAAAGAGACAGAATAACGGAGGGCTAAAGTAAGTCCAACGAGTACGGTAGAGAAGTAGAGAGTAATTATTTTAAAAGGTATCACAACCTGCAGGAGTTATGAGTCCGTGGATAGAGAGACCGCATGGAAAATTATGTTAAACGAGACACAACTTTTGACGCGTCACGGGTGATTCCGGTCACAAGCTTTAGAAGGCAGAGTCTCTAACTTGCATTTAGATAACCGGTGATAGAGATAACGCGGAGCACACTTTCTTCGGCTACGATGGTCAGAAATAAGGAGAGCCTTTAGTTAGAGATAAATCCTTTCGCGATCACAGATGAGATTCTGCGCAGCATATATAATGATGGCCAGGAAATAAAATACCTTGAATGCATCTTGCTCGCAAAAAAATTGTATTTAGACCGAAGATAGATAGAATAAAAAGAATAGGTATTAAAGAATAGGAAAAAAAAGTATTCACTCAGGCATAACAATTGGCCTAGCCTGAAGTAATGAAATAAACGGATCCAACCTAGAGTCTGGAGAACTAAGGGAGGTGTTTTAGTGGGTAGTCTCCTGCAAAGTAGGAGTCCAACTTTGTGTCTTGGTGACAGGCGACTTTGATCGCCCTGTGTGCGTTAACTGCATTCACCTCCCTCAAATAAAAATATTTAATTCAGAAAGGTACACATTCCTTTGAATCGGCAGACATACCGCGGAAACCTGGACAACCTATTTTTATTGTGATGACAAAACGTCGTCACAAATGAGCGGCAATAAAAAAAAGGCATCTGAGGTTAAACAAATGAAAAATATTGAAACAATGTAAAGCTAGTTTTATCAAAAAAACAAAGTGAATCACCGGGACCAAATAGAAATTATGTCTCAAAAATTATGAAAGAGAGATTAAATATGACAGTCCTACGAACCAGAGGTAATAACCCTTTACCCCATACATTATAGGTTAGACCTTTCCTGACAATATGAAAAAAAATCCAAGCTATTGAGTCTATCTAGGCTGCTAGGTCTGAGAATATCTCTCCTTACTTTAAATGCGAGGGTTCGTAGCATGTAAAAGGTAGAAAAAAGCGAAAAGCACTTGCACCTGAGAGACAAAATATATTTACACGTATCAGATAGGTCGCTCTTTTTACAATAGCTATAATGGTCATTCCAAAACTTATCTCAAAGCAAAATTATACGCACCTTTCAACTCTCTATCGCCGTAAAATGAAACTTAAAAAGTATTTATTGGTTGACACCGGCAATGTTTTGTTCAGCCGACCATTTTCTTTAAATATAGGTAGAAAGAAAATAGATTAATATGGCACTCATAAAAATGGTGCGATGGACATTCCATTACAAAAAATAAATGACGCATGCAAATGTGTTTTTATCAACTTTCGTTACTTCTCATCAATTTCTTACTTCGCCCAGAATATCGAGACAAACAAAACTCGAGTAATAAAAATAATTTATCGACGTGACATATTTTTTTGCGCTCCAACATTGTGTTTCCTTTAACCCATATTCCTTGAGTTCTATGGGCGTTTTTTTATGTTTTCCCTTGCTATACCTAATTCCAAATACGGCTTGACTTCAGAATCAGCAAGGGGAAACACTTACGAAATACGTGCGGCGCTGCGTTAAAAACTTTGGAGTGAGTCAAGTGAATAGGATGAAGTTTCTCCGATGAAAACGTTGAAGAAGGATGCCACTTTTCTCCAACTGGGCCAAATCTAGAAAACGCCGTGAGCATTTAGGATCCAACAAAGAGAGACTTAATGCGTGAAGTCAATTAATACTAAGGAAACCCACACGAATCCTTCAAAACTGCCACGAACGAACATAAAGTGTGACACGGCTGATGAGTTAGGTTGGGGACCATAAGAGATACAGAGGCTACGAGCTAGGCTTAAATTAAATGAAAAAATCACATTAGATGAGTTTCAAAACGTCACGGAGTATATTATTTTGATCTCTCACAATGTCTCTAGAACTGACAAAAGCGATGAAATAAGTACAATACACTGCCGAACTGACTAGTACAAAACTTCCTTCTTTCAACGCACCATTACTGATTATAAAAAAACCGTGTGACTCTAACGACAGACACATTGTTAACACATGTCATAAACAAATCACATGTCCTCTCCCACCTCCTTTTCCCTGATACCCCTCCTTCTTTTGCTGGTAATCCTAACTTTCCCTGCCACACGCCTATGCGGCGGCGCGCAGGGTTTTATGTAGATGTAGACTCGAGTCCCCTAAGCCCAGTACGGTAAATTACTACATCGGCCATTTCTCAAAGAGGTCGACCCAAGTTGGCTGAATGAGTTTTTGGTTCAGTTGGGGGAGGAGAATGCGGAAAAACAAAGTTATGGAATGCGATTATTAGGTGAGTGTGAACTTTAATTACCGCCGAGTGTCGTTGAACCATATCTCTCTCTCGATATAATCATTGCCGACGCCATATTTTAGAGCTGTCATTCCCAGAATTCCCATTGGGAGGAGCGGCCATCATCTGATTCGGGAAATTATTGCACGTCCCGCCTAACCTCCCTCCCCTTAATTGACCTCCGGTCGCACTGCATATAAAAGGAGATGAGGGACAAAAGAGCATCATCTTCTGGGATAGAGATTATAAATCAGCGAACTCCCGGTAAATTGCTGCTTTTTTTGTGCGCAGGCGCGCAGGACGTGCAAATGGCACGCCTACATTACACGGCCAGAGTCAAATGGGGCTCCATGTCAAACGGGGAATTTCGTTGAATAGGCCACATAAATATAAATATTGAGCCTCCGACTCTATATTCTCATCTCTTCTTCCGAACAAAGACCTCTTATTCTCAAATACTCGGTGGATTGGCGAAAGTCCAGGATGATTCTTTCAATTTACTACGGGGAGGTGAGGCGGGGAAGGGAGGGGGAGGCGGGTTCCAGCCTCGTCTCAAAGCCTTCCTACACCTGTGAATAAGGACCGCCCGCCGAAAGGAAGAAAACGCCTTTAGATAAAACCCCTGGTACCTCTCCCATAACGGCTTTAAAGGGGGTTTGCGTCAGATGCAGGCCTACCTTCCCATCAAAGGGACGATTATGCGGTCGTAATGCGGCACACCTGGTAGAAGTATTTGTAAAGTTAGTCGGGGAAGAAAAAATGCTTTACGCGTCTAGTAGCCAACGGCACTGCAGCAAGATAAGAAAACTATGTTTTTAAACACACAGTGATAATCTAATTGAGTGAAAAATTATAACTGAAAGCTAATTATAAAAATAACAACAAGGGTAATGGAGGAAAAGGAACATCAATATAAAAATATTTTTGCACCATAATATAATTACAGTGATTCAGAAATGAAAGTTAGACATTTATTAGCAATTGATATTTTCATTAAGAAAATTTCGTGGATTTGAAAGTGTTAAATGGCTTACTAAAATGATTATAGTTTATCAAAATGAGTTGCTACGGTGATATTTCTTAGGTGCAAATCACAAAGCAATGAAGACACTAAGTGTCCGTGAATCCAAATTTAAAACTTATAATAGAGTATAACAAATTCAGTTAATTTAAAAAAAGTTAATAAGAATGAGTAAAGTTTGTATAGCTGTTTGAGGAAGCCACTGGATTAGTACTTAACGGCATTATGATGCATTTGAGAAAGTTCATAAAAGGATAATTACTCTGGCTGAAAAATAAGTAGGTACATGCTATTTCTTAAATTTTAAAATAGAGCGCATTTCACTTAAAGCATTCAACATGATGGTATAAAAAAATATTTTTTGTTCCAAAATCGACTAAATGGTAATAAAAAGTCTTTACTAATAATAATAACGCATTATAACATCGACTTCTTCCTTTTTGTCATCCCAGCTTTAAAATATTTGCAGAAGCTTCAAAATATTTTGGAAAATCCATGAACACAAATTCGCAGTCAGGTGCACTTAAGCAGTTCAATAGACCTTTGGAAGTATTTTTCTCGGAGACAAAGGTTTAAGGATACATTTTAAGCAGAATCCAGAAACTTTGGTGGGTCTTTGGATCCCTCTTACCTGGTCAAACCTATTCGACCGACCTGAAGAGCGATGCGGGATCGAATAAAGGTGAAATATTAAATATTGCCCTCCCGTCATTTACCGCAACCACCTCGGATAGAAACTCAAGTTTTAATAGCTACCAATTTAAATGGTAATCAAGCCTCTCCCGATTTTCTGTATGACGACGAAAGAGAGAAGGCCCTTATCCCTCTGCGACCCTCGCCCACTCACCTCCCCTGTTTTCCCTCAGGGGGAATCGCTAGAAAGGGAATGTAAAGGGTACGTTAGGGTAAGCCATTTGGGGATGTTGTGAGAGAGAAGCTGGGAGGTAGGACGTGCGAAATTGCGATGATCGATAATCGGGAGAATATAAAACCACAGGGAATTTTGATTTATCACCCTGGCACATCAAGCGATATGAAATATTGATCGATATTGGAAACACGATGCGATTTTTGACCTTATTAGATTTGCGAAATTATTCGATATGCGGTATCACTGCGTATGCAACATCAAGTGATTTGAAATATCATTCCTACTATAGCATAATTTTAAACTCGTTTTATCGCGTAAGTTGCGAATTCAATATGCAATATAAACCTATATGAAAATCATATAATATTTAAACTTTTTCGATATGTAATTGTAATCAATTTGCGATATAATTCTGTAATCAAGGTTAATGGTTTCAGTACGAAGGTAATTTTGTCAACATAAGGTATAAAATGTGAATTACTAATTCCTTATATTCATTAGGGTCCTCATCAAGCTACAACAATATTAAAGTAAAGAATGACTTCACAAGCAATGGGTTAAGCAGGTATTCTTTTCCGATGAATGAAAAATCAATGCTATTTTTCCTGGAAAATATTGTTTGGCAAGTAATTTGACGTCACTTTAACAGTCCATACTTACAAAACTTTAGTAATGAGGTAAAAACATCTATTATTTCTTAACAAATGCCTAAATTCTCCCGAAAAAAATTAAATAGTTTCTTTATCTTTTAAACTGAAAATATGTTCATTTGAACATTATAGACCTCCGAACCTCCATATGGATTCAAACAAAATTTGACAGGCGTTTTGTTTTGGACGTAAAAGTGATAATAGGCTATAACAAAAAGGTATGAGTGTTCTAGGGACCCCCATGTAATGTTTAACCCATGTTTAACCAGCCACTAATTCCATAAGAAAGGCATTAGAATTGGTGTAAAGGTTTCTTCTTTTCGTATTTTAAACAATTTGCACTCATGCTTTTGGCTTGAATATTTAATATTTTAATATTTAATATAATAAATTTAATGATTAAAATTAAGCTTTTTATTCATCGAATTTTATTTTTATATTGCTTGTTTTCCAACAAATAAGTTTCTTGCCCCAAAACTTTTGCAGTATTTCAAGTTTTGTTTACTTTGAAACCGCAGCATAGGCTCTGAATGGGAACTTGTACACAAAGTTTTTATGGCTCATGTTAAATGCTCAATAAAACAAAAATAAATCGATACTTTTGCTGGGGTATTTTTCATCCCAACCTCTCCATTAGTGGTATAGAGTATACGACTGCTATAGAGCTTGCGTATTTTGAATGCCGCATTGAGGCAATTCTTTAAATTCTATGCAACAATTTATTTTTTCTCCTTCTCGTTGAAATCAAATGGGCAATATCTTATAGTTTATTTCTCTTAAATGAAAAAATGGGTGGAGAAAAATATAACATCTGATTCTTGCATCGCTTTCTTCGGTGCTAAAATCCACGTCATCGCAATGCGACATTGACATTCGAATATCCCCGCACCTTTAGAGAAAGGGTGTTGGCGCAGCTAGGGGGAGTTGGGGGTAGGGTGGTAGGGAAGGAGGAGAAAGGGTCGGAGGGGCCATGCAATCGGTACGATGGCTTTAGCGAGATATAATGAGGATGTCTTACGGCATGGGTTTGCGGTTATGGCAGTGCATTGCGGGTCAGGGCCGGCCGTCCGGTCGCTACCTCTCCACGGTAGTGGGTGGGTACCCGCAGGGAAGACAGGTTAGATGATGTGGTTTACATGTGGAGGAGGGGGAGCTGCGGGGTGGTTTTGGGGGTGGTACATCGGCATCCTCTCACTCGGAGTAGGGGATAGGTCGAACAGAGGGGTTGAAGCGGCGTTTTGCGATCTCCAAATTTAAATATCGCTACCAAGATGCAAATAAATATCGAAGTGACCACGATAGATCAAATCTATAGTATTTATAGAGTAAATCGATCAAAATGGATTAGAAATGTTGGTATGATATGGGGTCAACTTCTTTTTCAGCAAAGAATTCTCCATATTTATTGAAAACATTTTACAACAACGTGCATTTTTAACATTCCTGAACTCAACAAAAATAATAAACATAACTATGGGACATAAACCAGGGAAATTGAATTAAAACAAAATGACGAATAAAACAACCTTAAGAGTATTTGAATTTAAAAGTATTTCAGAAGTTATGAATAACGCCTTTCATTTACACGACTTCAAAAACAAAGAACCTTATCAAAAATTCTATCACGCAATAGTTATTGCTTAGTAGTACAAATTACAGGTATTCGGTGTTTTTCAAGGAAAGTTACAAAACAAGATTAACAACAAGACAATAATAAATGACAATATTCAGTTTACACATGGACATAAAAAGAGGGTAGTAAAATGATAGGTGTTATAAAGTTGAGTCTTGATAAATAACATGTACAAAATATCTCTTAAGTCCAGGAAATTTTTAAGAAAATTACTACAACCTCGCTCATGCATTTTATGCATTGCACGGTAAATAGTTTTCTATTTTTGCGTTTTAAAATAACTTGCTTTCATGATATACGCTTGAAAATTTTTATATCGGATGATTCAAAGGACAAAGTTTTTAATTCTTGCGCTCGATTTTCAAATTCGCTTTACATTTGGCTAAAAATTGACTTTTGACCCCAAATCGTAATTTAAGCTCCATTTCAATAATATACATTTATATTTAATTGAAAACCGTTGCATAGGATTTGAATGGGAATTTATACCTGAAGCTCTTATAACTCAATTATATAATGAATTTAAAAAATATATCGTACTCTTTTCACAGGTTTTTATTCCAAGTCGACCGGTTTCGTCACATAGGTGACACCATCAGGTTCATAATCACCTGATGATGTCACCTATGTAATGAAACCGGTCGACTTGGAATAACAACCTGTAAAAAAAATACCATATCTTTTTTTTGAATTCATTAGAATGGATTTTCACAAAGTGAAGCCCGAAACTATCGAGTTTATCAATTATATAACATGAGTTCAGCGATATGTTAGTTGCGTTACTGTTTACCCCAGCCTCTCCATTTGTGGTTCATGACTGATTCATTACATATAAATGTATTGCAACAAATTTGGAGGATCCTTTTATCCTTATGAGCCAATACCATATTTTTCTCTTCCCATTAAAGTTCAACGGCTCCCATTAAAGTTCAGTTCTTCTAGTTGATAATAGAACTAATATTGTACCATTTCCTTCATGTTTTCATGGCTTTGAGCGACCTTCCTCCCAAAATATTACAGCTACTTGCATAGTCTCACATGAGATGCTCCGACTGTGAGGCAACGTGTAAACTTCTCGTGTTCCTCGCGGAGTCCATTTTAGAGGACTGGCGGAGGAGGACCGAAACAACATTCTCCCGGTATTTCCCGCTGGGAGAGGCGAAAATGAATTCTTCACCGCTTGCCCACTGCGTGACCCCTGGCGCGCCGCGGCGGAAACACACTTTACATCCCTTTCACCCTCGTCCGTCTCTAAAATTGAAAATGGAAGGTGAAATATATTTTCGTGAGATGAGCTGACGGCGTACCCCTCAATATGTGGTAGTCCTGTGGGGAGAAAGGATGGTTTGAAGGGAGGCCTGCTTTTTCTTTCCTGCTTTATCGGACTATGTGAGAATTCTTTATTCTCCGCTCATCTTATGAGAGGGGCGCAGAAATACAGAACGAAGAGAAGAAACCGTCACGTACAAGGGATTTACTCATATCAAGGGAGGAAGGTATCGATTCAATTCCGGAGAATCCTCGATTTTGACCAGGTTTTTCGCATCGATACATATCTTAGGTAGGTAGCGTAGTTATTTACTTAATGGTCACAGGATCGGCCGTGTGGAAATAAAAGCTCATATACAGGGGCGGATTCATTCCTGCGAAAATTTAAAAAAGTGATGATCATAAGGTATTCCATCCCACTTATACCCTCTGAAAGTAGCAATTTGAACCTCCATCAAAAACAAGGACCTAAATCAAACTGTTCGCAAAAAGAAACTTTAACTTGAAATGGCGAGTAATTTATATTTACTGATAAAATCAACAGAATCTTACCCTTCCATAATATTTTATTTACATTAATATTGAAGCTACTTCGATTTAAAGGCAAGAATAGGTGAATAGAGGAAAGTATTGATAGTTTGTATTCCAACTGTAGATATTCAAGTCTCAATGGTTGTTAAAAAATGATATGAAAACAGAATCAGTGAATAAACATTTTTTTAGCATGATAAAATTACATTTTCTTTAAAAAAAATAACAGACATAAATTATACTTTATTTTTCGAATTGTAACTCATTACTGTAATAATTGAACTAAAAATGAGTTACTTCTAGATAAAAGGTGCTGCAGTAGACTCCTTTAGCTGGAAAAAATTTTAATTAATGAAGCACTATTCTTCAATTTAGTGCCTTGAATTTCATTTCCCAAAATTATAAGTTGAGCGCCGGAATCGTGAGCAATCTAGGCAACACATCTGGGAGGTACATTAAGGCGCCGCCAAATAAACCTAAGCTGTATTATTTTCTGGGTGGCTGTACTTTCTGGAAAACCTTACGTGACAGGAAGAATTGTACCTCCTTACACCGAAGGCATGAATTTCACCTGATGCGGGGCTTAGTACCTGGCGAGCTCTACCCTCACGCAGCAAACCAAGCCTCTTGGCTGTGGACTGTGGTCAGTTTTATTGCTCGGAACTGTTTCATGAAGTATTCTGGGCCTCGCATGCTCTGTGGTGGTGCATTGGGAGGGTAGCCTGCGGGTTGGGTGACTTAGTATCGCCGTTCTCGTTTAATTCCGGCCCTCCGTTCCTAATGGGAGCTCGTGGGTTCGTGCTATAGATTTAGAAAACGGGTTAGCAGCAGTATTTACTGAGGTAGGACAATGAAAAAAGGTAATGTACGAGTATACCATTAAAGACCGGTTAGAGAGAGGGTAAGGACTGAATTATTAGGGAATAGGGAGGAAAGGTGGAGAAAACCGGCGTCTGAATCAGCCTGCTCTCAACGATGGAGTCCTCAGTTTAACGTCCCATCAGACGAACTGATTACTCTTGATTTGAAGTACCCTCTACAGTACCCAATACCTGATTAGGGATCAGGAATTTAAGGTAAATAACTTAGTGACCTTCTTGACCAGGAAATTTTGGCCTGCAACCCAGAGAATAAAAAAGGAAAGATTTTTTCCGATGTTACGTTAGGAATAATACGTAGTAATAAATTGATTAAGATGTAGAATGAATGTTGATGCAAGAAGAATTAAATTGATGCACCTTCAAATATTAGATATAAAATATACATAAGTAATGGATAAATATCACGTATGGTTTATTTTGATCTCTTTCGTGGAAAAACAAATACGAGTATGTATATTGATATATGTGCCGAATGGTTCTTTTTTGAACCAATTTTATCTGTGCGATTTTTTCTAAATAACGAACATCATTGATTTTTCATGACGAAAATAGTCGCCGTCTTAAGCCCTAGGAGTCACAAAAAATGGAATGAGTATTTGACCAAGATCCAATTTTTTGTTCAATAAAAACGGTGTAAATCTGGATTTCTTTTATTAAACAAACTATTTCTGAGAGAAATATGCGTAATCGATGGTATTTCTGCATGGTTAAAATATTTAAAGTTTGTTGTTTCGCACCTGACATTTGGTCCGGAAAAATTGATTTGGAACCGGAGAAAAACCGGGGAAACATCGCTTCACCCGAAGTCTCCGGGTCCAAGTTCCCCATTTAACTACCCGAATCAGGATGTCACTGGACAAATTTCACGACTACCGGGATTCGAACCTAGAGCATATGGGTGGGAAGCCATTGCTCCAGCTACAAGCCTATTAGAACTCCCTGAATTGTTTTGGGAAAAATGCTGCACCTTCCGGTAAAGCATTTGTTTCATGTGAACGATTTTTTCTCCGAACACATTTATTATTGCTATATTAATTGCGGTTTTTTTCAGCCATAGCTGGTAGAAAATATTCATGCGAAGAAAGTTATGAAGTTGGCATACATTGCAAAATCCTCGTTACTCGTTGTCTTTTCCACAAACATGATTTCATTTCAATGCAAAATCATCAGCGACTTTTTGATTTTAAACTACGATCGTGAAAAATTAAAAGAAAATGGCAAATTGCTATGTAGTCCTTTCCTCAACCTTCCACTGTTGTTATTTATGACATTAATGCCGTTAGACGTCTTTGATAAACTATTATGCTTATGAGCAGTTATATTGGTGTTTCTTTAGTTTATTATGTAATATTATCCAAATTAAACATCAAAATACCGTCGCTGTAGTGAATGTATCCACCATCAAAGCAATAGTTCAATATTTTCAGAGAAAATTACGTACAAAAATTTATGACAAGATTGAGTTTCACTTTTTAAATTGATAAATCTTCATTATCGATTTCATTCAATCCGCTGTATTGCTTTTAATTCCATTCCATTGAATGATTTTATGGCTCCCAAAGTTCTTGAGTAAGATTGCTACGTGCATAGGGTTCCGCTCAACATTGCTATATATCCATTTAAATCTATCTCACTGTTTGCAGTGATATTATATTTCTCGCGTTAGTTATATTCGTGTGCTCAATCTTTATTATGCCCGACAAATAAGGTGTAAGAAATTATAACAAGTCTAGCGCCTTTAGCAACGTTATTTAGCCTGCTATTGGCGTTATGTTCGATAATTTTAACACCAATTGTGGTTCGATTATCTCTGATTCACGGTTACACAATTTCCTAGTATGTATGGGACTTTTGAGAAACTTATTATCCTGTGGTGTGCCTTACAGCACCTCTCTCCATTCACATCACACTCTCATTCAAACTTCGTCGTTTTTCATCCACTGCCGCAGAATGCGTTATTCACACTCCACGTGATACCGCATTTGCATTCGTCTAAACTAAATACAATGAAACTCTGTTCTGACCGATTACAAGGCCTTTCAAATTTTCCACCATCTTAGTATCAGAAAATACTAAATGGATAAAAAACAGCACAAAAATCTCGTTGTTATTACGCTACTGCGACCGTCCCTAAAGGAACTGGGAGAAACATACTCTCGCTTAAGAACATTTTGTAGCACTTCAGCGCCATATTTTGCGCGTGTGTGTGCCTCGAGAAACATCTGACAACGCAGCATAAGGGAAAGAGGCTTAGAGTGCGCCACGGCGTTACGCAGTTTTGTATCTCGTAATGTGTGCGCCTCGGAGCATCTCTCAAAGGAGAGATGGAACACAGAATGGAGCGCGGGGAAAGTGAAGTGAATGGGTTAAAGAATGAAAGACACAGCGATGGAGAGAGGAAATGGAGAGAAAAAGATGAAAATCCAGCGAAAAGACGAGCGTTTCCAAAGTTGGTCGCGCTTGATTTGAGCGCTCGCAACGACTTTGTTACTTTTATTCCCCAAAAAGGCGCGCGTACCAAACGCATGTGATTTCAGCGCTTGCAGCGCTTTGTAACCTTTTTTTCCAAAAAAAAGGCGCGCAGAACCAACGCTGGCCGAGCTTGATTTGAGCTTTCCCAGCGGATATATTTTTCCTTTGTCCCATAAAGGTGCTTGTTGCCAACATTGGTCGCGCTTGATTTGAGCGTCCGCAACGACTTTGTTACTTTTATTCCCCAAAAAGGCGCGCGTACCCAACGCACGTGATTTCAGCGCTTGCAACGACTTTGTAACCTTTGTTCACAAAAAAGGCGCGCAAAACCAACGCTGGCCGAGCTTGATTTGAGCTTTCCCAGCGGATATATTTTCCCTTGTCCCATAAAGTTTCTTGTTGCCAACGTTGGTCGCGCTTGGTTTGAGCGTTCGCAACGACTTTGTTACTGTTATTCTCCAAAAAAGGTGCGCGTACTCAACGCCGGCCACACTTGATTTGAGAGATATCAACAATTTTGTTTCTTGTATCCGAGATTCTGCGACATTTTACTTAGATCCCTGGAATTTCACCAATTAATCTGGTGAACTATTAAGTATCAATTTATTTCCCTTTTAGAATTCTTCACACATCTTGGAATAAGATTTATATATGATTGTAGAGGCACGAAGGGCATTAAAAATAAACAAACCAAACATGAGAAGACATTCATGAAGGAGTAACAACTTCTCTGTTCAAGCAAGGTGCTATTACAAACTAGGAAACCGGACAAGAAATTGTTCTAGGTGATCTTAGCTGAGTATGGTCTAGAGATTTCGTCCAAAAGATAAAAAGAACAAGGAAAAATACAGGAGAGTGGAAGAGAAAAGGATCAAACGGAATAATATAAAAATAAGATTAGAAGAACCAGACAAATAGGGCACATCATAAGGCATGTAATGTTATCGCTCATAATCATAAGAAGGTTCGGAAGGAAAGGAGGTTCTATAATGTTTCCTAGACCGAACTTGCAAGAGAAATAAATACATGATTATTTCAAGTATCTCAGTCAATGAAATAACTGCATATCTTTGAGCCGCCGCAATAAAAGCGGTATTAAAGCACACATTACGTAAGACTCTTAATAAATAGAAATGGCGATAAAATTGCACCTTTCGGACAGATTGGGTACAAAAAGTGGTAGGCCTGTCAAATTAATTAATATTCCATCGTTCAAAGGGAGTTACATTGTTATTAACTTTTCGGTAACTCTGGATGGATAAATTCAAAGGAAAGTTCTCAATACTGATTTTTTTCGTACACATTTTGCATTGCTCTACTGATTGAATGAAGTAGTTACCTCTTAATTCATGAGAGTAATATTATTTTACGTATCCTTATCGCTACAGCACTTTTGCAGGGTTCCCAACCTAGTCTTTTATTCTTTCCCAGATTTTCTTGTTTCGCGGCTACATAAAGCCGGACTCCAATAAAAATTGCCTCAGAATTATTCACAGAGAAAAGGCAAGAAAGTTTTATTATTGTGATGATTGATCATAAAGCGCTGAAGACTCGTGAGAAAATTTGCATTTAAGCCTATTACGACGCGTAAATTTTGTAGAATTTTGTCGTAATGTAATCTCCTTAGACTAATAGAAGCAATCTTTATGCCACGTGTTTTGTCCAGTCCTACTGACTTTCGATCAATCCAAAATAGTTTTCCAAACAGTCATCAAAACTACCCTGCTCTGTTTACATGCTTCATTAAGTTAATTGAAGGCAACTCATAGCACACCAAAGGAGTGGCAAAGTCATTTTCAATTTTGAGCATTTCAAAAATAGTAGGCAACGTCGTAGGCATTTACCATGGCAGGGAGCATTAAAGGCTTCAAACAATTCGTCCTCCGACTGTTTTTCCACCTTCCCGGGGTTATAACCAACTACACTTCACTCTTTCCCATGTTCGCCAGACTCGATATCTGTGTCCATAAAGTGCCTGATAGGGCGCAGCCCTTTATCCCCCCCTACACAACGTAATTGCCTTTATTTGCCAGAGCAACGATCCAAAAAATGTCACTCCAATGGAATTTTGATCTCGAAGAACCTTCAGGTAAAAAAAAACGAATAAGCTATGCAGATAGATTCCCGAGACTTGAACCGAATCAACACAAGGGGACGAAATGTTTCGACAAAAAAATTCTCCAATTCGCGAAGGGCCATGCGAGGGGCACGCCAAAAATTCGAACTACAATTGGGCTTGTCCTAATCGGAAGATATAAAGTTGAATATTTTCGCGTCCGTCTTTTTCAATTTCATCAAGCGGAAAACAAAAAACAATTTAACGGAAAAATGCCTTCCCTCGCTCTGTCTTCGACGCTGGATTGAATACACGCGGGACATATTTTCAAAAGCGTGTTTTTATCCAACTAATGTGTGTGAGTGTGGCGGTAAAGCAGAAATTTACGTTTGCAAACATTTTAAAGAAAAAATAAAAAATGAATTAAATACACCGCGATCTATATAGAACCACGTGAACACGAAGCAAATTCCAAAGATCATCAAGGGGAGATGGTAAATTTCTCTCATCGAATTCAAGCCAATATGAAAAATCTTTTATTCGTGGTTATTTTGGAACTGACATCATAGACTTCATTCTTTAATATTAAGAACTTTAACATTACTGTATTTTTTTAAAATATAATTTGTGGGTAAATGGTATTAGCATTAATGATAAACGCTGCATTATTGAATAACTTCAATTAAACAATAAAATACACTTAAATACGTTCAGCTATCGTTTATAAATTTATATTTTATGTTTAATAACATATTTTGACCACTTTTGCTAATTAGATTGAAAAACAGATATGGAGGTTATTTTCTCCTAAATCCTTGGCTTTGATTGCTCCCTGAAGGATATGGAACTTATTAATTGGTTTGGAATATCCTGTCATCATCGGAAAAATTTCATGCTTTACTCATCGTCATCAGTAGCTTAAAAGTTTACTGTGTTATATTATCGACGATAAAACGATAGGGCATGATATATTCAGTTTATTTTTAATAAGTGAAACAAGACCAAAGAGTAATAAAATAAATATCGTATGATATAAGATAATTCTGCGCAGTCTAAAAGGTTAAAAACTTCAGTTTCTCAATACTGCAAAAACTAATTATGCTCTTCACCGAAAAATATCATGGATTTAGAATACATGTGCCTTTTGAACGCTTGTGACATTAAAATTGATCTAAAACGTAGTTTTGTGGTTAATCCTACATTGAGCATGCCTTGGTAACTGATGCTCATAAAGGTATTCTACTTTTATATTGACCATATATTTTTAATAATGAGCAGCCATTTAGCAGAAGAGGAAACCACCTCTCAATACAATACTGGACAAATTTAATTCTTAGCAGTGTTTACCTAAAGCGTATATATAAAAAGTATGGCCAAACTCATTAATAAAAATACCATTAGATCAAAGAAAAACATGCTTAAAAATAAAAAGAACAATTTTAGAGGATCATTCTTCTCGCTCTTGCTTAAGTTAAAATACTTCCAACTCTTTCTACCTTAAGTTAAAATACTTATCAAATACACATCATCTCATATTTATCTCTTACATTATTCCAGCTGTTATGATAGGGTGTTTATAACTGCTTGAATAATTTTAACGGCGCTATGACAAAGATAAATTATTGAAATGAGTTAAAATAAAGGGTTTGAAGTTTTCCCCGGTGAATCTTTTGGGTTAATATTTCCTGGGGCCTCAACCGGGTCAGTTTCTTCGTTTTCTCTTACGCCTCAATGCGAAAATCGTTCGCCTGATAACGGAGGAAATGAATAACCCAACCGGGTGGAAGACTTGATAAATATTCACCCGAGAAGCCTTGAACTTAGCTAAGATGAAAAACTTTAACTTGAATTCCAAAACCCCCCGCTTCTGAAAACCCTCCACTTCTGCTTTAGCTAAAAGTAGCTTGAGTTCTGAAAATTTTGTATTCGGTCATTGGTCGTTCAATCCTAAGGTTGGTTGATTGCAACTCTTCATTCTTACCTATTAAATACTAGTTCCCTTACTCCCTGGTACATCTCCTTATGTACTTTCCTCTTTATTTGGCCTACGTATTTATTATCCCTTGGCTTTCCTTCTTGGACTTTTTCCTCGATTTCTCTTACAATCATATCTTCACAACTTCATCGTGTCTCAGGGTGTGCCCAAACCATCTGTTTCTTCTATTAAGTATAATGTATCATATGGTGATTTCCTCTTCCTCTCTTCTGTGTTTTTCTTCATTTCTTGTTTTATCCGTGCATTTGATCTTCAGAATCCGTCTCCAACACTAGGTTTCGAATGCATATAATTATTAATAGGTACAATAATTTATCCATCGGAACATAGTATTACCAGTGGATTTTAGCTTAGATTTTATAAAAGCTAATGTTCAATATTCTAATCAGGATTTTACCCCAAAGTCATGCATGACTGCACTATAAAGTCAATTTAACATGTGACTCAGGACGGGATTACGATCGCCGTTTCCTGACGTGAAGGAAACGGACGATGGCGTTCAGTGTTTTTCCGTCTTTCCGTCAATTGGTAGTGTATTACGACTGGCAGGAGTATCAGCGCCAATCGTTGACCGTCATTCGTTTTGAAAACGGCTTAAAAAACGGTGGCTTAGTATCTGTTTATTCTCATATTTAATAATCAAAATATAAATAATCTGCAAAAGTGCTGACAAATATTTCTTGAAGAAGAACTCATGGGGGCCGGGGTGACCCAGGGGTAGCGTGACTATTGTCCATTAAAAAAGTCGAGTCCCTCGAGTTTAGGAAGCTGTATCTTCAAGTAGGGTTAACGGATTTTTACGAAATAAAAACCATGTGATAGAATGATCATTTTTACGTTTATCAATGCGTGTTGAAAAATTTTCCTTTTCTTATCTGCCCTTATACAAATTTTATTTGAAAAAAGTCACTATTTTCGGCGCTCAAAATCCGATTTCCCAACTTTATGTTATCACTGTTCTCTTTGCATCAGACATAGAAACTGGAAATTCTGATATAAGTTAGCTAAACATGTTATTAAGGTAATAAAAGAAATAAATTGTTTATAAATGGAGTTTTAAACGAGCTGGTGTAAAAGTTGTTAACCTCCGCTTATTTCGAAACTAATGATGCAATTGAAATCTGAGGCATACTGTTGTGACGCGCGGTAACGCCAGCATTGCAAATATGTACATAACAAATAGTAAAAATTACTGGTAATCTCAACAACGATTTTTATTTATATCTATTTATTTATATCTATAATAGATGTTTGACTCTCAACCAGAGGGTTACAGATTCGAGATCAAGTGACGAAAAGCTTTCCTGATATTCGGATAAATATTGATTGAAAAAAATTTGGAACGAGACAGCAAGAATTTTCTGCACCATAAATACCTAACTACCCAGCTCCACTGCTGAGAGGCAGCAGAAGGCACTGATAGTGCAGATCAAGAAGACCCGGCCAAGAAAGTCTGGTATCAACTGCCACAGCTCCGGGTGAAGTTCACGGAATCGGTCGGTCGATGTGGAAGGCGACACACCACCACATTACTCCCTAAAGAAGATACAGCGTTGCATTCTCCAATATAAGACGTTATGGAATTCCTCCCGGAAAAATATATTTCGGCGATAATCCCCCAATCAGATCTACTGGGAGGAGAAAATGAGACAGAACGGACAATTGCAAGGTTAATTGTGTTTTATTGTAAAGTTAAAAAGTAAGGTGGAAAATCTAGAAATGAAATTTCGCATACATTGGAAAAAAAGCTCTCCTCTGATTGGCCGCTCTTGACGTAGCGAGACGGAAATGCTAGATTTTGACAAGGTTCACTCATCTTCCTCTGACGGCGTCACCAACGTCCGACCAGCTCTACCAGCGTTCGTAATAAGTTCCACTCAATGAGGCTAAAATGAAATGGAGGAGGCATTACCGTCAACGCTCATGGGCAAAGGTGAAGCAAGAACAGGGGTGCATGAGAAGGATGTTGTGCTGAGTAGCCGTGGCTTACCCCTCAAAAAACACCGGATTACCAGTGAATTTTAGTTTAGACTTTACAATAATAAATATGTCCACTGCAAATTTAGCAACCCTTTCTAAGTGGGAGCACCCCACTTAAAATGTGCTGCGTATTTGAGATTCTTATGAGTTAGGCTTCGTACCCGATTTAGAATGCATTCAGTGAGGATAGACAAGATACGTTTAAGTCCGTTATGATAATTTCATTAGTGTTACAAACCTTCTGCAACAACTGGAATGGGAATCGCTGTAGATCTTTCGGTTGAAATTGCACAAATCTCAAAAATTTTAAAACGCTTGGTGCATTCTCGTCAAGCGTAAGCACATCAAATTAGGCACATATGTATTGAATTTCTAGAGAATATTCCAATCAACGTGGTCAATTGAAAATAATGGCTTTTAAACAGACGAGACAAATAATGCAAGAAAGGGCCTCTTTTTAAGCACTCACCAAAGTCCCGGAGCTCTCTAAGGTTCAAGAGTTAAATTAGAGTCGATGCTTACCTGTAAAAAAGTAGAGAAGAGAAAATTAATCAGAATAATTTTATTAACTCATATTTTGCATAAAAATTTAATAAAAATCACCCTTGTAAAACTAAAATAATGCTAATTTTTAATAAGACTTTTAGCATTATCTTTAATTGCTGCTTTAACTCTACTTTCAATGAACTTTCCTAAAGGTGTTGTCAAAATACCATTGAATTGCCTATAAACCAAATGGTATTGATTTAATTTTTTTCGCTTCTATCCATAGATATTTAAAATGTTAACGTTCACGAAGTCTCACGCAAATCTGCACATCAACAAAAACAGCTTCAACCTCCTTAATTTTGAATTATATTTTAAAAGTGAGAAGAGTGCACTAAATGAATGATCTGAGTGTTTACTTAAAAAAACATTAAGTGTGGGACCCACCGTTTGCAATTGAGCTTCAATAATTAACAAGCATTAATGCCGGGATAGTCATATAATGACAAGTAAATGAAACCTTGGGATGAGGCATTTAGTATTATAAATCAAGGAGTTATCAGCAGATACAATTTACGCGGAAAATTCCTGAAGAATTCAGTAACCCTTGCATGTATGCCGCAGACACGAACGATTGACACCTCAAGATCTGGGACTCTATACATGGACTAAGGCAAGCCAATATCTACATGGCGGGGCCAAGGCTTAGCATGGCAAGAAAACTCCTAACTCTAGATAGGAGTAACCTCAAGACGACTGGACTAGTTGGAATACTGACGGGTCACTATCGCGTCAAACGGCATATTAACCTCTTAGGCGTAGTTGAATCACTTAGATATCGATGGTACAAAGAGGAGGATGAAAGAAAATCACACAATCTATGTGAATGCCCTAAAATTTCAAGGACTCGCATGGCATACCTCGGGTCTCCATTTATGGACCCCAAGGAAATGACAGACATCCCCACAGGAGACATCTTGGCCTTCAGAAAGGCCATAGTACTCTATTGGTGACGAAATGGGGTGTGGATGACACAATGGACCTGCAGGTCTAAGTGCTTCGGGACTCCTACTTAAGGAGACGTGCGACTCGAAACATTTCTAATCTATTGTAGCCTACGATTGAAATTTAGTTACTCATATGGTGAAAATATCTTGGGGGAGGTAGCAAAACTCGGCGGCTTTAGCGTTCATAGTTGAAGGAACAAGCGCTCATCTTCTCCTTCAACTCCTCCCTTCCCCTCCTGACCTCTTCAGCCCAACCTCCCCGTCCCAACCTTTTCCTCTCTCGACCTCTCTCCAAGACGAGTCCCGTGAGTTCATTTTTTTCACCTCCTCCTCCAATTGTCACGAGATGGCATGTGTCTCGGTCTGGGAGAGAGATGCACAATGCAGGTGTTGGTTGGCACTCATACACTCACACACATACAAACACACAACCTCGCAGTCATACACTCTACTTTGCGCTCGGCAGCCACCCTTTCCAGTTTTCGTGGATTATACGGAGGGGAGATTGGAGTGGAGGGTTCTTCTGAAAATGAAAGAGGGGACCACTGTTGCCAAGCTAACAAATTCTTGGTTCAAAAGCTAAGTATTTTGCGCTCCTTCCATCAGCCGGTAAATGAAGCTTTAAATCAGTCCCCCAGTTAAAGTGTGGATGATTTTTACGCAGTTTAAGTGAGGGTGTATTTAAATTGAGGGCACACGGCGAGTTAATCTTAGCGAAGTTCCCTCAACGTAGTCGTCGTGTATTTATATCGCGTGAATGTGTACTTCGGACATCATTAGCTGCTAGTGTGAAGTACATAAGCTTTTTTAATGGTATTGATCAGAATTGATATTAGTCGAATTCATAAATGATGCCTCACTCCTGTATTCAGCGGTATTGATAGCAACCTGATGATCAATCGTGGCCTGCGTCTTATTGTTAATCTAACACAAGCATCTGTGCTCGTTTTCTTTCTTCTGATAACTATATAATGTGATTTAGAATAACGAAGGTCTAACAGTCGGTGCATTTCCCTGCTTTGGTGCATTCATATAAATAGTTTTAAAGGGAATATTACAAGAAGGAAAAAAATATTGAATGCAAATCGTGACAGAAATGGTGATAGTAACTCATCATTGGCAAGAAATTGGATATAAATGTCGTTAAATTACATGTGTCATAGTCAAAAAGCAGTTTCTTTCATTCGAACGTTTTTTTTAAATTCGTCCTTTCAAAGTTCAGTTCACTGGGCACTAATAATTTGTTTTGATATACTTCTTCAGTGATGCTTGCTTCAGTTTGAAGTACTGATGTGGACGACAACTTCCCTCAAATTTATACTTAAATAAAGCGTGTCTATAAATAAAGCTGTATTGTAGACAAGGCCTTTGGGGGCGATATACAAATTTTAGCGCTTGGCGACAAATCTCACCAATTATCAGGAATAATGTTTATTTGACGACAAGACCAGTGACTTTAGAATTTACATGGATGGAACTATCCACCAAATAGCGGAGCACAAGCCAAATAAATTGGTAAAATAATGATACACCGTATCATTTTGGAGTGAAGCCAGAAAAAATCGAGATATCAGTATATTTGGTGATATTTTTGCAATTTGGCGTTCACGGTGTTGTGCTTACCGCATTCAAATGCTGAGGCGGAGCGTGTTTTCATCGAAATAAATGTCATGCAAATTTGTGAAGCTATTCCTATCAGTTTAGATCCTTTATAGGAAATTTTGAGTGTTAGAAGTACCTTAAAACTATTTGGGAAATGTTGTCTTTCTTACTAATTCCCAGAGGAAATGATTTTTTTATTGAAACAATCAGTACCTATCACCATATTCCTATTCAACTCATTCGAGTACTTCAGCTAGCAAAGTATCCGAGGACATCTAATTTTTATACGCCGAATTGGTAAATTCAAAATTAAAATAATTATTCATCCGTAATTACGCTCGAGAGCTTTAGCCAGTTATGCTTCCGAGGTGTCCTTCCCCCGTTATGGATTCTTAAGGGCTTTTAGGAACAATATGTTCAAGACTGCTGGACAAATGATATTGAAGAGCAGTCCAAAGCGTGCTGTTACTGCTACTGTTCAATAGGTTAAGGCCAAACATGGAGCACAATTAGGTGTTTGCTCTTTCGACAAGTTTTAAGGATACCTGAACTCTAGTCATGGTATTACCTTCACGGAGTCACCGGCAAGTGTACGTAAGTGCAAAATTCCAGAGAGAGGAAAAGTCATTATCGGCGCGATATCGAGTGAACCGGGTTAACCTCGTGGACGGTGGCGCTAAGCGCACGCTTTGGACTGCTTCTGTCACATCATATGTGGAGCAGTGTTGAGCATATTTTTTTTAAATCTCAAAATATCAAAATGAAAAAAGTCAATCCCGGCGGGATATTGAGGGATCCGAGTTTGAGTCCTGTTGATGGCGAATGATTTGTTCTTCTGTGGAGTTTTGTACTTATGTGGACTTGCGGGTGACTCCGTAACGTATCGTGGTTACCCCAGTATCCTCGAAGTTTTGTGTTAAGTATATATTTATTGCATTTCCATTTGGTGAAGAAACTTGTGACATGTTGAAACTTGAGTTTGGAGACTAAATTCGATTATAAGTTGGCAATACTGGAAGTGCTAAGTGGCAACTACACGCGGAACGTGTTGAGGAATGTGCAAGGGTTGGAGTAAGAGAAGACACACGAGGGTCGTGCCACCCCTTATGAAGCGCATTCCGTGTCCAAATCGACTCGCCAGGGGTAGCAGGGGTGGTGGGGATAGGGCAGAGGAGGAACGACCTCTATACTATTTTTCTTCTCTCGAAAGCGCTGGCTCCTCTTCCATATCTCCTCTCGACCAAGTGCCCGAGCGCCATTTTAAGCACCCACGGGAGCTAAACTTAGCGCCTTTTATTTCGCCTCGTCGACGGAAGTATGGATTTTATGGCCACCCTAGCACCCAACGGTGATATTTCAGCGCTTTAATGGGATCATCGGATGAGAGTCCTTTTCATCCAATGTGAGTGAATTTGCGATCGTCCTCAATCCATGTCTTAAGAGCATGAAGTTATCAGTTCGAAGGACGCATGGAGCTTAAGTTTGCTATTACCTTGACCGCTTCTTTAGAGATTGAAATGAGTCCTATATTACTACTACTACATTCCTACTTAAGGCCAGCGGGGTACTTCAACAGGCTGAGCACAGTTCAGGAGATATATCGGAAAGTTTTAGAGATTAAGTTACACTGTAACATTTTTTTAGCTAAAATTTAGTGCTTATTGAAACTTAATGCACCTTATTTCGATTTATAGTAAACATCGGCGTGCTTCATTCGTACATGAAATGTTCAACGAGTAAGTAGTTACTTTTACTAGCATTGCATGTGCTGCTGATGCCTTTACAGCCTCTGAAGTCTGGTAAAAGATGTCCAGTTAAACAAGTTAGATGAAAAGGACAGGGGAAGGTTTTCAAATTACCATGGTGGAGCTACAGGAGGTACAGACATGTGAGCACATGTGAGTATTATGGCACAACTCTAAAGGTACTCAATACTTGAAATAGATGCGGCATAAAACTCGTGAAGAGACCTGATAGGTACTGAAAGATACTGCAGCGGGGAGAAAAATATAGGAAGAAATAATTAATCAGATGATTGGTGGCTTATTTCCTGAGAGAAAATTAGTGTGACAGAAATTTAAAAATAAATGCTGATGAGAGACCACGACTGTAAATGAATGGGTGGTGAGATAAATCGAAACTTGATCAAAACTAGAGGGGGTTGATAGAATGTCAGGATAGAATATTCCTTTAAAAACAGGACTGAAGCCAGTTTACTGGAAACGGCGGAATTCTAGCATACTCTAGAAATTTTAGCATGGAGACAGAACGAAGCATGGTAAATATAAATTTATTGACCAAGGGAATTTTCTTATAGAACATACTCTGTGTTGTAAGAAACAAAGGCAAACCCTTACCGTATTTCATAAATCAAGAAAAACTTAACATTTGGTTAGATACTAAGATTATTATGGCATATGCAATATAATAAAAATGTTATACAATAAATAATAAGCCAGAATTTTCAGTCTAACAATGTTACAAGACACATCTACCAATTAAAATATAAAGAACCAAAATAAAATGATAAAAGAAAACCATAGAATTAAACAGTGAGATAAAAATATAAGTTTTTATCCAAGATCAAAATAATATATTTTGCATGATAAATAAATTATTCATTCGAAAATTTAGGACAAAATTGAGCTAAAATAGGAAAATTTAATTTAAACAGTTTTATTTGTTGATTAAAAAAGATACTAGGCTAGTTAAAGGTTGTAATCGGTGAATGCAAACCTAAATGAAAAAAAATAAAAGTTTTAAATTGGGGGTTAATAAAAAAATAAATTTCCATTCCTGGAATAGGAAAGGGTTACTGATGTATATTTGTAGTACGCCATTGCCAATTAACATATCTAGCGATAGAAAGTAGACGAAGTTAATGATGCAAAAAAGGAGCGTTGTACTAAAATGAAAAACAATATACTTGGTCTACCAAACTTTGCAGTTCGTTCGGGGTAGTGCGAAACTTTATAGTTTGCATGATATTGTTTCTTTCACTCTCTCTTCAATTTTATTTTAGTTTTTATATTTTATTTTTCCATAACCGTAGGTGGAGAGACAACGTCCTGGCCTGATAATAATTCAAGCTCAATTTCCTACGAGGTGGGTTGTATCTCCATCAACGGCTTAGATATTTAGAGCTTAGATTGTAAAAAAACTGAACTATAGACTATTAAAATATACGCATTTTGGGTTTTACCTGAGAGCAAAAAGTGATGATTAATATTATTTGACGCATTTTAACTTCCATTATTATTAGCTTACAGCTCAAAATAAGTAGGCAAATGTATGTTTTCATCATTTAATTCCTTTAAAGGAACTCGCGTTTTCTGTCAGTTTTTACGAAAACGCCATTTCATGGTATTAAAAGTAAGTTTTACGCATTTCTGTGTATCAATCCAAGTTTTAAAAAGTTCAATTAGTGAAAAAGAACAGTGCAGAAGGGTAGAATTATTTTGACTCCTACAGTGCTGAGGACATGATTCTATAACAATAGCACGCAAATAAAGAAATTGACAAGAGTATTTCATCCTACCATGGAACCCCATTACAATGCATGTGTTCCTTGTACCCTCTCGTCCGTAACAGAACACGTATTTCAATAGGCAACATGAGTAAAATGTATGCTTTCAGGTGTGACATCATGGAACTGATAGATGTTCACGGTGATGCCAAACATTTATGATTTTGAACAGTTTTAACTGCAGAAAAGTGCAAATATCTGTAACTAGAATATAAGAAACACTTCTTTAGTCATCGCGCCATTCCCTTTTGAGTTAGGGAAAGTAAAAAAACTAAGTTATTGCTGTTAGGATAAAAATACTACCTCTCCTCGATAACTCTCTAATTTTGAACACCTCTTTCACTACTCTTTCTTGAATTGCTTCATACACGTTCTTATATCCTTAAGACTCCTAATATTCCTCCTCTATAGAGTCTCCTCCAGCCCATTCACCCATGCCTATCGCGGTCTACCCCTTCCTCTCAAACCATTCCCTTTACCATCATAGTAAGCCACAAAAAAGAGAAAAAATCATTTCGAGTAAGATTTATGGTTGAATATTATTAATATTTCATCAGACGCAACAAGGGCACTTGCACCTCAAAGCAATTTCGTTCCCTTCAGAGCATTTGTATGCACTTCCAAGTTTCCTTTTCCTTTCTTTCTTTCCTTTTGGTTTCTCATTCTTCGGTCCCCTCCCTCTATCTTTCCTCACCCACAATCCCTCTTACTTTTACCTCCCAACCCTTTCCCCTCCCTCAACTCTTCCTTCACCCAAGGACAAGACACAAGAAGGCACTTGGGGTGTCTTACGAAAAAAAAGTCGCGGCTAAAAATAAGGCTTTTCTTCCTTCTGTCTGTTCGTCTGCCCCCTCTCTCTCTCTCCTTCCACTCTCTATCTCTCTCTCTCTCTCTCTCTCTCTCTCCTTTCCCTCCTTGTTCCTTTCAGACCAACCCTCCTTTCTTTTTTTAATCGCATTTCTTTTTATTTTACCTTCTCTCTCTCCCACCCACGGTTCTCAAGGCGCCACTAGATGAGGTGAATTCGATACCACTCGCCAGCACACAATTTGGGAACCAAAAGTTTTCGTAAATCTGTACGTCTCCTCCATTCCTTGCCAACTCATAAATTTATTTCTCCAGAATGTGAAAAAATCTTTTATTTATTTGTACAAAAAAGTAGAAAATTACCAAAGTCATTGATGTTATTTTCAAAGTTTGTCAAAAATATACGTAATGGAAGGAATAAATCCCTAATCACATAAAATATCTATTAAAAAAACTTAATTGAGGCATTGCAACTACATTTTCTATCCTCTCACTGATAATGCAGTGCATGCCTATTCGATGCTTACCAGAAAATATCTCCTTTGGGAGAAAGATAAAATATTTGGTGCACACTCGTTCTTTATAATATTGGATGAAAGTTTTGAAGTAACTGTGTAAATCTCACGAGCAAAGCAAAGCCTCCATTTCAGATAATTTACCCTCGCCAAACAAAATAACATGATTAAGAATCCAGTAATTTGATGACAATAACAAAAGGAATGAGCAAACTGAGCCCCCATTGTTTGGGCTGATTTAGCGAGAAAATTAGTGGATGGCTAAAGCGTAGTTCTACCTATCTTCTGCTAAGCTCAAATTTTAGAGACCTATATCTAACCATTAGTATGTTCTAAGATCCTCTCACCAAGAGAAGGATAAAATTTATCTGCTGGGTTAGAATATAGTGAAGGTTTTAAACATCTTATTCTACATATTATGCATCATTGACATCACTCCTCACTTGATCAATTATTTGTACCAGCTTCATGTAGCTATCAACTGCTTCCATTTCCCAAACATAGCTCCTGGAAGCCACTATACTCCGTGGAAATAGTTCAACTCTAACTGGCATACGAATCATCAGACTCAATCTTCCTCTTCTCATCGTCTCGACGAAATACTTTGTACCAGACGCCGCTGGAGAACGACGAACAAAAATAACCTTTGTTGGATGATAAATGATGCTTACCCAATGAAGCCCAAATTTTTCTGAAAGGCTCATTATTGCCTACATTTTTCAAAATGATAACATCAGATCATAAACTTTAATAATTCTATGCCTATTTTCCTATTTTATTGTCTTGAATCTTTTACCTGAAAACTTTTCACCTTGATATACGGAAGTTAAAGGATCATTGAAAAAATTTACATCTCATGATGCCGATTATATATCCTGCATTCTATTCCACAAAATTTTCCCTTGAAAAAATTTTCCACCCATTTTTTTAGTTTTTAGTTTTCAGGTAGTATCAATTGCAAATTGATGGTAATTATTCCGGAAATACACCCCCAATCTTGAAGCACCAGTACTTATACATTCTTCCTTGCGGGGAGAAATAACTGAAGGACAACATTAGGACGGATTTGAGGACTAAGATGGCGCTTCAATGCTCCAACGAAGATCCACAGATCGATGAAGATATTTTCATCCAACACCACTTTATAGGGTGCAAATAAGCACCTAACTTGAATACGAAAGCGTTACGGAAGCATCGTTGGCTTTTTCCTAAGCTAAATTATCGTGGACCATTGCCTTCCCAAAGACATTATGGTAGATGGGTCTACTGTCGGCTGATAGCAAGTCTAAAAAAGGAGCACAAGCAGGGAAGTAAGGTGGAACTTCATAAAATTATTTGAAAAAAGCATGTTCTTACATGACAGGTGAAACTTGGGCAGTGACATTATCAGAAAAAAAACAACAGGAATCAATTAAAATGTGGTATAATCTAAGAATGATCATAAGAGGATCAAATATACGGATAAAATCCCCAATGAAGAAGCCAAACGAAGGGTAGCAAGAAAAGATTTATTAAACATTTATGAAGTAGAGACAAATTGATTGGGCATATTATGAGACATAAAAGCCTTCAAAAAGATAAAGTGGAAATAAATGTAAAGAACTACCAAGAAAGACAAAGGATGAGTTCCAATAGGTAAATTAAGACTGACAATGACATAAATGTTCACAAATATAATTTTTTCTGGCGTACTTGAACTCCTTTATTATTAAATATCTGTATATAACTTACCGGGGTAATGTTGTCTGGTCATTTTCTCGGTGTGATGCCTCATAAAGTCACCCATCGTTAACGTTCACGTCAATTCAATGAGAGCCTAATGTTCTATAAAAACCCAGTCAATCAACTGCGTATAATCGTCATTTAACAGCACATGAACTTAAAAGCTGCGTTATATTATAGTTAGCGTTAATTAGGCATAATAAAATCGGGCCTTGGTGTTTTCAAATATATTTATAAATTTCTGAAATATATTTTTGGTTCTGCTGCTTCTTTTTTGTCGACCTTTTGTCAACCACCATTTCAGACAGGATCATCAGGAATAATAACGTTAGGAATAATTTTTTCCTGATGTACCTGCTTGTAGTGGTAATGAAAGCTTGATATTAAGAAACAATGATGCAGCAGAATCTGAAAACTATTTTAGAAGACATCATTTCGAAGGCCTATGATCAAATATTTTATATTTCATGAGCTAGGTTTTTCTTAGTACAATATCCTCAGCTCCCAATGGTCCATCAGGATATCACAATTATACCTAGATCATGATGAATAAAAATTACGTGGACATTTTAACTATTATTATTTCTTAGAGAAGACGTATGAAGAAATATAACGGTTACCTGAAATGAGAATATTAAGTGGAGCTTTATACGACATGTTATATTGGTGAATGATGATGATCATAATTAAAAACTGATTTCAAGGTGTAGTGTGATTAGAAGTGAAATGTTTTTGATTGTGAAATTGGTTTACAAGTATTTACCAGGGAGCTCATGTTTTGGATGATTTCTAAAATAATTTGAATATTTAATTTTTTTCCAAAGAGTAAGGCTAATATAACTGAAAATATTTAATTTTCTGTCATCAAAATAAAAGTATTATTTTAAGCCAGTGACATACATATAAGAATGAGCAATTTCGTTGCAAAACCCTAATGAAAATCTAGGCTTTCTAAACTCAAATGTAACTGAATGTTAGACATTTTTCGAATCCTGATCGAATTTTATTTCTTGTAATATAGGTTTCTATGCTTTTTTGATACGCTAGATTCAAGTATGCCAATTAAATTTAATTTTTTTTATTTCTCTTTCAAATCGATTAACGTAAACTGTTCTCAATGAATAATTAACGCTTAAACTATGTTTATCTAATGAAATAACAATAACATTCCACTCTGGGTCACATTTAACAGACGGCAAGAATGAATGCACAATGTAGTCTGACGCGAGAACGCACGCTCATGGCGTTTTGAATTCGTTTTTTGTTTGTGGTATTCCACGATTACAAATCCGAATTACAGAGATATATCATTTTGAGTATTTTTATTCAAACTATACCTATTGATTTTCATTCTCATTGAGTCACACATATGTCAGATTTGTATCAAATTGAGCATTATGAAATTCTATTTTTAAATTTGACATGCATGATAGCGATTCAAACGTCTCCAAGAGCCAGCGGCTAGATTTTTAAAGTTCGACTTTTTAGAAAGTGTTGAAACAAGCAATAAGGGAAATCAGAGTGGTACAAAAAACAAGGAGCGTATCACGTATTTGTACAACAGAGTGAAGATTAATCAGGATAGTAGTTGGAGATGCAGATGAGCTGGGTTACCACAACCGATAACCCCTCCCAAAGTCGCTTTGCCGAAAGCACCCGCGTCTAATCCACGGCAGTTCCCTAAGATTACAACAGCGTCTCTTCTAACCATTTCTCATCCCTCAAATCTACTGCACACATTTCTGATTCCAGCCCAGGGACAAACGAGTGCTGTTGATATCTCATACCACGGTGTTTATTTTTTTAAGAAAGGTCCTTTGTATATGTTAGCAGATTGCATCTCTGTGAGTTCCAAGCTCTTCGGGGGAAATTTTTTTAAAACCCAAATCCAATCTACGAGATCTCACCGCATGTGCCACCCCCGTGTTCCTGTGTTTCTTCACTGTGTGCTTTGCCTCCTGGCCGCATCGCCCGAAGTGGCGTGACTGGGATGGCGTTAACTCCCCTGCCAGCCTCGGCTGAACGCAGGGAGGTGGCCTGGCTCAAACATCACCCATTGGAATTGATTGCTTGCCTTGATTACACCCCTGCGTTCCGTGCGAAAGCGACAAGAGAGACAGCGTTCAAGGTAGAATTTACGTATCCGGTCGCCCAAAGAATTAACACCGCTTAGATTCTCCTCGTGTGTTTTGAGCCTGTTACGAACGAATCGGCACGTAAGAATAGGAGGCAAGGTAATAGGATGGGAGTGAAATTCGGTGCAAAAGCGAGGAGAGGATCCCTTCATGATATACACCAAGGGCTTTACGGTTTAGTTTCCCACGACGGACGGAATACTATACTTGAAGTGATATATGCACCTTTTAAGGGGTCAGAATTTCTACTCGTGATCAATGTCCGCTATTGCTATGACTCAAACATGATTTCTTAGGAGTAAACGGTTTAACGTGTTACTTTGTGGGAGTAATCCACCGTGGAGGAAATAAAAATAGCTTTGTTACATCAACTCCTCTTATTTATTCATTAAAACGATGAGGGTTTTAGCACTTTATGTTATCATCTGAAGATAACACAAAGTGTCCAGGTCGTATCCCATCGTCAATACTCGTAATCATTCATTTTTAGATTATATCTCCTCAATGAAGGGGATCAATTAGGAAAACTGAATGCGTCATGGTTTTCCACCATCTTCTGTTTTAATAAGATGCTATTGCTGCCATGAAAACAGGGTTTGCGTATGACGTCCAGCGCAGCTGTAAAGCAATGTTTTTAGCATGAAATATAAAATAAGGTGGTTCCACCGCATCATGACCTAAAGTTCATTTAATTCATATCCTGGAGACTTATGGAAAAACGTGTCCTCTATCTCATATTAACAGTAAAATGTTAACTTTGGACGATATTTATTTCGCAAATCGAACTTGAATTTTAATGCTGTTAAATGAGAGACTGTGAAAAACATGGGGAAAATGTAAATTTCTGGCTAATAAAGATGCCATTTTTGAAAAAAACTGTCAATTAGGATTGAGCACCTTTTTAATTTGAATAAAAATAAAATATACACATCTTGTCAAATAACTGTTTTAGTTATTAGCTAGCAACGGCAATAATTGAAGTCAAAATGCGGCAATTCTATAGAAATGGCGCTGAAGTCGGCTCCTATGGCTATAGAAAAACGGTCGTTAAAGATATATTTGTGAAATAATAGGCGTATTTTGTTCCTTAATTTTAGTTTTCAATAGATAACACCGCCTGCCACCAGCAAAAGCTTTTTTAGATATTTTAAAACCAGCTAAATAAAATTTGGAATTTAGTTCTTGTTTATACGTTTAAGTCGTGATGGAATCTCCTTAATGCTAACAGTTTATGGAAGAAAATTGAATTGTTCAGTTAAAAAGTAGAGACAGTATTAGAGTTATTCGTCATGCAATCTCAGACAAAAATGAATGGTGGAAAGCGCTCCTTAAGCTCTCTGCCGCAAAATAATTTGCGGTTAAAGTAGAAATATGGGCACCAGTTAAAGTAACCCTCGGCGTCTTATGGGTTGCAAAACAAGTATAATTGCTACAGTAACTCTAAAAATAAAAAATATGAAGATTCATGAAAATTACGAGAGGCATTAAAACGAAGACTTATGAAGGAATAAAACGGTTAGCTGAGAGGAGAATGGAGCGGAGAGCTGCTGCAAAACATCATCGGATTTATGGAAAATAATGATGAATCCTATACTTTAATATGAGCTAGTTGGTACCCACAAAGATATGAAAAATAGCTCTAAATATTTTGACCAAACTTTACTTTTAGCTATTTTCGGGTCCAAAATAACATTTAGATGGGTCTCCTCCCCCTAAAAAATATTTTTTAAGGAAAATGAATTGAAAATTTTGAAATGTTAACATGGAGTTAAATGTAAAGACATTTGATTTATCTGAGTGGGTTATGGTCCAAATTGAGAACTTATAATGTTCAAGTAATTCCGTTTTCCATAAGAAACATTCCACTATGGAAATACACTTTTATTCCAAGGCATTGACCATTCAACAGAAGCTTGTTTATGTAACTAATCAATAACCACCATAGCAATATAACATATATAACCGTCATAGCAATATAACTTACATAACCACCATAGAAATACAAATAATATATATCATAATATTGGCAAATTGCACATTCCAACACCCCCCCTCAATTTGACAATACTTGCAAATTAACTAGCAAACAAACATAAACTGTACAGTCAACTAATCTTTGGATCACTTTACCTTAAACAAAGCAAATTCAAGTTTTCCTTGGCATACTTAACCGGGTGGCTTGAGCCAAGAGGCTTAGTAAACAGATCAGCCATTTGATCACTTGAAGACACAAGTTTTACATCATAGATCCCTTTCTGAGTAAGAATCACACAGAAAATGATACTTAACTTCAATATGTTTCATTCTACGGTATTTATGTATGGATAATAAATAAATACATGACTGATTGTCCTCAAACAAGGTAACCAGCTTCGCAACACCAAAGCAGAAGTCCTCCAAAATGCCAATTGTGCACTGGGTCTCACATGCACCCAAAAGAATTGACATTCTAAACTTATTTACGTTTTAGAACTTCCTAATTGTGTACTTCCGTATTCATCTTCTTCTCTTCTATTACTCTAAATTTTATATGAAAATTCAAATACTTTACAACGTATCATGCATGTACAACTAAAAAAGAAACTACCGAGCAACGCTGTGCCTTTCCGGTACTACTAGTCATATGTTTATGATTAGTAATTAGTAATTGTAATACAACGGTTCTTGACCGAGGTATTTGTGTTAAAGTGAAATGTATGAAAGAGAGATGGGGAAAAATCCAACTCAAAACGGGCTGAAATGTAAAAAAGTGAAATAATTTCGAAAATATTTTTTTATAGTGCGAAAGTTGTAACTTTCCATGACCACTCATTCTTGGTTAAATCACACAATAGCATATAATTTTCTATGAACTTCAGTTCGACAGAGACAGGAAGTGCTGTTCTTATGGAGTGCACTCCTCACATCACACGTAAATAAGAATCTGAGCACCAGTGAACATTTTCAGCAAACTGAGCCTTGAGCCGAACATTAGTATCCTCTCTTAAACCCAAGTAATGCAACCACTCACTTAAATTCGTGGGCGCTAGTTTGAAGAACAGCCATTCCAGACGCTACATTATCCAAGATGGCAGGAATGCGCTTGGTGTTTGATGTTGTAGCCAATCACTCCACCTTGATCTGGCAATTTGCATTGAGGCTTGAACCTATGCGGTTGCCCAAAACGCTGGTTCCTCAAGTGGAAAAATCCGAGTTCGGTTCATGAAAGCGTTTAGAGCATAGAACGTTTCTATTCAGGTTGAACTTCGATCAGATAACTGAAGTATAAACGTTCTTTTGAGCTACATATTTCCATCGCTTCGCCTTCTCTTCGAATTTCTCATCAAACCCAATACGGATCACTTTGAATGATTGAATGAATTAAAACCTCAGCAGATTTAGACTTGAAATAGTGGAAGGAATCCACGAAAAATCAAACACAATTTGCACTTTTCCACACTTTAAATTCTTCAGCACATTTAAACTGACAGAGTAATCTTCGGGTACAAGACAGCAGTCTTGTACAAGGAAGAAAAAAAGTGGTCCCACTTGAACTAAACTATTAAATCAAAATTAATTAGCACTTAAAACCGAAGTCTACGACTACCAATGCGTACATTGCTAACTTAGGCTAATTGAGTACCTAATTACAATCTAACTTTCTCGGGAGCTGCAAACGCCCAAGTTGAGTATGAATTTAGAAATTCATTCCATGAACCTGATTTAATGAGATACTTCGCAACTTTGAAATTTATTTTCCATGCTTCCTGTAAATTTAACATCATAAATTAGGCCAAGGGTTACGCTATTCTGCTGACCAAAGTTGCAAGTTCATTCCTTTATTAAAGGGAGTTGCATTGTACCTCAAATAAATCCAAAGTTTCATTAGACTGCTCCAGGAATATGAAAACAAGGCAAACAACAATAAACCGACTTTACGAAGCGCTGAATCAATAATGTAAGCTTGCTGGGCCGTAACTTCAATAGCACTTGAAATTTTCCGCAGCTTTTCAGTACAAGCAGGAGAAAATACTGAAGTAGTTCTCGATTTTGCGCCGACGACATACTCCTCTCGGCTTTTTAATCTTTGCCTTTTGTTGGTTTTCGTTCATTTTCTTACTTTTTTGCGTCTTCTCATTTATTAAAATCTTTCAATTACAGACACACTGCAGTTGGGTGAGAATTATCATTACATACGCAAGTTTCCGCATATTTGCCATCTTATTTAGCCATCCGCGTTGAAGTTTATTGACTAATGCGACCTAATTCAGCATAAGTATTTGAAATAAAGTGATTAAAAGTAATGCTTTTTGTTAAAAAGGAATTGGTGATGAAAAAAATCAATTCGGAAACGTATGTACTTCAGCTGTTTCGTGGACTTATTTTCTAGATGGAGCAAAAAAACTATATGTTTATTTTACAAGGTTAAAATATGATGAATAATTCTTGAAATCAATTACAAGCATTTAAATATTAAAATTAGGTTATTTGCGAGCCATGCAAACTATAAATGTAAGTGAGCACCGTATAGAACAAATCTTAGGTTTACTCTTTCCGTTTTTCAATTCAACAAACTAACTCTTTCTTCTCCATTGGAAAATAATGATATCGCCCTACTTCACTATAAATTGATCCACGGAATAGGAAAAAATGGTTTTGCGACATATACTAAAGCCACAGTCTAATCTGTGATAGATAAAGTATTGGGCATGACGTTCATATATCATTATGTTACCACAAAAAGTAACCCAGGAAAACAATAGACTTATACTTTTATGCACAGCTTATAATTAAATATATAAGATATAGTCCTTCCTTCCTTCCTTTAAGTTATGGTGTTTGAGTAAAGCCACTGAAGATTAAGGTTAGACTATCCACTGGGCTAAAGGTGCTGCTTCACAGATTTTTTAGAAATATAGTGATTGAATAAGTTGTTAAATGATCACTTTTCGTAGATATTTCTACATGCATTTCATCAAGCAGACGACAATATACATTGCCTTTCAAAAGATGGATAGCACTTCACTAAAATGAATATTCAGAGTGACTTACCATGAAGGAACATGGTAGAAACTTTCAACCTTACGTAAGCTCTATATTGTTAATAAACGTTTTAAAAATTGGACATAAATTTGATAAAAAGAAGAAAATTGTATATCTTTAAACGGTTTTCAATTATCATAGACGTGTTTCCCGGATAAACTTCAATTAATTTGAGAAATGGATGCCGAATAACACTCCATCTCTCAAACTGGAATACAATCCAGGCTATGATAGCTATTAATTAATTACCACAATGAAAAATTGCTAAATTACTACCGTGATGACAATACTAACTTATTGATATTTTATAAATCTTCTTTTACTCGAATTCATAAGAATTTTCAAATTTACGAGCCTTATCAAAGTTACTTCTACTTCTTTTTATCCAGTAAGACTATATTTATTGCAAGTCATGATTAATTCTACTAAAGGTAGCACTTGTGAAACACATTTACAACGAAGAATATCAAGAGAATGTTCCAGTAGAGATTTAAGGATATTTCCGAACATTGTCAGTTTTATAACTACCATTAAATATGAATAGCTCAGGGAGGAAGTCTTTTTTATACAAGGCACTAAAAAGGTCTGTGGGCACGTGCGAGACAAATTGCCGTATTTTCGAATAGTGCCAGGATAGCTCGTTGTTCCCTCTTCCAAGGAATTATTTTATTAAAAATGACCTTGACACGTGCACCAAATACGCCATATTCTGGAGTCGGATCCCTGCCGTTAAAAGATTTAATTTGCCACAAGTGGAAAAATGGATAATTCAAGTCGAATTTTGAAGATACCGGGGATTAAGGGAGCATTCATTCAAGAGATGGAAGTTCTAAAATGTAGATTCTACTAGCTGAATTACCCAGCGGTGCTCGGGATCGCACTTCCTTCATAAATCATCATAAAAGAGGAGAATCGATTGAAAAAATGAGAAACTTCATTCTTTTGGGTATCTGATAAAATAAATTTTAACTCTCTATCTTGAAAGAAATTAGAATTAAAAACAAACAAATAAACCACTACACAAAACCCAATTCTTAGCCTTCCTAATCAGCTTAACAAAGAAAAATGAATTTAAAAATGCGTTGAAGACCAAAATCTGGTCGTCAAGGAAATATGTTATTGTTGATTTAAGAGAAAAATGCGCGTTTTTGCAGCTAAAAACACAATTTTCAGACAAATACGAATCGGAAAAGATAGTTGATTGAAAAAATGATAAACTTCATTCTTTCAGCCATTTGATAAAAAATCCCAACCCTCCTCCCAACCAAATACTATCTTGAGCGGAAGTAATTTTAAAGAGCAAAAAGTGAAACCACTACACAAAACCCAATACGTAGCGTACCAAAGGGCCTCAGGGCTCAGGGCTGCAAAAGGCCCTTTTTGGGGCCTTTTGGAGCCCTGAGATCATTTTAAAATTTTCTATAATTTTCCCCCTGCCTTGAGCTATTGGTTTCAGCACGACCAGAGTAAAACTGTAAATTTGTTTAAAACCAAACAGACAGACTAACGACAAACATACAAGCATTCTTCATTATATACACAGAAGATAAATGAGTTAAATCAAGCATGGATTAACATTATCATTATTAAAAAAGTCACTGCATGTCTTTTGAGACATGTAAGAAGACTGAAAACCATTCGGAAGTAATGACGAATGGGATGAATTACTGAGCAAGCCCAAAGATGGAATGTATGAAGAAAATAATGAGAAACACCTAAATAAGTTACTATGAAGAAGTTATGTGGCTAGCATAATTTAGGCAGGAAATGGTACCTGCAGCTAGATAATCTTTAGATAATGACTAGTGGTGATGAAAAATTATCACTTTATTACTCTATGATGGAAGTTTGTGCCTTTTTGGCTGTATGGCCCCTCTTAACTCATCTACTACTATCACCCATCCCCACATAATTTATCTGCTTTGACCTATACAATTTCCACTAGAAGTTGAAAACGAGTAATTATGGACCTTTTAAAAGGCCAAAACATCAATTCTTTCATTAATACGATCTTAAGTGGCGAAGGTTTTACAGTTATTTTGTGACTCTATCACTCCTTTCCTGCTAACATTCGTTTCTGAGTATTTCCTAGTCTTCTTAGATGAGCTTTAACGAGAAGCCAAAAGAACGAGTGCCTGAAATATATTTTTTTAAATGAATCGCATTTTGAATATATAACGGGACATGGAAAGCACTGAAAGTAAGAGGTTTTTTTCTTATATTTAATGCGAGATACAAAAAACGAAAGGCTAATGGATAATTAAAATACGTATAGTAACGAAATTGCCAAAACACAAAAATGAAAACAGTTCTCCAAAAGCGTCTGCAACTAAATTAAATGAGGTTATACCGTTTTGGTGGTTTGAATTCAGAATGCGATCACTCACAATATTCGAGGCCCTAATTATGAAAAAATTGAAAAAGAAGTCAAACGAAAGGTCGGATGAAGGGAGTTCGAAAAAGTCTGACTTATTATCACAGTAAATAGAGCAGAGAAGATCTTAAGCTGCTGAAAAAATGGAAAAAAGCTAGAGTTCGTGAAAGGACGATTCACTTCTACCGTAATTAGACTTTTTTCCTTCCTTATTTCATTTTTTAGTCTAAAAAAGACGCAGGATGTCCTATTATTCCATTTATGGGCCAAGGAAAATAAACGAAGTCTTTGAGTTAGTCAAGAAAATCCCCGGAGATATAAAAAAACCAAATAAATTAAATTACTACCCCGGAATTTTTAGAATATGGTATTGTGAAGTTCATAACAGATGGGCAATTGCAATACGAAAAAACTGACCTGTCATAATAATTGGTATTATAATAATTGAAAAATAAAAATTCCATAATAATTAAAATGAATCTATTGCAGTAACTAAATTTCGCTGTCATGAAAGCTGGTTGCTGAAACAATGAAAAAGAACAGAAGGCAGATGTAAAACCATATTGCATGTGGCCATCGACGGTTCATTTTCAGCATTTTCAGATTTCATGTAATGAGCAATACAACAACGAAATATCTCCACTTCATGTTTATTCCAGTGCTAGGTGCCCAGTGCATATCATGCAATGATAAGAAAACTTCTTGAATATTATATCAGAGACAAAGCTTCAAGTAATGCGATGTTGCATTATATTGAAGCCTTTAAAAATCACATTGCACCCATTTTAAGAGATGGCCGAGAATATGCTGAAGAATTATGCTAATATCCTTTCGGTTTTACTGTTATAATGGAACATTTCCAAAACAAAATGAGAAATATAAAAATCAATATATGATATTCTCACATTATATTACAAGCAAAAAAGGTCACTCAGCATGTTACAATGCACCAACAACTTTCAGCTACAAGCTACGTGTTAATTTATATATGCTATCTTATTGTCTCCCCATGACTTCTATAATGGTATTTGCAATAAAATGAACTGATTAGTTAGTAAAAATAAGAGTGGTTCTTACAAGCTAAAATGCGTTCGTTGCTATAACTGAGCGAAGGTATTAATCTATCATATGTGTTTTATGTACATTCACAACGTTACTCAAAAGGCTATATCCGAAAAAATTTCTTTACTGCAGTAACCATTGTTAGCATTGCAGTATCAATTCATTGTAAAAACAGCCACGCGCCACCTTTTAAAAGAAAATAAGCTCACAATTGCGGGAAACAGCAGCAAGAAGAAATCTAACCTCTTCTTCTACATTGTTAGCACTTTCACTAGAAACAGGTCTTATCTAATTAGAATTAAAAATTAGGTGCTTAAATGGAGAATATTCTACAAACATATAATAGAACTATGGCTTTTTTGCAGTTTTTTTTAATATTAACGTATTTTTCCTAAATATTCACTGAAATATTTTTCCACTACTTAACAACCGTTTTTTACTGAAAAACATATACAGACTAGCTGCTTTAGTTTTATCAGCACTTATATTTCCAGAAAATGTGAATCTTACATTAGTTTTCAAAAATTTACACGATTCCGACAAAAACACATATCTCCCGGATATTAATTTTAATTATTCTGGCTCATTTAATTTTAACTTTAAGCTGTGGAAAAAGACATGATGAGAAAGGAAGTACTATGCTGACTTCATCAGTAATAGGACACATTATTCTATAAGCAGCTTTAATTTGAAAACAATTATATAATTTTTTAGTTTAGAGTAAAACTTCCTTGAATTTTCGGCCTCATGAGTTGGGCAAGTAGCTGGCGAATATATAAATCTGCACGCTGCTTCCAGTTGCATCCGGCTCCATTAAGTACGCTCAAAATGTGAACGGTAGGCATCGCTGGCGTCATTTGCACGCTTCTGGGATCCATAACATTCGCGGAGCACCCTTGGAGGGCACGAAAATGGCGAAGACGGAGTTGAGGCAGCTCTTCCGGAATAAGACACGAATTTGAATGGGGTATTACGGCTCTCGGGAAGTACCTAAGCACTCGGTGGCACGTATGCATCTTGGATTTCTCCCTATCCTCTTGCAACTCGTTTCAGATTCTCTCAACTCTTACTAGGTCGTCACGATATTGCGAAACATCTACTTCGATATGAGATATGCCGGAGTTTTTGCATCGCTAGAACAGAATATAATAGGTTCACTTCAATGCTTTGGGAACATAACCCCCAAAAAGCAACATAGTAATATCTTGTGGCATGCATGAGGTTTGCACATGATAAAGGACAGCATCAGTAAAAAATTATTACAATAATTGTATCATTTACATAAGAAATCAGATATCAGTAACTATGTACATAACATAAAATTTCAAGATATTGACTCAGGCCTGACTATATGGAACCACGTCATAATAAAATGAAGCAGAAATAACTTTATCAGTTCCAAACTAAATTTAGTGTGGAACTGACAAAGTTATTTCTGTTTTACTTCATAGCATAAAATTGGTTCATTAGGAAATTATAATGTTTGCTCATAAAATATAGTAAATTATCACATGCTTTTTATGTTGCTTTCCATGTTACGGTAGACTAGACGACGAATGATTTGAGAAACATTGTGGTTCTGTGTGCAGGTAAATAAAGGTTATACGGGTTATTTCTAATTAAAATTGTTCTTGTTTCAGGTAGATAGCAAAAGAGCTCTAGGAGATACTTCAGTATTTTTATTTTTTAAATAAAAAAAATATAGGGTCCACATACCCCATTGCAAAAATATCGAGCCCATGGAGCTTTTTCCTGTAAGGAGAAATGCGCTAATCCCGGCGAACACTGAAAATGAAACGAATGCATGAGTTTTGAATCGTTGCAATTTATTATTCAATTCACTCGACAGATCACTAAAGTCTAGAGGGAATTAATAAAATTGAATAAATGTTAATGTAATGGTCATATGGAATATTTATCGCTCTAAAAGAGTGACGTCATACTGCGTTGATGGGCAATTTAATGCAATATCAGACAATTATATATAATCTGCGGTGCAAAATGATATTTGATGCAATACGGCACAGCCACTCTATGCAATCTGCAACGTGCTACAATATCCGATGACATGCGACATGACATGCTATCCGAGGTGGTGCAACTGTCGATACCTTGCGATACTATAATATCCAATTCGATTTCTGATCATGCGATATTCGATATTCCTTGTCGATATTACTTCGAATTGCAATTTGTCCCAAATCGATATTGAAATTCGAATATCGCACATCTTAGTACATTGCGTCTTTTCCGATATATCGCTCTGCGATGCTATGCAATAATGGGGCTATGGGGGATTTTGGAATGCTATTTCACGATTTGAGTACAACAAATACAAAACATTTTTAGCTTCACACTACCTTTCCCGAAGTTGAAGCCTAAAATCATTGGGCTATGCTACCTCATTCACTAAGTTTCTAAAAGATGGAACACTCCTTCACTTTTCTGTTCCTTCTTCCCAACACCCAGCACTTCTCCAAGTTTTCTTCCACCGACTGGAAGCGAGCACATGCACAAGCACTTACAAACAAACATACAAAGAACTTTTTCACCCCTGAAACCAGCACCCTTTTTTCCCCCGACTTCTCCATCTTCCATCTCCCACTTCAACCTGCTCGTAGCAGACCCCTACCTCTTTCCAACCCCTTCAAGGCTTAAAAATGTTTTTCTCGCCCAAAAGCCAGCCCTGACTCAAACCCACCCAACAACATACATACCTCACAGAGTAAAGTCGGGTATTCTTTTCCAGGTAAACAAGAACCCTTGGTGAGGTCTTTCTTCCCAATGTATTTCAAATTCTACGTTGGTAAAAAACACGTTTGTCATACATGATAAATAGATTTTTGAGGCAAAAAAGGTGGATTATTTCAGTGCAATTATTGAAGATAAGTTGAAGATTGATTGATTGTAAAATCGATCATCGCTTCGGACTTTCCACCATTAGAGTTGCCCAAATGTGATCGGGCTAAATGGACCGTATTTATATTTGGTATATTCTTTTACTTTTACCTATTCTGCAGTGAAAAGGTTCCAGCTCTTAACATTTATTTGAGTCAGCCAAAGTATTGAAAATCAGCCGAATTCGTCTTTTGAAGTGAAACGCATCTAATTGATGGGGGTAATCTCGCAAAAGCCTACCGTCACGCGACACCCGACTCCAGGATGGAAATAGAAGACTGGAGAGCCTGCTTGCGTGCGCATGAGTGCAGTGATAAAATAGGACATTGAACGTTCACATCCTATTTTAGCTACAATAAACCTCTATACGATGAAATTACTGTTGAAAATAAAACATTATTAAAAATGTTTAAATAGCAGATCAATTATTTAGAAGATACATGTAACAAGTTAAATTGCTATGAGTAAGATTTTGTTGCAGTCAAGGAAAATGAAAGAGAAAAATGAAATAGCTGCGGAACCTTACAGGTAATTTTTACAATGCAGGTAATTTTTTCGCTTTTTTCTTTATGTCTTATACTATGAAGTCGACTGGAGGTAACAGTCCAGTTTCTCAAACAGATTCTGCTGCATAAACTGTCTCTGGATACAAACAAGATCTGTATCCAATCATTAACTCAATAATAGTTAAATCTGTAAATACTTGGTCATAAAAAGCTGCTTTATTATTTTTACTGTTTAAATTTAAAAAAAGAGTCATAATTATAAAAAAATAAAATATGTAATTCCTTGGTTATACAAAATCGCAGAGCATAAATTTAAAAAAATCATCCAAGCTGATAATATAGATACATGTAGGTACACAACTAAGTGGCAGCCATTCAGCTTCACAGCGTAAGCATATGGCATTCTTTCGTTTATATCCAAACACTTCCATGTTGTTTTATTTACTTTCTGTGATTATTAGCTGATCTTCACGTGATGACTCTGTTTCGCAACATTTTCACGTGCATTTACCGGTAATGGCTGAAGTAACAGATTCTGCCTTTGCTGCCTCAAGGGTTCTGCCAGTTCCGTCTGCAGCATTAAATAGTAGCCAATACTTTACTCTGTATTTATCTAGCTTACTAGGCATACACTGTAGGAATGCACGAGTTTTGTAAGGGAAAATAATTTCATCTATTTTCATATTTGGGCTTGTAACTACAAATTCAATTATAATACATTGTCTCCAAAACTCAATAGACAAGAAAAAACTTGCCAGTAGCCAACTTCTGTGCCGTGCTAGCCCGAATATCAAATCATAAATACTTCATCAACTCTAAAGTACCTGTTCTTCGACATGGATTGCTTGAAAAAAGGTGCTCCCCATTTCTTATTCAACAAATCCTTGAGGTCCACAGTCCTTGCACCGGCTGCACCTCAAGCGTAAATGATGGCTATGAAATATTCTAGTTCCTCTAAACTTACTGACCATGCATCATCTCCCACCTTATTTTGAGCTTCTGTTTGGCTGCATGTTTTGGTCACGTTCAGCATTGGAGTAGAAATATAAAGGCGCCAAGCTGCGAGAGGGGAGTCATCTTCCACGGATCCTTTGGCATGAGGTGTTGGTCCCGGTGTCTCAAGGAGCACATTTGGGCTACCACGCCGACCTGCAATATTCTCTCCAGTGACGCCAGCCCGTGGCTCTCCATCAGGGCTCTCCTCAGTTTTCAAGACAGATGCCTCCACCAGAATTACCAGCTCCCGCACCACAAACATTGCCATTAAGAGCACCATCAGCTCGAATCCTTCTCCGTCCCCATCGCAACGCAGTCTGGCCACAAGGAAGCTGAATTTCTGGTAGCACATGGGGAACACAGTCAGGATTGTTTACCAATTCTTCCGAAATATTATGAATCCTTAGACTTATGAAATAAACTTACATGTGATAATCGATACTGTAGTTATATTGATTGATACACCCACAGCTCAGTATGAATCTTGCTGAACCACACTGCACACTCGTTTTCCACGTGTTTGTCTTGCAGGCGATCTGCTTGTACTTGATCAGCAGGAGGGTTATGCGTAGTTCCTACAGTAGGTCATGAATATAGCGTTACATGCTAGAGGGTGCGAAGGCAAAATCTTGGGCATTTGACGAATGCACTACATACAGTAGGCTAGGGACACTTCAGAATCTTTGCTACACTCATTAGATTCACAGGAATCCTAGTCAATAAAATAAGAGTCTGTTTGTCTCCAATCAGGAATAAAATCGTCGTATCCTGAATCTTGAATAGGTAAATCTGAGCCACTTCCTTCGACGTGCGCCGGTGACATGTTGACGAAAACTTCGATTTCAACCTCAAAGAGGCCACGTCCTCGGAGCATCGAAAGTATTCATATGAAACTATTGACACTGAAGAGTAGACCACTTTTGCCATTTTTTGCCAATGCTTTCTGACGCTGCGCAAAACTGCCACTTTTCGCGAGACCGAGCGAGACCCACTCATCCCCACTCCACTCCCCAAGTAGTGTGGTACCGGGGGGGAAATTAAAACAAATGGTATCCCCTCCACTCCCTCACATTGCATTCGCGCTGTGCACTACCAAAGCGTGACAATGGCTGGCCAAGCCAGCAATGGCTCGTACGTATGGTGTAATCCACTCAACCCTTGAGTTCGAGTCACTCCTATTTCACAAACATAGGGACGCAATTCTGAACAATTACGAACTTCCTAAAGCCTAACATAACGTTAAAAATATTATGACGAAAGAAAAAATTTAAATTTTATAATTTTAAAGAACTAAAATAATGATGGTTTGGGTAACTTCAGCGAAAAAACTTGTCAGCGAAAACAAAACCCAAGTAAATGCCACCAAAGGATCAGTGGGTTAAAATAACCCACGCGGGGCTTCTAGGGTAAAAGCATAAAATTTCAAAAACTATAGATGATACACATATGAGAATTAGGATATATGTTTATATTCCTAAAAAGTCAAGGAAGCGTTTCTTTCTCCGATGATTAAAATATGAACAGGAGCAATGGAAACTTTGAAATGGGTCAAAATAACCCACCCGGGGCTTCTAGTGTTAATCAATAAGTCACAGACAGGCTACCCCAAAGACCTGTGGCCTTTGCCCACGGGTCCCAGGACTTGGGCAGGCACTAATTAGGTACGAAGTAACAGTTTAGGAATGGATCACCCTGAAAACTTTACAAGTACTGTTCCTTCCCAAGTGGGATCATGGTTCCTACTTTTACATTGTCGTTTATCGTTATTATATATATTCAAACCGCTCTAGAAGGGGAAACTCTCACATTTACTGTCATTAGACGCATTTTATCGATTAAAACTAGGGATTCAAATCACCAGACAACATTTGAAGAATGACGATCGCGTTTTTGCTCTCGTGAACGCAATTTTGAAAATAACAATTAGGCAAGCGCACGAGTTATGGAGAACCGTGATCGCGCGCACCTGGTACACCATCTTTAGACTGATTTTAAAAACGCATTCACGTCAAAATCACGTTTCCTCCACTATGATTCTGACTCGTTTGTTCGGCTTCTCTGTCGATAAGTGCCGCTAAGTCCCTCACTAGGCTTGTAACCGAGGTATTTCGGATTTTCAGTAGCGCAAAAGAAACATTAAATTCGTGCATCAGAAATTAGGCATGATACAGAATGCGATCAATAATTCTCTCTTTCACTCACATACCGAGATCTTCTTAAACCTCCAAGAAATACGCACTTCTTACCCGATCTCTCCATCTTAGTCATAGCCAGCTCGCCCCAGACCCCTTCCCCACCAACCTTTCCAGCCCGACACGATTCTTTCACCTCCCACAACCCAGGCAAGCCTCCTCCTCCCACACCCTGCAGCTGACACCGAGACTCCGTGAGTTGGGTGCCAGAGACAATAGGGAACTAAAAGGGGAGGCTGGAGAAAAAGAGCAGTGGCAGATAAGGGGAGAGGAGAGCGGGGAAGGGATTCCAGACAAAAAAGCGAAGGGAAAAGGAAAAGAAATAAAGCTTGCTTTCTCAACCAGGATAAGGAGTCACATGAAGCGAATTCCTTCTCGTCTGCCATTAAAATTTCCGCGTTAAGGGGTCTGGGTATCATGCTAACACCATTTTGGCTTTCTCATCCACAACTGGACATTGGCGGCCCCAAGGGTAACCCCCCAAACCCCGACGTATTTCTTTGTCATAGACCTTAAATTAAAAGCAAAAATTATTTTGTTGCTTTTTTGTTTTTGATGTTTTGGTTATTTTACCTTAAAATCCAGTTAAATTTCATATAAACTAAAATGGTTTTCAAAACCACAAGCTAAATGTGAGTGTATATCAAAATAATGATGGAATTAGTTGAGACTTGGTGGTGTTCTAAAAGGGAAATATTCCTTTAGTAAAAACTTGCTCTTCTTAAAAGGCAAACTTTTGCTTCCAAACCACTTATGGCGTGCCATTTTGCATGTGGTTTGTTATGAATTTCCGGGACGAACCCTCCTTTTTCTGGGAGATATTCCATACCCCAAGAGCCACCCCCCCGAACCTCTGGTCTGGAGCCGCCCCTGCAACGGGAACACTGAAGTCGATAAAAAAAGGGAATTGGGTTTATTTATAAAGTCTTATGTAGGTCAAATAAATGTAAACAGGTGGAACTATTTCAAAACAAAATAAATAGTATAGAATTGAAGTAAAAGCCTGTAGCCTATATTAAAACTGGGCTTACGTAAAGGCCTCATGGGATCAGTGAAAGTTTACCTTCCCTGTGAACCAATTACATTTTAAATGCCTCCGAAAAAAAATGAAATATTAAATTAATGGCGCTATATAACGTCAAAATGAGGACACAAAATGTTTATAGTAAAATTCCCAACGAAAGCAGGTCGAAAAGGTATACAAATGAGTATAAACTAAAATATTTTAAGTTTAATCATCGGCTGAATCTTAAATTCAACCATCGCGACAGTCCGTTTACCATTGCTAATAAAAATTCACACCATGTAGTGCCAAACACGTTTGAAAATGCTCACAGGTATCAGGCATTTATTTACGTAGAGTTTATGGGAATGTCTTTATCATCTTGCTAGATCGATTCGGTGTGGAAATAGAAGGGCGCAACACTATAACTGAGGTGCTGCGTGGAGGAAATGAGTGAGGAAAGCTGGCAGATAAAAGTCGGAGAACGGTAGGAGTGAAGTCATACTAACGTCGGAGTAAGCTTAATGTGGGATAAAAAGTAACGATTTATTTAATCAGCAAGGGCTAACATACTCTCATCTCGTCTCGTCTGTCATTAAGACTGTAACATTGTGATACTCTGGTCTAACGTCAATATCATTTTGACTTCTTTGTGAGCATCGGTTGATTTCAGAAACCCTACCGACTTTGAATATGCTTGAGTAGTTGCAGCTAAATCCCCCATGAAATGGATTTTCTAAAGGCAAAAACTCACACATATCAAAATTAACAGAAGACCTCATGCAAAGCAGCCAAGTAAAGACCGGTCCTGAAATGCCTGCGTGAAACCGGAACGACAAGAAAAAAGATCCAATGATAGCTGTAGTACGATTTTTTAAAAGGAATATTTTGCATCTTTTGCACTCAAGAATTCAAAAGGCTAATTTTACAGTGCCTAAATAATTGCATTGCTAAGAAGCAATACATAATTAAAATGTTATACAAAATAAGGCAGGAAAATCTAAGAGCAAGTCATTTAGGCCGAAATTCAATAATTAAATTGCATCTTATTCCAATTTTCAATTACACTAGTAGTAGATCCTTTTCCTAGTTTTCTCCCTATTTATTGGCTAGAGTGCCAAAATTCTGCCATACGACTGTGAAAGATGTGGAAGAAGTAGCTCTAAAAATATTAAGTGGAAGAAGAAGTGCATTTAAAATTAAATAATGTCTCTAGTACTTCATTGAAGCAAATAGGTGCGAGCAAGTTGCTGGCCACAAAGCTGAAACAATTAAGCTGAGGAGGGGTTGACAGGGGTGGGTTAAAATGGTAGGGAGAAAGAATTAAAGGGAAATAAAATAATAAGGCTTGCTTATCCAACCAATGAAAGGGCCATTTTGAATTTTTATCCGCAGTCTGTGAAAGAACAATTGAAAAAAGGGAGAATTGGTTGATACTCGAAATCCCAAATGTCTTGAACATGAACACTTGTGCGCATCGTTCTCCATAAAATTCATGTATGATCCTATGTACAATAAAAAGGAGGTTTGTAAGAGAAGGCCATGCTATGAGCAAAAGTTATTCCTCCGTAGGAACATAGTTGATAGTTTGAGTTAAATTTAGGAAGCATTAGCGCTCAGGAGCACAATAGCCAGGAGCTTTATATTAGTATCAACAGACAGCACTCTTATAAATAAGGTTTTAATTCCGTTTCAAAGGGCAGTAAATAAATTTAAAATTGCGATGCTAAGGAGGACAGAAGGAGAAATTTTTATGAAAATAGTTTATCCAAAATATGGTGGAAAAAAGCAATACAATTAATTTCCTAAATTATTATATCACAGTCACACACTGTTCTGAGGGTAAGTTCTCACGCCGTAAGGACGTGTAACAAGGGCTGATAGGGCACTAGCCGTGAAGAAGAAAAGGGGAAATGGGAAAGAAATAGGAAGAGAGACTGAAATAAAAATGAAAATAAAAAATATTTACTAATTTAGTATAAAATATGTAAAAATATGAATGGTGGTTCCCCATTTAGTATGGCTGATCAACTGGAAAATAAGGAAAATCTGAGATATTGTGCAGAATTTATTTTCGTCATGCATTTCTACTCCTACGGTTTTATTTCATTTTTTATTAATTAATAATTTGATTTATGCTTGATTAGTTGGTTAGGACACAATCTTGTTCTCTGTTCCTCTAACACTGCCAAGGTTCTACAAAGTTAATGATCAGAAATGAAACAGTTATAAACACTTTAACTGGATAAATGAATAAAATGTACCTTTCGATAAGCATGCAACAGTCAACGTGTAAAATGTAATAAGTAACATGGAATGTAACATGAAGATGAATAAATTTATAAATGTTTACATGAATATGTGAGTAGTTATGGTTGAGGTGCTTGAGTGCACAGTTCTCTGAATAAATAAATGTGAATTGAAACTGAGCTTTGAAGTCACTGATTTTGCGGATGAGGTCACTTTTGGTTTTTGTAACAACAATAGGTTAACCCGTGATTGTAAATCTGTTACTGATGTTGAGTCTCTATCGTCTGTGGGAGGGCGTGGTCCGATATAACTCTTATGTTTCCGAAGAGGAGAATGAAACAACTTCAATCGCTAAATTTAAAAGAGGAGGACCAAAGAACGAGCGAGAAACGGAAATACGGTGATCGTCCATCAAAGAAAAACCAGTGGAAAGGCTCGGAGTGACCTACATCAGAGCATCGATCACAACATAAACACCAAACCTGCCGTTTACAAAGAAACACCAACCATTTCCCGCCCGGCCAGAGTATAAGACGATCGCCGGAAGCATGGGTATCACCTCCCATTGAAAGAGAGGAGAAATCGAGCCAGCTCGAAGAAGGTTTTCGGAAAGAATAGGAGGAGATGGTTGATAGGGCAAAAACGGATAAAGGAAATAAAATTAGAAGAGAGAGAGAGAGGTAAGAGGTAGGGGATGAAAGAGAGGTTAGTAGAAGAGGGAGGAAATTGCGGGGAGGAAAAGGGGAGGTTCCGCAAGTGGGGGAACAGACAAGCAGAGCGAGTTAACACTCTGGAGGCCCCTTTCGAGTGGAAACATTGCGAGAGACACAACAGAAATATGAGGGTGGCTGGACTGGAGGAGGAGCGGGAGGTGAGACGGAGGGAGGTGGAATGGGGAGGGACGTGTCAGTCCAGAGGGTGGTCGGGGGCAGTTTATAAGTAAGGAGGGGAGGGAAAGAAAGGGTGAATGGGGAGAGGTTTGGAAAATAGGGAGGGAATATGAGGGGATGAGGTGTCAAGTGGGTCGTGCTTGGTCGAGGGAGCAAATGGAAGCGGGTCCTTGCGATATTGCGATACGATGAGGTGAATACGAATTGAGATTTTCGGTCAACACATATATCACTTAACATGAAACTTTATCCATTACAGGATAATAAATTATGTAATGTCATGGCAAGTCATGCTATATTACACTATTTCGAAACGCAATTTCTTTTATCACAGTAATTCAAAACATTTCTCTACCCATTTTTGATGCCTTAACTGAAAATTAACAAAAAAAACAATAGCGGATGTGATAATCGCAGTTCTTTTATTGCTAAACTTACATAAACTCTGCTTCCGATCAGTTTTATACGGTATTTTAGCGAGATATTTACCTAGCCATAATAGAGACCATATTCAAACTGTAAGAAGAGTAAAGTAAATATTGTAACATTGGTGATACAAAAAATGAGTGTTAGTATCGTTAGTATCTAGAAATGAACAGTAATTAACAAAATACCAACAAATAAGGTTTTAGCTTGACTCATTTCTTTCAGGCCGTACGCCGATAACGCCTTAATGAACGAACATTTTTTTATGATTCTCAAATCAATTCAAACTCAATTAAAAAATCAATACGGTGAGTAGTTGATTTATTTAAAAAATAGTTGAGAATAACTACAAAATACACACTGATTATTTAGGAATCTTTTATTTAGGAATTCCTAATTATAAAAAAATAAAGTCCCGCTGGAGAGCAAAAATAAAGTCCCTCTTGAGTGGACCCGTATCATTTCTCATGGAAAATGGCTGTTTTTTGGCAAATATTTTGAAACATATAAGTGCCGTTTTCATTATCCATACCATATTTCTTTAATTATATCTGAGCTAATGTCACACAATGTAATGTTATGTTTCGTTGTTATTTTATGGATGCAATGTATGCTATGCTATGCTACACTCAGATGCAAAAGAGATGTTTAGTCCATTTATTTAATCAATGCAATTAGTGACTTGTGAGGTACTCTGTGATGTATAACATGCTTATGGTTTGATAATGTAGTCTATTTACTGGAACGGGACGCTGATACCGATAAAAAAACGATATACGAAGTAAATGCAAGAAAACATCATATAATTTTTTTAACTGCAACGTAACATAATGTCATACGTGACGTTTATTTAGTAAAAACATATAGCTTTTACAAAGTTTTGACGGTCATGCTATATCATAGAATTAAACTGTGGAATTGAATCCTTGGAGGAGAATTTAAAACCATAAATACATCTGTTTAGGTGCCATAGTGGAGCAAGAAAGGTAACAGTCTGATATTCAGGCGTATGCTTCGAAGAAAAATTATCAGATACTGCCTGACTGATAATAATATGCCTGACTTCTTGCGGTTTAGATGAAATTAGACGTTATATGCGTCATGATGCGATGTAATGAGATAAAAGTCATCATGCAATACTAAAAATCAAATGACGCTAAGTCCTTGAGAGAACGTTGTTACTATACCCGAGGTCTATCACGTGCCTTCTGTGATATGATATATAAAAACGATATAAGTTGATATGATGCGCCATACAATATGTTCAAAATTTCAGATCACTTAAGTGTCAGAATGACATGGAAAATATTATTTTAAACCCGAACTTCAACTTAAGAGCTGATAGAAGCGATAAAATAAAAGAAATATTCCACCTAACTTATAGGTACAAAAATTCTTTCTTCCCACGATTCATTGAAAACCAAAACAAAAACAGAGAGAGAGGCAAAGACACTACATACATTGACATGCTATGCATGTTTTCCTTTCCATCTAGCAATTTGTATTTCCTAATTTAATATTTTTTTCACCCCCTGCCACACGCTCTAGTGGCGGCTCACAGTGTAATATGCAGGGATGGGAAGTAATTTATTACAAGTAACTCGACCACCGGTAACGATTACATTTGACTTACTTTTGCTTGTAATCGTTACTTTTTGGAAATTGTAATTTTACTTGTAACCAACTCCCAACAGAGTTATCGTTACATTTATGTAATGGTCACTCTCGGGAGAATTTGTAATCGGTGCGTAATCCGTCGGTGACTATCTCGATGGCTCCAGTTTTCGCTTTTTATAGACTGTAAGAGGAATTATTCACCACCGTTTATTTTAGCTACTTGCTACAACCATCACCACCTCCATATCATTTTAAAAGGCGGGTCTCCACCAGAAACATTATCCGCGCAACATTATGCCGCAACGGTGTTTTTCTTTTCTCGACACTTAGAATACAATGTTGTGGTAACCCAAGAGTTTGCGATTATATATGCAGTAATTCAAATGATATGTTTTCTCGACCTCTTATATTTTATGGTGTAAATATCAGGAGTTTTAGGTCAAATAAATATTTTTAACTTCTGCCAACTTTTTGGATATTTATTTTATCCATCCTCATGGTTATAATGAAATGATACATTATGAAAAATGTTTTCAACAATTCTTTTTTGATGACAAAATGGTTTAAATATATAATTAGCAGTTATTAGGAAGAAAATATATGGAAATATTCAAGATTATATTACGATCAAGTTTGTTGATATTATTTTAGCCCTGAGGATGGAAAAATAAATTTCCGAAACGTTGGCAGAAGTTTTACAATTTTTAATTGACCTATAACTCCTGATATTTGCACCATGTATGCAGTAATTGCAATCTGTTAGAAATTGATTACTTTTTTGCTGAAATGATAGAAAAATACCTCAAATACATTCATTGAGTAATTTACCAAACAGTGGTAATATGCGTTGTAGATACCTCCCCTTTTGCAACTCAGGAGCTGTTTGTCTATGATATTTTTTAAAGTTACGATTTCGCACTGCCCCAGAAAGACCCTGTAGTGAGGAGGTGGCGAGGTAGGAGGAACAGGAAGAGATTGTGGTGCAGTGGTTGTGAGGCGGCAGCATAGAGAGAGGAAGACGGAGGGTGTGCTCTGTGTTATTTTAGGTCAAGTGTTCTGCGAGGGTGTTGGTTCTTTGACGGCAGGGGAGGAGAACGGACACTTCTCCGCTTACGCAAACAGGACGGGACTTGAAGAGCTCAGTTCACGCTAATGATAGTGGCGATAAAATAAAAACGCATCGGAAAAGGGAGGAATACCAATATTCCAAGTGGAAGTAATAAAAACAGAAGCAGGTGGAGAATATCATATGAAATGGTCCGTGTTTTGAGTCCTCTCAAGAGCAGCATGATAGCAGCAATAATGAACAGTCTTCGAATCAAATATTCGCTTCGACACGCGAAAGCAGTTTTAAATCAGGCGTTTGTTCGTGCATCCTGATGCAAGGATAGATCCGCAGTCAAAATTGCACCACGTAAAGCATAAAATTGCCAGCTTGTTTGCAAAAATGCATGAGTGCATGCATGGAAAATAGCCTCTGTTATTGTCGTGTGCAATTATCCTTGTAATTTCTCGAAACCACTACCATTAAAATCTCCACTTACCTGTTGCCATAGTGCCTAAAGTTTCAATAAGTATTTCAAGTGCTGTAACGGATGTACATTAATATAGTCATCGTCACATCTGTAGACATAACGTCTTCGAATTTGAATAACTTGACGTAAATGTCGGCCACGACAATGCATAAAAATAATGTCACATGACTATAATCTGATTTAAATGCCCACGGAAATAACTTATGTAGAATTATCGTGTAAAGCTGTTTGCATTCGTTTAAGTATTAAATCATATCATCTTTGACAGCGTGAAATATAGCTATTTGAAACACGCAAAAATGCTGCAGTTTTCCTGTTTCCGGCGGTTTCCCTGTAGAATATGATACCAAAGTAGTCACCCAACCAGAAATAGATATATCTAGAGTGTATCGATAGCAGAAATCAGTGAAATTTGATTAACTATAGACCTATTAAACTACTCCACAAAAATAGAAAACCAGTATTACATGGCCACCTACTTGATTCGCATCCTACAGTACACAGTATTGACTATTCATTTATTAAAACTAATTAGGACTTTAATTTTGATAAGCCGTGACATGCGTTTAGAATGTATCCATAAAATTATGATGAAATCTACTTGTTTCTGCAAGTGTCTACTAACAGGGTAAACAAAATCTAAAGAAAGTATTATAATTAGGATTAATAGTATGGCGCCGATCAATAATTAAGAGTTATTTCATTTCACGAAGTGGCTTCTGAGTTCATGTGCAACTGATTTTCTCTGTTTCCCATCTTCTTAACTCACCAAAAATGTTACTTTTTCAAACCAACATTTTTCACATTTTATTGTATGAATTGTTCAGAAAATATGCGAAATTCTCAAAAAGTACATGGAATGTTGCATTATCTCATTTTGTTACACGCCTGATAATTCAACAGGGCAGTTTATAGAAAATGGGTATACGCCTTCATTAACGAATTGATTCCAAAAAGAATTGTAAAACTCTCTGTAAGTTATGATTTTCGACAATTATCAGCAAAAAGATTTAAATCATTTTCAACAAGAATTCCATTGCTATGGTTCAGCTCATTCCTAACATCTGTGGCTCATATTTTACACGTTGAGGAACACAGAAACAAATTAGTTACAAAATACCAATATTCTACGGCAATATAAAACTTTAAAGTGAACAATACAAGTATTTCGGTCAAAAGTAGTGCATTCCATAAGCAATATCCAAAATTAGTATGCATTTTTACGAAATTCCTCCCAAAGGATAGTTAGCACCATGCGCAAAGAGTATTCGGTTTTAAATAATTTACAAAAGAACTTGAAAGTTATCGTCCAACTAGATGCTATTTTAAATGTCTTCGTTTATCTTATAAACTTAGTGAGGCAGGACAGGTAAATATATTAAGAACGTGAGTGATAATTTAAGGCAACTTTGCTAAATATCATACCAGAAATAGATAATTAAGCAATTCACGTTATCCAAAATGAGAATGTACTATTACATAATGCCACCATAAATTAATGCCAAAGTGGTCTTTGAAAATATAGGAAGCTTGCCATTAATATTAAATTCGCAGAGATTTCAATTACTCCGTTTATTGAATTGACGATTCCCATTTCCATATTTTCTTGTGGAACGGTGAGAACCAGACTCTAAAAAACCTTCGTGCATGTGTTTATTTTTGGGCATCCTTTTCGAAGTCGTCCTCATTAATCAAATGGATCGATAAACGAACCTCGCAGATCGATATATTTCTCTCTCCTCGCAACACCGTGACCCGAGTCACAACTGCACAGCAGCACGTTCTGGGTCTTGTTAAGTGTGCGCGCACCACTACGCTGCACAATCTGGTGCAGTAGTTTCTCACACCTACCCTTAACATGACTCCGGGCAAACGAGAGCCCAAAAGACAAGAAAGGAGAACGGTCGTGTTTGGTCCATTCATCTTCAGTCCTCAGGTTTTCCTCGCTTCCAGCCGTCACCTTAATTAACGCAGGTGCAATTCTTCTCCAAATGTGAATTAACACCACTGGAGGGGGAGGATTTTTCTAATGACTTCCGTGTGATACAGTGATTCCTTTTTTCGTCGACTTTAGTCCACAAATTACACGCGAGTCTACCTTACCTGACAGAAGGGTCTCCTTGACTGGATAGATTTTCCCCTCTCCCTCTTTCTTTCTGTCTCTGGTCACGGCAAACTTCATTTCCGGAATCTAAATTGTATCTCTTCATGTCATCTGTTAAGTTTTTCTTTGAGAGCCCGAGAAAGTACTGCTTTGTATCTGCGGTCGTTAACATGGTGCAGTCACCGTGCTCTACACTGTACTCAAGGAAAGCATGGAAAATATAATTACATTCACTCATATTGAGGGAAAAATAGGTTAAATTCTATTAAATAAAGGTACTGGTTGAATAAATAGTGAACTATAACGCCAGCCATATAAAGGAGAGAATATGAAAATAAAAACCCTAATTTAAAAACTAATTAAAAAACCCACATTCCTACAGAAATAATAATATATTGCTTGACAATTTGACCTTAGCACAAAGCAAATGAAAAAAATGTAATCAACAAGGAAAATAAAAATTATCTGAATACGTACACATTTTATATCCAATCATACAGCAGCGAATCTATAAATTACGCATGAAAATCACGTGTTGAACTGAGGAAAGTAATATTGAGAGCTTAACACGCCCTAATGTTTCTCTCCAAAAAATGCTAAAATAATCTGAAAATGGAAGCATCGGTAACGGCAAATATTTGTCATTTCCTTAATTCACAAGGATTACAAATTCTGTTCTGCAAAGCTGTCAAGCCACCAACATATACCCTACTTTCAAACTCATTATGAATATGTTTTAACTTATATTTTAGAGGATCAATTAATGGAGCGATTTACGTCGAAGGGATCAGATATGACAAGATAGTCCAAATAAATAGGTATCTGATTAGAAAAACTCTGTTAAAAATATATACAATACAATACAATAGTAACTTTATTTGTTCGGGGAATGATCTCTCCCTTGGAGGAGAAGAAACTTATACAATCAGTGAGTACATTAGTCAGAGTATTCAATAAAAGACATAGTGCATACATAACTGTGAACAAGACAAAATGAGCCATAACAGTAATAATACAGGTTTGTGTACAGCGTAGCGAAAATACATCACAAATAAATATTTAATACAAACTTCACAAATAAACTACATGAGTTGGGTGCATATCAATAAAAAATATTTTTGTATATTTTTGTTTTGACATTATTTATAGATTTAAAACTGTATGGTAAAGAGTTCCATAACTTACAGATGAAATAAAGAAGGATTTTTCATACAAATTAGTTCATTATGATGGAATGGACAGAGTATCTGTCTTCCGTGGAATGCGTTTTTCTGAATTAATGTTAAATGTAATTTGTTTATACAAGTAAGATGGTAATTGGGTTTTAATCATTTAATGTTGAATGTTTTCCCAAAATCAATACGTGATCGGTAAACAGGAGGAGGGTCGGATGAGCTGAGCAAATGAGAGCGCTTAGGTTAAAAGCAATGCGCACACCCTGCCTCCATGAGAGTGTCGGGTAGATATCATTTGAAACAGAGCTTATTAACAAAAATCATCCGAAGTTTGGATGTTTACTCCACCGTTATTTGTAAATTGCATTTCATGAATACGATAATTTGCTTAACATACATAAAAATAGTTTTTCATTGACGTTAGCATTAAGTAAAAATAAATACGCGCTGAGGATCGCTCTGAATGACTCCAATTCACTTTTCTGTACCTAATTTAACGTCAAAAATTGGATTTTTAACAGTCGGTATTTGTTTATCCATACTTAATCAAAATCATTAGAAGAGTTACAATTTGTGCAGTAAATATGGATTGAATTGAAATTTAAAGATGCAACTTTCTCTATAGTTTGTCGTCACCAGAGGCATTTGTAAAGGGTAATCAACATGATTTTGCACTACACAACTTAAATATACTATGATTTACACCTCATATTCACTCATGCTTAAGCTCATGCTTAAGCTCATGCTATGTGGAAATACATGTAGCAGCAATGTTTTTCTTCATTGATTGAGAGCCTTTTTCACGAAAAAGCGAAACATTTCGCTTCTTGAGAGCGTTTTTAATAGGAAGTTACGTTTTCCCAACACTGACTTCAGTCAGGACTATACAAGCCACACCACTTTTCCTTAAAATAAAATTCACATGAGAGGCTATTTTCACTCTCGTTAATCTGCAGTGAGATAAAAACGTTTCCACATTTTCGTGAAAAAACGAGATAGGAAATGGAATTTGAAGAAAGTCCCTTTCTTAACTACCTCCTTTCATGAAGCACATAAAATTTCAACGAATGACTGAAAATAAGCGGAAGAAAAATCCACTAAATCACAGCGCCCATAATTTTATTCCATTAATTTAAGTCACATAAAATCCCACGCCAATTCGTCTTATAGCTTAAATCGGATTAAACGATAAATTGTTCAATAAACGCAGACAAGAAAAAGGAAGCACACGGCTAGTCAAGCTTAAGTAAATCTAGTGTTTTTAATTCCTATAAACCACCAATAACTACTTGTTTACTAATATTGGGGGTGGAAACGAACTTTTTAAAAAAATAATGAGAATATTATAACGTTAAAAAGTTATAAAATATACATTTCTCGTTCAGAAAAAGGTTTCAACGTAATTTATCGCTGGTTTTCGTTCATTGATGTTATTATCATGGTTGTTTTCTGGTACGGAAAAGCTACGGAAACCAAAATTAAATGGGGAATAAGGGAGTTGAAATAGGCTCATGTTTATCAACCGCAACTTGGTATGTTATAGAACAAATACTACCTTCTTCAAGAATATTTAGATTTTTATGAAGACGTATCATTTGCTGCTCTTCACCCTATTAACTTAAAGATTTGTATACGAATGGTCTTACTCTTGGCAATGCTGTTCAATGTAGGAATCAACTACGCAGGCATGTTATTATTTACCTGTGCTCATGTAAAAGCTCATAGTTGTTCACATCCTCTGCTCTTCTGCACCCGTTAGTTTTACTCTACGCGTAGTCGCTGTTGCTTTATTTTCTTACTGATTTTATTCGTTGAAGTTTTCAAAGACTATAGCAGATATTTAGTATGATTTATTATTCTATATTATTGCTTTTTGAAAAATACCTATTTACCACTGTTAATTATATTTTCTTCTTAATTATTTTTCTTCCCCGAGGGATAGAGTAGGCAAATAAACGAAAGACAAATGCAACATTTCTGTGTTTCTCCGTCGCATCGTATCGACTCTAGCATTCATCGTTGCATGGTGTGGGTTTTTCATTTCTAAAAATTTTCTTATATAAATAAATAAAAAAATATCTATATTTATAATATAAAATATATATCTTAATAATCCTTCTGAAATATTCACAAAAGTTCTAGAAAATCTATATTTAGTTTTATTCTTTGTGATGCTTAGATAGTGTTCGCTATAACTGAAGGCATGCACGACTGTGTAGCTCATTTTTCATTTGAAAAACGGAAAAAAGTACTTTTAATATCTGTAAAGCGGCTTTTGGAAAAAATACTGAGATGATTTCTTAGGAAAATAACGAGCTCCACATTTATTTTCAATGACTTATTGCGCCTGTTAATTGATTTATGAAGTTCCTCCAAAACGCTAATACTGCCTCCAAGTTAGGGTACAGGGAAGGGAATTTGAATAGGGACATGATGAAAAAAGAGTTGTATTTTGAGGGATTAGTAAGAGAAGTAGATATTGGAATCAGTGCAGAGGTTGGTTTTTTTTCTTTTTTAAATTGATTGCACTTATGATATGCGACAGAAATATTTAATTCATGCTTTCGATTTTGTTTTTGGTTAAAAATTAGGTTTTCTATTCCAAAACTATCAATTTTTTCCGATTTTAGCACTGGCATATTTCCTTGGTAACCTGGTTTTGGCTCTGTACGGTAAATTTTGCCAGGGCCTTTTATCGCTTGCATTAAATTAAATTATCAATATTAGCACATATCAGTAAGATTTCAGTTCGAGTATTTTGTACCCTGCCCGCTACATGCGCACAAAGGCTTTTACATATGAAATGTAATCAGCATGAAATGGCACATGCGCTATACGCTATCGCTATCTATTGGTAAAGTGAAAAAAAATCTCGATCAAACTCACTTAAGGAGAAATATTCTCAAAGTTTATTACAATCTTTCCCACGCCCCCCTCGCGAAACGAATATTTTTTTAGTTTTGTGTTTTAAAAATATAAATAATTTCAGTGAATTAGGTAGGTATAGGTACTATGCGTCATTAAACGAAAAAAAGGTAATTTCTACTAAGTAATTAAACATATAATAAATGAAAAGTCGAATTCTCTGTAAGAATATTCAAACTACATTATTTCTTACATTGATCTCTCCGGTCGAGAATCAACGGGCGTTTTTGCTAGTAATTCTAAAAAATTTAAGTTCTGTTTTAATGAAATTTGGCACACTTAGGACCTAGCAGTCTATATATTATAGGTATAAGTTATAAGCTCTATATAATTAATAGGCTATGCTAGAAGAGACCAAAGACCCCAGAGGTCCCTATGTGGGCACTTGTTAACCAAAGTTTACTTCCATAGGGGTGAATACACACAAATTACTTCCGAAGGTTTCATCTGCAAGAGCTTGTGGAGGAGTTGTCTCCAACGAAGGATTTTTCAAGATCTAGTGCAGATCCAGAATGGCTGCCGTTTGTACTGGCACCATTACGCTTCTGCAAGTGACTTTTAAAAGTTCTGCAAGTTGTGCTGAACTAAAAATTGGAGTTTATTGATCTACGTGTATTTATATTTCTTATTTTTTTTATACGTTATTTTACTTCATAATTGCAGCTATCTTGTTTCTTCAATATAAATCTTTAATTATTTACATGCAGTTACTCGTTTTATGATTTTGTTACCTATCTCAAGATCTTTTAAGCTATTGCTCCCCATCACCATACATTCTGATTTTTCAAAGTTTAACGTTAATTTAAAAAATAGAAAATACCAAAGGACAAAATTTGATGAAACTTGTTTCACAATAACAATGTACTTCTTACGTTTTAAATGCTCTTAAACGCGAAAAAAGGTTTTAAAACCGCGACTAGCCGGGAGGTGAAGAGTGGACAGGTAGCGCCTCTGGTGGGCTCCTAACGAAGCATGGAGGCGCAGTCTCCTTCTGAATTTTCCTCGAGTTTCTCCATTCACTTCTCTATATTCCGCTCAGCTCGTCATCAAAGAATAAAAAAAGAATAACAAAATGCGATTCCTTGAATCTTTCCGCCCTTCAATTCGCCTCTCTCTCTTCTGTGTCGCTCCTTGGGGTTCTAATCTTTCATTCGTTAACGATCGCGACCCATTCAGGATTCCTACCGCGCGCCAAGGATTTACATTTCTGAACGCGAGCATATACATAAGTACATTGAGGACGCTTAAAAAAGCAAAAACATTTTAATTAACAAACATTTGTTAACTGGGACAGATCATTATTATTACTTCCAGTGAAAATAAAAGGAGAATGTGGAAAACGAGCAAGTTAAGGCTAAAAAGGCGCAGAGAATGAGGGAAGGTGTCCTATTTACACAGAGAAAGGAAAGAAAAATAAAACCAAAGAGAAATTAAGTCAATATAACACGAACAAAAAGATAATTTCAGCAATTTAGAGCGTAAAAATAAACCTTCTGTTGGTGGCATAAGAGAGGCATTCCCTATTCTCTTTTGCGAAAATGGAAAAGCTAAGGAAGACAGTTGTGGAAAAGAAATTAGTGCCACCGGGATTTCCTTCTTGTGGACTGTAGCGATAATTTTCCTTGCGAAAATGTCCTCTGCCATCGCATTTAAAGTAATGCTCTATTACTAGAGGGAAGAAGAATTACCGCAAAAGACCGAAGGCTGAACCTATCAAGAAAAGTATGAGGTATATTTATTGTAACTATAGCAAATATCGTAAATGGCGGTAAGTAAATAACATCTTTATACCGATGTCTTGCAAATTTACCGTCATTCACCTAAATCAGATTTAACATCCACTATCTCATGGATCAATAAAGATGTCTAACAAATAGTATTCCGGGTCCTGAAAAACCGTCTTGAACTCAATGAGAATAAAACCAAGTCAACAATTGTTTGGCAACGTCACCTCATTTTAGGAATAGATTTTTATTCTTTGCCAAAAATTCATATAGGAAGTCATAGCATACCTTATAATGAAACGATAAAAAACTTGGTACAAAACATGGTAAAAACTTTAATTGTAAGTTGCAAGTACAAAACACTAAACAGAAAATTATAGACATATTTCACCAATTATATAGATTCAAGACTTTAGTATTCCTTTAAGTTCGCACTTATCACATGCAAACGCTAATCTTCACATACCTATACTAGTGCTTTTCACAGCTTACAAAACTCGATGAAGAAAGTAGCAACACACCGCAAGTGACAATGAACTCTGCAGTTCACTTTATTTTTGACATGAGAAATGTGATCAGGTCACTAGCTCTTATTTCTACGTAACGTGGCTGAAATATAAACAATGCCGCCTATATTATTCCATATACATTGCTTTTAAAATATAATCCTTCACTCTATGTATCCGAAATATTCTCATGGAAAAGAAATATTAACTCAATATGTTCTCCAGGAACCACACTTTTGCATACACATCTCCCAACACAGAACCCCTCACTATAATAAATCTTTCATGGTGATAGCTGCCAGACTATGAAATTCTCTACCTACCGACATATATGATAAACAATTAATACTTGCGTTAAAATCCAAAGTGTACAAGTTTTTTGCAAATAAGGCTGGTCAATCCTTTATATAACTGGTCATACTGAATTGTTATGCTTGGCGAAGTGAAAAAATATGGTTCTGTTCTGTTAAGTAATGCTTCCAAGGTATGAAAAATAATATTTATGTTAAGCATTTGAGAGTTTAGGTTGCCAAGACTTCAGTTTTAGCAAAATATGTAATGCATGATGTAATGTTTTCGTGTCATTATCACTTATTCTGCCAAACACGTTCATCCTTCCTTAATGGTGTTTTTCTAGTTAGTATTAGGTTTTAAGGTTCTTCGAAGACAAAGATCATTCGCACCAAGGTGTATTTCTTCCACAAGTTCCATTTTTATTTGTCCTAGACTAACAATAGCTTACTTTTTTTGTTTTGACTTAATCTAGGGGTTCTCAAACCATTGAGGAATTCCCACCCTGGGGAAATTTAGATGGTTTAAGAGGAGAATTGGGATCACTAATCAGCAAAATGTGATGTTCTGAAGATTTTGTAAAATATGCTAAACTGCAGTTTGTAATAATTAATTTTGAGGCGACCAATAGTTGATTAAACACCACGTATAAAAATCGATTGTTAAACATGCAAATTATTTTTATTTTAGAAGTTAAATTGTTATTTAATATTTTTTATTGGAAAAGGGTAATTGAAAGGAAAAGGTTCGAAAACAAACTTAATCAAAAAGTTTAAGACAGGAATGGCAACACTGCTGTCGGTTTATGGACCTATGGTAAAAATCCCTGACGTTTTATTATTATGAAAGCTCTTCGTCTTATTCCAGCCATTGTTAGAATCCACTTTTCATAGAATTCCTTTTCTGCATGAGCAAAGTTTGAGCTATAATTCCTCTCTTTCACCTTTCAGTTTTTAATGAAAGAGTCAGGGTTATCATGAGGGATGGATATTAGGACAATACAGCATTGAAAAAAATTGAAAACAGATTCCCCTCACTGGAATAGGTCATCCAATTTATCCAAATGGAACCCCGCTTTTACGTTAAAAAAGGATGCGCAAGTTCAAGTGACTTCATGCAACAGCCGGAAACTAGAGGATTTACTCTTCCGTCAAACAAGCAAAATCAATCGAAGTCCGAACAGCGTGACTAAGGTAGCCCGAAGCCGTGTCCATACATCGGTGAGGCGTCTCACTTCCGATGGAAGACCGTTGGAGCGATGGTGTCACATTCGCAACTCTAACGAGGAGTGCAAATAAAAACTGCCATATTTGATGCCCTTATGGACACACGGCTGGTAGTCTTGATTCAACCCATTGGGTATGGAATAACAAAGGATGCGGAGCATCCCACGAAATCCGTTCAGAAAAAAAATTCACTAGTCTGAGGAGTTATAAAAAAATAGGATTGAAACTGGCAGAATGACCTTAATCATTGGCTAGGGTTTGCTTAAGACCCGCGATTCGACCTTGCGTCTCATAATGTCTTAAAGTGATTTTAACTTGTTTTCAATTAAGGTTTTCTAAGTAATTGCAGTCCAGTTTTAGAAGGTAATGGAAGTAAAAATGAATCATGCTATAAAAGAAATAAATTTTAATGTTCCAAAATGTAAATAATTTATGTAATTGTTCCACACTATATAATTTGTTAAGTTTATAAAATATTGGTGTTCTATATTTTCTAAAGCGTGGAACATTACTTTTTTAATTATTTGAAACACTTCTATCATGGAACAGTTCCACAGAAGCCTTCTGCAATCAGTTCGAACAAAATTCCATTGAATCCCAAAGTCGAAACTTGCTGAAGAGTAAAAGATCAAATTTTGAGTACTTGAGGGAAAAATTAACTAATATATTAAGGAGGTCGTTCTGAAACCCTAGGTCATATCTAAAATTGACGCGTGGTTTTTAGGATCACTATCGGTTGATTTAAACATCAGAATCGGTTAAATAACTTTCTGTTAGGGGCGGGAAAATCAAGGGTTTCCCACTCAGCTTGGGTCGGCAAGGCTTTAGCCAACTTTAATGTAGAGAAATGTACCTCTGTACCAATCCGTTCATCAACTGAAGATAGCTGTGGTGTAATCGTAGAAGCGGCGGCTTGGATATGAGAAAGAGATCCACTCCAAGGCCTTGTGTCACACCTTAGTAATTCATTTGAAATAAACGATTCAGTTCTTCCCGCCACTTCCTTAGCTTGGGCCGTAACAAGTTACTTTCATTCCATCACAGGCACGCTCTCACGTTTAATTCCAGCGACCATCTTTCGTGTCCCAGACTTGGGCTTTTCACCCCGACCGAGAGCCGAGACGATATTAGCATCTGAAAGCATCTCAGCTGCCGCATCTCTGGAGCGCCCGCTACCCTGAGTAGATGGGTGAGACCCGACCTTAACCAAAAAAAGTCTTCTTCTTTTCAAAACCTCTTCCTTTCCCACTTCCTTCTCCTCCCCAGGAAAGATCTCCGAGACCACCGCCCACCGCAAGCCCCGCCCACTTTCTCGGATCGATCGTCACTTTTTTTTCTTAAATAGGCCCGCCTTGAACCCGAGAGGGACAGAGGAGAGGTTTGGATATAAATCTATCAAAAGTTTTCCCCGGTCTGGGGATGCGGGAGTTTAGAGGGGTGGGTTAGCTTATGGGAATGGGGAAACCAACGTGGATTATGGGTGGCTACGTGCCATGGGCTATAATTTTACGTCCACGCGTGCATTTCAGGATGGGTTTTGCACTGGGAAGTTTATTGCGGAAGTTACTTGCAGCAAGCGACTTTCGACGTAAATTGCAGGGGCAACGAAATGGCTCTTTAAGTCCGCTTGTAGAATTTTTAAAAGGTTCGGCAAGTCATTATCGTTAATATTAATTTGCAGAAACGTATTGTTGCCAGTGTATAAAACATATATGAGTATCAAACTCGTCATAAAGTGCGACGTGCAGGAATATTCCACGGCCGTTTTACAAGTCAATTATTTGATTCGGCCAATCGTATTTGATTATTTAAAATCATGACATTATTTAATAATTGATTTACAATTTTCTTTGTTGATGTTAAATAAGGTTGTAAAGACAATAAAACCAAATGATGTGAGAAATGAATTGTTACTTCAATTTTTTCTTACGTTTTGTTAAACCCTCTGTTATACATCCTTTATATGCCTTTACGTGATTTAAAAATAAAATGGAATTCGTGGTAACTATGTACGCAAAATGAGCTTTTTGGACCAAATCCTTGACAAATTCTAGCATGCAATTTATCATTCCTGCTTAAACATTAACTTAGCATGATAATCAATGTGTGGTATCTCATTTATACACCATCCCACTATCTCCTATTTCTCCCCTATATGGTCGATGTCCACATCCCAACAAATCTGAAATATCTGGAACAATTTACTCATTTTTCACTAATATTGTTAAAAACAGAGTCCCTCATCTCCACAACTTATCCTCCGATGCTGTCTTGCGTTCTTTTTCTGTTTCTAATCTTAATAATAACTTCCTTAAAACTGGTTTTAAACTCATACACAGCACTCTGAACTCGACCATTGATGCCCTGACCTTATTTCATTCATTAATTTCAGAATTCCTACCCGACCAACAAGGACTCACTCATTGCTCCATATCCCTACTCCCAGATTATCACTCACCAAGCGCTCCCTTATTGTTCGACTTTCTTCTCTCCTGAATTCCCTACCTGACAACATTGACCCTTTCTCCTTATCTTCCAACGCCTTCGCTAACCAAGCTATATCTCATTCCCAAATAAAATAATCTTTTCTGGCTTGCCATGTTGTTATATTATTTGTTTACCTTCTTCTTGTTAATGTTTTTGCATATGCTGTTACTTGTATCAATATAAAATGGCAACATGCTGTATGTGGTCCATTTTTAAATAAATAAATAAATAAAATACAAATAAAAGGCGACGTTCGTATGTGAGTGTCCTACAGACTCAAAAACTACTCCACCGATTTCGCTGAAAATTTCGCAATTTTTTCTTTTTAGTGCCAGGAGTGTTTTGGGAGTGGTTTGAATGAATTCCAATAGGTACTGCAGTTTTTAGAGTGTTCATTGGATTTATTCACATTTCGACTGCTGTTGAAAGTGCATTTTGCTTTTGAATATCGATTAAATTAAGAAAATTTCCAACAATTTTGTAACTAGTGTTAAATATTTATTTTGAGGGATATTTAGAGAGTGGTTTGAATAAAATCCGATAGATAGCGCTGTTGAAATTGAATTCCACTGAAAAAATTAATTATCACACATAATTAAATTCATGTCAATTTAATTGAATAAATGAATTGATATCGAACTTCAATCGTATTTATTTGATTGGTATATATATTCTCAAATTTAGCAATAGCGAAGAATTTCCGGGTCCGCTAGTTAAAAATGTTCATGGAAACTAAATGCCAGTGCAATTTACCATACGATACATACTTTCAAATATGACATCGAATAAATATACGTCATCTAATAGTTGATTTGAATTAGGCATCATGAAATCAGGCCTTAGTTAATTTATGTCCCAAAAATATGTCAAATACGCTACGCAAAAAAATAGATGGAATTGGGGGTTGGGATTTGCCATTGACTGTAATTACATAATTATACGTCTGCGTATGAGTTTGACAATTTATCAAGTGTAAATGTTCGTGCGTGATCAACGCAAATGACGATATGGGAATACGAATTAATATATTGAGTTTTTAATAAACTATCAGAAAAGTTATTGAATAAAATCAGAACTTTTTACATACATAAAATAAAAAATATACTTTCCTCGTTCCGGGAAAGCAAGCGAAGATTAGAGGTTGGGGTGAAGGGGAATATGAATGCTAAACCAGGTCTAATTGAAGGAAGATCCGGAGAGCACCGTCGTTTATAATATTAATTCTTCACGTGAGTTTTACTTATTAAGAACAAACATAATACTTTAGAATTTTCAACGTAATATTCATATACTACAAGCTTGGCGAGACGCACAGATTTAGAAAATAAAAAATATGGCGAGATTTAAAGTTGAAATTAGTAGGTAAATTGAAGAAAATCAAGCATAGGTTTTTCGATACAAAATAAAATATGTTTACGATAGAAATTAAGATATGAAATCTACAGATTACCTTAAACCAAGATACAATGTTTAATAAACAAGCTGCCCATTGCTTCTTTGATAAATAATTGGGAAAAGATTTAATCTGTCAACCCGAATGCCGAAGTAAGTTTACAAGCAGGGAATCGAACCACGAATATTCGAATTACAAGTCCACTTCGCAACACGTGGTTTTAATGTTAGCTTTTGTTAGTGACCTAGCTTATGTGCTCCATTGCATTCCATCAAGCATTGAAGATAGTCAAACGGTTCAGTTGAGCTTCGAAGCCACAATCAAAGGGAAAAGATCCTATAATCTATCACCGCAATGGGACATAATAGCAATTTCCAATACATCTTCTGAATAAGTTAAATTGTTATGGAGTCCAACTATTATAAAAAGACTGAAAAAACACAACTTCTAGTTGAATGATTATTTGTAGAGCGATCAAGAACTCAAGTCATTTACATCGGGATTAAGAAGTGCGTGACAATTGTTGGAAGGTCGAGCGGGATGTTAAAAAACATGCGTCAAAATTATCAAGATCTCAAACAAAGTTGGCAACGGATTCACAGTTCAACGTCCCATTATACGAATGGACTACAATTGACGAACTACCAGTCATTTCGGTTGCACATGTAAATTAAATTAAAGATTTACCCAAACTGTCAATAGAGGCAAAGGATATAGACTCCCTCGGTTGCACAAATGAAGGTAACTGGCTAACACACCCGACCGGCAATTGGAAGATCCGGGTCTGAACAGAGGTCATGTCAAACAATTTTTTCACGGCAAGTTTCACACTCTTTAATGCACACTACATTTGTAGTGGTTACCAAATGATAAAATTTCCCCCTTGTATACATGGGATATATAATCTACATACCGAATGAAGTCTCTATATTTTTCATGAGTAGACTTCCACAATGCTATACACTCATGGACGCATATAATTTGTTCTTAGGGTTTCAGTACTGGCTAAGAGTTACCCCCACAGGATTGGCGGCTTTCTTCCAGCGGAAATACTGAATCCCTATTCCAACCAGGGCACGTACTCCTCTGAAGAGGGTTAAAGAGAAAAAAAGAAGATTACATAGGAATCCCCGATTAATCTATTTAAGCATCTCTCCACCGTGAATCACACTCGTAATATTTTTCATCCCACCCTCGTGCCAAGACCCTCAGTCTCCAGCAATATCCTCGCCAAAACCCTCCCCCACTACCCCAGGCATTTATAGAATACGGAAAATCAATGTTTCATCCCGCATAAGGATATTGAGAAGTGAACTTATTCTATAAGAGGAAATTGAGACTCATGAGTCCTAAACAGTTTAGTTTTCGAATAAATAAAAAGGCAACAGAAAGTAGACAAAGTAGTTCATCTTCGAAATACACATATTTGGGTGAATATTTCCGCAGACTGGAAGGAAGTTTTGGACCAGTTAAAGAAGAACTGGTATCACCGCTGGATGAGAGCACCCAGTTCCCCATGACCTGCTCGGAAAATTTGCCTTGAATTTAAGATGACTTGGCGGTGTAATTGACTAGCTCAGGTAAGTAGTCACGTGCACGGGAGCATTATGTAACAACAGTGCGTGCACCTATTAACAAGCGGTTATTAATTGAGTTATTTGAACCCTGGTCGAGATAAAAAAAAATTATAGCGAATTTCCAGACGCACATTTTTTTATTCTTATAGTAGTTTTCGGCTTTGGCAGATAATTTATTCCATTGTTTTTTACCTGGAGCATCCGGGGAGGTCACACCACGCTCCTCTATGTCACCTCTCACAAAATCCCTCCATATTTCCCAGGGTTTCCCTCTGCCCCTTTTTCATGGGAGCTTCAATCTTCCCACCTTCTTTCCGATATATTCATCTGAACAACGTTCACATAGTCGAAACCATCTAAGCCTTCTCTTCGATACACTACACATCAATCTCAGCGTTTTCATTTCATGCTCGTGCATTTCACCCTTTTTAGTAGCCCAGCACTCCGCTCCATATAGCTAGGGTTACCATAAGTCCCGTTTCGGTCGGGACAGTCCTGGTTAGAAATATTACTCTCAGTGTCCCATCTGGTAGGCTAAGTTTTTCCGGATTATACAAATGTCCTGGAGTGTTATATCTGCCTACTATTGAAGGAATTCTTCAAATTTACCACGGGATAATGTCTTAATTTTCAGGCACACTGCCCAGTGACGAGAAAAAGGTTAATTGGAAAGTAGATGAAAATATTGGAAAATATATTTTTTGTTTGTGCCCGGACAGCTACCATGGATAGCTGTAAGTAACAAACTTCTGTTATTTAATTCAATGAAATCAAATAATTAAATAACAGTTCTGCACCAGAAGCATACCTGAATATTTATAAACAACGACCCTATTTTGTCCCGGTTTTAAGTCTCTTCAAAATTAGTTGTCCCGATTTTGGGTCTTTAGAATATGGTAACCCTTCATTTTGCGTAACTGGTCTCATGACCCTTGCGTTTTTCCCAAATATTATAGAATTAGTAAGCTGATATTCTAATGGTATAAATGATTTTTATTTTCATTTTCAAGAGCAAACATATCACTAACCAAATTCTACGGAAAAATGGGGTATTAGGCGCTCTAACAGCTAAGGTTAAATCGCGTTAACTCAGGGTCTTGATCCAGAGGCATAAACTATACCAAAGTCCAGAGTATGAGCCGAAGATACCACGAAAAGGAGAAATGTATTTTTTTTCGAGTTCGTGCGCTCGCTTCTTGCTTTGCTTGCTTCACGACATCATAGTCTAAGAGTCTGAATTCTCAAAAACTCTCCCATATCACCATTACTCCTCCACGTCCTCCTCTACCGAAACTTACAGCATCCCATTAGCCGCTTTGAGACAAATTAGGTCCCATCGATTCATAGAATCCCCACTGCTAATGAAATCGACCCTTACGATCCACACCCGACATCATCCCCCCACTTGGCCTTCCCTTCCTAACCCACCGCCATCTGGGGAGAGATGTATAGGAGTTGGATGCGATCTCCGCCTATATAAGTCGTCCTTTCGCCTCACGAGTCCTTATACCATTTTCTCAAAGGGTTTTATCCCTTCCCTCAAGCCAAACCCACTAAACCCCGCCCCGCCCCCACACCAACCACCCTGTCTTTCCATTATTCAGCGCAAAATCAGACCGCGCCGCTCCCGACTCTCTGCAGTCCATGGAGGTTTGAAAAGGAACTTGGGAGAAGGCAGGTGAGTTGTGTCTGTTGGAGGGAGATGTAGAAGCGGCGAGTTAATGTACATATGAGTAAAAGTAGTAGTTATTTTAGATTCTTTAATTACTGATTTCATTCATCAACTAGGCTTTTCCATCTATTATAATTGAATAATTTCCACATTGAAATAATGAATATGAGAATACATTTACATTTGAGGAACCCAACTAAAGCGGGATATGAGCCACGAATCTATATCCAGCCAAATCAATGCCCAAACTTGCTCTTGGCAATTTCTGGAGGATTTATGGAAACTAGGTATTTGAAAACGTCCTAAGAGGTCCTTACTTAGCCTACAAAGGAAATAGGTACCTTTTTCCAAGTCTAGCAAGACACAGTTGAGGCGAAATTTCTTGTGTTTTGGGCCAAAAGTGTTTAATATTCTACCAACTGTGAGTAAAAGGGCATTAAGCATCTAAACAACACATTTTAGAATACAATTAATTACTAAATTCCCTTTAGCTGTTTCTTACATACATTTATCCCCACTGAGATCAACGGTATTTGGCGTAGAAGAAACTTATTGTTGATAATGCCGCAGTCGAAGAAAGAAGAATTGTTTTATAGTTTTCGAGGAGTGGATTATCACTCCTTTATAGTATATGCTCCTGTATACTCCTTTCCTCCTGTTTTATTTCCTCATTCCCTGACTGATTTCCAATCTGATCTCCCCTAAATAAATACCTGCTTTTGTTGACTTTTTTGCTGTCTTGATGGTGGCAAGTCATCGCCTCGTTCATAATGATTTTGCAAGCTCAAGTCTCACCTGGGTTATTTTTTCAAAACACAAAAAATGGGTTTGTCCGCAATATTTTAGGTAACGGTACTGCTCACGCGAATTTTTCTGGCACAGACCTGCGCGGCAAGAAACGAAGTAGAAGTGGAGGGGTAGAGGTTGAAAGACAGAGGGAAAGAGAAGGAGGCAACGAGTGAGTTAGAGAGAGAGAGAAGAAAAGAGAGAGAGAGAAGGTACGGTGCACACCTACGCAAGGCGAGTGGTTAAAATTACCCATCGCAATGACTTAACCCAGCGTCCCTTTGAGGTCTCATTGTTCACTGACTCGAAATGGGACGGCAAACAGTGGTGAGTCATTCCACTTCTCATAGCGCTTGAGTTGGCAGATATCGATTAGTGTATTCTGACAGACCCTCCACATTAACATTTCTTCCTCCCCCGTTTCGTAGAATTTTGAAAGTTCCGTAGCCCAGACAGTGGGGAAGAGAGGGAGGCAACGAGTGAGTTAGAGAAAGAGAGAGAGAGAAAAGGCACGATGCACACACACGCAAGGCGATTGGTTAAAATTACCCATCGCAATGACTTTACCCAGCGGTCCTTTGAGGCCTCATTGTTAATTGAGTCAAAATGGGACGGCAGGCAGTTGTGAGTCATTCCACTTCTCATAACGCTTGAGTTGAAAGATATCGATTAGGGTATTCTGAAATACCCTGCATATTATAATTTCTTGAGTTGGCAGATATCGATTAGTGTATTCTGACAGACCCTCCACATTAACATTTCTTCCTCCCCCGTTTCGTAGAATTTTGAAAGTTCCGTAGCCCAGACAGTGGGGAAGAGAGGGAGGCAACGAGTGAGTTAGAGAAAGAGAGAGAGAGAAAAGGCACGATGCACACACACGCAAGGCGATTGGTTAAAATTACCCATCGCAATGACTTTACCCAGCGGCCCTTTGAGGCCTCATTGTTAATTGAGTCAAAATGGGACGGCAGGCAGTTGTGAGTCATTCCACTTCTCATAACGCTTGAGTTGAAAGATATCGATTAGGGTATTCTGAAATACCCTGCACATTATTTCCATAATTCCTTCCTCCCCCGTTTCGTAGGGTTTTGAAAGTTCCGTAGCTCAAGTCCCAAAAATCTTCCACTGCGCAGGGCCAGGAACGCTTTCAAGAGCAATGATATAGGACTATGTAGTCTTATATTTGCCTGAGAAATAAAGGCACCACTGTTATCTCCGATGATCCATTGGGTAAGTGGTCTGTGTACACTCGTCAAACGTCGCTTGAATCCCTCGTGTCTATATTCACGGCCACCTGGCCGCAGTGTCGATGTCGCCACTATGTGGTATTGCTTCAGGGATTCCCGTTTAAAGGAGAGGCATGAGAGAGGGAGAATGCTACTGGGCGAAAGATATAATCCTTCGAACGCGTCTGGAAACGTTCTCGTTACTCCCGCCACTATGAATCCGTGATGATATCGCTCGTTGAACGGCAAGTAAAGACGGGAGAAAGCAAGATAAGGGTGGCAGAGACGTCAAAACACTCACTCGCATGTGGGTAAAAAGAGCAATGTTTTCTTAATACCATTGTCACAGTTGTATAATATTGTTCAACACCTACGATGTACGCTAGACGCAGTGCCGTTGCCAGGCGGTAGTTACATTCATTAATTTTTTTACTATAGCACTAAAGGGTCAAATTATATTTTTAACAAGTCATTTTGAATTCATTTATTTTGAACAGAATTTAAAATTAATATTTCTGTAATTTTCAGGAAATACAGTGGTTTCTGTATTATTTCTTGAGTGAGCCGGCATAGCTAAAATCTTTTAACATCGGCTGTCACTCTGCAGTCGCTATTTGCTCGTAATTTCAAAAATTTTCACACCCCTCCCCTCCCCCCCGCTTATACTCAGCATGGACCACCCGAAACTAAACCCTGGTTTTCCAAACTCAGATTTTGATGATACGACCCAATTCCGAAAATTAAAAAAAAAACTCTTTTTCCGGTCACTTTTCAAAATGGCTGTTTTCATATTCATGAGAATTCCGTGATGACATGAAAGGGAAGAATCAAGTTAAAAATTGAACAAGCTAATAATAAAAATTGAGGTTAAATGGTTCATATATTGTTTAAATTATTGAAAAAAACATAAAATTGACGTAGTTATAGGGATAAAATAAGTAGGTACCTTTAATATACAAATAAACATAAAAAATTGAAACCTTTGTAGTGGTGCTCATTTTTGTGGGCTTATTACCTTAACTGCTGAATATTGTATAATTATTATGATTGATGTGTAAAAGCTTGGAAAGGGTGCTTATCCATTTCAGAGAGAAAAAATTGAATATTCCCCAGCTATGTCAATTTATGGAGATACTCAATATTATTCCTTGGCAGCAACGCATGCATGTCAAGGTACATGAAAGTTACTGCCGGGTAATCGTAATCTAGATTATGGCAGTTACTCTTTGAACCGTATTCCATATTGAGACAATTTGAAATTTACAAACGAACAATTGTTTTAGCGTCGTGCATCACTCCTAATGAGTAAAGCAGGAAGTCTTCGCTTTCAAATGCATGTCATTGTATTCTATTTGTAAGGGAATTACTCAGGAAAATATCAGGTACTTTCCCTTAGTACCTTTGTAAATATTTAACTTTAAATATTGTCATTTTAGTCCAAGGTGATATGCTTGACGAACCATATATTATAGAAAACACGGTTCTCAGATTTTTTACTTTACTTCACGATAGATCTGAGAGAGATATGCCTCGGAAAAAAATATAAAAGCAATATTTATATCCATTAATAGAAATGTTTAAGCTAGAAATATATTTTTGACGAAGTGAAGTGAAGTTATTGGTACTATAGCTTTTGGCATTTTTTTTAATATTCAGCTAACAATAAGACATACTGATTACAAATTATATAGAGGATTTATTGCTAAATATAAAGTTTTAAAAATATATTTTATTTTCTTCGTAAACAAAATTTTCCTCAAAACATTAGTCCAGTCAAAATATACTAATGATGATATTAAAAAGTGGCTGCCAATAAACCTAATGAGATGAATTTTTTTTTACTCATCCATAAATACTGGCAAACTAAATGGCATGACAGACAGGTAAATAAAAAAAATTGTGCTTCAAATGCCGGATGATTTCATTTCGAATGAAACGTACGTATTTTCTTTAAAAGGATTGAACTCCCCCAACTTTGCATCTGGATTTTGATTTGACTGGAGACCGTATGCGGCATGAATGCAGAAAAGGGTACCTATATCAAGGTTTTTTAAAACCCCAATCCGAGAGCGACATCCCGTTTGGAGGGAAAGGAAAGGCGCCGTCGCGTCGTACGGCAGAGGTTCGCAGACAGGAGTTGACGGATGAAGAGAGACACAAGTGTGTTCCCCCACATCGTGCCCATGGATCGTCGGGTCCCAGAATCCACCATCCAAATTCGAGGAAATGATTAAAAATAAGTGGAGAGGAATCTGTGACGTTATGAACTGAATAATGCACACCCTTTCGTATGCTCACACACGGAGGATATCTTTTTCCAGGAACAGAATTGACAGACGGAGGTGTGCTAAGAGTGGAAAGAGGATAGAAAAAGAGATAAAGGTTGAAAGGATACATTATTTGAATTCAGAAGGTAAGGTAAAAGAAATAAATTGGCATACATCTGCAACCACACTGCAGGTATCTCCCTAGAAACCACTAGTGGTAGGGACATGGTAATCAAGAATGCAGGCTTACCCTATTAAACAGTGTTCCTATGTTTCTGAAAGCGAGACGCAAGAAGCATAAAAAACTAGATAGGCCACATGGTATCTCTGTAACCAGTGTTAAGTGTCTCCATGTGTGTCCTGCACCTCCTTGTATCACCTGGAAGGCATTATCTCTAAGAAAGCGCCCAGTCCCGGTCATAGTTTTGCACGAGTTTACAAAGAACTAGTGCCAGAAATAGCATAATATGGAAATAATTAGTATTCAAAAACTCTTAAGCTGTGCATCGTGTTACTTACGATAGGAAAATTGCAAACGCCACGCCTATATTTAAGAACGCCAATATAGAAGAACCTAGTGACTATAGACGAAACTCTAGATTCGGAATTGCTGTAATTTATCGGTAGATGAACATGAGATTCTAGTGTAGATATCGTTCATTTAAATAAGAGTGGGCCAACCGCGCTTTCTTGGGAGACGCGATGACACATTATCCATAAGTAATGTGAAGTACGAATCTTTTTTCAGGGATTGTTAAAAGAAGAATTCCTAAGACGGTTTCAAATCAACAGTGCTCGGACAACCTACCTAGGTGTGGGCGTCCCAGAGGCATTCGCAACCCCTGAACCCTAGCCAATGATTCACTAGCTATTCGCCTGAGGGTTCAGGGGTGTTCGGACCTCGGCGATTCACGGAATGCGGGTTAGAGAGGGACGAAAGGCACTAGTGGTGCTTCGATAGGAGGGGAATTGTAAACGGGGTGGTGATCCTTCACCGTCTAGTCACCTGGCGGTCGTCTTACCATCGAAGCCGATACCCCACATTGGATTCCGCAGGGAGTGGAACTGGGGGAAAGTATGACCTTCCAATTGATATGCAAGGGAATCGACGTCACTAGTCGATTGCATCCGAAGTTTGAGAGATCGATCGTATGCAAATCAATTTCCAAAGTATTTTTTCTCGTGCTCCGACATTATCTACCTACTTTCTCTACAGTATCCGTCATGAAGCAAAAAAATATATTTTATTTCGCAGAATTCTTTGTTTACGTAGATTTTACAAATAAATTAAATGATAAAATATCCACCGTCGGATACCAAATGCTCTACGTAGATCAGTATTCTGGAAGATATATAACGATTTTTAATTGACCTTTATGTCAGAAACATTGATAAATATTTTGTTGAATAAGACTAGTCAATCAATCCAAAAGTCGTTATGACAAAAAACATAATCCTAAAGTTCATCACTAAATAAAATACGCATTCAACTTTTTTTAAATACTGGTATTTTCTTGATGGCTATAAGTGTAATCCATCCTAATTAAAGGCGGTTTGAAGGCGTAAAAGAGTAATGAATCTCATGAATGGCGTTTCCCTGAGTTTGAAGTCAGAGAATGAACTAAATTCATCGATCAAAGGTTAAAGAATACCAAAACATTCATAAAGAATTTGGACCTGTATTCTTCGGGACAAAAGGTTAGACGACAGAATTTCCCTCCATTTGTGGGGACCATTAATGATTTCACATTTTAAATTCAAAATATCAACGCAGGAAACTTGAGCATGCACTATTCTATACATGTAAATTTAGTTTGAAAATTTTCCGAAGGAAAGGAATTTCATTATTATGATTTAGATTTTAGGATTTAGGATTCACGGACGCGTCTGTAACTGTCAAGTCTTGATTAATATTATTATTTTACATAACCTCACATGATGTGGGAAATAATTAAACAATAAAAATTAAACAAAAAAAATAAAAAAGGATGCCCCAACTCACTTATCGATAAGGCAAGTGATAACTTGCTCGTCACTCAGGGTCACAGACAAAGAAATATTGCCTTAAAAATAGAAGAAATGACGTATTCGGGCAATTTTATCATTTCTGCGAATAGAAATCCTGCACGACAAAATAAAAGATCACGTTCATAAAGAAGCATCATAAATGTCTACAAGGAACTACCTAAAATTTTATTAGAATGATTTGCAGGATTTTTATTTCCAAAAATGCCTTGCGAGAAAAATAACATTTACTATATGACTGCAAAAGTATTCGAATATAGTCATATTTGCAGTCAAAGTCTGAGGCAATGTGAATACGCAAAACTAAAAAAATGGAGAGAAAAGTTGCTCAAAATACACGATTGAAAATCGTTTTTTTTCTTGAACGAAAGAAGCGATTCTCGAAAATAAAACAAAAAATATCGAATCCTTAGGGTCAAAACAGAAAGGAAGGAGCTAGTCAATTTTTTCAAGAGAGCCGTGATCCGTGTTATTTCGAGAAGCGTTCCGTAAGGAGGATTGGCGATAAACTCGAAAATGAGGTGCCTCGCCCTCGTACGAAAAATAAAGTTTCCAAACGCCTTGATTCCCCCTCTTCTATACCCCGTTCACGTAAAAAAAAACTTCTACGGAGAGCAAATTCGAATACGCGAAATCAAATCATGTCGAGCGTTTCTTGAATGGATAAGGCAGTTGGTATTATGCATACATATATTTCTTGGCTCACAAGTTGTCTCCTTTTTTTCGGCGGTGGGGATTTCTAAGAGGAGAATAAGCAAGGGAGTGAATTCTATGGTCCCACTTGACTTCCTTTCAAGAAAAATTTGCTTGGAGAATTTTCAATCCCTTCCCAAAAGAGGAGAAGAACAGGGATATAAAATATTATTCAATAATAATGCTATTAAACAAACTATTTCCCTACTCTAGCTCCTATATTTCAAATAAAATATATTAACATGAATACATATCTTGAAATATATAGTATTTGTACTAAAAGATTATGCCTAGAGTTTTATATGACTCATTTCATTTTGTTACGTCCATATTTTGAGGGATTTATTACTAACATTATATGCTAATGTTAAGAGTTCAAAGCATCAAAAAATTAAAAAAATGAAAAAATGAAGTATGTTGAAATGTCGGACAAGGAAGAAAATTCTCGCTGTTGATCCGCCTTGGATTTTCATGTGGATTTAACATTTTTGTATAAGTCCGACGTGGATTCTCAAGTGAAAAATCGGCGCTGAAAATCACCCATGCGACGAGACGAGACGGGAGAAAAGTAAAGAAGAAAGGAATGGCAAAGTGAAAGGAGGCGGAAGAAGTGGAAGAAAGCAGAGAGCTGAGAAATATTGAGGAAGGGGGTGCGACAAATGAGACGTGGGTGGACGGGGGAGGAAGGCAACAAATAACGGTTAAGAGGCCAGCGCGGAGTCATTGAAAGAAGCTTGCTTTCCACTTGAGCGGACCGGGGTTCGATCGATTCCCGCGCCTGAGGAGGTAGCAGTCGACACTTCAGAAGAAGTACTTCCTTACCTTACTCCCCCTATCCCGTCATTCCACCAAATTGGGCGAAGAATGTGGGGTGAGATAAATGGTGGGTGGCAGATAGTGCGGAAGGCAGCAAGCTAGAGCGGCGGCCTCGGGCACCCTCTTGGATACGGGGCAGGGAGTTGGAGGACGCTGTAACTGCACTATAACCTTCCTTCTTCCCCGCCAGTCTCATGATGTTAACACCACACCAAAGATTTACATGTAACTAGGGTAAATGTCCATTTATCATCCAAGACGTACGTTGACTCGATATAAATCGATCAGATAGGAGTCAAATCCTGAGTGTAAACGCCGCTTAGTAGTCAAAACAACTGGTGACGGTCAGATCACATTACTTTCGACAATGGACACGCACTCTATGGATAAGGAAGAAGGTACTACACAGTCTTCAGGGTAAGGAAAGGGAATGGCCGACCGACCCTTAGGTGAACGGATATTAAGTCAGTAGGGAGATCCGGACCTTTTCACTTTTGTGTCTTTAGAGCCTAATTTAACTGTTGAATCCAGGACGCTCATTTTTACATCCGTAACACCATTACCGTATTTATTACTCTATTGATGTTAATTTCAAGGGGTATAACACCACATAATTGAAGAAATTCAATGATTCATTGCGGCTCTTCTTCAATTATCGTTACCAAATTAAGCATTGAAAACGGTAAACACTCTGGCAGTAACTACAAGAACCTATGCACTGTATGGTGCTGTAATCTATTTTACACATTGACGAAGTGTGTCCATGTCCATGTAGAAATGTAAACTCAGATGTATGGTTCTAATGCTTAATAACAATTATAGAGAGAAATCAACTTAGATGGTATGGATTAGGGATGAGCAAAAAATACCGGTATTCGGTAGTACCGTTACTATTTATTTTAAATCCGGTAGTACCAACCAGTATTTAAAATTGGTACTACCGAAGGTACCGGTATTTAGACAGCGCTGTCATCTTGCGTCAACTAACATAATTCCCTCAAGTCTTGTCATCATCAGTGCTTCACTTCAACTTGTAATCTACACAAATTTCAAATTTTATCGTAATATGTTGGTTTTGCATTACATTTACATAACCGTGAAGTTGAAATATGTTTGTTATCATTATTTATATAATAGGTAAGTGTAAATTTTTGACGCATGCCCAACACCAGAAAATCGATGATTTTGTACCTTATACATACAAATATTTATTCCTATAAGTTAAACCTTAGTGCGACCGCAAGGATTGATCACTATTACAGGGGATTTTACCTCCCCACAACATTAAAACAATACTGATCGTTCATGAGATTTTAAATCATTCGAACGAAAAGCGACGAGTGCAAACATACCACTAAAAACAAATGTAGTTACTGAATAGCCGATATATATTCCCGATTAATGTTGAGGGTTGTTCGGGTTTCAAACCGTACAACCCCCAACATCGCTATACACCGGGAAAGCCTCAGATCTTTTATTCCCGATGAATGTTCATTAAAAAATGCCGATGGAAGGACATTTTTGTGTACCTATCTTTTTGTACTGATATTTTAATTTGCCAAAATACCGGAAAATTAGGGTGAAAGTTATGTTAATTTGTAATTAATTAAAATATTTAATCAATCACATAAATACCGGTATACCATTATTTTTTCGTCGGTGCTACTGGGCGAGTAGTATTATTGCTTTTTAATAGCCATAAAGAAATACCGGTACTTTTTAGGGTACCGCCCATGCATAGAATGGATCAGAATAGAAGTACATATTAGAAGTAAAACCGGATGGGTGAAGTAGAGCTCGACCGAGAGTGACTTGGATGCAGAGAATTGAGAAGTATGGGAAGAAAAGAGGGTAGACTGAAAAGGAGATGAAGAAAACGGTAGGTGATCGGAAGAGGTGGAAGCATTTCATTAAGGCCATGAAACCAATGTCATACACGAGAAAGAAGAAGAAGAAGTATACTTCTATCTGTACCAAATCCTCAGAAACAAATTAGGAGACGTTAGAACTTGAAAGTTTCCTGTAATTAGCTTGCTTTTTACATTCTTCGTCACACCGACATCACAACATCCTCCAGACTAGTTTTCTCCTCTTTCCGCAGTGACCAAGTTTTTGAATCTTTCAGACTTTCAGACAGAACAAGCACCACGTTTTAATCTTGATTTTCTTAACACAATTGATAGAATTTTTTAAAAATAATTGCATCCAATCAATAATTCTATCCTTTTCATAAATGCTTCTTTGGTTGAAGAGATTCTTAATTCCCAAATCAATACTCACCCAAAATGTTCTCCAGATAAGTAAACGGTTCTACCCGCCCTACAGTGTGCCCTGCGCCCTTTCAATCGGAGATGTCAGTATTAAAAAAAATCGAGACTGATGCAGATGAAAGAAAAATAAAACTTCCAATTATCGAGAAAATGGAATAGGAGGACGGAACGAAGGACGTTATTCACTTCATACTCGACCAAATGAAGTAAAAAAAATTGGGTTGCACAATTAGGTCAAGAGGGGGCCTGGGAGGAGTCTCCTTGCTCCGTTGAATGGAAAGGACAGACTTTACCATCGCTCTCCTCTTCATTCCGCCGGTAAAATGTAACGGGGGAAGATAGCGTCGATTTCCTAACTTCCCGCCATTGCGATGATGACAAAAAATAGAATAAAACAAGAAATGGAACGGAAATGCAAAAAAAACTCTCCCGCCCTTCTTCATTTGGGCATGGGCGCAGGCAAACATTTTTTTTTCCCGAACGAAGTTAGCCAGAATCAATGCACGAGTCCCCATCCCATTGTAAAAGAAATAAAAGAATGTAACGTTGAATCCGAGTCATCAGGATGCAGGCGGAAATCAAAATTTACTCCGTTTTGAAAATTTAAAAATTTAATGGCGACAGCCCATTTATTCCAGCTAAAATTTGAATCTGATACGAGTATTTGGAATGAGATACCCAATGTAATGTGTTTCACTAAGCTATTTTTGACGATATTTTAGCAATACATTTTTTCTTAGCATAAAATTTTAAATTTGACGCCACAAAACTGGTCATTTTGATATTTATTTAGAAACATTTTAAAGAATAACCTTTCGATTTTGCTACTATGACGTGAATCTAAACTCTTTGAGGGAAATTGAAGGTGAGGACTGCATGTTTTCAAAGTAAACGTGTCATAGTAATGAAAAAAACTAGGTTGCTATGTTGCTGCATGTTTAAAACTTGGTGGCATTGCTATATCCAAATTACACCAAGTAAACTTGCAAACCATCGATTTTATAAATGTGTTATTCCTTGCCCATTATTCGAAAAAAGATGGCTAGATTCGTGGAACATTATTACCTGCATTAGTTTCTACCTAAACCATGGCATTCTTACCCGCATTAATTTAAAAAATTGAGTAGATTTTGGAAAAAAATTACTTAATCGCTTCTTACTTCTCTATTAATATTTTGTATCAAATATATACTTGAAAATCAGATGATTTAGGACTAATACGAAAATCAAAATCCAGACTTTATGGAAAATAAAAACATTTTTCAATACTAAATTAATATCTTATTCCTACCATTATAAATTATTATCCTTTATTACCATCAACTTTAGTTTTTAGTAATTAGTAACTTCAAACGTTAGCCCAGTACCGTGATAACAATCACTCAACGTTTTTTTATATATTTTTGGAATAGTTGTCAAACTTTCACATCAAAGAAATCTATTAAGCAAAGCGACTATGTTTAAAAGAAAATATTATTTCACATTTTAGCATGACATTTAATTATATTTAATGTTTTTAATAAATGACATTACTGGTTACTGTTATATTAGTTACTCGTTGAAGAAATAATATGACCTTTTTAAGTTTGTCAGATAAACCTGATTCTGGATAAAATTCGGATATGAGCATGATTTGAAATAGGAATCGCCAGCTTTTATCGTAGGTGACGAGTTACATGGCCAATAATCCTCTGACTTTATCTGACTAAAAGCATACTAAATACAACAGGGAAACAGTATTGAACGTTTATCATGTTTTAATCTATGATATTAACTTTGCAATTGGGTAACATTTACTGGGAAGTATCAGGTTCAAACGCTTTAACCAATTTTATTTTCGGTCGTAATGAACCCTTCGTTAGACAGTAAGGAAATGAGATGATCGAGGTGAGTGATTTGATGGCTGAGAGTAATGATCATACTATCAGAAAATGTGGTGAATTCTGATAAATAAATATTACCGAGAAGAAAAAAATACGGAGTAAAATAATGTGATTCGTGACAAAAATCTAAAATAAAAAAACGTAAAGATTCCAGAATTTCTTGAAAATCTGAGGTTGGTTTTTTTGGAGGTGAAATGACTAAATGTTGAACGTTGTTTACATAGGTTTATGAAAACAGCCATGAATAAGAAAACTATTGCGCAAATTGGGGATATGCCCGCCAATACCATCCATCCGATTGTGATGAAACTTTGGTGAGTTGTTGCGCGCGTGCCCATAAAGGTTTCTAAATACTAAAAATAGCAATTTTTGCGGTATTTTTTACCCCAATATTGTTGACATATACTCCCATAAGAAAATCATTGAATTCGGTGCAGGCGTATCTTTATTTTGTTTTTAAAATTATTTTCACTCAAGATATTGGATGGAAATTTGTATCATAGAACGCATAAAATAATGCAGTATTTAGTTCTTTAATTCAATTTTCTTATACGCTTCGTTTTTGTCCAAATACTGCGTTTTTATCTCGAAATTCATCAATTTTGCTTCCTTTTCAACAATACAAAATGTTCTTGGCAACCAGGCGTGAATATTCATTTAATAGCGGTTTCATGAATGGCTATTTACTCCTGCAGCATTTAAAGCCAAGGTTCATTGACTAATTTGATATTTTTAGTCAAACGAATACAGTTCCCCTTTTGCCTTGCCTTCTCAATGACCATCAACAAGGCACAAGTTCAATCGCTTCAAGTGTGTGGATTTAATATGGAAAATCCATGCTTTTCACGTAGTCAAATTATATGTTGCATGCTCACGAGTGGGAAAGACCAGTTATACCAAATTCAACACCAGCTGATGAACTCAACGCTTGCCTCAAAGCGTCTCATCTTTGGAGACGTGCAGAAACTTACATAAATACTAATATGCGCGTAAATCTGCGGCGCAATGTGTCAAACATATTTTGAAAACAGCTATTGGACATTGGTAATGGAAAAGTACCAGTTGATGCCGACACAAAATATATTTCAATTTCATGGAACTTTTATGTCTTTGTTTCATCGATCGAACAATTAATTCAGAAAGTTTTACCACAAATTGTTACCAATAACAAACATCACCAAAGGCTTTGCGAGCGTCCTATTTTGGTAGCAAAAAAACCGACGTCAATACAATCAACGACGCCATCCACGAACCAATTTCGGGCGACTCTGTAACCTACAAATCAATTAACAGCGTCATGAATGCGGACGAGATTTTTAATTATCCAATTGAGTTTTTTAAATCCGTTGGATCTTTCTGGTGTAACACCGCACAAATTGTCACTCAAACTTGGTACACTAATAATTCGCTTACGCAACATTAATGCATCACGATTGTGCAATAGAACCAGGCTCACTGTCAAACAACTGATGCCAAACGTCATCGAAGCGACAATTCTGAACGGCAAGTCAAAAGGAGACGTGCTTATTCCACGTATTCCCATCATTCCCACCAACGTGCCATTTGATTTTGAACGACTGCAGTTCCCCTTTGCTTTGCATTTTTAATTACAATCAATAAGGCACTAGGTCAATCGCTTCAGGTGTGTGGATTCAATCTGGAATATCCATGCTTTTCACACGGTCAATTAATTATATGTTGCATGCTCACGAGTGGAACAGTCGAAACATTTATTTGATTTTGCAGAGGGCGGTAAGACCAAAATTATTGTATATCCGAAAGCACTCGAATAATATTTTAAACTATATTTTAATACAAAAACATCTTTTTTTTTCATTTATTTTGAACATCTAAATGTGTCTGTTTTGTATATGTATGCCTACCTAGAAAGAAAAAGAGGCATCGCAACGCATGCCGGACACAGGTAGTACATTATATTTTTGAAGGCCTAGGTTCAGTTTTTGGGCAATGTTAATTTATTTACGCCAGGAGAAATTACGTGTCATATGTCTTCCATGTTGAGCTTTCTCTCCCTACCCATTCTTGCTCTCCTAACACTTTTTCACGGTTATTGACCGACAACTATGACCGTACACCTCGGTGACAGTCAGCAGAGCAATATGAAATTACAAAGGACCGGATGCCTGACGAGAAACAGACATGAGAGGGTGGTATCGAGGGTTGTGTTATGGCTTTGAAAACTGCTTGGTGCATCACAAGCGAAACAGGCCAAATCAGGAGTAAAATATTTACGAATAGGAACACTGATTGACATTTCCACGGGGCATAGCCCTGAAAAAAGGACAAAGAAGAAAAATAAGGGCAGAAACATAATGTTTCTTAGGTGACCGATAAAAAGTTGATCTCTTACTGCCGAATACCAGATCAATAGCATTAAAATCTCAGTGATTCGCAGGCAAAAGCTGTGATCGGCATCTGATAAGTAAAGGATAGCCATGTGCTCACTATTCGTGTATTTTTATCTCGTCATGCTCCATTAATTTCAAAACATCTACGACATCTATTCATTCATACTAAGCAATAGCAAGCTTTAGTATTCAGTAAGAGATAGGGTTTAGTAGATAAGTATAACACTGCTATTACCCACTCTTGTAATCCATAGATTGACTAAGGTTTCGGCACATAACAGTTCTTATGAAGATGACAATGAACATTTTTTGGTAGAAATATATCTGACTAAAACATAGAAAGATATTTCAACGAAAATATAGTTCAATTTAAAAAAACTATTCTTTAGCTCAACCTTCATTTTAAAACATATTCCTTGTAACAAGGACTTGGATTAAGTAAAGGCCGCTTTAGCACAAGAATTGTGTAAAGTCATATCGTAAAATATTAAAGCGTTATTAGTTTTTTCTCAACCAAAAGAATAATTATTCTGCCTTTCTGGAGTTTTGAGTGAAAATAAATACTCAGGATTCGTTATCAACGTTTTGCTTACGTTTATTAGCATCATAAGGGCTTAAAAAACGTGGAAAGTTGGAACCTCGTTGATCATGTTGAAATATATTAAATAGTCTCATAGGATTGATATTGAAAATACCAATAAAATAATTCCGATGGAATGATCAATGATTTACCATTTATCCACGTTTTTCGATGCCCTGATGATGCTAATAAACTTTAGTGAAACATTGTTAACAAAATCCTGAGCCTTTATTTTGGACCAAACCTCCAGTACGGAAAGAGTAAAAAAATATTAAAGCATGGCCGGGTATGAGAGGATCGGGCAAGAGTGAAGTGAGTATAACTGAATAACTAAAGACGAAGTAGACACTTGTAAAAACATCCAGTGATTTAGACCTCCATTACAATAGAGGGCCACTTATTACGTCTGATGAGAACAAACAAATTGAGAGAGATATACCATCGATCAGATTGATGCGAAATATTTCCCAATTACGCGACAAAACAGACTCCAAAATTAATCCATCAAAGCATGCACCCTTCTTCATCACTCTTTCAATTAATATTCCCTGTTCTTTCCCATTTTCATGGCTGAACACCCTAAGGAAAACCTTAATACACTCCGGTTTAGTAGATTGCAGGATATGTATGAATAAATGTAGGTTTGGTTGAGTTCTCAGATCTGGGTTCTAAGTCCTGTTGGTTCATTTTACCATCCACCTTATAGAGTTTTAAACACCTGGAGACTTATAATTCAAGTGAAAGACCAGAAGTTCTCCAAAGGGGAAATACCTGATGTCCTAGGGTTCTTCTAGACATTTCTGGGGCATTCGCAAAGTGGCTAACATAAGTGAACACTTCGTAAGTTTCACTGGATCTTTTTTTTTGAACGATGGTTCGTCAAAGAGTCGATATCTTTAGGTCGAGTTAGGATGTTATAATGTCGATTACTCGACGAAACAAGCCGTTTCAAATAAAAATTCTGTGACATTCACAAAGTTTTTAATCACGTCACATATAGTGAGCTTTCACAAAGTGGAGCCTCAAAATGTCGAATTAGCTCAGTTGAAGGGATGTGGTTGCTTTATCCACTTCACATCAGGTACAACTTGGTGTATCTTCAATTCCCCTACTGTGAAGATGTGGCAGGGTAACTAGTAGGATAGCACGTAATCAATGCCATCCCAAGCTATTTTTAAAGTGCGGGTAAGACATTACTAGGCCATCCCAAACAAAGACATTATTTTCCGATGAGATTTCTGAAACCGCGCGAGAATTTCAAAGATGAGATTTCAAAGGGTTTCAGAACGATCTTCTCAACAATTTCGTTTCCTTTTCCGCCAGGAGCTCAATTTTTAATCGATAAGAGATCTCCGAGGTTTTACAAGGAAAGGTGTTTATTGCGATTATTTATATAATTCCAACGCCTTGAAGATGGGTGCAATTTCAGAATTAAACTATAGTGTAATTTCAACCATATTTCCTTTCAATTAGTAGGCAACAATATTGCCAATGAAGGAAACTATTAGTACGTTTTCTTAATTGGGCTCTTTGTTGAAGTTAGTTATAAATGTCAGTCTCTTTTACGATGAACTTAATATGTCATTTTGGATAGAAATACGTGCAAGGAGTTATTAATATTTCTCGATTTACGGACTTAATGTCTCTTTTTCACATTCATTGATAAGTCACAGACTCGCCGCCGGCCGACCTGACCGGCCGCCTCTGACTATTCCCGACGTTGCTCACACCTTGTACCGGGAATGGACTTAACTTTAAATGTAAATGCGATGGAATTTATAGAAAAATAGCCATATCATTGAAGTCGGACTGAAGTTAAAAAAATCACAGCTGCAATGGTTAACAACTGGACGGTGTTAACATGAAATTCTTCGTCCAGATTGAAGCTGTTTAATTTAAGGCGTGTATTTATGGTAAATCACAAAAAAGAGCAGAAGAAAAACAGCCACACGGTCCCAGTCGATGGCTATCTGCCGAAGAAGCGAGTTGGAGCCACTACCCCGATTGGTAATTCTCAACTACGGAGCCTCTAGCCATTGGAAATAGAAAAAAATATGTTACTGGGACGAAAATGTATCCCAGATCTAGAGTGAGTGGACGTTATTGAACCGGCTAGGATTCTTTTCGGGAGGGTATTTACATTTTGACAAGCGCAACGATACAGAAATTGTATCCAACTTACGTACTTGAGAATATCTGTATCAAAAGATAAAGAATGTAGGACTTGTGTAGGATTTAAGTCTTTAACAAAACATTCACTTATGACGCTATGATGACGCCGATGCGAGTACAATGAGACGGCACACATTATACAGGTTCACCAGCATTCTAAATATACAAAATCGCTATTGCCATTAATTTATTAAATTATTTTAAACTATTTTTCCGTTAAGATTTTCAATATAAATAAATTATTAGAACTTTGAAAAATTATTTCCATATCATTTTATTGCTATTGTTTAACTAATTCCATTAAAAATTATTATTTTACTGCTATAAAATTTATTTTTAAAGTTTTCATCGCTGATGCCTTTCCATGTTAAAGGATAGGAGTTTCCCCTCACCCTTCAACCGCCCCCGCGGTTGAAGGGGGCCCCCGCTTGAAACCATGGAACCTCCTTAACTGCATTTATTTCAATATTTCATCTCAGTCTCTCTCTCAACAATGCACCTTTTTGTCTTCTAAATATTTGCATCGTTGGCTGTCACCATGGCTTGTTCATGACATGAATCTAAAATATACATCTTCCCCTTTTACATTTTTTTAACAAAACAATAAATGAAACACTCCAACAAAATACAACAAAAATGACCTACAATTACATTTTCCGTGAGCATAGTACCACCGTCCACGGGGTAAAGCCAGCTTTTAAAGGCATTGGACACTATCAGTCCACCTCAGAAATAGGCGATATAGAACCTAGCATAGTACCACCGTCCACGGGGTAAAGCCAGCTTTTAAAGGCATTGGACACTATCAGTCCACCTCAGAAATAGGCGATATGGAACCTAACTCTTCCGTAATGCATAAAGCCACAACGAGGTTACACGCATTTTCCCTCCCATGTAATCCACCCACGCCCCTTGCAGACTCGCGAAAGTGTGAGGTGAAGACGTTGGTCTTCCCCGGACACCCCTTCCCAGTCTTTAACCGGGTTAGCACCCGCCGTGAGCATCCACCCTTCCGTTCTCGGCTCCTTTTCCCCGCATTGTGGCCGGCTCTGACTACAGCGAGAAAGTGGGTCAGTCCTTCTAGCAGGGTACGGAAGCAGGGGACGGGGAGAGTATGGGGTGTGGAGTAACTGTGGGGAAGGGAAAGAAGTAACAGCGATAGAGAATAGCTTAAAGTAGGGGGAGAAAAATAGGGTGATCCTTTGTCGGATGGGACGGGGGGAGAAGGGGGTTGGAGGAAATAGGGAGGCGTAATCAGGTTGGCTCGGGGTGGGAGACTTATTCCCGAAGGATTGAAAAAAGAAACAACACGAGAAAGGGAGAGGAAAGGATCTTCTTAAGACTACAGAAGGGTCCAGGAAATAGAACATGGTTTCAACATGAACACTACGTTCACATATTGCACGCGGCATTTACTGCGTTGACTGGCGAAGAAGAAAGGGAAGTTTAAAAAAGGAATTTTTTTGTAAATTCAGAATGAATTTTAAAATATTTTACTGAAGAGAGGTGTGTATTTATTTTTCCAGATAATTATTTCAACAGGATTTCATTAAAATGGACAAAAATGTGCTAAATTTAGAAATTATGAAATATTAGATCCGTGTTTTAAAACGACATCTAGGTTTTTTTTAATAATTAACAACGAATCTTTTGCAAGGCATTTGAATGAATAATTTCTTTGAGGCCATCAAGGAACTTAAAAAAATAAGAAAATAGCCAAGGAAAAATTCTTACGAAGGACTGGAGGGATTTTATTGAAGTTGTGAAATTGAAGAGAAAAAGTACGTAATGGATGTATTCTGAGACAAAAGGGCCCAATGTACACAATGAATGAAAGAATAATGAGTAAGATCAAAGTTTAGGAAGGCTTCTGATTAAAAAATAAATGTGGAGGAAGAATGCAGTTAAAGAGAATGGAGTGGAAAGCGGTAGCCAACCAATCGTCGCATTAATCATTGGTGATGACAATCACTTACACAATACCAAGAAAATACCATCCTTTGCCAATAAAATGGCTACATTCAAAAACGCTGTGGCATAAAGAGCGCTTATAGAAAAGGTACACCTAAAACTTACTGGAAAATGTTTGCATCAACTTATAATTATTGCATCAACTTATAATTATTGCATCAACTTATAATTAAATCAAATATGCTCCGGAGAAAGAAAGAAGGGGAACTTCTGAAAGAGGTTAAATGTTAGTTAAGTTAGAAATAAGAACCTTTCACCAACAAGGTTACATGAAATGAAATTCAAATACATTCAAGTGACTAGTGCGTGTATCATAACAACCCCTGCCGTACACCCTTGAGGAGATTCACGGGGTAGCATCTAGACACTTACATAGCTTTGTTCATACCAGGGAACAGAAGAAAACACCCTCTCCATCTTTCCTGGCCTCTCCTTTAAGAAGTAGATTATAGGAGCGTTGGGGGAAAGAGTCAAAACAAGATGAAGACCGGATCAACTTCGTTCGCAGCTGCGAAATTGATACCAGCATGTTCCTCCTTCAATCCTACGTGCAACGTAAAGCGCGTAAGAAAAAACTGGGGCTTCTTAATGGACCAGTATGAACCGGATTTTGGAACCCTCTTTAACGTTTGGATGCGCGGGTGTTTGTATACGAGCAGCAAGATGAAAACGATCGCGAGGCTTTTTGATCCCGCAGCGAAATTGCAATCATCCGGTTCATTTCTTGTCGAGCTTCGGGAACAAGAAAACCCACAGGAGGAGTGTGAGGAGGCAATTTCGCTGTGTTATCAAACGAGTCCACTTTCTGGGATAAGAGAATGAAGTCAACAGCATGGAGAAACGCTGCTCGTAGTTTGACACAGCACGAGGTGTGATGGAATTCTGCTGATGCTGTCTTCTCTTTTTCATTATGTAGGCCACTGAGTTTTCTCCTGAGTGGTTTATATTTTTAAAAGGCCATTTCACAACAAACGACGTAGTTTTTAGCGTTACATGGTTGAAGCCATTCATGATTAAATGAAACACTTTGAAATTCCACACAAAATTTAATCACGACCGAGTTCCAACGCATGTCGTCATCATCATGATGATGAATCAAGATGACTCTATAAAATTTAATAACATTAATTAAATTTTTTATGTGGATATTAATTTCATGGTTATTAAATTTTATACGAAGAATTTCAAATGTTTCATATTTAATTTTTTATGTGGTTATTAAATTTATGGTTATTAAATTTTATACGATAAATTTCAAATGTTACATTTGATCAAAATTTCTCAAGATATTTTGGCCATGTTGAGGAAATGGATTATTCGAATAAGAAAACAGATTAATGGTAGAGGAGTGAGTATTGTATGAGAAAGTGGGAGTCAGAGAAAGTTATGGATAAATGTGGTGGAAGATACTCTCAAGGAATATTAAATATTAGGAACGGGAGGGAGTGTATGAAGCAAAGCATGAGTATTCCAAAATCATATTGCATAAAGAAAAAGAGGCATTCCAGGATATGACAGCCTTATAGGTGTAACAACAAGTACTATCTCTGGCCATATAGGAGGCAGTTATCCACTAGAGAAACGCGTGATGGGTCTCTATGTATGCATGTATTCAATAAGATATACCGATTGTTATAGAAATAAGAGCAATAATATGTAGGGTAAACATTATCTCAATTTTGAAAGAAACACTCTGAAGTGGTGAGGAATGGAGAGCCCTTTTCCAAAGCTATGGTTCAAGTCCCAATAAGGACTCCTGGTAAACCTATCTTTTTGGCCCTAAAAATATAAACACTTCCTTCCATATTTATCTTGAACTGTGCCACTTTTTTTAAACTGCATCCTCAGCATTTCCCAAGGAATGAAGAATGGCACGACCATTACACTCGCACAATAGGTGATGTTCACCTCAAAAGTCACCATCTATCTCTAGCTCTCAAGGGACCTCATCATACTCCAGCCATTATTTTCAATAAACTACCGGTCGAGTTAAAAAATTGTCCCCCTTCCTTATTCAAGGTCAAATTACGAAACATTTTGGCATGTAAAGCCTATTATGATATTAGTGAATATTTAAATGAATGTATGTAAACCCATTTTACTGTACTTTATTTTATGACTTGTATATTTTCATGTGACCCTTGACGATACCATGCAATGTACATTGCCAATTCGGTGTGAAATTGAAAAAATTGAAATTGAATATTTAGAGGATTCACTGACTGTTCTAATCTGATACTCATATTGTGTTATAATTAAGTGTTTATTTATTTTTTCTTCGGAATTACTTTTCGTGCATATGCACTATGTATTATCTATGATGTAGCCTATGCATGCATTTGCCAATGGTGAGCAAAATAAAAAAAATAAAAAAAAAATAAAATAATATCAGAAATAAAATACTGGAATCAAGAACTATGTTTAAAAACGAATTTAAATACTATGAACACGTAAGTTACTTTCGAAAATTTCTGCTCGCCAAGAAGGCACTGGTCGATTTGAATACACGAATACAAATTGCTCCATAGCTGTTTTCACATAAAAGTAAATACTTCACTATTATTATTATCTCTGAGGCTCTTAAAGAAGAGGAGGAAAGGCATAACGTAAAGTGTTGTAGAACAGACGGAAAAGATAAAATAAGAAAGATACACAGTTGAACTGATAGGTAGACAAATTCCTTTTATCCACGCACCTTTAATTATCATAACAAGAACAGCGTGGCACTAACATAAGACACATCTTTAATATGCAATTAACCCCTGTTCATCTCCCACTTTTTTCTTATTCTCTCCTCTTTCATGGCTGGTGTCCTAAAACCTCCTGTAACACAACTCTGCGGTGACTCCAATCGTACTATGTAGATGTGAATGTTGATAAGTGAAGACAGGTTGCAATGAAATATTAAATTCAAGTAGAAAATCTACAGCAAATATAAACAGTATGAAATAAATGAAGCCGCTCAAAAAGTCTAAGGTAAGTAAATATATAAGGGTTACACAATAAGGGCATTGATGGAATTTAGTTGAAACGTTTATAATAAAACTTCAGATTGCAAATTTTATAAATACTATTGGGAAATATTTTTAAACAGGAAATTTTTGACTAAATAATCATATAGAGCACAAACAAATATAGCACATATGCTTGGCAGAAAGATTTTATCACATATTATGGTAGCCATCAGGGAATGTTAGCCTGTACTGTTGAAAAATCAAATTTAACAACCCTATGAATGACTAACTTATAAGATTTCCACTAAATTATATGTAATATATTTTCTAGTAATAATCAATTTAGCTGAGATTTTATATCAGATTCACCACCATTGAATGAAAGCGTACACAGATTATGTTCACTCTTCAACCATCAGATAGTATGAAGCAGAAAATTATGTGACAAAATCCAGCACCGTTTCTGACGATACACACAAGAAAAAATATCAAGGATAGCGAAAATTTAATATCCACTTAAATACTTGGAACTCAATTACCTTAACGGAAGAGCTAGAAAATTAAAAGTTCGCCACAAAATTGAACGTGTCCCCCAGTGTGCTAGACTGAGGGTGATGCTTGGCAAGAGTAAGCAGAAAGCTGGAATATTTCACGTACGACAAGGTCATGCAATAATGAGGCAACTGTCCGAACTAAATGGTACGAAATAGCACGTACACACCTCAGCAGAAAAAATTCGTACGTCTTACTTTATAATAATATGAATTAGTTATTCGTAATCACCACGTCTGGATAAGCCCTCACATTCATGGCTCGTGAAGCATGTGCCCCTTCCGCATCCTAAATTAAATTCCTCTTCATAATGAGCCTTAGGATCTCTCCAAGTATCCTCATGGGTTTTGGCAACTTAGGTTATATAACCATAAAAAAAGAAGTAAAAACAGGTCAAGAAACATCCTTGAGGTATTATCAATGTATAGAAATAGTAATGATAAATATGTAAATTGATATTACGAATAAAAAATATACTCGCAATTCAAAAATTTTATTAGTTTCATAGCTCGCTGGAATCACTTTGAATAACTATCAATTTTTTGTACAGTGCTCTAAAATTGCGAAAATTCCTCTTTTATTTGCAATTTTAGTACACTATAGAAATCTTACGCTTGCGGTTCTACTAATCTACACCCACCATTGAAGAAAATGAATCTAAATATTAATATTCTGATGAATACATTTTACTAAATTTCTTCTGAGCCCTGATGATGGAATTCAATAATTTCAAAACGTCGACAAGGGGTAACTACTTTTAACCTCCGACCTCCCCTTGAGATAATTTTACTTTGAAGTATATGTATCACGATGTAGCTCATTACTTTTTTTTCCGTTTAATCATACTTGCCGATTTTTTTAGAATACAACTTCGATTTTTTTATCACGATGAGAAAAAATAAAGTTCCCCTTTTTTGCCGATTTCTATCGTAGCTTTGTACCTTCTTTTTTCGTACCGTAGTATCGTACCTCCTTTTTAATAAAACAAATCTTTCTTCTAAACTCAGTCAACTTTTTATTACGATTTTCCGTCAAATTTGTTTTTTATTATGTGCTGGAGAGAGCTTTACGTAAGAAAACGCCAAAAAAGCGGCACTTTATTTGTTCTCATCGTGATAAAAAAAATAGAAGGTATGTTACAAAAATTCTCTGCAAGCATCATAAAACGCAGAATTAAATAAGGTGAAGTCTGATGTAACTTGCATTCATGTAGGTTTTGAAATAAGTTTTTGATCGGTATCTCATCTCGAGTGTTTATAGTTCTACACCGACATGAAATACATACTAATGGTGGGTAGCATAGTGGAGATAAAATACAAGCCACCGAGACAATGATGAGGAAAACTGAGGTACAAAACTTTTCACGTGGAAACCTCGTCTCATCTAAACTTGAACCTTTCACAAACCACGTAGGAGCACCTACTAACCTGGATTAAGTAGAGGATGAATGGAGGAAGGAGAAACTATCCCATGCTCCCTCCTTATTTGGAAATTCTCACCGTCAATTTATCCTCGGAGGAGAAAGGAGATAAAAAAAGATAAAAGAAAAACAATATATATGACGACGTAGGGGACGACGGAAGCGATAAAAATTCTCCTACGGCAGGGAGTGAGAACTAATAAAAGCAGGACCCCTTTTTGACTCCCCCAACTCCCAAGCCTGCACACCAACACACACAAAATCTCAGGGCCAATCCCTAGGGAGAAGGGGTTCCTTCCCTAGAACGGACCGCGTTGAAGGCCCGGAGCAAAAGGATCAATTTCGCTACAAGGCCTGAGGGGGGGTGCAGGAGAAGTGCTGTCAAAACGACCGTGACTCTTTTACAACTATGCCACCTCCAACCACCACCAACACCAGCGTACGCTACTGTATTAAAGGGTAAAGGGATTTAATGAGAAAAAGGCCCGGGAGGGGGGCAAGTGAGGATAGGGTATGGGGTACGAAAAAGACCCTTACCCTGCAGCATGGAAGGGGATAGGGTTGGCTCTCTAAGGAGCTGGAAGGTATGGGGGAAGAAAAGCGGGGCCTACTAGGAAGGGATGGAGGGAGACTGCAGATATAGGACGAACTTTATTAGTTCGATATTGGTCGAAAGTTTTTTAAGTCCCATCCGAGGGGATGCGAATATGGGTTGGGGGAGGGGTGGGGGTGGTTAAGGGGTAAATGGTTCGGTGGAGAGATTGTGAGGGAACAAGGATGGCTGTTCATAAGAGGAAATTCTAATACCCCGATCATCCTGACATCGCACCTACCAACGTAAAATGTCACCCAAACAAAAATTGTTTGAAAGAGTGCAAAGTCAATTCACCACCCTTGGAATCTGCAAACCATGGTATGGAAGAAGCTTAACGGACACCAAGCGCAGAATAGGTCAAGCCTAAAAGACGTTTCAGACGAAAAAATAGTTATCGAATAAAATTCGATTACCAACGAACTTACGACCAAGCAGTATGTAGGAACATCCGAGCGAATTGTTGCACTTTTCGGATCAGAGACACGGATTACAGGAAGAATGGATCAGCAGAGAATATTTATTTAAAACAACTTCGTTACAATAAGACAATTAGACAGGTTATATTGAAACTAAAAATAGAAGAAAAGAGAAAAAAAGGAATATAAAACTCGTTTGAAAAATGATGCACTCAATTTTCTAGATATTTTCGCATTCCCTTTTTTATATTAGATATTTTTAAAGATAACTTCAGGTAACTCGTTCCAATCTACATTTCCCCGATTATAGAGGGAATGATTTAAAGTGCTTGTTTTTTTGCAGCTTATATTTAATTAGTTTTCTAAATCTGGTGTGAGAGACGTAAGCTGAATATCAAATGGTCGGATAGAACAAAAAATGAGGATGTATACAGAAAAACGGAAGAAAAGAAAGCCATATCTCGCACTCTTAAAGGAAGAGAAGATCTAAGATGGAATGTCTGAGCCCTGTGACTTAATGATCTCCTAAGGAATAAGATTGGAATGGAAAATTGAGAGCAATAAACTGAGGAGGACCTAGGTATAAATAAGTTTCATAGAAAAAAGGGACATGAAACAGAAGATCCATTAGCATAGGAATGAGGTACTACGGAACAAATAAGAGTGAAAGACTGCAGTCCATCAATATAAGGATTATAATTAGGATTTAGTCTTTGAAGATGATAATGATAGTATTAAGTAAAAAAAGTCAAAGTAGTCATAACTACGGGCACAGCAGTTTCGCATCCCGTGATAGCAAATACATAGTATGACATCGTATCGTGGTATGACTATTATAATGATATAGTATCCTGTTAAGGATTCCAATACTTATTACTTTTCCGCTACCTTTTTTCACTAGTACGGAGAAAGAAATTGAAAGGCTGATGAAACTATGGTTCAAATCGCTAGAATTGCAATCAAATGTTTAAAAAATGAATTCAACGTCAACGAAACAAAAAAATTAGTCTGATTTTTTTAAACGACAGGTTTTAAATTTTAAATTATGGTTTAGAATTTTTAAATATTTTCCAGAAATAAAGAATAGTGAAACTCTTTGGTCAAACTAAATTTAACCGCCATGTCATTCATATCGCCGCGCCGGCTTCGCAAAAATGGGTTCTTTTATATTTCTACACCATTTCAAACCCTCACTTAGGCACTGTAAAAAACTGGCCCGCGCTGCAGTCCACTCCGTGCAAACAGCATCAGACGATGCTTTCCATACCTGCGTAAAAAGGCACAAATGAATACGACTCTTTTCTAAAGCCATATGTCAGCTCCTGCTTCTGATATTTTATCCCATCGGTGGAATTACAAAAACCAACGCTGGTGGAATATTTAATCTCCTTGCAGTAAAACGTCACAATGGTGGCAAGAAACCCTTCGGCCTGGTTATGTCTCGTCAACGTTAACCGTTGGATGAAGCAGTCTCTAGGTTTATACGATTATTACTGAGAGCTATTATTTAGAAAAGGGCACCAGACTGTTCTAGCAATAAAAAATAATTCTTTTCCGTTTTCCACAATGATAATAATTTTATGCAACCTGTTTCAATGTCTCGCATAACTATAGAGCTCTTGATTTGACAGTTGATAGTGGTTGAAATGGTAAAACCAAGGTATTGTTACGGTAAAAAATATCAAAACGAGCCGCAATAATTGATTACCACATTAAAAAACGGCAAAGAGTTCTACTTAAATCATGAACAAGTTCCACAAATCAGTCCTGAGACGACATCATTAATGTTAGATAATATTACAAATGGAAATCATACCCAAAAAAGTATGAAACCAGGTATTAAGATATTTGGTAAAGTAGTACTACATCGATTATATGTACTTCAATGGCTAAGGTCATTTCGCACTTATGCATGCGACATGCAAGCAGGGGATATAGTACTTGGGGGAATCGATTGATGAACTTTCCGAATTCGAGCCGAGCCCAGCAATACTCAAATTTGGCTACTGAGCTATAACGGTTTCCATCACGGCAGTTAATTGCCTGTCAACGAAACGACTATGCTAAATACACGCCATATGCAGTCAGGAACTACCAACCAAAGGATAGGAGTGAGAGAATTCAATTGGGCTACGGTTTATTTGGATTCAGAGAAAAATCAAACTCGTTCTTCCTGGGCAAAAACTAAAGGTTTACTTGCGATGAAACGCACAGCGCACCACAAGGTAGCACACAATGCGCAATGCAGGGACAGACATCTCGTGTAGTGCCGTCATAGCAAAAGTGACTTTGGGATATAGTGGAAAGAGGGTATAATGACGTTCATAGGAGTGTAAGTTTTCATGAGGGGAATACAAGAGAAGGGTTCGAGAGGTCTGAGCCTGAGGCTATCCACCACGGAGCCCTCTAAAGGTGACGCTCTTATTGCTACCCTTTTCATCGAGTAGGTGATCTGAGATAACAAAGAGGGGGGCTGGGTCCCCAGGATATTTGATGGCAGGGACTCCTTCACCTGGATGTGTGCCTTGCGAACTACCCCTGGCGCCGTATGAATGAAGTGCGAGGAACAAAGGAACATGAAATGGTGACTGGGACGAGATTGGGTTAGGAATGGGAACACTCGAGGTTATGTCACCATTCCCAGTTCATTGTTTGCGGGATGAAACAGTTCTTAATCGGCAATTCATGCTCCAGGATAGATATTAAAAATCGATTCGAAAATATAATTTTGTTTGCGAGTAATCGAATCAAACCTCCAAAGGTGAGGTTAGTCGTTCTAAAACGCCAATGTTGGGTTTATCCTCCACGACGGTAACTTAGTATGCACGAGCTTTGTGCTTCAATGTGAACCTGAGATGAGAAAACCTAGTTCTAATAAAACTCCACCGTAAATCGCCTTGAAATAAGATGGACTGGTATTGTATTAATACCTGAAGGTAATTGGGAGATCCCTGTCAAGTCAAATGATTTTTTCATGGCAAACCTCTTCCCCTTGGTGTGTAATTCCAAATACAAATTCACCACATCAAATTTTTGGAAGTAATTTAGATAAAAATACTCGAATATCGTGGAAGTTTTGTCGTTTAATGAATGCAGTATTTTTTTTTCTTTCGACGAAAACAGTGGTGATTAGTTTCCTTCATTTATTTATGCAAATGCTACGCACTACCGTTCTCTCCTACTATTTATTTTAATTCAGATTAAAATAAAAAGATTAAAGGGGTAGTGGGCGTAGCGTAGGAAAAATCGAATTTTACAATGCATAAAATTACCAAAGGTTTTAATAATAACTGAAATACAATTGGAAATTTTCATAACAATAAGATGGTAAATATATGAAGGAACGATGATGTATCACCTTCCAAGAAAAAATAAGAAATAACTACTATTGTTATCGGAAAATAGTGAAAGTTCGATATCAATAGCACTGCAGTTTGTTTCTAAATTTAAAACAATATAATCTTCAGTATATTAATCCATAAACTAGTTAGCCTCTTTAGCGTCAAAGGTTTATTTTTCGGAGGCTTAGGTATGCTATCGGAGAGAGAGGTTTTACTACCACTACATTAATAAGGGTAAATTTCTTAAGAATGAATGGAACTACAAAAAACGGAATTTATTACGTTCAAAATTGTGTGGCAATGAAATATGGTGATTGAAAATGGAATGACCCAATGATAGGCACGCTATGACATTATTTCAGAATCCATGTTTGTACTTTCTGTGAGCTTCTCTTTAAATTCTAACAAAGCACTCGATCAAGTAATGAATAAAATAATGGATGTGTAAAAAGAATGTCAAAAACATATATAACTACAACGTAATATATTTTTAAAGATATGTAGTTGAAATTAGTAATTTTTTGGGGCATCAGAACGACCAGTGGAAATAAAACTTCAAATGAACACGAAAATCGTAATTACTCACTAAAAATGCATAAAAAATAACCCATAAGTATGAGTATTTTAGCAGACTATAAAACGTTTACTCCGTCTATCTTTCTTATTCATTACTTATTTTATTCAGAGTAAGTGCTGAATATTCAGGAATTTATTATGATAGGTAGTTTCCTAGAAATATTTACCTGGTCGAAATTATCCATAAACGGGTTTCATTTATGTTCCATTTTCCACATTAGATCTTCAACACAACACATACTGCTAAGTCCATTATTGCATATGTTCATTCCGTTATTAATACATCAAATATATTGATCCATATACGGGAAGACCAAATGCCGGTAGAAAGGTTACGAAAAGACGTCATGCCAAATTCTCGTTTATATCCGGCATTAAAAATCCCGAATTGAATTTTCTCCGGAAAATCCTTTCACCGCAACTATTTCCCGAATACATTATGGTGAATCCAATATTCTGAATTGAATTTCCAATATCACATTTAATTTTGAAAGAATTTCAGTCGGCCATAGTTCAAGCTGAATTTGTCATCGCTTTTTAATGTATCCAGGAAAATAAAATCTTCTGAAATGAATGTAGCACAACGGCAGAAACAATTAAATTTAACATTTTTGAGATTATTTGGTCTTTTATATAATACATATTCCATGAGGTTATTAAAAACTTTAAAAAAATTAAATTAAATTAAACAATTTAAAAAAATGTAACTCATACCAAAATAAAGACCTCAACTGGATATTGAGGAATACGTTTACATGGTATCTAAGATAGAAATTGTATTGGTACTGTGTCAACAAAGGACAGAAGAAAATATATTTTGATGAGGCAACTTTCAAAAGCCGAAAGATAAAGCCATTAAATTAAGTCATGCAGATGTTTATAATCAATTAATATAAATGGGAGATAGTAAAGAGACTGCAGTAAACAAAAAACAGGAAAATAATGTTCAGAAAATAGCAGTAGAAATAAAATTGAAAATATTGGTAAAATCTTCTCGGGTTTGCAGTAGAAATAAAATTGAAAATCTTTGAAAACACACATGAAATCCACCAAATCTAGAGTTTTACTCGTAGAAACAGAAATACCAAGAATAAGTCAATGTAAAACATTTGGAAGAATGTGAATTAAAGTGGAGGGTAATGGAATGGGCTGGTGAAAATGAAGAATTATCATCAAATTCGATGACAGTTTCTGCCTTCAATATTTTCCCTTTGGTATCCTATCACCCTTCAGAGTCTTTAATGGAGGTCATCTACCCAACTTCTTTGTTTTTCCACTAACTTTCTATGATAATTCACTTTTTTCACCCGAACTTCTCAACACATAGTCTTTCTTTCAGGTCCACTTTTTTCTACTTTTCTCCTAATCAAAATCTAAACATTTGCTCTTCTAATTATTAAATGTTTTCTCAATAGCCAAGCTACGTTTTCATATCTTGCTGTGATTCATATTAAATTTTGTAATAGCCTATAGAAGAGGTATGAAGAAAAGAATATTAAGATAGAAGCCATCGTATCCTTAAGCCCTCAAGTCTACTCTCATCGTCTTACTCTGAATACCAAGAGGCGTTAATATGATGCGCTGCTCAATATTTCAGTTTTCATCGATCATTCCCACAGCTTTTTGCTTCGTGTCACTGTCAACAATTCAATCCTTTTTTCAAAGAGTTGACCTTACGCCGTCGGAAACTTCCATGATCGTCCAAATTAAACTGTAAAAAAGAATGTTTCCCTTGAAAACTTATACTTGATTATGAAAACTATTTACAGATAATATAATTAATTTATGTTCACCATTACGGCGATGTATCTTCATCAAATGTCTCGTTTTGGCACTTTCACACGCACAACAATGATTGCACTCTCTTGGCTAACTCAATAACAAGCCCGTCATTACCGGAAAATAAGTTTAGTTTCACGCCACCCTTCACATGATTACCAATCAAGTTTTTTATACTTAGTTTACGTAGTTAATAAAAATCCCTGCATATCATTCTTTGAAAAACTCATGTATTTGAAAACCTGCAATTTTCTTAAATTTGCTCTGTAATGTCCAAAAATGTATTTATTTTTTCGAGATCATAAAAAAAATAATTTCGAAACCGTATCTATTCCCTCAAATATTATACATATATGTTTATATATTCCTTACGATTCCCACAACGTTCTACACAGTTATCCTTCTTGTTATGGTGACCTTTGATTTTCCTTCAAAACCAGTGCCACCTCATCTCCAAACCAGTCGTTCTTTCAGGATGCTGCCGCAAGCAGAAATATGCCACAAATCCTTTTAGAGAAGAAGGGACGAAATGCAAAAAGTAAAGGAAGATCTATTTCTCACTATCAAAGGTGAGGGGACGTACAAATTCAATTTTTACTTATGGAGGTGTTGGCGAGGGGAAGTTTTAAGGAAGAAGGTTTAAAGGGGTACAACTCAATGGGTTAAGGGAAAGACAGAGGAGGAAAGAAAAGGAGAGCTAAGGGTTTTCGCCGTGTAGGGGAAAGGGAGAAGGATTGAAAAGGTTATTAAAGAGACAGGAAGTGGGATGGGGAGTGGTGACGCCCTGGAGGAGAAAGGGGAGGAGAGAGGCGGGGTAGCAACGAGAAGGAATCCTTGAACGGTAAGAGATTAATGAGCGGGAGGGGTAACACACTTTTCGCCTCAACTTGGGCCTCTCTTGAAGTTCCCAAATCCAGACGACGCAAAAGGGAGTTGAATAGATTCAGCTCGGTCCTCAGTAAAGTTTGAAGAGGGCTATATTTTTAAAGTGTCATTGCCTCACCTGACTAAATTTTCGGATAAACAAAAGGACACTCTGAATTTATCCTTACTACTTGAAAACTTAGTAGATACACACGATATATTTACTGTTTTATTACTTAGAGGTAGGGGAATAGAGTGATATCCTTGTCTTTCCAAAAATACTCTTCAATGAACAACCAGATTTGAAAAATAAAGATTAAAACACATTACACATGTTTCAACAATTTATACATTTATTTTATTCAACCCTGAATGGGCCATATTGTATCTGGCATTATCATCAGCGGTATGTAACAAACTGTGGACGACCATAAACACCCATGTCTTATACAAAAGCTACAAAGGCGAAAATCGATGTCGCGAACTTTGCGTTAGCAGGTAAGGACCGAAACTGTGGAGGAAAGTTTAATTTAAAAATATTAGTTAAAATTAAACTATATTTTTATTGAAATTTAAGGAAATATTTTTTATCAAGAATAGCCTTCCTTTGATTCGAAAAACACGAATTAGCTTGAAATATTCGTTTAAGATTCACGGACTTAAAAATGGAAATTTTATGAATGAACTGAAGTTGTGAAAGATTTTACGTTTAAAATTACGTATAAAGCTTCGCATAGTTGCTACAAAAAAGTGATGTCAATTAATGAGGCATTTATTGTCTTTGTTTATCTATAGCTAAACCTGGATTTATCTCAAAGTACGGTAAGAGGTTAAATCTCGAAGTTTCACTATTGCAACAGATAAAGTGATAAATGAGTATATGCTAAGCTAATAAATAGATGAACGAATATAATTCACTCGAAAAATTAGGGCACCAGCGTTTTGAGATGGATGCGTTTATAGACAATTAAAAACTGAAAACGTAGAACAGAAACGACCGCATACAAAATTTGTTTTTGATTGAATTGTTTAAGTTTTTAAAAGGGTATACAACACATTAAACCAATTTGATATACAACACATTAAACCATTTTGAAAGTATGTGCATAATTGCTTCATTGTACCATTTAAAAATGTGCTAATTGCAATTATAAAGGCTCACAAGTGCAATCTTACGAGAATTTTCAAAGATAAATCACAGTTTGACGAGAAAATAAGTTGTTATTCTTTGCTCTAACGGAGTGACATACCTGTGGTCTCTCGGTTAGTTTAAAATATAAACCAAGCTATGTGTATGTCTATTGATTACAAGGGACTAAATTTGGCTAAAGAAAGCAAAAATCCAAAATGTTTTTCATTAAAAGCAGGTCACCTTGTCTCATCACTGGAAGCAAGGTTAGATGCTGAAATCCCGTAAAATATAGGTCATTCACGGTCTTCTCTCTCTCGAGGTATTTTTTTCAAGGAGAAAAAAATATCCAACGAGGAATCATTAATAACGCTTGTGACTCCTTTGGTGAACCAAAGGCACCAACAGAACCAAAGACGAAAGAACCAAAGGTGACCCAAAGGAGTCACAAAATGATCAAAGAAAATGAAAGGTACACGGCTCATGGAAAAACTCTGGAAGCTTCATGGTATTTAATTTCTCACTAATTAAATCTTTAAAGCAAAGAAAACGATTAAACACGTGGCACGTCATGATCATTCCAACCCATATAATTGCGAATCAATCCATAGCCATGTGCTCTGTGATTTTCTGGCGCAGCCCGCCAAGCGACGTCATTGGCTGCGATAAGGAAACTAACCCTCTTAACATTTATGCACGCTGTAAATACTTACGGGAAAGTCTTAACGGCTAAATCACACTCCGCTTTTCCGCAATTTTCTTGCTTGAGATTGGCTAGATGCTTTTCCGCGTTACACATTCCGTACCCGTTCCGGATCCATATTTCATGTGAACTCGGCTAAAGAATCCAGTTCCGTGGAGTACTGCGATAGTTAAGGCGTGAAAGACACCGCTAGTGTAACAAAGCTTTAATGAAGGATCTAAATGAAGCTAAGAGAATTGGGAGTCATATAGTAGTGAAAAACAATCTTCTTCCTTCTACATAGTAGAAGCATATTGCCTGTTTTTCATTCATCACTATGGCTTTCATAATCGTTCGACGGTAAAGTTATCACGCTTTCTTTATTTTGATCTTCCAGTCTTTTTCCCATATAACATATCAAGTGCTACTTTTACTATTATTTCGTCACCCTTGAGATATATGTGATCATTTATGCACATTTATACTTACATTCAGGATTTATTCTTAAGTACGGTCCTTACGTTGATGTGTTCTACTTCTCAAACTTATCTTATGTTTTCGTTTCGTTTTGAGTGCATAAATTATTTACCCGTGATTTTCCGTAATACTTCTATCTCACCAGTCTCAAGTAGTTCCAGATCTTATTCTTGCTGTGTCCGGCCAACTTTCCACCCTATACGATATTATTGGTTTCATACTAGCTTTATATGTTCTGAAAATTTTCAAAGAGAAAATAAATGCCGAGTTTTGCATTGCCTTTCCGTTCTTGGAATTCAGGCCGTATACCGCAGTCTAAAAATAATACATGTGAAATTAAAGCATAAAATTTTCAATGGGTCAATCGAAAGGATAATGATCACCTTTTTTATGCTTATTTATCTTCAATCATTACGAAAAACCGACTCCTAACATGCCCTGAAATACCTGTTTTTCATATTCCAGCGTCCCCTTTTCCACAGAATTCCGTTCGTACTTGATTCAGTGGTCGCAAAATATTCTTCTCTATCTCTTTTCTCTTCAACCGTCCTTCTTAGTCAATTCATTCCTTTTGGGACCATTTTGGTGACAGCTCATTTACATTTGGCATTTGTGCATTCTCAACAAATGATTGTGAATTAATATTTTGTCCTTTGTTGTCTATCGTTACTACTGAATTTAATTTATCTGCTATGTCTGCCGATGCCTTAGGCTTCTGTTCTGCTTTGGTATTTAAATGAATAACAAAGATATATATGAGAGCGTTAAGCGCCATTTCAAGACGTGTAGGAAAACATTATTCATTGATGATAATATCTCCGATTATATTTTTCAATGCCTTAATTCCAGGTATTCATGCTCAACAGAAATTAACAACTGGAATCTATTAAAATTTGAATAAAATTTTCGTAAAAACATTGATGGTGAAACTGCATACTGTAAGATATAAACGTAATTGGTACTATCAATAAGAAATCCAATTGGACTCAAGCATCAACAATTGTGTAGAACTTGAAAAATACCTTGAACCACTTACGGAGTCCGTGCCCATAATAAATTGTTTACAGACTTAATATACACTTATTTTTCAAAGTTTTTGGCTACTTGAACTTCTCCAACGCGAAAGGATAAATTTACACCTTAAAATTAGGTGCCGACCAAGAATAACATAAGGCATAAGATACAGAGTATTTTGCAGCTGCGCAGTCAAGTCTGCTTGAAAGTAGGAACATGAACCTACGGATAATGGCTACTCTCGGGAAAATACTAATCACGGAGGATGTTGAAAAAGCCGCTGATATTTTAACTACATACATAAAGACTGATAATTGATAAAATACGGATTTGGACTTTTTTTTCTCACTCACCAAGTTCCTGCAGTTTTCAAAGACCTAAATAAGAGCTGGGATCCATCCTTACCTGAAATTAAATAGAGGAGAGAACATTAATTAGAATAATGTAAATCTGACAAATATCCTGTTATTTTAATTGAATTTAAACCAGCCTAGTAAGCTAACTTTTTTTAAATTCGGTCGGATAATACAGAAATGGTGTGTAGTTTAGTAGCTAAGGTTAAAAATCATTCTGCTCCCCTCAAAGGTGGAATTAGCATTAATATAAAATGGCTTTGATCCTGCAAAATACCACAAGATCATTTAAGGTCAAAAGAAAAGGTCATTTTTTATATAACTGATTCGTTAAGCAATCAACATATTTCTCTTTTAAGATCATAGTATTGACAAAAAATGGACTGAATTAAGTACAATGGTTGGAACAAAAATATAGAAAAGAAATGAAAAATAAATTACGTCATAGATAATTTTAGGAAAAAATATTTTTGATCATAAATAAATACAAAATGGCCATGAAATCAAAGAATTGCGGAATACAGAAAATTGAACAGAAAATGTTGATGTATCTTTTCATAATTATAATAGCTGTTTTTCCGCTACCAAAAAACGTCTCTAAAAATACCGCATTAAAAAAATGAACTGCTTATGCAAGAAATTAAAATCTGAACTGAAAAAGTGAAATATTTTAATCAGTCAGGTGATTTCATATCTATTCACATTGTATGCATGTTTTCTTTGAAACCAGGCAGGTGTCTCTGGTTCTCCACTGCCATTATTTTCCACAAAGATAAAATTAAACCTTTGGAGTTCGACTTTATCAGACTTTACTCGAAGCTGAGGATGATAACCAACTTTATGGAAGCTCGTTATATTCCTCAGGTGTTATCATTACCCCCCGGCACGAAAAGGTGTCAATTTGCACGCTAGGCGCAGGCATTCTTATGAGATGACAGTAACCAGCAAGGGAATAAAGCAAGCAGAATAACAAGCAGTTCATAGAGGCCCTAAGACCAGCCTCAGTATCAAGAGATAAATGAATGAGCGACGGTCGTTCCGTAAAAGCAGGTCACAAGTCAACAGCGGGAGAAATGATGGAGTCAGGGGAAAAGGAAAATGAGTAAAGACTAAGGAAGGCAGACGGAGACAAGAAGAGGCAAAGTGGGATTACGCTCAATTTGCGACCAAGTAGTCCCCTCTCTAACCCCTCTTCATACTTACCAGCGTCAAAAATGAAACTATATTAGGAAAAAATGTTACATAATTCAATACATATCTCGTATGTTTTTCGACTACAATTTTAACGATGCTCCACTGCGACTGTGAAATTCAAAACTAATGCTAAATTACAACTTTTTGTTGAATTAGTTTGAAAAAATCGTGATTTTGCTGATGACGTTAGCTTAGGAAAACCAAAGCAAAGGAAAAAAAATATGCGGATTATCCTTCGGGTATATTTTCATTGAATATTATTTTATAGTAATAAACTCTTATGACTATCACGGTCTTCCCATACCAGGCAGGTATCTCTGGTTTCCTCAGGTAATGGTACCTCTCTTACCATTCATTCCTTTATCATAAATCTCTTATGTTATTCAATTATCATCCATTCTCTCCAAGTGTCCAAACCAACGAACCACTCGCCTTTCATACATCTCCATTATCAGAACATTCATTCCAAATTCTTTCAACAACAATTTTGTCTGAGTGAAATTTGGCATCGTGTACAGGTAACCGATTGGAAAGGCCTGTTTTTTTACGTCGTCGTTCGGTTCCTTTCGCACCGCTCGAGACTCTCTACATATAGAGAGTTCCACATTTAGTTGACAGTACAGGCTTTATAGAGAACGCTGGTGCTAAACTTACGCTCCATGTGCCCACCTCTACGCCACTTTGGCAAAAATTTTGATACCGTGTTATAGTTAAGAAATTTAAGGGACTAATGTTTTCATATTAGTAGACTCATAGATGGACAGTTAATGTGCTGCATTGCAAGAGTCTAATTTTCGTTCTGCTGTTGGAAACGTCGTACCTCCGGCCTCATGGAGATGTACACGGGAAACGATTCACCATTATTAGAGTCCATACGGTCAACTAAATGTGAAAAGCACTATGCCAAGACCATAGCGAAACTTAGTGGTACTCGACAGCGGAGAGTTTAATGTCGGTGAAGGTGAGTCAGTTAGCAGGCAGAGGCACCGAAGGACTCCTGTATGGACCTCTTGAGCAACCCTCGGCCCCTTAGTTCCACCTCTCTCACCTGCTCTCCTCTCCCGGACGTCAGGCTTTACACTTTCACTACAGCACCATTTCTAAAGAAATACCACATTTTGACTTCAGCTATCGCAGCATTTAGCTAATAACTGAAAACATAACTCTCTAAGGTGCGTCTATTTTATTTATAATAACTTTACCGGGAATTGTCAATTCTTTTATGAAGAGCTTTTCATGAAAATGGCATATACATTATATAGAAAAATAATATTTTTACCAGAGTTTCTCCCTTTCATTTATTACCATCAAATTTGTAGCTTAATTAGCGAGAGAAATACCATAAGAAGATAACATTTCGTTGTTCATTACAGATAGGGAATTTTTTTCTATAAATATCAAGGATATGAATAAAATTACATCTATGTAACTTTACATTTATGAAATTTTATGGTGGAATGACCATAAGTTTTTCGACGGTTTGGTCCAATATTATGATTAGTTATAGCGGTATAAAAACTATATGGAGGGGAACCGATGGGAACACGAGAAGGAAAAAAGTGAGATCACAGGCTGCTATTCTCGAGGTAAAAACCTTTTTCTTCTCCTTCCTTCTATACAGTTGTCATATTGCCTGTTCTTCCTTCATCACTTCACTTTCAAATGTCCCACGGTAATGCTATCACTCCATCTTTTCTTTTGTTCTTCCTATACTTTTTTCCCACCAAAATCTTTTCCTAAGCTACATTTACTATAATTTCTTCACCCATGCGATTTATGTCATCATTACATTCGCGATTTCTTTTTAAGGTCCACTAGTTAATGTCCACTAGTTAATGTCCACTATTTAGTGTCCACTAGTACTTGGCAAGTTTTTATTATGATTTACTTCCATTTTCTGTCCAGTAGCATTTTGTCCGTGATTTACAGTACTTCTTTCATTTCACCTATAGTCACCTGTAGCATTCATTATTGCAAAACTGGGTTGGATCTTCGACGTATAGATGGTTATTTATCTTAGAGTAGCTTTATATTTTATAGATTTTCCTTTTATCTCTATGCTTCCGATCTTTCATAAAGTGTCATTCAAGCATCCAGCTATCCGTAAGGCTCTCGCTGTTTGTCACCTAACTCCTGACTTCACAGCAGAAAAACACTCACACCAGAGGGGGATTGTCAAAAATACCTGGAAAACTTTCAGAGTGGTTAATTGTGTATACACCTTTACACAATTAAAAGAAAATTATTCTACAGGATTTAAAATTGAATAACAAATGCAGTTTGTGGTAAAATATCAAAAGGTAAAAATAGGCAAATCATTTTCGTAAATAGCATCAATGAAATTTAAAAACATTCTATAAAAAAGCTGGAAAATAAAGTAAGAATTAAGTTAAATATTATGATGCATAATTTTGATATAAATAAACTTTTATCAACTATCATACAGTTGAACAACCAAGGCTTTTAGGCAAAGTTGAACCTTGGGAAATTGAGATAAACGCATTAACATATAATCTCAATTCATTGCTCAATCAAGTAAGGTGATGCTTCCATAACTGGAACTTTTGAAACATTATTACGCTAAAATTATCCAGTTATTTGATAGAATTCACAAAAAAACATTAAAAAATTAATTAAAAGGCGAATTAATAATATAAATATGCTGAAGTAAAAAAATGTGTACCTTCATCAACGTGTTATACCAATGACTAATGATACAGTTTTTACGTTCCTACCCACCAAAAAACCTTCAACTTTTGGTCCATTCTTTCCAAATTGCTTTAAGAATGACTACTAGAGTTGCTATTTCTATTCTTCTACTAGTACCTTTGGGCTCCACCCGTGGTACTTAAAAACCTAATTATGCTACCAAAACATGTGAACTGCTCCAAAACCTATGAAATATGTCCACTTACTCGAACAGTTAGCCTTGCTTTCTTCAATTTAGATAATCACCTTAAAAATGAAATGTTGAAGGACAATAAGAAATCCTCAGGAAGTAAAAAAGGGGGAAATATTTATGATATTAATGAAGGTAAACAAAATAATGTTTGCAAAAGTTAAGCGGGCATTTGAAAACGAGGAGAGAAAAGTATAGTGAAGAGCGCATCCTTAAGACGGAAATGACAATACGAATGGAAGAGGAGAAGAAGAATTTCTGGATGTCGGCATTAAACTTGGCCTTCCCCGTCTCGTTCCCTAAGGCAAGAAGGTATTTAGAACCTCTCCCGTTTTTCGCTCGACGACTGAGTTGGTCGTGGGCCAGAATTTAATTTTCTCATGGAAAGGAAATGATCGCGAGGAACCGTAGGAGGAAGTCGGGGGAAAAACCACCTCTTGAGGTCCTCCACGGAGATAAAGCAGGCGCCTTTATGATTCCGGGGGTGATTGAGTTCCCGAGCTGTATGAAAAAAAATATTACGGAGGAAAAAAACTGCACCCGAACCGAGCCGTGAGAATTCAGAATTTTGGAAACGAGGCGCCTGGAGAAAATTATTCCGACCATAACGTTTTTGGGGAACGACGATGCTAAGGAATGAAATTGCTTACGATTTTAAGGTCTGGTCCGATACCAGTTGTTCCGATGCAACCAGACAGTGATATTTTATGCAGCGATATTCCTGTACAATCGATTCGGTACTAATAATGCGTAAAAATTGAAATTACATAATTGGTAGGAATTAGAACACAGGTTCTCCCGTATTCTTCCTCAGGTGTAAATAAATTGTCGTTTTTTCACTAATCAAACTGAACAACAGACAAATGATGAACACGTCATTGAGTTAAAAGTTTGGCTTTAACTTCGCGGACTGTGGCACTAAGCGCACGATTTTGGACTACCTCGTCAGCTTAAACGACTAAAGCACTTGGAGCGATATCGAGGGATCTTGGATCGGGTACCAGTTCAGGGAAATGATTTTTACCCTGTGAAATTTTGCACCTGAACAACAGAATATTAAAAATGTGAATGTCAGCTCAGTAACATTAGGACCTTATCATATCCACATAAATATGAGAATATTATAAGCTTAACTACTGTTGCATCAGGTAAATGTTATAGCGATATTTAATGTTACATCCACTTGGACGATCTAATACCAGCCATATAAAAAAGAATGACCATTTCATGTAATTTAAATGTCAAAGTAATGTAGAGTTAATCTACAATTGAAAGTTATCCGCTGCATTATAAACAATAACTCCAGCAAGGACGGTTTATCATCAATATCAGCAGTCATCATTCTAAACATTCTGCAGCTCTCCCCTCCATTCTTCTTCCAGCTAACCATTTCACTCTTTTTTAAATCATCATTTTAACATCCCTCATAATTTTTCTGGTGTATTACATCCATGGTGTCCCTCGATCATTCTTCCCATTAATTTCTCTTTCAAGTACTGTTTTCAAGAGACAATTGTGCATTATTATTTGTCCAATTAGTTTGTCATGCTTAATTTGTTATTTTTACAAACCATATTATCACATTATTGGATAATAAATGTAAGTTTTAGTTTAAAAAATATCAATAAATTTGTGTACGAGTGGTTATAACCATTTTAACAAGGATATAAAACAAAAATGGTGAATATATGCATTAAATTTAAAAAAAAGGGAACACATAAGTTTTACGTGGAACTGAATACTCAAAATAGGATAAAATATCAAAAAAATACATATTTAAAAGTGAGTGATGAAAAGTGATTTATATGTAATCATAATTCAACAGTATAAAAGCACAGATCTTATGTTGTATGAGGTTGATATAGAGAAACCGTTACGTTCTATGAAGCAGTTGATAATCCTATGCATTTTGACAAAGTTTAACAAATTTCAATATTGAGACGAGGCAAAAATTATAATACGTATATTAAAATTATAACTAATACAAATATTCTTTGTTCAACCTTTCGGGGAGTTAATACCATATACATACCCATTAAAACATTGGAAAGTTCAAGGACGCTAATTAGAGCCAATAATTTCACTGATTGTTTAAGAAAAATATTAAAAAACAAAAACAAATTATTTTTCCGCAGGAGGGTCATTCTTGTTGGACAGATGACTAATGGTCAGAGGATCGGTTTGTACTGTAGTCAAAGTACTGAATTCCCATCCCAAAAGGCCAGGGTTTGAATCTCGGTATAGAAAGGGATTCTTTTCTGACGTATCGCGCACCCTACTTGAGTGCTATGTGGAGAGCACTTCAAGTACTTAGTCCATGAGATCAGGAGCTAAACTATGGTCCCCTTGGCGCATTTCCTCAATGGTAAACTAATGCCGACGCCGGTTTTTCTTCCGCACTTCTTTCATTTCCGATATTACCTGTCCCAAAAAACCAAACCATCAACTAATAATGGCTCAAATGGCCTAAGATTTCGATTTTCTCCACAAAAAACCTACCAAGCAATGACCATAGGTCCCTATTGATCCGTAAAAGATTGACTTTAGGTCAGGTACCTTGGGTGTCCTATCACTCTACGCATTTGGCCCGAACATTTTTTCTTAATATATCATAAATGCCGTTATATCCGCGGATATTATAAAAAATATCGCTTCTGTCGATACCGTTTTAATATCGAAAGTATCAGCATCGTCCTGCAAGTATCGCTCCAGTCTTATTTAAAGTCTTCCAGTATTTAAATGTATCAGCTACGATGCTTGTTCCCGTTCTGAAGAAAAACAATGACACGAGAAAACAAAACACATACGACATTTATAATGTGAAATTTTAACAAAAAATCCGTCATAATAGGATTTCTTGAAAAAGAGTTTTAATCGCACGGCCTTGGCCCAGATTAGACGAGTCGATAAAAACCGGAAACTCAGCAATTGGTATCTAAAGCTGGAAAAAATTCAGAAATAATTCATCCATTGGGATCAAATGAACAAAAAAGAGAATTTGAGGGCATATTCTCATACTCAAGTACTCCAGGTAAAAATGAGCTTCAATGAAGACCTAACATTTGCTTTTTTTAAACTTTGCTCATTCAAGCACAATGCTTATTTTTCCAACCACGGGAACACAAATGCCTTTCATCTACCGAGGGCTCCTACTACGTATCACTGGCACTTAACCACCAGGCGTATTACCGTAATGGAAGAAAGGGCTATAGAATTTGCGTATGAGAATTTTGAGAAAGACATTAAATGCCCAAGCATAAAGAGCTAATGAAAAATAAATCCGTGCGGCATTCAAGGGGGTCGTGAATTAAAATCAAACGAATTTGAAAGAAAACCGCAGAAAGGTAAAAGAAGTGAGAAACCGCCTTTGCGTACCAATTTCATTACCAAATTAATTGCCGACCAATGTCTAAGATTGAGGATTTAAGTTTAAAAAGCTTAATAAAAGAGATGGGAACTCACTTTAATATACAAACGGAATCAGGTAGATATGTACCTGCAGCGTACACTCGTGGACAAAACAACAACTCTTAATTATATTTCCACGGAGATGTAAGGGTCCCCATGACGTCCGGCAACGACAAGCTCTAATTTTCATCTATGAGGTTCCACTTAAGTTGTCATATTGTTTTCTGGAGACAGTCAGTTTTGGAAAGTTTCTTTTGATTTCTGTGATATAATTACACTTTTTAGAAAGAAAGCCTGACGAAGCTGGCAGAATAGCATGGCGAAACTGTTGCCTAAAAAGTATAATTATATCGCAGAAATCCAAAAGAAACTTGCCAAAATTAAAATGAACTGAGAAAATTTACGAAAATAATAATAATGTCAGTATTTAATCTGTTATATTAAATGAATGTAACAACTTTTGTACATATTCTCCATCAGTTGTTAGAAGGATAGCGGCATCAACATAATATGTAACTGTGATTGCTTCATCACCCAATTTATATCCTTTTCCACGTTTCACATTCTTCATTACTTCATGCATAGCTATGATGAACAATGTACACAATTACTTCAGATTTCACTTTTTGGAAGTTGTATGCATCCATATTATTAATGTGCACATCCTACAATGGTGTATCACGGTGAAACGGTCGTACAAATAAAAGTTCAGTGGAAAAGTACGTTAGGGCATTTAAATAATATGGGATGAATAATGTGTTCGTTTCTCAAATCCAACACTGTTACATTTCACGGTGGTAAATATATTCATCTGTAAAAAAATTAGCAAGTAGTGCACAAGACCGGAAGTGGAAGATGAATCCTAAACGAACTCAGGCCGAGACTGGCGACGACCTCGGTCTCCTCACGCCATTCATCATTCATACCCAGGCAATCGTCCCACAGCACGAAAAACCCTTGCCCCAGCCTTATATTATCCTTTTTTCCCCTATCTCTCAAAAACCACCGAGCCACCCTGAGACCAGGGAAAAATAAATAAATCGCTTTATGCCTCGGGAGATAATTCGTGCGGAAAGCAAATTTCGGGGGACTTTATAATTAAACCGGAGTGTTGGGAGTGAAGGGAAGCCATAAACAACTATGATGATGATGATGATGATGAGGGGAGGCTGATAGAGAAAAAGAGTTGTGTTATTTTTTTTATTCCTCTTTTTACGAAAAATATTTGGAGATAAAAAGGTCTCCGTCTGCCATCCTTTAAGCAAAAATGAGGGAATCGGGGAAAGTATTCACGCTGAATTATACGATTATGAAAAAGAAACCCATGAAATGTGGCTTCCGATAAGTAAATTAGAGGAAAGGGGTTGGTTTTCTTTTGCCAGAGGGGTAAGGTAGCGGAGAGAATGCGAGAGGGTGAAAAATCTTAATGCGGGAGAATTCGAGGAGGGTTGGAGATGGAAGATGAAAAAGTGGGAGTGATGGGACTGTGTGGGGATTGCATGGCGAGAGGAAATCCTAGGGATAATCGTGGATCGAGGAATTCTGCGAGAGAAATTCAGAAAGGCTTTGAGAAGAGAAGAAAGAAGTATAGAAAGGGTGGAGGAGTTAAGAGACAGCGGGATGGGATGGGGATGGAAATACGGGGTTGGTAGCAGGATTGGGGGTTATTCGAGAGAGAATAAGGGGAACACAGGCATCGTAGAACTTGGTGGCACTGGTTATCCCACGAATTAGGTCCGAAAGCTTCAAAAAATGAAGGGAGGTTTCTTGAGTGTTCCACCAAGTTAAAGGCTTCACGTCTACCAACATTTCGAAGAACAACACTTTCTTCGTCATCAGAGCTTCGGAATGCCGGTCCTCGAATGTCACTACTCTTACATACTCTCATATTTGGATGAGGTGTCGGATGATTGGCTGTGCCATTGTCTTACATTGTCACCTTTTCTCATATTCTTAATGCATTTCATGATCGGTTTCCAGGTATTACTTAAGAGGAAGCCAGTGTCTCGGTCAAAATCAATTGTTTCAAGTTGGCTTGATGGCTTCCGTGGTCAGTCGAGTCCAATGCCTGATCCGAAGATGAGAGAATATAAGATCGGCCAAATTCCAGAAACGGCGTTCAGAAGCGCTGATGATGAACGGAGTCGAACTTCAAACGTCGGCAGACATGGAGCCTCTAACCCAGAGGAACTCCAGAGAAATCTTCCTTCACATCTTCTCCGGGAAAACATCGGATCATTCTTCAAAAAATTAAGCTCATTCATTAATAGAACAACTGAGGAGTGGAATAGTTTGCCTACAGAACTATTTGAGCCCTTTCCAAGCAATTTCAATACTTTGAAGAAAAGGTGCAAACATATTTTGGATGATTGGTTTTATAAAATATTTTGTTCATTGATGATTCTTAGCTCACACCAAGTTTGTGACGTGGGAGACACACATAAGAATCAAATACATATTTTGAGTTTTGTACACATTCTATATTACTATGACCTGGAGCAGAGCCAACTTGTAACTTTTCTTTATTCCTTTTCATGTGAATTACAGAGATGACTTAATGGAACTGCATGTTCACACAAAGCTCCGAGCATAAAATATTTTCCCAATGGCATAGGAAGTTGGCGCAGGGTAGTGTCTGAAAGTCTTCAAAGTTTTGAAGTATTTTAGGTTTTACAGAAATGAAAAATATTTTTTCAGTTAAATAGAAATGCTTTGTGAGTTTGGTTTTAAGTGAAGCACTCGAAAAATCTGACGACAGATACTTTTCTTGCTGAATTTCCACATGTTAGTTAGTGACTTGCACCTGAGAGCTTGAGTAAGTACTATGTTCATTTGCTTCACCATCCCAATTAATTATTTTTATTACTCCATATATTTCTCATAATCGTTCAATTGACTTTCGGAAACATCGTGTCCTCTGCGTTTAATCTAAACTCGATTGCATATGTGCACAATGTAACCATAACGGAGTAATGAAGCACATTTTTATGACTAATAAAATATATCGAAGGTTTTTTATAATACACCGTTGAAATGGTAACTATACATGCTGTCGCCTCAATGGATACATGAAAAAGTCTGCTTTACTGAAAACTCTTAGATTAAACTGTTTTATACCTACGCAACGGACACATTTGGCTGTAATAATTAGCAATCATAAATAACATTAGCGCTTAATAATAAGTAAATAAAGAAATAGTTTCTTAGTATAAGTGATACAACGCTGGATGAAGTATGAATTTTCTGATTTTTTTTAAGAGAAACGGTGTAATGGCTTAAATTCATTTAAAGGGACCAAGCTGATGATATTCGGCATTATTCTATGAATTGATGCAATGTGGGAAGTGGAAAAAATGCATCAAAGTTCAAAATAATTCCTAGATTTTTCAGGTAGGTAGTATTTTCGAGGAACATTTCTAGTTTTCTAAGTCATTTCCAGTTGTCAACTTATGTGCCGACATGGGAGCTCATGATTGTGGGATTACCATCGCAGTTGAACTGGGCAGGTTGGGCTGAACTGAGATTCCGTTTGGCCTACTTTTCTTCAGCCAAATTCTATAGGATGAATGCAATGGGATCGAGGTACATAAGAAGCGATTCGGTTGACAAGCCTGGGGAACAAAAGGGCCAAGACAAGCAGTAGGCTGGATTTAATGGAGTGAGAAAGGAATATGCTTCGCTCATTTGGTCATATTGAGACAATAGATGGAAGACAGACAACAAGACATACAGATAGAAAAACATGTCAGACAAAAGACTAAGGAATAGAGATAGATTTTCAAACAGACCGGTTCATGAATTCGTTTTCACCGAGCACCACTCACGATGGAAACACCGGCTGAGCGAAATATAAATATTTCAATAGCCTTCCGTTGTATGTCGTTTCCTGAGGGTATATTACTCTGCCCTTTCATTCTCAAAACTGGTGGCTCCATGCATCATACAATCTGTCCTGGGGGTTTCAGGGTATAACGTAGATGTGCATTTGGAAACCAATCATGGGCGATTGCGGACGAGAATATTATGAGGATAAGAAAGAATAGTCCTTTTTCTAAACTCTTTCGATTGTGATATTTGGTGCTTAAAATTTCTCAACGGCAATTCATCAGCCAACCCGTCGTTGACGGCCATTTGACTCCTTTTTCAGTGTGGGAGTCAATGAAAACTGATTACCCTCACTCATATCAGGTAGCCAGGAAGTACCTGCCAAGAGTAGCAACATCAGTTCCATCAGAGACACTCTTTCCCGAGATGAGACTAATTCAATCTGAACTGAGAAGCCACCTTACCAGTACCCACTTATAAAAATTGCAATTATTCGATTCAGTTCCTATTAACAATTGGTAATCTTTCAAAATTTAAATTAAGTTAAGAAATGTTTCCCAACTCTGTTCCCTGACACGGCACCTGGAAGTTTATCTAAATTATACAATTTGTACTTATGATAACATTACCTTATAAAATTTAAAAGAAATAATTTTACTTTATTTATGGAGGGGCCATAACCTCGCAAGCTATGTTTTGTATGTTGCCATAATCGAATCGATTAATCGATATATTGATTAATAAAATCAATAAATCGGGTGCGATTAATCGTTTGCTTGCAATTAATCGATTTACAAAATATCGATAAGTTCATGATAATCGCCCATCCCTAATTCGTGGAGTCGAGTGTATTCAATATTTCATTTACATGAAATTCCCCCAATATTGACACAGAAACGGAGATTGATCACGAAAACATAACGAAGTAACCTTTCCTTAACAGAAAATGGATCATCGTTGAGAAAACAGAGGATTGAATTTCGAAATTTCCAGTTATGAAAATTATAGTTCGCTATTTCGCTCGACTGTGTTCATCGTAGTTACCAGCAGCATGAAATAAATTATTAAATTCGTTCTTAAGCAATTTTGCTAATCAACTCAGACATGGCTATGTAATCAATCCCCTTTTAAGTGCGTAAAAATTAATGTTATGAGCATTTTCACCACTTACTGCTTATTGCACGAAATGAATAGGTGTCTCCTCATCCTGGTATGCCTTTTCTTACTTCCTCAATCCATGGAAAATTAACTACAATAAGTTTTATCCCTATCGGAGAAAATTCCGTACGTACTAATGCGAAGAAAAAATTAACTACAGCACATTCCGGCAAGGGTCATGAATTCAACAGACTTAAATAAGCAGGGATTCTAAGAAAAACATGGAACTCTAAGGGAATAACAATAACATGCAGAATCTGGTATAAATTGAGTTCTTGAAACACCATGAGTCCGAAAGCATTCGTGAAAATAAGCACTTTAGAGCCTCGGGATATTTTTATTCAGTTACTCAAATAAAATGAAGCAATAGGAATTCTGAATATCAAATGGAGATACAAAGAGGCGGTATACAAAGGAGCCGGAAAAGAATGGAACAACATCTGTAAAAGAAAATTACGGTGGCTTATGTTCTGGGACAAAGTGAAGTTGTAAGAAGTTTAATGCAGAGGGGAATTAAAGTCCCAAAAGAACATTAAAACGCAAATACCCTGTACAAGGTATCTGGGGGAAAAAACCTGCAGGAGTTGACAGCAAACTAAAAATACACTCAAAAAATAAGGTAAGGTGACGCATTCAAATTTGGTGGACAACTGTTGGCCCTAATATCAGCTCCAATCGATAAAACAACCGATGCGCTTGGGTGCACAATCCATTTTAAATAGATGTTCGCTAAGCTGTCTCCACATCACAGCATTGGTCTTCACACACTTGCGAAGAGGTTAGGGACATCTAGTTGGATCAGAAACCCAACGCGTTTGATGATTTTAGGCAAGACATTGGTCGGCAGGTGGCCCACATCATATTTTTATAAATTCAAGTTTTGGAATATTTTCAAGTTCAACTTTATCAAACGATTGGCATAATTAATTTGAGCAATGGAAAAATGGTGCAAAATTGAATCATTTTTGCCGGAGTTAATAATACGATCGAATAACCCTCTTATACACTTTACCGGATATAAATATTGTTACTACCCATTTTATGGCGACGAATTTTCATTGTAAACACAGCAGCAGTCGGTTAGACTTTACGTGTTAACCCAGGATGTGTTGGTGATTAGTGTTGCAGTGAAACGTCCACTACCAACATTGCCCTAATCGCGACTAATAGAGCTAAAAAATTTTCCGATATTTTAGAGCTTCAAAGTGTTATAAACTTTAGTTTAGGCTCTCCAAAAAATTAGTTTTAAATGAATTCCTCAGCCAATTATTTAAAGAGTTCTCCAGAATCGACTAAAAATGAATATAAACTCCAATTCTAGGGTTGTCATTTCTTAATTTGTAAGATTTAAAGACTAATGATGACTCAAGAATCTATGCCCGGTGTCGGTATGAGGTTAGTGTTGCTGATTTTAATGAGTAATAACATCTGGTGTAAATTATAAGTCTACCCACAGATTCTCGAGGGCTATGGTGGGTTTACACTATCAAGTTACTTCCTCAAGTTTCTTCTGCAAGAGCTAACGGGGGATTTTACTCCGACGAAAATGTTTTCACAAGTTAATGCAGAACCTAATTGGTTGCTATTTCCACTGGCAACAATACGCTTCTGCAAGCGACTTGCCGAAACTTTTGAGAACTCTGCAAGTGGACTTGTAGAGCCATTTAAACCTGCAGTTTATGTCTAAAATTGCATTCTGTTAGAAACTAGAGCAATTAACTTGCCTACGCAAATCTACATTTTCAGGATAATCTGGCGGCCATGAGGTTCTGTGCGTTCTCGGAAAGTGTAGTGTGCTTACAGTTAGATGGAGCGTTAATCTGTTGACTCTTGGGCCATCTTTGTGGATAACACGACTAAGCCTTGTCTGTCAACGCAACCCTTGCCCTCGCATTAAGTGCCAGCGCATCCTCAAATCTCGCAAAAGTCCTCCTTTCGACGGGAACGCTCCAGCATGAAAACGAACTTTGTGTGGATGTGGCGAGGGCCACTATTACAGAGGCAGAAGGTTATCAAGCATCCCTCACCTACCCGCATGTAGTAATGCATGATTCATGAGCATTCCCACAGTTAAAAAATAGGTGGCAAATTTAGGAATCCACGATTTACTTAGACCTAATAGCTCGTGCAACACAGTCTTTGTTTGAGTAAATGTCCCTGCCGCTGATGAATGGTTGAGTAGTGGACGGTAAGTAAAGTATCTTGCTTACACAAATGCTTGTGGTTCAAACGGACCTATTTTTAGAGAAGGTAATATGAATTGACATTCACTACAAATATGATAAAGGCATAATAGCATAAAATCAAGCTCGCGTACAGATATGATGGGTGCAGACGCGTGGTCCCCCGTGACACGTGGTGGAACTTTTTCAGATTGCAGCGAGAGGGATTTCCCCGTGGCGAATGGGTTAGGATGGAACCCTGTGCTGGTCAACAAAAACGTGCAAAAATGGACACGAGGATTTCAGAGTAATAGGGCTCGGCGCCTTCATCAGGGCTCCGTGGGCCCTGATGGTTGGTGTCGCCTACATAGGATAGTTATTTCATGTCCTTATAACCTTAAACTACCAAATATTTTCTTGAGGAATGTAAATAGAACATCAAAAGCAGTCACCAATCTGTAAAATTGTAATCTGCAGCTCTAACCTCTATTTTATTCTTAGCAACCCGCTTCATCTGGGCCAGATGATTATAGAGTGATACGAGGCAATTTGACGCAGCGGAACAGACGCACGCCTAGTAATGATCATGTGCCATGTATACTCATTTTTCATGAATGTCACTCGTAATCTGACTGATATCAAGAGGTGTTGAGTCGTCCATCATCCCATACTTAGCGTCTAAAGATTCCCGTTCTTGTGAATGCTCGCATTCGCATTACTCGCATTCGAACATTAGTTGGCTTCAGATTTCCACTCCTATTACCCTTTATCTAACGTCCTGATTATTTAATGTTTCATTGTTTTGACACCTCTTATACTTTGCTTTAAGTTTTATAAGGTCTTTCTCAATAATTCTCTCCAATAGTTTCTCCATTTTTGTCAGAAGGAAAAACGATAAATATCCTAAATGACTCAAATTTTACCAACTAATGATAGTCGGTTTCAATTTAAAGTTTTGCTGGTTACGGATTAATATGGAATTATAAAAGTCATTTGAATAAAGAAGAAATAATTGTGTGATAAAATAGTACATTGCATTCTAGAAAAATGCACTTGTCTCTGTTGTGTATATGACATTTAGTGTATACACAAAATTATAACTTATATGTAAATCTATATCTATAAAGAAGAATGTTTATCTGTCGTTTGTCTGTCTGTTTGGTTTTTACACAAATCTCGTGCTGAAATTTTGCAGACTAATAGTACAAAACATCAGGAAAATTATAGCCTGTTTTAAAAAGATCTTAGGGCCCCAAAAGGTCCCAAAAAGGGGCCGGCCTCTTTTGTACACTACGTTTTGGGATTTGTGCAGTGGTTTAATTTTTTTGCTTTAAAAAATTACTTTCACTCAAGATAGAGGGTTGGTGTTTCTTTAATCGAATGGCTAAATAAATTAAGTTTATAATTCTTTAAATTCATTAAATAACCGCAAGCATCCTGGCTGAGTCAACCATCGAAACGTTGATCAATTTAAATATTCTTATCCTGTGTAAAATCCGAGATGCCTTCACGTATATGATATGTCATGTTTTGAAATTATTCAGGAGAGCAATTAAAAAGTTTATTAAGCTCTGAAAAATCAGAATCTCAAAGTTTAGGTCTTACCTTTTCGTCATAGATGTACAAAACTGTTGTTATCACATTTTTATTACTTTCCAAATCCAACGGTATTAGCACTACGAATTCAACGGTATGCATAACTCCGTTTTGTAAAAAAAAACGGACACATCATATTAAGCCATCTTACCACAGAAATATCCCTCTAATGCTATTATTGTCAAAATATAAAAATATACTAGTTAAAATTTCTTTTAATTCTGACATTATGCTAGGTATTACCTAAATAAGTAGCCAAAGAACATTTTGGGTTCGTATTAGCTGCGTGCGTGGGATATGCTGAATAATTTTCAAACTAAGATATAATAGCATGACTTCTTGTTGAGGTATGACTTACCCCTGATCGCGATTGAGTATTCCCAATGAACAAATATTTAGGAAAATTTCAGTGATTAAATTCATAATAATTCAAATGCCATGGAAATTTCAAAATGGATATTAATTTAGACCTGATTTTTAGTTATATTTGGCAACATGAATGCGTGCTGAGACATTGACGCGAGGTATTCGTTCAATGAAAATCCAACATACGTTTGAGGCTCGGATTTACAGTTTTTCAATCATTTATAAACATAGGGAAGACACCGGTTCATCTTGATAACACAGAAATCGCCCTCGACAGCTAGTGAATATTTTCCTACCAGGCAAAAGGATAAATCAAACGTACGATGGAAGCAAAGTATGAATTCGGAATTGCTGTCATGTCAAACAAGCGGTTTGAACTGCATCATATACAGACGAAAGCATGCAAACGCTGCTATCGTTGGCTCATCAGCGATTCCAGCAAATAGGCCCCAGAGGCATGGAAAGGAACCTGTGATAGGAAAAAAATGCATTGGAATGAAGCCAAACTCAGTCGCTAAATAAATACCTGAGCTTCGTGTTCCGATACGTATCAGGACTTCATTCTCAGTAAGGGCGAGACAACAAAACAGCCTTATGTTTGGTAATCTATGGGTCAAAAGGTCATTTCACATCAAGCAATTGGGTCGAAACATCATTAGAAAGAAAAACTAATAGCGTAATAATTTGTTGAGATTTTCTATTATTTTGTTTATTTACAGTCTGATGTCTCAACAAAAATTTTGCCGATTGAGTTAAGAGTGGTAGTAATATGAGTACTGACTTACCATTATCAAAGAACGTGCTATTTATATGATTTTTAGTTTTCATTTATCACTGCTGTTGTATGCATTGGAATAGATTGGAAAGTTTTATTTGAATCTCTCACCAGTAACAAAGTGTCTGCAATAATGTCGGGGATGTGATTGATGTGATGGCCTAGATATTCGCTACCCTTCCCATCAGCCTGGGTTCGCATCCCCGCCCTGGCGGAGATTTTTTTGCGGAATACTTATTCCAACTTGATTCATCCCAACTTGATATCCTCAATACTTATCCCAACTTGACACTTATCGCAACAGATAAATAGGGATAGCATAAGTGAATAATCATGTTTGTCGGGGAGGAGAGGGGGAATCGAAAGAGGAACCTTTCCACTCCTATGCATATGCTGGACAATGATAACTCTCACCGTGAAACCGGCAAAGATCCTCGCCCTTTCCTGGAAGAACCCAAACCCAAACTCTGAACAGGCCTATGGCCTAAAATTGGGGCCTTAATTAGTTTTTGAGTAATTTTTGTCCTTATAATTGCTGTTATTGATACTTCCCCGTACTCTGAAGCATAGAAATAAATTTGCTGCTCAATTTGCTTCTTTTGGTTTAGGTTGGGTAATGTTGACGTCGGGATTATTTACACCCTACTTACGTCCATAAATAGTTCTTCCCACACCAACCTACTCACCTAACCTTAACCTCTTTTGGACCAAACTTTTTCTGTTGAGAACAAATTTTTTTCCACCTAACGGTGACCCATGGATAAGACAGAAACAAAGTTAATGGTTATCAAAGTGTTTCTTTAATTTTAAATATAATTTTCAAACTAATTTTTACCGAAATCGGTTCTTTTAACATATGTAAATGAGCTGAGATGCTTCCTAATGTACATTCCGGATACGGAGCAGCTGAAATTATAGAGTTGAATGTGCAAGTAAACTCAATTGTTGGTCACCACTAAAAAGATCAACGTTTCACATTGCAAAATATTACATTAATCCATCGTATCTTCCGGAAACCGTTAATTAAATATTTGGAATCTGTGATGCTGATCGAATTCCACCATGCGTAAACTGAATCGCCTTTCATTTACCAAACAATATAGTGTCATTTTAAGCCATAAGTAATATGCTAGATTAGTTTGTCGAATTTTGGTAACATTATGGGAAAGGATTCTACTCTCTTGTGGTGCTAACATTTATATGAAAGATTTCACAGCATTTGAAGACGACAGCAAAAGGAATTAATCGGGTGGAAAAAACGCGTTTGACTATTAAGATTGACAAATATTCCTTTAATCGGTAGAAATATTGAGCGTCCTCGACGCAGTAAATAGTTATTTAATCACTGTGGGGATATAAGCCCATTTAAAGACATTCAACAGTCTCCAAGCAAGCAAGGGGTACCAAGCTATCTCAGTAATCTGATCGCGTGCCGGAAGTGATTATCCGCATAATGTGCATCCTCTGGTCTTGAATAGGGTCCATTCTTACCCGGTCTACCCCAGAAATTCATTTTAACTGTACTGCAAAACTCACTAAAGCCCCTTAGCGAGAAACCATTTGTTGATATTAACGTAAATTGGCAATTTTCTTGCCGTATAAATTGAGTAGACAGTTGATCCGAAAAAGGACCAACGGGATATTAGGCTAATTAACGTCACACAGCAACCCTCTCGGGGTTGTTTGGTTGCCGATGAAAATTCTAGCTCACTCTATTGATTGCTGATCCCATAGAGGACCGAATAGCTTATTTTTTTCTCAATAGAAGGCTCGAATAAATCTTATTTTAATCGACGTTGGATAAGTGAAAATAAGGGGTTTCTTTGAAAGATCATGCTATCATCAAACGAAATAAGATTTTCTTTCCTGGAGAAGGCAAAAAAGTTAACCGGCAAATGGAGAGCGTAAAAGTTTCATAAAAATAAAAGCGATACTTAAATGATGAAGAAAAGGGAATAAGTGAAAGGAGAAAATTACACGATGTAGTAATAAAGCAGACTTTTTTGTTAGTAGCAAGAACTTGTGCAAGAACTCAATAATACTACAGTACTTTGATAAGCATGGCGTCACTGTATTACATTACAATTACATAGGTATGAATACCTACGGTATGAGGTGAAAAGTGGGTGGGTTAACATTAAATAATAGATGAGAGGGAAATAGCAGGACTCATTTAGGTAATTCAGTGCATATGAAATATGCTCCTCTCGTAATACAGCACACCAAAGTCTATAATAACAGATAGAAAACGCAATTTGGAGAATAAACCTTGGTGACAGCGAAAATATCATTGCGTGTTACTCGGAAATGAACTCGGATATTTTTATAGCTTATGTCCCTGTGGTTTTGTAGTAGCCATACAACATGCTAAATTAACAGAACATAAATGTGGCATAATACCATATTTGTCTGAGGAAAAGTAGGGTCCGAATAAACAGGAAAATTCCACAGTTAACGAATTGTAAAATTAAAACATTAATGACGGGCGTACCACCATAATAGATTTTTTCTCAATAAGAGTAACGAATAAATCCGATTGTAATTGATGCTGGATAAGTGGAAATGAGGGCTTTGCTTGGTAGATCGAGATAACATAACACTAAATAAGATTTCCTTTCGCAGAGAATGTACACTTTTGTAGATTTACTTAGGCGACAAAGCAGTGGTTGAAGCAATGGCCAATGAGGTCAATTTGGAAACTAACAGCCATGTGACACGGTGCTTGCTTAAAGCTGTAAATCGAACTGAATGCAGTATCCTGAAAATCGTACCGTTTAAAGGGTGTTATCGTATCCTATGAAAGAATCACATTCGATTATCAGTAGTCCTGAAAACAGAAACAATTACGGTCCTTATTTCCCATCCAATTGTTGGGTCCAACGATCAATCACAGGTAAGAATACGAGTCAAGTGTTACAAAGTGGAGCAAATATAAACAAAAAAATAATCTCAGGAGAAATAGTGGTAACTGAAATCGAGTAAGTAGCCTCTTGGGACTTTCAGAACTGGTTTAATGGGGATTGTTTACAATGATTTGTAAAAAATGTAGTACGTATTCTTAAACAATATGGTGCAGTTTATTTAGGTTGTGTGATTCATCAAATGTCCGGACAGCGTCACTGCACACTATTTTCATCGTGTAAACACAGAATCCTAGGTATAAAATTTAATTTTAGTTCCGCATTTAGTTTCGAGATTTGACGCTGACTTCAGCACTAATTTCAGTAGCTACCTAAGTGTCGTGTAAAACTGCCGTTAGGTGACAAAGTAGGTGCTAAAACAATAGCCAATGAGGTCGATATCGAAGCTACCATCAAATAAGTGCAGCTGGATATAAAATACAGCCTTTGCCTCTACTACACCTGTGTAATAATCAAACCTTTTCACTCCGGATAGTGATAATCCATTGATATCAGTTGATGTCAATCCGAATAACAAGGTTCGCTAACTTATTTGACTGGAAACATGTGCAGAATTTTGGGGGACGCAAGGCATTACCTAACCCTTGACGGTAAATTCAGGATAAAATGCAGCTTACGCAAGAGCATGTAAACTGTTCATCAAAATAATTTATCAAATACTTCCTTTTGTGCTCTTTGTCCATTTTTATTACCTTAACCTTATTAGAGCCATTTTTGAAGCAATTTTCACGATCACAACACGATTCGGTCTCAAATTATTCTAATATTCCTTCGTCCATTCTCTTTTTTTAGTAAATTATGTTTCACGCTCTGTAGGCGAGTAAGTATTTACCATGTTCATGACTATAATAGTGGAGTTAACATCCGTAATTAAATATGTATTTAGTTTCTGTTGTCCTCATCCCTTTTCCTCAATTAATATAAAGAGTACTTCAATAAATAAGTTACCTACCATAGAATACGGATTTTTAACTGGCTTATGACTTATAACACTCGCGTAGCGTAAAACCATACGGCTTGTGTGAAACTTTGTTAAAATAAAACATTATTCTACTGTAAATACGCATACCATTATCCATGTGTATACTGCGGATACGCTGTGACGTGTGCTTTGACCTCATCTATTAAGATCTATCTTAAGTCGTGTGGATAACTTCAAGTGATTTGTTCTCCCCTGCGGGTAAGGGGATTGAGAATACTCCCGCAGTATCCCTGCTTGTCGTAAGAGGCGACTAAAAGGGCGGGGAAGGAAACCCCGAAAACAAACCCCCAGGCAGCACAGGGATGCGTCCGGACAGTCTTGTGGGTCTACTGTTTGTGTGCGGCCATACCAGCTAGCCTGCGATCCACCCGCATGTTGGCCGTGTGCGGAGACCCGTAAGGGGGAGAAGGGGATCCTGGTGGGTGAGTTCTCCGGCACCCAGCCGGGTGTCGGATGCCCGGTATGGGCCGGGGTTCAATACCCCACTTTGGCCCTGGATCCTCTGTAAACGGGCGGTCAAGATCTAGCCAGTCTTGATCAATCGGCTTATCGACACGTTTCGTTGGCGAGTGCTGGAGTGATGGGGGTCTGTGTAGGGCGGCCAAAGGTGTATGGGTTTGGAGGGCCCATGCGCTGGAAGCCTAACCCAAAGCAGACCGCCTACACGATAGTGCTATATCCCCTGGGTAACCCTGGCGACCACACCGGCTCGCGGTGTGGCGTCCCAAATGTGTGGCTCCGTGGTGGGTGGGGAGCCCAGGGGACGAAATCCCGTTCTTTAATGGAAAATAACAATCCCCCTCCATTAAAAAGATCCAGTCCGGACACGGGCGGGGGAGATAGGTGTAATGCGTGTACACAATTTTTGGTAATGAGGTGTCAAAAGGAAGGTGAGAACCTTAAAAAGGTGTCTCCCTTTCTCATTCGCAGAATTCTGTCGGCTTCAGTATCTGGAGATCTGAAGAGTGCAAGAAACTTGCGGGATGGCACACTTCTCATTGAAACGGCCAATGAATCGCAGAGCAAGAAGATCCTGACTATGGAACGGCTTCATGATATCCCTGTCTCGGTGGAGGTGCACCGCACCTTGAACACTAGTCGGGGAATTATCAGCCATTTTGACCTTCTTTACGTGGAAGTCGACGAAATCAAGAGTGAGATGGCCTCTCAGGGGGTGGTTGATGTTCGTAGGCTTACCACCAAGCGCAACGGAGAAATAAAAAACACCACGTCCGTAGTTCTAACTTTTGCCATGGATAAACTCCCCGATAAGGTTTTCGTTGGTTACGAATCAGTGCCAGTGCGACCATACATACCGGCTCCCATGCGCTGCTTCCAGTGCCAACAGTTTGGCCACATCGCTACCCGATGTGAGGGCAAGGCCACCTGCCCGCGCTGCGGCCTGGACAAGCACGAGAATGCAGAGTGCAGCAGTGGTTTACACTGTGTCAATTGCGAGGGTACCCACGCGGTCTACTCTCGCGATTGCCCTAAAATGAAAGAAGAGCGCCAGGTTATGGAAATTAAAACCCGAGACCGGATATCATATTTAGAAGCACGTAAAAAGTACCGCGAACTCATTGCCCCAACGTTTTCCCGATCATTTGCGTCGACTGTAACCGCAGTAAGTAAAAGTAGTATTGCCATCCAGACGGAGAAAGAAGAGACCGGAAATCCTGAGACCCAAGCTCAAAAGTTGGCCAAGCCGGATAATGGATCCAAACCGGCAGATCAGAGAAATATGCAAGATTCAATTTCTCCCAAAAAGAACCCGCCCAAAAACGCCGGGGTCGTGCCGCCCAGGCGTGCAAAAACTCCATCCCCGGGTCCCTCCGGATTACCCAAACTGGGTCAACCGGAGTCCATGGAGGAGGATGAATGTCTCTCCGAGACGGAAATCCTCCGGGCTCGAACTAAAGGGAAGAAAAATCGCCACCGTATACGGCGTTGATCCCCCAAGTACGGATACACTGCTGTTTTTTTATTACTTATTCAATTTTAATTAATTTTTATGGCGTTAATTTTACAGTGGAACTGTAACGGCTTTTATCGACATAAGGAGGAGCTGGATATTTTAACGCATAATTTTAACCCGTCCTGCTTGTGTTTGCAGGAGACACATTTTAAAGCTAAGGACAAAGGATTTTTAAAAGGTTTTAATGTTTTCCGACTTGACGACACCAGTGGCCAACGTGCCCAAGGTGGAGTGGCAATTGCCGTTCGGGAGGCCCTATACACCTCCCGAGTGCAGCTGACCACACCCTTTCAAGCGGTAGCAGTGACCGTGCACGCCCCAGAGGCGGTGACGCTCTGCAACGTTTATCTGCCGGAGGGTGCACCAGTTACCGCTTTTAACCTAGAAGCGCTTGTCGGTCAACTACCCCGGCCCTTTATTTTAACGGGTGATTTTAATGCCCATAATTCCCTATGGGGAAGCACAAGAGCTCAGTGCAACTTAAGAGGCCGAATTTTAGCTAAATTCATCGATGATTTTAACCTATTTTTATTAAACAACGGGGAAAAAACCCGTTTTAATAGTTTTAATGGGGATTACTCCACCATCGATCTGTGCATGTCCACGTGCAGTCTTATGACAAAATTAAGTCTATCCGTACATAATGACTTATGCGGGAGCGACCACTTCCCAATTTTTATAAACTGGGGACGGGGTTTGAGAGAGAATTTTAATCATCCTTCCAATTGGCTGATTCGGAAAGCCAATTGGCTACTTTTTCAGCAGAAATTTTATTTTATTTTTAGTGAAAATGAAGACGGGGCGAAGAATGTCGAAAAGCTTACAGCGAGAATTATTGAATCTGCAGAATCCGCTGTACCTCGAACTAATAGCTACATTCGTAGGCCAGCCGTTCCCTGGTGGAACGAAGAATGTGCAAACGCCATTACAGCGCGGAAAAGAGCCTTGCGTATTTTTAATAAGTTTCCTACTGCGACAAACCTTGCCTCCTTTCGACGCTTACGAGCTAAAGCCCGGAAAGTGGTCAAGGAGGCAAAGAAGGCTTCCTGGGTAGAGTATGTCTCCACAATAAACAACAGAACTCCTACATCAGACGTTTGGAGAAGGGTTAAAAGCATTTCGGGTTCTAATGAAATATTCACTGCCTCCTGCTTAAAAGTCAGCGATCGGGTGGTTACCTCCCCCTTTGACATATGTGAAGTTTTTGGGCAGTCACTCGCCAAGACCAGCAGCAACTCCAACTTCGACGCAGCATTTGTGAGTATGAAAGGAAAGGTCGAGTCAGCGCCGCTTCATTTTAAAACCATAGGCCCTCACGCTGCATACAACGAACCATTCTCAATGTGGGAATTGACATCCGCCATCGCAGACTCCCGTGACAGCGCGCCAGGGCTGGACCAAGTTCACAATGCCTTTCTTCGGAATCTTCCAAAGGCTGCCCTACCGGAAATTCTGCGAGCTTTCAACAAAATCTGGTCTGATGGTAGTTTTCCGGAATCCTGGCGCGTTTCCGCTGTGGTGCCCATCCCTAAACAGGGAAAGGATAGATCAGTCCCGAATAATTACAGGCCCATCTCACTTACCAGCTGCGTCTGTAAGGTAATGGAAAGAATGGTAAACCGTCGACTCGTCTGGTGGTTGGAGCGACGGAACCTTCTCTCAGATATTCAATGTGGTTTTCGCAAAGGTAGGTCAACCCTTGATCACCTTGTCCGAACTGACAATTTCATACAGGAAGCCTTCCTTTTACGCCAGCACGTGATCGGCGTTTTGTTCGATTTAGAGAAAGCGTACGACCGTGTTTGGCGTTACAAAATTTTAAAGACATTGCACAATTGGGGATTTTGGGGAAACCTACCCATTTTTATTAAGAATTTTTTATGCCGGCGTGTTTTTAAAGTTAAAGTAGGAAAATGTATTTCTAGATTTTATCCACAAGAGAATGGAGTACCTCAGGGCTCTGTTTTAAGTGTGACGCTATTCGCTATTGCAATAAATGATGTCGCAGAAGGTATCCGTTCTCCCGTTATGGCTTCCCTGTTCGTTGACGACCTGGCTATTTTCTGCCGATCGTCAAAAATTACTAGTGCCTTCAGACTTATCCAATTAACGTTGAACAAGCTGTCCGACTGGTCTCAGAAAAATGGATTTCGTTTCTCCGTGGAGAAAACGAAGTGTGTCCACTTTCACAGGATAAGGGAATTACACGCTCCACCGGCCCTGTATCTCGGTCATCGGGAACTTCCCTATGTAGAATCTATCCGATTCCTCGGGGTGACTATTGACCAACGTTTGACATGGCGTGAACATTTTAAAAATTTAAAAGACAGATGTGTGAAGGTTTTAAACATTTTACGGTTTTTAACGCATTCGACATGGGGTGCGGATCGCACTACAATGCTTTTATTGTACCGAGCTTTAGTGCGCTCTCGGTTGGACTATGGATGCGTAGCGTATTCTTCTGCACGTGACTCGTATATAAAACCATTGTCTGCCGTGCACAATACCGGACTACAGTTAGCCACTGGCGCCTTCAGGACTTCACCAGTCCTGAGTATTTATGCGGAAGCGGGGGAGCCCCCGCTCGCTACTCGTCGAGAAATGTTGACATGCAACTATGTTGCCAAGATTTTATCAGCAAAGAATCACTTGTGCTATAATATTATTTTTAACCCACGGTTTTTAAACGTTTTTAATAGGAGGATAAGAGCAACGAAGCGTCTAAGTTTACGTTTTAAAAATTTCATTGACGAGCGAAGTTTTAACCTACCAGACGTGTACCCGACCGGGTACATGAGAGAACCGCCGTGGTCGATCCCACGGCCAAATGTTATTTTGCGGCTACTCCGTTGCCCAAAATCCTGCACCACATCTACGGAGTACCAGCAGCTTTATAAAGAAATTATCAGTTATCACCACGAGTTTATCCCCATCTTTACAGATGGTTCAAAGTCTGGAACCTCTTGTGGATGTGCCGTGGTGTCTACGTACCACGGAATCATCAAAGCAAGGCTCAATCCGATGTGTTCAGTATTCACGGCAGAATTGGTTGCCATTAAATTGGCCCTGGCTAATATCAAGTGCAGCAATACCTCGTTCTTAATCTGTTCAGATTATGCGAGTGCATTGCAGTCAATCTCTGGGTTTTCACCATCTAACCCAGTTGTACAAGACATCCACTCTTCCATATTATCCCTCAATAGGGAGGGAGTGAAAATATCCTTCTTGTGGATTCCAGGGCACATGGGAATTGACGGCAATGAAAAGGCCGACGCAGCTGCTAAAGAAGCACTAAGCGCCCCAGACCTGACAACATCGCTGGTACCCGTAGATCATCTCAAGAACGACCTCCGGCGCGTGGCCTTGGAAAAATGGAAGGAGCTATGGACTGACCAACATAGCAATAAGCTCCGCGGAATAAAATCCGAAATATCAGCGTGGCCCACTTCCGTCGGGAGAAATCGCAGGGAGGAGGTCGCCATTACTCGGTTGAGAATAGGGCATTGTGCCCTGACCCACTCGTATCTTTTTACTGAAGAGAAAATTCCGCCACGATGTGACGAATGCGACTCTCTATTAACAGTGCGGCATCTCCTGACGGAGTGTGATGTGTATCGGGTAGCGCGGGAACGGCTAGACATCCGGGGAGGAATCGCACAAGTCCTAGGAGATAACACAGAAAACATAAACAAGGTTTTAACGTTTTTAAATAATTATGGATTTTACAAAAAAGTATAAAGTTACTTTACCAATGTGATATTTACCTTAGTATATATCCCTTTTTATAATATCAAATTATCAGCAAGAAATAGTTTTTAGTGGTGCAAAATGACCTCAGCCGTCGACGCACCCAAATTTAAACACTACTACTACTACTCAAGTGATTTGTTTAACAACATTAAGTTATTTAAACTAGAAGAAAAAACGGTGGTGTACTTTACATAAAAAGTAAGCATTTAATAAGGTGTTCTAACCCAATGCTTAGTGTATGACAAACACTACTCATTAATTATTTGTTCTATCTTAAAAATTTGAAGAATTCTGAAAATTCATGCAGTTGAGATGTTAAAGAAAACATTATTTGGGCATATAATATCGAATACCAAGGTAGAATTAAAAAAATTTCGATTTGTGAATATTTCTCAGGGGCTCCCTGATTTTCATCATCACAGCACAAAATCGAGCTCATATTTGATGAGTTCAGCCAAACCAAAGCCGAAGAAAAGAATGCTTTCCAAGTACAATGGATTTAAGAGTCACCAAAATAAGTGCGAGGCGCCACTTTCGATGTTCGATATTTCGACTTCCTATCTCAGTATGTTCTTCCTCAGAAATGAAAACTTCACTATATCCAGATGAAAGCTGCGTTCCCTTTCATTTCCGCAGATGCGATCGAGTTTTTTTTTTCTATCCTCGAGATTTATGCTCCACGGAGCTGAATATCCTTTCTAGATGATTCCCACGAATTTCCTGTATGCTATTAGTTTCCTGCTGTTCCTTCTTCCACTTAAACTTTTCGGATACGTCCTCCTTCCATATGGACTGCAATGTATCATAGCTAGAGCCTAGGCAATAAAGGAAACGTTTCACAATAGGAACGAGATAGTTCAATGGGTTTTTGGCGCTTTGAAGATAATTGCGAGGATCAATACATGAAGTCTTCCAAAAGTCTGCACATTTTTTTTAAATAGCATCATAATGACGCCAAATTATTTGACTAAATCTTTTAAAGTAAGCAACATAATTTTCATACTGAAATCATTGTAATTTTTACAAAAATATTTGACTATTTCATAAACATTTCATCTGTGGAATATCCAAAGATGGGATTACTTTCAATAAAAGGCCATCTATCGAAATCTCGTGAGGGATCGGCTACTCTATTTCCCAACAAAATGTATGAAATTATTGCAAACTGTAATACTATAATTTAGAATTGAAATGAATCGTGCCTAACCATAAAACCTCTATCTTTGACAAAACCTTCAATGTAAAGTCATGTCAAATTTGGTCATACTTCCTCCCATTTATTTAGAACGTAGTCACAAAAAGTGCTGAGCTCTGCAAAGACTTCTAGCTCTGTATTTATTTTCTTTAATTCCTTAATCCAAATAGTATGCATATTTTTTCCTAAATTAAATAAATGTATGAATTTCAGCCGTATTTCTTGTAAACTTGTTCCTTTTAGACAAATATATCTGTAGCGTTTGTATCTTCTAAAATTACTTTGTTGGATATTTTTAATAATGCTTTTTTGCAATGGCTGGATGACGTCACTTTCAAGTATTATATTAACTTAGGTGGTAGTATTCTGCAAAGCAACCGATAAATTGCGTCTTCAATTTTTATCAATGCTGCAGAGGAGACAGTATTTGAGCATAATTTACCAGCTCCTTGGAATCTCCAGAGAAAATAACGTCATATTGCTATGAGGGTTGTGAATCAGTACTTAGTTAAGCTTAATTGCAAATGCGTGACTCATTTCGCACACTAGAAAAAAATTGAAAATCATACAAAAAAGTCACGCTCATGATTAGGGTTTCTTTGTTCTATCACGTCACTATGGTGTACGACATCTAAATTTATCACAATTGACAGCACAGCTTTCGGGACTTTCCACATGCCCAAAATGAAAATAATTGCAAAGAAAGTTTAGACAATCGCTTCAACAAAAGTGAACGGTGGTTCGAGAAACCTCAATACTAATAAATGTAAACATTCTATACAAAGCAACGGAATTCCTAAAACAAGGTGAAAGATTACACTATGCCGACATGATAGGAGTGAAGATAGACTCATGAGTAATAAAAATTTGAAGAATTCTATTCGTATGCACAAAATTTAGAAGTTACATTTGCATTGAAATAGATACGGCTCAGTGTGTACTGCCAAGTGAAGTCAAATCAAAGCCGCTTTGACTTTGACGTCATTGATCATTAATGGATTTGATTGAATGACTTTTCAGCGTAGCGTCATAAGCATTTACAGAGGTAAAGGCGATTTAAAGGTAACTTTACGTTAAAAATATTACCTTTAATGTGTGTTTTTCAACAATTACTTTTGATTAAAAAATTAAAATGAAATCAGCACACAACCACACTGCGTGATTATTTTTAATAAATCATCGCTGCATCACAATAAGTCCTAGAGCAATTAAAGGAAAAGGAGCGGAAGGTATTAAGGAGCCAATCCAGAACTTTGTAATAGTATTAAGCAACAATAAGCCCCTTCCTGATTACCTAGAAGGGAACTTCCTGTCTTCGTGATGAGAAACTTCTTGGCCACGGCTGTTCTTAACGTATTTCATTTCCTGGATATTTGGAGGAGTATAAATAAATGGAAATTGAGAATAGAATGTGAAACGCCAGAACATGCTGGTTGGTTGGTTGGTGAATCTGAAAATTATTCATCGATACCGTTTCCACCTGGCACAAGTGACAACGAGATATCCTTGGTTTCCATTTTTGTTAAGAGGAAGCGCGTGGAGATTTATGTCTCAGCAAAGCTAAGCCGGGCACCCACGGTTAATTATTTCGTAAATTAATTCATGAACAATTCACAAAAACTCTCAGAATCAAAATGCGCGTTCACGTGCCAATTTGCTTTGAATGTCTGTAAATCATCTAACTCAATAAACCTTTGACGAAATACTACGAATGATTGGTTTTTCTGCACTTCAGTCATGCCCTTGCCAGAGACTACATACTTCGACAACTCGAGAAGAGAACGTCACTGAAGTAGGTTGCGACATCTTTACCACCAGTTGAAATAAGGTAAACAGGTATGTATCGTAGGATTGAGCAAATTTTTAATATTTCCTACTTCATTTTAGGGCAGAAGCAGATTTATTTTTTGCAAAACTGTGTTGTTAAAAAACCTGCTAAAAATTTTATAATTAATCACGCATTATTATTAGGGTGCAGCTAGGTTGGTATTTCTACGTGCATTAATGTGAGACACTATGTTCTTGCAATTTGTTGAGCTGATACTTCAGGCTATAATCATTTCGTTGTAATTACTATACTACAGTCTCATATTCTATGAGGAAGACTTTTCGCTATTTCTCTTTTCTCTTCTTTTACTCTTTTCGATTGGGCACTGTAAATGTCTTTACGACAATGCATTCTCGTCAGAGCCAAATTCATCTGAATTTTTCCTGCTCAGGTGATATAGAGGCATGCACTTTCATGAAACTTGTTTCATGAAAATTGGATTTTATGAATAAATTCACGAAATGATTTACTGTGGGACAAGGACTTTAGTCTCCAGCACGCAACAAAAACAATGATTTTTAATGCACTGAGTGGGATTTGAATACAACATTCCTAAGTTACATTGACATTACATGTTATTAAATGGGAGAATAAGAGAAAAACGGGGAGCAATATTATTTTTACATATAATATACATGCGATTTTTGCAGAAAACTTCGATGAAGAGGCTAATTTTTAGCTCTTAGTTGTACTCATGATAAATTCTTGCAACTTTTAATATCGTATTGCGGGAAATATTTTGTTTATAATTCGATTTTCGTAATCGCTTTGTAAGTATCTGAAATTGGAGCGTATAGCTTCAAAATCGACAAATTTTGCATTATTTTAAAGAGAGAAATTTGTAATGACCTACTTTTCAAATGTCGCACCGGCTTTAAATGGGGACTTATGTCAGATGCATTTATGATTTAGGTTATATAATAAACATATTTTAAAGAAACACAGCTATATACTAGTTGAAGAATGTTTTTATCCCAACCTCTCCTTGAGTGTATAATGACTGATACATAGTGTAAGTACACAAGCACGACAATTTTGGGAGAATTGATTAAAGGTAGTTTCATTGTAAAATGACATAAATGTCATTTTATGCATATTCTGGATAATTGTCTGAAACATAAAGAAAAAATGTCTGAAACATCTAAAATGAACAACAGAATGTTACCTTTCCACGCAACATTTATCACAAATTGAACTTAAAATTACATGGTGGTAAATGCGAACGTGATAGAAATGCGGGGAAAATAGTATTATTCTATCTAATACAAATGCCATTTTCACGGTAAACTGATTGTATGAAGCGAATACATCAGAAAAATTGATAAAAAATAAAATAGCTGCATAGACGCCTTATATAATGAGTTGTTAGATAGTTACTGCGATCATTGAAGTCAAAACGTAGTAATTCCAAAGAAATGGCGCTCCAGTCGGCGTTTATGGCTATAAAAATGGATGCATTGATTATATATATTCGTGGAATAAGATGGATATTTTGTACCTCAATTTTGATTTTCGATAGCAAACGCATGTCATCAGCGAAAGCAGGATTTTCTGCAGGGTTGCAAAGAAATAGCCTTCAAAAATGCATGCTTCTCATTGGCAGCGATAAGTGCAAAAAAACGGAAGGTAAGGTTGCAAAACATAAGCTTTCCGGAGAGCTGTAAGAAATTTAAAGCATCACATGTCAGAGTGTTTCCAGACAAGGAGACGGTTGATTTGCTAATGCCTTTGACAGGAAGTTATTTTCCTACGGCTGCGAGATGTATCAATTCAATCTTGCTCGGTTAGAAACTTCGGGCCAAAAATAAATGCGCTCCGAAAATGCTACCTTAACAAAGGCACCAACTGCCAGCAAGCGAAGTATTTCATTGAAGTGTCCCTCAGCCCTGTCTATTTAACTCGAAGAGGAAGGAAAAATGACGTCTTCACGGCGCATTGGAGCCAAAGGAAAGCATCCAGGAAGAAGGAAAGAAAATTAAACCTCTTGAGTATATTGACTTTTAATGCCACTCCTCCACGCTAGTCTTTTTTGAAGAGCGTAGTTACATAATGCAAGCCTTCACCACTTAGAAAGGCCGTACTTCACCGTGAGAGAGGAATCCCAAGGATTACAATTCCTCCGAATGAAGTCAGCGTGGAATTGGAGGAACGAATTAGATCGGAAATCTTTCAGACTCTCTTGAGGGGAGAGGAAACTTACTATTAACAATCAAGTGGGAGCTTAAGAACGATAACATGAACCAAGCAGGCTTCTAAACTCATTCCCAGGATCGTATGTCTTTCCTTTTGCTCCGCTATCTTCAACCAGTTCATGATGCCATTACCACTTATTTCTTGCTATCGGTCCCATTATTCTCGCTCCGATCCCAGAGAATACAATACCATGAAGGAATATTGAATACGAAAATATGGTAGAGAAGTTGGAAATGCGCAAGCATAATGTCATGATCAAGTTATTACAACCATTCATTCATTTTTTTATTTTTTACTACTCGTAAGTTAAGGATACGAGAGATGCTAGAATTTAGAGATTTGAATAAGTGAAGAATCTAAGTGCAAAATTCTACAGAGGAAAAATAATTCACTTCCACAATTGTGAAGTTTAGTATCATTTAGGTTTGTATTGGAAAGGGAGAAAATTAAGGTATTCATCCCAATTCTAATAATTACCACATGGTATCACAACGATGGATGGAATTACAACGATGGCATCTTTGCAATGGCACCGAACCCATTTTTACCCCAGCACGGCGGTAGCGTATGTAGCGTTGTTGACCTAAGCCTAATAAAGGGTTTCTTATGTGTGTAACGGGCTTAAAAAAGAGAAAAAATCAGAATAAAACCACCAAAATGATAAATAAAACAACAATCATGTAAAGAGCTCTTCACCATTTCAAAGGAATTGGGATAGGAATGTTATTATTATCCAAAATTTAAAAAACTTATTTTGACAAGGCTCTGGAAAACTGGACAAAAAAAGAAGAAGAAATGGGGCTGCAATAGTGAGAAGTGAAATAATTCAGCCTATATTTTCCGGGTGACCAGTTAGAAATAGCAGAGGACCAAGAGGACCTAAAATATATGATCAAAAACCTGCAGAGGAATATGAAGCAATGGGTGATAACCAATTTAAAAAATTTAGAATATATATTTTAAAGGAACGATGACCAAGAAGGTCATGAGCTAGGTAATGAAACCATATATAGACTAACTGCATATCAATACCCAGGAGCACTACTTAACAAACAAGAAAGTAGCAACGGTAAAATAAAATAACGTACCTATCAACGAAGGAGGAAAGACGATTTTATCGTTAAACTCAACTATACACAACAATTGCAGAGGAAAAAAGAAAAGAATATATAAAAGTAAGATCCAAAGCATAACCACGTAATACGGAATCGAAGCATGGGAAATGACAAAGATGAGTCGAAATAAACTTACGCCAAACGAAATAGGATTGTTGGGACGAAGTGGCATAAGATCTGAACTAGAAAATATCAAAAATAAAACTATTAGACTAAATGTTAATATTACCTAAATTTTATTAATTATTAGACTGTTAATGTTATTATTACAATGATTTGGACACATAAAAAGGCTTAGTGACACCAGATGGCCAATAAGAGTTTAAGAATGTAAACCAGCCGAAAGAAGAAAAATAGGGACACCTAGTACAAGTTGGAGGAATGATATTAACGAGACGATGGCCTCAAGAGAATTGGAAGAAAGAATGTGCAGCAACAGTACATAAAGGAGACGTCACTTAAGTTTGAGAAAAGGTGATTAGGGTTAAAGTCAAGGAATATGACAGTAATGATTAAGCCCGTTTTACATGTAGCTTCGGACGGTGTGTACAAATTATTAACACCTAGTTTCAGTTTTCAGTTAGGGATTTCACTGTAGCCCTCTGTAGCGGGGCAATATAACATGGGGTGATCTCGAACATGATTTGGGAAAGTGTGTGGAGTAATCCCTCATAGTGATTTAATAAAGTATTTTAATGCATTTCAGGTAATTTACTATAATCTATATTTACTAATACGGTCATATTTAATAAAAAAATGATGTCATTAAATATTGCAATCATACGACGATAATGGAGGTTGGAGTAATGAGTAAAATTCTTGAGGGGCAGCAATAAATGATACTATAAATTACAATAGAAGAAGGGACCAGATGAAAGCTTTGCCTGCGTCATCTGCCAGTAACGTGTAAATGCAATCACTAGCTATTTTATGTTTTGTATTTAGATAAAGATTTGATTTAATTTTTTAAAGTATTTGTGTACATGTCGAGATCTCTCCAAATTCGTAGAAAAGTGGATATTTTTCATATTATCTATTTTTGCTTTCTTATGTTTATATTCTATATTCAAAAAGTAATATTCATGTTATGATATTTTCTAGTAATTATTATTTGAGAAATCTGCAAAATTTACCTGAAATTTCATTTATTTCTTTCAAAAAGATTCCGGATGTCCATAAACGACCTTATTTCTTTCCGTTTGACTCACCTGGTATCTTTTCAATTTTTAAAAAACTATTTAGTTGGTTAACTTTTTCAAATTGCTGCTGTTTTCTTGCAAATAAAAATAATACCTTTCCACCAATCAACTTATAAGTTTTCCAACAGGAGATTGCAGTCGCCTTAATGCCAGTTGACTCTTGTGCCATCTTTTCAATTTTTAGTTCAAATGTTTATTTAGTTGGTTACATTTTTCTAATTACTACTGCCTCGGCACTTCAAAATTGAGCAACTTCCACAGTGATAAGATTTATTACGACCTGTTTTGCTTTTTACGGCATCTTCAGGTGCTGTTCCTGCACCTGACAGGAGAAGAGCAGGGTCGGTGAAAGAAAGGAGAAGACGACGAACGAAAGAAGAGAACGCGATGGACTCATGTGGCATCTATCCGCGTAAAATCAGATGCCTGCACAATTTAAATCTAAAGTTAATTTACTATATGTATTAAAATGTAAATCAAATGTACCTGCAAATGCAAAAATGCAAATTAAAGAGGGGTAAACGAGAGTACATACCCTCAGATATAATGTATAAATAGATGACATGCAACATTTTGAATGTTTCTTGCTGCAGCCATTAATTCAGTTGATGATATTTTAAGCTTGTGAATGTTCATTTTTATGCAATAAAGCATGTTTCTATCAATGAAAAAAAAACCTGACCTGCACAGCAAGAGCAGTTATGTTACGTTTCCACTCAATCACGCCTGAAACCTCAGATTATGTTACTACTGTCTCCTTGCGAATAAATAGAAAATATTTCCATGAATCAAGTGTTAAAGATGTTTTTCATTATTGGATATTTTCATCACAGTCGCATAAATGCATGGCTGACAGTATTGGCGTTAAATTAAATACCGAACGAAAGAATACAAATGAGTTAAATATGATCACAATAGGAACAAGCACGCAGAAATAGGAAAAAAAAGTCTTATGTTATGAGCCCGATAGGCATATCCTGGCTTGAGTTTAACAGTCACGACATGATGTCGGGTAGAATAGAAGGAAAGCGAAACTGCGAAAAGAGAAAGGGATGGGAGATGGTTACTAAGTTCGAGAGGAGGAGAACAGGAGAGAACAAGAGGGGGAATGTTGTGGAGAGGATGTGTTTGCCGTAAAAAGGGTTCAGGAGATTGGTGAAGAGGCTGCGGAAGACTTGAGAGAAGGGAAACCTTGCAAGAGGAGAAGTTTAAGACGTGAATAATTTAGGAGACAGTGGGGGTCCCTCGTTTCTAAATAGAGATATAGGGTAATTCGACTGAGGATCCGAAAGGAATAGCTCGAGCCTTTTCTCACGATCGCTGATTCCCCTCCCCCAACCCATTTTCCACTTCCTCTCAAATCCCTCCGGCCAATAAGATCCAAATCCTCCCTTCTACCGGTGGCCCTCCGGCTTTCAAACAGAGAACGTCACCCTTCCATGAATCGAACGGGCGTCAGTACGTGGGCATAACCACTTGCAGTAGTTTTACTCTCCCGATAGGCAGAGACTTACGCTTAACTTCTATATGAGAGTATGGAACGTTATCCCGGACTACGTCATTAACTGCAAAAATGAAAACAATTTAGTTTTCAAATAAAATCCATTGTTTCTAGTGGGATACCCTGCAGTATTTCTAATCTTCATTAATTTAAGACGCTGAGATGTTTGTAGTAGACAACACCAGTTTTCAAGACAATTCTTAGGTATGTTTCATAAAAATGCTGCCATTTAATATCAAGTTAGACCGTGTGTCCAAAAATATTTAAAAGTGTGTTCATGAACTGTCTGTGAAAATTTTTCTCTGTATCAATAGGAATAAGACTGAATGAATATCATATTGATTTACGAATTTTTTGTCACATCATATTCCCAGAAGGGTCATTTGCTGTAAATTACCTCTTTAGAGAACTCAGCTAACAAGAAACGGGGAAGTAAATATTCTACATAGTAAACTAGCCAATGACATTTCGTAAATTATATCACTAATTTTGGTTCATTGACGTTTACAAGCTACCATAGCCGATGAAAGTTTTTTTTTCAGAGTTAAGAAACGGGATTTACAATAGAAAAATCCATTCATTTTGTATTATCTCATATGAAAATGTCAATCTTGTCAACGGATATAAATTAGTAATATGATTATGATAGTAATATGATTATGATTATGATAGTAATATCTGAGTGTTTTTTAAGCTTTCCGCATTAATCGTGCTTTTATGTGATTTTTTGATGTCGTAATCCTAACCATATGGAATAGTATTTTTAATAGTAATGAATGTGGCGTTTTGGTCGCACCTATCGTTGAATGGTAAATTATTTGCACCAGTATGTTTTGAATTTTTTCACAGCACTTTCATATGCTTGCGACATATACGGTATGATTGCCTTAATTAATTTGTATATCGGAGCATGATATTGGTAATGGCATATGAAAGATACGCATCACATTCAGTTCTTGAAAAATGAGATATGAAATAATTTTTCAAGCTTATATACATAATAGATGCATTATCACATTTCATTTTATTTAAAGTATGCCCTAAAATAGCCTGTTCAACTCGAAGAGTGTGGTATACGAACGCATTTACTGTCCAGAATTGGGTAATTTTCGAAATTATTCCGTATTCATTGTTTTCCTGCAACATTATTTATTTCGGACTGCTACAGAGGTAACTTCCGCCTTATGGCTGCAATCGAAAACTGTAAAATAGCCTTCTATACATCGATTGATCGACAAGGGATTTCAAATATGAGATTTGATTTTATCGAAGAATCTAAATGCTATTTTCAGACAAAAAAGAATCGATCTATCACTACCCCTATCTTCCTTTAATGCCGAAGTCCGCGCTTACATATTTAAGTGCTACTCGCGAGCGACTTATAAGGCTTTTGCTATCGAAGCACCTTTCTGTGTAAATCCGAATCGATATTTCTAAAATCTCGTTCGATACATCGATTTATTGCAAAGACCCACCTCACTACCACTACCATAAAAGTCCGCGCTTACGCATTAAAGTACTACTCGCGAGCGACTTATAAGGATACTGCAAGAGATGCGATTTCCTTATGCAAAGACGCTTTAAGCGGCGATTACACACAGGAGTTAACTCCTATACGAGTCCACTTGGAAGGTGAAACTTGGACGTGTATCATATCTACTCCTATAGGAATTCGCCATCGATGGCGGAATTCGATACTTGGATGGAGTGGCCGCCATCCTAGTTGTGGTTCCAAGTGGAGACGACGGGATATAAATTGATCAGATAGGAGTCAAGTCTTGTGTGTAATCGCCGCTTTATAGTCGTTTTCAGCATCGATGGATCGAAAATTAAGTTCCATGCATCGATTGAACCCAAAGACCCGCCTCACCAGTGCTTTCAAAGAAGCCCGCGCTAGCACATCAAAGTACGACTAGCAAGCTACTTATAAGGGTACTGCAATAGAAGTTGCTTCTATGGGTAAAGACACCGTGAAGTCGCCTTCAGCATCGATGGTTGAAAAATCGTGTTCGATACAACGATTGATCGAAAAGACCCACCGTTCCAGATCCTGATTCCCTCCTTCTCTCCTTCCACCTTCAGCCACTTCCCGCTCCACGGGCCGGAATTTCCTGGTTTAGCGAGGAGTACCGGGTCATTAAAGGAATTTATCAGGAAGAGCGTAAGAGAGGCCGTTCGCTCAAGTCTCCTTCTCCTTCAGTTCAGCCTCTCTCCCTGCCCCAAATGCCTCCAGACTGAAGGAGGCAGGTTTCCGGTCCTTTCTTCTTCTTTTTTTATATTTTTTTAAATCGGAGATAGATGAAGGTGGTGGGGATGTCACTTCGGCAGCCGATTCCCTGCGACCCTAAGACCCCTCTATCCCGAAATAAAAATCCCTATCCCGAACCTATTTTTAAAAAGGCAGGTTTTTTTGGGAGGGAAGAGAGAGGGAGAAGAGAGGCGAATAAAAGGATCCCTTTCTTTTGTTCCCTAAATGTCGAACGGCTTTTGAATTTACCGGTTGCGGCACGATAAATAAGCAGGAGATTGGTTGGGCTGCGGGAATTTCTTAAAGAAAAGGCCAACAAAACAACTTGTTAACAATAAACCACCACCAAGGCGTCAGAAATCTTCCGGAGGTTTGGGCGTAAAATGATTTAATGTTTACAATTAATTTTTTACATTCATTTTTAATTTTAACATTTCTATATAAAGTATATAAAAACCCTATTAAATTGCTTCAGTAAATTCTTACCTTACATATCATATTTTTTTTTCAGACATATGTTTTGAAACTTGAATGGTTTGGGAGTTAACTTCGCGGAATTGAGAGCACTTGTTTGCATAAATATTTTTTTATATTACAAGCATTTGATATTCGCAACTTCAACTGGTCTTAACGATATTGGGTAATTTTCAAGGGAAATTACTTTGTTCACCGTTTTGAGTTCTTATTGATACTTATTCGATTATAAGAAATAGAGGGGTCAGGGAAGTGATGACCTTGGTAGAGGAAAAATTACGTGAAAATTAAGAGAAAAGTATAAAAACAGACCCAAAGTCAAATAGCGTAAAAACTTTGTAAAATTGAAATTACATTCGTGGTCCATATTCGTAAAATAGGCATTTTGAGATCCATAATCAAGATGTTCTAAAAATGGAAAAGCTCTTAACGGAAAATTTGTCTGGTTTGAGGGTCAGATGCGAGATGAAGAGTGTATCAGGGAAAAATGTGATTCCCCTTGAAAATACCCAAGAGAGTTGAAACCAGTGGTGAATATCAAATTTATTGAATTAAAAAAAAACATTTATGCAAACATGTGCTCCCAATTCCACGAAGTTAACTCCCAAGCCATTCGAGTATCAATACTTATGTCTGAAAGAAACGATATGAAAGGCAAGAATGTGCTAAAGCTATTTAATAGGGTTTTTATATATTTCTACATAGAAAGTTTAAAATTAAAATGTATCTAAAATATTCAAGTATTAGACTTGACGTGAAAAAAACCGCGTTTTTACCAAGATTACGCATCATATGCAGACATGAGTTTGCTTGTTTTTTTCATATTCTTCTCCCACTAACAGTACAAAATACTATCAAGCACCTATTTTTTCCAGTCTTACAATAGGGTACAGCAAGAATATTGGCGTGCATTCTACATTTACCAATTCTGTTCATAGCACGAAAGGCGAGAATGGACAAGGAAGAGGAAAAACAATATTCTTTCTCCCACTCCACAATATTTCCGAAAAATGAATGTATGAAATTATTTTTTCAAGGAAACTGAAGTGCAACGCTAGAAAACTATGAACCTATGATTTTTTTGTAAATTATTTCTGTTACTTAAGTGAAAACACATGAATGGAGCTGCTGTTGGCTTCATGGGCTGTAAAAAGTATTCACAAAATATTCGTTCACAATGGCGAAATTCTATGCAGGAAAACTCATTCGCCTTGACCGGGAATAGAACCCGGATCCCTCTATATCCTTTCCTTTATCCATTTAAACTACTGATGCTTCCTAATCTCCTGTGTATTTATGTGGACTGAAAAGGAACAAGCTGTTCAAGACTGCCAGACAAAAATGCAACGAACAGCACAAATTGTGGGCTGCTTCTGCCACATTCCGCGAGATTAAAGCCAAGCTTTGAACAAATCAGGCGTTCACTCATTTTGACTAATTTAGAGGATCCCAATGCTTTCTTACTTACTCGTAGCTGAGATGGGCCTTAAATGAATACAGTACACTTAAAAATAACGAAAATTAAAGGTTTAATTTTCTTAGAATTTTGCTTTAGTAGTCAGTGGTAAACTTCCTAAATGAATAATTTTGTCTAAGAGTACCATTAGAAATGCGTTCGGGAGCCAGATGAGTACAATAGATTCAGTTTGGTCTCTATTTGTACAGCTTACAAAACTACCAGTTTTTCTTATAGGTAAACTTGTGCAACCAATACGCCAGCAGTGTGAGGTGGAGGTGATTGGTAGCTACTATTTCAAGAAGAGTTTATAAGAAAATTCGAACAGAACAACTTTTCAACAATGACCTATCGCTAATCGTCGGGAAAGTCGACGACTGAAGCGTAGATCTTTAAAATCTGCCAATAAATACGCTTAAGGATGGACACAGAAAGTTCTTCTCACAGATCGGAGACACGGGGTATTGGAAAAACGGATAAGGAGCTATATCAGAAGCTCAAAAAACCTTGTGTTACTGATTGAATGGACGAATAAAAGTCAGCAATGGGTAAGTTTGCAGAAGATTAGAAGATGGATGTTGTAAGAAAGAGAGTTGTCTGAATGATTGGCCACGCCCTGAGATACAATGAAATCGTAAGGAGAATGGTGGAAGGAAATGTCCCTCTAAAAATAATCTATTAAATGTAGGAAAACAAATAAGCACTAGGAGTATGAAAAATGAGAGTATTACATAAATGAGCTTAAATAAATAAAGGAGTGAAACAATAATGATGCCTTTCACCAGCTATGCCGGAATAGATTCCTGGAAGAGGAAGTCAAAGAAGGCCAGGATATATGAGAATCAAACGAATTAAGGGGGAATGGGGAAGGAATCCACATGATTCGTCTCCCTAATGAAATCCCTGGATCGTAGCAGATAAACCAAAACACCTGCAAGCTTTCTTGAACTCAATTAATTGAGCACTACAAGAGTACAATATAAACACTAACGGGAATAAAAGAAAATCTTAGTAGTGAAAGAGAGAAGTTGAGGGCAGATCTCACGATGCAAGGAGAGGTGCTTTACCAAGTGAAATCTTTCACTTACCTTGGAAGCTGCAAGAAACTGGAAGGAATTTGGAATACGGGCACCAATTTAAGAATGGATCAAGCCAAGAATGCATTCATGATGAAAAAAAGCTATTATGTTTAAACATAATAGAATTAACAAAATGAAAAATTATCTGAGAACGTCTCTGGCTTAACTAAGTGTAATTTCTTAATGATGAGGGTAAAGAAAACTGAAACACCCTAAAGAAATATATCACCTGACGATAATGCACAACGTCGAAACCATTGTTAGAAGAGATAAAATATACACATTTTTGTGGAATTGTAGTGTTTCCTTTACTCCCATCTTCGTGTTGAGTGTTTCTGTCTATAGTTCAGGGAAATTGACCACAGAAAAAACGTATTGGAAACTTTTAAGCTTTTTAAACCTGGTTTTAGAGGCGGATGCTGAAGTTTGAATGGACGGATAGGAATAGAAACGAGGAAATGTACAGAAAACAGAAGGGAAGAACACCGTATGGAGTACTAACAGGAAGACAAGGTCCAGATGGATAGCACTTTGAAACACAACGAAGTGGAAATAGGCATAATAGAAGGAAAAGTTCCACGAGGTAGAAAGAGGGATACATACATTAGTCTACCAAAACTGGATACGATACTGAAGATCTACCACAGCATAAATGAGGTTGTAGGGAAAAGGGGGCCATGGATGGCTAGAGTTTATCATTCTTGGGATTGAATGACTAATGATGACGTTGATGTTGAGAGAAGACTATGGATAATGGAGTATGAATGGAGTAGGATGTGGATAATAACTATGGATAAGCGAGGTGAATTAAGTGAGAATTAAAAATTACGTTTCCATTGACGAAATGTTTTCCTGAAAACCTCATTTTTTCGTAAGTACAAGGGTGTTCTAAATTCCAATTTCGTTGAAGTTTTCTCCGTTCTTATACTCAGATACGGAAAAGCGGTGGCCTATTCCTGTAATTTTTCTTGTGATGCCCTATGTTATTTACTATTCCGCCAACCTACTTCCTCAAGTCATTGAATCAACTATGTCTGTTCTTTTGACAGTATTCTCCACAAATCCGTAACTTGCAATATCCCAATCTTCAAAATATTACCTTTTCATGACGTGATTTATGTGTTAAATATGATAACTATAGTGAAATTTTAATAGGGGTACGTTTCATCGTATCCTCTCCATGGGTGGTTAATGAATGGTATAATGATATTTTTAATTTGCACATAACAACACGGGATTTCTTTTTACTTGATGAAGCAGTTTTAAATTTTCCTCTTCCCGTTGAATTTCAACTCTATCCAAAATAATATTCATAACGTTGACATAAAGAACCACACTCTGAACCCTTCCTTCCGATACACAATCCCATTTTTGGATCTCCATTACCTTAGAATTCCACCGTAAATTTAAGCCCAGCGAGAAGCCGCGACGAGGAAGTTGTTACGACTCGATAAAATTTATAAAACCACTCAAATATTCAATTTTCTCTCGTCGGCGCATACAAGATGTAAGCTTCACTCTCTCTAAGGGCCTGTGTTTATTCCAAAATCCCATCATCGCCTTGATTCAACGATTCTAAGTAAAATTCCTTCCCTTGGTAAAAGAACACCCACGAATGAGAACGTAACACTGTGGTAACTGCCAAGAGGAAGACTGTAAATGCGTTGGTATAAGGGCCCCCATCATCCAAATATATACACCCTACAGAAATGGAGACCGGAAATCATATTTCACAAACATATTCGAGCATTCCCGAAATAATCATTTATAATTGAAAAATATATTGTGCCCATTTGATATAAACGGGGAGGAGAAAAAAATTGTTTTATAAGAGTAAAATAGTCCTGCCAATATGACATTGAAAATTTATATACCTAATGGGAGTCATTTTCCACGTATGGAGAGGTTGGGGTTAAAAATAGCATAACCAAAATCTCGGTGTGATTCTGATTTCTTGATCATTTAAGCTCAATCATAAGTTTCTCGGGCATAAAAGTTCCTATTTAAAGTCTCTGCTGTGATCGTCAAGTTAAAAAAGTTTCTGCTACTGTTAAAATAGTGGAGAACTCGGCAATTTTGGAGTCAAAAACTTAAATTTTATAGGCAAGAACAAAGCAATTACGAAAATCAAATATAAGCATCAAAACTTTTGTTCATCCGATATTTTAAAAAATTCACTTGTATTTCATGAGTGCAAGTAATTTAAAAAATCAAAAATATAAACCTCTGCACCGAATACAATGCTTTTATGGACGTAATAATTGGTTAAAAAGGGCCCACTTATGAGCCTCTTGGGAATTTGTAATATAGCCTATATATCCTATTAGGCCTTAAGAAAAATGTGTGCCAAATTTTGCCTGAGACTGTCAAAAGATTGGAATGTCTACATGGATAAAATAAACAGTATTTCAATTTTATAGATATTTATTGAGACATATCATTGGCAATAATCACGCTGCAAATCTCCTAGTGATGGCAGATACTGTGTCACTTGTTCAAGGCGTGCGCAGTCTGGCACAGGCACGAAGACGCTCTTATAGAAGGCTGTCGTAAAACAAAAGACGACGAGTAACATGATATGACACACTGTATCATACTATCTCACTCATCGTACTATCATTGACACAGAAATTAAGGAATCGCGTCGTATATTTTGGTTCCCCTAACTGATGGGGAAACGTTTGGCATGCAGCAATCAGCGTTGCTAGAGAGAGGGTTCTTAAATTGCTTATAGAAACGACGCTTGAATACATGGGAAACGAACGAAGTATATGTGTTTAATCGCTCTTTATACACAAACTCTTTCATTTAAACTGTGTACCTTACATTTATGTGTACCTTACATCTATGTGTACCTTATATTTATTGGAGGAGAAGTTAAGGAGAGTTGAACATACATTTTAGCGTTTTTGGCGATATGGAAGTGTACTATTTTTGAAATAATAAACATGCAAGTGCAATCGTTTTGTCACGAAAGATACGATAATGGGCAGTATTGAGAATAAAACATTACGATGAATTGGTCATTTCTTAAGAACACCAGAAATTTGATAGCCCAAACGAATATTGCAGTAGATTCCATCCGGAAGAAACAAACGTGGTGAACCTACGCAGTCATGGATGGAATATATAAATATAGCTATGGAGATCAGAGAGCTAAAGGATCAAACCAAGTAGCCTGGGATAGAAAGGCTTGGAGAAGGAGATTGAACAGCCAGCATATAGCAGTATGGTTATATGTTACATGTGTGCACAATGTAACATAGAGAATTTGTACGTACTATCAAGCCGACATATATTTATCTACAAGTATTAATTATTAATTTCAGCTAAAATCATTCTGCATAAATATGTTTCGGCGTATTTATCTTCGAGAATTTCATATGCTTCAATGCTAACTCCATCCATCTTACCGCATTTTTTCAGAAATTAAAAATGGGCGAATTAGCCTCGTTCACAGTATCTGGTGACCTATATGGTATCATTGTTTCCTCCTTCCCCGAATCCTACGTTTGAGCCATTAACTCGAGCCGCGAATGAATTCCTGGAGAGTGAGCCCTGAGGGAAACAATATCTCGAATAAGGAAAACCGACAAGGAAGAGACGTGGATGACATTTGCTGAAGAAGAACAGTGAAGCATCTCACAGGCAGTTGAGCTAATTTATACTGTAATCCACATGTTTAAATTGGCGGTGGTAATTCTATAATACATCATTCAACGGGGTTGGAATTTTGAGAGAGAGAAAGAGAGAAGAAAAATAGTGGAAACTCTCTTCACTCTAGTTTGGATAAACAACTAACACACTTGGCCAAAACCGAGCGATTTTTTGTATCCCCTAAGCGCGGGCGTGTTAACCCATGACGAAAATTAATGAGACCAAAAAATATTCAGTCAATTATACCCTGATGCAAATAGGGACTCCGCGGCTCCGACACTATTTTGCTTTTAGCTTGACAAACAACACCTCGCTCTTTAGCGCGTTTGGGGGAAACCAAAATTAGGCACTTGTCAACCACGGCTGAAATTGGGCCAAACTGTGATTCCCGTGGATCCAGTTAAACAGGGGAAATGACTAAAGGGCAACCGTCGCCATGTTTTAATGCAAATGTAATTGTGTTAGGCAAATGCTTTCCCACGGTTTCATCCGCGTAACCGGAGAACACTCATTTACCGAGCCATAAATTAATTGCGAGCATTCATCCGCCTTGGGTATGCGTTAATTAGAGGAATTAGAAAAAAAAGTTAATGCTGATTAAAAGTGGTGCGACCCCATAAGTGCGAGAGATAACAGGCTAAAAAATGCACATGAATTTTTATTGCGTTTAGTTTAGTATAATATACGTATAAGTGACAAAATATTAGGCCAATATATAGCATCAAAGTACGGCGTAAATCATAACTAATTCTCTATTTTAATCTTTCCCTGCCAGAGGTTTGCGTACGTCAAGCACATGCTTGGGTTATGCTATTCTTATGGGTTTCAGGGTCGCGCTTTGGCTACATGCCAGAACCTATCCACAGTAATGACCGTTTCACACGTTACTCGATCCAGAAAAGGTTCAAGAATGCGTCCTATTATGGTAGTTTATAGTTTGTTTGATAATGAAACAAGTGTGCTAGCTGGCAGACATGATCGCTATCATACTTTTTGAGCTATTTTATTTCTTATTGTTAATTTGATACTCCCTCACTGTAGAACCACGCAACCGTTGATCTATTACGTTAACTTTTACAGTCCCTGTACGATCTTCAATTTTTTTCACCTCATATATCTTCTTGCGGCTATCAGTAGCTAACTTGCAGTGAAATAAAAATAGCTGAAAATATCCTGTCAGCTGTTTAAGTTTCCTATTGTCATAGACTGCATGATTCAAAATTATAGGAGACGCGTTACGTTAAGAATGAAAATATCCCTTTATTGCAAGTGCAGGTTCAATGATCGTGTAAAACTTTCCAATGTGGCTCTAGCCATAGAATATTCTTACTTCCCAATTTGTTACAAATATTCCTATAGATGATATGAAAAAGTGATACGTATAACATCGGTGGCTAATGGTGTAGGCATGAGAATCATATTTGTCCGTTGTAGTAGAATGAGGTTATTGCAATATTATCTTGGGAAGTAGATAATAATAGGAAACGCAAATGGAAACACGTATAAAAATTTCTCGTCTGTATTAGTGTCTTTCAAACTAATATTAGCAAAATGCTGAGTTAGGGCAGAAAAACTCAGGGAAAGGTACCAGCGATCAGAATAGGAACTAATCAGCCATATCACAACAACATCATGTTAAAGGAGCATTTGGAGAACCTCTGCTGCTATTAATCTTCTTTCCAATTGAATATGAAATAACTGAAAAAATAATTGGAGCTTCATAAAGTTGCTTGGCAGATTTTTTTAAAGCTAGATAATTGCCTATCTAAAACTGGCGAACTCAAGGGCTAGATTGGAAAGAAAAAAGTATTTATTTAACCAAAAAAGAGTCATTTAGATGAAAATAATCTGTGATTGGAGCATTTACGACCTCAAAAGTCATAAAGATGTAACTTATTATGATAAGAGCAAACTTTGTTCACATTTTACGGGCGAACGACAGTAGCACCAGATCGGAAACCATTAAAAGGTAGGGAAATGAGACTCTGCTGAAAGACTTCTGAATGGTCGAGGGGTTGATTCTCCAAATAATCGAGACGTTAATTTAGATTATGCTTTAAAAAATTTTCTTGGGTCATAAACTCAAAAGAAGAAACCCAGAAACTCTGAATCCTAAATTACGATCCAAAATGGAATGTACGGCGGAAACGACAAACCCCTGAGTTAAGAAGAAAATGACAATTAATTAATCAAACAAATAATTTTTCTGCTACGTTATTACAGTAGTATCCCTTTACTTCCGTAACATATTACCTTTTTGGAATACATATATGGAAATATAGCAAGTATCTTTATTTCCATAATGAATAAAAACATTTCTGTAGCGACTTGTGGCATTCTATAATGGAAAAGGTTTAACCAAGGCATACTTTTACGGTACCACTTAAAACCCGGGTTTCAATGCTTTCGCGTCATCATCAGGTGATTTTGACAGATTTAAAAGCCCTTACATATAGAAAGAAGGAAAGGTGAGAGGGAGATAATCGGTTATTAGAGGGTGGTGGTGTGATTGGGGGTTGAAGGTCAGAATGGTGAAAGGTAGGATGAGGGATGTTCGGTGTAGGGGGGAGGGCTAAGCGAGAGGCAGCTGTGAGGATGGGAGAGGAGTCAGGGTACAAATATTAATTTAAAACGGTCACATCAGGATCATAATATCTTTTTAATATTTCGATTTGCTCATGAGAGTCAAGTTCACGCCTATTGTTTGGAAGACAAAAAATTTTAATATTTAGGTATTCTTCTCGGGCTTTGCACCAGGCTTCATATTGTCCGACGTTTCGGAAAACGACTTGTTTTCCATTTTCAAGGCGTGTTGCTCTCTCTGTGTAGGATTATACATTGAACTGAATTGACCGTTTGATGAGTCCAACAATTAAGCTCAGGTGTCGTCTGATTGGCTGATGTTCATTTGAAATCTCTTCTGTTTTTATGCAATTTATTATAGGTGCCCAAGTATTGCTCAGATGAAAGCCAGTATCCCGATTGAAATTTTTTGGATTAAGACGGATTTCGATGGCTTCCTTGATTATGCGGGCCCAGTAGCGTTGTGAGCAGCCAAGACTTTTTGCATTTCCCCATCGAATGGCATGATGTTGATTGATGCTATGCTCCGCCACTGCCGACTTCTCTGGTTGCGCTAATCTAAAATGCCTTCGGTGCTCTCTCAGCCTCGTCTCAACCGTTCGGCCTGTCTCCCTCACATATATTTTTCCGCACTCGCATGGAATCTGGTAAACTCCTGGTGTCTTCAGGCCGATTGGATCCTTCGCCTTCACCAGTCGGTGCCTTAATTTAGGTGGTGGTAGGTGGATAGTTTGAATGTTATACCGTCGTAGAATGCGGTGGATCTTGCCCGATATAGTTGAAACATAAGGGATAAAAGCTTTGGCCAATGGTTTTTCAGGCGGCTCCTCCGGGCAACTCTCCTGTTTCGTTTTCCGAAACGTCGGCCAATATGAAGCCAATTTCCTGGTGCAAAGCCCGAGACAAATACCTAAATATTATTCATCGGGAAAAACTTAAACCGTATAAAATATGTTAACATTAAAATCAATTTGGTGGTCATGAATTATAAGACCAATATCTACAGAAGAAAAATTTTGATAAATTCAATTTTATCAAAAAAGTGGTCGTGAAAAGGAATCATATGAATTAGAATATGTCTTATGTATGATGATTTATAAGAAGTCTTCTACCCCCTCCCCTTCCTTCTACGGTCTTTGTAAGGGATTAGAAAGGGATTTCCAATTAGGGATTACAAATCTACCGAAATCACCGGATGATGACACTCGGGTCGTGAATTTTATGTATTAAGCAGTATAGTAAAAATTTACCTTTATGAAACTTATTATTATAATATTAATGGTAAATATTTTCCATTCTGTAGCAAGGACTTGATATAGGAAAAAAACTATTTATCTACTCTAGCACATTTTTCAAATTTCATTTCTTAGCGTTAAAGGGTTAGAAGACAAAAAAGATAATTGAAAAGCTTCACATTCTGAAAAAAAATAGTAGGCAGTATGATTTTTCCATCATGACAAATGTTGAAAAATTGAGGTTAAAAAGTTAAGAGAAAGAGAAACTATGACGTTTTTTAAATACTGGACAAGTATGAAAGAATGAATATTGGCAGTAAAATTGAAAAGCTTGATACATATTAAAGTAATATATAATATAAAATATGATTTGCTAATGGCAAAAAGAAACACAACTAATGGAGATATGCGGGCGTGCATTATTTCACAAGGATGATTATTTCACAAGCCAAGTTTAGTACCCATGATAAAGGTTATCTGTCAGCTGGTTCCCTTTCAGCAAGGACGAGTTTCGAAATTACAAGATTCTACGGTCCAACTTCAATAACCACAATTCCCCACTGTAAATTTATTTCTAAAACAGCAAAACAAATCTTTTCCGCAAGCTTTTAAAAAGATTAAATTGGAATTTAGACTAGAGCAAACTTGAATTCCTTGCACTGGCCGAAGGCTCATATTTACCCAAGATTGATGATAAAATTATAGCTAATCATTTTTTAAATAAAATTACGTAACAAATTTCTAACTTGAGTGTTATTAATTGACCTAGACTTAAGCCCTGAGTGCCAATTTCAAGGTGAATCCTTGCTGAAACCTCAGTCGATGAACAAAAAAATGAGTATGAATTTATCAAGTGAGTTGATCAAAATATCTTGTTTTCAGAAATTGGAGTGAATTTTTACAAGCAAAAAATCTTTTAAAAAATATTGTTGATGATATAAATGATAAACTTAAACTTTGTGGTTCCACAATGATATTTTATTTTCACGACCCGGGTTTCGACGTGCTATAACGTCATCTTCGGGTTATAGCGCGTCGAAACCCGGGTCGTGAAAATAAAATATCATTGTGGAACCACTAAGTTTAAGTTTTTCATTTATAAAATGAATAAGTTCCACCAAGTTACGCCTGAAACTACCAGTTATTGTTGATGATGTTGGAAATATTTACATTTGCTTAGTGTTGATTGTGATACAGTGTTCAAACTGAGTATTTAGCATGTTCCATGGGAATATTTTCCCAGAATTATAAATTATTATTATAATATATCTACAAAGCATCAAAGTTTGCTGAATATTGGTCCGGATTTCCTCATAAACCTCCATAATCTGCTCCCAAGGGGAGAAAATTCCACACTGGCTGAGAACCTCCGGCCATAATGCTTTAAATGTCACACATTCTCTTCAATTGACTTCTTCCGATTTCCCCCACCAGCATCCTTTCATCACCTAACTTGCCTAAAAGCTTCTTTTTAATTCTTCCCTTCCTCTGCGTTCAACACCATTCACTCGGCCCGCATCCAAATCTCGATGGATATATAAACGACTTTTGATCCTGCGCAGTCGGAGGATGCGGGCATAAATGTTTTAGCCCGTCGTCTGTGCACTCACATGGGCTTATTTACTTTACTTCTCTCCCTCACGGCGAGAGAGTCAATTTGCTATTCAAAACTGCACAGGCGCCGAGCATTAGCATCTACGCAGAATTTCCATAATCAGCGCTTTCACAAAATGGCGGCTCTGGTTCCGGACATCAAAGCAAAAGAGGGGGGTGTGGGGGGAGGGGGGGGGAGGTTCCAGAATCCATGACTTCGCCACCCAAAAGGGAGGAAGGGTACAGGCGAATGCACGTACTAGCTAAAGGCGTATACATCCCTTGGGGCCCCCTTGGTGCTTTGGGGAATCGAGCAAAGCACAATGCAACGTTTAAACATCGACGCTCGGAGAACCACCAACTGCGTCCAACAGCGCTGAAATATAACCACACACTGCGATTATCTGGATGTTCCCGTGAACGATTGCATTTATTTCGCTTACATGAGTGGTGATTGTGTTCACCAACAAATTTTGATATCAATAAAATAAAATATCTTAGTGTTCCACCATTTAAAGTCTCTGGGCTATGTATTTGAATGAAAATCAATGATTAGATCTCCTCAAATAACCATTAATTAGTATCACCTAATAAATACATAGACCAGGCAGGTTATTTTGTAATCTCATCTTTTAAATGACTCTTTGCGGGAAGGCGGGAGACCCGTTTCGCTCTCTTAATGATCGGCTCACGATCGGACAAGGCCCGATGGTGACTCCATTTCACTTTCCATACGACAGGTGAGATGGAACTGATGAAAGGTGGATATAAAAGAAACGGATCAAGAATCGAAAGAGTGGGTGAGTCAAAGGAAAGACCTGCAGATCATAAGTTGAGAGCTGAAGACGGTCACGACGCCTAGGTGGCTGAGAGGAACTACGAAAAATGACGCTATGTCCGTATTTTATGACGTATTCTCACTAAAGTGTGATTAAAAAAGAACCCCCATTTCTTCATTAAATTTATCAATATGTTGTTTATAACAGCATGGTAACAAAGATAAATACCCACCACATATCTTGGAGAATATCGATAAAACCATTTAGGTAAAAAATATAGATTTTATATACCCTAATACGAATTATGTTTGAGGTTGGATCTATGACTCAAGTAAAACATATTTATAAAATTAGAAAAATTAAATTAAATTTTCGTTCGTGGTGCCCCATTGAAGCATTCCAGACTGATAGACATGCCTAGGTAATTATATGGTTTTATGATTGATAACGAAATATGAGAATAAACCGGTAACAAGCAGCCGTTTAAAACATACATTCAAATCACCAATGCCAATTATCAAGTTACTTAGCCTACTCTAAATGAAAGGCACCAAGGAGACCACAGTTTGACATCCTATTCGAAGGAAGGAGTACTGCACTTGAAAGTGTTCTCCACATAAAAATCCAAGTAGGTAATCGAATTTCCTCAGTAAAATGTTCACCACCGCTCGGATTCGAACCCGTGCCCTCGGGATAAGAAGTCTAATCACCACACCAACCGGATCCCCCAGTGAATTTTCCACTTCTTTCGCACAGAATGGCTACTGAGTGCATAGCATTAGCAGCAGAAAAAATTAGGGAAATAGAACGAATTAAGAGATAAAAATAAAGAAACCGCTTAGGATCGGCTAAGGCCTCTTGGTGAAAGGGGGTCGGTGGCTTTTATGAACGTGGGGAATACCAGGAGGCTAGGAAATAAAGTGTAAAAGGCCAAAAGAGAGACTGCGGATCGAGCGCCACGCAAGCGAAGGGATTTAGAGCAGAGATTATTATCAAAAGGTTTCTTGGTTAGGTCCGTGAGACTTTTAATTACATTGGCCGGATTCCACCAGAGAACAGAGTTTTTGAGGAGCAGTAAATGGGGGCTGACGTCCCATTGGTTACGGCCGAGCGGTCATCCCAAGTGGCATGGAAACATATTAAAATCTCATTCCTCCTGCATAAATAATGAGCGATAATGACGCAGGAAACACTTCGTGTTAAGATGACCTGGCAGGAGGAAGAAAATGTTTCATTAAACCTTCCCTCACAGGCGATTAAAATCAAGCTGAGAGAGGAAACCCATTGGTGGAACTTAAAAGGAAACTGTCGAAAAGTCAGTTTTTTTATATGGGTGCAGAAGATGGCCAACTAAAAGCGAAGGATCCCAATCTTACGAAATTGGAATGTAATTTGCTTTGTTATCACGTACGTAATTTATCAATATTAGGAGTCTTAAACCTGTGTGAAGCATTGCACGAATGCAACAGAAGCCAAGGGGTATGCGAAGAAAATTCATTATAAAAGAAATAATCGTAAGAAAGCCAGTTATCAAGACTTAAAAGCAATAAATTAGCTCCTTTACTTTACATACCCCAAAAAGGAATGGCTTGCTGAGTATGCATGTGCAACATAATCCTCTATTCTTTCCACAAGACGGTAAAAATGAATATTTTATTATAATTATTTTAAAAAAGAAAGTTGATTTGACCTATTATCATAACAAAAAGAGATATTGTGTACAAACTGAAATGAGGTATAATGAGAGACCTTAACCACAGTACTAAAAATAATTAGTATCAGGATTTTTTAATAAAATAGCTTATCACTCAAGGATACTACAAAGCAATAGAAGGAAATGCGAGGTCAGGTAACTTATTCTGGCATTCTTAAATATTTTATTTAATCCAAATCCGTCAATACCGAATGTCATGCAATCCGCTTCGCGCGATTACTGAAAAATCATACTGTTGCTTCTCAAGACACATGCCAGTTAGTTGTGATAGTCTTTTGCAAGAAAACTGGTCTGGAATAATGATGATCACCAAACTCAGCTGTTTTCAGACATAAGTAATGGTGTTGGTGAAGTATATTTGGGTTCTCCACCGGGTCACACTCTGCATTTCTGCTGACGTCTCGAACACATGGAAACGTTTGAGTAGCCCGGTGTAGAGTGCAACCCGATGGAGGACCCGAAAAGACTTCACCATAATCATATGCCGGGAAAGCATCATATAATTATGTACTGGTGATAAAACGAGGTACCTAATGGGCCTTATGATTTCCGGCGTTTACTTTGTGGTACTCCAATGCTTATAGTAAATGAGGTTAACTTTGCAGATTCCACAGCAATACTTTTATTTCACTTGCCAATCTAGGTTTTGACTAATAAAGTCGTTCCTACGGCTACATCAAATCACCTACGAAGCTTAGATCGAAAAGTGAAATAAAAATTACGTAATGGGCTACATAAACATTGCCTCATATCACACGTGATACCTAGTAAAATAGTTGATAAACTACTGAAAGTCTTCAATGACAAGATAATCAAGCGAGCTGAGTAATAATTTAGGAATAATTTCCCCTTAAGTTCACTTAAAACTGGCTTAGAGAGAACCCATTACGGGTCATTAAAGGGGAGGCTGCGCCTAGAATCACAGGGGAGAAATAACGTAGCTGCGATTTACCGCAATCAATTCAATTTTTTTCATCTAGGCAAGGAAGACGGTCTTCCTTCTCAAAATTTCTTACCACCAATATCCGCGATCAAAACACTTCAGTGGTGAGCCATCTTTTTAAAGGCCTCTTTTTGGTTTTTTTCATGCTTTTGGATGAATATTTAGTACATGCTCTACTCGTTTGTTTCAAAATAAAGTGTAGAAAAATCTTTGAAGCAAAAGCTATTTGATAGAATTCCACCATGTGACACGGTGTACATCGGTTGTATCAGACGTTTATAAAATTTTGTATCCAAATTTGACCGAGGGACTTCAGCTTAACATAGTACAACTTCCACTCCTTACCTTTAAAGCTAACATTATAGAAACATCTGTTACAGCATAGATAAATATTTGTGACATAATGTGGTTTGGTAATGATTGGTTGGATCAAAGAAAACATTTGGTTGTGCTCAACAAAAGCTTGCATATAAATATATTTAAGAGCAACGATGGCCATGCAGCGAATGGGAAATATGAAAAGTGAGATACACACTGTCTGTAGGGGCTGGTTAGCGTCCTTGGAGAACAATCCCTCAGTTAACCCCGCCTGGTTCCACATATTCCATATAAATTAACTTGTTGTGTCTTGCTAAGCATATATGGTTTTCCAACAATGGCCATTTTACTCTTTTATGTTATTAGACTTAATAATTATTATAATATTACAATGTGTTTCATAAGGTACAATTCATAAGTACAAGTCTTGCATTTATCCTTGCAAAGTTCACTCATAGATATGTATATATTATGACCCATATTCCACAACATACATCTAAAGCTAGAAATCATAATTTTCACTAAACGTTATTCTTCAGCTTTAAACTTTCAGTTTTATTCATTGACATTCGTATTATACGACAAATTTCATATTGGAGACACTCATACTTACTATTGATCACGACAGTATACGTAGGAGTCTGTCCAGTCTGTAAAATGTCCTCCATGAACGGAGAACGGCCAGAGAAAGTGAATCGTTTTGTTTTCCTAGAGGGTTGAGGGACAACGTCCTGTTCACACAGTAGCTCCCGCTTTTTATTGGCTTTCCTTTTACGGTCACCAATTCAGACACCCACCGAGACGAGGACTCCCGGCTAGCAGCGAGGTACGAACGATCTTTCACGGCAAAGTGAACGACATTTTAACGGCTGATGTTAGTAGCTCGAGCGATCCGGCCGCTTATGGCACTTCAAGAGGTTGGCGCAGGCAAACAGCGCCAGCAGTAGTTAAACTTCTCCCGCCCCGAAATGTGTCACCGTGGCAGCGAAAGTAAATACTCAACGTTCATCGTCAAGAACCACACTCTTACTAATTGTAACCTGAGAGGGTGCTGACGGGAAAAGGAGAAAGTAGAAATAAACAACGCAAAATGCAAAGAGAGAACATATTTTGCTCGGCGTTATTTCCTCGGAATAAATATCAGTTATACTGTATAGTGTACTGGGTTCAGTCTATTGGGTTCTGGTTGGTTTAAATTGAATGACCGGAAACGTCACGTTCGTTGGTACCCATCAACATTGTCTCCTAAATGAAGTCCTCCCTCCCTAATATAAAGGACTAAGCTGCCGAAAAAAAGGCTTGACATAAAAACTAGCGTTTCTACCAGTTTTTTTACATTTTAGCTACATTTATTTACTATTATATATTTATAAATTTTATTACATTTATACCAATTTAAAGGTTTACTTTAAATTATAAAAAAACTCAAAAGTGACTGTAAGTTAAATAACTACCATTAGTTTTTTGTTGTTTTTAAGAATGTAAAAATGTCGCTGGGCACATAACTAAGTGTTTTTCTCCAAATTTTCCAGTGAACACCATGTTAATGAAGAAATTAAATTTTCCATCTTGTTTTATTTAAGTTTGCCTCCTCGTTTTATTTATAATTAACCAATTAACTAATATTTTCTGTCCAATTATTCTACCGCATTATTTTTTTTTCTAGCGCTCCATTGTGTCTTCCCATTTATTTTACAATTTTTGACACCCTCCATACATCCATCTATCGGCAGCTTTAGCACTCAGGAATCTTCGACCGCAGCAATAGCATTTTCATACGCTAAAATGCTGAAGCTCCATTTTTTCATCGTACAAAACATGACTTCTGGCTATCCACCGTAAAAAATATGAGTAGTCTAAAGATTTAGGTATATACATGTATTACCCTGCCTCCTTCGTTATGTTTACCCCACCTACTTTTCAAACATATATCTGTCAGAAAAAACTTCTCACTCTCTCTCCTCTTAAAAATGACGTGAAAGCGATGAAACCGGGCGAGGTGCAATAAAAATAAGAATGGAAAATGCAAAGTGTTATCTTTGATTAAGATGAATTTCCATAAAGTGAGTCCGTCAACAATTGATCTGATATATTCCCAATTTTACATCGAGGGATATTGTATTCACTTAGCATGATACATAATTCCTTCAATGCCATGAGGCTGGCTCACATGGTAAATTCAGATAAAGAGGAGAGGATGAACAATCCCAGATAATTCCAAATCAACAAGGCAATGATTTGACTTGTGATTAATTTAAATGGGGCTAAATAGCCCCCTTTTCCCCTGATCTAGCACTATCTAAAGGTACCTATCTATGTTTAACGTATAATACTTCCAATTTGGTTAGTTAGTTTAAATCCAGTATACTTAGTGATCTTTCTACACATTATTGATATCACACATAGAGGAAAATTTCTTATACGTTGCTAACATTGTTCACTACCGTTTTTAGGGTGTCACTCATTGGCTGCTGTCTGTGGTAAGCATCGTAACGATTTGAATAACAATCCACTAACTGACACAATTGATTGAGAAGAAAAGGAGTAGTTGGAGCAAAGGCTTTCCCAGTGGCTTGCTAGTTTGCTGGAGCTCATTCTTCCAGAGCAGCTGAGTGTTTTAATGTTCATGTGACGGCAGTTTCTCCTCCGTAACAGGAGGCGTCTTCTGTTAGAAGCCCCCAAATGAAGAAATTCGACCTGAAGACGCCTCCAATAATGGAGGAGAAACCAAATGAACATTGATACACGCAGATACTCCGGCAGAATAAGCTCCAGCAAACAAGTATGAAAGGAGGTTTGCTTATACAGTATACCAAAAATAACACAGTGATAGTCCATGCAAAAAAAACTAAGCAAACAACTTAGGGAAATATAAAATTCTGTTAAAACCGGAGTTTCTCCATAGATGCAGAACCACAGCCTATTAACTCGCCAAAATTAACTAGTCTCAAGGCGACATTTTCTCGTTTCAGTTTATACATTTCTCCCGAAGAATTTTTTGGCAGGCCACCGCCCGCGCCGGTAAGCTTCTGAAAACAATTAATCGCCTAATTTCCTGTGATTGTTCATTGGATCCAAGAATTGGATAGATAATAAGTATCGCCTCGATGGCTCTGTATAGCTCCCGTAAATGTTCCTGGTGCAGACCTGCGCGGCAAGGAGGGGAGGTAGTTGTGGAGGAGGTTAAAAGAAAAGACATAAGGCAAGAGAGGGAGCCAACGATATAGAGGGAGTGAAACCAAACTACTTCGCTAAAAGGTCACGAGGGGTACACGCGTGAGGCTATTAGGCAAGTGGTTAAAATCAGCTATAGACATCACTTTAGTTGGGTCTTTCGGTCTCACTGTGAGACAAGTGGAAATGAGACGGTAGGTAGAAATGAGTCATCTCACGTCTCGAAGCGCTTGTGTTGGCTGCTGTTAGAGGGGTTTTCTGACACTACACACTAGACAACATCCTCCCCCGTTTCAAAGGATTTTGAAAGTTCAGCATCTCATGTCACGAAACCGTCCACCACGCAGTGCCAGGAACTTATGCGAGAGCTATGCTTGATGATAAATTCAGAGCCCAGTGTTGCTGTCCGGACATTTTCTGTACTAAACAAGTTAAATTAACTGTACCATGTTGTTTTGGCGTGTGTACTTTATTATACACAAAACATTCTAAACAAGCCCAAGTAAGCAGTTCACAAGACCAAATTTTCTCGTTTACAGTTCCCACAATTCCTCCGAAGATAAACTCGAAAGATTCCAGCTACACAACCGGCATTTTCTCGAAGCACTTGACTTGCCTGCTTGATGACGTTGCCATCGGTTTTCGAATACAAGAATTGGACCCAAAAAAAGTATCGTATGTACTTACTAGGTAACCCGTGCGAAAATTTCGCACTTTCACGCTATCAGGGAATAAGTATGTTAAGGAAACGGTGTAATTTAGTTTTAAATAGAGAAGAAGGTGTATCATAAAGTACTTTTTTTATACTTGTTCTCTTGAAAAAATATACTAATCATATGAGTACAGTACAGGCAAGAGAGTTTATCAAAATTTTTAAGTCAAATTAATGGGTAAATATTGAAATTTGAGATTGAGATTGTATTTTTCGTCAGAAGCCGGTGATTCAACGTTTAAAATGATACCTCATTTATCACTGTAGGTGCAGTATTAACGGACCATAAACGGAATGACAGAAAAAGACCTTTCTGTAATAATATATATATGATGATTTCTGTACTACGTACAACTGATAATCGAATACGATTCTTACATTGGATTCGATGGCGAACTTCACACGGTAGGATTGTAAGCATGCTGTCATTCACCTTTTAAGTAAACATCGCATGGGATCTGCAACTCGAAGCCATATTTTACCGCGAGGTTACCGCGGGGTGAGACCGCGAGGTAAGTGCTCCAAAATGGTCCGTGTTTACAATAATAGGGAAAGATTGGACGCAAGCCTTTTTTTCCTCGCTCGGGGAGTGAAAAAAGCGTGAGGCGAAATTGGAGCGATTAAAATCCGGTGGTGCGGACTGAGAGATTGTTTCGCTCACGTGGGATTGGAAGAGGAAGGAGAAGAGAAAAAAAAGGAAAGCAGGACTAATTTCATGTGATGATGAATCACCCTAACTCCCGCGAGAGGGCTTTGTGATGGTCGATGGTCTTTTGTTTATTTTTTTTAAATTTTCTTTTTTGGACGACAACGAGTCATTTGTTCGGCCGCAAGGGGGGCGTGAAAGAATCGTTCCGGTTTGATTACCGGAGTGCGGTTTTGCCGATTCGATGGGGGGCCCGCTCTGATGGTTTATTTTATAATCTTTTCATCAAACGCCATCAATGGCCAGCTCAAATGAAAGCTTTGAATGGGATGAATTTGTTCTGTGAACCAAGGGATCGATTAGAAATGTGATCATCGGTCGTGATTAGAATTGATGGTATTACACACTAAATCTATGGGCACAGAGTAAATATAGAGGGGTCAAACTGGTTGCTCCATGTTCTTTTTTATGAAATGATTGTTGCGCGTACTCACCATATTGTTAGCAAGTTCCTTGAGGCCCTTTTAAACGGAGCTTACTTAAGAGCTGAAAATCAAACGGAATCCAGTACGCGTGAAAACGTACCGTGGAAAAGGTTAAATCATATGATACCAATTCTCCATCTGATTCTTAGATGTAATTACCAATCACAAGCAAGAAGGTGAGTCCAATGTTTTGAGAGAATACCGGTGGTGGAGTTGCAATTTACCATTGTAAATCAATTGGCTCATCAATACCCTAATAAAAATGGCTAATAATGAGAGCTGAACAGATCAGGTTTACAATGTTTTTTAAACATTATAGTACACATGCTAAAAAAATATGGCGCAGTTTTTTTAAGCATAGCTTCCGATATATACAGGCATGAGCATTCACGTATACCGGCCTGAACACCCGAATTTCAATCGTCATCTGTTTATAAATAGTAGTCCTAAAATTTTCAATTCCCTTATGTAGTAAAGGGAAAATATTCAAATAGAAGAATTATGCCAAGTAAGACTTGGTTAGTATCATTGATTTTCTTGTATTAAGATAGGGAATATTAGCTGATGGGTGCATAATATTCTTAAAACCTCTGGAATTCACTGTAATCAAAATATATGGACCCGAAATCTAAGGAAGCCTAACCCAGGCGACAATTCTTTGGCTATTTATTTGAACCACATGCCTTTCAAGTAAATAGCACCTTTCGTATCATGGAAGTGGCTGCCGGTTGTGTTGCGGAGAGGATCGCTGAACAGGTAAATGATTTATTGATGACTAGACACTGTTCTTGTTCACAACCAAGAACTTCTACCTCCACGTGAAATCGTTGATCACAAAAAATTATAATAATATGCTAGTATTCGTCATCTCTTTTATTACTTAAAAAGCAGAATCGTCTTTAAATTCTATCCAATTTGAAGTCAGGTCATATTTTTCGATGAAGAATGTTATGGACGTGCAGCATGTATGGCATAATGCCATGAGAAGCTACACAAACATGGTCCTGGCGTTTTTTCCACGCCATAACTGAACTGTTTTCTCATTAAAAGGCTAAAGAAGGAAATTAACTGATGGAAAAAGGAAAAGCACTGATGACATACCGTAGCTATTAGACGTTAATTAAATAAAAAATTAAGAGGCAAAACATGCAGATTATTCGAGAAATATATTTTTAATAAATATTTTTTCAGAACAGAAGAGAAGAATTATACAGTAGTAGCTCAATATAAGCATGTTCTACCACGACAATACGAGGTTCAGAAATTCTGAATTCCACCTTTTCGCTTGTGTTGCAATAAGAGGTTAATTGAGGCATCACATTGTGAAAATTTCCATCGTTCATGATGAAAAATTATACCTCTTGATTGATTACTCTTTATAACTATTGATAATGATTCTAATATGTTGAAACGTTGGTCAGTAAATAAAATAATTTTGACAATATGTAGTATAAAGATATAATTGTTAGAAAATATAGCTTTCACTGATTGAAAACCTTTACTATTTGAAAACATAACCATGGTACCTACTAAATATACAGCTTATTCGGCGAATGTATACTTTTTATTAACGCTTTTTTCCGCCAAAGGAGGAGGTGGCGGCGCGATTCCCATGGAATCGAACCATATGGCTTCAATAGGAGCAATAAATTTATAATACTCAATAAATAAGATACGTCGATGCCTAGATTTGATTAATATTTTATATTCTCGAAAAAATACGCTTCATACGAACAGTTTTTCTCAAAGTACGTTCGAAGGCTCTCGCGGCCTTTGGAATGTGAAGGCAGCATTCTGTCAGTCTGTAACCGTTTCGCCAGAGTTACAGCTCGCGCCTTGAGGTCAAGGTGATGAGTCTAGCTTTGGTCCTCTTTATGCAGGGTGGTTTAAGGTGCTGCTGAATTGATTCGAGCAGGGAACGTTGTCGATAGCCCATGAGAAAGACTTCAAGCATCCAGGGGGGTTATTTTGTAATCTCACTTTAATGAGAATACGTCATAAAATATCACTTTTTCGTAGATCAACTCCGCCACCCAGGCGGCGTGACCATCTTCGGATCTCAAGCGGTGAACTTCCGGTCATGTGCTGGTCTTTTAGACGATTCATCCGCTATGATCCGTATCTTTCGACTCTTGATCCGTTTCACTATGTCTGCCTGCCATTAGTTCCATCTCACCTGTCATAAATAACGTGACATGTACCCACCATCGTTTTCACTTGAAGCTTGAGTTGGAAAATAAACAAGGGCACGAAAGATACAAACGATTTTAAATCGTATTGTTGTAATTTGCTAAACGTGAAGAGCTTCAGCATTTTTAACTCCAATATACTGGGCACTTGAAGGTATGTTTTTTTGAAATGCTTATGGTATTATTAGCTTCAATTATCTGTGTATATATTTCGTATCAATATTTCCCAAACAATGGTGCTGATACCTTTGTTTTCGTGTGTCTATCCGCCAGTGTATGGAGAATGAAATTCAGTTATTTATACCATAATTTCATAACTTTAACAAATATTGCCTTAAAATATACGTTCTTGGTAGATATTTCCCGTGCTAGTGAATCGCACACTAATTTGATGCACTTATTTTTTTTTAAATATTGAGTGATCGCTTACATGTCGCTTGTAGTTTTGACTGTATTTAGATTTTCGTGGTATGTACAGTGTAAGATATCTTCCGTAAGATGTTGAGCTATCTGGGTATTCGCTAGTCTCGGCATCTTTTATTTGATATAAGGTAATTGAAGCTTCGACAATTCACGAACCGTTCGTGAGCCGATCATTAAGTGAGGGAAACGGATCTCTCGCCTTTCCACTAAGAGTCACTAAAAAGGTGAGATTGCAAAATAACCCCCCTAGTACTAACGTTTTTCCCGTCAGTGACCCTTTTACCCTAATTTTCATTTGCTATATTCTTCACCGCGGCTATTGCAGTTGATCCCCCTTTTTATGTATTTAATTATTACTTGTTCCCTTTCAATACCAGTGTTTTTCAGTATCATTATTTTAGTTTGCTAAAATAGTTGTAGCGTAGCTAATCTTAGAACGTCACGGCTATGGTGATACGGACGGTAATAGTACACTGGCATTTAATTTGGAACAAAATAAAGTGTTTGGTAAATGAGTAAAAAATCCAACCTGAAGAGTGTACAAAGAAAACCAAAATGGTGGAATAACGAAGAAAGAAAGAAAAAGTGTCACAATTAGATTTTGACGACAGAAAAAAATGGAAAGAGTGGAATAATTTTTCCAGTTGGACCACTAGTAATGGAAAAAGCAAGGCAGATAAAAGGTGCAGATTTGCCCAGGCACAGACGGCGCGGCGTTACTACTCTAAAGTACTGGGAGCACTGAGCTCTAAATAAAATGATTGAGGTGAGACAAAGTGAAAGAAAGGCTTTAATCAGAGAGCGGGTACTTGGAGGTTACAAAGGGCGCAAACCACCATACGGGGTACGCCATCGTTGCCAATCGGAATATTAATTGACGATTCAGCCACCCAGAAGAGAGGGATGGATGTAGAGAGAAGGGAGGGGTTTGCCTGCCGCAATAGAATTCAAAGGCTTTCCAGACGAGAGCGCCCGTGCGGAGGACGACCTAAGCCAACGTCACAGGTTACAAAACCCTTCTCCTCACCCTTCAACGCCTCCCTGACGGGTATAACCGACACCCTCAAACCCTACTCTCCTACGGCTTTCCTATCCCGAATTTCCCTTTTGTTTTGAAGGCGACCGCACATAGAACACTTGGTAGAGGGTTTATGATGGCTACGAAGGTCGTTTAAAAAAAAAGAAAAGAAATAAGGGAAGATCTACAACGCTCCAAAATTGTACTACAACTGCATATACCAAAACCCGTCACTGATTGCGCCATATAAATTAGTGCCAAAATCAAGTTCAATATTCACCATAGTATAAAAGTAAATCTTACAAGCAGACATCTCCGATCAGTTGTATTAAATTATAGAATACTTTAAACTCAACTATATTATGCAAGATGTGGTGGAACAGCATCTTATAAATAAAGACCACAAGTTGCCATGCCCACTGAATCAAAAGGTACGGGTATCAAGTGAATAGTAGAAAGGATTTCCAATGAAAAAGTGAAAGAGAGATACTAATCAGCTCAGGTTAGGCTACATCTCGAATACACCGGGACCATTTAGGAACCTGCACAGAGAGATTTTATTTGAGAAGCAAATGAAATACAAATAAAAGCTGCAAGATTTGTTAAAAACCGCGAGTGAACAGGAAGTGTTATAGAGCTGATTATAACTGGATTGGAAGTCATTAGCCATGCGGCGGCTGCATGCTTGGCTTAGATTACCTACTTCAAATAGTCCGATCAGGTAAATTTCAGCATGACATCGATAATATTATTTTATCCCCGCACTATATCTCTAGGACTAATTGGAGAGACAAAACAAAAGAGATACACCGCTTAACTGACAGGTTCAAAAATGCCTAGTTTTCACCAACCAAAAGTGATTAATAAAAATAGCGAGGCAATAACATAAGAAACACCGTTTACGTAAAATTAAACTCTACACTCTCTCCATTTTTTTCTCTATTCCCTCAACTCTTTTGTGACTGGTGTCAATACATCCCCTGCCACACTCTGCCTCTGTGGAGGCTCGTAGGGTAGAATTTAAACAACGTTCATGTGTGGAGCCAAGAGTGAGGACTCGAACTTAATCTGAGCAAATGCACGGTGGTACATTTCTTGCGGAGGTCGTTTAAAATTCCCATGTATATGCCGTGGATGGTGTTAACATAAAGGTGACAGATTAAGTAAAGTATCTAGGAGTTACTATAACCTCGAACCTATCGTGGGGAACACATATAAGAAATATTTGTGGCAGAGCTCTGAAGAAGCTAGGATTCGTCAAGCGTATTGTGGGAAGATTTTCAGATGAAAAAGTGAAAGAGAGGTGCTATTTCACACTCGTCCGGCCACACCTTAAATATGCAGCGAGCATATGGGATCCGGTGCAGAAAGACTTAATCTGGGAACTTAATAAAATACAAAGGAAAGCTGCGCGATTCGTCAAAAACTGCTACAGGCGTACAGACAGCGTTACACAGATGTTAAACGAATTAGGCTGGGAGCCGCTAGAGACTCGGAGGCTGCGCGCTAGGCTTAGATAACTTGAGCAATTAGGAATAGATATCTTTAAGAGTGACACGGAGAACATCATATTAGAACCATACTATATTTCCAGGTCCGACAGATACGATAAATTAAGAGAGATATTTTGCCGAACGGATAGGTATGGGAATTCGTTTTTCCCCCGAACCATAAGGGACTTTGATAAATGCTAGGCGTAATTTCTTTTGAGCGTTTCCTTTTTATATGTAAACGGCTGGTGTCCTAACACCCCCCGCCACACGCCTATTGAGGCGGCTTTCGGGGTAGTATGTAGATGTAGTAGGTAGATGTTGCCGGCATTGGGGGCGGCGGGGTAACGTCCTCGCCTGCTTACCCGAAGGTCGAGGGTTCGAGTCACCCTTGGGGAGGATTTTTCACCTCCCAGGTCTGTGCTTGACTAATATTTTTAAGTTATAATGCCTGATGTAAAAGGCCCTTAAGGCTGTTATCAGGTTAATAATAATAAATAAAAGAAATAAAAATATAATATTGTTGGTACGTAAACAGTGTAAATATGGTTCAGCGGGAACGAAGAGGGAAATTAGAGAGATTTAAGATGAGAGGGGGATGGGAATACGTAAAGGAGCGACCATTTTTACCGAGCATATTTTTTCGGCCTTTCAATCGTTCCGTTCTGTACATTATTCCCTCCCGCCTCGCCCCACGCATTAGGGCTTCCCGAAATCGTCCTCTCTCGGATGAGAATTGAATTTTTCTTTTTTTTTTTCAATCAAAGCCGTCTGCCGCACCCCTGAGCCGCATTCCCAGGACGGACGACCATTTCCGATATCCGAGAAAGAGGTTTTCGAGCTTTGACGCGCCCGGGTGGTCCGAATCAAGGGCAAATGGAAAAGGGATCCAGGGGAATGCCAGGCCCTTGGACTCTTTGCTCGAATTAACCCGCGGAAATAGGAATTATGGACGAAAAATGGGTATCGAGGACTGAAGGAGGGTTAATGGTATCTGTCAAATCTGCCCAGGGTTCTGTGATTATTGTTTTATGAGTGATCGGGTCGGTTTCGTTAGCCTTAGCACTGAAAGCATAACTTGAGGGTCCGAGTTCTAATCCTGGTAGTGCTGGATATTATTCTCCGCTGTCATCCTCGCACTACTTTCGAGGCCTTTGTTATTATTTTTTATCAGATATTTTCTATTTTGATAGTGTGTTACCATATTATACCTTCAAATGCAATGCCGTACGGAAGATATTCAAAATATCTTCCGTAATTTCTTCCTAAATGTTCTCCATGCTTCAATAACAGTTCAACAATGTGCGTATAACATTTTTTCCAACTCCGCAATAGCCAATTGTCTCTTGTGTTCTCGGAGCATACTCCAACAAGGTAAATACATAAAAATGTTCCAGCACAGGTGGTATTACCATTTTAGAAAATAATACATAGTACTCTCCTCTTTTTTTCGACCACGGATAATGTTATTAAGAAATTATTAAGTTAAACTAAGAAAGAGTATTGATTAATGTTTAATTAATAAAACAACTCAAGCAGATATAGCCAACGTTCCTCATAGTAGAATAATATAACAGTTATAAAAACCAGAATATTATTGATAGCTAATGCTGATTCAAATAAATAATTAACAACGAAAAACTTGATTACCTTTGACTTATTCTGCGTAAGAAATAACGCTCAAATTTACAAATCAACGTGAATCAGCAAACAATTTAGCGTAGTAACAGAACATATTATTTATAAATCACTGTAGGAATGGAAAAAAAGAATGTGATATAATTTTTGTAAATAAAAATTATAAATAAAAGTTATTTCAAATAATTTTACAGAAAATAAACAGAGAGAAAAAAGACATAATGAAGCCAAAATATGTCTTTTTCACCAACATGGACAAATTTTACTAGATTAAACTGAAATAATTGGCACTTAAATTGCATTTATCACACATTTGTCTCAAAGAATTTTTATTTCAGGCTATATTAACTATTTGTTTAAAGTCATTTCTTTAGCTCAGACTGTTTTTAATGGCTTTGACTTCGTAAAAATTAAAACCATGTTTATCTGAAAGGGGACTAGTCAGGAAACGTCAGGACTAGGGAAATGTCAGATAGTGGACAGGTATTGTTTAGTATTTTAATCTATGATTTGTGTTTAGTATGTCTTTAAAATATGGTGATGTTTGGCCAGTGTAATCACTGTTACAGTTTCAGTAAGGGACGGAATAAACTAAAATGCTCCTCAGTAAGGGATATGAGCCCGCCTTGAGTCGAGTGTAAAGGAGTTTTGTGTATAATGGTTTTTGAAGGCCAGTTGAAAATTATTGCCCTTGAAATCCTTGACGATCTGTTCAGACACCCCTTGAATGTAAATTATACTTTTATAATTATGTTAATTTGAATTGGAGCCAGGCGATGGAGTAATTAAGTTAGTTTGATCTGAAATAGTTTGAAAAGTTTGAAGTTGAGAAAAATAGTGAGCAATGCGTGTTTGTGAGGCTAAGTTAGATCTGCCTGTGTGTAACAAGGTAACCTTACAGTAAAAAAAGGTATATTTTCTGATTGCCTTTCAAGTTGACTGTTTGGTTTTATTGGAACAACCAATATATTTCCTCTGCAATTTTTTCTTTCCTTCAGGAAAGGGAATTCTTTCACAGAAATGGTGATCACTCAAATGAGCAATTTTTGCATTGGAAACACTCGTTGAATTATCAGGTGGAGTTTCAGAAATGCCAATGCATAAGGCCTCAACAAACTTTCTAAAAGGTTTATTTTTTTGTGTAAGCTATTATATATGACGCATGAATTTGCCATGCTCATTTATATTACGTAGAAGGCTAACTTTCTCCATCATTCGACACAGCGATGTGAGTTGGTGCTGTACAATAGACGTTAATCGCTCAAATTCACACCAAACTTGTTTTTGTTATAGTCATCAACGACTACTGGTTTGGTTTGTTCTTTTACATGTTCACCCTTTTATTTTCTAATATAATTGCTGTGCTTTGATGTTATCAACCAAATTTCCCACTTTCTACACCACCTGAGCACTAATACACCATCTTTTTGGCGATGAACAACTCCTTCACGTTATAGTTTCTTAGAAATACACATTGAATTTGCAATTACCTTTCTATTTTCTCCAGTATTCCAACAAGTCCAGTGTTGAGAACTCTGAGTTTATTTGCACGTTGCAGACTGTCTGTCTGTCCAAATCATCTGACCAAACACCAGTCCAAATTTACGGTGTGTCCATGATTGAGCAGCCTGTCCAGATGTCTTTTCACAATTTCTGAACCAGAGTTATCAAGTCCACTAGCTTGATAAACGTCAAGGTTCAAAACGTGCAGTTATTGATTCAATGCACAGAAATAATTTTATCCCTTATTTATATGGTTTCTTAAGTATGTAAACCCTCATGCTGGCTCACCCTCAAAATGGACATATCTCGTCAATAGTAACATTTCCACAGAAAATATTCGATTTTAGAATCTTTGAATAACCAATCTGGCTATTTATCAATTATATAAATAAGGGAATAAATTCATTTAGTTACTCAGGCAATGGAAATTAAATACTCAGAGTAATAAGATCACCAAAAGTATGAACAATGATATTAAATATTTCTATAACATTTGTTGCATTTGTTCAGATGAGTACCTACCATAAGCTAACACTCTCACTAAGCAAGGCATTAATGATGACTCGTCAATTTTCTGCCTAGTACTTACACGTCAGTATGTAACAAAGGAAACAAAATTTCATTTTAAGCGATGCTATTCTTTAGCCCATCTTGAATCACGTCAGATAAATTTTAATTTATCGCACAAATAGAATGCTAAAATAAAAAATAAAAAGGCATTAACAATGAAATTTTCAAATTTACTTATTTCATCTGTTCAAATAAGTAGCATAGGTCACTAAGCTCACTATGCAAGGCATTAATGAAATCCAGTTGATTTTAAGCTAAAGTACATGTCAGAGCATGAAAAACCTTTTTAAGCGTTAATTTTCTCTAGCCCGTCTAGAATATCGTCAGCTGCCTTGTAATTTACAACAGCAAGCGTTGCTCCCATGGGTGAATGCCGGGCCATTGCCTTATCCGCCGCTTGATCAGCAACGAACTCTCCTTTTCACAGAAAATTCAATCACACCCGAAAGAGGCCGCAAGCCTGAAGTAGGGGCCATGTTATAAACTCTATGCATTGTCATTCTTTCCGCTACTACTATAATTTATTATCGTGGTGATATAACAAATTTAGACTTGACTTGCTCTAAATAAAATTGAAACGCGGTCCCAAAAACCGTAATAATGGGACAGTCTTGTTCCGCGGGATGAAAGTTCCACATTATCATCATTCTCTTGTTTTGATACTCGTCTGCCTTCAACCCATGTGACGCATCTCCTCCTTTTATTTAAGAACACGACGTCACCATCTGTCTCGAGGCTCCGAGCCTTCCAAAATTTCCACCGCGTAAATAAATTCTCTTCCTTCTCTTTCTCCGTGTTTCTTTTCGCACCGCTTCCACAATAAAGGCCGCCACTGCTACGGCTAACCGCCGTCACTTCTTCCTCTCCTGCTCCCTTGAAACCAGAACGGGTGCCATTCAACACGCAAAAGGATTGGGACGACCGTAAGGCCCCGGGATTATACGAGGGGTGTGGAAAATAAAAACGGCAAAAAACACGAATAAGGGCCGGGTGAGGAGGAAGTAGAGATGGAATCAGGCCATCACCTACCGGCTCTAAGGCAGGGAGTTAGAAGTCGATACTAACATTTGGCAACACTGAGCCCATTGAAATATCAATTACGCCCTATTTACCACACAAACTTCTAACAATTGTTTAAAACTTTGGTAAAATACACCCACAGTCGCACTAGTCTTAAAACTCCAAGTCCATGTAATTAATGGAGGGAAAATTCAGAGGATTGCCGGAAGATAAAATTTGTAGAACGTTTATCAAATTCATGTGCAAACGCAAGCCTAAAATTCATCAAAAACAATTGTCAATTCATTGAGATTTTACTGATTTAAATTAATGGTAGTTTGAGCAAAATTTGTCCCAATCTTTATCTTTATATATATAAAAGTCAATGTATGTATGTATGTATGTATGTATGTTCCACATCTCCTCCTAAACAACAGGACCGATTTTGATGAAATTTGGAACACATGTTTGTTACTGGTAGACAACAAACACTGTAGGGTTCAATTAACCGAAACCCTATTTTTTCCAGGGTTAAGGGTGTGATCCTTACTAATATGTATAAAAATGTAATGGTCTCTGTCTGTCTGTTGCTCCATCACGCAAATACTACTGGACCGATTGAGCTGAAATTTGGCATGCAGATAGAAAACATATCTGGTTGTAACATATGCTATATCAATAGCCCTCAGGGCCCCCAAAGGCCCCCTGAAGGTCCCCCTGGTGGTCAATGGCAAGCTTTGCGTTCGGTGCAGTGGTTTCATCTTTTGCTTTTTAAAAGTACTTCCACTCAAGGTATAGGGCTGGGATTATTTTTATCGGATGGCTGAATAAATGAAGTTTTTAATTCTTTCAATCGATTTTCTTCTACGCTCCGAATGTACCTAAAATTCAGGTTTTTAGCTGAAATATCTAACATTTTTCTCTGAAATCAACAATAGCATATTTCCTTGACAACCAGAGATTTGTTTTTCAAAAGATATTCACACTTCTAGCATTTAAATATCACGTCTTCTTGCAGGTCCATGATAGCACGTAAAAATAAAATCTGTATCAGAAGGGCCCAGAGTCCTAAGAGCCCCATGATAGATTGCTTCAGGGGGTAATCGATAAATTCAATCCATATTTACAACAAGCATACTCTTCAATTTTATTCTCAAAGTAGCTTTCATAGGGGCACTGCATATATATGAGAGAACACTTACGTAGTAAACGTTACACATAAAGGAATTCATATAATACACAATTAATTGTGCAAGAATATTTACGTACAGCGAATATCAATTGTAATAATGCTTCTGTTGCTACAACAAACACGGCGTTGTTTATTATCGTTTATACTCAGATGTATTACACGTAGTGAAACCGTCTGCCTATCATTACGATTGCGAACTTTTTTAGACCAATTCCGACAGCATTAACGTCGCGAGTTATTTATATGTTTAAAAGTGTTAAAGTGCAGTTAACTTTGGTACATTCGCTCGATCATCGAGTTGCCTATTCTAGACTCTCACTTTCCGCTGTGTTTCTTTTCCATGGACTTAAAAATATATCCATCAACATGCCTAATAGAAAAAAGAGTAACCTCTCGAAAAAATCTTCTAAAGCATAATGAATGTCTTATTTGCGAGAAAATGAGCCCTTGAAAGAAAAACGACAAAGGTAAGACTTGGATTGTCAAAGACATGCCCACCAGCGATCTCATGAGAATCTCCCCGTGGTGTTTCTTGGGTTACGCTAAGATCCGCACAAATTTCATCCTTACCCAACATATGGACGGGTAACCAGCTCTAAATCTGGTTCAATGACAGACCCATCTGTTTCGAACCTTCAATCTGTTTTAAGATGGCGGAAATTATAATGACGTCACTACATGCTTCTTACCCGATAGAAGAACGGAAATTCTGTGCAAATAACGACATCCGTGCATGAAAATCGACAAGTGCACTAAGAATCACCATATATTTGTTATTTAACAAACGAAACCAATGATTATGCCGAAGGCACAGTCCGGGTGATGGAGGATTCATAGGTCAAATAAACATGGCTTCTGCTGCCAATACTCCTCTTGACGTTGTCAACCTCTGGATTGTACCCTTCTGTCCAATCCTGATTAAGATACTAAACGCACATATCAACGTTGAATAGTGCAATTGAATTAAAGGAATGGAATGCAAATATATGTTTGTACAAAAGGGAAGCGATCAAGCTGTTAATCACTAAGAAGACGGCTCAAGAGAACCGGATGAGGTGACCATCTATCAACCTTTGCTATATAAGTAGTAATGAGTTTGTTTGGCCGATTTTTGGGTTTCCCGTGCAAGAAAGTGGACCAATAGTCCTCATTTCTCCGTGCACCTGGAAAGCGGTCAGCGTGTCTACTACAATGAACACAACATACAAGATAGGTTACGAGCTCCTCGAATAACCACTCATACAGTTTTTCTTCAGGCTTTGCGGTTTGCAAACAAAATAAGTTTAACGTTTTTCACACCCGTTGAATTTCAACGGGTACCTTCCGCTCGTCATAATTAAAATGTTATTTTTCATAAAAAGCAACTGTAAAAATCTGAAGCAAAGATCGCAATCTTAACGACGCAAAAATTGTTTTAAATTACTGAAATTCTCAGTAACTAGCTAAATATATATGTATGAGGTTTTGATTTGACAAATACAAACTACATACTTAAATTCATGACGAGATCTATGCGTAAATAATTCCTCAGTTTATTTTTATTTTCCCTCTGGAATGCATACCCGTACCGTTTCCCATGTATATTGGACGTATTGTTTTTAGCAAATATCTCAAAAATAATATTGGCAAGTGGCTGATATTTTGCTATGAATGGAAAGGTATGGTATTTTTCTTTATAATAATGAAAAATTCATCCAATTTCATATCAGTCAAACTTCTATAGTTCATTAGCAGGAATTAACCGAAAGGCTTTCCTGCAACTCTTCACTTCGTGTACATTTTAACTAAGTCAATGTTGCTTTACCAGCTTTTTACCATTGTATACTTTATTGATAATTTCTACCCGCATTCGAATCTACCTTTCATCACCATGGCACAACTGTATTTAGGTACGGCCTTTAACTTGCACCATATTTTTTACTGATCACCTGCGAGTCACTTAAATATTATGGCCATTGGTCACATGACCATTACTGTTCATTTGGATGGCTGAATACAAATTTTGTGCATAGATAACAATACTTCGCTTACCCTGGAAGAAAATGTTACCATGGTCAATGCCAACCGGGCGTTCACATTACAAAGTCTTACCTTTGCAATGATTACCATGGAAGGAAGCTAGTAAAGTGAAGAGGGCATTATGTGGAAACAATAATAAGATCCAGACGTTGTTTTCTTGAAATCGTTCTTTTTTTGACAGCAACAAATTATTCTTTTGCTTTTTTCTTCTCATTGTTTCATATTTTTTCAAAATAGGAGAGGTCTTAAGAAAATAATTGACTCATTATCCAATGATCACGAATTTATTTTTGCTTCCTCATGGCTCTATAATTGATTCACATTATTTACAAGGAATACTCCGAAAAATATTTCGTAAAATAATCATAATTTCATAAATCATGCGCGGATTGTGCTGATATAAGATTATCTCTGATCTGCGTACTTCTTTTAATATTCGGTGAGGGGTATATTGGTTGCTATTTGGCTACTAAGATATTTATCAAACGTTAATACTTATTATTAATGAATTAATTAAACGTTAATACTCGTTATATACTAAACGTTAATACTAACTACAGTTGTTAAGGAACATCTTAATAACCTTAATTTTAAAAAGTTAAGGTTATTCTATGAACATGTAAAATAGACATCACCAAATGAAGCAAATCCTGTAATAACGTAATATCTTCCAATGATCTAACATCATTTACTCGCCCATCCTATTTCATGTCATATAAAACATACTATTTAAAGAAAATAGCTATGAATTTAAAACAAAGTGTGAAACATTATACTAGCTTAGTCATGGACTCGTGAGCAAACTTTAAAATCCAAATTTTCTTGTGAAATCTTGTATTCTTGTGAAATATGCTCTGAAGGGAATGCTCACCACATAGGGTTTGAAAATGAACGCTGCAATATAAGAGAGCATACAATCTTGAGTTCAATGATTGATGTAGGGTAATAAATCTGAGGTTATTTAATTACATACAACTCTTCATACACTTTACTTTGCTGCTTTCGGTGAACACTGACGATATTTATTTTAAATTCTGCATATTTGTATCCGATGTTATAATGTATCTCATACAGCAAATTTGTAATTGAGTTTTTCTATTTTATTAGACAAAATAAGGGCTTATCTATCTCCATATTAACCAACATTCGATACAGCATCAGGAAGAATTCGAGGATTAATTGGTTAAATAAACATTCTAGACATATGAGATGTGAATACTGCTCAGTATTTCTGCAGGCGCGTAGGTTTCTTCAGTTGTTTTTTAGTAATTCCTTACTCTTCATCGGATATCACTAGCATTTATACTATGGCAAATCGGAAATCGTTTGAACATTAGTCAGTGAGAGGCGCCATTTTATCCATAATTCAACTCTAGAAGCGTCAATCAAGAATTCGGGAAGTTATTTGCCAAAAATGAGGCAACCTTATTTCACTTCCTCGTGGCTGATGAGCTCAAGATCTCATCTCCTAAGGCATGCCCTCGGTTCGGAAGAAAATTAAAAGAAAATATTCCATTACAGTAGATGATTACGAGCTGGTTGGGTGAAGACCGTTAAAGAAACAGAGAACAGAACTGAGGTTATTGGGACCAAAGCACAGAAAATAGATGATATTATTAAAATGGTATGCACAGATCCTGAATTAGAGGAATTTCAGAGGTAATTTCAAGTAGCCACTTAACTTCTGTTATATCTCTAAAATAACTGAGACGAATTAAAATAAAAAGTGTTGGATAAATGCTCAATTTCCTGTTTTGGTTTTATACTTATAATAACTTAATGTGCTATCGTGGGTCTTTGATCGATTGTTAACTATCGATCTAAGACATATCGTTTTCAGTCTGCTATTTCATTCTGTCTCTTTGCCAGTCGCCCACTAGAAGTCAGCTGTGGAAGAAGTAATTTGTTTTCTTGTTCGCACTAGGCTAATAAAAAGTATCAAAGTTACCTTAGATTTATATTTATTCCATATATGTATATTCGCTCAACAAAAAGAAAGGATTATCCAATGAGGGGGTTTAAGAATGATCCTCTCGAATACATATCGCTTACGTAACTAATTCTGTCCACCTCTGGTAATCTAAAAATCTGGAAATTGTAGTTTGGTATTATTTTGGTGAATATTTTGTGCTGTGAATATCATGTTGATTGAAATAACGAAATTTCGATTTTTTTATTATTATTCTTATATAACTATTTAATTTCCTTTCCACTTATTACAGCTGCTGAATTAAAAAAAATAAAATTCGAATATGGTCTCTATACTAATATGACAAGAGAAAAATTTCGCTCAAAACACCCACCAACCCAAAAAACCCCATTCATACCCATCACGCCACTCCTTTTTCTTGTCTGCAAAGTCAAAGCATTTAGTTACTGCCGTTAACCCTTAAAAAAACTGACTCCCTTTTAATAATTTCCTATTTAATGCCCTATCCTTTCCAACCTTTTCCGCTTCTCTTTCATCCATACATTGCTTCATACACTCCTATTCTTAAGACTCCTAATATTCCTTCTCTTTAGATTCTCCACTACACTCGACCACGAATTCCGCGTTTCATCATCCTCTGACACAATTCACTCCTATATCATGTATCTGCTTCGTTATTCGACTCTCTCCCATTCTCTCAATTTCGCCAAACCAACGGAGGCCTCTTCTTTCAAAATGTCTACTACTGGAGCATCCAACTGACATAATTTCATCATCCACTCATTTGTAACCCTATCCATCCTACTTTTACCGCGAACTCTTATCTGGGGCCTGATTCTGATGCTTTCCCGATGCTCAATTTTTCCACCAAAACGTCATTAGTTTCCACCAAAACGTCATGACTTTCCGACACTACGTCACATGTTCCACCAGAGAATCGTTCACTACATCGTTCATCGTTCAATGACTGGTGGAAAGTCAAGCTTCCCTTCCACCCGTCATCCACTTGGTGGAACAGCGCTAGTGTCGTGGTGGAAACTTTCCGACGTAAGTAAGCGTGCGGAAGGTAGACATTTTTTTGTTCGCGGTTTCGAGGTATGTTGGAAATCGGCATAAGTTTGTGATGTTCGGCTCTCCAGAGGGGGTCATTGAGCCGTTCATTTAACGGATCAAGAGTCGTTCAATGAACGAATGGTGGAACTTTCCACCAGTCTTCCACTGGTGGAAGATCAGAATCGGGCCCCTGGTACTTCATTCCTACTGCATGTAGCCTACACCTATGCTTATCCTGACGCACCCAGGTTTTGCTGCCATATAATAACGTCGGGAGGAAAACACTTTTGTGCACAGCGATTTTCACTTCCTTTGACAAACCCTCATTCTTATATATGCTCCACATAATATCTACGACTTTCCTACGATTCGAAAGTCTCATTATCTCTTCATCTACCCTTTCATCTTTTGCAAACATTGGGCCTAGATACACCAAATCGTCCACTTGTTTAATTGCTTCATCATTTACCTTCATTATACAATCATTCTTATCACTCTCCCTATCAAATACTATTAATGAGGTCTTTTACGCATTTGTCCTCAAATATATTTTGAAAACTATAAATGTAATTACTTTAGCTTTTTAAAGAGAAGCTAAGTAACGAAAGGAAATATATTTCTTCATAAATATTTCTTTATTATTTGGTTTATTGCTTCTCACATCTGCCCAAATATGTAAATTAAAATTCATGCATGGCCTTTAAAATGACTAGAGAAAAATCTCCCACTCAATCTACCTTAAGGCAAGATGCAAGGAGAATCCAGAACATTTTACCAGAATGATGAAAGGAAGGAAACGTCTGGAGATGAATAGGGCAGTGATGGCGCTGAAGTGGATTAGGGAACACTCTGCCAGACAATGGGTTAGTTACGGACACAATGAAAAGGAAGGCCCTGCGAGGAACAAGACCAAGGGAGACAAAGACATTGACCGAATGCGGAGGGAGAAGCAAGGAGGAGCTGGCCATCGGAACGCAGGAGAATTATCGAGGGACACTCAGAAGGATTGAGAGCTCCTGCCAGCCGATCTAAAGGGATTAGGAGACTATATGATGCGTCGCTAAGGAAATGCCTTCGCTGGCCCTAATTTTTATCAGTTACTTCAGCTTTGATCACTGGAACGTGAAGAGCGAATATTTGTTGGCATACTGCAAGAAGTGAATCAGTGATTTCCTACACAAAATCTAAATAACTATCTATAAATATAACTAATTCACTCAAGAGTCTGTCTGTATGTCAGTCACGCCTGTTCGAAGAACTTACAGCAGAATTAGGAAGTAGAGATTTGGCAAGAATACAGGTCGTGACCTAAACCTGACCAAAATAAATAGTTTAATAAACGATCATCATCATAGTATTACAATCTTAGGATTGGTATACTGCAGCCCTCCATTTCGCCCTCTCCCATGCCAGTTCCTTCACTTCCCTATGGTTCTTCTTCCCCGTATCCAGCCTTCTTTTGACTTGCCCCAAGTACTTGTCCTTGTACGTGTCTTAAGAAACGATAAAAAATCAAAATTTTTGTTTTACCCCATATGAATGCTTGTATTATTATATTTTAATGTTTATTCCCACAAGAAAATCATTGAATTAGTGCAAGGTTTTCTTTTGTTTTTGCTTTGCTTGCACCAAGGTAAAGGGTTGAAATTTACAGTTTTGGATAGCTGAAATAATGCAGAAATGGTCACTAATATAGTTAAAACAACAAACTACAACTTAAATTTGTGCACATCATTGTATCGCCATAGTTCCTGTAAAAATTGTGCTTTTTACCCCTTATTTTTTACCTTTTAGCACCGTAAAAAAACATTGAACTCGGTGCAGGGGTTTCTTTTTTTGCTTATATAATTACTTGTTTTCGAGATATAAAGATGAAATCTCCACTGCCTGGTGGCTAAAGTAATTCAATTTTTAACCCTGGCATTTGATTCTCCTATATGCTTTGCTCTTGCGTTAATTTTTTTTTGGCTTAAAAAGTCAATTTTTTAACAATAATTATTTTTTAATTATTTCCCTGGCAAGCGTATCATAGGTTTTAAATATGAATTTATGACTGTAGCATTTATGATATGGGTGATGTGATTATTATCAGAACTACAGTTATACTTTAGTCAGAGTATTTTTCACTATATCCTATTCATGGGTGGCTCGTGAATTGCATATGGTATCCTAAATTTAATTTTTATCTCTCTCAGTTGAATTTAAACGGGCACATTCTCCTAGTTATAAGAGAAAACAAGAGAGGAGGAAGGGAACAGGGAATCAGCACACAGTTGTACCTGGAGTGCGATTTGCACTCCTCAAAGTTCGTGTATCTCAAAATCCAGTTTTTCCGTTTGACTTATAGAAAATCGTTTCGCAGTTCCAAAATTTTGGAAAAAAAAAGAAAAATACATTTTTGTCACTGTGAATGCGCACCTTTGAACAATTTTCACTACATTGTTGCTCACATTAAGTCATAAAGTATTCCGTGATACGCTGCATCAAAAAATCAACAAACTCGGTACATCGACACTCGGTATCGAGAGACAAAAGTGGAATATGAGAAATATTTTCGATTCGAAAAGTTCATATGCGTTCAAAGTTCAAAGCTCACAAAGTTCACAGCTTGCAAGCCAAAGTACCACTGTACTTCGATTCAATATTTTGGAATGCGAATTCTTCACCCAATGTTTACGGCTTGAACCAAAGTAGCTAAAAGTGGATCTGATTGGTTTGGTTGCTTGAGTATTAGCTTCAGCCCCAGATTTCTCGAGTTTCAACCCTGGAAAAAGTGAATTTTGAGAGGGATCCCGATCTACACTCGGGTATTTCCAATGGATATTTCCAATGTCCCAACAACTTCAGTATTTGTATGGTGCGCAGAACTAAGGTAGCAATGGCTTCTTTCCTTAAATGCTCGTTAATGCTAAACGCGAGTTTCTCTCCCACCTTCCTAGAATATCTAAATAACCCTTCTCCAAATTTCGATTTCTTGATTATTCAAATATGTTACCCTATTCTTGAGCCGCCTTTACTCGTGGAAGTTGAATCCAATAGGAGTAGCGAATGTAGCAGAACTGTGTATTTCCTTGCAGGGAATCGTTCTGATTACACATTACTGCTGATTTTTCCTAGAGAAATTAATGGCAACATTTAACAATGAATATGGCAATTTTTCTTAGTTTTAGTTACGTTTCAATTCAAATTACGATTATTTCCATTCTGCGCTCAATGTAGTCGAGCATCGCACAGATAAGAGTTTAACAGGCATTGTTGAATATTGTCCACTCTGACTGATCCCCTCCTAGTATTCCCCACCCGGAAATTCGATTGGGGGACTACTTTACTTCCGGAATACTTTACCGGGAGGAATGCTACCACGTTGATATTGATACATTGATGAATGCCAGACTGCATCTTTAAGGGAGACTAACGCGACGGTTTTCAGTTATCATCCACATCGCAGTACCCCGGTCGATTAGGAGAATTCCACTCCCGCCCGAGGCTATGGCAGTACCGAACCAATTTTTTTTAACTTCGGCATCAGTGCCTCCCAACAGTGAGCCGGGTAGTTTGGGTAGAATTAAGGGTGTAGAAACCTTTCGTTGTCTCGAGATGGATTATTTTCCATGAATATGTTTGTCCAAAATTAGTAAATTATTTCCGCCACTAAGTATCAAATCTGTGACCCTCAGATTTATACTCAAACTCGCAATTCTGGGCAAAGGTGGCCCTCCATATGATACTTTTGTAAAGTTTACCTAAAATAAATGTGCATATTGATGAAGAATCAATTGAGATTTGTAACTTAATATGGTGCCATAAGGGTGGTGGATAACCGCATAAGCTGGAAAAGCATCCGATCATTCCTATTAATTTCTCTCATATATTAAATACTCCATTCGCAGCTGTCTCTTTTTGCTCCAAATTTCTTTCACAATACTTTGTTTTCCAGTGTCGCAAATCTTTCCTCAGCCACGAAACCTCTCATGAAGATAAAAAATTACCTCGAATGTCCTCCACAAATAACCAAACGACCGATGATTACATGAATGGAAGCGTTCTAAAAAACAAAACGATATGACAGGACAATAAAAAGGGAAAGACTACGCGGAACATATCTTTCCGTTCAACCGCGCCACTTCAAGGCTCCGCACGGTTAAGAAAGAGACCTTTTCTTTCTCCCTTGCGAAAAATTTCATCCCAAGCATTAATCGATGCGAGATGAGGAAAAACAAGTGAGCCGTGGGGGTTTCGATACAGCTTGTTGACTCGCTCGCACAAAATGGGGCGTTATTTGGATCGTGAGAGAGAGAAAGAGAGAAAAAGAGAGTTTTGGCGTCTTCTGTGGAAGAGAATAAGGAGGAGTAGGAGAAGACGGACAGAAGGTTGGGAGTGTTGAAGGTGGGTCGGAGAGTAGAAGGGTAAAGGCGGGAATTGGGGGGATGAAGGGGGGAAGGAAGACACAAAAAGGAAATGCAAAGTGAATTTATCGCGCGAGTTAATTTTAAAGAGAAGGGGACGAGAGAAGAGGATCGATTGGGTCAAAATGCTTTAAAGCTTTCTTGAAAAACCCTTTGCCGGGAGATGTGCAGATTAAAGGGCGTGGAGCATGCCTCCTCTGCCCCCATGACAACTGTACTGGAGGTAAGCAAGCATATTCAAATATCAATAAAGTTGTAATTCCGTTTGTTTGAACGCTATAGGCTCCCAAACCTCTTAACGGATTAGAACAAAATTTTAAACACATGCTCCTTAGGACTTAAAAAGAAATAGGCTTTATTGGAGAGACCTAAGTGCCCCAGGAGTCCCTATCTGGGCCCGTTTTTTTTTAGCAACTTTAACTTCCATAAGAAAAGTATTACATTCGGTGCAAAGGGAATAATTTTCCCTTGTTAAAATTATTTTTCCTCATAGTAGAGTGCAACGGCCTGGCACGATGGAAACACCGGTTCCCGATCAGTCACCGAAGTCAAGCATTGTTGGGCTCGGCTCGAGTTTGGAGGGACGATCCTCTGATTCGTTCGAGTGCTGTTGCCCTATTTGCGCGTGGCAGACAGTATGTGTGAAATGGGCTCAGCCGTCGAAGCGCGTTAAACAAAAATACTACTAGAATGTCTAGAATCGGATGGGTAAAAGAGTTAAGTTATTAATTCTTGAATTCAATTTCCGCGCTTCGCTTTCGCCAAAAGTTTCGAGTTTTTGCCTCTAAAGTCGTAATTTTCGCTCAATTTGAGCAATAAAATTTTTTCTTTCCGTGTAAACCACAGCACAGTTCACAACTGACACTTATGTATAAGGTTATATGATCAAAACGGCATAATTACAGAAGTATTACGAAATTACGACAGCTATTTCCGTTGGGGTATTTTTCACCCCAACCTTTCCATGTGTGGCTAGTGACGGAAACACAGCATATGCATTGTGACCGTCACATTGGGAAGATATTTTTAATCTTATGCAGGAATTTTATTTTTTTCTTCTCTTTGTTGAACTTGAACGGGCATTGCTGTGAATTCATTTTAGTATTTAGAACGATATTTTCAGTGCATATTAAAATTATGGCGTCATAAGTGTCATTTTCTGTTATACACATATGAATTTTTGAAAACAAATGGGTATTTCACGAGCACACACTCAATAAATATTATGCGCAAAGTAGATAAAATTTTTCTTTCCTTCGACTCACCATAAAAATGTAATAACGAGTAAATTAGTAAACTGCAATAGAACCAATAACCTTTGAGGAAGTTTTCCCAAGGGTTTACCACTGAGAACGACTCTTTCGCTCCAGAACCATCAGCTGGATTAGAGGTAGTGATACATATTTTCATGTACGTGTTATGAGATATAGACGATGCTCTGAATTAACTTGCTCAATAAAGCATTGCCTCAGCAGATCAGGAAATAACGAATCCAGTGATTCATGCACAACGTGTCAAAAATCATGCCGAACTGAATTTTGTAATCAAACATACCTAGAGCATCTCCCTATCCTATCAAGAAAAATGGGGTCAGGCTGAAGTAGAGCAAAGGAGAAAAGTCGGACATGGAATCATTAACTAGGAATGAGATATGGCTATTTACTCATGGTATATTCTTAAAAAATGTTATATCCAAATCTGCTGAATTTAAGTGACTCTGAAGCTATAAATAGAACTAATTCGTAATGATTTCCGCGATATAAACATTGGATACGTCAATGGAATATCTACCGCTATCATATGAAGTGCAATGCTAGTCACAATATATTCCTCTGGTTGTACGAAACATCCTATGCTTCCAAGATGCAATTAAATTCTTGTTGGTGGTGATTGCTTGAGCTTACAAGATTGATTGCTTACACCAAAATAGCTGCCTATATTGACGTCAAGCGCTTCCCTATGAATAATAATTTTATCACTGAACTCAATATATTTCATGCTTAGTTAATTAACCTAAGTTAACAGCCGACAGTGGCATAACGGATCAGGTTATGCGTAAAACGGAATGCTCCCATTCTCTTCATCAGAGCCAAAGCGATCATTTTCAGGGTCCTGGGCTAGAGATACATTACCAATGGAACTCTCTTTGACCTCTACTTTAGAGCTTATGACTCTTCGTACTCTATTTTGTGTGAACCTTAAACGTATAGAATTGCCTCCAATACTCTGCAAGACTACGTGACCCAGTCGCTCTATCCTCACCACCGCTTTGTTGTGGATGGCCTCTAAAAATCTTAGGATATTTTTTGACAAATGATAGTCATTTGGAATAACAATTGCAAAATTTGGATGTTTTACAAATATTGCGGTTACTTAATTTATGAGGTACGCAGTCGCAAGCACAACTGCAATGAGATACACCAATGAGAGTTAATTACGCTATGAAAAAAAATGATTTAACTTGACTGGGATTCAAAACCGGATATTTTGATTGCCAATTAGATGTGGTAGTCAGTTATATATGCTGAGTTTATTCTCCGCAACTGTGGCATGTCCCGCACGACCGTGTTTCCGGTGCTACTATGTAGACTGGGGAGGGGAACAACTTGTTCGTATAAACCCCCTTTTAAATTAACTATGAATTAAGATGGCTTTGTAACGCAACTGGATAACAAATACGACGGGCATTTGGGAGACCAAGTTTCGAATTCCGATCAAGTAAAATGATTTTTTTCATAGAGAAATTCTCCCTCTGTGTTGTATAATCTTGGGCATGCCAGGTTACCACAATAGTAGGCTAAATGCATTTGGAATAGGGTAACTGAGAAGTGTTTGTGGTAAAAGCAGAAGAGATAGGGTTAGGAATGAGCGGTTGATGAAAGAATATAGGTTGAATGCTCCGGTAATGGAAATGTATGATAGAATTGAGCTGTGTTGGTCTGGCCATGACGAGAGAATGAATGAAAATCGAATAACGAAGATTTATGAAAGAGAAGTGAATTGTGTGAGAGCAAAAGGTAGACCAAGAAAGTCATGGGTGAATGCGGTTGAAGATACTCTAAGCAGAAGGATTGTTATAAGCCTTAAGCAAAGGAGGGTGTATATGGAGCAGTGTATGAGTGTACCTGGAGAAAACGAGGTATGCAAGCATAGGATAATATTGAGGAAATTATTGAAGCAGACTCAGCGTTAAAGGCCTATCACCGAGAATTTGACTTTTGACAGCGCCTATCTCGAAATAAGACGGCGTTATGGGTATGTTAGCATGTTTCTCTGAAAATGAAACAACTAACATTATTTCGGGAATATGATTTCACGGAATCGTTTTTCAGAGATTCCCAAATGTCGGGAAACTGGACTTCCTATATTCTACGAACTATCACAATCCGTAACGAGCGGGGAAAAATCGGCCTGAACAGTGAGTCAAGCCACGGACCAGTAACTAGCCGGACCAATGCGAAGACCACAGCGCTACCCAGGCTTCTTAATAAACATGGAAAATTTGAAGGGGTCCTGGGTAACGTGGTGGCCTGCGTATTTTGCCGGCAAAGCTGATGGCCCGTTGTTCCATTCCTGATACAGGACTATAATTTCTCGTGGCAATTAAAATGAATCTCATCACAATTTTTTTCGGCAAAGATAATTATCTTCATATATGTTACAAGCGGTCCAAATCAATCATCTGCCCCAAAGAGGATTCATAAGAATAAAATTTTAAGTAGACATGTTATTATCGAAAAATACTTCATTCAAAATCGTCAACTGAGCATCAGTGCGTATCTCTCAAGTCAACTCCCATAGACGAGAATATTCTTCTTAAAATACCGCAAAGCGATGTTCATCTGACTTCTAATGCGAAGAAGCGGGACTCCTCTATATTACCTTGCTTAACATCAGGGGTTTAGGGATTGAAATTCAAATCTGCGATCCGGAGCGAAAAATTATGTATATTATTTTTTATCGAGCCAAAACGAGTCCGGATAATTTGAATTATTGAATTGAATTGAATTTGAATAATTTGAATCCAACATCTAGAACCTCTGCGGATGCAGCAGAATGTTTAAGGCTTATCTTTGGCAGAATTAAACCCGTTCCACTCTTTCCCACGGTTGGACCATACGCCTCTTTTTCTCCGCCTCCCCCACGAGCCGCTAACGATCCGCGGTGAAGCCAAAACCGCAATTATACAAAAAATCTGGAGGTGAAAAAAATGTTTACCTGCGCTTCAGTTAATTTCTCGCCTCGCACTAAAGAAGATGAGGCAAGATGAGATCAGATGAGTAAGGGAGAAGAATTTTTTTAAATTGAATAGAAGAGACAACGTTGAGATCACAGCGCTTCTTAGAGAAAATATAGGGTCACCGTAATTTAGTTGAACTCGCTTGTGAAGAGCATGATGAAATGGAGAGAAAAGCATGCTACAGAGGTGAGAATGAAGGGCTTCGGTATCCGCTCATCAACGCTTTTTTCACCCTCAGTGACCCCAAGTTCTCCGCTGGTAAGTGCCACCAAGTTTTGCTATACCCAGTGCCCAAGGTGTAGGCAACGTCAGAAGAAGTAAAAGGCGGACAATCTGCGACTTGAGGAATTGAAACACGAAGGCCAACGGCACAGAGGTTGTCACACATGAATGTGATAAGGGTAAAGTAATTATGAAAATCGGAAAGTGCTACTAACTTTCTGCATGTTCTTTATCCAAAATAACCTTTTCAGAATAATTTCACTTCGTAAAACTTCCACATTACTTTATCGCTAATACGACCAAGGCTTCGACTTTCACAGTCATTTTCAATGTCAAAATCTTGGTCGGAATAATTAAAAAGTATTGTGGAATTTTTAAAAATTGAAATTAATTTAAAATCTTGATATGGTTCCACTAAGTCCAGCCTGATAATTTGATATACACAAAATGACCTTCTTCAGTATACCGTAGAACCGTTACTGAACTCATTAAAAACAATGAAACCTACTTGCTAAGAATTTCATTCTATAGCATTCTTTTCCATAGCCCATTCAAAGGAACTGAGCGTAAAAATGCACCGCAATTCATGGTTGAAATAAATTTATTGTAGATTAAACATTTATTTAGTGGCAGGTGGGAAAGCTAATGTGCTAATAGGATCGTTCTGTAACCCCAAAATATCCCTCTAATTTTAGAAATAGGCACATAATTTATGATTTAGGGGCGGCCAAATATAATTTAGCCCACACTTGTAAAATAGATTGGGTTGGGATAGGTATATTGAAACTTGGTGGCAATCGCCAGCGGAGAGTTTAAGGTCACTGAGGATGAATTAAGCGTTGATGAGCGGGAAAAGTCCTCTCTTGTATGGTCTCCTCTCCCTGACGTCATTTTATGTACGTGCGAGTGCCACCAAGTTTTGCTACACCTATGCAAGATATACCTATACCTACTCCTAAACGTTTATATTTATATATATATATATATATATATATATATATGTATATATATATATGTATGTATATATATATATCGGTGGCGCAATCTATTACATTGCAATATAATATTTAATAGTACGTAACTGACGTAACACACCCTCAAGTTTCATCAGTTACCATAAGTGAGTTACGTCAGTTACCACAAAAGAATGAAAATTATCAGAAAATATAGAAATAAATATTATCTATAAATTGTTCCAAATGAGTATTAGAACTTATGAAAAAATAAGCTTTCTAGCACTGTTAATTTTGACAAATTCTTAACTTTCAAATTATATTGGTAACTGACGTAACATTGTGCAATGCCAACTTACACAGCTTTTATATTAATAATGAAATAGTGTTGGTCCTATAAAAGTATTTTCAACTGTGATTTATCTTAAAAAATATTCAAATTTGGCACTTCCAGTTGTCGCAACAAAAACAGCTTTCTAAAACAAGGAGTTATTTAAAGAACAAGGAGCTGACACAAAACACACGGCAGTATCTAATGGGTAGCCATCTTGATTTTAAGCCACTCTAATTTATCACCAGGTGGCAGGTATGGAGAAAAACGTGTTTAACTGTTTGGTAGAGGATGGTTACTAGTTAAAAACACCATAGCATTTTTCTCACAAATAAATTTATATTTTACTTATCATGTCCTATTTTCTATAGAATTGCCAATAGTCAGACATACGCGAATGAATGTGAGGTAATCATTTGTAAAATTACGGACCATCTAACAAGCATATGATATAGCATAGGCTGGTAGTACGTACATGTAGATGAAGACGATAGTTTTCTCCACATCCTAATAAATATTTTCCGCCGTAGAATCAGGTTGTGGATTTAAGCACTCGGGAGTGGTAGGTTGAGGCACTTAGCGAATATGCAAGTTTTCCGAACGAGCGCCTAAAAATGCAGGAGGCCAAACCATTAAGATCCGGGCCGTAACGAGGGGGGAAATGAATCCCGGTCACAAGCGCGGGGACATTTCATTCATTTCCCTCGTGACTTCGAGATTTTAAAAAATTAAAAAAAAATATTTTTCCTCACTTCCTCCTCTTCTTTTCTATACGGTCGTTGAGGATTTTTTTTCTCATTCGGGGATAACAAGAAAGGTCTCCCTCACTCTCTCTGCTCACTCCCCGCCCCAAGTGCTATCATGCCATATAAAACGGGTCGAATCATCCCGTGTCCTCTGAACCGAACTCCGTGCTCATCCCCCGCCCTAATAGCATTCGCCTACACTAATTGGTATGTACTTGACTTCCATCTGGGCTCTTCACTCCACCCCCCCCCCTATAATTATCCTTAGGTATCCCCCGATACTAGATTTTTCGAAATGACCGCTGCGATAAATTAAATGAAATGTAATTGGCGGTGTCTGATGTGACTATATGGAATCAATTCATATTGAAATGAAAAATTATAGCTTTGTCATTCCACAGTGTTCTATTTAGATACGACCCGGGGTTCAAATTTCTACTTCAGGTGACCTAAATATGAAGATGACCATTACTTGCACTTCTTTATTTAAAATGAAATATAAGGGAAAAGTTTTTGGGAAGCTTGCTCATTACGTACAAGCGAAATACAAGTTTTAATTAGTATCCTTCGATTAATTAACCTAATGGTAAATAGGAAATAATATTTAAATGTATTTTGATTTAATTACTATGTGTACCCTATCACACACATGCGTATATGCTCAATGTTTTGAATATGTATGCCCTTTGGTGTCTCTGTTTGTATTTGATTGAGTAAACATACGCATATATAAGATTTGATTATGATAATTTTCTACTCAATGTGAATTGTGAAGCTCGATTATAATTTATAAAATAAGCTTCGTTGTCATTTGTCATAATATTTTTGTTAGTTTATGATTTTTAAATGAGTTTATTTTGTTTATTATTATTCCAATTATTAAATGGTTAAACTGATAGTACACACAGCAGTTCTCCCATAAGGGCTACCCAATGCTTCATTTACATACAATTTTCTTAAAATGTAACAAATGTAAAGCAATTAGATTGATTCTCCTTTTTAAAGCTTAAAGTAGTAGAGATCCGATATCAATAATAAGTAAATATAGATTTAACGCCAATGATTAGCACATCTGCCAACGTACTTTCTCATTCTTCTGTATGTAAACGCACAATTATTACTACAGAATATTTATTCATACTTATATTGCACCACAATGTAACAACAAAATTTTACTGTATACTACAAAACATCATTATCCTACGCTGCTCTGTACTTGTTCAGCACTGTTCTCTACACTGAATCATTATACATTATTTGCATTTTATTTCCACGAGCAACAAATTTTCAACTGATAATTGAAATTTGAAGTAGCGAAAATTTTGATTACCAAGGATACCATAAAATCTGACCGATTGACAATATACTCTAAAGGAAAATTAAACACACGAACGACTCTAAACAACGAGTGACATGCTTGATCGAATGTGGTGACCCAAGAGAGCTGGTTGCTAGGAATCATCCTAAAATTGTCAATAGAAACCTGAAGGGTATAGTAGTGGCCTATAAATATCTCTGGTAAGCCTTCTTCCTAAAAATCTTCTCTTCTTCTTTAACATATGAAATCCTTACATCCTTTCCTTTTGCTTAAGCTTACTCTCAATTACAAGGGTCGCGGTTTCTTGTTCTTCAATACAACCCAATCCTGCGCATCGTCATCGTGAAATCCCATATCTTTGAAATCATCCGTCTCAATCGTATCACCATCTTAACGGTTTTCCTTTTACTCTCCTTCCTTCTCCCTTTCCACAGTTAGTTTTTCTACCTCCACAGTCCCCATACCTCCTCATGATATGCACTTAAACTTCAAGTACTTCGTTATCCTTGGAGTTATTTTTTTAAATTTACATATACACTCACACAATCCTTATTCTTTTGATCCTTCTTTTATTCCTTCACGATCTGATCACTTACCTAAACATTCTCACATCTGCTGTCTCAAGCCGTTCCTTCTTGATTCTTCAGTGACATTTCGATGCAACTGTCAAAATTTCGTTAACTGGTGTATCGGACGATACCTACGCGTCCTGAACTATGCCCATCCTTCCAAAATGCTTCTCATTTATCGACTGGTGGAAAAGAGGAAGGAAAAAAATTAATAAGGAAGCATGGGGATGACCGAATTCAATTAGGATTTTATTGGCGTCGACTCGTGTCGTCGAAATGAGTGTTAGATGATGTGGAGACCGAGTAAACATGAAGTGAGCTATGCGAATTACAACTTTGAGCAAACATTGAAGATGATCAAACGAAATCAAGGGTGCTCATTTCCAATCTCATCGTTCACTGGAACCGATCGTGATTTCAGAATCCTAACCAATGCAGTCTCTTGAGTTCATTTGAGAGCTTAAAAGAGAGACGTATGTTGAAAGAATGACGACTATATTGCGATAATTAGATTAGGTTTAACTCTAATAATATTTTTTGGCTATCTCGTGTTCCTTGGTCCAATCGATTTAATTTACCATTAATGTTGTCTTATATCACAAAAACCTAGTGAATAAATTGAGGAAATCAAAATATGAGAAGCAGGTCCTTAAGGGTTAAGAAAATGAATTAAAAAATATAATTATTTTAATGGTTAAAACCGTATTAAGATTTTTTTAAATGTATTACACTTATGAGGTAAGGAAATAATTACTGAACCATTAGCAACCAATTACATAACTTATGCATGTTTTTATGTATAAGCAATGAACAGTTTTCCTTGACTATGGATAGCTTCAAAATTCCCTTCTATATTATTATCAAAAATTACTTGTCAGGAGATGATAGGCCCTGTTTTTTTATTAAATAATGGATAAAATTAACACGGATGTTTTGCAAAATTAGTTTTACTTTTTTAGGGCTCTTTAAATTCATATATTTTGACATCGAGTGAGAAGTTCATATTTCACAGAATACAAAAAGATGGATCCCACAATTAGGCTATAGGGTAAATTACATCCATTATATAAAAATAAAAAAAATTATCATCACAAGATAATTGTTAATAAATAAGAGGCTGAGAATAATTTAACATCTAGATAAATAATTATCCTGATGCGCCTTAGCAATCATTCTGACAAATCCTCAATTTGCTTAAAACTCTATTGCATAGAAAGAATTTTGAACGAGCTGCTAGGGGACTAGGGATCAAAGAAATGCATGCATCATGGCATCTCAAAATGATATCTCATTGTGATTAAATAGTTTCATTTACTTTGTGCCTTGGTACACCAAACACATCCCGAGGATAAAAAAGTTTTTTTGAGAAAATGCATACACGACGAAGATAAAATAAGGTAGACCGAGTTGGATATAAAGCCGTGGCCTGAGTTCTGAGGGAAGAAAGAACAGCATCTAATTCCAAGAGAAAAGTTATAATTTTACTCACTCTTTTCCGCAGCTGCGGAAAAATACGGCCAACTTTAGGACGCCACTCGCTATTTTTGCTGACGTGATGAGCATCGTTAATTTTCCTCATAGTCTAGAGTCTTATTGTTATCCCAAAAGTGGACCTCCTGCTGAAAAAATATAAACTACACGGGCACATTTTAGACAGCTAAACTTCCATTAAACTTATATAATCTCATTAAATACTCTATGAAAAAAAATATTTAAAAAACCCTTCCTCTTTTCCCAGATATAAAAGAATAAGGGCAAAGTTGCAAACCTCGTGGGGTTTTGCACAAAAAAAACTGAGAACTTTTGTAGAGCGCTTGCCAAAGCATCTACTCTCACATCAGCAAAAAATATGCGAATGAACTACTTCATCAAGTAAAATTCTTCATTTCGTGGTTTAGCTCCAACAATACTAAAACCCAAAGTTTAGAGTGGATCAAGGGGGAGACTTTATATTAATTTACGCTGAGAACCCGTATATTGAAAACACTTTATCATCATTTTTATGTCTTCAAGTCAAATTTCCTTTTTCATAAGTTTTAAGAAATCAATCAAATCCCTGTTCTCAAAACCTTCACTTTGATCTTTCTTTAAGTATGTTTAATTTTCCTCACCAGTTCCTCAAGTAAATTTATCGGGGACACTTGGAGGAAACTGCGGAGCCAAACTGGATTTTTTAGAACAATTTGAAATTTTTAATAGCCCGCATATGCTATGTATTGATCAATTGTTCCCATCTCATTCCCCCCTCCTTAAAATAAACCTCCCCCAACCTTAAAACCGTTAACCGCCCCGGCCACCTTATCCGTCCTTAAGTATGAACACACGCTCCTTCCTTTTTTAAAAACACTGATTGACTCAGACTTCCCCCCCCCCTTTCCATGCTGCCCAACCAATTTGTTCCTCACTCCCCACCACCCCCACCTTCAACTATATATATACCCGGCCACCTGTGAAATTTGATACCTGATGATGGCACAAAATGTAAGTTGCTGAAACCCGGGTCGTCTGATATAAATTATGTGGATTAAAACCAAGTTGTTATATCATGGACACTTAACACACCTTAGCATTGAATTTTCCATGGAAAATTACCGCAAAAACATCAAGCCATGGCAACAATTATTAACAATTGTCTTCACATCATCTCAACATCATTTATCGATCAATTCTAAGATTGGTTGACTGCAGCCCTCCATTCTTCCCTATCTAATGCTATTTCCCTTACTCCTCTTTTGTACTTTCCTCTTTATTCGGTCAATGTAATTATCTCTTGACCTTCATCATAGGTTGTTTCCCCCTATTGTTTCTTTAACTACATTATTTACAACCCCATTGTGCCTCAGGGTGAGCCCAATCCATATAGTTATAATATTCTGTATAGCGTTCCACATAATCCTTTTCTCTTCAACTTTTCTGCATACATCTTCATTTCTTATTTTATTCACCCATTGAATCTTCAGCATCCGGCTCCAACACCAGGTTTTTAATGCTTCTAATTGTTTCTGTCTGATATTTCAATAATCCATGTTTCCGATCTATCGTATCGTATTCCTATCTTCTTTGAGCACAGCGTTTGGCATTTCATCATGATCGTTGCCTTAGCTTGGGCAATTCTACGTTTGATGTCCGTTGTACTTCTTCTGTCCCACGAGAAGAGTCTTCCGAGGAAGGTGAAGGAATCCACTTGCTCTCATTTATCTCCTCTTAGTGTCTCTTCACATGTCAACAGAAAAGTGAAGAATATTTCAGCCTGCTAGTGCATGAGACCCGCATCTCACAAAAGGCATTAGTGTTGCATATACTACAGGATGTTTCATTACAAATAACAACCTGGCAACTTGTGAAGCGTATGAGCACGTCTGTCTGGATGCCAGTAATGACATTGGTATGACATAGGTGAATATGGAATTACGATTAATGTTGAAGAAACGAACTACCGAACCTTTACCTCAAATGTCCGCAGTAATAACAAATGAGGTATGCTCATTAAAGAGGGGTCGATATTCAATCAGCTACAACTGAAATATTTTACACTGTGTGTAAAAATAAATAAGCTTCAGGCATGCTTACTAATGCTACTATAACAGAGCAGTCGTAATAATTAGATGGCCTTACCAGCAGTTGAGGCCACCTACTACAATATGGAAAAGAGATTAATCTGGGAATAGAAAGTATACAGATATAGCTAACTGATTAAACACTGCACTTATGTTAGCTTACGCGAACTGAAGCAAAATTCACTTTGCCTCGACAAAATGAAAGCAGTGGCTAATAGGAATAAGGTTCTCAGCTGGGATAGCTGTTGTATTTGCCACTGCAGCGACTACATCCCGAAGTATTTGAATACATCGTGTATTTTTGCACATAAAGTCAATGGAAAATGAAGACGATTCTACATTATGAAAGTAGAAGGGATAATAGGAATAAAAAACTTAATACAAATACGTCACAGGTTGATTCTCTCTACACATACCTCCGGAAGCATATTTGGACCAGCAAAACGGAGTGAATGTGAGCTACAAACGCTTTCTGCAAAAAACCAAGTCAATTAATATTTAGGTCCCTCTCAATGTCCATGTTCACTAACCCAAATAATGCTGTTGGTGCTCATTTGGTTTGTTTGCACCATAAATTATGTCCAAATGAAACGGCCTACTTATTTCTACAAAATTAAAGTCTAACATGAATACAGCGATTGAAATTGTGGTTCAGCGTTATCTCTCAAAGACTGGCATGTGAAATATGCTTTTGCACGGGGATTCCTGGATGAAGCTCCAGAAAAAGAGAATTCAGTATATGGAACTCGGCTTCGCCACGGAGTCTTTCAGAAATAGTGATGGTTTAAAAAATGAACATTTTCTTCCGAGTTTTCTAAACCTGGTGTACCAATGTGGTGGAAAGAAATAATTACTCTCCGTGTAACGCCAGCATTTAGTATGCGGAGTGGTTGAATTCTAGATGCTATGATCTCAAAAGGGTGCTGCTTTTGATGTGCCATTAACTCCCTTGCTCTTCCTCTCTCTCCCAAATCCAAGCTGTAACTGTCATGGAAGACCACCAACGCCTGACCCGGGAATTTCGGAGATGAATATCCGAGAAAGATGGAGAGAGAGATGAAGAGCGAGAGAAAATATATAGAAAAATAAATAAATCGTAACGCATTTAAAAATGTGTAGAAAGTTCTTCATCAAAAGAAAAAAATGCATGCTAAACATTTTTGGGAAAATAAAATATTCGGAAATGCCACACACTTCATTTCTTTTGATGAAGCTTTGTTCGGGGGAAGTAATTAAAGATGCGCACGAGAGTAATTGCATTCACCATCATCGACATAGTAAGAGTTTTTAGCAAAGAGGACTGGAAGGCGATACGCTTAGACTTCGCCATCCAAGAGAAGGAAAAGGAATCATTCAAACATTTAAAAAAAATTCTGAAAAAAGATTAAACTTTATTGAATTTTCTTTTCTCACGGAATCATTCCCAAAAGTTCTTAAAGCCTTATTACGACCTGAGCGTAAAATTCCGCTGTAACCATATAGTAACAGAGTTTTAATCTAGAGCCCAGATTCTTCACCCGTGGTACACGCATACGTTAGGAGTTTGTTTATAGTTTAATGTGGTTGTTTACAGTTGACCCTTGTTGGTTGAGATGCACGCAAAAAAGCGGAAAAATGGCGATAGTACAGGTAACCATAGGGAAATGGGTTTAACCATGGGAATAAAGTTCGGAAACCACTTCTCAAGAGGTTTTGCCAGCACGAAGTTGAGTTATCGATTAGATATTCTTTCGTTTTTAAATTCATTTTGACTCTATTAAAGACTTCACCGTCATTGGTAGTGAAAATATTGGATTATTATGAAGGATCTGGTACTTTTCCGACGAATGACGAATGTTAGATGTTCTCGAGATACCTACCGGGTCAGGTGCTGACGATTTGACGGATGACACTTTCATTATCTTCAGAACGTTGATGATTATTGGATTATTGTTTAGTAGTGCAAAAACCAAAAAGCAAAGCCAAAGAGCCCGTAAATTAAAACGGAGTCATAAGCAATTGGTTTCACTCAAGAAAACGACTATTCTCTTTGCCGTATCACATTATATAGAGCTGCTAAATGATTCCCGAAAGTGCCTTGGCTCATGATTGACATTAATTATTCAAATGGGTAATTTACAAGGAGAAGCAACAAGCTATGGTCTTTACTTCACCTACGGGATGAGGTAATTAATATATGATTCAGGACGTTTATACTTAATGCAGTGGTGAACTCAAAACCCTTAAGAATTTCGCTAAAAATGCTAACCATTGGACCAACTGGGATGGGTAGCATCACGCAACTTATTTCGAATGTTTATTTATGTTATTACTGCAGAAAGAATGAAATCTTTCGCGCAACTTAAGGTTGGTTTACACTGTTATGTTTGTAGTGCAAGTAACTTTAATCGTAGTTTTCAGGTATTTATGGCTCTGCAAGTCCGCTTGCAGAACTTTTAAAAGTTTTACTTCCAGATATAAATGATGCGTTCATCGGAACATTGAGCATTTTTTTCTACTTTCGGATAAATGTACCCAAACACCCGGGACCGCATATCATTTTAGCCAGAAAGATGGAACCTAAGGGGTTTTCAGCGATATGTTTCCCGTCACAATAGAGGCCATATTTAATTTTCATTTTTTAACCTCAGTATCAGTAAGAAGTATGAAGTAAATATTGCAATTTTATTGACGAAAAATATTGTATTATATGACTACAGTGGTTAGCTAAATATACGTTCATAAGTATCTTACTTGAGTAATTTTTTTCACGCAGTATGGTGAAAACGCTTTCACAATAAAAGACTTAACTGTGAGCAAGAAAAGTGTAAAAGAGCAACAACTTTGTGTAACAAAAGACTTAAAATTACTGCGGTGAGTTATTGATATATTTTTTAAAAATTGTTACACTCTTATATTTCAGTCGAGATCCATGCGTTAGATATTCCTCATTTTGTAAATACAGTCTCTCTGTGGTGCTTAACCGTACCATTTTCCATGAAAAATGGTTGAAATATTTTGACAAATAACTCAAAAAGTACTGTAGTAAGTGACTGATATTTTGGTGCCTTTGGAATGGTGAGATATTTTATTTATGACGAGGCCAAATTCATTGAATTTTATCGGAAATTATATCTCTCTTAAATTTCCTTTAAGAAAAGCTTTCCGGGCTATGTAGGCTGTATGAAATCAAACAGAAAACACATCTTCACAACATTTAATGCACAATCCAAAACGCATTTTATAGTTGAAACGCTTCGTGCATTGTGAATTAAATTTTGTGGAAAAGTGCAATTCTGTATGATTTCATAAGCTCTAAGCAAATAGCACTATTTCAAGCTTGAATCTTTTAAACTTATAAGTGTCTGCTTCTCTCTCCGAGTAATATACATCTTTCTACACTGAGGGGACCAATTCCCAAAAAAGGGCTACCGACTTACCGAACGACCTATCTCTTCGCCCAAAAAATAAGTTTCTTTCATTTCCTCGAACACATCCAAAAAAACGCCTTCCCGACCTCCAGACACGGGTTCCTACGCTCAAATTACACTAAATGCTCGCTTTGGGTGTGGTTGAACTTGAGAAGAATATAATTAAAATCAAGCAAATGGATTCGTTCGATACACTCAATGAGTTCAAAAGGCCAAGAAGATCAATTACCGGTTAAACAAACTGCCCGTTAAAAAAGAGCTGTGGAATCGATAATTATGTGTTAAACAAAGTTTAAGAACTTATCTATAAAATCTGGTAGCAATGGCTATTGCTTTCGTAGCACATTTCTCAATTTCTTTGATCTATAATTTTAGTCTCTGAACGATGAATCCATTTTATTTTATGTATGTATTTTATGCATGGAATGGATTACTCACACCATAAATTATAAATATGAACAAATTAACTCCTCATTCGTTGCAAAATAACTCTGCAAATAATTGCATTTTACTACATCTATCAGACTCAATCAGTTACAAGGCCATTTACGAAACAAATGATTTTTTGTATTTTTATTTAGCACACGCTTTGACTTGGAAATATCTGTGTAATTGTTTGAAAAGTTAATTTTTACATTTGTTTTACCAATTTCATGTGGTACATAATATAAACAGAGGTAATGAAAGCAATCCATATTCCCCTATGAAGGTTGAAACTGTGAAAACAATTTCAATAGAAAAAGAGAGAATGAGTACGAACAATAACTTACACATGTCCTTAAAGAAAATATTCATTCAATCTTATACGTTAGAAAGTAAAATAATTTAAAAAATACTACTTAGTAAATAGCACTATTCAGAATACAAGTATTGATATGATATAGTCTCTGATGATCGTAACGGTGTACGTATATCAACTGTGGTTGATATACATACATCGAGTGGAAGTGTAGACGATGATTAGTTTAAGTATTTTTTTCTCTACCGACCTCAATTCATATCCATATTCCATCCTCAGTCCTATGGTAATCTTAAACTATGATAAAAGAGGAAAAAATCGTCACAACATTATTATATTCGATGTGTCCGTTCAAAATTGACAAGTCACCTACTCACCCTAGCCGAGAACTAAAAAAATATATGAGTACAATGTGGTGATCAACGTTTAATTATTCTTATTTATATGGATCTCACAATTCTATTGGATACGTATATGCTGTCTCTTCAATCTGGCAAAAAAGGAGGATAAAGGAGCAATCCCAGAGAAAAGAGACGGGAGATCTTAACAGCTTCCATCTCCCAAGACCTCAGACCAGATTCCAAGTCGGTGGGCGTCCCGGGAAAATAACCGTGGGAAGGTATCTCTTTCCTCCCTTTCTTTCCCGCGAGAGAATAAACAGTAATGAGGGAAACGGAATAATTTTAACGACTCAGGGCAGCGAAGCGCAGAGACCATGAGACGGCTTTCAGAAAACGGAAAAACCACGGAAGCTCACCTTATACTCTCTGAGGCAGTGAGTGAGACCAGGGAGGAATGGGAAGAGGGAATGAGTTAGTCGGTTCATTAAGAAACAGAACCGCAACCTCCCATCCACGCCGTACGTCTTCGAGAGAGGAATGGGAATATTTGAAAGCGTGGCGTGGGTGAGGATAGTTGAGAGAACAAACGCGCGTGCAAATAGGAAGAAGAGATTGGAAAGGTCCGGAAAGAAGGACTGCAAAGGGGAACGGAAAAAGCATGAAAGCGAGGAAGAGGAAAAGTGGTAGGGAAATCCACACAAGCATTGATAACGAGAAAGGATGCTAGTCTAACTATATCTCAACCGAGATAATAGAGCCAAATGTTCCAGCCAGGTTAGCAAAGCGCTGTTATTGCATACCCAAGAGCCACTGTTTTGAATTCCTTCACAGAAATGTAGGCTACGTATTCCTCAGCCAAGGATTTTCAGTGTTTTTTTATTTTCATCCCCTTCAAGAATTTTTCAAACATTTCATAAACCCCCTCATCATTACCATAACAAATTTACAATAGGGAAAGCAAAAAAGACACTAATGTGCACTTAAGATTGTTTATATTACAGATTTCATTATTAATCAAAACAGGTACATGTACGATATCACTAAAAAGTAATAAACCAATTGAGCAAAAAACGACTAAATAATTTCCATAAGAAGCGCAGGACGGGAGTAAAATGAGGCGGGCTTTAATGAAAATAACTGCCTAGGCGTTCGGAGGAAATAATGACTTTGAGGCAAGGGATCGACGAGGCAAAAAGGAAAATTTGCAGATTTATAGCCATACAGAAATATCGGTATGCTAATAGGACTTTTGGAATTGCAGTGGATCCTCGACTTACGAAACGCTGATCATTAGAACATTTCGAAATGCGAATCCTTTACTTAATCCGTTTTTGGCTTCTATACGTACTTGGTCACGAGATACGAACCGAACACAAATGCATTTTTAATTTTTCACGAAAATTATAAATTTGAGCACGGATTGATGTCTCACAAGTTAAATTTAAAACTGGGTTTCGAGTTATGAACTTTAAGAGATTACAACCGCAGAAAAGGACGTCAAGTGGAGATACCACTGTATAGTAATTGCTACTCTACAGCTTAGCACCTATGAGAGCATTAACTATTAAGTTCAAGCATTTAAAATTTAATCGTTAAAAACGCTAAAATGATCACCTTATACATTACCATGTCATTTAGCGTTTTTGATAGGGACGTAGTGTTGGAGACTTGGCGAAATAGGAGCATGATGATGATAAGAATAAAAGGGCAAATGGGAGGTAGCAAATGAGATGAAGCTGAGAAGCTGCTGAAAAAGATGCTGCAGGGGTACAGAAAGAGACGTGAAAGAATAAAGATTAACACAAGGAAAGAAGAGATGTTTGTTTACGTAAGAACTGATCCATTCCGGGTGAATGTTGACGGTAATTTTTTTAAAGTTTTACACTATATCAGGCCCTTCTACTGTTCCGACGTTTCGATGTGCGACTTGCTCATCGTCTTCAGGGCTTCTGAGGCCTCACTGTGAAAATGTGTTGACTTTTATCTCAATCCTTTGAGGTCATCTGCTTGACCACTTGACGTCCTCCTTCCTTGGCGATTCCCCTACGTTTTCTATGCCAGGAGAAGAGGCTTCCAATATATTCCTGGATATGCACTTTGAATATTAATGGAATAATAATATTGCTACAAAATTATTTGTCTTTAGATTTGAACTGAAGATTCTGTTAAAGTATTTAATAAAGGTAGGAATAGTTTCATAGAGACAGGTCGAAAAAATTCTTTACTGATCATCTCCAAAACTTCCACCGGATTAAACGTTGGTAATAAGGCCGTAGTTCAGGTGACGTGCGGAGGATTCGGAACATGACGTGGGGACTGAATGAGGAGGAAACTAGAGAGTAAACAGAGGAGGCAGGTGGGCGAGGCACACACACATGACTGAAATGTTTTCGCATCCTTAGAAAAGGCTGAGCTGAGTGTGGAGAGAGAAAGGGTGGAGAAACCATTGGGGCAAGACGCACTCCACATCTCCCAGTCGCGAGACGGGATGCTGGAAGATCATGTGAGTGTGTTCCAGCAACATTTCCTCACAGCTAACCCTATTCCGACACACCTACTCGCATTACCATCCATGAATACACAAGGAAGCTTCGCACACACTTCGCATAAACGAAGAAGCTTTGGGGAGAGACGCGACCCAGCGCACAGCGCCTATTGCCACTTTTCAGCCCAAAAAAAGGGTTCGCAAACATTTTCAACATAGCTGCTCTACTAACAATAGTGAATAAAGATGTAGCAATTTAGCTCATAATTAATATTAAACTTCACAATAGCTTTCGATGCCATCATCATTTCCAATAATTTAATGAGATAGTATTTGAACTCAGGGAATACTATAAAATATTATAGTAAACAAGAATAGAGTGCCCTCTGAATTTTAACAGGAAGAAGAAAAAAAATGAAATTGTTTCATGAGATTAAATAAAACCTTCGAAAATGACGTGCTAAATGTATATAAAACGTAGTAGTCACTAACCAAACATGGAGATTTTGAAGTGAAAAATACCACATTTTAGATCTCGCTGTATTTTCGTTGTATTGATCATTTTATCCAAGCCATAAATTCCTCAGGCATAACTTCCAATTTAAATAATTTTCTGCTATTGCCAAGTTAATACAAATTTATATAGTTGGGAAAGAGGAGATATTAAGGGTTTTGGAGAAAAAAACTTAATTTTTAGGGAAAAAACGAACAACATACAAAAATAGAATAGAATTCTAGAATAAAACATGTTGCTCAGCCATCCTTTACTAAAACATTCGAGCCTATATTATGAGTGCAAGTAATTTAATTTTGATCACGGCCTCGGCTAGGCCAAGTGCATGGCCGAGTACAAGTTGGCTAAAAGAACTAATAAGCACACCTTAATTGGGCGTTACATAAAAAGCATGCGTAATGGACAAATGTTAAAATCACATTAAAATTGCGAAGATAAAATCTGTAGATTTTGATTTTTGGAAAGAAAAAAGTAGAATCATTTCATTTTTTAGGACATAGTTGTATGCTTAGGTTATCCCTTAGCATACAAAAACAAATTATATCTTGCATTACATGATATCACAATACATTATTTCATATTTCTCGATAAAAAAATATAAAGTTCGATGGATATCTCACTAATACAATAGTTCTTGGCCTATTTTTCTCAATTCTCCATTGTTACTACACTTCAAACATGATTCTCTCATTTAATAGTAAGTCTAACTCAAAATATGTATTGAAAATAATACGTGAATGTTTATGAATCGATATTTTCATCCGCACTCAAAAAAAATTATATTTATTAAACGCCACACACTAAATTAAAAAGAAATTCAATTTTAAATACACCGATACTATCACGTGGTTCCCTTTCGGGGTAGGCTCAGTCAAAACATTTTAATTCTCGGTGATGGGCCAATAAAGCTGACTCTGCTTTAATAAGTTCCTTCATACTGTTCTATCGTAGCATATCTCTTCTGCTTCGGTTACCCTCATGCATTGCTTCATAAACGCCCTCTTCTTCATAAGTCTTCTAATATGTCTAAGATTTTACATAATCTACAGAACGTCACATTTTGCTGAACAATGGTCCTGATGACCTCCTAGAACTCCCAAATTCCCTCGAGAGGGTTTAAATTCGCACTGGTCGAGAACCCTTGCACATATTTAGCCAAATTTTATGATATCGTGATGCGATATATTGCATGACAGCATATCATAATTTAGAATTTGATACCTCACTAATATGGCACTCAATAAATCGCGGTACCAAATAGAAGATAACAGAACCACCCAAAGAAGGTCTACCGATCACCCTCGGCAGCGCTACGTAACAAACAGGGGAGTAAGGGGAATAAAGATGTCTCAGTAGGATAGAGAGAGAGTAAAGGGGGGTTTGGGGAGCAGTCAAGGCCTCAGAAGCAAGGGAGCAGCATCTGCTACACGCTTCGCCTCACGCCACCATCTCCCATCGTGACTGTAGCAGCAGCATAGAAGGAGGAGGGTGAAAGAGCCAGCGAACGCGCTTGTGTTACGCCGGAAACCCCCAAGTGTGTTGATGTCAGGGAAGATAGAGAGAGAGGAGGAAAAAAGACGTCTTAGGGCAGTATAAATACACTTTGTGCGATGAGCGGCGGAATCGAGTCGAGCACGAAGGAGATAAAGCAAGGAGAAAGAGAGACGGAAAAGGATAACGGGGGAGTCGGGGAATGGCAGATGGGAGGGAGAGGAAGTTGGTGGGTTGAAAAAGAGTAGGGAGTGGGTGGGGCAGTAAGTCGTGTGAGAGAGATGAGGGATTGGGAGGAGAAAGCAAAGGAGGTGATAAAGACGTGAAAGAACTATGGGAAATGAGATTGGGTGAGGAACGTAAAAACTAAATGTGAGGTAAAGATGAAGAGGAATGAGAAGGTTCAACGGATATATGTAATCAGGATAGGATGCTGTATCCTTAGTACTGTACACATGGACTCTAAAACTTGAGGGAGTTCTATGTCTGGGCCAATAACTCGTTTTAGACGTTTACCTATTATCCGGCAGTGGCTCCGTGATAGCTAAAGACTTGCTAGAATACTGACTTCCCATCTCTAGGGCTTGGGCTCGAATATATATGAAGTGGAGGCATTTTCATTAGAATTCTGATTCCTACTTGGGTGGATTGTTTAATTGTACTTCAAGTGCAGTACTCTGTCCGACAGATTGGACGTTATACTGTGGTTTCCTTCATGCGTGCATTTTGGTAGAAGTATGCTTATGCCGACGCCAGGTTTCTCTCCTCCTTCCCTCTATTTCCCTGATAACCAGATACGCACCTGTCCTCAAAGATGCAAATGATCTCAGATTTAGTTCAATTTTCGAAATCCAACATTGAATTACCAACCATCAACGACCAACAAACCAACGTTTGGTTCTGGAGGGATGGTTTCAATAAAAATAACGCGTCGCCCCGTATAATCTAAATTTAAAAAGCAGGTGGGTGAGCAGTACTTCATTTCAATGAACTTCGGCTACCAACGACATTTTGTATTTACAACATAGAGGGGCAGACAGGGTCAAATACAAAGGGCGAATTGGATGATCACACATCAAAAATCAAGCCGAGGCCTAAGATGCTTCATTTCAGTACCAAGTGGGATATTGGCTTTCACCGTGGTAGGCTGCTGTACTAATCTAAAATGTTCTATTTATATTTATACCAAATAAACCGGCTATACCCTGGATGAGATTCGAACTTAAGCAAATATCTACCTACAATTTAGGCTGAGATACTTCGAACGAGGTATCATAAAAATAAATACTGAAATAATAACAAGAAATTCAGGTTAAAAGTCACAATAATACGTTTCTACTTGATTTGGCATGTATTACATTATTTCTTGGATTTTGGTTAGAATAATAATTAGCACAGGCCAGCCTTAGGAGTTATCAAAATTTGAGTATTGATGTATATTTATTATGTCACACTACGTTAAGTGAATCATCTAAAAAACTATATATCTAAAAAGTAAATGCATACTTTACCTTACATGGAGTGTTGACCATCCGGTATCTGAGTTTTCCACCGTGTCTTTTCATCTTGTGGACTATTTTCACCGTGCTATTCTCCAAGCTTCTTCAAGTCTTGTCTGTCTGAAGAAGGAGGATAGCCGGCGAAATATAGCCAACAAGAAGGAACAGCGAAGTGGAAAACTCAGAAACCAGAAAATCCGTCCAGGCCCCGCGGAAGCCCGCATAAAAACTTCATTCAGCTTGTACTTCACATGGCTTACTTATTAAAGGAAAAATAATTAGTTTGTAATACTTTAGTTAAAATAATTTTTGCAGCCTTTTCTAAAATTTATATTCAGATTTTTTTAAACTTACTTCACTATATTTTAAACCAAAACGCACCAAATTGGTAGTCCCTTACGTGACACAGTATGCAGTGTAGGGCTAAAGGGAAGAGTTAACGATGAGGACTAGAAATTTAACCGCAAAAGCAATAGCAAGAAGAATACAGGGTGGAGCAAAAAAAGATAATGACAGCAGCTCAATGTTGGAGAAGAATGGGTTGAAATGGGAAAAGAAGGAATTGGGTGGAGCAGTTGCTCTGCCAAGAGCCCCGTTGATGGAAAAGGAGACGGTAAAGACGTGGTGGAGCCATGATGAAAAAGGAAATTGGAAGAGGAATAAAAAATGAAGCAACGCGAAGAAGATGCATGGGAAGTATTTGCGTGACAAGGATAACCCAATATGTTTGAGCGATTATATGTCTCAATTACTTCACCTTCAAAGGCAGTTAAACTTAAGATTGGGATATCTATTATGAAATCAGAAAAAAATAATAGACTGATACATAAAATCATATGAAAAATGATTAAGTGACATGTAAAATATTATGATCGCAATGAAGAACATAGGCACGCAATCGAATACAGCTACTAAAGACCAGTGTTGGAAAGAGGAAAACAATGAAGACGACTGGTTGGAGAAGAAAATTATAAGAAGAGGCATTTGAAAGAACTAAGATAGATAAACTAAAAATAGAAACAATAATAAAATGAATACATCTCCTTACTATTTCAAAGAATCAGAAGAGAATTATTTAATATTTACTAAGACACATCTGAATACATTCGTCCAAAAGCATCACGGAGTTTATAAAATCTAGCAACAAAATGTAAAAAAAATGAGAGCGTTGGCTGGTTGGTAGAGAGCTATGAGAATGTAGATGGGCAAATTAAATAAAATGAGGTAAAATATAGAAGATGTATGTTAAAGAACTACAAAAAGTTATAGTCCAGAGAGGATGCAAATGTGACTAGGGCTTCCCAATTATCTAACACTGAGATCAGCGTAAAAGCCATGATGCTTGTAAAAAAAATTTAAAAAAAAACATTCTAAAAAATAAATATAAAACCTTATAAAATACTCATGCTCTTAAAATATTTTACGTATTAAAATGTAATAAATAAGGACAAGGGTGGAATAAAAAAGGAACATTTAAGGTGGTTGGAGGAAGAATATAAGAGAAAATGTCCGTAGAAGACGTATGGAGTTACGTAGCAGCTGTGAATACTCGAGAAAAAAACTCTTGTATGGCCATATTTCTCCTATACTGCACATTAGAGAAAATAAATATGGCTGGAATATCTCTCTGTGTATTTTATATTATAGTCATTATTATTGCTCTAAAAATGAATGATAGCTTAGATGGAAAAATTGACTGATAAGTCAATTTTGGACAGTACACCCTGGAATTTTCAACAGCGTGTAGAGTATTCTTCAAATGCATTTCCTCCGCAAATATATCTATGATACAGAATTAAATTGTCCTTTTAAACTGTCTTTATCATTTTTATCTTTTTCATCCCTTCAAACAATCTAATATTTCTATCTTACTCCTTCAACGTGACTACAGCTCTCAAGACTTCCTCTACTAGTAAAGGAATAAGTTCACATTACTGAAAGGATTCATTCAATAAGGTGAAAACCTATTCCATACAGTTTTTCATTTGAAACAAAACATCAAGTTATACATCTTTCACTAAAGGATATATCAATCTATGCGAACTAAAGTTATTCTTGCATTATTCCAACAGTTTTTCAATTATCTTTTAGCGATTTTCATTGATATATTACCCCTTTCCCTTAGGGAAACCAGATATTGAAGTTAAATATAAAAATAGTTATTTCTCAAATCTGTAATGCGAGGTACAAAAACATAGGAAATATATTTATGAATTCCTTTTCCTAATATCTCTGCAGCCGATAACGTATGGCCATGGCTCAACATTTTTATCGCCTTTGCAGCCATTTTAAACACTAACGTCATCGATTGTATTTAAGAAACATTTGAATATGCACCCTTTTTTGCGCTTCTTGGAACAGTGACTCTTTGTTAAGCAAACTGTTGTAAAAATACTATACTAGTTTACCGAAGTAGATAAAAATAATTGGATTCTATATTTAACCAAGATATTTACTGTTTGAATAGTTCATTAGATAGCATCATTTCTTATTGTAAATAGTTTGAAACTGCTATGCGTAATACTTAGAGAACGAATTCGGAACATTCATTCCCGTGGATCAAGGAAAAATTAGGATAAAAAAATGATACAAGAGGAAAGAAGACGATAAACACAATATTTTGGGATAAATTGTCCACGAAGAAGGGAAAATGTAATGATATACTACTATGTAAATAATAGAATTCATTTGCGGTCATAAGAAGCTCAGAGAAATATTTCAGAGAAAAAAACGTAACAGAGTACTGAATGAAGGCAACTTCAACTCGAGTATTTTCCTATAATTTTGTAAATAAAGTTAATATCCTAAATATATATCTATATTACAACATATATTGAGTATAGCGAATTAACAAACACGAAGCGAGGAATTATCATATCATATAACTTGCAATAATTACAAAAGGGCAGAACATTCCTACAAAATGAATTCTTAAGCGTTTAAGGGAAAAACCAAGCTGGCATAGAAGATGAAAACAACGGAGGTATTCATAGAGTGCTAAGTCATTAAAACTTTAAAGGTGTAGCGATATGTTATCTAGACCATTATATTTGATGAATAATAGGATCGAATGGGAGTGTTTGTTTGGAGGTGTATAGAAATGTTCAGTTTGTCAAGTCAAAAAAGACAGGTCAAACATAAAAAGGAAGCCTGGAGTATGTACACAGCCGTTGTCAACTGATAAATTTACTCTCATTTGTGCTGAAAGTTGGGAGGTGATGAATGAGGAGCTGCACTCACTTTTCCTCCGGCAGCAAACGGCTCCGTTGGAAAAAAGAAGACTGGGAAGTACAAAGAGCGAGATGTTTCTTTGGAGGAAAATAGAAGACCGTGACACTGCGCAAGAGTTTCCGCGTCGCTACAGAACTGGGGTACGGGTGCATGCAAGTGCCTCCCCTCCAGATAACGACGGTAAGAAATCGGAGCAACAGCCGAGCCTACGTTGAAATGCAGCTGGCATGCGCGCATTCCTCTTGCAAAACTAGCTATATATCAACGCCTGGGCAATGGGAATGTACTGAAGCCGAAATTTGAGGTAAAATCGAAAACGAAAATGACTACACGCAAAATTTTAACATGAACTGTTAGAACTATTTGAAAGGCATAGAGGAAAATAAAATGGACTTAACGATCTTCTCGGTTGGAAAGTGCACAGCGAACTGAAACTGACTTTGAGGGATTTTCCATTCCAGTTTTTGAAGCAAGTAAATCGTACTTTAGCACACACGAACGAAAATTAATGCAACGATGTTCGCTGCCGAAATGTTTTGCAACCTGCCGGGAGGTAGCATTCTGTGGTTGAACAGCAGTCACGGCCGAAAGTTTTGTGTACAATTATTGAATTCGTTCAAAATAAGTACTCACAACCGTTAGCTGTCCGTCGCTGAGTAGTTTAAAACCTCATAACATGCGTGTTTGACGCCTTTACTGAAAATCAACAAACTTGAAAACTATCACGAAAGCCATTATCGATGTTCTTTTGTTGTTTAGCGCACATCAAATTTGTTTCCGATCTGTTTTAAAGGAGGTTCCACTGCAACTGTGTGAGTCAAAGCAAATACTAAATTCCAACTCTTTGTTTATTTGGTTTAAAAATGCGACTTTCGCTAATGACTTGCGTTATCTTCAGAAAAAAGTTATGGTTCAAATTCTGCAGATTATGCCACGAATATATTTTTAATTAACACTTTTTCATAGCTTTAGACGCCGAATGCAGCATCATTTCTGTGGAATAACCAAATTTTGACTTCAATTATCGCAGAAATTGGCTAATGACTCAAGAAATAATGAGGTAAGATGCAAATATTTTATTTTTAATCAATTTCCCAAAATATTTCGCTTCTTATAAACAGTTTTTCGTGAAAATGGTATTTATATTGGATCGAAAAATACTGTATTTCCCTGTGTTTTTCCCGTCCTCCCATTTAATTCCATGTAATCTAAAGTTCAATTTGCGAGACAAACACAGTGAAAGTGTAACATTTTGTTGTTCCGATGAGATAGAGGACTTGTTTTTCTGTAGCATCCAGAATATGAATGACATGACATGTATGTCCTATTACGGTGGAACCACCTTAAATGCGATACCTGGTATGCAGGGTCTGTACCGAATGGAAGGCAGGTGCTGTTGTATTACGAAGTGATTAGCGCACTAAAGAGAATGGAAGGCACCTATTATTTCATAAAAGCACGAGCAAGGATAGACAACAAAACAAAACACAATCGAAAATGAGAGTGTATGACAATTAGTATACCAATATCACTAGTTTACTCTACTTAAATATATGGGCGCAACATGGACTAGGCTAGGAGCTGCAAAACACTCGGGAGGTTTCACGCTAGGTGACTACCTATTGCTTCATCTACGTCTACGAAATACCATGTAAGGTATGCAACGCTCGTCCCAGGTTGAATCGAACCTCCTTGCCCTAGACGATGACCAAGATCAGGAGAACAATGAAAGGCCAAACCAGAAACCATTGTTACATGCACTAACATGTCAACATGCAGTACACGAGTTAACATGAGACTACTGATTCTTATTATTAATAATATCAATTCATCGATACTGCGAAATATTAATTCCTGCGCAAATGAAAATTTTAATATATTTATTTGTGAATACTAGGAGATATTATTTCGTGCATAAAATAAATATTTGACATAATATATATATTACTTATATTTATATCATACAGGTTCCAGGTTGATACGAAGTACGTTATTTTAAACCCGCATTACATCTTAAGAGCTGACGAAAGCAAAAATAATGAGGCAGATGCTGCCGCACAGATAGGTACGAAACTTTCTTCTCCCAGCGCAGCATTAGAGACGACAGCAAAAGCAGAGCAAGATCCTTATCCGTTAAGACACACCTCTTTTTTCGACCTTCCCCACTTGCAATTGGCTTTTCTTCATTTATTCCATCTGCTTGGCTGGTTTGTTTTGAAGAATTTTATTTACAATAATGAGATTCTCATGCCAAAACGTAACATACATAAAAACTCCCTAAAACTTCTACAGATTTATATGCGCTTCACTTATAACAATAATAGTTTCTGTTGTCTTGAATGAGATTTTCCGGAAACAAAGTATTTATAATTTTCTTATGCTCCAAAACAAATGGTGTCCATGTGTGTAAAGTTTGCCTCGAAAGCGGCCCTAATGATTTTGATGGCATGATATTTATTTCAAAGTCTCCTAAAACAGCACAAAGGCTTCTTACATTGGTCGACAAGCAAACAAATACATAGAAATTTTAACAAAATATACCCTAAAAATGTAAAACATAACAGATAAATAGAAAAATACGTAGGAGAGAAAGCTTTGCATTGGGATTTATGGAAAAGGAGATGGGATAGATGGAGTCAACTTGGCAATATGTTTTCTAAGGACTGATTTGAAAACGGAGGGTGTGGAGAAGAGGTCAAGGGAGGGTAACTGCGAGGCTAAGGAGTTGAAAGTTTTCGGGATACGGTAGAATAGGGAGCGCTGGGACATGGAAAGTCTGAATTTGGGAATGTCAAGAAGGGAGTTATTGCGTAGGGAACGAGAAGGAACATGAAGAGGAAAGAGAGGAAGAAGGCAGTTGGTACGGAGAGAACCACTCCAAATGCTATGGAGGAACTTCATGTTGCATAGCACATGACGGAGAGAGAAGTTTGATGCCGCATCTTGAAGGTTTTAGGCACGATAACTTCATTGTGCTAGGTCTAATCTCCGGAAAAATTCGTCCAGGAATCGAGTTGGAGCCCAGGAAAGGTTTCCAGCCCAAATCATAAATATCATGGGTATCAATGGATATTTTAATGGTTTATCTATTTTTATAATGTAAATATGATAACATACATATAGTACAATGAAACAAAATAAATTATGTGAAAAGTTTACAATTTTATTTTCCATGCGTTCTGTTTTCACTTACTGGTCTGTAAATTCAGAGAATTATGAGTAAAGAATATTTTCGAATTTTAAATTGACCTTTTCAAGTTAAGCACCATGGATACAGCAGTTGTTGATTGTTTATTTAGGAAGAAGGATGACGCAAGCGATAAGTGGACTTAGGAGAAAGTGATTTTCAACGACATTCTAAAAATTAATTTGCTCAGCACCTGTTATGTTTTCATGAATTTCCTTAAAGGAATGTTAAAATTAGATCAAAGATTGGCCTCCAGGTATTTAAATTTTTCAACTGTGTATGCACGGAAGATAATAACTAATAAAGGTACTTTACACGTATATAATATGAAATTAAAATGCAGATTCATTAAAAATGAGATAATTAATAAAAATAGAACTGTACGATTGGGGGCTAAACGGTAATCTAGGAGAAAAAAGGAGACATTAACAAAAACATTATGATGAGCAATATCTGTGTCAGTAGCGGCATGCAGGAGCAGCTAAACGCCAAGTAAGGACGAAACTAAGGGACGAATTCCATGATTTTCGAGCACAATCGTCTCAAATTTAAATATAAGCTAAGCAAACTAATATTCTCAATCGGAGACCTTCATGTAACCATATTCTTATCCAAGCACAGTAATAATTGGAAACACAATTGTCAAAAACATGATCATGTGTTGATAAGCTAATTTTGCCAAGGATTTATTTACCCATGGACAACAGCTGAGCAAGCAAACAAAGAAGCACACATGCTGCTCCGTACACGTTGTGTTTTGTTAAGGCCCGGTTTTATTAGGTTTGGTGAATCTGAACCGAAGGATAACGCAATATTTATGTTAAATTCTAGATAACAGAAAAAAATTGGTTGAGTGGATAGGATCAAGCCTATATTCTAACACATATTGCTCTGTGAAAAAAGGAAAAGCCTACTTACGTATAATGAATATATCTAGCATTAATCACCTAGGGTGACAATGAAAACCCTTTCTCGGTCGCACAAAAACAATACGGTGAAAATTCTGTTACACCCAAGATAAGAAACCATCAGCTCGTTTAAAAAATTAATAATCTCCCTTTATATCTAACTTATTTGTCACCAAAAAAATTAGATCACCATATTTAAGCAACGGAATGGAGTCTTAATTATAGTATTTATAGCACCATGTTCGATATTACCATGGCTGTTTCCAGGAAAGGAAGGAAGACTGAAATTAGGTGGATCTAACAAGATCCACGTTTCCGCAGCTCTTGATTCGCTCCGGAAACAATAAGTTTCAATGATCCACGCTTATAGCGGCTTAATTTGGCTATATCTCTCCTCGTCGTAAATCTCGAAAAACATCAAGTAGCAATGCACTCACAGCAGTTGCTTGCACCAGAAATAACGCACAGGATTTAAGCTGATTCGCTTCACATTTCTCAAGTTGGTACCCTTAAACTCTCATTAATCCCAAGTCTCTTTTATAGTCTCGTGTCGGACTCACGCAGCAATGCGGATAAAGAGGTATGTCTAGCTAGCCACGGAGTAGGAATGAGGAGCCTGCTATGCGAAACGAGGGATGGGAGAGAACCTAGGACGGTCGTGAAAGGGGTAGTCGAAGAAAGGAAATAAATTGGGATTAGAAAATAAGTCAAGGAAACAGCAAGGAGAACGAATTAAGTGCACAAGGGAAAAAGGAATTGGGAGAGCAAAGGGAAGGAATGAGCGGTGAATTTTATTGCTCCGGAACAAAGAGTCCCCATAAAACAAAGTACGCCCACCAGTAAATTATTCAAATCCTTGGCAAACAAGAGCGAAAAACCTTATGCGGACTATTCTGCCATTTTCTGGAGCCGGAGAGATGCAAAGCCAGAAGCTTATGGTGGAAATAAAGCTTGATGCCACCTTTACTGTTGACGTCAAATTTTGGGATTAAAAAAATGTGGTCGTGACATATCCATGAGGTGAAAGCCAACAAAATAATAAGGGCTAAGAGATTCTTTGGTTCCAAATCAAGGATCACAAAATCCATTAAAACAACATACATCGTTGAATAGCCCAAAACGAAAAATAGCGCATAAACATTGTGAATTGTGCACTCAGAATTCGTTTTTTTTCTAATATTAAAAACCTCAAATTCCGAGCAAAAAAAAGCAACGAGTGTGATCGCATCCAAACACTGCAGAATTACCAGAGATTAAGATGCTTGATAAGACGGAATAAAAGCACAGAGTTACGTCATGGGGGAAGGAGGGTACGGAGTAAGTAGGTATGTTCGAAGTTAAAGGAAAAGAGCTGAGAGGAAATCTTCAAACAACATATCTGAGAAATTACCTCACCGAGACGAATGGCAAACACTTGCTCTTCCCTTTCATAAGTAGATCAACAAATGAAAATGTGCCGCGGATCATTCTAAGTCATGTCCACATTCATGCTTCCAAGACTCCAAACACCTCGAATGAAAATCTTATATGATAATACACAAAAAGGAGAGAAATATTTGTGTGCTGCGTAACTTTGAGAAACAGACACATCCCTTTACATGAGGAAAAAATATATTTTAAAATTTTCCAAATAATTTATTGTTCTGAGCTGACCGGTTTTGAAGGTTTAAAATCATCATCAAAGATAGGGACTATATTTGATGATGAAGTGAAACCATCAGAACCTGTAAGGTCAGAAAAGGAAAAAGTGTGCAAAATTTATAAATATTTCTTTATCCATGTGATATTTACTTGGTCCTTTTTGGCTAACCTTTTCACTCACCATTAAAAAATGATGCAAAATCTGATAATTCTTCCGAATTGTGGGGATTGGCCAACGTTTCGACGCTTGACTCGGGAATTGAAATTGAAAGGCCAGTATCGAGCCCTTAAATCGAAAGAAACTCTTGCATGTAATTATTAATTTCAATACCGATTTATAAAATCACACAATACTATGAGATGACACGGACCAAAAAACATGAAAACCATAACGAGGAGCCGGGAAATAGACTTCACAATATGTAGTACACATCTCCACGGTGACTTTACGGTTACAATCTTGATATGTATTTATATGTTTGTTTATTTAAGTGCGCCACAAAAACAGCCACTAGGCCGTTTAGATTGGTATATTAAAATAAATAAATTAGTTAAAGTAAATTATGCATATTATTTTTTTTAATTAATATGCATAATTTACTTTAACTTAACTTACTTAAACTTGGGCTCAATAAATAATACTCTTCAGTGGAATAAGTGCAAAGTAATTTATCCTTTTCCTTTAACTTACTTAATTATTATTATTATTAAAAATTAAAGTAAATTATGCATAACAAAAAATGAAAATAACGAAAACGACTAAGTAAAAAACATTCATATGGCTATTCATGGGATGAATGAAGTTGTAGGTGGTAGCGTTTTAGTGAGGAGGTAAAGATGCTGTTTGGAGAGAAGAGGTCTAGAGAAGGATATTTGCTGGAGAGGGAGTAGAAAAGGGATGGTATTCGGTGGAATTGGTTATCCTTAATGTTTATAGGCCGTTTATTTAACGGAACCTATAATTAAATTCATCTTCATTCTCGTCCGGTTATCGATCTACCCTATCCTACTAGCAACTTCTATGTTGGATGTTTTGACTCACAACACTAAAAATATACGTAAGGCCTAGGATACGAAAAGAGAATTAGCTAAGCAAAGAGCAAAAGTAAAAAAACAACGAAATGATGAAACGAAAGCTTGAACTTTAAAAAAACAAGTCTAAAGATGGAATAAAAAGAATTCTTCCTGAGAATGGCAACGGTCTGTGGAGAATTCCGTGGCTGGAACGTTTTCCCTCTTTCCTTCTCGCAGAAAGCCAATGAAAAGATGAAAAAGTACGGAAGTGAAAAATAAACCTTCAGCCCAACAGGAAGCGAAACGTAATGAAACGTAAATTGAAACAAAATACGAAAAAGTGATGGATCAACTTGAAGATAATTTAAAAAGATGAAACACAAAAGCAGAAAAGCTTTGGGACACGAATGTGAGAATTATGAGGGAGATATGACACAGGAAAAAGATGAATCTTGAGGGAAAACAGAATCGAAATTAAACAAAATCAATAATATGTAAAAATAAGGAAACAATAAAAATCATCATGCGAATGCTAATTCCAATGGAATGATACTGCTGCTACAAGTTTTAGGATAAAACGCCAAGTAATTTACATTACATCAAATCCAACAAGCATTTATTAAGTATTAAAATTCAAAGCCTGTCAGGCGAAGAAGTATGCTATGTATCTATACATACATGTTCATCATATTCGGGAAAGGCAATGACAAAAGAGCTCAATTTAGGCGTTTGACCGAGAAAAACTGGCTTAAATTTAAATAATTTCCTCCATACCGCCCTATCCTAGAAAACCTCCTTTCCTTCAGTCGCAATCATGCATTGCTTCATACTAGCTAACCTATTCTTAAGACAATTAATATACCTCATATTAAGAGTCTCTTCACGAGGTAAAATTCAAAACGTGGTAATTTCATAGAAATGGCACTGCAGTCAGATTATATGGCTGTAAACAAATTCTATTTAAGGTAGTTTGAACGAGATGTCACTTCAAATAAAATTTTATGAATACGGCCTCACTACAACAAAAGAGCACTAAGATCTCTTAACAAGGATATCAAAAATTTGATCTTCCAATGATTAAAAAAAATTATTGTCAGGCACTTACTATATTTAAATACTTCAAAAAGATATTTTCCAGAAAAAACTCCAGGCATGATCCGTGAGAAATGTTACGGGCATCCACTCCAGAGAGACTTTATTTAAAAGTGAGGAATTTCTAACGCATAGATCTCCTTTTAAATTATAAAATTGCTAGTTTGTATGCACTCTCAACAATCTCAAAAAACAATCAATTACTCACCGCAGTATTGTAAACAGGATCGCAAACAAATATTCCGTTGTGAAGGCGTTTAAGCGTACGTGTAAAAAATAAGTCAAATTATAACCTTATGCACGTACATTTAGTTAACCACTGAGAAATTCAGTAATTTAAAACAAAGTTTTGCATCATTTATGCTACAATATTTACTTCATGCTCCTTTCAGTTGCTTAAATTTAAAAATAAAATTTTAATGTGGTCCCTATTATGACTAGAGAAACATCTAGATCAACACGCCTTTAAAATATATTCATGTAATAATCTGCGTTTTTTTACCTTTATTTTGACGTTTAGTAGCTAACGCATGTCAGCAAAAGCAGAATTGTTTTTAACCAATCAAACAAAAAGTGTGAAAAGTGTTTGTTTTGACTCGCGTTGTTGGAACCACCTGATGGTACCCACTTCGTATAGTAACTCTCCTGATTTCTGGTATGGCTCTGCAATTCTCTCCCAACCACTTTTTGGTACGCACCAAGTGGTCAGGGGAACGTGAAGGGTTTTAAGTTAAACTAGGAAGAGTGCTGTTTGCCTGGTATGGAATAACCTCACACACTATGGTGGCAGTTTGTACGGTATTTCGTGTATATGGATGTACGAACTGAATTTTTCCTAAAGTCCGTTTGACATGATAACACTAGACCTAGTATACTAGCCGGTACTAGATATTGAGGACGGAATCCATAATGACTGGTGCCATCCTAGGTCTCACACGACCATTGAAATGGTAATGGCGGGAAGCGGTATTTTCATTCTCAACTTAGCGCATGTAATATTAAATTAACAAATTATAATATTAAATTAACCAATCTAAGGCAACAAAATAACCGTTAATAACTGTTGGGACATTTTTATTTATTGCTCATTTAATATAGCCTGATAGATACTGATAGTCTAAAAAAAAGGAATAGATAGCGCAGATTTCGGAAAGTGAAGATCGCACAGCGGCTTTAAAAGCAAACGAGATTGGTAGACGACTACTGGGTCCTACTGCGTAAGTTACGTGATTTTTCAAGACTATTCACTACAAAAATAAGATTCAAGAGTATGGTGGATTGATCTGATGAGGCATTCCTGGTTCCCTCGACGACTCTTCATGTCTTTTAATCCAATTGTTTAGATGGCTCCTATGATGGATTGTGAACCATACCATTATCTTTTGTCTTCCTACATTTCGCATTTATGCTCGTGAAACGCACTGTTATCCCTTTAACAAACCTTCAAGGTAAAAACAGTTATGTTGGCAGCGATGCCTATCATGCAATGTACTCTCCTCTCCTCACCTTAGCCCCTTCCACACAATCATTCTCCTTTACGGCACGTTTCGCGCAAGCGACTGCCACCAGGTTCCGCTACCACTTTACAAATACTGGTGAGGATGAGAGGGCTTCAGTACGGTTGCTATCCAAACGCCGGCCTTAAATAAATACTGAGAGCGGGGAAATAGTTGAGGGTGACCGAAGCGTGAAAACACGGTGGGAAGAAGCCTTGGAAGCAAGAAGGGGTCAATTAAGACAGAGAGGACAGAAGGCGTGTGAGGGCAAAGATTTGCAGGGCAAGGTGTGATGAATGATGGTGGCCAGGTGAAGGGCAAAGGAGAGAGGAGCAGAAGAAGGATATTTGAAGGAGCGGAGAGGAATGAAAGTGAGGCAAAGGAACCTAATAAGAGATGAAAAGAAATACCACGCACGGCTCTGTTACCCTTAGGTTCTTGAAGACCCGGATCCTAATTCTCGCAAATGCGAAAGCAGGTCAGTTTATGTGACCACGTAGTTAATTGTTTGCATTAATGTTGCTCCAAGAACTGGTGAAGTCGGCATGTCAAACTTCGATTTCGCATAGACTTCGAATTTATTTGAAACTTAGCTGATAAACCGTCAAAATTGACGGGAAAATCACCCATTCATGCAAACCTTATTAGTATAGATTTATTTACAAGAGTTGTCTACAGATTATTTCACTGTGATTAGTATGGCCCGTTTCTAATGTTCACAAAGTATAAACATCTGTGCTTAAGGGCGCCGTTGTTGGGGGTAGTTACATGGTTTATATACAAATTTAACCTGGGGATTATGAGTTTGAGTTAAGGCGAGTTCATAAATTCAATTACAGTTTATTGGCTGGGAAAAAGTGGAAATTCGGGGATTTTTCCACATAGATGTGAAATCATACGAAAAAGAATGGCACCAAAACCAATTAAATCGGTTAAGACGTTTCCTCGATCATTAGAATCCCTCCGGATATGGGGCTTTTATTAGTATTGAACTACATACCTTGGTAACCAATTATTCGTGACGTCATGCTCTACCAGTCCACACTTCCAAGACACTTCAAAGTTAACTGTCGTCGCCAAATGGATAATAAAAATTCCATGGGATTTGGTGAAGGCGGCGAAGACAAAAATGGATCGAGTGACGACGGGCTACATCAGCGACATCTCCACTCGCCATACTTCTTCGGACCACGCACACCGAAAGTAGTACAAGATTGAGCAATTTTCCTCGCTGTGGCCTCAATACAAGGCCTCGGCTGACGCTATGCGCTATGGAGAAAATGCTTCGCCGTGCATCCTTATTATTAAAACCACTCACATCCAGAATATTCCCAAGGCATCCAGTATCATCAATTCTAATTTAAGGCCTTTCATCTTCAATAGTATTCCTACCTTCTTTCTTTGAGAGAATCTCAGCATATTTGTATCTTAAAGGCTGAGATCAAAATCAAATCTTTCTGTTTGTCTAATGTACTCACCAAAAAATGCAGCCCCATTACTGATTGGCAAACCAATGGTTGAATAATTGCGACATATACTGACTTCATAAACCTCCCTAATTTTATTTCCACCTCCATATGTGCTAAATTTTAATAGCCTATCCCTAACCTCCTCCTTTCCCGTTTGACTCACACTAATCCGTATAATATGGCTTTTTCCATCAATAATTGCCTGTTTCTGCTTCAGATCTATTTTCTGCAGGCACATCTTTTCATTCTTTCCTTTCCTGACATGGAAAGTACTATTTTTTTTACATCCTTTCCGTCCATCGTATTTTCTCGATCCTTTTTCACCAGTATTTATTAGACCCCTAAATTTATTTTCTTTCCTTTACGATTTTAGATCCATTAAAACTCTCCTCTTCATGCTAAACTCTTCCTTAACCTTTAACAGGGCTTAATTTAGAGTTGAGTTTACCCCGTTTATTAACTCCTCTTTTTCAAACGCAGTTTTTCTCCTAATATCTTAAGTACTAAGCCCTTTTTCGTCCAAAACGCTGCCCGAGAAACTAAACTGTCCCACCAGAACTAGTTTGTATTCTCCTAAAAATTAAACGTGCCTCGAATTCTTTTGCAGGAAAAAGATTATCACAAGATTTTTTAAAGATTGCTGCAGAAGGAAGCGTGGTTTTCCACAAAATAATATGTTCTAAAATAAAAAGCATTGGTCGTGGAAAAGACTCATCGACGCGTGAATCTTGGTAGGATCAAACTCGCGACCGTCTGATTAAGTGGAAGCCTCTTTTACCACCGAGCTATTCGTGTGCCAGTATTTTTGCGAGCTAATTTACAACTTCAATGTAATATTTGAGTCCATTATCTGCACAATCAATCGCAATTGGTCAAAATCTCAGACCAATTTTAATCTTCCATAAAGAGTCATTTTGTCTCAAATAAAGATTTTTGTAAGCTTTCTTCCACATAAAAAAGGACAATTAGGACAATTAGAATCTAGACACAGATTAATTCCCTTGGATATTTCATGTAAAGCTATGAATGAGAAATCAATAAGGCTAAATTATTAGGTTCGTGGTGATGTCCAAGGATTAAAAGAATTCACTCTAAACAAAGAATTCAAGGTAAACTGTTAAAGTGCTGCCATAATTCTAAGATTTTTTTATCTTAATTCGGTGTAACCTTGCAAACACTCAATTTTGATGAGAAAAAGTCCAATTATTTCTTACAATTGATGTGATATTCTTAGCAGGTGAATTCTTCTTTACTATGAATCAACTTTCCTCAGTGAAAAATGAGCATATTTGACACTTTTAAAACAACAGACTGGCGATACTCTAAAAAAATGGTCAGAATGAAGGACAGTATGCATCCATAAATTACAGTACTTTGACGCAACAATGACTCTGCATTACAATGGCTTTTTGGCTCGCAGGTTCTGAGAAACTAAAATTACTTTTCGAAACGTTGAAAGAGTACAAATTGCAAATCAATAAATGCGTGCATGAGCTTAACTTCACCTGCCTGAATAACTTGAAGAGACCCAGTGTCTGCGAAGCAGCGAATTTTGGCTACTTCCCTTCTTCGAGCACTTATATAAAGAAGAAAAAAACCCTGAATGGCGAAATGAGAAATGGCTCATGCGTAAGACACTGAACGTCGGGCGCAGGCATACACATTAAGCGACTTCTTGAAGCGCCATGAGTAGGGCACAAGTAGTTGAGGAAGAAGCCGAGGATCCCCCCCTTCGGGAGAGGGGTTTTCGAGAAATACCTACGGCATCAGAAAACTCGATAACGGATAAAAGGAAGAGGAGAAGGAAAGGAAAAAGGATACGATGATAATGGGGAACGGGTTAATGGAGAGGAACGCTTGCAAAAAATATTGAACAGAGAGAAAGGCTGCTGCGTGGATCCGGCTTTATTTTAGCACCACGGAGAATGCCGAGGGCCAGATGGAGCGTTTAAATAAAAAAAATTCGAGCTTTACCCTCCTTGATTACTGCTGTCGAACCAATCCCACCGAGTGCAATCCCGGGCTCAAAATTCATATCAAGTTCGGGGAAAAGCGAAGCGAAACCCCGTAATTTCAATCAGTGCAAGGTATGGAAAAAGAGAGTTCGGAAACGCTAAAAACGTTAGTATTCCAATGGTTTTCAAGCTAGGGGTGGTGAAGTAGAATAGAAATAGAAGAAGAAGTTGGGAAATGGCTACGAGTTTTACGTTATGACCCAATGGTATGCATTCCTTGTCCTCCGGGATTTTAGGTGAGCATGTGTAGGCAGGCATGTTTGACCTTCTGAGTGCCAGGGAACGATACGTCGTCTTTGGTTTCTCAAACGAGCAGTGCAGAGGACCAATTAATCGGTTCATGCTTACAACTTAAACAAAACTACAACGTAACTAATTGGGATTCAGTAAGCGTTGTTTCTGTGATTGAAGACAAGAGTATAATTGACTTTTACTCAGATATAAAACGGTTAAAGTAAAATATATTGCTAGGCACTATATTGCTAGACGGTTTCATATTTGAAAATATAACTATCTAATGCTGTTGTTCTGGCGAGTTTTTCCTCGGCTTGCCACCAAGTTAATGTCTGTAGGTATGATGATCAACGTTTCGATGGAAGACTTTAGTATCATCCTCAGAGCTGTGGACAATTTTCCGGGAAAGTCTGAAATCTTTCAAGATTTTTTAGTTTTCCTGAGGGCTAAATTTTATCCATCTACCGTCAGTGCATGCGTGGCACTGCCTAAATTTCATGATTGCATTGGAGAAGTACATCCGAAGCAAATAGACCAAATATGTTCAGATTATACTATCAGCCATGTAAGCGTCCTAGTACTTCTCTTATGTGTCTGATTTTAGACACGTATCCACTTCAAAATATAAATCTAGAAAAAATCGAGTAATCCTACTTTGTTTATCAGAGAATACCGAAACAATAATCCGAGTAATTACCATAACTACATGGAGGGAACCTTCAACAGCCACATACTATTCTACGATTGAAAGCAAGAGCTTTGTGAGACGGGTTATTGAGGCACCAGCCATGAAGAAGAGAGCAAATAGGGGAAGGAAATTGGAAGAGGGTAATGAAAAAATGTGAGGGGATTTTTTGAAGGGTAAGTCTGTCTATTCTGCTTTTTATTCGCTCTATTTCTGCTGTACTCCATCCTATTTTTTAACTCTTTTTTACTGTACGAATTATTATTACTGTAATGATAATGCAACTTTATTGGGGTGAGGTTGAGACTACATTATCTTTTTCCATCTAACACCTCGCCAATATATGAATAACATTTGAAGAAGAAAAAGTTTTTTAAGGTGAGAAAAAAAAAATACAGTACAGAGGAATAGACAAAAAGGCATTCATATATATTACGCAAAATATAAAGCACAATACAATTTAATCAGAAAGTGAAAAACAATAGTAAATAGGGCTTAAAATAAGCCAAAACAAAAATAAGGCTTAGGCTTACATCCATGATGCAGGCATGTAAGATAAGAAGATACTATAAGGCTTACATCTATATCGGAAAAATTCCGCGGTAAAATCATCCTAAAATGAATGTGTAAAAAAGGGGGTGTGAAAAACTTCTATAACATACTGATAGTTAATCTAATGTATTTCTACATTAAAAAAACAAGCACAGGGGAAATTAAATGTAAATAGGATAATTTAAATATGCGTAAATACGATTTTAATATGCAGTACAATGACCAAATAGTGATAAAAATCTTCTTAGCATAGCGTTTTGATGAAATTCCTGGCTAGCATACCTTTAAATCGCAAGAAAACACACTGAAAAGTATGAAAACGGCATTTTCATGAAGTATGGTTTCCGGTTTTTTAGCTCATAAAGTCATATACCTTTTCAAATTAAATATAGTAAAGCTTATATAGGCCAGGAAAAAATCTCTTCGGGTATTTAGTGCATAAAAATGAGCATTCTACCAGAAGATTTTTGTGATAATTGGTCAAACCCACCGAGAGATAAGAGCCTCCTGATCTCCAAGAACTCCTTTTTTTAATATTCAGTGTTATGATCAACTAGTGAGAAAAATCTGAGTAGGACCAATTACGTCAAACAAGAAAAAAATGACGGGATGTGATACAAAAAGGATTTAAAAATAAAGAGACGCCTTTTAACTGAGATGAGAGCGGAGACAAAAGCAGCAGCAAAGTAATCAACGCGTAGTTAACTGCTGACAACGATTAAAAATTGACAATGTGATAACTTGTAACAATGTCTTTTAACGAGCATTTTATGCATGCATGCAAAGTAATCTCTATGGAAAAAAGTATAACTAAAGACAAATTTACTTCCGATCACCCGAGTACACAAAGTTACAACTACAAGCAGAAAAATATCCTACTCAGTGGTTCCATTTTGAGCTATTATGTCAATGGAGAAAAGGATTTACACGTTTCCTATGAAACTGCTCCATTCTACTTCAGCTACAATTTTTCCAAGAAAATAAAAAAAATATTTCTACTCTATGGATGAAATACACTTAAAATTGAATAACATAATGTATATAAGTCACAGTGGAAATTGACGTAAGAGTAGCAGAAGTTTTTTTTTTATTAAAACCTATACCTGAACTGCCAATCAGTACGTCTCATAATTCCAAAAAGTAACTTCTAAATATGTTGATTAACATATAATCAGCTAGAAATATGTACCTGTATCGATAATAAATAATTATGTCATGAATAAGAAATGTAATATTTATGACTAAATGACATAATGCTCTAACTTCAAGAATAAGCATTTTTCTGGAGATTTCGCTTCTTCAATGTGCCTCTTTCCTGATGACAGATTTGCAAAAAATCTTCATTGAAATAATACCCTGAAAGCCATCTATAAAGTTTGACAGAGGAAGTGGATGTAAAGGTTAACTACTATTTCGAGCAAATACGAACTTCTAAGAGAGTAACTTTTTTGTCATAAATACGCTTCTGACATGTACACCCTTCTGATGTTTCCAGAATATCTTCAAAACACCAATGGATAGGAATATTCGAAAAATAAGAACTGACATAATGTTATCATACATAATGATAATAGGATATTAACGTAATGGTTTTAGGAGCACAATTTTACTACCTATTACGTGAAAAGATATAAAAACTATCGCTTCCAGGATCGCGAAAGCCTGTCCCATTTGGCGTATTACATTTTAACCAAAGGGTAATACTACTTTATTGTGATTGACTACGAATGGATGCGCGGAATTTTCTACATTGCAGTGAAATTTCTAAACATTTCGCACTACATGTCACTTAGCTCAACGACTTCTTGGGCATTCATTCCCACGTAATCCATATCTGCTTTCAATATTACGTTTCACCTCCCGTATCAGAGACTTCACCTGGATTGAAAAGGCATGCGAGGGGGAATTGTAAGCACAGGGACGGACGTATCGCAGAGTATTACCTCTTGATCCCCATTGAAATCGACTGGATTTAACGTATTTGAAAGGCCTCCATCAAAATTCGAGCCAAAAAATACTCATTCTCCAAACTCCAGGATCTTTATACATGTTGTGAATTCCCTAAGGTGGTTTGAGCGAGATAGTTCCCTAGTCATAATGGAGACCATATTCAAATTTTATTTTTTTATTTCAACGTCTGTAAGAAGTATGAAATAAATATGATGATATTAATGGCACAAATATATAGTCATATATATATATATATATATATATATATATATAACCATTCATTCATTCACTCAAACCGCTCACAGGCGTAAATAATGTATATATATATATGAACAAAATTCTCAGTAATTATTTAATAAAACTACATAAGTCTCTAACTTGGCTCTTTTTTCCCGCCGTACGCCTGAAAAACCTTCAAAGCAGCAGGTTTTTGTGCGATTCTGTAAAAACTACTGTGGGAAGTAATAGATTATTTTTTATAAATAGTTGAGAAACATTCAATCTACACACCGTTAGTTTTTTGACGAAATCTAGGAGCTAGAAGTTCCTAATTTGTTTAATATTCTCCCTCTGGAGCGCACAGCCATAATCTATCCAATGTAAAACGGCTTATATTTTTCGGCAAATTGCTCGAAAAGTAATTTCGGCAAGGGGTTGATATTTGATGTCATTGGAAAGATGGGAGTTTTTCTTAAAAACGATTTTTCGCTCATGAACAGCCCACTTACGAACTCCTGATCTTGTTATGATTTGCCATTCAGTAGATCCATACTCGACAATACAGGATTGTGCACAAACTTCAGCAAAGTCCTACTGCAAATAAAGGCTAAACTTCCTCTTCGACGCAATAAATTTCATGATTTTTTAGAGAAAAGTTCTCTACGATTTTGAAAGGAAGAGTTTTTTTTCATTGGTCGTTACTTTTACTACTCAATTGAAAATTTACTTCTTCACGATTCAGAATTCATCGCTTCCACTTCATCCCATTGTTCTATTTAGCCGTTTCAGACCTCTCTAGACCTGTTAAACGCCTCTCCCCGCTTGGGATGTTACTCATAATTCTGTTTTCTGCATAAATTAGCATGTATAAATATGATGAATAAGTAGTACTTGTGGTCTTTATCAGTAGTTGTGTCTTGGTTCTGGTACTGCACGCTGGCATGTTGGCCAACTTGGAACTCTCGTAGTTTCTAGTATGGTGATACATTGTTCTTATGAGCACTTTTGGTTCGCTGCCAGTGGCCAGGCAAACGTGCAGGACGTTACGTTGAACAGGCACGAGTATTGCGAGCCTGGTATGGAATCACCTCGTTCCAAACACCCTGGTGGCGATTATCACCTTATTTTTCGGATACACAAGTATGTACCAACTGAAGTTTGTCTCAAGGCTTAGCCCCACTTATTACATTTATATTTTCGTCTCTTTATGGTGGCTGGAGCGGTATCCGTGGATCACTGAGAAGCACATTTTAATAATAATTTTTCAAGTAAGTCAAAAATACTTGGCCCGTATTTTATTGAAGTACATCTTTGCATTGGGTGTAACTCACCATGAACGCAGTAATGGAAATGACACATTTCTTATTGTTAATCTTCATAGTTTAAACATAATTTAATTTTACTTTTTTTGCTGTATTAAAAACATGTTCTTACTTCAGCTGTTAATGGTTTTCAGCGTGGTATTCGAAATTTAGGCTAAAATTGTATCTCATATTTATAAATATGTTTTTTTTTAATACTAAATGACTCGGCGTGTCACCTCAATATGTGTTACCAACCATTTTAATAATATTAAATGTAGTAATTCGCGTTTAGAACAAATTTTGTTATCATATAATCGAATTATTACAAAATATATCTCATGTAACATAAGTCCACGGGTTAAAATAGCATTGAATTTGAAAAACAAATCAATAAAATGAACTTTTTCACTTTTATACATAGATATCACTATAAAGAACATATAAGCGAAGCTTCACTCAAATCTATACACTCATAGACAAAAATTGATTCAGCATACATAATAAAGTGACAATTTTCTCTTGGCTTCTTCGATGCTTATTATACTTGAATAATTAGCGGCTTGCATTGCACCAATGGACAAGATATTAGTGGCACTATATTGCTAGACGTTTCGCTCAAATAATAAGATTATTTCTAGGGCATGGCGGATCGATATGAGGAGGTTTTCCTGGTTCCTTGGACGGAGGAAATTTCTCTACTTCTTCGGGGAATGAGACCGTTAAATCCAGCTCCCCTGACCGACCGAACTCATATACGAGCCGAAAATAAAAATCTACGGGAATTTCCTTCGAACCCTTTTCATCTCCCGAATACTTTCACTCCTCCAATAAAAAAAAAAGATTTTCCTCTTTTATTAATTTTTTCTCCAGTCCCAGCTACCCCTTCCATACAAATAGTCGGCGTAATATCGCCGACTATTTCATGCGTTAACTTGTCCAGCAAAAAACTCGTTCTCCGTCTGGAGGTCCACATCGACCCTCACTTTCACCTTGCCGTTTCATTTTTAAGGATGAAAATTCTGAGAAGGGAGTACGCAGTGAATTTCGGAAGGTTTAATAATGAAAGGATTCCGTGCTTATGTGCCACAAGCATGACAACCCTATTACCACCCTGAATTCCTGCAACATTCCTGGACTAAATTTGTAAATGGACATCTAACCAAGTGACACTAGGTCGTACACATATCAAACCTGGGCCACTGCGCGGAAGGCCAATCTAATATACATATGCCTCTGAATCCAAGGATGAACTTGAGTGCAAAAGCTTCCGCCACGAGTGGGACTCGAACCTGGATCCCTCGATATCGTGCCAAATGCCGTGGTAAGGTAATACCGTTGCTAGTTCCGGTATTCTCAAAATTCGAGTACAATATCTGGATGAAGGTAGCCAACTCCACTCGTATTAACTATCTTGTGCCTAGCAGTTACTCTGCAGGATGAAATTGGCAGAAGGCGAGCAATTGGAATCATGGAATTTCCACATGGGATAGCAAAACACCTGGTAATATTTCACTGTATATTATACCTTTGTATGAGAAATATCTGTAATAATGCAAACTTTATTTCCAAAATCGCTCAAGCAGTTTCAATGAAACATTATATACAGACAGCTTAAGGCACGAGAAGTTCATTAGGCTGGGTCTGACCTTCGGGAAAATTCGTTACCACTGCCGTTAGCACTACCACGTTGAAACTGCAAAATCAATGGGGATTTCAAGGTAGAGCTTTTTATTTTACGAAATTATTATATAATAAAATACTGTAAAATACACTTGAGGCAATTAGAATTGGACTATATTGCACGAGGAAGTTATCATTTTATTTTTATAAAGCCGTATTTTTACTTTCTGGTGATGAAATTAAGATAACCAAGGTCCAACACTCTATTTTGGTGTTTTAAAGCCTTTCACAAAATTATCACCATAGTTACAGCCGTTTTTGTTTTCGAGTAGTTGGCGTTTCCCATAATTCTAATTTTTATTTTCCTGACGAATAATTCATCTTACAATTGGGCTATCCTTGCCTGCTTTTTAAAAAAAAAGTTAAAGTATTCCGACAAAAAACAATTTAATGAAATAACAAATTGCAATTGAATTGACAAATTGATATTAAATTTGCAACATGAAATAAATCAACAAATTAATTCACTATTTAAACTATTTCCATGCGTAAATGATGTTGCAATAACATACCATTGTGTGTCATACTTCAGGATAATAATTAATTCCTGACGTCATGAACCACTTCAGAATTTTAATAAAGGATTTGGTAAGGAAAGGATTTAAAAGAAAAGGGCTCTAAAACTTCTCCAGGTAAACTATTTCACTCATCAATGGCTCTATTTAATATTTTTTTAACGGGTACTAGTAATAATATTAATAGGACTCGTCCTTTGCTTTCAAACTTTAATTTTGCACGCGTGATCATTATATATGTGACTATAGTGTGACGGTTTTATCTATTCTTTCCACCACATTACACCAAGTTGGCTTGCCAGTAAAGATCTTGAAAATGTTTCCTAAACCTTCTTTTCTCCAGACTATTCCATTTAAAGTAATTAAGCATCTCAGCTGTCTTTTCTTTTCTATTATATCTTCCTAAAACAAAATTTCGCACCCATTATCTGAAACATTTCGATTTCTGCAATTAGGATAGTTTAATAACCTATGGATATACCAACCATTCCAAAATGGTGAAAACGACTGTCTCCAATAACCAAACACCCTACGTATTCACAAACCAACTGTTTAGCACACATTCAAGATCCGGAGACATCATTTTTTTCGCATGGAAAGTGGTCTTTGAATCATTTTTTTCCAGAGTTTTATCCTCATTTTGGAAGTAGACTTGGCAAATCGGTTACTATTGGCGTAGTCTTCCATAAACGTCATCTTCTACACGCATCGAGTACAGCAATGAAGTGACTTTGTTTGCCCTGAACTAGAGTGCTAACATAAATTGTCCCTCAAACGGCACAACACTTCCTTAGGGAAGGCACGCCTCTTAAGATCTCCCACCGCTTAAAAGGTACTCACTTCCGAAGAGGATTATAAAAATGGATTAGGGGGGCGGAGTTTGTGAACTCGATGAAAAATATCACTTTGTCAATTTGTTTTCGACAGAAGGATGAATCAATTTTGTGCCCATCGCTACATATGCCTGGTAAACGGTGAACGAAATGGCAGGAAAATGTCGTGGTGTAGCTCTCGCAAACGTTCCTGGCACATATCTGCGCGGAAAGTAGGGTATTTATAACCCAAAATTACTTCAGCTCTCGTAAAAAATGTGATTTAACAATGCGACCTGAGAAATATGCCTAACCCATTTTTTTAAAATCGATTGTTTTACTGCTCTTTTCAACTAAACACTGAGATTAGCACTCTCTATCCTTGCGCAGACTTCCGTGGCAAGGAACGGTGGTAGAAGTAGAGGGTGAAGGGAAAGGACGGAGGGGAACAGAGGTAGTGATGTAGGGGATCCAAACTAATCCGCGAAAAAGGCTCGAGGCGCATACGTGTAAGACTAATAGGCAAGTTGTTAAAATCTCTCATTGCCATGTTTATATCAAAGACCCTATATTAAGGTCTCATAGTTCAATGAGTCGAAACAGGAAGGCAAGTATTGATGGTAGTGATGAGTAATCCCACTCCTCAAAGTTCTTGTGTTGGCTAAAATTATGAATATTTTCTCATTGTCCCTCCTCACTTTGAAACCTCTCTCCCCCATTTTTCAGTATTTTGAAAATTCCGTAGCCCATGTTTCAAAATCGATGCGATTAGTTATTTCAACCTGATGCGACGCAGTAAAATATGCAATGCAGTGAGATATGCTGTATGACATCATTATTTGTGTGATACTCCTTCTTCTTCCTTGGGTGCTACATCCCTTCATGGGTTTGGCTTTTTCAACTGTTTACGCACAATTCTAACATTGACTAGCTTTTTCCAATCGGAAACATTCATTCCTAGTGCATCATCGTCTCTCCATCTTCTTATAGGTCTCTTTTTGGGATTATTTCTATCTCGTCTTTTTATAAATTTTCTTTTTGTATCTTGTATATATGTCATGGACCTGGCCACCGGATTTTTTGTGATTTTATGAAACAGTCTATGGTTTTTTTTGGTAGCTCATTTAATTCTTCATTTATCAAAAATGCTCGATTCACCTCCTTCCTTCAGTTGGTCAACAAGTTCTTCAAAGTAGGTATTTTTCTTCGTAAATTGCTATTGTTTTTTGTTTTTCTGAGTTAACGTCCATGTCTCGCAACCGTATGTCACAACTGGTCTTATGAATGTTTTTTTATATGTTAAGCTTTGATTGCTTCCGTAAAACATGACAGATTGGTAGTTATTTAAGGGCAAATTAACTTCTTTTACCTTCAGATATTTTCAGTGTTATTTTACGCTTAACGTGACCCAGAAGCACTCACATTTTCAAATTCCCTAATGTCTAGTTTGTAAGCTTCTAAATATTTATCTTGATCCGATGTACGATACATCCGGTCTTTTACGGTGATTAATGGATATCGCAATGCGATATTGAAATTTGTATATCGTTATCTCATCCCATTTGTCTAAATTACCTCTTACACGCTTGCTTGTATAAAACCTTGCGGCCGTTTTTTTAGGTGATCGAGAGCTTCGAACCACTTGTTTTCTTCTCCATGCCATTTCCCCTAAAGTAGTAGGGTACTAAGAGATGAAAAAAAAACGGGATGCCGGAAGGCAAAGGGTTGGCAGAAGGGTGAGAGAAAAAAAAACCGGAGATGACGCAAGGAAAATTTCGGGACATGAAATTGGAATGACGGCTCCCAGTCCTGAGTCGACAAGCAACTTGGTGAATTGACAAACATGAGGGGAAAAGGGTTCGAGGTGAGAGTTAGAGAACTTGAGAGAAATGTTATGAGAGATTGGGGGAAATATTGAAGCCTTTTGCTTGAAAGACAGAGAAACCGGCCGAGGTGGTCGGGCTGGTAACTTCCCAGTCATGGAACTTGAAGGTCGTGATGCCGTATTCCTAAGATATTGTGATTATGTGTAATACATGTATTTAATATTTCATAAGGGAGTCGTATATTAAGGATATTGGAGTATATTTTGAGAGGTATTTGAAAGAAGTAATCATACATGCAGTTAAGAGAGATAAATATACAAATAACTTTGAACATTAAAAATAGCTTTTCACGCCGATGACCTCAAAGGGTCCGTCGGAGATTAGACAAAATGAGCTGGATGAAGCTGATTGTATACATGCTAGATTTGCTGTAAGTTGAGAGAAGAAGTGTAGGAAATGAACGTTATTGGCGAATAAACGCTATATTATAATGAGCCTTTTAAACAGCACTACGTTTAGCTAAATATAGGATATTGACGTGATCTAACATTATAATACCGTATTTGCCTCTTGTAGTACGTTCAAAACCCACCAACCTAATTGGGGCCAAACTCAAAAGGTCACCAAACACAATATCTTTCGTATAATTCTGAGATGGCACAGAAGACTCCGACTTGATTCTGACTTCCGAGCTCATTACAACGTTCCCAGACAATTATAGTCAATAATTAACAAGTCTAGATTTTAAAAAGTAAACGAGATACACGCTCAAACACAGAAAGGCTCAAATGATCCCTTTTACCAGTGAAATTCAAGGACAGCAATATAAGATAATTTTAGAGGATATTCCCGATTGCCTTCCTTATGTCATTCTCCTTGCAAACACATTCACCAATGAGATTAACAAAAATGAGTTTAGAGCTTCCACAGCCACATTCACTCCCCATCCACAAGCCCTTTCGACAGCCTGCAAGCTGCACCATGGATTTGTATAATGAGAGCGCGTATTTCCACCTATTAAAATTATAAAATGGTCGACTGCACTGACTGGCAAATATTTTATAGAAAAAATGGAGTAATATGGAAATGAATTGGAACTAAAATGAAAAAATAACAACTTACTATTTTGGTCAAAAGCTTGTAAAATAATCGTAGCAGCATTTACATCGTTGACGAACGAGAAATAGTCGTTTATTTTTCTTAACTCTATGCTACAGGTTTTAGTAGATTTTGATAAACCATTTATAACCCTAATCAAGTCTACTTTTTGATATCTCAAATGCGTTTTCTTATAATTATATAATAAGTAAACTCTAAACGGGAATAATAATAAAACAAAACTGAATAATAACAATTTACTGTCTTGTTCAAAAATGTTAAAATAATCGCTTAAGTATTTTCATCGTTAACAAACAAGAAATATTCGATTATATTTCTTAACAGTGCACTACCGGTTTTATTGGTATTATATAAATCATTTCTACCCCTAATCATGTCTACTCTTTCATATCTTTAAAGAGTTTTCTTATTTTTCTGATAATAAATCGAAAACTCAGGATTTTATACCTTTTGAGCTGAAAGCAGGCCAAAGAGTCGTCTGGTATACACTTCCGGTACTAGTTTTAAACGTGTAAGACAATAGTATTGGGTCTAACCATTTATGTGTACAGTATATGATGATAAGTATAAAATAGTCGAGGTGGCTACTTTTCTACAGTGAGCAAGTATGCCTGTGATTATCCGAGTTAAAATTACTTCTAAACATGAGTGGAGGAAGAGAGAGAGATAAGCAAGAAGAAGTTCAAAGTGAAAAGGTTTGGCAAAGCGCGTTTCATGATACATCTAATCGATCCTGAATCCGGCCTGTATCCGACAAAAGGCAAAGAGAGATACTACAGAAGGAGATACAGAGAGGGAGAGAATATAAGAAATCCTCGCCTCTTCGAAACGACTTCCTTCACGGCTAAACACACCTGCTCACACTTGAGAACAGCAGCTTAATGTGAGGTTCGAGGAAAGATAAGACGAGGCAGAAAAAAAAGGCGTAGCAAAGAAATGGAGGACGGAAAATAAGGTGCAGGGAAACTACAAAAAGAAACATAAAAAGTGAGGGAGCAGAAGGGAATCCTTTTCATCTGCGATGCCCTCGGTGAAATTGAGACAGGCGACAGAGCAGGGAAAGAAGCAGTATATATGAGACTTCAGAAGCGTGTAATACCTATCCATATGCTTACGCTTAGGTGAAGTAGCCAGGAATTCGTTTCGGAAGGGGTCCATATTGAGTATAATCGGGGGAAGGGAGATGGATGTGGTAAATCAGTGGAAACGTTTTGAAAATCTTGTATCTTGCATTTAGAGTGCAATTACAGCTGATGTGAAACAGATGATTTTTAAAAATGTTGAAGTGCTAATTTATGAAATAAAGCGGTGCTTACAGGTAGTAATTTTTGAAACTTAGGTACGTAAATATATATCGGAAGTGAGTTTTCAAAAATACACAAAGATGAAATGAACATATTGTTGGTAAATCAGGCAAAAGTCAACTTTCCCACTTTCGTGTACTAATCTACAAAAATGAATTAAAATGCTTCGGGGGTCCGGCCCACATTAACAACCTACTGGCTACGTTGCTGTGCATTTACAAGATGGTGCATTTAGGAGATCGAGTATGATCAAGCGGAAGTTTGGAAGGGATTATCCTCCATACCTCTACCGAGGTGCTCTTGTCCCCTGTCTGCAAGTGGCAGACAGGCATGGGGTTGGCACAATGGACCAAGAAAGGTCTAAGTGCCCGGGCTCCTGACGAAGGCCCCCCCAACAACAATCTAATCTAATCTAAAAATAGAGGTGTTATTTAAATGTAGCTAGGTCACTGGCTGAATTTGCAAAAAGCATTTTGAACCCAGGAGAGAAATAGTAAGGCCATGAATAAACAAAAAAAACGCGCAATCAAGTTGAAAAAAGGACTATCACCAGCAAATATGAAAGTGCTAAAAAATAAGAAAAAGAATGTGATGGGATTCCCGAGGTCATCGAAGGCTAAACGATTGGCTCAAGTTTATACGGAACGAGTTTCATATAGAAAAGGAGCTTCAAGAATGAGGCCAACACATGGTATTAGTAGGAATTGACAAAGATAGAAACACCGGTTCACAATCAGACGGCCGAGACCACCTTCCTCAGAGTAGAGACAAAGGGAGAATGATTCTCCCTTTGTCTCTACTCTGAGGAAGGTGGTCTCGGCCATCGAAATATTAGATTTTTTATGTGAAAGTGCTCCTTTTTTGTGTTTTCTGTCACCACATCGGCCAACCTCCTGGCCATTAATATATTTATTCACTCAAGTGATCCTTCACCAAGATATATATATAACATTTGTTATACATAATATGAATCAAAAACATGGTTGATGAATGAGATAAAATGGAGCTGACTTGAAGCTCTTCAGAAGCTGACTGACTTGAAGTTTTTCAGTAGTATCGTGGGAGAGAGAAGAATGAACGGAGAGCAAAAAACAGGCATTAGCAATGAATTTGAAGTTAGTAGCTTGAGAAAAAAGGTAGAAGATAATAGATTAAGACGGCTGAAGAACTAAAGATATATATATATATATATATATATATACGAGTTCGTGGAAAATCACACACGCGATAATTTAAATAAAAATAAACTTTGCCACAGGTGGGGCGGAAATAAATATAGAAACACAAAAAAGAAGAACACTCACACACTATACGTTCTGATATTTCGGCAGCCGAGCTGCCTTTCTCACAGAAGGAAGGATACAGAATGATGGATAGGCATGGGACAAGGGGTAGAGTGAGGTAGGAGGAGAGGGAGGAGAAAGGGGTAAGAAAGGGGAGAAGAGGGGGGGGGGGCGGGAGGGGGTCAGAAGAGGAGAGCGTGGTGAGGGGAGGGAGAAGAGGGGAAGAGGCGGGAGAGGGTCGGAGAAGGAGGAAGGGATGTGGGAGGGAGGAAAGGGGAGGGGCGGGAGGGGATAAAAGGAGGAGAAAGGGGAGAGGAGAAGGGGCGGTAGGGGTCAGTGAGCCCGATTTAATCCGGGGGGATTATAGGCAGAATAAAGCCAGATACAAGCCAATTCTAATGTACGTAATTGAAGGGGAGAGGCAGAGGGAGGGAGGGAAGACAATATGCCTGCTCGGAAACATTTGTCAAAACTGACATTGTGGGAGGAAGCATGGACCGGGACGGGGAAGGAGGCATTGGGCGAGGACGGCTTACAACTGGCTCGGTGGCCGGTCAATCTAACACTTAAGGCGTTAGTGGTGAGACCAATGTAATAGGAATCGCAAAGGTTGCAAAGGAGGATGTACACAATGTTGTGGGAAGTGCATGACCGAGAGGGGACGGAAGGAAGTGGGTGGGAGAGGAATTTAGCGGGGAGGGGGTCGGTAATAAGAATAGGGCACGTTTTGCATCTCGCGCGATGGCAGGGGTTGGGTGGGGTTTTAGAGCTAATATAGGGTTTAGTCAGCGGTTTGGTGGTTTTTAGGATGCTGGAGAGGTTAGGGGGACGCCTGAAGGTGAGAGAGGGACGACATTTGGGGAATGTGTTTTTGGTGGTGAGATTATCAGAGAGGAGTGGGAAAAGGTTTTTAATGATTTTTTTGAGGGCATGGACGCCTGGGAAGTAGGTGGTACAGAGGGAGAGGTTGTAATTCTCCTTATTTTGGGTTGGTTTAGGAGGAAAGGGTTTTTTGAGAATTCGTTTATTGAGAAGAGTCTCAGGATCCATCCTTTCTCACTTCCTTAAAGCCCGCATCCAACCTATCCTCGTCGGAAATCAAAGCCTTAAAAGACCTTTCTCACAATCCCAACATAGTCATCACACCTTCTGACAAAGGCTCTACTGTGGTAGTACTTAACTCTTCAGACTACATCAACGAAGCCCTCAGACAACTCTCGGACCCCTCTTCCTACACTCCCGTTTCTCACGACCCAAACCCAAAATTCCACGAGGAGATCATCTCTTTCCTTAAAGACAAAGGTCCCAAGGAAGGTCTCACTAGCAACGATATTTCTCTACTTTCTCCCGCTCATCCCCGCACTCCCTATTTCTATATCCTTCCAAAGATACACAAGCCCAACAACCCTGGCCGGCCAATAGTTTCCTCTTGCCACTCCCCTACTGAACGCATCTCCGCTTTCGTCGACCATTACCTTCAGCCTCTAGTCCATTCCCTGCCTTCCTACATCAAAGATACCTACCATTTCCTGGATCGCCTCCTCTCCACCCCCCTCCCCAATGATTCCGACATCATCATGGCCACCATTGATGTCACCTCCCTCTATACCTCCATCCCCCACGCCGAAGGCTTATCCGCCGTTAAGCATTTTCTTGATACTCGCCCTACTCCTCATAACCCTAGCTCTGATTTCCTTATTGACCTGTCCCACTTCATCTTGACTCATAACTCCTTCTCCTTTAATGACCGCTTCTACCTTCAAACCAAAGGCTGCGCCATGGGCAGTAGATTCAGCCCTTCCTATGCCAACCTTTTCCTCGGCCGTGTCGAAGAGTCCTTCCTATCCTCACAACCCCTGAAACCCTTACTCTGGCTTCGATACATCGACGACATTTTCCTTCTCTGGCCCCATGACGTCGATTCTTTTAATTCATTTATTTCCGCTCTCAACGATTTCTCTTCTCTCTCCTTCACCTCTCATTTCTCTTCTTCCCATGTCACCTTCCTTGATGTAGATATCACTCTCTCCAACCACCATTCCAACACCTCAGTCCACATCAAACCTACCAATAAGCAGCAATATCTTCACTATAACAGCTGCCATCCCTCCCATACTAAAAGATCCCTCCCCTACTCTCTTTCTACACGAGGTTTTCGCATATGTAATAACCCCGATTCCCTTGATAAATTCCTTTCCTCTTTGCACCAATCCCTTCTCCGACGAGGATATCCTGAGACTCTTCTCAATAAACGAGTTCTCAAAAAACCCTTTCCTCCTAAACCAACCCAAAATAAGGAGAATTACAACCTCTCCCTCTGTACCACCTACTTCCCAGGCGTCCATGCCCTCAAAAAAATCATTAAAAACCTTTTCCCACTCCTCTCTGATAATCTCACCACCAAAAACACATTCCCCAAATGTCGTCCTCTCTCACCTTCAGGCGTCCCCCTAACCTCTCCAGCATCCTAAAAACCACCAAACCGCTGACTAAACCCTATATTAGCTCTAAAACCCCACCCAACCCCTGCCATCGCGCGAGATGCAAAACGTGCCCTATTCTTATTACCGACCCCCTCCCCGCTAAATTCCTCTCCCACCCACTTCCTTCCGTCCCCTCTCGGTCATGCACTTCCCACAACATTGTGTACATCCTCCTTTGCAACCTTTGCGATTCCTATTACATTGGTCTCACCACTAACGCCTTAAGTGTTAGATTGACCGGCCACCGAGCCAGTTGTAAGCCGTCCTCGCCCAATGCCTCCTTCCCCGTCCCGGTCCATGCTTCCTCCCACAATGTCAGTTTTGACAAATGTTTCCGAGCAGGCATATTGTCTTCCCTCCCTCCCTCTGCCTCTCCCCTTCAATTACGTACATTAGAATTGGCTTGTATCTGGCTTTATTCTGCCTATAATCCCCCCGGATTAAATCGGGCTCACTGACCCCTACCGCCCCTTCTCCTCTCCCCTTTCTCCTCCTTTTATCCCCTCCCGCCCCTCCCCTTTCCTCCCTCCCACATCCCTTCCTCCTTCTCCGACCCTCTCCCGCCTCTTCCCCTCTTCTCCCCCCCCTCTTCTCCCCTTTCCTACCCCTTTCTCCTCCCTCTCCTCCTACCTCACTCTACCCCTTGTCCCATGCCTATCCATCATTCTGTATCCTTCCTTCTGTGAGAAAGGCAGCTCGGCTGTGTTCGTCCTTTTATGTGTACCTATCCATTTCCATTTTCCTATGAATGTATGAATTTATTCGCGCCTTTGAGCGTCATTTTTCGTATGATTGAGTATATATATATATATATATATATATATATATATATATATATATATATATATATATATATATATATATATATATATATATATATATATATATATATATATATACTCAATCATACGAAAAATGACGCTCAAAGGCGCGAATAAATTCATACATTCATAGGAAAATGGATATATATATATATATATATATATATATATATATATATATATATATATATATATATATATATAAAAGTAGTGAATCTCCTCCAGCTGAAGAAGGGTCCTTAGCCCGAAAGCTACCCCTAAGCAGTGGACACCGGTGTCGTCATTGATCATCTGCCTGTGAGTGTCCACTGATTTACTTTCCTATCCTTCCCCAACCTCAACGCCTTGTTGCTAGCATATATATATATATATATATATATATATATATATATATATATATAGTAGAATACCCAGAATTCGAAAAGAAGAGAGAGAAAATGGGAAGCGATCAAGGAGAAGACCAAGTAAGCGAAAGTGGAAACATGGAATGATCGAAAAAGTCATAGAAGCTTGGGTAATAACTAGACCCACACATCTAGAACATGAATGGCTATGGATGGAAGGTGAATGTCATTATTACATGATTAAACTGACCAGCGAGAAACTCAATGCCAATAAGATATGTTTCAGAATTCTTCCTTGCCACGGATCATTCATGATTACAAAAAGAGCATAATGAAGTACTAGTTCGACCAGTTCACACCCCACCTGTTATCTTTTTCCATTCCAAATTTCCATTTTTTTCCTTTTTCTAGCAGGTATCCTAGCATACGCTGCCATACCCCCTTGAAGTACATGGATTTTCAAGTAATATATACGCAAAAGATAGGACAACAAAGAGGAAAAGATCGAGAGAAGCCGATGCTTGAAGTAGGAGGGGAGGTAGGATAGGGATAAGGAAGAGGAGGAAGCTTCGACGAAGAGTATTTTCATCCGCTCTGCCACCATCTCTCGAGAAAACGCATAAAAGTGGGGTGGAGCGACGGAGAAAACGCGGAGCAGGTTTATTTTTTTCCTTTGAACGAACGATCTCGGTAGCTCCATAAAATGGAAAGGGAACGGAGTGGAATGGAGGCAAAGAGAGTACGAGAAGAATATATGGGAGATTTTCATTTGTTTTGGGAAAAATAAGTACCCCCTAGCAACATAACTGGTTGCACACCTGCTGCAATTTTGTGTTATTTTCAGTTGCCATTACAAGATTAAAAATAATGCAGATACATTATAGTACTAGAGGAAGAGAGAATAAAGAAGATGATCTATTCTAGAACTATGAGTATACTAGATTCGGCTGCGGCTAGTAACTCAAAATGTTCACAAAAAAATTCCTTATACGAAAAAATGATGTACCTATTACTAACATCCGTGCACATTAAATATTGAGAGAAAGTGAAGGAAGACTTCTATCTTGATCCAAGCAATGGAACTCAAAGCAACACAGCTGGTAAAAGGCTTTGCTTGACAATGCTATTTTCCAATAATGAGATAGCAGCTACACATACACTTAAATACTCAAATAAAAGAGAAATAAGAATTTTCGCTTCGAGAGTCCCTTAGCAATATAACTGAATACACACGTTTCAAAATTCTGAGAGATTCGCAACATAACAGGTTTCTCACCTTGGAAATCTTTCAGCCATTTTCAGAACCAGTGATCTAATCATAAATTATATGCGTAGAAATTACCTATCTAGGTATAAATAACATTTTTAAAACTTAGCATTTTGGTTAGAAAACTTTTTCAACTTTTATTCTGCACTGTAACTTCATATTTGGGAATAGATTCAAGAATCCATCAGGTCGACAGAATTTTATGGGAAACTAGTATCCCAACAATACAAGAAGATTTCTTTTAATCTTTTAATCCCTTACCATTCCAATATTTTTTTCCTCTATACATTTTACTAAGGACCTAATACCTCACGCCCTATTACCTCAACTATTACCCCGCCAAATATATATTTTCGGTTTTTTGCTAATGCATTATTAGTCACTGTTTCATTAAATTTTGTGGTGTATGGTGTAGTAGTTAGTATTGAAGTTCTAACTTTTAAACCCCCTTATGAGCATTAATTTCCGTTGCTCGTACTCCTACCTTACTTCTAAAAGGCATGCATATTTGTACAGATCATGATGGCTATTTTTATTCGATCTGGTGACATGCCAATACTGTTTAAAATGATAGACCAAAAAATGTTTCCCTAACACACAAGAGAAGTTTTTTATAAGATATAGCTAATATTTCATTTTTTTAGATCTTTTACGTATTTAGGACCCGAATTTGCTACCGAATGATATTATTCATGTAAATAGCTGCAATACCTTTCTTAAAAAGAGAAAAAAATGTTTTTTCCAAAAAGAGGAAATAGATGCATACTTGTGTTTAATTAATATCTGCGCTTGACTATCTTGTTCTTCTTGGAAAATTTCATGTTTGTGTTTTTTTTATCCTTGTTGTCCCATATTGCTAGATTTAATTACTTCTTTTAACCTTATTTATACTCAAAAAGGCAATATTATGTTAGGCTTTAGCACACATGTGCCAGACATGAAAAACAGTGTCAACATACAGGTATCCTTCATTGGCACCTTAAACTGCTCTATGGTATGCTAAATAAATGCATCAATGTACCTTAGATTAAACCATGCTTCCGGAGAAAAAAACATTACTTGAATATCGACCGAATCCAACCCGAAGTTCATTCTTGGTTAAGTTCCTTTGAGTTCGTCGGAAGACAGCGTCACAGGAGAGGGATCTTTAGCCTTCAGAGGGGAGGAATTGTCGAAGCATGGACGCGTGGAAGAGGTGTTAGGGTTAGACAGGGGGGATGGAGAGGTGACACGGACAATAGACTTACGCGAGAGACGATACGGTAGTGGGGGAAACAAGACAAGCGTGTAATTGAGGCTAAAGGATTGGAGAGAGGCAAGGACGAGAATTGCAGACGCCTATGTGGATGTCCGAAGGGATAAAGGGTAGGTAGTGGAAGGAGGGAAATGATGGTTCCGATGCTGATGCAGCGATGTACAAACCTTCCTGAGCCCCTGTCTCCTGGGTAGCATCGTTGTGTCCATCCTAGGTGGCTTTGTATCGGTATTTTGCCATCGCAGGCAGTTTGCCCCGTCGTTGTTCTCCCAGCGTACTTTGGCAAAAGCATGGTGAGTTTTTAAAACTTTTTTGTCAAATTTTGCTCAAGAATAGCTAACTCATACAATAGCAAGAAAATATGATAAGGATTAAAGCTAGCTAAAGGACTAAAGACAGTTAAAAGCATTTAGGGAGGGAGTAATGCATCGCATAAGTTAAGCAAACAAAGAATGGTGAATGTTGAAATAAAAAATTTAGATTTTGCAATCAAAAACTAAAAACGATGAAGGATAAAAAATGTGCATCTTTCCAAAAAAAACACTTTAATTCAAGACTTGAGCAACAGCTAAGTAAATGTAAATTATAGATTAATTCAAATTGTCATTGAAAGCTAAGGAATTTTGACTCCTATGCATGCTTTTGGGACATCGAGATGATTATCAACAGGGCGATTAATGATTTCGTGAAAATGCACTTGTGTACGAGATTTAGTCTCCCTGTCGATTATCACCTGGATGACCGACATACATGCATAGGGGTCAAACTCCATTGCTTTCATTGACAATGTGGATTGTTTTATTTAAATTAAACTTTTATTACGACCTAGGTTTCAATTCCATTAAATCATCTCCCTGAAGCTGCAATAAAATGTGCTTCATTTTTCCCCATGCATTTTGTCAGTTGATTAAGGTCAGCCCCACGCATTTGCCTCTTCTTGAGCGATCTGTAGCTTCGAAATATCTTTGAAAATTGCTCACCTAACATAACTCCAGGGGTATAACGGCTGGCTGACTTCACGCTCCCAGTTCACCAAAAAGCGTACTGCACTCACCTGAAATAAAAAAAGAAAATTCAATTAGTATTTTTTCACAACGATGTAACTTCAAGTCGATATTAAATACCACTGGTACATACAATAAAAATTTCAAACAAAGAGAATCATAATTCTCTGACTCTCCGTTCATCCAAGAGCCAGGACAAGATAAGGAGTAGGCACATCAACATGCCTGTACAATTATTATGCTTTAATATTTAATGTCGGATGCAATTCCTCTTTTTGGAGTATATAGATCGTAGCACAAGCATTTAGCTGTGGGAGGGATAGTCACAAGATGCATAAAGATAAAGATCGCATTATCAAATTTGGGTTGCACATTTTTCTTTGCCTTTAAGTCCGAATTTTACGCTAAAGCAAAGGTAGAGCTCATTTGAAAGAGTGGGTGATTGTTCAAAAGGAAGTTGCGGAACACAAATACGTATGTTTTTCGTTTGGTTTCAGGAGTATAAATAAAATGTACTCTGGTGACTGGAATGTAATAATTAGATCAAGAATGGATTTCTGAAATTTCTTCTCATTCAAAATACAATGAATATTACATCAATAAATGCATGAAAACCCTCATAATAGAATTTGAAAGTGTAACTGCAAAAGCAAGTTACACATTAGACACTCGAAACCTCTAGAGCTCTTAATTTCGTAACTCATGCCCCAATAGCTATTGCTTCGGATCTTTGGTCTACTCTACTACCACTGAATAAAATTTGTCTATTTAACTTATAAATCAATTTATTTATTCCCATTATTTATAGCCATCTTGAGCAAATTAACTCGTCATTCGTCTTATAACAACCTTTTCTCAAGTATTTAAGCTGTCAAAAAGTTCATTGTGCATCCGCCACCTTGGTAACTTATGAAACTCAGATGTACTTTTAGTAACCCTATTCCAACAGGCTCTAGTTATGGGGCCATTTTTGGAGCCAATTAAGTTATTGAATGTTACTGCAGCACAAAAAGAACAGACAGACTGAGCGGCCGTTCAGGTCCCATGAACCCGGATGGCCCGAGACAAAATATTAAAATAATTTTCGCATATTAAATTTTTTATTTAAGAAACCATAATTTTTATCTACCTTTCCGTGTAAATTTTGTAAATCATCCTTGTATGTTATTGAATCACAATCCAATTATGTTATTTTAAGCATGCTATTTTATAATATGATCGATATTTTTATGCATGTATTTTATGTAGTGATCAAAAAAATTACCGAAACATAAAACAACTGCTGCAACATTTCCCTCTGAGTCCCCGGCAAGCATCGGGTTTCGTTGCCACCATAATGGCCGGAGACTCGCGAGGGATTCGGCAGTTTTCGTAGCCAGGTACGACGCCCATCGGATACGTGGCTACGCTGCGTTGGAGTCATGCGTACGGAGTGATCCCAGGATAACCGCCTTCTGCATAGAAGGTGCAAGTGATTCCACCAGTGCCACGCAGGATGCAATACACTTGATAGCCTAAACCACTGTTATTTTTATTATTACAATTATTTATCATTAAATGCCCTGTTTAATTTTTAAAAAACATTAAAAATTTATTTATTTTCTTCTTCTTCTTTCTGGAGATATAGGTCAAAGAAGTTGGATTTTTTAAAAATTACTCTTTGCCAACTTTTCGCATTCTTATCTATGCTTCATCAGGGCTACAATGAAAATATGGGGCGTTTTTACATCAATGGAATATAGTTTACAATTTTTAGTACACGCTTATGCTAAAAAGTTTATAAACATTTCATTTTTCAATTTACCTCAGAGAAAGTTCCTTCCAAAGTAATTGCTTGATTATATTTTCTTTTCTATGAACTGTTTGTCTCTAAGATTAAATAAGCAAATCTCTATAACCCCTAAAAATTTAGCAAAATTTATTATAATCTAATATACATTAACAACAATTAAATATATTTTGATTTTTGAAACAACCTTAATATACAAAAATTGAGACAAGCAATAAATTAAAAACGAAAATATAATCAAGAAATTGATTTGGAAAGAACCCTCTCTGAGGTAAATTGAAAAATGAAATGTTTATAAACTTTTGAACATAAACGTGTTTTAAAAATTGTAAACTCTATTCTATTGATGTAAAAACGCCCCATATTTTCATTTTAGCCCTTATGAAGCATGGATAAAAATGGGAAACGTTGGTAAAGAGTTATAAATTTAAAAAAATCAAATTCTTTGACCTTTATCTCCTGAAAGAAGGAGAAGAAAATAATTAATAATAAAATAGCTCATGAAAAGGAATCATCTAGATATTAAAAAGTAGTAAATTTGCAAGAGCATTGTTATGTTTTTCATAAGCTTATAAAATCAATAAATTTGTCAAATCACTTCTGTAAAGGGCCAGTCTTACCCCTACCACCCAGGGCCCCCAAACATCGGAATCCGCCACAGCTTGACTTATAGATTATATGCTACTTTTGGATAATAAGGTGCATTGTATGTATCTCTTCTGCAACAGATCATAAGATGATGAACATTCCCAGAAACAGGAAAAGAAAATGATACTTTTTTTTGGGTGGTAGATTAATTTTCAAAGAATTTTCTTCAAAAATCTCTTTTGAGCTTGGAAGTATTATTGCAAATCCATTTCAGCCAATTGGAACCCTATCCAATGTAACCATACCGATGGTCTCGACATTTTTAAGAAATAAAAATTGTATATTCCACGTCTTTATTAGCTACCCCGACTTATTATATACACTTCCAAGTAATTCTCAATAGAATTAAAATTAGTAAAAATATGATAGGAATCAAACCTTGAATTGTATCAATGAGTGATTATCTTCTTGAAAAGAAAACAAGATAGAAAATATGTAGATTATTGGAGGAGTAAATCTTTCTTTTACTCATATTTCAATAATTTATCTTAACATAGGAATATGTATAAAACAAAACATTTTTAACAAGAATAAAAAATTGAATTTTCAAACAAAATGGTTAAGACCAGTTTTTTCCTAAACCCTTACAAGTAGATATTTATGTAAAATCTTCTCGGGTTTGGCACCGGGTAAGGCTTATAAGAATGAGTAAGTCACTCATCGAAACGTTGGCCTTTTAAATCCATACCCAGTGCCAAACCCGAGTAGATTTTACAAATATTATTCGCCTGAAAAACATAAGATTTTTAGATATTTATGCTTTAATAACAACGGTGGAAAAATATCATCAAACTATTATAAAAAATTATTAAAACCGAAGCTTTATAGCGAATTTTAAAACCGGTCGAATTGCCGATGGAAAGTGTGGAATATACAAAGTCCATTTCTTAACTATGTCTAGTAATAAATTCCATAAGGTAAACTTCCAAACCATTCAAATATCATATATTTTCTCCTTCAATGATTTCAAAACTTGATTACGTTTTGGCAAAACAAGTATTGAAACGAAGGGGAGGCAAATAAACTAGGGTAGTGTAAATATTTCCACAGAATGGAAAATATTTTAGCTGCTTTTACGATTAAATGTTTTTTTGAAATGTTAGAACTTCATCCTTCCTTACTGGAAACAGATAACGTTTTAACTGGTGTCCTGGGTAAGAATCGATCCCTTGACCTTTGGCGTAGGCTGGTCAGATAGAGCTTCCAACTCAAGAGCCATAAGGATGACTTTGATAAATGAATAAGAGGCTAATGACCACTCCTCTTGCTGGGCAACCCCCAAGCTCAATTTAGAGCGCTTAACTTTTATGAGAGGAATTCAACACAAGAGAAAAAAGAGTCCACGCTATCACTTTCAAGCTGGCAAATAATTTTTTGCACTTGAATTTTGGTCAATAGGAGTCATAGGTTAATATACTAGGAATACGACATACGTCATAATACTAGGAATATGATAACTGAAACTTAAAAATCCAATGTTTTTACAAATAAGTACATACTGGGAGAGGGTGCCCGTTGAAACTCGATGGGGAAAAAACTAAAATTGCTGCATAGGATTGAAATAATACTTTGAATTTGGCGTTTGATATAGAAGTTGTATACCATGATATGAGGCTGGAATAAAAAGTACCCGAACTTAATCTTGCAACAAGTCTCAAAGTGATCATTTAATGGAAATTCGAAAGACCACGGGCAAACTTCTTTTTTAAAGCCTATGCCAAGAATATTTATCCATGTTTCCAAGAAAATGAAAATTTGCTAAATATTGTTGAAATAGTGAAATAATGGATGGTTTTAGATGAAAAACGATGTCTATAGGAAAGTTAGCTACAAGAATTAAATTTTTTTTATGTTTCCGCAATCCAATAATGAAAATTTCAACCTCAAGTTTTATAAGAACATTACAATTAGGCTAAGGCTTAGAGAGGAACTCTTAACAAGAGATCAACCGGATATTAGTAGTGCATCTCTTATCTGCAGGACGTATAAGGTATCTTTGGCAGGCAAGGTCACTTATAGAGCTTAAAATAAGTTTCTGTTTTATTAAGTTTTTTTCATGTACACAGAATTATAGTTGATGATCTCAAGGAGAATAATTCCCCGGTTTCCAACATTTATCGTGATTCGGGAATGAGGAATTGTGAAAATTATCGGGAACGGGAGCATTGGCATTCCCGCATGAAATCCCAGGGTATAGCGAGCAACTGGTCGTCAAAATGTACGGAAAATATTTCTTCACATCCTGGGATGAAACCTTGGTCCTCTAAGTCTACCTTGGGTAAAAAAAATCACAACGTGATATGAATGGAACCTAGAAATAAAGAGATTGGTACTATGAAAGTTGGCTTTATCCGGCACACAACGCTGCATGTATTGGATGCAGTGGATGAAAGGATCTGCAGCATAGAAGCTTTAATTTAAATTAATCCCGGAATACGTGACTCTTTCTTCTTAACAAAAGGAGCGAATTAGAGTATTCAGCTCGTAGTCTGATTTGTGTATCTTTTTTCCACACACTTGCGATTTCTTATCCAGCTGTAATTTTTTTGAGGATGTGACGGTGGTTGAAGTCATTTTTTCCATCAGATCGTTACCGGTATCAGCCTCCTCTCAAAGATATGGTACAACTAATATAAGATAGGTCATTCCGAATAGTTTGGGTTGACCGCTGCGACTTAGTTTGTATTATATCAAGCAATGGCTTAGAACGGAGTGCATTTTTGCATTTGATACTTGTGTGGTATTTGGATACAAGAGCAATGTGAGCAATCATATGGGGGAAGAGAACTTTTTTATATATCCTATTTATAAATTTACACGGACGAATTGGGTCCACGTTTTCCGGAGATACAGCATTAATGTTGAAAATGTTAAGAGTTTCAACTTTCATTTGTTAATAAATATTTGATAGGGTTGTTTCCGCTGTAAAAAATATGTTTATCTCAAAGTACACATTTAATAATGAAAACCGATCAAGTATGTAGTATATCAGTACTTCGCTGAAAACAATATTTTTTCTCAGAGTATACATTTACTAATTAAAACCAATCCAGTATGTAGTACATCAGTACTTAAGGATGCAAATATCTACTTGACTCCATTCTGTCGTTGCTAAAATCAATTTCTAAGCTTTTATTGATTATTCCTACACTAAATGTTTTGTCTCATCGAAAAACGAAGAGCTACATTGGTAGAAGATAAATTATTCTCGAGTTGTACACCGTATCACGTCCTCCATCCCATCCGACACTTTGATGCGCGACTCGCTCATCATCTCCAGGGGTTCCTGACTTCTCGCCTTGAGACTAATCGTCCTCAGGCCTACTGTTGATGCAGTAGGAGCCCTGACGACAATAACCATGATGTGCGTCTAAACGTCGCGTCAGTGAAGATGGAGGACCTGATCTGATGCAGCCCAAGAAGAAGTTATGCCCAATATTTGCCGGGAAAGAAATAATTTCGTGATCCTGATGCATTTGTATTCCACACAGCACTGGATTAGGGATCGCAATCGCAATACAAAACCACTTGCTACCGGAGAACATCAAACTCAGGCTCCTTGGATGGAAAGCCAGTACTTCTTGCCACCACATCAGCTCGAACCTTAGTAACGAAATTGTAGGGCTAATTTTAAATTGAGGTTACTCATCAAGGCAGACCTTCAGGTCATACCGCAATTTGATGGGACACTGTTTATGGATGTAGTACGCATAATTATTGTGATATTGATAGACGTAGTGTGCTGTAATAATTTTGACTTCATTCCATATTCATCTGAGTAATTATTTCTTATATAAGTCGCTAATTATTCCTCAATTGTGGAATATACGATTAAACATTATTCATAAATATATGATGAAAATATTGATTTTTTGAGTTTAAAGGCTTTTCCTTTATCTAAAACCTTGCTCCACCAATGGAAATGATGTATTTTGATAGGATGCACAACGTTCAAGGTGATTTTTTTAAACTTTCGTGCTGATCGTTTTTTGGGTAAATATAGACATTTACAAACAGCTGAGAGCGTCATATACATTTCGGTTTATAATTCCCTTGGCTAGAGAAATAATGATTGTTTGAGTGCATCTAAGAAACACAATCACAATGAAACAGGGAGCAGAATTGAGAATTACTGAACGTCCTGCATAATACCAAAAAATAAGCCATTCCCAATTTTGGAGCTAGGTACGTGGTCTTTCATCGCCAGTGCTATTCTGTTCACTGGTTTAGGTTTCAGATGAGTGAAAAGCCTCAAGTGGTAAAGAAATAATATGATAATGTACATGAGTAACAATTGTGGCATTTTTCACCCCCCTTTTTTGTCCAAATTCCACTCTTTGGACAGTTTCCCCTCTGCGGACTGTTTTAACTCCGGACTTAGCCGAAGGACTTGCCCGAAGGCGCGCCCAGGCACGCCCCGCCATGCGCGCTAACGGCATGTGCGCCAACGACGGCCAAAATGCCTACGACTACAAAATGCAGCGACTACTGCCAGCGACTTCTGCCACGACTTCTGCCACACCGTCCCCCACACCGTCCGCCACACCGTTCGCCGCACCGTTCCCTCACCAGGTCCTGCATCGTTTATATAGCCCGTAAAGTGAGGAAGAATACCAAAAATGCGGTCAAACCAAGGCACAAAGGCTGTGATCCTGTATTCTGCGGCCGAAGCCAGAAAACAGTTCATGGCGCTCCAATTAAAAACTGCCACCCTATCTATCACCCATCCCATTATTTCCTCTGACGGCGACCGGGTAACACCGTTGTGTGAACCTGCTGACTTTGTCATTTTTGTACTTAAGAGAGAAGCTCAACCTCTCGTACTTGTATACTTTAATTATTTTCCGAATGGAAATGCTCATTACGGTCGCCTGGCACTCGACCTATGGGTAAATTGTTTGTAACTTGGTTGGTTCTATGTGTGAAATATATTGATAGTTAAGTTATGGATTGATAATACTTGTTTCGTTCGTTTTCCTCATTTGTCTCACCCGAGCTTGGAAAGAGTTTGTTTTTTGCGAGTGTTATCGGCGAGAAAATCTACTCCCTTCTCCCGATAGCGCTTCACAATTGGTCACATAAATGAGAAATAGTTCATCACACGTAGTGGCATAAATGAGGAATAGGTACATAGATAAATATGAATTTAAGAAATACATATTACTGACTACAACTTCAACCAACATCACAATTATTATGCGTAGCACTTCCAACAACATTGTAGGAAAGATATTTCTCCCACTGCAAAGAATCGAATGCGGGTTCCCTGCTCGAGAAAACAAACCTCATGCTACGCCACACTGACTCCATCCCCGTATTTTTTTCCCACCAGCGATATTCAGTTTTGCCAAGCGAACCGATCGATTTCTGTCCCTACGTTTTTTTAGGTCAGGAATCCACCGGCAAGCTGCCTACCACCACGCGATATTCGGTAACCTTTAAAAAAAGGGATGTAAGGCGGGTGGGATGGAATGAAAAGCGGGTGATAGGACTGGGTTGGGTAGGAAGGACGTTTCAGGGGGGACTCTTCTCTCCCCCTCCTCCACCCTTGCCCCCGGAGGCTAAAAGGAAGGGGGAGAGAGATAAGGGTTCGAGAAAAAACGAGGTTGGGAAAAAGGGAAAGAAATGAGGTTGAGGAGTCTGGCATGGGGTGATGGTGCAGAGGGAGAGAGAGGAATTGAGAGAGAGGAATTGAGAGAGAGGGAGAGAGAGAGAGGCCAGACGCATTGGGTCGGAGGTGTGACAGGGATGAATGGTGGACTTCTCTGGGATGTGCCAAGGGAGGAGGCTTGAGGAGGAGGGGGTGAAGGGAAAAGAAGGGAAGGGGGGAGAAGATGAAACGGTGGACTGAGTCTGCGAGATGAGTTTTCGAGGGTGCTTTCCAGGGCATAGGGACGCAGGAATGAGAGGTCCAGCCCCGGAATCCTGACCCCGCAGTCCGGAGACCGCTTTCGGCCACTCCCACACGTGGGGTTAAATCGAAAAATTCCAGCCAAAATCGATTGGAAAAGAGAAATTATAAATTCACAGTTAAGTAATGTATGTAGCTGTTGCTGGAGCGATAGCAATTTTTCGATTTTTTCTAGAAAAAAATACTAGGGCCACATGTCGTAAAAATTGCATCTGTTTATGTGGTAGTACTCACCTCACAAGCAGTAATAGAATTCATGATGAGAAAACCGCCTTTGTTAATTCCACAAACTTTCTTACGCTGGCGCGACGCGCGTTTCACCACACTGTGGCATACTCATGTATGCGCGCTTCACCACACTGTGGCACATGAGTATGCCACAGTGTGGTGAAACGCGCGTCGTGCCAGCGTAAGAAAGTTTGTGGAATTAGCAAAGGTGGTTTTCTCATCATGGATATCCATAATTTCCACGAGGTCAGGCCTGATATCATTAGTTTTATTAGTAATAGAATTGTAACAGGAATCATATTTTCATTTTTTTTCCTTACTTAAAGCAAGTTCTGACTTGAGATATTGATAGTCTTCGCCGTGTTATTCGAAATTTAGGTGAAAATATATTAAAATACATTTTTCGAATCTTTGGCTCGGCGTGACATCTACATCGACACAGTTCAGTCAAAATCAATTGAAAATGATAGATTTATAAATAAAATGTACATTGAAGTCATTCTTATGGTGGCTGGAGTGGTAATTTGGGGCCATTGGGTGCAATTTTTATAATTTTTCAAGTGGGAAAAACCATTCATGAACCACATTCAATGTAAGGAATTTTTTCGTGCGGTGGAACTCATTATACATGCAGAAATAGAAATGGTAAAAGAATTAAATTTTACATTTAATTAAATTTTACATATAATGCTTGTCAGCGCTGTATTCAAAATGATATAAAAATATATTTAAATATGTTTTTCGAACATTTGACTCGGCGTGACATCGAAATCGGAAAAAATTTGATAGAAAATAAAAAATTATAAATTCTAAGTTCAGTGACGTCTGTCTGAAGTGACGGGAGCAGCAATTGAGGGTCATTGAGTGCAATTTTAATAATATGTTAAGTAACCAAACAAATTCTGGGTGCCGCATTTCATTTAAGTTAATCTGATCTTGCAGTGGAAATCACTAAGAAATTAGAAAAATTAGCGAAGGGAATACAGTTAAGTCAGTGATATCTATGTTAATGTCAGTCATTAATAAAAACAAAGTTTTTGCGTAGTTCATTTCACGATATTTAGTTCATAACTCTTACAAAACTGGTTATTTTTTAAAATTAAAATTCAAATGCGGTCTCTATCACGTATTTATTTAGCTAATATTTGTTTCAGCCGTCCTCGGGCTGCGTTTCCTAGCTTTATCTCCGCATGTTCTTTTCTCTTTCGCCAGTATTCTTTCATTCTCTGGCTCATTCTTACTCGTTCTTCTTCTGGGAATGCCCTTTTTGTTCTTGGTTTCTCTTCAGACAGATCAATTCCATACGCGCTTTTCATTCTGAAAACTTTTACTTACTATTACGAAAAGAGAAAAACCTAGCTGAAACTACCTGTTCATCAATGAGGATGCAGCATCATTATTAAATGCCTCCCCGCTAGTCACGATAGTCTCTTAATGTAGATGCAGCGGTATTTGGGGGTCAAATAGAGCAAATTCGGATACGTTTTTCCCGTAAGTCTAGAAAAATATTTATAGTGCCACATTTCATTTAAAACCATCCTTTTATACAATGGAGCTCACCACATATGCAGCAATGGAAATGATACGAGAATTATGATTGACAATTTTTGCTTTTTATTTTTTTTATTATATTCATCTGTTGACCTAAAAAACTTTGCCCACATAATTATTTTGTTCCATAAGAATTTCATGACTTTCAGCTTATCAACTTAAACCGAAAAATCTTATGAACTAATTATAAAGGGCTTTTTATGCATTTTTGTTTTAATCTACAACCCTGCATTAATATTATATCATTCTATTGATCTAAAAACCTTTGCACACAATATTTCGCAAGGACATTCAGCCAAACAACGTTAGCATCACATCCAATGGACGTATGGAACTGGATCTCTGGTCTTTTCTTGTTCTAGTTTTCGTCCCCGAATTAAGCCTCAACTGAAAAATACCATGGTTCAAAGAGATTTTGCGAAAGATAGATTCGCTGTATTTGAGTATCCCAAAGGAATTTGCATCCGCTTCCGCATAGGGTCTGACGGGTTCCGTGTTTCAAAGGCTTCTAATTTCCACGAATGCAATCACTCTTGACTTTTTAAAATTCAGCCGTAAGGCTGAATTGCGAAATAAATGTTGTTTTTTTCGAGCTGGTACTACTGAATTCTGAACTGAGTTTTAATGCACCCTTTATTTTGCATCGTTCCCGCGGCAGAGTAGTATATATGCAATGTCCCCGTTTTCAAAACAGCGCTATGCATAAAAACAAGACTGTGTTATACCGTGACTTGTTTGATCTTCAGAATTATTTCTCCTTTTTGAAGGAAAATGGATGTTTCCGAAGTGCATTGGTGATGGTCTGTGAATATGATAATGAAAATGAAGAGGTGTTTCTCTATGTTTCAAGTCCCTTATATTATGCAAGTGAGAATTATTATCCCGAAAATTTTCAATATATTTCTTCTCCATTGGAAACGATTTTGAAGTCACGCTTCCTCCAAAATGCTATGGTCAACAACAGTGATAAGATGACCCAAAATTTCTTGGGAAACATCCACGTGATTAAGAAATGACAGGCAGAGATATTGTCGGTCCGCCTGACTCTATAGATTATTCTATGGTCTTATATTTTAGTACTTACCAATTATACTTGTCATTCATCACTAGGGCAAAGAAAATTAAAACATAATTAGTTATAGACAGTGTTCAAATTATAATTATTAGCCCAAATATAGGCGCTCGGAACTTCTCGTCCGAGAAGTCTAAGTCAATACTCTGGACCTTAACACTTCAAGGGTTAGATAAACTACATGCCCTCAATAGGTATAGTGGTTGCGAAATATGATGAAACTGTCGAAAAACGCCATTTTCCGTGGAAAAGTTCATTGTGCACGAACGAGCTCAGCAAGCTGGTTTCCGCGTTTGACAGCCAGGGATTTCCAAGGTTACAAGCATTCCTTGCCAACAACAAAGGCTCAATCTGTCATTTAAAACAACTTTCTAGTCCTTATGGCCTTTTAATCTAATTATTTTGATGGGAATCTTCGATGGATTGCAAACACTATAAGGGTTATTATAAAACCTAGCTTCGTTTTGGACAGTAAACACTGTCGTTAGACGAGCTGTTGGCAAATTTCCGCCCTCTCAAGTTAAATACAGTTATGTTGGCAGCGTTGCCAATTATGTGGTTTCTTCCAAGGAGGTTAGAAATGAAATGAAGGCGACATACCACTTGATTCTTGAAGCCAATTCCACCAGTGCAGTCGGCACAGTTTAGACCTTACTCTGGCTTACGTGTCCGGATGTCGCGTTCGATTTTTGTCAAATCTAAGTTAAAAGCCACAGACAAGGCGATGTTTTGTGGTTGGTTTGGCAACACCTACTCGGCACAAAATCCTTCCCAAGCACCGCTATTCTTGCTTCACTTTCGCCCATGAGCGTTCGCGGTCATGCATCCTCCATTTAATTTTAACCTCCTTGGTTTCTTCTCCCCTCCGCTCCTTAGGCGACTATTCCCACGCGAGCTTTTCCCTCCATGAAGTTACGTTTCGCGCAGGTGACTGCCACCAAGATTCCCTTCCACAGTAGCGCGCATACAGTGGTACGAAGTACTTGCAATCGTTCGCATGCCACCTGAGTTGACGAGGTTTAAATTTTATCGTTTGCATGGTACTATAGCTATTACTAGCGAATTCGCAAAAATTAACAATGAATATGCTAGAGTTCCACTTCACCATAGCTATGCCAGTTGAAACATATACTGATTCCCACCTATAATGTTGTCTGGCTTAAATAATTACTGCTTAAAATTACTTAGAAATTAGAATTATAAGTCAAATTATAATAAAAGTAGTAATTTGAAAATAAAACTAAGGAGCACAATCTGTTCCACCCAAAGAAGCCAAATGCAGCGTCATTTACATTGAATAAGCTCATTTTGGCTCATTTTTCCGTAGTTATTTGCTGATAACTGAATTATTATGATGACATCTGTTTTGTGGCCGTTCAATTATAAAGGAAATTTCGCTTCTTTAGAGAAGTGTTTTGTAAAAAATGGCATTTATATTGTATAGAAAAACACTGATTTCATCCTAGTTTTACCCACTCTCGCATTTAATACCAGTCCTGTCATTTCAAATTAAATTCGCAAAAAGAATAAAATGGAAAGTTCGGATCATGTTGTTTATTTAATGGAGAGGATAAGTTTCCTGTGAGAAGCCAGAATGTGATTATAATTACTTTTAATTAACAGATCAACCCATCTGCCATTGCCGAAAATGCCTGGTGTGAGCCGGGACACAGAATTAATTTCGAAGATGCAAAAATACTAGCCAAGGAGAGCCGTTATTATCCAAGAAAAGTCAAGGAAGCAATAGAGATTTGGAAGTTTCCGGAAAATTTCAACAGACAAAATGGCTATCCCCTTAGCAGTTCATGGAGATGATCATCCACTGCGACCAATTGCAGCGCAGCACCAGGACGACCAGCACTATAAAAGGCGGTCAAAACAAGGTCAAAGCCTTTCCCGCACATTTTCCAGGGACAACATTACAAAGAAAGAATATTCCTGCCCTGAAGAGGCGAAAGCCTACACCAGGTTCCACATTTGCGTTGTCATCTCCTAGTTAGATATATTTGTTATGTTACGCTGCACCTTTTCTGTTTTCTGTACCTTACAAATGTTGGAATGAACAATGTTTGAACTTTTAACTTTGCTTCTTTCCGACTTCGACCTGAATACGATAGCAGAACGGCTATCGAAATCGTTGTCAGCCAAAGTCAACAAACGCGGATGGAGGAACCAAAAATGAGGAGCGCTAATGAACGCCGAGAAACCCTTCGCAAATATTTTACTTTTAAGTTATATAACGGTAAAACCACACTAACTCACTCGGACTGGGATTCGTAATACAGATCTACCGAGTCCACCCCTCTTGGATCAGCTTCGTGCGCATCCGCATGCATGGCAAAGTTCTGTTGGAAAAGCGAACGGGTGAGTGAGGATGAGATGAAAGCAAGTGAAGGGGGTGTGACATGATGAAACGGAGGACTAAAAGACCCTGAGAGACGATATTTCGAGGATGCTTCCTGGTGCATAGCGACTAGGCATTTTAGGGTCTGGCCCAGTCAGAGTGCGACCGCGAAACCCGGTTCCGGCCCGTCGAACAGTGGGATGAAATCGAATAAAACTGGCCTGACTCGATAATTTTTACTTTTATTTTAGAATGCGGGAATGAATGCGGTTGGCTGAGTGAAAAATGAAGGGGAGAGTTAGAGCAAGCCAATATTCGTCTTCATGATTGTTGATTATGATTATTATCACATTTTTACCGTGAATTTATTATGTTAAAGTTGAAAATCATTTCAGTTCTTTTCGCTCATCGTTCATTTATGATTTTTTTCTTTAAGTTTTATCGTGCAATGTGGCATGTGAGAGAGTATAACACGTCGTTCCAGGGAATAAGTATCCCAAGAACCCACTGAAGTGCTGGGTAATAACACCTCCAGCAAAGATGATAAATATAACTAGGCTTTATCATACTATTTTTGGTTCCTTTGGTCTTTAGGATTGAAAGGTGAAGTAGGTAATCATATTTTGCCCAGTTTTCAATTTTACTACTCCGAATACTGACTGAAACGGAATTTTTTTTTTCTCTATCTACTATCTGTTAATATCGCTGTTTGATTTCTCTGACCTACAATGGCAATATCAGGTCTACTATACTTAAATAGAGCAGTCAGTGTTTATGTTGAACCAAGTCCCACTTCTGCAATGCAATATCCCATGAATCAAAAAGAACCGCAGATGACACATCGCAAAGGCGACTATGCACATAGAAGTTACCTCTATGACATTATCGTTAGAAGTCACTTGGAAGTGGTACTCCGATGTACGGTACGGGTTTCTGTGGCAGTAGGGTTCGATAGCAATAGTTATCGACCGTGGTTCGCACCTACACGGAAAATTCAGCAGGCTTCTATTTTGCATGCAAATAACAATTCAATTCTGCAATTTTATCCCATCGTATCGGGGAATATTCTTGTCACATGAATTCGAGCGGGGATAAAAAATGCAGACAAGAATTTAAAAATTCCGTAGGAGGATTACTCATGGTGACGTATTTAAACATTTACCTGGAAATGTTTTCACATCAGATATTAATTGCAAGTACGCCTGCTCCAGCATTAAGTACTAAGAAATTAATTCCCATATTTGATACGCATTACAGATACAAAAAAATATTTCATGGTGCATTTTCATATTCACGAAATCCACGAATGTCTGTGGACCTCGAGCAATCCCGATGCACAAGTGCAATGATTGCCGTTGTTGGGCGACTTTTGAAATAGCCTTATTTATTGTTAGCTTCAATCATTCATTTCCTCAGAAAAAAACCGGAATTAACGTGCAATGAGAAAAATGGATTGCAAGAAGCGGTAACACATTGAGACATTGCTCAACTCTCTACTTCCATAGAAGCCAACTTTCATGAGTACAGCCGTCTTAATGCGCAGTCCTGCAGTAGTACATCGGACCCGTGCTCCGGAAGATGAAAGGGTGATTCTCGAACAAGTGCGCTGTCTTTCGTAATTTACGGGGTTCGTCCCGTCCCGGCGGTGGTCCGGATGGCGCCACTCCAGTCCGGGTAACCCCATTGGACCTTTTTTGTGTCGTAGGGAAGGGCGATTGGCCCCGGTGTCAATGTACGGGCCGGGTCGAACAACCGGATTCACGCTCCATAAGCCCCACTCCGGCTCCCTAGATCAAAATTTCAATTTCCCCACGACAATGGCCCCGCGATGGTAGTGGAGGTAATGCTACGACGTCATCAGCTGAAATCTGATGCGGTGCAATATTCAATATCGAATTGCACAGAAATGATTGCGTCAAAAACGCGATGCTATGAACGTCGCATAATATCGTAGTTTTTATCATACCGCATCCCATGGTTTCGCACATTGAATATTATAACATATCACAAAATCTAGCATAACCTCCGCGATCAATATCGTAGCGCCATATCAGCGGCATATTGCAGTCGCAGTATCGGAGTATATGATGTGGTAAGAGGCGGCACCATATATTTAATGGTACTACCGGTCACGCAGAAAAATGAAATAGTAATGGAAAATAACATAAGTATTCCTCATCCTCGTTACGAGTGAATTCCAAAATATAAAGTCGCCTACAATGGATTCCAACCGTACTTATGGCGACTTTTCGTCATAGATCTACCACTTGTGGCCCAGCCCATACAAAATAACGTTTAAAAAATCAATTTTACTTTGCATCAACAATGTCATCTTCATCCTCAGCAGCTATCAATATGAATTGTGGTTTGGTACAGTTCATCACCTCACTCTCCTTGCCACCAGTTTAATTCAAACTGTTTTCGTTTTAACGTCATTCATCATAATGACTTATTCGCTTCATATTGACAATATTCTATCTTGACCTTCCTCGATAATTCTTTCTGTTCTTTTCTCCTTCCATCACTGTTTTCAAGAGGATTGAAGGTGTCTCAAAATTATTTGGTGCATATTAAGCTTGTCTCGTCTGCTTCGGATAGTTTTCAGCAGTGATATTAATTTCTCCAACTCTTCGTAGGACTTCTTCGATAGTATTGCTATCCATTCATTTAATCTTCATCATTCTTTGATAACACCACATCGCCAAAGCTCCCAATCTCATTTGTTCTCTTGCTGTTTTTGTCCAGGCTTCTCTGCTATAAAAGAGCATGCTACAAATATGTTTTATAATAAAGTGCGTCTATAATTCCTGGCTTGTGTTACCAGCTATCTGCTTCTTCTGTAATAATATCTTCTTTACTTGGTCCATTCCGCTAAGTCACTGATGATCCTGCTTTGCCCCAGAGGGCAAAATTCGTCCACCTACCTACGCTCTATAATAACATATTTCCATTGCTTCCTATATTTTTCGTATTCCTGCTGGTTTAGATCAAGCTCCACTGACTTATACATAATTGCGTACTCGAAGTATGTATGTTTTTATAGAGTGTTTCCTTATGTCTAAGCTTGTATTACTGGCTGTTCATGGGATATTCTTCTCTTAGAATGCCTTATTTGCTTACGCTACTCTGCATTTGAATCACTGGTGATGGAAGATGGAAGAAAAACTGAGCAAAGTTCTTCCACAAGAATCCCTTTTTTGTGAATTTGTCCTCTTGATATCTTTTACAAGCCATCCCTTTTGTTTTAGGTTTAAGAAAATGTACATGTGATTTTCTCATTTTCTGCCACCGTAACCGTATTGTGTTCAGTTGCAAGAGGTTTCACAAAATATTTGCATGTGACGCGTTAGGCGAAACGACGAATATGGGGCAGAGTTATGCGAAAATTTTGTCAACTACCATACTATGCATGACGATAAACGTCGAGAAAGTTACAAATATTTGCTATTGCTGCAAACGCGAGACATAAAGCGACTAATTCTTACATTGCAACACTCCGTGTTTTATATCAATATATTTTCGAAAGAAATACTGCAGGATTTTAACCATTTATATAACCAGATGGTTACTGGACGGACTGCAAATAAAAGGAGTCAACACGAATTTAAATTCCTCAAGATGAGTTTTTTTTTTAATCCGATGCAGGAAAATACCTAGGTACCCGATTGGCACGAAAACATTTATTCAAGAATAATCCAAAACCGTTTTAGGCGACTAATATGCTTAGTCACATAATCTACCTAGGCATAATCAAGATAAAAATAAAACATTCTATTGGTTGTAAAAGTGGATGTGATTCACTTAATTTGAAAGGTGGCAGAAATCTGATTTTGATAAATGAAGTTATTTATGCTAACACCTAGCGATTAATATTTACTACAAATAGTATGCGCCTTGTAGGAAGCTGAGTTCCTCAATGATAGCCTATATTTATCTCCCAATGTCCCATCAATCCTTTTTTTCTGTGAATAAAGTATGAAATAAATAATTAATCACGTAAAAATCAACCAATGGAAATCGTTTTTCTACCAATGTTATGTAAATATATCATATCTACGATTAAAAGTGATTAACCAGGTAGTGGAGAATATTTCAGAAACTCAAACTGAATTCAAGTAAATCTACTGAAATAATAATAATTTACTTCCACTTTAAGCAGGTACATTACATATCTATATCAAAAATATTTAACAGTAGATACTTTTGGTGGGATCCAAGGTCCAATTTAGCCACCGTCAACGGTCAATCCATGATTTATAAATGTTTTTAGTAGTGTAATAAAAGTTAATTAATACGAAGACAAAAAACATTCATAATTGTCAAAAAATAAAAGCCATTATTTAACCATTTGCAAATATTTATGCCACTTCAGCGCTATATTTTTGTTATTTTAGGAAATAAATTGAATCCTTTAGAATATAAGACGACTAGGAAACTAGGGCTTAATGCAGTATCAGCGAGATGGATTATAGTGGTTGAAGTGCACTCATGCATACAATTCCTATTGATTCCTATTAATACTCAAGCTTATTGATCAACTCAAGTGATGGATCAACGCGGAATCATTTCTCAGACTCATCAGTTTAGATTTCTAAATTCCCTGGCTCGTAAAATCTCCAACATGCAATTCTCTCCTGCTGAAAGATATTTATTCATTATTCCCACAAGCATTATTGATGGGAGAAATAAAATTAAGCATTAATGTGACGAAAAGTACTCCCTAACCATCTGCATAGAAAAATGGCAATTTCTCCGCATGAAGAGCCCTCTATCTCTACTTCCAGGGACTCCCGCGTGAAAAGGGGCTAAACACTGCGCCAACCAAACATTTATCAGCGCCACCATAGACCTTCTCCTCCCAACCGCTGCAGGAAGAGAAAAGGCAAAAAAATAGGTGTGCCTGTCCTGGCATCTCTCATAGAACGCTCACAGACATGTTTTTTTGCTGAAAATGAAAGGATATTTTTCTCGATAACCTAAAATTCAAGAGAAATCAATATTAAGCACACAATCTCTTGACACTGTGCGGTGACTGGCCAAGTCAGTTTTCCAGGAAAACAAAGCAAAGGTTGGCGCGATGGCGAGTATTAGTTTTCTGGCCCGAGGGTCCGGGTTCAAAAGCCATCCGCGGAGACAATTTTCCTCTTCTACCAAGGTCGTACTCACCAACTTAATATCCTCATATGATTTAGCTACATTTTCTTTATATTCTACTAGGGTTCTACTTCGGAACGTTTTTCACATCGATACAGAATCAGATCCCATTTTTCCCTTTATATTAGGACTGTTATTGCCTCCACCAAACTTCCTGAAATACTTTTTCTTTCATTCATTTAAATGTCATATACATATTTCACGTTATTACGCATAATATTCATTCTTCGCTAACGAAAAGATGCTTGCTGCTGCTGTGGTACTGGTGGTGACTGCTTCAAACGTGTCTGGCACTACTAACTTCCCTTCCTGAGGCACAAGTAAGATCCTTGGCAATGGTAGGATCTTTTCAGTAGAATACCGGTCCCAAATCCCCATAGTTGGATCATTTGTGTAGAGTAGCTCAAGCAGAGTACTTATTACGTGGGATGAAGTGACGTAGCCAGGGTCCACCTTTCCCCCCAAATTTTCAATTTATTCAAATAAATGAAACTAAAGGAAAAAATAACGTTTGTTTTTTATCAACAAAGATGTTTATTTAATTTATTACGAACAAAATTTAAAGCTAATATGTTTGTTAATCACAGAAAAATTATAAAATTGGTTGTTACACAACAGCTGCAATTGCACTACTAATTGCCAAAACACATTAATTTTCTTCAAGTTTTTTATGCTCAGCCTCCCCATAAACTCTTCCTTTATTGATGCATATACATACAATTACAATGTGGTGGTTGTTTACCACACAGGAAGAGGTTGGCTTGAGAAATACCCCAAACCTGGTCCCGCTTTCATTCTGCTATATTGAACATTTAACCTAAGCCATAAGTTCCTCGCTCTCAAATTCCCATTTAAAGCCTATGTTGCCGGTGACAAGTAAATAAACATTTCTACCGTTGAAATAATGCCAAATTTGTATATTTTGGGGAAATATGTCAAATTTTAGGCAAAAAGAAAACAAAAAAACAAGAATCGAATGCAAACATTAAAACGTTTTAGTAATTCAACTGTGTGACAGTGAAAATTCCATACCTATATCATAAGGGTAATTTAATAAAAGACAAAAAGATAAGCCTCTTCATTTATACACTGCTTTTTTATGGAATTAGAAATTAGTTGAAAAAGAAGGCGCCCTTAGGACCCAATGGTCTTCTAATAGTCTAATATAGTTTTTTAATTCTTCTGAGTCCTAAGGAACATTTTTGCCAAAATTTGCTAGAATTCGTCAAAAGGGTTCGAAAATCTATTGTTTTCAAAGAAACAAAATTTCAGTTTTATTGATATAAAAGGATAGTAATAATATTGTGAAAAAGGTTTTCACGAATTCCTCACTTAGATTATTAAGAACCAAAATTTTAAACTAGCTAACTCAGCCATCTTGATCAGGGTTTGAGTCTGACAAAGGGAGGGAATTGATGATTATTTGTGTATAGCTCGGGGTCCGTTGTTGATGGAGCCGTTTATCCTCATTTGAATGGTATTGATGACTAGTTCCCATGTATTGCTTATGCTGAAGCCGTGCTCTCGGTTGATATTAATAAATTTCCTCCATTCTAATTTCAATGGCGTCTTTAACTATTCCGTCCCAAAATCCATTGACGCTTCGGAGCAATAATGGGCCCTCTGCTATGCATAACCGTCAATTTCCTAGCTCTGTCAGCTGTCTGGCTGCATAAGCTATTTTGAAAAGTTGGAGCATGAAAGTAGCATAAGGCGCAAGAAATATGCATTACTGGAGCCTCACCTATGGGCATCGTGGGCATCATCAACAGTTTTCCTAAATACAAAGCTGCTCTACCGAGTGAATGGATAATGGGACTGAATCCCTTCAAAGAAGTTATTGAAATTAGAATTGAAGCTGATAACATCAATTGCGCCCACAGCTTCAACTTGAACAATACATGGGTAATAGTAATCAATACCATTCAAATGTCGCATACTGGCTCAATCAACAATGGACCCCTCCTAAACATAACCGTCACTTTCCCCGCTTTTCCAGACTTAACTCTAATAACGATGACCGAGACAGTTATTTTGAGATGTATATTCTTAATAATCTAAAACCACTATGAAATTCACAACATTTTCATTCATTCTATCAGCTGGTAAAACCTAAAATCCTTCAATAATTAAGCATATAATGTAATAATATGTGGAGGCCGAATTTTGATTTTTTAGACGAGTTCTCGAAGATATTACTCAAATTGACCAAATTAATATGTGGAATGTCGTTGGAAAAACGCTGTTAGTCCATCAATGGCTCACTTCTCAGGATACGACATGTATGCCCGTAAATATACAAGCAACAACGGTTGTAACCATGGAGCTTATCTTGAAAAAGGCAATATTAGTACATAAACTAGTGTGCTTGATCTTAATTATTACAGTTTTGGAGCAGTAAGGTCAAATCGAACGCTAGGAAAACAAACTTTCAACTTTTTTATGCAATTTAGTCCAATTATCAACACTCATTATTATTTTGGCTTTATTTTAACGTGTGTAGGGAATAATTAAAAATGCCAGTCAGTTATTTGTTTGATATTTGTGTTGGAGATGGGTAACTCCTAGGCTTTTTGTGAATATAGCGGTTTTAAAAAGAGATTCTTAACCAATTTTCCCGAAAATTAGACGTCGCACAGTGGGCCCAAATCGAAAATCGCCGGACAAAAGTCCAAAATTGCTTTTTTTGAAATATCGACTTGAAACTTGGCGTATATACACACAAATGATTGGTGATTATGGAATGGTAAAACATTTTGCATAGGTCTTACCCTTTACTTAGATATAGAGGCTCAAACACGACCAAATTTTCAAAAAAGCGCCCGCTCTCATTTTTCTTCGAAAATCTTAAAAGCTGAGCAGATATAGGAGTAATGAAAGGATTTTTATGAAATAAAAAACATTACTATTTGTAAATAGGGTACTTCACCTATACTATGCATAACTTTCAGACATATTTGCCCATATTTGAGTGATTTTACGATACAAAATGGCGGACCCTTTTTTAGGCAACATTTGACATAAAATAGACAATATACTCCTTATTAGGAGAATGGTCTCTGAGATACTTCATCAGAGTATAAATTAAAAATATTTCTAGATTATTCCGTAAAAATATTCGAAAAAGGTTTGCGACACCGAGAATAAACTCGATTTTTCGATCGCGCGTCGCGGCCCGGCTCCGCGCAGCGGGACCTGGAAATACAGTGTTCCCCGTTGGATTGTTCAAGTTTTGTGGACATTAACTCCTAGAATTCATCGTTTTCAGGCTATGCATGTTGTCACTGATATCTAAAGATCCCAAACTGAAGATTTTGCGAGGATATTGAATCGAGAGAATGGATCAGTACACGCGTAACTGCGACACATTTGTTTTTCTTTGGATAATTTTCGGAATCATGCTGCAAATTATGAACGTCTTTCAACTCTTGAGAAAGAATGAGGGTTCTCGGGGTGCCATGCAAGTTTTCCTTAAAAAAGCAACATTTGGGATTCCCTTCTTTCCCTTCACCCTCTCCTCCCCCACCCCGAACAACACCCTCCGCCTTTACTCCCCGAGGAGGGTGGCGCGAAAAGGAACGTTTTATGACAATGTGCAGCCTGTAAAATAACATGCCTGCTTAGCAAATTACAACTTGTTGACACTCTTCGTCATCTGACTCTTCGATGCGCCAGAAATAATAATAGTAGTTACTCTCCTACAAATAGGTTGGAACTGATATTCTAAAATAATTATTTATTAATTTAGGGAATTACCTAAAGGGAATCATTCTCCCAATATCATTCTTTATAGCTTCTTACAATGAAATTAAAGCTTGAGTTTAAAATTAGCATGATTTCATGAGTTTTTACGAGAAGCTCTGCAGAGTAATATCTTTGTGCGCAATGTAATATCTTTGTAATGAGTGACATACTAGATCATTATGTTTGAGGGATGGATTAATTTAATCTCTCCAGTGGCTTTGCATTTTTACTTCGCAATACTGAGCGCACAATGTAATTTTATGAATTTAATATGCTCTCGACGAAAAGTAATGGAATATACATAGATGAAAACACAATTAGATTCATGGATAATATATTAAACAAAACTGGAAAACTGATATTGTTTTATATCGAATTCGCTGCGCCAAATCTTACGCAGAATATGGCAAAAAAAGAGAATGTATTTTGCAAATAGGATGGCAATTAATGAGAATGGCTTACATTCGTTTTGATGTCACCAGTACCTTTAAATATCAATTCAATAACATAAATGAAATGCCATTACTTGTAAGATACTGAAAAGAAAACAAATATCATTTTCTCAAATGATTTTCACCCTCAGAGCATCCTATGTTTTAACTCACCTAGTCATCTTCAGGTAATTGACAAATTTCTGAAAGCGCACACCATGAATATATTTACGAATGGGTCAGAAGGTTAAGAAATAGCTAGAGACGATGGGTTTGTCGCACGTTTACCAACGCGCTCCGTAAGAGAGAGAGATATGAAAGTGAGAGGAGGTCTGTTTGAGGCAATGAAGGGAAAAAACTCAAGCAGGGACTATCCGGAGAAAATGAAAGGAGAGGAAGTTGGGTCAGCGGGAGGGATTCTTATGAGGGATTAGCAAGGGTGGGTAAGGGAGCGGTATAGCAAAGGGTGGTGGGTAGCGTTCTCCTTACAATGCGATCGCCTTTTCACTATTCTTTCCTTAACCACGTTAACCCATGCCCGCGAATCCGTCACTACAACACCGTTGACCCAACTTCTTTTGCCGATTGTTCGTTTCAAGCTAAATTCTTAGTCCTCAGACGAATCGTAATTACTACTCATACTCGCTGTTTGATTCTATTGCTTCTTCTTTGTCTTCTATTAGTAATAGTTCCCGTAATTCCTTCGGAAGCCTCCTATGAGCCTTCGCAGTCAAAGTAATGGTGGAGGAAAGAAATGGATCGGACGTGATCAAAAGTCTTTTGAATAGGTCCTCATTGGTGGCCATCCTGGAGTGTTTCCGCGTGAAACTTTCTCGGAATATCCTGGCGTCCTTATTGCGAGCCTCCATCGCCTCTTCGGATAGCTGGCTGAATTAGCCTCGATAACAGAAGTATATTACTCAACAAGTAAACTCACTGTTGATTTGTTGAGTGTAATACGTGGCATTGGCCATATTTAGCTATCTCTGAGCATATAAGCGGATTTACACCATTACCTGTTACATCAGCTACCAGTTTAGGAGAATAAAAAAAACGTCTAGCTGTATTTCCATCATTCGTATTTCCTGTTCCAGGCCTGAGCACATCTACGATTAAACCCATCCTTTCTCTGAAAGTCTTCTGTATTATAGCCTTTCTCTTGCACAGCTCTATTTTAAGATAACCACGAGCCTAGAAAGGAATTTAATTATAATTTAGCGATTTCTTTTTCAGAATAATTTGAATTGAAGCAATTAAAATTTCCACCTTGAGCTTTGATGTATTCTCACATGCCACTACTTAAAACCCAGTCAATGCGAAATATGCAAAAGACACTAAAAAACGAATGGTGCTATGCAGCGTCGATAAACCATAAGCATATTTTTCTACATCTGCCGGTCGATTTTTCATGGCTGTTTTGTTATTCATTTCGGAAATTTTTGCTATGCAGATGTAACACCTAAATTCTTTTTCTGGCCTTCACAATGTGCCTGATAAAGTAAATTTTGAATAATAAAGGATAAAGAGTAAAAATAATGTCGTTAAATGAATACATTAGAGATTTGTAGAAAAATACATAGCAGTCGCCGTAGAAGTACTTGGTAAATAATGACGCACGTTATCAGGCAAAATGATTGACTCATTGAGCCAAACAATATGATGCAGCAAATATCGCTCGTTATTCCGGGAAAACTATTCCCACTTTATCATGTAGGGCACCAAAAAACTAATCCAAATGAATTCACGAAGAATTTTTAGAGCGTCATCATGTGACCCTAAATCTTATCTTCGTGACAAATAATCAATCAATTATTCTTTTTTGTCATTTAATGATTTTCCCTTCATATCCGTTACTTTTTTATGGAGCTCAAGACACGTGATCTGGTGTGAAGGCAAATCACAACACGTTTGAGGAAAAACCTGTGTAACGGTCCACTAATTTAAGAAAATAATATTACGAAGGATAAAATAAAAAAATGAAGATACTTTGAAATAATAGTAAGCAGTAAGTACGCGTGGTGAAAGAAATACCACGAGAAGTTAACAAAATATATATGACCACTAATGAGAAAACTACGACGCATAATGTGGGTAAAAATCGTCATTGGTGGGAAAGAAGTAATTAAAATAAATTGCTTACCTTAAAAAAGAGATACACTTTTAAGAAAATAAACAATACTGCTGTCACCACAGGGAACTGAAGCAGGAAATATGTCAGTATTTCACGAGCCAAATAACCAAATACTATGGGTTTTCCAAACTCAAGAGTGCACAGGCACCACACTACTTCATCAAAACCAAACTACAACTGCCTGTCAATATGCATTTCTTATAGAAAGGGCGACAATGGAAATACCCGCTATTTCCCGTCAACGGCAACCCGGTGTCATAAAACGTTCCTTTTCGCGCCACCCTCCTCGGGGAGTAAAGGCGGAGGGTGTTGTTCGGGGTGGGGGAGGAGAGGGTGAAGGGAAAGAAGGGAAACTTGCATGTAAGGAAAACTTGCATGGCACCCCGAGAACCCGCATTATTTCTCAAGAGTTGAAAGACGTTCATAATTTGCAGCATGATTCCGAAAATTATCCAAAGAAAAACAAATGTGTCGCAGTTACGCGTGCACTGATCCATTCTCTCGATTCAATATCCTCGCAAAATCTTCAGTTTGGAATCTTTAGATATCAGTGACAACATGCATAGCCTGAAAACGTTGAATTCGAGGAGTTAATGTCCACACAACTTGAACAATCCAACGGGGAACACTGTATTTCCAGGTCCCGCTGCGATTATACATAAGAGATAAATATGTATGTACATATATGTGTGTGTATAAATAAGGAATAAGATGGGGCCAATCACGCTTCCTTGAGGGATACCGGATGTCACTAGAACCATTTCGGAACTAATGCCGCCGATTACAGCGTTTTGTGTGCGGTCAGAAGTCAGAACTAGGACGCAGCTACTGCATACAAGTGTTTCTGTGGCACACACAAGGACGTGTGGTGGCTTACAGAAATCGTACAATCGCCCTACCTTCATACGGCAGACTGCCACCACCAATGACAATCAATGGTGCAGTTTGGAGGGACGTCTCCATGGCTTTATTGATTTTCCAGTGCATGCAAGGACGGTGCGCTAACGATGCACTTGACAGACTGCCAAATAACAACCTCGGAACCTGAACGCGAATGGTATCCTCCAGGACGCCTCAATACGCCTGCTCTAGCCACACCTATATCGGTACACCGCAATTCACCTCAAACGTGTGCGGCGGGTAGTGGATATTTGCCAAGCAGCACCACTAAATTACGTGCTGCTTAAGTTTAGAATTCATATTGCCCTTACAATGAACATATTTTAGGACTAAAATAAGGGCCAAATGGAAAAACATTAATATAACCTATGCGTTATTAATGAGATAAAGTGGTTAAAATTGTGTGTATTAAGTTTTTACATATTTCAGTGCACTATGATTTTGCATTTCGATAAAAATAAAAGATTTAAAATATATACTTTTCAATATTCTTTCAGTTCTTTATAGTTTAATCTGTATTAATTTAACTTGCAGTCCACCTATTCTCGCCCACACCACCTAGTGGAGAATACTGCGAACATAATATACGGTTCATACATGAACTAATGACAACAACAGTAAATAGTAACACTACCGCTGTTAAAGGCATGTAAAGTCAATAGCTCAATAAAATATTTTTAAATTGATATCCTCCATTATAACAACTTTTATATTATAAATGACGCAATTTCTAGATGAGTGACGATCAGACTGTATGGTCCTTGAGTGAACACACATTTTCATGGCTTCGAATATATCTTATATTTGTAACCCTTTTCACCATTAAGTCTGTCTTGGTCATCTCATGTAACTAAGGTATGTAAAGCAGTGAATAAGTCATTATTTCCTCTAATTCGTTTCAAACACTTTATTCCTCTCTCCTTAAAGAAGCAATTAGTTTCAACCTTAATATTTCCCCATTTTGACTATGCCGATGTTGCCTTTCAAGACATATCTCAGGCCCTGTCAACTAAACTTCAACGCTCCTGCAACGCCTGCATTAGGTTCATATTTAATTTACATATATCAGATCATACTACCAATTATATTAACAATCTCAATTGGTTAAAACCTAGTTCACGACGCCGGCTGCATATCCTTGGTCTTCTCTATCAAATTTTACAAACAAATACACCAGCGTACCTAAGAGACGAGTTTCAAACACTTAGTAGAGTATACGACTCAAATACGAGGGGAAATGATAAACTCGTTATTCCTCACCACCGGACAGTCAGATTCAATAAATCATTCATTGTGACCGCATGTCGCGAGTGGAACAACATTGACTTACCGCTACGTAAATCATCATCACTCGCATCCTTCAAAAGGGCACTATACGAAAAACTTCTCCGAGAACAACAACGAGACACATAAAACACCATGGGAACAGTAGGAAAGATTCAACACTAATCTCCTCCTGCCTCATCTAATATTCTTTTTCTTTCCAGGTACTGGGTGATATTTTCTTGTATTTGTATACATCCATGTTTACATTAGCTCTTTCTCAGTAGGTTTTCGCAGGTTTTTCACGCCCCCCTTCTTGTGTGGGCGTTTTCCTGCAGTGGGTTTTTTTCCAATAAGGACGACAGTCAATATCCTTAGGTTTTTCCCACGTTTGCTCACATCTTTTTACACTTTGCTAACTTATAATTTTGATTGTTGAATGTAATTCCAAGAGCAACTTGACAATGTATTTAACTGCAATAATTTTATGTTTGACGAGGGGTTAGATGGAAGATGGGACTTTCTAGTCCCAATCTCGCCCAATAAAGACGTTTTATTATTATTATTATTATTATTCACCCAAACTCCATCGCCATATAAGAGCGTGTTCCAAATGTATATATATACGTATATTAATGAATCTCTTTGTCATCGAATTACATTTTTTCGGGTTCTCCACCGTATATCCAGCTCACCGAAACCCGTGAAGAATTTCTATATCAACTACGCCGGGAAAATATCTGATCTCTACGTTACTTTCGAGCTTGTGTTGCTAGCCTGTTTTGCAGTAATCGAGCCAGTAGTGACTAGAACATTTCAAAAACATTTTTTTACAGGGATGTAGATCAAAGGATTCCTGGGCTACATGTAACAGAATTTGAGCGATTTCCATTCACAATAGTATTTTGCTCACTTCGCCAAACAACAGCATACTTGCTTTCCATTCGTTTCAGACTATGAGCAATAGACAGCGCATTTCAAATCAGACCGGGAGCAAAGTTGAAGTGCGTCAAACAGCAGAAGAACTTCGGTAATCGCACCTGCGATTGTTCTTTCTGTGTTGATTTTCAGAAAAGGTGTCAGATATGGATAGGGCTTAAAGTTTTAAATTGCTTTGTGATATAAAGCTTACGTTTTAGAAAACATTTTCTTAAACAAATTCGATAACTACACGAGAGAATTCGGCCGTGACTATTGTGAACCCATAGAATTCCCTCTGTCAGCAGGTTATCGAACGTTTCGCCGACATGCATCGTAAAAATTCACCGTCGTAAATGTGCATTGACGTGTTCCAAATTGCGCTTATTTCAACACGTTGGATGGAAAGCTCTCTTTATCAATTAATAGTGGAGGATAGATAGAGCAAACTCTCATTTTTCACGGAAAAAATATTGAAATGGTTATTCGTGAGAACCACGAATAATGCGTACTAAAAACGAGCTAAGTTAGGTGAGAAAAAGTATTGGATGGAAAAAAACGTGGGGTGTATGAGGGTGGGGAAAACTGAATCCAATGCAGATTAAACAGAAAGAAGGGAGACACTCCGACTCAGAAAGCAATTCAAAGGCGGAATTGGAATGCGAAAGTTTTCAAGAGTCCCACTAAAGATGTAGGCAGGAAGATAGCAGGAACTTTTGGCGAGTCCCTTTCGCATAAGTAGCCACGGCGAATTTTAGAGCCCTTCCTCTCAATTTCTTTCTCTTTCACAACACAGAGAAGGACTGAACCTTAACGCCTTATCGTAGGATCGTGGAAAACCCCCAGGTGCTTTTTGTAGTATCTCTTCCTTATCTTAATTCTCCTTCAGCACTGATATTGTGAGCGCGACTGTGACATTTTACTGTATGAAAAGAACTCCGTGAAACTCTGACATAACTGCTGAGCACGCAACAATTATTATAGCAGCTTAAACCGCAATACTTTGGATTTGAAAAAAATACACACATACATACAATAATGTATTTCTGCATCAACTACCACGCAAGGCATTGAACTAAATAATGATGCATTGTCTGGCGACCAGCTGAATCATTTTAAGATGAATTCCAGGTATGGGTGAGGCAACTATCACTCCACATATCCACTCCACTATCACATACATAACTATGTGTTATGTTATTCAACTCTCATCCATTCTCCCAGAGTGGCCATACGAACAAAATACGCTATTTTTGTGTACGCCCATATACGGAACATCCAAGCCAAATTCTTTCATCATCCATTCAAACTCTACCCCATTTACGTTTACCGCAAACACTTCTCATATACCTCATTTCCACTACCCTTAGCCTACATTGATTTTAATCCTGGCATGCATAAGTTTCATCGACATACAAAAAAAGAAGATGAGTACATTTTTATAAACTTCGATTTTCGCTCCCTCAGAAAAACACTCATTCCATACTATGCTCCATATGCATAAGGATAAAAAATTGAAAAATATAATATGTGTATAATGAATATAAATTTTGCCGAGAACGAATTTCATAAGGCAGCAAGTAACTTTAAGGTCCTGTACCTTCATTAGAAAAAGTTATCACTTGTAATTCACAATTTTTTATTTCACCTATCGGGGTTTCTTACTAACCGCTTTATTTACATTGTATTTCATTGCTTGCTTTATCGCTACCTGTTTATCTGTTTTTCAAAAACTCTCCCCCTACCCTTGAAGTTTTGTTCTTCTTACTCAGCATATCCCACCCCACTCGCTCCCCCCTCTTTCCCCACTCCTAATATCCTAGACCCAACCATTTCTTAACCACTACTCTCCCTCCCCCACCCTCTCCGTTTGGCAGTGGGATATATATATATATAGAGTAGTGCATTTGTGGTTTCTCTACCTTGAAAACGACAGGTACCCGTCGATACATGGGTCGGTAAAATGCATAAGTATGGATATTGTATATAAAAGACAAAAGAATTTTTTTTTCATCATCACCATCAGCAGTCGTCAGTCCAAAGATTGGTTTGCTGCAGCTCTCCCTTCCACTCTCTTCTCCGCCAACGGCTTCATTCCTACGTAGTTCTTTACATTTACGTCCTTCATCATTTGCCTGATGTATTCCGTTCTTGGTTCTTCCTCTGTAATTCTTCCCAATCATTTTTCCTTCCATTATTGCCTTTTTTAAAGGAGATTATTGTGTCGCTAAATATGTAACACATTCGTCTCTTCTTCCTCTCCGAATTTTGATCTCTTTTGCTCTTCAGCTATTATTGTCCAGACTTCACCTTCATGCTTCAAATAAATATATATATATATATAATATTGTTTTCAATATGTTGTAATGTCTCAAATGTGTCCGATAAGTTGGAATCTCCTTCTTCGCAGAGTTTTCATAATACTTCCTTTCTCTTTAACTTTTCGTAGGACTTCATCGTTTTATTAATTTCTCCATTCATTCACTATCTTTGTCATTCTTCAGTAACGCCACTCTTCCATTGCTTCAGATCTCTTTCACTCTGCAGCTGTTATTTTCAAGGCATCTCAGCCACATAAGAGCATACTCCAAATAAATGTTTTGATCAAGAGCTTCTTTACTTACAGGCTTGTCTTACAAACTCTTAGCAGACTCATCTTCATATAGAGTACCTTCTCTGCTTAGGCTATTTTGCTTACAATGTCTCCTGAAAATGAAAATATTCCACAAATCTAAGCCTGTGACTATTAGTTCTATTCCCTTACCTTTACCTTCTTATCGTCTTTCGCCGCGGATCTTATCCACCATCACCCGCACTCCAAATCTACTCCCTTTTATATCTTAATGTTCCTCCCAGGATTGTACCGTTGCGAGAGATGGTGAGGTCATATGTGAGCCGGTGTATGAACAAGGCAGAGATACGAGTCCTCAGGGCTTAGGGCTTTCGGCATGGGTTCTCGACCCTTTCGCATGTCCCGCCCTCTCTCACTGGGGCTTACAAGTGCCCCGAGGCCGATGCAATCTGGGACAGGGGGAGTGGACGGAACGGTCAAGCAACCACGTCCACCTTCACCCCCCTCCCCCCAGCCCTTCGCAATCCTCTTTACCTGGAACCGCGACCCTCCTTTCCAGTCCAAAAATCCTCATTATGTGGAATCACGTGCCGGAGACGCCCCTCCTCGGGTGTGAGAGGTAACCCAGGCCCTCTCATTGTCCACGGGAGCTCATATCGAGGGTCTGATGCGAAGAGGGAATAATGTGTAGTGTTGGGATGGGGTAGTGGAATGGGGTAAGGGGAGGACATTGCAACTGCCATTACCATTGGCAGTGCTGGGAGGATCACTTTGTTCTGCTCTACGCATCCCACAAACCTTTCCTCTATGGGGTAATGAAAACTACCTTCATTACAATAATAACCTTTTCTAAACAAATTTACTCAGCTTCTCCGTGTTTTTAAATTAATTTTAAACGTTTCACGTCCTCTGCTTGGCGCTTCGTCAGGAATTATGTGCCTAATAGGTGGGATATCCTTATAAATCTATCATAGCGAGGTATTAGCCGTTATCCATCGTTGTCCTTTCTGCCCACCTATAATGCACATAACTCAAATCGTATTTATTCTCGACCTTTTTTAATATTCGGTGCAAATGGAGTTTACTCAACTTCCGAGACATTTCATCTCACACGCCTGTGCCTTGAATATAGTCCATATTTGGGAATCTTGCATTAGAATACGGGCATAAATAAGTTCTGTAGATAATTCCTTTACTCCTTTGCTCCAAATCAAGCTCTTAATGCTTTTTAATAATACCCTTGCTTACCTCCCTCTTTCACCTATTTTTCAACCAATTCTCGTATTTTCCTCCACTACACTCCCCGAGTAAAAGGAAATATAATGTATATGAATTAAACCCCTATTTAGTCACATGACATAAATAGCTATTGTCCTAAATTATACCAGCCCCACATGTCCCTGAAGCTGCTTCCTGGTCACGGGGTACTATGGAGAGGGAGATGTAGACAATTGAATATATTTCCAATAACCTAGGCTCTATCTTGTGACATTTAAACTGTGTGGCGAAGTGAGCACATGATATTTTCATATTTATTATTGTTTATTATGCCGACCGCATTTTCAATGCTAAAAAATTATCTTCAAGCTAACCTTTTGCCTTGAAAATGACGCTTTTGCTTTGAGACCGTGTACGACTTAATAGGCAATACCAAGCGTTCTATTTTCACACGTAGATACTAGAAAGCCGTGAACATGCATTTTGTCGAAAATTACCTGCATATTTATCAGGCCACTAAGACATAAAGCGTGTAATTCAATGAAAGTAAACAAGAATGTCACAAAACTCTTTTTTCAAACTAAAGCTTTCAAAAAAGTGGTTTCTGATCTTGGTGGTGACAAAAGGTGGTATATTTGGTTATATAAATAAATAATGCTTAGTATATGGATCTTCGCACAAACAACTTATATTTCAGTCGCTGTTCTTTCAACTGAAACCTTGAAAGACTATATCCCATTCAATGTTCATTGCCCTGAAACCAGAGAGCTCTCCTTTCTCACATATCTAGTTAACTGGTAAACATATCGTCCCTCAGACCTTTCTCTGGAGACTTACCGTTTCATTTTCTCTTCTATTTGATTTTTATCGAGTCTATTGTCCCCAGCGTAGGCACTCCTTTGCCCCAAAGTATTTCAAGGAGTAATTTCCACTTTCTATTCTTTCCAATACTTCGGCCTTTTTTAAGTGCTTCTAAGGCTACATTATTTCCCTTGAGCCTTACACGGCATCTTTTCTCCTTCCATTTTTCTATTCCCTTGATCCCTACTCGAATGATCCCAAAAGTTCCTCATTTCATGGTTGCCTCCTCTATTCGTGACACCCTACGCTTCAAGATTTGCCGTACCAATAGATTTTATGAGCTATAATTCGTTCGAGGTCAGAGTTTAGCTATGAATGGAATGTAATCAACGTATTTCATTAGCTCAAGAAAAATCAGACTCACCGGAGCAAAAAAACCTTAAACGGATTCTTCATTAGATCTGTTAGACCTATTTCTGTGTAAGTGATAGAATTTTTCACAGAAGGCCCTAGGGTAAACGTTTGGCCCTTAAATGACAATGTTCACATTTCTGCAATTAGAATGGAGAAAGATAAATTTGACTATTATCAATCAAGAGGTAAAAAAACGGCATTCCTGACTGCTTCATTCATCGCAAAGAAAATTTTAATTTATATATTTATATACAACACAATGCACTACTAATTCCTTACCAGGTGAAATGTCTTGTGTTTTACCCAAGCCAAGAGTTGCATTTACAAAGAGCGTTTTTCCGATATAGGGCCCAAGGTTTTTACAATACTAACCATAAAATGTATCTATTTAATCAAACATTTTTAAAGGCATTTCAATCTGTGGATATTTCCCCAGGATAACTTCACTAGTCTTTACAAGTATTTATAAGTGTGTGGTAAATGTAGTAGTGTGTATAAATGTTTTTAAACAAATTATACTTTCATGAACAAAATTACTCATCTTGCTATTTTATTTCTGAAGGCGATCACATCTTCAAGAAAATTCCTTATGGGCCATACAAAGCTCCTTTATTTGTTATGATTGGTTTTTAAATTGTGTTTATGTGATTGAGCCTAAATATATTATTATCATCATTATATTATAATGTCCCCTAAAATTAATCGGGGATGATAGGAATACGGAATATTCAAACGATGCTAATTCAATGGGAAGAAAGAGTAATAAAGTCATCGAGTGCTTGAAAGAGTTCTATATTATCTCTTATCGGACTAATTGTAAGTACTAAGATTTTATTTGCATTACTAAATCACTCAATAGACCTCGCCTACGAAATTTAGGCAAATCTTTGACAAGAATATAAATACAAAAACGCAATTCTGGGGGAGCTTTAGAGAACCTGAGGTCATCATCAATCTTTTAAGAAGTTAACATGAAGGTCTAAACGAGCGAGTTCACGAAAGAACATCATGAAATTAACCCGCAGGTGAAAATACGGAGTGGGGTAGAAGAAAAATAATAAAACAAGACAACTTATTCTACCCACTTGAGTAGAAATAATAACAAGCAAAATGAATTAATTCGTCGAAAATGAGAAATATTTTTGTTAAAATCGGGAAATAGCTAGTCCTGAGTACTGCATCAGGTATCTCTAAAGTAGAAAGAAAAGTGTCAACTAGTAAGTTGAGGAAATTTAACCTGGAAATTTGAAAAAAAACCTAAATCACAACACTCCATCCAATATTACAACTAAGTCTTTTTCAAAAGCATCTACTTATTTCCCTCTACAGTGCCACTAATGACAGATACGCACGAAGAGAACAATACCACAGCCTATAGTGGTGAACTTGAGTCGTGATTTTCCAGGCGAAAGTATTAAGTAAAATACTCACAAAAAATCAAAACTCAAGACTTTCTCCCGATACAAGTATATATTTAAATTCTCCGCATTAAACTAAGTGAATAGTCAACATCCAAGGTTTCTTATGCTTCCGAGTTCATTTTAAAAACATTAAACAAGTGGATAATTTCGAGCACCACTACAGACTGCTAGTGAGATACGGTAAGGTAGAGCAAGATAATGTGATACATGCAATGGCTCGCTACAATTATTTCGAAGTGCTTGAATAAAATCAAAGAATGAATACTTTAAAATGAGAAAATCCTCTCAACTCTCAGCATGGTAAAGAAAGCCGAGCATGCCACAATGAATGAAACTACCGAAAAAATTCGATGAAAGGAAAATTGATAAATTAAATCATTTTAAGTAAGACAGGATATATAAGGATTCATGAAAAAAGTTTTCAATTTGAAGTCAAATATGTACAGCAATTATTGTGACAAGTATAGGTACACATAAATCAAGTACACAAAATAAATATTTATCATTAATTTTTTTAAACGAATTTAATAAATTTCGTTTTAATTTAATAAATACTAGCAGAGGGACTTGGCTTCGCAGAGGAAGCTACGAGTTAATTGCACCGATCACGCGTAAAAGAATCGGGTTAATATTGAGCATTTTACATTTTATCGGCTAAAAAATGTTAATGCCTGACATGAAATTTGCGTCTTGATTTCGAGAATATTTTAGTGGCATATTCTACTGATATTTCAGAAGAAGGGAAATATAAATGGCACAAAAAACCACCTATCTCGTAAGTTCATAATATCCTGAGTCCATAAATTCTAAATAATATTAATAAGGGTAAGGTGATAGTGCACGTTGTATTTCAGCGTGAGAAGTTATTTACCTATGTGATTACAAGAATCAATGTAACGTGCCAAATGCACCTATCAGTTATAAACAGCTTTTGGAGACTTTGGAGTGAAAAACAACCTTAATGAATTCTCACCGAAAATCACTTATATGTTTTGATAGTCATATAAATAATTTGCAATGTATGTTGGCGTAAAACTCGAAAAACGAAAAAAGAAAACACGTACAGTACAACTTTCAAACTTTAGGGATTACACTAGTCTGCATGGTATCAGATGACTGAAAACTAGTAAGTGATAATAGCTAACTTTGATATGCTGATTTCAGAACTGTTCTTAGTTTCCTTCTATCACGTACAGTTTTTTTCAGAATGGACACAATTTAACTTCTAAGACTTATTGATAAGTGCATTGTATGTGCCAGTGGGTAATCATTGTGCGGAGGACATTTCTCAATACAAGCTAATGAATCTTAGGTTGGTACAACTGCTGCTATTGTTGTGTGACCTTGAAATTGTTATTCATCCTTCATTAATTTTTGTTGCAAAAATTTTCATGCGTGAAGTAATGTTAATATAACTGTGGTTAAAGTAGTTAAAAGTTTGAAACCATATTTCTTTTTTGTGTGCAAAGCTGACGTGATAGAAAAAAATTTAAGTCATTTTTAGAATCAGCATATAAAATTGATTCAAGAACACCTATTTTTAATAAATAATCTGAAAAAAGTTTCAAAATTCAGACGTGTTATCAAATGTCTTCCAAGCATAATGAAATATGGATTTCAAACAAGCCACTAACCACGAGGATCCATGTTACCCTTACGAGTGCGCTCCATGGATCAACCGTAATGGCTACACATCTATTTCCCTTAAATTCTTCTTTAATTGCCTTAACACACAGGAGACCTGAGTAGGGTGGTTTCCTCTCGCATTGGCCAGTAAACCCAAAGTTCCATGGTTCAATTCCCGTCCAGGTGGATAAGGCAATTTATACATTATTCACAGTAGCTTAGAGACGCTTTAAAATTAATTCGTTTGTAGAGGTGCCATGTTTTCACATTGCTATTCGATTTTCCCTCGCATTTGCAACATTCGCACCCGCGACGCATTGGAAGTCATGATTTCTAACTCTCCTCCCTTCACTTCCTGGCTTTCCTCTCCAAGCCGGATGAGGCGGTACGTGCAACTCCCTTCCACTGAAGCCAGAGTATCATTGATTTCACCCCTCACGCTCTCTTTTGCCTTATTCCCTCCTTTTCCCGACAATCCACCCCCTAGCCCTGATAAAATACACCCGCTTTAAAACGAGAAGGGATAATTTCTGGTGAATGCGGAGTCGGACGAATTAAACGCGACAGTATTCAATACGTTTTTATTCCATAAAAAAATAATGGAAATGTGGCGTTACCATATAATGATGAAGTTGAACTGCCAGTAATGGTATTGACAATGAACGATTCCTACCAAGGGTTGGGTACAAAAAGATGTTTGATGAAAACGATGCGAAGAAAGAATAGACACACTTCATGCACATTTATGCCCACGGCATAGGCATAAATATGCCCTTTCATACTTTCTCCTAAAAGGTCATATTTATGGAGATTGATCAATATTGGTGACATATTCCATCCTTGCATCACACCTTAGCTTATATTTTGGTATTTATTTGGTTTATAAACCTTTCCATTGTTATTAGTTTTCCAGTATCCATTATAATTTTAGTATTGTTATGGAAACTCTGCTTTTGAACAGATTTTTAGGGTATCCTCTTCTTTCTATTACTGACAAGCATTTTCAATCTAACAGCTTTTTTATAATCCATGATAAGCAGGAATACCTCTGCGTTAAATTGTCTTCCTTTCAATATAATATATGTGTCAACGTAAATAACTGTCTTCCATTCCGGAATCTACCTCATTCTATTTAAGCATTATTGGTGATGGTTTGAAGGATTTCATTCACTCTTTTGCAGCATATTTTTTATGCGGCATTCAGGAAGCTAATACCTCTACAGTTCTCTCTTTTGTATTTCGTACTATTTTTCTAGTGCTGATTCAAGTTCGTACACATTTTTATCCTTATCAATCCACGTTAAAGATAGAACCAAGTTCAATAAATTAGATCAATTTTCCGTCCTTAGGAGATAAATAAGTAGAAGAAGCCAATTAAACTAGTTTACTCGTACGGTTATTCATCACGAAAACTGTTTTAAGTTTGACATTTTTTTATGCTCAAATGAAATCCAAGCTTTATGTTTCCAAATGGAAAACTCTAAGTTAAAAAAAATATTTTTAAAGTAAAATAACACCAATATGGATAGAAAAGGGAAATGGGGAAGTGTATTAGACCCAAAATCATAATACTTTTTTTGAAAACAGATTTCACGAATATATCATGTCTCGTATGTAAGCATTTAAACAGTTTATTATGAATTTGACTAACACATATTTGTTCGAATTAAAGAAAAGAATTGTTTAAAATCACCAAAACCGCGCCAAAGATAGGCTTTCCCCGGATGTGTCGTCACCTGCCTCATCCCGTTTCAAGTTATAGCGGAGCTTATTAATATCCCCCCGGTACTCACTCACTTACAGTGAAAATATATTGTGACGAAGGATTTTACAAAGGATATAAATCTAATTTTCCATAAGTTGACCATAAAATGATCATTTAATTCTTCGCAATAGTCAAGAAACGTGTTTTTACGTATAATAGTGGTGTTGAATGATAGAACTTATTACGCATGGCGCATTAATGCCATTAACCACGAGAATTGCGCAAAAATATGGATACTATAGAAGAATTGTCAATTTTTCCTTATTCGAATTACATATTAGATGTGGAATTGAAACTTGGGAGTGTGCATCTCAATGCTATATGATGAAAATTGATGTCATACTGAAGAGTGTATAAAACATCATTAACCATGGTGATTACAGATAGGATACATAGTCATTGTATATTAATAGAGTATAAAGCATAATAATACTTATACACAAATACTTGCTCAATGTCATACTCCTATGCGAATGCCATGATAATGAAAACTACAAAAATATTTTCGAACATAGTTATAGTACAAGAGAAAGCAATTTTGCAATGCCAAATGTAAAAAAACAGGTATGGTAAAAGGGAGAAGAGGTGCGGTCTCCCGATACTGTTTAATTATTATAGAAAATGCAAAGAGATATTGCATCAAGATAAAACAAACTTCTATAAAAATGCTGTAAAATGAGTGCTCCACAGAGTTATGTTATTGCAAATGTGAATCTTAAATTTCCTGTAATATTTCACGTAGACAGGATTTTCCGGATGGCATTGAAATGTATAAATTGTTAAATAAAATAAAATAAAATGAGCATCTATGGACTTCTGGGTGTGGCATATGATCAAGTAAGTAGGAGTGGGGAAAAAAGGGAGGGTACGAGGAAATTCCAGGCGCGGGGGGGATTCAATTACTCCGGGATGAAGGGAACCCCTGCAGCAGCAGTGTGGAGCTCAAAAACTTTCGGGCTCCCCCGGATGGCTCCGAAACACCACTTTTCAGCCAGCTCATTTTTTTCATTCAAATTATTTATTCCATTCCATTTTTTTCAGGCACCTTCTCCAGCGTCATGTCGCTCCTTCTCCTCTCTTCCGAATGAATATTTGAGGGAGTTTTCGGGAGTGGTTCAGCTATTCCCTGGCAACGAATGCATCAAAATTGAGCAAGAGATGTGTTTTGTTGCCAGAGGCGGCTCATCTCCCCGGTCGTCTTTCCATCATGTCTGTCGACTTGGTGGCTGAAATTATCACAAGCAGGGTTGGATTGATGTTGATACTTAATTACTAGTCAAATAGAGTCGTTTCAGGCTTGATCTGGTGGAATATCATAATTAAACCATATTGGCATTTTTTCCAAAATATAAACTTTATTGCGATCGGTTTCGATGCACTGCATCATCATCAGGTGCACCAGATGATGTAGACCTGATGACAATGCAGTGTATCGAAACCGGTCGCATTAAAGTTTATATTGTGAAAAATTGCCAATATTATTTTCTTAAGTACAAGATTCCCAACATCAAGGTCCAATTTCGACCTCCAGTCTGAGTACTGAAACGATGTCAATACTTACTGCACAAAATATTTTTAAACTTAGTGGGCAAACATTTTGTCTAATATCTGCCGTACTTTTGCCTAAGGGTGAAATTATGCACGCTAGCAACCGGCGAGTAAGCAAGTGGTAATTATTCAGTTAACTCTCTGAGGTTCATCAAATACCACAAATGAGTTACCTACTTTTCGTGAGTTTTACTCCGGTTAATAACTAGTTAGCCACGCGTTAGAGACAGAAAAAAGAACCTGAATGGGGTTTTAACGCTAATCCTTAGCTGAGGAGAAGTAGTGACCACTAACCTCTTGTGATATCCGCTAACTTTGGGACTGGAATCAAATTCGTAGCGAAAGTCATAAATGTCGTCGTTTAGTGAAAATAGAAACAGCAAATTAGAACAAGAATTGATCCCCAGAGGAACGTCGATAAGTTGACGCACCGCATGCCGCAAATGACGGTGCAAAAACGGATGGACGACTACTAACCATTATTTGATAACGCAGATTTATTCACGTAAAACATACAGCAGGTTCCACGAAACAGTCTTACTCAATTTTTATTTTTATCAATCGCAATTATCCGAAACGTACAGTGTGCACTAAGAGGTCAGATCAAAAGGCGGTGGTGACTTTGAAAGAGTAGGGTGAATTTAGGGCAAAATAAAATCTCCCTTAACTTGGGTGGCGTAATTTGTGAAAGGCCCCTATTCCACTCCGTGTTCTGATGATCATTAACTCAAGGCCGAACGTCCTAAATGCCACTTCACAGGCATGAAAATTGAATAATAGGAGCTGCATTAGATTTATTTCTTTTCTTTTAATTGGAAAGAGTTTTTTCTTGAATCAGTTCCTAGATCGGGAAAGCTGAATCCGTCGTCCCACCCCGCGGGACTTCTGGGATGAATTCACTTACTAGTAAGTTTCCGTATTTCGACGTAGCGGAGTTTTTTACATGAAAATGTCCCTTCCGTTCCCCTAGAACCACTCAATCCTCTCTAGCTTTGTCGCCGTCAAATGAGTCCAACCATCCTAGAAGCCCGCAGAGATAGTCCTACGCTGCACTTACTTGAATTGAAGCTCTAGGATTGGACCCGCCGACGTCCAGACCGACATTTTCTACATCGCCGGGAATACCCAAAGTGGGAATCATTTATATTGCATTGGCTTCGGATACGGACGAGCAAGTTGGAAGTGAAATGAAGCCACTTTTTGGAGATCCACGCAAAAGAGCTGCCGTCTGCTCATGTTTTTCAATTATGCATTCATGCATATGTATATACACATGCATGCATAGCCTTAAAGCAATTCCATTTCGGAGTGGGCAAAGAAAATAAAGTTAAGAAAAGCATTGGCCTACAAACTCGATTGTATCACTATAATGTATCTATCTATTGTAGCACTATAATGTATCTATGTATTGTAGCATCTACATCATTATACTATTAGTATTAAGAGCAGAGTAACACAGATGTAGACTGTGGTCTGATTAAAAAAAATATTAATATAAAAATAAAGTACTATAAATAAGGAGGAAACAAAATTATAAAACATTAATTATTGTTTCAATGATCATCGCATTAAGAATATTTCATTTGAAAATATCATTATAAAGCGTATATTGAAGAACAATGATCATGGAGAGTACCTGTGTACTTTTCTTTAAAGATAGCTTGTAGCTAAACTCAGTAATATAGACTCAAAAATAAAATGTTTTAACAGTGACGCATTGGCCTGGATTTCGTAATTTGACCGTTCAACGTCTCAATAATGCCATAAAGCAATGCAACCCTCACAAGTAAATAACAATTGATGAAGCCGCTGAGAACAATCTCGGCATCCTTCGGAATTTGCGTACTTCGGTTACCTTTATAAGATCTTAGTTATTTGGGAACATTAAACTGTATAGTACTTCATATTTCTTCACAATGGCAATTGAACATGCACTCTTATTTTTCAATGAAATATGCAATTTTTTTCTTTGGCTTCCAGTGTCGACTGTTTTCATTACCGATCCCAGAAATATGGTTCGAGTTCATTCATCATAACAGGTGCCACAGTCGCTTCCCGTGAAATTAATTGGTCTAGATATTCACGGAGATATTGTTCATAGAAATCTAATAAGCCATGTCGTATACTGTGCCCTATTATGGATGAGTGACAACTAAGGAATGGTATGCTTACACAGAGTCACATTGCTCACCTTCTCATATACCCCATAACACAATTAGTATTCTACTGTGATAACTGACACGCTGTTAACGAGATAGTCGTGTTATAGCAGGTTGTTGCCAATATTAGTCGCCTGTTAATCATGATTGTTTTAACAATGCCGCTGTTTACCGGTTTACATAATTCCTAACGGAAATTAATTAAAATCTAGGAAGAACGGAAATATAATATTCAATCGGTTAGTGGTAGCAGCGACTTAATGTGATGATATAGATTTGCTAGAAACTTTTCATACGTGCTTGAATTAGAAATATCTATAGATAAAAGTGAAAACATTGCATTTATCGATTTAGTGCTTTAGCAAAACAGTGATATTTAAACAGGTAACCTTAACGCACATGGGATATATTTCGTAATATTTCGATCACACATGTACAGATTTTCTTAGTGAAATAATTCAATTTATATCATCAGAATGGTTGCTAACAATTATCAAGGAGTCTCGCTGAGTCAAAGATTAAAAATCAATAAAAACAAACTTTTAAATAAATTTGTTGCCAAAACATCCGCCGAAAAGTATCAATATCTTAAAACATAACATGCTTTAACTAAGGCAAAAATCCAAAATATAATTCTTGTATTATTTCGATTATTGAATGTAGGGTTATTTCCACCACGTTAGTGGATGCACTTAAGTGAAATGTGAACCTAGTATTTTTTCGACTTAATTGAAAAATTATTAAAATGTACAATCATTTTCCAAAATTGTCGCTCCAGCTACCTCAAGAAAGGAGACGGATTAACAAACGCAGGATGGAACATTAAGGGGAGTGGAGGGACGCTCTGCTGGATGCATGCAATAATCATGTCAGTTTGAAGTAAAACCAACACAATGCACGATCCACTCTCGCAGAGGCTGGTGGTAGGCGTAACGTTGAACCCCAAGGCAATCGGAGTTAATTGGATTTTATTCCGATTTTAGTGTCTTTAAAACTAAATATGCCCCGGATTTGTGAAGCGAGAATGTGTAAACCTTAGGGCTGGGTGAAGGCTTGGTGCGATATAAGGTCTGGTGGAATATGGAAAGCATCAACAACCTTGGCTAAGTGCCGGAGGTCCAGCAGGTCTATCGAGTTACCTCGTTATGTTCGGGAGGTATGCGGCATTAACGATGGCTCCTTAGCGAAAGTAAGGTCCATTGATACTATGCATGTGCGTCATAAGGCTATTGTCTTAGGTAAATAATACATGGGGATTGGGTAGGAGTAGTTGCTTGATTATTAGCTTTCTATCCCGAAGGCCTGGACTCGAAATTCAACAACGGCAGGTTTAATTAGTTTGTAAAGGTTTTTGCATACCTAGTATGGAGTCACCCCATGCCCCACACCCTTGAAATGCCTTGCAGGGCATCACATAGATGTAGATGTATTTTAACCTACCCACCCTTCCTTTGCCAACCTACCCACCCTTCCTTTACTGTTGACTAGCTTTGATACGTTTTATTTAGCATAATGTAGAGTCTACGCTAATGCTTGTAAATTACCACGATGAAAAATCAGCCTAGGCCGGGATTTAACCACAGACCTTTTGGCTTGCCGGGCCAATGCGCAAACCACTATGCTGCCCTTCTTAATTCTAAGACAATTTTTAACGGATTAAAGTGAACAATATTTTGTGCCTTGCATTCCGTGAAGGGTGACAACACTAGGGAAAAAGAGGACTTAAAAAAAGACGTCACAACCCGTTGAATCCGATATCAGCTCTTAAGTCATAATTATGAATTCAGCATTTCAGGTTTGCCGAATTTAATCGCCTTAATTCGACAAACATTAAAATCAGCGTTATAATAATTCTTTATGAGCTATGTGAATTAAGACAGATCTCCAAGCAGTGTACAGAAAATCACGACTGTTTGGTATCACAAACTATGGGAGGCTACGACGACTAACGTGCAGATAGGATCGCACTTCTAGCATATGTGTTGCAGGTCAAAATTTCACTCTAAGTTACAGTCTCTGTGTCTGATATATATGTTCCAAAATTATAACTCTAGGTAGTAAACATTTGTTCCTACCCAAAACAATCGTCACAATATGCAATTAATTGTATAAATTTTGTACCAATGGTTCATTTATTGTAGATCGTGGGCTTATCTTGAAGCATTGAGATGCACAAGTTTAAGATTAAAGTATATCTTTGGAGCTGCTGAAATCTCACATTTTAAATTTGCTTAAAATTGCACTTTTATGATGGGATAAGAGCAATGAACACTCATCTATCAAACAAGTGTATAAAGTATGAGAGCGGTTTTATAGCACTAATTGCGTATGCGATGTGCATTGATTAAAATAAAAAAGTTAGGAGCATAATTTATTATTAATTTCGATCAAATTCCATGAACGTTTTTACCAGCCTATCAATGTCTTACATGCTACAGTGAAGTATAACGAAAATATTATTTTACCTTATAATTTAATGTTATAAACGTTTTATTTAGCAATGAATTGCCTTTTGTAACTCACTTAGTAGAGCTATTTAAATTGGATCCTCCAAAAACGAAGTATAATAATATCGTCTTTCAAAAGAATATGTAAATGAATTCTAAAGTTTGGTGAGTCCAAATGTACTATTAATATGCGCAATATTTCTTTGGAATAAATGCGTTTGGGAGTCAATTAAAAAGTTGGATAGATACACACAGCTACGAAACTAGAATGAACAGCTTCTTTCTTACCGTATGTTTTTCCCTAAGTGCATAACAGGTAGTGGAACAGATGAAGGGCTCGGGGAAGTGGAAGGAGAGAAACTTGCTTCGTAGCCCTCCTCCCCACCGGAGAGAATGGAGTTGAGTCGAAGGATAAAGAGAATGAGGGGAAAGTCGGATAAGAGGTTTAGTAAAGGGAGGGGTGGAAGACGGGGTGAATAGCCTCCATTTGCATAGAAAGTGAAGGCGGAGGGAAGCGGTGTAAAGAGTTAAATGAAGAGGAAAGAAAGGGAAAGATTGAAAAGAAGATAAAATGAAGAAGTGGGAGGCAGACGACCTGTGGGAGTGGTCGGATTGGCTGAAGTTCTGAAAAAGGACGTGGAAAAAGGGTTTAAGGATGGGGTTGATTTTAAGAGTTATGGAGGGAGAGAGGCAAGACATAACCCTCGCAAAAGTTCCTGGCATTGCAAACTGTGTATACGCAAAGACTAGAATTTTCTAGTCATTACTTACCACCAAACTTTGCTTTGGATTCCTCAAACCCACAGATAATAAGCGCTTTTGGAACGCCAAACGAGTGGTTCATGGTTGACTAGTGAAACCAAGAAGGATGGTGAAAATAGGCTACCATAGGTCCACCAACAAACGACGGAGTGGACGGAGCCTTACCCTTTTTCCCAACTCATGGCGGGTGGACATCACAGAGCGAGTAGACAATGAAAGGCGTTTCTCCTTCCACTTCCGTTTCAGTTTTCGGAACAGCGCTATCAGTTCTTACGAATAAATGCACGCTGGAGTCGCTTTAACCAGCGAAGTCTAACTAACGCGCAGTTAAGTTGGAAACACAGACGATGTGAGACAGAAGTGAACCTCAGGCAGTCGGAGAGAGAGTCTTAGTTCCCCTTCAAAGTATTCCGTGCCACTCTTCTGCGATTGGCTGGAAAAGTGAAAGATACATAAGCGCATTCTTGGTCAGCCGCCATGAGTTAGGAAAAAGGGTATTACACTCGCGTGACCGACGACACCGAATGATTGGAAACGAGTCTATACAGGCTGAGGTGACTTTCTACACCATTTAGCTGTGCAACTGAAAACATTTTGCCACAAACTTGTAGCTACCCAAATTAATGCGACCAACTTTAAAACACTCTACAAACCTCTACAGATAGAAAATCTGCTGATTCAGCTAATTTAAAACTACAATACGCTTCAGTAGTAAAGCTTATATACTTTATTTGTCAATTTTTATTCAGCATTCCATACGTCTGCACACTAGTGGACCCCTAGGGACTATACGTGTAGGGTAGCATATTGTCAATGCCGGGATTCTCTTCAAAATTTCTGCATATCCTAGTTTTGATTTCCTCCTATCACCCTACCCACCTGTACTCAATGGCATGAGTTGCTATACTATCCAATCGCCTCCAAAAAAATATGACCCAACTAATGTACAACTCCCGCAAAAATTCCTGGCGCTGTGCAGTGGGCGATTTTGAGACATTGGGATTTCGGGGTACTTCGGAGGTAGGTACTTCGGGTGGTAGGAGCGATTTCTGTCTACGTACTGATTCACCTTAAAACCTGTCGAAACGTGCTTTTCTTTGTGATATCTGTAGATAAAAGTGAAAAAATTGCAATTTGCCGATTTGGTTGTTTTTGCAATCTAATGATATCAAAACTCGTAGCTCATGATTTTATTTTTTTGTAGTAAATCCATCACAAGGCACAGATTTTCTTCCAAAAGCAAAATAATATATTTCATATTACTGTAATGGTTTACAACTATAATCAAGGAGTCACGCCAAGTCAAAGATTCGAAAAATCTTTTCATTTTATTTTTCACGGAATTTAATTTTTTTCATTTTCAATCAATTTTGGCTAAAATATTTCAAAATTCGATGTCAGGCTGACTCGAAAATTCGAAAAGAAAACGTATTAAATGTGGTATTCACCGACATTTCGAGCATCACACAGAAAACCCAAGTAACATGCTTTAATTAAGGCAAAAATATGTAAAATATAATTCTTGCATCCATTACTGAATGTACAATGAGTGCCACCACATAAACATATATCCTTAACTAAAATGTAGTCCTGGAATTTTTTTCGCCTTACTTGAAAAATTATTTAAATGTGCACTCAGTGACCCTTGACTACCGCTTCCCGCCACCTAAACGGAAATACTGCAGAATGGTGGAGGAAGTTTTTTAGTATTGGAGGGTCAGTTAGAAACCCTTTCTAATTCCTGCCAACACTAGCGCTTCGAGAAGTGGGATGACTCACCAATAGCTGCTCTCCCGTTTCAACTCATCTCACAAGGATACCTCAAGATAGGGTGCCTGGTAAAGCCATAGCGATGTGCAATTTACATCACTTCTCTTGTACGTAAAGTTGGGTTCCTCTGCCTCACTCTCCCTCTTGTGGTCCTTTCCAGGAACTTTCCCGGCCTTTCCTGGCGTGTTACGTCTTTATCGAGAAAAGCTCAACTCAACTACAATTCAAGCAAAACAGACCTTTTCAGTGCATGGGGAAGATAGCGAGAAAACATGTTTCTGTAGGGAAAAATTATTTTCAAGCATTAAAGGGAGTTTGAACTAAGTGATGCCATCAATTTTGATGTATTATTCATTAATATAATGCTTTAATATCACATATCTTCCCTATTTGCTTCGGTTGTTGGCATCGGTTGAGGACAAACGTTGTCCGTATTTTTTCTAATCCGGAGCTTTAATTTCGAAGTCTACGCGGTCCTGCAAGTCACCTCTATAGGGTGTATGAGGCACGTGGAACGGCTTCAAATTCAATACGGCCGCTAACCATCATTGTATTCATGCGGAATAAACAATTTACACATACAACACGGGGGCCATTTGGTAGAGTTTATTCATGATTGAAACTCAGCCATTCACTGTGTGCTATTCAATGTTAGCCGAATGCGTAGCTTACTCGATTTAATGGATCACCTAACTGGTTCGAGCCTACTAAGAGGCGTTTTTATATATGATATTTTTTTCTAGACTGCTCTGTGGTCTTCGCCTATCGACCAAAGGAGCATTCGAGGATCTGATTTGAACTGGGACGAGCACTGCATACCTGGTGTGGAATTACCATGTGCCACACACCCTAGTGGTGGCTTGCACGGTTTTTCGTAGATATAGATGAATTAGATCTATTTTATTTAGTTTTGCTACACTATGCACTATGTAACCTTCATGAGTCAATTAAAGAATAGACTTATTTACGTATTCCCGCAAAAGCTACGTTGTCGCAAAACTTAAATATATTATTAAAATTGTGGATTGCAAAATTTCAATTATCATACTCCTCATTGAGCTAATGATTGTTTGAATGTTTAGTAAGATGACCGACAGTTTGAAGATAGAAATTGCAATTTTACACTGGATAAATATGTATTGCGACCGAGGTATTGACGTACTGCATTATCATTACCTGATGATGATGTAGTACGTATATCGAGACCTAAATCGCAATTAATCTTTTTTCCGTGGAAAGTGGCAATTCCTATCTTCATTATGCTGAAATTCTACCATATCATGACTGATACTTCTCTTGTGTATGATCAACAACTCGGGTAACCTGACACTGAGGATAAGTATGTAGATAGGCAAGAGGAGGAATTAGGTGAAGGGGGAAGAAAAACCCAGTGTTGGCCTGCACTGCCCAATAGGTGCCAAGGCATCCACAGCTACACATTTTATCCGATAGGCGGAGTAATAAACTTTGCACGCTCTGGGCAAAATGCCCCAGTAAGACCGGGATTCTATTGAAAAATCTCCACTGCCGCTAATATTCTAACCCGAGCCCTCGGCATGAGTAGCCTGATCCCTATCCACCACATCAACCTGATCTCTCTGACCTTCAACGTTTAATTAAATGTATATTCTACCAAATAATTAAAAGCCATTAATTATTGTTTTTACGTTCTACGCTGAATTATTTACCAATTGCCTACTGATTACAAACAGGATATGAAAAATATTGGACATATTCAAATCGATTTTATTCTTATATGTCATTCATATTTTTTTATCGAAGAAGTAATCTATACTATTAAAAGCCAATGCCCCGGGGGGACGGGAGAGCGATTTTTATGATGGAGAAAACGGCTGAACCAATTTAGTTTTATTTCGTGTCATTTTTGTCGTGTGTCATCACATATATCTGCAAAAATCCCAGAATTGCCATTTTATAATCCAAATAATTTTTACATTGGAAAAATTAACACTCCTTGACTCAAACTCATAAGTCTCATATTAAATTTGCACATCAACCATGTAACTACCGTCAACGGCGTTGCAGTAACGACCTGCAGACATAAAGACTATTAACATTAAAATGACCAGCACCAAACATTTATGAATAAAATTTATACTAATGAGATTTGGAGGACTGTATATTTTCATCGTTGTTTTTCACCGGTTCTCAGTTTGTTGAGGTATAATACTGCCCGCAAAAGTAATGTGTAAAATATGGTTGGCAAGGTTTGTGCACTCATTGTGAAAGGGGACGTCGAGAAAGGAAGACTGGTGGGTGAAGGGAAATGTGAATCGCAGAAGAAATGTTTTTAGGGTAAATGCGTGGGAGGAATAAAGGAGACAAAGTGGTTGGAATAGAAATAAACCCATTGTTCCACGACGAAGAGCCTCCGCGGAACATAATACACTTAGCCACGAGCCATAGCGCAGCAGTCGCAATATAAAATCCAATATAGAAGATTTTATTATCACAACAGTGCCTATTTGTCTCTCAGTATATTTTTTTTACTTTTATGCCTCGATTCTCTCCAAAACTCTCACTAACTGATGAATTTCAGAATGCTCTTCTTAGATTTTATAGTTCCTATGCCAAGCACTGGATGAATACATTAAATATTTAGGTGTGTTTGCAGTCAGGCAGGTTTTCGGCATTTGTCCGCGTTGTCATTTTGGTGGCGACGTTTCACCTACTATACTGTAGATGTCCACAGGCCAGGCTGAAGTGGAGAATGCTTCGAAAGGGCCGGTATTTATGTTGTTCGTGGACATAAATACCGGCCCTTGCGAAGCATTCTCCACTTCAGCCTGGCCTGAGGAGGCCTACAGTATAGTAGGTGAAACGTCGCCACCTCAATGACAACGCGGACAAATCCTGCAAACCTGCCTGACTGCAAACATGAACGCCGCGAAAACCTTCATCAGACATTTAGGTGTGTTTATAAAGACTCTGGCTTTGGGTTTTTGCCGCATGACAACCAATGTAGAGGTTCATTTCAAGGTGATAATTAGATATTGTTGATGAAATTTAAGCAATAGGTAGACATCGCGTTCAATCCATCGTTGATTATATTATCATTTGAAGTTACCATTGGTCAACTTCAAATTAATAAATATTGTCCAATAAGTTTCAATTAATTAGCCTTGAAATTCAGTTTCCCTTTCCGGGGAGCAGTCAATTAATATAATGCAGTATATTAATTTTATCTCAAATCTCTCAGAAAAAACCTCTTTCCTGTTCAAGAATACTCTTGTTTCTAATAAACGAAGCAATTAACAGTAAATAAATTCAAATAAAAACATAAACAAAAATTTAGTAAGTAAATGGCAAGAAATTAAAAAGTATAGAAATAAAACTTTCACACCGATCATAAATCACTCAATGGTTAATAATACTGAGTAAAGTATACAATTAAAATCAATGTAGGTAATAAAAACTTAGGAGATACAATTTTCAACAGATAAAAATTTATTCAACCCGGGTTTCGATGCACTGCATCATCATCAGGTGATGATGATACAGAGCATCGAAACCCGGGTCGAATAAATTTTTATCTGTGGAAAATTACATCTTCTAAGTTTTTATTATGTTCATATTGCACAACATCTCACCTCAGACCTCCCTTTTTGTCAATTTAGGTACATGGAAAAATAACGGGGGAATTTAAAGGGTGAATGTTAGTAGAATAAGAGAAGAATTACGGACGGGTATGAGTAGAAATAAATCCCTAGTTATTCTCCTGCGCGGAATATTTTACACTTATCTTCGAACAATAACAAAGAGGTAAAAATTGTAAACTCGGTATAAAAACATTTTATTTTTTCAACAGTTCATATTCGACTCCTGTTCAATATTTTATTTGTATATTTCATGTTTTTCCAAATTCCAGTAACTCAGGACATGAAATGAGCATTCTTTGTCGAATAGTAAAATATTAAGCCACATGTTGGGCGAATGATAAACGATCGACGAACGAAGGTCTGGCTTTAGTACGGCTATATACAATTATGGCTAGTTGTATGGATATATTACGTCCATACCGTTATGCCTCGTTTATGCCTGAGTCAAACCTGGAATAGTATGATTATATTTATAAAACCTGATGAGTCCGCATCCACAATATTAACTTGACCCCCACATCATGTAATCAGTTGAAGTTAACCATACATTATAAAAATTAATAATAATAAATAGAGTACATGCACAAAAAGAGTTAAGAAATAATGATGAACGAGAATAGGGTAGAACGCGAATAGCTAAGCAGTTGGAATAGAAATACATCCATTATTCCGCTACGAAAAGCCTTCATGGAACATAATACAGTCTGCGGTGGAAATAAACGACTCGATATAATAAGAGCTTTTACTTTTACAGCAGTCCATATTTGTCTCTCGGTTCATTTTCATATCATGCGTCTCTCCTACATCCCCAGCAACTCAAGAAATGAAATGAGCATTCTTCGCCGAGTCGCGGCATTTTACGTCACATATCCCATGAATATTAAGCATTCAGACTCGTTATGAGAGAAAAACACTCACAAATTCCGCACTTCAATTTTTCTTACCAACCATGGCTTTGAAAGATAGGAGTTCATAAGCCTGCGGCTGTTGGTAAATAAAATCTCATCGTGGAATATTATTATTTCTGAGTTTTTCGATAGAACGATTCCACAAAGTTAAGGTGGAATCAATGTATTCCATACATTAAGGTCAAATTATACAAAATTAGGTAAAATTTTTCTGCCGCAATAAAAGCCACTATTGATAAGTTCCTGCGTGGTTTATGCTTCAGTCAATCAACTAATTATATAAGACCTTTATAAAACTTGAACTGCTAGTAGATATCATATACACTTAACCTCAAAATAAAAAAAGAGTTGAGGTTGACCAAAAATCATCAAACTTCGTTCAAGAGTAACGAAAATAATATTATATATATATGGAAAATTAGTTACAAATTGGGGAATAAGTTTTAGTATTCCTTGGATGGTCTACCATAGTAACATTTGCGCGATAATTCATATTATGATATGTTTATTTCATTCACAATACTTCAATCTCATTCAGTGCTTGGATGAAAACAGAATGAAATAAGGGATGAAGTTATTACGGGTTAGAAATACTCGACGGCGGACTACCCATCTGTTTATCAAAGGAGGGGGATTAAACACTCGCGGAGGTTCTTAAAGGCTATACAATAGACTGAGCGAATGGACTTGGATCCTAAAAACTTGACAAATGTTAAATATAGCCAATATACCATATAATTCTAAATTTTTATTCTTAAATTCTTAATTTTAGATCCAAATTATTTCTCCTACAAATAGATCGCCGAAACCAGAAAGCTCGCACGTCTTATATATTTATTGAGTTAACTTACAAAAACCAGATTAAGAGATTAAATTGTGAGCCTTCATTCTTGAGCGCCAACTTATAAATCCATTGTAGAGCACTTTATACGTCCTTATTGAGACAAATCCTCTATAAACTCCGTTTTTTCCATTCTTGCATCGCTTTTTGCCGTGCTATGGATGAATTCGGTGTCCTGGCAAAGTAATTTTGCGTGTCAAAATGCATCCCACGATAACTTTCGCAATTAAATTCCATTAAAACTAAGTCAAACAGTAATTGGTAAGTCAAGTGTGAACCTGGCCATGATCGAAGTCAGCAAATCTATGAATTATAGGATTGAAAATATGAGCTAATGGGCAGTTAATTCGCCGCTGGTGAAGATGGAGGAGAAACAAGGTCGTAGAAAAACCTAACAAAAATGGTAATAATCATACAATGTCTTTATTAATACTCTAGGTACCACAATCACTAAGGCAATAGAATAACTTTAAAAAAGTGGTAGGCTGAGAATTCATAAAAAAGGCAGCAAAAAATAACAGGAAAATAAAAATAAATATGTAAATGGTCTCCAGGGCTCAAATCACAATCTTGCGCCATGAAGAACATCAAAGTGACAGAGTATGTAGCGGAAAGTGCCTCAATCAGAAATAAAAAATAAAACGGAAGTGGAAGATGTGTTAACAGTACATGACCACTAAATTTGCAGGTGACAAAAAAACCGACTCACGACAGGTGGTCAAGTCAAGGTTGCAACGGATCTCATTACAATCTCAACGCAAGAATGTAAGCATATAAATGAGCCACGCATGGGCAATCAGTTACTAGGCTCGATGCAAAAGTCAAGTTTCGGTTAGTTTTGAGGCAAATATTTACATAAAATTGCTTCAAATACATGCTGGGATTTATTACATTCCAGAATATTTGGGAGCGAGTTCCATATTGCAGTAGAGCTGACTACAAATTATTTGTGATCTTTGCACGCAAAATTTGCTGGGCAGGTTAAGGGGTCACTTCCAGTCCACTTTCCATTCAGACATGTTCCGAGATAAAGGTTGACTACGTAAAGATAAGATAAATGTGAGGGATATAAAACAGTTATTTGAATTTGAGGTAAATTCGAGGATGGGAAAAGAGACGGGTGTCAATATATTGGTATGCAAATTTTACCTTTCTAGTTCAAGTTTTCCACAACGAACATGAAAAAATATAAACTGGTACTACAGCTTAAAACAAACAATGAGGTGAATGTAAGTGATAACATAAGCGATACAGATATAAAAACATAAAAATTTGAAATGGATAAAAATGATTGGGTGTAAAAAAGAATTAAAATGAACGAATGTGATAATTTCAACTCAGCTCTTAAGCCCCATGTATCTAAGGGCACAAAAAATAAATTCGATACATAGAGGAAAAATGATGCGTCGCATCGTATAGAATACAATTGGAATCGTATAGAATATAATTGGAATCTCCATATATTGGTGATCGTTAGTGGAATTACGATAATATAGAAGGGATGGCCTTATGGTATTGATGTGCGATCCATGTTTTAAATAAAAACATTTTTACTTATCAACAAATATTTCTTGTTTAAACTAAGCGTTATACTAAAATACAGTATCATCAGGTGATAAAAATATGAATCTAAACTAATAAAAATAAAATAAATAATACCTAGTTTTGTTCCTGATGATACCGCAATCAGGAACAAAAGCTAGTATAAGAAGAGGATGCAATGTAGAAAATATACAACAATGTATTACAAATATAAAAGAATAAAATGAGCATGCTAATAGAATGAATGATGAAGAATCGTCAGAATTGCAAGGGACAAAATCCTAACAGGAAAATAAGGTGCGGGTCGACCAAAAAAAAGATGGCGGGATAGTATAAATACCGAATGAATTGGACTAGGTACTGAAGGGAACAAGCTTGAGCCTAGGAAAAAAGGAGGAAAAAGAGGAAGACAAAATAGACGACAAGAATAACCAACAAAGGAGTCCTATAGTGAGTAGGAAAAAGATAAATTAGATGAAAACCATGCATAGCATAGTAGAATAGACAAACTTATTGAGCACACTATGAGACATATAGCAGCCCTCTGAAAACTAAAATGGAGGGAGAAATGAATGGTCAGAATATCCAAAGGATGAAATGCATGAGGAAAGTCATTTAGGGACACCAAAGTACCTGAGGAATTATGAAAGGGAAAGGCAGGTTATGGACTGAGAGGAAGCAATGGTGTGGAAAAAAGAATGTTTCAGGAAAGAAGAAAGGCAAGACGAAGGGAAAAAGAGGCTGGAACTGTATTTTTCGGCAGGAATCCTACCGCGCAGCGACAAGTAAGAATGGAGGAAGACTCGAAGCAAATGTAAATGATTGAAAAGTAAGTGGTCCCATACACTACCTTTCGCTTGGAAATCGAACCATATCCGACCAATTTCCTAAAGTACTTTTTCCCGACTCTAAAAGGTGGAGCCAATCCCGGAAAAAGCATTCAGCGACGAAGAGCCGAATATTTAAAAAAGAAAAGAGGAAAGATATAACTGCGCTGGGCATGATTGAGTGAGTGCAATGACCTGATGAGGATAGCGTATATGAGTTCGACTATAATGCGTCTCGCAAAATCCCTTGATTCGTTGTGGAGATTCTGGTAACTATGATGAAAATGTAACCATTAAATACGTACCCCGTTAAACCATCGTGTAAGTGCATAACCATCGCATTATGCAGCAATAGGAGTTACACGCACGTGTTCTTTTAAGAGGAAAGTTTTGCAATGACTACTAATTTTGGTAAAATTTTCCACATTAGAGTTTACGCAGTGGTTTCCTTAATTTTTAAAACAAATTTCATCGATGATTTTATGATAATAGAATCACTATTATTCACAAAGCTATTTATTTTACACGAGAAAGTAAAATCGCGAGGAAACTAAGTTTTTTTTTAATTTGACGTTAACAGTGGATTGATTAAAATGTTTAATGGCATGATTTACCGTGAGTATTGAGAATAAGAACTAAAAAGCACGAAACTATTGGTGGGACACACAGTCCACGGAAATGGAAAAAAATGTTAAGTTCTATTCCATGAAAAACTACTACTCCCATTTCACATTCCAAGTCATTTATTCGAGCTCACAAAAAATAGACACAAAACGAACTGAAAGGGATCGAATTCCCAGATGAGCTGGCTGCAGGGGATTGCAGAGTATATTGTTTTAAGCGAGACAGGTTGCCTACACAAACTGAGACAATTTAGCTTTCACAGCAAAAAATGCATAGCACTGCCAAGGAATATCACTGAGCTGGAGTTTTGGTTAGCAATTTTTCACGGAGCTATGAGCGACTGATCATAAATATGAGATGGAGCTACTTTTCTAAATAATGAAGAAAGTGAATTGCTCATTTATGCATCTGAATGGAACTTTTCCAGTAAATGATAGTCATCTGCAATATTTATAAAGTTGAACAATCTCATAGCATGAGTCATGCAAAGACCATAATTTCATTTCTTTAACCTCACTTAAATTCTTACCTTTGCAGTCCTCACATAAAAAGCTTTTTGACTATTTAAGACACATTCCACATCAGAAAGTATTCGGAATGCTTTATAAAAAAGTATATTTCTTACGAGGTCAAGAGTAGGTTATACTGGCATATATTTTGCTCTGATACTCTTTCTATTAAATTATCTTTTAAATAAATTCAGAAACTTAATATTGAAATACTATAAATAAATCGATTTCTTGTTATGATTTTCATCATCTAAACACAGGCAACCATGCGCAAGGGCAACCAGTTGCTAAGAGATTACACATATACGAGCACGCAACTTAAATATGCATCGGCATAAATCTTATCACCTTGGAAATAAGTTAGAGAATTGAAAACAAATCATTTGGTGAAGTTTACTTCTTTCTTGCATCACTCAAAAAAATAATTATATAAAATAACTGATACATTATGCAAATACTTCTAGTGTGTCTCGCCACCACGGACATGTGGTCCTGCGCTATAGCGAAACAGATTGAAAGAGAGTATGTGGATGTCCATACAAAGTATGAATGACTCACCGACAGGGAAGATGAATCGGTGTATATATATGTTAATAGAATTACTTGCCTTTGAAAGAAGGAAGGGATACGAAAAAAATCAATTGGGGAACGCTTCGCACTGAATAGATATGCGAAATGATCAATGCTATCTTGATTTACACGAAACGAGCAGGTAATACAAACGAAATCAGATACACATGCTAAATATGTTTCAATTTCGTTCGCCTACTCCCGTTGCAGGCATGGTTTCCCTCTCTCTCTCTCTCTCTCTCTCTCTCTCTCTCTCTCCCACTCACTCTCTCTCTCTCTTTCTCGTCCCCTTTTCATCTCCTTCCCAGCCACGTGACCCTCTCGTTTCAATCCTCTCTCATTCCCTTTTTCCTTCCCATTTAACTCTCTCGCTTCTCGCCCCACGAGGAACTTCGCCACCCAAATGCAAATGACGGAACTGAATCCGACCTAGTCCTTTCGCATTAACCTGCGGAGAGAATGAGAATACAGGGTGTGAAGATGGAAAGCATTACGAAGAGAAAAATGGAATCAATCCAGTAGCTGGGGATTGCGAGAGGAGTGGAAACACAAAAGAGATTTAGGAGAACTGGTTCATACGGGCAAAATTGGGATCACGTCTCAATTCTATCTCTGGAAATCATTCAACTTCAGTTCAGACGCCACAGTAGAAAATGGTGTATATTTTTTTTCTCTTCGTAAATTAAGTCCAATGCGCTTACAACGGCGTCGATGCTCACGAACACGACAAATCATCTACGAAATTATCCTGAAAACACACTAAATCCATCGCGGTGAATATAACCTTGTATTGGAGGAGATATATTTGTCCATAAAGTAGCCTCTTGCTCCGCAAAAAGATAAACTGAGAACACATCTCATGTTCACCTCCAAACTTCTCTCTATAACAAATTCAATTCTCATTCTGACAATGAAGGGTACAACTGAGCGTTGAATTCAAGCGGTGGCACATCTAAGAAAGTGTTAGCCCAGTCCATGTCCTCGAAAAAGGAATATTTATTCACCGGATTTTTTAGCGAGATAAAAACAATTAGCCAAAAATACAGCTACCCTCTCTAATAAATAGGGTTTAATTGTTGGATTATTTTTTTATAATTCCTTAAAGTTCAAATACATAGTTCACTCCAAACCAGACATGAATATAGAATATGCATGTAATCTATATGAACAGATTCTTTAGCGCGTGATTAGATTTTATTTTACATAATTTTTAAATTAAAAAAACCGACCATGCGATTCTTTTTCCCAGAATTTGCAGAAAGTCGCCAGCAATTTTGTAAGGCGCTACCTACATAGGTCAACTTTCAAGGTCCTAGACGTCCACTAAACATTTTTTGTAGTTAAATTTGCCGATGAATAGACCGACCCTCCGCTCAACCTTCATATCGTTCTTTGTCTTTTCCTCAAGTATCATTTATGCATCTAGAGAAGCTTGGAAGACAAAAAAACCTCAACTAATCTTGGCCAAGGGCTGATGAAGATACGTGAAGGTCAACAATCTGGTATCAGAAACATTACATATCATCTATACTAATATATAAAAATAAATTGGTGCCTATCAGTGAGTATGCTTCTACCCTTCTCCTCGAAAACTACTGAACCGATAGAGATGAAATTTTGCAAGATTATAAAGTATATACTTATGAGTGCTATAGGACTCCTGCCCTTGCGGATTTTGGCGTTTTGAAATCTCTAATAAATATGGTACGAATCGCTGTATTCCCCCACAAATCCTATAAAAACAGTATTTATTTAACAGACTTTCTAATGTGGAATATAATATTCATATTTCCGTTCTTGAATCCGACTTCAATATTATTATTTTAAACTAAAAATTTCATCAAAGTTATTGGAATAAAGTGTTTGCAGAATTGCATCCGTTTTGACTGTCTGCGCCACTAGAGGCTAACTCAAGTACTTGCTATTGATGGTGGACGGTCGTTAACAGAACGGTATTATAACAATGCTGCTAAGTTCAGTGGGTTCAGTGCTTGGTTTGGGTAATCTCCATGTTTGGGTAATCACAAAGCTGTTTTGACATTTTATTTAACATAAATTAACTGAAAAAATCAAATGAATTAATTATTCACAAAGTTTCATAATAATCTATTTACTTGGAATTAAAGTATAATAAACTTTTGACAAACAAACGCGATGCAGTGTTAATTATCACTGCATCCTTAAAGTATCTTAAATTAGAATTTGTGAAAGTCAGCGTTTACGGTGTTTTCAATAGGCTCAGATCCTTTGTTTGCTAAATTTTGTAAAAGAAAATAAACATTGAGAAACGAAATACGGTCACCGTCTCGTGGTGTTTCTCGGGTAACGCTAAGAACCGCACACAAAGTTTTCTTCGCGGTGCGAAGGACGGGTAACAGGCTAGTAACACATCAATATTGCCAACAGTTATTACCTCAGGGAGAATATCATAAAGTATCCATTTCAATATGTAAATTTTATAAATATTCGACAATGGTGGATGCCAAAAATATCCAAGTGTATGACTAGCACCCTTATTACATATATTGGACTAAAATTACAATCCATACGATATCGTCACTGTAGGTGTAGCCCCGCATTGATGTGGGTAGCCTCGTAGGATCTATTCCCTGTTAAAAACACAAGGTTCCCGGAATGGGTAAGTTCTTTCTTCATTTTACTTGACGCTTCAAGGCCACCATTATTCTAGCACGTGCGCCTGTTTACCGTATTCTCCCTGCCGTATTTGCACGGAATAGGGTTCTGGAAGTAGCTGTTTTAAAGGACACCAAAGGACTAATAATTCCTTTGCCTTACTTTAACACATTTAGATCCAGTAAAGAGGGCGCTAGCTACCCTTACCATCTTCTGTGAATGCTTCAAGGTTAGCATGTCCGTGAAATTGCTCCAAAGAGCTCACAAAAGAAAGTATTTTTCACTCTTAAGGGGGGTCAACGCAACCGTGAGGCATGGAGAGAAGCGAGGAGATGAGTGCAAATACGGAAACCCTCGTCGTAATTACGACATTTGAGGGCAGCAGGTAACGTTTTCTCGGCCCCCTTGCTCGTCCGTGTGTCGGCAAATAAAATCCACGCCACTTCAACCTTATATCACTCGTAACCTGAAGAGCCCCAGTGTCCCGCGGCATCGCAAATGAAATAATAATGTAAAAAAAATAAAAGTAGAATCTCGAGGACTTTGCGCAGAGAGGGTCTTTAACAAAGTTTGTCCAAAGGAAGAGTGAAACTGAGTAAATATGTGAGCAAGCTTTAATTTCGAGGCGGAACAGGGTCGGTATAACGATAGGAAGCATCAATTCATCTCAGACAGAAACAAGTTGGGCAGGGATATTTACCTTCTACGCAGCTTAACTGGAAATAGCCACGGGTGAAAAATATTTTGAGAGAAAGGAAATAAAAAAGTACTACTCTCGTGTTCTAGAATGTGAGAAAAATTTAAATTAACTTAATATTAAAATAAAAAATCGATTATGTTTGCTGTGTTCCGAGGAGAATTCTCGAGAGTGTATTACAGCATATACGCATATATGTACACATATCCATCACACCGTACCCTTTAGGGGTTGAAAATGTCAAAAAACTTAATTCTCGGCGTTAGGCCTATAAAAAGGGCTCTGATTTTTTAAATAGTTTCCCCAATTCAGCCATTTCCTTGCAAACCTCTTTTACAACATGCTGGATCTAGGTTTTACTGAGCAGCTGCGTGTGTCAGTTAACATGATGACAGTTTCTCCCCCGTTACAGGAGACGTCTTGAGGACACTTCGACCTGAAGACGCCTCCTGTAACGGGTTAGAAACTGCCGTCATGTTAACTGACACACGCAGCTGCTTCGGAAAACCTAGATCCAGCATGATCAGCCACTGAGGAAGCATTCGCTCCAACTACTCTTTTACTACAGTTACACTCATTCATTTATTTACCCACGGAATCCTATTCTTAAAGATACATTAACTTTACTGAGCAACGAATTAACATCCACATATCTGAAATATATAGGAATAGTTTTAATTTTACTTTATTTTACATTACCTCCAAGCTATATCTTACAGCAGCGGTTCCCAAACTGGGGGTCGCGACCCCCAGGGGGGTCGCGGGCCGTTCGGAAAGGGGTCGTGAGATGAGGATTGTAATTACTTTAAAAACAATATCATTTGAATGTACACGTTGTTTGTTATTTTTAGGGTGTCGCGGCTAAAACGTATGGGCTAAAATGGGTCGCAGAAAGAAAAAGTTTGGGAAACGCTGTCTTACAGGATTACATTTGCGTTGTTTCAAACAAAACTTATATCATTTTTTCTTTAGCTAATTTTGTTTCTTGCAAGAGAATTCATTTAACGTAATATAATAAACTTCCTAAACATCATCTCCGGAACCCAAGGAAGGGCATATGGGTTATGAAAATTGCCATTCTCAGTTTGAATGGGCTACGTTTGCAACAAAAAATTAACCCGAAAAATTCTATTAAAACTGGTTATCACTGAGGAAAATTTTCAAAAATCATAATTACTGGCACTTCTAAATCAATATGCTACCCCTGTGAGCCACCGTATGCACGTGTGGCAGGGGAGTTTTGTACACCATCCAAGAAGAGGAAAAGGAATTGAGAGATTACTTTGAAAGATTCATTATCTTCAATCATCAAAGGGTCGCAAATATGTAAGTCAATAGCATCAGGGAAATCGAAGGAGGAAAAAGAAGCATAGGGGATGGTTTCTTCACATATAAATGTGTCGCTCTGTTTTCATTAGAGCCATTCATGCTGATGGGGGAGATGGAATTTGTCTACCTCTCTGTTCACGAGAGATATCCCTTATTTTGTAACTTTTATCATGCAGTTTTGGAGTAAACCACTTGGAGAAAAAAGCAAATTTCAGTGTCACCTTCTAAATCGATTGATTGAAGTTTTCCAGTAATATTAGCCTGGTGAGTAACCTCCTAGTCTGTAGCGCACTAACTTAGGTTCATGATTCTCGGCAAGGCAGTTCGATATGAACTACGCTATAGAATCTCCTAATAAAACTAAATTCCCACAACGTAGGTTTGTCTGAAAAGTTCTAGAAGGAATAAAATTAATCGTAAGTGAGCTAACTTTGCGGAAATTATCCATAGTAATAAAAAGTAGTTACTTTGTAAGTTTCCACACCAATTATTTTCACCTCAACCAAACGTTACAAATGTTACGTCATTTTCAACAGACCATATAAACCAAGGAGCTGTCAGTCTTTTATTTATAAATCACCTCTCAAAATTACCTCCTCTTCTCCTCCCTTTGAGGTGAAAATAAACAGAGTTAAAAATTACAAAGTAACTACTTCAAATTATTATTCTATAGGGAAATAAAAAAAAGAGGATAATTAAAAATACTGATTATTCAGTGGCTTTCTGGTCAATCCGGAAACGTTCTCGAAGTCCAGAACCACGCAGAATATAAAATGTCGACACTGACAGTAGACATCAGCCGGGCGAAATTAGGACCGCAAGGTGAAACTGAAGAAATAAATATTTCACGGGGAATACAGGAGGAGTCGGCACAGTTGGGGCGGGAACGTGGGAGCGGGGAATAGACTACAGAGAGGGCTGAGTGCGAATTGGCGTGATGGCTAAAATGGAGGCAACGCCTCACCCGGGGAGAATGCGGAACCATTAATCACTGGGAACAGAAGGGATGGCAGGAGGGTCACAAAGGGAGAGGTGTAAGAGGGGGGAAAAAGGGCCGAATGAGTGTGTTGGGTAGGGTAGGGCAGGGGAGAAAAGTTGAGAGCCTGAGGGGGAAAGGGAGAAGTAAATAAACAAAAGGGCTTGGGTTTTGAAGGAACGAGGAGAGATGCGGGAGGAGAAATGAGAGGAACGAACGAAGGTGAAGTAGGGAATAGAAAACGAACTATAGGAAGGTAAAGATCATCTTCTTTTTCTCCACTTCATTGTGTTAGGCTGCTCCTGTAACAATACTAGTCTTGTTCGATCACCATTGCGCTGAACACTAGGCTTATATTCAATATTATATATAATATATAGAGACATTTCTGGAGATACGGTTGTGTTCCATTATTAATAATTGATTACACCATTTTTTTAGTATAGAAAATACATTGTAATCTGTAATATTATATGCCTTGCAGAAAAAGAATAATTTAAATGCGCTGGTCATCCTTAGCCTAGGGCTTGTCTCGAGGTGCCAAGTTTGGATAATTTTTAAGTTGAAAATTCATGTCTTGCTTATTATTAAGATATAGTGAACCGTAGAATGACATTAATTATAGAAACACGAAAAATGAACACTCACAGTAACAAAATAATCTCAAATTTTCAGCCAGTAAGGTGAGATTTATGAAATGGTTTTCTCAATTGCTGTATGAGCGATATTCATATCGTTTTGTTAACTTAATATACATTTTTCAAAATAAAATATGTTGGGAGGCTAATACGAATTTTTTGTACAATTACACTAAGTTGCTTCTCACCATATTTGCTAAAACAAAAAGTTAATCAGTACAGCTAAGTCTTTCTTCTTTCCATAATATTTATTATTATTAAATAAATTATTATTAAATTATTATTTACAATTTTTAGCTGTAAGATGTATAAAAAATAGCATTCAATCGTCAATATATATTTGTAAAACCTATCCACAGGTAGGAAAAAATGTTTCACTCAACACACTGAACATAGTACTCATGATTAAGACATCTTAGAACATTTCTACAATATTTTTTAATGTACGACGCGTTTCGCCGCTTTACGGCATCGTCAGGTCAGGTACACAGGTATAAAATACAGGCTGACGATGCCGTAATGCGGCGAAACGCATCGTGCACTAAAAAATATTGTAGAAAAGTACTGACCTGTTTTAATCGTGAGTACTGATATTAGCAACTCCTACGAATTGAAGCCTGCCACGGTCAAGTATACACTGAACACAGTTTCATTATTGGAGTTTCCATTATTATTACAATCAATCAGTTTTAAAGACTTTTTATTTTTGGCAATAGATTTGTCTTTATAGTCCTCAACATACTAAAAGGCCATTTGGGTTTCCATTAAGTAAATTGTTATTCCAAATAAAACGTATTCTCTTATGGTTTAGTTTCACAACATATTTTGTAGTGTTCTGCCATATGACATTCATAGAAATTGTTCAAATCAAAGGTTTTGCTGCTCAAATTATTTTCGTGGCCCTGAAAATAAAAAAGTAATTCTATAAAGTACTTTTTTAAGAAGTTAACGTTCGCCAGTTTTGGTTATCATCTTGAAAAGTGGCACCAATGAGCAAACATCACGCCAGAAAAAGAAAGGAGTCATAAGCAGAACCTAGATAAGTTTTATTTCATAACTATCAATGCACTACACTGCTTATTGGTGTTTTAATGGTTACTGCAAATTGCTACTGATAAAATATTTACGATTGCTCTGTAGTTATGAAGTTTCGACCACATAATGTACTCATGAAATTAAAAATAGTTAAAAATCAGATAACCTACGACCACCTGAAGCATTGCAAATTCTTAGTGAATCATACATATTGTGTTCTACCGTTTTAAGGTCACAGACACCAGCACAAATGACTGCAAAATGGAGCTTTAATAAATCGGCTATGACACTTCCACCACCAAGTTAAAATCATAAAAATTCACATTCGATCTTTTTATTAGCTTATTTTCATTTCTAAATACGGGTTTCATGCTGAGTTGAGAAAGCCGCAATTGCCGAGAAGGTTCTGGAAAGCCACGCTTTATGCTCATGCTAACGTAAGAATGGTGTTATTTTTTGTTTATTATTTTTTACGAAACGTTACGAAAAAAGAGAATAAGACAGAAACAGGAGAAGAAAGAGACAAGATAGGAAGATTAGACAGGAGGAGGTCAACAGCAAGAAGGAGGATACAGAAAAACGGGAGAGGAAAGATTTATACGATAAGAAGGAAAGAAAGTCTTGACATGACTGCGGGGAGTTAAGACGACTGAAAAGGCCAAGGGTCGCAGGGAAGCGACAAGGGCAAACAGGGAAACGGAAGAGGCAAGGGACAAAGAAATAGGGAATTAACGGAGCAAGGTGATAGTTGAAAATCCTGGGGTAGAATATAATATATTAGTATCGGCCTGGTATTTACAAAAATAGGTGAATGTGGTGAAAGACTCATAAGAGGAGGAGTACTAGGAATTTTTCAGACTAGGAGAGCGCAGAGCATGGATATGGCAGAAGCAAAGGAGGTTACAAGGATAGGACAGTATGGAGAAAATTATAAAATTCCAAGCTAGTTTTCTACAACTAATGCCGAGAGTTGAGCTTTTTGGACAATATCTACCCCGAAAGGGAACGGTTTGATGAGTACGTATGCAATTATTTATTTAATATAGGGAAAATAAATACCACGTATCCAATCAGATGATCTTATTTGGTGTCTATTTTGGATGATTTGCAAAACTTTTAGGCCAAAAACTTGAAAATGAATTTGAACCACTGAAAGGTTTCAGTGAAATTAAATTCTGCGAGTGCAAAACTGCTTAATCTTTATGCGTCATCAGAGTTTAATTCCACAAAACCAGCATCAAATAAATATCAGTTAACACTACAACATCGCAACTAAAAGAATTAATCAATTCGTTGAAACCTGGTGGTGATTAAATTTTATTAGCGGAATTTCAAATTGCCTCATTTAATAATGTATTTAATAATGAGATCTATAAAATACAAACTGGATAGTATGTAGAGGAATGAATTAGTCTGAATGAATAAACTATGAATACATTTCCAAGGAATACGTTTGTGGTAATCCGTGATATTGTTCACGAATTTGTTCACGAGTTCACGATAAACACGAATACATTCAGCAATCTAGAATTCCCAATTCTCCCAAGATTCTTAATAGATGCACGGTAGTATCCCACGATTACCAAAGCTGATGGTAAAGCAAGGGGTTACTAATATAAAAATACTAAAAAAATAAAGCACCAAAATATTTTGCCTTCGCCAAGAATTGTGTTCCCAGAGAATTGTGAAGTTTTGTCTGGATTCATTAAAATCGATTGAGGATTACTACCACGGCTAAGGCTACTATATATATGCATGTAACGCGAACATTAATTTAAAAATGACTGCGTAGGTAATGGCCCATTGACAGACAGGAAGGACCATTTAGTTATGAATTATAGAGCATGAAAGTAGCATAAAGGCTTTATCAGTCAGAAAAATCTGCATTGGCTTACAGCTATGGAGCCATGGGCCATATGGTTTTACTACATACAAAGCTACTCTACCGCGTGAATGTATATTGGGTCAGAATACCTGAAGGAGTTATTGAAATAAGAATTAGAGCAGATAATATCAACCGCGACCACAGCTACAACTTGAGTAACACATGGAAACCAGTCATCTAAACCACTCAAATGACGCGTTTCGGCTCCATCAACAATGGACCACCTTCTAATTATAAGCATCAATTCCCTCGTTTTGCCAGATTTAACCCTGATGACGATGGCCGAGTTAGCTATTTTGAAACGAGACATCCTAATAATCTAAACATGCGAAACCCTTGAAAGATTATACGATATTTATCCAATTCCACATTCTTTCAGCACCTTAAGTGACTATCAGCACGTCACTGGTTTAATAACTTAGACTATCAGCACGTCACAATATACGTTTAATAACTTTGAAGTTCATTTGCTGGGCTACGTATTTACCCATACGCTGCATTTTGCAGGGTTTCAGGGTCTGCAGTTTTACACTGTATTTTCCATAGATGCATTAAAGCCGCGATGTAACCACTGGTACTTGCGGGCTGCACACAATGGAAACTTTTCGCTGATACAGTTTATGTAGAAAATTGCGTTTCACGGAAACGATGCTACCCTTTGATATACAACATACTCTGATGTAGTCGACTCTGGAATTATTTTATGCCCTTAAGCAACCTCAATACGAAGAAGAGCTGAGCAATGGCACTATATATATGATAAAACATGCAACAGGGAACATTTTGTTTTTTTAATATTGACTATATCCGCAATGGGTAATATGATGCTTCTTCCAAATAAACAGGTAAAGATGTAAATGATTTACGGTGTGAGGTGTAAAAAATGTAAAATGCAAGTTAATTGAGATAAAAGAAACAATATAACCCTAAAATAGTTATTTCCGAAGAAATTACATAGTACCTACATGAAAACCCCCAGTTAGTATAGACGGTGATAAAAATTCAGCCGTCTACGTAACAAATGTGATTGATAATTAAAGCGAAAGAACTGTACTTCAGTTAAATCTATAATGAAGAGAGATTTTAAATTATATTTTATTTCGATCACATATTTTACATCTTGCACCATAACCAAAATTTTAAATCCGTTTTTATTTACTTATAAAATATTTAATGCTTTGGCATCAAAAGTCGGCAAAAAGACAATAAATGTTGAACATTGACTGCTAAAATACATCATATTATAGAACACGCAACGCACACACGTCATTCTTCGTCCTAAAACAATAAAGTTAGAATAAAATAACCAATCGACCGTAGAATGAAATTCTCTAGCCCCATCAAGTGCTTCAGATTAAATACCAGAGCAATATTTATTCTCGATGGACTGAAAACACGGCAATATTTGGGAATAGGGAGAGAAAGGGAAAAGGAAATATAAGCAGAGAAGTCAAAAGTATGTCTACGCGATGCTACGAAACATCGACTGCAGCATGACGGATATATAGAATTTAAATTTGGTAGCGCGAGTAATGCGATGTATGGAAATTCGGTTTTATACGATATCATGCACTGCGCTATATGTATTTTATCAATAATATGTAATGAATGAATATTTATTTCAGACAACTCATATTTTTTCTACTGATGGAGTGAGCCATGTTTTATGTTTATAAATACTTATGTTATGGTGTGGTTCAACCGCTGGTAGTCTTATTCCAGTATATAAGGTACATACCTTAGGCTTCGAATGGTAATCGTAGCTCTTTTCTTGATCAATTTTCGAAGCATATACATTTTATATACCTACTGCAGTATACGATACATAACAGTGGAAACAGTTTTTTCATATTAAAGCAAAATCTCTCTGTCAGAGTGAAGCAACTGAAAATTTAATGTCGCACGGTATCGCATTTATATGTGAAGAGCAATATCAGGCGATAAAACTCATTATGCTATTCCGCACGGTTTTCAATGTCGCGATGTTAGTAGATTGACGCAAAGGAAAAAAATTATTGTCACGTAAAACCCCCTAGGAAAGATACTCACGACCAAGGTTTCATAACATACGAGCCTGAGACTAATTAGGTCATATTTTTACTTTATTTATTTGTTAGTATCTATATCGAAACCTGGATTAAAGTTGTTCTTACACGTGGAAACTTTGTATAAGTTTTCTTCAAACTAAATAATTTAATTAAAGTTATATTTATTTAAATACACTAAAATACATTGAAATTACATTGAAATTACATTGAAGTGTACATTTTATTTAAGGTGTTTACATTTCTACCTTGACGTCCTCCTCAGCCATAATAGGCTCATCACAAGCTGCTCATTTTGTACGCTCGATTGCACATTATTTAAATCGTAAACATTTTATCTAGAAAACAAAGTATTTAACTATTTTATTACGAAGGAATTCCACCAATTCACTGCCGATACCATTACAATTAACGAGTATCTTGTTGAGAATGTTCTAAATTTACAAAATATCGTCTGAAATATTTTGATTTCGCAAGTGACGGTAGTCACCTTGGTTTCCATCTCACTCGCCGGCTCAACTGAGAATCCTCCCCAGTTTCAGCGCCCGCTCACTGCTTTCCCGTCATCCGCATTGCACGGCAGTCCGTGTTCCTGGATTTCCGAGGGCGAGAGAGAGACGAGTAGGGGTGATGTATGTATCCGTGTGTGAGTGGCGCGTGGGGGGATGGGGGAAGGGTCGGAGGAGCAGCAATGCAGGCAGACGACGAAATGAATCCCAAGTGTGGAGAAGGGCGAAAGGGGGGAAGAGCAGGATACGGGTAGGGTTGCCAACCCCTGAAGAGTTAATGCCAGGAGAAGACCGTTAACCAAGAGTAGGTATTTCAGGGAGATTTAAGTTAAAAGCATGTTTTTAATTACCATTGCATATTTATTAACAATAAATGGGCTGCATAAATAAAACTACAATTTACAATTCGATAATATTGCAACTGACTCTTCCAAGAGTCACATAGTGATGGAATCGTATAGTAACTATCATTTTAGACGAATTTTGTGGACAACGGGAGTAGCCTTGGTTGAAAATCCACAGAGTAGAAAACCTCTATAGGGTGTAATGGCGCCTCGGTAGTTAATTGGATAAAGCACTCGCCGCGGTTTCAAGAGATCCGGGTTTGAATCCCAGACAATAAAAATTATTTCCTCGTGGATTTGGCACCAACCCTACTCAATGGTGAACAATGAGACAATGATTGAAACACTCATTTTTCTAATTAACTCTCATGCTGTTTCAGTGAAAATATGTTTCAAAAGAAACGAATTCTTACAGAGAGTTAAACGGTACTAAAATCTAGGTACCTTCACATGTTATATATTGATTTATTAGCAAATTAATGCCATGATTGAAGTCAAAATGCGTTGTTCAAATGGAACGCTGGAAAAGGTTTTTAATGGAACATTTTTTCGTCCCAAATCTGCATATTTCGTATCTTCATTTTGCTTTCTTTTTTAGTAGTTATGGAGTGTCATCGATGAAAGAAGTATTTTGTTAAAGAATACAAAGGAAAAGGTGGAATTTATTGCATATTTATACGGTACTACGAATACATGGTAGGCCGTTGTCCATCGTAAGCGATTCGAAGCGAATTTATAGATTGGGTCGAATGCTATGACGAAGTCCGGATTAGGTAGCTAGGTACGAGGTACATTGTGTATTTGATATTGATGTGGTATTTGGATACAACAGCAATGCGATTAAGCACATCAGGAAAGAGATTTTGATAGATAACCCGCTGGTACATCTTTTTGTACATTAATTAACGCCTGGGAATGGAGAAGGTGAGCGTTAAAGTATTGCCATTGTGTTCAAATGTACGCTCCGTTGAAGCTTGTGCGACATGGTATTGCATGCCTTAAGCGGAATTCTAAACGACATCGCCAAGTAAAAGATGAAAACTTTGAAACATTTCGCCAACTTCTAAATAAACGATCGGTTTCATCTAACCTTAGACATCGTTGATTCAAACTCAATCAAATTCAACAACGTCATGATTTCAATGTTTGATACCATACCATAAAATTCAATGAGTAAAACCATGCGATTTATCGCTTTTGTAATGCAAAATTTACATCGCTGTGCATTAGGGACCTTCAAACAGTGCACAGCAAGGTAAGAAAAGGAGCTAATACGTAGGTTTCCGCAATATTCAAACATCAATATCACGGTATTCGATAGAATTTGATTTTGCATTTCGCATCGCAACGAAATTCGATATATAGCATTTTCTGGAAGGCGGCTTTACACATGGAAGTTACCTATGCAGCAATAGCCTTGCAAGTCACCCGCAAGTAGTACTTCGAGATGTAAGCACGGACTTCTATGGTAAGAGGGATTGATTACGGTATTAATTGGTACACTACTGGCCACCGCTTATTCTTACACGGAAAATGGACTGGCATCTATTTTTTTTATGCAAGTAGCATTTTGATTCTGGAATAAAATTCCGTGACATCCAATAAAATCTTATTCATATGACTCCGAGTGGTGATTAAAATTGTACCCTTAACAAATACATTTGACGGTGAAGGATTTATTATTGGAAGCGAAAGATATTTGTATTTATCTGGGATTATTTTCTATGCAAGAAATTACTTAGACGTAAGAAAAATGACTGTTCTTTTACTGAATAAAGAGAAATCAAATAATTTTCATACTTAATATGCCTTAAGCCCTTATCCCACGGTAGTTCTTTTCGTAAATATATTCATGAAATCCATATTCATTAAATAAGTTTCATGAACGTTCATGCCTCGATGACACAAGAGCAGAAAAAATTCATGAATGTGGTGCTGACCGGCTGACGGTCTGAAACAGAATCGTTTATTGGGATGATAACTATGTGTAGAGTAAAATCGGTATTAAAAGAGCAAAAAGCGACTAGTTTTCCTCAGAGACTACGAGCCAAAGTATTTTAATTACTAGAAAGCCTGAAGTACAAACGTAATGTAATGCATGAGCAAACTTACTGACTTACGATTATGCTTATAGGAATACCAATGGAGCAGTCCCCTAATAGTAATGCGTGATTTATTGAACTAATGTATAATACTTGGTTTAGCAGCAGATGTTTACAAAAAGTAATTCTACTTCTATCTTTCAATTAAATAATATCACCAAATCGCTCAAATACACGATGTGAACAATAATTTCATCCGTATCCTATTTCAACTGGTGGTATAAATGACGGAATTCAATCACGTTTTCGTCTCAAGTTTTCTCTAGCAGGGTAATGGTTGAACCGCATTCGCGCAGCAAATTTAATCCTTGGTTACGTTTAGTCAAAATTTCACAGTGTTACCTAATTTACAGAAATTCACAGAATATTAGCACGCGCAAGCGCAGTCCGATTTAGAGGGTTTTCATGAATCATCTAGTTTATAATGGCTACGCGTACGTACGTATGATTCACTTGCCGTAGTGATTCAAATGCTCGCCTATAGATGGCAAGTTAGCTACCATATACGTTCTCCACTAACTGGCACGGCGCGAGCGTATGCATTTTTCAAAATGCACACAAAGGAAACTGCTTTTAATAACAGCTCCGCCAAAAATGTTATATACAAAGAAATCTCCGACATTTAGATATTTAATATGTTATCTATCATTACATATATTTTTTTAAATAAAAATTCACAAATTAATTTCTATTTTTTTATTCGCTTTATTCATTACCTTTTGGGTAGTTTTCAAATATGTTAACCTGTTCCAGGAGGCTTTTCAATTATTCTTGAATAAATTTACACAACGTTGACTTTGGGATTCCGGGTTTACGGATTCACGTACAAACTTCATGGCAGTTATACAAAATTTATAATCCACGAATGCCAGTGGAACTTGGAAATATTGAACTAATGTAAAAACGATCTACCAGATGCAAGAACCAGCGGTCGGCAAGCTATGACACGCCAGGTATCTCTCCGTATCTCTCGCCAGGTATCTCCACGTAAGGTTTGTAGGTGGCACACCAGGAAAACTGCAATTTAATTCAACTTTTGAAAATTTCCTTTCCAAAAGTTGAATTCCCTTCTCATTAACAAAATCTTATTTATAAGCATGTGATGGAACATTAGAAATAAATATCTATGAAAGAAATATTCGTTAAATATATGCTCGCATTAAATTTGAAGTTTTTCATAATATCTATGTGTTCCTTATGATTTTTCTTAGTTAAATTCCTACATGCAATTAATATTGGCAGTTATTATTTGTTTCATTTAGTTTGTAATCAAACAAAAGTTGCCAAATATGTATGTTTACCACTAATACATATCCAAAAAAATGTAATAAAATAGCATTATATCATGGTATAGGAGAACAGGGGTGGTCAGTGGTAGCAACTTCGACTTCCAATCCGAGGGTAACAGATTCAATACCAAATGACGGAAAATATTTTCTTGATTTTTGAAATATATATTACTGGAAAATATTATCCTCTGGAACAAGAGGATGAGAATTTTCTTCATCCTACATTCTACCCAGAACTACCCGGCTCCACTACTGACAATGAGAGGCTACAGTCTCCACAGGAGGCAATGATGGTGCAGGTCAAGAAGATCGGTCCGATATCAACTGCCACAGCTCCGGGTGAGAGTGAAGTTCACGGAATCGGACGGAGTACCGCGATGTAGAAAGCAACAGGAAACCACCACATTAGTCTCCCATTAAAGTGCAGGCATGCATTCATCCTTAATAATATAACATTGTCCTTAAGAAATCATAAAACGTAAGTGTTTAACTACATTGCATGCAAAGTGTGGCATGTGTACCCATATCGATTGCCGCCGCTGGCCTGGAACATCAATACAGTAGAGCGATACCTCTGGAATATCGAATATCGCATACGATGCATTGCAATATCACGCTGCCCTATTGAGCCGCAATGAGAACAGAGAGAAATCGGGGAGGGAGGGTTATGTGGAGGGGAGTGTAGACATTGACGTACGTCCGCCGGGGCAATTGCGAGGGGAAAAGTGGATGGGGGGGGGGGGAAACGACATGTTGCAAGAACATGACGCGGCGTTTACGCGCAGAACCTATTTACAGATAGCCATATGCAATTATGGACGCTTATACATGCATGGATTCCCTCGCTTTACGACCTGCTCTGGGAGTAACGAGTTTTCGGACGAGAGCACTCCAAAAATTAGGGTGGAGGTTTGAAGGACTCCCCCCCCCAGCCCCTTCCCCCTGAATCCCCTTCCAATTGTCCCCGCCCAAAATGCGGAAGTTAATGTCATAAGAACTATTGTTTCCCGCTGCTATGTGTCGCCCCGTCATACTATAATACATGTTCACACAATTCTTTCAATTGGACAAGGTTACCAACAAGTCAACTTTTCACGCAAAAGTAATTTTAAGGGGGGATATTACGAACGACGTTCGTTGACATGAAACCGACCGTGGTGTTCATTTTTCCATCGTATTCCCTCTATGGAGGAGTCTATTATGACTGATGGGAGGTTCAAGTGTCCATTGTTGAGTTTTTTAACGGAATTCCAAATGGTTGCGGCTTACTATAGGTGTTTATTTTCATATTTTATAATCAAAATAGGAAAAATCAGAAAAATACAGGAAAAAATTGCTTAAAGAAGATTTTATAAGTTTTATTGTGTACTTAAAAATAATTATGGTCGGTCTGGAAGTGAAATAATGAAAAAATGTTGAAAAATAGCTCTCTTCTAATTAGCTGCCGTTGACGTTATCTGTTTTTAGACCACAATTTTAGTTAGTGTAGTTTAAGATTTTTAAAGGGTTTGGTCGAATATTCATATCACTACAAACCTATTGCCGACCTTTCGATTACATTGTAAATCTTCATAATGGCTGTAAATATCAACGAAAACCAGATGAAACACCACAGCATCACTTAAGGTGGATCCACCGTATGATATACTTATATGTCATTAAATTCATATTCTGTGGAGTTATAGAAAAATATGTCCCCTTTCTGAGTTAACCAGTAAACATTTACCTTTCGATAAAATTCATTTTCAATTCATATTTCGTGGACTTATGGAAAAATGTATCCTCTATCATATGTAAGCAGTAAATATTTACCTTTCGACACTATTTTTTCAATTCACATTCTGTGGACTAATATAAAAATGTCCTCTATTTGATGTTAAAAGTAAAGTAAAGTTTTTACACACCGTTTCTCGCAAATCTAACTTTAAATTACGTGGTGTTAAATGCGAGAGTGGAAATAACACAGGAAAAAATAGTATTTGCCTATCTAAAATAAACGCCATTTTCGCGAAAAATTGTTTATTAGACTCGAATACTCACGGTAAACTGAATAAAATAAATGCGTCTTTATACACTTTATTTTTTGAGTTATTAGCTATTAACTGCTAATAACTGAAGTATAGTTTTAACTAACGTATTTTTATATTCATAGAATCCAACTGTAGCGTCATTTCTAAAGAATTGACATAATGAAAGGATGTTTTTGGAAAGTTGCTCATCAATGAATTGGATCACATGTGTACCTCTTAGCAAGAGTTACACATGTGATCTGAATATAAAAATGAGCTTGTTAAAAATATACTCGTGGAATAATATACACGTTTTGTTTCTTAATTTTGGTTTACAATGGTTAACACCTGTCATTAGCAAAGGAAAATTTTTTAAAACCATTGAAACAAAAGGTTGGTATTCAGTATTTGTTTTTACTTATACAGACGCGGTGAAACCTCCTTACGCTATGCTTAATGTGCGCCATCAGTTTCAAAAATGATACATAGCATTGCTATCATAAAACAATCACATTACATCCCACCTCTAATTAATTTGTTCTTAATCCAGAGTTTTTCGCGAAATGTTCTACTTCGACAAGGTCCAAACATCGTCCGTTGACGGCGCCTTCAAATTTCGGCCTTCGCATTAGGTTCCAGTACGCAAGAATCACCAAACTTCGGGAAGGAAACACCACCGTCGGTTTCCCTTTCGTTAGAAATCGCTTTTGCAATTTCGCCCTAACACCCTAACGGAATCTCTTTGGACATTTTTCAAACATCAAAAATATTTCCGGTTCTTTCGGGCAGATGCACACATTTGTGGTATCCTTTTATTTTAATATTTAATACATTAATCCAATGCAAAGGAAGAAAGCCCCTTTGAAGATTACACAATGACGTCAATGTAACAACCTTGAATTTCTTTGCATTTGAAACTTATGCATACGTAACTTCAAACAAAAATACTTAAAAGCGCCTTTTGTTCTTAGATCACCAATTTTCTTAACATAATCTTGAGTTAAGCAGAGAACTAATCTAATGCATTTTCAAGCGCACTTAAAAACGTCGTAAAGGATATAAAATCAAAATAAAACAATTTCATTAGGTATTGCTAAATGTTTCACGGAGTCATCCAATACTTTTTTAGCGTTGAGATATTTCTATTTAATTTTTACATCTTATGTAAAAATTAAATATACATATAAATATATATCTGTCTTATTTCCTTCTATTTAATGCGGAGAATAAAGAACCAAAATCTTTAAATTAAAATGTCGATCGCTACATAATTAGACCAAAGCAATTATAAATTTTCACGAGGAATTCAGGCAATACGGGAGATAAAGGGCCATAGTTGCCAGTGCGTGAAACACTACCATGAGCTTCAACCTGCACTCGAGATGGATGTGCAATTTCCCTATACACAACTATTGATTGCCTTGACAACAGAGGCAATGTGCAGAATCCATCAGCATATATCCATGATCATGTACCTACGTGCTCTTCTCCTGTTACTCTGATGTAAAGCATATTCCCAGTGTAAGATAAGGACGAGTGATAGATTACCGTAATGTATACGGCAAGGTGGTTTTCAAAAAGAACCCCAAGGAGTCTACATTACGCAATCCCGTATCTTCTTTGATTACCACTTGCTAATTATGCACGCACTTTCCCCTGGCCGAAATAATCCATTTTACGGGAATCTCACTTAGGGATTACTCGATCAAGGAACGATATACAAGCAAAGCATCCCTTTCATCAAAACTAGAAGTATCTGTTGCAACATATAAAGCGTGAAAGAGGTCCCACGGTTTGAGACCATAATGAATAAAATTGGAGGAAAGTCCTGCCTGCTCCTTATCTACTACGTCAAACCATAATTATTTATCCATTTTATAATCAATCCAGAAACAGCCAAGCTGATCTTAAAATATATAGCTAACAGTTTTAAATAGGTATGACAAAATTATAAGAGGTACCAACAGAAAAGATTTTGGTTGTACAATGTGACATAGGTATATTGAACAGTAATTGAATATTGCTAGCATAAAAGACGCAATAGTTATAGAAAACCGATAATCTAATTGCAAAATAATTCGCTTGGACCTGGTTTCACATATCTGTCTAAGTATTTTATTGGCTTGATAACTGAATATCTGAGGACATGAGCTGTGTATTAGGAGATGGCCAAAGAAGGGAGCAGAGAATCATTATTTTAATTAGAAAAACTATTTTAGGGAAAGTTATTGATCAGTTTTAACAGTTTAGCTTGTTTGCCGGAATAGAAAAATATTTCGTAACACAATATGAAATGCATTATTTTGATAAATTCTTATAAATAGTCAATATTTCTGCAATATTTTAGTGAGAGAGATGATAAATGGCCAATATGACAATGCACACAGTTAACTCACAACTACTAAATAGCCGGTGAGGATATGACCTTCCTTGTGTATATATAATGTTGATTAGCCGATAGTAGACTGGGGATCATTGTGAGCTTCAACCATTACGGTTATATCACATCATCTAACGTAACCCGTGATCAGGGGGGTTATTCTGTACTTTCACCCCACGGAATATGCCGTCACGGATCGCTCATTTTATGGCAAATATTACCGAAAGTGGAGTTTTAACCGTGCCCGCCAGACGGCGAGACCATAGACTCGTTCATTTCAGCCGAGAATGGCTCATTTCCAGTTCTTTCGGTCGTGGAATATGAGTTCTTCGAGAGCAGAATAGGTCAAATGAATCGTTCATTTGAGTTGGTGCTCTTTCGAGAGTGGAATTACAGAATAACCCCCCAGACATTAATCCTAAGTTAAACGAAAAGTATTTGCTCGACGCAGAGTTCGAACTCGCCAACCTCAGGTTGCCAGGTGCCTACAGGCTGATGTAGTTTTCAAAACTCCGAGTTCTGAGTTTACCTCCCATGAATATGAAGGCAGTGTTTTGAATATGATGATCATGGAATTAACACAGTATAATGAGATTATGAATATCGAGTTCAACAATATAATGAGGCGTAACTAGAGAAAATTAATAACCCTCTCTCTGACTTTTATAAGCCGATTAAAATTTTCTAAATGTTTTCACTTCATTGATTCAGTTTCTTAAGTAATCCTGATTGGCTGGTTATGAGGGGGAGGCAACCACAGACATTGGCGACATTAAGGAGAGGTTGGTAGGATGATAGATTTACCTGGTAAATGGATGAAGGATGGAGAGAACACCGGAGTAGGAATAAGTCTGCTATTAATAAAAAGCGCCAAGGGGACCTAAATATAACGTCTCATCCTAAGGACGCTGTACTTAGCCTAGTAGTGCTCTCAAACACCCAAGTAGAAGTCGGGTTTCTGAAAAAATCTTTAAAAATCCCTGCCATCCGTAGGGTGTGGGTTTCAATGGATGGGAAGCCAATACTTTGGGCACCTTACCGACACGATCCCCTTCGATAATGTGGATCGAAAGTTCTCGTAATGAAATTCTGAGAAAAAAAAAGTTTTACTTCGTTGCAGTCATGCTAAGAAAAAGGATGAGGAAGTAAAAAAGCAAAACAGAAAAGTATGAGAAAAGAGTTAATGCCTTGAAAGGAAGGGGTACATCTAGAAAGTCATTGATAAATGTAGTCGACGCGACTCCGATATAAGGAGTATTAGGACTTTCAGGGAAACAAATTGGTGTGAATAACACGGTGCGTGGATGCGATTGTGTATGAAAAATAAACCAGAGATGGTGCAAATAAAAAAGAATTAAAAGATGTCTAGTAAACTGTAATATGGGCTTTCTAAGACTGCGCTCTTCATTAAAAGAAAAGAAGGGAAGAGCAATACGTACATTAATTCCCAACGCACCATGAAGCGCATGACGCAAGGCATCAGTTCTGTGAGAGTTTCATTTACACGAGGGCAATTTTTAGATAGTAGGAGAATGTGCTCATTTATTTTTTTTAAAGAAGAAAATAATAAAATTGATTTATAGCATTAAAAAATCCTTTAATTTGACTTTCAAAATGCATGAACCACTTAAGATTCATTAACCACCCATGTAGATATATCACACTGTGATTCACAAATTGATCCCTTATCCTAAAGAAATGCTTCAGAAATATGTTCTCATTTAAAGCCAATGCTGGGTTTGCCAAGGAATTACAAATTTCAGTTAAAATGGTGAAAAATGTACGATTTTTTATGCGAAAACGTAATTTTTTGTCAAACAGGAAGCGTAAAAAGAAAAATTGAAATGCAATAATTTAAAACTTTATTCTTTTAACTATCTAGTAGTGAAACTATCCTCCTTCAGTTTTAAGTATCTAACTATAGTTCATATCTATCCTATGAAGTCGAAATCACAAATACTTGCATGGCACGATACCTTGCTTTGGCGAATTTGCATTGTAACTTAAAGTATCTGATCAATAATGGTTTTTATCTGAATATCTGCCAACTTCATCTTTATCTCATCGAGTATTTTTATTTATTCATCAAACTTCTATCTAAATTGGCACCTCCAAAATAAAACTACCAATTTTCGATGGCAAAATTAGCATGTACAAATGGAATTAAACTCGCAACTATGTAAAGAATAAATACTCTAAGGGTGCGATACCCAAGTAGATGATGAATGAGTAGGAGAGTTTAAACTACCTGCCCCATTCTCATACAAAATGCGGGATATCGCGATCTTATTTATAATTGCATTAAATATTACAAGCTTCGCAAAGGAAATAGAGAAATAAGGCATGAATAATTCTTTGAAAACGTAAACTTAATCGTTTAATTATGTTATACATTCATCCGCTAACCAAGGCTAAATTTTTCGAGTTACTTAAAAAAAGTTTAGCATTATTGATTACCCCTAAATTCACGCTAACAGCAACTGACCTGGCAACACAACCACATGCATATGCTTACTGCCCGCTTGGAGATAGATCCACATGCGCGATTAAACTGCTTGGAGCAATTTGACTTGATTTTCTAGGAGCCCCTTTGATGGAGCTACAGCAGCTGTTCAGGTCATGAAACCGCTTGATCTGGGAATAAATTAACTAGAATGACCAAGCCGGCCGATTCAACTACCTGTGCATATTTGAACACTCAAGCAGATGATTGGCAATAGTGGAAGTAAATTGGATGATTTATTGAGTGATTTTTCCCATGCTGTACAGCGACCACGCAGAGTTCTAGGAATATTTAAATGCATCCGATAAAGGGAAAGAGATTAGCAAGAGTAAAGTAGTCAATGAATCAAGGCTTTCGCTGAAAATTTTATAAAAATTGACTTATATATGCATGTAGAGTAGATAAAGATAATCCAAGAAAAAATAAAACATCTGGATCAAACAGGGACGCAGCCAAGGATCTGTTATTGGAGTAGCATACTCAAATGGACTGATTCCACGATACAAACGCATGACCCCATTTTATGGCATAAGGAAATCTAGTTACCAAGGATTTGATTCCTCTTTGAAGGCACTTGCTTCGAAAACTAATCCGACTCCAGGGAAACATTAGGTAGCCGAAGGGATCATCATGATCCGTTCAACCCAGCAATATACCCTATACCGACAGCTTTATCAGATTATGTGAGGCAATCATCGTTTTCAGATATAAATGTAAGTAGCTGAATGGAGATCGGACTGGCTTAGTGGCCTGCATATAATCGTCCATGACGAGGTCCCTGATCCCTGAGTAGTATCGAGACCTAATCTTAGGATCATTTGAGGAGAACATCAAGCAAAACATCAGGATTGAAGAGTTTGTCAACTGTAAAACAGGCTTTTTTAATATAAAGGTAGGGGATGCAAATGCCAGAAATTTTACAATACTCATCAAAACTCTCATATCCATGCAGTGATGCAAATTATTAAGAGAGTTTGAGCTTGTATTATTTTTTTTCTACTTATGTTAAATTCGTTTTAAGACAACAACCAATATTTAATTAAATATTTTCTACAGCTTTCAGATCTAGTTTCATCATTAATCATTCGCTCAAATCCCAACAGCATAATGAAGAGCATTGGACCGATGAACGATATACTCTTGCATACTCACACTACACACTATAAACCTTTCCGTTTCTTATACAGTCCAGGCAAAATGCAAGTCACCTTATAAAAAGTAGCGATATTCATGATGAAATAAGTTGAAACTTTCCTCTTTTCTCACACTGATTCAAACCGGCCAAGAGACAACTTGTGTCTATATCAAGATCCATAATACCTAAATATTGACACAAGTTTCTGAAACCTTGATTGGTTTCCAGTAAACAATGTGAGAATATTACAACTTTTTCATGAATTTGATAACCAATATCTAGGAAGACGACTTTGGGCACCCTTTTATCCAGTCGAATTTAATAATTTATTTTTATGAAGACGAGGCCTTATCCTTTTGTGTTAGTCCTTAACCTACGATATTTTTGGCGTTGATTTGTTGCGTGGTTCCGTTTACCAACGATTTATAACACCTGAATAAACGTTTATACCGTGCCTCATTTTATGTAAAACATTTAATGAATATTATCGTCTTAGCATCAGTGTCTTCTCCCCTTATTTCCAGTTCTTTCATCGCTAGTGAAATTGATACAGCAGGATAGTTAGGCACTGCCCGAACATGAGTAATCTACATTAAATGAATCAAACACGCGGCTTGGGAACACATCCTCAATTTTATAAATCACTGCGATTGCACAAATGATGTGGTCCGCAGTCATGTGCACGGGTGCAAAGATTTACACTAAAGAGGGGGAAATTTGTCATGAGAAAACCATTTGAGTTGACCGGGATACGAACCCAGGTCTCCCAATCGCCGGTCAGGTGTGTTATCCAGTAGCACTATCAAGCCGTCTTAATTTATTACGAATTTCAGCGGGGGATTATACGAACAAGTTGTTCTCGTCCCCAGTCTTCATTGTAGCACAGGACACGTTTTCCCCCTCGTTGGTATACGTGTAAATATATCCTCATTGAACATTAAGTATAAGTATGCTAATATAAAGTATTCTTTGTACTTGTTGCGGACTTAACGTGCTTACCCTAACTTTACTCGTAGCAGCCTTGACCTTATGAACACCACTCATAAAATACTGACAAGGTAAAATCGTGAATAAACTGTCTTTGATTGTTGAAATGTTTTTCATAATTATATGTACTGTAACTTAATATAACAGCAGAGTAAACATACGCAAGTTGGGTTATTTACAATCTTTTTCATATTTCCCCACTGTGCTCATTTCCGGTCTACGAATATTTTACTTTCAAAAAACATTGAGAGGAACGAGAAGGAAATGGATTTACAATAATCACAAAACAACCTAGCTTTACATGGTCACAAATCGAAAAATATTCTTGGTTTAGTGATGTAATTTCGTCCATCTTATGTATAAATTTATTGCGTTAGTCATAATTAGTAGTATTACGGTTGTCATCTTTCTGATATCTCAGTTTTACATAGGAGAGTTCAATCTTTTAATTTCTACGGAATAAAAAAGCATTTAATCTTATAACTAGGTACTTGAAATTACGAATTTAAAAAGAGAGCATAACGAATGCGTCTCGTTGATTTGGCAATGTTAAGAGAACGGATACCACATTCACGGAAACAATGGATTATGAGAATGGATCACGGAACACACATGATCATACAAAAGATGTTATGAGAGAAAGTAAGTAAGCTAAAAAAAATGAAGAACTAATATGATGGAGGAAAACTGTTATCAGCTTAATAAAACAATGGGTAGATACGGGGTTAATCGAGGATATGTGAGTCGAGATGTGATAATGTATGTGCAAGAAATGGATAAAATGAAATACGGCGAAGAAAATATGCATATATTCAAAGTTACGCTTATGCACCTTTATGTAAAATTACAAGGTAGAGAGCCTGTTGGGTTGATGGGGAACAGGAGGCACAGAAGCTGTGGGGACAGAAACCCTGTAGGGTCCAGTCCAGTAGGGTAAAAGGGTAGGACAAGGTTGATTACATGGGTATGGGAAGGATAGCTTCAGGGTAAATATAGGAATAAGAGCCCCATAGGGTTGCGATATTGGATGTTCCATCGGCATCCCTCAAACTATGAGTTCTTCTCTATTGCGCCAAGGGGTGATTTGGTTGGCTTACCCCACTTTGAAATACTACATCCCCTCTCTCACCAAAACACAATAAATGAGACGCAGTTATGGACCAATGTCACAAAACAGCTCAAGTTCCTTTTAGATTTTTTCACAACACGACGGTCTTTACTGAATCGCGTATCGTGTGGCAAAGATTTCTCGTACGCAATAGGATTTTGAACCAATCCTGTTCATGAAGGCTACACATTCAATAATAGAGTTCATTTACTCAGTTAAGTGTAATTTCAAATTCATTAAACATGCCTTGCTCCAGAAAAATATAACAAAAGTTCCCGAAAATGCCACGTCTAAACAAAAACGGGTAGCAATATTTTATGGCGTAACTAGTCCGCTTCGCGTAAAGTGTTTTTTTTATTAACAACGGAGCTGCCGGCACTTCTACACACGCGCAAAATACTTTCAGGTAATGTAATTCACAAACACTTTCAGGTGATTTTTTGAGAAATGTGAACTGTGGTTACGTAAAGACCATTTCTACTGGTTTTCCAAAATTAGATACATGTTAACGGATTATTAGAAACAAGGCGAAAGTAAATCTTTAAAAGTAAAGTAAAGCTTTCGTAGGTTAAAATAATGACAGCAAACTCGTTAGTAATAAAACATTTACTTATTGTAGGCTATGCGCAAGTACATAATTCAGTGTTTACTTTTAAGTGACGTCAAATCCAATTTCAACATGTTGGCATGCCTTTTTAAACGCAGCGTCTGAATACGTCTTTGTGAAGAATTTTATGGTCAACATTACCTTATAAATATCACCACTGACGAACGTTGATATTCCTCTTTCGACGTTAGATTACGAATGCAAACATTTAAAAAACATAAATACATAATTCTATTGTCAGCCGGTCCTACTTTTGAATTATTTCCTTCTTTCTATGACTTTTTTATAAGCAAGCACCAATCTTAGATGAGGAAGGAAACCCAGAATTTCCCACAGGACGGAATATGACTAGCTATAATTACATTTATTGGCGATCGTACTATGGTAGGCTCAAATTCCTAGGCATTATATTTAAAGGTGGTTACGATACTTCCATTAGTACTACAAGCCTACTGCAAAAATCATGATATGAATAGAACCTTAACTCTTGGAGTGCATCAAGTCAACGAAAAGATTAATTTTGCGTTTAAGGTTGACCAGACATTATTGAACGGAGCCCAAGTGAAGCTTGTGACCTGGAGCATGCCCTATGTGAGCAAACCCCATTCAATACGCACTCATATACCCTGCGACGAACCAGCCCCTTCTACCACGCTCGGCAAGATAGGAATCCTTTGACGCATGGATACTCTTAATTCCCTTCCATACCATTTATATCGGACACCACGAGATGTTTATGGTGGGGAAAAAGGAAGTAGATAGAGATCCAGGCCAAAAAAACCTTTTTATTTTACGTCCCAGAACGTGGGGTGCACCATAAGAGTTTAAATCGCGAGAAGATTTACAAAGCGACATCGGGTAGTTCTTCCAGCAAATAGCATTTCTTACTTATGCGTATCCTCTGGTGGGATGGCTTTATTGGTGGGGGTGGGAATGGTCGTTAAGTTCCAGTGGATTAGAAAAGGTCCGGGACTTTAATTCGGGTCGAATCCGGGTCAGGGGGAGTTTTTAATCTAACCCCAGACAGGCTCGAGGTCTTTGGGGGGACGGATTACCCCTATAACGTTATCCAGAGCGAACGTTTCAGTTTAGTGCGTTCATTTTCCCTGTCAAATTCGAAGAGAATTAATTAAATTCTAACGATTCAAACGACCTCCCTCTCATGGACATGGAACTACTAAAGCCTCTCCAGGGATCCATGAATTAGTGTTTCATGGATAACCAAAAATGTATTCATTCTACACTAAATTTCATAGATAATTACGCATTAAGATACGTAGTTCAATGAAAGTAGGTTTCTGAGAGTTTAATGAAAGTAGGTCTACCTACAGACCCTCAGCGTACGTCCTGCCCTTCTTTATTACGTCCATAAAACCTATGCCCATTCTTCCCCCTCCCTGCTTATTCCACGTCCCCCTAAGTAACCCTTCGCCCCTCATCACTACCTCCAACCACCTAACTCGCCTTTTCTTAATCTCATCCTGAGGTTTCCGTTCCTCTCCCACCATACCAAGCACTTCCTCATTTGTCTTCCTTTCCTGACACCGCACTTTCTATACTCTCCTCCACACCCACGTCTTGAGTGCCTTGAGCCAATTCTCGTCCTCATTTCTCAGAGTCCACGTTTCTGTCCCATACAAAGCTCTCTATCTCATACAGCATACATAAAGCATACACTCTATATCAAGATCGTCATCATCATCTTATTTATATCCTTAACCAAGGTTGCCGTAGTCAGCTCCCTTCCATTACTATACGCTTTTTGTGCAAGCGCTATTCTCCTTTTAGCCTCCTAAGTCTTTGTTATAATTCCCATTTTCCTCTATCGTACTGCCAAATTAATTAAATAGCTCTACTTGCAATGATTACAAAAATTACTGCGTTTTAGTTATTATCAATTTATACCTTTATTTACGTATTTTTTATTATTTTTGACCGCTAAAGGTACTGACAATTACAGAAGTATATATATTGCTTAATATGCATTAGATGATTTGTAGATGTGTCTGAAGATAAGTTTAATTTTCAAAAATTTAAGCTAAACATTGTTATAATACCAGTAATTTATCGCCAGCAAATGGCACCCATTGGATTACTGACGTGTGCTACACAATAAATCAAATAAATATGTTTAAAAAGTTTAAAAACTAGTATGCTATTTTCAGCTAACAGCATCCGTCAGAGCTTTGAAGTTTGTTACGCAACAAAGTCACGAACACGGATCGGGTTAGTGAGCTTATTTGAGTCATTAGGAATATGAGCTTTCTAAACGCATCTGCCTGGGTAATTTCCAGTAATCTGAATTATTTGCATGTAATTTTGTTTTCCATTAACGTTATTTAGAAACTGATTGCTAGTCTCTAAAGTGCGTCTATAGAAACACAACCACGAGCAAATAATTAGGAATATTCAACATTGTCACTGAGTACTTGAGTAAACTGGCACTCGACGATCCGAAGTCTGGCATTAGTTTTTGCTACTCAGATCGTAATCATATTAAATTCTTACCTAGATTCGATTACTTCTAGTGAGATAGCAAAATAATCAAAATAAATGAGTAAATTTTTCATATTTATTTAAGCTGTTCTGAACATATTTAATCAGATTATTTAACCGTAATTTTGATGAAATACCAAGCTTTCTAACACTCGTCAACAAAGAGTCACAAAATGCCTCAAACTTGTTAAGCCCAAAGGTTGATTTCATAGAATTTCAGCCTCATCACCCCGGATTAATAAATACTTCGTCTCTAAACATAGACGACATAAAGGCCGACGTGATATAGAAATCAAGGCTTCAAGCACGTAAGGGGCAGAAGATACTGCCAATATGCTATCAGAATCCGTTCACGGGAACCACACAGCAGCAAAGACAGCGAGGGCACCGATGGCTTGCGCGGTTCCGCGGTTTTGTTGGCTTTCCCGTTCCCCAAAGCGTTCTATCTCCGAAGATTAGCACTTGGCTGGATGGCGATATGGACGCATTATGGCACGGGTGAGACCCCTACACACGCTCACACGGCAGCCACGATGGAGATTTCCAATCGGTCACGGGTCCGTGAGGGCGAAAGAGGGACGATAGGACGGAATGACATCAGCTCTCTGGGACCCCCCAAACAGGGCCGCCAACATTCCCGAATCCACAGAAACTGGAATAAGATTATTTAATTCTCCCGCCACCCGAAGAGGGGTAATTTCCTTCTCCTTCTCAGTTTAAATAATAATATATGAAAAACTACTTTTCATTATAATCATTTAGGACAATTTTTAACATTTCTCTCCTGTTTTTCATCACAAATTTACAGTTTTCTAAATGTTTTGACTTTATGGATGTTTTTACAACCCTAAAAAGTAATTAAAAAAACAAGAAATGTAATTCAATGACAGGAATAGAAAGGTACACTTAGGCAAATTTTACTGTCCTCAAGGCAAGTTCTTCGGTGTTTTAATGGTAACCGCAAAATACTTCTAACAAAATGTCCGCGTTGCCACTAAGTAGTTGCGACCCAATGCAATAGAACCATTACGATAGGACCATAAAGATTAAAATCGCCTCCCCTACCACCAGATGAAGAATTGCAAGTTCTTCGTAAATCACTCAGCATCTAAATTCCTCTCATAATGTCTTAACTTTATTGTATTCTCTACCAGAATTTTTATTAAATATTTTTAAAAGTAAAAAAACTTGAGTTTGCATTTAGTTAGTTTTGTATCGTCTATTTCGTAATTAATGTATAGCCGCTATCAAACCAAAGTATTTAACTTTTATGATATATGCCAATAACAATGTCATTTAAATTTTCATTTGCTCTGATATCTGTCCTTTCAACTAATTACCTATAATAAAAAAATACTGAAATAATTATACCTTATCTAATAAAATTCAAGACAACTGCACATTACTGATAATATGTTGCGCAAGCATGTCTTTTAGTTTGCTCATTAAAGCACACTGATATCATTAACATTTGCAAATGTCTGCTCTTCATTGGTGCCTAATATAATTTCAAGGGGCAAAGGTAAATATGAATTTAAATTTATAAGGAGGAAATAAAATTTATTTAAATGTATTCTATGACTCCGAATTACATTTCTAATGCATTTAAAATGCCACTGAAAAATGGATTTTGGATAGACTATATTAAATTAATTTGAAAAAATCGATTTTGAGCAGATTTGAATGAATGCATCTTGAACACATTTGCTAAAAAGGATTTCACCCGGATGGTTTATAGCTACCCGGAATTTTCTACTCTGAGAACGGACAATTTCTGGAATCAACTACTCAAGGGTTGGCAGCTCTATTCCCAGATAGGTTCGCACGCCAGGATAAGCCCGACAAATGCATGCCGCACCACGCCGTTGCCCTTAATCGAATTCCCAAAGGCTGGGATGTCACTGCAAAGTGGAAAGGGTCATTCATTTGAACCCAGGCTCACGACAACCCGACTCTAAGAGCCGTCAAACAATTTTTGGAGTACTACCGGGAAAACGCTCGAACCGTCTGCTTTTGGGACGAACTCCGACCTGAAAATGATTTCTTTTTGTGATATTGCGTTAGTACATCAGTGCGATTTGTTCGGAGCGATATGCATGTGGCGGGTAGTGCGATATGGGGGGCGATATTCGCAATGTGGCGGGCAGTGGACGATATGTAAATCACTCGTCTGAATTTTAAAACTCTCCTGTGAAAACAACTTTTCAAATTGCAGTCATAGATTTTCCAATAACACAAACCACCCAACCAACTTTATTAACTAATTTAAAAACCAGCTTTATTGACATGCAACTTACATACATAACCTCATTCGTTGATATTTCGCATGAGCGAGCGTTTTTTGGTCCATATTTTCAATGCGTGATAATTGACCTCTCAAAGTTATTTCACCGTACATATGATCGTTAAATGAGAAAATCATCAGCTGTTCAATATTGCATTGTCCTTTATTTAGTCAACTTGATGCCTTTAAATATTTTTTATAACCAAAGAAAACTATTGTTTTCGGTGAATACGAGGATTTTCTGAGACTAGAGATAATTATAATGGTCTTCTAATAATAATCTGAGGTCACCAATTGCTTCTTCAACCAATCTTTCGATAGTCAATCACATCTGACTGTCAATGAATTTTTTTCGGAAATCGACTTTGCTATCATTCTACTATCTTACTCAACCTCAATTATTGATTTTTTGGAAAAGCATTACAGCGATTATTTCTTTTTTGCCAACATTTTCAAAACATGAAAATGGTTTGACCTCTATTTCAGCTCCTTCACCGTAAACATAATTATTAAATGAGATAATTATCAGCAATCGGTAAAGTTGACGTTGAAACAGGGTCAGAACAGATGTAGCAATCAAATAATTTGGTAGGATTATTTAAGATATCCAGTTCAAATATTTGGTATGGTGTACGAAACGCGGCTAAATAAATTGCCAACGGGTCTTTTTACAATAGGCCTACATATTCTCCAAAATTCAAATTCTATCAAGATATTATGATTCAAAAGCTAGGAACAAATCTTTTTCACCATTAACTTTAATTTTTCTCTCATGTAGTATTATCCATTGGCCCTTTCGTGACACGAGCTAAGCATTAGAAGCGAATAAAAACACGGCATACTTTTTTCCTAGAATGGGAATATAATCTGATAATTGAAATGGTCATTTTAATCATATTTTGTTTATGTCTCTGGTTAAATGGGACTGCTTTAATTATAGTTTCACGTGGCTCTAATGATATACGCAATAATCAGTTCCTTAAGGAGGTTCCGCCGCGACTGTGTGAGTCAAAACAAATACTAAATTCCACATTTTTGATATTTTGTCAAACAAATCCTGCTTTCACTGATGAAATGCGTTACCATTAGAAACCCAAAAGTAAGGTAGAAAAAATGCAGATAATTTCACAAATGTATTTTAAATGAGTACTTTTTTCCAGCCATTGGAGCCGACTACAGCGCCATTTCCTACGAATTACCGCATTTTGACTTCAATTACGGCACTAATTCCCTAATAACTAAAGAAACAAGATGGTAAGATGCCTATATTTTATTTTTATTCGATTTCTATGGATTATTTCCTTCATATAAATAGTTTTCCACGAAAATGGCATTTATATTTTATGGAAAAATACTATTTTTCCCCGTGTTTCTCGCATTCTCCCATTGAACACCATGTAATTTCAAGTTCAATTATAGAAAAAAACAGCGTGGAAAGGTATTATTTTGTTGTTCATATCAGATAGAGGACAACTTTTTCTACAAGTAGACAGAATATGAATAAAATGACATTTAAGTCATTTTACGGTGGAACCACCTTAAGGTCATCTTTCACAATACCATATACCATTTGTTATAAATATTATTGATTGTCCAGTTGTGGTTACATAGAACTTATTAAAATTGACACCAGAAGGAATTAGCATTTCAAGTAATTTAACTCTCAGATAAAAACAGTGTTCCTATATCAAAACGCTGAAAAGCATATTCCTCATTATGTTTTTGTTTACACACTTTAAATCACCGACAGACATTTTATGCCGTGAATGTAGATAATTAAGAAACATTGATTGGCTAAAAATTAAAATAAACTAGCTCAGTTTTCTGTCTAAATAATAAATCGCTTCAGCGAAAATGCTTCTTCATGAATGATCTTTACGAATTTATAAAAAAAGGAAATTTGTACCTAATTGGAATTTAAAATTAGAATATTTGTTAACACACTTAAATAAGCAGTTATATGAACGAGTAAGATATCGTGAGGGAGGTTGGCTTATGATCTCGTGGAGCTGGACCTAAATACAAATGTTTGGAGCGTTCAATTCGAGAATATATATATCGAAGTAGCTAAACTATTTTTAACAATTTTGTGCTAATAGCTTAGGGACTTATTCCGTACCTTGAAATGTGATTTAATGCAACTATAAGAGTGTAAACTGATGATGTACGTTTTCATAAGCGGCATGATTATTTTAAAAGAATTTCTGTAAATTAAAAAAGCCTATTTCGAGGGGGGGCGACACAAATGATGGAGAGAACGGCTGAATCGATTTATTTGGTTATGGTATCATTTGTTTGCTTAGCGTCATATATCTCTGGATAAATCCCAGAATTTTCATTTTCGACCCAGATAAATTGCAAATATAAAAATAAACACGAATTTACTCCAACTCATAAGCCCCATGTTATATTTACATAGCAACCATGTAGCTACCGTCAGCAACGCTGCGCTTAAACATAGATGTTTATATTTTGTAAACATTAGTGACGGTCTCGATTCAGTAATACTATTGACAGAGCAATAACATACGCAAACATATATAAATAAAGTCAATACAAATAAGAATTGCATAACTGGGTATTTTTACCGTCATTTTTGACTGGTTATCAGCTAGTTCACAGTAAGTGAAAAGTTCTAAAAATGTCAATTACCGCGGTGATGTAACTTGCGATAATTTCATTTGATTCATAAGAATGGCATTTGACTTCGGTCAAGGACAAGGGTGATGTAGACCCAAACCCTTACCATCTCAAAAGTATTCAGCATCTTTCAGCCAATATTGTTTCAAATATACAAAATGCATTCACATTATATGCCGTAGTTAACGCAAGAAAAGGGTCTAGTAAATGTCTAAGCATTATTTCTCTCACGACCGGAGAAATTCTCACATTTTGCCTGGTAGGCGTCAAGAAACTATGGCCGTGATCCAATGCAGGTATACTATCTTAGAATGTATCATAAAAGAGAGAAAGAGAGAGAGATGCTACTTTTTACCACGCATATATTAACTTGCACTTTTTGTTGCTTGTCTGGATGGAATCTTGTAATCGAAATCTAACCCACTTCCAAATGTTCAATCGAGCTAAAATTTGCCACACTTATTTAATCTCGATGATAATACATGGATCAGTCATTAAATTTACTAACTACCAACTTAATCTAATAAAATAACATTTTATATTTCTTTATCCTAGCAGGACGCAACCCTACTAACATTGTCTACTTGCATTTAACACCTGCAATTTACTGCAACCATCATTTTAGGATTTATATTGAAAAGAAATGCTTATAATTTAAATTTCAAAGAACCGTTGCACTAATAATTTTAAGACTTTTTTCCTTTTTTGTACACTTAAATATAAGCGTGGTATAAAAAAGTGTTATTTAACATATTAAATTTAATCTCTGGTTAGACTACATCTCGAATATGCCGCGAGAATTTTGAACCTTGAACAAAACGATCTACTCAAAATAAATAAAAGGCAAAGGAAGCTGTACGCTTTGTTAAAAACTGCTACGAGTGTGCAGAGCGTGCAACACAGTTGATTAATGGGTTAGGTTGGGAACCATTAGACTCGGAGGCTACACGCTAGGCTTTGGTTACCTGAAGAACTCTAATTAGGCGAGTTTTAGTACGACTCGTAGAATATTATTTGATCTTCTCACTATACCTCTTTAACAAACAGATGTGACAAAATAAGAGAGGCACATTTCCGAGATGACAGGAACAGAAACTCCTTCTTTCCTCGCACCATCAATGATTATAACAAAAATATCGCAAAAATAACGTAAATCACGTCGATTACACACAATTCACATCTGTCCTCTCCCACCTACTTTTCCCTATTCTCCCCCTTTCCATGTCTGCTGTCCTAACACCCTCTGCCACACGTCTTTGCGGCACCTCACTGGCGTGTACGTAGATCCTGATATATCTAGTATACTCAGTATATTGGGCGCCTTAGGTTCCGGAATCGAAGATACATTGCGCATTCGGCCATGTTCCTCGGACCAGTCTAACGCTTTGACCATAGGCATATATGTTTAAAATAAATGCGTTAATATAAGTATATTAATAATTATATATATCATATATAATTAATAATCATATATATTCTATTATATATACATGAATATATTCAGTCCTTTGATTGTCATACATTATAACCATGATCAGTAACCGCGAACAATAATATTCCGCATTCATCAACGTTTCAAGCAATATATATGTATCGTATGTTTTTGTTGATAATTAAGCGTTTCAGACACATGTCATTGCATTTTATAAATACTTTTTTTATTAAAAGGGAGAGAATTGAAACACCAATTCCCTCCCACTCCGTCTTCCCTTGAAAAGGTAGAGCGGAGTTCCTCTTTATTGTTTCAATTACAATAATATGTGGGGTACCTATTATTAAACCCCCAATTTTCTACATTTTTCTTTTTTAACAATTGGTTCATACTTTTCTAGTGTACTTCAAGTTTCAATGTTTTTTCATTACATTAAATTTTACAAAGTGTATTATTATTATTTTTTTATTATTATTGGGTTTTCTCCTTTGATTTCTTCATCGGGTGTCTTGCGATTTTCTTTGCTTGCTTTACAATTGTTATTTTCTTCTTAGTATTTCTATCAAAAAGTTGGCTTCTTTCTTCTTCCTCCTTCTCAGCATTCTCACTATTCCTTCCACTTCTTTTTTCTTTTCTTCTCTTCTCTCCTCCTTTTCTTTTCTTGTCTTGATTTCTTCTATGTCACTTCTCCTTCTCGCGGTCTTATGAAGTTTGAAACTGCTTCGGCTGCTTTTTTATTCCCAAGTCCTTTTCCAACCTCTTCCTGTGTGACTGGCCAGTTTCCGAAGATCTTCTTAAGCTCAGTTCATTCTTCTGCGTATTTTGGACAACCGTACAACCTATGCTGTACATCGTCTGGTCCTAGGTTGCAGTCGCATTCTTCATTTTCTTCTTTTCCTATTTTCTTAAGATAGGTCTTCAGTCCTCCATGTCCCGTTAGGATTTCGGTTATGTATCTGCCCATTTTGAGTTTACATTTTAGTCGATTTTCAATGCTGGGGAAGAACTTAGATGTTAGTCTTCCTTTTTCTGTTGAATTCCATTCTGCCTGCCAGGTTTTATTCGTAATTTCATTTATTATCCTCTTGTTTGTATTCCATTTTTCGGTATTTGTTAGCTGAGTTCCATCTATTGAAGCTCTTCCGGTTCTCCTTAGTTTTGACTTGAGGAGTCTAGATATTGTTTCTAAATTTATTGGCTTAATTCCAGTGATTACATTTCCTGCTTCGTTGCTCAATGTAGGTGATTTTTTATAGTTCATAAGTAGTATTAGTATTTTTGTTTAACGTGCTTCGACGGCTAAGGTCATTTCGCACATACTGTCTGCCACGCGCAGACAAGGGCAACAACACTAGGACAAATCGGAGGATCACCCATCCAAACCCGAGCCGAGCCCAACACTGCTTAACTTCGGTGACTGATCGGGAACCGGTGTTTCCATCGTGGCAGGCCGTTGCCCAGTTCAGAAGTATTCATGAGTCATATGAAGGGAATAATGGGTAATGAATCCATGCATGAAGGAGTATTAAGCGACTTTTCGCATCCGATCCAAAAGGTGCATTAGGTTGGTAAGGGATAATATTCCAAAACCTCTGAAAGAAACAATGAAAACGTTTAAAATCAGCAGACATTTAGAAAAGAGCTGTGTTCGGAGATCTCACTCAACCCGAACGCAGATATCGACATGCAAACGGTTGGTACTAAATTTTCATAAAAGGTTGAAAGGTCGAAGGTGGTCGAATACTTTAGTGTAACGAGGGAGCCAACTAATCAATAAATGATTTACCACTTTGTAATTATACGCTTTTTCCCTTCCACACAAAAAAGTGTGGAAATTTCAAAATGATAAATCTTATATTGATGTGTTTCATTCCCACAAAATTAAGCCTGACAAGAATAAGACATTTATGAGCCTAATCATCTCTCTAGATCGTGATTTAATTCGCATCCCCTGTACCTTTCTGCAATTCTTACTCTTGCTTTCCTTCTTCTGATGTTGAGTGGCTCCCATACTAGCTCTTCCAGTCACTAACTTATTGGAATTTAGTGTTTTATTATCGGGATATTTATATAAGTTTAATAATTCATAGAGTAAAATGTAAGTAATACGTGCATTTCATTAAATTATAAACATTAGGGGGAAAACTAGCCAAAATTACACGGGAATCAAATGCTTTAGTGGTAGGCATGCGTGGAAAATGTTTGCGTCATTGGTTCGGCCGCGATTGGAGAATGTATGTAAGCTAAAGTGACAAGTAGACATATGAGAAAGGAGTTAATGGCTTGCAATGAATGAGTGGAGCATGAAAGTTATGGGTAGATTTCGTTGAAGAGACCTTTAATACGGAAAGCTTTAGAACCCTCTAGAACGAGAGGGTGTGAATGATATATATCGCAGGAATGTGTTAGCGGCGGAAGAAGCATGGAAGTATGTGAAAACATAAGATAAGTTCGTTAAAAAATCATAGACAAATCAGACAATAGAAAAATGAAAAGCGTTAAGAGCACGTCCGTATCGACACCAACTACTGATACGGTTTAAAATGAGCTATTGCCAAACTTTTGTGTCCAACGTTCCTTAAGCCCTTGTCCCATGGTAAATGTTTTCATTAAATCCATATTTATGAAACATATTTCGTTATCGTTCATGTCTTTATGTCACACCAGCATGTAAATTTAATGAATTTGGTACTGACTGACTGATGGCCTGTTGTTGTAAAGAATCTATAGTGCATAATTTGTGCGAAAAGAACAAGTACCGAAGACATTTCCAACGAGTTAATGAGTCTAATTAAAGTAATAGGAAGGAAATAAATATAGCCTATATGAACAAAATATTGTCTCACGAAAGGGCACATAGAACTGCCAATTTAGCAGTTTCCTTATAGTAAAGCGTGATTTATTGATCATATTACACCGGGTGAATTAATGACAGAGGTTTGCACGAAATAATTCTGTTTCTGCCATACAATGAAATTATATAAAAATTGCTCAAATATACGATTTCTAAAGTTCTAACCTCTTCAGCTTATTTCAACTTGTGGAAAAGATAGCGTACTTCAATGCCATTATATTCTACATTTGCCAAAACGTATGTGTATAACAAAAAACAATCATTGGTCGTGTCACGTCAAGAATTTACAGAGTTACAACAATTTACACATAAGTTACATAAACTCACTGAATACTGGCCCGCCCATGCGGAGATCGATTCTGGGAGTTTTCGTTAATTATTCATGAATTAATTTGCGAAACATTTACCACAAAGGCAAAAAATCCTAGATCATACCTTAAATATTTGTACCCTGTATTTAATAATTTAAAATAATATTTGTATTTCAATTTTTTCGCCATCATTTTTCAATCATTATACTTTTAAAGAGTGCCACTAACCGATCAAGCTCAACTAGAGGCTGAAACTTGATGAATTAAATGACCTTCTGGCTTTTACGGAGAGACTTTTTCATTCCCTCATCCTTCAAAAACAAACCCCGATTTCCTAACCAGACGTAAAAGAGTAGCATAAAAGCATTTCTAGTTTGAAATGATGATTTACAGTGAATCTCTTAAACATTACGTGAACATAGCATCGGAATCGGTCGATGAACTGAATAAAGTTAGTAATATACAATGTATTATTCTTTTTTATGTATTTTATGAGAGGTTGGTAGGTTGGTTGTTAGAGGAGTTAACCGACAGCTGAGGTAATTTGCGCCATGAATGATCGGTGGGTAAGTTGGTAGGGAAAAGGCTATAATGGGAAAAGAAGGAAGGGTGGAGATAAAGCCTACTCTTATGGAAAGGTGCATTTTAACGCTTCATTCAATGGTCGGAGAACAACATTTGAAGTGTGATCCGAATAGCACCCAAGTTGGGATCAGGATTCCACTGAAAACTCTCCACCGTGCCGGGATTTGAAACCGAGGACCCTACGGATGAGAAGTCAGTACCGGAACCACCATACCAATCCGACATCCTTTTTAGGAAAGAATTACAGGAATGCTTTTTACTCTCGTTTGCCAAAACGCACTGCGATTTTGAAAAGGATGCGATGTGGGTTTCACCGCATGGCCCGTCAGCGACGAAGGGGTCGCTCCCGCAATATCACGACATGAGTCTCGGCTTTATGTGCGCGTGGGTTTGGGAAGGGAAGCCAGAGAGAGGAAATTCCGAGTCCGGTCACGTAGCACGCTGAGAGCTCCGGTGTGTAGCGCCATAGAGAGAGAGAGAGAGACAACTCTGAAAAACCCTTGGCAAAATGAGCAGAGCGAGTCGATCACGCATTCCGCTTCAAACGAATCTGCATTCCCACTACCACGGCTCGACGAGGCTGCTCGAACACGCTTCAACTTCGTATATATGTATGTACGTCTGCATGTATAGAAAACCTATACCTTGCGAAAAGCTATATACCACTCCTGGAAATATCTTTAATAACGTTTAAGCGAAAATCGTGAACCTGAACGATCGGGAGGGCAAGTGTGTATACGTCTGCCACCTATCAACAAGCGTAAATTGTTTTCCCTGTGTCTTTTACGGGTGAAATTTATTTCCGTACGGAATGTTTTATAACGGAACAGATGAATGTTAGTTGGAATGAATGGTGTCAGAGGAAGGTATGGACCAAGAAAGTCACTGGCGAGCTTGGTTGAACAGACTCTTTAGTGGGATATTATGAGTTTCACGAATAGGAGAGAGTGTATAAGGAGCTCTATGAACGTAATGAAAGTGAAAGACGTATGCAAGGAAAGGGTTTTATGGAGTAAATTATTAAAAGAGAGCCAGTTTTCTAGGCCTAAAAGCATAAACTCATTTCTTTGCTTTTTCCTACCCCGAAAGGAAATTACGTGACGGGTATGTATGTGTGTGAATGCATGTAATCTTTTACTAACCACAAGGTTACAAAAACTCATGACCTGGGTTTTGATACTTTAGTATCATCGTCATCAGCTGAACCTGATGCTGATACTAAAGTATTAAAAATAAATATTAATTTTATGTACCTCCGTAGTTTGTTAACATTTCGAAAAAAATTAAGTAATGAAATGTAATGAAATATGTCTCAGAAGAACGTGTTTTATCCTGTACAGGCGTTGGTGAAAAATCACATCTACCTCAACGGTCAACAGCTTTGGTAATGTCATCTACTATATCGGCCTACGAATAACTTCGTATTTCATATTTTAGTGTATAACTTATGTTAGCTTTTCTATCTGTAGGTTTCGTAGATTTGTCATACCCATCTTTTTGCGCAGGAGTTTTCCTGCGGTGGATTTTTTAGCCAAGAATAACAAACAAATCTTTAATCCCTTTCCCACAGATGTTTTATCTTCCTGATTTGGGTTATATTTCATATACTATGACGTTAATTTATATTGTGCAAACTTCATGACATGTAAGACTATAGGTTTTGCAAATTCATGCCTTTTCCGCCAGTAAGTATTTCTAAAGACAAAGTTTAAGATGCCAAACTTCGTTTTCGGTAATCTTCCCAAGCTTTCTTTCCTTTGCGTTGACATTTTACCTGTATTTTATAGTTTAATTGAATGTTTATATCTTCATCAACCATGTTACAAGAGGCTAGGCGGAAGTGGGGATTCTTGAGTATCAATCTTGCCTCATGTAGTCATTTCTCCATCTTGTGAATTATAGTAAAACTTAGCAGAGTGTCAAAGTCTACACGATGGCCGAAGTTTTAATGGAAGACCTTACCATCATTCTCAGAGCTGTAGATGCCGGTGTTTCGTGTTTTCGAGTTTTTGCTTTTTAACTTATGACCGTTAATGATTAGCCGTCTTTGAACAGCCTTCTTGAATTTTCCACCGAAAGGGTAAAAGGCAGGCAAACAATAGCGATCAAAGATGTAATCAAGGAATGAATCTATGGAGGCATAAAATTTAATCCAAACCAGGTTCAAATAACTTTATAAATTGAATCTGTTCCATCATTTTGACCCTCATATAGTAGTACAAATATGAACCATCATGCAGCCTCTGTCCTCCGTGAACAAGGAATTTAATCCAAGAAGGTGGCACATTTCGTGACTCTGAGGGTATATTTGTAACTGATTCTGGAATGCTCAAACCGTTTTATATACATGCCGATGATAATAGGATCATACGCTAAATAAAACAATTGCTTTATGAAAAGATAAATTTAAATTGGAATCAAAAAGCTTAAAAGTTCTCACTTCTTGCAAACCTTTAGGGTGAGTGACAGAGGAGTGATGGGTTGTATAGGGGTACGTAAAAACTTGCATCCAAGGCGCATATTAAAAGAATATCATCTAGCACAATCTTGATAGAATTTTACGAATTCGCGAAGGTTTTCATCACCTTAAACGCAAACTCTTGTGCTCATAAATCACAAAGACGTAATTCTATGAGCGTGTGGCATCATAAAAGCGCCAAATATAAAAGATAACAAAAAACGAACACCTTTGAGGGAATGAACTTAAATAAAACTATAGTCTTTTACCTTCAGAAAAAAAATATATAAGAGAATGAAATATTGCCGAAGAAAGCCTGTGGGGAACGTGATAACGTCTCTCCTTTTTCAGCTCAATACCGATGAAGCCCAAATATGTCCGCAGGAGTGCTTATTTATTATTTTTCTTTTTATCTTCGCCGCAATGAGCAAAAGGAAGGATGGAATATACATACCTTATTCGTCGGGACAGGGAAGTGCTACAACGAGCGGGCGTCAAACGCCGCAGCATTTGCATCTGAATCGCTCCCACCAGCCATTAATAGAGCAGGAAGAGGAGGGAATTGAAACAAGAGAAGAGCTAAAAAGGTATTTTCAACGTAGAAGCTGGTTCATTGTAATGCTGCACTTTTCGAAGGTAAATACTGCGTTTATCGAAACCGGAAAAGGGAGTGTTCCCACGCAAAGCTCGACCTTCACATTTTCCCTTGAGCCTACCAGACCTGTTTTAACTACCAGTTCCTTTCCCAACTACATTTATAACATTAAAGTTTACTAGCTTCAATGTATATATATATTTTTTTGTTTAACTGCATGCTATTTCCCTCAAGAACATTTATAATATGAATACAGGCTAACTACTCTACTTATATTTCTCGTATTAACAGGAATGATTTCACACCCTTATATCCTGCTTGTATTGATGTGCGCTACGTCCATAACGAGTCTTTATCATATTTGAACATGCTTGTTCCCTCACAATGTTTTCTCATTTTGATACAAAATTGGTATCCCCGCATTTATGTTTGTTACTAATGGATATTTTTCCAACCCACAACTACCGGCTCCCTGCCGATTACTGATACTTTCCGCATCTTATCTCCTTTTATACACCTAGGAATGTATTACTGTTGTATTAAGCCTTATATATAGTATGTTTAGTTTGTAATGGCTCCTTATGTATAGTAAATACATCTAATATCACGACACTTCGTCAGGGCAGGGCACTCCGTAGAAATCGGATTGTTTTGCATCCCGTGCGTGAATGCAACCCATTTAGTTCCTTATAGTTGCGGATAAGAACGAGTCATCATTTTGTTGATGGAAATGCAAATGAACTTATTAAACTTTCATGAGAAAATACCTTCGACACCGATGCATGATTAACAGACATTCATGCATGCCAACTTTGATAATATTTACTCTTCTACCAGTCCACTGTTTATAATTCTCGTTTCTGACATGCTTGCAATTCGCATTCTTCGTCGCCATAAATATAACCATTGACATTTCCCGTATGTTTTACACCTTTCAAAATAATGTTCACTTCCTGTGGTGCATGCAACCCACAACACTCTTAATAATATCCTGTTAGATCATGAAACCCACCGGTTTCCACTGTAACTCTTGCCATAACATTAATTTTTTTATTTAGAAGTGCTAGTGAGATTAACTTTAATATCACAAATGTGAAATCAGATTTTAAATACTCAGACCTTTTCAAGAAAATTGGTGCAATATCAGAGTGCCAGGTGGCTAAAGTCCTGATAGAAGCGAGCTAAAGATTATTTGCCATTTGATATCCGAAAAAGCATAATTTTAAAGCTGATTAGCATACTTTTTCAAGTTTAATTATGCTTATTGTTCAATTTTAATGCTTTAGGTACACAATAAAACTACTTATGCTGTAGTTTACTTAGCTTCATTTTAGTGTCAGATTCCATCGCGTTTGCTTGAATCACGTACAACGTTCCATCTCTCTTACAGGATACGTTTTCAGGAGTATTATTGCTTTCAAGTTCAGACAAAAAGGTGTCTAATTTTTTTTCAAATCGGCTACTATTTGTTAGGCAGCTGGTTTTTAAGGAGTATTTCCATTTGTTATTGGCCTACTCGAGTTATCAAATAATCTATCTTCCTCGTCGAGTTGAGGCAGTAATCATCTTCCTAATTGAATCTGCTCGGTCTCTTTGTAATATCTACGGCTACTTTCCAGGAGTTCTGGAAGTAAACAATCATTTCTCACCAGCACGTTAGTGTGTCAAAGACAATTGAGTTGCCTGGTTCTGATATGGCATGTTTCGCAATGGCAGAATGGCCGAATAAGTTATATCTATATATATTATATTATCTATATTTAAATAAGTCGGACGCCTTTTTGACTTGACCAGAAAAATACTTCTACCTGAAGACGCATCCTGGATGAGAGGAGGAACATTGTACATGAAGCAACCAAATTCGATGAAAACCGATACTAAAATGATGCAAATTAATAGATTTCGTTGAAACAAAGAATGATTTTGTACTTTACTTACTTTACTATAAAAAGCAAGCATGAAGAAGAGAAAATGTGGCTGAAAACTGATTTTAATCAAACAACCAATGCTTACTCTTCTTTTAAATTCAGAAATAAACATTAAAAATAGCCAATTGGGCACGCGGTACGGAAATTTTAACATTGGGGTAGAAAAACACCTTTTGGGCGTGAATGGATTAACGACTTTAACTATTTCTCCTCCAAGTTGCAAGACAGTAAAAAATGAAACGGACCAACATTTACTGGATAGAAAAACTAATCGGATGGTTTGAAATTCATTCTGCTAAAATGAGCAAATACCCTATACGCTAAGGCATTTTTGGACAGAGATACGCAAGAACGAACATAAAATAGAATTAAATTAATTAATATTTGAATAACAACACACATAGCATGTTTTCGCCTCTCGACAGGCACTTGAATTGCATTCCCCGTCCTAGTAAATATTAAAATTCCCAGTATCTTTCAATTTTTAAAATAATTTCTTTGTTACTGATTTATAAGACTCACTGCACTCCTGTGAACGCAATTAATTTACTGCATTCTATACACAATTTTCACAACTTCCCCTCTAGTCCGCAAGCAAAGAAATAACAAACTGCTCTATAATGCAGTGGATAGAAATAAAACTCGATTGGTATAAATATTATTTCTCAGGCATGACGAAATGCCTCGAGCGAAGAAGCATCTTTATGCAGACGGACATGCCGACTATAATAATATTTCATTCTTTTCCTTTCGCTATTTCACATCTTCCGTTTATAACGTTTTTTAATTGGATCGCAGGTAATAAACGTTACCATTGGGAATTTTCGGTTTCTTTTATTTATTTTAAATTTATTTTCATTACTTGTACATTATATATTTTAAGGCTGGAAGCAAAAAAATTCCGATTACACGTATTCACAAAGTGTCCAAATGTTTGCGCATTTACCACTTAAAACTCATCGCATTCCCTTTCTCATTTTGCAGTCATAAATGCGTGTACTGATTTGAATATATATTTTTCAGGCGTGGATTAACAAGGCCGGGAATATTCATTTCTGATAACTCGACAAGTTGGCGGAGCTGGGCGCCAATTCCTACGGTGTAAAAAAAATAAAAGCTGGCGACCGTGTTTTGCAATCCGACTGGCCATTCCATAAATTGACGTCACGCCGCAGTAAGCCGAAAATACATACATACCTGATAGCGCGCGATAATTTTCGGTCGGCACCAGAAATGCATGCATTCAATGATGACAGAGAGAGACAGAGAGACTGGCGGTCCAACGGAAATGTTTGTGCAGAAAAAATAATACGCGAGCCCTATCCTGCATATTTTTTATACTAAAGTTCGACCCGGCTTCCCATTTCCTTTCTAAAAATTGTTGGCTTTGTTGCAATCATTCATTTGACCACGAGTGAAAATTCAATTCATTTCCAGTGAGGAGTAACAATGGATGAATATTTTTTTTCTAATACCAGCGGATAAAATTCCATTGCGTAAGTTGAAATTGTTCCGATCCAACCATTTTTTTAACCAGTTTTTTTCTCTCTATCTAACTCGCCGTCACGGTAATATTTCCTCGGGTAAAATAAATCATATCTCCCCCAGCATGAGGTGATATTATCTAAGGCTTTCATCAAACTATGTTTGTAATTAGGCGCGTCTCGTTACTGACAAAATATAGTTATTTTTCCGCAATGCAGCAATTGATATGTTCTTTGTCCAAATCAGGAGACAAAATGCTTTTCAAAGTAGTTCCAATCTTGCTATATGTTTTATGCACATTCCTTTCTTTCTTTATCTAATTCTCCGTCATATCAATGTTTTTCTGAGCATCTGCAATAGTATTACCAATAGTTTTGTATGATTCATATATAATGCCATTAACAATTTATGTTTCAATGTTTTATGAGCCATTCCTAAAACCTCGGAAGTAAATTGCCACAAAGGTACATTTACAAATCAATCTCAGATAGGCACCGACTAAAGGTATAACAGAAAGTTAAAATGAGAACCTTACCTTTCCGTGAATCAGGACCAAATTTAAAGTCCGTATCCTACTGTAAACATTATTTCGTAAATTAATTCATGAATAGATTATTAAAACTTTCAGAACCAGAATGTACATGCTCGTGCCAATATTTTGTGCATCTCAGCAAATTTGGTAACTGTAAATTCTTGAAAAAAAGGGACCGATGATTGGATTTCCTGTGCGCATGAGCTTCAACCATTCCCCTGCCAGAGAGTAATTGAGAAGACAACGTAATTAAAGTTCGTCATCTTTACCGCCAATTGCAATTAGATGAGGAGGAAGGTATTAGCCTTATTGTTCATTTGAGTGAGTTGTTTAATCAGTTACTCTAATTAGATTTTTTAAATCACATACTTTTACTAGGGAACTGCGTTCGTATTTTTTTGTACCTTATCGTGAACCAGAATGTTTGGTTATTTAATTCATTCTACCTACTATATAAAAGGTTACGTGTACTTAGGTACTTACGTTTGATTCCGTTGATAGACGTAGCGGTTCACATGTGCGCCAAAAGATGCCAAGCGAGCTCCCTTATACATTCTTCACTAACTGACACATGGTGCGGGCGTTTGAATTTTTCTAAATACACGTATCATTTTGAAAAAAAAATAAATAAATTTAAATAATTCTAACGAATTTTCAAGGATAATTTTAAATTTGTTTAATTATTATTTATTAATTATGAAACCACATTAATTTATATTTCTTTATCTACAGTATTCGTTATTTTTTTGCTATTTCGCCATTATTTTAGCCTGATTAAGCAGCCTTTTTCCTGTAGATACATGAATCTATAATTATTTACGTATAACTAATTTAATTAGACTTCAGAAAACGCTTCGCTATTTACTTCATATTAGACCGATTGTAGTGTACTACAGATGCTAACATAAAAGTTCTATTTTAGGATCATTCAAGCCCTCTGCCAATTATTTAAGGATTTTTACAGCTTGTGTGACATAAATAACTTAACGCAAACATTTACTGTGGGACAAGGGCTTTAAGTTAAGGAATCAATTGGAAGATCCACTTGCCTGAAGTCACAAATCCTCTACAAAATAAAAATAATGAGGTGCTACGGTCTCTTGGCGGAAACTCCATTGACTCCAGAGATTAACAGACAAACTCGAATCCGAGCTGTTTTCTAGATGACATATGAATACCCACTGTGTATGAATTCCGCAGGGGGTAGCGTTTATCGTCATTAAGATGTAGCCTATAACGTCAACTAAGAATAAAAGAAACTATCTCAGGTCCTAAGTGCACATAAACCGAAATAGCTCTCAAATGATACCAGGTCTCCATCTAACGTGTAAAAATAACTGTGCCAGATATAACTTTTCGGATTTAGCCGGAATTTTACCAAATTGAAAATTAAATGAAATTCAGATTAAGGACTAGAAAAACACAATTAAACGCATTATACAGTCATAATATCATTAAAGAAAGAAAAAATATAAAATTCATTACAATACAACACACCACTATTATAATATTTTTGAATAAAGTGTACTTCATTTCACCCTTTCGTCATTCTGTAAATCCACCAATTATTTTTGAACGCGGAACTAATGCGTCCATCGATCTGCGAGCAAAGGAAGAGCGGGAAGACCAAAGCCCCCTCTCTTTAACCAATTACGGCACTGCCAACGCATGATGGAGTTAATAGGATGCAAATATAATTGCTTCCTCTGGGTAAGCGCCCCCCTCTTGAGATGACAAAAAGAAAAAAAGTCGGCCATGTGTTTACTTCGCCTTCAAAAAGGATGGGAAGGTGTGAAAGGACGGTACATTTTTCTTCTCAGAGTGACGTTAATGCATTTGGAAGACGTCCAGATGACTTGACGGGGTTAATAGAGTGAGAATGCGAAACTTACCCCTCACCATTCCGCCATCCCGTTTCCTCCACTGCCACTCACTCAGTCATTTAGTGCATAATGTGTTTCTATTTTTATCACAAAAACAATGGCTAACCCTGTATACCTCTTGGCATATCCTGTTTGCTGCTCACAATGTTTTTACTTATCTGATCCTTAATTTAGTCCCAACCTCTTTGCCTGAAATATATCTTATTGTACTTAAAGGTCATAAAACAAAATCCTTAAAATGAAGTCCTCATTGACTCCAATTCTCATAAATATTTGCCCCCGGAAATCTTATCTGGACTCATACTTGGCCCTTAAACGAATTTTCGGAAGGTCAGAACAACCCCTATTTGTTTCTGGACCTAAAACGGTTTCTCGTCAAAATAGTTCAAGCATATTTGAAATAAGTTTTTAAATCATACATGCATAAAATGATTGGTCGTTTAAGGAAATTATTATGGAATTTAATATTTATTATTAGGAATGATTTTGGTTCACGTCCTCATGCGATACGTCAACAGAAATGTCGTTGCAGTCGGCTCCTCAGATTGGGAAAGGTATTCATAAGAAAATATATTCGTGTAATAATCTAGATGCTCTATTCAGTAATTTATTCTTGCTTTATTAGTATTGAATAAATGTAATAAGTGAAATGCTGTGTATCATAAACGACAATAAGTGACAAATGGTTTTATTTTTATTTGTTTTGATCCATCGCGGTCGCTTGCTTCATCCTGACGTCCTCCACCCCATCCCCGCAAACTTCTTCTCCTCTCTTCCCAGCTCCCGCCAACCTCACCCACTTCAAATGGTTCCCTTGTCTCGTGACATAATTACCACATCACACACCAACCTATTAACAGCAAAGTGACGCCATTTGCAAGTCAATTACGCAATCACTTCCTGCTCAGAATCCGTTGTCTTGGTGTAACACCCTCCACACACACACAAACCAACGTAGAGACGATTAAGTGATGCATAATTCGAACAAGCTCTTCTTCTCCCCCTTCCCCCCAGCTTAGTGTAACATCTAACCTAAACCTCTCCAAGCCTATTACTCGTCAGAACTTCATTGCGCTGGCAATAGAAGCCAAGTACTACTCTTTATGTAATCCATTACCCACCTTCAGCCTTTCCTTTGAAAATAAGTGTTTTCGAAAATGCAGCTAACAAGCGCATTCAACAGGAAAGATTTGACTCTATTAGGAGACTTTCCTTAAGCTATGAGTTTCATTCACATATTTTCTATGGGCTGGTGAAGCATGACATCACGAATAATTGGTTACCAAGGCAATCTTTTCCAAATAAATGTGAATTCAATGCTAAATATAGAGGAAAATATTGTTTGAAAAGTAATTTGGCGTCACGACAAGAGTCAAACCTTCAAAGAGAGCCTTCGCCCTTTTTTGCGCAGCGGTTCCTTTTTCGTAACGTGAATGGAACCTAGGTCTAAAGACTCCCACAGATAGCCAAGGTTCGCTTCGTTTGGAGAAGGTACACTGGGGGCTGCCTACGTTTGCGAAAATTTGACCCTTTTTACCCAGTAACCGAAAAGTAAATATATTCTTTAAATGAGTTCACTTCGCATTTCATTCCATTATATCTTCAATTAAAATATAAATGGTCCTTAAAATTTCATTCCTCGTATAAACATTGTGATTGAGAAAAATCCAATGAAATAGCATTCGAGCAACGATTTATCTGCAGTTACCGTTTTCGAAAGTGAACTGTGCCCGACATAGTCTTACAAATGAATCCCGCATTCATCTTAATCATCATGCGACAGTTGATGCAAATACTACTGACATTGCTGACCACCCTAAGTATGCGCTTTAAGCAGATATCAACTTGGGTCGAAAGGTCCCTTCGACCAACGAATGTATCATCTTTTCTCTTGTACAGAATTGGTTCCTGCAATGTCACCTACGCCAAGGCTTCCTTCGAAGACGAGACTCTCGGAAAGGGGTTAAGTATCTTATGATCTTCCATATCAATACAATTGATTTTCTGATTGTTTGAACGCAATAAATTTCCGAACCCCTTAACGGATTCAAACAAAACTAATCACACATATTCTTACGGACCTTGAAGGATTAATAGGCTATAATAGAAAGTATAAATTTGATTGTTTCAGGCTTGTCTTCGTGAAAGTGATTTTGAATAAAAAACTTTGTACTTTTCCACACTTTATTTTAAAACTGCGACCGGTTTCACCTTAATAAGGCATCTTATGGCCATAGGTTTTAGGTAAACCACCACTACGAGCATAAATTAATAGGGCATTTCACTTCTTTTCTCGGCCGTTTTACTTTCATTCCATAGAGTGGTATCACTTGCAATATCTCCGGTAAAAATTAGAATAGGAAAATAATTTTACCAAGGCTAAAAAGGCATTAAATAATGTTCATTTTGGCTACAAAATATTTTCCTGTACCTGAAAAAAAATATCTCCATTAAGTAATTTTGGAACTAGAAAACTTTGACCAGATTCGGTTAACACCTTGAGAATTTGGAAAAATAATCATAAATAACGGAAATAAAACAAATATACACATCTAAAGTAAAATTTTTTACATTTTTTACTCCATAGCTTATGGTGCACTGCATTGCTTTTCGGCGATTTCATGGTGACTGAAAAATGCTATTCAACAAATTGTTGGCATTACCATAGCTCGGAAACTAAAGATTTTCGACCACATGTTCACGGAAAAATAAAGCTTAAAATCTCATCTTTATCACTTCCTGAAGTAGAGCAAGTTCTCCGTGAATCGCCCCGTTTATTCCAGGAATGTCCTGGAAGCGATGCGTGTACCATCGTTGATAGAGCCGTGCCGAGCCATTGTCTAGTACCTGAGGCCAAAATGAAAATTTGCGCCCTACCAGAGGATATAAAAAAAATAAAAATAAACTTTCCTGATAAGTTTTGCTCACCATAAAATGTTGAAGATATATAGTATTACCTATTTATAGTGATTTGTTAATAACTAGAATTATTTACATATTCATTATTATCTAGCATATAACCCGTATAAAACGACGGGCGAAATACCCAGACATGGAATTTTTATGAATATGGATTTTCTTTATTCATGTTTTGTTTGGGTTACTTCACTGTTAATACTTGGTTTAAAATCCGGAGGTGTTTACTAGTTTTTACGAAACATAAACGTCCTCACTAAATTTCAGCACTGTCGACGATAGCTACGTGGTTGCTATGCAAATTTTATTTTTTCAATTAACAATTTTGTCTGACTCGAAAATGGAAGTTCGGGGTTTAATCCAGATACACGTGGTGCTATACGAAAAAAGAATCAACCGACTAAATCGGTTCACCTTTTTTTCTCCATCATTATTAGGATCACCCCCCGGACATCTGTGCTTATTAGCATAGATTACGCCAAATATTTGCGATATTGTAAGCGTAAGGAGCTCGTTTGAGACATCATGAGATAGTTAAACGCTTATGCTATATGAAAGATTTATATAACGAATTGAGAGAATTTTCGGCTTAGTAACTACAATGATGATCGATGCATGCTCAAGATTTCTCTGTTTGAGGTAAAATATGTACTAAGAGTCACGAGAAAGGTTTTGTCTCATCTTTCTTCAAAACAAATTGTAATAGTAAGAACATTAAATCGAAAAAGTTGGCGTAAATTTAATCTTACTTTTGGCACCCCTTTCAGTTTTCAACCTTGAGGCAAGAGTTTGTCTCACCCTCGGCACCCATCCGATCATTGGCACTCTACCAATGCCCGTATTTGACCAAGGGATGTGATCCGGTGCGTAACAAAACGTAAAGTTTCGTACCGGCTCGGCACGGTACTTTCCCCTTTTGATAATGTTTCGGACCGGCACGAAACTTTACTCTTCCGAAAACGTTTCGCACCAGCACGTCATTTAGCTCTCTCGACTAAGTTTCGCACCGACACATCACTTCAATCTTTCGTTAAGGTTTCAGTTCGCAAGTGTGTCAGATAGTGATATAGTATAGTCAGAATAGTATCTAGTAGAAGTGACCTTGAGAATGACTTAACTTGAGTCGAAACCTAGGTCGGAGTAATAAAAATTACTGTGGAACATTACAAAGTGAATTTATAATTACAAACCATAGTGATTTAGTGTTGAATATACGAGAGTGGAGCTTCGCATTTTGAAACTGTCTCCTCTTATGCATCGTCTTTATTTCTCCCATCAAGATAATGTATCATATATTTCCAAAATATTAACCCTCTTAAAGGAAGGTATATATATCCAATTTAATTACCCTTTGAATAAATTTACCTCATCTTAATGGAGTAAAGATTACAACATGGTCAATTTACTGGCTATTTACTAGTGGAAATATGATTAGAAATTGTTTGCTATCAATATCCTGTTTTTTACTTTTGTGTATTTATTTCTATTCCTTTGTTTTTTAATGTGCATTATTTTTCTGTTATAAAGAGTTTCTCTTTCCAACAGGAGACATTTTGTTATAGTAAAAAAAATATTGCTAGTATTACTATAATATTTTGAAGGTGACCCCACCAACAGGCAAATGCCTTAGGGATCACCTAAAGCTCCAGTCTGTGTTTATTGCTATATATTATGTACAAAACTTGATGGAGCAATAAATATATATTTATTATATTTATTATTATAATTTGTCTAATTTGCGTCTGCGTTTCCATCTAAGATCTAAGAAGCTAAGGCCAGGATAAATATTTTCTAGGCATATAAATAATAATACGCTATCCAGGCAATAATGCTCGCGTCAACTAATCGAAATTCTTATATAATATACATAAACTTAACTCTTAGTTAATATTAAGTTAACGAACATGCTACGTCATCTTTCGGTTAACGCTAACCAGGCATTATAAAATCGGGCCTAAATTTTTTATCCTGAGAGATTCCATTATATATTGCCATAGAAACAATCTGTCCGATTAGAACGGTAATCCATGTCAATGAATAGGTCTTTCTTATCAATGGCACTTAGTGATAACAAGAAGCAATATGAGTCAAAATTTGAACAGACCCTTCTTGAAAAATCATTCCAACGTTCTGGGGGTGTTTTGAGGATTTTCTCTCCAACTACAACAAAATTCTACGCTCTACAGCAATGCCATTTCCAGCTCCTCATATCTTAAATCACCCTTCAAGCCGTCCATAACCCTTATCCACTTCCTTTCATTCCCCTTTTACCCTTCATTCTCCTCTCTATCAAGTCCCTTCAGCATTCTGTAACATCTCAATACGTCATCCGTTCAAATGTGGCTCCCTTTATTCTCCCTCACATTTCATCGCTATCCTTATTAAATCTTACATTCTTGTTTACCTGACTCCCCACTAAGCTTTTTTTCTTAATTCTTTTCCACGTCCACACCTCGTAAGTATCCTGTCCATGCACTGTGCACATTTAATAAAGTAGGCAGAGTCATATTTTCGCCACAATCCGGACAAAATTCTTAACTTTCTGAAAATTGGCATGTAAGTAGTTTAGAGCGCATAGAATTGGGAAAAATTGTTCCGCGGAATTCGGTAATCAAAACTAAAGACATTTAGCATTTTTACTCAAAAATTAATTTTTTTTCAATTTTCTCGAAAAGTATGGGCGCTATTCAAAAACGGTTCTAACAGGGTAAAAGAGCACGCAATACCGCATAAAAAAAGCATATTTGGAGTTTTTTCCGAGATTTGCCCGATTTAAAGAAAAATCGAGAACATTTGTCTCATATAAAAAAATACGGAAGGATTCCAATAAATTGGCATTTAACAATTATAAAGCATGTAAACATATTAAGAATATTGTTTAATGAAATTCATCCATGAAAATCCAGTGAACTCTTGTTTATTAATCAATATTTTTGATTAAACAGTTCCCCAGGCTGAATGATTATAACTACAGCATCGATGTAAGGGGTTAGAACTTCTGAGAATAAATAAACGATTAATTATATAAACATATTTAATACTTTTCTATGCTACAGAAATTCATCGTCTTCCTCAAGTTTATTTTGGGTTACTGGAGCATCGGTTTCATCATCGGACTCATCTCACTGGCTATTTCTTTATTGAAATTGGTGCACGAATTTTTTAAGCATGAAGCACACAATGATGTGCAGAATAATCCGTTCTTCTTCATTTGTTGGGCAGTACAATCATGGCTCACGTTCATTGTACAGGTTTAAATAACATGTACTTACTTTGCTGATAAATGTTCTCAATCTCCAAAACTAAAAAAATCTTCACCAATGCTTCACTGATACTAGTTAAATTTGAAAACTCCGAATTTCCGGTACGTAAACACACGTCGAGTAACATCAATAAACAACCAGCTTCTGTCGTCTCCCGCAGCGCGGCTCTCGCGCAGCATGGTGCTTGAAGAAATTCTCGCCTCATGCAGTCGAGAAGGGGACTTTTGTTGGGATGAGTTCTTTCGTCCCGATAATCCAAGCATATGCTCACTATATGGGACGTATTGGGGAACTTGTCCCCTGCATTTCCACGCATAAGATATTATTCCAAGTCCTGTAGTTCGATAATATTATAATTTTATCTCAAAAATTGAATAATTCGTGTCTTTCCGCATTTTTGAAATCTCAAATTTGTCGATACCTAGCGAAATTTATGAAACAGAATCGTCAAGATGAGGTCTCGATGATTAATTTACTTATCTTTATTTTTCGATAACTTGCTTATTAACCCGTTTATTCCCTCATGTTCAAGAAACTTGGCGCGTACCCGTGGCCTCATAAAATACCAAGAATGTAAAATAAACTCCATTTTTGTCTAGTTAAACTGACAAAAATTTATTTTCCAAATCCAAAAAGTATGGCACCTGGAAGCTACATATGCAATGATTCATGATATCATCCGGGAATTTGGAAAATATACTGTGTATTAGTAGCTCAACTAAAGTTTCCAGTTAAACTACCCTGAAAACAAGTAAAACACATACTCAATGTTACCAAATTAGGATTTTCTTCAGGAATATGAAAGCTATGTCTTTATGAACATCACGCACTTTTGTTTTTGAAAATACAATGATTTTTGTAGAGTTATGACGGATTTCGTGGGCCGGCACGATGGGAATTCCTGTATTTTTCAATGGTGCGAAACCTAGGAGCCCCGTGTGTTATAAATATACTCAACCCCATTTCCTGACGAAATAACGTACTTTGGTGAAAAATGCATTCCTACCTTTTTTGTCGAGAATTTCACGCTATTACCCTTTGTCGAATCCAATTTTGAAAATATTTCATACTCTTCGAGAAAAATTGGGAACACTTCATTTTTCTGTTTAAATTCAAAACTTTTTTGGGTTCTGATAACCGAATTCCGCGAAACGATTTTGTCTAAATTGTATACGCCCTAAACTATGCAAATGCCAATTTTCAGCAAGTTATGTATTTTGTCAGGGTTAAAATCTCCATTGACTGGACTACATAATACGCAACGTTCAACATTTAAAGCATTCATAAATAATTTTTTTAAGCTTTTATATTCAGTCTTCGAATCAATTACTTCCTCTTTTTAAATACTTCCTTCTGTCAATGTATCTATTTTAAATGAATTCAAATTAATACATTAACCCTCTAAGTGCCATATACTTTCAGAGGGACTTTTCGGAGAATGCCGAGGCCGTAATATGAATGAAATTTACTTATGAAAATAACGTCAAGATGTAACTTTTAAATTAACAATCTGAATTTTACTTTTACCGTCTTATATTCTTTAATTGCTGAAAATACTATCTTTTTTAAGTCGAGAAAATAATTTGGGATACAAACAAACCATGTCCATGGGATTAAAAAAAACCATGAAAATTCCGGTGACAGCAGAGTCCTCTACATATCGCCATCTCAATTAAAATTGCCTTGAGGTTGAGTAGTAGCCGCTCTATAGATTCAGGGGGACAGTACCAAACAGTCATCTACATGCCACCAAAACATTTATCAAGTACTTGATTATTTTTGTTGCTGCATGTACAAGATTATTCGTAGATGACTCTAGTACCAGGTATACAGTTTTAGTAGTTTTGAGACACTACTGAGTTTGAATAAATTCACATATTATAATTTATAAAAATGTTCGTCCTAAATGCCTTACATTGGGGCTTGAGAGTAGGTTTATAGTGCATTGAAAATAAATGTTAATCTGATTGCTTAATGTTTCCAAGGATATTAAATAAACCACTAAAAATAGTGGTAGGAAATATAATACCCTAACCATTCCAAATATCACAAAGAGGCGCGCGCGGTCTAGCAACTGTTTATAATTTGATATTCAGAGGACGGGCAATCGTTCCACTAAATAGGGAGGTACCCCTTTTGTTTTCTCCCTAAAAAAGGAAAAAGAAACTTATGCGAGCACGGCACGGAGGTAATGGGTCAGATGAAGAGAGTTGGACCCGGAGACGATTTTAATTTCGGAAGGATAAAGCCAGCCGGGTAGGTATATCCTCTCCGACTAATCATCAATATGAGACGAGGCAGAGCTCGTGGGAGGGGCCAGGACAAGGAGTAAGGGGGGCAAAGGGGTTTGAGGAGCAGAGAGAAAGGCCAAGGGTAGTGGTATGGGGCGGAGGGGCGACCCTCATACGAAGTTATGCGAGAGTACACGAAATTACACGAGTACACAGGTCCATATTGTGCGGACGATACGGTGAGGGTGGAACGTTAATAAAGCCTAATTGTAATTCACAAGGGGAGCCCTCAACTGCCTCCCGCCATGGTTTCCATCTCTGAACTGCTCCAAACCCTTCCCAGCTTCGTTCCACTCACCTTAACCAAGGGGTTGGTAAACTGTGGTTCGTGAGTCTCTTTGGTTACATACCAAAAACATTTAAAATAAAATAAATTTTGTCACAGCTTCAAATATAAAATTTGGAATAAGGATTTCATGAATATAATATTGATTTTTTCCTTTAATTACGAAGTGATCAATTTTACAAATTGTTATAACTATAAGTCACAGCACAATCGATAACCTTTAATACTGATGTTTATCCACTAACCTTAAGAACAGAATGACAAGATTCCAAATATTAAACGATAACAGTAACATTAGCAACTTAATATAAATGGTTGCTTATAACTCACAGCTTCGCTCATTCACGAGGCCATGACTTTATGAACGAGCTTATTGAAGTAGATTGTTGTTCGACTCGTAGTATTGTCGAACCTTGCTAATTTCGGGATTTTCCTTATTGACCACATTCTTATTTCCCATCGTAGTGAGTCCTTTTTCTCTAAAAATATCCTTTAGTTTCACCGATATCAAGTCGTTCGTATGCTTCCACTCTGGTTTACTCGTAGAATTATTCACAATGATTTGCACGATGTACAAACATTTTTACTCATACACACAACATCTCAATTCACAAGACTTATGAACAGAATGAAACCATTCCAAAAATTCAACCATTACAGTAATCAAAGCAACTTATATCGCTATGTAATTACATAAATGGTGGCCTACAAAGAATACCTTGCATTATTATAATGGTAATCTACCGGTTAAGGTAGGTTTAAATGGAAGAGTGTAAAACTCCTCAATTTTACAGACGCAGGTCCATATCTGCATTATTATATTTCCTACCTCTCTTCATTCCGTCTATAACACCTTTTCTCTTGCTTCCCCTTCCCAGCTTACCCTACATCCTCACCTCTAACAAGGCCTTTGGCAACCCTACGCCCTTCATTACCTCTTCCTACTATGTCTTCCCCTAATCTCATCCAGAATTTTCCATTCCTCACCCACCATTCCCAGCACTTCCTCGTATCTCTTCCTTTCCATCTACGGCACTTTCTCCATCCTCGAATAATATTACTTTTAATTTTCCTTACTTTTAAGAATATTCATCTAAAACCTACCCCTCGACCCACTTCAAAGGCCTGTCACCAGGGGCACCAGTCATGAAGAATGAGGAAAAAGAGTTAGGATTGGGAAAAGACAAAAAGCGGAATTTGTTGGCGTAATGTCTCATTGTCTCACTCTGTTATTGTATGGCCACAAATGGCGCATAGGAAGAGGGGATTTTTGTACCTTCTCTTCTTTTGCTTCTTTTGCTGCGCAGAAAGCATTATCTATTTTTCACTGTTGTCAGTTCTAGAGACATTGTACCGAGATAAAATAATGCCATCAATGTCACATTGAAACTCGCGTGATCTGAATTTATCTAGTTTTGTTAGTCTAGCATGTAGTCTCCAAGTCTCTAGCGGCTCCCAAACCTAGTCTCTCCAACAGCTGGTTTACCCCCCTTCCAACGTAGCATTTATTTAACAAAACACGCAATTCTCTTTTGTATATCTTTTTGTTTCACATATTAAATCTTTCTTTGCAGGATCCCATATTCCCGAGACTTACTCTTGTGAACAGAAAAGTGGGAAGTAATGAACGAGAGGGGTAATTAAGGTTATATATATTATATTCCTAGTGGTAAAATCTTTCTGCGTGGGCCAATACTTTATAGCATTAAAACATTTAAAGGTCTCGAATATTTTTTCCCACGTGTATTCCACTATCTTCTTGGCTTCTGTAAACTGAACCATCTCCCACTCCTTCTCATCCACCAATTTCTTTCCCTCGCTTCCCCCCCTCCCTCTTACCCTTAAGTATATAAGAAAGCAGTTGCACGTTTGTAACACAGTTGAAGATGATGATTTAACATTGAAACACACGTCATCATTTTTGTAATATTCATTAATTTCTTTTAAGTTTCAATCTGAAAATAAACTCGAATATTTTTTTCAATTCTAGAGAGGGACAGGTTTGACTCTTCCGTCTTAACATTTCACAGAATTATTCCCCAAAACGATCCACAACGCCTTCAACTCCACCTCTTCAACCTGAGTTAGAGGAATTGGTGTAAAAAGGTTTCTCTCCAAGCTCTCTATGTCCTTCGCTCCATTTCCCTCCATTCCGGAGGACTACACACTCCGACAAGCGGGAAACCCCGGACCTCCTCCGCTTTCTCTCCCCTCTAACACTCCCTGCCAGACACCCTACAGCCCGCTTATCCGCTCAACCCGACCGCTTAACCCCTTTCCCCTTCCCCACACCGGAAAACCCTCTCGACCAGGGTCCCTGCCCGCACCGGGGGATCACACATGTTATCCCCCGCCCAAGGTGAGCCGGAAAAAATAACTTCAGAGAAAACAAAAAACGCCTACCTCTCCCTAGCCTTCGTTTTTGGGACATGGGACGTGTGGGAAGGATTTAAAAAAACTTAAACGCATAAAAAATAACAAATACATTTACTTTTTCTTGTGTGTAACCCCAAGCAGAAAAAGTAATTTCGGAACATTTCACCAAAAATTCTTGTTTGTCTTGTCTCCTGTCCTATTTTTGTTGGTTTTATATTTGAACTCTCCGGTAGCTTGTTAAGTTATTTTATTCATAATTCAAATTTTAAAAATATTTCTCAAGGTAACTGAAGTGACTGACAGTGAGTCATGAATTAAAACACTAAGCAATAGTTTATGAATGCTAGCTTTGTTTGCATATAATGGGAAGAAACTTAAACAATAATGATCGCCGATGAGTGAGGATACAGCAAGAAGAAATACGGTGATGAAAGTATTGAATAATGGAGAAGTAAGCGTGAATTAATTCGACGGATACAGAAAATATTTAATAAGTTTTAAAAAACTTGCAACACTTAAGTAAAGATTGGAAGATGACGAGGGGAAGACATCAGTTAAAAGGCAAAGCATAGATTTAAGCAATGCATAATTTGTTGGCAATAATTTAAAGATATAAAAGTAGGTAAGCTACATATTAAGGTCAAAAATGATGAATAAGGAGACTTTGTTACATCCTACACTTTAAACTCCTAATAATCGACCATAGTTCCGGCACTATGTTCCACTTCTAAACTTGAACATGGTACACAGTGCCGAAATCGTGGTCGTTTATTGTATATTAAAGTGTGGTATAATAAATAATAATCATCCTACTCATCATGCTCTCCTCAAAACAATTTCATCAAGTGACTCCTGGGTCATTCTCAATTATTATGATTAATAATGTAAAAGCTTATGCAGTAAAGGATTAAAAAACAACGAACATATATGAAAGTTATATAATTCGAGGTCAATTATTATACAGCCAATGACCTCCACAAGTATGATTGTTTTTGGAATAAAACTATACCAACAAAAGAATAAAATATTAAGATATTATGAGGAGAGTCAAAATCGGAATAAATACGGCCTGCTTTCTGGGGAGCATATTAAAATCATATTTTAGTTTCTAAGACCAAATATTTTTATTCGTTCCTCTCCCAATATTATTTTTTATGAATGAAACTTAAGTCTACCTAGGCTAATATGCAGGATAAACTACTAGAAAAAGTTTCCGATAACAAATTTAGCAGTAAAGGAAGGATAGAAAGAGTTTCTGAGAAAGCCGATAATTAAAGAAAGTGAATTGGATATTCTGGTCATGATAGCTATAAAATAAATGTGTTCGCTTATTTTCAAAAGAGTAGACAAGAGCCGAATAAAAAGAAGGATTTGGGATTAAAGATAAAACAGTGAGAGGAAAGGTTCACCACGAAATACTTATGAATTAAATGCCCACTCAAAATGAGGCATAAACCATGAGATGAAAAACGTTTACATTAGAGGTTTAAGTTTGGACTATCAATTATTTTAGATATTTCATTGGTCTAAGATTTTACATATTGATAAGATTAAAAAACATGAATAATCTAAATATTTCATTTTTATATTTGTTAATATTATCTGTCATTCAATGTTTATGTTGTATTAATTTAATTTGTAGTGTATCTATTTTCTCCCACGGGGCCTAGCGGTGCATACTTCAAGAAAAACTGCACAATACACATCTTCAAGTGTATTATATGCTTGCTTGCAGGAAACATCGGCAACAATAAAGAGAAACACTACCACTGTTGTCGGTATACCACTTCGTATATTTTCATAATCGAATCGATTAATCGATGTATCCAATAATAAAATCAATTAATCGGGAGCGATTAGACGGCTGCATGCAATTAATCGATTTACAAATTATCGATTATTTTTTTATAATCAACCACCCCTACCAATTACTGAATTCTACCTAATTTGTTTGTTCTGTTTAAAATATACTGTTTTTCCTTGGCCATTAGGGAAGAAAGTTATTGCATAATGCATGCAGAATATTTTATGAATAGATTTGTGATTTGTACTTGCTCCATCCATATTAGACTATTACAGCGTCATTTATATTTAATTAAAGCATTTTGACTTCATTTGACTTGACTATTAGCTAAAACACAAATGAAAAGTTGCCTTAACTATTTTGTTCAACTCCCAGGGAGTTTTCGCATTTTAAAATACAGTTTTTTGCGAAAATGGCGTTAAAAACAGATAGAAAAATACTTTTTCCCCATACTTCACCAATTCTCGCATTTAACATCATGTGATTTTTAACTTAAATTGATTGTGCTCAAAGGTAAGATTTAGCATTTCATACAAAATGGAGAACACATTTTTCTATTACTGATTGAATAACATTTAAGTCACTTTACGATGGCAACACTCAATTTTTTATAGGAATGATTTTTCGCTGACGGGTGGTGCGAGGTGCTAATGAAAAATGACCTACTGACCCGTGCTATGTTAGGATTTTGATTCGTTTCCAACAGTTTTGCTTCCGTAACTGCGCATGAAAGGAAGGGAAGAGAGAAAAAAAACGATGAAAATAGCATCCGAACACTACTGGTAGGTTCACCAGGACAAATATTGCAAGCAGACATGCGCAAGTAGGTTAAAAGAGAGTGAAAAAAACGAAACGAGTTGAAGCGAACGATGAAGCTAATTCATGATCACTGCAACGTAAGAAAGCCTAAGTTGTGTGTTCTCAGAAATTTTTTGCATCGCAAAAATCGCGATATAGGAATCGCAAAATTGCATTTCGATATGAATTTTGTTTGGCAAAAGTAGCAGTATATCACATGATCTCACATATTCCAAGGTATTGAATGTAACTGATATGCGTAGTATCGAGTCTCGTTCGGTGAAATTGCTTCACAATAATGAATAAAGAAGTGACAGAGTTCCACATTATCAACAATTGAATGTAATGCTTCTCCCAATATCGCATGGTAATTCAGATCGATTTTTTATTCTTCCCAAGGGAAAATACATCTGCTCACAAGGGGGTTGTGATTGAACCATTCAAAATAATTCCGATCACGTAACTAAGGAGTCATATAGAACAATCACGAAGGGTTCCAGAAGTTAGTGTATTCGAATCGCTCGTACAAAGCATTTTAAATTTGTTTTTTTTTTCTCAGGGGGATTTTGTTGAGGGAGCGGGATATCCCATGTCAAATGAGCTAATAAAAAATAAATTGGCTGCATGACCCTTTTTGAAAAATTCCGTTTTTCGTGCACGCACACTTATATGTATTAGCAGTGGAATGCAACGATTTAACGATTTTTATCCCTACTTTTTTCTCGAGGCATCATTTTTTCCATGATGGTGCATGCGAATATTTGAGAATTTTGATGTTTGCCCCATCCTTAATATCTCAAATACTAACTACGAGAGAAGAGATATACTGAAACCATACTATTTTGATCAAAATGAAAAGCATTTCCTTTACGTTTTCCTTTTACATTCCTTTATTTTTGAAATTAAACTCGACTCAACATTTTTTCCTACAAAAAGCTGATTTTCGAATCAAAAACTGTACGTATGACGACAGCCACCGTTTTCAAAGCTTTTGTACTCAGAGTAACGAAGTAGAAAATGATCTTAAAAAGTATGAAGAATATGAATCGCAAATCAAAATCGACGAATAGCCAGTCTCAATCTATACAGAGAACATCACATTCGATTAATCGCAATATCGCAAAGACCTGCGACATGGAGAGTTCATTCTTACTTTTTTCCAAAGTGGAAATCCATCTACCCTCTGGAGCCGAAATTTTTCGAAAGGTCATCCAGATGCGACCTGTGGTTTTTCACCCCGTCACTTTACGCCCTTTCCCGCTGCCCAACTGACAAAATATTGCCTATCACCCTGATGTCATTTAACAAATTCCATGTGAAAACAAGGAATTTTTAGGAAATTGAGAACGGGCAATAAAACTCCAGGATTCCGTCGACGAAAATCAACGTCAATGTCTCGTAAATCCACCGAGGCGCTCCCGAAGTGGGACGAAAACAAATACTATTCACGATTGAATACACGATGAGCCATCGAGTTCTCAATACGATCGGACGGCTCGAAGTGTAGCCCACTACATTAATGACAAAACGATGGCTATCAATTTCGCGCTGCGCCTTTTTAGAGAGCTAAAAAGGGAAATCCATCACGACGAAGGTTTCATTTAATGCTGATGGAATAAATGTGATGCTCTTAATTACCCTGATAAATCAGAAGCGCAGTCGTAAGGTATAAAACAGATCCTGGACATATGTGAACATTTTCGCCTCTGAGGGTAACTTTGTGGATGAAAATCATCACAGGTCAGAAGACAAACTTTGTGCTTTATGCACTAATTAATTACTGTCTAACTTTGGTTTCAATGTCTAAAAGTAATTTTTAAGGGGTGCAACTGAATATTCATAAGTGAAAGGAATCTTGAAATATCCAACAATAAAGCATGGGTGGAAAAAGTAATATGGTAGGTGATGTTCAGGAGGAGACTTCAAATATTTGAGCAGGACGAGTTGTGAGAGTTAGAATTAGCAAATATTGCTTGTAGTTGAAAATTGCTGAGGGATTATACGTAATTATTAAAAGAAAAGGAAACTGATTGAAAATAATAATGAACTTTCACTGAGTCATGCATCTGGGGGAGCAACCAAATTATTCCAGAAGAGAGAGGTAATTAACGCTTTTTTATTATGTGTAAGAAGCATGGTTGCCAAAATACGCTAATCGTTATTCAATTAAACATTTTTTAAATATTTAGATTATAAAACATATTTATTTTGGTATACTACATCTTCTAAAACTTTACTGATGATAAAAAAATATTAATGCAGCTACAATATCATTATTCTATCACCAAATTATTATAGTTATACTATTGTAGACCACTAACATATAGACCACATACGACATGACTTCTTCCAATGGGTATTCACAAATGGATGTCTGCGATCATATTTTCCATAGCTTCTTTGTTTCCCGCGGTTTGCATCAACGACTGAACATCACGAAGCCCAGTCCATTGCATATTGATTTGCATCCAAGACATCTTCTTTCTTCCAAATCCCCTTCTACCTTCGATTTCGCCTTCAATTATCAACTGCAAAAATTGTTATTTCTCTTTTCACATGGTATGTCCTAGACACGCCGATTTCCTCTACTAAATTATGTTGAATAGCTCGCGCTCTTTGCCAACATGCGTAAGAACTTTCTCATATGTCATTCTCGCCGTCCACGGCAGCTCAAGGATTATTCGATATGTCCACATCTCACTCACTCAGTGATTCAGTTGAGAGTAGAGCTCACGACGGTCTAAGCCACAGGCGTGTAAGTTTAACACATTTAGGGTATGGGGGCCAGTTCCTTTCCCTGGGCCACCTCGCACTCCGAGGATTTTTTTGTTAGGAGGCGTCCAAAGGCTTCACCCGGATTTGAACCCGGGACCTTCGGTCAGTAGCCAAGCACACTACTTACTAGGCCACCACGCTCCCCCCCTTTGAGTTAGAGTTGGGTAGAGTGCTTGGCTCCACATCTCGAATCGGCGTATCCACATCTCGAATCTTCTAAATTGTTGACAGTGTTTGCTTTCAAAGTCCAACCTTCGACCAAGTATCGACCAAGTAGAAGATGGATCGACCAAGCGTAACGTTTACGAACCTTAGTCTTAGGTCCAAGTCAAAATCTGAGCATGTAAGCACTCTTCTAAATTTTAAGAATGCCTGTCGAGCTTGTTGAATGCGGCATTTTACTTCTTTGTCAGATGTTCATTCTTTGGAAAGTCATATGCCCAGTTTTGAAATAAATTCAAGTTTTGTTAGATGATCATGAATTTTGCCATTTTTTTGATAGAAATTAAATGCCTTTGATTCACTGTGTTCTCCTATTACGTTGATCAGTTGTTGTAGATCATCTACCTTATCGGCTATCAGGACTGTTTCGTCAGCATGTTCGATGATGTTAATCCATCTTCCGTTAGCCTTAACTACCAACTGAACGTTTTCTAAAGCCTCTAGAAAAATTGCTTTCGAATAAAGGTTGAATAACAGTACAAACAAAATAGCACGCACCCTTACTCCTCACCTAATTTGTATGGGTTGGACATATCATTACTTGATTTTACCTGCGCAGTTTGGCCCCAGAATACGTTTTCGATACATCCATACATAATTTCGATACGGTCCATTTCATCTATATCAAGATTTCTGAAGAGCTGCATAAGTTTGTGATGCTGTACGTTTAAGCCTTCACTTTTTGCTATTCTTATCTCTGATCTTATTGGTTTTTTAATGCTTCTGTACATGTTGTCATCTGTGTCATTCTTGTGCTTTCTACGCTTACTCACTAAAAGTTAAACCTCATCTGTCGTCCACTTTTGTTTTCTATCTCTTGGTCTACAACCCATTCTATTTTGCATATTATTTATTACAATAGACAGGTATGTATATATATCTGCAATACGACACGACTTCCAATATAAATTTTTTTATTTAAGATACGTTGTAAACCTAAAATGAAGCGATATAATAAATATAGTACAATGACATTATTGGTATGAGTATTCGCTAAAAACAACGGGGTGCATTCTGAAACTCCTATGCTTAATGTCATTTTCAGTATTAATTTAAAAAATATGCCAGCGGAGCAACAAAGCGGGGAAAACTTAATACATAAAAGCCCTAGGGTTGCACTCAGAACACGATAAGATGGACACTCACACACGAAACCGGACGTTAAAAATTAAATAACTAAATCTGAAACTTGTTAAAATACTTACCTAGCGTTTGCGTAGAATTTAAAAGGTTAAATAAAAAGACAATTACAGGTGATGTTTGAGCTTAATACTCTGGGAAAACATTTCTACACTTCGTAAAGAATACTATTTTTAATTTATTACCCTCTCAATGGAATATAGTGGGCTGGGTGGGAAATCGGGAGATGCTCACAAAACATTCCAGATACGAGTTTCACCCAGATGTTGGCACTACAATGAGCAGCGGGGACCTCAGCTTCGGAGAAACAGATACTTCAGCACATTGTGACCAGAAGGTTTTCACATTCGTAATGGCTGCTTAACGGTTATGTCTCTGCAAATAGCCCATACCCGCAGTAGCACTGTGTGAAGTTCTCCGTTTCGTAATGAGTACGGAAAAATAAAACCAATCTTTTATATCTATAAAACTTGAAGATCTATTTGTTTGAACGCTACAGACTTACAAATCCCTTGATGGGTTCCAAAGAAATTGACTAACCTGTTCTCAAAGACCAAGAAGGATTAATAGGATATATAAGAATGGCCAAAGGACCCCAGGGGCTATTTTTTGGGTTCTTTTTTAACCAACTTTTACTTCCAAAAGAAAAGCATTGTGTTTGGTGCAGAGATTTTGTTTTCTGCTTTTCAAAATTACTTTTACTCATGATATAGGCTTGAAATTTTTGTATCGGATGACTGAAAAAAGTCTTACTCTAGTGTTTTATTTTTGTATTCACTTTGTTTTTTCCAGACATTTGAGTTTTTAGCTCAAAAATTGTACATTTTAACACCATTTCAACAGTAGAATATTTTCATTTATTTGAAACCTTTAGAATGGAAGGGAGGGAGGATTTAGAATGGGAACTTATGCACAAGGCACCTACGTCATACGTTAATTAATCAATAGGTCATTTCAAGTGGGACCACCTTACACTTTGTGCCCTCATGACAAAGATGTTCTTCAAATTGTTTTTATTAAGCAGGCATGTATGAATTATACTCAACTTATTTTTTTCTTCAGATTTTGTGACCACAAATGGCCACTGTAAAAGGTTTGAAAAAAAAACAACTTCCCTTGCAACATACGTAACTCCAATTTTGCCTGTGATTTCTAGCATATATCACATTTATCTTACTTCTGAACCCGTTTTGTTGAATTTGGTGTCAAATTAAAGGCATACCTTTGCTTTATGAAAATAAATTAAAGCACATGAAAATTTCTAAACAAAAGCTGGTTACATTTGAAATCAAATGACAACATTTACTTTATTGTTGCTTAAGTGAACTATTTTATAGCTTAAAAGTAAAACTTTTTGTCATTGTAATTTTTTATTAACACAAAGTCATCACAGCTTACTTTGGAGAAAAAATTTGAGAGGATTTATTGATGTTTATAGAAAAAAATTTAATTCTTAAAAACATTCACTAGGTTCTGTTTAATTGGCCTAAAATAACTGTTTTTAGATGTATTATTATTCTTTTAGTAGACCTTTCTTATCATTCCTGGGTTACGAGAATCAAATGAGTCGGAATAGAACGTCCTCTCAGGTTCAGTGAGGTCAAACTCGTTATAATAACCGACCCCTTTATTGTTAAAATCGATTGGTGCATGGAGCGGAAGTATATTAAAACTTTCTTATTCCAACAATTATAAAAAACGTTTCAGAAAATTGCTGATAGTTGAGGAAATATTAACGGTGAAGTTATTGATACAAAAAATGACAGCAATATTTTATTGGGAGAAATTTTAACCTCAGCATCTTCATGTGTGATTCAAGACTGCTACGTAGTGCATGCAATATACCCGTCACTTTGGAAGGACACTTACATTCCTAATCAGCTACTAAAATTATTTATTATTTCCGCTTAAATTTAATGGAAATCATCTTCTAGTATTAAATAGAAAAGATCATTTCCAATCATGTTTTTGTTGACGTGTTAGTTCTACTGACTTTCAATCGATTACGAAAGTTCTTGAAATGTTTTTCATTAGCTTACAAAATAACTAAAACTAGAGTATTTGAAACAATTGAAAAAACGAAGAATTTATGCTGCTGTTAGATTATTGAACTTAAACGAGCATTTTTAAAACTACTACGCCTTTAATCATAAAATCTTATGTAGCTACGATGCAGTCCACAAACTCTATTGTCACAAATTGGTGCCTCAGTTTTTTTTGGTTTCTCCAAGCAACGCCCGATTTAAATTGACTTACTTTTAATTTAAGATATTCAAAATTCCAAAAATGCGACGGAAATAATAAGTACCTCTCTATAACTTATGATTCATTTCAATTACATCTATTTACTGGTTACCGAGATATGAAATTTCAAACTTCAGGCTCAAATTTATCTCGTCTTTCACCTTTTTCACAGAACTGCAATAACAGTAGGTTGACAAGTTCTGAATGGTTTTGAGGTAAAGGCAAAAAATAAATAAGGCAAAAAAATGATGTTATCGACTAAAAATATCCATGGGCAATCGATGAAGGAGGCCAGGTGATAGATAGCTTAAGTCATTCAACATGTGATCGTGTAGTCGATCACCATAAGCGTTTTCTTTTTTATTGAGTGCTTAAGAGAGTATGTTAAATGTGATGCAGACTGCTCTCTATACTTAAAGAAAAATTAACAGGGAACGCGTATAAAAAGCCACTCGAGGTACTTAAAAATGAATCACAGATGTGCGTATCGGCGAACTCAAAACCTAAGTTTCAGTTGAGTAAGTCAACCGACGGTGCATAATAACGATGCACGTATGTAGCCTGTATTTGCAGCTTATGACCAATTCAAGCTTACCAGACGCCATTTCTCATTATCGCTTCAGTCTCTTGGTTGCAATCCTCGTCCTTCCATTTCAATCTGAATATTTTCCTTCCATATTTTCCTTGGTGTTTCCCAATTATTTATTTCCTCTGCAGTCCAATTCTAAACCTTCAATGGCATCCGTTCTTCCTTCACTCGCTTTAGATACCCATACTATTTAGGTTGCTTTTCTGTGATTTTATCCAAAATAGTTTTTCTGCTGTAATTTTTTCCTTGGTGTACTCGTTTCTCATATGGTCTTGTAGCATTAAGTCATAACATGTCCTCCAATGTGCGTCCATACATCTGATCATATGTTATCACTGGTTCTACCCGGGTTTAAAAGATATCTTCTATTCTCAGTAACATTTGTTAAATACGCATTTCACATAACTTCATGCAGCATTTTGATCATACTTTTTCCTTTCTGACTTCCTTCATGAAGTCACTGTTATCTTTTCCATCAGCACCTATTGTTACTCCAAGGTAATCGATATTATCGACAAATATTGATGTCCCAAATTCCCGTTTATTGTCTTGTCTTACACCTACGAATACCATATGCAGCGTCTTGGTTGAGTTAACTTCCAATGCCCATTTATTATACCTTTTTGCCACCTTATAAAACATGCATATCACATCTTTCTGGTTAACTGGAGAATTCATGAAGCAGGAAACTCATTAAAACAACCCGCAGCATCACACTTTGTTCCATTATACGTAGAGCGAATTTGGAATCAGTGTAAATCACAGCTATTATTTAAAGTAAAATATACGCTTTGAGCTATTCTCCGCATATTCACTGCAGAATCTTTTTAAGTTGAATATTTTAATACTATCGCAAAAAGTTTGTGGCGGGCTCCAAGTAGGTTTTCAAGGAAAATCAAAACATTTCATCATTAAATATCAACTTTCAGGTCAAATATAGAGAGAAATATTCGAGCACTTATTTTTCTCTTATTTCTAGCAAATGACAAAATCAGGGGAAACTATCCAAAACAGTTGAAACAGATGCATGAAATGGCACGGAGTAAGCACTAAATGAACACTACTATTTAACACATTAGGGAAGTCTTTTGTCTTAATAGTCTATGAATCATACTAACAAGTTAAGCTAGTAAGCTAATAATGAACCGAAATTGTTTACTATTAAGAATCGAAATTTAGAGTTTTATTTCAATTGAAAATTGAAATTAATTTTCAATACATATTATTAGAATTCTGATTATTAGAATTTCTGATTTATATGTTTGAATTGAATCAAATCACAGACTATATAAATCGAATTCATTTGAAAAGGATGACTTTGATAGGAGACGACAAGAAAGAACGCACCACATGCAAAATTAACGATTCACGTCCCGAGAATTGTCTTTGCGTGTTTCCGTGATTCTAAATTTGATAGTATATAGACTGAAGTATTTTTAATGCAAGAAAAACTCTAATTTAAAAATCTATTTCCGATTAGATCGGATATTTATATTGAAATCGAATCGAAATGGACAGTAAATTGATTCGATTCGAATGTTTTTCATACCTCGGCAGCATAGAGTAGAGCCACGGCAACACCGAGTACACTCCGCTTCCTTTTTTCACTCGAACTGAACAAATGAACCTCTGAATTCTACCAAAAAATACCTACTTCCATTTAAATTCGAATGTTTGGCACACCTCAATAAAAAACCATTGACTGTAGAGGGAATAGATGTAGTTAACTTCACCTCGAACTGAACAAAAGAAACCAAGTATATCATTTCGTTAAAAAAATCACCTATCCAAAAATGAACCTCTAGAAACTTTACCGGGCTCTCAAGGCTAAACCGAGGGCCGTATGATTACGGTGATTGCCAAATGGTAGAAGGCAGGAGAGGGAGTTTATCGCGAGCAGGTCTCCGTCGGAGGCAAACAGGCCAACCGCTCTTGGGAACTGGTTATTTGCACCGAACACACTTTCCCTCGGTGCTTTTCCCCACGCTTGATGTCCTACGCATCTGATCGAGGGTTTTCATCCGTCGGGGACGCAGAATTAGGGTCTCTCAACCCCACCTTCCGAAAGGGTACGAGCGTAGGCCGGGAGGGTCGTTTTTACAACCGGAGGGCCCGTTTCCTAAAAAGGGGGCCGTATACGCGCCACTGTTTCAGTAAGGGGTGTACGTGGTGCGGGAAAAGGGTCACTGGAGGTGAGAACATTGATACCCTGATATCTAGATTTCCCTCCCCGTACCCTGGAACTTCGATCCGTAAATGGGAAGAAGTAGCTGAGGGCTCGAGGAATTCTCAGTAAAAGTTATGTCATTTTTCAGCTCCTCCCCCGCGCCGAGTAATTTATCCTGCCCCTATCTCGAGCCCACACTGCGTTAGGTTCACTTCCAAGAATAACTTTCAGAAATTGTGTGAATTCTGCAAATGTAGGACGTATTGGAAGAGATTATATAATGCACTCAGTCCACCGTAAAAACAATAAGTAAACTGATCCCTTTTTTATCATGAAGATAGTAATATTTCTCATCATAATAATTTCACGGCAACAAATAATATTTTGCGTAGGCCAGTATTTATACGGAAAAATGAAACGTTGAAGCTAATAAAAACATTTTGTATTTCCACTTGTTACTTCTTAGTAGTCAACCGCGGTTTCTACGCAAGATTTGCAGTATTGATAATGATAACCTTGCGTTGAAACCCAAGTCAACTATATAGTGTGGAATTACAAAGGTTTTTGTACATTAATTTGAACATACAGCAATTACACAAAGTAGACCAGGAATTCTTAGAAGATAGCATTCTGAATCCGTAAAAATATGATGATAAGATTAGACACAGAGACATTAATTGAAAGCGGTATCAGCCATATAAATTAAGGTAAACATTACAAAAATACTAGATGGAGAAGACACTCCTTGGAGGATGACGGATTTGTAAGAAATATTCAAGGAGTGTTACATACAAGGAGTCGTAGTAAGTATTATTCATGGAAATACTATAGTTTACTGGACAAGGCCAGATGAAGTGGATTAAGACACAGACATATGGACCAAGTGAAGAAAGATTTCGACAGAAGTTGTTTAAAGGGTGTTAAGAGTGAGCATTTAGACCTTGAATAGGAAAGAACGGAATTCTTTGTAAAATTCATGACTGTTTCAGACCTTCCCCTCCCGCAGCATATAAAACGTTATATCCAGCACCAATCTCTTGCCATCACTGCGTTCCCTTTCAAGAGTTACTTTCAGGAAAGACTTAATTTCGCAGAAAAAAGTTTAAGATTTGTTGAGATCCATTAATACATTCAGTCCACCGTTTCTGTAACAAGCGTCTTCATTTCGGGACAAACTGAAGGATTTGAGGTTCCTTCTTCCATTTAACCCGAGTTAATTAACACGCTCAACGTGGAAGATTGGAACTTCTAGCTTAAAATCTTCTTATATGTGACGGGAAACAGAACTAGCAGCCGTGCGAGTGCTTCAAAAATTGTTTTCACCACCAAAAAGGTAGGTATTAGGTAAAATAGCGCCACGCTGAAAGTGATTAGATAATTAAAAGAAGTACAAAATACTGAAACAATAAAAAATAAAATATCGTGCAATCCCCAGCATTAAAGTAGTTAAATATTTTCTAGTTAAATAGTGATAATATTTTTAATGTCGAAACACTTCCAAACGATAATCTATTGATAACATTGCCCTTTCATTACGAAACATGGAAGATTTTGGCCTTATCAAGCCTGAATCAACAATGTTAAAAAATAATACGATAAGTGTGTGCATACGGAAGTATCATAGTGAGGTTTGACACGGATAGATTCACAAATAAATACGTTTGAACAAAAATGTAAGCTTATCTGGTAAATCAGTCTGGATGGACATTGAAATGAACAGCAAATCTGTGAGATAAGTCCACGTAAAATTAGGGCCAAATGAAGACGGGCTAGCCACAACGTAGAACTGTGTGCGTGTCAGAGACTTATGTTAGTATTGAACATGGTAGTGCTTATAAGATGTACCCTTGACCAAAATGAGTCCGTTCTGCGCGTGACGTCAACCGGAGGACACGAGCAGCAGATGACTCTGGAATTAGCACATGAATAATGGTTGAAAGCCCCGATAATTCAGTTTTTAGCCAAGACAGAATGGATTCAAGTAAATATTTTCATCCTTATGTACTGATATATGATATATTTCATTGGTTATATTTAGTAAATGCGTAGTTTGAGAATATGATCTTTTTTAGAATAGAAATAATCATAGCAACAATTTGATTACAAATGAACGTTGAAACTCTTATCATTTCCAACATTAAAGTTGTCTTGTCCCCGGAAAACCTGGACCCGCTTCTCCCGTGTAGATGTGTCAATGGGGTATCTAAAAAAATCTCTTCCCTCACATGTTTTCGCGCATTGTTGATGCATCCAAATACCATGCAAGTATCAAGTACAAAATGCACAACATATCTAGCTAGCGCTTGACGTAATCCAAACTACGCTAGTGTTGTGTGACCCAAACTGAACCTAACGATGTTCATTGACCTAACTTGTGTCAGTACCATGGCATTTAAACTGAAGGAATGGCGACCTACAGTAAAATTATCTCCGGAGAGAAAAACTTATTAATGCCATCGTGAAAGCGTGAGAATGTAACACCCAAAAGTAGGAGTGCAATGATATTTATACTTCAGTTTATGTCTGAATTAAAAATAAATAGGATCAAGACCAAAATTCTAGCATTCAGAAGAAAGAAGCTGAAAAAAGAAGTCACACTAAGAGGAGGAGAGAAATTAGAGCAAGTAAATTCCTTCACCTACCTTGGAAGTACACCATCTCGTGAGACGGAAGCAGTACAACGGACATCAAGCGTAGAATAGTCCTAGCTAAGAAAGCGTTCATGATGAAAAGGCAATCACTGTGTTCATAGGCAATAGGACTAGAAACAAGGAAATTTTGCTTAAAAACGTTTGTGTAGAGCGTGGCACGGTAATGCCTGTTGCTCACGGTAAAGTTTTCGGTAAAACGTTTTATAAAATCGACTAATTTTATAAAAATGAGCTTGCTAACGATAAAACCGTTTTATAAAACCTAGTTTTATCAAACGTTTTACGGAATGGGACAGGTTCTAATTCCATAAAACCGTTTTATACAACAACCAATGAGACGTTCCGCTCATCGCGTTAATAATAATCTCGTATCCATGGGAAGCCATACAAGGAAAACGTAAACAAACATGGCTGGAAGTTCATGGAACGTTGAGGCAGTATCCTTCTTGTTAGAAGAATGCGTTAGAGCCTTAGCACCATTGATTGTGATCAGAAAGTAAGTAAATAAACAATACATATAGTTTTTAACCTAACAGTCATCCAAAAGAGTGAATTTATCACTTCACGTGTTCGCAAAGCGTCTCATAGATGACAGGACATTGCGGTTTTATGAATAGTTTTACCGTGAGCAAGCAAGTACGTTTTACGTACGATTCATAAAACTTTCAATAAAATGTTTTCTAAAAATCTTTTATGGAAAATTTTACCATGAGCATGCATGGACCTAGACCATTGGTGAAACAGACCAGAAAAGACTGAAAGCATCTGGTGTTGGAGGGGGTGCTAATGATAAAATGAACGGATAAATAAGAAATTAAAAAGTTTACAGAAGAGTAGAAGAGAAAAGGACATATGGAATACTACATATAAAAGAAGAGTCATATGGATTCGGAAAACGCTGAGGCACAATGGGTTTGTGAAGAACGTAAAATAGAGGGAAAAGTCCCATGAGGATGGCGATGTGATAAATACATCAACCAAATAAAGGGAAAAGTACATAAGAAGAGCTACCTAGAAGTAAGGGATCTAGCATTAGAGAGGAAAGAATGGGCTGCAGTCAACCAATTTTAGGACTGAACGACCAATGAATGAAACTTCTGTTTGTGCCCTACTCGTGGAGAGTGAACTTGAACGACATTATTTCAAGTCTGAAGGCAAGTTGCTCCACAGTCGACAGAAAGATATATACTACCGAGTTCACTTCTGTACTTTGGAAATACGTAGTGATTGTTTTCACTTAAGTTGGCGCTGTGCCCTCTGTTGGCTAGCACGAAGTTCCATGACAAGAGTTTCCGAAGGGCTGTTTGTTTGGCTATGGAAAACAAGAGAAAGGACGCGCAGGTTTCGCCTCGATTGGAGTCGCAGCTATTGGAGCGCGTGATATGGGGGCTGACACACGGGTCACTTTTTTGTAGATCACCGAAACTGCATGAGTGATGCCAGAAATTTTTGTAGGAGCCTATAATTGGCAAAGCATCAAACAGACAAACGAAGTTTTTACCACGTTTGTTTAGAGTGGATGAGAATATGCAAAAACGGGCTACAATTGCAACACATTAGCGTAGAGAATGATCAGTTGACTATGCCAAGTAAAGTTAATACACGAAACACACTCATTCTCAGTTTTTATAATGCCTGATCAAAGTTAAAGTCAATCGGTAAATAACATTAAGTTAACTTGATGTAAACTGATATTTCGCGGCCGGTATATCTATTAAAACTGACATTTAGTTAGTTGACGTGAGTGCCATCGATGTGAAAACGTATAATCATCGGTTTTAATAATGAAAATATACTTACCTAATCAAATATTATTGACCGTGATTGAATAACAAAATGTAATTGTCCTTATTTTAGTTTCCTAATGCCAGTCATGTGAATATTTAGAGTGCAGGAGTACTCCCAGCAAACTTATTCATTTCGTTTACTCCCCATAATTATACATAATCATCATGAGAATAGGCTTCCAAAACTCAAATATTTTTCATTACATATACCTCCTTACAAGATTAAAAAGAAAAATATTCTAAAGGTACAAAGGGAAAAAATTGTTTTTGAAACTGTAAAACAAATGTGGACAGCAAGGGATTTTCTCTCCCTAAAATTCGGAGACCGAAGTTTTTTTCCGCATCCCTTATCTTCAGCCTTCCTTACATTTTGCCATTGCCCTTATCCTGGCACACCACACATTGCCCTACGAGTGGGGCTGTAATAAATATGGGTCAGGTAATGTATCATGCAAGCGCGCAGTTAATGATCATAAATGCACTATATCATTTTGCCTCATTAAAAAATACATTAAATTCAACTTGATGTCACATATCTTACTTAAAATGCATTATTAAGTTAAATATAGGCCACCATATCGGATCCTTGCACGCAATTTTCAGTAAACGTCTAACTTAAAGCACTTAAGTTGTTTATGGTTTTAAGATTTCATGTTTGTTTTCACTAGTAAAAATAAGTACTTTTATCACAATTGGTATTCACGCTCTTTTAAATATATAGCTAAGATATAGTGCATTAGACTATGGATAATGGAAGAGCATGTGACATATATTCAGTGATTATATACACTCCACGTTCAGCAATGTAAACAACCGTTAATTCAGACTGCCCTTATACGTTTAGAATAAGCGTGAAAAATGTCAACTTCAAAAAGAATTTGAGGCGGAACTCGACTATTTATATATACGAGTATAATCATCATAGATACATGCTATCAAATACAATATGCCCTCCAATTATGGATAACCATCAACACAAGTGGATACACAGAAGAGAAGTGATTTGCAGATATTGAATTCATTGCACTATGCTCATTCTTTCCCTAAGAATGTGCATAAATATGGCGTATATATTTATTTCTCTCATCCAGAATGCACAACATTAGGTTTTAACCCAGTCTAATTTTTTCAGTCTTTTACAACACTGGATTTTATCTAAATCAGTAGTCAATCCAAAGTTAGCATATAAAAACATTATTAGCATGTTTTATAGTTGTTAACGCGATATAGTGTTGCTCAAAGTTTTTCTTTTTCAACCAGACCTAAAAATAGATTTTAAAACCCTTTCAGGTTAAAAAGGGTTATAAGAACAATCACAGCTGTAAATGTTTCTCATCAAACCAATGTTCCTATTTTTCAGCGTAAAACATTTGCACTGTGCTTTACCAAAGACCTATCATAACCCTGAATGTCGCATCGGTATTCAATATGGAACTTCTTAAAGAATACGCAAAACATTAGAATATATCGTGCATTCTCTACCCCCGGATATTTCTTTCATGAGAAAGTTCACGTGTGGTCACATGATATAAGGAAAAAGACATACATTTAAAAAATCCTAGTGGTTAACAACCGTACAAAAATAAGGAACTATAAAGCCATAAATATTTAATTAAAGTATGGTCAACTTACTTTCTGCCGCATAGAACAAACAATTAGTCAGTTGTTCATCATAGTTATTGCTTTTATTAATACATAAACATACGATACGACTATAAACGGAAATGTAAAATTTGCAAACATAATTTAAAACGAGGAATGTATCGAATTTTGTCTTCAAATTCAAGTACACACAAAACGCAAAACTCTTCCAGCTCTTAACGTCCTAACATTACGCACATGATATACAGAACGATACACTATTCTGGGATGGCATAAAATATCCACGCTAGGTTCCCGAGTAAATGTTTTCCCCATCCAAAATTCAAAAGGGTGACGACGAATATGCTAGGAGACAAGAGGTGGGAAGGTTGGAACGAGATTAAAATTCACTTAAAACGCAGACACTGCTGACCCCTGGCGACGTAATTACCAACTTAACCGAAAGTAAGTTCTGCGAGACGCTCATTATTCTTTCAGCGGGTTTTGTGTGGATGTGTGCGCGCGCGTCGTAACTTTCAATTCTCCTTCTCGGCTCCTGCATTTCGGCCAGACGCAGTAGGAGCAACAGAAAGACAAAGAGAGGGCGAGATAGAGAGGGACTGAGGGAAAGGCAGAGAGAAAGCTACGGCGCTTCTCACGTCGTTTTTTTGTAACGGCTCGAGAGAAAAGAAAAAGAGGCTTAAAAAAAGTAAGGGCAAGGAAACTTCTCTTTAACACGCCTTCTCGAGGAGGGATTCGAAAATAATAATAATAAAAAAATACGTACGCAATGCGCAACATTTCAGAAGCTTGGTCGTATGGATGCCGTGAAAAACCACCACCTCGAGGTACACCAGACTCGTGTGATGCATGTTTTCAGGCATTTTTAAAGATTTTTAAATATGTAATTCTTCTTAATGCATTGAGTCTATTCATTTCCCCTTCTCACACACTTTTCTCTCCCTCTCCCCCTCCCATACTTTCTTTTCAACTTGTTAAACTTACTTTTCGAAAAGGAGCAAAGTTGAGGTGGGTGGCGGGTAAGTGTGAAAGGAGCATTCGTGTGACAGCGCATTTCAAGTTTTCTCCCTCATTACGAACGCAGGTAAAAAACGAATCCGAAGTACACGTGGAGTATGTGAGGCATTGGAACCAGAAAACTCACTTCGGAGAGTCGTTACGCGTCACGAATCGGAACCAAACTTTACTATTTGAAGGGGTTGTTTGTAACTATTTGGTTGACATGTTTTATTTCTGTCATTTAAAACAATAAGGGTGAGAATTCCATCCCCTTTGGTGCATATCTTTCCACACGTGCAGTGAGTGCGTACCGTATCGTTCGTGCATTTCACAATGACCCGGAAATTGCCAAAAGTTAGTCGATCTAAACAAAAAATGTTGGGTTTGACCTCCTTAATAGTGGCTTATCAAACACTACATTGCATACTAGAACATCTAGCTTGTAAGAACCCCCGCCGAAAACGCCTTGATCATAGACCCCTTTCACACGAGCTGAAGCGACCGGCAGAGTTTGAACCGCCGTGAAAGTTAACCTGACTGAACTAGACCCTTTCAGACGAGTCCATATGATCTGCGATCGGAGGCTCTCGAGCCAGAATGCGGCTCAACCTGCTGGTCGCCGGTGACTGGTGGGGAGCTTTGCGACGTCCCATTGCATTACACGCCTTTCACACAAGGCTCAGGAGAGCTGCAATCGCAAGAAGACCAACTTCCTCTTCCAAATCTAGCATCCTGTGTACTCGCAACAGACTAGAACGAAGGGATCTGAGGAGTATCGCCGGAGCAAGTGGCGTTGTGGTGAATCGGAGCCTGTTCACCCATGCCCACGTGAGCTTGTGCATTTCCTCCCGGCTCTCTCAAGCCGCTCTGGTGATCGCGCTCATGACAGCTCGTGTGAAAGTGGTCTTACAAAGTTTGATGGATAACATTTCTGACCGGCAACAGGGAGATCATGGTTTGAATTCCAATCAAGGAAAATTAATTTTATCATGGCTAATTTTATCCCTTTGGTTAATATACGTATTAGCCCTGGTTCAACCCGAGGGTAATAAGTCGGGTTCCATTTTGTTATGCAAAGTTACACTTTTTCTCAGTATGATGTCTGGTATATATACACTCTTCTATTCCCAACGCTCCGATTAACTAACCGATAGTCTGTTGTTATAAACAGAAGAACGAATATCTCATGTAATATCACATTACCTTGCAAGGTTACGTGATATAGGCAAATATCCAGGGTGTTACAAAATAAACTACATTAGCCTGGTTTTATGATGACTAGCAAAACATTTTCTCAGAAAAACGTCCAATATATGTGCTACGAAATTCTCAATGATCACGTCAGTTAAATTAACACGCTTAAAAGTATCTGTTAAAATGACATTGACATAAGGCCTGCGTCATCTCGACGTAGATGATCTCAAATGTATTAAGATCACATCAAACAACCAACAGCCTGACGTCCATTAGAAAATCAGAACTCGAATGAAAAGAAAAGCTACGACATCAAACGGTCACAGTTAACCACAAGTAATAAAAATTGTTCTAATCCTAGAGTCATAATCACCTACCATAACACCCAATAAATTTAAATATTGGTGAATAATATTGAGGCTCAACGTTTCTTCACTTAAATCTTGTAATATTTTCAACTCAAAATTTCTCAAAATAAGCGGATATACCACTCTTAAATTTACTCGGTGAATATTCAGCATACTTCTTGGGTTAATTTTCTAAATATTTCTTAAATCTCTATTTCCCGTGAAAATGTAATGAAGAACCATAAAAAAATCAAAAGAGCTAAGCTATACCTCATTCGTTAGTTAAATATTTCCCTCTGTTTTTTCCTATTCTGCTTATCATTCTGTTTTGACTATCGATTAATGAAGTGACATTCACAAACATAAAACCCCGTCTTCCTGCAATTAAACGCATTAGGGATCATGTATTGGATTAATATTGCCGAACTTTTTGCTGAATATCACGCCATCGATCTAAACCAACGCACGCTTTCATATCTGTCACCAGCTACTCATTTTCTATACACTGCATGACAAATCTATTTTACGTTTTCATCTCGAGTAGGGTGAGCGATGTACAATTTCCGAACGCAGAAAAGAGGATAAGACTCTCAGCACTTCGCACCACATAAACCGCACTCACGGGGGTATGACGAGAGTAGGAAGTTGAAAATTTCCGGGAAATATGAGCGAGCACGTGATGGCAAAAGAGAAAGAGAGATGCATTTCACCGAAAAAGAGACCATGCATCCCGTTTCCCAACGCCATTTTGAAATACCACAGCATAATGTTGTGCGGATGGATGAAGAAAATACGACAGTCACAAAAAAATGAGCGAAACGCCAAAAACATTTCCTTTCAAGGACGAAATGAAAAAGATTTTTAGACAGTTTTTAAAAACACTCCGCGCGTTTTGCAAATGGGATTTGAAAAGGAGGGGGAAAAACCGTTTTAAACATTTCGTTTCGCGTCAAATGACGTATGCCAACCACATTTTAGCCACTAACGAGGAGGGAATGGCGACTTTTTTATACGCGCGGTGACTTCTCCATGTCATTTAGCAGGCAGGCCGTGGAGTTGGGATAAATACACATACATACATATACAGACCGGGTAAGGGTATGCATTGGGATTGGGGTAAAATGGGGCGAAAACTTGTCGGGAGTCAAATGGGGGATGTGGTTCATAAATCCGGGTAAAATTAAGGCGGGCCCGTGGTTTCAGAGAGGGGGAGGGTTGAACGAGGAAAGATGGTGTTGGATATGCAATGAAAAAAAAGAAACATAGGCGACATAAACACTGGACCGCTTCGCGTGAATTATGTCTCTCCACCTAAAAATAAACTGCTATGCTCGTCCAACATGTCAGTTGCGTCCACCTAACTCGTATCTCCTCCACCAGTCCAATCCTAATGGGCAACACTTTATCAAACTCCCATACTTTAGCCCTCGCAACACTGCTGGCTTTATTGTTATCTACATCTGCACATTACCATGGAAGCCGTCATAGAGGCATGTTCGCCGGTAAGGCTAACGGTAATGGTACTCAAAGGAAAAATCACATTAGTCAATGAGGCTATGGTCGAGGAAACAACTTGCATTAAAGAATGTATGAGGGCGAGAACGGATACACTGGACAAAATATATTACTTTCTCCGTGGTTTGTCTCTTACAACAGGGTGTTGTGTGTCAAACATTTCAAATCTACACATTTCCTCAAATTTTAAAAATTAAATCACATTACCATTGTTCGCCAAGCTTCTCACCATAGTCTTTTTTTGTTGTTTATCATTTTCTATTGCATTATTCCGAAAACAGCCTCAAATGCCTTTTAATTACAGAAATTTAACAGGCAACAACGCAGAACAAAATTGTGAGGCAAGCTATATTACTTAACCCCACTGCCACCAAGGCCGACATAAATTGGCAGTCTCAAAGTAACTTTTACAACTGTAATACCATGTATTTAGTCCTATTAGTTGCATTTTATACTTGAAATAAATTCCGTTTCCCCATATGTCTACTAATACAGTCCATTACAGTCGAAAATACTCACAAATGTGTAAACTATGCCATCAGTACCAACTAACATATATGACCTGTACTAATAGCACTATTTTTAGCTAGGCATTTGCAATTTTGAAAAAAGGACGACCTTCTGCTAATTATCCTTGTATTTATCCGGTACTACTAACGTTCCTTATGTAATCAACTCAATTGCGTGAAAAATATAAACCATAACCTCAATTAATTGTAAATACAACCTAAATAACCACCCATCTACTTAGTTTTTGATATTCCCAAAACCTATTCCATCCATTTCCAGTTCGTAGCATTTTCAACCTAAATCAAATATCAGAATGTACCAATTGCACAATTCAAAGATATACAATTTGTGTAAAATGGTTATTGTACAAACACAAAACAAAATAGTTTAACTCTCTGCTGATTTAGACAAAATTTCCGTCTCTATTTTACGCACGTGTTGCGGTTCAAACCACCAAATGGCTACCGAAGTCCGAAATGTCTGTTCATCAGAGTTAATTAATTATGACCGCCTAAAATCACCCCATAAATTTATCGCCCCAACCTCAATAAGCAACGGAAAATGAAGTTGAGATTACCCTTCCGATGTCCGAATTAATTTCGCATGGCGGTTACTCTTGCAACAGGATGTATGCAATGATCGCTATAGGGCCTCCAGTTAATACGGCGTGCAGAGTAGACTGTGCTAATCCCAGCGACGGGAATTCCCGATTCTCGCAACACGGTTATTGTTAGTCGAGGCATGAGCATTCTCGCCAAGCTTGCGCCGCGCCGGGGTCGAAATCCCACACCGGACATTGATGTCGCATTGCATTCAAACAACGGTAAAATGTGCACAGTGAGGGATAGTGGCTTAAGACCGCATTGGCCCCAATCACCCACCACTGCCACTCGTGCTACAGGGTTCGTGCTACTCTTGCACTCGTGCTACTCGTGCATAGGCTCGATACTCTCGTATTGGGGAAATTGCAGTCCACAGCAACTGCCGTACGAGTGACGTCGTACTCTGAAAGTCAGTCGATAAACCCCGTAAAGCCTATGCCATAACTGTCATTATTTTTGGCTAAAAAGATTTGCGTCCCATGGATTTTTTAACCCATTGAGTCCCAAGCCCTAAAAAATTACTTTTCCGTTGAAATATTTCGTGAATTCAATCGCATGAGTCCCAATTATGGTTAAAAAACTGTTTTTAATTTTTTAACATTTTCTATTTAAACAATATAAAATGTTGCGTTTTCGCAACATTGGGAATTCGGTGTAGCAGAAATAGAGTGCAGCAGGCTTTTCAAATTTTTCATTTTTTTCCGTTTTTTACCACTTTAATAATATTCAAATGTATTTAACAACCATATTTTGAAATACAATTACTTATTGTGAAAATCTATTTATTTATTTGTGGGAAAATATGTTTTTACATTTTATATCACTGATTTTTTATGAAATTCTTCAAATCAATTTGTGTGTAGAGGCACTTTACATTTTTTGCACTGGTATACTGCTTGCGAATGACACATTCTGCACCTCTTCTGTTTACGTTCTTCAGAATGCACTATTATGTGTCCTATATTGTCCAATCTTACAGATATTGGTAGATTTCCCTGTGATGGTCTTCCAAAACAGCTGTCCGAAGTTTTCTCAGTTTCTAATTCCGTATCTCCGTTATCAGTTATTGCAGGTTTTGCTCTCTCACTTTGCAACAAAGAAAGTACTAAATTGATCTATAACTCACCAGGGAAATGTCAGATTCAGTAGATATTTTGTAAATTTTACATTAATGAACCACTGCCCTATCCATTGTGTTTGTAAAAAGGGGCTACCACCACTTTTTTCCTTTGATTTTTATTCTATAATTCGATAATGCATTATCATGAAGGTCTATGATAATCCTCTCATCCTTTCAGCAGTTCAATTGTCCCCGTTACATCACTCTGAAGCTCTCCGGCTCTGTCATCTAGATCCATTTCGTTGTCGTCTATGTCTTCTTCATCAGTGAAAGGATCTACAGCTGGTGGGATGATCACAGTATCAGGGTAACTTCCTCCTTCCAAATCATCTGGTCCTTGTTCCTCGGGCACCGATAAAATGACAGTTACTTGTTTTACATGGGCATTCAGAATGAGAGGATAATTTGAAATTAAGTTACTACAAAAGTGAAACGTAAAATGTGATTCCCAGCACAGGTGTTGTACTAAATTTATATGATCAAAATCGGAGAATGAATACTTGCTGCTATACTTGACGTCAATGTAACAAAAGTTACGTTGTCATTTGAAATCCTCACTCCGCAAAGCTATTGAAGATTACAATGTAGCTATGTCCCAAAATTCACTGTTGTGGGAAATGAATACATTTGTACACCCTAAGGCCCAACGTTGCGTTTTCGCAACATTTACGCGCAAGTAAGAAAATATAGTTTTATATAAAAAATAATGAATTCATGTCGTGACTGAACCTCGGTAATACATTGCTGTGTTATTTAATCACCTCAGCGATTAAACATCTCTAAAATATTGGAAGAAAAAATTAATGAAAACGCTTCTCGGAAAACGCACAGAAAAGAACAAGTTGCCAAGGAAATAAAAAAATCACTGATAGGGAAAAATTATGCAAACAAAATATGACAAGAAGTAACGGAAAATTTTGTTTGCGATTTTATTTACATCGGATCTTATATTTTATGGTAAATTATTTTCATTGTTACACTTACATAGATGTTATATCTATGTAAGTGTAACAATGAAAATAATTTACCATAAAATATAAGATCCGATGTAAAAAAAATCGCAAACAAAATTTTCCGTTTTCGCAAAGTTCCAACGCGTTGGGACGAAATGGGTGCAGATGCAAACGGATGTCCGGAGTAATAAACACAAATGTCCTTCTTCGTGTACGCTTCTATGTACGCTTTGGGCTTGTTTACCAAAAATTTCCCAATCATCTATAGTTCTATGCCCATTTTTGTCCTTCCCAGGAATTCTAGAGCCTATTGTAAGTTCATCTCTTTGCCTGGATTCGCATATTTTTCTCTAATTACCCCTATTCAAAATACTCATTGCTTCAGGTACATTCAAAATAGTGTACACAAGAGCTTACATTTTCATCCTTAACGCATCAAGATGTCAAGCTCAGGACTAATTAAATACTTGAGGTCACCGCGATGAATAATGAGATCACCACGATCCAGAAACGAAGGAGCGTGTATGGGACTTTGATGCCGACTGCATGTAGTATCTATTGATTAGAACTCATATATATTCTTCAAGTAGGTTTAAATAAAAGAAATCTTACATTTTTAACAGTTTTATACTAATCTCAACAATTATAACGAATACAGGACCAAGGTTACGCATTAATGTCCTAAAGTCAAATGACATTCTTCGAACAGTCAAAATAGCTGCCTCCGGAGTAGTAAGTAGAAATATTTCCGAAAACCAAACAAATAAAATCACAGGAGAAATCAAAGCACGATCAAATTCAGCTATAATTATAACAACTCAGGTATTCCTAAAGATATAGAGAGTCGTGGTCACCCAGTGTGATGATTCGTCAATATCGTAAGACAGTGAAAATTACTGCATCCGGGGATATAGTGTTAATGTGTGGCAATGGCACGACCAAATCGACTTTCTCCCTTTTGTAAAGAAATTTAATGCTGAACAGTAAATTGATTGTATATATTAGCTTCAAGACTGCAATTTGCATGCTCAATGAATGACTTTATTGTGATATTCAACGTGATAATGGGGTTTCAACGTGCAAAAATCATGAGTCTTTTCGATTCTGATGTCATAAGAATTCACTTACCCTGGCCCAAAAACACTATGTTGTACGGAATGCACGAGCGCTCCATTGCAGAGGCTACAAAATTTTTATTCTCATGGTATCTACCTTCGAGTTTGAAAGTGTTTTCGCGACCTACCTATGGGACCCACCATGGGACCCACCAAATATATAAGTACGCTGGCCTAGTTGTTATGCCGACCAACTGTACAATAAAACATCGTATTTCACGTAGTTGTTTCAATATTTTTTTGTGCTCTTTGATTTACATAATTAATATTTTTTCTCATATTTGTACAGCAGGAAAAATTATAAATGTGTTTGTGGAGAATGATGTGTTGCTTTCCCGGAGTATTCTAGCAGTCAAGTCTGTTCGGATTCTCCACCAGGCCAAACTCATTTCGTTTTTTTTTTCATTTTCATTTCATTGCGATTTCATTTTCATTCAGTCTTGAAGGCGAATGATGACAATTCCTTCAAAACATTGGCAAAAATGTTGAGTTTGACTCATTGTAGAACCCGAATACAATATGACTGATTGCAGAGGGCTTCACTTGGGGAATTTTTCCATGATAGAAACGAAAGAATTGCTAATGTTCCTTATTTTGTGCAAGTGTACCGTAGTAATGCAATTATACGTTGAAACCGGGTGGTACCTCAAAATAAAGTGAGGAATGTTACGATCCGAACAGACTACTAAATTTTGAGCCATACCGGACATTCCGCGAACCATAGTTTGGGAGCGGCTGCATACATCATAGGTCGAAGTTATGCCGCATTGTAGAACATGAGACCATTAAAATAAAGCTAATACAAAATCTGAGGATTGTTTCGACCTTGCAACATTTGAGCTGTCAGACTACCAAAGCTACTCGGTTAAATCATATGCGGTACTTGGCCTCCCAACGAAAATATTACCTACCCTGGAAAAATTGGACCCGGACGTGAACCCGCAGGATCATGGACCAAAATCCATTAAGGTGTCTTGACCACGGCCACATGAAAGTTTAGCGATGAGTATTTCTGGGTACAAACACTTCGTAGGAAATAACGAATGGCTCAGTGAAAGACCTGACCACCTTACCGTGAATATGTGACTTCACACGCATATTAGGGCTGCACGAGCTTAGTACAAAGCAGTACAATGAGGAGAATAGATGAAAACACGAGTATATGACACTCATATATGGCACAAACACGTGACTTAAAATTAAAATAAAATTAACGTTTAAGTTAAAAGATCAAGAATGGAAATTAATAAAACGGTTCCTGATTATGGTGACGTAATACGCCGAAACACATGTCGCCATAGTAAATAAAGTACTATATACCCAAATCAAAATTCTCAAAAATGCTGCTCTGCCGCATCTTGCCAGATACGGTTGACTTCAAAAAAGTGGTCATCGTTCATAATAAAATCGGACAAAGGTAGTGAATGAGTCACATGGTCAGTACTCCGAAAATGGATTTGTTGCTGCCGGACAGTGTATCAAGCATTGACAATCAACAGTGCCAATATCACCGCTGTTTTTAATCGCAAAGACCATTACATATTCCACAACAAGCTGTTAAAATGCAATCACACAAAATATTGCTACCTTAAGGAATTTCATTTTTTTTAGCCAATAATTGATATAACATTAGCTCATTAGAACGTTTCGGGTCATAGTGACTCATAAGAATTTTACTTTTCCTGACTGTATTTAGGAAATTACGTCAACTTTTCATGCATTTTTCCTTCATGTTGGTGATAAAGAAGAGGATTTCCTTCAGCGCGTCTCACCCACCAATTAAGATTTAAAATATCTTTTTAAAAAGCATTTCAGACATTTATTCCATAGGTAGTTACACAACCATGGCATGAAAAGTATCCTAAACATACTAAAGCGCCGGTTCCACCCCAAAACCTTTCAATACGCCTGAAACTCATAAATATTTCCACCCAATTTTTCAGATATTCAACATTCTACAGGAAAAAATTGCGTTTAACATCCCTCTATCATCTGATGTCTTTCCCGTTCACTCTTTGCGGCCATTTTGTATGGCATCCATCCACTTTCTTAAGGTTCCTACCATTAACTGAACATCAATTCTTGTACGATCAATGAACATAATTTAAATGCGAATTATTGTGTTATTTTATACTTATAAAAACAGTAACTGAAATTGCTTCTAATGAACGTAGAACACAATTTCATCATAGCGGATAAGCGGGGAGTCACCAATCCGAAATAATCGCAGAGTTATTGATCTCCCGTTTGAGGAATATATAAAAGGTGATTCTTTCCCGCTGACACCTTATTCCGCAGTGGATAGTGATTCCAAACTCTACTTAAGGTGTTTTTTGCGATGTAAATATGAACTGAAGTATTTTATTCGGAGTTTGGAACTGAATTCTATCACCATGGCTCAGCAAACAATCGCCAAGCCAAAACAAACATTTTATACATAATAAGCGCCATTTTAAGTGATGAGCACGGCGTGGTTCTTCCCCGTTGATGCGTAATTGTGTCGTGAAAAGAACTTGATGTTCGGAACACCTGAAACCGCAATGTGTCAGACCATCATTATCTTCCTCAGTCCAAAGTATCCCTCACCACCTCTCGCGCTAAAAAAAACTAGAGCCACGAGTATATCTTCAATCCAGCTTTTCCAACACTCATCCCATGACTCCTCTCACACACTCTTCCCCGTGAAATATCATCTAAAACCCTTTCCACCAACCTGAAACTCAGCCCAGCCCATCATGCTATCAGAATCCACCGCAGAGCCTCCCCCCCCCCCCCCCCCCCCCAACCCTATCTCATCCAACCTCCACCTCCCTTAATGCCCCTCACCCCGTTCCCCTCGCTTTCCGCCATAAAATAGGTCGCCGCGCCAAGGGGCGGGTGCCAGATGGGTACCCTCGGCTCTCCTTCCCCCCCCCCCCACCCTTTCAGCGCTAAATCTTCCCCTTCCATCACGAGGATATCACGCATATACTCCCTCTCTTGTCTGAACGTCGTCCTCTCCTCTCCCAGCTCTCCATCTCTCCCCTCCCAGCCGCGACCCCGCGCCGAGTTTCGGGGTCCAATCTTTCAAATGCATGCATCCTCTCTCTCTCTCTCCCGTTCTCTCACTAAACCTCTCCCTTTCTCTCCTTCTGTTCCTCTATCTCTTGCACTATATACATATTCACTCAGCCTCTCGTCTTTCTCATTCTAGTCCTCTGCACCAATATAACAGTCTGCGTATCCCGTCGCTATTTTTCATTAAAATCATCATTATTGGTTGAAGACTTGTCCACTATTCGGGTTCCCACCGTGTTCATTGTTGACTTAAGGCGGTTCCGCCGCAACTGTGTGAGTCAAAACAAATACTAAATTCCATACTTTTGTTTATTTGGTTTAAAAATTTCTGCCTGACGACTTGCGTCGCCTTTTGAAAACAAAAGTTAAGGTATAGAATATGCAGATTATTCCTCGAATATATTTTACAAAAGCACTTTTTCCAGCCCTAGAAGCCGACTGCAGCGCCATTTGCATGGAATTACCGAATTTTGACTTCGATTACAGCAGTAATTTGCTAATAACTAAAAAAATAACTTCCTATTTTTTATTTTTATTCAATATCTTGGGGGTTTTCCTTTCTCAAGCACAGTTTTTTGCGAAAATTCCATTTATATTATATGGAAAAATACTATCCATGTTTCTCACAATCTCCCATTTAACACCACGTAATTTCAAGTTCGATTTGCGAGAAAGGTAGAATGGAAAGATATCATTTTAAGCCCATATCAGATAGTGGGCACGTTTTCCTCTAAGTGAACAAAATATGTATGACATTTAAGCCGTTTTGCGGTGGAACCACGTTAAGACAACAGTGAACGCCGTGGGAACCCGAATAATGGAGAAGTCTTAATTCAAGCCCAGTGGAAACCTACGTCGCAGTATCATAATCGGTTGTTCAATCCTAAGGTTGGTTTACTGCAGCCCTCCATCCTTCCCTGTCTAATTCTAGTTCCCTTACTTCCTGGTAGTTCCTCTTATGTACTTTCTTCTTCATTTGGTCTATGCATTTACCTCAAGGATTTCCTTTAGGGAATTTTCCCTCTAGTTTTCCTTCAGTTATATTCTTCGTAAACCCATTGTGCCTTAGGGTTTTCCCAATTCATCTGGTTCTTCTTTTCTGCGTAATGCGTAGTCATATACGTATTCCACAAGTTTCTTTCCTCTTCTACTCTTCTCTTAACTTCTTCATTTCTTATTTCATCCGGTCATTAGATCTTTAACATTCTCCTCCAACACCAAGGTTTGAATGCTTGTAATCTTTTCTGGTCTGATTTTCCAATGGTTCATGCTTCCGATCCATAGAGTTCCACTCTCTATTCGAATGTTTTCACAACAAAGTCATGCATGTGGTTAAAAATAGATACATAAATGCCTTTCAAAGACTGAATATCATTTTTTTAAACATTAGGGAGCTTTCCATTGAAGGTGCTGAAGTTAGCGAAAATCGGAGCACATCAGCACACCGCAGCGAATTCGAACGACATTGAATGGAATTGATGTGCGCGGGCAAAATGTGGTGATCTGCCGATAGCATTTATCTGGTGCACAACAGTTATGGCCAAATTTTTAATGTGAAGTTATTAAATTCGTTCGAAATAAGTATTTAAAAACGGAAGCTAACTGCCAAGGAGTAATTAACAACTTTCCAATATTCATTTTTTTTATCTTTACGAAAAATCAGCACCAAAAACAACTAAAGCAGAAGCGATTATCAACGTTCTTTTTTTGTCTAGCTCACATCAACTATGCTCCCGAGCTGCTTTGAAATGCGCTACTTAGTGCGTAGGGTTTGCATTTAATGGAAGGGAAGTGCGCAATTGTGTTGCGAAATAATTAGCGCACTAGACGAATGATTAGGTGCCTTTATCTGATTTCCTCCACACTTATTATTAGAGTATTAATTTTATGCATGCTACTAACAAAAGCAATTCTCAAGTAGGAATACATGTACCAACATTTTACATCCACAGGTATTCGTTTCAATATAGCTCTTGCAAAAGTCTCTGGTGCATATCTGCGCGGCAAGTAGGGGAGATAGAAGTGGAGGGGCAAAAAGAGAAAGGAGAGAGAGGAGGAGAGGGAGTTAATGAGAGAGAGTGAGGCAGGGTTACCAAACTACTTCGCGAAAAAGGCACGAGGCACGCATGAAAGGTGAGTGGTTAACAACACCCATTGTTTTGATTTTACCAGGAATCCTATCTTGGGGTCTCATTGTGAGACGTATCGAAACCAGATGGCAGGTAGTGATGAATTATTCCACTTCTCGAAGCGCTTGTCAGCAATAAGAAAGGTTTTCTGATTAAACCTCTACTCTAAACAACGTCCCTCCTCTGTTTTTCAGGATCTTTTAAATTTTGTAGCCTGTGTCCATCCGCTACGCAGAACCAGGGACAGTTGTGAGAGCTATAATTGATTGCATTCTTCAGCTAGGTATTAGTCCTACCTCTCTTCATCCCATTCATGGAGCCTAATCTTTTTCTTCCACATCCCAGTTACCTTACTTTTTTCCCCTCAATCATAACCTTCAGCATCCCTTCACCACTCATTATATGTTCCAACCACCTACTCTACCTCCACTCAATCACCTCCAGTACTTTCCTCTCTTCACCCTAAATGTAGAGAGCTTCATAGATGGTCTTCCTTTCTGTCAACAGCATTATCTTCGTTCTCTTCTACTCCCACATGAAAAACCCCTGAGGGTTTGGAGAAAAATGGAAAAATGTGATCAACAGAGAGGACGAAGAATGAATTAGTGCACGGCAATGTGAATGAGAAGAGGAGGCTTATAAGTTTTAAATGGTGTTCACCAGTAGTAGAATTATCCGCCAATCGCTATGAAATTTCGTCATTGCAGTCGAACTTCGATGGAACTTATATGTGTGCAAGAGGTACAAAGTTGGGAATCACGGATTAAATATAAGTGCTAGCGTTATTTTTATGCGTTCTGTGTATTATGTCCCACACCTATGAATTTGTAAATGCATGTCATTACGTATGTATTGATGCATATGAACACATGTTGTTTATCTCCTTAGTTACTGCCCTCTCACTCCAGCCCCCTCCATTGAGAGCACCATTTGCGTATCTCATCACCATTCTTCTTTATTAACTTCTCTCAACCATTGTTCTGTTCCATTTAGGATAACACTAGGTTTAAAACATGTCACGAACTAAATTCTTATGCATTGCAATTAGCCGTTGTTGCTGCAGTTTGACTTCAGTGGCATCCACATGTACGTGACTTGGGTGTAAAGTTGGATCGTTTACGAAATATAGAAATTATGAACAATTACTGGTAGATGATCCACATGGTAGGCGGTTATCATCAAGATTATTTATCGGCAAGAGCTTCCTTGTTCAACGTCCTATCCTTCGCCAGTCTTGGCACCAAACTACTAGCGTCTTATTACATTATGTTATATTTCTCTCCATTTATATTGCTATGTATTCACCTATCTCTTTCAGTTGACAAGTCTCATTCCTCTCTACAGATAAGTACGTCCGCCTATTCCGTCGCCACATTCCCTTCACTTTTCCATATCATATTCTCTCTCCGCAAGAATTTAGTTATGACAACTGCATGTTTACAACCCTGTCGTGATGGACTATCTATTATGCTGGTCTCGTTGGTAGCAGGGTAATATCCTCACCTACTAACCCAAAGGTCACGGGTTCAAGTCCCGCCTTGGTGTGTTTTTCACCATTCAGGGTATGGGTGTTAATGTGTGACGTATTAACAAATTTATTGCAAGAAAGGACTGTATACATAAGTTCGCTCGGAATAAAGACGATATCATTATTATCTATACGACAACGGACGTCATCATCGTCATTAATAGTTTAATTAAACATATCCTCAAGGGATTACTTACTGAAGAACAGAGACCAAGGCTAGAAGAAACAATCATTGTTCATATTATTGTTCACTGCCACGAATAATGCATAGATTACTTCATGACCATTACTGTAGCAAAACAAAATTATTAATGATAATATGCACTTGTTTTACCAAGAGGCGGAGTGCTATGGGGAGGCTGGGATTCAAGTTTCAGTCTCACCGCTTTAAATAAATTAATCTATTCATTTACCCAACTACCTATCCCTTTATTTCCTGCTGAATTTGCTGCAAACACGTCCCAACAGGCAGATGGGAGACTGAGCAAAACAAAATAAAAAAACACCACCCGGGACTCTCTCCCGAAGTTGGCAAGGGCCTCCACCCCGCATAAATGCTGTGAGCAAGCCTTTCCCTCGTGCAAATTCAAACATGCGTGCGTCTGTTTCTCTCCGTGTGCTTGCGTGAACTTTTCCCGCTACGGATTCGAATGGCTACTTCATTGCTTGCTGATGCCAAAGGTTTATGGTAAGATTACCAACTTGGAAGATTTTTCAACGATTTTTCGTGCCCCATGAGCTCATTTTGTGGTAAACTTACAGATGCAACCCACATTACTCGATCTCTTTCAAGGCGGTAACTGACATTTCCGCTGAGGAAATTTGTAGCATAATTTATGGGCTCTGTGAATGAACAGATGAGAAGAAGCCATGGTATACATTTTTAAATATAAAGCGCTGACATATGGACATAGTTCTATCAAATCACATAATCATTAAAATTTATTTTTATGGAAGTTGAAGCACTAATATAATGAGAAAAATAACCAAGGTGATATAATATACTTTTCGGGAAATTAATCCCATAAAGTGTTCACGTCAAACAAGATAATGAATCACATAATAAATTGAAGCACTCTATTTAGCTCTTAGCAACTCCGTAGCACGTAAAAGCACTACAACATGCCATACAATGTGGAGTCAAATCACTACATAAAGTAACCAATAATGCATCACTTCTGTATTTAAAGAAAATATTCAAGAAATCTACGACGTAAATTATATAAAAGAGTGCTTGGAGGAATGTCGTATATGTTTATTTGTAGCATGTACGTTCGCATGGCTTGTTTAACTACAAATATTTCATGGGTGCCTCCTAATTTTATAATTTGACTACCCAAATAATTGCCTTAGCACAATCTTAACGTTTGGTGAGTGGCATTATAAGATCAATTTTGTCATTATATTATTACGGTATCGAGCATAGCAATGACGTCGTACGACGAAACAATAATTATACATCATAGAATAGGAGTTTCTTGGTGTTCTCTCAAGCAAGAATAATTTTTAATATTTTTACCAAATAGTCGCAAGTTATATCGGCTTTACCAATAATAACGGATAAAATTTACACCCCATCATTCATTAAATATATTCTATTGCGTCACTTAGTTTATTTACTTGAGATATCTGTTATTTTACGATGAGTTCGTTTATTTTTAAAAAACTGACACAAAAACATATACCAAAAAATTCAACCAGATAAGCCTTTATTTTGATGCTATTTTATCCGCAAATGCATTCCACATGGTGACTTCATTTTTAGCGTGTTTATAACCATATAAAGATTAAAAACCCTTTTCACCCACCTTTGATCTGACATTTACAAGCATGTGCTTTCCATTCATATTACCGTTTTCTTAGCTTACAAAGTGGTCCATAAAACCGAATTCTTAGCATTAGCACGTAAACCCTGAGAGGAAGAGAAAGGTTAATTTCGCCATGTTTCAACTCCAGAGAAAGTCTCGGGAGCAGACGGTGAAACATGGGGTAATCAACGACAGCGACAAAGGGAAACCTCTGAAAACATCTCAACATGAGACACAAAAGCATAAAAATGTACAACACGTCGCGGAACCGCAGGAAAACAATATGGATAACGTTTTTGGGTCCTTGTAACCATCACACGCCAGAATCGCATAATCAGTTAAGGGGTATAACGAAAAGATAAGCATAAATGGTCACGATATTCTTCAGAGGTCAAAATTAAGTTTATCACCTTGCATGCCTTGGGGTGAAAATGCAACTAAAAAGTGGCGTAATTCGGATATCATATAAATCATCATGGTTTGCTTACACTGCGTTATGAACGGAGGACATTGGAGATTAATTTTGCACACATTTTTTTGGACCAAGTAAACTGGCAATTTCCTAAAAGTAACCGCATGTTTTGGAGAAAACAACACTTGCCAGCTTAAAAAATAGGATGTTTTAGATTTGCAAACGATTCTGATGGACCGCGTATTCCTGTGATCAAAATAAGCCACTTCTCTTGCTCAATAAGCTCGTGTTCAGGTTTGCCAAGGATCAAACAAAATTTGACAGAGACACCCATGCCTTGGTGTAAAGTAGATCCTGCCAAGGTAGGACCAGAACCCGCGACCCCAGGATAAGCAGGCGAGAACTTCACTCAGCCACCGCCGGGTCCCGAAAATGTAAAAGACAATATCTAAATTGCAGTGCTTGTGGTAACAATGCAGGCATCAGATGTAGGATTAGCATTTGCTCTTAGATGAGATAATTTTAACGGCATAAAATGTTAGGAAAATTCCGAAATTATTACAAGATGAAAGTACCTTAAGATTTATGCAAGAAGTTATATAATTTGAATTTCTCCGAAAAAGAAATGTTTTTTTCACGTGGCAGATGCCGGACACCCATTTGTAACTCATATAGCGTTAATTCATGACCCTGCATATATTTCAATTAATCGGTTATTACATACAATGTATCATAAAAACCCTTGATTAGGCGTATTTGAAGTATTTTTGTCAGTCCCTGGACACTGATTGACTGAAAATACCTAGAGGTAATATCAATGTCATTGAGATTTTCTATCCATTCCTTCTCCTCTCCTATTGTTCCAAACGATCCTCTATTATATTACGACCTCGGACAACCCATTTTGCATTAAACCCCTTCTATTAACTTTTACTACCTCTAAATGAAACGTCGCTTTGTACATTCCACACACAAACCTCTTCACTGTCTCCTTCGTAATTTCTCCGACAAGTTTGTACCCATCATTGACATCTGACACTGGGTTTTCCAGAGTTACACCCATCTCAATTTATCAATTCTCCCATCGTAACAAAACCCATTACCCAAATTGTGGCACGGATGTGACGGTCATATCAGGGTTCCTGTTTTATTCCAACCAAGGGAACACCGCAGGTCCATAAGGAAAATCTGGACAGGGCAGTCTCAAGACAATGGGCGATAAACTCATGATGACGTATCCTACGGCTGCTGCAACCCACGTTTCACGAGCCCTTTCGAGACTGTAACAAACATTCCCTCCGAGGAAACTAAAGAACATATTACGGCTTCAATGCATGAACCGATTGCAAGAAGCTATGATATGCATTCCTATATAATAATAGAAATTGTGTACATAAAATGATCCCTGACATCTGCTTTTTCGGTACGATTTTCATCAAAAGGAGAGGAAAGCTTTGTCTCGTGGACTGCATCCGTGTATTCCCAAAAGATTTTTAATATTTCCGTGCGCTATAACCTAGATTTTCCATTTCCTAGACTTTCTTCCAACATGTAAACTGAGGAATAAAGTACTATAAGCTAAGTTAAAGAGACTATTTACGTAAGCTATCGGAAATAGGCTTTTCTCTTCATAGCTGAAAAAATTCCCTCCAGATTTCAGTTGGGAATAGACTACCATTGCTATATTTTGTTTTTCATACGCTTATTATGCGCTAGAAAATTAAATATTCCATTCTGATATGATACTTTTATCTTATTTTAGTAAGTGCATTTCAGAAGATAACGAATTTTATTTCAGACGGGATTCGCCATACCAATGAAGTCGATGGTACAGTTACTGTTTCACATGGAATTGGAATAATTCATCCCTGGAGAATATAATCCAATGAATCACTGAAGATACGTAAGAGTTCATTTATAAACATATTTGACCCGAATTTCAAGTGAACTGGATTATTGTACTATGAGATGAATTCATAGCAAACAAAATATATTGGTACCTATATTTCTGTTCCGTGTACAAAAGAATTCACTCACACCATGCCACAAATAAGCACAGTGCTCCAAACGGATGAAAGTTATACCATAAATGCTAGGAAACGATGCAAGGAAAGCCTTAATACCATCAGTCAGGGGCAGAAATTGACATTTGGTTTCCCACATGGTGTGCACTTAACCTTCCTTAAACCACAGGTGATAGCCTATGTTCTCCATTAATTCTCATTAATTTACGAACAGGTAGTCACTTAAGGACATTCCATTGCGACTGTGTACGTAAAAAATACTTAGTTCCACCAGTTTGTTTGTTTCATTTACTGCATTCACTCATGGCCTTGGCTATTGACCTATTGACTAGCGTAGGTACATTTAAATGTACGCATGGATGTGGGGCCCAACGACAGTGCGTACAATATATTGCACGCTGGATTTGATATTTAGACCCATAGAGTTTCTACTGAGTGTTCAAAATAAACCCAGCTGCTAACGTCCCTAGCGGGAATTTTAATCCGTACGATAAAGGTTAAAACAAAAACAAAATGGAGGTACAAAATATGCAAATATTTCAACGGGTATATTTTAAGTTATTCCATTTTTTAGCCATAGAACCCAACTTCAGAGCTATTTTTATTGAACTGCCATATTGTGACTTCATATATTGCAATAATTTGCTAATAACTGGAATAATAAGATGGTAAGGTGCCTTAATTTTGTTTTTCTTCATCTCCATGGTGTTTTTTCTACTCATAAACAGTTTTCGAGAAAATGGCTTTTATGTTAGATTTTTCTACTGACAGAGTGTTCACCAATATTATGCTTCACACATTCCTGCATTCATGCCAAATAATTTCAAGTTCAATATGTAAGGTTTTCCCGGTAAATCTTATGAGATTTGATCAGATATGTATCTCGAGTGTTTTTTTCAAAACGTCAGCAAATATGAAGCCTACTACCCGATGGAACAACCGGAAACATTTCTGAAATTTCAAGTTCCGTTTGTAGTCATAATATGCGTGGAAATGTATGATATTGTTATTCATTCCGAATAAAGGATAAGTTATTATGTCAAGTTAGCCAAGGACGTTTATGATTAACAGTTATAACTTTCAACTATATCCACACATACTTTATTGACCGACCGATTTGTATCTTCATGATACTAAGTACAGGCAGTCCCCGAGTTATGTAATAGATGCGTTCTAACACTAGCAGCGTAAGTCGAAATTTACGTAAGTCAAAAATTACTCCGTTACTGAGTCCGTGCTCTCAAAATTACGGTCGATTCGGAGAAATACGGGAAACAATTTTGAGCCAAACTTCATTCAGTTCACTGCAAACTTCAGGAACTCTTTATTGTCGGTTACCTATATTGTGAAATTCATAGGTTGGTATTAAACTTTCGCTTTCTAGTGATTCTTTTGTTTATAAAGTTCCCTTCGTGTATCTCATGTATCTATTGGGTATTTACTTACGGCGCAAAAAGCATACGACCCTGAGTTTGAGACTTAATATCTCTAAGATTTTTATGAAGTACACATCAACATATAGCTTATTTCGTTCCACGTTAATTGATTACAAGAAAACTTTTTAAAAAATATAATAAGAGTTTGTTTCTTGAGATGAAAGAAAAAAGTGCCCATTTTTTGGTCCAATTTCCTACTTTCGGGGATTACTACGCAAATACCGTTGATTCGTTGGCAGTCAAACTTAATTACCTTAATTCTCAATTTTCTGTTGGTGCTTTTTTTAATTTAAAAAGCCCTAGCTTTATTTTTTTGAATGTTGACTTATTTTTGCGGAACAACTTTATCTCTTAAAAACTTTTCCGGTCACTAAAAAAAGGTGTGAAAATAGTTCCAAGTTATACTTGTTCCTGATGAACGTTATAAATGTTCACAAAGTGACTCCTTAAGTTACTTCTTATGTTTAGTAAAGTAGCCAGAAATCATTTGAATAGAATATTGGTGATTTAACGCTTGAACCATCTTTAAATCACGGATTGAATCAGTGAAAACAGACAGTATTCCGTTTATTTCCGTGGCTACCATAACGGTGAATCCGCTGATACGGATAAGGGGGGAGGGTAATGATGCGCCCAACTTCCTCTCATTCCAATGCATTAGCTCCCTTTATCACTTCCATCCACTTTCATCCCCGAACTCCTTCCGACATCCGTTCGCCCCCTATACCCTCTCGAATCATCATCTTAACCGAATCCCACACAACCCCGTTTTCCTCTTCATCCCTTCAAAAACGCCTTCCATTTCCGGCCCCCTTGCAAGATGGACCAACGGAAGAAGGGGCGAGAGAGAAGAAAGGCGCTTGCCACGAAGGACGAAATCATTATCCCGGAGCCTCCCTCCCTAACCGGCCCTAAGTACACCCTCTAACTTCCAACCCTCACCCAGATCACATTCCCCAACACATATCCCAGCTACCCTCTTCAGTTCTGCTCAGCTTCTCTTCCCTTCTTCCCTTCCCTTACCCTCGTACGGAGGAAGATAAGGCAATATGCATGCTAATGACCTCCGAGCCACAGGTCCATGGTTCTCTCTCGGCAGAGGAAAGGCGAAAGCCAGGCGAGACTGGACGTTGGGAATTTGAGCAATGATGCACGTAGGAAACGAAATCGGGCAATGTAGCAGACAAGGAAACTCGTCCCGAACAAACGAGCTTCCTTTTAAACTTGAGAGTTGTACTGGGGAGGAACGTTTAGGAGGACAAATGAAAGACAAACATATGACGTTCCGTCCGCTGAAATCAATTTCCTGGTAAAAATACAGCAGAGGGTGGAAGATGAAAGAAAAAAATCCGCAGAAATCATTGAACAAAAATGAATTATTTTATGTAGACACAAATTTGTGAAATTCACAGTGTAAAATCACTCACCTGGACAGGAATTTCAACCCAGACACCTCTAAATTGCACCGAGTGCTCTATGAATGGTAAAAAAATTAATAAAGTACAGTAAATTCCATACAGTTGTGTGATGCAGAGGTGACCCCGCATAAGTTACTGCGAGGCCGGTTTCGCCGTTCCTTGAACTTTTTGTAGCAAACAACTTAGTGTTTCAAGCTGGGCTTAACCTTGTGGATAGTGGCGCTTAGCGCACGAAACACGGGTATTTAATAGTATCATATGCACGGTATCTGTGAGGACAACTATGTAATATAAAGGACAGCAGAGGACAATGACATAAAAATAAGCGAATGAATAAATGAACGAAAATTAATTATAGTAGGTGGTCACACGATTTTGTGTAATTCACAATTTAAAAATTCACCTGGACTGGGATTCAAACCCAGAATCCTCGATATTGCACCGAATTATCTAACCACTTAAGCTAAATAGGCGTCCTCTTCCACCACAAACTAAGACAGAGAGCGTAAAATAATGCTAAATAAATTTTAAATAAACATTTCAGTAACTTGTGCGAGTTGATGCGTGAACAAATTTTCTATAAAAATTGCAACCTGTAAATATGTCTACTGGTGACTTTCATACCCATACCATTACGGAAATTAGCCCTAACAAAAGTGAAAGTACCCCGTGTTTGTATATTAGCTATCATTGCTAACATTTCCATGTACCAAGGCGGTAGCAGAACATACTTCGCCACGGACCGATATCATTGACAACACTTACTTGCATGATCTGCTCGAATATCATCCCAAGAAATATCACGTATATTCTTATCATAAAGGAGGAGAAGGACGCATGTATTTCAAAATGGCGGATGATGATGAGACAGGCTACAGACTTCCGGGGAGCGTTGGAAAAATTTTCATGGAGATGCATTGAAGTGAGTTCCATATCTCTCACGTTCTCCTCTATGGGGACTGACATCACACGCTTTGCAATTCAAATGGGACTCGGAACGCTTCTGGCGTGGTGGTGTTCACCTGGAGTTTTATCCACGGTATAAATGATAACATGTAAAAAAGCGAGAGCAAGACGTCACCTACGTGACGTTAGGGGAAGTATAAAAAATATAAGTGGATGAATAGAGAAAAGTTTAACTGGCGTTTCGCTTTAAAAAAAAAGCACGTGAGGAGATAAAAATAAATTGGTTTTCACCTGAACGAAAGAAAAAGCTTTACCTCCCCATTGTCTCCCTCGTCTCAAACAAACAACCAAGGCAAAAAATGGATAAGCTTTACACAAACAGGTATAGTGGAATAACCTGCCTAGCAAATGCTAGGGAAATCCTCTATCACCATTGCTCCGTGCATTCCACGATGCAAGTCTTCCATCAGCCACCTTTTTGAGATGCGAAAAATTTTTGTACTTTCTCAGATTTCTACCCAAATATGAGGAGTGTGCACTCTATGGCATAAATTAGCGTATCATTTTTTTTCATAGAAGAGAATTTTGAACTCCGAGAGGTTTTAGAAGTAAGGAATATGCGCACATGTATTCGGAGCGTCTGAAAATTGATTTCGCATTGATTATGTATGTCCAGACGCCAACTAGATCACTTAAAGCTAGTTCAAATATGAAGCTTCATCAGTAAAAAGAACTCACACTGTACATTTAAATATTTAAAACAATCTATCTATGCACAGACATCTTTTCTCCGCGCTAGAAAGCTAAGCAGTCAAGAGCACACATGAAGCTTAACACAAAACTACTGCGTGGAAATTTATTCTAACATAAGCATTCTCCTGGGACAAGAACCCAACAAATTAAATAATACAACAAATTTCCTATCATTAGAGCATCCTTTTAGGCATTAAATATAATTAAAAGATTTTAAGAAGACCAGTTCTCATTAAAATTGGTTGATATCATTAAGGAAAAAAATTAATTTAACAATAGTACCTCGTTGCATTAACAAAATTATCCTTGGAACACATATTCTAAGGTCAATTTCGGGTGAGTCCGGGTTCAAAATGGCACTTCACATTACATAAATATTCAACAAGTCGGTTTAAATATAATCCTTGGAACACATAATCCACGATCATTTCATACTGATTCTAGGTCCGACATTGCACTGCATGTTGCATAAATATTTAAAAAGTCTCTTGAGAGGCGTATGAATGAAGGATCAATTATTTTAACAAAAATTAATCTTAAAATGCAACAAGGAAAAACTGATACCGGAGATCGGGAATAACTTCTTTGTCACAAATGCATTATCTTTGGGGAAATCTTAGAATAACGTACACATAGGCCATTTTCTCTAGCTGCGTTATTTTTCCTGCCATGGATACCATTTATAATTATATTTCTAGCGTGGACATTACTTTCATACCTTGAGTTTATTTTTGGAGGATTTTTCACTTTAGGGACATTTTCCTTCAAAGAGGACAAGTTTCAGCGATTTATTCGTCTTTTTTGGAGCAGATCTTCAGTTTCCAAGCTATCCATAAGAGAAATGATCACTAACTTCTCACCTGCAATATACTAGCCCAACCCAGCCAAAAAATACAGAGGACTATGCATTCAGCATAGGTTTATCCATCCGCAGATGGAAACTAGAGATGGAAACTAGGAAATGGAAAGTCATTAGCGGTGAAAGGTAAAAATTTCCCAATGCACATCTTCCAAAAAAAAAAATCTTCTTCTTTTTCTCTGCACTTTCAAAAGAGCTAAAGGAAACGCTATCAGCCATAAAGAACTCGCGCTATAAAATCGTCATAAAACATAAATTAACTTGAGGAGAGCATATGGGTAATAATAAATGCCAAACTGTGTTTCAAGAAGTTGTCGTTTCTCGAACGTATTAAAGGATAGCATAGTAAAAATTATAGAGCATTAAAATCAATTTACTTTTTTATATTTGGTTAAACATTAAATTGAAATCTTTTCCTATAAGTTGGCGCCAACTCAGCTGATTAAAAACCTAAATTATCAAAACGTCTCACTCTTTGCATGGAAGATTGAACTCAGACAATTTTGAAGTGGTCTAATAAACTGCAACCCTTGGAGCTACAGAAACTCAGTTCTACGTTTCTTGCGTTTATCGCAAAGGCAATAATCGTGATTTACCGACGTGATCGAGGAGAAGAGTCTAGCATCACCCAAAATTTTCAAGCCAGATGAAAGCGAGATAAAAGAGATGACACTGAACAACAATTAGAACATCGGTTTATTTATCACACTATTTCGGGACGAAAAAAATCTGAATTAAACTATAAAATGCATGAACATAAGTGCTTTTTCATTCCTTTTCTTACCTCATTAAAATTCCTCTCGTTACGTCCGTTATTACGTCAGATGACAGAATGTTACCAACCACACACCCTCTGGGTAGACTTGAAGTGAGTAATCACGCGTGTGAGACTTAAGATCAGTACGAATTCACTTACCTGAAAAGAAATAAAAGATCGTATTGGAAAAATGACAGACTTCGTATATAAAAAATTCAAACATTCACAAAAAACACAAAGGAATGATTCACATTAACTATTTTTCCCAATCCCATACCGAATTACGCTACAATGTATTTACAATATCTATATACTATACATCGGTTCACAATATAAGACAATAGGATCTCAATACATAGATATTGAAAAATGTTCAGTAATACTGTGGTGCAAATGCTGATAGATAGTAAGCGTTTCAAGCAGTGAGATATACCATAAATAAAGAAAAAAAAACTTTTCCGAGCATGAATTACGCTTAATATATGTAGGGATGGTCAAAAAATACCGGTATTCAGTAGTGCCGATTACTATTTTTTTTAATCCGGTAGTACCGACCACTATTTAAAATTGGTACTACCGACCGTACCGCGGTACTAAAAATACTGGTATTTAGATAGCCACTGCCATCTTGCGTCAACTAATCAAACTAACTACGAAAATTTACTAATGACACTAAATTTTAAAATATTCTCGTAATATTCTTTTAATATAAATTAATAGTATATATTTTTAAAAATAATTATATAATATTATGTATATAATATTAAATATATTTATTAAAATATATACTATTAGTTTATAACAAAAGAATGTTACGAGAATATTTGAAAATTTAGTGTCATTAGTAAATTTTCGTAGTCTTTTTTTTCTTATTTTCATCACCGTGAAGTTGAGATATGTTTGTTATCATTCTTGATAAAATAGGTAAGTGTAAATTTTTGACGTATGCCCGAGATCGATCACACCAGAAAATCGATGATTTTGCACAAATAAATATAAATATTTATTCCTGTAAGTTAAACGTTAGTGCAACCTCAAAGATTGATCACTATAACAGCGGATTTAACCTAACCACAACATTTAAACAATATTTCTGATCTGATTTAAAATCTTCATCTGATTTAAAATCATTCCAACAAAAAGCGACGAGCGCAAACATACAGCGTAAAATAAAAAACATTTACTGAATAGCCGATGTATATTTTCGATTAATGTTGGGGGTTGTTCGAGTTTCCGACCGTACAACCGCCAACATCGCTATACGCCGGTAAAGCCTTAGATCTTTTATTCGCGATGATTTTCGCCGATTCGCGGAAATTTCTACGTATCGTTTTGGACTGATATTCAAATTTACCTAAATACCGAAAAATTAGGTTGAAATGTATGTTAATTTGTAATTAATTAAAATATCTAATGAATTACAAAAATAGCGGTGTACCGGTATTTGTTCGTTGGCACTACCGGACGAGTATTATTGCTTTTTAATACGCATTAAAAAAATACCTGTACTTTTTTTAGTACCGCTAATCTTTAAACAGATGCACACAAGAATGATACATTAGTGCACTGCATTATACTTTGTTATTACGTTTCAATACTCTGATGATCCCTCCGTGATTTTCAATGACCAAAATATTAAAAAATATATGGCTATCGCTTTGAAAGATAAATTAATAACTAAGCATGCAAAAAATCCAAGAAATTTTAGAAATACTTCACAGAATTAAAGAAATAACTTACAGTCCCCCAATAAATATCACTTTAATTGACTTAATTAACCATTGCGAATAAATGTTATAGCCATAAAATTTTTACAACAAAATTATCATCCATACACTAAAATTAAATGAAACACAATAATCACACATCTTGACACGTTATTTGCCACAGTTGATATTATAAAATGGAACAAATTACATTTTTTGTTAATATTTCATAATAAACCATACTCATTCTAATACAGCGCACATTTTCGTAACAGGTAGGATTTTTTTTTTATTATAAAAATAGGAATAATAATATCTGTTTGAGAACCTCTTCATGCATTTCTTCCGCAATAATTCTTGCATGAGTTTATGTTTTCTAATTATTTAATTAATAGAGAAATCAGTACCACCGTTTAACTCAAACTTTGACCACACACACGATAAATTATTGCACGCGATATCAATTAATTTTAAAATTTGCTCGTTGGAACAAGTAGGGAATTTTTCACTCCTGTTGTGTGCATTGGACACACACTGCTCATGCTTGAGCATCCGATCTTTGGTTTTCGTCGATACTCCTTTCTATTATTTTTTCCCCTCAATAATTGTTTTCAGAAGGGTGCCCCATCTTATATCCTAGAATGTGCCCCAATGCGTTTGTATCTTCTGCTTTTCAGTACATTTAGTAGTCTTTTTCTCCTCAACTCTTCGTTAAGCCTACATCATTGCTGATCGTCTCACTTCATATTATTTTTATCATTCTCCAACTCTTGCGTGACAATCTATAGATCGGAAACATGGACCAATGAAAAAAAAAGACCAGAAAAAAATTAGAATCATTCTGAAGATCAAATGGACGGATAAATTCTGTGGTAAGATGCCTAAATATGATACGTCCGTTTTTTGCCAAATTGATTATGCATACCATTGGATTCGTAATGCTAAAGCCGTTGGATTTGTAACGTTAAAGAAATATGATAACAACCGTTTGCTACATCTATTACGAGAAGACAATACCTAAACTTCGAGATTCTGACTTTTCAGTGCCTACTAACCTCTAAAATTGCTCTCCTGTAAAATTTCCGAAACATGACATATCATATTTAGCAATCTTACCACAGAATTGAGGAATGAAGAATTATACAGAAGATTAAAAGAGGAATCGGCCACATGGAATGCTATAGAGAAATGAAGAACCAGATTGAGTGGATATATCCTGAGATACAATTGATTTGTGGAGAGTATAATTGAAGGAAAAGCAGTATGAAAATTCACTAAACGAAGTCTAATAGATATATACATACACCAAAGAAAGAATGAATGTCCACACGCAGAACCACGGAGTAAGGGAAGGATGGAGGGCTGCAGTCAACCAATATTAGGATTGAACGACCAATAATATTCTCCTACAGAAACACATTTTCATCACAAGCAATCCCGCCGGATCACCTGATGTTTTATCCTAGCTTCACCAGCATTGCATCCAAGGGCTCTTGATAAAATATAACTCAGTCCACGGGATGTTAAAGATATATTTCCTAAAAATCTCTTTGTAAGCAGTTTTGTAGACAGACGGATATTAAATAGCATATTTAACTTTTTTTTAATCTCATTCCCCACATTATGCCATTTTTCCGCGTACGATTAGGAACCATAATAGCTTTGATCGATGCCACCAATAACGTTAATTTGGACAATAATTAGTGTCATTTTTAGGCGTAATTTATTTCATTTTACTTTTTAAAATTTTTATTCCTGCATGGGATGTTTGTTAATTTTATTCTGTCTATTTCAGTGGTCGTTCAATCCTAAGATTAGTTGACTGCAGACCTCCATCCTTCCATATCTGATGCTAGTTTCCTTAACCCCAGTAGTTCTTATCAAGTGTACATTCCTCTTTATTTCCTCTATGTATTTATCCCTTTTCCATCCTCTTGGGACTTTTCCCTCTATTTTTTCGTTTAAAAATATTCTTCACAAACCAATTCTGGTTCTTCTTTTCTTTATAGTGTTTCGAAATTTCCTTTCCTCTTCTACTTTTATGGATACTTCTTCATATCTCATTTATTCGTCCATTTGATCTTCAACATCCTCCTCCAACGCTAGGTTTCGAAAGCTTCTAATCTGTACTGGTCTGCTTCTCCAATGATCCATCCATCAGATCCATAGAGTCCACGCTCCACACAAATGCTTTCACATACTGCATTCGTTTGCAGTTCTATCTTCTTTGAACATAGTAGCTACCTTTTCATCATGAACTTAGCATAGTCTTAGCTTGGACTATTTGACCCTAAATGTCCATTGTACTTCTTCCGTCCCACGTTATGGCACTTCCGAGGTAGATGAAGGAATCCAGTACCTCTAATTTCTTTCCTCTTACTGTCACTTATGTATTTAGCTTCCGTTTTCCGCATACTAGAACTTCGGTCTTCTTGTAATTTTATGTTTTGTGTCTCTAATTTTGTTTGCATGTTAGCATGACTGAGTCTAAAAAATGTTTGTCATTATGCAGGACTGCGGTGTCTATCCGGCGTGAGTATAATGATGGTTAAGAGCCGTATTGCATGTGAATTTCATTACATGCATGTCACATAATTTAACGTTATAGCATATTTAGTAGAGTAGGTACCTAATAATATCATGACAGCACTTTTCATGGTCAGTGCATGCCTACAGTGTAATCACACCCTCCACACACTCTTGAGATGGTCTTCAGGGTATCGCGTTATCCCATCTCAGTGAGAAATTACTATGATGAAAAATCATTTACCTTGATCGGGCTTCGAGCACGGATCCCTCTACACTGCGCCGAGTGTTTTAGCTAGTTGAGCTGCCGTAGAGTCCTTACTCTATGTGGATTGTTGAGGGCTTTGAAGGAACAAGGAACAATTTCGAACGCAAGTGCACTAAGTGGTGACTCCTAATAGGCAATACCGTGGCTAGTCCAGACTCGAATCTTTAATGCCCCCAAAAACTCATAATAATAATAATTTCGTCTTTTTTCCGCCGATCAAATTTAGGTCACAATCTCCTTTCTTACAATTAACTCGGACGATCAAATGCAAACGTCCATGTCCTCAGTGATCCACTCAGGTGGGACGCCCTCAGATTTGTAGGGGAGGACTTTACCCCGTCACCACCTGGATATCGAGGGATTCAGGTTCGAGTCTCGGACAAGGTGAACGATTTTTCCTATATGGAGTTTCTCACATTGGTGCACTTTTAGGAGGCTCTGTAAAGGCAACACCGTGGCTAGACCCGATAACCTATAAAAAAGGTACAAATGGCTTGAATTGAGGAAGAGCAAACCGACTGACATGAGACTTACTCATTGAAAGTGGCCACCATGTTTCCATCCAAAAAAAGAAAACGTCCTCCATTGTGACGAGCATGCGGGACGCTCTCAGTGGTTGAAGTGTTGAGTTAATGGAAGGGATGTGCTCCTAGTGTTTGACAGCAACGACGGCTTTTGTGAACGTCCACAATATGGATTGGAAATTTTCTTTTTTTTTTTTTCGTTGAAGAGATGACCGTGATGTGTCCTCTCTCTTTTTTTCATTAATCCAAGCACCGCGGGCTTTCGCTGTAGAAAATCTTTGGACGTTGACTCCATCAAAACTGAGTATCTAGCTATGTGATCGACAAATTCTATTGTGCGTATTTCAGTTATAAAAGCACTCCGCAGTCACTCCATTTACCTACGTGAAATGACAGTTTTGACATCAGGCAGATGCATGAAAACAAAAATACAAAGGATACATAAATGTAGCCATCTCGGCTAGAACTAATAATTTATTTGATATTTATTCGCGAAATGGAATGTCCAGTATGCCAGGCCTCGTGTCCTGTAAAATAAAACGCTTCAATTCACGTCAGAAGCAAGTGTATCATATAGATTTATCCGAGTAACCACATAACCATGAGCAATTCCGATGACCATGATAAAAAGAAATAAGTATTTATGCCCAGAGAAAAGGTATCATTATTATACGTCTGCGGTAAAGTGGAGTAGGTACTACCAACCCAAGCATTCCAGGTTCGTTTGCCTAGCCAAATATGTATATCAGATTCAAAAATATATTAAGGATGCAAAAATGTATCCGTCTTGGTCCATCTCGGTTAGAACTAATATTTTGATTGATAAATTATCCGGGATATTGGATCGGCTGTATGTCAGTATCCACGTCTTTAGGAAGAAAAAGTAGCAGTCCACGTCGAAGGATAGGTATGAAAATCATTGCCTGCATCAAAAACATTATACGAACCTTTACCAAAAAAATATTTAAAACAAATAAACATTTATACGTTTATATTAACAATATACTACTACTAGCTGATAGCCCGTCGGAAATAATGGACCAAATACCCAGGGATGCAAATATTATTAATTTAGGTTTCATTTATAACTGTTTTTTGTAGGCTTTTTTCACTTTTAATTAATAGTCTAATACCTGGATGCCGTTACTAATGTTTTCAAAATATAATCATTCGTTTTAAAGTGCAAAGTTGATGACGGCAGCTTCGTGGTTGCTATACATATATTTATGCATATGGGGCTTATGAGTTTGAATTCAGGCTTGTTTATTTTTTCAAGTTATAATCTAAACAGGTCGAGAATAGAAACTTGTGGGTTTTTTCAGATAAATGTGATTCCATACGAAAAAAATGACACATAATCCAACTAAATCGGTTCAGCCGTTTTCTCCATCATTAGTAATTAGTATCATCTCACCTTCACCCGATCACTGGTATTTATTACCGACTATGGCCACCGTATCGGCAAAACGCAGTCCGGTAAATCCAAGGATCGCGAATACAGATATGTTCTCAGACATAGATTTTAGTATTGGGTGTGATGTAGCATAGAGAGCACTAGATTCCGATCCTGAAGGGCTGAATTCGTACCCCATCACTGGAGGAGATTAATCCGAGCAATCCCCTATCCCTTTTTCGATACAAGGGTAAATTCAAGAGCAGTAAGTACTCAGTTCAGCGCCTGGGACGTTAAAATTCTGGACCCCTTGGGACCTTACACTGTGAAACAGAATAATGCCCAACCAGGCATCTCCTTCCCTTCCTCCATTCTAAAATATTATTACCCATAAGGTGGCAGAAGCGGTAATCGTGGGTCATTGAGCAAATATTTTCATAATATTATAAGAAAGTCGAAAAAAAATTCTTCGGCCACATTTCATTTGAGTGCGTCTGTTTATGCGTTGGAACTAATGCAGTAATGGGAATTATGAAGGAAATATATTTTATCACTTTTTTCCTTTATTAAATCATGTTATGACTGCGTTTTCGGTGTAATACTCGAGTTTTGGATGAAATCATATTGAAATTAGGTTTTTTTCGAATATTGGACTTGAAAACAAAAACACTACGTGTTAAAATAGCATTGAATTGCCAAAAAAGAAAACAAATTGGTATGATTCAATTCCTTTCTCTTTTATCTATAGATATCATTAATGAGAAGACTCATATAAAGTTTCACGCAAAAGCTAACGTAAACAAAAATCACTTCAACCACCTTAACCCACCGGTCCTTTTGTGCAAACTGACTTAATAAGTGACTGAGTGACAATGAAGAGTTTTTTGGGGATTTTTTTCTGCGTTGATTCTGAAACGCATCTGAAGTACTCGGAAACCTTCAACTCTAATTTATCAAATTGTGAGAAACATTGCACCTGGCCTAGCAACTGGGTATAAACGATGGTTTAGTTTTAGGGTTCAAGTGATGGGTATAGCAGCCATAAAGGGTTGAGTGATAAAGACGTCACGATATAACCTGAGTATTTGGTGCAAATAAAACCATTGGACGGTATGCTCCCTTACATTCTGAGGTAAATTCTTCTCGGGATTCCGTCCGGCTCCATCTTCTCCTCTGCTGACGTTTCGAAGGAAGACTTATCCCGGAACTGGAAGAATGTATTTACCTCAGCTATTCGCCGGGAGAAAATCCATCCCTACACTTCCTTACATTCTGGTTTAATTAAAACATGCCACGTCAGGTTTCCAATGCAACAAGTATTTTCTGATCTGCACTTCATATGGTTCATGTTTCTGATCCATAGAGTGTCACGCTCCACACGAATACTTTCACGTACTGTTTCCTGATTCGCTGTTCAATCTTCTTTGAACACAGTAGTGCCTCTTCATCATGAATGCTGTATTAGCTTGGATTATTCTACCCTAAATGTCCGTTGTACTTCTTTCGTTTCATGTTATGGTGCTTACGAGGGAGATGATGGAATCTACTCACTCTAATTTCTCTCATTTTTAGCGGGACTCCTGTCTTCAGCTTCTCCCTTCCGCATACTAGGAATTTGATCTTCTTATTTATTTTCTTATTATATTCCTGAAGAAATTGGTCCATTGTATTTTGTTATCTTTGAAGATCATCACATATTCCTGTTATGATAGCGATGCCATCTGCGAAGTGGAGCATATTTTTTCTTCTCAATAGCAATATTACTTTAGAATCATTGGCGATCAGCCCGGTTAAGGTAGGTTAAGATGAAAGAAGAGACGCCTATACCAATTTTTTACAGCCGCAAGCCCTCGTCACTTTACACGATGACTTTATATAACTCAGCATACGTCCTACTCTCTTCTTCCTATACAATTAGCCTGTTTTTACTCTTCCCCAGTTAAACAACATCCATCTATCATGGTATTCAGCATCCCTATGCCCCTCTCTACCTGTTTCAACCACCTACTCTACCTCCTCCTAATCTCCTCCGGTAGTTTCCCCTCCTCAATCTCCATTCCGAACACTTACTTGATTGTCTTTCTTTCTGTTTAGCATATCTTCATGCCCACACTAATAACCTTTTTTAATTGAAAGTATTTTCAGTTAAAAATCTAACTTTCAATATTTAATTCGATTTTCAGCTATTTTAAATGGTATTTTAAATGAACTTGCTCGATATAACCGGTCATTAGTTTATCAGGCCTAGAGCTTGGTTCCGACATATGCAGATAAAATGGAGGCTACTCCATTAATGCATTGGAAGAGATTATTATGAAAAGTTATCAATTAGATGAAGGGAATGTATGGCATTACGTCAGGTCAAGATCCAAAGCGCTCTGTTTACTGAAGACTGAAAAAAATTGTGGGACTTTTTGTAACATCTCGAAGTACAATTTAAACCCAGTGGAATGCTCCCCAAAGGATTTAATGACTAATTCGAGATGGTTCTCCGGAAATTCACACTCTCATGAAAAAAACACTATGTTTCAATTCTGAACCCCCTGCCATTTGCGAAGCAACTGATTTCGTTTACGGAAACAAATAAATGGGAACTGAATTTTTGCTGCCATCACACGTCCTGTGTCTCCGATGTGTCATCGCGTAGCGCACAGAGGCCCTTAAAATAACCGTGCTCCCGCTTAAAGTGGCTGAACCATAAAAGTGGGAAGTTCAGTGCACTCGACGATTCTGGCTCTCTCTCTCTATCCCTGCTCAACACGTCATAATCCTAGATTAGAGGAAGATTTTTACGGTTGGCAGTTCGTGAGAGGGAACCGAGAAACTGAGGTCATTATTGCCATTAAGATGACTTAATGATACACTTAGTATTGCTGAAGTGATTCGGCTCCATACAATAAGGTTTACTTCAATACTAATGTCAATACTTATGTCATCATGCGTAATATTATGATGATTATAAATAAGATACTTCTTTAAAATGAATCTATTACGTTCAATATTATTTCCAGATTTTATTGTGTTATTTGGAGTAAGTACATTTTCAATCAGTCATTCCCGTATTCTCTGAAAATGGTTCGTACATTCACGTAGTCGAGGGCGGAGCCACCTCAAAGCGGGAAGTGAAAACGAGCGATTGGAATTTCAATCTGCCCGGAACTCATCGAGCGGATACGCATTTGTTCCATTATGCAGGCGCGAATTACTTGACTCACCCATGTTTCAACGCCCACAACATTCAGGGTGCTCGCGACTGCTAAATTACATCCATTTCCGTTTAAAATGGTTTCGAAGAATGAAATTCACACCGGTCGCTCCACCATGATAATTACTACCCTTTTCAAGTTCTCGGACACATATGAGGTCCTGGTTGCGTGATGGCCCAATCAAAAGAACGTCCAGTCCCTGGAATGAAGGTTCTAGTACTAGCCTTGCACTTCGATTACAGGTGATTCGATTGAATATATATCACACGAGTTTTCCACCAGGTTATATTATTAGGAACGAACGTATTAATACAGCTAGGCCATTGTTATCAGGGTTGTCTGATAGGGCAATGCCTATGACGGTTATAAAATAGCAAGGGGTATAATTTTGATGGAGCCGTTAAGCAACATTTGAATGTTATTGACGACTGGTTTCCAATTATTGCTTAAGGTTTAGCGGTGGTTTCAGCTGATATAATTTTCTATGAATATATGTTCATGTAATTTTCCTTCATTTAATTTCAATTGCTTCTCTAGAGATCCTTTCCAAATAGTGGTAGAGCGAATTTGCATTTTTTAAATGTATATTATTCCCATGGATGAGGCTGTGCTTCACCAATGTAATTTTTTGGGCTGCAAAATTCATATGATATTTTCATGTTACTGTAACATGTTAAAGGTGGTCTAATTTCTATGGTAGCATGGCATCACCTAACCTTGGACCTTCAGGAGGATACTTCGTTTAGTTACTTAAATTTCCTTTTATTCACATTCTTCCTAATTATAGGATAAGGTGTCTTCTTTTTTATATAAGCATAATATTCCCACCTCTATATTTTTTAATAAAAATTGGGACTTGAAATTACATGGCATAAAACGCGAATATAGGTGAAACATGCAAAAATAAATATTTTTTATCTTTAAATAAAATGCCATTTCCGAAAAACATTGTTCTTCAGAGGTATGGAGACGAAATGAATGTCTGAGAATCGAATGATGGTAAAATTAAAGTACCAATTCCTCTCAGTTTTTGTGTCATTAGCTGATAACTACAAAAGCTGGAGTCAAAATGCTTTCTTTTAGCAAAAATGGCACTTGGTCAACTCCTTTGGTGGTAAAAATCGTTAACTGAATATTTAATTGCCAAATAATTTGTACATTTGTGCTCTAATGTTTTTATAATAGCTGTAGCATAAAAATAAAAAGCTAAAATTCATTATTTTTTCCCTTGCGCAGTCGTAATGAAACCTTAATCCTATGGCTACAATAGAGGCCCGACGATTCCCGTTGCTGAGGGTCATTTCTCGTAACGCCGTGGTAATCATAGAATGCGACAATACTGATCGAATTTATTTATCGAATGGTTTTATCTTTTCGGAATTATCAAGTTAACAAATCTGCATGCGATAATCATTATTTGTAAAGTATCGAGTGGTTGCATAGCATGCAATACTTCTACTAAATAATACGATTAATTTTTAATTCCGCGTGCAATAATTATAGCGGAATTTCTAGAATCGACCGCCAGGCCTCAAACCAGTCACTTATGTTTCCCAGTGAAAGCCTTCCCTAAGTAGATACCGTGGTCGGCTATAAGGTTAAAATCTAGGTGGTATATCTCGTCGTTACAGTTCAGACTTTGCATTTCTCATAAAAAGCTAACGCAGGTCCTTATATGGCCTGCAAATTACTGAAACCAAATTTAATTTTAAATCCAAAACTTAAAGGCTGCATAGTTGCAGATTTCATAGCCAAGAAGTGACACTTCCCTCTATAAAATAGAAATGAAATTTCCTAGTTTACCCGGGCCTACATATACAAATCTTCCAAATTTCCGATGCTCAAATCATTAATTTTGAAGTTATAGCCCTGAAAATCCTTTGTTTGTAATTAAGATCGAGCCTGGCAAGCGTCGCGGAGAGTGTCGCAATACTTTGTTACCGCAAGATCATATCATTCGAGAGCACTCGACTGCGCCAAAAAAATCATTTTTAAGCCTCAAAATAAATTTTGGCGTTTAACAATAAGAAAAGAGCTTTCTGCAAAATAACAGCTTTCTGAATGGAATGGGAGTTGAATTTGCACCTTGATGTTCTAGAGCCGAGGAGTCGAGTATTATCAATTTGACAGCTAGTCGACTTTCATTTTTTTCTACTTTTAGACGCTTTAGACGAAATTTTCTCCAGTTTTTCATTAGTATCGACGTTTCATAGAATTCAATTTTATTCACTAGGTGTCACTATAGCAAAATTTTCCTTCAATATTCTTGCAGCAGTTGTATTACCCAAAATGTTTCTTCATAACAGAGGCAATACTGCAATCACGTCTTATAGCAACCAAGTTATATCTTCTGGCCTTAAATGGCTATTATTCAATTGTTAAATGGCCTCCATTTTCTGAATCAAGCGAAAAGTCTAAATCGTTGACCCCATTCGCGGGCAGAAATTTCGATGCGTGTTAACGAAAGACGAATATCATGTATCTATCCTAATTCTATCCTTTTCAACTATGTACCATTATGAAGTCACCTCTATAATTCCTCTTCTTCAAAAATTTAATTAGTACCTATACAGGTGACTTTTAAGGAAAATATTTCCATTTTTTATTCTAAAACTAATTTACGGAAGAATGCAAGCATTTATAAGCTTTGTTCACGCCAACTGTAATGTTAAATTAATGAAACAGTGGACCGCAATTTAACTCCGATCTAGGAACCGGTGGAAGTTCATTTTCTCGATTTAAGCAACTCCCAAGCTGTGGAACGTTGGCGCTTACGGCTAAACGTTGGCTGGATTTATTACTTGGCGTGCATTCAATCATTCCTATAGCCCTATCCCTGCTCTCAACGAGAAGTTTAGTCCAGCTGGCTCGGCCGTTTTCCTCTGTTGGCAGCCGCGTCGGACTAGTGGAATACGAACACGATTCTCATTCACTCAGTATGAACCAAGACTCAAGTTACTCGGTGGAAGACTTTACTACGACATGGTAACATGCATAGGTTTTCCATTTACAGTTATCGTATGAATAACAATTGGCTGGGATGGCCAAAAATAAATGCATAAACATATTTTCATCATTTTCATCATCAACAGCCATCAATCCGATGATCGAAATGGTGTAACTCTGCACTCAATTCTAATTTAAGGTAACTGCATCATTGCTAAAAATCCTCAAAATTTCTCCTCATCCAAATGTATCTTCAAAACTTGTTTTATGCATTTTATGCAAAGCGTGGAAGAGGAAGGAGGAGGATAGGAATTCTGGACGAAATAAGAGGAGGTAGAAGATGCGAAGAATTGAAGAGGGATCTAATAACGGGCCATCCTTAGGTGGGAAAGCGAGACAATCTCTATTAGTTTGGGATACAGAATGGGGACTGTCCAAGAACCTACCAATCAGCTGGTAGAATACTTGAATGAAAATTAATTGCGGTATAACAACTCTAATCTAAACAACTCTAATCTGAGCTTTTACATCGTTCGAAAGTCATCTCAACCGTTAGACGAGGTTTATGTATTTACGTGTAAATGTGGTTGTTCTTACAGATTTGATTCAGACCCTGGTTATAGTTACTTGATATCAATCTAAACTTTTGCCCATCCATTTTCCATTTCAATAGAGTTTCAAAATAATAATTTCATGCCCCGCAAATAAGGAACCCAAACAGAAATTGTTTTTTCTACATTTGTTTACCTAAGTACGCCTAGAATTTTTTTTCGACTTGCTTGAAAATTATTAAAATGTGCACTCAACGATCCACGATTACCGCTCCAACCACCTAAATGAGTTTTACATTTTGCCTTTTGGCGCGAAATTATATCTCTCACGCACGCGGTCGTATCATTTAAACCCCTTGCGAGAGGTAAAAGCCGTCGACGCCGGTCCTGGAGGAATTTTCGGGGGGGGAAGTAATTGGGGTTTCATGAAACCTATCCGCCGATGCGATCGCGGAATTAATGTCCAACCATAATTCACAGTGACGACGACGTTGAAAGCGATCCCAGGGATCAGAAATCATAGTGCTCCACAGGCGAACGCTTTTAGGCCCGGCTGATAGTCAGGGGTCCAGATGGCTATCTCATAGGCCAAGGGTTCGAGACACCCTTCTATGTCGGACGCTTCAGGGGGCAGGAAAGGGCAAGCCTGGTGATTAGGGCTCCGGAAACCCAAGGGAAAACCGATAATGCGAGCTGAGGGGGGTGAACGGCTCATCAATATTAACGAATTTTTTTAATTTGAAAAATATTTTTAGGACTACGGAGGGGGTTTCATAATTGGCGGCTTATTAATTCAAATTAAAGATTATTCTAAATTCTCAATGAAAGCAAAGGAATTTTGACTTTTATACATGCATTTCGGTAATTCAGGTGATTATCGACCGGGAGAGTCAAAATCTCGTATACATCGTGTTTGCGATTTTGGATGGCCAAAATGAGTGCATACTAGTCAAAGTTTCTTTGCTTTCACTGGCTGGATTTTGAATATTCTTTATTTTAAATTTACTTGTCAATTACCCTTTTCTTGAATTATGGAGTACCTATGAATTAGGTATCCCTGGAACGGATTGCAAAAACAAATATTAATTGTGCATTATAAAAATATTACTTGGAACTATGTATTATTTGTATTTACACACTACCCATTCGCAATCCCCCCACCCTCTCTGCCTTTTCATACCTATGGGAACAGAGCAGGAGCTTCCAGTATTCTACCGCTGACGATGAAGGATTGGCCGTCGAACCGTCCATGTACTTTTGTAATCGTCCTTTTTACATTTTTCTATTTTCTTCATGGTTTGTCTGGTTTATTCCATTCTTGGTCTTCCTCAGTAATCCTTCCCATTCATTTCTCATTGCATTATAGTGTTCAACACGCTATTGAGTCACAAAATGTGTCCAATAATTGTGTGTCTCCTTCTTTGCAGAGTTTTCATTATATGTACATCTTTTTTCTCCAGCTCCTCGAAAGACTTCTTTGTTAGTTATTCTCTCCGTCCTTTGATATTTCTCATTCTTCGACAATTACACATCTCTATTGCTTTCGATCTCTTTTGATCTGCAGCCGTGATTGCCCTTTCTGTACTACCATATAAGAGCATGATCTAAGTATAAATTTTGATAAAGAAGAAAGAAGAAAGGATGGGGTATTTTGGAGGAAATTATTTATATTATTATTTTGGAGGATATTTATTAATGCATTGGCACATTTACATGTGATAGATGTCATCATTGAGTGCAACTAAAGCATAAAATATACATACAAACAATCACACAAGCGTACATTAGACCTTAGAATTTTATGCAAGAGAAATCAACGTCATAATACTCCTACAGTGAGTATAAGGGAGATAAGCCAATAATGATGAATCCTGCAGAACACAATATTGGAGACTACCTTGGCAGGAATTGGCAGCATGTTAAAGAATTTAATGGGCAAATTTTTTCCTCAACTTTGAAAGTTCTGTCAAGCCTACAAATTGGTGTAGATCTAAAAAGTTTTTTACTCTTGTGGACGAGTGGATAACGAATGTGGACGTCCGTCCTTGTAGAGTACATGCTAATATTTTCTTTTACACGAACCAATGTATAAAACAAAAAAAATTATACTGTCATAATTTTTAGGTTTTTAAAAAGAGGTTTTCAATGTCTCTCTGCTATGTAGAATATGAGAACTCCACGTAAGCTTGGAGTCTAAGTGAAATCCCAGCATTTAAACTGAGACAGTTTCCTTTATAGCTGGTTTTAGTGTGCAAAGAATATACTGCGTTTTATCTGGATTTAGGAAGAGATTGTTGGCAGAGCACCAATCGTTTGCCTTATCGATGGTGACTGATATCTGCTCGTGGCATCGGAGTGATTGGAGGAGCTATGTAAACATGTAGTGTTATCTGCATAGAGGACACAGTCAGTAATTATATTAGGACACAAGTCATTAATCATGACTAGGAATAAGAGGGGTCGTAGCACAGAGCCTTGGGGTACACCATATTTAATATTTAATGGTTTAGACTAATTTCCACTCACATAAACCGATTACTGCTGATGATGATGAATACGGATAGGGGTTCTAGGTTAACAAGATATTTGTCTGATTCCTCATTTCACCAGCGCTTAAATTCGCCATGGAAAACATTCTTTGACTTGAACGGCATACAAGCTTGAATCTCCCAACAGTCTATCAGGTGTGCTAGCCAGTTACACCTCTTAGGCCCGGTTATATAATGTCGGTTTAACGGTACCCGCAAGATAACGTAGCTTTTTCGTGAATCTTATCTTACTTCAGAGTTCTGGTTTTATATACAATATATGAGACTGCTGGTTAGTTGACGTGAGCTTTATCGGGAGGTGAAAGAATTAATTATTTAGTTTTTATGCCGAGAACCTATTAATAAACCAGAGGTTATAAAATCGGGTCTCACTGTACTCTATAATCGGTTTTCCTCAGTAATTCTATCCGTTGTTTCTCCTACCATTATAGTTTAGAAATATTGCATTCGTGAACAAAATTCGTAGCTAAAAAACGTGTCCCCTCCATTTAATTTATTGTAGTTAATTCGCTTTTTTTGTAACCACTCACCCGCCATGGACTGAGGATGCTCCACCATAGCGCATTCGTTCGAGGGGGACCACTGGTGTTTCATTTGTTTCTTCAGAGCCCTTCGAGGATAAAGCGCCTGGTCCGGATCGATGCAAATGTGTTTCTTGCTCGGCCATAACTCTTTGTACTGCTGCTGAATGTGTGTCGGATTACAGGGGACGATGGCATTATTCTTGATTAGAGTCGGAGACTTATGATATTTGGTGTGTTTCCTTCCAAACCAGACAAAAATTTGGTAAAACTATATGTGAAAGTGAATCTGATACTTAAAAACTCATTATCATTGTTAAAATCCTCATTTGGCAATATCTTCATGACTCAAAACGAAAATGGCTGTAGAAAAGTTTGAAGAAAATGCTTAAATTAAAGATTCATTCCATCAAGGGAAACTTTGATAGGGGTTACCTTCAGTAAAGACATTAAAGAGGTATCAACGAATGATTCGGTATGAGATCGTTTATTGATGCAATGCATTCATATGACGAAACGAAAGAAGATTTTAGTTAATTTTAAAAATAAATGGAGTTAATCACAAGATGTAAATTAATAATTGTTAATAATTAACTACATAAATTTTTCTTTCATAATTTTTGCGTTATCTTTTGAGAGTCAAACATTTTTACTTGTAATAGGAGTTTATTTTTCTAAATATTTCTTAACACGGCGCGCTTCTGCAGAAAAACAAATGTTCTTCAATCTTTCATTCATCAGCAGACCATATCAGGTTGGACTCGCAGGCTTTCTTTAATTAAGAACTTGTGCGAACGTTCAAATCATTGGTTGGCGAGTTTACATTGCGGAATAAAGACATGATGTTTTAGGAATAAACTTTATATTATTCCACACAATGTTTTTTGCACCCTACTGGTTCCAACTTTTCAAGTCATTATCAAGAGTTAACACGTAAAAAGGTCGAAATGATGACCTGACAAGTTCTAAACCGGTTGGATAAAATAAATATTGTAAGGAATATAACCAAGTTTGTTCTTTAAACATCTTGTGTGAATGAGTTTCGAATTTATGGTAACGGTAAGGTGAGGCAAATCAAACATCGCAGGTTCAAATCTCGCCTCGGGTATTGTGGCTTCGTTTGTCTTCATAAGTACCTATTGGATTACACGTTGCAGCATAGTTAATTTGAAGTACCTAAATAAGTTTTATTTTTCTACGAATGCGTATACACTAATATAGCTCAGTACTTATCTCTTTTGTTAATAATAATTGAAATATCGCGTAGAAAGAGAATTAATGACTATGAGAGGTGATATTTAAAACAATATGTTAACTGTAACACGCTAGACAAGGACGTATTCTGACGATACGCATATGATATCAGCTGGCAATAATCACCATACCATATCATTTTAAATATCAAAATCTACATATTACAGAAGTTTGATACTTACTTTTATACTATACGATATTAAATAATAACTTACTTCTTAAGATTTTTCTGTCACTATTCTAATCTTCAATCTTTTTCAATCTTTCTGAAATCATTTGCCTTGTTTTCGTAACTCCATTACCATTTATCTCTAATGTTGATATATATTTGGATCTGTCCTTTACTTGGTTCACGTTTCTCTAAGCTATATTTGAAAAGATTAGCGAAATTATTTGCCTTGCGCGTGTGTGCAATCCTCCGGTATTAAAAATTTAAAAAAGCACAAAATACATGAAACTGCCTGGCTACGTCTATAGGTACGGCAACCATTTTTTTGAGACGGGGAGTTTTGGAAAAAAATTCTATTATTTTCTGGCGCACACATTGTTTAATTGATTTTCAATTCCTCCTATTTGAGTAAATTGACGTTATTCTTTAATGGAGGACCTTATTCAACCGGATACCTTATTCAACCGGATGTTAATAATACTGAAAAACTATCAAATGCTCCGGTAAAACTTTTTTTATTTGATGTTTCCGTCATACACCTTTCGACCGTAAAAAATCTCGTTCCTCAAAAAAATATAAGCTTTCCCCGGACTGAATACAAATTTTATATTTTCTTAAATTTCCTTCCAGAACCGAAGCGAATTTAGAAGGAACTACGACTACTCGGAATAATCCGAAACCGGAAAAATTCTTTAGTCTCTAATCTAACAGTGGATGAACTTTAACTTCATTTTACTTATCGATTAAACACTGATCAAGATAACTGCTCTCTTTATTCTCCTCTGCCTAATTTATTTGATCCTGCTGTACCATTTTCTGACAAACATTTCTATTTTCAGTCTATTACTCCCGAAATACTAAATAAATATATTTTTCAGTCCAAATCCAATTCTACTGGTGTGGATGAAATATCATATACCACGATAAATGTCTTATAATGCCACAATGCCATTTATTCTTGACCTTTTCATCCACTCTCTGCGATCCTCCTACGTTTCCGACTCCATGGAAATCCTCTTTGGTCACACCAATAAACAGGTTAAAAATCCTTCAAACCCATCTGATTACAGACCCATCTCTATATTGTGCACCATCTCCAAAGCTCTAGAACGTATCGTTCACTCGCAAGCAGTAGAATTTATTTATCAGAAAAACAGTTTTGACTCATTTCAATCGGGATTTCGTCATAACTTCTCGACTCAGTCAGCTTCAATAAAAATAACGGACGACCTACGTCATGCCATAGACAAAAAATTGGTGACAGTGCTGGTATTATTTGATTTTAGGAAGGCTTTTAATCGAGTAAACCACACTATCCTCCTCGAGAAACTAAAAAACCATAACTTCTCGTGTTCCGTGTAAAATTGGTTCTATTCTTACCTAGTTGACCGTTATCAAGCAGTGAGAGATAATTAAGGTAATCTTTCAACTTGGGCCGCAGTCATCACTGGTGTACCCCAAGGGTCTGTCCTTGGCCCCCTGCTATTCTCTGTACATACTCGACCTTCCTAATTGTCTAAAGCAGTCCAGTTACATACTATATGCCGACGATCTCCAAATGTACCACAGTTGTTCGCCATATGAAATTGACGAGGCCGTATCCCAAATTATTGAAGACATATATAAAATAACTGAGTGGGCCATGCGTCATGACTTCATCCTAAACTCAAGCAAAACTAAGGCTATTATCATCGGTAGTTCCAGGATTATACGCAACATTAGCTACATTACGACTTCCAGTATCGTGGTTAATGGTATCCCTAATCCATATTCTAGTAATGTGCATAGTCTAGGGATTACGCTGACTGCTAACTTATCGTGGGCTTTACATGTAAATAATATTTCGAACAAGATTCATTTCATACTTTATCAGTTAAATGTTCACAGAAACTTACTTCCATTAAATACTAGAAACACATATTGACGCTTATTTTCTCTGTAATAGAATACTGCCGTCTTGTTTACAATGACCTCAACGAAGAAGATAATCTCAAACTTCACCCATCACAGGGACGTCCACATTACGCCGTATTATAAACAACTAAAATGGCTCAACGCCAAATCCCGTAGAGAGTACCGTCTGGGATCCTTTTTGTTTGTTCTATTTCAAAACAAATCACCTAAGTATCTGTATTATTTGTTTCTTAGTTGTCCCTCTGTTTCTACAATGTCCACTAGGTCTGATCCTAATCTATCGTACTTCCCAGGACATTGCACTACTGTTTATAATAAATCATTTCTTGTAACAGCTTGTCACATATGGAATAAAATGCTAACTGAAATTAAAAATTGCATATCTGTTAAAACATTTAAAATGAAATATCATCATTATTTACATTCCCGGGAATAACATAATTTACTCCCATTTTTTCTCAAATTTGTTTTGAAGTTATTTTGGTTCCTTAATTACTGTACCATTTTCTTATTTGTTAACTAATGAATACATGTGTTTTTGTGTTGTATCAAATCCGGATTGTTGAAAACTCAATTTGCTTTTTTTACATATGCATTTTTTATGTTATGAAATGGGAAGGCATTATATATAGAAAAAAAATGTTTTTATTTTTTGTAATTATCAATGTGCCTGCAAACTGTACTATAATTATTTTTGTTCTCATGGATTTATTTTCTGAATAATAAATGTTTTTTCTATCTATCTATCTATCTTCATATCAGGGGACCAAGAAACACTGGAGGCACAGGAAATATAAAAAAATAGACTTGATTATTTGTATGATTTTCTGCACTGCGTGAAAATAACAGCTGCAAAATTGGGCCAATCAAAGTGGAATGTTTTTTTGTGACCTAGAAGTTGGAGAGGAAAATTAAGACCACGCGTAAACGAAAGCCATCACAGATGCGTTTGACAAGGGGGGAATTGGAGAGCCCTGATACTTCAAAGAATCATTTCCCGCAAGCGCTCCCAATAAAGTACGTATGAAATGGATGTCATGGCGCGGCATTCTTTTTTTTTCTTTCCGTAGAGAGAAAATAAAATGAGGGAGAACTGGGACACTGAACGGCTGATGGAAAGTTGGTGGAAATTGAGTGGAAGCCGGAAGGAACTTTAGGGCTCTCCAAGGGATTCGAAAGAACAACAATATTCTCATTTCAGTCACAAATATAACCCTGCCGCCAACAATTGCAAGGGTTTATAGTCGAATTTGAGAACATTTAAGACAGAAACTGCAACATAAAAATCACTAACCTGAACATAAAAAACCTCTTGTATAGAACTTCGGGCAATGTGAAGTCAGTTAGAAGTAAACCCTCGATAGCAAGAGAATTTTCAACGCGTAGCCCTTCAATACGCCATCAATTTAAGGAGCATGAGTCATAACCGAAGTACATTCTCTCAATATTTTATTGGAAAATCATTCGCACACATACCAAAGGCTTATTCTAGTAACTACGAAGATAAAATATACAAAATATGGCGTTATGTGGTGGAGCCGTCCCATAATGACAGGAACAAAACCTTTGCAGTTTTCCACTAATAAAAGATTTAATACCACCTTCTTTCTATGTAACTATGTCATCTTCCAGAACTATGAAACTACTTCATCTTTATTTTAATTAAAGAGGTCGAATTTACTCGCATAAAACGGGTGCATATAAGAATACTGACTTCAAGATCGTAAACATCATGTTTCAGTAGCATAGACTCCTACATGTTGCTTCGTATAGCTCGAATTAGCTTGTAGTAGTGCTAAAGAAGATTTAAAATCTTTCAGTACATATAGGGCCCTCGGGAACCTACAGCAAGGTATGAGTTACGTGTGGAAAATTTGTTTATGGCCCTTTAAACGCATAAACACAATTCATAACAAATCAGAGCAAACAAAGGAGCCTAATGCGGCCCCTAAGGCACTTGCCTGTCGATGGGATGGGATAAGAATAAATACAGTAGCAATATTGGCGAATTAGAGTAATTATATTATTGAAAGCATTATGTTTTTTGAAAACTTTTTAAATACACAACTCATTGACCACAAATAAATAATTTACAGGAAAAGACTATTTCCGTTATCCTGGGGAAATATCCACAGTTAAACATGCCTTAAAAAATGTCACAAGTGCACAAAAGAGAAAAAGGAAATATTAATCAAAGAAGTTACAGAGACGGTCCCTAATGACATTCAGAAGTTACAGAAATGATTTTGAAACACAATGAAAACATGACTAAACGGAGGAAATGAAGGAAGACAACAGCGAATATGAGTAGTAGTATTTAGAAGTTGAATTTTTTTCATCAATTAGTTTCATCAATTTTTTTTCATCAATTCAAGTTCATCCGATTATAATATGTGACACGTTGAGGTGCTGGATTAAGCTAGCTTAAAAAAAACCGGTCAAAGGCGCGCAGAATGTTCTCTGAGCCTGGAGTAAAAATGACGTTTGAATAATAAGATGCACAGAAGATTTTTCAAATACTCTATGATTTTCTCAGAAAAGTAAAACCAGTTACACTTACGGCAGGCATTTAAACTGCGCTGGAGAAGGAGATTGACCAGAGCCTTACTAGGCTGTCCTTAAGAAAGGAAAATTGAATAGACTACTGAATCTGATTGATATTTATTTTAGTTTCTCTTATATTTTCAACAAATCAGCGTAATAAATGAAAAACAGAAGGAGGTAATTTAAATATCACCAAATTCACGACCGGCATCCGACAATTATTAAAGCACACAACTCATAACATAGGAAATGAGAATCATCTGCAAATGCACGTATCCTTATTTTTCTGCACGTTAGAGTAATTTCCCGTAACAAAGGGTCTTCTTTTCTCGGTTTACTATATTACGGCGATCAGAATCGTGAAATTGCGAAGTAAAAACATGTGAATCGCCGAGAATGTTACTTCACGTGTACAGCGTATTAATATTCAGGACGATATCGAGACGTGGAGTACGCACTGCATACTGGGTTTTCAATACATTTGCTAGGGAACGAAAGGGAAGTGCATTAGTTTACTCTTCCTGGCTTCAACGAGAATTACAATGCAAAGACTTCAGTACAAATTTACAAATTTACGTTTAACCTTAATCTTTGTGTCTTTGTCCCTCTTCTTGTCCCTATCCAAATTGCCACCTCCCGAAAAAGGTTCGAATGCTCGCACTACCTTACTATGCAATAGTGGGATCTTAAATCTATAGTGCGTACGAATTTTGCCTACCAATTTCAAAATTAGAATCATCATTTTTAACTTTCGGGGATATGTTCATACAGTTATAGTTCATCAACAATTTACCAACTTTCTAACGTTTCAATTTAACTTTAAAACATCCTCGACGCTTCAGTGAGTACATGGCAGAAAGTTTAACATATCATTCAGAAAGTAAAAAAAAAACATTTCTCTTTAATTATTTGAAATTTCTATATTTTTCCGGGAAGGGAAATGTTTTTTTTTATATTCTAAAGGTCACATGTGGTTTTATTGCACTCTTTTATTATAGCCTATGGTCTACCATCGAGTGATTGACATAAATTAAATAAACAAAACCATAGTGAAAAAGATTACTTTCTCAAATCTTTTAAATTTATTTCCTGATAAACTATATTAATATCTCACTATTTAAAGCTAGCCAGAGGTGTCATTACTGTTACTCTTTTCGCTATCACTATATGAAACGCAAACTGCCCAAGAGAGTCAATGCTCAGAGTTTCTGTCCTAAGAAGGACAGCTAAATTCAATTAAAACTAGTGACTTAAAGCACCAGAATAAACTTAAAGAACTACGATCACGTTTAAATATCATGATTGCATTGAAAAATAACGATAACGCGAGCATACGTGTTATGAAAAACCTTGATCCCACCCTAGAAATGAAATTGGCCACGCCCTTCACAATCCAATGTGTTTATAAAAAAAATTACCATTTTTCACTGCGTCATTTGGCGAAAGAATACATTAGGTTCGTTTTATTTTTTTAAGGTATTCTCATTCGTAAAGAGAATATAAACGAGGGCATAATCCCGGGGATGCATTTCAATTCCATGGAGCGAAGCTAGAGTATGAGCCGCAAACAGTATTTGCCATGGAATCAAGAGCCGTTGCCAACGCGCCAGTTGCACTCCTGTATGCGGAGGTATCCCCATCGATTTCCGTTCCTTAATATGTATCGCGCTCTCGTCATTACGGGGCCCAACGGCGTATACCGCGATATACGTTGGTTTTATCATTGCGACCAACGCACTGCGAGGGAGCCGACTCATTTCCGAATGGGACCGAACAACGCTTCTCTGCCGAGCGGAGCGAATAATTAGGAAACCATTTGCGGAACTCATCTCCTCTCCAAACCAACAACCGTATATCGTGACGGATAAATGGGTTTCTGTAGACGCATGCCGAAAATCAAATGGAATGATAAGATTTCTAACGAGGTGGTGCTTAAAATAATGAGCAAGCAAAGAAGGTTTAGGGAACTCTACCGCGAACAGTAGAGTACAGCTTATGCATGGTACTACAAATACAAGGCAAAATCAGACTAAAATCAGTCCGTTATGCACAAGACGTCATCTGAATGACACGACCAGGAATTGGCGTAAAAATAATGGATGAAAGCTCCGTTTATTTAATTTATTGCAACAACAGAATGATTTCAAGCGGATAATTGCATTCGTAAGTACTGAAATACAACACATTTGATCGTTTATGCTTATAAAATGTGTAGTTTGAGAAAATAATCTTGTTAACAGTAAAAATAACCTTAGCAACAATTTGTTAACAAATGAACGTTGAAACTCTAACCATTTTCAACATTTAAGTTGTCTTGTATCCGGCAAACTTGGACCCGATTCACATGTAAAGATGTAGCAATTGGATATCCAAAAATATTTTCTCCCCTCATGTTTCCTCGCATTGCTGTTCTATCCAAATACCGCACAAGAATCAAATACGCAATGCACTCCGTACACAGCTAGCTATTGATCCTCGATTCAAACAATGCGCGACGATCTACCTTGTGCATGTAGAACCATGCTCGGTTAGTTAGTTAATTTTGGGGATACGACCGACAAATTTCATCACGTGAGCCAATAGAATAGGTGTGCTGGAGGATAATTGGACTGAGAGAAAGGGTGAAGAGAAAGGGTGTAGAGAAACCTGGCTCCTGCATTAGCATACCCACTCTTAACTAAAGGCCCCAAGGGGACCACAGTTCAATGATCCAACGACCCCTTAGGATTTCTCTCCTGGAATTCTAAGATCCCCGAAGAATTTTAGCTAATTTGCATTTTTATTGAGAAATTTTCTCTTCCCGCGAAATCCTGGTATCAATTTCTACAAATTTTGGTTATTATGGCGAGAAAAATTTTATTTAACCAATTAGTTAAAGAAAATAAATTTCCTTATTCCCTCTCACAAAATTAAAAGACGTTTTTCCAGCTGATTTTTTACAGTTTTAAATTAAACAGCATTTCTTCTGTGTGAAAAATGTCTGTAGAATGTAAAAGTACTATTAATATGTATATAAACAGAAATATTATTTTGATTTGTTCATGATGGAGAATGTATATATTAATAAAATACTTTAAAAATAATAGTTGCTCTTTTCTCCACTTTCTCACATTTTTAGATTCAGTTTATAGTGTATTCTAAATATACTTGAGGATATCACGGGGTTTCTTGGAATCCCGAGAAGAGAATCACTTATACCCTGGAAACCCGGGATAAGTGAAAGGCCGGGAAATGAAAAACCTGAGTTCCATCCTCCAAAGTACCAAACTATAACTGTTCTTCACAAATCAGCCGAGAAGGGGTTAGGTACTGCTGAAAAATCTCCGTCTTTACCGTGAATCGTAACTGGACACTCGGAATTGGAAGCCAGTAATAGGCACACTAAACCTTTCCGACAAAATAAAATTAACCATCTGCGTTCTGGTCAACATTTGAGGGTTATTATGCTCCTGTTTTAGTAATGACCATTACGCAGCGATCAAATAATTCTCATAGTCTTCTATTGGACCGTGAGTTACTCTTATTTTGTCGCTAATGTCTAAGAGATTCTTAAAATCGTGAGAGGAGAATTTTTCTGGTAGCTATGACGTATCTTTATGTTTGTAACGAGCTCATGCGGCATTATTTTCACACTCTTTTCCGTAATAGAAAGCTAGTGATCAAATAACAGTAAGATATTACCTACTATTATCGTGTTATTATTGGAGTAAAGACATCAAAGCTCGAAGTAAAAGTTCGGAACATAGAACTCTCGCCGACGATCCGGGCGTTTGAAGCATTCCCCACTCAGAAACCATCACCTTCGCCCACTCTCAACGTTTACAATAAATATTCATGAAAGCGGCAAATATTCGGATACCTACCAGAGGAGGAGAACCGCCAAGTTTATATATAGTTAAAACAACGGATGGGTTGGTACTACCTGGGTGTGGCAAAAGTTCAACCCACGCCATCTTCTTCAGACTTCCGCGAGGTGTTTTTGTAAGTGATGAATAAAATTATAACTTCAACGGGCGAATGAGGAGAGACGCCGAAACTGGCGATGCAATACGAGAGCGAGAAGTAATATAACCACAAGTGCGAATGGAGATCGATAGTTCGAGGGAAAGGGAGTATGGAAAATGTATTTCGTCGCGCAAAATATAATGCAAATCGTCCTCGTGTGCAAAATACAATGAAAATTCTCCTGGAACCTAAAATACTGAGCTGATCCGAAGAAAGTTTTGGAAGTTGCAAGGATATTCTTTTTGAGGCTAACTCCAAAAGGGATTTTTTACTCTGAACAGACAATTTACAGACACTATATTGTACCTTTCTGCGTCGCACCGATGACTTGGCCCTTTCTCTTGGTCATTTCAAGGAAATTGATTCAGTCTACTCACTCCCATGAATTCATCCTAATGACTGAAACAGTTGCAAAACAGAAGTTGACTTCCGGCTACCCCCAATTCCCTTCAAAATATCCAAGTCTAAAATCGGAAGAAACGCTAAGGTAAATTGTAAAGTAAGAGTCTAAAACAACGGCTATAGCAAACATATTAGCAACATTGCGACTCTTACAATTAAAGCATTAGCTACAGGAATTAAACATGTTTTGCAAAAACTTCATCGATGTTCATTTTTTAAATTTCAATTCAATTCAGTTCAATTTAATTTTTAGTTCATGAATCATGAGGCAGGAAATGAAAATAATCATTCACTCAAAAATTCGGATACCTGAATATGACTGTGGGAATAAATGGAAGAGCATACGTAAAAGTAGAATTAATGCCCATTTGGTTAGTGATTCGATCACGATGGGAATACCACAAAGAAGTGAATTCATACCCAAGTAAGTTTTCACACTTATGGATAAGAATGGATGGATAGGGAACCACATGATGATTGATATCAAGGCAAACATTTGGAAACTTTTAGCTAAGTAATTCACCTAAATGTTACTTGTATGTATGGCTCCAATACCTGGAATTTAAAGAGATGAGTAAAGTTTAGTTTACGATTAGCGTCAACTTGAATCGTTGAACGTGATTTGGATTAACGAATAAGATTGCCTGTCCCGCTGATTATTAAATATTGCATAAAAATTGTCAACAATCGTTGTTCAAACTTGGTGTAAAGGCTTCGTACGAACACCCATCACTATGAATTTAAGCAAAAAAAAAGGATACTCATATTTTCGTGGGCTACGATATAAGAGCATGCTACATTGTGCTTATGATATGATAATATATGATAATCACGTTGCTTTGAGCAATATTATAATAAAATCAGTCACCCATGAGTGGCGTACTGGCCATGAAATCACGAGAAAATCAAGAAGACTAACCTGAAGAAAAATAGCTAGATACATGGCACGTATGGGCTGAAATATGGAGAAAGATCGTGAAATATCGTCATAAAAAACACTAGCTTTTCGCCTCATTCAATCTGAGATCACATTATTTAGATAAAAATACATATTGATGTAAAACGTAATTATTTTGTCAAATGTTTTTCATAGATGCCATATTGAATGTTTAGTACACTGAATATTAAGAAATACTTTATTTGAGATCCACAAAAATTCCCAACCCTACGAAATATCAGGTCAGAGCACATTAAAAAATAATAAATATAGACTATCGACTTAATATTTTAATATGAAATATTTAGCCCAGTACTGTTTCCAACTGACCTAAAGTACAGTAATGGGAATATATATCACCTCCTTGATAAGCATTCTCCTCCTTATTCCATCTTTAAATAGCTATAAGATCCCTGTCACAGGGATGTTTGCGAGGGATCTTTGCGGGGTATAGTGACGGATAAAATTCTTAAGAACGAATACGACTTGTGACATATTTAAATTACTCTTTCAGGATCACTGGCAAACTGCGACTTTATGAAAAATCCTAATAACATACTTCCAATACCGGATATAATCCAAAAAGTGATATATAAAAAATATATATCCATCTCCAATATTTTTCGAGGAAATTTACCTCCTAAGGTCCTGCTTTTCTGCTTGAGTGAGGAAATATATGAGGAATTATTACTCCATTTAATATTTCCCGAGGTAATTATGGGGATTAAAATTTTCTGGGAGATAGACGCGCAGGAGGTCAATTTACATGCATCGTGAGGAATTCAAGCGTACGGATAATTCAAAAGTTTTCGCAGATTTATGAGTTCACCGTTAAATTAAAAATAAAAACAGCATCGGGACAAAAGGGATCGTACCGTGCAATCGAGAACGATGGAAAAGAAATATCTTCAGAACAAACAATCGGGATTCTCGCTCTCGGCAAATGGAAGTCCAATATCAGAAGAATAATGAGTTCCATGAACGCACGTCGGAGCTGTAAATAAGCGCGCTCATTCTTTATAAGGCGATGAGTGAGCTCAAAGCATAATCCCTAACTCAACGAATGAATAGTAAAGGGAACATAAAAAATAGCCCCCACCAGCATTATAAGCCGACTTGAACTAAAAAATAAAAGATACTGTCATCTCACATTTACTTACTTTGAGCATATCGGTGTGTACTGTATTTTATTTCCATGACGTTTTAGGTGACTAATTTCACTCTACTTCTTAATTTGGAAACAAAAACATTTCATCAAAACAATTAATCTTCTCTTCACTGTCCAAATAATGGGCTAAAAAAATTAATTTGCATGACTGAAAGGCATTTCGCACTCATTCACTTCGTGATAAAAACCAAATTTCATTGTAATATTGTGTTATTGTTTCATAGTTCCACTAATTTCTAAATGGACATAAGAATATAACCATATTCATCAGCTTTAAATCACCGAAAATACAAATTCAAATAAACTCACTACAAATACTAAAATACTTTTGATGCTGAATGATGGTAATTTCAAAACAGTCATCAATATTTCCACAAAAAAGATGATGCAAGGTGAGACCTCCAATGTATGTAGGACGAGTCTTCTGTCTACATGAATGCAGAGGCCGATTTAGGGTTTTAAGCAAAGAGCATTAATTAGCATGTCATTATATATCAACAGCATATTCTAGGGGAGATACTAGAGGGCAAGGAATTAAAATCATTTTAATCGAGAAAAAAGAAGATGGATAATACGAGCGCAATGTTTTTTAATGCAATAACTTCGCTTTTGTGTCATTGGGTAGCATTTTATGCCCATTTCTACAACATTTGAAAACTTTTGTCTCAGCAAACTAACGCAAGATTTTCCGACGTTGCTTAAAATATTTTCTTTAAAGTAGAGTGATTCCCTATTCATTTCTTGGCCAGACAGCGTGACTTAAATATGGAAACATATCGGTACCAACTATTTCATCCCTTAATTAAAATTCAATAGCAAAGGCATAATTTAGTTTTATAAGATTGTATCCCCTTTTTTACATTATATGATGGCAATTCACGAATTCTAAACTTTGCTTATTGCTCCAGTACAGTTTAATACTCAAAATACTCAGTACATCATTAAAAAAGACTAAAAAGGCCTTCCTCGAATGCATGTCAAACGATGTACGTCGAAGGGGGCCAAAATGTAGCAGATACACACTTTCAATACGGAGTTGACGAAATCACTGAAGATTTTTACTGAAACATCAGCGCTCTCGTTCGATCCTGTGACGAAACTAACAAAGCATTGGACTTCGCATCCGGAGATCACAGGTTCAATTATTGTCAAGGTCAGTAAATATATTTGGGATAAGAGTATCCCAGGGGGAAAGTGTTCGGCAATTGATCAGGTGATTCACAACTTAAAATCAAAGTAAAGCTCACTTTGAAAACTAAACCTAACTTTTTACAGATCAGAGTCACAATACGAGAACATTCTTAGGAAATCAATGATCGACAAGGGTTTGTAAGAACATACCCCGCTGGCCTGATTGCATGACTACCCCAGGTCAAACGCTCTACTATCGCGTTTCAGCTCTAATCACACCCATGCTTCTTGAATATGGAACTGCGTGAGAAATTAACTGCAGTTTATGCGGGAATTGATACCGAAATTATGTTTTTATGGGGTCATTTGAGAATAAACACCACTCCTTACCAGATGGCATTACCGCGTGGTCTGATAAACTTGGGGTTTGAAGATTGTAGGTTCAAGTCCTGTCGCGGTCGTATATGTATGATATTTTACACATTTTGTGTCGATGAGGCGTGACGATGGATTGGCCCTTCTTATTCAGATAAATGATAACTATTTATTTACTCATAGACGATTTTCGCTCTTCTGGTGCTTGAGATTGCATCAGCTAACTCGATGCACCTATGCTAAACGAATGCTGTGAGACGCAAACCACTGAAATGTAATATTTTAAACTCCATTGAGGAAGTTTCATTGGCATACGACCCATGGTATTGTAGTAACGCCGAGTTGCGATAGGATCATTGATAACTGTGGTGTGATTTCTCTGGATTTTAAAATTTAAAATACCAAGTTAATACTAACTAAGCTGGAAGAGTTGTTGCAATAGTAAACTTCATTAAAATGCTTACCCTATTAGCGTTGACTCCACAGCCTTTCATGAACGTTGTGTATATTACTTATGAGTCTACCCTTGATCACCAGTTGAAACTCCGTGAATGGCTAATCAAAATACTGTGGGAAACAAGGCCTACAGACACGATCTAGTACCAAAAAAATATGTCAGGATCGTATTTTAAATTCAACGAGAAAATTAACAATTTTTCACCGAAAAATAGGTTTGACTATGAAAAATAATGAATTTTCATATGTGTACTCTCATAAAATGCGTAGGTTTGCTCTTATTCAAAGATTTATAAATATTAAAGCCTAAAAGGTCCCCACTCATTGGCTCACACATCTATTAATGGTTGACCGGCACAGGAAGAGTGACTAAATGGTGTTCAAATTCATTAATTAAAACGGCACCGTAATATAACAGAGTTGAAATGCTTTGAAGGAGTACGGAAAATAATGTGTACCAAGTCAAGCCATATTAGGATCGTACCTTCTTAGTGGAAATTGGGATTACGAAAGAAAATCCTCAGATCTTTACTATTAATCAAATAGTATACATTATTTTCTTTTTGTGAGAATGGCAAAAAATATAAACCTTATAAACTATCATTTAAAAGAAAAATCCATTTGAATCTGCGAAAGGGGAAAGACGAAAAAGCCGATTTCAAATACGGCGCAAAGACTGCTGTCGGTTTTGCACACAAAGCCCTAATGATGAGGCGGCCAAACTAAACAGTCCTTTGATGTTTACTGCCTCTACTGCGCTGTTCCGAAAGCGTGCGAACTTGTACAAATGTGAATAGTGTGTACCTACCCCTGACATGTAGTTCACAAATGCAAGTGGTTGCGCACATTTCCTTCAGCGGGCAAACGCGTTTACTCTCCGAGGCCTCTCAAAAGGAAGGCCAGCGAGAAATATGTGTCTCCAAGGTAGTGGGGGAATAGGATTATGTTACCGCATCACCCATGTCATGGGAGTGCACTGATTTCATTCACGCCCAATACGGATAACGTGAGTAGATGGAAAGGGTTTTACAGCTTTACTGTCAGAATTGGGGCGACGTAAAACACGAATATAAACAAGTTTCAAAGGGTATGACAGAGAAAAGTGTCAGGACAGAACATTTCACTATTAACGAGAAAATATTATAGCAGGGTGGGTTGCATGCTCTCCTAGGAATTTAAACCCTAATATACCCAACAGAAAACTTTCATCAAAAGCACCGTAGGAGCCTAGAAAAACTGGTTTTCAACCACTCAATCTTCATAAAGAATCATGCCAAGTTTCATTTTCTGCTGTTTTAACTGGCATTCACACCTAAATTTACGACTCAGAAAAAGCGCTACGTTAGCAAAGAAAATCATTGTGTTTAGCAGTCTTTCAGAACATGGATAATTCAAGTATAACTCAGATAGGTCAGTAATTTTCAAGAGGAAAATCTCACAATTGATATTATTTGAGTTTATTCATATGTTTACGAACGAAATATAATTCATTGAAAAGCAATATAAACAGCTTGGAACATAATCTATTGGTTTTAGCCTGACGTTACACAAAATATCACCAAGAGAACCTAAATGTGAACAAAAATTATTTATGTATATACGAAGCTGAACCAAATTATAATTAAGAAAATATATTAAGTACGATCACAGATAAGTATAAATACATATTTATATAGCCTTAGCGTACGATATTGAGGCCTGATGTTCAAGAAATATGGCATTCACCCAACACTTATGAATTGCGTAAGCTGTCCGATTGTTCAATAAAACGAAAATCTTTTTGCCAACACGTTTTTTGTCATTAAGAAAAAGGTATAATATATATTATTATGAGATAACTATTTACGGTAAGCAAATATGAAATGATATTGTAAAGGTACCGCGAAAATAGTTTATGATGTACAAACACGGTATTTTGCGTAGCGAAATCAATAACTTATCGCCTCACTATAGCAGATGTCGAAGTCTTAATTAATTAATTTATACTGTTCTCTCTTTTTCTAAGTGAGTAACAATGACTGAAGATCTTTTCACGTCTTTGGCATCTTTTTCAAAATATCTACGAAGTGAAAGGCATAGGACCTACGCCAGGACGATTGATTACTCGCGGTATTCCTCGGTCAGTAAAACCTTATGGATCCTCAGAGATTGCAAATGTAAGGCTTCAAACCAGACCTCACGAAACTGATTTCTTTTGATATGATCTCCACCAATCGTCCAACAAATCCATTTGATGCGATTCGATGTAATTTGATAAGATACCATGCCATTGTTCCGCGACGGCCCCAATCAATGGAGCTCTCGAGGTTTTCTGAGGCTTTGGATGGGTTTTGCCTTTGACAGAAAAATGCCACGCTAACGAAATAAAAGATACACGATCTGGTGTTTAGCAGTTCACAAAATATTTCATTCTCGTTGTTTCCGTCCTATTATAAGGATGATTAACATGGTCAAATCATATTTTCAATTGCAAGGGAATACCACTACCACACACAAAACTAGACTTAGCAACAGATAACAGAGGATAAATACATTCTTACGATTTCACACGTAGAATCCCTCGACTGAAATTGAGAATTCAAGGAATTACATCCTTCTTTCCACTTGAAAATGAACAGAAGTTGGAGAATTGGTATTCGGTCAGAAGCAGTGCAGCCAAGCCATATGAAACGAATGCTACATTTCTATCTCGTAAATGTATTACACTCATATGGTGTTCTTTTTTTTAAGATCCACAACAGAAAGAAAGAGGTAGGTTTTTATGTACAGTAAATCTAGCTCATTTATTCAAAACATTAAATAGGCTATGAATAATGTTGGTGAGTAATGAACGTGGGTTGAAAGAATGAAATTCCATACTTATGCTTGTGTTTGTAGTTATAACCTTGTTCACAGCCATGTGAACTACAGCGCATATCAACTCTGCCTCCTATCTGTTTTTAAGTGCACCGCTTAGTTCGGAGGATCTGAAACGAATGAAAAGCAACTGTGCAATAGCGCTGCGAAGTGAGCAGCACATATCAGATAATGGAAAGCGCCCATGAGCAATAATCTAAGTAACCTTCTCATTCATATTTTCAAAAATTAAATAACGTTGAGCTGTTTCCACTTGCTTTAATTCGCTGCTCACTTAATTACACAACAGCGCACGTGAAGGAAAAAAGAGCTACCATAATCACGTCTCCTCGGCGTCGAAAATGGATAATGTAAAGTTTTAAATTACTTTGCGTTAAAAGATTTTATTCTCTCGAAAGTAGTTGAAAAGAATTCGTTAGTATTTGCAAAACATTCAGCCGTGACAATTTGTGTACCTTCTTATTGTTGCCTACCTTGCAGATTGCCGTAACATTTCGCCGGCGGATATCGTTCCAATCATCGCCGGTCGTGCGCGCTGAAGTGCGCTTATGGGTACCGATCTTCGACAACTCAAACACCTTGAGTGAATATCTCCCAATAATTACGCCAAAGGGGCCTCCATTTCCACGGAAGGTTTCCTCATATGGCAAGATTCCATTTGAAAAGAGGCAAATGCATGCATGATATTTTTAATTAATTCATTCATAATCATCAGCGGTAATCAATCATAAGATAAGAATCACTCCTTTCAGCCAACCGAATCATTCCTGGATTAGTCTTCTTTTTGACGTCCTTCACGATTTTTATGATGTATCCCATTTTTGATCTTCCTCTATGCTTCCCATTCATTTCTCCTTCCATTGTGGGTTTTATTAATAGAAAAATCAATATCACCATCCAACTCTGCCACAACATTTGATGTGTGTACATACACGCGTCACATAAACATTTTATAACGCCCCATGGATCCAATGGAGAACGTTTTCTTCTGTCCTGTCTCTCGATATATTCACATTTTCTCCTTTCTTTGACTTTCTTGGAGTCAGCAAGAAGGAACACGAAAGAGAAAAGGATAAGGAATAGTACCATAAGGTTTCCCAATTTCAACTTCTTACATGGACACATACTGACAAAGTGTAGCTTAGAATTTGCACTGTCAACAATTGAATTGTTGTTGTATAGGTTACGGCTACGGTACTGCATGCCACAGAGGTCAAATATTTCCCCGGTATTTTCCATCTCTATTATTTCTTTTACTTATTTTTTCCAAGTCCGTACTTGCTAACTATCGCTTCCCTTCTTCGCTTCAAAGACTAAGGAACAGATTTTTGAAACGTATATCCCAACCTTTTCGTGATGATTTTATTTACCTGATTCTCCGATTCACTCTCAGGCTACGCAAGAATGATTGTACCCAGTGCCGCATCCTATAAATGATTTTTCTTCAATTAAAGCAGAGGAATTTTTTACCTTCGAGTACTTCTCTCTTCACGCCTCCATTGACTCTCAAAGTAAAAACACGACGGCCAACGAGCAGAGAGGAGCTTAAGCCGCATCCGGATTCGCCGTAAGGATCCTTCCAAGTGCGCATATACGTCCTTCCGAGGACGGCGACCATCTTGAAGGATGTCCGAATTGGTTGAGCCTCCTCGCAAGGATCCGTACGAGGACGCTTCCATCGAGGATGCATTGGGTGCACACTTCCACCCGACCTTGGGCCGCCATTTGGGAATGTTGAACCTTGGGAATACATCCGGGGGACGCGCACAACGCTTTGCATTTGTTTCCTATGCCACTTTTAGGAGAATTTAGAGCATATCACAGAATTTGCGTAATGTGTTATTTACAGAAGTTAAGAAATGTCGGTTATAATATTGTTGCCCTCTGCTTCTAATCGTGCTCTATATTAAAGTGGCAACGGTTTTGTTGGTAAAAGTTACCTCTAAAAATGAGAACGAAACGAAGAAATAAAAAATTAACCTCGAATTCATAATGTCTGTACAGTGATTTTTAAAATTTATCTCCGGAATAATTCTTCCAAATATTTTCATAATACGAATGAATATCTAGTTTACCAAATTGCAAATTTCACGTAGTAATGTACCATGTCTTAAGAACGAAAAGCAACGACCTAAATAAAGAGACAACTAAATTGATAATTTAAAATTTCCAAATTAAGTTTCACCGGAAAAAACTTTAAATTAGAAAAAATTAAAGACAAGCATAACGCATGTGAAGGTTAATTAAGAAATATCTACCAAACAAGAGTGTCAATATAATTAAATTATATGGTAGATATCTACTGTAGGTGTGTTTAGTTAATTTCGATGCTTTTAATAAACCTTCGCCAACGTAACACCTATCGTTTACTTTTATTTTACGCATTTAAGCGTTGGTTTTTCCGGTGCAGTTTCTACTGGGGAGTTATAATTTTCTAAATTGTATATAACTAAAAGTGCTTACTTCAAATTTCTTAAACTTCATACAAACTCCTGCCACAAATAAAATGGTAAGAAAATACAGAGGATTGAATAAATATTAAATTCAAATAACTGTTATGGGAGACATTTCAAGGTTGGAAAGATAACAATACGACACATTCAAGGCTAATTATCATAAATAAAACAACCTTAAGAAAAATATAACGCAAATATAACTTTGAAAAAGAATAACACATGAAATTATATACCGAAATGCATACGACACTCTGTTATGAGAATTAAATAAACTTCTGAATGCAACAAAACTTAAAATTAGTATGGCTAAATAGATAAAAAAAACGATTAATTTGGGTTTAGCGGGATCCTGCATAAATTCTAATTCAGTTGCTTTGTAGTATTCATTTTTTTCTTTGATATTTTTGTCTCATGGATGGCAGCACTATGCACAAGGACGTGCGAACTCGTGCATCCTCGAGGAGACACCTTGACACCTCGCCTTACCGCCTATCCTTGAGTCCTAACGAATTCGGACGCGGCTTTAGCTCAACGGAAAGAAATGGAGCGTAAAACTTGAGGTGGCGTGCATTCAGGAAAACCCAACCTAATATCCCCTCCACTCCCTCGTCTATTAAAGAGTCCCTCTCCAAATTTCTCCCGCCGTCTCAACGGGAACCTTAAGTACTCCATGCTAGCCATCCTGTTGAAATCTTTATTAAACTCTTCCTCACTAAATTATCTGAACAGTCATTCCTTCAATTTCTAACTCTACCAAGTAATCTGACCCATCTAAAAGCACTCGCTTTAAAAAATTATCCAACAATAATGAGATCATCATCACTAAGGCAGACAAAGGATCAACTTTTGTAGTATTGGATAAAAATGCCTACATATCCGAAGGACTTCGGCAACTAAATGATCCCTCTTCTTATACCCCCCCTCCCCCAAGACCCTAACGCAGAATTCCAGAAATAAATAACCTTATTCCTGGAGGGATTCGGACCAGCTGAAGGCCTCACTCCCTCCGAAATCGCCATCCTCTCACCCTCTCAACTTCAAAACTCCCCATTTTTATATGATTCCTAAAATTCACAAAACCAACAATCCCGGTCGCCCTATTGTCTCTAGCATCAATTCCCCCACTGAACGGATCTCAGCATTATTGATCATTACCTGCAATCATTAGTGATGTCTCTCCCCTCTTTCATCAAAGATAGCTACCACTTCCTCGACCTCCTGCACGCCATCCTTATCCCTACTAACACTGGCCTTCTTATGGCCACAGTAGATGTCACTTCCCTCTATACGAGTATGCCCCATCATGAAGGAATTGAAGCTCTCTCTCTCGCCCAATGCCTCCTTCCCCGTCCCGATCCATGCTTCCTCCCACAATCTCATTTTTGACAAATGCTTCCGTGTAGGCGTATTGGCTTCCCTCCCTCCCTCTGCCTCTCCCCTTCAATTGCGTACGCTAGAAATGGCCTGCATCTGGCTTTATTCCGCTCATAATCCGCGCGGATTAAATCGCGCTCACTGACCTCTCCCGCCCCTTCTCCCCTTTCCCCTCCTTCAATCCCCTCCCGCCCCTTCCCTTTTTCTCCATTCCACATCCCTTTCTCTTCCTCTGACCCCCTCCCGCCTCTTCCCCTCCTTGCCCTTCCCTCTTCCTCTGACCCCCTCCCGCCCCTCCCCTCTTCTCCCCTTTCCTACCCCTCTCTCCTCCCACCTCACCCTACCTCTTGTCCCCTGCCTTTCCATCAGTATGTATCCTTCTATCTTTGAGAAAGGTTCTATAGTAACCGAAATATCAACGTATAGTGTGAGTATTCTTTTTTTTATGTGTCTATATTTATTTCCGTCCCACCTGTGGCATAGTTTATTTATATTATCGCGTGTGTGATTTTCCACGAACTCGTATATATATATATATATATATATATATATATATATATATATATATATATATATATATATATATATATATATATACATAAATAAAACAGTGATACACTAAACAAACACAGAAACACGCAAAAAGGACACTCACAAAAGAAAACTTGTACGTTTCGACGTCAGGACGCCATCGTCAGCGGTAGACTAGGTGAGTGTCCTTTTTGCGTGTTTCTGTGTTTGTTTAGTGTATCACTGTTTTATTTATGCATGTGCATCGTCGCCGAGAGCGATTTTCTACCAAGACATTATATATATATATATATATATATATATATATATATATATATATATATATATATATATATATATATATATATATATATATATGTATATAATCATCTCTGTGTTGCTTACTTCTTCAATTTGGACGAAAATTAGTCTATATATCGCTGCAACCCATGACGAGGGATTTGATCTAAACAGCGCCCGTCCAGCTAGTAGTGGGTGTTAACATACCCCAGCCATTTCCTAAAAAATTCAAAACCTACTTAGAAATTCACCATGTCGGTAAAGTTCTCCGTTGGTAGGATAGAAAGTTAAATTATAAACCACTTAGCGCCTACCGTTGATATTGAGTTATTGCTGACGCCGCTTTGCTCACCAGACTTCTTCCATTTTTCAAATTATCATTTCATTACCAACGTAGCCAACGTATTCAACTTCACAGGTGACATAAATTTTCGGTCGTCTCCCTCAAATAACTAACCTAAAATATCAAATAGCTTATTCATTAACTATTAAGAACCAGCAAAAAACGTAAAAATCTTCACTAACGATGCTCAATTGATTCCCAGAATGGGAAATCATAATGCAATGTAATGCATTTCAAACTAACTACGACATTTAGTGACGATAAAATAAAAATTCCTCATCGTACAAATGATACCACATACAGGGATTATATTGCATACGGCAGAATCCTTAACTAGGCGAGCTTAAAATAAAATCCTCAGTGTCACCCTGAAAGTCACAAGATATATATTGTTCAAATAGGTTTTCTAATATAGATAAAAACTATAAGTTGTACTGTCCACATGTTTCATTTTCCACAACGCGTTCCAACGCCTATGCGCCATCTTCAGGTACAAAACCAGTACTTCAGTTCTGTATCAGAAGATGACGCCAAGGTGTTGAAACTCGTGGTAGAAAATAAAACAAGTCGGCAGTGAAACTTGTTATTATCGATATTAGATGCTGTTCCGCCACGTCTCGCCGAGCACAGTTGAGCCTTTAGGTAATCCTAACCTATCCTAGCCTCCTAGTCTCTAGCGGTTTCCAAACTAGTCCTTACATCAGTTGCGTAACATTTTCCGTACGTTTGGAGAAGTATTTCGGTGCATTCAATTCTCAATAACTGAGCTGCGCTGGGCTGCCCAGATCTTGCGAAATTTTGGGCTGCTCACTTCTCAGCAAAACAGTGCAAATGCTTTCCATTCGTTTCAGACCCTGCGCACTAGGCAGCGCACTTGAAAACTGATAAGGGGCTGAGTTGATGTGCCCTAAATAACAAATGATCGTCGATAATCGCATCTTTGATTGATGTTTTTGTGTTGAATTTTGCGTAAGGCGTCAAACATGGAAAATATAAAGTTTTTAATTCCTCTGAAGTAAAAATCTTACGTCTTAAAATGTTTTTTCCGAACGAATTCCATAACTATACAGAAATATTCGGCTGTGATCATCGTGCATCCACAGAATGCTACCTACCGGCAGGTTAACAAACGTTTCGCCAACGCACATAGTTCCATTCAAACATCGTTCGAGTGCGCTGAAGTGCGCTGAAGTGAGCTGATGTGTTCTGATCTGCGCTAACTTCAACATCTTGAATGTATACCTTCCTTTAGCAAAGCATGCGGTTTTGTTCGGATGGCACATGACCTGTTAGGATGTCAATTATTCATTCCGAGTTACACAGAAATGTTTTGAGCATAACATTTTCTTGCAACGCCCTCAGCGTAAAGTGTCCTTCATCCGTACTGATTTATACGTAAAATTCTGATCATCACCGAACCTTATGGTTGAAACCGAACCCTTACCGAAGTGACTCAGTCGCACGAAAGTTTTTAGCAAGATTCCCTTGAAGGCCCGGTTTTTGGGAAACATACGACCGCGTTCCGCGAAAGACCTCGTCCCAATATTTCTGAACGCCCTCACACCCTGAAAAGATCGCTAACGGCCGTGAGATATTTCAATCGCCCGGGACCTGCATTCCACTCCCTCCAGGAAGCCTCGGCAAACAGGTTGAATGACACCGTTCCAGGGTCTGCCCTTTCCCAGGGCTCTAACGCGCCCGGGAAACTCAACGGCATTGTTCCCACCCAAAAACCCTAGCTCTATAACATTCCTGCACACCGTTGGACGCTACCATCCTCAAACCCATCTCCCCCATATATATTTCAGTGGCCATGCATTACGATCTTCAGGGTCGTTAAAGTCAAAGCAATCGTTTTTTTGCTCCATTTAACGGCCGAATAATACCCGCCATCATTTTTGCAGCTTTTCACGGAGGCAATACGGGAATTTCGGCCCGGATTCCCAGACTAGTACCGTCCCGTTGCTATGGCTTTATTTATGCTTCTCATCGAGTTGATGCAAGGGAAGGTATCCTACTCGTATGAACATGTTTCTCCAAACCATGGATTAAGGTAGCTTTGCCTTGAATACGTGAACATTTGATCTTCAGGGCATCCATAAGGGTCATTTTATTTAACATATTAATGATAATAAATGCAATCAAATTTATAAGTGACAATTTGTTACATGGGTTAAATTAAAAAGTATTTCATAATTCATAATCAACGTAATACAACCTTATAAGTTGATTTAAGGTTTACCTTAGCCCAAGATATGTTTCATGACTATTTTAAAAAGAAAAGTGTTTTAATACTTTACAAATCAAAGGACACATTGTGGCAAGCATATTTCACCAATAGATTTTCATGTATTTTATGAGAAATAACCGCTGTTTGAGCTACAAAGTCCAAATGTAAAATGTACCAGTATCTTTATCAGGCTTTCCAATGCCAGAACTAATATCTACGATTCACCTAATTTCATCATTCCAGTCACGGCGTTCGTATGCGCTTACGTTTGCTGATGTGTTCCAATTTTCGTTATCTAGAATAGAAATCAAACATTGTTCCAGAGCACATCTCCGAGAAATTTGTAAAATAGCTCATAGCCTTGGGAAATATAAAGAATTTGCCATGGGAGGACGGAGGTGCTTAGCACTTCGCAATGGAAATTCGGGTTCTTTATAAAGGAACGCTTTCACATTATGACCGGTCGCATCAAAACCGATGACGTGATCAGATAGAAAGTAGACTAATCCAGAGTGTAAATCCGAACAGCAAAGTTAGAGCCAAATATTGCTAGAGCCTCTCATTCAAGATGTTGATTTCAAAATGCAGATCGCAACACATAAGCACACAATGAAATGCAATGATGCGCGCGGGTGAAAAGTTCGTTAACTGTCAATAGGGAACATTCTACAGAAGCACAATAGTCACGGTCGATTGTTTTGTAATTAGTTACAGAATTCATCCATACTTCATACTTAAAGGTAAGCAAAAAGTAAAAATTATTACGATATCCAAAATGAGACGCCTTAATCGAAAATTAGCACATCGACAGTAATCGCGGAGGCCATTCTCGGAGTTCTTTTCATCTCAAATGCATTCCAGCGTATATCAATAATACTATCGATCTGATATGGTGTGCAGCTGAGTAACTAGTGCTCAGTGTCTGAAACAAAAGAAAAACAACTACGCTGTCGGGGGATTTCCATTCGTTCTACAGCACTGCTGAATTCGCAACACAACGCACTTGCCTTCCATCCGTTTCAGACCCTGAACACTGATTGCCTGCAGTGCTCTAAAAAAACAGTTAGGCAGCAGAGTTGATGGACGGAAAAAAACAAAATAACGTCGATAATCGCATCCGCGATATGTGATTGTGTTCAGTTTCCGTAAAGGCGTCAGATATGGATATTACTTTGTGTTTAATTGCTCAATCGGAAATAGAAAAAACAATATTTTAATAATACTTTTAGGTAGTACTTCAATTAAATAATTGCAATTTCTTAGGACCATTAGTTCTACTCTATTTTTTAGTAGAAAAAAGGAGATCCTATTCCCTCTAGTGCGCTAATCACTTCGCAACACAACAGCTCACATGTTTTTCATTCGTTTCTGACCTTGCGCACTTGACAACGCACTTCAAAATATATAGGGAGGAGAGTTAATGTGCGCCAAATAAAAAAAGAGCGCCAATAATGGTATCCGTGATAGTTGTTTCCGTGTTGAACCATGCGTAAAGAAACCAAACATGGATAAGACAAGTTTTAACTTGCCCTGTGGTCAAAATCTTATGTTTTAAAATATTTAATTTGAATGAAGTCGATAACTATACTCAACACATATGGTAACTGATGTGTACTGACAGAATTCTACATACCGCCAGGTTAGTGAACGTTTTGCCAGCGCGCAACGGTAGATTCAACACCGTTCGTGTGCTCTTATGTTTTCCGATCTGCGCTAACATCAACAACTTATATTCGCGAATGGTTGAATGGTCGCGATGTCGTAAATATTCGCAAATGGTTGAAATAGTATTTTCTCTTTCATCTATATTAAAAAAAAACACTAATCCACTCAATGTACACGAGAAGTAAGGGCCACTGTCGAGCGATTCGTATTTTTGGGACTGTGATATTTTTTCACCATCGATTCGACCAGAACACAATACGAAAGTGCAACCTTCTTCCCTTTTCGTCATACTTTTTTTCCTTTCCCTCCGACGTTTTTGTCTCGTTTTGGATCCCTATTCGAACGAAATAAACCAATTTAAGGCCCCTCTCCAACTACCAGGAGCGGAATTGACGCAGGAAATTCGGTTTCCCGCGGCGCTCCCATGATTCGTACAATGGAGGCCCAAGCGACGGCGCGGCGTGGCTGGGAACTCCGTTACGCGGCATCGAGTCAAAAACAGGAATATTTGTGAGTCAAAAAGAACACCAAACGTTTTTTTTTATTTAGCCCTTTGCATATTCATTCTAGATATTATTTTTCTGGAATGAGAAATTCTTTTATTCATTTTTTCCTCATGATATAATTTTTCGGAACAGGGGAGTAATTTTTCACATTGTGCATGTAAATTATCGTGAGGAATGGCTATGCGAGGGGGTTATCTTAACGAACAATAGCCAATATCCGTGGGGAGGGGCGAACTAATGATGGAGAAAACGGCTGAACCAATTTATTTGGTTTCTGTGTATTCTTTTTTCTTATAGCATCAAACATATCTTGAAAAATCCCTCATTTATCATTTCCCAACCAGGTAAATTGTAAACTGAAAAACATAAACACGCTTAAACTCACACTCGTAAGCCCCATGTTACATTTGCATAGCAACCACGACGCTACTTTCAAGAACGCTGCACTTTAGCACATATTTTTATGTTTTGTTAACATTAGAAACGGTCACCAAATATTTTACTATTAACATTAACATACAAAACATATATAAATAAACTTTTCATGACTGGGTATTTTTCCCGTCATCTTTGATCGGTTATCAGCTAGTAGAAAATTGCTTGGCAAGAGAAACTCCAATTTAACCGAATATATTTGTAACAATCGTGCCAAAACTTCGAGTACGTTTGGGAAATATAATTTCACGTGAAATCAACGTTTTCATTGTTGATATCGCTCTGATTTGACTCGTTTACTTTTAATTTCTACCAAAATCTTCTATTTCAAAACACATACGGAAACTTTTAATCATTTTTACACCATTTTTACGATGAAGCGGGGATCTGGGGAATTTTAAATCCCCCAAAGCCTCATCAACGAGTGACAAAAAACAATTCTACGTTCTCTCTTTGGTCGCTTTCGCCATAAAATTATTGTTTTGGTCCCTTTGTGAATGCAAAAGCGTGCACAGAAATAAAGCTACAAACAATTTTTCCTTAACAGTCTTCTGGGCAAAAGCAAATGCAGTCGGTTCTGAAATTAATAGATCAATAAATTCTTATGCCGTTTTCATATTATAAAAGGCTTCGTTTGTTTGTTTTTTTAGAAAAATTTCTATCACCATAATAAAATGAGTGACTATGTTGACGAGCATAAGAGCGATGAAGTGAAAATGAAAATTTCAACGTTTTCGTTTTCTGTTCATCATTTACCGTTATTACTCATCTAGAATTCACTTTCGGTAGTAAGTTACGTAATCTCCTCCAAAGCATTCTCCAATATGAAATTACTGCATGCTGAAAAAACACGAGCGTCGAGCAATCAATATTTCCCTGAATACTTCACACTAATAGCATTTTGACGGCTTTGTAGTTATTATGTTATGATTTTTCAAGCCCATGTGAATCTTGTTGATATACCTTTGAACGAGTAGCAATAGACTGCAAAATCTTGACGTCAAATTACTTTCCAAATTATATTTTCCTGTTTATTTAGCACATAATTTGCACTTTTTTTGTAAAAGAATACCTTGGTAGCCAATTGTTCGTAACGTCATGCTATATCAGTCCATTGTTGCGTATGTATGTGAAATAAATTCTGAAAACGGAATTAACAATATTCATAAGACATATTTAGAGTATATTATGCACTATTAATTCATTGGGCTATGTCTAATCTTCGGAACAATTCGTTTAGGAGCATAGTTAGACCCCGAAAAATATTTCCAGACCAAATCTTAAGAATCAGTGGGAATTTCAAGGTAGGGATTTTTATTTTACGACTTTTAAATATGATTTTAAAAAACATTGAAGAGAGTAAAACTTGAACTGAATTGCGCAAAAAAGTATGAGTTTTATTTTTCCATCGTACAAATATGACTTCCTGGTCTATAAATTGAAATAGTTAATATCAATGTCTCTATTTTGGTATTTTCATCGTCCTTTTCAAAATCAGCACCATGTTTACAGCAGTTGCTGTTTGTTGATTTATGAAAATGGATGACACATACCGAATTCGGAGATGTGAGTGATTGTTACACTTTCGGCAACATGGTTATCACCGACGTTCAAAAAATTAATTTGTTAGCCCACGGGATTTCCTCATGAATTCGGCTGAAAAAAAAAACTACAATCTGATCGAAGATCGTCCCTCAGATATTGATTAATATTATTATTACTAGAGATCATCTAACGGAAAAGGTAGCCTTAGACGAAGTAGGAATACCGATAATAATCTTTAGAGCTGAAGGTACTCCACCCCATAATCTATTCCCTCTATCACGGTTTTCAGCACCCCCTCGAATCTCATGCCAGTTTCGGCCACCTTCTCATGGTACGTGTAGTATTTATGTTTAGCGAGCTTCATCGGCTAAGATCATTTCGTACAGTCTGCCACGTGCAGGTAGGGGCAGCAACACTCAGAATCTGAGGATCACCCCTCCACATACTCATTCTTCTCCCAATTTCCTAAAGCATTTTTGTCTCTTTCCCCATAATACCGAGGACGTCTTCGTTCGTCTTCCTTTCCGTACATCACACATTTTCCATGAAGATATCCTGAGTGGGTATTGCCTGCTAATCTAATACGTCAGGCGCTGACTTGAAAAACTTTTAAACTACACAGAGATACAATTTTCGGCTAAAAAAAAATAAACTGCATTTAATAGCTTAGTCTGCACCTTGCGATTCTACATGCACAAAGAGGTGAACTTTAAAACTAAAGTGATGACGCCTAATATCCATCTCGCTTTAATAATCTCAGCCATTAACAATTAAATTACAAATGACGGAAAATGGTGATATTTGCGTGAAGAGGTAAAACGTAAATGATCTTCAGAAGTCCTTCATACGATTTCTGATAAACCTAATTTCTCACCCTCTTTTGGGGCTCTTCCTTATCTAAAATTTGTTGACGTAGATGTCATGACGTCCGAAAACCATGTGTACTAATATAGTCATAAAATTTACTATAGATAAAATATAGTCAAATAAATAGAGTTGACAGAGATAACTTTGAGAGTAAAATACTCTAAACGCTGCCAAAAATACTTCATAACTTATAGCCAACTTCTTTTATATAAGTTATGATAATTGTGGCCCTAACTTATTGTATGCGCAATACAGCGCATTAGTTAGGGCCACAATAATCAGCTCACTATGACTGAGAATACCTTCACAATGCAAACGATGGGTATATTAATTTTGCGTCGATTGCCTTTGTAGCTTTGATTCAATTTAACTCAAAATATTTTATCCTTGAACGTCCAATTAAAAAATGAGAAAAAACAACTGAAATAAATTACACGAAAATAACCTTAAGGACGTCAATGGAAGAAACGCTTATTGATATTAAATTGAATTTATCCATGTTTAATGAACAGAATCGGATCTTAGAGCAAATTACACGCTTCAGATGTCAAGCGTTAAGGTCCACACGAGCTCACTAAAAAGGTCACATTTATCGTGTGTGCGGTTACGCCCAGGAGACGCGCCAAGAGAACGTCCCCCATCCCACCACCATCAAACGGCATTAAAGGTGTAATAAATTCTGGGGAAAACGGGGACAAGTCGTATCGACCCTTTGGGTCAAAAACGAAAAGGGGAGGACTTAACCAACGCTTTCGGAAACGGAAAAAATCCGATTCGGAAAACAACATGGTCATGCTGAAATAGAGGAAAACCCTTAGGGTGATATGCACTTTGTGACGTTGTTAAAGAATGCAGGCGAAACAGTACAGGGTACATGGCGCCCGCCTTACGACAGACACCAAAACAGTTAGCAACCGTCGTTGGCTGCTTGAACAGTGGTGCTGTGACCTAGAATGCGCGTAATAACCGGTTTACGTTAAACGTAAGAACGCAACGTCAAGGAAATTACATAAAGTTAGCAAATCACCATCTCTCACAATGCTGTATGTCAACTAAGTTCACGCAATAAAAAAGTTCATTTTTTCTTAAGTTAGACATTGAGGAATTCCCTCTTCTATTACATGGGAATTATTTTGAATTAAGGCATAACATAGTGAAATACTTATGCAAATATAAAATATATTCCATTCTGAATTTGCGATCTATTCCGGGTAAACATGCTAAGTCTCTCTTCGTTACCGGAGCACAAGCAACAATAGCTTGTGATTGGCCAACGTAAAAACTCGCGCTTCGTCGCGATTGGGCAAATTAACAACATAACACAAAAGAAGAACATAACCCATGTTCTACGCTATAATGTCATCACGGCACATTGTGACCGTCTCCACTACAATGCAAATGCCCAACACTACGCCGTGTTAAGTTTTCACATCATGACTGAGTGATTCAAAACATATCAAAAACCCTACATTTCCGCTTCTCTCGTTTGAAAAAATTACTGCCTTCATTCATAAGATACCTCACCTCTAGAGGAAAACTGGCAGAATATTAAAAAATCATATTTAAGTTGATAAATCTATTATCTATTAAAAAGTTTTAAAAAGCCAGAGTGGCCGTACGCACAATCATTTCCATTGAATCAACGCACTTTTGAAAAAGGATATATTTAATGGATACGTATAAGGAATCACACTAACCCCTCGCAAATATAGAGAAGAGTACGACAAGCATTACAAGTAAAAATCGAGGCAATTATCTATTAGCTTTGTTAATTAGAGAGATCACTACAGTGAATTTGGCTACATTGCAAAGAAAAGTATTTCATCTTCCTTCTGATAGCAAAATATAAGCCGCATATTGTATAGGCACCACTTATCGAGACACTTTTCATAAAATAGAAGTCACCTTTAATTCGGTTTGGTACGAATGTGCGCTTCAGAGGGACGTTATTTAAAAAAATGATGCAAGTATAACACATAGAGAGCGTCAGATATGAAGCGGTACGCAGACTGTTTGCTTCCTCAATTATGCTTTTTAATTAATGAATTTTTCACCGAAATATTTTTTTATCAAAAATTAGCAAGTCAAGTTAAAGCCCAAAATATGTACATATCTCATATTCATTCATAATTAAAATCAAAACACTAGCACTTTTCTACGAGTTTTTAACTTATGATTTCAACTTTGCATTGTAAATACGTCTACAAAGTGAAGCGCCATATACAACGAAGTTTATATATGTATTTAAAGTCAATCGCTGAGATTTTCAGTCATAAAACAGTTTTTGCGTCATTAATATTATTACATTTTCACCATGATAATTTAAACTGCTTGAATTTTAAAACTATTTCAAATGTGATCTCCTTAATATGACTAGAGAAAATTCTCGCTCCAACTACCTTACAATCGGTTAAACGTTTCGTCCCTACCTTCTCGCTATTCTTTTATCTATTTCTCTCCCTCATCCACGGCTGGTGCCTTTGTGTACCTTTCCACATGCCAATGAGGCAGCTCACAGAGTAGAATTCGGATGTAAAATACATGTGGAATAAAGTGGTGCTCCCCTTATCCCCTATGCATGCACCTATGTGCCGGTCAGTCGGACATCCAGGTGCCCCTTTTATCCAGGGATGGAGAGAAGTATTCAGAGCCGGGATATTGCGAGTTCCACCGAGGCCTGGCAGTTTTCCACTTCACCGGAGCACACGTGGCGGTATTGGCGGGCCATGGCGGGACACACATTTCACTCGGACAGGAATGAAGCCACGATGCGTGTCCTATATATCTGACTTCGCACCCATGGAGCTGAAGCAGGAATGCATCCAAGTAATTTCTCTGCGCCTGCATGTCGGCTGGATAGCTTACTGCTCTAAACTTCAGACGCCATTTTATCGTGACAATATGTCAAGGATCCATTCTCGGTCCGGTTAGTCTTTCTCGTTCGAAATCCGTATTATTCCGCATTCCACACCTCCGCGAATAACTAATTCATTCGATTATTAATTCTATCGTTACATTTCATTCTTTTTTCAAATTTATGATATGAATAAAGGTAATAATTAACAACGCATATGGAAATCTCTTTGCAGATATAAAAATACATGGAAACAGCTTCTTATTCGATTTTTTTATAAAATTTATAGGCTCCGCCAAAATTCTAACGGCGAATATTGACTAAAACTAAATGTTGAACACTACACTAAATTTGAAAAACTGCGACAATCTATTGTATTTTCCTATTCTATTGTCGTCTAGTGTTTTACGGCCACATTAATAGAATGTATAGCACCAACATATTCTAAATCTTATCATGTCGATATAAATTAAGAGCACGACTCCGTGGGCAAATGCTATAAAAGAGAACATGGTCGGCCTCTCAAGCGGTGGTTCAAAATAGATACAAGTGCAGGGCCTGGGTACACCAGATTAAGTATCCCACAGGAAAGTAAAGAAAAATAGCCGGTACAAAATGGAAAGGCTGAGAAGAGATAGACGCGGTTGTAAGTGGCCGGAATGACAATTTCACACAACATATAACAAAACATAACGCGTAAAAACTTAAATGCACCCAAATTACTCTGCTCAAACGTTTATTTGTCTATTTTGGGGACTAAGTTATTCTTTGGTGTAACTGATAATATCGCAAACACTAATAGGAAATAAATAGCTTAATAATTAAATTACGAATAATAAACGCTGGATTAGGGGACTCGAAGTACAGTTACTAACACACCAAATACGTTCGGATCCCGGTCTAGTTGACTGGTTCTTTGCGTGGCAAAGTTCATCCCTTTGGTGCGTAATATATGTTGAGTTCGCTTATATTAGAAGAATTCCACGTCAAATAAATTATTTCATTTAAAGCTCCTTGGTTCTAGGATCATTCCATGTCAAATTATCCAATAAAAATTATTAGGTTGCATGGCCTGATTTTTGTATCCATGTTTTTCGAAGCACATGCCTACATTCATTGGAAGTTGAATGCTATGATTTAAAATATTTTATTCATCCTCGTTTTCACGCGGCATTCATTTTTTCAAGGTTGTGCATGCGAAATTTTGAGAATTTTGATGGCTGGCTTGACCATTGTTGAGTGTTCCCAGGGGAACCCAATCGTTAAAGGGACAATAACAAAAAACGGTAGTGTTAGTGTATATTTTTGATTTATTTTCCCACTAATTTAGAATTGTCATAAATCTCTTTCAAGTACAATCTCAACCTTGAAGTTTAAACTATATGTAGTCTAATATCCACTACAACTTGTGCGTATCTTTGTATATTTTCATTCGTACATTTTGTATTGCTCCCCAACGAAGAGCATGAAGTCCAAAAGTGAGTGATTTTGAGCGCCAAGCTAGTTTAAAACTACCATACCAAAACCGCGAACTGGTTTGGTAAGCGAAGCCATTTAAATTTTTGTTAATAATATTATTTGTTTTCCGGTTTTCTACTAAGAACCTTTCTTTTAAACTTAAGGTTCACAAAATATCTTCCTAAATATCGCACAGAGTTCATTGTGTAAATTATTTGCACTAGGGTTTCTAGGGTAAATTTTTTATGAGATTATCCCAGTTTTGTTTATTAATCTAAGAATTAACCTTAATGAACTTTAACACTTCTAGATGAAAACGTGTTAGTTCCACACGTATAATACTTTCAAAGATTATTCTTTCTCTTCATTACTTAGTACAAAAGCTCTTAAACTTGAGAATTTCCTCCTTCGTACAGTTTTCCGCAGTCAAAAACTATTTTTTAGGAAAAAATATTGACTTCAAGTTAAATTTCAACAGTAAAAAAATGGAAAAGAAAAATTAAAGAAACTTTTTTCCATTATGTAATAAATGGTATGGTTTCAGTGTCTCTCCTCTGTCAATGTTAGTTCTTGGGATATTAAGGATAGAGTACCTAAACATCAAAATTCTCCTAAATTCGCATGCGCCATCTTGGAAAAATAGCTTTCAAGAAAAAACGAGGAGAAAAAAAAATCCAAATTAAAGCATTCAACTGCCAACGAATGTAGGTATGTGCGTGTAAAAAATATATTTTTTTCAGAAATGGTCACGCAACTATCATTGGATGATATACATATGAATGACCCTCTATATACTCTCTTTTTCCCTTTTGGCTACTAACGTTACATGATTTCTTGTACATAAAACACCTACTTGGCTACAATACAAAATGATGTGATCTTATCTGGTCAACTGAATAAAATGATGGCATCATATTTGGTCGCCAAGTATATGCACCTCTACCTCATCCTAGATCTTGTTGCAACCATTGCATAAAATCTTTAAATTGTGATCAATCCTTACTGTGGGTTGGATCCCGTTCGAAAGCCACCATCGCAGTATAAAAACAGAAGGCCTTTTATTTTTTTCCCGCTTCCAAACCACCTTAAACTCTCACATTGCCAACATGCCATGGTGACGTTTTATTTTTCAAGACCCCGACCTGAGCTCCAAAGGCCGGAGGTCCTTCAAAAACGTCGAGTGGGGACTTAACGCTCTCCGACACTGCACTGACATGCGCTAATTGCGATGAAATTCAATTTGGGCCGCGCACTTCTGGCACCCTGCCGGGGGAAAAATGACCGAGTCTTTGCTCTTTAACATTTTAACGAATCAAGTCTCGAAAACTGGATCCCTTTTTGGATCGATTAAGGAGATAATGAGCCGGGTGAGGGAACAAAATTAAATGGGATTAATTCCGCTAACATGAAAACATGGGACAAGGATTTCAGGAGCATGAACATTCCACAGAACGTTTTATACTTCACACGCACACACGTACAAAATAAACTGGTAATTGAGACTGAATTACCATAACAACCGACGCACGACACGACCTAATTGCTTGGATTTCGTTTCAGTCTAATAAAGTTTCAAATTTCAGCCCGAATCGTAATATTTCCATATATTTTATGAGGATTATTATTCATTTTTTTAATTCAAAATAATTCCAAGTCTTTCATTATATTACTATCAATAAATTTATGTTTCAGGATAAAGATTCCTGGATTCTAAAGCTTTGACCACTTTGACTGGACAAGAAGGCATATTAACTGTAAGTACCGACGCAAAGCGTGACCTTATTGCTCAAATATTTATTCGTTCTTCAAAGTTAACAAGGTCCCAAGTTAGTACACAACACAATCTTTACAATACCCAAAGTGTAATTATTACTCTCAATTTCCGAATGAATTCCGAATCAATTTCCGAAAGTGCTGTATTTTATTCACATTAATGAATGTATAAGGAGGGTAAATGGAAAGGTGTATTGTACGATGGAGGAGTAAAGATAGAACTAAATATAAAGGGAATAATAGGTATTTTGAATGCAATGAAGAGATACGGGAAGTATGCTGAACATTGGAGAGCGATCCTGCGCCGAAGTATTATCATCTACTCTTACTACTGGCCAATTTTATGTAATTATTTGAGCTGGACTCAACCCCAGACTACTGCAAGACTAGACTTTACGTCACTACGGACTAATTAACGATATTCTCAAGAGTTTTAATTTTGAAGTTACACCGAGTTAAGCCGACGTGAACGAGCCTAGCAAGTCGTAAAAATAACGTACAATTATTTCATCTCTGTATTATGTATGAATGATAATCGAAAATTATTATACATACTTCACACTAAGAGCAGTAATCATGGAGCTACGAAAACAATGGGTATTGTGCAATATTGCATATTATTTTGCCAAACTGTAGGCACCATAATCAATGACAAGATCCTTGAGTCTAGGTCTCAAAGATGTGAAATGTGGCAACCAAGTTTAAATTAACTCGAAACTTAACGTTCGAAAACATCCCTACAACACACCCTGATTTTGTCTCAATTTTCCGCTTCTCTAATTTTAAATATACCTCGCGTACGCTACGTAAAAATGAAAGACATGCAAAAGAGTCAATTATCAGGAAGGCATCTTATTCGAGGCGAAAAGTCCAGTGATCTTTTTTTCAACCAGCCTAGGCATTGACCTACAAAATAGCCTTAAAGACTACTGCGCGGTGGCGATAATCCGATGGACCAGAATTAATATGACGGCCCCGGCAATCCTGGGTTCACCGCGGCGAACCTTTTGTGTGCACAGGGTAACCCCTAAGATCCACCGCAAGGGGTTTTCAACTTAGGGTATTGGCTAACCGCCACCTGTTCTTAGGATTAAGGGTGGATTGGAAAAGTAAATCATGATTATTCATGGAATTCTACGAAGTACCTACTTACAACCATACCCACCACGTCTTTCCCTGCTGGTTAGGCCCATACGATTGATTTTTTCGAGAAGTTTTTCGTTTAGTTGATGATTTGAGAGAACTATTTCTATTAAACTATCAGATACATTCAATCAAACGTTGGATATAATAATGAAACCATTTTCTCAAGTTACAATCATTCTCTTCCTCTTCCCCCCCCCCCCATATACCTTCAACAGTGATTTTAGTATTAAAAAGTTGAGAAAAAACAGACTTCCGTTGACCTATTTGGATTTATTTAGTGGCGCATAACATTTCCATAAAATTACACCGAAAACTTTTACTTTTAGTTATTACTAGCGGAAGGTGCCCGTTGAATTCAACGGATGTGATAAACATTGAACTTCTTTTAGAAAACCACAAAGCCTGAAGAATACTGTCAGCGTAGTAATTTGAGTAGTTCGTAACCTATATTGTACGTTGTGTTCGCTATAGTAGACACGATGACCGTTTTCCAGGTTCACGGAGAGATATTCAGACCGTCTTCTTTCATCTACGGGAAACCCAAAAATGAGTGAATGTAAGTTAACTGCACTTTAACACCTTTAAACATATATAAATAACTCGCAACGTTTATGATGTGTGAATTGGACTTAAAAACAATTCGCAATCGTAAGGAGAGGCAGACGGTTCCACTGCGTGTATTAAATCTGAGTATTACACGATAATAAACAACGCTGTTTGTTGTAGCAACATAGGCATTAATAAGCTGCGTTTACATGGATTCGGAACGGGTGCGGAATGCGGGACGCGGAAAAGTAACTAGCCAATCATACTACGCTTTTCCACAAATTCGTTGTTTGTGATAGGCTAGATGCATTTCCGCGTCCCGCATTCCGCACCCGATCCGGGTCCATGTGACCTCGGCTTTACCATTACTATTCCCTGCACCGAAGTATTCTTGCAATTTTAAATAAGTTTATTGTTTATTTAATTCCATAATGTGTATCGTTTTCTACGTAAGTGTTCTCTCATATACATGCAGTGGCCCTATGAGAGCTACTTCGAGAATAGACATTGAAGAGCATACTTTTTGTAAATATGCATTGAATTAATCGATTACCCCCCGCAGCCATTTATCATGGGGCCTTTGGGACTCTGGGCCCTTCTTATACAGATTTTCTTCTACGTGCTATCACGGGCCTGTAGGAAAACGTTATATTTAAATTCTAGAGGCGTGAATATCCTTTGAAAATCGAATATATGGTTGTCAAGGAAAAATGCTATTGTTTATTTCAGATAAAATTGTGAGAAATTTCAGCTAAAAATATGATATTCAGACAAATACGAAGCGTAAAATAAAATTGATTGAAATAATAAAAAAACATCATTTATTCAGCCATCCTATAAAAAAATCCCAATCCTCTATCTTGATCGGAAGTAATTTTAAAAAGCAAAAAATGAAACCACTGCACAAATACCAATACGTAGCGTACCAGGGTCCCTTTCTGGAATATTTTGGGGCCCTGAGATCTTTTTAAAATAACCAATGATTTTCCCATTGTCTTAAACTATTAGTCTGCAAAATGTCAGCATGATCAGAGTAAAACTTTAGATGTGTATAAAAACCAAACAGACAAACAAACAGGCAAACCTTCTAAATATAAATAGATTAAGGACGGAATTTCCATTTTAAACCTACTATCTAATCCCCTTGTGGAGGCAAAAATTTCGGTACCAATTTTGGATTAATTTTGTTTCTAATACTAAGAAGTATCATGAAAAACATTTCCGAGAAAACGTAGACGGAAAAAAAGCAAGAATCAAAAACATCACTCACAACTTTAAGATAAAGCTTTCAAGATATTTTTTTTAATGCTGCAATAAACTTTTATCTATAAGGATGAAATTTTTCTCAAAGTTTTTAGCGTCTGGGGCTGTCTGTTTCTTTTAAATTACTTATAAATACGCATGTAAAAATTTAAGATGTTTTAAATCAATGCCAGGTATAAATATCCGACACGAACATATTCTACTCCGATAATTCACTCAGAACGGGTGTCAATTATGCAGGCACTGCTCATTTTTCTTTCACAATCCTTAGAGTTTGCCTTCTCTCTCATTTTTCACGCAAAGATAAAGTGAGACAAGTTGCCTCAGCCAAAGGAGAGCAGAGCTCAAACGTGAATAGTTTTCACTGGAAATTGGAAAGTATCCCCTAAACTGTACGACGACCACACAGTGGAAGAAATGCTAAGTGAAAAGCAGCGTATAATAGGCAGGGAGTTATATCGTCGCAAGAAACTTTGCACAGTAATAAATCCCTGCCAAACGGTGACATCCTATAAAGAGCGCCAAAAATAGTTTTTCCAGGGTGGAATGAAAAAAAACAAGCAAGTGGTTGGTTGTGATTGGTTGGATATATATTTGTTTCCTCAAGGATCAATACATATCCGAAGATACAGCCTATAATTCATGGTATCGGTCGTTCCAATATTTTAGGATGTGTCGACATCGAGAATTTTTTAAGGAGGAAATGTAGGATTGTAGCCTTCCCGGCGCATTGAGGGATTCCCGATTGCAAAGGTAATTTTTGGAGGATCCTTAGGACTAGCTTGGTGAGTTATTGTAGTTCTTCCAATATGACTCTGATGAGACACATTCGTTTATCGATAAAACTTTAAACAATTTAACGAGCCAGGAGGTGTCAGCAGTATCCTAGGACTTTACTGAATAATGTTTATTACATGAAATTAGAATTTGATAATGGGTTGCTTGTTGTAAGATTTTATGTATGCATACATTCTCAGTAAGCCGTAGGTACCCTTTCGGGGTAAGCACAGTTGAAAAAGCTTAATTATTTGTGTTAGATCTAGAAATTGGTGTTAACCCTCAGTTTTCCTCGATGCTGATCTGACTTAGTATGCCTCTCTTGCTTTTATTACGTTGATTCATTGCTCTCTACACAATTTCTTGTTGTGAGGGCCTTTTCTCTTGAAGAAGAATATTCCCTCTCTTAGCGAGTCTACTCCTCCACATTCATCCATGACTTTCTCGATCTAACGCATCTTCTCACGCCAATTATTCCTTCGTCTTAAATCTGCTTCGCTATTCAACTCTCATACATTCTTTTAACATGGCAAATAAAATCAACGGAGCACACTATTCTCATAGGTATATGCACATACCCTGAGCATCCATTGTAAATTCTTTCGTGATAAACTCTTACTTTTACCACACAATGATCGATAAAGTACAAAATAAATTTATGTTAAACATGAGTATACGAGTACAATATTTACATAACTTCTGGAATATATGAAAAAAATGAAATGTTAAAACAATGTGGTGACATTCACCATGAAGAAATCATATGACTAAACTGAAATTCAGCTGTGATCTCCCATAATATGGTTAAACAGATATATCTCCAAGATAATATCGATGGGTGTACGGGAAAAAGAACTTTCGGCAAGATTTATACGAGCAAGTTGTTGCCTATCTTCTACAATACGGCACGCTCACAGTGGTCGAACATAACAAGGAGGCTGGGACACTCTGTACATGCTAACTATGAGATCTTCATGTGGTCAAAGTCTACCATCTTGGTTTGTCAAGTTCTATCATATTGAAATTGGTTTCCTTTCTTCAAACATAATTAAAAGTGTGAAATAGTTTACTATAGCTATAGTTTTATCAAATTTCAGCGTAATATCCTAGTACACATATCCTTCGACATTTCTCTCGCGTTGCAGTGAGCGTCATCAGGAGCATACTGAGTGTGACATGCGTATACAAGACAGCAGCAACACTCACTTTTCTCCAGAAGAAGCTCGCTGCAACGCAAGAGAAACGTTCAGCCGAATATGCTCCAATACATAGAAACACTCGAAAATTACATCAGCATCATACGAACAGCCACGAAAGCCTAGACTGCAGGACCTTCATGAAGGTTATCACGTCGAAAACCTCTTTCAATATACCCGGAAAGACAGTGGTTTTAGTCATTGTTTTAAAGCAGAAAAACACATTTAGTGGTGTTTCCTGAGTTATCAAGCAGCAAACGAATAATTATTTATATTTTTGAAAAGGTAAATATCGTTATTCAAGGCATAGCACTGGTGCTTTGAGTAGTAGTAGTTCAACGCATCTGAGTAGGTCACTAGCCAGGCTTATCGGTATAAATATAATTTCAGGCTTATATACCAAACGGAATCAAGAAGTCAAAGTGAAATTATATTATGATGCCAATGTTTTCGTCAGAACAATGCCTGTTTACCATGCCAATGTTTTCGTGGCCTTCCTATCCCAAACACCCCAATTCCAGCCACGCTTCAATACATGGGACCAGCAGCTCGCCAGTGCCTTTTAACCTCCGCGGAACATAATTAGCGAAGTGGTGAGAAGATAAACCCAACATTGGTGCTTTTATGAGTGATGTTATTTTGGGGAAGCTTAGGCAACAGCTTCCATAAGACACCACACACATCAATGCACATATGCACAATATTTCCATGGCAGCTTGAATTATTTGGGCTAAATCAAATAGCCATTCCAATTAGACGGACTCAACTGCGAAATACGAAATCAATACGAAACATGCAGACTTTCGTGGGATGAAAATACTTGCCGTACATATAAAATCAATAATCACTCATCATCAATACCTGATTGGCAGTATAGGAAAAGAAGGTAAAGTATCTGTGTCAGATTACGTTTGACTAGCCCTGATTTACTCGATAGACAAATGATCGCAGGTTAAAAGACATTGCCAAGTAATCCACAAAAATAAACCACTCCGGAGAAAAAAATGGTAAATTATTACTACTCAGTTGAGTTTGTATTTTATTTTGCAGGAGACTCATCGGAGTGGAGTAGACACAAAAAACAGACGAGAAAAAGAGGGCGTTCTTTTTCGGAGATCAAAGTATTTCCCACGAAAATAAAAAAGGATACGGAAAAGGCGACCGCCACGAAAGAATTATTTTTTCCACTCTAGAATTTTTGACGAAAGGATTTTTAGGGGCCATTCCTCGACAGGACAATATTGTATCCAGAGGACATTCCTATTATTATAAATCATTCCAAATGAATAGGTCAACAAAGTGAACTGAAGAACTTCAGAATTGGGTACGGTATGTTCAATCACAGGAATAAATCTCATGGGAGCTTAACTAAGGATCCGACCTCAAAAACGGAATGCACAAACGGAATCCTTATTGATAATAATATACAAAAGTATATTAATAAATAAAATGCATTTTTAAATGGGAATTTCGAAGATTTTAGATGATTACTAAATAGAACATGATATTATCGTAAGTTCCATTTAGCAAAACAATGGCTTGGATATCAACAATAAGACAACTTCAGGAAAATTCTTTTATTGCTATGGAAGAGCGAAAAATTACGAAACCTAAACCATACAGTACAAAACTAAGGAAAGAATAAAATTGCACCATCTTGGTGGTGTACAAGTTATTTAAATTTATTCTAAAAATAATTTTTTGATCGTTTAACTTTATGTAATTTTTAAACACATGTGCGTCCCCGTTTATTTTTATGCAAACTCTGACTTTTTCTATACATTTAAATACATCTCCTGAGATAAACTATCTATAGTTGGATTTTAATTAAACATTAAATTAATCGTAATTGATTTTAACCCTATTTATTTATCTTCCCGATCTGGTCTAGTAGTCTGTGATTCTGATTATAAATTTATAACTTACGGTTGGGGGGCGTTGGATGCAGGTATGAGGAACCAAGTCCGAAAAGGTAAAGGAAATAGTAGCCACCCGATCCTGTTAGCGGACCCGAATCACCATTCCAATATGCACGAGAACCTCAGCTTCCAATAATTTTTCTTTCAATCGATACATTTTTACCATAATTCATCAAAATTAATCAATGGAGATTGGTTTGCTCTAGCTTTTACTTAACGTCTTCCTACTATCCGCTTCATTCCTTCGTATTTCATTACTATTACTTCTGTTATCCTCTGAATTTATCCTAAGAGTGTCTCTTCTACTTCGATAACTTTTTATTTTAAAGACCTTTACTCTTGATAGAACATATTTACTAATCATCTCTCAGTCCATTCCATATTCACAGCTCTTTCATTGACTACATATTTCGATTGCTTCGAATATTCTCGTTTCTTTTGCAGTCCATGTTTTGCTGTTAGAAAAAGGCATGATCCATACCAAAACTAAACCAACGCTTGTTATGGAATGCACATCAATTTCAAAAGTCTAAATGATAAATGAACACCCTACGTCTCTTAAGAAGAACTTAATTCTGGATACGGCAAAGAATCACAGATCATGAGAAGAACCCAATCAGTAAATACTCGTATGTTTCAATGGCTTTATTATAAACTTGAAAGATTTGTTGTTCGCTCTTATAATGAAATTATATTCTACAGGTAGCAGTTTAAAAAATTGTCAATTCAAGCTAGATGTTCTTCATATTTTTTTCTTGCTACATTTTTAACAAACGCCAGGTGCAATTTTCAAAAAAGTAAAAATATCTGTTGATAGAGGCTGTCTGCAGTAAAATTATTTCACTTGTTACACTCTTCACTTGTTTAAGCTAATCTATACCCCTTCTTTATGAACACTCTTAAGAATAATTGTTCTCGTTCCCGCTAGCTCAAAAGGGAACTATGGCCTCTTCCATATGTGGAACAGTAGAATAGGAAGAGCACCCCTGGTATAATCCCGCCCCGCACTTGAGACTCGGCGAGCCTCACAAAGGATAGCGTACACTCCAAATTATACCGCAGAGACTTAAACAAGCCTCTCCTCACAAGGGCGCCGTGAGAGATTACATGCTCTGCACAAGTGCCGACCGTAGTCAGAGGTACAGAATAGCATGTATGCATATCGCGTGCAAGTAGGCCACTTGCTTCAACCTCCCAAGTTGGCGCTCCACCCTCAAAGTCTTGAAAATAATGTCTTGTGCGCTGCCGTGCGACATTGAACAGGAGACAATGGGGTTGCATCTCCGAGTCCCGAGATGGTGTAGCAGGTCTTGTACGACTACTCTAAGAGCAATTAAGCCATTATATTAATGAATGTTTTCTTCCCCGGATAAACATTTTCATTTTAATGTAAAAATTAAATTAATGAAAAAGTGAAATTAATCGTTTTTATTACATTCAAAGAAATTGAAAAAACGAACTATGTTGAGAATTAAAGAAAACACTTTATTGTCCTCAAGGTCTTGTGTGACGTTGACTCCATGGTCGATCTGCTATTATTTCACGTGGAAACGTAAATTAAACGACAACAAGGAAGTTAAGAAAAGATAAGTCTCAATAGAAATGGGGCGTCATATGATGAATTTCAAATGGACAGAGAGAATCAGCAATGAAAAGTTATATGAAATGCAAGGGAGGAAATATCTTCTTCCTCGTCCTTGTATATAGTCGGCAGATAGCCTGTTCTTTCTTTGTCCCTTCGCCTTTCATTCTTACTCGACGGTAAGGCCGTTACATCATCTTTTTGTTGGTGTGTCTTCACTTCTTTTTCCTAACGGTTACTCAGAACGAGCTATTTCTACTATTCTTTCTTCGCCCATTATGTGTTGATTCCATTTGTGCTTTTTATTTAAGGTAAACTAATTAATGATTTTCACTATGCAATTTTTTCTCATATTTTCATTTCGTTCTTTGTCCAGCAATGTTTTACTGGCGATTTTTCGAAGTACTTTCATCTCAGCAGTCTCCTATAGCCTTCTTGTTCTTCCTGTGTCTGGCCAAGTCTCCGCCATATGTGTCATTACTGATCTTATTATAACTTAATTATCTTTATAAATATGTTAGAAGAATACTCTGCAAAATAGAAGGGAAAAACTTACTGGAGTATTCAACAACCTCAAAAAATTGAAATGAATAATTTTTAAGAATGAAGGGGAGGAATGCGGAAAACCAATCTTCAAATTCATGACTGCTAAGGATAAAGGTAGACATGCGTGATCCCTTACTTAATTAAAGCTAACAGAATTAAGCAATTCCCAAATAATTATTTTACAAATTAAAGTTGAAGGCAAGTGGAATTACAGTCGCAAATGAACTGACAACAGCAGTAAGACGACGTAAGGAGATTTTTGGGCCTTTGGCTATTTAGAAACTAAGTAAGCCTGGCTTTTAACTTGCATTTCCTCGTGGTCACGATCCCAGTCTCTCCAAAACCTCTGTGACACTAACATTAGTTCCCTCCCAAGATTTTTAAATAAAACTCGTGGCTTTATATTCCTGCCGAATTACGTTCTATCCTATGACCCCGATACATGACCCGTACTCAGTATGAGATCTTCAAAGAGCGAGATAACACCTCTTTCTCTCTCTTACCTGTATTTCGAAGGTCTGTTCGCAATCCCCTCCGTAAACCCCAGACCCTTTGATGCAATACCACAAATGTTCCACCTGTATTTTCACCAGGCTTTGTCTGAAGTTAAGAGTTATGCACATTTCTTTTTCTTCATCCACCGCGCTTAACATACCGCGGGCTAAAGAACTAATTTACACCAACCATACTTACTTCAGTGCTGAAAATTGGACAGAATTAAGTATTTTTACAATCCTACCGTTTAAAGGATGATATCGTGCCCTATGAAATAAAAGAATTAGATTATTCGGACTGAAAAATGTGATAATACAATACTAATTTTTCAACCGATTCTTGGATCTAACAACCAGTAATAGAGTGAAAATTGAGTGTTTACAGAGATTACCGGTGGTGGTGCTAATATTTATCATTTTAAATTATAGAAATTTACATTATAAACCCCTTGGTTTCAACATTTCCCAGTGCTATCGCACGTTCCGACAACTACCTTTGTTAAAATGTGATCTGAAACTAATGGAAAGCAAATGCGCTGTTGAATTGAAAAATGAGGAGCGTACTAATACTAGCGTATACAATTCTATGCTAGCGATATAAAAGGTTTATTTTATAAACTGAGGCAAACAAAAAAGTAATCGATCAGCGCATGTGTGATCTTAGGTATTCAGCACCAACAATAAAGGAAAAAATTAGGAAAGAAATCAAAGCCAGGTAAGAGGGCTATCTTGATGATCCAGAGTTTATCGCGCGTGAAAGACCAGAGAGTGAATCGCGATAGGGTTACATGAGGAACCTCGCTGTGATGACACCGCTCGCAATTGCAGCGATTGATGACATTTTCCGACATCACGCCGGAGCCAAAAAAAAGTTAATATATAGCCTTCAGCATCGATAAATGTTGTTCATCAATCAATACCTATCGCAGATTGATGTGGATTACCAATATGTCAAAGATGATGCAAGGAGTATTGATTTCCCAAAAAAATATTAACCCTTACTCCGGAACATGAACGGGTAGGTAAAAATATTACCGATGGTTATGAGTAGTCACTGTATAGTCATTTCTATTATTGCAAATCTCCAACGAATCTTCTCCTATTTTTTCCCAAGATAGACACACACAAGATAGAAACATGTTCGTTAATAATGGAAAACATCTCTATCATTATTTATTCAATGTTTTTATGTTGAAATTAGTGGAAATTCGTCGAAACTGATGTAAAATTGCAATTCAAACTTCCACCGAAATGTATTGAGGCAGGACTAGTTAAAACACATCGGTGTCATCACCAGGTCCTAGCATCGCATTGCATCATCATTCAGACCTGATGATGACGCCAATACTTTGAAATAGTCATATCTTAATAAATTTTGGTGGAAAAATACATTATGTGTTTATTTCAGTTATCTCTATATTTATAGATATAAACTTCACAAGCCAGTCAAGCAAACGAAACAGAAACCTAGGATAGATCAAAAAGTAGGCTAAAAACCCAAAACAATCAAAAATATTTAACTCGACACTAGTGCTTGGTAATGAGGCATTTTCGTGCATAATCTCCGTCCCGCACTTTTTGGCCACATTTTCCCCACTTTGGACATGTTTTTTGTCGTCGGACTGTTTACCCTACCGGAATTAGCCGAAGGACTTAGCGCGCATGGCGGACTAGTTTTGGACAACAACATCGCGCCAACCACACCAACAATACCTACGACCCAAAACTGCAGGGACTACTTGCCAGCGACTTCGGCCGCGACCTTTCCCTCACTATATCAGCTATATGTTCATATAGCTGTCATCCCCAGCAGTATTCGAACCCCGTGGCACTGCTGATCACGGAACAAAGGCTATCACCCAGTATTCTGGAGACAGAAACCAGTTCCTGATGCTCCAATTGAAAACTTCCACCTCATCTATATAGCTATCATACTATTTTCGCCCCCTTCCCCCTAAGACTATCAATCGCCTATACCTTAAAGCTCAACCACTCCATTTTGACCTGACCGAAAAATGTCCCTCCTTCAGCTGATCAATGCCTTCTCTGTACAGAACTAGACAGGCGAAGAGTTGCCATTTTATACAATTTTGCCATTGATTCTGGAGTGAAAGTTTGAAAACAGTGTGCTTGGCTTGGAAGTATTGGTTGGTAATACGGTTGGTAAAATAAAATTTACCAGCTACTGTAAGTTGCTCATCAACGAAACTTGGTTTACGATGATTTCCTCATTTTTATCACCCGTTCTTAGAAATAGTTTGTTTATAGATGGGTGTTTTCGGCAAGAAAATATTTTTCCTCTCCAATCATGATTCACCAGTGAAGTATTAGTAATTAAACTGGGATTCTTAGCCCATATAAGAATTATGCTTTGAATAACGACTCTCAATCCTTGTTACTCTTAATATGAAAGGGAATCATATGTCAGAATGGGTAGGATGTAAGCAAAATCAAAATCGTATAAGTAAAACTAGTTGAACATTAACTTGTTCTAGTGTAATTGTGTGGTATATAATTGTAATTTTTAAATAATTTAACTTTTACAGAAACCACATCTTTATTAAATAACATACACGACCTGGGTTTCGGTGAGTATGCGTTTGTATTTATGTTTTGTGTGTGTAACTACTATAGTTACACAAACAAAACATAAATACAAATGCCTGATGATGATGATTACTCATCGAAACCTGGGTTGTGTATGTTATCAAATGAAGAAGTGGTTTCTGTAAAAGTTTAATTAACTAAAAATTAAACTAGTTGAGCTAAGAACCCTCATCGATCGGTTGGATATTTGGGAAAGCGACCGAAAAAGATCATACGTGCCATTACAGGTTGGTGGTTGGGTTATCAAAGGATTATTTAAATATTGGAGGATGGGTGGAAAGAAACCCCGCATCATTAGTACGCTCTTAAAAAAGAAAAATCCTTATTATATTAAAAACATTAGCCTGAATGATTTTTTCTGGTGTAACATTAATAAGGACATAATTAGCACTCTTGAGAAAAAACAATAAAATTCAGCCGTGTTGCCCTAATAATATAGCGCAGCCGAGGCGATAGAACGAAACATCCTCCCTTTTCTTTGATAAGCACTCGTTATACAAGCTAGCCCATATGAATTAATGGAGCAATTGCATTAGTGGGCATTTAAAGTCTTTTCTTTAAACAGCAAAGCTTTGAACATCCAAATCATTTACTCAGTTACTCAACAAATAGGCAATCTTCATTCAAAGTGCTCATAAACTGAAATACATTTTAGTTTTTTTCAGACGAGGCGCAGTTATTAACGCTATTGGAAAACCAATTTCGAAAACGTCCATCCAAGCATCTGAAGCGTGGCAACTGTAACACGATTGAGCCGTGGTGACTACGTCAACCGTTATATCTGACCGAGTCTAAAAAAACTCCTTAAGGCATATTTCGTTAGGTTTTAAAGTGCCTACAGATTCAATTATTCATCATATTCAATCAAATCAAACCATATTTGGAATGACAAAAAATACCAACCTCAGCTATTTAATCATATCCTCATCAGGAAATGTATCATTAACGAAGGATTAATGGCTATCATTGCTTTGGTTGAAATGTTCATCCAGTTTTTCTCTAGAATACAAAAATTACTTGAAAACCTTTCAAGTAAATATTTTTTTCCATTAGATAACATGCAACGTATATAGTTTTAAGCTATATTATTTTGCTTAACCCTCCACAATATGGAAAACAATATGCTGAGACTATTACTAATCACGTATGAAAATATTTTTAACACCCGAGCTATTTGAAAGGTTAAAGACATGGGATTGTAGGATAACTTCCATTCAGCCCTTCAATTTCCTTGCATTAACTTCATTAATCGGCTTTTTGATATATTAATTCCATCTGTATTATCAATTAATACTTTATGCGAATATTCATGCAGAAAATATTACATAGGTCACAGTACCCTTTCAGAAAAGCTATTCATAACAAAATATTTTTAATTTTAAGAATGCATCACTGAAAGTGATGCATGCAAACAGAGTTCGGGACAGAATTATTTCATTCTTTATTTCAATTAGTGTCATGTCAATACCAATCAATCGTTCCCCAAAATTTTCCGAGTGATAATCCAAGCTCCATTGGTTTATGGAGATATAATCTCGGTGCATAAAACGCCAATAATCGTCGTGAATAAGTATTTAATTCGAACGACATCACGGTGAGGATGGCACACATGAATTCCATTTACGGTGAGTTGTTGCCTTTACGGATCATCAAGTTAGAATATGACCCCGCTGTTCATATGCAAATGCCGAATTGAAAATTTTCATTTCAGCATTGCCGTAAATTTTCTTTTGATACTCCTGGATGTAAATGAAGTTGTTTGATCGTTACCGCATCGAACAAAATGAATTGAACGGCTTGTTTTAAAAATTTTCAGCGTGCACACGCGTTGCAAATGTACGAGGGGTGTTCAAATGAAAAGGTACGAAACGTCGTAACAACCAAAATGGTTGAAACTTGAATATGCCGCTTTGGGATAAAGTTTTGAGACATCTACGGACGCGAATTTAGTGTCCGGCGTGGTTGTGCGCAAATGCGACCGCCCGCATATGACGCAGGAGAGAAGCAAGCAGTTGTGTGATCCGTCCAATTGACCCGGCAGTGCGTGTGAGGACATCATGGCGTTCACATTGCAAAATTCTACGATTGAGGAGCAGCGAGGTGTTATCAGATTTCTCACTGCGGAAGGGGTTAAACCGGCCGATATTCATCGACGGATGGTGGCCGTGACTTCAATTATACCCACAATGTCGTTTCATACCTTTTCATTTGAACACCCCTCATAAGTATGAATTTTAAGTTCTCTTCAGTGGTTATCCGGGATGGAAAGCTACCAGGGCTCTAAATGTAGCACTCCAGTTCTTGACCTTTTTATATTTGCCATTTCTAGGTTAATAAAATAAACATAGAATTCAAAACAAATATTTTTAAAGTTAACGAGAGTTATCCAATGAGAGTACACGAATGTACGATACTCGCAGTGAAAAACATCACTCGACTGGACAGGAATTCGAAGCTAGTTCTCCAGATTATTGCCCAAAGCTTTGACCAATGAAGCTACCCGGGTTTCCTCTTGAAAAGTGAGTTTCACAAAAAAATAACCTCATAAAAACAGTTTTTATTGTACTCCCTTTATTTTCATATGTATTACGTCACGTTATAATGTCTCATATTCTCAGTGCATTTTATTATATTTTTTTCATTATTTTATGTTATCTTTACCATTAAATGTTGTATAATCACATTGCTAATAAATTTAATTTGTGAAGGGAATCATTCTATCTTCACTGATATGTCAAATTATTCAGACATTCGACAACCATTAGGAACATTAGTAATTCGGTATAACATTTATATTCATTGTTGAAGATTCAATAGCCATAATCACAGGTGTTGGCTCACCACGGTCCATCTCCCACAACGTCCAAGGGCTAAGTGCTAGCTTTGATCGCCGTCATTAATGAATAATTAGCGAGTAAAATATTGCAAAAAAAAAGTTTAGAGGGCAATGCGATGATGAAGACTAAATTTATAAACATGTAGGCGAAAACGGCTATGAAAAAAAGAACAATAATTTTCCCCATCAGGGAATCGAACACCACTCCTTCCGCTCCCAAGTCGCGGACTACTTTACTACCATTTACTACCGTGAACTACTTTACTACCACTACCTTACCCCTGGGCTACCGGTTGTTTGAAAGGATAGGCAAATACGGGCCTTAAATGCTCTTTCATTTTCAGACAATCAATGTTAGTTTAATTAAGTAAGTGTTTATTTATGTGTGTGTGTGTCTGTTAAAATTAATTGTTGGTCACAAGGAGTCTATGGACCAAATTTCAGATCGATTGGATTAGGGGAAATGGGTTTGTATTTACACAGACAGACAGTGTGAGCTAATATAAAGAGAGTAAAAATACTCGGTGCGACGGGCTCGACTCACAATACTTGCGGATGATTTTTATCAATGTGAATTCTGCACATTCGTGTGATTCCTCACCATGTTACTCCCACTAAATGTACAACGCTTTGAGTTCTTTCAGTGTAAGGAAGTAACCAAGTGTTTCAAAAGAGGCTTGAAAACTCTAAGTCTGAGGCACCATGATCAAGAATTAGATTAATACAAGGAACTTTATGCAAGTGATTTTTCCACTGAGAATTTCGCAATCTCCTTCTTATTCCGATCTTGCAACCTTCAACAATTGTTTGCATTATTCAAATCAATGGACTTAATGAGACTTTAAAGTAAAATAAAAACTGCTCCAAATATGCCAAAAACGTTGAATTAGTACTATAATTGCCAAAGAAAATCAGTATGCTGTAATAGTTTTCACTTTGATCTGTAGATTTCAGTAATGAAAACATGTATGCAAAGTTTCACGTAAATCTGTACATAAACCAAAATTGTTCAAACCACCTTAATGCCGTAAATCACCTCGTCTGTCGGTCACCTGGCCAAATAGGAAGCATGCCGAGGCATACACCAATTATATCTAGATCCAACCAGCAAAATATAGTTTGTGGCAAGTATAAATTTGTTGTTTCAACCACTTCCAAACCGCGATGAAGATTTCTCTATACTCAGAACCCGTGATGTCTTGTATATGATTCCTCAGAACTGAGATCATTAAGTATCGCTTTCGGATTTGAGAATTATAAATACACTAATGAGGCGACGTGGAGTCGTAATGATGCAACATAATACTTTTGAGCGGAGTAAGATTAGTTAGACGCAAACTGGTATAAGAAAGAAATTATGGAAAACTGTTTATAATAAAAACACAGGATAAATCATTGCGATAGCCAGCCATTTTTTCACCAAGCAATTTTTAAAGGATGACCTCAATGCAGTTAACCGAATTCAATAATAGGAAAGTGCTCAATATTCAAAGTATTAGGAGTTTAGAAAGATGAGTAAGACAAGAGATCTACATATCACAGTTAAATCAAATTCTGTGTGGTCCATTCCACTTCATACTCTGCACACTTAAATTGAGATTTTTCTCTCCACTGAGTTAGTTGTAATTAATAACACGTACTATTTCTGTTCCTAAACATTCTTCAAAAATAATTTTAAAAATATTTTATTTTCATATTATTCATACCTAAAAAAGACAGTTCACGACAGGTCACAGAAAAAATTCATCTTTACGCCAAAAATAATTTAGAAATAGATTTTTTGGCCCAGGTACTCATTAGTGAGAAGATGACAGCACCAGTACGCCTATAACTCATTAATTATGACAGATAGGCAAAAATACCGTAAAACTGTGATGCAAATTTGGATATAAATCAATTTGTCTTATTGAGCTGGAAATAAAATGTAAAAAATATATACGTCCGTAAAAATATACAACTTTGGAGCATAAAATTTTGCTTTACCATTGTTTCCGCGTGTCATTCAAGAATTTAACATTGTAATAGACAAAAAGTCAACTTCTCATTAAAATTCACATCTATATTCGACAGCCGAGTTCGTAGGAAAACTGATTACGAAGCGTTTAACGAAATGTTTAGCAGGAACCGCACAAAGTATTTAAGAGCCTGATTCAGGCCTAGCCTTGTGAAGGCAAGTTACTTTAAATAAAAAGATATATTAGTAATGTATACGCTATAATTTATTTCACATTATCATAAATCCACGCTATTTTTTATTACCGACCATAGTTACAGAGAATCGTTGCCGTTTACAATCACCTTGAAAATGGCAATGATTTTCTGAAACCATGGACGGTAATAAATTATAGTAAGGTTTCGTTTTTTTTTATAGGTATAAAATGTTTAAGATAGATTGAGAGTGATTTTTTCCTAGTCATAATAGAGACAGTAATCGTATTTAAGATTAAAATTCAACAGCTCTAAGAAACATGACGTAAATATTGTAATATTAATGGCGCAAAACATATTGTTCTCTATGACTGAAATTCTCAGTAATTATCGAAATATGCTCACCATATTACCCATTATGAACAAACGTGTTAATATTCTACAGGCTGTTCTCTTCAATAGAATTAATAGTTAAAAGCCAAATGAATACCTATCGTCCTTGGACACAAGCATCCTTTGGAAAGATCTGGTCATTCCAAAGAAATACTCCGCGGAAGCCTTAACAAGGATTACAGGCATCCTTTAATTCTCTGAGCTTGTTTCTCTTTCCTCTGCAACGATATTGTGTTACCGCAGTATTACGCATCATACTGCCATTAATCTCATTCTCCATGGCATTCACGATTACTTTGGTTTTTTATAATTTGATGTCACTTTTCCGTTACCTTGCAGAGGTTACCCGGAGGACCCTTAAAACCTTTTGGCTCTTGGCCAGTAATAATGCAGCATCAGCTGGTGGAAAGACTCTCTTTCCTCAAGCATTAAGAAGTCAACTTTTCGAAAACACATAAAATCTGCAATTTATATTTTGACCGTCGCTGCACGTAAAAGATGGAGAAGACATAGAGTCCTGAAAATGAATTGCTTTTCTTTTCTTTCACCAAGGATATCACAATAAGGGGGTCTCCCAAGGCAGCTGAATTAAGGTCATCCTTTGCATTCTCCAAATTTAGTTATTGTATTCAGAAAAGGCATTGGCCGTTCGTTTTTCATTTTTTATATTAATGATATGGGTGCTACGAAATAACTATTGCATGGTACAAGCATGGACGATGCTTCTCTTTGAAAGTAGAGCAGATAATTAAGAGCAACCTGGTGTTGAGGTCGTGATATCATAAAAAATTATGGTAAAATTTGAAGAGTTGGAAAGGGAATATGTTTTCTGGATGCAATGAATAGAAGTAAGCAATATTTATATCGGGAATTAAGCGAAGAAATACGTCTGTATAAAAATTAATAAAATACATTGAACTATCCCACAGGTCACTATAAAGCATCGAACACACAATACTTTTTGCAAATACCTAGATACGTCATTTTTAAGAGTATTATTCGTACTAAAATATCTTGAAAATAATATATGCGTAAACTGCGTCTCATTGATACGAATTCAGTTAAAAACTTTCTTTTTTACGAAGAAGTAGATGTTCGTGGAAGTATTTATAAGATTGTGAAAATGTACTTTAACATCTAAATAAACACAAAATTTGATAACCTGCTGATAGAGCTGAAAATAATTGGAGGAGTGAGGTCGCAGTAAAAGGGAGAATTTTGGGCAAACTTGGTAAAGGGGGAAAGAAAACATGTTAATTGGAAAGGGATGAATTGAGTGACAAAATAAATAATTCCAAAAAAGGAAATCCTCTGACAAAGAGTAATGCTGTACCATCAAATAAAAAGTACATTATAAGCCTTAATCAATCGAAAGACCCTGACTTGTACTATTTTTTTCAGTCAGTTTTAAATAGTTTAAGCATGATATGACAGAAAAAATTGAGTTTTGAGACATTTTTTACCTTCACAGAAAAAAGCGACGAAAATATTTGTATTACCGTCCGTATCTGCATCACAAGTGTGTCTCGTGTACATTCCGATAAGAAACACGGAAGCGTAAAAAGGCATTTGCCCGTTGTTGACGGGGATAATCCACAGTAACAGACACAATGAATCGCCACCCGCGGATAAATGTGAAGCGTCGATCGGGCAATGGGCATAAAGGGAGGAGCCGATATAAAAGAAAAAAAAAAGCCGACGTGAAAAATGGGATACTGCAGTCAAGGGGCGTCGACAAGATATACACCCTCCGAACGACGGAAACTCAATTTTCTCCGTTGCTCCGTTAGTACACTTGTTTTCAGATAACGCCCCCTATCATTTTTTTCGCATTGGCGGAGGACGACGCCGAATATCAGCACATAACCATAAAGGACTGCCGAGATTATCTTTCCCGACTCTCCTCCGCTACTTTCTGAACCCCTCCAACCACTCCCTGCGCACAAAGCCGAATGTATCGAGAGCTCGTGAGGGAGAACGGCGTATTTGCCCGGATAAAAGCCGACCCAGAAAGTAAGCCGAATGTAAACCAAACGTCAAGTCATCAATAGTTTTATTCATTAAAATTAATTCAGTACTCTTAAAATTAAACCCCAATTTTATTTATTACCACCAAATATACTCATAATTGTACAAAAACAAGTCCGTTAGCCGGCTACAGCACCCAGATCAGACTCGGATGACCCTGTTCGGATCCCAGCCCTGGTTATTTCTTTTTCTTTCTCTTCTTCATATTCCTTCACTGTGCACTTCACATTTTCAAAGTCAGTCAAATATACGACCAATGAGGCATTATTCAGCCTTTCAGTAAATGACAGAACCGCGTTAGTGACGCATTATGAAAGGTTCAGTATGAATATTAACCACACAAAGACTAAGGCTACGACATTTTACCGAAGTAGGAGGGATACAACAAATATTTATCCCGGAGGGAGAATACTGGAGCGGGAGGAAAAGCTCATATGACCAGGGAGTATTCTGGATAAAAACGGGTTTAGCAGCAGTAATTTCAGACGAATGATTGCGTTAGCAAAGAAAGAAGAGATGAAAAGGAGGGATTTGGTTAATGCAGAGAAGTTTGAGTGAATGCATTAAGATAAGATTTGAAAGTCATGCATATGGAGAGGAGCTAATAATGGCTCAGAACGTAGTCACTACAAAAGGAAGATGAACGTTGAGTAAAGGCATTTGAGGTACGGCTGTGGAGAAGGTGGGAAGAAGTAAGCTGGGTTCACGGAAGTTCTGGATATGGTAGGAAATGAAGCTGTTGGGAAGAAAGAGACAGCAGAAATGTCTGGAAAACATACCTACTCAGGGGTAACAACATTCTGAAACTTGTTATAATTGGGAGAATTTCTTACCAGCGTGGGAGAAAGAAAAGAATAGCAATTTAAGGTGGCATTAAATAAATCACAATGCAGTAAGGATTGAAATGGGAATTCACGCTTTAAAATATATAGTTAAATAAAAAAACTTCCGATAAAACTAAGAATACCGGAATAATTACAGGCATAACACTTTCTACCATATATCTGGTCTCTCTTTACTCATGCGTATATCATGAGTATATATCTATCCCAATCATGAGTATATACCTATATATACTCATGATTGGGAGACCAAACTTTAGCAGTGCACTACTGGAAACTTTTAATTAGTGGTGATTTTTTAAAATAAAATACCCATATAAGGTTGTTTTTATAACATCACCCACTCATAAATGGACCATTATGAAGCTCAAATTCAAGGAGAGAATCACTAATGAAGACGTTCTACGAAGAGTTGGAGAGAAAAGAAACGCAATAAAAAATCAAAGAAGAAGGGAAGATATTTGGCACATTTTGCGACACAACAGCCTATTGGAAACCATAATGGATGGGGAAATGAATGGAAATAATTTCAGATGGAGACCAAGAATATAATGCATCAGGAAAGTTATTAAGGTTTGAAAAAGGTGGATAATTATGTGGGAATGAAGTGATTGGCTGAGAGTATGATTTTACCTTCTCGTTATTCAAAAACGCAAACCGCTCTATAAGATTAATTCTCACAAATACTGTCCTAATAATGTACTCCATTAATAAAAACTAGTGAATTAAAGCACCTGATTACATTTAAATAATGACGATAACGTTTTCGCTCTCATTAACGCAATTGATAAATAATAATAACGCGAGCGCACACATTATGATCCCTCTCATCGCACCCCTGATGATAGGCACCCATCAATTAATTAGATTTAGAAAGTGTTGAAACTTTAATTCAAAAAACCTCGACAGCGTGAGATGCTGTCCCCTACTAACGTTACTTCGATAACGCAGTCACGAAAGAGCACGAATTTAAGGATTGAGTAATTTTCACCGGGGTATTTCTCGGCAAAAAGCTATCATCTTATATTCGGGCATGTACGGCAATGCGATTCACGGGAGCCTTCCTTTATTTTCCTTTTCCCCATTCGCCAGACACCCGCAACACGTCCCCTTTTATGGCCGGGAATCCGATCGTGAGGCATACGGCATGCGTTAGCGCCGTGATTTCTTTAAACATTCAAGTCAGGTGGCGGGCGCTTTAGCGCATATAAATGCGCACACTGCCTCCTCTCTGCGCAAAGGCCGTCCCATCGCCTCTAATTCGCGAGGAAGCGCTGGAAGCATAAATAAACGGATTTAATTTGCAAAATATCGATCTCATCTTTGATTAATGCGAGTTCACCGACAGTACGGCAGTGGAGCTAACGCTAAGGCCCATTACATGACTGTCAACACAAAAAGATCAACTTAAATATGTTCTTGATAAGTAAATGGCCATTTATCACTCAATTTCGAAGGTGATAATGAGTACGATCTTCGTATCCTAAAATTGGCTTTGTGTTTCGAGATAGCACTTCCTTAATATAGCCCTTTATAGGAATATCCCTTTTGTGTGCCTTGCAAGATATAGCGGTAGATTAAACTAGTTTGTGCGGGAAGACTATTTTTGAAAAGTAACAATAGAGGATATTTCACAATAAGTTGAAAAAGAAACCAATCATATGACTACTATTGTAACATTTGTGAACTTTATCATTTCCATAGAAATACAAATCTACGAAATAAACAATCTTAAACATTCCTCATAAAAATAATATTTATCACGCATTGCCACACAAACAGAAGTTCTAAGCTCCATTTTGTGGAATGATGATATCTGAAAAAAAGATACTTATATTAGTTTTTTGGCCTGAAATTGAGAATTTAATATCAACTTATGTAGAAAATTGAGAGTAATATTTATTCTTTTGCATTGCTGTGGAATATTAGTGATCATGGAAAGTTTTTTAAACAATTTTATTACATTTCACATCAAATCTGAGAGTGACAAAGTTTATCTACAAGACTTCTTATGCAGTGATAGCCTAATTTAGAAAGTTATAAAATGTTACATTCGTTCATTTTGTATTACACCTTTGAGTCTAAATAGCGGCGAACATAGCTTGATTGGCTCATTCTGATCGCAACCCTCAATGCCTCACCAAATAGCATTGAGGCGATAAATTAAGGCAACTGGAATAGACAGGTGATGCAGTCTACTGTTAGAACTCTCGCAAAGGTTCCTGGGACAGACTTGCGCGGCAAGGAGGGGAAGTAGAAGAAAAGAGAAGGAAGCAACGAGATGGGGTTGCTTTCTAATCACCTTGCGTAGATAAGCGCACATTGCAGCATACGAGTATGGTAGCACACCAGCGTAAATTCAAGTCGACGATTGGAACGATCTTCGCTGAAGTGTTCACAAGATGGCGGTACGATATTAAACTTCATGAAAGAAATGATCAAAATCACCCATTGAAAGATAAAACTCCGAATCAATATTTATTCATTTTAAGTACTAAATCATTAATATCATATCAGACATTGTGGTATTCCTGTTTTTACTACAGTAAGTTTGCCCGCCATCACAGGTTTCGTCCACTAGCACGGATGGTTATGCAGACAACTACAGTGAAGTTGTAATTCAATATGTTTAGCACAGTTGACGTCACAAATTGTCATTGGAACACGTTCTATGCTAAACAAATTATAACACTTTAGAGTAGACAAGCTTTCAGATTATAGATATACGATATAAAGCTCCCAGATTGAGTCAGGGGAACCAAAATACTTCGAAAATATGGCACTTAACACACTCATGCAAGACTAATATGAAAGTGATTAATATCGCCCTACGCTACTAGGGTTTTGAAATATGATGGTGAGGCCAGTCGAAAACAAACGGCGGGTAGTGATGAGTCAGCCAAATTCTCCAAGTTTCTGTGAAATATGACAAATTATTTTCACTTTAATTTAGCAAAATAAACAAAGCCCGCTAGTGATAAAAATAAACCTTAAATTCATTTCTTATGTAGGCTGATGAGAATGATCTGAAGTCGGACCTCAGACTTAAAATATGCAAAGCGTAGCCTTTAATATTTGGATTGGTGATATTCAATAATGTTCAACTTTTAAAAAGTTAATTTTACTTCAGGTTCTTAAAACATCTTATCAATGCATGAAACTCTTATAGTTTTAAGCCTAAACTTTAACATGATGTGGCTTCAAAAACATGAAGGAATGCACTCCCTGTTTATTTTCTTCCGAATAGTTGTAGCATAAAAATACGATTCCTCTATAATTAAATGGAAAAGGGCACGAAAAATAAACCCGGGTTATTCCGGTCAAACTGTCCACGTATGTCTTCTTTCTCAACATCTGCATTGCAAGTCCGAATTCTAAAAAAAAATCAATTCCCGTCCAGGTCATCGAACTAGTTCAAAAACCCATTCTCCCGATTTCAATTCAAACATTCGAATATTTCCGGGCCACCTCCTGGCCTGAGTAAATCTTTTCCTCCTCTCTGGGCACAGCCAACCGGAAAATATGAAAGTGCCCCCCTTGAGACGACCTATCCCGGAGGGAGGTTTTCCCAGAGATTTCTGTCTCTTCCCCACCACCTCTTCCACCCTCTTTCTCCTTTCAACGAGTTTGGCCACAAGAACCGTCCACGTCAAAACGTCTGCCGGAAGTCAACCTGCAATTTAAATTACGCCGTCGTGGTCGAATAGACACCGAAAATTCCCCAAACCTACCGTTTTTTTTCTCTCTTCCCCTTGAAAAAGCAGTCTGCGAAGAGAAAGAGACTACGAGAACTGATGTCGACAAAATCCATTACTTTCTCTGAAATTCACTGAGTCGGGGGTTATCGCATTTCTATTTTCAAGAGAAAGGGATGAATAAAATCGCCTTCCAGTCAAATGTTAAAATAGTATACTTTATTTATCGGGAAAATACATAGAGAACATTATGCATATTTACAGGCGCAAAAAATTAAATCACCTAAGGGGCTAAGGTCCAATAGTGCTGAGCAGTAGTTTGGTAGTGTTGAGATAATTATGCAGGTATGTTTGGGTAAATCGATTGATTGTAATATAAAAATTATTTGCCATAAATTGTTTTCAATTTTATCTTAAAAATAGGCTAATTGTGAATCGGGAAAGAATTGAACTCATAATTAATAACCAAATATATTCAAGTTAGGGTATATGGAAATATGTTAGTAAATGACAACTAGTAAAATATTTTCAGATTATAAACAAAATTCATCATTACATTAATCATTATCAATATGTTTCATGCCAAATATGGACGTTACATTACTTTATTTGAGCATAACTCTCGCTTTCATCAGGGTTATCATAGCCTTCTGTTCATCCTTACATCACCGTAAACCGCATAGACATATTATGTAAGGCGAAAGTTCATAATTGTGAGAAAGAAACCCTTATCCAGTTGCGAGATATATTATTATGTATTTTCTCTAAAGTTGGTGGATTGAAAGCAACAGAAATGCAAATATGAAGTTAGGTCCTGGGTGAATATAGGTAATAAAGATTGTAAGGTGAGGGATTAAACGCATATTATTATCAATATTTTCCAGAAAATCGTGTGTTAAAAAAATCCTCTACAGAGCCTAAGATGGCCATGATAATCCTGGTTGAAGAGAACTCGACTGTAATAAGCACGAATATAAGAATGGTGCTTATCCGATAATATAAAATCATGTCCAATCAATTGGAAGTCCTTGAATTTGCATTTCTACATCAAAAACGATTATTATAAATACTTAATATTCTGCACAAAAACTCTCGGCTCACCGTGAGAGGAAATTCCAGCGAGCCAGGAATACAACAAGCTCCTCGTCAAAGTAAAGAGAAAATGAATACGCGTCCATCGGATCACTCTGACGCCCTGATGGAAATGTACTGGAATAAAAATTAAATGTGAAGCACGTGCGCAAAAAAGCAGCAGATAGAGGCAAACCGATGCAGAGAAGAGAACTTAATTGATTGAAAAGATGCGGTTCAGTGCAAAGTCTGTGGGTTTTTATATTTCCCATCGATTGAATTTACCAGCCTCCAGTAAACGAAAAGAATGAGCATTTTTAAGTGACCACGAACCGGAAAATATCAATTATTGGGAATACGCACGTGACGACCCGGAGTGCTTAATGTTTTTGACCTAAAATAAAAAAGAGAAGAAAGAAAATTAAGGACGATTGATTAACTGTATTAGTTGGTACTCTACCGATTGATTGGTAAGTTCTATGCTCAGTTTCTAAGCTGAATGCACATTATCGCAGCTATCTTTATACGTGCCTGAGCAGTAAGCGAAGGCTTAACTTGGTGAAAACATATAGGAATATAATACACTCAATAAATACGAGCTATGTCTTTTCCCTACTCTCATACGTGACCTTGCTTTCCACAATAATTTTCATTAGCAAGATTTTATTTATTCATTTTCATTGCAATTTAATATGGTATTATTGTCGAGCATTTTCTCTTTTTTCCTTAACGTTTTTTCCTTTCATTTTTTCTGTGTTTGTTTGTATCTTATTGAAAAAACAAACATTAGCTTCTTTATCATCTCGCAAGTTTTACACAATCCCCTTCCCTTCTTATTTGGGTGTTTTACAGAAGTGGGTTTTTTGACAAGGAGGTAAATTAAATAATCCTTGAGTTTTTCCCCACACATGTACATTATGGTATGGTATTTTTTTACACATTCTGGTAATTTTGTGTCGTATTTGAAATTGCATGTTATATTTCTAATGCATAACTACTCCTCTGTATTATCTAAATATTTTGCTCAAGCCTAAAAACATTCCTTTTTTGTATTCCATGTGTACATTGATAAGGAGTTAGATGGCAGAGGGGACTTTAATACTAACCGAAGAGGGTGAAATTCGCCATGAAAAAAATCATTTGACTTAAACGGGATACGAATCCGGATCCCAAAATTGTAGGACAAGTGTCTTGACTAGTTGCACCACCAAGCCATCTAACTGAAGGCGAATTTCAGCGCGGGATTCATCCTGTGCCTCCAAGTAAACCAAGTAGATGATAACAGCCGGTTCGCATAAAACCCCTGCTGAATTTCTCCTTGAATGAAGATGGTGAAGAAGGTGGTGCAACTGGATAATTTACTTAGCAATTGGTAGATTCGGGTTCAAACCCCGCTCAAATCAAATGATTTTCTAATGACAAATTGCACCCCCACTGGTTTTGGCTTTGCGTTTTATCTTTGTACCCGCGCACTTAACTGCGTATCACATCATTTGTCCATTTCGCAATGATTGAGAATGTTAATTAATCAATCTCACCCCAATTTTTCCGACTTATCATTATTACATTATATAATTTTTTGGGGGGATTAGAGCTCTTTTGTCCCATATCGAGGGCCAGGGTTCGAATCCCGTCAGATTTTCTCAGAATGAAACAGATACCTACTTGAGAGAGTTGTAGAGAGCACTTCAAGTGTAGTACTCCGTCCGTCGGATGGGGGGCGTTAAACTGTTGTCCCATTAACGCATTTCGTTTAGAGTAGGCTAATGCCGACGCAGCGTTATCTCCACCTTTCTCCATGTAACCCTTCCTTTCCCTCTATCTCAATGTAGCAAATGACCTCTTTTGTTGGTCGCTTCCCAAAAAATTGAACGAAATAATCGAGTTAATTTACAAGGTTACCATTTGCACCAAGTTTCTCTTCGAGATAATCATAAATTTTGAATTAAATAAATAGTTAAAATTTTCTTTAAGGATGTTCTACACTTCCTAAGTACCTCAAATTTAACGGCCGCCTCAGAGTGGGATGGTATAGGGTTACACGGGAAACCATGGAGAGAGCGGTGTCAAAAATGGAGTTACCAACACCAGATTACATCAGCGACATCACTGTGACCTTAATATGAAAACGGCATCAATATGTGTTGATTGTTTATGTAGATGAAGAATCATTCTTCGATCTGAGTGGATTGAAAATCTTTTTTCCGGATTCTATCCTTTGCAACGTCCCTTGGAATGATCATAAAATGGGAAGAAAACGCAACCAATTTATGGAAAATATTCCATTCATAGCAGAAAAGGATTTTTCATCTACAGAGGAAAAAATGTTGAACGTCTTCTGCTATCACGCTAAAGTCACTAACAAGAAATAGGTATTCGTCTGAAACGAGCTTTTTAGCTCAGGTATAGTCTCTATAACCCCTCTTAAATTAATTCTATTTTAAGTTAATTATTATAAAATTTCTCTTCTTACCTCCATCCTTCCCTTATGAGTATCAAAAGTCTTATTCTATTTCCTCCTCTGCCGCGCTTACCCACCATTTACCCCTCTATCACTCCTTTTAACTTCCCGTTACCTGAAAACTCATTATCTATTAAAATGGAAAAAAATCTAAAAAATCTATCACTTCCAACGCCCATTCTCAAAATGAAACACACGAATTTGGTAATTCAACGAGGTTTCATTTTTAAAAATAGACGACCCGGGTTCGACGTCAGACGTCAAATTCAGGTGAAAACCTGTAAAATCGACGGCGATGATTGCAGCTTAATTATTTACCTTCTTTAGCCCACAATAAGACTTCCATCGTGGTTTAAGTAGTTGAATATACCTTTCGATATATTTAAAAAGAAAAACCGTCGGTCAGTTAGCTCATTTCATGGTACCGCTTAAGATGCGATATCTACGCTAAAGATTAAGATGCAAAAATACTTTTATAAAGAATAGAAATTTAATTAAATTTGCTACATTCTGCGGTTCCAGAATTTTTTTAGTTTCCCTAAACATAAAATAATATCTCTACAAAGTAACAATTTTATCATATCATTTCAATAGCACAAATCACGTGGTTCGTAGTCACGCACACGAGTGAAAATATATACACCAAATAGGGTGAAATTCCCTTCAATGTAAACTGGGGACGAGAACAACTTGTTCTTACAAACCCCCGCTGAAATTCGGCAAGACTTAAGATGGTTTAAAAATTAATTAATTAAATAATAAAATCTTTTCTAATTTCGGTTGCCATCTTGAAAAATTGGAAGGAATAAGCATAAACCACAGAAGAAGAAAGAATGATACAAATAGTTTCACTGCACTAGTTGGTGCAATTCACTTTTTTTTCGGCCTTTTCATGGTTATTGCAAATTGTTTTTGAGAAAATATTTTGCGTTACTACACCTCGGTAACTAAAAAGTTTTGACCCAATGTTCACAGGACAAAATATGCACAAAATCACCTGGTATTGCACGTAGTGTTGCAGGTTCTTTGTAAATCACCGAGTATTTAGGTCCAATATAAATTGATGGGGAGGGGAGGGTGGGGAGGTTGAGAAACTCTATTGGTTAAGGGAAAGGGGAGACACTATTAAGTGGTGCGCTTAAGGGAAGGGATCAGGGGAGGACCCCCATTGATAGCACTGGTGGTTAAGGATGAAAGGGATTTAAGGGGAGAAGGGATATACACTCCATGTCAACTTCCTCGTTCGCCTCCCTCGCTACCCAGATAACCCTCTCCATCCTTCTCCAATAACACATCTCAGAAGCTTCCATTATACACGCCATAGCCAAGTATCCGAACCTTGGAAAGCACTCCACATTGCAGATTTGTTGGAGACCCCGCAGTGAAATTGAATTATATATTTTAGCCGTTGAGAACAAAGGGGCTCAAAGTGGAAACCCTGTGTGCTGCTTTCTAGTGAAAAAACACCGAAGGTAGACTAACACCATCTATGCGCAAAGCAGAATACAGGTAGAGGAATACTTAAAAGTGTGGCAAAAAACTGACTTACACCACTTTTGCTTCCAACGGCTCATTTAATGATTTTGATTGAATATTGAATTGAAATTTAATATTTGATCGATACTCCTTACAGCCCGTGAAGCAGGTCTGCAGTTCCACCTCAGGTGGAAAAACGCAATTTGACTCCAATAGCCGCAATTGGCTAATAACTTAGAATTTAAGATGGATTGTTACCTTGATTACACTAACTTTTAATGCGCTGATTAAGCAGTATAATGCCTTACACTCAAAGCCTAACTTCAACCACTCATGGGTGTACATTTTGGAACAATGCCATAAAAAAACAATTTAACTTTGTGAATGTCCACGACTTTTATTCATTACTAAACGCTTCAGTCTCAACACAACAGCGTCATTTTTAGGTTATCAGTATAAAATGATAATGATACGCGTTGAAATCGGTCAGGTAACGAATGAAAGTCGTGTATTTAAGATCAAGTTTTTTCATTTATTACTCAATGAATAATTTGAACTTCTGCCTACATGTTGTACATTGTGTTACTTTCATTTCCCGTAAAAAAACAACGCTTCTAGTCAGGGTTTTATGGGTAAAACCCCTTGTGTAAAATAGAAAAATAATATTTTTACTTCGTTTCAACCATTTTTGTTTTTTAGTTCATGTTACTTAGAGTTTGGTTTGTGCAAAAATAGCGATGAAAGTTAGGATATTGTTACAGTTATCATGCTGGATATTCTTTCACAAATAACATGAACATTAATAACATCTTTGTTCTACTGTGAAACCTCCTGAACTAATCCAAAATAAATGGCAATCAGCATTAGAGCCATCCAGACGACCATGGAATAAGGGATTCGAGTTGTCGATGCTACAAAAAAGGTCTCTTCCGACATTTTTCCCCAAGAAAAGATCCGAAGTGACATTTTTGGCGATAAACTGGACCCGTTTGTCAGAAGCAGGAGACCGGGATCGCCAAAGCGATGCGAAGTCTCATGTGATGCGTGGCGTGTATTCGAGATGGTGTGCGTGTGTTGGCACCGAACAGTTGGAATCGTCTTCACCAGGCCTTCATTCTCCTCGGAGAAAACCTGGCACGATTGGGAATGCCGGATATAAAAGAAGTGGGAGAACTGTGGACGCCATAACTGTGAGGCACGGAGTTCGTCGTCCCCATCTCTGTCAATCGTCACCAACTGCGTTCCAATACTAGGATTGAATAACGACAGCCATGCATCCTTCTCTGCTCATAGATAAAACTGTTGCATCCCGAAAATATTCTTACGCACCCTTCCACTGAACTAAAAATAATTTAGTTTCGCATATTTGGCTATCAAAATGGTGTCCATAAGATTTTGCAAAATCGATGTCAACAAGTAATTGACCGAATTGTTTTAATTAGGGTTGTAATCTTGCGTCCAATATACGTGCGCAAGATGAGATATAACCTGTCTTACGTCCCTTTCTATTTGACCCATGCACTCATCTCATGGTATCTCTCCTTCATCTCTCCCTTTTATTGTTAAAACAAGTCCTATCTGCCTTTGGTCCTATCAAACGGAGTACCTCACGGAGGTGTTTAAGGTCGGGTCAGAATTCACTCAGAAGTCATCTTGGATGAACTGCAGTATTCTAAGCAACACAATCCCCAGGACTAATATTTATAAGAAGCCGTTCTTAATCACTGTATATATATGACATGTGTATGTATTTTGGAATTCTCTACTCGAAAACAAAATATAAGTACACCAAAAATACATTTAAAAATAGTTTCTGACGAAGGTTTTCGCGGCGTTCAGGTTTTCAGTCAGTCAGGTTTCCGGGATTCGTCCGCGTTGTCATTTTGGTGGCGACGTTGCACCTATTATACTGTAGGCGTCCTCAGACCAGCCTGAAGTCAAATAAATACAACATTCAGCCTGGCCTGAGGATGCCCACAGTATAGTAGGTGAAACGTCGCCACCAAAATGACAACGCGGACGAATCCCGGAAACCTGCCTGACATTTAAAAATATATTATAAATGACTCAACCCAATACAGAGTAGTGCTAAAATGTTCAATGTATTTACCAGTTTACAGTATGTTAACACAGACCTTGTACCTATCTCTCTATATCCTTATTTTTGTATCCATGTCTTTGTATCTGGTATGGTTGTATTTATTACCACATTCTATTTAACCATTTCGTTGAGCCATCATTTTCTCCAACAGTGATACCCAATGCATAATAAATATTAATTGCTTGCACCAAATTCTCCCAGATGTACATAGTATCTCTTAAGTTCGCGCAAGTCAGTTACACATCTTATCCATCTTGATTAAAGTGATGAAAATGGCCTTGTAGAGTAACTGGTCTAAAAAGTCTTTTCCTGTAAATTAATGGTCAATGTAGTTGTGCATTTAAGTTTTTTCTTAGCAGATCATACTTTCCATGATATAATTCATCAGTATTGCTAAACTTTGATGAAGGTAATCTCATCAACAGGCAAATTTCTTGTACGTATCTTAAAAATCCTTTGTTTGTTTATAACTTTTTGTTTTATTAATGGGGTATCATATATATATATATATATATATATATATATATATATATATATATATATATACCTATAAACACAACGAAAGGTTCCCCAATAGGCCACAACAATAAAAAATACACTTAACAGGGGGTGGGGAAAGAAAAACAGAACGTTTCGGGCATGTAAGCCCTTCCTCAGCTAGAGAAGAAGTCTAGCAGAGGAAGGACTTACATGCCCGAAACGTTCCCTGTAAGTCTTCTCTTTTTAATTTTCTTTCCCCACCCCCTATTAAGTATATATATATATATATATATATATATATATATATATATATATATATATATAAAATCTTCTAAAGTTGAGGAAGGACCAACCGGTCCGAAACGTTCCGTAAGAACAAATCCTTTTTAACTATCTCTTTCTCTCACCTCCTGTAAGTCTATTTTAGGTATTTGTGGCCAATTGGCGAAAATTTCACAACGAATAATATATATATATATATATATATATATATATATATATATATACATGTATATTAAAAGATTATAACTGTTATTTTAAAGTGAGTTGAGGCAACACTGCGTAGGTACTCACAATGAGCATTCCATCTCTATTTAATTCACCTCCCAGGTCTTTCCAAAATATTTGCCCTGAGAAACGAGGGGATAACGCCCTCGTTAGGCCTCAAGGATAATAAACGCGAGTCTCGTGATTCACCACAGATGAGACGCTTCTGCATTGGATCAGCACCCAAACCACCGCATTCATCACGGGAACAGAACCCTCCCCTAATGACGCAAAAATTAATTCCGCGCGCTAAAGAAGGAAAAGCAGATGAAAAAAAGCGGGATTTTTTCAATAATATACCCTACCCCAAACCAAAAGCTCGCTGCGTATTGATTTTTATGTATCCACTCCTTCGAATTATCGAGATTCTTATGGGCGATCGAGCCTAAATGGATCTGGGGACTCAGAAATTTAATCCACCCCCACAATGCATAAGGGGAGAGAAAAATATATTTTCGTTTTATAGAACGAACGAGCTCCATACCCTTTTTTCGGAAATAAAATTATGATAAATATCTCATTTCGAAAAGGAATTCCGTTTCTTCCTTTGACTAAATTCTACTAAATGAAATAACCCGAGTTTATCTAATGCGTCGTTATGAATGTGAGTAGACATGAGCTCAAATTTGTTTGCCTTAATCGCAAGATATAAAAAATTAATGATCGATTTTTTTACACTTTAGTTCTATTCAATAATGCACAATCTCGAATCCATGCACGTACATTTTTTTAAATACAATGTTTCGCTTCCACGAACTGAATTCTCTCGAATTAGTTCCTAGATTTTTACATGTACCTATTTCTCGTTTTTGGGAACTGATGAGAAGTTAAGTGCTAGCAGCATTACGTTATTTATTTTTAAATGGGTAGATATCAATGTGAATTTCATTGATTCAAGCATTATCATAATTTAATTTATTCGTATAAATGACATAGTAACAATGATAATAATTACATAAGTGACATCATGCATTATAACTCAACGCATGAAACAAATCACATTACTAACTACACTATATAAGGTGAGATTATATATTTATTGACATTCTGGTAAAACTCTCTTGGATTGATCCATGGTAAATCGCTACTTTGATAAGCACAGGAATGAGAATTAAAAAGCCGCTTAATTCTGTGAAATGTCAAAAATTCGGTTATCTATGATATCTTTCGCTTAAATTGCGAACATAAAAATCGAATACAATTTTTCTTTCAATAATAGACTAATCAATTTCTCTCCATCAGATTTGAAACCCTAAATGTAATATCTGTTGCTGAATTTGGTCTCTCTAGGAAATAGATAAATACGAGATCCGATCCGATCCGAGAGATCCGATGATGAAAACAATATATGTAACTATGGTAAACAACATATAATGTCTAAATACGAGCGATGTCTTTGAATACAACATTTATGGAGGAGCTGTTATTAATCAGTTTCTCTAGTGTGTATTTTGTAAAATGCATTCGCCCGTCAATTACTGGAGAAGGTATACGCTCGCTTTCCATCTTTTGGTGCACATCTAAATCACTACGCCGGCAACTAAATCATACGTACGTACGCGTAGTCTTTTATATGGTAGATAATTAGAGTAGCTCACATGATTCCCATTCGACGGCGCAGTAAGCTAGCTATTATAAACAGCAGCAGCCAAATACCTATCCCGGTGTGAATCCCAAGAGCACCTAACATTTGTCATTCCCCGAGAAAACACCAGATCTAACATATTTTTTTAGTATCTACTATGCCTGGACCACTAATTTCAACGCCGTGATGCTATTGATCCAAGATCTATCAGTGAATATTTTTATATGTTCCAGGTGTACACGTAAATGTCACTTATAAACATATAAAAACCCATTTAAAAACAAAGAAACAAAATAACGGGAGCTTTAGGTGGTTTCCAAGGTCATAAGACCTGAATTGCGCCACCGGCAAATTACAAAAATGTATACCATTAAAATGAAAGCAGTATTGTTCCATTGTTAATACTAACAAAATAAATGTTCAATATTTCCTTGAGAAATCCTTTTTTCCTTGAGAATTATTTTTTTTTACTTCAGCGGGAAGTATATTAAATATCTTTGGTCCAATTTACATTAAGGAACGTTTACATAATGTGAATCTTGGTCTGTTTGTTACAATATTTGACTCATTCCATAAATTATATTTACATTTATCGTATACACTCCGCATATTGCCACTTCTGGCATAAAAAAAGTTTAAAACCTTAAATAAATACAAATGCCTTAGTGGTAACAATCTGAGGACCACGAACAACGGAAAGGAGTGTTTATAAGAATTTTTAACGCTATTATACGTTTTTTTTGCGAAATGAGTGCTCACTTAAATGTGAGCATGCATGCACTGCCCCAGCAGATTATACCATAAGCGATTTTGGAATGGACAAGAGCATGATAAATGGTTTTTTTTGCCGTAAGTGGACATTTGTATCGTAAGAAGTAAAATTTGGACAAGGCACTTCTATGACACTTGTTTAGAGTAAATAAATGTTTATCCCAGTGTAGATTACTGTCCAAAATTACTCCCAAATATTTTATTTCGTTCATTTACTCAATAGCTGAACAATTGCAAGCACAATAAAAGGATAATGTGTAGAAGAACTTGACTCTTTAAAATTGATGGCTTACTCAGGTGATGACTTCCATTCCGAACTATCATTCTACCAGGTACACGGACTCTAGTAAAAATAACGGCCTTATGTTCATCTGTGAAATAAATAATGATGAAATCAACGGGGTTTTGAATCATAATTATCTTCCTCAATTCCATCGGCTATTTAATTGATCCATGTTTTCTGTAACACTGAAAAACTAAAGCTAAAACAAATAAATACATTATTTAATACTAACATTACTAAATATGTACTAGAGATACATGAACAGACGGAGTATTTTTCATGGAATATATAGTAAAACTTGAATGGAGAAGATTTATCGTTATTACAAATCTACTAGGTATTAGAAAACAGAGAGGGAGAGGACATCACAGAGTAGGAAAATAAAAACTTAACGTGTAAAATATAAATAAATGTTCGATAACATAGGTGCCAGTATCATGGAAATAAATACTTCGATTAAAGTGAGTTAAACCCCCTCGCTGGAATATTTTGGTATTGAGAGATGTGACTCGTGATGGAGAGATGCCATTTTCAATGTGCGCAGGGAAGGGCAGGAACTACGAATAAATTGACTCATGACGGGCTCCACCCACAGGCGCAGAACCTGCATAGCAACCAGCCATCTGGTGTGATGGGTAGCCTTCACGACGGAAAACTAATTACGCTGAGTAAATTTATAAAAACAAAAAAAAAAGATTGGCAGCATGTGCGTTTCACCGGCATCTAAATCTGTGCGCATATCACGCCATCTGCAACGTAGAGGCATAATAAGTAGATACTTGCGCGAGTAGCACTGTGTCATATTGCGACGCACTGACTGCAATGTGCGATATCGACTTGCGGCACTGATCGACCGGAATATGCGATGGCATCGTGTCAGATTCGATGCATTTTTTGTTTATTTTGCGAATTATTTTTCCGTTCAGGGTCCCAAATGCCTGAGGCTAATTTGAGTTATGCCCTAATAAGTGCCAAGTGACATATCTCATAACTTCTTCATCCGTAATCATGATTAAAGACATACTTAGTACTTTTCTACAAAATATTTTTAAAAATTTAATTTATTTTTTTATAATATTTAAGTACAGATTTAATAATTTTAGTATCTATTAAATAATGTATTCATTTGTTTTAGCTATAGTTTTTCAGTATGACAGAATAAAATGGATCAATTAAATAGTCGATGGAATTGAGGAAAATAATTTTGATTCAAAACCTCGTGGATTTCATCATCATTTATTTTACAGACGGAAAAAAAATTTTGTAGACAAGTACTGAGTCTGTCTATAATCATGAGTACTAAAATAATTAAAATCTAAGAAGTGAAGCCTGCCACTGTCAAGTTCATCCTTCATCCGTAGTAATTGTCACTTCTAAATGAGAATAAATTATAAGTTTTGCGATCAACCGTAAACCACAATTGTATTTCCATTCAAGTAAATGATCTATTAATATTAAGGTTAACCTATTTATGGCTTTTATGTACGAATTACAGGATGAATTACAACAATTATTATAATACAAGCACATGATATCGACATATTCCTGCCATAAAAATAATTAATTGGAGATATCAAGAGATATTTTGGTCCACATTTTAGGTCATTACTTCATATTTAATTATTATAAATTGCATGAGGGTTATGAAATACGATAGCATTACATCAAGCAAAATAAATATTATGAAGCCATTGATTCATGAAAGCTTTGATGCAGGTATTAGAGTACTTGCTATGACAAGATATTTATAATGGGACTATCCTGCAGTCGAAAATATCAAATTGACTATTCATCACATTTTAGCGCTGGGAGTTACTGGTCAAATTAGATGACAAGACTTGTTTAAAATTATTTCCTCGTTTAGCAGCAACTTGAAATAGTCTGGATATGCCGTTTCATTTTCTAGAATACATTTGAGAGAACATATCAGAGAATAATGGAGAATGTGCGGTGGATGAATAGTAAGATGAACGAGGAATTGCTTTGTTATGGTGGTTGAGAAGAGGAAACTTTTGGAGGAGATTGAGAGCTGGCATAGTAGGGTAGGATGTTGAATGAACGGGGAAAGTGAAGAAAGATAGTAGTCTCAATGGGAGGGATGAAGAAAAAGTAGGACGCATGCTGAGATGAAAAAATGCAACTTGTAAAGGGATAGCGGCCTGCACCGATCATATAAATAGAATTCTTTTTCATTCAAATCTACTTTAGCCGGTAGATTACCCTAATAATAATTAATAATTGGAAATTGTACATGTTGCTGTGACATCTAATTTTGCCACAATGATATGTAAAATTGGGAAAAACCCTAAAAAATATGCATCCCACAAGTCGCTTAGACACTTTGATGGAAGCAAAAGGCTTAATACAAAACGATTTGGTGAAAAACATAAGTTGTTAAGTACTGGCCAAAATATTCATTTCATAATTTGAAATGAAACAGCATGATGCCCCAAAAAACGTTACTAATGACTGTGCTGTCAATTATGCATAATCACTCCGTAATTGTTAAAAAAAATCATTTAGTGAAAATATGAAAGTCCGTGAAAAACAAATTTGCCAAAATTACAGGTATTCCGAGATTTTTCAAGGTGGTAGCAATTTCACTGAAAATGAATGTTGCTCAATCACGCAAAAACTACTGACCCGATTGAGCTGAAATTTGACATGTAGTAATAAAATGTATCTGGATGTAACATAGGCTATATTAAAAATCCATCAGGACCCACAAAGGCCCCCCCTGGTGGGCCGTGCTAAGCATTGGGTTCGGTGCAGAGGTTTCATTTTTTGCTTTTTAAAAGTACTTTCACTAATAATAGAGGCCTGGGATGTTTTTTATTGGATGGCTGAATAAATTTTGTTACCAATTCATTCAATCGATTTTCTTTTACGCTTCGTAATTGCCTGAAAGTCATGTTTATAGCTGAAAAATCTCACATTTTCCTCTGAAACCAACAATAGCATATTTCCTTGACAACCAGAGATTTGATTTTACAAGGATATTCACGCCTCTAGCATTTACGTTTTCCTTCAGGCTCATAATATCACGTAGAAAGAAATTCTGTGCAAGAAGGGCCCAGAGTCCCAAGGGCTCCATGATTGATTGCTTCAGGGGGTTATTGATGAATTCAATGCATATTTACATAGACCTATACTCTTCAATGTCTATTCTCAAAGTTGCTCTCATAGGTGCACTGCATGTAAATGAGAGAATACTTACGTAGTAAACGATACACATAAAGGAATTAAACGTGTAAGAATATTTACATGCAGTGAATATGGTAATAATGCAGCTGTTGCTACAACTTACATGGCGTTGTTAATATCTTTTAATACTCAGATGCATGACACGTAGTGGAACCATCCGCATCTAATTGCGATTGCGAACTGTTTTTTTAGACTAATTCCCACATCATTAACGTTACGAGTTATTTAAATATGTTTAAAAGTGTTAAATTGGAGCAAACTTACACTCACTCAATCATCGAGTTGCCTATTCAAGACTTTCACTCGCCGCTGTGTTTCCCCTCCTTGGACCTAAAAATATATCCATCAACATCTCTAATAGGAAAAGAGTAACCTTTTGAATCAATCTTCTAAAGCAAGAGGAATGTCTTCTTTGCGAGAAAATGAGCCTTTGCAATAAAAACAACAAAGGTTAGACTTGGATGCTCAAAGACATGCCTACCAGCGATCTCATGAGAATCTCCCCGAGGTGTTTCTTCCGTTGGGCTAAGAACCGCACAAATTCCATCCTTACCCAACCTACGGACGGGTAACCAGCTATAAATCTGGTTCAAATATTGAGCCATCTGTTTCGAAACTTCAATCTGTTTTAAGATGGCGGAAATTATAATGACGTCACTACATACTTCTTACCCGAAAGAAGAACGGAAATTCTGCGCAATGAACGACATCCGTGTATGAAAATCAACAAGTGCACTAAGAAATACCATATATTTTTTCTTTAGCAACTGAAACCAATGATTATGGCTAAAATTTATGCCAAAGGCGCAGTCAGGGTGATGGTGGAGTCATAGGTCAAGTAAACATCACTGTTCCTGCAAATGCTCCTTTTGACGTTGTCAGCCGCTGGATTGTACCCTACTCTCCAATCCTGCTTAAGACACTCAATGCACATATCAACGTTGAATTGCGCTGCTAAACTAAGTCATTGAATGCAAATATATTTATGTCCGCAAGGGAAGCGATCCTGCTATTAATCACTCAGAAGACGGCTCAAGAGAACCGGAGGGACGACTATCAACTTGGGTGCTATTTAAGTAGTAATAAGTCTGAGAGGCCCATTTTTGGGTTTCCCGTGCATGAAAGAGGACCAAGAGTCACTCATCTCTCCGTGCATCTGAAAAACGGTCAGCGTATCCAATACAACGAACACAACATACAAGATAGGTTACAAACTCCTCAAATGACCACGCTGACAGTATTCTTCAGGCTTTGTGGTTTTCTTATAAAATAAGTTCAATGTTTTTCATACCCGTTAAATTTCAACGGTTACCTTCCACTAGTATACTAAACAATCATTTTTATTAATTCAGACGAAATTGACAAGGAGGAATATTGGAGTAAAAACTATATTTAAAAGTTCGTAAAAATATGATCTATTTTAGAGTTATACATATTAGTGTTTTGTTAGCAGTTATTACGCAATATTTTTGTTTATTTCATTGGATACCAATGATCACCGTAGTTTAAATGAAATTGTTTACGTTATTTCGAAATCAACTTTTAAAAATTTTTTAATCAGTAAGCACTAACAATGGCTTAATTAATATTACGCCAATGTAGGAATAAAAATAAAATAGCACTTAGGTTTAAATTATGCAGACCCACGGCCATATTGGAGACGATTTCTAATGATTCGAATTTCGTCGACGAATTTACAATCCAATGTTTGAGATCGATATTTGTTGTCCTTTTTCTATTTGCCCCAGCTTTCCTGACGTGCACGTTAGCCGGGTGGTTCGAAAGCCTTCCCACTAGCTCCATTAGAGAACGGCACGAATTATCGGAAAGGGTCGGCTCCGTTTCCCTCCATCGTCATTCCACGAACACTTGAAGTGAAGAGCCGCACAAGTGATGAAGATGGCATTTCTAGACCAAGGAGAAGAGAAGGCGGATGACGGGAGGGGAAAGAGAGGAGAGAGACTTTAAGCAGGCGCCAGCAGCTGGCTAATTCAGGCGCCGGGATACCATTCCAACCTCGCCCCCGCCCCCCCTTATCGTGCCCTAATTACCCACCGAAGAAGATGACGTCAGATGTGACGTGGCTCCCACAATACCCACGACAACTTCGGTTGTCCCAAGCAGAAGAGAGATTGTCGCCAAATAATCATTTGGAAGCGATCCCCCTCATATAGTTCAAACATACCTTAAAAGTATTTACGAAACATTTTCAATGTTTAACACTAGGAGGACGGGAGTTTTTTACTGCCTAGAAAGACGGCTGAGGGTCATTTGACCCCTAGCGTTTTCTTTGTGTATGTTTGCAGTTTTTGACATGGAATTTTCACGGACTATGGCTGCTAAGATTGTATTCCATCGATTCAAAGACCTCATCCTAAGACTGTGATAGGTGGTGAGATCCGTACGTTGTCCCCATGGCTACTGCAATCACCTCCCTTGGGGGACACATACTTCCCCAGAAGATCTACATTATGGTAAACATTTGTTATACGTTAATCTTTAAGACTTATATAAGTTTTATTTTTCGGAACAATATAGCGGTGTTTCATTTGATGCTCCACCATGGCTGTATTTACTTTCTCGGTTTGACGAGGATTTCGCGGGGCACATCATTCTTGTACTTAGCTTGGAAAGCATTTATTCCTTCTCCACTTGCTATTTGTTTATTCTTAAAAAAAACTCCACGCTAAAAGCTATCTATTATTCACTAATGCGAATTATTGAATAAAATTTGAAAGGAATATATTATCTACAATAAACGAGAGGAATTTTTCTGCACATACGATTCATTAACTCCATTTTAACTATTTCCATGTCCTCTGTCACAAAGGAGTCTGTTTTCAGTTAGTTTCATTTTAAATACATGACTTTTGAGCCCTTCATGCTTAGTGAAAGCACATTTTTGTATAATAAATAAGGAAGTTACCGTGTTTGTTCTGATTTATATCAGTGGCGTAAATTTCAATGTTTACCCGAAAGGAAGGAGGTATTTTTTCGTAGTTCGAAGAAGCGACAAAATGTTATTCTACAAAATTTCTAGTGGACTGAAATTTATCAAGACTCAATCAATTGCCTACAAAATGTATTCCTCCAACGTCCAGTTTGATAGCCTAACTTCATGTATTGTTAAACAAGGAAAAGCATTCGGGCAATGTTTTTTTTTACTTCGTCCACAGCCCAGGACTTTCAATTGTTCTATTCATTATAGATTTTAGAATCCTATGAATCTAATTGCAAATAGATGGTTTAGAGGAGTATTTTTAAAGCGTGAAAGTAAGAGCCTTCCACCTGATGCCTAATATGGACAGGTCTATGGATGACCAACCTCTTTCACGAACTCATCCTTGTGGGGTGGGGAAGAGAAGGATGGTTATTTCTCCCCATCCTGTTTCTCAAAGGACAGATTTTCCATTAGGTACATAGGGGATAGGAAATTTAGATGGAGGTAATTTTGAGCTCGCGTCCAGTACACCATTCTTGTAGCAGATGATACATGGCCGGGGCCGGACACCATGGCTACGGAAATGGTTGGTGGAAATGAGTGCAATCCTGGTTGAAGAGCAAAACGATGAGGTTTAACTATGGTAGGGCTCATTCTTTGCATGTGTAACATATAACTGCCCCTGGTGACTTCTTTTTATAGAAATGCAAGTAATAGCGAATGAACTACATTGATGTAGATATGTACGCATGGAATATGTAACGTCAAATATGATCGTAACATATTATACATATAAATGCAACCATATAAAGAAATTTTCTTAATATAAATGTTCTATTCAGATCATTTACAAGTAGTGGATCTGGAGGAGGCAAAGGAGACTCGGTATTTCTCCATATTAATAAGGGAGGCCATAGAGGTCGCAAAAACCCTGAATAATGTCAACAGGGAAGATGACTACATGCTATCCAACATTTGGAAGCGGATTTTCATCAAGAGCACCTGACTAAACGCCAGCCAAATGCATGGAAAAGCACTCCTGACCTGAAGAAGCGAGCTGGAACGCTCGCAAAACAATGTCGTCAACACAATGAACCAACGCGAAAGTATTCCCGAAAGTTACCCATGATTCTAGATGTGTCAAAATATCTCACAAAAAACCCATAAATATTAATCGCAATCTAAAATTTACTCTGGCAATGAACAAAATATTTTTCTTTTTACAGCAATTTTTAATTATAACAGTAGTGATAACATATATCAAAAGATGTATGTTTGTTTTTCTGGTGTACCCCGTGTATTATAACCAGGTGTGATACCTGACGTTTCGTGGCCGTTGCTGGTCACTTTATCAAAGGGAATGAGGTATCTGTCGAGTTGGTGGAGTTTATATAGGGGTTTCATGGAGGGAAAAGGATGGGAAGAGGAGGAGTGGAGAGAGTAGTCATTGCATTTTTATTTAGGTTCAAAGCAGGGTCCCACGTGTGGCTGACTTGGAGGCCACAGTTCCTATTGTAATTTTTCTGGCATTTTCTTATTTCCAAAGCTTCGTGGATCATCCGGGGCTTGAAGTTTTTCACTTTGGCGATTATCTTTGTTTGTCTGAGGTCAATCGCGTGTCCCAAGGCTGCATGTTCCGCTACTGCTGATTTTAGGGGTTGTCTCAGTCAAATAGCCCGCTCGTGTTCTTCTAAGCCGGTTTTGACGGAGCGTCCGGTTTCGCCGATATATTTCTTCTCGCAAGTTTGGCAAGGTATCTCATACACTCCTTCCACTTGAAATGGTGTTGCGTCCTTCACACTCCTCAGGCAGTTTCTAATTTTTAAATGTGGCTTGAGCACAGCTTTGATTTCATGTTTGCGGAGGATGTTTCCTATTCTATCCGTTACGCCCCGGACGCAAGGAAGGAAGGCTCTCTTGGGTGCCTTTAACCAAGCATATATCAAAAGTATAAAAGTAACAGATTTGATGAAAACATCATTTTATTTCATTAAATTTTATTCATTCACATACGTTTTTATTATGGTTTCTCAGGACTGATGTGGTGGAACTTAAACATGACGTTGGAAGACTTTTTTTTAATTTTCCATTGATATATGTTCAATACGAGTGGTTTTTATGTATTAAATTATGTAAAGCATAGAAACCGGTCGCATTAAACATTTATCAGCGGAAAAATGTAGACATTTCTTCTTTCGAAAATAGCATGGTGAATGGTGTGAATATTTATTTTGAACAAATTTCCTAAACAATTCAAAAATGATTTAATTGAGTAATTTAGATTTTTCCAAAACATCTACCTAATTCCCCCGTGCGGAGTCAGCTGGAACGGAATGGACTCTTTCACTCAAAATTGACTTCTGTGCGACTGCCGCAATGCTTCACATCTCCTAAGCTATGTTCAGCCGACATCATGATCTTGCTTTCCTCTTTCGGAGCATGCCAATAGCATGAGTTAAAAGTCAGTATGGGGGCATAATAAGAAAAAATGTACGAAGTAATACAAGATAACTCAATATGTACATGGGTAAGCATAGCTCTGTAAAACATCCAGTTCAGTTAAAACTCCATGAGAAAGAGCCCACTTGAAAAAACTTAGCTTACATTGAAACACAAATAAAATGCATTTAATGATGGGTATTTACATTTTAAACGCGTTTTAATAAATTTGAAGGCGTGTATTTTGACTCGCAGAGTACTCAAGCATTTTAAATCAATTTAAATTCGTTTGAAAAGCGGGATTGGCATAATACATATTCGGAGAATTTGAAGGGCATTTGAAACATAAGTACATTAAGCAGTAACAATTTTCCCATACATATTCCATAACCATTGAAAATACTCATGAATAATGTGCACTTTTGCCAAATTTTGTTTGCATTTTGCATGCACGTTGCACGTTGCATTCTCGTGTGGGTACTTTTAACGCATAAGAAGACTACAATCGACTATATGAATGTCGCTAAAAGGGGAAGTGTTTGTCAAATGAGTTTCACATTTTGATTATTCAGAGATCAGTTATTTTACTCAATCTGAATTTATTTAAAGTTCTTATGGCTCCCTTAAAATATTTCCTTAGCCGTTTCCTGTAAAGGGATTCCAGAAAAGAGATTCCAGATGTTTATTTTTTATTGTTTTTTAACCCCGTTCAACTGCCATGCGGCAGTAAATTTTCATATTCACTGCTTGATTAGCAAGAAATAGAAGCAGGAAAATAAGCAACGAAGAGTTTTGTGCCTTTTTCGATGCATTACATACAAACAAATTAACTGTTCTGCCACACATGATAAAATTCCTCGCTACTCTTCAGCAGTTCAACCTATCTAGAAGTAACTTATATGTTGAAGACGTAATTTGGATATCTTCCACCTTGTGTGTGGGCGTCAAGGTAAAAAGAAACAAACTCTAATCATACCATGTAAAATACGCCGGCTTCCCAATAAACTCAGAGGCGGGAATCACCCAGCCATGCGCCTACATCTAGGTCAATCGGCCACGGCACTATCTCTCATGTGCCCACGGCGAACTCAAAAAAATACGACAATACTCAGAAAATGGAAAACTGGAGAGGTAGTATTACTTCCTTTGGGATGTGGGACAGGAAGTTTTTCATTAAAATGGAGGATTAAAATGTTGCAAAAGCACTTTAATAGCCTCCTTTTTTGCAGCGTAAAGAATTTTTGATGAATAAAAAAGCATCAACAATAATGAAAAGGATGAATTCATAGGCCCAGTAAAGAGTTTGGACTATGAATCACACTGATTATTTTGTTTTCCAAGTTGTAAAAGGAGATTAAAAGACACACATTTGTTTTATACTGGGGAAGTAAAAAGAGTACCATTAGCGGGGATCGTGTAAAATTAGAACAATACCTTTGTAACCAAAGTGAGAATGAGAGTAAAAAATGGCTACAAATTGCAGAACGGGATAGAAATTTAACTGCTTTTCATCTCCAAAATTGTATTAACTCTATTGCTTTATTATAATTCAAATCAAACTCATTTACTATAATTCAATAATACCTGAGTTCTCTATGAAAGGTATTGATATCTCATTGGTCTTATCGTACAATAATTGAAGAATACTCAAGTGTGAACTCAAAGAGATAGAATTAGCGGAAACACCAACCAGATCATGAAACTATAAATTTATCTTAAATCATGTACACATGGTTATAGAAATTTATGAGAAAAAGAGGAATGAAATGCATATGGCGTAACACCACTTCCATCACAAACACCTATTAACTCGCATCTCTAATCAGTTCAATTTTCCTTCCTATCTTTTACTGAACAATTTCTTGCACATAAATCAACTGAAAAAACCCAAAGAGTAACGACAAAGCAGAAATTATTTTAAAAAGCTAGGTAGTATGAATGAAGTTGTGTAAAGTGAGCAAACTGTTTAAGATGGCTTTAGAAAAAACAATAGCAATTGTGAGTGCAACTCTATTAATTTAAAAGCTACAGTGAAGTACTTAAGCAACTCACTGGGAAATATGGTGCCTTTATAAAAAAATATTGTGGCCACGCCACTGGATAAGAATACTTTAACGAAAGACAAAAAATTACCAAGCAATGTAGTGGGAAGAATGATGAAGCTGAATGAGCACACAAGCCTCTTCCAGCTGAGCTGGAGTCATTGATCGCCAAAGCATGCCTCGGTGAGGTAAGTCTTTTTTTCATTCACTGTATTCAACCAGAACACTAATCATCACAATACTCTCCTCGCTGAAAAGTACTCACGCTGAGTCAACGAAACGCTTGCGGAATACATTCGCCGTGCTGCAATCATGAAACGTAGTGGAAGAACGTGATGATGACACACTGCAGGAAACCTTGCATTTCCCTGTAGTCAAAACTCATATTGAAAAAACTGAGTATGGAGTCCGAGCAATGAATCATTGATTCAAACATGAGGCGAAATAAGAGTTCCGTCCATGAAAAGCATTTAATGAAAGAGCAAAACCATATCACGATTACATGGGCATTTATCCTGGATGAATTGAACTTTTTCCAGTATATCAATCAAGTGGTTCTACTAGGGACAGTAAAAAACGTACTTAAATTGCTTCAGTGGTCAGATATCAGAAACCGAATTAGAGAATTAAGTTACTGATCAGAGATGCTTAAAGATTCGATATTTCTTGGGCAAAAAACTTAGATCACATCCCCAAATGAGATGGGAACATAAAAATATATAGTATACAATACAATAAATACATTTCGGTGTGTTTTAATTATATACATACTCATGAAAATTTAAATTTTACATGCGCCAAACTAATATTGTTTTCTGTTTTATGCCTGCAAAATCTATTTAGAGTGCATCGTTATATTTACAAAGCATGCACTCCAAAAGTAAAAGCCCATGAAAAAAAAGAATTCTTTCATACAATAGTCTCATATTATTTTACCACATTATTAATATAAATCGGATTATGTTGGAGCTAAATAATCTTTTATATAGGCGCAACTTAAAACTTATAAAATTACTACTACACAAAATTGCTAATAAAATACTATGATAGAAACAAAACAAACTATGTAAATTTTACAATCAAATCAAATTAATCAAATCAATCGAGTTCATAATAAAATACTCTTTTAATGAGTCTGCTCTTTATTGATAATAATTTTTCATATAACACCATGGCAATGAACTGCATGCTCCATGGAGCTACATGGATGGAAAGATATTTTCCGTTTTTCGCCAATGGGTAATCACGAATTAGGGCAACAGTAGAGAGGCAGCCATTGTGTCTATGCGCATGCTGTAAAAATACTTGAAACGACGTAATAAACTCTAGGCAGTGAATACAGTGGACTTTGAGCTATGATGGTTAAATGTGATGCATTCCTAGATTATTCTTTCAAGCCGATTTTTCGCGACTCATCGATGAACTATCTATCGCATGAAAGGTTTTCAGCGAACATTTTTAATGCCATTCCATCCCCGAAACATAAAATTGTTTGAGTTTTTAGATTTGATATTCCGGCAAATATATAGTATGGTGAATTTTCCAATCATTACGACTGCATAAATGATGTGGTATATAGTCACGCGCACGGGTGCAAAGATGTACACCAAAGAGGGTGAAAATGCACCCTCTTTGGTGTACATATATAATGTGGACTATCGTGTCATCACTAATGATAATAAAAAATAAAAACCAAGATGAACTTGTTATGATGAATGCTTTCAAGTTGAATATTGGCACATTTCCAAAAATAAACTAAAACACATTTCTATAGACATATCCAGAGGATTTATTGTGCAGCTTTACGATTCTGAATCGAAAAATTTCTCTATTTGATAAGCACTAGGATTTCGAAAACATGAGGGTAATTCAAGTTAACTAATCGATAAAAAGTTTCACGATTACAATTTCGGACAACTCGTTTTATTTTGACGTAGATTGGGGTCCATAACCTAAATACAATCGCTAGGAAAGTTAAATTTTAACCAGTAAGGAGGGAGTTTTTGATTCCCCTGCTATTCAACCCGAATAGTCATCGTGGGAATTATATAACATATTAATAGACTTTGGATGGCGCATAAATTTAACTCCGTTTTTCTCTTCTTCACAATATCTTTAACAGTACGTACGAACTCAATCCTAAAGTAATGACAGTCAAAGCGCGTGGATGTGTCAAAGGAGTCGTAATGTAGGTGCAAGTTTGGGAATGTCTCTACCACTATATGTTAATTTCCCCATTATTTACATCGATATGGAGATATTCAGGCTTGGAATACAATGCTTCGCAGGAACATTTTCTTCTGATAGATACTTCAATGGACGCCTGATCCCATATAAATTTTTTGTGTTTGTCTGTCGGTCGTCATAATGAAAATATTTTGGAAGAGTATAACGCGGCTACTACCGCAAAAAGGAAAAACAGCCCTCCATTAAATTAAATTACACTGCACTGGTAATTAAATCGAAACTAGAAGCTATGACGTGGTGGAAGGGCTCCATATTAGCAATGAAAATACTTTGTGATGTATGTAATGTACCTGATGATGGCTTGACAGCCGAAACCGGTAGTTCAAAAATAAATAAACTGTGGAAGTCACAAAGTATTTTCATTGCTAATATGCACTGGTAATTATTAAAATATTAGTTTAAAAAATAATATGTTACATATTATCCAAAATGGTAGCGTCATAATACCTTTCCTGCCATTAACGAAGAATGCACCGACTAAGCATTCATATACAAAAGTTAACCATCGGTTAAATTAAGGAGTTGAAGACCTTAAGATTAGCCTTAGATCAAAACTTTATGCCTGAGCACGGATTCCTCGCTGTTGTTTTAGAGGGACGTATTAGTTGCAGCAACCATTATTTACATCGTACAAGGATGGAAAGTTGCGGAATAATATAGGGTAGAACTATTTTAGTCTTTCTACCAATTTTTATTCCGAAAAGTAAAAACCAAAATGTCAAAGGATAGCTATAATTTTTAAAGCCAAATATTACTTTTATTTATTGAAACATTGTTTGGTTCCTTATTTATAAGCAAGGTGTAGAAATTGTTATGTTATTTCTTCATTATGGAGCGCTTAAATTAAGTGAAGCCTTCGTCAGAGCAATTTAAATAATTTACGGATCTAACACCACTAAAAAGCATGCTGTCAGTTATTACGAGGCGTACCTCTGGGTTCTCTTCCCCGTGCGAAGAATTATCCTCCTCCTCTTCGTCCTCAACGTCCCTCGGCCCGCCGCCCCCGCACTCGGAGGCCGAAGACGATACGGACGGGGACGGCGGGGGCAGCGGGGGCAGCGCGGCGGGGGTCTGCTGTTGCAGTGGCGGAGGCGGCTGCGGGGGCGGCGCGGGTTGTTGAGGGGGCTTCCTCCGCCCCCAACCCCTCCTCTGTTTCCCATGAGGCGGGAGACGGAACGGGGGCGAGTGGGTCGGGGGCCTCCGCAGAGGCGGGGGAGGTGGGGGCGGAGGCGGAGGCTGGTCTTCAGGGGTCGTGGGCAACCGGGGGATGCCCGAGAGAGAAGACATCGGGTTCCCAGAGGCGGAGTTGCCGTGACGGGCGGCCGAGATTGAAGCGAGCGCCGAGGACCAGTCGGTCGGGCCTCCGGCGTGGTGGATCTGAGACAGGTGGTGTTGGTGGCCGTGGTGGCCGTGGTGCCCGTGGTGCCCGTGGTGTCCATGATGGTGCGAGGGGAATGGTAGCCCCCCCCTGAGCCCTACAGGGCCCTCCTCGTCCTCCTCTCCGTCGGAGGCCGGGAAGACCCTCTCAGCCTGCACGCAGCACATCATTAGATTCCGGATAGGGCAATATGGTATCACTTAACACTTTATATTTCAATGGCCTCTACTTTAGCCAGTCCAAAGAGGCCGGAGAAAAAATTATAAGATGCTTATCTTTGCCGTTTTTAGAGCTTTCTCATATATTTTAGTCGAATCTGTACGCAGCTCATCATAACATTCTAAGATGAGGCAAAAGAAAATCACTTGCACTTTGTATTTAATAACCCCTACTTTTTAAAGTCCAGAGAGGCCGTAGAAATGCTTAGAAATAGAATAATAATGTGTAGTAAACAATAATTTATCAATCCTCTTCTTCTTCAGGATATTTCCATTTTTGTACGCCGTGCCTGCACGAAACCTATCGTTAGATTCTGGATCGTGGCGATATTCTCAAAATCACTTCATGTAATTTAATAGAATACCTAACTCCACTTAACAGAAATGAAATAATGAATAATTTCTTGATCTTTTCCTTCGTCAGAACTGTCCCATCGGTTTGCGTCAGAGTATGGAAACACGTTTCAGTCACCTGCCTCCCAACTAAGAACTAGGCAGGACCTTATTCGTCATAAAAAAATAACACTTAAAACGGGAGGGCTTTTGACCGGGTCAGGTCACACGGACTCGTGTGTGTTTACTTCCCGCTATTCTATCCTCCTCTACTCAACTGCTCAAAGGAAAACAATCCGATCAGGTTCACCACACGTTTTTGTCTCCCGTTTTTATTCCCGCCCGGTTTCTCTCGGACCAGATTTCCCAATCGACGGGCCCTCGGCCGTAAAGTGTAATAGCTCAGCGGTCCTCCCTCCCGCTTCGAACGGCATCTGTACAGATTTTTATGGATCCGTAGATATTTTATCTCTTTATATATATACACACCCACGTTCGCCCAGATACACTCGTATAAGAACACACACGAATACACTTGTTAAAAATTTTATTTCATTTCTTTTGTAACTTCACTTCCTCATTGCCTATCTTGCGGATATTGTAATGGCCGTGACGTCCTCTGAGGATACTCCCACTCGACGTTCTTAGATATATCGACCAAAAGTGTGTTGCTGAAATTATACTACTACTACCTCCTCTCTAAGCTTCTCAATGGATTCATATCACGCCTAGGGGATCTTCTATTCTCTCCCAGCACTGCCACAGGAGGATAAGGGAGGGTGTCCACTTCAATTCTCGCGCTCTCAGCGATGTTTATTACCCAGCGGATCGATGACTCGACGCGTGAGGCCGTGCCTCCCAGGGATAGGGGTTTTGAAACAAAAAAAGGAATACACCGTCAAACTAGTCCTCCACGCCACACGCTTCAGAACCTCAGTTAAACTCTCTCGCTATCAACTCGAGTGTCACCTCGACGCTTTGTTTATTCACTCACGGCTTCGTAAACTTGTTCATTTTATTTTTTCCTGTTCTCACGTGACAGAAAAACTAGGTCTTCATTTGTAATTCTTCCTCGTGTCAGTCCTCAAACTTCGCGAATCCAGAGGAATTTTCAGAAACGCTCGTTGAACTTAGATAAAATATTATCCTTCACAAAGGAGAAACAACTATCCCATCCTCATAGGAACTGATAGTTGAAAAACATGTAGCCAAGTGGCCCCAGTCTTGAATAGTAATCCGTTTGGTAAGTCTTCCTCCCTGAGGTCCCGGTGCGACCGGAATCGGGGCACTCAAAATTCAAGATTTAAATTTCTTGATGTGTTTTCAACAGGGGAGAGGATAAAAACCAGGTTTCCTCATAAACAATTCACTGAGGGGAGAAAACCAGATGAGTCAAAGACAGAAAGAGGACACTGTTACAGTCGAATCAAGATCCTCAAGCACACCCTGATCACAATCACTATGCCACGTATCTCTGCCTTCACCCGTAGATGGATTGCGTCTTAATTCTCACGCCCACTTTGTTAAAGACCCGTGGACAAGAATTCCAAAGAAGAAATACACGCTTAGGGCGTCGAACCAATAATGAAAGGAGCACAACTTTTAAAGAAGTAACCACTCCCGACGTCCGTGCTGAGACGTGAGATGCGTTCTGTTATCGCGGAGGGCTGGACCAGCGCGTATCACAGCGCGCCCACAATGCAGTCGGCCTCACTAAGGAGGAGGGAGCCTTCTCAAACAGGAGCTCCCCCTAACCGTCTAGCGCTCACCGGAAGTGATGCCACTGCCGCGAACCGGAAGCGACGGTCCCCGCGAGACTACTGAAGAGGCTGCGACTCAGGGAAAGACCTCCTCTACTAAGGCTACAGCGCATGCACACCGGACTTACTATTACACAGAGAGGAGAGTGACACGTCTTGCCTCCTCCCCTACCCAGCAAAAGCTGCGGGAGACGTGACTGCAACTCCCTCCACGAAGTCGTCCTACTACTGTTCTTCAACTATCTTTCCTCTCTCTCTCTCTCCATCCGATCTCCCCTTTTCTTCCTAAAGTCCCTCCTCGTCTCTCTTCTTTCACGCCAGAACCCAGGGGGTGAACGAAATTCAGGAGGAGGTCGAGGAGACTGTGACTGGAGGAGATGATGCTTCTGCCACCGCGATCTTCACTCGTGCTTCTCGTCCAGAGAGAGTTTCTCTCGTCAACATCTTTTGAGTGTAGGATGGATGGGTGGGGAGGAGGTAGGGAGTGGGGAGAAAGAGCTTGGGTGAGGTAGGGGAGAGGAGTTGGAGAGTTGAGAACGAGAGGGAGGAATAAGAGGGAGGGAGAGACACGGAGACTCCGAGAGGAGAGAAAGATGGAGAGATAGAGGGAGACAATGCCGCAATATTTGCGCCCGGGAAATGGGTCAATATGCGTCCCCAACGGGGACAACGCGGACTCCTGGACCACCACACATACACGGAATCAATCCGGAGAGGGAGGAAAAACTTGTTCCAGAAAGGATTGAAAAAAGAAGGAGGAAGTTAGAATTGTCAGGGTATTAGAGAAGAAAAAAATATACGTCGAGCTGTGACGTAAGGAGGTTGAAAAAAAAATTAAAGAATTCAAGGAGGCACGCGCGGGAGATCCCAGAAACGTCACCGCTAATTGATACGTCCACAATCGATACGGCTCCCGAGATCAGGAGCGACCCCTGAATGTTTTCTAACACACATACACAAACACGTGTGAGCCAACAAAATCTTTCTCCCCTTTTTACCCCCTCCCCTTTCTTCTCTACTACTCTACCGCTAGGGGAACGCTGTCGAGAGGATGTTACCCCTTAGTTTTTTTGTTATTATCGTGTTTTACCCCGGCCCCACACGTCAAGATTTTCGAAATAAAAAAGGGCTCTTGACCGGGACCCACTTCCACGAGGATGATAGGAAGCCGATATGGCCGACTTAATTTTTTTTGCTACTTTTTTTTAAATCAGCCGGAGAGGAGAGAAGTCAGTTCATTAAAAATCAAGCCCCCCCTCGTGGATCGTCTAGTCTTTTAATCATTTATTTTTGTTCCTATGTTTTCCTCACACCTCTCTTTGATCCAGTGGATTTTTTCGTTTAGACCGCGTCGATGAATTTCGTACAACACGCGGGTCGCGAAGATGTGTCTTTGCGTCGTAGAAGGGATTTTATTTTCGGCAAAAGGGTGACCTCTTTATCTGGGGGATCTGATGAGAAAGAGTCACGCTAGGGAGACTCCGGGTGACTCGTGTGAGAGCTTACGAGTGAGAAAGATGAAGAAAGAGAACAGGATTCAGCTAGAGACAATTCAGATCACGTATAAAAGACTCCCATCTACGGAAGCGCTCTGCCGTACCCTCCTTTCTTACTCCTTATCGCAATGGCCCTCGCGAAGAAGCGAGAACTTAAAAAAAGCAACCACTTTACCAGCACCAAAGACCGTAACACTTAAAACGTATATACCTCCGTACGTACAGCGGGCCTATTTGTCCGTAGGATGGCCCTAATTTTGCCCACCGTTAGCTTCGCTTAATCCTAATCTCTCTCTATGTGCTTTTCTCCAACAGGTAGTGAATTCTTTTGCGCTTTCTCAAGCGAAGGGCATCTCTTTGCAGGTGATTCGAACGATGATGTTTAAAGAGGGAAAGATGTAAGATAATTGGAGAAACATGATATGTATCCCTGGAAGCACCGCAATGACTTTGGGATTGAGTGACCCTTTTGTCAGAGTGAGCTGTTAGAGGAGTATCGTCCGGGTATACGAAACACGAGAGGATTGATGAACGAAGAAATAAGAGGTGAAGCTAAAATGAAAACACCTGTGTGAAGGCTAAAATACAGAATGGGAAACGAAGCGAACCTTTTAGGGTGACAAGATAGAAATTTGTGGAGGATAAAGGGTTGGCGTTACAATACAGTGATAAGAAAAGATGATCAGAGGGAGAAGGACTTCGCGAAAGCTAACTGTGCGCCTTCGGGGAATAGACTAGATGGGCTGTGAATACGAGAACAATGAAGGTTTGGCGGAGCAGTAGAAATACAGGATAATATGAGCAGAGGGTTAGTAGTTAAGGGAAATCTGCTTGTCCGATGGTCGGGTTATATGAGGGGAGTTGTAGCAAGTTAAAAAAGAAAACTACACCTTGCGGGTGAACAGACGGGTTGGGCTATGAATATGGGTTTCAGGGACTGTAGAGAGATAGAAAAAGGTGAACAGAGGATAATGAGACCGGGCAACCAACCTATCCGTTTGAGGTGGGTCAACGTGACGGGTGGAGTGTGTCGGAACTCGGTTACGTCGGGCGGTTGGGGTATGTTGCGGGCGGGAAGCGTTGATGCTGATGTGTTTTCCGCGGACGGAAAACCTATCGGCGATCGGACGTGGACTTGACTGGGCGTTGTTACGCCCAGAGAGAGAATGCAGATTGCGAAGTCAGCTTTCCGGAGGGGCGGGGTTGACGTAAAAGGTTGATGGCAGAGGGGTTTTAAGCAGTCAGGAGAGAGAGAGAGAGAGAGTACGGGCAGGAGAAACAAAAAAAATATATAAAGAGGTAGAGGTGTTAGGAAACGTCAGGTGGTTGCTGAGAGGTAGGTAGGGTATGGGATGGAAAAGGGATCCTTTCAGACGTGCGTAAGGGTTTGGGCGAGGAATTGTGGGCAGGGTTTTTGCGGGAAAGGGAGTTCTTTTTTTATTCTCCTCGGTAGGAGGCGCACGGGCTAAAATAGTGATGAGCTCGAGGATGGAAGGAATGAAGGGAGGAATGTGCGAATGGCTTGCCCACTAGGGCCCCCGCCCCTCTCCGTATCGTGAGGTGGGGAGGGAATGTGGGAATGAAAGTAAGGGAGGAATGTGTATGGAGGGAGGAGAGATAGCAGAGTTGGAGCAATGCAGTGAGACGGGTGGTAGTACGTTTGAGTCGTCAATTACGGTCTGCAATGAAGCGGTGACTATATATTGCCACGCCCATCCCTCAAAAAAGGTTCGCCTCACAGAGCCTGTAGGGGTAACACAAGGGGTGGGAGCGGGCAGGAAGGGGTAAAGAGAAGGGATCTCTGTAGAGAGAGAGAGATATGATGATCACCGAGAGGGGAAGGGATAGCGATGAGAGGGGAACGAGGATGCAGGGGGGAAGTTCAGACGGGGACGCAGAAGTGAAAGGTGTAGAGATAGGAGAGGGGAAAGCCGAGGAAAGAGAATCCGGGAGAAATTCAGGCTATATAGAGAAGGGGACGTTGTGAAGAGAGGATAATTTTTTTCCACCACCAAACATAGGGGGATGGAAGATGCTTGGGTATCTTTCGTGGGTATGGTCGGTGGCGTGGGTATGGGGTGGAGGGGTGAAATAAGTGAAATGAGAAAGGATTATGTGGGGAGGGGATTACTAAGAAGAAGAAGTAGGGAGCGAACTAAATAAATTCACAACTCATAAATGCTCACACGTATATATGTGCGTGGACAAAATGTTTTTCCTCGATCTCATACACCGTTCCGGAGTGAGAGAAGATAATAAAAATTAGGGTATTTCTCGGAAACTGGGATGGATATGATACCGCAATACTTGATGATTAGAAGCCAGAGTAAGGCGATTGGAATGGTTGAAAGAAGAGGCAGAAAAGGAGTGTGTAGGGGTTTAAAAAGAGCTCTCAGTGGGAAGAGAATGAAAAGGAAGGAATTATGAGACAAGGTAGGAACGAATACAATTCTGCACAAAGGGTACGTTATCACAATACTCAATGATGAGGAGCGGGAAAAAGAGGATTGGTTTTATGAAGAGGCAGAGCAGGGAGGAGATAGTGAGGAGAGTGGTCGGGGGAAAATTTTAGGGTGAATGTGCTTATCAGGAGTCTTTGCGAGGGAGGAACTGGTTGGCGGCTGGGGAGGTGGTGGCAAGGAAAAATAATCAGGAACCGAAAGACAAAGGGAGTTTATTTCTGGAAGGTGAAGTGGGAAAGAGATTTTGCTGGGGAGAGGATTTGAAATGGGGAATACTCGAAGGTTTGGGGAAGAGGAGAGGTATGGAGACAATGCCTGGAAAGAAATGAATGGGAAAGAAGTGAGCCTTGTAAGGAATTGAGAGGGTAAAGGTCGTTTAGTGTGTGGGTGGGGGAAGAAGAAGAACGGGGAATATTACTGAGTAGAGGGTTGTTGGAGAGAAGGGGACTTAAGGTTTAGCGAAAGGGTGAGTTGGTGGTGGAGGTCTTGCGGCTGCGGGTTCGTTTTTGTGAGGTGAAGTTAGAGGAAAGGTGGAGAGAAACAGGAGGAAATTCTAGAAAGGTAAAGGCTAGTCGGGGAGAAACAGGGTAAGGAGACTACGGAATTGGGAAAAGCAAATGACGGGAGAGGATAAAGGAAGGGATGGTTGGAGAGGATGATGAGATGGGAATAAAACGGTTGATAAAGGAAATGAGAAAGCAGTGGGGACGTAGCAGCAGGTGAAGCTTGAGAGAAACAACACACTCAGCAGGTAAAGAAGAGAAATAAAGAAGATACGGAACGAGATAAGGAAAGTTTTAAGAGAAAATTCTTTTTAAAAAAAAGTGAAGCAAGAGAGAGGGAGTAAGGGAGTGAGACAGGACCGTAGGAGGCTGATGTTGAAGGATGGATTAAAAACAAACTTTCCTCGCACGGGGAAAGAAGATCCACTACCAAACAGAGATGGGTTCTGGCGTTAATACTACCACTTATTCCAGTCACAGATACGCGACGATCGAAGAATATATAGTACATATATATATTTCCCTTCTTTTACGACTGGCGATTCTTCGATACTTCACTCAACAAAAAATATATAAAACTGTACGCAAGTGAACTATCCGGGGCACCCGGGTAGAGAGAAAAAAACACTCCGAGCCATCAAATTATACCGTCCCTTCAGATTTTTACTGCCCAGAATGCCAACCATAAAAACGACACCAAAGTTGGAAATTGGGGCACGCGCACAGTGTGTATTGGAACCTTAACGATACCTCCAAGTCACGGGTTTAAAAAAAAGGAAGAAAACTTTTCGTCCAAGGAATAATAAAAAGACGTAAAAAAGGACCCTTTGAGGATCACAGTCGAGGAGATGGAAACGACTCGGGAAAAAAGCCCATTCTTAAAACAGAAAGAGAGAGCAAGCACCTTTAGCAGATTGCCTTAAGAATCCTGGTTAAAATAAGAAGTCCAAAAAAGACTTTTGGCGGATGGTGTGAAGACTGAGAAAAAGGGTTTTTGAGGGGGGATTGAGAAGAAACTTATTCAGGTTTATTGAGAGGGTGGTGTAGGAAAAAGGGTGCAGTGTGGGAAGGGGTATTTCTCCCCACGCCCGCCGTGAGGAGGAGGAGAGGAAGAAAGGGTATCCCCTGCAAGGAAAAAAAAGTCTCTAGGTTGTATATATGTAGTAGGGATGGAAAAAGAGAGCGAGCTGAGAGGGAGGGGAATGGAGAAAAGTGAAAGGAAAACCAAGGATATGAGGGGTTAGAGAGGGGGTTACAGGGTGGGGCGAATAAGGGTATCTTTTCCCAGTCTCCTCTCGTATCAACCTCCTCCTGCCCCTCCCCCTTCCCACCTCAAAAAACCCGCTTTATCTATCCCTTATTCCTCTCCCCCCCTTTCAACCTTGTATCCCTCACCGCGCCTAACTGGCTCACTCTATCGCAAGCTGGCCCGACGGTGGCAGCTGCCGCAGTGTGGATCTCCTGGGAGAAGGCGCGGAGCGACGGTGGCTCGGGTGCAGGGCGCGGGCACCACGGCCACGCCGGCGCGGTCGGAGACTGCAAACGGCGGCACCATCACACACACCCACATATACACACGCACACACGCAATAACACGAGTGGGCACGCACACTAGGGAGCTAACTCACGCACTCCGGTGGGGAGGAGCGGGGAGTCCGGCCGGGGGGTTCGTCGCTTCCCGTGTTCGTTCGCGGGGTGGGGGGGGGGCGTAGATAGAGAGAGAGGTTGGTGGGTCGGTGGGAGGCAGAAGAGAACGCAGATGTATCCGTGAAGGAAGGAGTATATACTACGGTGCGTGCGTGAATGAACAAAAAAACAAGTGACGAATGCGGAGCGGAGCTGCCAGACCACGAAGACACCACCGCAGGGTTCTTCAGTAAGTCCACATGGATGTAGATGAACGAGAAAGCTTGACACAGAATCTTCCACTCCAATACATCTTCACCGGTCCATCGACGAGAAATTTAGGATATATTACTGACTCGAATCTCGGATATCGTTTTCTGCAATGTTGTCTAACACGGGTTGAGCGGAAGAAAAAGACATGTCATTGAGTTCACTCGGATGTAGACGATGGGTCGGAAAAAATGTTTTTAATTTTCCTCTTATTTTCGGGTCCCTCGACGAAAATTTGAGACTAGTGTCGACGACTCGAACCGAGACTATCTGTTTTAAGGGATGCCGTTTCACATGGGTTGAGTTAAGAACAGTTTTCTACGAAGTTCACTTGATGGTGAAAATGGGAACAATGTCCTTCACACCTCTTCAAAGCTCTCCTTCGCCGGCGAAAATTTGAGTTTATATAAAATTAGATGGTCCAAGGAGTTGTTCAGTCTGTGGGTGACGGTAAAAGGATGCCTTTTCGATGCGCGAGTTGGGAGGAAAATACGAGTTTTTCACTGCGCCCACTCAAATGAAGAAGAAGGTGGGTTGGATTAAAATCCTTCACTCCTCTTCAACGTTCCCGGCACGTCGACGTAATTTTTTTTAATTTGGAGAAAATATCTCGACGGCCCCCACAGATGGTTCGATGACTCGTGGGTAACCGGTTGAGGGAATGTCCATACGCGCGCAGGGTTTAAGGGAAAGACAGAACGTGTTTGCGGGTTAGGTTTTGGTTTCTGAGGAGAGAAAGAGAAGAGGGTCGAGGATGCGACCCTGTGGGACCGGGTTGCCCGAGCGATCTGAGGGAAGCTCACTGGAGTCGACGGGATGGAGGGCAAGATCCCCTCTCCCCTCCCTAACTTCCCCTCAAATGCCCCTCCTCTATAATTCCTCCCCTCCTCCACCCACCTACCCCTCCGTCTGCCGTATTCCAGCCTCCTGTGCCGGAGAGAGAGAAAGAGAGGAGCCCAGCCGGCCGTTTCCATGGCAACGCTGGAGCCAGCATCCCTTCCCTATCCTATCCTACGCTGCCTTCCCTACCCCTACCTCCACCACTCTCGCCCGCTTCACTGCGGGGGTGGTAGATGAATGGCCTTTCTCGGATAGGAGCAAGTTGCGAGGGTTTCGTAGGAAGAGAGGAGAAAGGAGAAGGAGAGACAGAAAGGATGTACGGAATGGAGAGATAGAAGAGAGAATTAGAAAGGAGTAGGAGAGCACACACTCAACCGGCGCGGCAGCTGAAGAGGAGACAGAAGAGTTAGGCAAAATGGACAGGGCTAAAACAGTTTTTCTTCTTTTCCTCTCACCATTCTTTCTCATTTCTTTGATAATGTATATGCCACTTGGCATGATTTACTAACAAAATTATGATACGTATATTAGGTACTGATATAAATTCAGACTTTTTCAGTTTGTTCATATTTTTATTGGTATAGGAAACGCTACTGGAATTAATTCTTCTTTTTTTATCAAACTTTAAACGTTGATTTTACTCTCTTGAAATCTAAAAGTCTGTATGAAATTCGTGAAATATTATTTAGGCATGCGACTACTCTTATAGTGATATAGAAGAGAAATGGAGAGGATACAGAAGAGTGAGGCAAAATGGAAGTACTAAACAGTTTTTTCTCCTGCCCTCTTTCCATAATCCCGCTCATTTCCTTAATAATATATGTTTTAGTGTGAATAGCTTTTTAACTGCAATGATTATATGAATATTATAAACGTGTATTATTGCTTTTCCGGATGATTTTTGTAACCAATTACCACAAGTATTATTATAATTAAATTTAAACAAAACGTAAAACCACGTCCTATATGTTGAAATAATAATACGCATTCATAATTCAAACCCACAACATCAGGTTTGCAGGTAAGGATTTTCCTCAACCACCACGGATACTGAAAAACACTGAAAATTCAAAACAGTAGTATATAGTAGTAAACATTTTTTAGTATCTGGTAACCTTATTTCCTTTTCCTTGAGATGTATCAGTCTATATTTAAATCTTATTGTTGGTAAGTAATATTAAACTATAAAATCTTAGTATGCAGTGTGAAAAGTGTCATGAAAAAATGAATGGGGGAATTAGAATGAGCAGAAATGCACTCAAATGACCCGGCAGCTGAATATTAGATAAGAGTGAGGGTAAGAAAAGGAATAAAATTTTACATTCCTTTCTTCTACCCTATTCAATCTTTTTCATATTTTATTTGCGTATTTTACTGGGAACATTTAATTTGTTATTTTATTACAAATTGGGCGAAGTGGTATCAACACATGCTAGGAAGTAAGAAATCATTTGGTGTAAGGAGCATGCTCTTTTACGACAGCGAAGTTTGGCCGATAAAAGCAGCGGCACAAATAAGATGCAGAGCAATGGAAGTGTGTTGCTATAGACGGGTAGTGAAAATCAAATAGAGTGAGAAAATCACCAATAAAGAAGTCCTCAGAAAGGTATGGGAGAAATAATATGCTTTAAGAAAGTAATAAATACAACTAATTGGAGACATAACACAAGAGAATATTAAAAATATAAATGGGGAATAGAGAGAATTGAAACTATTTCCGAGGAAGACCAAGGGTGTAATACGTGATGCAAATCCTGTAGGCATTTTTAATGTAGAATTATTAAGAAATACAACAGTGGAAAGCCGATTCAAGATTTGCAGGAAACCAAACTTAAGACTGAAGACCTAATGATGTTGCAAATGATAATGACCGGAATGTAGGGACTAGAATAACTGCGATGGTATGAATAAAAATAATATAATTCGATGCTTTTATGAATGCACCAAACAAGTTATGAAGGACGTCAAAGTGAACCAATATGTAAGAACGAAGCGGTTTGCGGATAGTAGAGTGGAGTGTAGGGAGAGCTGCTGTAAACTCATCTTCGAATTGATGACTGCTGATGATGATGTTTCTTCTAATTTTAACTGTTTAAACTGACTAAGGTACGTGAATTCAATTTTTACGTTGATAATTACTTTGTAACGATTGCTCCTGTTATGTAACATCTTGAATACGCTACGAGCATTTAGGACCTGGCAGAGAAAGATTTAATTCGCGAATAAATAAAATACAAAGGAAAGCCATATGCTTCATTCAAAACTGATAAGATGGAACAGAACATGATACAAAGCTGATGAAAGGACTAAATGGAAGGCTACTAGAGACTCAGAGGCTACACGCTAGACTTCTTGATAAATTCGTATCAGGCAAGCAACAGTGCAACAAGAAGGATATGAGATTGACCCCGAACTGTATCTCTAGAGCTGACAAAAACGACAAAATAAGAGAGAGATAAACTGCCGAAATTATTGACACAAAAATTCTTATTCCCACGCGCCATTGGTGATTATGACAAAATCAGAGTGTTACACAGACATAAAACACACAGTCTATATCCAATTCACTTCTTTCGTCTCCCTCTTCATTTTCCCTATCCTCTCCCCCTCATATGGCTGGTGTCCTAACACCCCCTGCCTTACGCCGCTGTTGCGGCTCGCAGGGTAGAATGTAGGCGTAGCTGAATCTTCATTCAACTGTCTTGAGGTTTTGCCATCCGTAGTTATTTTAAGTATTGTTACATGTTTGACCAACATGAGAGGAGGAGTTAGGTGGAAGAGGTGACTCAAGGGTATATTCTCGCTCCATGACATAAAAACACCAATTCCATCTATTACACATATCTATATCTCCATATTTATCCACCACCCTCCTTCCTCCGTTCTCCTCCTACTATTCTCTTTCCCACTTTTCGCTTCTCCATCTCCCTTCCCTCTCGCTTTCCCCTCACAGCCTCTTCAGCGAACACAATAAGCGCTTGGAGGGGAAACTCCTGGCCACCCAGCCGGAAAAAGATCATTTGCGTACCTTCGTAGCATTGTTCTCATTATCATCAACTTCGAATTATATCGAGAGCACCCTCTCACTCAATAGAAAGAGTGAGAGGGAGAAAGACAAGGGAGTAGAGAGAAGCGAGGATATTTTTTAAAACAAGCGACGCAAGCCCTCCGTGTTTCGATTTTACAACGGTACGTTTATGGTGGGAGGAGGGTGCCAGCCGTATCTTAATAACGCTTTTAAAAGGTGTTCTGGGTCGTGATTACACATCCAATAATACAGACAGGAATTTCGTATGCAGTATATATATTCTTCCAACAATTTGAGACACTCAGTTTTGCCTTTATGTACTTATATATGCTATCCCTTGATTTTTAGCCATCGAATCAAGTACGAAGAAATTTTGATCTTTAAAGTAATGCCTAAGTTGTAGGTGTAGATGCCGTTGGTGGTTTAGTCGTTTTGCCTCTCAAATTTGTCAATTCTCAAAAATTTGTTTCACTTATCCGTCAAATATATTTAAATATATTTTGATAATGTTCAACGCACCAGAAGTGAATGCCAGTACAATAAGATTGAAATACTCAAATATTACCATGAAAAACCAGTGATAAATAATGGAAATAATCTTCTAGATGTCACCCAAATTCCCAACACATAAAATAACATCAAATCAAAGTGATTCAAGTACCTAGAATGTGCCCAATGCGTTCATAATTTGATAATAGGTCCAGTTTTCTCTTTCCAAATTTCCAATGACCAGAAAGCCCACTGTCACACACCTTAGAAATAGTTTCTAATACATTCTAAACGTTGATAATTTACTTTCATCCATTTTATCAAGCGTACAGATATTTTTCTCATAGTTTTATTGAGTAATTAGTTGGCTGTTAAGTAGTCATACCCAGTAGCACTTAATAGTTCTCAATGCCTGACACTGAACAAGGATGATAACATGGAATAATTATAAATGAAAGAAAGGAAAACCTTTTGTAACATTCTTGGCCCGGAAAAATTAAAGGGTGGTAAGTACTCGGAGGAAACGAATAAATGAAAATCTCTTTAAAAAATGAAGAATATCAGAATTACAATGCGCAAGAGAAGACCGTGAAGTTATATGGACATACATTCAGAATGAGTGAAAGTAGACTGAAAAATAAAATCTTTAGCTATATCACCAAATTGAAGACAAAAACGAAATGGATTGAGCAAACAACGGATCATATGGAGGAAGTTGGCGTCTATCTATAATATATCACAGAGCATAGAACAAAGAGTGTTTTCGAAGGAAGATTGTGATGGATTTCGGGGGCTCCAGAAAATAACTAAGTTAAAAGGCTAAAAATACCTTGTAAGAGGAAAGGAGGAGAAACCACAGCGGAAGAACGGAGAAATATTGTGAGAAGAAGGGAAAGGCAGCCAAGAAAACCAGTTTTCCGTGGTCCATAATTGGCCATACTCGAAAGCGAAGAATAAAAAAAATTATGAAAAGAGTATGAAAATTTGAGAAAAACGTGGGGTGCAGGCAGCCCATGATAATTAAGGAGAAGTAAAGAGACCACTTCCACAATTAATGCCATTTGCAATGCACTGAAATTGGTTGTGAATTTATCCGGATTATCTACTTCTATTATCTACTGCCTGCGCCCTACGTTTTCTCTTCAAGTCTTACAAATATCTCCATAGCCACTAAAAATTCACCCTCAAAAATTTAGAAGAGCCCAGGGAAAATTATTTTATACTTTTTATTTCGTTTTAATAACGTGGTGTATTAAAAAAAATTATTTAATTAATTACTTTCTGCTTTTTAGTCTTATGCCCGGGTGAAAGTTTGCAATCGATTTTATAGATAATCTTAATGAGACTCTGACAGGGACACAAGAAATTCCCGATGTATTTCAGACTCGGTTCAGCTGAAATTATTTGGAATTGAAATAATTAATTAATCGTTAATTTATTAATTAATTGTTATATCATGTAGCTAACATTGCATTGTCATCAACTTCTGAGCTATGGTTATAATTACAAGCCTCTAATAGCACATCAGGAAATATGTTAATTAATTAATTGCTAATTAATTAATCAATTGTTATAATAGATAGCTAATATTAAATTGTCACCCATTTCTAAGCTATGGTTAAAATTTCAATTCTCTAGCTGATCGGGAAGTTAGTTTAAACTCGGTTGCAATATTCCACCCGGACAGATAGACAGACATGACGGAAACCGAACTAATAAAAACGTGGTAAAAATAGATCCAGTTTTGTGCATTCATGCCTCAAATCATCACGCAATTAGTCGTTTATTCAAAATTTGGCTTACATCGACGCATTGTACTACAGAATGAAAAGTCGTGTGATTTTAAGTTTGGCCATTGTACTATGAGAATTTCTTCCTATGACTACAATGAAAACGGAGTGCGCGCATATAATCCAATTCTCAAAATATTAACAGACCCTCATCCTGATCAATACCCCTAAAATACAGAGTCAACTAGACTCTAAGGAAAGGGATCTATGGCATGGCGCACAAATTGTAACATGATCGAAATTCAGACACTACGCACTAGGCAGAGTATGGGAACTATGCTACGCACCAATGGGAATCGGGAGCAGAGTCCATGTGCACTAGACAATAAAAGAGCTTCAATAATCGCATCCACGATTCTTGTTTTTGTGTTGATTTTCAGCAAATCGTCACAAATGGATAACCTAAAGTTTTTCATTATTTTATTCATTTAATAATATAGCGGTTATTGGTAGGTTTTAATGGAAGACAGTAAAATAATCCAGATTTTTATATGTGCAGGGCTCTACGACCCTCTGGTATTCCTTTTTTCATTTCAGCCTACGTCCTACCTATCTTAATCCCGTCCATATAACATATTCTCTTTCTTTCCCATCCCCGCTTGCAATTCATCCTTCCCACTGTCAAGGCTTTAAGTATTCCATCGTCTCTTATTGCTTCTTCCAGCCACTTACTCTGCCTCCCCCTAATCTCATCCACAAGTTACCTCTCCTCACCAACCATGTCAAGAACTTCCTCATTTTTCTTATTTTCCGTCCACCGCACTTTCTCCACCCTCCTCCACACCCACATCTCGAGCGCCAGGAGCCTATTCTCGTCCTCATTTCTGTCCCTGTAGTATTTTCGTTTAACGTGCTTCGACGACTAAGGTCATTTCGCACCTACTGTCTGCCACGCGCAGACAGGGGCAACAGCACTCGGACGAACCGGAGGATCACCTCTCCAAAATTTCTTTCCCATGCAACGCTGAAATCCATATCGAGCTCTTCACCAGTCTCTTCTTTATATCCTTATCCAAGGTCTCCGTCATCAGCTCCCTTCTATTATAGAACGCTTCCATCGCTAATGCTATTCTCTGCCTCTTGTCTATTCCTTTGTTGTAATGCCCATTTTCTTCTGCGTACTATCCAATTAATTAAATTCCCGTATTAGCTCCAGTTTGTGCACTCCCACTTTTATGGTCATCCTCCCTTTCTTTGTCCGAGAGAATCTCATTACTTTTGTTTTATAACGATTTATCTCCATTCCGTAATTCCTGAAGTGAAATTCTATCTAATTTACGAAAGCTTGCAATCCCTTTGATGATCGACTTACCATCGCCTAGTCATCCACGAATGTAACCGACTTAATCAGCCGACCTACTTTGATTCCGGCATCTAGTCTGTCCATGCCTCTCTTACCATTTCCTCAGCATAAATTTTAACTAGCAAAGGCGGCAACGGACACCCTTGCCTTATCCCGCGACCTATCCTCACTCTTGCTTTACCCTGACTCTTTATATTTGCATCGGGGGCAGAGACACAAGAGAGAAATTGCTCGAAAAATTATTGAGCATTACTTATGTGAGTTAATGCTTTTCCTGATAATTATAATTGATTATTGTTACATGTAGTGCATGCTTGTGAGGCTTCTCCTCATAGCAATCATTAGCGATTTATACTAATGCATAATTAGTCGTAGTTACACTAACTTTAGTGTATAGTGCTATGCATATTGGTGACTACTCACCCCCTGCCACACACACCTGAGGTGGCTCGCAGGGTATTTTGTAGACGTAGATGAATTGAGGACTCGTGAGATGGCATTCATTTGGATTATAAGGGAATTTGAAACGCCCGGGCTAAATTTGGCCTGCTTACCTCTTAGTAGTTATGCATGTGCACCGTCGCTGAGAGCGATTCTCTACCAAGACATATTATATATATATATATATATAATTTCTTTGTGTGCCCTCACGCTGCGTCCTTTGAATGAATCCTCATTTATGAATTAATCGGGTCGGTGTGGTGGTGGTTCCCAGAGCACTGGTCACCACCACTACACCGACCTTGGGCTAGGATTCGAATGAGGGTCTAGGAGGGGCGGAGATTTTTCCGATATCCTTGGGAGCCAAATAGAGAGAAATTCAAGAGCACGTCTTCTTCTGACGGATGGAACGTTGTGGACTGTGGACCCTTAGGTGTCTTTTGTCTAGCATGAGCTAATGTTGACGTCAGGTTTTTCTCTACCCTTACTCAATTCCCCCAGTAACCCTCCTATTCCCAACCTATCCACCTATGTTTAAGGCATAATCGAACTCTATAAGCAATAGCTTCCCCAAATAGCCAACCCCCCTAATTTACATTTAGTCTGGTACCTATATCAGTTATTTCCCTAAAGTCTTTATCCCATTAAAACGGCAGTAATCCCTTTATTCTTACTTAATTCATTCATAAGTTTATGGCTAACTATGAACTCCATCCATTAAAGGTCGCTGTTAACAAGGAAATATTTTTTTCATACACGAATATCACTTTCAAAAATAAGACTGAACAGAGGCTTCGGGAACTATTCCATTAAAAATAGAACTAGTTGTGCAAATCTATCATTTCCTTAAGAGTAGAAAAGAGATCCTCTGAGAATCGTTCTTCAATAGCATACTTCATTAATTTTCTTAAGGAATTTAAGTCGGTTCAGAAACATCAAGAAAGAAAAACTCCCATCGTAAACGTTGCAGTAGTCTTTATTTAGTAGAGAGAAGGGTTTGCTCATTAATTTTAAGCAAGGATAAAATTACAGGGTAGCATTTAACCACCAAAAGCCACTCAATTTTGCAAACAAAAAGGGCCCCTCGGTCACAAAAAGCCGATATAATGATCGCTGAAATCTCGTAATTACCAATTAGCACCTGTTTGATACACCACCACCAATCCGTTTTGTTTCCACCAAAAAAGACCTCGGAAACACTATTCGAATCGAAATATCAAAAGTCGGGCAAAATGTTTCGGTCACGCCAACGCCGCAACCAACCTTGTTTTAGGGTCCTGCGGATTTTAATTGTGGTCATGGCCGCCAATGCTGCCATAAATTAGAATCCAGCCAAACGATTTTTATTCAAATATTAACGATACGTGGCAAAAAAGAGCAAGTAACTTCAGCCACACTTCCTTATATTATATCGCTTGTTCGAGCTCGATATATACAACACTTGCCACAAATAAAGTGCATCCCTCTATCGTCTCACGCTCAGCTTTGTGGAAGTTCATTTCATAAATGAAAATAAAAACTTTGTTACATTCAACTAATTTATTTTCCGGTACAACTAGTTTCGACGCAGCGGCGTCATCTTCAGGTACCTGTGACGAACTAGTTGTGCCGGAAAATAAATTGATGAAATATAACAAAGTTTTCCTTTTCATTTATAAAGTACATCCCGTTTAAAAATACATCTACTCAACAACAAAGCTGTTAGTGCTGGGTTTAAGGCAGCAAAAAATCGAAGCGATATCATTGTGATACAAAATACTGGCTTTACGGATAGGTTGCCGGTCAACGACGCCAAATTTGACTACAAAAGTAAGGGTGACACCGTGAAGTACCTTAAAATTTGTCAAAACAGCGAATTCTGTACTTCATTGTGCTTAAAGTTGCAAGTCTTCATACCATGAAAATGGCTTACATTGTAACTTTCTCGAAAGTAAAATAGCGATCTCGTGACAGCACTTTTCAAGGCAGCAGTCAGAAATGTGGGGAGGGGAGAGAACAAAGTAGTTGAGCACAGCACCTTGCGCTGTAATCACGGTTGATTTATAGAATTTAAAAATGAATAAACTTATATCATATTACTTGCTCCAATTGAGAATAGATAGTTCTGTTACATCTAGTTCGGCTACTTTATTTGTATTATTTCAATCTAGCCCTAAAAATAAACTAAATCAATCAATATGAACATATTTTTTAATTGAAAGTTTCTTTTGTAAAGTCCTCTTCTCCACGCACTATTAGCGGTTATAACCAAAAGCGTGACACTAACATAAGGTGTGCGTATGATAGCGTGACACATCGTTAACATGCAATTCACCTCTGTCCCCCTTCCTTTACCTTATTCCCTCCCCCTTCATGGCTAATGTCCTACGTGCCCTGCCACACGCCTCTGAGGCGACTCGTAGATATTAGCATGTAATTTTATAATGCACTAATACTCGTAATTTCTAATACATCTGCAGCATATAAAATGATGCGTCCTGCCCTACCCCCCTGCCACACACCCTTGAGGTGGTTTGCAGGCTACTATGTAGAAGTAGGTTTCCAAAGGGTACAAAATGCAGGGGGATTTGGACTGCCTAACGGCGGGGAACGTAATCACCTGAAAATCCTTGGGCCAGAAAACATTAAGTGCCGTGACAGGCACTGGCGGAGCCCAAGCCATGGGAAATACGATGGCAAACGAACTCTTATCGATGTGGTCATAACGGGAGCATTGTATTGTTAGCAATGGGCAACCACGAACGGCGTTGGGATGGCCACAAAAATAAAAAAATACTAAACATTCGAACGGAAAACGCGTTTTTAGGACACAATGTAAGGAAATGACAAGGAAAAAATGAGAGGATCGTTAACGGAGAATATGCCTCAATAAATAACCATGTTCATCTCTGCACGAGTCAAACATTTCAGATATAATCACCTCTTTTTGAACATTTTTATCTGGAAAATCAATCTTTTTTGTCTAAACCAACCTTCCTATGCTAATTACGGTAGAAGGGTTTCAGTTTAATCACAGGATCACGGCTTACGTCCATTTCATCATTTGCCATGAACAAAACATCATTATTTGTTGAAATTAGAAATATCCAATATTTTTTTTCTATGACCTGAACGGAGTAATAGGCAAAATAGTCAATGTACGGAAATGAAAAATAATCTTCCAAAAATATGCGATACATGATACGATGACCTAACCCAATTATTCGACATATTAGAACTACGTTTAACGGGGTATTCTACTAATTAAAAAAAATAAGTTTGCCGTAATTGTCTCGAAAACTTAAATACTTAAATATAGTTGGTCACACTTCTCTACGGTGCTTGGTTTAATTGCTATTCATGTTGAAAGATGATGGTTTTGAATGATGCCAAAATGTACATAAGTGTCATCCACCCGTGACGTCAGCTGCCGCACCATGTCGATCGCCATGCCGGGAGAGCGTAGGTTTACGTACTCTTTGAAGCTTAGAAGAAACGTGAATATGGAGTGTATTAACTCTCTAGCCGTACATTATTAATGAATCATACTGTAATGCAAGGATATGTTTCGATTAATAAAAATGCAGCAACACGCAGTCAAGATATCCCTTTTTTCCTGAAGGTGGCAGACGTAGAAAGTGGTTTCAAGCAGCAAATCAGGGGTTTTTTTGTAATCTCACCTTTTTAATGGCTCTTTGCGGGAAGGTGGGAGATCTGTTTCGCTCTCATAATGATCGGCTCACGATCGGTCAAGGTCCGATTGTGGGTCTATTTCACGTTCCTGACGACAGGCGAGATGGAAATAATGAAATGCGGAGCCAAATGAAACGGATCAAGAGTCGAAAGAGCGGATGAATCACATAAATAGACCGGCAGTTCACCACTTGAGAGCCGAAGATGGGGCGGAGTTGAACTACAAAAAATTACGTGAATTTTCACATTTTATGACGTATTCTCACTTAAGTGAGATTACAAAATTACCCCCAACTAATATTTCTTAAATTGAACTGTAACAGCCCCTGGGAAGTCGTGACTAGGGTCAAAAAGTGACGGACCATGGAAATCGCAGAAAATTAATAATTAAGATGGCCCATAACGGAAAATACGCCTTAATAAATAACCCTGCAAAACTTCATTCGTCGAATGCTGTTGGGGATGTCAAGATAACTCATGGCACATTTTAACCCAACAACCCAACAATCAAACATCAATTTTACTCAATAATGATCTGTCAGCGTTGTTCTTAATAGTACCTACTGCTGAAAATATGTGGTACATGAAGAACCGAGCATTACCTCCTAGTATAGCTTTTAACAGTTTGATCGTTTAGAAATAAAAGCAATCGGTCGATTAATTCCGTATATTTGGGACATATTTAAAGAAAAATGCTCATTTAAATACACTATTTTTTTAGAAAACTTTGGGATTAGTCTAATACCACATGGATCACCTCTTCAAACACTTATGAGGTCTTCCTTGATTCACATTGTTACACGTATGGCCTTCAGTGATGGGTGGACTGCATACATGTTGGCTAGAATGAAAAAACTCAACTAAAAATGATTGAGCGTCATCTTCAGGTGAAAGATTATTACCGATATATTAAAAATGATTGAACACAAGGCCGAAGGAATACTGTCCCCCAAAACAAGTGAAAAATTCCACCTACCACAGTACTTTAACATTCCGTGGATTTTTTCGGTTCAAGCATTTCACTGCAATAATTGTAGGTATTATTTCGGCATATTGTGTTGCATAATTGACGCTCCATTAGAGGGATTTACTAGAAGTATTGGGAGAAAAATCTACATGACTTATTTAGGACCCACTATATCCCCATTCCGTTAAGAAGTATTGCTGCATTATAGCCGGTGAGGACTGCGAGACTTAACATTATTTTTACTCGAGATAAATCTGGCTCTAAGAAACTTGATGGCACCACATGAAGATACCTGATGCCGAGAAACGTCTTCGTAGATAAATTTATGATTAGAAAAGAGCAAGAATGACACACTTATTTTACCGCAAACAATTTACACAAAATAATTTTTTTGCGATTCTCAAGAGGAAAGATGAAATTAAGTGAATTGGTACAGGGGAGCTAACATTATCAGGATACGATAGCGATTTTTATTAGAAGTATTTTGTGGGAAAATGGCCCTGATTAAAAGATAAAACAAGAAAAATAGCGCAGTCGAAAGATGTATTTCAAAGAGGATAGTTAGAAATAAGAATCTCACAATAAGGACGTAAATAAGTGATAAATTAAGAGTTTAATAAAGATTTACATAAAAGAGGGTGAAATTCGTCAGGGAAAAAATTGTTTTATTTTAATAAAATCATTGTTATACACCCAGGAAACTTATTTTTGTAGAAATTTGACGAGCGTCTATAGAAGGCTTTCGAGATTTAAGCATAAGATGAATGGAGAAAATGAAAGAGTTAGAAAAAGACAAGTGAAGAGGGATTAAGGAAGGAAATGAAACAGAGAAATTCATTTAAAACAGAGAAATTCATTTAAAACAGAGAAATATAAGAGAAGTGGATGAGAGAGATTCTGAGAGTTTGTGGAACGTTTAATTAATACTGGAAATAGAGGAGTGTTCAGTAAGTGGAAAAAATTGAGGTTAAGATTTAGCCGAAGAGTTAAGAATACACGGAAGTAATGAGTTCTTTACTCAGAGTTAGTGTATATAATCACATTTGAGAAAGTATGAAAAGTATGGTGGGGAAAAATACGAGGGGATAATGAGTTATAAATGACCTTTTTAGCAGAACGAAATAATTAATAAAAACGGTAGCTTAGCATCATTCACGCCAAAATAGAACGCCGACCATGGTTTCATCAATTCAGTACCATTATCAAGGTACAGTTAAGATGTACAGGAAGGTATACATACCTTGTCCACTAAGGAGGAATGGGAAGGGTTATGGCGATGATGAGATAAAATGACAAGGTAAGTTAACAGGCAGTGTCCTTAGCGGCAGGTGTCCGTCACTTACTTTCGTCGGGAGAATGATTAACGTCTAAGGGGAATAGACATTTTACAAATATTGGTCAATGACCTAAGACCTCTTGGATGAGTCCAAAAGTTTGAGAATTTCTAAAACGTCCAATTTACATCCTTTGCACCGCGTATGCAATATTTCTGGGACAAAATCACCCTGATCACATTCTAAAATATATTTAGGGAAGTCGGACGTCGAGATATGTTGTTCGCAGCACTTTTAATGCTCGTCGACTCTAGTTTTTAGCTTTATCCCAGTTTTTCCAACGTATGTACATTCCTATAATAATGTTAACAATTTAAATAAAAATAAATACTAAATTCGTCAAAAACAGTGTAAAACGCCTTTGGTATTAAAGAAAATCTTCCTGTTGGGAGGAAATAGTTTGAATAGGGAAATAGTTGGAATCAAAAATAGTTCAAAGTTCCCGAGGACATACAGGATTTTACAGGATTCATACTTAAACATCCTCACTCTCCATATAATTAGGTACGTACAAAAGCTAAATAAGGTCCTGTTCGGAATGAGGCTGGTCTTTCATTGAATCATGAAAGCGCGAGAATTTCTCAGCATTCTTCATGTTTCTGATAGTTCCCGGCTTTACGTGACTAGGCAATTGACTAGTCCAGTGGAGGCGACTGATTCCACCGTGTTTTCTTCAGTTGAGCAGCTGACACCGGCCGAAACTGCCTCCACTGTTATTTCAAGGTTTAGATAAACTGTCTGCATTGTACTGTTAATTAATAAGCATGATCGTGGTGTGTATGATTTTATAATAATATAATTCCTATTTTTATAACGGGCTAAAAGGCCGATTCCAAAGTTGTACACAACCTTTAAAAAAATCTACGTGAGATCACAATTAACATAAAAACCTTTATAGAACATAGAGAAAATTACATGGACAAATCAGTTCATAAAAAGAAGGCAAAGACGTTACGTTGCCAATATAAACATTCAATGTATATGCATTAGAATACATTCAACTTGCATTCACATTTTTCGTAATATAATTGATATCAAATACTAAATTTGATAGGAGACAAAAACAAAATAATAATGAACAAAATATTAATTATCAGGGAAGTTAATTTTTTAAATTATCTTTCTAAGTATTTTCTCCTGAAGAAATTTGGTGCATATAAATACTTGTGGTAAGGGTGAAGTAATTGCATGATGGTAGCATAAAAACAATAGGGTGGATAAATGAATAATTTCAACGAAAACGTTTTATATCGTACAATTTGGTGAGTCTATTGCATGTTTATGTAGCATCAAATGGAAATAATTCAAGTATTAAAGCATGTAAAAACTTTTAATAATATGCTGCATTTATATTTTCCACTTCAGTTGCACCGACGTAATTATCCTTTAGTAAAGCAACAAATGAAATCGTGGATTCCCTGGGGTTCTTACTAGTAAAGAGGATTCTCTATGAGGCCCAAGTTACATATTTAAAAATTGACTTGTTATCGAAATTTTTTCCAATGACACTAATTAAAAACATTTTTCCTCATTTCTCGTCTTGAAGTATATCACAAAACGATTTTCACGGGGTTTTTTCTCCCATTGTAACAGTGAAAAAATATTTCCATTTTAATTAGGCCTTTCTTGGCAAACTTCTAAAGTATACGAGAGATGATAGGATTAATATGAATAAATTTGAAGGCGTGTGAACGATGAAAGGAAAGTCTACGGTAACATTGCGTGCATATCAATAAATGAGTGTTTTTACAGGAAATCGAAAATCGCAGTGTATAAAAATGTCCTCCTACCAACGTTATTACATGGCAGCAAAATCTGGGTGTGTCAGGATAAGCATAAGAGTAGGCTTAATTCAGACGGAATTGGGTAACTTAGATGTGTTTGCAGCGAAAGTATAAGAAATAAGATTAGGAATGAGTGTGTGATGAAAGTATTTCGGTTGGATGGTCCAGTAATAGACATATAAGAAAGAAGTGTGCTTCGCTGGTTTAGCCATGTTCAGAGAATGAATGAGAATCAAATAGCTAAACAGATATGTGACAGTGGAGTGAATAGCGTGAGAGGAAGGCTAGACCAAGAAAGTCCTGGGTCGAAGGAAATCTTAAGAAGAGGAATATTAGGAGTATAAAGAACAGAAGAGTGTTTATGATGGTAACTGAAGCAAATTAAGTATGCATGAATAGGTTAGATTAGAATAAATTATAAAAGAAAAGCCAAATTTATAAGCTTATTACCGACTAAACTCAGTAATTCAACCCGAAGGTTGGTTTTGATAGGTGAGAGTATATCTCACCCTGTACTAAGACATTGGGGTGTGATATTCGCCACGTTCGCCAGTTCCTTTTTCTCCAGATTCTCCACAAGTTTCTGAAAATCACATAGTCACACCGCGAGGATTTTTGGAGGGGTTGTCCAGAATGTTTTCACTCGGATTCGAACACGGGACCCTCAAATCGGTAGCCCATCGCTCTACCCACTAGACCACCAAGACCCCCAATTACAGAGTACTAAACTTTTTTTTACTGTATACCAACCCCGAATTGGAACGGCGTCAAGAGTATTTATGTATGTACACATGCATATGTACATTACATTAAATAAAATTATATACACACACATTAAATATACATGTTTCTTACCCATAACTACGTAAGAATGGGAAAGCTAAGTAAAAACTAGTCGCTTGAACGTCCACAACGGTGATCCTCTCGAGTGTGCTACCTCGACCCTTTTGAGACACGAAGTCATTAAAAGAAATAAATTGAAACTCGCGATCGAAAAATACCACTCGATCACTTGCCCGTAACCATAGCAATCATTATTAGCGACGGCTGAATTTAACAAGAATTGCCGTCGAGAGATTTTGCGTGAATACCGCTCGGGAATCCGAGATTCTTGGTTTAGAAGAGGGAAATACATTTCCGAGAAGACTGCTCTCCACAGCTCTTCCTCCTCTATGCTTTTATCAGCCGCGACAGGCAAACGTTATTTTTTTTTGTCCTCCCGTCTCACAGTGGGCGTTTTTATGCGTGGGTTGTTCCATTGAATTTGCCAGCCTGAGTCCTACCCACGTAGCTTCCGTCCTTCTGCTCCGCTGCAACAACCTTCTCCCACTTACCTGGAATTGTGATTATTCTCGGTGCGGTTTTTTTTTCTACAGCCCTCAACCTTAATGATAGTTTCACAACAAAGAACCAGTAGTGAATTGGGATAGTGGAAGCTTCATTTTAGGAGTTATCAATCCCACTTGGAGGTTAATGAGGCAATTTTTAAAATAAATTTAATATCTCCTTTAGAATAAATAAATTCTAATTAAAAAATTTCTATCGTCGTTTGCTTCGAAATTTTTAATTTTTTGCATTCAGTGACATAACACGCATAAACAAATTTGACATTATAAGACATTAACCCAAGGGTTATCCTTAGTTGTCGTAAACGTAAACGATGGTAAACAGCGATAAATAGTAAGAACAAAATATGACCCATGACTGCGACTACTACAACGAACGTTTTTTTTAAATAAAAATACTGTATCTAAAGATACCTGGAGATGACGCCGCTGCGTCGAAACTAGTAGTACCAGAAAATAAATTGGTGGAATAAGACAAAGTTTTTCTTTTCATTTATAAACTACTGTATATCGGAGTCCCGATTTACCAAAGTTCCGTTCTATCTTAAGTGCGTATTTTGTTAGGTTGCCGCATTATTGAGTCGTGTGTATGCAATGTTATATAATTTTTCATTGCTTTATCAGATTTCTAATGCTTATTCAATTGAATTGATCAGTCAGTGATAGGATACCATTCCTGTCAATATTTTTTAACAAAGATGCCACGACATGATCAGAGAAAAGAAGTCAGAACTGAATCTAGACAATTGGTATACATTAATGTAGGGAAAAAGGAAATATTTTGTTTGAGGGAGTAATTTTTTCAAAGTCTTCAAAGTGATTTTTTCAATGTAAATATATGCTGTACAACAGAAAGTCGTAAAAATAGCGTGTCTATTTTTACAATATGAATACACCACACGACCCTTTCGTATTATTATGGTTTTCGATTATCCCAAGTGACCTCAGTCCACATGAACTCATGTAATCGAGACTTGTACTGTAATAAGATGCAAGGATAAACCGTAGGCAAGCTTACCACAGATAAATAAAACTTTGATCACGGTTAAGGTTTCAATCTTAATACATCGCCATCGCAATGATGATATATCAAAAATGTAACCTAGATCGTGATTAAAGTTTTAATTATAAGTGTAACATTGCACGCGGTTTTTCGCTTCATCATGTACTAAATTCAACTCCATATTGCCATGTTCATCTGGATTTGTTCATAACGCCAGCGTTAGAACTTATATGGGTTGGTACCACGTGTGTACCATATATATTGATTTTTAAAGAAAAATATTGATACATTCCAATTGGTAGTTCCATGAAGTGTGTATAATAACAGTGATATTATATATTAACAGTGAAATCCAAAGATCCATAGCATGTTCTAAGTTATTCCTTCGTGAAGTAGTTTATACAAATCATACCGTACTTACCCACCACTTCACTCCTATTCGGGGCAAGCATTGGCAAAAGAGCTTAATTCACGGAGTAATTGCTAGAAAACTGGCTTCCATTGGAACCATTTCGTCCATACTGCCCTATCCTCGCAAACCTCTTCTTCTTCTGCCACATTCATGCACTGCTTCACACAGGCTCTCCTCTATTCTTAAGGCACCCAACATTCCTCCTCTTAATGATCTCTTCCATCACATTCACCCATGATTTCTCAGTCTACCCCTTCCTCTTACCCCATTCACTCCTCTATCACATGTCTGTTTAATTATTCGACTCTAATCCATTCTCTCCGCATCAACCAACCAACGAACCAAACACGCTCCTTTCACAAGCATACATACATAAGCGGAGCATCCATTTCACATTCATTCATGACCTTTCATTCCTTATCCTATCTACTACTTTTACCGCAAGAATTTCACAGATCTCTCTGTTGATACACACTGAATTTCGCTTACACTCGTGTTTACCCTAGCATACCAGGGGGGTTATTTTGTAATCTCACCTTTTTAGTGACTCTTAGTGGAAAGGCGGGAGATCCGTTTCCCTCTCTTAATGATCGGCACACGAACGGTTCGTGAATTGTCGAAGCTTCAATTACCTTATATCAAAGATGCCGAGACTAGCGAATACCCAGATTGCTCAACATATTACGGAAGATATCTTACACTGTACATACCACGAAAATCTAAATACAGTCAAAACTACAAGCGACGTGTAAGCGATCACTCAATATTTAAAAAAATTAAGTGCATCTAATTAGTGTTCGATTCACAAGCACGGGAAATATCTACCATTAACGTAGATTTTAAGGCAATATTTGTTAAAATTATTAATTTTTGGTATATATAACTGAATTCCATTCTCCATACACTGGCGGATAGGCACACGAAAACAAAGGTATCAGCAACATTGTTTGGGAAATATTTATATGAAGTATATACACAGATAATTCAAGCTAATAATAACATAAGCATTGCAAACAAAGCATACCTTCAAGTGCTCAATATATTAGAGTTGAAAATGCTGAAGTTCTTCACGTTTAGCAAATTACAACAATACGATTTAAAATCGTTTGTATCTTTCGCGCCCTTGTTTATTTTCCAACTCAAGCTTCAAGTGGAAACGATGGTGGCTCCATGTCACGTTCTTTATGACAGGTGAGATGGAACTAATGGCAGGCGGAGATAATGATACGGATCAAGAGTCGAAAGATACGGATAAGAGCGGATGAATCGTCTAGAAGACCAGCACATGACCGGCAGTTCACCGCTTGAAATCCGAAGATGGTCACGCCGCCTGGGTGGCGGAGTTGAACTACGAAAAAGTGACATTATATGACGTATTCTCACTAAAGTGAGATTACAAAATAACCCCCCAGGTACCCGGTGTGACAGTACACTGCATATACCTCCTAGAGGTGGGTTACGGGAAACGGTAAGCTGGCTCTCAAGGTATTTAGAAAAGTATTTTAAATTTAACATAAAATGTTATCTTTATTTTATAACTAAATATAAGCCACGATAAAAAAGTTTGGAGGATTATCAATAAAATCCACTTTTCTAGGTCCAAAGCCGAGTACTATGCTCTTATGACTTTGCCTACCACGAAAGGGAACAGTATGATGGGTAAGTATGTATGTGATTAGCTCTATAAACCAAATTATCATTTTATTGTTAGTTTGAATGAATAAATGAAATTTCAACTGATTATCACTTTTTGATAATGTTCCTTGAATCTTTATTCGGCAGCAATACCTACCGCGGAAGGTATTTGTATTCAAGTGCATATATGTATTTGAATTATTTTTTCACTTGTATTCAAGGAGTCTCATTAAATTCGATTACGCTCGGAAGTAAAACTAGCGCAAACAACGACGATCAACCTCAACTTCTTCAGCACAGAAAATTCTAAACCAGGAGATACGGGTTGTACTTGAAAAATAATGATTGTGTTTGCCCTTCTGATATTTTCTCCTACTTCTTCTTTCTTCCTTATATGCCTGGGGCTTGTTATTTGCCAAGAGTTATATTGCATCCTTCCTCATTCCCCTCTGTCATCAACCTCTTCTCATCCCTTCCAGTTCATTGTCTCTACCTATTCTGACAATTCACTCTCATCCTGGATTCTACTGATATGTTCATTCCATTCTCTTCCTGGTGAAGCTAACCATTCGGTTATTGACTTCATTTCGCAAAACTCTCTCGTACTCTCATTCCTTCCTCAAAATGTGAGGCTTAAAATTTTCCTCGGTGCCTTCATTTCCACGACCTCCAGCTGTTTTTGGATATGTTTTCTAACAATTTCTGTTTTTTTGTGCATGCGAGAATAAGCATTATCACCGGTATATCCATATTTTTTCATCCTGTCACAGATTGCGCAATACTGAACTATTCCCATATTGAACAATGACGGAAATCAGCAATTCTACTGCCTTTGATAATTTACTCCATTAAGCGAATAGTTTCAGGCTTGACTTTGTGGAACTCTTTCATAATTAAAGAAGGAATAAAGTTTCAAATCGTATTTATCCACACTGTTTTAATGACACTACCGACCCAGGTTTCAACGGTTAACCGTTGAAACCTGGGTCGGTATTATCAATAAAACAGTGTGGATAAATACGATTTGAAACTTTCTTCTTTCTGTAATTTGCTCCTTTATTCTCTTTTTCTTTCAGTCCCGAGCTTTTTATTGTTATACCCAGATACTTTGTCTCAAGAACTTGATCTATTATTTGACCATCGACTACCAATTTAACATCAAATAGGGACTTTAGCAATTGCCACGGCCTACGTTCTCTAAGGGAAGACCTTATAATGCATGCTATTTAATGAAATAAATAATGTAGAAAGGTATGTGGGTATGTTTATACCTTTCAGGATGTGCATGTCGATAAAAAATTAAATCAGTCAATTAACCATTACTATGAATCCCCAACAGACGTATTCATTTACCATGGAATTAAGTACCTACTGAGTCGCCATTAATGCGCTTCCACGTAGTACTACTTAATTCACTAAATTCTTTCATTAGAAATCAATATTTTGCGGAAGTGCTTATTTATCATTGCTGAGTATTAATTTTATAAGGATTCTTTCCTAAATATCAACGGTAACGGGCACTGATCCACTTCACTGCTTTGTCACTTACGCTGCACCAAGGGCACGACGAAAACATTAAGGAAAAGGCTATTTTTGAGAATATCGGGCTTCACACCTCACGCACCAACTTACCGAGTCACATCGGTACACAAATAGAAATGTAGTCCTACAAAAAAACATGATAGAGCATGCAAGAATCAAACTACTACTGAAATGCGTTAACTAAACCCTTGTCATACATACGAGCTCATTGCTCCTCGTGTATTGGTTTTCGTTTGAAGGTTTAAGTAAGCCTTTTGCAAAACTTTTAGCTCGCAAGCTTCCGTGGCTTCTTTCATCACTTAGATCCCTGATGCGACGTTTCCCAGAAATGCCATGCGTTATTCATTTTTTAAAATTCAAAACGGTTGATTCCTTCAACGGGGAGTAGAAAAAATGAGGTCGTCTACAGACGACAAAAGTGTTGGGTGAGTGCTGGGAAAGAGAGAGGACGTTTTGGAATGGTAATTTGCTTTTGGGGGGGAAATAGGATGGAATAAAAATATCAAAGGCAGGGCAGGGGATGCTGAGGGCCATGACGGAAGGAAGAATGAAAGCAGAAAGATGACAGAGGAAAAGAAAAGCATTTCAAACGTAATGATTGATAGAAGTAGGATGGTTATGAACGAAGCAATAACAAAAGGAAGAAGGTGTTTGCGTTAATAAAAAAACATCCTGGTAATAACCACGTTTCCCAATTTTTATTCGGGTAATCTATCGGTTAAGGTAGTTTTATCTATAGGTTTCTCTAATCGTATATCACTATTTGATTTTCATTTTTAAATTAAACAAGAAGTATGAAGTTAATACTGCAACATTCATGGCGCAAAATATTGTTTCATATGACTGAAATTCTCAGGAACCATATAAATACATACACACACACAAAGCTTTAACTTAACTCATTTTTTTCATATCACTCGCTGAAAAAGTTTTCAAAACCGTTCTGTTGCGATTCTGTAAAAATGATTGAGGTGAGTACTTCATTTATTATTTCATAGCCGATAAAGCATACGAACTACACACAGTTCCATTTCTAATGCGATCCATGCGTCGTAGATTCCTCATTTACTACTTAACCTGCTTCTCGGGAGCGCATAGCCGTACCCATTGAAATTGAAATGTATTTTTGTATCTATCTCAAAAAGTAGTACCTACACGGTAAGTGGCTGTTATTTTGGTGTAATTGGAAGGGTGAGATAATTTTCTCTATATTGAAGCCAAATTCGTTGAATTTTATGTGAAATGATATCTCAATAAAATTACCTCAAGGGAGGTTTAGGAAGAGAGTTAAAATTCTCCACATTTTTAAAGACGCGGGCCCTTATCTCCTTACACGATATCTTTCTTCACCCCTGCATGCGTCTTCTCTCTCTTAATCCCGTCCATAAATCCTACTATCATTATTCCCATCCACTGCTTACCCAACATCCTTCCACCTATCTCGGCCTTCAACATCCATCCCTTCCTCATTAGCTGTGCCAACCACCTACTTCGCCTTCTCCGTTTCTCCTACAGAAATTTCCTCACCTCGCCCACGATACCAAGTATAATGCAAGGTAGAATAGTAGTAATAGCTTCGGGTTCTAATACTCCCAAACCGTTCTTAATCAAAATAAGAGTCTAATTTTTAAATTGAAATCAGGGGTGGAATCATGGTTCCTTCATTCTCGTTGTCTTAATCATTATCCAAAACACGCAATCTGCTCTTCAAGGACAGTACTCACAGTAACTGTCATAAGAACGCACTTTATTCATTAGTACAAGTGACTAAAAGTATTTGGCAAAATTTGAAGAATGACAATCAGCGCTCTCATGAGCGCTAATGAAAAATAACTATAACTAGAGGTCACGCGTAATGGAGAACCGTAATGCACCCAATATCTCTTATTTCTAAAAGGACCACATAACGAATTATGTATTGTTCCTAAATATGCCATTTCCTGAACATTACATGGAGCATAGTGTTTAATTCACCATTTGACCAAATATTTATTCAAACCCTAATGAAAAACCATGATGAGCATTGTTTTGATAAAATAATTTTATCACCAAAAGCTGCAGTCAATTATTTGATTATCCTTAAGTTAATTGACATCAAATTTTGCCTTCTTGTAATGGGTACAATGGTTAACTCCGCGATAATAAATGGCATCCATTTCTGTAAAAACAAAACCATTTCATTCAGAAAAGATTCAGTATTGCCATCGACCTTTTAAAGAGTAGGTAAGCTGTAACAGTTTCAAAGTACGCTGGTTTATTCATTTTTCATTGCGAAAATATATGTAAGACCGGCGTAGGCATAACAAGTACCCATTGTAAGCAACCTGAAGTGCGAAAAAGCCATAATACTCAATAATCTCAACAATTATCCCACGAGACTATATGGGTAGGTAGGTGTGCTATCTTTATAGACAGCATTGATTACGGAAAAAGGTTGTACCCAGCGTTCATTATTTCCTCACGAAAGATAACAGTAGCAAGGGAAGAAAATACTAGAAGAAAAAAACATTATCTGTGGTTCTGGATTCTTTAGGAATTTCATCTTCAGACAGAGGGTTCGGGGGGCGACAGGTTATAGATGGTGAAGGGATGGGATGAAACGGAAGAGGAAAAGACCAACAGAGGCGCAAAAACTTACGCCAATATCCCAATAAAATAGTTTCTGTCACACTAAGGTCTTTTATACATATTTCATTATATTACGTAGAAATATCACGATTTCTTGACGTAATGCATAATATATATTATTTCAAAAATATCATATTTCAGTATTGTACATGATAAAAAAAATTCTTACCAACTGAAATATATAAACCGTAAGTAGGTTTCTGCGTCAAACCCAGGCATTAATAATTGAATTTAAAAAGAGCAACTTTAGTATTGGCCCGAAATAGTTGTGAATATAGAGGCTAGATTTTACGTGCGAGTCCATGCCGATTCCTCGTTATCCAAATAAGTAGCAAGGCCTTAAACCCAAGCCTACTATGACTATTAAATATTTTTTATTTCATAAATGTAGGAGACCACTCGGTCTTAATTTCTCCGTATATTATTATTATCATTTTTTATATTTTCCTTCTTAGAATAGCGTTTCAGGAAATGTATTGGAACGTAAACGCGATAGTCCTTAAGATGTAATGAGCATGCTTACAGAAAGATTAAAATACGACATATTCTCGTGGGTGATGCGAAGAATTTTCAACCCATGCTTCGCGGTCATTTCCTGCGAACTCTTGCGTCTATATTGCATTACTTTCCGGACCGCACGTCACCAGCGCAAAGCCAGTTTTGTTGCCAAATTTCGCACCTCAACGCCTCCGGCGCGGCACGGCGTTCGAACCCCCGTGGCAAATGCCGAGTAAATATGACAACAATGGACGTCAACGTGCTCGACTGCCCTCTAACGCAAACTTATAGAATCGCCCAATCTATGAAATAGGTCGCACAGAACGTTTCTCGTTTGATTGCTCCCACTCCATTCGGAGCGCCGAGGGACAGCAGCGTTTGAGCACGGGTGAATGGAATTGGAAGCGAATCTCCGAAGTAAGGGCCGAACGCAACGTTCAGGAATTGTCCATATTCGGAATTGAAGGAATATTCGTCATTCGAACAAGGGGTAAGTGGGTGGAAACCGTAAATACGGCACTCCTCATCACAGTACGCCCAATACACAATAGGGTCACCGTATAGGGACAAAGGTTACAAGCCGTACCTACGTCCTCAGACAGATTGAAATAAGACGAAGTTGAGGCTGATATTGTGAGAACACTTCTATCCCCCACACCACAAAACACCTTCAGGTATATTACCCGTTTTACCAATAATAGGAATTAGGTACCGAGGTGCCCACCTGCAGATTTCTTGTATAATTAAAACTTATTGCATCGGAGACCTTATTTTCGTTTCTTCATAATTGTCACCTGGTACATTTACGAGATACAAATGCATTTCAACCAGTTAAGCCACAAAACCAGTGTCCCATGGTAAATTTTTTCGTAAATGTATTCATGAAAAACTCATGAAAACTCTCACAAGAGAACTGCTCATGCGGTGCCAATATTTTGTGAATTCCTACAGGCTTTTCTGTGCGCATGCGCTTTCACCATATCCTTTCCATGAACTACTTCGGGTGCTTAAGAAGAATACTTTATTGAAGTACGCCATGTTTACAACCAGTTAGAATAAAGTAAAGAGGTTAGTATAATTGACACCGTATTTATGAGAGAATTGTTGACACTGTTTCATTAAATCGCACAAGCAGAATTATTGTGTGCAAACATCTGTTGCTTAATCACCTGTTGTAATTTGATCAATTATATATGAATTATTGTAAGGGAACTGCTACGTTGGCATTTCTATGTTCATTTCCGTGAGCCACTATGTTTGTTCATGCAATGCATTCAGTTGATACTTTAGGCTATGATTATTTCCTAGTAATTTCTATACTTAGGCTCTTACTATCCATGGAAAACTCTTCACTATTTGTTCTTTTCGTACAGGTTATGCTCTATAGATTTTTTAGAACAAAATTGTCGTTCAGGTCATCAGCTGGTCAGCGCCAAATTCATGAATATTTCCTGCTCGTGTGACATCGAGGCTTGCACGTTGGGGAAACTTCATGAATATGTATTTCATGAATAAATTTACGAGAAAAATAATATTGGATACGGAATTTATAATGGCCATTTCAGCCTAATAAAAATTAGCTATTAACTATTTTTAGAAGTATATCTGAGGTACCAACATGTACCTGGTTACTGAAAATAACTGCGTGAATTTTTGTGCAGGGTTATGTTAAGAGGGAGGACAAAAGTAATGAAAGTGTAATTAAATTTAACAAAAGGTATTTCGCGACGATCCGGGAGGTCTTTTCAAACCTTTTCCTGAGGCATAAAAATATTCGACCAAAATAAAAGCTGATGTGGACAACCGGCAACCCGGTATTTGACACTAGGGCTAATCAGCGAATAATTAGAGAATGGCAAACAGATACGTAGGCTCCAATCTATTTTTTATTAGGCACCATTGAAAACCACAACACGAAGAGAGCGAAACAATAATGAATCAAAACAAACCTTCGTTTACTTTCCAAAATTCTTTTCCATTAACTTTCCATGTAGACCCAATAACCTCTGCCAGGCGTTCTTCCAGATCATGACGAAGGGGAGGAATAACACTAGCATCCATTGAAACGGAGAAGCTGAAACATCTAAAATGCTAGATGCTTTCCTCATTTCCTGATGCGATCCCGCAGTCACATATAGTGCAATAAAAAAGGAGCACTTTAATCTATCACCTAGTTGACCCTACGCATACCAGAGACCTGGTCTTAGATTTTCCGTCAGCTAAAGTGATCAGATATCTGATCCGTCAGACCGGGACATACTTTCGTTTCTCCAGGAGCACAGACAGTTCTCCGCACATGTTTTTCTCATCAAGTGAAGCGTTGAAAATTGTTTTACTGGTATCCTACATAGCTCACTTTCTCTAAACCTCATTGAGTGTAACTTTCTTACGATCTTAGGATAGGTATTAAAAATATGGGAAGAAATATTCATCGAGAAGGAATCTAGCATTTATTAAGTCAATAGAAGAGTAAAAGAAATTAAAATACTGAGGGAAATATTATTTCATTTTAATATAAATGGTAAATATTTTAGTTCCACTGTAAAAGGAGATATTCGTGAAAGTGACATATAATTAAAGACGGGTACAAAATAGTAATTATTTTTAGTCATTCGGGGCCCTGGGACAAACGCCCGAAAACAGCTACGTAGGATGATCTACCATTAACCCAGTTAAACTTCACTCATTATCCAAACATTTTTTTCTCGAATGTAACAAATCTTCTATATTTTAGTTTATCCAATCCCTTTTTTAAATCTTTCTCCATGGGGTTGCAAAAAACCCATATTTATATATTTTTTCAATTTCAATCGCTTGCTTATCATGCAATACCGTTTAACTCTTTCATTATGGCTCCCGCTAGCTTTAAAAGATAGCTATATTTTTTCTAACATTAGATTTAATAAGTGAAATAGCATTGTCAATATGTTAACACACATAGGTTTTATCTGGTCTTAAAGATTTATATCAGCAGTGGTTAAATAACCAAGAGAGCCTATTGTGATGGAGTCTGGGTAAAGGTCTATTGGAGTCGCGAAGCATTTTCCACTTTAAAAAAGGTCGCGAGGAATATTTCTCCCGAGGGAAAGTCCCGGAGATCTTAAGATAAAACTCTATTCTTAAGAAAAGAGTGTCATATATTAAATAAATGTGCTGTTTCAGATTTACGTAAGCTAAAGTAATTACTTCAAGTCGGAAAGAATTCTCATTTACACCACGTGCCACATCGTGGACGAAAAAATATTCTTCCAAAAATGGCTCCACGGACATAGCCCCAAACATTCTCACAGTTTACCATGCGTGATTATGAGCTTCATCCAACTGCTGTTATTAATAATTTATAATGTATGGATTGAAAAGTTGCATAGACAACTGCGATAGCAAATAATTATGAAAATCAAATTGACGGAGAGAGAATTACAAATGAATTAGTCCCACGAAGAGTTGGAGTGAAAAGAGGTCTCTGAGAAGAAGAAAAGACAAACTTATTGGGCGAATTTGGATTACATAGGAAGACCATGAATGGAAAGCATCTGGAAAACTACGACGGACGTCAAAGTGGAAACTTATGCAGGACTGAAGCGGTTAGCCGAAAGGAGAATGGATTATGGAGTGGTGAGCTGCAGCAAACCAATCTTCGGATTGATGACCCCTGATGATGATAGAGAACTGCGGAAAACACTCAGTAGGAATAAGCGATTTAAGTATTATGTCAAAACTGCAAGTTTTGGCCCTAAAAGATTTATAACGAATATTTTTTTTCGAATCGAACACATCTAAGACGTCATAGAGAATATAGGTAAAAATCCACGCCCTTGACAAAAACGCATGAGGGCTTCCTGATCAAGAGACACATGCGTATGAATACCATATGCTGAGGAATCAAATTGACTTATTAATTTAAGCATGTTGAGAAGAAACACTTAATACTCTTCCTCTAAATTTTTTTTTCTTGATGATCGATTTAAACGTATAAGCATCATTTACAAGGTAACTGATTGAAAATGACACTAATACATTGAACTCGATCGGTAATGAACAACTGTACTGAGGGTACAGAGTGATTTCTTATCATCACGCTAAATGTAGCAATATTTCACAAAATATCATCTGCCTCCATCTTTTAAAGTCATATAAATTCTGGTGTTCGCTCCATGGTTCTCGAGGATTTTTTTTAACTTCGTGAGATTAAACGGGGGCTAATAGTTGCAAAACCCTAAAATACATGTCAAAACTTGAGCATGTTTCACTAAACATTCAAACAGTTCAACCATTACTAATTATCCGTGAATATATATCGGTACAATTGAGTGATGAAAGGTATTCTCTCTGGGGGTTCATCCCCAGAAATTCTTGAAACTCTACAGTTTTACCAGCCTTTCGAGCAACTTCTTCAGATGAAGGGCCCATTTCCACTTGACGTAACCAAATCTTAAAGGCACTTTGTTTAATCCTTCTGATTTCCCTGACCAAAAGAACACCATCCCCCATTCACCCCCTCTTTCCCCCCCTAAGACCAACCCCACCTCCCGTCTTCCGATTCGGTATATACAGGCCTGCTCCCAAAAGAAAAAACAACTTGATAATGGTGCATAGTGCCGAAACCATGATGAGTTTCAGTCAAATAAAAGAGAGGAATAGAATGGTCTTATTTAAATATGTTCATTGCATAGAATTGTCAGCGTGAACACGTTGAAAATTCTATGCAAAGCACCTGAAGATGTAACTCTACTACAAAACCGTTTTTTTTTACAGTATAACTGCGGAACTTCAAAGTATTTTTCATCATTACATTATGAAAGAATTCCACATAGTAGAGCCTGAGACGGTGTCTTACGTAAAAACGATTAGGCTTTTAAATACTTATTTCGAACGAATTCAATAACTACACTCAGAACACTCGGCCGTGACTGTTGTGCAACCACAGAATGCTCCGACCGTCACGTAACCAAACGTTACGCCAGCTCACACAGCTCCATTTAATGCCATCCGTATAAGCTAAAGCGCGCTGATGTGTTCCAATCTGCGCTACCTTCAACACCTTCAATAGAAAGGTACCATTACCATGTGAGTCGTTACGAAAGCGTGTGTCAGAGGGCGTTTGGACATCTGCCACGAAAAAGGGAGATTTAAAAAAAAAGAAATTCACAAGAGGGAAAAGACCTGAAGTGTGGTTTGTTTCTGGGAATGAGTTTTCCGCTCTTTTTTTGCTTATTTATTTTATTTCGTATCTTTATTTTCTTCTAAAGAAATAGCGCGGGCCTATAATAACATTCTCCCTGTCAGCCTTGAAACCAGTGTTATTTCAACCTTTCCTGTAACGTTAGTCTTGTGTGAGAATATAAGGTTCACAAATGGGCCATGAGACAGCAACCTTGTCTTTAATTCTGTAGACGAAACATTTGGGTCTACATTTAAAAGAGGAATTTTTCCTCGCTTTTATTTCTAAATGCCCCGTTTATACGCCTCCAAAACTCATTTGGCTCCGCTTTCCAGCATAGGGTATTCTGCCCACCCTCAAAGAGGAAAGTCGTTCGCGAAGGAAGGAATAGAGACGCACGTACACATAGGGATCTTCGCAACCAAGGGATTCCCAGCAGCATATCCCCATATTCGTGAAAAATAGCTACGATCGTGAGCCACACGGCTGATGGAAGGACTAGTATGGGATCCAACAGATATTTGGAAGACTACACGATAAGATAAGATTAATTGAAAATTTCAGGTCATTCAAGTTTCAGGACGACACAGAGAATACAACGTTAGACCGGCACTACATACTTACTAGAACTGACAATATAAGAGCGATACATTTTCGGTGATATTCGCACAAATATTCCTGAATTTTTATTAACGCAATCGCTGAGAATCACGTAAATTGATGCGAAATAAAAATTTCCGAAGTATAGGGGTAACGTCAATTTGCAATTTCAAAGTCAAAAACAGGTTGCAACAATTTTAATAATTGCTAAAGCTCTTAGAGTATCAATTATTGTACCTTTATAATGGGCATTTTAATTCCGTTTCCAGAGTTTTTGGAGAATTCCATTGAACATCAATACTCACAGCTGCGTCGTCACTTATGCCTGGAATGTCCTCTCCTTCTGGGAAGATCTCATGTGGTCTGACCAGAAAGACATCAAGAATGATTCCTTGCCTAGTGGGCTGCTTTACAACCTGGGTAAAAATCACGCTGTGGATAAGCCGATTCACGATGATTTTTTAAAATATGGTGGTTGTACAATTATATCTCCTTATACTCCCTGACATACGTGCCGTGAAGCTAAAATAATATCCTACGCACGTCCCTAAAACCCTCATTGGTTGATATTTTCTAGAAGCTTAGTTTGTGGGGCAGAAGTAAGAAGATTTAATAATTAGGTAATTGAACAAAAAACCTGCACGCTGATTCTGTACGCGATATTTTTGGGTAAGCTTGTACAACAGAGTTACAGTTTCTATTTTCATATGAGCCAGTCGGTGACGGCAGGGGTACAAGAGGGTTCGCTTGCACCCCCCCCCCTGCCTCTCGGTACATTGGAGATTATTAAAAAAAATTGTAAAACCTTTGTAATCTGAAATAGGAAGCTCACTCAATGGATTTTTTAAATAAAATGGGCATGGTACTGAAAACAGTTTTCGCGCTTTTTGCTGGGAACGAACCAGTTTGTGAAACCTTTTTGTTGCCTACACTTGTTGGGCCCAGCTTGTCCCAAAATAGCTTCTCTGGTTACTCCTCGGGGGGTGGCAGGTCATTCGAGGATGGAGAAATGGAGCCCCACAGAAGTGCCTCCTCCCATCAACCTAAAGATTCCCCAACCCATCCACTGCTTTCCCCTCCACCACGGTAAATATATGCCGGGAGTCGACGGGGGTAAAACTTGAGCATTTCGGCGGCGACATAGGCGTAAATTCAGGGTAATAGCACGGAATGGGGAAGGGAGCAAACACAGGAGAGACCGGTCGGGAATGCTCGCGAGGTTTTTCCACGGTGGGAGTGGAGAGCGGAATCCTTAAATACAAGGGTCGGAAGGAAATGGGACCAAGCTGTTCCTCCTCCCCTGGAGCACTCTCATTAAAGTGGGAAGTGCTGAGTGGCGAGTTTCCGTGAGGTTCGGCAGTAACGTCATTCTCTAAATCGTTGGAAACTCGTCGTTAGCCCATCGCTATCGAAAATAATATATTAAAAAAGTTGCAAAATAATAACTTAGTCAAATTCCATAACATTTATTTCTCCCTGTATGACCGATTTCACCTGTAAGAACATCATCAGGTGCAATAAAATGTTTCACCTCTGGGAAAATATGTACATACCTATAGGTGCAACTCAGGTTGAGGGGGGGCTGCTTGGAATCCCTTTTACTGATGTGGTTGTTTAATTGATTCCCGAGGTAAGCATACTTCAGAAATTGACTCTATAGAATGTAATGACTGCAACACCACTTATGTTGGCCAAACCGGACATAATTCCGTAAGACTCCGCGGTGTCAAAAACACTCGTTACTAAGCGACAGCCCAACGAATGTATTCGCTGTCCAGTGACCGTTTAACCGATAAAAATCGTTAAATGTAAGCAATAGAATGGCGATTTTCGTCGACAAGTAGTGCCAAAAGATGACAAAACGACAGAAGTCATTAGTATGCCTTAACGAGTTTGATAGGAGCGCGAAAAGGGACATTTCATAAAACCTATTGAAAGAGGGTTAACACATCAATGTGTGGAAATGTGCCATGAAAAAATCAATTGACTTGACCGGGATTTGTGCTCAGATTTCCTGATTGTATGTTTGTTTGAAAAAGGTAATATGAGTTTAAACCAAATTATTATTTATTTTTTAAATAATTAACTAAAAATAAACATCTTTTGATAAATGAAGGGAATTTTGGCTGAGTTTTGGTATGAGTCAATCAAGAAATAACTGAAAAAATTGAGGCAGCAAAATTAAATTTTGCCAACCACCTGAATATTTCCTGATTATTTGGAGATAAAAAGTGTTTTTATTCTTTGACGAAAATCCATCGGTATTTACTTTGAAATGTATATAAATAATATCGAGTCTTTGATATAAATAAAATTAGTTCACTCGTAACTTTGTGGAATTCCACTCCGTAAATCGATTTATTTCAGAACTTTTACAAACCACCAAATAAAATACGCTCTCTCATACACATCTGACTGTGTGTGAGAGAGTAAATTTTATTTGGTTGTTTATAAACGTTCTGAAATAAATCGATTCACATTGAGTCTTTGACTTAAGAGTCGTTTGTCGAGTAATTAAATTACGAAAAGTATAGAAACCATACTTCGAACACTCTAAAGGTGAGATTCAGTCATCAATGAACTAATATTCCGTTAAATCGCTATTAAACAGCTCAAATATAATGCAAAGGATGATCAGGATACAATCTGGCAAACTGTTGCCGAATAATCGTGCAAATACGGTACATCTGTGAGCAAACAGGATAAAACCGCTAATTATGTGTTCCCTCTACCACGTGGTATAATTTACTTCCAGTGAATATCGTGAATACTGCCGGAGAACACAGAAAAACAACTATTGCGTTACCAAGAGCACATATAACAAGAACCTAAAATTTCCAGTAAATATGTCACTTTACATCAATACGAGTAAAGACAAAGCAATTGCTTTAGAAAGAGCAGAATTTAATAAAATATGACACAATGCGAAAAATAATTTCTACCGTCACTCACCGAAAGCTGTCGGCTCTCAAAAAGCCAAAGAATAACTGGAATCGATCCTTACCTGGAATAAAACAGAAAATTCATCAGACCATCATTCAAATAGTCAGCAAAATTAATTTTATTTAGATTATCCTCGTAAAATAAGCATTATATTCCGTATATTACCATAATATTTAGCCGCATTCTACTAAAACATTCATTCACTCAACATTTATCTTAATTCATTTAAATTAAATATATTCTTCTCCATATTTACTTTACCCTGAATAATTAGGCGTGGGAATCATCATTGCAACAATGAAATATTATTTAATTAATGAATACGCAGCAGAATGCGACAAGAAGTCGGGTGCTTCGTACAAATAACTACAGTGACCAGTCTCACAGAACTTTAAATTAGAGCAATTTTCAATATCATACATACGTACATACCCATCACGCCGTTTCCCGTCAGGGAAGGTACAGTAAAAACAAGTTCAATTCTAGGTGATAGGCTTGTAAAGAAAACTCTGCTTCAATTATTTCCTCCAAAATGTTCCATTCTCTTATACCTCTTTTGCTTCAGTTACAATCGTGCATTGCTTTATAAACACCCCATTGCTTCATTCATCATCTTTCATCATCAGCTGGTATTCTGCCTATTTGCAGGTCCCAAACACCAAAGTTGTCTCCTATTCGTCATGTCCCGGGCCTCTTCCGTGGTTTCCTTGTACCTTCTTCCTATCTTTACTTCATCTGTCATTTTCAGCCTTCTTCTTCCTCTTCTCTTTTCTTCCTCCAATGTTCCCTCGACTGCTGTGTTTGAAATTCCCTTCCCTCTTAAAATATGTCCCATCCAGTTTCCCTTTGTCTTCTGTATTGTTTTCAGTAGTGTTCTTTCCTCCTTAACCCTTCCCAGCACCTCCTCATTTATTACTCTATCCATCCATTTCACTCTCTCTAGCCTCCTCCACACCCACATCACAAAACCAGTGATCCTTTCCTTCTCTCTTCTTCCCAATGTCCACGTTTCGCATCCATACAACACAACACTCCACACATAATATTTCACCAGTCTCTAGTCCAGTTCTCTAGTCAAAGTTCTAGGTCCATACCGCTGCATAACACATTTCTCTTCTTGACACTCCTAATATCCATTCTCTTATAAGTATCTTCAACCACACTCACCCGCGACTTTCTCGGTCTATTCCTTCTCCTCACACTATTTACTCCTCTCCCATAAATCTGCTTCGTTATCCGATACTCATCCAATCTCTCGGCATAGCTAAACTAACAAAGCACGCTCCTTTCATACATGTCCACCACCGGAGCATCCATTCCAAATACTTTCATCACCCAAACGTGTTTCATACCCACAATTTTAAAAAGCAGCTTTCGCCGCGTTGGCTGCGCTGCTAATCGCATGCGTTCGAATACTACGTACCATGGTACACTCATTGATTCGCACCAACATCTAGTGTGTGCCTTTAAAACCTCTACGGAACCTGCAGATGAAAGAGGCGCATCGGTAGACTGATAGGATAACATTAATAGCATATCTTTAGTGTAGTGCAAGTTGGTAATATTTCGCCTACCGGCAGGAAACGAAATGTGGAATGAGTTCTAAAACATTTTCGCTTATTTTTATCCTATTCCCGTCAGTAACTGCTAGGATGTAACAGGTACATTGTACCTGTAATTTTAATTTATAGTCTACTTAGCCACCTGAACAGCCTATTAGGTACGAAAATTAAGTTTTATAATCTGTACGATTAAGAAACAGTAAAATTTACCATCATCACCTACCCCTTGCTATGGAGTGAGTGTTGACTCTCCTTTTATATTTTTTCTCGAGTTTGGATTGAAGCAGTTTGGCCGCATATTATGGCGCACTCATTCATTTTAATGCAGACCTTTTTCAGTAATACTCCTCACATAGGTACAATTTTTTTTATCTTTTCGACCAACAAACAATCAGAAAATAATCGCGAAAATTTTATCGAGTCTATGACAGATCAATTCCCTTAATTATTCAATGGGTTCAATAATTTTGGTGATTAAAAGTTGTACTCTATAAAGGTATGCATTGTCATAATAAACATTAAAGAATCAATAATATGTGACAAATATTTTCTACAAGTTTCTGCAAATGCATTTAAAATCGTAGTTTTATTAACTTCATAGGATTAAGTGTAGTGATGTTGGTGATAGCTCATCCCTTGTCACAGACCCCTGAGGTGACTTGCAGATGCAGATTGGTTTGAGCACTCGACGTGAATACGGGAGATCTGGGTTAGAATACCAATTCAGGATAACGATTTTCTCCTCAGCGAATTTCAATACTCAAAAATATTTTAAATGTTTACCGCCACAGGCAGTTCCGCCGGTAATCTCGGTATTACTTTAGTTCAACGAGATTCGACGGTTAGGTTCAGTTCGTGCGCACTGCCTACCACTTTCAGACAAAGGAAAGAGCACTCTGGACAAATCGGATGATCACGCGTCGAAATACGACCCTATCCCAACGATGCTTCACCTCGGCAATTAAGCGTGAGCCGGTGTTTCCATCATGGAAGTTCGAATGCTAGAATATATCTCTACAAGAAACCATTCTTGTACAAAAAAAAGTATTCAAATGTTTCCGGTAGTACCTTTAGTTTTTTATTTTTTCGAGTGCGTCAACAGCGAAGATCATTTGCACCTCACCAAATCAATCTAGCAAGATAGAGCTAAGAATATTCGTTAAAAAATGAACTTTCGTTAACTTTTGCGCAGCGTCATACATCTACATAATGCCCTGTAAGCCACCTCAAGAGTGTGTGGTAGGGGGTAATTGTCAACAAAATGCTATACACCAAACCCTATTAAGTCGTGAAACTACGAACATTAATGTAGAAGCAAAATCCTGCAAATACTTGTCAGAAGGTCAAATTTCACCAACATGCGCTACACTATCGGTATTCCACCAATGTTAGATAAATTATTTGCACTAATATATTTTGCAACTACATTAATGCACAGAGATACAAGAGTAATACAATATACATACAAGACATGCTCTGAGTACTTCGGTGAAGTCATAATGTCTGATAAAATATTATCTTAGTGCGGCAAACGGTGACAATACGTTATCCCATCGATAACGCACAAGTCTTCTAGCCAACAGTTTGATGCAGTATCAAAAACCCTAACCCTCTGTTAGCTAAAGCTGGCGAAAAGGTTACGTCATCTCACGGTTAAAGTTAACCAGGCATTATAAAACTGGGGCTTAGTAGTTAACCATAATAATATTCGTAATTCAACTTATCTGAATAATCATGCCGTTCTATTACGCAGAAAATTATATAGATATAAGGGTATCATTTTCATTTAATAATCCTAAAACTCGGCCTAGGCTAACAGAGTTGCCGCATTGAATGATTTATAGGTGGATCACTGATGCCTAGCATCAAAGGCTTACGGTGAAGGAAATAAATAAGGATGGAAAACACTAGAGAGCGACTTTTATAGGTTAAGAGGCAATATCCTACTGAAGCCCAGCCACCCCCGATGGAGATAAAAGATGAGAGAGTGTATTTAATTTCCACGTGAAGTTTTCCTCAATAAATCAAAAAATTCACATTCCCAAACTATATTCGCGCCTCTTCCTTTCACGTACGCTGACTGGTATTCCAAACGCAAAATATAAATGGATTAACCAAAGTATTCAATGAGAAAAGAAATGAAAAAATCTCATCTTAAATGCAATGCAAAAACAATGCTTAGTAAAATTAGAAACATCAGTATCAAAGCCGTCAATCGCTCTTTCATTATAACTCAATCGCAAAAATATGCATGGATTCGCAGTGATATCAGAGAATAATTTCATTGGATGAAAAAAAATTTAAACAAAACAAATTATATTAGTTACGCGTAGGAAAACTACCTTCCTAAAAAACGAGCAACAACTTTAGTCTGGGCTGTTTTCACAAGAACATGAAGATATTTTCCCTCACTTGCAAATCAACAAAATTTTATATTTTGCATTAAAATGTCACATTTTCATTTCATAAAGAAGGATTATTTGACTAACCAACGATAAAAATTTATGAAAGAAGATGAGCAAATTTTAGGAATAGTTTTATTAAAATGGCCCAATCACGGGTAAAAAAAATTGTGACATTTCTATTATAAAGGGTGTTTATATAAAATTGACTTCAAAGGAAATGAAATACCCAGCCTCTAGTTTATTTCATTATTAATTTCATTCGTCGCATTCACTAAGATGACCGAAATTACGGCTGGGATGATGAAAGCGTCCATTCCCATTCCAATATAAAGCTTGGATTATTTATTCTGAGTTCATTATTTCTTTCCTCATGATATGCAAAAATAAGTTCTTTTAACGAAACCACAAAATAATCAGAGCAAACAACTATATAGATTTCAACAAAATTAATCTTTAATAATAAGCAGCCTTCATCGCATACTTCATTCTCTGATCCGACGATAATGACGAAATCTGTTAATGACTCAAGCAGAGTCCTACAGCTGAGAAGTGAGAAGCTGGTTCTCCGTTTAAAAATATTTACTTCCCGAGTTTATCATAGTTCAAGATTTTGCTCTCTAGTCTCAATTCCGAGTACATCAAGCTTAGCGACAGATGGACCGCGTTTTCTTGGCAGGGCAAAACAGGAGAGAACACATTAACAATCCATGTGCTTGAGGCCAGGTACTACAGCCTCAATTAATCGCAATAATGAGAGAATACGGGTGTTTTTCGTCCTACCTGCGGTAGACCTTTAAGGTAGCAGCTTAGTGCTTACGAGTCTCCCGACTAAGCCGCACATGCAATGCATTAGGCGCTCGCATGTTTTGTTTATCACTCCAGGGTAAAATGAAACCTGGACTGGGGGCAGGGACCCCTTAACTGCTTAAAAACGGTCATTTACAGCGCCCCGAGAAAGGTCCCACACGGCCCACGGTGTTTGGTTTCGTGAGCGCGACCTGTCGCCGTAGAAATTAATCACAGAGGGGAACAAAAGGGTGGCCCTGGAGTGGTCATTGGGCACACCGGTGGCGCAGTGACCTGTGGGTGGGTGGGGGGTCGTTTGCAATTAGTTACAAGCACCTTGAGATTCTTGCGGCAGAGACCTAGTAGCTCGGGAAGAGAGAAAGGAGCCTGAGTTCAACCCGGGAAAACATTTCGAGCAAGCACTAGACAATTCAAATTTTCACCATCCAGCTGTTACTGCGAAATCTGGTCACCTTAAATGTCAATTATCCTCACCACCAACATGTTCCTCAGTAAAGAATTTGATAATATTAATGCATTCACAAAAGCCATCATACATATTTTGCCACTTAGAATAAGGTTATTGCGGTGGCTCGAGTACTGGATTCCCATCCAGAGAACCAGGATTTGAATGTCGGCAGTGTTAAAAATAGTTTTTGTCATTTCAAAAATCTCTCGGGATTTACACCGGGTATGTAGGTCCATGGCGGGGAACGCTTCGACGATCGAGTCGAGCATCGTCCTCAGGGTAGAGGTGAGTGAGTTTTGTCATATCGCGATTCCTTTTTGGGTTTCACGTCATCTAATCTTTCATATATGCAGGGCTCTACCTCCTTGCAAGATTGCTTTGTTCAGCTAGACGTCCATCCTACCTCTCTTCGCCCCAACCATAAAGCCCATTCGCTTTCACTTCTATCCCCACTTTCCCAAAACCCTCTTCCCTATGATGGGTCTCCAGCACCCCATCGCCCATCAGTACCTTATCTATCAAATTATTCTGCCTTCTCCTAACCTCCTCCAGCAGCACCTTATTCTTACCCGACATGCCGAGCACTCCATTATGTCTTCATTTCCATCCATTTTTCTTTCTCCTATCGTCGTGGAGACGATATTTGCCCACTTTTTTCTTCATCTAATCCCATTCTCTTTGCTTATTTTCCAGATATCTGTACCGTAAAACGCTTCGCTACATAGTAGAACAAACATCTTTTGAGGATTCCCGGACTAACCACGGTATTAACTTTACGGGTCACCCACAAGTTGCGAAAAGATGATTGCGAAAAGATGATTGCAAAAATTCTACAGAGAAAACGTCATTCGCCATGATCGGGACTCGAACCTGGATCCCTCAATATCGCGCAGAGGAGAAGAACGCATTGGTAGATAAGCTTTCTGAAGCACTCGGTGGCACATCTGAGGGTCTAGGTTCGAGTCCCGGTCAAGGTGAACGATTTTTCTCTGTGATATTTTGGCTCATAATGGTATATCAACCAATATTTTCTACACAAAGCCCCTGTCATTTGTTCATGAGAGCACTTCAAAAAGGAGTTCCCTCGTCGATGGAACGTAAAACTGTAGGCACTCACAGCGCCTATCATTTAGAGTCAGCCAACTCAGACACCAGGTTTCACTCCATCCTTTTTCCATTTCCCAGATAATATTTCCCTTATCAACCTATCCTTATTGTCCTAAGTAGTCGGTCGCCCTCCCTAATACCAACAGCTTTGACTTAAGAGGCCGAATATATACGTTACTAGCGGAGGATACTCGTTGAAATTCAATAGGAGGAAGGAAATATTAATTATTAATTAATTTTGTTAACATTATGCATAATATACAAATAAAGTTCTTTTTTATTTTCTGTTCAAAGCATACAAAAGGAATTAAAGTATTTTAATAAGGCAGAGGAAAAAATCTGCACATTATTTAATTATTTTCTAATGGGGCTAAAACTTGACAATAATGGGGTAAAAACAACCCAAAAAAAGGATTTTTACAAAAATCCTTTTTTATTGCGTCCAAACACCATGTTTGTGATACATCCACAAAATTTCACGTTTTTATAACCTGTAGTTTGAGCTGTACATCGATGAGTGAAATCAGTCAGTCAGTCATTCGGGATATCCCGCTTTACACAAAACGTATACAGAATGTGTGCGTGGGTACAGCACATATTAGTAGCAATATTTTGTTTAACGTGCTTCGACGGCTAAGGTCATTTCGCACATACTGTCTGCCACGTGCAGACAGGGGCAATAGCACTCGGATGAATCGGAGGATCACCCCTCCAAACTCGAGCCGAGCACAACGAAGCTTAACTTCGGTGACTGATCGGGAACCAGTGTACATCACATATTTCTCAGTATTTCCTCCTATAGAGCAAATTATGTTTCCTTAGCGTGTAAAATGAAGATACTTGAAAATCACGAGTATATTTTTTGTGATATGAATGCTCTTCGTTGACTTTTTCACGCACCTCTTGTTGCTGGCATCTCTCACGTTCTAACGGTACGACTTTGATTTTAATAGTAATTTCTTTCAATGTTAGCAGAGGTTTGAAATTTTTCCCTCAGTTCGTGCGAACCTGGAACGCACGCATTTACCACATAAAATTCTCGGAACATTTTCGGCAGTCAAATTTTGGAATTTAAAGTTAATTGGAAGGCCATTAAATGGCATATTAATCATAAGAGTTGTAGCCAATTTTTTCGCACAAAAATTCAAAACATTTTTCAAACAAAAATCATAGTACCTACAGTTGAATAGAGAACAAATTGTTACGCTAAAATACAGAATTGTACAAATAACAATTTTATCATTTGCTCTTTGCTCCATTGAATCGGTTAACTCTCCTTGAACATACAGCTTCCTGAACTTGGATCACTCTCCAGACAGAAGTTCAAACTGATAGGTAGATAGTAATGAAATATCTTAGCAGTTTTCCACTTTTTTTTATTAAATATAGGTTTGTGTGACCGGTTTCGATGTATTACAACATTGTCAAGCACGGTTTTACAATGATGTAATATTCGAATCCGGTCGCACGAACCAATATTTAATTTAAAAAAAGAGGAAAACTGCTAAGAAATTTCATTACTATGAACGAATTCCACCACATCTGCCCCAATACAACTTTATTGATAGGTAGATATTATAACTTGCCAAATGTCGTTTAATATTAGCACTTCCATTGTGGATGGTTTTACGGAAGTTCTGTGACATCATATTCCTTCACAAATATGTCATCGCGCGGTACGAGTTTTTTTCTAATCCGTAAGGCACTTGCATTTTTGTCCAAATTATTTATAATGACAATATGTAATCCTTGGTAACTTGAAGGTTGCCTTTTTCGGGCATTCCACTTCGTCGTTGTCTTTAGCACAACAGTTTCGCCTGCGTTCCAGCAGGCGTCTTCAGGTCGAAGTATTGATTCCCCGCAATCCAACTCAAAAGGCAGCCCTCATTTCTACTATGGTTCACAAAGCATATTCTATTTCGCACAAAGACTCACTCCCCTCGGAAAAATGGGCATCTGGTAACTACTCTAGTGAAGAATGGGTACCACAAGGACTTGGTTCTGAAAAGAACCGTGAAGAAAGAAAGGCAACTCCAGGAATTGCCACGATAGAGGATCCTCGGCAGAGAAACCCAAACCTACAGCCTATGCCAAGATTCCCTTTGTGGCAGGGACCACTGACAACATTTCCAGGCTGTTGAGAAATTAAGACGCTGTCACTCGCTTAAATCGCGTGAAAAAGATGGGTCACATACTGCCAAGACCCAAGTACCGGATCCAACCCCATGCCTACGAAGGAGTGTACATTGTACAAGACTAATTGCAGCTGTGGAATGGCAAACATCGGGCAAACGAAAAGAGCTGTGAAGTGTCGCCGGCAATAACATGGACGTGCGCTGAAGAATAGGCAATTCCACCTCTCAGCTGTGTCGGAGGAAGCTTATTACGATCCTGTACACGCCATCAACTTGAAAGATGGGTAATCACCAGGGAATCTCGATACTTCCCAAGAACTATTCGGGAAGCTATCGAGAAACCCGAAGAAATTCAGCCAGGAGTGCGAGAACGGCTATCACCTCCACAGCACTTGGATGAGACTATTCCGTGTCGAAAGTAGAACAACGTGGATAATTCCCGCCAACGGGGAAAAATGACGCCACCAATCAGGACTTACAAACGGGCAAGGTCGTCAATTACTGGCGTTAATACTTCGACCCGAATACACCTGCTGGATCGCAGGTGAAACTGTTGTCTTAAAAACAGCGACGAGGTGAAACTGCCAAAAAAATGCAGCCTTCAACTTCAACACACGGCGGAAAGCCTTCTCACCAACTCCTTTATTACTGCCCGCTAAGCCTTAAAAGATAATAAGATAACAAAGCGAGATTTTAGCGAGGACTAAAAATACTTGAGTGCAGTCACATAATCTGATGAAAGATAAATACATTATGTCCCAAAAATTTGAGCGTCTGAAAATGAGCACCCCAATATTTATTTAAACTCCTCAATATTTATTTCAAGTTATTTAAGATCGCAGTTTCAGGCTCTTGACTGAGGGACTTCTGCGTTAACTGGATAAAAATCATAACTATCTTCGGCACATATCCGAAAATTATACAAGAAGCCTGCGGGACTTAAGTCCCACATCCTCAAGTAGGTACATTTGATAACCCACATGAATGTAACTAGTATTGATGTGCTCTAACGCCGAAAATCTCTCCGTTAAAGATAATCTTAACCGCCGTGAAGAGCATCAACTTTCATCTTCACTTCATTCCATATACAACGCCATTAGTCTTCAGTGAAAAAAGACTCCTCCAAATATTCCTCGCTACGTGTGACCGTCCATTAAATCCATCTCCATCTCTTAATCATTGAGGATACCCTTAAGATGTCCAATGGAACACGCAAAAGTTTCAGAAGTGAAAATGAATTTGCACACAACTTTAAAGCAGTCGACATTTCCTAGCGTTGTCGCGCCGACGCAAAGCGATTCGCTGTATCGTTGTCACTGATATATTTTCTATTCCCCGAGCCTGAATAGCGAGAACATTTCGCACAAACTACTGGCACGACGGGAATAAGGTAGGTACTTTACCCGAGCACCACTCTAGCAGCTCCACTTGTTACCAGAAACTTTTGATCGCAAGAAATGTATTCGTGAGAGAGGTGAGCTTTCACGTCTACTGTTCCTCCGACGGGAACATCTAGGTACTCCTAGCTAGGCTTGAGATATGAGTTCCATAAGAGCGTTGATCTTTCCTCATTCCAAGCCCCATTTACAATTTGCAAGGCGCGGACTTGCCGTGAAGAAAATTCTGTCGTGCAAACTCGAGACGGCGTTTTTATATCTTCACTCCCATTCAGTCTCCACGGGAGAGTCACGAAATGATATTAGATGGATGCCACCTGTGCATGAAATGACTTCGGGTTGCGAGGGAAGAAAAAGTCACGCTTGTCAAAGGTTGTCTTTCTATTCTATCTTCCACGAAGCTTTCAATGGATAGAAATCATAAAATATATCCCTCATATATGAGTGGTTCACACGATAAAAAATTTTCCTATCAGCTCAAATATATAACCTACACGCATATGCGTATGAATGAGTAATATCTAGCCTTTAAAAAGTGCATTAAAATTTGAAAAATTCACGTAATCCAAAACGCCCTCTCGATTTTCTGATTTCACAGCACGGTACCACACCTCTTTTCCATGATAATTTGATAGGAAGAATCAAATCATACCAGTTCGTTTTCCTCCGCGAAAGAGATAATAACTATTATTTTCATCTAATATGATTAAAACAGCTGAACTTAACGTGAAAACGTGTCAAATTACTGGAAGTGATACCGTTTCGTGACCTCATACACCATATTCCCGAAGACGTAGTTTTTAATACGAAATACTTTCACTTCCACCGTCTTTCGTCAACAAAATTTCGGTCATGTAAATTGTCATGTCATAGTTTGTGTCGCGTCGTTGAATTAAAAAAAACAGCTCGAACGGGTCGTGATTGACTAATTGTTACCTTTCCAAGGATCGCATCGCTGACGACCTCTTGCATCTTTTCGTAAGGAATATCCAGAGTGTACGAAAAAAATTTACACGGACGATATGCAAAATATACACATGCAAGGAAACGTCAGCTGTCAAGGACATTAGAGGTAAATCCTGCAAGGCCATTTTCCTCCTTCCGTTCCCCGTTCGAATAAATTCGGTTTCGAAAATCGTTGATGATTCCAACGACTCCAACCGAAACCCGATGACCTATTTCAATAAAATTATAATTTCCCACTTTGAAAATGAACATTTCTCTGGTTTATAGGTCATCAGTAGCACGATCACCATTTCCTTCTTCCGAGATACGTGACGATACTCAGATGACTATTGTAAATAACATTGGATACTACTGTGCGGTTCCTTAATTTATAACATTTTATGATCAATGAACAACCTTAATAGCTCTTTTGCGTGCTCTAATATTTCATCATCCTACCCTGGTTGATGCCACTCATCACCTTGCCAATCGCCCCGTGACGTCACGACGTCAGGGTTCCGGTGTTCAGGTAGTCTGCCCAAATTGAAATCCTAAAAAAAAAATATATTCGTATCCTGAGAAGGTACGATCTGGACGATCGGAGGCTCCCCATTGTCCTAACTCAATTCACAATCTACTCTGTTATGAAGATCGTTCTTAGATCGATAAACACTCGCAATAATGTCGTGGAGTCTTCCATGGTGTCTCTTACTTAACCTTAGCAAATTCACTGAAGTGCACTTTTTACAAAAGGAATCACACCATCGCACTATCTATAAATGGGAATGGAAAATATAAAGAAGTTAGATGAAGTTTTAATACCTGGGAATCACCAAAACTTCAGTTTCCCACTCGGCAAAAACACATGCGAAACATTTGCGGGTACTCATTTTCCCTTTTTCCTCACCTTTCATGTCTGGTGTCCTAACACCCTTGCCACACGCCTCTGCGGCGGCTCGCAGGGTAATATATAGATGTAGATAATAGTAAGACATGAGGTACGATTTAGATTTAAGGAACCTTTTAACTGAGCCACGGTTAAAATCTTCATTTAACATGCAGCATAAAAGAGACAACCAATTCAAGAAAACATGGAAGGATTAAAAAAAATCCATTCCTGAAGTTGACGATAGTGCGATTTAGCGCAATGGAGAGAAAAATATGGAGGTGGCTCCCTCCAGAGGCAATGGTCTTGCAACTCATGCTTTCGTCAATAGAAATGAACAGAGAGATGGGCTGCAATCACAGCAAGCCAGGGTAAATATGCACATACTTAAAACCAAATCCGGGTTATGTAAACGTAAGGATTATTTAACGAATGCAAAATAGTCACAGGATTCATTAATCTACATCTACATACTACCCCGCAAGCCGCCTCAATAGGCGTGTGGCGGGGGGTGTTAGGACACCAGCCGTTTACATATAAAAAGGAAACGCTCTAATGAAATTCATTGTGGCTCGACGAGTTTTAAATTTCAAAGTGTAGCATTTCTAGAACCCCAAATTCGAAAAATAGTGTCCTCTGGTGGTGGTTTAAATTAGTAAATCTCAAACGATCTGCATTACAACCACTATTTAAAAATAACGTAATTTGATTCGAAAATGGCCAATGCTAAATAAAGCAAGGTTGGCAAAAAGTTCTCAATCCAAAAAATAACGAACAATTATTCTTTATTTTTGGCTAATGATTCATCAGGTCTGTAAGGTCTACATCTTTGGAATGCCGGACAAGCCATCTCCAGGGTGCGTGGCACGGGGTGATTCTACAGTATAGTCAGAAGAACAGTGCAAGGTCAAACCAAGGGAGTGCTATGTTGACAAACATACTATCATACGTTCAGTGACATAGCCAGGACTATACTTCCCCGCTTCCCCTCCCACCAGAAAGTTTGAATTAGTTTTAAAAAAGGGAACTACAGGAGAAATTTATATTTGTATTTTTTTAGTGAAAATGTTGATTTCATTTATTCATTATTTTGAGTTTATTTTGAGCAACGAATTCAATTTATACGTTTGTTATTTTTAAACATTCAGTAGGAATCGTATTGTCTAAACTCACCAATTTTCTCCTGATTTGAAAATTTGCTAACCACCCCAACCTTATACCCCCCTGGAAATGAAATCCTGGCTACGTTACTGATGCAGTACACGCTTGAACATTCTGTTACTGATTAGTATTATTGATACATTTAATTCAAGGATACTACGAGCTATTAACTCATGCAGAAAATAAAATCATGCGGGAAATTTCAAGCGGAATGTTACAGTAACAATGGAAAGTTATTAAATACAGGTACTTACAGCATCTAGTCAACCAATCGGCAAGAACGATTCACGTCTGCAATTGTCCATGTTGGTATGTTCACATTTATCCATGTTGCATATACTCCAATGTATTATAAGTGATCTTTTCTATTTCTAGCCATTAACAGCTCTCACGAGGGAAACTTTCGGGAAAGTGCGTATGAAACTAGTTGGCAGAAACTTGAAAAACATATGATATAATATAATAATATTTTATTTACTCCCACATAATTGGTACAAACTGGTAACAAACAAAATATTGGGAGTTTTAAGTGGTCTCCAAGGCCATAAGACTAGAATTGAGCCACCATCAAATTACAAAAATGCATACCATTAAAATAAAAGCAGTAACTGTTACATAAGTATAGTTCCAATGAAAATACCATCAAAATAAATGTTCAATATTTTCTTGAGAAAAAAGCCAGTCTTTGGCAAGTTTTAGCATTTTTCTTGAGAGTTGAGACAATGGAGCTAAGTTCACTAAATACGGCAAAATATTTTAATAAAAATAACATCGAGTAGTGAGAATCCGATTGCGGTCTGAACGAAGTGTATTCATGGGAATATGCGACGCATCCTACGCCAACCATTAACTCTCTCTAGTTTAGAGATCATTCCGAATATTCGAGATTTCTACTGAGAATTATATAGCACTTCACAGCGCTAGCCATAAAGATCCACTAAAGCATTCCAGTTTGAAGCAATACTCCAGCCTATTTCCCTTCCATCAATTTCATTCAAGAAATTTTGCCACTGACCGTAAATCCCCAGCTATAAAATTTCCAGACCTGGATTGTTTCGTGGAACCTAAAATAAAGATTCACTGATGACCGCACCTTGGCTACTGGGCCCTCACTCGTACCAACCAATTGGCTCGCTCATAAAAGTGGTTTCATGAAATATCGCTCCGAGTTTTACTTAAGGGCAGTCCTTTAAAATATCTTCCAATGAGATAACAATGTTTCAGTTAACGTGCAACAGTTTATGGTAGTAATGGCATTCTCAGGAGACCATCGTGTAAGAACAAAAATTGTCATGGAAAATAACAGTCTATAACAGGTATTACATTTCCAATATTTAGGATGTGACATAACCTACGGCAAAGACAAATTAAAGACGGTAAAGCAAATAAAATTAAAGTTTTTCAGAGAATATGAGGAACGATAAGAAGATCCTTTAAAGTTAAAACGAAAAGATAAACCCAAATAAAATGTTATAAAGTAAAGGCCATTCGCACTTTGCGAAACGGGAAAACAAGACAAAAAGACCTCGAAAAGGAAAGAGTTACATCGGAAATGAAATTCCACTGATCAGTAAAAGGCTGTACCACAGCAGAATAGCTGAGGAGTACAGACGATAAGAGACAATCTTGGTACTCAATCCATTGCCCCAAAAATATTGAAGAATGCAAAGCAAAGTGGGAAACAAAATGTAACGCTTTGTGTCAAGAGAGAAAATTTCAAATAAAGCCATAGCGCATAAGGCATCAAGAAAGAGAAGAATCGGAAGACCAATGACGAGAAGGTGAAAGTGAAGTCGGAACAAGCATGTAGCCTTATCCCGCAAGGGAGAAAATAAGATTATTTCCACTAAGTGAACTCCCTTGAATGAAATGTTTATAAATACAATTTTAATAATTACTACAGGGATATCGAGAAAATCTGCATACTCGAGAGATCAGAAAAATCTTTCATGTTAGAAATCTGAGAGACCTGTTCAATTATGACCCATATCCATAATGATTGGGCCGTGGAAAAATTATCACAGAGATGAGATATGAGTTAATCTACATAGAGTAAGCAAAAGCAAAATAAGTATCAATTTCCATGTATTCCAAATGTGTACAGTTAAGATATGTATTAACCGCTATTTGCCACGTCTAAAAAAACTGATTCTTACATTGAAGCTGATTTCCAGCATTTATAAATAATGTATCTTACGCTTCTCTCATTTCTATTCTTATAAATTAAAGCCGTATCAAAAATCATGACGAATATCGCGTAATATAATGTGAGTTGCAGAGTCCTCTATCGACGTGCTACAAACTCACATTGATAATGCACTTCCATAATATATGTAATATTTTTCCAACCCAATTCAGAATAAAGGTTGTCTTCGATAGCCACGAACAGCGGTTCCGACCCTATGGTGCAGATGCCCGTAAAGGGAAAGCGTTCGTTGATTTTGGGGTGCTCGAGAAGAGCCGAGTAGTCACGTGGCAAGAATATTCCTTTCTGCGAGCGGTTTCAGCGAGGCCTCTTTATATTTTTCGGGCCAACTCTTTTGGCGACGTCCATTGGTAATTCATAATAACACAGAAAAGTCCATTACTCATAAGTCAATAATGGACAGAATTGGATACTTAGAACATCTGATTAAAATGTCTACATAATAATACCAAGATTATTATTAATACCGAAAACAGTTAGCGGCGGAAGTTCTCATAAACCAGGGTGTTAGATAAGGAAGCAGTATGTCGCCAACATTGTTTAATCTCGATATAAATGACTTTTTAGGAAATAGAAGGAAGAGCACGCAGCTCTGGGCATACAATTGGGAACCGGAGTACTAAAACATTATGTAATTCGCCGAAGACAAGGTTATTTCGCAAGATAGAGAGGATAAATTGAAAATAGTGGGATATAAGCTACAACAACTGAGTAAAGCGTATAACCTGAAAATCTCTACAGCAAAAACGAAAAAATGGCGTTCTCAGGATAATCCTAAATTCCAGAAATCCTTAAAAGGAGAAGAAGAACAATGCTAAATCATCAGCAAACAATAGACATTCTACCTTAACACCTTGTTTCTGGACCTAAAAGGAGTCCTTATATTCCTTCTTCTTTTATGGCTTTTACCCACGTTCCCATTATTTTTTCCAAGATGACATAAAACAAAATAGAAGAATTTGAGCCTTATTTAAAAGGGCCCTCATTGTATTGAACGTGGATTTCCGTTGCCAGCCGAATAAACAGGGCCCAGGATGTTGTATAGCGTGAACCGTCAGCAAATATTGCAGTAACTCGCTCCATAAGTTCTGGAAATATTAATGAAGGAATGCAGTACCTTCCTGAGAGGTGAACACACGGGCTACCGAAGCATCAAAGGAAAAGAATAGACGCTTCCTCACTGGCGAAGATATGCATGCCCCACTTTCAAGCAGACGCTGACTAACGAATCACCTCACCTGAAACGCTATCCGCTTGTATACAAAACTTGCAAGCCTTCGATTAGGAACTTAGATTGCACAATCACGCTTCTGTGATGGTAGAAGTCGAAATCTTCGATCATATTACCTATTCGCGGAACGACACGCTTACCTTCGACTAAAGGCCTCTAATTACGGATAAATTCTCCCCGTAAAAGCTTGATTAATATTCTACGACACAAGCAAATTACGTCAGTGCAGACTCATCACATCATCATAAGTCACCAAATTATGGCTGATGACAGAAAAATTATGAGCAGATAAGCAACTTTTAGTTTTTTTCCCGCGATATAAAAGTATTAGTCGCAAAAATTTTGAGTTGGCGCTGATCTTTGCAACTCATTTCACATGGGATTAAGCAGATCTAAAGAAAAATAGTAAAATTTAAATTTTTACAAGCCACTACTCATTGAAATCTGCTACTAAATTGCAATTTTATGTAGTATGTTTGATGAACTAATTGGGTAAATGATGTTTCTAATATTGATGGATTCGCCCTGATAGAGCACTTGCAATGAGAAAACATGACATGACTGTCCAGTTCGGTGTTTTATTGATTACTGCCGGATACAGCATAAAAACCAAAAGCGAGAACATGAGCGAGCTCAAACAAAAACGAATAACTACAAAGCAAATGAATGTCTAAGATTACTTTTCCTTCGTTGATAACACGAAACTTCAACAGTATGAATCGAGGTGGTTCCCCGTAAAGCAATTTAAATGTAATTTTATTCGCATTTTGACCAATTTAATAACAACTTGCCCTTCATTTGATGTGAAAAACGAAGTCATGCCTTTTTCCGCTTTTTTTTGCCAATTGAACTTAAAAATTCAAGATGTCATATTTGTGAATCGGTGAAACACGAGGAAAGAGAGTAATTTTCTTATTAAATATAAGTGCCTAATTCTTAGAAAACTATTTCTTCGTAAGAGGTAAATTCACTCTGGCAGTTGAATGGTAATAAAATATAGGAATATTTCCATCTTATGTTAGAGTAAGTAGTAAATCACTGCAGAAATTGAAGTCTAAACGCTCCCAACTCAACAGAAATCTACATCTACATCTACATACTACCCCGCAAGCCGCCTCAATAGGCGTGTGGCGGGGGGTGTTAGGACACCAGCCGTTTACATATAAAAAGGAAACGCTCTAAAGAAATTACGCCTTGCATTTATTAAAGTCCCTTATTGTTCGGGGGAAAAACGAATTCCCATACCTATCCGTTCGGCAAAATATCTCTCTTAATTTATCGTTTCTGTCGGACCTGGAAATATAGTGGGGTTCTAATATGATGTTCTCCGTGTCGCTCTGAAAGATATCTATTCTCAATTGCTCAAGTAATCTAAGCCTAGCGCGTAGTCTCCGAGTCTCTAGCGGCTCCCAGCCTAATTCGTTTAACATCTGTGTAACGCTGTCTGTACGCCCGTAGCAGTTTTTGACGAATCGCGCAGCTTTCCTTTGTATTTTATTAAGTTCCCGAATTAAGTCTTTCTGCACCGGATCCCATATGCTTGCTGCATATTCAAGGTGTGGCCGGACGAGTGCGAAATAGCACCTCTCTTTTACTTTTTCATCTGAGAATCTTCCCACAATACGCTTGACGAATCCTAGCTTCTTCAGAGCTCTGCCACAAATATTTCTTATATGTGTTCCCCAAGATAGGTTTGAGGTAATCGTAACTCCCAGATACTTAACTTCATCTGTCGCCTTTATCTGAACGCCATCCACAGCATATACACGGGGATAGTTGGACGACCTCCGCAAGAAATGTACCGCCGTACATTTGCTCAGATTAAGTTCGAGTCCCCACTCTTGGCTCCACACATGAACGTTGTTTAAATCCGATGATAGAATTTCAAAGTCAAAGTGATCATTAATTTCGCGATAGATGACAGCGTCGTCAGCAAATAAACGTATTTTACTGCTAATTCGAGAGCATAGATCATTTATGTATATGATGAACAAAAGGGGGCCGATTACGCTTCCTTGTGGGACACCTGATGTCACTTTAACTACATCAGAGCTAATTCCGTCAAGAACTACTTTTTGCTTACGATCACTCAGAAAGTCGCGTATCCAGTTTACTACTGTTTCGTTTAGGCCGCATGACTGTAATTTGTATAAAAGTTTGTTGTGAGGTACCGTGTCGAAAGCTTTCTTAAAATCTAGGAATAATGCGTCCACTTGTGTTTTCGATTCACCAGATTTGAAAACGTCATGAAGAAAGAGCGCGAGCTGTGTTTCACATGATCTACCTTTCCGAAAGCCGTGCTGACAGCCATGAAGGAAGTTACGACTGTCCAGGAACGTCATGATATTGCTAACGACGATATGTTCGAGTATCTTGCCTATAATCGACGTTAATGAAATTGGTCGATAGTTCCCTGGGTCATGTCTGTTTCCCTTTTTGAATATCGGTGTAACGTTTGCAATTTTCCAGTCTATTGGTATCTTTCCTTCAGACAATGACATTTTAAATGGCGCTGCATTTGGCTCCTATGGCTTGAAAAAGTGTTCATTATATAAAATATTAAATAAATGGCAACAGTTGTTGATCACAAATTAGCTGAAACCTAATTTTCCTCACGGTACCTTTATTTCACAAACTACTTCCCTTGACCTTTTACCATCAACCATTTAGACCCATGCCTCCCCAAGCAAACCAAAGGTTGCAGGTTTGAATTCTACAACGAGCCTGAATGTTGTTTTTGTGTTTTAGTAAATTTCTTCAGATATATATTATGTATCACTGGAATCAGTTGGGGATGTAAAAGAATTTGAATACACCCAACTTGAATGCTCCGAAGATTCACTGCACCAAACCATTTTAATTTAAGACAAATTCAACATATTCGCGATCTAAATCCAGTCAATTCCATTGATATTTTAGTGGTATACTTTCACACTATGGTGTTATTCAAGAATGTGTGTTACGATGCACATGAATGCGAAAAATATCCATCTGCGTCTTAAAAAAGAATCCTGACCAAAAGAATGAGTTTAATTTTAACGGCAGAAAGGTCGATAATTTAGGGCATAATTCGGCAAACAACGGCCCGAGGACCAATTCCGGCCCATCGCGTCGCCTCTCTTTCTACGGCCCACGAGCTAAAAATGGCTTTTACAATTTCTATTTTATTTTAAATTTCAAAGTAAATAAGACATTTTCAGGGAATTAATATGTAAAATCTCAATACAGGTCAGCATTAACAGATGAACATTTGCAATCAATTCTGATTATAGGTAGTACAAACTTGGAACCCCAGTTTGGTGAAATATGTTCCCAAAATATTCAATTCCATTCATCTTATTAGTAGAGCTGTATTTCAAGCAATAGCAATCTATTCTTTTATATTACTAATATTTTTTGTTATTATTTAGATTATTATGGCATATTTTGTTCGGAAAATTTGTAAAAACCTTTTTTTTGTTATTGTGGTATGCCGATCTACAGAAATAATGTGTGTACCCTCTGGTCTTGGGAAACTAAAATATTTACTATCTAGGCCTTTAGGAAAAAGTTGGCCGACCCTTGATTTATGGCATTACTTTTGAATCACAGTCTTCCTCGCAAATTGCTTCAGTAAAACATTCTTAACTATGGCAACTAAAAACCAAGCATATTTATTAAATTAGATTATATTTCGAAAGAGGTTTAATAAATCTACGTTAGTGATATCCCGTTGCTCCGTGTCCCATTAAGGAGGATCAAATGGCTCTCGTGTCCTCAATCCCCACGCATATTGCACGGGAAGAGAAGTTTTTCAACTCGGCTTAGGTTGACGTGCCAGAGGAGATGCTTCAAGTTGCATAGCTCACCAGCAGTGGTGCCATCTCGCGGCTTCGCAATTACCAACAGGTTTTGCGAAGATTTCGCAGACCGAGTAATTTCGTTCCACGGTGCGACATGCTGGTCACGTATGACGGCGGTACGTGGAGACCCATGGGTTTAAGAATTGCAGCAGGGACCACAAAAAGAGAAAAAAAAACTGCTTTAAGATCCTTTGTTGCAGAACGTGGAGGCCCACCGGTTATGCCACTTTGAAGCTTCCGTGTTCTATTTTTTGTTTTTTTCCGCTTCGTTAGATCGGCTTCTTGGTTTCCCCAGTGTTCTACCACATATTTTAGTCCTCTGTTGTGATATCCTTTCCATTTTTCACACTTCTTACACCGGGGATCCCTAAAGAGGTCGATAGGGACCCCCAGGGTCCGATATGACATTGAGAGGGGTCGATACAGGTTTGGGGGTCGATTGGAAGTTGACAGAAAAAAATATTACCAAAAATCAAAAATGCAATAATAAATAGATATATATTATTGCATTGCACTTTACATTTTTACGTAACAGGTATCATTGAATGTGATCTTATGACAAATGCATATACTATAATTATTAAAGAAGGACGTTATTAAAACATATAGGAGCATGTTCTCATATGGCAGTGAAGCCTGGACATTGACAACAGCAGAGCAAAAGAGATTGGAAGCAATGGAGATGTTGTGTTTCTGAAGAATGATGAAAAGTAAAGGGACGGAGAGAATCTCTAACTAAGAAAATTTACGAAGGGCTAGAGAAAAAACAGTGCATGCAATGAAAAATCTGCAAAGAAGAAGAGACTAACTTATTGCACACATTTTGCGACACAACAGCCTAATGAACACAATATTGGAAGGAGAAAGAAATTGGAATAGTTGTAGGGGACGGCCAATAACGGAATACAACAAACGAATCATGACGGACGCCAAAGTAAATAATTATGTTGAAATGACGCGGTTGGCAGAAAGGAGAGTGAATTTAAGAGTGCGAATCTTCGGATTGATGACGACTAATAATTATTGACTTCAATTAACGTCAGATCGCCAATATTATCCTGTTGTATCATTTAAAAATACGACGGATAAGAAAGGAATCGATATAGATTAATAAATAAACACTATAAAATACACAATATGAAAGTTAAATACCCGCCTTTTTATTGTCCTATTAATAATATGTACCTAATAGCAAGGATAAGATGTTTAGAAATTCTTGAAGGGGTCCACAGTCAAAAAAAATTGTGGACACCAGCTCTATATTTAAAAATCCACTATTATAAAAAATATATTAAAATACATAAATTTAAGCATCAGAAGTACGAATTCACAAATTGAGTTTTAGCTTCAAAGCTATAACTTTAAATTCAGTCCCACATTACCCTTTTATACAAATAAGCTACTAATAATGAGCCAATATAATCAATCGTTTGCATAGCCTTGTGTCAGTTTCAGTTCAGCATTGCGTAAGTAGGAATCCGATACTCTAACGCAAATGGTAGGTATAGATGTACTGCATATATGGTTTAAAGTTATAGATTTTAATAAAGTAGGAGAATAAATAGTGTCATGGTGTGCTATAGCAAATCCAATTTAATCCAAGCATATCAATTACTATAATCTTAAAAGAGACACCCTTCCCAATATTGGACTACACTAATTGAACTGGACTAAATAAAATAAATTAATATTTCACTTTATAAGGAATGGAAACGTATAGTGATGCCCCAATTATAAACCTAATTTGATCTCATCTCCAAAAACAAGGAAATAATACCAAATATGAAAAAAATCGGAGTTTACAAACTAGGTACGGTTCGAGTGCTCTGCGATATATGGGGGCCACACAGGAATGAAGTGCTAGAGAGAGTGGAAGAACACCATTCTTCCGGAACGGGAACCCAAAATCAGTTTGCGAAGCATATTTTGGGTACCAGCCACTCAAGTGATTCCGTTCCAAAATTTGAAGTGATTCAGTTCCAAAATTTTACGTTTGAAAGAGAAGGGACCTTAACTGAATGCACTTGAGCAGTTGAAAATCCGACAATGCATGGAATACAGCCGTGGAATACTTAATAACATGTTGCGTTCCTATAGCTCATCCCTCTTCAACCTTTCGTCTCTCCTAATTCCCTCCATCGATCATATAGCGCTACGGAGCTACAGTCGGTACTTCTAACCTTCGGATTAGCAGCAAAATTGCATTCCGGTTCATTTTTCTGTCATTAATACGTAGATAAGTCGTAGCTATTGTATCGCTGATTGCAAAGTCGCGCTAAACCATTTGCATTGATTCTCAGGATGTGATTTCTAATCTTTGCCGTCATGAGCGCTACCAAGAATAATCGAATGGGAATAAAGGGACGGGAAAACTCACAAAAAGTATATAATGCATCTATATTATTCAATTAAACTTAGAAAGATCATTTAATTATTACCGCTTGTTTCCATGGTAGTTGCTAGCGTGCGTAACCTCGGAATAAGGCAGAAGTGCGACAAACTTTTGTCAAAATGGCTGCCGCCATTGAGCTCATCTCAGAGTTTTACAATTTTTTGGGCGTTTAGTGTTGACATCTATTCAACTTTTTGTTTTTGCTTAAATGCACGTTGTGTGTAAGAAAGTTAACATTAAATCCGCGAACCTTGAATAAAAACTAACGCCGATAGAGCCGAAATTCTATGCGGACCTAAAGTGCAATGTTAACCGCCGTTGTTTTATTCTTCGAGATTGTATTTATTTTTTTGAAGCATGACGTAATCACAAGCTGAAATTCTTTGCTAGCTAAGTTGTCCGAACCATAGTAACCGCTAAGTATATCGGGACGGGAACTGCGTTGCTTCACAGCGTTCACTAAAGTTAGCAGTAGCTTTGGCGGTGGAGGAACAAGAATTGACGCCCTATACCCTTAACCTGAATAAACCCTCTCTTTCCACCCTATGTCCTCTCCACCACTCCCTGTCCATGACCCTCCCCACCAGAATTTCCTCTCCTCTATACCCATTCCCTTAACCGCCAGCATCGTTTCTGAACCCTTCCCCATCCACGAAGGTTATAGGTATAAGTTTTGAAATTTCCTGTAATTTCACCTGATGACGACGCTAAGCTATCGTGGTCGTGATTATCGACGGTCGTGATTAAATCTTACCAGAAGTGTTTCATTTAATCCCGAATAACTTTCACAAAATTGAGCAGGAAATTACCTCGCACGGCAAAATTGTAGATTATATCAAAGTGAATAGAGAAGAATAGGCTTTCTGGAAATTATTAATACAGAGAGTCTATTCCTAGTATGCCCAGAAAAGTATCAAAATCGTGAAAAAATGTGGTTGTTAGCGATAGAATGAAAATATTTAACACCTTCATTTCCATCTAAATATACATTTCATCAGCTGGACGCCCATTGCAATAACCAAAATATATCATCCCAAGAGTCAAGTCTAGCACATGTTGATTAAGAACAGGTTTTTCTTAGAAACGTCGGCAAATACGAAATCTCTTACCCGGTGGAACACCCGAGAAACCTTTCTGCGTCAGATTTGCCGGGAAAACCCTATCTTGTATCTCCCCTCTTGATGAAAACCCCTCTTGTATCATATTTGTAAATACTTGCCACACAAATCTTAATAAAAACTTATCAATGTATCTCTTCAATGTAATTAGCGATATTGATTCCTTAGGAACGAGGAATCAGAACGATTTCATGTAAAACATCAAAAAAGATATATTGCAAAAAACAGCCCGATGGACATTGGTGTAAGATTTCATAATACCTTACCTGACCACTTGAAAACCAGGGAAAATTTAGGAACTTTCAAATTGAAACTTATTTGCTTTAGATATATTAAGTTTATTATTAATTAAGTGTTCTTATTCAGTAAGTGAATTTTCAAATGACCAGCAATTTAATGCATAATCTGTTATTGTTGTTAATATACTTTTATCTTTTTACTCACTGACTACTCCTATGACTGCACTAGTGCATGGTTTTTGGGAAATGCAATAAAATATTACATCCTAGAGATATACATGCCTCATAACATATTACATACATAGATACATAAAATATTACAGGCCTCGAAGCAGTTTCCGTGTACTATTAGCTATTGCCAGAGGATAAATAGGTTTTCTAGAACGGGATTCAGAGCGCAAACTTTCTGATTCCAAATCCTGGGTAACGTCATAGACTTTGCTATGGCCCAGAAAACCGAGGGACCGTGGTTCGATTCACGGTCCAGGAAATCATTTTTCTTAGTCAATTTCCGACGAATGCTATCCCGTTCATCGCAATATTTAGCAAGAATCAGGGCATTACCTTTTTCGATAAAGCATGTTGGTAAGGGTTAGGAATAAGTGGTATGTTCAATAATGTGGATTAGATCCTCCGGTAATGGATATGTACGAAAGGAACGTGCATCGTCCTTTATTCCATGTTGATAAAACGGACGATATTTGAGTAGTGAAACTGATGTATGATTTGTAGTCAACCAATCCGAAGATTGGTTGACTACAAATCTCCTTTCCACCCTCCTATAAGCCAATCGCTTTATTTCTGCGTAGTCCCTCACTTTTACGTTCTTCATTATTTGCCGGATATATTCCATTTTTGTCTTTCTCTGTTATTCTTCCCATACAATTTTCCTTCCATTATTGTTTTCCATAGATTCACGATAGAGGAAATAACTATTTTAGAGGAAGGGATAGACCTAAAACGTCACGGTTAAATGTGGTGGGAGAGGTTCATTTGAGGAGGAATATTAGGAGTCATAAGAATAAGATAACGTGCAGGTATGAAGCAATTCTTGCCTGAAACTGAAGCAAAAGAGGTAGGTTTCTTGATAGGGCAATATGAAAGAAATTATAAAAACCAGTTATAAAGCCCTTAACCCAAGAACTAAGCTTTTTTTACAGTGCCTACCCCCAAAATGGAACGGCGGGATGAGCATCCATGAATGTATGTATTACTCCATGGTGGATTTTAGCGCCATCGTAATGCCCCATATTCCACCTAGACCCACTGCTCCTTGTAATGTAAAGCATGTGCGTAATAACACTTTTCTCCAGGGCTATTCCACATATCTTCTATCTCTCGATTATTGTTCTTCCTCCCCACTCTTCCCTAACCCAACAATGGCTTCAGGATATCCCGCTTCAATGATTGCAGACCCGGTACTCGCTATTATTTTTTCCCTCTAGTTGCAAGAGAAGGAGTTTGGAGTGGAGGCTTTTTTATAATAGTTCTCCACGTGATGCAGGCGTACGCGAGTTTCGACTTTTAAGTACGCAAGGAGAATGTGCCGATTTCATGCTGTTTCGCATCCTCCTCTACCGTCCCGTGGGATGGTCTCATTCTAAAACCCTAGCCGGAGATATTCACCGATAATCCTTACGAAGTAGAAATGACACAAATATGAAGCCAACGCGTAGTATTAAAGTAGCAGTGAGTATTAAAGTGGAAGCACAGGCATCGGTAGCCAGGTTCTTGATAAGCTGGCCTTTTAACCTTAAAGGTTGTAGGTTCGAATCTCGCCCCGAGCTTGGATGCTGTATTGCATGTAGAATATAAGTTTCTGATTCAGCGGTTTCAAAGAACGTTATTGCAGTTAATTTTCTACCATTGATCTCACTGTCGTACCAGCTGATAACGCTAAGAGATCGCATAATCTAAAATAAAAATTCCAAACTCTGAAGTTTCAATTTATTTTTAGCTGTTCCCCAGGGAAATTGAAACTCGCTTATTTATTGATGACAATTACACAATAGCGATTTAATTTCTTTTTTTCATGAAAAATAACTACATATGTTCCCAAACGTTGGCATAATGATTCATTTATTAGTACTTTGACACCCAAAACCTCAATAAGGAATCAGCTTCTTAGCATTTGCTGCAAGCATCATAATTCCAATATAAACTCATTTTCGTGTACAAAAAGACGCATTATAAAAGAATGCATCGATCGTTAATGCATACAACAGAAATCACAAACGCATGAAGACAAATGAAAGATTTAGTTTTCACCGGCGTACGATTTGAGTGATCAAAGAAGCAAGAAAGACAATGTGAGCAGAATAGATCAAGTAAATAAGGTATTCTAGCAGAAGAGGAGCCTGCCGACAGCTAGTAAGACAATCCTGGAAGTCAGGAAGCGTTTTTTCAAAACATATTCGGAGTATGCTCTTATATGACAATAAATTCTGGACAATAACAGCTGCAGGTCAAAAGATGTTGGAAGTAATCGAGATAATGTGTTGCCGAAGAATGTCAAATGGACGGAGAGAATCACCAACGATGAAGTCCTCCGAAAAATTGGAGGGAAAGGAAGTATAATGAAAACTCTGTGAAGAAGCAGGGACTAACTTATTGGACACATTTTTCGACACAACAGCCTATTGAAAACGATATTGGAAGCATGGAGGAATGGGAAGGGTTAAAAAATGGAAGACCAAGAACGGAATACGTCAGGCAAATAATGAAGGACGTCATTACGTAGGAATGAAGCTGTTAGCTTATAGAAGAGTGGAGTGGAGAGCTACATCAAATCAATCTTCGGATGGATGTAAATCAGGCGTAAGCCTGAAAGTATGCGACGAATTTCGTCAATATTTTGGGGAAGTGTAATGGCAGATGTGCCGAGTCGACGCTCAAAGCGGGAAGTCATAAAAAAGAAGAGGTGAAAAATTTAATTTGCCGTCTTTGTCATGAAAATGGCTGTAGTACTGAAGGTGTTGGGAGAAGAGTTGCGTTTTTGAATGAAGCGTTACTTTACAATAGAGAATATATAATGGGAACCTGAATAATTAAAATGAAGAAATGGTTTGTTTACAGACTCATATGGAGATATTGAGAATGAATTACCGGCCTTAGTAATTGGAGTCAGAAAAACGATGGGAAAAAGTATGTTAGGCAGAAAAACGACCAACAAAGAAATACCTGCAATTTTACAGAAGGAAATAATATTTCCAAGGAAATTTAGGGAAACTAAATTGAGAGGATGGAACAAGTATTTCTATTTTAAGAATTCTAAATAGTCAGCTGGTTTCAAGAACTTCCAGTGGCAAAGGAAGTTTAAATTCACTGTACAATTCCCTGTGGATTTAAATGGAAGCTTATGCATAAGGTCTTGATTACTTAAGTTATGTAATCAACATGGGAATTAAAGTGAGATTTTAGTCGGGGTATTTTCCACACCAACCTCTTGAATGGTGATAAATGAATGGTATATGGTACCCTAAATGGTACATGCATTTTGCACGTAACGTCATGGGGATTATTTTAACCTGTAGTTTTAGGTGTAACTTGGTCGAACTTATTCATTGTATAAATGAAAAACTTTGAAATTCAACGGGAAGAAGAAACATTAATTGATAGGATTAAAATTATCCCTTGTGTAAATGAAAAACTTTAACTTTGTGGTTCCACAATAATATTTTTATTAGCACGACCCGGGTTTCGACGTCATCATCAGGTCAGGATCTGAAGATGACCTTAAAGTAAGTCGAATCCGGGTCGTGCTAGTAAAAATATCATTGTGGAACCACAAAGTTAAAGTTTTTCATTTACACAAGGGATAATTTTAATCCTATCAATTAATGTTTCTTCTCCCCGTTGAATTTCAACGGGTACATTCTCATAGTTTATATTAGTTCTTCACTAATGTATGTCTGTCTCACCTGTTTGAAGGGCTTTCAGGTGACCTAGAATGTTTAAATTTGGCAGGAATACAGGTCGTAACCTAAAACCGACCGAAAAAATAGTAAAAACCGTGAAAATTCAGCTTGTGTCTTCTCGAATGGGAAGCAGATTTTAGATGCGCAGAAACTGATTCGCTTGGGACTTACACGTCGACTTGTGAATGGTGCGCGTTGGCTGCATTTTTTTTAAAGGTAACCCTTGCGAAAATAATAAAATTATCCTCTGAATGCACCTTTTTGAAGCTGAAATGAAACACTTACAGGAAAATATGGCCGAATATTGGTGTGTAAATATGGATATACATCTCCAATAACTTAAATATTGTTTGTTATATGTATAATACTATTTTTTATTATCACTATGGAAATCTGAACAAATTCAAAAACAAGTCTATGAGCTACTGAATGCCGTTGACGGAGTTGCATGGGTATGTGGTGATGGGGAAGAGCATGGTAAATACAGATATTCCATGTGGGATGAATAGAGGACTAAATGCTGCACTGAAGGGAGAAATCAAAGGGAGAAAAGAAAGGGAGAAGGGAGAAAAGAAAGGTAGAAGGGAGAAGGGAGAAGACAGGGACTTGAAACCCTAAAGGAATATTGGGAAACGATCCATTCAAATCCAACAAGGTCAGAAAAAACGTCAATGGTAAAATAAGTCTTTTATGCAGCCAGGTGAACTGGTTAGCATAAAAATGTATGCATAAATGACTAGAAGCCAAAAAAACTTCAAAAATTTGAGTTCAAAGCCCGATTAAGGTATAATGAACAATTTTTATTAGTATCTAACGACATATAGACACCTATTTTCCCTTAGGTCAGGCATAGAAAAAATCAATTCCGGAACGTCGGATTTTATTCGAGCTTACAACACTTAAAAATTGATTACATCCCGAATGTACCTGATAATTTACGCATTCTCATTATCAATATAAAATATTTTACTTCAATCGTTTACAATGAATAACAGTTTCTGCTGAATTTATGTATTATATACAGCATGCGAGTAGAGGGTCGGAAAAGAAGGAACTCGAGGTATAATCGATTTTCTGCCGATCACCCTGGAAACGACCATAACGGAATAGAATAACGGAAAGGAATCTCTTTAGAAATCACGCTAACCCAACCACATTACACTGCGTAATCACACTAATGTGAACATGCGTCAACAAAAGATGTTGTAACAGGAAAACGCTAGCTACAATTACACTCCATTATTTCAATCCGTTAATAACACTATGCGAACCTATGAACCCTTAAAAAACATACTGGAAGTATGAAATTGCTGCATAAAAGTTCCAACAATGATAGATATAGGAAAAAACCTTGCCCACCAGTTTTGATTACGATATTGGCGTAATTCTGGTAGTAAGCTACTACAATAAAATATACCTGAAATCGCGTAACCGAATATGTGTAACCCAAAATAACATAAACCGAATTTGCGTAACGCGAAATCATGTAACTTGAATTCGTGTAATTTGAAATTACGAGACTCAAAATTAGACATTTTATAATTGCGTACGTCGCCATTATTTTAAATTCAGGGATGAATAAGGCTGCAAAAAATAACTTAAACACCTGAGGGACAAAATAAGTGGGTTGCACGAGTTTTTTTCGAGGAGTGTAATGACCATACAGTCCGGGCCGTTGACGGTAAAAAAGAGGTCGGTTTAGAAAGAAAACAGCAAAAGCGGTGGCAGGAAAGACGACTCGACGAAACGAACGCTGAACGAAGAAGAGGACTGATCGATAACTCCTCCCTCGCTCGCATGTATTTCCAACTTTCCGAATTCCGTCGTTGCGGGGCGAGAACCAGCTGGAGATGGAAAAACTGAAATGAAAGCAGAATGGAGGGAAGGAGGAGAGAAGGGGGATGAAGAAAGAGAGGGAATGAGAGAGAACGAAGTGGCTCACGTACTCTACGGATGTCGAAGGTCACAGAGAGGAGCCCTGGGGGGGGGAGACCTGTACTCAGTCAAGAGGTTCTCTCGTCTCCACTCCTCTCCAGACCCTCAACCCTCCCTCCACTTCAGGAAGGAACTACCACAGCCAATGCCGAAAACTCTCCTCTTTTTGCTGTGCTACCTGAGCGACGTCGACGTCCTTTATGGAAAAAAGGAATTTCTCGAGTACATAGGGAGAAGGAGAAAACTTCAAAGTGTGTCAAAAGTATATGGTTTCCAAATTCCCGACAATTTTGGAACCTTCGGGAATCAAGATCGGGAAATCATATTTCCCAAAAACTCATCAGAACTCCTGAAATCGTGTTTTTTATTAATTTTCTCTGCGATGGTGATCAATAATATTGCCTGTAACAGTCACTGGTGGTTGGTCGTTCGGGAAACCTACCGACAATGAGGTCATTCAAACCGCTACCGCCCACGCAAGAAGTCGAGACACTCGAGTTTGAGACGATGAAAAAAATTGCAACGTTTTCGTCTACATAATCGTCATGTACCCTTTTATCCTGTACTCACGAAAAATTGTTTCGTAAACCCCCAAATGACGAAAATAGCAGAGTTTTAAACAATTAACAAAATGTAGAATGCATTTTAAAGTTACAATATTTTCCTTCCATATATTTATATGGAACACATGCGTCTTATCATTGGTTCTATGGTTTCCGCGGCGTGGATTTGTAGATACTCTCTCCATTCATATGAGTCTTCACCGCCTGTGTTACAACCAGCAAAATTGTTGTCAACCCAAGTCAGCACATGTGGTGAAGACTCGAAAGAAAGAAGTGAATTAATGCGTCTTAACATGTTAAAAAGCACATGAACGTTCGTGGAGTGATTTTCAAATAATGAGAGTTTAAAATGGTACTGCCGATTTTTACTGCGGCAAAAACCGTTACTTTTTCAATCGATGCTCCATAAAAACACTAGACTATTCTTCAGAAATATTTCTGAAGCATCACTGAATTTATAAATAGATAATCGTTCGCGAGAAGTTTATTCCGTTTGCAGTAAAATAATTGGTTATTGAGGTATGACGTCTCAAAACTAGTGTGCCTCGACTTTTTGCATGGACAGTAAGTAGATGGGTTGGTGTCATCGCCATTAGTATTTTTCCGTTGTGCAGTCAGCATTAAATTACTGGTTAACGTACTGGGAAGTTGCTTATAAAAATATTTAAGGTACGTAGAGGCTCTCCAAAAAAATTATTGTTAAATAAATCAAGTTAAAAAGGAGATATGAACATTCTATCCTCTTGTTTCTACAACTTAAGCCCCTTCTTGTACGATACTTGAATATACATTGTGTGGCAATCTTTTTATATCCGTAGTGGCTTTCACCACCATTTATTTCCAAATGACATGTTTATTCTATGATATACAAGTGGCAGATATACTTGCCCGAACCCAATTTGGATACATTCACAGATCATTTTTGTTTATGGGCTCAATATTTTTAATACGTTACCCGATATTATAAACAGGAAAAAAATGTCATAAATTAATGATTTTGCTAAAAACAATGATTGTTTCCTCAGACAATCGAGTCAGTTTTTCAAAGTTTTTGTTTAAATAATAATGGAAATGTCAATCAGTGACTGAAATCATGATGAATATAAACTGTTGTAAATTGAACTGTTGTTGTTTTAAACTGAAAAAATTGCTAATGGGGTCGAGTAGAAATTTTCCCGATTTCCCGGTCAACTTTTCCCGGGATTCGGGAACGACAAATATTGAGAAAATTAGCGGGAGCTATCGAGAACGAATTCCCGCCCGGAAACTGTTGTAAAAGCATCCGAGGACCAAATCCACCACCACCTACTTCGCTTATACACTCCTCGTCTTGGGCTCCTTAAATTCGTATTCCATGCGCCAACGGTTGGAAGGAAGTGGAGGATAGCTACGTGTGGTACGGTTCTTTTCATCCGAAGAAAAATGATAAAAATCCGGAGAAGTATTAAAAGAAGGTACAGGGCCTAACTTTGCAAAGAGTTAGATTTTATTTTTTCCTGCGAAAACCCAAGCCACTACCACTTATTGATCGAGTGCCAAACTCACCGGGTATAACCCCGTGTATTTCCGCCGACGTCTACAGTATGGAACACGAAATAAAATTTACTTCTCATTTTTCCAATCACTGCGACATGGAACTCGAGAAGAGAACAGTTAAGAAGTAAATGTAAATTAAAGAATAATTCACATTGCCAGTAAAAGCAGAGGAAATTATAATCCTATGGATGCATTTCGGTCATCAAGGTGACCCTCGACAGGAAGTATAAAAATCTCGTAAACATGGGCGTGTCGTCCGAGGTTCAAAGTCCAAAGTTTACTCGCGGTCGATGGTCACCTAGATGACCGAAATGCATGCGCAGGAGTCTTGTTTCCTCTGCTTTCAATTACAATTAGGATCAATCTTCAACTTAAACTGCGGAATGCACAAATGAAATGAGAGGCAGTCACGCACACGGATGCCAAGATTTACACCAAGGGGAAGAAATTTTCCATTAAAAAATCCCGAACCCGGCACCCCCCATTGCCGGTCGAGTGTGTCTGCCAGTTACACTGGGGGTTTAAGCGAACTTAATTGGTCTCTTGTCAAGTCCACCTGGTAGCCCAGGTAGCCAGTTTCACCGGTAGATCCGGGTTCGAATCTCAGTCAAATCAAATTATTTTTTTCATGGCGAATTTCATCCCCTTGGTGTATATGTATTTCTCATATTTTAGTAGTGTACGCGACAAAACTTTCCTCAGTAACTCGAATATATAACCTATATATATATATATATATATATATATATATACGTATGTTTATGCGTTGACCACATACTTCAATAACCGACTTTCAAAAGCACAATATAGTTTGAAAAAAGATACGTGTTCCAAAATAGCATCTAAGTGGCTTGAGGTCACCCCACAGTATCACTTCTCTATTCTACGCGTATTTCAACGTGAAGGATAAAAATCACACTAATTAATCGTCTTACGAAACGGAAATTAAAACAGTTATCTCGTCAAATTACGAAAAACAACCAGCAATTCGGAAGGAAATTCGTTGAATTCCAGTTAGCCATACCTTGACGTCATCCCCTGGGTTCCCAATGACGTGGTGTTTCCACGCCGCCAGCGCGAGTAATTTTAAAGAAGAAAGATTTCAGTTCCGCATTGTATTCTTATTAAAAATGCATGTCCCCTATATTAAGGAATGCGTATTTCAAATATTAATAGTTTTTAAAATGAATGCACGTTCCCCTTTCGACTTCACACTGATGGATAGAAGACCGCTTGCCGCTTGGCAGCAAGGCCCACTCGAATGCAAAGAATAAGCCCTTCTAGAGCTAAATGACAATAATCTAATCAATGCAGTTATAGTATCACGTTATATGTGTTAACTAGAGAAATTAGCATACTCCGTCTGCTTAAAACACTAAATAAAATAGCTAAATAACTTCAAACGTAATTAATAAATTTAAATTGTTGTACAAAATTCTTCTTGTACCACTCCAGCTGTTGTTGTAATTAATCCGCGATGAGCACTTTCGATTAAATTGTGATGAAATTTAGTGGACTGATAACGATTAACTTTCCAGTCGACAATTTTAAAATCACTAAATTGATTATGTAAATGAGATAACCGAAAAGTATATCGACTGTATTTTTTAGTCTAATCAATTCCCCTCGGTACGAAATGCTTGGACGAGTAAGCAAACAGCAATGCGATATGGCATTTAAGGTTTTGATATCACAAAGTTCAGGGATCCGGTAACAAAATCTGATTTCTACCTGAAAAATATAGCAAGCGATAATAGGGCTTTTCGATGCTCAGCTATTAAAAAAATGTGTGTTGATAAAGTGGTACCTATACGTGTATATATAAAGAGGATTCTATCATAAAGAGATGAGTGCAATGAAAAAAATGTTGTTGGTAATACACATGCGTATTTATATATCCATTCTCGATGTAATTGGACCAAAACATGTGCACTCTGAAGCTTGAGTTTAAAAAAAATCTAATCTAAGGTAATAACGGATGATAGATACTTCATTAGGATGGGTATTGATACATGATATTTTTTGTCTTCTGTGTTGTGTTTTAGATCTGAAGATGGAAGTCATTGAATTCCGTTGTCAAGGAGTAATACTTTTTGATTTTCAACCTATATTCGATATAACTATACTGGTGTGGTATACCCTTATCATCATTAGCATCAATATCTTACTCATTTATTGTGTTGGTTACAGCCTTCCACTTTGTTCTAATCATGGCTAATTGTGTCACATAATTTTTGGCATTTATATTTCAAATTATGTTCACTCTTTTGTTAAAATACTTCCTCTTTTTACGTCATTCATAACTAAGACGTTTACTAACGGCAGTTAGTGTATAAAAATGTACATTTGATATTAAGGAATTTTTCCTGTGATATAGTAACCAAGGATGTCAAATATTTCAATTAATTTTCAATTTGATTTTCCATCAAATTTGAAATTGGAGTTGAGCGAAAATCTAAGCAAAAATGTAAATACCACGCATATTGCACATGCTTTTACTAACGCGCTGAAAAAAGTGTTCCCATCATGGAGCTTACTATCTTTTGCAAAACCCTCCGGAAAGGGCTCTCCTGTACACGACGTAGGTAGGTGATGAATTGCCAGGGCATGGGAACTGGTGTCCTCGGTTATTCGTTATTAATGGCAAGGCTACGGAAAAAACTACGAAGGCTTAATAAAAATTTTGGACTTTATTCCAAAGTTTGTGTGATTTGCATATTTAGCGAAAAGAGGAATCTGGTTACACAGGACTTCATCTTTTTTACCCACCTCCCACAATCTGCCAAAAGAATCCCCTTAGGGAAATGGGCAGCCGAAGTGATTACCATATTTCACCATTGCGGGAACTCAGACGGCAACAAAGAAAAAATTCTATTATTGACTCTCGGAACTGTACCTGCAAGAAGCGTCACATTCAGATTCAACTAGGGTACAACTATCTCGGGGCTCCATAGAAATCAATGAGCTCAAAAGGCAAATTAGAACCAAAGAGTTGAAATATATATATATATATATATATATATATATATATATATATATATATATATATATATATATATATATATATATATATATATATATATATATATATATATCTATCGCTCAGTACCTAAGTTCACAAATCTCCTAAGGAGTGATAAGTTACGTCTCCAGACTTTAAATACCTATGAATGAATCCAAGAAATTGACAAGATTTATACCCCCTTTTTATACATCTATTCATATTTCTTAGTTTTACTTAGTGATTCCAAAAAAACGAAAAATGGCACTTGACAAAATTCAGTTTCCGTGAACTGAGTTTAAATTTAATTGAAAATACTTATCGCAAGGTATAACCATGTTTGATGCATAGAAAATAAATGGGATAGAATACATTTAAATGAAAATGTTCTCATGGTAAAGTGCAGCGCAGATAAAGCACTTAACATCCCAGCTAAAATTTGAAATTCTTATATCAAAAATATCAATAAATTATGTATGACTGTAGGCTTCCCCAGCTAATGGTGTACATGAAGAACACTCGGGTTTCACATCAGGTCAGGATCTACATAACTTCCGACGTTTCAGGGATCCAAGAATCCAATGATTGTATTCTTTGATCCCTGAAGACAATGTGCGAATCGCTCGTCGAAACGTCGGAAGTTATGGAGAACCTGACCCAATATAAAACCCGATAGCTCTTCATTCACATCAATAAATTAAATTAATATTTATCCGTAAATGTATTCCTATTCTTCGTTAGAGCAGTTTTATCTCACTATATCATCCCAAGACAAAGACAACACGAAGCATTTCCAAATGCTAATAGGCCTTACACCACATTGTGACATACACGTTAAATATTCCAGGTATTATGTCCGTCAGCGCATAAACTGGCCACATCAAATGATATAGCAAAGAGGATCGGTTAAGAACACTATTCAACATAAGGTTCAATATTTACAGTGCAAAATTATAGTTTGTTATCAATTTAAGGAAAATGTGAAGATATACACTCATTAAAAATGCAGCCATTTATTATTCTTCAGCCTATCGAAATAAAGGTGAATTGAGTTGGTGTGGTGGCTGTAGAACTGACTTATCTTTCTGAGGACAAGGATTTGATACGGGTAGCTGTGGAGGTATTTCATCTGAGTCCCAATCCATAAGAGGGTGGCATTGAGATAGCATTGCAAGTGTAGCACTCCGCCTGTTGGATGGGAAGTTAAACCCCTGTAGTCTTCCTTTAGAAGGATGCCGAGTTTCTCTCCATCCTCATTCCATATCCCAAGTTGTCCTTTCTTTGCAAAGCTACCCAACTATTCTAAATGTATCTAGTAAAATAAAAACTTAATTAAAATTAACTCCGCCTCTTCAAATAAGCAAATGAAGATAAGAGAAATGCTCAAAATAAACGAAAATTGGCATGAACACACAGTTTTGTAGGCAAAACTGGTTCAATCATACATCATCATCAGTTGTCATCAATCCGAAGATTGGTTTGCCGCAGCTTTCCAATCCACTCTCCCCTCCGCCAACCGATTCATTCCATCATAATTTATTCACTTTAACATCCTTTATAACTTTCCTGATGTGTTAAATTCTTGCTCTTCCTCTGTAGTTCCTCCCATGTATTTCGATTAAATATTAATCCACGCTATGAGGATCATGACACGCACTCTTGCGTCATAATTGTTTTTTACGATTGAATATGGAGAGAAATGCCTTGTACAAAGATGAACTCACAGAGTTATTCACTTACAGTAAGAAGGAAACATGGGCTTCAATGTAGTCCACATAGTCCAAAGTGGGTGACCCAAAACTGTGACTAAAACGTACGAGGCTATAAAGCCGGAGTAATTTTCCTCCTCGGTGAAAAATCCGCTTCCCATCAACGAAAAGCCATTAACGGACAGTCCCACCTCGTGATGAAAGTAAAAGAATCTAGAAGAATATGAAGTTTCAACGTTCAACTGAAACTCCAACTTCATTAAATTTATACCCGGGGAATCGACGAATGGGTCCATAACTGAATTGAATGGCATGAAACGGATCGTCTCGCGGATTGAGGATCTTAATAAAAGAGTGTCGAAAAAGAACGTCTGCCAATATTGCATTAGGGAGGCAGACAAATCATGCTCTGAAACTCCCATGGCGAATAATCCATTATTTTATGAGATAACTGGCACCGAGCCACGTCAATTAGGAAATAGCCTTGGAAGTAATAAAAGGGATTTTTTTCCCGATACGCACACGTGTTTGAAGGGAGTGATTAAAAGGTTGGAGGACGTTGCTATCACGCGCTTGCCAGACGTCATTTGGATCAATGCGAGTACTTTGAATGAGAAATGTCCGAGGGAGTACCACTTGCGAGGCTCAACGCAAGGCTTGGTTATAAAGTCTCTCGCAATACCTGTAATTTAGGAGGTTCTACTGCAACTGTTAAAGTCAAAACAAATACTCATTTTTGCCTTTTTCACTCGTATTGTTTAAAGATGCTCCTTTCGCTGAGGAAATCTCGTGCCTAATAGAAAATAAATTTACGTATAAAATATGCTGATTATTCAGCAAATATATTCTTGATGAGCACTTTTTCCTGTCATAAAAACCGAAAGCAGAGTCACTTCTATTGAACTAACGTGTTCCGACGTCAACTATTACATTGTTTGACCAATAACGAAAAACATAATGTGGGCAAGTCCCTAACTTTTAATAACATCCACTTTCCTAGGATAATTCGCATCTTACAAAGAGTAGTTCATGTAAGTGCATTTTGTAATAGATATAAAAACACTATTTTCCCTCACGTATTACCTAATTAATAACATGCATTCACAGCGGCAACATCCATGCTTTTAACACAATGTATTTTCAAATTCAATTTCCGAAAAAAATAAAGAGGAAAGGTATGGCTTTGTTGTTCATTTCAAACGGTTGGAACATTTTTTTAAAAATAGCCATTAACTTTGAATAAAATTACATTTAGGTCGTTTCGCAATGGAACCAAATTAAGTTGGTTATCTTTGTATGGAGGGCTCAGTGACTTGGGCCGAGTACATTGAAGGTAATTTTGAGGAAAACGTAATCAAAGTTCCGCATAGCCGCAGTATAGGGAATTTTCTCAGGATAGAAAGTATGGGAGGAATTAAAAGAAGGAATGGTGAATCCAAATTATATTGCCAGATTTGATCACCCTTGTAAAATAAAATTGAGACTTCAAAAGACCAGCGATGCCAAGAACTCATTTCCTAAAAGGGGTATAATAGATTGGAACCGGCAGTCTGATAAACTTTTGAGTTCTTTCCTAAATCTCTAAAATCTTTTAGGAGTAAATGCTTAAAACATCTTAGGCAAAATTAATCCTTCAAGAGTATTTATATGTGTCAATTGCTTTATCTATCAATATTTTTTTGATGTTTTGCTATTTTCCTTTTCATGGCCACCCGGCAGATGCCTATTTGCAATGTAATCTGTACAAATGAAATAAATAAATAAAATATTCCTTGCGTGAATCAGCTGAACTTGCTCTCAATAACTACTGCCAAGTAGAGTGTTTTTTAATTGTAAATATTAAATTTGATATTGATTTTCATTTTCTCTAAAAACATATCTACTACTCTAGCCATCCCATACAATTGTTAGTCAATTAATTGAAAAAATTGACTTGGTCCATCTTGATCCATATATTGAAGGCTAATGAATGCACAGACATCACTTTTTCTCCGTAGCCACTTAACATATTACATGAACTGCACAGCTTCATCTTAGGCCCTTAGTGTTCATTAAGAAATGGTTAAAATCTAACCTACGGGAACATAATGGTTAACAATCTAAAACCTAGGTCGATGTTAAATTGCTCTTGTAGACATTACAAAGTACATTTTTCATCGCTCAATATGAAATTGCACCATATAAGTAAAGACATGCATGATCTGCGACACCTCTTCTCCAAAACCATGGATCCTTCTTTTCATGTCCACCTATTATCCACGCGACAATTTCTACGAATTTCATGTGGTTCACTACAACTTCGTGCCTGCAAAGGTGCATTGTCTGTGTTTCGATTCCCGGTCCGGTCCGATTGTTTCCTATTGGCAATTAATACCATGAAATTTATTCAGCATGCCTTTATATCAATATTATATCACTGCGTGAGGGACTAAAATGACTCACATGATCGAGCTAAGGTGATGGTGGACGATTTGTGTAATTTTGTGGAATATTGACACGGTAAAAAGTCTAGTGATGATTTTACGACCAAGATTTTTGAAACAACTTTCGATGTTATAGCATTGTCAATTCTGATCATAATGCTCGGCATATGCCTATATGTTGAAACCAATTGGTGTATTAAATATAGTGAGGAATATTATCAAATGGGAAATTCTTTTGAGCATGATCAAACGCTGAGGCAGATGGATTCGATTCGCCATGAAACCATTTGACTGTGAAGTCATGCCTCGGCTGTAAAGCTGTTATTTTCAATTCAGAAGAAGGTGGTTAGTGTTCTGTCTAATTCAGGTCCCAATAAGCATTGTTGATAACTCTTTGCTTATCTAAGAATTACAACAGTGTACAGTTTATGAATATTTTATTCACTACTTTCTGCTAAGGATAACATAAATGACTACTCAAAAAGGGCTGGTACGTAATCACGGCACTAGATCTAAATATAAGTTACGGTTTCAGGTTTAACTATGTGGAAAAGCGACACATGAAATAATTTCTCGCTTTGCACATTCCACATTTGCTTATCGTAACCGACCATTGTTTTACATATAATGTCATTATCAAGGTCTTGATAATGAAAGTATACAACCTCTTATTGATGACATAATACTAGGTCTTGATAATAACATTGACCTTGGTATGTCGAAACCATCGTCGGTAACAATAAACAAGTGTGGAATGTAGAAAGCGAGAAATTATTTCACCAGATCTACAAACAACATGTGTCGTTCACGATGTAGGTCAGCAAGTACTTGCAAATCTGAGGATAGGTGTCCCAAACATTACAACATGCCACCAAATTAAGCGAATTATGTTGACAAGAAAAGATTTAGAATGGTCTTAGAGAAATGGCTACTAACTAGGCCTTTATATTCCCTAGATGAATATCTTTACCTGGATTTTTCTAGTATTAATTTTTCTCTCTAACGTTAATTTTTTATTTATAGTATGTATTTACATGTATTTGTATAACATATATTTTGTATTTCTAATGTATCTGTATTTTTAATGCACCTATCTCTATTTTGGTACTGACGTCATAGTTGATACTATGCCACGGATGGATAAAGAATACTATTAATATTGCCTAACAGGCACGAGTACAGTCATCTTGCGTGAAATACCGACGGCTGGCGCAAGCACTAAGTAGTATGAGCCGGGAGATATTTCTCTCGATGATCCCGACTTCCTCTAATCACCATAAAGTGCGACCAATACCACCCAGAACAAAAAAGCACCAATAGGAAAAAATAAACCATAAATGAAGACACGCTACGAGATGGAATGAAATTAGAAATTACGTCCTTCGCGACAGCAGTCGGCTATACTGTTGCCACTTTTCCTCTCCTTTTTCCTCGAGGCTGAGAGTAAACGGGACGGAACGAAAACGTCATTTTTTCGACAAATTTCCGGCGGTCGGCTTTTCATCAGCATTAGCGCTCTGCCGGCAGGCAGCCATGGGAAAGAGCGATGGTAATAAAGAAAGGGTGGGTGCACTGTTTAAGGTCGGACTAGAGAGCGAGCGTTATGTTCCTAGCGGATGATGAGAACGAAGTGGCCGGGAAATACCCCGCAGTTAAAGTGTCGGGGAGAGGAATATGATGCGCTTGCGGTTTTTTCACAACTCAGAGCAGGGATTTATTTTTCTGCTTTTTAAAATTACTCGCACTATGCATTGTAGTTAGGATACATAGGTTGAAACTTTCATTGCTGAATGGCGAAAAAAATGCCGTTTTTTTATTCTCGCACTCGATTTTTCTTTTACACTACACTTTTGTCTGAAATTTGCGTTTTTGGCCCTAAAAATAGTCCATTTATTTATTATTTTAGCAATATATACAATTTCCTTGTCAATCGCAGCATGGGCTTTAAATGGGAACTTATACCTGAGGCATTTATAGGCCATGTGAATAATATGAGAATTAAAGTGAGGTTTTTCTAGGGGTATTTTTCACTCCACCCTCTCATGATATTAGGTGGTCATGATGTCCTTAATGGTATATGTGATTATCCTGGAGGTTATTTTAATCCAATGAAGGGGTCTTAATTTTGTCTTCTTCCTGATAAATTTCTCCGGTCACCTCCTAGTGTACATATACTCTCCTATAATACATCAGAGGTTTCTGCCCCCTGGTCGCCGTAGCTGGCCCAACACGCCTTCCTGACTACCCTATTCTCGCTCACTTCGTCGCCACTGTTTAAGGTAGAAAACGTAGAAAAATACAACTTTTATAATGCTAAACATTACTCCATTCAAATAACTTATTTCCAAACAAAATTTCCAATAATACAACTGGGTCATTCCACCTCAATTCAACAAACTACGGTCCCATATGTTCTCCACTTTTTCTCAAAATGAGCGAATGGGTAACCCCACAAATGATATACCAGGAATTGTTGAGCGAGGAAACATTTATGTGATTTATGCATATTTTAATGTTTTCGTATGTTTATTCTTTTTTTAAAGACAATGTTATTAATTTATATCGATTTGATTCATTTTCCTATTTTTTTTTAAATTTTAAAGTTAAAAAAATGGTTAAGTCACGTTTCTCTGATACTCCATCTCAGAATCGACCGAGACATTTTTTTTAATCACTTGCAAGAATACAACTAAATAACCTTAAAAATATTCCATGGCGATTCATAAATGTGTTTACAAAACATTTACATTTTTATCCCTTTCACTGGCTCGGCCCACTGGCTCCACCCTGAAGTATGCATGTAGCAGAAATTTAATACTTGCCTAGACATATATTGATATATCCATATAATTGTATAAAGTGATATAAATTATATGATAAACGGCCAGTGGCTTTAATTCGTATTTTTCGTTTTTTTTTCAATTTTAATAAATGCTGTTTGTGAAATTTACCCGAGATAGGTGAAAGAATCATGGGATTAAATTCAGGGTTCCCTCAAAACTGAATGCATAGGTGCTATGAAGAGGTGACATAAAAATTAAATTTACTGACATCAAACTGAAAATTGAACTTCTAGGTAATAAGTATCAGGCACAAGGATTCTTCTGAATGAAGAGAGATATTATAACGTACTTTCTCCTTTAAATTTCGATGGGGCGATTAGGGAAAATGCTGCTTATAAATATTTTAAACCTTAGCTAAAAAAATGTTTAGAATCCAAGTTCTTGATGCTTAATTCCTCAATAAATCCTCTATCTTTATTTTTAGCGGGAGTCACATACAATATTTTCCAATAGCTCATTTACACTTTGTTTTTCAGTTTGTTACCACATTATTTTACATATGAGGCGAATCTTTTTTGAGCTGTACATAATTTCTTTATCGACTGTTTCTCCCATGGCTCACAATCAGTACCGCATTACCTAAATAAAACAATATTTAACCTCAAAAACTCAAAACCTCATGTATTTCCATGATGAACCGCATATTCTCCCGTGTACGTTCCAACAGTGATGTTGGCTCATAATTAATTAACATATTTTGGCTTTCTAGAAACATCAATTTAAGCATTACGCAACGTCACTTAATTTTCTTTGCATAATAACCTTTTTTGCTAACACTATTATAATTTCAGCGAAAAGCAAGGCCAACAATATTTTATAATGCTCGTCAGTGGCAGAAGTGAATTAAATAGTGATCGCGAAAAAATGATATCAACTTTATATTCAACGAAAGAAATCTGATGAATGCTATTGTTTTTGACTCAATTTTTTGGAAATGCATGGTCTGTAAATGAATAAACTATTTATGTTTTCACAGATTAATTTACGATAAACCCGGTTTCATCACATAGACTGATGATGTCGCTTATGTAACGAAATCAGCCGGGCATTCAATAAATACGTACATGCATACCGGTCAAGCTATTTCCTTTCGCTGCTGGCACTGTAGGGAAAGTTTAATTCTCGGCCTGTAAAGGCCTGTAAAGTTGACTTTGCTTTAATAATTTCCTCCAAACTACCCTATCCTTGCAAACTTCTTTTGCGTCAGTTACCCACATGCATTGCTCCATATATACCCTACAGTTCTTAAGACTCCTAATACGTATTCCCTGTTTTAAGAGTATCTTCCACCAAATTCATCCATGGCTTTCTTGGTCTGCCCCTTCTTCTTTCACCGTTCACTCCACTAGGACATATCTGTCTAGTAATTCGGCTCTCATCCATTCTCACAATAAGGACAAACCAATGAAGCACTCTCCATACTCCATACTACTACTCTACTCCATATTTCCAGCAAGATATCACTTCAAATAACATTCGCTGAATTGGATCTCATTATAAAGAAAAATATTTCGTATTTCTTATGACAATGATACATCAGCCGCCAACCACTATACTTATCGAGATATTTACCAAAAAATACCAGCCATTTTCTATGGGAAATGGCACGGGTATGCACTCCAGAGAGCCTTTTTTTTAATGAGGACTTTTTAACTTTTAGATCTAGTCAGAAATGAAATTGTGTAGTTTGAATTAATTTTCAACTATTTTTAAAGTTAAATCAACTAACTACTCAACACAGTACTGTTTACAAAATTGCAAAAGCATCATCGATGGTGAAGGCGTTTTCAACGTACAACCATAGAGTAAGTATATGGTTATCTATGGTACAACGTAAAAAATGAGTCAAATTATAACCTTATACAAAGTAAACATATTTATTTAATTCCTAAGAATTTCAGAAATTTAAAATTGAGATTTTGCCTCATTAATGGTACAAGATGCACTACATGTTTCCATTCATGCTTCTAACTGCTTTGTATACATGATAAAGTAAAATACTTTTCTGCAATATTTTTATTTGTGAGACGCTTTTCACCGATTCACGGCATCGTCAGGCACATAAAGTTGTTTTTTTTCGTAAATTGTTGTTTCCTTTTTATTGCATGGTAGCGACACTTGGGTATGTAAAGATAAACATTAGAGTTGGGTAAATAAAGTGGGTATGAGGTATTTAAGAATTTTTAGTGGTATAAGCAGAAGGGATAGGGTTAGGAAAGAGTGGAGTGATGAAAGAACGTGAAATATAAACTCCGGTAATACGCATGAATGAAAAGAGCGTGCACCGGTTGTAAAGCCATGTCGAGAGCGTGGATGAGAGTTGAGTAACGAAGCAGACCATTCAATAAAAAAGGAAGTTATAATTTTCGAAAAATAAACAAACTTTCTGTACCTGATGATGCTGTAAATCGGTGAAACGCGTTATAAAAATAAAAATACTGTAGAAAGTACAAATTATTTAAATTTATCATGAATAAAAACATTTTTTTCAAATTCTACGAAGTTAATCCTGACACTGCCAAGTTTCTTCATACTGCTGCTTATATTTTAAATAAAACATGAATATGTTCTTTATAATACAATGGAAATATTTCGCTCCAACTACCTTTAGAGTACCTATGCTCCACTTCATTCACCCATGACTTTACCAGTCTACCACTTCCTTTCACACCACTCTCGCCTCTTTCATAACTTCGCAAGCAATTCTTAAATACCTCATACCCACTGTTTATGTTAATCCTTACATACCCAAGTTTTGCTACCATACAATAATGTTGAAATTAGCACACTTATCTGCACTGCAATTTTTGCTTCCTGAAAGGTGGGTTTACATTGACAAGTTTATTGCGCAAGTTACTTACAGCAAGCAAATTGACGTATATTCCATGTGTAAATGGCTCTTCAAGTCCACTTGCTTGACGTTTAAAAGTTTCGGAGAGTGGCCTGCAGAAGCGTATCGTTCCAAATGTAAACAACAACTAATTGTATCTGCACTAACTCATGAAAAGTGTTTCATTAGAGAAAAGCTCTTGCAGAATAAACTTGAGGAAGTAACTTGCCAGTGTAAACCTACCCTTAAACAAAATTCACTCCTTTATTATTCCTTGTTTTCCTTATTTCCAGTACATAAAATAATATGTGAAAACAGACGTACCTAGTTTATTTATTGAGTAAAAAAATAGTTATCATTTTTCGATCCGAATGAGTCGAAACTATTTTTTCTTCAAACCTCTAGAGCGACTTGTTTTTTCGAGTTGTCCATCTCCAAAGAAGAGGTGAGGAATGGCCGTGGTCCTGGGTAGAAGGCGGAGAGTTGTGAAGGAGTCCATTGGCGTGGTGGTTAAAGTGAGCGAGGAACTTGAGCAGCTAAGTCGGGAGTTGCGGAGTGTATTAAGGGCGAGAGAGAACGAAAGTGTGGGAGTTGGTCGGGGGAAGATGAATGTCCCGGGGAAGTAAAGGAATGGTTGGGGTTTTAGGAATGGTTCGAATGGTATCTATAGCAAAGGTCTACACGCATACGTAATAGTGGTAACGAAACACGATGACATCCGCCTTCCCTTAAGATGGTTCCACTATAAAATCCCTTAAATATCATTCTATTCATATTCTGTCTACTTGTAGAAAAACTAGTTCTCCATCTGATATGAACAAAAAAATATTTCCTTTCCACGCCATTTTATCCTCTAAATGAATTTGAAATTACATGGTGTTCAATGGGAGAATGAGAAAAATACGGGGAAAATAGTATTTTTCTATAAAATATAAATGCCATTTTCGCGGAAACCTGTTTATGAGAAGGAAATAATCCAAATAAATTGAATAAAAATAAAATATAGGAATCTTACCAACTTATTTTTTTATTTATTGGGGAATTAACGCCGTGATTAAAGTCAAAATGCGGTAATTCCCCAATAAATAAAAAAATAAGGTGGTAAGATGCCTATATTTTATTTTTATTCAATTTATTTGGATTATTATGGCGCTGTAGTCGGCATCTATGGCCATAAAAAAGTGCTCATTTAAAACATATTCGTAGAATAATCTGCATATTTTGTACCATAGTTTTGGTTTTATATAAGACACGCATTTCATCGGCGAAATCAAGATTTTTTGTACAAAATATAAAAAATGTGGAATTTAGCATTTGTTTTGACTCACACAGTCGCGGTGGTGGGAAGGCTAGTGAGGAATGCGTAGGCATAGGAACGGAGGGGAGAAAAAAAAGGTGTGGGCGTCCGCGGGGCGATCGGCAGAAGTGGAGCACTGACAATGAGTATGGATGTGACTGGCAATGGGGAGTGCATAGGATTATAAGTAAATAAACACAAATAATTAAATTGATATTTCTAAAAATATAAATATGAAAAATATATTTATGCATTAATGACAATTAAATGAATTACACAGACAAAATATTCATATGAAATGATACTAAATCCCTTTAGTTATAGCACTGTAACTTAATTCGTAGCTCTAGTATATACGTAACTACGCAACGACTCAACCACTCCGGGAGTCGGATACCGCCTGACGCTAGGGCTTCCCGAGATTACCCCCCATCCGTAAGAAGTGTTCCACTTCAAAACTACATGGTAGGTAACGCCACCAACATAACTGTATTTATGGTGTTCGGAGCCATTATTGGTCATGTACAGATAAGCGTAAAACTTTGTATATTACTGATATCTATAGATGAAATTGAAAAATTCTTATAATACCGATTCGGTTTTTTGGCAATTCATTGCTATTTTAACACGTAGCCTTATAGCAAAATGCATATAATTGGTAATAATTCGATCGAATATGCACAGATTTTCTTCTAAACGCGAAATAACACATTTATTATTATTTTAATAGTTGCTAACAGATATATCACGGTGTGACACCGATTCCAATATTTGAAGAAAAAAATACACATTTGCGGGTGACTCCAAGGAGGTAATAACCGCGGATAGTCCCAGTATTCTCAAAATTCACCACAATTTACGGTTGAAATCACACCCACCTAGCATATGAATAATCCCTATATAAAAACTATTCCTCGTAAAACATGAGCCCTGGAGGGAACTAGTAGACTAAAAATTGAGTTCCCGGCGGGAGAGGAAACACCAGTGTCAAGAGGATTGTTCTGTCTCCCCACAGTATCCCTAAAATTAAATGCCATTTGGCCCACAGTGGAAAAATAGAAAGTGTGTATCCCGTCACCCGGTGACTCCACTAAAGTTACTTACGTAACAACTACCGCAATGATCGAAAGGAAATAATAAGCTTGTCACCACAATGCCAGTACGCCTTGGCAAATACATAACCAAATAACGGTGCATTCGCAGATGACAAGTAGTCCAAGCGTTAATCTGACGGGAGTAGCTGACCGAGTGAGGTTTGAGGTGATCCTCGGGTGAAAATTACGTTGTCCTTTAATTTCGTTATCCACGCTCGTGCAATAATTCAGCACTTGTCCTGCTATGTGAACCATTGAGGTAGATGGAGTCTTGCTATGGTTTCCAATGGTTGAATCTATGAAATGGGCGTGGCCGGTCCGCCATCTTTGTTCTCCCCGATTTACCTTAGCGCTTACGGGCAGACGCACTAACTTTGTAATTTTACTGTTTCCCATCTAAACCCACTTGTAATAAGTATGTATTTTTTCTTTTTTTTAAATGCATTCTTCTTATATATTTTTATTTATTTATAATCCATAACTACAAATAACAAATATATGTTTCAAGAGTTACTTGCCTTAAATTTTGAACAGCAGGTAATATTCTTGTTTAGTTTCCGCTAATGCGTCCATTCGTCCGTACTCTCCAAAGGCAAGCGAGGAAGGAACAGGAGGAAGCAATATGGCGGATATTACGGTTGCCAGGTTACAGTTTGATGACGTCATTTCCTCTCCAGCTACCTCAATGGTTTGAGCGAAGAAAACGACACAAGAGGGCGGAATTCGAACCCAGATTAGCAGGCGCGGACGTTTCCCCGCCGCCATCCGAGGCCGGGACATACTCGAAGGGGTACATGACAAGAGCAAGAGGCCTAATTCGTCTGGTGTGGAGGTTGAGCGAGCGAGGAACCAAGTACACCCAAGTTCGGAGTTGCGAAGAGAACTAAGGGTGAAAGAGTCAAGAGTTGTGGGTAAGAGGAGAGCTAAGATGAATGTTCAAGTTAAAGCGGTAAGGGATGGTGGAAGGAAGGGTTCGGAAAAGGGATGTGAAAGATATGTATGCTCTCCTACGAGCAGCCGCAAGAGCGGGTGGCAAGGAGTGTTAGAACACCAGCCATGAGGAAGCAAGGGTACAGGGAAAGTAAATGGGAGAGGGAAAGAATGAAAACGGAGATGTAGAGGAAACTGGTTTCAGGCTTTATTTTGTGGATGTTATCCATCACTGCGAAGTTTGATGACTCCACTAATGTTTTTATTTAAACTGTAGCGAGTGAACGGCTGGACAGCCTGGCAGAGCGTCGGTGAGGGCGCGCGGTCCTTACCCTGGATGGGAGGGGGAGTTTTATGACCCCAAGAGGCGACTGTCCTCTCCTCTTATGCTTTGTAAAATATAGAAAATAAACCAGTACCATGTGGGCTCTGAACGCGACAAGTTGTTTTCTCCTTTACCAACCCTTCTCCCGCCAACCGACGCTACATTGGCGCAGTCGGTAGGATCGTTCTTCGATCCGGAAATTTCGCGTGCGGTTCGGCGGCGGCAGCCATGGCGTGTATAGTGATGCCGGAGAAGTTTGGTGGTGCAGGGGACTGGGAAGACTGGGTCTTCCAATTTGAGACGGTAGCGGAGATAAATAAGTGGCCTGAGGAGCAGAAGACGCTCTATCTGAGACTCTGCCTAGTGGGAAACGCTCTCTCTGCGTTTCGCGAGCTTCCAGAGGAAAGCCGGCAGAGTTACGCTAAGGCGCGGGAGGCATTAGGGCGGCGTTTCAACCCAAAGGAAGCGAGTGAAAAGGAAAAGGCGCGATTCATCCAAAGGACGCGCAATCCCGGAGAAGACATCGCCACCTTTGCCACGGACCTCGGGCGCCTCGCTCGGCGTGCATACCCTTCTTGGCCCGAGGATGCGAGAAAGGCCGTTGTGCGCGACCGTTTCTTGGATGGACTTGATGGGAACATCCGAGTGTGGGTGAAACAGGCGAGACCTGCTTGCCTCGAGGACGCTATCGGCGTTGCCACCGAGATGGAGGCTATCCATTTCGCGGAGTCATACACCAGGGGAGTAAATGCACTGGCGCCGTCGACCCTCACCACGGGACCACGAAGGCGTGGAGATGGCGTGGAGAGCCGAGGGTGCGGTCGCGAGGACAAAGTGGAGGCCGCATTAAGACAGAATTCAGAGACAATGAAAGAGGTCTTGGAATTCTTGCGAGGAATCGCTGTATCGGGTGATGACGACCGCAGCCCCGCTCCTGAGTTGCGGCGCTCAACACCCAGGGTGAGGCGTAGAGACCGGCTGCGTTGTTGGATGTGCGGCGAAGAGGGGCACGTGAGAGCCGAATGTACACGCCCTTTCTCCCCGGGAAACGACGAAAGGCCGAGGAGGTGGTAACCTTCTCGGCCGGTGACGGAAAAGGTACCCGAGATGCTGCTTCACTGCTCGAGGGCGTCGGAGGAGGCGCTGCAAAGGAAATTTGGACGATTTTGTCCGATTCAGTGCCCCTGGTGCGAGGATCAGTTTCGGGGATCCCCGCTGAAATGCTCATTGACACGGGAGCGGCGGTGTCCTTGATCTCGGAAGAGATATGGAACCGTGCCGACAATTCGGGGAAAATAAAGAAAGACGAGTTGGCACTAGTGACTGCGAATGGGGAGCCATTACGGATTCTCGGGAGGGGAGAAGTGGTACTTCGCATCGGAGGGGAAGAGTTTTCGCATGATGTACTCATCGCCCCTCGTCTACCGAAGGGATGTCTCCTGGGTGCCGATTTCCTGCGAGCACATCAGTGTGACGTGGCTTTTTCCCGGAATTGCGTTCTCATCCGCGGAAAAGCTGTGCCTTTTCTCTCAGGTGAGGAAAAATGCGAGTTGTGTTGCGCCGTGACTTTGAAAGAGAACGTCGTTATTCCTCCTTGCCACGAAGTGTTAGTGGAGTGTTTGATGAGCTCGCATCCGGGGTTCAAGGGAATATTAGGGATAATAGAGCCAAATCCGAAACTTTTAGAACGTTATGGCGTGTTCGGTGCACGAATTTTACATAAAGTAAAGGGTTCCACGGTGCATATGCTCTTCCTGAATCCATCAGCAGAGACAGTGACTCTATATAAAGACACGAAAGTGGGCGGGTTATGGGAGTGTGATGGAGAAAAAGCGGAAGTGAGTAACGAGCCCGTTTTTAGTTTGGAGAACGCGTACCTTCCCCCTGCATCATCTCTCTTTGATTTAGACTGTGCCGAAATAAGTGAAGGGGAAAAGGAGGAACTTAAAGTAGTGCTGGATGAGTTTTCGGATGTGTGCTCCAGAGGACCCTACGACTTAGGACGTACAAACATCCTGAAACATAAAATAGAGACCAGGGATGTGTCTCCGATTCGACAACGTCCTAGGAGATTACCTATTCACAAACGGGAAGAAGTGCGACGAACCGTAGAGGAGATGATGAGGGACGATATAATCGAGGAATCGTCATCTCCTTGGAGTTCACCGATCGTCCTTGTGAAGAAGAAAGACGGATCGACGCGATTTTGTATTGATTATAGGCGTCTTAATATCGTGACGCGTAAAGACGCTTATCCAATTCCCCGCATGGACGACATTCTCGATTCGCTATCTGGCGCCACAGCTTTCTCCACAATAGATATGGCGTCAGGATACTGGCAGTGCGAGGTCGCGGAAAGCGATCGGGAAAAGACAGCCTTTACCACCGGTGACGGTCTCTACCAATTTAAAGTGCTGCCTTTCGGATTGTGCAACGGACCCAGTACTTTCCAAAGACTAATGGACCTAGTGCTTGCGGGTGCCCAGTGGAAGTCCTGTTTGGTGTACTTGGATGACGTAATTATTTTCGGAAGGGATTTTAGAGAGCACATAGGAAGGCTAACAGACGTGTTGGTACGTCTGAGGAAGGCGGGACTTAAAGTTAAGCCTGAGAAGTGCCAAATAATGAAACCCACGGTGAAATTTTTAGGCCATGTAGTGTCCAAGAATGGTGTCACGACGGACCCTGGAAAAATTGCCGCGATAACACAATGGCGGTCCCCAGCATCTCTTGAGGAGCTTAGGGCGTTTCTTGGAACGGTGTCATATTATAGGCGGTTCATAAGAAATTTTTCTCAGTTAGCCTGCCCCCTTCATAAGTTGACCGAGAAGCATACTCTATTTAAATGGAGTACGGAATGCGAAGACGCCTTCCAGACGCTAAAACGGAAGTTAACGTGTGCGCCGATTTTGGCCTTCCCGCGGATGGACTCCGAATTTACGCTCGACTGTGACGCTAGCGGAATGGGTATCGGGGCCGTGCTTAGCCAGAGGCAGGAAGACGAGGAAAGGGTGGTGGCCTATTACAGCAGGACGCTCTCACGCGCCGAAAAACAATATTGCGTGACACGGCGTGAACTTTTGGCGGTAGTCAATTCTACACGCCACTTTCGACAATATTTGTTGGGAAAACGTTTTGTGGTGCGTACCGACCATAATTCCTTACAGTGGTTGAGATCCTTTCGTGAGCCGGAAGGACAAGTTGCTCGCTGGCTCGAGCAATTGTCGGAGTACGACTTTTTGGTGGTGCATCGGCCGGGAATCAAGCACGGGAATGCCGACGGTTTATCCCGGTCTGTGTGTAAACAATGTGCCTGGGGGGAGGGGGAACCGATTTCGGCGGAAATCGACGCCGTCCTAGGGGCTCCCAGTGAAAGCGTAAGGGAAAGGCAGAGGAAGGACCCCGTGCTGAGAAGGGTAGTAGATGCACTTGAGGCCGGAATTCGGCCACCCGAAGGGGAGAGAAGGGGTGACTGCTTGGGGGCGAAGGCTTTGTGGGCACAATGGGACAGATTGGTGTGTAGGGATGGGGTTCTCTTTCGAAGGTGGGAGGGAGAAGGGAACGACGCCGACCGCCTACAGTTAATTGTGCCGGCTGAGGCAAAAGAAGAAATTCTTCTGTCTTTACACGATTCACCCGTCGGAGGCCATTTGGGGTATGAGAAGACTCTGAGCAAAGTGAGAGAGCGGTACTATTGGCCCGGATACACCAAGGACGTGGAAGTGTGGTGCCGCACGTGTGAAGGTTGTTCGCGTCGGAAATCCCCGCCCCATCCGCCAAGAGCTCCATTGGGTCATTGCCCGACCGGAGGACCGATGGAAAGAATTTCCATCGACATATTGGGCCCTCTCCCTCAGACCAAGACAAACAATAAATATATATTGGTGGTCGCCGATGAGTTCACCAAGTGGACCGAGGCGTATGCCATGTGTAACCAAGAGGCGGAAACAGTGGCGCATCAAGTGAAGGGCTTCGTGTGTAGGTGGGGAGCGCCTCGGGAAATCCACACGGACCAAGGCCGCCAATTTGAATCCCGCCTCTTCCAGGAGATGTGCAAATTGATGGGGGTGGTAAAAACAAGGACATCACCCTACCACCCCCAGTCCGATGGCCAGGTCGAGCGGTTTAATAGAACTCTATTAGCAATGTTGAGCCAATGGACGGAAAATGAAGACGAATGGGATGAACATTTGGATTCTGTCATGCTGGCCTATCGTTCGGCCAAACACAGCAGTACAGGATTCACACCCTATTTCCTCATGTTTGGGAGGGAAGTGCGCCTCCCGATTGAGTTGGAGTGGGGGGTCCCTGATGTGCAGATAGGGGTAGGGCAGCGAAGAGAAGGCGACTACGTGAGACGCTTAAGAGAGGGTCTCGAGAAGGCTCATGATCTCACTCGGCAGAGGCTGGGGTCGGCTCACCTCCGACAGAAAGAGCAGTATGATCGCCGGTGTCATGGCACCCCCTTTGAGGAAGGGGAGAGAGTGTGGCTCCACGTACCCGCCACAAAAAGGGGCAAATGTAGGAAGTTTCATCGCCCCTGGGTTGGCCCCTTCGAAATCATAAAGAGACTGTCCGACGTCACGTACAGGGTGAGAAACAAAGACAATCCTCGACGTCGCCTTGTCGTACATTTTAACCGCCTTAAGAAGTGGGAGGCGAGACCGGGAGAGAGCGAGGACAAGGAAGATCAGACCAAGGAAGGGGACAGTGGAACAATGGCGGGGCCGGGAGAAACCCAAGTACAAGAGGAAAAACCAGCAAACGCTATTGAGAGTGGTTGGAGAATAATCTCCATTCCTCCGCCGCTGGAGTCCCAAACGCCGGCGGCGGACGGCCAGAATTGCAGAAGAGAGGGCACTTGGGATCTGACCACGGCGCGGTATCCCAAAAGGATTACCAGGGAACCAGATAGACTCCAAGTCGGGCTCTAAAGGGTGGGGAAGAACCCAGGGGTCTCTTTTTCTTGCTTTCTCTTCTTTTATTTCAGAAGTTTGAAAAGGAGGACCAAGGCACAGCAGATACCAACTGAGCCGGTGCATCCTTGATCGCGGGGGCGCGATGCTTCCAAAGGGGGAGGCAGTGTAGCGAGTGAACGGCTGGACAGCCTGGCAGAGCGTCGGTGAGGGCGCGCGGTCCTTACCCTGGATGGGAGGGGGAGTTTTATGACCCCAAGAGGCGACTGTCCTCTCCTCTTATGCTTTGTAAAATATAGAAAATAAACCAGTACCATGTGGGCTCTGAACGCGACAAGTTGTTTTCTCCTTTACCAACCCTTCTCCCGCCAACCGACGCTACAAAACGATCCGGGTCTCTGGTGGTTTCAGCGAGCATGCTCCCTCGATGATTCATTAATTAAGCCACACACTTGCGGTTACTTAAAGAGTGATGACATGTCGCTCCAGGGTCCACAAAGGGAATTTTCTCAATCACTTATTCACAATAATTGATATGCAAAGTGGGAAAAATCTCATAGCCTAATGACACTACGATATTCATCCGGAATTGAATCCAAACTGACGAGCATATTTTATCCATTATTTCGACCGCTACGAATCATGGTCTTTCTCAAACCAAGAGCACAATGGAAACTTAAAAATACACTTTCGTTAGCTTTGAACGAGGCACTTATGTTGTTCCTGAAATTATGCATCTTCCTAATGTTTAACGATAATTGCTCACCATCGCTGTGACTTAAACCCTAAAATCGACATTTCCTCACTATGCATATATTATGTTTTTATTATTTCCATGTACTCATATACGAATGTTTATCCTTGGTTTCCTTCGTTATAATGTGTTTAAGAGGCGCCAATACTTAAATTACTCAGGATTTATGCCACATTCAGTTCCATTTGAATATTACTCAAATGTCAAAACCAAGGTCGTTTTAACAAAAATCTTTAGTGGAGTTCGCAAAGTAATTTTCAGCTCTTACATGAAAATAGAGATATTTCTTGATGGATTATTATCTCTCTCTTTCCGTTGTAGTCTATATTGGTGCGTGAGAGGAGGACTTTTTGAATATACTGCTTTTAAACTATTTCTTCGTATATTTTCTTTAATCTCTTCTACAGGTGCAATATGGGGCTTAAGATGAAGAAACTGAATGCAGAAGTAACACTACGAGAGGAGAAATTAAAGCAAGTGGATTCCTTTACCTACCTTGGAAGTAAGATCACGTGGGACGGAAGAAGTACAGCGGATATCAAGCGTAAAGTATCCCAAACTAACAATAAGAAAGCGTTCATAAAGAAAAGACAACTACTGTGTTCAAAGAAGATAGGACAAGGAACGAAAAAGCAGTTTGTGAAAGCATTCTTCTGGGGCGTGGCACTCAATGGATCTGAATCATGGACATTAGAGAAGCAGACCAGAAAAGATAAGGAGCTTCCGAAACTTGGGCTTGGGTTTGTAGGCGGATGCTGAAGATCAAATGGACGGAAAAAATAACAATTGAAGTTTCCAGAAGAATATAATAGGAAAAAACCATATGGAGCACCACATAAAAGTAGAACCAGGTGGATTGGGCACACTCTGAGGTACAAAGGGTAGGTGAGGAATATAATTGAAGAACAAATTGAGTGAAAAGTTTAGTTAGGAATTTTATATAATTGAAAATAGAAGGAACTTTATAGGTTGAAAAGTCTGAATTTTTAGTGTTCCTATGTTTTTCAAGTTTATCGATATATGTATTATCTATGCATGTGTATCGCCGCCGAGAGCATCTTTCTTTCTTTTTTGTGTTCGTTTCTAAATACGAATTATACATATTTTTTTAGAAGTTGAAGACAGCCGTTTGGCGATGCACACACGATGTAAACAGGAGAGGAGCCCGCAGAAACACAAATAAACGACGAAACATATATATATAGGCTAAATAAATAGGGAATTGCATAAGAAGAACCACCAGGGAGTAGGTAATGGGGCTAAAATTAGCGAGGTAAGGATGGAAGACTGCAGTTAACCAATCTAAGGACTGAACAACAAATGAATCTATCACCGATGATGTTTCACATTTATTTCGAAAGTAATTCCTCCACGATGGGCAAGAATTCTGGTTTTACCCAAGTGTCTGATTTCGTCCTTTGCGCTGAACAATATCTACTCATTTTCCATATTGTGAACGGAACGGAAAGAGGGTTGACGGTTGGGATTGATCACGTAATTTACATTTGACGTCTCGTAAAACCAGTACCTAATAGGCAAATTTGCGTGATTTCCTTTGTTTTCTGTATTGCTCGCGTGATCAATGTTTCTGTACAGGGTCCCAAATGCTTACGAGAAGATAAAACTAGATATCAAACCCCAACTAGAGAGCTTGAGGTCTATACTCTAAACCATCCGCAGTGGGAGCTGAGCAAGTGAGGGAACAACCGCGGCGAGGTCGGAAGTTGCGAAGTGAATTAAGGGGAACTAGAACGAGTAAATTTTGGGGATGGGGAAGAGGTAAGATGAATGCAATGGGGAAATTAAGGAGTTAGGGTTAAGGGTAAAGGGTTCGGGAGTGAGATGGGGAAGGAGAAAATTTGGGGAGAACGAGAGGAAGAGAGAGAGCCCTGAGGGCATAAAGGGTGCGGACGGGGGGGGGTTTTAATGTGGGGGCAAGGTGTGAAGAAAGTGACGGGATGAGAGGGGAAGGGAGCGGGAGAAACGGCTCAAGAGAGAGGTGGGTAAAGGGTAAAGAAAGGAAAAGGAAGGTGAAATAAATGGAAATGCATGACGGAAGGAGGTGAAACGGAGGAGCGAAAGAGAAATAAAATAGGAGGGCATGGCAGGAGCAGTCTTACATTCGACTCTAGTATGGCTTCTCCTCCGGGATTCCAGGACGCTGTAAGAATTTTAGCTGATTGACATATTCCGAGTATTTCCTCCATTCCGGGAAATCCCGGAATCCCTATTCTCCGAATTTAATTCTGGTTATTTTGTGTTTAGCTGGAAATTATTTCTAATGAAATATTCGGAACATCTCTCTCATTTTTAATGCACCAAAGACGATTTCACCCAAGCCAATAGAATCAGAAAGGACATTCTCAGCCGCAGGAAGTTTTTTTCATGAGAACCAGATAAAGTTATTTATGTATTTACAAACCTGGTTTTTGTAATCGTACTATAAAAACTCACTGTTTAATATTTCGAGTCAAATTTATTAATTTTCATTACTTCAAGGTAATTTATATATTTTCTCTAATGTTTCTAAGCACTAGACTCTGATAAAGGAGGGCGAAAATAGGCTGCAGGCGTTTAAGATGTGAGTGTGGAGAAGGATGGAGAAGGTGCAGTGGACTGAAAGAAAGACAAACGAGGAAGGGCTTGGTATGGTGGGTGAGGAAAGGAAACTTGCGGATGAGATTAGGAGGCAGGGTAGGTGGCTGAAAGAGATAATGAGGGGAAAAGGAAGGGTACGAAATACGCTGAGATGAAGAAAGAAACAATAGAGGTAGTTAGGGCTAGGCCTGTACGATTATTCGATTAATTGAATCGTCGATTCAATTATTTTTACAACTGATCGATTATTTCAGCACATCGATGTCGATTGCGGTAATTGACTCGATTGTCAATTTTTTCAAGTGTCAATTTTTTTTAAATTGCCCATTGTAATTCATATTACAGTTATTGTTCGGTAATCGATTAATTAACGATTATTGATTCACTATGGATTGCAAATCGCACGTTTAAACTTGTTCGCTTTTGCTCGACGCCGGCCGATGGCCGACGCTGTTGATGCTTGCTGCTCGCATACACGCCAGTGTCTGTCAGATGAACACGCTGAGGTTCTAATCTGCCTGTCTTCAAATAGCAATCTATTTATTTAATAAATTAATAAAAGCTAACTGATTAAATTATTTTGTAGTTTTTCAAATTAGTTCTTTCATTCTTCTCATTGCCAAAGGAAAGCCTTTGAAAATCACGATACAATTAAGTCCTGTCAATTTATTGGTTGGCGTCAATTAATTGAGCAGTGACAATTAATTGAAACCCATTTCGATTCAATTAATTGGTCTTTTTCAATTAATTGAATGACATCAATTAATTGTCATTTCTTCAATTCCCGACAGTTGAATCGACCACAATAATTCTTGTAATTGATCGATATCGATTTTTTTCCGATAATCGCACAGGCCGAGATAGGGTCCTACACGTGTAAAAAGCTGCAGGATTTTTTATGACTTCCATTTAAACCTACCTTTAACCAGTATTTTGCGTTCATGAAATTTCCCGAAGCAATTCAAAGATTTTTTCAGCATATTCTTAAAATTTTAATGAAACCGAGAAATATTTTAATTCGTGAAAGTCTCTTGGAAGAAGGCAAATGTATTTTATGATGTGTACTTTCGCATAACTATTATTTCAGTTTGTTCATTACAGATATTGCATAAATTATTAAAAGGCTATAAAAATAGGCAATAATGCCCTTTATTTTTACTTTCCCAATCTCTTCTAGGCTGGGAAATATACTGAGAAGTCCCATTATCCAATGTCCCTTATTAAATACGATCAAATTGGAATAGTACTGCTTTTTCCAGCGTCTGACGATTTTATGCGTGGCTACTTAGAACAATCGAAGAAATATTCGGATAAATTCGGAGAGAGAAATAGAATAGAAAATAGAAAACAAAATTTATTATTCCGAGAAAAGTGTGTCCCTTAGGGACATATATGATTACATATATCTTTATAGTCAAACAACTATTACAAGAGAAAGATATGCATGATGTATTAATATCACAGAATCCGACATAATATTAAAAAAATATTTATCAATACGGCACAATTATGAAAAAAAATAAATTTACATCACATTTTATACAGTGTAGCACAATATTTAGTTCACTTTATTTTGTTCACTTTTAGTAATATTTCATGATATTTCTTTTTAAATTTACTTGCATTTTCAGATTTTTTTTTACGTCGTCTCACAATTGATTCCATACTTCACAAGAGGTGACGTGGAAAGACCTAGCGTAGACAGATGTTCGATAGTGTGGTACATAAATTTCGCCCATGCGGCGTGTTGGACGTTTATTTGTTCTAGCATTGTATTGAACATTTCGGTGTATAGATGATTCGGTAATGTAATTCTACCGTGAATAATCCGAGCAAATATGATAATTAATACCCAAAACGTGCCATTACTGTAAGAGTGTTTCAGAAAAAGCTGCTTCGAGTAAGTAAAAGTCAATTATTTTGAACTTTAATTGCTTAATTATTAATTATAACAAGTGCATAATTGCATCACTCGCTTATATTGGCTTCCAAAGTGTGCACGACTCGATAATTTATTCCAAAGTTAGAATGTTAATGCCGAAACTGTGACCGCATCAAGATGTCTCCATTCAAGTATTTTCTGCCGGCAAATACCAAATAAGGATGCGATGACGAAATAAATTGAAGATAAAATATTCTAACAACGACTTCTCAGCGAATCGTCACACTACTGAGAGAAGAAACCTCGAAATAAGTACCCATCATGAACCATTACGCGCACATATGTCAGCTACTGACTATACTGGGAATGGAAATACACTCATTCTTCACTGAATCGTTAAGTTTGGCACAAAGTCGTAAATGTATTATTGTACAGCGTAATACCAGCTGCAGAGAAAATAAATACTCAAACAATCGAACAACAAAAGAATTATTGGGTAGGACGGGGTGATAAATGGAAAATTCCCCTTCTAAGAACGAGCGAAGGGCGAAGCCTATAGAAAAGATGAAGGGGAAAACCAATCATTTTGAGGCACAATTTCCTGGAGAAACGGAATGAACCAGGCAGTAAAAGAAATCAAGGAGAAAACAAATAACTAATTACAAGATTTTAGACAGTCAGGCATCTGCATTACCTACTAACGGTGTCGTATCAAGTACTTGGCTCTGGGGGCTGGGCCCAGCCTAATGGGGGCCCAAGAAATGTTTGAAAATTATAATAGCAAAATGTAATTTCTATCCCCATTTGTATATTTAGTTTTTTAATTTTTTTATGCATTAACGTTGGTACCCCAAATAAATTTGCTTCTGGGGGGTCGGGTCCCGTTCGGGTTAATTCGCCCATGCCTACTTACACCTTGCTTCTGGGTTAAAAAACTAGATACTAAGTCAAAATGTTATTAAAACTTCTACTCGGCTCTCTACATTTACCGTAAAAAAATGCCAAATACCTTCATGTTTTTATGAGAAAGAAATAGGGGAAATAATTTAAAGGTATTTAACATTTATAAACGACAGAAAATAGAAGGATAGACTGCCCGAAAAAGATGAGTGGAAAGTTACTGGAATAAATCACTGTGGATTTATAAAGATATAACAAAATCAAGGTTCTACAGAGCATAAGCGGTAATAGAGCGGTAATAGAGCGGTAATATAGAGCATAAGTAAGCGGTATCAGCAGTGAACGAAACTTAGTACCGAAACATTTGAGAAGATTGTGCGCACTCGAGCTCGACATGGGTTTCGCTAGAAATAAAATTCCAGCCGTGGGTCAGAATACTGCTTTGCACTTGAGATAATAAATCTGTCTAGATATTTCCCCCTTCCCAAGTAAAATATGCATTCAGAAGTCTAAGCGGTCGCGACAGATTGACTAAAATGATTCTATTAAAAAACTTTCATCAAAATAGATATGTTAACCGTGTTTGAGGCATATTTTGGTCATTCAGCCATTTGGTACGTTGGCAATATAGGTTGGTAATGGCATCCACTGACAAGTCAAGAGGATGATTTCCTGGGAACCAAATGCAATCAATTTAAAATCAACCTATCTCATATTTTTTTATTATTTTGTTATCTCTTACTACAGCCTTTTTTTGTGACACAAGTAAATAAAGATTGCAAAAAGACAAAATTGCGTAAGCAAATTAATGTAGGGACTAAATGATACAAACTAAAAAAAAAGAATGAAGGTGCATAAACCCTTGCAGGTTTATGTACCTTTTATGAACCTGAAAATGATGACCAGGCCTTGATCCACGGTTCTACTGGCCCCTAACTTCCTCATCCTTCTTCGAACCATTATTATTCCCCTCATAACTACGAGAAAATCAACGGAAAATAGCAAATATACTCTAATACTTGCTCTAACTAGTTTACATTACTAGCTCTCTACCCTAGTAACTCGAAATCCAGAGAGAAATTCCCCGCGTGAACGCAAGTTAGCGCCAACCAAAGATTATATACACAGGCGCCAACCCTAGTTAACCTGTTTACGTTTTTGCTTACTACCCAGAGTTACTAGGGTTGAATGATGGTTACTAGCGTTGAAAGCTAGTAATGTTAACGGGGCATGACTTTGTGCCTGATGAATCAGTAAGTTGGCGAAACGCATCGTGCAATCAAAATATAAAACTGTAAAAATACACAAAGTATTTTATTTAATGATATCAAAATTTTTTGGGTGACGTCCGCGTATGTTTTTTAGATTCACAACAGTTTCGCCAGCTATCCTCCTCTGGCATCCTCAGGTGAAGGATATGTTGATATCATCTGATCAACGCCGCGGAAACCTACGGACGAATATTTTATTTCATAATGAATACTAACGTTCAAATCTTCGGTAAAAAGAAGCCAACCACACTAAAGTTTAAATGTGCATAAAGTTACTATTCCGTCAATAGGGCTAGTGATGATGGGGAGATAACCGAATATTAGGTTCATTTGCGCAATCAAGGGCAGGTTGAAAGGGAAAGTTGGCTAGGGTGAGTAATAACCCTTTAGCCTAATATTTACTAAAGACACCTAGGGGTCGAGGGTTTTGCGTCCAATCCAACGGACGAAATATTAAACTTTAACTGCTCTTGACGAAGCACTCTATTAGGTGTAGGGATTTCATTTTCTAAAATCACCACAACTTACGAGATTCGATATCGGACCCTCGAAAGAGGAAGTCAAAACTCAAGCCATCAAACCAAAATTTAATCCATCTAAAAGACAAACGTTTCAGGGATAAGAACCGGGAAGAAACTGTAATGACCTGTATATTGTTTTAAGAAAAAAGAACCTGACAACTACGGAAAATTACCTGAGAATCCATATCAAGTCAGGACTTCATACAGGAATGAATGAAAATACTTCTTAGCGATTGAATAAGTTGAGGACTGCAATGAGACACCTGGAAAAATATCCCATCATTTTCATACCAGCCTCATAACTTAATTTAAAAAAATTTAAAACATCATCATAAAATGCGTACATTTTTGGTCGTATTAGCACTAATACTTTTTCTATATTGAAATCACTGTATATTTTTATAACGCACTCTAATTACTGACCGAATTTCCTTTAATATGCCATGGAGATGAAATAAAATAGGCAAAACAATGTTCGGTCTATAATAACAGTTCTGAAAAGTTCATAGTGATGTTCTACTTAAACTGGAGATCATAAATATTCATGATCGAAAGCAGTGAGATTTTTTAAACTCCAAATATCTGCATTGAATTGACTTCAATTCAACCATTGATGAGTAAAATTTGGCTGATAAACTAATTAGGCAAATATTTTAAAAATGCAGTATAATCTAGGAATAAAATTTTTCAGTCTTTCCTATAAGTGGCAGCGTTAATTTTTGAAATTTGAAAATTAAGGAAATTCTAACAATTAAAAAGTTTAATACATTAAGCCATAATCTAAAAAAATATCAATCCAAAAAAGCTATTTTCATTATGCTGAAACAACCAACTTGGACTTAAAATGTAAGCATTTAGGTTTTGCACAAATGAATACATTTCCCGGCTGAAAATGTAGGTTACGCGTAATCTGCATCAATTAACTAGCATGCTGGGGAGCTGGTGTGTACAGTGCGCGAATAGTTAAAGTGCAAACGAGAGGAAAATAAACCATTTTAGAAACACCGAAATAGAAAATTATAAGAAGGGTGATAAGAATTAAAAACACGAAGGCACGAATAATTAAAAACATAATAAATATTGCATGAATTTTGAAATTATGCGGTGATGCCAATATCGTTGTCTGTTTCCTTCCTTTCCCTGAAGTGTCTAGGAACTGCGTGAGATTCAAACACCACATAGAATATTTGTTGGCACTTCGTCTTCAGCACCAAAACCTATTAAATGGTTCTTAACCCTCTGTCACTCGCGCGGCGCATAGTTGTTCTCCAACGGATTTTGATAATTCTTACCAGTTTCTTGAAAACTGTCGTGGGGTTGTCAGCTTGACAGTCTGCCATTCAAGATCGCGTCTAAGCGAGGAACTTGTGAAGTTCCTATTTGTACGGCATCATCAAGATGATATATATTTGTGTATTTAATGTATGTGAGTAGTGAATAATTTTTAGTATATTTATTATTTTTTATTACACTATCATAAAAAATATTTAAACCATGAAAATAGTGATAATTTTTGGCATTTACTCTGAAATTAGCAAAACTGGTATTTAAAAAGGGTATGGGGTGCATTTCTACTACACGCAATTATCCATGTTCCGAAAGGTCACACGAGTGATGGAGGGTTAAGGGAGAAAAAATACTTTAATCATTGCTCAGAGTACTCACATTCCGCAGAATAAATCATAGTAAGATGGGCCGCGAAAGATGAATGTGTCAGGAACTATTAGACATTTAGAAATGAAAGGATGGTCGAAATAAGAACGAAAAAGTGAGTTAGGTGTGTACAAGAGGATTTATAAAGGAAAAAGGAATATAATTTGGGTATGGACGTTAAAAGAGAACATTTTAAGGATGTTTTGAGGGTATTGAGAAGCAAAGAATCATGGAAAAAAATTCAATAAGAAGAATTTTACTAAACACCGAACGATAAAGGAAGAGAGCATGCATTTATTTTGGACAAGTTGAAAATAAATAAATGGCTAAAAGTAACAAAATAAAATGGCCGCAATACATAATTGTGAGAGGAGATAGTACACATTTTACATTAAAATGATCCTCGAAAGAACTGAGTCAGGTGTGAATCAATGAATAGGAAAATTCATAGAGGTACAAATAACATGAGTTGTATAAGGACATTTACCAAAACATTTTCAAGGAAAAAATTAAGGTAATGAGAGTCAAAGGATCGTAAAAAGGCGTTTAGAAGAAATAATTTTACAAATCTGTGACAGATGTAGGAAGAGAAAATACACATTTTATCAAGACGAAAATTGTGAAAATTTCTATCAGGAACAAAGGAAGCAACGATGCATGAACGATGTAAGCCAAAAAAGGGATGTTACAGGCGTTCTGTTGTGGAATTTCAACATAATGTAGAAATTTAAATCGCAACTTTCCACAGAAGGTGGGAAGGGAGGTTGGGGAATTAGAGGGAGGGAGTTCTCACTCCATTTCCCTAACCTCCCCCTCCCCAACCTTCTCTTTTGTGTGTATATATATATATAAATATATATACACAAAACGAAAATTTCGCCAATAGGCCACAACAATAAAAAGACTTGACAGGGGGTGGGGAAAGAAAAGTAAAAAGAGAGAGAGGACTTACTGGGACGTTTCGGGCATGTAGGCCCTTCTTCAGCTGTAGAAAATTGAGCATATATATATATATATATATATCATGATTTGCAAGCTTTATATACCTGATGATAATGCAGTGCTTCAATACCTGGGTAAAATAATTTTTTATCTGTGGAAAGTTGCGATTTAAATTTCTGCATTATGAAGAAAGCCAAATTGTAACCGAAGTACATTGCGGCATACAAACTCACGATTATCCATGCTAATGAATCCCCGTGTATATGCTGTGGATGGCGTTAAGATAAAGGCGACAGATGAAGTTAAGTATCTGGGAGTTACTATTACCTCGAACCTATCGTGGGGAACACATATAAGAAATATTTGTGGCAGAGCTCTGAAGAAGCTAGGATTCGTCAAGCGTATTGTGGGAAGATTTTCAGATGAAAAAGTAAAAGAGAGGTGCTATTTCGCACTCGTCCGGCCACACCTTGAATATGCAGCAAGCATATGGGATCCGGTGCAGAAAGACTTAATTCGGGAACTTAATAAAATACAAAGGAAAACTGCGCGATTCGTCAAAAACTGCTGCGGGCGTACAGACAGCGTTACGCAGATGTTAAACGAATTAGGCTGGGAGCCGCTAGAGACTCGGAGGCTGCGCGCTAGGCTTAGATTACTTGAGCAATTGAGAATAGATATCTTTCAGAGCGACACGGAGAACATCATATTAGAACCCCACTATATTTCCAGGTCCGACAGAAACGATAAATTAAGAGAGATATTTTGCCGAACGGATAGGTATGGGAATTCGTTTTTCCCCCGAACAATAAGGGACTTTAATAAATGCAAGGCGTAATTTCATTAGAGCGTTTCCTTTTTATATGTAAACGGCTGGTGTCCTAACACCCCCCGCCACACGCCTATTGAGGCGGCTTGCGGGGTAGTATGTAGATGTAGATGAATAAAAGGAGCCCGAATAATCGAAAAACAGGGATAACAGAAAAAACTCGGATAACCGAAAAACATGGAAAATATGGTGGTGATATGGAATTACGCAATTCAATAGTACGAAGAAAACCAATTAAAATAACAATAATAAAGCAAATGAATGGCTAAATAGAGTTCTTCTTGAATATTTTTACGTCCATCGACGCTTCGAAGCATTTTATTTTGTCGTTACCATTGCAATATCTAAATTCTGAGGTAGTGTAGGAAGGAGAGAGTTGCACGGATAATCCGCAAACCGGATAAGCCGCACACGGATAATCATGAGTTTTCTGTACATGAATACGAAGAGAAAATCCGATACCTCGGTGGTATACATGCAATATTTTTCACGCTTTGAATCTTTCAATTACTTTCCTCACACCGAAAGTTGCCCGACGCAGGTTTTCTGCTAACACTGGTGGCGCTGGCTGTTAAATTTGGCGAAAATGTTACGGCGAGCTGTTAACGATTCAGGTGGTGGCTATATTTCCTGGCTAAAGAAGAAAGGACGTTAATAGTGTGTTACGTTATGGGGTAGGCGGAGGCAGAAAAGCCTCAAATGGCCCCAATTTATTCACGGATACCGTGGAAGTGGCCGGCTGTATATGACGTCCAGCACTTCGCCACCAATTAAATGAGATGTGTTCAAGTCTGTAGAACCTCCATGACGTTTAATGCATCCCCAAAAGTATATACACGGTTTCGAGAACTTTCTTTTCGTCCTTAGGGAACTTGAGCAAGCGAGATCCATAAAATATGACCCATTTCACTTTAATGTGGCCCTTCGGGAATGACGAATATATTCTGGAAGATTATTTTTCAGCGCAGCGAGGAACCTTAAGCTATGGAAATGGTCGTGCTGAACCATAAAAATCAAAATTAATTGGCACTAAATGAGAAAAACCCTTGAGATTTTAAATTGAGTGATCCTTGAACAGAGTCGGAATCAGCGAAATTTTCGGCATTTAGCCTTTCCCTCGGCTAATAAAAAGCGAGATATAAGTTCGCGTCGTGACTCTTTGACTAATTGGAAGAATAACTAATCCCCTCGGTAACCCTTAGTCCCTCAATTTCCCTCTTTTTCTCGTCACCTCAGCCGAGGGTACGACTTGGGCGCATGACCTTATTACCTTATTTTACTCGGCGTTTTCATTTCAGAGGGCTCCTTGGCAAATCCAAAGGTCACGAGTTCTAATCCCGCCGGGACCACGCACGCACGAAATGTGGCCATGGGTGCATTCTATTCACGTTTAGTTTTTCCTTATTTTCTTAAGAATTTCGTCTTAATGAGGTATGCGAACCGGTGCCATAGTAGCAACCATAATATTCATCATTTATAATTGCAATCAAGAAATATTCTCCGAGTAACATGAAGAAACAAACAGGTATTTGTTAATGAAAAAGTTATACATACATACATGCCAAATATTCCGTTCCCTGATAGGGTAGGCACAGTCAAAGACCGTTATTAATTGGCGTAACTCCTAGGAAATTGCCTCTCTATTAATAATTTTCCTCAAAATTTCCCCATCATTGCATTGCATATCTCCATCACTTCAGTTGCATTCATACATAAGTGAAGTCTCTTAGGGTTCTCTACCGGGTCAAATTCTGCATTTCCGCCGATCCGAGTGATGTAATATCGACCCAAGCGGGACTCAAACCCGAGAACCCTGGGTTCGCTAGCCGAGGACTTTAACCCGCCGCAGATGATACTATAGTTTTAAAATTATTGATATGTCGTTTTTTCTGCGGGAGAAGATGGTTTTGGGAAAATAATGGATTTCATTACTTGATCGCCAACGTTTCACAATTACATATTTGCTACTGCGGGTCTACTGTGAATTCACAGATTTACAAAATTTGGTCATTCACATTTGTTACATTATTTTATCAAAATTATGTACAGAAAAGTTCGCCCCCGAGTTCTTTTTTCTAATGTGACAGAGATTTTTTTATACTTCCTCTTTTATTTTGCGTGGGTTGTTTATGTTATTATTTGTTTCTAATACATTTTTGAATTTCTAACGTTTTCATTATCTACATTAAAATTTTAGAGATAATATAAACTGATTAACAAGGAAAAGATAATGAAATCGCAAAGAAAGTTGGACTCCAAATGTCTTTTGACAATAGCAATTTCACGAACAACATAGGAAACTCAGATTATTTGTCAGAAAACTGATTATGTGTCTTTGTAAAAAAGAAAAAAATCGAAAAAAGGTCAAATACGGTGAGAAAAAGGAGGGTTGTGTTCTTTGGCCACATAATGAGGATGGACAACATATAACTCACAAAACGAATATTTAATCATGTATTTAAGAGTAAGAATGGACAGCAGTGAGTCCAAGGGATAAAGAAAGACATGAAAGAGATGAGGATAATGGAAGACATATTAAAGGTTAAAATTATATAAAGAAGATAAATATAAAACTTCTTGGGTTTTCGAAAAACGAATGGAAGAAAAAAAATAATACCTGGACGGAAGAGAGTAGGAGAATAGGAAGCGAAATAATGAAGAAGTATTGGAGAGCAATAAAAGAAGTGGGAAGCAATAAACAAAAATGAATGCGTTTTGTTATTGTGCGCGGTACTTAAGACGGCCAAAATTGAGAGAAGAAAAGAAGAAACATTGAATTAATTAATATTTTATCAGTTTTGTGATGCATGCTTTTTATTGAAGGTCGTAGTTTGAACTCATTTTTATAAAACTATTGCAGGTCTTTTAAAACAATTTACGCCAATAATGGAACAGAGATATAAATAAACTTAAATTTTCAGTTTACTACACCACAATCGATACATTGGTTATCGGGCTATACAGAATCTAGAACTCGAGTATCTCGACTTTTCACATGGACAGGGAGGCAATAAAAAAACGAGAACGAAGGATTTCGCAGGGTGGAAGAGGAGCGGTCATAAAAAGTTTAAGAGAGAGAGGAGCGAGTAGATAAGGAAAGGGAATTGGCTAAGGGCACGAAAGGGGGTTGCCACGGTGGTGAAAAAGGGGTTATTACTCCGGGGAAAATGAAAAGGACCGAGGGTATAGGGTGAAGCGTCAAGATCCTAACAGTCGTATTCATAGGTTTAACCGGGCTCAAGAAGGCTTTACTTTGACCTTGTGTGAGGATTCGGAGAGGAAAAAATTAGCTCAAAATAAACATTAGCGCTGACTTAAGCGTGAGTTTTCAGCCTCAAACAACGGCGGCATGGATCTTAGCGTGAAGCCCGTGTTAAGTTACGGAAAAAAAAGGAGTAGGATTTGGTCGGATTTGAATGAGCGGGAAATAATTTTAGAGCGCATGGTCACCGTCATTTTTTTGTCCTAGCAAGTTTTGTCAGTCATTTTGTAAATTGTGAGGTGAATCACGGGAAGAAAACATAAAGATGGAAAGACAATTATGAATTAATCACTTCGGAAGTCAATATATTGCGAAAATTTGGTAACTTAACTAGTTAAAGCACTTGGTGAGATATTGAGGGATTCGGGTTCGAGTCCCAGTCAAGGCAAATGATTTTTCCTTTGTGGAGTTTACACACTTTTATGCACTTGCGGGTGACCCCGTAAAGGGAACACCGTGACTAGTCCCGGTGTCCACATCTTTTTCAAATATTGCATTAAATATCACTATACTACTATAACAGATTTTCAGAACGACAAGGATGGTATTTATCCAGTATTTTTCATTAAATAATTAAAATCCGACGGATCCTGTCAGAGGTAATTGTTTTCATGAAGGCTCTCAAGTTATGCTTGCATATCGAGTTGTGTACAGAAGCTAATTTAGCATAATTCTCTGCGCTGATTCCAATCTATCACTCATTAATGCCTATCCCAAACCATTTTCAGTTGAAAACGGGAAATTTCTTGCTTTCCAAATGAAGAAACTCAAATGGGAGAGGATAGGTTTTCATAATGACTTTCCAAAATGGGCTACCTATTAGGTTTCACGAGCTTTCAGAATTTTCGCCGAAATTTATGACTGAGATAATCACTTGATTTTTGCTGGTGAATGTTCCTTACGCAAATATCTTACGTAAAACTCGCATCACTCACAATTATGCATAACACAATGTATTTTTTAATGAATACTCGTAATCGTTATACTAATTTCACGTAAAGTTCTACAGTGATTTAGCATTTATTTTTCTATTATTTGTTCTTAAGGTTGGTGAGAGAGGGCGTGAATACCCTTGAATTTGGAGGATAATGATAAGGGTAGAAGCAAGCGAGGGAAAGTGGTTTGAGAGGAAGCTGCGTCACCAGTATTTTAATGGAAAGGATTATAAAAATTACCCTCATTAGCAAAAATTCGTCCGCATCCCGAGAAATGAAATATTTACATTCAATTAAGGATGCGATCAAAAACTTTCGATAATTGCCCGAATAAAAAACTTCATTCCAACTCGCTGGAGGGGATAGAAGGAATGAGAAGGCCGGAGGGGACTCTTATAAAAAGAATACTTCGTTAACAGAGTTGGGAAAAAAACAAAAGGCTGCACACTTTTCTCCGACTTTCGGTGAGAGACAAAAGTGTGGAAGAATACCCGGAGCCACGCCTTTTAATTTTCTTGTTTGCTTGAGGAAAGAAAATTAAAAACTTTTCCACTCACCTCTTTCAGCATGGAGACTTCCAAGCATCGAATTATTAAAGCATGTTTATGAATGGGGATTATTTCTTACTCTATTTAACGCCTTCATCAATGAATAGATATAAATTTAATAAGGTTATTGATAAAATCTTTATCCACATTCTACCTCAGCGATGCACTACAATGTTGGATGGCAGAAAGTGTCAAGAGTGATGAGAGAGGTTGATAACTTGTGAAATTCATTCCACTAATAAATTCAACACGAAATTTAAGAAATTTGCGACTCTCCTGTAAAATGATTTGTAAGAAATTTTTATGACTCACCAGACTGTAGGATATTCAGGAAGTTGGTAGGATCGTAAAATTATTTAAATCCGTTTTGAAGATGTCATAAGACCAGCAAGTTTTATAGTTAATGATTTTACGAAAAACCAACCAAAAATAGACACTGTCGAAGTTACAGAAAGTTTTGTTTTGAATTCATAGTTATTTTACTCAGCTTTAAATGCAAGCATACAAGTATTGTTGATAAAAAAAGTGTTTTCCATAACTTTCAATAATTTTTTCACAACACTCGTATATATATAATAATATATATTTTTATAAATATAATTTCTATAGTAAAATATATTTTGAAAATTTAATATCATAAATTAGTGAAAATTAAATCAATAAATTATTTAGCTAGGTTACCCCTGAGTTAACTATACTCCTTGCGCGTTCGTGCGTATTTTGCTCGTAAAATTAAGTAAATTTTTGCGGAAGATTTAATATTTTAGGATAATTCAGCAGTGGCTATTCTGGTGGGCGCCAGAGAAGTTAAATTTAGGGATGGACGGTTATGAGGAAGAACCAATATCAGGTGAAAAGATTATTCAACCTAAAGGTATTTTAAAAGCAAGCTATGAGTATGTTTTACTATAAAAATAAAGGGCTTGTCCTTGTTCATTAATTACTAGACCATTCTTATCACTCCAGTGAGGAATTTCATTTACTGTTGTACTCATGCATTCGATTAAGTCTGGCTACATTTTAGCTGAAACTATGGCAGAGGTGTCATTCATATAGATTTATGAAAAATAGCATGATAAATCTTTGGGTAGAGCATTAATGTACAGGATGAAGAATAAAGTGTCAGAAATGGAGTTCAAGTTTTATAATCGACATAATTTATTGTCCTCGAGCAGGTGAGGGTGACTGTGCTTACATTTTTCACTACATATACCAATTAAACATTCTTTTCATTCTTTTCGATGGAAAAAAGTAGATAATAACCATAAAACATTAAGCCAAAATTGAAAAATCTGTTTTCCATATGGTGATATGCTCAACATCCATCACAAAATATGTATAAGGCCATATGTTAATGCTTTTTGTGTCACCTTGTAATATTTAAAAGTTATATGTCAATAAATGTTTGAGTTTCTGTTATTTAGATATTTGAATAAATAATACGCTAACTAATCCAATTAACTTAGGAGTTTAAGCCTATTCCTTGATTTATGCTGAGATAGTGGCTCTATTGCCATTTCTTTTAATAGCCTCGACTCACTGCAAGAATTTCCATAACACCTCCGTGCAAACCTAGATGCTCGTCGCTGCACGCGATCTAATTCCAGTATCAAGCTTGCTGCATTGGCATTCCAAATGCAAGACGCGTATTCTAGGTGGGGCTTAGCTAGTGAAGAATAATAGCGCTCTTACTCATCGCAATTCCCTAGTATTCTTTAAATAAATGCTACCTGTTTGTGGGACAACCTATTTCTCGAGTAAGTTTACTCCAACATAGGTCCTGAGTAATTGTAATGCATCAATATTTAACGGAATCAACATTGGCTATCCATTTTGTTAATTCTGTGATATGGCTCTGGTTTATTTTTCTTTCTCAAAAAAACTACGGCTAAGCATTTTTTAGTTCCAACTACACGCTATTTCTATTTGTTCTCTGTTTGGTATTTGCAAACGCTGATTTTCGTTGTTGGTACTCGCCAATATTTAACTAAGGCATATTTCTTGATCTCCACGTTGGTGACGTTGTAGTCGATTTAAATATCCGTGTGTATAACACACTCATTTATTTAATCATATATTTCACTTAATTACATAATTATAAGTGTGTGCAGACGAGGCTTATGAGTTATATATTCCAGTTATAGCCGCCATTATTTCTCTCATAAAAATAGAAGCGCAGGTTACACCTTAAGTTGCGTTTTCTTCCTAAGTTATGTGTCAATGTTCAGTAGGAACCGGCCCTTAAGAACCCAAAAGCCTTGAGTCACCTCTACTATATCGTAAACGGGAAAGAAGTCTTTTTCCCCGAAGGGTTTTCTGAAGATGATGACTGACGATAAGACCGGCCACCCCGTAAATCCGGAGTGAATCCTCGTTTTACGGCGACAGGCAAGCGCGCTAGGAGCCAGGAAGTCGAGCGCCCATAGTATGACTTGAAAGAGAGACAATTGACGAAATATGAGAGTTCTCACCCAGTTCCTTTTAATAGCTTTCGACTACTTGTTTTTTTATTAAGTTCAAGATCCCCGAACTGTGATAGTGTGTGGGAGAACCAGATTTAAAAACACACTTCAAGTTCCAGATCAGAGTTCGAAGTTCCATCTTTATTTCATCATTAATCGAGAGTGAAAAAAGAATTAGCAAGAAAACAAACACCTTTGTATTTACTAAACGTCACTTGACAGCGAGATAAGGGATTATCATAGACTTGCAAACAATGAAGATGACTTGGTAATGCAGCACACAGAATTTAAGCCCTCGGCAACGAATTTCGGAAAAACTTTGACAAAGAATTCATTATTATCAAGAATGCAACCAAAATGCTTAAGTTTATGGGAAAATCATATATCTTCTTATCTTTTCTCGTGATTATAGGTTGAGCTCTCGATCTTAGCCAAAGGGTAGCAGCAAGTGAAATTTCTAATGTTATTCATAAAGAAGGAAGCATTTAAGAACACGAATCCTTTTATAAATGGAGTAATCCTTAAAAATGCATTTTGGTGGTAAATTTACGCTATTGATAAAAAAGTGTCACAACGTGCTATGAGCACTATAGCAACTCAAGACTATACCCTTCATCTGCGCCAATTTGATTGCATTCCACCCCAACAATTCATCACTATCTCTCCGCGAACATCAATTAAAATTTCACAGATTTAAATTATTTTTTTAAATGTCAGCAATTGAATACCCTTTTTCACAAAAAAACCTATCGCAGTTTGAAACAATGTCTGGGTGACAGCTCGTAATTCTGTGCAATGCTTTTTAGAATGCCCTTAAATATTTTCGATAGCTACTTCATATTACTACTTCATTTTATCTCAAGCGGCTCTACGCCTGACTTGACCTTTGACTGTCAAAATAAATAAATAACTCTACGGCTGATGCCCTTCCAACTCAAAAAATCTAACTACCATGGAGCTATGCATCGTAACCAAACACCCAGAAGCAATAACAGCGTAGGTGTCATTAGGTAGGAAGTGAACCCTTTAAGAATACTTCAGCGCACAGCATCAACATTTAAACGCTCTTTTCTTCATGTACTCGGTGGTATTAGTGAGAATCCTTTATCTAACACGTTGAAAAAATATATCAATGCTTTGGGGCAACCCCTAATGCCGTTCAACAAAATTAGAAGTTCCAACGTAGCACTTGGGTTCTCGCTTCATTTGTAAACCCGCTGTGTATCGCCCAAGGTGATACTTAACTACGGACTTTATTGTCGCGTTTCAATGTTACCCTTAAAAGAAAAAAAGGTGGCTTTAAAAACCCGATCATTTCGCCTAGAACTGCTTGAAAGGGTGTGAATTAGTAGGACGGAAAAATCGGGAGGTATTGTAAACGCTTTCCGATTGGTAGCGTTAGTGCGCCCGAGGAAAGAAAACGCCGCGAAACTCGAGGTATCGCAACGTATATACCCAAGTGTAACACGATTTAAGGTACGAAGAACGTGAGAATGACTTTTTTCGTTCAATTTAACTTCGTTTGTGGAAGTAAAAGAAAGAGAACACACTGCAAGAAGAGCGAGTCGTAGTATTTTATTTGCAGCGTGAGACGAAGTTTTCGCCACTTTGCTCAGCAACAGATAAAATCCACAAAATCAATGGGTTAAAAAATGTAGTTTGAAAACTAGTTTACCTACATTGAGCCAGTACCATTAGAATTCTCGAAAATTGGGTTAAAATTCATTACTAAGGCCTATTTGATTTTTTTTAATTAACGCGGCTGATGTCGCTGGGATCATCGCCTATAGCAATATTTTTAACAGAATAAAATCTAGGTATCCCACGAGCAGAAAGTGGTATTATCCATAGGTTTGTGAAATAGACTTTCGAATTTCGAATAATAACACGACGTGAACCTTCACGTTAGTTCATTGGCAATCGTTCATAGTTCCTACATTGTGTATCATTCAAGGTAATTGAAAGTTCACAGCCACCTTTACTTTACAATTGTATACACCCACAGAAAACGGTAAGAGACATTGAGGAAATTATAAAAGCTAACACGTTCAAACTACCAAATAGAAAAATAAACCAGAGCTTAATACAGTGGTATTTAAACATGGTAGCAGTTGCGCAAAAGTCCTTTTCCAGTGCTAAAGTCCATTTCTCCACGAACTGGCTCCTCACGGGGGAATAAGGTAGTTTTCCCATTTGATTACTAGGATTTTCAAGGTCGCAAACTATCAATGCCAACTTCAAAATGCTCAATCCGTTATTCATATCAACTTTCTAGTACTCTATGACTATTTTTGCAATTGTTTAGATGGGCTTCTCCGATGGGTTGCGGACAACATCGTCGTATTTTGATCCAGCTATGTTTGTATAAAAAACACTGTCGTGAAATATGCTGCTGACACTATCCCGCCCTCTCAATTTCAATGAAGTTATTTTCGACAGCGTTTCCCACCATGTTGTCCCTTCCCCTCCTCTTCATGGCCGACTCCTTTCAAATAAGCCTTCCCCTAAGCCTTCGTAAACCGCACGCTTCGAGCAGGCAACTACTGCCATACTTCTTTACCACTATACTTATACATAACGATTGGGTATTCCTTAAAGACTGTGGTTGGTTAAAGCCTCTTCCCTAAAAAGCGTTCCCGGATTCCGATGTATTTTTCTACATGCGCGAATCCGGCCAATTGGATTAATTTCCAATCCATTTGATACTTCGAAACATCTAAGGATTTGGTACCCAGACAAATCATAAATCTTTGGTTTAGCTTGGCCATCACCATAGCTGTACCAGGACTTCCGATCAGTAGTCCCATTGACAACCCCCTGAGGTATCACGCCGTCTAGGATGCAAGTGCTCATCAAAGGTAGTACCTAATAATGTTAATTTTTGTCGATTTTTATTGCAAGAGGATATGGATTGTAATAGAAATATTGTAAGAGGATACTTATGTTTGAAGTATTCTTCGATATATGGTGTGAGTGACTGAGATAGGATAAATTTCTAATTCAACCAATATACCATATCTTCGTCTAATAGAACGTTGCCGCTTTAATAAACTCAGCATTGTAGCTTTAGAACGACCAACTATTGGCATATTTCCAATCATTTCGGTAGCGCAAATGATGTGGTAAATATGGAGTCACGCGCACGGGTGCAATGATATACTTACGCCAAAGAGGGTGAAAGATACAAAGGATAAATATCGAAGTCAATCAATACAACACAAACTATAAAGCACAGAGAGAATATTGACAAATTTAATTCAGAAAATTATTATTTTTTAAATCTTTAAAATTTATGATCACATAATATTATAGCGCAATAAAATATTTTTTTTTCAATTGGTACTCTCAACCTCAATTACGATTATCTCAGAAATGACACCATATGCAGAAGAACGACGATCAGATTAGAGACCATCATATATTATTTATAAAGAAAAGTTACCTTTTCTTTCATTTGGCCCTTCGCACCAAAATAGCGTCCAATGTTCGCACTACCCTGCAAGCCACTGCGCGGGCGTTTGGAAGGGGGTGTAGAGACAACAGCCATTAATAAGAAAGGAATTACCACAAAGGAAAGGTTATGGGAAAGAACGAGATATGAGATCAGTCTGGGAAGATAAGTGCCCCGCTCTCTTTTTGCAGCGGCAGCGGCGGTGCACATTCACACTTGTAAATTGTACATGTTAATAAATTAAAATTTAGTTTAATTTTTAAGAAAATTATTATATTAATACACAGTGAACATACAATTATGTAGACCAAACGGTTCAATTTCACTCTGCTCCTGATTAAATATCAGTAGAACATTCGGATGATATTTTGCCGATGAGATGAAAGATATGAGCATCATTAATTATCACAAATGGGAACTGCTTTTGATCCATATTATGGACAAAGAATTCGCAATTATTTTTAATTCAAATAAGGACTTCGGAGGTAATATTTAATATACTTGAGACATGAGTGCTGGTTCATTACGATGACACAAACTGACCTCGCCGAAAAAGAAATCATTCCTCAATACTACGTCGTAAACCAAAGCGTAAATCCTCGCAAAAGTTCCATAAAGTTATTGTTGCTTGCAGGATAAATATAATATGAGAAACGCCATAAAAAAGGCAATTCATATACAACTGTACTGCTGACGAACACGAATGCAAACAGACATAACTAAGTAAGTAGGTTTTGAGCAATAAATCGACAATGCTCTCTTGTTAAGAGGAGTCGAACAAAAGAATCAATCATAAATACATGCATGTGAATTCAAACACAATCACTCAAGATTATATATATACTCTCACCAAAATATGATAGATAGAACGATATTTTGGCATCAAATACCGGCCACAAAGCAAAGCGAAGAGAAGGATTCTCATTGCACATGAAGATTCATCGAGTCAGCGTATTCCCGAGAGCAACTAGATTAATTTTCTCGAGTAGAAGATAAAAGTCTCATGACTTAAGATTAACTACCAAAAATAAGCAATTTTTACATTAACTCTGATGCTCATTAGGTTCTTAATTTTGGCCAGGTTTTATAACATCTAGTTAAATATCTTCCCAACATGACAACTGATGTGGTAACGCTTTCCCAAGATCAAAGCTCAAGTCGAACGATAGTCCGGCGTAATCGAAAAAACATTGGTAGCTCTCACCTAACATTACATAAACGTAAACGATACGGGTAAGGGCCTGCCACGATGGTAACACCGCGACCGGTTTCCGATCAGTCATCGAAGTTGAGCTTCGTCAGGCTCCGATAGAATTTGTAGGGGTCATTCTCCTATTCCTCCGAGTGCTGTTGCCCCTGCCTGCAAGAGGCAGACAGTTTGTGCGGAATGACCATATCCGTAGCAGTATGCTAAGCCCAAAATATTATCTCTACCATAAATGCTACATCATCGGACGTTTACCGTACACCAGGTATTATAAAACAGGATTTTTGAGTTTTTCTTAGGCCTGGTTTTAAAATGCGTAATGAACGTTAACCGAAAGATGACGCATCTTTTTCGTTACCTTGATGTTAATTGAGAATCCGGGATTTGTATACCAGGCTGTCATTTAATTCAGGACTGCGCTACCGATCGATGGGATAATCTATTAAATTCTGTTTTAATTCAGATAAAATACTCTACCAGATACCAAATATAAAACCATGCCAAAGTAGTGCTAATGCCGGTTTCTATTGTTGTCAATTCTATGCATCTGGCATTTTTTTATTTCTGAGGTGGCATACATTTTTTTCATGGAAGTAAAGCACTCGTATTAATAGCGTGGTCTCAGGACTACTATGGAGGAATTATACACGACGAAAGAAAATATACTTTTAAGATTATTATTATTATTAGTGGTAATCATTGCAGTTATCCAATAATAAAATTTATTTAGCGGAAATGATGTATTAGTGGATAACTGCATAGATTTCTTCTTTCGTCGTAAAACACTCGTATTTAGTCTTAAAGATGACTATTATGGCTATCGTAAATTCTGTTTTTACAGTCCTGGCAGATTAATTTGAGAATTCTAATAAAAATTGAAGCATAAAGTACCTCACGTAGTATGAAGAAGGTATTAGAATATTTTGCTTTGACAGTGGTGACGGATTCGTGATTTGACTCGGAATAAGGTGTTTTTTCTCCAGTCGAGGACGATCGGTTTGATGAAGAGGCAAAGCTAATGGCTTCCCATACTAAGAGCCCAGGCTCGAATTCCGGCAGGGGCAAGGATTTTTCTCTGCGGGATTTCCCTATAGACTTGGGAGCTATTTGGAAAGCACGATACGTACAGTGCCTCCCAGTACAGTATTCTCCTGGGTTCATTCAACTTGAATTTCATACTTTGTACGACACACCAAGTAACTCGTCAGCTCGAGTAGCTGTAAAGTCTAATACCCTAGTAATACTTCTCCACGACTGCACTACTTCTGTAATGCCCTTTTCTCGGCCCATGAGAGCGTCGATTTCTAGAGAAAACATTTGCACAGCAGGCCTCTGCCCTCCCTAATGAAGTTTTCACTTTGACAACTCGGCCCTTCATTACCGCGCAAAACCACTCACGGAGTAGTTCCTTGCAGTTATTTTACGACTGCGGAAATAAGTAGCGCGCCCAACAGCGCCCTGGGCCACGGAAAAGTGGGAGTCCCTTACTCCACGTGTCAGGGAGTTAACGCACTACCATAATTAACATCGAATGAACGCTTCAAGGGTAGCTTCAGCACTTGGCTCTTCGTAGAGACCGAAGGGGAAACGGCAAGACCGCAGAAAATTCAACGCAAGCAAGTGTACATGTTATTTTTAAATAATGACGAGCAGTCCTTTGTATAACTGATCATACTGCATTGTTGAACTTTGTTATTAAATTACTATACAGGAAAGAAAAAACTTAGTACCTAACCAAACAATCACTATGTAATTAAATTAAAAAACAAGTTCATGAGAAAAAAATAAAAAACACAAAAAAGTAATATAAAATGATACCTATATATACAAGCAACCATTGCCAAGTTACATTTTTTGATCAAGTCAATTAAAAATAAATTTAAAATACAATTAAGCAAAGAAATAAAACAGTACATACACAAAGAACTATTGCATATTTGCATTGAAAAATTATTTATCTAATAGGCTTGTTTTTAATGTAACTAATCATCGGTTGTTTGTGGAGGTTCTATGCACAGAAATCATATCATGGGCTGGGAGGACGAGCAACAAATAAAGGGTTTAATGATGGTAATGTAAACGGAAACCTCTTACATACAGACACCTCTAACTTATGGGCAGTATTCAAATCCCGGGCAGAGTTGCATGCGACTTTGCCTGGCCGGACCCTCTCGAATACAGGCACTCAGAACTTAAGAGGACGCAGTACATAATTTTTTTTCCTCCTCCGAGGGTGAGGTTAGTTTTCTTATTGACCAGTAGAGCTACCGAAGTCAGTGCCTACCTAGTCGCCGCATTTGTCGCGAGTGTAGCCTCTACGTACATTTACTTTGCGTGTAGGGGAGGGGAAAACCACGAGCCCTCCCTTCCTTCGGAATGTTTTTGTACCACGTTCTTTGGGACGTCTAAACGGACACGCTGTTGTGACTTCAGCGCGGGTGAGTTTGACTAGGCTCATGGATACTAACTTGGCCGATGGCCGCATGGCAACAGTGGACCAGTCATTTTTGCAGCTCGGTAGTAGTGCGATGCCGAAATGATGGCATGTCGAATGACGCGCTTACCTGTGGATAAGGGATAGCGCGGTTCAATAGCATATATGTATAATTACGGTAATCTAACGGTTAAGGTATGCTTAAATGGAAGAGAGTAAAAGTCCTCTAGATTTTTCATGGTGCACACCTCCATATACCTTCATAACTTGAATATATCTGAATGCGTATTACGTCTTTTACTTCATCCAATCCAGGATACAGTATCGCGCGCTCATCCCTTTCCTAAACAAATTTGGCCCTCTTACTGATCCTCACTTTATGAATACTTCGCCATTTGCACTAGCCTTCGGTTAACTAATAATAGGAATGTCTTTATAGCATTAGAAATTCGATTTAGTTTCATGAAAGTTTAGTTTTTAGAGGAATAGGACAAGAAAATAATTTATTTTCACGAGGGGACTTTCCCAACTCGACTCAATGATCATGGACATAGACCATTAGTTGCGATGAAATAAACCCAATGAACATAAAATATTGCTGCATACAATAGCTTGGGAGAATACTACGGAAGGAGTTGACCACACTAACTATTATAGTGTAAGTCAGCACAGTTATAAGGAAAATATTGCCCCACGGCATTAACCTCACAGAAAAGTCCACAGCATAAAAAGCTACTTACGAAATATCCAACATAATATTCTGTAGTATGAAATTTTGATTTGTCCTACGTTAATGGTTAATTAAATTTGTAATAAGCGCTAAATAGTCGATATAAACATTATTCCGGAACCACAGCCGTCCGTGCATTGATGTCAGCAAGCTTCCTAGCGAGAACTAAGAACCACCTCGGCTCTAACATCTGTGGTGCAATCTAAGCAGAGCTCCACTCAATGATGGGATACAGAAAGAGCTATTGAAAGAACACATCATGCTGGTTATAATTGTTTTATTTCTTTTGCTTTTTGCATTTCAAATTTCCTTTCTGATCCCTCTCCCCATCCTTACGTATGAAAGACTCTTCTCTTGGGCTGCCAAAATACTAGGGGAATTCCGAATCGGCATTGACCGGGAAAATATCGCATCGCCTAACTCCGGAAGCATGCATTCAAAATAGAATTGTTATAATTTGTCCACCATGAATATCTCCCAGAACCCATTGTCCCTGAGGATCCTCTCCACTTTCAACCCCTTCTTCGTCCACACAGCAAAGATGCAGAGTCTCGCTGAGAAATATGGAGCTGGCCTTGTATCTGAGAGTGGTAATGATGCTTCCGGTTTATTCTCATTCCGTGATTCTTCATCCAAAAATCTACTTTTCCATTTCCGATCGCTTCATCTACACTCATCTCTGCAGCCGATGATGGGCATTTTATTTCCACAATTCTCCGATCCCCCACTATTCCACCGGAAGTTGCTCCTTGGAAAGGGTAAAAACTTCTCTACTATGCTGTTTCCAATGCCACGCGAGCTTTTTCCTCATTTACCCTCCCGTACTCTAGGTGAGGAGAATCGAAATAACGGTACATGATTAATTTTTCGCAGCCTGTGTGTGGACGAATTTTACAGACCTGGCCAAAAACAGAGGCAGTGAGCATCTTCTGACGCATCGCAACCCATTCCACGCTTTCCTTCTGTCGAATCGTTTTCCTCTCTATTTCTTTAATTTCTTCCTCATTCACTTTTAGAGATTCCTTAAATAGTTGACAATCAATGTTAAATTCCTCAATAGGCATATCAGGCCTTTCAGAATTGGGACCGTAATCGAAATCAGGCTTTGTCCCAATCAGTTGATTAAGGAGGAACCTGCGCCCTTAAGTACTGTATTCATAAGAAGAATTAAATATCACCTGGTGGGGGAATTTAGGATTAATATATCATTTTAGATATTTCTCTTCGATGTCGGTGTTTTTTCCTTCGGTTGGAAGTAGAAATTGCCTTCAGCTGTCTTCTTTAGAGTGACCTTTTGTAGTAGTACCCGGGACTCAAATTACAAACATTTTTGTAAAGGGAATGCAAAGGATTTCCCGAGTCAATGCTGACCACAGATCCGGCACATCTTCCTCTTAATGAGCGGGTAAGAGCAAAATTAACTCATTTCCCGCCGATAAATTTTGCTAAGATAGCGTTATAATGCTCTAAAGGACTGTTATCGTGAATAAGGCTTCGGCTGTGGCGAATATTGTTTTGTGCTAGGTTTTCAACTTTTCATACACCCGACATTCTTTTAGTGCTGGTACATATGTTGTTTTTTCTTCCCGGGGCGTTTTTTCCATGATATAAATATCCTAAATCTACACATCGCTCATTTTCTCCAAAAACATGGCTGGGCCTATTGAGGATATCCTGTTGCAGTAGTTAATTTTTTTTCGCTAGTGCTACATTTTGGCATTTCCTAAACTCGACAGCTTTTATGACCGCAATTCTTAAGCGTAAAATGTTATCGGCGAATAATTTTATGTATGGCGGTATTTTTTTTATGTATGGTTATATGTTTTTGAAAAGTACGACGGATGTGCTTTTACCCTTGCTCCTCTCGCCATCGCGCTAAGTTTTCTCCCTTCCATATTTTACTCGCGGCAGACAAATTCAATTTAATGCTACTATGCCTCTTATTTATACGCTGCTTATCAGGAGGCATTTAAATGATAGAAGATACAAGTGTAGTATGCTAACAATGCTGTAGGAGGCAATGAAATCCTCAATGTAGAAAAGTTTCTCCTAAAGCGGCCAATGCGCGCGTTAGGGAAAACTGAATGCGAGAGAAAATAACCCGATAGATGCTGCTCTTGAGCGACAACCATGCTCCCCTCACGCATTGTTCCCCTCTCGTCCCGCAGACGAGCAGAGAAAACACCATATCTGAGATAGTGTGTTCAATTTCTGATGGAGCGCTCGCGGCGAGAAAATGGAGAACTGCGACGGTAGTGGGAGCTATCATAAATGCCCATTATTGCGCTGTAATTCATCAAAACTCACGTTCGCTTTTCCTAAATTATACATTTATTTGATAAAATTTCGCATCGGCAGTCGGCGTATCAACTACAGACAAGTAACTCTTGGGGGCTACCTAGCCATAAATGGCGTTCCTTGAATCGGCATTCCGCAACATTTCGTGCAAAAGGCCTATATTTGTTATAAAACCTGCCTTCCAATATTGGATTAAGAAAATTTTGAAAAAGGTAGCCCCCTTATATCACTCCTTGACTTTAATAACTCAAAAAGCTTCAGTTGAAATAAGCAAAATTGACTGATTGAGAACGGAACGCAGAAGAGTCGGCAAAATAGGGGTGTCCCACGTCCTCTTAAGGACACGGACACCTTCAAGAAGTATGTTTTTACAAAACGGGCACATTTTGGTGGACTTCTTTAAATCTACTAAACTATTTGAACATTTTAAAAGTATCTTATATTAACAGTAAAGTTTAGCGATATTTTTTCATTGGGTCAATGTTCATACATAATTGTTCTGGCTAAATCTCTAAGATAATGACACCTCTCACAGAAGGACATCCCTATGGACTACCACCTTCCGTAAGATAGAGGTAATACTGTGTATGTATACATGCCAGATTTCTGCGCCATATGCCGTTTCTCGCTTTTCAACCTTCATAGCTCTCTATTGTTCCTGCAATTTTGCTGCAATCCTCTAGCTTCCATGAATTATTTAACTTCCGTCTTCCAGTTTCTTGGTAGTTTTCCATGCTTTCATTTTTTGGAGTGGTCCAATTCCAAAACTTTTTTAGCCATCTGTTGTTCTCCAAGCGTTCTAGGTGGCCATATCACAGAGAATATTTGTTTGGTATTTTATCTGTGATATTTCCTCCTAAAATCGTTATTCTTCCGATTATTTCATTCCTAATGGACACTTTTCTTGATATCTTGAGGCTCTTTCTCCAAAAAACCATATCCCCTTGTCTCTCTTTCTTATTTCCCACGTTTCTGATCCATAAGTGCGGACACTTTCCACAAAAGTTAGTAGTATGTACATACGAGTTTTTTGTTTTATTTGTTATTCAGTCGCTCCAATCTGCATTGGACACACTCATATGCACAATTAGTTTGTAATGAATGTAATGGTAGAAATAATAGAGGGAAAATTCCCAAGAGGAAGGTCAAGGAATAAATACATTGACCAAATAAAGAGGGGAGTATATAAAAACTACCAGGGAGTAAGGGAACTATAATTAGATAGGGAAACATGGTAGGCTGCAGTACCCCAATCTTAGGATTGAACAACCAATGATTCCATTATAATGTTTTACACTTATTTGTTTCTCTTTCTTACTGCCCACTTCATTATTTCAATTATATCACATCCATATTTGATCACAAGCATTTCATCTCTTGGGGGTCCAGTTTTGATAGCCATACAACGCAACACTACGTATGAATGTCAGCACAAATTCTTAGCGTCTTCATTCAAGATCCTCCCCATAAATCCTTCCACTCCATGCCAATGCTTGCCAAATGGGGGTTGTGATTGAACGACTCGAGATGATCCTGATCACGTGACTAAAGATTCACGTGACCCAATCACGACGGGTTCGAGATTTTGGTGTAATTAAACCTCTCGTAAAAATATTACGCAGCCTTCCCGATCTAGTTTTTCTCGCGGGAATATTGTTGACGTAGTTTAATATCACGATTAGAGACGCAATAGACAACATATCATACACTTAAGTCAAACATGAGAGTGGTTAGAACTCACCAAGATCTCGACTGTTCGATGTTGCACCACGTGACTCCTTAGTTACGTCATCGGAATTATCTTGAACGCTTCAAAAACAACCTTACCCCCCGCCAACTAGCGCAGCTTTTTTCGCTAACGTCTAAATCTCATGGCGCTTCAAGCCCGCAGTATTCTAAAATTCAGTGAATTTTTGAAGAAAATGCAATAATTATTTAAAGGACGAAAATTTCAAGACTCTAGTCAGAATCGCGCAAGATGCAGTTTTTTAAATCTCAAAAGCATTACGGGCAAAACCTCTCAGGTCAAAGTGAGGTAACAGCAGTAGTGAACTACAAATTTATCAAAAACTTAATCTGTCTCAAAGTTACCGCCAAAATGTTACATAAAAACCGTACTCGGATATGCCAAAGCGACGACAGATGGTTCCCTCTCCGTGACAGCGCATCTGGGGAGCCGTTCCAAACTTCCATCCAAGGATCCTTGGAAACTCCAAAACTTTACAACAAGATGTACCACCGAAAGGATAGAATAATTTGCGAACGGGTTGCTGAAAAGTTGCGAAGATTATTAAATGTAACGCTGGAACGGATCTCTGCTAAAACCTCACTTTTGGCAATCGGGAATATTTTTAGCAGAAAACAAGGTTTACATCATAACCCCTCCTGAGAATTTCCAAATCACTGCGAATGCATAAGTGAAATGTTACGCAGTCACGTTCAAGGGATACAAAGATAATACATCAAAGGGGATGGAATTCGCAATGAAAAAATAATTTGAATTTACCGGGATTCGATCCCGGATCCACCAATGGATTCCACCAACTAGTTAACCCACCTGACCGGCAACTTTGGGAACCGAGCTCGTATCCCGGTCGAGTCAAATTATTTTTTCATGGCGACTTTCATGCCCTTTGGTGTAAGTATATAACGCCTCTTATTCCCCCGCATTTCCTATGAGTTTGTTGGCATCCTAAATGCAGTTATGCTACGATAACACGGCCGAGTTCGCGGAAAGCACTCGGCGCGTTATCAAGTGATCCGGGTTCGTCCAGGTCAAGGCGAATGATTATTCCTCTGTGTAATTTTGCACTTGCGTGTGCCTCCGTAAAGATAATACCGTGACTAGTCCCAGTATTGATATTCTTGTTAGTGTTACTGACCTTATGCAACAACTGGGATGGAAATCGATTTCAGACCGTCGATTAAAAATTAGACTTTCTCTATTATGTAAGTTCCAAACAAATTTATTTTCTGCCGACGTAAATAAAATTTTACGAAATTCGACATGCTACGGTAGATCAGTTGATGAGAGTAAAATTAGGGAATTTGACTGCAAAACGGACATATTTAAAATATAATTTTTCCCGCGAACGATAAGGGACCATAACAGCTACCAATGAGACTTTTAAATAGGTTTATCAATAGGTAGTGTAGCTAGTGAGTTGATTTTCTCGCTAATACGTGTATGCTTATCTGCTAACTAGTGCAAACAGCACGTCGTGCATGTGTTCAGTATAGATCTTGTATCACTGTCTATTTATGCTGTTGCAAAGTACATTAATACTAACGGCCCCTCTAACATTGGTAGCATACGTATATATTAGTGCATGCTTGTGAGGCTTTGCCTCACGACAAGCATTAGCAATGTATGCTAATGCATCAATAGTCGTAGTTACACTAACTTTAATAGGCATAGTGTAATGCATGTTGTTGACTGCTCACCCCCTGCCACACACCCTTGAGGTGGCTTGCTTTTTTTATTGTGATGTATGTTTCCTCAAAATTAGACAGTCACACTAGATTGGGAATGGCAAATATTTTAGAACAACTACACCACAGTTACGGATAGAAATGAAAGTAACTCGACAGCCTCTCACGTTCTCGGAAGTTTCTGAAACGTAGAAATAGGCACTAACATAATATGATGAGTTTTTAGACCGATGCCTCCAAACGTACCCTTAAAGGCTCCATTGACTACTGTAACAATTTATATCCCTGGGCACCTTTAGTTATAAAATAAGCTACTACCGACGCTAGATTTCCCTCTTCCGTTTCCCAAGTAATCCAAGCCTAACCCCTACTGCACACCTACACTCAAAATATCAATTGACTTCAGTATATGGCCGACTCTCTTAATTGCCACTTATACTATCGGGTAGTAAGAACCACCTCCAGCTTTAAACCACTGCAGTGACTACAAAGCATCATTTAATATTTAAAAAATAATACTTTATTGCGGGTGGGGGGCCTAATTTCTAAACAGTAAATACAAAATATTGTTATTTCATAATAATACAGAGCAAGGCAACGAGGATCAAATTACATTTAGGCTGTGTTTCAGCGTGACATCTAACAACAACATCTTTGCAAATGTATTTAGGAAATCATAAAAATTATGTTTGTCAATCACATTAGACACAATACTGTAGGAACACATTATCCTTGGAACAAAAATATTAAAATTCCAATTATTCTTACAATATTTCACAGAAAAAAAACATTTTATCTTCCTGTTGAGTGAGATGGGCCATTCATAAAAACATTCCAGTTAGAAACAACAAATTAACAGTTTTTTTCGCATAATTTATATTGATATTCAAGGTAATTAATTTTATTATCACTGAAATGGGTTGAAATTACTGAAATTGGGTATTGCAATAGTTTCGGAGTAAGAAGTCACTTTATTATTTTAATTATTAAGAAGAAAATGCTAAAAAGTTGGATAAATGTTTGGTGGTAACATGCACACAGATTGTCAACATAGTTCAACTTATATACAACAAAAGTTAATATCTCACGTCAGATATATGAACTGAGCAAAATCTTATTAATAAACAAAATATTTTACAAAATCAATCCTCCAAGATATTATTTCTCCTTTTATTAAAAATATTTACAAACTAAATATTGCGTATATATATACTCCACAAAACGCTTCCAATATTTTCTTGGAAATATAAGGTGGAGAATCCTGCATAATAATTGAAAATTATAAGGGTTTTTTTTTATTCTTTCAATATTATTTAGAACATCATCAATGGTTGTGAGTGCCTTCTCACCGTACAATGCCGAGTCCCATATGCTGATATCAAGCAACGTCTTCGTCAGAGCGCTTACGCTTCGTGTATCCAAATAGTCTTTCTCTGGCGCGGGGACATGTATCCATCGAAGAAGTTTCTTTCCGGAAGAGGAAGCAGACGAAGGAAACACATGCCATGGCCACGCTAGATAAACTTTTGACGTGACGTTTACCAAAACAAAAAACAAACTTTCCAAGTTAGTACGCACCAGAACAGGCAAATGGGCGACGTCTTTCAACTCTCGAGATGGGTACTTTTTCACCGCGGGCAGAAACGACGCCTCTAGGATAGTCCAAGCAGCAGGCCTAACGACCATTATCCTTATCATTGAAATTCAAATAGCCAAAGACCAGTCCAAGCCCTCAAGTAAAATGGTGACTGTAATGAGGAGCTAGATATTGTAGGAAAATCTGTTAGGCTTATGAGTGATTCTCATTAGTAGAAAGCCAATTACCGCTTTTCGGTCAGCTAAAATGGTGATTATTGAAATGAAAGTAGTAACTTTGTGACTACACTATAAAAAAATTTAAATTGTTGTTAGAATTTTCACAAAATGACGCCTCAAGTAATCACTTTTTACAAGCATTTTTTACAAAATATTTACAATCGGATTTCAATATCGGCAGATTTTAAAGAGAAATAAATTTAATTCGTTGATTGATGATGGCTTGGAATCGATGTACATTTTATTTCTATTTTTTTCGGTGGCAAGGTATTCAAACCATTTCGGTCATTTTTTATCAATAATTTCAACCGTGAGTCATCAGCATTGCTCTGGTAATCTCAAGCGGGCGCAATAAATTACTATTGACGGTAATTTTTCAAGGTACTGACAAACATTACCCATCATCAAGGGATATATCATTACGGAATATATTTTAAACCGAGGGGATGAGACACATCGCCACATTCCGCATTTCACTGACTTCAGTTTTATGATTATAATTTACTTCCTGCTTACACCACTGGTATTTACTCACCGTCCATTACAGATTTGTTTCATGATTCCAAAAATGAAATTTTACATGTAATTGAAAATTGAAACATGTCCTGAGGGAAGTAAGTACAGAGTTTTACACGGAAAAAAGTTTCAAAAAAAGCTTCATACTTTGATTTTCATATACACAGGCACGATAATATCCTGCACGCAAGCATTACTATGGTGAGAAGTTATTTAGTTCCCTCGCCAATAAATTTCTTCAGCCAATAGGTCAATTTCGCATCACGGTTAGCGTAAGAAACTTTATGATTATCTACCGGCCATTCTTAAGAGTAAAGTCTCGATAGGTTTTTGTCACAAAAGGGTTAGATTACGTCATATTATAAAGTTGCATTTGAGGAAGTTTTTAAAGAACCACTGTCTAAAAATTAATTAATTAGGAACAATTCTAGGAATTAAACGTAATACGCAGACCAGCATACGAAATGTCCCTATCTTAACCTTCAACTTCATTTGTGTATACTTCCGATCATCGGCTTGATTTCACCAAGAAGATAATTTTCATTATGATACAACATTGAGTCATCTCTCACACCAAGTGGGTACTTGCTACTTAGGACTTTGTCACTTCCTCTACCAAAGAAATCGTATTTCAATAAAAACAACTTAAACTTGATTCCAACTTAATGAAATTCCCCGATTCGTTGCCTCCGGACCATTTTCCACGCCAGACAAGTTTCATGCGCAGATATAACTTTCAAGTAACGATTTCCGTTAAACTTTCTGCCTCTGATGTCATATTTTACACGTACCTCATCGTCCCTTTTCCTGTGATGGCTCCGTGCAACGCCTCATGTCTTATGTACGAGGAGTTGGGCAGAAGGGAGCGGTATATTTCACTTCAGTTCGGAACCGCTCTTCCCAATTACGAGAGTAGAATAACGCCCTGCCTCCCGCGAAACGAAGGACCTCATTACTAGGCACCCTACAGAAGTCTTTAAGAGGACAAAGGATACATATATATCCCTTCCCAGAGCCAATAAAGCCGCTTAGCTCCACTTTAACACTGCTGGCCTATGGCAATGCAGGCGCAAATTAGACGCAGCCGAGGCCTCGTAAAAGGATTATTTCGGGGAAAGTTCTATGGAGTGCTTAATTCACGCCATTTCCCTTATATTACCCTTAAAAGATTTCCCTGAATAGGGATCAGGCTCATGATGAAACGTATCTAGTAGTGGAGATGGTGAGAATGCCTCATTGGTTTCATAACAGGACCATTATTGGATTTTCATTGAAAATTGACTTGAATTTAATTTAATGCATATTCCGGCTGCTCATGAAAAAAGATCTCCTCTGTTTGACGTGTACAACAAAATCTTACCTTTCTACGGAAGGATTGCTAAACTTCGGACACCTTGGGGGCTATTCTGTATGGCCTCAGAATTGCCGAGCCTCAAAAGTGACGAAATATTGACGTCACAGCCTCGAAAATTTCAAATAGGACCATTCAAAGGCTGAGATTTTTCTGGAGGCTGTGACGTTTCATCCACGGATTTTTCGAGTCTTGTCCTTAATGAATAAGGCCCCTTGTTGCCTTTCGTCAAGATTAGGCTAATTCCGAAGCCCTTCTTCTATTCCCGATGTGATCCATCCATTACCTACCTGCCCCTTGAAAGCGCAATTGTTATTATTTTTCAATCGTAAAATGACTTTAATGTAATTGAAATCATATTCTGGCAAATTATATAAAGCGTGCACCTCTTTCTGTTATGAACTACAAAATCATACTTTTTACTCGCTTTTTTTCGCAAATTATACTTGAAATTACATGTTGCTAAAATGCCATGCGTAAACGGTGCAAAAGTCCACTTATTAAGGCTGTGTTTTGGATGTTAATTGTCCCAGATATGGGAGAAACGTAAAAAAAGAGCAGCTTAAGTAAAAATGCAAGTCAGTACTAGTATTGTAAGCGAAAGAGGGGAGACAAATTGCACTCCCAACGAAGAAGCCGGGAAAAAAAAAAGATAAGTGAAGACAGTGATATTTGAGTATAGGGTTTTTTGAAGTTCAGCATCGTGGTTTTATGGGACAAAAAAGGGGTAGGAATTGGAGGTTAAGAAGACGTGGGAACAAGATAAAGGATCAAGTAAGCTGACTATTTACGTGGTTTCACCGTAAAATGACTTAAATGCCATTTTGACCGTATACAGGCAACTTTAAGAAAAAATGTCCTTTATTTGGTACAAACAACAAAATATAACCTTTCCACGCAATTTCTTTTTCGCAAATTTAACATGAAATCACATGCTGTTAAATGCTAGACTGGGTAAAACATGTGGAAAAGTGTACCTTACCGTCAAATAGTTATATGTGCCATTTTCATGAAAAACTGTTAAAAAAGATGGTTATTTAACCAAAGAATTGAATGGTGATAAAACTAAGTCATCAAACCGTGTTAGTTTTGAGCTATTAATAGGTAAATAGGAAGATGACCCCGAGGAAGACCACGGCTAAATTGGGGGGACCAAGTGAGAACGGATATGCAAAAAATTGGAGCAACAGAAAGAGAGGCAGGAGATCGATCAAGGTGGAGGGGATTTGTTGATGTGGCTAAATATCACCTAAGATATAGATGGCCCTGGAAGTAAATAAGTAATAGGTAAGTAAAGTAAAGAACTGAAGTCAAAATGCTTTAGTTCGATTGAAATGGTGCAACAGTTGGCTATGATATACGAAAATAGTTTTCATAAACAAATATGATCGTCAAATAATCTGCACATTTTGCTTTATAATTTAGTCCATAGTTGCTTAGACATTTCAACGGTAAAAGTAGTATTTTTAGCACAACAAGTGAAAGAATGTAAATAAGTATTTGTGTTGATTCTCACAGCAGTGGTGCAACCACCTTAAGCAAGGTGGCATGACAACGCAATTAACTAGAGAAAATAAAACTCCAGAACAGGGATATTTTATAGACGACAAAGTTCAAAAGGAATAAGAATACGGACGTAAAACATATTCACGGACGTACCGTCACCGGCCTGTCGCCGCCTGGGAGTGAATTGAGAGAGCATGCGGCGACAAATCGTCACGAAAATGGGAGGAGAATCGTTATGAAATTCCGTCATGGAATCGTGGAGGCGAGGAAGGGTGAGAAATAGCGCGAGGGTAGCATTTAGAAGAAATTAAAGGAAATATAGGCCGAAAATATCATCAAGATATATCGAAAACATCACAATTAGAGGCAATCCTGAAACTTACAGTACCAGAGCTGAAAACGTATCCCTCAAAAACCAGCGATTCCCTCACCTAAACACCCCGTGGTATCCCATTTCTCCCAAAAGCGGCTTTGCACATGGAAGTAGACTTGTAAGGGAGTGGTAAGTGTAGAAATGTCTTGCAACCAGCCGTTCACTTATATCGATGTTATTCACTCATTAATTAATGCAACAAGTAGGCAATATAATGCCGGGCACTCAAGGTCCTCAGCGATGGAGTCGAACTCAGACTCGTAAGCATTACCCATTTGCATTAACCTCCCTAGCCACTCCTTTGCATATTGCATTCGACACTTAAACCCCTCCCTAGCCTCGACACAAAGTCCCACGCATTCCCTAAGTCTCAGGACGACCTAAAGTGAATCCCGGGCTAGATGAGTTTAAACTTGGCATCCGCGTAAAGCTTTCAAACACTCCTCTCGACGCCAGTACAATCTTGATGGAGGTATTTCTGGCGCGGATAAGGGGGTCCCCAAAGTTAGCTTATTTAATGCATGTAAATCTTGTTGGGCGATTTTGAGCACCCTCCGTGACTGCTACGGACCTGTTGGCAATCCTAAAGATTATTCTGCTAAATGAAATGCATTAGAAATAATTATACAGAGGAAAAATAATCGGTCCACAAAGTATGAGTGAATTCTTCAGGGGTTTTACAGGGGTTATCGACGTATATCCCAATACCTGACGAACAGAAAGTGTTACACAGCTGATGGAAGGACTAAGTTGGGAGCAGTTAGAAACTCTGAGTCTACACATTGGACTTGAAAAACTCAGATGAGGCGAGATTCAACATGATAATATGGATACTATGTTGACCCAAGCTATATCTCTAGAACTAATATCCACGACGAAATGAGAGAGAAACACTGCAGAAATGATAGGAACAAAAATTCCTTCTTTCCATGCACCAATATAATAATTTTTAAAAACGGCGTGACACTAACATATGGCACATTGTTAACATACAATTCACCTCCCTCCTTTCCCCTCTTTTCTCTATTCCCTCCCCTATCATGGCTGGTGTCTTAGTACACCCTGCCAAACGCTTCTGCGACGGCTCGCAGGGTAGCATATGTAGAATACTGGCCCTAGTGGAAAACCTGGTAAGACTTCACTCACATCATTCTCCGGGAAAAATAATAAATCCTTTAAAAATAAGTGCCTTCACATCGCTCATCAGTTGACGTTATTTTTCTTGACTTGAACCCATTATAGCCCACGAAAGACAAGTTTCATTGTGAAAAAATGTCCTCTTCCTTCGAGAGAGCTCGTAGCATTGTAGGCATAAGGTATTTTTGATGGTTGTCCTTTCATCTAACATGATAATTTTTGGAAAGGGTCTAGGTAAAGAGGTAACGGTACCTTGCCACTTCGACCTCGTAAGGGTCAATTGCCGTCAGTTGTGATTCTGACTCAGTTTTGCTCGTAAGTTGATACCCTCTGCTCTGATACGCGTATATTTCATTTGCAAATGCAAATATGGTAACTGAATATGTATGTCTTTTTCATAATAATATTTAGTAATTTTTTCATACTTCAATTTTTTATTGATTTTCAAACTTTTGACGCAACTTTTGTTGCTCGTGGGCACTAAGCAGCAATAAGTTTTGCATCGACCTTAAAACTGCATTCCGACATCTCGAAAGATTGACGTCCGAATTCAATCCATCCCATGTGACAAGCAGAATAAAGATGTGAAAAGGTTTTTATTATTCATAAATGATACTGAAAGGCATTTGATAAAGCAACCCATAGAAAGTAACTTATAAAATTAAAATTTTCCGGGTTGGATGACGACGTACTTTACTGGATTAGAGAATTCTTACTAGCAATCGCGTATAAAGGGTGGTTTTAGACGGCGTGACGGTGGTTTTAGACGGCGTGACTCTAATGAAGTTATAGTCATATCGGGAGTCCACAGGGGAGTGTCATAGGCCAAAATGTTCCTTTTGTACATAAACGATATTGGTGATGTAGTAGACAGTAAGCTTCGATTATTTGCAGACGAAGCAGTAAAGTGTAAGGAAATTCGTATTTATAATCATAAATCAAGTGCTAACGAAGGACCTCGAGGCAATCCAAAAGTGGTGCGATGCGTGGCAGCTGGAATTAAATTTGGAAAAAATGTGTTGTAGTGAATTTCTGGAAAAGAAACAACTCTCCTTAAAGCGCATACAGCATATCCAATTAAGGTCTGAATGACCTTTTACATACTTCTGAGTTAAAACTGACTAATTTTCCCTCATGAGGTAAACATATTCGAGAAATAGCTAGTCGAGCTAATCGTAACTTGGTTTTTTTAAGAGTATTTGGCAAGTGCGATAATAAAGTTAGGGAACTCGGCTACTTTCCCTTGTGAGACCCCACTTGGAATCCGATTCTGGTATTTGGGATCCTTATGAGGTAGGCTTAAATATCGAGTTAAATTGAGTGCAGCGAAGATCGTCAAGTTCCGTAAAAGGCAGTTATGATCATCTCGTTAAAGTTACAAGCCTTTTGCAACAACTGGGATCGGAATTGTTTTCAGACTATCGATTAAAATACAGGTTAAAAACGTAATTTTCCCCCGAACGATAAGAGACCATAACAGCTGCCGATGAGATGTTTAACTATGCTTTTCAGTGTAGCTAATTTGTTTATTTTCTCCCTAATCCTTGCATCCTTATCTTCTATCTAGTACTAACAACACGTCGTGCAAATTTCCGGTATAACTCTTATAGCTCTGTGCATTTATGTCATTGCGAAATAGGCACATTAATGTTAATAGTTTCTCTAACATTAGTGGCATACCTATGGTGTAGTTCATGTTTGTAAAATTTAGTCTCCTGACAAGTATTAGTAGATTTTTGCTAATGCACCTCTAATCGTAGCTTGATTAACTTTATTAGGGTACAGTATAGTGTATGTTGGTAATAGCTAACCCCCTGCCACACACCCTTGAGGTGGCTTGCAGAGTTTATGTAGTTGTAGATCAGTCAATACATTATTCGAATTGAGACAGAAAACTTTAACTTTTAATACATTACTATAACACGTTCACTGTTATTTTGGGAAAATTAATTATCAAATCCTCAGTGCACCTTTCTTGTAGCTTCAGGATACTCGCGAGTCTTGTATCAAGGCCTCGTCTTCTCCATGATAAATAAAGCAACTACTCTATGATAAATACTCCGTTACATCATTCTTATGCAGTGCATTCTTTGCTGGAAAAATTTTATCACGCATCACATTTTATATAACATTTAAAATCCATACACTTACCAACTGGGTGATTACGTAGTCTGACAGCATTGGAAAAATTAATTCCGATTGATTTTCAACTGCGTAGCGTGACGGATGTATATTAAAAATATAAGCATTAGAATATGAATTAGAAAACAAATAATTGCGCAAGTCTTACATAACATGGTATATTAATCGTTGGTTCATTGTAATCACTATGATGAGCGTTGGCTTTACAGTAGATTCAGTAAATGAGTTTTAAGTTGACTTAAAAATAAGCCATATATGTATCGCTGGGAAAGTCATTCAGTGTTAGGATCAGAAAAAAACTTATTCTATTTTATGTACATTACAGGATTACAGCATGTATCAGCATTACACTGACTTCAAAGTGCTACCACCATCGAAGTTTTTGAAAGCTGTTATATTATTTAATTAAATGCTGATTTTATCATTAATTTTCTGATAACGTAGGAAACGACGCATGGTCTCCTGTGGCACTAAGTCGTCCAATTGTCTGACTCCGTGAACCTTAAGAGACGCGCTAAGCTGTGTTCGGCGCGTAGTGGTCAGATCGTCACGATGGTGTTGCGCGCTGTATTAAGTAAGGGCCACATTCAGGCTCCATTCCAGAGGGCCGCACGGAATGGGGTTAATTATTAAACCGCTCATATCTCAGAAAATAATAACACTAGAAGCATGCGGTAAACGGCATCAGGCACATAACTGCACGCTATATTTCGCTAAATTTGTATCTCTAGGCCGGCGGGCCGCAGGGATATATATAAAAAATTTTAACCACCGAGTCACCTTTGGCATCAAGCTACACAATTATCCATGAATTTATATTGCGTCAGAGTAGCCGAGACAAGAACATGCGATGAGTTTAACTCATGTCTCTTTGTAAAAAAAATTACCAAGACTAAGAAGTTTCAGGGGAGAGATATCTTCTCATCCGGTTTCGAATTCTGGTTCGCGTGGATAAAAGCAATCGTATCGCCAGTCGGCTGGGACGCTAAACAGTTTGGACTACAGGCTCAGCACCAGGTTATCTTCCTTCTCACCTTCCCTGTTTAAACAAGACAATTCTTGAGGGCTTGCAAGTACCTTAGCTGTCGAGTGCCAACCAACACTAACCACTTCTACCAATAGGAAGGCAAGAAGTGACCCTGCGGGATCACACCTCTCTTCCTGACTCATAAAGCGGTCTCATACCTTTTTCCATACACCATCTTAAGCACCGCCTCGAGTTTAAAGATATATTTTGAACCAAGAAACGGAAGGCTGGTCATGTTTCTCATTATTGCAGCACATGAGGGAACAGGTGTCCTCAATCTACCTTATTTAGCTTCATGTTCCACAAATCAGTCTTAAAATTACGTCGGAATTTGTGCACTAGCATTCGAAGCGCCCAAGAGACGTGTGGCAGGTACTAATTTTGGAATATCAGACGTGAAGAAGAAAGGGAAAAAGATTGGAGGTGGAAAATAACGAAAACTGACATGCTTATTTTTTACGTATTAGTGTTCTGCTATAGAGACGGAATTTCGGTGCCAATCATTTTCACAGGGTATTTCTACTATTTTATCGCTTCAATCAGTTCTAAATATATATTACGGGATTAAAATAATACCCTGAATCTCACCCTCAAAATATCTAAAATAAGTATTATTCAAGCAGGTAGTCTCAGCCAGCGTGTAACCTACGAGTCTCTAGCGGCTCCAATTCTAGTCCTCCCATCAGCTGTGTTTATTTCCCGTATTTAACCTTTAATCAGATATCACCAATAAGTGTTTCACTTGTATCAGTTTCTGTTAGGTCGTGCGGCTTTCCATTGAATTCTATTTCTTGGATTTAATCTTTTAGCTCAGGGTCGTACATTTGAGTAATATTAAAAATTAGAGGCACTGTAACGTAGGGTAAGGGTAATTTTTATCGACTACTCTTTGTGATAACAGGCTGATAGGTGTTTGATGAGTATTTTTCCGACTAGGTGAATTGTAACAAAATAAAGGAACGTCCCGATTTCAGTTTCGAAGCCATTATCTTATTATTTCTATGATAGCATGCAAAATTCTTTAACTAAAAACTTCAACCCGAAAATCGATAAGATCAGCGAGGGTCAACCTACGATCAGCTCCATAAATCACAGCTCAATGGTCTACCTCACTAACTATAAGCGCCAGTTCGGTAAAACTTGTGCTGCAGACATATCCTTGGGCAGATTTAAACGAACACTACAAAAATATGTCGGTTGAAAATGGGTATCTGCACCATCTTACATTTCACCATATAGTAATCAAAGGTTACTCTAAGCTTCTTACTTAATTCGCTCCTTCGTTACTTTGTTCCAGTTAGACCACATTTAAGAGTACGCCTCGAGCATTTAGTACCCTGCACAGTAAGTTTTAATACGTGAAATAAACGAAACACAAAGGAAAGTCGTACGGCTTTTTACAAGCCACTGCGAGTGAACAGTGTATAACACACCTGATGTAAGGAGTAGGATGAGAGTCACTAGAGACTCGGAGGTTTCACACTATGCTAACTAAGATGGCTTGAAAATTCAGATCAGGCGAGTTCCAGTGTGACATTGAAGATGTTATTTTAGCCCAGCATTGTATCTCTGAAACTGACCGAAGCGATAAAATAAGAGATAGTTGCACTGCCGAACTGCCGGTACAAAAGTTCTTTCTTACCAATCACCTTTCAAGCATCATTAGTGGTTATCACAGAAAACAGCGTGAAACTATCTTAAGACACATATTTAACATATAATTAACCTCTGTCCTCTCCCCCTGCTTTTCCCTAATCTTCCCCCTAATCTTTTCATTGCTGGAGTCCTAACACTCCATGCCACATGCTCTTCCGGTGGAAGAAAATATAGATAAATAACTGGAAAAAACATAGCAAGACATAAATAACTGAAAAAATAACCATACCATATGGTACCATAAATAACTGAAAAAAAACATAGCAAGACACAAAGATACTCCGGTAACATAATATTCAATTTTAGCTCTCTCTCACTTTCAATTGCTCTTCTGTATTCCTTCCTTTTTCAAGGATGATGTCCTAACATCCCCTACTACATGTCCATGGCAGTGTAATATGCCAATATATAATGAAGATTACTAATTCAAAACAAATTAAGAACTATATCGAAGGCATGAATATATTTAAGTGGCACCACACGATATAAACGCATTTCAAAATCATTTTGACTCCTGCAGTTAAGATAAAAACTTTCAACAAAAAATTAACTACAAACTTCCAAGCTGAGACTGCGGTTAGCGAGTGCACCTCGTTCAATTTACACCTCGCACGGGAACTCTAGGAATGAATATAAGGCGAGCGACGAGGAGTGAGTTTGTTTTGGGGTCCACAGACGACGGTGGATATGAAAGGAAGGGAGAGAGAATAAAGGGGATGTGGAGGTGGAAGAGAGTGAACCAACTCCCCCGGGGAACTGCAGGCGAGAAATGAGAAGAGGATGGTGTGAAGTCGGCTATTATTTGTTTTTCACTCGACTCGTGAGGCCACTACGCTGGGAGAGTGAGATATATGCGATGCGGTTCGATATGCGACGTGGTTCGATATGACAATATCACATCGATAATCTCATGTGAGGCAATGTCATGATATCGAATAATAACTGTAATGCGACACGTTTTTTGCGGTATAAAAGTTATATCAAAATTCACCACTGAAATTTGAATATCGCACAGCCCTACTGCTCCCAGAGGGGTCGTGTTTGAACTGTTCGAGATATTCCCGGTCACGATAAACTAAAAAGTCATGTGGTACAACAACGAACGTTTGGAGATTTTAATGAGTTTTACGCACTCGGATTAATAACTTAAGCGTCATATATGCTGTTAATTGTGTCTCCAATTGCGATATTCAAATACATTAACAATATTCTCGATCGGGAAGGCTGCGTGTGATTTTTGCTAGTGGCTCAAACACACCAACATCTCGAACCCTTTGTGATTGTACCACGTGACTCCTTATTTATGCGATCGGAATTATCTCGAATGTTTCAAACACACCCCCCCTGGGAGTCGTAGGGCTGTGCGAAAGTCAAATTTCAATATCAGATTTTGATATAAATTTTATACCGCAAAAAAACGCGTCGCATCACATTTATTATTCGATGTTATGACATCGACTTACATATAATTATCGAAGTGATATCGTTACATCGAACTACGTCACATATCGAATCGCATCGCACATATCTCACTTCATCGCATCATATGTTGTGTTGCATTGCATCGCTTATCGCGTAATAAGACGGCATTATGACACAAATTGTGAGATGTTCAAATTTCATTATCAAACTTCGATACAATTTTTACATCGAAAAAGACGAGTTAAATTTAATTTGCTTTGCGATATCATGGAATCATTTTATATGGCATCATCAATGTGATATCGTTATATTGTTCCACGTCACTTATCAAATCGCTTATCGGGTAGCATCTCATGACGTCATAAATGTTCAAATTTCAATAAAGAATTTCGATACAAATGTGAGATCGCAAAGACGCCTTATATCGCATATAGTATTCGATACAATGGCAGCGTAACACATCGCATTATCGATGTGACATCGTAATACTACTGAACTAGTAATTATTAATGCATACTGAATCACATCACATATATCGTACAGCATAGAATTGTATCGCACCACTGCGAATTTTCTGTTATGTTGCACTGCACCGCATAACATCTTAATGCATCTCAAATTGTACGATATTAAAATTTTAATCTCCTATTTAGATGTAAATTTTACTTCACGAAAGACACTTTATATCTCATATCGTAAGTTACAGGTGATATTATGGTATCATATCAAATTGCATTACTAATGCGATATTCTGATATCGGATTACCTCACATATTGAGGCAAATCATAAATATATCACTGCATCGCATTAAATCATACTGCATCAGATGGCATAAAAATCATTTCATCGCATTACCTCTCACTGGATTTCACATCGCCCAGCACGACATAGCATATCGTACCATACCACACCACATTGGCATGGGTGGAATTAATCCCCGTATTGGATTGCAATGACATTACTTCGCATCATAGATGTGATATCGTGATATCGCATTACGTCGCATACCGCATGGCATTGAATTGTATCGCATATCACGTTATTGCATCGCACTATAACGCACTGCATCAATCGCATTTCTTATCCCAAGTATCTATTGTATCGTGTTTAATTGCATTCCAATGAAATGCGCTGATTATCGTACCACTACAGAATGGTGACCTATGAAATCAGATAGGCCGCTCTACTGATTTCGCGTTGCAATTTTTCACAGAGCACGCGTGAAAAATAATATACTCTTGAATAGTAAATACCTACTAAAAGAGCCCGTTGCAACGATACTCTTGCAGTTGCATTTACAAAACCGTTTCTAGGGTTGATGCTCATTGGTCATCTGATGGTCATCTCAGTTGAGACAAGTCAATGAGCATCAATTTGCTATTTTAGTGCTGAGTGAATGACATAGATGCTTTCTGGATCAAGAAAATTAATGAGCGTTTATGTATTTAAGCTAAAGCAGAAATTAACGAAAAATCATCGTCCTTACTCCCAGTAATATTTTAAATTCCAATTTCCAATCCAACGCAACGCTTACTGGGCGGAATCTTTTCTACAGCAACTTATATGTTATTTCCATAAAGTAATCCATCTGATTCCTTCCTGAGTAAATGCGAGCCGGTATAACGCCATGGGCGTTTCAAACCTGGCGAGGATAGCCATGCTCGAACAAAGATATTGTGAACATAATAGCCCTAGCAAGGAAGGAATTCTAGGAAAAGAGGAGTCTGCTAACAGTCAGTCACACAAGTGTGGTTTTAAGGAGGTAATTTATTAAAACATAAATTTGGAGCATGATCTTATATGGCAATTAAATCTAGCTGGTGATAGCTGCAGAGCAAAATAGATTGGAATCAATAGAGATGTGGTGTTACCGAATAATGATGAAGATCAAATGGATGGAGAAAATAACTAACAAGGAAATTACACGAAGAGTTGGAGAACAAAGAAGTACAATGATAACTGAGAATAAAAAGAGGTAAACTTCTTGGACACGTTTTGTGACACAATATCCGATTGAAAAAAATAATAGAACGATAAACGAATAAGAATGATTACAGGGGAAAACCAAAGGTGGAATGCATCATGAAAATTAAGAAGGACGTCAGCGTGAACATGACAATTTCTCTTAACTTTTATTCATTACCCTGCTGGTAAATTAAATTCCACTTACAATGGAATAATGCAAAAGCAAGTGGCACTTTGACGGTTGACCACGAACTTCTTTGCCAGTAGGAGACGATAAAAGTAGCAATCGGTATATTATCGGCAACGGTTCGCCTTCGCACGGAAAATAGGCTGGAATTTATTCTGCTTTTAATTAGCTTTCCGTTTCCTCGATTATACCCCATAAAATATGTCAAAATTCTAATCACATTACTGTGAACAGGAAATAAAAATGTGAAAAACAAATAAATTTGCCGGAGAAAGACATTTTTCATATTGAAATGTTTATTTTTTACCTGGAATAGTTTTTTGTTGTTAAAAATTACTTAATATAAGACTTTTGACAGTTCTTACTCTGAATGATAAGAAATAAAATATGTAATTCCCATGCTAAATACGATTTATAGCCATACGTATGGGTATATTAAATGTTATTTATACAAATTTTTAAATTCCACGAATTCCGGTGGATTTCAAGTCCGATGTTTAAACCCATTGATTGAAAATATTAATAGATTTCCTAAATTTTTGTGCTCATTATTTATTTCCGTCATTCAATTTATAAAAAAATTGGAAGTACCTACCTAAAGTGTAAGCAGAATGATGCCGTGCAAAGTAGCGATACGTTTAGTGACTTTCTACATTTCCTGAGAAGTTTGTTTTCCGTGTGCCCCCACCTTTTTAGGGCGATACATTGAGGTACCTCCGGGATTTTGACAGTGAATACGCTTTTTCTTACTGTGTCTGTCATAGTTATGAAATAAAATACCACGGAAATTAGGAGATTCTATTCTCTACAAGCCCCGTAAAAAAACTCACTCTGGAGGTAATTATGAGTTACCCCGTACAACCTCGGCGGTCAATATCTACAAAATACCCTGCAAGCCACCTCAGGGGTGTGTGGTAGAGGAGATATCGCAATTCTATACCCACGGAACATCGCACATCGCAGTGCATGTATCGCATATTGTATCGCGAGGCCCCGCTGGGAGGCCCTGAAGGGGGAGGGAGGTGGGATAGAGGCGAGTCTTTGGGTGGCGGGCGGTTATAATAAAAACAAGTGAAGGGCCTGGACCACTCCTCCCACCCACACACAACGCACACATTTTCCCGCACGTTTTTTTCGGTCGAGTCAAGTCGGCCCCCCTTGAGTTTCTGCTGGGAGATTCTCAGGGACGAGCACATGGCCCACCACAGGGCCTGCCCTTCCCCCTCTCCCCCCCCCCCTTATAAAACACAAGTCACTTCTTGCTGGGCTTGGTGGGAGAGTGGAACAGGGCCAATGGAGGCACAGAAACCAACATCCTCCAAAAAATCTTCGCCCCCTCCCCTCCCCCCCCCCCATTCTCGGCCAGGAACACAAAAGCTCCCACTCCTAAACAGACTCGGGGAAATATACACACATGTGTATAAAAATACAACGGATTCGTCCGTCAGTCCGCTATTTTGGGCCTAAAATCCTCTAAAATGTTTAAGTTGGCAGGCTTGCCTCTGGTCCAGTGAAAACAACGAGAAACTTCATATTTTGGATGACAACTGAAGTAGAAGAAAAAAGATTTGAAGCCATATACATACGGTGTTGGTCGAAGAATGATGAAGTTCCAAAGGAAATCAGCTAAAAGAAAACAGTACAGTAAGGAGAAATAAATTGGAAGAACTATTAAGAAAGACCAAGAATGGAATGCATGAAGCAAATCATGAGTGACGTTACAACTGACAACTATTTTGGCGCGAAGAAACAAATGATAGAACCTATTAGTATTTAGCGCTTTCCATTCGGTCTACCGCGCTGCTCACTTTGCAACACAACAGATCATTTGCTTTCCATTCGTTTTTAGACCCTGCGAAAGGCTGCGAGAGGCTCCGAAATGTGGCACGTTACCCACTAGGCCAACTCATTTTCTAATATGTCTCCCCCTTGGGTTTTCCTTAATACTCTGGATTCAAAATGTCTGGTCAACGTAGTCTTCACTTGTCTGACAATATAACGTTATTATGTCGTATCTATGAAAGATAAACACTGCAAAAAATGATGTCTTGACATGCTTGACATGCATGCGTGAATAACGTTCATTTTGAGTACATATTTCACTTCATACGATGAAATAAATGACTTTTCCTAATGATTTTCAAGTTTTTCAAATGATTTGTCCTCGCTTGGGATATTTTAAGGCAAACTCTGAACCAGAAATACCGTTTATCTTGTATTCACGCAACTCTTGGTTAAAGAAGATGGATGGATAAGCTCGCGAAATATATTGAAAGCTTCAAATAATATCTAAATATTATTTGGACGTCACGTTCGCCATTTTCACTTGTAAAATCTTTGTTTACTTGTAGAGAATTTATAAGTCCTCCGTTCTCGTTTGAGAAACACTTGTAAGTCACACTTGTTATATTCCGACTTGTAACATGTAGGCTTTTAACTTGTGGACTTGTAGCTTTAAGAAACAGGCCCCTGTATATCGTTCCATTCAGGGTCGTATGCCCCGTTTACATTACTAGGGTTGCATGATGTTTAACATGGTGGCTCTTACTTGCGTTCACACGATTTTCAGTTTACCGCATAGTAGAAATGCTGGTGGCCTCTTAAAGAGTAAGGATTCAAATAACAAAACAATGAAGTGCTAAATATTCCCCCACATGCAAAGAACACGAAACACATATTACTACATTAAACACAATTATAAAAAATAGCAGTAATTTGGTGATAGCTTGAAAATAGATGTACACGCCTTCGTTTTATTATCATTTCATGCTGAAATTCATTTCTTATGTTAGTTATTTCATCACAAGATTCCAATTTTTTTAATTACACTCATTCTTACCCCTGAGTTCATGTAATTAGAAGGGTTATTTACAGAGATATGAATTGTGCAAGGTATAATCTATTCATCAGGGTTCATACGAAACACTTATTTTCCCTACGTTAAGACACTAGATCACCCTGGTGCTTAGGCAGTGTGGTGTAGATTTAGCTGTTGAAAAACCTGAAAACTCAAGTCTTCGGCCATGACTTTTTGCGTCATATCAATTGAAATGACTAAATGACGAGGCATGACCTTCCCTGCGAACTAAAATGAAGATAAAAAGAACTCTCTGTGAGGTTCTCAAAAAAGATTCCTTGACTCCGGTAACCTTTAGACCCAATTCTGATTTCAATTGAGAACATTGTAAAGATATTCATAGCTATAGAATTCACATTATTCGAAAAGAATTACCCTAAACATTCACTCACATTTCTTTTATCGATCAAACTCACGTAATTACGACTTCAACTTCAATTAAGGTGAGACTTATTTCCCGATTCACACTGATCTCACCGACTTGGCTATAAATCCATTCCACAACTCCAAACATGATGATGTCACTAAAGGCAGAGCCGGATTCAGGGATTGTCAAACCACATGACCTCTTGCTTAATCGGAACGTAACGCGTGGAAAACCAATGATTTATCACAACACGTTAAGACATTCGAATGACACTCTTGTTGGCATATTTTCTACGCGGAAACCTGAGCCTTAAATCTGGGAGAATATGGTTCATCGGCTTCCAAACCCACAATTGTCAACCCCGGGAGAACATTTGTACAAACTGTTCTATAGAACTTAAGGAATTCCGTAAAACCTGTTTTTTTAAAGGTTGACTGAAAATTGGAGCCTTGCTCATGATCAGTACAAATAGTTTCGGTTGGAAAACAGGAAGCCTTTACAAATTCACTGAAACTTTCTTGGCATTCCTTGGCGAGTGCTCTCTCTTTAGCAGAGAATGGATGGATGTGAATGGGGCCCCTTGCTAAAATTCTGTCAAGTATTTCACAATGATGAACTCAATAATGATCCTTATAATTGCTCTGGTTAGGCCACACCTCGAATACGCCGCGAGCATTTGGGACCCTGAAAAGGAATATTTTATTCGAAAAATAAAGGAGAAAAAGACAACTTTTACATATACCACTGAATTTATTAAAAACGACCCGGGTTTCGACGTGGGTTCACATCATCATCAGGCAAATTGTAACAGAAGCGCAAGCCTTATATACTTGAAATAGCCAAGTGAGGGAGGGGGTGTGGGAGGAGGGAGGGTTAAGGAAACAGAGAGGAGGGAAGGGGTGGGGGTTGATTGCGGGTGACGGACTAAGAGGACAAAGGGGAAGGGGTTAAAGCTTTGAGAATGGGGGAAGAGGCCGGGAACATACATTCATTGACAAGGAATTTATCATTATTTAATTATTTATGCGGGACAGACGTGTAGAAATTTTAAAATTAGACAAACGGAGCATTAAAGGGATTTTAAAAATTTTAATTTTAACGGAAGAAACTTCGCCAAACAACTTTTAACACATGGACATAAAAGTGATTTTACTATGTTACCTCTCCATTTTACCAATGACAAGCGAAAGCTGAATGCTTTAGAACAGCTGGAGATTTTTAAGAAACAACTTGACTGTGATAAATTCCTTGTCAATGAATGTATGTTCCCGGCCTCTTCCCCCATTCTTAAAGCTTTAACCCCCTCCCCTTTTTCCTCTTAGTCCGTCACCCGCAATCAACCCCCACCCCTTCCCTCCTGTCTGTTTCCTTAACCCTCCCCCCTCCCACACCCCCTCCCTCACTTGGCTATGTCAAGTATATAAGGCTTGCCCTTCTGTTACAATTTGCCTGGTGAACCCACGTCGAAACCCGGGTCGTTTTTAATAAATTCAGTGGTATATGTAAAAGTTGTCTTTTTCTCCGTTATGATGGAATACCACACAATTAACCTTGAGAATGTAATTGCTCTTCGAAAAATAAAGAAAATACACAAGAAAGCTGTACGGTTCGTTAAAAACTACTACGAGCGAGCAAAGAGTGTTTCACTGCTTTTAGAGAGATTAGGTTGGGAACCACTAGAGACTCGGAGGCTTCACGCTAGACTTAGGTTGCTTGAGAAATTCAAAACAGGTGTGTTTCAGTGTGACACAGAGAATATCATTTTGACGCCGCACTACATATCTAGGTCGGATAGGAAAGATAAAATAAGAGAAATACATTGCCGAACAGATAGGTACAAACATTCGTCCTTCCCACGCACAATAGTTGACCATAATAAAAACTGAGATCCACTGAAAATACTGCCGAAATACACTTCTCCTTTTCAGCCACCTAAACATTCTCCTTTACACGGCTGGTGTCATAACACCCGCTGCCACAAGCCCATGTGGTGGCTCGCTGGGTATTATGTAGAGGTATATAAATGAAGTATCTGACTTTAGCCAAAAAAATATGATTCTAAGAAATTCCTTATAAAGCTCATAAAAGAGTTTTTACAAAGTGTAGCAAAGAATTTCTTCAGAAGGTGTTAGGAAATTCTATAAAATGTGCTTAGGAATTTCTACAGAAAATACTTGGGACGTCTGCAGAAACTCATTAAAAATGTGATTCAATATTTTGAGGAAAGTCTACAGAAATGTCTAGGGAATAGTGTAAAAATATTTTTTGAAGAAAGTGAAAAAATATCATAGCAGGGAAGAGGCATTCGTCATACGAAACTGACCGATAATAGACTACAGCAAAGAATCCTTCCGACTGAATCGGTCGGATTTCATCGGTCACCATCCTAGTCTATTGTAGTTCGAAAGCTTTTTTTTTAATTTTCATCTTTAATTTAACAAGAGAGAACTAACAGGTTCCCAACCAATACGTTCATTCCAAATGACATTTTTGACTAACCAAGTGATAAAACGATTGATCTAATACTAATACTGGTCTAGGTCGCAGCAGTCCACAAGGAAATAGTGTGTGGGTGTTTAAGCTCATAATCCAAAAAAAGGTGAATGGTAATTGGTGCGAGACATAACGATGGACTACGTTGCCTTTAGACATTTAAATTTTCATCATTATGGAAATAGGAGGAATATTACCTACGACGAATCAAGGCTGGTATATCCACCGTATCTCTACTATATTTTACAGTGGCAGAGAAAATAGAGATAATTTTTCATTCACGAAATAACTCTAACACCGTAAAAACAAAGAAACTGAACTGTCACCACGATATATGATTGTACTGTGGGAGTTAGACGAGTGCTCCGATATTGCGTTCAATTAGGATACGAGGAAAGTAAATAATTAATTACTCTGGGACGGCGGGGTAAATTCCCTTGCCTGCCAACCCATGTGTCGCAGCTTCGAATCCCGCCTGAGTATCATTTCCTCCTTCCAGGACTTGGTTGCGTGTGTTCATCCATTATTGCCTATTCTAATAATAATAATTACGTCTTTATTATGAGCGAATCTAGGCCTACAAAGTCCTTTCTTACAACTAACTCATTAATACGACACACATTATCAACCATGCCCTGAGTCAAGCAGGCGAGGACGTTACCCCGACTCCACGATGGCTGGCAATGTCTGATTAAAATGCCTGATATAAAAGGCCCTTGAAGCTGTTTTCAGGATGATTTGAAATGAACAATGTAAAATAAAACGAAACATGGACAAAAAGAAGAAAGAAAAGAAATTCAGCAGAGTCAACAGCAAATTTAAATAGGAAGAAAGCTCGATGGGAACACCTTGTAAGGATACTGCCCAATTATAAAGACAAGTATTTGGCACGATACGTGTTCCCGATTCGAAAAAAAAGGCATTGAGACTCGAAACTGCCGGGAACTGAACCGAAAATCTCGGCATGGGAAGCTAATTCAGAGGATAATTTGCTTACTCAAACCTGAGGTACGCTTTTCCTACAAATTACCACTCAATTTATACCACATCTGAATTAGATTCCCACGCCAAGTGGTAAATAATTTATTCATTCATGAGGTAATCTTTCCTTAGAAGCTAACGCTCAATTAAAACCTCAATTTGTTAAAAGGATTTTCGAAGAGCGATTTGCAGCAAAAAATAGACCACTCCCAAATGTCACAGGATGCGTGATTCAGATAGCTTATCAACTCAAAAGTAATTTTAAACGGACAAGCAGAAACGCATACGCATGTTGTTTATGTATCAAATCCCACCTTTCTCAGTAATTGATATTTGATTGGCTTCCGGACTTGAACAGAGAGGAGAATAATTGGATTAGAACGCTTCCCGATCATCATTTCCGATTTTTTTCTGGAATCTTTGCTCTCGATTCTGGCAGAGTGAAGAGACACCAAACACACGGACGAATTTTTAGAGGCTGCTGCTTTAGCCCAATAATTACAGTTAGTGATTTTACATTGGTACAAGTAAAACCCAATACGAGCGAAAGCGATGCACAGCTTTACATGGAAGCTCAAATCAAAGAGTGTCAGCAAACTATTGTTTTTATTCTGTATTCTAAACAAATTATATTAAGATTTCCGTGTGTCACTGCTAAACGTCGTGGCTTAATTTTAAATTCCAATTTGCTTGCGCCATTTTCTCCTAAAGACTGGAATAGCAAGATAGTTTTTTGTTTAGTACATTACTGGATCTCTCCTACAAGACTATTACTTTTTAACATACAAATATTGCCATATCAGTGCAAGCTTTGATACTCCAGCTAAACGTCATGGCTTACTTTTAAATTCCAATTTCCTCGCACCATTTTCTCCTAAAGACTGGTTTTGCTAGATAGTTTTTTGTGTAGTAGGTTACTGGATCTATCCTCCAGGACTATGACTATTTCATGTACAAATATTGCCATACCAGTGCAACCTTTGATGGTTCATTATCGAAAAACGACAGCTAGTTCAGAGAGATCCATCAAAAAATTGTCTCTGTAGCCTGAAATCCCGGGTTAATGTTCAGTGTATCAGCCCGGAACGTTCGAAGTTTAGTTTCCTGCGTAATAAATCTTTTTACGATGGACATTTTTAATTTTAACTTATTTTAATTATTTTTTCCTGTTTTTCACCTTTCATAGTACTTCACCAATTTTCAATTGGGAGGATATTTAGTTCATGGAAACGAATGAATCAGCACGAATAGGTCATCAGAGAACCAAGGTATAGTGTTGGCTCAGCAGTTTTATTACAAGCACTGAGGATCAGAGACGAATGTACTAGTACTATAGCTCAAGTACTACGCGTACTTGAGAGCAAAATTAACGCTGTTGCAATCGTGGAGGACCTGATTTAAAACTGCACAACCTCTGAGAGTGGAGTGCCAGAACAGATCGAAAACAATTTAATTTTACGCAAAAAATAATATAACCAGAGAGGCGGAGTATTGACTCGAATTGACTCACTTGAATTTCCAACCCTTTGCAATGGAAACGAGAGCAGCGCCATAAAGGGCTAATTCCATCCAGGAAATAAAAGTCTTAACGCCGTTTTACACGAGGCAATTTATTGCACAATCTAATGTACTGTGTGGATGTGCATTGACAATTGCGTCTAGTAAAGCGGAGAATTACTAGAATGCATGCGCAAATGCATAATCGGAAGAAAATAGTCCCTGCTCTAATTCCGAGCCTGAATTCTCGCATAGCGAAAACATATGCTACTACAATTAAATGTCTCGTGGAAAACGGCCTTTATACCAACTTGATGGGGCAATTGAAGTGTTGACATAAAAGAGCCGGATTTTAATATCACCCGGTTCCTTTTACCCATTTCATCCACTTGTTTCATTTCGGAAAAAAATAAGAAATAATTTTTGTTATCCTGTAGAGCCGGTGTCACACGGCACGTTTTCCCCACATTTCTTGCTACGGGTGACTTTACTCATGGAAGTTACCTCAATGACAATATCCTTAGAAATCGCTTGCATGTGAGTACTTCGATGTGAAAGTAGGTACTATGGCAGTGGGGGTCGAAAGCAGTAGAAATCAACCACGGTTCTCGCTTGCAAAGGAAAATAGAGTGGCTTCTGTTTTGCCTGAAAGTATCATTTCGATTCTGCAATAAAATCGTATCGCATCTGGAAAAATGCTGATCAGATGACTGCGAGTGAGGTTTTAAAAATTTAAACAACGCATACATTTTCTGGAATAGGACTTTTTTTGCAATTATTCAGCAATTATTTGTACCTGGAGATGTTGATAATGTTAGAGAAAACGCAAAAGTGAGACGACTGTTCTAGGATTAAAAAAAGGTGTGGCCGTCGCGGGACGGCAGACAGAAGTTGGACATTGAGTATGGATATGGCTGGCAATGGGGAGTACACAGTAATCTACATAAATGAAGATGAATACATAAATTTCTACATTAATGATAAATAAATGAATTACACATATAATTTTTAAAAAACGTCATATGAAAATACATTATATCCGTCTCGTAACGGTAGGTACTGCGAAATAATTCTCTAACGTCTCCGGGAATCGGGTGTCACGTGACGCTAGGATTTCGCGATTCCCCCCATACCCATCCATAAGAAGTGGTCACTTAAAAAATTGTGCGTTTTAAAGATACACTTATATATTTGATGTGTATCATACAAATGTATAAAATCCACGAATTCCTGTGGAACTCATGCAGTGCGATGTATAAACACATTGGTTATCGAAATTAGGCGATTTTCGTAACAGCCATATTCATTGTTCACTTTTCTCATTCATTTTTTTATCGTGGAAAAGCCGGAAGAAATGTGTGATCAGGACGAATGCCGTGAAAGTAGTGATACAAACAGAGACATCGCAATACAATTGATGTGCTACTTCCTTAGAAGTCAACTTCCACGTACAAAGCCGCCTTGAGGAGAAATAGGATACACCAAGAGGGACGCAAGAAGAATATTACTTATACGTAAATTTGCAACTTGTAATGAGTTAATCGTAAAAAAATGACTGAGTAATCCTAAATTTGATCAAATAAAGACGACATTGTGTGAGAGAGTAGGATGAAATTCTGGACACTTAAAAATGTTCATATACTACCCTAAATGCGTCGAAAATGATGATTATAAATGCGATTGGCAGCTCTAAACTTACCATTTTACATTTCGTCCTTTACCTCACCCAATTCCTTTTCCCACTCCCCCCTTTCATTTTTTATTGATTATTTTTCCTTATTTTTATTGCTACTGTATTATTGATGTGTACTTTCATTTTTCTTTACTGTATTTACATTTCAAATTTTCTTCGTTAGTTTCTTTGTTTTTGAAGGATTATCCTATCTATCAGTGGCTTTTCACAGGTTTTTCACATCGCCCTTCTTGTTATGGGTGTTTCCCTGTGGTGGGCTATTCCGACAAGGATGTATGCACAATAATCCTTATGTTGCCAAATTGTACTTGCTGTTGTACTTGTACAAATCTTTCTTACACTTTTTGGTGGTTGTGTCGGATATCAAATTTGGTGTTATCTTGTGAACGTAGAAGTGTTCCTCTCTTCCTAAGTGTTTTGTTCACGCGTAAAAATGAATTTATTTTTTGTTATTTTTAATGCTGTCTTTGTAAAGGTAGGAAGATAAAGAGGTGGAACCTTGAAGCATTAAAAGAGTTGAAAAGGAGGGAATGCCAAGAGCTGGTAGAAAAGAACATAGGTGAAGAAAAGAGGATGGGAACGATAGAGAGAAGATGGAAGATTATAAAAACAGGCATCGTAGGAGCGGCAGATAAAACAATAGGAACGGTGGAAAAGAAGAGGGTTAAGAAGCAGTGGTAATGGAAGAAATGATTAAGAAAATGGAGGAGAGAAGGATATGGGAAAACGTCAACACCGACGCGACGCAGGCAAGAGGAAGTACAAGGAATTGAATAATAAACTCCGGCGAGTGACCAATCGGGCAAAAGAAAACTGGTGGAAGGGATAATGCGAGGAAATGGAAAAGCTGAAGGAGGAGGGGGAAGTGGGCGCTTTGTACGCCAAGGTGAAAATTTTATCGGGTGGAAATATATGGCAAACGTTATCAAAGGTTAAGGACAAAACAGGGAAGATATTAATCGAACACGAAGATATCCAGGAAAGGTGGAGAGGATACGCAGAGGAGCTATATGACAGAGAGAAAAGACCCTTTAGCCTAGATCTAGAGGGTGAAGGAACAATAGATAAGGATAACCTAGGACCAGAGTTGTTTGACAGCGAAATAGAGAGGGCACTAAGAGAGATGAAGGGTAGAAAAGCCGTGGGAACCGATAACCTACCTGCGGAGCTACTGAAAACTCCAGGTAGTAAGGGGAGAGAATCATTTTTCGAACTTATTCGCAGGATCTACGAGGAAGGAGTATGGCCAGAGGATTTCGTGAAAACAGTATTAATACCTATCCCAAAAAAGAAGAAAGCGTCAAAATGCGAGGAGTGTAGAGCAATCAGTTTAATTTCGCACGCGGCAAAAGTTTTACTTAGAATAATAAATAGAAGGTTGGAGAGCAGAGCAAACTACTATTTGGGCGATGACCAATTTGGGTACAGGAAGGGGAGGGCAACCAGAGACGCCATTGCGGTAATGAGGACACTTATAGAGAGAAACATAGAGTATAATCAGGATGTTTTCGCTTGCTTTGTGGATTTCGAAAAGGCATTTGACAGAATAAACTGGGAGAAACTAATGCAGATACTGGGGAAATAGGAATAGATTGGCGTGATAGGAGACTCATCCGAAACTTATGTATAGGGCAGAGGGCTCAGGTGAGGGTAGCTGAAGGTGAATCAGGGTGGGCAGTTACAGATCGTGGGGTGCGTCAAGGGTGCCCGTTGTCGCCTTTGCTTTTTAACATCTATGCTGAGGAAATGGTAAGAGAGGCATGGGAGGAGCTAGATGCGGGAATGAAAGTAGGAGGCCAGTGAATAAAGTCGGTAAGATTCTCGGACGTCCAGGTGTTGGTCAGTCGGTCATCAAAAGGATTGCAAACTTTAGTAGATGCATTGGAAAAGCAGTGCGAGAAATACGGAATGAATATTAATAATAATAAAACAAAAGTCATGAGCTTCTCTAGGACAAAGAAGGCGAGGCTGGTGATAAGAGTAGGAAGTCACAAACTGGAGCAAGTCGAACACTTTAATTATTTGGGTATTACTCTAGAAGAAACAGGACATAGCAGAAAATACATTAGGAGAAGAATAGCGCTAGCGAAGGAAGCGTTCCATGATAGAAGGGAGCTAATGACGGGGACTTTAAGTAAGGATGTAAAAAAGAGGCTGGTGAAGAGCTTTATATGGAGTGTGGCGTTGTATGGAGCAGAAACGTGGATCTTGAGAAAGGAAGACGAAAATAGGCTGAAGGCTTTCAAGATGTGGGTGTGGAGGAGGATGGAGAAGGTGCGTTGGACGGAAAGGAAGGCAAATGAGGAAGTGGTTGACACGGTGGGCGAGGAGAGGAAATTTATGGATGAGATTAGGGGAAGGCAGGGTAGTTGGCTGGAAGCGGTAATGAGGGGTGATGGTTTGCTGAAGGCCGTGATGGAGGAAAGGATGTTGGGTAAGTGGGGAAAGGGAAGAAGGAGATTGGGTTTTATGGACGGGATGAGGAAAGGTAGGACGTATGCTGAGATGAAGAAAGAAATACTAGAGGTAGAATGGGCACGGCACGTGTTAGAGTCCGTTGGATATTCTCTGACTTTTATCATAACCTACCTCTAACCGGTAGATTACTAAAATGAATGAATGAATACGTTAACGTTGGATGGGGGAGGGGACTTTATGTAGTCTCATTCTCGCCCCCATACGTCCGACTCATTATAATGATTGGTGCTCGAGCATCCCATGTCAACGCACATTCGGCGGCTCGCAGGGTAGATGTTGACGAAGATACTTCCTTTTGATAATGTGGCATACAAAGTAGTTAGTACTCACATAGGTAAAGTGGTATTGCGAGGAATCTGGAACATTACCTCCACAAATTGACAAGAACTGGAACGGTACTCACCTATAACAAAATAAAAATGAGTAAATAATATAACAAACTCCAAAATATAAATTATGTATATATATTTACACGCTAGCATTGGGCTAACAGAAAAATTCGTGCCCCAGGATTTTCATGTCTTCAACGCGTCAACTATTTTACACCCGCACAACATCAATAGAACAGACCAAGGTAACAAAAAGTAAAATTCACTTCCGTAAAGATATGTTTAAGAACATCGCTGATGTTTTCCGATCAGCGCTAACCTTGAATAGAAAGCCCCCACTTTAATTAGCATGTGATTCAGTGAGATTCTCCACGAAATAATGATGGGGAGTGACTAATAATATGAAGGAGAAATTATCTCCTGACCAAGAAGGTCTAAATACACAGAAGGCGCTCTCTGGAAGATTTTAACGTGGTCGAACTCTTGGTTTGGTCTAACTATTCTTCGTTTGTCTACCATTTTTATATTGAAGTGGGCTTCCTTTATTTCAGAATTATTATAACCGTGAAATTTTGTACAATGACTGCAGTTTTATCAACTTCGAGGGAAAAATCCGAAAATAAAAGTCCGTGTATGCGACCACTCTGAAAATCTCTTTAAAAGGATTGAAAGTCAACGGTTTTCGTCATTGTTTTGCAAAAGAATACAACTTTTGGTGGTATATCCTGAATTACCAAGCAAAAATAGAATAAATATTAATTTGAACTTACATACCCTTCACGCCGTTCCCTTTCCGGGTCGGAACAGTCAAAACAGTTTAATTATCGGCGATAGGCCCGTAAAGTTGGGTCTGATTTTTTCAATTTCCTCCACTCCCTCCTTTCCTTGCTCACCTCTTTTGCTTCAGGTAGATTTATCCATTGTTGCATATACGCCCTCGTGTTCTAAAGATCCTAATAATCCTTATTTTAAGAGAACTTTCAGCCACATTCACCTAATACTTCCTCAACCTACCCATTCCTAAACATTCGGAGAAGGTGCACAAAGAACAATAATGTCTGTATGGGTAACGGCCGAAGCCAATTACTGCCCATTTGATATATTGACGAGCACACACAACCAATCCCTGGGAGGTTAAAATCCTATCCAGGCGGGATTCGAACCCGCGACCTTTTTTTCGGCAGGGGAGGACTTTATCCCGCCACCACCGGGGCCGTATATTGCCACCTGCTCCACTTAGGTCAATTTTTAACATGAAAATTTAAGTTCTGGAGGATATTTCATCCAAAATCAAGCATTTGAAGTTACCATAAAATCTGTTGTGATTTTTTGCGAATGTTTTGATCAAAAAGGGAGTGGGCTTCCCAAATCCCATCACTATCAACCCCATTCCTGCTTCACTCCCATTATATGCATGGGACTATTCGCGCCCTCTCAAATTCGTGCCAACTTCCTTGGTTCTGAGGCAGTTCACACTGATTGTGAGTGGAACGCAGCGCAGACGAAGTTGCCGCAACGCCTGGCTGCATGCAAGGCACCGCGCAGGGGGAAAAAATAGTCCCTAGTGATGCCAGATGAGGCGTTCTGAACAACTCCAACGCTTTACCCTTCTACGCCCACCACAGCGTCCACCTGGGATTAATAAGCTTAGCGGAAGAGGGGCCCAAATAAAAAATAAGTCGTTATATGAAAGACTTTAATGACTGACTTCCTCTGGCGTCAGTTAAAGTCAGTCTGGCGACACTGACTCCCTCTGACGTTAAGTATAGCATGTTATGATTTGATAGTTTTCAGCGTGGTGCCAGAAACTTAGGTGAAAATTGTATTTGAATATGTTTTTTCAAATTTTTGACTCGGTTTGACACCTTGATCTGCTTGCAACAATTTTAATAATATGCAATACATTATTTCACGTTTACATCTACATACCAGCCTGAGAGCCGCCACATGGGCGTGTGGCAGGGGCTGTTAGGACACCAGCCATGTAAAGATGTAAAGAAGAATTTTATAGGGAAGTGAAAAGGTAAGGTGTATTCCGGGAGTGTTTTTAGTGGATCTCAGTTTTTATTATGGTCACTCATTGTGCGGGGAAAAAAACTCTTTTGTACATATCTGTTAGGCAATGTATCTCTCTTATTTTATTTTTCCCGTCGGACTTAGAGATGTAGTGCGGCGTCAAAATTATATTCTGTGCGTCACACTGAAACACAAATGATCTGAATTTTTCAAGCAATCTAAGCCTGGTGTGTGGCCTCTGAGTCTCCAGCATTTCCCAACCTAATCTCTCTGAAAGCTGTGAAACACTGTTCGCTCGTAGCTGATTTTAACGAAGCGCACAGCTTCACTTTGTATTTCATTTATTTTTCCAATATAATCTCTCTTTCCAGGGTCCCAAATATTCGTGGCGTGTTGGATATGTGGCCTAACCAGAGCGAAGAAGCACCTCTCTTTCAGAATTTCATCCGACGAAATTCCTACTTTAAACTTGATAAATCCTAGTTTCTTTAAGGTTGTGCCACGAATGTTTAATGTGTGTTCTCCACGATAAGTCTGAAGTTATGGTATTTCCCAGATATTTTACTTCTTCTTACAACTTTATGTTTACTACACCCATAGTGTAGATGTGTCGTTGGTGTGATGACTTCCGCAAGAAGTGCACTGCAGTGTATTTACTAATTGTAAGATTGAATTCAAGCCCCCACTCCTGGCACCACGAGCTAAATACGCTTGTTTAGGTCCGATGATAGAACTTCTAAGTCCTCATCTTCACCAATTTCGCGGTAGATGACCGCATTGCCTGCAAACAATCTAAGTTTACTGATATCTCATGAGCTTGAACATCTATATAAATAACTAATAAAAGGGAGCCAATCACGCTTCCCTGTGGGACGCCGGATGTCACTCTAACCATATCAGAGCTAATGCCGTCAATAACTACTTTTTGCTTACGATCACTTAGAAAGGCACGCATTCAATTCACTAGTTTTTGGTTTGACCCGCATGATTGTAATTTAAATATAAGTGTTTTGGTGAGGAACCTCGTCGAATGCTTTTTAGAAATCAAGGAATAACGTGTCAACTTGTTTTTTTCGATTCGCCTGATTTTGGGATGACATGAAGGTAGGGCGCAAGCTGCGTTTCGCGAGATCTACCCTGCCGGAGACCGTTCTGACTGCTGTGTAAGTGATTTCGATTGTCCAAGAAGATCGCAATATTGCTAGCAATAATGTGTACGAGAATCTGGCATAAAATCTGTGTTAAAGATATAAGCCGGTAATTTCTTGGGTCTGTTTCCTTTTTTTAAATATTGGTGTGACGTTGGCTATTTTCCAGTCTTAGGGTACCTTGCCTTTGAATAATGACTTGCTAAATAAGATTTATAGTTTCCAAGAAAATATCCAACTATGTGTTAGAATTATTACGAAATGCATATATCTAAAGTTCACTAAGGCTACGGATTATAATAGCATTGAATTGTCAAAAAAAATAGAAAAATTCCTTTTTTCACTTTTATCTATGCTCACTCACTGTTTCAACTTGGAGGTTGGTTTTGATAAGTGAGAGTAGAGCTCACCCCATACTAAGCCATTGGCGCATGAAATTCATACATTGAGGGTAGAGGGACCAGTTCCTTTCTCTGGGCCACCAGTGACTTTCCACTAAGTTTTGACAAACAGAAAGTCGCACCGCGAGGATTTTCGGAGGAGGTGTCTATAGAGACTTCGCCCGAACCCTCCGGTTGGTAGCCCACCGCTCAATACATATCACTAATAAGAACGCAATCTGTACATAGAAAAAATCACTCCAGCCACGTTAAGACATATGTACTTTATATACATATACTACAGGGAATATATATGGTATAAGACAGAGATGTTGGTAGGTTAGGAAGGGAATAACTATTTTATGGAAGGGAGGATAAAAACCTGGGGTCGTAAAAGGAACGCGCCTAGGGGCCCACTGTTTAACGTCCCATCTGTGGGCAAGAGTACGGCACTTACATTACTCCACTGACATGCCTACTCGTGGGAAGGAGGAAAGTGCTCACGTGGTCCAACAGATTTGAAATTCTCTCCATACCTGTTTCAAATAAACTTCATAACGAGAGACAATTGCGACGTGAGATGATTGACGTGACACATTTTGTTGCAAAAGACATTGATACTCAGGGTTTCCTTAACATTGGTAGCATACCTATATTATGACTCAATTACACCACCTAAATGTGATTCCATCCGCCTACACAGCTATGCAATCAGTGAATCACTAATTTTGCCATATTATTTTTATTCAGGATTTTAATATGTTCTAGATTTCTCCTGCGCTTACCATTAATTTTATGAACGAAAAATGGGCCAATTACGATTTATGAATTTGGTTGAAGTTTCTGATATTACTTTATGGAAGCGAATCACGTAATTATATCCCTTCTAGATAAAAATGTCAAAATCACAAAGTAATAAATAATTGGTTAATCATTAATTTGTTCAGTTACCCCTGAGTTCTAAGTTTTTGCATTATCTGCTCACTCTTTCATCTTGTTTCCTTCAAACTTAGAGCATATCAAGAGCAGAAAATCAAAACATTATATTATTTATTATGGGCTACAGTACAACAATTGGAAGTAATGAAATCTCACGCTGTCTTACGTAGGGGAGAATAGGGAATATCAAAGAGTTCCCAATATCGTCTTGAGTGATTCTTGAAATGCCCCTCGTTCGGAGAATTCCTTCCGGAGTCCTTTTGGAGGTGGTCAGAGGCTACTGTTTATCCTCGGGACGTCTTGAGTGCACGGTTAACTGTTCCTCTGCACCCATGCGCAGCGCTTCCACTGAGAAGACAAGAGGGCCTAAATTTAACTGGAACGTAATCCTGGGAATACATATTGCTAGTCCCGTCCCAAGTGGGCCACGCGATGTGATCGGTTAATTCCGCAGCCCTTGCCGAACGCGTGCATTCACTGACGTCAATGCGACATTGTAATTCGCGGGAAGACGAGACTTTGCTCGTGATGTTACTCTGCGCAGCTTAGTAGAGAACGGAGCACTTTACCACCCTGGACCAAAATACAGGCCCAGGGGGATTCACTCTGCAGGGGCATTGTTGGGAGATCAGAGAGATTCACGCAATGGGGCCTCCAAAACGGGGTTGTCCAACCTTTTGCGTTTTATGGACCGCTTTGGGAGACGAAGAATTTCCTTGTGCCACGCTTACTTTTAAATATAGCATAAAGTGTTTAAAACATTAGTAAATTATTCAGTAGCGTTAGTTTAAAACTGTTTGTGGCGTCGCATTCATGCCTGTCCTTAGTCATATTAGGCACAGAGTATATACGGAGATGCTTGATTACACCGCATGCTATTTTATGCAATGGCTAAAAGGTGGTGCCCGTTTGATCTCATCGGCAATAAGAAAAAAATAAAGTTATTGCATAGGATATAAGAATCTTCCCAATGTTGCATTCTAAATGTAAAAATATGTAAATATACTGTGTACCAGTCATTAATCACACATGGAGAGGCTGGGATTAAGAATACCCTCGGAAATATCTCGCTGTAATTATGTTGTATTGATCATTTAGCCTGGGCCATAAGTTTCTAGGGCTTAAGTTCCCATTTAAAGTCTATAATGAGGTTTCCAAGAAAATAAAAATATACATGTTGGAATAGTGCAAAAATTTACGATTTTGGAGCTAAAACCTCAAATATTAAGTAAAAACTAAAAGATTACCAAATACCGAATGCAATACTTTAAAACTGTTCTTGATTGTTTTCTTTTAAAAAAATGCTCTTTCAGTCATCCGATCCAAAATAAATCCCAGGACCATATGATGAGTGAAAGAAATTTTTAAAAAATTAACCACTGGATCGAATCCAATTACTTTTCTTATGGAGTTAAAGGGTTGGTAAAAAAGGATCCACATAGGAGCCTTGCTATTTTAGCCAACGACTTTTTCTATTTCCTAATAGATTTTCTTACGTTATTCCGGAATTTCCCTTGAAATTTTAAATTGCTGTAACTATTGACCAGTTGAAGATAAAATATAAAATCATGTCTCATTTTAAGGGTAATGTAATTTTCTACATCTACAATCCTACGGACTTTGCTGTAAAATTAAAGGCTGAGCCACTGGAAGAAAAGGTGTGTCAAAAGACGTGAGGAAATTAAGCGCTTTTCAAACATTTACAATTTTCGCTAGCAAATATCTCGATAACTATGAGAAATAGAAATAAATGTAAGGGTAACTAATTTATATTAAATTTTATCACCTTCAACTTTCATTTTAGTAACATTTTCGTTACCATGCACCATTTTCAAGATATGAGTGAGAAGAAAGGGGGACCTTCTGTGTTCCCCTCCCCTCCGCACACCTCCTAATTCCGGGGACTTTTAGTATGTTTCCCTCCTATCAACTCTAAACACATCCCTGAAGTTTGGTCTCTGCCTTCTTCTATGTCCTCTACAACCCCTTCATTGATTGGACCATAAGGAATGTGTGAGCCAAGTTATATTAAAATCCGTCACGGGGATTGGAAGTTAAAGTCGTTCAAACAAACACAATTTCAATTTTATAGATACAGATTGTGGACGGCATATGGTATGGATACCAAATATCCCATATACAGTCTGCGAATTCACCTTTTAATTCATCTCACCATTGCTTAATTCGCAGATTATTTTGGATACTCAGGAACCGTTAGATTGGCGCTCAGAGGGCCCAGAGTTCATATGAAGGTGATTAAGTTAGGTGATAACATGTAATGGAACAAAAGCTATTCAATCTTTTGGAGTCACGGCCTTTCTCCGGCCGCATGTAGCATAATGACAGCTTCCCCTTATCATGAATGTAAAATTCCTCCAATGGCTCGCTATCAAGCGACGCTTACCCTTACATAAAATACCAATTATTGAGATCATAACGAACGCCGTACATAAGTTATGCCGCAAACAAAACATGAGGTAGTAGGTAGGATTCTCAGCTAGGAGTACCATTTCTATTGATTTACGGCGACAAGCTTGTTACTGTTTAGCCAGTATGTTTTTGTTTAATCACAAGTCATACTTGGTAGAATTTTGTAAAAGAGAAAAGCCAACATTCACTTTTCCGTTATAATTGCAGATAGGTTTTTGCATTTTTATCTTAAAACGCTTCAATTTTAATATAGAGGTACGCTGAAATGATCATTTAGTTTACCTCCAAAGTAATTATCTACCGATTTGGTGAAAAGGAGATACGTAGTAAGTCTCAACATTTTTTTAAATGCTTCTTTAAAACAAAGCCTGCAAATATGTAGCAGTAAAAGGAAATTACACTCGAGGAAAATTAAGCAGGAGAAAACAAGGAGTCATGGTTTTGTCTTTTTCTTTGCTCGAAAAATTGTTCTCATATTTTATGAAAAAAGAGAAAATATCCTTGGAAGAAGCAAAATAAGGAATATCAAGAAACGGCACCCATTGGTAGCGTCTTTCACCACCTTATAACTTGGATTTTTCTCTTCCTCGAGCTTATTCCGCGGTCGATCGCGTGAGAGGCGTCAAGCATCACCGATTCTCTCGAGACGGCGTCGGGAGAAGGGAGTTCAGAGGACGATGACAGGCTGCTGCCTCGTTCTGAGCCAAAAAGACCTCCCACGTTAGGAGAAATATCCAACTGCAAATGGGCGGTGAATTTCCGCTCCATCGGACTGTTTTATCCCCATGGATCGATCGTATCGTCGAATTGGCAAGTCATTGAGATATTTGTCGCGCGTCATTTCATGTCGTGTCGCGCTATTTCGTAGCGATAATAATAATAGTAACAATACAAAAGTAGTGGCAGCAAAGAAATACAGAAAATTTATTCTTAAAGACACGGCAATTGGAAATGATAGCTGCAGAATATGTGAGCATTCGCCAGAAACTTTACAGCATACGATATAACATCGGGCTGTAGGGTTCTATCTGCCGCAGACTACACACATGGCACAATCATGTAGCCAAGATGATACCTCAAGGCACTGCAGCATAGTTTTCTGAACGAAAGCACAATAAATTATGAATACAAACCACTTCAGGTTTTAGAGAATGGTAGCTGGAAGCTGTGCTGGGACAGAACTGTCATAACTTATAGGACTATAACGGTTAATACATCAATATGTATGCCAAAGAAAATATAAAAACGTTCATTATACATGTTACAGTACCAAATACACATAATCTAAAACATACAGAAATTTTAAAAATACAGGGATTTGGCAGAAGAAATAAGAAAATTAGCAACAGAATGATATAATTATCCTTCCTATTATTATCTCCTCTAAAGGAGTAGTTTCTAATCTTTCCCCAAAACTTTTATATAATAAAAGTACAACCATTTATCCTTACGCAACAGCAAAAATTCACAATTATGATCACATGTAATACTGCGCGGAAATTCCTCAATCAACCAACAAATTTAAATATAAGCCGACTACATTTCCAACCAAAAGATGACCCTAATACCTTTGCCATTACTGCTCGGCAGCCCTTCAGGCAGTATTACTACGTATTAAAATACATAAGATGGCGTCAGGTCACATAAGTATAACATCGCACAAAACATAAAATTAGTAATTTAGAAATTCGGAGACGCTATAGTAGGCATGCTCCGATAGGAATTGCTTCAAATTATCCTCGTTAGCCTCGCGAGCCGCGTGGCTAAAAAAATATTTAGGGGAAAAATGTAAGGGTTTCTATCACAAAAAAATAGATCATCGATTCTGAGTACCTATACACAGGTTAGGGTGATGATCCTTTGAGACCTAAAGAAAAGTTTGCTATGTTCACTGATAAGGGACTATTGAAAGAGCTTTATTAGCGTGTTTTTAAAATGGAAGGGGTTTCGAACATGATGCGTGAGTATCTGAAAACATAATGCAGTAAGTCTGGAAGGAATTGATTTTGGCAAAGTACATACATAAGCTTGGTGTACTCTTTGAGATGTCACAGAATTAACTCTTCTGATCATGAAAGACCCGTAGACACAGTGAATTCGTTTGTTAGAGTAAGGTTGGTGTCAAAGCTTAGAGTAAAATTAAGATAAAGCACTATCATTTCGGGAAACAGGTATTTAACAGAGAAAAGCGAAATTGTCCGATCACACGCTACCCGTTCCAGCACAGGATATATTGGCCAGGATATATATCTGAAAAAGCATTGCAATTTTATTCAGAGACACACTTGATTTAAGCATACATTTATGTAAACATTACGACTACATTTTTACTTTAAACTGAAGGCAGCGCCACCTATAAAGAATATCAAAACAAATAATTAGCGCCAAGCGCGTAGCCAGCTGATTTTGAAGGGAAATATAAAAGGAACATTGGAATGAAAGAAAAAACTTTTTGAAACGGAAAAATTTAATTTCTCGACATTTATATCACACTCCGTGATCACTGTGAGTTACTATCTTTATTTCCCCATTATAATATTCACTCAAAATTCTTTCTTATGCTATAGTACTGCCACCTGAACTACTTTTATGGATGCACTAAAGGCAGGAATATAGACTGACCGATGAACTTGTATTTTTGTTAATCTTACGAGACCATCGCCAGAAGGAAAGAGACGGGCTCAAGATGTATTCGTGTCAGGCTTAGACGCAGGTGACGAATGATCAGAAGATTCAATTTTAATTTTGTTTCTTGGTTTTATTTCTTTGTTGAAAAATTATATTTAAACTATATAAATGAAATATAATTTTTCAAAAAAGAAATAAAGCCAAGTCACAAAATTAAAATTGTAAATAAAACATCAACAAACTTGAAAGGTAACATAATCTGGAATATGTCCATATATTTTTCTTCTTAACGACTGTTAATTATATATTCAAACCATTTTGTCATAAAAAAGGATTGTAAACAACATTTTTCATTATTTACCACGAAACTTTAACCCTGAAGAAGGATAAATAATTATCCGAAACGTTGGCAGAAGTTTAAAAAAAAAATATTATTTGACCTAAAACTCCTGATATTTGATACGTAAAGACGATATAAATGCGATAGCAATGATCTACTGTCGGCGCAGAAATTATACGATCCTGAATATGAGACTTTATCCAAAGAATGCCTGGGTTGATTTTTATGAAACGGACATCGAAATTTATCTTGTTTTAATCCAAGTCAATATACAACAAGAAAACTTTTTTTCGACCAAAAATCATGCAGAAGCATATCTAACGTAATTTCAGCGAAAACGTCTTTACTCGATGACTAATTACGTGGTGAATAAGATGGAGTTGTCTTGTATCATATATGTCAGGTGTTGTCAAACCTTTTTGGTAAAACATCATTGAGTAAATATTTTTGTTTCCGCGGGTCAAAGGGAATATTACATTTTTCTATAGATATAACAACAACAAAAAACAAGTTATTACGAATTTAAGATACAATATACTAAATAATACGAAAAGCTATTACTAATGAAAAAGAATAGATTACAATTGTTTGAAATACAGCTCTACTAATGGGATGAATGGAATTAGTTTCTTTGGGAACTTATTTCACCAAACTGGAGTTCAAAGTTAGCAGGTACTCAGAATTGATTAAAAAAGTTCATCTATCAATGCTGACCTGTATTGAGACTACATATTTCACCCCTGAAAATGTCTTTTTTGACTTTGAAGTTTTAAATAAATTATAAATTGCAAAACCCATACTTAGCTCGCGGGCCGTTCAAAAAGAGGTGGCGGGCCGAACTTGACCAGCGGGCAGTAGTTTGCCGACCCTTGATCTACCTGGAAGAGGTTGTGCTAAAATGAATTAGTCAAGTCATTTTTCCATGGAAGAACACCTAAACGTTTTTTAATAGAAAACACAAAATATTTATCTAAACTCAGGGACACTAAAAAATTCTCCTCTGATCTGCTAAATATATTCCATGTAAACGCATTAACTAAATTAATTTTTGAAATAATTAATGATTCCTTACTGTTGATTTGAGTGAATTAGGCTTCTTTGGATAAGAAATGAGTTTCGAATAAACCGGTGAAATCAAATGCAGTTCCCAGCCATTAGGCAGGTCTGCTTTGTGCACAAGCGTGTCCAATTTCCACTACCTTCCCACCATCTCTCCGTTCTACCTCTCATCCAATTCTCCCCTCGTTTCCGCAGATGCTCTTCTCCGATCCATTTAGTATTCCATCCCCACTGGTCTTCCTCTGGGTCTTTTACCTTGTGTCTCCATTTCTTAGACTCTTCTCGGTATTCTATCCAACCCCATTCTTTTCTAATGTCCACATTACTTTAGCCTTGCCGTCTCTATCTTCGCCTTCACCATCTCTCTGATTTCCTCATTTATCATCCTATCCAATCTAGTTTTTTCCAATGCTGATTCTGAGAAATCTCATCTCACCTGTCGGTACCTATATCACATCTTTCCTCTTCATTGCCCATGTTTCAGAAGCATACGTTAGAATAAGGAATTCATGTATGTATTCATTTACCCTTTACCCTGCTCTACATTAAGCTAGCGACGCTTCTTATAAAAACTTCCTTTGCTTACCTCCTTTTTTCAATTATTTTTCTATCATTTTTTTCATTTTCCTCCACCACACCCCGAATATTTTAAACTTTCCACCTTTAAATGTTCCCCCACAAGTGTAAGTTCATCCATGAGTTTCTCTTTCTTTCCTTTTATGACCATGAACTCGTTATTCTTTGCATTCAACTACATCCCATACAGTTTTAAAATACCATTTCTTCCTCTTCTTCTTGAAATACGCGAGTCACCTGTTTTTGGCTGGATAATATTCCTCATATTGGGTGGTGGATTGCCAGCTGTCTTTCCATCTCAGTGGTGGTCTTCCTATCGGTCTCCTGCCATGGAGGATGTTATCACTTGTGATGCGAGGGAGTCTTGTCTTCTGTTTTTCCTCCGACATGCGCGTCCCAGTCGCGTCTCCGCTCTCTTGACCATCTGATGTCGTTGCTTATATTTGTCTGCTGCCTTCATTCAATGTCTCTTTACTTATCCAAAAGTGTGTCGCCCGCGATCATTTTCATCGTCGGCACTTCTCTTGTTTTCAATAGCCATTCGTTCTGCGTTCTTTCAGCCCTTGTTTCTACGCCGTATGTCTTGATGGGTTTGACACAAGTTTGCCTATACGTGCGCAAATTAGATTCCTTACCTATATGCTTATTTTTCAGATAAATGTTAAGTGTCCTGAGATAGAGCCTGCTTAGTTCAATGCATTTCTTACTTATTTTCCAGGTTCCTATAACTAAAGATTTTGTTTCACAGGTAGTCATAGTGCATTACTTGCTCAAGGAATATTTTCAATGGTTAAAATAAAACGCAGATGTTCTTTACTAATGGCCATAGAGTTGGTTTTGGATTAAGAAATAATCTTATTATATTTCGTAGTAGTAGTGCTAAAGGCAATGAGAAGGCGGGTAGATCACCCTGATTCTCAGCAATCAATCAAAAGGCTATTTACGATGGCGATAAGTATAAAAATGTGCGACTTCTTGGCTAAATAAAGTAACACATCAAAAAAATACAATTCTTACTTGATGTTTTATGTACTTGATTTCGCTCTTCGATTCAAAGCTTATTAATGAGATAATTTTCATCAACATTTTGAGAACTTTCGTTATTATTGTTTTCGCGTGTGATAACGTCATTGGATAATTGTATCCCACCCGTTTACCAACTTTATAAATATTGATTCATTGCATTACATATATACATACATAGATTGCTTAGACAGATTTCTTGTAGGGGAGGCCTTCGACAGGAGCCCGGGCACTTAGACTTTCTTGGTCCATTGTGTCAACCGCATGCCTGTCTGCCACATGCAGACAGGGGACACGAGCGCCACGCTGAAGATATGTATGGTCACCCATCCAACCCAGTCCGGGCCCAACATTGGTTAACTTCGGTGATCTTACGGGAACCGGTGTGTCAATGTGGCTGGGCCCTTGCCCCTATATACATACATACCCATCACGCTATTCTCCTTCGGAGTTGGCCTAGTCATAAAACTTAATTGTTGCTGTTGGGTATAGAAAACTGACTCTCTTTTAATAACCTCCATACTGCCCCATCCTTTCATGCGTCTTTCGCTTCTCTTACACTCATGCGCTGATTCATACATGCTCTCATATTCTTACTAGTCAAATTATTCCTCCTCTTTAGAGTCTCTTACACCAAGTTTTGCCCATGATATTCACGGTCTAACCCCTCCACTCACACCACACCTGCAGATTTCCATATTTATTCATTTAAACGAGTTTGAATTAATATTATGATACTGCGCTTTCTAAAAGTTGAAAAAACATTTCTAAAATATCGATTATGCTTACGCCTGTTAATAACGTAAAATAATGTCCCTTAGAAAGCATTCACAAAGTAATATTTCTCTCTAGTGCAATAACTAATGTGAAGCTAATTGTATTCTCGAGGCTAAATTCTTCCCGTTGCTGTATTTTTAACTGGGTATAGACTGAAAAAAGTGATTCATTAAATTAGAGATTCAGTTTTTTATCATTGAGCTAGTAACGTTCGCTGGAGCTACAGCCAAACGCCGCCTTCTATCGATTTGTCTGTGGGCGGTCTTATCGTTGCATCTGCGTAGCACGCGAAAGGCGTGATTGAACGAACACTTAAGCTAGCTCAGGCGTGAAGGTGTGGTACAAATTGGCATAAATTCTCTTTTCATTTGCGAAGTGTACATACCGTGAAGTTTTATCATTTTTATATGCATGGAAAGAATATCGGCACTGCTTACCCTTCTGAACGCTAATTCGTAACATTCAAAACTGATGGATTTTGGTGGAACGTCAAGGAAGTACAGCTAGGTGTTGGAGACAATGGGCACGACACTTTATTACTACAACAGTAATATGGCTTAATGTACAATCAGTTTCGCTTTATCGGCATCTCCATGCGCATAATGTAGCATGACTCTGAGGCGAAGCGTTTTGTATATTTACGTTTAACTCTCGGAGTTACCAAGTTTTGCCCGCGTCATAGGTAAACAAAGAATAAAAAGTGGTGGTTTACAATGTAACTTCCTTTCAGTCGTGAAGCACTTGACTCATATAATTAGGAACTGTTTAAATTTGAGAAATAAAAGCTATTAATTGAGTGTTTCGGAGCATAGTGGCGTACGCCATTTTTGTGCCATATTAATTCTAGCTGCGCTTTTAAGTATTCTTCTACCTGTTTTCTGTGTTTTTACAAATAATTTGGCTAGCTTCAGTGTTTTTCCCCTAGAACTCAGAAACTCAGGGTTTAATTCGATATTTATTTTACTCCGGGCTTCATTTTCCAAAACTGTCAACTTTGTCTTACACCACTTTTGCTCTCAATGGCTCGATTATCTATGATTCAAATTGTATTTTATGATTATATCCTATTTTTCGCCTGCAGGACGATTTTTGAAAGGGAATAGTTTTTCAGTCTAACTAACAATAAGTTCTTTGACTTTTCCTGGCCTGAAAGTGATTTTTTTCGATTTATTTAAACCGATATTTTCACTCAGCATTCGATAGCAGGACGTTAGATTCTTGACTAAAGTTAGTAATTTTCTTGTTGATATACGCTGCGCTAAAGGCGAAATATCCGTGCCTTCTTCCAACTCCCTTCTATCTCGTTTTGATGTCCCCTAAGACGTTTAGTTATCCCTACAACTTAGGTAATTATTTCACTGTCAGTCAGACTATTTTCCATTTTTTTTCATAGTGAGGAAAGGAAAAGGCCACAGGCGTGGAATAATTTTTTTCTAGAATGGTAAGTTCTCTGGCTTATTCTCCTCAACTTCCCTTCTAAAAATCCATGAAATGCCAGAAGTTGTGGAATACTACCGCACTTATGGTTTAAAAGAAGATTGGTTTCTTGCATATTTCGACATTACGAAGCTTTTCATGTAATCAGCATACTCTGGAAAGAGCAATTAGCTTGAGCAGGAAATGCGTATAATTTACATGAGATTCATAAAAATTGTACAATGTATTGAAATGTGTATACGTTACCAAACCCTTTGTTTTGTTAAGAATAAAAATTCTGCAAAACGCTATTCGTTCAATTGCATTGCAGCTGCTCCTCCATAGTGGGCCGAAAGGCTGCTGAGGTGGTTTCCGTCCAATTATTGAAATAAGTGAGTGAGGATAAAAACATTTGGAGGAGATTAGGAGGAGAGAGGGAGGATAGGTGGTTGGAAGAGGCAATGATGGGCGAAAGGTTGTTAATAGAGGTTCGACCGCGGCTGTGTGAGTCAAAACAAATATTAAATTACAACCTTTTGTTCAGTTGGTTTAAAAAATCCGGCTTTCTCTGATGACGCGTTAGCTACCGAAAACCAAAAATAAAGTAAAAAATATATATATATATATATTTTTTACTTTATTTTTGTTCCCATATATATATATTTAATGTACAATTTATTAAATCCATACAAGTCGGCTTCATCGCCTTTTCTATGAAATTATCGTATTTTGACTTCAACTACCACAGTAATTAGCTAATAGCTCAAAAAAGTGGTGATATGCATTTATTTTATTTTCAATTAATTTCTCGGTAGTTTTCCCTTCTTACAGTTTTCTGTGAAAATGGCGCTCACATTAGATGAAAAAACACTTTTTCTCCCAGTTTCTGCTCATTCTCCCATTTAACACCGTGTAATTTTAAGTTCAATTTGCGATAAAAAATAGCGTGGAAAAATAGGATATTGTAGTTCATTTCACATAGAGGACACATTTCTCTATGAATTCCCCAGAATATTAATTAACTGACATCCATGTCATTTTAGGGTGAGACCACCTTAAGACCGTAATCGAGGGGAGGATGTTGGGTATACGCGGGAGGAGAAGAAAAAAATAGGTTTTATGGACGGGATGAAGAAGGGTAGGACGTAAGCTGCGATGAAGAAAGAAGGGCCCTGCACATTTGAAAACCTGAGAGTTTCACTCGTCTTAATTAAAACCTACCTTGACCGGTAGGTTATCTAAATAATAATGTGGGAACGTACAATGTTAATGCATATTTTTCGCTCATTTCATGTCATTTGAGCGTCTACTTATATCGTCATCAATCTCATAGATTCCATGATTGTTAACGCAGTCACAGGATTGTCAATAAAGTAAACATTTATTTGAGGGAATAAGAGAATTGAGACATGAATGGCGCCGAGGATAAACTGTTTTCTGGAGGAGATGGAACAAAACGGTGATTTCTCATGTGGAAAAACAATATTCTGGATATTGTTCATAGTTTCTCTGAGGCTGGACTTGAAAGATAATGAGAGTCCGAAAGCTGCTAATTGGTTCTGTGTTGTTTATCTCGAAAATCTACTTTAATTGCGTCCTGATTCGTCGTGAACAGAAACCAGGTGAATGGAATTTTCCGTGTTCCGCGTGTCATTAATTAAATTTTTCCTCGCTTCGAATTTCAACCGCTTTGTTGCCAAGGAAAAACAAAATAGTGTTCCTGCATAATGGCCGTCATTGAAACGGCACTCCTCCTACCTCGGCATTCTCGTTCGCTTTTGTTGAGATATCGATCGACATAAATGAGTGCGGAATCGTCGAGATGAGGACTGTAAGTTGAGGAGGCAAGAGACACAAGGAAGGAAGCAGAGAAGTGGAGGATAAAATGAAAGGAAAAAATGAAAAAAATTTGTATGGGAAATTTAAAAAAAAGTAATGGTTCTCACACCGATCCCTTCCTTCTCTCTTGCTCCTTCTCTAAGCCTTTCTTTGCACTTCGGCTCCTATACATGTACTTTTTTCCTACTCCAAAGTTAATGGCTTGCGTTTTATTTTTTAAATGCTTCGCGCAAGTCATACCCTTCTGGTTCTGTCACGCAATAGTGTTGGGCTCGGAGCGGAGGTTTTTGGAGCGAGTATATGCCGCGCTTTCTATCGCAGCCTCCGAAGTAAACAGGCCTGAAGACCCGAATTTTGATCGTCATCTGTTTGCACAAAGTAGGCCTAAAATATTTAATGCTCTTACTTTTGTTGTAACTTTTAATGATGCTAAGGGAAAACATGTCGACTGGAACTTTATTACGGCAGGCAAGACAGTTAGTACCGTAAATTTTCTTTAAATAAGATAGTGAATAATGAATCGTAATTAATAGCTACAAATATATATTAGCCACTGCAATGCGCTGTAATCCCAGTAAAATACCAAGAAATCTAAGGGCGCCTATTCCAGCTAAAAATATTTCTTTGGCGATTAATCTGGATCACACTCCTCTCAAATAAATGGCATCCTGCGTATCATGAAAGCGGCAGTCGGTTTTGTTTCGGAGGAAATCGCTCAATAAGGTATATAATGTAATGACAAATATGTAGAATTTGACTCATCCTGAAGATCTGGTGTTTTCCCAGTGAATGACAAATGTTAGGTTTTTTCGGTATTACCACCGGGTTAGATTATTGGCTGCTGACGACGTTTCGATAGAAAACATTTCCATCGTCTTTAGAGCATTGCTTCATCAAGGAGCATTTTCGGCATACATGTTTTTCATAGTATTAATAGTAAATCTATCCCAAAAATTCACAATTATAATTGATTACAAATAACGATAAAACCTGTAAAACAAACGATTAAGACCAAAACAAGCATTGACGGGCAAACGAAAGATTTTGATAATATCCTCAATGAGTTTGCTGTAGAGAAGCTAGAAAAATGCATTTTTTAATTTTGTTTATCGATTTATGAAGAACTATAAAATAAAAATATTTTTTCTTCAAAACTATTTCAAATTGTGTATAAATAAATTTTAGGTGTATTAGATGTTCCCAAAAGGAAAGGGCGGCAAAGGAGTAACCGCCTTTCAATGCTCCTCAAACTATAGCTACCCCTTTGGTCCTTACTCCATCACCATCGATAACCATGAGGGTAATATCTCTTCCAAACACAACCCTCATAATGTCACAGATCCGGATATGTGATAAAACTCTTTCCTAGACTTCTCCCTTAGGGCGATTGATAATAACACGAGTCATAACTGCCTGGAGGGAAACTTCTCAGGTTGGGACGAGCAAGTTATAAAACGGACGCTTCAACTATCCGATAAGAGGGGGGAGGGAGGCTTATGCAGTCAGATTCACTCAAAAGTGCAAGGGAAGGTTTATAATCTGCTGCTCGGTTGAATTCAGACCCATAAATCTACTCACTGAGAGTGCCTCAACTGTTGTTTGAGCCAACGGCGTAAACAAGGCGGTCTATAAAGTTCGGGCCGAAACTTTTTCCCAGAGCGTTCCGTTAACGTGTTTCCCTCTCTCTCTCTCTCTCTCTCTCTCTCTCTCTCTCTCTCTCTCTCTCTCTGCCTCTCTCTCTCTCTCTCTCTTTCTCTCTCTCTCGGGGAGAGATTCACAAATTTTCAACCTGGGGTTCGGAAATACTATAATGGCAAGGGGGGAGATTCGCGGTCTATGTTGGGCCTAGTTTGGAAAGTTCGAGCCCAAAATGTAGTCGATATGCCACTCTTACGCTGAACTGTCGGACGTAAACGACTTTCTACCATTTTTGTTTGGCTGAAGTATGGCAAGAAAAGCAATGGTAGTTATTAAGGAGGTTCCAGACACGACGGTGTGAGTCAAAACAAATACTTCCTTTTCGTTTGTATCGTTTAAAAATATTGCTTTCATTGATAAAATGACTTAATTATTATAAAACATATTGAAGGTACATAATATTCAGATTATTCGAAAAATACATTTGTAATTAATGCTTTGTTCAAATGCAACTAAATTTCTATTAAACGAACGCATTTGGACCTCGATTAGGTATGGCAATGATTTGCTAAAAACGCAAAAACTGAAATAGGTAGGTGCCTAAATGTTATCACCATTAAATTTAAAGGAAAAATTAGCACATTATTAACAGTTTTTCGATAAATGGTAATTAATATTAGAAAAATACAATTTCTTCCCTTGTTTCACACATACTTGCAATTAACACCATGGAATTTCTAGTAAAAGTAGCAATATTAATAGCGTAGGTATACAGCAGGATATTTTGTCCACAATACAAAGAGGCTAAAAATTAGAACAATTTTTCATGCATTCACAACGGTAACACAGGAAATCACTATAAGATTCTAGAAAATACTACTTCAATTCATGTATCATTGGATCCAAATCCAAATATGTCACCATTGTAGGAAATTAAAAAAGGTCTTATGAAGAATGAAATATGACTAAATTATTCAAACAATTCTTCTTCTTGCTCATATGCTATTACTGCTTATCCACTAACAATGGCCACAAATTAATGAAGACAGAAATTTGCAATTTTTCAATGGTAAACCAGTGGAAAATTGCTGGATTATGCTAAAATTCCACCATATCACGCCTGATACTTCTCCTTTTATTAGTGGCCAATTTTCTCCGGTTTAGCTGTATTGTGTGAAAAGCTTTCTCTCTTTTATAACACGGTCCATTGCTTTATGCAACTTTGAATTACTTCATGTAGCCATGATATATTTCTCCCCTCTCTGCCTCTTCGACCTTAAATCTTTTTCCTTAATGATCACGTACAGATGTTGACATTTTCTATTCAGAGAGATGCGTCCTGAAATGAGATGTTTTCTTCTGCCAATCACAGTTTTCTGTAATTGGCAGAAGAAAACACAGTTTTCTGTAAATGGTAATAGTTTTCTGTTTCCTCATCACAGAACTTGGTTTCTTATTCTTGTGGTCCATGGAATCTATCTATACAATTACCTAGGTATGTCTGTCGGTAACGATAGTAGGGACACTGCAATCGAGCTGCCAGTCATATCTGTTTGAAGGACTTCCAGGTAACGTAGGAAGTTTATATATGGTAAGGAATGCTGGGCGTGACCTAAAACCGGCCGGAAAAATGGTAAAAACCCCGAACAAGAATTTAAAGGACTCTTTTTACCCCGAATCAGTTAAATTTTAGCCCTATATAAAAGCACTGGGCTTCATTTTTTGCTTTTTTTAAATTACTTGCACTCGAGACATAATGTTTAAACTTTCACTTGCAGATGGCTAAAAAAATGGTGATTTTAATTACTTACTTCGATTTTCCTATACGATTCACTTTTGTCTGAAATTGGTGCTTTTGGCTTGAAAACAATGCATTTTCTCACTTTTTTTATCACTATAAATTTTCTAATTTCCTTGGCAACCGCAGCATGGGCTTTTAAAGCCCGCGGCTTTCATGACATATATTATATGATCAATATGAGAACCGCAGTGAGATTTTAGTGGGGGTATGCTACACCTCAACCTCTCTATGGGTAGTAATGAATGAATGAATATGGTATCCTTAATGGTATTTTCAATTTGCACGTCGCATCATGGGGATTCTTTTTGACGTATCAAACTGTTTTCATGTTTTCTTCTTCCCTATGAATTTCAACGGGCACCCTCTATTAGTTTTTTTTAATATTCTGCAGCACGCAATACCACATTCCAATATAACAAGTTAGAATATTAAAAACTTGTGCGACCATACAACACGCAAAAGATATGGAAGTAAGCCGTATGGTATTTTATTTGAGACACTTGCTACAGCTTCGGTCCTGGACCTGGAATGGCAGACGGGCTTTATCACACAGGGTCGAGCTATGACTTTAAAATGTGGCTGAACGTCGAAGTCAATTTTGCATGACACACTCAAAAAAAATTTACAAAGGAAGACACGCGGTTTCGGAACGAATGACGTATTCAATTCGAAACATCTGCTCTGCGAAGACATTTCCGCTGCATTTTTTTTCATGCCTAAAATGTAATGGGAATGCAAAAAATAAAAGTATGCAAATGGAAGACACGTTTTCCATACACGCATTCCCCAAGCGTACATGTGCAGCAGCACGACGGAGCTGCACGCATGATATCGAGAATCAGAGTACGTTAACGCTCAAGTCATTATGTGTCTCTAAGTCGTTCTTTTAGAAACATTAGCTACTCTTATTTTCAAAGCTAAATACAGATGTCACACTAAGATAAGAGAAATTAGAGCAAGTGGATTCCTTCGCCTATCTCGGAAGTACCATCACGTAGGACGGAAGAAGTACTACAACGGACATCAAGCGCAGAATAGACCAAATTAAGAAAGTTTTCATGACTAAAAGGCAACCACTGTGTTCAAAGAAGATAGGAGTACGAACAAGGAAACAGTTTGTGAGAGCATCTTAGGATTGAACGACCAATGATGAAGCGACGCAAGAGAGCAAGCCGACCAAATTCTCATCAAAGCTTTCACAGTTCGTGTCACAGTGATTGCAAAATTTCAGAGAGCAAAAAAATCGCTCCCCTTGGCCGGGACTCGAACCCGGATCCCTCGATATCGTGCCAATTGCTTTAGAATATTAAGCAACCGAGGCGTCATTATCGCCGGTGGAGTTTTGGGATCGAGGGCGATAGAGCGAGGGGTCGAAATAATATCTTCCGTGTCATAATTTAACTCGCATGGTCTGAAATTTTCAAGTAATTTTCTGTATTCAAGTAATTTACATCGTGCGCAAAATTTTAAAATTGATAAAAAGGTTCAAAATATACATATGCAAATTTTTGGAAAAAAACTTTAAGGATTATTAAGCGCATATGCTTGGCCAAAAACCCACCGCCGCCGGAAAACACCTACACATGAAGGGGATATGATAAAGTGGCTAATAAGCGAATGTTTTACTATAGCTTAAAAATAAGAGTATTTGTGATAAGAAAAGAGAAAGTAAAGTGAAAGTAAATGGGAATGGAGGAGGAGTGAATAGGGACTCCGCATCAGGATCAGCCTATTATCAGCCAAAAGTGGTGGCTGGAGTTTTGGCTTCCCATCCCGAGGGTCAGGGTTCCAACTCCGGCAGTGGGGGAGGATTACTCATTGGAATCCGATCCCTACTTGTGTGTCTTGCGAAGGTCACTTCTAGTACAGTTCTCTGTCGGTCGGATGAGATATTGTCCTGTGGTCCCCTTGGCGCCATTAGTTAAGACCCAGTTAAGGCCGACCCCAGGTTTTACTCCATTCTTACTCGGATCCCTTAAGGTGGCTGGAGCGGTTATCGAGGGTATTGAGTGAACAGTTCAATAATTTTTCAAGTAGGTCGAATAAAACTTCTAGGACCACATTTCACTTCAGTGCATATGTTTATGCGGTGGAACTCACGATATCTAAAGTCATAGAAATGACACAGGAATGGTTTTTACATTTTTTTCCTTATATTTTTCTTAGGTTTTTGATACTTTTACTGTATTCAAACTTTAGACGAAATGAAATTAAAACAAATTTTTTTCGAATCTTTGAGACGTAGTGACACCTTGACATTTTTTAGCTACCATTATTGAAATATTAAGTTTATTTTTTCGCGTTTAGATAATCTGTGCGTATGTAATCGACGTATTACGAAATATATCTCATGCTTCATAAGATTATGTGTTCAAAAAGTATTGAATTGCCAAAAAAAAACAAATCGGTAAAATGCAATTTCTTACACGACTGCCCGGAAAAAGGAGTGTTATGTATTCAGCGCCTGGGTATGCATGTATGTATGTTTATTCCACCATAACAGCCAACCGGTCCAACCGATTTTTATGTATGACACCTCGATAGAATCCTTACATATCGCTTACCCTCCTATCCTCAATGGCGTAAAAGACCTCGGTTGTTGGTCGCCTCCCCAGATATTCAACCATTCAACCAAAGGCGCCTATTGCTGTTCAGTTTAACGTTTCATCAGTCGGAGACGAAGTACTTCAATTGAAGTACTCTCCATATATCACTCAAGTATAGGTATAGATTCCTCAGAAAAATATCTACCACAGTCGGTATTCAAACCCCATCCCTCGGAATACCACTCAAGCGACCACACCAACCTGATCTCTTCTGGGACTAGGCGTCCGGGAGGATATCGAGAATTCTGGGAAAACATCAGATTGAGACAATCCATAAGCCACCACGGAAACTGAAGAGTAAACTAACCAGAGTTAAGGACAATCTTGGACTGAAGACGCCTGGAGTATACCAAATCCCCTGCGAATGTGGAGAGGTCTACATTGGAGAGACTGGTCGGACTATCGAGACCCGGATTAAGGAATATAAGACTTGCATCAGACTGGCCCACCCCCAGAAGTCAGCCGTCGCGGAACATAGTCTCAACCGGGACCATCGAATCGTATTCGACGACGCAAAACTACTTTGCAGATCAAACGGATACTGGGACCGGTTGACAAAGGAGGCTATTGAGATAAGGTTGGCGGATAAAAACTTCAACCGCGATACGGGATACGCGATCAGCCATGCATGGAAACCAGTTTTAAAGATAATTAAGACGGCGCGAAAAAACAACATCCACAGGAACGACAACGGCCAATCAGAAACGACCAATCAGAAACGACCAATCAGAAACGACCTGACGCACGGCCGGAAGATATATAAACCCGGACATTTTGACCCAGCACTCAACGCCCTGAGGACGATGGCAGAGTTAGCCATTGAAACGTCGGCTCTGGCTGAACATCTAACCTGGTGGGAATCCCGTGAAGAATTTATTCACTTCTAAAACACTTATTTACGGTATAATCATTAATTTAACACCGTCATTATTATGCTACAGCAATTTTCTCCCAAAGGCAATTGATATCTGAATATTCTCTCCTTCAAACAGACATTCATTGCGAAATGGCACCAAGAATAAACATTTTATGCAGTCACGCACCCTGACGCAAGATGTAGCACCAATGTGTGGAAATTCACGGTGAAAAAAGGTCACAAAATCATCTTGCGAATCCGCTTCGAACTAAAATGCTGTTCTCTTCGACTGCGGCTTTCTTTTCAGATTTCGCTGTTTTTTGTGTGGTGGTTTCGTAAATGGCTAACACATCTAAAAAGCAGATATGAGATCCGCGTTCAAATCCCGGTCAATTCAAGCATCTTTTCATGGTGAATTTCTACATCCCGGTCTTCCACTGCTCCTCGCTTATCCTCATTTTCTCCGTTCTATAATAACCATTTACAGCAAAACCTATTTTTCGCGGAACCTGACCTAAATGGAAACACATTCGAGCTGGAAAAATGTTTTGGCCCCGGCAGAGGTAATATGCTTTAATGTATTATCACGAATTATTACCTCGCATCAATTGGAAGCTGTCTAACCTGGCAACGGAATCGATTCGCGGACAAAAGAGGGGAACCAGGGTTGAGCGGAAATTCCATATACAATTTCAACAGAAAAAAATATCCTACGATTGCAGGCATTGTATGTTAGAGACGCCGCGCCGAGAAAAGTTGGAGGCTTAAAAAGATTTGGCAGTCTGTATATAGCTAATTCCGATTTATTAAACTCATTTATATCCGGTAGCACAAACATTTAGCCATGGTATCACGAGTGACGTGATACGACGCATATACGACCGTGATCAGGAGTAGTGAGTTCCATGACGTTATGGGCATCATCATTAAATACGTGTTGTTGGAACTATCTCTTTCACATCTTATCCCCCCCATAGCCATTGCTTCGAACATATGATTAATACCAAGAGATTCCGCGAAAGACAGTTTTGACTGTATATTCCTCGACTTCTTCACATCCCTGCTAACAGATACAGTGATATATTATTCAACTACCTTTAGCAATATCCTCAACTATTAGTCTAAAACAATTTCTCATTTTTACTCATTCCCTTCTTATTTAATATAATCATCTAATTTTTACGTACATTCCTTCATACTAACACACTTTTTCTTTTCTCAAAGATATTTTCTTGCTCTACGCATAATTCTTGATTATCTCTCCTTTCCGTCGCCAATTTCATCTGTTTCCAAAAACTTTGTAAAAACCTTCATTTGTAGATGCAATTCTTTGATGTCGAAACTATGCTCGTTTTCGCCCAAATTACAGTCCAAATAAGAATAGTTATTTCACCTGCTGAAACTTATAGCCTCCTAATTTAACTTTTAACTAGTCCTCCCAACTTCTTGAAAATCCAATTACTCTCCCTCAGCAAAATAAGGTTCTATTTCATGGACTGTCTCGAAAAATGACCTCCCAAAAACTCTTAACTCTTAAAATATTTGCGTACTTTAAAATTAATCTTTCTTAGGGCTTCCTTTTTTTCAAATAACCCGCGATAGTTAATGATTAATAGGTTCCCAGGTTATTCAGTGGTCGTAAAAACGAATACTGCGCTCATAAATCTATGTTTACTGAGTAAGGTCTTTAGAGGGTGGGGCTCTATTAAAGATTAGCGTAAACTTCACTAAAATAAAATGCGAGAAGCAGGATGTGACAAAATATTTTACAAAAACTTCATTGTAATAATTAATTGAAACATTAAATAGCATGTATAAGTAAAGTTGAGTGGATGTATTAACAATTTCAAATTTATTCTAATAAGAATAGCTTTCTCCCTTTGGTCATAGATGGTATAGATGTAGGATTATAATCACAGCAAATAATGACTGCCACAAAGGTCCTTGGCAATACTAGATGTCCCGTCCCTATTTATAAAACAAGTTCTGTGTTCTTTCATCCCAGTTGAAAACCACCTATACCCAACCAATTACCCCTCCCTTGTCATCCAATTCGGTATATATAGACTGCTACCCCTTACTGAATGTTTTCACATACTGTTTCCTCGTTTGTAGTCCTATCTTCTCTGAACACAGTAGCTGCCTTTTCACCATGAACGCTTTCTTAGCTAGGCTTATTGTATACTTGATGTCCGTTGTAGTATTTCTTCCGTCGTACGTGATGGTGCTTCCGAGGTACGTGAAGGAATCCACTTGCTCTAATTTCTTTCCTTTTAGAGTGGCATCTGCATTCACCGTCTCTCTTCCTCATACTAGGATTTTAGTCTTCTTATTTATTTGTATGCTATATTCTTGAAGCACTTGATCCATTGTGTTCAGTGATCTTTGAAGGTCATTACGATTTCCTGATATGACTGCATTGTCATCTGCGAAGCGGAGCATGTTTAATTCTTCAATAATCATACTTACTCTTCGGCGCTACAGCCCTTGTAGGGCCTTGGCCTCTCTGACAATGTTAGCCCAGACGTCACGATATCCTGCATGAGTTCTCCATCTTCTTATTCTCATCTTTCTTAGATCATCTTCTACATCATCCAACCATCTTTTCCGAGGTCTCCTCTCAATCTTCTGCCACTAGGATGTCCAAGGTATATCTTTTTCACCATCCTATCCTCAGGCATTCTCTCAACATTCCCTAACCACCTTATCCTGTTACTCTTAATTTCTGCCTTCAATAATCATACTAATACATAAAAATTTAATGGTGTCTGTCTCTCTGTCTGTCTGTTGCTCAATCACGCAAACACTACTGAACCAATTGAGCTGAAATTTGGCATGTGGAGAGAAAATGTATCTGGGAGTAACATAGACTATATTAAAAAGCCTTCAGGGCCCCCGAAGCCCCCCTCTGGTGGTCCCTGGTGATTCATGCTAAGCATTGGGTTCGGTTCAGTGGTTTCATTTTTTGCTTTTTAAAATTACTTTTACTCAAGATTGAGGCTGGAATTTTTTTAATCGGATGGCTGAATAAATGACGTTTCTAATTCTTTAAATCAATTTTCTTTTCTGCTTTGAAATTATCTAAAATTCATGTTTTTTCCTGAAAAATCACACATTTTTCTTTGAAGTCAACATTAGGATATTTCCTTGACAACCAGAGATTTGATTTTCAAAGCATATTCACGGCTCTGGCATTTAAGTTTGCCTGCAGGCCCATGATAGCACGTAGAAAGAAAATCTGTATAAGAAGGGCCCAGAGTCCTAAGGGCCCATACTTGTGCCCACAAGGTCCCACAGGAACACAAGGTCCCATTTCTTGAGGGGATTATCGATAAATTCAATGCATATTTACAAGTACCTATATTTTTCAATGTCTATTCTCAAAGCAGCTCCCATAGGGGTACTGCATATATATGAGAGAACACTTACGTAGTAAACGATACCCGTAAAGGAGTTAAATAGACTATACACGCAATTAAACATGCGAGAACATTTACGTGCAGCATAGTATTGGCCTCTGTTGCTACAACAAACACACGTCACGAGTTATTTACATATGTCTAAAAGTGTTAAGGCCTGGATACACGGTACATTAGAATGTACAAGAAAATGTAAAAATGTCTGAATGTCAGAATGAACGCGAAAATGCACCGTGTAACCACGCGAAAATGTACGATTGTATGAATGTCTGAACAGAAAATAGAACCGGTTCTAATTCCATTCAGACAATCGTACAAGTTGACCTCAATACAGAGACACCTGGTGGCAGACGACGCAAATGACACATTCACATTTTCACAAGCCAATTGACAAGTAAATGTGTCGTATCCATGGCAAAAAAATTGATTTTAATAACGCACCTACGGTTTAAAATTAGGAAAAACAAACGAAAACGCATAATGCGCATCAGAAAATGTACGAAAATCTGTCCGAAAAAATGTACCGTGTATCCACCTATTTCTTGATCTTGTACATGAGAATGTACAAGAATCTGTACATGAAACCATTCAGAAAAATGTACAGAAACTTGTACATTCTCATGTACCGTGTAACCAGGCCTTAATAGTTACATTGCATTCACTCAAAAACTTACATTCACTGAATCATCGATTTGCTTATTCAAGACTTTCACTCGCCACTGTGTTCCTCCTCCTCGTACTTAAAAATATATCCATTAACATGCCTAATAGAAAGAGTAACCTTTCTACTAAATCTTCTAAAGCAAGAGGAATGTCTTCTTTGCGAGAAAATCAGTCCTTGCATGAAAAACAAGAAAGGTTAGACTTGGATGCTCCAAGGCATGCCCACCAGCGATCTCATGAGCATCTTCCGTGGTGTTTCTCAGGAAACACTAAGAACCACACAAATTTTATCCTAACCCAACCTAAGGCTTGGGTAACCAGCTATAAATCTGATTCAAATATAGACCCATCTGTTTCAAAACTTCAGTCTGTTTTAAGATGGCCGAAATTATAATGACGTCACTACATCCTTCTTACCCGAAAGAAGAACGGAGATTCTGCGCAATGAACGACATCTGTGCATGGAAATCGGCAATTTCACTAAGAATCACCACAGTTTTATTTATTTAGCGACCGAAATCAATGATTATGTCTACCCTTTATGCCGAAGGTGGCGTTCGGGTGATGGAGGATTCATAGGTCAAATAAACATGGCTGCTGCTAATGCTCCTTTTGACATTGTCAACCGCTGGATTGTACCCTACTCTCCGATCCTGATTAAGATACTCAACGCACATTCAACGTTGAATTGCGCAACTCAATTAAGTCTTTGAATACAAATATATTTATGTACACAAGGGAATCAATCAAGCTACTAATCACTCAGAAGACGGCTCAAGAGAACCGGAGGGACGAGGTGACCATCTATCAACCTGGGTGATATTTAAGTAGTAATGAGTCTGCGCGGCCCATTTTTGGGTTTCCCGTGCATGAAAGAGGACCAACAGTCACTCACCTCTTCATGCACCTGTAAAATGGTCATCGTGTCTACTACAACGAACACTACATACAAGATAAGTTACGAACTCCTCAAATGACCACGCTGATAGTATTCTTTAGGCTTTGTGATTTTCTTATGAAATAAGTTCAATGTTTTTCACACCCGTTGAACTTCAACGGGTACCTTCCGCTAGTTGACTATAAATCCTTTCAATCCAATTTCTTTTTTTATCGACTAATATCAAACTATATTCGAACTATGTGCGTCTTGATGCTGTTGTGCTGTCATTCAGCTACTATAAATCATTATGAAGACCGTACGTCTTCATACACTTGATATCAGCCCCGGTAGTATCCAAAAGAATTTTTATGTACTATAGATTTGTGTGTGGTTATAAAAATTATTTTAACGTTTAACTTCCGAAACGTCATTTTGCCTGAATTTCGTAATATTTTGAATAAATTTGATCTCCATTAAGAAGTGTCAACTTTGTTGTCTGAATGTATTATTATTTTATTCCCAGCGGCCTAAAAAATACACCTTACCCAGAACTAACGCGTGTCATACAAAATATTTACGCAGTCATTTCATATAAAAATATCCATTAATCATTATGTATGAGGAAATAAAGCAAAACTTTTAACTGCTTCCACGAGTTAATCCCAGGACGCCTGTAGATGACAAGCTACGGTATTTTAATAAAATGAAATGCACGTTTTATTCATCACAGCTGTAAATTCGGCTTGAACGAAATATTTCATGACGCGGTCGGAGAATGAAGGTGAATGTGTCGGTAACCTCATAAACCTTTCTGGATGTATTCAGCGTAAAAAAATGTAATCATTGGGGAAAACGCTTATACGTTCTAATTTATTTTTTTCTCGCGGGAAATGTACGAACTCAGGCCATTCCTCGAAATGAAAAGCGTGTCGCGTTCGATTCTAAAGACCGCAGAAGCGAGTTACCAGCACGAAATTTGAATTTCCTATATTCCCAAATAGCCTTTCTCCCGTGTAAAACCTAAGAGATACTTCACATGAGGTCATATTCCATAACGCAATGCAATCCTATAGATTATATCCAATTGCATAAGCTCACTAAGATTGTCATATTCCAATACAGGTTAGCATTGTCATGGATTGACGCAGCATTTAACGGTGGAAGGGTAGCCCCGCGCTGGAGTTCTCTTACTCTTGCACCTAAACTAAGGAGCGAACTAAATTATACACTGGAGACAAGACGAACTAGTTCGAATTAATGCCCGGTGAAAGTCGCCTTGAATTAAGATGGTTTGGTGGTGTAATTGGATAATACACTAGACCTGCAATTGATATGTCCGGGTTCGAATCCCGGTCAAGTCAAATTATTTCAATGATGAGTTTCATCCATTTTATGTATATATATATATATATAATAAAAACACTTGACAGGGGGTGGGGAAAGAAAAGTAAAAAGAGAGAGAGAAGTCCTCTCTCTTTTTACTTTTCTTTCCCCACCCCCTGTCAAGTGTTTTTATTGTTGTGGCCTATTGGCGAAATTTTCGTTTTGTATATATATATATATATATATATATATATATATATATATATATATATATATATATATATATATATATATATATATATATATACATATATATATTTCTTTGAAGTTTTCGCCAATTGGCCACAAATATATAAATTAAAACTTACAGGAGGTAGTATATATAATATATATATACCACCATGTTTAATCATGGCTTTCTCAACCCCTCCCTCTACCTCTCTCACACAATACACGCTCTTTTGACCAATCTGTTTAGCTATTCCACTCTCATCCATTCTCTTCCTCGCGTAAACAAACCTGCGAAGTTCACTTCTTTCATACTAATCCGCTACTGGAACACCCTAACCACATTCTTCCATGACCCAATCATTCGTCACGCCATCCCTCCTATTTTTAACACAAACACCTCCAAAGAGCACGTATACTCACAGCATTCGGTGAACACGAATTCTAATCTTGGCGCACCCAAGTTCCACTTCCGTATTGCGAGGCGAGCAGGAATCCACACATTTATGACGCGATTTCATACTTCCCTAAATAAACCTTCATTTTTTAATTTTTTTTACAAGCCACGAATAAAAATAATGGAAATTCCACCGGTAAAAAGAACAGCCAACCACATACCGTACTGGGACAGGCCAGTTTTAACTGATAAAACCTTTGAGTTCAACTGATCAGATATCATTCTGATGATAATAATGAAATGAAACCGCCTCGATCATCGAGGTAGCAGTATGAGGAACTAGTGTGGCAGATGAATGATATCTGTAGGTTTAATAAAGTAAACATCCATCTTATCGTAATTCAGTGTCCACTCTCTTCGAGGAAAACAATAAAGAACTTATCCTTGTGAAGGCTTCCGCGGTGTATTTCTTTGGAAAGATCTGGTCTTTTGGGTATGAACGTTCGCGGTAGAATACCCAAAAGACCAGATCTTTCCAAATAAAGAACTTAATTTACCGAACAACATCTTAAGGATTGCACAAAAGGCAGTCCTATAACAGGCCTGCCATATTATGCTAAAATTCCTGAATTATTAACATATAAAATGTTTACAACAAATCGTGGGGAAAAGGATTACTTGCCTCTCCGATATCGAGCCTGGCCAAAAAAATAGGGTGGGTGAATTTTACCAGCAACAACACTGAAAAGTGGCAATAAATCGAAAAATAATATTAATAAGTTTTCCCGCATTTATAATTTGTACAAACATTAAAATTAATATGATAATATGGGTACACATCATTTGCAACATAGGCACCCCACGGGAAAAGCTTTTTTGGGGTTTTCACCTTTTACACAGAAAATATGAGGCAGATGACTAGTGTACCTGCATTTTAGTACAACTGTGCTTACCACAGAAGCATCCGAAGCAACAGCTGAGCTTATAACTGTAGTATATATCACCGATTTTATCTCTGGAGGCGTTCAGAGTGAAAGAAAGTCTAAACTTCATTTTAAGCACACATTTATGGATAACAGCTCATCATAGACGAATTTTTAAACGTTATTACATGTCAAAATGATCTTTCTATTTGCACTCCATTTGCAAGTATGTTAATTTCTTCGTCTTCGTCTTTCGCATCTTCAATTCCACGGATTTCGCAAGCATATTGTCACGCATACCGTGAAAAAAGCCTTGCTAATTTTTCCTCATCTTTTCTAATCGTTTTTAATCTTTACATAACCCATGATCTCTCTAAATAATGCTTCACAGGAAAACGATATCTCAGGAGCGCTCCGGTATGAGTTGGGACTGATTATGCTACTCTTATGGAACTTGGCATGCAAGAAAAAAATGGAAAAGCGTTTTCTTATTTGATCCTTTTTATTAGAGATAACTTTTACTACCCTGAACATTATCAACGATTCGCATTCTCCTCTTAAATTGGTCGTTACTCTGCATTTTAATCACATCCTTCAATGCCCTACTACTACTCTATACTTCCTCAGGAACATTTTCTCCTTTTTTTATTTTTCTATGAATATATCTTTCATTTTCCCTTACTTTGTTATAGTTATCGTAAAACATGGTGGCAGTCGAGTTCCTTTTTAGTGGAAGAGTCCACTTCCTACAAACTGGATCCGAATGGGGGAGAAAGGTAGTCACCGCGTTTGACTACCAGGATTCCCAAAGTCACAAACCTTCATTGCTAACTTGAAAACGACCAATATAATATTCTTATTAACTTTTTCCCTCTCTGTGGCTCTTTATCAAATTCTTTAGATGGGTTTCTCCGATGGGTTGCGAACGATATAAGCGCACAAGAGAAATTAGCATAGTCCGCCTCCTTAAAACAGTCAGTAAAATAACTAAGTAACTTCAAATATAATTAATAAATTTAAATTGCAAATGTTTACTCTAAATGTTTCCATATGCATAAGGCTCAACAATTACAAAAAAAATCAAAGCAAATTTTAGATGAGTAAAGCTAAACGTCAGACATGCTCTTAATTACTTGAAAGAGCTACACCGCAACAAATAATCAATAATGCTTCAGAGTAAGCATAATTAAAAGTGCAAGTAGAGCTATCAATTTTTTAACCTTTCCCTCACTACTTCCTTGAATAACTTTTAATGACTGTAACATCAAAAATATAACGCATTTTAGCAATTTTTGTGAGTCTACAATGTAATTTGCATCAACGATCGAATTTTCCTGCGTGCCGTTTCGACAGACCGGTAGCTTCACCTTATAGGATATAATATATGATTTTGACCAAACTTTATTCGGATAGTAAACATTGTCGTGAAACGCTCTGCTGACATTTCCCGCGCTCTTGTTAAACGCAGTTATCATGGCAGCCTTGCCGCCCATGGGCTGTCCTCTCTCCTCCGCATCTTAGTCGACCCCTTAGAGCCTTCACCTCCTTGAATCCGCGCAAGCGTTGCAACCGTGTTTTGCTACCACTATTCATACACCTTATAATTTCACCCGGGGCCTGTGTCTCAAAGCTACAAGTCCACAAGTCACAGGTCCACAAGTTACAAGTCTATTCACATGTATCTATGCAATTCTGTTTCTCAAACTTACAACTTACAAGTCTACTAATTCCAAGTCCACAAGTTACAAGTCCATTTCACAAATTGAAAGTGTTTATTCACAAGTGTTTACATGGTTACGGCACATTCTGTTCCTCAAACAGACTTATAAATTGCAATTACTTGTAACTTGTAAGGAAATTTCATCTAATCCTCCGAGGTGAATAAATCTTACAGAAAAACTAGGAAAAAAAATGAAAAGTGACTTGCAATCTCATTTTCTCAACTAGTACTAAGGTTATAGGGACGAATAAGCTATCAGTGTATAGGATATTTACCGGCTTCTTAAATAACATGCTCAGTTTACGTTAAAACACGTTGTTTTTTATAATTTAAGTTAAAATAAAATTCTTTTAGACTAAAACGTAACGAAACAAGAACACCCCCATGGAGACTTTGTGAAACAACGAAGAAGAAATATGTATTGCCGACAGGAGACATGTATGTTTCTTTTAATCGTGCAATTTATAAATGATCAAATTTGGTAAAGAATAAATAATTTTGAAGAGGTGGGTAGGTTGAATATGCGAAAGTTTCACAAGAGTTTACTAGTATTATTTATTACTATTTAGCTACATACTTTTCATGCCACGTCAAGTAAGAAAAAATAAAAAGTTTATACATTGAGAGGTAAAAATGCAGATCATAAGTTTCCCTGCTAAAATGACAAATTGCTATGACATTTCTACCTTGAGGGTACACGGGGAGAATGGGTACGTTGATCAGCCGTTTTAAAGCCTTCATTTTTGTGTGATGCAGGAGATGCAATTGCTCCGCTAATGTGTCGTTGTTTTTCTTGAATACGTCCTAGTTATGTCCGATGTCCTTAGCGTAACATTTTTCTCTGTTACTTCTATTTTTATCACGATGATCACCCCAAAGGCTGCACTCCACTTCCTGCGAGAGCAGGAAATAAATGAGTAAATGTTCAAATAATGTCAAGGTAAACTATGTTTAAATCCACAGATTATTTTAATGGTACTACTAGTTTCAACGCTACGGCGTCATCATCAGGTAATTTTGTCATCATCATCAGTAAATGTTGATTTTTTTCGATATTATTGTTTTATCATTTTGTAAATATATTATTACTGAGTTTATTGGAAGGATTAAACCAAGTCCCGGTGTCGATGAGTGAAACTCTTGTGACCCCATCAAAATTAAAGAGTAAAAAACAATTAACGCCCTAGACACTCGGACTAACTACCTTCGGCTCTGAATGTCCGTACATTACCCGCTAGACCAACTTTACACGAGTAATATGAGTAATGGATTTCCTAGGGGTTTGATAGTCAGCATTCAAAATGGCTGGTCAATGTACGTTGTCGCCGCTTGTCTGACACTATATCATTATTACCGTATATCTCCGAATATAAGCCGCACCCCGTTTTTGGGGTTTCAAACAGGGAAAAAAGTTAATACGCGAATTTAAGCCTCACCCTTATTAGTGCATCCCGTACGGTATTAGACATTAGAATGTTATGTTTTTACAAAACCTATGTAACTGTGACACAATTTTACCTTTTTTATCCTTTAGTTACATGAATAAATTCTGCACCAATTCGACCTTATTCAGCGTTATTTCTTACTTTCCCCGTGGTTTAGGCGAGTTTAGATGGCGTCCGCGTGAATCTGAATGGCTGGTTTGCTGAAATCGGTCATTTTTACGATTTTTTAAGAAAGTTGGCCTCAAAATCGGTCATTTGTCCGATTTTGAGGCGTCAAAATCGGGAAAAAAAATTGCGGATTATATTCGGAGAAATACGGTACATGGTATCTATGAAAGATAAACACTGCACAATATGATGTCTGGACATTCAAAAACTATGAATAACGTTTATTTTGAGTACATGTTTCACTTCATGTAATGGAAAAAACGACTTTTTCATATTAGGCTCAAATTTTTCCGATGATTCGTCCTCGCTTGGGATATTTTAAGGTAAACTGTGAACCAAAAATACCGTTTATCTTATATTCATGCATTTATAGACACCAAGCAACATGGAACTGACACGTGGTTACAGAAGATGGCTGGAGAAACTCTCGAAATATATTGAAAGCTTCAAATAGTAACTAAATATGGACTGGATGACGTCCGCCATTGTAAAACCTTTGTTTACTTGTGGAGATTCATCCTCCTAAGTACTCCGTTCTCGTTGGAGAAACACTTGTAAGTCACACTCGTAAAATTCCGGCTTGTAACTTGTAGACTTGTAACATGTGGACTAGTACCTTTGAAAGACAGGCCCCTGTTCAACACTCTTTATTGCATTTTTTGCCAAATCCAAAACTGAAATATGAGTCTGCATGCATCTTTTTGAAATTTTGAAGCTCCACTAAACCGATTCTGGGGAAAAAGGACGCAAATTGGACACGTATGAAAATTTGCGTCAGCCAAACAAAAATATGTTCGTGGGTAATCCATTACGCCTCTTTGACTGGGACAACTCAACCATAGTTCATTTCCGCATGCACGCCTTTCAATCGAAGACGGGGTATGCACGACAAACGGGTACTCCAAAATTCAATTTCACCTGATTTCAAATTAGAAGCTGTATTTTTTAATCATTTGTGATTGTAATTAAGTTAAAAAAGATTGAAAATATGTCAATGGAAATCATTTGATCCAGAAGCAATTTTAAAACTATTTTCAGGGGGTGCGAAATCCGGGCAAAATCGTATTACGCCATAAAAAAATTAACACCACGGGCACAAGAAAGAAGGACTATTGAAAAGGAAAATTTCCAATTTTTTCCGGTCATTCAACGGAATTTTTATGCTCTTGAAATCAAGCTTTTCTGAATAACGAATATTTTCGAAATGCGTCACTAAATTAAGAAGGGAATAATAAAACATTTTATTAGGTTTGACATTAATTGAATAAATTTTAGAAAGTTATAAATACGATCCCCGAGAGATTTCACCCTTTATGGGTCGCGTATAATGAGTAAGGGCAATAAAAGGCAACGAGAAAGCTCTGATTCCACGAATATCGCTTCATATATTTGAGCTACTGACCTAACGTAAAATTATCGGGCGATAGGTTTCACAGCTATCATTATTCGTGGCCAAATTAATGTCCAAAAGATAGTTTTGGATGAATGGAGCTAAAAATTCCCACGCATGAATATCATAGCATCATAACACCATCTCGTGTCACCACAAAACGAAAGAAACATTACACAGGGATCTCAAAAACCATTCCTTCTGGTAATCAAATGAGGAATATACGTATATCGAGCAATATGAGATATCAAATGTATCACTCTTAAAATGTGAAAACATTGTTGAAGACTACTCTACACTGCATACTGTGCCCCATATGGCACAACCATTGCTATGTTTTTGTTTAAATTAAACTAAAATTTATGGTAAACAAATTTAAATTAGATATCTATTTTTTTTAATAATATTTTACTGCAGAATTTTAGAAGTATTTTTCAAGGGGTAATAAAGTGTTTTTCAAGTGAAAGTTTAAAAATGTCCAGAATGAAAGAAAAATATAATAGCTGAAAAGCCTGATGAAACGCTAAAATATTGGCGAAACAACCAAAAAGTAATGAATAAATTACATAATTAAATATAAATTAATGTGTGGCTTTGTTATTTTTAATAAAACAAATATATGTAACTATTATTAACATTATTTTTAATTTGTATTAATAATTATTTGTAATTGATGCATTTTCAGGAGTAAATGAGATCGTGCCAAACGTAATTTTTTATGAATTAGGTGATAATATGAAAAACGCTGAGAATATCAATTTATATTTAAGAAAGTGAGAGTAGATATACTAGTTGGGACACCAGCCAAGATTAACAATAATGCTTCTGGCATTTGTATTCTCAACATGGATGGGTATAAAAATATTATTATGTAAGAGAGAATAGAAGAGGAGGTTTAATGATGCTTGTTACACAGGATTTAGCATTTACAATGCAAAGTTCTATGGATAGTAGTTTTGAATGTATACTTACGTGAATATCAGGAAATTAATAATTCTTAGATGAAAATGGTAGCTTCCCCCAACAATTGCTTCTATGAGTTTTCGAAGGAACTGGAAGACAATTTTCTGAGGTGTGAAGAAATACGTGTAGTACTGAGTGAAACCAAATTTATACAATATGAATAAAGGACAATAACTGCGTAAAATATAAAGATTTATTGGCAGGATTTTGTCACTATGAATCAATAAAAAAGGTTAATAGTGAATAAATAAGAGATGGATCACTTGTGCAGTCTTTTTTAGACCATATTTTCTATAATGGATGTTTGGATGATGTTGAGGGCGTGATGAAAGACCAAAATAGCTGACCTTTACATGGTAGGCTTAACTTAGCAATAGAAGGATGTTAAGAGCGCAGAGAGTAAACTTACTGATGATAAAATCAAATTATTAGATAATCAAAAGATTATCAACCGTATGTACATACACCAGTTCAACTGAAGTGAATTGATAAGTATTGATAATCCTGAAACTTTATTTTAATTAGGAATTATTTGTTCTAATTAGGACTTAATGTGTCATTTTTCCATTGTAAAAATATAATGTATTATCCTTGACACCTCACATTACGTTTTGGTAAGCAACTCCTGAAAAGCACTACCTTTTTGCTCAGGAAGACTTAAAATTTTTATATTTAATTTTATCTAAGAATCGTCACATAGCATCTATATAATATCTGGGTATATTTAGGAATTGTAAAGGTATAATGCAACAATGTAAGTAAATTTTAAGAGAGTTTATACCAGTAAAAATATTTTGAAATCCACAGAAAATTAAATCTGCAAAGGAAATAAAGCCTAATGGATGATCTAAAGTCAAACCTGAGACTTGAGGTGTTCAAAAAGTAGTCTATTATCTCAAGAGTGGTGACATTTAATGATGTGCAAAGCTTGAAATCTGTTCAACGTCTGGTTCTTGAGAAAAATCTGAGTGCTACATAAAAACGCTGCATGAAAACGTTGCATTCTTCAGCTTATCTTTGTATATAAAAATGTAGGATTATGTAAGATGAAGATTTTGAAATGATTCACAGTAATTTAATTCATAAAGGCTTGGCCATCATCAATGGAACAATAAGTAGAATGTGGCCTCCAGCGTGCATGTTTAGCATTCGCTTCTTCCTCATCTCATACTTCACTCCTTGCCCTTCAGCCCAACCCACCAGATCCCTTAGTGGATGCTGGAAATAGCTACGAAACCTTCGGAGATAACACATTACATGACACTGCTGCGCTGGATTTAGGCATGAGTAAAGCCTCGTTAAGTCATCAGGCCTCAAAAATTTACTTAAACAGCACGAATTCGAACTTTTGAATGCTTGTGAGCGATTGGCTTCGCATTTGCTGCACGATGATGAGTCATACCCGTGAGGTGGAGTTGGAGTAGTACAGATGACACGCAACAAAGAATTTCAAATCAATTCGAGACGCTACAGCCATTTTTACGCCATCTCTCGAGACTCGTGTGACGCAAGCAACACGATTGTATTCTTGAATCTGCGGTCACCTCATAAATATGCCAAATCCCGCTTTCTTCCCTAAGCAGGTGTGAAATTCAAGCTTGAAAACTGTTGTCTCCTCCCGTGATACTAGCATTTCATTGTTCGGGAGCTTTTCAAGTTAAAACTTATATGATTCAGAAAAATAGCATCTCATTTATTCTGAAATATAAGACAACATAATGATGAATAAAGATCTCGTAGTTTTTCACTTAAATTGTATTTGACTCCGCGTTTAGTTTCGATGATTTACATCCTGTTCAAGAATAGATTAAATAATACATTAGATAAGGTCTTCACGCACCGAAGTGAAGCCTGATTTTTTTGCAAAAAAATTATCCACCTAACATGGATGTCACGCGCAATTTGTCAATTGATTTTATGCTAATAATTTTTTATTATTACTTCAGTGAAAAATATAAGATTTACAAACAATATCAGCAATATATGCCACTAAGGAAAGAAGTTTTATGAACTTCCTAAATTTTATATATGTATGGTGAAAGACGACTTTGTATAGCTGCGCCTAATTTGTCAAATAGATGGCCAGTTAAATTATCACAAATCACCAGTTTTTGTCAGTTAAAACAGAAAAATAAACTGTTATTTTTAGAGAAAACGGATTTTTGTTCTGAATAGGATATTACTTAATGTGTCATGGTGAGTCATTCAGGGCATTTTTAGATCGTTTTCATTTTGCATACATTTAGATAAATCAATACGGTATACCGGGACGATGACGCTACTAATATCTATGGTTTTGGCGTATTAACTGCACAACTGATACATTCAATATGGCCGATTGTGTATTTTAATGCTTTCAATTATGCTTTGTATGCTTATGCAATTATGCTTATGATTATGTATTTAATGCTTACAATTCAATGTCCTGTGTTATCATATCGAATGTTTTAATCTATTCTCTTCTATAATCCATGTTTTCATGTGAAGGTAAAGTAACAGCACGTTGCTATGATCGTCATTTAAATTAACTATCAATTTATGAGTAAGATTTACCGAAAGAAGCCAATTACCTTTCTTGCCCTTCATCGCTTACCCAACATCTTCTCTCCTGCCACGGCCTTAAGCATTCCCTCACTCCTTATTATCAGTTCAAACAACCCACTCTGCCTTCTCCTAACCTCCTACAGCAGTTTTCTCTCCTCGCCCATCATTCCGTGCACTTCTTCGTTCGTCTACCTTTCCTCCCTGCGCAACATATCATCCCATACTCCTTTTCAGCCAAATCTCAAACTCCTGAAATCTACTCTCATTTTCCTTCTATAGCATTCAGGTTTTCGAGCCTTACTCCATAGCATAGAATGGAACAAATAATATCAACATAATAGTATTTATAAAAATTAATCGGGACTTTCCAACCCTTGTTTTTAACCGAATCCACTGGAGTAGACTCTACTTAATAAGATTCAACCATAACGATATAATCTACAAAATGAGAAGTATCAGGCGTGACGTGGTGAAAATTCAACATAATGAAGACAGAAATTGCAATTTCCAACTGATAAAATTGGACCTAGGTTTCGATGTAGTACATCATCATGCTCCACTTCGTAGATGATATCGCAGTCATAGCAGGAAGTCGAGATGTTCAATGAAATTTAAATATCACTGAACGCAATGGACCAAATTCTTAAATAAAATAACATGGACATAAATAAGAAGGTTAAAATCCCAGAATGCGGTAGAGAGAAGCTGAATGCAGATGTCACAACAATAGGAGAGAAACTAGAGCAAGTGTAACAAGAAATTCCTTCACCTATGTCAGAAGTACCATCACGTATGACGAAAGAAGTATAACAACGGACATCAAGCGTGGAATAGCCCAAGCTAAGAAAGTGTTCATGATGAAATGGCAAATACTGTGTGAAACCATTTGTGTGGAGCGTGGCGCTCTATGAATCGGAAACATGAACCACTGGAAAAACAGACCAGAAAAGATTAGAAGCACTCGAAACCGGAGGCGGATGATGAAGATCAAATGGAGGAATAAAATAAGGAATGAAGAAGTATACAGAAGAGCAAAGGGCAATATGGAACACTATACAGAGAAGAAAAACCAGATGTATTTGGCACACGCTGAGACACAATGTGTTTGTGAAGAATATTATTGAAGGAAAAAATAGAGGGAAGAGTTCCAAGAGGATAAATAATAAGTCAAGGGATAAATACATAGACCAAATAAAGGGGGAAGTACATAAGCACTACCAGGGGGTAAGGGAACTACCATCATACAGAAAGGATGGAGGGTTGTAGTCAACCAATCTTAGGATTGAACGACCAATGATTACAAAAACATAAATTCCTTGCTATCGCACACAAGATGGCGATGCGGTAATAAAAATTTGCCACATGAAATAAGGGCATGAATCAACGTGAAAATTAAAGGTGGAATCACTGCCCGAATGATTAATCGTAATCACCGCTGGCCTTGATGAAAAAGTGGTTAATCGGATGATGGGAGGATAAGTAGGTCAAATTCCGAGCAAGCCGGATGAAACCATGATAAAAATGGAAAGAAAAAGCTTAACTCCGTGTTTCCGAGGAGTTAGGAGTTGTGTGCGGATATCAACCCATGTTCGCGGGACTAAACATCCTGAATAGATGCGACACAAAGAAAAAATGTTCGCTAAAAAGGCTATTACCTCAGAAAAGTATATCCTCATTCATTTTTATAGGCATTAAACTCACGCCAAAGATGACTCACTACCTTTTAGGGAATGTTATTTTATCTTCATTTTCCAGTTTAATTCTGAGATTTCTCTTATTCAAACTGCATAATGACCCCTTAAGAATGAAAATCTCAAAGCAGAGTTTGTGCATAGCTACATCAAATTACCTATTACACGACTACACCATCTCCAGTGGTATATTCAAACTCTCAAAAGCACTTCTTGATAAAATTTTCAATTAAAGACCTTCCTACCTTCGTTGAATTTGTTACCTCACAACTTCATTCACATAACCAAGAGTAATATCATTATTTCACACCGTGATTACTTCTGTTAACACCCAATAGAAAAATTAAGTATCTAGTAAACTTGAGCTCATAGGCATGGATAAACATCAGATTACCTATTTCCGTTACCTTATTACATTATATAATGCTTCTGTTGATGCACTTATTCATCTAAAGTCTTCCCAGAAATGCATTAGTGTAGAACTTTTCTACATTGAATACTTAAACTATTCATCATCATCAGTAGTCATTGATCCAAATAATGGTTTGCTGCAGATCTTCACCCTATTCTCCTATCAGCTAACCCCTTCATTACTATTTAAGTTTTCATCTTGATATACCCCGTAATTTTCTTCGCCTATTCCATTCGCGGACTTCCACTGTGATTCTCCACATTCATTTCTCCTTCCTCAACCGTTTTCAATAGGCTATTGTGTCGCATAATGTATCCAATAAGTTTGTAACTTCTTCTCAGAGTTTTTATCATACTTCTTTTCGCTCCAACTCTTCGTAGGACTTCGTCGTTGGTGTTTCTCTCAGTCCATTTTATCTCCATCATTCTACGATAACATCACATCTTCATTGCTTCCAATTTCGTTTGCTCTGTAGTGTTTTCAACATTTATTTTTGACTTGTTATTCCTCAATTCTTAAGAGATTCTGTGAGGTCAGTTGTTTTTACTTGGTGATAGACGAGGTGCGTTGGCGGACTTTCGATATAAAAGAAGGAAACATTAAGTAATAGAGCAAACAATAATAATATTATTTTGAAAAAAATCTATATCGATGCTCTCACAATTTCATCCTCATTGTTAACCTTGATGATGGTGGAGGAACATCGAAATTGAAGGGTTAAAAATAAAAACTGCATGGAATATTACAAAATGTATTTTCCCTCCATTATGCTATTTTTTACTCAGTAACAGCCTCCCTTCCTACGCTACCTATGTTAGTCGACAGTAGCGTCTGCATATATATGTTTTCATCGGAATAAAAATAAATGATTTGACACGGCAAATCAGAATAAAGCGATGCATTCAACTCTCAAGCCGAAAATAGTTTCGTAAATAACTCCGCCGTCACCACTTCTATTCAGACGGAGAGATATGAAGCGTTTATAGAAACAGCACGTGTGAAAATTTTCCATAAGCTTCCTCACTATCCGTGCAAAGGTTTCCCGTCCCACATGGCGAGTTGCGGGACAATATCGATCTGTTTGGCGGAGAGGGGGAGTCTCGCGTGGAACTTTCGCATTCACGAAATGGGACCGCGCCGCGATATAAATACAAACGGTAAATTTAGTGAAGCCACTGCAATTCAGTCCTCCGGACGGGGGAGCGAGCCTCCAAGGGGATTTCTACGAAGATGAATTTGTTTCGCCGGCTTGTGAGGATTCGCAGGCGCGCAAACCGAGGTGACCGATGGAAAACGTCTGAAAACCATTCTGCAATTGACGTAAGCCGAAAAACTTCAAAGGCATATTACTAGAACAAATTAACGATGAATGAGCTTAAGCAATTAACGTGAAAGTACCAGGGGACCCAGCTTTGCTCTGTACAATATATGGAATGATTATTTTTAAATAAAATGGAAATGTATGTTATATAATACGATTTTTAATCTTTTTATACATATCGTCAATAAAAAATCTCATTAACAATCGCTTAAATAGGTATTCTGGCTGCAGAGCCAAACGAAAGTAACGGAAGTAGCCGCCTATGCATTTCTTATGGGAATTTGGGCCCTTTTATTTCTGCATAAAACAAATTTTTCGCGAATATGGAATCTTTATCTACCAATCGATTCCTCATACCGCAAAACCCTCAAATGCCGACATTCGGATAGATCGGATGACTGGCCTTCGATAAAATCATTACACAGCATGTACATATATACAATTATTGGTCACTTTATAGTATAGGATTCATGTAATGATAAAGATATTATATAAAATGGAATATATAAAAAAAAAGATCGTAATCTCCTTCTGATGTAGGTGACAACTATTTACCAATGGCGTCAAGAAGCCCACGATTTAGCGTCCCTTACGGTGGACGGAGAACATTACTTGATGTGCCCTCCACATGGCACCCTGTGCAACAACAACTAGTGAGGGAATCACTATCATACCGATATTTTACCAACCCCAGGATACAACGGGTTATTTGATCATGAGCACGAAATTAGTGACATAGACCACAGAACGGAGAGGTTCAAAATTTCATTTTCTCCGCGAATTACTATAGACCATAATACTTGCGATTGATTCTCTGTAATTATGCGGTTCATCAGGTAGCGTAACTCATTAGTTGACTTGCTATCCAATGCTTCTTTCCTAATACTACTTACTTAGGCTGTACTAACATGCTCGTATGCTTAGTGTGCAACTGATGTCTTTACCCGTGTATGCATTTTTATCGTGTACCAATACTCGGAGCTCCTATAACATTTACTTATAGCATATAGCAATGTGTATTCAGGTGAAAATTTACACCCTGACACATTTTCATGTATTTGCGTAATGAATTTATACTAGGTAGTTTCTATAAAATTTGTAGAATACACTGTAAAGCATGTTGGTAAAATTTCACCTCCTGTCCCACATTCTTGAGTTGCCATGAAGGGTACTACCCTAATAACACATAATATATGTACAAGATATCACGATAATCTCTAAAATGTCTTCTACTTTTATCTAGGAAACATCTAGTAATTACTTATAGCAATATTTTATATATATATTGTAGATATTTGAATATCTGCTTTTCCTATATCTACAAAATATCAGTAAAAGGTATTTTCTATGAATTACTTCACGTTTTCTTCATAATTCTTGAAATATAAAAAAAAACTTTTTAAAGAAATTCACAACTATACTTTCCACAGAAATATTTTATTTACAGCCCTTGAATCGCTGTTACATGCTTTTTTGACATTCTTGCAATCAATGCCGCAAAGAAGGCTCTTCGAAGAAATACATTAAGGAAAGTGTATAATTTAGCATATTAATAACTGTTTATAAATTCATATTTTCACTTTCTTTTATTTTATGAAGACTCCCGTACACTCTACCCTAAGAAAAATTATTAGCACTATGGAAATTCAATAAGTTTGCTTACTATGAAGCATAGTGATACGCTTAGTGTAAAACAATATCTTTGAACTCAGGTAGCCGAACTACGTATTATCTATGCGTATAAAAAATCTTCAAGATCTACATGACATTGAGGACTTACTGTAGATATTTCGTCGGTATTTCGTGCTGGGTGGGTATGCAGATGAATTAAGGATCGTGATTCCACTGAAAATATCTTCGCCACTGCAGCTAGAGACTCGAGCCCAGGGCTCCAGGGATGAAACACCGGCACTATAATCGCTAAATCAATCCGATCTCAAGGTGAAAAAGTTCCCGTTCGTCTCCGGTTTGACGTCCATTGTGGACTGGGCTTTAAATCCTCAGCGTCCACCGAAAGAAAAGATAACGGGTCCAGTCAGTGCGAGGCCAGCCTGCAGCTTCAGCCGACAGAGCCACGCGATCCACTCAACAGCCGCCTAACCTCTGCCTCCTCCTTCTGCGCACACCCAAAAACTCGCCACCGCCTTCTTTCAAAACTTCTTATACGAAGGCGTTGTCAGAGCGTAAACACCTCCCGTCTTCCATTCTTGGCCGCATTCTTCCTTCCGTGCCGCGGGCTAGACTTCGCCTCGGAAGAAGTAGTAGACTCCGGGCGGCTTGAGAACCGGTGTAACACCACTAAACTTCCTACGGTGATAACTCACATGCTGGTGCTAAGTTCGGTAACATTTGTCTGGCCAGTAGGTTGGTCGGTTATTTGGGAAGACGACTGAGAAATATGGTCGTTTTCGCCATTATGGATAGGTGAGTAGGTAGGTAAGGAGACATTCAATTACCTACGCACGCAAGACGTTTTGGGGAGAAGAGGGGTTGGGCACTTCTTACATTGTTCTACGGAGGAGGGTGTGGGGGTCCTAGACCATCTAACGCAAGATTTTATTTACTCGTGAGATCGTATTTGTATTACTTTTTTTATAATCGTCGCCCGGGAAAACGTAATTTTAATACCGCAAACATGGCGTAGTTTCCCTCTTGTAAAGGTTTATAAAAAAAAGTACATATTCTGTTCAAGTACCGAAATTTTAAGCAAACAGCTGTTGTTACGGGTTCATGTTTCAATTAAAGCATTAAACTGGCATGCCTGGCGATGGGAGAGTTTAATCCCTCCTGAAAAAGATCATAAAAATCCTTACTTATATTTTACGCAGTGAGCATTAACAATATCCCACAATAGTACCTGGCCTTTTCTCTGTACCTCCTTTTTGTACATAATTTCAGGAAATTGCGCTAAATAATGCATGCTAACCTCTATAAGAACGGGAGGGGAAGGAAAACGAAGTTCACGAAATCTTACTCTGTCTTCTATAGTGTGGAGGGGGATTAAAAAGCTTCGAAAATCGCCTTACGTAATAACTGAATGGTCCCTAAGGGAAGAATTTTTATGGGAATGGAGGGAGGGTGGAAAGAAACCCGGCGTCGGCATTAGTCTGCTCTTGGCGAGGTCTGTGGTGGGCTCAGTTTTTAATCGGGCCAGGTCCCTTGAATTGTGTTTTGAGAAAAGCGCATAGAAAGTTCCGTATCGTAAATCCGGAATCGTATTCCTCTCGTAAATCAGTTGTACTCAGTGCTCTCGAGAACTGCTGCCATGCAGAGGCAAGTATTCCAACTTCGAACTTGGTTCTCTCTTGCGCTAATAAATATAAGACTATTCATTCCATGCAATGAGCCTTTCGTATATTTCTCATTAAGACAGTTTCACTTGCTTCGAAAGTCTATTAAAGCAACTTTAACGGCGGTGATAGCACTTACAGGAGATAACGACCGACAGCTGATGTAATTTGTGCACACCTGGAGTCAACATAAGCCTACTCCAAAATGAATGGCGCCAATGAGGAGTCAACGTCAGCCTAATCTTAACTGAAGGGAACAAGAGGTCCACCGTCCCATTCGACGGACGGAGTAATGTACCCACGAAAGAATATACTGCACGGTTCACCGGCCCTCTTGGACATTTTTGTCACTTAGCAATACGCTTTCAGTGATGACACGGCTAGTTTTGTGGGAAGTAAAAGTAAAATGCTGAATTATCACATTAGGCTACGAATACACTTAAAAGACTTTCTCTAGCCTGTGAAGTCGACTGCAGCTCATCATTTCTATTGAAGTGATGCATTTTCGTTTCAATAGTTACGATTCTTTGCTAATAGCTGCGATACTTCAGATGTGTTCGTAACAATATTTCTTCAACGTTTAACCCTGGAAATATCAGCCTATCATACCAGATTTCCAAAAAACTACATTTTTCGGACAGCAAAAATAAAATATGCATTTTCTACTCAATTTATCTTCGTGCAAAAAAGTTTTACATCGTACAAAATTACACAAACTTCATGACCCGGTTTGCAATGCTTAACCATCATCTTCGGGCCAGACTTTACGCTCTTCCGATCGTGAAATTTGTGGTATTCTGTAGTTTTGTAGAAGTTTCAACACGAAAATAAATTTAGTGATGGAATAGCATAAAATGCCAGAAGAATATATTTTACGCATGTTTTCCTGCCTCAGGCCACGAAATTTCAAGCTTATTAAGTGAAATAAACACGTGGAAACGTACAATTTTGTTGAGATTATGAGATATACGTCAAGTCTTTCCTTAAGTGAGACAAATATGAAAAATAATATCTTATAAATCATTTCATGGAGATACATCCTGTACAGCTGCAACAAGACGAATGCGAGGAAAGTCGGAATCGCACCATGTTCGTTTTTTCCATCCTCTAGGAAGGAAATACATCCGCCGGACTAGCTTCCTATAAGGACAGGCTTTCGATATGAAAAAAGATGGAGAGTTTTCACGTAGCACGCATGTCTTATGCATGCGCTCGCGAGCTTACGTACATATATGTATTAACACACCGACTCATTCCCGCTGAGGGGGGAGCTGTGTATACCCACTGGAGACGCACGCCGAGGAAGCAGAAGAAGAAGAAACCTCAAGCAATGGACATATAAGGAACGGAAGGACTGACTGCCTTTCGCGGGAGTCAGGGAGCGCGGAGTTGAGTACGAGAGGGAGGGAAGTAGCGAAGAAGGTATAGAGGAGAGGGTGGGGGAGATACAGCGACTCTCCGACTAATACCTTTCCTTACGTCTATTGAAGTCTCCGGGTGGATCGACGAGAAAATTCGAAAGATAACGGTCACATTTGCCCTCGGTCCGTGCGGATATTCCGCGTAATAAGTCCCCCCCGCGGAATCGAACAACCACGTGTTTCCAGCCCAAGAAAGCTGGCTCCGGTTGAAAAGAAAAATAGTTTTCCCTTGTGTTTGTTTTTCTTTTTTTTTGTTCGGTGTTTTCGTCTCTCCCCTTCGATTCCCCCACCACTCACCTTAGTCGCTAGAGCGTTGGCGGAGTTGCTCCTCCCACCCGGTTCCGGCGACGGTGCTGCCGCGGCGGCTGAAGCAGCAGCGGCGTCCTCCCCCCCTACACCGCACTTCCCCTCAGCCGGTCCGTGACCCCTCGCCACCTCCTCTTCTTCCTTCTTCCCGACCTCATCTCTTCTTCCTACACCACCACCGGCTGCGGAAACACCTCCATCCTCGACTGCCTTGCCTAACTCATCTGACGCTACCCCTTTTCCGGCCCCTGGAACGTCATCAACATCATCATCCTCCGGTTTCCACGCACCTCCCGGAGTATAAGAGCCTCCCCCGGAGCCCAGACCGTCCGGAACGTCATCGGCTTCCTCTATAGCGTCCAAGAGGTTGTTGAGACTCGCGTCGTCTGCGTCGGCCGCGTCCAGAGTGGGCGGTTCCACCGCCATCCTGGGGACTGTGGGCGAAGGAGCGAAGCAGAAGGCTGAGGAGGAGGAACAGGAAGACGCCGAGGAGGAAGCGGAAGGCGTCGGCGAATGTGCGGACGAAGGGTGTAGAGACGGCGAGGAAGATGACCGACCTCTGCTGGCCTCATCGTCTGCATCTGCAAAAGGGATACTCTCGGACGACGCGAAGATGCCCCCGCCGATGACCTTGTACTGCCCTTGGCGCGGGGGCAGGAGCAGGTGGGGTCGGCGCCCTGGGGCAACCGCGGAGCGCAGGGAGGAGGGCAGGGAGTCGTCGGGGATCGAACCCGTGACCCCTCCGCGGGGAGGATTGATGTCAAGTCTCCTGGAGAACATCGTGCGCGCTTGTCGGGTTTCGAAGAACACCCTCTCAAACTCAAAACCACAACACGACGACCTTCCCCGTGCACCACGGGGATTTTTCCCAAAAACCGCAGGAGTGCACCAGATTCAGGTGACGCGTAGCGTTGACAAGGGCATCCGCAGCTTTGGCATTTGCTTGAGCTCAAACTCGTCGACACACCACGGCATGGGTGAATGAAAAAAAAGCAAACTTCACACTCATTAGCACACACAAGGCAAACTTCACACGGACACATTCACAACACTAAAAAAGAGATTCCCGGTGCGAAAACACACGCGAAACAAACTAACAGGATGCACTGCCTTCGGACGTCGATATATATACGTAAAATGGAACACACATCCAAAACACAAACCGCAGTAGAATACGTTATAGCACGGGCACGTAAATATATTTTGAAAAATACACAACTCTGGGAGAACCGAGTGCTTCTCGTGCTTTTTAAATCAGATACAATCGGAGCACTCGTCAGTAAATTACACCCCACAACCTCTTTCAATTAAAGAAGGAAAAAAATGGTTAAAAAAAGTAGTCACACCACCACTACGAGGGAATGTTTAGACCGCTATCTATCCATGAATGTGGGGGAGGAGAAGACATTCCCCCGCATGTTATATCCCGTTGTGTGAGTGCCGCTTTTGTTTTTTTCGTCGTCGTCGTAGTTACGAACAAAATACGAACGAACGAGCGCACGAAGCACGTTGGGGACCCGCGAGGTACCTTTCGACCCCACCTGGTAAAACACACGAAAAGCGTCGCGGCGAAGACAACCGGAGCAAATCGACCGCGTCGTTCGGACGGCGCTGCGCTTTTGTTCTGGACGAAAGCGGAGAGTCAGAAAGACACGATCGTCGTCACACGCAAAAAAAAAACTCCACGCCCGACACCACCGTGACGTACACTCGGCGCGACCACACTAGCCGCGTGAATTTTTACAAATACGAATAGACAAAAAATATGGAAACTGTCATCGTGCACCCCACTGATTTAAAAAAAAAACACGAATCAAAAACCAAGTGACTCCACTACAAACACGCAAAGCGCTTCATGCGGACACTTGAAACACTTTCCACGTAATGAAGTAGCTCTCGCAAACGGAAGACTGATGAGCAGAAAGTTATGTCACATATGTAGTTAAGACTACAGGAAGGAATAGTGAGATGGGATGGAGGAGAAGGTTATGTTGTGAAAGTGAAAAAGTCTTCCTCCTCTGAAGGTCAGCTTTGCCGCATGGAATAGCAAGCACATTTCGCAGGTGTGAGATAGATGTAAACAAAGGCACACACCTGCTGCATTTCACTCGCAGCGAACAGTTTTCAGGAAACAGACCCCTTCAGTCACAAAATCGTGCACTGAAAGTCAGCCACGAACTTTTGCAAAAGATATACTTCACTTAGAAGAGCAGAAAAACATCCGGAACCCCACTGACAGCCGGCTATGAGCCGAGGAAACGATCATAAAAACTGAACTTCCCCATCTGGACAGAGAACAAATGGGCCCAAAAATCGCCCACTGCGCATTTGCCACGAGCTTTTGAGAGGGCTGCACTTCGCGAAGAAAAGCCGGAAAGCATCCAGGTCAACACCGAAAGCCGGCTCAACGTGAGGAAAAAAACACTCACAGGAAAAGCGAAGATTAATTCATTTTCTGCTTTGCTAATCGTTAACTCCGAATCTATGTCAATATATTTTGCGACAACTGTACTTCTCGCTGTGAGGAGTACAATGTAACAAACAAAACAAAACCGTCAGGCCGGCTCAACGAGTGGAAGAAAACGCTCACAGGACTGACATGGGATGATTCAAACTCGATATCGCAAATCGTTAACTCCGAAACCACCACGTTATTTTGCGACGATTGTACTTCTCGCTGTGAAGAGCAGAATATAGGAATCAGGACAGAAGGCTCAACGCGGGAAAAGCACTCACTGGCCTGGCTTGAACTGACGAGTGATTCAAACACGACTTCGCAGCCCGGGCCGGGTTGAAGGGGAAAAAAACAGGCAAAGCAGTACGCGACATTCAACTCGGATGGTCGGGAGATGGAAGGATAGTGTGTGGAGTGGGGAAGCGAAAAAACGATCACGAAAGCGTCCGACCGGCCGGTTTCCTGAGACTCGACTGACTCTTTATATCCTTTCCTCTTCTCTTCCTTCCTCGCCTCCTTAGTCCCACCTCCTCCTTATAACTCAACTCCCACTACCACTACTACGGCTAAGTCTTCTTCTCGGCGGGCAAGACCGTAGTGTGTGCGGTTCGTCGTGCTTGGGACTTCTTCGTCTTCTTCGTGGGCCGGTCACGAGTGCATCATCCCCCCCGATGGGTCCACCCACCCATGCGACTGGACTGAAAAACCACCCCGCTGCCATCGCCCAACCGCGAGAAATCCAACCATTGTTGAGGGGGGGGGAGAGAAATCGGGCGGGGAGGGTGGGAGGATGAGCTGGCAGGTAGGAAGGGGAGGTAGGGGGGGATCCAATGGCTCATGGGATGAGGAATTGAGGGGAGGTAGAACTGAACTGACTCTTATACCACCACCTCACAACTTGCGGTGTTGGTCTCTGCTACCTTCTCCTCTTACTCCCCCTCCCCTCCACTGCGGTGGGATGTAAGGGGAGGGGGAAAAGTGAGTAAGATACGGAGAGAAGAAAGGGGGAAAGAGTGGGAGGTGAAGAGGTGGGGTTGAACTATAAAAGGAGTGAGCTAGGGGAGGCAGGAGGGTGTATAAATGAGAGGGCCAATGAAGAAGAAAGAAGGGGAAGGGTAAGGCAAAACAAACCGTTTCCTCGCGAGCGAATTTCGAGCAGATCGTAAAGGAAGTGTGAGTTGAAGTCTCGCAGAGCGAAGAAATATCGCTCAGGAATTCGCGTGAAACTTCCCCGATTCTATAGTGGGACTCCCGGGGCGTCAATTAATGAGGGCGTGCCACACAACACATCCATTCCTTCTTTGTTCCACGAACATCAGAAGTCGTCAATCCTAAAACCTGGTTTTCTGCCGTTTTCAATACAAGTTTACCAAGTAACGTTTTTTTTCTTCATTAATATATATTTAAACATCACATTTTACGCTTTGAGGAGTCGCAGAGCGAAGATCATTTACAATAACCAATCAAGTATTATCCATACACTAGCTGTAACCCGTCAAAAATTATTTTTTAGATTATTAGTCTTTTATTTAGAAAGTTTACAATCAGAGAAGAATCAGGCGTGATGTAACTTGGCATTTAGTCTTACCTGCATCCGAATCCGACGCCCGACCAGAAAATTGGAAGTCTCATAAAATCTAAATACATAGTAAAAAATTAAAGAAAATATAAAAAATATAAATTTACATGTAGTCTGATATGAATTTGTTGGGGTTGAATCTAGTATATATTTAAAATTATGAAAATGAAATTTGTCTCTTTGATGCTTTGACTTTTCAATTATCTATTACACATGGCAATACCATCGGTAACTGTCAAATGTGCTCCATACATCGTGTTGGTACTGCGGTTTGTCCAATTACTTAGGATATCACCACGTCGAGTCGAGTGGTTGGTGTTTTGTTTCTGTTCAACTTTATATTGTTGCATAATGTTATATACTGTGTTGGAATTTCATTACATTAGCTGTTATATTGTCACCGGAAATTTTTATTTCCTATTATTATCATTTATTTTTCTTGTGTTCCTTTTTATTCATTTGATGTCTATAATCTAGCCAGCTGTTGCTGCTATTTCTTGGTTAATCATACCTATGATGTTCCATATTCTACATAAAATTTATATTACATATCAAAAATTAAATATAGTTCCATATTCTGTATTTTTGCGAATTAGTGTATGCCGGTTATTGGTAAAATACATAAATAAATTAACTTTCAATGAAATTAGATCGCAGCTCTCCTGGCAGACTGACAGAAATTATACAACTAGGTAATTATATAGTGTTATAATTACATTTTAAATGCATGCTTTAATGGATGAATGTTTCGTAGGAACATGCACGAACCTTTCCCAATGCTATAGGGAGGCTTCCGGTTGTCAATTAACTGTAGCGATCCACATATCATATCCTTTCCTTCTTTATTACACTCTATAGTTTCATCCTTCACTTCAAGGAAGTATTTAGTGTCCATACTAAATAATAAATGTTGTTCTTTTCCATCAAATTTATTTTACGGTACAACGCGTGCCGCCGATCTTAAGTATTATCATGAACAAATTCAGAGTAAGTTTTGTTTATTGACCGTTGTTTGTTGCCGTAGATACAGGGTTGGTTTGGGTAAGGAGAAGGTGGTTATACCGTGGCTTGGAAGGGTGGTCGCGGTCAGATAGCTGGAATGGTAGTTTTCTCTTAAGGTTAGTGTAATCATCAACAGAAAGAGGTTATAGCTAGTTTTCCTTGAGAAAAACCAACCATTCAAGCCACACTTCCAAGCCACGGTATAACCGCCTCCTTCCTTACCCAAACCAACCTCGTAACTACGACAACAAACAACGGTCAATAAACCAAACTTACTCTGAATCTGTAGTACCGTAGTACTTGATGATGCCGTAGATCGGTAAAACACGTTGTACTGTAAAATAAGTTCTATGGAAAAGTACAAAGTTTATTATTTAGTATGAATTCGCCCCTTCTTTGTTCCACGAACATCAGCTGCCGTCTATCCGAAACCTGGTTTTCTGTAGCTTTCCACTACATTAAAATTACACCAAATAACGCATTTATTCCTTCGTTAATCAATATTTTTACATCATTGGATTTGATATTTTGAGGCTCTACGTGAAGGAAATGCTTACATGAAGAAATGAACATGTTTTGTCACGACAATACTTACGATAAAAACAAACCCAGCTCGAGAGCCAAAGAGAAGTAGAAAGTTGGTGTAAATAATCGATTTGATATTTTAAAGTTGTCAACAAAGATCTACGAGTTCTGGTAATCATGAAACACGAAAGAGTACCTTACTCCTGCGGATGGAGCCAGGTCGTGGCAATAAACTAACTCTTCCACAGAAAAGGGACTTCTGTGTCGCAACTACCACTATGTTTTGCTACCACTTTTAAGAGAAAGAGAAGAGAGAAAAATGGCGTTGTGATTTGAGCACGAGATTCCCATGTCGAGGACCATGTTCGAATCAAAGCGGTGGTGAAGATTCGTCAATGTAAAAACGATCCTAACTCGGGAGTCAAGTGTAGATAAATTCAAGAGTATCACTCCATCGTCGCTTAGGGCGTCAAATGTTATGAATAGAAACCTCTTAAAAAGTCATTCGATTTTTATAAGTGGAGGACTTCTTATGGATGGGGGGCATTATCGTGAAAGTCTAGCGTCACGCGACACCCGACTCCCGGACTGATAGAGAAGACGGAGAAAGCGATTGGGAGACGAAAGAGCCTGCTTGTGTAAGCGAGTATGAACTATACTTCATTGCGCATACGTAAAGAGTACTTTAATAGATAGACAACTGAGGAGAGGCGCTACAGAGCAACGCACTCACTTATCCGACTGTTGAGTCGTTGAATGGTTATGTGCATGGATACTAGAATTTAAGCGTAGCCTCCGAGATATACAGGCCGTAACACTACCCCTTCCACTTTTATTTAGTAGGGCTACGAAAAGCGCAGAAAATGCGCTTCCTGTATATTTCTTACGGCAAGGTTCAACAAAGTTAGGTAATTAAGTCTTGTAATATGCCGCATGTCAAGGTCCACGTTAGTTTCATAAAAAATATAATGCATTTGGAAAAGCATTTGTCTTATTTTCGCAGGGCTTTTTAATACAATTATTATTCTAAAACGGAAAGAAAAAATGTCGACGCGAATTTTAATTCTAATGCGATTGCATTAAATATACTTCCCTCACATTCAATTGATCGACAAATACGACCTGAAACCAAATTGGGTAGATTAAGGAGACAATTTGATTCAATGTTATGCAGATAATAAAAGCGCAAACAGATACTGATGACTTAACTTGATTCTGAGTGTCATGCGATTCAAATTCTCAGTGGAGGATGAAGGCGTCATATACTTCAGATCCTTCAAATGGGCTTTTAACTCTCCCCTTAGTTACATAACATACTTCTGTTCTCATGGTATGCAAAGTACTATTTGTTTAGGGACAAAATCCAATAAATGGCAAATAAAAATTGGTTTACTTTCAGTAGGCCTCCTTACATTTCGTGTACTTATATTGTGATAAAATCTTATTGCAACGATTTATGAAATACTGCAGCTATCGGTTATGATGAATCATCTCATTTAACAAAAATTTAAGGTAATAACCAAGTCTTATCTGCCATAATAACCTTTTATTAGATTTTTTTCAATTATCTCCGTAAGAACACACACGATTTTAGGCCTACTATTTGACAACAGATGACGATCGAAGTTCGGGTGTTCAGGCCTGTTTATCTCGGATGCTACGATATAAGGTAGTTTGAGCGAATAATCGCTTCTCCTAGAATTTGATGAATTTGGCCTAATTTTAAATAAAAAACTCTTATCTTTCCAATGATATCAAAATATCTACCCCTTGCTGAACTACTTTTCGAGCAATTTGCCTAAAAATACAAGCTATTTTATATGGGATAGATTATGGCTGTGCGCTCCAGAGGGAGAATATTGAAACAATTAGTTATTTTATAACAACTAGATTTCGTCGAAAAACTAACGGTGTGTATTTTATGTTTTCTCAACTATTTATATAAAAAATCTATTACTCACCATACTAATTTTAACGGAATCGCAAAACACCTGCTGTTTTGAAGGGGTTTCGGCCGTACGGCGGGAAAAAATGAGTCAAGTATGAGACTTATGTGCTTCATTCATTTACTTACTGAGAATTTTGGTCATATATAACTATATCTTTGCGCCATTAATATTACAATACTTATTTCATACTTCTTACAGTCGCTGAAATAAAAAAATAAAATTTGAATATGATCTTATGTAAGTATGGCGCTAGTATTTTAAATAAAATTTGACTGAAGTCAAACGCCATCAACCACTGGAAATGTATGCCAAAGTAAGGCCTAAAATGTACCAACTGTAATGGCAGAATCAGCGTCAAGAATCAAGACAAGTATGTTGCTTCCAATTTATTTCCACTTGATCCGATCCCCGGCAGACCAGTCCCGCCACCAACGCTCCTTAGCCTCTTCACCAGTATCATTTTCTCCAACCGCTCCCAAGTTCACGCCTCTGAACAGCTGTTTCGACGTAATTCGTCCTTGGACTTCTCCCCTCCCAGATGTGACCCCGCCATCGTTAACTCCGTGAAGGTTTCACACCGAATGTTACGCCTATAATCTCACCTCGCGATTAATTTCCCTCGTCATATAATTATCACCGCCTTCTATCATGGTAGCACTGGTGTAAAGGCCGTTTTACGCAGTACATTTATTTGTACAACCTATCGTGCGAACGCATGTATCAGGAAATTGTACCGTGTAAAACGGCAAATTGTGCGAACGCTTGTGCGAATGTATGAATGGCTGAACGGAAAATAGAACCTATTCTAATTCCATTCAGACAATCATACAATTTCGATCCGGTTTTATTCAACAGATGGCGCAGACATGGCGAAAACTGTGGTGCCTGTCTTACGATTGAAAATAAAGTTGTTTATAAAAAGGTTTAATTCTTTCCGGTCGAATAATATGAGTAGCTATTTTCCTGTGAAAATAATCTTTAATGAGTAAATTCTTCTCGGGCTCTCCACCGGTCTAAACTATTCATAATTGTTGACGTTTCTAGAGACGGCTCGTCGCTCATTCTCAAGGCAAGAATTGATTACGTCGGTAATTATGAATAGTTTGAACCAGTGGAGAACCCGAGAAGAGTTACTCAAAGTTGCTCAAATGTTTACATCGTCATTTCGTCGTGTTATTTGGTGTTCTGGTTTTTCCGTGTAATCGCGATCTTTGGGTTTTTGTCCTTTTCCTCCAAAATTATGACTGGTCGCGCCCTCAAGTAGAGTTATTGATATCCCGCGTGATATAATAATAATCATTTCATTTCTGTTGGTTAGCAAGTAACATAGAAATCGTTAAACAAAATACATGAAAACACTGGTACAAATACATAGGAGAGAAATTTGGAGGGACTAATGAAATGTGTCCCGTGTTCCACTATACCACTTGATAATAACACTTTGTCACACACACAAAATAAACCTACGAAATGAGTCTATCAAGAGTGGAGATCCGGCGAGAAACGTCAATGACTTGTCGCACTAAAATCCAGAAGAGAAAAAACGAAACGATGCAAAGGTCGAATATAAAGCCAGAGAGAAGAGTCCAAGAGAGCTTTGTCTAAACCGGGAGAATAATCAGTAGGCAGATGGTCGAGTCGAGGTTCCGAATTTCAGGTGATCAGCTTTTCAAGGTGTCAAATACGTGAGTGAAACATATGTTCATGAGTGAAATATAAACATGATAAACAAAACAGCAGCGAATTCCGATCGATTTCTACCGCTAAACTGCACGGAAAATTGTGCGTTTGCACTCATCGTGTAAAGCGACATTCAGTCTGATTCAGTCGTCCGTACAATATTTTCTTGAACACTTGACTGTATATATGTGTTCGGACGATAGATTTTATAAATAAATGTACCGTGTAAAATGGCCTTAACACCGTCACATCGACAATCACAATCAAATCCTCTCTTGAGTCAAATGACGGGGCCAAATCGAATGAGTTCTCAGAACGTATATAAATCCTTTGCGATGCAAGCTTCTCGCCGCGGATGAATAAGATTCTGAACATCAAGTTCGTTTGAGAAATGTGCAAAAAGTGAATCGTACGTCAATCCCAAGCATGGTTTACTGCAGCCCTCTACTATCCCCACTACTCCGCTAGTTCTCCTGTGCTACACGTCCTGTTATGGCTCATCATTATCATTATCAGTAGCCATCAATCCGAAGATTGATTTGCAGCAGCTTTCCACTCCAATCTCCAGTCAGCCAACCACTTAATTCCTACATTATTCTCCACTTTGATAATCTTCATATTTTGCTGAATATATTCCACTCCTGGTCTTCCTATATAATTCTTCCCATTCATTATCCGTCCAATATTGTCTTCAACAGGCTGGTGTGTCGCAAAATTTGTCCAATAAGTTTGTATCTCCTTCTTCGCAGAAATATCATCATGCTTCTTATCTCCCCAACTCCTCGTAAGACTTCTTCGTTAGTGATTTCCTCCGTCCATTTTATCTTCATCATTCTTCGGTAACACCTCATCTCCATTGCTTTCAATCTCTTTTGCTCTGCATCTGCAACTGCCCATGCTTCACTGCCATATAAGAGCATGATTCAAATATATGTTTTAATTAAGTGCTTTCTTACTTTCAGGCTTGTGTTACCATCTGTCAACAGACTTCACTTCTGGTAGAATGCCTTCTTTGGCAGGGCTATTCTGCTCACAATATACTTCTTGCTTCTTCCATCGCTGGCGATCCTGCTTCCCAAATAATAATAAAATCTTCCACTTGCACAAGTTTTCCCTGCCAAAGTTTGACAGTGATTCTTCCCTCTTGATTTCTTCCACAAACTATAATTTTGTTTTTCTTAACATTAATCTTCAATATGTATTTAATCGTAGTTTTATTAATACAATTCAACATTCTCGTCAGATCTTTCTTCTCCTCAGCCAGAATTGCTATGCCATGATCAAAGAGTAGCAAAGAATTTTTCTCCATGTGCATTTATTCTTGTTTTTAATTTTTCCTTTATTACATACTTTTTCAATGTAAGTATATATTAAAGATCATGGTTGACAACGCCTATCCTTTTCGTTCCCCTTTTCTCACTAGTGCTTCCCATGCATTTCCGCCACATTTAATCACTGCCAGCTGTTCCTCATATACTAGCTTGCATCTTACTCTCCTGTCATAAAATGACACTCATATATGCTCTTCAGTGTAGTCAGAATTCTTATCCAATCCTCAATGTCAAATCATTTCTCTAGAACAATGAACCAAATATATGTTGGCTGGTCCTTCTGAATGTTCTTCTCTATGATAAGTCTCAGGGCTTAAATAGCTTCGCTCGTTCCCTTACTTTTCCTGAAATCGAATTGGTCTTCGTCCAGGAATTCTTTCATCTTCTGCTCCATTCTCAAGATGATAATTAAGGTCAGAATTTTAAATTCATACGCAGTTAGGCTAATTTTTTCTAAAGTCTTCGCATTTATCGGATCTTTTCTTCTTCGGGATACAGGTGATTACATTCTTTTTAAAGTCTGTTGGTATTTGCTCACTAGAATAAACGTGACATATAAATCTGTATAGCTTATTCATGGTCCTCAATCCTACACACCGAAGGAACGAGGGGATTTTGTCAACGCCTGCCGCCTTTCTCTCTCTCAAGTCCTTTACTGCAGCATAAACTTCTGATATTATTGAGGAGTATCCTTTTTCATCTTCATCCACAGCGTCTTCACCTTCTAGTATACAGCTATTCAGTTCTTTGCCGCAGTAAATTTTCTTCAGGTACTCGTCTCATCCTTTACTTTGTGCTCATTTTCAATAAGACTTTCATTGCCTTCACTCCGAATGATATAACCCTTAATCCGAGGTTCTTTGAAATAACTTCTCACAGCTCTGTAAGCAGTTACAGCTTTTTCCTAGGGGAAATAGCCTTCCACCTCTTTTCATAAGTTTTTCATCCATTTTACTCTGGCCTTCCTTGCTTCATGGCTGATTGAATTTATTTTTATTCTTTTTTATCTGCTGTCCTTCTTCTGTTTTCGAGTTTTTGGACTTATCTTCTCATCTATTAGGTTCAGGACTTCCTGTGTAATCCATGGCTTCCGATTCTCTGTTTTACTCCTTTCAATTTTCACCTCTGCTGACTTAAGAATTCCTTTTTTGATCCTTCGCCATCTCTCTTCGATTGATCCTGTATTGTTTCCATCGTCTTCAGATTTGTCTAGACTACTTAGATAGGCCAATCTGTGTTCTGTTACTCTCAGTCTTTCCACCTGCCAGCGATTCTTCGTTGGCCTCTTTAGTTTTCAAAACTCGAGCTTACATTTTATCATGTTCAAACTGTGGTCCCTGTCAATATCCGCACCAGGGAAGCTCTTGCAGTCTTTTACTTGATTCCTAAATCACTGTTTCACAGATCAAGACAAGATGTATGTATAGACAATTTACAATCTTTCTCTGTTTCCTGGCATTTTCCACGTGTATCTTCTTCGCGGATGTTTGCCAAATAATGTACTTGTGACGACAAGGCCATTTTATAAGCAGAACTCAATTAGTTTCTCTCCCCTAACGCTGCGTTTTCCCAAATCTAACTTTCCTGCAGTCTGATCTTCTTGGCCTTCCCCTAAAACCGCATTCCAGTCTCCAAGGATAAAAAAGTTTTCATCCCCTTTCACATTCCTTATCACTTCCTCTCTTCCATCGTACATATTTTCTACGTCGTCATCTTCGTAATCTGACGCAGGCATTTACACTTGTACCCCACCGTATCCTTAGGCTTTGTTTCTAATCTAACCTTAACTATCCTTTGACTGCAATGAAGATAGCTTTTCACTCGAATACTGCTGCTTTTCCTGAGTATTATACCAACACCTGCGTTTCCTAATGACTCCTAAAAAGATTTGGTTTGGTTATGTGGGAGAGGCGACCGACAACTGAGATCATTTGCGCCAATGAGGACTGTTGGGTAAATTAATTAGGTAAGGATGATTTGGGGAACGGAGGAAAGGCTGGAGAGAAACCCGGCGTCGGCAATAGCCTGCTCTTAACGAAAAGCGCCAAAGGGACCTCAGTTAAACGTCCCATCCGACGGACGGAGTACTGGACTTGAGTGCTCTCCACATAGCACGGATCGGGATTTCAATGAAATATCCCTGCTACCACCAGGATTCGAACATGGACCTACGGGATGGAAAGCTAGAACTCTAGCCACCACACTCCCAAAACCCAACCCTTATCCTTAAAAACGTTTTGGAAGAATCAACGAATTGGAAAAATTACTGAGGAAGACGAAGGACTTGAAGCAAACAATGATGGAGATCAGAATAAGGATAAATGATCAAATTGTGTATTTAACTGAAAACATTTTGAAGTCGAGAACTGCAGAAAACTAATCGTCTGATTGATGGGTTATGGTGATAATCATTACCACGACATTCACAAATTAAGGGTATGAATCATAAGTCAAGGCTTTATAAGGGAAGTAAACCAGCAGGAAAACTAAATCAACTTAAATGAGGTGCACCATCCGGGCATAAAGAAGCAAATAATATGAAGAGGAAACCATTCAGTATGTAGTGACATGGAATTTGAAAAATAAAAGATACATTACGCGTACACGAAGAACTAAGATGACGTGAAACGACGAGCAAGGAGAGGAAGGATTATAAAGAAAGGACACTGCATCAATCCTCAACTGAAGATCAGGTTCCTCGCTTGTGGAGAACTTCTAATGCCCAAGTTCCATCCACTTAGCAGCTAAGCGAGGGGAAGTAACAAATGTGTTCCGGCGCTTACATTTCACTCTGACAGCAGGTGTAATAATGGAGAGCCGTGCTTGGATGGCACGGCGTGAGTAATAATACTGTGAGCGTGAGGAGCCCCACCGAGCAACGTGTCTGAATATATAAACACATCGCCGGAGTTCCCTCTTGCCAGGGAACGTTTATCATTCGGTGTGGGGTCTATCCACGAAGGATGGTCAAAAATACAAAGATCCATTCGTTTATACAAATTATTTTACTACCTAAGGTTTTAAGACTAGCAGCATCTTTCTGAACGAATTCAATAATTTCAGGCTCCACTTTGTAAAACTAGATTGTAGGTAACACCATAGAGTAATACATTCAACAGATTCAGGCGAGATATCGTGGAAGTTCTTCATAATATAAGAGAAACAATTGGACTTTTCCACAAATTGCTTTAATGCGTACAAATTTTATGCTTACTCTATGGTAATACTTAAACAAATTTAGTAAGTTTCACAAGATTTTTTAAAGTACGACCGGTTTCATCAAACAGTTGGCATTATCAGATCACAAAAATCCCTTGAAACTAACAAATTTTCCCTTTACGTCCTCATGAAATGCAAGAGCCACGCCGTTCACTCCACTTTCCTTCGTGAATAATACTCTTCGTAGAAGAATTAGTGCATCGATTTGTAAAGGTGGATCGATAACCTGGGTTATTTTCACCATTATAACGTTTTATGAAAATCTGTATCTCCTATATAATACTACCATGTAACGCAGGTGATTAAGACTTGCAATAAGCGCTGGAAATCGAAATTATTCATACATGCCCATCACTCTGCTCCCTTCTGGGGCAGGCATTGTCAAAAGAGCTTAATTCTCGGAGTTAGACCTAAAATAAACTGGCTTCGATTTTAACCATTTCCTCCATACTTCCCTATCCTTGAAAACTATCTTTGCTTCTACCACATTCATGAAACTAAAATTATCAGCAGGAATATTCGGTAAATATATATTAAATCCAAATAATCTACATACGTAACCAAAATAACTTTTTCTCACGTCACGAATTTATGATCATAGAGATTTCACTGTGTCACTATCCATTTGTAAAGCTGAAAACAAAATCTCAATGCTAGGTATCACGTGTCACCTCACAAATACCGAATGACTGCCTAAAAGATTGACGTGTAGGAAATCGCTCTACTGGATTTATACGCCTTTAATTAAAATCATATGACGCTAATTTCTAAAAATTATTTTACACCTTCACGCCTGTCACAATTACTTTACGAGCCACCAGAAGTAATCGTTATCTTATTGACGGCGTTAACTATAAGAACTCGTGTGAAGTTAAAGCCGCCACAATTCAAATAACTCAACCTCATATGTCTAACATAACTGATGATGATGACATAACATCGAAACCAGTCAGTGAATTTAACAAAGAGTGAAATATTCCCGGGTAATTAATGCCTTAAAGCTTTATCTTGATTTTTTCTTCATCCTTTTAACCTCTTCGTATTTTATTCCCTATAGGTTACAGATTGTAATTTGTATCCATGACGAATACATCGTGATCTCTATTTAAATCTGCACCAGGATAGATCTTGCATTGCCTCACTTGGTTCCGGTGTTTCGCCCAGACAAGTATGTAGTCGATTTGGTACCTCGCTCTATCTCCGAGCATCTTCTCCTGGGTACGCCAATTGCTCAAAGACTGGATATGCCGCGATTATATTCTTCTGGCTGCAGAACTCAACCAGTCTTCCTCTTTCTCTCTTCAAAGCTCCATTTTAATAATAAAACGCCGGCAAGGTTCAAAATGACTCTTAGCACACCATTTATTTGCTGTATTTCTCCTACTTGGTGCTTGCATAGCATTAGACGTTTCTTACCCTTCATAATTAGTAGCTATTAATTCCTCTAGTTTACATTACAACTACATTTCCAACGAGAACTACAAACTAAATAGGGTTGATGTAAATGCATTATTACTGAATCAATAATAACTTTGTGATTTTCACAATGGTTTTTATTTCAAGACGACCAGTTTCATCGCATAGGCGACATCCTCAGGTGGATCCTTAGGATATCCCTTATGCAATGAAATCGGTCGTCTTGAAATAAAAGTCATTGTGAAAATTATTAAGTTACTTATTGATTCAGTAATGATGCACTTTCACAAATTTACGCCTCAAAATATCGAGTTCGTAAATATTTATATTTATGTCAGAGATACGTATACCACAAAATATAAATTTGAACTGTTTTGCTGACAATTATTACGTTTAGTTCACATTGGCAATGTTTTACAAATGAAAAATACGACATTTTCAATAAAGACTTATACATATTTCCTTGCCACTTTTGTTTTCATCCACGGGAAGAAATGGAACACCATAAGCGTCCAAAAAAACGAAAATTTAAAATATTTCCGTATGGTTATCCAGCATCTTGTAAGAAAACAGAATGGCCAACGTCCACTTATAAAATGATAAAAGAATGAATTATAGTCTGGAGTTCTAGGAAAATATATTCAGCGTTGAAGTTTTGACAATAATTCAACGGAATGTTTTGAACGGGGCCCAAGTTTTGATATCATTTCCGTCGCGTTTGGATCTGCGTTATTGAGATTCTAGGGTTGAAACGCGTGGTTTCCCACGAGGTTCGCGAAGCTCTCGGTAAGTTTTGCGAACACTGTTGACAGAGCTTGACGGATTCCTCGTAGGATAGGAAGGAGAAGGCAACCGGATTTGATGTAGGACGGCAAAGAAGAAGTAGAGGGAGGTGAATGGAAGGAGAAGGAGGAAGAGAAGTTCTCGAGGAATTAAAAGGGCGTAAGTGTATAATTGTACTACTCATATATTAGAGAAGAGAATAGATGGGACAATATGAAACGATAGCACAGGGGAATGGAAAGGACACTCACAAAAATCTCTTAGGACGTTCCGGCAGTCAAGCTGCCTTTGTCGGTACTAGATACCTAGTTATCTATTTAGTTCCTTCATTTTTCAAAGCGGCTGAGAGTGGTTAACTCTGTTAAAAGCTTTACGTAGGTCAAACAGTACAAGGATAGTCAGCTTTTGCTTTTGCGAATATCATTTGTGACTTTCAAAAGAGCAGTCTGTGTACTAAAGCCCTTGCGGAAACCTGATTGGAAACTGTCAAATTCGCCATTTTAAAGCATATATTCTGCTTGATTCTGGACTATACGCTCAAGGACTTTGGACATTGCACATAAAATATAAATTTGGCGAAAGTCGGAAGGGAAAGAAGTAAGGTATGAAAGCCTTCTTAATCGGTCGAACTAACTATTGTTTTCAGTGTTGGGTATACAGACTGGGATAGCGAGTAATTAAAGATGTTAAGAATAACTGAGGATGTGACTACTAAAGACTTTTTTATAATACTAATTGTAAAGGGAATTTCATCAGTTCCCATTGAGTTTGATTAACAGGAAGGTAATGTTTTCTTTAGGTCATGGGGGGTAATATATCGGAGATAGAATTTTTTATCATCATATGGTACATCTTGGTCTCCCAGGGGAAGGAGGTGAGGGGAGTTCCAAAGGTTTTCAAGAGGGAACGGAACCAAAGGAATCATTGAGTTCGCAAAGGGATAAATTTATCGGTAAAGCATTTTCTTTGCTGGAAATTTAACCCTGGTGCCTTAGTTTACGCCAAACTTGGGCAGGCTTAGTGAGACAGGAGAAAAAAGCGGTAAAATTTTGTCGTTTGGCTTGGTTTACCAATGATTTGACTTCATTCCTCATTTTAATAATTTTTTTACAGACGGATTCATTACGAGTCCGAATGAAGGCTTTCCTAATTCTGTTTCTTTCAAGCATTAGTTGATGGATATTATTAGATATCCAAGGGGCATCAGGACGTTTAGGTTGGCAGATACGCTTTGGTGCATGGATATTAATACATCTGAGAAGGTAGGTATTGAATGTATTGACCTTATCGTCGATAGATCCAGAATTTATAAGACCACTCCAGTTTAGTGTACTTAAGTCGTCCATAAAATTTTCTTGTTGAAAATTACGGAAGTCGCGATAAGAAAAGGAGTGTAGATAAGGACGAGTAGATTTGACTTTGTAACCAATATGGATAAGGTCATGGGAGGAAAGTAAAGGGACCGGTGATTGGAATTATGAAGTGACTTCATCGTGATCATCAACGAGGCAGAAATTGAGAAGGGTGTGACTAGTTACCGTATGATGGGTCGCGGCAAAAGGTGAGCAAAAATATACGGTGAGTGGTGGGGAGCGAGAGGTACTATTGGTTGGTCAGTGGGCCAGTTTTAGTCCGGGTGGTCCAAATGCTCCTGTCACCCGTATGTAGGCCATCTCACGAGTCCTCAAGTCAATGCTAGAGGCGGATTCGAGGAGGGCTTCAAGTATAGAGAGTGCGACACACTTATTGAAAGTTTTGTGATGGGAAACGGTATGTTTTGGGATGGGATAGAGGAAGGATGGACATTTTGTGGAGTGACGGTGGCCATTCATCAGAGTGAAGATAGGGGTACTCCATTCGCCTACACATAAGAAGGGGCAGGAGTTACATGAGAGACGGTATATTGGGGGAGGTGCAGTTGACCGTTGAGGAAAATGTGTTGCAAGGGAAACTCCTGATTCCTGACAAGGCTATTTAAAAGGGAAAATACATCAAGGCTTCGCATTGTACGTCATAGATGCAGATCCCCTTTACATGGATGGTGTCCGAACACTACCAGCCACACGCCCCTGCGATTGTAAGTAGATGTTGATTTGCTCATGTCCCTTCTTCGCGGGATTTGCGGATGTATCTGGGAGTTTCGCGGACACCGAGTGGCAGACAGCCCTTGAGGGACTCCTCGCGGGAGATTGGGAGGGATGTGGGAGGCGACGACAAGACGACCGGATTCGAAGCGAGGCGACGGAGCTAACGGAGGGGGGAGTATGGAGGGCGTCCTGTGTATATAATCTTTGGTGGAGGGTGTGGAGGGATGAGAAAGTAAAGAGAGGGAGGAGAAGGAAACGGAGTAGGGGAAGGCAGAGTCACCGCGTCGAAAGATGAAGTATGCACACGGAGGTAGTAGGAAGAAAGAAACATGAGGGATGGTGCAGGGAAAGTGGGAGGAGGAGGCTGGCGGGACGGTTAAAAGATGGCGGTAGTGAGGGGAAGTGGAAGGATAGGGGGGCGAGTGGGTATACGTTTAAGTCGCGAGCGGTTGACCCGTCATCCGAGCCGAGTTCCAGACGATAGTCGTCGTCCCCGGCTTTAGGTATTCTGTTTCTTTTCCCGACGACCTGGGCTGCCAATCCGAGCGTCGCGTTTCCGTTTACCCGCTCGGCTATTTACACGGCTGCCTGACCGCACGATTTGGTTCCCATGGATGGAAAGGGTTTCGCGTCTCTCTCTCTGTATCACTCACTCACTCAATCTTCTCCCCACCCCACATCCACCCCCAACATTTCACCCCCTCTCCCCTCCCCACTCCCCTTTCCGTGTCCCCATCGAGTGTTAAAGATGTGTCCGTCAGACCAAATACACCGGTTTCTCTCGATGCTCCTCCGCAGCTCCACGGACAATCAAGGTTAAACCTTGACGACTAAATGTGTGTACCGGTGTTGAAGGTACACACGACTCCTACCCATTCTTCATTAGTAATAGTTTGACTATATGGTGTATGTAAGAGGATAAGTAAGATCTAACTTAGTGGGACTCTGCCATTTTCAATAAAAAAGATAGCTTATTATTTATCCACACTTAAGCGAGGCTGGTCATAAAATTAAGAGGTCTCAAGCTGGAGAAAGTAGAGCAATTTAAAAAATGGGGTAGTACGCTAGAATAAAATGGGTAGAGTAACAAAGACATCAGGAGGAGAAGGAGCTGGTGCTTTCTCGGCGAATATCTGAATGAAGTCTTCTCGGGTCTTCAGTCGGAGCCAATAGAGCCTCTCACCGGGCTGAAAACCTGAAAAGACTTCATTCACATAAGGAGGAAATTTGCGCTAGCGAAAGAAGAGTAGAGCGATAGGAGGGAGCTGATGATGTGTACCTTGGGTAAGTGTATAAAGAAGAGGCTGGTGAAGAGTTTAGTATGGAGTGTAGCGTCATATGGTGCAGAAACGTGGACTACATTTATGAGGTATGTACCTAGGCTTAAAAAATGAGTTAGAACGCGTGCAGAGAAGATCGGTAAGGTACGTTAAAGGTCGTTATGATAATCTCGTTAGTGTTACTGACCTTTTGCAGCAACTGGGATGGGAATCGCTTTCAGACCGACGATTAAAATTTAGACTTAACCTAATATGTAAGTTCCCAACCGATTTCTTCTCTGACGACGCTAATAATATTTTACGAGATCCGACATACTATGGTAGATCAGATAATGAGAATAAAATTATGGAACTAGACTGCAGAACGGACAGATTTAAAAAGTAATTTTTCCCGCGAACTATTAGAGACCATAACAGCTGCTAACGAGACTTTTAACTAAGTTCGTCGATAGGTAATGTAACTCTAAGTAGTAGTAGTACTCCCTAATACTTGTATCCTTATCTGCTACTAGTACTTACAGCACGTTGTGCATGTTTTCAGCATCATTCTTGAATCTCTGTCCGTGTATGTAGTCGCAAAATACATAAATACTAACGGCCCCTCTAACATTGGTAGCATATCTGTGGGTGTTGTGCATGCTTGTAAGTCTTCGCCTCGTGACAAGCATTAGCGATTTATGCTAATGCATTAATAGTCGTAGTTACACTAATTTCAGGGTTTAGTGAAATGCATGTTGGTGACTACTCACCCCCTACCTTACACCGTTGAGGTGGCTTGCAGGGTATTTTGTAGATGTAAAAGTAAAGAGGACGAGAATAGGCTGCAGGCGTTTGAGATGTGAGTGTGGAGAAAAATGGAGAAAGTATGTTGGACGGAGAGGAAGATAACCAGGAAGTGCTTGGTATGGTTGAGATGGATGGGAAAAATTCCGTAATGCAATGTAGAGACTACACGCGAATCCATATTTAAAATTTAGGCTTGATAAATAAGTGTGAATAGAAAAGGAACTGAGAAATTTTATTCGTTTCTCTGCAGATTCACAAAGACTAAGGTTAACGTTCGGGCCGATGGGCAAAAAATACCGTTCTTTAATATACCTACTACTTGAAACATTCATTCATCACGCTTAAGTATTAAGTAAGAAAGTCAATCTTGAGTGAAAACAAAAACAAAATAAAGAACATGAGAAGCAATAAATATCTGGTCGTATTGAAGAATGATTAAGTTCATACGGATAGAGAGAATCACCAATGAAAAAGTCATACGATTAACTTGGGAGAAAAGATGCTCGATGAAAACTCAACGAAGAAGAAAAAAACTTACTGGGCAGATTATAAGACATTGCAGTCTTCTGAAACCTATAATGGAAGATGCAACCAATAGTAATTATTACCTCGGAAGGCCAAGGATGGAATGCAAATAATAAAATTATATCAAAATAAGTAATTATGAAGGATTTAAATGAAAAAAAAAAAGTGGAGAACTGTGGCAAACTAATCTCCGCACTGATGAGTGATGATAATGATGAAACAATTCACTGAATGCACTAACCGCAAGCGAGGAATAGTGAGAAAAATAGTTGGCATTTTACATGGAATAAAACGAGGCAGAAGGAACGATGCTGATGAGTGCGGAAAGGAAAAATTATTTCTCGTTAAATGGAGAGTTTATAAACACCCCGCCGAAAACTGCGAAGAAGATAATTTAGCACTTTACACTTTTTTTCATTTGTCAAGGATTGTTTGAGAAATGGATAAAATTTGGAGAGAAAACGGCGTCGGCACTGGCTTATTTATACGGGATTCCACTGAAAATCGTCACCACCGAGATTAGAACTTTTAACAGCTGGATGAGAAACCAGCATCCGAGTCACCACATCAACACAATCCCCAGCTTCATGTCATATAATCGCAACACCTTTTTCTTATAATAGCTATTTTCATACTCGTTTTCACTATTTTCAATTTTGGCTCACATGAATAGTAAGAGGAAGGGGTAGCCCGAAAAAGTCATGAGTGAATGTGGTGGAAGATACTCTTTAGGAGAAGGAATCTCATTGTCAGAAGAACAGGAGAGCTTGTATGAAGTAGTGCATGAGGGCTAACTAAAGCAAAAGAGATGTTCAAGGATAGGGCATTATGGATGAAATTGATAAAGAAGAGTCAGGTTTAGAGGCCTATCACCAAGATTTAAACTTTTTTGACTGTGCCTCCCCCGAAAGTCAACGGCCGCACACCCTTGAGGTGGCTTGTAGGGTATTATGTACATGTAGATATGAATGAATAAGGCAAGACATACAGTGAGCTAGCATTCCACCATACAAATCCTTCAACCTATATAAAATTGGAGGATTTGAAGCGACGAAAACTACTGGTGTTATACAATGCAAAACTATTCAATTTTTCTTCGTCGTTAAAGCGCTAATTTAAAAAACAACGGATTGATTAAGCTGGGTGCATAGGAAAGGGAGAAGTATTATTAACAACATCGATTATATGAGGTACAACATCTGATGAATGCATATCACAATAGCCCCTCAGACCTATCCCTCACACCGGTTCTCACAATGCTTTGCTGCTCCGTGGCAATCAAGGTTAATCCGATGGGCAAAGAAATACCTCATCCGATTTTCAAGTGAGAGGTGTCCACATTTCAAAATCTATATTTAGAACTGATGAAAGGAAGAGAGAAAGTTATGTAAGTAGGGAGTGAGGAAAATAAATATTTTGTATTTTAGATTAGTTCAATCGCTGATATGCGAGAAAACGAGGATAATCATAAAAGTGGGAGGGCACAAACTTAAGCATACAGAACAATCTAGTTACCTGAGTAACCCTTCGAGGAAAAATGAACAGGGTAGAAACAATTTTATGAGAATAGTTGTGCAAGTGAAAGAGGCTTTCACTAAGATGAGAGAACTGATGATAGCGACCCTTTGTAAGGATTTTAACAACACTTAAATGCCAGGAGTGACGAATTCGGTACATACCTCTGAAGTCTTCTTAGCTAATGTGTCGAATTAAATATAATTTAAAATTATTTTTTGTAATCCTTCCAATAGATTCGACGTTTTTTTCTCAAATCTACGTTTTTTAATGATAAGTAAGAAAAAATTATTCCTCAAAAATAAAAATTTGGGTGTATTAAGGGTTAGGAAAATACTTTAAGAGAATCTCATATTGAACGTCATGTTTCACGGTGCAGAGGCCGCTGGGGAAAATGGATAGGGGAAGAATGGAGGTGTTTGAGATGTAGATGTGGAGGAGGATTGAAAAAGTTCGATGGTCGGAGGGGAGGACGAAAGAATAATGTAGGTACGGCAGGTGAGGAGAGGAAACTGCTGGAGGAGATTAGGTAGATTAGGAGGTTGGAAGAGGTAATGAGGGGCGAAGGGTTGCTGAAGGCCAAGATAGAGAAGAGGTTGGTGGTTAAGCGGGAAAAGGGGAGAAAGAGAATAGGTTTTAGAAGATGAGTTAGGACGTATTCCGAGCTGAAGAGGTAAATTATTTAAGATTGCGGTCTGCGGCAATTAAGGATAAAGAGAAGTAATCTCTTCATCATCTAAACCAACCTTAGCCGGTGAATAGCCTCTAATGATAATGATGGAGCGTGGCATAGAACGGTTCAGAGGCATGGTAGTAAACTGGAGGCCGAGATATGGAGAGGGCAAATTGGGCAGCGAGGAAGGCAAACGAAGAAGAGTTAGAGATTTAGAGGGAGGAAAGGAGATTGGAGGTCGGTGGTGAAGATACGGTGAAGGTGACAAAGGTGGATGGAAAACGTTGTGAGAGGGAAGTGAATGTAGAATGTGGTTGATATATGGGAGAATGTTTGGAAAGCGCAGATGAGGAGAGGAAAAGGACTGTAGGACGGCATGAAAGAATGCAAAAGTCGAATAGGGCAGTGTTGTGTCGGTGATTTTCATTGGTTCTCCTCGTTTACGAAGGGCTACCAACCAATAGCTAATTTTTGTTCCCCTGCGCTCCGTAGCGACATAAGCCGTATGAGGGTGACCTACATAATCGCTCGAACGTCATAGGCGTCATAAGATCCCCGTCATAGCTATGACTCTTATGACGCCTATGATTTTTATATAAATGACCCGAATGGCTCAATTCACTTTGATTGACCTCCATTTTCAGGTAGTGATAGTTGGGGGAGCTTCGCCGATCACCGCTCCCCAATGGTATTTTTAACGTCACACCATCACGTGAACTACCTTCCGTCTGGCTCCTACCCTTCGATCTCTCTGGTATTGGTGGCTCTACCGGGAGTAATCGTAATTGCTCCCGCCAGTGCAGCTCTAAGGGTCATTGGAACGCGGAAGCCCTTATAACGCGTCAAGGTTGTAGTCCAAGAGAATGGTGTTATTAGATTATAAACAAATAAAATCTTCGACAAGTTACCTCATGACAAAATAAACTGACTCATTATTTATGGATTAACGAACAGTATCGAAGTAGGTAGTTTAACAGGCAGCATACATTTTATTTCACATGAAACAAAGAGTAGTAATTGATAGCATGTGGTCAGATTAGGTAAAAGTGACATCGGATGTACCACAAGGTAGTGCGATCGAGCCCCTTTTATTTCTAAATATACATTCATGACAAAAACACTTATGTAAATGTTAACTTATTCGCCAAGATACAGAATTTCGCAGAGAAATACTCTACAAAGGATGTATTCCAAACATTCGAAGAGGACTGAATTTATTTGGGCTGTAATTTCAGAATACAGATAACACAGGAGACAGATACTATGCGATTCAGCCTTGAAAAACTTTGGTTCACTTTCATTAGACGGGTGGTGGACGAGAAAGTTAGAGAAAGGAGTTATTTCACATAACTTAGGTCCAACTTAGAATACGCAGCAAGTATTCGAGACACATCAGAGTCGATACAAGCATTAGAAAATTTCAGAAAAATGTTTTTTTAAATTATTATCAGGAAAAGGAAGATGCAAATGGATTACAGGATGAACTAGGTTGACAGCCCCTCAAAACACGTACGAAAAAAGCAAAATTAAGACATCCTGAAAGGGCCAGGGGAACCTTAATTTTGGCATTAAGCAGGGCACAAATAGGTTCGAATGCTTTTTTTTCAATTGTACATATTGTTGGAGACCACTTTGGGAAAACACAAAAAATAAAAATTTCTTAGTTACACACACAAAGAACACTCTTCATTCGCAGTAACACAAAAATGGCCGGTATCCTTACACCCCTCAGTGACGCACTATGTAGATATATATATTAAAAAATAAACTAGATTCAACACCCTGATTAGTTCAACCATTCTTCCACGAGCCTCGTCTTGATGCCACATTCCTGGAAGAGGCTATTTCAAAATTTAAATTTAATGATTCACCTCCTAACTACTAAAACGCTGTGTGTGTAAACTCAGAAAATATATATGCCTGAATGCGCAATGCGCAAAATGAGTTTAGTAACAGGATGCGTAAGTTCCAACAAATGTTGGCACTTACTATTGCCCTGAGAAACTCCTGGATATTTACAATAAGTTGGTCATAAAACTTAAAAATAACTGTTTTCTACTTGAGGATTTGATGCTCCAAGTATTTTAAAAACTCATAATCGTATTTTTTCTCATGACCACCCATCCTCAAGGTAAACGATCGCATATGCTGAAGAGAATGGTTTTCCGGCTTTCCATCCGCGTTTATCCATTTTTGATGGACAATATTTCGCCAGCGTTCCAGCTAGCTTCCTCAGGTCAGGATAAACGCGGATTGAAACCCGGAAAACCATTCTCTTCATCAAAAAAACTCCGTGGAAGCCTTCACGAAAATTTTGATCGCATATGCTGTTCAAGCGCACCTTGCTCACTTTTCACTATTTCCCTAGATACATGAGATACCCGTTCTACGCTATGAGCACTTGAGTTTTTCTAAATTCTCGCTGCTTTTACTCCTTTGTTCTCACAATTCTCAACGCCCCAGTGATAATTTAAACTCCCAAACTCATTTGAACCCTTTCATGATCCTCGTCGCTGTCATAAAAATCCTCAGAATACTCCTTTCAACAATTTCTGTCCCCAGATTCATCTCTAACAATCTCACCACTCTCATTCTGTAATGCATTCTTCCATTTGCTCTTCTTTGGTTTGTCCCTTGAACGCGCTCGTTTCCAACAGCATTTCATTTTCTTTCATCCAGAGTAAGTAATGCTGCATTCTGCAAGCGCCTGCCTCCCGTATTCTCTGCCTACTTTCTTTCGCCGCGTTTTTTGCATTCGCCCTTTTTAATCTTCGTACAATCATGTGGTACCTGAATGTCTGTCTTCCATATCCTTTGCATCAATTGTCCTCATATTTACGAATCTCTCTTTTCACTCACATAAATTGTCATTTCTTCATTCCAACAAACAATCCAATTCTCCAGACCATCCAGTTTCCACGCACAATTCAAGCACTTTTTGACGATCTTTCTTTTCAAATCTTCTCAAGCATAACGTAGACTTCTCTCGGATACACGAGTATTTTCTCGTACGAATATGAAAGGTAATGCCATTCGTGGAATTACATTTTTATAGGATCGTGAGATATGCTATGCAGAAGAGTGAGTGAAGCATGGCTGTTTTCGGCACACGCCGGCGGGCCTATTTGAAATAGTATATCTTTCGCGGAATTTGGTGGCCCTCGTCAGCGGAGAGCATGAAGTCGAGGATAAGAGAATAAAACCATTACCTACGGTGAGAAAAATGAACGACAGTCCTCGCCGAGGAGCCTTCGGTTCCTCCGCCCACCAATCCACGATAGAGCCACTTCCTGTGACCTAGAGACTCCGCTTGCGCGTGTCAACAAGTTCAGCGACATGAATACATTTTTTTGTCCCTGTCTAGTATGCTGCCGTAGTTAACACCCGTGACAATCCATTGGACCGTACCAAATACCACGGGCATAGTCAGATAAAATGATAGCGGTAGCATGGTAGCATAAAAAACCACCGTGGACCGCGGTACCTGCTGAGTTTACTAACAAGCTCTCTTTATAAAAATGGTTTGATAAATTTGAAATAACATAATAGCTTAGAATTTACTCCACTCAAAGTTTTTACCCCAAACGTGGTTTCATCAGCGGTCATTATCTAAATACCTACAGTATCTAATCCTGATCCCAAGTGTAGCCGTGATCAATGCCTCCTAACAAATAAATTGAACTGTTTTGTAGGTCATAATTAGGTAGGCCATTTACGGAGGGCTTCGACTAATTTATAAGTGCGGCTGCTAATTTTGATCAAAAATCCAACCCCATTATTAATAACAGAGTTCATTTCCTTAAATACTTTCACGCAAAATATTTAAACGTGCACTGTACGGTTATGGGTGAATTTCACGCATTTTTAGGCCAGAGTTATGGTTTCGGGTTTTTTAATCCCTGTAAAACAAACCCTAGCCTCCAAAATCAAGAGTCAAAGTAGATTAGAATCGAATACGAGCGGCAAAAGCAGCAAGAAAATGTAGCCCAATTCGACCTGAGCGGGATTTGATCATTGACGTTTTATTAAAGGCAACGTCGTTTGTAATTTGATATTAACTCCGCTCAAAGAACAGGTTTATACGTTTACATACCTCCATGGCCCAAGGAGGATGACAGAATGTAAGTAATTATGAAAAAGAGGACATCCATATGACTGTGGCGTCGCCTTATGAGGTCGACAACCTCGCCTGCGGTGCGTCTTTTAAGTAGAGATCATGTCATCATAATCGGAAGTCGTTCTCAGAAGCGGGCAGGAGTTTGAAATTACTTTTCTCTGCACTCAGGTAAAAATTTCTCTTTCGCAACTGATTTTAAACAGTTTTGAAACTCATTTTACAGGATTTTTCTCATTTGCATCTGATTTTAAACTCATTTTTACTGATTTTCATTCTCATTTTTCTTGATGCACTCTTTTGGAACTGATTTTCATACACTTTTGCATCCCATTTTCAATCTGTTTTTCAACTCATTTTACTTGGACTGGTTTGTATCTGATTTTCAAGTGAATTATCTCCTCATGATTGAATTTGGCGGTGAAGGCGGTTGCATTTCGATGTTTTAGGTCGTTTGTGTCATTTCTTCCGTTTGCTGACTTATTATATTTTCAACTAATTTGTAGTTGCAGTGCTGCATATTACATATATTTGTTTGGATATTGTCTGCAAGAAGAATAAATGGAAGGAAAGAAATTCACAGGTATGATTTAACGATCGTAGTTCACTAAGAATATAAGTCCTAAAAAATCCTTTGTACCGTATTAAATGTTTCGTATCACCTGTCTGTCCATGGACTTAGTGATACTCCATGGAAGTTTTGGAATACTTTTAGGAGCCGAAGGTCTATGTTTTTCCATTGTGCGATGAGCTATTTCAATCGGAAATTTCGTGGGAAGCCAACCGTGTAATCAGTGGTACAAGGGTGAATCCTTGCGTGTAAATTACGAAAAGTCTAGAAAGACGAACGTCGCCGATTTCTGGTAAGATAAAGAATCGATCTTCTCCTCTTCTTTTAAGCGGTGTTAATTGAACTTGTAAGCATTGTTTGGTATAGAAAATTCATGCTGGATTCTATATGTATGAAATCGTTACACTTTCATCATACTCCTAATTTTCAGAAGTGTTGAAGCGAGGCTCACGACTATAAGGATGGAACCGCAGTAGGAACCCTTTTTATAACTTGCGATACGAAAATAAATAACTCGCAGTACCAGAAAAACCTAATACAACTTTATTTCAAGAGGTAATAGTGTAAACAAATTACCCTTGAATATGCTGTGAAATCAGAAAAAATAACTGTTCTCATTCGCATGGTGTTTGTACTCCTATATTTCTGGCCAAAGGACTTTGGTGATGCAGTCTATTGATCCTAATTTCTTTCCAGCAAAAAATCTAAAACTGGAAAATCAAGGAAAGGCATGGTAATTGAGGCAATTACTCATATGGTGACTGGCAGCATTTGAAGGAGGCATAATATGATTCAACTTTTATTTAACTTTTTAAGTATTTTAAATTTAATGATGATGCAGTGCGTTGAAACCCGGGTCGATTAAAAATTTTTATCTGTGGAAAATTGCATCGTCATAGTTATTATTATTTTATGTATGCTATTCTAGCGATAAGAGCAGTAAAAGTTGTAAAAGTTTTACAGTTATTTTAAGTTCACCAATGCAGTCTCTGCATTCTCAAGGATAGCTAGCCATTGCCTCGGCAACAGAACCGTTTCTGCTTTTTGATACATTGGAAAATATGGCGGCCGACTGGAAACATTGCCAACTAAGATGCCAAGTTTGTTAATTTTAGTTATAGCAGAGTTTCATGTCAACTTTTGCTGATGCTAGTTATATCTACTTTTGCTGGTGTTAGTGAAATCTGTGCTCCAATTAAACATTATCTGGCCTAAGTATATGCTTTTAAAGCACTTCTAGAAGTCATTTTCAACGTTTTTAAACCAATTTTCCACTCTTTTAAATCTCATTTTCAACTCTGTTGAATCTCATTTTCAACTCTTTTGAATCTCATTTGCTACTCTTTTGAATCTCATTTTCAACAGTTTCAGGAACTCATTTTTAACTGATTTTCCCGTGTTTCAAATTGCAAATGAGTGGAAAATCAGATTTAAAACTGTTGAAAATGAGCTATTTTTACCTGAGTAACCGTTGAACCAAAAAGGGTAGGTATTTTTCGACTTGATATCATAATTATAAACAATACTGCGAAAATAAGCTCTTACACCCGGATATAAGTACCAGGAATCTTAAGAAGTGATTTGATCACGTCTCTGCCTTACGGAATGCTTGACCGGAAGTTCAACAGATGACGATTAATTCCTGTCAAATGTTCCGCAGGGGTACGGACTACCTGATACTCTAACAATAAGTAGATAAGTCAACAAGCTTTTTTTTATTCTGCATTAGGCTAGATTTTAAGGCCCGCAATGCTCCTGAATTACATTCTTAAGCTATTACTCTTCCACAGCAAGAAAATCTGCCTTCGATTGAAATACAAGGGACAATCAGGGCTGTCCCAAGGGATTGAGGGGCCCTGTGCAAAGCCGGGGCCCCTCTATTTTTGCATTCCCTTTTTGACATTGTAGCATCTTTTAAGCATGGAAAGAAGGAAATTAACCTACAAAATGGCTAATGATTTCAAGAAATTTACAAATGTAGGTACTAAGTAGTAGACAATTTCGGGTACCTACCTAATAGGCGTATACTCAATGCTGAGCGTAGGATGCCGAGATAATAGAGCCTACAGAAAGCAAGGCAGGACAAATAGGTAAATTTAGTAGCACCACAGAAAAATGACGGAAGATGTCCACCATTTTAGATATATTTTACTCTTCCTAATAAAATCATTCATTAAAGAAAGAATGAGTTATACAAAGAATAGGTAAAGGAAGGTATTGCTTTTTTAGTAGTTAAAACAATATCTAAATACACATTCAACATACTTCCCCCAAGGTTTTATCCTACTGCAAAGGTTTTCCATGAGAGCTCACTGAAAGAGGTGAATCAAAAGTTTGAAACTGAACGTTGATACAAGTACTCAAGGGAAACTCTGATAGGTCCCCGGCTTCAGCAACACTGCGGATGTTGGGATAATCTCTTTCAAACTCCACTGAAATGAGTGTCTTTGGAGGAACCAATGTTTCCATGTTGATTCCATCACCATCCAAAGTCCAATACTGCAGAGGTGAAGAGAGAGAACAAGTAGTAATTTGCAGTTAACATTTAATAGATGCTGTGTTGGTAAGTAATTGATTACCAGTAATCCGATAACCGATTACAGTTACATATGACTTACTTCAACTTGCAATCATTACTTTTTTCATATTAATTAATCTAACTTGTAATTTACTCCAAAAGTAATCACTACATTAGAGTAATCTGGCCCGGGATAGTTTTTAATTTTTGCGTAATTGGTCAGTAGTAACGCCCAATTTTTTTTAATTTTCAATTGTTTTTTTACTGCAAGAGCAGTTGTTCACAATCGTTTATTCTGAGTGCATACTTGTTTCGACCACCACCCTCGTCAGTGCATTCTCAAGGCAGGTCTCCACCAAAAACATTTTCCACGGAACGATTTTCAAGATCTGAATACACTGTATTGCAACATAGTATTCCACGCAACTATAAATAGATGGGATTTTGTATATCCATGTGGTTGGATTTACAAGGCAAATTTCTGCACAGCATCCTCTCTTTATGTGGCAGCCAGTGAGTCGACCCGGTATTCAATCAGCGAAAACGAATGTACATATTACTTAAAAAATATAAAACAAATATAAAAATATTGGGCTCAATAATGCATTCTGGAGGATACAGCAGGATTAAATGAGATCCTAGGAAAATTTTTTGTTTTTTTGTAGAATTCTTGCATGGAGAAAAACCAGAAGAAAAAATATCACTCTGCAACACTATACATATTTAACAGTGTAGAATAGTCTGAAGACTTCTTGAAAACTGAACAGATTCCCATGGTCAAGGAGAAGTATATTAATTAATGTAAAAAGCATTGAACAATCAGTTTGGTTGTTCATGACGTGAAAATCCTCATGAATGTGAGTGACAGGAGAGTGACTAGGACATTGAAAGAGAATTAAGTGGAAGAAGTGCAGTTCGGTTTCAGAAATAGGATGGGAACTATGTACTGACATATTTGAAGAGGTGAAATCTAGAGTGGACAGATATTTCAACTTAGTGAAAAGTCCACCCAGATGGGACTGGAAGCCACAGCCTAAGGTTAAGCAGGTGACGACAACCCAATCATCACAAAAGCTGACATATTATACAGAATCCAAAAGTAGGAAAATAGTTCAGCCTCGTTTACTGAAGAGCAGTTGGGGATTTGTCTGGGAAGTACTCAAATACAATGAATACTCATATAGTATAATTTTGCACTAATTTTCTTGTAAGGAGTGACAAGGTCTCGACATATTAATGACAATATTAATTCACACTTGGAAGACCATTTCTAGCCTCATAGGTTAAATTGTTGAAAAGGTTTTGTTTTATAAAATCAAAAGATTTGCTTGTTTTAGTCAATCTACAGTGGGACAATACAAGGTTATTTTTAATTCTGGTATTGTACTGATGTATGCTAGCCCCAATTTTAAAAGAGTCCAGATTTTCTCTTACATGGCAGGGGCATTTAAAAATGTATAGCCTGTACACGGTCATTATGACATACTGTTTAAATAGAGGTTTGCAATATTCCAGTGTGTGGAAATTAGAAATAATCCTCACAGCTCTGTTTTGCAGGATAAACAAGTCATAAGCTGATGAGGCATGACCCCACAGCTCAATGCCATAATTTAAATGGCAGTGTAAAAAGGCGAAATACGAACCTCAGGCAGTCATTTGGAATGTGCATTTTCAGCTTACAGAGCATATAAATGGCTTTAGAAAGTTTATAGCGAGGGTCGAGGATGTGTGACTGTCCCATTGTAGTCTACAGTAAAGCTCAAAACCAAGAAGTTTTAGGTTTTCATGGTTGGCTAATGCTGGACTTAAGGAGAATGTCACCTGCTGCATTTTCTCTTTATTCAGTGAAAGTCAATTTGCAGAGAACCACTCACGGGCTACTGACAAGATGGAGTCAGATGGGTTATGGTAATTGCCTGGGTCGTTTGGTCTATGTATAAATGTTGTATCATTGGCATATAATAGAGAAGCACATGGAACATTGCAAGGGAGATCGTTAATCAAAATTAAAAACAGGAGTGGGCCTAGAACAAACCCTTGAGGTACACCATACTTAACTATTTGGGATGATGACAGATTATTATTTAAATAAACACACTGCATGCGATCAGACAGACAGGAGTCTAAAAGTTTTAGTTCATTCTCATTAATGCCATAGTATTGCAGTTTTGGAGGAGGATGGGATGGGAAACACAATTGAAGGCTTTGGAGAGATCACAGGCAGTTACTCCAATGGTAGATCTATTTTCAAAAGCACCCAATATTTGGTCAATCACATACTTGACTGCTGAAGAGGTTGATTGACCTTTACAAAGGCCAAATTGTCATGATGAAAACAGATTGTTATTTTGAAAGTGATCGTAGAGCTGTTTCTTAACAACTTTTTATATTATTTTCCCAAAAACTTGAGTTATGGAAATGGGTCGATACTTGGATGGTAAATTTCTATCACCCTTTTCGTAGATAGGGATTGTTTTTCATATTTTCAGAGCTTTTGGGAAAGCACCAGACTGAAAACAAGTGTTACAGATTGTAGCAAGAGGTTCATTTAGTACATCAGCTAACTATTTGATTAAATTAGCAGATAAGCCATATATTTCAGCGCTGGAGGATTTTTTAAGATTACTTATAACCTTCTGAATATCTAGTGGAGTAACCTAGGTCCATTTGAAAGTGGGAGTAACTACAGAGACATTTTTAAGGAAGCCAGTGGCTGTTGCTGATGGGCAGTTTGGCGATTATATCATTGATAGAGTCAATGAAGTACTTGTTTAGTCTGTCCGGATTGAAAGGGGGTGCTGAGGTTAAGCGTGAAGACCCAACTTCCTGATTAATTATTTTTGAAACTGGCTTGAACTGGTTATCGGAATTTAGTATTAGGGAACCATTAGCCTTACTTTTAGAGATATGGATTTTATTAATGTACTCCTTCCTAAGTTGACGCCATGCATTTTTACCCTCATAGCTGCCGGACTGATTGTATTTGGCATGCAACAGTATTACTTCAGACCGTAGAAGTGATAGTTAGGCAGTAAACCACTTATTGGCTTTATTTTTGCTCTTACTTTTATGAACTAGTTTCTTAGGAAAACAGTGCTCAAATAACAGCATAAAATTTTCAAAAAAACAAGAGAAATTGTAATTACCATTATGATGTGTGAGTAGGGAGAACCAGACTACATTAGACAGTAAGGATTTTAGATTATCAACTCCAATAGGAGTTATTAACCGACTGAAAATAGGACTCTTAGAGTAGAAAGTATTAAGATTGGACTTGCTTTTTGGTTTTACGATTGTAAAGAAAAACTCCAGGGCAAGATGATCAGCAACGCCAAGATTGATAGCATTGACAGAAAAAGAGTTGATTGGTAAACTGGTAATGATATTATCTTGACAAGAACTGGCTCTTTGTTCACAGAAAATAGGTTAAAGGATAGACGTAGAGGTAAGAGCAATCGTCTCCTTAGTAGGAAAGCGAACATCTACATTTAGGTCACTGCAAACCATTATATTCTAGCCAAAGTTGGGCAGGTAAACGAGAATGAGCTCCAGCTTAAAGTGCTACATTATTGGAGCCCAACGAGGGGCACGACAGCTCAGCAGAAAGTGAGACCACGAGATTACTGGAGATTAGAGTTACGTAAGAAAATTGGGAGTTTACAACATGACGATGGTAATGAAAAATTATTAAAATCCAAGAAAATAGAATTATAGGAGCAATTAAAAGATCGTGGGATAGCGACGCAAGGAGCTAAATTTGAATTACAAGAAAGGCTAAAGGCAATATTAGAGGGAGAAGAGATAGACGCAGAGAATTATGAGTTTGAAATGCAAAAAAAAAACAGTAGAAGGGAATGGGATAGAAACATTACAAAGAGAGATGAGGGAAGAAAAAAAGAGAAGAGATGAAGAACAAAAGAGAAGAGATGAATAACAAAAAAGAAGAGATGAAGAACAAAAAAGAAGAGATGAAGAAAAACAGAAAAAGAGGGATGAAGAACAGAAAAAGAGGGATAAAGAGCAAAGAAAAATAGACATGGAACAGCAGGAATGGCTGAAAGAGATGATAATACGTATAAAGGAAAATACCGATAGCATGAGGGTAGAGTGGAGAGAGGGCCTAGAAACCCATAAGATAGAGACTGAGGAGGGGCAGAAACAAGTTCGAGAGGAGATCGAGAAGATGAGAGAAGAAACAAAAGAGAACGACGATATAAATAAGGGAATGGTGCACTAAATCCATGAACGAATAGACAAGAATGAAGAAATGGTGAGGCAGCTGTCGTCATCCAAGATCAGCGAGGAAGGGACAAAAATAGAACAACGCATCCATGAAAAGACGTTTGAAGAGGTGACGGATAAATTAAAACAGGAAAATCGAGGATTGACGGGAATACAAATATCCATGGTCCAGTTGAAGGTGCCAAGTTTCAATGGACGAAAGAGCTCGAGACCTATGCGGGACATCAAGGAACTAAAAGAATACGGGAAGATGTACCAGCAACCCGGAGTAGACATGCACTACATTTACCAATCGATCTCCGATCGATCTGACTGGCTCAGCTCGGTATGGTAAACAGAGAGCGCTGGCCAGATCGATCTGAGAAGCGAGCCGAGTCAGCCCGCTTTCCCTAACCGGTCTGAGATCTCAGATCGATCCGAAGAGGCCGGAGCGTGGCGCTCATCGTTCTTCTTTTGGTTGCCGATGGTAAACAAAATATAATCGATATCATTTACGGCGTGACTTGTTGCAAGAAGGGAAAGGAGAGAAGTGTGCAGCTGAAATATGCAAGAAATCTCAAAATAATTCAAACTACTGAAATCGATTGTTCAATATCGATATTTTCAGACCGTGTTGGTAAACCAGGCGATCAGAGTCAGCTCCAAGCTGAACTTTCAGATCGGTCTGAACTCAGACCGATCTGAGATCGATTGGTAAACGTAGTGATGGTAAAAATAATCAAACAAGTGCATCCATTTTTATTGGAGAATTTAAAATTTTCCGATGAACGGTTGCTGTATTCAGTAGGGTTGGCTGATGAAGAAATAGTCAATCACAGAGAAAGGATTCTTTCTGCAATAAGGAGGGCATATGTCAAGGAGTATCACAAATTTGTTCCGTGGTACACAACAAAAGATAAATATTATATGAGGAATTTCACTTTAAGGAACCCAAATGCTGTTGAAATAAAAGAAGAGGAAAATATACAGAAAAATAGAGTCCAAGAACTACAGGAAAAGATTTCCGAAAGAATGAGAATTGGCCCTTTTGAAGTTTATCTAGAAAATGTAAAAGAAAAACGTACTCAGAAAAGATGGAGCATCTATAAGGCACTACTTGAATATCTATCTACCCAGTTAAAAAAGAAAATATTTCATCAGAATTCAAGAATACTTTGAGAAAGTTGACTGAAAAATTGAATTGTCCATTGAACAACTATCTGGTATTAAAGACTGGATGGAAAGCATACTCCTGAATGCGAAAAATTTAGAAGCTCGGATGAGTGTTCCAGAGTCATTGGATATCCACATAAAACTGCATGGCAGATTGAAGACACTTTAATAACTTATGGAGATGAAAATGGTAGGCTATCGAAGTTTCGACTAGGATATGAAATAGCTCGGACTGAAAAATTTTAAAATCTTACTAAATGCGTTCAAGAACTTTCTTTGGCCACAACTGACATCTCCAAGTACTAAGAAATCGCTATTGATGTGAGAAGAACATTGAAAACACTGCAAGAGTGCCTTGAGTTTGGAAAGCTATTCAAACAGCGTAAAAAGCTCTTCAGAATCCCAGTAAAGTCTTATGAAGATATTGGAAACGATGAGAAAAGGGAAATAAGAAGGAATTGGGCAAAGAGAAAGAAGGGACAAAATTTAATAAGGTTTAAGTTCGAAGATAAAATATTAATACATCCCTACATTATTAGGGGGTTTAATGGGCCAGTGTCATGCGTAGTAGAGTACCCCATGACAGGAGATTTACGAGGTACCTTCCACGTGAGTAACTTCAAGAGGTACAACGAGGAATAGTCGGTGGTGTATCAGCTGACGACAAAAGGAGTCGAGAAACTGAGGAAGAAAGGGTGGGAACGTCAGCGGAAGTGGAGTGAGTGTGGACCGGAGTAAGGGAACAGTGTTGGACCAAAAGTGAACGATAAACAGGAGGAAGTTGATACTATGAATGAATGGATGTGAAATACAAATGATGATATTAGTGACCGCAAGAATTGAAGGATTGAAATATTGTTTACTGGTTATAAGTTATGTTACAATTTGTTTGTTTATTTAAGTGATTTAGTGTTATATTTATATTGATAATAATGTTAGTATACCGGCACGTCAAGCTGAAGGCGTTGGGGCAACACCTAGAAAATCAAAATGTCTTTCGAAGGCTTTGAAAAAGGACACATTCATCAAAATTTCAGTCTCTTTCTCAATGGGGCTAATGTAACGTTCGCGAATTCAGGAGCCGTCACAGCGTTCGCGAGTTCAAGAGCCGTCGCAACATTCAAGAGTACAAGAGCCATCGCCAAGGATGAAAATAAAATAAACAAGACAACAGAGGAAAAGGAATAAGAGAAATCGGCGGTCAAGAAATAATCAGATGGAAAAGTATCAAGATTTAAGATAGTTAACAAGTGTAACATAATAACCAATAAGAGAAAAATAAAGTGTTACAAGCTGTTCACAAAACATTTTGAAATCCTATCCCTTGAACATACTCCTATCTCCAAATATTCCTAATACATAGTATACAAGGGTCTAATTCATAGCCGTCACTTTAGGCTAAAGTGATCTTAAAGGCACTAAAGTAAACTTTCTGCATTTCAAGGATATTACTTAAGGCTAGATTGGCCTTAAGTCTCACTTTACCGTAAAGTGCTCCACCGGAGCTCACTTTAGTTGCTAAAGTGGTCTTAAGCTATGCCTGAAGAAATGTAAGTTGGTGTGAGTTAAAAGAAATTGGCTCAAAATCGGTGATGTTCATTGCTTACTACTGTAATGATCGTGCTTTATTTCTCTAATCTCCTCTATCTTTCATTGTCAATGCCGTGGGGTTGGGTGTAGTTCCTTTTTTTCTTTATTAGTGTAAGAAAAGTAGTAGGTTCACTTTTGTATTAATTATAGCTGAATTCCTTTAGGTTAGCTACCTAATTTCGGAATAGATTATTTGGTTAACTCATCGCTTCAGGTGATGAGGGATCAGGTGATGCTTGCTTCCTCTTTGCGGTAAAATTATTCATATTAAATTTACGTTAGTAATTAAACTCCTAGGGGGCAAGTGCCTAGCCACGTTGAAACACCGGTTCCCAACAGAACAGTGAAGTTAAGCAACGTTGGGCCCAGACAGGGGTTGGATGGGTGACCCTCCTCCATATTTCGATTAGGCGTGGATGGAGAGGCGATACTCCCTCCAGACCACCGGGAGGCCGGAGGGAGCTATACCCAGACCGGGAAGGTTGGATGGAGGACACCTTCTATACCTGTGCTGGGGAGGTCACTCCTCCATACCTCTACCATGGTGCTCTTGTCCCTGCTGCAAGTGGCAGACAGGCATGGGGTTGGCACAATGGACCAAGAAAGGTCTAAGTGCCCAGGCTCCTGTCGAAGACCACCCCGACAAACAATCAACAATTAAACTCCTTTAGGTTAGTTTTTTGAGTAGAGATTGTGAACAACTGGCTCCAGTAACAAAAACTGCAGCAGCTCTGCACAAGGATGTCTAATTGGCCCGCGCAACTACCCTTGAATGAAGTGCTGCCACAGCCTCTCTGGAGCGCAATTTCAGAGTGTGCTGCCAAAATGTGCTACAGCAGCGCATCAACAGCGCATGTGTTATGCATGCCAGCAACATGCCACTGATGCACTACTAATGCATGTTCGCAAATCCACCACTAAAAGGGCCTGGGCTAGCTTTCATTCCTCCCTTAACACGTAGCTGGGTAGGTAAAATTGTCACAGATAGTATATTTTTAGGCATATGTTTCATCATATTTTGAGATAGTTAAAAATAATTTGGTTGAAAAGATAACTTTAAATGCAGAGTATGAAATGAAGTTCTCAGAATGGAGAGGTCAGGCCTGATATCATCAGAATTTTTTTAGTTTTCCATCCATGTGAATCCAGCTTCAGGCATGCATTAGCGGCGCATCTGAAGCTGCTGCAGGGCTGCAGCTATGCAGTGCATGTATGCGTCGGCAGCATTTTGTGTTTACAGGGTAGGTTTGCTTATTGCTGTTGGTGTTTGGGGATTAGTTTTACTTTACTTTTTTCTTTATGGTAGAATTATTTAATTTAGATATACATTTGTAATTACGTACTTAATTCCTTAGGGTTAGTTTTTTGTGAATATTATGTTAAAAATTAGGCAGTTAAGCTTATATCACCAATGGTGGTAGGGGATTAGATGTAGTTTGCTTTTTCTTTGAGGTAGTTATCCATTTAAGATTTGCATTTGTAGTAATTAAACTAGGCTGGGGTAATTTGTTAGATTAAATTAGGTTAATTTAACTGAGCATCCTTCCTTTCGTTTTTTACCAGAGCAAAGTGCATACTTCACCGTGAGCCCCAGTTTGTCAATGCAATGAATGTGTCAATATATTGGCAATGTGTCAATGAAAATCTACACTTCATATTAAAATCCCACTTTATCAAGTGAGACACTTTAAGTGTCTGTGACACACTTTCCATAAAGTCTCACTTTACTCTAAAGTTACACCAAGTAAAGGGAGCCATTTTAGTGTCGATTATGAATCTGACCCGAAGATCATTCTATCTACTTTGATTGTGAGCATTGAGATATCAAAATGAAAACAATATCGATCCTGATAGATACCAAGGATTCCCGTGAATTCCGTGTTCCCGAGTGTACACAAGGACCATAGGTCTACACGAAATGCACACAAAAAAATCTTATGGAAAAATTAGGGGTCGGCCCATGCACAAGTATATATGGTTGTTGAAAACATACCTGCCACAATGGAGTAGGTGGTATAAACTTGTATCCACCATCTGTCTGGAGAAAATATCCTCTAATGCTGTAAGGCTGATTGGGGGGGAATTCAACATCACCAATTGGATGGACAATATTTCGGAAGACAAGTTTCTGTGCATGAAGTTTCTCTACCAAGGCCTTTGCCACCTCCTGAGACATGGCTCCCTCATCTTCCTCATCAATTTCCAATGAATCTCTTGTTGTCACTACTGAAAAACTGCCAATTGTCTGATCTTCAAGAGCACTCTCAGATTTTTCAGATGCTTCTCTCACCACAGGACCCATTTGTATGTTTTGAAATGAGTATTCTTGAGGAAGGAATTATGTACATTATCATCAGGTTTACATAACACTGATCAAAACTGAAATTTCATAATCACAATATGAAATATATTTTTCCAGAAAATTCTTGGAAAATATGGCAAATACCAATTGAAATCCATACCTAAAGGCCGCCACACACCGAATGCTATGCTAAGCGCGCTACCAGATTTCGCGACGTGTCTTAAGATCCCGTAAAGCGATTCCCCACTGTCCGCACACACCAAATGCGAGCCACGCGAACCGATGCAAACTTCCCTAGCTAGAACTAACCTACGACGCCACATGTAAACAATCGAGAAATATGTCATTTTATAACCTCAAGAATGCGTCATCACGGCATGGCATTATATGTTTGCCTCCGATTTCAGTTATTTTAGGCGCATATGGTTCTTCATAATATTCCCAAGGGTCTTATTTACACACAATAACTATCACTGTTTACATATATCAAGTCGCACTTAATAATTTTGGGGGAAACTGGCACAAAAATCGTAAATTATGATACATATTTGTAACGTGATTCAGTGTCCTCTTCGCCTGGGACGTTTGTGAGGGAAATTTGTACATTAAGTTCTTACTACGCGAATAAATGACGTTAGATTAATATAAAGCATGGTATCAATGATTTAATAGAATGCTTTTATTAACAATGTACGCTTAAATACACTATTGAAAGTTATTCATAATGTACGAAGTGAGGGATTTCCCTTGTTTACCTTTCGTCGCTAGAAATTTTTTATAGTTAATTTCGACCATAATATGCCTCGTACAGCCTACAAACGCATTTATCAATTTAATGCAAAATGGTACTAATACCCTGAGAGGTTAAATTGCAACAATAAACAATTGTATATTTATAAAATAATATCATAACTTACGATGTGCTCGGGTGTACTGTTATTATCGGGTGTGTATTATCTCGGATAATAAGCTTTTAACCGAGGAATATCGCCAGTAAAATTTTTAACCGAGATAATGCTACTGGTGAAACATGAACATTGTATTATCTCGGTTTTTCGGAAAATTATCCGAGTTAATTATATTATCCGTGTTGGTGAAACCGGCCCTAAGAAGTGCGTTTTACGCCGTCCACCATCTTGCTACATAGCACGGCATGGTTAGCTTCTGGTGTGTGCGCGCACATAGCGGACGTCCGTTGCGAGAATAGTTCTCACGCTTAGCATAGCATTCGGTGTGTGGCGGCCTTAAGTCATTCTTTTCTTCCTGAAAATTTTAAAGCCAAATGAAAAACCAAGACTAACAAATAAATTTGAGCTTTGGCAGAGGAAGTGAATTATAGCTTATGGGAAAATTATAAACAGGCAGACTAGAATTTTCAAAAAAAATGCAATCGGCCAATAGATGCAAAAGATATTCAACTACAGGCATCTGTTAGGATAGGGTGAAGAATAGGGAGGAATTACAGCATGAATGAAGGGAGATAGAAACTGCTAAACTGTAGAATAAAATCATGTAAGCCTGCATGCATCAATGCCTGAGATACGTTTATAGAAATAGATTTTGTAGGATGCTGAAAGATATCATAAACAGATTAAATGAAATGTTAACCCATTTATTCGTCAGAGAAAAATGCACTATGCTGATTCATAGTTTGAACAAAACGAAACATGAATGGATAAGTAATAAGAAAAACTGAAAAAACTGTTTTTCCATGCACAATGAGTGTATATGAACCAAGACAGGCTCGTATAAGACATTGAATAGGAATAACTACAGTGTGGGACATGTTTTTCTATGTAGACATGATACAGTATGTGCACTGTATTGTGCCGAGCACCCCCTTGAGAGCCACAAGAATGAAAGCCAGTTGAAAGGTGGGAGGCCATCCAAACGGTTTCAGTTTTTTACACATATCCTTTGTGTAAGATGTATGTATACCAAATTTTTAATGCTAATTTTCAGGGAAAAAACAAGTGAATGGTATACTTGTAGATTCGTTAATTCACCATTTACTGTTGAGTAGCATCAACGGTGATAGTGAATTTTGAAAAGATAATGAAAATAAAAACATGCATTTAGCACATTTCCATTATTTTATCCTTCGCAAAAGAACGTTCCAATAACAGATAATAGGCCTCCCCACAGGCCATAGTCACCAGCTAATTTCCACTATGATGACATCAAGAAAAACTGTGAACCTTAGAGAATTTTAGTCAATTGGTTCATTGGTATGGTATTTGTTTACTTATAGTTAAAATCCTTTAAATTGAAATGTCAAGAAAAAGGATAAAATGAAAAAGTGGTTTTAAGATAAAATTTTCATGGTTCACAAGAATAATTTTGTTTCTCTTTGCCATGAAATGTAAAATGTAATGGAAATATGGGTGATATGTATGTACCTGGAAATGTATTTTATTACAATTCACTGATTATAGTGTAAAAAAGGTATTTTCTAGGGCATACAATTTACTTCTCACCCATACTGGCCTGTAAATCATTGAGATGACCAGAGAGTCCCTGTGAAGAAGAAACATTGCACATCTCAAATGACTGATGCTCAACTTGGTTTGAGAGTGGGTGGATAGGTTTCTGATCATCCACAGCAGAGTCTGTCAAGTTAAGATCTTTCTCCTTTGGTTCTGCAGTCATTTTCCTCATCATAAAACCTCCTGGGACTGAATCTTCACTGCTTGTTTCCATTCTGGGACTCATTTCAGGGTCTTCAACAACTTCACCACGTGCACTGATTGACATAACTATATTTGTCAATGGCCCTCCCAGAGATGCTATCCTTTCCTGTGATTTCTGAAATTTAAGTAATATGTATAGAAAAAGTAATTCACAAAACAGCACTCACACATTTTATTATTTTGTTTTCGTACCAAAATCATGAGAAAAATTGAGATGAGCCCTTTAACTTCTCCATGACAAAATTATTAGTTCCCTCCTAACATTAATGTTTACTATACATTTTACGATATTTCAGACACACATAGTACAAAGATGAGCTATATGCTTACTTCCCTTTTAAAAATTATAATTGGAGTAAAAAATTAAGATCAAGTATTAAGGAAACTCTCGCTCAGTATGGCAACAAACTCTGCCAGAAGAGCAACCCCAGGGGCATGAAAGACATTTTAGTACTCAAAACTACCGTATTTGACGGCATATAAGACACTCCTTTTTTCCAAAATTAGGACTAAAAATGTGACCACCGGGATTTATATGTGAAGGTTCAGCCTGTCAGAGGCTAATGGTCACTTTTCTTGAGTGTGCCCTACTGAAATGGGGGTGCATTTTATACGCCCTCAAATACGGTAATTTTTCAAAGATAGAGATTTCGTACTTCCACCAGATTTTCACTAAATTGGATATGGTTTCAGCATCATTGCATCACCATCAAAAGAGGATAACCATATCTCGACTCAATAGCATCCAATCCTCAGCTAACTAGATGGAAATCAAGTGGAAGTATGTATGTACCAAGTTTTGAAAATTGGGTATATTCCACCTCATACAGCATAAATCCTTTGATTATACTCAAACCGATGGTGAATCTCTAGGGAGCTCAAAAGAAAGGTCTTATTTAAGAGATATTATCACTGGAAAACCCCATCTTACACTTAAGTTCTTAGCTGTAGCCACAAAACTTCAAGGAGTAGCAAGAAGATCAATTTTGTTATTAAAAAAATCTTATTTAAGCAGTCAGAGGATATGTACTGCATAGCTTCACTAACTTTACACACCTGAATTGCAGTGCTACTTCGGTGTAGTTGTTTCAGTACATAGTCCACATCATTAGCCTCTTGCTCATCAGCAGTGCCATCATAGGCCTCAATGGATAGTCGTGATTCATACCTGGGGAGCTGCCCCATGCTCATAGGGTTTTTTGAATCAACTCGCAATAATCCAGACTAAAGATAAAAAACGACTTATCTAGGAGTTTCCCAAGTAACAGCTAAACTCTATTATCACAATGACATCAAAGCAATCCCAAGAAGGAAAAAGTAAATACTTAATACAGGCATATTTTAAATATTCTTGAATTTTTAAAATCAAGGAGAAGATGAAATTATGAGACGCTGTTGGAATCTGGGTAACCATAGTGGTACAAAGGTTGTGTTCCAACTATACATAGCACATCACATGGCCAAAAATCTTTCAAACCCAGTTATTAATCAATACACATGCAACTTTGATATGGTAGAACTAAATATTTTGTTGCCTTAAGCCAGTCTTGAAAATAAAATGAAATATGTATTTCTTAATGCATGGATTTGAAATAACTATAGATGATATTGAAAACGTTAAATCACTATATGTGAGAAATCTGAAGAGCTCACTTTTAATTACCATATAGTTCAGTCTGTCCTAACTTTAAGATTTGGGTTTGAAATTCCCGTCTACCAAGTTTGTACCATAGCTGCTTTATCCTAACTGGAAAGATCACTATGTTTCAATTGAACAAGATCTCTTTGATATTGTCAAGAATGACAAAAAATTTATAAAATGATAGTAACAGGCAACGAATCGCGGAGCTATGGATATTTCCCTGAAACTACATTTTCCATTAATTGCATGGATTTTTCTTACATTTTGAGTATGCTCCACCAGACTGGACATTTAACAAGGTCACTATCATGAAAACGTGCTATGTTTGAAGGATGCCATTTGTTCATAAAGGCCAGCATTGCATGCATTCAGAAAGTGACAACACCACAATGATGACACACTTGCCCATTCAAAGCAGGTTGCACAGCAGTTTTTGGCAATAACCTGTGCTGTCAACATCCCCTAAAATAATAATTAGTTTATGTCCAAGTAAAAACTCACCAAGTCAAACAGTCACAACATTCCCAAGGTCATACGCCAAGCAACTTTTTCTGCTTTCAAAAAATGAATTACCACTTAAAAGGGAGACTATTTCAAGATGCCAAGGACGTCCAAGAAAAAGTGACCAGGCAGAAACTACTGCCACAGAAATTATTTCCATGCATGCTTCCAGTAATGGAAACAATTTACTATACAAATTTAACATTCAGGCTTTTGTGGTGTTGTTCAGATGATAGTGTAGGGTTTTTCTATGGATTTTTGATGAGTTGTGTCAGTGTAATGTTTCAGTCGCATTGCACCATCTATTTTCAAGTCTGAAGTGAACAGCCCTTCAGATGTGATTATGGATGCCATAATGCATTCACAATGTCATCAAGGCAATCCCGACACATCCCAGTGGAAAATCCCATAAAACCCTGCACACTAGGCTGTGCACCAAGTATGTGTCTTCATAATGTGCTTATTTTTAAAGTAATCAAATGACAAATCAGTAGGCCCATTAGTTTTATAATTACCCCCGGTCCAATTACTTCTTGCACATACCTTGTGAAACATGGACATGGATGTTGGAACAATGCTGAGTGGTGATGGGAAAAAAATATTTTTTCACCAAGGATATTTTTAAATGTTTTCATCTTGCATCTACTTTTAAAATGACATGCACATATTTTTAATGGTTAAGTAAACTAATAAGGCCTATTTTTAGATGTGTTCCCTGTTCTGTAAATTGCTCAATGACATTTTACCCAAAGCATGAATTCCCAGAACCTCCCAACCACTCACTGAATGGTGGACACGAGAGCTCTTTAAATGATTAAAACAATTGAAACTATGACTGTGGCATAAAACAGCTATGTAGCGGGTAAATTATTCTGAGCCAGCTTTAAAAGGTCATCTGGCTTCAAGGTGGCCATCAGGCAACCTCAAGAAAAATACTAGAACCAAAAATATCACATTCCTATTGGCAATAATAGGCTATGCTGCTAGTGCTAAAAATAGGCTATAGGGACCAGCAGTTAAGGAGGTTCGGTGGTTTTACTCAACTTAAGAGAATTCAATGAAACTTGCTGGAAACATTAATTTGGTTGTCTTAAAGCTACCTGATTTTTTTCAGAATTATTTGCCCCAGATTTCTTGCAGGATGCAGAAGAAAAGGCATAAGAATGTGTAATTTCATGCCCAATTCTCGATCAAATATCTTTAACCCTTTAACTGCACAAATAATCTGAAATATATCTCTCCCCAAACGCAAACTTTTTTTTCTAAATTTTTGCGTAATTTTAAAATTTGTCAGTTTTTATTTAAAGGAAAATTAGTTTTAAAATTTACAATGAGTAATTATCGTCTGATTTTACTGTTGAATACGAATTGCTGAAATTTTTTTTACGAAAAGCATAAACCATACTTCAAATCGCCAATAGACGATGGGAGCAGTTAAAGGGTTAAAAACCTGCGGTAAATAATTCTGAAAATTTACAGGTAGCTTTAGAACAATATTATTAATACTTTCAGGAAGTTTCATTGAATTCTCTTAAGTTGGGTGAAACCACCGAACCTCCTTAAGCAAAAAGATAAGAAGTTTACATACCAGGGTGACATTAGGGTGATTACAAAATTGGCAATGTTCGAAATGTTGACTGGCTTAATTGGTTCTTGGTTCCAATCCCGTAAAAAAGAAAGGGGAAAAAATTTAGCCTCTATTAGACAACACATAGGGGTCGCACAACGGCTTAAATTATGGAAAATTGCTATTTTCCTTGTAAGGCCAGTGGGGTAGCCAGGTTTTGGGTCTAAGGGGGGCAGAAAGTTTTTAGGGGGGCAGAAAATGTTTAGGGGGCGCCGACTCGTAAATTAACCACAGGAGATGCTTCCACAGTGTTCCAGCAGTGGTATGGCACCAACTACGTCTCCACCCAATGTGGAGGTGTGGTAGAGGGAGGAGTAATAGTGACTTTTTGGTCTTCTTTGGTGTGAACAGCGACGCTGTTCATTGGGAGCATAGGAAGGGCAATAAAAATCCTGATATTGGAAAACATTTTATTTTTATTTTTGTTATTGATGATCACACAAACCAAATGTCACCTGGAATTTTCTACAGCATTTTTATCATCATAAATTTTCCTATGCTCAGCTACAACTGCTAACAAATATTGCCTTTGATGTTCAAATTTGGTTAGGTTATTACCCGTAAGGAACTTTGTTATCAAAGCAAACTCTCTTACAGCCTTTTCATTTACTACTCTAATGTTCTGAACAAGTTGCAGTCCTGCCAGATATCTTTCATTCTTCATCCACAAATCTGGATTCTGCATTGAAAATGATTTGTCAATGTCAAGGGAATCAAATAATTTGCTAATGTTTGAGATCACAGAATCAGAAGCCACTTTTGCACTAGACATACGATATGTCTTTGCCAAGAGACTCTCCTGCCCTTCACTCTCATTACTTTTTTTCACCATTTCTTGTCTTTCAATGTAATGTAACGTTTGGATTTCTTGTTTTGTAATGTAACGTTTGGATTAAAAAAAGCGAGCCCCACAATAACCCCAATAAAGTACTCAAAATGTGCTGCAAATCTTTCATAGACTGCCTTCCAGTGATTGCCACTTTTTTCTTCTGAGCTAAAACTTGTAAGTGCTGAAGGTCATTGCGTGGCACCTTTGCTGCAAAAGGTGATCAGTACCAAACCGGCGCATAGCACACAATGAAAATGCACACATGGAGGAAGGCGCTCTCAAGCTTAGCAGTTAAATTAAATTTTTTGCTGAACATCCAAATTTTAATTCAATACAATGCCTTTCCCATCCACCGAGCTTTATGAATTGCACCTGGCTTCTTGAAAGAATAGACAGCTTTCCCAGGAATGCCAAAGAACATGATGGTCAGCTCAGAAGCTCCATATAATCCCCACATGGTTGTTTGATCTAGAAACAATAGACAAAATAAAAATTCAATAAATGGGTGACGTAAATAAGAACAGCAGTCCAAACTTTATGTGAAGTTGCAATGCTACCTGAACTACTTGGATACAGAATTTAAGAACTTCATCGGGGTTGGGAATATTCCTCAGTCAGCGTTTAAATACTGCTGTGTCGTAGAATTCTGTAAAAATTCAGAAAAAAAGGATGAATGAAATAAATTCAAATTCATGTACATACTTCAATTAATGACTCATTGACGTATAAAAGGCATCTTGATCGAATTTCGTCCAGGGGGCTCTAAAACTGAGGGCATAGGGGCATTCTGGAGTGTTGGAGTTCCCAACAAGATTAACAAATACTGCACCGAGTACTAGCTCAAATATATGGTGGCAGCACATTTACTTTAAAAGTTCATTGCCAAGAGTGCCTTCCAGCAGCTTAACTGCCCTGATTTCCTTGTCAATGTTTACGCTAGCAGTATCGCAGCAGATACCACACACTTTGCAAACAACTCGCTATTCCTCCATTAATTTAAAAATGCTATCGCATGCTCCATGTCCTGTCCCTGATTTGAGCTCTGGGACACCAAGCAGTGTCTCTCCGTGCACACCGGACAAGATGACAGGGAGTCTTTCTCGCAAGCCTTCCCCTGTAACAAGGAGTATGACTGGCAAACGGAGCAAAATTCGTCATCGGAATTAAATTATATTAGCTTACATTTGTTACTCAGCAAAAGCTTCCCATCAAAGTGAACCACAAATGGCCCAGAAGTGTTCTAGAATGCATTCTTATTATTCGAAGACATTCCAGTTTGTTTCTCTATACGATGTTAACGCACTGAAATGTGCCTTTGAAAATTTTAAGATTGTTTTTATCTATCCCAAGAGCGTGTGCAGTTACTTTTGCTGGGGCAGTTATTATATGGGCAGCGTTCCCGTCACTTGTCTGGGTCCTATCTAAAGTGGACGTAATCTCTTTGTCTAAAAGCAGTCTTATTTGCTTCCTAACAGTGCCTTGGGTTGTAGGCTTAAACTCTTAAACTAATGACATATTAAGTTAAACATTCCAGAGGAATTTTACAAAATAGCAATATGTTCTTTAATTTACTCACCATTATCCTTGGAATCGTCATTGGTAAACGATTTTTCAGGACTCTTAGTGTATACACATTTCACCTCCATTTTTCCCAATAGCTGAGTCATCTCTTCCTCGCTCTTCCTTTTCCGTGCCCCAGCTGATTTGGACCGTTGCACTTAACCTTCCTCAGGCTTAGCAGTATCCTTGTCAACACAGCTCATGTAACTGATGAGTTTTTCCCTCATGGGCTTGTAGAACAATCGATACTCTTCTAGCTTTATCATATCCATGGCATTTATATGGCCAATATCAAAAGTATTGGCTAAGTCAGTCATAAACTCATTGTACCGCGTCACTGAAGTTTTCCCCATGTGTGATTTGTCTTCCTTGAGACAAAAAGTGGTGGTAAATGTGCCTGAGAATCTCCGTAGTATTCCTTACCTCTGCAATCAGAATTCCTGCTTTTTTCCAGAACACCTTAAGTTTCAAAATAGTCAGCCTGGCACTTTCACGAACACTTTTCTTCTCATTTTCATGTAGGTGTTTGAGATACTGTAAGGACTGGCGAAGTGTTGGGAGCTTTGGACATACAATATTTGGGATGAAGCCCCCAATTAGCCAATCTGATGGGCTCTGCCTGTTCTTCTTGCTTATGACACCGAAGTGAAAATCGGTATGCTGGAGACACTTACGGGTTTAACCGCACAAAGGGAAACGAGTTTCACTCCCAAAATTTAGCCACCTCAATGTGAGTAGCTATACAAAAAGTCCCCTGCCCACAAACACCCCCACTGTAAATCATCTACATAGTAGGGCCACGAACTTCAGGATTCATCTCGGCTAGAAAACAGTGCAGTCCTGGCCCATACTCCCAATGTACAGTGTCCCTACTCACGCCAAAGAAGACCAAAAAGTCGCTATTACTCCTCCCTCTGCTGCACTCCCACATCAGGCGAAGACGTAATTGGTGTCATACCACTGCTGGAACACTGTGGAAGCATCTCCCACGTGAAACACCCACCCACGCGACAGCCATGCCCCTAGAAGTTAGGCAAATATGTATGTTTTACCAGAAAAATTACTATGTACCTATTTTCCATAATTTGAAGCCGTTGTGCGACCCCTATATGTTGTCCAAAAGAGCCTAAATTTTTCCCCTTTCTTTTTTACCGGATTGGAACCAAGAACCAATTAAGCCGGTCAACATTTCGAATATGGGCAATTTTGTAACCACTTTAGGGTGACATGCATCAAGGATAAGGAATAGGACTCTGGATATATTTTGCAATCACTTTAATAATTGCAGTAAAACACAACAAACAAGTCATTAAGGAAGCTATTTGTGTCAGAAAATTAGTGATAATAAAATTCTGCTAAGGATGAGTGCCAACTCTCAATGTAAACACAAACTTCTTTTTCACATTCATGAGTGAAATGGAAAAAATTATTCTTCCAAAAATGTTTGGTAATTACAATGATTTACAATTTTCAAGGGGCCTATCCCTTACACTGAATTGAAAGTTGAAATGTGATAATTACAACATGGATTTACATTTATGCACAAGTAACATTTTCATCACTGAAAGGATATTAATTATTATTGTCTTCAAAACTTCCTGGCAAACGAGCCAAAATTGATTACCATACCTCAGGTAATGGATGAGACCTATCTTCAGAACTTTGACTCTTAGCAAGAGAATGCTTGCTGGTTCTGAGAAGAGTATTCTTCTCTGAAGTTACAGCATCAATATTTTCAGCTCCAGAAATATTATTATTCTCTCTCTCCTCTTGATCTTTAGTCTTCCTAAAATTATGAAAGAGAAAAATGAAGCTAAATATGAATTGACTATGTATGTATTATAATGGAAAAATTGTATAATTAAGTCAAAAAAGGCAGCAGGGTGTGTTAATGATATACCTAATTTGTAAAAATAAATACTAGAGACCAGAAACAAAATCCAGAATCTATAAAATAACAATTAATCCAATTACAACGTACACATCAGAAATGAGGCCGTATAAACATGACTAAAATTATTATTGGAGACTACAGAGATGGAAATACTTTAAAGGGTTCAAAAAAAAGTACTAGACAGAGAAAGAAGGGAGAATATAAGGAAATCATGAAAATTAGGAAATATAAATGACTGAACGTATACTTAAAAGAAAACAAGAATGGAATGAACCTGTATTTAAACAGAATGAGACAGATTAGTCCATATTGCAAGAGATTTAGTCCCCACGGATAGAAGAAATGTCAGCCAGCCAAGGAAAAGGTGGTGCAATCACCTCAACAAGATAAGCCTATAATTGAAGAAGAAACAGACCACAGAAAGCCTATACTATTAAGGAAGAAGAAGACTATTATAATGGACTAATCTTGAATGAAGTTTAATGTATTGAGACAAGTTAATAACACTCTGCTAATAACAAGTAAGTACATAGATATTTCAATCAGGGGTGCAGTCATAAATCTTAACTGAACATTATTGATAAAATTGGTATGAATGATGCAAACTTCTATATGACAAAATTTGCAATCACGGTCCTTAAATCATGGGAATTGAGATTTGAATCATCAGGTGAAATCATAAAAAGTGATCAATTTTCAACATTCCCCTCACACTCAAAAAATCACAATTATGTAATATCATGCAAAATTGGCCATGAATGGCCACAATGGCCATAGCCAAATGTTATCACCAAATTTCCACCATGGCCACTTATTTTTGAATGGCCATTGACTTCATTATTGCTAAGGCTAAAACTCCAAGGATAAATCCGAGCTTCTTGATATTCTCTCCTCATATAATCTGAATATCACTAATAACGAGTATCATCATCATTGACTTCATTATTGCTACCATCTATTGTTCTCCCTCCGGTAATTTTAACATATTTCTTGGCAAGCTATCTAATATTTTGAACAAAATTTATGATTCTGTTGATAAACCCTGGCTTATTATTACCGGTGACTTTAATTGCAATATTCTTCAAAACTCCAAGGATAAATCCGAGCTTCTTGATATTCTCTCCTCATATAATCTATATTCTATTCAATCACTAATAACAAGTATCATCCTCTTCTATGTCAATATCACCAGAACTGGCACCTTCATGCAATTCCTCCACTTCGTCCGATGAACTCAAACATCCTGTATCTATAAGGGAATCATCTCTGTCCACTTCTCTAGCTATATCGTCCTCAATCAAAGAAGTCATGGTTAGAATTGGGGGTCATTTGGGAAGATATTTTTTTCACTAGGGCTGTAATTTATCTCATTACGAAACAAATGAGTAAGTGATGGTGGTCAACCAAGAATAAAACTCCTTATTAGATATAACAGTCATTCCTAAACAAGCCAATGCAGGTGTGGTGTTTTCATCTTCTTTTTTTGTCCAATAAAGTGTCCCTTACAACCCACTCGTGAAATCATGGCTCATCAGCTCACTATGAACAGGCCCTCTTCTAAAAGGACTTTCGTGATGACTCAAGAATATTCTCTCATCACTTCGCTGGTAATAATACACTACCCCAAACACCCAAATGGATTTCAGGCTCTTTCGGGTATCGTAGCAGATACAATGGGGCTCTGTTTCAACTGATAGGGAGTTAATGAAAAGGCCGATGCTTGCATAGGTAACGATAAACACTCTTAAGATAAAACAGATGCCCATAAGGCTCAAAAGAATGCTCTTGGCCTGACAAAACACAAGCAGGGCAACTCAGGCGGTTTCAGTCGACTTAGGAGGGAGAGAGAGAAAAATCGTCGGCCAGATTTGGCCGACTTAGGAGAGAGCGAGTCTTTGGGCATTTAAACTTCAGAAGGAGAGGGTTAAATTGCCATAGGATTTAACAGAATCCCTGGGAATTGCTTACAGTTATTGCTAGACTACATGACTTTATCCAAAAATTTGGCTGGTGAGTGTTGCTATGTTGTCACTGTTGAAATTGTAATAGTAAGTTTCAAATATGTATAATCGTTGACATTCAACTGTTCCTTTTTGTGTTGCCATTTTCGTACTTCACTTGTTGTCTGATGTCCGTTAATAAATCATGACTAAACCACATGTCTGATCTAAGTTTGTTCTCTGTGAATCCATGTCAGTCTGGATAAATGTTAATATCAACACCACTGCCAATATTTAACAGGTTATGGGCCCAGAAATATTAATCATTATTCGTGACTGATGGCTTTGGATAATTGCGGATTGAGGAACTGTATCTTTGTGTTGACCCGGCATCACGGCTGTGTCTGACTCGGGCCCTGGTCCTTCTGGCTTCGGTATCGCCAAATTGAAAGGGCGAGAAGACTTCAAGAACTGGGAGTTTACAATGACAAATTACTTCAGACGTCAAGGCCTGTGGGATGTCGTTCAGGGTAACGACGACAACAAAGATAATGGATTGAGACGACGAGATCAACGTGCGTTGGGAGACATCTGCCTCATGGTTGATCCTCAGAATTACCAGTATGTGCAAGGGGCGAAGACTTCAAAGTAAGCTTGGAAAATACTTGCTGATAAATTCGAGACCAAGGGACATTGGAGGTATGTGCATCTTGTTAGAAATTTGAGTCAGTCAAAGTTCGAAGATTTTGCCAACATGGAGGCGTACATAGCACACATCACTTCCATCGGTCAGGAATTGAAATCCATGGGTGAAGAGATCAAGGATAAATACTTGATTGCAATGATCTTCCAGGGGTTGCCTACGGACTATGACAGTATTGTTATGACAGTCTGTGCCTGTGAGGGAGAGATGGATTTAAATACAGTAATAGCCAAGCTGCTGGATGATAGCCTGAGAAGAGACGTGACTTCAGGTGACTCGTCTGAAAAGTGTGCCCTGTATGCTAATAGAAAGGGATCTGAGAGAAAAGGCAAGATTGGCAAGAATTTTCAATTCAAGTGCTGGAGATGTCATGAGGTGGGGCATGGAATCAAAGATTGCCCAAAGCCGAAAGACTCACCGCCCGCGACACCTGGCTTTGAAAAGAAGAAAGAAGACGACAACAAAAGACTACGAAAGATAGTGGGAAGAAAAAGTCTGGTGATGGAAAGAAAACATTTCTGTGTGCATTATCTGCTAGATGTGATAATAGTAGTTCAATTTTTATTGATTCTGGAGCAGAAGGTCACATGTCGCCCGACAAAAATATTCTCGAAAACTATTGTAATGCTAGTTGTGATCAATGTGTGTTAGTTGGTGATAATAGTGGACTAAAAATTGCTGGAACAGGTGATATGAATCTGTGTTCTAATGGTGTCATTGATAAGATTTCAGATGTTTTGCATGTGCCTGAACTTAGTTCTACGTTGTTATCTGTTAGCCAATGTACTAATCGTGATATTAACGTTGTTTTCACCAAAAAAGAATGTCAATTTGTTGACGCTGAGGATTGCGTCGTAACTGGATCTGTGTTGTGCACTGGAACTAGAGAAAATGGCCAGTATAAACTTGACAACAAACCAGCTGCTAGATCAGCATTTGTAGGAAATGTGAAAAATTATGACCTTTGGCACAGAAGGCTACACAAAGGTTGAAATATTTGTGTGAGAATACAAATGATGTGAAATTTTCAGCAGTGAATAATGATATGTGTGAAGCTTGTGCAATAGAAAAACATTGTCGACAAAGTTTTAGTCGATCTGTATCTCCGAAAGTGTCCGAAATTTTAGATCTCGTGCATGCTGACCTGTGTGGACCTTTACTGGAGAGTTACAGAGGTTCCAAGTATGTATTGACAATCACAGATGATTATTCAAGATTTGTTATTGTGTTCCTTTTTTAAATCTAAGGGAATTTTGCAACAAAGGTCTGTAAAATATACGCCTGAGCAGAATGGAGTGGCCGAAAGGCAAAATCGCTCAATGTTTGAGGGTGCTAGGACCATGTTATTTAATGCTAAATGTTCAAAGAGATTGTGGGCAGAAGCGATAAACACTGCAGTTCATGTACAGAACAAAATGCCTCACACTGGTTGTAATAATTCATTTCCTGAAGAATTGTTTACTGGTAAGCCTGTTAGATATTCTCATTTAAAGGTATTTGGGTGTGACGCCTATGTACATATTCCTAAACAAGTCAGAGGTGATAAGTTAGAGCCTCGAAGTAAACTTATGGTTTTTGTTGGCTATGATGTGCAGAGTAAAGGGTATAGGCTGTTTGATCCTGAAAAACCAAAGAAAATATCTGTAGAGCACAGTGTTAAATTTAATGAACAGAAATTTTCAGCCTGTTCTGTAAATGAGAATCATGATGTGAGTGAAATTGTCTATTTACCTGTTCTTGATCTCATTGGAGATAATGATGCAATTGAAGTCCCTATAGAGGAAAATGAGGATGATCAAATTAATGTAAATGAAAATGATAATCAGAGAAGATATCCTATGAGAGAGAGACTAAAAAAGAATTTTGATGATTATGTAATGTACGCTGCATACCTGTATGATACTGCTGTTTTTGATGACCATGTAGAACCTACTTGTGTAAGTGAGGCTTTAAGTGGAAAAGATAAAGTGCATTGGCTGAAAGCCATGGATGAAGAACTCAAATCTTATTCCGCTAATGATGTATGGGATCTAGTTGTATTACCAGAAGGGAAGAATGTTGTGAAATGTAAATGGGTTTTCAAGATAAAGAGAGACTGCAATTGAAATGTTGTTAAGTTTAAAGCAAGGCTTGTGGCTGTTGGGTGTACACAGAAGTATGGGATAGACTTCCATGATACTTTTGCGCCTGTAGTCAGATATAGTACGCTGAGACTGTTATTTGCATTGTCAGTTAAACTTGATCTGTATGTTCACCATGTAGACATATCAACAGCTTTTCTGAATGGTGATCTCAAAGAGGAGATATACATGTCACAGCCTGAGGGTCTAAATGTGGTTGAAGGAAAAGTATTCAAGTTAAAAAAGGCAGTTTATGGGCTTAAGCAAGAGAGTAAAAGTTGGAATGAAAAAGTTCAAGTACTTCTTGAGGATATTGACTTCAAACAGTCAGAATATGAACCATGTGTATATGTCTGGAAGCAAGGTGACAAAATTGTGATGGTAGCATTATATGTAGATGATTTTTTCATTTTCTTTAATGATAAAACTCAAACAGAGAAATTGAAGGCTGTGTTGTCTGAGAATTTCTGCAGCAAAGAAGGAGTTTTTTTTTAGAGGTTTTTTGTTTGAATTGTATGGGAGGTCTGGCAGTATGTTGTTGTACAATGATAACATGAGTGCATTGAAATTAACTGAGCATCCAGGTTTTCATGCTCGTACTAAACATATAGATGTTAGATTTCATTATATTAGAGAACTGTGTAAATTGGATAAAGTAAGTCTGTGGTATATGCCAACTAAGGATATGCCAGCTGATGTTCAGAGTCATGTGAAGTGTATTATTAAGTTTGGAATTTGTTAAGAAAGTGTTGATGTCATGATTAGGGGAGTGTGTTGAAATTGTAATATGTAGTAAGTTTCAAATATGTATAATCGTTGACATTCAACTGTTCCTTTTTGTGTTGCAATTATTGTACTTCACTTGTTGTCTGATGTCCGTTAATAAATCATGACTAAACCACATGTCTGATCTAAGTTTGTTCTCTGTGAATCCATGTCAGTCTGGATAAATGTTAATATCAATACCACCGCCAATATTTAACAGTCACAAATACCAAACCAGACATCCTAATAATTTTAACAGCATATCCCAGAAAAAATTATTTTATAAAAAAAGTGTACTATACACAGGAATTCAGTATTTCAATAAGGTACCAGATTCAATAAAAACAATAAGAGATAATAAAAAATTCGCTTCTTTGGTAAAACAAATTCTTTGTAAAAAGGCTTTCTATTCATTAAATGAATATGTAAACGACGAAAGTGAATTCACATTATAGGCATTATTACAAGCCTGGTATTCCAATCCACGTGGATATATATATGTACGTATATGTAGGTCAATTTTTATGAAACCTGATTTTTTATGTAAGAGTGTTATGATTGTTATGTGTATTGTGCCTTGTTGTATACTATCATTTTATCCATGTACTGACTTGCCTTGTAAAATTGAAGGCTAATAAAATTATTGTTATTATTATTATTATGTCCAGACTATCAATATCTGTACTAACCCTACCCCAAAAACTATGATAAGATAATAAGGCAGGGGTAAGTAAAACACCAACCCTAAAATGGAAAGGTTTAAGAGAATGTAATTGGGGAGGAAATCAAAGATTAGTGAGGTGTGTTTTGGTTGTGTCTAGACAGTAACAGCAAGCAGAAACTAGCATGTCTCTCTTGCATGACAATATCTATAACATGATGCCTACTTTGCCTGGCAGGATGCCTGCTTTCAGCAAGTTACGCTGCAGAGAGACCAGCCATCTAGAAATATGCATGATAATATGACACACTGCAAGAGGCTGGCCTAAGTGTACCTTGTACCACTCACCGTTTGCTAGATAAGCTTAAATTTCCACTGTCAACATCACTTCCAGTTTTACTCATACTTGTGGGTACAGATGTTCCCTTAGAGGAGGATTTAACAACATCATCAAGGTCAGATGAAGGAAAAGATCCAGCAGTGCTTTTTTCCGAGGTGCTCTCACTGGAGCTGCTACTTTTCTTGGTAGCCGTGAATATCCAGCGATATCCAATAATGTTCCGATGACACAAAGCACAACACCAGCAGATAGGCCACCAAAATATTGCCAAGATTGGAAGAACAATGAAAATTAAAATATTCAGCAGTAGTTCAATCCACCTGTAAAAATAAATAATTCATCAAGCATTATAATTCAGATTTCTGCAGAATCTATTAATGTGTTCCATTTTACTATCAGACTCCATCAGATTTTGCTGCTGCATACACTTCATGGTACCACTAAAACAGCCTTAGTTGTAACCTACTGACTTAGTAGTACCATGATACATTTCTACATGACGAAACCTCCACGAGGAAAGGTGAAACATTGTACATAAAGCAGCAAAATGAGATAAAAACCAGTAGTAAAATGAAACAATTCATGGAACAATTGATCGACAGAATGTCATAATATTAGGTTGATGAATAAGTTCACAGCATCTTTTGGGTGTGAAAAAAGTTTTTGCTTGAGATGTGTAGCAAACGGAAATTAATCAGTACATAATATGTACATTCTCCTCCAGTGTCTTTGACTCTCTCCAATGCTGGGGTAGTTTCTCGATTCCACACCAGAAGAAATATTCTGGTTTAGAGTTGAAGAAGTCATCAAGCCAAGTTTTAAAGTTAAAATGTTAAAAACTTGTGCATCAACTCAATATCATCAGGGAATGAGTGAACTAATGGTTTGATAATAAGATAGGAGGAAAGGAAGCCCTTCATGAAAACATTTGTATGAAGAATACTATTACATACCAATGAAGGTTGGATAATAACAGCAGCAGAACATAGGGGATAGGAAGCAATAGAAATGTGATGTTATACTGTAGACTCCTGCATAAGATGGTAATCTATTCCATAAGAGTGTTCATATTGTGAATTCCATCGTAAAGTGCATCAGTATATTACCAAACGAGGGATCGGTTTAACTACATCAACGCCAGTGCATTTAGTGGCACTCAATACAGTATAGGTACAAAATATGCTGGAATTTAATAATTTAAAATGTTATTTAACCAATATTTAAACTTTAATAAGGTCAAATTTAAACTTTAATAAGGTCAAACTTTAAATTGTCAAAGCATTAAATATCAATGTATGAATACACAAGATGCACCTCACCCCCATACTGGTCATGGAATTGCAAGCAAATATCAGCAACTTAATATTAAATCGCATTTTCAAGCAATGGGAATAAAACGTGCAATAGAAATTATTCAACTCTCATTATACTTCTGCTTACTACTCAGCATCAGCAATTTGGCATCTTCCTTTAGGTCTCACGCCATCATCTCTACATCACAATTACCTCAACGATACATATGTAGAAACATGTCCGTAGAAAGTGATGTTGCGAGCTTACTAAAATTATGTACACAAAATTAGACATTGAGTTATGACAGAAATAGGTCAAGTATGAGTGAGAAGTAGCATATAGTCATACATAGATGACAGTTTGATCAGTCAGTAACCTTTCCACGAATAATAATTTAAGTGTGCATCGCTCGCCTGTCTCCACTTCTGAAGATCTCCCTTCTCCTTGTCCCAGACCAGCAGCATAGGAATCTTTCTCTCAGTCAAGGTCATCCCGTGGAGATTGAGTGGCCAAATGACAAAAGAGATAGCAGCAAAGGGGAGAGCCTTCACTAAAAGCCCTTTTCTCGGAACAGCTGACCTGACTCTACGGGGCTGAGAGATTATTGGGGGTTGGTTGTTTACTTTAGGGACCCACAACCTTCTTAGAGGCATCCATAGATCAAGAAAGAGAACCTGAAACACGCAAAAAGAACACTGAGGACATAAAGTATTAACTTGAGTACCCTCATCGTGTTTCTTCACTTCTCCTGCTTGGTTTTATTTGTTATTTTCTGCTTGAGCTGCACTTTAGGGGGCATGGTCACTACAGAAACTTCCCACAATTAACTACCTACTTCTGGCAAGTTTTGCTATCAAATGGTTAATGCAGTGTGGGCGAGGGTCTTCTGGAGCCCTCCTGGCACTCAAGACTTTTTGGTCCATTGTGCCATCCCACATTTAACCTGCCTGCCACTTGCAGACAGGGGACAAGAGCACCACACTAGAGGTATGAAAGAGGGGCCAACCTTCCTGGTCTGGGTCTACCCTCCGGCCTCCCGATATAGGTCTGGAGGAGTGTCATCTCTCCGTCCACCCCTGTAGAGGTATGGAGGAGGGCCACCCCTCCAACATCCAGTCTCAACATTAACTTCGGTCATCTAATGGGAACCGATGTTTCAACGTGGCTAGGCTCTTGCCCTATGCAGATCATAAAGTGAACCCATTGTAAAACCCATCCTTCTGGGGGAATTGTACATTAATATAAATGTACAGCATCATAAAATGATATTTAGATTATTACTCACTAGTACAATAATTAAATTAACATTCTATTTTTCGTGAAGACAATTCAACTGTATTTTAAACATTAAAGCGCTAAGCATAAACCAAGCGATAGAAGTGATAATTTATGAATTCAGATGTTTTTGGGGGGTTTAAACCCCCCCATCCGTATGACACTGATCCTATGAAGGGCTTAGGAGAAAATATGCTTGATTAAAACTTAGCGAAGTTGAAGGGGCAAACTTATTGAGCAATTCTCAACAGCCTCCTAAAAATAATAATGGAAGCATGAATGAATGGGAATAATTGCCAAGGAAGGCCAAGGATGGATTTCATACATAAAGAAATCAAGAAAATAATCAAAGAAATACAAGAAAACAAAATGAGAAATTATGAAGGAATAAAGCATTTAGCTGAAAAGATAATCTTTGGATTAATGACAGCTAATAATGATGATAGAATGAATTACGTTTTGAAGAAAAAACGCGTACACGAATTTCACCCTCGTTCCCTGTTTGTTGTTTTTGTTCTATTTGACCACGCTCTTTTTGAGCTGTTCTCCCAGAAATTTGGGGCCCTATTGTGTGTGTGAGTGAGTGTTTTGTGTGATTGCGTGTGTGGTTGTGTTAATAACTTGGCAGCCTTAGTAGAGTCACTACAGCTCTCCGAAGGATCCCAGGTTATAATCCAGGAATCTTTAGCTGGGTCTCATTAGCCTACAAAGGATTCCAATTGGGTTGTGTGTGTGTGTCTGTGGTGGTCCCTGGCGAGGAAATTACTTTCCCGTAAACCACCACAGGAGGGTATTCTGGTGGAGAGGCTGTGGTTGGTCCCTGTTGCGGAGTCCCCATTCCCGCAAACCAACACAGCAAGTGTTTGATTTTTTTTTTGGCGAGTGGTGCATATATTTTAGGGCCATTGGAGAAATATCTTATCTGGTTAATCTATAGAGGCCGTAGAGCTCATCTACCTTGATTTTGAAGAAAGTCTACAGAAATACCCAGCCACTGCATGATGTCCAATGGACGTCCATTTTACATCCAGACATCCAGACATCCAGAAGTCCCTTATTGACATCCTTTGGATGTCTATTGGATGTCATACAAATGACATCCTATGAAGGTCCCTCTTGGGACATCCATACGGAGGCCACAGAATGATATCCAATGGACATGATGTAAAATAAATCGTAAATAATATAAATTCCTAATAGAAATAAAAGAAACGAGTTACTGGTTGATACCACATAAATTGAGGAAATATTAGCTGTGGGTCTGCAAAGTGCGCCCCCTGAGGGTTGCGCCCCTGGCAGCCGCCTGCCTGGCCATCCCCTAGCTATGACACTGAAGCTAACGTACAGGAATTGGAAAATCTTGTTTATTCACAGTAATATTGCATTTATATTCATACTATGTGGCAACATAGGATAACAGTTATCTGGCATTAATTAATAGCAAATAACTTTTTTCAAGATTTTATGGTATTTCCTCAAACTATCATGGAATTATTATTTAATGATTATAGTTCTCGAAGTCACATTTGTCCACATAAGTGACTATGTACATATATATGCCTTTCTCAACACTGAATCTACAAGAATGGGTGCGAAAATAGGTGCGTCGAGTCGTAGATTTGGTATTCATGTGATACAGATTCCACAACGCTTGGTAGATATGAGGTAGAATAATCTGACGTACTACAACATGCCATTGTGCAATAGCACATTCAAAGTGATCAAATCAATTCAATTCAAAGTGATAAATGGTAATTAATCTTTTTTTTTATTTTGAGCGAGCAGCGAAGTCAGTGGAGAGGCAATACGATATTCCGACTCGTGAACGTTTTCATCAGCTAGGTTTTCGGCTCTGGAACACTTCCATACGCTAGGCTTCAGAGACGGTTTATTTACGGTTCGTTCGCATTCCGATTCGCTTCGTGCATGCTTAAATCTCCGCTTCGTCGACGGTTCGTATCCACTTCCCTCTACAATATTTTCGCTAGGGAAATGAGGCTTTTTCTCACTTATTACCGTACTGCAGTTGGTTTGCACCCTGTACATACCAAGAATCTGAAATAATTGCCAAATCCTTTCAAAATCCTGAAATAGACATCCTATGAATGTCCACAAGTGGGACATTTGGACATCCATAGGAAGTCCAGAGTACATCAAATGGATGTCCATGGATGTCAGCCGGGACATTCAATGGATGTCCAATGGACATCATTGCAGTGGTTGGGTAAAATGCTTAAAGTACCATTGAGTAAGTAATGATTCAAAAATAAAAAACCTTTTGAGGGCACTGCATCATCTAAACGCATGGGCAAAGGGAGCCATTTGTGTTTTCACCAGCAAGACAGATTTTCAGGTTGAAGGCCAATCGTAATTATAAATTAAGCCAAAACAGAGAGCATTTGCTTAGGTGGAGCTGTAAGCCCATTTTATGTTACACCATATGGAAGAAGTGGACGAAGTCACAATGGCATTTACAAAAGTGCTCAGGAACAAAAAAACTGCACAGATCTCCATTGCATCAAAAATGAAATCGCTTTCAGGATTTAGATATTTAAATATAAATTAAAGATACATTGGAAAGACTGAATTTAAATGAAACCTATTTATAGAGTGCATATTTGTACGCTTTTGATAATTGCTGCCAAAAGTCTATATTTTTTAAATAATTAAAATTTTAAATCATAGGATTATGAATTTATTTCAATGAGCTATTGTTCTGATACAAAATCTGGATATAATACTTTTGGCAAAACATATTTGGCTGAGATTTCATCCCAATACTCATCCTCTGGTTAGTATAGAGAGTAGGTATATAACTTGAAGAGTTGAATCCAACTAGTTGGAAGTAATATATTTTGAACTTAAAAAAATGGGCACATTTATGAACACAGTCTCAGCTATAAATTCAATATGGGCGAAGGAGCATCTATTTAACTTACATCATATTGATTTGTAAACAATTCCCAATACATTGTAGTCGTTACCAAATTAGGTAAAACTAGGGTGTGTTCCTTTTCACACGCCAATCTCCTTGAAGCCCCACAACGAGCGTAATGTGCACTCCAAGCGCTTCTCCCAAAAACTGGTGCAGCTGATGTGATGACCCATGGCGATAACGTATCGCGCTTGTTTATGAAGCATCTATGGTGACCATGAATTCCACCTAAGTAATTTTAGATATTCTAGTATCCATAATGATGATGAAGTAGGTCTTTTTTTAAATTGACTGCTCCCCGTTTTGGTTCCACTTTACATTACATTTTGTGGAGTGTATAATAATGGCTTTCTTTTCGTTGTCAATTTTATATCCTTGATCTTTTTGAATTTCTCTTTCGATTATCATCTTTTCCCCGAAATGTTTGTTAACAAACCATGGCAACGCCTTGCCGCTGTTATTCAAAAGTTTCCACCCGCACCAAAGACGTTCCGTTTCAATTATGGCACCAACTGCTTCAATGCTCGAAAATGAAACGGAACGACAAAAAGCAGTGGCGCATCAAAGTGGTAAATACGTGAAACGGAACGCACCCCTAGTATGTAGCTGATAACTCATTTATAATTTTATGGAAACACTCTTTGCCAAATATGGAGCATATATTTTAAAGCAATCCCTCATTCATACAAATACTCTAGTCTCCAGTTACATACCTATATTCAAACTTCATGTAAAATAATGCTGAAAGAGTAATGAAAAATAAAAAAACTTAAAAAACACTGAGTGACCTGCTGTAGAGCTGCACTGTACGCTTCTTGGAGTCTGGGTGTACAGGATAGCCTTCCTCATCGAACTTCACCTCACGATGTTTCAACTCCGCCTCACAGTACTGGACTAGATTTTTGGGACCACTGTAGCAAGGCAATCCCCATGCCCAGATAGAGCGCCAGAAAGTGACACCTAAAATGGCTTTGGCAAGGCCTAAAAGCAACACAGATAATGCATAATTACATGAGAAAACTGTACAAAATCAAATACAGTAGAGCCTCAATTATCCAAGCTAATGTGGACCCCAGTAACCTCGGTTAACCAAAATATCGGATAATATGGACTTGGTGTAGTACAAAACTTTGCATACGGTAAAATTTTAAATAATGAGTTTATTCAATTCTTTCGGGATGAACAGAGCAGTTGTCCATAACCAAAAGTGCTTTGCTTCATGATGCAAAGAATCCACCAACACAACACGACAGCAGGTATGGTACAGTACACAAAATATTGACTGAGAGGTTGTGAATAAAAGAATGCAGCTCTACTGTACCTCGGTTAATCTGGAAGATGGTTAGTCAGGGCTCGGATAACCGCAGCTCTACTGTAATGATATCAAGTTTATCTTTCCACACTTATGGTACTCCTGCTGATAACTTAATTTAATTAACAATGACAAAAAATACTCTCTTCTATTGGATTTTTTATTTTCAGTAATTAATATAAGATGGGTAAGAGAAGGCTAAATTTGGGTATTCTGGTGTAGTGGGGTATCTGATAAAATTTGCTGTAAAAGCAGAAGGGATAGGGTTAGTAATGAGCAAGTGATGAAAGAAAGTGGAATGGATGCTCCAGGAATTAACAATGAAAGGAGCATGATTTGTTGGTCTGGGCATGTCAAGAGAGTGGATGAGAGTAGAACAATGAAGGAGATATATGATAGAGAAGTGAATGGTGTGAAAGGAATGGGTAGACCGATAAACTCTTGGTTGAATGTGGCTCAAGATACTCTTAAAAGAAATAATATTATGAGTGAGTGAAGCAAAAGAGATATGCAAGGATAGGCCAGTATGGAGGAAATTATCAAAGCATCAGCTTTACAGGCCTTTCACCTAGAATAAAAACTTTTTTGACTGCTCTTATCCCGAAAGAAACGGCGTGATGAGTATGTTTCTATGCATGTAAAACTTGACACATTTTACAAATTTCCATACAAATGACAAGCATGATAGACCAATTAATTTCCCAAGTGTTCCCTATATAGTATTAATAAAACACAAAATAGCCAAAATAGAAACTTTCCAGGTTTCAGCAGAGTCAGGTTCCTATCAAATATGCCATTTTGTCAACAAAAGTTAAAAAATTGCAGGCTACGGAGAAAGTACTTTTGAAAAACTGTACATACATACTATAGATATATCTAATGATGATGAGCAAGGGCCTTATAGCCACATTGAAATACCAGTTCCCATCAGATCACTGAATTTAAGCAATGTTGGGCCTGGACAGGGGTTGGTGGGGGGACCCCCCTCCATACCTCTACCTAGAGATGGGCCACTCTGAAAATTACCTCGTTAATTTTCGTAAATTACCGTGGTATTTTTCGTAATTTACCACGTCCCTTGTAAATTACCGTAATTTTCTAGATCATTCATCTGTGTTTGAGATAATTTTTCATACAGATAAATTTCCAACATGTTCTTTTAAGCCAAGTTCACATTTCCTACACGTTTAATTAAATAGAGGCATGTACAACTCATTTTTGGAATATTTTACTTAAATTATAACATTATAATTTTAAAGCTTTAGAATATTCTTCTTGATGATTTCTCATACTTTGACAAAAGAAAGCCAGATTGCATGTCACTGCCGTAGTTCTTTTCGCAATTTTAAAAATTTCTAATACATTAATATGACATTAATGTTGTACAAGGTATGGTTTAAACATGGTTATTCTCTTTCTATTGCTATTGGCTTTCTTATTTAACCATACATTTGCTGTTTAATACTTAAAACTAAAAAATACAGGAAAATTACGGTAATTTTCAAAAATTACCGTAATTTACCATGGTAATTTATCTCAGATGAAAATTACGCTAATTTTCCCATCTCTACCTCTACCGCAGTGCTCTTGTCATCTGTCTGCAAGTGGCAGGCAGGTTAAATGAGGGATGGCACAATGAACAGTCTAAGTGCCATAAGGGCTCCAGAAGACCCTCGCCCACCTAGTCAATCAATCAATCAATCCAAGGATAATAAGACAATCTATTCAAATAACAAACTAAAAATAATTTCAGAAAATAAGATAGCTACTGCTTAACAGTAGCATAGAAGAGAGTTTCACAAAACACTCAGCCACTTAGAACACAAACAAGACTTTTACAAAGTGACCTAAATGAATCCTCAAACTTCAACCTGAAGAACGACAGTTTGTTGTTCCAACCATCCAGAGATTACTGCATCAATGGCACCAAAACATATGAGTAAACGTAGAATCATCCCTTTCTACTTGTCAGCAAAACAACTGTTGGTGATCTATTGAATGATGGCTGATGGACATGAGGAAGACCCAGAGAAGATATATGTAGTTGGTTATGTGATGGACTGAGGGCCAATGCACAGAATAGACTTTGGAGAATGAGGTAAGCAGGGGTTAGGAAGATACAGAGAGACGGCAAGCTATCTGACACCCTGAGCACTAGGCAGAAAACTCATGGTTGGAGTCAATATTAATCAGACGACTTTCAACAGATGATAAATCATGCAAGGCTGACATCAGTACACAAAAGCAAAATCAGGGTCTCAGGCAATGCTAATGAAAACATTTTTTGGATAATCTTAGGGGTCCTGAGTGTGAGGGGAAGTCTCACATAGTGACACCACTATAAGTACCACTAAATGTGTCATTTGATTTGGCTTTTACTTTCATAGGTACTTACCAAGTAACAAGAGAATTAAAAGTACACCAAACAAGAAGAATAGTGCACAGCGAGACGATGAATTATCATCATCCAAAACAATGATGTATCCATCTGGTTTGACAGGTAAAAGAGCAGGGATTGTTCCTTTCAATCCAGCGGCTTTCACTTCAGCTAAAGTCATTAGTTTACACTTAATATTCACCATGGCTTTCAAGCAATCACACTGGCAATGCCAAAGGCAAATGCATCTTCCACCATTCTCTATGATTACACGTCGAACAGCCAAGAGATGCATTTTATCATTCAATACTTGCACTGCAAGAGGTATGGAATTAACCAAAATAAATAAATTAGTAGTACATAACATGTCAGCATCTATTGTATCAAAATATTCTAAGAAAGGATTATTTTCCTCATCATACGAGGAATTTCAGGTACAGTTGGTGTGTATTGTTGCCATGTTTACGAGCCCTATACAAACCAATAAACAATTCTAATTATATATAGAGAAAAAAATTCACAGGAAACTGTAAAGTTTTGCATTGTATTGTGGGTTGTATATTTAAATCACAAGCGAAAATAATCATTTACATCTTTTAAGTTCCTGTGCCACTTCGTAGTTCATGAAAGTATTAGTTATCTTAGTCACTATAAACAAAATTAGTACAAGAGATGTTCTTTAAATGCTGAACAAATTTATGCCAGTTATTCTTAAGGTAATTGGAAAATATTTATAAAAAAACACAGAAGCTGCAAAAAATATATTGCTGCACTTCACCTGAGATTTTTAATCTTGAACTAAAAGTTTAAAATGACCCCTGAAGATTTTGTTGTTGAAGTTGATTTTTTTTTTTATATTTTGAATTTTTTTGAAAAAAAATATTGAAGAAGATTACCAAAAAATGGTACAATATGCAATAATTTTCCTGACAATGAAGAATTTATAAGTGATTTGAAATTAAGCGATTCAGATTTTAACCATAAATAATGTGCTCAAAATTGGCAACATACAAGCAGAACTTTGGGTAGATATAAGCTTCATAGCCACCAGGTAGGTGTGGTGGCTTGAATATTATAATCTAGAGCTAAAAAGCTTCCCATCCTGAGAACTTGGTTCAAGTCCTGGCACTGGTGCAGTGAATTGTCAGTGGAATTTCAATCCCTACTTGTCTAGTAAAATTTTTGGGGCAATCAAAATTTTGGTGGCTCATGGAAAAATCACTAAATATTTTAAGATCAATCTAGTAGAAATCAATTCAATATCATAATTCAAAAAGCATTTCCTGCAATGATCACCGGCCTCTGACAAACTGACTTTACAACTTAAAAAATACAAATATGTATAGAGGGTTTTTAATAAATTAGAACAGTTATTCTCTCACCTATGCACGAAATTCTTTGCCTTGGAAGTTGATTTCTCAGGTTGATAGTAAAATCAAATTGGTGTAAAGGAGATATTACCACCATTTTTGAACTATTAGAATCAATGGTAGAGTCATTACTCCAAGAATATGATGGATTCATTGAATTGTCTCCTTTCATCACATTGGGGTAACATTTTCCAAATTGCACAGTGAACTGGGCAGAAGCCAGACCAAGATTGATCACAGACACCATTATAATAGTGTGATTTGGACCAGTAGCATCAGTTACCACCATAGTGATTTGAGCAGGTAACCTGGAATTCATAAGGGAACCTACTTTGAGGAAAATACATGCATAACTCTACATGAAGCAAGTTATTAATATGATAGGTAACTATATGTATGAGACACCCAGTGATTTTTTAAAGATGATGTCCCTGTCACTGCCAGCAAATTCCACATAGATACATTGTACTTTAAGACTGCCAAGGCTATTTCCATGTATTTTTCTAATATTCAAGTCATAAAACTTTTTAAAAATGTAATATATATATGTATTCTACTAGGTAAATTTTTCAAAGTTGTGGAAGAGACGGGAATGAAATAATGATGCCTTTAAATTTCAGTTTGAAGGTGATGAAAATTAATAATTGAACTTTTCTAAAAATCCCACTATGTCAACAACTAGCCATTTTTTTTACAGGCACCTAATGTCGGCACAGAAATTATGTTCACTCGAGTTTGGGTACAAATAACAAAATAACAAAAAGGCCTACAGAAAAACTAATCACACCCCAATTTTTCTATTTTAATTCTTCATTATTTGATAGTTAATTAAAATTTTTAAAGCGCATTTCATTATTTTTTACAACGGGAGTAATGTAAAAAGTACCAGTTTTGGGTGGTATTAAAGCGAAGTGCCGACTTTGATAATTCGTAACTCAAAAACAAGTATGTAGTTCTATTCAAACCAAAGTTCAATAGGTGTGTTAGATAGGCATGTTTGATATGGATGTTATAAGTTTCAGGTTTGCATCTTTAAAAGAAAAAAAGCTGTCATCAATTTTGTAAAAAGCTAGCATTTCAAAACTGGGGTATCGCAAAACTTCTTTCTTGGTCGCGTTGTAATTCACATGCCTTGACCGTTTCCAGTATGTAATTGCCCAATATTTCAATAAATGCATTAATTTATATTGATTGGTATTTATACTGATCAAGGCAGGATAACTGTGGTGTCAAAGCGGTGCAGTGTTGCCACGTTCACCCACTCTGGGACACCAGAGCCCATCACCACCTGGTTACTGCTTCATAGACACAAAGCATGAACACATACAATAGCTGTATTTTTCATATTTTCCATCAGCTTTTCTCATGAGAGATTTGGGCCTCCAATGGCAGCCAAAAGTGTGATTTTTTGTTTGTTTTTACATATATTTTTATGAATTTTAAATGTTATTGAATGCCTGTATGTACAGTATATTTACATTGCGAATAGTTATGAAAGGAATTAATATTCATCATCTAATAAAATGTGGTCATCCAATGAGTCATGCATTTTGATCTCTTCACTATTAGAAGAGCTGCTCCGATCAATGATGAGGGGCAGGACTTAAGGTATTTCTTGAGTCAAGTGGTCTTTTTCCCAGTGATAGTCTTCAAACTTTTGTGCATATTTAATGTACTTCTTCCATAATTCATCAGTCACTAATGTTAAAGCTTCATTGCAGAGATCTCTTAGCACATTTTCACTGTTTCCCTCCTCTTCAGCATTTGCTCACTTGACTTTTGCCACTTTATTCTTAGCTCACAATATTTTCCCGGTAACCATACCAATTTCACATCAGGCTGCAACTCCGTAATTTGGTCAAGTTTTTTTTGGCGTGTTTTAAAGTATGGTTTGGTGTGTTGGATGAACATGGCTTTGGTTAGAGATTAAAAGCAACCACTATCTTCAGGAGGCGGGATGTTTCTTTCAATCAACCATGAGATTAAGTTGGCATTTAACCAAGTCAATGTTGGGTTTTTGTGTTGGGATCCAGCATTGTATGATAAGGAGCCTGGTCGATAATAATCGCCAATATATTTTGAATCATGGCCACAACCCTTCGAAACCAATCATCAAAATGCTGGGATTTCATCTCCTTATGAAAGTCACCAGTCCCTTTCTTCAAAACAAAACATAAACCTGTAATTTGTAAAAAAAAAAAAAAACTATCCTCGCCTATATGCACAATAATTACATGCTTAGCAGTTCCGGAAGGAACCCTGAAGCCACCTCACCAGCTAAAAACTTCATGAAACTGCCCCCAGTATTATTTATAATTAGAAAAGCCACTATTCAGTGCTTCAATTACATTTTCTTGCCAAGCATACTTCATGGGGTAACTTCTATCTTTGTAACCATCATTTATCATTTGGGGTATTCTTCTGAAAAATGTGTTGCAAGATGATACAATGGATGTCGACTCCATCAAAATGAGCTTCTTATTTAATTCATATACCAAAATCCTATATTTTTTAGATCTCCCAAAGTTTGGAATTCACATTTATGGAAAGTCCCGTAAATTTTCTTCCAATTTGGCTTTGCGTTTTTTAACTGTAGGAAATAACTTTCCTTGATAAAAGCCATGAATTTATATTCGAATTGTTGATTTTATCGGTGGGTGAGGGCCTTCTGGAGCCCTCCTGGCACTCAGACCTTTTGGTCCATTGTGCCATCCCACGTTTAACCTGCCTGCCACTTGCAGACAGGGGGCAAGAGCACCCTATCTTCGAATTCCTCTAATTTGAAATTGGTCAACGTGAATCGATGGGCACCCTGCCGATGAACTTTTCTTCTTTGCTGGTCCTGGGTTTTCCTCACGTTCTCAGAAGATACTTTTTTCACCGAGCAAAGTGATACACCAAGGCAATTGGCAACTCACTGGGAAACTGAATAGTACGTATCACCAATTTTCTCTCCCTCTAAACTTTTTAAAAACAAATAGCACTTAAAATAATTCCTATTTCGCACTCTGAATATCTCTCGGAGGTATCTTGAGCATAATTCACTCCAAAATATGCTGAGAGAAACTCGCCACTATCATGCACATTAGGCTAATGGCAGTGATAAATCTTTCATGAGTGTTAAGCAATAACCTCCTATGACTCATCATAAGGGTAATGTGTAAAAGTGTATGTGAAAGTGGGTGAGGAATGCAGTTACATTGTTATCCTAGGGCGCTGTCCCAGCCAGCTAGAGCTGGAGCCAAGCACTGGTGGCCCAAGCAGGTCAAAGTGGCAACACTGCACCGCTTAGACCAAACGGTTCGCCTGGCAGGATCACTCACCTCGATCAGTATAAATACCAATCGATATAAATTAAATGTATTTATTGACATATTGGGAAATTAAATACTGGGCATCGTGAGTACATGTGGATTACAACGCAACCAAGAACAAAGTTTTACGATGCCCAAGTTTTGAAATGCTAGTCTTTTAAAAATTTGACACAAAATTTATTTCAGTTAAAGATGCTACCTATTGAACTTGTGGTTTGGTGTTTGGCACTTTGCTCGAACACTGTCCAAAACCAGTACTCTTTACATTACTCCCATTGTAAAACATATTAAAATGTGTTTAAACATTTTTAATTTACATTAAATAATGCAGAATTAAGAAAGGAAAATTGGGGTGTGATTAGTTTTTCTGTAGGCCTTTTCGTTATTTAGTCATTTGTACCCAAACTCGAAAGCACATAATATCTGCGCCGGCAGTAGTGATGGCAATATGATCCAATGGCAGTCAAAGGTCAAGCTATTCTGAGAGCCACCGTAGATACATGTGGCAGGGGGTGTTATGACGCAAACAATGAAATTGGAGGGAATAGGGAAATGGAGGGGAGAGAGAACAGAGGTGAACTGTATGTTAATGATGTGCTTAGTGTGAACATTAACTGTGTATTTCACTTTTTTTTAATTTAAATAAATTACTCATATCTTCAGATACAACAAAATTGATTACCTACTTAAATGCTTAATAATAATAAATAAAGAAACACGTCTCTTCATACAATAGAAGGAACAATAAATAGATTAGACCAGAGAATCATTAATTTTAAATTTAGAATGTACATGCTCACTAGAGAGAGCTGTCTTTCCTAAGTTACATAATTATTATCTCTTGATTCCACTACCTTAATCTTGACATCATACTAATATATAAAAATTGAATGGTGTCTGTCTGTCTGTTGCTCAATCATGAAAAACTACTGAACCGATTGAGCTGAAATTTGGCATGTAGTAAGAAAATGTATCTGGATGTAACATAGGCTATATTAAAAATCCCTCAGGGCCCCCAAAGGCCCCCCTGGTGGTCCATGCTAAGCATTGGGTTCGGTGCAGTGGTTTCATTTTTTGCTTTTTAAAATTATTTTCACTCAAGATAGAGTGCTGGATTTTTTTTAATGGATGGCTGAATAAATGAAGTTAATTCTAATTCCTTCTATCGATTTTATTTTACGCTTCGTAATTGCCTGAATATTATGTTTATAGCTGAAAAGTCTCACATTTTTCTCTGAAAACAACAATGGCATATTTCCTTGACAACCAGAGATTTGAATTTCAAAGGATATTCACGCAAATGGCATTTAAGTTTTCCTGCCGGCCCATGATAGCACGTAGAAAGAAAATTTGTATAAGAAGGGCCCAGAGTCCCAAGGGACCCATGATAGATTGCTTCGGGGGGTAATCGATAAATTCAATGCATATTTACAACAAGTATACTCTTCAATGTCTATTCTAAAAGTAGCTCTCATAGGGGAACTGCATGTATATGAGAGATTACTTACGTAGTAAACGATACATATAAAGGAGTTAAACGTGGAAGAATATTTACATGCAGCGAATAATAATGTTAATAATGCCTCTGTTGCTACAACAAACACGGCGTTGTTTATTATCGTTTAATACTCAGATCTCATTACGATTGCGAGCTGTTTTTCTAGACCAATTCTCACATCATAAACGTTATGAGTTTTTTATAAATACCTATACATTAAAAGTGTTAAATTGCAGTTAACATACATTCACTCAATCATCGAGTTCCAGGGCTTAAAAATATATCCATCAACATGCCTAACAGAAAAAATAGTAACCTTTCGAATAAATCTTCTAAAGCAAGAGGAATGTCATCTTTGCGATAAAATGAGTCCTTGCATACAAAACGACTAAGGTAGACTTGGATGCTCAAAGACATGCCCACCAGCTATAAATCTGGTTCAAATATAGACCAATCTGTTCTGAAACCTAAATCTGTATTAAGAAGGCAGAAATTATAATGACGTCACTACATGCTTCTTACCCAAAAGAAGAGCGGAAATTCTGCGCAATGAACGACATCCGTGCATGAAAATCGACAAGTGCACTAAAAATCACCATAGATTTTTTATTTACCAACTAAAACCAATGATTATGGCTACCCTTTATCCGAAGGCGCAGTCCGGGTAATGTAGGATTCATAGGTCAAATAAACATGGCAGCGGCTGGAAATTCTCCTTTCGACCTGTCCACCTCTGGATTGTACCCTACTCTCCAATCCTGATTAAGATACTCAACGCACATATCAACGTTGAATTGCGCAACTAAATTCAGTCATTGAATGCAAATATATTTATGCACACAAAGGAAGCGATCAAGCTGTTAATCACTCAGAAGACGGCTCAAGAGAACCAGAGGGACGATGTGACCATCTATCAACCTAGGTGCTATTTATTAAGTAGTAATGAGTCTTCGTGGCCCATTATTGGGTTTCCCGTGCATTAAAGAGGACAAACAATCCTTCAACTCTCCATGCACGAAATGGAAAACAAACGAATTACAACGATCACAACAAACAAGATAGGATACGAACTCCTCAAATGATCATGCTAACAGTGTTCTTCAGGCTTTGTGGTTTTCTTATAAAATAAGTTCAATGTTTTTCACCCCCGTTGAATTTCAACGGGTACCTTCAGCTAGTACTTCATAATATTCAATCTTTATTAGAAAGTAAAACAACACCTCAACATAAATGAAGGGTACTATTTGGGCAGTGAGCAAAAGAAAAAAATTTAATTAGAAATAATGACATGAATTAGGGATACCTATCCCTCAGTTTTTGATGGAACATGCAAAAATAATTCTACATTTGATCATAATTTTTCAGCATGCATCATATATTTTTTACATTAAATTCTTGCTTTCGGTAAACACTGATAGCATTTATTTACAGCACAAGCTTTTGCCGACCCTTCTGCCAGCTTTGTCAGGCAATAATTGATATATGTACTTAACTGATAATAATTTGACATGCAATAATAATAAATGTTTCAAAATGAATAAGGGGCAGTCCATAATCCACGTAGATACCAAACAGGGGTGGGGAGGAACGAGGGTTGTCAACGAAGGTCCACACTGGGGGGGGGGGGGGGGGGGGGGGGGGAGGAGGAGGGGGAGGGATGTCTATGTATACAATGGTCGACACAATGCAGCGGGAGTGACATTGCCATGGCACACTCAGAGATGGTTGCTAGGACATCGTGTCGGTGCCTGTGCCACCCACTCGGTGCCGGCACAGCACAGCATGGCACCGAGAAAAAATTAAATTAAAATAGTAAATATGTAACAGATTATCACAGCTACAAGATTAGTTTTTTTTACTTACCTTTCCTTAAAATCAGACATAAATTACAAATAGTCCATGACAATCAAATAATAACCCAATTCACAGCTTTTTCCTCAAAAAAAAAGAAGTCTACGTAGACAAGAGGGGGAGATGGATGAAGTCTACGAGTATCCACGATGGGGGGTGGGAGGTCAAAAAGTGTCCTATTTTTGTCTACGAAAATTATGGACAGCCCCTAATCAAACAATATTCAATGTGGAGCAGCACATCATACCAACTCATTGACAGCACAATATGGAAATTATTTTTAGGCACAGAACCAAAAGAATAAATATGTTTCAAAGGAGTAAGCCAGTTTAAACCATAATAAAAAATCTCATAAATGTTAATTCTAACATCCATTCTTACCCCTTGCGAACAACGTGGTTACTTGAAGCAGGAACTATGATATCCACCTGGCTCACATGAGTTCCATTAAAATCCTGAGATAGAGTTTTATTGCCACTCATTTCATCCACCTTATATGGATTTTTTGAAAGGGTGCCATAATGCTTCAAGAAAAACTGCCCTTCCTGGTTATGCTTTGCCTTTTCCTGAAAATGCCTTTAAATTAGGTTGCATTATCTAATTATATACAGGTAGTCCCCGGGTTATGGACGAGATAGGTTCCTGAGAATATCAATAAGTCGAATTTGTACATAATAATAAAAAATAACTTGGATTTTAATAAATATCTCACAAGAGTAATAAATTATTTCCACTTTAATTTCCATCATAATCACTTTGCTGCAGTGGTCTTTTTCTCTGAAGACATGGTGATATAAGGATAATCACTGATTCACAAAATCACATGAACCATGCAAACCCAACATGATGCAACATACACACACGATTGTGTACACTTCTAACTTTTTGGATGATGCAATGTTGCACCAGAAAACCAAGCAAACTGCCTTTGCTGCAGTGGTCTTTTTCTCTGAAGACATAGTGATATAAGGATAATCACTGATTCACAAAATCACATGAACCATGCAAACCCAACATGATGCAACATACACACACGATTGTGTACACTTCTAACCTAGCCACTAACGTAAATATTATGTCACAGACATTATAAGCTTTTTGGATGATGCAATGTTGCACCAGAAAACCAAGCAAGCCAAACCAAGCAAGCCTATGCCATGCAGGTTTGTTTACATAAATTAACCACACGATCAACGTGTGTGATACAACTCAGTTATGGAGTGGCCACCCTGTGGCAGCCACAGTCATCATAAATTACAATGCAAATCCAGAATTATCATTTTTTTAGAGTCGAAGATTGTAGTTTTCCAAGCTTTTGTAATCATTTGAGGTTTTAAAATTGCAAATTCTTTGGGTTAGACAAGTGAATTGAAAATTAATGGCAATATTCAATGGATAAACCAATATTAGGGTTTAGCAGGTTGAGCAGCTACCCTTTATGTGTGTGGGATGAATTAAAATTTAGGATTTTGTTTGTTTATTTACTTTAAGTTTAGGCCAACCACATTAACCCTTTATAGGGCACAACTATTTTTTGTTAGTAAAAATTCTTTTTAGGGGTTATTCACAATGATAATGCCCTTTATTACGAGGTTTGCTTGTTTAATTACTCGAAAAAAAAAAATTTTAGCAACAGAACGAGGTGGTCGATATATCGACCAGCAACCACTTAGGGCCAAAAATTTACCCATTTCAACTCTTCATAGGTCGCTGGTTGCCTACGCGACCACTTATTCTCCAAAGCCTTAAATAATAGTCAAAAAATAAATTTTTGGACCAATTAATTAAGTTTTTTTCTTCAGAATCATAAATCATTGAGTAAAATTGAAATAAACTTTTAAATATCATTAAAAATATAAAAAAGGTAAATTAAATGGACCAAAATATGAAATACATCATTCACAGCTACATAAAATGCAATGCAAACTATGAATTACAAACATTTGAAAAAAGAGCTAAAGAAGGAATACAAATTCAATAGGTATATAAATCAATGTTGTAGTTTATTAATTTTTAGTGTGGAACAGATCAAAACATTCTAGGCACAACGCCAGGTCTTTAGCCGTACTGCAATTACCACAGCGATGGCTTGATCCATTATTGGCATGTGATCCCCAACATTTTGATATTGCACAAAAATATCTAAGGATGTAGTTCTAGCTACCACATTTTTCCTCGATTTTCTGATGTGTACTGGTAATGGCCCACTCTTTGGTCTGCTTGAAAAGTTTATGATAATTTCAGATGTGTGCTTTGAGCGAAACTCCAAATGGGTGAGAGGTTTGTTCTTGGGGAATTTCTGTAAAAATGAAACTTTATACATAATTTAACTCTTCACAATGGCAGTGTCCGTGAAAAAATAAAATAATTTCCTCCACCATCTGTGGCTTTTCCAGGAAATGCTATATGACGTGAGGAGTTGGTCAAATACATAAACTCCCCCATGTGGGCATTATATTCGTATACAATGCAGAAGACCTGCATCTTCACATTCATCAACCTGCGGCAGCCTACACAAGGATTTCAAACTCCTTTCTTCTTTAATGCCATACAAAAAGAAAATTTATTTATTTATTTATTTTATTTATTTATTTCCACATCCCCGAAAACAGCATGAACGGCCTTTTACATCGGGTGTATAAACATGTAACAATAGACGAACACAAACACCCATGTCCTGAGTGGTGAAAAATCCACTCAGGCAGGACTTGAACCCACGACACTCAGTTTAGCAGGCGAGGACTTTACCCCGTCGCCACCGGGGCAGACGGGGAAAATTGGTTGGAATGAAATAAAAAAAGGTATTCAGGAAATACTATTTTCCATTAATATTTTTATTTTATCAGCAACCCTGTTAAAAATTCCCCATTGAAAATACCCATTGAATGTCCTTATAGGGAATTGGCAATGGGGACTGCTATTCCCTATAGGGACTGCTATTCCCTATAGGGACTGCTATTCCCTATATGGACTGTTATTAGTGATAGGGACTGTTATTAGCGATAGGGACTGATATTCCCCAAAGAGACAACAATATTCAAGCAAATGGCATAGCTATGGCACTGACTTCGCTGCTCTCTCAAAATAAAAAAAAGATAATTTGTCATTAATCACTTCGAATATGCTCTTATGCCATAGCATGATATAGGACATCATATTATACTACATCGTATCTACCTTACATGATGGTACATGTATCGCATGATTACCAAACCTACAACTCTACGAACCTATCCTCGCACCCATTACTGAAGTGTTGGCGTTGAGGAAGACGTATATATGTAGTCACTTCCGTGGATAAATGTGACTTCGAGAACTATAATCATAAAATGATAATTCCGTGATAGTTTGAGGAAATACCATAAAATCTTGAAAAAAGTTATTTGCCATTAATTAATGCCACATAACTGTTATCCTATGTTGCCACATAGTATGAATATAAATGCAATATTACTGCGAATAAACAAGATTTTTCCAATTCCCGCACAGCCATAGGGAATTAATATTCCCTATTGAAAACCCATAGAGTTTCATTTCCTATTGAGCACCCATAGGGACAATATATTCCCCATTGCAATTTAATGGGGAATATCTTTCCCTATAGGTTTTTTCAATGGGGACCAATGGGTAATTTTTAACAGGGAAAAATCAAAATGATAGCATTCAAAGAACTACCAGGCTGCATAATGCATTTATAGTAGTTTTAATAATGACTAATCAAGAAGGCCCTACTTAATATTAAAATAAACAAAGCATAGACATTTTGCTTTAAGGTAATGTAGTCACCCTCATAAATATAGATGTACGGGCTGACGTAAATTAAGAAAATATTATTTAGTAGCAACGTTTTGAGAGATAGATCAAAACAAACAAAAATTTGGTCAAAAAGGGCTTTACTTTTATGTTTTTCATGAAAATAGTGCTTTTACAGCCCAAAAAATGGATATTTAGGTTTGAAGTAATTAAGGCCCTTGAGGCATGGGTTTCCGTTAATTAAAAGTAACCAAATTTTAGCACATGAATATTTACTTCACTTCGATCATTTTGAGAGTAGGAAAACATAACTTTTCTAAATTCTGAAAAATGAGGGTCACCCTACTATCCACTGTTCATACTCAGGTTTTAGCCAAAAACAAAAATTCTTTTTGGAGACCAAAGAGGTCAGAATACATCTCGCAAAGTGTGTTTATATCACTTTTAACGTCTGCTGTTTTTAGAACAACTCTCTTTGTCAAAATGGCTATTGGACGAAAGATATTTATTCTGAATACGTCCATAACCACATCAGAAAATCTAGAGAAGTCCTCCATAACTCAGTCCAAAAAACTCAGGCAGCTCGTGGGTACTTCCTGGCTGCAGCTCCTCTCTTTCTTCTTGAGGAAACTTACTCCTCGACAAGGCGAGTGGCCTGCCTACTACCGCGAGTTGCTGGCCGTGTACGCCGCCGTCCAGCACTTACGACACATCCTCGAAGGCCAGCACTGAACCATCTACACTGACCACGAGTTCTTGACATACGTATTCCAGCAGAGCCGTGAGAAGCTTACCCCGGTCCAACTGAACCAACTGACATTTATCTCCCAGTATACAACGGACATCCGGCACATCCAGGATGCGGAGAATATTGTGGGCGACGCCCTGAGCTGTGTGGAAGTTGTCACGACTGCTCGACCTGCACAAATTGACCCGTGCCCAGGACATCGACCCCGAGCTACGCAACCTGCTCGCCGACAGCACAAGCGGACTCAAGCTGGAACACATCAACGTCCCCGGATCCGACATCACACTCTACTGCAATACAGCAACCTTGCTACCACAACCCTTTGTGCCCGCCTGGCTCCACCACAAGGTTTTCACTTCCCTTCACATCCTCAGGTACCTCGGCATCAAGGCATCCGCCAAGCTCGTCGCCCAGCGTTTCGTGTGGCCAAACATGCACCAAGACTGCCATTCGTGGGCGTGCGCGTGGCTCCCCTGCCAGCGAGCCAAAATCACCCGGCTCACACAGGCACCACCAGGAAACTTCGACCCGCCATCTGGCCATTTTCGACACATCCAAATCGACATCATTTACTTTCCTCCGGCAAACACCTACCAGTACTGCCTCACCGTCGTGGACCACTTCACCCGGTGGCCCGAAGTCTGGCCGCTAAAATGTAACACTGCCGAAAAGGTCACGGAAGGACTGCTCAACTGCTGGATTTCACAATTCAGCTCACCCGTCTGCATCACCATGGACCAGGGCCGCGAGTAGGAATCCACACTGTTCCGCGCCCTTGGTGCGACCTGCGGCACTGAACGCCACAGGACCTGCAGCTATCACCCATGCACCAATGGCATGGTAGAGCGGCGCCACAAACAGCTCAAAGTTGCCCTCATATAACACCCTGGCACGTCCTGGCTCGAGGCCCTGCCCCTATTCCACTAGGCGTACGCAGCGCTTTCCGCCCGGACCTCAACACATCCTCCGCAGAGCTGGTCGATGGCGAGCCTCTGTGACTCCCAGACAAAAAGATTGCCCCCCGCAACACCCCTGAGCTCAACGAAGACATCAGCGACGTCGTCATTCGGCTGCAGAGGCAAATAGCCGACTTACGTCCGGTCCCAGGATCCAGCCACGCCAAGCCACATCTATTTGTCTCTCAGGACTTAGGCACTTGCAGCCACGTCTTCCTCCGGGACAGCACGGTGCGCAAGCGTCTGCAACCGACATTCACTGGGCCTCACCCCATCGCACGGCGTGATGACAAGACCGTCACCATTCTGGCCAATACCAAAGAGCACCGGGTATCCATCGACAGAGTCAAGCCCGCCTACATCATCAAAAACGACGCTTTGCCCAGTGCCAACCCAACTTCCACCTGTCCCTGGCCGCACACCTGGTCTCAGCTGTGGGCCAACCCCAAGCTCGCTCACGCGCTCCCTGACACCCTCAGAAAGGGATTCCACGGAGCACTCCCAGCCAACCAGCCTCGCTTCGTCGAACCCCTGGTATTCCACCGCAGGCCAAGGCGGCGCCCCGGGAACCGAAAGAAACATCCCACCAGGCAACAGCAGCTTTGCAAGCAACTCGGAACGGCCAGCTTACACAACCCATTACGGATGACGAGCTTCCATTTACCTTGACCTTCAGTCTCCGTAGGGGGCTCCTGTTCGACCACCTAAAAGCTCGGAAAACACCTCGGAACCTCCAGCAGTCTCCAGAACCTTCTACTGCCTGGGTCGAGAACTTTTGGCGGCCCTTTATAAGCCGAGCCGCCGATATCGACCCCAGGAGTTATTCTCTCTCCAGCACCTTCACACGGACGCCTCCGCACTGCCCGCTGTTCCGCCCTCCGGCCATTACGTTCTATGGCTAAGAACTCTTGATCGCTCACTCCGCGCTGCCACACCTAGTGCCGTTGCACACCTGTTTCCGACAATCAAGTCCAGTCCTAAATATTCGGAGGTTATTTATTTTTTCCGGGCTGGAAGACGCCTCAAGGTCATTATTAGAACAGGGTTTAGGTAACACATTATGCTCCCTAATTTTACTGAATTTTTTGGAATACTATTGTTATTATTTATCAGAGGATTATTTGCTTACCATATCTGTTTTCCCTATATTATGGAAGCCAAAAGTATTTTTAAAGTTGAAAATCCAAGCTATAAGGTATCAGTAGCGTACACAGGATTGACTTCTGGGAGGGGGGGGGGGGGGGGGGGTTCATTAATATTTATGTGCATCATCATAAAATGATATTTAGATTATTATCCACTAAAGCAATAATTAAATTAACATTCTTTCTTCGTGAAGACAATTCCTCAAGATGCCAAACCTCTATACATATCACATTTATTTATAAAAAAAGTGGGATTTCCATTGAAAATTGTTTCTATAATTGTAAAAAAAAGCCAAAATACACTATCAAAGCTTTTTATCGGTATACGTTTTGGCATTGACGTAGCTCAGTTCAAATAAAACAAAACAATTCTCTGGAATAAAAAAAGAACTCATTTTGTAGTTTGACTGCTCAGTAGTCTGGTTGCATAAATCTTAAATTATCAAAAAAACACTCGTGTTGGCTCGGCTTTGAGACGAAGCAGCTGAGTAATCTAAGGGAATAATTCCCGGATATGTGTGACATAAACCTGTAAACTTGTAATAAAAATGAAGGAAAATAACAACTGTGACCCGCTGTGGTAAATCTAGCAGTGTATCCAATGCGCACCCTTATAGATAGTTCATACGAAATATATTGCAGCTAAATCATGATATTCTCCAATGAGTGCACTCATTGGAGAATTTCATGGATCGGCCACTATGTATGTATTTCTTAAAGAATACGAGAGACCTTCATCAAGTTAGCACCGCCACTGTGAGCACAATTCTGGGACCAGTGCCAAATGAATTCGTGCTGTCAAACCGCACTAATATTAGAATTCATGTTTGATATTTATTTGTTACCCTTAAAATTACTCAACATTTAATATAGGCCCATAGTTTACCAAAATTTACACATACATTACAACAACCAATGAGGTCTTAATTCCTGCAGAATTTTATGCATGAAAAGCACGTGAATATCTGTAGAAATTTCTGCATAAAAGTCAACCAGAAACACGTGCAAGAATTTTCTGAAATTCCAGGAAAGAATTCAGGCGAAAATTCTGCATAGAGAACCCTGCTGAAATTCTTGAAAGAAAATTGCTTGAAAATCATACAGGATTTTCTACAGGATAATCTTCAGAATTTCCTGCAGGATTTTCTGCAGGAAGTTATCGTAAGTGTCCTAGGCACAGTAGCATTAAGTAATGCCATCGACATTTATCCTTTATTAATAACATTTGTACTTTGTACTCCCTATTTGCTTTTATGTACCTGTTAGTTATAGCATAAAAATTCAGTTTTCCAAGGCTTGAGGGGGGGGGGGGGGGCGACCGCCCCCACCATCAAGTAAAAAAAGTCCGCCCCTGATGCCAAGTAAAAAAAGCATATTTAGATATGATTTTCACAAAAATTTTGAATTCCGCACCAAAAATCAAAGTCATCCGTAAACATAAAAAGCTGCAGCAGCGCTGTACTAGGATGTCAAGGTTGCACGCCCAACTCACATTGAAGGAAGTGCTACCACAGCATCTATGCAGTGATATTTCATAGGGCACTGCCAAAACATACTGCTACAGCACAGCAACAGCACATGTGTAATGCGTGCCAGCAACACGCTGCCGATGCGCTACCAACGCATGTTCATGAAGCATGAAGCCGCCGCTGAAAGAACATGGGCTCTTTCACTCCTCTATTTTAGAAACTACAGCTTTACCATGAGGCACGCACAATATATGTCATCGCAGCTTTCATGATGGGCCATTAAAAAGTACGTCTTAGGCTCTTGACGTACGCAGCCATGTTGGACACAATAAAATGCATGGGATATATTATTGTGTATATCCCGTGAAGGTATGCCGGGCCAAGTTGGTCTTCTTTTGAGAGTATCCTATTTTTAGAGGAGTTCTTATGTGGATTTTGTTATGAGGTAACAGAGGTAACTATGTGCTGATATTTCCTTTTGGACTTTTTTATTTTGAAGTTTCTCTGGAGCGGGTGGTAAGGTTTGGCAAGCAGGTCAGGTTTAGCGTTTTTGGGGCTGTGGCTCGTTAGGTTAGAGGTAGCAGGAGGTTTGCCCAGAGTTCATAAATAATAAGGCATTTGGAACGTATTAAAAATTATAAAAAAGGCGTTGCCGCAGCGTGGTGGAAGTGTTGCTGCAGCGATGTGGAAGCGCTTCAATAGCGCTGCTGCAGCACTGCTGACATGGGAATATCGGAAATTTGGAGGTGTCGGGCATGCTGCCGCAGCACGTCCGCAGCGGCTGCAGCACTGTGACGTTGCGCTGTTGCCGTGCATCAGCAGCATTTTGTGTTTACAGGAATACCAACGCTTTAATAAAGGCAAAATATTTAAAATATAAATCTTGCATAATTTACAACACTGCATGTATGGTGATTTACACCTTATAAACAGATGTATATACTTAAGAGAAATGCGGTCCAAGAATTTTTTTTCGACTTACATATGTACTTGAAAATTCATTAAAATGTCCACTCATTAACTCACGGTTACCTCGCCGGCCACCTTAAGCAATCTTATACAATCATTTCAAATAGTCAAACCAAATCATTGTAAATCATAAAACCTGATTATGTGCATATGCAGCAAGAGTAGTATGAGCAATCATCCATTCTGCTGAAAATACATTAACAGACATTAGACAATTTTTTTGGCACTATATATGTATGTTTCACCTTATCACTTCTCCACAGGGCAGATGGTTGGTTTCTCAGGCACAATCCTTTTTTAGAAGTACAACGGCCTTTCTGATTTAAGAATGTTTCTGCACTAACTCCAGCTTTGTCACACTCAGAACCATTTGCTGAGATTAGGTCTTGTCTCAAAATTAAAAATTTTGCAGGATTGTCTGAAATGGATACAGCAGAATTAATTGCCATTGCTTAATTGAAATCCCATCACAGTTTTCATTGGGAAAGGCTTTAGACATTTATATTTTACACCTGCACATTGTTCTCACAGGGAAAATGTACCATGTCCATATGAGGGATGAGGAAAATGAGGGATATATAATTCCAAGGTTGGAGAAAAAAATATGCTAACCAGTTAAACTAATTATGCTAGGAGAAGGACTGCATCCTCTAAGAGAAAACTATAGATTTCAGCACAATACATATTATGGATTTATACATCTCACTGGTGTATAAAAGGCCAGTCTAACTACACTGAATCTGTTTGCCACGCCTGGAGGGTAAGAGGGTGTTTCCAGGGAAACTCCAGATACATATCAGTGGAGGCAAGTGGTTGCCCAGATTATACAGGGACTTCTCAAAAGGAACAATTAAGAAGTTTTTTTAAGTAAGCCCACTATCACCAAATATGTCTAATCACTTTCCATAAGGAAGAAGGTCCCCCTGAAACAAAGTGCAATGGCTTGAATGTGACAAGCATATATTAAGAAAATCTTTTGTGCATCTTTCCAATCAGCAATGGAGAATATTAAATTTTCAAATACACTCATACCTCGGTACTATGGACCTACATTTAACAGATTTTGGAAGGAGCAGCAAAATCTGGAGTAGCCGACTCAATTTAAAAGTACTGCACGCTACGGATGGAGCTGTGGTAACATTGGACATGAGCTGCTACTTTGAGAACTGACTGCTTGTTGGCAGGTAGTCAATTTGTTTATATAAGAGTAACAACACCTGTAGCTCATAGCTCTATGGATTTTGCCCTTTTCCTCAGTCTTTCGTAATGTAATTGTCAACATCAGGCACTCCTAATGTAACCTAACCTTGGTGTCCTTACCTAATGAACAATCAGCTTCATCTGACCATTGTTTCTCCCTTTTAGTCCATAGTACTCCGGTGAGAGTGTACAGTAGACCCTCGTTAATTTAGACTATATGAGGTGGGGGTTGTTCGGATCATCTGAAGATTTGTCATAAGGGATATTTATTGTTCTTTTTAACTCTCTGTCACTGACAAATTTTAATCACTTTCCATTGGGTAGAGGCCCTTCTGAGTAGAAATTTTCATTAGGTAGGAGGCCCTTCTGAGTAGCATAAATATGATATTCATACATAATGAAAAATTATGTCGTGATATTTCTGATTAGCAAAAGCACATTTTAAATTGCCAAATATCTTATACCAAAAATATTATAGCATATTGGCAGTTTCCAAAAATACTTATTGGTTCTATTTTCTGTAATTGACAGCGTCGAAACTAAATTTATCAGGAAAAATTTGATTAATGCCATTAGACTTGAAACTCATCAAGAGCCAGTCAGTCAATTCCTAAGAAGTGAATGAACCCAGTAGCCATATCACTGAACGTCCATTTGACGGTGGGCAGACCTGGACTTAGCCACACAATCAAAAATTCTGTTCCATTGACGCCATCACCAACTTTTTTCTTTGAACTTATACTTTTAAGTCTTTGTGGAGCATTGTGGTATTCATAACTTTCTTAAATCCCCCTGTGAATAAACTCTTTTACTACTTATAGTAAAAAAGCTTACCATGATAATCTTCCCCGTTTTGTTAAATGACGAACACAAATACAAGGTGTGTCCGGAAAGTAATGCAATTTTTTTGTGCCGGTACTTAAAATGGCTGCAGAGCATTCCAAGTAGTTGGGTTAGGTGGGGAGGACTCTCAGATTCAAAGCAATGCCTTCGCCAATCTGTTCCGAGTAGTTGGGGCATCAGGATCGCTGTCTCCACGCACCCCTGGTTAGTTCCTGTATCACGAAACATGATGGAATCGTTACTCGAGCAACGTTATGCGATACAGTTTTGTTCGAAACTGAATAAGTCTCTTGCGGAGACCCAAAAATTGATTGTGCAAGCTTACGGGGACAGTGCTCTATCATATTCACAAGTTTTGAGGTGGTTGAAAGAATTTAAGGAAGGCCGGGAAGAGGTGGTTGACAAACCTTGCACTGGAGGGCCATCAACCAGCACAACTGACGACAATTTGGCCTGTGTGCGCGATCTGTTAAATTCTGACCGTCGGTTGAGTGTCCGGATGATTGCAACTCAACATTCCCAAAACAATTGTACACAACTGTTAACCGATAAATTGGACATGAGGAAGATGTGTGCCAAGCTGATTCCCAAGCTGTTGATGGACTATCAGAAGAATCATCAGGTGACTGTCGCGACTGAACTTCTCGAACGTGTGGAAATTGAACCTCATTTTTTGGAACGCTGCCCCAACCCCCCTACAGTCCGGACATGGCTTCAGCCAACTTCTTTCTCTTCCCGTCTCTTCCTTCTTCTCGAGGATCAAGGCCGTCCTGAAAGGAATCTGTTTTGGGTTGATTGAAGCCATCCAAGACACCATGACGAGGGCCCTTACAGAGGTCCCCGTTGAAGCGTTCCAGGACGCGTACTGTGCATGGCAGAGTCGCTGGAAAAAATGTGTGGATGTCCAAGGGAAGTACTTCGAAGAATATTAAAGGTTTGTAATGATATCTTCAATAAATATATTGATTTTTTAAAAATTGCATTACTTTCTGGACACACCTTGTACTACCAAATGCAAATGTACATTGAGTTAATGTCAAGGTTCTAAATAGCAGATACAGAGTTCGTTCCGGGTTGACTCCCGCATATCGGGTACCGGACATCCGGACATTCCCGCTAGCAGTAACGGGTTGGGAGAATAGAAAAAGGTACTACATGTAAGACAACTGCCATAACTCAGGTTTACCAGCCGATACGTGACAGCCCGATACATAGAGCAATGTGCTCTAAAGAAATAAATGAAACCGCAGCCCATTGTCAGTTGCTGTTCTCAAGCAGTACTGGTATACTGGCCAGTACATTCACCATGACAGCCAATATTTAGAAGCTCGGTAAATGTTAATTCTATACATATATCGTTTTACGTAAAAAAAATACATTTTTATTCCATAAATAACTCCTAGAGTTACCGCAACAGTTTTAATCAGTGGGTTTTTCATAGAAAATGATAGGTGTAAGTTCCTTGCTAAATTCATTTTTTCCTTTGATCCATTGCTATTTTTTTACGTGAGATAAGTATGGAAAATGGCACCCAATATTGCTGCAACAACCGATTTAGGGTGGCCAAGCAATGTTTCAATGTCCTCCCACAGATTGAATATTTGTTTTTTTGACAGATTTTTTTTTAATTAAAAGGTGTGATACCCGAAAAAAAAGCCAAGGAGAATTTCGCTTTGGTTTATGTGCACAAGGCAACAAGAAATAAATTTCTGTTCAATCGAAATTGAAAAATTTAATGCTGATGAACATAACCCATCAATAATGGGGTAAAGAACAAAGAGTAATGTCAAAAGTATGTCATGTGAGATTTAAATGTTTAAGTTGCAAATGATATTTTTCCCTAGCAACAACTACCAGTTAATGTGGCACACCTTAATTGATGGAAAGAGAATTTTAAACAAACAACATTTTTACTTAAAAATACAAGTGCAGTCCAGCTACCACTGCGATTTTATCCTTACGAGATTGAAATCAGAACTTCCGGTGACATCCTGCACAAATTTTGCTCCTGCACTTGCATCCTTCAGCGATTTTTGCTGACTTAGACTTTTTAAAAATATTGATAAAAAAATAAATATCTAATTTTAACAACAAGTAAACTAAATATTAAACCAAAAAATTTGGTCTATGAAATAATTTTGGATGAAGCAATCGTAATGCTCTCTCACAATCTCTTAACAAACCACCTGCACAAGAGGATGCAAGCCTGTCCAGCTCATTTGGTGTTTTTTTAGCCCAGATGATGTTGTTTTACAGACATAGGGCAAGTCAAAAGAAAATTAAAGTATGTACATATTTAAAATACCCTGTTATACAAAATAAGTCATCATGACTAATCAAAACAAGATACATAGAAACGAAACATGACCTAATAAATACAATTTTATAATACAATAGGGTAAATAGAGAGAAATTTCCAAGAATAGTACTGAGAGAAATACAATAAAACAAATATATGATCACATCATATGTATAATCTTCCCAGTATCTACTAAGAGTATACACAATGTGTATACTCTTAGTAGATATTTAGTAGATACTTACAAAGAGACATTGCGAGACTGATGTCCGGGATCCAAGTGACGGAATAATTTTCTGAAACTATTGAGAGAATGCGGGAAAAGTATCATGACTTTCTTCCACATAGGCCCAGATAACCAACCACCATATGAGGATAACCAGCTCAGCGCCTCAACCCACTGGGCTACGAACTCAGTTGCAAGCAGCATGCAATGCAAAGGATTTATACGGATGAAGATTCTTTAATAGCATTTTTCTCACATACCCGGGCCTATGTGAAAGAAAGCCGTGACACTTTTCCCGCATTCTCTCTATAGTTTCAGAAAATAATTGTGGTGTTTGCATCCCGAACAACAGTCTCGCGATGTCTCCTTGTTATAGTAGATACTTAATTAATTTGCATATACATACATACATATTTATGTATACAATTTGGATTATCCGAGTTCAGTTAAGAGCCTACTGTACTTGAAAACTAAGGTGCTTTCCTAGGGTCTGAGCTAATAGAAGCTTCCTCAGGTTCCGACAACCCCAGAATAATGCATTCAAAAGAACTACCACAAGAGGAACATTAGCATACTGCATATTGTTCTCTCCACCCCAAGCAAAAATAATGTATCACTGACATAATATTGTCAACATTACCAGTAGCTTCTGGATGCTTTCTCTTACTCAGTCCTTCAACCATTCGGGGCACCAATAGCCTGTGTATCTCAGGGTTTAATAATGTTTGCTCATCCTGTATTTCCAAAACCTGGTACCTGTATGAGTCATCACTTGAGCCACCAGTTGAACTCAACCTAACAACGGAGTAAAAGAATCCTTTGAAATAATAATTTCAGGGCAAATTTCACCATCTTTCTACCACTTTTAATACCTTAGAGTGGCTTATGGTGGTTTAGGGTTTAAACCCCCTGAAAACATGTTTACTTGAATTCGTTTTCATTTGTTTACTTGAACTAGCATTTAGAATTTTGTTTATTAGCCTGAAATATATGGTTGAATTGTCTTCACGAAGAGATATTGTTAATTTAATTATTGTTTAAGTGGTAATAATATAAATATAATTTTATGATGCACATAAATTTGAATGAACCCCCCCCAGAAGTCAACCCTGAGTACGCTACTGATACCTTATAACTTGGATTTTCAACTTTAAAAATACTTTTGGTTTCCAAAATACAGTGTGTCCTCGTTTAACGTTGTTAACTCGTTCCTGAAAAAGTAGACGTTAAGCGAAACAACGTTAAACGAAGCATTATTTTCCATAAGAAACAATGTAAAAAATTAAAATCGGTTCCAAACTCACCAATTGTAAAGGTATCATAGGGTCCAGTCTGGGAGAAATTCTTGTGTGAGAATAGTAGAAAAGTAAGGGGTATTCGATGAATGGGAAAAGAAAGTGAAAGGAAGGCGTATTTATTAAATGTAAGAAAAAAAGGCATGAGATTCTTAGTTTTGGAGAAAATAAAGTTTGAAAACGACCAAATTCGCGTATTTTTTTTTGATATTTTGACGCCATATTGCTGATATTGCGAGATTTTTGGAAGTCCCGGTAGAGGGATACGGACTAATTTCACGTCTGAAGTATGACCTTACCCAACCCCCCCAACAACGTTGCGGGTCTGTGCAGTGAAACAGGGGTGCTAAGGTGGGACAGTACGCAGCGTCGAGAAGGCCATTTCTGAACGGAAAAATAGGTTATTTGGCGAATAGTTACATTTTCACGAATAACCTTTTAAACCAACCATCTGCGGGCCGCACCGTTGGTTATTACACAACCCACCCCAATGGTGATTGGTTTGCGTAAAATTACGGCGAGAGGCGAGTTGTTGATGAAAGTTCCGTATGGAGGCAGTGGAATGAAGTACCTCCAAAGATTATAGGGTAGCTCTGAGACGTTACCCATCCCTCTTGAGTGTGATAAAGCCGTCGAAAAAGCGGGAATAGTTTTAAGTTGAAGGCGGGAAAAGTCATGGGCGGTGGGTATAGAAAATGAAGACACTGCTCGACCGCTGCGCCATCTAAGGGAACTAGGAGTAAAAGGTCAGTATTTCCAATATGGCGTCCAGAAGTAGATTCACATCACAGGTTTAAGTGAATAGTTTACGAAAGAAAAAGGATGTATGAAGCAAACGAAAGGTTAGTATAAATACGCATATGTAGCGTAGCATATATAAGTGAAATAGGCGGTATAAGGTGATCGGGAAGCAGGTGAAATTAATTTTCTCCCAGACTGGACGCTATGATACAAATACCACGGCGTATTTTAATTACGCGGGAAGTCGAACAGATGATTTCACTATAGTCAGAGATCTTCATATCGTAGATGAAACAATCTGAAAAGGCATTTTTAAAACAATAAGCACCAGGTTTCCCTCCTATATTTCTGATATTTAGTGCTGTTAGCACCGGTTTCCCTCTGACAATGATTAAATAGAAATCTTTGTCCTTCACTGCGGGAGCGTGCGTATGCGAATGCAGTGAAGGGCAAAAATTTCGCTCGCTGCGATCGCGAAGACGTAGGATATCAATTAAAATAGTAAGTGAACTAGGGCAACTCGGTGCTGTGTACAAAATTTTTGTTATTTCGTAACAATGTTTTAGGAACAGTATCACCCTCGACGATTTTCTGCATCATGGAGGGTTTAGAAAACTTCCTCTTACACACTAATTCAACGCGAAAAACACGTTTTCGATTCACCTCAAACAGCAGTAAATCAACTTTTTCTTCAACCAGTTCTACCTTATGGTGGCATGGGATTTTCAGGTATTTTTCCCGTAGATATCTGCCCCTGGATCTACCATTCGGACATGGTATTATTAATACCATGCGATTCAAGATGGTACACTAACGTTGGTTTGAGTTTTAAATCACCCGATGCATTGCCCCCCAATAACAGCGTAGTAAATAATAAGCAAACATACAGTTATGAAACAAAATAACGCAATAATTATTCGCTCAGGTGAACTTTTGACACGCGCTATGACGAGTTAACGTCAAACTTTTCCGCCGAATGGAAATTACGCATCAGATGCGCCAAATTCCTATTCGTTATTCATTTTTTTTTCGGTTGCGCAAAATTTGAACAACGTTATCGCGAAGCACTGACGACGTTGAACGATTAAGGATTGTAATTGTTGGACAACGTTATCGCGAAACAACGTTAAACGGGACAACGTTAAACGAGGACACACTGTATAGGGAAATGCAGATATGGTAAGCAAATAATCCTCTGACAAATAATAACAATAGTATTCCAAAAAATTCAATAAAATTAGAGAGCATAATATGTAACCTAAACCCTGTTCTAATGATGGCCTTGAGGCGTCTTCCAGCCCGGAAAAAATAAATAACCTCCGAATATTTAGGACTGGACTTTATTGTCGGAAACGGATGTACGACGGCACTAGGTGCGGCAGTGCGGAGCGAGCGATCAAGAGTTCTTAGCCGTAGTACGTAGTGGCCGGAGGGCGGAACAGCGGGCAGTGCTGAGGCGTCCGTGTGAAGGTACCGAAGAGAGAATAACTCCTGGGGTCGATATCGGCGGCTCAGCTTATAAAGGGCCGCCAAAAGTTCTCGACACAGGCAGTAGAAGGTTCGCGAAGCCTGGGTTCTGGGAAAGTCCACGTGTTGAATGGGGACTGCTGGGTGTCCCGCACGGTCAGGCTGGAGGCTTTCCGAGCTTTTAGGCGGTCAAACGGGCCACAGGAGCCCCCTACGGAGACTGGAGGTCAGGGTAAACAGAAGCATACTCGTCAGTAGTAACAGGTTGTGTAAGCGGGCCGTTCTGAGTTGCTTGCAGAGCTGCTGTTGCCTGGTAGGATGTTTCTTTCGGTTCCCGGGGCGCCGCCTTGGCCAACGGTGGAATACCAGGGGTTGGACGAAGCGAGGCTGGTTGGCTGGGAGTGCCCTGCGGAATCCCTTTCTGAGGGTGTCAGCGGGCACGTGAGCGAGCTCGGGGCTGGCCCATGGCTAAGACCAGGTGTGCGCCCAGGGACAGGTGTGGGGGTGGAAGTTGGGTTGGTGCAGGACACGGCGTCGTTTTTGATGATGCAGGCGGGCTTGACTCTGTCGATGGAGACCCAGTGCTCTTCATTATTGGCCAGGATGGTGAAGGTCTTGTCGTCACACCGTGCGATGGGGTGAGGCATGCAGATGATGTCAATTTGGATGTGTCGAAAATGGCCAGATGGCAGGTCAAAGTTTCCGGGCGGAGCCTGTGTGTGCCGGGTGATATTGGCTCACTGGCAGGGGAGGCACGCGCGTGCCCACGAACGGCAGTCCTGGTGCAAGTTAGGCCACACGAAATGCTGGGCAACTAGCTTGGCAGACGCCTTAATGCCGGGGTGGCTGAGGCCGTGAAGGGAAGTGAAAACCTTGTGGTGGAGCCTGGCTAGCACAAAGGGTCGTGGTAGCAACGTTGTCGTGTCGCAGTAGAGTGTGATGTTCGATCCGGGGACATTAACGTGTTCCAGCTTGAGTCCGGTTGTGCTGTTGGCTAGCAGGTCGTGCAGCTCGGGGTTGACGTCCTGGGCACGGGCCAATTCGCACAGGTTGACAGGTCGAGTGGTCGTGATAGCTTCCACACGGCTCAGGGCATCGCTCACAATATTCTCCGCACCGTGGATATGCCGGATGTCCGTAGTATACTGGGATACAAATGTCAGTTGGATCAGTTGGACCAGGGGAATCTTCTCGTGGCTCTGCTGGAATATGTGTGTCAAGGGCTTGTGGTCAGTGTAGATGGTGCAGTGCTGTGCTTCGAGGATGTGTCAGAAGTGCTGGACGGCGGCGTACACGGCCAGCAACTCCCAGTAGTAGGCAGGCCACTCGGCTTGTCGAGGAGTAAGTTTCCTCGAGAGGAAAGCGTGGGGCTGCCCTGGCGAAAATGTACCGCTTCCTAGAACGTAACCTGAGCGAAACAACGCGTAAATCCGCTTTAGGAAGCGGATATTTGCTTCGTATACGCTTCCTTGCTTCTTCCTTTACCGTAACCGAAGCGGAAGGAAGTGACCTTCCGTTTCCGCTCCCCTCTACTTCGTTCAAGCATCCATGCTTCTTCCTTCAGCATAAAAAAAGTGGAAGGAAGCGACACCTTCCGCTTCCCTCTGCTTCGAATACCATTCCTTTATTTCTTGCATTAGCGTAAACGTAGCAGAAGGAAGCAACTCACTCCACTTCCGCTCCCCTTTGCTTCAAATAATCTTTCTTTTCTTTGCGTAAACGAAAGTAAAGAAACGTTTGGAAGCGGAACTCTCCGCTTTTGCTTTCCTCAATGTGGCAATTTAAAAAAATCTTGTTTATTGTCATTGATATAAACTTTAAATTCATCCTATAAGGCAACATAGGTTTCAATTAATTAATGCCTGATAACTGTTATCGTGATTGGATGGTATTTTCTCAAACTATCACGGCATTGACTTTTTTTAAATTAATTCTCGCAGTTACTTTGACAGATGGGAATGATCTGGTGTATACGATTTTCTTGAAGTGTGACTTTCAGTAGCGAGTAAGAACGACGTAGGTTGGCATTATGTAGGAAGATATGACACTTAAGTTGTACTGTGTGGTCGGGTAGGTAGTTCGTAGGAAGTAGGTGACCGTCCATGAGTGTACTCCGTAATGTTGCAGAATACAGTTACTCTTTTAAATGGTCGTTTCTAAAACACCTTACACTTCGTTTTCCGCTTCATGCATTTCTCCATACGGTTCATTTTCCGCTTAGTGAGAGCTTCCATTCGGTAAATTGTCCGCTACCATACCGTTCATTCTCCGCTTCCTTACGGTTCATTCTCCACTTCCTTACGGTTCATTCTCTGCTTCCTTACGGTTCATTCTCCTTTTCCATACGGTTCATTCTCTGCTTCATTACGGCTCCTTTCTTCCGCTTGCAGTATTTGTCCAAGTCGGGATCACCACTGAGGCATCTTCCAGCCCAGAAAAAATGAATAACCTCTGAATATTTAGGACTGGACTTTATTGTCGGAAACGGGTGTACTAGTTGCGGCGCGGAGTGTGCGATCAAGAGTTCTTCGCTGCAGAACGTAGTGGCCGGAGGTCAGAATGGCGGGCAACGCGGAGGCGTCCGTGTGAAGGTGCCGGAGAGAGAACAACTCCTGGGGTCGATCGGCGGCTCGGCTTATAAAGGGCTGCCAAAAGCTCTCGACCCAGTCAGTAGAAGGTTCGCAAAGCCTGGGTTCTGGGTAAGCCCTTGCGTTGAATGGTGAATTCTGGGTGTCCCGCACGGTCGGTTGGAGGTTTTCGGAGCTTTTAGGCGGTCGAACGGGCCGCCACAGCCTATTCTCCATGGACCTATATGATCCTTGTGCACTGAATTTCAAATTTTCCTATTTTTCTGCGACATTTTCCAACTGAAGGTGAGGCCTCCAGACCATCAGATATTTGCATCAATGTCTTAACAATCTGATGAAAACAACCACTAGTGTTCTGTATATTTTAAAAATCAATCATAAACTTGGAACTCATGAGTGCATATGCATATTCACTATAATCGGCTGCATTGAATTAGCGGATTTCTCAAACTTCAGGAAACCAAATATTATGCAACAACATGCTAGGATTGGGCAGCAATAATGTATCACAAAAAATTGGCACATTCATATATACAGGTACACCTCAACTTATGTGGTTCATCGGATCCGTAAGGCACAGCAAAGGTCTATCATCATTGTAGGTCAGTCTGGCAGCCCTATAAACTGCTAAAATATACTATTATGAACATATATGACAAATTAAGTTTTTAAAACTTTTTAAAATTATAAGAAAAGTAACGCACTTGTGTCCGAAAGAAAAATAACTTTGCCACAAAAGATGACGAAATGTAATTGCTATCCCATTCAATACAACGCATTGCATTGGTGTGTGTTTAAGTGTACTGATATATTCCTATCAGCACTAACTTTCATATTTTATTATTTTGTTTTTCCATTATAAATTTCTTTCCATTATTTCTACTATCACGATTTTTTTCCTCATTTCAATATATATTCTCCAATAATTTTTACAATTTTTTAGTCTTTTTTCAATAGTAAAACTTTTCCCAAACTGTAAAGACAACGTATTTATCTGGAAATACTTTTTCCAATAATTAGAGAAAAAACGATGTGTCTTCGGAATAGACAAAACTCGAATGCCATAAGTCAAGGTATACCCGTAAAATAAAAGAAATCTTCAGGGTTCATACTCACCTACCTTACAGGTTTTTCATTATTGGTTTCCACCCAGACCTTACTCCCTCTTTGGTCAATTTTCTTTTCAAAAACTTGGAGTGAAATAACATGCTTATAAGCCATGTTACTCAACTGATACACTTCATACCTATTGAGCAAATAAATATAAGTCAACTATGGCAATAAGCAAGCGCCTAAAATTAATGTGCAAATTATAAAAATTTCTTCTGAATTATTTTGACTTAAGTACAGTAGACCCACACTAATCCAGACTTAATGGGGCGAGGGGTTGTCCACATTTAGTGGTTCGAATTATTTGAGGATTTATCAAAAGGTATACATAATGGAATTTTTTGTGCCCTCTGTCACCGATAATTGAAAACATTTTCCATGAGGTAGGAGGCCATCCTGAGTAAAAATGGTGACTTAAATATGACAAATATATGTAAAGAAAATATATTAACCAATGCTCACAATTAGTAAATGCAAAAATCAAACTTTCAAAGATCTATTTTCACTAAAACATGGTAACGAGTTCATGGGTAGCTCAACTCTCTGCTACCAGATTTTTTAATTGTCATGAAAATTAACTCATGCAAAAATAGCCAACTATCATATGATTTCATGATATTATAGTATAGCATTGCTACACGATCACTCAATACTTTCCCATCAGTAAATATCGCATGCAGATAAATTATTTTTCCCTTTTTATTTTAAACTGAGCAAAAATATTGGGGGAACTTTCTGTGTTAATATGAAGTTATGTAACACATTTTCTGTTAAAAATTTGGGATCTCGCCATCTATGGTATTAAATAATTTAACCACAACAACAAAAATGGCTGGAGAATTAACATCTTCAAATCAGCATCAAAATTATTGTGAACAGAATCGACATCAATTTAAACTCACCATAACTCACTGAATTTTAAGCAATGAATCACAACATTTGAAGATCCATGGAAACACCCTCCGTCTTTCAAGCCCCTACGCCCAGAATGATATTTTTTCCTCAAGCTATGGAATTCATTTTCATCTTCAATATATTCTTCAGGGTAACTGTAAACTCTCTTTTGTCTTCTGTCCACATTAGGGGAACTGTCACCTGTGGATGCTTCATTTTCAAGTATACCCAGGAGTTCTATATTAATCATTTCATCATCATCTTCTTCCTTTAATATTTCATCTTCTTCAGCAAGCTTTAGATCCTGACTAGGGTAATCCTCATCCTCAACTGATTGCTTAGCCTGTATTCCATCCATATTGTTCTTCTGGTCGCTTATGGACAAATCCTCTTGGCTTTCCAATGAATTTACAGGAATAGAACCAGGCTCAATGTGGTTTACTGGAGATTCATGAAGGCTTCCAGCAGTATTTAACGCCAATTTATCACTTCCTTCAAAGTATTTACCGCCAAAGTATTTTTCTCTAGTGAATGTTTCATTATCATCTATGTATGAGTTTATAAGACCCCCATGGTCTGCACCATGATTTTCCTCATCAGCATATAAGTCATTTCTCCATTTTTGTGGAAGTTCTGAAAAGTCATCAAAAGGGATAATAATAATAATAATAATAATAGCAATAGACAGGGCTGCTGTATTTCCCCCACACTTTTTAAAATATATTTAGACCAAGTGCTTAAGGGTTGGAAAAGGAAATGCAACTCCATGGGAATACCTTTGAAAGAAAGTACCATATACACCTTAAGCTATGCAGACGACCAAGTTATTCTATCACAAGATTATGAAGATTTAGAATATATGACCAGAAAAATAATAGAAGAATACAAAAATTGGGGTCTTGATATCAGTATCGACAAAACAAAATATATGTGTATGGGAGGAATGCAACAGAATCTTATTTTAGAAAGTGGGCAACAAATAGGACACTGTAAAGAGTATAAATATCTAGGGATGCAAATTGCAGAAAGTAAAACAATGGAGGTAGCCATTAGGGATAGATGCAATAAAGGCAAAAAAGCAATAACACTATTAAATAGCTTATTGTGGGACAATACAATATCCATTGAAAACAAAAAGAGAATTTATAATACCATAGTAAAGAGCATAGTAACCTACAGCTGTGAAATATGGCCACTAACGGAGAAATCAGAAAAACTGTTACTGACGACTGAAATGGACTTCTGGCGAAGAGCAGCCGGTAAATCAAAAAGAGAAAGAGTAAGGAATGAAAGAATTAGAGAAATAATGAATGTCAATGATACCATAATAGATGATATAATAACGCAGCAGTTGAGGTGGTATGGACACGTAAAACGAATGGGAAATGAAAGACTCCCGAAACAAATGCTGCTGTGGAACCCGGAAGGAAGACGGAGGAGAGGCAGACCGAGGAAAAGTTGGATACAAGGGATAGAGAAAGAAATGAGAGAAAGAGGATTAGATGAAGAACTCTGGAATGATCGGGAGGCATGGAAATTGGGAATCGGAAGACGTAGAACGTCGTAAACCGATATATATATATATATATATATAATAGCATTTATTTGCCTATTAGTTTGAGTTACAAAGTTTGCACACAATATAAAGCACATCAGGAATTAATGAAAGTAGTAATCTGTCCCATGTAGCAGAGGTCATTGTCACAACGTTACATGCTGGTGCACAAGGTTACTTTGTAACATGCATGTTACAGCAACGTTTCATTAACCTCCAACTGCGACATCATAGTGTAACGTTGTGCAACAGCATTCAACGTTGTCGCCTAAGCTTACCCACTCTTGGTAATCTCCCAATACATAATTCTGTCTTATATTCTGCTTATATATACTTGGCAACAGGGTAGGCTGTACTTTTTAATGCTCATATACTATAATACAGTTGACTTATCTTCTCAGACATAAATAATGCTCACTTCTTCCAGAGTTTTCGTTTAGTGAATGTTTGTAGCATCAGGTGATGCCAGCTCAGAAGAATCCTATAGTTCATCCGTCCAAATATAGCCATTAGTTTGATAAGTCAAATTATTAAAACTTATGCGGTCCATATTCGTATGGACTGTTTCTTCTTCAGGGATTACCCACGTCTGCATTTAAAAATGCCAACATTTCTCCTCCTCTGTTTCACCACATCAGAACTAATCAACACTGGCTAATTTTGCATCATAATTTATATTCTCAAGGAGGGGGGAATGGTTGAAGAACATTTTTGGTTTTGCATTTTCTTTCTAGGAAGTGCTGGTAGCCATGACTCACTGATCTTCATCTCTTGCGAGGAATACCTTAGGACATTATTTGAATGTTTAGGGAGGCCTTAGAAATAAGAAATGCAACTACATTAGAAACCTAGTGGGACAGAAGGTAAGCGAGTAATGGCTTCCAGTACACTCTAGATAGAAAAAACACCCAGAATGTTCTCCACCCACTTCCTCTTCCTCCTTGAGATAGTATCAATTCTGATGCAGAAGACAGGCAGCCCTGGTGAGAGATCCAGCCAAGAAGAAGCATTAGGATTAATAAATCTAGGTGCACATAATCCCAAAAGAATAAAGTAATCCGTTTTAAAGGTACTCATTTCAATGTGTGCACACCAGTATCCAACTACAACAAAAAAATTTTTTGGACGTTACAATGTAACATTGTGACAATGTGCTGTGGTGGGAACTTCATACATTCTGTGAACATGCATGCAAAGTTGTGTGCACCAACGACAACATTGTGTGCACCTAAGGCTCTTCCGATTGTAACATTCATGTAATGTTGTGACAACATTCTCTGCTACTAGGGTATACATAAATGGACAGCACTAAAAAAAGATACCATTGCACAGCAGTATAAATATTTAATTCATCAGTGATCAATGAAAAGGCAGTGAACTTATAAGGGATCTGCCATAAACTCATTAACTCCGCTTACTTCGCTGGAGGTGGGTAAGAACATTTTCCTCCTGATCACGAGTCACTCAAGTGCTCTCTTGCCCTCCCTCTCCAATATCCCATTCTTCCCAACCGTCCAGGACCATGCGGGCCTGGAAGAGAGCTGACTGGCCGGCAATAAACTGCGTCCTTTCTCTTCTTCCCTGGGGCTTACTTGAGTAGAGTACCCCCGAAGAGGCCCTGGATCTCTTCTACGACCTCCTCCACAGTGTCATTGAGGACTTCGTCCCTGCACATCGCGTGTCAAAGAATAGACCTAATTGGCACTCCCAGGAAACTACCCTTGCCCTAAAAAACAAACTTAGGGCCTGGAAATTTTGGAAAAGCCATCCCAACATTCACACCCGAGCATCTATTATAGCCATAAGGCGAAATTCTTGCTTTCTCCTTCGGCGGGACTACAAAAATTACATAACGGAAATAACCAATGGTCTTTGGGACAATTCAAAAAGGTTTTGGTCATTAATTAATGCTAGGAGGAAATCCAACCGCATCCCAGTTTCAGTAAAGTTTAACGATGTTAACATCAAAGGTGATTCCCGCCCCTCTGCATTTAATGACTTCTTTTCCCCTAATTTTAATCATGCAGTGCCCTCCTTGCCTTTTCCTGACCTACAACCTGTATGCCCTCATTCTCTCTCCAGCATCTCAACCGACCCGCTGGAAATTTTAAATTACCTAACCTTGCTGCCTTGTTATAAATCCACGGGTTCCGACAACATTGGCTCCCTCTTCCTCAACCAAACGGCTAACTCCCTTTACATACCAATTTCAATTTTGTAAAACAGATTCTTTTCAAATGGCTCATTTCCATGCGTATGGGAAGAGTCAAACGTTACCCCAATCCTAAAATCGGGCTTAAAAACAAAAATCGAGAATTACCGTCCTATACCCATTTTGCCGGTCCTTTCCATTATTTTCGAGTGCATTATTCATGACAGACTCCTAAAGTTTACTCTACCGTATATCTCCCCCCACCAGCATGGTTTTCTCCCTGGTGGATCCTGTCTCTCCAATCTTGCAGTCCTACACCATCACATAATAAAATCTTTTGAATTGAATTCTCAACTCGTGGTCTGCTATATTGACTTTTCCAAAGCATTTGATTCTGTCAACCACTCTCTTCTGGTCCACAAGCTAAAATCTCGCAATAGCATCCATGGCAATTTCCTTTCCATTATTGAGAAATTCCTTACCTCACGTAATCAGCGGGTGTTAACACATTCAATGCGGGTTGCGAATTTAAGGGAGATGCTAAAAATGGAACCCATTTTTAAAAGGCCTAAAGTAAAAGGACCATGTCTATTGACGTGATCCACGCTGAATGTGTTAATTGACGGCATTTCCTCTAAACTCCTGCCTGTGTCTTCTGGGGTACCACAGGGCAGCGTTCTCGGCCCCCTACTCTTCTCTCTATATGTAGATCTACATCTACATACTACCCTGCAAGCCGCCTCAATAGGCGTGTGGCGGGGGGTGTTAGGACACCAGCCGTTTACATATAAAATGGACACGCTCTAATGAAATTACGCCCAGCATTTATTATAGTCCCTTATTGTTCGGGGGAAAAACGAATTCCCATACCTATCCGTTCGGCAAAATATCTCTCTTAATTTATCGTTTCTGTCAGACCTGGAAACAGTGGGGTTCTAATATGATGTTCTCTGTGTCGGTCATAAAGATATCTATTCTTAATTGCTCAAGTAATCTAAGCCTAGCGCGCAGCCTCCGAGTCTCTAGCGGCTCCCAGCCTAATTCGTTTAACATCTGTGTAACGCTGTCTGTATGCCCGTAGCAGTTTTTGACGAATCGCCCAGCTTTCCTTTGTATTTTATTAAGTTCCCGGATTAAGTCTTTCTGCACCGGATCCCATATGCTCGCTGCATATTCAAGGTGTGGCCGGACGAGTGTGAAATAGCACCTCTCTTTTACTTTTTCATCTGAAAATCTTCCCACAATAAGCTTGACGAATCCTAGCTTCTTCAGAGCTCTGCCACAAATATTTCTTATATGTGTTCCCAACGATAGGTTCGAGGTTATCGTAACTCCCAGATACTTCACTTCATCTGTCGCCTTTATGTTAACACCATTCACACTAGATGATGTTGTCGACTCTATCATCTCCTAAGAATGCAACATCTTACAATATGCAGACGACTGTTAAATCTTCAAACAAGTTGACAGTCCTTCCGACCACCTAGCCTTTCAATCTGCACTGGGCCTTTTGAACTCGTGGTGTGCTCAGTGGCAGTTGCGCATTAACCCTACTAAGTCAGCTGTCATGACCTTTTCCTTGAGACGTAAACCCATTCTTACACACTCCAAAATAGCCTTATTCCAAGAGTGAGATCCCATTGCGACCTAGGTGTCACCTATGACGATAGGCTGCATTTCCAAGACCACATAAAAAGAGTTGTGGGCAAGGCGAAGGCGGTGGTTGGCCTACTGTACCATCACACAGACATTCAACATCCCCTTGCCCTTAAAACAGTATTCTTTGGTTGTGTCCTCCCAATCTTAAAATACTGCTCACCAATTTGGTCAACTGCTTGCCCATCCACTCTGAAACTTCCAAATCGTCACGTAAATTTTTTCCTAGCCATTGCCCGTCATCGCATTCCCTCCCTCAAGAATCCAACCTGTGAATCCATTTCATCCTTCCTAGGAATTCCTCTGCTCTCCCATCGCCGTGCACTATCTGACGTGAAATTCTTACACAGTATAATGAATGGACACTTCGTCCCTGCGACCTTCTCTCTCTCTTTCCAATTCGTGTCCCTCCTCACCTCACGTGAAACTTCAATCTCCTACACATCCCGAAATTCTGGCTTTCCCTATCACAGCGTTCCCTGTTTTACTGAATCCCCTCCAAATTTAACATATTGTCCTCAGTGCATCCTTCCCTTGACCTCTTCTCCTCACCCAGCATATTCAAGTCATTCATCAAAAGGCACTTGGGTATGGAACCCTAAAATTAGAGTTAATTTTTTTTCAGTGAAAATTTTTTATTTTTATAATTCATTCTTCATGTTTTTCTTTATTGTTGTTCTATGTCTATTTATTTTGTTGCATCGACCAATGTAATTAGCCATCGTGCCATTTTTGGTTGTATGAGATAATAAATAAATTAATTAATTAACATCATAGTAGTTTTCTCTTAGAAGATGTAGCAGATCGTAACTTGTGCAAAGGTTGGCACCCTTGGAACTTTTACTATCAAGGTAGTTATGTTTATTTGTCCGGTTGATGATATTGCACTTCCAGTACGTTGACATGTGACATGAGTAGGAATTAGAAGATACCGTCCTACGCTGGTGATTTATTATTTGTTATCCACCCAATCATCCTATCATAGAACAGAAGAGCTTTCAATTGTCTTTTATAACCATCACCATTCATGGATTTTATGGGGATGGGCAGATGGCTATATAATTTAAGTCCCATCCTTCGGGAACCATGTAAACATTTTGTGGTCCTGGCATATATTACATTTAGGCCATTATGACTTCTTGTGAAGTGTGTGAATGCCTTGGATTTTAGAAAACAATGACATGATTACTATGGGTGTACATCAAAGTGGATAGAATGTAAATTCAAGGAATGGGAAGAATAATTAGCTTCCTGAAAATAGGACAGCATGGGGCATTGTAGGGCTCTTTAGCCATTAGACGAATTGCTCTTTTTTTAATTTTAAAAATATTCTTCACATGATGGGAAGAGCCCCAGAAAAGGATACTAAATAGTTCACTGGAATAGAATTCCCCATAGCACAAAGGAGTGAGGACCAATGGTGAAACAGTATCTTTCATAAATCTAATTAAGTAGCACGTAGAACTTAATTTACTCAACAAGTGATTAACATGTATCTCCCAGCTCATGCATGTATCAAGGTGAGTACCAAAACATTTTTCTCATTTTTTCAATTGATTTTCTTTTACACATCGTATTTGTCTAAAAACCGTGTTTTCAGTAAATTATTTAAATAAATACAATAATCCATAACACAGTAGTCTGTTTTGACAACTACTAACTAACTCCTCTCGCCTCTCCTCTTATATGATGAGTTATGAAGTAAGTGTGATCCTGAGCAACGCCAGAGAATTCAGATAGAGAGTTCATATTTGAATCAAATGTTAACCATGAGATAATTGCTCATCACTATATGCTATAAAAATGAAATTTGGTTTAAGAATACAATTTGATTTGAGTGTCATTCAAGCCTGAATCTCCCAGTTGCTGCCAAGGTGAATTCGTTAGTTAAATCACCGAGCAAATATTCACGTGTTCATGCGAACTGAATATTCTCATCTCCAATCCACAATGTAGGACAGAAGGCGACAGTGTTGGGTTATCCTACAAGGCAATATTTCTCTAAGCCAAACAACACTAGCCATCTACCTTCGGTGAGTGATCCATTGTTCTTGTACCAAAACAAATCTTATTTATCAATTTTAATAAAGTTAGATCACTAATTGTTTATATTTTATGTTCAGGGAATCAACATTTGAAAAGGATGCGATCTGGCACAGCCTTGTCAAAGGCAAGGGAGGTGCTCACAGAAGATGAAGTGAGACAGGTGATGGATGATTTGTCCTCCGATGACGACGAGCTGTTTAGTTGGAGTGAGGGCGAATCTGACTCTGAGGTGAGCGAAAGCAGCTGGGATGAGAACTCAAGATACACCAATGGTATCATCCGAGGGGATTTTTTGCGATTCCTCCCCTCCCGCAGCACCCTTTTGCTTCCATCGCAAGGTACTCCAACTCTGGAACCCATTCTTTGGGTCGACAGCTGCCCTAATATTCCGTGGCTCTGATTCACAGAATCCCCAGGACTGAGAGTTATTTCTTAAAGGAATAGTCCAGGTGACTATTCTGACCATCTCGCCAACGATGGTTATTTTTATTTAGACTCTGATACTACAAATGGTAAAGCAGACAAAATGTTAACTGAAAACAAAACACCCGAAGCAGAATTGGTGATTGGAAGAAATTATCCCAAGACGAATTCAAGACTTTCCTGGGACTTCTTTATCATACAGGGACAATTTGAGATAATCAACTGGTGGACTACAGGAAAAAGGGCAGGCTTTTCAATTTCACAGCTTCTTCCAGTAATATGACGAGGGATAGATTTTTAGGGATTTTGCAGGCCCTTCATTTCTCAGCAGCACGAGGTGGTGATGAATGGAGTGGAGACGTATTACAAAAAATTATGCCCCTTATCGACTACTTCATTTGAACTATGAAAAAAGTTTATTCTCCCCAAAAAAGAATTATCCCTGGATGAGTCAGTGGTGCTGTGGAGGGGTAAACTTACCATCCACCAATATATAAAAAATAAGCATCATAAATACGGTGTAAAACTGTACATGCTCACGGAACTGTCTGACCTAGTTCTGCGAATAATTGTCCAGACAGGAACTGCAGATGAAGAGGTAGGAGGAAAAGGGGACGTGAAAAAGTGGCCCATAGCTTATTGGAGGACTTCAAAGAACTTGGGCATTTAGTGTTCCTAAACAATTTCTATAACAGTGTACAACTAAGTGAGGAGTTGCTATCGAACAAGATTTAGTGTACAGGGATATTGCCATCAACAAGGAAAGGCAATCCCTCTGATTTATTGAGCAAAAGTTTCTTGAAGCAAAATGAATCTATAATTCCCCATGCCCCAGGACAAAGTTCCAGGACATCCTTCAACTCCCAAACCAATGGAAGTGCACTTCCCCGACTACCTTCCATTTTCAACTGGGGAGAGAAGGAAGCAGAAAATATGCCAGCGCTGCTAATAAAAGGGTGTGGTGAAGAAAGTCACCATATTGTCCTGATTGTGTTGGTGAGGCTGGCTTGTGCCTACGCCCTTGCTTTATTGATATTATCATATGCAGTGATGTTCAGCGCAGTCTATGTGAAGCATCATATTTTGCAGTATAGCCTATGTAAAAAGACAATTGTAAAAGAAAATGCAAAAATAACTTTTTTACACGATATCAAAGTCACTTATTTACATTTATGTATTGTTTTCATTTTGAATATATTCTGCCACTGAATCACCTCCAAAGAAATTTTATGTTCATGATAGTTTGACATAAAATATTTTTATTAGAAATATGCATATGTATGCAAAGAGTAAAAGTCTAGTCGGAAGGAGTAAGAAAACTGCTTTGGTTGAACAAGTATAGGGGATAAAATATGTTATAGATACTCCGTGGTAGGTTGTCCCCTCGATATTCCTTCCAGTGTCTTTGGAAAAATCAGCTCCTGCTGGGCAGGCAGGCGGTCAGATGAGGTGGCTGTCTAGAAGAGGGATAACCAAGGGCAACACTTCAATAGCGTTGGGAAGAAGAGGCGCCTTTACTCTTGGACCGGGTTAATGATAGGTACTTCTAACATGTCATAAAAGCATGAAAAGTAGGTAATATAGGGGACTAGCAAACTAAGAAAATGAGAATTCCCACATTTTACGAGAGGTATCTTTCTGTTTTTAGGGCCAACTGATTTATTTCCAAGAAATTTATCTTGAAAGTAATGATTACCTAATTATTTGATATGAAATATACTAACTCTTTTTGATGGAACTTCCTTAGTTAATTTGTCTCAAATGGATCACATTTCATATTTCATTAGCTAACTGGATTTCGTCTCCCCATCGAGGGCATTTGATTTTGTGAAATATAGTCAAGGTGATAAGCACAATGTTTTTTCGCAATTACTATACAACGTTAGTCAATAAAAGCCAAATGATGAAAATATTTGTAAATAATACAACAACAGAGTATCATAATCATGGAATTGGTTGCCTGTTACTAAGAAAAATGTTTCGTAATGCTTAAAGCACACTTAAATAAGAAAAGAAATATAGCAAAAGAAGTTTACTAAGGTATTGACATAAATTTGACTTTCATACAGATGAAAAAGCTCAAGCATAAGTCCCTTAGTACCATCGGGAAATCAGTTCTCGCACACTATCTGAATAAATATGGCATAAGAAGCTTGAATTTAAATTACGACATCAACAGAAACATGGGAAAATGATGTGCATACACAAATTTCTTGCCAATGAGGCATGAACTCTTAAGAGGCCATAAATAAAAATTGAAATAAAAACAAAATTTATTGGTTTTCAAAAGAAAAAACTATAAACTTAGTCAAATTACATTCTTTTAGATACTTTAAACAAAAAAAAATTTTCCATCACCGGGTGACAGACAGGTGAAATTCTTCTGCATTGAAAGTGTTAAGGGACTTGGAAAAATTCCTCGACATAAAGAATCATTAATTAAGTGGAGAAGTGGGATTTTTAATGCATCAATACATTTCTTTCGAATCAAATTGGGAATTTTGTCAAAGCCAGAGCTGCTTACAGAGCCAAGGTTGCGAAGAGAAAATTTAAGTTCAGATTCAGTACAAGGCGTAAAAATGAGCATGCTTTAGTGCAGGAGGAAAACCAGAGTAATCCAGAGAGAGCAGATTTAAAAAGAATGAAACATTAGTTTTACAGAAGGATCAAAAGGGATAACGGTGTTGAAAAAATTGTCTTTGCAGCAAAATTGCAGTTTTTATTTCATCACTCATGGTAGATTGCCCAGACTTGTTCCCAGAAAGAATTAAAGCTCACTTTTGTACCATCTCAAAACCTGATGGAACAGCTCGAGGGCCCACAAATACCTAAATCAAAAGTTTATCCACAATATCGATGACTAGTTCACAGTTTTACGGTTGAATGGCCACCCTCATGTTCAAATAAGATCCCCTGAGGCATCAGGGGTCCTCTACTAAGGGCAAGGATTTCCTTTATGAACATAGAAAAATATTAATTAATTTGTCTGGCTCTCTCCACCAACCTACCAACCAGTCCTAATGGTGCAAATGACCTGTCATTGGGCACCTTCCCAAATTGCCAAAAAAGATTTAAGTGCTACATGGGTAATTAGAAGTGTTTTTACTGTCACTGTATGATCATAAGTTAGCACATAAATTAAACATGTATACATTTAAGTGACTACATTACTCAAGTACTACCTACTTTCACTATTAGTCATACCATCATCCTTGACCTTGCGAGGCTTAGCATGGCAAACACGTTTTCCATGGCACACGTCATCATTTGCATAGTTTCCAAGTGTCGGTGGAAGAGAATCATTTAGAGATTCTTGAAGGCTGTGAGCATCATTTAGGCACGAATCATGAGCTTTACTAACACAGTCTTTATAAGGCAATGAGCCAGGCTGATGATGGACACATGAAACATGGCTCTTTTTACTGCATTTAGCATTATGGTGATTTTTTTTAGGATCACAGCTGCAGCAGTTTCCCTGAAACTTTGTTGTTAAATAAGTTCTCGTGTGTTCAATTATCACTTGGAATAAAAGTTAATACTTACTGATACCTTTAAAATAACCTAAGACCATCAATCATGGACACTCTTATAGCATTCCAATGAAAATTTTATCATTAAAACATAGCCACAAGATAGAGAAAATTATTGATACAATACATTAATTGAAACATTGTCATGAATGCAAACTTATCTTTGTATTTTATAAGATCGGGCATGACTTCATAGATGCATGATAACAAATATTCCCAGGATAGGGTTACCCTTTAGACCATAGAAGAGAAAATACCTGTCACGTGACGTATGGTGAGCAAGATCATGGACTTACACAAAGGCTTTGTAGGTGTGTGTGTACCATGGGAGGATATTATAATGTGGGAATGTGAGCAAAGAGGCAGTCAACAGATGAAGTAGGGCCAGAGAGTTCTTTTCATAGAGAAGTTTTATTTTCTTTCCCTATTTTATTGAATGGTCATTCTATAATATGTACTTCCAAGAAGAAGTAACGAGGGTTCCTAGAGAAAAATTCACAAGTTCTGTTATCATGTGCAAGAAAAATTAAACATCACCTAGAGGAACACAATATGGACACCACATCTTGGATAGGAGATCTACAATACCAAAAAAAAATTACACAACACATCTAAGTCTAGCCTAGTTGGCTATGTTATTTTCACTTATATTGAGAAGTCAATTTGTTGAGCAATTTGAGAATATTACAGTACAAGAACAGATCGATATACACAAACAAAGGGTCTTCGCCATAAATGTCTCAAAGGCAGTAGAATCAGACACCCAACTGATTTGTGTGTAGCGAAACCATCAATAAATATAGGAAGCTTAGCCATATTATGAAAATTCTAATTTAAAAAATTCCATTTAAAAATAAAAAATGCAGCATTAATCAAGAAAGCTCAGCAAATTAGAAACAGAGTTAAAAACATTAAGTAGAGCTATTAAATCATGAGGCAAGATTATTTATGAAGGCAATTACATGTCTAACTCAAGTCACACCTTCGACCCATTAAGAAGTAACATGCCTTCATTAGTTGAAATTTCCAAGGAAAGGTTTCTTTCAAAACATACATTAAAATTATGATAAGAAACTCCAGACCATACATCTGATTGCAAACCAAAACAGCATAAACAACCAGCACTAAGCAAACAAGAACACATTTAATATGTTGGCAAAGCTTGCTATGGTACCACATAAAAAAGAGCCACACATTTTTCTGTCTTTTTTTTCATGGAGTAGGGTCTAAATCATGGCATGGTAGACTTTCCCACATTTGCTCAAGTAGACAGCAATAAATACACTATAAGGTCCATGAGGCATAGAAAATGGGGACAGACGATAAGACTCATTAACTTAGAGGCCAGTAGTTTCTGGAGTTTCCATAATACAAAGGAATGTCTTCCCTGGTGAAAATGAATACATATAACTTATCTAATGGGGCAATTGACAATGTAGAAGCTTATGAAAAAAGAAAAGCATTATATCCAGAATACGAACACAGTTTGAAAAAAAAAGTCAACTGCGATCTGTTAAAATAAAACGCTTTAAGCACAACAGGCGACGTTATATCTTTGAGTTCCAAATTTGTCTATGGGCTTTCACCCAAGCCACAAATTTATCATAAGGCATCACCAGAGGCATAGCGAGGGGGTGGGGGGGCAGTCTGCCCCAGGCCCCACAGCATAGGCCCCAAAATTTTTGTTTTTCCTGCTTTTACCAGACCCATAAAAACCTTGGTTTGAATGAATAATTGGTTGTCTGAGCTGTCTATTGAACTACATCATAGATTTGGTCAAATGTAAATGAGTTGATGAACAAAGAAACAAAGTATGAGCACCGACTTTAGAAGTTTCTAGGCCCAGTGTACAGCAATGACAAGCCCTGATATGCAGAACAAGAGAAGAGGGCAGGGCGAAACAGGCCATGCAGATTTGCAGATGCAGAATCAGCTGTTCGCCACTCGGCACCTACCCTACTCTCCAGCCATTGTAAGTCATCTCTCTATGCAATGAACGCGATGTCTTTTATGCCTCAATTTTCTGATTATAACACACATACATTTTTATGAGTGAAATGTTGGAATTTTCTAATCACCATATGTAATATTCATTCCACTTTTTGAGAACGGCACTCCTCACTATTTTCTACTGCTCCGTTCAGCACCCAAAAGAACCGTGCAAAGAAATGCTGCCAATGTATGACTTTCCCCTACACTCGAATGCCCCTTTCCCTTTGGTTTCCAAATATAATGGTCTATTTTTAGCTCCAAAATGTTCATTCGTTTCTTTGTTTCCTGCACTTATGGTACCACATTATAATTGAGATAAATCTTGCCCATAAATACTTGCAGATTGAAGGAATCAGTTTCAAGAAGTATGTGTTAAAGCTGAGAAGCTTGAACATCTTTTTAGAAGAAATTCAGGAAGAACTAGTTAACAATTCTTTGGAATATGCGACTACAACTTGTACTAAAATGGAGATAGACATTGAAAGCAGGAGATGCCAGCGTGTTAAAAAAATTATGCCATGAGAAAAGGTCAAAGACACAGGCTTGACTCCACATCAGGAAGTGAAGCGTTCTATGTTTGAGTGCATTGATAAGTTTCTTGTAGAGCTAGAAACTACATCCATCTCAATGGAAAATGTTTACCAACAGTTTGCCGCTGTACATCCAATGAATCTTGTAAAAGCAATTGATGACCAACTCCCCCTTCTAGTTCAGCAACTAACAAAAACATTTGATGATTTTGAGAAGGAAGAAATGGTGCCAGAAATCATGAGGCTCTGAAGGCATCTACAGGCTTCAGGGATTTCAAAATATGACGTAGTGACGTAGTCCGCTTTGGATATGCTGCAATTCATTATCGAGATGGATTTTCAAGAGTAGTTACCAAATATTTTTGAAGCCGTAAAACTATATTTTTTACTGTATGTGTCTGCTTCTTCATGAGAAAGAAGTTTTCCTAAACTTAAATTAATTAAATGCTATCTTCGCTCAACAATGAGCCAATCCCACCTGACAAGCCTAGCCTTAATATTAATAGAACCCTGTTACTAAGAGAGTAAATTTTGATGATGTAATAAAACAGTTTGCAGAGGTAAAAGCTCGCAAGAAAGGTTTTAATTCTGACTAAGTAGTCAGTGATCATAATGCATCATAAGGATACTGCTTTCACATGTATAACTTTTAGAGAAATCGGTGATGGTCACCTGACATGATTTTGCACTATCTGCCTGATTTGCAATGAAAAGGCCCTACTGTACAATTTAAATCTTTAACTTTTGGGTTTGATTTCTATTATATATAAAATAATGCGGTGAAATAATAACTATTCATTTCATGCCTATTAAATACGATTGCCGAAGGAATAGCATGCTAACATAAATTTCCACCGGCCATAAGCCAACACTGGGTACTGGTACTTACATCAAAGTTATTAAAAGAGTGTATAAAGGATGCCTTTAACCTACTACTCAGTGAATGCTGAGATAAATTACGTAATCCATTGATACATTAAAGTTGATTCTGGGTCTGCAGGAATACAAGAAAAAGACATCTTCCTATTATAATTGTGTAGAATATCAATTTTATAAATTATAAATTCCAAATAGGCCCCATATAGAAGAGTGCCCCAGGCCCCCAACCAAGTCGATATGCCTCAGGGCATCACATCTTATTGCCTGAATATAAAGGACTTCCATTGCCTTTTTTTGGAATGTCTGGCCCAGAATAAAGCTGAAAATTGCCTTAGATGGAAACACTTCATAGTAGGTACCTACCAAGAGAAACCACAAAAGACAGGTCTCAATTTATAATTAAATTTCACTGATGACATTAGGTAAATATATTCACTCAGTGATTCAACCTGGAGATTGGTTTGGATAGTTGATGGTAGAGCTCAACCCGGACTAAGCCACAGGCGTGTGAATTTCACACATTCAGGGTAGGGGGGTCAGTTTCCCTGGGCCACCTCGCACTCCGAGGATTTTTGTTCGGTCTGGTAAATATATTAGGGATGACAATATTTCTACTTTCAATTTTACATGTCTAAGTGGAATGTGTAGGTGGAGATTGGCAGCAGAACCATAAAAGCAAAATGCTTACGAGCACTGAAGGAGAGTTTGCTTTTATACAGGTTGGGGTAATCATTATAACAAATCACACTTACCTCAGCCGACAGAAAAAAGCTAGACTCTGATTACTGGTGTACAGTACCTTCTACTAGCACTAGAAAGGGAGAACATATAAACACTCCCCTCATGATTCTATCAGACACAGCATTAGCAAAAACATGAGGCTGCTGTAGATAAAGGTTTAAAACTAGTTAAAGATGACTTCCGCAGAGTGGCATGGATGAGACAGGTCTTCTGTATTCTCTTTCGAGTGTGTTTATCCTAATTTGTTTTATGGCATTCAAAATCGTGTTTTGTTATGTGCAATTTTAGTGTATTTTGAAAAAAATTGAATTGAGAAATTCCAAACTTTGTTCTATGATATTGTATCTCAAAATTTGTTTTATACTTAGATATAAATACGTATGTATCTATATAGATTTATGAGGCATGGACCATATGGTGGAAGAATAGCACACTAGCTGATGAAACAAAACCTTTTTTGCATTATCCCTTTTTGAAAATTTTTAACCTTTTTAGTTAAGTACATTTATCTTCGGAAGTGGATTTTATTGCCGACAAATTTATATTTTCCCGGTGGGTGATATGTGTCGTAGGCATTCCAGTCTGCTTCTTCAAAGTCCGTGAAGCAGAGAGAAACACCTGCCAAGCATATCAGCCACCCAGGATTAACACACACACAAAAGAACCTGGAAGACCAGTCTCAAAGGGTAAAAACTATTCAGAAACCTTTGACTTTCATCCCATTAACACAGCATTTTCTTCACATAGGTTTTTCAGACGATAGAATAACACATATTTTAAACCTACTGGGTATTATTTATCTAAGGAGGAAATACAGACTACGCTTCCACAAATGTACTAATAAACAATCTCCATTACTGGTGTCAAATCCAATTCACCAAGGTTATGAGCAATACCTGGGGGGCTATTCTCTATCTCAAAGCTACCGATGCCGTAGCTTCGAATAAGCTACCCAATATTCTGACCCAGCCACTGCAATGACATCCATTTGACATCCCATGGACATCCTGTGGATGTCCAAATGTCCCACTTGTGGACCTCCATGGGATGTCCATTTTAGGCTCAGGCATGGATGTTGATAATTTGCAGGGACATCCATTGGATGTCCATTGGATGATCTGGATGTCACTGCAATGACATCCATTGGACATCCAATGGATGTCCATTCATGGATGTCACTGACATCCATGGACATCGATTTGACATCCCATGGACATCCTGTGGATGTCCAAATGTCCCACTTGTGGACCTTCATGGGATGTCCGTTTTAGGCTCAGGCATGAATGTAGATAATTTGCAGGGACATTCAATGAATGTCCATTGGATCACCTGGATGTCAGGGTAAATCCATGGATATCCATTTGATGTCAGGGTAAATCCATGGATATCCATTTGACATCTGGAAAATCCACCCAGGTAGCATTCCAATGTCGGCCTGACATAGGTATATGTCGGCTGTAGGTCGGCTCGAAATCGTAATGATAACGTTTAGCCGGGCTGCAGCCGACATTACCATCCGACGTTGGCCCGACATCAAAGGAGTAAGTATTCGAAGGAGTAAGTATGATTTTCTAAGTGGTACAAGTGAACCGATAAACAATGATGCGGTGAAGCACCTCCAAATCTATATTAACTATGCCCACTGCAAAACTGCTATGGACCCTGAAATTGTTGCAGAGAAAATTACATGCAACTTCAAAACAATAATGAACATTTTGAAGGCCAAAAAGTCTATGAATACTTGATGGTTAATACAGTATGAATGCAGAGTATTAGAAATTACATACATTGCTGAGTGGATGCCTATGCCGTCTCGGAGTAGATCCACAAGCTATTGGTTTCTTGCATTTTTTAGAGTGGCTCTGCTGTTTTTTAGTGATTTCCTTTGGTTCAGCATTGACAAGCTTTAAGGCAATTATCTTCATTAAGAATAAAAAATATAAGTGTTGAGGTGAACTGATACAGATAGAGATTTGTAGCTGCCTTAAGTCAAATGCAAATACACCGTATAACCACAAAGAGGCAATTATATCATAGAGAATACATTATGTAGGCACTACATCAATACACTTCAACGATGGCAAATGCCATAAACGGGCACATGGTTCATTTCATAACAAAATCTTTTCACATATAGTATACGCTGGATAACGTTCTGCTCTGGTTCATGTACCTAAATATACAGGCAAATGTTTTTGGCAAGCCTTCAGACAGCTAAAGGGAATATAATCTCATTAGGAAAAAGAACCATTTGGACAATTTGGACACTTATAAACTTATAAGTGTAAGTGTTCAAATTTTCCAATTGGGTATAAATATATTTATATATATAGGAGACCTATTCCTATAGGAGTCTAAACACCAGAGTTTAGTCATAACCTATTCTAAATGAATATTAAATCGTACCTGAAGCAACTTTAGATCGTATACTTTAATAATTAATTCCTGCTTCACTCGAATAACGACTGGATTCAGCAAACGCGAAGATTCATTAAGTAACGGATCATAAACGTGATCCAAAAGTATTAAGTGGTCGTGGCATTTCTCCTGGAGAATGAATGACACTTCAATCAAAAATAAGGGCTTATATGCACTAATAGAAAGTCATCACGGAATTGTCACGATCATAATCTCTTATAATCAGAGTTTGTCGATTCGGTAAATGTCCCCAAAAATATCCAAAAGAAGCGAAAAATAAGGAATAAGAGACTTACAGGTTCCTGATTCGTAATTTTTAAACTGACATATATTTTTTGGGAGCATTTCATCGAAAGATCGTTCCCTTTTTCTCCTTCTCCTTTCACCTCGCCTTCATCTTTTCCGCTCAACTCACGAACGCAAGGCTGAAAAATTCCGCGAACTTCAAAACTGGGATTTCCAGTGTCTGACGCATTAATTTGGCCACAATGGCCTTCAACGCATGAATCTTTAATGAAGTAAAATAAACAAAAATTAAAAAATACTATCCGCAACATAATGAATAAACTTCACGTAGCAAAATAATAATACCAACTCAATCAGTAACGTAGGCTACGCTTCAATACAAACAAATTAATTTTTTAGTGCAATGAGGATCTTTGGGAAAAAGTAAAATAAAAAATCGAATTGATAATTAATAGTGGAGTGAATGTGAGCCCGAGGATCCCTTGGAAAACAATTCAAATCGCAGTTCTTTGACGATTTTACGCGTTACTTTCATCGAAAGTTCAATAGGTTACTTGACAGATACGCTCGGTTATAAGGATCCTTATTGGCTCGAGCGTGGCTTATAGCCGTATACACAGTCAATAGAAAGTACTCTCTTGGGTTTTTATCAAGTACCAGACTCAAAAGATAGGTAAAAGTGAACTAGCATCTTAGATGAATCACCAGCACCATTCATACTTACTACACTTCAACTGTATAATTCTTTTCATTTTACGTTCACAGACGATTCCATGGTTAGAAGCCGATTCATCATGGCCGCCGTTTTTGGTGCTCGTACAAAGGTATATTAAAATGTTAGCGGGGTTAGCGGCATTCACTGATCTCGGCGGTCATGGATAGAATGCGCAAGGTTTGCACGATAAGTGAAGTTAATTTGGAGGCTTGGTGTCGATAAGTATACGTCTGTTGAAAGTAGGTGAAAATCGCGTTTTCGCTGGCGAGACGAAAGTTAACCTTCACCGAATATACAGTAGTAACCCGCATTACTCCTTTTTAAATGAGACTTATTCAGAAAAAGAGAATTTTTTCCATTTAACTAAAGCATATGCCACAATATTGTATTACCAATTAAGGAAGTAGCATCTACCCCTCGATATATGGTACAATGTCAATTGAACTAAATGCGAAGAAATGTACTTTCGAACTTCTTGGCTGATATGTAGGTAGATTAGGATAGACGAAAACCTATTCCAAAACAGTGTTTCACCAGACATTCCTTTAACTACTTTCTTCCCTCACACTTTTTAAGATTGCTCAATTAAGTAAACCTTTTCCTCCCAACATACTTAGCTGCTTATCTAACGTCAAAGACATTTTACATATGTGAAACAAGTGAAGTTGATGGATTCCAAAAACTTACCTTCCTCCCATGGCATGCTGCTCCCTTCCAGGCCAAAGTGCCATTCGCTCCAAACACACACGGTAATATAGGAAAATTGGTAATTATAAGATATTTCATACCTCCCAGACCCCCTTAAAGTGGCAACTTAACCCCCCTAAGCAAGGGCCTTAATCCACCCATACTGGGTTTCAGAGCCGTACCACACCATTCCACTATAGGGAAGCACAAACATACTGGTCGAAAATGATTTTAAGAACCAAGATAAGAAAACTAAGTAGCACCAGAAAATATGAAGCAACAAATGTCTGTGGACAACACATTGACCTAAGATAATGGTAAAAGCATGTAAGTCATACTTAAAAATAGAGCAATTACCATGTAGGAAATGCATAGTAATATGCACTCATCACAAAAGACACTCTGCAATATGAGAACCTTCATAAAGACATGCATAGCATAAATAAATTCCCAATACATACAGTACAAACTCGATAATACGAAATCAGCGGGACTGAAAAATTGGCACTTCGTATTATCAAGTTTCGTAACATTGAACCTTTTCAAGAAATCGCAAAAAAAATTGTTATTTTTCCTCCCTAACTTTTTTGGTCTTTGGCAACTTTTTAAAACCATATTTGGTCCTTATTAGCCAAAGTATTATTTTTTTAAATGCCTTTGTTTCACACAATATAACAAATAAAATATCATAAAATAACCATCACCTCGTAGTTTCCATATGCAAATATTTTAAGTAGGCAAGTAAGAATTTAAATTCATGATTGCAACGTGTTACACTCATTGTGAAGAATCTGAGATCGGCCAAATCACGTAACTTAACTTCTGAGACTCGCATTAAGGTAGCTGATGCACACTTGAACAACGACAGCTCCTGGGAGTCCATAGAGACCTGCAGGCAGTTGGCAAATACGAACTACCCTCGCCTGGCTGTGTGCGAGACATAGAGAGACACTCTTTTCCCACTCCCCTTCCAAGCGGTGGAAAGGGGAAGGGGCACACACCGCTCTTGAGCCAATCCTTCAGTGGGTGGATGAGCGACAGTCTTCCAAATTGCAGAAACGACTTTTCCTGAGGCCAACTACGCAAACCTTTTTCCGAAGGATACCCCTTCCCTTCTCTCGCAAGTTCAGTGAGCCAGGCGGGCATCCCGGCTGGAGGACGGGTGACCACGTGGACAGGCACGCACGGGCATCTACGCCTTGGGCAGGCGCGAACACGGGCATCTTCAATAAACACACGGGCTTGAGTTGCCTGGGTTTTCCTACCGCCTGCATGTCTCTAAGTCCGATCCCTCCACCCCAAGCTATAGCCAACTCATCACGTGTCTGGTCTGCAGTGATTTATGGTCGGGGGTTCCAGACAGTGGCGGATACATATGGGGGACGCACGCCCCCCCTTGCGGGGCCGCTCGCATTGCCGCCCGCGCCAGTCAGCCCGCACGCTATTCGTTTGTCTTTCGTCAGTCGACTCGAGTCATCGAGTAGTTGTACTTTCGTATGTAGCAAGCGCACACGTCCGCGTCATCGTATTTTATACGTTTCTGTCTGGCACATAGATAGCTAACCTACGAGAAAAGTCGCGGCCATTCTAGTGATCTTGATACGTTATTCTGTCTGGCATTTGTTCGAGAAAAATCACGAATATTCTACTGTTTGTATTTGTTCACACTCCTTAAAAGTCTGGAAGCGAACATTCTGGCACCGAATGTTCTCGAGACAACCGAGCTACATAAATAAGGGAAGCAGAGTCGTTGCCAGGCAGTCAGTTTGAAAGCTACAATCGTCGCGATAACTTGCGCCCCCCCCTTGAGTTTTTTCTGTATCCGCCACTGGTTCCAGAGTCCCCTATCTTCCTGCTTACTCAGCCCTCTCTCGAAGAAAACGAGGCAAGGTCACTGACCACCCCAATGCCCGAATAGATGATGCTTAACTCCTCTATGCTTGCAGTGGAGTGCTTACCAATAATTCTTCTGATTTTGAAGCATAGTCCAACAATTTGGCTTGGTTTTTCATTATATCGTGCACTGTGGAGATGCCAAAACCAGAGCCCGCTGTTATATTAGCCACTGGGTCTCCCATGAATGCTCTTTCAATAATCTTCAGCTTCTCCGAAAAGTATAACACGACGGGCTTTCTATTTTTTTAAGAATTGGACATTTTCAACCAGTTGTATCACTAAAAACTTGGCAAATATAAAACTCCCACGGAAGCCCAAGTCGTGCGAACATAGAACAGTTATTCAGGGGGCTCGGTACCGACCGTTTTCCCGAATCGTTTTTTCCGAAGACCTTTTTCTCGAAAGTATTCTTTCCCGAATCGTGAGGTGTCCTCTTTCCCGAAAGCTTTTTTCCTGAAAGCCTTTTCTCCGAAATATTTTTTACCGAATACCTTGTTTCCCGATTGTAAAAAAATGAATTCTTACTTTTCATATCCAAATATATTCACACAAAATACATAAATTTTTCTAGAAAATTATATTGTGCGCGATAGCTCCAAGAAACTCAAGGGAGTTCCTATCGTTCTTGTAATCTTGATATTCTTCTACAACCGCTTTCAGCCTCTCGTGGACGTCGTACCACTTCTTTTTTGGCTTGCCCTTGATACTTTTCCCAACACTTAATTCAATCAAGGCAATCTCTGTGTCAGCCTGTTCTTTCTGCAGCTCTTTTAGAGCTGAGTACAGATCCAGATGGTTTTTCCCAACTAGCAACCTAAAGTGGTTATTCCATCCTTCAGATGCATTATTTGTTGTCACATGACCTGCTTTTGTAGCTTCATGTTGACTCGATAGACTAGGTGGATATCGAGGAGGAATAGCGCGTCTTCTGCCAACAACAGTGCCATGGCAACATTCATAGCAATGGAATCATCGAACAAAACTTTCGACAAAAAAGACATTCAGTAAAATTGACATTGGGAAAAAGCTTATTCGGGAAAAGGGTAGGGAATCCAGCATATTTTCCATGTCACCGTCAGTTCGTGATATACTAAGCTTTCAGTTCTAAAGAGCAAGATTTTTTTGTCAGGTGGAGCAATAATGTGGAGGTCGTGGAGAATGATACCAAAGAAAATAGTACCACCATTAACTGTTATCAATATCAATCCTTTAGTTTACGAGGACGACAATTTACCTCCATCCCAGGAAATGCCTTTGCTTTCAATGACAGCAATTCGCCTATCAAGTTCTTAGCGATGATTCATCACTCATTGAAGTACGTGAATGAATCATTAACTCATTCCCAAGTTTCTTTTCACTTTGATGATTTGTGCTTAAGAGTTCTGTTCCGCAAAAAAATACTCGAGTACGAAATAAAATTATACTTATAAATACTCTCATAACATAGAATCTCATGCAATGACTTTGTAGTTGAAATGAGATTGTTGAATCACTCCTTATCCACATGAAGAAGTGTGAAAGAGAAACTTATCTCAAATGGACATCGCCGAGATATTCCAGATCTAATGTTCTACATTTCATTAATTAGTTATTTTCTTTCCCTGCTCCGACTTGCAACTAATTTTCCGATGATGGCACGACTTTGAGGTAAAACTATGAAAATCTTCTCTCTCTATCTCAATGTGGTCTTGTATAATTGTCAACTCAAGTGTTGAATGTAACATGAAAATAAAATAAGGTTAACATTTTGAGGCGTAACTTTGTGGTATTTACTCAAGTTGGCCCAACACTTCACCTGCAGATGTCGCGATGCAAAAAAACATGATTCGTAGCAAAAAAATTAGTATGGATAACCAACTCGGTGAGTTCAGGCGTGACTCTGTAGAAATTAATCATGATGCAAAGCGAACACTTGGTACCAAGCTTTTAGGGATGTGACAATTTTTTTGGGACAGTGGCTACAATAGGTACCTCTGTCCCATTACCCATTATTTTATCACTTCATTTTTCCGTCCCTGAGCAGTATAAGAATTTGAGCTGCTGCCAATCTGAGCGCACGGCAGCGACAACATCCGTAAAGGTCCATGGTCCGTAACCATGTCATCAATCACCATTGTATTGTTTATGTATGCCTAACATTTCATAGTTCTATATCGCTAAATAAGAAAGTAAAATGTGGTTCTTAGTGTCTATGCACAAGATACGCTCAAGTACGAAGTTTTGAGCCACAGCTGGATTGACTATTTTTCCTGAGTCGAACCGAGGATCGTAGACTTTAAGTCCAACCATGTTATCAATTACCATTGTATTGCCTATGAATACCTAAAATTTCATAGCTCTACATCTCTAAATAAGAAAGTAAATCGTGGTTCTTTGTACCTATGTTCTCAGTTCATTTGCATGCAAACTTTGAATTCCCACAGCAATGGAGACTGAAGATGGCAGATTACATTAGACAAGTGCATGTCATGACCTGTTCTTTATGGACCTTGGGCAGCAAGTATAACATGTGGCACCGCTCATGAGTTTTAACCAAAGGAAATTGTTTACATTATGGAAATGTTGCCAACAGTTAGAAGTGCCGGAGAGAATGCACTATCAGTCACGCATTTCACATGTTTGATGCATTACATTCGTCAATGCTGATTTGCTAGGTGTCTACGTCTGCAAAAAGAGTTTTTTCTGACGCAGGTTTTTGCCATGTTTTGTAAAAACGAATTCCACTTTTTCCTGGGGACCAGGGCCGAGGTACAAAACATCCAAAATTTTGTATTTTCGAAACATCATATTATCGAATAGCACCATGTAGTTAGTACAGTGTGTCCTCATTTAACGTTGTTTCGCAATAACGTTACCCAACAATTAAAACCCTTTGTTGGGGTTATTATTATTAAAAAATTATGTTGTTCAAATTATGCGCGACCAAAAAAAATGAATAACGAATAGACTTTGGCACATCTGATGCGTTATTTCCATTCGGAGGAAAAGTTTGGCATTACTCTCCATAGCGTGTCTAAAAGGTTCACCTGAGCAAATAATTTTTGCGTTATTTGTTTTATATCTGTAATATTTGCTTATTGTTTATTACGCTGTTATTGGGGGGCAATGCATCGGGTAATTCAAACTCAAACCAATGTTAGTGTACCATTCTGAATGGTAGATCAAGGGGCAGATATCTATGTTAAAAAAATACCTGTAAATCACGTGCCGCCATAAGGTAGAATTGGTAGTAGAAAAAGTTGATTCAATGCTGTTTGAGGTGAATCGAAAATGTGTTTTTCGTGTTAAATTAGTGGTTAAGAGGAAGTTTTTTAAACCCACCCTGTTGCAGTAAATCGTCGAGGATGATACTGTTCCTGAAAAATTGTCACAAAATAATTAAAATTTTGTACATAGCACCAGGTTTCCCTCCTTCACTCGCTATTTTCATTGATTTCTTATGTTTTCGCAATCACAACGAGCGAAATGTTTGCCCTTCACAGCGTTCACGAACGCGCGCTCCCACAGTGAAGGGCCATCATTTCTATGTATTTTCTTGGAGGGAAACCGGTGCTAACAGCACTAAATTTATGAAATATAAGACGGAAACCCGGTGCTTATTGTTTTAAAATGCCTTTATAGTTTGTTTTATCTGAGATATGAATCTCTCTAACTAGTGGCGCCATCTATTCGGTTGTCCACGTAACTAAAATACACCATAAATCAGCGGAGAATGACGCAAAGTAAAAACACAACACTTTTTAAGGAATTGGGCCATTTTGAGCATTTTTCCATTGATAACGTCTTTCAACCAGGTCCCATATTTTTAAATATCAACAGTAAGTTCCTATCACCTGCATTTTCCGTGCCGCCAGTATAGAGAATAATTCCAAAATTTCTTTTGTGAGTGAAAATACCAAAGTTTCACCATTAAAATGGTTTAGAAATTAAGTTTGAACACTTCATTCAACAATGCCATATACCCAACCTTTTATCGCTGTGCTGTGAGGAAATCATTATTGTTCTGAAATGTCGAATTGGTCAGTTTGGAACAGATTTTAATATTTTACATTGCTTCTTGTGGGTAATATTGTATCGTTTAATGTTGTTTCGCTTAATGTCTAGTTTTTCAGAAACGAGTTAACAATGTTAAACAAGGACACACTGTATAGGCTTCTGGTCAGGACCGACAGTTTTGCTTCATATTATCGAGTTTCTAATGTATATAAAATGTCCAAAGAGAGCGAAATACAAGTAATAGTTATTGTTATGTAGAGATATTAGATGGAGAGCCAATTCAGCAACATGAATGGAGACAAAAGATGGATTGAAAAACAACAAACCATAGAGCAAAAGAATAGGCTTATACTGAAAAGAAATAAATTTGATTCCTCATAGAAATAATTGCATACTGAACAGAAATGAAAAAGTGGACCACAATAACACATGAAAAAATAAAGAAAATAATGGAATATGCAATATCAAAGAAATTCAAACAGAGAACTTTATTTTTCAAAACTGCATTCATCTATTCCATAACTGAAAAAATGTACTTGGTCATTAATGTTCACAACAAGTTTACTAAATTATGAACATTAGACAGCACAACTTAAATCAACCACCATGAAGTTGAATTATACACTCACAAGGTCTATTTACATGAAAAGGTAATATATCTCCAAGGAATCAAATAAAATTAACAAAGATGAGTGGTTTTTTACTAATTTATTTAATATGAAGATGCCAGATGTGAACATACAGATGGTCAACATTTGTCAAGGTGAAACATGGAAAGTTATGTAAACTGGGTGGAATTGAAATCAAGCCACTTGGGCTAAGATGAATTTATGTAAGACATTTAGACACATTGTGTTTATCAGTCCATTAAAATATAGCAACATTAGTTTCAACAAAGGTTTAAGCAATCTTGAGATCACATACAAATGGGAGAGTTTCATCACGGAGTTCACCATCAAAATAAGCGTTGTGTGTAAGCAAACATTCCAATGGATATATTCAATAGCATGTTGCATTATCCATTTGTAGTAAGTGTACATGTTCTAATGAGATTCATTTCTTGCTAATAACAGCAATGATCCCATGAATTTTATTCAATGGTAAAGCGATTAATTCGTATTTTAAAATGTGAAATGACAACGATACCAGTACAATTTGAGTGAAAAAGTTATTTGGAATCAACTAAGTACAACCACAATGAACAGACGAGGAAATTACTTCCATGTAAAGGTTATCATGTCAAGAAAAGGTATTAACATTGAGTCAAACATTGGAGAAAAACTTCATTAAGAGTGGTGCATCATTTGAATTTAAATATGAAAAATATATTTAATACCAATTATGAACATTCACACCAAGTTCTTCACTTTGGTTTGATAAATCCTTTATGAGCTTCACAATGACAGTTATGAAAATTTGGCAAGCATGACATTAAAGAAACTTAAGGAAACATTGAAAGTAAATAGAATGAATTTTATTCAATGTAATGTGGTGACAGTTTCCATATAATATATGCCAAAGTATAGAAAAATATTTACAACAAAGCGAAATTAAAACACTCGTACAACGTCACTCACAGAAACTGATAACACCAAAAAATATGGTCAATAATTCACACTTAATAAAAACACTGCACTACCAATCAGTCAATGTGACTCACACCAAATATACTGCGATGCCAAACTAATTACCATGTAAAAATGACTAACTTAAAATACCACATCTCACTTTTTTCCAATTCCAACGAGAAAAGTGCTGCCCAGTTCGTGAGCATCATTATCTGGCATCCACAGGAATGCAGTTTGACAAGTTAACGGAGTCCATCACTCCCCACTCGACTACTTTCACATTTCAAAAAAGGCCCCTTGAGGATTCAGGAATGTTTTCAGTAGTAATTATATCCTCCCCAACCTTGGTTGTAGCCATACCCCGTCTGCGAGTAACCCCAATTCTGGTAGCCAGCATAGTTGGGATCAGTCGTCTGATTGTACTGTCCAGCAGGATAGGGTGCCTGCCCACCATATGGAGGGGGTGGACCCTGTTGGGGAGGGGGATACTGTCCTCCAGGATATGGGGGCTGAGTGTACTGCCCGGAGGCAGCCGTTGTAGACACTGTACTTGTCCCACTGGCAGAGTAATCGGCAGGTTTGTAAGCTCCAGAGGTCTGTCCAGCTTGCTGTTGGTACGATGATGATTGCCCAGGACTCTGTGCTGACGCACCACCTTGCTGCTGACCTTGGGAGGCATCTGAAGATGATCCTTTCTTTTTGGAGTGGCCATCCCTGCATGAAATAATATCATTATAACTTGTGCACCCATATTAGTAAATTAGTATCATAGCCTATGTAATTATTCAGGGGATTACTTGATTTTTGAAAAATTCAGACAATGCAAGTTTCACAGTGATATGAACACAGACAATCTATCCGATGAAAATTTTAGCAAGGCTGGTTACTAAAAACAGCAAGTAAATATAGTCAAGGTAAATTAAATAAATGACAGGCCTAGGGTTAACCACAATTAGAATCTCAAAAAAGATTTAAGTAAATGTTTAGTATCTAGGTAGGCCAGCATTGAAAAATCCAGTTGGATCACATAAAATCCTGATTAAATGCCTGATGAAATCATTCACAAAATGAGTCATACTTCTCATGCCAAATATAACAATACTGAGAAAATAATGTAATAAATATGAATAAATAGCTTAACTTATAACTAGATGGAATGTACTACTTGGTATTGTAGTTTCAGACATTTCAACCACTAAACAATAGTTAGTCCGAGGATGTTTCAATCGCAGCATTACAGATTAGTAAACATGGTCTTAATGAATTTCAGAATGGTTACTCAAATAAAGAATTACTGAGCGCAAGGGTGGTCTACCCTAAATTGCTAACAAAAAAGAACACCCTGAACGGTAGTAGTTTGAATTGAGAATTAAGAAAGTATGCAATGCAGAGGAGATTGCAATAAATGATCTAATGAGCAAGAGACAACTGTTTGTCACATACCCTTTATCTGGATCAGAAGACTTCTTCTTCCTGTCTTTGGCCATTTTGGTGTACCTCTGGAACTCATCATATGCTTTTTGCACACTGAAAAAAAAACAAAGGATGATCAAGAACTGCTGTCAAATAATGACATCTCATATACCTTATATATCTTTTTGTTAACTCCCTCTCCCTTTGGGAAAACAAAGTGGTACAAAAATATTTATACCTTAAAGAGAAAACTTAGTTTACAAAGTCTACAGTGGTGGGAGAGTGACAACTTTCAGGCCATAGCATCGAAGAGTTTTACAGGCATTCCCTAATGAGGTGGTTCACCTGTACACTAGCAAATAATAAAAACCACACTGGAAACCATTGAATTTAAATATAACACTGTCCCAGGCTGAACTTTGAGGAAGTTTTTAATTTTTGTAAGAAAATACATAGAAATAACATTTATCCACACTTTTACACACTGACCTAGGTTTCAATAGTTAACTCATTTTTTCTTTTGTTTTGCTATCTCGATACTTCCCGAGAATCATTCGGGAAGCTATCAAGATAGCAAAACACCAGAAGAATTTCAACCGGGAAGAAGGGTATCACCTCCACAACACTTGGAAGAGACTTTGCGAATGCTTGGCGTTATATTTGCGGTGCAAAAGCATGGCATGATGGCGACGGTGCAACAAAAATGGTTAGGAGACAATTTTGCAACTTCTGCAGTGTGAAAAAAGTGATGGTTGACAAGGTTAGTTCTGTATTTTTCTTCAGCTCAAAACTTAGTTTTTTTTTAAAGACAAAGATAAATACTTGGCCTTTTCATTGAACACACAATTAAAATGGCAGGCATAATGTAATGCCGCGCATGCATCGGCAATGATTATGAACCATTGTGAGGTTAAAAGGGTGGTGTGCGCATGTTCCATGTGTACATTAGGGTGTATCACGAAAAACCTTTTTTTTGAAATTCAAAATTGAAGTCAATAAAAAGTTGACACTATGTTCACTTACGCACGAAAAAAAATTTGAGTCAAATTGAAAAATGTTTAGGTCTCCCGGAACGGACCTAAAGTTTGATTTTTTTTGTCAAAAACGTAGATTTTCACTTTTTTTAAAACGTCAATAAAAAGCAAATTTTTGTTTTCAATAACAAAAAACTAAAGTGTCGAATGTTATTTAAAAGTAGAAAAAAATATATATCTGTCATGTAACATTTACGTCTCCCGGAATATACATGAAAATGTTCATTTTTTACCAAACAACTATTTTTCAATTTTAAACCCATCCTTCAGATTAATTTCAATTATTTGTTTATATTGAAGGCATTGATTTACAGCATTTTGAAGTAGCGAGAATATTATTATGAAATGGTGAATGCTACACTCAGGTGTGGTTTCACTGGTGCGTCTCGCGGCTGCGTCCGAACGCTGCAGCAAGTCGCTATGGTGGGGTGCTATTTCGATGGTCGAAAAGATGAAACAATAAGTAAAGAAATTGTTAGTGGTAAATGTGTCCGGATAACTATACAAGAAGAATACATATCTTTGTTTGAAGAACCAAATTCAACATATTTTGGACACGTTACTCCAGCCAGTGGCTCTGGGAAAGACATAGTATCATCCATACTGAAATTCATGAAATAAAACTGCATTGATGATAAAACTATTAAAGCTCTTGGCTGTGATGGTACTGCATCTAATACTGGAGTCTATAATGGATCAATTTCATTCTTCTGAAGGCTTTAAAACGCCTAGTACAAGCAGTGCTTTGATTGCTTCACTTGAACGAATTGCCGCTTAGGAAAGTTATGGTTGCCCTTGACAGTCCAACTTCTGGGCCCAATTCTTTTAGAAGCCCAATTGGAAAAAGTTTAGCATGTTGTCAAGATTTACCAATTTTTTAGTACAATATAATAGATAGCGTTTTCCCAGAGGTTGATTTTAAGGATTTGAGCACTGACCAGAAATATCTCTGGCATATACGTCAAGCTGTGTCAGCAGGCGAATGCTCCAAAGAGTTGGCAAGCAGAAACCCAGGAAACATCTCCCATGCAAGATGGCTGACAATGGCAAACCGAATTTTACGCTTATATATTGCATCACTAGATCCAACCCCTCAGTTGAAAAACCTGGCTGAGTTTGCCATAAAAGTTTATGCTCCCTCATGGTTTACAATTAAATGCCATCAAAGGATTATTTATGCTTCACAAAACTTTTTTAAGATTGTGCAACGCATGAAGTACTTAGAAGGTGATCCGAAGGCTGTTGTTCTTTCAACGCTACAGAGAAATGCTTTTATGGTACACCCAGAACATCTTCTTTTGGGAATTTTGTTTGATTCACGAAAAAATATTAGGTGTCTGGCAAGCAAAAGAATACAAATAGCTCTGCAAACAGATTTAAAAGCAAAGAGGGTTTTCAAACCACCACAAGTTAATTTTGATGCAGAGGACTATGTAGATCTTATTGATTGGCAGTCTACAACAGTAACGGAACCATCTCTCCTAACTAACTTAAGCAAGCAAGAGCTAGAGTTGATCATTGAAACAGGAACTTGCGATAGAAAGTAGTTTTAAACTACTTCACACACTCAAGCAGTGGAAAGAATTGTGAATGAGGTTACAGAAGTTTCTAAGCACGTTTGTGGCTACAAAGAGAGAGATGGTTTCATTAGATCAAGATTAGATCTATTGCTGGACAGAAAATATCTTCCAAAGTTTGAAACGAAACATCACTTCACATCTGCAACAGCCCAGGAATAAACATCAAGTAAAACTTTATTTTCTATAAAAATAAAATATCTACTTTTTTCAAAGCAATCAACTCTATCTAATATTTTTGGTTTTTTGTAAGCATATAGATGAGTTGCAAGAAATTGTTCTTTAAAATCGGCCTTACTAAAAACTTTGGTTACAGGTTGCGAGAGCTGCTGATAACTGATGTCACATACCTATTAAAATAAACCTATTCCCCACGGGAAACTATAACATTCTGAAATTTTCATCAATAATCAAGATCTATAGATTATGTAATCAAGATTCATTTTGAATTACTTATTCAAGCTTAACGTTTAAATATTTGTAATCTTTTTTTTCCTTTTGAAAATAAAATCCTTTTTTCATTTCTCTTACTCGAAAAATAGGCTTAATTAAAAAAAATAAAGGATAATTTTGGCCTAGTAAACACACATTAGATTGTAATACTTTTTATTTGTATGGTTAAAAGAAATTTATAAATAAAATAAGTTGAGTATAAGTAAATGAAACTGTCAAAAACAGGCCTTAATTTTGCACAAATATGACTTTTTTTACACCTTATCCGGGAGACATAAATGTTAAGCGACCGGTGTAATTTTTTTTTCTACTGTTAACTAACGTTTTAAACTTTATATTTTTGTACTTAAAAACAAAAATTTGTTTTGTATTTACGTTTAAAAAAAAATGAAAATCAACGTTTTTTGACAAAAAAATCAAACTTTAGGCCTGTTCCGGGAGACCTAAACATTTTACAATTTGGCTCAATTTTTTTTGGTGCATATGTGAGCACAGTGACAACTTATTATCCACTTGCAATTTTGAATTTCAAAAAAAAGTTTTTCGTGATACACCCTAGTGTACATATTTATGACTTCATGAATTTTCACGCAAGTAAAATGACATCGAGATGCTTAACTTTAGAGGCGAGATTTAACCACAATTTGTTTACTGCAACGTGGATCATATGCCACCCAGCACAACCAGGGTTCGAATTTTTTGGGAAAGATTTGATCGAATCTCGAATCCATGGATTTGATCGATATCGAATCCATGGATTCGATAAGATTCGATCACATCACACACACCTGACCACATCGCTAGAATATTCCTATCTTAACTATTTAAGAGGGGTACAGCTCTATGGACCAATAACACACCTCATTATATCCATTCCAAAATCTTCCAGGAATTCAACTTTTCGCTGTGCAAACAGAACTTTCTGCTCAGTTTCAATGCCTTCTCTGCCAAGGAACTCATCGAATATGGCCAAAACCTCCTTTTCATCAAATGGATTCCTCTGCAGACCCATGTCAATCAGCTGCAGATATAACCTTGGGTTTTCCTGCAAGAAAAATTCAATTGGATTGATTGAAAAAGAAAAAACTAAAAGAGCCTTAATTTCAATATCTCTTAATCTAACCTCACCAGGATCAAATTTCCCTTGTATCATTTTAAGTTAACATTAATTCCCCATTTTTTATTATGCAAGCGTTACATTACTAGATATAAGTTCCCCATAAAGAAAGGAAATTATGTAATTCTTTTTTAACTGACAGAAATTAAATGTTTCTGCACGTTGGGTTCTAAACTGGTCTATGGTACCCGACGGAAATTGTCTCTGCCTGATAACTTGGCCACCTATTTTTTATGCATAAATAATTTGTTGACTTTTCATTACCTTCAAAATACAATTAAAGTTAATTACTTTCCACCATTCGCTTCCCAAATGTAACAAAATATTTGAAACACTTATCATAGTGTAGATAAATACCATGGATACTAGAGAATAGTTATAATTTCTAAAATTTAGGAAAACTCAGGAGGTTCAACTATACTAATACTTATGAAGGTTAAAAAACTCAGCCCCAAAAACTTGTAATGCATTGATCCAACCATGAGTATGCTAAGCTGGTTCGAAAATTGAAGCTAATCAACCAAAATGATTGTTACAAGGGGGAAAAGTCTGTAACTAAGATGTAATATAACTATGTACTTTGATTGTTAGCTTTGAAATATCAAAATAAAAAATGTTGAAATTGATATAAGCATTGATAACTTAGGTTGAATAATAAATAAGAAAAACGACGCATTCAAAAAAATTTTTTCAGTGAAAAAGAGGATCCTATTTTTCGGGCACGAGAACTTATGGCACATTTGTTTTAAAAAATCTAAAACTACAGCATTAAAAAGTACTCATTATTGAGGCAGTCTTAGCAGATGCCAATTGAGCTTTGCTGGCATTGAGACGGTTGATAGTCTTGGACATCAACCTCTGAGCTGGTAATATTTGGACCTGTTATAAACTTCACCATTTCTTTTCATTATCTTGTAAACAACAAATTTAAAACTTTGAGGCTAACCACCATTCAGAAAATATTGACATGACAAATATTCAATGCATGCCCATAAACTGCCCCTATTCTTATCAGGTAAAATTAGAGATTTTCTCTGCCCACCCTGTGCACATCCAACGCAATCATTTGGCAAGATAATAATTTAGCAGAGCTTGGAGAAATAGGGGAATTTTCAAATTTCCTTTATCCTTAAAATTTTATTTCAGTTCAGAGGGGCACAAAGAACAAATACACCAAGAAAATTACAGTTTCTACTAAATTTTAATGAAACAAAAGCCATAGAAAATTTATCTCTAAAAACATCTTCAAATGCTAAGTGAGAAACTAGACAAATAATGTACTTATGCAATGACATATGTGAAATACAGCACTTGAAGTAGGTATCAGATTAAATCCACAGATATTAATTTTCAAAATCATACATAATTACACCTTCCACAAACTATCACTCCATGCCAACAACTAGAACTTGTAAAAGACAGCTTTTTTGGTAATGTATCAAAATCATTACATATTATTTTTACAGATTTTAATTGAAATTTTGAAGAGATGTTTCATCATGAAAAAACTCTCCAAACCACTTACGAAGAACAATACAAATGGACAAGTCAGGTATTGGCAAAATAATTAATTTAATTTAGAATTAAGTTTTACCAAATTCTTACCTTTTCTTTGTCTAACTCTTCTCTTAATATTTTCACAGCTTTCTCAACATCACCCATCACCTGAAATTAACAAATTATATTTTAGCAAAATGTATCAAGACGATGAACAACTCCATAACTATTTATTCAAAACAGAGCTATTTATAATTTAATAAATGAGTTGAATATCACAAATAAATTGCCCCAGTGATGGCTGAAGCCCAGGAAAAATGTTATTCAATCTGCCGGCAGTCTGAATGTAATTTTGCTGTCAAACTGCAGCATGAATATCATGCACAAGAGAGCTTCCATTTACATTCACTTACAGCATGTGACGAACAAGACAGTGTAGTGTTAAACAATGAATTTTCCAATTATTGACACAATGGTTCTCAAAAGTGTTTACAGTATTTGTGCACACTGATTGTGATGTCATGCGTTGAGGTGTCTGATCAAGCCTTTTTGGTTGATGACACATTGGTCAACCAGCAAGTCAAGGATTGGCAATCAACGATGAGCTCACACGATTCACTGTGAGAAGATTAGGGATTGCTCTTGCAAGACAAAATGTATGAGATCCTCCAGAAATTTGCAAAAATTAATGTAAGATAAAAATGTTTTTAAAAACAGCAAGTGAAATACACCACATTCAGGGAATACTTATTTGTAGTTTAAGGACTTGCTTATTAAGGGGTGGCTATTCACTGGAGGTTTCTGAGATGTGGGCATGGAGAGCAGTGCTCTGGGTGGAGAGGAATACAAATGAATACATATTGAATATGGCTCGAGCAGAAATGAAGTTTTGGCAGTGGCAGAGCACCTAAAGGCAGTACTCGGTCCATCAGATGGGTCATTATACTGTTCTCCCATTGGCATCTTTCATTGCGATCAGGCTTATGAAAATGCCGGATGATTCTCCATTCCCCAAGTATTCTTTCCATAACTAACTTAATGGTGCTAATGGCCAGTTTTCAGCCGCCTTTCCAGTTAACCAACCAGGAGCGAATTCGGTGGAATACATTTGAAGGGTACAGAAGAAGTGGATGGAAGACACATTTAAAGGTAAAAGAAATTAGAATAGGGTGATGTGGGCTAGATGTGGATAGGCATGGAAAAAGCGGAAACGAGAACTCAAGTCTGAAGATGGCAAGAAAAGAGGCATCACATATGGGATTATGATACTTTTACCATGGAAAGGGCAGAGGTGACCACAAAACAGGGGGTATTTAAGCAAGAACTGTCCAAAACCCACCAATCAATTGGGCAAATGTCTAATATATGACACCAAAAGACATGAACATAAAATGCAGTTAATTCAAAGTTGATAACTAAGCACTTGCTAGGATTTATCATAAACAATGTACTAGTACCATCCTTCTACCTACAGAAATGTTTGTAAAAATTCTTCTATTCCTGAAATCTACTGAACACATGGCATAAGCTGACATCTAAGTTCAGTACACCCACAAATGGAATCATAAAAAACCATCAATGTAATGAAATAAAATTACACACCTTCCAGCAGAACCTAGCATACTTGATGGCCATGTTGGTAGCCACTGTTTTATTCTTGCTTGTCGAGACATAGTGCTCATATAGGGAGCAAACACTATCCAAATTACCACGTCTTCTTTCGAGGTTAATTAAGCGATATGCCACTTGCAACAGGTTAGGCATTATCTTCTCCAAATTGGTTAATATTTCTGCAGCCTTTTCATAGTTACCTAAGGACAAAAATCAAAACGAGATATTTAATCCATTGCCATTTCAAAGAATAAATAGAGAACCCAATTTATTTGCAGAAACTGATTTACCACAAGTTAGTAGATATCACTGAGTCAATATATTCCAGCAAAGCAAGTAACTTTAAGGAGTTACACTACCTAAAGCTTCTCTTGGACGAGCCTTCAAAAATTAATGGCTTTCAATGAGACACCTCATATTTCAGCTTGAGTATTGTTGTTGCCAGCAAGCTTGAACCACTCATGGAAATGTATGCAACAAATTTTAACCTCGATAAGAGCTGAGCTCACAAAGAGAAATGATTTGTTACCTTATTACCTTAACAAGCCATCTTATTTTAATACCCACATTAAATCAGTGACACATTAATGATGGTCTAAAATAAAACTTAGCAACAATTGGGGGAAAATCCTCCTCTGCAAGTACACTGGAACAGAAACATGGACATGGAAAATAAATTCTTCAGTAGAATTTTTGAAATGCAACACTTCATTCTTTCATCGTCATGAAACACGTGTCCATTTTCCAAAGTCTAGGTATGAAGGTGGTGAAGAATAACACGTACCTCGACTCTCCTCAAAAGCTGCCCAATACAAGTGCAAAGTTGGCTTCTTAGTGTGGTGGATTGTGCAAGCTCTGTGATACACATCACGAACCTTTTCCACCATATCCTCGCCCATTGCCTCCAGATAGCGAACAAACTGAAATGATCATTGAAATGCATTAATGCTCGGGCAAATATTGCGGCACAACTAGGCAACAATGCCTTTGATAAATCTAATGCCATTCTCACAAGTCAAAAAAGTGGAGATCTCCAGTGATGTCTCTACCTCAAACTCTTAATCCTAATGGCTACATCCGACACATCATGAACAAAACTATTTTTCCATTAAGTGTTCATAAGGCAGCTCTTTCAGATCCTATACTTTTAAACTGAAATTCGTTGGTCAAATTCCCTTACAACTCAAGCCGTTTCGATGTACACCTGTACGGAGCCTATTTTCTCTTCCAGCAGCATTCCGACATACATCCACTTGCCTTATACATTAATTTAAATATCCCCTGAGGAGTTAAAGAAGTGTGAAAGCCACTTTTATATGACAGTTAACATGTAAGCATGCCAGATAGTTTAACCACTGACATATACCAAGGAGTCCGTGGCCACAAGTCTTTAAACAGCATTAACATAAGAAACAAACCTTAAAGCCACCTATAAACTCACTGATTGCAGGTTAACGTCTGAGGCAATAAAGATGATTCATTGACTATAATATCACAGTGGCAGGCAATTGTAGTACATCAGAAGTTACCACACACAAAGAGTAAGATTTATGACTTGGATTTCGAACTATTATCTGCATGTCATCCAATTAATAATGATACTATGTTAGTTGCTATGAGTAAATCAACAATTATTCTTATGACCACGTTATAGTGAATGCCCTCTCGTACATCAACCAGTTGATCATATTCATCAAAAAGCTATTAATAGAGAATATACATACAGCTATAAGCAATCACGTTTGAGTGAGATATCACTTCACCTAGAATTTGATGAATTTGTCCTCATATTAAAGAAAAAACTCATTTTTACAATAAAATCAAAATATTAACCCCTTGCTGTACTACTTTTCGAGCACTTTGCCTAAAAATATAAGCTATTTTACATGGGATACATTACGGCTGTGCACTCCAGAGGGAGAGATAGAAAAAAAATTAGGCATTTCTAACACCAAAATTGGTAAAAAAATTACTGGTGCGTATTTTCTATTGTCATAACTACTTGCAAAAATTAATCAATAACTCACCACAGTACTTTTTACACAATAGCAAAAAAAACCCTGTGGTGAAGGTGTTTTCACTGCATAGCATGAAAAAATTAGCCAAATTAGAGACTTATGTAGATTAATTTAATTATTGACAATATTTGTCATATACAGTGTACTCCCGATTATCCGGGCTAATGATGGGGAGAGGACACACGGGTAATCAGAAAACACGGATAATCCAAACTTTCACTTTTATTTCTTATATTTTTCATAATATACGTAAAAAACGATGTACTATCATTTGCGCACTTGGTCCGTTATCTTAGATTGTTTCATGGACTCATTGCCAGATTTCTTGTGCCGACCGCGTACCTTTTTAGCAGTGATAATGCCATTGTAGTTGTAATCCCACTGCTCCGTATACTACAGCAAACCATCTACGAAGTTGAGCGCCTGGGTGTGACTCATGCGTTGACTCTCGATGCTCCCTGGGGGTGACTCTCGATGCTCCCTTTGTCTTTATCCCCGCTACTTCAACTCTCCCCACTCCATTCCTCTTCCCCTTGTCCGATCGCGGCGTAAATTACATCGCTATCAGTAGCGTGCTGGAAGCCCGGGACGCTTTTGTCTCTCTTTAGCCATTCTTCTAAGTTCTCCGCATCAACATTTTCGAATCCTTGCATAGTTTTCACTAAACCCCCCAACTCAAGAGTCGTGCACTTCAGTTTCTGAAAATCCCCAAAATCACCTTCGAGGTTAAACAAAAGTTTCCGCCAACAACGAACTAGTGTAACAGGTTTCACTGAGGACCAAGCCTGTGACACACCGTGAATTGCATCCAATATTTCCATTCTCTTTCAAAATTTCAATAAATTGTCATCTTCATTGGTTAGCGTCCTGCAAATAAAAACTCGTGATTTCCTTTTCATTGATGCGATGACGCCGTGATCCATTGACTGAAGTATGGAAGTGACGTTTGGGGGTAAAAACTTCGCTTCGCCACACTGTTTTTAGAGACTTGTTATGTCGCCAATTGCTCTGACGAACTCTAGTTGGTTCTACATGATTCTTAGAATTTATCTTGACCGTCACAGGGCTGGCCTTTCTTTTGTCTGTTATCTTTTTCCTGCTGACAGCTTGTAAGCTTGAGGATTTCCCTCTCCCAGGCACGTTGGCCTTGGGAGTTGATGAGTGTCCATGGTTATCCCTTAGCTTCGCGATAGTGCTTCTGGAGTATCGTATTACCCACAGCTGCTTGATTTTTGTCTGTACAGATTTCTTTACTGTTTTTTCTTCTCGATGCGTCCTTCAACTTGATTATTTTCTTCTACTGGGCTAGCCTTTTTAATTAGATTTTCTTAGTTTCCTCTTGCTCATTTTTTGACCCATGGCGTACTGTTTGTACTTAGCCTTCGGAAATAATTCCACTGTGCATTTATTGATAATCTCTCTGAACTCCTAGATTTCTCTTCTGGTATTGACCCCTGCTTGTTTTGGTCATTCATCTTAGGACTTTTTACCGACCTCTGCGTTTGATTGGTGGCAGGGCGTTCTTTGGATTACCTGAGCCAACCTCAACAGTGTTTTGTTCGTTTATAGTACTGCGCGTCATCTTGGACATTTCTCTCAGCATTTTGGGACTGATTATTTTTACATTGACTAGTGCTTTGTTTTGGCTGTCTTGCAGCATCCTTGTAACTTAGGCTTTATTTTGTGCTTGGATTATCGTTGGCATATTCTCCACCGTCCCTTTTGAGACTTTCATTGATACTACGCGCAAATATACATTAAGAACAAATGTATTTTTCAAGAAGAGTATTCCAACGGAAGATGTTTAAGTAATTTAAGAAGAAAATGAGCGCGGGGATGAATTTTTAGGCAATTTTTCCGAAGATTACTCTGAGGAGGGAGAGAAAGATGCTTCTAGAGCTCAATCTACTTAACCATCTACATCAGGCGGGAGCCTCTGCTACAGAAATAGAATTTCCAAGTTCACCTTCTGAATCCGAAGATAGCTCAGATGAAGACGATTTACCGCCTTGTGTAGACTTTCGCGGGTTGATGGATGTGAAGATACAGGTCTTCCGAGTTTTACTCCACGTTGGTCCATCTTCTTTGGACAACATGTTTCGCTGGCGTTGCAGTCGAAATTTGGCGTTGAGTTGACTACTTCAGAACTGCAACGCCAGCGAAACTCGTCCGAAGATGATGGACCAACACGGAGTAAAACCCGCAAGACCTGTATCTTCACGACTTACCGCCACATTCAAAGAAGAAATTCCAGGAATTTAGGCAGACACGGATCTGAATCCGGGAATTCATGGATGCGATCCCCTAGATTCTAGATGCAAGGCGTGTGCGAGCAAAGATTCTGCAATACTAGATTTTCTCAGTTGTTTTTTTTTCAGTGGATCTCATGAAGTTTATCGTGGACGAAACCATTAATTATCGCAAATATATCAGCGAGAAAGATCCGGAGTGTGTATTCACGGCTCAAAAGTTGGAAAGATACTGGCAAAGAACAATGAGGTAAACATAATATGTTCATTGTGAGCATGTAAGGAAAACAATTAAGTTTTATAAGGTGGATTTAAGGGGAAAGAAATGGCCTTACGTCTTGCTTGTATTGGATTACTAAAATCCAAATGTGTTTTTTGATTGAATTTTTTTATATTGACCGCAGAAAATATCGACGAAGAGTAAAAAATCACGCACGGATAATCTGAAAAACGAATAATCGGGAGTTCACTGTATTACTATATTTTGGTGCTATTAATATTACAATATTTTCTTCAAACTTCTTACAGATGCTGAAATTAAAAATAAAATCTAAATAGTCTCCATTACGACTAGGGAAATATCTTGCTCGAACTACCTAAATTAAAATGTACACTTTCTCCAAATAATATATTCTTCCTGCATAACTTTGGAAATTCACATTTTTTTTAAGATTAGCAAGTGCAGCATAGAAGGAAAAGGAACTAACACCGATGTCTGTTCAAAATAACGAAGTAGCTTGGAATATGGTTCTCAAGAGAAGAGGAAAATCTATTTTAGTGGGCAAAAACAACCATGAAATCAAAATTAAATTAAGATTCCAAAGAATGAAATTTAAGAAATATTGTAGACTGGAGCCAGCAACCTGGAGATATTTTTTAGCCCTTTCCATCAAGTGTGAATTCATTTCAGAACAGATACGATAGAGCCAATCTAAATGAGCAGTTTTGGTAATAATAACAAATAATTTGGCAAGTCTGGTTGGTTCTTTATGGTTTCAGCTTTTTATATTTTAGTGCACAGTGTGATTATATTATTTACTTGTGTTTTCTCTTTTGTTAGCATGTCTTTGTAATAAAATTGGGTTTTTTAATGTGCCACCTGACCTTAAGCATAATTTTTACCATTACTTTATCTGTTAAGTAGAATAAAATTAAGATTTATCAGCATCTGGTCTTCACAATGCTGATGACTTGCTTATTATAAAGAGAGGTCACTAACAAGGGCACATACTCTTCACGAAGACAAGCTCCTAAAGACAGATGGTACACTATCAACTACGAGAGATTTCTATGGATCAAAATCAAAAATATCTAATAATTAAGATAATTCCATCGAAACAGTGGAAAGTCCACTTCTTCCAAAGTTTTTATTTCTTTGCAGTTGAAATATGATAAAATGGTTGGTTTTTCATATGATCATTGAAAAAAAATAAATATAGACAAAAATAATTTAAATGTATCACTGTTCACTAGCATCCATGATAAGTAAATTTGATAGAGGGAAAAAAATTAATTCAATATATACTTTTTAGATTACCTAAACCTCCCTCAAGAGAAAGACATAGAGTACTATTATTTCAGCCAACAAAACGTAAATGCTAACAGTGAAAATTGAAATGGAGGATACAAGATTAGGTACATGCTAAATTAGAATAATGTTGCAAACTAACTTAAATAATTTCACTCTAGATGAATCCACAGCAGTGATTCACAAGGAAAATTATAAGTTTTCTAATCCATCCTTTAAGACAATTACTTCCAACTTTCGCAAATATCCAACTGTTACAAACTCACAGTTCAGATCATAAGACAAAACTATGACCTCTATGAAACCTCTAAAAGCTATATGAATATATTGGTATAAATAAAACCTTATTAGGCATTAAGGCAATCATACAAATATATAAAAATTGAATGGTGTCTGTCTGTCTGTTAATCAATCACGCAAAAACTACTGAACCAATTGAGCTGAAATTTGGCATGTAGAGATAAAAGGTATATGGGACGACCATAGGCTATATTAAAAAGCCCTCAGGGCCCCCGAAGACCCCCCTGCACAGTGGTCGGAATGACCCGTTTTGCCGGACAAAATTCGATTCTGTGAAATGTCTCAGATCTTTTCAAAATCGATTGCAAGTTGAAGTAAAATATCCAGACTTATATAAACAATGAGGTTTTTCTCGCTCAGGCGATCATATCCACACATATGAGCGCTTATATCAGAGATCTTTTGCTCGGCGCGTTTCCACCCATTTTCAGCGTCAATTTTCGTAATTTCTCCTACAGGCCTCTATCGCTCCAAAGAGGCCGTGATTATTGTTTTTATTATGTCTTATGTCTCTTTTTCATATTTGACTGGAATTAATTGAGTAGATTTTCCAAATAGTTATTCAGGGAAATAAATATTAAATAGCAGTAGAAAATTTTGTACTCACATCTTTGATTTGACTTATCTTCTGTGCACTACAGTGCACTACTATCCGACCTTAATAAACTTGTTCAGGGTAGTGTTGGAAAAGTTATCAAAAAATATTTAGCTGCGTCTAGGTGCGATTCACTGAGTAAGAGGAGAAAATGTTATTACGTGCCACGGCTGCGCCGCGCCGCTGCTAGGGCCGGAGCTGCATACTATGGTCACGCAGCAAACGAATGTTTGTTTACAAATGAGTCCACCACTACCAATGAAAGCAAGCCAGCTTCTTTCGACGTGATATGGACCAAAGCATCTCCCTAGATATTTAGTCGGATCCATGCTCTGCTACGGAGTGTGTCTATCAGTTACTCTGTGAAAGCGCCCAATTTTGGGGTATCTTCGTTCAAGTATAAATAAGTGTAAAAACTGTGAGGTTTTAATGTGTAAACCACCATCTACATCAAGCAATAACACATGGAAAACCGTTTGGAGTACTTCAACGTCTTGCAAGAAAAATGGTCCGGAGACGACAAAAATGATCGCTCTCATCTCTTCGAGTACGTGATAAGGTATGAGAAACTAATATTTTCTCTAGTTGTTCAAGCGATATATTTCCCTTTCTGACTTCAATAATATATGAAATAGGTTACTAGAAACCAATTGTTCCATGGTTAATTTTAGGAAAAAAGGACTTAATGGAGAAGCAAGGGTAAAAGTTGCTAGAGTACGCAGACGTGTCGATGTATTTGTCACTCATGTTAGGGAAAGATGGCAAAAGAGTGGTAGAAAGCTACGAATGTTTTTGAGAAAAAATTCTGAATGGCTAAAAGAGGAACAGAGCTTTCTTTCCGATGGTGAAGGCTGCGATGTGACCATGCCCAGCTCCTCAGGTGAGTTGAAATTTTAGCGGGCCTCTTTTAAACAGGGATAGTTCTTTTGACTTTGAAATTTAAGTTCACCATGCATCTCTCGATACAGGAGTCGGTCGACCACGAAAAAGCTTTGAAACTCTCACAGTACGCTCAAAAAGGAGAAGGACTGAAGATTTAAGGGGTGCTTCTTCTGCACAGGAGCTAACATTTGCGTCTTCCACAGCCTTGCGTGACGATGGGAAGGAGGCCGCTGCGGAAATAGTTGGCCAGTTGTTTGACAGTCCTAAAAGAGCATTGAGAATAAGAAAAGCGTGGACAACTGAAAAAGCAAGGGTTCCACAGCCGTGCTCCTACACCACTGACGAAGCTCTCAACTTGATGGTGCAAGCCAATTTATCAAAAGCACAATACCTGTTGTTGAGGCGAGGAGCTAAAACAAGAAATATTGACCTTTACCCCTCGTATGATCAGGTTCTTTTGGCTAAGAAAAGATGTTACCCCGCGGAAAATAGCATTACTGTGACTGAAACTACTGCCGAAGTGAAGCTGCAGGCCTTACTGGATCACACGTCGCAAAGATTAGTCCTCGTTCAAGAGCCTGTAATAGTCTCCCTGACAGAGTTTCAGCTTAAAAGCCTCACCCTCATGTCCAAGTATGGTCTGGATGGAAGCAGTGGACATTCTAACTACAAGCAATTGGCTCCGGACCCACTATTTACCGACAGTAGCCTGATGGCAACAACCATTGTGCCTTTGCAGCTCTATACATACGCCAACAAGACAAGCCACCATAAAGTAATAGTATGGCAAAATCCTAGGCCATCATCTACTCGATTCTGTCGGCCATTAAAACTACAATTTGCCAAGGAAAGTACGGCAAAGATTTTAGAAGAAAATGAGCGACTTGCTCATGAAATTAAATTACTCAATGCATCAAGGATAATATGCAGCGATCTGCAGCTATCAGTGAAGCATGAACTTCACCTCACCATGATTGATGGTAAAATTTGCAATGCTTTAATGTCCACTGCATCCTCACAAACTTGCAATATATGTGGTGCCAAGCCAACGCAAATGAACAACCTGACGGCTGTCTCCCAGAGGAGTGTTAACCAGAATGCATTACAGTATGGATTGTCCACCCTCCACGCATGGATAAGAGTTTTCGAATCCCTCCTCCACATCGCTTATAAACTGGACATTGAGAAGTGGCGAACAACAACGGCTGACGACCGAGCAAAGGTCGAGCAGAGGAAGAAAATGATCCATTCCAGATTTCGAGACATGATGGGACTAGTTGTGGACGTACCAAGACTGTAATGGACGGACATTTAGTCGTATGCCGAGGGAGTTATTTCTGTTCTTTTCAAATACACCGTGCACTTCCTTCTAGGTCTCGACGAAAACCTGATAAAAAGATTTGCAGTCATACTTAATGCCTTGAGCAGTGGGTATGAAATCAACGTACCAGTTTTCAAGGATTATAGTTTTCAAACTGCGCGGGAATTCGTTAATGTGTACCCCTGGTACAATATGCCCCCAAGTGTGCATAAGATATTGGTGCATGGTGCTATTATTATTTTGGCACTGCCGCTACCAATAGGATACTTTTCTGAGGAGGCTCAAGAATCGCGCAATAAGGACTTGAAAAGATATCGAGAGCACAACACTAGGAAAACATCACGAACAGCGACGAATGAAGATATTCTGCATATGATGCTGCTATCGTCTGACCCCTTAATATCATCCTTAAGCTGTTTACGAAAGAAGAAGAGAGGCAGCCTTTCATCTGAAGTGCTCTGTTTGTTAATGTCTCCCAGAAACGTAACCCTTCCAAATGAAGATGATGATTCTGACTCATCACGTTCGTCTTCACCATAACATTCCTTAAAGAGTAAGTGCAGCCAGCTTTCATTAAGTTCTCTTTCTGCTTACGTTTTTCGTTTAAATTATATGTTTCACTATGTTTATGATATTACATTTAAATATTTAATTCAGAGTACTTCATATTCATTGCTACTGTTGTTGTACTCTTGAATCCTTTTTAAAAATTCAATGTTTTCAAGAAAGGCCACATAATATTTTTTTAAAGTAGCAAGGCTGCATTAATAATTCTTTTATTGCTGTTTATAAAACTTGTTAATTATTTATGCTCTCAGTATTGTAATTCGAATATTTTAGGTAGTTACGCATTACATAGGTAACGCATCAATACAAATATATTTTTGAGCTATATCAAGTACTCACAATGCCTTCCCGTGAATGACAAAAGTTTAACATTCGTGTATGTAGGATGTGAAATAAATGATTTCACGTCAAATGATCGCCTAACTTTCGCTTTTTATGTTATTTTGTTGCATGGTGACATCCTTACGAAAAACAAGTTGAAATAGTGGTTTTAAACTGACAATTATCTACCCTACGAATTTTGTCCGGCAAACGGGGTCTCTCCGACCACTGTGCCCTGGTGGTCTATGCTAAGCATTGAGTTCGGTGCAGTGGTTTCATTTTTTTCTTTTTAAAAGTACTTTCAATCATAGTAGAGGGCTGGGATTTTTATCGGATGGCTGAATAAATAAAATTTTAATTTTTTCAAACTATTTTCTTTTACAATTCACAATTGTCTGAATATCATGTTTTTTGCTGAAACATCTCACATTTTTCTCTTAAATCAACAATAGCATATTTCCTTGACAACCAAAGATTTGATTTTCAAAGGATATTCATGTCTCTTGCATTTAAGTTTTCCTTCAGGCCCATGATAGCATGTAGAAAGAAAACCTGTATAAGAAGGGCCCAGAGTCCCAAGGGCACCATGATAAACTGCTTCGGGGGGTAATCGATATTTCCAATCCATATTTACAACAAGTATACTCTCCAATGTCTATTCTCGAAGTAGGTCTCATAGGTGCACTGCATGTATATGAGAGAACACTTACCTAGTAAATGATACACATGAAGGAATTAAACCTGCAAGAATATTTACGTGCATCAAAAAATAATGGTAATAATGCCTATGTTGCTACAACAAACACGGCATTGTTTATAATCATTTAATACTCAGATGTATTACACGTAGTGAACCCATCTGCCTCTAATTACGATTGCGAACCGTTTTCTGAACCAATTCCCACATCATAAACTTACGTGTTAAAGTGCAGTGAACGTAACTTCACTCAATCATCGAGTTGCCTATTCTAGACTCTCACTTGCCGCTTTGTTTCCCTTCCTTGGAGTTAAGAATATATGCATAAACATGCCTAATAGAAAAAAGAGTAACCTTGCGAATAAATCTTCTAAAGCAAGAGGAATGTCTTTGCAAGAAAATAAGTCCTTGCAAGAAAAACGACAAAGGTTGGACTTGGATGCTCAAAGACATGCCCGCCAGCGACCTCATGAGCATATCCCAGAGGTGTTTCTCGGGTTGCACTGAGAACTGCATAAATTTTATCCTATCTCAACCTACGGACGGGTAACCAGCTATAAATCTGGTTCAAATATAGACCCATCTGTTTTGAAACTTATCTGTTTTAAGATGGTGGAAATTATAATGATGTTACTACATGCTTCTTACCCGAAAGAAGAACTGAAATTCTGTGCAATGAATGACATCTGTCCATGAAAATCTGCAAGTGCACTAAGAATCACCATAGACTTTTTATTTAGCAACCGAAACCAATGATTATGGCTACCCTTTATGCCGAAGATGCAGTCTGGGTGATGGAGGATTCATAGAACAAATAATCATGGCTGCTGCTGCAAATGCTCCTTTTGACGTTGTCAACCGCTGGATTGTACCCTACTCTCCAATCCTGATTAAGATACTCAACGCACATATCAACTTTGAATCGCGCAACTCAATTAAGTCATAGAATGCAAATATATTTATGTACACTAGGGAAGCGATCAAGCTGTTAATCACTCAGAAGGCGACTCAAGAGAACGGGAGGGACGAGGTGACCATCTATTAACCTGGGTGCTATTTAAGTAGTAATGAGTCTGCGTGGCCCATTTTTGGGTTTCCCATGCATTCATCTACATCTACATACCTCCCTGCATTAAAGAGGACAAACAGTCACTCAACTCTCCGTGCATCTGGAAAACGAACTAATTACAACGATCACAACATACAAGATAGGATGCGAACTCAAATGATCACGCTGACAGTATTCTTCAGGCTAAGTGGTTTTCTTATGAAATAAGTTCAATGTTTTTCAACCCCATTGGATTTCAACGGGTACCTTTGGCTAGTAAAATATAAAAAAGAAACCACATTCACATTATGCAAATGAAGTCTAGCTACCATGGATAATATGTAATATCTCCACGTATCAACCCAATAATTGATTACTACGCTAGGAAAACCAAATTTAAGTATTTCAATAAACTGCCAGTTTACTCACACGAATCCAAAACTCTTCATAGAGTGCACATGGAATCAAACAGCGTTCAAACAGAGTAATGATCCGGCCTTGGTCACCTTGCTCGATTTCAAAGTCCAAGTACTCCTTCCAATTCTTCAGCTGGCATCTTTCTAAAGGCTTCACATGGAAGTACGGCCGTTTAATCTACACAGAGAATAAAAATATATCAATTTCTCATTTATAATGTAGTACACCTCACCCCATCAACAAGGAAAAACCCTGGCTAAAAAAGGCATTTCCTGACCCATCTTAAAATTAATGAAAGGTGTCATCTCATATATTAAATAAACCTAACAGCATTAAATTTCTTAAATAAACAGTGGAATTATCACTCATGTAAGGTGGAACATAAACATACCCCTTCCTCATAATTCCAACGAGCAGCGACCATTGCACGAGTGTTTTTGTGAATTTCCTTTCTCAGTGCGATGACCTTCTCCCGCAAGGCTGTCGTTTCTTCATCAGATCTCTGTCAATAATAAGAAAGAAACCATTGTCACATCAAAGCTAAGCACATTATTTCCAAAATTGATATGGTGCATACTTATTAGGGGAAAAAATCAAATGATTACATTTAGACATTTAAATCCCATGCCTGCAAATATGAGCCAAAACCAAGAAATGAAAAATTAATAATTTTATGCAATGCATCTCAATTGAAAGCAAATAACTATAATCATATAGCCAATTCTCCTAGCCTATAAAGTTAGCATATTTCAAATTACTTGATAATTCACTCTGCCAACAACAGAAATAATAGAAATAAGGTTCTCTCTCCACATTCATCAGTAATCTAAGTGTCAGCCTAAAATTAGCCTATGACAGCATATGCCCGGCATAATTTGATAAACATGATTCAACTCCATTCAAAAATACTACATACTGGCATCCATCCATTTTAAATGAGTTGATCAAAATGTCATACAAATTTTTGAGAAAGTTATTAGCGATGTAGATTGCTGTTGGCAGAGAATATTTACTACTCCACGGTCCCTCACCACTGAGGTTGGCTTGGGGGCCACTGGTGGGGCATCCTCATCGTCTCCTGGGGGTGCGTCCTCCATTCCAGGGGGAGCATCATCATCATCAGCTCCAGGAGCTGGGGGGTGGACTTCTGAAGGCGCTAGCGAGGCGTCATTCTGCTTCAGCTGCTGCAAGACTTCCCTCCGCAGAGAAAGGAATTCATCCACTGAGAGCACCTTCTGAGGTGGATGGTTCATTATGTGAGTAACAAAGCTGCAAAGGTAATGAAAGAATAAAAAATATTACTTGGTACAACAATGGAAAAATCAAGGCTGCATTAAGCTACGTTTTCATGTGGCAGTTGATGATTTAAGCATTCCAGTAAATTATTGATACTGTGCTTGATAATATAAGAGAAACAATTGCACTTCTCCACAATTTGCTTTTATGCGTACAACACGTTTCAGCTCACAGAGCCATCACCAGGTACAAGACAAAGTTGTAAGAGTGTACATCACATATCTTTTCAGAGGAGGGGGGTAGGGGGAGAAAACTAGAGGAGAAACCCCCATACCCTGAAAAGATATATATGTAATGTACACTCTTACAAATTTGTCTTGTACCTGGTGATGGCTCTGTGAGCCGAAATGCATTGTACGCATTAAAGCAATTTGTGGAGAAGTGCAGTGGTTTCTCTTATATTATGAAGAACTTCCATGATATCTCGCCTGAATCTGTTTAATTTACTGTGCTTGATATTTATCTAACGCCAGATTGCATATAATATGAACTTAACGTACAAATATCCCTCAAACTTCCCAGGCAAAGAAGACAATGAAACAGGTTCTAAGTATTTATCATAATAAATTATTTCTGTGCCTGTGTCCTCCCTAAATATGAAGCCTGACTTTATATATTTAAATAATGATAGTTTTCACGTATAAATAAGACCCTCGGGAACAATATGAAGAATAATATGCGCCAAAAATAACAAATCAGAGGCAAGAATTTAATGCCATGCAATAAGTAGGTTATATAACGCCATGTTTCCTCAAAAACAAATGGCATTGTCGTAGACCAGTGGTTAGCATTCTTGACAATAAGATATAGGTGTCCTGATTGGAGCCTCCCAGTAGTGATTTCTTTTTTCTTATTCTTAAGTCACCACATTTTTTTTAAATTCGAGATTTGAAATATTTTCTTTAACCCTTTGCCCGATTTGCCCGTACTACGTACGGGCAAGTACTATAAAAAATTTTTTTGCCATCTACTTGATCAGGCAATTTGGAATTCCTACATGCTATATAAAAAGAAGAATGGTACCAAAACACATCTTGAATACAGAATGACATTGGTGCAGGAACTGATAGAGAAATATCACAGTGAGACCTTCTGCGCAAAAGGGGGTCGTCCATCGACGGAACCCAGCCCACTAAGGCTAACTGGACGGCACTTCCCTGAATATATCCCGCCTACAGAAAAGAAGCAAAATCCAGCAAGACAATGTGCCGTGTGTTGCTCAAGACGAGACAGTAATAATAAAAAAATCCGGAAGGAGACGAGATTTTACTGCCGAGATTGTGACGTTGGTCTCTGTGCAGCCCCATGTTTTAGGGATTACCACACTAAGAAGGACTATTAGATATCTTTGCCATTGAAATAAGTGAGAAAATAGTTTACTGTGGCCTATAATACTTATGCATACTGAAACATTTGAAATTAAAAACAAAATTCATACCAAAAACATTTAAAACTCTTGATTGGAGCTTTTCAAGTGGCTTGACTAATTATTTATTTAAACATTCAATAAAAATATTTAAAAAAGAAAACAAAAATAAATTCTTATTTTACATTAGGTACTGATGAATACTTTCACTATCTGGAATAAGAAAACCTGCTTTTTTCCAAAAAATATCTTCATAAAAACTCATCAGGCAAAGGGTTAATAATGTCGGCGAGTCTTTCCAAAACATTATTTATATCTCTGGTTCTGGGCTTTTTAAAGGTGAAACTTGTCTCAGTGATTCTAAATGAATGATACGGGATCCCTCATTTACTGTTAGAGAAAGTACTAAAATTTATATCCCTGACGAACACCTTTGTCACTGCCATTGCCCGTTTCCAATCCTGTGAAGATTTCTTTTGAAGCCTCTGAATGCAGTGCCACCACTTTAACAACAATGAAAATGCACTACATCAATATGCCCTTCATCAATACCTCGTTTTTAATTAAAAACAAGAATGTCAACGACATGAATTCACTTTCTTATTTATCTCTTTCATTTTAATGAACCTATGCCCATTCCCATGGCTAAAATTGTCATTAAATGTATCCACTTCACAATCAATTCAAAGGAAGCGAGGGCTTTATCACAACCTTAGCCTTTGTGTACTTATCACTATGCCTCAAGTCTCTAATATCTTAGAAATAAGAGTGATTATCCCGGATATGCTGTATTATTGTATCATCCTTTCCGATGGATTGCGAGACCATGCTCCCACCAAAGTTGAACTATCTGAAGATGACCCACAATTCCTCAAAAAGAATCAAGTAATCAACAAATGACTGGCAGAAAGCGTGTATCCTCACTCCCTGAAGCAGCTCGAACAACGCAGGCTGCATCTATAGATAAAATATAGGTAACTCCGCAGAAACGCAACCTGCGTTGAAGATCTTGCTTCTGATTGGCTACAGGGCGTGTCAACGCAAACACGGCCACATGAAAACGCAGCTTTAATCTCTAACGAGACACAGCAAAACCTTCAGGCATAACCTCGGTGTATTCCTATCTAGTGAAATTGAGGTGAATTTCATAATATTTCACACACTTAGCCTTTTCGAGACGGTGGAATTCTCTCCAATGCATGTCCTTGCAACTGAGTACCAAGTGACTCTTCCTTCCTCTCTGTACAGACCATTTTTGTAAGGCATCCGTGGAGATAGTTCTCACAGGTATACACTTGCACTCAGCTCCTACCTTTTTCGACCCCTCTTAGCGGGGACCTCTCTATTAGCTTGGACTCCGGGGGCAATTATGCTCAACCCGTGGCAGGTTTACATCTTTGCCAGTGGCATGGATTCACGGTCAACTAATTGTTAATTTATTGGTTTTACTACATGTATGTTTGTCACTTGCTCTCAAATTGTAGACTTTGAAATGATTTCCTTGTTTTTTACTGTGCATTCACAAATTTTAAAAGAAATTCTATCATCAATATTAAAGGATATATTGCATTAACCAATTCCAATGCAAAAAATCTTTACTCATATCTTGAAATCAAGATACCAGTTATTACTGATGATAGAACTATGCTTAAAAATTGTAAACACTCGCCATAAAACAATGAGTTCAATTCTGATTTTATATATTTGGAGAAAGCAACAAATATTTACTTAGCAAAATCACTGAACAACAAATCATTTGACCACGGACCCTTGCCACAAAGAGGGATCTAATGCGAGGAAGAGTCCAGGTACCTGCTCCTGGATTCCAAGGGAAAGGACTGACCCCCTCTGCAATGGGTCCCGAAACGTAGAAGCCATGTACCTCCGAGCGTCAGAAAGGGGGGAAAGCATAACGTCGTAAATATGCAACATTTGTTCGTTTGCGTAGGAAAATCTCCATCGCATATTTTCAACGTTTGTCTTCCTGGTCAGGAAATCTACTGTCACATATTTCCGACGTTCATAGCGAAAAGGTTAAATTATAATATGATCAGGTGCTTTCCCGGCATAGTTGATGAATTCTTCTCGGGTTTCCAACCGGGTTAGACTATCCATTATGGCCGACGTTTCAATGCCCGACTTGTGCATCGTCATCTGACAATTCTCCCACCAAATTCTGCAGGTGTCATTGATCAGGCCCCATACCACACTATATTAGACCCTGGCACAAAGAATCCAACATTGGCTTGGAATAAAGGAGGAGTAATCGATTGGATTAATAAAAATGGCATCCCCCTTCTGCCATACACATCTAATTTCCAATAGTTGACAAAGAAATCCTTAATTAACCTAGCTCGACCTTACTATGGAACCCCCAAGAGGAAACTCGATTTAATTACCCAAGTGCTGAGAGAAGACGTGGAACTAATTTGGCTGCCAGTTTTACACTGTAAATTAAATGCCATTAAACTGTTTGGGCATATGTAAAAAATAATACTGCAAAATTAAATAGAGCAAATTCGGAGGAAAAAGGAAATGACATAGGACTGATTAGGGACCTGTGTCAATCAGCCTTACGCTCTGTCATGCCTGAGTTGTGGAAAACCTGTATGAAACACAGTAGAAAACTTGAACTATTGGGAAAAGGGTCACCTGAGTGAGTTATTTCCAGAAGTGCAACCAGTTATTTTAAATTCAGAGCGCTCCGATTCTGAAAGCGACCCAGAAGACTGATGTAAATGATGGTTTATCAGATTTCTACAAATAAAAGTACAGTGAAACCCCGTATTTGCGTTATCGGAAATTACGTTTTCCCGCAATTTACACCAGTTTTACGAAGTCCCATTCCTATGTTTCCAATGTATGCAGAACCCCGAATTTAGACTGTACATTTTTCAGTTTTCCCGCAATTTGCACCACAACGCGCTCAATCAAAATAAAATTTAACTTTCAAAGTCCATTTCTCATGAATATAATCCTTTGCTAAACACTTTTTGACTTAGTCTCGCACATATTTGCGGAAAAAAATACAAAAGAGAGCAGTAATAGGACCTGTTTGAAGAAAGAATTTGAATTTGGCGGGGATAGTTTACAGCGCCACTCGTAGCAGAAATTGGAACTTAGTCAACTCGTCAATCTGCCGCGAGGAAATGATTCAAGCTATGAAATGAATACATTGTAAAGCGAGGAGCTAACTACGTAGTTTATACAATGTAATTAAACCTGCGGAGGAGTATTCATTTTTTACCTAAGTAGAAACTTTGGAGAATGATAATGGATTCTTATCCAGACATGATGAAAAATGAAAGAACTCGTACTAGTGGACAACAGATCATTTGCACTGCCTCGATTCCCGAGGTATTACTATGATAGGCTACAAATGAATTAAACTTATCGAAACTTGCGTTATCGTACCTTAATTAGACTGAATCATTAAGTTTATTTTTTAGTTGAACAATTGTTTGGACTAGTCAAACATCACGGCTGATCAGATTCTCATGTCTTGTTAAGTCATCCTCTAATAAACTGGGACGTAATTTTATCCTGCTTGGCAATGGAAAAGCGCGGAGGAAAAAGGAATTTTTCAATCAAGGAGACAATTGACATTTTAGAACAAATCGATTCTCATGGTGGAACTCGCGTCGATCTAGCGAAACTGCTACGATTGCCTATCTCTACACTAAATACTATAATTGTGAGAAATCGCGATGGAATTCTGAAACAAGCCAACCCAGTGCGGTAATTTGTCTAAAAAGAGAAAATATGTTAAGAATTCTAGGTATGAAGAAGTGGAAGGGTTACTTAAAGAGTGGTTTTTGAGTGCTAGGTCTTCAAATATCCCTATATATGGTGCCATCATACAAGAAAAAGCTCTGCACATCGCCCCAAGATTGGGAATTGAAAATTTCACAGCATCCATTGGTTGGTTGGATAGATTCAAAAATATTATTTTCTGATGTTCATATATGTATTATTATTATTTATGGGTAGGGTCCACAGTTACCATGAGTGAAGTGAATTTTTAAGAAGCTGTTTCTGTAACTTTTATTTATTCATTTAATCTTGATTTTGTGCGATATGTAGTAATCCCTTATTTTATGTAGGGATCAATAATGAAGGAGAAAAATAATTTTCACATTTCTATTCATCTAAGGTATTCAAGGTCTTTTTTTCATCGTATATAAATTAATGAGAAGAGCTAGTTCAAAGAATAAAGTATGACACTGCTCTTTTTCAGTTTATCAGTCTATTTCTTATTTTACCCTTACTCCAGTGAAGGAACATGGCTGCAGAAGTGAAAATTCTACTTTTCCCGCAATTTGCACTTTCCCGCAATTTGAACCTTTTTTTAGGGTCCCTAGAAAAGTGCAATTTAGGGGTTTTACTGTAGTTTTATGCCCGGAAAAAATATGTAAAATAGAAATAAAAAAGTTGAAAAAAAAATTAATTTAAGCGGACTGAGGTCCAAAGCCCTCATGTGAAACGCTGATGGAAAACGTTTGAAATATTACTAATAAAACCCAATGCAGCCAGGCTGAGCCAAGTGTGATGCTCAGCCAGGCCCACCGACACACGGTCATGGCAACACTGCAAGGGTAGTCGAGGCGGATCGCCGCCAAGCACAACCTCAATAAAATGATATAAATATCAATCAATTTTAATCAGCTACTTATTTTGCCTAAAACTGGCATAAACAAATAAATTACTCATGCTTTGCTTATGACAGCACAGCCAAGAATGATGTTCTACAATGTCCTGCTCCGGAGAAAAAGTTGTTTTATAAAACTCACAACAAAAACTTTTTCTAATAAGATACATTTCTCTAATTTATTATATACATAAACAACAATATTATCAATCAGTTTATTAAATTTGGTGCCGATAATACCAATAAAATAAAGATAAAGAAAGCTTAAAAAATCTTTAAGAAAACAAATTTAAAACGTGACTCCTTGAAAGATGCCTAAAAACAGGCACTTTTTACGCTCTCGCCTCAATAAAAATACAGTAAAACCCCTAAATTACACTTTTCCAGGGACCCTAGAAAAAAAGTGTAAATTGCGGGAAAGTGCTAATTGCAGGAAAAGTAGAATTTTCACTTATACATTCATGTTCTTTTACTGGAGTAAGGGTAAAAATAAGAAATACTGATAAACTGAAAAAGAGCAGTGTCATAATTTATTCCTTGCACTAGCACTTCTCATTTATTTATATTTGATGAAAAAAATACATGAAACATCTTCGACAAATTGAAAATTAAGAAAGGATGAAGATTGCAGGGTGATTTACATTATATTTGTTATTAGCAGCCATTGAAACTATCTAATGAATATAGCATGATTATTTTTTAGAAATTTGATATTTTCAACTTCTTGGACTTCCTTCTGCCTATTAATAATATTATGAACTTTATTTTCAATTTTCTGCAGTTCCTCAAGCATTTGCTCACAGCAGTCACTACCTACTAAGTAATTTCTTAACGTTTGAACAACACACACTGTGTCTTGCCTATCATAGTTATAGCTCGGGAATCGAGACAATGCAAATGATCTCAGTTGTCTACCACGAGTTCTTCCATTTTTCATGATATCTGGTTAAGAATTCATTGTTATTCTTCATAGTTTCTACTTAGGTAAAAAATTAATATTCCCCTGCAGGTTTAATTACAGTCGAGCACCCATAACCCGGAAATCCAGGAACACAATATAGTCCGGCAGTGTCGCGAAAACAACCTCATACATATTCCGAGAAATCAGAAAAATCAAAACTATAAATGTTGTTTTAAGAGATTTTGACTCTGCTCTTGATAAAAATATTTCCTTTAATTCCTGGAACATAATGTAAGTTGTAAGTATTTCGAGGTAATTTCATTAAAAAATAATTGTACACGGAATCTAAACGAATTATAAGATTTGGTTACGCACATTGCAGTTTGAAATCCTCACTGTTGGCTGAGAAACTGCTATAAAGGTTTAGTGACTTGGCGTGGCTACGCTACTTCATGGCGTGCACATTTAGCCATGCTTAAATATAATGCTTTTTGCCTATTCCCTGGCTGTAAGGTGCAATAAACTTCAATAAAATTCTTTGCTATGTACGCACAGTTATTATGTCCGCTCACAGACCTTGTCCGATCTAAGCGGGCGGAGCGATGCCAGCGGCGTGAAGCGACGGCAGAAAACTATCGGTTGAAGAAAAAGTATAAGTTTATCCTCACTAGCCTCCTGAAACAGCAATGTGGATGAAGCAGACTAAACTGCTCCATTGAAATTAACCTTAACTTCTTACTCCCGACACGACGATAGCATCAAAAACGATGAAACAACTGATCGTCAATCGCATTAATCAATCAGCCGCAGCAAGGAGTGTTGCGTCATGAAAATGTTTCGTAGTTTACATTTTTATTTCGGTGTGCTCAAATTTTCCTCATTATATTAACAAATATATTTTTTATAAAAATGATTATTTGCGAATTAAAGCTTTTGGGATGTCCAAACGGGCGAAAGGTTCCATGTATTCTGGCGTTTCGATGTCCGACACGGCACTTGTCGTCAGGGGCGTCGATAGATCAATGCTTTTCAGCATTCATCTTTCGACGTCCTCCGCGTCGCTCTGAAAAGCAAATGCTTTTCAGAGCGACGCGGAGAACATCATATTAGAACCCCACTATATTTCCAGGTCTGACAGAAATGATAAATTAAGAGAGATATTTTGCCAAACGGATACGTATGGTAATTAGTTTTTCCCTCGAACAATAAGGGACTTAATAAATGCTAGGTGTAATTTCATTAGAGCGTGTCCTTTTTATGTGTAAACGGCTGGTGTCCTAACACCCCCCGCCACACGCCTATTGAGGCGGCTTGCGGGGTAGTATGTAGATGTAGATTCTTTCAGCGATTTATGAAGTTAAAACCAGATATTAATTATCATTTTTATGCATAGAAACAATAAAAGAACGATATTATAGAATTATCACTGACTGGAATGAAAATGTCTTACATAAAAAAGACTATGCTTCATTTAATAGCTTGAATCATATCTGGCAGATTAAGAGTTGATGTGGTTCAAATTTCTGTTACTAGTGGCGCTGTATACTATCCCCGCCACATTCAAATTCTTCCTTAAAACCCATCCTGTTGATGCTCTCTTTCGTATTTTTTCCGCACATTGTTCAAGACAAAGTCAAAAAGTGTTTTACAAAGGATGATACGCATGAGTAATGGACTTAAGAAGTGAATTTCATTTTTTGAAAGAGCTCGTTGTGGTGCAAATTGTGGGAAAACTGAAACATGCATAGTCTAAATTCGGGGTTCTGCATACGTTGGGAACATAGGAAATTGAATGGGACTGCAAAAGTGGTGTAAATTGCAGGAAAACATAATTTCCGGTAACGCAAATATGAGGTTTCACTGTATCATTATAAATGTAATAAATTATTATTTATAAAAATTAAAAGTGGGATATACAGAAAAATATGATGCAATTGGTTTTTATGTACAAACATTGGTTATTTAGTTATTGAGCTTCAAACTCGAGTGCACATAATTTTGTGTTGGACAGTAGGCACATTTATCTTCTTTGAGTTCGAAATAATTTTCGCAAAAACCTTTTAGAAACTGAATTTATTTCTTCGCACAAATTAGTTGTATCATTGTCTATTATTAAGAAGTTTAACAATAGCATCCTTTTGCTCGAGTCCATCCAAGATAATAGCCCAGTTGCAATATACTGACTTGGCTTAGAAAGAAATTAAAAGTAAACAATTTTTTCACTATCTTATGATTTAAACAAAGGTCACAATCATGGATCTTCGGTCACGTGATTCCCTTCACCAGACAGCATTGGACGTGTTTACTTATTTTTTTGCACTTCTGTCATCTGCGCTATTATCCAGGACTGAATAATCATTCTCAATTCATTAGATATCAAGTAGCATTCCTCCTTCACATGACGTAAGATTGATTAGGGCAAACGAAATAGAACTGTTAAGATAAAGTGAATTTTATATTTAGTATGATTTAGAGAAGAATGCCACAGGGGTATGAAATGTATGACATCAAATCTTTTCCACACATGGCTTCCTGCAATGCAGATTACAATTTGTGGTTTCCTAACATGAACCAAGCTAACGCAAACCCAGAATGATGGTTCACTTTTTAACCCCATAAAAGTCCTCAGCGGACATTTTTTCCAAGAAAGATCTCTAAACTAATTAAAAAATAACTTCTAAATATAAACTATAACAAACTACGGAAGGAGAAACAAGAGAAAATCAATATTTTATTTTTCCAGAGCTTATTTCTTTATCTCAGATGAATTCCCCAACCTAAGTTAGTGAATCATCAATACATTAACAATAGCCAAATAATTTAAGATAGGTATTTTGCTCAAATACATAAAAACTTATCCACTTACTTTTCAAAATGGCTGGCATAACTCTGAGTTGGTATGTGCAGCACTCGATCATATATAGCTGTCACATTCTGGAATCTCTTGCCTTCAGTCTCCCACTTGATGAAGTTTTCCCAGAGACGATCAGACCTATTTATGGAGAGAAACAGGAGTGAAAACATGGTTTAAAAAAACCATCAATCACATTGAATGAAAATCTCTTACAATGCAAAATGACGTATTAATTAATAACATTAAACATACTCAATTGAATTTATATTAAAAATTGAGATAAAATAAAGTCGAATTATCAACACCTCCACATGATCAAATCTTTTAGAGCACCAATGAAAGGTGGCCGACAAAATAGTGTTACCCTTTCAAAATTTTCACACAAATTATAAAAAACAATGTTCTGGTTTTTAGTAATTTGAAGCCATGTATCAAGTTTGTGATATCTCCACATATCAAGTAATAAAAATAATATTCTTCTTCCTGAAGGTATTAAAAAAAAGTTCTTTCATTTACCAAGACTGACAGCAAATGAATCATGTTGACTCACACCACATATTTACCTGAACCTACTTGGCAGATGGAGGTTCCAACTTTTGTAAGTGTTCTTGTACCTACTTCTAACCGTAACACACCACAATGCTGTAGAGTATACTAGAAAAACATGAAAATTTCAAGCCCACAAAATCACTACAAAATTAAGGTTAATTACGGGACTCTGCATGAGAAATTCTAAAATAAGGTTAACCGAATACACAGGGACTTGTAAACAAGTTCACAGAGAGTCTTCCTAGACATTTTAAACCTAAAACTCATCCAAGATATTCCATGCTCATGATATTAACTTTGCCAAAGGGGATTACACATTAAGTTAAGAGATTCCTTTTGATATCTGCTACGATGAATAAGACCCTTCTTCCAGCAAAAAGTTAAAAACTGCAACAAAGAAGGAAGCATCATGAGGGCATAGTCTTCTCGCAAGCAATAGATTTATTCCATGGCATGGAAAATAGATTCCTATTCCATTACATTAGACCAAAATTATACCACATTGATAGAAAATTGCACATGAAATATGGACAATCACTTCACATTAGCTTAAACTTAATATAATTTTTTTTGCATTCATTAAATGCCAAATTTAATTATTACAGTAAGACCACAAACCATAAAAAAATGACCACCTGATATTCCAATTGGTGAAGAGCAAAGGTATCAAACATCTAACATGGCAGGCAGATTAATTCTGATAATCAGTACATTTTGACATTACTAATTACAGGTACTCCAAGATAAATTTGGCATATTTTCTGAAGACTTGGTCTGTAGTCAGAAATGATTAATGAAAAATGGATATTACACAGCTAAAAACATTCTAAAACTGTTTATGTCACAAGCAATGAAGCTTTCTTTTTAAAAGTATATTATCCAATGTTACCTAAAACCATTTAACTATAGATTAAGTTAGCAATACTACCCATGAGCATTACTGCCTAACATACAGCAAACAGTTTTGTACAAACTGCGAAATTTAGAATACTGGTGCAAAATGACCTTAGAATTCAAAGTGCTTATACAAGTACACTACAACCATTACAAAGAATAGCCTTACACAGTAAATATGCACTAAAATATTTTTAAATGATTTTAAATCTCCAATGTTTATCATGCCGTAATAATAATAATTAAAATAAAATAAAAAACAATCATAACACCATTTGCATATTCCTGCCTAGAATGACCTCATGAATGACTTCCATCCATTGACTTAACATTTCGTATAAGTATTTTATAATTTCTCTATGGGTAATGGCTTTTGTCAATTACAATCTATTTATTATGCGTGGACAACACACTCCAGCATGCCCTGGATGGGGAAAAACCATCCTCGAGGAACTCTAACACGCAACTTTTGGATTAGTAGGCAAGAACATTACCCCGCCACAACCGAGGTCAACCAAATTAAAACAAAAAATTGGTTTCACCAAGGGTAGGAGGACCTCAAAAGGCTGTCCAAAAATTGAAATGAAAGTCTTGTAAAAGTGATTTCAAATCATTAATATCTGCTATGATGAGCTGGCATGATACTATGGGCATCATTTGGTGCATATAGTGCACATCTAGCACATATTTCTAAACTTTCTACCCTGGGTACCTTTTAGAGTTCCCTGCGGCTAAAAGTTCAAACACCACTAGTATACTTCATATAAACGTGTTTCAAAGGTACTTCAGCTTCAAAAGTTACAATTGCTCCCAGATCCATTGGTTGGATGACAGATGTTGAGGGTATAAAAACTATTTTCACACCTGGCTGCAGATCATTAAAATACAAGAAATGGTCAGGCAAATGATGTAAAACTAACAGAATTTTAAAAAGTATGCTTTTTCCTAACAGAAGGCCTGTACTTCTGGGAGGAAAGAGAGTAAAAACCAGTTTTAAAACAAGGCAAGTGTCTTCCACAATCTCTTATTGGACCATAAATACACCAGAAAGTCTTGTCTTATTTATATGCTTGAAGGCTTTTGGGTTTTCACTATGATAAATCAAAAATGACTTCAATTTGTGGCCAGCAACATTCTCCCAAACAAAAGCATGAGCCTGTCCTTGAAAGCTTGAAATCTAGACATTCATTAAGCTTCTTTGCAGATAAAGGCACCACTTGGCGTCATCTTCCACAGGAGGCCTAGCTCCCTTGTCAACATTAAATATTTATTCCATCAAAAAATTACCCATCACTACCAACTCATCCAATTCCTCCAAAAACAACTCAGCACCACATTTATCAGCACAAGCAGCCTCCCCACTAACTTCATGCATTTGTTATACTATGCACCCCACAACATTATGCAAATGTGCACATTTTTAAATAGATTAAAACAACCATGACTATTATTCAATGTTTAGTTATAATCCTCTCCTTCCTTTTCTTAGGTCCACAAACGAACAGTGTGGCTTTGCCTAGACTATTAGCAACCCTAAATGAGATCAGTTTTTAAATTTGGTCTTCAGGCCATTTTACAACTTTTCCATTTTTTTAATAGGACCTCTTTTCCTTTTTTCATTAAAATTGTCTAGTTGTAACAGTCACAGTACCTTTAATAGGATCCTGAATACAAACTTGACATTTTACGATGGTGCCAATTGTGGATTTTGGTAGAACATACTTGATAGAGATGTCACAATTTGTCCTACATCATACTGTTTCACATTGGCTTACTCTTTTTTCTAAATCAATAGCCTTTCCTTTCTTTTATCACCAATGCCTTCACCACTAATTATATTGGTTTGGATTACATTACACATTGCATGATTTGCTAAAACAATAAAGAAACCTACTGTAGGAGAGCCCACGAGGAATCTAAACAGATGATCTTGGATATGGATTTTAGCTGTTTGTGTATAGAGCAGTAAAATTCATTGTGCAGGGAATGTAACTCTCGTAAAATCCAATAATTTGCTTCAGATGCCACTGAATAAAAAATTTCAAACATTAATTTTTAAATCCTCTTTTAAAATCCTCTAATTAAAAGATGAGTGCCGTTTTATTTCACAGGGCCAAATTGGTCTGACTGCATACGGTGATAATTCAGTACTTCAAGGCACAATAATACCTTGGTTTTTGCACATGTCTGACATAAAATTTGGTAAAATAATAATCCTGAGCATAACAGCCCTGTCCACAATACCAATGCGGTTAAACCTTACATATTGCAGTAGTACAGCTTTCCTACACTTTGCACATGCTTTTTGCAACATTACCAGCAATGTTTTTACAGCAGTTCAAGCCTTATTTCTAAAAATAATGTTGATTGTACCTTAAGATGGTCATAGGTCTGACAGTCTTACAGAAGTCTACTATTAACCTCAAAAATTAGTGACGTTCTTGTTGATTCATCATTACTAGTTAGTAATTGCCAAATGACATTCCACGTCAATTAATGATAAAATTGAAAAAAAACAGAACTAAAGCCATCAATATATACAGCCACAATATCATCAATATGAATGAAACTGAATGGCAGAGAATTCTTAAATTTTGAAGTTAACTCAGTCAGAAAAGCCTCAACAAAGAGCAGCAAAAAACTAGTAGGATTGTAAAACTAACCTGAAATCCCCTTTTCACATTCAACAATAAAAACTACCTTTCACAAAACGATCATAGAATAAAGAAAGCTCTGCACACTCAGCTGAGTAAATTAGCCAAACTGGAAGAAGGTACTGGCACAAATATGTTTATGCCATCATGCCCAATATTTAAAATTCCATATGAATTGAGTCCCAGCAATATTTATTCAATATTCAAAATTTCAAAGCAGGTTTATTCAAATTATGGAACTACAGCAGCTATGAAGCTGTTATAAAAATTAATAACAATTAACCATAGATACATTTGTGGACAATGCAGAGATATCTGTAAAATGAAAGGCAAGGACAATCTGCTCTTTTATTACAGAAGTCAACACTCAGAAGACTTCATTCATTTCAATATTTCTGATTAAGTAATCCACATTCACCAACAAAATTTACTGAGATACCAAGATGATAATAAAATTAATACTTTTTAAAGGTATTAATTTGTAGATCAATTTGCCATGAATTTTAATATATACAAACTCCATAACATAAATCACATAACAGATAAAGATAGCAGAGCACAAGAGACCAATACCACCACAATATTTCCCATAAGCATAGCATGGAAAAAGTAATTAGAATACAGAAAATTCAATTACTCCATAAACTTTTTGAATATCAGTTACCAACCTGAATTCAATTCCACAGGCAGCAATGCCATTCTCAAACTGTTGCCTGATAGCATCTTCATCATCCACGTAAGCAGATACCTTGCAGAAGTTTAGGTAGTGGATCCACAGGTCAACACTAAGAGGGATCGCCTTCAAACCCCGCTCAAACACCTACATTGCCGCACAGAGAGAAGATGCAAAAGAAACAAGTTAGAACCAGCAGATGGCCTCCCGGCCTCGCTCCAATTCAAGTCATTTCAGTTTCGTCTTTTAGAAAGAGTATTAGACATAAGCAATAATACAAACACATGGAATACATTAGATCGCACACACGCACATGGTATAAACCAATGACCCTCAAAAAATCATCACTGAATTACACACACAATTAGTTATTTGTCTCTTATAGAATGACATTATCACCTTACAGACATCTCCCTCTTTTCACTCCCAGCAGGGATCGCACACGCCATGAGGCAAACAGCACACATATCTCTTCATTACTTCTTGCCAAATTCTTCTGCGCGGACTCCATCACAATTTTATAGTTTAATCCTTTCCAAAACTAAGAAGTGAAAAGATACGGTTGTGTTACTTAACCTAGCGGCATTAGTCCCATTAGTTTACCTATGGCCACAGCAAGCAGCGGATGTGGCTAGTTTCTTCAACTTATGAATGGGACTAGACTATGCTACAACAAGAAAATGTCCAAACTAAACATACTTCCAACTTAAGACTAAGAGAAGTAATTTAAAGGCAGCTATGAAAGAAGAGATATTATGAATGATAACCCATTTTTATTATGTTTTCCTTGAGATGGGGAATCCGAGACAAGGAAAACAATAGTCCAAACCTCAAACCATAATGACACACAATAGCCACCCATGGCCTTAGCGTCCAGTGTGAGATGCATCCCTGAAAGAAATCCCATCAGGCTGAAAAAGAGATCCATAAGTTAAAAACCCAAATGATCCCTTTTAAGTACAATATCTTCTAGGGTTTCTTTTTTTCTAAAAAAACTCATCATATCCCTAAATCCGACAATTATTGGGATAATACCAGCAATACAAAAACTTCAGTTTTCATACTTACATCTGGCTTTTGGGACTCGGCTAAATCCCCAAACTTGAAGGTGCAGTTACGAGTGATGATAGCAAGTAATTATTGGACCAAATCCCCAATTGGCTGCATGGCTTGCACCCAGATAAGAATTTAGTCATTAATTTCTCACTCCCGCAGTCTTTTTAAAACCGTACGAAATTTTAGAAAAAATAAGGCACAACTTAACGAGAATTCAAGCAGGGTATGATAGGACAATCATCACGAACCTAAATGTATTACAATCTACAGGAAATCACAGTTATTCAAATCAGCAGTGAATCTAACGTAACTCAGGCTCAGAGCCTCTTTGAAACATACCTCTTGGCATCGCTGTTTATGGCCCTTCCTTTTCTCATATTCAGCATACTTCCTCCAGTATCCATAGCAGTAAGGATAATAAGCGAGGAAGGAATCATAAGCTTCTCGAGCAGCTTCAACATCATTCTGTAAAAAGAAAGATAAACAAAATAAGTCAACAGAATCAGCTTAATAAGGCAGAACTCATAAGAAATACCTTATTCCAATTCTTAACTATAATATGTGACAAAATGATAAAACTACTCTAGGTTTCTCTACAGGCTTTTATTTAACTCTTCCCATAACGTACAGTCCTGTTCATTAAAAACTTACAACCTCGGAGCCCTGTTAAAAAAAAACTCACCACCTCAGAGCCGAAAAATTTCTAAGTCCTGGCTTGACGCCAATGTGTCAACGCGGCCGAACCACACCCCCCTGAGCGGGGGTGCAATAACTTCTCCAAGCGGAACGAGAACCCTTCCTCCCTGCAGTTGGGCGAGTAGAAAGGCCGACGGAAGGAAAATTTTGACCTGCGAAAAGGATTATTTCTGAGGGGAGGGGTAGGGTTTCTTTTCTTGTGATGTGTAAAGGCCGTTTTACACGATGAAAGATTTTGTACAAACGATTGTACGTGAGATTGTACGTTTGTCTCAACGAAATTAGAACAGGTTCTATTTCCCGTGCAGGCATTGAGACATTCGCACAAGCGTTCATACAATTTGCCGCTTTACACGATACATTTTGCCTCATGCAAGAGTTCACGTAAGAGTTTGTACAAATGTACCGTGTAAAACGGCCTTAAGAAGGAAAGAGAGATCTGCAAAGTTAAGACGCACCAAGATCCCTCGCATACGACAGATGTAAGCACCCACGGAAAACAAAAAGCTTAGGTCTCAATCCCCAGAGTTCCTTTTGTTTCATATGAGTATTTTAATTTATACGCGTATTCATTAACGTAAAGCAGGGTGCCCACAACTTTTTCTGAATCATTTCCCTGTATTTTCCCTAGCAGGTTTCTCCATAATATCCTAAGAAATGAGCTAACTATAGGGTTTCAATACGTCCCGAAAGTGCACCTAAATAAATTTGCGTAAATGGGAGCAGAGATCAACACACTTCTCATCATAATACTTTTATTTTTATGAAAAAATAATTATGATAAGAATTAACAATAAAAAATAAGACTGTACACTGTACAGGCAGCAAAAACATAAACATGTCAATCGATCCTCTAACTTGAAAGATCAAACAAAACTAATTAAATAATCAGGAACTTTCTGTGAAAATATTGCTGTATTACATTAAATGACCAGAAATTAATTATTCAGGTAACACCCGACAATTACACTAAAAAAAGCAAAGATTTTTATTTCTTCATCTTCTTAATTGTTTTCTCTACTTCTTCCTGTTTTTCCTTCAGGGCTTGATTCTCTGCTTTTAACTTATCTAGCTCATTTTTCTTCCTTTTCTCTTATTCTCTCTGTAACCTACTCTTCTTCGCCATTTCAGTTTCAGTTTATCGCCTCTTCTGAAGCGCATCTCTGTACTTTGCGCTTGCTCCACGTGCATATCTGATCAACTCCCGATCAAATTCCACTGACACCTTCCCTCCCGCATGAAAAATCCCATCCCAAACTCTTCTCAGAGCAATGAGAGAGTCTTCATGTAGGTTCTCAACAAAACATGTCATTGTGCACAGAGAACCCACTCTCGACAAAGGCGTTACCGTGCGAGAACAGCAGGATAATTTAAACAGCTGCACAACAATCCTTTAAGTCCTCTCTCACATAGAACGAGTCCAGTCTATCCGTATCCCTATTAAAGCCCGTGAGCTGTACTTTATCCACCTGGGATACAAACCTTTTGAACTGGATACCAGCGCGGTCTGCCTGCAGAGTGGTCATGTGGTTTGCAGACACGAGACCCTAAGACAAGAATCCATGTCTGTTTTACACTACTCAGGTTTTTTAAGAATTGTTAGGATCCAGACATGATGCTGCTTTGGTAAATTTGTACTTTAATGGGCTTCTCTCAACTATTTTCTTCTCAATGGAGACCAAACCTTCTTACATTCCAACCTAAATTTGTCCTCTTCGATGTCCTTCACTCTTGCATCACGAAGAGCAAGGGTTGCCCCCACACCAATATTGATTTGGGAAAGTTTCAAATCATTCGCAACATCATCTACATTAATATTGATCAGCTTGTAGGCTGTCTTCGCTTTGTTTATGACGTCTGGCTTCACAAACCACCCGTACACCTCTCGGAGCAGATCCTCAATGTCACCATGAAGAAACGGGATGACTGGTTTCAGCGTCTGATACGCTTTGAGGAATGGCTCAAAAGATGATGCTATTGTCGCAAAGAAATGAAGTTTTGCCAGCAGAAGAGGGTCAGCAAAGCACTCTTCCACCTTCCTAATCGACCATGTGTCAGGCAAATCCTTCATATAGTGGGAAAGTAGGTCTTCAAATTCTTGAGTATTGTAATGACTCTGGCACACACAGGACCATTCTCAAGCCATCGGCAATTGCAAAATTTGAGTATAAATTCATCACTTTCAGTAAGACGTGTAAAGTCTGCACGGCGCGCGGGAGAATTCTTGAAGACATTATGGATTAACTTCAAAAATATTGCCATCTGCCAACCATACTTAACGAAACCGTACTGAAAGGTACCATGAACGACGTGGAGACCTCAGGATCCCACAGGCTACTGTGGGAGTTTACTGGGGGTACAGGAGTAGCTTCGTGACATTTACAGAATATGGGTGGGAGCCTAATATGCTACCAGTAGCTTCTGCTAGCTCTTTCTCCGGTAGCTTCCATGATAGAGAATATCGATGAGAGCAAGTAGCTTATTGAAGCATCTTTTCACCCGAAAGCTCCGTAGCTTCGAGTTATAGAATAGGCCCCTTGGTCCGCCCCTTACCGAACTGCTAGCATGTTGCGTGCATGGTCGAGGGGTGTGTGAAGGGAGTGCTGGTGCTACATACACGCATACGCCGTGACCAACTAAATACTTATCTACCTAAACATACAGCATACATAATAAAAGCTTAAGTTTTAAATGCTAAGAACGGCACAAAACTATCCCATCGAATAACGAAAACCATACCGGTACTGTTCATCATACAAAAAGTCTGTGTAGTAATACTGCATACCTGCTGTAGTGGTGTTCGGACGACGAAATTAGTTAAGTTGTCCGTTGACGACCTTGGATAGTATTGAGATGCCACTTCCCTGCAGCATGGCTTGTCACAGCCCGCTTGCCCATTGAACTCAGCGAAAAAGTTTTCTTACACACGATGCACTTAGCAGAGTTCACATCACGTTCATATGCCCGCAACCAGCTTTGCCACTCAGGGTGAAGGATAGCATCAAGCCATGCAGGGTTGAATTTGGAATTCATTATTATTTTGAAAATTTTTTCTCCTACAGTACGATATTCTCTGTTGTGTTGTTGTCCGTCTCACAACACGCCCCCTCCATGCAGCCGAGTCCAGCCAGGACGCACTGTGCGGCACGGTATATGGCGCTAACTAATTATTAATTCCCACATTTCGAAAAAGATTTCGAGATCCCAGACGTTTCCCTGTCCAATTCCATTGCACAATTTAATTTTATAATCACACACCTAGTTACTCTTTCCGAAAGTAAGTTATAAAAGTAAACCATGAAAAGCATTTTAGGAAGTGCTTTTACACGTATTTCTTTGATCTCATAAGGAGCGTAAATAAACCTGGAGTAGGTGGAATTACAACACACAATGAGCCTCAAGAATGTGCAAAATTCATTACGAAAAAAACAATCGCCTGGATGGGATTTGAAACTGAATCACTCTATTACGCTCTGTAGTAACCGATGATGTCAGGCTCGAATTTTGCGCACAACTGTCCTTCCAAAGTATTCTAGGAAAACATATTATAGGGGTGATATATTTATGCGGAAACAACTGTTTCATTTTAAAATGATAAGCTTTGAATTTCACGATCTTTTAGCAAATATTTTTGTGATAATTTAAGGCTCAAGAGAGGGACGTGTGGATTGAAAAATGCACCTTTCGTACTCATCCCATGCTTTTGGTGAATTCGGTCGTTTTGCTGCTATCTATGCAGAACTTCACATACGAGTGAATATTATGCGTTCACTAATGGCATCATATCGTATATGTATGGCTAGACTGACATCTTAGATCAATGACCGTATCAGGTTCAAGTTAGCCCCCCTCTTGCTTCACCGCCATTACTGCGTTTTTCATTCGTCATAGGCCAGAATTTTCTCATGCGAGACCTTTAGGAAAAACATTTGGGACAGAACTTCCTACAATGCATTCTGTGGCTTTTTCCTAACGTAATTCCCGAAGCAGCAAACATTTTATGACAAAGTAAAGAAAATTGAACTAATGTCCTGTAAAAAGCGCACAATTAATCATGTTTTGAAAGTAACAGGCATTTTGATACCGTAAGGAATTCTAGGCCAAGAAAATGTAAATGATATATATTCGGGGTCAACATATCAATAGTTAAGAACGCTAATTAATATAAGCAGGAAACTAATAACAAAATGAAATGAGCTGTGGGGATAAAAACCAAAGAAGTGGGCATTGCGTTTCCGCGCTTTCTAGCAGCTGTAAACGAGAGATCATCTACGTATTCCCATGTACGGGCCGCTTCAACACATCCACATAATGTGCAGAAACAGCTCGACCGACCACAACACTGCTTCTTCACTCCCACTCGAATAAGAAGCCGCTGCCCCCTTCCATTGTCACTTTTTGGCAGAGTATATCCTTTCCTCGAACGAGGGTGATGGAAGGGGCTTCCTTTGGTTTGGAATGTTTATTGCTCTCCCGGGAAAGATTGGAAGGGGGCAAAGTGGTGTTGCCTCTATGCCAATATCCTCACTAATAGAGTTAACTCACTAACTGACTAGATTGAAAGAGGTATTTAAGAGACTGGAAAAGGGAAAATATTGGCATCGGGTTATTTTTATGGCAACAAAGAATAATGTATTCTAACTTCCACCGCGAAACAATAATTGAGAAATGGCTGAAGTTTATGATTGAGTAGATCGAAGGTGTTTTCCTAAGCATTTCAATATTGGAATGAAATAGCATCGAGCTACTTCAATCCGAAGTGAATACCGTTCCTTGTTAATCGACAAACAAAATTTAAAATCAAAGAAGTGCAGTTGTATAGTTAAAAGTATGTCGAAAGAACTTGATATGATATTCATCTACATCTACATACTACCCCGCAAGCCGCCTCAATAGGCGTGTGGCGGGGGGTGTTAGGACACCAGCCGTTTACATATAAAAAGGAAACGCTCTATGAAATTACGCCTTGCATTTATTAAAGTCCCTTATTGTTCGGGGGAAAAACGAATTCCCATACCTATCCGTTCGGCAAAATATCTCTCTTAATTTATCGTTTCTGTCAGACCTGGAAATATAGTGGGGTTCTAATATGATGTTCTCCGTGTCGCTCTGAAAGATATCTATTCTCAATTGCTCAAGTAATCTAAGCCTAGCGCGCAGCCTCCGAGTCTCTAGCGGCTCCCAGCCTAATTCGTTTAACATCTGCGTAACGCTGTCTGTACGCCCGTAGCAGTTTTTGACGAATCGCGCAGCTTTCCTTTGTATTTTATTAAGTTCCCAAATTAATTCTTTCTGCACCGGATCCCATATGCTTGCTGCATATTCAAGGTGTGGCCGGACGAGTGCGAAATAGCACCTCTCTTTTACTTTTTCATCTGAGAATCTTCCCACAATACGCTTGACGAATCCTAGCTTCTTCAGAGCTCTGCCACAAATATTTCTTATATGTGTTCCCCACGATAGGTTTGAGGTTATCGTAACTCCCAGATACTTAACTTCATCTGTCGCCTTTATCTTAACGCCATCCACAGCATATACACGGGGATAGTTGGACGACCTCCGCAAGAAATGTACCGCCGCACATTTGCTCAGATTAAGTTCGAGTCCCCACTCTTGGCTCCACACATGAACGTTGTTTAAATCCGATGATAGAATTTCAAAGTCAGAGTGATCATTAATTTCGCGATAGATGACAGCGTCGTCAGCAAATAAACGTATTTTACTGCTAATTCGAGAGCATAGATCATTTATGTATATAATGAACAAAAGGGGGCCGATTACGCTTCCTTGTGGGACACCTGATGTCACTTTAACTGCATCAGAGCTAATTCCGTCAAGAACTACTTTTTGCTTACAATCACTCAGAAAGTCGCGTATCCAGTTTACTACTGTTTCGTTTAGGCCGCATGACTGTAATTTGTATAAAAGTTTGTTGTGAGGTACCGTGTCGAAAGCTTTCTTAAAATCTAGGAATAATGCGTCCACTTGTGTTTTCGATTCACCAGATTTGAGAACGTCATGAAGAAAGAGCGCGAGCTGTGTTTCACATGATCTACCTTTCCGAAAGCCGTGCTGACAGCCATGAAGGAAGTTACGACTGTCCAGGAACGTCATGATATTGCTAACGACGATATTTTCGAGTATCTTGCCTATAATAGACGTTAATGAAATTGGTCGATAGTTCCCTGGGTCATGTCTGTTTCCCTTTTTGAATATCGGTGTAACGTTTGCAATTTTCCAGTCTATTGGTATCTTTCCTTCAGACAATGATATTGGATACTCTGGAAAGCTCACTATTTAAAAATGAAACCATTAATTAGTTACGGTTTGCGCATAAATACATCACCCCTGAAAAATTCTATTCCTGAATATTTTGCGATGATAGGTGTGTGCTAAAATTCGAGCTTGACATTATGTGTTACTACAGAGTGAAATAGAGTGATTCATCCAGACGAACGTTTTTCATTGTGAATATCGCACATTATGGTAGCTAATTGTGTATAGTAATTCCACCTACACCAGATGTATCTAATTTGATCGCACCTAATTAGATCGAAGAAAAAATTGTAAGGCAGTAAGTTCTTTGCCACTGTTACTCTGTTAAATTCATGTGAAATATAGTGCAATCCATATTGTTTTGTGTCTTTAAAAATGATTGAGCCTGTCAAAATAAAATATACGTTTAAGTTTAAAGCCGTCAATGATAAATATTTTCCTGAAGCCTATCCTGAAGCCTATTTATCTAGCGGCATTTGAGGCCCAATGGGGGCTATAGCACCCTTTGCCACCACCCCTAATTATAGTAAGTTATCTTTGTTCTTCTGATTCGACCACGCATTCGAAAGAACCCTGGTAAGTATTGAATGATAGGTCTCCTAGTTCGACTTTTCGAAGGGCGTAGGAATTTCACATTCTATTAGCGAATCTTTTCGTGTAATAATTAGATGCTCAGAAAAAGGGTCATAAAAGTTATTTTTTGCTCCTTTGACTCCATTTTTCCATACCTAGTGATAGCAAAATTACAGAGATTACAGTCTTAACTTAACGCCAGTATATATTACACTGATTTATCTTCGTTTGTCTGATTCGACAATGGGAAGAACTCTGGCGGATAGTGAATAATAGGTGTCACGGTTTAGAGGTTCTGGCGTTGGAATTTCACACTCTAATAGCGGATTTGGTGATAATGCGGAAGTAACGAATTGGAGGGACGTTTGGATAGAAAAATGGATTTTTCGTACTCTATCTATGCATCTTTGGAAATCGGCCGTTTAGTTTTCCTAAATAGAATTCAGTTCACAATTCTTTACTGTTAAGCTGAGCTAAGGGTCCCCTACTTTCCCGCATCCACCAAATGTTGGGACCAAGTTGGGACATTAACAACAACTCTCCTTTACCTCCCTCCCAGCAAAATAAGCGACAACTCCTTTCCATTCAGACTCTTTAGTTTGTAGCGCTATGAAATATGCATAAAAAATGGAGTAAATGCAAAAACAACCAAAACGAGTTGCTAGGGTAGAGATTATAGGTAGGCATATTCATGTTGTGTTTTCTCGACCTCTTAACACTAAATGGTGTAAATATCAGGAATTTAGGCCAAAATAAAAAATACAAAACTTCTCCCAATGTTTCGGATATTTTATTTATCCATCCTCAACCATTAACTAGTGAAAGTTTGTCTCTTAATCCATCTTCGTTAGGAAATATTTCCCCATGGCAATTAGTTGGAAGAGGAATGTTCTGTTAAAACATGAGGGTGAAGTTGTCGGTCTCCTTTGCTTCACTCCTTTTATTAATATGGAGTCAAACGAATGGCATAAAACCAATTTTTGAAGCTGGGCATATTATTATCCCACGTTGGCCACCATATAGTCGTCATGCATACTTGCCGATAGTAGCGAATTTGAATTTAGGAATGATGGTCATAGGATAAATAGGTTCTTTTGGTGACGTAGTAAAAGTATGATTGGTGAAGTAAATCCGAAGAATAAGCACATTACGAATAAATTTACCATGCTTTAATCACATCTTCCTAGAATGAGCTTTTCCCTTATATCTTTTTCCTACTTTTCCCTCCTGTTTCACTTTGTTCAATTCATTATGTTTCCTGATTTTACTATGCCAGGTTTATTTCCTCACCATGCTAAATTTTTACAGACGTTTGAAAACAAAATATTTCCAAAATGCGTTTGGTGGTTTTTTTTTCATTGCATTTCTACTGCAAGGACTCGGCGTGTATTAATGCGCGTTTGTTTCATTACGGTTAATTAATACGTCACTTGTATATTCATGTTTTTAAAAATGGTAACAAGAAATACCTGAGACCATACATATTGACCAACCCCTCATAAAATATTTCCAATTAATTACCGTATTTACTCGTGTAAGCCACGCACCTTTTTTCCAAAAATGTCGGTGAAAAAATGGGGGTGCGCGGCTTACACGAATCCTCCAGATTTTCATATAAGCCACGCACCATTTTACCTTAAATTCCTTACGTTAGTTTCTCCATAGTGAATATATCGATGTGAATTGGTAAGTATAGTGTGGTAGTAAACCCGTAAAGTATTTTGAAGTAATTAGAAATACAATTCATCGTTTATCAAAGTCTGAGCGTACAACGATACTTAGAGAAAGGCTATATCAGAAACGCCACGTGACAAAGCACTTACCGTGTATAGATCGTACGTAAGATTATATAAATTTCGGACTGATATGTATTCGAATCTGTATCTACATTGTATCCTATACGCTACCGCAAAGGGGGTGAGGCGCCTTTAAATCTTTTCAAAATCGTAATCGGAGTTTATTTCGGTATCACGTATCTGTAGCAACATTTCTCACGTAATAGATAGCCACTTTTGTGAACACATTAACGCTACATTGTAAGAGCACGACAAAGTATTTGTTACACAGCAGCAAGACTCGTATGCTCAGAGATTGTACCTTCTTACTATACGCACTTTTCTCTCCGTGCTATCCGCTCCATGAGTGAGAGGTGTAAACGAGTTCGAGTCATTTGGCACTTTAAATAATCATTTGCAGTTACCACCCTAAAAATGAAATTCTGAAGTGAAATTGCGATCGTATCCTGTGAGTACAAAACTACATATTATAAGCGATGCTGAAAAAATAGGAAATCGATCTGCAGGAAGGAAATATGGTGTATCTGAATCGTGCATCAGAAACTGGAGGAGGATGAAGGAAAAACTGCATTCTGCAAAAAAAGTATGAAAGCTTTTAGGGGTATAAGTGCAAAATACCCTGAACTAGAAAAGCAACTGGCTTCATACATCTTTGATCGACGACAGTATGCTTATGCAGTGTCAACAGAAATGTGACAGTTTATAAATCGTACGTAAGATAACATATTTTAGGACTGATATGTATTCAAATCTGTATCTACATTGTATCCTGTAAGCTGAAGCAAGGGTGTGTGGCACCTTTAAATCTTTTCAAATCTTAATAGGAGTTTGTTTTGGTATCACATATCTATAGCAACATTTCTCATGTAATAGATAGCTACTTTTGTGTACAAATTAAAGCTACATTGTAAAGACACAACAAAGTATTTGTTACATAGTGGCAAGACTCGTATGCTCAGAGATTGTACCTTCTTACTATACGTGCTTTTCTCTCAGTGGTATCCACACCATGCGTGAGAGGAGTAAACGAGTGTGAGTCATTTGGCACTTTAAATAATCATTTGCAGTTACCACCCTCAAAATGAATTCTGAAGTGAAATTACGATCGTATCCTGTGAGTACAAAACTACATATTATAAGTAATGCCGAAAAAATAAGAAATCGAGCTGCTGGAAGGAAATATGGTGTATCTGAATCGTGCATCAGAAACTGGAGGAGGATGAAGGAAAAACTGCATTCTGCAAAAAAAGTATGAAAGCTTTTAGGGGTATAAGTGCAAAATACCCTGAACTAGAAAAGCAACTGGCTTCATAAATCTTTGATCGACGACAGTATGCTTATGCAGTGTCAACAGAAATGTGCCAGGTGAAAGCAAGAGAAATAGCGAGAGAATTAGGTGTTGCTCCAGCAGACTTTAAGGCGAGCAGAGGATGGTTACAACGATTTTTTATCAGAAACAGAATATCAATTAGGAGAAGGACGACAATTTCCCAGCGCTTACCTGATGCATATGAAGATAAGCTGGAGAGCTTTCAGAGGTATGTGATTCAGCTGAGGAAAAAACATTGCTACTTAGTGGGACAAAATGGAAATGCAGACCAAACACCAGTGTACTTCGAGATGCCGTCAGAAACAACTGTGAATGAAATTGGCCAGAAGTCTGTGCAAGTACGAAGTGGTGGTTATGAAAAACAGAGTTGTACAGTGATGTTGACAGTACTGGCAGATGGGAAAAAACTCCAGCCTTATGTTATTTTTAAACGAAAAACTCTACCCAAGAAAGTGATATTTCCAGGTGGTATAATAGTAAGAGCGCAAGAAAATGGTTGGATGGACAGTAACATGGTCTTGGATTGGATTAAATGTGTGTGGGAATCCAGTCCTGGTGCCTTACTACATCTGCGGAGCATGTTAGTACTTGACAGTTTTCGTGGGCATCTTAAAGAATCTGTAAAACAAAGGCTGCAAAAGGGAAAGACTGACCAGGTGACAATTCCAGGTGGCATGACGCCTATGTTGCAGCCATTAGACGTCTGTATACATAGACCATTCAAAGCAAACATGAAGAGCCTGTACAGAGAGTGGATGGCAAGCAATATACATGAAGAAACTCCCACGGGAAAAATAAAAAAAACAGAGTTGACGCAGATTTGTCAGTGGATTTTGGCATCATGGAAGATGATTCCAGAGGATTTAGTGATAAAAAGCTTCAAGAAATGTTGCATTTCAAATGACATGGACGGCGATGAAGACAGTGAGGTGTGGGACAGTGAAAGTGAGGACGTGATTTTCTCAGATCTTAGTAGCAGTGACGAAAACTAAAAATGAGAACTATATTGATATAAATAAAAAGATTCATTAGTGATTCACGATTCTATTTCCACCAATGTGTTTTTCTTTAGTTAATACAATGGTAACTGCTATTACATTGAGTTTAGTTTTTCTGTGTTTTTACAAGACGTTTCGGTGTTGTTAAATCATCCCAGCCCACAGCTACTGCGAAGAAAGCAGACGAGACCACCGCTAAAAGGCATCAATCAGGTACGGACGGCATTCTGCTTTTATTTGTTGATTTGCCGACAGATTTCCGTAATCGAATGATCGCGGGTTGAAATTGTATATAGTTCTGCAATTATTTTAGTTGGATATTTCATTTCGAACAGATACCATTTTTATAGCTGGATGATGTGATTGCATACAACTGTGATTACTGTGTTTGTTAGGAGAAAAAGATGCACAATATAACGGGCTGTGGGCGCGTTCCGAAATTCACTGCCTACTGCCTGTGCTGCAGTAATACAGAACGTGAAGCCGCACTGCCGCTGCTGCAGTAGCATGAATTTCAGAGCAGTCGGCAGTGGCTTGAAATTCAATATGGCCGAATTGCATGGTGGTAATTACCTATTATAAGTGATTTTTCAATGCGTTAATTATTAATGCTAACCCAAATGACATTGATAAAGAACATTCTAATTAGATGCTAATTTTCATTGACTTGCTACTTAATGCTACTTTATACTAATTGGTTACTTTTCTGACGAGAATGAAATTTATTCGCGTCAGCTACCCGAGCATGGAGAAAAATACCGTTTTAATAAACAAATCTCCGTTATAATTAATACTATCGAATTTTTGTAAATATTTTAAAGCTTGGGCTTATATTCAAGTCTTCGAATATATTTGTAAAACCCTGATTTTCTTTGTGGCCAGTTGTACGAAGCGTTTCCAAGAGTGATATCGAAAATTAGGTAAAGATACGGGTTGTTAATGGTTGCATCACAGAATATTTTCACTAACAATTATATTTATGCAACGATATTAAAACGTAACGCAATAAAGTCATGATAAAAAACCAACACTTAACTTTGGCACAGAATTTCTATTGAAGAACGTGCATTCATGTTATGACAAAATGATGCAGGCTCAAGGGCAAAGAATTTATTTTTTGATAAAAATAATTTTTTTCCTCACGAGCCTGCTCGAAAATAGGGGTGCGCGGGATACACGAGGGCGCGGCTTACACGAGAAAATACGGTTAAAGTGGTCAAGAACAAACTCAACAAATAATACTAATAGGAATGTCGGCACCACAATGAATTACAGATAGTGAAAATATGTCAACACTTCAATCATATTTAACTCTAATAAAGTCGCGTAAGAAAAAAGTATTTTAAAAAACGAAACGAGCCATGGAGATATGTTGGGCTTTCCATCATGTAGCAGTTGTCAACTGCGAGGTCTTTGAGCAACCGAACCAAGCCATCGCCCTTTCATTCTCCCCCACTCATAAAGCAAACGGTAGCCCGGACCCTACTCCTCCCCTCACAAAATATTCTTTCGCAGGCCAAAATTATCCTTTCGTAAATCTAACCCCTCGCCAGCTGCGAGGAGCAAGGCCCTTCTTTCGTTCCGTGCGTTTATTGCTTTCCCGCACAAGGGGGTGTGGTTCGGCCGCATTGCCACATCACCGTCAATTCGGGACTTAGAAAGTTTTCGGCTCCGAGGTGGTAGTTTTTAACGAACAGGACTGTACTTCAGACACCATAACTGCACATCACAATATGCAAAAATGATGGCTCCCTACACCAACTGATCATCGCCAGCTCATTAGATTTCATCAGAAGTTGACATATTAGCTGCATATAATGGACCTATAAGCAAACTATAACTATGAATATCGTTTACATAATACTGCGGGTGGCAGATACATATTGTTAATGGTGGTGACTTACTTCCAAGCCAGGCATGACTTAACAAAAGAAGATTTAATGAGAATGATTGGACAAATAACTAAGCTTCAAACCGTAGGAGAAAAAACGAAATAGAAGAGGTAACAACAAAGTCTCCTGAAGTAGCGAATCTACCATGGATTTAACAGGAGCATTAATTTCAGTGACAAATTAATCACAGAGCAAATGAAAATAACTTAGTGAATACCATTTATAAGATGTTATCAAAATGACCATGGTTTCCACAATTTGTGTCATCTTCAGGTGAAATAACAACTTTTGGTTCAGTATACAAAAACAAATTCATGAAATGGGGGGGGGGGTGAGTTGGAGGGAGGGGAGGTTGATATGAGATCACTAGGGACAGGATGGAGGCACTGTCATCCACTCTTGCACAATGTTATTATTTATCAGTTCACTTGTTGAGTCATTTTCTTCACTACACTACAGATTTTAATGGGATAGAGAATATGGGAGAGTGGGAGGGGAGCACATGTTCATTAGCTACGGGAGAGTGTTGAACTATTTCCAAGGGCTCTAGGGCATCCAATCTACTTCATCGTTTTCAAAATTTAGGATTTTATAACAACCTCCCAGCTACCCAACCCATCCCTAGTGATCTCATATCCACCTCACCTTCCTTCAGTTCCCCCCCTTCCATGAATTTGTATACATACCCAACCAAAAGATGTAATTTCACCTGAAGATGACATGAAGAGTTGAACCCAGGTTGTATCAATAAAATCTTAAAAGTAGTATTCACCAAGTTATTTTCCATTTTCTCCGTGATGGATAAATACCACATCAAGCCTGAAACCATTTCCTCTGATAAATTTATCAATTTAACGAGACTATTATGCACACAAGAGAGAATGTATTTGCATCAGCACATACAAAAATTGACACAACACAAATAATGAGAGCCACAAGAGAGGCTAATAAGAAAAATACATATTAACACAGACCCTTTTGGAATGATGTGAATTTTACGAAGAATTCATTTTCTTAAATTTGCAATTAGTAGTAGAAGAGCTACTAGAAATTATCACTTTTAAAGCCAAGCCAATGCATTGTTCCATCAGGTCAGAAACTCCATCGAAGCTGACGTTTCAAAGAACTACAGTGAAACCTCGTATTTGGGTTATCGGAAATTACGTTTTCCCGCAATTTACACCACTTTTATGAAGTCCCATTCAATTTCCTATGTTTCCAATGTATGCAAAACCCCAAATTTAGACTACCTTATTCAGTTTTCCTGCAATTTGCACCACAACGTGCTCTATCAAAATAAAATTTAACTTTCATAGTCCATTACCCATGCATATAATCCTTTGTTAAACACTTTTTGACTTTGTCTTGCACATATTTGCGGAAAAAATACGAAAAAGAGCAGTAACAGGACATGTTTGAAGAAAGAATTTGAATTTGGCGGGGATAGTTTACAGCGCGTGGCTTAATGTGAGAAATGGCATTCAGAACCCCTGACGATGAAGAGGGAGTCCTTCGAAACACCGGCAATAATGGAGCCTCTGACCCCGTGGAACATCCGAGAGACGTTCCTACAGGATATTCACAGCTGGGAAAACATCAAATCACTCATGGAGATTGTGCTTTGGGGCATTCAATTTCATTTTGTAGGAAGAGAAACTTTCTCATTGTCAAAGGCCAAAATTTAAGAAAAACTTGAAGTAGACTAAAATTGAGATGCAACAAAACTGACATTCTTACCTCTTGATCAACATACTGCAGCAGGTAAGTCCACCCAGTGAAGTCACTTGGGTCCTCCTTGACAGCCTTCCAGTATTTCTCCAGCTCTGGCAGTGCCTTCTTCACCTTTTCTGGGGCTGCACTAGAACCAGAAGAAGCCCCTCCACTACCACCAGTGCTGGAACTAGCACTCCCTGCTTGCTGCCGCTTCTTTTCCCTCTCCTGCTTTTCCCTTGATGCCCTCTTGGCAGGAGTTTCGTCACATGAGTTCTCTGACGTGGGGGAACTTGGATCATATGTGTCCCCGTCAGCCATCACAACCTTCCTCTTCTGTCCCTTCACTCCTGACTTCTTCTTGCTGGCATCACCTTCCATGGATGCCTTTGCAGTGGCTGCCGCTTCGGCTAAAAGTGCTGCTGCAGTGGCACCGACACCTGAAGCTACAGCTGCCATCCGTTTCACAGCTGCGGGTCTTGACTCCTCTTTTGTACTAGACGATGTTTGCTTCTTGGATTTTGACTTGCTCTTCTTATCCACATCTGCATCACCAGCACCCTCATACTCTGCACCAGAACGCCTGCTGTCACGAGAGTTGTCTTCGTCCACCGAGGCAGGTTCTACTTTTCGCGGAGATGCAGCCTTCTTAACCTCTGCAACTTCCACCGTCACAGAATCCCCTTCTCCCCGAGCCGCTCGCTTGGCTGGAGCGGGAGCTGCGTCCAGGGAGACTTCTCCCTCAGCGTCAAAAGAAAACCTTGTCTTCCTCTTTCTCTTCTTCTGCCCATCTTCCTGGGCATCGTCGGCTGCAGGAGTTGGCAATTCAGTGGTGACAGCAGTGACTTTCTCAATCTTTTGAGGCTCCTCAGCAACCTCTTCTATTGAATTGCTGTCTTGGACTTCAGGTTCAGCCTTTGCAGGCTCCACTTCAGGTTCAGGAGAAGCTGGGCCAGCTGTGTCCTCAGCTGTTTCAGCCTGCTCTTCAACATGCTCTTCAACGTGCTCTTCCACCTCCTTAGTTCCCTCATCCTCTATCACTTCCCGTGAGGCTCCCTCGTCTTCCTGCACCTCACCCACCACTTCGGAAGCCGGCTGTGAGACTCCCTCCTCGTATTCTTCCTCCACCACTTGACCCTCAGGCATAGCAGCCTCTTCACTTCCATCCTCACTGGCAGCCTCAGCCTCCCTAGCTGCCTCTTCATGGACTTCCATTTCCGCAGGCTCAACTTCCCTTCCTTCCTCTTCCCTCACCTCCCCTTCATCCTCTTCAATATCTTTGAAGTCCTCCTCCTCCTCCACTTCCTCCTCATCCTCAACCTCTTCACCCTCCACTACCTCCTCACCCACATCCTCATGCGTGGCAGACTCCTCCTCCTTCTCAAGAGCAGCAACAACGGCAGCTTCCTCAGATCCATCCTCTTCCTCCGGCTCCTCTCCACCACCCTCCTCACCACCCACCTCCTCAGCTTCACCAGCATCTTCAAAGTCTACAAAGTCTGCCTGAATATCCTCGCCATTGCTGTCTAGATCATCTTCCATATTTCCTATAAAAAGAATTGAGGAACTGCTACATCACTAGCATTCACATATGCTTATCTGAGTAAGCATTGTAACCAATCTACCATAAACAAAATCCAGAATTAAATCGCAATTCAAATAAATAGTAGAAAAATCATAATAAAGTACAATATAACAACAGATGACAAAGGATGCCTATATAAATCAATATTTAAATCGGAGGAGTTGAGGACGGCGAAAATACATAAATAAGTAACCATCAGAAACAGGAGACGCTGAGAAGGAAAACAGATAACAATAAGGAGAGATAAATGGAGGAGCTAAGATTGAAAAGGCACGCGAAAGGAAGAAGTACAAAGGGACTAAAAAAAGGTGGCAGGAAGCAGAGACTAGGCGGTATCGAGGTTACGATAGAGGAACCAGAAACTTTATTGAGAGGCCAGGAAGGAATCGGGCAGGAGACCCAAGTGATAAACCAAAAGTGCCCATAAATTTGACGATAAAGAAGGAGAGAGAACGAAAGCCCCTACCCATAGCCGTAGGAATGAGGAGAAGAATTTCAGAAGATCGATAAGCGTAGCCTTTAAAGGACAGTAAAGGAAAGAAAGAAGAAATATAATAACCTCCATGACTAAAATTTTTTTGTCTGAAAAATAACTCATATGTAACGAGATTGGAGCAGAAAGATTAATATTGTAAATTGGGCCCAATATATAACTTACAAACTTCTGAATATTGTTGTTGCCTGTACAAAGGTTTATTTCCCATTTAAATAAGTGTTATGCTATTTCAATGGTTGAACAAAGTGTTTTTATTTATGTGTTTGTGTAATAATAACAATTAATCCTTTCAGCAAGGAGGTAAGCTTTTCATGTTTTGTGTAATAGAGAAGGTTTTTGAATTTTATTGAAACAAGAAAGAAAAATGAGACCGGAGAGTAGGTTACAGCCTGGAGGAGAAAAATCATGTTTTTCAAGGTGGTGTGATGCATTTTAGGGTCAGCTGTAGGAATAGTTAAGTCCTCGATTTATGTTGGGAATGCATGCTGAAGAAGTGTGACGTATATGGTGAACCTCCTATTTGGAACCCAAAGCATCCACAAAAACAGAAAAAATACCAAGATTCATGGACTCAAATATCCTCCAGTTTAAATACATCCATTATTGAGTTGAAGGCAAAAAAATCATTGATGGCTACATTTCGTACCCACTGCCGGAGGAAAGAAGATTCTATTAAATAGGGTGCTGGGCATTACCACGTCAACCTGAGGAGCAATACCAGAATAAAACAGAAGAGCCTGGGATCACTGATAACGAAAGACAAGAATCAAGGCAAGCTGATGAGGAAACGCAGCTCAATACAAGTGCGAGATCAAGAGAATATGTTGTGCCTTCTCTTCAGCGAGAAAAGCGATGCAGGATAGCATCTGAAATTGATGATGCAAGGAACCAAATAAATATACATTTGCCAGACTCAACAATGTGCTCAGCAAAAAAAGATGAACAAAGCCGACGATTGCGATCTGTATGGGCAGCTACTGACAAAGAAACTGAGAAACTATCCCATCCACGAAAGACATCTTATAATGCACAATATTGATGGACTTCTTTTGCAAAAACCACCTAGCAGTGCCATGATATCTTTCAGCTCTTATTCTTCTTCTCCTACACCCTCTCCTATCAACCTACTTGCCCCAGTTTCCAAGGAACATGTACTTTGCCAATGATAGCTTTAATTCTTTGTTTAATTTCTGTCTATTAGCCCTTCAAGGCAATCTTGCATGATTTATGTTAATTATCCAATAGTTATAAATGGAAATATTCTTAAATAGATCTCAGAACTGAGGCTTATTTATGTCAATGATCCCAGTTAAAAATTAATTTTATTTGGAGCGTTGAATCCCCTCATAACTAGCCTTTTTCCATAATATAGTGGGAAGAAGATATTCCATTTACTTTCATAAGCGGTTAATATTGCCTTTTAGAATGCTAAAATACCAAACTATTTATTGTTTTTCTCAAGTTATTATCATAGTTGTCTTAGGCGTTGAGGAACCCTTTTCCTTCTGCTACACATTTCCCCACCATTACAAATTTCGTCTGCTAGCGCAGATGAGCGCAGACGAACTTACGGAGCGGGATGTGTTTCCATCTGCTTAGCACAGATGACGTCACATATGCAATTGGAACATGCTTTGCACTAAACAGATTAAATAAGATCAGCGCAGATGCCAATTGGAAAGCACCCATTATTGATGTATGCATACTCAAATTTCTTTACTTAGAAATAAATGTTTAAAATAATACATGCTTGGTTTCCTTATTTTTGACTCCTAAAAATGAATTATGCATGTAGTTCAGGTTTGAATTTAAGTCACTTGATTTTTATTTCTTTAAATCAGGTGATTTAACTCCTGATTTAGATCAGGATTTAAACCAATGTGATTTTAATCAATCAACCCTGTCTGAATCCGCTGATATTCATTCTAAATAAAGCTAAAATTAAAACCACACTAGATGGAGCGCATTAAATTACTACTAGCAAATATTTCGCAACTGTCAATGATGCAATGCTCAGTGGTCAAATTTCAAAAATTATTGGCTAATTACTGAACAGCGCTTCACTTAACACTAATATTAAAATAGGACACCGTCAAAAATATAATAATATTTATCGTTCAGCCAAAATTTTGTAGAATAGATCTCGTCATATCATAACAGCCTACGATAACCTTCTCGGTTAACAGAAAATCTTCAAGAGCCCATTCCATATTTAATACTTCTTTCTCGAAAGAACCGCAGAATACACAACAGGGTTTCAGTTCAACGTACGTCAAAAGCAAGATGATATAAATGCCTCTAGTGTATACCGGCAGAAACCACAAACCACCGAGTTTTGCGATTGCTTTCCGCTCAATACAATGTTCTCAGGGATTGATGAAGCAGAATATAACTTCTGGACGAACAATAATAAACTACAGACTAATAAGGAGACCCAGAGAAACTTGGAAATCCCGTTGTTACATGTATCCCACCACGAACACCACATGATAGAATTTTGCCTCACACATATACACAATACGAAAAACGACGCCAACACGCACTCCAACAATCTCACGTTATATTAAAATGAAAAGTAGACTTACCAAACCCATCATCATCTACATTATTCTTGTCAGCCTCCGACTCAACGTCTCCGTTCTCCTCAGTCATTCCATTCTCCTCATGAACCACTTCGCCGGATTGGGCGTCTTCGTATCCGACGTCTTCTTCAACAACATACTCATGCTGCTCCACTTCCATTCTTTCGCACGTGTCCGAATTTTCTGGCGACCTAGCACCTTCCATCGACGCTTGCTCTGACGGCGCCTCAGTCATTTCTTCTATTTGTTCCTCATCCTCCACTTCCAACTGCTGCACCTGCTTCCTCCCAGACGACCTTGTCGGCCGGCTCTGAGGTCCCTTCTTTCGGCCTCTTCTGGGACTTTTGGTGGCTGCCCGCCCAAACCTCGTTCTTGTTCTAGTGGAAACTGAAATCCAATCAAACATAAGTTAAGAACACAAAAAAACTTACGAATTTCCTTAGAAGTTAGAAATTGTGAATTAATACACACTAAAAATAACCAAAAGATAAAATATTACAAGAACACTACGCACGCCACGGTCTGTTCCGCCATGCGCACCATCACTCAAGGTACGGCGATTATCAAATCCAGCAATATACGAAACTAAGGTTGATTCATCATATTTATAATTCTTAATTAATGATTTGGAATCAAAAGGAGACCGTGGGTAAGGTTTAAATACATGTAATATCAATAACTTACCAGTTTCCTCGGTGGCATTATCACTGTCTTCCCCGCTTAAGGACGCCATTTTATCAACAATGTTAGTCATACTATACGCTTGTTACAGATTTCCCCCTTCTTGGACGTCAAAATCAATATTAATATTGGCACGAAAAAAATTTATTTTGAATGCTTGTATAAGTTAAAGATTTAATTCTTTCGCTACTCAATAATAAAAAGTCGTTGCCTTGATTTTTTATCCAATGTGATTTTCATTATTAAGTCAGGGTCAAAGTAAATTACGGCATTGATCTTGTTAGAAATAAAATTGGCTAGTATGACTAGAGAATATCCACCTATATGACTTTCTCTCACTTTTTACAATCAATTGGAAGAAAACATACATCGAAGTGTATCTGCTACACTGTCACGTGACCGAAGAAGCATGATACCGATAGGATGGAAAGCAAACAGATAGGACGGAGAATTCCACGCAAGTCGATGTGATTTAGTATCAATACTAATACCAGGTGGTGCTAACATACAAAAGGCATTAATAATAATATTTTTATTTAGCTGGCAAATAGAAAATTTGTACATAGCTTCGTCACAATAAATATTAAATAATAAAAACAATGATAACACAATAATCCAATATTTCATATTATAATGCAGCATCAAATATGTAACTTTCAGAAATTCGTTTTATTAACTAGGATGTCTTTTAAAAAATGGCCCTTATATAAGATAATCTTCAGTTAGTCTTCATAAATATCGAAAAAATTGTGAATATGAAGATAAAAATGGAAACGCCTGTATTATATGTATTTACCATACGTAAAATCAACCACAACTCTTTCAAATTCGTTATAAAATCGCCGGTCCAGTTAGTTTAAATAGCTTGTTGCACATATTACCTTCTTCTGTAGTAATTTTCTATACGAATATAAATTCGTTTCACAAAAATAGACAGAATATCAGCAAATCACACAAAAATACACCTCACCTCTTGAATTTATCTTTCAAACCTTCTATTGACAATCAATAATTATTGAAACAAATATACTTTAAAGTATACAAAATACATGAAGCAGAGGAAAATACGCACGACTGACAAAAATCAACAAAGACCGTCATCGAACACATGCAAAAAAGCATTATATTATTTGATTACACAACATAAGTCATTTGGAGGACAGGAAGATGAAGGTGCCTCGGGTTGCTCGAGTACACCGGTCGAAAAACACCCAACCCAACCCAAAATAACACTGCTGCTGCCGCTTTGTAGCCGCTATTTGAACTATAATCGTAATCTCTTCTCTTGGACCGTGCTCTCTCCTTCCTCAGCTCATCACAGCAATCGAATCGACCAGTTGTATCGAACGTTTTTCGATATTTTGGTTAGGAGAAGGGGGAGCTGACTAATAAACAAAGGTAGTAGATGGATATCGCTATCATAGTTTGTTGTTATTTCTTCCATTGATGTGAATTACCGATCAACATTTGTCGTGTTGTGGGTTATCGAAAAGTATTTTGAAACGTTTTGGCCTAGGAAGGTTGAATGGCAGTTAAATGAGCTACATAGATTGGCAAAGTATCGTTTTAATGATCAACTCTACTTAGTTAATTAATCAATCAGTGTTACATTTTTAACCTAACCGCTATGGCTTTTTCGAATTTACTCCTTCTTTGCCAAATTACCGGATATATCATCGCTTTCATCTTATCGTTATGCATAACAGTACCGATGAGTATTCACCAAGACGAGTTCAGGTAAACTCCTATCTGACTATCAGTATTTACTTTGTTGCTTCATGTTTGCCCGTTACTTACTTGATTATATTTTCAGGGGCCATTGCTTGTTATTTTCTACTGGCGTTTGGCAGGAGAAAGATGGTCAGTTCGGCGTCAATTGGGCTTCGCAAGCGTATTGTAATTATACCATTTTCGTCGGTGTAATTCTCTTCATTACATCAGTAGTTCAGATCTACAGAATGGGAGTGTTTCTTTACAGGGGCACCGATAGGTGAGTAATTGGTCATGAGTGGGGGGGAAGATAATTGATGTGAACATCGTCTTGGGCATTCTAGTTAATATAGGTCTATGAATCCATATCGATATTCTAATAGTAGATATATACCAACCAGATGTTATAGGTCGCAGCTACAAATATTCATAATATTTCTCACCTTCCCGCTCACATTATTAATGTGCTCGTGGATTGTAATTCGGTGGAGGAAATGTTACAAATTTTTCAGATCATATTTTATCCACATTTCATTTCCTCTAAAATGTCTATCTCATCTCCCATTCGTTCTTCTTTGTACCACTACCTTCAACATATTGTTACATTTCTATACGGTCTCCTTCCTCTCTCTCTACCTGAATCTAAAGTATCCGAAAAATGGGCAAGTGTTTACGACTGGCTTTGTATAAAACTGATGTTTTCCCTAGATTAACCGATTTAAAACTGGTTATGTTTTCGCCATATACTGGGAATATAAATTTTTTCTTGTAAATGGAAAACATTGAGATTTTCAAGACTGCTCTTAACTCATTGAAGCTAAGTTGAAGTTATTGTAATCGGCGTTAATTATAAGCAATAAATATGCTCGACTCGGGAAGTTTTGTAGCAAACAGTGCTATTTAGTGGCCATGATATATTTGTGTTTATATCCACCCTTGGTAATGGTCACTTCGTTAATTATGCATTATACACAATTTCCGGTATATCAAGGGTGATTACAAGTACATATATTGAGCTAAGATTGAGCACATTCTTGTTTATTTTTTGGTACTTAGTACAAAAATAATGTGCCGACAAGCCTTCTGCTAATTTTATTTACTCCCTTTAATTGTAGGTGTGAAGTCTTTAATATTTTATTTAGCGGAATAATTATGCACACATATTTATTAACACTTATTTTTGATGTAATTCCGACTCTGTTATTAATAGCTGTGGCATGGGTCATTTGCAGTTCACAATACATTAAGATGATGATGTTAGTTTTTTACCTCCTGTCAACCAGATGAAGGTGTTGCCAAAGACTGCTCGAGCATGAGCATGGACGTGGATATTTTTTATTCAATTAATTATTCCTTTATTAAGCCTTAGATAAAAAATAGCATTGGTCATTTTTTATCGATGATTAACTTTAATCTGTTTAATGAAATGACAGTTGTATGTGAAGTAATGATTTGATTAACATTGAATCCTTCACTTGAATCTTCATGTAATTGCATTATTTTTCATTAGAGAAAATACTTTTGGACCTTAAAAAAAGCATTTGTCATCTATGTTGTCGCCTGTTATGATTTATATCTGTATATTTTCCTGCTTCTCCTTCCTTGCTTCAAACCTCTCAACTCAAGCTATACATACACCCAACTGCCCTGTCAAATGCACATGACTATTATGCCATAGTATGGCAAAACGTATGCCCAGTTAGGTAAATGATTTCTGTGGTTATGGCAATTTTTTTCTTTTTCATAGCATGTTTTATGACATATTTATTATTTCTATCAGTTCAGGCCTGATTCCATTAACTGTATATAATACATGTGCTTATTTCACCATGGTTTCTCATGTAATTGAATTGTTTTTCATGACAGAAAATACATTTGGACTGTAGAAAATGCATTAGTCATTTCATATGTCACCTATTATGATTCATGTTTGTATATATTCACTCTACTCTCTCTTCTCTTGTCTCATTCTACCCTTTACTTCTTTTACTCAACGACCATATTTTTTTAAATTTTTAAGTCACATATGTATTATGTTAAGCCTTTTGCTACGTGTGGGCCAGTCTATAGGCCACCATTTTTGTACCAATGTACATTATTAAATTTTCATTGCATGCAAAATACAATCTAAATTATTAATTTCTATTCCGAAGTGTGTGCCTAACCTCAGTAATATTCACCTCAGTAGAAAAAGTAAAAATAGGTATTGGTTTATAAAAACCACAACATAATTTTTTTAAACACCCTTGTTGGTCTAAATACACCCTACCTAGGATATGCTTACGACGTAAGAGTTACGGTAAATGATTGCTTTGTGATGACAGGTGGAAAAAAAACTGATTTTTCTCCTACTGCTATTTGTACAGATGTATTTTCTTTCTCTTGTTTGCAGCTCATTCTTGTCAGCATTTGTGGATGTTGTTGGGAGTGTAATACTCTGTTTGATGACAATTGTTGCGGCCTTAATGATCACCCTCGGTTTCATGGTTTGGTGTAAAAACATGACGGAACGATTTCCATCGTAAGTTAAAATTCTAAGAAAATGTACGCATGCTTTTAATTTTTTTTATTCTGATCATCATGGTGCATGCACATTGGGAAAATATACTGTGGGCCAAACAGAGGTGTTCTGGCCTTAGATGCATGGGAATCGGGTTGGTGCAGTGGTAAGGATACTGGCTTCCTATTCCAAAGTCCTGAGTTTGAATCCTTGCGGTGGGGGAGATTGGTTAATGCATGGTTGATACAGACCTGGAATACCTGGAAAGATCATGGAAAATGATAAATTTGCAAATTTTCCAAGTCAAAATCTGATTTTTTTTTAATTAGTGACGAGTCCCGTTTTAGGCACTGTCTAGTGGTGTATGGACACTGGGTTTTTAGTAACTTGCCTGAATGAGACGGTGGAGCTCTTATTTGTTGGTTAGCAATTGATTATGCCCCAAAAGTATGGCAAGAACAAGAGAGGTAAGGAGATGGTTTCAAATGTATGCAAGCTTGTACCCATCTAATGTACCCCTGTTTGGTGACCACTGCAGCCACCAAATCATCAGTGATCACAGATGGCCAGCCTGAGCGTTCTTCGTCATGGACATTTTTACGGCCATTTTTAAACTCTCTAACCCATTTCCACACTTTACCTTCACTCATTGCATTTGAGCCATAAACTTCTGTTAACTGACAGTGAATGTCTGCAGCTGATAGGTTTCTCGCAGTCAAAAAACGTATCACTGACCGTATCTCACATGCGGCGGGCGATTCAATAATCTTAAACATTATAAACAAGCACAGCGATGCATACATGTCAGCTACAGAGCTGCAACTGGCACCAGTGAGTCCGCAAAGGATGCCAGTAAGTGGCGCGGCAGCTTGTTGCGACGTCCGTGTGAACTACGGAACGGCCCTTACTTAAAAAACAGTCCTCGTACTTTGTTAGGGTCGACAACTTTTTTTTGTCATCTGGGGTAACTAAACCATAGTCAGCAAGGGCAGCATCTGCAATAAGGGCAACAGAGGGGATAGGAACTCCGGTGCAGTCAGCTACTAAGGCAACGTTCAACAATTTCAGTCTATTCTGGTCCGTGGTGTGCTACAGTTTTGCATCCATCCATGTATCCATCCTGACCAAAATTGAGTCAAGAATTGCTGTGCCAGCTTTCAGGTCAAAAAAGGCCTCTGAAGTACACATCTTCCCAACTAAAACTTAGATACGTTAGAGTAAACTAGGGTTCACATTCATCTACAAAACACCCTGCAAGCCACCTCAAGGGTGTGTGGCAGGGGGTGAGTAGTCACCAACATTCATTTCACTAAACCCTTAAGGTAGTGGAACTACGACTTTTAATTAGTGTAACTACGACGTTAACAATGTACTACCTTTAACTATGCAGTAATGAATATTTTCCCCTGCAGAATGTGTTCATGACCCCCCATCCCCCCCCCCCCCTCCTATGTGGCTCCTTGTGAAAGAGGAACGACTTTTTCTCCGACTTTCACCCTAAAACCCTATAATTCAGCAAAAAACCCTTTATTTTCATCAAAAATTATTGTAGATATCTGAAAAAATAAAGAAAAATAGTGACTAACAACTGTTGGAGTAGTATTGAGTTCCCTGTCAATTCAATCTTACGATTTAAAAAAATTCCGGGAAAAAATTACTAGAAGTGGCCCCAAAACGGCAACTTTGGTCATCTAAAACTAAATGGGAGTGAGACCCCTAAATCTTAATATTTTTCGGAAAAAAAAATTTGGTGTATCTGTGGCTAGAATTGCACCTTTTCCCAAAATTTCAAATCCTAACTTAAAAAAAAAATGGTTTTTCGTTGTACCCTACTGATGTATCCAAATACACATAGCACTCCATTCAAAGCGAGCACTTTATGGAATCCAAACTTTGTTACAGCGTTCGACCTAAAGGACCTATCTTTTATTAGTAGTACCATGTACCTGAGAATGTCAGCTTGCAAGAATATCTTTGAGCATGTAAGGCTAGCGGAACTCTCCGTGGAGAAAGTTGTCTCCATAACAACTCCTAGATTGTGTGATTTCAGACTCAGAAAGATGGGCAATTTTGCCCATAAATCATATGTTTAAGTTTCATCTTTCTTCGTAAAATGATTTTTACCTCATGCAACAGATAATGGGTTTCTATAAAAAAGAAAAAAAATGTTTGATCAACTGGTTCATGCTGGTTCAATAAGTACCCATGAAATGACTAACCATCTTTCTTACCTTTCTCTAAACTATTAAATGTTCCTCAGTAAAGTGACGTTTATATATATCTTTACCACCTCAATACATTGTCTTCAGAGTGGTTTTCTCAGAAATTCAATAAGACCACAAATGACACCACAAATCTAGCTGTCTGATGTCACAACATTCTCGGGCAATGGCCCCACATGGAATACATTGGACGGATAGCATGTATCTCTTCGGTTAACATGGTTGAAGGATGATATGTACAGTATACTGTACATCAACTAACTACGCAGGAAGGTAGATTAAAAGAGGATATCAACGCTACGCTGAGTATCATCGAATCACGTGAGGTCAAGATTGACCCCAAGGATGTCAAGATTTATCGTCTTGGAAAAATGAGTCAAGGTATCAATAGACTTATTAAATTGGTTCTTGATTCACCAGCTAGTGCATTAAAAATCCTTATGACAAAACCAGTCTCAGGATCTCCTGAGTACAGTATTCGGTCTGATAAGACGAAAATGCAAAGGGATTATTTCCGTACAATCCGGGATGAATTACAGCAAAGACAACAAAGAGGTGAGTCCAACATACGAATCAAATACGTTAATGGTTCCCCAACCATCGTGAACGACCAAAAAAACTTGCAAAGATCCCACCAACAAAGTTAACAGCTTTATACCAAAATATTCGGGGCCTAAGATCTAAGTTGGCGAACTTAAGAATCAGTGCAATTAACATGGACTGTGATATTTTGTGTTTAACGGAAACAAATCTTTCAAGTGACATAAATGACTTGGAATTGGGTTTGATGGACTTCAAGGTCTACAGACATGATAGAAACAACTTAACCAGTGCCAAATCCTCTGGAGGTGGAGCTTTAGTAGCTGTGCCAACGGAGTTGATATCACATAGGTTGGAAGTGAACACTCTAGATATCGAGCAATTGTTTGTGCTTATTAAAGTTAAACAAACTAAAGTTATAGTTGGTTGTGTATACATACCACCTAACTCACCTGCTACCTCGTACACTGCTCACTGCGAGTGCTTGGAACGTATAGCCTATATTCACCAAGGTGTAAAAATTCTTGTTTTTGGCAACTATAACCTACCGAACTTAACTTGGCCGATAGATGAAAATAGGAACTGTTTAACTTCCTGTGCTCAACCCCTTGTGGACTCTATGGATTTTCTTAACCTAAGTCAAATTAATTCTGTGTTAAACAGCTATGGTAGGACTCTTGATCTCTGTTTTCAGATATAACTAATGCCACTATTGATAAATCAATCCCTCTCCTTCCCCCTGATGCTGCCTATCATCCCCCTTTAATTTGCACATTTTCTGTGGATCATTTAGTTTCCTATAACTCCAACTTTCCCCATTCTCATGTATTGTATCCTGGTGATAATGTAAACCCTGGTTTTGACTTTTCAAAATGTGATTACGCCTCGCTAAGTGCATTTATTGAGGATACAAACTGGCCAACTATATTGTGTAATAAGCCAGTAAACGAGGCTTTCTCAATTTTTTACTCCATTATGTATAGTGCCATCGAACAGTTTACGCCCAAAATATATTTTGGTAATAATTCTTATCCAAAATGGTATTCTAATGAACTTAAAGCACTAATAAAGCGCAAGAAAACATTTCATAGTATATATAAAACTACAATCACTGACTACACCAGTTTCTCAACCAGTAGGGCAGAATGCAAAAGAATGGCAAAAGAGTGCTATCACTCATTCATGAACAAACTTTCCTCTGATTTACCGGGAAATATCAAGTCTTTCTGGAACCATGTTAACTCCTTACGCAAAGATAATTCACCACCAAAAAGAACGTTTCTTAATGACAAAGTAGGTGAAGATCATTTGACAATTGCTGAACTCTTTGCTAGTTATTTCTCGAGTGTCTACACCAAGGATTACCCTAATGTAGCACCATCTTGTAAGTTTCCTTTAGAAATTAACTTTTGCTCATTATCAGTATCTGTCAATGAAATCGTCAGTAAATTAAAAAGTCTTGATGTATGTAAAGGTAGTGGTCCTGACAAAATTCCTCCATCAGTATTGAAAAATTGTTGCTCTGCTTTGTCTTATCCTCTTTATATTCTCTTCAATTTATCATTTAATGAGGGCACCTTCCCAGATATTCTAAAATCAAGTTACATAGTTCCTATTTACAAGTCAAAGGATAAATGTGATATATCTAATTACCGTCCCATTGCGATTCAGTGTGTTATAGCCAAATTGTTGGAAAGCCTTGTAGTTGACAGATTGGCACCATTATTAAAAAATATGTTGGTGCCAGAACAACATGGTTTCAGGCAAGGCATGTCAACTGCAACTAACTTATTGATGTTCACTGAGTACCTCATTGAAGGGCTTGGCAGAGGCTACCAAATAGATACCATTTATACAGATTTTGCAAAAGCTTTTGGCAAAGTGAATCATTACATTCTTTTACATAAATTGAGTTCATTGGGTATAAATGGAATGATGAGGAAATGGCTTCAAAGCTACCTGATTGGTCGTAAACAATTAGTAAAAGTTAAATCTACTACCTCACATTTGTTTGATGTTTGTTCAGGAGTTCCTCAGGGTTCTCACCTTGGGCCAGTTCTATTTTTGATTTTTATAAATGATATTAGCTATGCCATCTCTCCTATTCCACATTTAATATATGCCGATGACATTAAAATATTTACTGTAGTGAAGAACCCACAGGAATGTCACAAACTAAATGAATGTCTATTGAAAATTAGTGATTGGTGTGCCCAAAATTTTATGACCATAAATATAAAAAAATGTAGTGCAATCTCCTTCCATCATAAAAAATCTCCCACTCTATTTGACTATTCCATCAATGGTGAAGTTATACCTAGAATGGATGTAATCAAGGACTTAGGGGTTCTTATTGATGAGCGCTTAACTTTTAGTTACCATATCTCATCTGTTGTTAGTAAGTCTTTTCGTATGTTAGGCTTTATTACTAGGATTACTAATGAATTTAAAGACATTAATATATTAAGAAACTTATACATATCATTAGTTCGTCCTATTTTAGAGTATGATTCCATTGTTTGGAACCCACATTATAAAATTTATATTAATAGCTTAGAAAAAGTGCAAAAGAAATTTTTAAGAATTGTAAATTATTATGCTGGATTTTCAACACATGATGTCCCATATGCAGAAACAATGCAGATATTGAATTTAAAGCGACTTCATGTTCGACGAAATTTTGCTGAATTGCTATTCCTATATAATCTATGCAATGACTTTATTAACTGTCCATCCCTATTTCAATTGATCCCATTTAATGCCACATTTTCCACCACCAGAAGCACAAAATTATTCTATGTTAAATACTGTAGTAGAAATTTCACTTTTAATTCACCATTAACCAGGATCCCTCGACTATATAATTCCCTTATTGGCAACATTGATATTTTTAGCGATAAACATTCCATATTTAAGAAGAATTGTATTTTATCATTGTCGAACTCTGTCTGACCTCATGTTATTTGTGCAATATCTTTTGTTATAATATAATTCATATTCTAGTGGTCCTTTTCTCATGTAATACTTATTATTTTAAGAATATTTTATAAATTATTAAGAGTTATATTGAAAGAAATGTACATGCCTATTCTAAATTGGGTATATGCCCGTAATAAACAAATATTATTATTATTATTTTAATTGTTACAGCTGTAACATGACCCTCCGAGTCCCCGGCAAGCATCAGGTTTCATTGCCGTCATAATGGCCGAAGACTCGAGAGGGGTTGGGCAGTAATCGCAGCCACGTCCGACGCCCATCGGATGTGTGGCTACGCTGCAGTAGGGTCATGCGTCCGCAGTAGACGGAGTGACCCCAGGATGACGGCCTTCTGCATGCGTGCAACTAGTAATTCCGCCTGTGCCACGCAGGACGGAATACACTTGATGTTATTTAGCAGCGAGCCCTTAACTCCACCGAGCACACCTATGATGAGGACCACCAGTTTCACAGAGTGTCCGGGGTACATCTGTCGAAGTTCGAAAAGCAGGTCTTGATATTTCGTCCGTTTTTCCACCTCCTTCGCATCCATGTTAGTTTCAGCCGGAGCCGAAAACTCGATCACGAACATGGAGCGTGTGAGGTGGTGGAGGAGAACGATATCAGGCTTGGTCGCCTCCAACTTGATGGTGGAAAAGGAGTAATTCCACCAGATCGTGCATTTATCGTTCTCCACGACGGACTCAATATCTCCAGGGGCATAGGGCAGCACAGGTGTTTCATCGATGCCATAATGGTGTCGAAGATGAAAGTATAACACCCGTAGGGCCGCGTTGTGCCGAGCTAAATATGCTGACTTAGCGTAATAACTACAGCCGGAGAGAAGGTGACTCAAAGTCTCCGGCTGGGCTCGGCACGCCCTACATCTCGTGTCCGCAACCTCCGCCTTGAATATAATGCGGCGGTACACGAGTGTGTTTATGACACCATCCTGGCACGTGAGGACAAAACCCTCGGTCTCGGACTTCAGACCGGCGGAGCGTAGGAAGGCAAACGTTAGCTCCTTCGATAGCCCATGCTTTTCGATGTTTCGATAGAAACCTCCATGCATGGGCTTATCGGTATGCACCTTGAGCAAGGCCTTCTGCTCGGCTTTTTTATTTCGAGCTTGAGGACGTCTGCCTTCAATGACAAGATGGTCGTGTCATTGTCGCTTCCGTCGGATGACGGGTCGAAGTCGAGACCGGTTTCGTCCGCTGCCCTCTTTGCCGCCTGGAAGAGAAACGCCCCTGCTCCCGCACTCTTGTGATCACTCACGAGATTGAGCAGGGGGTCCCTGCTTTTCAAAACTCGGCAAGCTGTACCCAGGACAACTCTGTTGTGGAGACATTCCAGACTCAATAGTCCTCTACCACCTACATTGCGAGGGAGATACAATCTGGCGACGGAAGATTTCGGATGAAGACTTCTATAGATGGTCATCATCTTCCTCGTTCCCCTATCGAGGTTCTGCAACTCGTTGACGTTCCACTTCATGCATCCGAAGGTATACAGCAGTGTAGGAACCGCGAACATGTTCGTGGCAAGAACCTTGTTCTTGCCTGACAGCTCAAAACTCCAGATGTTCCTGAGAGTCTGTCTGTATTTGGCGGTGAGCCTTTCCTTCACTGCTGTAACCTCCTGCATTCGGCGCTGGGGGACGCCGAGATATTCATAGCTGTCATCGTCCTCGAGGTGACGAATGACGCTCCCGTCAATAAGTTGCACGTCTTCCTTGATCTCCGAAAATCTTCCTCTCGCCGAGTGGATGGATGCACACTTTTCCAATCCGAACTCCATTCCTATAGCCTCACTGTATTCCAGTACGGTGTCCAGGGCAGTGCGAAGGTCTTTCGCATTAGAAGCGTACAGCTTCAGGTCATCCATATAAAACAAATGGGTGACCTTATGCTTCCTGTCACCTGGAACACCACACATGTATCCTTTACCTCGTCGCAGCCTAAGGGACAGGGGTAGGAGGGAAATACAGAACAGTAGGGGGCTCAAGCTGTCGCCTTGAAAAACGCCACGGTGGTATGTTACCAACTCTGTGGAAACTGACCGCTTGCCTGAGGTCAGAACGAAGCGCGTTTTCCACAGTGGTAACAGGCGTTGGATGCAGGACACAACCTCAGGGTGGACTTTCATCAACTTCAGCATGGCGATCAATAGCTCATGCGAAGTGGTGTCAAAAGCCTTCTTGTAGTCCACCCAGGCCATTGATAGGTTTCGCTTATGCTGGATGGCATCCTGGCATATGCACCTATCAATGAGCAGGTTGTCCTTGCATCCCGCGATTCCCCGCTTTGAGCCCCTCTGCTCGTACACCTCCTCCCAAACCGGCTGGACTTGGTGTAGGATAAGGTCGCTCAAGATCGAGGTGAACGCCTTATATACAGTGTTGAGGCAGGTTATAGGGCAGTAGTTCTTTGGATTGGACAAGTCTCCCTTCTTAGGTATTAAAACCGTGCGTCCCTCAGTCAGCCAAGGTGGAATTGGTTTTCCACCATTTAGAAAGGACGTGAAGATTCTGGCGAGGTGTTGGTGGGTGGAAGTAAATTTCTTCCACCAGAAGTTATTCACGGCATCCATTCCTGGAGCCGAGAAATTCTTCTTGCCAGAGAAGGCCTTCTTCACGTCACTTTCGGTGACTGAAAGAGGTCCATCCACATCTTGTAGGTGGCGGTCACAAACCTCTTTAAAGAGGCCTATGGCCGGAGTGTCTCCGTTGAATGGCTTCGACGTTTCGTATATTTCCTTCCAGAAACGTTCAACCTCTTGGACGGGTGGCGGAGATTCAACAACAGGCGGAGGTGGTCGAAAGAGACGGGACGGCTGAAGGAGAAAGGTGGCATTTTCTCTCACGCCCCTACTCCTCTTCAGGACTTTTTTCCGGGCCGTGGTGAGTGCCCGTACTCTATCGACCGCGTGCTGCTTAATGGTAAGCAGCACGCTTTTATTCAGCGTGTGATGGTTGTACCTGAGACTGCGCGCTATGCGCCGAACTTTAGGAGTGAAAGCTCGCCCAGATGCGATGTATTCCATCACACACTGAATTCTCGACGCCTGTTGTCTCGCCTGCGTGATCTTGGCCTCCAACTGTTCCAGCCTTTTTTCTGCTTTTTCCTCCCAAGAGGTGTTCTTTTGGGAGTGAGCCATGATTTTGGCAGCAGCGTAGACCACGCAATTGACCGTCCATAGGTCCGACGTCTCTGTCAGGATTTCGTCGATGAGGCCATTCAAACGGGAAAGGTGATTACCCCGCAGAGAGATTTTTTGGTGGATATCTCTCGGCCTAGGTTGTCCATCATCATAAGATATTGTGCTTAACAACCGCGTTCGTAGTTCAGCGACGGCCTGACCAGCTTCATCTCCATTTGGCATAGACTGCGGCATGAGTGCCGTTCTAGCCTCAGGTGGTGCAGAGGCTGCCTGTGTCGGGGAGAGTGGTCTGGCCGGTGGTGTGTTCCTCTGAACTGGCGGTTGGTGGAGAGTTTCCTTTTTTCGCAGGTGGTTGGCATAATCGCGCAGATTCTGCTGCGATAGGTGGTCGTGTTCTGGATGCATCTCACACCACAAAGAGTGCATCCTTGCCCTATACCCCCTGCGTTCGGGCTCGCTGGCAGCATGGCATGCGAGGAGGTCGCCCCTTAGGGTTTCCATCCACTGCATCCGGGCTCCCGTTACGGTGGTATTTGTATTGCCACACCCAACTGTACTAGGGCCCCCATCCGAGAGGGGCCGGTTGTGGGTGGCTTTCTCTGTTTTCCTATTGGGAACCAGTTTTACTGCGTGTAGGGTGGTTAGCCCCACACGTAGACGTCCACCATTAGCCGGCAAGAGCCGTTGCCAGGTACGCCACGTGGAGGCTGGTGGTCCGGATTTCGTACCCTTATTATTATTATTATTATTATATGAACTGTATGTATAATAGTTGAAGTGCAGTTTTTGAGATTCTTTTGCCACTTTTTATATTACTGTTTATGTGACGCATTTCTCAACTGAAAGTCAGTAGTCTCAGGGATAATTTTTATTGTTGTTCCAGGTGTGAAATAGCGGCTGGAAATTCAATTGATAAACAGGATGGAATTGAAACTGCAGGATTTTATATTGAAATGGGGACTGCTCAGGTAAGAAGAAAATAATGAAATTTATCTTTCTGCTCTTAGATTTCTGTCACCAACTGATAAAATAATTTTTCCTTAGGTGTGGCTAATTTTCTGGGTTGTTCTCCACGCCGATACATCTTCATACTTTTATAATGTATTGATGTGGAGGACATCCAAGAAAATTAGCCATGCCTATTCCACCACTCCGCGGAAGTGTCTTCTGTTCATTCCTTCTCTGCTGGTGGGTGAAACTGCCCTGTCGCAATCTCATGGCGAACTCTATGGGCTACTCCTGGGGGTTTTCTTTCATATATAACCCTGCTGATTCCAGTGTTCTCTTAGTAGACTAGGTAGCATGGTGGTCTGTGCATTAGGCACGACATCGAAAGGTCTGTGGTTCGATCCCCAGCCTAGTCGAATTTTTTTCACTTGGAATCAGCCATCATTCTATCTTCACGCCACCATTGGGTCAACACATCTTGTGTGTTTCCTATCCTATTTTTTTCACCCTCTGTTTGTACAAAATATTTAAAGAGGTAATGCAGAATGAGGAGAGAGGCAGAAAATACAATAACCAAACCCAACTATCTTCAGTAAAACCTCTTCAAATGGACACCGTTGCCATGTGCACACCTCTAACTTATGCACAGTATTCAAATCCTGGGCTGAGATTCATGCGACTTTGCTTGGCTAAGCCTTCTAACATACACACTACGTTTACCAATTGATCTCAGATCGGTCTGAGTTCTGACCAATCTGAAGGTTCAGCAGGGAGCTGACTCAGATCACCTGGTTTACAAACACGGTTTGAAAATATTGATATTGAACTATCGAATTCAGTAGTTTGAATTATTTTGAGATTTCCAGCGTATTTCAACCACACACTTCTCTCCTTTCCCTTCTTACAACAAGTCACGCTGTAAATGATATCGATTATATTTTGTTTACCATTGGTAACCAAAAGAAGAACGATGAGCGCCACGCTCCGATCTCTTCTGATCGAAATGAGATCTCAGACCGGTTAGGGAAAGCAGGCTGACTTGGCTCGCTTCTCAGATCGATCTGGCCAGCTCGTTCCATTTACCATACCGAGCTGAGCCGGTCAGATCGATCTGAGATCGATTGGTAAACATAGTGACAGGCACTACAACATAAGGCAACAGACACGTTTAGGAAATATTTTTTTTCTAAAACAGGCCTATTTTCGTGGATATCTTTAAGTCTACATTACTATTTAAAAATTTGTATATTCTGGACGTCAGCAGAAGTCTTAGGCGGAACCTTGTGGAAAACTTTAGCAACAAAAATTGTTAAATAAGGCACTTTGTTCTATTCCGCACTTTTATTTTATTCTAAACTGAGCCTGGTGTCGGTACTATGTACCACCTTGATTGTGGTACATAGTGCTGAAACTATGGTCGGTTTGGAGTCAAATAAAAGTTTGAAATAGAACCTAGTGTCTTATTCATGGATACTATTTATAGTATCCATGGTCTTATTAAACAATCTTTGATTTTTATAGTCTATTACAATATTTTTAAGTTTTGTGGCAATTTGTAATGGTAATATGTGTATGTTTCCTATTATAGTTTCATGAAAAAAACTTTTTAGGTAGGTAGTCATAAATTTCTTTCAGGTTTTGATACATCACCGTCATCGATGAGACAGAATGTATGTATCAGTGTGTTTCTTAATCCTCTAAAGGCCTGGTTACATGGTACATGAGAATGTGCAAGTTTCTGTACATTTTTGTGAATGGTTTCATGTACAGATTCTTGTACATTCTCATGGACAAGATCAATGAATAGGTGGCTACACGGTATATTTTTTCGTACAGATTTTCGTACATTTTTAGATGCGCATTATGCGTTTTCGTTTGTTTTTCCTCATTTTAAACCATAGACGTGATATTTAAACCAATTTTTTGCAATGGATACGACACATTTACTTGTCAATTGGCTTGTGAAAATGTGAATGTGTCATTTGCGTCGTCTGCCACCAGGTGTCTCTGTAATAAGGTCAACTTGTACGATTGTCTGAACGAAATTAGAACTGGTTCTATTTTCTGTTCAGACATTCATACAATCATATATTTTCGTGTGGTTACACGGTGAATTTTCGCGTTCATTCAGACATTCACACATTTTCTTGTACATTCTAATGTACCGTGTAACCAGGCCTTAACTCAATGACACGTCTCAAATGAAGAAATACGTACATATTCTTATATGGACCACTGCTGGCCGTAAGATAGAGGTTTTAATGCATGCTTAATATTTTTATATTAAAAGTTCTTGTGTTCTTGCATTGAGAAAGATTCAGGATTTTTGATAGTTGCATTACTGCTGTTTTTGAAACTAAGCTAATGGTATTTATAACTTCCATCATTTCTTTAATCATTTACACAGTTTGGAGCATGGGCATCCTGGGCATGTTGGGTAGGACTTTCAGTGTGTGCACTCCTCAAACTCTGCAAATATCACCAACTGGAGAATATAAGAGTGAGCATGTACAGGGAGAGACAAAGACTTTTAAATGGTGGAGGGGGAGGAGGAGGGAATGATAGAGAGGGCAGAGATCAGCCTGATGGTGCGGAGAAGGATGGTCCTGATGAGGGTGGTGGTGACAGCTTGCACATTCCACCTGATGAGGTGCACCCCGGATCTTCATTCTCTAACCCTCAATCTGTTTAATCATTAGATGATTGTTCCTCATTATTTCCCTCAATAAAATAAAGGCATGCTGATTGGAGGACCAGAATATACCAGAAAGTCTTCATGGCACGACTTTTCAGCTTGCCTTTTATATATAAAAGGCTGTGATGTGCTTTATGAAATTTGTTATTTCTATCAATGCGTTTTGTAGAATTTTATATTGATATATAGATCAAATTATGAGTTACATTGAATGAGTGTTGATGGATTATGTGTGAATGCTAGGACTATGTGTGAATGCTGGAACAAAATGAATCTTTCACGCATTAAACCACTATGTATGTATGCATGTATATGTGGTTCTTACATTACAGGAATTTTGTAATCCAATGAAATCAAATAAATGACATTACATATATTTTTAAGATAAGTCAACCACGCAATCTCTCTTAAGTTAGTCATAAATATTATTGTCTATAAATGGATACATTTATTGTAATGGGGTGCATTATGTTTAACTCCACTATTTGAAATGAAATTGTTCCAATTTCAATTTTTATTTGTCCATTTTACCATGTATACTTTTCAAATAAAAGATGTTTTGTGAAGTATTTCTGTAACTCTTGGGTTATTAATGAATCTACTGTTTACGATAGATTTCACAAGCTTTTTTTCTTGTTCTTAAGTTTAAGTACCTACTACTCAAATTGACTCCTTTGAAATTTAAACGGCCCATTTGATTGTCTTATGTCTAGCGCATCATATCTCATATGGATTCTGTTTCTTGTTTCCCTTGAGTCTTTAAATTTAATATTTATATAAAGCCACTCAAAGTAATACACATACATAGTACGATTAGTAGTAGTAGAATATGCTTTCAGATGCCATCTTCTTTTTTGAAGACTATTATTTTTTAGGTTAGCATAATTACTTCTTTTTGCTAAATGCACCTTTTGCCTCGGCTATTCTACTTCTTAGTTTAAAGTTTTATTAATTTATTCTCTTATTTTATCCTTCTCCAAAAACATCAATTTAATTATCAATGGTATCAGCGCAAGGGTGTGTACTCAGGGTCTGAAAGGGAGGGGCAGCTAATGTTAGATCATGGATCAAAGGGGTTGGTATAGTGGCAAGGTGTAAGGCAACAAATACCTACTTCTTATAAAATACAGCTTAAGGTTTTTTTAATTGTTTAGTGACATAAGTCACTAAACAATTTCTTTATTATATTATTATTACAATTCTTATACACGCACAATTTAATTCTAAAAAAAACTTTATTCCCTCTTCTATTTTAGATTTTGAGCTACTAGATATTGCTCCTCGCTGGGTGCGCCCATGTCTCAAGGTCTTCCTGACCATCAGCTTGGCCAGCAATGTCGTCGGCACAACTCATGTATTTTCTTTAGCAATTTATTATAATACCTGTCAATAGTTCTACCTTTACTTTTTATGAGCTTCTTCCAATTAAAGGTTTAATTAGATTTAGATTAAAGGTTTCCCTTATCTAACCTAACGTCTGGACTTTAAACAGGATAAAGCGAAAGAGATTTCACAACGCCTAACCCGACTGCGATTCGAATGTCGCGGTGAAATAATACCTATTTTATGTGCGCAAACTTTTTGCTTAACGATTCCTCTTTATAAATTCTTGTTTGTCCAAATTTGTTGAAGTCCAAACCTGACTTCACAAAATTCGAATCCTACGGTGAGCTCTTGACACCACGTCCACGGGTAATGTGAAAAATTCTGCAGCACCAAAAATTATTGCGGACTGACGCAATGAAATGCGACGATCGGCTTCCGCATTCGCGCGACGTGTTGTGAGAGGTGATGTGGGTTACACGGTGTAACATTTTTTCATGATTTCTGAACATTTAATTCCGTATTTAGACTAGTAGACACGGTAAATAGTCGACGGAAAATGGATAACGGCGTCCAGAATAGTTTGTCAGATTTATCCCTGTCGAATACTACGGAAAAAGATGAAGCCGAGGAAGATGTAGTGAATCCTTGGAACGTGTCTACCAAGTCGGCAACGGGCATTGATTACGACAAATTGATCAGTAAGATTTAATGTGTAGCTGCGAATGTTTACTCCACATTTACAAGGCCTGCCTAATGCATATTCTCATTATCGTCTATTGCAGAAAGATTTGGGAGTTCGAAAGTGGATGATGAGCTAATAGCAAGGTTTGAAAAATTAACTGGGAAGAAAGCTCATCACCTGCTACGCCGAGGTATATTCTTCTCTCACCGTGATATGCACACTATTCTAAACCATTATGAGCAAGGAAAGCCGTTTTTCTTGTATACTGGTAGAGGACCGTCATCAGAATCAATGCATGTTGGGCACTTAATATCTTTTATTTTCACTAAGTAAGTTGTCGGTGAAGATATAGCTTAAGTTTGGGATACCCATGAATAAATTTGAATATTTAAAGCTAACTGGTCTCATATTTGCGCTGTACAGGTGGTTACAAGATGTATTTGATGTTCCTTTAGTCATACAAATGACTGATGATGAAAAATGCCTCTGGAAGGATATCACTTTGGAGGAAGCTAATAGATTAGCTTATGAAAATGCCAAGGACATCATTGCATGTGGATTTGATAAAGATAAAACTTTCATTTTTTCTGACCTAGATTTTATCGGGTAATTATTTTGTCTTGAAGAGAGTGAGGCACATTCTCTACCTATCGGCAACTTTGGTTTTACTTATTATTATCATTTTTTATTTTAAGGCAGTGTCCTGAATTTTACCGGAACATGGTCCGAATCCAGAAATGTGTGACTTTCAACCAGGTGAAAGGAATTTTCGGTTTTGGTGATAGTGATGTGATAGGAAAAATTAGTTTTCCTGCAATACAAGCCGCACCGTCTTTCTCCACGTCGTTTCCATTTATATTCAATAAGGCCAAAGTTCCATGTTTAATTCCTTGTGGAATCGATCAGGTAATTTTTTTGTTATTTTGTGGACTTCTGCAATCCTTATTTTTTGTTCAATCTTCTCTGGTACGTCATTAATCACCCATCTATTTTCATATTGTTGTCTTTGAACATGAAACTATTATTTATTTTCTCTCTGTGATTCAGGATCCATACTTTAGAATGACGAGAGATGTAGCTCCAAGAATTGGTCTACCAAAGCCTGCCTTGATTCATTGTTCTTTCTTCCCCGCTCTGCAAGGAGCTCAGACAAAAATGTCTGCAAGTGATCAAAATACCTCTATTTTTCTTACGGACACCCAGAAGCAAATAAAAAACAAGGTAAGAACAAATAAAATGCCAGCAGCATGCTTCTGTGTACATCAGTACTATTTTTTCCTCAATATGTTTTTCTTCTTGTATTTGGATCAAATTTAAATTACACCTACCTAGTAATGCTACATCAAATTTTGTTCCAATCAGCACTAGACATTTTCAAAATCCGAGACCCATTTTGCGATAATCTGTATTGAGGAGATATTCTTCGCCTAGCAGATAGGCTGCAGTCCAGTAAACTGTTGCCTGCAAACATTGGCAAAATATAACACTGGAATCATTGGATATTTGCCAAACACTTTGATAAATTTTGATGCAGAAACAAACTTATTACCCCTGGAAAGTTGGCGTACACAACTCTTCTCCCACTCCACCCGACTTCCCTCATAATCACTCCCCACCGAGTGTTCATAATTTGGTTACACTCATGATTCAGTACCAGTTATTGTTATTTCAAACTGATTTTTTCCCTACACATTTAAAAAATAACCATTGGGCCCTACGGATTACCCCTACAACCCAGACAGCACAAATTTGGAAATATTACTGTATTACAGTAATTTTACAATTGTATTACAAAACTAGGGTATTCGTATTCCAATTGTATTACAATCGTAATACTGTGTCAAATGTCCGCTAATACAATTGTATTACTAGGCGTATTACAGAGCCAAATTACAATAGTTTTACAAAATGACGAATTTCTTTCGAAACTACCAAGGTGGAAATTTCTTGCTCTGTAACTGGAATAGAACTATGTAACTGGTCTGTATGAAGACTTCTGTCTTCCATGCTTCTGTAACTGGGAATGAATTGAAACTAACTCCACAGCCGAGTTGCACCCCAGCTACAAACCAGCAGGGATATGGAACTGGGGTATCTTGTCCTTGTTAAAATTTGGCCCTACTTCAAAACTTTGATCATCAATCTAGAAAATTCTTGTGTCTTTGGCAATGAAATTTTTATTTATGGAGGCAAAATTGTAACCATCGAAATAATTTTCTTTCCTGGATACCAAAATAAAAATATCATATATTTCAATTAATATTTCCGCACAATCAGAATTTCACTGACAATATGCGATGTGCATTACTTCAACCTACTGCCTATCTAACTAACTTCGCATGTCTCGACATATATAATGCCTATCGATGTTTACTCGCAATTAAAAGTTGCGTTCCTAGAAAGTCTTATATATGTGGCCATTTCCGTGCGTCAAAGTGACTTCGAGAACTAATTTTTAAAAGTCAATGCCGTTATATTTCGAGGAAATACCATCCAACTATACGATAACCGTTACAAGGCTTGAATTACTTGAAACCTATGTTGCCACATAGGATGACTACAAAGTCAATATTAATGAGAACAAACTAGATTATTTCCATAAAACATACGTTTTTTTACATTTGAATTAAGACGTGACTTATCCAATTGTATTACAATCGTAAAATTTCCGGTAATAACTTTGTATTACAGAGCCTAATTACAATCGTTTTACAAACTGAAATATGGTGGTAATACAGAGCCAAATTACAATAGTTTTACAAAACAGAATCTCTTTCGTATTACCACGCAGGTAATACGAAAGAAATTCAGGAGGACTTGCGTAAATGTTACAAACATGAATAAACATACTATGTATTTTCATAGTTACGAATGTGGAAAGGAGAAAAATGATGACTATACCAATAAAAGCATAACAATAATATAATGACCAACAGAAATTAATTACGTAAAGCTATCAATGTAGTGTTTACTCGATCTCCGAATTGTTTGCAAGCTTCCCATTGATGCCAAATTTTCGGTCGAAGGATGATCCACAGGCTAGCATGCGATGAATGTTTAGAAGTTGAATGGCAATTAATGGCAAAATATCTTGATTTTACCATGATTTGGCGATAGTAGCTCGTGATAAAGCGTCCACAGCAAAGATTATACCTAGTATTCTTGGATTACACATAACAAAGGTAATACATACGTATCATACGCAGTACGCATTATGCTGGACAAAAGAAGTACATAAACACCTAATGCGCACAAAGCCTTGTATTATTTTCGGCCTTACAAATGTAATACAATGGGTTTACAAATTGTATATTCCTGGTATTTTGATGCCGTATTACAATAGTATTACCAATGATTTGTTCGAAAGATGCTGGAATACATTTGTATTACAAATTTTTTCCAAAAATTATACAATTCGTAACTGTACAAGAGATTTACCATTTGTATACCAGCGGCTGTGCTGTCTGGGAAGTGGTTATGTCCTCATACCGCAACGGCACAGTGTTAATAAGATTTTCAGTCTTTACACTTCAGCCTGAGTCATTTGGGCCTTACTTGTTGAAGAGGGAAATTAGGAGATGAGTAATGCAGAAATCCTTTTTTTCAGTCAGAAAAGTACAAATTCAATGGCGCAATAAAAAATATGGGCATTCTCTGGTGCTTCAGCGGGAAATTCTATTTAAATGAAAGGCAGTAAAAAAGTGAAGTGGTTAGAATGATAAATTTAATTATTCTTTTAAATGTTTGTCAGCGCAAAGTAATGCCAGATTTTGATGGCATTTTTATACTTTGGTGGTAATCTCCCTATGTTCCTACATACATGTATGTGTTCTTGGTGTTAATTTATAAATTTGCAATTGGTTTGATATCATGTCCATGTTGATCTCCTAATGTTGTATTGGTAGAAGTAACTGTGTGCTCCTTGAAGGATAACCCATGCCAGATTGATGAAATAACTATAGCCGTAAAGTATAGAAATAGTGCATATTTATTGATATTCTCCTCTTCACAAATACTTAAATTTTATTTATAGATAAATAAGTATGCCTTCTCTGGTGGACAAACTACGATTGAGGAGCACCGTCGGCTTGGAGGGAACTGTGATGTTGATATATCGTATCAGTATTTGACATTCTTCTTGGAGGATGATGCCAAATTGGAGCAGATTAGAAAGGTAAAAGACTTTTTCTTGTGAAATATTGGGTAAATATGAATTTGCATCTCGGCTGGGAAAATCTCAATCTCACTTCCCCTTCATGATTCCTCTCCAAATTCACCTCATTTCTCATGCACATCTTGTCCTTTTAAGCTTCTGTTGTTACCACTTTCCCCGATTTCTCACAACATGGCAACCACTTAAATGTAAGATTTGCCGTCTCTCCCCTTCACCATATTCCAAAAATTTGCGGTTTTAGGGTGAATTAGGTGAAATTTTTCATGTTAGGAATGATAAAAAATTATGCGGATTTCATAAAAGTTGGTATATTCACGACCCAGGTTTCAACACATTATGTCATCTTCAGGTGAAAATACAAAGTTTTAAGTCAATATATATAGAATGAGTGGAGGAGAATTGGGAGGACAGGGAGACGGGGGTGGTTGGGACGGAGAAGGGAGGAGGGATTGGGTAGTGGGAAGGGGGGATGTGTGGAAGGAAGGAGCGGGGGGGGGGGGGGGGTGGAATAGGGTTGGTGGCAAGGTGGGGTGGGAAGACGTGTGACTGTGCTTTGAGGTCCGTTGCATTGCAGGTGCGTCATCCTCTTGGGCGTAGGGTCGCTGGTGTGGTCACCACTATCTGGCTTTCCGAGGGTCCTCAGGGAAGTCCGGCGGAGGGAGGGGTGGGGAAACGGTTCAGCTTCCTCATGCCTGTGTCTGTCTGCAACCAGACAGATTCAGGCATGCACTATTTAAAAAAAAAGTCTTTTGTCTATATTCACCCGCACTCACACAAACAAAAAAAATGTTTTTATTCAAAAATTGGGGCACTTAGTTCACTGGGAGGGAGCACACACACTCACACAAAAAAAATGTTGTTGTTCATGAATTGGGGTACTAACACTGTTTATAAGTTCACTGGGAGGGGCACTCGCACTGCTCTCCTACTGTCTTTCATGCAGCCAGCGACAGGGAGGCGAGGGACAGGATGCCAGTCTGTGTGCCCGCTTTAGGCCGACACGATCGCTGCTTCCGCTTGTTGGCGACCCGCCGCTTCTGATTCATCCTCCTCACCGCCGTCAAGCGTTTAGGAGGCATCGGCGCATGACATCGGGCGATCAGGACAGCCAAGGGCAGAGAAAGTACGGGAGGCGCTCCTCCCACCGGGGATACAGGGAGAGGAGGTCTCGAAAGGATAGGCTATCCTTCCGGATTCTCCCCGTCCCCCACATCGTCCCAAGGGTTCTCCACCATGCCGCCTGGTGTCGGTGGCCGTTCCGGGGTGCGGGGAGGGCCATTGTCTTCCCCCCAGAAACCGTCCATGGTGGAGGGTGGGTCCAGCTCCCAGATGGGGTCCTCTAGCAGCCGGTCCCATTCCATCGCGGCGTCAGACCGATCTGAGGTGGGGGTGTCACCCGCCCCTCAACTCCGGTCCATGTCTCGTCCCGGGGTGGGCAGTCGTTCCTGGGTGCTGGGTTCCTCGAGATCCTCAAGGGTGTCCCCAAAAATCTCAAGGAAGCACTTCACAGAGCGCCCTGGGTCCATCTCTGGAATGATTTATTAGTGGTGGTTAGGACGTCTGGGGAGAGGCCTGAGGTTGTATGGTTGGCCGACACAGGGACCTTGGGCAGGAGAGGGAGGGAGTGGCGAGGTTGTAGTTGCCTCCGGAACAGAATCGAGCGGAAACTCTGAAGGAAAATTGGAAATGAATGTTGGGGGAGGGTTGGGTGGGGGATCGGGAGGGAGTGGCTAAACATTACGTAAGTGGGCGGTGAACTTGCGGCCATTCTGTAGGTTCTCGATTTCCACTGTTACCGGGCTGCGAATTTTGATCACCTTATAAGGACCAATCCATTTCGAAAGTAGTTTTCGTGAGCGGCCAGGAGATGGAGCCATATTGCGCAGTAGGACCAATTGGTCCACTTCGAGTTGAGGAAGAGATAGACCTTGATTATGGCGGCTGCGTTCCCTCTCTATATTGTAAGTGTTCAGTTCCGTCAAAGGAGTGAAGCGTCCGGCCAGGGTGGGTCATCCTGGACCGCGGGTCAGTGTCTCAACGCCGTCCATCCTCTCTTGACACCCAGGAAGGTCACCACCCCCTGCCCCCTTCACCTCTCCCTGCCCCCCTCTCACCACCCCCTGCTCACCCATTTCCATCCCCTGCACCCCCTATTTTTCCACCCACGCACCCCCTTTCGCCACCCCTTGCACCCTAAAATTGGGTATATAAGGAGAAGACGGTAAGACCCGGAGAGTTCATCCCCACCCATACCATGGCTCTGTCGGCCTCCAGCGCCACAAGCCTTCCCCCGCTCCTCGGCTAGTCGGCGAGAACTGCAAGACTGCCCTGCCCGAACTCCCTCTCCGCTCCCGGCCAGTCGGCGAAAGCAAGACTGCCATCCGCCCTGCACCCTCCGCTCCCGGCCAGTCGGCGAACGCAAGACTGCCATCCGCCCGGAGGAGGGAACAGATCCGTGGGGTTGGAAAGAAGAGATGACAGCTAGTCAGGATAAATTGTGGGATGAATTTTGTATAGCAAGAGCTGCGACTGTGGGAAAGACAGAAAATCAAAGTGTGACCACGATTAGAGGTGCTTCAATCCGGCATAGGATGATTTGAGGGGAAAAAAGAGGAAGAGTGCGAAAAAGATGAAGTGTGCGTAGAAAGGGGAACCGCGACTGTCGAGGATGGAAGAGAAAGTGAGGAGGCAGGCGATGTTGCTAGTGGGTTATCAGAAATCAGTGACTCTGTGGAATTGTTTATGAGTTTACGATTAGAGGGGAAAAAAGAGGAAGAGTGCGAAAAAGATGAAGTGTGCGTAGAAAGAGGAACAGTGACTGTCGAGAATGAAAGAGAAAGTGAGGAAAGTTTTAGTTTACGTAAAAGGACTCTGATGAAACCTCTGGGCGAACCGTGGCCTCATATAATTGTGAAAAAGAAAGTGGCTCCCAAACAATGTGCATTGATGGAAACCCTAGGACACCCCTTATGTCGATTGAGCAGTCCGACAATATCACTGGGCAAGGAGTAATCTCTCCAGTGGGTGAAGAAGATACTGGCTCAGAATTGCTATACATTACTGAAAATTTTAGGATACCTCATATGTCTATTATGCTATGTTGGGTGAGGAATTATAAGTTAGCGAATCGGGAAATTTTAATTACAGAACGCGATTATGTACTACCATCAATAGCGAGAGGGTCGAAGGAAGGAATAGCTCGTATTTTACTTTATAATGATGGACTCATTGACAGAGTTTTTAAGAAAGGGTTTACCATAGACGTCGAACCGTTTTGCGAGGAAATACTCTCCACAGGCATAAATGAAACTCATATTGAAGAAGCAGAAATGTGGCCCGAAGAACCAACCGAAGAAACTCTAGTATCACTATTTGATTTTAATGGCGTGCCTGAAGAGGCAATTGACTCACTAAAGTCGCTTATTTCAGAATTTTTGACGTTCTTGTTACTGAAAACAATCCTCTAGGGTGAACACGTCTAATTAAGCATTCCATTGATGTGGGTAATGCAAAACCCATCAAGAAACCACCGTACCGCGTTCCTCATGCACAATGTACATTTTTGGATAATGCTATCAAGGAAATGCTGCAATAAGGCGTAATATCTCCATCCACTAGCCCGTGGACAGCCCCCCTCCTCTTAGTAAGGAAGAAATCTTCGGGAGATGAGCCAGTTCAATATCGTCCGTGCATTGAACAGCGTGACTAAAAAGGAGGTATTCCCACTCCCTAACATGGAGGAAATATTTGACCCATTGGGAGTCTCACGCTTCTTCTTCACAATGGACCTGTGCACTGGCTATTGGCAAGTGGAGATGGATGAGCAAAGCAAGGAAATTAGCGCATTCAGCACCCCCCAAGGCCACTTCGAATGGAATAGAATGAGCTTCGGCCTTGCTAATGCTCCGTCCACTTTTATGCATCTCATGACAAAGGTTTTAGATGGTCTAATTTTGCACGGGTGCGTCTTCTTTTTAGATGATATCCTCCGCTATGATTGGACGTGGGAAAGTCATAATGCCGGGCTACTATAAATTTTCTCCCGAATCAGGAGCGGGGTGCCGGTAACGGTGAACGCGGCCGAGTGCAAAACCATGGAGCTAATGTGGGATACAGAGAGGATAGTTAGAGAGCAAGCCAGCTGCCCAGAGCTCGAAAAATTTAACGTCTTGGCAAAGCAGCATGACCTTAATTATTTCTACGATGCGTCTGGTATTCTGTGTAAAGTAAATATCACACAAAGTGGTCCTCAACCTGTCACTTGCGCTCCTCGCTCGATGAGAAGTCATTTTAAAGCGTTGTCATGATGCACAGTTAGCGGGACATTGTGGACTAGACAAGACGTCGTTCAGAGACACTTCCATTGGAACGGATGTTATTCTGACACACGACTTTGTGCAAAGGTGCAAAAAGCGCAAGGCTCAACAACAGTCTATTCCCATTCAACCAGTTACCGAAGCCACTTATGCTTGGGAGAAGCTTGCATTAGATTTAATTGGACCCCTGCGTACCTCAAGGAATGGCAATATTTATATACTGACGTGTCAAGATTATTTTACTCGCTAACCCGAAGCTGTTGCCATCCCAGATCAGTCCACAAAAACAGTTGCGCGTGCATTTGTGGAGAATGTGATTTGCCGCCATGGGGTCCCTAAATACTTACTTACAGATAGAGGATCAAATTTTACTTCCTGTCTTATGAAAAATGTCTGCCAAATTTTGAAAATAACGTCCATCATTACTTCCCCGTATAATCCGTCCGCGAATGGGAGATTAGAAAGGGCCCATCAGTTTTTTGCTAATGTTATTTCACACTACGTTTCCCAGGATCACAGCGATTGGGATGAGCACCTGAGTTTTGCCCTTTTTGTCTTTCGCAACACAAAGCACAGGATTACTGGCTACACTCCTGCATACTTATTGTACGGGCGGGAATTAACTATGCCATGGAATTCTATGGACTACATTCTGTCACCCAAGGAATCGCTCGCCCCGACCTCGGAGTCCGAAAGGGGTTGGAGGGAGGTGGTGGCCCTGGAGTGCCCAAGAACGTGTGAACGCTGCTGATGGCCTGGCCACGTGTGGCCCGTGGCGACGCAGTCCTCAATTTCTTGGTTCACATACTCTCTGGACGCCCCAGAAATCTCTTTACCACAGTTCTTACCAAGATGCTTTTCAAGTAAATTCATCACAACTCGACTTCCTAACAGCATTTCTTTATTTCTACTCTCTTTTTTGCCCAGATATACATTCCCTTCTAAAACATAACTGCTCGGACTCACCAATACCCAAATTTTTAAACCCCATTTGTTGGCTGGATTTTTACTGACAAATCTGTGTCAACTCTGGTTTTTTTTATTTTTCCCGTGGGAGTTTTTTCATGTATAGCGCTTGCCATCCACTCTCTGTACAGGCTCTTCATGTTCGCTTTGAATGGTCTTTTTATGCAAACGTCAAATGGCTGCAACATAGACGTCATGCCACCTGGAATTGTCATCTGGTCAGGCTTTCCCTCTTGTAGCCTTTGTTTTACAGGTTCTTTAATATGCCCACGAAAACTGTCGAGTACTAACTTGCTCCACAGCCATAGTAAGGCACCAGGACGGAATTCCCACACACATTTAATCCAATTTAAGACCATATTACTGTCCATCCAACCATTTTCTTGCTATTATACCGGCTGGAAATATCACTTTCTCAGGTAGATTTTTTCGTTTAAAAATAACATAAGATGGGAGTTTTTTCCCATCTGTCAGTACTGTCAACATCACTGTTCATCGCTGTTTTTTATAACCACCACTTCCTACTTGTACAGACTTCTGGCCAATTTCATTCACAGTTGTTTCTGACGGCATTCTTAAGTACACTGGTGTTTGGTCTGCATTTCCAATTTGTCCCAATAAGTAGCAATGTTTTTTCCTCAGCTGAATTACATACCTCTGAAAGCTCTCCATATTATCTTCATATGCATCATGTAAGCGCTGGGAAATCATTGTCCTTCTCCTAAGTGAGTCTGTTTCTGATAAAAAATCATTTTAACCATACTCCGCTCGACTTAAAGTCTGCCGGAGCAACAGGTAATTCTCTCGCTATTTCTCTTGCTTTCACCTGGCACATTTCTGTTGACACTGCATAAGCATACTGTCATTGATCAAAGATGTATGAAGCCAGTTGCTTTTCTAGTTCAGGGTATTTTGCACTTATACCCCTAAAAGCTTTCATACTTTTTTTGCAGAATGCAGTTTTTCCTTCATCCTCCTCCAGTTTCTGATGCACGATTTAGATACACCATATTTCCTTCCAGCAGCTCGATTTCTTATTTTTTCGGCATTACTTATAATATGTAGTTTTGTACTCACAGGATACGATCACAATTTCACTTCAGAATTCATTTTGAGGGTGGTAACTGCAAATGATTATTTAAAGTGCCAAATGACTCACACTCTTTTACTTCTCTCACGCATGGTGTGGATACCACTGAGAGAAAAGCACATATAGTAAGAAGGTACAATCTCTGAGCATACGAGTCTTGCCACTATGTAACAAATACTTTGTTGTGACTTTACAATGTAGCTTTAATTTGTACACAAAAGTAGCTATCTATTACCTGAGAAATGTTGCTACAGATATGTGATACCAAAACAAACTCCTATTAAGATTTGAAAAGATTTAAAGGTGCCACACACCCTTGCTTCAGCTTACAGGATACAATGTAGATACAGATTTGAATACATATCAGTCCTAAAATATGTTATCTTACGTACGATTTATAAACTGTGAGTGCTTTGTCACGTGGCGTTTCTGATATAGCCTTTCTTCAAGCATTGTTGTATGCTCCTGCTTTTATAAACGATGTTTTGTGTTTCTAATTACTTCAAAATACTTAACAGGTTTACTACCACACCATACTTACCAATTCACATCAATATATTCACTTAGGAGAAACTAACGACTGGAATTTGAGGTAAAATGGTGCGTGGCTTACATGAAAATCTGGAGGATTTGTGTAACCTGCGCACCCCCATTTTTTCACCAGCTATTTCGGAAAAAAGGTGCGCGGCTTGCACGAGTAAATACCATGCATTGCTTGTAGATTTAATACATAATGGAGTGGAAAGTGCTATATTCTGTTCATTATATGTCCATGACTATGGATTGTTTATGAATCAATAAATCGAATTTGACACTCTTTAAAAACCAGGATTGTCTTTTCATTTGACTCCTGCTAATTAAACTTTGAGCACTTAAGAAAGCACCTTATCATGCAAATGTTGGCCGAAGCCATCAGCTTGCCAGTTCATGAATGTATGTACATGCATACTTCACAAATCAGTATTGTTTTGGTGAAGACAGCATGAATGTACAATTGCATTTGTGGTGATATATATTTGCATGTGGCTATGTGAGGTATTAGTGGGAATTTGAGCCATCCCACTGAGTTCTGATTCTCATTTATGTATTCATTGTATACTTTCAGGACTATTCCAGTGGTGAATTACTGACAGGAGAACTCAAGAAAGAACTTATTGCTATCCTGCAACATTTGATTGCAACACACCAAGAAAGAAGAGCAAAGGTCACCGAAGAAGTTATCAAGGATTTTACTGCTCTTAGAAAATTAAAATTTAACTTTTAATTTGATAATCAGTTGAGTGAAGCAGTCATTTCCCCAAAATTTCTTTGGTCACTTGTTTTAATTAGAATTATGCTGTTACACCTTGGCTACCTGACACTACATAGGGATATTGCTATATGCTTACATTAAGCAAGCTGTTCACTTTTGTAGTTAATTTATTGTTTGGCATTTATTTTATTTTCTTGAACTTTATTTAAATTTGATCTGGCTAGTTCTTGTTTTGGCTGCCATTTTTATTATTTTTGGTTTATTAGCAGTTTTTATAAGTCGGTGGCAAAATGTTTTGTTTGAGATCACATATACAAAATATTTATTGTCTTTATAAATATTGTATTAAACAATTCCTGAATCAATTAAAACCACAGTTTTTCAATAGGCTTCTTCCCACATTCATCCATTGTCTTCCTTACTCTGCTCCATATTTCTTCATGCATATCATCAACACTTTTTCGGGCATCGACAATCTGCAATTTGAAATACAAATTGTAATATTTCAACAACAAGAAATTTTATGCATTTACCTAATGTAGAAGCATTTGTATTAAGATAATATGAATGTTTTCCCCTGAAAATTAACATGAAAAATCAGGATATCATACAGATCAGAGGATTTACAGCACCAAAACTTTCTAATTACAACTACAATGATGTATGTTAATGCATTAATTTGGGCTTTTTCAAGTAATAGGTCTGCCAATGTACTCCCTTTTCCAGACATTTATTTTCAAAGCATTCTGGACAGAGAGGAGGAATTTTAAATGATTCTTAAAATGACTGGAAATTTGGCTCTTACCAATTTTTAAACTGTCCCTTCCTTATGAATCCAGCTCTAGTAAGCTCTCAAGTTTCATTTGAAAGTGGGTTGCCTAATCACTAGCGCTCAGGAAGAGTGGCTGGTCACAATGAAAGATTTTGTTCCCTCAGAAAATGATGCTGATGACATCTTCTCGGTCTTATAACTGAGTCAAGAAAATGGCGACTACTGAAGTTTTGACGACTGACACTACCATCATCATCTGGGTCTTAAGTCACATGATGCATTTACGAGTCAGCCTTCTACACATAAGCAGCAGCCAATTTCCTGAATCAGTGGAAAGCCCAATAAGACTTCTAACAACACCAGTTGGCCTTATTTCAGAGCTATATAGATCTTTATTTAGCACTGAATGAAGTGTGGCATGTGGAAATTCCAGCGTAAAGTGTCACTTAAGGAATATGTTCTTTCTATATTCCAAACTTATAGGCAGTCCCCGAGTTAAGAGGTAAATTACAGTAATTTTCCAGTATTTTTCAGTTTTAAGCATTAAACAGAAAATGTAAGGTTAAATAAGAATGCCAATAGCAAAAGGAAGGGGATACGATGTTTAAATCATACCTTATGCAACATTTATCTATTATAAATTTTAAAAATTGTAAAAAGAAATATGGCAGCAACACACAATCTGGCTTTTTTTGCCTAAGTATGAGAAATTTTCAAGAAGAATATTCTACTAATAATTACTCAATAATGTTATAATTTAAGTAAAATATGCCAAAAATGAGTTGTACATGCCTCAATTTATAAGTAAACATATTGGAAATGTGGACTTGGCTTAAAAGAACATGTTGGAAATTTATCTGAATGAAAAATTATCTCAAACATAGGTGAATTATCTAGAAAATTACCAAAAATTACGGTAATTTTCAAGGGGCGTGGTAAAATACGAAAAGCATCATGGTAATTTACGAAAATTACTGCAGTAATTTTCTAAGTGGACCATCTCTAGTTCCAATACAAGCGGTGTTAAGTCGAAATTTATGGAAGTAGAAAAATACTCCGTAACTGAGTCCATGCTCTCAAGACGGTCAAAGTGCAAAAACTTGGCAAAAAGTGCATCATTACATTAAATATGAGAATCACAAGGAAGGCAAAAAGCAATATCCCCTCAACCAAGAAATTTCTTACTTTGTTGTTGGTTGGTTGAGAGAAATTATTACCCATGATACTAGTTCATCCCATCCAGGAATAACAATTAATTGTTATCTAATGATGCCCAAATCCATGATTCATTTGGGAAAGAGGTATCTTTTAACTTTAGAGGCTTGCCATTTATAAATTTATTTTGTTTTCCGGTGACTGTGGCACCAGCAATCAAACCACTATAAGGAGTGGTGAACTGTTACACAAGGTTGGAAGTACTTTGTTAAAAATGAGATGGTTTAAGGCAATGTAACATTGTTAGTTTCTTCATTTCTTTATCCAAATTTGCAATTTTAATACAAAGAGATTTGGCAGTTGCATCAAGAAATAATATAACCCGAAATCCAATAGTCTTTACCATAAGGGCACACCCCCGCCTGACCTCATGGGGGCCCCGAAATACCGATATATTTGCTTATACAAAAAAAAGCTCAATTTTTTTCGGTTTTCAAGTAGATACCTACTAAAATTACCGTCATATTTTCAATTTTTCCTGCGAGTGAACAGTGATCATTTTAATAATAATAATTAATACGTACTAAGTACTTGATGAAACTGATTAACTGAGCAAAATATTTTTTTCTTGTCATTAACTTTTTTTACTTTCCAACTGGGCCCCAGCATCTCCTAAGATGGCCCCGCTGAAATCATTTAACATTTGGTAGGCTTGGAAAATCCTGCAATTAGAAAACTATTTACTTACCATCCAGTATGAGTCTTTTAGTTTCAAGAAGTTTTCTCGCACGCTATCCTGAAATTTACGGATCTCGTATCGCTCCTCTCCATAGCCTAATCTAGCAGCAGCACTCTTTGGGTCAAGATCCAGGTACACTACAATATCAGGACGTGGAAGACCAATATCTGGACCCCGGCACCACTCCATATCTAACCCCTATGGGCAAAAGCAAAACATGGAGAACAGTCACAGGTGTCGGAACAACCTAGAAATGAACATTGAAAGAAACCCTATTGAACATAATGACACCTCAAGTAAAAAAGTAACATGACTTACATGCTTTGCTGCAGAATATGCCACTCCAGAAAAGGCATATCGATCTACTACCAAATGGGTGCCATTCAAGAGCAGACTTCTTATTTTGGGTCTGTGGAAGTAAATTGAAAATTTAAAAACTAGAAGTTTACAAGATCAAATCAGTACTATACGTTAATTTCAATACAGAAAACTCACTCGATATCCCATCTGTTAGCCGAGAATAGAAGATGAACAGCTCTGTCACTCAATTCCAACTTATTTCTCAAGTAATTATCAATAAGACCTCCGGTTAGCGATGAGCGATCTAGGATAAAATGTGAATAATGAAGAAAGCTCTAACAATTACCGTCGAAAGGAGTAAATGGCGCTGAAATTTAATTAACTATGAGACTTTCTCTCACGGCACTTTGTGCTCACTTTGTAATCATGAGTTAGAATAAGTTTCATTTCCTCCTAGCTGACTTTCCATCTCTTCCTATTGACCGACCGTCTCATAAAGTATAAATGAAGCGTCCGCAGCTGAGTAATGATATGTCTGATACCGTCGGCTACAAGGTGTGAAACTTTTTCTCATCGCGCGACCACTGACGTTAAGTGTTTTTGTATCATTCAGTTACACTTTTGCAACATGCGGGCAAAGTTTATTCATTTCGTGGAGAGCAGATGTGTTAATGCAAATTTATGTATATGTGGGAATCGTTTCAAAGGAACATTAAGAGAAATAAATTAAATCTAAATATAGTGTAATATATTGAAAATAAACGCTCTATGATAAATAATCAATGATACATCAGAGTGTGAGATAAAGTCTCACACGAGACCGCTAGCGTGATAGGTAGCAGCGACCACTCCCGGGATAACACAAGTGAATGCAATGTGCAACGACGCTCGTAAGATATGAAATATAGGTGAATATCAAAGATTTTTCTATCTGAGGCTTATGCAAGTTACGCGTATACAATAATTAATAATAAACGTGCCGTGATTTAGAGTACCTAAACAAAGTTGTATTCTTTGACACATAATAAAATCGAAAAGCACACAATAACATACTTACCGGGAAATTTCAATAACGAGGCTTTTCCAGAATAAGCGGCTATCTTTTCAATTAACTTCATACATTGTGTCGTTTTCCCCACTCTATCACAGCCCTCTAAAACAATGAGCGAGCCCCTCATTTTCTTTGCTTCAACGATATAATATAAATGCTATAATCTCACCGTTCCCCTTTCCAATTGCACTTCCCTCGGAAACTGAAATGACAGGTGATGACGAGCGAGAAACAAAAACACTGTACAAGGACGGCTACACGGCTATCTTCTTTCTCGATGGGCGCGAGAGAATTTAAGTTCCACTTCTGGCCACATGCTGCGCTGCGGTAAGGCATGTAGCAGATAGATACAAATGTCTAACTATACCACAGAGTAAAGATATCCCTACTCTGTGACTATACGTGTTTTTGAGTTTCCAATTTCCCCGGAATTTCTTCGGAAGTATGATGAGTTAAACTGCAAGTAATACTTTAAAGGCATTTGACGGTAGTTTTATGTACTTAAAACTCTCTTTGCCACTACCCGCCAACTTGTGGCCAAGCAGAGAGTTAGAGGCAAGCGATGCGGAGGAAAATTAAGGGATAGACTCCTTGGCTCGACCCCTAGAAATACGGTATGCAATTGTTTGGATCCGGTTTGTTTTGGTTTGCCCTCGTGGTTTAATGTGATGTGAAATAATTGGTTTCAATCGTTTGTATTCACGATGAAGTGGAGAATTAAAATTTAACCAAGTTTTCGTGTAGAGCCGTGACTTTATTTTTAATGCTGTGAATTTATAATTCATCATTATTGGCAGTGATATTAATTTCGTGTGAGGCTTTAAAATGGATTTTCACGTTGGAAGTTTAGCCGATCTCATCAACCGGAAGACTAAGGGCAAAGTTGTTAGCTCAAAATTATTTCAAAATGTATCATCAGGCTTTCGGAAAGAAGTGCAGTACAAAGTGATACCAACTGTTAAAAGGAAAAGAATTCCAGATGAAGACGAAGCTTCAGAGCTTCCCAGGAAGTATGTATACTGTTCATTTTGTGCCCATATTTGTAATTATATTATCTAGTAATATTAACTTCTCTTATCAGATCATCTAGAGATGAATATGGTGATGATGACACTTCTTATCGGCCAAAAAATAAACGATTTAAACAAGTTAATGCTCTTAACGCGGCCAAGCGATTGCAGATTGGCAAGCCAAATTTAAAGGAAAAAATATTTAACCCGGAAGAAGATAAGCGTACGATATTTGTTGGAAATTTGCCATGTAACATCAAAGTGATTAAATTGAAGAAAATTTTTAAATCTTATGGAGAGATAGAATCGGCGAGATTGAGGTGCCCACCTGTGAAGGATCCTAAAATTCCCAAGAAGGTGGCGGCAATAAAGTAAGAAACCAAATGCGCTTATGTAATTATGAATTAGAATAGTTGTACTTCAAGCACTACTCTTATTCCACATTATGGTTTCAGGAAGGATTTTCACCCAGAGCGGACTAATATTGTCGGTTTTGTTCGCTTTTCTTCCGAAGAAGAAGCGATTGCGGCCTTACAAGCGAACGGGCTACTGTACAAGGACCATCACTTAAGGGTTGATTTAGCTTCCAGAAGTGGAACTCATGACCAAAAGAAGGCTGTTTTCGTTGGGAATCTTCATTTCGGTACGTTTTTATGCAACTTTGCAAGTATGGGTCTCAATTAAACGTAGCAATATCCCCAATGACAGCTGTTAAGGGAATATCCGTTCGCTTACTAGTTTCTAAAATGAAAACACAATGGTGTTCCATTTAACGAATGTTTCGAGAAAGCTGATACAAGTTGCTTAATCACATATGCCTTTTGAGCTATTAAATTGCTTTAGTTTTATTGTTCTAAAGTCTGATAAGTAAGCTTAGAATCAATCATGACTGTTGCCTCCTTTGATTAGGTGTTTTAGTTTACTTCCAGGTAACTAAACATAAGAAGGAAGGTATGTATTCCTGTTCACCCTTAGTAGCTAAATTTTCTGGTACCTGAATCTTAATGGTCCCACATTAAGTGAGTTGAACGCCAGCGGATATAAATACACTGCTGGTCTGATGTTTTATAGCGAACTTCACTTTTAATGGTCACCTCCTAATAGCAAACACCTCCCAAGGAGGAGTATTTTTAGCTCCCAGCCACAGGTTATGGAGACTTATAGATTTGGGCCCTCTAAATAGCAACGCACTAATTAACGAACACCAACTGAGGCTCATTTCCAATTCTTTTTGTCTATAAATATCTCTTTTAATGGGCAGCAATTTTCACACTTGTAGAGGGAGAGAAATTATTCTTTACGGAGAGGGAGGGACTATACTGTAGCCCCCCAAAGTGGAGTGTGTTTTATGTTTCTGCAACGGTTGATGCTGTGACGAAAAACTTTCTGTGAGTGTGGGCATTTTAGTAATATATCTTCCTTATCTTTCTGCAGCCCTCATTTTCGTTCTGCGACAATGTCGTGCCATCACTTGATGTTCTGCTTTGGAGCTGTAGCCTATAGCTATGAAAAACTAGCATGCACTTTCCACCATTCATGGAAAATGTTCTATTTCTTTTTACCCTCTCTTGCCAGCCCTTTACAATCCATCCCATTCTAGATTTTAAGAAAGCTTTCGACACGGTACCTCATAACAAACTTTTATACAAATTACAGTCATGCGGCCTAAATGAAACAGTAGTAAACTGGATACGCGACTTTCTGAGTGATCGTAAGCAAAAGGTAGTTCTTGACGGAATTAGCTCTGATGTCGTTAAAGTGACATCAGGTGTCCCGCAAGGAAGCGTGATCGGACCCCTTTTGTTCATTATATACATAAATGATCTATGCTCTCGAATTAGCAGTAAAATACGTTTATTTGCCGACGACGCTGTCATCTATCGTGAAATTAGTGATCACTCTGACTTTGAAACCTTATCATCGGATTTAAACAACGTTCATGAGTGGAGCCAAGAGTGCGGACTCGAACTTAATCTAAGCAAATGCACGGCGGTACAATTCTTGCGGAGGTCGTCCAACTATTCCCATGTATATGCTGTGGATGGTGTTAACATAAAGGCAACAGATGAAGTGAAGTATCTAGGAGTTACGATAACTTCGGACCTATCGTGGGGAGCACATATAAGAAATATTTGTGGCAGAGCTCTGAAGAAGCTAGGATTCGTCAAGCGTATTGTGGGAAGATTTTCAGATGAAAAAGTAAAAGAGAGGTTCTATTTCGCACTCGTCCGGCCACACCTTGAATATGCAGCGAGCATATGGGATCCGGTGCAGAAAGACTTAGTCCGGGAACTTAATAAAATACAAAGGAAAGCTGCGCAATTCGTCAAAAACAGCTACGGGCGTACTGACAGCGTTACACAGATGTTAAACGAATTAGGCTGGGAACCGCTAGAGACTCGGAGGCTACGCGCTAGGCTTAGATTGCTTGAACAATTGAGAATATATATCTTTCAGAGCGACACGGAGAACATCATATTAGAACCCCACTATATTTCCAGGTCCGACAGAAACGATAAATTAAGAGAGATATTTTGCCGAACGGATAGGTATGGGAATTCGTTTTTCCCCCGAACAATAAGGGACTATAATAAATGCTAGGCGTAATTTCATTAGAGCGTTTCCTTTTTATCTTTAAACGGCTGGTGTCCTAACACCCCCCGCCACACGCCTATTGAGGCGGCTTGCGGGGTAATATGTAGATGTAGATCCCTCCAAATTCATTACAGGAAAACGAAGCTACACGCTGAAGAGCTTGGGGAAAGATGCGGTGTGGGAAGGACATAAATTTGAGTAATATTGAAGAGTAAGGAGAAGTTTTTAAAGAATTGGTCCAGTAATGGTGGTAGAAAAACATTAAGAGAGTGTTTCTATGAAGTGAAGGACTTGCTCTAGATATTGTAACATATGAATGGTTTTGAAAGGGCTCATTCATTCAATATTTAAGTATCTGGGACATAAATTCCAATTTGACTACTCATAAATTCACTTGAGGATACAACTGGGTTTTATTTTCCTGCCCTTCATTGAACCATGTCTTGGCAGGTTCTAGCCTTTATCTCATGTCCTCTCTTCCCCACTTGCTCCCAAGCCACAAATCGACTGTTGGCATTTCTTTTAATCACTCCGACAATGCTCTCACTTAAAAGAATAGAAATCTTGGTGACATTCTACTCATCTCAATGTCCATCCCCAATTCCTTCTCCTTCCTTTCCCAACTACTCTACTCTCCCCCCTCCGCCCACTCAATATCCTGTACATTAGGCGAAGATCAGTGTACTTCTAATCTTTGCTAAACTACCAAATTTCTCAATTTTGTTGTTGGCTGTTGAAAATTTTTAATTTTTTGAGTGTGCTGGGTTACGTGAAAATGGGAGTATTTTCTCTCAAATTTCCTTAGGTTACATAAACAATAAGTTCTTATTTACAGGTGCTGAGGAAAATGATTTGTGGCAACTCTTTGAGAGTTGTGGTGAAATTGACAATATCCGTGTTGTAAGGGATCCACACACTGGAGTTGGGAAAGGATTTGCATATGTTAACTTTAAGGTGAGTGAATTACCAAAAATTGGCTAGCACTCGTATTAATGGTTTATAATTGTAAAGAAACATTCTGTTTTCAGAGTGTATGTCTGGCATTAGAGAAGTGAATTTAGACTATTGGTCCATTAGGATTGTTCACTTTGACTGAAAGGCTTGAACTAGGAAATAAGTTGTAGGGCACTGTTTTTTGTAAACGTCATTCCCTTGCAAATTGTTGTTTTTTTAATTAACGTAAGATCATTCTACTCCTCGATTTATACTAAATTGTTCCTAGAAAGACTCAAACCTAGCTTGCAAACTTAGTGCTTAATGTTGTATAATATACCTACACTAAAGCTCAAATAAAAAATGATAGAATAATTTTTGTAAACATGATTTACCCATACTTTATTATCTACAGATCTCAAAACTATCAACATGTTGCTTGGCACGAGCTCACTCCAACAGCCTTCAGTTATATTGTACATACATGCTAAAAGCATATGGTACACAGCACAGCTGTGGTGCATGATAAAAAAGGATTGTGACAGCCAATGGGTTATCCACATTCTCTTTCACATTCATTCCTGCAGTGTAAATGTTTGTTTTTACAAAGAAGTGTTTTGTTGACTTTATAATTATGTACTTTGATGAGGGTAAAATAGCAGTGTATATATTATAATCAGTGGGGGTGCTGTTTTTGCAGGGTAGTATCTAGAACCTTCTACATATATTCTATCCATTAGTCTGCTACATCTTGCATTAATTTCTTTGTGCATGTTTTCATGCCTAATGTCCATGCCTAATTTCCATGTGGGTGCCTAATAAGATTCAATAGAATGATTAGTAATTGCAGTAAAATAATTATATTCAAAATAATATCTAATTTCTCACTTACAGGATCTTAGTTCTGTAGAGTTGGCATTGAAAATGGATGGTCAGGAGCTGAAGGACCGTGCCATTCGTGTAAAACGAGCTGTGAAAAAAGTGAAGGTCAAAAAGGAGAGTCCTATAGTCGACAGGAAGAGGTCTGGGAAGAAATTCAAGGCTGTGGGGAAGGGCAAGTTTGTCAGCAAAAAACATTTCAGGGAAGACAAAGAAGAAATCAACGGTGACGCTGATAGTTATCGTTCCAAAGTGAGAAAGAAGGGATCAGAACCGAAATTCAAGCGAGGTGGGGAAGAGAAGTATGCGGGCAAGAAACAGTTCTGGGAAGACAGAAATGAAGCAGTAGATAAGAGTGAAGTTGTTAAGAAAGTCAAGAAGAAACTGAAGCCTAAGCCAGACAGTCAAGTCAAACAGAAAGCTAGCAGAAAATCTTCTGATGAAGGGGACAATCCATCTTACCAGGGGGGCAGAACAGATGATAAATCATCCGGAAAAGTAAAGGTTTGTATTTTTAAATATTTTAATCAGCTTCACTTGTCTATCTGTCAGGGGCAAAACTTGTAATAAAAATTTGACCCACTTGCTGACCAGAAATCACTCTGAAATTGGGCAGAGAGACATATTCTGGATTAGAATACAATAATCAGTCTTAATATTTTTTTATATTACGTCCTTGGTTTGAGCCCAGAGAGAGTAGGTATTGTGTTTTAATGGGACTGAATGGGAAAAACTAAAATTTTCTCCGTGGAACATTTCTCTTTCACTCATTAACACTAGGAGGATGGTAGTTTCGCACTACCCAGAAGGATGGGTAGGGGTCATTTTGACCCATAAAGTTTTTCAGCATCAAATACCTACTTATTACTCCCGGTACTTTATTTTCTTCTTAACCTTAAGCTTCCCTTACGCACCCGAGTATACTCGGGCAAAGTATAACTATGTCTATTCTATGTCTATATAACATGTGTCTATTATAATTGGACCTGCTTACCATATTGGCCCCATAATATATTGTTTGTTTTGTTTCTCCAGTTGATTCCTTTGAAAGTCACATTTTTACAATATTTAAGTCCTTGTAAGTTGAAAAACTTGGAGAGTGTATTGCTCATCTACACGCTCATGTGTCAATGCATCTATTTAAAATTTCTGCATTGTGAATTACCGTATTTTACCCATTGATAAAATGCACCTTATGTATAACGTGCACCCAGAACTTTGTAGTTATCATGAATTTGTATAGAATCTGCGCGCCCAGGGCTTCATAGTTATCTTGAACGTGTATAGATGCCGCGCATTTGTGTATGTATAGGATCAAAAAAATAAACAATGTTTACAAGCCAACATAATATGCCACCTTATTGCTTTTTCGCTATGATTTGCAAGTCGAAACGAGGCATAGGTTTGTGTTATAGGCATAGGCAAACGAGGCATAGGCATAGGTCAGATGTTATAGATACCCTCCAAGTTCTATGAAAGTGCCGCCTACATGGTGATTGTTTCAAACCTGAATTGAGTTAAGTTTTTGTAATTTAGAATTTCCTCCAAAAAAATATTGTGAGAAGAAAATCGTATACACTGACTTTTAAGCTAGAAGTCATCAATTTCGCGAAAGAAAAAGGAAATCGCGAGACTGCCAGAAAATTTAATGTGGGAGAGTCCAGCATACGGGAATGGAGGAAAGGAGAAGCGGTGATAAAGTGTTTACATCAAAAGAAACGCGCAATGAGATACAGGAAATGCTTCTGGCCTGAACTTGAAAAACCACTTCTCGAATGGGCCATTTCCGATAGAGCAAATGGAAGTAAAGTGTCAACAACTAGCCTGTTACTGAAGACAAAAGGACTTGCAGAAGAATACAAAATAGAAAACGTTAAAGCCTACCCATCATAGGGATTTCGATTCATGAAACAAAATAATCTGTGCATTTGTACAACTTCGAGTGTTGGGCAAAAACTATCCTAGGTCTGGGAGGCCAAGGTAGAGAAATTTAGACTATATGTCAAAGAAAATCTGTGTGGTGTGGATCCTGCACATTTCGGCAGTATGGATGAAGTGCCTGTTAGTTTTGATCTTCCTGGTTCCAGGACAGTACATTTAAAAGGATCCAAAGAAGTTTCCGTAGCCACAACTGGACACGAGAAGTAGAATTTTACGGTTGTCTTAAGTGTAAGATCCGATGGTGGAAAGCTTCCACCCTTGGTTATTTTTAAGAGAAAAGCATTGCCCAAAGAAAACTTCCTGAAAGGCATCTTGATTGCTGCAAATGAGAAGGGTTGGATTAATCAAGAGATTAGGAAAGTGTGGGTTGAAAATGTGTGGGGAAAAAGGGAACAATCCTTTTTCAAACCGAAATCTTGATTGATAATGGACTCTTGCCATGCTCATATTACTGACAACACGAATCGGTTGGTGAGCAATTATTCCAAACTTGCAATAATACTGGGTGGATTAACAAAAAAGATCCAACCGCTGGATTTATTTATTAATAAATCTTTTAAATCAAAGTTACATTCTAGTTAGGAATTAGTGGATGATGTCTCGTATGAAAGACTACACAGAATCAGGAAGGATTAAATGAGTGTCTTATGAAGAAATAAGCCGGTGGATCTTGGAAAGTTGGCAGGGTGTCACAGTGACTTGTGTAAAAAATGGATTTGAAAAAGCTTTAGGCAATATTTCAACGCCAGTGCTAGAAGAGGAGGAAGAGTTAACTTCGGAGAGTGAACTCGGTGATGTGCATGAAGAGATAATAAATGCACTTAATTCATTTAATTGTGATTCAAGTTACGAACTTCTTGGATTCGAGTGATGTAAATGTTTGGATGAGTAAATGTGTGATGCAGAGTAAATGTTTGGATTTTTTCAGTTTTCATTACATAACGCACATCGTCATTTTTTTCGATCATCTGAACATTTTTTTATAGATAATGCGCGTGTTATCGATGGGAAAATATGGTAATTGGAAATTTATGTCACAATGCTGTTTTGGATATGCAAATACAGTGGAAAACCATCTTCAGGAATATATTGAAAATTCATCATGTTAAAATGGGAAAATTAATTGATCTTTATATCCTAAATATTAAGTTCAAAATATGTACTTGGTGTTCTACTATATTCAGGTCACATTATACTTGGGCTGGTGTGGTTGTTTTATTTTCAGAGAGAGTGATAAACCAAAAACGTTAAAGATAAAATATTCTAACTAACAATAAGAGTTCTTCTAAGGAGTACATTAAATATGTACTAATATCTTTGTATGATAAATTGTCTGGGTAGACTATGTTTAGTGATGTAAATGGTCATATTATTTAAGAATTTACTTTAAATTCATGTATACACGTATAATCAATTATGGGAAAGCTATGAATTACAGTAAAAGCTCTGATATCCAGAACTTAAATAACTTGAAGGTATTGAAAATTCACCAGTGAAATTTCATTACAGGATCATGTAGAGCATATAGGGCCTTCTAGCCGAGCATTAAATATTTATCCTCTCAATTCAGTAGTCTTTTCATCAAATAAGTGAATAAAGGTGAAGGCTGACATCAGGGGTGCCATCACGGAGGGGGAGGAACCCCCCAATTTGTACCACAGATATTTAATCAAATATGGGGGGCATATATTTGGATAGATACATTTTTTGTTTGTGGTGCATTAATTAGTTGATTTTGTTAATCAATTCATTCCAAAAGTGTCCTATTAATCCTGTAAATGTATTTCAGTCAATCCACATAGAGTGCTCTTTTTAGTGTGCAATGTACACTTTGCTAAAATATCCCCTGTGCAGAGGTAACTGGTTAAATTTAGTTTTATTTACAATACATTTCATAAAAACTTATCTGGAAATTGTTCATTTACATGTATTGTTCTTTTTTTTTTCAGAAGAAAAAAGTGAGCAAAGCCGAAATAAAGAAACAGGTTTTGGCATTTCAGCTGCAATTGAAGAAGAGTGGTATCAGCAACCCATAGAGATCTTTGTCTAGGAATTTTGTGTTATTCATAGACACTAAAATGTTTCCCCAACCCTGTTAATTAGTCAATGAATATTTTTATTAATTTAATCATGTTATTATTGTGTATTATTTTTCTGTGCAGTACACATTAAGGGACTTACGTGGCAATGATAATTCCTCCATCACTACTTTGCCAAACCTGAATCTTTAGCATTGAAAACACCTGGTTATGTATAGCTTAGGCCAGTCTCCTACATTGAGGACAAAACAGATGTAATTAGTTAATTTCCTGTTCTTCATCGTAAAGATTTTTTTGGCTCGTTTACAGCAAGAACTTACATTTTGAAATTGAGATATGTATTCTCGCTACAATTGAACCCATGATTGGAAATTCACCTCTAGAACATTGTGTTACTCGTTCTGGGTTCAAACCCGTGTGTCCCTATGGTCAGGTGTGTTAAGCAGCTAAGTGTCCAAGTCTTGTAAATTCAAGATGAATTTGTCAGGGGGTGTATCCTCACTCCAACAGAACCCCTTCTCTTTACACTAACACATATGGTGCAATTATGTTTGGTTAACCTTTTTGATATTAGGGTTTACCTAAGTGCTGTGGACCCTAGAGGTCTGATACTCCAACAACTTTAATCCTGGCTGAACAATTCCAGAAAATAAGATTTGAAATTTCAACAAAGTTTTGGACGGCAGCAATCAGCATAAATGCAGCCGTCATATTGTGGGGTAAACTAATTTTGGCCTGTTAGGCTATATATCCTAGCTCCTTATTGAAAACATGAGAGGGAATAGTCAATGCTGTAAGGGACCACTTGTTTGCCAGATTTTTAGGTCAAGAATATGTAGAAATTGCTGACACATAGCATTACTTGTAATATGGTCAATGACATACATTGTCTTTTACACATTCATTTTAAAATGTGCATATGAGTTTGCTGGCTGTAATGTACTTCTTAGAAGTAATACATATCCCTGCCATGAATTTCACCACCCACGCCTTATTATTATAGATCACTTAAAATATTTAAGTTTGTCTTGAATAGCAAAGCAGAATGCATTTACAACCAGAAGGGAGTGTATCTGTTTCTCTCCAAATTAAAAGAAAGAATTACATGGTCACCATATGTTGCTGCTCGGTCATGAACAGGAAAGGAACTGGTTACTGGACAGGGGTTGCCGCTTGGTCAAGGAAAAAACATAACCTCTCCTACTGTATCACTCAGAAAGCACCAGCCAGTAATCATGGGCGCCCATATAAGGGGGCAGGGGAGGGTGGAGTGCAACCCCCCCCCCTTCCCTAGCCTTTTGGAATAAATAAAAAAGAGAGAAAAAAATATCTATTATACATATTTTCAGAAAGATATTGCTACACATGATGTATAACTTATCCTTTTAATATTTGTCTAAATTGGTTTCCTTGTTTTACTTAAATAAGTCCAAAACCCACACGTGCACTCATGATTTTGCGAGTTTTTTGTTAATAGAAAGGATCCTAATTGGATCTGAGGTTTCCACGGCGGCCAATTTCAACGCATCAACACTTCTGACCTGGAAACGCCAGCAGGATGGCTGGAGAAACTGTCGTCACCTTTAGACAAGACAACACGGAGGAAAGCCCGAAAGCTGTTACCAATATTTTCTATCCTGCTGTAAGAAGAATGCTCATTTACTATCAAACCATACCCCCAACAACTGTCACTGTGGAGCATTCCTTTAACTCAATTTGCCGTGCGAAGACCTGAATAAGAAGTATAATAAGTGAGGATCATCTCTCAAACTTTTGTTTTCTTAGTGTTCACAAAAATAGAGTAAAATCTCCTCGATTTCAGGAGAAAGTAATTGAAATATTTGTGAAGAAGAAAAGAAATTTACAATTTGCTTCTGAAAAAATACTAGTGCCTCAACTAATAAGCTCTAGATGTTTTAGTGTCTGTCTTTTAAATTTCCTTATTAGTTTTTTGTTGGCTTTATCTTCTCAAAACAAAAACCCAAGTAAATATATCCAAGCTATAATGCAGTTTTTTATATAAAATATATCACAAGGTGATTAAAATTTCTAAAAAGATGTTTTTAGTATGTCATTTTCACTACCTAATTAAAACTTTATCATACTACCAAAATGTAAGTTTAAGAAATAAGTTTTTTTTTAATTTGATTCTTAAAAAAAAAAACAAATAAATTGAACTTTATACTGCAAACTTCAGTTTATTTTTTAATAAGCCTTCATTAAACACATTGAATAAAGTTTTAATCAATTTAGTTTATTTATCATTTTGCAGGATTAAATTGATATTTTAGTAACAAATTTAGAACATTATCATCCACCTAAGATGTTCCGAAAATATATTCCGGTGACCTCAAATTTAGTAACCCTTCCAGGAGAGAGCTCTTCGGACCCTCACTTCTCAAACCTATGTTTTAGCCCCCCCCTGGAAAATATTGCATGGGCGCCCATGCCAGTGATTAAAAAAATAATATTACACGATAGAATTGTTTGGTGAAATTTGGAGGCAGAATCCCAAAGCTTGTTTGACTAGGAATTGCTTTACTGATAATGAGAGGAAAAATCATTCACCTTACTGGGGCATAACTTAAGTATTTTAGCGAGGTATGTTATGGAAGTGTCCTTATCCCCATTGGATTTTATTTGGATTTAAAAGAGCTATATGTGTTTAGCTTCTAGTGATAACTTCTTCCACTTTAGTCCAATGATTAGACAGATTAAAGTCTTTCTTTGTGGCTGACCACATTAAGTATAATTATAAGAAAACTTATTCTGTAATTCAATCTACGTTAAATAAGTTCACTTTATTTTAAATATTGATGTCATGTAGGCTTCCTTGTATGCTTGACAGTTTGATTGCACTCCAGTCCAATAATTTAAATTTGATGTGAATGATGTGATAGTTTCTACCAGCCGTATATGAAGTGAAATTTCCACTTATGTAGACAATTTACCTGAGATCTTTATTCCAACCTATAGCAATCTTTCTGAAATTAATTATTCTAGTCTACATTTTGTCCTATTGCTTCATTAAAGCTTGAATATAGGCTGCAAAAATTATGAAGTTAGCAATACAATTTTGAAGCAACCTTTGTAATTTGATGCTGTGTCCATGTACAGTTCTCTTCAGTAATCCTTTAGCTCCATCCTTTCATACTACTCAAAAAAAACCTGCAATTATAAGCCACTAAATATAAGAATTGTTTTTTTTTCCAGCTTTGTTTCCAAATGGATCTCAAGTCATCACTGCACTTATGAGCCAGAACTGTATAATCACCACTATCAATGGGATGGAAATAGGAGAAACATAACCACATAGATAACAGTAGAAATATTGGAAGGAGTAAAGTTCAATTGAAGAGGTTTAATTTCTCAATCAGATCATGATAAAATATAAATTATAATGGAAGATCAATCCACAAAACAAAAAGGTTATGCAAAGCACATAGCAGGCTAACCTCACATAACACTATCTTTGGCTTTTAATGCTTTTCAGTTTTTTCTGGATTTGTGCAGGGAAAATGTCCAAGGATTTCAAAGTGCACGGATGGCAATAATGATGTTTGTAGAAGACACTGCACTCAGTATCACGGCAAACTGGCCTCTTGCAGGTATAACAGTCGGACCCAAGAATTAAAAATGGCTCATTGACTTCCCTCTGCTTCCTGCAATCGCAAAAAAATTGAAAGAGATTAGATTCCTGCTGCGCATGCCGTTCATTGGCAGGTTCCCCACCCATCAACCATTACAGCAGTTCTATTTGAAGTGATTCAAAGACTTGTACCACTTCAATGGTTCAGTTCAGAGAAAATAGGGTTAGAGTGAGCTCGTGAGCTGACTTTAACCACAAAGAGTGCCAGTAGGGCAAAATAACTAGGTATTTAAAGGGAGAGCTATGGGCCACCCAGCATGCACATAATTTTAGCATGCACTGGCAATTTTCTAAGATTGGCCAGATGATCAACACCAGCCCTAAAATTGGGTGGTATTACATTCTACTTCAAAGTCTTTCGGCAACCCCATTGCCTAACCACTCAGACAAGGGTCGATCGAGTCATCAATATTCTACTCTGAACCACAGAGAACACATATTAAGATGGATAAGCCATGGATTGATAGAGTATTGGATATGCCATTATGATTTTTATTGTTCCCCACCATCAATCACCATTATTAATTTTTTGACAGTGGTTTTTTGAACCCAGCACAAGGTTCCTCTGCTACTCCTCCCCCCCTGCCACACACCCTTCAGGTGGCTCGCGGGGTACCTATTATGTTGATGAAGCATGTGTACAAGGTCAACTATTTTTTATGCTTGGAATTGACTAAAAAAACATTTGTTCCTTACTCAGAAAATTCTGACTCAGAGGTGCATTCCCTATACTTGGTTATGCATTTACAAATTTAAAATGGTAATTATGGAAATTATTAACAAATTGATTTTTCAAAGAATTCTTGCAACAACTTGGCTGGTAAATGTGAGTTAGGGTCAAGTCTGGGAGAAACATAGAAAAGTGAAGGGTATCAGAGATATGTGAAACGAAAGTGAAAGGAATGCGCATTTAATAAATGTAAGAAAGAAAGTCGTGAGATTCTTAATTTTTGAGAAAATAAATGTTGAACATGACCAAATTGGCGTATTTTTCGTGAAATTTTGACGCCATATTGCAAGATTTTCGGAGGTGCCGCTAGAGGGACACTGTGTAATTTCACGTCTACAATATGCCCTTACCCCCCCCCCCCCCCCCCCCCAACAAGGTTGTGGGCCTATGGAGTGAAACAGGGGTGCTAGGGTGGGACGGTACACAGCCTGGAAATGGCGATTTTCGAACGGTAAAAAGGCATTTATCGTTGAAAATAGGTTAAAAATTGAAGTATATGTAAACGGTAATACGGAGGAATAGAATTTTCAGTGGTCGAAAATGGGGAAAGTGAAAAAATGAGGAAAAGGAAGTTGAAATTTATAGTCATTTACGACAAAAATCCCCCGAAAGGGTTTATGATTGGAGGGGGTGTAGTTGTAGTCTCTTCAAAGTCGTAGTGTATTTTTTTGTAAGAAAAATATCCCCCCAGATGGTTGATGAATGGAGGGGGGTGTAGTTGTACTCTGTTCAAAGTAATAGTGTATTTTTTTATTGAAAAATATCCCCCGAGAGGGTTGATGATTGGAGGGGGTGTAGTAGTAGTCTGTTTTAAGTCGTAGCATATTTTTTTTACAGAAAAACATCCCCCAAGAGGGTTGATGATTGGAGGGGGGTGTATTTGTAGTCTGTTCAAAGTCGTAGCGTATTTTTTTTAAAGAAAAACATCCCCCGAGAGGATTGATGATTGGAGGGGGGTGTAGTTGTTGTCTGTTCAAAGTCGTAGCGTATTTTTTTAAAGAAAACATCCCCCGAGAGGGTTGATGATTGGAGGGGGGTCGTCGTGAAGCGCGGCTACTTTAAGTTGAAGGCAGGAATAGTCATAGGTGGTGAGTGTAGAAAATGAAGAAACTGCTCGACCGCTGCGCCGTCTGGGGGAACTAGGAGGAAAACGTCAGTATTTCCAACATGGCGTCGAGAAATTGATTCAAATCACAGGTTTAAGTGAATAGTTTACGAAAGAAAAAGGATTCATGAAGCAAATGAAAGGTTAGTACAAATGCGCATATGTAGCGTAGCAATATAAGTGAAATAGGTGGTACAAGGTGATCGGGAAGCAGGTGAAATAAATTTTCTCCTAGACTGGACGCTAACTCACATTTACCACTTGGCTAAAAATAACAAGAGTTCTGATTAAAATACGTAAATGCTCAGTGGAACATACGGAAGGCACTTTGGAGTCTATATTTTCCAAGTTCAAAAAAATTGTTTTTTTTTAGTATATCCACTGCATACACATATACTTAACCACGAACACCTGCATGGGATTATTGCTGAGAGAAAGGGTCTTGATAACCCATTAGTGCAGCCCAAGGAAGGGGTTCCGTGCCCAGCTGGGAGCCTTAATGACACCTGGGACCTTTTTTTTGCTTAGTCGCAGAGTCATGTTAACATGGCATTCCCTCTCTCGTGTACAAAGATTTATACCATTGATAACTGAATTCATTCACATGGGAGGAAAAATCTACTACATGTTGATACAATGTTCATAGCAAAAGGGTTAAAAGTTATTCTTACCGGCTTGGGGCAGATGGCCTTATTGGGGAAAATGGATCCTTCATAACATAGCATGCATCAACAAATTCTATACTCGTAGTAAACGGAGAATGCTTTCCCTTGTAGTGGAAGTGTTCTTCTAAGCCACAAGAAAAACAAGTAAATGTGCCAGCATGGTCTTCTTTTTTTACACTTTGTGCTTTGGTGTGACCATCTAAACTCTTATCAGCTGCCTTTTCACCCCTTCCCTCCATCACTGAAAAAATCAGAAAACATTCACAATTAATAAAATAGAATAACAACATGGCAATGATAAGAATGAATGAGTGAAGCTAAAAATATATATTGTTTGTCCACATCATTAGGCATTCCCACCAATGGTCCAACATGTCAACTCATTACACATTGCTCTTGGTAAAATTTACCACGATTATCATAATAATAATATTTTATTCATGGACTCAATGCCCTCATACAAGAATACATTTTGAAATGATATGCACGATATTCACCATAGATAATAAAATAAATAAAATGATAAACTAATTTTTTTATCATAAAAAAATACATAAGCAGAGAAACAATAAAAATTATTACATATCCAAAAGATTGACTGGGTTTTCAAGCAAGTTAACTGGCATAGCTCCCAAAATTCACCTCGTTTCCATCTGATCATAGTAATCTGTAATACCTATTATTATGGCTTCGATAAGCTCTTTTGGTCAAAAGCATAACTTTCTTACCACCAAGAATAATTACTGACTAGGACGTACGTAGAATCTTTATAATTATCCAAAAAGACTCAAACAGTGACATGCTTTTTAAAACTGATGGCGTTGCAATGAAAATTCATTAAAAGGTACCAATGATTCAACCAATGCAGCATGAGAATTAAAAAACAATGTTTAAAGTTGCATGCAACATTGCTGAATTGGGTAGGGATTACAAATTCTTAACAATAATATGGTGAGGATTTTATTTCCAATATAATGCCACCATGATTCAGTTCATCCATTGGATATAGGGCTTGAATTGCTTTCCATATAGTCAGATGTAGTGGTTAGGCTGTAAGGGAATTCACTAGCCAAACATAAATAAAGATTCTTAAGGCCACTTTACCCGAGGCACTTCATTGCAAAATTTGAAGTAGCATCTGTTTACGCAAAGCGAGAATTCAAGCTCGGAATTACAGTAGGGGCTATTTTCCCATCTCTCGTTTATGTATTCTAGAAATTCACCACTTAACATGATGCAATTTTCAACGCTCATCAATACATACATCAGATTGTGCAATAAAGTGCCTCGTGTGAAACGGCCTTGATACATGGTGCAGTATTTTGGGCCTTAAGTGAGGCTGACAATTATCAGAAATGCAGAAAGGAATATTTTGTAATTTTCTGATGCTCTTTTATCAGCACAGTAAGCTTATTGGAAGATAGATTTAGTCTGAAATGTGTTACTACTGATTCTAATGCCCACTCCTTGAAAAAACTTACGAAATCACAAATCATGTGGAATTAATAATCGATTGGTAATCATAGCAGGCTTCAAACTCAACATTTTGCCATTGCATTTGATAGTATTATTCACTTACAATTAAAGTTGTGGTAATTTGTTAAAAACCATTGTAAGGGCTATATATATAATTGATCATGACCTTAATTCCAGAATGCATTCGGCTACGAATAGGAAAAACGACTTACAGTGACTTCATAATATTTTAATACAAACAACTTCAATGTATCATCTCATAGGCTTCAAACATAATGCGATTAATGGATATGACAGGAAAAACTAACGTGATGAAATTCGTGATAACGAAAAAAAAAAAAGATGATCAGCAGTTACTAATAAATGCAACCGTGAGATTTTAGATTCATCAGAAACTGTGGAAACTTGTGCGCACGTGCCTGATCAGAAAAAAACTGGGAAATAAGGGGCAACCATTGATAGTACCTATCCTGTCATTTCTTCGGCAACTCCAACATATCACGCGGTTCCTTTGGATTTGAGTTCCTTGGGCGCTTCTTCTGGCCACCAAAATGGTCTCTCAGTCTTCAATTCAGAATCACCAACTTTAATCACAGGTGCTTTCAGGGCCTCTGCTACTCTAAGCAAACCTAATCCCGCACACATACCACCGACATCGGTTATCCCCCTTAATTTACCAACGGATTTACCCGTGGAGGGTTCTACGATGGAAGTTTCAGACATCTGATCTATGCTACTAGAAAAGTACAAGGGCATCAGTCTCTTCCGAACTACTCCTGTGTGATGAGTTCTGGCAGTTAGTTCTTGCCCAACATAACATCCCTTGTGGAAGCTTACTCCATGAAGGTAGTCGCAGTTAGCTTCCAACGGGAAGCTGCTTCCGGGAGGTATATCAACAATTCCTTCGCCGACCCCAAGGCGATAGCGATGAGCCCTGTAATGACCGGCTTCTAACCTCTGCAGCTGTACACCTATAGAATCCAAATCTCCCTTCCGATGCAAAACTCGAACCCCGAGAGCATTGAGCCTGGGATCGCGGAAAGCAAAGAAGCCCCGGCTTTTCCTTTCTTCAATGAAAAGCGATTTCGTATTCTCGGTATCGATAGCACCAGGACTGAATTCAACAAAAACTTCCATTTCATCGCTGACGTTTGATATGTCAACCTTTTTCCTGAGTTTGTAAAGTTTTAAATGTTTCATTAATGTTGATGACATTTCCGAATCACATTCTATGTAGTAAACATCAGTCAGTCCCTCACCCTTGTCTGTCGCTAAGACTCTGTACACAATGCTATCAAGAATCACTCTCCCTCTGGCATCAAGAAACATACAGTACATAGATCTCAACTGATGTCTCGAATCTTTCGTAGGTACATGACCTTCATTTAAGTGCCGGATATCGTTGGTAATTAATCCCTGCAGATAGTCCACTGCATCGCTACCGGACACACGGACTAAACTACGGTTGGAAAGGCGTTCAATCGATGAACTTACATCAGAACAAAAATACCGAGCCCTTTGGTAAACTTGAGAAATCGAGCTATTTTTTAATGACCTCATCAATAGCCGAGGCAAACGCCATCCATTATTTCGAAGCATATTTGCCTAAAAAATAAAATTAGGGGCAGTAAGTATTCACGTTAACAGTATTCAGAAGCATGCAATACGCAGAGTAGTAACCTATTATTATACGGAAACATTACAGAGAGAAATAGATCCCTGACATATGAGTGTAGCGTAAGCATTGGCTAATAGCCTAAATTGTACGTATCTAGTATAGGATTACCAATAATTACCTCGTAAAAATCTTTGTTTACATATAACACATGTCTGGTAAAAACAAAAAAACCTCTACCTGCAGAGTGCTGCCACCACTCGACTTTCCGATGGAAATAGCAATTCATGAAAAATATATTGGAACTCTAGAAGATAATAATGATTATGAATTATCTGGTCCACACTATGACCTAGTTTTTCAATATTATGTTTTATTTTCAGTATTTCATCATCAAAATTGATTAAAACACATCAGACCCTGAATGTTTGTCCACCATCAGAATGTTTGTCTGCATGGTAGTGTCATCTCACGTTTACTGAGAAAACTTCTAAGTTATATTCGAGATATTGTCGAAATGGCGAAAATGAAGGAATATTAGAGCAGTGAAGGAACGAAATTTATTCAAATTAATGGCCATCAGCATTAAATTGTAATACATCAGAAAAATTTTTAATTTAGCTTGAAAATAACTCCAAATGTGCCGAAGTTTTTCCACCAATAGCGACAGAGCTTGTATCTCACGTTGCCCCCGTTCCCCCCGTTCCCATATACGGGCATTGCCAACTTCGCTATTCGTTCGTGAGGTTTCTCGGGAACTTGGGAGAAGTCGCTTGCGTTGGAGCAAGTCGGGTGATAAGTCTGTTGTTTCATCTGTGCAAGTTTACATATTCACATGTTGTGTGGCGGGTTAATGTGTCGCTTCATAGCTAGATGACAATTACGTCTTCATGGACGCTGAAAGTTAGTGACTGATTGTTTCACATTGTTTTGTAAATGAAGTGTTAACAGTTCAAGACTTTTGGTGAACCGGATACCTCTCGTAATCGCACGTAAGTTCATGACTCATTGGTATAAGCTCTCGGCTTTTTTCTTCATTTATGTATGCTTTCAAGAAACGTTTTGTGTTCACTACTGTTGGTAAATAACTTGGCGGGAGGGATTTGGCGGGTGGGCGTCGTGTGAGCCAAGTAATGGTAGGGTGAAAGGTGTCAGTGGAACAGCCCTGCCGCCCACGAGCTACCAGTGATTTTAATTTTGTGAGTTTAAATAGTAAATTGAATAACCAAATTTCTTCGTCACGCATGATTGATAGTAGTCTTCCCTATTCCTTTGTATTGAGAGCTGAATCTCTCTCTCTCTCTCTTCGTTTGGTGCATTGCGAAATAAAAGTGTAGTCGCCCATATGGTTTTGTTCTTATTGCCCATCCGGATTGCACCTGCGTTGTCGCGCCTGCATACTCCCGGTTTTCCGGACGTAGAGGACATAAACCGTTTGGTCTCAGGTCTACGCATGGGGTTAACTACTTCTCGTTTCCAGCGGAGGATGAAATAACACGTATTTAAGTGTAAGAAGAAGTTTTTGCCATTCTGGATCTAATTGGAAGTCTGCTTCGCTACAGGGGACTTCTGCACGGCAAGGCTGTCTGTAAATAGCACGGCTTCAAGATGATGGCCGATGGCTATGTGGTTGGTGATGGCTCGTGGAATCTCCGGGTCTTTGTCACCGACCTTCAGGTGGAAAGGACACTGCGAGTCAAGGGTGATCTGCACATTGGAGGTGTCATGCTGAAGCTAGTGGAAGATTTGGGTAAGTGCTTTTTCAATTTGTGTCGTGCCTCTTTTATGTGGCCGCCTGCTTCGTCGGAACACCCTTGTTTATGGTTACTCCTGCAGGTGTCTTCTCCAGGAAATAATAATAATAATTACGATTTTGTTCAGGGCGTAATTAGGGCTGTGCAGCCCTCTCTTCCATTTAATCCTCATGCATAAACACCCATACCCTGAGAGAAGAAAGCCCACCCAGGCGGGACTCGAACCATCGACCCTTAGGATTGGCAGGCGAGGAATATACCCCACCGCCACCGAGGCCGGCAAATGTGTCCTGCATTGAACCAGATATTATGAGAGCCGTCCTGTGACAACTATTTCAAGTAACATCGCTTTTTATTTAAGTTGTTATTGCCTTGCGCAGCCTGTGACAACATTAGTTCAATTATTGTTTGGTTTTATGCAGATGTCAGTGGAGTTTTTGGAGGTCCTTTTGTGATTTGAAACTGGGCGCCAGTCTCTGCGATTCCACGTTAATGTATTGAAAAGATTTGTTACCTCGTTTGCCATTACCTTTGTGTTTCTGCTGTCATGGTATGTTTGCAAATCAGCCGTTTTTTTTCGATCGCGAAATTTCGCCTATTCCTGTCACGCCTGGGTGGCTGCATTCAGGTATGCTTCGGTGATGTTTGCTAGGTCATGTTTTGTTTACACTTACTACGCGACCTCTTTTGGATTCTCTACGCTTGTTTTTTATTCAACATTTTGAGTCCTACTCTTTCTGTAACATTTTCAATGCTTGCCAGTGATTTTAAAAGCAATAATGTCATTCCTTTTTTGTGTGCTTACTTGCGCGCTCTTGAACACTGGAAGTAGCTAGCAGAAACCGTCATAGTATTCACATGCAATTTGCAGAACCATGATCAGAGCTTTGTAAAGTGTTGTGTTTGCCTACTTTTGGCTTATTTTGTGTCAGCGGTAGATGGCGTTAATCAGTATTATTAACAATAATGTTTTCCCGGAGAAATGTGGAGAGATGTAATTCTTGTTCATCATTGAACACCTCGACGTTAATTTTTAACTCTCAACGTAGATGTATCGTCATCATAGTAATTTCCATTGTAGAGCCGGAATCGGAGTTAGGGTACACGATCATTCGTTGACGCTACTCTTGACCCTGGAAGTTTTAAGAAGGTATATAAAACGTGCGATATAAAATCACTCTTATTATCCAGTCATTTATCGTCTGATTCTTCGTTCGTTGCGAGTAATCGCCCGTTTACACGTCAGTAAAGCATGTAGCCCCCAGTTAGCAAGGAAGACCATTAATCGAGAAATCCCGCTTGGTCTTTTGATTATGAATATTTCATGGAACAGAATTCGAATTTGCGATGGAAATGGTAAAGAAAAGCTTGTCGATATTTTTATAGTATTATTTTTTTTGTTGTAATTTTTATCGCTCAAATATCCTGAACCTCGGCCTAGTCGGCCTCGGTGGCGGCGGGGAAACGTCCTCGCCTGCCAACCCAAAGGTCGCGGGTTCGAATCCCGCCAGGGGAGGATTTTTCTCCTCCCAGGACATGGATGTTTGTGATTGTTCAAGTTTATTGTAAGAGAGGACCTAATGGTCCTAAATACACTTGATTAAATAAAGACTCAATTATTAACCGTGTATTGGATATAGTATTTTAAGCGTGAACTTGATATTTGGGTTTTTCCCAGCATGTGTTCGTAGCGATGAGATATCAGAGTGCGAACACCTTTCGTTCGATTACTCGAATTTACTTGTGCATTCAACAGTGCTTGGTGCTCATTTTATTAAAGGGAAAAAGAGGTATTTTGGTGCCTAATAATGCTAAATATTCAATCTTAGGGATGTTTTGGACGACCTTGAAAGGTCGTGCGACCCTCGGGCATTGAAAATATGACATAAGGAGTCCGTTGGGAATTTTTGCTTCAAAACAAAGAGCAATTTTGCAACAGTGTGCCGGGTAGAGTCCTCAGTTTTTCGTTCCATATTTCGGCGAATTCGACCTTGACGAGATGTTGAGTATGGCTCATGAATATTATTTTTCTGCGTTCCTTAGATTGTTTGTATACACAGTGTTCGTTGAATGGAAATGGGATTTTGATCCATATGATCTTTATTGGATGTCTCGAGTCGAGGAATGTTTCTGAGTGATCGTAGGAATTTTCGTCGGTGGCCAGTTTCCGTCGGTTATTGTTTTCGAAGTATGTCCACGTTGTATTTACCCGAAAATAGTAAACCACAAGCAGGATTGGTGTTGAGCTAGGTTTGTTTGCCAACAAACTTAGGTCAACAAATCACACTTTTTCCTGCTCAACGATTCTTATTCTGCGGAACAAGGCTTACGCCTTTTTCCCATTTTTTATGTTCATTTTGAAGTGGCCAAGTTGTTTTATTCCGTTGGGGGTTAGGTGGCAGAAGGGATTGCGATGTCTCATTATTTCCCCACTTTAACCAACATTATTATTATTGTGATTGCTGTGCCAGGTTTCTTAATAAGTACTGTACACTAGTATGGATGTGGTACTTTTTCGTCAATTAATTCATGAATAAAAAGCTTCCAATTTTCCAGATTCTCATATTTTAAATTTTTATTTTATTTTTATATCGTATTTTTCTTTTCTTTTAAGTTCTACTTTCCAATTATATAATTGGTGCATCATTTTCTAGGTATAGGAATTTGTTTAGTTATAATAATTTTATTTCCTTGCAATGGTTCCGAATTTTCCACAACCAGGTATTTAATTTTCTATGCAAAATGTCCGCTTCTTTATTATTGAGGGTGCGGCGTGACTATAGTTAGAGCAGCCAATAGTTTTATTTTAATTTTTTTGTCTTCGGGATTTTCTCTTTGCACAGTCCTGAGAATGGGTTATCATATATCTACATAGTACTCTGCAAGTCATGTGACGGCGTAGGTTTCACCTACATGCACTCCACCTCTTCCTACAAATGTTAATGAAACTGCGGGGATTGATACCAGCAATAACAAACCTTGTTAGTACGTGTCAGGGGATGAATTTTCACTAACGTGGCCTACACTATGTTCTACCAATGTTTTTGAAAGTTGGAGTATTAATGTACGTTACATCTACGTACATAAATACCCAGGAATACAAGGGTTATACAGGAAGAATGTGAGACGTAAGTTATTCTATTCGACGAAGATAAATGAATGGAGAGAAGATGTACTCATTGAGAATTAGCCATAGATGTGATGCTTTTCATTGCGAAACTATAGTTCTACGTCTATAAAATACCCTGCAAACCACCTCATGGGTGTGGGCAGGTGGTGAGTAGTCACCAACATGCATTGCACTATATCCTAGTTAAAGTTAGTGTAACTACGTCTATTGATACATTAGCATAAATCGCTAATTCAGGAGGCGAAGCCTCACAAGCATGCACTACACTTTAGGCATGCTACCAATGTTATAAGGACCGTTAGTATTTTGAAAATGCAAAATGGACAGAGATACAAGAATTATACTGAAAACATACACGCCGTGTTGTTAGTACTAGGTAGCAGGTAAGCATACAAATGGTAGGGAGTAAATTAACTAATTAACTACACTACTTAAAGAAAAAGAAAGGTTTGTGGTGCAATTCTTGTTCTGCGGGTATCCGAAAGTGAAACACGCTTCCTGTCAACGTCTTGTTTGGTTTAGTTGTCTATCCGCTATCGTCGAAATTCCCGCGCTCAGCGAACATCCACGCTGGGTGTTCTGCGGAGCGTGCGGTACGAGGAGAACAAACGGTATCATTTACGATGGCCGACCTTTGAACGCGAAAGCCATCTGTTCCTTTCCCTCATTCCAACACTTCCGGTTTGCTTTTCGATGATCTGAAACGAGAGCCGTTTTCCCTTCCTAAACTTCGGTTTTCAGGCACAGTCAGTGCTTGGAGTCGGCAATACTCCTTCCAGCGCGAGGACGAAATTTACCTGAAAAAAAAGTTCTAGATATGTTCTCGTCCAGCGTATAAACATATATGGAGAAATTAGTCTTTGTCCACAATTTAAACCCAATATCTTTTTTGGTGTTACGTTAAATATTGATGATTTGGAAACAGTGTAATTGGTGAATTATGTATTATATTTGATACGTCTCGTCAACAATTTCTATGACCTTATTAGAATTGAGACTTAAGGGAATGTTTTAAGTGAAAATTTCATGTTTAACCCATCCTATCGAGATTCATTGCGTTTGAGTGTGTTGACAACCTCGAGGTAATATTTTAAAATGTTTTTTTACATTACAGTGATTTTCCAAGTCACGAAGACATAGAATAGAATATACCCATACGGTGCAGTCGAATGTACTGGAACGATGTGTCATTTTCTGTATTCCTGTTCGCAAATTTGCTTGTGGAAATGGGAGTGAGGTAAAGGCATGAACGGATTTAAAGTCTGTGTAAAAATTCTATTAATTACTTCCCTAGTCATTGATATGAACGTATGCGTGTGTCCAACAAATGTAATTATTATGTATCCCAACCCTATAAATCACGGGCCAGGAGAGGTTGAGAATCATGAAACGTACATGTATAATAAATTACATATCGAGGAAATACAGCAAGAAACAAGCTCAGTAACGATTTTCAAAAGAAACATATTGAATGGAATCGAAATTTTGCTTTTTAAACCTGTTTTTCATTAGCTGTATTGTTTTTTTCCTCGTTTTCCGCACTGTTATTGCCTGTCGGAGTGTATCCTTAGAATTCGAACTTCCTCTATCTACCTCTCCATATTGCTTGTTGGGCTCGTTCTTCTTCATTTGTGGGATGGATTCCAGCATCTTCTTAAGCCCCTGTTGCTCATTCTGTGTCATGTGTGGCTGCGGGCGTTAAGTATATTTAGTACATGCGTCCCTCATCGTAAACGTATTCCTGTGACGCGTTCAGGTCTACTTCGATGTGCTTGGTTGCTCAGCCACGTGGTCACAAAGACTCAACTTCCCTCAGCGTCTTCATCATTTTCGAAATAGGAAATATTTAATGACGGAGGCTGCAGTCTCCGAATCATCTGGCCTGCAACCCCTAGACCGGTGGTAAACCCATAAAAGGGACTAGTCCCCTCAACGATTTGCTTACGTGTTGCGCCGAACGGGGGACCTGAAGCTGTAGAACGACGCGTTTCGGATAATTGCCGGCACGTGGTCTCGCCTAACAAAGGTCATTTGTTTGTAAATTAACTTCGTGTTGGAGGCGCGTGTTTTCGGGCCGTGGCCCCTGTTAGGTTGACGGCCATCGATGCGTAGGTTAGTATTTAGGCGACGCGTGTCTTGAATTCGTTTAGTTTTTATCCGTCCACGGGATAAGTTCATCTTTTTAGTCGTAGGTTTAGACGAAGTGGTCATTGCTTCGTTTAATTTCGTTCATTTCGAGTCTGAAAAATTTTTCTTTCCTTCTTCCGTTCCGTTCAATTCTTCCGGCTGTTATCTTTGGGCATATATTCTTACAATTAGTATGTTTTTCGGCTGCTTCGTATGGTCTGCAACACATTATTTTCTGCGTCTTTATAAAATTAATTCTGCAAAATGGTTTGTCGCTGCTGTTTTGGTAAATTCCGAATAAACCCGTTGCCCGAAAATAGATTTGATGCTTCTGTTGTTATAATGTAAGTTTAGTTGCATACAAATCATTCAGAAAGCCTGTGTGTTTGTATTGGAAAAGTATGCATGCTTTCGATGCATACGTTAAAACTCCAACGCTGTGATATAATTATATCGCTAAGCATAAATGTGGCATTGTTTACTCTCAATTCCCTACGCTGTTTCGTGTTATATTTGCAGATATTTTTATTTTTGTAAAATGTTTGTCAATTTTTATTAGCTGTTAAATATTCTGGTTTTTTGGAGGTTTCTTTTTAGAGTTATACATCTCTAAGATCCATTCAAAAGCGCTTGTTATTATTTATTTACTCCGAACTCTAATATTGATAGCCTTAGTCAGTTACTCCTTAAACTACTAGTCACACGGGTATGATTCTTACATTTTTACAAATCCGCATTCTTTCTCTACTCCTAGGTAACACATTCAATTTCGTCAGTTTCCTACGTTTTTCAAAAACAAATTTTGAAAATGCGAGACGACAGCTCACCTTTACCGAAAGTTTTTCCTCGTACATATCTTCGATGATTAACCCTAATTTTCCAAATACGATATAAAAATGAGTAGATAATGACTGTTTGGGTTCTTTGGCTCGCGTATGCTCACGCTAAGGAGGATCAGCCCAAACAATTTAGGCATGGCACAGGCGAAACCTGTGGGGTATTAAAGGATTTAAGGTTTTTACCCCTGTGGGGTATTATTTTTACGTATGGGAATACATATATAGTCCGTAGTTGCCGATTTATGCCATAAATGGCTGCGGATGGCAGAATTATATTAGAAAACACTAGTAAATTACCACATTGTTTATAAATTACTGACCATTGTTTCAACAGCGTCGTCTCAATGTATATATGTAGTATCATTCTCAACCTTGAGAATGACACCATGTGTTGAAACCACGGTGAGTCTTCAAAACAATTGCGTTAAAATTTACTTCGCGTTTTCTTATACAATTATGGAGATAAACCATTTCCTCAGGGTCTCGCCGGAAACTCCCGCAATCTCACATGTGAAATAACATGGTTTTGGCGAACAAAAATGGTTGAATGTTTTCGGATAAATGAATAAAGCCGTGATAAAGGAATAAAGCCGTGATAAAGGAATAATGAGCTCATTAGAGTATTTAAATTGTATCAATTTAGATATTAAATCTGAATATTTTCTATATATCATGCTCTTATAAATATTGTGCCTACAAAAATGTGTTAGATCACATGTCTTGAAAGTGCATAGATCACAACGTTGTTTCGGTTACACTTTTCCTGTGCTTAATTTTGATTCTCATTGCTGTGTTCGCCTTATCCGTGTTGTGGAGAAAAATATGCTTCCAAATGGCATGGAAAGCATGGTGCTCTCTTGGGCAAAAATGGAAACAGAATTAAGGAAAAGATAGCCAGGGGAGGAAATGCATTGAATACCTCTATCAAATCATGGTGGAAGTTAAAATGGAAACCCAAGGATGAATGAAGCACTTACCTAGCAGATAGGGGAGTGGAGTGGAGAGCTGCAGCAAACCAATCTTCGGATTGATGTCTGCTGCTGCTGGAAATCATACTGACAATAATGTAGAAGTGCGTCGTAATACATAGTTCCCGCTTTCGACCGGGAGTCGAGAGCATTGAGATTATGTCTCGTTTAACGTAATGGTCCCACTTATCTAATTTATGATCTCGTGCATTTCATGTTGAATAAAATCTTTTGTTTGGTGTGAGGTATGTAATGGCGTTCATTAAGGGGCTTAGATCATAACGTTGGTTCGGTGGCACTCGTCCTTTGGTTATTTTACATCCTTCGTCCTTGTTTACCCTCTCCCTAACCAGCTACCAGCCGCCCGTCCATTCTCTTGGACCCCTCCCCCTCCGTCTGCTGTCCCAGCCTCCTCTCTCAGTCCATCACAGTGGTCCGCCGACCCTCTTACCCCCAACTGCTTCCTTCGCCTTCAGACGAGGGGGACCTTATGTTGGCTCAATTCCCAGAGCTTTTTAAGACAATTATTATGGTCGCTCCGAGTCCATTTGGGATTCTTGTCTGCTGCCTCTTGCCCTGTTGTCGCAGTGGGTTGCCCGCGATCCCACTAACTCGGCCAGGACGTAGTGGTTAGGAGGCACAAGACTCCTTTGAAACCGCTTCCTTTAGCATGCGAGACGGAGTCTCAGCGGAGATTTTAAATTCGCCTTTTCCTGTTGGGATGGTCGGGTCGGTTGATTCAGATGTCTCGTTTGTTGGTGCGTTAAGATTTTTTTATTTTGCGTGTTCGCATACGTGTGCCACGTAGTTCTGTGACCGAAAGATACCTTACCGTCCGTCTGTCTCGTATGATATTTGATTCTCCCCTTCATATTACCTCTGATTTAGGTAACAGCTCTTCCACGTTATAATTTGAGTCACTGCTCGACTGTCTGCCCCTCAGCTGACGTTGAATTGTGCGTCCCATGCTAAAAGGATATTAGGATTTAAAGGTGTTGATTATAACCTAGTCTCCTTATATTTCATGTTTGACTCAAAACTATTCCACCTAAGGACGTCTGAGACATTTCCTATTATGCGTTCCATTGGCATGTGGTTCTATTTAATTGCATACATACCCATCCCGCCTTTCCCTATCGGGGTAGGCACATTAAAAAAAGGATTTACCCTCGGTGATAGGATTTGAGGATGAATACGTCCAAGACCAAAGTAGTACGTTTAGGCAGGGGGAATGATAATAATAATTGTATAATGAGGTTAAATGAAGAAGCAATTGACTAAGTAGACGATTTTGTGTATCATGTCTGAATGTTTGCGAAACATGGAAGGATGGATAAAGAGTAAATCGTAGTGTACGAAAGTGTTCTCCTCACGACGTTATTATACATGGCATCGAAACCTGGGTATGTCCGGATGCGTATGAGAGTAGACTATATTCATAGGGAATGGATACCCAGAGAAGTGTTTTGCTGAAGTAGAATGGTCAGGGTTAGGAATGAGTGGGTGATGAAATTATGTGGGTTTGATGTTCCAGTATTTGACAATATTATATGAAATGATTATGCTGCGTTGGTTTCGCCTCATTGAGATGATGGGAGAGAGTTAAATAACGAAACAGATATAGGTATGATATTAGAGTGAATGGTGTGAGAGTAATTGGTAGACTGCGAAAGTCATGGGTGAATGTGGCAGAAGATACTGTAGAGGAAGGAATATTTAAGAATAAGAGATCGTGAATCAAGCAATGCACGAATGTTAGAGAAGTTAGGGAATTATGGGGTAAATTGCTAAAAGGGAGCCAGTTTTTTTAGGGCTAATGGATATAACAAAATTATTTGACTTTGCCTACTTTGAAAGGGAATGGCATGATATGTATGTATGTATGAATGATAGGCCTGTAAAGCTGACTCTGCTTTAATAATTTCCTCCATATGGCCCTGACCTGGTATACCTCTTTTGCTTCAGTTACCCTCATACTGTGCTTCAACGAATGCTTTTTATATAACCGTGTTCATTCTTGGTTTTTGTTTAATTCACTTTTTCCTAGCTAGTTTTTTCCCGTTAATTCGTTTCTACATCGTCCAAAGACTATGCATAGGTCAACTTGCCTGTTTAAAAAGATTAACTATTTGATTAATCTGTCGGCGATAACACCTTCATCAATATCGTCTTCATCGCATTTCAATCCGGAGATTAGCCAACGTTTTCCCTCACATCCTCCCCTTCCATTGCATGCTCCTTCAATTCCCCATTTTTTTCGGCCCTGGATCACTCTCCGTTTGGCATAAGTATTTGTGTCACGGCCTTCCTTGTGGGGTTTCCCCGTTTATGCATTTCCCCTACGTTGTTTCTAGCGAATCCCAGAGTGTCATACCCCGAAATATTATTATCCTTGATGATTATGTGTTCCCTCGCATTCTCCGAAGCAAAACTGCTCAAAAAGTGTTGAACATACGAGGAGAGCTGTTGGATTGATTTGCCGTTTTTTAAATTTATTCTCCTCAAGAATCTAGATAATCTATAATGTAATTTCGAGAATCACCTGTGTAGTCGAGGCCTTGTATGGCGTACCCCACATGATGCTGTTGTATTGCTCGTTAAGGCATGGTAGCGTCATCTGTACTGTGAAATGAAGAGTACTTCAAATAAAAACTTTAAACAACAAACTAACTTTTTGGGGGAAGAGCTTCGTGGAGATCTTCTGGAAAAATCTTGGATATTTTAGAGATGCTTTAGTGTGGCTTAAGAAGTTGAAACAAAAAATGTAATCAGTGGAATTGCTAGGTTTTTATTTTAAGTTCTCTTAATTTAACATTGCTTCCCTTTTGTCTCCTTCATTGTAGCTTTGTCCGATCGGTAGAAAATCTTAGCTTCCATGAGATATGCTTAAAAACGTTATTCATCCCGAGGTACCCAAATGTCACGGCAGCAAACGGAACGATTGCCCGTCTTCTAGCTGCGGTGGTACATACATGATGGCGTTGTCGCGGTTGGTGATGTTTTTTACATGCAAAGATTTTCGTTACCGATGATCCAAATATAGTTCCACGCTACTTGGAGAAGTCTTTTTGCCACGCTACTGACGACTTGCTTAAGTTTACGACGCATTAACACACACTGATCAGGATACTCGTATAGTTGGTCGTAAAATTTACCCATTCGCTTACTAAATTCACGCAAAAGGATGCGTTCAGTAAGTCACGCAGACTCTCTTTGAGTGGATAATTGATTAATTTTCTTCGTGGGGTAAGTTTCGCTCTTAAGATTAAAACGTTCAATGTTGGCTATAGTTTTTTCTTTAACGACTCGGGCGTCAAATGGGAATCCGATTCTTGTGTCTGTCGTCGCGTTCCGGACCCGGAAAATTGACGAGTTGCTCCGTCACATTTCTCGTCAAGGTGGAAGGGAGAGTTTTCTTTTGTTTTCTCGTAGCTTGTGATTTATTTACGCGGCTTCTTTTATTTCTCATTCAGTCTATGTCACAATCGGTGCACCAGTCGGTGGCTAATGTCGCAATAAAATATATTGGTGAGAGAAGATGTCTGGTCTTCTGACGGATATAAATATATATACCGGAATGGGTAGCCAGAAGTCTCGTTCCGGACGTTTTTTTTTGTTCTCCGCTTTTTCTGCCTTCTTTTGTTTCGCCTCCTGGCCTGTCAAGAGCCGCCAAGGTTCTATTTTCTCTTTCCGTTACGTAAATATGTCTCCTCGGCGTGGTTGGGTCTGACTTTCTGAGTCTATCGCCGCGTTTCGTTGCTTATCTGTAACCCCTTCATTCCGAATTCTCAGTCGAAGTTTTGTTGACTTGTTACCGGTTGCATGCTCGCATGTTAATGTCTTAATTTGTGCCTAGCGTGCATTTTGTATGCGTATACCATGCACTTCACCATTTCTCTTCTCGGAACCAACTCTTCCCTTACTAACTAGCACATTTGTTGCCTAGTCGTGACGTTAAATACTAATGTTTATGAAGATTGTTACTACATATTTATCTTGACGTTGAGGTAGTGCATTGGAGTGGGGAATGGGCAGTGGCAGTCTTAAATAATGGTGTGGTGCAATAGGTGCAAAGTGTTTCGCACTGCATTGGCGACTAAAACTTCCATTTAATTTTCGCTAGTTCCGTTTCCATATCGGTGTCAAAAAATGAACGATTTTGCAATTTTGTCATTGGACCTTTACGATTCTTATCTTATTATTGATCATGTCAGTATATTTTATTAACATTGGGGTTTGTGTGCGTGAAACAGTTTTAAAACGATTAGATTTTTTAGCTGGTTGTGGAGAACGTGGAGGAGTCAGCCCTATTTCAGGGAAGAAGTCTGTACCAATTTCATTTCGAAGGGCAATGTCTTTGATATTATATTAGTTGCAAATTCAATTACTTTTCATCAGGCCTTTTGGGATGCAAAATCGTGACATTTTCATGTCCGAAAGTTGTGTCAGGACGTAATCAGTATTTGTTTCAACAGGTTTTGGGGAACGATCTAATGCTTTCTCACCGTATTGGAATTTTGAAGTAATTTCGTGCTATCCACGGGGTCAGATGACCCAGAGTGGCCCACGTTTCGGTGGGTCATCACATCATTCGGTGGGTACATCATCTTCAACTGTGTGCTGAAATTCGCGACTTGGTTCTTTATACGAGTATATATTACCTCACGATACCATGTCCTCCATCTTCCTTTGTCATTCGTATAGTTCTGGAGGTTCGGCTTCGTAGATGGATAGGAACATGACTTTACTACGTGGGGCGAGATTGAGATACTAGAGTCCCCTTTTCCACCTAATCCCTTGTCACATTGGATAAAATGAGCAAACAATCATTTAAATCGTAAAAATATTATTATTATTATTATATTTACTGAGAATGAAGTTCAGCAGCTTAAACTTTATCTGTGGAATCTTTACAACCAGGAAAGGCATAAATTTTCATTACCAGTCGTCCTCAAGGTCATAACATTTTCAAACGAAAAAAAAAAGTGATAGTATGTACAATATTTACAAAATTAAGAAAGGTAAATACCTTTGTGGGGAAAAAATAAAGGATTTTACCCTAATATAGGGTTTCATTTTCTCCCGACGAATAGCTGAGGTAGAATTATTCACGGGTTTACGTCCGGGTTAGTGGCTGCATCTTCTCTACCGAAGTTTCGAAGGAAGAATTATCCTTCATCATCAGGGCCGTTGATGGCCCTGATGACGAAGGATGTCTTCCTTCGAAACGTCGGGGGAGGAGAAGATGCAGCCACTAACCCGGACGTAAACCCGTGAAGAATTTACCTCATTTTACCCTAATCCTAAACTAAAAGATCCACTGGTGGAATGCGCCAGCACAGGATAGGGGTGTGAAATACCTGCGAAACCAACAAATACATGTTAACGCACTTTATTCACTAAAATACAAAATACTGTGTATTAATTGCGTCGACAATATGAGAAAAACAGATTTTTTTCAAATAAAAAAATAACAACAATGAGGTAAGGCAGCGGAAGAGTTAGCAAGGGGTTGAGCTCATGTTTATGATCACAAAAACTCATCACCGCCATCCAGTTTGTCCATCGAAATTTCGTCCAATCAGACGGGGACACTATGCGGATTCCCCCCGGTGATGCGACCTGCCGGACTCGCTCAATCGCTCGCATTCCCCAGCGAGAGATGTTTTTTCTTAAGGTGTCGGCAAGGCCACGAGCGCCTGGTTTTCTTCAAAGGGGAACAAGCGTATTGCTCTCCTCGCCGTGGAACACTTTGAGATGGCATGCTCCGAGGGGGGAAAGAGGCTCGTGTGAGACTGCGTACATGTGTGTGTGTGTCTGTATGCTGTCGGTGTTATAGTTGCCGAAGCCAGCCAGGGGGAAGCAGGATCTTCGTCGGTGAAACCGGTGCATTCTTCTTCCTCCCCGCCTTAAACTGCACCACCCCTCTTCAACTGAGCTCGGCTCGTTTCTTTCGTGGTGGAGGTAGGGGAAGTTAAGGTGGTTGGTGAGGTCTTGGGTTCCGCAAGGTAGCTGCCTAGGTCTCGTGGATTGTCGGCGCGGGAGAGTGCGGCCCGCCGTCTCTGTGTGTTTAGGAGGGGGCCGCCGCTTTTGCTGCTTCTCGGAGAGCCGGGGCACCTGACCTCCTTGTGTGTCGGTCAGCTCGACAGATCCGCGTCGGGGCTCGGTGGGAAAACTTGGGGGCTGGAATGCGTCGTGAGACGGATTTGGTACTCAGCCGAGGGGATGACGAGTTATCGTGATACGCTGTTAGAGGTCGTTGCGTTTGAGGCGCTTGTTGATATTACATTTTTTATTTATAAGCTCCAATTTCCCTGGAATTTTGAAATTTAGCTCCCACTTCTACTTTTAATTGTATGGATGAACCAATTTGGGTTGCCATAAGGGTAGGGCAAAAATCCATAACACAATCGACACGTAATTTCATAATTGTGACAATGTTTTGTTTTTTATTTTTATAATTTACACTTTCAAAATTCAGAATAATCCCGCCTTTTCAGGACGTATGACAGCCCTAGTTCCTTGGGTATCATTTATATGCGGTTGATCTGTTGATGGCCTTTTTCTACAAGGACAATATGCATGTTGCTCGTAGTTCTGTTTTAGGACTCTTTTTACTAAATCAGTCATTACACAACTCTGCTCGCCGAGGAATGAATCTTGCCGTATAATTTAATTTTGCGAAGTTTTTGAGGAAGATGTTTTTCATTCCACGATATAGTTTTAGTACTATTTTGCAAATAGTTGTGAAAAAGACGTATTTTAACGAAAAAGTTTCTTGTCGGATAGGGTTTTATTTCAATTCCCTGGCCGTGGCTGTGTTTATTTTAGTATTGAAAGCAGATATTCCAGGTAATAGCCGACGATACGCCTAATAGCCATAGTTGCTTCATCACTATTGAACATAAAAATACTGTAATTTATTTGATAGAATTACGTGGAGGCTATTATATAATCAAAAATCAACATAGTGCAAAAACTGGATGTAGAAATAAAGAAAGGAATAGATGAAGGGTGAACCAAGAAAGAAACTGTTAAGCCAGAAACGTCAAGATCCACAAAATTTGTAAAAACAAATGGAATATTAGTTAAATAAAACGATTTAATTATGGAAAATAATGTACTTGATAGGAATACCTTGGGATTAAAAATAAAGGCACCCCAGAAACCAGTATGTATAATAAATATTGACGAATAAAAGGGAAGATTCCCGATAATAAGGAGAGAAATTCTCTCCCTAAAATTTGAAAAAGAATAGAATTGCACTTTCAATGTTATAATGGCTGATCGTTGACAAAGTATGAAATTTTTTGGTCACCTAAGTAAAAGAAATTTTCCAGTGTGCCGCGTTTCGAATTATTTCTGTATTTCCGCTTCTGGGAATTTGTGTTTTTATACTTACACCTCATGTATATCCTCCACATTTTATCTTAATTTAAATTTATATTTTAGTCATTGACATATTTTGCTTACTTTTATTATACTCAACGTCACAGTTTTGCTATTTCCTGCCAACCTTTCCTAAAATTATAGGATTCCCTTCCTCCTATCTTGTATCGGAATATATCATTTTATAAAGGTTCTCGACTGCTGTCAGTTTAGGCCGTATTTGGGTCTTGAAAGAGATTATATCTGATTCCCGGTGAGCGTTCATCGCACGTGGTACGAGTTGACATTTTGCTCGCTTTCCTCGATCGATGAGCATCGACGCTAGCTTGATGGAGCGCGCTCCGAAATTAGATCCCTCAATCGACCCCGGAAGGAATACGTGCCGAACGTCAACGTTGTCGCTTATCAGCATGTGTCTCCTTTATAATGGACATCGATCTGCTTACCCCCTGCCATTAGCCGGGCCATTTTTGAGGGTAATAAAGGGTTTGTAAGCATTACTCCTCGAACATTTTCTGTGCAATTTTCATGCTTAGTACCATCGCAACCAAGGTCCTTCCCAATAAGCGCTGCGTTGTGATTTAGCAAGTGTTATTGTTTCTACATCTACAAAATACCCTGCAAGCTACCTCAAGGGTGTGTGGCAGGGGGTTAGCAGTCACCAACATGCATTAAGCACTACTTTAAGCCAAAGTAGAACCGTTGCGCAAGTTACGGCGGGTTGATAAGAAGAAAATAACCGAAACTTAACTGTAGCTCTCCACGTTAAATAAACAACGTATTAATGACGCCCACGTAAAAGTTTAGGGCAGGCTGGATGGCACCGGTTCTCATTGGCAAAATTAATGAAAAATGCTCTTGTATATGAGTCATGTTTTTCTGAAAGTCGTTTATAGTTGTTAGGTGTTTGGAAAATAAATTATTTGCTTTCCTTTAATTATAATTAATTCAAACTGAACCTAATCCTTTTCAATAAATTTCCGAAATTCAGCCCAAGTTCCACGGAATGTTTTCCAAGAAGGCCACTGTCTCCAACAAGGCACTATAATCTCACGATTAGTCTACAGTGGTCTATAGTCTTGTTAATTAGGTGTTAATAATTTTCGTAAGCAGTCCTTGGTGGAAGACGGCCACCTGTCAATCATCATGCCGATTTGTGCGATTGCTTTTTTTTTTACCTAGACAACTTCCGGTGTTGCCTGTCGAAAGTTATGAATGTTTAGCATTTGAGCCAATTCGCGACGTCTACCGCGGGGGTTTGCGATCGTTTAGTGTCGAGTGATATTTAAGCCCACACAGTTGTCACGTATCGCATTTCACAGACTTCGTCACGATTAGATTATCATTGTTTGCGTTGTGAATATAACAACATTGGATGTCACATCGCTTGATAACCATCGTTAGCATGGTTCCGCATGTACTTTTCTGGGGCGGTCTGAGCGGTTCCGAGCCTTTTTAGTGCTTGGGGCGAGAATTACAAATTGCTCCCTTCCCTATAATATTTGAAAAATGTAATCTTTAAAGTGATTTTGATTCTCATAAGTGGTATTAGTTTGACATTTATTACTGATTACGGAGGTTAAAAACCGTTAAATAGGTACACAATGAGAATGGGAAAATTTTATGTAAAACGCAAAATGTACATACTTAAATGTTTGAGATACTTTATGGCTTTATATTGAGTGATGATAGTTGCATTCTCATGATTGAAATGAATAACTTTGTGAATTCCACGCAAATAGAATTTTAATACGCCCTAGGTTCCGTGTGTTTTGCATATATTGTGTGTTAACCCTTATATACTTTACCTGATGATGTCACTCAGCGACGAAACCTAGGTCGTATTAATAGTCTATTTATGTCGAATTCACGAAGTTTTTCATTTCAGTCATGAAGCTTATCCATAAAGTTACGCCTGGTACCATTAACTTATGTATTCTCAAACGTCCTGTCTTTGAGGTGAAACTGCAAGAGTCACGACAAAGTTTTTCGTCCGTCTTTCGTATAAACGTATTGTAATAGTAATAAAAACAAAATCGAATATATTCAAAATAGTTTGATCATTGATTTGGTACCCTTTTCAGCTTTTATCTCCTAGATAGAGACTCGTACGCCTCACCCTCGGCACGGCTTTGAGGATTACTGATATGTTTTAGATCAATGGTGGACGAGTTAACTTTGTGGAAGTTCATCATGATACAAATAAAGAGAACTTAGTAATTTTCCACAATTTTATTTATTTCTTTCTCCCAGCTCTTGAAAATGACGTGATCAGTAAGTTGAAACCGGTTGAGTGATCAATGAAAAGTGTGGAAAGTTACGAAATTCTCTTTATTTGTATTACTGATATGTATATTTGAACATAGTACCCGCGTTGAATAGGTGTAAGTCAGTGTCGTGATACGAATGGAATACCGAAGCCGGTTCTAGCCTGTCTTTTCGGAGGGAGATATGGACTATTGGGTGCTTGGATGTAATTTTATAACCGCACTATAGACGAAAAAGGTCCTTTCGGATTGTTATGGAAAAGTCAAATAAATCCTCGCCCAGGGTGCCCCTTCATTCTCTCCGCTGCGGGAGCATTACGAGCCCTTTGAGTGTTTGGCTTCCGAAACCGCGTCATATATTTCGGGATCTGAAGAGTCGGATGCCAGCGGAAGGGTTGGTGGAAGAAAAAAATCGTGCCGACATTACTCCCTTCTGGGCCCCCTGAATATGTGTGTGTGTGTGATATGCTTGGTTTTTATGTCGTCGTCCTACAGTGTTCCTTCTTTCCGAATGCGTCGCCCACTGCCGCGGGATTTTTTCTGTTTTTAAATATTCGTCTGACGTCAGTAGGACAGAGGGTTGGGACTTGGTTGGGACAGATGCCACGGGACTTGTGGAACGCGTCCGGTTGACTTCCACTGGGAACGGACCTTCAGGCATTCGTATTGATAAAAATACTCCACCTTACAGTTCGCGTTGTCTGGTGCCGAATATAATACCCTTTTAGTCGGTTTGTTTTATTTATTTTTTATTGTTGATTGAACTGAATAAATGAGGCATACATAAGGATGAGCAAGATTTTGAGTATTTTATACCACTTATCCGTGACATCAGTAGAACATCATCTCTGGTACGTCGCGAAAATTTGGGACCTAGCATAGAGCGATTTAATACGCGAAATAAAAATAATACCCGCCGTAATTAATTAAAAATAATAAAGCCTTCACCTCCGTGATACACTCCTATTGCAGCAGGTTTAATTATAATAAATCTCGATTATTAGCAACAAGTTATTGGAGAATTAGTATGTTAAATTTGATTGTTTCAGGCTTGATTTCGTGGAAGTGATAGATATCCATTTTTAATTTTAAAAACTTGGTACTTTTCCACACTTTATTTAAAAACTGCGACCGGCTTCACCTTAATAAAGCATCTTCTGGCCAGAAGATGCCTTATTCAAGTGTAATCGGTCGCAGTTTTTAAATAAAGTGTGGAAAAGTACATTTTTTAAATTAAAAATGGAAATTAGTGTGTTGTACGCTATGACTACTTGAAAAATTCGGGTCACACGAGTTACAGAATGAGACGGAGGGTATAATTAGGGGGGTTAAGTTCTCTGTTCGAATGAATCTGAATGAAATTTCCTTCTTTCCACCCATCGTTTGTAGCAACTACGAAAACGAGACGCTAATCCGTCAAGATGCTTATCACTTTTCGTCCTTTTCCAATTCCTTTTCTTTACCCTCCCATTTCTGGTGTCTTAACGCCCCCTAATGCATGCCCTTCAGGCGACTCTCTGTATGGTATGTGTATCTTGATGGACTTCACAGCCGTATTCCTTGGATTAAAATTAAACCAGGTTTTGGTAGGTTTTAATTAATCCTGGTTTGAGTGAGGGCTCGGATGGGACTTCAAGTCAGGTTTTGGTTTATCAACTAATAGGTTAAAATTCTAACGTTTAAAGAGCAAGTCGCTTGTTTACCTTTTCCTTGCTAAACTAACCCAGTCGAACGTCGGTCAGCCTTAAAACGGTCAGCCATGATTACGGTTCTAATGGAAGCGCCGTACGAATTTCCCAAGTCCTGTGTCACGAAATTATAAAATATGACAACCGCATAGGTAGTTGTGATCTAAGGATTTCCGTGCATAGTTTGCATGCATACAGCCCCTGCTGCAATTTAGAGCATTCTTCTCAGTAAATTCGAGTTTAACGAAAACAATCCTCGTGGTAGCATCGATATCTATCTTTTAATCAATCAGGTGTTGAATTTCATTTGTTTGTGTTCATAGTTGATTATGATAAGAAGCCCGCAGACTAAAAAAAGGGGTTAATGACGCAGACGGGCAAACGACTAAACGGTTGTTGTGGAAAACGACTGTGGTTTAGAACTGCGTGGCAATTGATAAGCACCGAAAAGTGCCCGTTGACGTTTTTAAATGCCGCATTTATTTTTCCTTAGTCAAGTAGAAGTTAGATTCCTTAGCTGATGCTGTACATTTTTTTTAGATGACTGTAGATCTTTTTCTAATCTCGTGTACGTAATTAATGTTATCCCTTTGGTAAGGTTGCCGCTACTCCAAAGTTCTAGTGACCACCCCTAGAGTTTGCATTCTTCATCATCTAGAACAAAAAACCTGCGATGAAATAATGGGAAATGTTCCAATTGGGAATTAATTTTTCTCTTTAGGTAATGTGTACATTGACGTCAACTTTGATCTTACTCGCTGAAATCAGTTCCGTGCATGGACGACTGTCAGATATTTTTTGGAAATGTATGTAAGTTGCTATATTCTTGAACTATCCATCACAAACGTCGTGTATTTGGCATATTTGATGAGTTATGTATTGGTTTTTCTGGGAAAGTTTCTGGAGAGAGATCTTCTGTGTCTTCTTTATTTAACCCTCCCTACGGTTATTTCCAATACTATTATTTTTTAAACATGAGCTTTAACCTTAGAAAAGTGGACAGAGCATAGACGTTTTTTGCCTTGACTGTCGAAGCATGTTGTCAGAAATAATACTACCTGGTACATATAATTTACCTGAAACCATGTACCGCCGTGACAAAGTTGACTATGGTAATGAAGTAGTGGGGGTGGAAATAGAAAATGAGTTCTCTTGTAATGCAGCCCTGGATTGGGACGTTGGCGTACTCGTGAGAAAACCAATGCCAGACTATTTGCTTTGCGAGTTTTCTCCTCCAGATTCCAGGATAATCTGGACCAGATTGCGCAGATCCTTATAAAAAGAGTCGCCGGTTCGATGGTGGATGAAAATGGAACGGCTCGGATGATTTGACGCCTCGAAAGATTTCTCTTCGCTAGAGTCCCCAACTCTTGTTCCCCCGTTTGGTTTCGTCTCAGGTGAAACTTATTTCTGCGGTATTTTCGCTCTCGTCGAAGGACGCTTTCCATAACTCCTTAGCTGTGTTTCACATTTGAGTATTTAATTTTTTCTGTTCCTAAGTAGTTATACACGAGCCCTTTCACTTCGCATTTTAGTGTGGCATTAGTACGAGCATTTAAAAGTGAAATTATAATGATGGGGTGAGCTCTTACGGCTGGACAAATACAAAAGTTAAAGGGAGTCTCCAATAGCCGTAAGCAAATGGCACCACTCGTCAGAGATCACTAACCTTGCTGTGTTGTTTTGCCGGGTTGGGACTTCCACAGCAGAGACCAACCCCAGCCTCTCCACCGGAATACCCTCCTGTGATAGTTTACGGGAAGAATGCTTCCACGCCAGTGACCAACACAGCCGCAATCACACAACCCAGATAGGATCTTCGCTAGGCTAATGGGACCCCGCTAAGGTTACTTAATGTTATAACCTGGGATCCTTCGTAAGACTAACCCAAGGCCCAGGTTATAACCCGAAGTATCCTTAGCTGGGTCCCATTAGCCTAGCGAAGGATCCTATCTGGGTTGTGTGGTTGCGGCTGTGTTGGTCACTGGCGTGGAAGCATTCTTCCCGTAAGCTATCACAGGAGGGTATTCTGGTGGAGAGGCTGGGGATGGTCTCTGCTGTGGAAGTCCCATCCCGGCAAACCAACACAGCAAGGTTAGTGATCTCTGACGAGTGGTGCCAATTTTTTACGGCTATTGGAGACTCCCTTTAATTTTTGTAATGGTGCACAGCATGGACGAGTGAAAACAGTTTTCCAAGGCGCTTGTGAATGAGCAGTTTTTGACATTTCAATCAGGGGAATTGTTGCGCGTGAAATGCATAAATAATTTATACAGAGCTATTCGAGGCCATCATTGTTAAACATATAAAGCAGACGAGATAATTTTGATGGAGAGATGAGTAGGAGTATGAGCAAAGACACTTTGTTTGTTATGATGCGGCAGTGGCATTGTTAGCTGCGATTATGAGTGCTGGAATCATTTTGGCGAGAAGTGAGAGCGATATGAACGACCTGAAACTGCGAGGATGAATTTGAGAAGGTGCTAATTTCCGTGCAATAATAATTCTTGATTTCGCGCAGTTACCATCTCAGTTCTATGATTCACTCGATTTGGAATTTGTATGGAAATATAGCCAAAGATCAGACTGTTCTAGGAAATGCCTTACGTGGGATAATAAGAAATGACCCGCTTGCCATCAATATACGCATTAATATTTTCTGTCTTTTGAAATAGGAATTGTATTTGCTCTATTGTACTTGTGCATTCTAGTATGAAGTTCAGCCTCCAGTAGTCTTCTTCCCTACTTGTATTTTGTCCGCAAAATTCTATAAATTCATCGAATTTCGCAAGGAAATGGCTGTTGTTGGTCGGATTTTACGTATTCTTACGCTTTGATCATCCCACGTCATCCGAAGTCTTTATTCGCTTCTCACCGACGTTAATTATCGTGTGTCAGAACGGTCCTCGTATTCCGAGGGGAGTGCCTCTTGGTGGATGACGTAATTCTATCCTCCGCAACCAGCGAAGCTCTTTTTTCGGAAACCGGTTGTGATGGATATTTAAGTTTCGCGGCGCCAGTCCCAAACGCAGGGGGTTCTTAATGAAAAGCGCCGAGAGATAATCAGGCATTTTCCGCCTTCTAGGTGTTCACTTCGGCCAGGTGGTCGTCAACCTGTGGCTTTCCGCTCGTATCTGCCTCCCAGCATCGGGGAAGTCTTATAAATTCCTGCGAAAAGTTTTCCAACTTCAGGTTTTTTCGGCGCCGTTTCACCTTGTCCAAAGAATTTTTGATGTAAAGATTTGACTCTTCCTCTCGTATGTGTTATCCAAAACTTTTTCTTTTTGGTACATTATGGTGGCTTGTTTGCTTTCTTAATTCCCTAAAAAAAAGGAAAAAATTATATACAGGTTTATTTTTTGGTGGATCACCAGGGACAGAAAGTTTGTGGAATTCGCTCATTATATGGGAAAAGAAACGAAAACAGTACGAATTTTTTAGGCCATCCTAAAGAGGTCCTAATGCTAGGAGGGTTTATTTTCGATGAACCTACATGACTATCAGCCTTTTAAATTCTTTGGTTTTAATATTCATGATTTGCAATTTTTAGATCCATCTAAAATTTTTATTTATGAGTAGGTCTGTTTATCTCTACCCACTATTTCTTAGGGTCATATATTGGTCATTTTTGTCCTATATTTCTATCGTTTGGTCGGTTAAAATTACATAAATAATTACCTACTTAGTTTTGTGATCCTTTATATGGCAACTATGTGTTTTGCAAAATGTTATTTTAGTTGACGAATGATTTGAGAACTACTATCAATTATTCCAATTGTGTGCCCCACTACAGGTGTCCACTTTAATTTTAATTTTCTCTCAAGTGGACACCGACGTGCTTTAATGGTGATTCCCCATGCTCTTCTTAGTTTTGCATTCAGGGTACGTCGGAGTACAGGATACATTAAACCGCACATATCTAATTTATGCAACAATATATAAGGTTCGATTGTGAACTAATAGATAATATGAATAGATTCCAATCTTTTACAATAAATATATTTGATACAAATATTTACATGGATGTTTTTGAGTCGCGGATCACGAATACTTCACGTAGGCATTAGCCAATGATCATGTAGAAAATTTCAGTCAAGCCATTTTGATCGAGTTTATTATTTATTTTTCACCATCATCAAGACGTAATTATGGAGGTATTTTAAATCAGACGCAGGTTACTAGTAAGTTGTCATATGACAGAATTGTTTTCGTCTCCAGACGTATTACAGAGAGTGAGAATGTTTAGATGCTTGCAATTTCAGCGTAGCTTATCCCTGAAAGCGAACTCCTCGCACAGATTTAAAGCACTCATGGTCTTCAGGTCTTGAGCGTCAAAATCGCCTTCCTTCTTCGTCGTCTGCCTACTATCCACCAATTTTTTTCTTAATGCGGATGTGGCGATACTTACTTTGTTTTGAAAATTGCTCTGCTCGAGTTGATTTAAATGACTCCCAGTGTTACTTCACATTTTGTATGTGCGATGGATCGGTTTCAGACTTGAAGAATTTCAATTTTCAGAGTTCATAGAAACTAAATCGATAGTAAAACATGTCTTTTTAGTATTCTTTCGTTCATTTAGTGAATTGTATTCGTTTTCATATTTCTATTTTTTTACGGGGCCAAGGAGTCAAATTAGTGACAGTTGTACCTTAATATTGATTGAGCTGTTTAGAGCTGTAACCCTAGTGGCCGTCATGAACCCCAGAGACAGCATTGCTCTAGCATATGGACATTTATCTTATCTTTCCGCTGATAAAGTGCTGTTATCACTAGAATTTTATAATGAGGGTACGTGCTAAATTTTCATGGTAATAGGTATTTAGTGGGGGTAATCAGGGATGTTGCGCGTTTTTAGATATTACTTATATCGGTTAGGATGTGCTAGCGTGGTTTCATTGACATCCTTCCCGTAAACTATTATTTACGATAGACCGCTGTTGCCCATGCTCTGGAACTATTGGCCTTAATCTGTCTTTCCTTACTAAATTTTCCGTATGAGTTAAGTTAATTTTCTCTCAATGTTGCTTCACACGATCTCTCTATTAATTTTAGTATATTTCCTATATCTCTTAGTCATATTCAAATTGCCTAACCTTCTCCCTCTTCCACTCTTTTAGAGAAATATAGCTTCCAAATTGGACTTCTCTATCCTATCTTCTTTTATAATTCACTCAGTCTACTTATTTTGCCTCCTTTTGATTCGTGCTAGGAGCTTTCTTTCCTCCCCCATCCTGCCTAGTAATACTTAATCCATTTTTATGATCAAATTGATGCCTGCTTTGCTCTGCAAAAGTTCTTCAGCTCATTTTAACAAGAATTTTCTGAATAATGGTTGGTTTGGGTAATGCTCACAAAGCACTACATTAGTGCTCCTAAATCCAACTACGTGTGAAATCCACATATCTGCGTAAGGAGATTTTATTTCCTTGATCCAGCTGTGGCTTCCCAGAAAGATCTGATTCCTACAAAAATCACACAACTTGGGTTTAAATGGGTAGCCCAATTGCACGACTCTTTTTGGGGTATTTCACCGAGAAAGGAAGTAAATGAAATATTTTTCCTCTCCATCCTTTCCAGCTCGTGGTTTAAAAATATTTGTCGCAAGGAGTGTAATTTTTCTACTATCATTTCTCTAGTTCTTTTCTCATTTCATTCGTGACACATGGATGCGCTTGGAAGATGAAAACTTACGTTGTGCCGTTCCGTTATGCATGCCGTGCCTGGTGCTCGTCCCACGAATGAACTCCCATTGCGGCTACTTAAGCTGCCCTAAAAAGGGTGGGAGGGAATGCACTTGGACTGGGTGTCGACAGCCTCGAATGCCGGCGGGCAGAGGGGGTATGAGCGTCGTATGTGCATATCGTGGCGCGTGTTAAAAACTTACCGCCCGTTAATCCATCGGCTCAATTAGCGGGACGCCGCCAGACGGTCCCATTAAAAAACAGCGGCGGCGGTGTCGACTGATGCCCACAAAAAAGGGCCTTACTCTCAGGACGAGTTGTTTGAAGCCCGTTGGTCCAGCTTGTTCTCCGTCCTACGCCTTGTTCAGTAACTTCTTACACGTGTAACCCGTTCCGGATCTTGTTTGCATCCCTTGCTTCTTTAGGATGTGAGATGTGGTGGTTGCCATTGCTCATACTTTCATAGCGGTTGTCTTTATAGAAGCGTCTCAAAGTATGATGAATCCCTTTGTTTATTGTGCGTAGTTCAAATGGAAATTCATCTGTCTGTCTGCTTTATCATAGGTCTTTGTTTATGTTTCAATACGTCGATCAAGAGTAGTTGCGATTTATTTCATTCATGAGGGGAAACGATGTGGTTGGTTATTATTCGCATTGAATGTGTAACTACATATTGAATTGAGTACTTACTCACTCATAGAAGTAATGGTCGTCATCTCAGACTTAGTAGGCTTGCTCAGAATCGTTTTCAGGTGTTATTTACAATCGTAGCCATAGTAATTTTGGCATAATTTGTGCTAGCATTTGAATTAGGAGAGTAGTAAATGAAACTTGTGTCCTCGGGAGTGATTTTGAGTTCCTCTTGGTGGACTTGCTACTGCGCTGGCTTATTCAAAATGTTTTGGTTATCGCGTAATAGCAAGAGTTTGGCCCGGGGCCAAACCTATGCTACTACGCGATGCAACCATTGATAATCAAGTGAAAGCTCTCAACTATTAGTGAACATCTCTGCGAGTCATTTGCCGGGAACTGAGGTTGCCATACCAATGTCTAGTAAACTTAACATTTATCTTCAACATGCCGACATAGAATGGATGGACGTGGTTTGCAATTATCTCAATGCACGCTGTGTAAAATGGCTCATCATTTCTAAGAAGTTATTACTGAGAATTGTGTCCTTCGATGCAAACCATCAGTCGTAAGGAAGTTGGCCAAGCGTGTCCTCTAGTCTCATATTCCAGTTTTTTTAAGACTCCGACTGGCGGAAGCCCGAAGTAATGAAATGATTCTCTGAAATGATTTTTAAATTTCCCTAATGGGTATGGCGGTGATGATTGGATGACAGTGAAGGACATGTTACAGTCTCCTCCAAAATTTGACGGAGAAAGTGAGCGGATATCATTTTAGCGGAGTGCAAGAAGTTAATTACCTACTCAAAATTTCGTTAGGAGTTATGTACGCTGAAGAGAAATGTGCCCAAGTATGCAGCTTCGAGCATATATGAATATTGTAGGTATCAAATAAACTGGTCGTTGTTCGTTTGAATAAATAAATAAACTGGTCGAGTTTTTGTGACAATGATATTGGGGAAAAAATAAGGTTTCCCATTCCACAGAGGAGTTAGCAGATTTATGTGCTGATTGAAAGATACTTCTGTTTGTGCTACTGTTTGTCCAAAACCACGATTTTCTTATTTAAACCTTAGATATTTGAGACACGTCTCTTTCTTTGATGGGCAGTGCAAGTGGATCTTGTCAGGTCTTCTCTCGCATAGATTTTTTCCGGACTCCGGACGGAGGTGAGAACATATATCGACAGGTGTCATGGAATGTGAGGAGACTTCTCGAATGCATTTCTCTGAATCTCGTGAAGTGACGCGTCGCGTTTCAATTGAAGAGAAAACATTTCTTTTTCAATATCCATTATTACTCTCTGGCATTCAGAGAGACACAATTAGCCGTACCAGCGCTAAACTAGGTATGTCGCAAAAAATTTAAAATATAATTCTTATATAATTTCCATTACTGCCTGTATTGTGAGTTCCAACGCATAAACTGATAAATTTAAGTGAAATGTGGTCCAAAAATTTTTATTCGCGTAAAAAATAATTCAAATGTGCATTCAATGACCCTTCATTACCACTCCAGCCACTTAAAGAAAAGCAGTAAAGGTGTAGTCGGAATTATAATGCTCAATAGATATTTTCACAAAGAACTCAGTTCTGATAGTTGTAAATGATGTTGCTAATTTTAGCCAAAAATGTATGAAATGAAGGAATTCCTATAGAATTTCTTAAGGAATTTCTACAAAATATAGTACAGAATTTTTACAGGATCTGCTAAGGAAATATAGAAAATAAGTTGGAGAATTTCTACTGGAAGTGTTGTGGGAATTCTATAGAAATTAATTAAAAAGTGCTTCAATATTTTAAGGAAATGCTACAGACATGCTTACGGACAAGGAGGTTAGAAAAGAAATGGAGGGGACATACCACTTGATTCTTGAAGCCAATTCCGCCATTGCAGTCGGCACAGTTTAGACCTTCCTCTGGCTTACGTGTCCGGCGGTCGCGTTTGATTTTCGTCAAATGTAAGTTAAAAACCACAACAAGGCGATGTTTTGTGACTGGTTTGGCAACACCTACTCGGCACAAAATCCTTTCCATGCACCCCTATTCTTGCTTCATTTTCGCCCATGAGTGTTCACGGTTATACCTCCTCCATCTCATGTTAACCTCCTTGGCTTGGCTGTGAAATATTTTTAAAGAATGTGTACAGAATTTCCCTGCTGAGCGCGGTCGATACTGATCGATAATAATCAGGTGAAAATACGGAGAGACTCCTTTTCAAAATGATTAGGAAAATATACAATGGATATCACGTTTTAACGTATCATCCCACGGTTGTGTTATTGTCTAATATGCATTGTTCGGATTGGAAAGTGGTTGGTACATACTTAGAAGTTCCCGCTACCGCCGGCATCTTAACCCGTGGTATTGGAGTCCTTCCTGCCTCTCGAAATTGGAAGTAGTTCCACGTTTCTAACTGCGCTCGTTGCGGAAAATTCAAAGTTCCGCTTTTTTCGGGAGAACACTCTACAGGCATTCGGGAGTTTTTCGCCTTGAAGCAGTTCGACCGTTTTCGGGTATGGGCCTTATGCCCCGTTGACATTACTAGGTTTGAATGATGGTTAATATGGCTGCTTTAACTTACTTGCGTTCACACGTATTCAAGTTTATTGTAGTAAAGATGGTAATAACCTCTGCTGAAGAGTAAAAACAGACGAAGCGCCCGACGCGCGCGCATCTAATTGATGTACAAAGATAATATACACGGCTGAAGAAGATGGATATTGTGGAGCAAGTGGGATTTTTGGATGGTGCTTCATGTCCAATTGTCCAGAATAAGCTCGATTTATTCTCCACGAAATTGATGCCTCCTCTCCGATCCTTACGCTTTACTAACAATAAGTGACTTTGGAGGCCATTTTGTAACTGGTATTTTAACTGGCTCTTACGTTCACACACGTTTCAAATGCCGGTAACCAGCGCCAACCCTAGTAAACTTTTTTCGTTCTGGTTTACTAGCGTAGAGAGCTAGTAATGTAAACGGGGCATTACGGATTACTTTCCCGAGGATCCTCGGGAGTCTTGTCGACTCCGGGCCGAACGAACGGCCCTGACGTATTTGGCTGGACCTATAACCAAGTCATCAATGAGGCCGAGGACCGCCTTAAAAGGCGCCTCCTCAACGCGAGCAGAAGAATACCGGAATGAATAATGCTCGTGAACCTTTCTCCGTAACGGCGCAAGGTCGCCTCCTCGTACGCCGGGTCCGCCGCAAGGTGACCAATTGGCCTGCCGCCTCCCCCTTCCCCCTACTCTTTTCTTCTTTCCTCGAGGCGTCCTTGAGGATCCTCCGTCTGTGAGTCCTTTGGGAGGGAGGGGAAGGACGGTGGCCCTAACGCTATTAGTGTGGCGGGGGTGGAGGCGAGCCGGCAAGCCTTAGCCCAAGGGTTTTTTTCGTTGAGTTTGGGCGGGAAGAAACTGTTGCAGGTGTCTACCTCTTTCCGGAATCTCAACTCGCTCAGGTTCATTCGTCGGAAACTTTCGAATCTTATTTCGGGTGTCTTCCATTCGCTCTAGTGCGCTGATCACTTTGCAACAATACATCGCACTTCCTTTCAATTCGTAACAGACCCTGCGCTCAAGTTAGAGCACTTCAAAACAGAGATAGGACAAAATTTATGTGCGCTTAACAACAAAAGAACGTCGATAATGGAATTCGTTATTTTTGTCAAGTTTTTTGATGGTCAGTATAGGTGTCAAACATGCATATCGAGATGTTTTTTTATTTCTCTGTGATTAAAAGCTTACGTTATTAAATGCTTATTTTGAACGAATTCAACAACTCTGCACAAATAGTTCGGCCGTGACAGTTGTTCACCCAAAAAATGCTACCTACCGGCAGGTTACAAAACATTTCGCCTGCGCACTTCGTTCCATTCAACGTCGTTCGTTTGCGCAAACGTGCGCTGATGTGTTCCGATGTGCGCTAACTTCTACACCTTGAATGGAAAGTTACCTTCGTTTACTTCTCCTGTTCGAGTAGTAGTTGAAGGGTTCTTTCCTATAGCATTGTGTAGGTCTTAGTTAATGAAATAATCGTAATTTCCAATGCAATGTGTTGAAGCATGCGCCGATCGGAAAACATCAGTTCACTTAAGCGCCCGCGAAGGACGATGACTAGAAGGATTTGCGCTGGAGATACGTTCGCTACCCTATGTATAAAAAACGGAAGCCGTTTAACACAGAGTAATTTACAACTTTTCATTTTCCATATTTTACGCCTTTCTTGAAAATCAACTAAAAAACAAACGCTGGTGGGGTTATCGAAGTTATTTATCGAAGTTAGCTCATACCAACTATTCTCCCGATCTGTTATGAAGTGAGCTGTCTTTGTGCGCAGGGTCTGAAACGAATGGAAATCAAGTGCGCTGTTGTGTTGCGAGGTGAGCAGCTCAATATAGCGAATGGAAAGCGTCCCTCGTCTTCATCGTCTGTAGCCTTCAAACGTAAGATTGACTTGCTGTTTCTCCTTTCCATTTCATTTTCAGCCAAACGCGTCATTCTACCACAATTACTAATTTTTACATCCTACATAATTTGCTATATGCGTTCTATCGTTAGTTTTTCCCCCAAAAATAATTCTTCCCAATCTCATTTCTCTCCCCAAAAGTTTTCGGTAGTCTGCTATGCCTCAAAATGTGTTCTACCTGAAAACATATGAACGCGTAATAAAGGCGACGCGCGACGATTGTAACTATATTCGTATAAACAATCTGCACTGGTGGCGGATATTCAAACATTAAAATGGCATAAGCTTATCAAGACACGAGATGTGATTTCGGCAACATAAAAGATGAACATTTGATGATGGCATGAAGCATAATAAATGTGTTAATTTAATGTTAATCTAAATTATACAGACTCATTAAACTGTGGTATAATTTTCCTCGCACGGTAAGTGTCGTTTTGCTAGCGCACATGCGAATACAGCCGAGCATTGATCAGGATTATTAGATTTCTTTTACGCTAATGACGTAGCAGATTTCATTTTAGCGCGCTCTGTTTTTCATAGTTTGAAACTGTTGAGTGCAGTGATTGAAAAGCGTCTTCTGACCAGGATGTTATGTGCTCCAGTTGCATAGATTTATCGCACAATCAAACCTTAGACAGTTATTTAAATGAGGAAAAACCATCAATGTCCTTGGCGGAATTGGAACGTGCGATCTTTGAGATGGCATTTCGTCGCAGTTATTTCCGTAATGCATGTTGCATAACTACCCAAGTCATCATTGATTGCTAATTTTAAATCCTACTTTCACCAGTCGAATTTTCTGATTGTCAAATATAATCTTCTCTATTATATTTGTATTCCTAGCTGTCGAGCTAAAGGCGATAACGTAAGGCAACTCTCCTTCTAAATTGTTCTCGAAGATCTGACTCATGACTCGTTCTCATTGTTCCAAGTACTAATCTCCAACATAAGGTTTCAATGCTAGGAATGCTATATTTCCTTTTGAGGAATATGACTTTTAGTTACAGAATCATTGTGTGTTTTGCCGGAAAGCAATGATGGGAAAGACTACGCTGAGATTATAATGTTGCATAAGCAAATAGTGAGGAGGAAAACTTCCGTTTAGAATAGGGGCGAATATGGTGAGCGGTAAAATGGAGTTGAAGCCCGTAATATTTAATGTCAATGGGTGTCAAGCGCTGCCCAAAGCCTTCCGAATTTTTTAAAGCTTTTGTAATCGTTGGATCACCTATATAAATATTTATCGTTAGTCTACAGTGCTGGTAATATTAGTTATTATAGATATTAATTATCTATTTCCGGAAATTAGGGATAGATCTTAAGTTGTTTTGTTTGAAGGCCAAAGTCGATGAGGCTGGATATTCAGTTATGCTAACTTTATTACTGTTTAAACTTGGACTCGCTGCAGGAGAATTTGTAAGAAGGGAGGTTGTGTATTGCATCCGGAGATGCTTCGTATTTGAAGTTGATTTCATGCTTTGCGTTTTGAAGATTAGGGGAATTGAATTCAATCGGATTAAAGGTATCTCCTATTTCATTTTATATCGGATCGAGACTTGGAAACTTACCCGGTAAACTGGAAGATTTCGAATCGGAGTATTTCGAAATTGCTCATATTTCGTTCACCACGGCGACACCAGGTAAGAACAAGTGAAATGTTGCGTACCCATATTATCCCAAAAGTAATGAAAATTTACTCATTTAATGTGCATGGATAGTTTGTTGCGATTCGAATTCGAAAATAATTTCAGAAACCTGATTCGGAATTGGTATATATTGTAGAAATGTTTCTTTGAGTTAAACCCATCATTCGCTCACATGGTTATCCTCATTCGCTCATCTCTATTGTTTTCCTGTTTTTAAAGAAAATTTAATTCGCACGGTGCCTTTCTATCCCAGGCGTATTTTGTTATATACCTTAAAAATATTTATTTAATACACAGACGCGCATATTAAGTTGTCCTCCAATCGTAGCTAGCTACGGAATGCAGGTGAGATTCCACCTGCTCTGGGGGTGTAGCTTTCCTGGCCTTTTCGCTGTAGGCGTATAACCAACCCCTTTACCGCGATCACTCTCGCATTCCAGAGAGCACCTCCCTAGGTCGACGCCGTGAACTGGTTCCGGGGAGTGGATTTGAACCCAAGCGGTAAGCGTCCCGTCTGGCGTCGCACATGCCGCCCAACTGCTGGGTGAGCATGAGGGTTTTTTCTTAAGTCTGAAGTTTTTTTTGGCGATTCCGAAATGGTGGTGCGTTTCTTGACTTTATACATGGCTATTAGCGTGCTGTTGATTTTTCCTGATTAGACATCTTTTAAGGTAGTGGAGCAGCTTTCGGGCGTTCCTCCGCGTGATTTCCATGATCGACAACAGTTCATCTTTTAAGTTAGTTTGATCTAGATATCACTTCACACAAAATTCGATGGATATGGCGCCATTATAAAGAAAAATGTATCATATTTCCAATTATAACGACATATCAGCCACTTACCATTATACTTCTCGAGATATTTGCCACAAATACACCGGCAATTTTTCATGTCAAATGGTACGGGTATGCACTCCTTAGAGACTTAGTTAAAAAATGAGGAATTTCTAACGTATAGATCTCGTCAGAAATTTAACAGTGTGTAGTATGTATCATTTCTTAACTATTAAAAAACGATAATTCAATAACCGCGTTAATTTTTTCGGAATCGAAAAATAAATCTTCGATTATGATGGTGTTTTCGGCGTACGGCGTCAAAAAAATGAGTCAAATTAAAACCTTATATATGTGTATTTATTTAATTACTGAAAATTTCATTAATTTAAAACTTGTTTTTGCGTCATTAATATTACAAATTTACTTCATGCTCTTCACAGTTGATTAAATTTAAAGATACATTTTTGTAATCCCTATTATGACTAGGAAATAATCTCGCTCAAACTATCTTAAGGCCGTTTTAATTTAGGAATTTCATCACTCGTTTTCACGTGGCATCAATCCTCACCTGGGTTAGAAATATGTGTGAAGGAAGAACGCCAGTTTTACGTGTGATATGTATATGAAAGAGCTGCCTTATGTGTGTTTCATACATTATGAATTTAGGATTATGCTGTTGAACTGAGGTTTTACACTTCGCAATGTTATTTAATTCTGGTGACTGATAGCGATAAATGGAGTCTCATTTCTTTAGAAAAGGCACGAAGAGTTGGTGAAAGAAAGTTGAGATGCATTTCAAACCTTGATGAGAATGACGCCGTGAAATGATCGCTAATGTGACTGCTGTTAACTTTCGTTTACCAAGTACAAGATGTTAAAAACCTGTTTAAACGTTCAATGACAGAAGCTGGCCGTTCAAGTCAGAGTGCACGTTATTGTTTGTAGTTCTCACATGTGTGTCATATGTATGGTCTCTGTGGACGAATTTGCCAGATCGCACGGCATTTCATAAAAAGACGAATGTCCTCGCTGTCACTCATGCACTCGCGAAATTTATCATGCAATTCTTCGCTCTAATCTAAAGGCCTGTTTACACGGTTCATGTACCCGTGCGGGATCATGTGTAAGTGCGTGCCATTTCAAAAATGTGTCGTGTAACTTGCGTAAATGCTGGACACACTTTCAGAAAATAGCCCCTGATTTAATTCGGTGGACGTGTTCGTGCAAGTGATCACTCTTGTGCCCGCGCGGGTGCACGCATCGTGTAAATAGGCCTTAAGACATCGTTTTGAACATTTTATGTGCATTTTTATGTTCATTTAACCATGCAATAAAAGGTTTCCTGTAAATACGTCTCGAGTAAGGACGGTGGTCCTTGAACCCGGGGCGAATATCTGCGCGCACAGCCGGATCTAAACAATTTATTTGACTTTTCCCGTTTGTTTCACCCTACGGCGACAGATTTCCACCCCCCACCGAATGTTCCGGCACATATATGGTACTCGTGCGAAATGGGTCAGGTTTCTGGCCTCTTGAGAGTTAACGGACGTGGTGAATAAAAAAAAGTCATCCTTAGTGCGAAGGAGATAATTTATTTTCGTTACACTTTATTTGTTTGCTCGAAGGAATACACGGATGACATTATTCACGCGTCGAAATTATATCCGAGGGATAGGAAAGTTTGAGTGAGACTGATCTCGTAAGAGGTTAGATTCAGAAGGGCAGCTTTCCCCCACGGAAAGATTGCTGCCTAATAGAGGAATAATCGTCGGTTTCTCGCTGCTCTAAGTCGATGACATAAATAGACGTCTTCCCGGGTCATTTTCTAATGCGGGTAGATCAATGTCTGCGTGCCACTCCAGCAAGCCGCCCGAAAGGCTGTGTGGCAGGTGTCCAGACTGCAGCCATGCAGAATGTAAAAAATTGGTGATTCGGTGTATAAAGAGAAGAAAATAGTATTGTTTTTTTTGTTGGCCCTGTCCCTCGCTCTATTATTGTTGTAGTTAATATATTGTTGTAGTGTTGAAGAATATACAATTCGAAAGGTGAGTGGCCGAGGAAATACCCAAAAAACGAAGGAAGAACTATGTGTCGTTCTCCACTGTCAAAAAACTTATATTTGAAAGTAAAATGCGAAAAAATTAGGCAACTGAGCCCCTATTGCGCAGCTTAGGGGATACACACATTTACCATATCAATGAAACGCAAATCTCGAAGAAATATGTAGATCGGCTGCAAGATGTCGTTCTCATTCACAAAGTATCAACATTCTTCACTATTCACTACAAAAATTCAGGTGGAAAATAAGTAATTGAAAAACCTTAGGAAATTCTTTGAAGAGCCGCGTATTTGTTTAATGCGCCCGGTTTGGGATGTTTTGCATCATTGTCAAGCCCGTTACAACGGGCTTGACAAGTTCAGGTTACCTTTGAATTAAGATTAATCCAAATTGTCAATGAAAGCGAAGAAAATTTGACTGCTACGGATGCATTTCGTTAATCCAGTTAACCATGACAGAGGGAGTTAAAATCTCGTAAACACATGCGTGTTGTCCGAGGTTCAATGCCCGAAAGTCTCACTCGGACTTAGAACTTACGACAACTCGCACGTGTTTACGAGACTTTAACTCTCCCTGTCGATGGTCACCTAGTTGATCATTCTATAAGAGTTCTATTACTTTCATTGAAAATTTGGAATAATCTTTAATTTAAATGTAGTTGTCAATTGTTCTCTTTTTGAATTACATGTTCTGGTTACATCATGGTATGTGTACATTTTGAGTGAGGCTGAGGTGGGAGGGAGGAAAAAGAATGTGAGGGGAAAAGGGGAAGGATTCACTGGGGTGGGGGGAGGGGATATAAATCCCTCTTCAATTTCATTTAACCCCTCCTATCCAAAGGACTTTTTTTGGGCTAAAAAGCGTACAATGGATGAAAGCCTTGACATCACGCTCTTTGTCATGATGGATGTCAGTGTGTGACAAGGGTGTATGTTATCGGATTCTCTAGGAAAAAATTCATTTCGGGTAAAGAATGAAATTTAATTTATTTAGGGTTTCAGACTTAGTGTTGGGAAAAAGGTAAAGTCATGAAAGTGTGTTCACGCTAACGATTTTCTCATTAATTTGTGATGCTTTTCTCCAGCTCTTTAGGCCGTTTATCACGGGGCACGAAATTGCACAACTTCAAACTGCATTTTTTTCTCAATCGGGCGTGCAATCATATTCTATTTAGAGCAGGGGCTATTTTGCCATCACGCGTTCATGCATTCGTGCATGCGATCTTGCAATTCACGGCCTTACACGATGCAATTTGAAATGCACGTTCGTGCGTACATCAGATTGTGCAATTACGTGCCCCGTGTATAACGGGCTTTTAATCCATTCCCTGAGTGTTGGATAGACCTACCAGTGAAAGACAAACGGGGATTTTCGAAGACTATTCCGAAGTGTCTTCAATTAATTCTTTTCCGCCTGAACTTATTGCTGAGAATAGTGAAGAATGTTGATGCTTCGTGAAAGAGAACGACACCCGACAGCAGATAAACATTTTCTGGATGTGCGTTTCATTAATTTTATATGAGTGCATGCGTATTCCCTAAGCTGCGCTGTTGGGACTCTGTTCTTTTAAAATTTAATATTTCATTTTCAGTTTTTTGTCCCGCGATTCTCCACCTTGGGCGACGAGCATTGTATCTTCATGAAATTTAATGGTTTGAGGTTAATCAATTCCCACGCGGTAGAGTAATGTCACCGCTTATCTCGATAAAAGGGATACTTACTTTTTGATACCTTAGCGAGACCGTTGTATCAACTCCCTTTAAGTTTATTACTATCCGTTGTATTAATATTCTATTTATTTTACCGAGATCTCCAACTTTGTACGTTGTGTCATCTGGGGATTAATTAATTTTAAACATGATATTTACATTAACCCCTCCGTGTGTGTTTTATTTCCCTTTTAGTCGCAGAACCTCAATCGCCTAGTGTTACTGCTGTGATTCAGTTCTATTAACTGGTGCGTAATTATTTGTCATAGTCATTCAATATTCTACATCAACATTTATATTTGTCACTGATCTCTTCTATGAATTAATAGCTGTGTATAAAATGACTGAAAAAGCTATTTTTGTGCACATTAGTGAATAATTTTAGTGTACATTAGAGTTGCAAATTTATACAGTTTTGAAAAAGGTTTCAAGACTTGAAACATTTAGGCTTGGAGTTCTATTTATTGCTGGAAACTGTTAACATCGTTTTGGATAAAAGCTGCATGACATAAGACTACATTACTGAGCTTCGTTTTATCTTTATTCGCTCTAATGCTCGTGTTAACTTATTGTAATCTTTTGATAGATTAACTTTTAAATGGTGACAATCCAGATTTGTTACTAGCTTAAGGATCCGTTTATAAGTGTGTTTACCCTTTATAAGGATTACTTTTCTTGAACTCGATTTTCAGGCGTAACTCCGTGAAAATTCAGGTTAATGATTCAATAATAACTCTCAGCTCGTAGGCTTCCGCTGATGTAGTGTTGACTGTTTATTTTTTCGGGATTCATTCCGCGATGTTTAAATTGTAAAAAAACAATATTTCGCTGGTCCTCCTGCCAGCTTCATCAGGTTAACTGAACCTTCATTCAGTTTAGTTAACCTGATGAAGCTGGCATGAGGACCAGCGAAATGTTGTCTTTTACAATTTTAACATCGCGGAATGAATCCCGAAAAAAGGAACAGTCAATAATAACTCTCATTTTCACAAAGGTTTTATTTCCCGAGAATGTCGCCTCTGCGGTGAAACCGATCCCCCGCAAATAATAACATTGTGAAAATTACATTGTTATTATTGATTCAGTCTATAGATTTACAAGTTTTGAGTCTTGTATTAATGTTATTTAATCTGTCAAGCGTGTACTGGTTACTCTAATAGCCCTTGACTTCCCTCGTATCCTTCCTGGAGTCTCTTTTGTGAGTTTGGCCGCGTCATGCCATGCCCTGACCTCCCGCACCTTATTAGGAATAGAAAGCAGGCTCCTGAAATTAGCTTTATGCCGTTCTCTTTGCTTTTATGTTCCACTTGTCGCATTTTCGAAGGCTGTTCACTTCCTCAGAAGCTGGCCATCTTTCAGCGTGGTTTCAATGTAAGTATCGTTTCTTTCTCAAGGGGAGGACTTTTTCTTTTGAGGACAATTTTAGAGTAGCCGATAAAAGTCTTCACGTAATCTGTTGGAAACATATTTTCAGTAGTTTTTCTCTGAATACCAATGAACTTCTCCTTCATAAGAGTTTAAATTTAATAAGGATATAAATTTATTTCTTTATCGCGTGAATCATAATTTTTTGTTTGTTCGAAAGTCGTCATGTTCGTTTCTTAGACAGTTCCCTAAATGAATTCTAGAGAACGCCATCCATTGATGCGAAAATAAAAAAATAACTAATGAGAGTAGCGGTAATGTTTTAGGTGCTCATTGTTGAAGATATTACAAACTTTAATCGTATTGGGCCTTATTTTGCTTCTACCAAACTAAGGAGATAATTCTATCGGGTCGTGTTCCGCAATTTTTCATGATTCTTACTTCTTTTCGTCTCTTATTGTAAGGTAAACCGACAGGTTAAATAAGGGGAAACATAGGATGGGTCTCACCTGAAGATGTTTCTTCACAACGAAACCATGGTCTAGAACGATAAATTACATAGTGGAAATTGTAGTGTTATACATTCACCTTTCATTCTTTTGTTGAAAGATATATAAGGCTAATGAAAGGAAAGATCTCAGGCTAGGCCTGAGAATATCAACTCTATATTTCTGTCCGACACGGGGTTCAAATCTGCGACTTTTGATTTGCCTTGCGGTTTGCCAACCGGGTAATCGGTTTCGGGTCTGTTGGTTTAAAATACTGGCCTATGCGGCCCTGTCTTTCACCCTTTCCGTTCATTGTAGGTGTTAGGGTAATTGTGTGTGGCCAAATGAATTTAAGTTGAAAGAGTCAAGAATGCAATCCGAGGGTGTCGAAGTTGTTCGGCAATTATCGTAGAAAGGAGTTGCAGAGATAAGGAACTGTGGAGAGATGGAGGCGGTTGTCTCCGCAGCAGATCGTGACCGTTGACACCGCTGATCTCACTCGCACTTTCACGCATCAAGGGTGACTTCCCCCCCCCCCCCCTCGCAACATGTCCTCCCTCGGATGAGAGTGCATCACCGCGCAAGCCGCTCTTCGACTCTGGCCTCGCCCCACTTAATTAAAAACGGCGTCCTAAGGTCGACAGGCGCGGCAGCATCGTCTTGGGGAGGCGAATGAAAATAGCAGGAATAGGGGGGAGTTTGCGGCAGTGCATGCTCTCATTCGTGCAGTTCCCTTCGCGTCTTCGTGTGGACAAACAAATGGAAGATCCCACAGCTGCGTCATTATCATTGAGGAAATAATTCTCTATCTTCCGACTCGGACGTCGTCTTTAGGGCAGTTGGGAACACAACGTCCCTAATTTTTCTTCTACTAAATTAAGGAGATAGATCCATCGAGTTGTTCCAAAAATGTTCATGATTCTTACTTCTTTTCGCCTTTTATTGGCAAGTAAATAAAGTAAACCGACGGGTTAAACAATCGGAAACATACGATTGCATTTAACCCGTTTGGATATCTGAAAACACTTCCTACATTGTGTTATGTTAATTTTACTAGATAGAGTAGATGCTCTCCATTAATGTTACGAGTATGAAAAAAGCTAAACATTTAATAATTTTTGTGGTTAAACATATTTTATGGAATTTAATGGAGTGTTTCGCTAGCGTCTGCGCTGCCCAAAACTTATTTACTTTGCTCTTCTTTTAATCAGTATCGTTTGTGCTGTGCAAAATGTACTGTTTTCGAAAGTCACATGGCCAAGTCATTGAAAACCGTTGTGAATCACCATGTCATTATTCATTACAGTAATCTACCGGTTACAGGTAGGTTGTGATGAAAGGCAAAGAATATCCAACGAACTCTTACACGTGCCGTGCCCTTTCTACCTCTAGTATTTCTTTCTTCATCTCAGCATAAGTTCTACCTTTCTCCATCCCGTCCATAAAACCTATTCTCTTCCTTCCTCTTCCCCGCTTACCCAACATCATACCCTCTATCACGGATTTCAGCAAAACATCGCCCCTCATTACCCCTTCCAGCCACCTACCCTGTCTTCCCCTAATCTCATCTATAAGTTTCTTCTCCTCGCCCACCATGCCAAGCACTTCCTCATTTGTCTTCCTTTCCGTCCAACGCACCTTATCCATCCTCCTCCACACCCACATCTCGAAAGCCTTCAGCCTATTTTCGTCTTCCTTTCTCAAGGTCCACGTTTCTACCCCATGCAACACCCCACACTCCATATTAAGCTCTTCACCAGCCTCTTTTTTACATCCTTACTTAAGGTCCCCGTCATCAACTCCCTTCTATTATTGAACGCTTCCTTCGCTAGCGCTATTCTCCTCCTAATGTCTTTGCTACCATGTCCTGTTTCTTCTAGCGTACTACCCAAGTAATTAAATTGTTCTACTGGCTCCAGTTTGTGACTTCCTACTCTTATCACCAGCTTCGATTTCTTTGTCCTAGAGTATCTCATTACTTTTGTTTTCTTATTATTAATCTTCATCCCGTATTTCTCGCACTGTAAGTCACCAAAATTACCACTTATTTGAACCCTATGCATTTATTCGCGACCATTTGCTCAGCCCAAGGGGCAATCCCAGCGCTATTTTGTCTGATCTAATTCGTTTTCTCTGTTATCGTTGCAATCATTTACTAATAACCCGATTTCTGAAATGGATCGAGGCCTTCTTTGTGCTGTGATGTATTTTTATGGAAAACTGCGGTACTTTAGAAGTTATTCGCAGGAATGATTGTAATTGTTTTGCTCTCATTACCCGTGTAGATTTAAGTTTTGTCAGTGGATGAAGTAATGTGGAAAGGTAGGATTTCATTGACGCTCCATATAAAGTATACTTCTTTATTATTAGAGACGCGAACATGAAAAATTGAAATTGATCTTGCTTCATTTATTCGGAGGAACTTAATTCTAAACATTATTATTGGAACTGACTAAATTTCGAAGCTTTAAAATGACGAATGCATACGGCTGTCGACGCGACGGGCCCTAGTTGTGCGTTTAGTTCGAAGATCGGAAGTTCCTCTGACCGCATTTCGTCAATTTCCTCGCCTTTCTCGTTATTTTAAGCATTTCATACGTCAAGGTGCCGTGAGTGACGGACTCATTCCATTTTTCTTTTGGGAATGAGCTACGGTTTTTTCTGCTCAGGAAATCTCTTTAAGTAACGGAAGTTCGCCTTGATAAGCTGAGAGACGTTTTAGGAGAGGATATGCGTAGTGAAACTGTTTTTGCGTTCCAGGCGCATTGTATTGCATCAGTTCTCGTGACTACCAACCTATATATAATGAGACAAGTCTCCCTATGAGACAATGTCTCGTCTGAAATTTGGCGAGAATCAAATTTCGTGGAATTTAATGAAGGGTACTAATAGAGTTTCAAATTTCAATTACTAATTCATTTCTTTAAAATTATGTGCAATTGAGAATGTGAAAATTATCGATCGTTTTGAGTGGCTCAAAATTTTCTAGTTTTAGCCGGAGAAGATATCTAGGACCGTGTCCTATATGGAGTGATTTTTTAGTTTCATATTTCCTGTTTCTCACCAACAGTTTTTGATTGAGTAACAATATTTTCATAATTTTTTGCCAAAGCCTAGGTTGCATTCAGGGCACGAATTGGTTGACGTACTCGGCGCGATTTCGTGGGATTTGGGATCGTATCCCAGTCCAGGCGATATTTTTTCACTGTGAATTTCGCTAATTCGTGTGTCTCTTAACGAGCGACTCTCATTGAAGTTTTAATGTTTTAAAATCGACTATTAGGCCGTTTTTGACAGTCATATGAATAGCGAAGAAATAAGAATAAAAAATCAGGTTTTCGTCCAAATGCGACGAAAATGGTATCTCCTTGGTTTTTTGGTACCCTAAGTACATACAATTTTGCTGGTGTTAATTGTGAGCATTAATCAGACATTGTATGGATGCTGGGGAATGAAGTTCCGTGAAAAATTCAGTAATGCATATAGGTACCTAATATGAAAAACTGCTTAGAACATTTTGTTGCGACTATGAATTCATCGTGGCCATATGGTTTCTTTTATTCAATGAATAGTATTTTTTTAATTCAAATTTGGTTTGTAAATTGTGGGCATTTTGTTTTTATCTGAAAAATGTTGCAATATATTTGACTTTTTGGAATATTTGAAAAAATGGCGTTTTTCCTAAACATTCTGAAAAGTGATTTTTTTACTGAAGAAACAGTCTCATTGGATGATAATTATGAAAGACAATACAAATTTAACGTTAAATTGTTTTCTTTGTTGCCACAGATTTTACACGATATAAATTTGACCCGCAATTGTTTCAAGAACATTTCTAGAAGTTTCAAGTTACATTTGTCCGCATTTTTCTGTATCAAGACTATTCTTCGGCGTCGCTTGAATGGTGTTTGAAGTTGGGAAGTGCTTCTTTTGAAGACGAATATAAGTAACTTAAGACCACTTGTCTGACCGACAATGAGCGAGCCTCTGTGATTACGATGTCACCCCACGGGACAGTTTCCCAAGGACAGAATGTCGAGTGACGAGACCGTTTCCTTCCTCTCAACGACATTTCCTGTCCATACTTGAGAGTCACGACGCGGTTCACCGAGATTTTCTTCCAAGACTGGTAAAGGGGGATCGTTAATTTTGAAACTTCGCTCATACATGGGGTCTACCGTGTCCTCCGGTGGTAGAACAAAGCGATTCAACATTGTATGGTAGCTGTATTCAAGGGATAACGTCAAGGGATATAAAAATACTACGAATGCAAAGGCGATAATTACGTTGTAGACTGCTCAATTTATTACCAGACTAAGGGATAGTCTTGCAATTTTAGCGTTACGAAATTTTTATGGTTACCAACTCATTTTCCGAAAGTGAATCATGGGTCAATCGTGTTATCGGAGCTGGCTAAAATAGAAAAGAAGAAAGACGATGAGGATTCAATGAATTAAAACGCAGGTCGATGTGGTTTTTTGATAGTTCAATTGTCTAAAATATCATTTTATCACTTACCTGTATGATTTATATACCCTACTGAGGTTTTTGAGTTGAAGGAAGATGACTATGTGTCACTTTTTTCCACCAAACAACTTTTAAGCTGTTGTACTGGAAATCTAAATAGCTAATATTGTTTTTCAATTCATCTCGGTATTCCTTTTTTAAGATAAAGAACATTTGTAATTAAATGTATATTTATTGTTTGTGTGTTCCTCATTTGAAACTAAAAATTGAAAAAAACATTTTCTACGGTCAGGGGAAGGTGAAAAATTAAAATCTTATCTGCTATTTTAAGGTGGAGTTCTTCATTATGCTTTCTATCACTTAAATTATGTGAGCTGCCTTCCATTATCTTGATTTTTCTTTTCGTTTATCGAGAGAATTCTGTTGTCATATCAGGTTTGCCGCTCTTCGTATTCCACGGATAATAGTTGCGTTAAAGTTCGACGAAGCATTTTCTACGATTGCACAAATATAGCATAAGACTGCGAAAAAGTTTCTTTGCCTATAAATTCTCTTTTGCGTCATTTTTTGTGCATAAAACAATTGTTTAAATTTATAGTATATTTGAGTATGGCTTTTATTGACCTTGTTGAAATATTAGTATGCGTATTACCTGTGTAGATCCTATAACAGTCGGAGATCAAATTCAAGGAGATAACACACTCTCGTCTTGTCCATAGACTTGAGTCTCTGGCGTTATGTTGCTGTGGGTCAGATGCTTTTCCCACGCTTTGTCAGACAGCAAGGCATGGTGTCGTTTATCGGGAACGCGTACACGCAAGAAAAAGTTGGCGCTTGTCGCTTTCCCTTATAAAAAGAGAAAAAAAAGGCTTGCTTGAGGCGCTTCGAAAGATTTGAGGATAGGCTGTCAAATTTTTGGGCCTGGTCTAAAAACAACGCTTTTGCATATTATCGATTGAGTATCTCTTGGTATCGTTTAGGAGAAAGTAAGAAAGATTGTGTTTGTCATAAAGGAAATGCTAGAATATTATATGACGATTCAGTTCAACGCTCTATCGAGAAAAACTTTGCAATTTTTTCTAGTGTTTGGTGTTTGCGTTAGTTGACTGTATGACACATAATGCCCCTCCTGCCCTGTAAAGTGATGAAAATGTACATGTTTTATTTTGAGACATGGCAGTGGATCGGATGATAAAAATGTTTATTTAGTTTCGGATTTAGTATTTATGTGATTTTATTTTGTTGGAGGACATAATCTCTCACGATTTATAATGAATTACTGAAAGCACTCTTGATCCGAATTAAAATTCCGTGGCGATACCGCGTTTTTATTGGATGACATTTAGATGTACATGCCTACTGCAAATTACCTTCTTGACAGTTTTCCACCGTCATTTTTACAAGGATCAAGTTTTTGTAAGAGAAATAAAGTCTGCACAAAAGCATTCAGATTTTCCCAGATACATTAGTACTATTTCAATGTAGATACTGTTATTAACTGAATCGAATGTGATAATGTGTATAATACAATGGTTAATAGGCTTATTTTAAATAGTAGCCTTATTTAGAACTTCAATGTATATTAGCAAATGCTAATGATGGTTTATTTTTACTATGATCAGTAAGAACGTGCACGTTGAATAATATTTGTGAGGATTTTGGATTCTTTTGAAAACAAATTAGATGAAGGCATTGGTAGTATGAATGGGAAAGCTGTTCTCGCTTATTTTTGTCAAGCTTTAATGCCATGTTACCGACTTGATTGGCATGATGAGTAAGTTTTTAAATATATTAAGCGAGCTATATTTTTAAAGAGTGAAACTTATTAAGTTTTTTGTAATATTAAAAATTGCGTTATTCAGGTCTAATAATTCATTGTAGATGTCACATGTGACGACATGATTTTTTATCAATTCTGTAATTTTTCTTCAATCGAAGTGTTTTGTCATTTATATGTTGAGAGAACCTTTTTTGTTCTCTTTAAGCGCCAAGCAATGACCAGTCATGTTATCGCCCAAGGCACGGCTGCACGTCGTCCATGTGATATATAGAATGCGTTCTTGGCAAGTTTTTTCTCCTCTGAAAGCCGATCGCGTCGTAAGGAATTTATATTTTAGCATTATATTACGATCAGCAGACGGTCATACACTTCCTTGTGAAATATATAAGCGTTCTGTGTAGTAATTCAGCGTATGTTATCCAACGATTGACACGATTGGATTTCTCAATTATCTCATGAATATTTTATGAATTAACTGATGTTTTTCTTGAATGGGTAACTTCGAACACTGTCCTTAGTCGGTAGCCTCCTTATTGTCACTGTTTTCAGCCAATTTGTTTTTCGGTTTTAACCTAGGCAACCAATAGACATTTCTGTAGTATATGGCTTATGTTAAGCGTATCATTCTATTGTTAATTTTTTTTTTTTTACTTCTAACTTTGGCTGATATTTTTTCATTATATATCTGTTTCGTTGCATTTGTCCACCTTTGTGGAATCCGGAGGTAATTCATTCATTCATTAGAGTAATCTACCGGTTAAGAGGTAGGTTATGATGAAAGTCAAGAGAATATCCAACAGACTCTAACACGTTCCGTGCCCTATCTACCTCTAGTATTTCTTTCTTCATCTCAGCATAAGTCCTACCTTTCTTCATCCCGTCCATGAAACCTTTTCTCTTTCTTCCCCTTCCCCGCTTGCCCAACATCCTTCCTTCTATGACGGCCTTCAGCAACGATCGCCCCTCATTGCCGCTTGCCGCTTCCAGCCACCTACCCTGCCTTCCCCTAATCTCATCCACAAGTTTCCTCTCCTCGCCCACCATGTCAAGCACTTCTTCATTTGTCTTCCTTTCTGTCCAACGCACCTTATCCATCCTCCTCCACACCCACATCTCGAACACTTTCAGCCTATTTTCGTCTTCCTTTCTCAATGTCCACGTTTCTGTCCCATACAATGCCACACTCCATATCAAGATCTTCACCAGCCTCTTTTTTGCATCCTTACTTAAAGTTCCCGTCATCAGCTCCCTTCTATATTTGAACGCTTCCTTCGCTTTCGCTATTCTCCTCCTAATGTCTTTGCTACTATGACAAATTAAATTTAAAGAGGAGGGGAAAATCAATGACGTTTCTTTTAAAGGTTGCCAATATAGGCGTTCAACCAGATAAACGGTTGTCAATGGACAGTCCTGTCTAGTTTCCTTGACTGAGGATAGTTTTCTTTGACGTTCCTTTCATAAACCCATCCATTTTCCAATATTTTCCAAATCCCTTATAACTCTTCGAATCTCGACTTTCTTCGTATTGAACAAGATTCGTTCTGTACCCGCCATTTACCAGTGCCTTCTAAGATGTGATGTTGATATAAAATTATGAATTACTTCAGAAATTCCAGATAATTTTTTTTGTGACGATACTAAGTATGAAGATTTTTTTGAAAACTCTTGAAAATATCGTGGTATTGGAATAGTCGTAATCCTGGGAGTTATCCTGCCCTGCCGAACACATCTACGTGAACTGGAGAGTGGAAGGGTACAACGAATTGATTTATCTCATGCAAATTTGCTTGTCATCGTATTAGTATAAGTAGGTCAAGTTATCTCCAAGGGTGTGAAGATGCCAATCATGGATAGAAGCCTCCCAGGTCAATGTGAAAAGAGCGCGATAAATAATGGGCAATGCAGCAGCGACACATGCTCACTTGCCAGCAAATTACGGGTGGTCGGTGGGTTTCCAGTCCCATGGATTACCCGTGCCTTCGAAGATGTGATGTTGATATAAAATTATGAAATACTTCAGATATTCCAGAGAATGTTTTTTTTATGACGATACTATGTATGAAAATTTTGAAGAAGAAGATATATGTACTTCTCCCAGCGCAATGAGCACACTGCGCACGCATTCCTCCTTAGTTCCCGCTGAGCGAATAATTATTTTATCCCACATCCATCCTAGTCTTATCTTACGCCAGTCACGAGCCAACTTTGTTTAGTTGGTATTATTTTTGTCTCGTGCCGATCTGAAGGCGTGAGGAAAGAGCTTAAGGTAGTTAGAGTGAGAGAGATATTTCCCTAATCGTAATGGAGACCATATTCGAATTTTATTTTTTTATATCAGCGTCTGTAAGATGTATGAAATAAATATTTTAATATTAATGGCGCCAAAATATAGTTTTTAGTAACAAAAATTGTCAGTAATAAATATAAATATATAACTAATTGTCAGTAATATAAGTAATTATAACTACCTAAGTCTTTAACTTGACTCATTTTCTCACGCCGTACGGTGAGAACGCCTTCACAACATTTTTTTTGCTATTCTTTATAAATGACTGCGGTGAGTAATTGATTATTTTTTATAAATAGTTGATAAAACATACAAACTACACACCGTTAGTTCTTTTACGAAATCTATGTGTTAGAAATTCCTAGTTTTTTTTTTCAATATTTCCCCTCTGGAGCTCACAGACGTAATCTATCCCATGTGAAACAGATTTATTTTCATATTAGTCGGAAAGTAGTTCGGCAAGGGGTGTGTATTTTAATATCGTTGGAAATATGGGAGTTTTTCCTGTTAAATGAGGTCAAATTCATCAAATTCTAGGTGAATTGATATCTTACTCAAACTACCGGTAGTTTGAGCGAGATATTTCCCTGGTTACATTGGAGACCATATTCGAATTCTATTTTAAAATTTAGGCTGTTCCAATAAGCTTGGAGCAAATACTGTTATTAATGACATAAAAATCTTGTTTTATATGACTTTTCATTAATTAGCGTAATATGCGTGCCTGGGTCTATAACTGTAGTTTTATTTTTCGCGACGTACGCTGAAAATACCTTTTCAAACAAAGGATGCTTTGTACAATTTTTAAAGAGTAATGCGTTGGGTAGTGAATTTATCCTTAAAAACAATTGTAAACATTCGAACTGCCCACTGTTACATTTTTGATCCGATCTGTGCGTCAGAACTCCCTCATTATTTTCTTATTTCCGGAATGCACAACCGCGCCCTATCCCAAAGAAAACTGCTTACTGCTTATATTTTTTTGGTAAACATAAAAAAAAGTTGTGCGGTTAGAAGCCGATTTTTTTATCCTTGAAAAAGATGAGATCTTTTTCATTATAATGAGTCGAAATTCATTGAATTTTCTTGTATTAAATCTCGCTCAAAGAACTTTCAATTATTTGTGAATGCCCCATTGAGTAGGTTTCCTTCCACTGAACTTTTTTTGGTAGTTATGCTATTTACTATGAATGAGCTATAACCTTTGTGTAGATTAGATAAATGGTTGCATCGCGGTTTTTTATCACGATAATTCATGTTGTCAGTCCTAGGTATGTTTTAGATTATTTAGCAAATATGGACATATAGACCTTGCTAAAATGCAATTCATTGGAGTGGTATATCAAGATGCTTTTTCCAAGCGAAGTAATGTTTCCATCACCCCTGTTAGAACAACATGCTGGTCATGTTTCCCCCACGCTTACTCATAGGAAGTTTGCCTCGTGTTTAATTCTATTTCTAATCTCTGTGAATAGTGAATTCCTCAGGTCATTATTTTTTTTGTGAATACTTGTTCAATGCACCTATGATCTTTTAGGTGGAATTGCAAATTGCACTTCGCATTCCATCCGTTTTTGGAAGGTCTCTGATTTATGGCATGCGTGTGCACTTGTGATTCGCGCGTCCCGTGCCCGCCTACTCATCTTCCGTCCCATAAATTCAGGTCGTTCGACGAAATCAATAGTTGATGGGAGGGCATAAAACATCCCAGATTGTGGCGAGGCCACGATAAAACTTCCCGTCATAATGCTCGAATAATCTTTCACCCACTCCTCATCGTCTTGGGATTTAGAAAGCAGCCCTGCTACATTTATAGGCCGACAAAAGTTTTGGGAGCCGTAAATATCGTTGTAATCCATGCCGCCAAACACGTTTACCGTGTCTAGTACATCATAGTTAGAGCTTCGGCGTGCAAGTTGAAATTAGACGCTTGAGTGAAAATTGTAGATCTGTCCTTATGTTCTTTGCCGTGTAACCACGATGACGGAGTGACTGCAGTGCAAAAGATACGTTCATTAACTCGTATTGGTTAATGCCATAATTTACACATCTCTTTAAATTTTAGGCTCATACCTTGTCTTTTTTGCTATCGGTCCATGTATTCATATATCGTGCGTGGTTGATGCGTCATGTGAATTGAAGTCGATATTTCTCGGCAGTCGGTGTTTATGATCTTATTTTTATTTTCACCATGCGTGATTTATGCGTCATTTGAATCGAATGTGACCAAATTTGAGGAATTCAACTATGTGTCCTTTTTGATATTGGCTGTTAACCTTTACATCTTTCCCTGTATATGCTTGACTTCCTTTGTTTTCAATAACATTTACTCCTCGAACAGTCTCTGACCTCATGTACAACAATATTTAATGAAAGTGTCGACACCTATTCATGGTTCTTAGTGGTTCTACCGGTATTAAGGCGGCAAAAATGGCAATTTTTCTGTCTGAGCCCCGTAAAAAATAGTAAAGTATGATTTAAAAGGTCCACACCAATCATGGAACGAATAAATGAATTATATATACAACACGAATTTCATTTTAATGGGTTTATTAGCTGTCGAGATATAGAATCTCAAATTCGGGTGTCTCGACAGTAAGGCGTAATTGGCCTACTATTTTGATTTCGCTTCCCAGTTCTTTGTGAGGATGATTTCCCTCTCTTATGAACCCGGCCTTTTTGGGAGTATTCCCGAGGAAGAAGAAGAGGAATGACTGCAGTGGTGGGCGTCGACTTGCCCTGTCCTTTGCCAGTCCATCATCGCCCGGCCCTTCGTCCGGCCCGAAGGAGGCGGGAGTGCGGTCTCCTCTTGATTGGCTTCTCATTTTTTCGCCAAGACGGCCGGGATGGGTGTGGTCCCGCGGGGCCGGAGACCGCCTGCCTCTCCCACACTAGGGGAAGGGGGACGGCGATGTTGCGGACGTACTATAGTAGGAGGGGGGTCGATGCCCCCTTGTCAGTACACCCTACCCCCCTCTGGGAGAACGAGCGCCTTCCTCCCTCGGACCTCGTCCACCCAGTCCGCCCATCTCCTCTTGAGACCCCTCCACTCCACCCTTGGGGGTACAAAAAAAGCAGAACCCTGACCTCAATTTTATCCAACTCGCGCGCGTCCATTGCACGCGATGAGTTCTTAAAGCTCTCTTGATTCTCTCCCACCCCGGGAAGTTAGTGGGAAGAAGATGGTTCCCGCCTGAGTGTGGGTTTTAATTCTTTCGGCTTATTTTTTTTTCGTGTGTTGGCGTGCATAAAGTGAGCCGGAATTCGACTTTAGCCGGGCAGTCTCTTCTGGTGGTATTTAAATTTCTGCTGGACTAGCCGCGTCAGTTATTATAACGGATTCAACATTTGAAGGAGAAAAAACTAATTTGCGAAATTCACAATGAATAATATCATTAGCCTGTTTCGAACCCAGATGTTTAGAATTTTCGCCGTGGACTTTATCCAATTAAGGTATCCCAGGGTTTCTCTCTCTCTCTCTCTCTCAGTACATTTGATCAAAGTGTTAGAGAAACTAGAGGATTTCGTGTATACAGTGCATGTAATGTCACTAAATACTCCCTTTTTGCGCATGGCACAGTCCAACAAATCAGGGTCTGCCATAAGAATAATGTTCAAGTATTCTCGACTTTTTCAAAAACTTCATCGAAGGCCACCATTTTTTTTCGTTTCGCGGTAGGCACTGTCAAAACAGCTTACTCATGGTGGTAGGCCTAGCTCTTTTACTAAAATGTATTCAGTATTGCCATCTCCTCGCATAGCTCATTTGCTTCTGTCACGTTCATGCACTGCTTGATTCACGCTATCTTGTTCTTAAGACTGCTAATATTCTAATTCTTCTATTCTAAGAGTCTTCCATTAGATTCACCTATCACTTCCTCGGTCTATCACTTCCTTTCAAACCATTGATCCTCTACCATGCATCTGATGACTAACCACTAGTAGACTCTTATCCATCCTCCTAGCTTTTTCTAAACTAAGAAAGTACCTTCGATTCATATATGTCCAATACCGGAGCAAACATTCCGCATTCTGCCATGGCCCAATCTTTCTTAACCCTATTCTTCCCACTTTTACCGCAGACATTTTTCAGATGCCCCCTACGTACCTATTGCATTTAGCCCACACTTAACGATAATCGTACGAGAAACAAAAACCTACTCCTATTTTTAAGAAATGCTATTCGCACTTCATTCTTTAAATCAATCGCCTTAAATATCGACACCTGCTGAAGAAATATAGAAATGTGCGAAGTTCTCCGCGAAAAAAATGTTCAAAATCTCACTGTGTAAACTGAAAATCATGGCACGAACATGTGTCCGTAAAATGGCTCGTTCTAATTTGAAGTATACGTATTCGCTATTTCCAGTCCTTGAACACACCTGTTCACGCGTCTTTTCGTCCAATTCCCTGCTCTGAACGCTTCTACACGACCAAGATTGTGCCTCCTGTAAACAGGTCTTAAACACATGTAGAATGGACGGAAAGAATTTTATATTTTGATCCTTGCGTGTCTTCGATGTCATTTCATCCCAGGCCTCTTTATTTTGTGGAAACTAATGACCCGAAATCATGTGTGGCTGTTGTGATGCCGCTGGATTGTAATCATTGTAGTACAATTTAAGTTCCATGGTTACTATATTATATTATAATTTTACGAGGAAATGTTTCTCCTTGCATTTCGATCATGTGTATTTTCACGAAACATTTATGTCCGTCCTTTCTCTTTAGTTCCGATTCGATAGACGGTAAATTCCGTAATTTATTATCCCCCATTCTTTCTTTTTCTCTCCGTGGGTCACCTATTTTTCTGCTTCATCTCTTTGTTTTCGTCCATTCATTTATCAGTTTTGTCCCTCACGAACCCATTGTCTCACTACCTAATCGCGTGTCCGTACCCTTTGTTGCCCTGTCTTCTTGAGGCTACATGCTCTTCACTTAATGCCCTCATTTCTCATTTTGACTTATGTTTTCTTTCCTACGGCCATCTGGTGACCATTTTGAAAACTTTTGTGCTTTTATGTTACTCCCTCTTCGTTGTGTTAAGTTTCGTAACTAAAAATACAGTGTAAATATTGGAGCATCCCATTGAGATACGTTAAGCTTTAATTTTGGTTCCGTGGAACATATGTTGAACATCAGTGCCTCATAACCGTATTCCGGTTAAGTACTCTGTACTCTCTTTTGGTTGTTGAAATATGTGTTTAGTCCCTTTCAAATAAATGAAATCAGTGACGTAAAAACTAAAAAAGAGGTCTCCACATTTTTTGTATTTCCTTACTTCTGGAAGCTTTTGTTATCTCGGAATATCGTCATGCACCGTCTCTTCCTATTTATATATGTACATGTGGTTTGGTCCAAGTTTTGCCATCGATTAGATAGAGCGCCGAAGCTAATACTGCTATTCTGTTTCATGCGGCTCATTTCACTTGTCTAAGTAAATGTCAGTCTATCCTAATCGTACCTGGCGGTTATGCTTCGCCAAGCGTGACTCGTCCTCGTTATTTTACTTTGCTGAGTATCGCATCCTTTTTCTGAGGTCCGTGTGGGATTTTATTATTTTCGAAGACGTCTTCTTTGCTTCAAGGGTCAGACTGCATTGCCTGTTCCGGAACCATCTTCGCATTGGTCGACCAACAACACGATGGCCCCAAATCTTATATTCCAAGGCAATTAGGATGCTTCTGCTGCATTCTTCCTAAGTGGTCTCACCATTTGGCTTTATAATCTGTTATTTTTTATTCTAAATTAAAAATGTTTACATTTTCTCTTATAGTTTCGTTTCTTATCCTGTCTTGACCAAGTTCTTCAAGAATACAACGTGAAAATAAATAAGAAGAAGACAAAAACCCTAGCATGCGGAGGAAAGAAGCAGAGTTCAGAAGTTACTGTAAGAAGAGAGATATTAAAGCAACTCAGAAATACCATCACGTGGGACGGAAGAGGTACAACGGACACCAAACGTAGAATATCCCAAGCTAAGAAAGCGCTCATGATGAAAAGGTAACTACTGTGTTCAAAGACGATAGGACTCCGAGCAAGGAAACAGTACGTAAAATGAGTCATGTGGAGCGTGGCACTCTGTGGATCGGAAACATGGTCCATTAAAAACGCAGACCAGGAAAGATTAGAAGTATTCGGAACCTGGTGTTGGAGGAGGATGCTGGAGATCAAATGGACAGATAAAGTAACAACAGAAGAAGTGTACAGAAGAGTAGAAGAGGAAAGGAACTTACGGAACACTATACAGTAAAGAACCAGATGGATTTGGCACACTTTGAGGCACCATGGGTTTGTGAGGAATATAATTGAAGGAAAAATAGATGGTAAAGTCCCTAGAGGAAGGCCAAGGGATAAATACGTGGACAAAATAAATAGGAAAGTGCTCAAGAAAAGCTACAAGGGAATAAGGGAACTAACACTAGATAGGGAAGGAGGGAGTACTGCAGTGTACCAATCGAACGACCAATGATGATCCTATCTTGTAATTTGCAATCTTCTACTGTTCTTAGAAATCTCATCTGAGCTGATGTGATGCTCTTTCTGTCTCTCTCTGAGAGAATCAACGTCTCGCTACTGTACAGTAACTACCGGAACTGCAATTGTTTTGTTAAACTTCAATTTAGTTTATTTTCTTGCCTTATTTTATAATTCTATGAATATTCCCACAGTTGTATTTGAATTTGTTAAGTTTATTTTAAACTTTTCTAACTTTTTGTTGTCCTCGTTGTTTCAGGAGGTATCTCTTGTTTGTTTCGAGACCTCGTTCCTTAAAGCTGAGTAAAAATGCGAAAATGTGGCTTTGCGAATCATGGCGATTGCGATGATGCGCCTGTCTCCGTGGATTTTGATTGATGACCCGTGGAAATGGAACCCAAGGACCGTTCCAGAATTAACTTGGCCAACTTCGTTTTCCTCAACTTTTTTTAAATGTGGTTTATTGCTTTCGATTCGGTCGTAAATATAGGCTGAAGACGGAGGATATACGGCAAGAGGATCCGCTCTCCCTCTCTTTCTTGGTCGAAAACATATGCGCAGACTTGATCAGTTTCCTCTGAGGTTCGTGGAACGGAGAGGTGATATACGTCGCACTTGTGGTGCCTCTTAGGCGAAATATTGTTTTGTGTATCGTTGTAGATCGTAGTCGTGGTTGAATTCATTATTCCTGGCGATAGGTTTGCTCCTTCTCATATTACCGAAGCACTAAATGCAGAATGTCATTTTCAAAGGCTGCTAGTGGAGCATATTGTTAATTTTTCTTACTCGTTGTAATAGTAACTGTATTTTCGCAATGTTGACCTGGGAACAGATATTTGTTTATTTATTTTTAATTTTTAAATATTTATTTATTGAAATATTAATGCCAAACAGTACTATTACATTTACTTAACCATGGTAATTCATTTTGATTAATTGGTGGAAATGCTAATTGCTAGAAAGAATGGTACAGACTATGCAAATAGGTTAGACACTCTCTGTCCTACACACCGTTTCTTGCTGCTTTCTTGCATTCGAGCGATTTTAAGAAGTACCTAAAGAGATCTATTTTAATCGTTTAATTTGAAAAAGTTTAAGTGCGTTTTAGTTCCCTCCATTCCATATTAGAAATCTATTTATATAGATTAGTATAATGGAAAGCATCTTTCAGAATAAATTCCTCGTAAAGAATGTTTTTGTCGTCTTAAAATCAGAGTAACACCTGACTCTTATTTTCCTCTAAAACCAAGAATAAATGCTTACGGTTGTACTCAAGAAAAATCATACTCATTTACGTAAAATTCCATCTCAAGCTATATTATGCCCTCTCAAATTAAGAATTTTACTCTTTTATATTATGTATCTCTGAATTCAAGAATAAAAACCAATGGTCATATTTTAGACTAAAATCCTCGGATTGCAAGAGGATGCAACTTATATTTAGTGTAAATTTTTGATAGTGTAACACACATAAAAATAGGAGAGATAGTCCTTCGCCGGCCAAATCGGTGCACGGATGTGTCTACACTTATGGTAGTGGTATTTTAAGAAAACTCCCATCTCCCAAATCAATTTTCGAAAGGACGTATTCCTGACTGGGTGACTTAGCCGCGGTAAACTTAGGCGTTAATCTCTATTGGTTGTCCTTTTTAAGCACGCGTGTGAGCGCGGAAGCGTGTCATTTTATTTCTTCTCTGGTCGTGTTTCTGCCGCACGAATAATATTCCAGGTGGGCGGGCAAGATGTGTGACATAAGAGAGGTCAACCCACGCAAGGTCAAAGCAGCTAACCGCCTTCACCGTTTCGTATGAAGGTCCGTAGGCCTTCCCTTTCTCCCCTTGTCTTCTTATACAAGGACTGTAAGTGGACCAAACCCACGGCAATGAAACGCTCAGGGAATGAGAACTGATTCCACGCTCGCAGAAGTCCTCAAAAGTTCAAGCCACCGACTGATTTTTCGATTCTCGCCAACGCATCGTCGTGATTATGTTTCAGTCATAGACTATGGTGAATCTGCGCTCAAAACGTAGAAACGATAAAATATCACCCATCGTGTACTTTAAAATAATCTATAATAAATAATTACCGTATTACATCGTGCGTTGACTTCGTATTGCATTGAGCCTAAGTCGTGTGAAATCACTGTTGAGATGTATAGGTACATGTGATGAGAGTGCAATTGGACCATGATAATTTTTTTCTGGTGTAATAAATAAGAAGTGATTCGGAATAGATGTTGAAGGTGAGAATGCATGCTTGCGTGGTGCAAATTTTACTGAACACTAACGTTTAATATATGTACCTACTTTTTCTTTTAAATGTTGAAAGTTTTGACTTAATGAAGTTCGATTTACGAAAGCTTAATTGTGGACGAAACCAAACCAAACGATGGCACAGAAGGATTTTCAGGCATTCAGTGGCGAAAGAGGCCTCAATAAGTGAACCAGTGAATACAGTTACTGCAGCAAAAGTTATGGAATTATAAAAAAAGGAATTTTGACATTATTGATTGACTTGAACGTACCAACCATGAACCAAATATCAATCACATGAACATAGCATTATTTGTTACGTTCGTTGCTGGGCTAATTTAGGGCGAGGAACATCACACTGGATTGTAGAGTGCATAATTCTTATAAACAAATACAGGCTTCTTCTTCGTCCTATAGGTATCTATATATTCTCTTACTTATCTATGGAGTCAGTGGACAATATGGTGGTGAGTAATGTAGTTCAACTAATGTCCTCATTTTGGCTTTTCGTGGTGTGGGATACATTTATCCGAGAAAACGTTGTTGAAGTTGATAATATTTTGTTCTCCCTTTGCGTTCGGAACGAACTTCTGGAATAAGAGTGCGAGCTTCTTCAATTATTTATAATTCAATCTCGATTCATACTTCCAACTTGTAAATAAGCTCAATTTCTGCTTACTTCACCGCCCACCGATAGTTTGCGTCTCACAACCTATATTAACACCTGGTCAAAGTAGTTACGCCAACTTTCATCCCGTCCAGCCCCATGAAAGCTTAGTATTACCATAGAGTAAAGGTACTAGTATATTTACTTTATGGTAATACCTTTCGGTATAATGTGTAAGCATTTCGATTCTTGTGACTATTCCTCACTCTTTTCTTCACTTCTTCAAGTCGTGAACATGCTAGTACTTACAGAGTTCATCAATGTACCGGCATTTACTACGTCAATATTGGCGATTGAGTACGTCTATTTGGAATGATTAATAGTTTCAGCACAAAAAATTCATACTTACATGGGTTAGGCGTTATTCGCCTCGCATCGGTTCAAAAGTCGTCCTCGAACGCGAAAGGTCTTCAAGAAAATAATTCTTCTTCGTACTTGGCCCCTTTTAATCGACGGTCCCATCATTCGTCATTCCTCAGTTCTCGAGGGGCATCCCATAAGCGGCGTAGTTTTTTTCACTCTCCCGGATTCTTACGCCATCTTCCGAGAGAGTGAAACGCCCACCTACACCATACGTCGTATACGCATGACGTCATATCGATGGTTGCACGGCTGGGCGGTCTTCTGGGGTGTCTTCTTCCCCGTTGGCATTTCGGATCCAAAGCTCTTTATGAACATCATGCATTTCATCACCATCCCAATTTGAGGAGTCGTTTCCGACGGCTTCTCAACTACCAACGCTTCAATTTGTTTTGTGTGTCCTTTTTTGCGTCTTGGAAGTTTTTCTCGTGTTCTTCTGACAGTCGTGCGGAGAGAAGATGGGATGTTCACTTAGCTTTTATAAGCGGGTGACGTAGTTCATCCCGTCTTTCACGTATGGTCGGACGCTAGTAAGGGGAAGGAGAACACGGAACGGCATTTCACTGCGCAGTCGGATGCAGCTTCATTCTGCGAATTTAAGCTTTATAAGAAGAGAAGTATCAGGCGTAATGTGGTGAAATTTCAACATATGGAGCCAGAAATTGCAATTTTCCACTGGTCCATGATCTAAGTCACAATGGTTCCAATCAATTTTACCAGTGGAAAATTGAAATTGGTCTCCATTACTTTTAGCGTTCAAATAGTGCAGAGCACGAAAGATTAACGACGGAGTTAGTCAGTTTGTTTGAACGAAGGCTGTGTACAGCATTGCGCAGCATTGATTTGCGTCCATCGCACCTGAATTTATGTACTAGTCTTGGTTGACTTCGTAGGATAACTTAGGCGTTAGTCCTCCCCCTCGATAGATTGATAAATTTGTTCCAATTGGCGGGTATTAAAGTTTTGTGTCCGCTGTCCTCATTATAATTGTTTCAAGTTATTAATTAATTGTGTTAATCTCTCAAAAAACCTTATGACAGTTCATTTGATGACTCTGGCCATTATAACCTGAATGTTTTAGAAATGGGATAGTTTGCGTTAACTTTTAGTTTTAGGAATAATTAAGTTAGTTAGTCTGATTAAGATTATGGCAAAACACCGTATTGCATGTGGAATCTTGCATATCAGTTACTTTACTAAATATTTAGTAAAATAGCGAATAACATTATGATAGTGTGTGGTAGATTTAGTACATGCCTGGTGAGGGACCATCCTCTGCCACACCCCCTAAATGTGGATGCAGAGTATCAGGTAGCTCATACGCTTGGTTTACAGACTTGTGAAAAGCGAGTGCTTAAAGTTGAGTGATATACGCGTGTCACTTTATATTATTGTTTAAGAATGATAGAGAACTACTGTTCACCTAAGTTGAATGACACCGTCGAAATTTGTCAATTCATCTCCCCTGGTTCAATTCAAGATAAATAGCTGACCTAATACTAATTTTTTTTTAAATATTTTTTGTTTCCCTTGCACAATTTATGACAGTGACTGAATTGCGACCAAGCCCCATGTACGACATAATTATTTAGACGTGCCACATGTTTTTCGTTTAGAGCAACGCCAGATGTCTGATGTCGTTACACCGCCTGCCGCACGCCCTCATGACGGTTCGCGGATTACGACGTAGATGTCGATTACTGTGGGCTTTTTAATTTTCCACCTCCAGCCCGGAATGGTGGACAGCACATGTGTCTATTCACAATAGACGTAACGTATGTATGCACTCACCGGCTCTTAAATCAATGTCGGAATTGCGAGTTGCAGCCTTGAACTTCGATATTCGATAGCGAGGAATAAATCAGCCATGAGACGTGCAGTCTCGTCGAGGCTGTATAGGTTGTTTTCGCGTTCGAATTGCTTTCAATGGAGCCTGTGATCGCTGTGTTGAACACGATACTCGCTGTGCGTTAAACCACGGGATTGAGTCAATCAAGCATCTTCATGGATGACTGAAACAGTATAATAACTTTGTAGTTTTCAAAATAGATTAGTTATAGATCGGTTGCATCGCAATGGTGACATCATCAGGCAACTGATGATTTCGGTGCTTACCACCAGGTGAGATAGTCTCGTCGCATTGTGGAATAAAATAAAAAAACAGCCGACTTAAAGGTTCAGCGCTGTAACGGATCGGTTGGATACGCAGGGAAATCATCTTTCTACGATCTTTTCCTCAGCTTACAAAATTATGCCTAATCACCCCATGGATTAGAGATAAAATACTTTCCCATTATATTTACCCATTTCTCTGCAGTTCTCAGAAGTTGTAATTTCAATTTATAGTGCCTAAATTTATTCGGTAATGATTCATGCATATTTAGCTTTGTATGAGTTTATGTGAGTATGCCATGGCTGTTTTTGTGAGTACTAATAAAGATATGAGCATTTAGGTAGAATAACGTTAGGCAGCATCTCTTTGCTTCAACTTAATTTTTTCCAGACACCGTGTGTGGTAGCTGCTTTCACCTTGCCTTCCCTTGCATATTTTTGCGTTTGCGCATATTCTCACAAATTATCTAGTTGTGAAATTACTAAGTAAAATTACTTAGTACTTAGTACTACTTAAAAATACTTTTTTAGAATTGTTTTCGCCGTGTTCTTGGTGACATTTTGAGATTTTTAATATTTTTTTTAGAATTATTGAGTCTTTTTGGTATTTCTGTTTTGGTCATGAATTGCTATGGTGAGTCGCAGTTTTTGTACATTATGTATCTATATATATTGTGACATTGAAGTAGTTAGTATGGTATATTATTTCTGGACATAAGGGTTGTTCTGGCGGTTAATTCTATTTTGTATTCTGGATAATCTCTTTTGCAGCGCTAGTGCAAAAAAATCCTTGTACTGATATCCTTTAGACTCTTGAATTTTTTTGATCGTGTTTTGGATGGAAATTTGTTATATTGGTGAATATGAGTCAGGGCTTGATAAACCCAGGCGAATACATGGGCATTTTTCAAGTCAACTTTTTCTCTGTTTGTTGAATCTTTAGTATTGTTTAAAATATGGCAACGCTTACTTAATGAGATGCTCGTTTGTGTCGTACAAGTGTCTATGATAATCAGTAAAACTTAAATCATACCTCCTTTTCCTCGTCAATATTATTTGCCAATTGCAATTAGAGGCCTGAGGGAAGACAGTATGCAGAAAAGTTCCCTACTTTTTTGCAACTGATGGCGATTGCTTGAACGTGTTGAATTTGCAGTCGTTTTTGGGTATCGACGATATATTTTTGTTCTCTACAGCGTCAATATTAATTGTTCAGTCATATGAATAGTGTCAGGCTTTGTAAATTGCTATTTTCTTACTTTCGAGTCTGAGGACTTCGTGAATTAAGTTTTGACGGATGGAAAAGCAGGATTTGGTGTTTTTTTTAAATTTTAATTTGATGCTGTTAATGCTGTTCTTATTTTCATTAGTTGTATTTCTTTCGTTTAAATATTGTTCATAAAGTGACGAGTTTTTAGCTGTATTTTCACGAAATAAAGCATAAACATTCAATCCAGAATTAACGCAGAGAAGATATCTTATTGTGTCCCTTTCGTTTAATTTGTAGTCACGTATGTGCTCAACGCTCGCCAATCGTTATGTTATGCGTGCGGCGAAGAACTCATTCGCATGCTGCGAACTCGCTCACGCGTAGAGCGCGGAGCGGAAGCGTGCCGTAAGATTGCGTTTCGCATCGCACGCTCTGGGTAATGGGGTTTTGGCGTCGTGCGGTTATGTCACGGGCTAGCCGTTTAAACGTGGCGAGGAGAAGGGACGAGAGGGGCGGATGGTTAGTGTGGATGGGCCGCTAGGCTGGGCTGGCTTGGCTGGGTGCCTTCCAATTATGGGCGAGGCGTTGGGGCACCCAAGGACGCGTGGGCGGGTCGCTCCGCTGACCTCTCGCCGGGCACGTGGGCGGTTGCGGTGACGTCACGAGACAATGCACCAATCGCCGTTGGCCTTGGCGCATTGTTGCTCGCCTACATCGTAGGCATCGCGTAACAATCCTGCCCGAGCCGAGAGCCCTTCTGGTAACTATTATTGGAGATAAACAGCAGAAGCGGCGTCCGCAAAATTCCTTAAGGTTTGAATTTCGTTTTTTTTTCTCCCACGTCGACGCTGAGCTGTTTGTGGGTGGAGAAAACATCAACGTGACTGTTAATCGGGCTTGCTGGAGGAATGCATTCGTGTTGTCTACTTCTCTCGGACAAGTTTATTTTTTTACCTTATTCATACACGCTGCTGTTCCACTATTGTTATTTTAAACTGATCAAGTCTCTTAGAATTAGATCTTGTGTAACATCTGGAATGGCCTTCATGGAAACGAATCTAAGGCTTGCTACTCGACGTTAGAGCGTATGACGCTATATGACTGGTCGTTTAAGTTAAAGAGAAGCTATGGAATGGATCACAGCCGACTGACGTAATGAAGTTTATTCTGTTTTTTTATATTTTATTTGGTATCTCTCTTGAAAACAAGAGCCTTTTCTGTATGTTTCTTTCTCGAAGAAGCTGTTTCTGCGTGAAAGTTATTTCCTATTATTTGTTCCTTTAGCATCTTCTTATCTACTCATTTTAGCCTAGCTTACTGGCTGTAGAATATTGTTAAAACTCTTTGTAGAAGGTCGCGGAATATATTAAAAATTTTATTTTATATATCCGATATTCTCCCTGCCTGCATGTCTGAACGATAACTCAGTTTTCCTGTTCAAGTGAACTGCAATTGTTCCCGTTGTTTTTCTCTTGTTTTAATTACTGTTAGATGCATATTTTTCTATTTTTTTAGATTTAGACCTATGTTTTTAAAGATTTTTTAATTTGTCTTTTTAGATTTTAACAGGGCTTTTCCGGAAATTAAACTATTCCTATGAAAATATTTTCTATCTCGTTTTTTACCTTTTTTTGTGGATAGACACCCTCTAAGTAGTAAAGTTTCATTGGTCGGTTTTGGTGAACGAGGTGATTTTGGCGGGCACCTCAATCACAAGGTCATTCATAATTTGGGCATGATTATTGTTTACGGGCAATTTTATTGATGCTCAAATTAATTTTTCGCCAAAGCGCGAAAGATAACGTGAGCACTTAAGCACTTGAAACTCAAAAGTGCTGTTTTTTCTTCTTTAGCTCACGTTTGTACTTATCTGTGAAAATCATTCGCTTGAAAGCTTTCAAACCACTCTCATTGAGTTAAATTCTGCTGGCAAAGTGCTCTTGCCTATTTTATTGAGCGAACTGTTTCATTTTTTTCTACAGCACCCTCGAAAGATGTTTATTTTGAAACTTCTCTTCGAAATTTGATGTATCCTTTGGAAGGAGGAGTTCAAATCGTCTTTCTATTTTAATCTAGGATCTTTTTTTATTATTTGTAAGCTCATGGTCCCCGCTTTTGCAATTTTTCAACTTTGTTCTACATTTAAATGCTACGTTTAGTGCTGTCACAAGGGCGTGTGGTCGGGGGTGTTAGGAGGGTATAGGTAAATGGGAGATTTAAGGGTAGAAAATTGATGTACTTCGATCGAGAATAGTGGAATTTGGTGGATCTGGATTGAAGACCACGAAAGATTTTACAATTGCAATTTATTTATTTTTTTCTCCAAAATGTGAAATATCACAACTACTGATATATTATTGTACTTAAACGATGTACTAAACTGAAAGCTTCGAATGCCGTTTCTTTCATTTTATTTTTGACCTTGTCTTCGGTAAAATCGTACTGTTAGATACTACCTCGCTTTCGCTTTTCTCATCTTTGTTTAAGTGTATTAGAATTAAATTTGGCTACGTCACTCTAAATATTTTGCAGATAGTTATTCTTCGAGCCAGGAAAATGTCACGCATGGAGAAGAACTCAAAATTCAAAATGCAGTTTCTCCGTTCCATCTTTTGCACACTAAGCTGCAGTCAAAGTCGTATTCGTCGCTACTTTCGGGTCCTTGTTTGCTTGATAGCTTTAAAACCACTCTCTCGGAGTGAGTATCCTCTGTCTAAGTGCACATAAGAAGGTTATTCTGTAGTGAACCAATTTATTTTTTTTTCTGCGGCTCCCGCGGAATATGTCCGTGTATACATATATTGACCGACTGGATAAAAGTACTGCTTTCGGCGCGTGGGGTAGCGTCGCTTACGGTTGACACTAGTTAATGGAGCACTCCGGACGCTTTCTTTCTTGGCAAAGGAGCCGATAAATCGAAGGCCAGGAAGAGGGTTTGGGGTATTGTGTATCAATGGAAGCAATATCCTTGCTGGAGGAAAATCGACGTTGACGCTTTGTCCTGTTACCACGAGGTAGCAGGGGTTGTCGTGTGGAAAATTATCCTGGATATTTTTTTTGCTCGCGCGATTAAAGGTTGCGCAGTTTGAGTCATGAAACCACGCGATCGAGTAGGATAACGTCTCTCGCGAGTATGGTGTTTTTTTCGGTTGCCAGGCAGCCATTATCGTCGTGTCGGAAATCCCGTTTCTTTGCGCGTCAGGATAATGTCCCGTGAGGTGAAGTTCAGGGGTTTTCCGCCGTGGAAAGGATAAGGGAGCTGACTTTAATCACTTCCTCCTTATGTCGGTTCCCTTCACGTCGAAGAAAAAAATCTGTCGTCATTAATGATTAAAAACATCGTGCTTTCGTGAATAGTTTCTTGATTTTGAGTTGTTTTGAAATATTTTAACTCGTTTCTCACCCCTTAGACGAAAGTGTTATAAACATTCCTTTTGATATTTTTATGTTGATGGTCTTTCTTATGTATGTAATCTTGAGCCATGAGTAACATTTCCTTTCATATGTTAGTTTCATATAAATTTGGACGTATGCTTATCATGCCGTGGCTTAGATTAGATTGGAGGCTTCTTTAGGAGAAGGTTTTGAGGCTTATGCTGACTATTAAGACATATTTTGCATGTCACACTTATTCTGGCATAAATCTCTTGGTTATCGAGGACGGTGATTTATTTAGGCTCGAGTGCCCTGAGCGAAGCACTGTTGAAATGAGTGAAACAACTATGGGTATTTGTATTTACTGTTTGTTTAATTGAAAAATAGATTTTTGAATATTATGAAATTCGCATATAATCAATTATGGTTATAAATCTTATTCATGAAATAAGTGGCGATTCCCGATTCAACTTATCCTTATATTTCTTTCATTTTATGAAACATTATTGAAATTATAGTGATAAGTGTTTCAACTCCATTGCGTTAATATTTTATGTTTTCAGCGCTTTCAGTGTCTTTTTTTGGGGAAAAAACTTGTTTTTATCCTGAATTTAAGGAAAAGTCATCGAAAGCAATTTATTGGTGGTAGGTTTGATGAAAAGCATTCGCAGTCGTTTCTTCTTCCATAAATTCTGAATTACAAAATGATACGCTGCAAGGAGAAGCGATGTGGTTGTGGAGGAGCTATCAATAACTTTGGTAGTGATAAACTCGATGGTTTCTGGCTTCACTATGTGAAAATCTATTCTAATGAATTCAAAAAAGATATGGTACTTTTTTCACAGTTATATTATTCCAAGTCTAAAATAAAAAACTGTGAATAAATAAAAACTGTGAAAAAGTACCATATCTTTTTTGAATTAATTTGGTAGTGAGAGTTTATTTCCCTCTTTAACGTGGTAAGTAATTTTGTAGCAAATCCGACTTCAGATGTATGTAGGTATTGGCTTTGACACGATGACTTAGACGCGAAGATTCCACTTGGAATGCCGGCGCCACTTGGATGCCACTTGGATTGCCGGGAATGCTTGGAATGTTGGCTAATTGAAAACAACGCTCGCGATGTGAACCCTAGAACTATGAAGACTTCATTTGAAGCCGTGTTCTGTTGTTTATCCATATTTGTTATTTTCAATTGGTCGCCTTGTTTGGCATCGTTCCGAGCAATTAAGACCCATATCTTAACGATTTTTAATTATCTAGGGACGCTACAAGTGCCGATCGTTTGACGCCAGCCCCTCTTTCCGACGGCTGAAATGTTGCAACATCTGCTTCTTTCTCTAGAAATTAAGTGCGGATGCTTGACATAATGGTTATAGGTTGAAGTGCTTTTTTCTTTGAGAGAAATACGACTGCTTCCGAGATGCATGTAAAGCAGAATTCGATAGATACACGTGTGGCTTCTTACTTCTTTCTGTTATCCGGGAATCATCTGCTTTAATTTATTGAATTTCTGGCTTGTGTAAGGGAAACTGGGAGTGGGTGAGCAATTGTAGACGTACTTTGATGCTTTTTTCCCTGTGTTCGTGGGTTATCGCATGGGATGCATTGTTTGTGGAGGACGGTAGTGATGATGCTGCGGGATTTCCCATAGGAAATAACCTGAAAGCATGTTTACCCTGGAGAGGGTTTCGTTTGTTGTGACGTCAGAAACGGCCAGTTCCGTTATAATCTAAGTCCGTGGTTTCGTTGCACTTGAATGGCGGAGTCCGCTTACCTGGTCGAATATCCTTTAAAAAATCACTTATGTTTGAGGAGTGGTGGTGTTGGAGCAATTTTGAACTTCTCAATTTAATTGATAACAGAAAGAGAAAAGTTGCTGTTTTTTGCTCAATTGGAACGTATTAGTCAAGGTTGATTTAGATAATTCAGCAATGTTTTTTTTTATTTATGTCGTATGAGGTCTAAAGCCGAAATCAAGGTATGGTAAGCGGTGTAGAGGAAATTCTTTTCTATGAAATTGTATTGTATTATCATGCTTTTGATAAAAATGCGCGATTGTATTATTACGCTTTTTATATAAATGTGTTTGTGTTGTTAAATTTTTTATAGAAACAAATGAAAATGTAATTGACCCTGCCTCTACTGATTTTGGTAGAGATATGGTGGGAATTAAAAAAAAGCAAAATAAAGATTTCTTCGAAGCATTTCTGCATGATATGCAAACAGTTCATAGAAGCTAGTTATTCAATTTTCAACCTTTTTAAGTATAAATTATTTTGAATGTGAGATTATAAAACGTTTCTACTTGATTATTATGTATCGGTTTTAAATATTGTGGAAGTAAGAATATTTATTGAGTTAAAGTTTTATTCTGTTCTCATCAAATTAGTGTATACTATGGAATATCGCAAACAATCTGTGCGTCGCATAAGACATGAATGCCTATTTTTTCTTCTTTCGTACCTCCGTCATCAGTTGCATTGACAAACCCTGAACTCCAACCATTTTGGTGACAAGGTTTGTGACCCTGATAAACGTAAGCTTTCCAGGCTATATCGGCTGTCTTTCCCTATCTGACGTCACGCGTATTGGAGTTGCTGGGGAGACACATTTCTCCGCGGAGGGCGTCTCTAGCCTTTCATGTTCGGAAGAAATAACGATCTGTGTCAGAAAGAGGCGGACAGTTGATCGTGTTTTGTTTCCGCGCGGACGAATCGCCGTAAGAACATCCTCCTGTATGTTATCTTTTTATACCCGCCCCAGGATGCCCGACCGTCTTTTCTTTTTAATGGTGGGCATAATTTATTTTTACGCTCCGGATTTATATTGTCTCATCTCCGTCTCGTATTCAACAGATAGTGATTTTCATGGAAAATAAATTTTGGGGTCAAGGGCTGACGGATAGATTAGGAAAGCGCATCTTACTCGATCATTTTTCCTTTTCCGTTTTGAGCGCAATTCAAATATTCCGTTTAGATAATTATTAAATTCATGCAAAGCGTATGGGATGACGAGTGTAGGAAAGGTTCAGTATAGTAGTTCTTACCAAATTCACTCTTTCATTTTTGGGTTATCCAGTATTTCATGACTTCAGTGTAACCTTTTGCTGGATAAAATATATGAATATATATGGGTGAATTTTATAATTGCTTTGAAAAAAAAATTTTTTCTGAGTATAATTTTAATTTAGAAATTTCAGATTTTTTTTAAACATTTGCAATATTTGGATAAGTATTGTGACTCCATCCACTATTAATGCTACATTTTTCCGTCATGGACGGATTTCACTCCCAACTGGCAGAAATAAATAACCAGTCGGTGGATATGGTGGATATTACTCTTTGCTTCGCAGATTTTGAATTGAATAAATGTGGTACCAAATATCCGTATAATGCTGATAGTATTTATTCAGAAGGTAACGCAGCATTTTTTTCATGACATAGTGTTATTTACTTTTATTTGTAGTAGAAAGAATTTTAATTCTAATAGTCATTAACTGTCATTTCTAAGTAGTTGGTTTATTTCTGTCCGTAATTATTTTTCTCGCATTTATCTCGTAGGTTTTTCATCTTTGTTCTTTTATTTGCATCCTTCATTGCCGTTCTATCATAAATGCCTTCGTGATGAAATTTTGACCAAATGTATAGCGTGTACGCTCGAGGACACCTTCATTTTTAAGTCTATAGTTGCACTTCACTGGGACGCTAACGTGCGTGTAATTAATTCAATCGATCATGATTTTGATTAGGAAAATCGGCTTGTCGGTCTTTGTATGAGTGCGCATAAGAATAGGGTTCTGGAAGCTAATAATAAATTTGAGAAAGAAATGTCAAGATTTAGCCAGAATTCTCGTAGGCTAGTGCTGAAATAAGATTTAGATGGGTTCGAATAGCATTGCTACTAATTACTTATGGTGTTTTCAAGTGTACAAATTAAACCATTTTTTAACAAAAAAAGTTATCTAATTCCCCCCCCTCCCTCCATAGAGAAAATCCTGGCTACGCCACTGCTACCAATATTTCTTTTTTCATCGCAGCACATTTCCCACCCTTCTCCATCCTGTCCATATAACCTATTCTCTTTCTTCTCTTTCCCCGCTTACCCAACATCATTCCCTTTTCCCTCTATTACATCTTTATGTAACCCTTCGCCCATCATTACCCCCTTCAACCACCTACCTTGCCTTTTCCTCTTATCCAGAAGTTTCCTTTCCTCACCCACCATACCAAGCACTTCCTCGTTTGTCTTTCTTTCCGTCCACCGCACATTCTCCATCCTCCTTCAAACCCTCATCTCGAACGCCTGCAGCCTATTCTCGTCGTCCTTTCTCAGAGTCGACGTTTCTGCCCCATTCAAGCTAAACCCTTATCAAGCTCTTCACCAGACTCTTCCTTACATCCTTACCCAAGGACCCCGTCATCAGCTCCCTTCTATTAATAAACGCTTCCTTTGCTAGCGCTGTTCTTCTTCTGATGTCTTTCTTACTATGCCCATTTTCTTCTAGTCATGAAGCCAAATGAAAAACCATATCTGCGTTCTAATGTGTGTCGAGACCTGCCTTAATTAATCTCGGGTGGAATGGAACCATTTGCTATTAGCGGCTTCGAAGGTCCTTGGATTCATTGGGGAGAAGATATTTCCGGTGTGGTGGTTCTATAAGCGGTTGCCGATACGTGACTCAACTCGCATTGGCGAGCGTGAATTTAATTGTTGGTGTCGTGTCACTCTAATCGTATTTTTTTCATTACCGGATGTTTTCTTATGATGCGTTATTTCCTCAAATGGTTACGTTCATCTAATTCCCTCTAATTACTTCCATTAATTTGAGTCATGACTTCAGCATTTTTTCCTTATTCCTCATCCCTTCCTGGTATAATTAAAAGTTGGTATTCAAAGGATCATTGCGATTCGAAATGAATTTCGCTGTTTATTTAGGATTTCGTAAATGGGAATGCGTTTTGATATAACAAATAATATTCACATTCATTGGGGCAATTCGCAATGAATGTCATTTCGAGATGAAATTTATCAAAAATGGACCTCACAGAATTCTTCCGTATGAATTACAGTCCATTCTTCAAATTTTCCAATCTTAGAGTTAAAGAACATATGCTGGTCTCTTAGCATTTCTTATTTCTGGAATATAGGTATTACTGCGTATTTGCAGCAGTCTTTTCTGTCGATAAAATGTGTTCGGAAAGAACGTTTTTACGTACTGGTAATTAATTATTTTAGAAGACAACGCCTGTGTCTGTTGCTGACGGTAAAATTTTCCGCGAATCATAAAAAAAGTTGTAAAACTACTATTTTATAAAAATTTGGTTCTTCACGATTAAGGCTTTCCGTAAAATTTCTTTTTTTTTTACATGTTTCAGTGAATGAATCAAGTTATGTTTCGATTATATCGCTGTTGGAGATGTTAGCACGATGGATCATATTAAGCGTTAGGCATCAGATGTGATACTCGAAACACATAATAAATTAAAAGACTAAGGTTAACCAATCCATATTTCCGGTGAGACTATTAAGTTTGAGTCGACATCACATAGTTGTGCCGTTAATGTTGACACCTGAAGGATCGGTGAGGATAAAATCCTTTTTCGAGTTCCTAGTAACTATATATCGTGTTTAGCAGTAAAGACTTAAAGTGCCTGCTTTGATATTTCGTTCTTTCATTTGTAGTGAAGTAATTTAAATTTTCATAGACATGGAATATTTGAAATATGAGATATTGCTATGATTAAAACCACTATTACCACATAAATTGCTTCTCCTTATTTATTTATTTCCACAATCCCGGAAACAGCTCTACTGACCGTTTACATCGGATATTTCATCAAGTAACAGCGGGCGAACACAAACGCCCATGTCCTGACTGGTGATAAATCCACTCAGGCGGGACTCGAACCCACGATCCTCGGATTTACAGGCGAGGACTTGACCCCGTCGCAACCGAGGAATACATTCATCATTCGTAAATAAATTTGGGTTTAATCGATAGCTCATTAGCGTTTTTTCATAAAAAAAGTTCTAATCCGTGAAATGAAACCCGTGTCATTTCTGGCTTGTACCACCTGGGAGAGTCATGGCTCTAAGAGTATTAAATTGATTTACTGCTTCGGATCCTTGGCTCCATATTCCCTCCCCCCACTCAAAAAATGATCTGCTGACTCAACGTCTGGACTCCCGTCTCGTGCATTAGTTCGAACGGGGAAGGTATGCCCTCCACATCCCACTGTAGTGCCCCATGACTACTTAGTGAGCCACGTGTCGCGCAATCGGGTCTTATTTTAGAAGATGCGCTAACGTAGCTGGCGCCCGCGATCCCGAACCGTTAACTCTACTGGCTCCACTAAAGTTTGAAGCATGTCTTTAGGACACAAGCTTTGAAGTATGATGCGATCAATGATGCATGCTTTCTATACCAGTATTGATCTCTCTTTTTTATGTTACCTTCTGTGTTATTGGATGGGATCCATTCTGAGGCATAACAGACTCCTGAAAAACGAAGGTTTCTTCATCTTCAACAGTCATCAATCCGAAGAATAATTTACTGCAACTTTATTCTCCATTCTCTTTTTTTAGCTATCCGCTTCATTCCTTAATAATCCATAATTTTTATCACATCTCATGATTTGCTTCTTGTATTCTACTCCAATGCCTCGTGGGTGATTCATATTATCAATTGATTCTCGTCTAGTATTCAGGGGTTTCATGAATCGTCTTTTCTCCTCAGCTCTTGTTTTCTCTATATATATATTCAGCAAGTAGTAGGAGCTAGCTGAAAACAAATGGGGTGGATAGATACATTTAGCCAATCTTCGGACTGATTACTGGAGGTGATGATTATCCATTGAATGCATCATTATTTTCTTTCAATCACATTGGTTATTCTGTGCCCCTCTTGTCAGCTAAACACCTAAGACAAGCTACTATTTTGTTTTGAAATGCTCGTTTTCCGTCTCCATCTGTTCTCGCCTAAATATCACTCCTTGATCCTCTTGAAGCCTCCCCGACACCGCATTCGCGCCTCCAAAACAGGTAATAGATATTAGATTATAGTGTTCCATCCGGAAAACGGTGCCAATCTGACCAATTTTCGGCGCGGGCTTATCCAAAGTCAACGTCGGGAAAGGTAGCCCATCCATTGGAGGCATATGATCATATTGTGGGCACTTTAGGCTAATTCGTAGGAAATGTCCTTGGCGTTTCAAGTTTTTTTGTGCTTCTGTTTTATCCGTTTTCAATACCTATGTATTATAACTTATACAAACTAGTCTAGGATGTCTATGTGCTAAGTTTAGGAACTAGGATGTAAATCAAGGTATTCATAGATTACACGATAACACCCAGAGATCCTTCGTTCTGAAAGGGTGGAATATTAAAAAATTACTCCTTTTTGGCATTTTTTGTAATATTTTGGGGTGGATAAGTTTCTTAAAACTATGAAGAAAACATTCGTTCCTTTTTTCTTTTTTATTATTTTTATCTTGATTTTATAATTGTGAACGAAGAAAATGTATTGTTAGTCAGATTTCCAAAAGCAGCTACACGAGTGAACTTCATTGTACCATTCGTAGCCGAAACTATTTGTCATCTTGTACTTAGTTGCCTTTTTGATGAGCACCATTCACTGATGTGTGAAATAGTGTTTCCATGCATAATTAAATAATTGATTTATGTTACAATTGTGTATTCTAATCAGCTCTTTTTCTTATGTTTTAGGTGAGTACCGTGCCAGTTCTTCTCATATTATGAAGTAAATGTCGCCGATTGCGAGATCTCTTTCCCAATGTGAGTACTAATTAATTTTTACGACGCATTGTCATTGCGAGTTTTGGTAAGGGTCTTCGTAACCGCCTTCGTCTTCCTGGACGTGTCCTCATATTTGGCTCTTCAAATAACAAAATGTCCTTACCATTAAGTGCAATCACAACAGGTAACCGCTCCAGAGCCGCTCCGGAGAGTTTTGTTTCCTAACTTTATTGAGGAAAGAATAGATAATTCTAATATGGCGCTTGGAGTTTTGATTCAGATACGTGGTTTCTCCTAGAAGGGAGATGAGGGAAGACCAAAGGCTTATGAGATGTGGGTGTATAAGGCGAGAAGGATAGGAGAAATAGAAGGCAGGAAGCGGAATTTGCTGGAGAACGTATTGAGGGATAACGACGTGTTGTGAAGGGTGATTGAAGGGAGAATATTGGGTAATCGTGATCGAGGGAGAAGAAGAATGGAAATATTATACGGTTATGAATTCAGTCGAAAGATATGAAGAGCTTTTAAGGGGATTGATTATTGGAAAATCAAATAGTTTAATGGAGGAAACGTAAGAGAAAACTCGCAGGTTATGGGGAAATGATGGGCGGCATCTCTGGCGGTAGATTTGTTCCTGGGATCACGCTAAGCTACGTCAGGTGCATCATCAGATTTCCCGGGAACCGGACCAGTGCGCAGCAATACTCGTGTCCGTGATCTTTTTGATCATGCTCGTGGGTGTGTTGCTCATCTGATTAACTCGGGTGGCTATTTAACGATGACAGTAGTTTGTTGTTTTCTTGGATGCTTGCCTTAAGTGTTGGTAGCCTATAGCAAAGTCGAATAAGATCACCCAGGAAAATGACCACAGATATGTGTTCTTGTGAGGTAAATTATCACTTGGCGCATGGTCAAGGTGATTATGTGCTAGTGTGTTTTTCTTCGTCATATATTATATCACTTCGATGAAAATACTGTTTGCATTTGGGTCTAGGAATTAGCGCTAGGGATATGAGAGAGCTCTGGTTGCAGTTAAAAATTCACAAGATCTCTGTGTCGCCCGAAGAATTGATGCATATGTATTTTTATCTCCCGAGATGTTTTAATGCATCTCCCACTATGGTAGCGTCGATGTTTCTTGCAATGTCTGTTTGTCTTGAAATGTTTATCGCCGTATGCCGCATTCCTTTGGCGAGTTCCCCGCTCGTGATTCATAGAAGCCTCTTGTGAACGATACCTTGGTAGAAGTACATAAAAGGGCGTAGTACCACCATTTTTGGCTTCACTCATATTTTTCAAGGGCGTTTCCTTAAATAAATTTCGAAAGCTCTGCTACTCTTTTACATTTTAAATTCCTAGGAATCAGGGAGCGTTCAACTGCTCTTTTTCGTGTGATCACGAGGTTATTACCCCACAAGGCTTTGTGTCCGTTTTATCTTTCTCTGTCGATATTCTTGGGAAAAGGCGTGAGCACCCAAAATCATGGTAAAACTGGCAATTCAAGGGTGTTTTAATGTATAATCTTCAATTATGCCTGCACCAGTGCTAAACTGACATTCATCTGAATTCACGTACTACAAACAAGCGTGCCGCCGCAGGGTCTGTGGCTTGGGGTATTAGGACAGCAACGTGGGGGAGAATTGGGAAAATAAATTGGAAGAGAGATAGGACTAAAAAATTTGTGCGTTTTTACGAAGTGGTATCTCTATCTATTTTTACTGTCGTCACTTATGGTGCGTCGGAGGGATTTTTTTAACGTATCTGTCCGCTAGTTATCTCCCTTATTTTTGTCACTTCTGACAGTTCTGGAGATGCTGTAAAGGGATAGAATAACATCCTCGGTGTCATCCTGAAACTCGCGTGATATGAAATTTTCAATTAATCGTATTTTCAGCCTTGCGTGTAACCTCCCCAAGTATTTATCGACTTCCAACGTAGAATTTCCATCAGGAATAATTCACGATCTCTTTGTTCACAGTAGTTTTTAAAAAAGGTTGCTGTTTTCCTTTGTATTTTTTTTAGTTCGCGTATGTAATACTTCCTGTTGAGGGTCATAAATATTCTTGGCGCTCTCCAATTGCTGGTGTAGCCTATCCTTAGTATCAATTACGGATTGAGTAACGGAGCGAGTCCTAAGTATTTATAATGCCTGTTTAACTTTAGGATACTTATTGATGATAACATACTGCAGGGTGACGTAGCCTTTACGTTAACTTCTGGTACTTCATGTTAACTAGTAATTTGGTTTTAGTAAATTTCATCAGACTGTCGGTTAGTTGACGCGATCTTTATCGATTGAAGAACGTGTGAACTTCGATTTCATTACGAGAAAATATTTAAACAGAGATTATCAAGTCAGGCCTAAGTGTGACAGTTTCATTATGAGTGACATTTTGTCCCATCTACTCCCTTAAGTTCATTGCTTGTCAGTGTCAATGAAACGGAAGTAGAGTAACATGAGTTTTGCGAGTAATAGCAGTGTCAAATTCCAATTGAAGCCATTGAGGTTTCCTGGTAGGGATTGCGTGACAACATTTTTGAGACTAGCTCCTTTGGTGATTTGATATTCTGTACGATCCCTGTCTTCTCAATAGAAAAACATCCACGTAATTCCCTTCACGTCGGTGAAATCGTTTCGTGCCTAGTGCCTTAAAAATATGCCTTGAATATACAATTAAGGTGAAGTAAAAGCGTTGTTACAAAGTTTCAAAAGTTACAAAGGGCAAAGTTACAAAGTTTCATGCATTATATTTTATTATTTTTTATCCAATTATGTTGACTAACGTTGTTTGTTTTCATGTTTCACTATTTTAAATATTATTGGAACTAATCGTTGAATATAATTAGAGTTGTGAGTTATGAAGGCTTCTTTGTAAGAAAAGTTACGTCAAAATAACGTTAGAGGAGACTCAGCATGATTTTCCAATGCCTATCCTGCAGCGATTAGTTCATTTAACAACTTAGCAATACCAACAATGCAATGGAACAATAAGTGTAGGATTTGGTCGAATTTGAAAATGAGTGAAGTTAGTATAGGGCGCAGTCTCGTCGTTTTTTAGTGTTTTGTCATTCATTTGTTGAATGTACGAGGGCATTGTGGAAGAAAAACATAAGGAAAGGAAATTTAAGTATCGTGTAGTTTGTCACCGAACAACTATACCCTATTTTCAGAACAATTCGGACTATATATATGCCTATCATTTGTCTTTTGTTCATAAAATACGAGCATGTGGCTGCGATTATTTTTTTAATTAACATTTTTCCATCCAGTCTGAGATGATTATTTGATGAAAGTTTTTTACCAGCCTAGGTGGTGGCGGGGTAAAGTCCTCGCCTGCTAACGCTAAGGTCGTGGGTTCGAGTCCCGGCTGGATGGATTTTCACCTCTCAGGGCATGGTTATGTGTTTTCGTCCGTTTTTAATTGTTCAGTACCCCATAGGAGCTGTTTTCGGTGATAATGGAAAAATAAATGAAGTCGTTACGTTAATTTTTAATATTGCGTATGCCAGTTTAGCGCCAATTTTAAGCGTTCGTGCGAAAATGTATTACTGGGAACCTGGCTTTCGTATCTCTGAATTCGTGAGGAATAATGATTTATTTACCTTGTTTGTCTACGAATCTGTCTTTCGTCAGCTAAGAAAGGTGGGTTGGCATTTTGTATCCACGCAGGAATGTTTTTTTTATATTTGTGTGAGTTCGTTCTCAAGTATTAAGCTTTTTTTGCTGCCCCTTGGGAGCTCTTAATTATATTCAATAGCGCGAATTCCTTTCAGCAGTGGGGTGATCGCGGCTAAACATCCGCGCTCTTAGCGGTGAGGTCGTGTTGGGACCACCGCGGACGGGGAGAGATATCGCGTTCGACGCTATCGTTCCAGGAAAAGCCGGGCCGGGTGTATTCGCGGAAATAATTGCCGGATGTCTCGGCCAGGTGGTCCCTCCGAGAGGAAGCGCTCTCAAGTCCCGGCACTAATTGATATTTTCGCGGATTTATTTTTAAAGACATCTTCCTATCTCAAATTTTATTCTTTTTCTCGGCTTCTCACGGAGTTCTCTAAGCAATTTCCCAAGTTTATCGCCGAAAGTTTCGTTTGATAAGTGCTGTGTATGGTGCAGAAAAGAACCTGCTATTCATAGCTGGGAAAGTTAAATTTTTCCTGATAATACAGCTTCTGCCGTGGCAGTGGTTGTACATCTTCATCAAGAAATGTTCAAAATAAATTCATTAAGTTCCTTCAAAATTTTCAGTTACGTTTGTTGGCTTTTAATTATTTACTTTCTGCTAAACCAGTATCAGGTGGCTACTTGTTTCTAGAAGTGATATAATTTGAATTATCCACCATGCCTCCACTTTTATAGGTATGTTTGAAGGAGTTTGATATTTTCTAGACTGGAAATTTAAAAATTACAATGCAATGAAGAGTCGAAATTGGGGATGCATTATCAAGACTAATTTCTTTGCTTTGTGCATCGACGGTTCACGTCTTTTGCTAGCAAATGAAGGTGGTTGGCATATTGGATCGCGTTCTGTCATTTTGGAAGACGAAATAATTTTTACCGAGCCGAGAAAATTGGCGAGCTGTCGATTTATTCTTCGCCTAATATTTTCGTTACTCTTAACAGTGAGTTTTAATTGTCGTTTGTGCATGTTTAGCTATGACTTAAATCATTGCCTTCGACTACAGCATCTTCGCGTGTTATTTCTGTAGAAAATGAGTATTTGTGAAAATAGAAAATTCTGGCGCACTAAATTGCTAACAATAGTCTTGTTTTGCGAGTTCTTTTTCAGTTTTCATATATATCCGTCAGGAATTGAATTGCACCTCTGTTTTAAAGGAAGTTCAAACTTTTCGTCAGTTCCATCGTTATCCGAGGTGGCAAACCCCTTCCTTATAAACTCTGGCTTCTGTCGTCTCCGATTGCTTTTTGAAAGGCAGGAACTGCGTTTTTTTGTTAACGGTTTATTAAATCATCCGTGAAAGTGAAACTTAACGACGCTTCCTGTCACGAGCCAACTAATTATGTTTTTGGACGGACCCGTAAACTATTTAATGGGCTCTTTTTTTTACTCTTTCTATAGCCGAACTAGGCTATCGATGATAGAACAGAGTTATAAAGGTAACGAAAGATGTAATATTGAGTATGTGAGGATGGATCGAATTACTCGACGGGACAAAAAACTTTAATAAAACTTTGTGTGGTACACACGTTTGTTTTAGAAAACCTTGAAAATGACAAAGCTAAACCTGTGTCGAAGGGTGAATAAAAATCTGTAGGCTGGACTCTCTTAATTGCCACCCAGTCACGCCAGATATAATCAATTTCGTTCGAGTGAAGTTTACGTCCATTTTACAAAATATAATGATAATGATAATTCTAATAATTTTTGCCGTCAAAATTCCTGAGGATTATAGAAGTGAAATAGCTCGTTGGAATATTGGGAACTGTGAATATAGGACACTCCCAGTTTTGTGGTTACTGTCTCCTTCCGTTATAACAACACAAATTTGTACTTCTCAGCTTTTCATTAGCATCTGCGACCGGAGTCGCAGATATTAATAGAGGGTGGAGAAGTACAAAATTGTATTATTAAAATGGATGTCATCATAGAGTAAGCATGCTCATGTACTGGTTATTCTATGATATCAGTTAGTCCCAGGAACCCACGCCTGGAACTGTCGATTTGACGTTACTATGCCGTCAGAAGAATAATGAATTTAAGAAAATTTGTTTGCTGTTCATTGCTACGTAAAATAATTTTATTTAACGCCAGAACATAACAAAGGTTCAGAAATTGAAATAATGATGAAAGAATATTTAATTTTGAAATTGATTGTTTTTATTGAAATAACCGAAGCTATTGGTATTTTGGTGTTTTGATCTCGCGTTCTCGAGTCGAAATTATTTTTTTTACGACCTAAGCGTTCTGTTGTTTTCCTCAAGTGACTCGGCAGTCGGCCAAAACTTCGTAATAAAATGAGATTCGGTTTTATTGAAACCTCGACGTAAGGGCTGCCGCAAGGATAGCTTTTTATTATGGTGTCGGTAAGGATGAATAGAGGGCGGTCCTCGAGGCGGTTTCCGGTAAAAGGGATCCCTCAGTCTCATATGGTGGTGTGCCAGTGGATGATGGGAAGGGTTGGTTGTGCCAGGATGCCGGGAGATTATAAGGTACAGAAACGTGGGTGGAGGGGAGAGCCTGTTTTTTTGGGAAAGGGGCGGGAGGGGGGTGTCTTGGCCGGGGGTAGACAGGCATCTATTTATGATCGCCGTGCCAGGCAGCGGTGTTTTTCGGGAAAGGGCTTTTAAAAAGGATGCTTGTCTATATCTGTGTTTGGGGAAGTGAGTGTGGGTGGTTCAGACGCAGGCCGAGATTTCGCTCCCTGCGTATCCCTGACGTGTGTTCGGATTTCTTGATTCTTTCGTGTCTACTTCATGACGGAGGTGGAAATCATGCTTCGCCATCTTGACAGAGTTAAAACTTTGACGTGCGTTCTAAATATGGTGAAATTGTATGGGTTGTTTGATTATTCCGTACCTATTCGCGAGCTTTGTCTTCTTAAACGGAAAAATTGCTCCGTACTTCGTGCTCAGTATTTTGCACTTGATGAGTTCTAATTTTATAAGTTTTAAGTTGAAAATGTAGTTCTTTTATCAAATTTTGTCTGTTGTTTAGTGCTAATATTTATGGGTTTTATAGTATTATAATTTTTGGTAGATATGTAATGAGATATTATTAAAATGTGATGCGTGATTTTAAGCATAAAAGATCGTCTCTTGCTTATTATTTGGGATACTGTTCAGTGTTCAAAGAGAGTTTTAAGGGGAATGTGTTTTAAAATATAATACTTTTTGAGGTCCATCTCATAAGATATCAAACGATTTTGTCGTTTTATTAAGTTTGAACTTTAATTCTCATTTCTCATTGAGGTGCTTTTTTTTAATACCTTAAAATAAGAGTAGGTATTCTTAGAACGACAGTATGAAAAAATTTCATTTTTTCGGGAAAATCTGATGAGGGACTACAATTTTGTTTAAGATCATAGACCAAAATTATTTATTTAGTATTAATTGCAAAACTATTAATTATTCTTTCCATTTAACGTCTGATCCTTTCCGAAAATTAGAGGTAAAATTATCGTTCCTGGTGAGGTTGTTTATTTTGTTGATTCTTACAGTTTTCAATGTTTATCTGATTTTAATTATTCGGAATGGGCATTATCCCGTTTGAAAATGCTTGTCTTCGTTCCATGAATGTACTTTATATCTCCGATCAAGAAATGAAACATTTTAATTGTTCCCTAGCTTCAGGAAGCTACTTCCCAAGCTATCGACTCTTCAATTTTATTTGCGTCTGTAGTCATCTCCGGAATTGCCCTGTATTTTACTGCCTGCGTGCATGGCTTAGTGCGGGAAAGACGTCTTCAAAAGCTAAGGGTTTTTGTCTCCTGAAACGGTATTCCCGAGACAGCCATTGTTGGCCACCGAAGTTACCACGCTTTTATCGGTGATAAGCTTATCTAAAACTACTCGTTTGCTTCCTTGCAAACGTGGAAGTTTCCAGTCTTGGTGCTCGTATCTATTTCCTTCATCTCTGTCCTATATGTCGAGGGCCTCAGCGTCATCTCTAGGTCTCGAGACTCTTCCTTCCACACTGGTCCAAGTTATCTTCCTCCTTTGTGCATTCGTCGTGCCTTCCGATACAGTTTGTGCTCGGAATAATCCCTGACACGTTTACGGCGAAATCTTTTGATCTGCAGTGCGTCTGTGGTCTCGCGTCTTGTGTTCTTTCGCATTGGAGAGGTCTTGTGCGTGGGTACTGTCGCCTTTCGCGTCTCACGAAAGTGTGTGCCACCACCACCACCTGCTTTTCCTTCCCCGTTCCGTTTCCTTTTGTTTCCTCTTGCCCTCGCCGCTTCTTTCTCATTGACTCCAGTGGCCTGCCCCACGATGTCTTATTCGCGCCACTAAGACTGTTCGCGGTGGTGAGAAAAGGTCGTATAACAGCTTTTGTAATCCCATGGGACACTGCACTTAAGGCCATATTGTGGGCGATCTGGGAATAAGTGTGTGTTTTTAAAAATCTTAATAGGTTTTAAATATATAATACCGCATCGTTAAAATTTGTATTTCGCTAAAATTATTCGAATAATTATTTGCAGCCACCATTAAAATCTAAGAATTGTTATTTTTTAACTATCCCAGAGAGCGTAATTGTGTCAGACCGGATATTTCAATTGTATATTTCTTTGAAATCTTCTAAATATTCATTAGTAATTCACTGCGCATTCGTGGTTTGCATGAGGACCAGGAAAATTGCGGCGGTAGAAATGCTATCGAAATTAGCTGTCAGTGGCGTTTATATCAACAATTCAGGTTAGCGCTCAGGAAGGTAAAACTTAATTTTGAGGAAACCGGGAGTAGCCACGGTAGTAACCTTTACGGAGTCACCCGCAAGTGCACATAAGTGCTATATTCCACAGGAGAAAAATCATTCGCTATGACCGGGATTCCCGGTCAAGGGAAACTTAAGTTTACTTGCGCTGTTTTATAGCTCTGAATAATTCAAAACTCTGGTAATAATGAGAAAAGTGTCAGTATTTTTTTTCTTGAATATGAGGCTAAAGAAAGGGCGAAAGTAACCATAATTTACCGTTGAAAATCTTGCAGGACTGGCCTAGGCTATAACATTTTCGGAGTTACACGCTGAGTTGTAATGTGAGGTACGGTGAAGGTTTTATTGATGATTCACCGCCTTATTAATGTGGATATTTATTGTGTAAAAATGAGCATTTTATGTTTTTCTTAGCTTGCGGTCCACAGTCCTGTGAGTGCGTAGCCGGATGTGATGGCGAACTAAAAAGAGTCGGCCCCTTTGTTCGGCTCCTAACTTTTCCAGCCATCGTACTCTTAAGCTATTTGAATTACGATTTGTGGCTTGATCTCATTTCCCGAATGGAATTTAGGGTTTTAGGCGTCGGCGTCTTTATTCCGCTCGGCAAAAATGCTCGTCTTGTTTTCCTATCTTACTAACAGATCCCCGAGTTTCTCTTTCTTCGCGCGCGAGTATTGAATATGTAATGAGTGCGTTTCTAATTTTTCTTCGGTGCATCAAGTGGTAAATGTTTCCCAAAGTTTGACAACACTTTGTACATTTTTATTATTTCAGTAATCGTCTCTTATCGCGTTGTGTGGCCTTATCTAGGTGAATTCAATCCATTGATGTGAAGTAAATGTATGTACACGCTATTTGCTTTGACTTGTTCGAATTTGATTTCTGATTTCTCGCTAACGAACTAATGTATACAATCGCATATGATATAATTGAACTGAAAGGTGCTCCTTCATCGCTTATGTGTTTTTATTTACGTAGTTTATTGCTTTTAGGAGTAATATGCGATATTTGTGATGGACTTTTTATCTTAATAAATACTTTTGAGAGCCCTCGCGTATTAGCTACTTTGCAAACATTCCTGAACTGGTTTATTCTCTTTTTATAATATAGAAATTCATTAAAACGTTTGCATTAGCTGATGAAATAAAATTTCTTAATGTACATATATGTTACTTTGCCGACAAACGTCGGCCATTGCCGTGAATTTTCATGATTTTGCTTCATATTAGTCCTCTTTGTAATTTGCAACTTGTGTGATAATCTTGTGGATGTTAATCTTTCCTTGTCTTTACAAATTGGTCCCCGCTGGTGCTTGCACGTGTGGTCGGAAGGTTCTTTCGTAATTTCGAAGGGATCATACATCTGCTTATAACTAGTATGCACAAGAGATTTTTCATTCTTTGTGGAAAAAGAAATGGCACGTCAGTTAAAAACTGAGAATGTTTGCTCCCTCGTAGTATTTACCCTCTTTTCAGCGTCTACAGCGTTTGCCCAAACTTCTGGAGGCTGTTACAGTCGTCCACGCGCCAAAGGAAGCGCCACTAAACTGGTCCGTCCTAATACGACATTAGACGTGATTCGATGGAGCTGCATTTTCCGTAAATGAAAAGGTACAGAATTCGTGCGGTGATCTTTTATTTTGCGATTAAGACACGTGTTTCGACACATTATATGCATGTCGTAATCACTAAGATGACAGTCGTACGAATGTCGTACGATAAGTACGAATTTTGTATCTTTTAATTTTCTGGTCTAACTTTCTCTCCTTCGGTCAATAAGGCGACTAACCAATGCGACGATCATCTATCCTTAGGAAAGGATATTTAAAGTTTATACTTTAAACCCTTGTATCGGGCGCATAGAGGGAACTGGTACCATACGCCGATGAGGAGATCTTGTGTAGCCATCGTGCCAGAACGTTCCTTTGTATAAATCTGTTTATTTCTCTGCCTGCGACTGTTTTAGGTGAATTTATCCAACCCTGCGGCCATGTGTAGGCAGGGGTATGTAGACGCTTTCTAGCTTCCGAATACCGTTCGAGTTAATCCTCAAAAACACGAAATGCATACCGATTCCATCGGGCCCAGTGCATCGACGATTCGTGCTCCGCGTTTGGTTTACCGCGGAGGAACATTTTAATATCCCTGGGTAGCCCAAATAAACATTCAGCCCACGGCCTCTAGTACAAACGCATAGCAGCGGCATTCTTTCGTACCCCTTGCGCCAGCAAACCGTATCTCAGGTAGGGTTACCAACCGCAAGACCTTATCGACCCGGAGATTTTTGTCTGCAACCCGTAGAATTTGAATGAGCAACCTTTTTTCCGTTGTTACGTTTCAGCTGATATATCCGTAGTAGCAAATTAAGGTTAATTTAGGACATTTTTGGCTGATTTTTTATTTCAAATTCTTTATAGTTAAAAATACGTTACATTTTCATGTATGTATAAAAATTAAACACAAACGATGATTTTTGACAGCTCTATGAACGTACTAGTTTCTCATAATCACATAAAATGGAGCATTTCGACCAATATCTCATTTTGATCCAACAAAATCATGTAAAATTGGATGTATTTATTAAAATAAACATATTCCGAGAGAACTCTGTATACCGATGGAATATCTGTGTAATTTAAACATTTTGCAGTTCGTTGTTTCGTACCTGACACCGGCCCGGAGAAATTGATCTAAATCCTGTGCCCGGAGAGACATTACTTAACCCGGGATCTCCGGGTCATAGTGCCCTAATTGGCAACCTTTACCTCAGGTCGCGTTGTCACCGTGTATGGCTCGTGCACGAGTCGGGATCTTTTAAAGGATTTGCTTTGTGTGCCTTACCGTCTCTTTGTGTGACGTGATCACGGCATTCACGCCCTCTCCGTGGCTCCTGGCCTTTAAAAGCGTTTCTCCTGTCAGCATCACGATCTAAAATATCCACTTCGGTTATGTCATGCGCTCTGTTCGGTTCTGCGAGAATAGGGTTATTATGAGCGTGACGCCGGTGAATCAAAGGAAGGGGGAACGTGACTCTGGCTGTTGATAGGGCATATTACTACTCGTTAACACGTGTATGAGAATTATGGGCAGTCGAAGCTGATCCAGACGATCGACGCGTCGTCGTAAGGTGGTTGAGGCGATTTTTGAGGTCAATTTGTAGATTTGCTTGAAACTTGGCAGACGTGAACTTATTAGTGATATATATAGATAAAAGTGAAAAAAAAATTGCATTGCATCCCAGAAAAACTAACAATAGTTGTGTATATGTGTTGACACTAGTCCCTTATGATAAAATGCATTTCCAATTTCATAATATCTTTTTTGTGTGATGCTTATTAGCAACATTGTTAATGATTTCAGAAAAATAGTCAAGTGTATGAGGTTCGTCATCTTAGGCCGACACTAAGTGCATGTTGAATTTCCTTGAACTATTTTTATAAATTGCTCTTCCGATACGGAAGTCGTATGGTCCCTGCTCCCGTTCTCTGCATTTTATATATCATTTATATGTTCGAGGTGAGTCGGCCTTTTCCGGCTGATCACTCACGACGATGACTAGGGCGCCCCGGAATTTCTCCGTAATGAACATTCAGCCCATCCGCCTGTATTTCCTCGGATTCCTCTGTGACTGCTCCCTCCCTCGAGTGAGGAGTGAATCACCTTCTCCCGAAGAGCTGCCTCGCTTTCCTTCTCCCCTGTACGAATGCCCTCCGGACGGCGGGCGTGCAAGGGGTGCCAGGTAGGCCTGTGCGATTGTCGAAAAGAATCGGTATCGATCTTTTATAAGAATAATTGGAAATGTGGTCGATTCAATTGTCGGGAATTGAAGAAATGACAATTAATTGAAGTCATTCAATTAATTGACAAAGGCCTATTAATTGACTTCGAAATGGGTGTCAATTAATTGTCATTGCTCAATTAATTGACATCAACCAATTAATTAGCAAGACTCAATTGGATTGTGCTTTTCAAAGGCTCTCCTTTGAAAATGAGAAGAATGAAAGAACTAATTTGAAATAAACAAAACAAGTCAATCCGCTTTTATTAATTGCGTGTTCATCCAACAGGCACTGGCGTGTGTTGATGGCAATGTTCCCACCAAGACTGAACAACCTCTCGGGCGCAGTGCTAGTTGCCGGGATAGCTAGATATCTTCTTGCTACCTTCTGGATGGAGGGGTAGGTGGTGGCCCTCTCTCGCCACCACGGCAACCTCCATCCTCACGTTTGGAATGCCCCTTAACCTAGCCATTTCCTCCCTGAAGATCTCCTGTGCGGTAGAAGGAGGGCCTAGGCCGGGCGCCGAGCGAGAGTGAGCAACAAGCATCAGCAGCGTCGGCCATCGGCCGGCGTCGAGCGAAAGCGAACAAGTTTAAACGTGCAATAATCGATCAATTGTAAACATAATTGAATCGACGATTCAATTAATCGAATAATCGCACAGGCCTAGTGCCAGGTGACCCTGCCCGCGCTGCACTTCCCTATGGTGACGGACAGGGGTGGGTGGTATTTGCGGTTGCGAACATGACTCGCTTTTAAAGGGTCTTTCAGGTTGTCTTCCGTCGAAGTTTGGATAACCTGAGTTCGAATACGATCACATTATGCTATAGTGCAGTTAGAGTATGCTTTGGTGTCGTTTTTGTCGACGTTGCAGCGTAAAATTCCGACCACGAATACAATCACACAATAACCTTTGATAACACTTAGACCCAGTTTTATTATGTATAGGTAACGCTAATCACAAGACTACGTAGCCTGTAACTCTTCATTTTTCTCTTTTACTTATTATGATACACTTTTTAACTATATTAAATCTTGATACTTTTCAGTCTGATTATTTCTCGACCGCCAATTTCTCTTATTCCTTTTCCTCTGTTGTCTTGTTTATTTTATTTTCGTCCTTGGCGACGGCTCTGGGACTCGCGAACGTTGCGACGGTTCTTGAACTCGCGAACGTTGCGACGCCTCTTGAACTCGCGAACGTTGCGCTGGCTCTTGAACTCGCGAACGTTGCGCTGGCTCTTGAACTCGCGAACGTTACAAGCCTTTAGTGAAGTTGAAGTTAATTGAGTTTTGTATGTTACATAATATATTAGTTCGTTGACGTGAGTGCTATTGATGGAAGAACGTATTAGCCGAGAATTGTTTAACCGGAGATTATGTAAACGACCCTTAGAGTGTTGTAAGCTATTCTGCACGCCTGATGATGTAGCGACACGAAACTACAGAAGTTTCGACTATAAAACAAGTTAAGAAAAAAATGACCGTGAAAAATTAAGTTACGTCTTCCTTTTACCTATGCCTACGAATTCCGACGCATGACATGTCCATTGTATTCTTCTCAAGTGGGCATTGTAGAGGGCGACTTCACGCTTCCAAAGCATAAGCTGTGTTTAACCCTTCATAGGGTTAGAAATAATTTATTTAGTAAGTTAGCAACAATATTACGTTCATATTGTTCTAACGACACGTATTAATTTGGATATTTATTTTTTTATAAATCCCGATTGAGTGCGCGAATATTTGTTGGCAATGATCATTGCCACATAAAATCTTTGAAACTTATGGAAATTAAGCTACCTGGGTTATTATATTCGTGTCGAATTTACTTACGGTAAAAGCAATTTTGGCCTTTTTCGACGTGCCTAGCCACACTTCCTCTATGCCGTTGCATGGGCGATATTAAGTATGGCGATATTTATTATTTTATTCAAAACGAATTAAAAATCACATAGCTTCGCGATAAATTTAGAAGCTCGAAATTGCATCGCGATATCGAATAATTTCATAAAATATTGGAGTGGAAAAATTCCATCTAGAATCACCATTAATAAAGTGGATAAAGTAATCTTTAAGGTGGCTGGAACAGTAATCTGTGGGTCATTGAGTGCACATTTTAATACCTTTTTAAGTAAGTCGAAAAAAATACTTAGACCACATTTCATTTAACTGCATCTGTTTATGCGTTGGAACTCATCATATCGGCAGTAATGGATGCTATGCAAGTATTTGCAACATTTTTTGTATGCAACATTTTTTCCTTATTAAAGTATGTTGTGACTGTAGTTTTCGGCGCGGTAGTCGGCATTTGGATGAAATTATATTGAAATTGTGTCTTTCGAATATTGGACTCGGCGTGACATCTTGATACCCATTTGTTAGCAAAAATTCTGATAGAAAGAGTTATATTATTTCGCGTTTAGAAGAAAATCTGTACATATGTAATCGAACTATTACGAAATGACATGTGACTTCGTGTTAAAATAGCATTGGGTTGCCAAAAAACCAAATCGGTGAGATGCAATTTTTTTCCCTTCTATCTATAGATATTACAAATGAGAACATGCAAAGTTTCACGCAAATCTCTACATGGACCAAAGTCCAACCACCTTAATGATCATTCAGTGTCTCGGATGAGAGCAATTATTCATTCCATCACCTGGGTTAGACGCTAGTATTCGCTGAAAAAAACGCGGAAAATCCGGCCATGGTTCCAATCCCTTTAGCCAAATTCCCGTTCCCGTGAAAAGCAATTCTCTAGCGTCTAGAAAGGTCTGCTCTGGCTCCATCACTATCTGTTCCCCGGCTATAGGCGCGGTATGTGCTTCAAGTGCACTTCTTGTCCCCCAAGACCATGTGGCCCCCGCGGCGGGCAGGCTGCTGCTGTGATTATCGCCAGACCCATGACGAGGCCGATTCAGGAGTGCCATCGAGATACGCTGCTCTCCTCTTTCGGTCGCTTACTCATATCCCGTGGAGTGAGGAAAAGTAGAGGGCACCGGCTCTTTTCCGATCATCCGTAGACATTATTATTGGCCCTCGATTAATTTTCCTTCGATGAGAAACGTATTAGTTTTTTTGGGTGGTGTAGGAAATAAAAGGGAACATATGGGCAAGGTGGTCGGAGAGATTTTTGTCTATGTACAAATTTGCGTGAACCTTTGCTTGCGTGTTGTTTTTAGTGATAGCTATAGATAAAAATGAACACATTTAGCATTTTACCGATTTAGTTTTTGGGCTATTTAATGCTATTTTAACACTTTTCCTTATGACACATAAAATGTATTTCACAGTAATTTGATTACATATGTACACATTTTTTTTCTAAATGCGAAATAAAACTTAAATTATTATTATGGTTGTTAGTAAATATCAAGGTGTCTCGCCGAATCAAAGATTCGGATAAAACATATTTAAATAGAATTTTTGCCTTAATTTTGAGTACCTCCCTCACCGGAAACTTAAGTCATAAAATGCTTTAATTAAGGCAGAAATGTTAAATATAATTATTGTATCATGTCCTCTCTACTGTGTGTATGGTGAGTTCCACCGCATAAGCAGATGTACTTAAATGAAATGTGGTCGTAGTATGTTTTCGACGAACAGGGTGGCCAATCACGCGAGAAAATCGGGAAAATCCCGGGAATTAAAAACTACCGGAAAAAACGGGAAAACACTGGGAATTTCGTCAAGTTTCTGGGAGAAATTTTTATTTGGTAATCTTAAAGGAAATCAAGGCCGTCAAGCAGTTATTTTCTTATTTCTCAGTTAGAAATTATTAGCAGAAAACCTGCTGTAATTACTAAATTTATTGCAAAATATTTTCAATGCATAAAAATAGAATTGATGTCTAAAAATGGAACGTTCCATTGAAGTTCTGAACTGGTGAAATCGGGGTTGTATAAGCTCCCTAGCTTTGGCTTTCTTTTATGCTCGCCAAATAAATACATTTTAATTTTTTTCACTTTCGAGATGGCGTTGAAATTCAACGAGTCTCTTAGAAAGAGTGATATCTTAGGAATGTAGGTGGATAGAAGCAAAAAATACCTCACAATTTGACGCATGTATTAGTTCTATAGGGTTTAATCCTTCAAATGGAGAAAAAAATTGTAAAACTACGAAACATTAATTACGTACCTACGGTTTCCCCGCTAATCTGGAAAGGCTCAGCCTAACCTTGGAGTATACATTGAATTCGTCGAAAATTCATTTTTCGGGAGATTTAGGGAGTTTTGAAAGGAAAACGATCTTTGCAGTATTCCACGCACTTATCATTATTATCCCAACCACGATTTGAACGTCTTGGCGTCTCTGTTAATGGTAAGAATTATATTATCTAGTTTTCATTAAGGGGATTGGATACAGTTACAGGTGGAGAATTATTCTACTCTTTACAACGGCGCCAAGACGTTGAAACCACAATCGGTATAACAATAAAAGTTGACGTAATTCGCAGCTATTCAGTTGATATCTCCGATGTTTGATAAAATATACAAAGGAAATACGTTTTCAATATTTTCGGAGATCTTTTAACGTTACCTGCCGTAAAAGGCCTGTATAAGAGCAAAATCAAAAGTGACACGAATTTTTAACATTTAGACAAATGTTTTTCCTTTCTCTGAGAGAAGTTTAGTCTAAAAATGGACATTGATAAGGGCTTCAAAGGTCCCATTTAAAATTACCGGTTAAAAATTTCCGTATCCTTTCATACCTCCTGAGTTCATAGCACCGTAGGGAAAACCGTAGGGGCGCTCGAAAAAAGTGATTGTTATCCCCCCCCCCCCGCCCTCCCCCCCACCGTACCCAGGGATACCCCGTCCCCATCACTTGCGAACGCTAATTATAAAAATAGGAACATGGTGGTTTGTTGACGAAAACGAACAACTGATGTCCAAAGTTTTAAATAACAAGACTCTTTGATACCAAACGCGTGGAATATGTAGTCCACGTGTGACGCTCCTAAGTCCATATTGATTTTCTAGTTAAAGAAATGCAATCGTCGTTTACGGCGACTTCTTATTTCACTGTTAAGATCTGTCGAAAAAATTTATACTCTTCGGCTCGAACCCGTGTCCCTTACCTGGGATATTCCTTGTTTCCTCTTGATCACCTGATGAGTAGTACTATGACAACTGTAGACCATTGGCGACGAAATTCGACTCACCGGCAATGAAAGTGACATGCGACCGAATATTTTCAAGCAAATGTTAGCATTATGATCGGACTATATCGATTTTGTTGTGTACGTTTATTCCAAGGTCATATTATTTCATTAAAATTTCCACCGATTATAATGAACTAAAGAGTAACTTGCATGCATACTGAAAAACCTATGAAAAAACAGGTGCTAATTCGAGATTTTTCTAATTTAAAGTTTACACATTGACGTGCAAATAAAAGTTGATATTTAGAGATGTATTTCAGGAGCACACAAAGCATTTAGAGATGTATTTCAGGAGAAATCTACATACGTAGTGCAATTCATATCTACCTGTCAGTAATACACCGAATACTTTATTACATTTTATTACCAATGCTGTATTTTCTCCCCATCTAACGTATTTTACTTATAGATAACGCATAGAAAGTAATTGCGAAAGATACGGGGAAAACGGAAAGGTGCCCAAGAAAACCGGGGATAACCAGGGAATTTTATTTGTGCAACTCAGTGGCCTCCCTGTAAATAGATACTTGAAAAATTATTAAAATGTACACTCAATAACCCAGGATTACCGCTCCAGCTTCCTTAAACGCTGGAATTAAGCTACTTGATGAACCAAAATCACTAGCATTCGGGATTCATGTTATTTTACCCCACTCACTCAATGGTGGACACAAGTAACTTACGAAAGTGGTAAAATAAGGGAGTAACACTGAAGAACAAATGAGTTTCGTACAACTCCTTAAATGTTTACTCGTCATTTGAAATGGGCAATCCCGTTTCTCTTCCAATTACTTTTTTCGATTCCCTCCCCTTAGCGCGCGGCTGGTGTCCTAACACCCCCACAAGACCTTGCAGAAGTTTTCAAGGGTACAATGTAGGTCTGTAATTTATCGGTTCCTAACCTATTTTGATTCTTGTACCCCTTGGTCAATCATTTCACAAAATTGTACCTTTTTTGTATTACGGAAATGTTTGTTAAATCGTGGGTTTCCGCGGCGTTGATACGAGGAATCATGCATTTTATCGGGTATTGACCACGTTGGTTTTGTCTGCTGACAACGTGTTTCAACGGGCGAAACTATTGTCAGCAGATACGACCAACCCGGTGAATACCCGAAAAAAATATCAGAAATCCTCAGAGAAATATTTATTATTTATATTTTGCTGCTACTAAATACTTAATTCTGCTATCATTCGACTTTCTCCGCGTACCCTTTGGCCACTTAGCACGTATCCCTTTGGATGGGCACATCTTAGGTTAGGATATAGATGGCTCAAAGTATATTATTCCAGTTCCATACCACAACTACTGGCCTTACAAAAGCGGCAAAATCATAGACTGCCGAACATAATGCTCGAGAATGCTTTCTTCCCGCGCACCACTGCGAAATGTACTTACTCCAACGAACGGATAACTGACACTTTATCACTCTTATTTTGTCTCTTCTATCAGTTCTAGAGATTTAGTGCGGGGTCTAAATATTATTCTCTGATTTCATACTGAAACTTTCCTGATCTGAATGTGTCAAGTAATTTTAGTCTAACGTTTAGTCTCCGAGTATCCAACGGTTCCCAACCTAGTCCTTCCATCAGCTGTGTGGCATTTTCTGTTCGCTTTTACTAGTTTTTAACGCAGCGTACGGCCTTCCTTTTCATTTTATTTACTTCGCGAGTTAAATCTTCCTGTGCAGGGTCCCAAATGCTCGCGGTGTATTCGAGATGCGGCCTAAATAGAGCGGAGTAGCATATCTCATTTACTGTTTCATCCGAGGACCTTCCTTCTCTTCTTTCGATAAAACTCTGCAGTGAATTGGATTACCCGCGTAAAAATTCCTATGCCGTCATTACGTCGAACCATGTCCCTCCCGTGTTGGAAGCCGGTACTCTAGCCATAGCGCTAATCTGACTCGACGTAATATGAGGGTCATCTATTGTGATCTCTTAGGCATCCGAAGTTCTCACGTGTATTAATCGCTTCTTCATTCGAAATTTGTGTTGTGCTCAATCATTTGCTTTTACGTTATCAGAAACCCTTGAAAATTGAAACACACTCCTTCCTCCAAGGCAGCAACACGATATTACGTTCGCTTGGAGTGTTCGCGGCGAAAGACCTGCCCCCTGGCGTCATGCTTGTTCTCGGAGCGATTGGAAAAAATTGTGATTTTCTCGATGTTAAAAATAGCGTTTACGGTGAAGCGGGAGGGTTTTCAATATAGCTCACGTATTTCCGTTGTATTTTCGAGCACAAAGAGGTTGCTCGGCACGCTCTTCGCGCCTCTACGTGTTCATCAAGGATTGGAAGGCACCCAATTTAGTTTTCAAATCATTGAGCCCACCAGAAGAATAGCCCAATTATTCTTCGCGTGCTCCATGTTGTTCGCAAGCTCTCCTATATCAATCTTCTCATCGTATAGAATGGCAGATTATAGCTGGAGACTTTTGGTGTATGAGTGCACTGCTCAAAAAGTTAATCCATTTTAAGCTAATCCTAATGATGGCTAAGTGAACCGAAATGCGTAGTGTTTATAAAGTTTTTTCGGTGAATAGCTTACCGGTCAGGGTGCCTGTTGGATTATAATGTCGTTGGTCGAAAATTATTGTATTCAGGATACTTAATCTGTACGATATGATATTGAGTAATAATAGGGGTAAGTTATTACACTCTGGCTGTGCCTTTACTAAGCAAAATGTTTCTGATTGTATCCTGGCCGGTTAGGCGATCATGATCTCATCGTCTCGCACTAAGAAAGCGTTATATTGTTATCCTGGAATGTAAACGTATGTATAAATAAGTGGCAAAAAATCTTTCCATTGATAATCTTTGTGCATTTATTGCCGAGCGATAATTCACCATACTCGCCGATCGTGATTCAGCAAGGAACGCTATTTACATTATCAATAAAAGTGAAAGTTTTCTATCATCGGGGCATATGAAAATACGCCGCTTATAAGCAGAAGCAAGCGCTGAACACTATGGCTCTGGTTCACATACGTCGCTCTGCTTCGGGATTTTAAATTTCGCCATTAATTCTATGGCCTGGCAGCGCGCTGTAACTAGGCCAAGTAACTCAATGGTCTCGGTGTCAAGTCCCTCCATCGGCATGCTCGAGGAGTTTCGTATGCTTTGTAATTAACATCTGAAGCCTGAATCGCACGGTTATTTCACATGCAAGCCCAAGGATCATTTAAGCTATAACTTTTGAGTGATAGGGAAAATTATAGCTTAAGCCATAATTTTTCCTACCAAACTGTCATTTTTGCTGTAACTGTGAGCGTTATTTCCGTAATGTTTACAATCCTCATTTGATTGTAACTCACATGTGGCGTCTAATTGACTATTTGCTGTCGTGCGCTCTGATTGGCTGCAGTTTAAGTCGCGTAGCACGTGTTCAGGGACGGAAAACAGGACGGTCGAGAATGATGGAAAAAGGGATAGGGATCCCTATCATTGCCTCTATCCATGAAAATGATGGCGTTACAAAGCCATCATTTGAGAAGTCATTGCCTCTATCCTTGAACTTGTTTGTGAAAAATGACCGCATAAGCTTTGGTGGTGCAATGCTAACTTTTGCAGGTGGAGCACCTTATGCCGAGTCGTCGACTAGCACTACCCCAATTAAATTTCAGTGTTGGGACTTGGGAGTCACTGGTGTTATTTCTCCTTATTACGAAGGAAGAGAAAAACTTTTAGTCTCATAGTTAGTTACGCTAAAACTGCTTTATCGCATGACCAGGGTTTCGGCTATTTTTTTCGTCTTCAAATCGTGCGATGTAGACGTTTTAGTGGAATTTGCATAGTTACTCCAGGGTTTAATTATGTCCCTTATTACCTGCTTGCTGTATGGTGCAGTGGGAAGTTTTAGACTGTTGCAATGTTTCAATTGAAAACTGTTGTTAGTTTTGCTCCTTGTTTTAATTTTGGTAGATTTTTGAGATCTCAAAACTAAACATTAGGGTATTTGGGTAGTATAAAATACAGATTCAGGAACCGTTCCATAATTACCAAACAAAACACTTGCAGTATTCCAATCATTAAAGATTGAATACGACTAGATTCGATGTTACTCCATCATCTTCAAATCTTCACTTAAAGATGATGTAGTTACATATAAACTAGTCATATTAAATCTTTAATTAGTGAAAAACTGCAAGAGTTTTGTTTCTGTTAACTGTGAGGGAACTGTAAAGGATACCGTTAGTTCTTATTCGTAGATTTTTCTTCTCGAAATCATAATGTATTTTTTTCCACGCTATAAATGGATGCATATATCACAAACGTGTATAGAGGTGGCCTACTTTTCAAGTCTTTCCCCCACTCCCGTTCGTGCCTGGACGAGAGGTTTCATAGTTCACCCGTCTGCCCTGGGGGGCCCCGGTGTCGGCGGCCCCTTTGTAACTGGGTTACGCCATTGCGGCTTCAGTACAATATACACACTCCATCCTTTTACAGATGTACCCTATTTCGCGCGCATTGAATATATTGTGGCCCCCATACTCCGCTCCTCAATCGTCACTTGTTTCTCGCATTCTCTTTCATCTCGTTGGCGCCCGTTTCCTTTTCTCTCTCTCTCACTTTTTGACCCCTTTCCATCTCTTTCAGCTCCGAACGAGTAAAAATACTTCACTGACTCATTTACAGAGGGGGTTTAGTGGGCGGTAGGGGGTGTTTTGGCTTTAAACTTCGTCCATTCCCCTACTCTCCCTTCCATTTCCACCCCCTTGTTTCTCTTACCTACCCCCTCGACGGCGCTAATTTCCTTCCGACCCCATCAACCCTTCCCTCACGCCCCCCCCCCTCCACGCCTTTGGCTCTCCATCCTTCAGGTTTTCTTCAGTTTTTGTTTTATTTTCACTCATCCCCTGCCAGCCGGATCACGAGGATGTGTTGCCTCCTCCACCCGCATCTTGGCAAGGATTTCCCAAACATTTTTTTTTCGTTACCGCAAGGAGTTCCCGTGTTCAGGTTATTTTTGTGGACAATGCCTACCCCCTGCTGAGCTCTCTTTGGGTAACCTTGGGGAATTTTCATGCGTAAGGCCCATTCTATCAATTTCCAGTTCGCGGGTGGCCGTTGTCTTTTCCTCGGTAACTACTGGTATTATCCTAATGATCCTCTTTATAAATCGTGATTAAGTGTTATTACCTGAGGGAGGCTGCGTAGTACCTCTATCTATAAATGCATTTAATCTTCTCTCACTGGTGATGCCCTGACATTTCGGTGAGCTTTTCCTATATTTACCTCGGCAGCCATGTAGTTACGGTTCCATATGCGTCCGGGTTGAATTAACTGCGCTGTTGGCTAACCCATCTAAAAGTCAATTAGGCAAGTCCACAATCTGAGAAAGATGAATTTTCATTACTATGAATGAATTCCACCACATATGCCCTAATGAAACTTTATTTATGGCCTTTATGTTGTTTATAAAATGTAAATTGTATTCTAAGCATGCTTGGGAGTTAGTGTTGAAGAGGGAATTTGCTTTACCATCTAATTTAGATCATACATCATATGTATACATGGATTCCAATGATGCTAAATTTGAATACCATGTTTTGTTACGGATGGAAACATTTGAACTGATTTTGCGATTGAATCAAATACTGAAGGCCTCAAAACAGGTTATCTTCATTATCTGATGTGAATATACTGTCACTGTGGTCGCTTAAGTTCTTTGTCTTGCATCCTGGGTTATGTGAACGTGAAGTACTGGGGATGTCAATTTTGTCTAAATGTAACTTTTCTTTACTGTACATCTTGCAGCATTGAACGAGTTTTCCGAGAACCCAGAATTTTCCATCCATAGCTTTGTATTGTGCGGAAAATATTTTCCCGTTTTAAGATTTATTGGTGGATATTGTTTATCTCCAAGAAATAAACTCTTTTCTTTCTTTAAAATGGATTTATGTATTATTGCCTTCCGGAAACCCAGCCAGAACACTTGCAAGGCGTCGATGGCTCCACTTCTTCACGAATTTACGGTGTTTTTGTCGCTAAGGGAAAATTTATGAATTTCATGGTTTTCCCTTGTTTTTTGTTGGAAAAATTTCTCTTCAACTTCTACAGAACACAAAAGAGTTTCCCACAAGAACAAGCAAAAGAGTGTTTCCGTGGCAGATTGCCATTGCTCTGCTATCTTTTTTGGATGCCCATCAATCTAGTGAGGCCAGAGCGTTGAACCCCATTCATCCCTCCACTGCGAAGAATAATGTCCTGCGTATTGTCGGTTGGGTGTCACCGCATGCCACAAAATGGGGCATCCGCGAGGATACACCTGTGACTTCTCGCTTCGTTCATAGGCTGCATTAGAGCGTGCTGTTAGGATCTAACTGGGTCTTTGTTTGATGGACTACATCTACATTACAAAATACCCTGCACCCACCTCAAGGGTGTGTGGAAGGGGGTCAGTGGACACCAACATGCATTTTACTATGCCCTATTAAAGTTAGTGTATCTACGACTAAATGACTGTTGTAATGACAACCTGAATCCCAGAGCGTAGACTATCTGAGTTGCCTGTAAAGCTAATCAAGCTGAATTGTGGAAGATACAGGTGGGGGAATACTGTGCTCGGCATTTAATTTTTTCTTATTAGAAATTAAACTTTCCTGACTTGCTTAAGATGCGTGAGGGCCTTTACCATCCCCGGTAGTTTTTCTCTTTTATTTTTTCTTCCATAATTGTTTACAGGAGTCACTTTTTTCTTAGAAATTGTTCAATAACTGTCACTTTTATTTCACTTTAATTTTATTCTTTAGTTTTAATCATTTCTCCCCAGTCTTTGGTTAGGCCTCTCCATGTGTGATTCCCTCCTTCCATTGGGTCTTCATAATTTTTCTGTAACAGCGTATTACGATTGAATCCTATCTTGCTATTGTGCACGATAGATCATCATAAATTATAGGTTTTTGTATACGACTTGTATTAGTTGTTATATTGTGTGCGGCGTAAATATTTTAGTTGTTCTAAATTCGACTTTCCAGGCTCTTCTTGGATTCGCATACGACTTTCTTCGAATCAAAAAGAATCTTCATTAATTTTTCTCTTTGATTTTTTTTTCAGAGGCCATTATCTAATTTTGATGGCCTCGTCAACTCCTCTATAAAAAGTTCTGAACTCTTAAATGAGAGCAGCTTCCGGAGGGAATCGTAGACTGATATTCGAGGTACGAATCATTATCCTCAACTCGTGCGTGGGGTAGGTCGGGGAGTGATTAGTATCGTTCACAACCGGTTGATGACGTGGGAGGGTAGGGTCTTAAAGTGACCGCCTGGAATGTGCCTGGACATCGCCAAGAGAGCAGGAATTCCCTTCACTCCTCCTTCCTTCCAGTTCCAGGAACCATCGCGTCGGAATTTCATATAACGTTGGCCGGGAGCTGTACCTTGCAAAACCCTAAAATATATAGCAGTTGTTGATGGTTGTAAAATACATACCTATGGCAGTTATGGCATAATTCATGGCAGTTAGATCTTGGCTCCTTCTTATTAATTTATGAGTCACGACAAGGGAATGAAGCAAATTATGCAATGCAGTTTGGGACCTTGGGACCAAGGTTTTTTCATCTACTGTATTTTTATTACCCTCATGCATTATTGCGGTGTGGTAGCGTAGTGCATGGATTTTTTAACTGCATCTTGCAGGTTTTCATGTTGGTGAAGAAACCGGACACCCCAGTTTGAAACAGAGATATTATTTTCTAGTTCTAGAAGGGCTTAGTATACCTCTGGTGAATAGGCAAGTAATTTACACGTTCTTTCGTAATGTGTCATTTCCACTCTTCGCATATTTCAAGAACTAAACCTTTACCTTCAGCTTTCTTTTTTTATGATATACTTTTTGTAGTGTTGATTCCACGATTTTAAAGTTTTTTTTAAATTCAAAGAGGAACATTTTTGTTATAGAAAAGTGCATTTTGCTAAGCGTTTTTAATATCTGTTTCTTTGCAGTGTATGTACTGGTATTATTTCACTAAAACTATACTTAATATCGTATCTAACCGTGACACGTAGCATATATTTCTTTGTTAAGCCATTTATCGATTTGTTTTGGATTTCTTCTTGCACTTCTACTTAATTACTATGCAGGCTGCGTTTGTTCCTTCGTCGTCCTTAGGGTGTTAGTCGACGATAGTAACATTGATGGAATGTTATCGACTCTTTAATAATCCTTGCTTCATTTCCCTTCTTTATCTAATGCAAATATTCTGGGTCGAAGCAGTCGGTGCAGTGATATTTTTTTATCAATGGATATGGCTAGGTCGAGCACTGTGTTGTCATATCTGTCGGCCAGATTAGATAATTCGACTGATATAATTTGCAATTTTGAGATCTGAAGTTCCCCATTATGCTTCATTAAAAAGCACCATTAGGGTAAGCGCTATTAAAGAAACTGGTAGTATTGTTATCAGATTATGCTTATGCGAAGTAGAGATCAGTAGCTACAGACGCCTACGGCCCAGATGGAAAATCTGGGTGAAGAGTTATTTTAATGTGATAAAAGTTTACTTCATTCAAGTAGTTCGCATTCCCAAACGGTTATCTGAACGAAGGAAACTTAACGCCGCAAATGCAGTAGTGATTGCACGTCGTGGCATCTGTTGGACGCTAACGCCGTTGATACCGTTTTCCAGTTTCTTCTCGCCTTTACTTAAATTTATTGGAATCAAGAGTGTATTTCTTTCTTCTCGCACGAGTTAATGACTTAATTTTTGTTTAAACTCTCCCACGGTATATTTGAAGCCGTAGCAGCATATTTTTTGTCCTCAATAATTTGAATATCATGAGTCCCGTTGTTTCAAATTAATGTAATGAGTGTATTTTTTGTATTAGCTAATAGACGTTTCAATATTCAATTTATGTTGGCTGCGTGGATTCTTCCGTAGTTTCAAGCATGGCGACGCACTGTTTATCGTGTTTTCTGAAAATAGTTTACCAAAATCAGTTTTAAAAATGCTAAGTTGATAAAAATATGCTCGTCATAATAATTCGTTTTTGTAGAACCTGATTTAATGAAACGTTTTATGGAATTAAGTTGTTTTACGGTCGATGTCATTGAACATTTTACAGAAAATATTACCGCGTGCAGCTGGCATTAGTTACAAATATAGGATTGGAGTCTGTCCCAAGTTATTCAGTAGATCGCATATTTCAGTAGATTGTTTGTTCACGTGAGGGAATGTTAGTGATTTTTCATAGATCACTCACTTGAGTTGTGTGTCCTTCTGAAAAAATTAAATCGAGATGTCTGGGAGCTTCGGGAGCATTTAAATGTAGTCATTTATTTTTTATTCATTTCATTTATGCGTTTTATATTTTATAAGTAGGTATCATATCTTCTGTAGCGTACGTTGCAATCGTCTCAATCTCGTATCATAATTATACGCCTGACCTCTCTTTACCTTTTTAGAAGCTTCTCCCTTGCTATCAACGATTTTGGAAGGACTCCCATTTTATTTCATCATTTAATTTAATTTACTTAACAACTTGTCCAAATTTTCTCGGGTAATCCACTGGGCCAGGGGGTGTATTTTGACCATTCGAGAAGCTGATACGCCGGGAAAGTACCAGATCCTGCTTTACAACTTATTTTTCTAGTCTGGCGGTTCTTCGTAGAAATATTAGGTAGTCCTTACCAAACTCTTTCGGTGACTGTCGGGGTTGGGCATTCAATTTCTCTTCCTCAAGCAAGCTATAAGTTAATAATCTACATCTACATACTACCTTGCTAGCCGCCGTATGGGCGTGTGGCAGGGGGTGTTAGGACACCAGCCGTGTAAAGGAGAATGTTATAGGTAAATGAAAAGGTGGTGTATTTCGGCAGTGTTTTCAGTGGATAGCTGTTTTTATTTTGGCCACTTATTGTGTGAGGGAAGAGCGAATTTTTGTACCTATCTGTTCGGCAATGTATTTCTCTTATTTTATCGTTCCTGTCCGACCTAGAGATGTAGTGCGGCGTCAAAATGATATTCTCTGTGTCACACTGAAACACACCTGTTTTGAATTTCTCAAGCAACCTAAGTCTAGCGTGTAGCCTCCGAGTCTCTAGTGGTTCCCAACCTAATCACTCTAAAAGCAGTGAAACAATCTTTGTTCTCTCATTGCAGTTTTTAACGTAGCGCACAAATTTTTATTGTATCTTGTTTTATTTTTCGAATCAAATCTTTCTGTCCAGGGTCCCAGATGCTCGCGGAGTATTCGAGGTGTGCCTAAATAGAGTGAAGTAGCACGTCTATTTCACTTTTTCATCCGAGGATCTTCCTACTATACGCTTGATAAATCCTAGCATCTTTACTATACGCTTGATAAATTTTAGTTTAATGAAGGATCTCAGGTTCTCTCGACGAATAGGCTGCAGGAAGAGATCTCGGATTTTCCTCCGGGTAACAGTGTTGTTCAGCACCTACGTTTTTGGGGCCATCGCCTTCTGATACACCGTTAGACTGATGGACAATGGCAAACAGCCCTTAAATTGACGGTGCTGAACAATACTGCTACCAGGTGGAAAATCCAAAACCTCTTCCTCTTATAAGTGCCTACATATGTTATCATTAATTGTGGTGCTTACACAACATGGGCGGGTTAATAAATTTGTATAGACCACAAAAATTATCTTGCGTCCACAACGACGGAATAAATTTGGGAATGTTGGGAAAATTAAAACATTTTTTCTTCTTCTTCACTTCATGCATTAGGCTGTTTAAGTGTATAGCCTGTTCCTGAAAACATCTTAGCCGTGGTTGACCAACATTGCGATGACCACTAGGCTTATATTCTCTGCCAGTTCTGGGGAGACGGTTCCGCTACATCCCTCCTAAATGCCTGCACCATGTTGCAATGTAATGTTATTTTTCTTATAAATTAAAAATGTTTAGAAGGAGATCTCATAACTGGCAGGATGCGATGCGAACGTAGCCTCGGAAACATTTTTTTTGCGCGTGCTAAATTTTATTTATGTTTCGCATCCTCCTTTCACTAGCGTGCGCAATTATATTCTCTTCACTTTTCCCCGCACCCAGCCCGGCTTCTCCGTCTCCGCTGCTGTTAGGGAGCCACGTAGGTAGTCTTCTTTCAAGTTCTCTCCTGAGCTCATCGCTCCTCGGCCCCACAGGGTTGTCGTCTCCACCCACCCCCCCCCCGACCACCCCCATTGCCTTTCCCTCTCCACGTCCTTTTTTCTCGCGAATGGAAACAGGTGTGCTTCTCTTCTTATAGCGCTCTCGCTCCGCAAGGCGGTCAACGCACTGTCAAGGCGAAGGAGATCCGAGACTTCTGATCCGACGCGGCAGCGCGGAGAGAGACTCCCGCGGGCGGCCATAGCCGAGCCGGTAGGCGGTGGTCACTCAAGGAGACTCACTCCCCCCTCCATGCCCAAGGGACGAGGAATGAGTGGAAGTGTACTGCTCCTCTCGTGTCAATTAATGCTGGCATGTAGGAAGGACGGCGGAATTGTTTCTTGTAAAAGAAAGAGGGATTGATAAGGTGTCACAATTTTTTTAAAATTTGTATGTCATTTCATCAGGGCCGAGTGATAGCATGTTCGACTTCCAATCCGAAGGTTGCCGGCTCGAGACCAAGTGATTGGCAAATATTTTCCTGAATTTGTGTAAATGTATTATTGGAAAAATTATCCTATTTTTCTGGAAACTTTCGTACATGATACCAAAACTACCCGGTCCCACTGTTGAGATACAGCAGTCTCGGAAGGCATTAATGGCAAAGATCAAGAAGATGGGTTTGGCGGGAAAAACAGCCCGATATAAGACGGTCACGGACACCTGCATCTTCACTTCAGACCTGAAGAAGATAGCTGCAATGCTATCGAAACTGTCGTTAAAGACAATAGAAGCACGCGGAAGAAAGCCCGAAAAGCCATAACTGCCATCTGAACGACTCCGCGGAAGACTACGAGTTCAACCACCATATTACATTTAACAATATGTGACGAGATGGCTTTCCTCCTGGTAAAATATTCCTGAAGTTAAAATAGTCCACCTATTTTCCTGAATTGTCGTCCTCCCAGTGGTCCGGGTGTGGACCACTGGGAGGGGAACATCAGTCGAAGTGTCCTCAACGTCACACGCCTCCCAACTCCTCCCAACTCCTCCCAACGTCACACGAAATGCGTACCTCTAGGCCACCATTTTCCCAAAAATATACTCATTTATACTGGAACAATGTTCGTTGTTTATGCCTTTAGGCTTTATTGCTATTTTAAGCACACTCCCGCCATTATTCCGGCAACAGAAAATGAATGTTGTTGAATGAATATTTTGTATCTAGATAATGTTTTCTATTGCAAAACAAACAATTTTATCTCCTGTTCTTGTTCCATGGCTCCAGAATACGACAGTAAATTAGTGAATAATCAGCATTTACTCAAAGGCATCTGTCGATGAAAAATATTTTTTCTTATTAATGCTTATTATATTTCCTATTTGTGATCGGTACGCAACTCTGTTGATTATCCGAGATAAACCTTAGACCACCTCGGTTTATAAGGAAGGTTGATGTGCTGGCCTTACTGACGGAAAATATAAGATATTTCCATACTTTCCATGTTTCAGTTAATGATTATGTGGGGAAATGATAGCGCTGCAAATCTTTGTTTATTCGGATATGAAAACCGTTGCAGGATTCTTCGTTTCCATGAGTCCAGAACGTATCTTTGCATCGGATAATACGGGACATCTATAAATCGGAACTCCGATAATATAGACTGCACTGTAATCCGTTTTATTGCTTATTTTACTATCATTTTTGTTCGATATTATTCTAAAAATTACAGTTTATCCTTGAAGCACGTCGTTATTATTCACGGCAATATAAATACGATCGCAATATCATTGAGTTACATATCTGCCGTTTTAGTCTTTTAGGAATAAATAAAGGAAACATTCTAGATTCCTCAGTATTTCGAGTAAAAAAAGTCGATGGAATGCGGACATGAGACGACATTTCACGTATGCTTATTTGTGGTCTTGAGTTTCGGATGAAGAAAATCATTCTGAGGTTTCCGACTCACGCGCTAAACACGCCGTCAGTCGATTTCACGCTCTCGTAAGATAAATATTCGCTCGGTAGCGTTTAGGAGGTGGGACGTGTTGAAGATTTCCTTGACACCTTATTTCCAGATGTGAATTTTTGTCGAGAAATTGGTTGAAATTTCGAGCTCCTACCAGTCCGTCGATGAGGAAAAAATTAACTGCTGGTTGAGTAACTCTCGGACGAGGGCACTTCGGTGTCGTGTGGTTTTATAGGCTTGTCTCGGAGAACGGAGTTATTTTAAATGTAACTTGTGAATGCTTTTCGTGATGTGGTGGGTCGACCAATGAATACGTCACGTTTTCCACTTTCATATACTGCCTGTGATGTAACTACCATATGCAACATGAAATAGGCTATTTTGCTCTTAGTTTCCCTCTGTTCTGTGCTACATTTTGGATTTTTTGTCAAATACTACCCTAACTGACGGTTGTTAATCGGAAAATAATCAACTGTCGAATCTCTCAAGGGTTGAGTATTCGGATTTTGAAACATTTATATGAATATTTCAGGTCACTAGCTTAAATGTATTTAGTCTTTGTTGTCCTTGAGCGTGTAATCTTTTAACCTAATGCTTGTCTCGTCTCGATTTTCACGTTTATTCAATAATTTCAAGGACAAGAATCCATTCGCCAATGTCATACTATGGACGAACGTCTACGGTACACCATGCTAGACGCCAAAAGGACGCGAGGCAGGGTGTTTTCAAGACATATGTTTCATTCGATTGTTAGGTGATTATTCGTGGTTAAATTGTATGTCTCAAAATGTGCTAGGGAAAAACTAAGTGTTTAAATGTGATCATCATCAGCAGTCATCAATCCGAAGAGTGTTCGCTGCCGCTTACCAATCTACTCTTCTCACAGTCTACTGCTTCTTTCCTACATAATTATTCACTTTGACGATCTTCTTAGTTTGCCTGATGAATTCCATTCTATTTATTCCTATGTAATTCTCTCCATTCATTTCTCCTTCCTTTATTGTTTTCAATAGACGATAATGTTGCAAAATATGTCCTATAAGTTTTTCTCTTCTCAGAGCTTTTATTGCGCATACTTCTTTTCTCTCCAACTCTTCATAGGACTTCTTCGTTAGTGATTCACCTCCGTCCATTTGATCTTCCTAGTTCTTCGGTAACACCACATCTCCATTGCTTCCTATCTCTTTTGCTCTGCAGCTGTTATTGTCCACGCTTCACTGAATACAAAAGCATGCTTCAAATATATATTTTAATAAAGTATCGTACGTGTGAAGATATTGCCTTCTCTAATTGCCTTATAAATCGGGAAGTGTGGTGGTCTGCGCATTGGCCCGTTAAGTCCGTGGTTCGACTCCCTGTCCAGGTGAATTTTTTTCTAGTAAGTATCGTGCGTATTTTATTTAATCTGAGCCGTACTGTCTGCCGATGTAAGTAAATGGAGGATAATCTCCTAGTCAAAGGTGAACTCTGGTGTGTATACGTGTATAAAAGTCTCAATCACTTAATTTTTCGTCGTTGGAGGGACTCTAGTCAGAGTTTCGTCAATGACACAGATACACACATTTTCTCTCGCGGGATATGTTTTTCGAAATCTATCAGATATAATTTGAATTCTCCCCAGTTTTTACCAAATACTCGCTGCATCCCACAACTTTGAACGCAGTTCTGTTACGTGAATGGGGGACCCACACCACATCGGATGCGTCTGGCCAGGCGCGTCTTAGCGCGTCCAATATTTCCACCGCCTTCCGTTGACCCAGATCCTCGGCGGGAAAGAGGAGAAATATTTCTAAATCCATAAAGGTTCCATTTTCGGAGGGATCCCATCCCATTTTCTTTTCGTCGTCTCTTTTAGCTTGTGAGGAAGAGGTAGTCTAGGGTGGAGGGGGGGACCTTAAGTCCTCATCGTTGCGTCGTAGTTGGGCTCTGCCGATGGGCGTTTGGTCGAACTCTAGTATCGCTTGAGGGTAAACATTTGGTAGGTAAATCCAGTGACGAGATATGCCGCATATTCCACAATGCCTCGTATCGTATTCCATCGCGTGACATCGAATATCGCAATCCAATGGCAATTGGATTACAACTTGTGCTACATCAGGAGTATTAGTGTATCGAATAATCCTCATTCAAACATAGTTCTGAATGTGTAATTTTCCTTTATTTCTCTACCCATTTCGCCTCAACTGATCCACATAACATTTGAGAATGGCACGGGGTTAGCAGTCGAGAATTACAAGTGTGGCACACAACATTCTGCGTCCCGCTTAGTCGCATATATTTCGCGTTTTAGAAATGAGCACTTCCCGTAACACATTATATTGCAAACAAATTGCTCGTTGTATTGATTTTTTCCGCATTTATGTCGTATGTGAAATGATGTCCACTAGTGGACATTGATTAATGCTTGAGATCTCGTATTAGCGTGATATCGCTTCGCATGGCAAAGCGATACATCGCACGGCCCACAATGCGACATCTCAATTGAATTTTTTGTCCCGGACGTAACTTAGTGGACTTAACTGCACGTATTTAAACGGAAGCAGTAATGTTTTAACTAACGGATGCGGTTGAAACTTTGCGGATTTCCATGCTCGGAAAGGAAAATAGCCAATTAAAACGGCAGTCAACCCTTCGTCTAGTTTCGCCACGCTGTTACATCTTCAGGAATATATCTAAACTAGTCAAATAAATAAGCCTTAAATAGTGAATTGCAAAGTTTTTATAATTATTATGCTTTTCGGAAAATTGTGTCGGTCTGAGTAAAATGTATGGTAAATGTAACCAAATATTCGTCATCGTTGTACAAAGTCGCCCAATGATGACTTTCTACTTCAAAATTAAGAATTATGAAAAGATATGTTGTCCTTGGGGCTTGGTCCTATGGGGCAAGAATACACATACATTAGTTTCGTGGTATTTTTCAAATTCTCTAAACTAAACCATAATGATGATAAGCAATGAGAAAAAAAATAAAAATAAGTAGGTTTCACAATTATACAACAAACAATAAAACTCGGTGTAACAGTTAAACCACATTAAAATAATTCGTAAACATGCATGTATATATAAGATCGGCATATTTTTTACACTGTCACAATGAAATGATTTAGAATTAGAAAAAAAGATGTATTGTTCCGGGGACTTCTCCTATAGACCATGTTACATGAAATATTTGAATTTACAAACAAAAACATGAGAAATGCAAGCAACTATAGGGCGAAAACCCCATCGGGGAAAATCATTCACCTTGACCGGTACCGGAACCCGGATCCCTCGCTATCGCGCCGAGTACTTAAGCCAGTTAAGCTTCCTAGACTTTCTTCTCCGTGTATTTTTGTGAGCTTTAAAGAAACAAGGTGATGCGGGTGACTCCGTGGAGGTAAAACCGTGGCTAGTCCCGGTATCCTCAAAATTTGTCAAGCAACTAAGGTCAAGTATATCTACAATAGATTTTATGTAGAACAAAAAGATTATTTCTTACATTTCAAAACGACGTCTCATTATCGAACTGCGATATCTCAGAATCGCAGGCGATGCATCCCGACATCGCACGGCGCAGTGCTGCGCCGTAGTTAGCTAACCGCATACCCCCGCCCCCCTTAACCCCCCGCCAAGTCCTCCCGCCCCTTTTCCTGTTGACTCCCGTCGACCGTTTCGGAAGAAGGAAGTTTCGCCCTTTATATTTAGATCGCCTCTCGACTCTTTCGCCACCCATTTGCCTTCGCTCGCCTCTCGCCGCCACCCTTCATCCTCCCCCTCCATTTCCCCTGCTTCATCCCATTCCGCACCTCCCTTGATTTCAGCCCTAAAATCTCAAACACGAGTGCTCCCGAGGGCAACGAAAAAATCGCCATCCGGCGGTGATTTTGATTCGAATAACACTCTCCTCTACCTTGAAACACTCTAGTCATGCAAGAAAGCTTGTTGTATCCTTAAATCGAAGACGAACGGGGAAGTACGTGATAAGGTGGGTTAGGAGAGGAACCTTCTGGAGGATATTCGGAGGAGGCAGAGTAGGTGGTTGGAAGAGGTGATGAGGGGTGAAGGGATGTTGAATGCCGTGATGGAGGGGAAGATATTGGGTGGGCGAGTAATGGGAGGAAAGTGGATAGACTTCATGAATGGGATGAAAAGAGGTAGGACGAATGCTGAGATGAAGAAAGAAATTTTAAATTATAAGTTTATTTCTATATTTATAAGTTGATTTCTTTATATTTCTTTCTTTTGTTTGAACGAGTCAACTATACCAGCATAAAAGACTATATTCTTGTAAATTATGTGACTGCACCAAGTTTTATTTATAAAATTATTTTTATTATTCATAGCTGAACGAGTCGTTAACTCCAAAACGGAGTTCCTCCTATATTCCCTACTGATAGGTCAATATTATGCTGCTAATGAATGTAAAAGATGTTGAGGAATAAATTCTTTATTATTATTAAATCGTGTAAGGGGTTGGGGTCCTGCGTGTGTTCAAAATCTAGAGAATTGTTACTCTCTTCCGTTTCAACCTACCTTGACCCTTAGATTATTATTGAATCTGGTCAAGGAATTATTGCGAATCACAAAAGTTGGTACTGCCCACGAAATAAATTAAAATCCAAATGCAGTAATATTTTTTCTGAAAAAATTGTAGATTTAAAATGGGATGACATTATGGAATGGAATACCGCTAATTGTAAGTGAAAGAGGAGCAAGTTATTTTGTCGAGAAGCTAGTACAGCTATTCAGGGTAAAACCCTCAACGTATATGCCTGCATCAGCATCTGTTTTATGCCTGAAGGTGATATTCATGCATATAAACCCATTCTATAGCTGTCTTGTAAAACTCTATCAATGTATGTACTATTAGGAAATCCGAGAAAATGTTGTGGTGTGCCTGCAAAACTGGCTGTTTTACTAGCTATGTACTTTCAGCCCTATCCTTGGACTCCTATGCTATATCTATTGCCCTTGTCCTGTGCGTCTCGCTTGGATACTTTCTCGTTTGTGAGACACCCTCTATTATTCCTCTTCTTGAATGTTCATGGACTGCTTTCACTCATTAATTATTCGGTCCAACCCTTCCGTTCCAATCATTCACTTTTTTGTCATTTTTATTCGGTGATTATTTCTCTCTTCTATTCCCTCGGCGTGGTCAGTTCAAAGAAGCTAACTCCTTTCCTAGTTCTACTGTGCAGGAGAGTCAAATCCATTGGTACGACGGCTCGAGTCCAATCCGTTTTATTTCGTGGCCCAAACCATGGCTATTTTCACCGCAAAGTAATTTATTTCTACGCATTGAAGCTAACTTCGAAGGTTACAGTACCAATCATAATCGACTTGGAAATATTCGTAACCCTTATCAATGTAAAAATATTAGTTTGGTTTTCATAGTAAGTTTCATGAAGTACTTTGGGAGAATCTGAGATAGAGGCATTTTTCCTCATCCGTGTACTTCGTATTATATCGTTGTATTGTTGTCCCTTAACATTCCAAACATTTCCGGATGACACCATATCTGCCCGCAGTTTACTCAAAATATCTCGATGAAAAGGTTTATTCTTTTGCGCTGTGACAATATTGAGAAATTTTCTCTTAATTTTTTTACCCCTGAACCCGCTCTAATGAAAAACATTTTAGTGACCCGGTAAGGTTATGAATAGAAGGAATTGAGTTCATGGATTTTATTTCTTCAGAATTTTTTGCGGTATAGTGCTCTATTTATGTTTTGGATACGTAATTATATGCTTGGAATGTACTACCTAACTGGATAACAGTTCTTGTATTTTCGTCAATAATTAATAGGATCCATATTTTGTCCCCGAATATGTTGCTCTAACAGAGTCTAATTTTAAAATCCGTAATTAAATTCTGATATATTTGGTAGTGCAGAGCTGAATGCAGACAGAGATGTGCAGCTTTGAGATAATATCATTGGTCATAAATTCCCTGGAATGTTGGCCATAATTTAAAGACGTTTCGTTATAAAATATTGATGCAACTGGGTGCCAAAGGTGGCACATAATTCAAAAATTAATATTGAGCTCCTGTTTTTTTGTGTGAGAGAGAATGTCTCCCATTCCTAAGGTTTAAAAATATTACCGTCTGAGGATCATTAATATTCCTCAGTATTCGTTCCTGAAATAACTTTTATGACTTCCGGCGATGTGATACCGCAGCATGTGGATGCATTGTGATTTTTCCCTTCAACATCGGCATGTGGTCGAAAGGATGGGATCGAAGCATTGAGGCAGTTTATGGCAAGCACAGAACTTGGTAGCACGCCCTAGATGAGAAATTGCGGTCAGGGAGAGTGAAAAAGGACGGATGAGCAGGGACCGAAGGTGATCCCTGGAGACCCCTGGAGGGGCCCTCGGTACTTCTGTCTCACCACCTTCCTATACTTACGTCCTTGACGTCTCACCATAGGCTGGTGAGGGCCGCAGTTCTGCATTACTTTAATGCACGGCGTCTAAAGCATTTTACGAACTCCGACATACTACGGTAGATAAGATCAGGAGAATAACATTAGGGAAATAAAATGTAGAACGTATCTACTGGTTTATAATGTTATTTTCCGCGAACGATAAGAGACCATGAGATCTGCCACAGATTTTATTATTAGGTTCGTCGATAGTGAAGATTATAAATTGATATGATCCCCAATTCGTATTTCATAACCTGATATAAGTAGTACTAACAGCACGACTCGAATCTCTGTGCATTTATGTAGTTGCCAAATACTGTAATGCTCAAAGTTCTATGACATTGGTAGCATGCATAGAGTGTATTGCATCTCGGTGAAATTTCACATCCTGGCAGGTACATGCAGGATTTCTTATGCATAACTGTCATTTCATTTACTAAGTCGTTTCACTAACTTGAGTTGCATAATATAGTGTAGTGCATGTTGTTGAAAATTCACCCTCTGCCACACACCCATGAGGTGGCTTGCAGGGTATTATGTTGATAGATAGATTTCTGCGAGTCTAGAAAGTACGAGATACATAAAAATGTCTGATGAATTTAAAAACTATTTCACACGAGAGATTTTCGTTTGGGAAATGCTCGAGTTTTGCCCTGGAAAAATGGAAAAGTCCAGATAGTTCACGAGTCAAGTGCTGTTTGTCCCTGCTGCATTTTGCTGGCGTGTGCATTGGCCGGAATTCCGTGCCTGCGCAGCAAGACGACATACTCCTCTGCTTGCTTCGCGTAGTAAAGTGGGCGAACCAAGCTCAAGCGTTGACTCACGCTATTATCTTGACTCGTTCAGGCACTGGGCTTTATGTAGTGTAATGTGCGGTCTTTGTGAGCGAGTACTTCCTTCGCGAGCGAGTGCGCTTCTTCGCCCTAGAACAGGATGAACTATCTCGCATCTGCTGTTCAGATTGCCGTGGGAGGGACGGTATTCTTTGTACCCCGAGTAGTAGAATTAGGTTATTTGGTGCGTCGACGGCAGGGGCCATTTGCACCGTACTCAGCCCATTGGACGCATTAAAAAATTACGTCTTCATAAAATGTAACATATTTCTGTTATTACAGATTTTATGCATTTCTGTTTTATGGGTAATTCATGTAAATAAACATGTATGTATATATATGCAAACTATACTATATTTTTTAAACCTATTTCTTTAAAATACAGTAAAATCTTTGTGCGCCAAAAAGTAGAGCGTGTGCTGTGGTAAGGGTTTATCATCGATAGTGAAGTTCCGCGAAGCTTAGGTTAAGGAATAAATCTGCAGTAAACAGGGCGAAAAGCTAGAAGCTAATTCCATTGGTGCGATCTAAGGTTCATCAACCTTAGTAATAGTTTTAAAGGGAAGTTGCCGACATTTGAGGTCATTTGAGTCGTTCAGGGTAGAATATTAGGGTGTCAAAAGTAGGATTTTTTAGGTTGAGGAGGAAGGGCTGAGAGAAATACAGCGTAAACATAAGCCTACTTTTAACTAATGGCGACAAAGAGTTCACTGTTTTATGCCCCATGCAACGGACGCAGTGTTGCACTTGAAATGCTCTCCTCTCATCACCGACGTCTACATACTACTCCTGCGATCCACCGCATAGGCGTGTGGCAGGGGGTTTCAGGAAACAAACTGTGTTAAGGGAAGGGATACGGAAAAATATAGGAGAAAGGGCATATGTGAATTGCCTTTTAATGGTTACGCTCTGATTTTGCTTTAGTGCATGGATAAAGGAATTTTTGTAACTATTAGTTAGCCTGTGTGTCTCTCTTATTTGGTCGCTTCCATCAATTAGACAGATATAATCGCGGGGCTAAAATAATATCCCACGTGTCATCCTAAATTTCAACTGGTCTGAATTTTTCTTTTAATTTTAGCCCAGCGTGTTTGAGTGTACATCGGTTTCCAAACTAGTCCTCTTATCAGCTGTTTTACTGTCTGTCCGCTCGTAGCAGTTTTTAACGATGCTTGCGGCGTCCCATCGTATTTAATTTATTTCGCGAATAAAATCTTTCTGTGGGGGGTCCAAAATGCTCGCTGCGTATTTGAGGTGTGATCTAACCAGAATGAAATAGCATCTCTCTTTCGCATTTTCATCCGAGGATCTTTCTAGTATTCGTTTGAAAAACGAAATTTTTCGAGGTAGGATCGGGAATTCTCTGATAAATCTACAAACTAGTGGAATTCGAGGTCTGGTATCTCGTATGGGAAATCAGTACTCCAGCCACCGCACCATACCTTCAGTTTTTAGAAGGTCGAAAATGAGTCCATAAATGAAGATCCTACGAAATCATGAGATGTAGCGTCATGTATTTCTTGGTGGGGCCATGTGGAAAATCTATCTACGGATTAATATGAATTAACGATGATATCCCGTACTTCATCGTTGTCTTTTAATATTGTCCGCTTAAGGAGTATTATGAAATCTAGCATCATGGCCGCGTTTGAAGACATTCTGCTTTCTATGTTACCTTACTCTTATCCAAAGACAGTCCTTAGTTCATGGAGACGGGATAATTCCTTTGCTGTCTTGACTCCTAAAAGGTTGTCGAATCACTCACACCTGTATTTTTTCAAATATCTCCAACCCTTTATTAATGAATGGCTAAGAGCCTAAAATTAAGAAATCTAAAGCAATATTAAATCTCAGCGTTTACTGATACACTCAGTTGAGGATAATTAAAAAAATGTACCTTAATTATGTAAAAAGAAACAAAGAGTTATTAAATGTAGTACTTTATTGATATGCACTTATCTTTTTGAATGAACACATGAGATGATCTTTTCAAAGGTGTGAGTAAAAACTGTTATTTAGATCAAATACTCGCTCGATTTGAGGAGTCTGATTTTCCTTCATTGACTCTTTGCGTGCCATCTGGACAGCACTTCAAGGTATGCACTGTATTCAACTGGTACACACTTCAAGGTATACCCTTGAACTGGTAGTTTGGTAGCAGAATGAAGAAATATTTAATAAACGACTAAAACAGCGTTGAGAAAGCTGGTGTTTCGTCTATTTTACACTGGTCCAGATGACGTGCTCTTCATTTTGAGCTGCCATCCCAAAGCTAACACTGCTCAATAAACTTTTATTGCGAAAACCGCTTGAAGATACACCAGGGGTAATTAAGCACTGGCCTAAGGCTTGGATATCAGCGCGTAAAACTCTGCGCCCCATACACGTCACATTTTGTTGGCCACTCTACTAAGGTGTCACCAGAGTGAAAATTACGGGCCATAACCGACGCCATTTGGATTTCGCCTGACTGGTAACCCGAATAGAAAGCTGTGAAATGTAAGCGTGAAAGTAGCTTACCCGAAAAGATTGCCTCAGGCATGAAATCCTTTGTGTTCTGATGACGGAGCGAATGTGGCGTGAAATATTTTCATCAACCTATAAAGACGAGTGTCATCGGGTGACGTGGGCGGAATGTCTAAATATTTCTCATCGTTCCCGCAATCCATCGTTAATGCCCGTGTCGCATTTCTTTGACATCTATTTGCATTCAAATCCTCACCGGTCTTTTTCGCCTGATGGTCATTTACCCGAACTTAGGCGTTTATTTTTTTCTTTCTGGCTCGGTTGAAAATTTGACATTTTTACTTTTGTATTTCATTAGCTCTTCCGTGGTTACGTCCACCTAACACGTATGGTAGAGATAAGATCGACAAAAAAGTTATGAATGGATGCCAGATAGAGATAGGCCCTGAGGGAGACCTAGGAAAAGATGGAGGGGCGATGTAACAGAAGATTTACAAAAAATATTTCCAACTGTGAGAAGCTAGTAAAAGATATAGATGATGGGCGTTGACTGTTGAATTGGTCAAAATCCATTGAGGGGTTGTAGCGCCTAAGGATGAAGAAACGTAGCATGGTTTCGAATCATTCTTTAAAAAAATATGCATAAAATTAGCTATTATTAGTTGAATTATCGTTGGGTGCATTATCCTTCCTCTCTTTTCCGACATTTGACCCTTTAGCATACTATTAGTAAAAATAAGGGGACGACAGTTACTTAGACGCCGTTTCCTCAAAGTCTTAGCCGCAGGTATAAAATAAAATCGCGTTTGATACCGGAGCAAAAGACGTCAATCCACATACTCAGGGTTTGACATCTCTTCTGGTGCTTCGTTTTATTCCACGTTTATACGTTATGCCTATTACTCGCAGTAAATGTTCGGTGGAATGCTCTACGAAATCAATATTAAAACTGCTGATTTGATAAAATTACTTGTACACGATCAAACCTTTTCGTAACACATAGTGGTATGAAGCATTAAATGGTATATACCTTTAGGTATTTTGTTCTTTTTCCATAAACCCATTTTATACAATCGTACCTATTTTCACAATGCGGGAAATTATCTTGTGGGCAACAGGCATAGGAGCTTTAAACTGGTGGCTTCAACTATTTTTTTCCTTGCTGCATCGCAACCCTTCTGATTTAATTCATTTTCTCACTTGTGTCCATTTCTAGTTTCTCGGTTGAAAGCCAAGAAGGGTATTTGTACTGACTGCCGCACATTTTACCGCATATACACTCCGATAAGAACGCATGGGACATGAAGCTTCGAAGGCCGCTATTTGTCATTTAAATCACCTTTTCCACCTATTCGATCAAAGGTGAGGTCTTGGAAATACCGGATTGGCAAAGGGTTGGATGGATTTGAATTGATTAGAGTCACTTTTTTACGTTGTGACTCAAGGATATGCCAAATTGAAATCTGTACTTAGCCAATTGTTTCATAGGCGTGTGATAGAGAATCGAGGCACTTTCCTGATCGTCACGAGGCTCACGTCACTGAGTGAGAATCAGCTGCGTGCCTCTTTATAGCTTGGGTGCGGCCTGTCTTTCATTCGACCGACTTCTGCACCGAAGGCGAACGTCAGCCTGAAAGGTCAACCCCTCAGCCCCTACCCTTCCATCCCGGCAATGATTAAGCTGTCGCTTAGAGAAGGAAAGTATGTGGGGCGACCTCCCCTGTATGGACTGGAAGAGAAAAATCTTTTCCCCTTCTTCACCCCAACCACTTCACCTGGCATTAAGAATCCCCGCGACACCCTGTCGCCGCTACCACCCCATCCTATCAGCATCGAAGCGCATATCGTTTACCCTTTTCCCCTTCTCTGGCTCTTTTGAGTTTTTTTTGGGTTTCAACAGAGCTTTTCGGCTTAGGGTCCACGCATGCCTTCCGTATAAACTGTGGGAATTAAATCATTTCACAACCTATTCTTTTTTTCGACCACGAATTTAATGGTATTTATTTGGATTTTTGACCAGTATCCGAAACATTATCCTTAATTATATAATTTCAGTTCACGAATGCCGCTTCGGTAAATAAAATTATTTAAATCCTCTCGCAATTCCTCGTGTCGGAGTTAGAGGTTTTAATTTGAATGGTAATAAATGTTGGGGCCAGGGACGGCTTAAGGTCCGGGGGGACCACCCGAGGCGCTGCTGAAGGGGTGGTGCTGAATTTTTGTCCAACTACAAAAAAATTGGTTGAATATGTTTACAAGAAAATAGTGGATATTAATGATAACATTATGGTATACAAGATATTAATAATGTTGTTTTTAATTATTACATATTTTTATAAATAATGTTTACACAAACGATTGAAAAATATTTTTTATTCATAAATAGGAATAAATTTGTTTATAAGAAAGCCTCATGCGACTTTGCCCGCGCGGAAAAAATGTCGTGTGCGCTTGGTGCATGCCAACGAATTCGTGAGAAATATCATTGAGGGCCAAATAATGAAGAAGGCCCCGCGAGGAAGACTAAGGAACCGACAAAAATATGCCAATTTAATTGATACAGGTGCGTAGATAGGGTGCACATAAAGGGCGCAAGGAAACATCGAATAAGAAGAAATGGAGGGCTGCATTGAAACTATATTTTGATTGAAAAACCCATGTTCTAAATATTGACTGCCACCAGCCTAGGAACAAAGCATTCCTATCACTGAAATAACTACATGGATATCCTCAATTCCGAAAAGGTATCATCTATTGATAAATAAAACGTCTTTTTCTATGAGTTATAATGTCGATTTCCTATTTTTAAGGGAATCCCCATAGCCAAGATACGAATCCGAATCTCGGTTTCGAAATTATTTATCATGGCGATTTCTGACATAATGGTAATATTGTGCTCATAACTGCTTCCAGCATTGGGTATCCTTATTTTATTCGGGTTTTTCATTGTCCATAAGAGGCAGATATTAGCTCTCATAAATAGATTACCTCTATCGATTTATTTACGCACCATCTTATTTAACGAGGTCGGGCTGAATATATCGTGGGGTAGCAGTGGGGAATGATGAAATGGAAAGGTCATTGATGGAACTTAAATTTAAAGAGTAAGTTGGTGTTGGTAGACCCAGTTACGATTGCTCTGGGAAATTGAAAGAAGAATAACATTCACCGTAGCTAGCAATTAATATTCACAATTATTGAGATTCTTTGCTTCAGTGGTAGTTGGGATATGCTGTAAGTGATCGTAAAAGTAAATATTAACTTCCCTTAAAATGCATGCCCATACGCATTCGATGGAAACATCTTTATTTTCCTTAACGATCTCCTAATGAAAATAATAACTCTTTGCTGATTAAGGATATAGTCATAACATTCCTGGCTGCGCGCTCATGAAGCGGCTTGTAAAGCCTGGGGCGGACTAAAATATCCGGATTGAAAACTGTGGTCCATGTGCCACGAAGGACTCTAGCTCGTTGGCTACTTTCTCCTCGCCCTATATGTTTACATTCCTCGGTTTCTGTTTAGTTTATCCGAGGGTTAGTTTTCTCATCGGTCGAGGTGAATGCCGGAAGGGGGGAGTGGGATGTAGAAGAGGGTTCGATAATGACGGGGGCGTTTGAAAGGACGAACAAGGGAGATAGCTGAAGGATATGCTGTGAAAGCAAGCGCCGAAATACGGGCATGGATTTATTTAGTTGGCCGTACAAATTCCGGACTATATTATGTTTCGAATTCGAGCAATTCAATTGTCGATGGTGAAGGATAGCGTGTACGTTAATCATTTTACAATACTTATGTGAATGCTATTGATGCTGTCATATCCCCATCGCTTTATGCTAGCGCCACGACGCGGAATTGATTAAGGTACAAAATTATGATGAAGTGAAAAAACGAAGTGATTAAGGTGCAGTAAACTTGAGGACGTGTACGATTCTCTGACGAGTTTCCGAAGCTTGCGCCAAACCTTTTCGTGCGTGGGAGCAAATGCTTTTTATGAATGCTGTTTAGGCTGTAATATCCTCGTCCCCTCCCCAGCATTATCAGAAGCCATCAAGCCGGAGATTGGTTTGCGGCAGGTCTCCTCTAATTTCTCTTGTCAGTTTACTCATTCATTCCCTCGTTGTTCCTTATCAAAACTATTTTCTCTATAACTCTTTGTTAGGCTCCATAATTGGTAATTCTCTCCCTATTTGATCTTTGTCATTGATCGATAGCGCTACATCTCCATTGCTTCATATCTCCTCTGTTCTGCTTTTGCTGTCGTTTTTGCTTCACTCTCATTTAAGAGGCCCATTCTCCAATTATTGTTTTAAGTGATTTCTTACTTCCAAACTGTTAATAAGCCCTTTATCCGCTGATTGCGTATTTCTCTCACTTGTGCCGGACTTGATGAATTATATCTATGTATATGTATTGAATGCTATGAAGAAAAGCAACATCAAAACCTTTTCCGATGAGGGAGCTACTACTTTTGTGAATGCTACTGAAGCTGTAAGAATGTCCCCATCACTTTATGTTTGTGCCATGGCTTGAAATTAATTACGATAGGAAATGATCTTGTAGGTACTGTAAAAAAAAGTGATGAAGGCTCTGTAAAATTGATAATATAACTGTCGGCTTGCGTTCTGAAATTAAGTTCGTTGTCCAGTTTCCTCGCAGGACTTCATTTCAACTTTTTTGCATGCCGATTTAAAATGGAAGTGGTTCGTTTCTATATGTTGATTGCCGAGATATCCTTGATAGCTGGTTGGGTAATGTTTGTGGGAAACACCTGTGTCCTTCAGGGAGCAATATAAGCGTTTACAGCTATAAAATCACTACGAGTCGTATATAGCCGACGGATTATTTATGAATTATTAAAATTGAATGTATTGTCTGGAAAGGGAAAAGTGATTTTGATAAAGCTTATACGTTTCTTCGCACGTTTGTGTTTATCATGGGTGTCGCCATTTGCACGGCGATTCGCTAAAATTTCATTTTTCATCAATAAAAATATGATTTTCATTTAATTTTTAATGTGTAAAAGAAATTGAAATTTCTCTGCTCTAGCACTAATATTGTGTTCTTTTGTTTTTGCTTCTTAATTTGACTGTTTAAATGTTTAAGAATTAACTCTTCGTTAAGTCTCTTCGTCGTTTTTGGGAGTATGCCTATTATGTCAATTATCAATGCTCGTTTATAGTTGCTGTTTTTTGTTCATTTAATTTCTTTTATAATTACATAATTTTTTAAATTTTTATGTACTACATGCGGGCAGCGTTTATGTGGTAAACATTTATTCGGTGTAAAATTTTTAACTTTTATTAGTAGTTCAAGGTGGCTGTTTCCCGTAACAAGTTTAAACTTGAAGTAAATGTGATGGTTTAGTGTTCCTATTAAAGCTGAAACATGATACGTCTATTCTAATATTATTAAAATATATTTGGATTTTAAAGTCAACAATTTTTTTTGTTATTCCATTTCACATGAATAATCATCAGATGGATAGCTTTGATGTCTTCTTTGTTAATTAAGTGAATTATTTGATGTGAAATTGTTATCTAATGAACTTTTTCTTTCCTTTTAGGTGAGTGCCATAGCAGTTCTTGTCAATTGGCGGATGAAGTGTTACCGATTTCTCGCTATAACTCTTTTCCAATGTGAGTACTTACATATATGTTTTCAAGACGCATAACGAGGTTCGCTGTAATATGTATATGTTCGTAAGACGTATTATCACAACGAGGTTTTATTTAATATTGCAATGATAATACTTACATCTCAGAGATCTGTCTTTAGCCGTGGAGACGGTGAAATAGATTTTGAAAGGGATTTAATATTGGGAAGTTGATAGTTCTACAAAGGAAACATAAGAGAAAACTGTCCGAGGTCGAGGAAATAATATGCATGACTGCCTATGGACCTTCCAATTATTTGATGGAATACCTATAATGTTGATTACGATCTCTTATTGAGAGGACCTGGTCGATGTGGTGCCTTCCCATCCCAAAAGGCCCTGGTTGGAACCCCGGCAGCGGCGGAACGGATTCAGTGAATATCCCAATCCCTTCTTGGGTGCTATGTGGAGAGCATTTCAAGTACAGTACGCTCCGTTCGTCGGAAGTGACGTTAAAATGTCTAAGATTAGGCTAATGGCGACTTTCTTTAGGGCGAAATTAGGGCTATGCAGCTCTCTCTTACATTTAACCCCTAATTTCGGCGCCGGGTTTCTCTCCATCCCCCGGATAATCCTTTTATTACCGACATACCCACCTATCCTTAATGGCGCAAATGGGCTCAGTTTTTTGTCGCCTACCTAAATAACCAACCAGCCATTCCCCGAATATATATCAAATTCTCAGGCTTCACTTGGTGGAACCACATTGCGATGTTTTGTAAATAAATTCACTTAGTAATGTTCATAATTTTTTATTAATCCGACCTAGGTTTCGACTCAAGTTAAGTGAGACCTTGAGAATGACTTAACTTGAGTCGAAACCCTGGTCGGATTAATAAAAAATGATTGTGGAACATTACTAAGTGAATTTATTTACAAAACATCGCAACCATTCCCCTGTGGCAATGGGAACCTTACGGAAGAAGAGGTCACGCCGAGCGGACGATGTCTCTTGAATAATGATTAATTTTATTCACCAGAGCTTCCGAGTCTGAGAGTGCCGCGAATTGATTTGTATCGATTACCATCGACGAAATCGGTGTCAGAATTGAATTGTCGACCTACTGCAATAATGTATGTTGGCTCGTATTCGCCGAGTTAACTGGTGCATTTGGATTATTTTCGATCAGGCTGCCCTCTTTTTATTAGAAGCGTTCCTTTCCTGGGTCCTCCATGCACGCCGCACTTGACTTTCCTTTCTAGGAATAGGGAATTATTACTATTTTCAGTGCAATAGAATTAGTTTACCTACTCCGGGTGAAAGTCTCCTTTAAACATGAGAATAAAAACAAAATAAGGTTTACTGAATGTAATCACTTATAAATGGCCAACGTATCAGCTTGCCAATTACTACATTATGAAAAATGGGAAATTATTGGATCAACATTCAATGAATTATGTTGAATTTACATTATAAACTATATGATACCGCAAAATAGATATTTACCTTGAAATCTTTCAAAACCCGAAAAACTCTGTGATTTGGACATAACATCATCACTGCGTCAAGTATTGTCAGTAAAAGTAATAAACACATCAGTTGAATGATATAAAAATATTTCCCCTAACCGAACATAGTTATTCCGAACTACCCCTAGTAATTAAATTTTAATGTGGCAGGAAAGTCCCTCTTTCTACTATCTTCTTGCTAAAAAACGGGTAAGTGAAGGAGGTAATAATCAAAAGCTCATTTTATTGAGTCGTGGAAGAGGAAATTTCTCCTTGATTTTCGCGAATACTAGGAAATTTCTCTTTGATTTTCGCGGGTACTCGTTCGGCTCGGAATATTTCGGGTATAATTTTGCGAAAACACTGACTTTGTCTCGTGTAAAGTTTTTGGGTCATCTTACTCTTTCACTTAAAATTTTGAAATTATTACTTAGCCTGATGTTCGATCACCCGTGATTTGATCAAAGCAAAGATGTATTATTTTTCTCTATAATCATAGCTACTTTTCATTTAATATTTTTTTCAATTTTATGTGCCAGATATGTATCTAAATAGTACTTATTTCTGTGATTTAAATGCATCCATTACATATTCAGTGAAAACCATACCCAGTATGTTACTGGTGTTTTGTTAAATATTTAAGAAAATAACTAGGGTAGGCGGGTCTCAGTGTGTCACACCGCATATACCTCCTAGTGGTGGATCGCGGGAAACATGCTGGCTCTCAATGTCGTCCTTTGAGGGGGATTGCTAGCTCGAGTAGAATAGTGAAAGCGTGCCTAGGGTATTACTGGTATTACTAGTGGGCTTATTTCTTGTGGTATGCCGGCGTGCCAAAACTGACCAACCGTAACCGTTAGCAGGGGAACCTGCACGTGATATGAGTTCTGATAAGGCGGGTAACCTTATTTACCAATAGTTCTTAACCTTTTTTTACTCAATTCCGCCATTCACCATAGCTCATAATATTATACCCCTTCCGAATATTAATATTTAAATGACTTAATTTCGAAAGTGAAAATAATGTGCATGCTTAAGAATCGATTTTAATCTGTGTATTTCAATAAACTTTATTAAACGCCGCAAAAAAATTAAAACAAACTACTATTTTTCATATTTTATTTAATCTAAATAACATCGTATTTTGTTGACTGGTGGGCCCAATTCCCCCCTATAGTCCCCCTAGGGTGGGAATTCCCCACTGGTCGGGAACCCCTGTTGTATACCCATTTTACACTGCTGCATAGAGTCACGAATTTAAATGTTTCAAAATCTAACCCTGAAATGAATTTCAAGCTCCTTGAAAAGTGTTCTTTTCCTCTTGAGGAAACCTTGCATACTCCTTGGTTTTGAAAACTGAATTCTATTGTAGCTCCATAAAAAGCTCTGTATTGGAGCTCCATAAAAAAACCCAACTCTTCTCCTACCCGATGTCACTCGGCTCCTTGCTTCCACGTCAATGGGGATGTCAGCTCTGCAGTAGTATCGCTCTCCGGCGAGATCGCCGCTACGTATCAGCTCTACGGGGTAGCCTCTTCTTCCCCCCTCTCCTAACTTCCCCCTCGTCCCCCCCCCCTCTTGACTAAATGGCGGCAGGAATGTTTGCGTCTGTGTATGGAGGGGCCATTGCCCCCCTCCCTTTCGCTCTGTAGGTACATCCACTCCACCCTACCTCCTTCTTTCATCCCCGCATCTCGAAGCAACTCGCGGCTCGCGGGACGGGAGATGTGTGTGTGACGATCTCGGGGCTTCTGAAAGGGGAACTCAACATCGTCCATTGTGAACGAGTCGATGGTACTCAAAAGAACGAACCATGTCAATTGAAGATGCTGCTTCGTTCATTCACGTTGCTGTGGTTTTAATATCCTGAATATAATGAGCTGCCCTTGGCGGGTTAGAATTTATTTTAAAATGAACGTGCGCTGATGGCGAATAACACTCCTTCGAAATATTAGGAAATAGTTTATTATCATCTTCAACATTTGTGAAAATAACGCCAATTGATGGATTCACTTGATGGCTTTTAACTTGACCGGGATCCGAACCCGGACCTCCAATTTGCTATTAAGGTGTGTAGACCAGTTACACTACCAAGCGATAGTCCTGCTTCTGAGCGCGTGAATGCGTGCATCTTTCTTATTGTCACTAACTTAGTCATTATTTGTATGTGATTAATTTTGACATGTCATCTCTCCCGTCTTTTACATCGTAGGCATCTCATTGTTTCATAAAAGCAAATTTCGCGAAATAGTATTTTTGCTTCAATGTCTATGGCACCTTTGGGTGATTTCTGTTCAGCAATAGGTGATATTTTTCCCTAAAGATAAAGAAATTGAATTAAAAAGAAAATCGGTTATATCACTGCAAAACCTTCCCGTGAAATTTTCGTAAAGATTATCAACATGAAACTAATCTCATGAATATCATCCGTGTATAATATTTCTATCGAAAAATTGTTATGAACGATATTTCTATTATAAAATGGTGTGTCAAGTACTGGTTCATGATACATATCATGTCTCCATTTCCTTGAACTAATGAAAATTTATGAATTACTCGAAACGTTTCTAGCGTTGCGTGCTAGTGTAACTTCTATTGCTTATAACCTAGTATTCACCCAAATTTAAGTCAAATAAAAAATTAATACAAATTATCCACATTATCATACAAATATATTTTAGTGAACGCTTTTTCCAACCGTAGAAGCCGATTCCGACGTCATTTCTGTTGTCACAATGCAATTTTACTTCATTTCCTGTAGTTATTTCCTGATAACTCAAAAACTAAGGTGGATTGGTCTAAATTTTATCACCATTCAAAGCATCGGGAGAATTCGCTTCTTTCAAAGTTTTTTTTTTTAACGAAAATGGCTTTATATTAGGTAGAAAAATATATTTTTTCTAAATGTTTCACCCGTAATCGCATTTAACACCATGTAATTTCGAGCTTTCGAAAGAAATAGCGTGACACGTGTTCATATCAAACAGAGATCATTGTGGTTAAAACAGAGAGCATTGTGATTAAAATAAAACTTTCGGGACTTTCTGCGTCAGTAATTGATTAATTAAATTCAACGTTTTCCCTCTTATTCCAAAGGTGCGATGTGGTGCTTCTTCAAAGGTGCAATGATTTGGTTCTAGCGGTGTTCCTTCATATTCTTACGGTGGCATGGGAGGAGAGTGGGGGGTGGGAGTGGTTGGGGTGGTTTGCATTCTTCTACAAATGACTGGATTCCATGTGTCACTTATCTTCTGTCGTTGGGCACGGTTAAAGTTATTGGGATTCCTGGGTATTTCGATGGCCTCTGATGAGCCGATTTCTGAACAGTGCTTCTTTCGCCAGGATTACCCCGTTAGAACCAAATCATCGCACCTTTGAAGTAGCCTCCGGAATTGGTGGAGACACGGTGTTTTTTTTATCAATCATTTACATGGAAAATATCCCAAGGTTTTATTTTAATCATTGACATGGTCTACGAACGTTCCAATCAGTTAACGAGCATGGTGTTTCTAAAAGTAACCGGAGTGTGAATTTAATAAATTTCAAGTAATTTTATGATGGAACCACCTCAAGTCACAATAAGCTAATATATTATAGCAAATTCAGAAGAATCAGGCAATATTGTGTGGAATTTCAACATTATGGATGGATAAAAAGAAGCGCCGTTTTCCACGAAGAAGAACAAGTTACGCTAAAGATAGTAACTGTAAAATGTCAGAGAGGTTTAAATAACTACAGGTTTCACCCAGCAGTGGACATCATGCGACCTTTACAATTTTCTGATTGGCATTTTTTTTATTTATCTTTTGTGCAATGATGAGATTTCACAAAGTTGAGCCTGATTCTATTTAAATTGCGACCCAGCAATTACCTGAATTGCATCGAATATTTGCATGATGTTGATATAGTACATCAAAACACGGGTCGTAATTAAAGTTCTTATTTTTTGAGGAAAATTACGCATCTTTTAATCCATCTAGGAGCTAATGTAGGGTTACAGAATCGACCCTATGGGCCCTAGTCCGTGAATCTGTTCATTGAGAACCATTCGATATACATTGAGCTCTCTGGGGATGAATGGTGAGGCTTTTGAGAATAAGCTGAGAGGTGGTGGGGGGTGGGAGAAAGGAAGGGGTTGTTCAGTCTGTTGTCGCGGCTTTACCACACACCCCTTCCCTCTCACACTTTCCTTCCTTCCCCCCCAACCTCCCCCCGCACACTCCTGTCAACGACGCGCCGTTCGTCAACTTCCCCTACGGAGACGAGATACGGGGACTGTTTAAAAGAGCCGTTCTTCTTACACTCTTTCCATCCTCCCTCCTCAACCATCTTCACCCCTTATAAAACAGCCTTATGACCGATACTCGTTCCACGTCTGCGGTTTTCCTTCGGCATTCCACCGCGAGGGTGCGTGCTCCGTCGTCATGACACCGTCGACTCGTCAAAGCGCCTTCTTGCCTGCCGCATCCTCCTCGTCATTATGACAGGCGGCTTCACCGCGAATCCCGAGCAATCTTTTCACTCGGGGTCGTCACTGGATACTTCCACTCAAAAGTGTTAGCGTGCAGATTCGTGACGAATGTCATCATCGCTGAGGCGTGTGTTCTCTCCATGCCGCCGTTTTCAATTACGCCGTATGCATTCGAAATCCTTAAGGTGAATCGAGCGAGATTTTTCCACTGTCATTATGAAGACCGTGTTCGAATTTTATTTTTTTTAATATAAGCAGCTGTAAGAAGCATGAAGAAAATAAAGTTATAGCACTGACGCTAAGACTTTGTTTTATACGACTGTAACTCTCAACAATGAACTATCTATGCATATTTAAGGCCTTAATTTGCCTCATTTCTTTCACGCCTTAAGTACACTTAAAACGCCTTCACAACTGTGGATTTACTTTTGCGATTTTGTAAAAAGTATTACGGTTAGTTATAAATTTATTTTTTATAGTTAAGAAGGCATACGAACTACACCGTTAAATTTATGACGCAATCTATCCGTTAGAAGTAACTCATTTTTTAAAAATAAAGACTCAATGGAGCACATAGACGTACTTTCTTCGAACAGCTCGACGAGCATTCGTATTCAAGGCATTCACGCCCGTCGCTAGGTGTATCCCGCTTTCTCGGAAACATTTAAAACGTCGGACCGGTCGAAATTGTTCCCGGGGGAGTTTTGAGTGTCATTCAGGGAAAGCCTTCCTGTCATAATTCATTTACTGATTTGTTTTCACTGTTTAATTGCCTCAAACGGCGGCTAAGTTTATTGGACGGCCATAATGATCGACAATCCGTTTTTAACGAGTCGCTTTCGGGGAGCACTTCTTGGAAACGAGTATTCCCTTAAGCTGACCCTCCCAGCTGGTTCTACGAATGACGCAAGGATCTATAAAACTGTCCGTCTGAGAATTTATTTGAGGGACCGTTCTTTATTTTTGTTCATAATCTCTCGTTAAGGTTTAATGTGTAACGAAAGTGACTCAGAACGGAAAACATTTCCAAACTGTTTAACTGTTGCTGAAAAGTTTCTAAAAACATCCTGTCTTACCAATGTCCTTCAAACGCGAGGTTTTCTTTTAGGTTAGTGTCAAAGCCCCCGTGTTTCTCATCGAGGTATGTATTTTCCCGGACGGTAATTAGCGTTTTGAATAATGCAGTAATTCTTTAAGCGAATAGTTTCAGGCTTGACTTTGTGGAACTCTTCCATAATTACAGAAAGAAAAAAAGTGTGGATAAATACGATTGACTTTCTTCTTTCTGCAATAATTCTTTCCGAAGTGTCACGAATGAATATTGTACACAATCACGCGCGTGGGTGTAAGATACAACACCAGTGTGTGGAAATTCACCCTGTATGAATCGTCAAACCCTCTCAGGAATATGGGATCTGATGGATGTGGTGTCTTGAATGGTGAACCCATTGACTATTTTTATTAAGAGATACGGGCGATATGTTTCACTCCACTCTTCCTCCATTCCCAAATTGTTTTGTACCGAACTATCATAAATGCCGAAAACATCCTTACTTGCCAGTCGCCTTTACGATTAACCAGGCATTCAGCCTATCAATAAGTCGCCTTGAACTGAGAAGGCTTTATAGTGTCTGTAGTTGTCTATCTCATTCGATCAGTAATTTGTGGGTCTGAGTTTGGACCTCTGTCAAGTCGAATTATTATTTTGCACAGTGAATTTCCACACATTGGCGTTCGGTATATTTTGGATTTTCTGAAAAATATCAAAGATGGAGAAAACATAGATGGCTAGAGCAAGGTCAATAGTTCATGTATGACATGGGGTGAGTTCGATGGGGAAGAGAATAGGAAGTGAAAATTAGCAATTGTGTTATTGAAATACATCTCTTGAAGATATGGGTTTAACTACCTCTTGCCTTAACAAATCCGAAAGTGGTTTTCCCTAATAGTTTGTGTGTGGAAATGCTTCCACCCGTACGTAACTGATAGAATAAGAAATTGGAGAAAGGGGATGTTGAAGGCCGTGGTTTAAGGTCTAATGCTTGGACAAATGGGAAGGGGGCCAAAAATGATGTAAGAGTGTTGGGATGAATGTTGGAGTTCAACAATGTAATTAAAGAGACTTAGAAAAGTATAAGAAGAATAGAAAATATTAATCAAAACCAGCCCTGACCCGTCGTGTACTGCTAATTTAAACGTTCATTTAAACTAAACTAAATATTGAAGGTAACCTTTATCCTCTCGGGCTTGATGTAATTGAATAGAGTGCGTTTTAGGTTTGAATAAGATAAAAGATTTTCTCCGAATCACTGCGAACACTAATGATACGGTACGCAGTCACGCGCACGGGCGCAGAGATATACATCCCTTTGTTATATGTATTTCATCCCTTTGGTGTTTATGTTGAAAAATGAATGAAAGCGTTAAAAAAAGCATTTGACTTGACCTTGATTCGAATCAGAATCTCCCAATGCCGGACAGCCGTGTTAGTGAGTATAATAGCCACCAAGCCATCTTAGTTCAAGGCGAATTTCGCCTCCGCTGAAATCGCCTTGAACTAAGATGGCTTGATGGTGTAAATGCCTAGCGTAAATGACAGGGAATTGGGATATCCGGGTTCGAATCTTGGTCAAGTCAAATGATATTTTCACGTGTGTATCGATGGCGAAAAATCGTTCAAAAAAGCGCGTTAGTAAACCGGAAAGATCTAATTCTTCTCTATCAAACCTCCGCGTAAGACTTTACTTTAAATTAATCATTCCTACTTGTTCTTTTCCTTTGAGATTCATGGTGCTTACATTGGCCGTGCTTAAAATCGTTTCGATTTAGTAAAATACTCGTGATCATTACAGTATGACGGCTAGTATTCTTTGGCACTCATTCTCTCAACTACATGCTTGAAGAATAGTTTGCTATTGCGGAAACGTAAGCCATTACATTCAGGACTGTGTTTAAACGGGACCTTACGCATTCGTTTCCAACGTTTTCTCTTCTTAAAGGCGCTTTATGCTTATCTGCTCACCTTCTGAGTAGTGTGTATGCGAATAACGTTTTAGGGTTAGATGCCAGGTTCAATGAAAAGTGTTTTTTCCTCTCCAAAACTTCCGGTGAGATTCTCCTTGTTCATATTTTAGTCCACGTGTTGGAGTTAACCATTGGAAACCAGGTTTACTCTTTAAAATGGGCAGTCTTCTTTGGAGATGAATGTGAAATGGAAACCTTGAGATGCATAGCTTGATGGTTGTAATGCTAATTCTTGGAAAGTCTGCGATGGTACAAGATTGCAACGGTTTTTTCTTCTGGTCCCTTCTCCGCTATTTTTCACATGGCGCTCCCTGGCAGACGGTAAATATTTACGCAATGCGACTCGACGCAAGTCTTCTCTCATACACAAATACAGGAGTAAATATTTAAGTGGCCGCGAGTTCTTCGCACTCGGTTCTGCATGTTCTCTTCTGTCTGCATTCCGTTGAATATTTTCTATCGCGAAGAGGTCTCTTCTGTTAACAGGCAGGATTACATTGCCTAGCGGTACAATATTCTTTTAAGTTAAACGTAGTTAAATCATATGTATTTGTTTCGTTCAAGGCCCACGTCTCCCCTGCTTTTGATTATAACCTTAGTGCTTCAGTGTTTTCCATAAACTTCGTCGCTCTCCCACAGACTGCCTTCTCCGAGTCTCTGTGAAACACCCTCCTTTGTCACTTCATCAGTTCTTTTGAATCTAACTTATGGACAAGTTAGTAAATGAATTGCACTCCCAGAGATATAATTATGAAAAGGTAACTGCACTTTTCTTTAGATTTTATTGTCATATACAGTGTTATTTTTTAAAAATTTAGTTCTCCATAATGGATCACAAATACTACATTTATATGAAGCCTGAAAATAATTATCGAAATCTGACTTCCTTTGCGACTAGTGCATTCTTCTTAATTCTATAAGAAAATTCTACTGAAGGTCATTCTAGATGTTAACGCGAGCAATCTAAATAATGTTGAAATCTTTTTTATTAATAAATATAAATGGTGTGAACGTCTCTCCTGTGGAATTAATAGCAATTTGCTGGCGGGGTGAATAAGTAACCACTGTAACTTATTCGGTGTTGTCTCCTACGTTTTCACAGAGTATTAAGTAAAATTCATTATGAAAGTTTATTGATTATTTCAATATGGAATTTCACAAAATTACGCCTGAGAATATCGAGTTCGTATATTATCATTGATTTGTTTACTGGCATTCATTTGTAGATCCCTTGGAACTTTATTTTCTGCTCCCGGAACCGAGTTACGAATGCGAGAGTGCGTAGGCGTATCAAATAATCTCCCTCCCATTTCCTCTCGAAGAGCCGCCATCATGTTTGCTCTACGTACTTCATTAACCATGCAAATAGGGAATGATTTCCTCGCAATTGTTCACTGAGGACAAAATCGCCACACGTTGGTAATGTAACGCCAACCTAGACTCCTCCCCCCTTTTGTGATTTTTCTACCACTCGTATTCTCTTATCTTTCAGAAGATACTTTTATTGCATTAATGTTTAATATTCCATTCACGCGATAAATTTTGCCCGTTTAAGTAATTAGTCTTTGAGTTAACGTGCTCTCGTCGTGTTTTTCAAAAAGGTTCCACCGTTGAAAGAGGTTTACTTTTTTATTTTCGAGCAACCTAAAAGAGATAGTTAAGGTAAAAGAGATAGTGTCTGTCTGCTAACGCCACTAAAACCTTATCTTCCCGCACTATTTTTCCTCACATTGAAGTTAAAAATATCATGGACGTAAAACCAGAAAATCGGTGGAGTTTAGGGAGGGAAGTTTTTGTTTATTTTTAATAATCAGATGATTTCGGGTTAAAACTAATAGAAGGAGCAATTTTTTCCAGAAAATTGATCGATACACATGAAATGAATTCAGCTACCCATATTAGTTCTGGAGTTATTAACCAATCAATGAAATTGTGTCAATCAATCAATGAAACAGCACACATAATTTAAACATATATGGCGCTATTAGCAGCCTCTTGGGCAGTAAAAAGTAATAATTTAAAAAACATATCCTTTTATAAATTGGCCTTTTGAATGCCTTACTTTTACATTTCACAACATTAGATATATCCTCATCGCAAACGATGTTTCGTTTTTTTGTGAACACAAACGGACTGGTAATTTCTTTTTTTGTTGTCTTAAAGAGCCACGAGAGATCCTTGTTAAAGGGCGTGGTCGAATAATGTACATTCCGAAAACTTCCGCACGAGGCTGTTGCCGCAGCTACGCAGAAATGATGCCTTTCGCGAAAGATGCGAGATGCTTTGTTCGTTCCCAGCCCCTATCTGTGTTCATTTCTGCAGCTACTTATGCTATTATGTAAGCACTTGAAGATAAGCGAGTTCGCGAGTACTCTCTGCGCGGAAGGCACTTAAGGAAAAATGTGTTATCTGGAGATATATCTTCCTTCTGTCTCCTGAAAGGTCTCTGCGCTCGCGTTGCGACCCGAATAGTCATTGCGATGCGAATAATAGCCCAGGAGCGCCTTCTACTGTCATTTAGTTGAATCCCCCTCCCCACACCGCTACTACTATGAATGTTACGCGGTTTGCAGCGCGCTATGTCCTGCTGCAGTCCTTAAGAATTCAAAGCAGCGTGAAACGTCAATTCAAAGCAGCGTATGGCGCCATCGTGAAGGTTAACTCCTTATATTCTACCGTAGATACTATCTCATTTTTGCATGGTGATAAATAGAGAGAAGTTCGCGGTTTGCAGTGCACACTAGTTCGCTGTGCAAAACCAAATGAAAGAAAAGACATATTTTCTTCATAAATTCCTTATGCTGATCACAAACCTTCCATCTGCAATTTGCGTTATTTCTGAGATAAACGTATTTGTAGTTGAGAATTTCAATTTTTAAATGTTATTGCACTTTGATTTACATGCCGATGACCTTGGTTGTGTTGTTGTTGTAATTGCTTATTTGCAAGATACGTGTAAATATATTTTTTGTATTCTCCGCTAGGTTGTGTGAGTGAGAATAGAGAATTTCGAATCAAATTTATGTAACATAAACGATTAAGCACTGAGAGAACATTGACAATTATATTTGTGAAAATGATTTTTCTAAATCTTTTAATGTTGTCGGCGTGCAAATTCATGGTGCAATAAAATATTTAAAAATTTGTTTTCTTGACTCTCAACTACGTTTATTTCGTAAGTAACACGATTTGCAGATGAGCGACAATGATGGTGATTGGTGATGAGCATATATAATGGATTAAGATTATGCATATTCTCTTCAACTTGGTCCTTTGCCCCAAATTAATGTCCACTGTTAGATAATTCAACTTCTACTTTATTTTCCATTGTTTTACACAAGGTTAAATACATTTGGCGATTTCCTAATATCTCAGTGGCTGTTGCATTCGTCAATGCACTATTTTTAAGTTCCGGTATTTGAATCTGGGTGATGCCTTTCGGCATCCTGTTTCGAATGCTTAATGTAGTTCTCTTATTACTTCGGGAAACCGTTGATGGCTTTGGGAAAAGCATGAAACCCACTTCCGTGGATTCTTCCATTTTATTCGCCATTAACCCTTAAGTGCGCACATTTTTCTAATAGTTACAAGGTGAGTTCTAATATCACCAATTAAAATTAACCTTCTCATGGGTCACTTCGGAAATCTCAATGTTTGAAAAAAATAGTTCGTTACTTGCTCTCTTAAGTTCACTTCCTAGTGTGATTTAAGTTTTTTGCCATGTTGACCTCATTTTTTTGTGGGTATAGGTGTTAAATTGAGGCATTAGACCGCAGTTATCATCAATTAATATGAAATTCTTTTATTACCTGAACCATTTATGGTCCAATCCCATCACACGACTCTTCCGCATACTTACAGCTATGAGTATCTGCTTACTCTGAGATGATAGCGCGTGATTAAGGACTCACTCGCTCTTCTCATTCTTATGCGGGAGGTAGAAAACTAGTTTGAGAATCTTTGCCGATTTTTTTTGAAACGGTGGCGTGAATTTTATCCATCTCGTGTTTAGATTAAGAGTGTAATGAATTTCGAGCCCCTCGCATAGGACCATTAATTGTCCTAAAAGGGGCGAGAGCTAAATTTGGGTAAAAGAGGATTTTTGGCTGAATTTTGAGTTCATTAATGGAATTGTTAGCTATTTAGACTATCTATCTGGGATAGTCATACTAGAAAACTGTTTTATCACCCCGTCATTTAGCTAACTTCAGCATCATCTTTTTCTTTGAACTCATACTATAAATACGAATGCGCATGATGAAGTTTCAATTAATACATTACTTATCAGAAACCTAACCTTCTGTTGCGGAACCGGGTTGAAGAAGGTATTTTCTGTCTTTTTCATTTTTTTTACTTATCTTAAAGGTCTTTGAAAAATGCTAACCTAATTTTTCCATAAAATGAATGGAAATGAATCCAATACTAATGTGTTTTTTTATTTTTACTGCAGTACGACCCGATATTTCTTTGTGACCCGACTTTATCATATGGGGAACCTAGTTTTTTGATAGTATACCAACATAAATGACAACATTTATGCAATTAAGTGACTTCACTAAGTTATATTCAAAGATTTATTTTTGTATTCGTTGATGAGCGAGTCGGTAACCCCAAAACGGAAGTTTTCCATAGAGGTATCTATATATACAATAGATATTTTATCTTTGTACATACTTCTGATTGCATGATGTTGAGGAATTAATTCTTTATTATTATATTGTTTAGCGTAGGTCACTCTTTGAGGAGACATACGAACCGGAGAAAATTGTCTGGGTAGCTCTAGTTTTAGCACTCTGTGCGAATGGTGGGGGATCTTGGTTCGAATTCCAATCCAGGTGAATTATTTTTTACCTGTGAATTTTCTTACGAAAGTATTTTTTTTAGTATTATTTTATTTTTATTTTTATTTTATTTTATATTATTTTTTTCTTTCTCTTTTTTGTGTACTTGCCCCTTGGTTCTTTGTTCTTTCGTAGAACGCCGCACAATTCATTGAAAAAGTTTGTGTGAGCCAATACATTCCATATTTTTGTTCCCCCGGGAGTTTACCCACGGCCCCTCCTGCTCTCCCAGTCCGTGTAAGCCGCTTCGAAAGCGGTCGGATCCGATCGCGAAAAAACAAGTGTCATTTGCTTGGCAAGAGTGTGCTCAGTCTGGGGAATTGAGTTCCCTTTCTCCCGCCGCCCCACCATTCCTCTTACCTCCTCGAGGTGAAAGTGCCTCCCTGCTCTCTGGGACGACTCGAAAACAAACATTCGAAGCAGGTCGTAGAAGCGGAAGAGTGCGCGCCAAAAGCACTTTGCAAAAAAGAATCGATTTTCCTCTCTTTGGATTTTGTCTTTCACTTTTTACGAGTGTTTTCTTACGCAAAAAAAAATACCTCCCGTCTTTGAGGTTGTCTCTCGCGTCGTCGTCTGCCAATTGTTGCTCATCGTTTGTGAAAATCGGGGATCAACGTGCTTTTTACTCCCTTTGTATTGGCTCACGCTGTCTGTCTGCTTGTATGTGTACCTACAGACAAACCCATTTCCCCTCATCCAATCGATCTGAAATTTGGTCCATAGAGACTCCTTTTGACCAACGATTAATGTTAACAAACCCACACACACAGATATAAATACACACTGACCTAATTATATTAAAATGTATTTGTATAAAAATGAAAGAGCATTTAAGGCCCGTTATCTGCGGCGAGACTGTTGAGCGGAAGGTGTGGTGTTCGATTCCCTGCTGGGGAAATTATTTTCCTTCTTTTCGCATAGCTGTTTTCACTTACATCTCTAGAAATTTTGTTTCATCATCGCATTACCCTCAAAACCATTTTTTTGCAAAATTTTACTCGCTAATTAATCATTAATGACGGCGATCAAAGCTAGCACTTAGCCCTTGGACGTTGTGGGAGATGAACCGTGGTGAGCCAACACCTGTGATTATCGCTACCTATTGAATGTTCAACAATGAATATAAATGTCATGTCGAATTACTAATGTTCCTAATGGTTGTCGAATCTCTGAATAATTTGACACATCTGTGAAGATAGAATGATTTCCTTTCACAAATTAATTTTTTTAGCAATGTGATAATACATATATTTAATGGCAAAGATACCATAAAACAACGACAAAAATATAATAAAATGCACTGAGAATATGAGACATTAAAACGTGACGTAATGCATATGAAAATAAAGGGAGTATAATAAAAACTTTGTTTTTATGAGGTTATTTTTTATTCCATCTTCTTCGATCCTATGTTCAGGAAACGGGAACGTTTTTACGTTTCATTCGTGCTTGTGTGTAAAAATAATAGTCCTGAAACTCCAGCGTCTTATGTTATCATTTTAGTTCTGTATGCATATGAGACTCTTACTCCCCCTGAAAGTATTTATGCTATTGCGCTCAAGGAACTTCTACATCTACAAAATACCCTGCAAGCCACCTCAAGGGTTTGTGGCAGGGGGTTAGTAGTCACCAACATGCATTACACTATACCCTAAAGTTAGTGTAACTACGACTAATTATGCATTCGCATAAATCGATAATGCTTGTCACGAGGCGAAGCCTCTCTTTTGTAATGCCTTTGACCATTCAGACTTAGTTTGTTTGTGGTAATTGATGAGTCTTCGTGCGTTCTAAAGTGTTAGATATCCTCTTCATATGTGCTCTCCCTCCCTTCTGTACCTCTTTACGAATTTTGATTGAGTTGTCGGAATGGATGGCTGGTTAATGCCTACCTTGCATAGTTCTCATAAAGAAACACACTTGGATTTACTTTGCATTTTCATGTTTAATGATGGTATTCTTTCGATTAGTTGTTAGGTTAAAACGTTAATGAATTAGGCCTTGTCTGGCTCGTGGAATTTTAAATTTCGGATTGGATTGATGCATCTTACCACCTTTTGCAAATTAAAATGTGTATCGCCTCTTTTTTCTGCGTTGACGTCTCTTCGGTTTTTTTTGCGAGATTTTTTTTACCTTAAAAAGGTTCCCTTCCTTGAGATCGCCACTTGCTTTGTCTTCTGCCAAATGTTACACATCGTTTGCGAAATGCCGGGATCGACGTACTTTTGATGTCGATTTCTTAACTCTCATGTTATGGGAGTGAATGTGGTTTTCCCTTTTACTCGTTTCTTGTGTACTAAATGTGCTGAAACTCCGTTGCTTTATGATCCATTCTTCATGTAGCGTGTGTACATTTCTTTTACAGTAGCTTGAAGGAAATTATACTAACAAGGTACTCCTCCCTTGCGGAGAAAGTTTCTCCTTTTGCTGTAATGTCTTGTTCTACTAATAGTCCGTTAAATGTTTCTTTCGTTCCAAAATGTACATGTTATCCCTCTCTTCTGCTTTTAAGAATCATCACTCTTGTCTCTCCTTTCCTTAGATTGATTTTCGGCTGATTCATGCTCTGCGTATTTTTTTAAATCGGCACATTTGATATTATCGCATCATAATTGTTAATTAATGTTTTGGGATATTTTTTCCGTCCAAAATGTATTTGCTGCTTGATTTAGGAGAGAGCTATATTTTTAATTCTGGATTAATTTCGATACGTAATAGCTTAAACAGAGGAACAACGTTTCCTACATCCTTTTTCTGCTTTAAATTCTTCCGTGTTAAACATTTTAGACTGACGACTATATTACGAGATGTCGCTAACCTTTGTTGAGGTAAAAGAGTTTGTGAACAGATGTGTTCAGTAACTCTACCCTTGGATGTCAATACATTCCAGTAATTGGAGGCATTTCTGTATAAATATTGAGCAATGAAGCCTTTAAATGTGAAAAAATGTCGTTTCTCCTGATATTGTCATAGCATCAGCACATTAGCCCGATTTTTTTACACTTCCGAGGATAGAGTTGGATCTTAAGGATAATTTTGTGAGTGTGCTGGTGCTTACAAAGAATCAATGCTTGAGGTGACTAATGGGTGTATATGTATGCAAGTGTGATCATACTCTTGGAGCCTGTGAAAAGAACATTTTTTTATTTAAATAAGATAATTTTCGGTGCCCGTCATTGCTGTTATATCTACTATTCAGTCATATTCAGTTATTTTCAATGCGCAATTCACCATAACAATAGTAATGTCAAACATCTGCTTTACCCATGAGTAAAAATGAATTAATAATGACCATTTTCGTTACTCTTTTGCATCTTCAGGTTTTCACTTCCTTGTGCTACTACTATACCTAATAATGGAATTAGGACGTGTGTAATATTTTGAAGATTAACATTTGTTTTGTGTTGCCTCAATTATATTGTGCAAATGGTAGTCCTTGTGTAGACCTTAAATATGCTTTACCGTAGCCAAGCATTTCGATTAAAAGCCATAATTTATTCCTTTGATAAAAGTTCTAGTTTCCATTTAAATTTCATTTGTAGTTGAATGTTCATGTCAGTACGCAAACTTTGGTCGCAACTGCGGTTATTTAAAACCGATGTCCTCTCCCGTAAAAGTTATTATTTTTATAAGTTATAGTTCCTACCGACCTTCATTTTCACTTGATTTCGTCCTAATCTCCTTGTCAGTCTTCAGTTGTACTCTCAAATGCCTGAACCAAGTTGCGACGAGACTGTCTTGGATCCGCTTCTTCGTTGATTCCGTTTTGGTATTCACTTTCGCTCATTCATCTAACCTATTTATATCCTCTCACGGCTTTTTCCAGTTTCATCCGAAGTACTGTCGCAATTTATAAGTTGCCTACTCTAACTTAGTTCTACTTATTCTAGTGCGTAACTACTCCTCGCAAGGTTCGGGACTATGTGATTAATGGCTATCCATCAAGAACTTGACCTCCTTCGATAGACAAGCGGTAATTTCCCTGGCACTGATACCATTTCTACTTCTCGAAAGACTCGTTAATCGTGGATCAATAATCTTCGTCTTTCAAGTTTCCCCCGGTCGATTCTTCTTTTTTCCCGTGCCGTGGAAAATCCTTGACCTGCGCTCCCCAGCGTGGGTATCCATCCGCCCATGGCTAAGTAAACGAGCACCCTCGTAAGAGTTCTTCTCAAAGCCCGTGAGAAAGGTCCATGCGATCGCGAGGAAAGCCAGTCCGTGTGCCAGCGATAATTTCACCTGTTGCAGTCCGTTTTCTCCGACGTCCTCTGTATAAGGAGCGGCCCCGGAGATGGGAAAGGTGGGTCGCCAATCCCTTTAAAACTCCCACGCCCCCATCGCGAGGACGTCTTTCGAGCTCTTTGAGCGTCTCTTCAGCGACAATGGCTCCCAGTTAGAGCGTTCGTCCGCCAGGTGGTGATGTGTCGCGATGAATAAATTATGGGCTCTACCAATTGATGATTTTTTCGACTCCGAATCGATGGTTTACTTAACAATTCTTTATTTTTAACTTGAATGTATCGATCTTTCAAAGTTCGATATGAATCTAAAATCGAAATAGCAAATTTAGGTGCACGTCGAGCATGGATGTATCGCAATTAGATTCAGATCGAAATTTTTCGAAATTTCGAAATTTCGAAACAGTTTGAACGTCGAAGTATCGCTTAGCGATGTATCTTAGCTGTCCACTTATTTTTTTAACCTTTTCAAAATATCGATTCGTAGTTCTTAACAAAATTTTAGTGGAAATATACTCGATATGGCGAAATGTTCCATTTTCAGTTCACCTGATATGGATAATTATTTGAAGGAAGCTACTTTTGTTGAGGTTCAATATCAAACGAACTTCCATGTGTATCTAAGCTATCCCAATAAACTCGATTATTCATGCTAATGAATACGGATAGCATAAAACACGGAAAATTTTGTGGTAATAGTTATAGATTACACAATTCAAGTCGTATGAAGAAAATCATTTGAAATAACAAGAATAAAACAAATGAATGGCCAAATAAGAGGCTTTTAGAATATTTTCAAGAGTATCGAAATTTCGAAGCACTAATTTCTGGCCTTAATATTTGGAATATCGAAATGTTGAAATGTAGAGTTTCAAACCGGATAACTGAGAGTATATTGGCTCTGTACAGGATATTGTGTACTACCTATCGCAGGCCGTACCAGGTGCGGTGGCGTTAAAACGGGCGAGACTCCCTTATAAAGAAAGGTGGAGACGCCCCCGCGGATCTCCGGAGGAGTGCTCTCCTCCCACGGGGAAATTCCGTCTGCAATTTGTTTTCTTCCGTGGTAATCAATTCACGTGGAGGTGACACGGCCAGAGGCGGGCGGTTTCTGTATTCCCAGGCTTCCTTTCTCCATCCTCGGAGAAAATCCAGGACCCTCGCTTCGTCCTACGCGCTGTTCATTTTTGAATTCTCCGGATGTTATGTAGTTTTCCCGTGTGTTTTTCACGCCATATTTTCGTTTCACTAGATGGTGTTTTTCCGGCGTTTCTCTTGTTCCTTATGCTATCGACAGGAAAAATAAAATATTAAATCAAACACAATACGCACCTTTCCACTGGATTTTTAAGTATACAACGAGTTTCTACTATACTATACTGAATATAAAATACCGATTCAGGCGTGATGTCGTGGAACCGTTCCTTAATGACGGAAACGCTTGTAGTTTTTCGCTAATAAAAGATTTAATACCGATTGTTTCGATGCTACTTCAAGAAGAGGATGTATTGACAGCGAAATTAGTTGTCATTATCAGTGGAAAACTGTTTTTTTCTGCCATTGTGACACTGAGTTGAAACGCGTAGTAGAATTAAAAATCATGTGGAAAAGTGCGAATAGCGTTTGACTTAAGGTGGTTCCACCGTATAATCACTTAAATGTCATTTTATTCATATTCTGTCTACTTATAGAAAAACTTGTTCTCTCACTGATGTGAGCAACAAAATGTTACCTTTCCACGCTAATTTATTCTCTAATTGAACTTGAAATTACATGTTGTTCAATGGGACAATGAGGGAAGCACGGGGAAAAATAGTATTTTTCCATAAAATATAAATGCCATTTTCGCGGAAAACTGTTTATAAGAAGAAAATTATCCAGATAAATTGAATAAAAATAAAATATAGGGATCTTACCTCCTTATTTTTATAGTTATTGGGGAATTAATGCCGTAATTGAAGTCAAAATGAAGTTAAAAATGGCGCTGCAGTCGGCTCCTATGACTGGGAAAAAGTGCTCATTTAAAATACATTCGTGGGATAATCTGAATTTTTACTACCTTACTTTTGCCTTTCCATGGGTAACGCATTCCATCAGCGAAATCAGGATTTTTTGTACAAAATATCAAAAATGTGGTATTTAGTATTTGTTTTGACTCATACAGTCGCGGTGGAACCTCCTTATTAAGGATTCCTTCCACTAAATCAATCCTGAATCTGTTGAAGAATAAGGCCTTAGCATTCTACTTATATGTATAGTATTTCATTTCAGCTTGTTTGGCCAAATTGTGGCATCTTTAATAAATGTACAATGTTGACTGGTTGGTACAGATATATGTGGGCATTTTGTTCATTCGTATCCTATAAATTCCATTGTCTAACGGAAGCAGTTGCAAATAATTATAGTCCTAATTGGAACGCTAATTTGTTAAGTTCTTACATTGAAAATATTACTCCGCCGTGTAAGCCTCAAGGTCGCATGAGGCATCTCAATGTCGATGACATAATTATCCCCCTTTCAATAACGGATTGGTCCTTTATCCTGCATAAAATATAGTAAATGTGCAATATAATTTTTTCTAATAATTTCTGAGTAATATTTCTCAGATAGGCATATAGGCATTTCTCATATAGGCTTAAGGCATCCCAATTTCGATGCCATAATTTATAAAAATTAGTTACTCTTCTGTTACTACCAATATTGTTAGCGGTTTAACTGAGAAGCGATCTTATACCGAATACCGGGGACGGTGGGTGATCGATGACGTCATATGGCCATTTGAATCGGTTCGGTCTCGCGTCACTGGGAACTCATTTTCATTTTGTGGAAATTGTCTTTGGGCCTAGTCTGGCATTGACATTGACCATGTAAGACGAAGTGTAATTTCCCGTGAGTTTCGTGGAGTAAATAAATCAGTCTCGTATGTCAGAACATGCCGCAACTCGTGGTCCTAGTGTATGCATTCCTCAAGTAGTTCTGACAATGAGCACTCATATACACGTATAATTGTGAATCTTGTATCGCTCTGGTCTTTTGAATAATATTCCGGAGAAAGTTTATGAAGGACGAATTCTCTTCAACCGTGCTACCATCCCACTATCACGAAATTCATGTAAAGATAAGTGGAAGATGGCGTAATTATTTTCTCTCAGGACTTTGCGAATGGCCAATTCCAAAGCCAAAGCAAATTAGCATTTAGGTCTTCCCTTGTCCTCAATTCTCCCGCGGCGTGGACACTTCTCAAGTTTACAAATTTGACATCATTAATCGCAGTACTTGTGTTATTTTCTAAGAGATGGTTCAAGCTACTATGCCTCTTAAGTTAAGTGTTCTTCCACTAATCGTTTTGCATAGTAATTTTTAGTTCGATTTCCCATTTATATTAAAGAGTGATGAGTAAAAACTAGCTTTTTTACTGTCCTATGGAATTGAGATTGATATAATGAGATCTGATTCGGCCATTAGATTTCATTCGGCCATTAGATTTCATCCCTAATTAACCTTCCGCACGTAATCTGTTACCTCTTTAAAAAATCAGGTCCTGAGCCTGAAAACTGAATTTAGCGTATGCTCTAATCAATACTTAACTTTTATATTATTTACAATTATGCTTAAAGTTATTCGTTAAAACTAAATATAGTCATGCTATCGTGGATTAAATTTACAGTAACCCTTATATAAATAATTACTTAGCAGTATTTTTCTCCCATAATTGAATTGAAGATTGCTCCATGTAAAAGGCATTCTGCCCCATTTCCGTTTTTTGTTTGAATACCGTGCATGAATTTCGGTCGTAAAGATTTAGAAGTGTATATATTTAGTCGAATCGTGTGTGATGGTGCCCCTCAGGTTATTGTTTGTTTGGGTAAGTTGTCCAAACCTGTCGAATTCTTTTGGATATTCATTCGCCGCAATAAATTCAAATTGGCACCTTTTTTTCTGCGTCGGATTTCAGATCCCGAAGTGTGGGCATTGAGATGGAGGAGACGTATATGGGGTTGTTGGGCTCAAGGTCCTCATACCTCGTGCCTGTTTCATTTTTAATTATTCTTAGTCGACTTTGTACTCAGAGTGAGAAGGGTTGTGACTTCAATAGTTAAAGAAAGAGGTTGTATTCGTCGCTTGAAAATGGCTTATGTCAAAATTTTCACGTTTCCGTTTTACCCAGATTAGGGTATGACAGCAAATTTTACCTCACTAGTGTAATCATGCTGTATTTTTATCCACCTTTAAAACTATAAAATCTCAAAAATTCCACGAAAAATGCGGAGAAAGTTGCGTTTTTACTGATTCAAGGAGGCTTGTTTGACCAGCCATCAACCGATCCTCAAATGGATTGCGACTAAGGCATTCAGTCGTAAAACCGTGCATTTGCGTTTGGCATTTGCGCTTCAATACAAGCCATATTAGCAATTGTATTCATGATAAAAATAAGTGTCCGCTTTAATGAGATACCTTAATGCAACAGTAAAATCCTTTCTGTATTTTGGTGTGAAGTTGTGGAAGAGCTCGCCAATTGTTTTCACGTTCGCTCCTACGAGAGGCGAAACCTGTTTTCAAATACAGCGTCTTGTGTATCTTTCCTTCTTTAGCACGTCTACTGTCCCTTAACTCTTTGCTTGAAGAGTGAAGGGAGAATAAAACAATCATCTCCAATTTAGGTACCAGGATTTAGCTTTTTCGCATTTTTTCTTGTGCAAGTAAACAGCGTTTTGTTTGTCATTTCCATCTCGGCGGACTTGCTGTCCTTGGGATTAAAGCTCTGGATAGGAGCCTATCCAGAGCTTTACTTGGGACATGCTGCGTGCGACATTTGAGTAATAAATGAACTTGAATCTATTCGGAAGTACTTCCCGGAGTAGAGACAGTTCCCTTCACTAAGGAAACCTCTGCTCTAGGATTTTAATGGTGTGGATGCTTGTATAGATAGAGGCATCCCACGCTGAGAAAACCGGTTCATATCCTGAAGGTGGTGAAATATTTCCTGGTGTTCTCATCCACAATTGAATGCTGTGAATTTAGGGTTCAAGTGCAGTGTTTCACCCTATGGATTGTAATACTAATGTTCAAACAATTTTCATATTTGTTTCTATCATTGCATTTTGTGGTTCAATTAGATATTTTTTTTATTTTTAAGGTCTCTATGAACACTATACCGTTGCAGAAAACTGAATCTAGAATAAGAGGCACGAAGCGCGGCTTGCCTTGATGTAGCATGTTTTCCATCATGATGGACAATCTTTTGACATTTGTGACGATATGAATTTTGGCACTTGCGCCTATCGCGATTTTGGCACATGTGCCGAACTGGTTTGTTACTAGCCGTTGTGCTCACCGTTTTCACTAGCGTAGTCCTATGGCCTGGTAATCTTGAAGTCTCTGGTTCGTATTATGCCTGGAGGGTATATGATCTGTCTAGCCTAGGTATATGATCTTAGTCTAGTGAGAGAGATATATATTAAGCTGAAGGAGCGCACAAAAACCACAATAACTGAATTGACACTTGGTCACAATTGTGAATGACCCTTATTCCTCACTTTGAGGAACATGCATTATTTAAAAAAATAACTATTTGAATTTGAAGTACCTACCTATTCTTAAATATATAGAGCATGAATTTGATCGGAGTACAACGTTTTATTATTTTAATATTTCTTTAAAACTACGCATGCTAGGTGGTGTGGAAACACTACGTCATCGGGAGCCCGGGGAATGACGTCAGGGAAAGGTATCGCTCCCAGAAAATGCGATGTATTTCCGTGTGAAGTTTGTCTCGTTTTTCGCAATTTGACGAAATAATCGTTTTAATTTCTTTTGCGAAGCACGATTAACTACTATAATTTAATATTTTTTGTCTTCTTTTGAAGCATACGCGCATAGGTTATATATTTGAGTTTTTAAGGATTTTCGTCGCGCAGACTACTAATATATGACAAATAAATTTTATGCATGTCCGCCATTGTCGAAGGAAAAGCCGTCGTTAGTGGTACACAGTGTTCACTGCATTAAATGAAATCGATTGCACTAAGGGTGCGACAGAAAAAGACGGAAACAAAAATAATAAAAAAACATGAGACGTAATGTCGCAGAGAAGAGCCCTTTAGTGGTGGTGTAAATGACCTCTACTTAGTCGACCGCCTTCCCTTTAAAAACTTACTGCTACGCTACTCCACGGGCACGCACCCCCACGCACGTCAGTCGGCCTACGTTCGGATTCCGGGGAGAAGAACGGATTCAGGCGGAGTCCTTTTCGCGTGCTGGGAAGTTCGAGTACCCCGAGATTGGAGGCGATTACCAGGGCGGGTAGAGGCGACATCGCCCCGATTTCCGGTCCCGTTTATCTTCTAGGAGTAGCGAGAGAGAGAGAGGGGGGGGGGGGAGAGGAGATAGTAGAAAAGGAGACGCGTTGTTTTTTTCATTTTGTGAGAGAAGTGGGAGAGAAAGATGGAAAGATTCGAGTGGGTAGTTTGGGTGAAAAGATCTTGATATGGATGCGGGATTTTTTATTTTATTTTTTGGTACTCATGTCGTATGCATTATAGAAGTTGTTTGCGGTCTGAAATAGTTGACAAGAATTTGGCTAAGTAATGTTTGATTTTAATTTGGTTAAATTAAATTAATTTTAATTTAATTTGATACCTTATGAACATTTATTACAAAAGATGTATTTTTGTATAAATTATGACTGAATGTAAACGATGCAATTTCTATTCACGTTAATATTGGGAAGAAGATGATAGCGATCCCGCGAGGCGACACATTATTTCTTGCTCCGCGTGAAACCGAACGCCTAATTATTATTAGGTTACTATCCACCACTTTAGTCACGTTTTATTTTGATGAGAAAATTATTTGGATTGATTATTAAATTACTAAAAAATTGATGGAATTACAAAATGGCCTTAGTTCTTATGTTTCTTCCTAATTATGGAGGAATTCCGCAAAGTTACTTCTGAGAACTTCACTTTGATTTCATCAGGATCTTGATTTTGGCCGAACGGCATGAATAACATTTATTTTTTTCTTCAATGTATTTTTTTCCCCCGAGCGTAGCATAATGTTGCGTGCGTTCACGCTGTGAGGCGCCCTCGCGAACAGTGCCCGCGTTTGTGCGTGCGTGCTGAGGACCGTCCGCCTTGCCTTCCGTCCTTTTCCATCTCTTTTCTCCTCTCCACCTCCTGCCATTTCTCCTTTTAAAGAGCTTTGAGCCTCGGCCGCGGGGCGGCGTGGGCACGCTCCCATCGTGGGCGAAGACCGCCTCCTCCGTTCCTCTGCAGCAGCTTCCCACTCAGGTCCCGTGGCTGTCACAAGCGAGAAAAGGGGCTCTTTTGTGGCCGCACATGGAAATGTGACTGCCCACACGTGCCCCATGCGGAGGGGAGGTGGGAGATTAGTGGATACCCCTTCCACCCGCCTCCCCTATACCACCCGGTCCGCCCACCGGAGCACCAGATCGGCCCCGCGGACTGGGCTCCTCCACGGATTAATACGAAACATCAGAATATCTAGAGTAATTGCGTTCGGGTGTTGAGATATTGGAGAGAGTTTTCTTCCGGTAGGATGTCGTAAATTTTTATTTGCCTTACATTTACACATCCCAAAGATGAAGAATTTGCTTTGGAAGAAGAAGCATATGTGCGGTTGTTCCAATTCCTTTTGGTTAGTTGGTTTATTTGGGAAGGCGAACGACAACGTAAGTAATTTGCGCCCAACTGTTGCCTAAAAAGGGGTACTCTGCGTCTATTTGAGAGTTCCTACGAAAGTTAACCTCTTTTTATTAATATTTTGTGAATCACAATTTTTAATTTACTTGTTCAAAATATTTTAGTATGCTTAGTGAATGTTTAAATTAACGTGATATAAGAATATCATTTCGTGCTTTTACAGTAAAATATTTTAAAATATCATCGCGATTTTGATGACACAGTGTGGCCTGCGGTCTACTTTCTTCTATCTTTTTCGGGGCTTCTTCCAGGTTCTCTTCCTCTTCCTTCTTTGTTTTCTACATTCTCGCCTTCTTTGATAACCGGTTTCTTCCTGCAGTCGCCCATTCTTCTCCGGGAGCTGTATATGTATTTAGTTTCTTCATAATTTCGAGCAAAATAGTATCACCTCTATTGATTCAGTCCTATATCACATTTCGAGTGCCTAGTGTAGTCTCAGTGCCTTTTGCTCATTACAATATATGTGGTAGTGGATTTTAATGGGTAGCATTACACTAGGAGTGGTGGAAAAATGAAAGGAAACGCGGTGTTGGCTAATAGCGAAAGGCGCCAACAGTCCTAGGTCTCATCCTATGGACGGAGTACTTCACTTCAAATACTCTTCGCTTAGTGTCCTAGTATGGATCGAGATACCATCGGGCCCTCGGGATGTAACTCCCTATACTATAGCCACCACGCCAACCTAATCTTACCTTCCTGCCTTGTACAACACCATTTCAGCGCTTTCCTCCTGATTCCCTAACTTTCCATGTTGTTGTAGTTTATTGATTTATGTTATTGTCTCTTTGTTTTTATTTGGATACTATTTACCAACACGTTTTTTTTCATATTTTATTTTGTTAATGCTGCAGATTTTAAGTTGTAAATGTTCAATGTAAAGGCTGACATCGGCTGTTTTTGAATGTTTAATATAGATCAAATCAAATCATCTACTCGGGTGAGAAAGCAAAAGAGAGATGTAACTTATGTCCTTTTAGACCACATCTCGAGCGAGGATTTGGGACCATGCACAGAAGGTTTTATACGCAAACCGAAAAAGTAATGCAACCGGAAGCGGCGTTTTTTGTCAAAAAACGATGCAATGCGAGCAGAGAGTGTAGCACAGCTGATGGCAGGACTATAGGTTGGGAGACGCTGGAGACTTGGTGGTTAAGTGCAAGGCTGCGATTACTGGAAAAATTCAGGTGGCACGAGTTTCAGGATGTTGCCTTACAGGATACTATTCTACCCCCGCAATACAATATGTCTCTAGAACTGGCAGAAGGTACGCTGTAGAATTGATATGTGCGTAAATTCCTTCTTCCTTTGAACCATAAAAGGACTACAAAGAAAGCAGATCAAGAAATCTACAAATGCATATTACTTTTCGTCCTTTCTCTCAATTCCTTGTCCTAATACTCAACCTTCTTCCGTGCTGTTGTCTCAACACCCCGTGCTACGTGACCTCGTGGCGGCTCACAGGGTAGTATGCTGATGTATTTTGTTTATTGCAGTATTATTTTAGTGTAATAAGCTTTTTAACTATTGTGGAAGATCATTAGAATAAGTTGTGATGCCGACAGGAAAATTGCAAAAAGCGTTTCTCATTGTGTTACGAAAACATTAGTCACAAACTTGTTTAAGTTTTGACTTTTATTCATTAAGCAGAGATGACTTCTTCCTTTTCCCGCCTTAATCTCGACGACTGTGGCATTGTTAAGTCAAATCGTGTCGCCGCGTGTGGAGGGGTTCCCCCGAACTCTCGATGCCGCGTTTGATCTGTTTGATTTTATAGCTCCGCGGTCACGAAGACTCGTAGTTCGGCATCGTCGCGTAACAGCGGTGGCAGTGGCGCTCGTAAAAAGAGTCCGTCTCGTGTCTCTAAGCCCTCTCTTCATGGTCTCTCGGCTATCATAGTCGTGATGGAGATCGATTGGTGATGGAACGTTATGTAACGCAGTCATCTGCTGGGAAACTCCTCGCTCTGCATCACACAGCTGGATTACATTATGCCATATCTCATGACTAGTGGTATTCCCACTATACCAAGGGGTCAACGGTGCTCCCTGCTAAGGAAAAATGCATGATATCGTGATTTATCGATCTCAATAGCAGCTCTGACGACTGTTACTTGGCAGCCAGTAGCATTTATTCTCTGCCCTGATAATTTTCATTCTGACTTCTCTCTTTTTAGTGGGCAAAATATATATTTATTTAGTTACTCTACCATTTTCTATATTCGTTTATTAATTGTTGCTCCACAATTTACCCGATGTTGACTATTTTCGTCGACGTTTTTCTGGGAGTTCAGTTCCTTGCGTGTTGAGTAAGGGTTATAATTTCTCTTCCAAATTTCTATTCTTTGTGAATATTGTGTCACGATAATTAATTTGAACTTTTACGTTTCATGGAAAATATTTGATTTTTCTTGCCGAAAATTAATCGTCTTTTTCTATGTATGTGAGTACAAATAGACACATACTATGCTGACCCATTTTTTAGGCCACAGATCCTCGCCGTTCTACCAAAAAGCCATGAAAAATTTTTTCTGTTCTGATTTTCAGTCTTTTTTTCTTTGCATTTGGAGGATATAATTTATGCGTCTCGTTGGCGGTGGGGTATATTTCTTGCCCGCTAATTCTAGGGTCGTTGGACCTGCAAAGAATAAACATCTCCTCCATACAGGAGACCTTATGACTTGGTGAAAAAGAAACCATAACACCAGTGAGACTTAGGTTTCATCGCTTACACGAACAAGTTTATTATGGATTATGTGAGCAGCATATAATATGAATTCTACTTTTAGAAGAAGGGAACATTGTGTAATTTGTTATTGTTTTTTTTCTTCTTTTTTTAACTTTTCAAAAAATTGAAATTTTGTTTTCACCATGAGCAAGTGTTATCTGTTATTGTGAGTTGTTAGAATATTTATAGGTTCAATTATAATCATGAGCACAAACAATATGTAGTCCATAATTACAAATCATGAGGTTCATATTAAACAATATGTATTCCCACCAGAAATTCTCTTCAAATGATAATGCATTAGATGGCAACCTCAAAACTGCATTCCCTCTAGGATACCTATATTTCTCATTGTAATTAATGCTGGAGCAATATGTTTGTAACTTTAGTAAATGGAGGAATTAAATTAATTATTAAAATTAACATGAGACAGGTATTTTGGTGAGATACTGCTTCTCTTATAGCGGAGTATTGGTCCAATCCCTCACCCGTCCGAACGATCAGAAAGCATTCTCTTCTGTCCCCCATGATTTTATTTTACTGAGTCTAGTAGCTCGGTTTTAATTAGTCATGCATGCATGCGTTTATGTTAACTGTCCTAGATCTTCGAGGGCCACGATAGCCTTCCACCACTCCACACAGTTGGAGTATGGTGCACAATGCCCGCTAGTTGTTAAGTCTCTTGTTTTTTTCCTCGTATCGGCGTGTCGGTTGTTTTGTGTGTCGTATGCGTTCACTCCCTATAACAAATGGCAGCCGTTCGTTCGGCTGTCTTCCGATACTCGTTAGCCATCCGTGCCCCCCCTTCCCCTTCTTTGTGCTTCCATCCAAGGCATTCCATAATCCCGCCCCTGTTCGAGCGCGGGGCTATTTGCATTTGTTTTTTATCTACATCAGGCCACTACTGTGTCGTTCCTTTCTTTGCGGGTAATTTTTTTCGGTAACTCGTTTGGTAATCCTTCGGGCCATTCGTCTGTATGGAAGGTCCGATTAATTTCGAACGAGCGTTTCCTAAGTCTTCGGTGGTTTATTTTTTGTACCTTTCCTCCCTTCGGCGTTACAGTGGCTTAGAACTGTTGGTTCTGGTCTCTGCGGTGACGTGTTGTGTGATTAATGGTATTCTTCCCCGAAGAATCGTCCGGGGTCACTCGATACTAATTCCAGCGTGAATATATTTTCTATAAATAAGGTTCGGGTGTTCCCTTAACGTCTCCCATACGTGTAAAACGTGCGTTCTTTTTCATGCCACCGTTTCTGTTGCGGAAGTCAGTTCTCGTTTTTTTTTATTATAGCCCATAGCGTTTTACCAAGTCAGGTTTACCTTGGTCACCATTTGGTTATATTGTGTCTGTCTGAAAACGAGGTAACGAATAAGCTGAGCAAAACTGAAATTGGTCTTATGGATATAGTTTTAAAACTGATATCCATAATTATGCCATGGACATTGAACTTTGGGTAAAGAAGTGTCTTAATATTTGATTCTCATTCGTGTTGACGGAAAGAAGTTATTTTGGAAGTGAATGCTACGACTACTATAGTCGCGACTTTACTGCAGTCTACCCGCTCTTACTGAAGTGTAGAGTAGCGTCCAGGATTTGCGTCGTAGCATTTTATTTTTTTCTCCAGTGAAGATGTCTACTGTATGCCCTTGTTGACAGTCCTCGCCCAATATTTCTTTGATTTCATGGCGCAGTTGTGTAGGGCAGGAAGTGGAAAAAATTAAATTCTAGAAATGCAGAAACATCGTGCTGAAGTTGTGTGTGTTTCCATTCTTAACTTGGTGAAATTTAGTATGATCAAACTTGCCCTCCTTCAAATTCGGTCTCAATTTTGGCGTCCTTTCTTCTATTATGTCTTTGCGTGTATGGACGTCCTCGTTACTAAATGCCTCGAATCAAAGCCGTTTCTGTCTTCGTTTTGATATTTTTCAGCGGCGTGATACATTTCGAAAACAATTCTAAGTACGTAATCCCTTCCAGGAATTCCTTTCTGGGTGCTTTGGTGCCCAAGGTTCGGAAAGAAAGCTGAAGCCGCGCGGAAAAACAGGATTGAGAAATAATCGTCCCTCTCCTAACCGCATGTGCAGAGCTGGGAATGTCGCCACGGATCGGTTCTCTGCGCAGTCATTGTGAAAAAGGAGTCGGTCACACCCTTGCCATTGCTTGTGGTCTTCTTCTGGAACGTTTCCTAGCTGCTGAATCAGAGCCGCCGCTCATCCTAAAGTCCTGGATAATCTTGAAACTTCAGGGTTGCCTCGAAACTCTTCTATCCAAGACCTTTGAAAGTTTATATTACCTTAATAACGAGGTCGCAATTTTTCCCGCCGTGAATGTTGATTAAGTATTCAACTTTATCAATATTAGCATAGCCAGGATGTAGTTTCGGAGCTTTCTTTTCATGGGTTCGGGAATCCAGGGATTTTTTTTAACGAGGAGCCAAATTGTAAGTTTTCGGGCACTTGGAGTTCAATTGTGACTAAAGTGTAACAGCCGAATTTTTAAAGATTTTGCTTTGCTAATTTCTGAAGGAATATAATAGAATACCCATGGTTTTAATTTTAATATTTCACATATGTATTTTGTTTTTGAATGCACGATAAATGAAAACATATTACTTATTTTTTTTTAAATAATCTCTTTCTTCTAGTGCATTATTTCTTTTAAAAATTCAAATTTTCCTGTGGGGGGGGGGGGGGGTTCCGGACCTCACGGGCCCTCCGACCCCTTGGCTACGTTACTGCTTCCCACCAGTCCGGGGGTTGAGGTGGTAGTATTGCGTGTGTCATTTAAGTGTTGCTTCCAATGGTTCGCTTTGGAGAAATTCTGGTACCTATGCTGCAAAGGCGGGTTAGAGCATTTTTCTATTAGTTAAATAAATATTATGCTTATTCCTGATTCGAGGTTGGATTGTGAGCCTTGTATTTCCACCGCCTGATTGTGAGTACTTCTTACGCCTATCGGTCATCGATCACGGAATTTATTTTTTCGTTTGGCGTTTCACAAATCCATGTTTAAAGCTGCTAATTCCATTATACTTACTTTTCTTTTGAATAATCCTTTCTGATAAAACGTATTACATTAAATTTATTATTTTATGGATAAGAACTATTACCATTAAATCGCTTCACTCGGCTTAAACAAAAAAATTATTAGACAGTTGAGAATTGTAAAACATGAAACATTTTAACCGTAGTGACATGCATTTTACTTCAGTTTATTCCCCTTTAAAGTATTAATTACTAACGTTTTTACAATTTGATAATAAAGTGAATGAACATTTTGTCTTATATTTACGTATATTAGGTGTCAGCAAATACTGTCACGTGCTACGATATGAATAATATGCAGACATGTATTCAAGTCTGAGGTAGATGAAGAGTAAAAGTTATTATATCTCTTGCATTGAAGCTTTTATCGTCTTGGAAAATATTTGACATAAATCAAATATTTCGTGCGCAGAATCGAAGCTACAAAGCTGTGAGAATTCATATTTTTCTTTTTTTATCATTACTATTATTCTGCTTATTCATTGATCGTCTTTCATTCCTGTGTCTCCCATGCCTCTATATTTTCGCTCATCTTCTCCAACCAGGGAATACGAGGATTGATCTAAAAATATGCGGAATTTCCTTTTTTAATAAAAAAAATCTTTATTTCTTCCTCAATATTAATTTTGTCCTCTTCAAAGTAGTGCCCATCAGATATATTATGCATTTGTACCAGCGCCTTTTCCATCCACTTCTGGAACGAATTATTCGGTATGACCTTCAGCTCCTGCAGCGATTCTGTCATCTCCTCATTGTTGGAGAAACATAGTCCTTTCTTGTTTTTTTTAATCTTATGGAATAGGAAGAAGTCGTAGGTGGCCAAGTCCGACGAATACGGAGGGTGAGACATTATAGTGGTGTTTTTTTTTCGCCAAAAATTCACGAACAAGCAGTGAAGTGCGAGCTTGTTAATTATCCTGGTGCAATTGCCATGAGTTGTTTCGCCACAAATTCTGGTGTTTCCTTCGGATTGCTTCGCGAAAACGGCGTAGAATCTCAAGTTTGTACTTCTTATTGACCATACGACCTGGTAGGAGCTCGTTGTATGTACACTATGCCGTTGAAATCGAAGAAAATAGTGAGCAAAAAATGCCGCGTATTTTGTTATCAATCTCGTATATTTCAGGGCTATGTTTACGCCCCTCATTTAAGTCTGTCCTTTGTGTATATTTTTAAAAATTTACATCTATACACACTGCCTTTAATTATTACTCTCATATCTTTAATTTAATATTTCTATGATGAGAAAACCACCTTTGTTATTTCCGCATTGTAAAAATAACAAAGGTGATTTTCTCATCATGGGTATCCATAATTTCTATGAGGTCAGGCCTGATATCATCATTTTATTAATATTTCTGTTTCCTCTACTTTTCAGCACAGTTAATCTCGTTGATATCTCATTCCATGTTCATTTTCGTTAGATATACCACTCAAGCTTGTGAATTGTTTTAACCGCTTTATTGTTGTCCTAACCAAGTCTGTGTTTCTTTACCTAACCTCTTTTCTGCTTGGCTTCAGACTTTCTAACGTTGGCTACAAAAAAAAGAATCGCGGAGTTCTGGCAATTCTCTCCTCTTAAATAGAAGAAGGAGCCGGAGCAGTTGTTTACGTTGTAGCGTTATTATCCGCCATCAACGGTAAACCCATTGCTCCCCTCTGTTACCACTGTTATGCGTGCGTTGAATCATGATATATTTATGTTTCCTGGCGCGTGCCGCCGGTGCTATGTTGTTGAGTTTTTTTGGCGCAGGGCGATACTTCTTTGACTCTTTATTGTTTTTCGTCACGAGAAAAAAATGTTTCCATAATTTTTTGGTGAGGTGGTATAATTAGTGTTAAAATGTGGATATATCCGTCACATGTGCGTGGCGCTATTATGTTCATGAGCGCCTGCCCACGAATATCCCACGCGGCGTTTGTGGAGAGGAGAAGGTCCTAGTGGGTCAAAATGGGCCCTCCGGCTATAGTTCGCAGGCTCTGCGAGCGTTCACGTTCGCCTTTTATGTAGCCAGATATTTCTTCCCGCGTGTGGGTATCATTTTCGATCGCGTTCAGAATTAAACGCTGTTTTCGTAATAAGCCATGTGGTCACAAACCCGTCGCGCAGCACAAATATTTTAGTGCTGCCTGAATCTCCGTTGATTATAGTGGCGAATCAACACCCGTTTTCCTACTGAATAACTTTGAATTTCACGACTATTATCTAATTTTTACGTCATTTTCTAGCGATTAAACTACATATTATTATTTGAGTTGAAAACTGCTAACTCTATATTCATCTTTCATGAAACAGTCCACCACACCAACCTCGATACGATATCAGATATGCGTAGACTACATCCTCCGACATGTATTCCAAGTGCATACCTATATAAAATCAACTAAGCGTGTCAGATTTGCAACTTTTTGTTTGTTTCGCATTTAATAGGATATATATTAGTAAAGGATCGATAATTAATTTCCTGCCCTGAGATTTTGTGACCATATACGTCCTATATTTTCCTTATTCCTTTGGGATTCTCGAAGTTGCTCCGGAATCACTTTTCTTTTGTGCAGCCGTGGTTGGCGCAATGCATGTCATTGTGGGAGTTGCGTAAATACTTAATACTTTTTTGCCGTTTTGGATTGGAAAGTTATTTACACCAATGATGGGTAGTGTTGTTTTATTAGATTTTTCTAATTACTTCACCAAGTCCATTCTTTTAGACGTTATCTCCAGAAATACGGATCATTGTAGGGAATATACAAGATGGTTGAAGGGGTGACTTTGTGGAATTTCGACATGATGCAATAATTAAAACTTTGTAATGTTCCACACTGTTTTTATTAATGGTACAAGCCTGACCGGTTTCAATGTTAGCACATCATCATCAGAGGTTATTTTAGCCTCTGATGATGATGTGATAACATTGAAACCGGTCAGGCTTGTACCATTAATAAAAACAGTGTGGAACATTACAAAGTTTTAATTATTGCATCATTGTACGGAATAGTTGGCAAATGATGAAGCTATGTAGTGTTGAATTCTTAAACATAGAGGAAAGTGAATATAATTCGATCGCGTGAGAATAGCGTGAGTGCCTACGGTTAATATATGTATCCGCAACCCGTTATAGTGTAATCGTAGCATCCGAACTAACCACAGCAACCCTCGGATTAAGATGATCAGGTGAATATGAGCGGCATCGAAGCCATGCTCGTCTAATTAACCCTATTTTGTGTGGAATTGCTGTTTCTTAAGAAATAATGAATTTTACGCAGAGAATCATGGAAGTATTTCATTTATTTCAAAGAAGGATTATCTCAATTTGTCTTACTCATCTTCCATTTTTGTCATTCCCCAACATCACGTCCGTTTGTGTCATCACGTAATTTGTGAGGAATTTTTTTTTCTAATCGTTTGCGTTGAATTAATATCAATAGCGTATTTTTGTGGAAGCGCACTGATTCGTAAGAAATAATCTGACGTAATAGCGGAATATGACGTTACAAAATAGGGAAGATACCTTACCACACATATTCATATTCACACATTCACACACAGTCATACGAATTCCTTCTTCCCACACGCCATTCAAGGTGGCACTGAAAGAGAACGAGGAAATAATATGCCAAAACAAATCTTGCTTTTTGTTCTTTCCCAAATCTTATTTTCTATGTATTCTTTTTTTGTATAGCTAATGTCCCAACACTCCCTGTGGTACACATTTTGAGCGGCTTACGGAGCAGAATGTTGATGTAAAAATCACCAAAACTCAGTTCCCGGCTTCGTCCGAGAAGTCTCTTTGAGTGTAAAATATTTTGAATTTATGTGTTTAATAATTTAGAATCTCATCTGTCCTACTCGCTAAGGGAAATAAATCAATAGTCGTTAAGAGCCCTTAATTTTTAAGTTAATTATAGCTTAGTACGGAAGATGCTTGGCGAATGGCTGTTATTTTAGAATGTACCTACGTCCCAATGGAGGTGTATTCCTACGGAAACGTATTTCGGACACGTAATAGTTGCGTTTCGGTCGTTAACTCCACTTTTTTCCGGCGTAAGAGTTAATCGTGCGTCAATCGTTGAATTATAGTCTCCCTGCGCCCCATCGTGGTCCCCCAGAGAGTGGAAACGTTTTGAAATTGATAAGTGGGTGGGCTGAACTTAAAAATATGGAAAATGGCATTAATGCAAGGCCTTTGGCGCAAGGACCTTGGTCACACACCAGAGGTCAAAACTTCGATTAATTATCCGCTTGGGCCGAATGCAAGTGGCATACCCGGGGGGTCAAGCTCCTAAAGCCCCAGGACTGCTCCCAAGACCGGTCAGCCGTGTTGCTAATTTTCTGCTTTTTTGTAATCTTTCGCTATCATCAAATTAGTCACGGTCATTTTCCTCGCAGCTCTTCCGTGCGTTTTCTTTCAACAGGTCATTATTATGGCATTTTTTTAACGGTTGCGTGGTTCCAATTATGTTTTCACAATGATCCTGTTGAAGCGGTGACTTCCAAAATTTATTCGTTCGTCGCCGGAGGTTTAAAACCCACCCATACCCGAGAATTTAAAAGGCGTGAAGTTATTGAAGCAGTCTTTTTAGTAAACATGTGGCATACGTATTCAACGATGGACCGTGCTGTGCACATTTAGTCTACTTAAGGCCTCTTTACGCGATATATACAGTCATGCGTGAACTCTTGCGCGGACTCATTCTCAGAGTGAGAACATTTTATGAACACCTGTTCTTGCATTCACGCTGGTAGGTGTGTTGCACGATGCAATTCTGAAGGAAGATTTGTTCTCCCATCTACTAGCACAAATTCATTCGTCGTGTAACTACGCCATAATTCAAACTACTCCGAAAGAATGCTTTGTAAAAACCAAAGGAGATTTAATACAAATTGGGTTTTGAGATGGGAAAAATATAATTCGTTTTTTTAGCGAAAAACTGTGTAGAATTGATGTTTATAATTATGTAATTGTGAACTTTATATTTTTGATTTAAAATGTATTTTGTCCGTTTTTTTATTTATTACCTTCTTTTAAAATTTCAATAATGACTCGAAGTAATGTCAAACATTTCGAGTCCGAGGTCGTGTCTAAAGATCTGTGACGCTGAAACTTATGAAACTCGTGGTTATTCACACGAGTACTTATTATTTCTGTTGGTGAACGTGGTGCGTCATATGCGTTAACGGCAGCCAAAAAAAAAGACTCATTGCCTTGAGGCCAAAATTCTTATCTTAAATATTAATTATCGATTCGTAGATTTCCTTTTATTGGTACATTTTTATGTTGAGAAATTATTTTGGAGGATTTAACTCAGACGGCGTATTTGATGGTGGTTAATTTTTATTTGCGTTTTACTTTTTTCTTAATTTTCTCCCCTTTTTTGCTTTATCTACGCTGTGGTAACATGGTTTGCTTTTTTTTTAATTTTAGGATGCTGGGGATTCGTATTTTGACGGGGATTTATTTCGATATCCTCCACATCGACGACACCTACCACAAAACAGCTCTTGTTTTGTCTGTCGATTGTGAAACAGTAGTTGTTCTCGTGCGTTCATTTCCACGCCCTTTTAAAAAAATTCCATTCTGCTGCTGCCCTGAATCCGAAAGATTGGAGGAGGTCCGTTATTTATAGTAGAATCGGCGTCGTAAAATAGCCGACCGTCTTGTGCATTCTTATTTTTAGAGGCTCGATTCCTTTGCTCTACAAATTATTTCCGTCGCCCCTCCCTCTCTCGGGTTTTTTGTTCCCGCGGTCTCCTTGCCGCCCTCTGCCCACGCGGCGTGGCACCGTCGGCATTCCGGCGCCGCCCCTGGCCCTGTCCGACGCCGCGTTGCATTCCCGTGTCCGGTCTCGCGTCGATGTCTACTCCCAGTGTGTTGTTGTGGCGGGAGAGATCTTGTTCACGGCGCCGAAGGTGCGCACAATGGCACGGTTCCGGTGGGCTTACCAAGCACACCCCATCCTGTCCAATGAAAATGCAACTAGCAAAATCACATCTCTTTGTGCTGTGGTCGTGTACTCATGTGTTGTGCTTGCGAGAAAGAGAAATTCAATGTGCTTTTAACACCACTTGCATAAATCACATATGTTAAACCCCTTCATTTTTTTGTTATTTTTAATCTTTTTTTATTTTTTGTTCTTTTTAATCCTCTTTTTCTATTTATCTTACTTTTTTATTTTGTTTCACGATTTTGAAACAATATCAATGTTAAAAACTTTTTATTGTATTTAGTATTCATTTTTTCCACACATAATTTTATTATTTTTTCTTAATTTTTTTATTATAAATTTGTTTGCTAGTAATTGTTGACTTAAATGCGCTAGCCTAAAGGAATTAGGTCCTCATAGGGGCAAAAACAGTCTAATCATGGAACTTATTTTCTAAAATACGGGAGGATAGACTCATAGACGAGTGATTTGCTGAGGCAGCTAGTATGTTGTTGGGACACTTAATTCATTATCCCAAATGTGTTGTATCGGATAGGCCCGGCTTAAAACGTACGGGTGTCGTCCCCATTCCGCCAGTGTTGATGGTTGGGGGGGGGGGACGTTTTACGTGACTAAGTTAAAGTTATTTTCAAGCGCTTTTCTCGGCTAAAACACATTTTATCCTCTACATAATAACAAAATAAAACTAATTTTGTGCACATTCATGCTGCCGAGGGTCGCCAGTCATAATTCCAAAAAGTCTTGCCATTTTGCTTGACAATGACAAAAGTTAAAAGAATTCTGCCTTATAGTTTAGTGATGCAAGAAACTCATTCGTTATTATTAGCGTGGACATTAAGAGGACATTAAGCGATTAAGAGTACAATTTTTAACATTTAAAATATGTAAGCCTTTCAATTTTTGACGTGTCTTTTCCCCTATTCGTTGTCCATTAAAATAACAGTATGGACTGACTGGTGTATTTTCATTCGCTTCTTCTTCATCTCTCGCTGTTTAGTCTTGTGAAAAACAAGACTGGAATGGAATAAAGATGTTTATTATTGATGGGCATTTTGTATTCCTGCCCTTGGAAGCCTTATCCCAGATTGCTCTGCTAGGAAATGAACCAGCAATAAGCAGTGACGTTGCCTTGCGCCATTGCGACTGACTGCCTTCTGGAATTCCAACTTTTGAAATTTAGAAATTTCATCAAAGCTTTCGCGACTCATATTGAGAGTTAATGAAACTCGATTTCGGGATATTTACCGCTTTGTTGGCGAATCTTGCCTTCCCGCCCTCCTGCTTGTCAACTTCATGGGGTATTTCCCAATTCCGAGTTTTCAGTGTATCATAAATAAAGTTTAAATAAATATCATTATGCAATTAAAAATATATAACACGATTGAAAAATTTTTGTGGATAATAATTCCATGTAAAAAAAGTGGACGTCATTGATCATGAAACAGTTAATTTGCATGCATTAAACGTTTCGTAAATCTTTATCGCGGGTTCTCGTGTTGTGTTTTTCAGCAGGTTGCGTCCTAAAAGTTCGTTTTCTGTGATCCCCGTGTTTTATATTGTAGCTCACGTGTCTATACGATTGCATTATATTGGTTGGGTCTGCGTTCGCATTTTTGACTGTGAATGCGTGGTGTGACGTTAAATAATGTTTTCCATGTGTAACCTGTATGTATCGTGCCACGGATATGCGTCCCACGGCATTCAAGTGTGGATGCCTCGTGTTTTTTCCCGCCTAAGCGTGAAACACCGGCCGAAAATAGGAAACCACTTGGTTACGCCTCAGTAAACAATCGATACGGCGTTATGTTTACTTAACGTCCAAAATTCCTGGAGGCCCATGTAGAAAAGAGATAGGAGGCCCGTACATAAATGGGAGATAGGGTTAATTAGGCGCGCGGACAAAGGAGGCTTTAGCTACCTCTCGCACGTCCGAACAATCGTCAGCTTCAAAACTACCTATTAAGTTGGTTCTGTAGGCAGATGTTTAGAGGTGTTCCTTAATAATTGGAGTTTAAATATTATAACCTGACGTTTTATTCCATAGGTGTTCATTTTTATTTAGAAATGTGGCCGTGGTGTCACTAACATAATGGCATCTTCATGTATGGTGGATGTTCTGTTCCATCTTCGGGCAGTAATTTATCAGCGTTGCGCAGCTTTTGCTCTAGTTGGATAGTCGGAAAGTGGTCGCTGCTTTAGGTTTACTATTTTTTTACCATTGTTTGTTGGTGCCTGTCCACTTTCCTAGACAAACAGAACTCTTCATTTTTAATGGTTTGCCTCCAGCACTTAACAGGGGTGACCCTTGCTTTTGGTTGGCCTTAATTGACGGGAAGACTTTTCAGCGCCTTTGGCCTGAGTCGACCAAAATTGTCTTCTCACCCCTTAGCTCTCTTCTTATCTGTGGGGGTCGTATATCTTCCTCGCATTTCCTCTCCCAAGTGATCATAACCAGGAATTCATAGGTGTGTCCCCTGAGGTAATGTGTGCGTTGTCGTTTGCTGCTCTGTGTTAATAGAGTTAAGAAAAATGGTGACTGCGTGGAGGAAGAAATTGCCGTGCTGCTTGAGAAGTGTGTGGGCGTGTTAAACCATTTAAATACACCGTATGGTTCGCAGACGTTAACGTTTACAAGCCGTAAACAGCTTCTTTTAAGTCACATTACTTTAGAGTTACCACATTTGCGAATATACTTCGCACATGAATGGAACGAGTTTCTTTCGTTTCAAACCAATGTTCATGGCCAATGTTGTTGTAACCAAGGTAGGTCCGTTATTGCAATGTTGTAAGAACTGGTAAGGTCCAGTAAGGAGAGTGCAGAGTAATTAAGGAATGGTAATCGGGGTAATCAGCACCAAAAAAAGGCGAACGACTGATGGAAAATTGAAACGAGGAGAGTGAATGTGTATTACAGCTTGAAGATACGAAGGTCAGCAGCAAAAATGAAAGAATTTTAATGAACAAGGTGGTAAATGAAGGTGGCAGAAATTTTAATTGGGAAAACTCTGGCAGTTACAATCAATGCATTTCGTTTGTGCATTCGTTTTGTGTAGTTGTTGAAAATTATTAATTTTGACTCCCTTTTATGATATCCGTGGTATTGTATATTTCCCGTGAATGGTGATGCGTTCAAATTTGCTGTTTTTTCTGGTCAACTGATCAGACCCTTTAATAGTATATGTCTACTGTTAAAGGGTCTGATCAGTTGACGGGTGAAAACGACACATTTAAACGCATTAACATTCGCGGGAAAACAGCAATAAGCTGGGGTGGAAGGTGAACAATCCAAAATATTAATTTTCAAAAGCGTAAAAACAAGAAAAACATTGACAAATGAAAGAAATATTTTATCATCGCCAACCATTCAAAAGATTAATGACATGAGGGGACACGTTTAAATTGTTTAATTCGTAAAGAGAACAGAATTTGTGCATTAAATTGTCCAACTCACGCTTAACCTTCGGTAATAATAATAATAATAATGTTTATTTACCCAAGGATCATGGTACAATTTGTCATTAACACAGTCGATTGCACATGATATAAGGCACGTCCTCCTATCTTTCGTCTTTTAGTACGTCTTTTAGAGAAAGGAAATGACTTAGAGTAAAGGAAAAACGGTGGAATCGCGGGAAGTGGTTGGATCATTTAACCCTGACCCGTAAGGACTTGCCGAAAAATTCTTTTCCTCTCCGATACGCTCGGACGCTGCGGAATTCCCTGCGGAGGTTATTTTTCCACGGACGTCGAAAGTTTGCGTCGGAGAGTAGGATCATTAATCCTCTTGGGAGTGTTTTTCGCTTAAAGGGAAAGATTGGGAGGCTTTTTCATGAGGAGTTATGGTGGAAGTCCTGCGGTCGTGTGCCGCCCATACACCATTTGCTCGCCTTTACCCCTCTTTCTTCTTCTTCTTCCCCAATCGGCCAGCCAGTCTCAGCCCGTTGCGTAAGGACGACGTCCTTGGAGACGGCTCAAGATGAATGAGATTGCGAGTAATTCGCTCTTGAAGGAATGGGCGGAGAGGGTGGGAGGAATAGAAGGCACGGTCTTTTTGGTCCAGACTTTGCCTCCAGGTGAAAGCAAGCGTTGTTTCCTCTCAGCTGCCTAAGCGACAGCTGCACAGGATTCTCAACTCGTATAGAACCAATCCCGCGAATAGTAAAAGGGAAGAAAAAAGTAAAAATAGGTCTACTTGCGTCCCCCTGCGAATATGGTTTTCCTTGGTGTGCACATTTTACTGACTGATCTGAGTTCCCCGAATGCCAACGGAAAAAATTCTGCTGGCCCATGCGGATCGCTGCTGCAATTAGTGCTGTATGTCTGACTGATTATTTTCTCAACGCGTGTGTGTAAACTATTGTCTTCGCCTTTATTTACGTTCGCCTAAAATTATTCAAAGGATTTTTCTGTAATCATACTAATTTCTAAAAATTGAATGGTGTCTGTCTGTCTGTTTCTCAATCACGCAAAAACTACTGAACCGATTGAGCTGAAATTTGGCATGTAGTAAGAAAATATATCTGGATGTAACATAGGCTATATTAAAAATCCCTCAGGGCCCCCAAAGGCCCCCCCTGGTGGTCCATGCTAAGCATTGGGTTCGGTGCAGTGGTTTCATTTTTTGCTTTTTAAATTACTTTCACTCAAGATAGAGGGCTGGAATTTTTTTAATGGATGGCTGAATAAATGAAGTTTCTAATTCCTTCAATCGATTTTATTTTACGCTTCGTAATTGCCTGGATATTATGTTTATAGCTGAAAAGTCTCCCATTTGTTCTCTGAAATCAACAATAGCATATTTCCTTGACAACCAGAGATTTGAAGTTCAAAGGATATTCACGCATCTGGCATTTAAGTTTTCCTGCCGGCCCATGATATCACGTAGAAAGAAAATTTGTATAGGAAGGGCCCAGAGTCCCAATGACCCCATGATAGATTGCTTCGGGGGGTAATCGATAAATTCAATGCATATTTACAACAAGTATACTCTTCAATGTCTATTCTCAAAGTAGCTCTTATAGGGGAACTGCATGTATATGAGAGAATACTTACGTAGTAAACGATACACATAAAGTTCTTCTGTACTTATTTCAGTTACTCTACGAAATTGTTTTTCTCCAAGAAATAAATTTTTATGGATTGCTTGTAGTATTTTTGGGGAGTCGGGCGGTATGCATTTTGTGTTGATAATAATTGAGCCAGATTTCGCTTTACAACAACCAAAATTTACAACGTTTCGATAAGCTTGCACCTCCGCTTGCCTTTAGCCTTCCCGTCATTTTTTGGGCCCGATGTCTATTGCTATTACTTGAGCTGTCTCAGAATTGAAAATTCAATTACGTAGGTAACTTTGTGAACGATCGCGTATAAAATTTCTTCTTCGTAAAAATTTGGTGGAATGGAATTTGATGCGTGTCGGAGAGCTTGCATATTCCTCGAGCATCCGCTGGTCTTTTAGTCGTCCCGTCGCGTCGTCTCCCGGGCCCCATGATGTCGCGTGGGCACCGCCAAACTTGGTCGCAAAATCGGGTCTTACTTCCCTCCCGGCCCGCCTCTTCAACGCGTCTTGCGACGGTGGGAGTCGAGGGGAGGACGGCCGACACCCCATTCTCCCCTTCTCTTGGGATGTGGGCTGCGGTAATCTCTTTTTTCTCGCTGCCTCCATGGGAGAAGAAGGAGAAAAAAAGGAGCGGAGAGGCTTGAGAGAGGTTGAGCGAGTTCAAGTGGTCGCGAGTTTTATGCGAGACCTGCCCGCGTGGGATTGAATTTTTAATTTTTTTAAGGTGCGGACGGAATCGGTTGTGCTGGCAAAAAGGGAGTTGGTCCGGCACGATCTCCGTGGATGTACAACAATAATCCTGTCCTTATTTAGAGTGAAATTAGGACTGTGTGTATTAAAATGTATTCGGGCAAGATCTTGAGCTTCATAAAAAAAACCATTAAAGGAGTTACTACGTGTAAATGCTTGGGAGTTATACTAAACAAACAAGGAAGTAGCAATGATGACTAGCATGACGAGACGAGAGAGAAATTCCACAAAGTTACTTCGCCTACCATCGAGTTATTAGCAATGATGAAATTAAAGAATGTGTCAACAAAGGAAGAAAGACAATTAGATCATTGAGCTCCATTATATGGGATAAGATGCTCAAAGCAAAGAATATATAAATGTATCATTTTAATTGTATCCACAATTGAGCTTAAAGATAATAAATGAAGAAGAGTTGAAATATACTTACATAAAATAAAATAGACTTGAGACAAAGTTGCAGAATATCTAAACTGGAAAAAATTAGAAAAGAACTATTAGAAGAAAAATTGATATGACCACCGACATAATAGAGGTCGAGAAGATATTATCTTTTGTGTTCAAAGGTTGATATTTTTCTCCTTAACGATGTGGAAATTCATTTTGTGCTTACAATTGGAGAGAAAAAAACTTGCGTCTTTCCACTGATATTTAATTAAAGGTGTTACAATGGTCATAAATAAATGAATAGCAAACTTTGCACCTGAAGATGACGCCTTTGGATCGAAACTAGTGGTGCATTGTAACTTCTTTAATTAAAAATCAGTGGAAAGATACAAAGTTTTTACTCTCTCAGTCAACTCTGTATGGTTTAGGCTCATAAAACAGATGAACAACTAAGCTAAGCGAAATTAATAATGTTAACCCATTGAGAGAAGAAAGAGAGGGAGATATAGAAGAAGCTGGACGAATGATATTTAAGAGACCTTGGCTTCAAAAGAATTGGAATAAAACATGTACAGCAATAGAATTAAACTTTTGCGGAAGCCACCCACTGAGGAGATGCATACTGAGGTGTATGCAAAATTTGCAGGGTAATAATCATTTGCCTGGACTGGGGCTTGAACCAAGATCCGAATTTTTCTCGGTGAATTAAGCACATGCGTATCTCCTGAGCGTGTGGCATCTGCTGAAGTTCAACTGCTTTGAATTTCATCTGAGGTAAACACCAGTGTACTTAACAGTGGCTTTAATCTCATGGACTGTGGCACCCATCCCATCCTTAAAAGGAAAAGAGAGAGAATGTTGAAGAAGACCGGTTTTGTCCGAATAATTAACATCTCATGAATGTTGGGCTGTTGATGGAACATGGGGGTTGATTATTTGATTGGATGGAACATGGGGTATAGTGGTGATATGATCTCCTAGGAGCGTAGCATTGTGATTTCAATTGAACATCGTGCTGAGATTGGTGCTCTGTGTCTGGATTTTGATGTAAATGACTGATTTTTACCACAAATTCACACCTTAAAATTGCAGATAAATCATACTCTCTTGGTATATATGAATTCTTTATTTATAATTTGGCTCTCAAATATGCACATTGCCAGTAATCTTTGGTATCGATAGTAATACATATGTACCTTTTCATATGTGAGCCTTCAACTATCATGCCATAATTTAAAATGGACGTGTGTTTGAATTCTGAAGTTTATTCTTCTGCTGCTCTTTTATATGTTGCCTATGTGTAAATATGAGGATTGTTTAGTTTTAAATATTACCATGAAACAAGCATGTACAATTGTACATACTACAAAAATTTGTCACGACAGTAGTATGAACTTCCAACTTGGGTGTTTCACAGAGAACTTAATGAATTATACCTCTTAAAAAAGCATAATATACTCCCTCTTAATTTTTTAACTGTAGTTTTATGCATGTGTTATTGAATCACATGAATAAAAGTATTTTTTCTTTCTCTTTGCAGATATTGCAATAGATTGGTCAGACCATGCACTATGGTGGCCTGTACGGAATATGTGGCTTGGACGGACTCGTTCAACATTGGATCAGTATGGTGTTCAAGCAGATGCCCTCCTCAACTTTACCCCGATGCACAAGACCCTACGTGTTCAACTCCCTGATCTTCGCTACCTCGACTGCCGCGTAAACTACTCCATCGACACAATTAGTGCCGTTATCAACATATGCAAAGATCTTGGTAAGGAATCTAATCACATTCTGTCCATTATGGAGTTAGATCACTTGTTTTATTTAATTAGTATTGCTAGGATTAGTTGTTGTTTTGGTTTATTTTTTGGTTTGGCTTTGTCAGTCCAGCCCTTAAAAATATAACCTCTAGATTAAATGTGATAGCAGTAGCAACAGCATGCCTACAGCATTATTTCACAAAAAATCAATGGGATGCATTCAAAGCTTCCCATATTTTAGAGAACATAGTTTATAACTTTCAAGCGTCATGCTTAAAAGTCCTGAGGTTTAATGGGAGCATAATGAATTTTGTTGTGAGATCTGAACACTGGTTTGATTGTTTTGATTGGGGTTCCCCATGTCATATGCCAGCATATGTGGATTGAATAGAACAACAGTGACATTGTGAGGCCTTAAAGCAGAGATCAAGAGATTCTGGGTGCTTGCATTCCAGTTATTAGTTTTTTCAAAAAGTTTTATGAGCCTTCAACATAATACCTGTGTCCCGTAATCAATTTTTATTGTTTTAAGTCACATGTTCAAAGTAAACAATTGTGATTCTTTTTTAGAGTTGACCATTTTTAAACTTCATGTGCTGGCTGAAATAAGACAATTTAAGCTTGGTTATTGTATTGTTGGGGTCTGAAAATGGGTTTTAACTTCATTAAACAAAATGGATTTCCCATTTTAATATAAAATTTTATGTACATACTTACAAAGAATTACAGGAAAAAAGATTTTTAAGAAGCTGATTGATGATGAATTGAAAGGTATTTCCTCATGAAATACTGTCATATAGTCAATCATGTGTTACATGGGTTATATGTGGGAAAGGGTGAATATTTCTTTTGGAAGGTGAATGTTCGTTTGAATTAAAATATGTTGATTTACTAAGAAATTATTTAAATCCATATTCTTTTGTTAGTAAAAATAAAAATAATGTTCAATTTTGAGTGATACATAGATTCACTATTTTGGTCTGTAATTGATAAATTCATTTTTTTCGTAATATACCTAGCTATTCTTTCAAAGTTAGATTTTCTGTTTCACTGATATTTTTTATAAATGATGTGTGCTTATCATTCACAGAGGTTTCTTGTGTGTTTCTATATGCAGGCATCAGACATCCAGAAGAACTGTCACTTTGCAAACCTCTGGAGCCAAACCACCTCAAGTACAATTACAAGGACATGCCCAAGAAGCGGAGCATGGAGAATGGTGCACCTGGAAGGGGCCCAGCCCCCATGTCACCCGACACGAACACTTTCATCCCGGCAACGAGTAACAATGGTCACAAGCACAACGGGGATGACATGGGTGGCTCAAACAACAGCCTTGATCGAAGCCCTGCATCCCCATTCCTTTGTGCTCCAGTTTCAGGATCACATCCTCGGACACCGTCAGAAAATGCACACACAAATTCCCCAAATCACACGAACCATGGTGGACAAGGAAACACAACACCAGTGAGTCATTAGTTTTTCAGGCATTTGCTGGCTCAATTCATTAAATCCTTTTAAAAGTCTGGTTAAATTTCATAAAAAAGTTATTTGTTTTAACAAATAAACTTATTTGGTTAAACCTCTTCAAATATTGACATTTTTAACTGTGTGTAGTACCTGTGGATCTCATGGAACATGTTATTATTGGGTGTGTGTACTCCATGGTATGAGGCTAAACCTTGTGGGTGTAACTCAACTTTTTTCATAATGTCTTGTCTAAATAGTGAACCAATAGGATCATAACCATGGTTGACGAAAATTTGTATTGTGTTTTAATTACCATGGTTTGTTAAAGTAAAATAGTGTCAAAATACCAAATCTTTATATTTTAAATTTGTATAGTAATTTGGTAACCTAACTTTATTGGTTTTGCTTTTCAACTTTTAATCATAAAGTGAAAAATTATAGTTTGGAAAACAACATTTTACTTGCATGACTTAAGGGAGTTCCCAATTAAACCATGATTTCAAAGATGGAATTTTGTGTTAGTCTATCCAAGTGAGCATATTAAATATGTTCATTTGAATTATTTTTTGAAACTTGATTGATGAATCATCCTTACATAAAACACGATTCATACATGTCACCAGAGTTATGCTTTGGGTTCCTTGCGGAAAGTGCAACATAGGGACATTAACTGAGCTTTAAAACTTGTTCACTGCATGTACCTAATTTTGTATTATGGTGAGTCAGTGTACTTACTTTTGTAATTTTCCCTTGTGTGCTATTACGCGTGAGCATGCAAAAAAAATGATCAAAATATAACCTCTCCTCTAATTATGAATATTTATCTTTGCAACAATGCACTTGTTCATGCATCTACATGTGGAATCTCATGCATTGTTTCTGCAGTCCTTTCAGCTCTGTAGGTGTCCATTTAATGGCCAGAATTATTAGGGAATATTAAATAATGAAATATTCTTATCTTGTTTTTCAGAGTGGCACATGGAGAAGAAATGGAGGTGATGCCAATGGATCGATCGGCTCACCCCTTTATGGTGGTGCGATCTCTCCACCCAGCTTGGTTCTCGATGGGACACCTAATGGTGGGGGCAGTTTCTTTGAATCCTCTGCTTCCTCACTTGCCTACAGTCCAGCAACACCTAGCCCTGAGGCAAGGGCACGTCTGCTCAGGCCAAAGACATTGGTGGAGAGGGCACGGCTAAATGTTGCGTAAGTTGTTAAATCTTTAACTTTTAAGTACATAGTTATCAGTCCACAGTCATAAGTATACATAATTTCTAAGTTTGTAAAGGTTTCTCTGGTCTTGTTCTTCATTCAGTGGGATGTTCACCATTCAGTGGTTATATATGTTGTGGTGAAGAATGGTAATGCTTAGAAAATAATTGAGATATTAGCCATTTACTACATTTTTATTATGTTAAATGGAGCTGAGAATTGCTTAGCTGCCCTGGAGAATATATATTTAGCCCTGGTCTGAGGGAACTAAAAATTATTTCAAATTAGTTGGAACAGAAGAGTTGTAGAATGAACACTTACTATTATAGCCAGAATATATCTTGATATTAACCTTAAATATTCATCTGAACTTGATACCTTTCTTTAGATTCCTAAACATTGAGCTATCAATTTATGTTATTTCATGATAATTAACATTTATGTTAACATTGGAATAAATATTAACACAGCCCAGTTTAAATTAAGTGATATGTCAGGAGGGGTAGGAACACAACCCTTCAATATTTTTCTACTCTAGTGTGATCAGAAAATTAGATTCAGCATGCTGTGGCTGTACAGAGGTATTCCTGGTATGCATCTCATCTGGCTCAAGTATTTAATATCCTGAGAAGTAAAACCATAATATGATAGGTCTATTTTTAGCCACTTAGTCTGGATTTCTAAAGGCAATATTGAAAAGTGCATAAACGTTTTACATGCTGTTGCCCTCAGTGTAAACGTAGAAATACCTTTCCAGCTGCTTAAGGGCTCAATATATATTTATGATTATTCATTTTCAAACATTTCCTTCGCAGATGGTTGGACTCATCCTTGTCAATCATGGAACAAGGTGTCAGGGAATTTGATACACTCTGCCTTCGCTTCAAGTTCTTCTGCTTCTATGACCTCAATCCTAAGTATGATGCAGTGAGGATCAACCAGATATATGAGCAGGCAAAGTGGCAGCTCCTGAACGAAGAAATCGATTGCACGGAAGAGGAGATGCTCATGTTTGCTGCACTACAGGTTTGTCGTTACTTTCCCTGCATTCTTATTTAATATTCCCTTCCATCTTTCCATAATTTTACAGCCAAAACTGTAATAAGATAACCATAATAAGAGCATGATACTTGACTTCTCTTTTGCACATCTATTTTGTTGATTCCAAAATCTGATAGTATTTGATGCCCATTCATTTTCATATTTCTAAAATTTTTATTATCACTTACATCTTCTGATAGAAAAACATCCATTGTTGGTGAAATAATATTGAATTTTAAATTAGAACTATCAGATGGTAATGGACCATTTTGTTGAAATATGGGCTGATATTCCTCTAGTCATGTGGTAAAAATGTGATTATCCCATTATGTAGTAATAATTGCTCTTAATTTTTTCATCTTTCTTTGTGTCATAGTTTTGAAATGTGGTATGTAAGTGGGAAAGTATATTGAAAAACCACATTTTGTTCTAATAGTAATGTTTACATCAGAAATATTGTTCATGCCATGGTATTGCAGTCTAGGGGAAGTGCAATGCTAGTTTTTATTATGATATAGTGGTGAGCTAAAAAAAAATGACACATTCAATTAGCCTGTACATTATGCTTTTTATATTTACACGTGCTTGCTGGTAGCATCATGTGTGAGGTTGTACTTTTTTAAATAAGTTATTGTATCGTTCACTGTTGCTTCTACCTGAAAAACCAATTCTGATCTTTGGTTTTGTTTTTTTCTGAGATAATATTAAAAATTTCATCCTGTCACCTCATTAGTGCCTTCCTTGAAGTAATGGTGTATGATCTTCCTCCCAAATGTTCACAGGTTCAGGTAACGCTGCAAGCTGGAGTTCCACAGCCATTGCCTTTGGATGAATCGGGTTCCTCAGGAATTGGTGTCGATGACGACGATGAAATCGATGCTGCTCTCACAGATTTACAAGTTACGCTTGAAGGTTCTCACATAACGACTTCAATGGGAGAGCCTGGGGATATTATGCAGGTTCCAGAGCTGTATGACTTCCTGCGTTTTTTGAAGTGAGTGCCCTCGCATTTTAATTTTTTTTAGGTGTTGATTATTCCGTTCCCTCAAAACTGTCAAAATTTAATGTGTCATATAATGAAAATAAAATAAATGGCATCTTTATTGAGTGAAATTAGGTCTTTGCAGACTTATCTATCCTCAATTTTTATACATTACATGAAGGTGAATATTGTTATTTGATAATGTTGAATTGGTTTCTGATATTTTGCATTTCCAAGTATTTAATTTTTCCTTTAACTTACCTAGTCAGCTCATTTTGTAGAACAGAGAATTTGTTTTTCCGGGATGATTTATTCTTTTCATATTCAAGAACAATCAATCTCTTCTATAATATTAAAATATGGTGTTTGTTTTTATAGCCATCAGCACTGCTATTGCAGTTCATAGAGTTTGTCTGAAAGCTTGTGGCTCTTCCACAGACCTCAGTTTTTGACTTAGCAAGACCATTTAGACAATCTGTCTCTGCTGGTGAAGTACTAGTGAAGATGACCATTGGTCCATTGGTTTGGGGAAGTTTGTGTTTCGCCTCAATTCTTTGTCCCAATGGAGTAACCTCCCCTCCATTTGCTCCTTTTATGCACATCTAGGGGCTATAAGCTTTCAAACAAGACAAAATGAATGTTATACAGCTGTGATTTGTGGGAGACATGACTCATTTTTCAATGAAGTATGTACAAACCTGGTAATTAATGTCTTTTTCATTTCAGGCCTAAAAGATTCACACTCAAGGCTTTCAAGAGGTTCTGGTTTACGTGCCGCGATCTTCACCTGAGTCTCTATAAGACGAAAGAGGATGCAATGAAGGGTGCCTCACCTGCACACACTATAAATCTCAGGGGTTGTGAAGTCACACCAGAAGTAAACTTGGCCAGCCGGAAGTTTGGAATCAAGTTAGAAGTCCCTAGTTCAGAAGGAATGTCAGAAATGTGGATCAGATGTGATTCTGTGAGTGGCTCTCAAGTGGTTCTCAAACATTGTGTGTCCTATTCTGGAATTTTTTACTGAAGATACTAATTGTTTCATTAAGTCAATAATCCATCACCATGAACTCAATTGGTGTTGGAGTGTAACAAGATATTTTTTTCAATTTTTTAAACACGTTCCACCATTATTGTTTAGTTATTACCTTTGAGTGAAATATAGTGTGTAATTTTCAGCAAAACAATCTTTTTCGGTTTATAGTCATCCAGAGGTTGACTTCATAGTTAAGGTTGTGTGAATAACTTTGCAACGATTACCTTAAGGCTGTGTCACATAAAAAAGTTTCCTACTTTGTAAACATTTTTCAAGAAATATCTGATTGCTGATCAATCCCTCCTTGATCAAAATTATATGATTACATCTGCTTGTGTTCTTTGTATTCTCTTACTTTCTCATTCAATTCTGGTGTTTTGAGTTGAAGTCCACTTAAAGAGTACAGGAAATTTTCCATGTATGGCTCAGCATTGAATGGTGCTGAAGCATATTTCCTGTTAAGTCTTTCCTGTCTGGAAAGTCTTCCCCCAAAGTTGCTGATGAATCCTTTTTAATTTATTATCATAAAGCCTTTTTCTTCAATTACCAAATTGTGAAAAACTTACTAATTATAATAAAAAATTGGTTTGCCCAAATATCTGATTACATGGATGTGAGGAATATCGCAGTTGTATGTGAGCTTTGTAACATTCGTATAGCATTCAAGGTGGAAATAATTTTGCAGAATTTAACTACCCATATAATTTAAGTAAGGGGCTGTCCATAAATGATGTTACACAATTTTGGACCAAACTAGACCCCCTCCCCCCCTGTCACAATTAGTCACAAATAGTGTCCCTCCCTCCTTTAATGATGTCACAAAAATGATAAAACTTCTACTCCCCCCCACAGTCTGAGTAAAAATAAGACATAAAATGCAGTGGAAGTGTGGGTGTCACATGAAGCATAGCCCCCAGACTCCCCCCTGTCACACATTGTCACAAGGTGGTGACCCCCCCCCCCCCCCCCAATTGTGTGGACAGCTTCTAAGGTGACTGCTCCAAGTCAGTCTGTATGAAGCTTGGGTTTATTTTTGGAGAAACAAGAAATGGAAGATAGCATAAATATGGTTGCTGTTTTACTTTTCTTCACAGAAATTGGCCATTAACATTATAGATCTGATATTTTTCTCTCTCTCAAAAGGAGGAGCAGTACGCAAAGTGGATGGCTGCCTGTCGGCTAGGAGCCAAAGGACGTTCCCTTGCCGACAGCTCGTATGATGCAGAAGTTAAGTCAATCATGGCATTCTTGCAAATGCAGCGTCCGGCACCCACTCCTGCTATTAGTCCCAGTTCCCTGGACATCAATCCAGAGGATTACATTGCTCCAAGGTTCCTCAGGAAGCTTAAAGGAAAGGTTAGGGAGTATTTTTGACAATTACATTCTGCTTTGAAATGTGCGTAGAATATTATTAACTCTCTGCAGACCACACCGAGTGAACATTTAATTTTAAATCAGGCTTAATAACCAGCGTTTTGCTACATGTCAACACTGCAGCATTAATTTATTTTGGGTATCGCATAATATTGTAGGCTTTTATGGGCACACCCTGGCTACAAACTTTTAAGTATTGTAACTATCAGCATGCAAAGTTTTCATTTTTAAAGTGATTAATTTATTAGTATGATAAACCATAGTCTGTACCAACTGCAGGAAACTTCCCTGTATGTATTTAACAAAACTTTTGTCAAAACTGGTGGATTAGAGCAGTTGTGTAAGTTTTTTAGTATTTGTGCTTTTGATGGTGTCAAAGAAGGTGAATGAATTGACTGTTTTAATGATGGAAAAACCTTTATCCCTAATATTTAACCTAGTGGAAGCATTTTTTTTCATTCAGAAGCAATCTCTTCTTGTGAAAAGATATTACTGTGTTGATGATTGCTTAGATTATATTTTGTAATTCATTTCTCCAAAGTATTATAATCACCAATTCGTATTTTTTCATTTTTTGCAGCTTAGTTATTTTAGATAGCCCTTCCATGGTGTAACCTTTATTATATTTAATCATTTTATTTTTGTTGAAATATAGAAATTTTTTCTTACAGAATTGTACAGGGTGCTGTCCAGCTGATAAAGAATTGGTAACTAACCTTTCTCCAAAATATTTTTCCCCTTAGAACAGCACTATATGTCAGCGATGTCTGCACCGTCTTTTCCTGCATTCTAAGCCCTATACTCAATGTGCTGCATGCAGCATTCTTCCGTGAATGTGCCTTTATTTTACATGTTCAATTTGTGTGTGTATAGTATCCAGTGTGCTCTCTTTAGGAACGAGAACATATGTTAGATGAGCATGGTTGCACTCAGTAGCATGTATCAAATTTGCTACATGTTACATAGTCATAGCATAAAGTCTCACTATTGGAATAGTTGTACTACTTCGACAGAATTACAAATTTGTGTTGCTCCACTAATGGATGGTGGAGGGAGGAATAAAAGTGAGGGGAGGGAGACTGGGTAGTAGGAGTAACTATTGTTTATATGATTGTGTAGGAGAATTGAAGAGGGCCTTATCAAACATCGTCTTGGTCTCATCAAACCAAGGTCCTCAAACTGCTTCCCTCCTCTCTTCGGAGCTTTAATGAGTGTAAAACAAGAGTGGTTGAGGGACTTGGAAGTGACTAAAAAGCATCACTCATCTTTCAGCCAACCTGTTTTTCACTTTCTCACAATATAAAGATGCCAAAATATATGCTGATTGCTAAATGCCAAGAAAGTAGCAATGCATTGAATTGGTGCTTCAACTTTATCAAGCACCTATCACCCTTTTCTTGAATCTATGGTTGCCTTCCCCCCAACCCTTCATATTGTGGTTCCCATCTATGTGTTCTGATTCATACCTCCCCTCCTCATTCCAGATATTCCCCCTCCACTAGCCTTCAAATCAGTGGAGCTACACAAATTCTTCATTTCGTTTAACCTTTATCCACCTGAAGGAAACTTTTTCCCGCCAAAAAAAGGGCCCTGTTTATCAAATAGGAACTTAAGTGTTACACTTGGTTATGTTGCTTCAAATTGAAAGCCCAGAAAAACTCCTGCCAGCAGGACAACCAGTGAGAGTTGAAATGCTGTCTGGTAATGGTTTACCCTTTGGCTGCGGTTAAACCTGGTAATTGTAAGACTTGCCAGCCCCCGTGCTGCAAAGAAGTGAACGGTGGGTAGGAATGACATTGCCAATGGAACGTAGGAGCTACGTTCACAGCAGTCCACCAGGCGAATGTAGCTGCTACAATCACAGCAGCGAAAGGGTTAAGCAGCACTGATATTGCAATAGCAAAACTTAGGGCTGGTATTATAATATCTGGTTAAATATTTTCTCTGAATAAAAACTTATGCTAATTCATCCTCCCATCAATAACAATCTCATCAACTAACCAACAGAATGTCTGAGGTTTAACTTTGTGGAATTTTTTCATCTTTGTAAGAAAAGAGAAATAGAAATAGGATATATTAATTCTAATTTTAATTACTCTGACCTAGGTTTCAACAGGTAACCATCATTTTCAAACCTTGAAAATGATTGTTACCTATTGTAACCTAGGTCTGAGTAATGAAAATAAGTGTGGATAAAAATATTTATATTTTTCTTTTCTTAGGGAAACTTACCAATTGTAGGATGTGTCATACAAAACCTGAACTCTTACTCAACTTCAAGATAGCAAGCCTATGTCATCCAGTGGCGTACAGATGGGGGGGGGGTTTCAGTGAATAATCACCATCATCAGGCATTAAGTGAGATCTGTTAAAACAGATCTCAATGCATTAAAACAGATCTCAATTAATGCTTGATGATGGTGATTATTCACTGAAACCCGGGTCACTTAATTTAAATAAAAGGGGTAGTAGTAACAGTTATTCATTGACAAACATTATAATGGAATACCACAAAGTTAATGATGAACTAGTGAATGTTAATTTAATTATTGTTTTAGTGAATAATAATCTAAATATCATTTTATGATGATGCACATAAATATTAATGAAACCCCCCCCCCCCCCCCCCCCCCAGAAGTCATTCCTGCGTATGCCACTGATGTCATCTTGCGGTTGATATTTACCAGCCATTATAAATCCAGGCCTTAATGTGACAACTGTAAAATTGGCTACTATTTGCTGTGACAAAAATACAGTAGTTACTATATCCCATTTTTTTTGTAGAGACTGTAAAATATAGATGCTGCTAGTTTCAGTTAGGAAATATCCTTTGTAAACTGTTCTTTCAGTTCAAATCATGAATAATTATATTACTATCAAATTGCTACTTTGTTCTGATCCTATTTTATTCACCTGGTATCCAATGTTGTTCAGGATTTTGTCATTAAGTGCACACTTTTTCACTATGCAATTCTCATATTTGTGATGCTGGTTAAAAATTTTCGCTCTGGATTTGACATTACTGTAGCATTTTGATCCTTCAAAGGTTACTCACCACTTAACCTTTAAGAGCCGGATTTAAATGTCCAAAAGTCGACCTTCACTGCCGGATTTAATTCCGGCTCTTTAATTTGTTCTTGTTCTTCACACGAAAAACGTTAATATCTCAATAACTACTAAAGATAAATTGTTGAAATAAAAAGCGCTATTTAGTTAAATGTTCAATGCAGACGCACGTGAAATCTCATAGCCGTGAACAAATTACAAAGGATTTGAAAAAATATTTTTTTGGGAACAAAGTTAAAGTATTTTATTCAGAGAGGTGGATATATATGATGTAAATTATTTCAATGGATGTATACATAATGGTATTTGATGAAGTTTTAAATTTTTACCATCGTATGGTACTCCTTGAAACAGTTATAGGTGCATAGCCCTACTTTGCTCACTCCGCACTTCGTAATGCTACGCGTGTACAATCCCTTCTCAGAATACACTCTGCACCTTACGCGGTTCCCTTTCACTGGCCAGTGTGTATTATTTTTCGCCTCCAAGCGACGCAGTTATCGTCCAACCGTGCTACTGGGCCTCTCTCTCCCTGAGCGGTGAGGAGGAAGGGCAGAGGCCCCTTTCTAGATCATTTGCCTTATCAGAGAAAGCCGAAACTGCCGATGAGTCATCTGGCCCCCGCAAGACGTAAGCAACACGTGGCTGTTTAGGATGGTTACGTTCAATAGGTGAGCGGAGATCATTTGTGTCCACTTCCAGCTAAGATGACTAGTATCGTAGCTCGTTCCCATCCTATCGCCTTTGTCTACATATCCCATGTGTGCATTGTAGTCATCTACGACGGTCGGCTTCAAATTTTTTCCTTGTTCATTGCAGAATTTATCCTCTTCTGGGGAACAATGTATGTTTGTCGGTATCAATACCTCCCTTTTATCTTTTTATACTATGGATGTCAAATCATTTCTCACGCGTACCCGTAAATCTCCCCGCTTCATTTTAGGTCTCTGACCGTAAAAATTTCGTGTCATGCCTTTGCGGTTTTGTCTTACCATACCACAACAGAAAATTTCTTTAGTCTGCAGGTTGTAAAAAATGGCTGGAGAGGAAAAAAAGTTGTTTGTACAATTTATGGCAGACCCCTTCCACTCTCCTTGTCAGCGCCCTCACAGTCGTGTGCGTAGCTGACATGTCCTGCGTCGCAGTCAGTCGATCCTATCCTCAGCACACTTTCATGTCATAAGTGTATCCAGTTTTGTCACACAGTTTATAAATGTTTTCTTCCAAAACGTTTATGCTTTTTCGGTATATACTGCCGGAATATCACCCGACTTTTGAAAAGCACGATAATTTCGTCTATAGCCAAGAGCTCAGCAGGATTATAATACTTGGCATAGCTTTCATTGAGCTTATCGAAAATGGTCCTACTTTTCCACAGTGTGTCTTAATTTTCGTCATTTTGGGGTGGTTTAGAATTAGGTATCAGCAAAGTGGAAGATTCTAAAGATGTGGATGAATCGGTCTCATCTCATTGTGTTGCTAAAAAATGGAGTATGAAATTTGCAAAGCAAAGTCTCCGTCTCATCCTCCAGCGCAGTAAGATCTGTATCCTCGTCTTCCGACGAAGTGTCCGACTCCACGGCTTCTGAGGAAGAATCCAAAAAATTTCCTGCTCTCTCTCTATCTCGGATAATTTCTGCTTAGGAGTCTCACAATAAATAACAAAAGTTGTATATATTTTCACAAGCATAATGCGATAAAGGAAATATGAACTGGATATCAGGAGTTAGTGAGTTATTACCAAAAATGTCACAATTCCTCTAAAAAGTTCGATATTTCTTAGTGAACAGAGCAGACAAACAGACAAAAGAGCGCACTCACCAGAAAATTGAGACAGAATGAAGTTTAGTTTGAGTCCACTCGAAATGTGGTAAAGGAATATAACATAACTAAGAAGGAATGCATCTTGCAGTCACTCCCTTTATTGCTCACGTGCCGGCGGCACCCGGCAGCCAAGAGAGGGAGAAGGTTCTTCGTTTTCCCTAATTCCCCCCCTGGCCCGAGATGGGGGCTTTGACCTTCGAAGGCCCTGTTCCCCTCCCAAAAGGCAGGCCCTTTGTCAGCATCTGGATAGCATTACTGCCCCCGAAGGGAAGAGAACGTTATCTTGGAGAGAGAAGGAGGTCACAGTGAGCCATCAAAATTGGAGCCACCGCCAATGTTTATGAGGGTTTGACTGCTTTAAACCAAACACAAGACTTGGAATATTATTTTCTTATTGCCTGTGCGAGTAAAAAACAAAAAAATAGAAGTAATAATTGAAATACGGAACATAAATAACAGATTGAGAACGCATCCAAACGTGACTTGCCGCGATGCTGTGCCATGCAAAATATTTGCACCGCGCGTGATCATTTACATGCAAAATTATTAAAATAAGTTGTATTTAAAAATCTAAATACAACACTACTGTATTAAAAAGACATCTTTCTACAATCCTAGAAAATTTCGCTCCGTTAAGTTGAAATTCATTTAAGTTGGAGCCGATCAAAGTTAGCGTGCCAGTATGGGCACGTTCTGCACCGAGTGGAGCTTTTTTCCCGTGCCCGTACGGGCACGCCTGGCGTTTAAAGGTTAAACTTAGTATTATTCCACCAAAACATAGTTAATCTATGATTTGAGCACTCCCTGAGGTTTATCATTAGTCGCATTATCAAGCATTTTGTAATTTTGGCCTCTAGTATTGGTGAGTGTTGGATGATACTCCATTCTCACAAATATTTTTAAGCCATGGTGACCAAGATGTGGGCCACGGCCTAGTATGGTGATTGGCAATGCTAATTTACATATGTACCTATATCTGTTTTACAACACTTGTTCACATTTACTTGTACACTTGGGTTCACATTTAAAGTAGTCTTATGCAAAAACTAATGGAAATACTTGGGAATAAGAGCAAGGAAAATTACTCCAAATGCAATGAATAATCCTAAAAAATTATTGAGTACAGAGCATGGATTATATCGTGGGCGGCTAGTTATTTTCTTCCAAAATTTATTTTAAAGGTTACTTTTCTTAGTCAAAAGTGAAAGAGTTTTGTAAATTTTTGGTCATAACACCAATCCCAGATTCAATCGCTTGCCTATTAAAACTGAAATTTATGAGGAGCTATGTGCCTAATAGTGTCTTAATTACAGCTGGAGTTATATCCTTTTAATCCTTTATCATTGTAAATTTTCATTGCATTTAAGTATTTAGACTAGAGTTATATATATGAATATAGGTTCATAATTTACCCTTGTCTACAAACAGAATTTTAAAACTAGCTGAATTAAATTAGCTTGCAACTTTAGTTACTTCTCTTAAGTGTTTAGTGCTTCCTTTTCTTTCATCACTTTTATTTGAAAAACTTTACCACTAGAAAGTTAAAACTTGGGGAAAGTGCACTTTGTGTGCATTTTAACAGTGTTAACTGATTAGAATGGGCAAATAAATGTTAAATATAATATTCCAGCTCTCCATTCCACCTAATTTGTGTGTATATGTCTGTAGAAAAATGTTCAGTTTTTGCAAGATGAGTGTCATGTGTAATGAAGCATGTGTCCATGAAATTTGTTATTGCATGGTGTAAATATGTTGATGCATTAATCATTTTTTAAATTTTAAAATTCTTTTTAGCTATCAGGAAATATCTCTTTCTGAATAAACTTTAAATTGAATACAAACATCTAAATAAATGTAAGCCATCAGTTCAATAATGCTGTAAAAACCATTAGCAAAGTCATATTCTCTTTTTATGTAAATTCTGTCAAATTAGTTGGTCCATGGACAATAATGCAAAAATCCGTATAGAATAAGATATAAACTTAGAGGCATGGTTCCATTCCCCGTACAGAGAACAATTAGGTATTTGAGAATGAGGAATTAGCTCTGACATTGCTGGTCTCAAGCCTAGATGCTTACGCATATTTTTCCTCCTTTAATGTAGTGCACAATGAATTCTTACATTTTCAAGAAGTATATACAATAAGGAAGTACATAGTTATAATGAAGAATTTGTAATTTCAGTTAACAAAATCCAGTTAAATTTGCACATAATGCTAATTAAAAATTATCATTTCTTGCCCATGTTTTCATAGGTGAGTAATTCATAGTGTTTTCTTAAACCTTTTAATGTACACATGTGTTTGTGATTAAGAGAACTAGCTTATTATCGCAAAAATGGATTTCCTCTCCTCATCTTCGATATACCAGAGTAATGGCATTGCTTATTTTAATGTGTGGATGTGTACTTTTGAATTAAGATGGCTGTTTAGTTTTCTTTGTACTGTTGGTTCAAAATCATTTTATGGTTTGAAGTTAAGTGCTTTCTATGACTTTTCAACCAGAGTAGAATAAAGATCTTTAATATGTTGTCTTGTTTTTATTGACAGCTGATTCAGAGGATCCTTGAAGCTCATGGCAATGTTAAGTCATTGTCTCTCACAGAAGCAAAGATGAATTTTGTTCGGGCATGGCAGTCTCTTCCTGACTATGGTGTTTCTCTCTTTGTTGTGAAGTTTATGGGCCATAGGAAAGAGGAACTCCTGGGGGTTGCCTTCAATAGGCTTATGCGTATGGATATTACTACTGGTGATCACTTGAAGACGTGGAGGTTCAACACGATGAAGGTAAGCAACTTCTAAAATTAGTGAATATTTTAAATGGAGATTGTTCTAGTCAAGTTAGAAAAATATTTTGATGCATTATTAGGATGAATAGGATCTGTTCATGAGAGCAGTGGTTTCATTGAAGCATGACTTTGTCAAAGCAAGTGCCATCTTTTATGTACCTTCATGGTACATGACAAATAGTTCCTGATAAATTCTTTACAAAATTACTTTAGAATTACTAATTCTAAATAGCTGAGTTGTTTGTGCATTGGCCCAGAAAGCCAAAGGTCCATGGTTTTATTCATGGTCCAGGAAACTTTTTTCCTCTTGCAATTTTATGCACATTCTTTGCTATCCATGGTGTCAGTTAAATTTGTACTTTACCTGGGATTACCTAAATACTTTTATAAAATGCAAATGGAAATCTGTTAAAATGCGAAAGGATTTTCCAGTGGATCTATGCAGGTGGTGAGGAGGTGGCAGTATGGGGGCACTGTGATGCCATGGAAAGAAAACAGGCTTGCCTATATGGTAGACTTCTGAATTAGGCATATTACGTACTCCTTGGTTGTCACGATTACAAAAATTCCATGAAACCTAGTCTCAAGAAATGACTGAATTCACTAGTGGAGGATCATTACATGTTGTATATGTTAGTTGGTTATCATATCACTCCCTATTACTGAGTGCTCTGTTGAAAATGGTCTATTTTTAGCACAGTTTACATTTTTTCCAATATGATTGGTATCAACTGTGCAAACAAATGTTTGCCCCACATCTCTCTCTATCTTTCAAGCACCAAATGTAGGAAACTGAATTTCTTTATCTACTAGACTTCATTTCAAATATCTTTGTGCTTCTGATGCCAATTGTGGCCGAAGAAGCTTCCTGACAGCAACGTGACTTGGGAAGGGCCAATGGGAAATAAGTGGGCAGAGTGTAGCCTCCAAAACATTTAGTCGCCCTTAAATCTCAATCATGTTCACATTGCACTCCTGTGTGCTGTGTTTCCAAAGGTTATCGCTAATCTTTGCTCGACCCATCAGAAGCTACGAGCCAAGGTCATAGATACATAGGCCTTGCTACAAGCCTTTCACTCTTACAGTGCATATGGCAATAACTATTCGAGATCCCACTCCTCTCTACATACTTCCCACCCATAGGGATTAGAGGCGCTTGGACCTTCATGAGGCGTAGCAGGAGCAAAAACATATTTGAAATGAACTTTAGCATACAACCTTGGGGATGAAACCCCCAGCAATCTTTAAACATATTCTCTGCATTAGTGTCCACGTCTCTTAATAAAATTTTGTGTATATTTACCAATTGAGCCAACTTTTTTCCCTTTTATTCTTGCAGGCGTGGAATGTGAATTGGGAGGTGAAACACATGATGGTTCAGTTTGAGGAGGGAAATATCATCTTCAGCTGTTTGTCTGCTGACTGCAAAGTCATTCACGAGTTCATTGGTGGATACATATTCCTTTCTATGCGCTCCAAGGAAGCAAACCAGGCTCTTAATTTGGAAATGTTCCACAAACTGACTGGAGGATGGTCTTAAACCTAGTTGAGTTGTGTGTTTCCAAGTCATCCTGGGAAGTGCCTCATTTGCGTTGTTGATAAAGCCCGGTAGGCTGCATGGAACGTATTTTTAGAAGGATGTGTATATGTGTACTGTCATTTAATTTGCATTTTGGTTGATGGATGATGCCGAAATGCAGCAATACTCACGGATGAGTATTTAATTGTGTATAGCTGTGGTTTTTCTGAAGAATAGTGTGCTTAAACTAATTAGTCGCAGAGATGGTCTTCAGAAAGATGAAGCACAAATACATCTTTGTGCTTCAATGCACAATTTAAAAGTGCCTTAGAGAAATCAATAATATAAAGCCTTGTACCATTGATGCCATTTCCATTTGCACAAAATTCCAAAGTAACCTGATTAATCAACTGTAATGTTTATTGAAAGCTTTTCATATACTTTATAAAATGTTGACCATATTTTTCACAATCAAAACATTTATTACAAAAATTAAACTATACCATTGTAACAAATCTATATATATATATATAAATATTGTGTACTATTGCAGTTTTATTGTTATAGTTATAGACATGAAGAACATTTTATGAATTTTAAAAGAAAATGTTATTTCTACCATATGCTCTTGCAGTTTTAGCCCCATATATTTTTTATTCAAACTATTAAAACTGTGAATGTTGTAATGCCAGTTTTGTACTGATGCCATTACAGTGTTACGTACATATGTACAAGAATACATATTTATACATTTGTGTATATGCATAATGCCTTCCAAGGGTGCCATTTGTGACCTTTACAGCAACCACTGTACCACCAAATAGTTATATGTCGAGGACATTTTGTATTTTATTAGTTTGGAAATGAAGTGTTGTATATAATATGAATTGAGTGTGAATCAGGGGACAAATTCTAAATCAATATTGGTACACTTTTGTTTATAGCATTTAAATGCTACCTCTGGTAGCATTGTACATATTATCATAACTGGTTTTAGGTTTCTTTTTGTTTCCTGATACCATACAAGAGCACAGTTGAGCATTGTGAGAATCGACAAATTTGACTATGTAAATATGTTTTTCATGGAATTTTAACTGAAGTCTTCCACCCTTGGCATCCCATAATTTTTATATTAAATGCTTTGCTGTGAATACAGTATTTCATTTGAATTGTTTGCATGTTGTTTTTACAATACAAATGGTTTTAACTATTAAACATATTCTCTACCAGTCAATTTATCTTGCATTATTCAAATGCCTTATTAACCCTTTAGCTGCAGGGAACAAGGTTATATGTTTACCAGGGTGACCGTAGGAGACAAATTTGTGTATATTTGTCAATATTTTTTACCTCTCTACCCTATTCTAGTCCCTATGTAAGTTTTCTAGGCACCTAAGCCTTCCTTCCCAAGTTTTGAGTGGTCCCACTTTCATATTATTTTTGTTTAGGTTTCTCATTACATTGTGATTTTGGATGGACATGTATTTATTGGTTGAGGTAAGTGACTGCAATGCTTTATTACTTTAGATTAAGAAACTATGGCTAAAAATCAGGAAATAAACTTATTTTTTGTCAAATGAATCAGAAAACAGAAAGATAAGTAAAATGTCAATTGCATACATATTCAATTAAAAATTCCTTTTAAAATAAATCTATTCTAGGAAAAAGGTCCACTTGGATTATTAAGGATTAGTGCCTGCTACTTCCTTGCCTGTGCTAGAAGAGGAGAATACTCCCTTAATTTTTCTCCCATAGTAGTTTGGAAGAAATGAGTCAGCCATGGCTGAAGGGTTCATCTACCGTATTTGCACGAATCTAATCCCTTTTTTGGAAATCCACAATGGGAAAAATTCATGGATTTTGCTTCCAATTTTAAGATGAACCCACTTTTCTTCGGAAGCCCGTAAGGGAAAAAAACATCGTCTTAGATTCGTGCAAAAACGGGAAGTTTTTGCACGAATATTGTTACATCATTAGTTTCTAGTTTCCAGTCGATCACATCATATATTTTGATCATTTTTGTTGAAAATAAAACTAGGCATTCAGGTAATCATAATGATGGAGGGGCTCTCATCGTCAGTGCTATGCTTCTCTCATTTTGCTAATTTTTACTTGAAGTCATAAATAATGCGTCAGTAAAAATGGGAAAATGTTAATTTTGTTCGTAGTTTTCTTAAATTTCATCATTTAATGAAGCTGTATGTCTTAAATATCAAATGTACAATATGATTCTCCAATCACAACTTTCTTAACTTGTTTGTGTCAGTATCATATTGAAAAGGTGTTATTAATAGTAAACTCAACCTGTTTGACTGTCCTCATTTTTTAACAATACTGAGGAAGAGATTCCTAAAGCTATTCCCTTAAATGTTGACTTTGGTTGTCAAACTGGGCTTGCATCCCTGTAGTGGCCTAATTGACATAATTGTACACGTTTCATTGTAACTCTCCCATTATTTTTTTTAGTAACCAATCTCCTATGAGAAAAACTTAATTCTTAATTTATATTTTTGGTTGTGTGAATCTTATGATTACTGATGAGTATGCCCTGCCTTTGTTCTCACGTGTTCTTGTCAGTTATTTCATTTAATCTCCCCATATTTACTCTGATTTTAGCCAGCCATTTTGTACTGACTTTATTGGTTAGTTGATTCAAATACAATGTTTGAAGAAGACCCAAACTACATGGGATTTATTCCTCAGATTTTAGTTGGTACTGTTAACTGGTTAAAATGATGAGAAAACCACCTTTGATAATTCCACAAACTTCATTTGTGGAATTAACAAAGGTGGTTTTCTCATCATGGATATCCATAATTTCCACGAGGTCAGGCCTGAGATCATCAGTTTTATGGTTAAAATGGTTTCAACGAGTGTAGAGTGCAAATAGAATTTCTTTCAAAACCATGAAAATTTAAATGAATGCACATTTTGTCAAATTTGTTTTTATTTCTTCAAAGAACATAGTTTATCAACAAATAGCATACTTAAAAAATGTCAATAACACTTGAAAATGGGGTATATGAAATAAACTGCCTTAAATGATGCCTAAAATGGGCCAATTGCATGAATTGAAAGATATGAAGTCAGTTTTTAATTCATTGGAAGCACACAGTTGCTTCCATCAGTCATCATCGTCTTCTTCATCATCATCCTCTTCATCTTCCTCTTCATCTCCTTCTCCCTCTCCTTCCTCCTCTTCATCCTCATCCCCTTCGGACCTCTTCCTCCTCATCTCCTTGGCTAGCCAAACTTCTCTCTCCTCAGCAGTCGTTGGGTCTGTTACCTCCATTGCCTCTGGTCCCACTACGTACTCAAACTGAATGGGTGGCATTGGCGGTGGGGTATAGGAATAAGCTGAGTACTTATGACCCCACCCAATGTACAAGTTCTCAAATTTTTGCGGAGGTCTGGAATCATAAATTTAACAATGCATATTTGCCTCTCTTGGCTTTTTCTGAGGTTTGCCTTATTTAAATGACTTATACTTTGCTTAAATTACTTTTTCAACAACCTCCATCATAGTTCCATTAGTTCTTGGTACAATAAGGATAGAGTAAATATTAAAATGTTCTCAAAGATTAATGTGTGCATGTTGGAAAAATAGTTATAAAAAAACGAGGAGAGATAAAATTTTTAAAATGGTCACATTCAACTGTCAATACAAGTAGGTATGCAAGTGCATGCGAGAAATAGATTTTTTCAAAAATGATCATGCAACCATTTTATTTTTCATTGGGTGGTTCCATAAGGAATGACTTATTTGCCTTTCTTGTCCTACAATGGATTTTAAATTGACCTATAAAAATAATCTTGGACCATATTCTTACCCTGCAGTGCAATATGCAGTTGCACCTGGCCATATGTTCGATCTAATCATTGCAAACGCATTGTCTCCATCCAACTTTGAAGAGAGTGTTGAACTCCATGGATTAATATCCTCGGTGGTGGTGTCTTCAGAGAGTGGTGTAAGGAGGGGAGGCCCAACCTCTGGCTCTTCCTCCTCCTCCTCCTCTTCTTCCTCTGATTCGTCAGATTCTTCCTGTGATCAAATCATTTAGGGGAGGAAAATAATTAGAAATGTTTAGCCTCACTCAAATTTTTCTCTATGAATGTGAGCAACATTTTATGTAATTCACACCTTCTCAACTTCTTTCATCATTCATCGAAATGCATAAGGAGATGATTTACCCATTCAGGCACTCAATGGATATCACTGGAGAAATAAATATCACTTGCCTTTATCATTCAATGGCTTACGTTAATTATGGTGTTCCTTGAAGTTATCTCAATACAGTCATTACTGTTGATAGATACTGCACGTGTAATCATGATACTAAGGAACTCAATGAGTGACTTAATTGGTCTTTACCAGTTTCTTCCCTGTCCTAATCGTATAGGCTATTTTGTGAATGGTAAATCTTTCTAACTCTGGGAAACTCAAGTGCATTAAACAAGCTCACATACCTCATCCTCTGCATTTTCTTTGGGATTCCACCATTGAGTACGACCTTGCTGGAGGATATGTTGACTATGATGAACCCAGAATGCCACGGAAGGATCAATGAGATCGGTGAGCGTCACAGGTTCGAATTCTTCATTTTTCATTATTTGCGACCTTTCTAATCAAGAAAATACTAGAATAGTTTATTCAATTACAAAAACAGAGTTATATTTAATATGACTTCTTTTCATCTACTGCTTCTCTGAGTCATAAATTTTCTGACATCAAAGAAATGAAGTTTTAATAGAAAAATTTAGATATCTACATAGCCAGTGTGAGGCCTCTCTTAAATGCTATGTATTAACTCTGTGATAAGATGGCTAAATATGATTGTAATGTGTTGCAAATTTTGCAGGAGAGCAATTTTAAAGTTTATTTGGTTATGAAAAATCAGAATCTCAAAGTTTAGGTATTACCTTTTCGTAATAGATGTAAAAAACTGTTGTTATATTTTTTTAACTTTGCAAATCCAATGGTATTAGCACTACGAATCCAACGGTATGCATAACTTTAAAAAAATGGGCATATCATATTTAGCCATCCTACCACAGAACTGTGTATGACTCAAGCCTAGATAGTCATAGATGTAGTATGAATGTATTTTGATTATTGATGACGTCAGGATTGTGATCCTACCCCTGACCTTGAGTGATGCATAGCATGTTCACAGTGGGCTTCTTAGCAGAAAAGTATGGGGAAGATTTTAAGATGTGTCTCGCAGAACAGCATATGCTCTATCATTGAATTTGATAACTGTTGACCGAAAAAAGATAATAATTTAAATCTTCTAGATTAATTATTTACCCCTTCAAACTACCTAATGAAAATGTTCAATCAGACAATGCAAACACTTGCCCAGACCAAAAGTTTAGTATGCAGAATGCTTAAATGTCAAATGGGGATAATTTTTACTGTAAGGAATGAATCGAGATCCCAAAAAACCTGTGCTAACACCAAATAAATATTAAATGAGAAAATTAATTCTGGAGCCGATAAATAATAGTAATTTGTAATAACTTGTAATTTGTAGTATAATATGGTAGTTAAATATATAAGGAACCCGGTCGTAGTTATAAATATTTGGATACTTAAGTGTGGCCTGCCCCCTATCAACGTAAGGAAGACCCAGGTGCTATATATAGCTTCTGATTGTGAGAGTAATCTAATTTACTCAATAGGTACATTTCATCATGTTTCATAATAAATTTTTCACACATATTGGAAATTATCTTGAACTGTCACTTACATGAGTACCTGCTGCTAATTGGTACCTATATCGCCATAGTTAATGAGCTTTAAGATACATATGACAAAATATTCTGTTGTATTTAATGAAACATAAAGATTCAACTCATTACCATTTTCATCTTCATAGTCTTCATCTTCGTCAAATACATAGTACTCCAAGGGTGAGATTTGTGTACCCGCTGAAATACGAGCTATTTGTGCTCTTAGGTAGTTCAACTCCTTGCCTGGAAAGGGAGGATATGTTGCCACCTGTAAAGCATAGGATGAGTTCAATGAGCAATTGCTCAACCTCCATTATCATTCTTCAAATACCTAACTCTGGTTGCCTATGCTGTGCATTTTATTTCTTAGATTTTAATGAACATTTACATATCAAGAATGTTTAAATACCATGTGTATCTATCTACAGTAAGCTCCCTCATGATCGGCCACCAAGGAACCAAATCCTTGGCTGGATTAACACATGACCAGTTAATCTAAATAATTAAAAATGCCATTTCAGAGCTGAAAATTAAATGATGTTTTTCTGTGGTAATTTTCCACCATTGAAATGGATTAGCTGTGTTTATTAATTCATGTATTACACTGGAAGCATTGAATTTTTTTTTACCATAGCTCTGTCAAATTAGACCCTCAGGTAACTTGTGAGATTCACCCTCTGGATTGGATCAAGTAATGAATGGTAAAAGCAATATATGTACCATACCGAGAAAAAGAGGGAGAGTATGTAGGTCTGCCAACCGCCCTCAATTTTTTGAACATGTCATCTTAAAAGCAGCATGGTCTAATAATGTGGGAAAGGGGAAATTCATGTAATGTTTCTAGTTAGGGCTCTTAAACTTTGAACCATTTTTATCTTGATAACTGGTTTAATTATAATTCTGCTATAGTTAATTTTGCCTCAATAACCTGGATAATAAGGTGCCTGGCTGGAAACAAAAGTTGATGAGCTTGAATCATACTGAAGTATTTTATATTGTGTTTGGCCAAGGATTAAATTCTGAGATTAGATTGTGTGATAAAAACTTAGTGGTAAGGGAGCCTAAAAAGCGATATATACTCGCCACTATGTATTTGGAAACCTGTACACCGAAAAGTAAAAAATTAAAAGGCAGAAAAACAGCACCTCATGGTATATTAGGCATAGGAGTCCTCAAAAGTCCTAGTTTTTTAAACCAAATGTTTTCATTCCATAGACATAAAGTTGGTGCATCAGCAGGACATTAAGGTAGCATTCACTGTGCAGTGAGTGAATTGGAATATGAAATAAGAAATGTATAATTTGTTCCTACTTCTCTATCCAAGTGTCCAGTAAATGCCACTTTTATCTGCCTTGCAACATTAATTTCAGCTGGTGTAACTTCTGGTAGCTTAATCCATTCTTCACTAGGATCACTGCACACATAGTAAACCTGGAAGATTGCACAAACTATTTTAGAGGAAAATTCAGTTCCTTTTCAAGGTAACACATGCAACATTGTAACACATGTAAGGAAAGAGGTAAATGATTGGTGACTGCATTTTTCAGTAGCACTGCAAGTGCAATACATAATCTGTACTTTGAATAGAATGTTACACTGTGGCCCCCTTGGCACCTTTCCTTAAGAGCACACTAATGCCTGTGCTGCGTTTCTCTCCATCCTTCCTCCCATTCCCTTACCAACCTACTCACCTGTCCTTACAGGTGTAAATGACCTCAGCAATCAATCGCCTCCCCAATATAGCCTACTAACATAGATGATCAATTTGAATATAACCCATGGGGAGACATATCATATTTCCTGTGATATAGGCAACCCATAATGTCTCATAGGTACATACTTTTCACACAGTGGAAGTATTAAATATGTATTTGCTTTGATCCCAGCTGAGGGTATGCACCCTTAGAGATAAGTCATTAGTTGCTCAAAAGCATACTCGAAAAAAATATGGAAAAAGAACTATTTACCACCCTGCAATCTTCTCTTAATCCCAATAGTTATTTTTTTTCTGGCTCGACACCATATCTTGTCAACCCCTCATGACCCCATTCACCATTTTGGTTTGGTTTTTGCAATTTGTGGAAGCAATCGACAGCTGAGGTAATTTGCACCATTATGGAGAGGTGGTAGGGTTGAGGAGAGAAGGATCTTTGGTGCATGAATGACGGGTGGAGAGAAACCCAGTGTTGGCAATTAGCCTGCTTTTAATGAAATGCTCTAAGAGGACTGTGGTTTAATGTCGTATCCAATGGATAGAGCACTGAACTTGAAATGCTCTTCCAAAGCATCAAAGAAGGGATTGTGATTTCCCTGAAAAATCTCTGACACTTCTGGGATTTGTACCCGGGGATGGGAAGCCAGTACCCTAGCCACCAAACCAACTCTATCACACCATTATGGAGCATCCTCCTCTGTTTAAAGGGCTACTTCTATCTTTCTCAAATGTGACTGTTTTCTCTCAGTACTTGACTCTGTTTTTGACTATTTTATTTAGCTCCATAAAAGCCTTAATCAATGTATTTAGATTTTAGTTTAGTAAAAGAGGGATTTTGAAGCAAACCTTGGTATTGAGTCCAGTTCCAGGTTCCTCTTTTTTTATCTCAAGAGTTTTCATTTCCGGCACTTTAGGGAATGGGGGTACTTTGACTTTGGCAAAAATCCCTACTCGTTCAATACTTGTTACATCCGGTCGAATTTCCATTTCCGGCTCAACACTCTCATATTTCTCTTCAGTTTCATCAAGGGTTGTTTCTCCTTTTTCTTCCTCCTCTTCTGTCTCCTCAAATGCATCAGCTGATAATTTCACTTCTAGGATATGGTAATTCTTTTCCATGCCAAAAATTTTCCCCCAATACCTTTAAATATAGAAATTAACTCATTCAATGAATTCATGAAATTGAATTTGTGTCCTCCAAATTCATGAATTTAAGTCCTCCAAATAAACTTTGCAAGACACAAACATGATGTAGGTACATTTATTTCTACCAACAGAAAACACCATTATTTGTCCACTCAGTATGAATGAGTTACATTCCATCTGCCTTTGTTGGATGGGTGAATTTGTTTCTGAGTAAAAAATATTCTTGAGGCACCTGTCATAGAAGTGAATATCTCTTGTGCTTCCAACCAGTTCAGGTTCTCCATCTCCGCAGACATTACAATGGAGGGCTTTTCCATCATCCTGTGGGGATGGAGAACCTGACCTGGTCGTAAGCCCGAAAGAATTTCACTTCAATAATTTACTGGGAAAGTATCAAATCGTACATCACCTGCCATTATAGTTAGCTGTTATCAACTGTCAAATTTACACATGCATGTAAATAAAGTCTCCGGAAACCCCAATGTATCCCCACGATGACTAAAGTTTATCTGTCAAAACCTCAGTTAAAATGCTTTTCAAGATAGTTCGTGAGAAAATATTACATACACTGGGAATTTTATAACATAAAAAGGAATTGCAGCGGCTGTTTTCATAAAATGATGCAAGATGTGATAGGTAGGTACTACTTCCTAACACCATGACCATATTTTTGTGATAGGAGTGAAATAGTAAGGAGAAAGAAGATGTAATATCCTTGACTCCAAAAATGAATTGTGTCCATTCCTACAACAGTTCATATATCCAGGCATGTCTTCCAAGTCATTCCACTTCCTAGACAATTCATTGTCATGAACATAATTGGATAAATTGCCACAAAAAAATCATTAATGAATATTGGTTCATTCATTCATGAGCATAATCATTTGAGCTAAGGGATATTATTTACCTGATTTTTTCAAATTCATTCAGTTGTTTTGAGAAGGCCTTTATTGATTGCCCAAGACAAAATATTTCATGTTTTGGGAGGGTAACTCCCATTTGTTCAAAATAATAAAAGTTTTCTGAGAGGTTTTGCAATGGAGGTTCAGAGTCCTCCTCATCTTCAGCTACTGCCTTTAGTTCCAAGGAAGGAGGCTAAAGAGTAGAAATCATTTTCTCATAAATTTTCATTAAAAAACTTATAATTAATTAATACACTCAGAAATTGTCATAGGAAAAATCCATTGGGCATGGGAATCAAACCACAGACCTTAGGCTTGCAGGGCCAATGTATGGACCACCACAGTATCCAGCATTGTTTTGAATACTGTTTTGAGGCACCAATTTCCCTTTGAGCATCTGTACATGAGTGGAAATATAAACCACAAAATAACTTCAGTCCGTTGACCCACTCCTATCGCCCAAATATTAAGTACACATCTAATGTTTATAACAGATGAAATGGATGGCGATTTGTACCCTTTTCTATGACCCGGTATAATTAGTTAATTGAAAGATATGGATAACAATCGTGTTAGATCTATTAACTGGAACCATAAAACAGGTGAGTACCAAATTAATTCTGGTACTTGGAAAACATAACAGGGCATGATATGTTTTATTCTTTAGTACCTCTCACTTATTCAGTCCAATTAATACATACACTAGTGTACATATTCTAAATGTTTGGAGCAGCCTTATATTTGATGTTTTGCATAGCTAATTGTAAGTCGAAAAGAGGTTGGTGATCATAGCTCGCTTAACTATAAGGAAATTTAAATAGCAAACAAAACAATATTGCCACATTTCCCGATATGTAATGATGACCTGAGGTCATTGTATCCTGAGGTATCCAGCATCCCAAGTCTTTGGTTCAAGTCCTGGTCCAAATACATTTTTCCTCATGATAGTTTACACTCAACAAATAGATGTAATATTTGGCTTAGGTTTTAAATAACTCAGTAAAATGCATACATCACTGTAATAATTTCCTACAGCATGAATAAACTTACTATTTGAAGTAGTTTAGAATATTTCACTGCAAAATCAAGATCAAACGGTGGTTGGTATTCATCTTGAAATACATATAGTTGTTGGAAATATTCTTCTTTCAATTTCCTACTATATTCTTCAATATGGTCCACTGCATTTGGAGGTTGTTCAACAAGAATTTTATGAACAAGTGCAGTCAGGTGGTCATACCTTACAAGGAAAAATTATATCTATCAGTTTTTTTCACGAAGTTGTCAAATTGCTTAATAGCTTTTGCAGTAGGTACTTTATCAACTATATCAACAAAATAACCTTTACCCAGTGGCATACAGACAGGGGTGGGGGGTTTTAGGGTTTAAACCCCCCCCCCCAAAAAACATGTTTACCTGAATTCGTAAATTATCACTTCTATCGCTTGGCATATGCTTAACGCTTTAACGTTTAAAGTATTGTTGAATTGTCTTCACAAAAATAGAATGTTAATTTAATCATTGTTTTAGTGAATAATAATCGAAATATTATTTTATGATGATGCACATAAATATTAATGAAACCCCCCCAGAGGGAAATCCTGCGTATGCCAGTGCACTGCCTTTACCTAGGAGCTAAATTATCTTCTGAAGCATGTTTTGCACTCCCAAACACCAATCAGCCATTGGGAGTGTTTACTGAGAGAGAAAAAAAACTTTATATCTTTCCACTGATTTTTAATGCAAGGAGTTACAATTAGCAATTAGTTTTGTTGCAAAGGCATCATATTCAGGTGCAAAGTATATTGTTTATAAATAAATAAATAACAAAATTTGCACCTGAAGATGATGCCTATGTGTCAAAATTAGTTGTGTATAGTAAATTCTATATTTAAAAATTAGTGGAAAGATTCTCTCGCCGTGAAAAATGAATTTCCAAATCGTTAAGGCTGAAATCTTCAAACTTATTGGGAGTATTGATGAATTACATCTAAGCCAACTTTTATAGCTTTAACACCTATGTGTGGAAATTCTCACCACATAATAACCATTTGATTAAGCCAGTATTAAAAGCTGGATCTCCAAATTGCTGGTCAAGTGTGTTCACCAGTTGTGCAACCATAAAGCTACCATAATTCAGGGTGAAATTTGGAATGGGTTTATGCAAACTTTGTGCTCATGAAAATTACTATGATATGCATTCTACATATGCTTGGCATAACCTAGTGAATGTAAGTCTTAGGTATATTTGAGCTAATTTTTTTTACCTACTTGGAACATTACCTCATAAATAAATGTGCACTTTCATCCCACAAACTCAAAAATTTTTAAAGCTACTTATAATAGAGCTTTTTCTACAAAATTCCATTCACCTTTCATGTGCATTCTTACTAGGTTATGCCTAATATAGAACTAAAATTAGAAGTTAAATTTAAATAATTACTTTATTTTGATAAAAAATATGATTGAGAAAGAGAAAGTAAAAAAAGAATTGCATGAATATTTCTAATTTTCAGATGATTATGTTGCAAAAATGAAAGCTGTGAATGCTCTATGTATTAAGTGAAAAACTATAATCGACACTAAAACCAAGCAAAAAAACAAGGTAAATTTCATCCAATGAAATGTCACTATAGGAAAATGAAAATGCCACCTTTTAATCAGAAGTTATACTTTACATACACATTTAGTTTAGATTCAGTGCTTCCTTTCTGCAGAAAAGCCTTGGCCAAAATTAAGTCTGACATACTTGGGGTATCAAATAATAACAATACTCTGAATCGGCAGTATTGGCAACCAGTCTTATAGGCAACAATGCAATTCGCTGTTAAGGGACTGGTAAAGCATTACGTCACGAACAATTGGCTACCGGTATTCTTTTCCAATTGCATGCGAATATGTTGTAGAAGAAAATATTGTTTGGCAAGTAATTTGGCATCACAACTAGTAAATGATGATGACCCAACTTGTTATACATTAATTTGTATCCGGAAATTATTTACACTATCCACCGTAAACCATGTGTATTACGACTTTTAGATTCCTAACGATACTTTTCCCACTTTTCCGTTCAAAAAATCATTCAAAAATCTCCGCGGTAAAGGTGAGCTTTCGTCCCGCACGGTCAACATTTTTTTTTGAAAAACCTAGAAAACCTACGATATTGAATGTGATACCTATGAGTAGAGGAAGGTTGCGCATTTGTAAAAATGTTAGAATCATACCCGTGTGACTAGTAGTTTTTGAGATATAGACGTTTGAAAATGACCAATTTTTCGACTTTTTCGTCCGTTTTCGCCGCCATATTTGGAGGTTTTCACGAACAACCGGTAGAGGGATAAGACTAATTTCACTTCTATTATATGCCTATACCCCACCCTCCCAGCAAGCTTACGGGCCTATGGAGTGAAACAGGGGTGCTAGGGTGGGACGGTACGCGGGCCCGATTTGGCCATTTTCAAAAGTGAAAAACGCATTTTCGTGAAATAATACAGCGAAAAACGCAGTTTTCGCGGGAATGGTAAAGTGGAAATGGGCATTTCTGGGAGTGGAGAAAATTTCAAAATGCTGATTTGTACTACATTTCCGTGTTTTGTTAAACCGAAAAACGAATTTCCCTTCCATTCCTTTGCCCTGAACCCACCCCTCCAATGAACTTGGGGGGCGTATTATTTTAAGGATAGAATCCCTCTCGCTCATTGGTGATTATTGGTGGGCATTGGTAGAAGGCTAAAATGTTATTCTGCGTATTATTTTAAGAATAGAATCCCTCACGCTTATTGGTGATTTTCGGTGTGCATAGATAGAAGGCTAAAATGTTATTCTGCGTATTAATTTAAGAATAGAATCCCTCACGCTTATTGGTGATTATTCGTGGGCATTAGTAGAAGGCTAAAATGTTATTCTGCGTATTATTTTAAGAATAGAATCCCTCACGCTAATTGGTGATTATTCGTGGGCATTAGTAGAAGGCTAAAATGTTATTCTGCGTATTATTTTAAGAATGGAATCCCTCACGCTTATTGGTGATTATTCGTGGGCATTGGTAGAAGGCTAAAATGTTATTCTGCGTATTGTTTCTGGTATAAAATTCGTCAGATGACAAGGTTATTATAAGTGGGCTTTTGTTAGAGGCTAAGTAAATAGTATTGTTGACTGAGTTCTCTCGGGTAGTGTGGAAGGGGAAAATTAACTGTCAATAATTGGAAGTTGATTGTTGAAAAGTCAACCGGTATTCATTCGCCTACGAGAGTTGAGAAGCATGTTGGCGTTAATCATTTTCTGTCTTGCATGTGTGGTGTACGGTCGCCATGAGTTGTCAATCGTGTACGCACACACCAATGTCTGCGATCCAGACTTTCGTTTCGGCGGAGTCGGGCTTGGAATTCCTCGAAAGGCACGGGTGTTTGTTCGCTGCTGGAACTCGCAATCCTCCATTTAAAGTGATATGTGAAATGTTATTAGTGCAGTGGAATGAATACGAGTGAAAAGGAAGTGTAAATCCTTCATTTGAAGTGAAATGTGTAATGTTTACTGCGGTGGAATGAATGGAATTGCATTGTAGTAAATGGCTGTTGCGGGGCGAGTTTGAGTGGAAGGCGGGAAGAAATAGTGTAGGAGAGGTGTGTGTATGCTAGAGAACCAACTGCTCGATCGCTGCGCCACGTACAGTGGATAAGAGGGAACGACATTTTTTCTCAAGATGGCGGAGAGGAAAAAACGCACTTCTCAGGTTTGAAAGTATCTCATTCCTAAAGTAGTTGATGCATTGTTGTGTTGAAAGTATTTTACAAATGCGCAAGGTTTCCTTTATAAGTGATGTGAATTTGGATCCGATATCTCTATTGTAAGTGGGTGAAATTTGAGAAAACGCTGGCGGGACGAAAGCTCACCTTTACCATCTCCGCTCCTGAGAAGTGTTTTTCTTTCAAGGTTTTCAGTTTCCCGCCGTATCCACGGGAAACGACGTGTTTTTCATTCGTCATTCAGGCGCCCATTTTTCGAGTTTCCAGCTTCGTCGCGGTGCGGTTGAAACTACAAAGCACAATTTTATTAATCGTATTCATACTTTTTCGTCTATATTAGCAAGTGATTACGATATAAATATTGCAATAAGGCATTCAGAGCCTGGAATACCCATTTTTTATCTGTTTCAAGGAATAAAATATGCCCATCATAGTGAAGGACTATTCGTGGAAACAGACTGATGAAAAAGTTATTATCCGAGTGCCATGTAGAAAGGAATCCTCGAAAAATGTGGATTTCATATCATCGGAATGCTACATAAAAGTAAATAAATACCCAGTGTGACTAAAAGTAAAAATTAGCGCTGCCCGATTTTAAAAATCAATTGTCTATTTCAGGCAAGCTACTCACCGTATCTTTTCGAATTATTTCTAGCGGAAAAAATAAATGAATTAGAAAGTTCATGCATAAAAAGTGATGATGAATTCATATTTACACTAGTCAAAGAAAGTGAAGGTAACTGGGAGTCGTTAGAAAAACATCTGACAAAAGAAGAAATGAAGGAGCAAAGAGAAAGCATTTTGAAAGATATTGCGACGAAGCATGAGATTCTAGCAAAAGAAAAGTCAGGTAAGTGGCTACAAGTATTTAAAGTAAAAAAGTTATTGGTTCCGTGGTAAAGGTGAGCTTTCAAAGCTCACCTTTACCGATTCCGTATTTATTGAACAAATGTTATGTAAAACGTTGACTAATTTTGATCGCATTGCGAAGACATCTCACAATGCTCTGATCGTATATGTTATAATTCCTATGGCGTCAGATAATAAAAAGACTGTAGAGATCATCGTATTAATGGACACTGATTCAAGATCAACTAGATTCTCTCGTGAAACAGTAAAATCATACATATAGATGCTTCTTAGCACTGGATTTCATGCTGTTCCCCTGAATTTTCGTTTTCGAGATGCTAATGCTCGGGATATTTCGCGAGATATCAGCCAAAACGACGAAACTAATGCGAAGTAGAACCACTATGATCCATGCACCCCTCCATGCAGTGGTGTAGTGAGGACGTCTGACTTTCAGGGGCAAATACTAATGCTGAACCACAGGGTGAACAACATAATGATATGTATCAAAGATGTATTTTCGATCGGCAAGAGGCCTCTGAGCAACTTCTGCCCTCTACACTCCCCTTAGTTGCATCTTTTTGCATGCAGAGAAGTTAAATCCATTTGGAGCCAGAGCATTTATTTACTGTCAACAATTAAATTACCTATGTGTATTTCAGGCTCATTATTAGGAACTTTAAAAGAGAGGAACAACCACGATGAAAACTCCTTGAAAAGGATAAAGGTGCAAGGCACTAAGTTCTTGCAACCACTATACTTATAATTATTTCATTATATACCTACTGCCTAAATTTTGTTGGGAGACATAACAATACTCATCCTTGCTTTACATGTGACAAAGGGCATCCATAGATTAAAATATAGGTGGGGGCTTGACACCCTCCATCTGAAGTTTTGAGTTCTTATTTAAGGCTAATACAGTGCAACCTATCTTAGGAGCTAAAATGAAATCTGTCTGTAAAAAAATTTAGATCATGGCAGATCTTGAGGGCTTGTACTACATCATTGCCTCATGTTTAATGGAAACTGTCAAACGTGGAAATGGAATCAATTTTCAGACCCATGAACTTAAATTGTTTGGATTTCTATGAAAAATTCTGTGGAAAAATGGTATCTTAAGCACAAAGTGCAAAGCATATCAGGAAATGTTGGAGACCATAGTTTATAAAGGTAAGACTGATTTATTTAACTTTTTAAATAGGGCAATTGCCAATATAGAAGATTGCATTAAACATAAAAAAGAAAGGAAAAACAAATGTTAAAGCTGGAATATTTGTGCAGTTTGTATACGAATTATATATCATTATGTTGAAATTTAAAAAATCTTAGGTGCCATATGGGGCACTGCTAAATATATTGTTATTGCTCATGGATTCCATATATCATTCAGTGGCGGATTAAGGGGGTGCGGGAGGGGTATCCCCCCATAATTCCTGGTACAATAGGAAAAATAGTGGTCACAAGGTATTCCATACCTCCCATACCCAAAACAATGACCTTAACACATTCAATGCAGACCTGATTTTCATGAAAGTCATCCAAATTGGCTTGAAAAAATTTAAAGGACTTCGGAATGGAACGACCACGTCAATTGACGTTCTCCATCAGTCGGTGTAGCCAGGAGCACGTCTATTGATGTGCTCCGCATTGAATGTGTTAATCTGCCACTGCTATCTTAGGACTTTAAGTCAAACAACGTAGGTAGGTACCTCATACAATGATTGTAGCATATAATTGAAGAGTATGTAACAGCTTTCGGGCATTCCTTTGCATGGTCTCCATTAATGACAACAGTTTCACCTCCCATCCTGCTGGCGTCCTCAGACCTGACATCATGTGGAGGAACACCCGAAAGCTGTTAATCTTCATGCTAATGTCACGGAAACCTTTGAAGGTTTTTCATTTGTTTCAACTGTAACATGTAATTGACTTCTTAATTTATTTTCATGAGATTTTTGGCTGTAAATAAAGCAAAAAACTTTCCTATCCATCAAAATATCATGGTCCTTGGGCATTCTGATGAAGCCAGTTTTCACTGTACTTAAATTTCAGTTAAAAAAAATGTTCAAAACCAGTTGGACTCAATAACTATGGCCATGAATTTGCATGGATATAAGGCATATGTGAGCAGTGTAATTAGAGTGTAATGCTGTATCAAGCAGAGAGTGTAGCATTGCAAGAGACATTCTGCCACTCAAAGACTTCAGGGAGTGGCCAAGGCTGCCTCATGACCCCCCTGGACACCCCAACAAATTCTCATGTACATCAGCTATGATTAATGTGTACCAAATTTTGGGGATATCACATTGTAGGGGATTGAGGACATGGCCCATGTCCTTTATCTGTTGGAAATATCTATTCTCGACAGGCCAATATGTTTTATCAACACATATTTCTTTTTTCTTTACTGAGTGACTGATTGTTATTGTTGAGTAGTTGATTGCATTTGATAAATGTCTAAAATGTATCACATCTTTTACTTGTGCTATCAGTTTATTCAATTTTATTCCCCTTGAAACGACTAGTAATTTACAACATTGTTCATGTGACATTCCCAGATATTTCTAATCATTCATTGTAGATTATGTATATGTATTACACCATGTGAATTGGAAATTAAAATTGGATTTGTTCGACTGAGTTTTAGATTATATATGGCCATTCCCCTGAGACTACAGCTTGATATATGATCTCTCTATTGTTTTCATGAATGATACTGTGGCGGCCGAATTATAGCAGACGGGTCGCGGCCGCGTTTCGGCCGGCAATTGTTTGCAGCTTCCGTCGGCGGCCACCAGGTCCCGCCATCACGGCGCAGTGAGTGCTCCGGGACCAGTTCCTAACTCGCCGCCGCTGAGGAAAAACGGAAGTGAAAGTGCTCGATCGACGCGTCCTGCAGTCCGCCATTTTGTTATATTTCTCGCCGCCTCACGGCTGTATATTCTTTAGCGTCAAATAAATTGTTATTTACCGAACGCGTGATTTTGTTAATTTCACCCTCGTTCCCACGGCAATCCGACTAAAGTGGTGACCCCGACGTGATTTCTCGAAATAATTATTCGCGTTCGGAAATGCCGTTGGAGAACGAGAACGCGACGATGGAAGCTACGGTAAACAGGGTAGCATTGCGTGTACCACCGTTTTGGCCGGAACGTCCGGCGTTGTGGTTTTCCCAGCTAGAAGTGCAATTTACGCTAGCGGGAATAACTAACGAGGTGACGAAGTTCTCACACGTGGTGGCTCCGCTGGACAATCGCCATGCGCTCGAGGTGGAGGATATAATCGTCAGCATGCCGGCGGTCAATCCATACCAACGAATTAAGGAGGAATTGATCCAGCGCCTGTCTGTTTCGCAAGAACAACGGATTCGGCAACTCCTCGAGCAGGCGGAGATAGGCGACCGGAAGCCGTCGCAGTTCCTGCGCCACATGCGGTCGCTAGCCGGCGTCTCCGTCCCTGACGACTTCTTGCGGTCGCTATGGGCGAATCGGTTGCCATCCCACGTCCAGTCAATTCTGGCGTCACAGGACTCCGTCGAGTTGGATAAGCTGGCGAAGCTGGCCGATAAGATCCACGAGGTGACGCCGCAGCCGCAAATAGCCGCCGTTTCCCGCCACTCAGAATTGGACGCCCTGAGGAAGCAGATTGAGGACCTGACGCGGCAGGTTGCTGACCTGAGTGCCTCTCGCTCCCGACACCGTGATCGCTCTCCTTCAAAAAACCGATCACTGCGTGTTCGCAGCCCTTCTGCACCCCGGAACGAGAAATGGTGCTGGTACCACGGGGAGTTTGGTGCGCGCGCGACTAAGTGCCGACCCCCGTGCACATATTCGGCGGAAAACACCGAGGGCAGCGATTAATGGCGGCCGACGATCACTGCCCTAATCCCCGCCGCCTTTATGTGTGTGATGCAGCATCAAAGGTCCAGTTCCTCGTAGATACGGGTTCCGACCTTTGCGTGTATCCACGAGCTCGCGTGAAGGGTCGCCGTCCTACGAGTGATTACCAGTTGTTCGCCGCGAACGGGACGGTAATTCAAACCTATGGATGGGTGGAGTTCGTTTTAGATTTAGGGTTACGACGTGAATTTCGTTGGCGCTTTGTGGTCGCAGATGTGGACAAGCCGATCATCGGCGTCGATTTTTTAGCGTTTTTTAATTTACTTGTCGACGTTCGCCATCAGCGGCTTATTGACTCAGTGACGTCCCTTGTCGTGCGTGGCCGCAAGGCAAAGTGCTCTGCCCCGCAAGTGAAGACAGTGGTTGAAACGTCACGTTTTTACTCCGTCTTGGCGGAATTCCCGTGTGTCACCCGCCCCGCTGGAACTCATAGGGACCCCCCGCAGCACTCCACCATGCACCACATAAGAACAACGCCTGGTCCCACCGTCGCCTGTAAGCCTCGCCGTTTGGCGCCGGACAAGATGGCCATTGCCCAGCGGGAATTCGACGGTATGTTGCGAAGCGGGACGGTGCGGCGGTCCGACAGCTGTTGGGCATCGGCGCTGCATTTAGTGCCCAAGAAGGACGGCGAGTGGCGTCCATGCGGGGATTACCGCGCGCTCAACGCGCGGACTGTCCCCGACCGGTACCCCATACCGCACATCGCCGATTTCACCCACGGTCTTGCTGGTAAGACAATATTTTCCCGTATCGACCTGGTGCGGGCCTATTACCAAATACCTGTGTGTCCCGACGACATTCCCAAGACGGCAATTACTACGCCATTCGGCCTCTTCGAATTCCCCTTCATGCCCTTTGGTCTGCGAAACGCCGCGCAAACATTCCAGCGGTTCATCGACGAAGTGCTGAGGGGTCTTGACGCATACGCTTACTTGGACGACATTCTCGTCGCATCTGTGGACGCCGACGATCATGAGCGCCACTTGCGTGAGTTGTTTTCGCGGTTGAGTGACCATGGTATTGTGATAAACCCCGCTAAGTGTGCCCTGGGAGTGAGTGAAGTGACGTTTTTGGGCCATACTGTCAGTGCAACGGGTATTAAACCGACGGCGGAGAAAATAGACGCAATTAGGTGCTTTCCTCCCCCTAAAACAGTGAAACATTTGCGTCAATTTCTTGGTATGGTGAATTTCTATAGGCGATTAATTCCCAATGCCGCTAGAATTCAGTTGCCATTGAACGAAGTGCTGAAGGGGGGCGTGAAGGGGAATGACGCAATCGAGTGGACAGAATCCCTGAATGGTGCGTTTAATTGTTGTAAAGACGCTCTTGTGCACGCAACAACGATCGCACATCCGGACGTCCGTTTGCCGTTGGCGCTATTTACGGATGCGTCCGACGCCGCCATCGGTGGCGCCTTAAATCAGTTAGTGGATGACGTGTGGCTGCCCCTCGGGTTTTTCACTCGCAAACTAAATGTGGCGCAGCAAAAGTACAGCCCCTACGATCGCGAACTACTGGCGGTGTACGAGTCGGTTAAGTATTTTCGCCATATGTTGGAGTGCCGTGAGTTCGCGATTTTTTCCGACCACAAACCGCTGATCTACGCCTTCGACCAGAGGCCCGAGAAATGCTCACCCCGCCAGTTCCGCCACTTGAACTACATTTCCCAGTTCTCCACCGACATCCGCCATCTTCCGGGCAAGGACAACGTCGTAGCGGACGCCCTCTCCAGAGTGGAAGCTGTATCTTCCGGCCTGGACTTCGAGGCGCTCGCTCGATCGCAGCAAGAAGACGCGGAGCTCTCTTCTCTTCTACGCACCGATTCTTCTTTGTCGTTACAGCTTGTTTCTATTCCAGGTACCAATCTGCAGCTATACTGCGACACCTCCGGAGATGTGCCGCGCCCCTACATCACTGCACCTCTGCGGAAGCAGGCGTACGACTCTGTGCACAACCTGGGACATCCTGGAATTAGAGTGACGGCCAAGTTGGTCGCATCCAAGTTCGTGTGGCCATCCATCCAAAAGGACTGTCGATCGTGGTCGAGGGGATGCATCCCTTGCCAGCGGTCGAAGGTCAACAGGCACGTCTCTGCCCCAGTTGGTTCTTTTAAATGTCCATCCTCCAGGTTTGAGCATGTTCACCTGGACCTGATTGGACCGTTGCCGCCTTCGAGGGACTATAGATATTGCCTCACCTGCGTCGACAGGTTCACACGCTGGCCAGAGGTCTTTCCCATCCCTGACATGTCCGCGGAAACCGTCGCGAGGGCTTTCGTGCTGGGATGGATTGCACGATTCGGTACGCCCTTGCGAATTACCACCGACCAGGGCCGGCAGTTCGAGGGACAGCTGTTCCAGCAGCTCTCTCACCTGGTGGGCGCTACCCACCTCCACACCACTGCCTATCATCCCGCTGCGAACGGGCTGGTGGAACGTTTCCACCGCCAACTGAAAGCAGCGCTTCGCTGTCACCTGACGGAAGACTGGATCGACGTCCTCCCACTTGTTCTACTCGGAATTCGTTCCGCGTGGAGGGAGGACCTCGGAGCAACGACAGCCGAGTTGGTTTACGGGGAGACTCTTCGCCTCCCCGGGGAATTTCTTTCTCCAAAGCGCCAACAGAGCTGCGACGACCCAACGGACTACGCCGCCCGGCTAAAGAAGAGCATGGCGTCGTTGTCCCCGGTACCTGCATCCCGACACGGTGAGAGAAAGGCGTTCGTGTTCAAGGACCTTGCTGCCTCCAAGCACGTCTTCGTGCGCCATGACGCCGTCCGGACCCCGCTTCAACCGCCCTACGACGGGCCATACGAGGTCGTGAAGGCCGGACCGAAGGCATTCCGAATACGTATCCGCGGCAGAGAAACAACCGTGTCTATCGACCGACTGAAGCCAGCGCACCTACTGGACGTCGATGGTGGACCTTCCGCACAGCAACCGGGGAGATCCACCGGCAGAACCGAGGGAGAGACGAGCCAAACAACTCCACCAGAGCCGATCAGGGAGACCCGCTCCGGTCGTCGGGTTCATTTCCCAAAGAACCTACGGGATTACATTCCCTGACCATCATTCCTCTTAACATTTTTTTTTCTCTCTCCCTTACCTTACCCCCCCTTCACATTCCTATTCCTTCACCAAATAATAATCTTTTTCTTTATTCACCTATTTTTAGGTGGACTAAGGTATTGCCGAGGGGGGTGGTGTGGCGGCCGAATTATAGCAGACGGGTCGCGGCCGCGTTTCGGCCGGCAATTGTTTGCAGCTTCCGTCGGCGGCCACCAGGTCCCGCCATCACGGCGCAGTGAGTGCTCCGGGACCAGTTCCTAACTCGCCGCCGCTGAGGAAAAACGGAAGTGAAAGTGCTCGATCGACGCGTCCTGCAGTCCGCCATTTTGTTATATTTCTCGCCGCCTCACGGCTGTATATTCTTTAGCGTCAAATAAATTGTTATTTACCGAACGCGTGATTTTGTTAATTTCACCCTCGTTCCCACGGCAATCCGACTAAAATACTTTCATGAAAGTGAACACAAATCTTTAATATTTCACTGTGTTTTCACTTAAAGTAATCCTTAAAAGAGCATCAATCATGTGGCTTAGTTTCACCATGAAAAACAATTTTAAATAAGCCAAATTTTCACTGTGTCTTCCCCCATATGCTGTACCAAAACTAATCATCATCACATCATGATATTCGTAATGAAGTCCTCATCACATAGGATTAAAAAATAATGGATTTCGAGGTTACTTTTGCAACGTTTCTGGTGGCCATGATCAGTGACATAGACAGGGGGGGATTGCAGTTTTTATTTTGGATTGAACATATATTTTTATGAAAACTGTTGCCTCTTGATTTAATGAATAATTGCCATTAAATCTCCTCAATTTTATATTTAACTCAATTAAATGCTTTTATTCTAGATTAAATAAATCAGTCTTACCTTTTTTAAAACTCTGGTCTCCAACATTTCCTGATATGCTTTGCACTTTGTGCTTAAGATGCCATTTTTCCACAGAATTTTCCATAGAAATCCAAACTATTTAAGTTCATGGGTCTGAAAATTGATTCCATTTCCATGTTTGACAGTTTGCCCATGGGGTCTGGACTCCTCCCCTAAATTTTGAATTTAATTTTTTAAAGTAGCACATATATTTTTTTAAATGAATGTTTAAGTCATTTATTTTTCAGTTTAACAAATTTTTAAAACAAATAACTGTGGGTTGTGTTTTTTTTCTTAGCTCAAATCTTTAAATTTTGGCTGTTACATTGCACTTGCAATTACATTCTTAATTGCCTAAATACACAAATACGGTCCTTATTTTCAAACCCCCCCACACTCAATATTGACACCCCCGAAATGAAATCCTGGGTATGTCACTGGCCATGGCACATTGTACTACCAGCTCATTGGGATATATTGCACTGATAGTACATATCTCAAAAGTGAATGAAGCACTCATACTGCCATATATATAAATCTTACTTCAAACATTCTAACTATGAAGTTTGTGCAAAGGTGTTGAAGTTTAAGGCTGCATTTCTCAGGTGTTTCACTGCGTCGCTGTTTTTAAGGCAATAGCTTCACCTGCTGGAACATAGGCGAAACTGTTGCCTTATAAACGACAATGCAGAGAATCACCCAAAAAAATGCATCCTTCAAATTCTCTAACTATCATGGCAGTGAAAACAATAAGGTGAACTGTTTTATATGAGGCTATGTAAGACATTAGTGTACTGAGAACATTTATTAGAAATTTATTTTGGATTGAACATATATTTTTATGATAACTGTTGCCTCTTGATTTAATGAATAATTGCCATTAAATCTCCTCAATTTTATATTAAACTCAATTAAATGCTTTTATTCTAGAAAAGAAAGCCAATTTACACCGACAAGCAGTTCGTCAACAGATTGCAATCGATGAGAGGAATCGTAAAAAAATTGATGGAATTAAGAACAATGAAAGGCAAAAACTGGCGAGAGAGCTGGAAGATTTAAAAAAACTGCCAAATAATGAGAAATCAGGTAAATAAGTGATGAGATCAATGAAACATTACATAATTAATGCTCACAGTATTTGAAGGAATCGCAGTTCACATTCTTTGATGAAAATATAAATTTTAATGAAGGTCAGAGGTGAAAATACAACGGAAAGCCTAAAATTGGCCATTTCTCAATTGCCTGTTTAGTTTATGAATATAAAATAATGTTTTTTTCACACTTAGCTAAAGGGTGTAAGAAAGAACTTAGTGTTTAGATAAAAGATTTAAGATTTTCCTGGTGAATATGATATAAAATTTTCCACGGGTTTTCCACCAGGTGATAGGCATCATATCTGGCAGATATGTGTTTTGTGTTTCAGGTAATTTTTGAATGTCACCATTAAACAACTGATTTAGAGCACTTAGGAAGTAACATCGGCACAGATATTTGTGCATCAACTGAATTTTTTTCTTTTATCTATGATTTGATTCAAATATTTATTTATTACATGTAAACATTTAATTTCTAGCAAGATATCCAAAAATATGTTTTACAATCTTTTCTCCATGACAGAATTATTTAAATATATTTGTATAAAGTATACCTGATAACAATAATGGAAATACTTTCCAGGGGACAAAAATGAAATAAATGCAAGTAAACACAAAGCAATTTCACAAAATGCAATGAAATGCACCACTGTCCCTCCCAGTGGAAAGAGAGAGCTGAGACCAAAAGAGAACGTTATTCCTGAACCTCCTCCACCCCGCACATCTGGGAAAATCCAAGTGAAATTTTCCCAGAGAGCTTTTCCTACACCATCTCGAGAGTCAAAGGCAGCTGAAGAGGAAGAGGTTGGATTTTTTTTTGTCAGTGGAAGGAGTTGTTTTAGTCCAAAGTATCAATCTTCAAACTTGCTTTCCAATGAATTTTGTCTAAATAAATTAATAAAAGGTTGGTTTAAATGGAGTCCACATTGAGCAAAGGTCTCCTTTGAGGATAACACAAAGTACATATCTTTTTTTATAAAATAGTTTTGTAACAAGTTGTATTTTTTATGGGTTTATATGTATCTCACACCTTGGAACTGTCCTTACATTACAATTTCCATAGACATTTTACTTGAACTCCAAATGATGGAAATAACATTTTCAGTAAAGGTTACTTTGTCTAATTAGACTTGTTACTTGCAGAGGTAAAATACATCATATTGTGGAATTGTACAATGTTTTTATTTTAACATGTTCAGTGCAATTAAATTCCACCAAGTATTGCCTGCCTCCATTGATATTATTGTTACAATTAATTTGCTGACACCCTTATTATGTTATCTCTATAAAAATACCACTAAACTGATGCAGAAGTAAAATGTTATTAAAATTTTTACTTGAGAATGCCATCAAAGTATGTAACATCAAAGACAATTTTAAAGTAACTTACTGAAGCCACTAACTTGTCTAGCCCCCAGGCATTTGCCAAACTGAATTAGGAATAAAGTATAGCTGCGGTATTTTAAAACAATTTATTTTTAATTTTATAACTACATATTCTTTATAATGAATGCAATTTTATACCTCATACTCTGCTAATATGCACAGCTGATTATTTGTTGTGTCCAACAGTGGTTGCGTAAGCAAGCAGAGGCTAGACGGGTGGCAGGCTTTGAGGACAAAGACCTTTCGTTGGAAGAAAAGGATCCAATGTGGCTAAAAGAGAAAGGAGAGTAAGTAGCCATCAGATTAAGTTTTGTTATTTATCATTAGTATTCATTACAAGAGAATCTAATGCCTACTGTAAATCATAATTAGAGCTTTCAACCAAATGTAATTTTAATCCTCAGTTCATTCTTTAAACTTGGAAATTATCATGGAGCAATAGCTGCGTATACTCATGGCATTAAGCTTAGTGGGAAAATGTCAGCTCTCTACTCCAACAGAGCCACAGCACATATTGCATTGGGTAACTTCTTCAAGGCTGCTGAAGATGCTTCAACGGTATGTATAGTATGTGCTATAGTTACTCTAGTTACACACCTGTTTCTAAAAAATATTCAAAAATACTAAAGAAGAAATTTAAGAATTTTAAAATTGGGAATAGGGTAATTTATCATTTGGAAATACCTAATAAGGAAAAGAAAATAAAAAATGACTTTACCTATAGGTATGTATTTATATATAAGCTGTGGGTGCACGAGAAAATTTTTTCACCTGAGCTGGGCTGCTTTTTATTGCGTCCCTGTTTTGTCTTCCTTGTCAAAATTCTTATGAGGCTTTTTCACAAATGTATTTTGAATGTTAAATTCAAGTATTATATTTCCTCTTCAAATGTTATCATTGTGCTACACCTATGATTATTGTAAGATTCCTGATTGTATTTTTTGACACATTATGGTCACTCTTAGTGGAGGAAATTCATTTGTTCTAATATGTCATCATCAGTGATGATCAGGCAGAAAAAGGCAATAGATTGGGATGCAGCATGTGTAGGTGGGTATGCCAAGGTAAACTGATTATCTTTGAGGCTTGTAATCCTCTCGTTGATGATTTTTAAATTACATACAGTGGTATCTATTGAGACACTGGTTTTCTGATACAACAATGTTGATTCAGCACTAAAATAATTGCCCCCCCCCCCCCCCCCCCCCCCCCCGACCTCTGGTCTGGAGCCGCCCCTGTGACATACATGGAGAGGAAAACTTAGGTTCTCAAAAGTACTTGCCTCTTCCAACCACCACACTAAGGAGTAGCTGGTAGTAGACCCTCATTTTCTGGGTTGGCTTCTTTCCAGAAGCTGGCTGAAGCAGTCATTTTGGAACAGTTGTTTTGATACTATTTTTAAGAATTGATAATGATCCAGATTTACTGTTGGGGTTGTTTTCTTATGGGAATCCAATCAGTGCATAAATTCATTGATTTTTTGCCACAGTGTCTAATGCTTAGGTTATTATAACCTATAGATAATGCACTCATGGACCTAGTCCAAGAAAGATGTTCCCTTCCCTAATTACTCTAAATTAGACAGAACAACTGAGGAATAAAGAGAAATTTTGCCCATTCAAACCTTTCTTGGGAATTTTGGGCTATAAAATGTTTGGCAAAGGGCAAGGTGATTCAGGATAGTGATGGTGAAAAGCACAAGAGGGCTTTCTCAGCAGTCACTCTAGAAATTGTTAAAGTGCATTTCCTGTATCATGAGGACTAATGCAACTGCTCTGCACTTCATTTTACAATGATCCCATGAAAATACGTAAATAGTAATTGGACAGTCTAAATAAATATCCTGTAGCTTCAATTTTGACGGTTTGGGAAAAAAATAATAGCGTAAAATTGTTGATTCTTGATTTGGCAATTGTTAAAGTGATATACTTAAAAAATTTCAGGCATTAGAGTTAATTACGCCGCATACTCCTAGCAATGCTCTAGCAAGGGCACGGTGTAATTCCAAAAGGGGCGCTGCATTTTGGAAACTAGGACTTCTTGACAAAGCTTTGGTAGAGCTTTGTGCTGCCCGTGACTTACTTAAATGTCATGATAAGGAAAATAGAGATCTTGCATCCCTTGAGAAGGACATTGAGACAATAAAACTGAAGATGGAGAATTGCAGTGAGGATGAGGAAGCAGATGATGAAGATATACATTTAATTAATACATGAAGTATTGTCTTCTTACTCGAGGGAAGTCGCTGTGCATTGCATCTGCCATTTATAATGGTACAATTGTGCACAGCTCTACAGCTTTTTATTCCCTTTAAGTTTTCATAATTTTCAACCATGTTCTTATTCCAATTAGAAGTAAGTGCTTATATAGCCCTCCACTAACTCATTAACTCGGCGTATTGTGTATCAATGATAACTAAACTTTTAAATAAATAAAATACTAGTTAGTTTATTTCAATGTATTCATTTATTTATATTTAAAGTAGTCTTAATTTAATTGTGAAATAACCAATTTAATGGCATATGAAATCATGTTATTAGCATAAATGTATTATATATTTGTACTAACGACTATTAATTTCTTAATCTGCTCAATAAAAATTAATTTTACTAAACTATATATAGTTTTTATAGTCTTTTATTAATTTAAACTAACTCCGAATGCTGCAGTAGTTCTTATTGAGAGAGACCTACATTACAATGAGACTTTCATAATAATGGATGAAACTGCTAACTAATCATGTAACGTAATAAAATAATAATAATAAGTTTTATTGGTCAAAAGTATTCAGAAAATACACAGACCTCATCAGAAAAAACTTCAAGTGTACATAAATATACAAGAAAAAGTAGACAGTTACATAATTACAGTTTTTCAGACATGTCAGAATACAATGTATGTTACAAGTGTTATGCGTGAAAAACTCACCAACAGAATACAATGCACATGAGGCTAGCCGTTAGTGAATCACGCTCTTGAATTTAGTCAAGCTAGTCATTCTGGCTGAAATTGGTAGATGATTAAAAAGTCTGATACCTAAATTAGGCAGATAATATTGAGTTTTAGTTTACCTGCATTGGTTTAGATATAAGCGATTATTATTTCTTGTGCTTTAGTTGTAAGTTTCTCATCTTGTAGGGAAGGGATCAAGATTTTCTTTCACACAAATCAAAACTTTGTACACATACATAGATACTGTAAACAGTTAAAATCTTCAATTTTATGAACAGTGTTCCCGAGATGGGGATTTCGTAGGAGCTTTTTATTGCAAAAGAAATACAGATTTTATGTCAGGGGAATTCCCCCATATTTCCAAGCCATAGTCCAAGTAGCTGTTAAAAAAAGCGAAATATTTATGAAGTCAGAAGGGACTATAAAACTTCTTTCTTAAAATAAAGAGAGCCTTGGAAAGCCTTTTATTTACCTCTGTAATATAATTATAATTTAAAGTTTGATTTATGTTTCACTAACACAATATCTGTTTGCCTTAAATTCGTGAATGAGCCGACAAATATGAATGAATACAAGTATATGCCATACCGCAGAACCCGCAGAACTATACGACCCGCTTTTATGAAAATATCGATCTTCTTTTGTTCATGAGAAATTTCGCTTGAAGTTTGCTTCTCTGGCGTACGGAGAATTTCTGGTTAGGTCAGTTTGACTGTCATGGCGCAAGTGGGAGTGTGTTATTAAGTGTTGCGGCTACTGTAACTTCTGTAGCTTCTGTAGTAGCAGCTGTAGCTTCTTGGATTTAATGAAGCACTTTTTACTGGATCTTGTGGAATTTTAAATCTTTGAGTGTAAGTAATCTTCATGATTGTTTCCTATTAATTTACGCTAACATTTTGAACCGAACAAGCAGTCACCTCCCTTTGCGGTATCTCTGACTGTAAATTCAAGATATAAAATGTTTAAATGAATGGGAATTGATTACATCCTCGATGGATATTAATTTTATTCTGTGATTTCTTATAGTATGGTTATCGCACGGTGATGAATTCGTTGTCGATCGATGTGATAGAAATTATTCTTCGTGTGGTTGAATTTTTAGTGTTATCATTAATAAAATGAATTTCCTCGGAAGAAAGCAATGAAATTTTTCACTCACAGCGAAGAGCGGGTGACTACCAATTTCGGTTTATTACTTTCGCCAGGTTTGAGGAGGTTTAAAGCTTTACGTATTATTTTCTTTTAAAGGTTTGAGTCGTTTATTTTCAGCTTTGACTTATCATTCACTGAAGGCCTCTGTTTTGCCTCTACCGTCGGGGAGTAGTCGTTGGAGAGTGTGAACAGGGGCACAGCTGTTCAGTTGCAGGGAGACTGCAGGATAATTGTAAACATGAAATTTAGGAATTTTCTCGACGTGAAATTTTATGTCTCCATGTATTAATAATATCACCGATACCTCTGCCAATTGATTATTCGGCTTTGCTCTGTTGATACTGAAACAGAAATTTGTCTCTCCTTATACTCGACCGGCAAAGGTTTCAGATTGATCGTTGTGTGTTGCTATGCCATGTCTTGTATTTGGGACCTTGCGACTGGTGACGACCAATTACTAAATGACTGATCCAATTTTGAAAGTTCAATGGAAATGTTGACAATTTTCTTATTCTTGAGATCGGTAGGTATTGCCAGAATTAAATACGGTCATACATGGATGTGACAAATTTAAATATCCGCGACTAGGGTTCTTCCCAAGAATGAACATGAAAATGTGTTTGAATATTCCTGGTGTAATCTAAAAAAAATATTAAAAAAGAAAACATGCTTCATCGACGGATATTTTTTTTTTTAATTAGTGATGACGAAACTTGAACTGCTCTAGGTGTAGTTTAATTGGTAAAGCGATCGGGAACTTGCTCCTGGAGGAAGGAAAAGCCTTGACTCGCAGTGCCCTGATGAGCGAGGTTCATGTACCATTTCTAGACTTCTATTACTAGAAACAACTAGTAACTACAACACGAGAAGTCACTCTCGTATTGATTCACGATTTTCTTTTAAAATTTTAAGTTCCGGGTAAAATACCGCTGTAGTAGGGCTTCGTTCTCGGTTTGCGTCTTCTCGGCCATCGTCAGTACATCTGTATTTATGACGATAATACATACATGTGGGATGTTGTAAACTTAGAGTTCATTGAAAAAACTAATATTTAGGCGCTTGATGTGTTATGACACATTATAACTTTTGGGGGTTTCTAAGGGGAGGGTGTAAAGAAGTTTCCGGTGTAGAGGGAGAAACGCTGGTTCGTGAACCTAAAAGAAGCGCGTAGTAGTTTTTACCCAAGATATTTTATTGCAGCTTGGACCGCGAAAGTTTAAACCTACCTATCGGTAGATTTTTTTAAATTTCCATCCATAATGTTATGAAAGTGTAGATGTCCTTGTTTAACTTTTTTGTGTAGTTTGCATGCGCATGTGTCACAGCGTGTTTTCAGATCTTTCAGAATATTTGTTGCGTTGTTCAAAAAAATTTTTGTCGGATCATGAATGGATATACCTTTATTCTGGCTACCGCCAGGGGCGGCTCCAGACCAGAGGTTCAGGGGGGCAGCAGCGGCTCTTGGGGTATGGAATACCCCCCCAGGAAAAGGGGGATTCATGGATCTCGTCCCGGAAATACGTAACAAACTATGTACAAAATGGTTTGGGGGGGGGGGGGCAATTGCCCCTACTTGCCTCCCCTTGGGGCCGCCAATGGCTACCGCACATGTTGAAGTGTTTAAAGGCTTTTTGCCCACTGCATACCGTTTCCGGTGCAGTCATTACCAATTTAATCGTCGGTCCATGAATGTTGCGTACGTCAAGTGCTTTTCGGATCAACTACCGGAAAGTGGGACGATTTTCTGACTTTCTATTGCACATTCGAAGTTCCTCAACTGGTTTCCAGGTTTTTCAACGAAGGAAAGGTTGCCCATGATGCACCCTGTTCTGCATAAGTTATTATATGTTTGTCGTTGCGAATCTGCGCCTACTTCCTACTCTACGACCCACTTCAAGGGTATGTGGCGGGGGATGTTCCAATAAAGAAGGAAAGGAATTGGAAAAAGAACCATTAGAACATAGTTGGGAAAGTTACAAAAAAAATTAACCGATTGAAGTTCAGGTGGCTCTATACCGGGGCTAAGAAGCTTGTTTAAGACGTTTCCTTCTAACCCAGTAACGGCTTTGCCGTGACAGCTGGAGACTTGCAATTTTCGTATTCTGTAGATGAAAAGTCATTTGTTGATTTAAGTGGAGTAACTTTATCATGAAGTGGTTGTGTTTTTTATAAAAAAAATAGCAAAACCTATAGTTTTAACGAAATGTTTTGGTACTATTCCGGGGCGCGTTGCGAATGCTAGATTCCGAAATGAGGATTTTCAGCCCACTTAAATCAAAGAATCATCTTTCATATACGCAAAAAATCAACAATCATTGATGCTGTTTTCGTATTAAGGCTATATCAATGTTAAGCGTCCAAGCCTGCATTGACAACGGAGTAGACCTTTTCCATCCCCACCCAAGTATAATCGTTCCCCACTCCATTTTTGTTAGTGCCGCCTTCAGTTTCCCGTTGGGCTTCTACAACCCCAGTAGGCAACCACAGGCGGCGACCGTTAACTTGAGTTGGCTTGGAAGTATAGACCCACCTTAAAGTTAATCTCTGTAAAAAGAAACTAGTTAAAGTTAAAAGTTACTTTTCTGAAAAAGTAACTGGTTAAAGTTGAAAAAAGAGTAACTTTTACGTTAAAAATTACTTTTTCAGTTACTTTTAAGAAACTTTTAAAAAGTAACTTTTAAAAGCAATTTTTCGCATTTGGGATAAAATAAATACAAACAAAAAATTCAAGAAAAATTTATTTATCTTTGACTTAAAAAGTCATTAAACTTTAGTAACATTCTAATTGAAAAATTTGTATCGGACATCCGTCCTGGGGCCTAATTTTGGTTCTCTCGTATAGTACGATACCCTGACTGTACTGAGCTTTTTAGGATTAGTAGTGCTCCTTCGGCAACGGTCATTTTGCACTGGCGATTATAGCTTTACGATGTATATCTACATATACGAACTGCCTTGCGAGCTGCCACTTACGGAGGTCGTAATTAGTAATTTGATATCGGAAAAGTAACCTAACGACGACGTTAGTTTCGCTGGACGCGAGGCTCCATTCAGTCATTGACTATAGTAACCTCCATCCAACTTCAAAATACACCGCTATGAGCCGCCCTGCGTATGGCAGGGGGTGTTAGGACACCCAACCATTAAGATGGGAGGGAGTAGGGAAAAGGAATTCGTAAGAGGGAAATTACGAAAATTTTGTGTTTTGGCAGATTGTTGACTCGCTCAGATAATGTCGCAGGTTTCATTACTGGGGCCCGAGTTTTCACTCGTATGCGAGGGCGCGGTTTCGTGCGAGCCAAGTTCTAGGACGGTGGATGGATTTGGCATGGATGGATGCCCGAACCGACGAAAGGGAGTCGTGAGCCCGAAAAACGAATGATTCCCTCAAACCCGGCGAAATCCACTACGCTCGTTCGAAATTTTAGTTACTTCGCAATGGTGGCTGCTTGGCTAAGAATGCAACTTTTAGTTGATTTAGAGGAAATGTAAGAACAGAGAACTCGGACAGTGCACGAGAGAAAATCTCCATTTAATCTTGACAATTCATTATATTGTATCGGTTGAATAAAGAGCTAGCTGCATTATTAAATAGGGACTTCACTCCCTTAAGGCTCAGTCGAGGTTGTGGGCAATTGTCAGCCGAAACGAAAGTACTAATTTTTCATTATTTCTATTGTAATTATCCACCCTTAAGCTGTAAAAAAGTGCTTCACATCCATTAATATTCACTGTTTACTTAGCACATTTATATCCAAAATATAATTCATGGGTACATACATAAATATTAAAAAAGTTTTAACATTTGGAGTGTTTTAAAGCTTTACATTCCCAGTTTTTAAATTCTATTGGGCTTTTTCTGCAGATTGTTACAGCGGTTAATTTAGTCCGTCACATTTTTAATGCGCATAAATAAGTTTCAAATTACGACCGTCTAATCTGTTGCTCTAATTCAGAGTATGCCACCCGGAGAGCACACAAAGTAGGTATTCGTTATATATCTGATATGAATGAAAATGAATTTTTGTACCTAGCTTTTCGACAGTGTAGCTCTCATATTTCGTCGCTTCTGTCAGTTTTAGATATTTAGTGTTGGGTAAAAATCATATCTTCCGTGTCGGCCTGAAACTTGCGTTGTCTGAATTTTCCAAGTAATTTTGGCCTAGCGCGTAACATCCGAATATCCTGAGGCTCCCTACCTACTGAATATTTCACTGCTATGAATAGTTAAGTGGGTGGGGTGCCGAACAACTGCCTTCAACCGAAATACGTGTTAGAATGCAGTCCAACGGAAGAACAAAAACATTTGTCGGCGTTGATTAATTTCTCGAGGATTTTGTTACATTTCAGCATGAATTTCGGAGGGACCAATCTATAGGTCAGTCAATCTAAATCGGAACATAATTTTTCGTAATTTAGGCAGCCCCATGATTGAAGTATCACATGCCTACTGTGCGCTCATTTAGGCACGTGTTCGAGGTCACCTACTCAGTTTTCCGCTAATATCGGCAATTAAAGGTGACCTTGAGCTGCAAAGGATTGCAGAGGATGCTCCGCGCAATACTTGCGAAATTCTGTAGGAAGACTACTGTTTTCTGTCTTATTACCGGACGCTTTGAACGCCAAAATTTGTCTGGTTAATTTTAAGCGCTCCAAGATGTCTTTCGTTAAGTTGATGTTAGCTGGAAGTTCTGGTTTTGTGTATTACATCTGACTGTCATTTGACGTAAGCGTTATCGACGGATAACGTATTGCTGTGACATAGCCAGGATTTCGTTTAGGGGGAGGGCGGGGAAGGGTTAGAAAATAAAAAAAATGTTTATTTGCAATTGCGAATGCAGTGTAACAGCTGCTATTTAAAAATTTTAACTGTGAAAAACTACTGAAAGAATTAAAATCCCACTGTTTTTTATGTTTTAAAGTTTACATACATATTTATTTCCAAAGTTTGTCCAAGCAAAGGCGAATATGAATTAAAAATTCTTAGTTGAAAAAATAAATAACAAGTAAAACTTCTTTCTCTTTTCGTGCCTTTTTTTATGTACTCAGTATTTCGTGACTACGTCACTGGTATTGACTTCGGCTTACATGTTGAGAAATAATCTCACCAGGGATTATAAAACCGGGCCTACGGGTGAATCTCCTATTCCTCCGAGTTCTGTTGCCCCTGTCTGCAAGTGGCGGGCAGTAAGAGCGAAATGACCTTAGCCATCGAAGAAAGTTAGTCTAAAGTTCTACTTCGATCTCCGTACTGCGCTGAAGTAGGTATCGGAATTCCATTTAAAATCTCTACCATGGCGTGGGAGTTGAACCCAGGCCCTAGGGACGAGAAGCTGCAAGAAATCCAAGGCACCACAGTCATCGTAATTCCACAGTGCTTGAAATCCACACATTATGCAGGAGAGGGTTAGCTACCCTTCCTCAGCATCAGTAGTTTCCCACGAAATACTAATACTAATTAAAAAAGGTTTTTTTTAAGGTTGTTTGGAAACATCGCCCGGCAGTAGCTTCACGGACCCCGCGGGCAATTTCCGGGAAAATATCTTTCGAGTGTACACCGAGCTTTCTTTTTCGGGGGGCATTGCTCTTTAAATTTGAGGAAATTTATTTTTTGCTAAGAATTGCCCATATGCCATTGACCAAGTAAATTTACTCACTTCGTTAAAAATGCGTAGTTGTCTACTCATTGTCAGTAAAAATAATGAAAACGTTATCCTCGTAGATGCATCCTTGATCCTGAGATCAACGTGAGCAGATTTTAGTCTGAATATTAGCTTGCTAATGCTCTCCACTCCGTTATTATTTAACCGATTTATTCTTTCTGAAGTATTTCTTTTAATTATAAATTAAATTAATTCAATGACTCTCTAATTCAATTCAGGGCTTATGTTAGTTTGCGGGCCGTAATGAAAGGTAGCCCCGATTTAGATGCACTATAAATGCAGGAAAATTCGTTGATACTGACCCCACTCTTATCTAACTCTCATAGATATATTATATTTAATAATTTGAATGTCCTTACTACCTTAACATTAGTACTTTATTTTCGTCGTGAGTAATTTCTGTTTTCAATTTATTAATGATTCGACGTTTTATAAATAACGTAAGTGAATGTTCTGCAATTGTTTCTCAAATGCCATTCCCATCCTCTGTCTTCATCAGCATTCAATGTTTAGAAATGTGATGTAGATGGTGGCGGATTTCACTTCTCGGAAAGGGAAGAGTAAGAATTCACTTCGGTAAGCATTCTTGAGAAACGAGCAAATGTGTTTGTAGCTTGTACTACAACACTGCGTTTATCGCGTTCATACCACACTGCTGAATCACGTTATCGTATCTCATGATCCACAGAGTCACACATTATAGTAGAGTGATAATCTAGAGATATTTATCGTGATAATATCATTCTATATGCTTTATGTCTTAGGTCTAACAATAAGTCATGTACAATGCCAACATTTCATGCATAGTAGTAATTTTATTGATTATGGCTCTTAGAGAGGAAATAAATAGTTACACAATGCGTGTTATATCACGATTACATGAAATTATGCCAGAAAGAGGGTATAAATTCAGTATTGCGGCCTTTAGATTTGTTGAACAGCTAAAGACAAAAGACAAAGCAGGAAAAAGGTATTTCTTTAATCACTTTGAGATACCTAGGTACTCCAGGCACTCTTCCAATGCTGTGAAGTTTTTAATTGCTATACTCTCATTCGTAACGAAAAATGAATGCCGCTGTCTGGTGCTGGTTACCCTTAAAGCGATTACATGTGTATTTTGTGTCTACGTCTTTTCTAAATGTCTTCATGATTGGGAAATTACGTTGTAGTGGAATCTTTGCTCGTTTCCTCAAGTGCGTGGCAAACGTTAATTTAAAGCTGCAAAACGACTGTTACGAGTAAAAGCTATTATAACGATTTAAGACTTGAGTATTAACGTCAGTTGGGTATATTTGTCCAATTCGTTAAGGAATAACAATGGGCGTATTTTGAACCCTGATTTACGTCAACGATGTATGGTCACTAATACACGTATGATCTTGCTGAAGATTTCCAAAGGTTTTCTTAAGTTTCACCTGTTTGTCTGAGTCATATCTTGTAATCAAAGTTTAACCTGTTTCCCAATGACTTAGAGATCTGAAATTTTGCCCATAGACCCATTTCCGGAGGCAATGCAGTAATCAATTGATTTACGGCTCTATTTAACTACGCGTTTACGTTCGAGAGACGAACCTTCAATGACGGCACCCTTCTCCACGGAGGTCGTTCTCCTCGATTGTTGCTTTCGTACGAATTATAGAGAATGGGTGGATAGCAAACAAAAATATATTCCCGAAGCCAGAGCCATTACCATAATACACAGGTTAACAATATACAGGTTTTATTTTTAACTTCGCGCTGAACCGGGTTGTAGCTGAAATCAAATTACTTTTTACTGCATTTTATTTAAAAATAAAACCTTTTTCCTTAAAAAGTGTTTTTACTAGGTATATATTATTTCCTGTGAAGCGTATGCTATTTTTTTAATGGGCATATCATGTATCTTTCCATTTTAGCTGCTTTTCGTTTGATTTATTAATTAATTTCGGAAATGTTTTCATTTAAGGGTCAAGTTTGGAGCGAGAAAGCATATTTTGCCCCAATTGTTAATCAGTGCAGTAAAAGTCCGTTCGGGTATGTTCTATACATAGGTACTTCCATCCACGTATCGAGGGGGAGTGAAAATCGTCTTTCTGAAGTCCTAAAATCGCCTGCCCTCTTTATCGTAGAATATGCCAAAGTCTAAAAAGCAGCGATTTTTGTCACTTTTCTGAATGAAATACATTTTACCAAGCTGGAAAAAACCAACGCCGTAGCTTACATATCTGTGCATTTTGCCATATTTACAGTTGGTTTCTGTGGAAGTCCTGTGGTGCGACTTACATAACCGTTGAATGTAAAACGCTAAATTTAGTTCTTTGTCATGTATTGCCTTAAATACCCCTCAGAAAGCAACTGATTCACGATGTCGTACTTAAATCATACCAGCTTTGCGCTTATTTCATTTATGAGCATGCACATTGTTGTACGTGCATGAATGTGGCATGTGCGATGAAGTGAGAAATCTACGCCATCCTAATTAAATTTTGATCCAATTTGGAAGGAGGCTGGAATAATGATGCGTGGAAAGGAGTTTGTGTGCCTATCAGCTTGGCAGTGTATATCTTTCTTATTTTGTCGCTTCTATGAATTCTAGAGATATAGCGTGGAGTCAAAATAATATCTTCCGCGTCGTACTGAATCTCACCTCATCTGAATTTTCCAAGTAATCTAATTGTAAGCCTAGCGTGTAGCCTCCCGAGTTCCTAACCGCTCCCAACCTAGTCCTTCAATCAACTGAGTGACACTTTCTGTTCGCTCGTAGCTGTTTATAACAAAGCATGTGGCTTCGTAAAAAAGATAATCACGAACTTCCGCTGTCATATTTGCGGTAGCTCGCGATTGATTTTGAATGAATCCAATTCAAGTATCGAGCAACTTCAGTTATATTTTTGGTAGCTCACCACATTTTGTCGTACTTTGGGAGTAGCTCTTTTGGTCCGGGAGTGTACTGACCCCTGGTGTAGATTATGTTTGTGTATTTCAACCAGGGTTGTGTTTGTTTTTAAAATAAGTTATTCTGTAAAAGTTGAAAAGCCTGTTCATGTATCGTGTCATGAATTCCGCTCCTTACCTTTCTAAAAGAAGGTCCACAGTTAATATGAATACGACAAAACGTTCGATTTATGTCACCTTCAAGTGAGTACCGTTCCGGATAGGTGACAGTGGGTGATTTGAAATTCCATTCGAATCAACCGAAGTACTACCTATGTTATGTGTGGGGGTTTGAGAGTGCTGAAGAACGTCTCGTGACGCAGTAGTGAAGCCACTGTTAGTTATAAATGAAAATTACGGCGTCGCATATTTTTTGTAAGTTATAACTTGGGCTCTTGAGGCCCATCTCAAATTTCTGTAGCGAAACTGTAATAGCGGAGAAAAAAAAACATTCATATGGATGTAAAAATGTATTTATAATTTTAAGAGAAACTTGTGTATTTTTATAATTGATAATTTTTAATTTTATCGATTCAAAAATATCTACATCAATTGCAGATTGTTGTACAGATAATTTAGTTTCAAAATTAAAACTTTTTCAAATATGTCTACTCCCGGGTAAATGGCGCCAATCTCCAAGTTCGTTTTTCAAATTCGCTCATTCGGTTGCTCCCGCATGTTTACTCCTGTTTAACCCATTTTTGAATATCAGAAAATATATACAAATGCGGCCAAGTGGTTGGAACAGGTTTTTTATATGTTTAATCATTTAGCTCATAGGAAAATGCTAAAAATACCAGAAGGCTCTGATACTGCTTTGTTGCCGCATTTTCTCCTGGGAAGTTGTGATAAGTTATGCTAATTGAATGACGTATCTAACAGTAGTTAGATTATAACTACTTATCGCATTATTATCGGAAATATAGCGGTAATCGTTAAGGGTATGGCATTTTAGGTTATTTATGCCCGATTTATTATAAAAGTCATCATTTACCTCTTCGACAAGTAGTGTCGCTAATTTTTTGATTGTCTATCCAATGGTACTTTGTTAAAATGCCAATTAGTACTAACTTCACATATAACTAGCTTCCTGTACAACTCTGATATCTCTGTACATGTTTGTATTTAGGTAATGCACTAATGCTCGTGGTTATTATAACAGTTGCAGCATAATGTGGAGCATGCTGGTGGAATATTATCCCATGCCACACACCCTTGAGATGAAATGCAGGGTAGTATTTAGATAACATTACGTTGGCTGAAGTGTCTTGAGTCAAAGTCCATCGTATTACGATAGGTATGAATTAGAAACTATTTTAAAGTAGATAATTCTAGATTTGGTATTGTTGCTTAGAAAAGGGGTATTATTTAGAATGCTGTTTCAGATGCCGACGGAGATAGTAGTAAGGCTGGGAGACTCGCATGTTGAGGGCTGAGCCATATTTAAGGTCGGGTTTGACTTATTGAAGGGGTTGAAAGCCCCCAGCCGCATCGCAAGTATTCTTTGGCAATCGTCGCTTGATTGATACGCTTATTTCGATGTCATTCGTGTACAGTCGTGCGTTGGAGGGATGAAACGGACAGCCGTCGCTCGTGTCAGGAGGCAATTCATGGCGGTAGCGAAGTTAATGCAACCGTCATAGAGAATGTTACGTTAATATTAAATAAAAGCCGTGATGTCCGTTAGCGCAGTGGGCTGGTTACTCTCCAATTGAATGGAAGGTCGTGGGTTCCTATCTGAAGGAGTTGGATTATATCGATGGTGACTGCATCAACTTCTGTCTTCTAGTACCCTAGGATATCTTTCAGTGACCCCCAGGACCCAGCTGGGAGGTTCAGTGTGAGAAGCATATGGTTGTCAGCTCTACATTTCTACGACATTTGTGTAAAAAATGACATTTGGGGGCGCTTTTCCGTAAAATACTGTAACTGTACCCAACTTCTTCCAACAGCGATATTTATTGATTATTTTTAAACTTTTAATGCTTTCTAAGTTGCTCTGAGCCATTTTGCTTGGCAGAAATAATTAAAACTTCAGCTAACCGCTCTAAAATGTGTAGAAATCAAACATTACGTCACTGAAACAACCATTGGTAATCCTACACGGGAAGCACTTTAAAAAAATTAATATTTCAACTGAAATAATTCAACTGAAAGTATCTCACTGATGTTGATGACTTCTGAATCCAATGGAACCTTTCTTACAACTGTCTCGAGATATATATATATATATGACTTCTCAATTTTCTACAGCTGAAGAAGGGCCTACATGCCCGAAACGTCCAGTAAGTCCTCTCTCTCTTTTTACTTTTCTTTCCCCACCCCCTGTCAAGTGTTTTTATTATATATATATATATATATATATATATATATATATATATATATATATATATTAATTTCTAAAGGGTATTAATTCTCAAATCACTATTTTTGCTTAACTTAAATAGAAAGAATGAGAGGACGAGACACGTAATACGTGAAACAATCGCGTTGTGAGATTTTTTTTAATAAGCGAGTCATTGGGTAACTTTATTACTCTACATGAGTATTTTAACATGTGAATATATTACAGTTTATTAATAAAATCTGAAGAATTTGAAAAATTTTGTCATTCATCACCAAGTTATCACTTCATTCAGTAAGAAAAGACTAACGTCGATCGTTTTGGACATTGCTTGGTGGAATAGCATTTTCAAATAATGAAAAAAGCGTTCGTACTAACTACTTGTTAATGTAGAGAATAATTATTACGAGTTTTTGGTAGATTTCGAAGAAAGACTACCTATTGTAGTCGTTACCAAGGCCCATTGTACTACTACATATAATATTTCGTTCAAACGGATGGTGAAAGAAAGAGGATAGGAAACTCATAAAATGGGACAATCCAATGGTGATGTGAAGATGGAATGATGGTCGATTCCAAGTGTAAAATATAAGTAATGACTTCCAGACTTATGCATAAAATCTAAAAGTGTAAAATCTCGGTCAAGTTCGTTATTGAGCAAAATCAGACCAAAGGGGTAGAAATGGGAAGGCTTTTTTTTAATCAGAAAAAAACCCCATATCTTCCTTAGTTTAAAACATAATGAATTTTTTAGGTGTATTATAATTTCTAAAAATATTGCAAATGATTTTTATTTCGAAAGTTTTTTGATCACACCAACAATTAGCTCAAGGGGTGGAAAAAATAGGTGTTGAAGGACAAAAAAATCATAACTCCCTTATTATTTACATTACAAAATCCGTTTAAAGTTATCTGAAATTGTCAATACAATATCTACAACTTTTGTTCCAAACTTTTTTTGCAAGGGGTGGCAATATTACCTATTTGTATATTAGGGTTTGAAGGAGAACAAAATCATAACTCTCTTGTTATTAACTGTAAAACATCCGTTTAAAGTTATCTGAAATTATCAAAACAATATCTACAACTTTTGTTTCAAACATTTTTTTTTACGAACAGCCGTTATTGCAAGGGGTGGCAATGTTATCTATTTGTATTTTAAAATACCTTATAAAATATTTAACACTTGCACTATAGCACACTATAGTATATTAATTCACTGCCTTAAATACGAAATATTTCCGAGTAGATCAATTGTCTTTTTCTCATTAAAATATGAAATAATTGAGGTACGAGTTTTCTTTTTGGACTAAAATGAAGCCAAATATTCATATTTTATAATTTATTTAACCAATTTTTCTCAATCAACTGATAAACTGAGAAGTTTGAAACTTTCGCGTAAAGATTATGCAATTTTGGAGCTTTTGCCGTTTTCGTTGCTACGCATTTATTTCATTGTTACCCAGCCTTGCAATACGCATTGCTGGCTAATAAACTTATGTTTCAGTACAAATAAAATTCCAAACAACTAAAATATATGGTAGAAATAATAAGTGTCGATAAAATGGAGCCTTTACGAAAAACTAACGTCTCGCTAGACGATTCTGCGCTAGTTAGCGGCAGAGAGCGTCCTGACATCATGATTTTAAAAAACGTACTCATTGGTTGATTTCCGCCGCCATCTAAAGCTCATGCATGTACTACAGTGCTTATTTGCTTCCAATGCATCATGTCACATAATCACGATTTTAATGCCCAGGTGGCGCACGGCAACATATATCTGGCCACAACTTGACCAATATCAAGTTGATTGCGCTGAAACTTGCGCGCATACTTCATCCGAGTGCAATTCAGCTACTCGTGTTGTTTGCTAGTAGGTAAAAGCTGAAGGTGCTGTTATTAAAAATATGTTCTTCGAAATCTACCTGTAGGCCAATGCCGCAAGGGAATTAAAAAAATGTTTTTGCGCCATCACAAAATGCCAGGTGCTATGTTCAGACAGAAGAGTGTGCACGGGTGGTAAAGTTTCTCCAGATGAAGTGAACAGCACGAAACCACAAACAATGGTATTTTGGTTGACTATTTGTCGTGAAAAATTATGCGGTCTAGGCGGCGCCAGATGAAGTCAGTTTTCAAAAGACGACGTTTGGTTTCAATGATAAAATGTCATAGCAATTAGAAAACAAAATCAATGCACTTAATATGTAGATTACACGGTAAATATATTTTTACTGAACACTTTCTAGCTGCCGACTGCAGCACCATTTGAATCGATTTAACCTATTTGGACATCAATAATTGCAATAATATACTACTCATAAAATTGGCAGGTGCCTAAATGTGATCATGATTCAACTTCCGGAGAGAATTTGTTTTTTAATCACATTTTTGCGAACCTCATTTCAAATGACGTCTTATGCTTCTTCTGAACTTGAGGAAAAAACATAAGACGTTTTATTTCCTCATGTATGAGGAGATAATTGGAAGTGTTAACTTGTTTTTTAGAGCCAGTAGTTACTTTTTCGGAAAATGGATGTTTTACGAATGAACCACGTTGAAATTGATTAACCCTGGTATGCTTCATACTAACCAATCTCAGGACTATGTACTCGTGGAATTGTCTTTTAAAGCTCATAATGTGTTCAAGCATATTATATCGCTGTGGTGCCTTGTGGAAATGTTAATTTAGGAAGTTAATTTTAAGCGGAAACTTGTGAAACGCCTAACCGTGAGTTTTATTTTTCTTATATTTGTTGAGACCTAGGAAGCGTATTTTTTGTCGATTAAATTTTCCCAGCCGTTTGACGCTTAATTTTGGATTATTTTGACGGTGAGAATTTGATGAGACTTATTAAAAAATTATTTCGTGCCCAATTTAGAAAAAAAGAGCGCATTGCTTAATTTTCCTTACTGAAGTTTACCGTCTCCTCACGGCACGGGAGGGAACGCGTATTTTCAAGGTTAAGGGGACTCCCAAGGTCTACGAGATACGGTTTAGTTTATCCCCCCCCCCTCTCTCTCTCTCTCTGTCCCACTTTTCCTCCCTTTCTTCCGCTATAAAGGCGAGTGCATCTCTGACCTACCGAACGATAACCGTTTCCTCTCATCTTCTGCTAAGCAGATTTGGTACCTCTAATAAATCAAAGTATTAATACCTCTCGAAAATACAGGTGGAAATTTGCCAAAATGCGAAAGGATTTTGCGAAAGAGTTATGGAAATGTTGGATAGGGGGCAGTTTGGGCGGACTGCGGGGTGATGGTGGGACAATGACACTGCTTTCCCGGTAGACCGCCGAGGAAGGCTTAATTGACACCCTCCTCGTTTATCATGGTTATGAAAATTGCATTAAAAACCCTATATACTCGAGAAATGACAGAATTCATAGGTGGAGAATAAATGCATGACGCATACGTCAGTTGGCTCTTGTGTCACTCCCCTTTGCCTGTCACTGCTCCGTTCAAAACTGTGTGTTTTAAGCGAAGTTTGCGTATTTTTATTTCCTAAATGATTAGTATCAACTTTGCTAACAATCTTTTACCTCATGCTCCATATTTTCAGCGCCGAATGGTGAAAACAGTTTTTTTTAATCTACCAACATTTTTATTTGCTAGTGACTCCGTAAAGGTAGAACCGTGGCCAGTCCCGGTGTCCTCAAAATTTGTCAAAAAGAGCGAATACCTCATTATGTTCCAAGTTTGGCTTTAACCTCTGGAACTGTGGCGCTAAGCGCAAGCTTTGGACTAATATCTTGTTCCTTTAAAGCCCCCAATGATCCACAGGGGATGGGGAGGCCTCGGTAGCCTATTTGGGTAAAGATCTCGACGTGATATCGAGGGATTCGGTCGGTCGGTCAAGGTGAATGATTTTTCCTCTGTGGAATTTCGTACTCGTGTGCACTTTCGGGTGATCCCGTAAGGGTAATGCCGTGGATAGTCCCGGTATCCTCAAAATTGGTCAAGAGGTGAGAGATTATACACATAAGAAGAGGACAGGACCATACGGAGCATTAGTCTGAAAAAAAAAACAGATTGACAAGGCATACCCTGTGGCGCGACAAATTCTTGACAAGTATAACTGAGGGTAAATTAGAAGTGAATGCCCCGCGAGGAACAAATCGAGAGTGGTGTAGGGAGGTTCACCGTATCAGTGCGGGAGAAATTAAGCATTGAATAGGAAGGGATGGAGGGTTTCAGTAAGCCAGTCTTTCGATTGCACAACTGATGCTGAAGACTATTGTTGCGCCACACTTAAATGATGTCATACCGAGATCACTTGAGTCTGGAATTACTCACCATGATTTACCGTGATGTCACCCCGTGCAAGAGTATGTGAACTTGAATCAATGTTCGCCTTTCCCTACTCACCTCTGACCGTGATATTGAAGTTATTTCTTGCATAAGACGTGTTATGTTATGATCAATTAATGCTAATTGCACCTCCGTTAATGACGTCGTGCTGGTTGAGAATTGTCCTTGTCTTGGCTTTCTTTTCCATATATTTCTCTTGAATTGGTCATTCTAACGTCCTTGATACTTCGATAATATTCTTTACCAACGCAATGCAAAGACATGCACTATGTCTTCTCCCAATTTTCCCTCCGAATCTAATTTTTCTCGTTTTTGACAACTCTTCGGATATTTAAATAAATTCCACAAATTCAATCTAATGATCGAAGTCTTGCATCTTAAATTTAACTATCCTATGCCTTATCACAATGAAATTATACTAACCTGTAGGTCCCAAAATATTTCACTCTTTCAATGTTAAAACTAGGTGCGAGCTATCCCGAAAATTATTTTCTTACAAACAGTTTTTCTTACTTGGGTTATTCGCTTTTCTTAAACCACGCCACTCTATGTAACTCCTCTTCTAAAGTCTGCCTCTGCATTGTAGTCTTATATCTCTATCATAGTCTCCCATCTCTATTTTCCAAATAGTTTTTCCGAAAGGAAAAATCTACGAAATCTTTATGGTATATACTCGTGTCATCACATCTCTCTTACCGTGGTCGATATTTATCAGCCATTTTAGACGTATCGCTGCTAAATTCCTCTCGTCGTAATTTTATTTTTTTCGGTAACCATCACTTACCTGCACTTATCTCCATTTTTAATCTCTGTATTCATCTGTCCCAGTCCTACGGTTACCCAGAATTGACTCATCTCCTGGTCATAATTAACCCCTAGCTGTCTCCTGGTGTCACCATATTCTTTCCTCATCTCTCAAAAACTTATAATACTGCTATAATGATTCATCTTGGAGTCTTTTTGCGGCATTGTTTTGAAAGCCCCGATTCTTTCGGGTGACTGCACTCCTCTGAATGCAAAAATCAACTCTGTATAAAAACCCGAAACAATTGGTTCTTTCAAAAATGTCTGTCTCAGTATCGTGTTCGATGTGTTTGGCCTGCTTCACATTGAGACTACATGTGGTACGCGATGTATCGTAATTTAAATGCTGCGAGGGTGATGGGAGGCAATAAGAAAGGTCCATACTGGAGCAACCCCGCGGAACATCGCGAGCGGTAATCGCTCGCCATGCTACATCCCGTAGTAGTCTTAGCTGCATCCTGATCACCTGGCAATAAGTATCGACCCCCTGACGAATCAACACTGTCGGCTGGAGAAAACACTACCATTTCATCACCAAATCGTGTTGTTCTTTTGTGTAACTCACCATCACCTCACCATGTATACGCGTATTAACGTTAACGATACATATCATCACATTATGACCTTCCATCCCAGTGCCATGGTTCGAATCACGGGAGAGATTAAGTAAAATAGTCTACGAAGCAATTTTATTTGTCCTTTTCACAAGGCCTTAATAATGACTGTGTAAGACGACACCTTGGTGGAAAATTTCAATAAAATTGTTTCACGGACTATTCAAAGTTTCTTTTTACTCACAATCAGTTTTGGAGTACCACAAAGTTGCGCTTGAGAACATTAAGCCTATACGGCAGAGATTTTTCAGCGGAATCCCCATCCCCACTAGTAAACTATCTGGAGAGCACTTCGCAAGTGTATTTCTTCATCCGTCTGATGGGATGTTTTACTGTGGACCTCTGGATACCTTTCGTTAAAGATTAGGATAATTCAGACGCCGGTTATCTACCTACACTCTTCCTCCAATCCCCAAAGAATCCTTTCCTTAGCAACCAGCCTACCTATCCCAAATGGCGTAAATGATGTTACTTTAATTAAAAATAAAAAATTGCGCAAACAACCTTAATTAGAAGCGCCATCGTAGGTTTCCGCGGCGTTGAGATACATTTTTCTGCATTTTCGGGTCCCCACCGAGTAAGTTGTTTTCCATGACAACGGTTTCGCCCTTGTTCCAACAGGCGTCTTCAGGTCGAAGTCACTTCGTCCTTAAGACTCCCGTTTGGAACACGGGCGAAACCGTTGTCATGGAAATCAACTTACGCGGTGGACAACCGAAATTAAAAAAACATTCAACCTTAATTAGATATCGGTCGTTTTCCCTAATAACTACCCAACTAAAATATAATTCAGGATATGGGTATTGCGTATCGTACACCACATCAGTTTGAACAACGGCCTGCAAGCTCTTTCGTCAACATTTTCTCTTCTCTCCTTTTTTTATAACTGTTTATTTATTTATGAAGGTAGTACAGCTAGTAGAAAGGAGGCACATTAACTGCAACTGTCATTAGGGAAAGATGTAGGTCGCTGTAAAGGCGTATTCACGGAACCGAAAGGATCATTGGTCCGCCCAGGATTCGTTGAGGGATCGGGAGTCAGGGCACATGAATTAGACTTGCACGTACTCACGAAAGTTGACTTTATTTCATCATGTCCCGAATTACACTAACTGTATGCATGGTCTCCCACAGTACAGGTGGGTAAAAGGGAGAGGGAGGGGTAGGAGGGGTGGAATGGGTTGGGGTGGCGGCTTCCACTGGTATCCCTTAGGTTGGCATCCACCGCTGTCACATTGCCGAGTCTCCTCCGCTAACCGAGCCACCTGAGAGCGTCAGCAAGATTGTAGAAAGAAGTGGGTGGAGAAAAACGAGGGAAGTAAGGTGGTATCCGTGGGAGCGGAACTGAGTCAACAAATCAACACTTTACATCGCATTAATTTTCCCATTACGATATGGTAGAGGGGGCTTGTAATCCGATTGATTAACGTCGTGCGCATTAGTCTCGCCTGTAAAGAGTACTCGGCCTTCTTCTTCGTCTTGCCTCGTACTCCTTGCCTATCCGCATCAATGGTGGCAGAAAATCCGTGCGCGAGAGTCACAACTCCAACTATCTTGTTCTGGAAGGTCAAGGCGTTGTCGAGAGAGAATCAAGGAGGACAACTGAAGCAAGAAGTTCAGCGAGAATAAATTCATGCTTAGACTTAGGGGTGGGAGAGGAAGAGATATCGTGGGGCGATATCTAAGAACTTAATATTAAACAATAAAAATATGTTGTTTCAGTTAAGGGTTTTCTTACGACTGAACAGGGAAATAAAGTAAACTGCGGAGCGGGTAAGTGATAAATGATACTAGGGAATAAGTGCCGTCAGTGTTGTCTCGGTCATATTATTTAATTTACAATTTTTTATTCTTGACTTTACTGTTGTACTTACCGTATTTCAAATTTCAAAATTACTGTACTTTTCATTGTTTTTTTTGTTCATGGGGCTGTCTTATTGGAGGCAGTTGGTTGTTTCTCAAGTTGCGAAGTGAACTATTTATAAAAAAAAATGAGCTCATGTATGCACCTGGATGCATATTCAGTCCGATGAGGACTCACGTTCAAGAGTTAATTTTCTCTCCTCCGATAAGGGGTGAACGAAGTCTGAATTATTTCCAAGGCTATTCGTCGTGCCAGATGATTCTCCTGTCTGGAGGAGATAATGCATATCAGTCGGGATAATTTCTTGACCATGGTTAACTTAAACACTCTACACTTTTTATAAAACTCCTATGGAGGTTCCATCGCGACTGCGTGGGTGGAAATAGTGAAATATCCCACATTTATTGCTTTCTCTTCGTAATTTAGATAGAGGGAAGCAAAAGCCAGGTACTAAATATACTGCTTAGTCGTTGAATATATTTTTACGAATACTTTTTTCAGCCCGAGGATCTGACCTCAGTGCCATAGTTATAGAATTAATGTTACAGTTTATAACTGCAGTATTTTTAATAACTAAATATCTTGGATGTGTTGGTGCCTTCATTATATTTCCATTGAACTTTCAGGAAAAATCGGTTGGACGATTACTTGAGTTAGAGAGGAATATTTGCCTAATGCATTTCTTTCAAGAGAATGTCGTATTTGTATTTTAAGGGAAATGCTTTATCCGTGTGTTCTCATGTATGATTAGTTGTAGCAATATAAATGACTTTCTTTCTGAATGATGAAGTCTTTTGGTTGATAAGGTTCCAATTTTTTGCAGTAATCGGTTTAAAAAAACTACTCCACCGGAACACAGTTTTATTTACATCAAGATCATTTTCCCGTCTTTGTTGGTGGCATTTAGGCGAACTTAAAATTTTTACAGCATTCTGGGGAAAGGTCGTAATTAAATGATAATTAAATTAGTCACAATAAAACTAATATTGTGAGATTTTTCAGAACTTAGAAGACAAATTTTAAGGTGTAATTTGGAGGGCATTCACTGCAGGATGTGGGTCATTTAGCTATTGCTCTTAATAGTAGGTATCTTGGAAGAAAATTGTTGTAGTGGCAAGGTTATCAGGAAGAAAACTGCCTTGGCGAAGAAGACGTTCGCTGACAGAAAGGAATTAATAGCCGGGGTCGAAGAAGTCTTATATCAAGCGTAGCATTATGCGTTGCAGAAAAACTGACTCAGAAGAAATTGGATGAGAATAAACTTCAGGTATTTGAGATTTGGGTTCAAAAGAGGACGGAGAAGGTGCGATGCACGGAGAGATCAGAAAATGAAAAATTGTCAGGCATGGTAAGTGAGGAGATCAGGCTGTTTGAAGAAATTAGGATGAGACAGTGTGAGTGGATGGTGCAGATGATAAATGACGAGGGAATGTTGAAGGTAGTGACTGATGGAAAGATAATGAGCAAAAGGGGAAGGGTGGTGAAAAAGAATGGGTTCTCTTGATAGGATGAAGGGAGGTATGAAGTGTACCATGCTGAAGAAACGGAGAACATATGGCGAAGTAGTTACCTTCTCTTCGAGAAATATGTGAGCAGATGACAGTACCATCTCTGTATCCATCCAAACTCACCGTAATCTGTTGACTACGTCTAGTGATGATGATATTAAGAATACACAAGAAGCAATCAATATACACATTATATCCAGAGAGCGTTCCTTCTAACTGGAATATGGCATGGAGATTCCTCGGATATTTATTACTACATCTCGTAATTATGTACTGCTCTGCACCTTTTTACCGTGTGTAAATATTTTTATAATTCATTGTTGATATTGTGTGGGTTTTATCATGCATGTTTTAAAATTTTTCATTTAATTTCATCTAAAGCACTATTCAGTTCACTCGTTAATTTATCTCACATTTCCAAATTTTCTGTCTAGTATTTGTAGAGCTGATGTATTTTAATGATTTCGCTGTGTGGAAAAATTCCATGACCACTGTTTCTTAAGCTAATGTAAATTAGTGTTTTTTCCCTTTTATCTCCATAAATTAGGATATGCTGTATGTAACGAAGTGTATGTTTATCTCAGATACTTTCGAAATTAAAGTGTAATGGCATCTGTCTTCTCTAAACACTTGTAATAGTGAATAAAGTATTGAATTGGACGCAAATATCTAGTGAGAATAGAAATAAGGAACAGAGGGGAGCCATTTTCAGCCAAATGAAACTTGAATACTGTACGGATGGCAACCGGTGATAACTTTGGATATTGGATAAAAAGTGGAGATTTTGTGTGTATTATCATTAGAGATTGTGGATTTTATATAGATATTAGGTGGATAATAGTTACTGCTAGGATAGCATGGGGCAAAAAATCGTCCTTTTCATTGACTTTATTTCTTCGGAAAAAATATTTTGTCGAATTAAAGGTTAACAAACATTTTTAGCCAAAAGAACGCCTCTTTTCACATTTTTACCTACACCCGCTGTTGATGCTTTCATCAACTTGCTTAAATGAGTGTCAACCCAACGGTCTCCATCCTCAGATGTTCCTTGCACTTATTTTGAACTTGAGATTGTAAACTTTCTCTATGTTATTAGGTGGAAGAACACTGACCATTATTGCTAAAATATTGTTCCATTTAGATTCATCTATCCTTCTAGTGAACTGTCCCGGAATACCTTGTCACTCTTCTTAATCTGTATACGTCTTTTTCAACGTCAAAATTCTTCTTCCTCTTCGTTTTGTCAACGTCGATAATTTTCTGCACCTCTTTGTTTGAGACTTTCAAGTAGCCCTTGCCTTTGTGGCGCAATTTGTTCTTGATAGGGGACGTAAGAAAGTTGTTAAGCTACGGAAAGCTGTGTTTCGAATTCATTTGTATTTTTCTCGGAATAGGAAAAGAAATATTTTTGCGCACCTTTTCGCGAATTTTTTTCTTTTTTAAAGTCCATTAGAATAAAAATTTCAAACGTCCATTTTGTTCTAAATCGCCCATAGCTAGTGCAAACAAACGTGCGTGGTGAAGTTAGACTTAAGTGCTTGACTTGTGATGACGTAGTGCGGAATTAGTTTGCTCGGACGTCCATTCCACGCCAAATCGTGCGGTTGCGTGAGGCAAACATTAATTTTTTTAGTGGATTCCCACCTTAAAGATTGACGGCTGTCCAGCGCTTGAGAATGGCTTACGTCATTGCCAGTGGCGTGCTTGTAGTTTGGGCAAGCCCAACTGGGCACCTCTCTTCCGTGAAAAAGAGGCCCGCAAGGTCACCTTCAGTGGCGTCCCTCTATTCGTGATGAAAGTCGCCCCCACTCGCACCTTCTCTCTCAGGAGTGTTCCGTAGTACTTGTATTGGACTTCCGTCGTACTTCCGTATTTTTTTCAGACCGTAATCTACGCTTGGATGGACAAGGAAGTAGTGTATAGAAATTTTTCATAAACTGTTTTTCCAAATTTTATGACGTCGATTCGATAAGCACGTCGTTTTCTTTGGTCGAAGAAAACTATTTGCATGATCTTGTCCATTCTAAGTTAAGTTTCGGTATTATTTGCTGGGGCAGTTAAGTATTATCATGAATACCTTAAATCATGTATCAGCATAGCAGATAATCAGAGTCCGTATATCAATGCCATGGCGTCGAAGAGCTGCTAAGAGCACTCATCTCCTGAATCGAGCTTTTTAATATCTAAACCCAGAATAACTTTGCATTAAATATCCTTTTTGCATACGGTGCCTAAACTGTTTAATATATAGTGGAAAAGAAAGGAAAAAAAATATATAAAGTGTAAATGATCTTTTAAATTGATAATATATTAGTGGCTTTTTCCCGGAAATTTTTTAAATATTTTTCTTTGTCTATTTCGTTTTGATATTTATTATTCTTATTGTTAAAAAACAGTGTTTGGATTGAATGTATTTTGATGATGTGGCTTAATCCCGGGAATTGTTCTTGGAGACCCCTTAAAGCTTCCTAAATTTATATTTATTGTGATATAAAGAGTATGGAAGTTAATATATGGCAAAGAACTTGTAGAAAAACGTATCGTGTATATCTGGTTACGTCAACAAAATCCTCCCTTTCCAATCATATTTCTTTTATTTGTAAGTTACATGAGCTTGAAGGCGAGAATAGGTGTAGCATAAGGTAAACCTAGTTTTTTATACCATTTAAAATGACATTTTTGCGAAAAACTGTCTGAAAAAAACATATTTTATCCAGGAAATTTAATTTTTTTTATAAAATGAAGGCACTTATCCACCTCAATATTACAGTTATCAGAAAATAACTGCCGATATTGTGTTAAAAACACGTAGGCTCTATGCCTCGGTAGTGGCGCGGTAACGTCCTCGCCTGCCAACCCAAAGGTCGCGGGTTCGAGTCCCGCCTGTGGAGGATTTTTCTCCTCCCAGGACATGGTTTTGTGTGTTGTCCTTTGTTACTGTTACAACGCCTGATGTAAAATGGTCCTCGAGGATGTATTCAGGTTGATGAAATAAATAAAAAATAAATTAAATAAAAAAATATGTTGTTGCAGAAGTTGCAGCTTGGGCTGGAAAAAGTATTCGTTAAAGATTCATCTTATCTGCATGTTTAATATCTGACTTCTCCTTACCAGGAGTTAAGGTATCAGTGAAAGCAGAGACAGTCGAAAATGTGGGCGATCATGTATAAAAGGGCACATTCAAGTATTACCTATTACGTTTTAGGGGGTTGGCCTCTATTCCATTCATAGTGGGTGGGAGGGGGGGGGGTTAGTAATTGTATTTTGGTCCGAGGTCATTTCACGTAAGATTTTATTTTTTGTGAGATCTTATTTGTATTACATTTTTATAATCGTAGTTTTTAGTGCTGCCAACAGCGCGTAGTTTCCCTTTGAAAGGAAAAGTTTGAGAAAACAAGGATAATATTTGTCAAATTACTGTAAATTAAAACACACAGCGGTATTTGCTATGTCAGGGTTCACCTATAGCATGTGTAATGGCGTGCCTACGGGGGATTAGGGTAATTAATCCCTCTTACAAAAGGTCAATTAGTTCAATCTTATATTTTAAGTGATGAACTTTAACAATAAATTAGATTCCGCAATGTTACCTGGTGTATCCTCAGTTTGCCCTGATTGTGCATTTTCCACTAATAGAAACCTATGGCCATAAATAGGTTTTGATAGTTTCCAGTTTATTTTAAAACCGACCCAAGACCAAATTCTGCGACCACCATTATCATGAATTGATCAGCGCACTCCCGGCTGTCGAATTTTTTTCATGTCGGCAGACGGCAAACATTGGTTTCACAGCTACACCCTCAGTATTTTATCCTCAGTATCCCTAAGCATCGTTCATCGAAAAGTTAATGCATGCGCATGCTTCCAAAAATTTACGATAACATGGTCAAGATTGGGACGGTAGGGGAGCAGAGTTCATGAAATCTTACTTTGTGTTAGATACATAGGGGGATGGGGAGTCATGAAGCGTCCAAAATTGTCTTACGTAATACTTGAATTTACCCTTATTACCGACGAAATTGAGGGAGCCTATTTGACAAGTCATCGCCTTCTCTTCTTCAATTCCCTTCTCAGCTGGCTACTGATTATATTTTCAGAGATTAAGTTAACTCATTCAACCTGTCAATGTATGTGGTAACTCTCTTTTGCGAAAGAAGCATAATTTTTAGAGAGAAGTTGTAAATAAACTTCTTGCTTCTGCATAGAAATGATAACGAATAGATTATGGTCTGTCTGGTAATTACAACACAAGTCGTCTCAGTAGCGTTCCTTTTGGTTTGGTTAAGCTTTGGATTCTGCAACCTAGAACTAGCGAGATCAAACTGTGTTTTTGCACAGTTTGTTATTGTAAAAAATACAGAATCTACTTGGTCAAATATCATCTTCCTCGTGCTGTACTTTGCTGATGACATAGTCCAGTGCATATGTCGAAAAAATTGCTATAAATGGAAAGTATTCTTAGTAGCGATTTTATTGCGTAAATGTGTTGGGGGCGATGATAGAAAAGACCTATAATCTTGAGATTCAAAAAATATTTTCCGCGTCATTGCTTTGTTTAAACAACAAAATCGAAAATGTAGTTTTTCGAAAATATTGGAAAAGCTATCGGTCGAAGAGAATAATGAAGCACGTGAGATCTATGCGCAATAAAATACCTCCAATTTGAAACTTGCTAAATTAAAATCGGTCAAAAAATAAAAGTTATTGCCAAAAAACATTAAAAATTACTTTTTTTATTGTTATAACTTTGCAAAGCTTCATTTAAAGTCAATCAATGTATCTTTATAACATGAGTTTTCCAAAGTTTAAAAAGTGTGCAAAGATGGCTGCTGTGGGTTTAATAGTTTTTGCAAAATCCCATTTAATTATCCCACCAAGGGCAAAAACCGCCAACTTAGGCTGTTTGTACAGTTACCAACTTTTAAATAAAAAAAGTTTAGCAACTCGCATTTTGAATTACAAGAGCTTATCTGATAATGTGTGAAAATGAATAGTTGAGTTTTTCGAAATGAGGTCTTATACTTATGCATTAAAAAAGTACATTTTTCCTTATAAACATATAGAATGTCTTTGTTATTTTCAATGTTTGAACTTGATAATAAAAATCATTGAAAAGATGGTTAAAAAAACTTGATTTTTTTAAAATAAAGAACCCTCTACGGCCAACATAAGCCGATATAGCCACTTTTTTTAAATCACAGCGCAGTTGTTAACAAACATTTAAGGACTGAAATTTGCATAACTTTTTAACAATGATTCAAACTATAATATCCTATTTATTTCAAAACTTTATTTGAGAGACGAACGAAATCGAACTGGTTGAAGTGACGGGACGCTACTGTTTAGAGTGGTGGTGAGGGGGGGGGGGGGAGCTCGAGCATCTCTGGCGCGCTGCAGAATCGAAAATGAATCGAAAATCGGAGCGGGCTGTAAAATTTTGCGACATCTCGGCTTCTACACATCCTAGAACCTTCTTCTATATTAATATGGGGTACCTACCTCGAAGAGAAAATAACAACTATTGCATTTGTATGTTTATAGAAAAAAATTAAATACAAGAAAAATTACGACGCAAATATATTTTTTTACTATTTTTTAGCTGCACTTCATATTTTAGTCATAATAATTTAGATAGGATCATGTTTAAAAATTTGTAGTTGCCAATTTACATGTTTTTATCAAAATAGATAAGATTTAATTATAAATATACAATTATTATCGGAAAACCGTGAAGTTTTTCATTGTTCCCAGTCGCGTCCCTAATTTTTTTGATCAAAAGCGGTCAAAGTTGGCGTTTTTTGCCCCTGGCGGAATAATTAAATAAGATTTTGCAAAAACTATTGAACCTACTGCACCCATATTTTACACACTTTTTAAGCTATGGAAAACTCATGTTATAAATATAGATAGATTGATTTAAAACGAAGTTTTGCAAAGTTATAACAATAGCAAAAAAGTCAGATTTAATGTTTTTTGTAAATAGTTTTTTATTTCTTGACCGATTTTAACTACGCAAGTCTCAAATTGTAGTAATTTTTATTACGCACAAATCTTATGTGCTTCATTTTTCTCAATATTTTGGAAAAACTGCTTTTTCGATTTCATTGTTTAAATAAAAAAAGATCGCGGAAAATATTTTTTGAATCTCGAGATGAGACCTCAAGGCCTTTACTATTTTCGCCCCCAATGCATTTACGCAATAAAATCGCTACTAAGAATACTTTTTTCATTTTACATGTATACACTGGTCTAACTTTGTAATATTGGTAGACAAGAATTAACATATGATGGGTATGCTGGACTCTATAGAAAAAACTGCGAATAAATACAGCACGAAGATTAATGTTAAGAAAGCCAAAATTATGTCGAATAAACAAAGAAAACAAAGTTACCTTTACAATTGAGCTGCAAGTACTAGAGTAGTTGGTAGAATGTTACTAGGTACATAAGTCTTAATTATCCGAGTTAATATAGTCTGAGGTCACCTCGGATAATACGAAAGCTTCGTTCGGCATACGTAGATTATGAAATAGACACGATATTTTCATGCCTTACCGTTGTGCGACCTACATTTTGGTTAAAAAATCACTTTAAAAATAAATTGTTTCAACAAATTGTTTCTCTTTCCTTCATAAAATAAATATTAATTGTCGAGGTATAGGTCTTACTTCTTTTCTCTGATCTCAAGTAAAAATTTCTCCCTTTAAACTCAACTGAAACGGCTGAAACTCCCTTGAATCTCACTGCCTTGCTTCTCCGCTGAAACTGCTTTGAAATTGAAACAAAACCAAGGGAGTTTGGAAGTGGGGTGGCAGCAGGTAAGCTGTGCAATAAAATGCCTTGCAACTGCAATGGCACAGAGGCCACAGACCCTTGTAAATATAATTGGCTGCGTAATGACCTGGCTCTCTCCACTGAAACTCCCTTGCCTACAACACTGAAACTCCCTTGCCCTCTCCCTCCCAAAACAAAAAAGGAAATTTGCATTTTAAAGACTCTGAATGTCAATACTACTCGATGGCATGCTTAAATGTATTTATCCTACGTTAAACCCACCTAACTATTGTATCTAATTCACATGCCCTACTATCCTACGGCTCTACACGCATTTTCTCGCACCCGTCACAGAAGCTTCCGCGTCAAGAAAGCCGTATATATGTGGCCGCTTCCGAGGAATGATGTGTCGAGAACTTACTTTTAAATGGCAATTCCGTGATAGTCTGAGAAAATACCATAACATTACGATAACAGTAATGTGGTATTAATTAATTGAAACGTATATTGCCACATAGTATGACTATTAATGCAATATTACTGAGAATAAACAAGATTTTTTCAATTCCCTCACGTTTGTTCACGTTTAAATCAAGACGTAACCAAGGGGACGTGTATAAACTAAATTACCAACTTAGGGGGGGGGGGGGTCGCCTTAAAACCTACGGCGGACAACGGGTTATCTCAAAGTAACGTAGCTGTTACAATGCGCCTGTTTACGTTTCTTACTCATCAACATCGCGTCGACAATACTACAGAGTTTAGCATGAGGAAGGGCGCGCGGGGTGTTTCGTACACCCCAAGCTTCTACTATAACTCTATGTAACTTAACTATTGCTTCTACAATGTTGCAAGTCTTCATACTATTAAATTGCTAACATTTTAACCTTCTCGCGGGTTAAGGTAGTTTAAGCGAAAATTCACTTCTCCTAGAATTTGATGAATTTGGCCTCATTTTAAAGGAAAAAAACTCCTTTCCAATTATATCAAAATATAAACCCCTTGCTGAACTACTCTTCGAGCAATTTGCCTGAAAATGCAAGCGGTTTTACATGAGATAGATTACGGCTGTGCGCTCCAGAGGGAGAATATAAAAAAATAGGAACTTCTAGTACCTAGATTTCGTCAAAAAACTAACGGTGTATAGTTTTCATATTTTCTCAACTATTTATAAAAATTAATCTATTACTTACCGAAGTAATTTTTACAGAATCGCAAAAAAACTGTTGTTTTGAAGTGTTTTCAGCCATACGGCGTGGGAAAAAGAGAAAAAAGTTAGACTTATGTAGCTTTATTTATATAATTACTGAAAATTTGTTCATATATAACTATATCTTAGTGTCATTAATATAATAATATATAGTTCATACTTCTTACTAACGCTGAAATAAAAAAATTTGAATGTGGTCTTCATTATGACTATAGGGAACTATCTCGCTCAAAAAAAACCTTAAAAAGCGACCTCGTGGCTAAACGTTTCTGTCAACCTATCCCTAAAAATAAACTCACTCAATACTTGAGAAAATATTTTTTAAACGAAAGTTTCATTTGTAGAGACAACGTTCCATATCAGGGGGGGGAGGGGGGTTTGGGGAAAATACTATAGTTGTCAACGAAGGGGGGTGGGGGAGGGGGTAAAAAATCACCGAAAACGGTAACGTAATCTATGTACGACCCCTAACTTGGAGAAATGTTGAAAGGATAAAATTGCTGAATGTACCGATAAACACACAGAAATAACATTATGTATAACGGAAATTAATAACGCAAAGCTCTCAGTGAAGTGTTTACTGGCTGAACTATCTCTCCGATTCGTTTACAGGCATAGTTTTAAGGGAGAAATTTTTGCTTGAGATTATATCTAGGAATCTTAGCACCAGCATATTAGTAGGGATGGTTTCCTTCAACTAAATGTTGAATCAAGTAAAGTAAGCATTAGGAATTCTGACTAAGCAATCAAAGAACTCGGTGCATACATAACTGAACAATGTATGCAGTAAATTAATTAAATACGTTCCTCGGATAATACGGGGCCTTGGTAAATCGATCTGGACTCGTATAATGGAAACCCTGCCGTTCTTTAGCAGTAGAATCACTAGTTATGAATAAGCAGGAAAGATATAATCCGCAGGCTAACATAAGCAAAAATGGAGCTCCGTCATAAGAAAGTCTTCTTACTGCTTAGCACGCAAGCTGTGGCTTAGGAAGCACTTAGTCGAAAGATATGTATGAGCATGCTCATATATGGCAGTGAAGGTTGGGCAGCAGCAGAAGGACAAAGAAGACAGGAAGTAAATGAAAATGTGCTGTTATCGTAGAATGATGAAAATCAAATGGGCGGTGAGAGTCTGCAATGAAAAAGTCCAACGATGAGCTGAAGAGATAAGTTGCCTCGTGAAAACTTCGCGAAATATAAGAGACAAATATACTGCTCACATTTTGAGACGTGACAGCCATCTGAAAACAGTAATGGAAGGAAAAATGAATGGGAAGAGTTATCGAGGTAGACTTATGTAGGATGGGGCTCATGAAGCATGCTAAGGAAGTTAAAACAGGGAATTTTGAAGGAAAGAAGATGTTTGCTGGGAAGAAAACTGAGTGGAGCGATGCAGCAAACTAGTCTTCGGATTTATGACTGTTAATGATTAAGAAGATTCATTCCCTTGTAATCACCATATTTCTTCTGTTCAGCTGTTGATATTTGTGTATGTATGTTTTATAAGTCGCTGATGTTAGCGCTTTCGTGTTACATATTAAGAAAATGGAAGTGATGAGCAGGCTGAGTAGCCGTAGATGGAAAAGATATTGAGGTTGCTAGCCGACACGAATACCGTGCTTTGAGTCACTCTCGCCGTGTTCTGTGCTCAATCAAGCCCTTCTAACTACATCTTCTTTCTCGATCATGTTTCAACAGGTGTCATTCAATTCGAACACTTACGATTATTTAAATCCCCATCCGGTTCCAAAGAATCACCTTGTTGATTCATTGAGTCATGCAACCTCTCTTGGAAATCGAGCTCTTTTGTTCCAGTTGAGGGACTTTTGTTATAGTCAGTTTTCTTTGATGTGGGACGTAAGGGGAAAAAAGTCAATAATCCATTTATGGCTCTCGACCCTTGTGTATTGATTAATGACGAACGCTGTGGAACCATAACGGTTGTTTTTAATGGCGTAGCTTATAATTATTTCATTGGTTGTTCTTATATTGAAAATGTTCCTAAGACAAAAAGGCAAATTCATGAGTATCATTAGCATTTACCCTGCCTGTACTCATTAGCTATGAGAACGACAACTCTTGAAGCTAAACATTAGTCAACATTTGAAAGTTTCGATTGTATTGTTGCTCTATTTCCACCTTAAAAGATGGGGAAGTTGGATGAATTTTAGTTGCCTTAATTTTATATATCGTCTTGGTTTTCTGAGTAGTTTTCATCCGATAAATTATCGACAGTTTTATATTTACGAGTACGGTGACAAGATCTTAACGTACGAGGCACGTATCTTGTACCGTGGGTTGCCAACGTTCAGGGATGAGAATATTTCCTCTCAATAGAAATTTGGTGGGATGGTGGCCTTTTTTGAGTCTTCGATTTGTGATAAACGTTGTTCCGTTTATATTGAACTGTTGATTTTTTTTAAAATGCTATGATTCCTTCGCTAAAGATTTTAATTTACGATGGATTGAGGAATTAATTTGTGCCAGAAGTGCGTATTGAATTTTGTAGAAACAGTTATTCTCATTTAATTAGAGGTAACATTCTTTATCATTGCAGAAATTTTGAATCACAGACTCTTTTGTAACCTATCGAAAGAAAATGGTACTCCTACGATCGGCTCGTTTCATCCATAGTGCTGTAGCCAGTATCCCAAATTTTGCCAAGGTAAGTTGACGTGTTTTTTTGAAAAACATTGAGAGTGTAGAGTAAAAATATAATTTTCTAAATATGTTGGTGAGTGAATTTTTGAAACTTAACTTATTGAACTAATGTGAATAATGCTGCTACAGTGAAAAATGAGAAATAAATGTCGTATAAAGTTTATATGGCCATTGGAATACTATATTTCTCATGTTCTTACATTTTTGGCCATAGAGCTCATCAACCCCATATTAGTCATTATTTTATCGCATAGTAAGTAGTTGTTCAGTACAATTGTATTGAAGTTGCAAAGGATTGAGATGTATAAATCGGTAGAGTCCTGGAATAGCCATTTGTGTAGTTTTGTGCGTTGAGTCAGTGTTATTGATTATGTCATTATGTTTTGGACATTTTCAGGACCAAACTATCCCTCGACATCTAGCAGCACTTCAGGGATCATTATTCCGACAAATTCATGTTCTTCGTCCAATTCCTGGATTTGAACTCTCGAGTAATGATGGAGGCATAAGCTTAGAAAAACCAGGAAAGCAGGAGGAAAGCAAAGAAAAGAGTTTGAGGCTGGTCCACGAGTCAAAATCTCGCCCTCCATTGGTTGTTCTTCTCCCTTGGCTCATGAGCAAGCCTAAGCACATAAAGAAGTTCTCTAGCTACTATCTTGGCCATGGATTTGATGTCCTATCTGTACGCACAACACCTGGTCAAACACTTTGGCCACTTAAAGGTTCACAGGTTAGCTTCATTCTTTTCTTAACTTTTCTTAATCCTCTTGTTGTCATCGGTTTGATCTAATAGCCTTTTGTACCTGTGAGAAAAATGCCTCAGCTGATGTAGGTATTGACTGGAATTTTTATTCACATGCATAAATTTAATTATACCCGTTTTTATAGCCTTAAAAATGTAATTTAAGTGCATATTTTTACCATTCATCTTACTTATTCATACCTAATCTTTAAAAAATCGCTTTTATGAAATATAATGGATATAATATAATGGAATATAATTTTTTTTACTACAATAATCGATATATTAAAATCTACATGAAAATGGTGTTGATAGTCTTAAGGCACCGGGTTGAGTTTTCTGGCAGTGTAACAGCTACAATGCCACTGAATTCTTCAATTTGTGAATTCTCTTTGAACATGAAATAAAATAATCTTGATAATTTTTGGCGTATTTCAGGTGATATTTACTGTCAATAAGAAATTATTCTGAATAAATTTACAATTAAGTCAATTTCCATTCTATCTAATTCAATTAGAGTAGAGGTTTCTGCAAAGGATTGCTAATTGATGTTGCCAAGGAGGGCCTTATATTTCATCCTCTGAAAACTCCCAGACATTCCTAAATTCTTAGAGAAGTGTAATATCATGTATATGCTGGAAGATCTTTGGTCCAATGACCTGGATAGCTACCTGAGCCTTAAGCTGGCCTTGGGTTCTGCCCCATGGATGGATGCCACGTTAAGAGCTAACCATAAAAACATTGCTTTTAAATATACTTACAGCATAGTAATATGTATATTTATGATTAATATGTAGTTTCTAGGATTAGTATCTGATTTCTATGAAATTTATATTTATAAGTTTTGAAAAAAGCAACTTTAGAATTTTGAATGGGATTTTGCAATGGTGAGGTGTGGAAAATCGACCTTGCCTTGTAAAAGCATATTCATTTAGCTGCCCCTGTACATTAGTTTCTGGTATGTAAAACCTGAAAGTGCCTGTGTTCTTATTCATCATTGGATCTATCTGGAAGTAGAGATTTGTATCGCCATGGAGTTCTCTGGGTGATGTTGTGTTGTTGACCATTGACATACTATTGGGCGAGTTCAGCCAAGCAAGCGCTAAGCTAGCAAAAAGCGCTACTCCGCACTGACCTCTCCCCTTTTGAGTTCGCTGGACTCAGGGGACACCATTAACAGTGAAATGTTTTATGTTCGTGGACTCAGTGGTGATCCCTGATTGGTTGCTAAGGTCTGTTTAGATAAGACGTGGTGGCTTTGAAAGTTTTGATAGCAACAACTCCCAAGTTATTCTGTAGATCAAGGCAGTAGATGAGTTAGTTAACTTTGAATTCATTCATGAAGGGAAGAATTGTGAAACAAAGATACCACCATTGATTCGATTCTGATTTATAGAAGTTTTTTCTGCAGCCAATCATGTTTTCCGGAAAACCTGCTGGTTAACTTTGCTATAATGGCACATACAATCATATAAAAGCGTATCTGGCTTAAATTTGTGGAAATACTTTATGTCCATTTTAAATAAAACAAAGTTGGTAAATTTCCACACAGTATATTATCAACCACAAAATACAACACCGACCAAGGTTTCGGCACATAATGCCATTATCGAGACCTTGATAATGGCATTACGTGCCTAAACCTTGGTCGGTGTTGTATTTTGTGGTTGATAATATGCTGTGTGGAAATTTACCAACTTTGTTTTATTTAAAATGGACATAAAGTATTTCCACAAATTTAAGCTAGATACGCTTTTATATGATTGTATGTGCCTTATAGCGAAGTTATCGAGACCTTGATAATGGCATTACGTGCCTAAACCTTGGTCGGTGTTGTATTTTGTGGTTGATAATATACTGTGTGGAAATTTACCAACTTTGTTTTATTTAAAATGGGCACATACAATGTTGTCATTATCATCAGCCAACTCGCTTATAGCAAAATTAAATATGCCTTCCATATTATCAATGTGACTTGATCCACCTGAAACTGTTTACAAATACGTGCGGTGCCATGACATCACTATTTCAGTCGTAGCAGTCCGTTCACCCGGACTGAGCATAGCGCCATGAAGCACTTCCCGCTCTGTCATATAAGCGCTTGCTTGGCTGAATGAGCCCGTTGACTCTGCATTTCCCTGGGGGATGTTGTGTTGTTGACCATTGACATACTATTGACTCTGAATTTGTTTGTGGTATTGTATCTGCATTCAGTTGTACACATATGAATAAAAAGCTGTTTAGGAATTAACCATATGATGTTTTTCTTTAGGGCATTTTAATGTAAAATGAATCTCAGCTAGTTAAGACATCATCCGATGCAAACCTTATTTCTTTTTAATGGCTAACCTAACTACCTTAAACTTATCACGTTTAAAATAGCTGAATTGTATCATACATTCAAATAAATTTTGGATACGTCTGATTAGGTTTAATTCTTTGACTGTGCATATCCCTCCACTGTCTTTCCAGATAGCATTGTCTATAATTAACTCACTGTATTATTTATCTCAGGTAGTTGCTGCTGATATTGTGTCATTCCTTGAGCTCAACCCACAGTATGACCAGCTCGTGATCCATGGATTCTCTGTTGGGGGCTATATATGGGGTGAAGTTTTGGTGCGATTGACGAACCTTGGGATTGCAAGAGGTTCACCATCTCCCTCCCCATATGATGCTGTAGCTGCTCGAATACGTGGGTGCATCTGGGACAGTGCCTGTGAATTCACTCAACTTCCAAGAGGAGTGTCCAAGGCCCTGTTTCCTAATCAAAACATGCTCCAAAATGCATTGGAGAGCTATGCCAAGTTTGTCTGCTTTTAATCTCTCATCTTCATAATTTTTATCATTTCATTTTATGGCTTTCTGCCTCGATTTTAAGTACAGTTATAAATGTTCTTTGTGCGGAAGAAACTAATCCGGTGAAGTCTGAATATTGCATGACCCATTTTCATGTGAGTAATGCTCTGTATGTATTTAATTATCCATTGGTTTCAGTCAAAGTAATTAAGAAATCATTATTAGTGAAATCCACATTTACATGCCTAGCCAAGGAGTAACCATTTATAAATTGCTAATGTAATCTGAGGGAGTCACTTCAAGCACCAAATTTAGATCTGTCATGTAAAAGTTTTGATCAATATTGGCCACGATGGAAACACCGGTTCCCAATCAGTCACCAAAGTTAAGTATCGTTGGGCTCAGTTCGAGTTTGCGATGGTGATCCTCCTGTTCATCCGAGTGCTGCTGCCCCTGTCTGGGCATGGCAGACAGTAAGTGCAAAATGGCCTTAGCTGTCGAAGCACGTTAAACAAAAATACTACTACTACATAAATATTTTTGTTTGCTGTTTCCTTTTCTACTATGGAAATTGTTCATCTATCAGACTTTTGCATTTTGTTCTTCTTCTAACATGGAAATAGGTTTGGTGTAACGGAGTGAAATAGATCATTAGCTTATGTTGTATTATGCAGCCACTAGTAGGGTGCAATTTGTGAAAGATTGGACCTCATTTTGGAATGGGCTAAATTATACTCATTCTCATTGTCAATCTTTTGCAATGTCACTTCTCCATGTAAAAAAACATGAGCAATAAGTTGTACATCTCAATCTTTAGCTACAATGAAGGGACTCATATTTAAATCATACCTTTTGTCTAAGTTTTAATTTTGTTTTTTGATCTAGACCCGCATTTCATCTAAGCTGGTCCCCTAGGTTTAGTAAAATATTTTAATGGTTGTTTGAGGTCAGAATATAGATTTAGTTTTTGAATTAGGTGATTTCCACTCAAAAGTACTATGAGATCATGGTGTATTATTTTCCAATAAGATAGAATAACCTGCATGATTTTCTGTATTCTTGGTAGGTTTTAACATGATTTTTAAAATTGTCATTGAAAAATGCCTGTGCCATTGCTCTTTAAGGTAATTCTCAGTAACAATTTATATTGTTTGCTGTTTATTTTTCTTTTTAATGTGTAAACATGAGCATTTTAATCAATGCATATAATGGGATTAGGGTGCTAATTGAAGAGCTAGAGTGTGAAGTTTTTATATTTATTGCCATTATGTATTAATGGTTTATAAAATAATTTTAACTTAATTTTCCATATAGGCGATCAATGAAGTAATATAAAAGTTGGGACCTCTCTAAATGTGTAATGGTTTCCAGATCTGTAATTTTTATAACTCTTTTCCAGAAAATATTTTTGCTCTTAATTAATTTTTATGTGTTCAGTGTAATATACTATACTGTCACAATTTATTTCAGCTATCACATGAAGGTTTTCTATGATAAAGCTACTCAGCATCATATCAGAGCCAGCCAATTGTTTCATAGTGCTGCTATTCGAAGTCCTGCACTACTACTTTTCTCTAAGTCTGACCCCATTGGTACAGCAACAGCCAATATTGCACTTTATAAGGAATGGACGGATCTTGGTATTAAGGTAATGTAACATTTCTTCTTATTTTTTAAGTGAAAACATGTTATCTGATGTGAGGGGGCTGCTGTCGAAAAATACAGCTTCTCTTTTTTGAGTAACTCACTGTGGCCTATCAATATCTTCCATTGCTTGACACTTGTACACCATCAAGAGACTACTGGGCTGGTTCTTGACTTCCTTTAGTCTCTCATAAGGGCCTAAGCGCTTGCATTAATTTACACGAACCACTGGATGTTTTTGAACATATTTTTCACGTGACACTCTCTAAGTGTACCCCATAATAAGACAGTGAAATTCAAATTAACCATTGGATATTGGTTGATTTTGTAGCTGCTATAAGTGTGCAATGTTGCATTCCTGGAAGCCCATCTTATCCCGTGTTCGGGAAGCCAAATGTTTTATATTTTTCTGAATTCGCAATGGTTACAGAACTTTGAGAAAAATGAGGATTAGTTGATTCAGTGGTTTGAGGCATTCGATGCATAGTAACTTTTTTTCAGTTCATGGAAAACCCCCAAGGCCTGGTAAAAACATTTATTAAGCACAAAAAAAAAAATTTCATAATAAGCAAAGACATATGCCAGTTTATATTTGCATTTATTGTCTAATTAGTTCATAATCAATCAATAAAATAGATAGTGCAAAACAGGTTTTTAAGAACAGTAAACTTCTATGCGGGTTTCAATACACAATATACCCCTTACAGAGAAACTATGCAAATATTGGATATTCAACCGCTATTGGTCAGAAGGCAACTAAATGATCTAATATTTTTATATAAACTGTGTCACAATGCAATATGTTGTACTTGTCTTAATGATATTAGTTTTAATTGTTTAGTTACTTCAACAAGGAATTGCAATACTTTTTTTTGTAAAATTCTGTAGAAATAATATTATTTACAATAATCTTGTCACGAGGTCTTTGAGGTTATTCAACAGAGCATCACAAGAAATTGACACTGATATTTTTCATGATTGTTATGATACATTTAAGCAAAATATGCTAACATATCTGCTGTCATTGTACTATCAAAATGATAGCTAACAAATTCATGTGCACTCTGACAGGTATATATATCAGTTTGCTATAATAATAATAGCGATCTTAATTTTATAATATAAATAATAATCTTCGAATGTATATAAATTCCAATGTAATTGTTTTGTAATTCAATCTTGTCTGTTTTGAAATTGTAATATTTCTTGTAATTTCTTTCAATTTAATTTTTGTAAATGGGTTAACCCCCGTGAAAATAAATATTATTATTATTATTATAATTATAAAATATAAATAAATATTTATTCTTTTACTTCCACATTTTTCTCCTTACAGGTGTATACCAAATGCTGGGATAAATCTGCACACGTAGCCCATTACCTCAACCATCCTCATGAATACATTGCTGAAATGACATCATTCTTGCAGAAAATTAAACTTATTCCCGGAGAAGAGAAAAATCAAGAAAAAGTGAAAGTTACAAATGTTTAATGTTTGAACAATTTACTCTCATTTTATGGTGTGTGTCATACTTCCCTTTATGAACACTGAAACCAAAAGTATTTTCCTTGAGATCTATGAGATTCTATGGTTCGGGTAATCTTTGATTGTGATAGTTTTTCCTCAGAGTATTTTATTGTTAGTACTCTACTGGCTCTACTGTTGTTGCAGTGTCATGTTTATCTTTTATTTTTTTAAATAATCCATTTCAGAAAATGTGCAATTGTTGGACTGAATTTGGCATCAAAATTTTTAATTGTCCTTCATCATGCTTTAGTTGAAAAAGATTCTCACTAACCTGTCTGAGCATAAAATCTTTTTTGAGGGAGGCATTATTTATCTTAACTAAAAGGTTAGTAAGCTTTACTTTCATCTAAAATTACCCAGGAAGAACAATTAGAGCAGAAAGGTATCTTCAGTGGTGGCACTAGGGCGGTACGTAGGGTGTGGATCGCGTCGGGTGATACCATCACATGTCTATGATTCTATGTTACTATGAAATTATTGATATGTATTGTTTCAGCTAAGCGACAAATTTATTATTAACATATAAAAATATCTCTATTTTTTTAGTTATAAACACAAAAACATGTTATAGTTTTGCGTGTATAATAACTCCTCCCGAAGATAAAATTTTATATATGTACATAGTTACAGTGATAGATGAAACATTAAATGGTGACTACTAAAAATCTGGTTACGCTGTTGGCTGCAGGCCAAACTTTCTCTGCCTGTAGCTATGCTTTAAATTGCTACATAAATGCCGGCCTCGGTGTCAGTGGGGTAAAGTCCTTGCCTGCCAATCCAAAGGTTGTGGGTTCAAATCTTGCCTGGGTAGGTTTCACCCTCCCAGGGCATGGATGTTTGTGATTGCTCAAGTTTATTGTTCAGGAGGACCTAATGATCCTAAATGATGAACACAATTACATATTATTATTATAAATCAGGAACCCGACCAAGATCATTGCCTAATTAGCTATAATGATGTTTCGAAACATGTCACTCATGTGGCTCCTGCCGTTTCATCAGCACACGCCCACTACACATGCTTAAAAACACGCTTTGTTTTTGTCGTTGCTGTTGTCGTGAAGGGGTGACACCATTTTTTCCGCATTGGGTGACACCAACCCTAGTGATGCCACTGGGTATCTTAAATACATTTCCAGTGTGGTAAAGTGTCTAAAGTAAGTTGTTAAAACAAGTGGGTTTCATTCATAAGTATGTCAGAAGCAAAACACGTTAAAGGTATATGAAAAGCTTTTTTAAGTAACTTTGAAGATTATCATGAATGTTAAACCACTGCCAGAAAAGACATAAATCACTATGACTAGAGAGGAAGTATGTGTTGCACGTTAGTAAAGTACTATAAGTACTTTGAAGCATCACTGTCCTCAAAGTAGACCCTCTTAAGGGAGAAGAAAAAGTATGATGTAGGTATTTGTCTTGGGATTAAGGTCTTAAGTGAGACATTGTGATACAACCCTCATTGTTTGAGACCATGAAAACTTAAGTATACTGTTAAATCCTTGGGTAAAATGTGATCACCAGAGAACTTTAGTTCATTACCTCCAACCAGATTCCATTAAGTTGATGCCTCATGCAGTGAATTTCATCAATTGAATTCAATTCAGTTCTGCATATATCAATGCTTCAGACTGAGAGGAAAGGTATTAGGATAGGAGTAGAAGTGAGAAACTGTTGGCATCAGTCTGCTCTTAACGAGAGATGGCAAAGACCATGGTTTTACATCTCATCCATTGGACAGAATTTATTCTTGAACTACTCTCCTCATTGCATTCTCATAGGGTTGGGATTATTGTTGAAAAATGTTTTTGCCTGAGACATTGCGTGAGACAAATCTAGGCTCTCTGAGTGAAGAAGCCAGTACTCTAGCCGCCATCCTAATCCAGCCCTTTCTGATAAAGCAATTCTAATTGGGACTAACAAGTACTACCACATTGTCCTTTTATTCATTAGTGAGGTTTATCACAAATGTAACCTGGATACAAAGAACACCAACTTTATAGTCCATATTTTTTATGAACTGATTATGCTCTTTTGTGAGGTTTTGTTTCTACATAGTTATGTCAATTTTACAAATGTTTTACAATAACTACAGAGTTATAATTATTTTTAAGTTAGTGTACATATTGATTTTCCATATTTATTGCAATAAAAAGGTGGTTGAAGTTCTTAAAGAGTCGCACTATAAACATTCTACGTTTTATGATAATCGAAGCTTTGATGCTCATATAACCCATCAATAACAATAATAAAAGGTCTTTATTGGGTGAGATTAAGACAAAACTGTCCCTTCAGCCAATTGGGGCTAATCAGTGCTCAAATTACTTAAAGAATGCTAACTAAGATTTTGGAACAAGTTTTGATAGGCTGCAGGCAAGATTGATGGTTTAAATATTTTTCTCTCTCTGAGCATAATGGGGTCATTTTGCATTAGAAAACCATTCTGCTGTCTTCATGATATCTGTGTTCTCACTGGGTAATAAAATTGGAGTTCATTGTATTTACTTCTTTTTGGATAAATGTTTTTGTTGGTATATCACCCCTCTTTTTGTTGGTTGGACCTCTCAAAGTTTTCACTCTGAAAACATTTTTCAAAATACATAGCCTTTTATATATTTGAATCTTGAACAATGGTGATGTCGTTCATATTGATTCATGGTTGTGATTATGGTATACGAGTTGAACATTGTGCTATGAGGTAACTGTGTTCACTGATTCACTTGATTAAGATCCATCTTCTCTATTTCACAGATTATCGCATTGATTGAGAAAACAAAAAACTTGACTGAATAAAGTGTTCCTTAAAACCTAGTACTTGGTGTAATATCTTCTGCAATATTTTTAATATGCCAAGGGATTTGAAGGCAAACTGCATGGCACTTACATGGTTGCACCAAATGTACTGAAGTTCTATCAGAGTGTGACAATCCAAACTCATCCTGGTCAGTGAATTCCTCTTTTCCCTTTGCCATGACATTTTTTTAGTGGGAAGATATTATTTATTTTTGGATCTCATCACTACATAAAACAATCGAGTGATTTTTTCTCTTTCTAACATAATCTATAAATTGAGTGTTGAGTACATGTCTCTTCTGTCCATTTGGTACTTATTATTATTAGTTTATAGAAAAAGTGAAAAAGTAGTAATATGTATTTGTTAATAAATATTATACTTGCTATAAATGGTTCCATTACATTAATTATTAAAATATATCTCACTGGAAACTTTCATTCCAGCTGAAACACTGTTCTGAAAGCGTCTATGTAGTTACCATTAATGAATTGGAATGCCAAACTTGAAATTTAAACCAATCATCATCATAGTTATTCTTCCAAATAAATGTTAGGTTCATGTACTTGTACAGTCGTGCCTACAATTTTCTCCACCCTGGGGATTATTCTTTAACATTTCATAAAAAGACTACATACATATTTTCCAACGTGGAATCCGTTTGAAACTCTTCTATATTTTGCCACCCTTCATACTGTCTGAAATTCTTATCCTCCTCCTCCCTCTCTCATGCTTATCCAAAATTCTCCTTTTTATTGCCATCTTCAGCATGTAATCAGCCTGCAATTTGTCCTCCAGGAGCCCCTTTTTTTATCTGCTTCAACGCCTCACCTACAACATCTTGATTGATTAATTTGATTGACTCCCTGTTATTCTTTTACAAGTATATTAAAAGCATAAACTCTATAGTTAGCTACAAAATTAATTCTTTTGTGGAAGATTTGGTCATCTATTGAGAAATTTCCACAAAAGTGGACTTAAAAGGTTCTCTCTCAGGGAACAATACATAATCAGGATTTACTTGAATTATCTTGAGTGGTGGCTAAAACTCAATCTCAATAATTGTGCTGCAGTACACTTGTTACAAATGAAAACACACCAATTTCATTCCTATGAAGTGGAAGGAATAAATATGGAGGTGTCTGATGAATTCAAAATACCTGGAAATCACCATAACTTCAGACTGAGCGTGGGAAAACAAAATATTTGCAACGTTGCAGTAAAGAGGCAATGATTTACCATGCAAATTGTAGGAAGGTTTAGCTGAAAATTGCTCCAGTTAGACCAAATTTCAAATATGCCAATGAACATTTAGGTCTGTGAAAAGAAACATTTTACATATATGCATAATAAAGTACCTACAAAGGTAAGCCACTTGCTTCATTGAAAACTTATATGGGTGAACAAGGGTGTGTATCACAGCTGTTGGAAAGGTAGGGATCTGCTTGAGACTTGGAGGTTACATATTAGGCTAAGGTTACTTGAAAAATTCAGATAATGCAAGTTCCTGAGTGACACAGAATTTTACCCTGCACTAATAATTGTCTCTAGAGCTGATAGAAGTAACAAAATAAGATAGATTCACTGCTAAAATGATATACCTGTATACACAAGTTACTTCTTCCCATACATAATAATATACAGCAAAAACAAAGCAAGACACTCTGTCAACATACAACTCACTTTAGTATTTTCCCTCTTCTTTTCGTGGCTGGTGCCATAACACCCCCTGTACTCGCTCACAGGTTAGTAACTAGATAGCTATAGCGCTCATTTGTTTTTCTCTCTACTGAAGATACTTATTCTCTCATTCTCCACACCCTCATCACAAATGCTTCGAGTATCAACTTCTCGAAAGCCTTCTTCAGCTTATTACCTCTATTGGTTCTTCCTTCAGCATCATTTGATGCCTTTTTCTTATTTCTCCTCTCAGCTTCCTTCCACCTTCATGAATATTGAACACTTCCTCATTTGAATTCAACTATGTCAGGTGAGATGTGGTTGAACATCTTGTCTATGACAAATTGAATAAAAACCTTAATTAGTACCTACTGTCCACTGAAACATTTAATATACTCTACTTATTGTTTGACTCCATATTTGGTTATTATTTTCAGCAGAACGAGAGTATTACTATTGATGTTTATGATTCAGTGGTAATTTGCTGTCGACGATGAAATGCATATCTGAAATATGTTTGCTGGAATCCAAATAGGGAGACCTGCCTTTTGAGTGTTTTTCTTGTCTCTTCAATGTTGAGATGTCCAAAAAAAACACTTGTCTCGGTGTTGGACTGTGGGCCCCTTGGTAATTTTTGCCACGATTAAGTAATTGCCATTTTCTCTCCATCCTTACTCCTTTCCCAAACGTAATCCTTTCCTTATTAACCTATCAACCCATTACTAATAGTGCCAATGACCTCACTTTTCGGTCGCCTGTCCAAGCAGCCAATCTGTTGGCCTATTTGCTGAATTGAAAAGTAAATTTCAGCATAGATGCCTTTTCGGTTTGGAGGTGATGAACAACTGAGGTCATCTGTGCCATGGAGGACAGGTGGGCAGGCTGGTATGGGAAGCATTATTTTGAGGAATGAAGGGAACAACAATGGAGTTTACTGCTGTTTTCTTTATTATCATGCTCACGTGAAAAAATGATCACAAATGAAAACAGAATAATGAAAGATGATCGATATGAGGGGAATCCCATGGTTTCAATCATGGCTAATCTGTTCCACTGAGAGCCTATGTCCCAGCTGGGGAGAGGGGGGGGGGAGGGGAGGATGCTATAATGATGGAGAATGTGGCTGAACTGATTTAGTTGGTTCTCGTACAGCATCACATGCATCTGGAAAAAATCCCCAACTTTCCATTTTCGACTCAATTTGTTGATTGAAAAAATAAGCACGCATTAACTAGGGTGCGTTCTGTTTCACGCTTCGAAGCACCACTGCTCCAATCCCCATGTTTGCATAGCAACCACGTAACTTCTGTCAACAATATTTCACTTCATTAACACGTTTATATTTTTTCTAAACATTACATTAATAACGGGCTCTATGTAGAAACTTAGTGAAATAACGTACACGAAACATAAGTAAATAAAATCTATCCCTGTAAACACAAAAAGCTGCAGCAGCGCTGCACAAGGGTTTCAAGGTTGCACGCGCAACTCGCACTGAAGGAAGCGCTGCCGCAGCGTCTCCGCAGCGGTATTTAGGAGCGCGCTGCCAAAGCGTATAGCTGCAGCGCATCAACAGCGCATGGGTGATGCACGCCAGCAACACGCTGCTGATGCGCTACCGATGCATGTTCGTGAAGCATGAAGCCACCGCTGAAAGAACATTCTTTCTCTTCTCTCAGAAAGGCTCTTTTACTCCTCCCACAACAAGAAGCAATGAGTAGGTTGAATTTTTAGTGATAGTATATTTTCAGTCACTTGTTTTATCATATATCGAGATAATTAAATTAAGTTGAAAAGATAACTATTGATGTTGAGCACGAAATGAAGTTTTCCGAATGGAGCTCCCAGTTTCATGAGCCTCCCGTATTTATCGGTGTCAGTTCCAATTTCCACAATTTGTCGGATAAAAACATTATTCATAGGGCACGCGCTCGCATTAGGAGCTACATGAGATGCAAACAGCCACGGTACATTTCGCGCCTAGTTTGAATGGAATGGGTTGTACAATTGAGTAAGAGATGGCGCTGACTACCTATGATATCTCAGATGAACTGTAGATTGTTGCTGCGCAAAGTGCAACTCTTAGTGAGCAGTTTTTCATCACGTAATTATTTTAGAAACTTCAGCTTTATCACAAGGCACAATATATGTCATCGTAGCTTTCGTGATAAGCCATTAAAAAGTACATATCTTTGGCTCTCGACATACGCAGCCGTGGGGGACTCAATCAAATACATGGGATACAGGACTAGGAGCTTTAAAGAGCTGGAGGGACAAAAAACCGACAGTTCATAAATGATAAGATATTTGGATTGCATAAAAAATTTTAACGAAGGCGTTGCCACAGCGTGGTGGAAGCGTTACTGCAGCGCTGTTCACGTGCTTCAATAGCGCTGCTGCAGCGCCTATGTGTAGTGGGGTTCCTCGGAAACCCACTACCGAACGGCCTCCACGGATATGCATGGACATAATCATCCTCAAGGATGACTATATCCACGCAGATAAGACAATGCCCACGATGCCCACTGCCAAATTCCCCTCCCTCCTTAACGACCGCGCTATTTTCTGCGTGTGTCAGCACCTACGCTAGGCGATCGCGGAGCACGGACACTGCGACCGCGCTATCTCCTGCGTGGGTCGGCGGCTGACTTTGACCCTCCGCGACACCTTATAATGCGAAGTGACCGCGGAGCACGGGCACACCTCCCCTTTGAGCAGCGGGTCGCGCTTCCGACCTCACTCAAGACTCCTCCCCTCTGAGCAGCGGGTCGCGCTTCCGACCTCACTCAAGACTCCTCTACGGCCGCGGGTCGCTCGTCCGACCTCAGCCGAATCCCTCGCCTGTCATTCCTCTACGGCCGCGGGTCGCTCGTCCGACTTCAGCCGAATTCCTCGCCTGCAATTCCTCTACGGCCGCGGGTCGCTCGTCCGACCTCAGCCGAATCCCTCGCCTGTCATTCCTCTACGGCCGCGGGTCGCTCGTCCTACCTCAGCCGCATCCCTCGCCTGTCATTCCTTTACGGCCGCGGGTCGCTCGTCCGACTTCAGCCGAATCCCTCGCCTACCCACGGAGACGCCCAGCCTTGTCCCGCGCCGCTTCCGTCAGTCCGAGTTCCGAGCCGAGGGTCGAAGGCCGTCCCGACCTCCTTGGAACCACCGTAAGTGATTGTTCGCCCCTACTCCCCGGTGCCTGACCCTCCCTTTTGTGTAAATGGAAAAAGGGCTAAAATAAAGACTTGTGCCAAACCATCTCTCTATTGTTTGATTAATTCCAGGATACGCTCCCATCAATGGTGCCGCGTCTAGCAACCACGCGACATATGTAGCGCTGCTGACACGGGAATATCGGAAATTTGAAGGTATCGGGCATGCTGCAGCAGCGCGTCCGCATCGGCTGCAGCACTGTGACGTTGCGCTGCTGCCGCGCTTCAGCAGCATTTTGTGTTTACAGGGATACTAATAAGTTTTGCGTGACGGGGTATTTTTCAATGCAAATACAATAAAAATGTATCTTGGAGTCGTGATACCGAGGATATCGGACTCGTATAACGGAAGAGTCATGAATACTAGTCATTACCCCATATTATATTCATACGCCATTGGCAATTCTATTGATATCCGGATCCACCTCATGTCTTTGAGTCTGCCGCCCAATTCATAACTACCGCTAAAAGTCGAGTTGCTCAGACATGCTACGTCCCCTGAATGCCTTATTCCTACATTTTCCGTCGTGTGTCAATGCTGAATTTTCAATAAACCTACCCATGCACGATAAATCATGGATAATAAGGCCATTACGTGACCAACCCCGCTTTACCCCATGCAGAAAGAGTGGTTAGAAACACGGCTTGGGCATTAACATAATTTTAACGAAAGGCGTAAAGGGGTCCTCAGATTAATTCCCCATCCGTAGGTCAGAGTACTGCATCTGAGCGTGCTCTCCACCAAGCACCGAATTAGGGATCATTAATCCGCTGAAGTATCTCCTCCACTGTTGGGGTTCGAAATTGGGCCCTTCGGAGTGATGGAAAGTTATCAATTACAAGTAATCCTATAATCCTTGACGATTAAACTTTACTTACTTTTACTTGTAATCGTAACTTTTTGTCAAATTGTGATTTTACTTGTAATCTACTCTCGAATTAATCGTTATAATTGCGTAATTTTTACTCTCCGGATAATTTGTTATCGGCGCGTAATCGGTCAGTTATATTGCCGATTACTCCAGTTTTCGCCATTGACTGCTTATTGACTGCAAGGGAGCGCAATCGTTTATTTCGAATACTTGTTTCGACCATCACCCCCCACCGCTCCTTCAGAGTCTCCACCAGAAACATTTTCCGCGCAACGTTATGCCGCCACGCTTTTTTTTTGTTTAACGCACTTGATCAAGTGCGTTAAACTAAATGTCGACATTCATTGCTGTGGTAATCCCAGAGTTTGCGATCATATATAAAGCAATTACATATAATCTACTCGTAACTGTTATTGAATATCTACTTTTATTGAGAGTAACTTTTTTTTATTACTTTTTTGCTGAAGTAAATGTAATCAGCCCCAGTCGCATTTTTTGGGTCATTTACCCAACACTGGTCCTTCGAGATAGGAAGCCAGTAGGTATCTACTCTTTATCTACTCCACCAACCTGATCACCGTGGTGTTACGTGTCCCCGCGTGAAGGTGCATCCGAGTCTTATTGTTGGCGGAGCAGCGAGGTGGAACGGAAATCGGTGTAAATTTCTCTGCTGAGGCTTTGTTTTTTTCCTTCCCCCTCTTTCACCTCCCCACTTTCCTCCGAACCTCTTTCAAATTACACTCATTTCGCTTACCGTCAGGTCAAGAGCCGGACGCCGTGATGCCAATGCCGGAGTGTGCTCCGGATGTCGAAAGTCTCCCAACAGTGCCGCCGGCAACAGTGAAGGAATGTAGCGGAGTGAAAGGGAATCAAGGACTCCGCTGGGCATGAACGGATGGAAAATATTTCCTCTCTCTGTCGATCCGCCGAGGCAGAGCGTGAATGAGGTGGAAGATTTTGTTCTTCTGTCCTTTGGCTTAGGTAGGTATGGGATAGGACAACAGAGTCTCAATAACCTTTTCATGTTTTATCATTGCATATTTCATGGGCGAAAGATGAAAATATAGCCAGTGAAGTATCGAGGATTAAAAATATAAATACTGCTAGTTTGCACGAGGGAAAGGAATTATCTCAATGAGGTATAAACTTTACAGTATAGGCATAGCAAAGCTTGGTGACCTTCTCCAGCAGAGAATTAGAGGTCACTGAAGGTGACTTCAGTGAAGGACTCCCGGAGGGACCCTAGGCCCCCCTATCCGACCTCTCTTGTATGCTCTCCTTTCCCTTACGTCATGCTCTTCACAAGAGAGCGCCACCAGGTTTCGCTACTCCTATACTGGTAAGTTTTCTTGAGGTTCCACGAACATCATTCTAGTATGCAGTTTGAACCTAAACCTGTCGCTTACGGTTAATGTCTGAGGTAACATTTTTCCATATATGAGTTTTATAAATTTTGTCGTTAAAATCTTGTTAAAAGATTTAATGGAAATCGAATAAGATCTGAACCATTGAAGCATAATTGAGTTGTATGGCCTTTTCTAGTTTAATCATTGCGAAATGATGTGAAATATTTAAAAAATTATGAAATATTTCATGGACTAAAGGAAAAATTCAATTGGTGAAGTCTCGAGGGTTAAAAATTTAATGACTGTTGGAGAGAAAGGAATTCCCCCAAGAAGTGCTTCATTTGGAAGTAGGCACTGATCATTTTTCCGTTGGTTTCACGAATAACATTCTACAATAGTGTGGAGTTGAAACCTAAATCTAACGCATACAGTGAAAGTCTTAGGGCAACTTTTCCATAGATTGTTATAAAATAAATCTTTTAAATATAGTAAAACTATTTAATGGATATTGAATAAGCTGTGAACCATAGTTCGCATTACAATGCCATATTTAACGTAACTTTTCAAACGCTGACTTAATTCTCGAGTGAACACAGCTAACAAATTTATCCGTATTAAATACCGTTAGCGTATTTTTTTTCTCGACATTTTGGACGATTAGCATCGACTATGGCTCATCAGGTTTGCATTATATCAAAATTAAGAATGGTATTTGGCAGTTTTCCTGTCGTAAAGTGTTATATTTTAACCCATTTCGGTGCATTACAACCTTATTAATTCTTTATACCCTAAATTATCATGACTTAATGGTTTTTAATAGACCTTAGGCATTTTAACCATAAAATATATCCAAAACTGTGAAAATAGAACTTCAATAAAAAACTGAAAATTTAGACTCCCGTTTAAATAAGAACTGGAGTTTCTGAATTTCCGACTTTTTCAACTTTTGGGAGCCTTGGTTGGGAAATCATAATTCCAGAGAATTCCCGAAATCATATTAGTTATTCATTTTGCGTAAATAATGCATGATAATAATTTTAACAGTCACTGTAAATCCATTACGAGGTTGGAGCAACCGTTGGCCATGTTGTCGGGACGCGCACAGTCTTGCAGGGAGGCGAACTTGCCCCTTGAAAAACGGTTGACTGAAGTATGACGAGTCAGAAGTCCCTAAATACGAGGACGAACGGAATTTCGTGACTATTGTGACACTTGCCCTGAAAGAGAAACAGTCACTTTAGTTGTGATAAACCATGGTATCAGCATGTCTACATTCCTTTTATATTTCAGGTTTTCTATTTAGAATTTGCCTACCCCGATATGGAATGGTGTGATGGATATACCTATACCAGGGTCAGGCGGTTCGGGAGGGTGGGTCGCCCCCCGTCATTCCTGAAAAAATAGAAAAAAGTTAACCTTGAAGGATGTTCTCCAACTCAAGGTTTTATTTTTTACTGATGAGGTTTAAAAAAAACGTCCCGAGCGCTTCATTCCCCCCGCCCCCTCGAACCCCTTACTTCTCTGGGGGTATTCCTGGCTCCCGTTAAAGTAGCGAGCCCCCAAAAACAACGACCTAAATCTACCCCTATGCATCTATGTTCGTCAAATGTGAACATAATTATTAATTTTATTACTGGATGATTCCCTATTAAATTTCCTCAGGATGTGGGAACTACAAATCGAAGAAATTCCCGGGAACGGTCGAGAATTCCTTCCCGCTCGGAAACACTCAGGTCGAACCGTTGATTGTTTTTAGATATTCTTGGCATTTGCAATGAATCAGATACAGTATCTCTATACTTGAAAACCATTAATTTGTACTCTAAAAGTGCTGTGTATTTCAGGATTGTGAAGTTCAGAAAAAACTTATCAATAGAATTACTTCTATAAGGTTTAGCATCATTTTTATACATACGAGGGTTCATTACACCCTTGTTAGTGGTACATGAATAATTGTTTTTTATTTAGAAAAAAAAATTCGAGTGGCTGAAATTTTTCTATCCATACGGTATTCGAGTCCGTATAATTGACTCAAATATTTGTTTCGATATCTCTCTTCAGGAAAACATGTCATTACCTTCTCTGCCGCAGGCTTTTGGCCCACTTTATGATAAAATTTCTCTTAGTTTTTATCTAACTACGTGAAGTTCGGTGTTGATAATTGGTACATTTCGTAAAACGTGAAATTTGAGTGCTTGCTGCCTTTAGACGTAAAAAATCAGTGAATTGAAACTACCTATAACGTATTCGTACCTTGCACCAGTCCTTTTTTAAGGTCACCGAAGTGTGTGCAACACTCATACGGTGCAACTTAACTGATGATAAGGGATGCCCGCCGTCGCGAATAGAATGAGAACTGCTTGTGTGGCCATAAAATATCATCCAATTTCGTAAATGATGGTTTATTCTCATGGAAAAGTAGAGCATTGGCGAATGAAGGAGAATTTAACGCTAATCATAGCTGAGGAACCAGCTATAGTTGTAAATTCCCTCCAGAAATGTGTGCACTCGTACATGAAGTAATGTGATGCTATTTTCTTTTGGGGCAATTTTGAATGCAGTCAAGTTGGCAGGTAATTTACAGAGGCGCCGACAACTGAGGTCATTTGCGCCTACTAGGATAGTTGGATATGTTGGTGCGGGAAGGATAGTTTGGTGTAAGGAGGAAAGGTGGAGAGATACCTGGGATTGGAATATGCCTTCTCTTAAACGAAAGGCGCCAAGGTGCCCACAACTTAACATCCTATCCGACGGACGGAGCACTAAATCAAATGCTCTCCCCATAGTAACCATGTAGGGATCGGGAGTCGGATGAAACATCTTCACCACCTCCGGAATGTGCACCTGAGCCCTCGGGATGTATAGCCAGTACTTAGGACCCAACTCCAATCCTATCTCAAAATGTTATTAATAATAGTTGTAATAATTGTTATGGATGTATCTACTATTGATTAAAAATCCCACCACGACTAAATGAACGTCATGGTCACTGCTGCCCATTCCAAACCTTGAGTGATCTTTCTCATGCAAAGGATTTCCTTGACCCTCGTGTGTCATTCCACCATCAAACAATCGCTGTCTTCGGCGTTGCCATTTTTAAAAGTTACGGTCTCAATTTTAGGTGAAATAATTTTCGTTTGATCGCATTAGAAAGTTTAAAAAAACATAACGAGAGAAAATTCTATTGGAAGTTCTGGCAAAGATTTTATCGAAGTGAATCGTCGTAGAGCCGAATATTTTCAAGGTACTGAATCAAATTTAAACATATTTTTGAGTCGTAGTTTCACTAGTCTTATTGTAAATCGTAGTAGTGGTAGCAGACTTATAATGAATCGTAGTAGTAGAAGACTCATTAGAAGTCGGGGTAGTAGCTAACTTAGACTGCTTGAGTTTCATCCGCTCAGTCCATATGACATCGTCTTTCCTAAAGCCTTTAAACGTAATGCCATAAACTTGTAATATAATTTCTGTATAAAATGTTCACGAAATCAGTTGTAAAACTGCACTTGCTAACGATGAAAACTTTACATAAAAGTTCCATGAAATGTGCTTTGAAATTCGGCTGTTTTTTCCCGAGCTGTATTTTCCCATGAAGTTGTTTCGTGACAAAAATATTTTTAAAAGTTTTATATTTCATTTAAAATCAACTTTTTCTGTTAGTAGCAATCATTTAAGGACGTTCGGTGGTTTCACTCAACTTAAGAGAATTCGACGAAACTTGCTGAAAGCATTAATTATGTTTTCCTAAATCTACCTGAATTTTTTCGAAATTATTTACCGCAGATTTCTTAGGATATTTGATGTGGAAGTGGGCATGAAATTACATGGGTTCTTATGGGAACGCGAGGTGCGACTAGCTTTATTCATCGAAAAGAACGTTTTCTAGTTAAGAATAAGAAAAACAAAAATTATTTAAATCATCAATAGAATATTGTATGAAAATCATTTTGCATACTTTAATTTTATTATTTTTGTTTTTCTTATTCTTAACTAGAAAAAGGTTCTTTTTGATGAATTAAGCTACTCGTACCTTGTGTTCCCATAAGAACCCATGTAATTTTTTATCCACTTCTCGATCAATTATCTTAAGTAATCTGCGGTAAATAATTGTGAGAAAAATCAGGTAGATGTAAGACAACATAAGTAATGCTTCCAGCAAGTTTCGTCGAATTCTCTTAAGTTGAGTGAAACCACCGAACGTCCTTAACATTTTTTTCATCAAAAGTACTTGCTTGTGACAATGAGCGAAATCATGCGGAGAAGTAATCCTCATAATTTGAATAGCGGCTATTTTTTGAGCACGTTTTCACGCATTAGTGCAAGTCGACATTATTTACGCGATGCAATTTCGAAAGAAGTAAAGTCTTCGCATTTACTCGCGCCAGTGAATGCTTTGTGTACACTGGCCTTGAGACGTCCATGCTCGCGGCGGGATTCGATTCTGCGACAATTAGGTTGATAGGACAGCACGTTTAAACCTGGCATACGGCGCCGACACAGTTATAAGTGCCATCCACTGTTTTCATCAGGTGTAATATATTTATGTAGTGATTTTTGGGTCTAGTCTACATCTGCACGCTATCTCGCGAGCCGCCGCGCCGCGAGGAGTATGTGGCAGGGGGTGTTAGGACGCCAGCCTTAATAATGAGGGACACAGAAAGGGATTTGATTTGAGCAAGGAATAAAAGTAAGATATTTTTTGAAGAGTTTAAAGTGTTGCTTTTTTTTTGTTTTGATCCTTGTGGGAAGTACGCGGGAAGAAATATTCATGAGAACTCTGTAATATAATTTGCAATATCATGTCTCGAACCATGTTTGCATCTTACCAGGATCTGTATTAGCCGGAACCACACTATTGTTCCTGAAAGTAAGTTGTTAAAATACCTTACCTCTAAATAAAAAGGAAACATATCGGCAAATATGACATTTTATTCTCGGACATTAGGATTCACTTACAGTTGAATCCTAATTACAGGAGAATTACAGTTGAAAATATGCGCACAAACTTCAAAACAAGGCTTGGCATTTGCGTGAGAAAGACTGAATGGAAGTTTGGCGAGAATATGCCCTTACTGCGAGAACGCCAAACCTATTGGGGTACCAAAGGGGTACACAGAAGGGAAATGGGCAATCAAAGAATACGCAAGTCGGAGAAGTTTGGGAATCGCTGTCTCAAAGATCCGAAACGCGTCGTTGTGTTACGGATTACTATGGACCGATAAATCTTGGCGGCACGAACAATGAACGGGTAGAAGAACGACAAGTTGTAATTCCTACTGAATCAATTTGTTCACAACACGTTTCAACGCCTCATCGTCATCTTGAGGTACAAACAGACCTGAAAGTTTGTACCTACCTGAAGATGACGCTGAGGCGTTGAAACGCGTTGTAAATAAATGGATTCAGTGGGCAGTGCAACTTGAGGTCTTTATTTATTAGATGCTGTTCAACCACGTCTCGCCGAATACAGTCGAGTTTATTAGAAGAACGACGTCACATGTCACGTGAGAGCACTGGTTGTGGGAAGCATCAACAAACAGCGCGATTTGCTTGTGCCTGAATAAACGAAGAGAGGGCTCATTTGAGCGTTTCAATTGAGATGGTTAAGTTAAATATCAATGCTAGCGTAAAATTTGTTAATTTTTTAGATCCCATGCCCTGTGTTGCTATCAATAGAGTTTTCTTCAGGTCAACGGCATTTGCATAGGGAATGGATTCAACTGCAACAAGCCGATCTTCGGATTTTTTAACAGCAGTAATTCAAGAAGAGATCAATTGACAAGTAAATTTAAATTGAATATTAATAAAAATTGTAAATAAAACAAGAAATTAGACCCATAGGGATTCATTGCGGTCATCCAGGTGCCCATCGAATGGGGGAATTCAAATCTCGTAAACATCTGTGTGATTATGAGATTTAAATTCTCTCTGTCGATGGTCACCTGAATGACCGAAATGCATGCAAAAGAGTCTAATTTCATCTGCTTTTAGTCACAATTAGGATTAATCTTTAATTTAAACGATTACTACAGATTATGATGGGCGCATCTCATATCTTCACACGTGATATACTCGAGGTTATTACCATTTAGTTTCTGACGTAGATTTTCGTGGCGTACAGGCTTGTAGTTAGGCAGGTTTTCGGGTTTCGTCCGCGTTGTCATCCTTGTTGGTGGCGACGTTTCACCTACTGCGCCGTAGGTGTCCTCAGGCCAGGCTGAAGTCTTCCCGAGGACGTCTGCGCCACAGTAGGTAAAACGTCGTCACCAAGAAGGATGACAACGCGGACGGAAACAAGAAAACCTGCCTAACTTCATTATTACCATTTTTCTCATATAAAGTTGCTTCGAAATTCCCGCCTTTTCCATCGCCTGATTGTCTCGACGGTTTGTACCGTTAAGATTCTACGCATCAGGTGACTCGGGGTCGCCCAATCTCTCATCGTCAGCCATCCCAGCTCTCTCTCCATCGCGTGCTAAACCTCCCACAGCTCTTCCCGAAATTTCGCATTTTAGAAACTGCGCTTATTGTGATCGAAACCGCCTCGGTGCCAGTCTCGTCGCTCCTAACGTTGCAGTAGCGTCTTCTTTCGCGTTCCCGCTCGTCATCTGCGCGCGTCGAATTGACCGCTAGGTCGGAGACTCACAACAGGTAAATATTTTTGTTTCCCTGAGGTCAAGGACCTCTTTGTCTCTTTTTTTCGCTTGCCTGTGTGACCAATTGACAAGAGAAACTACGTTTTTTTTTTAAGTTTGCTGTTTGGGGAGGCGACCGGCCTTTAATAGGTCATTTGCACCATGGAGGATAGGTAGTTAGGGTATTCGGTCAATAATTTATGATATTGACTGTCTACATTTTGTTACCGACCTATATAACGAACATTTACTTGACCCATAAGGTACATAACATACTTTGGTTAAAGTATTTCTTTTGCAACTCATTTTAAAGTTATGTTCAACTCATTTTCTGCTGTCATATGCAATTGATCTGCAATTCCGCTGCGAATTAAAACAAAAGGAAATCAGTCTTAAAGGAGAAACAGCCCATAAAAATGAATTTCAAACACTTAAAATAAGTTCCAAAAGATTTTTACCTGAGATAGAATTAAATATTAATTAACATTGTTAAAATATGGAAAATGAAGCTAAACACTTGCCAGCTCTAGCCTAAAATGGGCTATCCTACGTTTATTTGAAGGTTCCCGCAAAAGTTCATGAAGAAATATCTTGCGCCTCCCCGTGTATTATCTGGATGAAATCTTCTCGGGTTTCCAACGGGGTGAGAGATTCCATTGTTTCCGACGTTTCTAGGTTCAACACGTCGGACACTATGGGGTCTCTCACCCGGTTGGATACCTGAGAAGACTTCATCCTCTTAATTAACTTGTTTACAATATCTTATTACCGATCATGGTTTCGACATTGAATTTTATTATCTTTGTGGTCAAGGGGGAGAGAAACCCGGCGTTATCATTAGCCTAGTCTTAATGAGGCACCAAGGGGTCCGTTGTTTAACATCCCATCCGACCGACAGGTAATTATACTTGAATTGCTCTCCACATAGCATTCAATTAGTGATCAGGATTTAACTGACATATCTCCAACACTTCCGGAATTTGTACCTGAGTCCTCGAGATAGAAATCCAGAACTCTAGTCACCACAGCAACCCGATTATAATATTAGTATTTTTTTCGTTTTTTTTTTACACATTAAGTTGAAGATGTGGGTATTAATTTCTTGTATTCAACGATTTCTTTTCATTCCACCTACAAAGAATAGGCGAATAATTTACACAGATTCAGTCGACGTAAAGAAGAAATACATATTAAATCAAACACAATTCGCACTTTTCCACAGGACTTTTATTCTACCATCCGTTTCAACTCACATAGCCAGCTACGAGATGATGTACCTGAAGTGCACCTATGGTGAGATGGTGCACCTGAAGTGTGCCTATGGTGTTGTACCTGAAGATGCCTCTGTGAGTTGAAAGTCGAGTGGAATTAAACATCCTGTGGAAAAGTGCGAATTGAGTTAAATTTAATGCGAATGATTATCGTCGGAATTGATTTCGCCTGAGTAAATTGTAGCGTTGAAATTCTTCCTTAATTTGATTCCGGGTATATTTTTTAGTTTGACTAATAAATAATTTAGGTAATGCCTTGATTTTATTTTTACCTTGCCTTTTATAGAGTTTAACTGTCTTGTAATAAATGTTGTCTCATTAACTTCGGTGACTGACCGGGAACAGGTAATTGCACCACGGTAGGCCGTTGTCCTCACTCGTAGCAGTTTTTTATATTGATCATATATTCTGGGAAGAGGTAAAAATTTTTCAATCCTTTAAACCACTCTGAATGAAAATTGGTGCTGATTGTATTCTGTATTTGACAGCGCTATATTAAAAGGCTCATCGAGTTTGTTTAAATTCCAAACCGTTATACTATGTCGCAGAAACATAATTGACAAATCAGTTTTCATCTTCACCATAACAATTTGTCCACTCATCAGCGCATGCTGTGATATTGTATCCGTTGGAATACCTGAATTCCCACTGGCTACATCAATGTTTTCGTCACTAATGGATTTATGGATAGTCCTCGGGGGAAATTTAATCCAGAAACGGCAAATTAATTTATGTACATACCTCAACGTTTTTAGTTTCTCTGTTTTGCTACCCACTTCATGCTTTTTCCATATTTAAATATTCAATAAAAGTTGCTCTTGCGTGTTTATGACGAAGAATTCATAAGATGCGATTAATAGACCCTATCTTAACCCTTTAAACCATCACAGATCGATTGATTAGGAATAATTTTAGATGCTGGTGTGTGCCTGTTTTGCCTTTCGGGCATGGCTATTAGAGTACTATGTTTCTCGCGTTCTAAGAAGAGTTCATGTGGACAATACGAATTGCGATGGTCACGTTAATGGTGAACATTACTGCGGCTACATGGAAATACAACCTAACGGATATTTACCGGTTCAGTTATTCCCGCCCCCTGCCGCACTCTTCAATCGGAAGGTTGGTTTTATAGGTAAGGAAGGGAGAGTTCGCCTTGTCCTTAATTGTGAGGGTTGCGGCGCGGGAAGTCCCACTCGGAAAGGTGTCATTTCCTTTCTCTCTGCCGTAGACGCTTTCTCAGTTTCTAATCGTACTCCTTAATAACTTCGTTGTTATCTCCTATCCCCTTTGTAGCCAGAATGTAGATTTGAACCAAAACCTCCTACTACACACCATTGTGGTGGCTTGTAACGTAGCTGCAGTGTTACATAACTTGCCGTTTTCGTGCTCCTTGATTACTCCAATGCTATCTCCTATCCCTTTTGTAGCACAGAATGTATCTGTTACATCACCTCCTGTTACATATCATTGTGGGGGCTTGTAATACAGTTGGTTGTGATGCATAGGGTAAACCGTACAGTTATTGACCTCATGGTATTTTGAAGAGCATAGAAAGAGTACAGTTGGAAAAAAATTACAATAATGATAGCAAAATTTACATTAGTGATTATTGTAAATTTTGTCCAACTCTACTCTTCAAAATACCATGTGGCCAATAACAGTAGGGTGGCCAATAACTATACGGTTTACCCTATCTTGTCTGACGTACTCAGCAAAATTGTTAGCGGTGGTCACCCCTTTCAATTTGTTTGCTCCTTCATTCTCTTTTCAGATAGTGACAGCTTTATTCCTTCACAATTCCCTTGACATCCCTCACTATTTGCATATGTATTTTATCCTTGGTCTTCCTCGATAATCGTTTCATTTCATATTTCCTTCCATTATTGTTTCCACAAGGATGTATGACTCGGAATGTGCAACATGAGGTAGAGGAGCTCAAAGATCTCAATAGGATCACGATAAATATAGCTCTCCATTGGCCGTATAAAGATTTGAGCTCCACACGCCAGAGATTGCCCGAAAGACAAGTATCTGTTTTCCTTTGTGAGTGATCTCTAGCGTGAACTGCTAAAAACCAAAAGCGACCATCGGAGGGCTATGTTTTTCATGTTCTTGCAGAATGTGCTCAATAAGTTTGTCTCTTACAGTTCCCAGAGTTTTCATTAAAACACCATTTTTCCCAACTGTTCGTGGGACTCCACCATTTCTATTCTCAACGTTCATTTGATCTTTATCAGTCTTCTGTGAAAATATTCTATTACCTCCAATATTTTGTTCTACTTGCGTTATCGTTCAATTTTCCCTATCATTCCTTACATTGAATTGCTTCCTTGATCAAACACACCTCTTAAAACTGCCTTCATGCCAGTTTCCGAGTTCTTTCCCCGTAAGGTGCGTATATAATCTCGCATATCAATGTTTAAGTAATCCCTAGGTAAAACGAAAAAAAATATAATACTTCATATTGGTTTTATAGGCTGACCTGAGAACAGTCCCAGATTTCCGTATGCTAAGAGCGACAGGTTTGCATATTTCTGTGCGGTATTTGCTCGCGGCTGTAGTCACGGTAGCCTCGGCGATACCACTGACCCGAAAAACCAGCGAAGCCCGAGGCTGTCGGGCCTGCCTTATAGGTCGACAACCTACCTTCGCTAAAGAACTGTTGCCGCCTCTTCCTCGGCATTGGACCACTCCTCGTGTGATTCTCTAACGTCATCGGTGTGCGAAAGTGTCTTTTTTAAACCGTTGCTGCAATGTGGAAAAGCGAATGTAGTTCGACCAATACCATTTTCTTGGTGACTGGAGCGATTTTTGTTCGTATTTGCGTTAGGATAGGATTGCGTTTTTAAATACGTGTTCTTCTTAGTGATATCTATGGATATAAGTAAAAAAACTTGAATTTTACCGATTTGGCTTTTTGGCTGGTCAATTCTATTTTAACACGTAGCCTATATAAATACGTAGATGCATTTGATATCATTATAATGGTTGATAACAAATATCAAGGTGTCTTATCAAGTCAAAGGTTCAAAAAAACATATTGTAGTATAATTTTTGCCTAAATTTTCAATGCAGCGCCGAAAACTATCGATAGCTCAAGCCATAATATGCTTTAATTAAAGCAAAAATTGAATGATATACAGAGAAAAAGGCTGTAGGCTTGATCTTGTGGAAGTTATCCATTGCAGAAGAATTAAAATAACTTAGTTAACTCCTCTAAATATTTATTCTCACGTCCCGGGTTTCAAAACCTGGTGTCATATTCAACACCTGAAGATGACACCAAGTGTTGAACCTGAAGATGACACCAAGTGTTGAAACCTGGGTCGTGAGGATAAATATTTAGTGGAGTTAACTTAGTTATTTTAATTTTTCCGTATTGAATAATATAATTCAAGTATCACTTCCATAACTGCATATATGGTGAGTTCCACCGCATAATCAGATGTTATTAAATGAAAAGGGTTTATAGAATTATTTTCGACTTACTTGAAATATTTTTAAAATGTGCGCTCAATGGCCCACGATTACCGCTCTAGCCACCTTAATCCGGCGATTGCTTTGCCGTTGCTCTCCACTTCCCTCTTCGTCGAACTAACCGCTTAACTCCGTAATTATTCATTTTACCGTTTCTTATAATTTACGTAAATATATTCCGTTATTTATCTTCATCTGTAATTCTTCTATTCGTTGCTCCTTCCATCGTTGCATCCAGGAGACTGCTGTCTCAGAATCACTTCAACAAGTTAGGCTTTTCTACTCAGAAGGCAGAATTTCCATCAAATATCTTCCCTGTTCTGCCGCATTTACCGTCAAAGCATCCGTGTCAAGTAGCAGAATGCTCCAATTATATGTTTTTATTAAGTGCTTCCTTACTTCCAAGCTTGTGTGACTGGCTATTATCGATGGTAGAATACCATCTTGCGCTAGGCTGCCTTCTATAACTCTCTTGCTTCTTCCATTCCTGGTGATTTGATTCTGCTTCCCAGATAACTAAATTCTTCCATTTGCTGTAATTTTTGTTGTCCAAGTCTTATGGTCACTTTCTGTTCTGTATTTCTTCTAAAAGCCATGGTATTCATTTTATTTTCATTAATCTCCAGGTTGTATTTCTTCATAGTTTTTTCCATGCAGCTCATAATTTTCATCAGATCTTCTCCACCAAATCGCAAAGCAGAGATTAGCGTTCTGATTGTATTTCCATGCACCCGTGATATGTCACTTAATGAATGAGTACTTCGCATATTCCATACTTCTTCATTACCAACCGGGGTTTCGACAATAATAGACTAATTATTAAAACATTGAAACGGTTTCAACAATAATTGCCGTTATCAAGGACTTGATAATGACAATTTTTTGTCAAAACCATGGTCGGAAATTACAATCAAAGTTGCGCTGGGAACCTTTGCTTTTACACCTATATTTAATTTTCCTTTCATTCCATTTAGTTAATATCAGCTGCAATATTTACTGAAATATCATAATTTAAATTCTTTCTCATTATCCGCCCGTGAACTCATTCTCCGTATATTCCATCACCTATGAACTATTTATCCCAAGAACATAGGCGGTCACGAGACGGTTGATTTTTTCGTTCTATTTTTTCATTTTTTCGATAGCTTGTTTTCATCCATACATATTCCTCGTGCTAAGCAATGCGTAGTATCACAGAGAGTGGTCCTTATTGAAAATTTCGCAAACCGGAACTGCGAGCTACTAATTGGGAAGGAACTTTGTTTTCTTTCTTTCGCGTAATCTCCTTTTTGCGATTTCAGCTGTCCGTATTGCGTGAGAGTCGTTTTCGGTACAATGAGAGGGCAACGTCCTTTTCATCGTCCATGGCCGATAATGGATTATATCTGATATTGAAATCTGCTTGTTTTTGGCCTTGGGAAAGATACTTCTTTTTATGAAGAAAATAGGCATACGTATTACTTAATTCGGAGTCTTCCGGATATGATGTGTTCGTTGATTTCGATTATAATCCTTCAATTTGTCCGAAAATGTGTTTGAATGGTGATATTTTGATTTTTTTCTACGAAGTTTGCCACTTGAATTCCCTATCTAACATAGGATAGGAATAGGATTTTGAAATTTGGGTGTGGAGAAGGGTGAAGAGAATAACCTGTATGGGTTGGAAGACGGACGAAGAGGTTTTTAATATGGCTGGAGGACCAAAGGAGGTTAATATGGGAGATGCGAAAGAGGCAGAAAAGTGTCTTAAGGGTGTAATTAGGGGGTAATAAGCCACTGAAGATGGTAATAAAGGGCAGAATGTTGGGCAAGAGCAGAAGGGGCTGAAGAAAAATGAGGATTTGGGACGCCGTGATAGAGGGTGGGAAATATGAAAAGTGTAAAAATGGGATGATAAAAACATTTGTCGTGATTCGTAACTGGGTTGGAATAGAGGGAACCGATGAACTTCGTGTGGGTAGGTAGTAGTGGTAATGGAGGGCAAAGGGTTGTTGAAGGTCGTGATAGAGGGGAGGATGTTGAGTAAGCGAGGAAGGGGAAGGAATAGAATAGGTTTTATTAACGGTATGAAGAGAGGTAGAACGTATGCTGAGATGAAGAAAGGTATTGTGTAAGGAGATAGGGGCCTGCACCAGAAAATGTCTTGAGGATTTTTACTCTCTTCCATTTAAACCTACCTTGACCAGTAAATTACCATAATTATACTTTGGAATCGCTAGAAAAGAAAGAGGCAGCATAGCAAAATCCACCACATGGGTATATAATAAGTAAATATATTTTAAGATAAGTAATGAACCATTAGTTTCCACTGCACTGTCCCCAAATGGGAGGTACTGTTTATTAAACTTCTCTAAGTGCCTGATGATGATACCTTGTGTCAAAACCGGTCGCCAATAAAATATCTGTGGAACCCGCCATTGTCTTTCCTTTTTGAACCATTCTCTAAGATCGGTATGAGAATTCCGTGCATGATCCTCATGTTCGATACCCAACCAATCATTTGTTATATTTGGGAATTCCCTTATTTTCTCTCAAATTTGGATTTACCTAAAGATGAAATACACTTACTGGAGGCCATATTTTGTGATTAACAGTCTGGAAAATGTTAATGCATTCCCGTGTGAAGAAGATAATTACCTTGCATATATTTTTCTCTCACATTAAGTAAATACTGAATGCATCATACTATGTCAACACATATTTTTCCCTCGTAGTGCATGTTGGATAAAAACCTTTATTTTACGATTCTCATAAAATGTTTCACCATGCGATTGTCAGCTTTATGTCTATCGAACAAACGGACGGTTCTGAACAAAGAGTCACGATAAACACTCTACCGCACGTGTATGTATGATATGCAAGTTATCTCTTCCAAATTGATCATCAATTTTTTTTGGCACCTTTGGTTAGTTTTAAGATACGTCACAATCTTGACTCTTGCTCTGGTGGCTCATACTCAATGCTCAATAGTCCAATCAATTTCAGTATATTTGACCATTTACGAAACTTTCTCTGTTCTACATATGTTTTACAAATTCCTCCATTTCTTAATACCCTGTTTATTTCAGTGTGTTAACTTTTTTATTTATCATTTAAACGCACGATTTTTCATGGCATATGGTTTATGTGGTAGTTAACGTAGGAGGTAACTGACAGAAGAGTTCATTTTCCCCATTGATAGGGTTGCCATATGTCCTGAAAAAGCGGGATTTTTCTAATATATGGCTCATAAAAATATGTTCTACCTGAATTTAAAAAATCTGCTAGCGGCATGAATTTTGATTGTATGCTAGTCCGAAATTCAGTTACATTTAATTCTAACAGTTGTTATTATATACCTGCTTATTTCCAGTGTCACAATACTGAATGTTTTACATTAGTTGTGCATTGCACCAATGAAAGCACCTTACCCAACCTCAAAATAACGCATCGTTAAAAAAGTTGTCATGAACAGAGATATATAATTTGTTTAAAAACCGAGGGCATTAACATTACAGATACAAGGAAATATTGCATATTTTTCTTAATATTTTTTCGCTCTATATATTGTATTATGTGGAATAATAAATTTGCCAATTCAATGTTATTTTTTAATGCAATATATTTATAAAAAAATCTTTGGCATCAAGAAATTACGATGTGGTAATGTCCTTACTTTTTACCTCATTCTAATGGCAACCCTAGCCTACGCAATGATCTTTTCCCAGTAATGTTTCAGTCAAGACTTGTAAGAAGACATCAGTATAATGTTCTTATAAATAGGTACACTGGTAACGTTTTAAAGTTACTTTTAGATAAATTTAGGGTAGTATTTAATTGCGTTTTATCTGATGAAAAATGGCCCTTATAATTTTCAAGTAGTCTGTCCGTACTAGGTAGGAAGAAGCTACTTTTTCAATCTTGGACTAAATTCATAAGGGAGGAAATATTACCGGAGGTGCTACTTGTGGCATATCCTTCGAGGATATTAGTTCCTACTGTCTGCAGAATTGAAACCATTCACGAGATTTTCGGGTACTTATTGAGTAATACGGGGTAGTTAGCAGGTATAACGATAAAAATTATAGCCACTCCAAGTACGATCGTACGAATTCAAATTAAATATATTAGGCCACATGTTAATTTTCTTTGGGATGCTGATGACTCAAAAGGAAACACCAAGATCCAAAAGATTATTGTGTGCTAAGATGGCTGGCTGAGGACATCTAGAAAGAAATAAGGATTCGGAGTATAAGTCTTTTAATTTTTTAATATTTTTAATAAGTCAAGTTGGATAAAACAATTACTTAATAGGATACTCTGGGAATAATTAAGACTCCTTACCATGTCGTTAGATTGGATTTCTACCTAATTACTAATATGTAGCGGATATATAAGAACTTAGAAACTTCTGTGTCCATTCTGCGGCCACACAATTCCGTATCACGACAAAACTTATATTAAGTCACCCAGTAATTTTAATTGTACGAATGCCATATCGGTGTTTAAAGCACTTTAGGTGAGTTTCAGTGGATGTGGTTGGCGGGTAGTTGAGGACTGGTAGAATTTTTATGTAGCGGCGGAAGGGCACAGAGAAATTTTGTTGTGTCCTAGAATGCGTTCAGGAGGCATACATTTTAGCATCCTTAGTGAGGGCTAGTAAACTGCAATTGAATTTATTTTCAAATGGCACCTAGCTTCGCAAATAAAAAGGAACTTTAATCGTTTTTACAGCCACCTTCTGAATTCTTAATCCGGAATCTCAGCGAGTAAAGCCACTCAACGTGGTGACGCATTCCGCGTACTATCATCGTCGACCCAATGGAGGAGATTATGCTTTCAGCAGACGTCCACTGTCGCGAACGTGCCTTAGTTGGCATAGACATTTTAATTATCTTGTTGATGTAGGATACTGCGGAAAGACCCTCAGAGCTTAGAGATCCTTAGAAGACAAATTATGAATCTATGTACTAGAAAATTAACGGTGTCTTCCAAAAATATAGTCTTTTATTTTCTAATAAGTTGATTTTAATAAATCAAGTCACTACTAACCTAATTTATTTCCGTTGCTATAATTAGGATTCTCATATATATTAGTAAGTTGGATCACTAGTTTTAAATGACGAACATTTAAAAACTTCAAGACTTCCGTACCCATTCTCCGTTCCCACAACTCTTTATCATGGCTAAGCAAAGGTTAAATTCCCCAGATATTATGATCAATAAATACCGATAGTTTTATTTAGGCGAAAATCAGCCGATGTCTGTCTTGCTACAAGGGATACCGGGTGTTTTATATAAACTTAGGTTTTTGGAAGAGGAGGAACAACAGAGAGAACCTTGATGTCTCATACGACGGATAAATTTCGGTTTGAAGAAATAAAGAGAATAAAACGATGGTAACTGCAATATCTCGAGCAGACAGTACAGAAAATAATTAATAGTTTTCTAATATCCGTGCTCTCGAGTGTGGAATCTGGAACTTCCGCGTGGTTGGAAATGCCCGCGTGGTTGGAAATGAAACTTTTTTTTTTGTCGCCAGCTGTCGTAGATTGCTCAGTTGAAAATTATAGTACCATATTGGCTACTGTGTGAATGAAAATACCTCTTCCCCACACGTATATGTTCAATATGGTGTGAAATCTTCTAGAACGGCTAAAATCATACTAAATTCAGTTCTCAATATCAAGTACCGGCTAGCATACTAGGTCTTGTTCTGGATCAAGTATCGTAGTATTCGGGCTTAACTGTGAGCAGCAATAGATATATTTTGATAGTACAGATAGATGACTTGATAGGTCATAGTCTCTATGTCCCGCAGTGCACATATCTAACATGCTACGATGCAGCTGAATACAGTCTTTCCAATCTCCTTCTCCCAGCCTCTCTCTCCTTGACTTTTTTTCTCTCTATCTCTCTGCTTTCCATAAGTATCCTTACACGACCATCTAGGTCGACCACGTTTATTTCGTCCATGTGGAGTCCTCTGAAATATTCGGTGAGCCATCGATTTTCTCGTATTCTTGACGAATGACCTAACCACCGCAGTTTTTTTCTTCTCAGTTATGTCCATTACCGCATCTTTCGTGTCCATACGATTTCGGTTCCCCTATTTAGTAACTCTTTGTATGCGAGATACTCTTTAACTTCTTCTGGGTAATCCATTTCAACACCTCTCAATCTTAGTCGTCTTTGGTAATCACCCAGGCTTCGCTGCTATAAAATAGGACGGATTCTACTTGTGTTTGACCTTTTATTTTCTCATTTCTTTTTTATTTATTTTTATCCCAACTTAGGGAATCCAGGAACCCGATTATTTTTTTACTTCCTTGAATCTTATGTTTAATTTTGCTCTCTGTTAAACCATGTTTATTAATTATTACACCTAAATACTTTAATTCCTCCATATGATTAACTACTGCTCCGTTGCTAATTAATATTATTTCTTCGCTATTAAATAAATACTGCGTCATTTTTAAGCTTACCCTTAATCTATATTTTTCATATTCAAAGAGTACAATCTCTATATCACGAGCCACAAGTGAAATGCGTTCTGATCCAGCAATATTCGGTCGTCCTCAAAGTTATGAGTCAAAAGTATGCATAATAAAAATACCATTCACTAACAGCTGTATACATACGCTAAGTAAGCCAAATTTAAGGCTGTTCGATAGGAAGAATTGGCGTGGAATGAATCCTCGAGTCTTGGCTTCGTAGAATCTGTCATTTGTTATGGCCGCGAAGCCATAACATAGGACGGATTCTACTTGTGTTTCACTTATGCACACATACATACCCATCACGCCAGTCCTTTTTTTGGTAAGCAAAGTCAAAGAATTTTGTTATTGCCGTTAGCCCGAGAAAACTGGCTCTCTTTTGATAATTTTCTCCATGATGCCCTTACATTCCTACAAACCACTTTCTCTTCTCTTACTCTCACGCATTGTTTCATGTACGGTCTCCTATTCTTAAAGACTCCTAATATACCTCCACCTAAGAGTCTCTTTCACTACATTCACCCACGACTTTCGCGGTCTACCTCTTCCTCTCACGCCATTCACTCTACTGTAGTATATATTTCGCTATTTTACTTTCTCCCATTCTCTCCATATGACCAAATCAACTAAGCACATTCCTTTCATAAATGTTCAGTAGTGGAGCATCCAACCCACATTCTTTCATCCCCCACTCATTCCTATCCCTATCCATCCTACTTTTCCAGCTAACTCATCACAGGCATGCATTTAGACTACTCTTATCCTGATCCTGACATACCCAGGTTCCGCCGCCATATGATAACATCGGGCGAAGATTACTTTTGGACATAGCGTTTTGAGCGTAGCAATAGCGTTTTGGACATAGTCTTGGAATGAGTGTTTTTTTGCTTCCCAAAAAAACACTCATTCCTAGATTGGCTCCACATACTATAACCTACCGGCCTACCTACCTACCTACCTAGGTTATACCTACGAATCTCCTACCGGCATTCGCACGACTTATAATCGCTTCATCTATCCTTCCATCTTTCTCAAGCATTCTGCCTAGATACACAAAATCAATGTTTGAATTATTCTTTTCTTATATTTCTTTGATATATGTAAATGTATTTTTTTAAATTTTCAACAATAGATATTTTAATCTTTAAAATCACCATCTTGGGAAAGCCACCCCACGTATTTAATAATCCGTGTCTTCTCGTATGTAATAGCACGGTGTATGTTATCACCCGCGCAATCACTACTCAACGGAGGAGATAATGCTCTTTCTCTCTCTCTCATTAGACATCAGCTGTCGCGAAAGTGTCATTGCCAAGGTTATCTAGTCACGGAGGAGGGGGAATGAGCCGAGAAAGGGAATGTATTGGTGAGATGGGAAATCAAAGTGAAGCGGCGACTGGGGAAGACTCTTTATTCGATATCTCGGACAACGTCGCTGGACACGGTTGCCAAGCGAGTAATCTGATTGTGCGACGCGGGAAGCTAAATCCACGGAGGTTTTAACGTTCAAAAATTTGCGAGCAGATCTCGAGAGCCGACCACGTGTCGCGTGGCCACTTGAGTGCCTACTGTCTCACCGACACCGCGTGGTGTTTCGACAGGTGCTGCGGGACAGAAGGTGAAAGATCGATATTTTCGGTTGACATAGAGACGGATACTAGAACTGATAAATCCATGCGCAGTTTTTCGCTCTCTTCGTAAACAAAGTTCCAGCATGACTTATCTATGTCAAGTTCTTTCCCCCGAATTCTGCGCGTAATTAATTGGCCATTGGGTATCGATCGTGATATCGATAGGGCGTTATTTTTATTTTTCGGAAAGTTTATAAGACGTAATCGGACTTGATACATCTATTTCAAGACCTCCCGCTGATAATTATATTGTCTGATATTGCGTAGTAAAAAATAAAAGCGTCTGTCGCTAAAGTTATTTTTTCTTGTGTTATACACCGGGTCAGGGGTGGGATAACGGTTCAGTATTTCGCGTTGTCGTTATCTTAATCCTAAACCTATTCCTATAAACCACCTGACAAATTTGAAGAATGGCGATCACGTTTTCGCTCCTATAATGGCAATTGAAAAATAACTATAAAGCGAGCACACGCGTTATGGAGGCCCGTGATCAGTGATCTAAAAATTATTTTTTCGGACTTGGATTCGAACCCAGATCCCATAGGCAGTGGAAAAGGGCACTTATAGTTTTTAGCTCTCGGCGCACATTCCAGGGATATTGGATTGATTCCCAGTGCTGTTGAATGTATTTTTCATAGTTAATTCCGCACATCACTGTGTCTCTTCCGCGGGTGACTCTCGTCAAGATTACTGTACTCTAAAATTGGAGCTTGAAAAATATTTTTATTTATAGCACGTGGATAAATAGAATACTCTTTCGAATAGAATTTTACAAAACGGAGTTTTCTTTTCATACATTGATTAATTTATGTAGGTTTGGTCATGTCTTTTTTAAGAAACTCAAAACTTTTTTATCTTTGTAGTATTATAATTATTATTAACTGTATTCCTTGCATTGTACTTTAGCCCTGAAGAAGCCTCATTAATAAAAAGGCGAAACGTCGGCGGAAAAAGGAAGTTGAGTTTCTTAAAAAAGACATAACCAAACCTCCATAAATTAACCAATGTATTATTAAAGTGGTCAATAACTATCCAAAGAAGTTTTCTTTTCCTCTAAATGTCGTTTTAAACTTTGAAAGGGCCGATTTCAATGAAATATTCATTGTTCGGCTTTTCTTATTAGTGCACCTCTGCATTTGTTCGTTACAAATTGCAGAGACGTCAATGAATATCTCAATGAGAGCTGCTGTCGATAAATTGGTTCCATAGGTACGGATATGGGATGTGATCCAACCCATGTGCTATCCGTTTTTTTCCTATTCTCTATTTAAACAAGATTCTTAACCCTCACGGCCATATTCTGCGCGTTATTAATCGGCCCGTGAGTGTGGATCATGATATATATATTTGGGAGAATTATCTTTTTTTCGGCGAGCTGTCAGTATGTACCTAATCGAGCATTTCAAGAATTTCCGCTGTGTATAATGACTGTTATTGCGTGGAACAATATCATTGTGTGTTAGTTATATACCTCTCGAAGAAGAAGAAGAATGACTGTTATTGCGTGGAACAATATCATTGTGTGTTAGTTATATACCTCTCGAAGAAGAATTCTATTTATATAAATTCATGCTCCGAATTTTAATTTCAATTTAGTACCTACGTGTTTCAACGTCACTTGAATATTTTTCTCGTAAAATATTTTTATTCACTAACATTTTTGCAATAAAAAGTATTTCTCGAATGAAATTTTTATTAGTAGGTCATTTCCACAATTTTGTCCATTTTAATGAAAGTTCGTTTTTTCGACTTCCATTTGGGACATATTCGGGCACGTCAACCTTTCTCATTATTTCTTTTGTATGAATTTGCATATCTGGTAAATGGAGGGATTTTTGATAATATACCTATGAAAATTATTACGTGGCTTCTCTTCTATAGCAAATGACAGATTATCATAGCTAAAAGAGTGGTTTTTCTTTTACTTACCCTTCCTTAAAATCATCCTTAAATTACAGATATCCATAATAATCAATTAATAACCCGTTTCATAGCTTTTTCCGCAAAAAAATGAAAAGTCTACGTGGACAACAGGGGTGGACGGGGGAGTCTGGATGAAGTCTACGAGTGTCCACGATGGGGGATGAGGGGGGTGGGGTCAAAAAGTAGCCCATTTTTGTCTACGTGGATTATGGAAATTTTAGCCTACGCGGATTATGGACAGCCCCTTAGTGCTTTAAGTATCTTGCCTAAATGAGGCACTGGAGCTCTTATGTGGTCTTTAACAATTAATTATATGAACCTAAAATTAAATTTCAGTTCCTATTTTGTGCACCTATGCTGAGGTTGATCCTAGCCACTCCCAAGTCATAATAACCTCCAGCATGAGTCATTAAAATCAAAAGGAATGAGCAACAGAATCTCTGGTCCAATGAGTGCCCTTATTTCCCTTTTTGTGGGAGTTTTAGGACTCGAATGTCTGAGGAAACATGTTTTTCCTTCGAAACCCTTAATTTACATAGTGAAGAAATTTTTCATTGGGAGATAAAGGTACACAGGAAATACAGGAATTGTTAATGATTAAAATGGAAGGGAATTCGTTCCTTCCTGAAATAGTCCCAATGAATTGAGGTAATAGGATTTAAGTTTTTTTCGCACATACTTCAGAATATGTTTCATTCTTTGTGAAATGTCAATTCTGAATGCACTCTTATACTTCCTGTTAAATCACAATCGTGCCTTAGTCAATATCATCGTTGCTGGTCATCAACCCTATGATTGGTTTAACTCGGCTTTCCACTCTATGCTTCCATCAGCTAGCCTCTTCACCTCTAAATATTTCTTTGTTTCCTCATCATTCATTATTTGATCCATGTATCTCAGCCGAGTTCTTACACTGTTTCTGGCTGTCTTCATCATACATTTTATCTTAAAATATACCGAATTAGGTTTTCCCTCCCTTTCTTTCGAGTTCTTAACAGAATTAAAACATTTCCTACTCTTCTAATTGTCTCTTCTTTAACTGATTGATCAGTCCACTTGTAAGTCCAATATGTGTATCCTTCCATGCATTAATTCCTTGGGGGTGATTTTTTAAATATCTACTATTTATTTGTTTGAAATTCTAAGAGTGGTTCTCCTCATTCATTCTATTGTTATAATCCCTATTTACCCTGAGTTCTTCCTTCTTGGCTTTGTGTGACAATGGTATTCCAGTGTCCAATGTCCATTCCATTGAGTTATCTTCTTCTTTCACATTTTTTAATTCCAAGATATTTTTCACAGACTACTTTGATTTCTTCGTACTCCATCATAAGCATGTAGACTCGTACAGCTATTGTGTCTGTCAGCTTATTTGCTATCTTAACAATGATTATCCTTTTTTAACACTGGAGGAAGCTTTTTACATGCATTCTATTGCTCTTCTTAAGCATTGTTCCTACCCCTGCATATTACATGGTCCAGTGTGTATGATCTTGTTGCTACCTCTCCAAAAGTTTTTTAATACCCTAATGGCTCTTTGTAATAATTCCAATAACATTGTTGCTTTTATGTTTTATTCAACGAACTACGTACTAAAAGGCTACCATCCTTGAAGTAAAAAATATGAGTAAAAGCTGCTGACTCTATGAAATAATCTCTTCTTTCTACCTCATGGTTCAGAAACTTGGCTATTCTATACCTTAGTGGAAAAAGATTTTGTGATATTATTCCTGAAATATGAACGCGGCCTAAAACAATTATTTTTTACGATACTAAATTTTCGGCCTCTTTAATTAAAGAAATTTTCAAGCGCTAAGCCGAAGTAAACATTTTACAATTAACGGCCCTCGTAAAGATAGCTATGTGAAGTAAAATACGTTCATTAATATCAGGAAAAATCCTCCTGTTCCACTTTTTAAGTCCAAGCATGTGCCAGGGGTACAGCGGGCGATACGATCGGAAGTTTTCCCTCAGCTGCGCAGATTTTGAAATACGATCAAGTACTTAATGTCGATGGACATCATAAATAAAGAATTTCTGCGTAATCTTCACATATCTACCATTCATTTTGTACATAAGATTTACTTAAAATTTCGTTAAGAAACATCAAATTTAATGATTTATACGTAAAAAACCGCTGTTCGTGAGTTTATGTAATCATTAGAAAACCACAATTGCAATGATTTTTATGTCATGGGTGTAAAGAAAGAGGAGATGCTTTTATTGAAGTATACCTATCTTTTTTATCCCGCCTTCAAGTTTCGGTCTCAGCTACAGAGAACATGCGGAAATACGCTCACCTTGAATTGTCGCCACTTCTGCTATTGGTAGGTATGCAGAGGGCCGAGTTAGAATCGAATTTATGTTTTAGTAAAAGATTCAAAACCAACCTGTTTATCATGTATTTCACTATAATGCAATTCGTCAAGTCGTTAAAACTTTCGCGGTCCATATTATGACTTATATATGTTTCTTGGGTTTTCCGCGTCTTGCTAGCTGGTTCGAAGGTGGCCACCTTCGAACCAGCTAGCAAGACGCGGAAAACCCAAGAAACATATATAAGTTATAATGCAATTTTTTATCACTATATGGTGCGCATGCGTTTGTGTTTCTCTCTTATTCTTGCACTTTCTTTAGACTACCCGCTTACAATGGAATGGATATTTTAACCAGGAAAAGTACTGGAATTTCATTATCTCTGGTCCGTAGAAACCCTGTAAATACAACTAAGTAGTCAATTAAAATTATTTTTAATAGATATTCAAATAATTTACTTTTATTTGAATGTGCATACGTACATTTTATTATGCCCTGGAAGATTTCCGCAACGGTGTCTTGTCTGACACCGTTGATTCCTACTAAAGTGCATGTAATTGTTCGGTGAAGCTTTAGATAACGTGTCTGTTTCGTTTAATCTGCACCAATTCCGGCAGATGTTAATTAATGTCCTCCATTTTGCAGAAAACTATTTTCTCCGATGTTTTTATAAACGGATAGGAGAGTTAATCCCAAATGCTAACGGTTGCGCTCTCTCTCTCTCTTTCTAAACAAATTTTGTTTCACCCAGGGTCGAATTGTCCGGGTTTATATATTCGGATCGTCGATATCAATGGTGATATTTTGAAGAAGAATGTTTTTTTCAAAAAGATTCCAATTTTTAGTCAGATATTTCAGTGCTTAATTTAATATGTCTGAAATTATGTGATCGAAAAGTTAAAGTTTTTGTTGACGATATTCTACTAAATTTTATTACTAAATTTTGAAGTTAAAAATTTAATAGAATTCGAATAAAACTATGCCTCTCAACTTATGAGCATGGAATATAGTTGAGTATTGATATCTAGATGATATTTTTATTTACCACATGTGGTAATTTTTAGTGAATCATTACTGGTAGACATGGATTTTCGTTACAATGGAATATTTTCTCTTCTTCGTGCTGCATGAAATTGTCAATTTTAACCAACATTTCCATTATTCAGCTATATCGAATACTTCTGCTTTTTTATTCATAACTCAGCCAAAAAAAATGTTTTTCCCTAGAAATAATTATTTCTTGTCCATCCCTCTGAGTAATCTACCGATTAGAGGTAGGTTATGATGAAAGTCAGAAAATATCCAAAAGACTCTTACTCGTGCAGTGCCCTATCTAACTCTAGTATTTCTTTCTTCATCTGAGCGTAAGTCCTACCGCTTTTCATCCCGTCCATAAAACCTATTCTCTTTCTTCCTCTTCCCCGCTTGCCCAGCATCCTTCCCTCTATCACGGCCTTCAGCAAACCATCACCCCTCATTATCGCTTCCAGCCACCTACTCTGCCTTCCCCTAATCTCATCCAGAAGTTTCCTCTCCTCACCAACTCGGTCAAGAACTTCCTCATTTGTCTTCCTTTCCGTCCAACACACCTCCATCCTCCTCCAAACCCACATCTCGAACGCCTCCAGCCTATTTCCGTCTTCCTTTCTCAAGGTCCACGTTTCTGCCCCATATAACACCACACTCCATACCAAGCTCTTCACCAGCCTCTTTTTTACATCCTTACTTAAGGTCCGCGTCATCAGCTCCCTTCTATTATAGAACCCTTCCTTTTCTAGCGCTATTCTCCTTCTTTTGTCTTGGGTACTATGCCCATTTTCTATCGTACTACCCAAGTAATTAAATTGTTCTACTTGCTCCAATTCGTGACTTCCTACTCTTATGACCAGCCGCGCTTTCTTTGTCCTAGAGAATCTCATTAGTTTTGTTTTCTTATGATTTCGTATTTCTCGTACTGCTTTTCCAACGCAAAAGATTAAATGCTGTGCGCTGTTCCACTGGAGAAATTTGTTTATTGAGTCAATATTTTTCACTGCACTGCAGCATCATAAGGACTGGCCCGATGATGCTGCAGTGCAGTGAAACATGTTGACTCAATAAACAAATTTTTCCAGTGGAATTGTACAAAATATTTAATCTTTTTCCTACAATGGAATTCCACGAAGTATTGGCCGCCACCAATAACTTCAGCTTCTACTTAAGTTTGCAATCATTTCGATGACCGACTGACCAACACCTGGCCGTCCGCGAATCTAACCGACTTTAACAGCGGGTCTCTTACTTTGATTCCTGCATCAAGCTCTTTCCATACCTCTCTCACCATTTCCTCAGCATAGATGTTAAAAATCAAAGGCGAAAACGGGCACCCTTGCCTTACCCCGCCACCTATATATATGCCCTCTTTTGTAAGAACCGTTGTAGCTGTTATTAATATATGCTTTTGATAATGAACATTTAATTAATGAATGACCTTTTTCCAAAATGTGTAGATTTGGATATAGTTATTGTTATGTGTCGTTAATATAGTTATTATCAGCAAATATCAGGAAGAGGGCAAGCTCCCGGGTATTTGGAGTCATCACACGTATATCATCCTTGACCTTTGCCAACACAGTAGGCCAATGCCGTAAATTCTTCAGTTATGGAGCGTGTTTCAGTGGAAGGTCACTGCTCAGGCGAAGAGAATATTAAGATCTAAGTATGTAATACGGGGATACGGGGTCTCAATTGAATAACGATATTCATTTGAACAATCGATACAATGTCCATTTTAAATTTCCACAATGTCAAGCCTGATACGCTTCTATAAATCGATACAATGAATGAAAAATTTCTTCGATGAGCGAGTGAAAGGTAAAGCGTATTGCTGTCTCTGGAATATAGTACATTTTTCATTTGTTATTGTTTTTTTAGCAAAAGAACTAATTGGAAAAATATTGAAAGGAATCACTACGGAAAGCTGAAAGCTTTGTATTGAGTTGGTGACAGTTACTTAGGTTGACTCGAAGAACCTAAGATCAAGTAAGGAAGAGTTTTAAGTATTTCAAGAGAAGAGTAAGTACTGAAAAATTGTAAGAAGAACCACTCTTACAGGAATGTTATTGCTGAAATTTATACTGACAGTGAGATGAAAAACAGGTGTGCTGTGGAGACTATTTCCTTCCTAGCTGTAGGTCACCATATGCCATTATCAATGGAATGAATGGTTTACCATTCTCTCGTAGCCTTTAAACTTAATTTTCTCCTTGCATCTCAGTTCATGCTGAACCTATTTGAATCTTAGTTATTCCTTCTGCGAAATTTCGTTCTCCTTGTGGGTTCTCTTTGAAGAAAATTTCAAGTACCAGAAAAAACTACGCAAAGGAACTTAAGGAACCGACAGTTCAAAATCATCCTCCATGAAGGGCGTTCGAACCCGGATCCCTCGATTTCGAAATTATTTTCAGTATGATTTTGAGTCTTACAGTAATGTCCTTCGAGACAAAATTTTGTCCAAATGCATTTAGAAAAATTAGCAATTCTTCCAAAATTAATTTGAAATCGTCACTCGCAACTCAACATTTTCGTCAAATATTTGATCAAATAGACTTCAATGGGGGATTATCATTCGAATGCTTTTTCGATATTAACGTTGAAATAAAATTTGCAAAGGTTTTCATACAGATTTACGGAGTTAAATCGAAACATTAAGGCCTAATAACCAAATAACAAATCGTAGAAAGTTGCATTTTTTCTGTTTCCGAAAAACGACCTCTGACGTCATTTCATCCATCGATGAAAGGCCCGTGGTTTGTTTTCCGGTAAAGACGGATATTTTTCAAAGTATTTTCTAAATCTTTATACTGTTGTATTTCCGGCAGAAGTGGAAATCTTCACAAAAGCCTTTTTAAGGAATCTTTTAGAATGTATCGGGAAGAAGCGATGGATGGATGGATGACGTCACGGCCGTTATTGGAAGGTCTTCAACTTTAGACTCTGGCCATTTTTAGAATCTTTAAGAGATGATTTGCAAATGATCATTTCCCATGGTCCCCTGCTCGATAAAGCAAAAAACAAAAATCGTGATAAACCCCCATTGTTGAGTCTCTCTCCTGTCGTCGCTATAATGCGTGCATCAAGTATGAACATCGTATCATAGAAGAAGCCGAACTTATTACTTTCCTTATTTTCAAGGTTCCCTGATGACATTCTTGGTATTATATTTTGGGAACTTAACATCTTAACGATTCTCCTGACGGAACGCAACTTCCGTTTAGTCTTTTTACCACGTTTTTATTAAGTCGCTTTCTTGTTAGTTTGTTTGTCCTTCCGGGCAAAATCTTGCAACTCAAATTTAACCCATTTCCCGATTAGCTATCGACTTAATATTTTCAGTTCAGATCAGATCCAGATGACAATGCATTCTTACGCTATATCTAGCTCTTCAGAGGCAATACGAGCCGCTATTTTCGACAATTTACATTTGTATTAATCGCTCAGCTGTTTGATTTGACAGCCATTTCCTCGCGTTGCAAGGTGGCCCAGAGAAAGGAAATGGCCCCCCTACCCTGAATGTGTGAAACTCACACGCCTTTGGCATCTGAGGTGAGCTCTACCCTCACCTACCCCAAACCAACCTTCGGGTTGAAGCACTGAGTGAGTGAGTGAGCCATTTCACCACGTTTTTATTAAGTCGCTTTCTGGTCGATTTTCTTCTTTTTAGTAATAAAAACGTGGTTTTTTAGATTAATTTTTTAATCTATTGTATTTTTTAAGATAAACTTTATACTTTTCCGTTTCATAGCCAAAGTCGACCAAATTCTGACCCAACCGACACAAAATCGCAATGTTTGCTGTCCAAAGAGTAGATCATCATTTTAAAATTATCCTCTCTCTGATGGGTTGTTTGACCAAACATTTAGATGCGACTCTATTCAGATTGGTCTAATTATGTTTTCTCAACTTTGTTTGATGGAATTTCAATCAAATTTTGGTTTATTTTGAATCCTTCCTGTTACTCAATGCTCAAACTCAAACTAGCCAGAGTAGAGAGCACCATTTGAAATGTTTTCTATGTGGTCGAAAAAGTTAGATCGGTCTCTACTCAGATTAATATAATTATGTTTGCTTAAATGCTTTGATGAAACTAGATCAAATTTAATCTCATTCAAACCCTGCCTGTCACAGGATACTCAAACTCTTTTGGTCAATTTTTTGTCAAAGACATTGACCGAGGGAAATTGACTCTATACATCAAGGTTCACCTCTGCGGGTTAATTCGCTGAAGTTACTGTTTTTGTTGATCCCACAGTGCTTAGAGTGTATGGTGTTGATCTGTCCCACTGCACTGCGTTGAAATCTCTCGCAATTTCCTTTCGTGAGCTAATATCTTTTTCAATGCTTCGCGCCGATGAATTCAAGACCTGCTATAATCATTAAGCATAGCGATACAGGCTTCGCATACGCGCACAAGAGAATGTATGCCCACACCCAAGGTCGCTCGCTTTTCTCTCGAATACCGGAAAAATACAAACCCCAATGATTCCTGCAATGCTTATGGCTTGATCTCGAAACGATTTATATACGATGAATGCGACCTTCCATGATTTCTTGGCAGGACTTCACCAGTCATTCCGGTTCTGACCTTGTGGCAAGTTATTGATGCATCGGTGGAATCGGTTCACGCGTGCTACGTGGAAGAAGCCACAGTAACTACTGTAAAAGACTCGAGAGCTTTTATAGGGATGAAAACCTTGGTGCCGCAATTATTTCGACCGTACTATTTGTAAATATTTACAGTACTATGTTAAATTATTTTGTACGTTGCGCGTATGGTGCTCCACAGTGCCCTTAATTCTCCAATTATTCTGTATACCTCCTCGTTTCTCACCCTATCCGTCCATTTGGTATTCAGCATCCTCCTCCAGCACCAGGTCTCGAAGGCTTCTATTCTTTTCTGGTCAGTTTTTCCAATGGACCATGCTTCTGATCCGTAGAGTACCACTGCCCACACCAATGTTTTCACGTACTGTTTCCTTGTCTCTAGTCTTATGCTCTTCGAGCAGAGTGGCAGCCTTTTGGCCATGAATGCCGTCTTAGCTTGAGCTATTCGACGCTCGATGTCTGTCGTGCTTCTTCCATCCCAGATAATGGTGCTCCCGAGGTAGGTGAATGATTCCACTTGCTCCAATTTTTCTCCTTTGAGGCGTACGTTGGCCACTACTTTCTCTCTTCTGCACACAAGTCTCTTGGTTTTCTTCTTATTGACTTTCATGTTGTATTTCTGAAACACTTTTTCAATTGTGTTCAGTGAGTTCTGTAGGTCTTCCTCGTTTTCTGCTATGATGACTATATCAGCGAAGCGTAGCATGTTGATTTCTTCTCCATTCACTTTGATTCCTAAGATTCCTTGTTCTTCTATTTCTTTCATTGCTTCCTCCATGTACATATTGAAGAGCGCTGGTGGCAGGTTACATCCTTATGGGACCCCTTTGTTAATTTTTGCCTCTATATTTCTTCCGTCTTGCGTGCGTATTGTGGCCACCTGGTCCTTATAGAGCTGATAGATGATTCTCCTGTCATTGTAGTCCAAGCCAAGTTTTTCCATAGTATTGAACATATTATTCCATTCCACATTATCGAATGCTTTCCCTAAGTCCACGAAGGCTATATACAATGGCTTGTTCACGTGGATCATTTTTTCTACCAGTAGTCTCAGGCATAGTTATGCCTACCTTGTCATCCTATTCTTCCTGAATCCAAATTGGTTTTCTGACAGGTTTTATTCGTTTTTTCATTCAATTCTTCTGTCTACTATTCGAGCAAGGATTTTGGAGGCATGTGACGCAATACTCAAGGTTCTCTTGAAGTCTTCTGGCAGCTTTCCGGATTCGTAGAAATCTGGGATTATTCCTCATAGTACGTCTTGTGCTTTTTCAGCAAGTGCTTTGGTTACTTCTCCGCTCATTTTGTCTCCTCCGAGCGCCTTTCCATTCTTCAGGTCTCTTACTGCTCTCTCAAATTCACTTATTAGTATCCCTGGTCCACGGTTGTCTTCCTCCACTGGGCTCTGGTCATCTGTGAATGCTTCTCCTAGGGGTATCGGGCCTCGGTATAGCTCTTCAATGTACTGTTTCCATCTATTGCCGATCTCTCTATCTTCCATTAGCAGTTTCCCATCCGAATCTCTGATATTTTTGCATCTTGGTTTCCTTTCTCCGAAGTGCCTCTTGTTTACGTTGTTTGCCATTTCTGTGTTCCCCTTCATCATATTTTCGTTGATGTTCTCGCAGCAGCTTTCAATCCATTTCTCTTTGGCCTTTTTCGATTCTCTGATAACTTGATTCGCGTCGACTTGAATAACGTAAAGGTTATTCAAGACGACGCCATTCGGAAGCCAGGCTTGAGGGTGGGGAACGTTTCTCAATTGCAAGGAAATTGTTGTGAGGTAGGTAGTGTAGGTCTAGCAAATCTTGGTGGCATTCTCTTGTAAATAAATTACCTCAAGGAGCGTAGAGCATGCAAGAGAGGATGGACAAAGATGTCTTGGTTTTCTCTAAAGGTTCCCACCTGAACCCTTCGGTACCTCTGCCCGCTCATCAACGCTTAATTCGCCTCAGACTCTCCGCTGGCGAGTGCCACCAAGTTTTACTAAGCATGTAATGAACTTCGCGACATTTCTGTGTCAGCCGTGGGGTAGGAATTGAACTTCAAGAAAGTTGACATATTAAATGTGCAATAGATATTAATGTATCTCTGGATATATAACGATGAAAGTACGAGCGTTGATACGTGCTTATCTGAGCTTAATAGACGAAATCCCCCAGTGGAGGAATGGAGGGAGTAGTTATCTTCAACACAGTAATATTCGATGTAATGAAATCGCGTAATTCACGTCAAGAGTGACGCAGCAAGGCATCTCAAGCGTAAATCTTTCAATTAGAACAACGTTGGAATCTCATGATAACTTCCGACGTCACTAAGAGTGTCACATCTTTCCCAATCCCCCTGATTCTCCACTTATTATAAATAATTCCATCTAACGTTTTTTATTTTTTTCTTCTGCTTTATTCAGGCGTGTGATTTCTTCGGATCCTTTTTACGCAAAAGTTTCAATAGAGACATATTCAATGTAAACTTTTGTTAATCAGTCGCAAGATAAAATTTATCATGTATGAGGGGTGAATTATTCCAGAGTTCATTATTTTCCCATTCATAAGAGCCCTCACGACGAATAATCAATTCAGCAAACGAATTTTTTCATCCAGTCTTTACAATGTATAAACAGATATAGAGATTTGAATAGGCTCCCAAAAAGCTCAACATCATAAATATGTGATTCAATCCAGAGGATATATATGCTTGCATTATGCAATTATAAGTTTCCTTCGGCCATTTGTGTTGTTGTTGGCTATTAAAACTACGTTTATCTGGAAAAGCATGTCGTAAAAGAATCGGTGGATATTTTAAAGTCCACGATTTAATGCGGTGAATCAAAAAAATTATTTTTTTGCAAAAGCTAGTTTCTCTGCCGACGATTTCCAGACTATTGAAGGTCGAACAGCGCTAAACAATCTTTTCATTTTGCACCTTTGGTCTGCGAAAAAAAGATTTGTTAACAAAGGAATCCTTTTTAAAATTCCCTTATCTTTTTTCCTCTTAAATATTTAATAATAGATTGTTCTTTTGTAAAAATTCAAGCGTGGTTTTGTCAGGAACAATGGCGTGAGTACGTCAGAATTTTCGGGGTCTATTTGTTATATTCGGCCGTCGAGGTACTTGCGTCGCGTCCACTTTCTGAGGTTTCCGAAGCCGTCTCAATTGTTCCGCCAACCTTATCTAAAGACCCTAGGAGTATACCAAATCCCCTGAGAGTGTGGAGAGGTCTACATTGGAGAGACTGGTCGGACTATCCATACCCGGATTAAGGAGCACAAGACATGCATCAGGCTGGCCCACCCCCAGAAGTCAGCCGTCGCGGATCACAGTCTCAGTCGGGACCATCAAATCGTATCCGACGACGCAAAACTTCTTTGCAGGTCAAGTGGATACTGAGACCGATTGACAAAGGAGACTATTGAGATAAGGTTGGCGGATAAAAACTTCAACCGCGATACGGGATACTCGATCAGCCATGCATGGAAACCAGTTCTCAGGATAATTAAGACGGCGCGAAAAAACAGCAACCACAGGATCGACGACGGCCAATCACGACCGGCACGACCTGACGTACGGCCGCCGGAAGATTTATAAACCCGTACAAATTTTGACCCAGCACTCAACGCCCTGAGGACGATGGCAGAGTTAGCCATTGAAACGGCGGCTCTGGCTGAACATCTCACCTGGTGGGAATCCCGTGAAGAATTCATTCACATCGTGCGCCAAGTCTTACAAATAGTAGAACTATTTGACATTTTTTTATATTTTTTATTTTCAGAGAAATTACATGTATTGCATACTAGGAGTGTAAGTATTTTAATGGAGGGATACGACTCGCTAAGGGTGACACTTGTTTTGTGGCTTTTAAGGCCACGATAAAAAAACAAATCTGTCACTACAGTTTTCTTAAACATTACTTCAACGCATTTTTGAAAAATGTTGTTGTTTATTATGTAGTGCTTTCAGGGACAGGAGAGTGGCTTGCTATAAGACCGTCATTGCCATTAATGGGAATAAATTCCAACTACACTGCTATAACCTCGGCAACTTGGAACCCTTCCATAATTCTATAGCGTTGTCAGAGTGCGTTTTTCCTTAAATCTGAGGGTATTTATTTCCTATTAAAATTGCACATATAGTGTTATATAAGTCTTCGTGAAACTGAGGGCCGTATTTCTAGTCGTATACCAGGGTTTAACCAGCCCATAACGGGCCCCTTCCTAAAAAAAGGCATTTCAAGCCTTAAAGACCTTATATATATCGCTAATTAACTTGTTAGGTTAATCTGTTGCTCACCGATTGAGAAAATTTGGCTGGAAATTGATTCCAAAAGTATACGGAGTTTCTCCATTTTCGTGGACACTTCATGCGTCATTGCACCCATAACTCATGGGCACTGATATACATTTAATTCACAGTGGCACAATTGACTTTAATATCCCATTCACTTGATCTGATATTTCATCTGCGCTTACCTATTGCTCTCATGCTATCTTCTGTGGCTATGGTTCTTTGTGACGTAACTTAAACGCCTAAATTACATTGGCTGTGAGCTATTTTACATTCAAAAGAGATCAATTTTAATTTAAATAAGAAAGGAGAAAGACCGAGGCATGAATAACTCGAATAAATCACGAGGGACAATGAAACAAAGGAGTGAAGCTGTTAGATGAGAGGGTGTTAGTTGAGAGGAGAGCTGCAGCAAAACCATATTTGAATTAATACTTCCGATAACAATGATGATGGAATTTCACCTGCTGAACCAATGATGTGGTATTTCGGGATAACCCCATTTTGTCACAAGTTTTGTGAATACGATCGGGTATTTAAGTTGTTGCAACTTGATATGTTGATCTTTCATTTCACCAGAGACCAAGTTTCTTGATAAATGTTTTCTTATACCCATTCCATGATGAAAGAAGAAATGGTAAAGCGAAGTATAGTTGTAATAGATTATAGATAGAAGAATAGAATACAGAAAGAAGATTAAGATAAGTGTCGATATAGGAAAGAAACTAGAAAAATAAATAGTTTTTTATCATAATTTCTCCAGGCCGTAGTAGTCAGGTTGATGTCACTCCAGTCTGGCAAGGCAACAGGTTGCGGGTTCGAATCCCACCTATTTCATGGGCTTCTCTGTCTTGTCTTAATATTAAGATCTTAAACCCAACGGTGAGATATAATCTTAGCATTCGGAGGACCTAAAAACCAAGGCAGCCGCTTCTAATAAAGATTTTTTTCAAATATCTTGATAGCATTAAAGTTCAAAAACACCTGTGAGCCATGACAACGAAAAATTATATGCATAAGAAACGAATTAATAAAAATTTCCGCTACCACCAGTGTGCCCATACAAATATGCTATACTTCCATCTTTTTCTCTCAAGCAGGTACTTCCTTTACTTGTTCAAAAAGGAAAGACAATGGCATGGTTCCACAGATATTTACTGATACTTACGGAAGTACTTCCTCTGCATTCAATCTTTTTTTTTCGAGTTTTATGCGAGCAATAAACGACTTCATCAAAACAAACGAATTCTCCAATATACTTGGCCTCATGCGTTATTGCTTTAAATCAACGGGAGGTGAAATATTTCGAATAAACCTATAACAGCTCAGAGCGTATTATTTTCACCGCAGTTTAGTTGCCGCCTTAGATTCCTACGTGTACCGCGGCACGTCTTGCAATTTTTCTTACCTCCTTCCCTATTCCACGTCTTCCATCACGTCCATCGATCGTTTAGAAAGTCGTTTCGCGAAGAATCGCGAGTGGTCGTACTTCGAGAAGGCGCAGCACGAGGCTTCTTTTGCTTCACCTGAGCTCGCGCACTGTGATGTGGGCTTGTGCAGTCCATGATCGGTGTACTGCCTTCGGAACAGGAAGCACCGGGAAACAGCCTTGCGAGCTACGATAATAGTCGCGACAAGGTTGCTTTGATCCCCCGATGCAAGGCTTTCGTCTAAATTAAGTGAGTGATACTGAGGGTCGTAGGACTCCTTTACTTTTTTCACTGTAATTCACAATAGATGAGTGCGTTGTCTCATTTTAAAATGTTAATCCAGCGCCTGAGAAATTAGGAAAATTGATTGCTATGGGCCCGCACTAAAATGAAACTTCTTTATTTTCTAGTCATTTCACCATTTCGAAGTTTCCGACTAATATTTTTACCTTTGCGGCAAGCATAGTTGTCAAATGAATTTATAATTATTTTATCTCGCTCGCAAGTTATTTACTTATTATTTTATCATTCGGTAGCCGTGATTGCTACGTGTTGACTGACGCCGGAAACCAAACAAATTGTTGGCGTAGAAAGTTCTGGTTGACAGGGAATTTTGAGAATCGATAAAGGAAAAACAATACTAACCATAAGAGATAAGTGAAGAACTTCAATGATAAACTGATGAAGATAATGGAATGTGGAAAGGTTGCTTAGAAGATCTTTATAGAAAAAATAATAAGATATTAAAATCATTCAGATTCTGAAAGAGATTGCGACTTGTTTAAGGATAGTTGGTCACAGCGAATAGAGATATGAGATATCAGAAAGTTGTAATAAATTTAGCTCTTCCATAACTACTGAAAACTTTAAAGAGAAGGGAGCTTCCTCCTATTTTATATTAGCATGCTTATGAGGAAGGAGGGAGTTAAGAAGACTTGATAGATCAATTTTCTTTCCAATTTCCGATAAAAGCAGGCAAACAAAGAAAAGCTTGAAGATACGTAAACATGATGTTATCGAATGACGATGAAATAGATGGAGAGGATAGACATAAAACAAATAATTATGAAGTACCTATTTTAAAGGAGAAATCGTGTAAACATTGAGCATTCAGCTAAAATGAGATTTCAGCGGTGACCTGCAGCAAATCAAACTTCGGATTGAAGACTGGCGATGGTCCATAAATAAGTAGAGAATAAAAATGGTTTCATGATCATAGAATTAACGCCGCATACCTTCATACGGACGAATTAGTTCTGTGAATCATCAACTATACAACAGAAAGTATAAGTACCCTCACAATGAGGCACACAATGTTTTTCACAGTATGGCATTGCTTTTACGAGAATGTATTCAAACTGAATTTATTAATTGATTGCCTTGCGATTGAATATATTGATTTATCAAACCAATCTATTTATACTAAAGGATTGACAGATTTAAACAGTCTAGAGTCCCTGATGTCTCCTCAGTAGTTCATTTTTCGTCAGTGCTCGTGAAAGTGTAGGTTGTGCGCTGTGCAGTGAAACAATCTCCTTCAAATGAGCATAAAAATAGCTACCTAATTAAAATTATGTCGTGCGTTTGATACCTTCGATTTCACAAAAATTTCTTTAGGTAGCATCCCTCATTGCGTGACTGATAGATTCCATAGTCAGAGAGGACAGTGTAGTTTTACGACATCTCCAGAATATGTTGCCACCATAGTGAACATAGTTTCTAGAAATTAGAGGTTCGTTCAGGAACGGAGAGCTGAGTGATGGGTATCCTTGCAGTGAATGAATCTTTTTGTTTTGTATTAACTTCCTAAACACAGTCGCAGTGCATTAAACAGACCAATAAAACAATGTAAGACGAATTACAGACTATAGAGCAAAATTAACATTGAATCATGCCTTCGGTGTAGCTGATTTCTCTCGGCTGGCTCGAAGCTGATTTCTAAATACGCAAAGCGAAGTCATACCTATTTCATCCAACACATATCATTACTGAAAATCATACTTTACGATATAACCTAAAAAAGGATAAAACCCTAATTAGGATAAAATAAATGCAAAACTATGGCAAATGAAGCTACAAAAAGTGGACTGTAATTTATCAGAAATGAATCCGGTCATTTTTGAACGAGTTTTCCTTCAGTGGAGATATAACTTAATTGATTTCTCGCTCTCAGAGAAGACATGCACTCCATTTAAAAATACCTACGATGAAAAACTGCTCATATGTAAAAGATAAGATTTTCAAATAAGCAACATGAAAAATGTTCTCGTTATTTAGAATAGATTCGAACGAAATTGAAGTTGTGGTTTAAACTTTAATTTGGCGTTCATTTTGCAGCGAAAATTAATGGGAATGAGTCAAGATTTGATAAGGTTAGGAAGAAAAGTGTACTGGATAATTTGGGATAGTCATTTTCAGTATATTACCTATGGTAGCATAAATCTAAAACAAAATGTTCATTCATCAGATAACAACTTTAATATTTTGTAATGTCGCCATTATTTTCAGTTGCAGATCGTAATCGTGACTGCATAGACCCATCCAAATGTTCTATTACACGGGGACGTTGGCTTAAAGAATTCCAAACATCCCGTATGTAGACTTCTAAAGTTTTACTCGGTTCTTTCTCCGTCGTAATGCCACTCATTCACAATGTTACCCTACGCATTCTCAATAGGAGAAAGGTCCGGGGAGCCAGGGTAAAACGCAAAGTCGAGAATTATCCTAAAAAAATTGTTTTGTGGTGGTCGGTTCGTCGATCTATTTCCTCGATTTATCAAGATAACAACTAAGCCCGCTACTCGTAAGAGTGAAAAACACCTAACGTCCTTCACTTTTGCTTTCTCCGCCTAACGTTGCCTACCACTTGGAGTCGGGGGAGTTGGCTGGTCAGCGATAGCGGGAGAAGGTCATACGAGGGTCTCCATAGTTGAGTGGAAATGAGTCAAGTTGGCCCTTAGTAGTCGCTGAATGCATAGGCAATACCCGAAGTTCGAATTCAGCGAAATGCGAAGTTGGCCGCGCTCACCGCGTGGACCGACTTTTGAAAGTGATAGTACCACTCTTGATGACCACGATGCCGCGAAATATCCTCAATACCTCAGGATTTCACCGTTTTCTTGCTTGTTGAGGAGACTTCTGATTTTAGCTATTGTCTCCGAACTTATGATTTGTCTGATTCTCTTGATTTAGTTCGTTGGAGCTAATCTGTGGTTTCTCATTTATACATTAGCATAGAATTCTGTTGAGGATCACCTCTGAATGTTGAGAGCCCATTCATCAATCTGGAATAGGTAATTTGTAATCAGAGGAATGAGAGTTGAACGAAAGACAGCTTTTGTTTTTGTAAGGAAATATATATTCCTCGTTAACTGCATATGACAAAACCTGCCATAAAAATATGAAAAGAACTAAAAACATTTTTCCATATAGTTAAGTGCTGACATTGGATACTTTACTACGTAAAAGTAAGTTCATCCTCCAACTCTGCTGGGGTATTGCACATGTCTTCTAACTCCAGTCATAGCATCTAATATCCGCATTCTTAAACTTATTCTCCTTCTTACCTGCCTAGAGTATATACCATGGATGCTAGACTTTGTATAGGTATACCTAGTGGCCAAAAGCGACAATGGCAAATATTTTCTACGCAATCCGCCATGTTTTCAGCCAGTTCCATCCCAGTAAGCCATTAGTTGAGTAGTGGCGAACAGCGAGAGAAAATGTTTTTTTTTTAGAAAACAACCCTCGTAAGTAATGACCAACGTATCATGCCTCATTTTAATATATTTTAGTCTGATCTAAAACTATATGGATTCCAACACAATTTCAACCGAGGAAAAAGCAATAACGCTTTGAATAAGTGATTTGGCATGACTTATGAAATTGTTTATTGACATTTCCTCATTATTTCCCTCACGTGAACAAGACAAGCAAGAAAATAATGAGTCATTTTGAGACATTTTCGGGTTTTTAGATTTTCTAGGATCCCCTTTAAATCGGAATTGCCTCCTTTTATTTCCCACAAATCATTGCTTTTAGTTAGGTCTACAGAATACACAATTTTCTGTATGTACCACTTTCAAACATACAGTTTGTCAGAAATCACTGAGCGCACAGCAATGATTTCAAGCTTTGCGCCCAAGGAACTGACTAAGAACATGGTGAATGCGCCCAATAAACATTACATGAGCTAGCCAATACGAAGAAATATATCTGATCTTTCTGTAGGTATTCTGTTCCGCTAGACTTTTGCCTCATAGTAGGGTAGCTTTCGTCGTTGTGGTTGGTTATACCGTAAAACCATTGATGCATGGAATGGTTCAGAAAGTTGATAACAGTCTAATGAGAATGAGCGTAGACTTGAGGCTATGAATACGTTTTAGTGGATTAATCTTACAAAAGCTCAACAGCTTAAATGATATTTTTAATATTAATGGATTGGAATCATATCCCTGATGACGAGGAAAATTTCGGACCTGGAATGTCGGCAACTATGTAATCACGTACCATGTTGGGAACCCTAGAAAACTTAATTTAGATAATACGCCGAAAAAGCACCTTCGTGTGATTCCTGCTTCGTGCTGATCTTCAAGGTTCGGCGGGATAATTTTGATAGTGTTTATTGTTGGTGACCTCATGTGCTCAAAATTCGATATGGATTTCTGTTGTAAATACAAAAATCACTTAGGAACAAGCATCGAATGTACGGTTCAAATATCCAATGGATATTTCTCTTCAGTACTTTTCTATTAGAAATTAATCGAACTTTGGAAATTTTGTATAAACATGCAATTTTTATGCCAATAAATTACAATATATATTTTGAAATTAAATACTCAAAATTTAGAATTAACTAATTTTTCTTTAAAAATTATTATGCATTATTAAAATGCTACATGAAAGGCTTTAATGCTAACGTCCGAGGTGTTAGTGGCTGTTTAACTTTAACTGCAAGATGATGTAGATTTTCCATTTACTTGGTGTTAACTTTTTCGCACCGAGGGCTCAAGAGCGCTCTATCAACATTAGATACTCCCCAGAGAAGTGCACCCATTGAGTGCAACGCTCGGCACGGAGTTCAGCAGCAGCAAAGTACGTACGTCTCACCCTACCGTTTCCGTCATATCCCCTCTCCCTAGGCCTGTGCTGCTCCCCCACCACCCCCTGCAGGAGGCTCCCGCAATCACGACCGCGGCGGTCAGTGCTGAAGATATTGCCGTCCAGCGTGCGTCCGCCGTCTGAACAGCTGATCCTCACGCACAAGAAGAAGAGCCGCCCCCTCCTTTGCCTGCTCCCCCAAGGGGAACTTTCTCAACCCATCTTCCGTCTCTTATCTCGCCCCGAGAAGAGGCTGCGGTTCCTATTTGAGCGCGCGTCGGCTCTTCGGAGGCCTTCACTAACTCCGAGAGACCTCTCCGACTCATCTCGTGCGGCCACCGGTGGCGTCCTAAGTCTCCCTCCTCGGGGCACGAAGCCATGTGAGTCGACGGAAACACCGAACAACATCAACACAAGAGGAATTCTTTACTCCGTTCACGCGGAATAACGCCGTGGTGGTCGCAGAGCGCGGCGGAGGAATCGCTTGTTCGTCGGGACCCTTTCTCATCTCATCGCCGGTCGACTATAGCCATAACTTGGTGAGTCCCAATTACCCTCCAAGTCTTCGTGGATTTTTTATGGGGGCCATCACGGATTTCCATAACGTGTGCACTTGCGTTGTCGCTATTTTTCAATTCCGCTCATGATAGCAAAAATGTCATCGCCATTATTCAAATTTTGTCAGGTGCTTTTAATCTCTAGTTTTAATTGGTGGAGTGCCTTCTTAGGATAGAAACTGAAAGCATTGCTCCTCTGGAGTGGCTTGCGTCTTGGATAAGGATTATGGCTACGCGAAAGAAGGAACCATGATCCCTCTCCAGGTCTGTTATTAAGGGTACTGTTACACAAGGTCTGTTTACAGGGGTCAATGCGTCGAATGCTAAAGGAAAACAGATCGAAGCGAGCAGTATCTGTGGTATAGTCTACAGGCTCAAAAGAAAAGTACATTTATTTTCCGAGCAGCGTGTTAAAAACGATACCGGTGTTCTTTTAAGTGCACATCATCAGTAATTACTCCCATTAGCCCTCACGGAGATGTTCCATTTTTTTCATTAGCATGACCAGAGTTCCATACTATACCTGTGGCCCGCGGTAAAAGTTCCTATTGGGACCTTAAAGTCCTAAAAGTAAAATATTTCGCAAATTCAATTGTGAGACCAGCTCTTTTGCATAAAATATTTTATGAAACAAGGTTTTACGTATTGAATGCAAGCCAAATATTATAAAACTCTCTGATGCTGTTGGTAAAATTTTTCGTAAAACGTTTCTGATTTTGAAAAAAAAACTGTTATAAAACCTGATTTATGAAAAAAAATTCTGTTATAAAACCTGATTTTTGAAAAAAAAAATCTGTTATAAAACCAGTTCTATTCCATGTAATATCTTAAAAAACGAGTTTTTCATCAATTTTGGATCGTATGCAAGCAAAAGTTTATTTTTCTCAATTTCATGCCTGATGCTGGCAATAAAACTTTTGGTAAAACGCTTTACAAAATTATTTATGGAACTATTTCTGTTCCAGTAAACGCTTTAAATAACTAGTTTTTACCGAAAACTTTCATTGTAATCAGATGCGGTCGTAAAATAAAAGTATCAGGTTTCAATATGTGAAAATATTTCAAGAACTTGATAGTGAGCGAGGTGTCTGCGTGGAACATCGGCATTATAAAGGAGAACCCTCGGTAGTGTTCTCCTTCAAAAAATTATTATTTGCATTCATTGGTCGGATGGTTGTTTTGGAAGCGACCGACACCTGGGGTCATCTGCGCCATTGAAGATAGGTGGACTATATAGCATACGTAGGATTAACTGGGAAATGGAGGAAGGAGAATTAAGGGAAACCCGGAAACGTCATTAGCCTGCTCTTTATAAAAGGCATCAAGGTTTCCAAAATTTGAGATCGTACCCAATGTTCGGAGTAGGTACGTGCACTTGAAATACTCCCTACATTACACACAGGAAGGCATCGTGATTCCATGACAGATAGCTTCCACCACCGGGATTTGAAGCTGGGTACTTCGGATGAGATGCCGGTACTCAATACGTTAAGCCAACCCGATCACTTCTTAATTTCATATTGACACATGTTATTAAGGCCTGGTTATGAAATCTCGGGTTACATATTTTCTTGGTGTGAAAGCCGAAGTTAATACGTTCTCACATCAATGAAGCTGACGTCAATCAACCAAGGGTCTGATGTACTACACAACACCTGAACTCTCTGTTAACAGTAGGCGAACGAAAATGCTTCTTCATCTTACAGGTAATTACAGGAAACCGGGACTTAGTAAATTTTCTCACCGATTGTTTGAATGAGAGGGAATCCTATGCAAGAGCCCATAACGAGGTGTTCAGGAATAATACAAAACGTACATCTATGTAGGCTATAGAATTCCGTATTAAAGATATCGAGATTCTAGGTTATATCAATCGCTTATTGTACAAAATTGCCCCATTCATTCTTAAATTCAAGCATCTTCAGCCTTACATTCAAGGAGCCTGAGAATATGAAACCGGTCCAGTGATCGTGAAGTTGAAATCCACTGCATCAAGTTTTTCCCTGCTCTGGAGTACCCTGAAAAAAGTAACTTCTTTGAGTCATTAAGCCTCAAAAGGGTGTGCTTTGACGCAACATGAAAGTACCACCTTAGCTCGTATCTTGTTCATAATACCCTGTGGATGTGTTTTAGGGTTACCTCAACCCTGCCTATATTGAATACAATACTACAGATTTGCAAACGTCTTCAGTGCAGTGTTCCCAATAGGAATAGGATGTGACTACAAAGCCATTCTATCTAAAGTAGTCTGTGATGGCCTTGGTTTTGTTGTGATTGTGTTTTATGCTAGTGAGAATAAAAAATATCAGTGTGGGAGTTAATTTCCCTTATTTGAATTTGCTGGTGTAGTTCGGCGTCAACGTGCAGGATATCCATATACATGCCTGCACTCACGAAGGCTGAATGACGGTCGCGTGCTCGCATTTTCTTGTCATGAGTCCATGTGATATGAATCAGCATCTGAATTTCGGTACAAAGAATTGAGTTATTATTTTTTTGTTTTTCTTTGTCTCAGTGATTTTAGTTGCCAAGATGAGTTGAAAAATAGTATAGTTGGTCGATTTTGAAGTTCAAACTTGGAAGTATTATAATTGATCATCAAGTTTACAATGACTGCCTGATTCTAAACCGAGAAAAAAATTGAAGTCTGTTGTACAGCAAAGTAATATCATATTGTCACAGTATTTTGTTACAAACATTGATATTTTATGCATATGTGTAAAAAAAATGTGTTTAGTGAAGTCGGGGCTTCGTGATAATATCTATAAATACTTCCCTTCAAATACCCAATTTTATATTTATTTGTCTTTCAATTTCTGGTTTAAAAGTATCGGGACGATTCATATATGACTATATATAGTTAAGCTATGTTTAGGAGAATTGTGCCCTTGCTGGTTATATCATAAGGGAGCGGGTTCTAATTCCACCTAGCCGCTTATTTCATGTGGCCACGTAATAGTTCTTTATTTGTTAGTGCATGATGCGTAATCTCCTAAAGAAAACTACTCATTGATGCTGTGGTGTCTAAAAAACAATTCAGGAATTAGTGTAAAACATAATACTTCTTCAAATATTATCTCGTAATCATGAATTTGTCCTATTTTATTCACTTAACCTGGTGTTTCATAATGCAGGTAGACTGCAGTTATCCTTGCAGAGGCATTTCCCAACAAAATAATATTTTTAGCCGTGAATAACTGAGCTTAGGCTTCCCATAAATGGCTACGAGAGCGTTTTCATATTGCAAAGTAAAGTATTTACTTCATTCGATGTCTTAAGATAGGCTTTTTGGAACGAAAGTTGCCGCCAAATTAAATTTAGTGTAAGGAGAGTTTCTGCCGTACCGGAGATTGTAGCGTTTGTAGTACAACTTAGTGTGAAACTCATGTTAAATGTAAAAAATATATTATCGCAGGAGTTAGTCGACTTTGAATCAGTGTGAAATTCACTTAAGTCGTTATCTTTTTTCAGCGCTTCTGGTCAGTCATTTGACGAATCTTCGTGTACATCATGGCTGGAAAACATGCGGAGAATTATGCAAAATACTGTGTTGCACATCACCTATCAGATACAGCCGATTTTTCCAAATAATTAGGACGAAACCACACAATCTCCATGTACTTCTGTGTACCGATGCGTCAGCGGTGTTGTCTTTTTGCCTCAAGAAATAAAACGTTCGCTCTTGTTCTCTCTCGCTCAAAAATAAATGATTCGGGCTCTCGAATTAGTATTCGGGACGGGTCAATCTCCTAAGGAGACAGACGTAGCGGTCCATGGTCAAGGCCAGCCGCCGAGGAATGTTATTATTGTTTTTTCTGCGTCATCACTCTCCCCCCGGGGATAATATTTATGCTACCGCCATGTAAAAGGGCTATCCTCTGTTATGATTTCCGATATGCCAATCGTATATGTTGCCCAAAGGTAATGGTCATGCCTAAGTTTCAGCATCCCATCGAGGTTGATTGGTCGGCATTGGATCAAAAATCATAATTAGGTCTGTGCCTGCTGGTCGCAAAATTTAATTCCCCATCCAAAGACATGTCCGGTCTATGGAAGCTGAGTTTTGGGGTATTCTTTTGATATTTGCATTAAAAGGAAGTACGGTTATTTACCAATTTATCGTGTAATATTTAATTTCATCGCGAAAGCACCCGTTCTTCCCTATTGTGTTTCAACAGAGTGATTTTCTTTTTAGATATCTTAGTTAAAACACTTGAGTTGGTGTGATTTCCAGAGTACTTCCAAACGGTTCGAGTAGCAGGATGAGATTATTCATTAGAATTCGGATTATTGGGTGAATGACTAATAGAGGTCGATTCATGTACTGTGCATACTCCATCCATCGTACAGGGTGTTAAACTCTTTATCTCTGGACGTATTTCATTAGGAGGAAGTTCGCGACGCCGGGTTTCTCCATTCACTTCCTCCGCTCAGCAAGTATTACTACCCTTGATTAGAGCAAGATAGAGCATCTAAAAGAGCAAGTTCCACATTTAGTTGAGAATACGGGATCTTATGGAGATCCATTTCCAATATGAATCTCCAAAAGGGCGGAAATGCGACGTCGCCAATATCAGCAAGAAAATCAACGTAGTGCTATTCAGTATGATAACTACACATCTAGGAGTTTTCCAATATTCTCAAATTATTCCCTTAAGTAACCCACTTAAATTTATTGCAATGTTGGACATGGTTGCCTAAGTGGCCTTGAGGTGAGCATTCGGAACGTGAAGTTTGGCATCAGAGTTCTCCATACTGTCAAATAGTTGTGGATCGCTCTAGTAAATTTTATTATCTTTTTAAGCTTGCAACTTTGAAGTGGTTCTTATCTTTCCTTGGTTGGAGCCGACCATCCACTTCGTTAAGCTATCCTAAATCGTGCATTATACCTCAGTTGTTGGTCGCCTCCCCAAATAACCAAACAACAAATTGAGTAGTCTCTACATGAGTGATGATTGAGGCATATGCTGTTTTATAATTCCAATTTGAACTCCAAAATAAATTAAATAACTTCAAAAATTCACTGCCGTTATATTCAACTAAATATTTTTTCATTGAACTTATTAAGTTATTAACAGTATTTCCCGTCCCATGGAATACACCAGCCTTAAAGATTCACTGATTTTCGGGTTAAATTTTAGAAGAAAAACATAATAATCAGCATCCGCTTATGTTTACAATTTTTGGGAAAAAATTGGATTTTTAACTAAAACAATAGCAAGTGTATTAAAATTATTCGTCGTAGAACCCAGAAACAAATAAATGATGGAGAATACACTTTCAGCTCACTGCCCCAACGTAGTCTGCGGTGAAAGTGTATTCTCCATCATTGTGAACTTCCGACGGCAACGAAAAATCGGATGAATGATAACATAGCTTAAAATTCGGCCCATAAGACGCAGGCCGATTTTAAAACGCATTTTTAGTGCAAATATTGCGTGGGCTTGGAAAATCGGATTTTCATTTCGAAGTGAAATCTTAAGTTTATCCACATCTATCTTTTATAATTGTTAGACGCAAGATTATATGGTTTTATTGATATTATCATCGGATTCTAATGCTTGCCGTCGATGCAGGTGTCTGATGGTATCTACAGGATATTTTAATAAAGTTAGTGGATAGTGAAAATATCTATGGGTGGTAGTTGGTCAGAATTAGCATTGATGACACTTTCCAGCTTCATGATATTAAAATATTTCAGCCAAAAACGTAGAAAAACGTAATATTTCGGGATATGAAGACAGTAGTACGCGGTAATGGCTAGCTGGGGTATTACCAGTGACGCCATCCGTCCTACTCCCAAAGAAAAATTGTTTCGTGGCGCACACGAATCCTTACCAAATTTAACATTTTCAAATTGCTCGATTTTATACTTCATTTTATTAGCGATATGTTGTGTTCTTCATACTCTGTTGGTCATAAACTAACGTATAACATCAATAATGGTATATTACAAATTTTAGTTCGGAGATAGAGCGAAATTGGAGGAAAGGTGAAAACTTTTGGCAATTGATGAGTCCTGTTGGTGACAGTAATCAAATCATGGATCGCTGGTCGCTTTGTGGGATTGATATTTTTATATAGCTCTCCTTTTTCTCCACCCCATCTTTTAAAGTCGCGCTTTCATCCACTTCACCACGATTCGCAAACGAGACGCGTGCGCTTGACCGAGTTTTCAATTTCCGTCAAGTCATTCTCGTTCGACTTTCACTCACTCGTGGCTGACGCGACACACGCGTTAAAGCCCGGAAGGAAGGGCACGGTGGCCACCCCGCTCGGAATCTCGAAGAATTGCGTGCCCGTGATCGTGACTTACTCTGCTCAATATTTACGAGAAGGACGGAATATCTTATATTTATCTGGCGGATAAATTACCGGTCAGTGGTCTGCCTCAAATCCGAGTTACATAAGGAGGCCATCTTCAGCAGGGATGTTGACATATGGCTGATTTCAATACCAGTATGAATTTGAGATGAATAAAAACTCATCACTGTACCCTGGAACTTTTATTACATGCCATAAATCACGAAGCACCTAATTAGTTCAGTAACAATTTACCCGGAAGGCTTGTGTGCGAGAATAAATATCGACAAAAATATTTCAATCTTTTGCCGTAATTTAATTTTTTGACATGGTCGGAATAAAACATTTCTGCGATCGGCTTTTTATTCGGATGGCAATCTGATATATGAATTCTGACGACCGTTAGCATGAGCTGAATTGGCTTGGTAGAGTCACATCATAAGTATATGAACCTCGGGTAATCCGTGGTCTCGGTAAATCGGGACTCGGGTGATTGTGACGGTACTGTTGATCATAATTTTAGAATATTTCATTATTGAATAATAATTTTAGCCTCGGCTCTACCTCCTGCATTTCAGTACAAAACGAATCTTTGCATGGTGCAGAATGACCTAAGTTACCGACGCACCCTTAAATTTTAATTTTACCTCCACTAGTGGGTTCCAATATGTAGTACATTACTCGCTGTAAGTACATATGTCTCTCACAGGTCAGCGTTATCATAAGTGTACACTATTCTAAAATTATGATCAACAGTACCGTCACAATCACCTGAGTCCCGATTTACCGAGACCACGGATTACCCGAGGTTCATATACTTATGATGTGACTCTACCAAGCCAATTCAGCTCATGCTAACGGTCGTCAGAATTCATATATCAGATTGCCATCCGAATAAAAAGCCGATCGCAGAAATGTTTTATTCCGACCATGTCAAAAAATGAAGTACGGCAAAAGATTGAAATATTTTTGTCGATATTTATTCTCGCACACAAGCCTTCCGGGTAAATGTGCGCTTTCATCCCACCAGCTAAAAAAAAGCGTTTTACACATGAAATCAGTCAGTATCCCCCAACCGGTTCTTCCCAAAACCTCCCAATATGGCGTCAAAAACTGAATAAATTCCCAAAATCTGTGTTTTCCAACGCTTATTTCCCCAAAAATACAAGACGGTGAGTCTTTTACTTTTCCTAAATCCAAATTTCTTCCTCTCTCACGTTGTATTACTTTCTTTTCCTCTCGTGATCTTGATCTTCCACAAAATATTTTTATTATGAATGAATTGATATGAATGATTATCCAAAGTGGCCTCAGTCCACATTACCTCGGATAAGCTAGATTATTTGTATTTAGAAGGCTAGTTCTAAGCAAAAAAAAACTTAAAACTCGGTTGACACCGTTGGAGTTGTCACCAAGGACATGTCATAAGTCTCATCGTATGTTCAGTCTCTCGCGTACAATTCGATGCTTATCACACTCCGTCGTTCTCCTTGGATACGTGTCATCAGTTAATATGGAAAGTTATTAACTCGATCCTGGTACCGGGCCCTAGGGGTCAATTCCATAATTTTACGTTTGAATGTACTCGAGTGAAATGTAGTTCATTTTTCCTGTATTCACAGGGTTCCTGTTTACTCTATCCCAGAGATTGAGGAGCGAAATTTAAGAGAAATAATTGGAGAGTAATGTCTTTGCGCTCATAAAAGAACAGGTTTATAATTTGTTATTCCGTAAGTTCCCGTGTATTTTATTTTGTTTATATGTCATTCTCTGCATTATCGCGTGCCTTCTGCCGAAAATTGTAGGCTTTACCGGCAATAGTTTCACAAACGATCTTTCTTGAGCTTTTTGGTGGAAGGTCCTAAGATTGGCAGGTTGAGAAGTTGTTGAATTGGGGCAATGATATGGAATCGAGGCAGATGCTGCATTCTTTGGATGCCAGGACCTCAATTCGTTTAGTCTCAGACTAAACGCTCATTTACTCTGAATGAACCAGCTTTCCAGTATGAATAAGTAAGCGGATTGGCAGATTTTGTTTATGATTTTATGTATCCGAGTAAGCTGATGTGTTCCACATTTTCCGTAGATAAATCTCTGAAACGTAGGATTGTGGTCACGTGGTGACGTAGGCTTAGTGTAGTTACCATCACGCCAGCCATCAGCCGGTTAGCTAAGAAACACCACCGCTGAAAGTATGTAAACTAGTTTTTTGGACCGATATCTCATAACCATGTTGTAGAAATCAACTAGATTTGGAGAATCTGAGATTAAATTATGAGGTATTCCCGTAATATTGCTTCATGGGGACCTATCATATTGAGTAACTATAGAATGATGGCGCTGGTTTTGACTTAGTCAGGTTTTTACATTGTGCGTTATACGCTGTGGCTACTCCATTCATCATGCCTTGCTTTAAGATGTAAACTTTTAAGAATTTTTACTTATGCCATCATATGCAGACAGGGGTGGTTCCAGACCAGAGGTTTCGGGGGGGGGGGAATTCAGAAAAAGTAAATTAAATACTCCGGGTTTAAGGCAGGCAATTGCCCCTACTGCCCCTCCTTGGAGCCACCAAAGTACGCAGAACGCTCTCAGGTACACTCAGAGATATTTATCCAGGGCCTGATCCGATATTCATTCCATAAATGGTTACCTTTGCCATTCCTATACATGCTGCAAAAAAACAATTGTGTGTTACTCACTAATTTGTAATAACTCGATCGATTACAGTGATTGTGCGTCATTATTATTGGGCAACAATTGAAACTGGCTCAGCGCCAATTGTGTTGCTGAGTCGGTTGCATTGTTGTTTCATGATAATGACGCACAGTCTTCGAAACCGGTCTAACAGGTGGTGTTGAAAATTTAATATTATATTTATATTAGCACATACTCTATAATATTACACTAGCGGAAGGTACCCGTTGAAATTCAACGGGTTTGAAAAACATTGACTTATTTTATAAGAAAACCACAATGCCTAAAGAAAAATTGTCAGCGTTGTCATTTGAGGAGTTCGTAACCTATCTTGAATGTTGTGTTCGTTGTAGTAGACACGCTGACCGTTTTTCAGGTGCACGGAGAGATGAGTGGCTGTTGGTCTTCTTTCATGCAACGGAAATCCAAAAATGTGCCACGCAGACTCATTACTACTTAAATAGCAAAGAATGATAGATGGTCACCTCGTCCCTCTATTTATCTTGAGCCGTCTTTTGAGTGATTAACAGGTTGATCACTTCCCCTGTGTACATAAATATATTTGCATTCAATGACTTAATTAAGTTCCGCAATTCAACGTTGATATGTGCGTTGGGTATCTTAATCAGAATAGGAGAGTAGAGTATAATCCAGCGGTTGACAACGTCAAAAGGAGCATTTTCAATAGCAGCCATGTTTGTCCTATGAATCCTTCAATACCCGGACTATGCCTTCGGCATAAAGGGTAGCTATATTCATTGGTTCCTAAATCATAATCATTGGTTACAAAATTAAAAATCTATGGTGATCAGTCTTAGTGCACTTGCCAACTTTCACGCACCGATGTCATTCATTGCGCAGAATATCCTTTCATCTTTCGGATAAGAAGTATTGAGTGACATCATTATAATTTCCGCCATCATAAAACAGATTGAAGTTTAGAAACAGATGGATCTATAGTTGAGCCAGATTTAAAGGTTGCTACCCGTCCGTAGGTTAGGTTAGGATGATATCTGTGCGGTTCTAAGCGTAACCCGATAAACACTACGGGGATACGCTCATTAGATCGCTGGTGGACATGTCTTTGAGCATCCAAGTCTAACCTTTGTCGATTTTCATGCAAGAACTCATTTTCTTGCAAAGAAGACATTCCTCTTTCTTAAGAAGATTTATTCGAAAGGTTACTCTTTTTTCTATTAGGGATATTAATGGCTATATTTTTAAGTCCAAAGAGGGGAAACACAGTGACAAGTGAGAGACTCGAATAGGCAACTCGATAATTGAGTGATTTTAAGTTAACTGAATTTTAACACGTTTAAGTATATACAAATAACTTGTAAAGTTTATGTGGGAATTGGTCTAAAAACATTTCGCAATCGTAATGAGAGGCAGACCGGTTCCACTACGTGTAATACATCTAAGTATTTAACTATAATAAACGACGCCGTGTTTGTTGTAGCAACACAGGCATTATTAACATTATTATTCGCTGCACGTAAATATTCTTCCTCGTTTAATTCCTTTATGTGTATCGTTTACTACATAAGTGTTCTCTCGTATGCAGTTCCCCTATGAGAGCAACTTTGAGAATAGTCATTGAATAGTATACTTGTAAATATGTATTGAATTTATCGATTACCCCCCGAAGCAATCTATCTTGGGACTCTGGGCCCTTCTAAAACAAATTTTCTTTCTACGAACTATCATGGGCCGGAAAAAAACTTAAATGCCAGGTGCGTGAATATCCTTTGAAATTCAAATCTCTGGTTGTCAAGGAAATATGCTATTGTTGATTTCAGAGAAAAATGTGAGATTTTTCAGCAAAAAAACATGATATTCAGGCAATTACGAAGCGTAAAAGAAAATCGATTGAATGAATTAGAAATTTTATTTATTCAGCCATCCGATAAAAAAAATCCCAGCCCTCTATCTTGAGAATATGTACTTTCAAAAAGCAAAAAATGAAACAACTGAACCGAACCCAATGCTTACCATAGACCACCAGGGGGGCCTTAAGGGGCCCTGAGGCCTTTTTAATATAGCCTATGTTCAACCCATATACATTTATCTATACATGCAAAATTTCAGCTTAATCGGTTCAGTAGTTTTTGCGTGATTGAGCAACAGACAGACAGAAAGACACCATTCAAATTTTATATATTAGTATGATTAGTATGATGATTATGCACAGAGGAGAATTATTCCACACATTCACGCTACTTGCTGCTATTCCTACCTTCACCTTCGGTTGGTAAAAACGGCATTCGTTGGCCCGGATTCCGGATCATTCTTTAGTTCCTTGCGTTTACCAGTTGAAAAAATATGTGATTCAATCTGCTTTTAGCAGAAGGTACAACGTGGCTTCTGGCTATGTGAGGTAGAGTAAACACATGGCTGGAATACTTTTATACCAGACGTCCACTCTATTTCCACGTGAATTATTATTTCTTAAACAAGGTTGCTGCTCGCCCCATCGTTCTTAGTATTTTAGGGAAAGGTTTTGCTATCAAATAAAAATAATCGCCAACGTAAGGCTCAAGGCTGGTTTCTATACGAAGATGAATCTCATTCCTTGATCATCCCCTAGGGTGGGTGAAATTTTACTAGTTCACGGAGTGGTTTGTTAGAAATAATGGATGCTAAGTAACCAATCAGTAATAATGTTCCACTGAGTGCACTAAACTCAGTCCTGGAGGAAATGTGTGCTAGAAACTCCATTAGCGTTGTTGGGAGAGAAAAACTGCATTTCGGAAGACTTCTTTTCATTGTTATAAGCGAGTCTAATACGCCAGAAACTAGAACCATTCGCATTTGAGCTACGTGACGTATTACTTACCCTGTCGAGATATCGAGTAGCGAACACAACCGCCATATGAGAAAGTTGGCACGTTCCAGAGCTGACCATCTGCCCCACGGCCAGGGGCGGATTCAGCACCAAATTTGGGGGGGGGGGGGTCATGACCTGGGTCCGGGGAGTATGGAATACCCTCCGGGAGAGAGGGGCGTTCTCCCGGGAGTATTCCATACTAAAACTTCTCTCACGTTTGGGATTTGTAGCCATGCATTTGCATATACACTCCCTTTACTCCTTTAAAAGGATACATAAACTATTAAACTAATACAAATTAAAAATTTTTGATAAAATTTGGGGGGGGGTCATGACCCCTGTGACCCCCCCCCCTAAATCCGCCACTGCCCACGCCATGGCAGTCCGAGAGTCTCTTAACAGTTGAATAAGTAACCAAAATCGTTTCATGCACACTTGAGTGATTTCTTAAATTTGAAGAAATGGACGTGATTTTGACGTCAATTAGCACGATCGAAATTGAAAATACCAAGAAAGTTCTTAGCCGACTTCCTTGTACCTTAGGGGCTGTCCATAAATGACGTCCACATGATTGGGGGGGGGGGGTCACCACCTTGTGACAATGTGTGACCAGGGGGAGAGGGGAGGGCTATGCTTCATGTGACATCCACACTTCCACTGTATATTATGTCTTAGTTTTACTCAGACTGTGGGGTAGGGTAAAGATTTTTTCATTTTTGTGACATGATTAAAGGGTGGGGTGACACTATTTGTAACTAACTGTGACAGGGGGGGGAGAGGGGCTTTATTTTGGTCCGAAATTGTGTGACATCATTTATGGACTGCCCCTTAACTAGAAAATGATCAACAGGTTTTTACCCTGGGTATAAAGGGAGCGATGATGAAACTTTTGATATGCATGTTGTCGTTACTTTCATCATCAATTTTATTATTTACAAAGGATATCACAGTGTAGGGCGAATTCTTTTGGTGCGTAGGCATGAGGGAGAATGGGAGTATTAGGCAGAAAAGGCAAAGTTGTCGATAGGCAGATAGTAATTCACTGGAAGTAAAATCGGGTGAAAACAAACAATGGAAGCGGGCGTTGAACCGCGTGAGATAAGAGATAATTTCTCGTAATAAGTATGGTAGGGATGAAAGTAATAGGTAGGTATTTCGGTGGGATAGAAAGGGCGAGAAAAAAATTTCTAGACAGAGGAGAGAATTGGAGAGAGAGGAGTGAATGAGGTAAACGGTGTTTATTTTCGTCCGGAGTGTTTGAAAACTCATATTTGTCCACTGTACTTTTTACCACGTTTACCACTATCACATTTCGAAATTGGCCTTTGTTGTTAATTAGGAACTTACTGCGTAATAAATTCAATGATAATTTGCACGATACTATTTATTAAAGTTAGACCACCGATTTTATGACATAGGAGTTGGCGCAAAAATATCGTGGGAAGATGGATCGGAAAGAATCGAAAGATCGATTTTGTAAATTTCGTATTTTGATTTCGTCTGTACATGTACAAAAGGAAATCACAAGGAGGCTAAATCAAAGTATTTACATTATGGTCAGGTTTTAGAATTTCCTACTTATCGTTTTCGTGGATGCGTTATTCCGTCGCTAGCCCTATTGTTAACTCACTGTTATTAGGATAATTATGTAGTCTTAGTAGGGCTGATGTGGTGGAACTAGTGCACGACAAAAGAAAACTTTTGGTAGTTTTTCTCTGAGAAATGTTTAATTTTATCGGTTTCTTTGTTTACATTAGCCTTGATAAAGATGTAAAACGTCGAAACCGGTCGCATTAAAATGTTCTCAGTGGAAAACTGCAAATAATTCTTTCGTTGGTGGGAAAGTCTTCTCAAAAGTCAAATGTTTCTGTAATCACTGTGATAAATTAACCTATACTTGCATGTAAAATTAATCATGTTTGGTGAAAGAAAGGATTATTTTTAGTTTTCCACTTTAAAAAAGTAGAAAACTGCAAATAATTCTTTCTTTCACAATGAATAAGTTCCACCTCATCTGCCCAAAGACAACATAATTTAATCGTGTTTAAACTTTTTGTTATTCAAATCGAGCGACTTCAATATGTCTTCAACTAATTAACGGTTAATCAGGATAAAATCGGTTGAATATCTCGTCAAGTTTAGCAACTTCTATTTAAACACGATACCCCACGTGGAGATCCTGTCTGATATGACGCTTTATTTCAGTGCATTGTGAATGCGCGCGAAATCTCAATACACGTGACGCGGCGATATTTGTTGTCAACAATCGCGCGGCCAGACTTCCCGCGCTTGCCATTCGTGGCGGCGATACGGAACGAGGCTGTGGGAAGCTCGCGCCGGAGAAAGCGCTCAGGGTCTCGACCTTCCTAAGGGCCTCGTATCGGCGAGGTGGCGTGATGTGGAGCCCACCAATCCGTGCAGCGCCCTCGATATTGCTCGAGCGCATCGGTCAACGTCCCCAATCAGACCACAATCCAACTCCATCTGCCGCCGCGTCGGCGGCGGAAGGGATCATTTCTGCCGCTATTCTTGCGGCCGGCCGTCTTCTAAATCGTCAAGGCTGGCCGACTCTTCGAACTCCCGACGAAATCTTCTTCTTGTGACCGAAGTATTAGCGGCTCCAAGGGGGAGCAATTGTCCCCCCCAAAACCCGGCGTATTTTATTTATTTTTACATAGACCTACAACTAAAAGCCATACTTATTTTATGCCGTGAAGTAGGTACGATGGTAGGCATATGTCTTAAGCTGAATGAGAGTTTATTTTCCATTTTACAAATAGTTTTTTACGATTTCCTAGGACGAGACCCCCTGACTTCCCTTTTCCTGGGAAGTATTTCAAAACTCCAGAGCCAGTGGTAATGCCCCCCCCCCCCTCTCCCCCCGAACCTCTGGTCTGGAGCCGCCCCTGGACGGAAGAAGTAGAGATCTTGTGATAGTAAATGCATTCTTCGTTTCAGAGCTGAGAGAAGAGGAAATAAGGCACCATTTCGCACGAAAGTGAGGCATGGTTTTTAGTAAGGATGAGTCGATTCCAAATGTCGATTCTCGATTCCACCGATTCTCAGGCTTGAATCGGTATCGAGAATCGATCGCCTAAAGTCGATTCCGATTCCATCGATTCCAGATAGATAAATATGTATTTTAATCATGGACTATAAGCTATGGATATATTTGCTATTTGCCATTTAATATACTTTTTGAGCGACTTAATTGTCTTTGTTATTTTATTCCAGCCAGTAGTTGAATTTAAATAATAGTCGTACGCTACTGTTATATCAATATCCCACCTGTTAATAGGAATAAGAATTTATGGAATTGGAACCGAGAATCGATTTGAAAGAATCGGGATCGGAATCTAAAAAAAAGTGGAATCGACTCATCCCTAGTTTTTAGATATCACATAATCCACCGAACATGATTATTATTGTTCGAAATTTATACATGAAAGTTAAGTGAAATCCAATTTTCTCTCATTAGAGACTGTTTCAGGCTTCATTTGGTGGAAATGTTTGGCGTTCAACATGTTGAATAAGAAAATACTCAGTTATTTCCACTTTTTTTATTTCTAACAACGAACCATGGTTTCGGTTCTTTGTGCCATTTTCTAGGTTTTCACCCTGAAAATGGTACATAGTGCCGAAACCATGGCCGGTCGTTTTAAATTAAAAAAGTATGGAAATAACGGAGTATTTTCTTGCTCAACAGGTTGAACCAATGTTACCTCTACGTTATTTTAGCTTAACGTACAATGTACAATTAGAATAATCACGATTCCACGAAAATTCTCTCGCGTTCCCTCTCCTTTTTCAATGTATTAACTACAAAATTGATCCATTCAATATGGCTGTTGGCGCATTTTCATTGTTTCAATCAGGGAGTCTATAATATTTTAGCCTCCCTGGTTACAATATTATCGTGAGATACCGAGCAGTGTTAATTCCCTCTATTTTCCCCTGTTACATGTGGTTTTGTTTGCATGGCTACGTTCTCATCTCGGTAACCTATCACTAAAAACTGGGAGTTGATATTGCGAATGGTGTTACTATTATGGCTACACCCACGTAAGTGTATACTTCAGACTCCAACGGCCCCTACATTGTTCCGCATTCCGTTAACGTCTCTATCCAATGCAATCGCGTTTAGGAGCTGAAAACAGGCCTTTCAGATTTCCTTTATGTCATAACATTTTTTTGCCGTCTTTTACTTCATCCCATTAACTTGAAGGCGCTCTATTTGGTGTTCAGAGGAATTTAGAGGGAAGCGATGTCGTTTTTCTTTAGAAATTAAATGGAATTAACTCTGAGGAAAAATGCACTGGATAGATGGACGTTATTAACTCGTGCAGGATTTTAGATTGCGAGGAATCTTTTTTTCTTAGATTCCATTGTTTTATGTTATCATCCAAATAGGCCTTTCTATATTTCACAATTGCAGTACACCTTGCAACATAAACGATTCATAAAAGGAATCATAAAAGTGCTTTTTGCAATATGATCCTATTTTCTGTTGCGTGCACAGCAAGAGTTCTTTCAGGAAAAAAGTTGACTATCATGTCAAGGTATTCATGAAGGGGAAAAGAAAGATAATTCATCTTGGATTATGAAATATTTGGACATAATCTTTCCAAATGTAATTACTATGGGCATTTATTAGGGAATTTAAGGGATAAAATACGTACTTCAACCACAAGACAATTAGAGTCTTGGAAATTTATCCGAGAGTACATTAGTTTTTGTAAGCCACCAATACGGTAGTTAATTGAGTTAAGACTTCATAAATGTTACTGCACAATACGTGATAATACCCAGTGCCGGATTACCAATAAGGCAAAGTAGGTAGTTATCTATGGGCCCCGGAGGGGGGCCTGAGAATTGTTTTCCCCTTTCTTCTCTTGCGGCTTGTTTATTAACGTGAGCCCCGTTGCTTGTACTGCCTACAGGCCCCCAAGTGTGATAATCAGTCACTGATAATACCAACTAAAAATAATAGGATATAATTTGAATCAAGGGTTTTATTTGCCAGCAGGAAGTTGCTTTTACTTTATTTTATCCCATTTGTAGTGTGGGTTAAAGTATTTCATAGTAGGTATTTGGTGCTAACAATCATCTGTGACTGTGGTGAAATAGTTTTTCTGGTTCGTTGACTTTTTGCTTTAGTCTCATATTAATTTTCCAATATATATTCATCGTTCATCACATTGTCATATTACCTTTGAGCCCAGGTTCCGGGATATTCTTTTAATGCGTTACGAAATCATTTTATAACCCTTGGAGTCGGTCCAAATAATCGAACCTATTCCAAGGGAAAGCAGGAGTGGGAAGTAAAACGAAATAGTACCTTGAGTGGAATCATAACTCCGTAATTTCCAAATGATAAATTGTTAAGCAACGACCGGTTTGTTTGCCAGTGTCATATCCTTATGTGAACCGGTACATATCTATAATTAAGAGTTTTGTTTTTTATGAAAAAATCCAGCCGCTAGATTCTGCGTTTTAATATCTATTTCATGGTAGAGAAAAACCCTCATCTTTCAGAATGCTATTTTAGATTTATTTGAAATCTGCGTGGCATAATCACATTGCAGTATCGAGATGGACTCATATTAGACTTGGCTCATCAGCAATATGTCTGTAAAACACTTTCTCAATAAAAATTTGCTTGCGTTAACTATTTTTATACAAGTCAAAATAAGGGGTTGGTAGAACTATACCTTTTTGAATTTGGTGTGGATAATAATACACACTAAATATTCTATTATGGAAAACAAAATTGAATTTTCTGCGAAATATTTCAAACTTTTTCATTTTCTTTTTCCCTTTATGTACTTATTATCGGGCTATGAGACATGTTACTCGTAAATAACCAATCGCTTTTGGATATAATTATTTGTACGTATTTGTGGATTTTAGTTGTCTTAGTTTTTCCCTAGGTAGCTTTTTACACGGGCTGCGGGATTGCAACGGCCTCAGGCTTAGCCAAAATGGCAGTAAAATTTCTTGGAATTCCCTGCGCGAATTTCAAATGACTTATTATTAAACTATGCGCCAAAGTAACATATTCATGTATTTGTGTTGATTTTTTGCCAGTTCAAACTTTAATCGAGAAATTCCAAGAAAGTTGTTTCCTCAAACGTCATGTCATGCGTAAGACCTGGCGTTCGGTGTTGTTAATGTTAAAATGTTATGTGTTCTCGATATCATTCACACTGGGTTTGGTAATTGGCTGCAATTGGTTGGTATCAATGCCCTCTTGATGATGGAAGAGTATTCTGTCGAAACGTTGGCAGCAGCCATTTACCTAAACCGGTGTGAATCCCAAGAACACCTAACAATATGTCATACGGTTTTTTATAACCTTATTCAAACTTCCTCCTCTTGAATTTGCCAATTCCACCATTTTTTGTGAAGTTTCAACTCTTCCTCCTTAAAATTGTATGTTGTTCTACAAGTTTCCCCATTTGAATTAATGTGAACGTCTTCTCGGTTGAATTTCTAAAATTTTATCGATACTATCAATAGATATTGAAAGTAGAAAACTAATTCCATTGGATTTTGCCGTGTGTCTTTCAACTACTCTCCGAATGGAATCACATTTCCTTTAGCCCTTGCCAATCAAATATGTCTCCTCGTTCTCTTTATTACTATGCTTTTTTCAGAGAGCTCAAGTTTTTACGTCCCTGATGTAAGAAGTTTTGTGCTAAAACTACCACCGACTACGTACAAATTTAAAAATTTTTATAAGAGGAATAATTTTTTCTTATCTCCTATAGTAAGCCTTAGGTCTTAGGATAAGGAATTAGATGGGATTCAGGTATTAAGAAAAAAATGAACAGCATGACATAAAGATGACAATGAATATGAGACGGTCGATAAAATTTGTTATCTTTCGCCATATAAGAATTATTTCAGTCATGCAAAAATGGTTTAACTGTATCCATGGAAAATTTCACGAAAGAACTTTCTGGATTCCCCTTGGTGTGTGCAATGTTAAATCATACCCAGACTGGAATTTTTCCAATCGCTGCTCCTTTGATTATCTTGTTGCAGATGAAATCTTCACGATAAATAAGTAGACGGTCATGAGAAAACAAATTATTCATTGAGTAGGTCATTGATGAGATAACATATGCTTATAATGATATCGAATGAGAATTGAAGTACTTATCGTACCTTTCCCTAAGTTTATCAGGATATATGACGCGTAATGAATTGCATAAGAATTTGGAAACCAGTCAAATGTGATTTTGTCGAGAAAAAATGTTGGGGGAGGAAGAGTAATTACATTTCGCTGGATCACGCAGCTTCCTTGTCGAGTCTTCATAAGTCTCCGACGACTGAATTTCCTACTACACATTAATATTATGAGAAAATCATGAAAATGACGTTTTAATTTGGAGTGAAAAATTACTTTTTAGGATTCTTGCTCTAGTCGTATTGAGTACGTTTGCGGCCTCGACAATTGTCGTAGGCCTATCTTTTCCTGTTTTGTCTTTGAAATCCAAAATAATTACCTGCATGGAGTGGAATCATGTCACAAAATTAAGAATTTGAAAATTAGTCAAACATTTTATTGTTTTTACCTCAATGGTAACGGTAAGTAGAAGGAAATAAAAGACAAAGAAAAGCCGCACTCTTTGTTAAAAAAAAATTGAGGTGTAAAGTTGGGAGCCCTTCGAGACTCGGAGGCTACACGCTGGGCTTAGATTACTTGCAAAATTCAGATCGGGTGAGTTTCAGGATATCATTTTGACCCCGCGATTTATCTCTCTAATTGATAGAAGCGTGAAAATTAGAGAGATACAATGTCCTACTGATAGGAACAAGGGTTCCTTAATTCCGCACATCATTGATGATTATAACGAAAACAGTGTGTGACACTATCACAATACAAACCGTTAACATACAGTTCACCACAATTCACCTTCGTACTCCCCCCTTTCTTATCCCTATTCCCTCCCATTTTAATGGCTGATGCCCTACCACCCCTGCCACACGCCCCTACGGTGGCTCGCAGGGTAGTGGATAGGCTTACCCTATCGTAAACTCTTCAAATATCCTACCGTGTCTCTCGGCGTTTAAAATCCCCGCTCTTCCTCTACCCCTTTCCCCTTTTGCCCAAAAATGTCCCTTCCATTGCCCTATTCAACCGCCGACCATTCCTTATCGTACCCTCCAGAGAGGTATTTCACCCCTTGATCGTTTCACCGCTTGGACTTTTGAGCGTAATCCGGTGGTTCAAACCCTGGAAAACCTGAAAGCAGCTATTAGTTTGCTAAGGGATACTAGGGTGTACGGACCACCGTAATCGTTAGGAAAACAAAAAAAGCTGAATTTCCTCGTGGGTGCTTTCAGTAAAACCCCAGATTAAACGATTCTCTTATCTGAGATATTTAACAATCCAGATATGGCGCTTATCATCTCATTTCGATAGATTGACATGTTATATTCCGTGATCCTCCAATTGAGCATATTGTCACTGATATAAGACAAGGCAGCTGTTGAAGTCTGAGGATCTATGACGCCATATCAATAACACTCCAAGTGGTTGCCACGTGTGGAATTATAATGAGTCACCAAGTTACCAAGCAATTGATTATAGAGAATTTTTGAAGAAAACTTCGTTTTTTTCAGTTGCTCTTTTTTTTTGCTAAAATTGATGTTACTGGCTACGAATTAATAGAATCAATTCCTAAAAATACTTTCCCTCAAATAAATCCATAAATACGCTCTCAAACATCAGATAAAGCCCTATCTAAGTATACCGCTAAGTATATTTTAAAAAAATCCTCGGAGTGCGAGGTGGCCCATGGAAAGGAACTGGCCCCCCTACCCTGAATGTGTGAAATTCACACGCCTGTGGCTTAGTACGGGGTGAGCTCTACCCTCAACTATCCAAACCAACCTTCGGGTTAAATCACTGAATTATGAAGTATGCCGCATGGTTTGAGTTTTACGAAATAATTTTACGAAATTTTAGGGGTTTTAAGTTCTATTAAAACTATTCTTTTTCGAAATAAATTAATTAACGATAGTATTTTGTTGAACATATATTCTAATGAATACGCCCAGTACATCGGAGCCTAAGTTGCACATAGACTTTTCCTTTGCAAAACTTCTATATGCACCTTTTTTCAATCATTGCGAATGCGCAAATGATATGGTACGCAGTCGCGCGCACGGGAACAAAGATATACAACAAGCGGATGTTATTCGCCATGAAAAAGTCATTTGACTTTTCCGGATCCCGGATCCGGATTCCGGAACCCGAATCTCCGAATTGACGTATGTGTGTAATGTGATAGCAAGCCTACTGAGATATTTACGTCCAAAGAGGAACAGTTACGGAAATTTTTTCAGCTGTTTGGGAAAATTTCCTCAGTTCCCATGCTATGCAGTAAACAGATGATCACTACTTTCTCTTTCGTTAATTATTTTCCCCATGAGCTAAAACGACTTCGGAGCATTGCAATGAAACGGGGTGCTTGAATGGATATGGTTAGAAGCCCCTCTGACCGATTTATCCAACTCCAGGAGTTATATTTCCAACTTTTCCTGTCGTTTCTCTTTGACGAATATGTTTTGAGTGTCTGAAAATGTTGTGCGAAAATAGATTGAAAACTAAAGTCGATAGAGCAAAAGGTCGATGTTGACCTTACCAAACTGATAGAATTTTGAAAAATTCCAAATTATGAGGATGCTGTAGCTTTCCTGGATAGTTAATATGAGTTATAATAGTTAGTTAGTAATAGGATATAGGATAGAATAGGATAGTTAATAAGAATGTATTGTATGATGATGTATCTGTATTGAATCACTTTAGAAGTTCTTGGTTGTGGTGGTTGATTGAGATATCCAAAATATCTTGAAATTGTCAGTTCCAATATAAATATCGAGACGTATCTTTTCACTGAAGCACTCGGATATATGTCTCGGATGTTCATGGCAGCACTTACATGCTCCTGCTAACTAAATTAATTTAAGATAGAACAGAACTCCATTATGGTGTAATCCGTTTGTCTTGTGGATCGTCCTTACACATCTACGTTTTCTGGGAAAAGAATATTTTCTCTCTTGGGTTATAACCTTCCCTGAAATAAGGCATGCTTTACTATTTCTGTTATTTTGACCCAAAAGTGGTGGAAATGATGAAGTTATGACCACGGAGAAACTGATAATGTGGCACTTCATGCTATTTACAGTATGACTAGTTTACGTCTCAAACATTTGGAACACAGCTCATAAAAAAACTAACTCGAAAATCGTACAAAATGCTGTGGCTAGCTGTCCCATTTAACGCACATATAAATAGACCAAAAGAAATCTCCAAACAAACATGAGAAAGCCTGGGATATACCATAGGCTGGGGGTGCAGAATATATTTGAGCGTCAAAAAAAATCCGACAATTCGGCGTGATTAACAGAATTTTAGGAAATAATTACTACCCGTAATTACCTGAGGTGTAGTGGTGATTGGAAACTAAATAATCTTTTAAAATTAATCGTGTCAAGAATTATTTTTCCTGTGGAAAATACATTGTTATCTTTACTTTAGTGGACTTAATCATTAAAATAATTTAATATCATTAAGGAATTTCTTATTAATCTGGATGGATATTTTTGATAACTGTGTAACCAATCTGTCTTTATAGAGTGATTTATTTAAATATTAATCGGCATTTCAGTTTTTCCACGTCCACGTATAAGAAAGGGAGATCATGCGTCACATACTGTGGAGGTTTGAATATAAAAAATGTATCCTGAAAATTATTTAATCTTATTTTTTAAATGTTTTTTCTCGAGGACAATTTTCTGTTTCTCGATTAGTCTGTGAACCATTCTGAGCAAACTTTTTTTATATTTCAGCTGATTGCTAACGAAGGGAAATATGGATATCATAGTGCCGAGACTATTTCCTCTTGCCAATGGATTAATTACGAGGCAAATACCAAAGGTATGTAGCATCCTTTAAAAAAGTGTGGTTCATATTAACATCCCTTTACGTTATTTTTGCACGTTTTTATAGTTCGCTTGAGATATTTCCGAGGCTGTGAAATTAGATATGCAATCCTAGATCTCAGCGCTGTTTCTTTCTGCAGCGCTTGTGAGATTGCCCTTATTGTCGAAGAGTTCTTTTTCCTCGCCTTCTCGTGCGGCTTCAACTAGAAATGACGGCTACTTTAAGAACTGATTTAAAAATAAATCTTCAAAACAATTTCCTTGAAAAATATTTTTGCTGGTATTTTTTCAAATCATTACCTACCGAAAGTCTGTGATAGGACATCTTTAAATGTAATTGAGGACCGAATCAATATTTCCCGATGAGCGTCTTGATGACTTAAATACCGCTCTAAAAAAGCTTACATTAGCTCAATGTTTCACTGAAAATTAATAGTCTATGCCAAAAACATGTGCTTAAATTCAAATGGTTATATTTAGTAAAATGTTTCGAATATGTTTACTTCGTAAGCATTTCATATTACACTTCTGCTCTAGGATTTAATTCGGAATCCTTCACCCCACTTCTCATAGTTTTTCATGGAGAGACCTGTGAAAAATCGATTTCTTCGTTTTTAGACGTTTTTAACTCTCTCATTCTTCAATTCCAAAATAATATTAGGCTTTCTCAATCATTTTATGTAATAAAAAATCGCTGGGAAATTTCGGAAACTCGATGTTAATGTTAACGCACAGACTTTTTTTCTCACTGCGCCAGCCTCGAAATACATCGTGAAGCCTGCCGTGAGATATCAGGCCGGATCTAATGTCTGATTTTAATGTATTTAGCGTAATGAATATTGGTGTTGAGTGCATTTTAATTTGTCAAATTAGCGTACAAAATCAGTTTTGGAGCCCAGAAGTCCTCTTCTGGAGCCGATCTCCGTAGGTCAGTAGGCACTGCGCCGTGAGGAAATAAAAGAAACTAGAGAAATATTTGTCTTTCCCCGGTTCGAACATAAGGGGCTCGCGCTTATAACAGCGATCAAATGATAGCCGGGTTAATTAAGCGCCTGTTTGGCTATCCAGAGGTCGTGGGTTCGAATTCCACCTCGGACCGAATGTCGTGTTAGTCGAAGTATTAAGGTCTTGCATTAGGCGTTTGCGATTTTAATTTATAAGTTGGAGCATCTGAAACAGAAGTCTACCACTAAAGTTTGCCTTTTTGCCATAATACCAGTTTCGAATTTCGGGAATGCGAAATATCCTGCAAATGAATTTAAGAGTATGGCTGTGTTGCTGGGCTGCGGTGATTACAGGATAGTGAAAAATACGTACCTATTCAAAATTATTTTGCTATGAATGTTTCTAGGGCTTCCTACTTCATGATGGCCGACGTTTCGACAGGAGAATTTTCCATCATCCATAGGTTTTTAGATTGATATTTCCCATCATTCTCAGGGCTGAGATGAATCTACAACCCTGAGAATTACTGGGAAGATGAAAGGACTCGAGGGAAGCCCGAGAAGAATTTACCAAAGTAATTCGCCGGAAAAGCCTCAAATCTTTCAAAATTCTTGTAATTAGCCCCTGCCCTGACTGCCTTGACTGACTGCCTGGATAAGAATGACTGCCTTACTATTGGTTCTACCTGTAGCCTGTGTGTTGATCTCCTCACCATGTGCGATGACTGTCAGTAGGCATGCAGGATATTTTGAGTTATAATCCATGAAGAGTAGCGTCTGATAAATATTGTACGCCTATTTATTTATTTAGTCTAAAAGCACACAGAGAATAAGCCAAGCAGGAGCAAAATCTGAGTAATTATTATGTATCTCTTGGTAATTCAAACTAATCATTAATTTGTGGAAAAAGAAAGAGTGAGGGTTGAAAATAAGAATGATACAGCGCCACTTGTATGGGGCAGAAAATTATTCTCATGAGGTTCATTGGAAATAGTTGCCAATGTCTTCTTTTTTGAGCATTGCTGCTGTTGGTTAAGAGTCATTTCAACATTTAGGTAAAGGTCTCATTTTACCTCTATTTTTATGAATTTTATGCCAAAATAAGTTATCACACGACTGCTATGTGTGATATGAAAGAATATATTTAAATATTTTTTTACTTCAGGAAACGTTTTGAGTAAATATTTCAAATATGCATGTTATGCTAGCCTCACAATATAAGCAATGCATATGCTAGCCTCTCATAATTATGCTGTATACGAAGTGAAGGAAATATTAAGATTGAATGTTTGCACTTATGAATGAATTAAAATTTGAATTTGAATGCATGAATAAAAATGCTCTCTATTTTGGCTTGGGAAATCACTATATTCTAAATACAAAATATTCTTCACACTATCGTAGAGATGCTATTAACAAACCAGCACCTACTAATCATTGAACCATTAGAGAGTGATCCTAAGATTAATCACATTTATCAATCGCACTTATTAAATTCTCAGTTTTTAAAGGGTAAAAGTTCATAGATTTATAAAATTTTATTTGATGTTGTATTTGCTTTCTCTCACCATGATAAATTAATTTTATGCATTAATGAGTAAATATATTTTTTATTCAGGGACAATGTTTTCGCTCTCTTCACATTCTGCGTCCGGCACTAGGAATGGAGTTAATCTCCAAAGAAGGTGGAGTGAAGCTTCAGAAAGTTGACGAGCAGTCAAAGGAGAATAAACTTAGATTAATTCACCAAAACCCTTCAAGACCACCACTGGTAATTATTCTTCCATGGCTCATGAGCAAAACAAAACATGTTGGCAAGTTCACCAATTACTACCTGGGACATGGATTTGATGTTCTTCAAGTTCGCACCACACCTAATCAACTTTTATGGCCCACAAAGGGTGCAAATGTAAGTGAAAACCTCCTCACAAATGTGTTTACCTGTAATTTTGCATCTGTCCATAGGTTAATCCTAATCCAATAACTGTGGCTTTAATTTGTGTACGGCTCTGCAAATAATGTGTTCTACTTGATTTTGATAGAAATTTTTTCTGGCGCAAATGGTTAGAGACCAGTCAAATTTAAAAAATTCTCCAAAACAAAGAAATTAAGTTGGGTATGTACAAACCAGCTGTTTATCTGTTATTATCAAATATAAGTACATAAATATATTGGAGGTGCCCATGGAGCAGGCCATTGAAAAAATTAACATTCCTTCCTATTAAGATACTTGGCTAAAACTATGAATCTTCTTCCAGGAGCAAAAGATAGCCCAAGTTTACAACTTTGAGTATGTATTTCATTCTTATGCATGTGATATATGTCTAATTAACTCTTATTTTTTGAAGAAAATTTATTGAACTCTATTACTTTCTCTAAGTAATCAGAAAGCTCAAAAAGTTTTATGGATGACTTTGTCATCACACTTGAGGTACTTCCTAATTGTCTCTGTTTGTTTTGGAAATAATACTAAAATATATTATCTGGATATTGTTTATAGATCATCACTGCTGCAAAAAATTTGTTGATTATATATAGGGAAAGTGACCTTTCTTAATTCAAGTCATTTGGTACAATTAGAATATATTTTGTATATTTAACGTTTTTCGTTTATCATATGGATTAAAATTCATGCTGTATGCACTGCCAGCTAGATTTAATTTTGGGCACTCTGCAGAAACATGATAAGATAATGTATGATTCCAGGCTTTCTTGGCGAATGATGCTGATAAGTTCTTCTCGGGTTTCCCACTGGGTTAGGCTCTCCATAGTCGCTGACGTTTCGGCAGATGATAGTTCGGCAGATGATAGTTCGGCAGTTTCATCTAGAGCCTTGAAAATGGCAGAAAAGTCTTCTGCTGAAACGTCGGTGACTACGGAAAGTCTAACCTGGTGGGAAACCCGAGAAGAACTTAACACGATAGGATAATAATTATTAATCATAATTTAATACCACACACAACATACATATTTTGTATGCACAGCTGGTGGACCTCCCATTCCACTGCATATTTAAATGCATGCTAGTCTTCTAAAGGTTAATTTACTGATTATTGGATTGTCTTTTATAAAAACTCTTTTGTATATAAACTATACCCTCCATATTTATTGAGCTTGAATGTATTCTAATTACTTGTCCTGTGTACATTCAATATTCATGTAAATCTACCTTTCATTAGTTCTTTAATATTTCCATCTGGAAGGGTTTAAACCATCAGTGAATAAAAGACATGACCTTATGCAGCTGAATATGTAGTTTGAGTTTTAAATGAAAATCACTCAGTAGAGTAGCCAGGGGGAGGGATGGGGGCAAATGCACAGACATGGGTGGGGCCCCCCCCCACCCATGTCTGTGCGCCCCAAAGTCTGTGAATGCTTCCACTCTTAAGTCCCAAATATGTATAAATAAATGTGTATAATACGTTATCAATTGTCATATTTCGTACAAACCCATCCACCTATTGCATCACCAAAATTTGTAAAGTTTAGTTAACTGGTAAATTTATGAGTCAGGGCCCCCTAAAAATTTTCTGCCTCCCCTAGACCCAAAACCTGGCTACGCCACTGAAATCACCCCATTTTTTGAGCAACCTCCATGTGTCATTAATCTTAGTTATATGGTGATAATTCTTCAATTTCTTTTCCAGCTAATTGCAGAAGACTTTTTCACGTTCCTAGAAGCAAATCCAGAATATGACAGGCTATTGGTTCATGGTTTCTCAGTCGGTGGCTATATTTGGGGTTACTCACTTGTTAGGCTGCTGGAAAGAGGTCAGGTTACTAAGTTAGATAAAGATGCTATTTCACCATTTGATGCACTCTCCAAGAGGGTTGTGGGAGCCATCTGGGATAGCGTTTGTGACTTTGATGGTCTTCCAACTGGTGTTTCAAGATCCCTCTTTACTCCAGGATCAATGCTATGCAATGCACTGGAAAGCTATCTAAGGTATATATAAGAATATATTTTTGAAATATGTACCAAGAATATATAATAATATAGGTAGTTATAGTTTATTAAATATCAATATAGGGTTTAATTTATAGAAGAGAAGCAATTTATAAATACATAGTTAAATTATTATGAAATGAGAAGCAATTTATAAATATATATTAAGTTAAATTATCATGAAATTGGGCTTCCTTACACTTAATTCCTTACAGTTTCCTTTGCGTGCCATGGATTTCTTCAACCTACCTCATAAATAATCTTAAGGGTGCAGAGAACATTTTCCCATAAAGAAGCATTAAAAAGACTAAAGTCTAGCTTAAAATTATTTTCTACAGCTTCTCCTTATCATTCTTTTTTATTGCCAAAGTTAAATCATTTCACTAAATGATGAGCATGGTTTCTCCTGGCTTGCTAATCATAATATATGCTTATTACAAGTATCATGTTTAAATTTGAATTATTCAGATCTCCACATATTTTATCATTTATTTACTGGATGATATTTCTCATACCTCATTGTATATGGGAATAAAAGACAAGCAAAACAAAAGGGTAAAAATAGTTCAGAGATAAACCAGTTGAAAATATGTGTATTTATATAGGTATTATTGATTTTGCCAATGCGCAGATGTTATAATTTGGATAAAAAGTATGATCACTCAATTGATACTTAGAAAAATTTTGGCCATAACAAATGTTTTTAAGATGCATACTCGAAAATAAATGAATTCCTGACAGCATAAGTAAAAATTCTTCCTGATTCCAAAAAATAAATAAATTATCTTTCATAAATCATGTATCTCATTGAAATCAATTTTTTACAATAATTATTTATTTAAAGTAAAATAGGATTTTTATTTGGTAAATTTTGATTTTTGAAGGATGATGAGTATGCACAGCATGAAGAGGATGAATATATTCAAAGTTACTTCTTGTGTTTGCTTGAAACCATATTCTCTTTACTTTGGCAGGTACCACCTCAAAGTTTTCCATGAGCAAGCAACTCAGTACTACATCAGAACCAGCCAGGTTTTTCACAGCTCACCAGTGAGGTGTCCATCTCTTCTGCTGTTTTCTAAAGCTGATCTTATCAGCACAACAAGGACAAGCTTAGGCTTATATAACATTTGGACTGAGCTTGGCATGCCGGTATGTCATGAGATGATGTATTCCCCTGAAATTGATGGAATTGTCTTCAACAAAGTGAAAATGTATTTCCACCATCAATCATTTTCGAGTTTTCTGCTGCGTGGAGAAAATTTCTGTAAAACTCTATGTTTCGTTCTGCCTACTGAGAGCATCGTCAGGGACTGACTGAACTGATGACATTCTCAGCCGGCAGAATGAAATGTTAGGGTTTACAAAAACATTTCTCTATGCAGAAAACCCAAAAATAGTTTATAAGTGAAAATTTGCCTTGAAACATTATGAGCACAATGTATAATTTTCACAGTTTTTGTATACCATGCTACCTGCTTCAGTACATAGGTGTCATCTACAGGTACAAAATTATTTTTCACACATCCAGGGAAATATAAGGGTAAGGTGGAGGAGGGAAAATTTAGTGGAGTTGTTGGCATAGGCGTATCCAGGGGGTATTTTTTTGTGAGCTGTGACCCCCCCCCCCCCCCATTGATAAAAAAATGTTAAAATGATGTGTTAAATACATGCTAATAGTAAAACCTATAGATCACCTTCCATAACATAATAAAACAACTTCAAAACATCATTTTAAGATGCATATAGTTCAGAATTCCTGGATCCCCGCTTTACATGGGGGGTATTTCATACCCTCCGGTAGTGATCCTTCAGATGCTTCTAGATACACCTATGGTTGTTGGAGAGGGAGGGGGTTGAGGAGAGGAGTATAGTTGGAAGGAGTTAGGAGGAGGGGTAGGTTTATAGGGTACAAGGGGTGAGGGTTCTGTATACGGGAGGTGGTTAGTAGCATGTAAGAAAAATGCAGTTTTCAGTGGGAGGGAGAGTAGGGTTAATTTTTTGGCAGATTTGACTGCATGATGCTATGTCCACCTACTTTTTATCTAGTTATTTATATTTAAAAGATATTTTACCAGCATATTTGTGTCATATATTTAAAGTGTATGAGGTTACTTGTATGAATGGGTGTGTACTTTTATGTTTTCTACTTCTAACTCATGCTCTGTTGTGTCTATCAACAGAACATACTGAACTTAATTTTATTTTGCAAAAGAAATACATAGTCTCTTATTCAGTAGATATACCTTGAATGTGATTCTTAGGCAAGTTGCCATGATTATTTTTAGAACTATAACCTCCATCTTGTTGTCTCTCTCCCGAAGATTCATCCTAACTCTTTAGTTGTGACATATTTTATCAGCCATTAAGTAGTGTGGTAGTCATCGCTCATCAGTGTGATTTAAAATTTTCATAAAGTATTTCTGAACTTAATAGAAATTAAAACAGGCATTGGCATATGCATATGACATTAGCTTTTGCCAAAACAAAAATATATTCAAATGTGGCCATGCTTGCTCACATACACACTGATGTCCACATACTCTTTTCCATGCATTCTTGCTTGTATCCTATTCAAAAATGTAAAATGCAATATTAGATTAACATTGACTCTTACGTTTCCATGGCGTTGATTGGTTGATCTCTCCATTGTTTCTGGATTTTTCACCGCGTTAGAACTTTGTTGATGACAACAGTTTCGCTGGTATTCCAACCAACATCCTCAGGATGAGTTGCTGGGTTGATATTTTGGCTGCCTTACATAGGATTTTTGGCTCCTTTTTTATGTAGGGTGTTTTGGTGCCTTTGTTCTTTCTCAGAGAACCCTTTTCCACGAGCTATGGTGAGAATATCCGTTCTCCCTATTCATGTTGTTGGACATCTAATTGATTTAGATCTCTTCCTTTATCAGCCTCGGGTAGTATTGTCTTTCTCTAGCAATGACCGTTGCTTCGTCGAAAAATATTTCTATGTTCCTGGAGGTGGACTCTCATTGCTCTGTACATCTCTCCTATGTACTCATTACCACTTGAACACCACACCCTGAAGACTCCTTCATGAAGATGATGTGGTAATCTGTCCTTGGGTCCCGGTAAGACATTCCCCGTCCTGGTCACACACTTAATGGTCCCTGTCTTGGAGCACAGAGCCCTGGTTTCAACACTCCTGTGACGCACTTATGACATCTCTGATACCAAGTTGATAGCCTTGGAGAAGAAACTGGTGAACACTCTCAGATGCAACGGATACAGTGACAGATTGGTCCTTAGAAGGGCAGCAGAAGATGAGAATCAATGACTAAAAGTGAGGACAGGAGAAGAGAACCAGACAACAACCCAGAAAAGAACCTGCAAGAAGGATGATCAGGCAGAAGCCAAGGCACATGCTATCATCCTGTTTATCTCCAGGACTTAAGAAAAAATCACTAGACTCCTTCGAAAGCACAATGTGATCACCAGATTTAAGTGTGTGACCAAGACGGGGAGCACCTTACCAGGACCCAAGGACAGATTACCATACGATCTTCACAAAGGAGTCTTCAGGGTGCCATGTTCAAGTGGTAAAGAGTACATAGGAGAGACGTACAGAGCAATGAGATTCCGCCTCCAGGAACATAGAAGGGCCACAAAGAAAAAGCAGTTTCAACTCTCCCCCATTGTGGAGCATGCCTGGAGTGAACCTGGCCATGAAATATTTTTCAACGAAGCAACGGTCATTGCTAGAGAAAAACAATACTACCCGAGGCTGATAAAGGAAGCAATCTAAATCAATAGGATGCCCAACAACATGAATAGGGAGAATGGATACCCTCACCATAGCTCATGGAAAAGGGTTCTCCAAGAAAGAACCAAGGTGCCAAAATTCCTATGTGAGGCAACCAAAATCTCAACCCAGCAACTCGTCCTGAGGATACTGGTTGGAATACCAAGTAAACTTTTGTCATCAACAAAGTTCTAATGCGGTGAAAAACCCAGAAACAATGGAGAGATCATGCAATATTAGATTACATGATATTCGGATAAAAATAGAAATTAAATAAAGAAGTTAAATCTGTATAGTATTGGAGCAGTTGCTATCAATTACCATGATTGGAAGTAAAAATAGGGATACAATTTTAAAAACAGGTACATGGCTTGCAGTTAAGGAATGAGTTCAGAGCTTCCAGGGTTTACTTTAATGCCACAACTTTTCTATGGCATAAAATTGCCATAGGATAACGGACTCCCCTCCAACTTAATTAATTTGTCATAGCCACTGATGAATCATTATGTACCTATACATTTTCCAGGTTTTCACAAAATGCTGGGAGAAAACACCTCATGTTGGACATTATGCTAAGCACCCTAAAGAGTATATTGCAGCATTGGACAGCTTCTTGGAAAAGATTGGTCTTATCTCCGTATCTCAAGAAAGTAAAGAGAGACTTCAAATCAGGAATGCGTAACTGCTCTTCATTTCTTTGCTGTTTACAGCAGTTTCATAATTATTAAAGGTTTTCACTACATCACCATTCATTTATTATCTATCATCAGAGTTATATCTGGAAATGATTTGTGTCATTTACTTGTAAATTAATGTAAAAAAACTCAAACTTATTATTATTATATGCAAATGATTTTTATAGAAATCAAGTGTATTATTTCAAATGTGGATCAGCTATTTACCAAGTGTTTTCCTCTTCTAAAGGATGACATCAGTGCTGAGTGACATTCAGTGCATATGCAAATCGGTGTGGCTATATACTGAGTGGAAAGTGAATACATATTTATTTGCTCAAAAGAAATAGTTCAGTAGGAGATCACTAATTCAAAATATCCAGCACCTTAAGAAATATTTGCATGTTGCACACTATGCTTTTAGGCAGGTGAGTACATATCATTAGAAATAAAGGAAACTGTTGTAGGCTTGATCTTGTGGAATTATCTGTATTAGAAACTAAGTTCAAAACCTCAAAAAAATATTTTATCTAATACATATTAAAATACTCGTGCACCTTGATGAAATTAGTTGTCAATTTTTTGTTTACAAAATTTAGCATACAATGAATCTGGTGAATCTAGCTGAGTTACTCTGAAATCAGTAATAATAACCATTCAGAACAATAGACCTCCATTATTCAATGGATTTATTATTTAGTTTTATTGTCAGCTAAATAAATTCAGTAAGCAGTTAAAAAGAAAAAATCTTCAAAGTTAGTTATTTCTGTAGCTTTCAATTGTGGATCAGGAATTTTCTACTGTAATGTCATCTAAATGTTAGTGTACTTCCTCCATACTAATTTTGTTTAAACACTGGAAAATGATTATGTCACTGTAAGTTTTGTTTGTATTTGTTTTGTTGCAAAAAATCAGGAATCATGGTGTGTGAAATTGATGAAGATACATAATGACAGATAGCACTATGAATCAGTGTCAGCATGTCAGGAATCAATCTTAGGATGGGCGTATTTATGGGGGTGGGGGTGAACGGGACCAGGTCCTTCCCTCCTCCCTCAGAAGCAAATTTTTCAAGGGTACCTATCAACATTAATATATAAAAATTAGCAAACCTAATAAACACTTCGAAAAGGGCAAGAAAATGCAGTTTTGTTGTTATAATTTTCAAACATATTCTGGGGCAGGGCCCCCCATTGAGCCCAGATCCCCCAGTATCTTACCAGTCAAAAATATTCTTGACCCCCCACACAGCCAAATTCTAGATGCCCCACTTTATCCCAGTGACTCAGTGAACTTCTATGCACTCTTCCCTCACCAATGTGTGATTTAACATAACATGGAAAAGTTAAAATAATCAATTAATTTTGGAAATATATTGTAATTACCTATTGGCCATGAATTTTTCTAAAGGATAAAACTGGCATCATGATGAATAAATCCATTTTTTCTGTTTAAATATGTAACAATAGGACTGAAATTACCAAATACTATAGAGTTAGATTGTGCTGATTTGTAGGTACTGAAAATTAGGTGAGTAGGTAATCTTAAACGTGATCTTGCTTGGGTAATGAATTTCAAAATAAGCCATAGGAAAACCTAGCTCTGTAGCACTGACCTATTATTAAGCTTCATTGTAATTCTGCCTATAAAACAGGAAGTTAGTACCTATCTACAATAAACCATTCATGGGCATGCCCTGATTGAATAATTGAGAATAACCAAACACAGTTTTTTCATACAGGCAATTATTATAATTAAACATGAATATTGATGCTTGGGATGATAAAAATATTGATTTATATCCCCACATGACCTTGCAAACTATGGCTAGTGCATCCAGCCGGGAGTTTTAGGAGTCCAGTTATTAAGAACAGAGGGAATAGGGATAGTATATTTATGGGAAAAGGTAGGGACAATAGTAAAGGTGTGCTTTGAATGAGTGTCATAGTGTAGGTATTGCTCTATTTTGTTGTAGTCACTAATGTTCCAATCCCACATGTTTGATATTATCTTATTTTATCATTTCTGCCAGTTCTAGAAAGGTAGTTTGGGGTTAAAACAATTTTTAGTAATCTGACCCTAATATGTAGTCTCTGAGTCCCTGGTGGATTCCAACCTACACTTTTGATCAGATATGCTATAAAACATAAGAAAACATTCACTCTCTCCAAATGGTAATAATTTCAATGATGAAATTCCAATAGATTGTTAGTTTGCTACTGCCTATCAGTAAATTAAAGTTTCAATTCAAAGGTTCAGATGACCCATTTATGTTCACAATTGCCATCTGACAGCAATAAATAATTTACTTGAGCAATATTCACATATATGAATGTAAATACAATACATGTATATTTCTTCATTGAAGCTTTTGCTGTTCATGATGAGATATAACTGTTTGGGTGTATAATACATATTGCTCAGTGTTAGCCCTTGTTTTGTGACCCCTGCTGGTCACTTCTTCAATGTGAAAATGAGTGCTCGCTGCCAGCTTTGTCTTAGTGTAAGTAATTATTGTTAAGTGATTCAAGTGGTGGAGTGGAAGTGGAGGAGGAGGTGGGACAAGAAGGGGAAGACAGAGGATTTTAAAATCCTCTACCGTCCCCATTACTGGCATTCCAGCTGGCATCTTCACTGACCTTCCTTTGGATCTGATGATGCCACCTGGAATGCGGATGAAACTTTGGTCCTCAAGGATGAACAAATATGGGAATGATATGAAAACCCTTGAGTCACATAATCACTGTGGAAGGCTAGGCTAAGGGCAATTAAAATAGTTCTCAATGCAAATAACGCATATGGAAGGTTTGGCGAGTTTTTTGGCGTCGGAAAATGTACCCACTAATCCTAGGAGGGACAAAATAAATAGGATTTTCTGCTCTCCTAAGAACCAAAACTCCTTCCTCCCCTCTTTTGCATCCCACGGAGTGATTTCCCTAAAGCCAATGAATAGGGGATTTGGAAATGATTTTACAACTTGAGCACGGTGCATCCGCTATATGGCTTTCAGAAGTAGTGTGTTGACACTTTGGTGACAAAAAAGGTCTGGCTGAACGAGCGTATCTCTAGTGAGAGGTCCAAACAGTTTGGCGATTGATGGTCAGGACTATCCTTTTCCATTGTCACACAACTGGCCGCTGTAACCTCCCCTTCTGGGAATGGAAGCAATGCTGCTCACGTTCCTATCATCTAGCTGTCATATTTTACGCTATATATTTTAATAATGAATGCGGTAATAATGTATACAACGGCAAAATGAAAGTGACATTTTTTCAATCCTATTCCTCTGGCGATTTCAATTGTAAGTCAAATTCAAAGACGACTTGAAAGTAAATAAATTCCGTAATTCAGGTAAGCTACAACCAGGAGAGCTCCACTATCAACGAATGGCATTCAAATGAAATATATTAAGACTTCAAGTACTGATAAAAATATGCACTGATATAATTTAGTTGATGTATATAAATATCCCTGATCTACAGGAGAAGAAAATTGCGAGAAAACTTGACTCCAATACAGAAAGAAGTAATGGGTCAAAATGACCCATAGCCGTCCTTCTAGGTATAACATCAATTAAATAATTAATCGACATCAATTACGAAATTTTCTTTCCATATTAATAAAATATAAGTATAAACGCACAAAGTCACAAAATTTAAAAAGAATCTAATCTCAAATAAGTAGTTAAATTTGATTTTGAGCACGTGCTATGGGTCAAAATAACCCATCCCATCCTTCCAGTGTTAAATGAAGACTAGGGCTGCAATCACGGTTCTGCATAATGTGGGCGCTTGCATTATCATTATTTTCCTATGATGTTCATAACAGCAAAAATGTGATCACCACCCTTGAAATTGTCAGGTGCTTTATATAATTTTTGTTAATTATGTAGTACATTCTTAGGACAGTTACACTGACCATTGCCCCCCTATAGTGGTTTGCGTTTTGGGTAACGATAACGACAACATGAAAGAAGGAACTATAATCCCACTCCTGATTATCCTTATATAATTTATTTTTGAATAACTGCAGTACCTATCTTTCTTCCTCACAAGATTTCTTTCTTTATATCTTCAAAGCCTTTGATGATGCAGTTACTACGAATTTTCCATTTTAAATGAAGAAATAAGATTCATTTGTCTCTCCATCGATTATGAAATTCCACAGCTCAATCATGAGTACATACCTTCCCCTTCTAAACCAAATTTTGATAGTGAGAAAAAAACCTAAAAATATAGGCAACACCTCCGAACTGATTGTGAAAGGGTGCATAAAAAATCATGTTGCCACCCTTTCTCAGGGGCGGATTAAGGGGGGGCGGCCGCCCCCCCCTCTGTAATTCCCGGGAAAATAGAAAAGATGGTAATCATTAAGGTGGTTCTCCAATGCAAGTTTTTATTTCACCAGCTCATTACACAATGTTTAAAGGTAATTGGAAAATATTTAAAAGCCACTTGTCTAAACAGACACAGTATCCTCGATGTTCGCAATTGTACTTTTGTAGGCCTTTTGATGAACAGTGTTGTGAAAGCTTTGGTGCCGTAACGGAATAGTTATAAGATATTATACTATGTATGCAGACTATATACACCTATTTACTATGTATTCAGAGAATAGTGCCGCGAGTATGGGCAGTTGAGCCGTAGTGCGTATGCGAGAGGGGAATACAGTCTCCACGCCCTCCTTCATGAAGCTGCAGCATTGCCTACTATGCGATACCCTCCGCTCTCGTGCTCGTCGCGACATGTCAGTTGCCTGGCTCTAGCGAGTGTATTGTTTCAGTTGTAGTGAGTGACAAGTTCAAGATTTCTTCACATGTTTAGGACCCTGCGTCCTTTTTCCTTTATTCTGTGATATACCTGACGTGCAGATCAACCTTTCAGCCAGAGATGGTAAGTTCAGTCGGTTGATTACAACGACATAACTTATTTGCGCTTTCTCGCGCTCACCATTAGGGTCGGACGGCCGGCTTCAAACTCGGGTCCACATTAGCCTCCATTGCTATTAATCTGCTTTTTGATCAAGGAATTGAACACCCACCTATTTACTGGACTTTCATTTTCATTGTATTATCATAGAAATGCTGTAAGAGGTCCACCCACCGTAGTTTTGTCCCTTCTCTTTTTGATAGCAGTAAAATGGAGGACTCTCTAAGTAAAGCAAAATAATTTTCAAGTATTACGCTATAGGGTGAGAAAAAGATATACTTGTAATGTTTTTTGCAACTCGTCGCAGAAGGAATAGCTAAGGTTTACTTTTGTTTACAGGCGTCTTCTTCTAGTAGTCCTGGTTCAAAGCGGAAAACTAATAGTGCCTCTGCGGACCTTCAAAGGTTTTTCTCTCGCGTCCAAAAACAAAAGACACCAGAAGCAGCAGGAGGAGATACACAATTTGCTAACACCATGCCTTCATGCTGCACAACTGACTATGAGACTCAAGCTGAGTCCATGTTCCTTTTACAATCCCCTCCACGTAGCCACGAAACATCGACTGAAGCATCAATTTCTACACTTCCTTTGGCTGGAAATTTCAACTGTGATGTAGGTCTCTTCATTGTACCAGGCAAGGAAAGACCTGATGATAGGAAAATAGCAGAACTTTCGGAAAGCCGTTGGATATCCACAAGCCACTACAAGTATCCCTTTTCAACTCATAGGGGAACCGCGGAAGAGCGTCGTTGCGTGAGGATAGAACATCTTGAATAGTACTACCCTTGGCTTGTGGATTCTCCCTCAATGAATGGACGTTTTTATAGGTATTGCCCTTTTTTCCAATAAACGGCAGCTTGGGGTACAAATTATCAGTTAAAATCCCTCGTTACAGAGCCGCTAAACTTTTCAAAACTGCTAGGGAAACTAGATGATCTGGAAAACCACCAACACACAGTTTATCACAAAGGTGCAGTGCCCAGTTGGCCCTGAATTTTCTGGAAAAATAAAAAAAACTGTAAATCAAAACACAAGCCAACTGGACGGCTACAAAAGGAAGAAAATCAAGGAAAATAGAGAAAATCTGAAGCTGATACTTAAAAATGTGTTTTTTCTTGGCCGTCAGAACATACCATTCAGAGGTCGTCGGGACGACGCGACGGTGCATTATCATTGGAAGAGCCCTTGACGAATGACGGTAACTTCCGAGCATTACTGCGTTTTCGTTGCTAGTTATTATAAAAAATTATAAAAATATTATAGGAAAATAGTATTTTCTGAATATGTACTTATATTTTTATTTCATTCCAACCAATTTTCATTTTGTACGGCATTAAAGAAGATTTCTCTCAAGGAGTTCGAAATCCATGGGTAGGCTGCCGCGGGTTGATGGATGGGAAGATGCAGGTCTTCCGCGTTTTGCACCGCGTTGGTCTGTTTCCTTGGACGACAGTTTCGTAGGCGTTGTAGGCTGCTTCTTCTGGTCGGTGAAGTGAAGGTGCAGCCATTCGTCGTCTTATATATCTCAAGCGTTAGACCTGACTCCAACGGGTGAGATATATAATACGAAAAATGGTTGCACCTTCACCTCACCGACCTGAAGAAGCCGACTGAAACGCCGCCGAAACTGTCGTCCGAGGAAACATGGATCAACGCGGTGTAAAACCCGGAAGAAACTTAACTTCTTCACAAGAATGACATTCTTTACATCATTTTTTTACGTGTTTCAAATGTGATTAGATAGATTTACTTAATAATTTATCGGATCTCTTATATCTAATATAGCCACACCAAAACTACGTCCCAAGCGCTTCATTTCTTTTAATTTTCCAAGGGAAGTCCACTCGGACCTCCATTTTGTTGAGATGTATTGCATACCCCCCAGGCGCCGCAGGAAGTAGTGAACCCCCCCCCCCCCCCAAAACAACGACCTTAATCCGCCCCTGCGGCCTTTCTTTATGTAATATTCTGATATTTTATTAGTGTAGAGATGAAAAAGTTTCACTGGGAAACTCAAAAACTGGAATTCCTTTCAATGAACATGAAATTGGAAATTATTCAAGTTTAAATTCTACTATATTGATGAAATTAAACATTGCTATTTTTTCCTTCACACTGAGTAAGTTTCAGGATTTGAGAAAAATTAAATTCGATTACATCTGTATTAAGTTTTCTTTTAAATTTATACTCCTTTCTGATCTCTCTGTTCATATTAATAACAAATTAGATGGAGGTTGCTGGAACAGGATAATTTTTAATATTTTTGCCTTGCTCCTTGTTACAGTCTAAACCTTGTAGAATGTTTTGTGCCTGTTCACTAGACATTGCATTTCCAGTATAAGAATGCAGATGGAATTAAATGTTTAATTTTATTGGAATCCAAGACAGCCACAAAATTATCTTCTCTTGATTTATTATTTGATTACATGACCCCGAACTTCTTGTTAGGTAGGGAAGGGTCACTAGTTTAAAGTATATATAAAAGCAATGAATGGTCACCAGTTTAAATATGTATAAAAGCAATGCTGCTGCATATAGTACTGTAGAACCAAAAATATTTTAAGTTTAATTTGGGGAGGGAATGAATGATGACTCAGATTTTATAGAATTGAAATTCAGGCCCCTGAATGATTGATAAAGTGGGCTTCTATATGTATCTCTCAGTGATTCCGTATGCAATAGGTAAATAAATTGCAAGAACTCTATTTTTTTCCTAGGTATGATTTATTATGTACCTACATGTTAACATCCAAATTTCTCATATTGGTATTAAATAATAGGGCATCTTTCATTCAAGCGTTTGTGCATTCAATTAATGAAATTCAATTGATAGCCTGAAAATTCAAATGAATTGCCTTTATCTTAATCAAATTATGTATAGAAATCAGGATAATCTATGGCATATTTGTGGCCTGTTAAGGCCGTTCTTAAATTTTCAATGGATAATACAATGTGTTGAAACATTTTATGTATAGCATGTTACTTGCACATTCTACCTTTATCGGCTTGCAAGGCCCTTTGTGAGAATCACTAATAGAAGATCTGATTGTGGAAATCCATTATGTAACATGAGAAAGTTTCAACCGTACACTACATTCGTCCCCCTACCACCATCATTCACAGGTTCGATGTTTCTCAGCCCCATTGATTTATTTCCTTCAAGGAGGAATCTGGAATTTTGCTCGAACGATGCACAGAATATCTCCAGGTCCTTGGAAAGCTTGACAGTAGCCTTGCCACCCAGAGTGAAGTTTTTTTCATCTGAACCACTATGCAATAGCAGCGAGACCATTTTGACCTCTCCGAGGTTCAATGCCAATCTGAGGATGAGAGAAAGGAGACACGCTATTAATAAAGAGCAAAAGAGAATCGTACATGCATGCAACAGATTACGATGAGTGATTTTCAATGTGATTTGAATAAGAGCGAAGTGTTACGGAAACTTGATAGTAGAATTGGGAATATTTCCCTGACTCTATCGTCTTAGGTGGCCGTATAAGTTTTTAAAATGATTCTATCGGTGGTTTTACTGTTGGCCGAATTCCTTAAATGTTAATAACTGAAAAATAAAAATTAGTAGGTACTCAACTCAACAATTGGTAGATATAATCTAATTAAATCTTTTCAGCTCTTTGTCGAGTACAAGAAACACACCTATAAGCATTAGCCCTTATTCGTATAGCACTGGATGCTTCTAAAGGCGGAAATTATATATTTTTTTTACTATGAATGTGCTCCAAAGACGAAATTAAAGGGGATAATTTTAGGCATGCACCACTGTCTGCTACAAGCTGTCTCTGCCAAGCTGTCTATATGGTAAAGGAATCGGAAGAGGAATTGAACGAAAGTGAATCGTATGTTAACGTCTTAAGAGTCTCACTCTGTTATTGTTATAGCCACAAATGGTGTATGAAAATAAAGAGTTTTGTAGCTATAACCAGTTCGGCAGTGTACCTATCTCTCTTATATCGTCACTTCGATCAGCTCTAGAGAAATAGTAAGGGGTGAAAATAATATCCTTCATTCCATCGTAAAATTCGCGGGATATGAATTTTTCGAGTAATTTAAGCCTAGCGTGTAGCCTTCTAGCTGTACTTATGAGCCGTGCCTCACTCAAAGATGACGGTATAGCAGCTTGGCGGGTGGTGTAATCCTCCGCCACAGTACCCGAAAAAGCCTCCGGTCAGTAGGGGCCTAACGTAGCTGGTGGCAAACGGGCCACACATATATAAAGCAATGGTTTCCGGCGAGCGTCGAGCATTGCCTTGGTGAGGCTCTTGTCGAGTGCTCGACGCGGGAAGAGCTGCTCCCGGGAGAAAGACCCACGGCACCTTTGTAAAGACCACCGCTACCTCCACAGCCAAGGTAACAATTCGTACCCGAAAATTCCTACCTCCCCTTATTCCCGGAGTCTGATATTTTTCTTTGTGCCGGTCACAGTTCGGGGAATTGATTTGTTTTCGACCGTTTATTTTTTGTTATTAAATTGCTTTCTTTTTCAATCGTGGTTTTCTGTCTGCCATTTATACTCCTCCGTACCCCCCCGGGCCTATTAGCACGTCTCAATGGTAGCAGAGCGTGGTTGCGGGGTACAGTAAAAGGAAAAGGAGTGTGAGAGATTGCAGCGAAGCTACCTGCTGGAACCAGTTGGATCAACGAGTTGACGAAAGCAGAAGTAATTGACTTTTGTGGTAGATTTGCGTTAAAGACAAATGGCACGTTGGATGAACTACGGAAAGTTCTACGAGATTATGTTCATTCGCTAGATCGTGGGGAGGATAATGGGAGTAGCTGTGAGTTGATCGGAAATGTTTCAGAGGTAACACCTCCCGAGGTCCAGGTCCACCATCATAGGCAATTTGATATAAAAATCTTAGAAAGTCTCGTGGCCGCTGCACGTCGTTGGGATTTAAGATTCGACGGTGAACCGGGGGAAAGTGTAATGGGATTTTTAGAACTTTTCGTAGGTTCTCGAGTCAGTTAGAACTGGCCGACAATATGGCGTTTAAGGTTCTTCCCAAAATTTTATACGGTAGGGCCAACACTTGGTATTGGGCCAATCAATTTCGGGACGTAAACCATTTTCGAGAAGAGTTGAAAGCGACCTTTGGTTTTCCAAATTATTAGACGCGCTTGAAAAGAGACCTGTATAATCGCACTCAGGGTAGGCGTGAATCGCTAAGCGAATATCTTATCGTCATGAAAAATATGAATCAAAGGCTAGAAAAAAAACTCTCTCAAGACGAACTGCTGGAGATAGTGTGCACTGATCTTAACACTGATTATTCTTGGCATTTAATAGATAAACCGCAATCTTTTGAGCAGCTTGTTCGTTGGGGACGTAACTATGATGAAAGACGAGCAATCTCTGAATCATATAGAGACCCTCCGCCTGCGGAAGAAATGGTTGACGCTGAATTCGGGGATCGAAATGGGTGATCGGGGCAACGATTACCGCCCACCGAACGTTGGCCTAGAAATAGCCAGCCTCGCCAAAGGCAGCATTTGCCCCCACGTAGGTATGGCGGGTGGCAAAGATCAGACCACACGGCAGAGCCGTCTTTTACCCGCGGAAATACGCCCCGTACGGGAAACGAGTGGTCCGCGGAGTTATAAAGCCACGAGGCTATCGCGGAAGGTTAGTGGCGTTTCGAGGTCGGCCCTCAGAAATCAAATTTGACCTATCACTGAAAATAAAAATTTCTATAGATGGGTTAGTTTCCACTACTTTGCTAGACTCGGGTGCGTTTGTGTCGTGTATTTCGGAAGACTTTTTGAATACACTGACAGGGGACACTGACTTGGCATAAAGTCATTAATGTAGAGAAAATTTGTTATGGGGTGGATTCGACGCCCATTAGCATAACTAGGAAGGTGAAGCTTCATGTTAAAATACAAGGAAACTCGTGGCAACATGAGTTTTTTATTCTTAATGCTTCCCCTGTTCAGGTAATTTTAGGTGCTGATTTTATGAGTAAGACAGGAATGATATTGAATTTTGTAACTAAGACTTACAGTTTTAAGTTTAGACCTGAGATCATTGCCTCATTCCTTTCTCAACCAACGAATAATGGCGTAGTGAACGGACAAGATGAGACTTCACGACGCGAGTATTTAAATCATGAACAAAGGGAAAAAGTACAGGGGTTACTAAACCGATATAAAGAGGTAGTCACCAAATCGTTAGGATGTACCAACGTAATGGAGTACGATTTAACCTTGTCATTTGACAAGACGTTTAGATCCCCACCATTTCGATGTAACCCTTCTAAGATGGTAGAAATGAGGAAGCATGTGACAGATCTCCTCCAGCAGGGGGTTATCGAAGAATCTAATTCCCCTTACGCTAGTCCGTGTTTTTTAGTCCCCAAGAAAGATGGATCCTCGCGGCTAGTAGTGGATTACCGAGGGGTGAATGAGAAAGTAGTTTATGATGCCTTTCCTCTACCTACTGTGGAAAACGCCTTCCTGCACTTCAGTAAGGCTAAATATTATTCCATTTTAGATTTAAATGCCGGGTACCACCAGGTTCCTCTGACTCCCAAAAGCAGGCGGGCGACAGCATTTATAACTCCTTTCGGTCTTTATGAATATAAGCGTTTACCTTTCGGACTTTGTACGGGTGGACAAGTTCTTTCACGTTTAATTGATAGGATTTTGGGTGATATAAAATACAAATATGTATTTACATATCTTGACGACGTGGTGGTGTACAGCGAAAACTTTGATGATCACATGGTACACTTGGAAGACGTTTTCTCGCGACTGAGGCGGGCGAAATTGACCGAAATCTGGAGAAAATTTCAATTGGATTGAATAAAATTAAATATCTAGGACACGTTGTGTCGAACCAGGGAATTAGAATAGATCCAGAAAGAGCGGAAGTAGTGAGTAACTTCCAGGTTCCGAGAAATCTGAGGGCGACGAAACGTTTTTTGGGAATGTGCAGTTACTATGGGCGTTTTATTCCTTATTTTTCGGAGATTGCGGCCCCACGGAATCAGCTAAAAAAGAAAAATTTCCGCTTCTTTTGGGGCCCTGCTCAACAGGAGGCTTTCGAAAAATTACGGGAAAAAATTGCGTCGCCCCGTGTTGCATATCCCAGATTTCACCAAAGATTTTGTGGTACATACGGATGCATCCTCCAATGCTGTAGCGGCGGTGTTATCACAGAGAGTCAACGGCCATTTGGCACCAGTAGCCTTTGGAAGCCGGACCCTTAACTACGCGGAAAAAAAATACGCTACCTATGAAGCCGAATGCTTGGCAGTCGTATTTGCTGTAGAGAAATTTGGGCAATATCTGAGGGGACGGGAATTCGAGCTATATACTGATAATCAGGCCCTCTCATGGATGCGTAATCATCCTAAGCAGTTGGGAAAGGTCGAACGGTGGATGTTACGTTTATCTAGTTATAAGTTTCGGGTAACTCATGTGAAAGGGAAGGATAACATCGTGGCCGATTGCTTGTCACGGATGTTTGATGAAAACCAAAATGATCACGAACAAGTCGTACGACCCGGGTTGTGTGTCCTGCAGGACACACCGATATCATTCACGACCATTTTAGAACATCAGGAGAAGGACGTAGAATTTCAAAGACTAAAACAAAGACTAAATAACGGGGTGAGAGTAAGGAATCTCAAGTTGTGTCAGGGACTTCTGGTATTTCGCGCACGTAAGAGCAAACGTAATCGAATTTATATTCCCGTAGGGGTTAGGCCGATGGTAATGGCTTATTTCCATGACTCAATCATCGGCGGTCACTTGGGATATCGTAAAACGAGGGAAAAAATATCTCTGGATTTTTATTGGCCGAATATGCATAGGGACATAGTGATGTATGTAAGGTCTTGCACTGACTGTCAAAGCGCGAAACCAGCGCAAAACACTATGGTAGGATACCATTCGTCTGAGGTTGCTAGCGAGCCGGGGGAAAAGTATTTCATTGATTATATGGGCCCACTAACGCGTACGCGGTCGGGGAATACTTCGATTCTTGCGGTCATTGACGCTTTTACGAAATTCGTTTTTATTATTCCCACACGCAACATGAGGGCTGCCAATACGGTAAAAATCCTCAACACTCGTGTTTTCGCGGTAGCAGGTTTTCCCAAAATAATGGTATCCGACAATGCCCCGAGTTTTACGTCAAGCGAGGTAAAAGATATGTGTTTCGGTTGGGGCATAAAACATGTCACTACCAGTCAATATTATACACAACCGTCTCATGTCGAGCGGTTTAATAGAAACCTAAAGGCAGCGCTCACTATTTTTCATCATGATGCACAGGACCGGTGGGACGAGAACCTACATACCATAGCTATGGCATTTAATACCGCCTTCCATGAGAGCACAAAATGCACTCCGGCGAGTCTCTTTCTGGGGCGAGAATTAAATCATCCCTTGGCCATGCGCTGGACAATCGATGACAGCGTCGCCGAGGCCGAACGGGGAGAAAGCATCGAGTAAAGGTGGACCGAGGCCCTTCGAAACTTGAAACATGCAAATAAGATCATAGCGAGAAAATATAATAGGAATCGGAAGGGCCAACCGTTTAAAGTAGGCCAAACAGTCATATACAAATTACACCCCATGAGTTCCTCGCTTAACAAAAAATCAGCGAAATTTCTGCCGAAATGGTCCAAACCATGGCGAATAACCCGCTTTACAAGCGACTGTATAATTGAAGGATGTGGAGACGGAAGAGTATACGCGCAAATGCCACGTGTCTCAAATTAAATCTTTTAATCAGCGAGAGACTCCAATCCCCCCTTCCCAGTAATATCCACCTTCCTTGCCTTCCTATCCTTCATCTGGGTATTTTTGTGAGGTGGTTCGGAGACGGCGGTGGTCTGAGAAGAGGCGCAACCGTGTCGCTCTCGTATTTTGTTTTTTTTTTCTAATTTTGCTGATTGTTAATATTTCAACCTTGAGTCTTGCTGGGTGATGTAATTAGTCCAGGTTCACTTGTCTCTTTGTGTTATTCTTGTACCTTGTTGAAGGAAGTTTGGTTATTGTTAACAGTTTATTACTTGGCTCGGGCAACACTGCTTGGAGAGAGTTTTTTTTAATTTAACCTTGGGTTTTTCGCCCCTAGTTGTGGTTTTTTGTTTGAGAAAAAAGAAAGGTTTCTGTTAATTTTGGTTTTTCACTGTAAATAGAGAAGTTATTTACTTTTGTAACTAGTGTCTTGGGTGTGCCTCGATAATTCGAGTAATGTGTTGGTGTGGTCAAAAAAAAGACGAAGAAATCGTACGTGTTTACGCGTATGTAGATGTGTCTTTTGGTAATGTCTCTGTTCCTTTGTTATGAATTGAAGATAATGTGGATCGATTTCGACACAATAGAGACATATATATATATTTTTTTTTTGCCTAAATGACCTGAAATGAAATATATTTGTGTTGTGTAACGGTCACTCGTTTATTTGTTGTGATTCCTGAACTGTGCTGGCCTGACTGGCTAAATGACCTGAAATGAAATGTATTTGTGTTGTGTAACGGTCACTCGTTTATTTGTTGTGATTCCTGAACTGTGCTGGCTCACTTGTGTGAACCCTCTCTAAATTCCCTTATTCCGGCTGACTGATGGAGGTAGCGTAGGAAAAGCAGCTGGGAGAAGCTAGGGAGGATGAGCCGTGCCTCACTCAAGGATGACGGTAGAGCAGCTTGGCGGGTGGTGTAATCCTCCGCCACAGTACCCGAAAAAGCCTCCGGTCAGTAGGGGCCTAACGTAGCTGGTGGCAAATGGGCCACACATATATAAAGCAATGGTTTCCGGCGAGCGTCGAGCATTGCCTTGGTGAGGCTCTTGTCGAGTGCTCGACGCGGGAAGAGCTGCTCCCGGGAGAAAGACCCACGGCACCTTTTTTAAAGACCACCGCTACCTCCACAGCCAAGGTAACAATTCGTACCCGAAAATTCCTACCTCCCCTTATTCCCGGAGTCTGATATTTTTCTTTGTGCCGGTCACAGTTCGGGGAATTGATTTGTTTTCGACCGTTTATTTTTTGTTATTAAATTGCTTTCTTTTTCAATCGTGGTTTTCTGTCTGCCATTTATACTCCTCCGTACCCCCCCGGGCCTATTAGCACGTTTCACTTATTGTTAGTGTTTCTGGCGCCCCTGACGAAACGGAATGGATGGAGCCCCCCACTTTTATGGTATTTCCTATTTTCCTCTCTTTTTTTTACTCTATATTCACAACATTTTTCTGATTGGATATGCGGAAGAGATGGTAAACTTTAACAATATCCTATCTTGGGGGGGGATTTCACATGCGGCGCCGCCCCCTCCATGATGGCATGATGTTATATTTGTACCAGGGATTGTATAGTACATTCCTACAATAAGATTTTTTCATGCATCGTCAACAATTATTTATCAACGATTATTCTTTGACACACTCCAAGGATGTGCACTAATTTCACAATGATCGAGAATAAAGCCAAGAAGCTCAAGTTAATTGCTATCTTACCTCAAGGCGAATTGTCCTCGTCGTCAACAGCGTTGCTCTGCTGGGAATTCAAACGATGCACGTAAAGTCTGATGCAAAAGTCGTTGGTCGGCAAAATGGCTTACTGTTCAGTGCTTCTCTTTTAGCTTTACTGTGTGTTCGAGCGGTGTCGAAGGTGTGAGCACTAAGCTTCCCGAACGGGGCCTTTATATATCAGCAAACGAGAAGATAACGAAAATAATATGATTTTATCACTCGATCAGCGTGCCAAATGAAATCGGATGGCCGATCGCAGTTTAGAGGGCCGAGGAGATATATCAACTGATAAACTTGAACCAAAAGATCCAACTGAAACTCGCGTTAAAAGCTTGGATTGCCTTTCCCACTAATTACGTGATGAGTAGTAATTCTACACGATTGAGTTAGCGTGCATCTAAGTTGTCGAATTATTTGCATTACTAAGAGACGGTGCCCGTTGGAATTCAACGGGAAGAAGAAAAAAATTAAAACCATTGCATATGATTAAAATAATCCCCATGATTTAACGCTTAAAATGCATATACCACGTAGTAGCGATCATTAACCACATATATGGAGAGGGTGGAGAGAAAAATGCCCCCAACTAAAATCTCACTGTATTTTTTTTTAATTGATCACTTAACCAAAGCTATTAAGACGCAAAATAACAAACCACTATTAATGATTTTCTGAAGGCGCAAAAAGAAGGCACAAATACAGAGTAAAACCAACCACTTGAATTTGTTATGCCCAGTTATTACGATTTATTTGCTCTGTTTTGCATTCTTTCAGCCTTACAATAGTTATCATTTAAACTCTATATCTTGAGTCTAATTACTTTTTTAAGAGCAAAAACACGCCTGCACCGATTCAATGCTTTTATATCCTCCATCATTTCCTTAAGAACCCGATAAAGACGTAGAATAGCTTACTTGGAACATCGAGCGCGCGCAATAAAAGCTTGGATAAGTATGCATTATGATAACTATATTCACACACGCCTTTTTTCGTTTGCTAAGTAAGGGAATTTTAAGACTGTTTGACTGGAGGAAGTAGCTTTGAATGAATCCTTGAGTTCTGTCTTTCCTGAAAGTGAAAACTCGGGAGAAAAAAACAAGGAGTTATGCTGGGGAAAAGAATGCGAGAATGTGAGGCGTTTACACACCGGTGACCGCATATTTTCTCTTCTGTGCTCCCTGAGTAGGGGAAATAGCTTTTTTCCATTTCCAAAAAAACTTTTTTCATCCATTCATACCGATGAGGCAAGAATAAGTTCGCGAACGAGCATGTAATTCCAATTCTCTGGGTGTCGGGTATGGCACCTGCTTATTACACAATGGTAACGATGACGCGGATTTCCAAAATGATACTAACACGTTAAGGTACAGCATGGATTTTGATTAATACAGTGATGGGAGGAGAATGAAAAAAATAAAACTATTAACTATAGGGTTTTGTTATTCTTAAATCCTCTCAAATCCCTCTACTTATTCAGAAGCAATTTGAGGATCCCAATTGGACTCCCGTGGAATTTTGATTAAAATATCGGTGTACTTTTCTCCTCAACTCATTTTGAGGTACTCTTTACCGCTAAATTTTTGTACTTTGCATAAAACTTGAGTTAAAGCTCCATCAGTTTTTAATTTTAATGCAATTCCCAATTACTCTTATCACTTCTCCGCAGTGATAACTGTCGAGGCGATTACTGAAAAACACCGAAGACATAGCAGGTACTCGGAAAAAAGAGGCCTGGGTAGTACTTGGTCGCATTTTCATCACCTGTAACTCCAAATGTTTTCTGTCTCGAACCGTGAGAGGATACCGTAGAGGATGAATAAAGTACACATAATATTTCATTAGGTGTGTATATTTATTAAACAGTGCTTATAAATGAGTATAGGTAACTATTTTTATTTTAACCAGAAGTAACAAAGACGAGAGAGCATATCAAGGGTAGAATAAACTTACAGATTCAAATAACATATTTCTAGAAGGTATACCTCCGTCTTCAGTACCTACAGACAAGTGGAAAGAGAAAGTATAATTTTATTAGAATAAAACGCAAAAGTAAACTAAAATAATACAAGGATAGAAAAGCCCTTTGGGTAAGTGTATACAAATACGTGTAATCAGTGGCGTAATGCGGGAGTGGCAAGGGGTGGCAGTTACCACCCCAGAATCGTCCGACCCAGTATTTTGCCACCCCAGAATTTTGAAGTCAAAATCTCAAGAAGTTACAAACAATTGGAAAATACAATTCTTCAGCTTCAGTTTATAGCTTCAAAAACTAACAAGTTAACGCTTTTTTTTGGGAGTACCCCCGGATCCCACCTCCACCTGGAGGTATTCCATACCCCTCATAGTAGGCCTTGCCACCCCAGTTAAAAAGCTGAAATTACGCCCATGCTTGTAATTAATAGGTTAGGAATGAGTGGGTCATGAAAGAATGCGGGTTGAATGCTCTAGTAACGGGCACATATGAAAGGAGTGTGCTTTGCTGGTTTGGCTATCTTGAGAGAATGGGCGAGAGTCGAAAATCGAAACAGATACATATATGATAGTAGAGTGAATGGTGTGAAAGAAAGGGCTAGACCGCGACAGTCGGGGGTGAATGCGGTGGAAGAGACTCTAAAGAGGAGGTATATTAGGAGTATCTAGAATAGGAGAGCGTACATGAGTGTAAGAGAAGCGAAAGAGGTATGCAAGGATAGAGCATAATGAAGAAAATTATGAAAAGTGAGCCAGTTTGCTAGGCCTAACAGTATTTTCTATGTTCTTTGACTGTGCCTACCCCAAAAGACAATGGAGTGATAGATACGTGTATTTTTTCCAAAACTCGTGTTGAGGTACTGCATATTCCTAAATTTATTTTCTTCGATTCAAATTTGAGTTAAAATTCTATCAACTTTTAATTATATTTTTCAGGTCATTCAAAATGTCTCTAAACTCATTTTAGTAGTGATCAATCTCTAGACAATTACTGGAAAACACTAATGACATATTTAATACTCGATATTAGGAATATATGTGTAGTACTTGCAGTTATTTAATGATTGATTGGTTTACTGAAGATTATAAAGAGAACAACATAGGTACATGAGATAGTTTCCTTCCCTTATTAACCTTATTCTCTGGGATTTCAGCCGAGAATTCAAAATCGTTTCGGCTCAAATATCTTATCCGCTAGCTAAGAAACTCAGGACGGAGCCATATCTCAACTTAACCATTAGAAAATTCATGGCTGCAATCCATTCACTAGGTGTTAGTTTTTATAGCCGAAAATTTGCTCTGATTTATACGCAATGTTTTTATAATTAATGAGAGTTGTGTAATGATTTTTTATTTTTACAACCAATAGTTTATCCCCGAATAAATGTTTGATGATAACAATTAATGCTGAAATAGATAGAGACAGGCTCAACTTCGAGAAACCTAATCGTTACACAAAATATGAATACTTAGTAAAATTTCAGACTAAAAAACGACCGGTTTCATCCAAAAGTGTACAGCGTATGACCTGATTTTCTAGCTATCCGCTCGATTAAAACTGTTGGGATGCTTGACAAGTACTATGGCTTCACGTGTTATTCTGGGATAAAAACGCGACTCTTTTTAAATCTTCTTCGCTTCCTCGAAGTTAATTTCGTGTCCCGGTCCGGACCAAAAATGCTCCACTACCGCCGAGAGGTGGAAGAGTTCGTTGTTCAGCTCCTTTCGGTGTTCTCATGGACAGAATCTGACTTCTCTGCCAGCATGTTGAGCCTCTACGGGGGAAAATCACTATTGGCCACTCCACACCTGGTGCCTGTAAGTGAAAGCCGACACGGCTCGACGCGGTGTCCTTGGATTGCAGAGTGACTCGTCCAACACGACACCGACCTCCGGGGCTGATATCCTGCTCTGGGATTTGATTACGACGTGATTAGCGCCCCACGGCTCATCCTCCTCTTCTTCCAGCCGTCTGAGAATCACGCTCTCCCGCTCCTCATATTCATCATCTTCCGAGAACTCAGCGTCCCAGTCGCTATCCTCTGAGTCCGACTTGATCGTTATGTCGGGGCAATATTTCCTCTTCATCCTGGCCGCGAAAATCTCCATGAAGAGGGCGAAGAACGCGATAGCGAATCCAGCTCCCAGGAGAAGAAATATACCCTGCGTGGTGAATAAATTAAAAACATTTTAGAAGTACCAATAACAATTGGCGGAGAGAGGGTAGAAAATATGTGAAAAGTATTTATTGAAATTATAATTTTGTGACATTCACAGTGAAAATATCATTCGCCTGGACTGGGATTCGAACCCAGACCCCTCGATTTCGCGCCGAGTGCTCTAACCAGTTAAGCTACCCAGGCGTCCTCTCTCACTGTGAATTTCATGGAGGCTTCATGATTTTTTTCGCTGTGAATTTCACACAGTTGTGTGATCATCAACGGGTGACTCCGTTAAAGTTACTGCGCTGCCAGTTCTTTGAAATTATACTAATGGGTAAAGAAGGAAGGAAGAAGAGTAACTAACGAAAGGAAATAAGCGTAGTGTTTACTTGTTTTTTCTACAGTATATCAAGTGTATTCTATGTATGGGCACACTTTTTGTTTTTGTGCTTGCACTTGCTAAATTGTATATTTATATTTTTGTACCTGAACTGCCAACCATTTCCTTTACTAATCACGGAATCCCTTGATAGGAAATTGTTACTGTCGGGTGCCAAATTTTAATCCTTTTTTTGTTGTAAATCTTTATGTACCTATTCGAATGAGAGAAAAATATGTCGTAATTATAGATCATTGCTTTTCGTGCAAATGCCCCTCCGTGTCTCCGACAAGCATCGAGTTTCGTTGGCGTCATACTAATAGCTGGAAACTCGGCCGGGGGTCTTCAGCCTGGTGGCGAAACATCGTGGCAGTTCAACCGAAAACCCTTTTTGGCGAATGAGTCCATTCTACAAACTGGCTCCGCACTGGGTGCTTTACAATACCAAGGTGTCCAAGGTCGCAAAAACTTCGTTTTCAACTTCAAAATGCTCTATTTGTTATTCACATTAATGAAACCGCTCTCTGCGGTTCTTAATCCAATTGTTTAGATGGGCTTCTCCAATGGGTTCCGAACGTTAACAGCGCATTTTGATGTAACTTTGTTTGTATCGTAAAAGTTGTCGTGCGACGAGCTGCTGAAACCTTCTCACCCTCTTGAGTTCTTGTGCCGCCATTTCCGCACCGTTTGGGGTAGGGGAATGGTGTATTCTGACTTTTCATAACTTTTCGTAGCGATTGACAAGAAACGCCCCAAATAATTTTGATCGGGGAGCCAACCCCTCCCCAGAAAAATCAGGACTTCACTTAATTCTCAATTCGCTCACACTAACTCCCAAAGGCATGAATCTTTTACAAGTTACAACATTACCTGCACGTCGTCGAGGCTGAGGACCCTCTCGGTGAGCACGCCGTGGCCGAGTCGGAACCCACCGCCCATGAGGAGTCGGTCGCCGTGCTCGGATCTCCACCGCTTCTCCGACGAGCTCACAACATCCCCCCCCAAGTCCACCTCCTGCTCCTCCCCCTCGCCCACCTCCTGATCCGCATCCCGCCGCGCCTTAGCCAGCAACCCCGCCTGCTCTGCCCGCAGGAGGCCCTGCTTCAGAGCCTCCGAGATGCGAAGGCCCTCCGCTCCGCCCCTGACCAGGAATCCGACGCGGAAAGGGACGAAGCACTCGCTCGATATGGCCAGAATGGGACCGCGCCTCTTCTTACCCACGACCTGTTCACAGGGGGAAAAGATAGAAAGAGGTTTTCAGGCACATTCAACTGACCTAGGGTTACCATACTCTGGTTACTCAAAACCAGGACATATCTAGTTTTGAAGAGACTAAAACCGGCACAAAATCTAAGCATTCTTTATTTCTTTATCCAATTTAAGCAAATTGTGTACAATTATTTGACTATTTAAATGCTAATACAAAATAAAATGATTACCCTCAGCTGTTGCGGCTGTTCTATGTAGTCGCAAACTCTGGAATACCGAGTTCGGATCTCGCTATCAGTGGGGTAGCCGAAATTTTCTTGGCCACCGCCAAGTAAGTTCTCTGCCACCGTCTCCTCCGGTAAAAGTTGAAATATAACTTTGCTCAGTTCGGCTTCTATCGCAGGAATTCATCCCTTCAAACAAGTGACAAACACTCAATGGTTTCTTGAGCCTTCGAGGATGATGGTAGAATTTGATACAATTGTTTCGATTCGAAATTTCTCGACATACATTTGTCGCTACGCGTTTCTCCGTGAAGTGGACAGCGGGCCTAACAGAGACATTCCGGGACCTTTCAGTGCCAAACGGAACGAATTTGGCAAACAGGCGGGACACAGCACTTGGTTGTGAGCCCCAGGGCTGTTCAAGACCCCACCTTTGTGTATAAGCTTTTGGATCTTGAAATATTTAATCCTCAAATCTCTAATAATGCGCGAAATTGTAGTTCAAAAACAGTCAACCGCAACCAGAGAGACCACGTTAACTGAGAGTAGATAAGGCTATTTTGCGGTGTGTACCTAAGGCTGTCAGTTTGTTGACGTGAACGTTATCGATGATATATCGTTACCCTATGTGATATTGCACCGATAAAATGCCTAACCGGAAATTATAAAACCGGGCTGAAGACAATCCATTGAGTAATTTATGACTTCTGAAATATCAATTTCATCCATTTTTCAGGAGACTTCATTATTTGTTTGCTTCTCTCGATCACAAAAGAACAACCAACTGAACACGTATTTGGAATTCCATGGCATGCCATCTATCGAATCGTGCAGTACAGTTACGATTATCCGAGTTCTGGTTAACCGAGGTTCCGTATTATCCGAGGAACGGATACTTGTGTAATGGTTGTACAAAGCATGTTCAGCTCATGCAAAATATCTACAAAATTTGGCAGTGGGTTCGATTTTCGTACACACGGAGATTCACCCCAAAACTCTATCGCTACTTAATCACAAAATTGGATGGGGGAAAGCTACTTTTTTTATAATCTGTGAGGAATCAGTCCACATTACCTTGGACAATCGCGACTGCATTGTACTTGCCATGTGTCATCGTCATTTGGACCTACTAACGCCACTTATCAAGCCGCGAACCTTTTGAACCTTTCCCCCCCCCCCCCGTAGATTCACATATCAGCTCACCCTTCTGAGGAGGTTGAGGCTGAAGAGGCTCTCCTCCTCCTCGTCGTCGTTGCTGTGGGAGCTTGCCGGGTGGGAGATCAGGTACTGGAGCAGGGTGCGGGAGGAGAGGAACGCCAGGCTGGACGATAGCTCCACGGCCCGCATCCCCTTCTCCGCACTCGGGAAAAGCCGCATCCCGCGGCACCCGCAGCCGTACGAGTCCGCCTTGGCCGTCAGACGCCTCACCTGCTCCCCCACGGCGCTGTCCGTCTCTCGGAGCCACTCCGACCAGTCGCCCGTGGCTGCATCCATTGAACAAGAGGCAGATTTGAACGCAGCAGGTCGATTATGTAAATGTCATAGGTGCCATAATTATTGTCCTCATGACGAGGCGTCATATTTATGACGGCCGGCGAAAAGGAGCGATTCTGTAAATGCCATCGGCGTCATAACTATGTCACCATCGTCATAGCGTCTGGCGCTTGAAAAACCCCGTCATAACTGGTCATAACCGTCATAAGGTAACAGATTAGAAGTGCCGGCCCTAGGGTAGTGCGACAGGTGCCGCTGCACTGGGCCTCGCGTCTATGAGAGCCCCACACGGGCTTGCCTTTTTCAGACGGTGCGGTGAAACCCGCCCATTTCCCGAAATTGCTTACTACTTAGTACATAGTATGTAAAGTTCTTCAAATCATTAGCCATTTTGTAGGTTAATTTATTTCTTTCCATGAACTATGCTTAAAAGATGCTACAGTATAAAAAAGGGAATGCAAAGTTAGGGGGCCCCGACTTTCGTTTGCACAGGACCCCTCAATCCCTTGGGACGGCCATACAGATTAGGAGTGTTTTTTGTTGATTACTAAGGATATTAAATTGATCCGAATAACCTGAGGATCGAATCGGATTTCCGAATTATCTTTAAAAATCCGAATATTATCGAATTTCCGATTGCGACAGCCAGTTTGGTATAATAATTCACCCGATTGGTTACCCAATGGACTCAGAATCGGATCATGAGCATGGGTGCTGTATATCTCATAGAATTAAGAGATACAAATCTGAATTATTAGAACACCCCTCATGCTAGCGTTAAAAAAGCTCTCTCAGGTAATTAGTGCACTACATGTGTTTTTTAAGATGCGCTCAAAGTAGATATCATCTATAAATAGAATATGGATATGATTTGTATTTAAGAGGGCCGTTTTAGGAAAATTATTTGCTCCTATATTTTTTATAATAAATTTTTTTAATCTGAAATACTTTATACTTCCTCATTTCTTTATGTATCCTAAGAAAATATAGTCACCTCGTTAAATATCACCACAAGAGAGGATCATCGGCATTCAGTGCATTATGTCTCACACCATAAAAGCACCTGTTAAGTTTCTGTTACTGAATGTTCCTCACTTCTTAATTTTCGGGTTATTTAGAATAATTTTTGTATGGTTCTGTTAGTCGCTCTTGCCCAAGGAATCGTCATTGGCAATAATGACTACTGGGAAAATGGGGAAAGAAATGTCTCATGAGAATGTTGGTTAATCCTCCCCTTGAGGCACCGCCTTTTCGAAGGCACCTTATGTGCGGGCGGGGAGGATTGCGTGTAGTTATGATGTCAAGAGCTATGCCGGTGGTAGTTTGACTACTGGTGGGTCTCCCTTGCCGGACAGGTCTTGACTGAACCGCCAGACAAAGTGCGCCTCACTACAAGAGGCCAGAGGGGGCTCTTATGCGCTGAGGAGCAAACCTCTCTAGGGGAGTAAACCCTGAACGCAAATCCCGGTCCTCCAGGATGGGGGTAAGGCGTGGGGCTAGAAACTCTACCCTGTAAAAACTATGCATGCTAGGAAACCTCTAAATATTCCTCGGATGAATCATGATGGATCATTAAGATGCCGACCTGACAAACGGACACGGACAATGAGTATACGGAAACTAGCGACTGAACTATGAAATAAATGAAATATTGGAAGAGAAAGATATAGTTAGGTTCTCGAAGTCATTGCGACTGTCATGGTTGGGCCATGTTGAAAGGATGGAAGAGTATAGAATGCCCAAATTGTTAATAAATAGCAATATGGAAGGGAGTAGGAGGAGAGGAAAACTACGCAAAAGATGGCTGCAAGATGTTGAAGAGGACCTGAAGACAATGGGGATTGGAATATAGAGAGAGAAAGCAAAAAGGAGAGCCGACTGGGGGCATATAACTGAGGAAGCGAAGGCCCACACCGGGCCTTGGAAGAGAGCATGACCAGAAGAAGAAGTAGAGCTGTGGAAGAAGAAAAATGTTGGTTAATAAAATAAGCAAGTATCAATAGCACCGTAGTCATATATGGTTTGGTATGGATGCATTAAATTAATCAGAAGATAATATAAAATGTGTCATGTTGTTCTCCGCGTAGACAGAAATGATAGGCTACCTCATAAACAAAGGTGAAAGCCACAAAATGTGTCACACTGAGAACACATTGAAACATATTTGGTATTTGGGATGCAAGATGTGTTATTTTTAAATTTTGCATGGGGTAAGTTTTGTCAAATAAGGCGAAAACAGTACCGCAGACTTGATTGTTGTTTGTTCCAAAAGTTGATCTAGCGCTCGTTTTGTGGAATCGAGCGAAAACAGATGAGCTGACCGGATTTTCCTAAAATGTTATCAGCCACTCTTATCTTCCGTCAACACCACGGGAAATTCGCCGTAACGTGTGAGGATATAAGTCGGAGAACAAGGAAAAAGGGCGTATCAATTGCGCGAGTAGGTTAATACCACCGTGATGGGGATACCGATTGTACGAGTCCTCCGACGTAGTACATCACGATGATAAACATCACTTAACGTCACTCGTGTTTGTGGACTCTTGACGATGTGAGCAAATTTGCTGAGGTTTGAATCAGGCGCTTTGGTTAAGTAAAATTGGGCTAGCACCACAAACATCCTTCTTCAATATCCAGTGACATGTAAAATTAATCGTTAATCTCTAAAAAAACCTTGTGTTTTCTTAGCGTATTTTTTTAAGAAGCGATTGAAACGTGAGCTAATCTAATCAATATTCTCAATCCTAAACTTTAAGTACAATACTCTACCTATTTTTACCATAAGTATGGGTCATACCATCTCAATTCAAAAAATGATTGTCCCTTAGGGTCTCCGAGCTCAAACGAAATACCCTAGAACCGTTTTCAGAAAAAATTGTGATTCATGTGAATTTTAATTTTTTCACACTTTTACTAAAAATCCGTGCCTTGAATCGTATTTTTCCTTATATATACATCTTATACGTTCTCCTAGTTGTCGTAAAGCATTAATGCATGGCTTATATCAAAACTTAAGCCTTTTTCTTAGATTTTTCCTAATTTAAATCGGTTTTGTTATATTTCCTATTTTTGTTTATGCCCACGATTATGATTTACATCATACAGGTATGAAATAGTAAAGATCATAGTACTCTATACTGTTTCTGAGAATAAATCTCCAACATATCACTCATAGGTGAAACCATACTATTTATGCTCATAGTTTTAGTGAGGAAATACTCTTCAACGCTGGCCCATATATTTGATTCGACATTAGGGTAGAATTATCAAAAACCTTCAGCACTTGGACAACCTTATTTTGCTATGCAGTAGTAAACGTCCACCATAATAAATCCTTTAAATAATGTTACAATATCCATGTGGTTTTTATCTACCGAATAGGAGTCCAATTCATCAAGTAGAAACATTTATTGGCATGATGAAAAAAACCTCTTCGCGACTGTAATATAAATATAGTAAGAAATGTCCTGAATATTAGATGCTGGAAAGAACGCTAAAAGGAGCCCACTTCATGAAACAGAAACTTGACAACTTGGGTGGACGAAACAAATATCACGTCGCGATTTCGTGACGTCGCCAAGGTATTATTTCGCCTCCTCGGATTTGGTGTAATATAGCACGGCGGAAGTCACAGAATTGGAACAGGCATAATTTTTAAAAGGGAATGACGCCGGCCTAACACAACGCTCCAAAGTTATAGAATAGCCCCCATAAATTCATTGGCTTTATTTTCAAGAATATTTTTTATCCATTGTTATTTTCAGTGTGCTTCAATGCGGTATTGACTGCCAGTAATACCTACTGCAAAATCCTCTCATATTTTCGTCGATGAATTGAATAATTTATACGATTGTCACAAATATGTGAGGAAGCAGCAACAGAGCGTAGCTTACGTTATAACGTAGGCTACGAACAGATATTCGTGGCTGCTGAAGTAAACAGAGAGCGGTCTATTTCGAGCTTTGAGGTTATGACAGTTAAGTTAATACTAAGAGAAAGAGTAATATTGAAGTATTAATAATAATATTGTATCTACTTTTCAGGTTTTGAATATAATTTTTAAATATTCCGTCCGTTGAAGTGTCTTCATTTTCGTTTCCTCCATTTCAATAACATTGTTTTCGGGAATTGTTTCCCTCAACAACACAAAACCAAATAGCGGGTATTGGTCTAGATCATAGAGTTATTAAGGTACTATATACTCTAAGGTCTAGATACACTAGCTCTGTCATATTGTCATCAAACCGTGGGTAGAGATTGGAGTGATTGTTGCCAAACTACCGGACTGCAAGGTTAACGATCGCTTACCCAAGGTCCCCCACGTGTATCCGGCGTTCAGGAGTTCCTGCCCGGTGTCGTATGGCTTCGGGAACACGGGCAGTGTGATGAAGGCGATGATGCTACCCGTGTAGAGGGCGCTCACGATGACCGTGAAGGCCCAGTAGAAGGCCACGAGGAGGCGGAGACCCTCGGTACCCACGATGACCGACATCATCACCTCCTCCAAGGAACTCACCCTGGAAAGAATGGAGCCACGGCTGATGCAACGAGAACCCTTCCCAATCCTTTGTGCTTTAAAAGATATATGGGTTTCGGTAAGGCGGCCGCAATGGAGACTCGATTCAAGAAAATCACTGCTTAGTCCCGAAACTCTGACTATTCTAATGTAAAAATCCAGTGCGCTTTGATTCTCGTGAAGTTGGTGTAACGGGTGTAACCCTAGGGTTACCAGATATATTGAGATCATTGTGTCACAAAAGTGATGAACATGCAGGACAAAAGTGAGGCATTTTGTTTCAAAAGAGGCGCAAGAGGAAATATATAGTACTTCTTAAAATGGCACAAGAGGAAAACAGCAGTATTTCTCCAAAAAAGATTACTATTTCATCGTATAATTTGCATCTCACTGTCACCATGCGTTTTTCGATCCTTTTTCCTTACATATCTTTAGTTTATTACAACTCTTCCGCAACCTCTAGCAGTTGTAAGTGTAGTTTCGTGAATGGAATTAATCGTACTGCAGTGCTGGTACCTTCTAAAGATTTTACACAAAGTGGGAACGTATCGAAGGCAAGAATTCAGCTAAGAAAAATAAATTTTGTACACTTTTCCCATTGTCCGGAGAGTTACGGAGAGGAATCAATATCCCTGCCAGACGCCCTTAAAATTAAGGACATGTCTGGGGAAAATCAGAAGTTTGGTAAACCTAGGCAAGTCGCAGTGAGTCATTATTGGGTGAGCTTCGTAAAAATGGTTGAAGTTGAAAATTTAGCGCTTCAAATCTCATTTCCTTGTGTATATGAAATCAACTGAAAAATTTAACACTGGTTGGTAGCTCTCTAGTTATTGTAACTAACTTCATAATTAGAGGTAATCTACCGATTAAGGTAAGTTAGGATGAACATAGATAATTTCTAACAGATCCTCTCAAACTACTTTCACCCACAGCTTCTGTTATTTGCTTCTTCAGATCAGCATATTACCTACTTCCCTTCATCCCATTCAAAAGGCCTATCATTTTTCTCCACATTCCTTTTGATAAATACCCTACCTTCTCGAACGGTATTCGGCATACAATCACCTTTTATTACCGGCTAAATCCGCTTAATCCACCTCCTTATAATTCTCTGTAGCAGTATTATCCCATGTCTTAACCTACAATGTCCATCACTTCTCAGTTTGCCCTCCTCTTCGTTTACTCGAACACCTCCAATGTATTCTTATCCTATTTCCTCAGGGTTCAGGTTCCTACTCCGAAAGTACTGTCATAAAGTATACTCTATGGTACTATACATATCGCTACACTCCATTTCACACTCCTCTCCATAGGGACGGCTCCAGACCAGAGGTTGGGGGGTACCAGCGGCTCTTGGGGTATGGAATACCCCCCAGGAAAAGGGGGGTTTGTGAGTCTCGTCCCGGAAATTCGTAACAAACTATGTGCAACATGGCGCGTTATAAGTGGTTTGGAAGTAAATTTTTGCCTTTTAAGAAGATCCAATTTTTACTAAATGCATATTTCCCTTTTAGATTACCATCAAGTTTCGACTAATTCCAAAATTATTTTGATTTACATTCGCATTTAGTTTGTAGTTTTAAAAAGTTTTAGTTTATACAAAATTTAACTGGATTTCACCGTAAAATAAGCAAACCTTCAAAAATAAAAAAGCAACAAAATAATTTAGGCTTTTAATTTAAGGTCTATGACAAAGAAATATGCCAGGTTTGGGGGGGGGGGGGCAGTTGCCCCTGCCCCTTTGGGCCGCCAATGCCTCCTCAGCCTTTTCCTCACACCCTTGCATGGGGTTCAGATCAATAGTTCTCCACTCTTAGGGAACGCCTCCTTCGTCAACGCTGTTCTCCTAGTATCTTTTCTACGCAGCCTATTATTCTCATAGACAAATTTAAAGTTGCTAAACTTGTCTGCAGGTGTAAGTTGTGGCCCCATTATTTTTATTAATAGCCTCGCATTATTTATTCCAGAAAAGTTATTTCTCTGGTTTTCTCATGATTTATCTCCATTCCGTATTTTTTACACCATTTTCTGGTGCTTGTTACCTTTAGTGTAAGCCCATGGCTCACCAGCATACTAGCGTCTGGTTTTTAATCATTATTCCAGTTGAAATCTAGGTTTTCAAAAAGATATCGAGCATGCATCTTTTTGCGTCCATCCGTTGTGATACGTCATACCTTCAAGGGCCGTTAAAACATAGAAAATGAGAGGCTGTATTCTTATTTAATACATGAGTATTTTATCCTATAGCAATTTCGTCGATTCCGCCGTTTTTTTCTGTTAAACCAACGTATTCACTCTTATTAAGTCAAAGGTATTTCTCAATAAGTGTTGAGAAAAGTATAGGAATGAGTGAGTGTTTATATTCAGATTTCTACTGATTTTTCTTACCAAAATATTGATGAAGCTTTCATTCGTGGGCAGATACTCAAAGCGGGCCTATAAGTACCGAATTACAATAAATATAACCGATATATTTCATATGTGACCTCGTTTTTCCATCCGTATTTTCAGATTGAGTTCATTTAACGAAAAAAAATATCGAGGTAAGGTTTTAATTTTGCAGGTATGCAGTAATAATAATAATAAAAGGGAGAGAAATTGGCGGTAGCTGGACGCCTTCTCCAAGGCGCCCACGCTCCACATTTCACGCTGTGTCCCAATTCTCTCCCACTCCGTCTTCCCTTCAAAGGGTAGGGCGGTGTTCCTCTTTATTGTTATAAATTTCAATAATATTTGTGGTACCTATTATTTAACCCCCAATTTTCTACATTTTACTTTTTTTAACAATTGGTTAATATATTTTTAGAGTAGTTCAAGTATCAATGTTTTTCATTACATTTAATTTTACTAAGTGTACGGAGAAAATAGGCGGAATTAACTTGCTAATAGCTAATTTATCACCATCCTAACAGCTCATTTAAGTTTTCACTCCTAGGCCTCGACCACGATACGAGTGGTGGGCGGCGGGAGTGCGATATTCCACAGAGGAGAAATCATTCGCGTTGACCGGGATTCGAACCCGGATCCCTCGATTCCGCGCCGAGTGCTTTCGAAGGTTTGAATCCCGGTAAAGGCGAATGATTTCTCCTCTGTGGAATATCGCACTTATGTGCACTTGCGGGTGACTCCGTAAAGGTAAATACCATGGCTAGTCCTGGTATCCTCAAAATTGGTCAACGGGCACCATCTCTTATTGGTACATATAAATGTGTCATCCACACTGAAGGTGATAAGCTGTCTGGCATAAATTTCTTTTCAGGTATTTGAAAAGCATTCATTTTAGGCAAAATTTTTCTGAGTACCAAATTTTTTTACCTTAAATTTCAATCCTTATAATAATATCTACACTTCCATAATATTAATAATGTATGTATACATAATTTAAAGTGGCTTATCTTAGAATCACATTAACCCCTTTGCTACACTGGTCTTTTATTCCCATATGCGATGAGATTTCAGAAATATCACCCAGTGAAACAAAATAATGAAGTAGGTACGTGGAGTTTTAAATAACGTAAATTAAACGTGACGAGACATACTTGTCATAAGCTTAGAAAAATAAGTAAGCCAGGGGGTTACATGCTTAACAGTCACAGTTAAAGGGTTTAACTTTAAATTCCACACTCGGAGGATTCTTTTAATCCCATGCAATGATTATTTTTTTATTCCTGTTGATATTCAACGAGCAACATCTTCTAGTACTTCTATGTAATGTAGCATTGCACCGATTGACAATTGTAGTCTTTAATGGACGAAGGATCCCTCAAAGCAATCACGTTTTCATTAATACTCACCACGATGCCTTGGACCCTCTTCTTAAACTATCCGGTGTCCACCGGGGCCATTGCGAACCCCGTCTTGACCTCCCAATAGCCGACGATACCCTTTCTTCCTCTTCCTTCTCCTTCAGCTGCTCCACTGTCACCCCGACAGATCTCCATCCCTTAGACAGCGTGAAGGCGTTCGTGAAGGTCCCAAAGACGTCCCAGAAGGCGTCGTGGAGGAACAGGATGACGTGAACTGTTTTTCGTACGACCCACTTGATCGTCCGGAAGGTCGCTCGGATTGTCCTTCCGATCCGGTTCAGAATACTCTCTTGGGTTCGGGTGTGGTCGACGGCCGACCGGGCTGCGGAACGCGGTTCAAGGTAGGAGAAGAATCTACTCGTAGACGAGAGCAGGGCGAGCGGGATGGAGCCGAATAGGTAGGCCACGGTCAGGGCGAGCCAGACCTTCCAGTGGAAGGGTCCCATGATGGCTCTGTGTCGCGGCAGGGCCAAGGAGGCCTGAGTCACGAAGGTCCCGCAGTCGTGAGAGTGCGGGTAGACGGATCGGACGTCTGAATCCGAGACCTCGGTCTCCGGGGTCAGGTGGACCCCCCCGATGCCCAGGTCGGCCACGCCAGCCGCCAACTGTCGGAAAATGATAAAAGTTTAAAGTGTCAGGCGACAATTTGTGGAAATATATGGCAGATAAAATTATCACAAAAACACTTTGTAAATTTCAACATAATTATTTCATTAGTGAAAATCAACTTCCACAAAGTTGAGCCGAAAATAGTTGAGCACATTTCCACATAATGTTTATTCAACCGACTTAGGTTTTGACAGACATTTGCCATGATCAAGGCCTTCATGGAAGTGGCTTACAAGGTATCTCGTATAACTAGTAGAAGACTCTCCATCCCTATCATTACCCCAACGAGCCATCGCAGGGGCGTTATGACAATGGACAATGGATCGAGTTCCTCGATATTTTTATGCTGGTGCATGGGAAGAACAGTTTATACCTATCAGTTCGGCTGCGTATCTCTCTTATTTTGTCGCTTCAATCGCATATAGTGCGGGGTTAAAATGATATTGTTTTGTGTTAGGTACCCGGAAACTAGCATGATTTGAATTTGTCAAGTAATCTTAGCCTGGCGTGTAGACTCCGAGACTCTACCGGCTTCCAATATAGTCCTTTCATCTGCTTTGTTACCCTCTATGATCACTGGAAGCAACTTTTAACAAAGCGTGAGGGTTTCCTTGGTATGATATTCGGCATATTAAATCTTTCTATTCTGGTTCCCATAATCTCGCGGCGTGCTCATGATGTGGCCTTACCAGAGTAAAGAGTAGCAAAATTGCTCTCATTCACCTTTTAATCCGATTACCTTCTCACTATTCGCTTAATAAATCTCATATGAATCTAGTCATCTACTTCTGTCACCTGAGAAAGGAGCAACCAGTGCACTCTTTTGTGACGCCATGAAGAAAAGTGTAGGTGGGACAATTTTTCCTTCATTCTCCATTTTGCATTGAGTTAAGTACCTTATATGACGAGAAACTGCTAAGATAATAGCTGTAGTAAAATGGAAGAGAAATCATCCTTGTTGCAAAAACACGACCGTCTAATGTGGATATCGTTATGTAGTTTTCTGATGGCTACTATGACCGTGAGATCACTTTCTTTAGCCATCCAGGTTTTGGACATATTTGATGGAAATGGAGTGTGCCTAATGTCTAGGTGAATGCGATCACAGTCTATCTTGATATTTTTTCTTTCGTCTTTTCTCGATCGGGATAATTAGTTGCATACATTTAGATGGCGAGGATCCATTATTATCTTATTATGACTATGTTAATTGATATTTTTTTTATTTCCCGAAATATCCGATAATTATCACAACGATGGTATATCGCCAATGCCTCAATATTTTTACATCGAGAAACAGTACTTTTGGGGAAGAAGAACCTTCAAATGAACATTTACTTCACGTTATATCCTTTCGGGGCTGGCACAATCCAAGTCCCTTATTGGCTGTAGGATCAGGAAACTAACTTTCTTTTACGGATAGCCTCCATACCGTCCCACTAATACGTACTTACTACATTATCTATCTCGGCATTCATAGATTGATTCAGACATTCTCACTTCTTTTGAAAGAGACTGTGAGACGCCCAATTCTTCGCCAAGGCAGTGTCTTCGACCACATCCGTCACCTCGGTATACTCCTTCCTCTCGCACCACCTGTTAGACCGTTTTGCTATTCTACTCACGGTTATTTTCTCTGTTGGTGGCTAAGCTATGGAGGTGTCTTTCACCTGCTCATGAGCATCTAATGCTTATAATTATATGGCCCAACAATGCCTCATCCTGCTTCTCATATTTTTACCCCGGCACTTACTTCTGAAGCACGTGCTCCATTCTCACTGCGTTTGGCCGATATTCTTATCCTTATCGCTATATCGATATATTGCTTACTCTAGCTTACCCACGTTTCGCCTCCATAAAATGAATTGAATGAGCGGTAAGCCTTTTACCCTCACCATTTTCGCTTTCGTACAAAAATTTATTTAAGTGAGGAAACTTTTACAAAACCACATAAAACATTACACAAAACCACGACCCGGGTTTCGACGGCTGAGCGTCATCATCAGGCGATCAGAAATATAAAGCTATCCCTCATCAGTCAGTGTCGGGGAGGATAGTGGGGTGAGGGGGACGGGAATGGTCAACAAAAGAGGAAAGGATAGGGGAATTGGTGGGCAGCGAGCATTCATTTAAAAGATTAACATCTGAGTCAACATTTCGTTTTAAAATTTCGTGCTGTTCAAATGCATTTAGCTCACGTCGGTTATTAGTAAAATGCAGTACTTTAACTTTAAAATCACTTTCATGGTCACAAACCCTCACCCCCCTATCCTCAACCCCCCCACTGACTGATAGTATATAAGGGATTGCTTTACATTTTTGATCACCCTATGATGACACTCAGCCGTCCAAACTCTGGTCGTGGTTGTGTGTAATTTTTTATGTGGTTTTGTAAACGTTTCCTCACTTTAATAAATTGTTGAGATGGAATACCACAAAGTTTCCGAAGATTACGTTTTATTCTTCGTACAAAAAGTTGAATTAACAGTAATCCTTTTCCCCCTCCATTTTCGCTTTCGTACAATAAATTCAATGAGCAGTAAGACTTTTCTCCCCGCCATTGTCGATTTAATACAATTGATTGAATGAGCGTTAAGCCTTTTCCTCCCCTATTTTTTCTTTCATACAAAAATTGAATTAACAGTTAACCTTTTCCCATCAATATTTTCGCTTCCAAACAATAAATCGAATGAGCAATAAGCCTTTTCCCCAGACCATTTTCGATTCCATATGCCTTAATTGCTTGGGCGGTAACAGCAGCAAAAAAGAAGATTGGAAGTATGGAATTGTGGTGTTCCTGAATCGGATATCGGGTATTGGATAGCAAAGATGAAGAATTCCCACAAAGATTGAAGAGAAAATATGTTTTATGACAAATATGCGTAATGGAGAAGACTTACGAACGCGATGAAAACGTCCTGAGATATATTAGCCCTTCAAGGATGTATATAATATAATGCGGGCGCTATCAGTGCGATGTATTGCTTATGGAGCCAGAGCAAACTCATTGTGACGTGAGACACTGTAAGATTCGTAGTTTTTGCTTGGTGGACTGTACCCCGCGAAATGTCATAATTAAATTGCTCTCAAAACTGGTGTTAGAAACTGTGGTGGTCAAGCTAATATGAAATCCTGATTTTCTCTACAGCATTTTATTTCTATTACAATGGAGAGGAAGGCTGATTTCGGTTTCACTGCCACGAATTAATGAGACGTGCATACGAAGAGGGCCCGCCCGCATTTTTCCGTCTTTCGGACACCCGTACTCAGTTTCATGAAAAATTTCGGGATTGCAAATTATTTCATCCCAAAATGTTGACACTTATAACGTAGGCTTTCCTGGCTGTATCGAATGACTTTCCATGTCTGATGTCATGCGCCTCTAAGTTGCTTAAGATAACTATTGCATGGTTGATGTAGACAGCTATCTCTAACTGAAGGCGTACCTAGTCTAATCTTAGTAATTACAGACATAGTCTATCCAATTAACTGTCTTTTGGAAAAATGATAAAAGGGAAAATTGATGTGCAGAATTACCGAAGAAGATCAATGATGGAATGTTACAGGCAAATTTTGAAGGATGTAGGACACAACCAATATGAAGGATTGTTTAAAGCCGTTTACTTGAAAGGAGAGAATAGCCGAGAGCTGTAGCTAACTAATCTTTGTTGTTCTTAATAGATATCCAAGTAATAAAATCATGGTTTTCGATAGGAGGCAATTTCTTGCTACCAAAAACTCCTTTAAATAATTTTCAAAGCTTTTCATCACTACCACTTTGTATGATGCCATTGTAATCTTTTAAAAGATTATTTAAATCCGTATTTCCCTGTGATTTACATTTTCTTCCATTTTTTTCTCACTTGAGAATTTAATCTCGCCTGATGCATCACACAAAGGTCCTTGCGCTGATAACGAAATGAAAAATAAATAATACTATTTCCACCCTGATGATGTCGAATATTCGACTAAACCTAGTCGTAATTAGATAAAAGTTCTGTAGGAGGATACATTTTTTTCCTTGGCGTTATTTCGTTGATTCGACAGAAATGAATTATACTTTTTATTCGTTTGTAAAGCTCTAAGCGTACCATTTTGCTTTTTCAAAAGTAGCACTCGCTGTCTTCAAATATATGTCACAGCTCTTTCTAGTACCATTTGGGATCCAAGTCATCATAAGTGTATCTGTATACTCTCATGCATACTGGTGTTCTGTATTGTTAAAGAATCTATATGGTTTTTCTATATCATGGTTAGACACGTGATTTGAATTATAATAAATGTGAAGGTTAAGTAAGGAGGTGAGAATATGCCAAGTTAGCTCTAAGAAAAATACTTTTTTGGGACACTCAATTACAGTCAATGATGTCATTGTTTTTTTCTACATCTTTTGCAAACCCATTGACGATTTTTCCTTAAGAAATGTGTACTTCTTCCGCGATAAGAGTTGTTTGATTTGTCCCAAATGTGCTCATACTATTATTCATTATGTGCTTTACTATTATTCTAATTTTCTCCGTCAATGTCTTCAGTGACCGAAAGAGAAATCATTTTCCACTAGTCTAGTCATCATTTTGCGGCTAGTTTTCGGCACTGTTGGATTATGTTTTCTGAAAATATTACAAATATAAAAAAACGAGGCACTAATAACGATGATCCACCTTTTTCGCTCGATAAGAAGATTTGATTAAAACATAGCGTTGAATGCTGGCTATCAAAAGGAATCATCCTTCATGAAAATATAATTTGAGTAGAAATAAAGAGATGTTGTTGATTTACACCACATTTTGTATCTTCGGTTTAAGAATATTCAAATAATTAGTAGTGAATTCAACTAAAATCATCAAGAAACTATTTCAACCCTTGATCGACGACCAGTTCATTCGCACGAGAACAATAGTCTGTTTTGAATCAGGCAAAAGTCATTAATTGAAATCTTAGTTAAATAATATTATTGATTACAATTGCAAGCTAAATATATTAATTTCTAAGTATATGTGACGGGAATTTTTCATTAGCCCTCACACTTTCCCGATCATCTCCTTTTGCGCGTCATTTTATTTTTTAAGTCAACTCTGGAATAGTTGGACCTCGTCCATATTTTCCTTTGATATTTATTGGAACTAAATGTTTAATTACTGAAAAAATCCTGTAGCCGGAAAAAAAATGTTTCATGTGGTAACTTCAATCTTTTGCTGGCGACAAGTCCTTCGCAGTGTATAGGATATGATGTATTAATATTCTTCACGACAGGTCATTGAGCGTAATCACGAGGCACGGAACTTAGGACAAAACTAAATTCAAGGTCGCTCTCCGACTGTCTGACTCAAAACATCGCCATATTCTTTAGTGGCTCTCGGGATGACGACGCAGTGGCCTCGATGAGCTTGACTTTGAAATGAAAATCTTTACTACGCCTGTCCTCTACTAGTAATTTGCGGTCACTTTCCGCGCAGCTGCGATCAAGCGGAGGAGACATCCATTGTCAGTTTGATCTATCTGCTGCTCTTGATAAAATAAAGTGAAATCGAAATTGGCCCTCATTTAGTGAATTACTCCTGAAATTTTTAGTCTCCAGGAAGATCCCACTCAAATAAGTCAGGAAACATGACTTCAATGAGCTTATTATTTGGTTGGTAATCCTCACCCATTTCTCCGGAAGGATTCTCCAATCATCAGTTTGCAATTATTATTGGCAAACGGATTTTTTTCTAATTACTTACCAAGCTTATTCAAAATTTTTCTGTGATCTCTTCTGAAAATGTCTTTTTTTCCGCCACCCAGTGTTATAATAATTTTACCCCTAGATGAATGCAATTCATGTATACATATCTGTATTTAGGAGGCATTTCTTCCCTGACCAATTTTATGAAGGGGTTAGGGTAAGGCAGTGCCAACAACCATTTATAATGTCCTCATGCTATTTACACTTTCATTGGAAACATTAAAAACTGGATTACAGTTTCTTTGCGAGTAACAACAAACCTATACCTACTTGTGGTCAAATTTGAAATATTTTGGATAAAATAATTCTTATAAGCATGATCAATGGATTCACACAAGCTATATTGTCTATTTATCTCTAAATTACCAAAATTTTACTTTGAACTACCTTATCCCAACCGTCTTTTAATGTCATAGCACGTAGCTGAACAATGTTTCCCAAAAAAGTAAGATAAGTAAATGTTTGCATTCAGACTGAATCCTGCGAATTATTTTTGCAGCTATGTAATTCTACAACTCAGGCGGTTTTATGTATCGCATGCTTAAATGAATTATTATTTAGGTAATCTACCGGCTAAGGTATGTGTTAGTGGAATTGAGTAAAATTCTCTAAATTTTTACATACAATTATTATACATGCATATCTGGCTACAACTCGGCCAATATCAAGTTGATTTCGCTGAAACTTGCACGCAATCTTTATCCGAGTGCAATTCAGCTACTTGTGATGTTCCCTGTCTCTGAATCGACGTGGAAGCTGCAGAACGGGGTGACCCCGCACACGGAGGTCTCAACGGTGATTACGCATTGGCTAAAACATAGATCCAAAAAAAAAAAGAAAAAGAAGTATATAAAAATTGACACTGTCAAAAAATCCACAGATGGTGGGAAAAATCAGAAAAATCATGAAAAGAAGCGCACGTTGTGGCGCATTAAAAAATCGCTTTGAAGTTCCATCGTTGCTTTCTTCTGCTTGACCCCCCCACCCCCGGTTCAGGTACCGGCCCTCATTACGCTGGTAGGTATTTATTAAAAATATGAGCCTCAAAATCTACCTGCGCCTGTATGACAATGCCGAAAGGGAATTTTTAGATTGCAATGCGATTTCACGCAGTAATCGCTGTCGAACTTCCATTTCTCTAAGTACCTCAAGAACTGAATGGGTGATTAATATAATTGTCATCGAGTGGCAGAAAATTTATGAGCACTGCACGTCTATTCATTAAAACACTATTGTCAGAACTATTAATTTCGAATTATGGAAAATGGAATGAAATTATGGATAAAGTTCGAATCAGGGATGTTCATGTATCTTCCAACGTAAACGAGATCCTGCGTGCTTCTTCATCTCAAAAACCCGAACACCAGTTCAGAACTTTTTTAACTATTGCCTTTCGACGTATTTATTCGGATCTATAACCTTCCATTTCCTAAGTTGTGAATCCATTAGATATCATGAATGAACTCGCTTCAAAGATGATATTTTTTCCGCCACATACTACTGGCGTCTATTGTTGAACTTCGCCAACTTCTAAAGTGAGACTCCATCATGCGATCCACGTGAGTGTATTGATCCATCGAGGGTTCTTCTGAGATGGAGCAGAGGTTATGCATCTCGGAATGCCTCTGACGTCCGTTAGCGGGCCAAGAAAGGTCACTGCTACCCGGTCGCTACTCATTAAACAGGCCGTTTTAAAGTTTTATCGTTGTCCATGAATGCTTGAGCTTATCCCTTACTCTTTTAATTTCATTCAACAAAATATTCAAGCCAATTCAACAGACCACTTTGAATGCTGGATTGAAAAAAACATATATTGTACTCGAGTACTTTAGATCAGATGTTCCCAACTTGTGGTACTCGTGCCCCTATTGAGTATGAGGTTGTTGAATTATGAGTTCGCGGGAAAAGCTAATAATGGGAGTGTGTTCACTTATTGCAAAAGGTTCAACATATTTCAATATCGATGAGTACGCTAAGGGGAAATGGCTCTGGTAAAAATCTTTTACAACTGATTTTATATAGTTTTGAAACTAATGTTGAAGTTTATATACCATTTGCAACTGATCTGTACTGATTTTCATTATAATTTTTCTAAATGCACTCTTTTCGAACTGATTAAATTGTGTAGCATCTCATTTTTACTTGATCTGTTGTACAATTGATTTTCTGGTAAAATATCTCTTTTGCAACTGATTAGAAGCTTATTTTTAAAGGGCTTCTTTGCTATTTCATTTGTACCGATTTTCTTTTGCTTCAATTTGCAGAAGAATTGCTAATTGTTTACAGATGAGTGCAAATAAAGAGTTTCAAATCAGTTTTTAATAAGGTGCAAAAGATACCTGAGTAGCAACACAGGAGTGCGAAAGTCGAATTTGGTTGGGAACACCGGCTGGCACAGAGTATATTCTAAGAAGTTGATCCGTATGCTATTTCATGTAATGATTAACGTGCGCATCTACCATATTCCTGGCAAGTTACTCTGGCGCAAAGATTGAAATTCTCACCGCGCGGACAGTGATTTTTGGCAAATAATATATGCTTGTAATTGGTGCAAAAAGGAAGCATTTTGGAACTTATCCAGTAAGACCTAACATAAATCATTGATTGGCGGCTGAGAAGAAGAGATAGTAACTACGATTTAAAGCGAATGGAAGAGGAAACTATTAACTACATTACGCACACTAAGGAAGAAAAGATCCAGATAGATTACTAGTCATGCCTTGAGGCACTGTAAAATCGTAAAAAAAAACGATAGAAGGGAAAGAATAAGCCAAAGTACCGTGAGGATGACAGGTGGATAAAAACGTTAGCCAGGTAAAACGGGACATGAAACATAAGAGCTATCAGATTATTAAAAAATTAGCATGTGATAAGAGAGAGTGACTGTAGGCAGCCAATCATAGGGTGAAATGAGTCATAATGACGGAGCTTAGTAAAAGAAATATTTTCGTCTGCTATTGCCCTGATGGACATCTGAAAATTGACTGAATACGTTGTTATGTAGGTGAGTGCTTTAAGTCAAGCAATTCCAGGAATCAGTATTAGAAGTTAACTGAATTCTTACTCGCAATTCGGATAATTTTCAGTTATGTTCGATTAAAGAGTTCTTGTGGGAATTAATGAATACGAGATAGACTTAAAACCATAGCATTAGCATAAACGTAGGAGGGCACACACTGGAGCTAGTTGAGCATTTTAATTACTTGGATAGCACGCTAGAAGAAAATGGGGATAGTATAAAAGGTATTGGAAGGAATTTAGCGCCTGTGAAAGAAGCGTTCAGTAATAGAAGGGAGCTGATAACAGGGACCTTGAGTGAGAACATAAAGAAGAGGTTGGTGAAGAGCATGATATGGAGTTTCGCGTTGTACGGGCCAGAAACATGGACTCTTGGAAAAAAAAAGCAGAGAATGGGCTACATAGGTTCGAGATGTGGGTGTGGAGGAGGATGGGAAAGGTACGGTTGACGGAAAGGAAGATAAACGAGGAAGTATTGTTGGTACGATTGGTGAGGAAACGAGACTTCTAGATGAATTTAGGATGAGGAAAAGTAGGTGGATGGAAGAGGTAATGAGGGGCGAAGGGTAGCTTAATGTCGTGATAGAGGGGAGGATGAAGGGTAAGCAGGGAAGGAAGAGATTAGGTTTTCAGACGGGATGAAGAAGGGTAGGACGCACGCTGAGAGATGAATAAAGGAATGTTATAGGTAAATGGGGCCCAGCACATTAAAAAAACTAGAGGAATTTTATACATAAGAAATAAACGTGAAGCTGAATCTTCATTTGGCTACAGATCTTTTTTAGTTGCAAAATAAAATTAGAAATAGTGGTTTTATGTTATTAAAAAAGGTACCAATAGAAATAAAGATTCTTATTCCTCCAATCGAATTTTGTATTCCGGTCGAAATTCCGAAATATTTGCTAAAATGTATCGATTTTTCGCAATATTTTAGCGTTTTTGAGTCATCGTCCCCGTAGCGACCATGCTCATTGCTTTAGTCGAGATTCCGTGTATATCCATTAACTTCAATAATTTTTTGCTCTAAATAAGATATGTAAATGAAAATATTTTAAATGATAAATCGACATTTTATTGTTACTATTAAATGGTAAAATGTTAGTCGATTTAATCGAAAAATTTGACGTATTACGCAGTCACGCGCAGTTTTGATTTTTTTCCTTCCCGTTGATACTCAACGGGCACCTTCACTAATTAATAATAATTGATATTAGCCACTTCGTTCCACGAAATGCGCGAGAATGAGAATTCTTTCATATAAATCCAACGGATAAAATTTTTTCATAATTTACTTTCACTGATTTTAAGTCGATTGGCTCATTATTTTTCAGTCATTCCGGTGCCTTCATTAAGAACACATTCAGTATAAAGCGGCGGTTTTGTGAGAATTCTGTAAAGGCACGATGCTCTCACTAAAGCACACAATACACTTACAAATTTAGGAGGGAGACATCTGAAGGTTAACCCTCTAAATATTTCCATCTACGGAGAACCCTGCAAGCCACCTCAAGAGGGTGTGTGGTAAAAATTCCTCCATGTCTCCGAGAATAAACTCCATTACTTCATTGAAGCTTTCGCGGTTCATTTTGATCTATAAAACTATTCCGGTGTATGCCGCGTGTTATTCGGTGTCAGCCCGACGTTTTGTGAACCCTGCTGGCCACCTCTTCAAGGGAAATAAATGCTAACAGCCGGTGTTTTCCTCATGTAAGTATCATTATCTGTAAGTGATTCGAGTGGGAGAGGAGGCAAGGGCGTATCCAGGAGGGCGGGGCAAGGAGGGGCAGCTGCTTCCCCCCCCCCTTCCAACGTGGAAACATTTTGTGGAATGTATGTGAAAAAAATTTTGAATGAGGCACAGGAAGCGCCAGACATCATTGAAGTTTTAAAAAAGAGCGAATTGTTTTTCCCGACCATTATAAAGGCGATACTGATATTATGCTTTCACTGCCCTGCACAACAAGCACTATTGAGCGCTCATTCAGCACCCTTCGCCGAATTAAAACATGGCTAAGATCAACTATTGGTGAAAATAGGTTACGTGAGTTAGCAATGCTAAGCATTCACCGTCAATGGGTTTTCGCAAACAAGGAGCAATTACTGGAAACTGTAGTTTAAGAAATTCGCAGCTAATCCTCGCAAATTATTGTTCAAAAATTCAATTTTTAATAAATGGTGTTCACTATTCTCCCTTTTGTTATTATATATTATTGCATGTCACTCCCTCCCCTATGAGGTTGAATTCAGAAAGCCGCCCCCCCTTCAGTTTTGAGATGGATACGCCCTTGAAAGGAGGAATAGGGGCGGTAGGACTAGAAGATGAAGGGGAAGGTAGAGAATTTGGGTCCCACATGTACTTGCTTTTCGGGAACACCATCTCTATTGAAATTGTGTTTATTTTTCTAAGTCTCTGATTAGCACGCGACATACACCCAAATAGTTTCATTACTCAATATCCAAGATGTACCATTCCAGGATACTCTAGGGCAGCGGTTCTCAACCTGTGGGTCGCGACCCCTTTGGGGGGTGGAACGACCCTTTCACAGGGGTCGCCTAAGACCATCGGAAAACAGACATTTCCGATGGTCTTATGACAGTTTTCATATTTCCGGGGGTCACCACAATATGAGTAACTGTGTTAAAGGGTCGTGGCATTAGGAAAGTTGATAACCACTGCTCTAGGGTATGCCATTCCAAGATATACCATTTTAGGCAGAAAAAAATAGAGGCATATGAAGAGAACTAATCGGTCGAACAAATAAGAAGAAACGAAAGTAGGTTATTTGATCAACTGGGAAGAAATCCAAACAATATGCTACCTACGGCCTCAGTTGTTATTATTCTGTACTTCTGTTATTTTATTATTCTTCTATTATTCTGTTCATAATTAAAAAGAATACCTACCTACATATTAAGTTCATATATGTAACCATAAATGTACCCACAGTTACTCTCACGCACTCGAGGATAATCCAAATATATCGGTTATAAAACCTGAGCATAACTTGATTTTAAAGTATTTTAGGTTAAAAATAACAGGCTAACCTAATATCGGTTCTTCCCTCATAACCGCCCATCTTTAAATCCTACTTTTTTGGCGCCAACATCGCTCGAACCCATGCAAATTCTCCTCCAATAATAAACCTTCCGCAAAATTCACTTAATTTTACGAATAAAATACGAACTAATACGTAAGGAGTATAGTTAACTGGGAATTCAGACCCATATTTTAATACGATCCATCATCAACAATAGGTGCGTCATCTACTCGGACATACTGTTGGCGCGAAAATTATGCGACCCTGAGTTTTAGGCCAAATATATAGGGAATGCCTTGGCCGATTGTAGTGAAAAAAAATTCGACGCGTAGCCTCTTTTATTTTCCGTAGAATGGTTGTAAATTACGTTTTTTTTTCATTTCTGTCGAAATGATGAAGCTGTTTTTATTTCTATCACATTTTAGAAAAGCGGGTTCAGCCAGCGACGCGGACTCGCGAAGCTCAATTTCACCACCAGTGAGTCACACGACGCTAAATAAAAATCGATATAAATTATTCCTTTGTTTTCAGAAGTATTGGGATCGCTTCATGTTTTCAGGAATACTGAAATCTAGAAAAAGGCAACGGTGTCACGCCCGTGTCCCTACGACCCGTACAAACGGAGATGAAGTTATTCCGCAAAATTAACAACAGTTGTATTCAACTGTTGTGAATTTTGTAAGACTGTTGTTAATTTGTAATACAGTTAAAAAATCTAAAATTTCAAAAATACTTACAAAGGTTGAAATAATGTTGCATATCTGACGGAGATTGAACCAGGAGTAATTATGCAGTAGTCTGGCAAAGATCGGCATTTCTGCCAGAGGATCAAAAAATGGTCTCTTTTTTTTCATTCTCGCGCTAGAAACAGCATTTAGAGGAAGATGAAAAAAATCGAAAAAAACAACCATTCTACGGTAAATAAAAGAGATTACGCGTCGCGGTTTGTTTCATAACTTCGGCCAAGACATATTCGTCCTCAAACTCAGGGTCGCATTATTTTCGTGAAAATTTGCACAGAAAAAAAACTTTTGAAAATCGGCTGTTACACTGCAGTCTTAATTCCATTACGAATTGCATAAACACATAATTTTTCTCCTGATTTTCAAAACTTTTTCATTTCTCCTTATGCTCAACAAACCTCCACCCCCCGAAACGAAATCCTGGCTACGTCACTGCTTTCATTTTATCGTAATTTCGTGGGTTACGAATTTTCTACGCCTTACCCCGGCTAGCCACGGGTTCTCAAACAATGCGGCCTGATTTTTCTGGTATTTTTCTACGCATTCGAGTTACTTCGTTCACCTACCTCGACGACGACCGCTGCGTCCGAAGAAGCCCATGCAACGGTGGGCGCGACCAGGGTCTTCCCAGCCGTGGTCACTTCGAAAGTGAAATTCAGAGGCTTCGAGAGGATTTCCAGGAACCGCGTCTCGATGCCGGTCCAGGTTCCATCCAGCCGCGTAATAGTGAAGGGCGGCTGTTCCATCGCGATGACCTTCAGGTGCTTGTCCACGCCCAGAGCGGCGGCGGACTCCACCAGGCAGAGTATAATCGCCCCCAGAAGAAGATGAGGAATCCTCCGGGAAAACATGGTCGCCTGCAGGTTATCCAGGCGCCCTGTAAAAATGCCGTTGTAAGGAGGAAAAAAATGAACGCCAAATTAAAGTTCGCCCAGACAGCGTGAGTTTCCGGTGCCTTTCTGGAAATGGCAACGTTAACAGAGGAAAGGAAACGGTTGCAGGCTTTAACTTGTGAAATCCATCCATTACGGAAGAATTTAATAACTTTGTTAACTCCACTAGTTATTTATTACCACGACATTCAAAACTTGCCTGAAGATGACACCAAGTGTTTAAAAATCGAAGTTATTAAATTCTTCCGTAGGGTATACGATATTAGCGTGAAGCTCGTGTAATGTTGCCTGTCGTAGTCGTTTTTAGATCGCTTTTTTGTCATCATATGGAGAATTTTCATGCTCACAGTTAGAGGTAATAAAGAAAGGTATAGCCGTCGCGGGACGGTCAAGAGAAGTGGAACACTTTGAGTACAGATATGATTGGCAGTGGGGAGGACACAGTATTGTATATATTTATGAAAATATAAGTAAGAAAATTATATTTATACATTAATGATAATTAGACAACATTCACATAGACTAAAAATATTCATATGAAATTACTATATCCCTCTAGTGATAGTGTTATGAATTAATTCGAAGCGCTTGGATATACTACCACGCAACGATTCAACAGCCCGGGAGTCGGGTGTTGCGTGACGCTAGGCTTTCGCGAGATTACCTATAAGAAGTGTTACACTTCAAAAAAAGGGAAGGAAAGCAAAATATTGCTTGGAACCAATGGGATTTCCGAGATGCCTTCCGCGTTGTATCAACTTATTCAACAACAGTTCCGCCGGACGTCTTCAGGCGTCTTTATGAGTCGCTTCAAACCTGGTGTGGGATCACCGTTCTTTCTTTCGCGTTGTCGTTATCGCTATACAAAACGAAAAACCGCTAGAGAAAGGTAAACCTAACAATTGCTGTTCTAAGAATGTACTCCATCAAATAATAGTAGTGACTTAAAGCACCCGACGAAATTTGAAGAGTGGCAATCAAATTTTTGATCTCATGAGCGTGATTGAAAATTAACGATATCATGTTATGGAGAACCGTAATTGCGCCCCTGAAGTCGCCTAAAAATATCTGAAGTGACTTGAAGACGCCCGCTGTAACGCCAGCGAAACCGTCGCCGTAGAAGATGATAAAACGCGGAAGACATTCCGGAATTTAGTTACCAAAAAGTTTATTTTGTGATGCAACTAACCTTTCGACAAACCGATCTTTATCCAGACGTCCTAACCAACGCCGACAGAACTTCTATGCGGGAGCCTCAACCCTCCGAACAGCGTTCACTTCCCTCTTAAATTCATCCAGAGTGATGAGCATACACTATACATTGCCCCTTTCGATCATTTATTGAAGAGCGCACGTTATGATTTCGTGACGTAACCTTTTCCGTCTAAATCACTTTTTCATTATAAATAACTCTGGGCTCGGCGATAGGAAAAAAAATTTAGTGCCTTCGATGAATGGGAAAACTTATCACTCCCTGAATTCCTTCTCCACCCTCCGTTTTCTCTCTGACTCACCATTAAAACGTATTCATCTTGAACTTTAGAACTAAATTAAAGAAATTTGCGATTCGGCTGAACAGTTATTTACGGAATCGACATTTTCTCGCCAAACTATAGCATCTTTCGATTCCCAAAGATGCTATATTGTAGAGTACCTACCGTTTGAGCAGCCCGGGAAGGTAAATCAATTCCTTCTGCCCTTCATTTGGGAAATGCATAATGCACTTCGAGCGTATTTGAAAATTATGTTTAATAAAAATAATTAAATTTTTACTTACAAATTGAAATAAAACATATATATTTAATCTTCTTGCTTTTCCCAGGGAAAAATCATCTGTGATACAATCGAAATATCTTTCATTTTTTTAGTTGATATTACCATAGAATTCTATGATATTACCTATATTTGTGTCACTGACATTCCGTTTGTTTGAACGCTAAACACTTCCGAACCCCTGCAAGGGTTCGACCAAAATTTGGTACAAGTGTTCTTTGGGACCTAGAAGGATTAATATCATGTCCATGAATAATATACTGCACGGAAAAAAAGGAATAGTGGCCGCAACCGTATGTATTGTTCTCCCAATCATAGACTATTGAAATATTTCAGCCAACAATATCTATGTCTGCGGTAGCCGTAGCCTATTGCTAAACACCCTATTGCTACTGCAGGAATCCACTATGGGTGTGGCAGCCATAGTTCCAGCTGAGCTCTGTTGGTGTGCCAGCCCCAGATATTGCTGGGTCAACCATAGTCAGAGGTAATCGGAGAGAATGCTTCAAATATACCCAGGTAGAAATTTTTTGCTCTGTAACTGGGATGAAAATGGGGACTTCTGTAACTGGGGTGTAACTGGGAATGAATTGAAACAAGCTCCACCCGAGTTTTACCCTAACTACAGACCAGCTGGGATGGAACTGGGGATTCTTGCCCTTGTCAAAATGTTGCCTTACTTCAAGACTTTGATCATCAATCCAGAAAATCCATTTATCTTTGGCTATGAAAATTTTATTTACGGGGCTAAAATTATAACCATCGAAATCATTTCCTTTTTTGGATTACAAAACAAAAATGTTATTTATTATGCCATTAACTGCAGAATAAAGTTATCAACATTAATATTTTGACTCAATGCCATTTATTAGTATTAACATGTGATATTATATATCTTCCCGACCGCATAATTCGCATTAATTCGCATTAATTTTCATATCTACCTATCTCATTCCGACGATGTCGTCTATCTCGCAATTCCCGTGCGTAAAAGTGACTTCGAGAACTATTTTTTAAATTTCAATGCCGTCATAGTTTGAGGACATACCATCCAATCACGATAACAGTTACCAGGCATTAATTAATTGAAACTTATGTTGCCACATAGGATGAATATTAAGTCAATATTAATGAGAATATACAAGATTATTTCCAATTACCATATTTTTTTATTGTGGTTGTGGCTGTGACAGCTATGACTATATCCTTGCAGCAGCTAGGGGGTCAGTCAGCCGAGCAGCAGAGTATGGCTGGGGAGACCAGAGTGACACGGTGTGGGCAAAGGGACAATAACTCTAGCTGCTGCAGCTATATTGCTCGTAGTAATGCACTATGGTCGTCACGGCCATATAGCGTCTAGTAGCTGCACCACAGCATATTGTTCTGACATCACTTATCTTTGCTACTGCGACAATTCTGACACTATCAATAGTACTATGCCTCTCCCAAACATAGCCTTTTTTCCGTGTATATTGGGCATTCCCTATTTGGGCCCTTTCTTAAAATAAACTTTCAGATGTTTCTTTTTTTTAATTACTTGCACTCGTGGTATAGGGTTGAAAATTTTAGCATCGGATAATTGAAAGAACAAAGTTTCTGGTTCTTCCATTCGATTTTCGTATTCGCTCTGTGTTTGCCTAAAATTTGACATTTTTAAAGAAATTTTTGCTTCAAAATCGTCTAATTTATCACAACACCAATAGAAATATTTATTTACTTGGCAACCGTAGCAAAGACTTTTGCCCCGTTTACATTTTTTCTAGCTTTCTACGCTAATAACTCGAATGTCTCGAATACTAGTAAGCACCATTCAACCCTACTAGTAGTAACTAGTAGTAACCCTAGTAGTAACTCTTGCGTAGTAAACAATAATGTAAACAAATTTAATAGGGTTGGCGCTAACTGGCGTTCACACGGAAACTTTTTACTGGCTTTCGAGTTACTAGGGTAGAAAGCTAAACGGATCTTAAAGATAAAGGGATCTTATTCCCAAGGCACTTAAAGCTCAGGTTAAATGATCAATATTAAAGAGAATTACATCGATATCTTAGTTGGGTTATTTTTCACGCCCATCTAATTCTCCATGTATGGTTTAAGACTGCTACGTACTACTTATATGTATTTTGAATGTCGCATTTTAAGGATTCTTTTAATCCTATGCAGGAATTTTTTTTTTTACTCTTCCTGTATAAATTCAATGGGAACTACAGCCTATTCATATATTTCAACATATCCCCCCTTCCCTCCGACTCTCGCCGACACCCAAGGTAGGTATAGGTGTAGCAAAACTTGGTGGCACTCGATCGTACAGGAAACGTCAGGGAGAGGAGAGCATACAAAAAAGAAGGGATAAAGATACTTAGGTTCTCTCTAGAAGTACCCAATTTAGCCCATCGGTAAATTTGTCCGCTCATCAACGCTTAATTCGTTCTCAGTGATTGTAAACTCACTGTTGTAGAGTGTCTCCAAGTTTCGCTTTACCTATACTCTTACCGACGGTCGCTTCAACACCTCCTACGAGGGCCTACTCGACCCTTGACCCCGTAAACACACATTGGGATTCGACGGTATACTTGCAAGGATAATTTGTACTTGTTACTAGCATTAGCAATGGACAGATTGTCAATTATAGATATTTAATTAAGCGTGGTACGTAATATAATAATGCATACGTAGTAATGGTCGTGATTAAAGAAAGGAAATGCCGACCCAACATAGGAGTAGGATAAAGGCAAAGTGAAAGAAGAAGTAATGGTAGTGGGGAATCACTGATGGGCGAGCGTGTTGGTCAGCTACAACTACTATGAGGCAAAGAAGCTATTTTTCTTGCGCATTGAATATTTTCATTCCATACTGGGATAGGCAGTGAGGAAAAGACAACTTTTGTAGCGACAAGACTAAAGGTTTAAGCAAAATAAATCAGGTGAACCGCAAGTTAATACAAAATGAATGCGAGATGGAGGAACTCGAGCTAGTAAATTACAAAAAAAAAAAGCATGCATCCATAATCGGCAATATATTCATTGCTCAGGCAAGTAACAAATAAAAAGTATAGCTGCAATTATACCACCGAATCCCGACCCACACCACGAGGTCGCGAAATTTCAAATGCCCTCGTGGGTGTCCTACCCATGCCTTTAATTTCACGAATAAAATAAAATAAATTTTACAAGCTTTTTTAAAAACATGGTTTTATTGAAAATGTGCTAAAAAGTAGAAAATAATTTTTGAGCTATCACAACTGGCCTACAATAGACAGAACGTGATTATTTGTGACTAAAAATGAAACCAAGGGGGTGCAACCAACATTTGTGATGCAAAATACTTTACCAGTATTATATAGTTAACGTGGTAAAAAGACTTGTGTATTCCAAGTTGTTCAGAGCCAGGAATTTCCGGTGAGCGAAGCTTGCCTTAATCTTCACAATAATTTGTTGAAGAGTCTATAGCATCACAAATTGTGATCAAGACTATTAATTAAGAACTTGGGTGTTTCCGGTGAAAAGTCTTTTGCATCAAAAATGCTGGTTGCATGGTTTTATTTTTAGTCACAAATACATCTACATACTACCCCGCAAGCCGCCTCAATAGGCGTGTGGCGGGGGGTGTTAGGACAACAGCCGTTTACATATAAAAAGGAAAGGCTCTAATGAAATTACGCCTAGCATTTATTGAAGTCACTTATTGTTCGGGGGAAAAACGAATTCCCATACCTATCCGTTCGGCAAAATATCTCTCTTAATTTATCGTTTCTGTCGGACCTGGAAATATAGTGGGGTTCTAATATGATGTTCTCCGTGTCGCTCTGAAAGATATCTATTCTCAATGTTCAAGCAATCTAAGCCTAGCGCGCAGCCTCCGAGTCTCTAGCGGCTCCCAGCCTAATTCGTTTAACTTCTGTGTAACGCTGTCTGTACGCCCGTAGCAGTTTTTGACGAATCGCGCAGCTTTCCTTTGTATTTTATTAAGTTCCCGTATTAAGTCTTTCTGCACCGGATCCCATATGCTCGCTGCATATTCAAGGTGTGGCCGGACGAGTGACACCTCTCTTTTACTTTTTCATCCGAAAATCTTCCCACAATACGCTTGACGAATCCTAGCTTCTTCAGAGCTCTGCCACAAATATTTCTTATATGTGTTCCCCACGATAGGTCCGAAGTTATCGTAACTCCTAGATACTTCACTTCATCTGTCGCCTTTATGTTAACACCATCCACAGCATATATATGGGGATAGTTGGACGACCTCCGCAAGAAATGTACCGCCGTTCATTTGCTCGGATTAAGTTCGAGTCCCCACTCTTGGCTCCACACATGAACGTTGTTTAAATCCGATGTTAGAATTTCAAAGTCAGAGTGATCACTAACTTCACGATAGATGACTGCGTCGTCAGCAAATAAACGTATTTTACTGCTAATTCGAGAGCATAGATCATTTATGTATATAATGAACAAAAGGGGGCCGATTACGCTTCCTTGTGGGACACCTGATGTCACTTTAACTACATCAGAGCTAATTCCGCCAAGAACTACTTTTTGCTTACGATCACTCAGAAAATCGCGTATCCAGTTTACTACTGTTTCGTTTAGCCCACATGACTGTAATTTGTATAAAATTTTGTCGTGAGGTACCGTGTCGAAAGCTTTCTTAAAATCTAGAAATAATGCGTCCAATTGTCTTTTCGATTCACCAGATTTGAGAACGTTATGAAGAAAGAGCGCGAGTTGTGTTTCACATTATCTACCTTATAATGACGTTCTGCCGGTTGTAGGCCAGTTGTGACATCTAAAAAAATTATATTTACTTTTTAGTGGATTTTTTAATAAAACCATGTTTTTTGTTTTAAAAATTAATTTTATTTTATACTTTTTAATAATTTTGCATCATTTCTTCATTCAATTATTGCCGTTATTTTATGGATAAATTATTGACGATTTTACAGTGAAATATTTGATTAACAAGAATAGAACGAATTTGTGTGTGAAATTAATGTGTAAATTTTGTGTTAATTTCTTTAAATCGAGAAAATATTTTATTGACATCCAAACAAACACGTGTGGGAAAATTTTCAAGAAAATCGATTTTGTGGAAGTGGATGAAAAAGTGATCACAAGATTTGACGCAAACGAACAGATGTCAAGTTAAATAAAACCATTTTAAAAATAAATCTATACGTGTGGAACGGCCCCTGGTTGAAACTTTGAGCTAATATTTTGCACAGGGAGTAGTCTAGTTCTTTGGCATCGAATTGGGGGGGGGGGGTGGGTTAAGGACTTGTTTTTTTTCGTACCATCCTATTGTGCAGTGTTTCAAATAGACCGATAGGTATAGGAGTCTGACCTTTGAATGATTTGTCTTTGCAAAAATTTGAAGGCTTTTGATTTTATGGACTACCCTACAGTACTGCACACTTTTAACATCGTAGCCTAAAAATGACATACAACGACCTGTCTCAACGTCTCACTTTCAGCTACAGTCTTTAAAATAGGTGAATAGACATAATTATTCATTATTTTTGCTGTCCCATTAGATATTACATTTTCGTTGAGTTCGTCTTTATGCAAAACCTCTAAAAAAATGAAATGAACAACAAACTATTGTATTACGAATATTTAAAAAATGTGACGACAGTGTATGAAAAATTGTCCATGGAATATATTTGTGTCTTTATATTCATAATAATTAGTTTTCTTTTAAATGCATCGATATATTCTGCATATTAAATTTCATTGGGTATTCTATCATTGAGTTTCACGCACTGTTGATGAGGACCTTTGCTATATCTCTAACTTCTTCTTATCTTAACATGGATATTACTTTTGTGTCTTGTATCATACTCATGAGTGTACAGATTTAAGAATTTCAAGTTTTACATTCCTTATGCGAAGAGTAACAGAGATATCAGTCTAGACAAAAGGAGGGTGGAAATAATTGCTTGGGAACCATGTCAACCCATTCACTCTCAGATGGCTGAGACTCATGGTTCATCAGATGACAAACGGGAGTGATTGAGTAGATTAAATTTAAAGTGACTCAGGGGACGAGAGGGGGAAATCGTTTTCCTGTCCGTCGTGATCCGGTCATTGACCAATCTAATCTGCCTGACCCTTACACCCGCCCATTCACTTCTCATCAGTGCCACCCACTTCCCCGTTTAAATCCATCCACTCCCTATTCTGCGAGTGGAATCAGTGGAATGGTCTGACATACCTTTCCTCTTCGTGATAAGAGATTTCCCCTAGTCATAATAGAAACCATATTCAAATTTTATTTTTTAATTTAAGCAGCAGTGAGAAGCATGTAGTAAATATTTTAACATTAATGACGCGAAAATGTTTTTTTTAATGACGGAGATTCTCAGTAGCTTACCCTAGTGAAAATTACCAGAAGTAAGTGTGAATGACCAGTGAAATCCTCGTTTCATGTGAAATTTCTCTGAAAAACGTGTGAAATATTTACGTTTTATGTAAAACTTTTTTCACAGAGAATGGTCCAGACCTCTCCTTTATGTGAGTTTTATGTAAAATATCTATGAAACCCCCACAGTTCATACTTTTGGGTTCTCTTGTTCTGGTGGATTTCTGTGTGAATATTCAGCAATTCACATGAAGTTCACACAGTTCCTCTACACCAGTGGTTCCCAAACTTTTTCTTTCCGCGACCCATTTTAGCCCATACGTTTTAGCCGCGACCCCCTAAAAATAACAAACAATGTGTGCATTCAAATGATATTGTTTTTAAAGTAATTACAATCCTCATCTCGCGACCCCTTTCCGAACGGCCCGCGACCCCCCTGGGGGTCGCGACCCCCAGTGTGGGAACCACTGCTCTACACCTTTCACATAGAATTCATAGTTTCCTAGTCAGTTTCACATAAAACTCACAGAGTTTTGCCATAGGTTTCCCATAGAATTCACAGGTTAATCCCATAAACAGGTTACCCCAGAGTCTGTGAAATACCTGACAAGTGTCCTATTTCACATATTTTTCACAGAGTTTATTTCACACAATTTTCAATTGAAAATCTCAGAATATTTTCCACTAGGGATAGTATATGTATATATATACATCTATTAAGTTTCAACTTGACTCATTTATTTTCACGCCGAACGCTGAAAACGCATTCGCAACCGAAGATTTTTAATGCGATTCTGTGAAAATTACTGCAGTGAGTAGATGATTTATTTTAAAGAATAGTAGTAGTAGTAGTTTATTTATAGTTCTTAAGAACTAATACATACACATATTGGTATAAAAGTACAAAAATATTTACAATTCACAAGGTTTATCACATAACAATTGTCATACTACATGTTCTTATTTCACTCACAATTTGGTATATAGCAACAATATCATAATATAAGTTGTTATCACATGTCATATAAAATCATTTAACACTTGCCTACAGACCTGAATTATGTATATAAATGTACATACATATTGGAACTTCTTTTTATGCAATAGGGTAGTTTTTCTTTACAAACTCACTTATCTTTTTTTTACATCCATAATTATTGACACCAATTATTTCATTTATAATTTTGTTATATATTTTTACCCCATTTACAAATAATGATTTTTGCCCGGTTGTATTATGTTGCCCATTTAAATAAAATTTATTGCAGTTTCTTGTTTCGTAATTGTGATTGCTCCTTATCATAAAATCCTTAAGGTATTTATTTTTTTCACATTCTTTGCTTTTTACATTGTTGTGTATACATACAAGGCTCCTGTATAATATCCTCTGTTCTATAGATAGGAAACAAAGAGCAAAAAGAAAGTTAAGAAAGTATACAAAGTACACGCTGTTAAATTTGTGACGATATGTATACTTTAGAAATTCCTCATAGAAACCCTCTCTGGAGTGCATACCCGCACCATCTCTAATGTAAAATGACTTGTTTGTTTTGGCAAATATCTTGAAAAGTACTGTGATGAGTGGCTGATATTTTGTTATCATTGGAAAGATGAGGAATTTTTTCTTTAGAAATGTCGTATACGGGAGTCAAAGCCAGGATGGGACTGTCCTCTCGGACTCATGCGAACAAGACTTGTTCCTTGACTGAGGCTCAGTTACGTCACGATCCTGCCAAATTTATTGAAATTTAATTGAAGTGATATCTCACCAGGGGCGGCTCCAGACCAGAGGTTCGGGGGGGATGGGGGGTGATATCTCACCAGCGGCTCTCGGGATATGGAATACCCCCCAGGAAAAGGGGGGTTCGCGGGTCTCGTCCCGGAAATTCGTTACAAACTATGTGCAAATTTTTTTATGGGGGGCAATTGCCCCCACTCCCCCCGTTGGGGCCGCCAATGTATCTCGCTCTAACTACCTTAGAATAAACCACGTGAACCTAACGCTATAAGTAAGCATGACGAAGAAAATGATGTTCCGTGGTAATAAATACCTACCTTCCTAATAAATTTACCGTTATTTTTATAAGATATTTAATGACTCCGTAAAAGGATCCGATTCCCCTACTCAATATACTGGAGAGATCAGGTATGTACCACGAAGCTTTCCTATATTTCAGTTAACATAAAGTAGACGAAGCGAGGGAAAATAGATTAAAGAACTGAAGAAATCAGTTCGATGTGGTGGCTTGAGTACCTACTCAAAAATCCATGGTTCCATGGTAATTTTAGTAATTAATCAGGTAAAAATTTCCCCCTTAAAACCAAGCTGTCACAGGGCTGAAACTCCACTGAACAAGTCAAAACTGCCTTGAAACTGTACTGCAACCGCCTTACACTGCCTCGCAACTGCCTCACACTGCCTTGCTTCAGAAATAAGAAAGGATACTTTCTTATTTCGGAACCAAGGCAGGATCATGCTTGGTTTTAAGGGGAAAATTTTTACCTGATTAATTACTAAAATTACCATGGAACCATGGATTTTAGAGTAGGTACTCAAGCCACCACATCGAACTGATTTCTTCAGTTCTTTAATCTATTTTCCCTCGCTTCGTCTACTTTATGTTAACTGAAATATAGGCAAGCTTCGTGGTACATACCTGATCTCTCCAGTATATTGAGTACCTTTTTTGTGCAGTGGATTAACTAAAAATATATTTACTACATACTCGGGAGGTATAGGCACACAAATGCATTCCTTATGTTTCTCTGAGCATTTTAAAATTTTTAAACGAAATTCCAATGTTATTATTGACGGAGCTCTGGTTGGTAGGTATATCCGACACTTCCAACATTTACATCAGTTCTTAAAACCCATGATATGATTACAGCAATTTTAGTTATTTGCGTAGTAGCAAAGTCTCCCTTTGTTTCTGTTGCTAATCAACTCGGTGATTTTGTCGTCAATGCGGATGCGGACATCTTCAACTATGATTTTCACTACTTTAACTACAGTTACTACAAAAATAGCCTAATGATTGGCAAAAATGAGAGCTCAAGCAATAATTTTCCTTATTGCTGGAGACCTGTGGTTGAAACTACCCTTGGACTTTAGCGTGAAGAAAAGACCTCGTAATTCTAACTATATAAGCTGGTTTTATCTAAAATGACAAACTTAATGTAAATTCTGTCATTGTGATATGCCTTTAAAATAAAGAAGATGGGTCCAACAAGATTCTCTACAAATAATTGATGCTAATACTAAGCTGTTGAGATGAACCGAAAGAAAAATGTGGAAAACATGATAGTTAATTAATTACTTACTAGAAATAAAAAAGCTGTGAAAGAAACGGCTCTAATATCGGATTGAAACTTGATCATCATTCTTCCTTATCATGATTCATGATTCTTCCTTAACCTTCTTATCCGTGTGCTATAGGAATTCAAGGGCTTAACCAGGGAAAGCTCTTGGGGGGGGGGGGGCGGCGATTTAGTATTTGTGCCCCTCCCCTACCCTTGGCGAAACCGATACGTACCTTCAATAAGGACTTTACCTTCAACACGTCAAAACCGATTACACGCGCTTGATTTGCATGTACCAAAATTTGAATGTAGGATATTAAAATTGAGCTTTTTCTCCATCGTTGGGATGGGGGATGGCGAGGGGAAGACGATTCCCCCCCCCCCTGGTTACGCCCTTAGAATATCCGCATTGCTTCCGCAATCACCCGGTCTCTACCAGGGTCAACGGATGAATCGCGGAGAAAAAAATGTCGATGAAGGAAGCTCGTGTTGGAAAGAATGGAAAATAAATACGAAAATGAGAACGAAATGCAAAAGATAATTATTAAAAATTTAGAAGAGAGCTGAATCATCGCCATGGCTTGCTGGCGTATTACCTCAGAGAACCGGGCTCGAATCCCGGTGGTGAGGGAGATTTTTCAGCGGCATCACGTGATTGTACCGAGGATTGTTAGGGCGCTAACGTGGAGAACGTTTGAAGTACAGCAGTCCGTCCGTCCGATCGGACTTAAATTAATAAAATGAGGGTCTATCACAGCACCCGGTTTCTCTCTGCACTTCCTTCAATCCTAAAAAAAAAATTCCCACCTATCCATACCACTCTGTGTACTCTATGTCCTTATTAAAAAAAAGGGTTGGTGTCGCTGGTCGTCGCCTATAATAACGACGAAGTGGGAGGAGAGAACGACCACGCCCTGCACATTAATGTATTTAATGATTGAATCACTCTTTCGATGCATGCCACAGAGATGAGGGAGGAGATATATAAAAATAGGTATCTACCAATTTCAAGGGAAATGGTCACGGGATGATATACTGGAATAAAATAAACCTACGTGAGATTCATTTGATGCTCCTTGTTCTTAAATATATGGATATTTATCACGAATGCAGTTGCATGGAGGAAAAAATTGCTTATTCATATCACTATGTTCGTGGAGGAAAATTATCAAGCATTCGGGAAAACAAAATTTCCTGGAAAGAAATTGGTGTATGAATTTCCTTTACTTTTTTTATTATATGCAACTTCTATCTGCAGTGTAATTTTTTGGAAGCACTGTGTTTTCTCAAACCCGTGAATAAAGTTGTGTACCGTAAAATATATATATAATATTCTAACATCATTCTAAACCATTTTCCGCATATTCCCTCCGTAATTTCGAATCTCGATGGCGGTTTGCGCGCTTAAATAGCTTATGCCTATTGCCCTAGAAGCCAAAAATGTGGGACATGTATCTAGCATTTATCATTAAAATGAAAAAATGTGCAAAATAGAATTCATTATTGACATGGGTGCTCGTTACTATGTTTACGATGGTTACTTCGCGTATTCGAGGTATTGAAAGGGGGTTGGACGCAATCGACGTAACAGCCTATTCGTGATTTCGTCACGCGCCGCCGGATGTTACGTCGTTTCTTATTTCCGTATTGATTCTTGGGGTTGGTTAGTGGGAGCGTGAACGTCTGTGTTGAGATAACTGTTGTGTTAAGTTATTATCGCTTGTCGTTATCCACCGGTTACCGTCTTAGTGATAATGGATGGAGATAAAGTTACTCCGAAAGAGTCCGATGTGACTGAGCTCTCAGACTCCGGCAAATACAATCATTTGCCTGAAGAAACTGCGACGAGCAACATGGTAGCCCGTAAGGGAGACGAAACTGAAGAAAAGCATTCTCCAGAAGGTGGCAAACTTTTGGCTGGTGAAGATGGTGTTGCTACCGAAGTGAAATTCATATCTGCTACGGGAGACGCTCAAAACAATGGAGATGCAAATATCAGCATTGAAGCTGTTAAGCTGGCATTCACCGGAATGGGAAAAGAAGAACTGATGAAGTTTGCTAATGATCCATTCTGGATTCGTCTCCGCTGGCTTCTTTTCGTTGTATTTTGGTTACTGTGGGCGGCAATGTTAGCTGTGGCGATCGCTATTATAGTGATGGCACCGAAATGTGCTGCCCCTGCCCCTAAAACATGGTGGGAGGAAAGCCCATTGTACCAAGTAAACGTACCAACCTTCAAAGACGGAAGCGTAGTCCAAGATGGAAAAGGCGATCTGAAAGGTATGTTTAAAATTCATTTGCGTTAAATGCATCAGAAAATACCAGAATAATTTTTACTTCTTACTGTTACGCCAACGTATTTTACTATTGTGAATTCAATTCAAGTTGGCTAATTAGTTGTGGAAACTCTGGTTTTAGGTATCAAGGAGAAGCTCGACTATTTCATTGACATGGGGATCCAAGGAGTTATACTTTCTCCCATCATGACCGGTAGTGCAGTTACACCAGATCACGTGGAAAATTTCATCGATATTGACCCTGCTTTCGGCAATATGGAAGACTTTGTGTCCCTGACTACAGAAATGAAGGAAAAAGGTAGCATTATGAGGACACCAGAAATCACTATGCTCTACTGCTGTCTGAATCCTGCTGACCTTTCCCATTGTTTTTCCTTTTTCCAGGAATCAATGTGGCTCTAAGATTTGTGCCGAATCACTCTGGTATCAAACATACATGGTTTCAGAAGTCATTAAAAAGGGAGGATCCATACACTGACTACTACGTCTGGGCGGATCGAAGCGGCATGGATTCCGAAGGCCATATGATACCACCAAACAACTGGGTATAGTTTCTTTTATTTTCCATTACTTGTTTAGTTCAAGATTTTTGTAAATTTTAAATATGTGTAAGTAATGGAGTGTGAGAATAATGATATACCCGGCGGATGATTGTGGTAAATTGCATCATCTGCCACATTGGGGGTTAATCAATATGGACGATATGGACTCTGTCCCGCACAAGTTTAGTTAAAATGAATGTTACCAGAGGTGCTCATTCCCTAAGACTTCATGACATCCCCCATGTACAATAAAATATATCCCCTCTCCCACCCCTCCCAACTACACATGACACACTGCATCCCCCCCCCCTTGTGGGCACTACTGAATGTTATTCCATATATGTTTAGGATTTAAAAATGTTCAGTGACTGGTATGTCAACGGATCATCATCCTTACATAATTTAGCACAAATTTTAATTTCATTGGTCTCCTTTGTAGTGGGGAAGCAATTTGTAATATATTTGACTTCCGTGGGATTTTTTTGGTACAATATTGGGAGTTTGGCTTTGTGCATAGTTGAAGATTTAATTTCTGCCCAATATTTTCTATGGCATTTTTAACATTATATGCCTTTCAAAACTCACGAAGAGTAATACTAGACTCACCTTCAGTTGCAGTCATTGTATGCGAAAATTTTCTGCGAAGGTAATATAATTTTAATGTCTTTATGACAGCCTGGTCGATGGGTCATAGGAATGATGTGGCATTTGGCGGTAAATAAACTCCTCTCATTTTCACTATAATCATCAAGGTTGGGAGGATGACCAGGGCAATTGTCCAACAGAATAATTATTTTATTGGCCAGATTCTTTTCTTTGGAGGACCATTCTACCTCAGAACAAAAATGATCGGTAAACCATTCTATGAAGATCTTTTGTGTAACCCAAGCTTTTTTGTTCGCTTTCCATATCACATGCAAACGATGTTTGGATAATCCTTTTAAGTGCCCTAGGGTTCTCATAATGGTACACTAACATTGGTTTTGAGTTTTAAATCACCCGATGCATTGCCACCCAATAACATTGTCATGAGATTTTTGGCCATCTTAAACCCAGGAATGGACTTCTCTTCTATTGAAGTGTAGGTTTTTGTAGGCATGCACCTCCAAAATAAACCTGTCTTGTCCACATTAAATATTTGCTGAGGTAGGTAACCTCCCTCCTCAACAATTTCCCTATAATTTTCAATAAATATATTGGCAGCCTCAGTATCAGCACTGGCTGCCTCGCCACTTGTTTTCACAATACCACGCAAATTTGCACATTTCTTGTATCTATTAAACCACCCACGACTAGCAGTGAAAGGCTCAGAATTAGCGGTCTTTAGTAAGGTCACCATAAATAGTCAATGCCTTCCTTTGAAATCTAGCCAGGTCAACTTATTGTTTTTTTTTTAATTTCATTTTCATACCACTGAGTAAGCAACCATTCCATCTCTACTAAAATGGTGCTTCTATTGCGTGATAAATACACTGCACTTATAGGAGTAGCAGCTCTCCAAAATTTCTTTCAATTTAATTTAATCTTTTCAAATGTTGGTACGTTGGAATCTTTGATTCCATTATATCTTGCTAGGTATGGTGAATTAGGAGTGTGAGTGGAATCAAGGAATCTCCTATATTAGAACCATAAGTCAGCTTTTAGAAAGAGAGTTGAATTTAATTCTTTTTAGTCCGTATTGGTGAAAAGTTTACTGACCCAGGCATTTACATTTTTTAGGTCAGTGTGAATGGAGGCTCAGCTTGGGAGTTCAACTCTGAAAGGGGGCAATTTTATCTTCACCAGTTCGGAACTGAGCAGCCAGATTTGAACTTCCGTAATGAAGATGTCATCCGTGAATTTAAGGTTTGTACATTTTTACCTTGGTTAACCCTGTGGTTTCTATTTGGCTTTGGTACCCATGTGACATGTGCCATTGGCATATACATAAGCTGGCATTTTTATGCAAAATCAAAGGTCAAGGTTTAATTCCCTGTTCAGTTGAACTTTGTATTTGGAATCATCTATCTTCCACACTTATTGTGTTCATAAGTTTTGTGTTCTATATCCCTTTTATTCTCCTTACATTTGATTCATGTGCAAGTATTAATTAATTTTGATTACATTCCGAATGCAATCTGTGTGTATCATTTTTCACCATTCAATCACCAAGTGTATACCTAATCTTCGACAAATCCTATACTTTAAAACGAGCAAATCTTGGATATATATGTGTGTGTGTATATGTATATTTTATTTCAAAAACGGCTCTAACGATTTTGACGAAAGTTACAAATTTACTAATATAGAGTACGAAAAAGTGATTTACCTAGGTCTTGACTCGGAGAAAATTCTTTTTTAAAAGATATTGGGCAAAAAAAGTTGCATTTTTAACATGTAAAAATTTTTGGTTTCTTTATTTGCTAATGTTTAATTGCTTACACTCCTGATACAAATTTAAAATGTTACTTTTAGCTAAATGAAAGAACCAATTTTTTAATTCTTGCATTCAATTTCAGTGTACACATTGCGGTGTATTTTCCTGGAATTTAAGTTTTTAGCTTGAAAATCTCAAATGTTTGCACTACTTCAACAATTGAATATTTTGTTTAGTTGGAAACCGCAGCATAGGCATGGAATGGAAATTCATGCCTGAGACATTTACGCCTCTTTAAAAAAATCTCTTTTACAGATGTATGTACTTTGAAATTTTAGCTGGAATATATTTCAACTCAATCTCTCCATGTGTGGTTAATGGCTGCTACAGTGTAAATGATATTGAGCACATAATTTTGAAAGTGTATACGTGAGTCCTCCATGGGCTGTAGAATATTGATTCGATCTACAGAACAACCTGGGACATGTTTCTCGAAGCTACAAGTGTTTCTCAAACGAAAATAGAGGACTGGTGAATTCTCAAAGATTTTGCAAGTGGAAATGGTGGGCATCTAGTCCATATTTAGCAATTATTTAAAGCTTTCAATATATTTCATGAGTTTCTCCAGCCATATTCTATAACCAAGAGTCAGTGCTACGTTGCTCGGTGTCTATAAATGCGTGAATACAAGATAAACAAAATTTTTGGTTCACAGTTGACCTTAAAATATCTCAAGCGAGGAAGAATCGTCTGCAAAACTTGAACATCATGAGGAAAAGTCATTTGTTCCATCGCACAAAGGGAAGGTTGAACTCGAAATGAAGGTTATTCACAATGGGGAATTTGCATGAATTTTTTTTATTTAACAGGCGGACAGAAAATTATTTTCTCGATTCAACAAATAAAACTGCATGTAAATCTGAGTTTTCCTTCACGAGATATTGAATGCTAATATAGCAAAATTTTAAAGCGTGCCGAAAACTCCCTCCCCCCCTAGCCACTGCTGAAGAATCCCCGATGACGTCAACCGTGCTGAAAAATGGCCCAAAGCAGTCTACCGCTGGGCTAACAGCGCACCAACACGGGTGATTCAAGCGAGCCTACTCAACCCAAAAGTGAGCCCACCTCTGATTTTTAATTGAGTAGGTAATCATTTAATGGCATACAGTTGATATTTCACGTCAATAATGAGTAATATGCAGGCGAGATAGTTTAAATCTCGAAAGTTCAATGTCGAAATCTCGAAAGCTCCTTACATCGACCCAACTTCCTAGAATTGTAATTAGCCAGCGAGATGAGTTCGAGGTATAAGTATTGTTTAACACCTGGCTGTAAAAATATCTCGACCAAGGTGTCTAATAAACTATTTATTAGGTTCCCTACTAACGCAAGAAGGAGAAGCCTGTGGCTAACAGCCATTCGCAGAAATCCAGGGGATATTTCGAAGAAAACAGTGGGATTCATCAGTGAAGATCATTTCAACTTAAGTATTGAAATATACGCAAATTATGTGATAAGCCGTCCAACTAGGGATATCCTTGGCTTGGACAGAACACAAACAAAATTTGCACATGACAAGGGTAACTCCTCTATCCCATCTTATGAAGGGAATATCCAACGAAAGACTACGATAAATAAATACATACATTGATTTCCTGGAAGTGAGAAATTTACTGAACAATGCATATACTTTTCACGAGAATATGTATGTCTTTGCTCTGTCACTGGTATGAAACCAAACATCTCAAAACTCTCACAACAATTTATTTATTCCACTTAACATTTTCAATATCAACGTAATCACAATACTTGAAATAACATGCTAACGAATAATACATTAGCGCAAACTCTAAATCCATCTCTGTAAACTAGAAATAACTAGGTCAATCACTAGTACGCCACAGTTTCCACAAACATTCTCGATGCCACTTTTCATTAATATATTCACTTAATCCTAGATGCGCTCTTACTGCCTAATGTATTAACACAATGCCAAAGGTGGTATCCAGAGGCAATAAGGTGTTAATACTAAACAATCACACTCCTAGACCTTCGGTTAATAATGTAAACAAGACGCTATTGTAGATACACTACGAAACACATACTGCGGATATTAACACACTTTTCGCCACTACTTAGGACAAGAATCAGAGAAACAGGAATATTGTCCGAACAAGGGGCAAAGTAATCATCCATTTTTCTGAAACCTGAAAGTTTCGAGATAAAAAGTCTGTATTTTATCATCCCGAAAGTGCAATTTATAATATCCCAAGTAATAATCTTGGCACAATAACAATAGGAAAACTTGCCCAAGAATAACAGCACATAAGCAAGTGACGATGAGCGACTAAATCCTCCACCAAAACTGTTTACAGCATGCGTTGGTGTATTTCCCGACTTGGATGGAAGATTAGGCACGGTTGACGTCACACCTGGCCTCGGCAGAGCTCGGGTGTCTTCGTGCAGTGGTCAGCTCAGAGAAATTTTGCTTTACACTTTGCTTTTCACTTTAGGGGCTATATAAACGATGCAGGACCTGGCAGGAATCGCTGCATTTTGGAGTCGTAGGCATTTTGGCCGTCGTTGGCACACATGTCGTTAGCGCGCATGACGGGGCATGCCTCGGGCAAGTCCTTCAGCTAAGTCCAGAGGGTAAACAGTCCGCAGAGGGGAAATTGTCCAAAGAGGGGATTTCGGCCAAAAAAAGGGGTGGGAGTGTATGAAAATCACCACATTATTTGTAAACGTGGGAAATCTTTAGTTACCATGAACAATATTGACAGGCGTGTTGAGCCCTTTACTTATCCACTATTTTATCCAAATTTTAAAATTACATGCCTTATATCTTGTACAAGCAATTTTTACCTGATCTTTTGGCAAACAATTATATTATTATTATTCCAACCTTTTCAGGTCATACTCAAGAGTTAACTCTTGAGAATTACCTGAAAAGGTTTAGACTGGTCGAGTTGTAATAAAACTGTGTGGAATATAACAAAGATTATTTTTGAAAACATCATGTCTTCATCCCACGAAGTGAACTCTCGAACCATTGATTTGCTATTGAGAGATGTTGGTTGGTAGCCTCCTGAAAATTGCATCTCTTTCCCAATCCTCAGAATGTGTATTATAATTAGTAATTTGATGGTTTATTGTTATTTGTGTGATTTTACCTCATATACCCCCTTTCAGTATTTTTAGTTTGGTATTTGCGTATCTTATTACGAATAATGGTTAACCCTTCATCATAATTTTAATCAAGATGGAACATTTCCTGAATACATGCTAGAGGCATTTTGGATATTTGTCAATATGTTTTTCTGATTAATTAATAAGAAAGTTATCAATAGCAATAAAGCATGGTGGAAGTGCTGCATGACATACTCTCTGTGCGTTTTGTAGTAATACTTCAGCATTTCCAGCCTTCAATGATGACAATATGCCATTCAGCTGCAAACTGTTTTTCACATAAAAATAAGGAGTGAATGAGGAAATATAAAATTATATTATCATCTTAAAAAACCATTTTTAAATTTAACTTCACTATGCAGATTTAGAAATCTAGTTTTTATCCCCTAACTTTCCTGTACTAGCTTCTCAAATTTTCTCCATTCAATGTTTGTATTGAATCTAACTCGCCACCTGCTGTCATGAACAACCTGTGCATTAAAGACTTCTATTAAAAAAATTATCAGGCTTCTTTTAGTGTCATATTGACATTAATGGGGCAGAGCAGGAAACAACAGCTAAGTGGTTGTGAGTTTATTAACTTAAATTTCGGACACAGATACACTGAGCACACAGAAGCCCTTGAGGATAGTGGTCGGGTAGGCACAAGGGCAGGTCGGGCATTGTTGCAGACCTGCAACGGGATAGGGAGGTGTGGGTCTAGCAAGGACGCAGACCGGCAAGGGTTTGGTTTTGGTAAGGACTCATCTGGACCGGACACACCCCCTCTACTTATACTCAAATTAGGGTGCGAAGAGAGGACTGCCCTGAAGGGAGGGATGAGTGCACCAGAGAAAGATAATCTCAAGAACATCCGTTACCACTCCCGTTCTACCGCTCTACGACAACATATCTAGCTTACCGTTTTCCAAAATTTGAATGTAATTGAGTGTTTAAATGTAATATTCTTTAAAGTAGGAAATAACAATCACCATTGCAATATATTTCTTGTTTTTTTACAGGAGATCTTCAAATCATGGATTGAAAAAGGTGTGAGTGGATTTGTATTGGACCAGGCTGACTTCCTTCTTGAGGACCCTCAGTTGAAAAATGAAACAATGGATGCAAGTTCCAAGGGCATTCATGACCAGTACAACTTTTATAACCACTATCAAACTAGAAATTTTCCCGGGACTATTGATCTCCTATCTTCATTCAAAAGTTACATAAAGAATCTCACAGACTCAGGGTGAGTATAACAATTATATTCTCACCATTTATTAATGGCCTCGTGAGTTGATATCATAACTGCAGGAATTTGTCTTTGCTCGTTACTTAGTGATTTCTGGAAATATTTTAATTGGATGATGTGGCTGAGTGGCATGCCGAAGAAGCAAAAAACATCCCTCCTGTTCCATGGTATTAGAGAATTGCTCTTAGTTAAATGTGATACATATTTATGCATGCCTAGGCCTCTTATATGTCAAAAATTAGGGTGCCACCTATATTCTTATAGGTAACTAATAATCTTATTGTCATTTTTTATCAACTAATGTCATTGCATACCTTGTACTAAAAAAACTGTAATTAATGTCTTAATTTTCAACTGGCAGCTATTGTTTTTTTCTCTTCCCTTGAAACTTCATTGTTATTGCATACTGCTTAGGTTTTTTGTGCATTTAGTAGGTTTTCCTGGGACTGTATATTAAGAAATGGGATGGAGCTTATGCAAATGTGGTCATTACTGTTTTAAATACACCATATGTTTACATGCTCCATGGTTGGTGTCCCAGCACCCCCTGCCACATGCCTCTTCATTAGCTCGCAGGATAGCATGTAGATGTATATTTTAAACTTGCATAGTATCTACTTCATTTGTCCAGGTTGAAGATATTATATATTAGTGTAGGCTAATGCTTATGCTGGGTTTCCATGAACGTTTCCTACATGCCCCAAGTAATACTAGCCTTACCAACAACACTCCTATCCTTCATTTTCTAGTTTTTTGTCACCTCCCCAAATAACCAACTGACTTAATGGGAGTTAATAAAGTTGCAAGTTTGCAGTCAGTCTAGATGTCTTGTGGAAGTGTTCCATGTACATGTCAACTTTTATTCTGTCATTCAATGAGAATCTCTTATATAACTTCCTTGTTAACACCCTCTTACCCCATTGATTTTAATTTAGGCTTGTTTTACTCCTTGAGTCCTCTATCTCTTGGGCTTATGGTAACCACATAGGAGTGTAAATGAACTTACTAAGTATTTTACTTGGCTCTTATGTATGGTCATGTCCTACAATACAAATTCCTCTTTAGGTCTTCGCTACAACAATTGTGCACAGGCAATTTCTTGCCCTATTACTCTTATTGTGTGTTCTTACAATACGAGAAGCTCAGAGGAAGTTGTTGCAATCTTCGGAATGGCATTTTTGAGAGCCAACTTTTGGATGCATCTCCAATATTGCCTGATGTGTATGCAAGGAACTTAGCCATTCATGAAATGGATGGAAATGTGGAATATTATTATTGTTATTTTTTTTCGAGTGGTGGTGCTTGGTCTCCTGTCTTATTTCTGATTGATAGTTATGTAAATATTCTTAAGTAACATAGTTCCTGTCCTAAAATTGGACTTGGCGATGATAGCATGCCGGTAGCCGTTCAATTTTTTTGTTTCAGTATGGATGAGAGACTGCAATATTTTTCATGTTTTCAGGTTTTGTTTGATTTATTTTTATTTAGTTTGATTGATGTGAGGACTGTCCATTAGTTGAAGTAATAATTTTGTTCTCTTGCAGGATGCTTGGCATCACAGCTGGCATTCCACGTAACAGTTTAAATCAGTATTACACGGAGGATGCAGAGAATGGTGTAGATCTCCCATTCTACAATGGAATCACATCTCAACTCAGTGAGAGCATGGATGCTCCCACTTTAAGAACACAAATTGATGAGTGGCTAGTCATTATTTCTAATGCAACTTGGCCAAATTGGGAGGTGAGATGAAGACTTTTTCACTTAATTCCAGTGTTAAAAACTGAGAGGCCACTCTGCCTTGAAGTACAGTCCTGTTAAAATAAATTTAACCACCTCAGAGCCGAAAAATTTGTAAGTCCCAAGTTGGCAATGTGACAATGTAGCCAAACCACAACATGCAGGGGACGGAACAAGGGCCTTCCTCCCCACAGCTGGCAAGGGGGATGTGCACGGAATGAAGATTTTACCTGAGAAAGGATTATTTTTGAGGGGATGGGTAGGGTCCGGGCTTCCGTTTGTTTTATGTGTGGGTGAGAATGGAAAGGGGAATGGCTTGGTTCGGTCGCTCGAAGATATCTCGTAGTTGAAAACTGCTACACAACGGAAAGCCCAGCATTGATCTTTATCCCCTCAGCTCATTTTGTTTTTTTTAATACTTTTTTTCTTATGCTTGTTTATTAATGTTAAAAATTGTTGAAGTGTAGATGTATTTTCGTTATCTGTAATTCATTTTGGTGTCTTAATTCCTATTATTATTGCTATTATTATTGTCAAAATGTTGTCTAGGGTCAAATAACTGGACAGGAAGGGTTGGGGAGCCTAATGAGATTTCACGGGAGATGTCTTCCATTGGCACACTGGGTTTTTTTATTCATGTAATTAAAGATGTAATACCCTTGAGGTCCATTACAGATAGTAATGCAAGGAAAAGACAACTTCAAGGAAGCCACAATCTGTGAGGCTGATTCCAACTACAGGACTTAAGCCGTGCTTAGAATGTTGAGTATAATGTTGCTGACTATTCGTGCTTAATCATAGTTTATTTTTTACTCCGTTAATTTAATATTTGATCGAAAAGAGATTCATATTCCATAATGCGGATGAAAATTATGCTTAGACACTATGTTTGTCTCATACGGATAGAGAAAGAAGTGCTTTAAACATAGGTCAGTCCATGTAGATCTTACACTCCAAGCGTAAATGATTTACGCAATAACAACAGGGCTTTGAATATGGAGAATGTTGAACAGGATAACATCTCCATTGAGCACGCTTCCACTGAGGATTTCTATGAGTGAAGCCTTTGCCTACTTCTTCCCTAATCCCATTCTTCAAGTCACTAAAACTTTCACAGTTCATTTATTCAATTCTGCCATGCTTATTGGGAGTCTGCCACATTAGTATTACATGGAACCATCATTTCATTTTATCTTCTTGAGACTATAACTATAAGGTGTCCTTTGTCTCCTAGTACTGACGTAGGAAACCTCCTGAAATGCCTGACATTTCATTTCCTATTGTTAAATGAATTGTATCATAATTTTCAAATTAAGACTTTGCCATTACAAGCACATATATGTATATAAAATATCAATTCGAAGTAGCGTGTTTTCTTCGGAATATGTTCTAGACATGACAGCCTTTACGCAAGGATGATAGTAATGTGAATAACGCAGAAGGCTGAATAAGGATGGGGAACAGCATATTTTCCCTTCTTTAATAGGTAGGCCAAGGAATAAACTGAGGCATGCAAGGGAAATGCCCGCCCTCCCAAAACTTGGTTGAAAAGGCCCGACCGACCACGGGACTTCTTCTCTCCCACCTCCAGTAGAATACAATGTCGCTGCCCCATTCCATTCAAATTCCTCCATAAGTCTTGCTGGGAAGTCCACCCTTTTCAACGAGCTAAAGTGGTGGAAGGAGCTTTCTTTGGCTTCTGAGTTTTTATTGCCCACCCAGTTGTGAAGTTGGCGAATATGCAAATCCAGCACAGCCAGTTGCTAGTGCACCGTTTAGTTTTTCTCGCATTTGAGCAAAACAATCTTTGAAAAACAAAATGGTTGATTTCACGTAAAGTATTGGAAGTGCGAAAATGCATTTTTGAATCCGTTCGTCCCTACTCTTCCTTGCATTCAAAAGACAAGATTCGTTAAATAGATGTGGAAGTCCAACAACCTACCCGCAAAACCGTGTGGCCTATTATTCTGTATGTGCCAGTACTCTTCCCATTGTGGATTTTGACAAACGAAGATAATTCCAAATTATAAATAAGCATCAAGTTAAGGCTGTAATCTATGCCATTTTGTCATCACTAGGTATTGAAATAATTGAGTAATTGCGGACATTAATAACTTTCATGACTAGGCACGAAAAATGTGTGGCTATGAAGTAACATAGTGATGAATATGAATTCGCTACGCTTCTTTTGCTTTTACTCACAAAACATTTACTCCTGTGCGACAAAAAACTTTTATACCATCAAAATGATTTTCTTGTGGGCCATATTATGCTGTTTACATTTTTAAAATGTGTCTGATACGTCAAGATATGCCGCACAAGATAAAATAAGTAATCGAAAGAAGCAGAACTGCTTTGCAACTGATGAACTCATGATAATTTCTAAATAATAGAATCACTATTCTTTATTAGATAAGAAATGTATGCTATCAAAAATGTAAATTTAACAGTTAAATACTTAATTACTTCATCGGCATTACAGCCCGGTATGGGCTTCGGCCTCCCTCAAGACGCCTGTCCATTCTCTCCTGTTCTGCACTTTCTCCCACCATCTCACAATCCTCATAGCCTTTATACCTTCTTCCAAATCCTGCATCCATCTTTTCCTTGGTCTTCCTATTTTTCTCTTTCCATCCATATTTCCATGTAGAAGATTCTTAGGTATCCTTTCTTCACTCATTCTTTCTACATGACCTAGCCAAGCTAACCGTTGGGTCGTCACAAATCTCACTATGTCTTCGCCTCTGAGGGAAATATTTTCTATTTCCCTGTTTGTTCTTTTCCTCCATGTTACCCCATCTGTCACGGGGCCATATATCCTTCGCAAAACCTTCCGTTCAAATATCCGCAGAGCTTGCTCATTTCCAGCAGAGATGGTCCACGTTTCTGCTCCGTATGTCACGACCGGTCTGATAAGTGTCTTATAGATCTTGACTTCCATCTCCTTAGATAGCAGAGTTGACTTCAGGAGCTTAATATTAGCAAAGTAAGCCCTATTTCCAGCCATTATCCTCTTGTTGATCTCTTCTGTCATTGAATTCTTACAGTTTAAATTAGTACCGAGGTAACTGAAATATTTAAAATTTTCAAAGTTTTACTGCCCAAATGTAACGTTTTGAGTCCATCTTCTGTCTTCCGTGGCCGACATTTTCATGTATTTCGTTTTTTTCTCATTGATTCTAAGCCCTATATTCTTACTCTTCTGTTCTAAAATTTTGAATATTTCTTTCAGAGAATCGATACTCCATGCCATTAGAACTATGTCGTCGGCATAGGCAGAGGCATGAGTAGATTTATGCACAATTGTTCCCTCTAACCTCAGTTCTTTCATGGCTTCATGTAGACACAGATTAAATAGTACTGCAGATAGAGAATCTCCTTGTCTTACTCCAGTTGTTATCTTAAAGGCTTCACTAGTCTTGCCCCCGATATAAGCCTTAGCTTGAGGTCCTTCCATTGTCATATTTACCAACTTAATTAGTTTTTTTGGTATTCCAAATCCCTCCAATGCATTCAACATTTTTCTTCTATTGACACTATCAAAAGCTTGCTGGAAATTAATGAAAAGCATATGTAGGTCAATGTTGTACTCATAACATTTCTCCATGCATGTCTCATTACAAAGATTTGGTCGGTTTTTCCTCTTCCCGGCCTGAAGCCACATTGGTATTCACCAAGGATTTCTTCAGCATACGTGTTAAGTCTCCTCTGCAGTATACAAGAAAGTATCTTATAAGTGACATTTAGTAATGTGATTCCCCTATAGTTGCTGCATTGCAACTTATCTCACTTCTTGAAGATAGGGCAAATAAAACCAATCTTCCATTCCTCAGGCATCTCTTCTTTCTCCCAGATTTCACATATGTCTGTGTAGGTTCTTTATTAAATCTTTTCCTCCATACTTGATTAACTCCGGTACTATTTGATCTTCCCCTGGAGCTCTCCAATTCCGCTGCCGCTTTACCGATTCCTCCACCTCCTCTATTGATGGCCTATTAACAGTTAAATTTGTTTATTCAATTCCACATGATTCTGAGTGAATATAATTCACGATAATTGTCTTTTCGTGATATAAAAAAGTGGAAGATGTATCACTTTCAGCGGGGTTATCCCATGCTGTGATGCAGACATGCAATGGATATTTGTGTCCTGCCTTTTATTCTGGTAGCTTTAGAAAACAAGGACGATTTGGTGACATCCGACTGACCGATCTTTCCCATTCTCATTCTTCCTCACACTGAAGCGTGGTGCCCTAACCCAAACCCTTGGAAATAATCCCTTAGCAAGTAAACATTTTTCTTCGAGGGGTGTTCCCTCTTACTCCGAGGTTCCCTCTCACCAAGTGAGTTAGGAAGAAGTGGCCTTTTCTGCTCCGTGAGTTTATTGCTTTCCCGTGTGGGGGGCATGGTTCAGCCGCATTGTCACATCGCCGTCAACTTGGGACATAGAAATTTTTCAGCTCAGAGGTGGTAAGATTTTTTTTAACAGGACTGTACCATATATACTTGTGTATACTCTAGTATAGTCAGACCCCTGGTTTTCTAGTTCCTAGTGGTATTTGTACTAATCGAATTTGTATTATAAGAAACCATTTTAACATTAGGAAGATAGGGATGCATTTCCCACAGCATAGTAATTGGGTGACAAGATTCCCAGAAACCATACATATTTCAATTTAAAACCTTGAAAGTGCTTGTTTTTATAACCATTTTGTTACAGGTAATGTAAAAGATATCAGGCACTTGCTCAATGTCTTTTTCTCTCATGTAAAGAATTTCTTCGGGTATAGTTTTAAAATTCCCTCCCAGAAATGAGTTTCCTCCACTTTCAGGTGGGCTAAATCTTGCAGCAAATGGGTGGAACTATTTAATGAACGGCTACTTAGGGTTTGTTACCAATTGCAGGAGTTTCTATAAATGAAATTCTTTTTTACCATTAACAAAAAAGGACTAAATCCACAAAAATAATCTGAGTAAAAAATGAGGTATCTAAGTTGCATATGAAGTAATGAAGTTCGTTGCGCCGCCAAAATTGTCCAGATTTTTGGCTATTAAAGCTAGAACATCTGACAATGCATTTACTAAACTTCCCGTAAATTGGATAAATTATGGAAACATTCTCTGTCTAAGTGAAAGAAATATTTAGCAAGTTATATCACACGGATTGTATTGTATCTATTTAGATCGGCTTTTGTTTCATAGTGCTACCCCCCATACCTTTTTGCCCTTCACATCTGAGTTCTCTGCTTAAGTACCACATCCAGGTAAAGCAGTCATGGTACTGCATTCTTGCCCAGTCATCAATCCAGCACCAGCATTTAGCGCCTTTAAATAATACAAGTTCTTTTTTAACTTTGTGGTATTCCATATTAGATGATTTAATGGTAACTTTTACAAAAACCACAACTTAAAAACACACACACACACACGACCCGGGTTTCAACGATTTAGCGCCTTTGTCTCACGCCCACATCATACACTCGTGTCCCACAACCACACCTCACATCCACACCTGGTTAGCAGGTACTCTGCCCAGGCTCCTCCTCCTCTCCTGGCCTGAAGCTTTTGCTTATATCCATGGACAGGAGGAGGGTGCTGGGATAGGAAGGTAAATAGGAGAGGAAGGGAAGAGGAAACACTCGACCCGAAAGTCATGAATAGGCTAGGGGGCTGACGAGGGGCGAAACAAAACCTTTTTATCTTGGGCTTTTAAAATTCCTAGGAATGAAATTCAGAACCATAAGAGGGGTGGTAAGAACAAAACTTTTCCAAGCCGAAACTTAATTCGGAACGGTTCTATTTCGTTCCTTAGAGTTGTCATTCAAAATATTATCTTTCCGCTTTTGTTCCAAGACTTTCGTTCCTCTTTCGGTTCATTTCCGTGGACTGAAACTTAATTTGAACCCACTCTGAACTTTTCCAGAACCGTGAGTTTAGTTTTGTTTAGCATCCCTTGTTTTAAAATGATTTTAAACTTACATGCATGACTGTCTTTTTTTGCAGTTGGGCCAGGGAAATATTTCCAGACTAGCTTCAAGGGTCTCACCAAGCATGGTTGATGGGGTGCACATGGTGTTTATGTTGCTCCCAGGGACACCCATCACCTATTATGGAGATGAGCTGGCATTGGAGGGTGATCCTGATGTTACAATGCCATGGAGCAACTCAACAAATGGAGGTGAATAAATTTGATTGTTTCAGGCTTGACTTCGTGGAAGTGATAGATATCTATTTTTAATAAAAAACTTTGTACTTTTCCACACTTTATTTCAAAACTGTGACCGGTTTCACCATAATATGCCATCTTGCGAAGAGAAAAATATCGCTAGGTGGCTTCGCTAACTTTGGCGCTGAACTTGGTGAAAGCTGCATCTGTAAACTAAACATGCTATTTCGTTATAAATGATGACGAAAATTGTCATAATTAATAATTGAGCATGCATCAGCGTTAGGTATCGTATTTATTTTCTTGGGGGGTGGAATAAGAGGAAAACAAAATATTTTTACAATAAATAATCACCAGTTATCTATGGCATGAGCTAAAATGAGCGGCAGGATAAAATTCCCCTGTAAGTTATGCAACCAACCAGTGTGTTTCTGACTTTCCTTGGAATGCCACGTTTTCCTGGTTACCATGTTCAGAATCCTTGGTCCCTTCAAGAACATGCTAAGGAGAGTCCGCTGTATTAAGTATTGTTAACCACCTAGGCTTCAAAATGAGCTCAGGTGTGGATAGTATACCCAATTCTATTGTTACATATTGTATTAATGCAATCAAATATCCTCTCTTGTATTTAATTAGTGAATCTTTGAGCCTTGGTATCTTCCCAGATAGATTAAAAACATCTAAGGTGATTCTTATATGTAAGCAGAAAGGCAGTATAGTCGATTTTAACTCCTACCGTCCAATTGCAATTCAATCAATTGCAATTCAGTTTTTTTCAAAAATATACAAAAAGGTCTTTTACACTAGATTGCTATCATTTTGGAAACCCACAGTCTTCTTTCTCAAAATAAGCATGGTTTTGGTAAAGGAAAGTCTACAGTCTCTGCTATCTCTGATTCTCTTAACCCTTCCAGCCGGTCAACGCATTTAAACAGCCAGGCCCTACTCGTGGTATTTAAATTTTAAAAAAATCTCATTTTCTGCACCTTGGCAAACAATTATTTATATCTGTGTTAGTTTTCATTGTATCATGGAAAAAATTTGGTATGATATGCTAAAATGATGTGTTAATGTAATAAAAATTTTACTTACATTTTTCTTTATAATTTAGCTTGTGCAATCACTTCAAGTTAGAAAACTTGAGTCCTAAAAGTTAACTTTGGTGTGATAAAGTTTGAAGCACTCCTCTAAACATAAGCCAGCATCGCAGTCAGGGCACCAGTACACTGTTTCCCTCCTTTTGCCTCTAGCGGAGCACACTTGGCATCTTCTCTGAGGCCGGGACTTCTTCCCGGCGGGCGGTATTTTTTCAATGAAATGTCTCTTGACTAAACGGCGTGGTGACGGATTTGTGGGAGGCCTCCTAGTGGTCGATGTATTTGAGCTAGCTCCGTATTTTTCAAAGAGCTGTTGAATTAGCTGAAGATGAAAGTTTAGATGATCTACCTTTTTTTGACCACTATTGAATATTACTAATGCATTGTGAACGGAAACATTCAATAGCCTTCTAAATAGTTTTATATACCATTTCTTAGTCTTTTTTCGTTCTAATAAATACGGCTGACACCACCCATTGCGGAGTTGTATTCTAAAACACACACTGGTTTTGTTTTTCCATCTTTTTCACGAAAATTATTGCAATGGAAGCTTGAAATAAGTGAAACTGGCTTTTTGTCTTTCCACTTCATTATCATTATTCCGTCGCAAACTTTCGCTATCTGTTCTCCTTTTTTCAACTTTGCTGTTTTCACCTCTTTTGGGACGTTTTTTCGAGATAATCGTAAAGTTCCAGCAACATTTGTACCGTGATCCAATAAAAACTTTGCCAAAGCAGGTGAATTATAATAATTATCTAGCCATAACTAATAGCCTTTCTCAAATAAGGGTTGTACTAACTTTATCACTATTGCTGATGTCTTGAGTCCATCAGGAGTTTCTGTGATTGAAATAGTTGAATCAGCTCCTGAGTAAACAATAAAACTCCATAAGTAGCCAGTATCAGATTCGCAAAGCTCAAAGGTTTTTATGCCAAATTTAGATGACTTCAAAGGAGTATAAGGCCTGAATGATAGACGCCCCTTCCATAGAGTAAGAGATTCATCAACAGCAATATTTTCTTTTGGTACATACATTTTTTCAAATTTACTCTTCAAGTAATCTGTGATAGGTTGAATTTTGAAAATTTTTTTGTTACCGCTATAGTGACGCATATTATCATTATCAGCAAAATGTAAAAACTTTGAGATACATTGGAATCTGTCCTGGGACATAGTTTTAGAGAAAATTTCTGTTTCCAGAAGTGGGTTTCGTGAAAAGTATGAACGAATAGTCAGTTTTTGTATAATTCCCATCAACATTATCAACCCAAAATACACATAAACCTCTCCAACATCAACAGGTTTCCAATTGTTCAATCGTGACCGAGAGGATAGTGGATTATTTTCTAAATAATTATCTGCGTATCTATTCGTCTCAAAAACGATTTTTTCCATTATTTCTCTATCAAAAATATTTGTGAAAGACTCAACAATATTATCAACTACTACTGTTGGACCACATTTCCCAGTGAAAGGAATTTTTTTTGGAATGTTGCATTCATCAAAATCATCCCAGACCCACGAGGACGAAAGATCATGTGCCCTACTTGGTGTATCACCGTCAGTTTCGTCTCCGCTATCACAAATTTGGGGAAGGGTATTCACTGAGTAATCCCCTTCTTCTTCACTTGAACACTCACTACCTGAATCAAGAAACACTTCATCTTCTTCTCCCACATTTTCAACTATATCTTGTATTTCTTCTTCGCTCAAAAATAACTTATTCCTTTTGGACTCCATTTCTAAATTTGTATTGTGCTTCCTGGACTTCTCCACACGAAAGGGATCTACACACTGAGAGAGTTTGGAAGTGAGGCGACGTGGTCACTACTCTGTGGGTAAAAAAAGGATGAACGAAGCATGTGAATGGTCCAAGAGAAGTGATTACGAAGGTCCCCTAATATGAGAGACAGAATCCAGATGCCAGACATAAACAAAAGGCAAGCAGAATAAGAGAGCTCTTTGTGATGAGGAAGGAGGTCAACGCAGACCTTGTAATGGTGATGAGCTCAGATATTCTTCTATCTTTATTGCCTATGAAGTGCTTTTTCATGTTGCAAAAGGCTATGATAACGATGGGGCATCTTCTCAGAGGCCAGCGATAACATTCACCCTTCAAAAAGTGCTGAGATGAAGAGAAAAAAAAATCTTAACCGAGGGAGTATCAGCCGCCGTACCACATACGGCGAACCGCTAGTGGGACCAGACTGCCAATGACGTACGCCATACGGCAAACTGCGCGGAAGGGTTAAAAACATTTTATATGGGCTCGATAGTAAACAAACTGTTGCAGCCATGTTATATGACCTTATCAAAGCTTTTGATTCTGTGAATTATACAATAATTTTAAAGAAGTTTGATAAATTGGGAGTTAGTGGCTATGCCTATAGCTGGGTCAAGTCTTATTTAAATTGTAGAGTTCAACAAATAACTATGAAAATCGATGGAACCCCATACTCCTCTCAAGTAAATAAAGTAACTCGGGGTGTTCCCCAGGGCTAGGTACTTGGGCCCATCCTATTTTTATTATTTGCTAATGATTTGATTGATTCTTTTGCGCATTCACCTAACATCCATCCTGTCTTATATGCTGACGATGCAAATGTCATTGTCTCATCTCCATATTTGAAAACTGTTGTAAATCAGTGTCAAAATATTACTGCAAACATGAGCAACTGGTGCCATAGCAATCTTCTGAAATTAAATGTTGACAAGTCCCTGATTATTTGTTATAGAAATAAAAATTAACCTTGTGATAAAATTCTGGTACACCTTGAGAGCAAAGCTATCCCACAGGCTTCCTGTGTGAAATTATTGGGTATGCATCTTGATGCTTCTCGAACCACAGAGCCTCATATCAATAACCTTGCTACAAAATTGAGTGGTGAATGTTTCGTAATCAGATCTAAAAGGTACACCGTTTCACTCGATGTGTTATTAATGTTGTATTATGGTGAGTTCTACTCTAACTTAACTATGGCATTTTATTCTGGGGTTCATTTCCTCATGCCCAACGCATATTTAAACTCCAAAAGAAGGCCATTAGATTGATTGCTAATACACATTACCTTGCTCCAAGTTGCCCACTTTTTAAAAGACCATTTTTTTACCATTGCCCTGTATTTATCTTTTGCATGTATGGTTGTACGCTCATATAAATTTATCTCGGTTTGACAAGGATAATGATTTACATGAGCATTTTACCAAGGACCATATTCATTTACACATTGACTATGTTCGTATTTGAACCTCTTTACTATGTCCTAACTATGGGGCCTAGACTCAACAATGAAATTACTAATGAAATAAAAAGTATAATAAATGTATCCCTTTTTAAAAAGTTATTTATTTATAAATTGGTTAATTGATGTTTAAAATATTTTACTTAAAAAATTTGCATTCTTCATTACATCCATATGCATGGTAATGGGAGTGTAAAAGTTACTGGTAAAACTTTTTATGATCATATCTTTGGTATCCTGAGCTTAGTGAGAGCCTCTGTTCAGCTCTGTACGGAGGCATTTTGAAAGGAATATCCTTTCTGGCATAGCATTCCCACCCTTGCATCAATTATCAGCATGACTCCCCTCCCTTCCCTCATCACCTGGTCTCGACCCTCCGTCTCATTACCACACCCTTCCACAGCATGTGGTTGCGGTCAGTATATTGCATGCACAGTGGTTTTTTTAAAGCTGTCATGTGTTGCAAACTTGATAGCATGGACATTTGAAATGAATTCTTTGTGTTTGACTGTTCGTTTTAAAATTTTGAACAAATTTCTTGTGGTAATTTTAACGATTTTAAGATATTAATCTATGCAAACAAGTTGATCGCAAAATTTTCTCATATGAAATTGCAAAATCATATTTCCCATCCTTCTTTTTCATCTGGGCTTTGGAGTTTTTGTGGGAGCCACATGAGAAAGCTATTTTACACCAGCTAAATTTACTGTCACTTCAAGTCTTACTAAGTAAAAACCGTGAAGTAATACTTTGGTTGTATCCATTTTTTAACATGAATTTCCAATAAGTAGAAGCCAGCTCTATTCGCATCAAGTTATTAAATTAAATCAAGTTATTAAAAATTATCAAATCTTAAGGATAGAATTACGGAGAAGACATGATGGAAACTAGTGATTCGAAGGAAACAGAAGACTACTCCCTTAGTATTAGAGCTAGAACGTTAATTAAAGTTTGCTAACACTCAATAAAATACGAGGAATTAATTTCAATGTTTAATATTTCGGAATATCCAACAAATATTTATTCATAAATGATATTTATAAAGAATAACACAATTTAAATAATAATTATTTAGAATAACTACTGCACATAAAATTAGTTATTAATGTATATAATGACCACTTAAAAATAGTTTCCTCTTCTTTTTCGAGTTTTGATCAAATTAAAAGTCACTATTTCTCCGCCAACAGTTCTGCAAATTTATTGCCATCCTCGGGGCTAATTGACATAAACCATGAAACAAAATTAACAACATTAACTGGTATTGATCAAAATAACAATTGTAATAACAACTTAGATACTAACAATTGTTACTTTTATCAATACCTGTTAATGTTGTTAATTTTGTTTCATGGTTTATGTTAATTGGTCCTGAGGATGGCAATAAATTTGCAGACACATTGGCAGTGAAATAGTGACTTTTAAATTGACCATAGCTCAAAAAAAGAAGAAACTATTTCTAAGTTGTCATTATATACATTAATTATTAACTAAGAGAATGGAACCGACAGCAGATAACATAATTTGTCAAACCAATTTAACATAGAACAGCATCATGTATTTTTCGTTCCTACATGTTTCTATTGTAGGAACCACGGCCCAAGAAGCTGAAACATTGTAAAGTTGACTAAGAAGTTGGCCATTAAGATAAATAAACAAATGTTATCTTTGTATTTATGTACATAAAATGTTTTTCATTTAATTAAATGGGTTGATAATTTTTTGTGTAATCTGGTGTGCTTTCTTGTTTCCAAGAGACTGTTTACATCTACAGTCGTATCTGGAATTAACGTCTTAGCATTTAGCTTTTATTTTTTGAGGTCCTCATTCATTCCATATTAAAACAAATAAAAATTATCCTTATCTAACGTTTCTGCATTACGCATTTTTCTGCATTCTAAGTCGTTAACTTTCTGCCCGCATGTGCTTTTTTACCCATTTTAACGTTTTTTCATGATTGTGTAGGTAAATGATTTCCCAAAACCATCAATGATGATCATTAACTCCGCTATTATTTTTCACTGGGTCGACGGTGCTCAAGGTTTCACTTGAAGATGTACATAGATATTGTACGTATTAACATAAAGGTGTTGTATGTTCATGATAATGTATAAATATGTATGCCCACGATTTTTATCCACCTGCTTTTTCCCCGTTAACAGTTTTTACCCGATGATACTATGGCATGTAACGCTGTTGAAATTGCCAAAATTTTCCCGGTAGAGTGGCGTAGTATATGGAGAAAAAAGTGAATGTCGAACTGTGTGGCATACAAAAATCATGTGCGTACCTGCAGTTTATTTTCCCATAACTGCAGATAAACTAAATATGAAAAAAATCGATGCTCTCAGTAAATATTAGTTATTTTTTTTTAAGCTAGTACTTAATTTGTGTAAGGGTCATTTTGTTTTAAATCGACAAATGGTCGTTGCCTCACCATCTCAGATTTCAATGAAATTTGGCACGTGGGTAGTGCCTACCCTTGTAACCCATAATCCGTTGCATAAGTTCACAGTAAATTTTTGTCCCTGGGCTCAAGGGTCGAGTGGAATTGCCCAGAAATAGGTTTTGGGTCCCACTGAGTTGGGACTCAAAGGGTGAGGGAATACCCTTCTCATATACTTAAGCAGCGGTCTTTTTCCTACCCCTCGTGACAGCTATAGCTGATGTCCATTCTTTTGCATATGGAAATCCCTGACTGCTATAGCTGACGCTCGGCGTGAAAGGGTTAAGCTTGTGTTTGTATTAGATATTTTATTAATTTGAGAATGGTAATTATCATGCATGATCAACTTGCAGGTTTTTCAGAAGCATCAGACCTGGAGTTTACTGTTTCTGAAAGTTATTCCACTCTCAATGTTGAGAGACAGCAGAGTGCTCTTGAGAGCCACTATAAAGTCTTTAAAGCCCTGATAGAAGCCAGGAAGTCTCCATCTATAATGTATGGGTCAAGGACCACACATGTAATTAATGAAACAGTTTTGGCGTACAGCAGGTAAATATTTTTCATTGCTAAATAGATTTATATATATATATATATATATATATATATATATATATATATATAAAAACACAAATATAAATATACTTTTAAAACACAGGCACACGAAAATTAGAAGGACACTCACAGAATAATTTGCGGACGTTTCGACGGTCAAGCCGCCATCGTCAACGACAAGAGACTAACTAGTGGTCTGTTACCTCGGGTGGGGGGGGGGGAAGCGGAACAGGAGAAGGGAAGGGGACTGGTGGGGAGCGGGAGCAAGGGGTTGCTATTGGTCAGTGGGCCAAGTTAAGCCCGGGCGATTCAAATGCTCTTAAGCACCAGATGAAAGCCATCTCGCGAGTCCTCAGTTCAATATTAGTTGCTGATTCGGGGAGGGCTTCTAATATAGAGAGAGAGAAACATTTATTGAAGGTCTTACGATGGGAAGCGGTATGTTTAGGAATGGGATCAATGAAGGGAGGACATGTGGTGGAGTGGCGGTGCCCATTCATTCGTATTGAAAGCGGGGTAGTACATTCGCCAACATAAAATGCCGGGCAGAAATTGCACGAGAGACGGTAAACGATATTTGTGGAAGTACAGTTGGTCCGTCCAGTTACAGTCCAACTGTACTTCCACAAATATCGTTTACCGTCTCTCGTGCAATTTCTGCCCGGCATTTTATGTTGGCGAATGTACTACCCCGCTTTCAATACGAATGAATGGGCACCGCCACTCCACCACATGTCCTCCCTTCATTGATCCCATTCCTAAACATACCGCTTCCCATCGTAAGACCTTCAATAAATGTTTCTCTCTCTCTATATTAGAAGCCCTCCCCGAATCAGCAACTAATATTGAACTGAGGACTCGCGAGATGGCTTTCATCTGATCTGGTGCTTAAGAGCATTTGAATCGCCCGGGCTTAACTTGGCCCACTGACCAATAGCAACCCCTTGCTCCCGCTCCCCACCAGTCCCCTTCCCTTCTCCTGTTCCGCTTCCCCCCCCCCCACCCGAGGTAACAGACCACTAGTTAGTCTCTTGTCGTTGACGATGGCGGCTTGACCGTCGAAACGTCCGCAAATTATTCTGTGAGTGTCCTTCTAATTTTCGTGTGCCTGTGTTTTAAAAGTATATTTATATTTGTGTTTTTATTCGCCGAGTGCGGTTTCTCAGAAGGTATTATATATATATATATATATATATATATATATATATATATATATATATATATAAAACTTTGTCACAAGTGTGACTAAAATTCACACGTGGGTATCACCGTGCCTCATGCAACCCATCCTCCCAAAACTTCTCTCACGCTGTCCCTACTCATGCTGCTTCCCATACCACTAAATTTGATAATTGCTACAATGTAGCTGTTCTGGCCTCTCTACCCCCCACAGCCACTCCAATTACTTTGAGAACATTAGAGCAAGCTTGTATATTTTATTTTAACGCTCTCCAGCCACCTGGCCTCAACCGGTCCCATTAATTTGTAAACATCCTCCCCTCCCCCAACCTTCAATATTGTACTTATAATTTTGTAACATCTTCTCCCCTCCCAACCTTCAACTTTGTATCTTTCTGTCTCTTAACTTGGTCATGGCAACTTCACCATTTCGTCTTTTCCATTTCCCTTACCTCCATTCCACCCCTCCTTTACTTTTCACCTTTCCCCTCCTCACTGCTCTCTTCCCCTCACCATCCCAAACATTTCCTCTTCATTCTTCCTATACCTTTCGCTGAAGAAGGTGGCGGCGATCCACCGAAAAATTTACAACCCGTGTGAGTGTCTTTTTTATGTGTTCTCATTTTAGTCACACTTGTGACAAAGTTTTTATATATTTGTGTTCACGCTCGTGAAAACTTCCAATGATTATATGTATATATATATATATATATATATATATATATATATATATATATATATATATATATGTATATATATATATATATATGTGTGTGTGTGAAAACTTCCAATGATTATATATATATATATATATATTTGGTTGCATTGGTGTGACATTACTAACATGGATAGTATATGTGTTACTTCTAAGTGTCCACCTTAAGTCTACGTACATTAAAGTACATAGTTGTAGAAACTTTATCTTCAAATGAAACTACACTATAGGTACAGTTCTCTTTTTCAATGTTTTCTTATTTGTCAAGTTAATATCTCTTATGATTTTATAGATTTACTTTTGAGATACTAGCTCATGGAGATGATCGCTGTTTTGTATCCAAAGGCAATTGATGAAGCTTACAATTTCGAGTATTGTACTATGAACTAATTCAAGTGGTCTGGTAGTTGCACGTCTGACAAACTCCTTCCAATTTTTCAACCTTATTTACACCTTCAACTAAATTTGTTATTCTTTCAAGATTACAATTTCCTATATGCCCTAACCTTAAGTGCCACAATTCAGAATTTTCGCATAGTTTAAGGCTTGCTATTTTCTGATCACTAAAAAGCTTCAATTTATAAAGAACATTTTCTCAAATTGCTTCAGCCCACACCTTACCATTCTTCATTATAGTAGCCTCAACAGAAAGAAGATTAAATGCAAGCCCTGGAGCATATAAAGCATCTGTGACACTGATATCATTCACACTTGAACCTACTTTACACTTTAGTCTCTTAGTTTCACATCACCACGTTTTAGAGAATACGTAAGTTCACCCCTTTTTGCTACCTTTATTTTTACTGCCCTCCTTAGATCGACTACATTATACCACTCATTATCATTGTTCACCAAGTGATCAGAGGCACCAGAATCTAAATACCAGACTGATTTCACCTCACACTCTTTGCCAGATCCAGCTGTACTTATTGCATCAAAACACACTGCTGCTTCCGTATCTTGTTCGTCTGCCAGATGAGCATCCTTATTCTTATTTGGGCACTCAAACCTGTGCCCATGCTGACCACAGTTGAAACACCGGTACAGTTGTCCTTGAGTCATACTGGAATCAGTCCTAACCGGTCCGTTTACACCTCTATTTATTCCTGCACCGTGCATAGAAAACCTTCCTCTGCTACTGCCTCTTCCTCTCATGCTTAGGAAGGCGGATTGATCACTATTCACATCTACCATTTCAGCATTATCTACTTGCTTGGTGGCCTCATCTGCAAGTCGACTCTTTAACTAGTGCAAGAGTAAGTTGATCACTACGCAGAGTCTCTATTGCAGTGATCACCATATTGAAAGATGATGGCATGGTCTGCAGCAAAAATCCGATGACATCAATGTCGTCAGGAGAGGCACCGGCATTCTTCCACTCACGTACCTTTTTGTCAAAAATGGCAAAGTGCGTCTCAATGGTGTCATGTGTTGGATCATACCTCATGGATGACAGTTCTCAGTGCAGCCTAATTCTTAATGAAACACTTACACGCTGAAAGGTGTCCTCTAGGTTTTGCCAGATTTCATATACATTTGACCGTCCTCGAGCATACTCCAGATGACTGTCCGCAATACTTCGCACTATGATACAAGTTGCTTGCTTGTCTCATCCAACTTTGACAGTGTTTGTCTTCTCAATGTCTTCCTTCGTTGCCTCCTTTTCCCCAGCAGGAACAATTTCTAGTACGAGCGGACTTTCTACGCATTCGTGTGAGGCATAATAATCTAGAAGAGTCTCAACCCGAAACTTCCACGAATCGTAATTCATGCCATGGAACGAAGGTATTTTTACTGAATCGCCTGCCTCCATTTCGGATTCGCCACAGATAATAGGGACAACATGATTAATCTGGGCCCATAACCTGAAATAACTGTCAGGTCTATTCTTCAACCAGTTTATTTCACGCCTGACTAGGTTGGGTACAGGCGTACATATATAAGCACGTAGAAAAACAAATGAGTGACGAAATGCACATTACAACAAAAAGTAATGATCAGGGGCTGCTATGAAAGTTTGCAAGCCATTTCTGGTACTCTTAGATGTTAAACCTTTAATTTTTTTTAATATTCTTATATTATTTTAATCAATGTTATTACTGATAAGCTCCTTGATTCTTTCCAAAAGGTTGTTGGTTTCATTGATGTGGTCTCAGATTTTTTAATCTAAGTATTATATTTTCATTTTTCCATGTCTTACAAGGGTTTGGTAAGAAAAAATTACTTTTATAATGATATTTCTTCTTGCATGTTTTGGCATAGCATGTATACACTGTTGTTTAATATGTACATATTTCAATCTTAGACCCCAACTGTGTAGGCTGTTTGTGAAAATGGTGTGAAATACTTTTTATGTGAGGAATTACATGAGCAGTCACTTTTGACTAGAAGATAATTTACTACAAATGTAGTATAATTTGTTGAACAGAGATGTTAATTTGTTTTATCATGTTTTGAGAACATAAGCTATGGTCAGAAGATATGAAGAAATCATGGGTGTAATTTGTAGCTACCATATTTGTCAGAAAATAGCCCCCCTCTGAATATACATGTCCCCCCAACTTTTCATTTCTATTATTGGAAAGACTTTAATTTCTTTCATGTGCTATCCTCTCCTGCAAAGTACTCTTAATATGTAAAACTGAAAACCCAAATATCCTATCAGTTAACCTGATATATTAGATGCATGAGGTAAGTTGTTCACCTCTTTTGAAATGTCTGGAAGAAAGAGATACCAAAAAATTTCACATTTCGATTTTTTAGCAGTGAAACTTGATGAACTGATATGAATTTTAATAGCATGCCAATATCCATTTTCTCTGCTTTTTTGGCCATAAGGGGTGGAATTACTGTGTAGTTCCTTCTCCATGCTGAAAATAGTACTTTATGCAGCTAATATTTGATCAAAAATTGGGGGCTTATGAAGCAGTGGGGTTTCCGGGATGTGCTGATTCTCAGAAGACATCCCATAAACCCCACTGCTTCAGCGACATAACTCCACAGCAGCATCCTTCAAAATTGGGGGATTATATTCTGATGGAAGAGGTAATTCAATTCAATAATATTTTGAGTATAAGCCAGCCAACTGTGAAGGTTAGCTTTTACTTCTTTCGAGGGTAATTGAACTCTCTGATTCAATGATGCTTATGATTAATTTCTGTGATTTTAAGTCTGTCCTTAGCTTTGTGATTGATAGCAATACTCTGTATCCATGTCTTGTTTGTTAAATGCATGCATAACTGAAAGATATTTGTGATAGGCATTTTTATTGGTATCTAATTACATTATTTTGCTTCAGGGTGAAGAGTGGCAGTCCAGGTTACCTGGTTTTATTTAACATGGGAGCCAATGACTTGACAATAAACTTGTCTCCCTTCCGTGATGTGCCTGATGATGTTACAGTACTTATACGAAGTGTAGACTTCAGCGATAGTGCTGTTCAAGTAAAGTGAGTATCATTTAATTCTGCTAGTGGCAGTATCTACTGTCTTAATTTGGTTTAGTATACGTTTATGGTGAAACCTCTAATAAATAAAATTCACAGCACCTTAATTTCACCCACTACGTGTTTTGTAGGTTTTACCAGTACTGGTAAAATTGTATGAAGTATTATGGTAAATAAGGCTTAGCAAATATGACCAAAAGCCAATTTATAGAACATCTGATATATCTTCTGTCAACATTTGTTTATCTAGCCCTCATATCACATTATCATGCATAAATCCAGTGACATTGCAACTTTTCAGTATTCATTTAAAAATGAAAAATGTATTATCGATAATATACCAATGATGTAGCTTTTCATCCCTAATAATAGTTTTATTTATTTGCCCAGTGGATCGAGTTGCAAAGTTTGCACACAATATAAGGCACGTCATCTATTAATTGTGATCTATACATATTTATCCTCTTGTGTTTTAAAAAGGCCTATCAAATTTCATGTCCACATGAAGAAAAAATTATTATTGCATTTGTGAGCAGTTGATAATGTTGCTAATTACACTTTTAATCTCATCATTAACCGTGGGCCAAGGCATCCTCTAGTATTTTTTTGATAAATAACAGAACTTATGTATGATTGAGTTTATGAATCTTATTACTAATTCTGTGTTATTGTTTGCTTTCAGAGCCAAACTAAAGTCCAGTGCAGTTCCAATGCCATCACATGGTGCATTGGTTTTAACTTATGTTCCAAGTGACAAAACTGAATAAAAGTAAATAATTGTCAGTATTTTATGCTGTATGACAAAATGCATACTTAAATGACAGAAAGAATCTCATAGCAAGAGTCTTATAGTAACAATAAATGACGCTTCAGCATTCATTGCTTGTTTATTTCTACCTAGAACGACACTGTTGCCTATGTTGTTCAGTTCCCAAAAGTTTACCCTTAAACACAGAATTATATCCCTTAATTTTTCAAACACTGATAACTCTCCTCTGTTTTCAATTTGACATTGGTTTCTTGAGTAGAATGTGCTGTGCTTGGTCACCTAGTGCATATCTTCACTTTTGAAGTCATTATGAATGTGGGATCTGGATTTTTGTCGCCACATGTAAAGTGAACTCAAAATGTCTTATGATGGGAAATCTTCACAGTATGGTATGAACAGCATTTTTCTTCACAGTTTATTTAACATTAAAAACAATTTGTTGCCTGTTGTCCTTGATCTCTCATTGTCATTGCTATATCTCATTTAGCTCTCATTCAGTTAATTACTCAGCCCAAATCTGATCAGTGATGCATAGTCGTTGCATTTAAATTCCACCTTTTCTCCACACTGCTAACCATTATGCTGCTAGGCATGTTGTGGTTATCTTATAGTGTTATATACCCTTCTACTTTTTTATTTACCTTCAACTTTTTCTGCTTATAAAATTTCCAAACCCAAGTCTCTCTGAGGGTTGTTTTCTAAAATCTCCTAAAATCCACCTGTATTGTGAAATTTTATCTTAAATTAAAGTGGTTTAGTTATATAAATATATTTTTTATAAAGATCAGGCCAGAGTTACATAGTTAATGGTATCTTTCTTCCTAAAATTCAGCTCTCAATGACTAATCTTTCTGGTGAATTCAAGCCCTGTCTAGCACCATTTTGCTGTGGTGCAAATCAGCTAAGAGTCCATCCAAGATAATAGCGCTGTTGAAATATACTTATTTGGCTCAGAAAGAACTGAAAGAAATCACAATTTTATGGTTTAAACAAAGGCCACCATCGTAGATTCTTCGGCCACATGATTCACTTCCCCCAATGGCATAGGATGTGTTTACGGATTGGCTGCATTTCTATAAACTTTGCTGTAATCTTGAACGAATTATTGTATTGTTTATTTGCCCTAAGGATCAGAGTACAGTATTTGTAGACACTAGTCTGGCAAAATTGGCCTCTACCTCCAACACCCCGTTCCAAAATAAGTTGTCAAAATACATCAAACGTAGCAGAAAATCAACTGGTGTATGGACACATTTTTAGCTGGCAATTGTTTTATATCATTTTACATTGTGTACATGGGGTGTCTTCATTTTCTACAGAGCATTAACTACTACAGATTGCCAAGCACTGAAATTCTAGCTAGCATATGCTCAGACCCAGAATGCAATGCATTCTGCTTCCTTACTTTCAACATAAATAAAATAGTTTATTCCTTGGGTCTAATTTTTGTTTTAGGGTTCAAAGATGCCTTCTGTCTTTTCATCATCCATGTTTATCATTCTCATGAATTGTTTGATTGTGAAGCCTCCGAGTAAATTGTGTTAACTGCCGCAAGATGTCTCAGACAGTCAATATGCAGGGTAAGGAGTCTCCATAATGTTGAGTGGGATGAGCTGCCATGATGATTGGCAGTGAATATGTCGAAAATAGCAGGAGAAAAGGTTTCCTGGACCAGTAATATCACCATAGGCCTATGCACATACCATTATGCTGACCAAGATTCCCTCTGCAGAGGTCAATTTTTGTTGGATCTATCAGGACTAGCTGTTGTTAACTATTATGTTCCAATTGAGATTGTACAAGCCCAAGTTCTCCAAAGAAGGCACTACATGAGGCCAAATCTTATAAACTGCCACAGTGTGGCTAAAAATTAGAATTCTGTAAGTTGCCTATGGAATTGGGAATCCTTGGTAGCATAGTCGCCCATACAATGGCTCTCCTAGCCAAAGGTTTGTGGTGTTTGTCCCTATACTGGAAACCTTTCTTCCCGTGGATATGTTTCAACACGTCCTTAGTTTTTTGTGATGCTTAATTTCAGGGTTGCTATTTTCATAGCATGCATTTCAGGTTCTTTTATTTTAATTGGAGACAAACAAAATTATTACTAAAAAGTTTTATTGGCTTTAACTTGAGTTTATTGGAAGCATATTTACATGGAGTGTGGTCTTGCCCTTTCAATTATGAGAGGCATGTCAAATACTGACTAACTGAGAAAGACCAGCCTGTTCCAAAGGTGAATTCATTGGTGTCAATTAATCAGCTCTGGAAATTAGCAGCAACAGTCCAAAAGGTAGTGGAAGTCAGAACATAATGGCTCTGGGTTGAATGGACATATTAAGTCCAGTGGACAATGTATTGGTAGGTCCTCTGTTGGAATAAATAATATTTTATTTTAGTGTTTTCTGATGTTTTTATTGCTATGGTCTCGTGGCAACTACATATTTTGTGCTGTGTACGTATGAACTCACCATAAAATCCAGGGCATTCACAACAGTAGCCATGAATTAGTACGGGATCAAGGGCACAGGTTGATGGACATCTAAGAAACTTTATACCACACTGAGATACAGCCAGGTCCAAACCAAAAGGAAAGCCAACTGGGAAAGCATATTAGGTATAATTAGTAGAAATTACTCAGCATACCCTGTAATTCCTGGTAATACAGGAAAAATGGTTGTCATAAGATATTCCAGATCCCTGGAAAGTAGCAAGCAATCCTCCTCCCCCCCTGAAAACCATGACCTTAATCTACCACTGGCCTATGGCAGGTACTATCAGGAAGTTTTTCCCTTTAAATATTATTTAAATCATACTGCATTCTCCTGGAAGTTATTCCCTGTAGCTGCATATCAGAATCTGTGATAATTCTTGGGTTTAACTGAGAAAATCATTTCATAACAGCTACATTGATATAAATTCATGATTACAATAGATAATGATTATGTATCTGTTATGATGTTATGCAGAGACAGTGAAACCTCAGAGTCAACTTTATGGAATGGTGGCATTGTAACTACTTAAGTTATTATATCGACACCCACTTTTTATTTACTGTCCATAGTTTCAGTGCTTAACCATTATTTTCAAGGTATCAAAAACAAAATTGTTAATTTCCATATGCAGCCTCTGCATAAGGGATGAGTGGGGGAATAATGGATTTGGAAAGGAAACAAACCTCCAAGGTAGCAGGGGAGGTTATGAATGACTGGATGAAGGAAGAATGGATAGAAAATGATAAGGCATTCCACAAAAAAAGGCCAATACACAAAGCACTTAGAACGAAAGTTAACGAAGATGTCAGGGGGAAGGGGGATGTTAGTGAATCACACCCAACTTCTAGAAGGAAGGGTAAAAGATAACAAAGAGGAATGGCTGTCAACTACAAATATGCATTGAGCAAACACCTCCATTTACAATGTTAAGCATCACCAAAAAATTCAGCATATCACCATTAAATCTGATAAGGGGGGGGGGGGCTGAGAAGAGACAAACGAAACACTGGTGAAAACTAGCATGGAATTTGGTGCTCTATTGGCTGGAATCTTGGTCATAGTGAAGAGAGGATGCACGTAGATTTGAGATGTGGGTTTAGAGGGGGTGAAGCTTGGTGGTGAGGAAACATTGGATATGAGGAGTGAAGAAAGTAAGTTATTGGCGGATGTTTGGAGAAGGCAGAAATGATAGATAAACTTTGAGAGGTGAGGGCATGTTGAAGAGGGTAGAATGCCAAGGAATTAACATGGAAGAGGAGAGGAATTATGGATGAAATAAGAAGAGATAGAGGGTATGAAGAATTTAATATAGATTTGATGGCGAGCCATCAATAGGATGGAAAGTAAGATGATGTTCCAAATATTGGGATGTTAAGGATAAGGACTCAGAAAACCTACTGATCAGATGGTAGAATACCCAAATGAAAGAATCACCTTTAGATTTAAAATGTACAATATTGGGTTAAAAATCACTGCTGTGACCATCTCTAGAAACTCCATTGACACTCTTCTGAAAGTTCCTGCCCATTTAGCCAATGTATCTTGCTTGGCACTCATTGCAAAATATGGAGTGCACTCATAAGTGCTCTCCTTGTCTTTGGGGTTACCGAATATCTTACCCACAGTTGAGAGGTTAAATGAGTAACCTTATCTATGGGCAAAACTATCAAAAAATCTAAATTATCTTCCACAAAAGAGGTGATTTTTCCAGAATTTGGGTTTATAGCTTCAATGATAGGGATCCCATCCATCCCATTTTCCATCATTTGTGACTGTCGCTGAACACGCACGTGCAATTTTCGGCAGCCAATGTTTTGAATTTACTCGATGATTGAAAAAAAAATTCTAAAGCGGAAATGATACTCCCAGCTACGCTGCAAATGTGAATTAGGAAAATTGTCCCTCAAGTTATCCCTTTCCCTATTCTTGAAAAGCATTGGGTAAATGATGCCTCGACTTGCAGGTGGAAAATGATAGTGTGAAACAGACTTGAACAATTAGGTTGCATCAGTCTCATGGTATAATAATGTCTCTAATAAAGGTAAAGACAATTTTAGTTGGCTTTTGGTCTTTAATAACAATAATTGATATTGAAAAAATGAGAAACGCAACGTTCTTTGAGTGAGAAGTAAGAGTTATTATAGGGTGTTTTTTTTAATTTTTCTTTTTTTTAACGAGCCACTAATATTTTTAAAGCAACAGCTTTGTCATTTGATCACAGCACGTGAATGACCGAACATTTCATAATCGTACTTTACACAATATTTACAACAATTTCTGCAAAAAGTCATATCCAATTATAATAATTACGATCAAAGTATGCAAGTCTATGTAATCTAAGCACTTACATCCGAAAGGAAGCGATTTCTGCAGTCTCGAAGAAGTAGTCGCTGTCGGGCCCCCAAGTACGAGTGAAGTTAGTGCTATAACTACAATGAAAAATGGAATGCACTTTAACTGCATGTTCGGAAAATCCGTCTTCTAAGTAGAAAGATATGATAGGGTGTTCAATAGTGTCCCTCCAAGAAGCTTAGTGGAGAAGTTGTATATTATTTTTCATATTTATACCGAGTTCTTTCTTATCTACCTTTTAAATGTGACGGCATTGGCGGGCTCATTACCGACGTGTACAAGATAAAGCAGACGTGAATGGATAGAAAACTTAAGAGACAACTAATGTTGAGAACTGACAGCTAATGACTTTAGTCTTCGTGACAGTGACCGATAGGGTGTTGTATTTCCTCAATTAATAGAAAATAGTAGATTCTACATTGTGTGAGTCATCAAATATGACGCTAGCACTTATACCCACTCGCGATCAGCTGGATGTATTCACTTCTATTTTAAAAAGTTCCTATCTTAATTATATTTTCTAAAATAAATTTTTTTCTACAAATTGAAAGAGTTATTCATTTCAATGATTTCAACGATTTCAATCAATTTCAATGAGCATTAAGAAATTTCCAGATGCTACTTTGTCTGTGATTTCCTCCATCATGGTGTCATGCGCAACATGGGACACAAATTTAGCAAGTTGTAATGTACAGTGTAGTTTTTATAGTTTTTAAGACATCCAAGATTTTGTGACGCACGTTATGTGAATAGAATTATCAGTGAAACATAGTGATCATGGAAGAATTAGATGACAATGCGGACTCGAATAGCTTCAAAAATCTGGGCTTTAAACCCCAGAAAGAACTTATTTATAATAAATTGCTGCCTTATGCTGATAAACTTGACGAAGAATCCAATTGTATGTTTGCAGAAATCAAGGCTAACCTAGGAAAATGTGTGATGCTGCGTGAAATTCAACCTGGCTGTGGAATTTGGTGCACCCAATTAGCTAAGTGAGTTTACTGAAAGTTCAATGAAATTTTTCGATGGTGAGCATGAATGTGCATATTTTGTTCAGTTAAAATATTCTTGCCAATCAATGTAGGTTTCAGGTGGTAGAATTACATTGTAAATGAATCATCATTTTCTTTCACATCTTCTGAAAACTTGTGTATGTTTATATCGATTTTTCTCAATTGTTAGGTATGTCAAACTGTACGGGATGAAATTTTCCAAAGAGGACCACATACTCCTGATTAAGTTAATGTATGAACTTGTGACAATTCCCGATTTGGAGCCCTGGATCCTTAATAAGTTTGCACAAGTATTAATAATATTGTTAAAGTAAGTAGAGCCACATGTTTACTTTTTGAGTGTTTGCCTTTGTCTTCTCGTTTTTTATACTCTTTCTTGGTCACACCTGGCCCCTTTTATCACCTCTTTTTCAATAATTCCAGGAAACGACATTTGCTGTCACCTGATGACTTGGTTCTGGAATGGAGGCCGCTTTACAATGTTTGTAAGCGAATATTAAATACCCATGACACCACTCTAGGAATCATCCGATATTTTACGTAAGCAACGATAGAATTTTCTTATTTTTACTTGTAAAAGTTAGAAAACGAAAACTAATTCCCTTCTGCTTTGGTTTCCCTACAGAACCCTTGATAGTACGCTGGATGGAATGGTTCATGCGGCGAAGTTGTGAGTGTGGAACTATCATTTGTATTTTTTATTGCATAGGTTATTTAGTTTTTGCCGGTTCTGTCATACGAATAATTTCCTTTTACTTTTTAGGTATTTTCCTCCGCACGCCACTCAGGAGATGTTGGATGAATGGAGACCTCTTTTGTGCCCTTACGACTCACACCTATGTCACACCATGACATACCTGGAATGGTTTCTTCCTGTGGCTGTCCCTCCTAGCCAGGCACATATGGGATACAAACTTTGGTTTGAGGAAATAATGACATTTTGGGAGGTCTGCCACAATGGAACACCATGGGAAGGGGTAAGAGCCATAATGCATACACCATAATTTTTGTATCTGTTATGTATGAGCTTATTCTCCTAGGGAAAGCAAGTTGTCTCCCTTGTCACAATACAGGCACTCCCCGTTTTTTGCTGTTGCACTTTTTGTAGGCTCAGTCATACGTCAGATGGAATATGGCACCACTAATCTATTGTTCTATCATTTTGATCCATTCATTCACTGCATTGTTTTGGATTTTTTGTTTCTTGTGTTACTCATCATATTTAAAGGGTAGAGTTATGTGCTAATTATTCATTTTTAACAAGAAAGTCAAAAATACCATGAAAAAGAATACATACTTAGGTATATGCTTCAATTTGGTGTAAATTCAAATAGGATTTAGTGATCCACTTTTCGTCATTCTACTTTTGTCACAGTTTTTGTGAACGTATATTTCCCCTCTTTTGTGTTCTCAATGTCTCATTTATTCATCGAATATACATGTACATAGTGCCAAATTATGAAAGTATCTCTTCAAGTACTTTTTATTTTCTTATTTCAGTGACTGAAATTTTAGCTAGTGGTATTCAAAGTCCGTTTCCATTCATTGCATTAGCTAAGTAAAAGAAGAATATAGAATGCACTGTTATTTTGTAATTTTATGTTGTACATACATATTTCTTAAATCTGGATTACAGAATTTCACGCAGCTGAAAACTTTTAGCAACGTTACTGAGAATCAACGAAATTGCACGAAGTTAGGTGTCTACTTATTCAGCGTCTCAGCGGAATCATGACTATATTTGTTATTTTTTATTAATATTGAATAAATGTTAATGCATTTAAAGTAATTGAAATGCCCAGCTGTGAGTCATCGTGTAAGACCCTCCATTCCACAGCTCCGGCCACGGAATGGAGGTATGGCGGGGTAGGGCCAGCTAACTCCTCCATGCTTCACAACAAGTTGAATTGTCCAATACGGATCGGATTTACAATTCTATGCTGAGACAATATGTTGGCCATTCTGCCTGCCACATGCTCACTTTCCCTTCCATTCCTTTTCCTTACCCCTCCCACACATTTCACCCTCTCTGTTCTGCGCATCTAAAGGCCGTAAGCTTTCGCGAGAACTGTACTCAGTACTTCGGATAGGGCTTAAAACTGTGGACTGTTTTGTGTCTTTTGATAAGAGTAGGCTTATGTCAATGTGGATTTTCTCTCCACCTTTAATTCTCTTGTAAAACACTCTCTTGACTTGACTGGGATTCAGACCAGAACCCTGGAATTGATGGTCATGTGTGTTAGCCTGTAACACAAGCAAGCCATCTTAATTCACGAATTTCCAGGGGGAGTCAGGTGATTTAGGTGTTCTTGCCTCCATTATACACTTCAGCACAGGAGACATTGTCGTGCTTTTCTCTATCTCATGATAGTTAAATCTCACCTAAAAATGGAATATAAAGAGCTTGTTTTATTATGAAATCCAGGTTTCTTTTAGTGTCAAAAACTCCTGGTAATGTTTGCATTGTTTCCATTAATGATTCTATTTCAAATGAGAATACTTATGGATATGTGCTTTTGCCTTTCAGGATATAATGTGGATAATGGCTCGGCTTGCTAGCAGCAATATTGGATATATTGACTGGGAGCCATATATACCCCTTATGTTCTCAAGATTCATGCACAGCTTGAGTCTTCCAGTCTTCTACAAACAAACTCCTTCAACTAAGCATCATAAACTAGATATGTCAGCTATCTGTTTGTGGATTGTGTCAGTTTTAGTGAGTATTTAATTGTTTTATTTAGTTCATGTGCACAAAAGTGTATGTACTTTCATGAATAATCCTTGATTATAACCCTGTAATATACCCCTTCAGCCTGCATATTTCCATGAAAAACTAATCATAGTATTTGGAATATCTTAAACAGTATAAAATTGTTTATTGACCCTTTCATTGCACTGGTATTTTCTTCCTGAGAAAGATGAGGTTCCAGAAATATCTCCTATCAAAAAGTAACTATCTCATCCAGCCTATGAAATAATTTTCATCAAGGCCAATAATGCTCTATGCTATGCGCTATGTACTACATTGCTATTTATTATTCATATTCTTGCCAGCAATAAAATAATTTAAGCAAAGAGCTGAATAATCTAATCAAAACATTGTCAAGACGTACTATGCTTGTGTTGCAAAAGGATTTATTCATTTTTTCTGTGAATGCCATGTTATACATCACAGGTAGTAAAAATCCGGTACGGTTTCCAACTGGCTAATGTGATTTTAACATAATGTTGAATCTATGTGTGAAATGACCATAAGCTTTGGATGTCTCCTCTAAACCTAAGCCATAGATTATAAATTTACCCTTTGCTCCTAGTCTAAGCCTTCTTACCTCCAATCCTTTTGTTCAATATTTCCTAGAATAATTAAATCCAGGCTTGATTTTTCTGTATTAAGATGGGTGAACATAAGTTAAGTATCGGAACATCGGAAAATGGTAGCACAAGGTCATAAAGCAAAAAAGGCTAATACAGTAGAATCCTGATATAAGGTTTTTCAGGGGGGACAAAATTTAAAACACTAAATGCGGATAAACACTAAATGAGGACTTGTCATTTTTTTTGAGGTTTTAGGGTCTGTAATGATTAGAACAGCTTTCTACGAAAAGAAAATATAATTTCAAGTCACTAAAAGGGGTCACATAAGACAATAAAAAATTTTCATTAGTTTTATATGCTCTTCCCAAAGAAGGTTGGATTCAGTGACAAAATGAAAATAAATGAAAAATGAAAATGCCTTAACAAAAGTACAATGCATTAGCCTTTTGACTACTCAGGAATTCAATATCAATTTTAAAACTTTTAGGAGAGACTAATTATATTTCTGAACAGCTACTTTTTAAGTTCCTCAAACTGGGACTTTTTTGAGTGCTTACGACGCTTAGATAAAACACCCAATGCTGTGAATTCTCTTAAAATTGCTTCCCTTTTCATTATGATGTTGTTCAATGTTGTTACTGGCATGAACAGCTTCTTCGCCTAGTCAATTCTCTTTAAGTGAGGATTTTTATCCACCTCCTCAATAATTTTTCTCTGCTCTCTATAAACCATTAGCACCCAGGAGACTGGTACTAGTCGATCAGTGGTCTTGTTGAAGAGTTTTTTCTTGTAACACTGCTGACTCGACTGCTGTGGAACATATGATTTTCAAAGAAGTCGCCAACTCTCTTTTCTGAGCCACTTGTCACTGGCCTCAAATGTGGCTATACAATACACATTGTATTTTTTAAATCTGTTACGCAACTAACTAAAACCTTACTACCGACCATCCAACCCTAACTCGTACATGCTGTAATTTGAACCTTCAGGTAAAACACATTGTAATTCAACCCTCCCGCCTTTTTTTGTGTGGCCGTAACTTAATAATGGCATGAAGCTAACGTCGGCATTTCTTGGGGTTAAATTTTACTGTCGTCACTGTGGCACCTAATAGATGTTGGCAATTTTCCTAAGAAAAATGGATTTAAGGAAAATTCCCACTGGGAATGTTAGTGTGGATGGTTATCAACGTTAAAAATTCCATTTTTGCGCATTTCTCAGTGGTCTCGATGCATTTTTTCTACCCATTTTATTCTGTAAAAGCGAGGTGTAGGCGGCTATGAACTCGAAAAATCATCATTAAAGATGAACGAAAGATAGACATTTCATTTCGCAAAATATTGATTCTTTCCAATTATGAGAATATTAAGGATGGTACGACATAATGAGAATGCCTTATTTAGCTATCAATTTTGATTTGTAGCTCTGAGAAATTAAGCTGCTGTTGCACATGCAAGTTTCTCACATGGAGTGCAGTTCGACATTAATTTTTTCTACACAGCGCCCGGGTAAATTTCGACGATTTCAACTGCGTAATATGGCATATCATCATTGAGTTAAACTTACTATCGGAGAAAATGCGGTTTTACATTTATGTACGTATTACCAAGAGCATACAATATCTTAGTGTTGGTATGTTCATTATACATTCATTCATTGTACATATACAAGCATCTTAAAGCGAAACCTTAAGGATCGTCGACCTATTGAAAACTGATACTGGTGATAGTCATCACTGATGTATGGATAATCATTTGCATGAATCGCCATGAATAAACCTTAAATCGGGTAAAAAATCTTGTGCGGGATAATTTTTTACAACCTAGAATGCGGAAAAACGCAGAATGCGGAGACGCTAAATTAGGACAATTTTTACATTGTTTTTATAGGGAATGAATCGGGACCTCAAAAAATAAACATTAAATGCGAAGACATTAAATCCGGATCCGACTGTATTAAGAAATTAGAGAAAAATATACTCCCAGTTCAAGAAAGAAAATCCTAATCTTTCAATTGGCTTTTCAAAGTTTGCTGATTTAAGGCCAGCTGAATGTGCTCTCGCCGCTCTGGTGCATCAGGCACCCACTCAGTATGTGTGTGCACAATTCACCGGAACTTTAAACTAATGTTTATGGGAGCCCAATTATCTGAGATTCTTTCACTGAGACTGAAAAGCTCTTTGAAAGTTACAAAGATTGCTTTCCGTGCATATCGGAAGTGCTCTCCACCTACTGATGAATGCACTCGTGGTTAATGTAAAATCAGAACGTGTGGTGACCCATACAGACTCCGAGATGTTTTACAAAATCATTTTCAAGAGAAATTGATGGGCTTCATCACTTTAAAGAAGTGGACAGACACGGACAGATGTAATTTGGAGAGACTATTAATGGACAGTGAAACTTCTGTTGACGTTTTTGTAGAGGTAGCAAAAAAAGTTCAAGCACATGACTGCTTAACCAAGAAACAAAGTGGCTTTTTCAAAATGAGTTGTGACAATCTAGGCCCTGGAGAAGCTATCATAGTGGGGGATTTTTCCAAAAATTATGCTTCTCTACTCCAAGACAGTGCTTAAGGCATTCACTGGAACAACAGTCACAAGCTCTGATATACCCTTATGCTGGGTATGTGCAAGAAGAAAATGAGTTGAAAACAATTTTGTACTAATCTCAGAGCACATGACCCACAATACGGGTGCAGTCTTTTCTTTCCAAAGGAAGTTAGTTCAGTTCCTGAAATCACATGTAAAGGGTTGAAAGAAAATAAATTACTTCTCCGTTGGAGCTGTAGGACAGTACAAGAACATATAGGCTGGTATTCTGAATGAGACAGCGCCTATGCTATTTGCCCAGAATAGCATCAAAGACACTTCTTTTCCTGAGAATAGAGTCTCAGATGCTATTTGCAATTCTGAATGTTGAAAATATCACCCGTAAATTGCCAATACATTTCTAGGGTGCTTTTTGCGATTCTGAACGTCGGATAGCATCCGTGAGGGATGCTACTTGAAGGCGACCTTCTGAATTCCAGGCTATTGGGAAAGTGCCCAAGATTTCTGCTAATTTCCGTGTGCAACACGACCATCATATTCATTTTCACATCCAAGTCTCCTTCTTTTTCACTAGTTCTGTTATGGGAATTCTGATAAATTTTCATTGAGATGTGCTATATCACTCTGTAATGGATATATTTTCCTATTAAATTGAAAAGATATATATAATAATCGCAGAGATAGGTGTGTCAGCATCAATTATGTAGAGCACAAAGCTCTCTGTCTTATTTAAAGTAGGCATATTGGTCTGGCTTGACGAGAAGAAAAATTTGGAAACGTGACCAAAGTTCTTTGAATATTAGAAAAGTTGGCTAAAGCAATGAAGTTGGCCATTCCATATGAGTTTATATTGTGCATACGATATTTATCCTCGCCTTGCCGATAACAATTTGGAACTGGCATTTCTCGATGACCGCATTACTTTTCTCGGCCTCTGTAAACTCATCGTATTCATTCTCATTCTTAAGATTTTCATTGCTTTTCTCAGTCAACCTACTTAAAAATATTTCCTATCTCATTATACTTATATTGCCCATCTCGCATACACACATACATTCCATCATCACATTCCCATTTGGGCCCACAAATTTCCCTTGCGATGCTTCCCCACGAACCACCCAGATATTATTCCAATAAACCATCACATCATTTTGTTTATGGATTGAATATGCTCACGCATGCATCCACTTCTTGTACATCCAACCAGGCTGCTTCATCAAATAATTTGTGAACTTCAAATGGTAAAGTTATAACCTTACACATACATGAAAACAGTACACTTTTTTTTTGGTGAGCTGTCAATACAGATAATATAATTTTGTTCACTCAGCGCACTAAGCGTTATTTGTTTAACACTATAAACATCAATTGAATTTTCTAAGGAAATTTCATTAACAGAAGCAATATCTCAGTTGATGAATGTTTCAAAAAATATCCAATTATAACTTTAAAACTCCAAATGAAAGAATACCGTGAAGATATTACTACCCAGCGGTGAAGATAGAAGGCAAATCACGAAGAAAATAAGTCTGTAGACATCGTATTACTATATAATATAGGCCTGTCAACATTCAAGTTATTGTGTACATACAAATAAACGCTATGAAAAATTCAATTTTAATAGTGTTCATTTGTATTAGTTATTCAATAGTCATTCAAGTGCTCTTGGGCATAGTAACATTTGTTAATAATGCTATGTTTGTTTCATATAAGCAGTGTTGGTAAAAGTACTGAGAAAAAGTAACTGGGCTCAATTACAGTTACTTCGTCAAAGAAGTAATCAATTAAGAGTACAAATTACTGATTTAAAGAAGTAATCAGTAAAATTACAATTACTTCTTGTTAGATTGTCCACTCTAGAGACCATCTGGAAACTGTCGAATAGTGCAGTATGTGGAATAATTGAGTCATAGAAATTGCGTAAGTTGCAATTTCACTTGCGATATTTACAATTATAACTGCTGTAACAACACAAGGGGTGTTATATTTTGTACACATCATAAGTAGGCTACAACATTAGGGTGGCTGAACCTAAATAAGCAAATTATGGTACTCAGGGATTTGAAGTTATCTGTAGACCTAGGTAAGTCAGTGAATAAGTAAATACGATGAAGTAAATTATGCAACTTTAATATGCACAACATAAAAAATACATGACAAAGAGAAAATAATTATTAACTAGAAACAAACCTAAAAATTATGAAATGATATTCTTAATCTAACACATCTTTGTTTACCTTACAGAGTAGTTACATATATTGAAATTTTCATCGCTCAGTCTTGATCTCTTTGGTGATAGCACCTCCTTTCACACACTAAAAAGTCTTTCAACTGGAGCACTTGATGGAATACCTGTGTTATATTTCACAAATAGAGACTTCAGAGAAGGAAATTTCAATAGCAATGACGGATCGGTATTAACTCAAGACAAATAGGAAAGTGTCTCCTCCATGGCTGGAGACACCAAATTCTCCTGTGAGGGAAGATTGAAAAATAACGCTTCCTCATCGCTGCCTGCCTCTGCACTCAAATTCTCGACGGAAGCTTCACCAGTTACTGGTAGGCTGGAGTTGCAAACAACTTCCTTAAATACAGCTACTGCTTCATTCTTCGCATTCCCAACAAGCCATGAAAACTTAAGTGAATAATAATAATTGCGTCTTTATTTAATCAAGTGTATTGTGAATAAGTGAAGGTATAAGGCCTGCCGCAATCATAAGTTTTTTTTCTTTCAGTGTACTTTTGAACCTCTTTTCTACACCTTCCATTAATGCCTTGGCTAAGGGTCTGCAAAAGCTCAGGCTAGTGTCATTAGCTTTCTTTAAAAGCTCTCTCTGTAGGCAGCTGACAGTTGGCAGTAAATACCCAAGGTACATGTTCTTCTCCGCCTGCAGGATGTTCAGAGCCACAACAACAGGTTTCATTAACTGTAATGAGATTATCACAATGTTTAGGTATGAGTCCACAAAACACCACAGACTGGTTATTTTTATGGTCTCATGAAGAAATGGAGCTTGGATTAAATTGTATTGTTTTTAAAAGTATTAATACACACATTTTTACTCATGTATTTATATTTACCATACGTATTTTTATGTTTAAAATATATCAGGTCTGATTCTAAGTAATGACTTAAAGTAAAAAGTCATTTCACATGACTGTTTCCTCACCCCAACGTATTCATTCAAAAATAACAGCTCTGCTGGCTACACTACAGACGATACTCCATGTTATTTCGACATTTCATTCACTGAGGAACCGATGAAAGAAATCACTATTCAATGTGATGGGATAACTAAACAGCTACAGTCGATCAAAAATAGTAAATCTCCGGGTCCGGAGGGAATACCCGCGCGTGTCCTCAAGGAATTAGCGCCACAGATCGCACCGTTCTTAGACATAATATTCAAGAAGTCATTGTCTGAAGGAAAGATACCAATAGACTGGAAAATTGCAAACGTTACACCGATATTCAAAAAGGGAAACAGACATGACCCAGGGAACTATCGACCAATTTCATTAACGTCTATTATAGGCAAGATACTCGAACATATCGTCGTTAGCAATATCATGACGTTCCTGGACAGTCGTAACTTCCTTCATGGCTGTCAGCACGGCTTTCGGAAAGGTAGATCATGTGAAACACAGCTCGCGCTCTTTCTTCATGACGTTCTCAAATCTGGTGAATCGAAAACACAAGTGGACGCATTATTCCTAGATTTTAAGAAAGCTTTCGACACGGTACCTCACAACAAACTTTTATACAAATTACAGTCATGCGGCCTAAACGAAACAGTAGTAAACTGGATACGCGACTTTCTGAGTGATCGTAAGCAAAAAGTAGTTCTTGACGGAATTAGCTCTGATGCAGTTAAAGTGACATCAGGTGTCCCACAAGGAAGCGTAATCGGCCCCCTTTTGTTCATTATATACATAAATGATCTATGCTCTCGAATTAGCAGTAAAATACGTTTATTTGCTGACGACGCTGTCATCTATCGCGAAATTAATGATCACTCTGACTTTGAAATTCTATCATCGGATTTAAACAACGTTCATGTGTGGAGCCAAGAGTGGGGACTCGAACTTAATCTGAGCAAATGTGCGGCGGTACATTTCTTGCGGAGGTCGTCCAACTATCCCCGTGTATATGCTGTGGATGGCGTTAAGATAAAGGCGACAGATGAAGTTAAGTATCTGGGAGTTACGATAACCTCAAACCTATCGTGGGGAACACATATAAGAAATATTTGTGGCAGAGCTCTGAAGAAGCTAGGATTCGTCAAGCTTATTGTGGGAAGATTCTCAGATGAAAAAGTAAAAGAGAGGTGCTATTTCGCACTCGTCCGGCCACACCTTGAATATGCAGCAAGCATATGGGATCCGGTGCAGAAAGAATTAATTCGGGAACTTAATAAAATACAAAGGAAAGCTGCGCGATTCGTCAAAAACTGCTATGTAGATGTAGATGAAAGCGTTGCAGACCAATCAAATCCATCAGTCTATCCAGTTCATCAACTCCGCAGCTTTCGATAGCAGACACTTGACACTGTCGAACGTCACAAGTCACAAGTAACCTTTTGAACTTTTCTCTAATCTGATCAGCTGCAATAGTGCTTCTCTGCTTGTTCCACAGAGCCTGGCAGCGGGAAAACGAACATCTTGCTACTTTCTTGAAGGTGACATCACTTTCTGCAGTCTGGCTGTCCTGTAACATGCACAAGCGAGAAGACTATTTTAAAATGTAAAAATGATGAAAAAGTTTAGAAGCAAATTACACAGGCATATTCATGAAAGTTTGTCTCCTTAACCAGATGACACAGGTGAATAAGATTTACCTTCACTGCCACGAGATTGAGTGTGTGCGCAGCACACTGCTGATGAGGAGGCAAGTTGTCCTGGAGCTCTTCCCCTTCATCTAGGATGGTTCCTACATCAACAAAGATTAGCTCTTCTTCTGACTCTGATTCATTTCGTACTTCGTTCAATTCCACCCCAAAAGTCCTGAAGATATTATTAATACGCTCAGTATTATATATATGTAAGCATTATACATCAATAGCATAAGAACATTCTTATGCAACCGTACTCACGAGAAAGCTTTGACAAAGTTGCTGCCATTGTCTGTGACACAGAGCGTCACTTTGTTGTGGATGCCAAACTCCTGGTGTACTTTCTCAATGGCGGCAGCTAAGACATCGTATGTATGATGTCCCTCCAGCCTCTGTACTGCCAACATAGCTGTGTTCCTCTCCAAATTCTGTGTACAAATCCAGTGAACAGTGACACCCAAATACGATCTATGGAAGTGTGTCCAGCAGTCTGCAGTGGTGGCAACAGCACTAACCTCAGCCAGCTCCTTCACCAGTTTGCTCTTCATATCCCCAAACCTCTCTCGTAACCGTACAACAACGGTTCTCCTGCACATAACTACCTTAGTGGGAGCCAATGTCTTGACCAGATTGACGAATGACTCTTCTTCTACAACCAAAAATGGCTGGATAGAGTAACACACAAAGTCTAGCACGAGCCTGTCAAGAGTAGATTGTGTAGCAGGAGTCGCCACACCAAACGAAAGAGTTGCCTGCTTTTTCTTTCCTTCTTGGTCCTCACTGCCATCACAGTGAGCCTTCTGCTTCCGTGTCTGACTCTGAAGCTGCTCCATTTCGAAGACTTTCGCAGGATGGATTCTCTAAAATAAAGCATTATCTCTTTATATATTTGAGCATTTTATAGGAGGTATTTTAGGCGGTAGATTTTGGCTAGAAATTTACTAGGGAAGTAGGTTTCTGCTTTCGGTTCCTAATGCTCCGGTGCCGCTCCCCCTACATTTACTGCCATGTTTTATAACTCATATTGAAGCTCAAAGATTCGCCTTTCCTAGCATATGTTTCAATGCCTGCACGTGTAAAAATTTCGGGGGAGGGGGGGGGTGGCTGAAGCCCCGTACGGCAAGTGCCTGGCCACGTTTCTGTCTTGTGGGTGAAAACAAATGTCAGCAAAAGGCACAGAAAGCAGAAATTTAGCATTAACTTTTTCCCCAGTATCCTGCCATGCCTCATCTTCGCTAATAGCCCTGTACATCCCGCATGATCGAGCCCTCTATCATCTTTTTTCCAAGCACATAAATTGCAATTAAATAATGTAGGTTTACTCACCTGTATATGCTTCCTCAAATTGGACGTCGTGCTCCAAGGTGACTTCAGGTACTTCTTCCCCGGACACAGCTTGCACTTGACGGACATGTTTTGATCCGTCTGTTCACCTTCAAGCTCAAAATATCTCCCCAAATAAGGAAATTGAAATTCCTTCGAATTGACTGGCATGCCATCGTCATTCATCCCAAACCACAAATAAAATACGCAGAACTAAACGGATGCAAGGACCTTCGTTTACTCGTCGACCTCGGCAACATGCACCACATGCGACATAACACCGATCACACCAAACTAGAAAGTTGCAACACTGAAGCAGTGTTTCCAACTCGAACACTAAACAGTTAAGGCCACCCCACAAGCGGCCGCGGTACGCGTTCAAACAACAATGTAGCATTAAGTGCTCTCACACACACGAGCGGCCTGGCAGGCGCGGTGGCGGCCGTTCGCGACCTTGAACACTTCCCTAGTTAAAGCTTGTATACCTGCCAGCGAAGCTGCCTTAAAGTAATTCAATTTTACGTGGGAGCGAGTAAAGTAATCGTCGATTACGAGCAAGTAACGATTACAACGAAAGTAACGATTCCTCTTTCATCATAAGGAGTAAATTACAAATAAAAATTACATTTCGTAAAAAGTAATCATTACAAGTACAAATTACTGCAAAAGTATTCGTCACAAGTAATCCGATTACTTTTACTCGATTACTTACCAACACTGCATATAAGTGATATGCACAATTTAACAAGTATCGTTACGTTAGCCCGTAGCCCAAATAAGCAGCCCACAAGATTTAACATGTATGATCATTTAGAGAATGAACAGTTAAATATTCTTATAACTGCTCTTGCAAACTACCTCTGACAAAAATTGGAAAATTCTGGGACTTGTTTTTACTAATGCCGAATTTTTCATACCCCCGTATCTAAGCAATAACTCAATATTTTTCATAAAAATTGTGTATACAAAATAAGTAAAACAAAAAATTTCGTGGAAATCTGAGATAGTAAGGGCAACTCGTCTGTGATTTCACGTGGAATGACCCCCCTTTCATTCTAGCCCACTGAAACAAAGTCAGCAAACAGAAGCCCTTTCCCTCCCTTCCAACCCTTTCCCTCCCCTTAGAAAAAATTCATTTGCAGGTCAAAATCTTTCTACCGTGCTTCTACCCCTTCACCAGCTGCAGATAGGAAGGCCCCTTGTTCCATTCCGTGCATGTATTGCTTTGCTAACTGGGGATGTGGTTCAGCCACATTGTCACATCAATGGCACCTTGGGACTTTGAAATTTTTCGGCTCCCAGCTGGCAAGATATATTGGAACAGGACTGTATGTACGGATTAAAATAAACAGATGAGTTAAAAAAGGGAAAGAATTTTAATTTCATATGCATGTTTTTTTTCTAGGGAGGCAAAAGTAGTGCACAGAAGTATTTAGATCAATTTTTGAAGGCTCTTACATCTTATTTTCATCCAGCAAATTTTGGACGGTGGCTTGGGAAATTGAAAGAACTCCTACGAAAGCTTCCATCCTATTTTATTCAGCGCCTGCACACGTAAGTCCCATTTTACTGGAATATTTGTACCTAATGGTGACTTGGATAAGAAAAGCCACCTTTTTCCAAATGATGACTGATCACTTTTAAAGCCAGAGACAAACTTATAGAATAATTCTTAATGTAAATGTTAAAGTTTGTTTTTATAATCAGTTAATCATTGGGCAATTAACTTTTAATTTTAAAGGCCATTAAAATGCCTTTGATGAAAGTGAAGAATACTTGATAATATGTGACATGCAAGGCTGAAATTGTTTTTGTGTGTGACAGATATTGAGAAGATTTGGTGTAAGAACTGTAGAACGTTAAATTTTTTGTTGTGACAGCAAGTCTGTCTTTGCTTATTATTTATGTTTTTAGCCACATGTCTGATTATAGTGCTAGTAGTGGTTTACATGTTTGTGACTAAGGTGCAAAGCTGGATTGTCTGGAAAATTTTGAAATTTTGTCTCAAGCCAAGGTTTTTGGATAAAAGTTGTTGAATGGTTATGTTCCCATAAATCAGTCACCTCTTTAATTAATAGCTATTCCACTACATTTTTTTGCTTTAAGTTGACTGTTGTTTAAACCAGTTGAGGTATTTTTTGGTATAATTGTGGAATTTACTAAGTTTAATTTAGTTTGATGAAAATCTCTCTGGTTTCTTCTGGGTTAGAGGCTCCATGACAGACGTTTTTACAACTTCCTCTTCTTTCGAAACATCAGTATGAACACCAGACCAAAGAGAAGGTCATAAGCACAGTTCCACTGTATCTCAAATGCATGTAAAGGTTTTGGTGGAATAATATAACATATAGATTACCAGATGTACATGCAATTGAAACTACTTAAGAAAGCATTGTGACATCCATTCAGAGCCACATTGTTACCCAGCATTAATCAGAATTATCAGACATGTGGATGGAAATAATGCGGTTTTCGTACTAATACTGTCGATTTTGTGACATTGATTGTTTTGTTATTCAATGTTGAACTTCAACTAAGAGCAAGTATATACCGGGAACCAATGATATAATATCGTATAATATGAAGAACATTGAGCAGGCTAATATCTCGATTGAGCCCAGCTTCCATTCAGGAATCCTATGAGTGCGGGCTTTTTTTTACCCATTTCCTTACTTCACAATTCACTACGGGGACAATCCCTATAAAATCTTTGAAGAAAAGATAAAAGTGTGTTTGGCTATCGCAATATTTTGTTCACATGAGGAAGCTGAAGAATACCTAATGAATTGACAATTTCAAAATAAAGTTCATTTTGCTCAATAACATCGGGATCTCTTTAGGCTTACTTTTTTCCCGATGCTCTTCTAGTCCAAGTGTACTTCTCAAGGCAACAATATTCATATGTTTTCAAGGAAAGCACCTCATATCTTGGCTGTTTAAAAAGTTAAGTAAAAATCCATGATTGGCTGAGTTTAGTCTCAGAGCTCCTAATAATTCCATATGCCTCTTCCCTACAGTGATCATATTAGGTTCAAGTTTATTCCCCTTTTGCTTCACTGCCATTACTGCATTTTTCAACTCCCCTTATGCCAGATTTATCATACACCATGCACGATTAATAAAAAAAAACATTCATAAAAGCAACTCCTATGATGTGTATTGTGGATTTTTTCATAACTTAATTCCAAAAACAGCAAAGAATCAATTGTGCCATCTTGGAAATGATATGGCATACCTTTGGGATACCTTTACGTCATAAACGTGTACATATCTAGAGATGTTATGCTTAATAATCACGGAAAGTTTCATTTAAAATTTGGCACATGTGCTTACATCCCTCATAACCTCCCAATGCATCATTTTCTAAAGCCGATGCCCGAGTCACAGACAATTATGTATGCCATTTTTATTGTTTGACTGAAAGAGCGAACATTTTTCTTTTTGCATTTGAAAAACACAATTTTGAGCTGTAGAGAATATATTCGAAGATAGTTACAAGACGAAGAAGAGATTTGGGTTTGGGATTCGGATTCAAAAAACTTAGGATTTGACGCATCACTAATACAAACCTGAGTTTTCTGCAATGAAAGTCTCTATTCCTACACCTTATGTAGTTATCTTCCCCTCTTAAATTATCTTTGTGCATTAACGCTTGTGGAGTGTATTTACTTCACTAGTGTGTCTATTTTTATATTTTGTACTTTTACCTTCTTGCAAACACATAAAAATAGCAAATAATTGGTCCTCCTTGCATGTAAAATTATATTGCCTGGTAAATTATATCTCATTCATTTAATGTTTCAGGGAAAGATATAAACAGCCATCCTGGGAGAACCAGGTTCCAGAGAGCCATCAGTTAACTGAAGATGATATCACTAGATTTGTTGAATCAGTGAAGAGCGTAGCCCTCCAGGCCATGTTTTGCAAAGTTGGAGCCAATGAAGTGAGCAGTGCATTCCAGCATCTGGCTAGTTTACGCCCAAAAATTATCCTACCACTTGTTCTTAGCAGGTGAGCACATTTTTTTGATAGGATTCAAGCCATAATTTATTTAAGAAGAATTTTCACTGTAAATATTTGTCTATATTAGCCTTTTAATATTTTGTTGTAGTTATAAGAGTTCCTATCTGTATGGATTGATGCACTATGCAAATAGGTTCTAAGTTAGATTTATTAAAAATAGGTTTTTTTCCTGCAAAGATAACTATTGCAGACAGAGGTAACAGCACCTAGAACAAATTGGATGATCGCCTATTCAAATTTGAGCTAGGCCCATTGATACTTAATGTCAGTGATATAATGGGTACCGATGTGTTGGTCATGGCAGACCATTACTCAAAATTTCAACTTTCTTTTAATGGTATGTTAAACTGTATACTCCTTGATGACATTTTATCAGAATATGCTGATGATCGGTTTTTTTCCAGTCTTACTCCCATTTCAAAAGTTATATTCCTCCCAATACCAGCCTAACCTCCTGTCCTTAGTGGTGCTAATGGCTTTAGCTGTAAGCACCCTAAGTGACAAACCCACCGACAAGGTTTCTCTTCTAGAATTTAAAGAATTTTCTTTTTGCAATGCATATTTAATTTGCCGAGGCAATGTTTAAGGGTGTTGGATGAATTCAGTGAATCAGTTATCTGTTCACACACGAGTTTTTCCAGAACTTTGGAGAGAATCGGGAGAAAGGAAATAGGACGGAAATCTTTATCATCGGAAGAATTAGTCTTTTTTGGGATTAGTCTGATTAGAGCATATTTCCATTGACTTGGAATAGTGTTTTGAAATAGTGATGAATTGAAGATGTTGGTGATATATGGGAGGATTAGAGGTAATGGCTTCTTTATGTAATCAAGAGGTATATCCAATTGTAGTCTTGCCACTATATTGATATTTTCCGACCATTCTGCTCATGACAATGTTATGGGATACAAAGGATACAGACTGCAAAATAGAGCTGTGAGAATCATCGTTAATGTGATAAGTAAATGCACTAAGATTGACTTCATCGTGAGGCAGCTAATTGGGCTCAACATCCAACAAATATTGGATTCAGCAAACTTGTTTATCACCAATTGTGATATTCATGAGTACACCACGAGAGCAAAGTATATCGTCCACATTCCCTATGTTTGTGATACAGTGATGCAAAACAAAAAAAATTTAAAGGAATAGTTTTATGCAATACTTTGAACACTGAAATAATAGCTATTGAATTAATGAATAGATTTACAATAGAGGTAAGGTGATGGATTTTAAATAAGCTTCAATCAAATATGACATTATAATTCATTGCATGCTATCTGTGATTCCTTGTTCATTGTATTAATTTTTAAAACTGAGAATAGCAATTTTTTGCTAATAACAACTGATATTATTACTAATAGTATGTTTTTAATCCTATAGGCTATATTCAACATTGGATAGACCCACGGAGCCTCATCGGCTGACAGCTGCCATACATTGTCTTGTGTCAGTGGCGAGGCCACTGGTTACCGGTGGTCGTAGAGTTCGTGGACGAGGTGAAGAACAGGGTGAAGTGGAGAGGTGGTCTTTCCCAGAGGGCCCCACACACATTGTGCCCTTGTTGAACTCAGTGCTCCCTGGGATCGACCCCAATGACATTCGCAAGTGTTTTGTGACCATGGAGTTTATCTCAGTGTTTGCCACAATGGTGCCCTTTGTTGACTGCTCCACTGCAGGAGAATATTGGAAAAATCTCACCCCGGTAAGATTTCAGCCAAATAAATTTTCTTCTGCCCTTTAGTTTCCTGTGGGCTGATCTGTTAACCTTCAGTGCCTGTGCAATAACTGTCACAGATTGATATAGATTTATTGGCCAGCATTTTAATAGGCTTGGGCCAATACTGATTGGGTGTGTTGGGTATCAGCAGTTTTCCTGACACTACGATACTTTTTAGCGTCCGTTAAATGCTGATACATTTATCGATTTTAACTACATATTTTGGTCATACAGCAGATCATTTTGAAATTCCCACTTTTTTGACTTGTCTGAGCAGACTGCAATAAATCTGATATTCATTTGTTTTTATTATTGTGCACCCTAAAAACTGATGCAAACATTGATATCAGGTGTATTGTTTTAAGTTGTGTGGTTATATGGTAAGGCAGTCAATAAATTTATGAATGTCTGTGTGGCAGCATAAATTTCCTTTTTGCTGACAAGAATGGAAGCACTTTTCCTTGGTGCAATATATGTAGGTTAATTGTTAGTTAAAGGAAAGCTGGTATCGGTCCAAGCCTAATTTTTATTCATGAATTTATATTTTTTAATTTCCATCATCTTCTAAAATCAATCAGAATGCAAATATCTTATGACCTTTCAAGTCCCAAATATAGTACTAATCTTTGAAAAATAAATCTAAGTGAGTAGATGAATGTATTGATTGTTAACAATGAAGAAGTATGGCATTAAAAAGTAAACAATCATGGCCTTGGCAGCACACTCCCACTCCGTTGAGGGTGAGGTTGGGAGGCAAAAACTTTCTCGCCTGGTGGGGCAGAGAGATAAATGTGATGTGTAAGTGCTTGAGGTGAGAAGTTCTCAATGAAAACTGAGTCGCTAAAAAGCGAGTTACCACTCGGCAACTCAGAATACACAATACCCCCCAGCTATACCTTCAAGCCTGCATGAAAAAGTAGGCCTCGAGCGTTAGTTTGTAATGGTTTGCCTTTCTTATAATGGCCCACGAACGTAAAAGTAGTGAGTGTAGTTCAGCAAAATTAAAAAGGTGTCAAGTGCCCATCATCAAGGGGAAAGTTCATATTCTCGATTTAGTAAAAAAACAATTGCTGAATTCGTTTAAAAATATGGTAAGAACGAACAATCCATTCGAGAGATGGGGGAGAGCAAAAAAATATTTGATCTAGTTTTTCAGTGTACCCCAGAGTGGAAAAAAGACTTGAACAGTGCGTGAGAAGGTGTTGGTTCGACTGGAAAGAGTCTTTGAGGGTGGAAAATTGGACCAGAAAACATATTCAACAGATTCAGGCGAGATATCGTGGAAGTTCTTCATAATGTAAGAGAAACAATTGCACTTTTCCACAAATTGTTTTATTGCGTACAACGCGTTTCGGCTCACAGAGCCATCATCCGGTACAAGACCTGGTCTTGTACCTGATGATGGCTCTGTGAGCCGAAACGCGTTGTATGCAATAAAACAATTTGTGGAAAAGTGCAATTGTTTCTCTTGCATTCAGAAAACATATGCCTGTAGTCTGTAACGTGCCTCGTCAAAATGCCTTAAGCCCATATGTAGACTTTGAGAAATTTTGATGAAAATTAAAACTCAAAGCCCTTCACCACAAGCAAGGGATGGCAACTAAGATTCAAGATGATTCTAGAGTGGACATGAAATAAAAACATTAAAATTAGCAGAGAGGCTACATCAGCCGACGTAGAAGCTGCTGTGATGTTTCCCACGGAACTTAGGGAATTGATCGAGGTGGAGGACTACCATTTGAAGCAAGTCTTTAATTGTGACTGGAGTAGCTTATTTTGGAAAAAGATGCCTTGAAGGACTTGAATCCACAAAACAGCAAAGCTCGCACCTTGCGTACCATCCTGAAAAGTCAGATTAACTCTGCTGTTTGAGTAAATACAACAGGCCGCATGATAAAGTCAGGAGCAGTTTACACAGTGAAAAATCCTCATGCTCTGCAGAATGAAAGTAAATACTATCCCCCCTTCATGTAGGGATTGTTTCATCGTTCAATCGTCCTTTTAATTACGGTCACCATAAATATCAGTCACTGGTGAGTAGCAGACTGATATATTTAAGTGAAAAAAGCATATGTGTAATTTGACAGTATTTAAGTTATGAGTCTTCTTCTTTTGTCTTTGCTGGAGATTGAGGGCAATGAATGCGAAAATAAAATGAAACATTTAGCCTTGCATAAGGGAAGATTTGGCCGGAAGTGACCGGCGCAAAGCTTGAGGAGCTCCCAGTCCTTTATGGTACAGATATTTTTGACAGAAAAGAGAGGGATGTGAAGTTTATGGTTTCAGGTGTAACTTTATGGAACAGCTTCATAATTGAAAAGAAAAACTGAGCTCCACATAAATTCTCGAGGTCATCGAAATATCTCTGCGAAATATCTGCTCAAAATAATCAATGAGAGGGAAATGATTTAAAATGATTTTGTGGAGCAGGTAAATGGCCCTTTCCATCCTTTCAAGCACCCCTGTAGTCACTGACCACTCTGACCTTGAGTCGACAGAATTGAGGTCCGTCAGATTTGCTGGAGAGGAGGCGGTTTGTGGGTTTATTGTGCTGCTTTTTAGCTGCCAATGTCTTTTCTTTGGGACTAACCTTTGGGTGGGGGTGTGAGACCACGGACTGGGGGAAGGGTCCAGTCCCCACCCCATTTTTGTGGGATCCCCTTTCCTATGTGATGTGGTGTATCCTAAGAAAAATTCAGCATATACGTAGTTTACAATTGTGCAGCAATTGACGTAAAATTTAAACTTTTCCGTAAATAGTTTCTCTCTTGTGCTTCAAAAATAGTCAATACATAATTCCCAATAGCACCATAAACAAGAATACTGAGAAATTATTTCCTCTGTATGGTAATCTGACTGCATTTAAATCATGATAAAATGACTATACATTGCAGACTCAGTTAACCGTGGAATTCGTTATCCACGGTTGGTCTTGGGATGTATCTACCACGGATACCATGGGACCACTGTATATTCTTTCCATTGGTACCCATCGTAAGCTAATTTTGATTTTTTCTGTCTTTGGTCACAGGAAGAAGAAACTCTTTGCCTAGCCACTGCAGAGTTTGAAGACTTTATTTTGCAATTCATGGACAGATGTTTTGCTCTGATTGACAGCAGTGCTATGGAGACCACAAGGCTTGAACGTGAATCAGATAAACGAAGTAAACAAGAAAATATGGCTGAAGGTGCTTTGGAATCAATATGCTCTATAGTTCTTGTACAAACATCTCCGGCTATATTTAAGGTAATATGTAATAACAATAACCCTCTTTGCCCAAAGATCAGTTGCATGAATTTGAACAAGATATAGTGCATGTCATATTCATACATACAAACATACGTACATATAGTCTAGTGAATGAAGCTTGGAATGAAAGTAAGGGAAAAAATATGGCTGAGGAGCAACTTAGGATTGTGAAAAAAGCTGCAGCTATCATTGGGCAGGACATTCAGAGTCAAGTGTTTGATATAACCTATACCCACCTGGTGGTAACTTCCTTAAAGACGCTAATAGTGTTCCCCATCCCTTATATTGTTCCTATAGGAGTTGTTGTTGAAAAACACAAAGAGAGCCAATGAAACAAGAAGAAAATGTATTACTATTTCACACATCATAACTTCTGTGCTTCGATATAGGACTTTCCTTCCCTCAGTGTAGATTAGCCTCTCCCTCCTACTTTGCAGATGATTTGCATATAAAAACTTGGTTAACCTTCTCGCTAGTTTGGGATTTTGTTCATTTTACTATGAAGCACAAGTTTTTGAAATGTCCTGTATGTTCCATGCTGAACCAGTCTTCAAAACACAATCATTCAATTTGTTATTGACAATACTGATTTTAATGTATGTAAATTGAAGGTCTGATTTCCACTCTACGGGCAGTGGTATTGTTGGGAGTGAACTACAGTAAAACCCCGCTTTTACGCCCCCGGAATTTACGTTTTCCCGTGATTTACAACATTTTCTCGCGGTCCCTAAAATGTTTGCATCATTATAATGTATTTCCATTCCGCTATTTACACTTTCAAAACCCGCCATTTACGACATTTGAAGGCAAGAAAGATGGCGGCTGGCGCACTTCAACTGGCGACCCTTCGAGCGTGATTAATGTTAAATATGGATAAAATACATGCTTAAACATGATGAATGAATGCTTATTTATTTGGTTTCCTTTAAAAACACAATTATTCGTTTGATGGTAGCGCATTGCATCGATAGCATTGCTGAAAAGTATTTATTCCGGATATTGTAATGCTTACGATCGGGATTCTCAAATTGGTACTAAGCCATACCAGCGAATAGATTTCTCTTCCCTGGCCGTACTAGCTGTTTAAACAGTACATTTAAATTGTAGTGGATGCCATAAATGTATTTAATTAGATGTTATTTGGCCAACTACCGATGTCATTGTGGCGATAAGTTAAAACGTATGTTAACTCTTGTTCTCATACTTCGCCGCGATCTTTTTCTTTTTTCTCGTAACTCCCGCACTAATGCCATTCATCTCGTGTTTTTTTTAGGTTTTTAGTTACTTCACCTTCAGTTTTATTTAATGTGCAATTACTTACGGCAATAGTGAGGAAACGTATTTTAAAATGGCAAACGCGTGCGAGATAATCGTTATCATTTGAAGAAAAAATCAACATTTTGCAAAGAGAATTGGCTCTAATACAGACACTCGCGTGTCCCTGACCGAAGCACTTGATATACCAGGTTCAACGTGGAACACAACTGTAAAAACCCGTAAATGTATCGAGAAAAGTGCTAATGGACTGCGGCCGTATTGGAAAAAGACGTAAATACATTAAATACTCCAAGTATGATGAACTTGAAGGAATATTGAAGACATTGTTTCAATCTTCCACCGAAATAATAAATTTTTAATGTGGACGAGACGGGTCTTTTTTTAAATAATGCCACACATGACCCTATAGACTTCAAAGGGGATCCTTAAATTGTCATGGGGCCAAGCTCAGCAAAGGTCGCCTTACTGTTTTATTAGGAGCTAATCCAGATGGCAGTGTGAGACTGAAGCCTTTTGTTTTTGAAAAGTCCAAAAATCCACAGTGCTTTAAAAACATTAAGAAAGACCTTGGCTACAACTTATGCAGTCAACACAAAGGCATGGATGACATAGACTATTGTTGAAGAAAAAATGTATGCCCTTGATGCATAGATAAATATATGTAGGTAGACACCACCTCAAATCAAGTTAAGTTAAAATATGAGAATACTTTTATTTTTTGTTGACTTTTGTTTATTCATTTATTTATGTCTATTTGGTGACCCATCAAATATTAAACATCACCTGTTAATTTAAATGAAATTATTTAACATTAGGCTATGATTTTGCTTCTATTTCCTACAAGTTACGATTTCCCTCGATTTACATTTTCCCGCGATTTACACTTTTTTCCTTCATCCCTGTCAAAAGTGTAAAAGAGAGGTTTTACTGTAGCTTATGAAACCCCATTTTTGCTGGCTACGAGCCACCACTGAATGCACCCCTCTGTAATTTTTTCTGCTGGTGCTCATGACGGCTATAAATGTAATATATAACCCTAGAAAAACAGGAAAGAGCGATGTCGGTTTTCTTGTAAAATTTCGAAATTTCCCCAGAAATTTAAAAATTTTTGTAACTTTTGACCAGTTGAAGGTAAAATATTAAATGATATCTCATTTTAAAGGTAAGTTAATCCTCTACCACTGTATTTATGATGACTTTTCTGTAAAACTAAAGGTTTAGCCACTAGAATGAAACATTTGTCATTAAATGTGAAGAAATTAAGCGTTTTAAAAATATTTTCAATTTTTGCTCATAAATGTCTTGATAACTATGAAATCAGAAATAAATGTAAAGAAACTATTTTGTAGGAAATTTAGCAGCTTTAATTTTAAATTCAGTACTGTTTCCACTACCACGCCCCATTTTCAAGATACTGTGAAACCCCGCTTTACGATGGGTTCACTTTACGATGGATTCACTTTATGATCTGCATGCTAGGAATTTCAAAGCGTGCTGATTTTGTGTGCTTCCTTTAATATTTCCCATTTAGATGATTTTTTGCACCCATAATTTGATATTCAGTATTTAAAGCCTTATTTGTTGATTATTTACATATTTAATGATGTTATTTATTATGAGCTGTTCGCATGATTAGAGCAAATCGAGCAAATATTGCGGTGATTTGCAAAACCACCAATCAGCACCATGGAGAAGGCGCAACATTCCTTATGTATGTAGTCAGGATAGCATCTATGATAATTCAAATTAAGGCTTTGATTAGCCATTATAAAGACATCATTTATTTTACCAACTTATAAAAAATATAAGAACTTCCACCGAAAAGTAACTTATTGCATGAGCGCATTACCTACCAATGAAGTGATATAATTCCTTAATGGATACAGCTGGTGCGAGATAATAAATCACATCAATGTAACAAGGTAAATTATATGGTAACATTTCTCAGTGAATGATAGTGACAAATTGTAAAAGCTTATCTAAATTTGCATGGAAATTCATGCCCCATATGAATTTGCTCCGTGATACCGAGAACATTTGCGTCGCATTGCCATCTAGGTCGCTGATGCACTCAACTGTTATGTGAATATCAGTCTTCCATGCAAAGTCATATTGTTGACAAAGGGTGTACTTCGCACTGTGTTCTTTTCCAACTGCATTAACGAAGAAAAGATATAAAAATATAAGAAAGAAAAAAAAATTGACCGGACAAGGTTTCGAACCTGCGCCACATTATGTGGATTACTGGTCCAGCACCTCTAACTGCTCGGCCACGGCTTCTGTTGGTAGACCTCCGCATAGTAAAGGATTTATACGGAGGGAAATTCTTTAGTAGAGTGTTTCTCTCGAACTCGGGCCCAAATGGAAGAAACCCGTGACACTTTTCCCACATTTTCTCTATAGTTTCAGAAAATAATTGCGTCATTTGGATCCCTAACATCAGTCACGCGATGTCTCCTTATAAGGAGGTTTTGGGCCCATAAAGTAAACCAACCCCCAAAAACTCTCCCAGCTCGGATGAGCCAGGTCAGCTGTTCTGAGAAAAAAGCTTTGAGTGAAGGTTCTCCCCTTTGCTGCTACATCTTTTGTTGTTTGGCTATTCAATCTCCAAGGGATGACCTTGACTGGGAACGTTATCAATGCTGCTGGTTTGGGACATGGGGAAGAAAGATCTTCGGAAGCAAGCTGAGGTTTAATGAGAGTTTAACTATATGATATGGGATCGGATGAGCATTACTCTTATAATTAGAGAACCTTAAATACCATTTGGTGTTGTAATGGCTTGGTTGTTGAATTTTTCCTGGAGAGTAAACCTCATTTGGGTCTTATCCTTACTCTGTCCTGAAATTACAGTATACAGTGCAGCCTCAATAAAATGAAACCTCACGGTGCCCAAGAAAATCCTTGCTATGGCAAATTATTGTCTTACTGGGGGTGGAGCAAATAATTACCGTGAAACATTTTGGCAACACATTTTTAGGAATCGGGTTGGCGTGGTGACAGAAGTATTTCCATCTGGAGAGCCTGAGCACAGATCCTGAAAGAAAGGGAAAGTTTTTGCAGTAATTCATATCCCTACGTAACTAACCTACTAACCATTCAATCAAAAAGCACCGCACCTACTCCAATGGATGCAAAAAGCTTTGAACTGTCGGTCATTTTCCCAAATGCACAGCTAACCCAGCTACACTATTCTAGTGCATTTACATGTACATTCCATTATTTTGATTAATTTAACCTGAAATTTAAACCATGATCAATAAATAAAAATTGTATCGTGTTTATTACTTGCCTTTACTCTTTCACTTGGTTGATCTTAAAGTTATGATTTGTATATTCACATTCTACGTGACAATTTGCGGAAGCTTTTGGAATAACGTATTTCATTGGTTTCTGCAGGCGAAAAGAAACTGGAAGGGATCCTGTCTTGGAGAACATTTTCTCCCATCTGATGTAATGTCCACATTGAAAAACAATCTACATTAACATGTATAACAATTTCATTGAAATAGCAGTTGTATCAGAGTAAATTCTTTAAGAAGACTTAGTTAGGCCCTCGGCGTACTCACAATATAATTCTATGTCGGGTGTATGCACGACACTGCAATGAAAACAATTCAAATCAAACATTTATTATCTTTGAAAAGATATTATTCTCTTGATATCACTTCTGGCAAAATATCACAAATATTATATATATTACACAAATGTAGCTTAAATAATTCGAATTTCGAATTCGAAAACTTATTCGAATTTCGTGTCTGCACTCAATCGTACTCTTGTTTACTACTTTCTCGTCCTGTTCAGAATACGCCACGCGACATTTGCCTTTCATGGGCCTGAGGTAAATGGCGGACTATTCAAAATTTTGTAATCGTAAATAAAGGGAAGGCGTTACATTGTAGAGATATGTACAAAAATTGCTTGGACTTGAAGGAAAAGTCGTAAATAGTGGGAAAACTTAAATTGCAAGGGCATAAAAGCAAGGTTTTACTGTAGTCATACCCATTTAAGGTCCTGTAAATTTATGTAAAAGGTAATTCTGGAATATATCGAGTGAAAGATTATTTACCCCAATTCAGCAATTGACAATGACATGTTATTATACACCAAGACAATGAAATTTGCCATGAAAAAATCATTTGACTTGACTGGAATTCAAACCAGGATCTCCCAATTGCCGGTCAGGTTTGTTAGCCAGTTACACAAATTTCGGCAAATTTCACCGTCTTGATGTTTAACTTCGCACCCGTGCACGTGACTGCTTACCACATCACTTGTGCAACTGCAATGATTGGGAAATTGGCATGTCATTGTTTTTGTTTATATATACTTTTGTTTATATATACTTATAAATACAAAACGAAATCTTTCTCAGTATGTTAAGAACTGTGATATTCACCATTATTCTACGAGACAGATTGATCAGCTGCACATCTTATATGTACGAACTCGGAATGCAGGTGCTGGTCCAAATTGTATGGGCCTTCAACTCTACAATAAACTGCCAGCTGAGCTTAAGGCTCAAAAAAGTGTAGCTGCATTTAAGACTAATCTACTAAGATATTTGAAATCAAAAATGTTTTATTCCATTGATGAATTTTATAACAACGTTTGACATGTGTCCTGTATCCACTGTGTGTATTTAATTTCATTAACCTGACGTGTCCTATATCAGTGTAACCTTTGTAACGACTTGATCTCTGGACAAATAAAACATTATTATTATTATTGTTGTGATGTATTTATAGTTGCTCTTATTTTCTGATTGCTAATGATTCTGTAACAAAATCATAGACCTCTTTCTTCAGGAAAGAAATAGAAACTATTGAACTTGAGGTTTTGCAAGTCATTTTACCCTTTCAGTACTAACAGGACAAATTTGTCCCAGCAAATGTTTCTGGTATAAATGATTAATGCACACAGTCGGAATGAGAGTTCAAAGAAAATGCATATGTTAATTCAAGCATGCCAACAATAAAATCAGTCTTAAAAGGGTTGAAGATATAATTAAAGGTTAAAACTAATGTTTGTGGCATATGTTCTAATGATTTTATGGGATAACATAAGTGGACTTGTTTAGTAATGTGTATCTAAATGATAAAATTACAATGATTACAGGAGGTATCTGTCATTTGCATGGTTATATTCTGTTGTCACCTGTGATGTGTTATAGACTCACACTGCTGAGCAGAAAACTATGCATTTACTAATGGCAGAAAATTCTGGATAAAAGACAGTGATGCCATGTGACTACACATCTACATATGTTGCTACAGATCCAGTTGAGTCTTATCATAAAAAGGATAAGACTTCATTGCACAATGTTTTAGATTACTTTTTGCTGATTTTTTATGGTAGAAAATTGTAATTTTAGAAGTACAGTAGAAACTCGAAATTACGAAGTCGACGGGACCGGAAAAATCGGCACTTCATAATATCAAATTTCGTATGAACGAGTATCTTTCAAAAACATCGCTATGAAGCTCTTTTTTTGTTTCCTTAAATTAAGATGTACTCACACGCCGTACTTGCATGATTTACGAAGTTATAATTCATGAAAGTATATTTAAATGTGTATTCATGACCACAGGGTGCACACAGTTGAACACAGCTAATTTGTCGGAGTTTGATTCTTCCAATTTTCGGGATTTCCACCGCTTCGTTCCAGCTTTTCGTGGTGGAAATCCCGACAATCGGAAAAATCATCCTCCATCCAAGCCCCACAGAAATTAAATCACGACAACTAACTTGTCGTTCTTTTTTCCAATGAAGCGTCTTTGCACAATTTTTGTTCAGTTTTGACTAAGCCTATAAAGCTTCTTAGTGCATTTTTCTCTATTATTTCCTAACTGGAGAACTCATAACTTTAGCTTGAGCGATGTATAATCATCAATAATACTGATTTATGCATACACTAAGGAAGTGTGCGACTTGCACGATCATTTGCATCGGATATTGAAGACAGTGAAAGTAAGATTCTCTCACGGATGCTACGCGATGGATGCATGTTATGTATTTTGTACAAATACTGATATGCCCGGTAATCTCGCGAAATAACAATCGTTATTCTCCCTTGGATTCATCTTATTTGTGTGTGGTTATTTCCGATACGATGGAGCTGATAGAAAAGCTTATAGAAGAGTCCAGCCAAATAGATACCACCTTTCAAAAGTAGATTGTACATACTAGCCACGCACTTCAACGGTGAAGACGATATAACTCCTTTTACACTTCATTCGCAACCAACTATGCTATCACTACAAATCAATAATATTAATTTTTCCACTCTACAATGCCAAAGCTACATTTGTGGCTCTATTCTGATTAGGTCACCTGCTCTTCACTCGTTAAATCTCAGGATTCATTTAAAGATTTATATTAAACTAAAATTTGGAATATTTTTTGTTATCGTTTTTCCTCTGCTTTCGATCAAGCAAGGAGATTTTCATCCGAGCACTGCTGCTCAAGGTCAGGCCGGAATCATCTGTTCTTTCCTCCTTCCCCCATCATTGCAGGGATTACTCCATTCACCCTCTCACAAAAACAGCTATGCGACCCATGGTCTCGGAGTATCGTGCGGCACTTGGGAGGTTGATCTACCTGGGAGTCAAGGCCAAGGGATGCACGTGAGGAATAAACATCGAATGAATCATCGGCGTTACACCAAATAGTCACATCTTATCTTCCTCCTCCCTTATCTCAACCGGCTGCATCAGTGGTGAAGGTGATGGTTCGTGCCCACCCTTAGAGTGGGGAGGGGAGACATGGATGGTCACTTAGGGGGAAATGTGACAAGTATGGGAGAGAAGGGAAGCATTTGATTGGTTTGCCGCAAGTGAGAAAGAAGGTGATGGGGGAGAATAAGGTGAGGTTTTGGAGCAACGGAGATGGAAAGCTGGGTGAATTTTCCTGGTGGGGATTACCAGGTGGGGGAAAAAGATTATGGGAATGTGTGGGCATTTCCATTTTAAATTTTCTTAATTTCTGATCCATTCGGGCAGTCTCAGAAAAGGTATTCAGTGAATGATAATTCAAGAAGAAATACGGCTAACGAATGAATGTTTATTATAAAAAATACTTTAGCTCTTCTGTCGAGAGAATCACTCATTTAACAAAAAAATCAGCTTTTTTTGCACTTTGCTTCACTCCATCATCTCTCCCACCATGGCCTCTAATTAGGATAACTGCAAACTGAACTGGGAGTCGATGTCATTAACAATTTGGAATCGATGTAATGTATCCAGAGTGAGTAAATATTCATTCTTATTAGGAGAAATCAAGACTTGGTCATTTTTGTCACAAGCTTGGAGATCGTGATGTATCGATTAAAATTGCTGGGGGTTACAGCCAATTAACTGCCAAGTTGTGACAAGTAATGCGTCAGCGCCCCTACCCTCATCCTGGACAATCCCCTGTCCTGCTTCCGCACTGGTAGGTAACAACTAACTCCCACCCCCGATGTATCGTCCGATAACCCAAGCAAGAGACGAAGGTGCTTCCAATTGGGCTACGATGCTGACAAGGTTTTCTGCTCCCTCTCCGATGGCATAACTTTCAGTATATCATAGGATGGTTCCACTTCTTGTTTATATCTCTAATAAGGATTTAGCTACAACACCCTTCAGATTCTTTATCAATCTACAGGAACACAGCTGAGCTCTCTTTTAGGATATTTTTTCAATCACTGGGTTAGAGCGAAAGGAGAGAAAGGTACACCATTTGCCAATACAAATATATATGAGTGCTTGAACATTTTTTCCCTTAGATTATGCATTCCCCCAGCACTAGCCATACTTAAGAATTAATGCACGTCAAAATATTTGGTCGTACGAACCAAGCGAACTCATATTTTCTAGGTTTTCTTGGCTGTTGACAACAGAAGGAGGCACCTTGACCTTGAACAGAAGGAAGACCTTGCACGATGTCTACATCAAAACGCTCAATTAGGGTGGTAAATTAAACAAGATTCTTTAGATGATAGCTATTGCCAGCCGAAATAATTATGCCGTGGAGCAAGGTTGAGTGTAATCAGTCTGAAATAGTGATATAAAAAGATTCCTTGAGTTATATTCTCAACTGAATCTACTGTTCGAACAACAATGCACCATCTCCGATACATGTCATAGTTTTTGAGCACACGCGTGCAGCAAACGATTTCATGCCAGGAATGCTCATCATGGATTTATGTTTGGGAAAACCGGTTGCAAAAAATGCTAGCAATATTGAGAGTAAAATGCTGGTTGTAGCAATTTAGTTACGCGTGGGCAAGTATATCCGTACACGACTAATTTACGTTTTTTTACTCTTTGGCAACTCTGTGGACTCGTGGTAACAAAGCCGAAATATTTTTTGTCCGATTGGTTTCACATTATATGTGCTACAATGCCTACAATTCAAAGTCGTCCTTAATGTCTGCTTTCAGTGGGGCTTCCCGCAGCCACGTCCAGTCACAGCGTCTGGACGTCGCGGTTGGATGACGTGGCAGAGTGGTTTCATTCAGGCGTCTACGTCCCATTTCCGTGGCTGGGCAATGTGGCAGAATGTGTACTTAGTTTAATTACAAATTTATTATCAGTTTGTGTTCCCTGAGAGTGAGTTGATTTTGAGCTGAAATAGATCGTGACAATTTAGTTTTGTTGCTTTTGTTGGAAGACGAAGAAGAGGATGACTAAATGTTGCAAGTAGTTAAACAGAAAAGAGCTGGAAAGGACGCATTATATAAAATGCAGAGAGACGAGAGCAAAAAATCACCAAAAATTGAGACTGCCTGACTAGGGGTCTGCAGACGTTGGGCATCAGCAGTCGAGCATGACGGCCGAGATGCTTCAGCGAGCCGAGCCCATTGATATACGTACATTGAATGAGTATGGCAGTGACTTCAGACTGCTGGATGTGGCCATGGGACGCCCCAGCGAAACCACACCTTTACTATTGTAGCATTGAAAAATGAGTTATCGTGCAGGTTATTCACATTCAGTGCATAATGTATTTGGCGACAATGATTGACTAGATGTTTAACTCTGACAAGGAGCACCTAAAAACGTTGCTATGATCCGTCACTATTTGTACAAACGAGTAACTTTTTCACGTCGGGACCAAGACCCGAGGTTCGTAATTTTAAAACTTCATTATTTCGTAATATCGCGTACTGTTACATACACTTGATACTATTTTGGTCGGGACCGAAGATTTTGCTTAGTAAAATCAAAATTTTGTAATTTCGAGTTTTGTATTTTCGAGTTTCTATTGTTATGAGATTGTAGTTGTGACTTATATTTGTCCATTGATTAAACCAATTTCTAAATATCTCTAAAATGTCTTGAAAACCACAGGCTGCATTGAGTAAGCTTCACTCCTTTTTAACTGGAAGAATTCTGGAGACCAAAGTTGCTGGACATTTTGCTGCTACTTTATGCTTGGCTTTCGCAAAGGTAAGGTTAAGAATAATTTATTACATTTTTTGAAAAATGATCGTTAAGTTCAGAAATAAAATTTCTAATTTTTTTCTAGGTCAATGCAAAGGAGACATTGAAAGTACTACTTCCTTACCTATGCATGACAATCATGTCTTTAACAGAATCAGATGAAGTATACAAAGAAGAAATTTTAGATAATGAATTACTATTTAATATGCTTCTGCTTACTGAGGTGAGGAAGTAATTATGTTTTTCTTATTCAATGCAAACTTTTGTTCTCTTTTAATGGTAATTAGCATGCACAGTTTCATGTCCCTGTTAATAAAAATTAGGTTGGTGAGTTTGGATTCTGCCAACTCCTAAGTAATGTGGCAAAAGTGTTACTTTGCCACCCCTAAAGGTGAGTTTACCCTGGCAAGTTAATGCGGAAGTTACTTACAGCCAGCAACTTAACCCATCAACTTACGATTTTTTCTCGATATTCACCCCTAAGAATTATAATATTTTTTTTTTAGAAATTCATCTACAAAGAATATTTTATAACTCATAGGTTTGGCAATACATTTTATTGAAAATAAGTACAGTTGTACATATATGTAATTAAAATAATTTTTTAATATGATTGGACCGTTCATTGTTTTCTTTAAAAAACAAAACAACAATATCAAAAGTTTGTAATATTTGAAAAATTATTGTATTTTGGATAAAAAAATTTTTATATTATAAACTATACTTCAAAGTTTAATTTTATATAGTGCATTTCTTTATCTACAAAAATTTCAATGTGATTCAATGAATTAATTAGACTACGACAAGATGAAAATTAATAAAATTAATTAGACGAAATAGACTTGGAAAAAATTTTAAAATGAGACTGGCGAACTGCAGTCTTTGTCAGCAAAGGCCTTTTTTTAGCAGCCGGCGAATCATCGTCTTTGTAAGGCAATGGGTTAAGACAAATTGCTGTTGTAAACAGCTCTCCTAGTCCACAAAGTTTTGGCAAGTTGCTTTCAGAATGGTATTGTTGCCAGTGTAAACAGCAACAAATCAGGCTTTGTACTAACTCTTGCAAAACTTTTATGTCAGAGTGAAATCCTCCGCAAGCTCTTGCAGAAGAAACTTACTGAAGTAATTTGCTTGTGAATACAGCCAGTCAGCTAGCAATATGCAATACAAGTGTCGTAACACACCAAATTTAATACATAATAGGAAGTGTAGAGAGTGTTGGATTTTGCCTCCAGATGCCTTGATTATTATCTGTTTAAGGATTGCTTTGCAAATAAAAATAGAGCTTATTCACCTTTTCTGTTGCTAACCTCTGATCTGTGGTAATTAAGGGAAATTTGGGCCTCAAGTGTGTTAATTATATTAAATTTAGGTGAATTTTGCTGGAGTATGTGAAAGTTTTGTGGAAAGGTGGAATGTTGTGGAATTTTTGAATGCTCATATACATTTTGAAAACTGAAGGATAAATAGTGAATGATTGTTTCTTTTGTAAAAATTATGATATTTTGCTCAGTGGAGATTAGCCTCAACTTGAAATTTTGTTGATGAGCTCACATTCAATCAAGTGAAAAATAATTACCTGAAAATTGCTGAATTGACCTTGGCTGTTTCTTGGTGAGAAATATGTAACCTAGGTGAAAATGGCTTTGAATATGTTTTCATCCTAAATTTTCTGCAAAGATCCCATATACATATGCATATCTCTACTTCTAGGTCCCAATTAAATGTCAATGATTGGTTGTGCATTGAAGTGTTTTGTTACAAAAATTGAAGATTTTTTGTTAGAGTTGAAATGATATTTACATGGAAATTGCTCTTTAACATTCCTAATTTTTTTTAAACATTCTACATTTCTGATGCTGTATTGAAAATGACAAGTGCATATTTCTTCTGCGTAGTTCTTGCCCTCAATTATCATCCATTTACTTATCTTCCTAGCATAAAGTGTTGCTGTGAATTTTCTGTGTATAATTTATTGTGGGTTTAAAGTGTGACAGAGACAGATATTTTAAAACTCTTTTCCATGCCTTTTTACTTGAGTTATTTATCAAGATGATTGTAAGGCTTTCATTCCTTGCCATTATTGCAGATTAATTACAAATTAAACTTAGAACAGAATGAGTCTAAGATCAAGGTGAAATTATAAAAACCAAGGTAGATAGGAGGAAAGTCAGTTATTTCCTCCTTTGGAATCATTCTTACTAATTTTTAATAACTTGGCATTCTGGATTTTTTTAAAAATCTTTAAGAGGCTCTGATTTCCTTTTATAGAGCATTATTCCGATAACCCCAGTGGTAAATGTTGTACCCTTGGAATTAAAAAAAGTTAATTTTACCAGTTTTACTTGAATGGTGAGTTGATGTAATATTTAACTATCCACTATTCAAGCATTGTGGGGCAAATTTTGTTTGTACTAATCAAACCTTTCTTGCCAGGTGGTGAATTGTCATGGTGATGCCTTAGTGCCATATATTCCTCAGCTGATGAAGGTTCTGGATCGTACACTAAAGTTGAAGAACTGCAAGGAGGCATACCAAATGGCTGGTTTAACCTTAAGGCATATCCTTACTGCTCTTTCACATATTCTGCCGGATGATCTCAGAAGTGTCCCTTATTCATATGAAGAGCCCATCAGTAAAAAGCTCCCCATTCGGGTACTTGTCTTTCATTATTCATTACTGATATAGTATCAAGACTGTTTTTGGTGGAACTGTTTACTAATGATGAATAAAGAGTAGTTTTCAATGTCAATAGGGTTACTTTAAACACCTAGTTTTTCATTCATGATATTCATGCCTGCTGCATTACAGCAATGAAATATCTGTGTCAAAATTTATACTAGAAAAAATCAAGTATGGGAATGGAACCTCAGACCTTAGGTATGTTCTGCTAATAATCAGACCAGTATGCTACCTAGATTTCCTTATTCTCATGAAACTTTTTGGAGGATCTAAAGAAATTAGATGTTATGTTCCATTAAGCATGGCTACACAAGGGTAAAGAGTGGTCAACAAAAAGGAAAACCCCCTGCCTTGCTCTGAATTCCAGTCATTCCTCTGTAGCAGGTAACACTGGTCAAGTTTCATGCTTTAAATGAAATATATTGTCAAAGTGGAAAACTGCTCTTTATCAATTGTTTCATTATTTAGGTGAAGAATGCATTCAATGAGTTTGGTTAATTTCTGGTAGAGAAATTTATTTGCTGTTTTCCTATGTATCTCTTTATTTAATTACACTTTCTTGCTCCTTTTTTGGTGGTTTATTATTGCTGTAAATACTGTTGGTTTTCATGTTATAAACAAGTGCAATTTCATTCGACTTGAGATGTATACTAATATTTTTTTTTAATCAAAAGGACTGGGGAAAGCCTGGAAATATTCATAGGTTGAACATAAGTTGGCATGTACCATCAGATGAAGAATTTGAGTATGCTCGGAAAATAGTAACTCACTATTTGCCACCAGAACTTGAGAGGTTAAAAAAATATAGCAAAGACGAGTTAGTTTTGACAAGGTAAGCTGGTATTCATGAACATTATTTCTTGTCACTTTGTCACATGAGTTATTTCCTTCATTGTTTTTCTCTTGATTTGTATCTTCCAGGGAAGAGTTGCAATGCTCAACCAATACGATATTAAATCTCTTGGGTTGTGCACCATTTCTGCCATGCTGGAATGAACCCCCTGTGGACTTGTAAGTGTCACATATGATATAATAATTATGGTGGGGCCTTCTAGTGCTTTATATTGTTAAGAATAAGCATTAGTTGTACATAAATGATAGTGTTTATTTTTATGCATCCATTTGCAAACTGCTTTAGCTTCAAAACAAATGATGGAGGGCAAAAACATTCCAGCACTTATTCTCCTGAGCACCCCCAGCTATCGTAACTGTGTGCCTGCTTCCTATATATAGAATTGGCAGTGCTGTTCTGGCTGCTGCATGAGCACAATAGCCACACTCTCATTGGTTCTTTTTTTCTAATTTTCGTTGGTCAATTACAGAAAAAGTATCGCTCCCTCACAAACTTGTCTGGGGAAACTTCTTCTCAGACAGTCACAATATATCTAATGGTGTATAGATGAACATTTACTTTTTAAACTCTTTTGCTTTTGAATGCCGTTTATAAATGGCATAAATGTTTCAACACAAGAAAATGAATGATGTGTTAACACGCCTCTGCGGCCAAGCAGGATTGAATCAAGAAAAAGGCCCCAGGTGTCGTTAGGGACCACACCGTGCTGGATGTGTGACCCTATCTTCAGCCTACAGGTAGGGATTATCCCTACCCTTACTCTCAGCAATAGCCCCACTCATGACATGTGGCTGCGGTCAACTATTTGTTTCCAAAGTGATTACACTAAAAACTATTTGTTGCTTACTCTGAAAATATAGGCTTTCAACTAATCATTTAAAAATTTTAAACAACTCTAATGCTGTTCTAGCCAATTTTTTTGGAGCATCATCAAAGAACTTTGTTTATAATTACCTGCCAATATAAATTTTTATATTGGCAAATCCTTGACTCCCCTCAACGTACACATCAATAATCTCCGTGCTAATTGTAAGAACCCTTCCCAACCTGCTTCTCTTCCTGTTGCGATACACGCCTCGTATAACAAAAAATCCTTCAACCATTGCTACAATGTTTCAATTCTTTTTTCCCTCCCCCCTACTGCTCCCCCACTTGAACTGAAATCAGTTGAATTATCATTTATTTGGTTGTATAAAGCTTTCTACTCACCAGGCATCAATGTACAGGCAGTCCTCGACTTTTGTACACAATGCGTTCCTGAAGATGTGTACGAAAGTCGAACAATAGAGTCCCATACTAATTAGGGTTTACGTTCCCGGAGAGTTAAATATACATAGCAAAACCTCATATCAATTGTAAGGATATTTTATTTTTAATACTGAAGTTTAAAATACATTAATTATATTTAAAACAATACGTAATTACTTTAAAAACTACGCAGTCTTGATAAACGGTTCTAAAAGAATACTGTTGTGTACTGAGTAAACATATGCATTTCAAATTTTTCCCAAGCAGAAATTAACATTTCACTGATAATGTCCACTATCACTATAAAGACACAAAACAAGAAGCATCACGACATTTACATTTTGGAACCTTAAACCGATGTCATTTAATTTATTACAATTAAAGAAACAAGATTTTGCGATTTCCTAAACTGGACAAAAGACAAACGAAAATAGAATGATGTTTCCTAGGTACATGCCATGCACAACTTCGTGAATCTCACATTGCACTTCCCAGCATTTCGTACATGGTTTATAATTTTATCTTTCCCCTTTACTATTGAACGCACAGTTCAACGGCTTAAGTTCAATGATTGTCTTGCAGCAAAAGATCCTCCCAGTTCAGCACGTCTAATAATTCCCAACTCTTGCTCGACAGTATTAATTTTATACGACCTACGCGTATTTTTGTTAGTCTCAGTCACATATTTACGTTTTCTACTCATTCTTATTGTAAGACATTAATTAAATTCAAATGTATTTCCTTTACAGAGTGAAAAGCTGTGTGCCTACAGGGTTTGTACATACCAAAACAGTGACGGAAAATAAACCTAGAGAAGTTACCATGCCTGATGGAAGTAATGTTCGTAAGTCAATTGCAGAAACTGTGATGGTTTTGCAGGACAAGCTGTTGAGATCTGCTGAAGATGACACCAAATCATTTTTTAATCTTATTATTGTGAGTGATAATTGTGTGCCCTATGGAGACCAAACTTGCTGCTTGGCAAGGAATCTTATTTCTGTTATAGACTTGTGAGTAGTTTAATGTAATAACCTTAAGTAATCTGGAGAGCATTGTCTTTTTGGCTCCTAATTATTATTGGTCTTGTTTAGAGTGCTGAAAGAAAAAGTATTTTTTTGCAAAGAAGAAAAAAAGCACTGCATTCTAATTTTTCAGTTATATTGTATAAAAGTATAATTTTAAAGTGTTTAAAAAAATTATCTCTTAAAAGATTGTAAAATGGCTGAAATGATCAGTAATCATGAAAGCACCCCGCCTCTGTAGTATCTGATTGGCGAGAGAGATGGAGCATGCATGTTTTATCCCTAACAAAAAATTCAAAATCTATTTAAAATTAGATACATACATGTCTATCGTCAATGGAATAAAGAAATAGGCAAAATAAATGAAATCACAAAAAAGTTTACCATGAAACAAAAAATTAGCAATTTTGCAAAATATATTCTTCTATGGTCAAAACAATTGTTTAGAAAGACTTTCTACCAATATATTTAGTTTATTTTGGATTATTTCAATGCTTTAGGGAATGGACTTCGATTTATTTTGTGAGGTTGAACAGTTTTTTTAAAGGCCGCCAAGTTGACACAGTTGCAAATATGAAATTTCAAGAGAACACTAGTAAGTTTTCTGACAGAAAAATTCTAGATTACTTTTAACTAACACAATAAAATCCAAATTGGCTATTCCTGGACCATAATGTATTCCTTCATCCACAAGAAAAATGAGGGTAAAGAAAGCACTGCAATTCTACAAAATTATACATTTAAATGACCATGGTTTCGATGCTGTGCATCATCTTCAGGTGATGTGCAGGTGAGGTCCACTTGAAGATGATGCACATATTCAAAACCATGGTCAATTAAATGTATAATTTTTTGGAATTGCAGTGTTTTCTTTACCTTCTTCATGTAGGAATGCCACTAAGTAAATCCAGAGACTGTCACCTTCTCTTAGAAAAACTAGTTTTGGTCCACTTGCTGGAGTGTATGAGCAGTACAAGCCTCCTTGCTGCTGCTTTGCCAGTGCTGGTCTCCCCACTTGATTTGGTGCACGTCATTCAAATGTGCAAACATCATATAGTGCTAGCCAATATTTATTTCCTGCAATTCCATTCTGCAGAGATGCTGAATCTTGAGAAGTTAAAAAAAAACGCCAGGCTAAATTTACAGATCGGCATAGCCGTAGATTCCTCACGTTGATCGTATTGCTTTGTGATCATGTATGAAAACACGTACTGCGAGGCAAATACCATCACTAGGTACGTAAAAGCAGGATGCATTGCGCATCTGAGAATAAAATTTACCGATCAACAGATATTAATTTTTGTTTGTGTAATGTTTTGGAAAATTTAATGGAATGAACTGTTGCCTGATAAAGGAAATGGTAGAAAAAAACGTATGTCAATGCAATATGCACGAAAGACTTTGAGAAAGCATGGTGATGAAACGAAGGCCACAATTACCTTGAAACTGAACATGGTTGGATTACACCAGTCTGCATGATATCAGATGACTGACAACTAGTAAGTTATAATAGCTAACTTTGACATGCTGATTTCAGAACTGTTCTTAGTTTTCTTCTATCATGTACTGATTTTTCAGAATGGACCCAATTTAACTTCTAAGATTTATTGATAAGTGCATTATATGTGCCAGTGGGTAATTATTGTTCGAGAAATATTTCCCAGTACAAGCTAATGAGCCTTAAGTTGGCCCAAGCTAATGTGTTTTAGGTTGGTACAACTGCTGCTATTGTTGTGTGACCTTGGAAGTGTTATTCATCCTTCATTCATTTTTGTTACAAAAATTGTCACTGCATGAAATAATGTTCATATAATTGTGCTTACAGTAGTTAAAATCTTGAAACCATAATTCTTATTTTTTGTAAAAACCTGACGTGTTAGAAAAAAATGGAAGTCATTTTTAGAATCAGCAAAAAAATTGATTCAAGAAAACCTATTTTTAATAAATCATCTGACAAAAATTTTCAAGATGCAGACTGGTGTTATCTGTCACTTTTGGTTATCGGATTGGGCTTCCATATGCATTAGTATGAAATATAAATAAGGGAGGATACAATTTTAAACGAGGAGGACTCTGTGCTCTTCATTTAACATTTGAATAGAGCATAAGGATGGTGAAAGTCAAACAAATTAATTTTTAAATTTAAGATCTGGTGGTTTTCATGTGCATTAGATGCATGCATTTTTATTAGGATTTCCACCTGGTCAGGAACTCCATGGTCACTGCCAATTAAAAATATGACTGGGCTTATGATTGATAAGAAGCACTGAGGGTGATGTGAGAGCCTTACTTTGAAGCCTTGTCATCTTTTTTATGTGCAATTCATACTTTTGCACATTTTTGATTTTCCAGCTCTTGGATAACATTATTTGGTCCTTCATTTTTTAAATTTATTTTTTTTTTAGATTTATGAGAACCTACTTCTTGGGCGGTTTAAGACACGTTCGGACATAGATATTGAATGGAAGGGCTTTCGAAGTGAGAAAAAGATTTTGGAAGAGCGTCTAGTACGGGGAAAGCGTCACCCTCGGGCTCTACTTGTTGAGAGGGCAATGCTGCAGCATGAGGCCAGAGTTCAAGCAGCTTGTAGTTCCTCGAGTCCTCTCACGTACACTCACCAACGTTTGATGCTTCACCTTCTCACCCTTGCAACCAGTCATTACAGTGAGGTGAGTCAATTTTTTTTCTTAACCTTTATGCTGCCAGCAAATTCCTATAAGGGTATACTTTAGGGTGTCCCAGGGGAGGCCAAAAAATAAAAAGTTTGAAAATACAAAGTCTCACATTAAAAAAATGTTATTTCTGTCATAATATGATATTACAAAAAAATGTAAATCATTTCATAAAGGGTTAGGGGTCCCCCAAGCTAAAAGAAAATAGGGAATTTATGGAAAATTTGAATTTCTAATTAATAAGCGATTGCAGAATTCTACCACACTTCTCTTCCAATTTTTTTAGGAACACTATCATGTTTGGTAATGATTTCATCTGATGTTATATTTTTATTAAATTTTTTAATCAAAATTACAAATCTGTCAGAGTACCATATTTCATTTCTTCTTTAACCCTTCAAGCCCGGAGGAGTATTAAATGAATCCTATCTCGTAGGTCGGAGGAGATTTAAATGGAACCGCTGGTTTTCCACTGATTTAAATGGAATCGCCACAACGTAGTCACTACGTCGCTCGACGGCATGTGAAGTTCGTGACAGACGTAGTGACTACGTCGCTCGTCGTTGAAGGATTAACAACTGCTTCCACACCAACTACATCTTATGCCATAGATGAGAGTGAGAATGCTATGGTTTTGGATATCGATGAAGCCAATAAGTCTTCTGAAGAAAGCTCTGATGAAGAATTTGTAGCAAAAATACATTCAGATGATAATACAAAACCCAAAGGTTATAAATCTAAGCTATGCAGTGGCAGCTCCATTATTACTCCAAGAGTTGCTGCTGTTTTAGACTGAAGTAACAACAGCATTAGAAGGTCCACCATGATAATAGCATCTGTAATAAACAAAGAACCGTCCAAAACTGTACAAAGAACCAGATATTGTGGGTATAGTCAAAAGCAGATGACTTAGATGGCTAGGCCATGTCCACAGAAGAAGTGACAACACAATGATAAAAAAGATAAAGAAAGGAAAACCGGAAGGCAGCAGACCACCAGGGAGACCAAGAATGCACTGGAGCGATGAAGTGAAGAAGGACATGAGAAAAATGGGAGCTCAACTCGACACAGCAGAAGACAGAAGGGCATGGAGGCGTGTGGTTGGCGAGGCCAAAGACCATTTAGGTTTCCCATGGCCTCAGGAGTAAGAGCTAGTAAGTAAGGAATGAAGAAGGCTGCTCTTCCTCTGCCATGACTTCTGACCCACCTGTAAAATCCGTAGTGCTTTCAAAAAGTACTGTTCATCAGGAATGCCAACATCTTCGCCAAGTAGCCGCTGAACTGTTAAAATCACAGTTTGAAGCATCAAAGTCAGTTGTTCATTGGGATGTAAAACAGTTACCCGATTTGTCATCAAAAGGCACAGGAAAGATTGATGGTTTAGTGATACTAGTTTCTTCTTTGCAAGAGAATTATTGTCTGTAACAGGCAAAGCTGCAGCTGATGCTGTTTTCGAGCTCTTAAAATGGTGTAAATGTGAAACTGAAGTAATTGGTATGTGTTTCGATACAACCCATACAAAAGTGGAAGATTCAATGGAGCATGTACTCTTCTTGAGCCAAAAATAGGCAGAGACCGTTTGTAGATAGCATGTGGGCATCACATGTTTGAGGTTCTACTTTCTGATGCATTCAGTGTGTGTTTTGGACAATCTACTGGGCCTGAAATCCTTTTATTTAAGAGATTCCAAGAAAATTGGTATAAGCTCAACCACCATAAACCTGGAAAGTAATCAGTACCCATAATAACAGCGTCAGACAGTTTAAAAACGTTTAGTTCTGATCAGCGAAAAATTGCTACAAAACTACATAGGGATGATTACAGAGAACTTTTAAATCTTGCATCATTAATGATTGCATTAGACATTAAATTTACCATTCGGAAACCAGGTGCTCTTCACCGAGCTCTCTGGATGACAAAAGCCATTTATTCCTTGAAAATGGAGTTATTGTTTAATGGGAATGAAACCACAATGGTATTAACTGCTTGAGAGATTCAAGGTTTACAACGATTCCATCAGTTTGTTGTGTGTGTATATTTGCAGTCTTGGTTTACTTGCCGATCTGCTATTGATGCTCCTCCTAATGATGCTTTACTGATGCAAAGGTTGAAAGAATATGATGACAAACAATTAAGCAATATAGGATTTAAAATGATGTTACGTCATTCATGATATTTGAGTGGAGAAGTTGCTTAGTTGTGAGGGAATGCTACCTTTTGTTCACAAGGAAATGCTTTGCTGAAGATGCAGTTTCCTATACTACATCTGATGTTCATGGTGATCTGCTTCCAATTAAAAAACTTTGGGAGTCAACGATTCTGAGAAAGAGGAACATGCATTTGTTGTACAAATGCTACGCATAATCACAGTAGCAGTAATAGTATGCTATGAAACTCCCAAGAAAGCAGAGTTTTTACGTAATACATATTTCGTTGAGAAGAGACCCGCTTCCATGCTTGGACCCATGTATAAACTTAGTACTATGGAGGCTTCGTAATTATAGGTTTTTTTGCATGCACTGTATATGTTTAGGTCCCAGTACCGGAATATGACTTCGTAATAATGGGGTTTTCATGAGGAAGTTTTTTGTAGAGAGGTTTATGGAAAGAAGGGAATTTTATTTTTTGAAAATTAATTTTCTTTGCTTTCAGGTTAGATGCAGAGCACAGAGTGTGTTAGCGACTTCATTGCAATATTTTTACTACTCTTATACTGTCATCATGCCAGAACTTTTGAAAATATTGAAGGAGGATTCTAATGTTAACCATGAGCGGTTTAAAGTATGTATGATTGCTTTTCTTTTATATAATCATCGTGGTGAGATAGAATTCATATTGTACATGTTATTCATTCTTTATTCAGGGTGCACTTTATGTCCTGCTTGGGCCAAAGCAGCAGCCTCTTCTTACTAAGCACAACTGGGAAATGATAATCGAATTGTGGCCTACTGTTATCCAGATGCAGCCCTCAGAAAAGCTCTCAGTGGTTAAATTAGTGGATACAATTGAGGACACCATGCATAAACATTTCCCCACCATTACAATTGAACTGGAGGTAGCTTACTTGCACTCTATTGACTTTTAATTTGTTGTTACGAGTGATAGCTCAAAGTAGTCTGATTTTAATTGAAACTCTGAACTTGGGCAGATTCCTGATAGCTGTGTTGAGGCTGCAAAGAAATTATGGGAGCATGCACCACTTCCTTTAGCTGTAGAGCCTGAGAAGGATGTGGTTCAGGTGGCAAAACAGCAGTTGGAGTTGAAGAGTAAAAGGAATCTGGAGCTGTATAATGGAGTAATAGGAAAATTATTGGATATAATAGAGAATACAAATTTGTGAGTATAATTATTTGCTTACTGATGTTTTTTAGTTTATTTTGGTTGGTTGGTTCTTTGGAAAGATAGCTGATAACTATGGTCATTTTCACCATTAGAATTGTAAAAACAGCTTCTATTTTTCTGGAGTTGAAATTTATATGGTTCTCATTTTCTCTTCTTTTAATAACTACTATCCACGTTGAGTTTAATTGCAATAAAACATCATACCCAGGATGTTCAGACATGCCAACAACTGAGTACTCAATGCATTACAACTTGTTATAATATATTATGCTATAACTAGGGATAGGAAAATTTCGCAAATTTAAGCAAATATGTTCTAGGAGTGGTAGTTAGTTACAACATACTCCATACTGACTGGGGAAATGACTTTTGAACTCGCGAAATGTCACGAATTGTGCCCCAAAACGCGAATTTTCAATTTGTATGAGAAAATGGTTGGAAGTACATTTCAAACGCAAGAAAAACAAAATTGCAAGCAAATGTTCTCAATTCAATTTAAACGAACTCACGTGCAAATATTCCTGAGGTATGCGGAAGTTTGCAGTTCATCGTAGCATAACCGGTGTTACGATAACAATCGCGGGAGGATGACATCGGGTGCTTTCGATTTATGGTGCTAACCGGCAATACACAGCTCGTCACGCCGCGGTGCTTTCTATTTACAATTAGTGGAATAACCATCTATCAGCATCTATGATCGGTGGCTCTCCACTCCGAGGTGAGTCGAACAAAGGAAATGCAATATGCGCATTTATTTGAAGTGATCTGCTACAGCAGGGTTTCCCAAACTTTTCCTGCAATGGAACACTTTGTAAATCCTGAAATTTTAACGGAACACCTTGTGGACTTCACATATATTAAACCATTGCGTTTAGGTAGCAGCATATAAAGCCATTATAGGTTACTCTGAACACCCATTAGTCTTCCGTGGAACATAGTTTGGGAATCCCTGTGCTACAGATTTGAAGATGAGATGGACTGAGCATGCGTGAATAGCCGCTTTGAGTTCTTTCATTTCAATGGGATCGTTCACAAAGAGATTTTTAATGCCAATTATAGTTTGAAAACTAAAGAGACACGTATCTTTCAGATTTTTTATTTTGGTCTGATTTGTTCATAGCACTACTACGGATTTGAAGATGAGACGGACTGCGCATTCGTTAATAGCCGCTTTGAGTTGTTTCATTTCAATGGGATCGTTCACCAAGAGATTTTAAATGCTAATTATAGTTTTGAAACTAAAGAGACAGGTATCTTTCCGATTTTTTATTTTGTGTCTGCTTTGTTCATAACAGTCTACTACGGATTTGAAGATGAAACGGACTGTGCATGTGTGAATAGCCGCTTTGAGTTGTTTCATTTCAATGGGCTTGTTCGCCAAGAGTTTTTGCCAATGCCAATTCTGATAGAGTTGGAAAATAAAGAGAGGTGTATTTTTCCGTTTTTTGATCCGTCGCCTGCTTTTCGAATTATCGGCGGCAAAAAATCAGGGTTATTAACCCTTTCACGTAAAAGAACCAACATGAAAAGTTTTGAAGTCACTCGCTGCTCCGTCCAATCACGCTGGGCGCTATACAGCATTCCCCTTCCCTCGCTTTCCAGCGAGCGAATTACAAACTGAACCGGATCTCTGATGTTGTCACGAACTTTATGAGTGGGCGGCAAGAATTGTTGTTTTTGATTTAAGAGTGAGTGGCTGAATATAGAAGAATTTTGTCTCCACCGAAAATCTATATTCTAATCCATCTACCGATTTCGTGAATTAAATTGCAATTTTGCATAATAGTGAACGACCTTATTGCAATGGGGTTGTTCCATTGTAATGGTTGCGTAGCTAGCTTTAAAGCACCAATCAAGGCCAACTACGACATTAATATAATTGTCGATATATTTATTTATTGCGAGGCACCAAGATTGATTAAATTGTTTGAATCTCTAGATTTTGGCCATTTTTGTCAAATGACTGTTTGTTTTCCAGTGACAACTGTTAAGTATCCTAGTTTTATTCCTGGTTTCTGTGCTTTCAAGTGATTTTGACGAGTTATTGAGATGCCAAATGCAAAATTAAGCGCAAGAGACCAGGCTTTCCAGTATCAAAAAGATGGATTTTAATGTATCGATAGAAGTGCGGTCATGTACATATTCTACAACTGTCAGGTTGCTTGGGAAAGACTCAATTGGTAAAATTTAAAATCTTCGAAGCACGTAACTGCAGCAAACTTTCACAAGGATGGAAATTCTCTAAAGTTACATGTCAATACACGAAATGTATTAAATTTTATTTTTAAATTTAGTGCAACTTTTCCAGGTTCTGCCACTGAGATGATTGTCTTCAGTCATAACATGACTAGAAGGGGAAGTGTCGCATAATAACCCAGATCATATTGGGTTAAACTATGTATAGTATAAGTGACCCTTTTCTGGACTTTAAAATAATCGGAATTTTGTGTGTATATATATAAATTTGTTGTCACTGTGAAAACACCGAAATGTCTTGTTGAAAGTACCCAATTCCTAATTTCGAAGTACCGCTTTTCTCCCTCTCTAACCACCAAAAAATTCCTATCCCTAGCTATAACTTATGTGACCAGGTTTTTGATCCTCTATTTTTAGTTCATCTTTTGAAAGAGATTTGTCCAAAAATACAAAGACCATTTCAAATTTGCATTTTAGTCCAGTCTTTCAGAACACCAGGGCAAACACTTCAAAGCCACTACTCTCTCAGTCAAACTGGTACAAATGGCTACGGTAGTTATTACCGACAAATACTCCTCGTTGCTAACTAGTTACTCCTCGTATGAGATACATTTCCCTTAGAGGCAAAAAGTATGATGAAAAATAAATGCTCTAAATGTGCATTATCAAAAACATAATTTACTTCACTCTAAAATGCTTAATTTAAACAATTCAAAATAAATGAATAATCTACGCTAGTGAATGCAGAAGAGGCTGTTAATGAGAGAATATTTGGTTCATTGTAATATCAGCAGACAAATCATTGATCTTTACTTTGTATTTATGGACCAATTTTGGATATAAATTTACCATGAACATTTTAGGGCTTCAGATCATTTCACTTAGCCACCATCAGCATGAATCACCAGCCCATGAAATTGGAAAAGATTATCTTCAGAAAGGAATGCAATTTCACTGACTGGTGATCCTGGGCATTGGTGCTACACCAAATGTTGTTCATGATGTCTTTTTTTTAATTCCCTGGGGCCATTTTTCTGTTATTTTGACGATGGATTGAGTTCTGTTTTTTTTTTGGTGTTTTGATTGCTTAGAATGTAAAAAAAGCCTTTTTCTGCATATTATACGTGTAACATAACAGCAAACATGTTTTAGCTGATTACATTTATAAGATATGGTACTTCTAGGTTTCAATGAGTAACTCTCTCATTGTCTATAGAAGTAGATGATGTCAGCTCATCGAATCTGTTCAATCTCCATATCATACCGTGGTTTTCCAACCAACCAACTTAGTCCCACCCATCACTTCAGCATCGGGTTATCTGTAAATGAATTATGATTATATGTCCTCAAGTGAATATACATTGGAGCCCCCACATTTGTGGGCTATGTTATCTGCGGTCCACTAAGCTCAGTAAAATTTGCCAAAAATAATTAACCCAAAGGTCAAATTCATGCTACTGTAAAACCTTGTTTTTAAGCACCTTGATTTTACATTATTCTTGATTTTGCATAGCCACATTGAGGTCTTGCTGGGAAGCATATGGTATTTCAATGTAAACTCTTGATTCTTTGTAGTTTCTCAAATTTACGTGGGTTTTTGTTTGTACACAGTCATACTCTGGTTCCTATGGTCAAATTTTCCTCATTTTTTACATGTTTTGCCATACTTTTTACTAATTGCAAGCAAAGCTATTCCATTGCTCCAAGCTACAGCCAACCCCAACATACAAGAATACTTAACTATGTACTCCATTTTCCTGCAACATGTGCAGAAATTACGGCGCTAAAGGTTCAGTCATACTTAGCTTAATACTTAACATATTTTCAGCAGTTATCACAAGTATGTCACAATCCTTGCCAGAATAATATGCCTTACATTTGGAGACTGTTTTGTTAGGTTTGTCTAATTTCACTATAGTTAAGGGGATGGAATTACAAAGTCTTATATGGCAATGATATGATGTTTGATATAATGCTCTTCAATATTGCAGAAGCAATCCAGACGATATACCTTATGTTGAGAAATACCCTATATGTATATCCAAGTATGCCCCTCATTTTTTTCCAAAGATCGGTAGTCAAAAGCAGAAAGGGGAGCTATTTTCTAGCAAAGAAAGAGAAAACTACTCTGAAATTCCATTGCTAATTGTGTAGTAAAGTAATACCAAAAAGTAACTATTTTGAATAGTTAATGAAAAGTTTTTTATTATAAAATTGATCTTTCTTCTTGTCGATGCTGCTATAGTGTTACAGCCATAGGGCAACTCAGTAAAGCCTTATGTAGTCTGCAATGCATCTGTGTTTTCAATATTTTTCCGTGCAATCTGAGGCACCCTTCGAAAATAGACCAGCAACTTTGCTCGTATGTTCAACGATAGTTCTAAGAATTTATGGAATATTATTTTTCTCATTAATTTTCCATCATTACAATATTTCTATATATCTACAACACAGCAGAAAAGTCCATGTATGCTATCACTGAATCAATTGCATCTTGAATATATTTCCTTGCATTAGATATGCAGGAAAAATATGACCAACTTTATTTTTTGTTTAAATAAGATTATTACAAAGGAAATTTGTGGCACAAGAGTAAATATGGGTTGAAAATAGGTATACATTTCCAAAAATAGAGATAAAAATTCAGGGAAGGAAGGCTTATCTTTGGAGGGTGGCTATACATATTCAGACAAATACAGTATATAATGACCAAAGTACTGTTAATAAGAATAATACCAGTAATGAATAATAATACTTAGGGAAGGGCTGGGTAGTACAGACCATCTGGGGTAAATTTTGTCCTTAGTAGAGAGCATTGTGAATGGCTTAGCCTGCCTGCATGTGGAGTCACCATCATATATAATGCCCGGGCATGATTTTCAGGTGACTGTTTTCTGGAAAAAGGTGAATTTTATATTCCATCAAATACCTTAATTCAAATTAAATTCACCCATGAAAACAAATAGATGTGACCTATGGCTTGATTTAAAATACATACAATGACTGTAGAAAAGTGTTATTACATCTTGCATTGTTATCAACCTTTGATTTCACACACTGATTTTACATACTGCCACTTTTTTGGTCCCTCCAACTACGTAAAATCGAGGTTTTACTGTATTCTGCAAGGTGAAGCATCCCTGACTCCTTGATGCATGACTTTTAGCACTCTGTCCTTGGCTACCACCCGATGTGGAGATGAATGTGATAGATAAATCACTAATACTTTGGGAACTCAGTTAACTGCCATTTTTTGTTGACACATAGAAGGTCTTGGAAAATATCTTTTCTGGATACAGGGATCCTACTGTACTTGAACTAGTTAAAGAGAACTAGCCAACAGGTAACATGAGGAAAAAAGTTGACCTATCAGATAGCTGTGGAGTGGTACAACCTATTTTCAATGAACTGGCACCATTTATCTCTGAAGATGAAAATAATTAAGAGAAATGGAGAACCTTGCTCAATTTCAAGCCCAAGAAATGCTCTGAAGATTATCGTGAAAATACCAGATACTTAATTTCTTGAAAAATGAGAAAGCTACCAAAATACCATGGTTTCAGGTGTTAACATGTTATCATTATGTACTATCGGCAATCTTAGGTTTAATTCTAAGGAATGCATTCACTGAATTTTTATTATGAAGTGTGCAATCTCTGATAAAAGAATTGTTTCAATTTGGACAGGCATTGGAGGTACCACTCTCTTGCTGTGAATTTCCTTCGTGATTTGGTTCATCCATCTGTTTCTTATCCTGCTAGGGCTGTGAAATTTTTTTTAACCCTCCTTATTCATGATTCCATCGAGCTAAGAAAGGTGAGTGAACTAAATATTTATATGCTAATATAAGTTAAGCTAAATAAGTATTTATATACTGTAGCCTCCACCTTCGACGTTGGCCACAATCAGGGGGAAATTCAGCATTCCACAGGTTTCAACTGTTTCTGCTGTTTGTTAACTGATTACCAGCCAATCATATAAATACTCTGAAATCTAAAATGCTTTTATTTCATCTTGAAATAAATTTCATTGTTGATACAATGAAGGCATGTGAGGTCTCTCATTCTTGTGCGCTGTTGTTCGTACCATTGTTTCTATGTCCATATGCTGCAATGTGTTGTAGGCTTACCTGTAGGGTGATTACGTGAATCAGAATCCCGTACTTCATAACGCAGCATTCTGGAATGCCAGAAAACTTCACCCCTCGCGATTATGTATCTGCAGGCTAAGTTCTCAACGTTGGTGTTATCAGGGTGCTACAGAAAGTATGAGAAAGTTATACTGCGAATTCATTCCACGTGGCCCATCTCTTGTTCGAATCTTTCCATCCAATCCGAAGGAGAGAAAATAGTCACGTTACTGCACTTCGAAAGCTGAAGACAAGAAAGGAACTCGACTCAGGAAGAATGCACTTACACAATATTTTAAATAAATGGTGGTTCTTAATATTCTGAGTTACAATATATATGATACTGGATGAACGATAGAGAAACAGCAATGCATGCTAATGGTATAGAAACGAGAAAAGTGGTGGGCAAATGATTACAAGAGGTCTTTCTTATCAAAATCAATCAATTTACCTATGATTTGGCAGAATCAAATTATTATTATTAATTACAATCTACCTTACTACGCGATGTTAAACGTAAAACACTTCAGCGAGATAATAATGATGTTTATTGATGTCTCAATGCTCTCTTGAGGATATCGGGAACATAGATTTAGTCATAAGTGCAAACATGAGCATTGTGTTGTCGAGAGGCTGGCAAAAGCAGAAGGGAATACCTTGTAAGAAGTAAGTATGCATTATTTTTCTTGGCTTCACCATCCCAAGTAACTGAAAAACTTTCATTGTTAGATTAGCAGCTCCTACATTTGTAAATATTTTCTCCTTAGACAGCAATATTATCATGGGCATGACATTTCCATAATTTCTACGTCTGCTCACTGACGAATTATGATGGATTTGAGCGAAATGAAAATATTTATCATTGTACTAATGGTATCATTCTAGTAAAAAGCCATTAACTTCCGTTGACAAATACTGGAAATTTATTGTATTGATTGGCTCGTTAAGTGGAAGTAGACAGGGTCTAGTACCACTTTGGCACAGCTTTTGATTATAGCATAGCTTATTTGCACAGGTCTGGACATCATATACACAATTGTAAGTTAAAGAACAAAATATCATGCTACTCTAATTTTATTGTGGCTTATTGCATACACAATCGTTGTATTTTTGCACTAGGAAGCAATTCCAAAGCTTTCATGGTGGCATTACCATTTTGTCACTTCAGAAACACTAAAGCGAAAGGAGTAGTTTACCAAAAGAATATAATAGAATAACCACAACACCGGGAAAGGAAAGGCAATCACATTTCAATCCTCAACCCCGATATGTATATACTTGCAAAATGAACTTCCACTTGGCATGGCGCATGTGTATAAAAATTAATCATGAATTTGTAAATAAACCACTTGGCTCTTCACTCGAGTGACCATCACCTCCTATTTATATATTAAGAGGTAAATGTGACTTCACACCACAATTAGGAATTCCTATGCGCAATAAGCCTGCATCAAATAGCTATATGATCATAGCACACATACCACACAGGAACTCTCTACGGAACAAAAACAACAACAACACAACATAACACGATGGTAAATAAATCTCCGGCGTGTAATTTTTGCCATTCGAAGAGACAAACTGATAAATGTTAGCACTGCCTTGGTAAGTAACATCCTCAAATTTTTGACGAAAATTAAAAATCGCCTTCAACGAAATTACACACACACGCACTGCCAAATCCGGCCATTATTAATATGAAGGAATAATGCGATGAAAAGCAAAAATAATATTTCCACAGGAGCTTGAACATTTAACATGACGTCATAAAACACTATAGTTATATTAATCAAAATTAAAATTTTCCATTGAAATGCCTTGGATGGCAGCCTCCACGAGTTCTTATCGCATCCGACTGCTCTCATTAACCCTTTAAGTGCTCCCATCGTCTATAAGCGATGGACGTAGTAGACTGCTCCCATCGTCTATTGGCGATTTGAATAAATTTTGAAAAAAGGTGTATTTCGTCTTTCAGTAAAAAAACACCTCCTGCAATACGACATTCAGAGTAAAAGTATTAGTAATTACGTACTAAAAAATTTTTTAAATATTTTTTCCCTGAAATATAAAGTGATATGTGATAAAATTACGCAAAAATAAGAAAAAATAAAAACATTTTTTTTTGCGCATGTGGAGAGCTCTTTTTCAGATTAATTGCGCAGTTAAAGGGTTAAAAGACGAAATATTTGGTCATTGGCTCTTATTTGCATATACTTCGTACTAGACGTTATGAAAGACCGACTGCCAAGACCGTCATATGAAGTGCCTCATTTTTGGCGTTCTGTAGCATCGTATAAGTTAGGTAATCACCCTACTGCTCCACCTAAATAAATGCTTTCTGTGGATACCCGAGTGAACCGAAATTAAAAGACTTGTATCATGAAAATCAGTCTAACTGGCAAAAATGCAAACAGCCAATGCCAAAAAACTTAATTTCTTAGCTTTTCAGATTGTAATGGCATCCTTGAGAGGTGAAAGTAGACTAGCTGTTATATATTCTCATGTTTTTTGCAAAAAATTAAAATATCATATTTATTTTGTGTTTATCGAAAGTGCTAATAATCTCCAACTCGAGTCATTATTCAATTGCTAATCATAAATTTTAAGCCACATCTATAAATCCACATTGTAGTATTGAATTCTTGCCAAAATAGGTACATCTTGAGAATGAAGCTGAAATGGCTTAAAGAAGTTTCTATGTACTGCTACCTACTGTTTTTTATGGATGATTTGAAGGAAAGTTTATATTTCTTGGCAAATTCACTTTTTGTTCTTTAAATTTATATGGTGGTGATTGGTTGTTGAATCATTTACTATATAATTAACAAATATTGAAACCTCTCTCTAGGTTGCCATAAGGACTGTGGTGTTTTGCTTACGGCAATCTAAAAGAAAGCACTTAAGGGTACCTGCAAACCTGAATGATTTTGTCAAGCAAAATTCCAAGACTGTAGGACCTGCACATTCTACTTCAACAGATGTGATAGTTTGGCCTGGGGACAGGCCAGACAATGAATGGGTTCAGTATGGCAGTGGTTGGAGTTTGAAGGGCCAGTCTGACCGTCGAATCCCAACCTCATCATCAGAATGGGATTCTACTGCTTTCGCTCACAAAACTTACTCAGGATTTTATTGTTGGCCCAAGTGAGTAAGAGACTGTGTTACTATGACTATTATTCTTTTCAAATATCTTGCAGGCTGATAGACAGGACTGAAATTTTTGGGGGTGTGTGAAGAGAAAGTTGCCTGGGATGCAAATTTCCCAGATCCAACTGGAATGTAGTAAGTTTGAAGGTTTCAGCCTTAACGATCTGGTAATTCATTTTTAACCGAGAGAGAAAAAAACTTAATCTTTCCACTGATTTTTAATTAAATTTTATTAATTTTATTTTTATTAATTACTCCCCTTATTCCACCTTACCTAGCAACGAAGGTCATTGATAAATAAATAATGAAATTTGCACCTGAAGAGAATGCCTTTGCATCGAAACTAGTTGTGCATTGTAACTTCTTTAATTAAAAATGAGTGGAAGGATACAAAGTTTTTTTCTCTCTCAGGATGCAGTAGGCTTGGCTTGGGCTCTCAGAAATTGTCGCTCTCAGACCTCTGTTGGGTGAACTTTGTAAATCTGCGTACTGTGTTGCCAAGTTTCATGAGCCCATAGGAACTCTTGATTGTGGACCATGCTGATTTTCAAGCTGAAGGGGGTTGAGAAATAATCTCTGCAATGTTGAGCTCCAGCCACTCATCAAATGTACCTGATATTAAAGTGACATTTGTTCTGTGAGTGAATATATTTATTGCGTATGGTAATAATTTTATTCTATGTTAATTATTGTCATTTTTTCAATTTTTTTAGGGAGTTAAAGGTTTATGCTCCTTACCTTTCGCAGCCTAATCTAGACCGGCCTGTGGAAGACATGACTCCTGAGGAGAGAGAGATTTATAAGTTTTTCACTTGTAAAGAAAATGTTGACAAGTTGGTTGATTATTTATCTCTTGAAGAGAAGAAAGGGAAGGATAAATTCAATGGCTTGCGGTTTATAATGTTCAAGGTGAGATTACTTAACTTTTACTTCTCATAACCCTTTGTCACTATTATGGCTGTTTTACATTGCCTATTGCTAATTTTGGCCTAAGGACAATAAAATTTATTATTATTATTAAGACCCTACCTTGAGTAGCCAACTCAGAAAGTGATGAATATTGTGGGATTTCTACCTGTGAAATTATTCCATTTTATAATTTTTTCATCCATAATAGTCCATATTGTTATGAATAACAATAACAATCAAGAGAGCTCTTACGGCTAATGTGTTTAATAAAGTTAATGACTCTGGTAGCCCTAAACATTACCTTTCTTATGAGGGAGGGTTTTTTTATGTAAACCCTTATCAGGGTTAGGGATCCCCAACCTTCTTAGAGGCATCCACGGATCGAGTATAAGAGCACGAAACATGTAAGAAAAATGCTGAGGGCATTAACTTTTTTAATGGTCAATGGACAAGAACCATCGTTGCTACAGTGATTGATACCAGGACTTTGATTCTTCTGAGTTATATATCTTTAGTTTGGGTCACAATTAAGGGTGGACGGGTCAGACCTTAAAGTTTTGGGTCAGGTCGGATAAATTTTTGACACATGGGCGGTGCATTCTACAATTGAACCCTATTTTTTTTCCTCCTGCAGAAATTCATTAAAAAAATGACATCTATGAAGGTCTATTATAGGAAGCTTTTAACCAACCTTGGCTTACATGGTGTACTTTGGTGTAGGAACTACACTCTAAAACTACATAAATACAGTTAATTCATTAATAAATTTACCACTTGCTTATTAAAAATAAAAACCCTAGGTGACATATACTATAATTCCTTTAAAAATTGTTTTCACTAACAATCGCCATGTTTGATGCAATCCACCCCTAAAAAAAGATTTGTTAACATTATACATTATATATTTTGTGTAATATTGAGAATAACAAATTTGTGTCAATAATCATGATGGCAGTTTTTATTTCAACATCATTCTTCTAAATACAATTACTTGTAAACTAGGTATTAGAGGCCATTGACATTTCTTCTGGTAATATAACATTGTATAAACTACAGATTCACAGAGAGAAAGTATGTGCAAATGACCGGCTTCTATTCCGTGTGATGGAAATACTACTTAAAAGTCAGTCGACAGATGGTAATTTTCCGATTGGAAGTACTATTACTTCTTAAATAGGCAACAGAGACCAGTGAAATTTTATCTGGTTTTAGAACAATATATTATCTATAGTTTGGCTATGAGAAAATAAATGCAAATGACTGGCTTTTATTCCATGTGATGGAAGTACTACTTCAAAGTCAGCATATGGAAAGTAATATTCTGACTTGAAGTACGATTACTAATAAACTTGGAATCAGAGACTATTGACATTGCTAATGGTACAAGAACAAGTTATTTTCTACAGATAGGTAGGGAGAAAGTTAGTGCAAATGGGCCATTAATATTCCGTTTGATGAAAATATTTATTATGATTTTGAGGATGGCGATACCTTGTGTTGGCCATCAATAAACGCAATATCCTTAGTGTGTGCTGTTACTGTGTGCCAACTTCCAGGTCATAAATTTCCTAGCATCTTAAAAGCAAAAACTTAATTCTTATTACTTAGTAAAACAATCTATATTTCCCCGCCACTATTTTGATGCATAATTTTACTAGGCCCACCCCGGAGTTTGGGCCTTGGCGATGGCCCTACCCAACAATTGCGGAGAGCCATCAACCCTAAGTCTCGATTACACTAATTGGATGTCAAGAGGAGTCTTTTTTGCACCATTAAGCGGGTAGTTTTAATATTGTTGATGACAGGTTTCCAGGTATTGCTTAGTCCTTATCCCACATCTCAGTAAAAATTCCATTTTTCCAGCTGAATCTCAACCTCCCAGCCTCCTTTGTCAATCAGTCATAGTATCCGTTGGCTCTGCCATTCAATTTGGCATTGTCAAATGTGATAATATGGTCACGGGAAAGGCAATACATCTAAGTGCTCTGCAACAGCTGATTTTTCGGGGTAGCCTAACCTGATGCATTGTCTGTGTTCTATAATTCTTGTCTTAATGGTACTTCTATCTTCCCGATGTATACCTCTCTGCATGGGCATGGAATTCGGTACACTCCTGGAGTCTGAAGTCCCAAGTTGTTTTCACTCGAACTAGTTGGCTTATGAGTTTTTTGGGTGATCTGTGGATCGTCTCTATGTTTTGCTTCCTCAGGATTCTCAAGATTTTTTCCACAACCTTAGAGACATATGGGAGACTTGCTTTTTAAATAGGCTATATGGCAAGGGCTAATTATGCCTGTAGATCTGGGTACAATTTGCCTACAATGAGGAGCGTTTTGGATTATTTAAGCCCACATAAGGACTTGTCCTTGCCTATAAGACCTGGGGTTGATTTTCGAGCATTATTTTTGGAATAAATGTGCATTTTGTATGCTGTCAAATACCATAATAGAAACCTGAAAGGAGTAGAGAGCTGCAGCTAACCAATTTTCCGAGTGATAATTGTTGTTGGCAAATAGTAAACAAGATGACTAGTCATTGGTAAAAATATTTACTGAAGGTACACCCTTCACCTTCTCAACAAACTCATCCACCTAGTATCACTCAGGGTGCTGAGATTTAATTGGCACCGTCACTCATGGGATGTGATTTCATTGACACTGTTGCCAGTCAGGTCCTTAATACATATGCAAATAGCAGTCATATAGACCTGCATCAATTACCTCTTGCTGCCTTCTCGGTTGGCAAATTATGATGAGGGAAACTGTCAAGCATGTGGTAGAGAGAATTGGTATGAATTTTTGCACACGTAGATTTCCCTCTTCTATGAATAGCAATTGCTGTATATTTATATTGATTCTTAAAATGACGTAACTATACACAAATGTATTCCACCTAGATGCATCTTTTGTAAGTAGTCTAATTAATTTAATTTTGTGACAGGGCTTGTTTCGAAACCTTGGAGATTCAGTTTTGGAACTCTTCAAACCTCATCTCATCAGGCTTGTTGCTGAGAAGCAAGAGAGTAACCAAAGATGTGCTGCTGAAATAATTGCCGGTGAGTTGATACCTCTGCTTGAAGCTTAAAATAGCTTGTGTAAATCATCTTTTCTTTGCCCCACAGGGCTCCCACTGACTCACTTTTCTCACTTTTACTCATTTATTTGAAAACTGGTCACTTTTCTCACTATTTTGAAAAAATGCTAATTTTCCTGGCAAATACAAGCCTATCCAACAACAAAATCCATTCTTTCCGTGGAAATCAGTCGCCTTTGCTCAACTATGTTTTGCACAATTTGCGAACTAATTTGGCAATGAAGTGTGCCCAGTCCAGCTTCGCAGCTGCATTCTGTGACGACATCCTGGACACCTTCACAGGAATGTTTGAGGAAGGTCTCTTACCGAAGGGGATTTCTTTAGGAAAAACAAAGGTGGCTTATTTGTGGACTAAAGCCCTCGGCCCTTACTTCAGGGATCTAATTCTTGAAGACGCTCAAAATGTTGTTGGCTTTAATATTTTGTAACCCTCAATACAAAATGAGATGTGTGTCACACTAAACGATGAACCTTACGTCGGTCACCAAAATTTAGCATACGAATGGATCTATTAGCCTTGGTTGGGTAACTCTTTGATCTTTCACAAAAGTATACTTCAATTTCTTTATAACACTTCCACTCATACCTTTATTGACATAGGATTGGCCTGACATACAATAATGAAATAAAATATATACCTTGAATCTGGACACATACCCTTATACTCACAACACAAATACCCTTCGATGAATTCACAACTGGACAATGGGTTCAATAAATATATACTCTTATGCCCACATGCTCACGTTGCTAGTTCAAATCTCCATTCCATGGATCGTGCTCTCGTCTACTACAAGATGTGACGTCCAGAATCTTGGCATGACGAACTGCTGTCAACGGAAGTGCCGCTCTGCCCTTAGGTGTCCCCCAACTGTCCTCCTTGATATCACCGGTCTCTGTTAATAGTGCATCAGGTGTGCTGCCACTTGGTACACTCACCCTATCATATGGCATACTTAAATAATTGACAACAATTTCACTGCAGAATAAATACTTCTTCACCCCTTGGTACTTGTTACCAATTGCCTGACGCACAAATTATATCAGACCATGATCTACAAATCTTCCTCCTGTACTTTGTTTAAACTGGGCTGCTATGAATTTGAGCAGGGTGCGTACCCGCTTATGTAGTGAGTGACTTGGTGGCATTTTTAACTGTCGGGAAATTAGAATGCTCGGACGATTCGATACGGCTGCTAGAATCTAAAATGCCATGTTCTTGGCTTCACGAGTATTCAATCATATTTTTGGTAGCTCCTTGCAACTGCCATGTGGCCGTAAACATGGTTGATTGCGCATATTACAATTTGTTATGATGATACAACTACTGCAGTTAATGAAACAAGAGCAATTTCCACAAGTATTACATTTAATGCACGACCGGTTTCGCTTTTTACAGCATCTTCAGGTACATATATCAAGTGTGCACAAGCTTATATAGGGATGTGGGAAGGGGGGTGGTAATACAGGGTAATGGAAAAATGACACAACTAACGAGAAACACTTTATGGAACTGTGACATATGGCATCAGGTTCTACTCTGAAAAGAATAAAGGGTATTTTTTCGTCACTTACAGACTTCATTCATTGGCTGGGCCACTGCTGAAACATTGTTTCAGTTAAATTGTTGTGTTGCTTAGAATGGTTCACTGTACTTGAAAAAATGTACCTGGAAAATGCTCATGGTCTCTTGCAACGGCCCCAATGTAAACAAAACCGTCATTAGGCTTTTTTCTTAGAAACTCAGATCTGATTTTGACATAGGACTTCTTGACATTGGTTTCTGCAACCTGCACATCCTCCATACATCGTTTCAGAAAGGGCTTGAAATTTTTGGAGTGGGGGTATCTGACGTCATTATTCTCATATATGTCTTTCTAGACTATCCAAGTCGTTTTGAGTTGTTTGAAAAATCTCAAGCAGAGAAGAAAGTTCCTATGCATGAGTTTCTTAAGCGTGTTTTTTCCCAGTGTCTCACCTGGCCCCAACAGCAGAAAGACTTCAAGAGCAATTGCCTACTCTGAAACACTATTTTCTTAAAGTGTAACAATGTTAGAAAGGGAAAGACGTTGACCAGTTCCATGCATCTAAGTGCTATAAGGCTATTGGCTAGTATAGTGCTAAATTATTTGAAAGATTTTCAAAACTTTTTCAACATGATCAGCTTATGATCCATGTTTTGTATGAAGATGTTGCAAGTCTATATTTTCTATTGGTAAGTAGGTTCTGTAAGCCAGAGCTTCTCACAAGCCAATAAGAATGCATGAATGAAGCCTTCTTTTTCAGTACAAACTATATTATGGAAATGAGCAAAATTGACATTGGTAAGGATGCTGATTGGCTTCTTGTCGAACAGGAATGCTCACCTCTCCAGAGTTTGAAGTTTTATCAAGGAGCTTTAAAACATTATCAGGCGGCTGCAAGCCACCTTCTCCAGAAATCAGTCCTGGAGAAGGGAAGAAAGGCTCGTCACCTGAAATGTTTAAATAATCATAACATCAAGGAAAGCTCCTTGCAGAACATTGTATCCGTTTACAAGATGCTGCATATGCCGGAAGTGGATAAAGATGGCCTTCGAGACGAGTGGAGATTGTTGCAGCTGGAAACCCTTCCACCGTATGAACCTGGAACTAGGATTGACGATTACTGGACCCAGATATTTACCAATACAGATTTTTCCAGTGATCCCAAGTATCCATTTGCAAGCAAAGTGGTGAAAACTGCCCTCAGTTTGGCCCATGGAAGTTCTGATGATGAGCGAGAATTTTCTCTTTCCAGAAATCAGCTCCCTGCTGATAGGTCGGCTATGGATGGCCTTTGGGACTAAAATGGCATCCCTAAACATGTGCCCATGACGTTGCAGCTGCTTAAGCACTCAGCATCGGCATGCAGCAAAAATGAAAAGTACCTGAAGGCTCAGCGGAAACTATGTAAAAGAAGACGAGCTGAAGAGATTGCAAGAAGAGGAGAACGTGCGCCTGGAGAGGAGAAGCGAGAGGCTACCCAGTTAAAGGAACGGCAGGCGTTGGGCAAGCTGCAGGATGAAATGCATGCGACAAGTAAGGAGATAGAGAAGCGCAAGGCTTCTAATCAACTAGTCAACGAGGCAAAAGAAGCTGGAGGAGGCTATTGCCAAAAAAGATATTACAAAAGTCAAGATCACCCAAGATATTATGTTAGAGGGGGCAGAAACTCTGCGGTCACAGTCAGATGACTTGCTGAAGAAAAAGGAGCCTTTGCAAAAGAAAGTAGAAAAGAGGGCATTGTCTCTACTTGAGCAGCTTTTTAAGAATCACAGAAAATGGCAGGATGATGATCCCCAGGTGCAGGTGGACCCTGCCTACAGTTGAGCCGGCGAGAGTTGTCCGATGACAGGCAGAGGGGTCTAGTTAGGGGTAGGGGGCAAGGTTGCCAGGTCAGAAAGGGAAACGCCCACGCCAGGGGTAAACAAAAGGCTTCCATGAGGAAAGGAGTCGCGAAAGGCGACGGGAGGGAAGGGCGAACGGAAGGTACGCGGTCATCATAACCTTTTTAAGCTATTATTTCCTGCATCTCTATCCTCTCTGAAAAAATCGTGAACGTGGAAAAATTGCGAATTTCTGTTCAACAATCCGGTTATTGAAGCAAATATACAAATATGCTGCTAATTAAAATGCTAGAGGAAGAAAAATATTTGGGAAGTAATAGAAATGACTCTGGCTAACCAATTGCTGTTTCTGATTTGATATTTATTATTTCGAACAATTTTCCTTCTAAGGACGTTTTTTGTAGATTTTTGCAGCTCATGTTTATGGTATTCAGGTTTCTGGTTCTGCGATTAAATTATTTAATATTATGCGACAGTTATTTACAATATGCCGATTAAAGGAACATGAACGTGCAATCCGGAAGAAAGACTGGTATCACTCTGCCGTGGCTGAGCACACTGCGTTAGAGGAAGGTCACGCCATTGACATCGAGACGGCAAGAGTACTACACAAAGAAAGCAGTTACTTTCCACTGCTCATAAGGGAGGCGATTGAAATAGAAAAAAAGACCAAATTACATCAATAGAGAGGATAGTTATAAACTCCCTTATACCTGGAAGAGACTTATTCAAAATTAAGTTTTTTACTTCTCAAAATCATCAACTGCTGGAATTGTTTATTTACTTTTTGAAAAAATACCATTGTTGTTCTAAAATGCCCGACAAAGCCGGCAGCATAGCACGGCGAAACTGTCGCATAATATTAAATAATTTAATCGCAGAACCAGAAACGTGAATACCAATTTTCCTTCTAGCTATTCTATTTCCTTTTTCAAAACAACAAAAGGGTAATTCCTTCCTTCGGGATAGTAGAATTTTCTTGGGATATTTTCCTTGACTCCTTGATTTATTAACTCCGGTGCAAGCAACATACACATCACAATAATGGAAATACGGCGACGAATTCCGTTGGTGTGAACTCTCGCCCTGATCTGAAGTTTCTAAGAGGAGAGAATTGGAGATCGCGCAGTTTTCTTACTTCTCCTGGGCCTTTTCTTACCGGATGTCCTTAAAACAGTAGCTTGTGCATTCTCATCATTGCGGTCACCATATTTTTCTTTCAGGATTCTCCCAACTTATTTAGAACTAATTCCGCAAGCTTCAGAAGTTCTTACCATCACCCTCGTCAATGGAATTATGGGACTGCCGTGGAGCTTTTCTTCTCAAAGTTTCGTAGATACGATCAATTCACGAGTTTGTGAAAACAATGGTACACCGTGACCACGTTTCTTCCCACTCATCCTAACAGACGAAGCGAACAGAGAAAAATACTTCGATAAACGAAGAAACAGCAGCAGAACAGCACAAAAAACTCTCGGAAGCTTTCTACAAGCACTTTAGTAAAATACTCCTGTTGAAAGCGCCCTGAAGTTTTACTGAAAACGTAGGAAAAAGCACCAGAAAGTGTCAAAACACCACCGCAGCTGAACGAACGCACGCCAGAGAACTCAAAGAGATATGAATGCAAAGGGTTGTTTTGGTGGTTCATATGCATGTGACAACGTTGTATGACAAAGCGAGGGTGTGGGGTGCATTTGGGGGACAGCGATTGGCTGCGCGTCAGGGTTTTCCGACCCTCCCAACTTTCTCTTTTTCGCTGTCATCGGACAACTCTCGCCGGCTCAACTGTAAACAAAAATTATTCTTGTTTGTAATAATTGCTTTTTACATTTGATCTCTGAATGTACGATACATTATGTACCTTATCTATTTTGTACTGTTCATCTCGGGTCAAGATTTCTTTATTTTTTGTTCATTCTTTATGCTTTCTAGAGTCTAGAATACAAGTTTTCATTGTCCAATTTTCTGTATTGTAATTTTTATCCCTGTTGCTACTGCATTAAAAACGAGTTCCAGCTTAAAATATTGCAAAATTTAGGGTTATAGTCATTGTCATAAGTCTAACATGGGATAAAAATAGCCAATTTTCTCGTTATTTTCTCACTTTTTCCAAATTTTCCCCTCACTTTTTCAGCAAAAAATTTGTATCAAAAAGTGAGTGGAAGCTCTGTTGCCCTATTTTTAACTCCATGCATTGTACTTTTTAATCTAGGTCTTGCACGAGGGAGTAAACATTGGCCTTTTGAGAAAGTTATCTCGCTTTGGGAGTTCCTTGGGCCAGTCATTCGAACAGCCCTAACCAACCTGACAGTGGAATCCAATGGTGACTGGGGAGTCTGTTTTGCCACTTCTTTGGTAAGTAGTTAAAGAACTTCTGGTCAATAATTCGTTTATATTGTGTTCTTCTGAACAAATAGAGGTAAACACATACTAATGAATTTTCAGCTTGCAGCTTACAAGGAGACATCGCGTGAGTGATGTTAGGGACCCAAATGATACAATTATTTTCTGAAACTAGAGAGAGAATGCAGGAAAAGTGTCACAGCTTTTTTCCATTTGAACCCGAATTTGAGAGAAAAACGCAACTAAAGAATTTCCCACCGTATAAATCCTTTTAAATGCGAGTATTAGACAACATAAGCCGTGGCCGAGCGGTTAGAGGCGTTGGACCCTCAATCCTCGGACTGTGGCGCGGGTTCGAATCTCAGAACGGTTAACTTTTTTTTCTTTCGAATATTTTACGGATTCTCTGTACATTACCCCATTCCCATACATTTATGGCAGTAACAACAATATTTTTTAATTTTCTACCCATTTTCTGGATTTTCAATCAGCCCCCTTGGGAGACTTTCAGAGCTAATTTCGGGATTCTTGTTTGGCCGAAAAGAGGCCACATGCCGAGAGGCCTAAAATTTGTAGATTTTGTAAAATACAAGTATATTTCCGTGAATAGGATGGGCTTCGAATGGTCGTGGCTCTTTCTCAAGGCGGTAAGCAATGAGTGGATTATTTTTAGTATACAGCGATGCACTTCAAATTTCACAGGAACTGCGTTTGAATTATGACTTTTGTGACTCAATTTTTGGTTCAATAGCGAACATGACATAAGTAGAAAAGAGATGCTAACTGTTTACGAGGATATGTAAAAAATATTTGCTATTAAATAGCAGTTTTTTGTTAAAAGAAAAAAGATAAATTAAATCCCGGGAGGATGGTATTAAAATACATTCATTGCTGCACCATCAGCTATCTTCGCCTGTATTCGGTGACATGTCTAGATATGCGTGGTATGCATTAAAACTGGTTGAAGATAGGACAGTATTCAGCAATTTTTGAGAAATATGTTTCCCACATGTTCACGCAAATGTAACTGCTCAGGTGGGAGCTTTATAAAATGTACTTGGTGTAGAATTATTCTTTGTTTTAAATGTTTTTACGATGCATATTATCCAAAAGTATGTAATTCAACGACATAATTGATACGTTACATTTCATCAATGAAATAAACATAATATAGAAAAAGAAATACTTTGTTGTCAGTTCGTTTCATTTTTTAAGTTGGAATCTATCCTAAGGTCTAACCCCTTCTCAACCCTAAATATGCATCCTCCTACCCTGTATTTTCCGCTTCTTCACTACTTTCATCTTAATATTCTTTCCGCAGGGTTTTCCCTGCATTGCCTCCTTTCCCCAACCCACCCACTGTCTTTTCAACAAATTTTTCCACTTTCTTCTTTCTGCCAAAATTTGAACTGGAGCGAACGCTAGACAAAGAGGTCTTTGAGAATGTCTTGAACAAACCATTGAAATGTAGGGTCGTTGGTCTTGGCAACCCCTAAAGAGATAGAGGGAAACTAGTTTGGGTTAATAAAATCATAAAGATGTGTAGGGGCTGAGGGGGCAGATATGAAGAGCGGCTCAAGCATAGAAGGACATATTTCCAGGAGTTGCACGTGTTCATGTGTTTCTCCCGCAGTAAAAGAATTAAGGCTCGCTTTAAAATCCGAGAAAATATAAATAAATGATCTGGAGTTTGTAGAACGGATATGCCTCCGAGCAGATGCAAATGTTCTGGCAACAGGAAACAAATTGGCTTGGAGCAGAAATATTAGTTGCTTTATATGTTTTTACGATGAATATCATCCGAAAGTAAGCAATTACACACCATGAATAAAAAGTTGAATTCCTTCAATTGAAATAAACATGAGGTGGGAAAAGAAATAGTGTTATCATTGCGTGATATTTATTTAGCTGAAATCTTATATCTTCCTCTCCCCCACGATACAGGCTTCCTCTCAATATAATATGTTGCTCTGCAAAAAGGTCATAGCAAATATTTTTTACATAACCTCGTAAACAGTTACCATCTCTTTTCTACGTATTTCATGTTCGCTATTGAACGAAAAATTGAGTCACCAAAGTCATAAATCGAACGCAGTTCCTGGGAAATTTGAAGTGCATGTATCGCTGTATATTAAAAAATAATAATCCGTTCATTGTTTACCGCCTTGAGAAAGAGCCACGACCATTCGAAGCCCATCCTATTCATGGAAATATACTTGTATTTTACAAAATCTACACATTTTAGGCCTCTCGGCATGTGACCTCTTTTCGGCCAAACAAGAATCCCGAAATTAGCTCCGAAAGTCTCCCAAGGGGGCTGATTGAAAATCCAGAAAATGGGTAGAAAATTAAAAAATATTGTTGTTACTGCCATAAATGTATGGGAATGGGGTAATGTACAGAGACTCCGTAAAATATTCGAAAGAAAAAAAAGTTAACCGTTCTGGGATTTGAACCCACGCTACAGTCCGAGGGTTGTTGGTCCAACACCTCTAACCGCTCGGCCACAGCTTATGTTGTCTAACACTTGCATTTAAAAGGATTTATACTGAGCGAAATTCTTTAGTTGCGTTTTTCTCTCAAATTTGGGTTCAAGTGGAAAAAAGCCGTGACACTTTTCCCGCATCCTCTCTGTAGTTTCAGAAAATAATTGCGTCATTTGGGTCCCTAAGATCACTCACGCGATGTCTCCTTGTTAGTGCTTATCTGGTCCTCTCCTTTTTTTTTCTATTCAGTGGCTCTAGTCATTCTTCAGAATGTTACTCTTGAAACCTCTTTATGTTTCAGTAAAGTTACCAAATCAATTCTTCTGGTTAATTTTTGTTTGAAGTGGTGGTGAGAGAATCGGTTTTTTCCCTATAAGTCAGCTGAAATGAAAATGATGTGTATGTATTTATTTCAAATGCATTTAGTTTCATTTTCTCAGGGAATCTTCCTTTTTACATTAAAATAAATGTAAAATTGAGTATGTTAAAGCTAAAGATCAATGTGTTAAATATCCTTTAATCATGCACTCATGCCTTTGGCTGTAAATTATGATGATGTATTCTAATGACAGTGCTTTCATTCAGGAAAGCAGAGATCCTAATCGTCTGCATTGGCTGCTGGAAATCCTAATGGAAGATCCTCTTAGGGAAGATGCATCTTTTCTTGATTGCGGGTAAGGCAACCATTTACAGATGTACTTTTTTTCATTAACATTTATTATGGTGATATTATGTGCATAGGTACTGTTGATGTAAATAGTTCGTAATAAATGAATAAATAAGTTCAAGGAAATGAATAACTGAAAAATATAAGTGATTCTGCTTTTTGGAGTGTAATTAGGTATCTGCTTTCTGCAGAAGCCGTAATAGAATATATAGTGGTCAATTTTATGATTGGAATGTTTTTGGTTCTAGTTGATGAGGCTTAATTGATGCATTTTTTCCTTCTTTTTGCCATAGGAGACTGTATACATTACAAGGAGCATTGAATCAACAACAGTGGAGAGTAGCAGAGTTATTTCATAGACTACTCTTATATCTTTACCCTTATTTAACGCATCCTTTTCAAAATGTTAGGGAAAGGTTAGGGAGGTGAGTAATTATGAAATTTTTTATTAGTTATAATAAACTTTGGACCCCCATTTTGTATTACCATGCTCCAATTGTTACTTATCATATTAGTAAAATCTTCTCAGGTTTGTCACTAGGTAAGTTTTTAAAGGCCTACGTTTCAACGAGTGACTCCCTCATCGTCATCAGGGCTGAGACTCGTCGACACATTGGCCTTTAAAAGCCTTACCCGGTGGCAAACCCGAGAAGATTTCACTAGTATTATTCGCTGGGAAACCTAAGATCTGTTTCATATCATGTTAATGACCTATGTTTCTGTGAGGTTCTCTCTGTTAGGTTTTTAAAATAGAATGTTTCATTTTACTGCTGCCTTGTTGATGTTTTTTCAGCCTGGTAGATCTTTAATTGCAATTCATGATGGTAATGCTATATGTGATTGGAGGGAAGCCAATAGTGTTTGTTACATTATACCTAAATGAAATAATCAGTTGCTTTCAATTTTAAGCATGTAATCAAAGTAATGTTTGCAGATGGATATCTCCTTGCTATGTGTGAATTATGATACAATAGTTTCTATGGGTTAATTACTTGGACAATTTTCTTTATTATAAGTGTCTTAAGTACAATTCCTTATCAAGGATTTTCAGAATATTGTCAAATATGGTCTGCTAAACTAATCTGTTTTCCAAAAGAAACTCATTTTCTGGGGTTTGGTTTCTATTAGGGCAAGTACAGTAGACCCCCACTTTACGATGTTAATCCGTTCTACAGGATCGTTCGTAATGTGAATTCTGTTATCAAGTGAACCAGTATATTACCGTGAAGGGCTTGGTTTGACTACATCAATGCTAGTATATTCAGTGGTACGCAGTAGAGTATAGGTACGAAATATGCTGGAATAAAATGATTTAACATGTTATTAATCCAATATTTAAACTTAAAAAAGATGTAGTTAATTGTCAAAATCAAATTTCATTTCATGAATACGCAAGATGTATCACTTCGTACTCGCCGTCTAACTGCAACTGCAACTCTCACCAACTGCAAGCTCATTTAACTGCATTTTCAAGCAATGAGAAGAGAATGTGGAATAGAAATTATTCAACTCTCATTATACCTCTACTACTTCTCAGTATCAGCAGTTAGGCATCTTTCTTTTGGTCTCATGCTGTCATCTCCACGTCAAAATAACCTCTTATGATACTTGAAGAAACGTGTGTGTAGAAAGTATTATGTATGCAAAATAAGGCATTGAGTTATGATATAAATCAGCTAAGTATGAGTGAGAAGTAGCTTATAGTAATACATAGACGACAGATGGATCAGTCAGTAACCTTTCCATGAATAGTGATGTACATGTGCATTGCTGTCGTTGCACGTCTTCCACTTCCAAAGATATTCTTTCTCCTTATGCCAAGCCAGCTTTTAGCAGCATTTATATTGTTCTCCCTGTCAAGGACATCCCTTGGAAGTAGAAAGCTGAATAAAAATAGATATAGCATTAGAAGGGAGAACCTTCACTCAAAGTCCTTTTCTCAGAAGAGCTGACCTGACTCTTCAGGTCTGGGAGAGTTATTGGGGGTTGGTTGTTTATTTTAGGGACCCATAACCTTCTTAGAGGCATCCATACATCGAGAAAGAAAATGCAAAACACACAAGGAGAACACTGAGGTCATAAAGTGCTAACTCGAGTACCCTCATAGTGTTTCTTCAACATCTCGTTCTCAGTTTTAATTGTTATTTTCTGTTTGAGTTGTACTTTAGGGGCATGGTCGCTACAGAAACTTCCCACGATAGAAACCACCAACTTCTGGCAAGTTTTGTTATCAAATGGTCAATGCAGTTGGAAAAGAGACAGTTCACAGTATGAACTTCACCCTTGGTTGACTATACCACTTTGCATCAAAGATACTTGAAGACTGATATTCACAGAACGGTAAAGTGCATCAGCGACACAGATTGATATCTCAGTGTGAAGTCGAAGGGGCATGAATTTCAATGCAAATTGAGATAAGTCATTACATTAAGTCCCTATCATTCACCGAAAAATGTTATAATATAATTCAACTTGTTTCATTTATGTGATTTATTATCTTGCGACAGCTGTATCCATTAAGGAATCACATATTGCGTTGGTAGGTAACATGCTCTAACAATATGTTACTCTTCGGCAGAGATGCTCATATTTTTGCAAGGTGGTAAACAAAATGATGTGTCTTTAATGACTAATGAAAGCCTTAATCTAAATTGTCATACATGTGACTATGACTATGTATAGAATGCTGCATTATCTTGCTGGAGCTGATTGGCAGCTGCACTAATCATGGCAACACTTGCACTAATTGCCTGAAAGGTTCATAATTACACATATTATGAAATATGTAAATTTTTATGTGATAAAAGATGCATGCTGTTAACAATTAAGGCTTAGAATGCTCTATGAATAACAGATTATGGGTGCAAAAGATGTTAAATGGGTCAAAATGGGATATTTTAAAGGGGGTGCTCAACATCAGCACCCTTTAAAATTCCTAGCATGCAGATCGTAAAGTGAATCCATCGTAAAGCGGGGGCCCACTGTATGGTAAATCTGTTGAAGAGCTACTCATATCATCTGAAGTTATAGCTAGAACATCTCATGAGATCTGGCATTTAATGTGTCTTTCATTTGGTACTGACTTTTATGAATACTGTGAGGTTATTAGATTTGTGCCAATTATATATATTTTTAAGGTATTCATAGCTCTAAATGGTTTATCAAACTTCTCTGTTAATGCACACTATTTTTGCTTCTTATTACATCCTCTAGTATGTTAACGAACATATTTCAACCAGATGTGGTGTTTGGGAAAGGAAATCGCACGCGCTCACCTCACATAGAAGATTTTGTGTCAGAAGTAATGCCTAAGTTGACATTATTGAATGATGTTATTGTGGAGCACTCGACTTTGCCAAAAATAGTGAATCACTTCGAAACTAAGTCACCGTCAGAGCAGGCCTCTGTGGTGACCGAGTGCAGTGTCAATGTGGTTGGTGAGACTACTCAAATGTTGAGGAAGGTACAAGTCAGCAACAAGAATGGAAACTCCTCTCCGAAGGATCCAGAAAAAGATGCAGCGATCCGTCTCCTGAAGACTGGTTTGTTCATTTAATTTGTTTTTGTCCTTAAGAAGAGCCCACATTGCATATCATTATGATTGGGTGTGTTTATCAGCTTATCGGTAGGTTTTTTGTCAATACTTCTCTTTTTCTGTGTTATTTTTATATTTTCCCTTACATTATTTGCTATTTATCAGTTCACTCTCAAGTTACTCATACTCAGGCCCAGATTTAAAGATCAAGGGACCCTAAGCACTTGACCGAGTCTTTTTGGTTAAAAAAACTTCATTTGTATTTTTAATTAAAAATTAACTATGGTAATTTTTTTATTTATTTTGTTTGGAAGAATTGACATTGTTTTCGGTGTGCTTTGTCATCAACGTGAACTATTTCATCCCCTAGCTGGGGTCCCCTCCAAGGTTGGTGCCCTTGGTAGCTGCCTAGTGCACCTAGTTTGCCTAGGCTGAAGTTCACCGTAGCTCATACACTCTGCCTCTTTTTATGTCATCCAAAATTCTCTTGTGTCCGGTTTTACAAAAAAGTTGTGAATTTTGAACGGGATGTCTCTTCTTGAGTACTTATTTTGTGCTTTTTGGTTTGAATGTGATGAGTTCCGTCAGATTTCCCACCATGCTCAATTGAAAAATATCTGGAACAAAGTTTGCAGAATGCTTCCCAATCTGTCTTACCTCTTTTTCTAAAAGGCCATGTTTCTGTGCACCTCTTTAATTTGTTATAAAATACCATGTATCTCTTTGATTTGTTGCTTTAGTCAGTTATGAAATGTAGTGTGGGAAAAAATATTCTCTGAAGGGGTAATGGGTGATATTGAACCACTCTTCAAATAATATAAGCGAATACAGCGGACCACGTTTATTAATGCTCAGATGTACAAGGGCGTATATAATTAGCAAGTCTCTTGTACGGCGGCAGCGGAAGTACGTTGCAGACTCTCTCTCTCAGTCGCGGTCGTAACGGTAACTCTCTTCCTTAACTTCCCGAGTAGGTGGCGCTTTCTCCTCTCCAGGGGCCTTCTGAACCCTGGCGGGAGCGCCAGGGACCCTCAGGCTGTGGCCTCAGGCAGGTGGCGTTCTCGAGTGGCGGAACTTCGAACTAGAAGCTCCGCCACATCACCCCCCTGGCAGTAATATACCCTAGTGTGAAAAGAATAAAACAAAAAGAACAACAAAAAATGGTAATTGGGCTTGAAAGAAAAAAAAGGCTTTAAAAAAAGGTTATGGGTGTGAAAAGGGTAATAGGTATGAAGGAGGGTTTATAATTGGTAGTCCAACAGGTGTCGGGGGAAGTGGACGTGTCTCCTAGGGCGGCCTCTGGACAGTGTGCCCTCTGCAGCTGGAGCAGCAGCGGCAGTCATGGGACCACTGGCAGGCAGAACAGCTGCTGGTGGCAACTCCTGGGCTGATGGCTGCACCCTGGTGATGGGAATGATAGTCTCGTTCCTTTCCACAGGGGTGATGGGCTCTTCTGAGATGATGTAGGCTGGTTTTAGGCGGTCGATCGTGATATTGGCATCACGGTTAGGGAAACGAACCTTAAAGGTTTTGCCATCCCGCCGCAGGACCTTGTATGGTCCATCATAAGGTGCCTGTAGAGCACCGTGGCATGCGTCGTGCCGCACAAATACATGGGTAGCAGACGGCAGGTCCTTGAAAATGAAGGCATGTTGGGTGCCATGCCGAGCTGCTGGTTGAGGACTCAGGCCTCGAAAGTGCTCCCGTAGCTGGGAGACGAAAGCAGTAGCGTTGGGGGAGGGGCCGCTGGTGGGGGAGAGGAACTCGCCTGGGAGGCGTAGGGGCTCACCGTACACGAGCTCTGCTGGGGTGGCCTGGATATCCTCCTTCAGCACCGATCGGAACCCCATGAGGATGACTGGCAGCATGTCTACCCACTGCTGCTTATCGTGGCAACGGATGGCAGACTTCAGCTGACGGTGGAAACGCTCCACCATGCCATTCGCTGCTGGGTGGTAGGCCGATGTCCGCAGATGAAATGCTCCTGTCATGTTGGAGAGCTGGCGGAAAAGGGAGCTCTCAAATTGCCTGCCCTGGTCGGTGGTTATCCGTTGAGGCATGCCGAAGCGTGACAACCAATCCCGAAGGAAGGCACGTGCCACGGTTTCGGCGGTGATGTCCACCACTGGGATAGCCTCTGGCCATCGCGTGAAGCGGTCTACGCAAGTGAGGCAGTAGCGGTAGCCATTACAGATGGGGAGGGGGCCAACCAGGTCGATATGCACATGCTCAAATCTCCTACTGGGCAAGGTGAAGTCTTTGAGGGGTGAGGAGACGTGCCGTGAAATCTTGGATCGCTGGCAGGGGATACAGGAACGAGCCCACTGCCGACAATCTTTTTTAATGGACGGCCACACAAATCGAGATTTTACTAATTTAGTGGTGGCTCTCACTCCGGGATGGGCAAGGTTGTGTAGTGAGTTGAACGCTTGGCGACGAAAGGCTGGAGTGACATATGGTCTCACGTCAGAGGTGGAAGTATCACACATGAGTTGCACACTACACCCGGGGATTGGCATTTTCTTGAGGTTGAGGGAGGTTCCCGAGTTAATGAGGGAGGCCAGTTCCTCATCAGTCTCCTGGGAACGGCCTAACGCTTCAAAATCAACCGATGATGAAACTTCCTCGATGCGGGACAATGCATCAGCAACCACATTCTCTGCCCCCACTACATGACGGATGTCAGTGCTATACTGACCTATCAGGTCAAGGTAGCGAAATTGGCGAGGAGAGCACTTATCAGGTTTTTGGTTGAAGGCGAAAGTCAGAGGTTTGTGGTCGGTGAAGATGGCGAAAGTTCGTCCTTCCAGCATGTGGCGGAAGTGACGAACTGCACGATACATCGCCAACAGCTCGCGATCATAGGGGCTATAATTCCTTTCCGTGGCACTCAATTTTTTAGAAAAGAAACCCAACGGTTTCCACCCTGAGTCGGTCAGCTGCTGGAGAACCGCACCCAGGGTGAAATCGGAGGCGTCAGTGAAGAGGCCTAGAGGGAGGGAGGTTACGGGGTGGGCGAGGAGGGTGAAGTTTGAGAGAGCGTCTTTGCATTTATGGAAAGACAGGCGCAGCTCGGGCGTCCATGTTATTTGATCACTTCCACGAACACCACCACGTAACAAGTCATTTAAAGGCGCCTGCAATGACGCAGCTTTGGGCAGGAAACGTCGATAAAAGTTGATCATGCCCAAGAACTGACGCAGTTGTTTAACTGTCTGTGGCACGGGAAAGTCGAGAATGGCAGACACTTTATCGTTTAAAGGCGTTGTGCCTTCAGAATTCACACAATACCCTAAAAACTTCACTTCAGACGCACCAAAAACACACTTAGAAGGGTTAATGAGCACACCAAACTCACTCAATCTAGTGAAAAGAGCGGTAAGGTGGCGCTCATGTTCGTCCTCGTCACTGGAGGCGACCAAAATATCGTCCAGGTACGCGTATGCGAAAGGAAGACCTCGTAGTGCTTCATCGATGAATCGTTGAAATGTCTGCGCCGCATTTCGGAGTCCATAAGACATATACGGAAACTCGAAGAGTCCAAATGGCGTGGTGATTGCTGTTTTCGCGATGTCATCAGGGTTCACGGGTATCTGGTTATAGGCCCGGACAAGATCGATCGTCGTGAAAACTCGGGCACCACTTAGGGAGGAGGCAAAGTCTTCAATGTGGGGGACGGGGTAGCAGTCGGGTATAGTGCGCGCGTTTAACGCACGATAGTCGCCGCAAGGGCGCCACTCATTACCTTTCTTTGGGACGAGGTGGAGGGCCGACGACCAGCTGCTGTCCGAACGACGGGCTGTTCCCATCCGCACCATCAGTTCAAACTCCCGCTTTGCCGCTTCGAGTTTATCGGGGGCCAGGCGTCGAGGCTTGCAGGATACTGGCTGGCCGGGGGTGGTGCGTATAAAGTGCACCGTTGAGTGCCTTGTCTTCCCGGGCGTACCTGCAGGGCGGGTAATCTCCGGGAAACGAGACAAAAGGGTGTGGAAACGGGATTCACCGACTACCGCTTTTATCTGGTCCCCGGAGTGGATGGCGACGCTGCCGATGGCGTGTAGAGAGGTGGCGCCGTCAATGAGTTTGGCGTTTCTCACGTCCACCAGAAGTCCGAAGTGGGTGAGGAAGTCGACGCCAATGATTGGCTTAGACACGTCAGCCACTACAAATCGCCAAGTGAAATCTCGGCGTAAATTGAAATTTAGGTTGAGCGTTTCCCAGCCATAGGTATGAATTACCGAGTCATTCGCGGCAAAAAGCTGGTAGTTGCTCCGCGTTTTTGGGCCCTTTATGAGTGAGCGGGGATAAACAGAGAGATCCGCTCCGGTGTCCACCAGGAATTGCACCTTGGTGCACACGTCTTTCATAAAAAGGCGGCTGGAAGGAGGGCAAGAGTCGGTAGCCGCACTCACCGACTGCCCGTGGAGTTTCCCTGGACGTAAGAGCAAGGGGGAACACACTTGCGCGCCTTGTCACCGAACCGCCAGTGGTACCAACACTGGCCGGATTCCCGCTGGGTTGGCGATGCATTGCGGGAACCTCCGGAGCTGCTTCGATGGCGGGAGTGAGATCTGGGTCTTCGGTAGGGGTGGTCGACGGAAAGGGCGCCAACTTGCCGGGTAAGCTCGTCCATCCTAGCGATGATTGAGCTCATCATCTCCGAGCAACCAGCGGTGCATGCTCGGGCGCCGGGGGCAACCTCACTCACAGTGGGGGCATGGGAAGTCGCAGCACGGGGGATCACTTCATGAATAACGTCTGCTAGGGACGCGAGGGCGTTCAAGTCTGTGGCGTCGTGCGCTGCCAAAATGCGTGCAAATGGGTAGGCAGACGCGAAAGCCACAACGATCTTAAAAAATCTTCCGTCACTGAGGCACCGGCCAAATCCTTCAAATGACGCATAAACTGGGAGGGTTTTCTATCCCCCATCTCCTCGTGCTCTAAAAGGAGCTTTAACTTCTGCTGCTGCGAGGCAGATAGTCTTTTAATTAACTCGCCTTTGAGGGCGCCATACTTATCTGTGGCGGGGGGGCAAGATATTATGTCCTTCACCTCCTGAGCATATCTGTGCTCCAACTGTGTAACCACAAACCAGAATTTGTTAATGTCTTCAGTTATTCCCGCCAGATAAAACTGTCCCTCTAATTGCGAGAACCAAAGAGCAGGTTCTTCTGGCCAAAATGGAGGTGCTCGTACCGCGATGCCTTGCACCGCGGGTGACGCTGGGACAGGATCAGGCATTTTTGCACAAATATACACACGCACTAAATGAAACTGATATTTACACTCACAAAAACAACATATCACTTGAAAAAAATAAACTGCGCGTCACGATGCAAACGGATGTCGCGGACACAGGCGGCGTGGTTATCCTAACGGGACATTAAGACGGCGTGGGTGCTCGCATGGTCCGAAAAATTATTTCGCGAAAAGAAATCACGTCGCTGGGTCACCACTGAAGGGGTAATGGGTGATATTGAACCACTCTTCAAATAATATAAGCGAATACAGCGGACCACGTTTATTAATGCTCAGATGTACAAGGGCGTATATAATTAGCAAGTCTCTTGTACGGCGGCAGCGGAAGTACGTTGCAGACTCTCTCTCTCAGTCGCGGTCGTAACGGTAACTCTCTTCCTTAACTTCCCGAGTAGGTGGCGCTTTCTCCTCTCCAGGGGCCTTCTGAACCCTGGCGGGAGCGCCAGGGACCCTCAGGCTGTGGCCTCAGGCAGGTGGCGTTCTCGAGTGGCGGAACTTCGAACTAGAAGCTCCGCCACATTCTCCATGTTGACGTACACGTGAAACACTTCTCTACAAATTGAAACTTTGTAATACAATGTCTTAAAAGTCATGAGGTGTCTATTTGTTCCTGGGATTCATAAAATTGTCTGAACATATCACCAGCAGACCCGCCTTGTGTCTCGCTATGCTTACAGTACAATTGTATAGGTTGGTATTAAACTTTCGCTTGCTAGTGATTCTTTTGTATATGAAATTCCCTTCATGTATCTATTTGGTATCTACTGTCGGTGCAGAAATTACAAGACCCTGAGTTTGAGACTTAATATCTCTAAAACGGCTCTGCTGATTTTTATGAAATTGTCATTAACATTTAGCTTCTTTCATTCCACGTTAAGGGATTACAAGAAAACTTTTAATAACTATAATAAGAGTTCATTTCTTGAAATAAAAGGAAAAAATAGCCCATTTTTTGGCCTGCGAGAATCTATGTCCAACTTTCAGGGATTACCACGCGAATACCATTAATTCAATGACATTCAAACTTAAACACCTTATTTCTCAATCTTCTGTTAGTGCTTTGTAAAATTTAAAAGCTCTAACTTTATTTTTTTTAATGTTGACTTTATTTTTGTGGAACAACTTTATCTCCGTTTTCACAGCATGTAGAGAGATTTGTGTAAAACCATTGGCTTTGTTGCAAATTCTGCATTACCATTCACGTAAATATAAATACATTAAATTAAAGGTTTACTTTACAGGGGTTTTTATTTATATCATGTTTTGGTCGTTGAGGGGTACTCTCGGAGCTTACTTTCCCTTCTGTTTACTCACGCGGTAGCACTAACAGAGGATTGATAAATAAGATGTTTAAGTTTGACTGCCATCAAATCAACGGTATTTGCGTAGTAATCTCCGAAAGTTGGACATAGCTTCTCGTGGGCCAAAAAAAGGGTTCTTTTTTTCCTTTTATCCCAAGAAACAAACTCTTATTATAATTTTTTTAAAGTTTTCTGGTAAACGCTTGACATGGAATGAAAGAAGCTAAATGTTGATGTCAATTTCATAAAAATCGGCCCAGCCGTTTTAGAGATATTGTCTCAAACTCAGGGTCACATACTTCCTGCACCAACAGTTGTAAGCCTTTGTTGTGTGTAATTGCCATGCTTCAAGTTAAGTGATTTTGAGTTTATCATTAATGTTTTTTTTTATAATTTCATTACGAACTTCGTTTAATAATTTAAAAAAATCACGGTATCTTACTGCTACTTTACGACTTCTTACCAGGCCAATTTACCGGTCTCAACCCTCTCAGATTGGCCAGCTCTTACTAACATTCCGGCACATGCGCTCCTGGAAAGTACGCAACCATCCTTACAAAACCGTATCTTTCGTAATTCTCGTCTTTTTTGGTAAGGTTGCCACTTACGTAAGTACGGATTTACGTAAGTCGAGGCTTAAGTAACTCGGGGACTGCCTGTAACCAACTCTGCCGAAGTTAAAATATTGTATGGCACATATTAAGGAAATCATTTTTACCCAAATTGTGACTGTGGCTCCTTCCCTATTCGTGTGATACTTCCATTTGTATGAGTCATCGTCCTCTCATTTATTTCTCCTCTTACAATCATGTAGGTATAGGTGGTACTTTCCTTTGTGGTATTCAACTGCATAAGGTTCGATGGACATCACGTAAATATATACGTTACGTATTTTACCCTACTCTTTTTTTGTTTTTTTGCTAACCTTCCTGACCATCTTCTTGACCAACCACCTAACCTGAAGGTGGTTGTATGCCTGTCAAAGTGAATTTTTGCAGCCGGATTGAAATGATAATGTAGGATTTTTTTACCATTTTTTCCATGTGTTAATTTCATGCATACATCACGTATGCCCTTACCTCATGTGATGCTCGAACGCGATCTCTAGGTTGGAAAGTAAGTGTGATGCTCACAATTAATTGGGACTTAGCATTCCCTCAGAAATCGCTGCCGTTGGAATTTAATTTTTTTTAAATACCCAAGGAATGCTGGATTACTATAGATTCATAGATTTTTTTTCGTATAACTCTTTTGGGGACTCATGAAACCAAGATAAGTTATGCAGTGGAATGTGCCATTGCAAGGTTGCTCCCGCTGGCTCTTGCATCGCCTTTTCCTCCCAATCCCACTTCTCTGTGAATCATACCAACTCAGGGATACTATAGCACCCAAGAGGTGTTAATGACCTTAGCCGTTGACACGCCTGTCGGCAAACAACAATGCATTCTTCAGAGACGTCTCTTCTTTCATTCCTTATTTCCTTTTCGTGCCCCTCCATTATTCTGTTTGCCTGCTTCCCAGCCCCTCCTCCTTTCCCAGCATTTCTTTTTCAATTCAATCGTCTCTGCAGGATAGACATATAGTAAGTTGCCTATGTCGACAAGATTTTTTAGGAATGAACACTTCGACGTCTTCGAAGCCTGTTAGAAAGCTTTCTTTTTCGAAAGGTAACTGCTGAAAAGCTGTCCGTTTGAGTCGTACATTTTTATATCTCTCGGTGGGTTAATTTAGCAATGCTCATTCGTATCATTTACTTTAACCGGTGTTCCTCTTGTGGCCTACGTACCTCGTATCATTCATTGCCTGATAGACTTTATGTGCTCCTTGAAAGTAGGCAACCAACCTTCCAAATCCGTATATTTCGTAATTCTAGTCTTTTTTGGGTTAGGTTGCCACTCACGTAAGTACGGATTTACGTAAGTCGAGGCATACATATCTTGGGGACTGTGTGTATTCAGGTAAGAGAAAATGGCCTTATAATTTCATTAGTTTGTTCATAACCAGAATTTAAAAAAATAATATGTTGTACTAAAAATTGGAATGATATTGCTTTCTAGGAAAAAAAATTGATATATAGTGGGGTGACTTCAGTCCAGGCAAGTCCATGCAGGCACGGACTGCCTGGACTGAAGTCTGTAAGACTGGATCTGCACATGTGCAGGCATTATAAAAAAAATGCTTAAACGAAGCATTGGATGAAGTCAGGAGTGAGAAAATGACAATTCGAAGGGCAGCAGAGCAGTACCAAGTCCCTAGGAGCAATATGCAAGATGAACTCTTAGGAAAACATCTAAAACAAGTCAGGGGTCAAACAGTACTTCATCGTGAAGAAGAGGAAAAACTTGTGGAAGGACTATTAGTCTGTTCCGAATGGAGGTTTCCAGTAAGTGCTTGTGACATCCAAATTTTTGTACAAGCTTATTTGAACAGTAAGAAAGTAACTCGTGTTTTTATAATAATTGTCTGAGAATTTATTGAATTCAAGGATTCATCGACAGAAATAAAACACTGGCACTTCAGTTTGAGGAAAATGTGAAAAGGTTTCTAGCAGCAGTGACTAGAAGTCTTCTGCGAGATTTTTTCAATAATTTGGAGAAGTCTTTTGATGAGGTCCCTCCTGAAAATATTTTTAATGATGATGAAAATAATTTTGTCGACAATCCAGGAAAAACCAATGCCATCTATGAAAGAGAACACGGCACCCAGAAGTTGTGAAAGACACATCAAAAGTGAGTTTGTCAGTCATGATAGCTACCTCTGCAATAGGAGTATTCTTGCCCCCATGCAGTGTACATAAGGCTGGGAATCTGTATCTTACATGGATTGAAGAAGGAATTTATGGTGTTCACTACAACTGGAGTACATCAGGATGGATTGACATGGCAACTGTTGAGGATTGGTTTACTTCAATATAAGGTGTGTGTACTCTTTCCCCTAAACTCAATACATACATCTTTGCAAGCCACTGGATGTGGCATTCTTCATGGCCCCTAAAGGCAGCTTGGAGAAAATGCCTTGACAACTGGAGAAAATGCAATTATGGCATACTGCCAAAATGAGCATTTCCAATAATACTGAAACCAGCACTAGATGCTATTGGACCCTCCCTTGAAGGTAACATTCAGGCCGGGTTTAGGGCTTATGGTATTGTGCCTTTCAATCCAAGGAAAGAGCTTGTTGAACTTCCAAATTTTGAAGATTCTATTGAGGGCCAAGACTGATCAATCTTGGAAAAATTTATTTGTCCAAATTCTACAAGATGCTTTGCTAAGGAAAGTTCCCAAGAAAAAGAATCATGGAAATAAAATACCTGTAGCTGCAGGAAAAAGTGTCAGTGCACGCGACGTTGGAGCAGACTCGAATGAAGGAAGTGGCGATGGGGCGTCAAACACAACAGATGCTGTGGTGGTTGTAAATCCTGAGTTGCCATCAACATCTAGGTCAGGAGTAACACAAAGCGGAGAGGATAAACTCATACGTTTTGGTGACTTGGTATTAGCATGGTGTGTGAGAAACGAAAGAAACAATGTTTGTGGGTAAAGTAGAGTCCATGCCAGAAAATGGTTTGGCTGAGGTTTTCTTTTTAAGAAAACATGAAATTGTGAAAAACGCCCATTTTGTCTAACCAGAAACTACAGTTATAGCAGTTTTATTATTGAATCAGGTTGTTCATAAGCTGAAACAGCCTTAAATACATTCGAAGTGACAACTTGTTTTCTCTGATGTTCAGCCAGTTTGTAGAGTGAAACATAGTTCATTTTTACCTTTGAAAATTGAGAAATAAAGAGGCGAAAACATTTTCAGCATCCATTTTTAATATCTCCCAGTACCAAAAACAAAAAATTAAGTAGTACTCAGTAGTAATTTTTAGTGTTATTTAAAAAAAAAATTATGGAAAATGATTAGGAAAATATTTTTTGGCCAAAGGCTCATTTGTTGGAGTGTATAGGGGATTATTTGTGTTGGGGTGGCTACTTAACTATATTATTTTTAACAAAGTCTGTTGCTTTTCAAATACGAAGTAAAATTGGCATGACTTAGGTTCAATTCCATATACATACCATATTTGATGGCATATAAGACGCATCTTATTTCCAAAATTAGGAATAAAATATCACCCCGGGCCTTATATGTGAAGGTATGGCCTTCCACAGGCAAGCGATTGTTTTCTTGAGTGTGCCCTTCTGAAATGGGGGTGCATCTTTTATGCCGGTGCATCTTATATGCCGTCAAATACAGTACTTTAGATTTTCTGGCCATATTCAACCAAATTGCATGAAGAAGTATTGAAAAACTCTTTTAAAATGGCCTAAGTCACCCCATTTTACAGTATGGTATCATCTTGAAGGATAATGGACTTAATTGCCAGGGTATTTGAAGGAGAATAGAATTAGCAGAGTAGATTGTAACCTACATTTCTCTTATTTATGACCCGTGGTCCTGCTTTAATTCACTTGGGTGATCACAAATCCGGCGATTTCTCCTGGCGATCGTCCACTGCTGGGGCCGATGTCAATTGGTGGATGGCGGCACTGGGTTGTCTTCCCCCGGTGATCTTTGCTTTCTCCCACCGTCGGTTGGGTCGTCTTCCCCCGTTGCGTCCCCGCTCACCCTTTTCTTCCCGTGCACCTTTTTTTTATACTCTCTCTTCCTTATCACTCCTTTGCCGTTTTCGAACAACGTCCTCTCATCACTCACTTCAGACAACAACTCCTCCAACACTTCTCCTCGCTACCCCAGTTCCTTCCCCATTGTTGGTCCCCATTGTTTTCCCCTTTGTTTCGCAGGGTGCATTGCCAACCCTTTGGGGTGTAACCAACGGGGTACCAAAGGTAACGTTACCAGGTGTTATCTAATACCTTCTGAGAAGTGCAGAGTGTACCAGGAGGCTATGACTCTAGGGAGACAGATCCTCTTTTTTCACTTTTGATTTCAGGGAAAAATCTCTGCATGGTTCTCTGTATCAAATGAAATTTCTTTTTTGCTTTAAAAAAAGAATCAGTTGTAAAATGTCTTTATGGTATGGTTTTGTAATGGTTGAAAGTTTCAATTTGTTAATTATCTAGCCTATAAAGACTACTTACCATGACACAAGTATAAATATTTTATCTGTGAAGTATTGACAAGAAATCTCTTTTTTTTTAACATTTCTTTAAGATGTTACCAGCAAGTGAAATGAGAGCTGAGAATTTGATATGATAATTTCTCTTACATATCTCAAGTCTGCAAATGGATCACCGGCAGCTCTAATCGAGCCGTTTATGGTGCCAGAAGTGAGTTCTATTCCTTCTTCCCTCTCATATGCCAAATGGAGAGCTATGATGTTGATGAAGATCTTGTCTCAACATGCACTGTGACTTTGGCCCACCTCAGTCACTCTCTGATTCTGCCAAGCATGGTTCCAGTGGCTCTCTCATCTATTCGTCAGGTATTGGCCATCACTAGTGATGCAGTATTTTCAAAATAAGTGGAATGTTATGGAAACAATAGTTTATTGCCGTGTGTGCTAGCTACCAAAGGACGAATACAGCTGCGTGCTTCGTGAGGCTACCGTGGGAGCTTATTGGGGCTATGGAAGTAGCTTCGTGACATTTACAGAATACGGTTGGGAGCCTAATACGCTACCGGTAGCTTCTGCTTGCACTTTCTTCGGTAGCTTCCATGATAGAGAATACCGATGGGAGCAAGTAGCTTATTGAAGCGTCTTTCGGCCAGAAAGCTCGGATGCCTTGAGTTAGAGAATAGGCCCTCAGAAACCTTCTCAGATTACCTTTCTGTATTGGGTTACGGCTGGCCAGCTGGCACTGGTATTCCCCCTCCCCTCTTGGTGCATTACTCATCCACCCAACTATCACCCGGCTCAGCTAACGTGGAGCGGAGCTTTGCCTTCCCTTGCAAGTTTCTTAGTGTGGGAACCGGCTCCCACCATAAGAAACGTGTAAATGAGCCAGAGCGTCAAGTTTCCTTCATGCCCTGTGCTCTGTAGGTCTCGGATGGGAACATTTTCGAAGCCCAGAGCCGAAGGGTTAAGACGCGGTACTCTCCGCTGCAGTTCTACTTCCTGCTTTTTACGTAAATGTCTATGGAAAAATTACCTGTAAATGAAGAATGCTACGTTTTTTTCCTCAATAATTCGTTCTAGAGAGGCACTTTTCATGTTTTGGGCCCAAGCGCAGACTTCGTTGTACGGAGTTTTCGTAGTTAGAGAGGTTCGTTACGGGAGGTTTTTTTGCGTGCATTGTCCTTTGGAAGGGTCCAGGACCGGGCCAATGACTTCAAAATAGGGAGTTTTCCTTAAAATTTCGCTGTATGAGTGTTCGTTGTATAGAGGTTTCACTGTATTTTTTATCATTTTTATGCATAGAAACAGTTAAAGAACGATATTATAGAATTATCACTTACTGGAATGAACATGCCTTACATAAAAAAGACTACGCTTCATTTCATAGCTTGAATCACATCTGGCAGATTACGAGTTGATGTAGTTCAAATTTCTGTTACTAGTGGTGCTGTATCCTATTCCCACCACATTCAAATTCTTCCTTAATCAAAAAGTGTTTTACAAAGGATGATATGCCTGAGTAATGGACTTTAGAAGTGAATTTCATTTTTGAAAGAGCAAATATTTTTTGTGGTGCAAATTGTGGAAAAACTGAAAATTTTATAGTCTAAATTTGGGGTTCTGCATACGTTGGGAACATAGGAAATTGAATGGGACTTTGCAAAAGTGGTGTAAATTGCGGGAAAACGTAATTTCCGATAGTGCAAATACGAGGTTTCACTGTAGTAGACATACACAGACAATAAGCCCCTGTAATTCCTTATTTCTTCAGCCTTGCTCAGATTCAGAATTACTGATTGTAATCCGGAGTCTAGGCAAGAAGTTCACTTGAGGCGTTGATGGGATTCCTACTGTCATAATAATACGGTCTTTCCTTGCAATTAAGGCACCACTACTATTCTTGATAAATTAATCTTTACGGTTAGGCATGTTTCCAAGCTTGCTTAAAGTAGCAAAGGTCATTCCTCTTTACAAAGGTAAGAGCAGTCGACAACACTTGAATTCATATTGTCCCATTTCCTTAATAAATCAATTTGGCAACATTTTTGAGATGGTTTTTTATTCTCATAAATTATTTAGAATCCCAAAATTTACTATCCACATCCCAACATGGCTTTAGGAAATCGAGGTCCACAACTACAGCCATTTATCATGTTGTGAATAAAATATTAGCTGACTTGGACAACAGATTATAACCCTTAATTCTTTTGTGTGACTTTTCTAGAGCCTTAGACTGTTAATAGTAGTATTTTATTGCAAAATCTCGATTTTTTTGGTATCAAAGGTGCAGCTTATAGATGGATTAAGTCTTATCTAAGTGATAGGCAACAAAGTGTTGTCCTTACAATGGATAGGGCAAACTTTGTGTCCCCAGAGAAAAAAGTTGTCACGGGTGTTCCTCAGAGTTCTGTTCTGGGCCCAGCACTTCATTTTATGTATAAATGACCTCCCGGATATGTTTAAATCTGTACCAGGTGTACTTCCAGTACTGTATGCTGACGATACCAGTATTTAAGTATCTCCCTCGTCAATTGAAAGTCTGGCCTTTAGGTCTAATAATGCCACGCTTCTCCTACAACAGTGGTGTAACCAAAACTCTGTCCTTCTCAATGTGGAGAAATCAAATTTAATTTATTTTTCTAACAAGAATAAACATCAATCTCTCATCTCAGTTAATATTGATGGCAAACCTATTCCACAAAATAATAGTTCTTCTTTTTTGGGTGTCACTTTAGACAGTCAAGTCTCTTGGGAGGGTCATATTCAGGAACTCCTCAGTAAACTGAGTTCTGTCTGTTTTTTGATTAGGTCTATTAGAGGAACTGTAATTTATAGAGAGTAATTAGTAATTTATAGAGAGTAATTTATTTTACTCTATTGATGAATTTCTTCATTTTTAACTTTTTGACAATTGTACTGTATTATGTGTATTATTAATGTATTATGTAGTGTATTACCTGAACGCAGTGGCGGATACATATGGGGGGTGCACGCCCCCCCCTTACGGGGCCGCCCGCGCTGCCCCCGCCAGTTAGCCCGCACGCTATTCGTTTGTGTCTTTTGTCAGTCGACTCTTGAGTTGAGTTATCGAGTAGTTGTACTTTCTTATGTAGCATGCACGCGCGTCATTGTATTTTATACGTTTCTGTCTGGTACATAGATAGCTAGTCTACAAGAAAAGTCGCGGCCATTCTAGTGATCTCGATACATTATTCTGTCTGGCATTTGTTCGAGAAAAGTAGCAAATATTCTACTGTTAGTATTTGTTCACACTCCTTAAAAGTCTGGAAGCGAACATTCAGGCACCGAATGTTCTCGAAATAACCGAGCTACGTGTATAAGGGAAGCAGAATCGCTGCCAGGCAGTTTGAAAGCTACAATCGTCGCGATAACTTGCGCCCCCCCTTGAATTTTTTCTGTATCCGCCACTGCCTGGACGTGTCCTATATTTGTAACAACAAAAAAGTCTACAAGAAAAGTCGCGGCCATTCTAGTGATCTCGATACATTATTCTGTCTGGCATTTGTTCGAGAAAAGTAGCAAATATTCTACTGTTAGTATTTGTTCACACTCCTTAAAAGTCTGGAAGCGAACATTCAGGCACCGAATGTTCTCGAAATAACCGAGCTACGTGTATAAGGGAAGCAGAATCGCTGCCAGGCAGTTTGAAAGCTACAATCGTCGCGATAACTTGCGCCCCCCCTTGAATTTTTTCTGTATCCGCCACTGCCTGGACGTGTCCTATATTTGTAACAACAAATCGACGGACAAATAAAATATATTATTATTAGCTTGTGGGATCTTTTCCTTGATGAGTCAATAGGTCACTTCTTTACTGTCCCTGGCTTTCTCTGCTTCAGTTACGTGGAATGAAAGTTTGCTCAAAATCTGCCCGTCCTAGATATTAGTGTGCATTGGGTTTGTGATTCAATTTTTGTCAGCATTTTTTCTCATATGTTACTAAACCTAATTTAAGCTGGTAAATGTTTTTAATTTTATTGGAATAGAATTATTTGATGACTACTTTAATGGTAAATGGAGTGTTCCAACTTTTCTGTACTCATGTACGTGTTACATCAATAAAGTGGTATTTCATACATAAATCTGTAGCATCAATGACCCTTATAAAAGTAGATTGTTTCACTTGATTGCTGTTTTCTGTATCTTTTTAGGTAGCCCAATGCTCCTCATGGTGGGCAAGGTCAACTGTTTTAGACTACCTACAAGTATTAGTGTTTCACAACATGGCAACTGTTATGAGTGTGGATAGTTGGGTGCAGGAGGTGAGTCTGATACATAGTTTGAATGGGACCGTTGATATTCTACTGTAGTCATTTGTGGCATGATAGCTTACTAAGACTTAGCTACTGATCTAAAGCTCCTTGGTTCAAGTTAAGGGGTCAGATTTTCATGTTAATTTATCTTTTAATAGTGCAAGTTACTCATTTTATAAAAATTCTCTGTGAACATTAGTAATGGTTTAAATATTGTGTATACCTGGTCAGCATTATGATCAATATTCAAGAAAATCCTTTTTTACTTATAAACTATAAATAATAATAAGCTAATATGGCACACAATGCTATTTTCACATTAGGAGTAAGTAGTGTGATGGCCATATATGATTTTAATGCTGTTTTGCAGGTGACCAATTTGGTACTGGAGCCGTTGGAGGATGAAAGAGTTGAGGTGCGAGAGAAAGCTGCACAAGTACTTGGCGGATTGCTCCATTGTGGTTTTGTGGCCTCTAAGGAAACTTTACTGGTACGTACATTTCAAGAAATGTTCTAAAATGGATATCACTTACTCACCCTCCACCATTCCCCCTCTCACAAAAACAGCTACGCGACCCATGGTCTAGGAGAATCGTGTGTCACTTGAGACGTTGATCTATCAAGGAGTCAAGGCCAAGGGATGCGCGCGAGGAATAAACATCAAATGAATCATCGGCTTTATGCCGAAGAGTCACATCTTATCTTCCTCCTCCCTTGCCTCAACCGGCTGCGTCCGTGGAGAGGGAGGATATGCCTTTGGAGAGTGAGGGGCTTTTACTTAGAGGGGCCATGGGGGGCCGGCAGAGTCAGCTTGGGACATCGCATCCTGACCTAGTGTTGAGTTGAGTGGGATGGAGGGGGTACTAGAAGGGGCCTGATCTCCTGGAGGGCCGGAATGGGGGCTTCGGTGTAAAGGTGATGGCTCGTGCCAACCTTGAAGATCGGGGAGGGGAGGGACACTGAGGCTTGAGGGGAAATATGACCATTATGGGAGAGAAGGGAAGTGTTTGATAGGCTCGCCGGAAGTGAGAAAGGTGATGGAGAAAAGTAAGCTGTGGTTTTGAAGCAACAGAGATGGAAAGCAGGGTGGATTTTCCTGGTGAGGATTGCTGGGTGGGGGAAAAATACTATGGGAATGTGCGGGCATTTCTATTTTGCATTTCCTTAATTTCCGGTCCATTCGGGCAATATTATAAAAGGGAATCAGTGAATAAGAATTGAAGATGAAATACGACAAACGAATGAATGTATATTATAAAAAATACTTCAGCTCTTCTGTTGAGAGAATTACTCATTAACACTAGAATAACCGGGGACGGTCAATTGACTGTTCGCATTTTTCTTTCGCGTACCACTTCGTTATCTTTCGATTTATGAGGCTGAGTTTTTTTGACTTTTAATATTTTGGAACAAATAATGCAAAAATGAAGTTTTTTTGGAGGGGATGCTTCAGGTCAAGAGCAATGCCAGCTTTTACCTACAATGACCGCGAGCGGTCAATTGACCGTTCTTGCATTTTATACCGTTATTTAGATATATTTGTCGATTCTTGGTGTCAATTGTGTCAAATATCATAGCGTTCACCTTATCACAAACGCACACCACTCAAGTTTGACTCTCATGTCTTCACAACAGTTTTTACCTATGATTTTACCGTTTATGTGAAGGAGAGACATATTAGCAAAACCACAGTATGTTGCGTCGTAAAGAATCGCTAGTAAACATTTTATGGGCAGTGGTGATCACTTACTTAGCTGAAATGCGCTGTTACGTTTGTGCGTAGCTGCTGGCAGCCAAGCCTGGCGCCGCCGCACCCTGCTGCCCCTGTCCACCGTGAAGCCTGTAGGGCTGACCATGAGAGCCCTGGGAAGACCTTTCCGCGGCATGTTACAATACGCGACAGTATGCGAAACGCTCCATGGAGAGCGCCTCCCCATTTTCTTGCTTGCAGTTGTGTGTTTGTGAACCAATACTTAGGCTCATGAAAATGAACAGAAAATGAGGCGCGTCACATAAAAGTCGATGACAACAGGTCTATATCTTTGGAGGAACTTGACGCTTTTATTGCCATACTGTACGCGCGCGGGGCGTATGGCCCACGGGGATTACATATCCATACGTTGTGGGCCAAAAACTGGATGCCCGTTCCTTCTCCAAAACGATGGGAAGAGATAGGTTCAAGGAAATCATAAAATTTCTAAGGTTAAATGAAAAGGCAACCAGGCCTCAACGGAAGAGAACTGACAAATTTTGCCTCGCATCTAAGATGTGGGACAAGTTCATAGAGAACTGTATCGCCTGCTATAAGCCTACTGAGAACATTACCATAGACGAACAATTGTTCCCATTCAAGTGTAGATATCCCTTTACCCAATTCATGGGTAATAAGCCAGACAAGTACTGAGTAAAGTACTGGAAACCAACAGATGCAAAGGAACGTTACGTGCTGAATGCTTTCCCATACTTGGGAAAGGACGAGTTGAGACCAACAGAGAAGAGAGGTCCGGAAAATGTTACCCTGCGCCTGCTCGAACCGTTCTTGGATAAGTGTAGAAATGTCACAACGGATAATGTTTTCACATCTTTGTCCCAAGCTAAAGAGCTTTCAAAATGCAAGACAAGGATTGTTGGTACTCTCAACATCATTCGAAGGGAAGTTCCTCCCTTTGGAAGAAAGCTAAAGATCCTTTACACACTACAGTTATTTACGAACATGACAGCGTTACCTTGACTTCTTACCAAGGTAAATCTTCCAATAATGTGCTGATCCTTGAAGAGACAGTTGAATTCTACAACGCAACCAAGTGTAGAGTTGACACTGTTGATGGAATGTGTCGTAAATACAGTGTCCGGGCCAGGGCACGCCAATCGCCTGCCAACGTGTTTTACAATATACTTGACTTAGCTATGGTAAATGCAAATACTTTGTACAGGCTTGTATATGGCTCCAAGATGTCCCATAGAACTTTCATTATAAAAGTAGTTGAGAAGCTAACCGCACTTAATATTGAGAAAAGAACTGCCGTTCAGCCGTCGGGATCTCTTCCTCCATTAGGCAAGGTTCGCAAGCAATGCCAGATTGGTCTCTGTAATCAGAACAATACAAAGTATATTTTCTCAAGGTGCTACAAATACATGTGTGGACACTGTGAAAGTAATCAGAAAATTTGCAAAAAGAGCTCATAGTGCCCAAGTTCCCAAGAGTAAAGAAGTGTAAAGTGCCCAAGAGTAAAGAAATACCTCGAGACCGCATTTGTAGCGCTTCACTGTAACGCTGTCTTTTCTAATTCATTTTTCTCCGATATCATGTTTTTATTTAATAAAATTACGATAAATAACGTGTTTTGAAATGTTACTTGTGCTTTGAAACAAATGAAATTATTTTTACCGATGCAAATGAGACATTTTTATTTTACAATCAAAAATTTATCAGTGTAATTAACGTTGTTTGCAGCGAACAATTTTTTTCCTAACACTAGGTCTAACCGTAACACATTATCAGAACACTTCTACACTCGTTAGAAAAAAATTACGAAGGGAAAACGTACAAAAGAGCGCAAGAAAAGGGGGAACGGTCAATTGACCACTGGCGGTCATAGTAGGTATGCGGCTTACTCCGGTCATTCTAGTGTTAAACAAAAAAAAGTTATTTATTTTTGTGCTTTGCTTTGCTCCGTTGCTCCCACCATGGCCTCTCATTTGGATAAATGCAAACTGAACTGGGAGTTGATGTCATTAACAATTTGGAATCGATGTAATGTATCCCGAGTGAGAAAAATTTCATTCTTATTAGGAGAAATCAGGACTTGGTCATTTTTGTTACAAGCCTCAAGTTCGTTTCAGTCGTTCGTTTTGTTCAATCACTGGGTTGAAGTGGAAGGGGAGAAAGGTATCTACACCATTTTCCAATACAAATATGTATGGGTGCTTGAGCATTTTTTCCCTTTGATTATGCATGCGCCCAGCACTAGTCATACTTAAGAAAAAATGTACGTAAAAGTAATTGGTCATACGAACCAAGTAAACTCGTATTTTCCCTGGTTTTCTTGACTGTTGGTGACGGAAGAAGGGAAGGGCAATACCTTGCTCGAAGTCTACATCAAAACGCTCATTTAGAGCGGGAAATTAAACCTGATTCTTTCGATGATAGCTATTTCCAACCAGAATAATTATGCCGTGCAGCAAGGTTGAGTGTAATCAGTCTGAAATAGTGCAAAAAAAAGCTTCCTTGGGTTAATCTGACTGAATGACTGAATTTGGGTTAATGACTGAATCTACCGCTTGAACAATATAGCACCATCTCCAATACATGTCATAGTTTTTGAGCACACACGCCCAGCAAACGAATGCTGTACCAGGAATATTCATCGAGGACGACCAATGTTGCAAGTAGTTTTACAAAAAGGAGCTGGAAAGGACGTGTAATATAAAATGCGGAGAGAGGAGAGCAGAAAAATCACCTAAAATTGGGACTGCCCGACTAGGCGTCTGCGTCTCGACTGCTCTCGAAGCATTCGAGATGCAGACGTCGGGTATCAACCATTGAATTTAACGGCCGAGACGTATCAGTGAAACCGAACACATTTTATATACATTGGATAAGTATGGCAGTGACTTGCTGGATTGCGGCCGCGGGACGCCCCAACGAAACCACACCTTTACTATTGTAGCATTGAAAAATGAGATATCGTTTAGGTAATACATTCAGTGCATTATGTATTCAGCGACGATGATTAATTAGATGTTTAACTCTGACAAGGAGCGCCAAAAAATGGAACTGTGATCCATCACTATTTGTGTAAACGAGTAACTTTCACGTCGGGACCAAGATCGCAGGTTCGTAATTTTAAAACTTCGTTATTTCGTAATATCGCATACTGTTGCATACATTTAGATACCCCTTTGGTCGGGACCGAAGATTTTGCTTCGTAAAATCAAAATTTCATAATTCCAAGTTACGTATTTACGAGTTTATACTGTACTACTCTGCATCGGCAATTAAACATCTTTATTTTGGTCTCACGCCATCATATCTACATCACAATTACCTCTACGATACCTGAATAAATGCATGCATAGAAAGTGGCATTACAAGCTTATTAAAATTATGTATGCAAACTTAGGCATTGAGGTATGATAGAAATAGGCTAAGCATGAGTGAGAAGTAGCTTATAGTAATACATAAACAACAGATGGATCAGTCAGTAACCTTTCCATGAAAAATAAAGTATGTGCGCACTGCTGTTGTCACACGTCTGTCCTCCACTTCCAAAGATTTGAATGAATGGTACTCCGAAAGGTATTTTTTCATTAACCTTTAAACGCCATTTTTAAATGTCCTTCGAAGTCCCTCCCTGCCGGATCTAAATTAACCCTTTTAATGTTTTGTCTCTGGAAAAACCTCTATCTAATATCTGCTGGTCAGAATTTGTTCTTATAAAAACAGTTCTAAAGTTTATACATAATGGAAAATGAATACCCGATTGGATCAGGGATATAGAGGAAAAAATTCAATTAAAAAATAAACCAGAAAATAATTTAGAGAATAAAAATGTATTGTACGTATCCTTTTACATAAAACTAAAAATACGTAAGTATAAAATTATTATTTCGTGTGATATTCCTCAAATAATTGAAGAATGTGTAGTACAATATCACAAACTTTACACTTTATTTGCGTTCTAAGGTACATATTTCCCTTTTTGAGTGCATACATGGCTTCGGGCACAACTTCCCTTCACTGGCCAATGCTTACACTCTCTTGCCTCTTAACGGTCCAGCTCAGTTCTCCTCACGCTGGTCTTCCCCTCTGCGTAGTTATCGAGGGGGGGGGGGAGTGCTCTGTCAGTTGCCTCACGAGAGCGAGGCAATACTGCCTCTGAGTCATCTGTCCTCTGATTCTTAGGTCACATTCAAAAAGACTTTACACTTTCATTTGTAGATATCTCTTCTCTCTAGGGGTTAGTTGGCAGAAGGGACACTTTTGTCTCTATCTCGCCCAATAATGACCTTATATTATTCTCTCCATATGATGTGGTGCATGCACTTCCATGGCAGTGAAACTGAAGCAATGGGTGCTTTTCAATCTCCTTCATAGCTCATATTGTAACAGATGGGAACACTTGAGCACACATTCAAGTCAAGGATTGGAGCAATCTTAGCTGAAGTGTTTTCAAAATGGCAGGATGATATTAAAATTTTATGAAGAAGTAGTCCAACTTATCTCTTGTATGATAAAATTTGTAATTATTATTTTTTTAAAGTAATCCTTCATTTATCTTAGGCACTGAGAAATTCCTGTCTATACTGCTTCATATTTTTCCCGCCATCACAAGTTTCATCGGCTAGTGATTATGCTATAAGAAATGAACTACGGTGAAGCTGTATTTCTATCTGCTTAGCACTAATGACATCACAAATATCTTTGGAACATGCTCTACCCTAAACAGATTAAAAGTTTAGTGCAGATGCATGATTAGAAATCACAATATACCTACTGCAGAACAGAGACGAGTGTAAGGCATGGAAGTACGGTGCTATGGAAGAATGGCGATGATCAAATATGTTGATAGAGAGGATCACCAGTGAAGTAGAAGAGACAGATTTTTATTCACAAAGCAGCTTATTGTAACAAGTTATGGACAGAGAAATTAAAAGCAATAATTGGCCATCAAAATACAAATTAACTTTTCCGCACTCTCCTGGGTCATTGCTGGGGGTTAAGCCCCTTTCACATGATATTTGATCCAATGCAAGCTCGAGGATACATGCTAGTAGTAGTAGTATTTTGGTTTAACCTGCTTCGACGGCTAAGGTCATTTCGCACTTACTGTCTGCCACGTGCAGACAGGGGCAACAGCACTCAGATGAATCAGAGGATCACCCCTCCAAACTCGAGCCGAGCCCAACGATGGTTAACTTTGGTGACTGATCGGGAACTGGTGTTTCCATCGTGACAGGCTGTTGCCCGATACATGCTAGTATGATAGCTTCCCACTACCATGTGATATAGAACCATATGCTGGCTAGCAAGCATAATCACTGCCATACCTTGATTTCTTAATTCATAAGGTACTAGTTTCCTACTCACTCCCAGTAGAACCTAGTGGATATAGACCAACCACATCAGCTTTCAGAGACTTCGCCTTGGAAACATTGGTACCATCACCAACGTCACCCGGTTGGAAACCTGAGAGCTGTACATTCACCGGGAAAGCCTTAAATCTTACACAATGTATTTGATAACTTGAGCTTTGAGCCTTATTATTTTTTCGTAAGCCTGGATTTCATTATTTTGCTTACGATTTCATCAAAGCTTGTCAGCTGCACTTTTGATGAAAGGTACATATTCACTAAATTTCTGTTCAGAACTAGCCCTTGCAATTTTTGCCAAGTCAAGTGTTGATTCATTAAAACCCCTTTGGAAAAAAATATACTTTCTTCATGTATATCTCCATGATTTAAAAAATAGAAACCAAGAAGCCACCCTGCTTATAGTTCATACTCTATTGCTGGGCAATAAAAGTGTGCTTACTCACCAGCATATTGACACCCATCTTTTCTTTGTAAGATCATTTCTCTTTGCATCTTTTTAAGGAAAAGAAGCAAAATGAGAAAGATGAAGTTTGCAGTAGTAATTTATGAAAGAAAATGTACGAAATATATTTTACCACTAAATAAGTGGACCTTTTCAAATTCCTACACATTTTTTCTATTATACCCCTTGTAGGAGGAGTTCAAGAGGAAATGCACCACCAAAGTTGTGCGATCACATAAACGAGATGGTGCGTCTGGATCAAAGGGGTCAGCTGAGAGGGCTGCATCTGCTATGATTCTGCGCCACTCTGGAATCTTGGGATTGTGTGCCTTTGTCAATGCTCATCCTTATGATGTCCCAGAATTCCTTCCTGATATCTTTCTCATTTTGGGTAATCACTTAAGTGATCCTCAACCCATCCCGGTAAGTATTTATCCTGAATTTTTTTGTTAATCATTACATTGTTTTCTTACTGCAAAATTTACCTTCTGGTGATTTAAGTTCTTATTAATATCACAACTCCCCACTCCTTAACCATAAATTTTCCCATTTAGTGTATTTTTAAAAATATTTAGTCAATGAATGTTTCTAAGTTCCTTTATCAATCATTTTGCAGTCCACCATTCGTAAAACATTGTGTGATTTCAAACGTACACATCAAGACAATTGGCTGGAGCATCAAGAGAAGTTCTCCGAGGAGCAGCTTACAGTTCTTACGGAGATGACTGTTCCTCCATCTTATTATGCATAAATAGATCCCTTTTTCCAAACATCATGATACTATTTATAAAAGGCCTTTTCTCACAGAATTTTTGTTATCAGTACAGGTGAAGTTGTGCTAAGCATTGGGAAAGGTATAATTTGAACAGGTGCTATGGCCACCTACCACAACCAGTTCTGTATTAACATAATTTTTCACACCTATGTAGTTCACTTTTAGCCTCCTGGATGTGTGCATGCGTGATGAAGTCACATTTATAAAAGTTGTTGAAGATTTTTTTGGTTGTGTTACAATCAATTTGAATTTTCTGATGCTGAAATTAAGAAATTGTACCACCATCATTTTATATAATTTGTTTAAGGTTGGCTGTGACACAAGGTTTGCAGTGGTGATGGTTTTGAATCTTATTGTCCAATTGTTTGTTAACATATGTAAATCCTGATTTATTTTCTTTTATATAAACATGATGGAAGTGATATTATTTTATAAAAAATGATTTGATTCCTTATTAGAGCCTAAATCATTACTCCAATTTCCAGATGTATGCTTAGGTTGCCAAATTCTGAGTCAACTTTCTAATTATTTCATTTGGTATCATCCCATAATTTCTTGTATTTGCTGCTGTTATGTACGCATCATTTTTTAAAGAGCTAGAGGAATCCAGGAGTATCTCAAATCCTGTTGAAATACCCTAGATGACATACATATTATGATTCCCTCAGAAAGTGGTCCTGTGTGTCCACCTACTCTCATCTGGTTAATTGCAAGTACTGTGAAATGTAGACATTCTTTAATACACTATTTCATATGGTAATATAGGTTTCTATTTTGAAATTCAGTATGTCAAGTTCAAATCTTTTCAACCTTTAACTTCCTTTCAGTGAAGTCACATCTCATACTCACCTAAGTCTTTCGTAGTGATTCAGTCCAGTAATACATCCCCTAAAAGACTTCACGAAAACTTTCTTATCAAATGCTTTTTGATGATCATTAGGCTAGTCGTCGAGTGAAATATTTTTATGTAATCATTTGGAAATGAAGAGATGATTGTTTAAAATTATTGTTGAAGTCATTCCAGAAGAAATGCTATTGTGGTGCTGTAATGCTGGCATAGCAGTTATGTGCAAAAAGTAACGGAAACTGTTTGAACTGTTTCCCCTGGCAACTAGGTAGTTGTAATTACTGTGGTTAAGTAGAATATTTCATATTTGTTTTTGTGTTTGAGTTTTAACTTGGAAAAGAATTAAATCCCCATATCACTATTTTCTTTTCAAGTCATAGCTCATGCATTCATTGCACATCTGACCATTGCTAATGACAAAGATATTTTGGGTCAAAGTCATCTTCAAAATTACTTCTGGAAAGGCTTGTTTTCAATGAAAATGCTGGTTCATGATCTACCTCTTAAAAAGTTATGTGCTCTCAAATTGTCTGTTGTGAATGCAAGTTACCTTAACTTCCCTGAAGAACATACAGATTGGCTAAGATTACTGGGGAACGTCGGGTGATTTTAGTCCTAAGCTCTTGCCAGATGTGTGCCTCAGGGAATGAATGTGACTGATCAATGTGTACAAATATAAACATTGTGTGATGACAAATCTGGAAGAAAATAAATGCAAGTTTAAATTGATCTTTTAAGAAATTTCTGCGGCCGCCTTACACTTGTATTGTTAACCAAGCCAATCAGCCCTGCCTTGTGCTATGGTTTTCTATGGAAAGAAATGCAGGCTTGCAGTCAAGAGCTTAATAAAAGGAAAAAGTTGATGCAATGTTACCATATCTTCATAGGGAGAGAACGGAGCTGAATCTCGACCATCACTGGCAGTCATTGACCCAAAGATTGGTTGGCTGCCATCTCCACTCCTCCGTCCTAACAGTTCTCTTCCTACAGTAGTCTTCACTTTGATGTCCTTCATAATTTTCCTGATATATCCCATTGCAGATATTACTTCCCATTCATTTCTCCTTCCAATATTGTTTTCAACATAGATTAAATGTTTAAATATCCTTTTACCAGCAAATGTTGTATTAAGTTAGTTTTATGGCTGAAGTCGATTTATTTAGACAAGATATTTTGCTTGGCACCAAAATCAGCATGCTAGCACATTCACATTTGAGTCATTATTATTTGTACATTCAAATATAGGACACACCAATATATACAGACGAATAATTATATGAATACGTATATGTATATATATATATATATATCTGAGGGAATCCTAATATGTATGTCATATATATAGGGTTACCATACGTCCTCATTTATGCGAGCATGTCCGTATTTTCAACATTTAATGAAGTGTCCACGTACATTTTTTATGATTTCTGCTAGTGTCCGCATTTTTTTATTTTTGGGAAGTATGATCTTTTGATTTATGTTTCCATCTTGTATATACATATTTTTACATCAGTTGCACTTGCAGACAGTCAGACTTGCACCGTTAGCAATCTGTTTGGGTGCTTTCGATTTAGGGCTATAGCCGATGATAGACGCTATCGCCGGCTTCATTTTGTGCTTCGTGGCATATGCTAAATTCTCTGTACAAAAACTTAAACAAACTGTTGATAAATGGCACTACTGATCTACCATGGGTTGGAAATAGCTCATATTAGTTTAGCTATCAGGTCGCTCTGTGACACGAGCAGGCGTTGGGGCAATGGCGGCTGGGGGGGAGGAGTGCATTGTGGATAGTCAGGGAGGATCCTGTTAAGGCTGTCTTTATTTTGGGATTTCAAAATATGGTAACCCTACATATACATATACACACACATATATATACTCAGTACACATCATATATATACTCAATCACACATCATATATATACTCAATCACACATCATATATATACTCAATCATTCGAAAACATGACGCTCAAAGGCGCGAATAAATTCATACATTCATAGGAAATGGGAAGGGATAGGAACACATAAAAGGACGAACACAGGGTTTGGTGGGGAAGATGAAAATGAGTCAAATCCAGACAGAAAAAAATTCACCTTAGCCGGGATTCGATCCCGGATCTCCCAATTGCCGGTCAGGTGTGCTCCCAGTTACACCACCAAGGCTACTCAATTAACTGCTGAATTTGACGGGGTTTTATGTTACAACCCATGCCCAACTAAAGCTGCCCAGAGATGGCGCGCAGGGACGGTTTCACCCACGGTTTTTCCAAATCAACCATACCCGGTGACTCATTCATACATCTCTCTTCACGCGCTGTCGAAAGTCTCCTTGTTTTTATTGGATGGTTCTTTTATATCTTAACCTTGATACTTCCTGGTTTTTAAATATTCAGCATTTGCTACTTTAAGGTAAATCCCTTCAGCTCCCTTCATTGCATGTAAGGAATTAATGCACGCACTTATCTCAGATGAAACAGAGATTGCATCTGAATATGTAATTGAAAATACAGTGATAATTGTTTTATAATTTCTAAAGTGTCTCTGAACAGTGCCAACTCTAAAAAAAAGAACATGATGTCAACTTATCTACTAATCCTTGATATTTTGTATTATTTTTTTGATTTAAGCAGCCGTCACTTTTATTATTTCTCATAAATTGCACAAGTGATGGGTAACTTATCAATACATCTTTACTGTGCTGCAAGTTGATGCCACCCACCGAATGTCAAACATTTTTCCAATTTTTCTGAATTCACATCCCAAAGTAGAACCAACTTAATATCTATGTGAAAACAGTATTAATAGCTATCCCGAAGAAGAAGCAAGCGTCAGAATGCGAGGAGTAAAGAACAATCAGTTTAATTTCGCACTCGGCAAAAGTCTTGCTTAGAATACTAAAGAGAAGGTTGGAGAGCAGAGCAAAGTGCTATTTAGGCGATGACCAATTTGGGTTCAGGAAGAGGAGGGCAACTAGAGACGCGATTGCGGTAATGAGGACACTTATAGACAGAAACATAGAGCACAATCAGGATGTTTTCGCTTGCTTTGTAGAATTCGAAAAGGCTTTTGACAGAGTAAACTGAGAGAAACTAATGCAGATACTGGGGAAAATAGGAATAGATTGGCGCGATAGGAGACTCATCCGACACTTATATATATTGGGCAGAGGGCTCAGGTAAGGGTAGCTGACGGTGAATCAGGGTGGGCAGTTATAGGTCGCGGGGTGCGGTAAGGGTGCCCGTTGTCGAATTTACTTGTTAATATCTATGCTGAGGAAATGGTAAGAGAGGCATGGGATGAGCTAGATGTTGGAATTAAAGTAGGAGGCCAGTGGATAAAGTCGGTTAGATTCGCAGACGACCAGGCGTTGGTCAGTCGGGCATTGAAAGGATTGCAAACTTTAGTATATGCACTGGAAATGCAGTGTGAGAAATACGGAATGAAGATAAATAATAAGAAAACAAAAGTAATGAGATTCTCTAGGACAAAGAAAGCGAAGCTGGTGATAAGAGTAGAAAGTCACCAACTGGAGCAAGTAAAACAATTTAATTACTTGGGTAGTATGCTAGAAGAAACAGAACATAGTTGCAAAGACATTAGAAGGAGAATAGCGCTAGCGAAGGAAGCGTTCAATAATAGAAGGGAGCTGATGACGGGGACCGGAAGTAAGGATGCAAAAAAGAGGCTGGTGAAGAGCTTGACATGTAGTGTGGCGTTGTATGGGGCAGAAACATGGACCTTGAGAAAGGAAGACGAAAATAGGCTGAAGGCTTTCGAGATGTGGGTGTGGAGGAGGATGAAGGTGTGTTGGACGGAAAGGAAGACAAATGAGGAAGTGCTTGACATGGTGGGCGAGGAGAGGAAACTTATAGATGAGAATAGGGGAAGACAGGGTAGGTGGCTGGAAGGGGTAATGAGGGACGATGGTTTGCTGAAGGCCGTGATGGAGGGAAGGCTGTTGGGCAAACGGGGAAGGTGAAGGAAGAGAATCGGTTTTATGGACGGGATGAAGAAAGGTAGAACTTATGCTGAGATGAAGATAGAAATACTAGAGGTAGAAAGGGCACGGCACGTGTAAGAGTTTGTTGGATATTCTCTGACTTTCATCACAACCTACCTCTAACAGGTAGATTACTGTAATGAATGAACACCATTCATTTGTTTTCAAGCCGCTGAGCTATGAAGGGGTACATATTCCGTCCGTGGTGATCGGCATCGCCGTCAGTCTCCGCTGCCGTCTTATGAAGGCCCCTTCAACAGTTATGTGGAATCGCGATAGCAAACACGTGATAACGAACACACTGCTTCGTAACATTTACTGAATAATAGTGTTAACCGCTCTTGTTGAAGCATGGTCGACTTAATGCGTCACTTTCGCCCCAGCGCGGATCCAGCTGACGGAGTACGCAATTCACGCGGATGCCGCTTGCTATGCACTGTACGGTGTACAATAGGGTGGGCCGAAAAACACGAAAGTGTCTTAAACAACCTCTGTCTTTAAAAAATATGTAACATCCCTTATCTTCTTCTTCTTTTAGGGGGAGGGGGAGTCGCTCATCGCGTTCAAATTATCGAAAAATCGTAAAAAAACATGACTTTTTTCGGAATTTTCTCTTTATGAGCCACAATGATCGGATTGCGTTCAAAATCGGTATGTGGCCTCTTGTAAAGGTCCTTTGTCTTTTAAGAAATATATAATTCCGGTTGCCCCCTTCTTTTATGGGGGAGGGGAGGGACATGTATCGTAAAAATGAGTGACCTTACGGTAGGCCTACGCTTATTTTTGAAAATTGGTTTTTCTTTTGAATTCGTCCCTTCAAAATAGTTGTTTTGGTGAGAAAACATATACATTTCAGGCTGGTTGATGTGCGACTACCCATAGCCGTTCCTAAGGGGTCAAAGTGCAGGTGCACTAGGAGGTTTCGATGCCAGACACAAGTCTTTACAGTAATTCGCTGATTGTAGAGCTCCGTAGGGGCGAAAATTTTAACCATTTTTCCGTATCTTGAAGCCATCATGGAGTAATATTACTCCGCACCGGCCAAGCCGCCATATGGGCGACGGTCGCACCCGACGATTTTTAATATTTTTTATCGTCAATTCAGCAGAATTGTACGCTCGTTGTCCTTCGCTGAGTGTTCTTTTCACTCCGAACAGACACCGAAAAGCTAATAACCTGATAGTTCTGCTATCTTATGAATGTGTTTTGGTTAATTGGTTTGATACAAAACTGCTAACTTAGTCTATAGTTATATGATGCATATTAAAGCATTGCTTTGTAATCATTTTGGTGTCTCCTTTTATCCTTCCAAGCTAATCAATTGAGCCCTTTGGGATGGGGTTAAATTATTGGCAGTCCTCCTATGTTTCTCTGCCTTAACATAGTGAATACATAGAATAAGAGAATCGCAGTCTCATCTCTTTTGGCCAAAGAAGTTCAGTGAGGTGTTTCCCTTGCAAGTGTGTGGTTGCGTAGAAATCTATTTCAAGTGAAACAGTTTGTTTACACAATGGCGTGGATGCGGAGTGGAGCTGTTATTGACCTTGTTGGAAAAGAATCTGTGGAGCTTTAAGTATTATCAAAGCTTCCAACAATACGTGAGGTAATGTGTGTGTGCTTTTATTACATGAGAAAAAATCATGACGTCTGGTACGCAGCTTAGATTGCAATGAAAGATGTTGTTGATCTGTGGAACAAAACTAAAATCCCATTAACCAAGACACTCGGGTTATTGAAAAATTTGAGTTGCTTTATAAGGAATGGAGGAATCTCCATAAGAATACCTCCACTAATAAACCGCCAAGTGCAGCCGCGATGATGTTTCAGAGTAAGCTAGACTCTATGTTTGACTTGAGCAAAGAGGATGCAATAGAACAGCCGGAAAAAAAGGCAAATGATGTAACTAAAGAAGCAGAAAAAAGGCTTGGAAGGAAGAAATACTTTTCTTGTGTAATCAGCGCGGACCGAGGTTAGGAGTTATCGGAGGTGTAGATTTAAAGATGAAGAAGGATGATCAGAGGAGGGCAGTGAGGAATGGTTGATGAGAAACTCACTGAAGAAGAGAAAACGCAAGTTGCCACCGGTATTCTCAATAATGAAGGTTCAGAGGAGCCGCTGAAGAAGAGACAGGTGCAGTTTCGGGATGTTCCCAATATGAGACTTGGTGACTTAGCCACAAGAAGCTCCGTCAGAATTTTTCATATATGTACTAGGAATTAGTCAAGCGTTTTTAGAGTACCCTGTGACTGAATGGGCTGAAAAAGAGGATTACGAAATGGGAAAGCAAATTGCTACTTACCTTAGAGTGGTTAATGATCATGCGGAGCGAGGCGTAAAACTTATGTCCGGTTTTAACAGAACAATAACACAAAAAGAGGACACCTTTCAAGAATTGCTCACATCCGTAGATTCCTACCGGAAGTCCCTACCTGACATCAAAAAGTCAACATTAATTCATAAGTATGACACACCATCTACATCAAGAGACCAGAACTTAATTGTATACTTACTCGTTGTATCTTCAAGTATGATAATTAAACAAATCCAGGTAATCAGATAATCTTGACCATTTATTTACCCTCAGAAGTGCACGAGGAAGTACAGAGAGAAAGAAGGGGTGGGGATAGAGAGGGGAGCGCTCAGAGCTCGGCACGGGTGCCAGCGTAGCGGCGACCGTCTGCCAAGCGCCCGTACAGGCCGCTAGGCCGGTGAGGAGTAATATTACTCAACATGATGACTTCAAGATAGGGAAAAATGGTTAAAATTTTCGCCCCTGCGGAGCTCTACAATCAGCGAATTACTGTAAAGACATCTGGCATCGAAATCCGCTTATTCTAGTGCACCTGCACTTTGACCCCTTAGGAACGGCTATGGGTAGTCGCACATCAACCAGCCTGAAATGTATTTGTTTTCTCACCAAAACAACTATTTTGAAGGGACGAATTCAAAAGAAAAACCAATTTTCAAAAATAAGCGTAGGCCTACCGTAAGGTCACTCATTTTTACGATACATGCCCCTCCCCTCCCCCATAAAAGAAAGGGGAAACGGGAATTATATCTTTCTTAAAAGACAAAGGACCTTTAGAAGAGGCCACATACTGATTTTAAACGCAATCCGATCACTGTAACTCATAAAGAGAAAATTCTGAAAAAAGTCATGTTTTTTACGATTTTTCGATAAGTTGAACGCGATGAGTGACTCCTCCTCCCCCTAAAAGAAGGAGATAAGGGGTGTTACATATTTTTTTAAGGCAGAGGTTCTTTAGAAGAGGCCACATACCGATTATGAACGTAATCCAATCACTGCAACTCATTTTAAAAAATCCCTAAAAAAGTCATATTTTTTACGATTTTTCAAAACTTCGAACGAGATGTGCGACCGGAAGACATGGTCCGATTTCGAAATTTTTTCTTTCTTTGTGATCAGGGTGACGAGTAACAATTTTTCCGCGCTATTACGATTCGATTCGGACACTTTCGTGTTTTTCGGCCCACCCTACTGTACAGTGTACAAGTAACCAGTAGTTGCTAGGAGCGTGAGAGGGGGGAAACAATTGTCCCTGGCAGCGAAAAATATTGCTGTCATCAGCCAGGGAAACAATTTTACGAGCCGGGGAATTCCCCCCCTTCCCCCCCATTGATTCGCACACTGGTTATGCTGCTCAGAAAATATACTTAAGTATGAATGTAAAGAACCTCATGTAAGTCAGTGGTTGTGTAGCATCTAGTCGTTGCTGTTATTTCGACATAATATGATTATTAGATTAAATTTGTCTGTAAAGAAGAATTATTAATGTAATAATATAAAACCTCGAAAAGTCTATAAAAATTATATAATATTGCAGATTTATTATTAATGTTATGCATAATAACATCAATAGTTGACACATGGCAACACTGAGACAGGCTGTAAACAAATAAGCGCTACTCTGCCCATGCCTGTTGGTGTCTGGTCTCCTGCAATCTGTGACTGCGAATTCGAAGTGTTACAAATCGGTTGTTTTTTTCACTAATTCATTAATTTCTTTATTGTATTTTCGTTTACTTTCATTGTAATTCCTTTTTCCTCAGTTTGACAATTTCTCTATTACGTATTATTTTACTTTCTCCATAATTCGTTTTAGCATCTGTTTATCGCTTTCTATTTCACTTTTTCTATTTGCTGTTCTTCATTTTTCCTTTCATTTACGCATCACGTCCACTCATTAATTACCTTCATCGTTATTTACCATTTTTGGTACATCATCTCAAAAGATATTTCAGTGTGTTCGTTTCCTGCATTGATAAAGTGTATGCCTAATGAGTTGTTATCCCTGTGCCATCTTTCTGACCATTTATTATTGACCACTGTCGCATCAAAGTCCTTTCTGGTGTTGCGGTGTATATGGTATACACTAGGTAGGATAATTTAAAATACTCAAGTTTGCCATAACATAATAATAACAACATAGTATTTAAAATGTAAATTTTTGATTTGAGAGGGCCGGGAAGTTTAAGTGAATAGTGTTTTAGTGTAGTGAGGAAGGGAGTGCCAGCTCATTACGTAGTAACAAGGGTATATGGATTATGTGCCAGTGCAGTTTGCAAGGTATTTTGTTGCACTGCTTCTCTACTCATGCTGCACCAACTCCCTTGGTTTTGTTTCCATTTAAAGACAGTTTCAGCAGAGAAGCAAGTTAGTGTGATTTACGGGTGTTTCAGTTAGTTTAAAGGGAGATATTTTGGTAACAGACGAGTTTTATCGACTGAGATTGCAATCTTAATCTAGAAAGCACATTGCAATTCTAACGTTGTAATCACTTGGTAGAAATAATGTTGCTACAACATCAGGATTTTAACCTCCCAATTACATAACCTCGCAATAACATAGCAGTATAAACCTTCCAACAACGTTGCGATTTTAACCTTACCACAACATTGTGATGTTAGTTTCCTTTTTTCAATAATGGCAAGGGTAAATCCAAAGTTCGGATGATTCGTTGCTTTCTTCCAGGAAATGTATACTACGTTGTTTTTTCCACTGTCTGAGACTGTTTTCTTTTGATTCTCCATGTTCTATCAAATATTTATTATCTGGTTTCATGTTCCTAAAGCCTGTTCTTAGTATGTATCGTAATCTAGACGAAATGTTATGTACATGCTTATTTGTATGAGTATCTGGAATAACATTACCGCTAATGTGATCGAGAAAAGCTTTGCCGTGGAGCCATTGATTGATTGTGCAAATAGTTTTTTAATGAAATTATCCATCAACGAAGAAAAATTTAAAAATTCTTTATATATAGGTTTGAAAATTTTGAAATTACGTAGTTTAAAGGCTTTAATAAAGTTACGTACTTAGTAATAAGCACAGGCATAAATTTTACCAAAGTCATTGGCATTGATAATTACTGAGCCCTTACACTTAGCCCCCTTACATGTATGCTTTCGTTGATATTTATATTGAAAAATGCAGCAGCATGCTTTGAAAAGCCAAGCAGCATGCTTTGAAAAAGCTTAATTCAATTTATAAAATCGCCATAAGGATTAAAATATATTCAGTCAACTTGAGTACTACGCCGTATTTCACATTTAACCTCCAAGCAGTTTCCAACGTTGCCGCATTGTTCGCAGCATTTCGGCTCCTTGCTCGGAGAAAAACCGGAAGTATGTTTTTAAAACTTTAATGCTGACACTAAATTGCAGATGACCTTATCTGAAAAAAATATATTGTGTGCATTGATACCTTTTGCACGTTATACTAGTTTTTTAATGATATTTTTCGGGCCAAACTTGAGATAAAAAATGTTATATGAAGGGAGGTAATCGTTCTGCCATTAAGACAATGCATTTCAACATAAAATTCCATCATTTTCAAATCCATACATCTTCATTAATTGGCCAATGACCTAGTAATATTTTTACACCAATCGATAGGAGAAATCATGGACAGTAATATATGTAAAAATCAGGGCAGGTTTTCGGACATGCCTAAAATTATGGTTCCTCCTTAACTGGAACTTTAACAATATGAAAAAGTTCCTGATTTGTTTTGCATTTATTGCTCTCCCAAACGAGGTGTGGTGCAGCCACCTCTACATGGGATTTACAAATTCTTCAGCTTTGGGGTAAGATTTTACAACAGAAAGGGTCATCTTTAAGCAATGAGCTTTTTCCTCAAATTTTGATTTGTTCCATGCCTCAGGAGACAGTATAAAATGATAGAGGACACATTCAGTATTCAATGTCCCTCATTAACAGTTCCAAACAGAAAACTTAAACAAGCAAATGAATGAGTAACCAGATAATTGAACAGCATCAAACAGCTACATTGCCAATCAAATCAGAATTATTACCAATTTGCACGTCTACATTCGATGGCACTATTCCTATTATTAGAACTCTGTACACATTCATTCCCTCACTTGTTAAAAGTTTTACTATATCCCACAATTTATCACAGAAGCTAAAATTATCAAATTAGCATATACCTTCCCACTACATTCATCAACATATCTTAATATACTATGAAAGTCTTAAGCAAGTTGTTTACACAAAATGCAGTATTAGGATGAACCAGTTTTCCTTCAAGATCTGAAATCAATTTAATAATATCGTGTGTACTTTCAGACAATGTTCTCTATTGATCGGATGCCAATAGTAAGGATTGTTTAACTGGTTACTCATATCAAGAAGGTTAACTATGGATCATTACAATACAATAATTACCCAAAAAAGAGGCAACACAAGTGAGCCAAATGTCCACATAATTCATGCAGTCGCCGTCACTGCATACAGCCATTAAGTTAGGGTTTCTGTGTCCTGAGTTTTTGCTTATATAAAGTGTTTAAGTAAATAATGCATGCTTTTCAATTAAATCACCTTGACGTCCTGTATCTTAACAGCACGCAACATTTAAAAATCTTAGGAAATTTATACTGCATTATGTTAAATTATGTGAAAATTCGAGGACCATTTGGATATAATGACTAGTTGAAAGCGTGAGACAATACTAATGCTTTCGAATAACCAAATTCTGTAGATAAATTATAACTTGGAAATTTCACGCGTCTTCAAATCGTTTAAGTTCTCTAGATGCCGAGTCTCTACGGCGGAATTTAATTCGACAAATCCCTGGGAAAAACTAATACTAATGCACTTATGAACACATCTACCCCACACTTTAGGCGCTGTGTTCCCCTAGGTAGGGAAGGGATTTTTTTCAAAACAAATAAGTAAGATTACCCATAAACTTTTACCGTTTTAATAAATGGTAGGATTACATTTTCAGAAAATGTGAGATTGATGTTAACATTCACAGACCGGAAATTGGAATAACATCGGGCTACACTTTACTTCCTTACGGGCTGACCACCTGGGCGCATGTCCTGAAAATTTAAGATGAAATGTTCTACATAAACTGCTAACTTGAATGAAACCAACAATATATAAAAAGGCGTCAACTTACCCTAGGGAAATTCCTCATTGGAGGTTGTCTCTTCCTACGGTCGGTCTTACTCCTGTTCCTCACTACCTTTGAATGGATTGCGCATGATACGCAGTAATGTAGTTTGGCATAAAGTTTGGGGAGCATATACGCTGAAATCGAGAAAAATCGTTAGAGGAATACTTATTTAACTACAGCAATCAGACCAATGAACATGCAAAACTAAACACTTACATGCATACACGCTAGCCTCCGTAATATCTCGAACGGCAGCAGCCTCGACAATATTTCTAATTACGAATTTCTTGATAGCCTTATCCTTAGGGACACATCTGGCACAGTTAGTGCAACGAACCGGATTGACATGGCCTCTGCCATGCTTCGACCTTCCGTTATTCCTTCTTTTACAGGTCTGAAATAAATATTGCACAAATATGTTTACATTTAATCCAAAATAGATATATTTTGGTTCATGCACATATCACACGGAACTAAACTTCAACTTAAACACGGAAATTGATTCAAGTTCACATGCACCTCTTAGCATTTACGTAAATGCCCAATAGAAGCCAGTATCAAATCAATTGAAAGGAAAGATTGAGCAAGCCTCATATCATAAGTATTTAGTGATTACACATAAAGCAGAATTTAACACATTAAAGGTTCACACAATTATGTTATAAACAAACTCACCATCGTGCCTCGTGGTACGACTGGATGCCGGAAGTGAAAGAACAAGGAACTGTCGACGTCAAAGAAAAGCGCGACATCTAGGAAGCCCGCCGGGAGGTGACAACTAATGCGGGTAATTTGAAAATTGTACATCCGAGCCTGTGATGCATCTGCACCAATTGCGGTAAAAGAATTTGCTTAAATTTCTATAATATGGTTTGAAATATACTCTTTGTAAATTAATCTTAATTATGGCAGTGAATAATGATTGAAACAATGTTTTTAAAAGCTGGTTTTGAAATATTTCCTTGAGTAACTGGCAGTCACCATCTGTTTCGTTACAAACACTCTTCCATTCATTAGTGTTTCGCGAATACATTAATTGGCATTTTTGTAGAAATTCAGCGTACCAGAATTGAAGTATACACCTTATTGATGCACTTTGAAGGGAATATAGGGAACATGAATATTGGCATATTATCCCTTGGTGTTGAAGGCGAAGAATTAAGACGAAGCTCTACAGTTATAAAATTACAAGAATTAATCATAGGTGAACCTCACCCAGAGTTAAAAATTAATAACGTAGTTAAAGGCCTTGAGTATATATGTATAGACTTTATATAAATACTTCTTAGATTATAAAATATGCACATATCCAATTAATGCTCTTCTTTTCACTAGGCTGATAAAGGTGAAGTCAGTTTTTTGGCCGACTTTTTCCTATGGCAATTTATATCCATTGCTTCAGCCTTTTTTTCTCTCAGTATAGTTAGCGTAATCATATTCTTTCATTTTCATGACCCCATTATAATTATTCTCTTTTTTGAGCATTTCCTTTCGCCATAATATGACAATGGTTTGAAATTTGATCCTCTAAAGAGCTATTAAATATACACCACAATCATTATTTTGTACTTAAGGACTTCTACTCATGTATCATTTTTATCTTATATTTCTCTCTCCCTCGTAATTTATTCTTCAAACTTTCAGATATTTTGAAATTTCTATGATTCTTAAATGTCAAGTCAGTGATAATGGGAATGAGAAGAAAGGGCAATTGGACAGGTATTATCCCCCCAATAAAAGTCCAATATTGCAGGGAATATTGTAAACATTCAATAGTAATGGCTTAGTTTTGCAAAAACACCATAGGAACAAAACAATTTTAAGTGAGTGCTAAACATTATTTACAGTGGTAACTCATGTCATGATATATTGCAGCATTTAAAGCCCTATCCGCTAATACTAAGAGTAGATATGTAGTTGGGCCCATTTTTCTCCCCACGCAGCTCAAAAGTGATTCCTATAGATTCTTCAAGGCTTGCGAGAGGGTCCATCACAAACATTTTCAAATCATGCAAAGGTTATATTGATATCCTATTTGTATGTATTGCCATCTGCACCTTTTAACCCATTCAATGCGGATGCCTTGATTTCAAGGCATGGGTCCTGTTACTTTTCTCGGTTTTCCTTAGTTCCCAAGTGTCGCCGCTGACACTTGCAACTTCCTTCAGCGTCTTAGTCTTGCTCTAGGTACACGTGGATGAGTTTTGTTCTTTGCTGGATGTGTTTTCGTTTTATATAAATAAACGAAAAAAACCCTTCAGCGTGGGAATAAATTTCATGTCAACAGGTCAGCATTGAATGGGTTAATAGCATTGTGAGATGAGAGAATTCCACCTAGTGAGGGTCAAAACCATTTCTTACAGTGGATGGAATATTTGGCTTCTGAGCTAGTGGAACTATTTGCTATAAAGATAGATCTCTACAGTATTGAGGGCAGTAATAAGCCCTTTGTAACCTGTACAGATTCTTTGAGGGCATTGAAAGTAATTTCCAAATTTTCCGCAATCAATCCTGTCATCCAGGATATACATTCTGTCCTTCTCTCTTAATAAAAAGGGAATAATAGTTAAGTTCTTCATGGGTTCAGGGGCATATGGGAATAGATGGATACGAGAAGGCTGATTCAGTGGCAATTAGGAGGCCCTGAATGACCCCAAAGCCTTTTTCTTTCTAGTACCGGTGGAGGACCTTAAGTGTATGCTAAAAAATGTGCACGTGCAGCAGTGGAAGGACTCATGGAGAAGCCAAATAGAGATCAATTTACACTGCTTAAAAGTGGATACGCATGCCTGGGCCTCTTACATCAGGGGAAGTCATAGGGAGGAAATTGTTTTCATGCGACTGAGAATATGGCACTGTGCACTGATCCACTCATACCTCACCTCACCGAAGATACCACCCCACTGTGGTGAGTGTGAGACGCATTGACTCTGAGAATCTGTGAAAGGCTCTGCGCAAAAGACATGATATTAGGGGTAGGGTAACTCAAGTTTCCGGTAATAACCCTGATGCCCTCGGTTGCGTAATCAACTCCTTAAAATGTAATGACATCTTTAAGTCCCTTTAAAATTTTAACATGATCGTTCCTCTGCAATTTGAAGTTTAATCCTTAGTAAATAAATATTGAGTTTCACTTACCACTTTCTATAAATTTTAATTACATAAATTAGGTTGTGTGCGGTACAAAATTACCTTAGCTGTCAACACACCCTAAACACCAATTACAATAGAGGTCAGCGAAGCCATCTACCCTGACTTGCTTGTCCAGTATAGTTTTCTTATTGTCCATTGTTATATCTCTCCCTATGAACAAAGTGTGTTTCTTAATTGACTGAAACGGGAGTGGAGCAGACTGTCTTTCGCACAATGCAATTGCATTCTTTCCAAGGGTCTCCTCCCCACCCCGGGGTGAAGGTGGGTTCACTCAGTTGCTTCAGATCAGAGAGTTCAAGTAGGACTATGCTCTCCCAGCTAAGCATTTGGAATAAGCTCACTGGTTTAGAGTGGAGCATGTGTTACTCTAATCTACCAACCCTGAGTGACATGCTGACTTCTGTCACAAATTACAGCAATAAAACATCATGCAATTGCCATGAGAAAATATCTGCCTGTACCATGTTGTACGTCGAATCCACCACCAACCTTGCCAGCAAGCCCTCATGGGCCATGCCTCAGGAGGTAAATTTATGCATGGGTTCATTTGCATGGTCAAAATTCAATCAAAATGCATTTAGTATACACAATGCCATTCTAAAATGTAACCCTATCCTTATAAAAACTGATATCTGATAATTATTTTTGAATTTTGAAAATTATTCAACACAGCACTAAAATGGCATCCATTATTTTAGTTGATCCAATCAGGGATTGGAGTTAAATGTTTAATAATTCCTATTTCCATTAATAATATCTTCCCATTCTTTCAGGTATTGTTACCACTTTCATATTAAGTGCCCTTAATCCCATTAAAGTGGCAATCTCAAAAGCATGGTCTGAATATGACATCTACCACAGCATAAGCAATTTAAACCTACCAAAGTCTACACATAGGAAATTCAAATTCGAATTTCAGAACTGCATTACAAGGAAAAACCTCACTCAGGTGGGTTATTTTGTAATCTCACATAAGTGAGAATACGTCATAAAATGTGGAAAATTGTCATTTTTCTTAGTTCAACTCTGCCACCCAGGTGGCGTGACCATCTTCGGCTCTCAAGTGGTGTACTGTCTGTCTATTTATTTGATTCATCAACTCTTTCGACTCTAGATCAGTTTCATTTGGCTCTGAATTTCATTAGTTCCATCTCACCTGTCATTAGGAACGTGAAATGGAGCCACCATCGGACCTTGGCCGATTGTGAGCCAATCATCAAAAGAGCAAAACTGATCTCCCGCCTTCTCGCAAAGTCATTAAAAAGTTGAGATTACAAGGTAACCCCCCAGGACTTCAAAATAATAATAGAAAACAGATTTAATAGCCATTTATTCTTTTGACTCACATCTTCTACATTTTTAGGGCATACATTTGAGGGGTACACTCACAGAGGCTCCCCCAGCTAAATGAAAAAAGTAAAACATAGGAATCTCAATCGTACAAATTGAAGGGAGTGCGCACTAATTACATTGAAAATCCAATTACATCAATGAAAGACATTCACTAACAATGATAAAAATATCTTTTGGAAGTTTGAATTGTGAGTCTCAAATACTATAGCCATCATAAATATTGTTAATATTACAAGTCTAACATGCCACAAAACCAATGGCCTTCAATTTACACTGGAATGTAACCACTTGTTTTTTAAATGCTCTCACAAAGCACAGAGCAGTTTATTTTTCTGCAGCCAATTTCCTTTTCAAAGACTCTGGCATCTCAGGGGGAGGAGGTCGAGGAATTCCAAGCCATACTTTGACGGCATCATAAATGAACCACTGTGCAGCAGTAAGAGTACCAATCATGATGATTCTGGGAGTAAGACCCTTCCACAAACCTAATTAAAAGGCAAAGGAAAATTGTTATTTAAAATATTAAATTAAAAATACTTTCACATGGAATGAATAATTGTACAATCCTCTTTATAATGAACATCACACATTGAAAAAAACTACCTAATGAATGGATAATTGTTGGAATAGTACACGACTTCTCTATTTTCAGAATCAAGGAGTATTCTAAGTCTCCCGGGAGGCAAATCATATTTTTCAACTTTGCAACTGACTTGACTATTCTGTACAGGCTGGGATCAAAAAGTAGTAGGACTGAATTTCTGTAGCACGAGCCAAGCGGTGGAGGTGGGTTGGACCACCTGGGCGTGGTAGTGGGGAGCCTTCCGAAGAGACCGATATTTTTTCCAGTCGCCTGCGGGCAAGTGGAGAGTAAAAACGTCAATTTCCAAGAACCTCAGTTAAGAAGTGTCATCCCGATCCGCATGCGTCCGCGTCCTCAGCATGCAGCATGTGGAGGACGCCCGCGGAGGACGCGGAAGCCGTGCCACACTGCACTGCTGGTGTGGGGGTTTCAGGCCAAGCACAGGGTTGCCACGTTGCCTCACCCCCCCTATAGTCCAGATCTGGCACCGCCAGTCTTCTTCCTCATTCCTTGGCTTAAGTGGGACCTCAAGGGAAACAGCTCCGTAGAAGATGTCAAAGGGGCCATCATGGCATCTCTGAAGGGGATCCCGTAAAGCGAGTTCCAGAAGGCATACATGCAGTGGGAATCTCGTTATATGCATTGTGTTGAAGCACAAAGGTGCTATTTCGAGCACTACTAAGGATTTGTGCAGATTAGTTCAATAAAAAAATGTAATTAATTCAGTCCTATTCTTTTTTATCACAACCTGTATTCTACTCTTTATATAGATGAAAAGAACACAAAGCGACATTCTCGTGGCAATTTTTACAATTTCAATAGCAGTCATTTGCAGTAGGAGTTTATGACTTAAGAAAATTAACAGCAGTTTTCATGGCACATTAACCTTTGCCTGGCTCATGGTAACTTAATGTTCTCACAAAAAAATGGGTCCTAATTACTGAATGGAAACTTTAGGGACCACAAACTTCTTTTAGCTCAACACCCTGAAAAATTCCAGCCAGCAGGATCATGAGAATTCAAATGCCAGGTTTTAAGATTAGTGTTTTCACATTGAGATTCACCTTTGTTTGAAAAAAAAACAGCAACATTTTTGTCTAACAAGCAGAAGAGATGATTTCTTTCATGCATAAGCAAAAATAGATTAAAATGGGGATTGATGGCTACACATATGTATATGCAAGATAAATTCTCTAAGAACCAGCAGTGAATAATCAAAGGCATAACAACAATGGATACATGTAAAACCTTAGAAGTGACATTGGAATGCTTGGGAGCAAAAATCAATGTACTATTACAATTAGACGGGGAATCCTCAGCATGAGTTCTGGACGGAATTCTCACTGAAAATTCAGCTTTAATGAAGAAGTAAGCTGTAGATATTTGCTTTGCTCTGCAGCTACTTTACTTGTACATATTCCGGTCTATATCACCTCTTCATGTTGAAAATGTTCTATCACTTTTATTTTCATTTCCATCATGATATATTCTTCCAAGTCTTTTCCTTGGCTGATTGCACACACACACCACTCACGCGAGCAAATATTAAATACTTATGTTATGTTTAAAGGAATTACTTATCACCTCATAATGCAGGTGATTTAGAAAAAGAGTTATGTTTAACGGACTTGCAGTGATTGATTCCATGGTTAGAACTCAGGCATAGACTCTGTTAAGGGCCAATGACTTAAAATTGCGTGAAAAAGATAACTTCGGGATAGTTTCCATATTAAATCCTATTTCTACTGCTCTTTAAACTTAAATGAAGCAATTGTGTTAAAATGGGATATTTGGTCATGCTACGCGACTACATTCACAATTGGCTTTTCACGCTATATCAATAACATATAGTGTTTATCTCATTTATGTTTAGCAAGGGATACCTGCATATGCCTATTTGTTCTTAAGATAAAATCACATGCAGGATCTGAGTAAAATTAATCACATCAATCCCTAGATGTTATTTCATCATTAACGCTGATAACCTAGCCAGGAATAAGGATACTATCTTTCTACTAACCTGCCATTCCCAATTTCTTAGCAGCTTCAATTGCAGTTGAGCCCTTATCTTGGTTTAGTTTGGACACAACTGTATCAGCTGGATGAGAGACAATAGCACAGAACACACCAGCAATGTAGCCAGCAGCAAAAGTGACAACCAACTGCTCTCCCTTTGTGCAGTCAGCTCGTGGCTTAGGTACAACATGCCTGGGAAGTGAATGCCATAATAATTTAATAAAGAAATCACCATTAACTGCAATAACAGTAACACTGAACACAAAAGATAAGTGACAATGAATGAAGAAGAGAATAAAACACCTTACTTGTAAAGCAATTCAACAGTTCGCTCAAAGCATGCAAACTTCATCATTGTGTATGGGATCTGTCGCATCCAAAGAGGAACCAAGCCTTTGTAGAATCCAGAAAGACCTTCATCCTTAAAAATGGTTGGAGCAGCTTTCCTCAAAGTGCTGGGGAACCCTGGCATAGTTTGCATACGGACCTGCAAAGAAAATAATAAGGGGGATGAACATGTTTACCACTGGTAGCATTGGGCCAAATATAAGAGACTAAATAGTTGCTCTGGACGGAAGAAATCTATGATCTCTCCATAAGAGTGAATGGCAGAAGAAACCATTGTTCAGTGAGTAGTGAAAAATTTAAGAAACATTAGGCTTTTAGGTAGGTATAAACATAGAGTAAGTATATGTACTTACTCTATGGTATTATGTACTGAAAAAGGCACATCAACAGCAAACTGACTAATTTTCCTTGACTTGAATACTTGAGCACATAGAGAGACTTGGTTTTTGGGTCACGGAAACTTAAGCACATAGATTAAAATTTTTGACAAATATTGCAATATCAACAACAAAAGAGAACAAAATCAGTCCCCAATTTGTCACTGTTTAAGAAAATTCCCATGAAAATTGTTCATCATGTACATTGTAATAGCCTCAAAATATCTAATTCCAGGATCACAAATTTCTCATACATATTACATTTCGGTATAAAATTTATAACTTCATAAATAAACTCCATGATGGCTTGTATCAACTAAATTTTGGTTATAACTGAGGAGTTAATAATACCTCACCCCCAAAGAATAATAATAAATTTGAAGATAGTGCTCAGACAATCATGAAGTTTTTTGACTTCAGAGAAGCTCCTGGAGGACTCAAAGCATTCGACGAAAGGCAAAGTACTATGTTTTGAAGTTAACTGCAATAAATAAAAATAGTGGAGAAAATGAAAAATAAAAACTAGGATATGAAGTACTATACCTTAACGGCTTCCATTGGGCTAAGAGCAATGTCTGCGAAAAACTCAGCTGATGCAGATGCAGCCAGGTATAAAGATGTCCTCCACAAGTATGCATTTTCTTCTCCAAGCATATCAGAATAAAAAACTTTAAAAATTTCATAGAATCCAAATTTGCAGAGACCCTGTAACATAGAAGATATCACCATTGAATAACATTCCTATGAATAAAAAAATTAAATATTTAATATAAATTACAAATCAGTTACCTGAGCAGAGTATCCAAAGAATGTTGGTGCCCATCCCTTGCCAAGACCTTTAACTCCATCCTCCTTAATGGTAACCTGTAAATAATTGTACAGAAAGAGAAGAGGTTATGATATACCATTTCGTTGAACAAGACTTTATGATGAACCTTTAAGCACAATATACTGAGCATACAAAATAAAATGTCACAAAAGAGGCCCAATAACTTACAAAAAATACTCTGATCCTGACTAGCGAATTAAATATCATCAGGTTTTGAGTTACCATGTGAAAGCATTTTATCAACTTAAAAAAAAAAAACATAGGCAGGAGTATAGGTTGAATTAGTTAATTTCAGCAACTTGATTAAAATAGCATTAAAATTTGTCTTCCAGGATCCTGGATTTATATCCCTTTAAAGTGATAATTTTGGAAAATTACCAATGCTTAAATTATTTTAAAATTATGCAGTTTTTTTGCTACACTGCACGCAAATCAAAAAACACTCTTAAAGCACAAGGAATGAAAATGAGTGCACAAAATGGAAATTAGTCAAGGAAGTATTACAATAATATAAGTGTTCACCATTGAATGGCAAATAGGATGTACTTAAATTGAAGGACTTTATATACAAAGTGTCACTTCCGAGTTCCAGATAATGATAGTAAAATTTAAGATTTCCATATAAAAAAGATTATTCACTATTAATTCAAGAAAAATGAGCCATTTAAATCTTAATTGATAAAACACACTTCTCTAAATACAGTCAAAAGCACAACAGAATTCTCACCTTGAACCCATTAAAGATGGATTTATATTTCTCAGGGTTCACCTGGATTCGACATTTCACTAAATCAAGAGGTACAACAGCTGTGTGTGTAATGCCACATGATAGGATTCCTCCAAAACCACAGAGCATAAAATATTTTGTTGATCCAAATTCACAGCTGGTTTCATCTAATGAAAAATAAAAAACATTAATTCACAATCTTCTGCAATCAGTCTGACACTTCTAAAGGCGTTAAAAGGAGCTCAATGCATGCAGAATAAAATTTTCACTCATGTTTAGCAGAAAAACAAAAAAGTCTGCAAAAAATTAAAACTTTTACAAACCTCATACATGCACGACCTGAGCTTGACTAACAAACATAAGACCTTTTTGTAGTATGTATTTTGAACCTATCTTTAGAATAGTTAATAGGTATAGCTACTATCAAACAAGTGAGAAGGGATTTAACCTGAATTTTTACGGTTTAAAAACTTTTCAATCACATTAAGAGGGGGAGTGGCGAGGTCTTTGATCTGTGTATACTGACGGAATGAGGTACGGAATTATGTATTCATACCCAAATACATATGAATACGTAATGCTAGCCCTAAAAACTTTAATACATACCAGTGGCCCTCATTTTCTCATGTATATTTCATCCATTATTCATCATTACCCTGATACAAAACAGGAAAACAGGCATCACCAAAATTCTGTTCTTTCTTTTAGTTGCAACCCACATAGTTTACTGCTCTTTGAAGAACTTTACACGCCAATATCCATAGAGTAAACAGCAACAACTAATCAGTGAAGGTGTTATTTGTATAAGAATGGAGTGAAATATGTACATGCACTCAATGTAAATTATAACATATTTAAGACACTTCAGTATTACTACAGACGTGCAGTCACAGACATCGCTTCCACAAAAAGCTAAAAAACATGAGAAAATACCATTAATAACCAAGGCTATTACTAATAAAAACACACAATACACTTCTCCTGCTACCAATGATCCAAATGTCCAATTAATTCAAAATTCCCTTGTCTATTCTTTTCCCCATTCCAATGTCAGTTATTCTTCCATCACATCCTTTATCCCCTGATACCTCTACATAGACATACCCATAACACCATTCCCTTTTGAGTTAAGCACAGTCAACAGAGCTTAATCATGGGAGCTAGGCCTGAAAAACTGGCTGTTATAATAATTTCTGCTATAGTTACTGCACTATCCTTGCTAACTTCTTTTACCTCTCCTACATCCATGCCTTGCTTCATACCCAATTATTCTTACGATTCTTCATAATCCTCCTTTTCAATCCCTTCTGCTCCATTCACCCAGGACTTCCTATCACACCATTCACTCCTCTATTTTGTTTAGTTATCTGATAGGATTGCATGGGTGGGCGAGGGCCTTCTGGAGCCCTCCTGGCACTCAGATCTTTCCGGTCCATTGTGCCATCCCACGTTCAACTTGCCTGCCACTTGCAGACAAGGGACAAGAGCACCATGGTAGAGGCATGAGGAGGGGCCACCTCCTACCTTCCCGGTCTGGACATATGTATCTCCCTCCGGCCTCCCGGTATAGGTCTGGAGGGAGTGTCACCCCTCCATCCACCCCAGTAGAGGCATGAAAGAGGGCCACCCCTTCAACCCCCATCTGGGCCCAACATTGCTTAACTTTGGTGATCTGACGGGAATCAGTGTGTCAACGTGGCTAGGCCCTTGCCTGTCTAGTTACCAGAATTTCATCCATTCTCTCAACACCACTAAACCAATGAAGAATGCCTCTTTTATAGATGTCCATTATCACATCACCTATTCCACATATTTTCATCACCCACTGAATCCCATCTTCCACCCTCCTACTTCTAGAGCAAACACGCCATTACCAAAGCTCATATTTTAGCCTCCTTTCAACCTTATCTTAACATACCAAAGTTCCACTGCCATGCAAAGAAATAGGGAGGGGTACACTTTTGTTTGTGATTTTCGCTTCCTTAGACATACATTCATTCCTTGATGGGCTCCACATACTACAGGTACTTTACTTCCAGCATTCACACACCTCAACCTCCTATCCAGGCCCGAATTTAGGACCTCTGACGCCCCTGGGCAAAAAAACATTTGCTGCCCCCCCCCCCCCCCCCCCAACTTGAACTGATTGGCAAATTTAAATGAACTTGACGTTTCATGTCTATGCCTTTTTTTGTGCAGCTTTCCAGTTATTTTGCCGCCCCCTAAAATGTGCCGCCCTGGGCAGTTGCCCGGTTTGCCCTGCCGTAAATACGGCCCTGCTCCTATCTATCAAAAATATGTGGCCTAGGTACAGGTTATGCACCCTTAAATACCCTTCTGCACCCTTATATGTTTTCCTTTCTTTAAATGTAATGTGATGATTAACCCTCCCAGCTAATCATTTCTATCCTGAATCAACTATATTTTCTTATAGTTCTGACCACTTTCCCCCAGAACTTCTAATCTAATCTGATTTTGCTCATTCAATGTCTTTATTGGTAAACTTTTCCATTTAAATACATGCCAAGGCTTAAAAGGGCAGAATTCAAACAAAATGAATCTTCACTGCACATGAGGAAATACCAGACAAATCCTGCAATAAGTAACACATGCAAACTTTTTGGGTTAAGGTGATGATTGACACTAAAGAACGTTAGCAATAGTGATATGGAACTTGAGAGTTTAATTAGCAACAGTTACAGGAAACACTCCAAGGGCACATAAAAATCCACTATTGTTACCTAGACTGCAGATTTATTTGTTCCATGATGGAAGAAATAGAGGAAAACCCCTCTCTGTTGTCATCCTGAAATTTTAAAGTGACTTCTCATGAAATGAATTTATCTCTTATCAGAAAGTGCTAGGAAATTGATTTACAATTTACGTCTTCGTTAATCTATAAGGGATTGTTCACAGCCTTCAAGAAGGCCATGGATAGTCTAATCCAGTGGTTCTCAGCCTTCCTAATGCCGCGACCCTTTCATACAGTTCCTCATGTTGTGGTGACCCCTGGGAATATGGAAACCAACATAAGACCATCGGTAATGTTTTCCGATGGTCTTAGGCGACCCCTGTGAAAGGGTCGTTTTACCTCCTAAGGGGTCGAGACCCACAGGTTGAGAACCACTGGTCTAACCTAATAGGATGTCCTTAACTCCAATAGGATGACTCCTGTCAAAAACATTAGGTACATACATTTTGTAATAAGGTAGCTTTAAAATCTGGACAGAATAATCATTGTGTGAATATTACTGATCACCGAAGTTTTATTTCATACGCGCCCAATCGAATTAGGTCAACACAAGGGGCACCATTTCAGAACGATCAAGAATAAGCAAAATTGGATAAAAATCAACGCCTTGAAAACGAGTTTCTCCCGTAAAAAAATTTGTGCGTAAAATTTTGACAATCTTTATGGTAAACTATAGCCCCAAAATGCTTAACCTTTAAGCATTCAACATGAACAGACAAATTAATGGATCACGATTCAATTGATTCAAGATATGTAATTAGATTACCATGATCCACCTCAAATATCAAGCGATAAAGGCATGCCACGGCAGCAAGTATTGGCAGCACATTAACAGTTGATTCGTTTCAAAGGTTGAACAGAGTGCATTTTAGTGATGGGCGCAAAATGTCACAAACATCGCTATGGGGAGTGGGCATCACCTTACCCGCAGATGCAGCAGCAGCTATTTCCCGGCCGGGTACTAACTGATTATCCACATTAGGTGTAGGAGCATCACAACTAGCTACTTGAAAAGGGCTCTTAAAGCAGTTGTTTTTCGCAGCTTCCAAGACTGTTAGCAACATTTTCCTACAACGTGAAATTCAGGTATTTAAAAAAAATATTTCAACAATACCATTAATTACACAACTAATAGTCAAGCCAATGATTAACAAGGGTATTAAACTTACGAATTATTATATTATGTACAATAAGGGTCCCGTGAACACGCCTTATAAATCCGTCAAAGACCGACGGACGATGATCACTTCTGCTACGACTGCTTCCACGGGAGAAAAGAGGCTGATCGGCGCCTTGGGTTTCGGTTCAAGCTAAAGTTATATTAACTTTTAAAAGATAATATAATATGTCAAAGGAAATAAAATTTCCAAATAATTTATTATAATAAAAATTCATACCGAAATATTGATTATTTATTTACTCTTTTGATAAATTTTACATATTAAGAGTTACTTTGATTTTTGCGCACTGCCGGTCAACAAATTCGGCTGCGTTTTCGTTACGCAGTAAAATTTGAAAAGATCTAGTGATTTCTTAAAAATTTATCCTATAATGACTAGCATTAGCAAGATTGGAAAAATCTATTTATAGCATGACTGATGTATTTTTCTTTTACCGTTGATCATGGATACTCCGAACTTTAAAATAAGAGTGATTGAAGGTTAACGGATTATCTCTGATGCAAAGGGGAAAAAATTAAGTACATACAAAAATAGTTCACATAGACACACTATTTTAGTACCCGATCGTTGAATAGGGTGTAAAGTTTTAATGCATTAACAGTCCATGTTTTAGGCGATCCAATCAGCATATTTTATATATTAATGTATGCAAATTCTATATCGCTGTAAGCAGAAAAATTACTGGGGCAACACAATAATTTCTATCCGTCCCACCTCGGTTAGGCCTGTTCACGCGATAAACGCTTCACGTGTACCTTCATGGTGTGTAAACAGCGATATGTATTTTTTTTGCACATATCCATAGCCGCACGTATAAGATTGTACGTCCCTGCGGATCGCTAGATTGCCACGAAACGCGCATTGCCTCTTTTATGTGCATTCATCCACCTATACCACAAGGGATTTATTTAAAAATTCAATTATCCGTAGTTGATACTTTTAGTTGAAACATTTATGACAAAGTTAGAATTTTAAGGCTCAACTTCACGCATCTAAGAAAATTAAGCCATATTTTTCCAATGGGTGACTTGTAGTACGATAATGCACATTTGTGATCCTAAGCTGGAATTCATTAATTGAGATGGAGAATCAATTCAAAATAATTACATTTTGATCTTCACTTTATTAGTGCAATTAAATGCCATGCTGCTTCAGGGCTAATGCAAAATATACTCTTACTTTCAGCAATTCAAGCATTCAAATAGCATACATAAGCGCGCCATTCATTTCATTCGCCTGTGTAGTTCATTTGTTCGTGTATTTTCGCGATTTTCGCCATCTTACGGAAACGATAATTGTGAGTATTATGTATTTTGGGAAATTTAAATTAATTGTATCAATGGTACCTTTATAATGTTTCATGTTGAGATCTAAAATCCTTGGAAGTCTCATTTATACTTTGGGCAGCTACATTTGGCCAGTGATGGCAATCTTGTAGAATCTATTTTGCTTCGATATGCATTGCACCAAAAGTATTGCTTATGTTAAAAGTGGAAGATTTAGCTTAAACTACTTTATGTATCTAATTCGGGTGTTTCCTCAAAAGCCTCGTTGTTACACTGGAATTAAGAGTGCTTAATGTTTTGGGACCCTTGTGTTTTAAAATTTCGAAAGTGTTTGTCATACACGAATAATGGGGCTCAATCGGAAGGTATAGAATTTTATTGTAGTGCATGTATGTTTGCTACTTGTCACCATAATTATATCCCGGTAATGCAATTGCTTTCGAAAATTCAGTTCATTGAGAATTTTGTCTGGCGAACAAATTTGGGATAAGAGCTTATAGTAATTTTGAAATGTTAACTTATAGGCAACAACACAAGGCATGCCAGTTTATGGGCAACGTATGACTATACCTGTCACCGTGCAGGAAGTGGAGGTGAGTATTATGAAGGGGCATAGCTGATCACTATTATATTTTCAAAGAGCTGAGCAATGGTAATTGCATTGCTTAGGCAAATCTACCAGATAAGTGTTATTGATGAAGTAGTTTCGAAGTTGCGATCATATTCATTAAAAAGAATCGGGCTTAGGCTATTCTGCACACAAACAATTAAGAAATTGATATCCTGGCATAAATCACTAAAAGATTGCAACTAATCCTAATTCGAAGATATAATAATACATTTAAGAAAATGGATTGCTATTTTTTAATTTTTGTAGGAAGGTTTTTCAATAAATAGGACACAAAATTAAATTGAAGGAAAGAAACTATATTGCACGAGAGAAAAAAATCAATAGATTTTTGGTACCTACACAGTAACGGGTCCATGGTGATTTAATTTGCTTCATCACTCCCTCCCAAACATAGGACTCCAATGGACTTCCTATTTCTTGAGAAAGGCCTTGCTGGAAGGAAAGTGAATACATCTGCTAGCTGCTCACAACTAGGGACATGCTCGAGCTGAATTCTCCATTCATCAGCTTTTATCAAATAATGTGGAAACGAGTATCAATATGTTTAGCTCTGCGATGGAATTTGGGATTCTGAATTATTCGGATGGTGCTACGATTATCAACCAATAGAGTAGGGATATCAGGCAAGCTTGTAATTTCATTCATCGAGCGATTCAACCACACCATCTCTTTTGTGGCCTCACTGCCGGCAATGTACTCCGCTTCAGTCATACTCAAGGAAGACACAGGCTGTTTATGACTTAGCCATGTGACAGTGCAGCAGCTCCACAGGTCGTTACAACTCCAGTTCTTGAGTGGCGACTTGTCATATCTTTGGCAAAGTCAGAATCAGAATAGCATTTTATTTTCAGGGGTGATGATGCTTGGTACAGTAGCCCATGCCTGAGATTACCAATTAAGTATTTTGAAGATCCTTCACCGCAGCCCAGTTTGACCTTTTTGGATGATCTTAGACTTCTGATACAGTACTCACAGCAAATGACAGATCTGGGCGAGTTGTCATTACCAAATATAGCAAGCTACCAACTGCTTGTCTGTAGGGAACATTCTTTTCCAGATGGTTAACATCCTCTTCTGAAGCACCCTTTTCACTGGGCATCGAAACTGGATTTTATTCAATCATGTTGAACCTTGCTAAGATGTTCCTCGTATAAACCTCTAGGTGGGTGAAAATTGAGCCGCCATTCTTTCTTTCGATCTGCATTCCCAGAAATTGTCCAATGTTCCAATAGCTATTTTGAACTCCTTTTTCAGATTCAAAAGGTACATATCAATTTCATGTTTATCTCCAACAAGAAACCCATCATCAACATTTATGGCCGCCATCAAATTTCTACCATTTGCACACCTCTTGATGAATAGACAGGGATTCGATTTACTTTGTTTCAGTTTTTGGGTCTCCATGAAATTGACAAATCGTTGATTCCAACTTCGGGGCGACTGTTTCAAACCATACAGGTTGCGGTTGAGTTAGTACACCCGACCATTTCCATCGTCAAACCCTTAGGGTTGGTGCATGTAGACTTCGCCATTTAATGTTCCATAGAGAAATGCAGTATGGACATCAAATTGGCCCAATTGATATCTTTCAGAAGTGGCCACAGGGTCATTCCATGAAAGTTCAACCAATGCAGGTTGCTGACCTGTTTGGGATATTTTTCAAAGTTGGATCATTGATAACCAGTTATTTGAAGATGGCAACACAATTTTTAATTTTGTCGGACGGTTTAGAAGTTAGGGGCATTAGAAGTTCACTCCGTGTCACGAAAATGGCAAATTTTAGGGTTTGCGTTTAGTAATGCCACTCCTAAACGGGTGGAGCTTTTGGTTTGAAATTTTTTTGTTGGATCACAATTGAATAGTTCTGCTAGAATATGTTGTAAAAAATTTGTTACTTAGCATGCAAGTATTCTAAACTGAAGGTCAAAGTGGTCACATTAATTTGTAATTTTTTTCAGTTTTTGGGGGGCAGTAGCACTGATGGGGTTGAAGATAACAACCCAATTCTTTTTGCATTAAATACTCTTTAGCCTCTATTAATAGTAAAAAAAAATACTTTTTTTGATTTTCTCTCCCCTTCTTACCCAAAAATATTCCCAAAATGTAGTCCAAGGTCAAATTTGGACATTTTCGAGGTCAAATTATAGAAAAGGGGTAACTTTAAAAAAATTCAAACTTTGAGGTTTTGTTTAAATATATACAAAGAACCAACATGTCAAATATTCTGAGATGAAGTCGCTTTTCTCGATGGCTTCTTTGAGGAGTGGAACCATTGGGAGCTGGTACTTCCTGTTCAATCTCACTTGGTAGAAGGGTGACTTGAGACCCAAAGGTTTCATCTCCATTAAACCTGGGGGTTAAATTTTCAGTCTCTTGTTGACGATCCTCTGATTTCTTGTCTTCAGGTACAGACTCCAAAGATTTGACAAGATCCAGCATAGGAAACTCTCTTTCGAAGATGACATCACGGCACAGTTCAATCCAATTCCCTTTGCAATTCCATAGATGGTAGCCACAATGATCACCCATATACCCGACAAAGAGACATGGGTCACTCTTTCTGTCCATCTTCTGCCTCTTTCATTTTGGAATATGAGCGTAACATTTCGCTCCGAAAATCTTGAAATAATCAATCTTCGGGCAGTTGGTCCACATTTCCATTGGAGTTATGTCTTGTCCAGTAGGTCCCGTTTGATTCATCACAAAATCAGCTGTGTTCACTGCTTCAGCCCAAAGTTTGATGGGCATGTTCTTTGCATGAATAATTGAACGTGCAGCTTCTACAAACATTCTGTTTTCTCGTTCTGCAGCACCATTTTGCTGGGGCATGTATGGAATAGTCCTCCAAATGCTGATACTATTCTACTCAAGCAGTTTGCTACACCTGCGTTGATGAACTCCCCACAACCATCACAAAAGAGTTCCTTAATGGTATGACCTGTAGATTTCGTCTCGTTGATGAAGGTAGCCAAGCATTTTGTTACTTCAGATTTCTGTTTGATAAAAAATACCTGTCGAAACTTAGAGTAATTGTCCTTCAGGCAAAGGAAATATTGAGAACCTCCAACAGACTCTTATTGAATTAATCCAAAGACATCAGCATGAATCCACTCTGCGCATTTCTTTGGTTGGTCACGTTGGTGATGGAAGGGGTCATGGTGGTGTTTTCCATGGATGCAACCCTCGCACAATTTGTCATCATCGGGCAAGGTGATTTCCAATTTGCCTCACAACTGACTTTACATGACGTTTATTTTGATGGCAAAGACATTCGTGCCACAACTGCAGCAATTCGGCTGATGAGACCAGTAAAAATTCAGTGGCCTTCTCAGTTGCATGAATCTTCATGTCCAAAACATACAAGCCATTGTGCAGTTTTCTTCCGGTCAAACAGTCTTTCCGGTCTTGGTCAGTTCGCAGCTGAGTTTATTGGTGAAAAATTCATACCCTTTGTTCAATGCACGGCTAAGGATTGCAATCCTGGAATTCTGGGATCCCAGAAGAAATGGCAATCCCGAGATTAAGTATGTACAAATCCTGAGATTCCGGGATAGACATTCACTTTTTCGCTAACACATTCTAATCTATAATAATTCTACATCCACATTAGTAACATTTCCAAAAGTAAGTTACACCCTTGATTGAAATGCAGAGAAACTTGTGGGAATTAGAAAAAGTCTTGTTCATTATCAATAAATTGACTTTATTTTCATTTTCTATGGCAACATAGATTTCATTTAATTAATGCCAGATAACAGAACTACATATAGTGATGGGATGGTATTTCCTAAAACTATTACGGCATTGGCATTTTAAAATTATTTCTTGCAGTTACATTGATGCATAAGAGTGGCCAGGTGTATCAGACTTCCTTGAAGCGGGTCTTTTGATTTCAGTTGCGCGTACAGTCATAGCTTAGGTAGACATGCAACGTAAATTATATTATGTTGTTAGGTAGATAGTTGATAGGATTATTCTATATGTTATACATATGTTGGAATTGCGATTCTGTAGTTGTGGCATTGAGTATAAATAATTAAAATTTATAGTTTGGGAATCAATATAAGAAATTATTTAGAAGATTGCTATTTTGCCCCCATAAATACAGATTTCATAACCAAAAATGCAAGGATTTTCTGAATTGATGATCAATGTTTTGGAGTAAAGCTGTTTCAGTTTGGGCGGCAATCTTCAACTGTCATGGTTGGCCATCTTTCTACTGGTTTGGCTCATAGCACTCAGTGTCCCACATATGTCTCAGACATATATCATGAAGTTGTCACCAATTTCTTAGTTTGACCTGAAGTGTCTCATAAATTTCTGAAGGTAATCCCACGAGCTGGTTTAGGAGTTGTATGAGACATTTGTGAGAAAAGTGTACCATTTCTCACATTTTTCTCATAAAATATGCCTCATAATGTTTTCAGATGAACCCCATGGAAATTTTTTTCCAGGGTCATCGTGCTGTGTAAATAGTTTGAACAATGCTTTATAGAGGGAAAGTCATGTTAAGATTGTCACGAAATGTGGTTCAAAGAGCATGACGATGACAAGAAATGGTAAAATTGGGATAAATTTGCTGACTTTAAATAGGGATAAAAAAATGAAGTTCATTTGAAATCTAAATAGACCTGAAGTTTTGAGGTACCTTTGTCTGTAAAAAGATAAAAGTGGGTTAAAAGTTTTCTTGAAATCAAGGTTGACCTGAACTTTTTAGGTATCTTTGCCTGTTAAGTGATCAAATTGGGTTAAAAGTTGACTTGGAATCCAGGTAGACCTGAAGTTTTGAGGTGCCTTTGCCTGTAAACAATCTATTGAGGCATATCTTCATAGCTGAGCTTTAAGGTTTGATTGTTTCTTTGTTTCTTTAGATTCCAGTGGACCACATTGATACTGATGAAAATGCCATACATTTAGAAGATTATTCTTCTGTTGGCGAACATGTAACATCTCAAATTGAGATACAGAGCGAGGTGAGTCTCAAGGTTGTCATCGTGAATCAGTGTACAATTTGGGACAAAATTAATGCAACACTTTGGAATGGCTTTCTGGCAAACTTTCCTGCATATATGTAATACAGATTCAGGTGTGATATGGTGGAACCATTACTTACTGACAGCAACAAAACACCTGCAGTTTTCAGTAATAAAAGATTTAATACGACTAGTTTCCATTTTACTACCTCATCTTGTAGTGAAGCTTTGGAGACAAAGGTTCAAATATATACGAGAAAAATAAGGGTGAGGGAGAAGGGAGGGATCAATCAGGGCAGGTTGGGTAGGGGTGGGCCTGCATCGTTATTTGATGGGCTGAGGAACTTGAATAGGTCCCGAGAACAATCACTATGTTTACCAATTGATCTCAGATCGATCTGACCAGCTCAGCTTGATATGGTAAACGGAACGGGCTGGCTAGATCGATCTGAGAAGCGAGCCGAGTCAGCCCGCTTTCCCTAACCGGTCTAATATCTCAGATCGATCCGAAGAGGTCAGAGCATGTTGCTTTTTGTTCTTCTTTTGGTTAACAATGGGAAACAAAATATAATCAATATCATTTACTTGCGTGACTTGTTTTTAGAAGGGAAGGGAGAGAATTGTGTGGCTGAAATAAGCAAGAAATTTCAAACTAATTCAGACTACTAACTTTGATAGTTCAATATCAATATTTTCAGACCGTGATGGTAAACCAGGCGATTGAGTCAGCTCGCTTCTAAACTTTCAGATCTGTCTGAGTTCAGATGGATCTCAGATCGATTGGTAAATGTAGTGAATGTTAACAAGCCAAAACAAACTCCTTGTGCACAACACCTTGAATATTGAAATAAATTTCAGTTGATTATCTGCAGAATATTAATGACATGATGGTTGACCTAATTGTTCATAGTCTTTAATCCTCTCCCTCTTTATAGCAATAAAAATATCCAAACATTCTTGCCTGAATCAGTTTGTACACTTAACTCAAAGTTTCCAAACTTGAGGGTTACACCTCATTAGGAATCTTTGACTGTTGGATTGGATTCATGTATTCACTCACAAATGTCTCCTTTTCCTGACTCATTAAGGATGGTTCATGTGAAGGGTATTCACAGTGCCAAAAAGTGTTATTTTGACCTGAAATGTACATGAAAATTCTTACAGCACTTAAGTGATGCATTTTAATTGTTGTAATTGACGCTATAAAGGAAATATCAGCTTTGTGTGAAAAAGAAATAAAGGATCTGCCTGGGGATTGAAACCCTGTTACATCTTCTGTGTTTTACTAATGAACTTCCCAAAGGCAGTTAGTAATAGCCTTGAGAATTAGAATCTTAGGTTACGAAGTGGTCTGGGAAGCTGAAGGTGCATGGTGTACTTCATGATCCATTATCCCTTTTTCCTCTGGCAATTTTTGACTTTTTCATTACCCCCATCATTGCATCAATGTTAAAATTTACTATCTGTGCCAAAGTCTTGTAATAATAATTTTATATTCAAGATTAAGCATTACTATTTCTGTAATGACTCTCAACTTTCTCTTAAGCCACGTCAGCAGGTATTTTTTATCAGAATTTGAATTTTCCGAACCAACTTTAGGCATGGCTTTGGGTGTAACTTTGACAGCTGATGACAGCAAAACCGAAAGTTCATGACTGGCTAAATAAAAAAATGAATCATATAATTGGAATTACTCTTGTTATATCTCTACTGTTACTTTATTGTGTGATCATAATTTTATAGTGTTTATGTATTTTTCATCACAAATTGACCTGTCTTGGCTATAGGGGCCAAACTATTGCCTTCATCTCCAAATTTCCTAACGGATTTAAGAAATGTCCCTACAATCTCGTCATTTAGTTACAGAATACAATAATTAATTGTATCAATGATTACAAAGTTACAAAATCACTCTATTGACAATCAGAATTGGGCAAATCTTCTGGAACAGCTGGTTGAGGGAATTGTGATGGTGAGTCTTGAGTCTTTGGGAAGTGATGAATGAAGCAGCTATTTTGAGATTTTGGATGCATTCGAAACAAGTCTATTTATACTTCCGTGGTTTTAGCAATGTGTTTCAATTTTCTTTTCCAAGTCAGCATTACCATGATTAGTGCTGCGTGGTTCATATTTGATTTGCTTGGATTCCATTCAGTACAAATTAATCTTATAGAAAATATTGTTATTAAAATGTCTTTTTAATTATACTAACTCATAAAAAGATATTTTTTTTGACATGTAATTGGAATTATTTTCATTATTACTCATTAGCTTATGTTGTTTTTGATGCATCTTTTGTTGGTAATTTTCAGCCACTAGTTTTATCATCAATCCCAGGCTTGGAGAACTATTATGTGCAAAGTGTTGAAGCTGCATCGGATGTTGAAGAAGTCTCGGCTGTAGAAATAACCACTGGCTCTGATAAGAAGACCAGTGAAAACTTTAAAGTAGTGTCAGTGATCAAATCCACAGGGAATTCAAGTATTGATCTGAACAAATCAAAAGTAGGGGTTATCTTGGACAATGTTCGACAGTCAAGGAGGCGTGGTCCCAGGAGTGGGATGTGTGGTATATCAAGTGATGCTGAAGCCTCTTCACTATCTGATGAAGGAGCACAGTCAACTACAAACTGTAAGTTTTCGTACTGTTGATATGTAACCCATTGTTCCTTGAAAGGAAAAATATTACTTTAGTGGTTATGCTGGGTCATTTGTCCTAGAATCAAACATCAATGTTTGTTTTACGAATCCTTCGGGGTATTTTTTTGAGAAACATTTGAAATCATAAACTTGGTTTTTTTTGTCATTTATCATTACAGCACCACATTTGCTGCTATACTAGTTATCATTATTCTGAATCTGTTGGGAAGTCTGGGACTGTAAGTACTCACATCAGGTCAAACAGGATTAAAAAGCAGATACATAAATGCATCCGGTCATATTATGTGCTTCTACTTAAAAATTAGTGGAAAGACTCGTAAATTGTGGTTGAAAGATTTATAACAATATAGCAAGAGATCATAATGAGAATTTATTCCCAGGAATTTCAGAAAAAAAAAGAAAAATTGAAGGTTAAAAAGAGTCAAAGGGTCATTATATCCTGTTTTGATTTACTAAAGGTTGAATAAGTCATATTTCTGCGGAAGCTATCACCAAAAAACCTTTTTATAATGAATGATGCTTCAGGAATAGTTACCAGGAATTGCTCTCAATAGTTTTTAAAAGATGTGAAATTAAAGTGTTTTTGGAAATTATTGAGATTGAGGCTAAAGGAAATAGTTTTACATAGTGGTAAATTTATTCACAGCTTGAAGCTTCTTGGGTGGGAGCAAACTTATTACATATTTTCTAAATATCAGTGCCTTTTCTGTATGCTGCTCTCATGTGATTAGCATTGCATTATTAATCTTAATATACTCTTGCTTCTCAATTACAGATGCTAAGTCTTCCTACTTGAGAAAGAAGAGACGGAGAGTTATTATCGACCAAGTCAAAGCAATTCCTGTGGCTGAATTTAAGGCTCAGCTGAATGACGTGTCAGACATAATTCGCCCGATAGAGTTGGCCCCAGCCCGAAGTAGAAGCCTCAAGTATTATAACACGAAAGGAGTGGGGAAACTTTTTGCCTATCCTGGTATGTGTTATAGTTTACTAAATTTTTTTGTGTATGGTTTAGCATTTTACTGCATATGTTATGTACTTGAAAAGTCTCAATTGATGGCTGGTCAATGCAATTATTGAAATCATATTTTCTAGTGTTCTAGAGAATCCAAAATTTATCGAATCCAAAATCCAAATCTCTGTTTTTTTTTCAAATCTTGACTACCGAATCTCGAAACCAAATCCTGCTTTCACCAAATTAAGAATCCCAGTTCTTTTTCGTTACCATATTTGCATAAAAAATAATGATACATTCTCTATTTTTTGTAAATAAATGAACCAAAAAGTAGCTCTAGGTTTTCCCTCAAACACATCTAATAATTTAGCTTTCAAGAAGGAATAAACTTGAGCAGGAATTTGTTTCTCATTGGCATATTTATTAATTCTTACATTAAGAATGCTAAAGAAAGCTAAGTATGCACAATTTACTTGTTAATTTTTGCTAATGAAATGGAGCATTCTAAGTCTGTCAGGTCATTCTTAGTCATTCTTATCCTTTTCTTTTATTATTAACCAAATTGTGGGGAGTACTGAAGACTTTAAAAATACTAATGCTAGAGCAGTCCAAAGGTGTTTCTGTAGAAGGCATTTCAAAACCTTTCTGTGATTATTTTAGGTTCAAATATGTCAGGCTTTTGCTGCATCATATGTTGGAACTGATAGTTTTTTTACGTTCTTCTATAGTGGATTGGTGGCTTTAGAGATGCTATCATGTAAAAGACAATGTTGCTGCAAAAAACGAAAATCACATCTTTATCAGCAGCATTTTTCTCTGAAAAGTAATTCCTAATTTCACAATTGGGTGATAATACTCAAATAGTCTTGCACGAGTACTCGTGGCCCGTCTAGTTTTGATTCTCATGATTTTTGGCACAAAGGAAGATTAAAGTTATTCATTAATGTAAATGATAGGGCGATTTTAATATGCATCTGAATTTGGTGCAAAATGAAACAATACAGTTTAAAACTGTGACTCCAATAAGTGTCAATCCATAGGCTGGATTTAAAATGTAATGGCGTTGTAATGAGACAACCTCTATTTTCTTTTAACATTAGGTCACATAAATGTCTATTCCCATCTCTAAGCGCAGTTAAATGTTGCCCATTAAAAAAATTAAATAATACCGATAGCTCCTTATTAATGCTTAGAAAGGACCTTGGCTTAATTTTACTGAAGTCGTGATGCAGGACTCTGCTTAAAATGCATGGCCTTATATTTGCAGCACAAAACCACAGAACGGCACAGCAACAAAAATGGTTGGGTGAAAATTTTTCAACTTATGCGGCGTGAAAAAGACAATGTTTGACAAGGTGCTCTAGGTTTGGTGCATATTTTTCTGCAGCTCAAAAATTTGTTTTTCAAAGTCGAAAGGAAACATGGTTGGACTCAGTTGAAAACACTACATGCATGCAACATGGAACACAGTGCATGCATTGGCTTTGAAAATGAGACATTGGGAGGTTATGAGGGTAGTGTGTGCATTTTAGCATCTCAATGTCATTTTACCACTAAAGTGTAGATAATTTGCATGAAAATTCATAGCATCATAAATATGTACATAAGTGGAGATTTCAGGGTAAATAATCACAAAAAAGTTTTATTTGATGAAATTATTTATTTAATGAAATCTCCACTTATGTACATATTTATGATGCTATGAATTTTCATGCAAATTATCTACACTTTAGTGGTAAAATGACATTGAGATGCTAAAATTCCTAGGAGAGATTTTACCATGATTTACAGTTTACTAGGTTATAGCTCATATCCCACCCGCACAACCAGGGTTCGAATCTTTTTTTTGAAGGATTTGATCGAATCCATGGATTTGATAAGATTCCATCGAATCCTGATCACATCACTAATAGTTTCCGTACTAAAGCATCAACTCAAGTTCTGTTTGTCTTAATCATGCTGAATTACTTACTTCAATGCACATTTTTGAATCTTTTTTGGAAGGATTCGATCTAATCTTGAGTCCATGGATTCGATAAGATTCCATCGAATCCTGACCAAATCACTTCTGCTTTCTGTACTTAAGCATCAACTCAAGTTCTGTTAGACTTAAATCTGCTGAATTACTAACTTCAATGCACATTTCAAGCCTTTGAAGGACTAGGAACAATGGTAACTGAATCAGATTGACTTGCTGAGGAGGATAGGTTTGCTCAACCTGTGTTAGTGTGTTAAACAGTTGCAAGTTTTTGAAACTTGTAAGTACATACTGGTTTTGTTACTTACATTTAACAATAATATTATATACATATTAACAAAAAACCTGAAACATCAATGTGATGAAAATTAATTCGCAAAATCCACTATCCCCCAGCTTACGCTTTTCTAATCCCCAGATTGTATCTAGGTAAAAAGCTAGATTTAGCAGAAAATACATCAAGTTGGTGACACTTCAATGAAATATTTTAGTTTGTGGAGGGGGAGTGTGAAAGCCTATGAATACGTGCACTGCTACCTCAATTATTACAACTTTGATGCACCTCTTATTATTTATGTAATTTATTTTGTCTTAGTTATTTGGTCATTTTTATTCTTCTTTATAGTAGATAGTTTACATATTTTTAAAAATGCCTAAATCTTGAATTATAATGTAACTGAAGAAATATATTCAATTACTATTTTATTTGACACCGATTCTATGCCGAGTGGCAATTTCTGAGATGATGAAAAGGCAAATAAAAGGCCTGCATACAATCGATTAAATACGGTTTATAAATTTAATTGTATGTAATAGCTTAGTTTTGCCTCTAAGCATGGGAATAAAATAATTTTCTGTTATTTCTAATACATGAATCTTAGCAATTATTACCTTGATTGTGATTTATTGCAATATTCAGTTCTGCTCACCCCCTTTCTTTCTCCCTATTCTCACCTGTCTGCCACCACTTGGGTGGGTGGGTTTGCCCACTTTGCCCTAGCTCAAAAGTGGGTCTTGCACCACTGTATCCCAAAAATCTGGGAATTTATCTCAGTTCTTGAGGAAACTGTGAGGAGTTCCTGTGAATTGTGCTTTGTATCGTAGAATTACAGAAATAGTAAAGTGAATCCTATCTTCTGTAAAGGACTAATCTCTTGTGACTCTTGGATAATTTTTAATGGCTCTCCAAAAAATATCTGTGATAGCCATAATGACTATTTAAAAAATATTTTTACAGGTAAATCCATCCAGTCTGACAGAGTATTCAAGCATTTTGAGAAGCAGTTGACGAGTGTGAAGCAGGATTGCAAACCCCTCGAGGATATGAAGCTTCTGCCTATTGGCTATAAACCCCAAAGTCAGTTCATTTCAGCTTTATTCTTACTTCCCCTATTAAACATAAAACTTTTAATTTCTTGTTATCACTTATACATGCGTGTAATGTGTTCATTAAAAAAAGGCAATTAAAATGCAGAAATTCACCTTGAAAAATCATTTGACCGGGACTTGTTCTCCTATTTGTCCAGCTGCTTTCATACCTTGAAATTGCTTCCTTAGCTTGATGTTTTATTGCGGAGGAGGTCCATAGAGGTCTTTGAGCATTAGAGTTGCTCTTATTTTTCAAAATTGAGTAAATAAATTTTTTTCACTTCTTAAAATGATTAATATGGAGTATGAATTAATATGTGAAAGTTATTGCATGAAGAATACACGAAGCTCATGACTCTGACAAAATATTGGCCATTTAAATCTCCACAATTTTGTTTTATTTAGTTATCTACAAATTAGTTGAATTAAACCTACAGAATTTGAAGCAATTAATTGAAACTGATTTTTGCTGTAAGCATATTTTCTGCTAGCTCAAATTTTTGTTGGCAGTTTATGTGCAGTGCTGCCTCTGACATGGTGAGGGGAATAAAATCTCCACTTTGGGTTTGGAAGAATGTGGTAGGGAAAGTTTATGGTGGGATTTACCTATGCAGAGAGACTAAAGTGAGTCACACCCAGGGGGAGCACATTGAACTGATCTGGGCAGTATCCCAGAAACACACAGATATTTTACACCAGCTAAAATTTGATCCCTAAGGACTCAACAATTGAGTTTTACGTACATAGAAATGTTGTTTTAATTTACTGAAAATTTGCATATTTAGCCTCAAATTACTTGGGCTCCTAGGGGCGTGGGTTCTCAATGACATTCAGTGATTAAACTTTTATAGATTAAATTATACATAATACATATTGATCATTTTATGAGGTGGAAAATATTACTTCTCCCAATATTGGAAAGTGCTACCCTATTGAGCATGCATGCTTCTCAGGGTAGATAATACACTTGAGAGGATAGAGAGAAAAACTCAGTCTTAAAATTCAATTGCTGATCATAGAAAAAAGAGATTAATGGTGGGGAAGCTCTCCTTAATATCTGCCAGTGTGGAAAAATACAGTTTTGACTCAAATTTGTGTAAAGGAATATGCTTGATGGCATTCGGCTGCACAGCATGTTTGGAGCTCAGGGTTTCTACTTTGAAATACAGGCTAATTTGTTGCATGCTTGTTGAGCCATTGCCTTTTGCTTCAGAGGACTCATATATTTGAAAAAGTTTTAATCTCCAGTTTCAAAGATAATTTAAGTGGACTTCGTACAAATTCACTGACAAACCATTTTAGCATGTTTCTTTGTGAGGCTTTATGTAAGTTGGGCTATGAGTTATATTATGAATTACTGGTGTGACTAGCATCACTCATCTTCAGAAAGTTTAATCTTTGTTGAAACCTGGTTTAATTATAGTACTTTTTTATGTTGAATTTTCTCAGGTTTTGGCTTAAACCAACAGGTTATGCTGCTTAAAATAATGGTAGTGGCTTTTCAATCCATATTATTATGTGTTATTAAAAAAATTTTCAGTCCACGTGTTGTACTTAATAAAAGTAATTCTTTCACTTACAGTTGACCCGTCGAAGATCAAGAGGATAACACGTCGGAGAAGATATCCTGAGGCCGAGGAATACCAGAGGCGAATGTCTCAGCAGCAGATGCAGGAAACTTTTGATAATCTTGTTGCAGAGAGTCAGAAAAATATGGAAGCAGTGTTCCTGGAAAACACAGGTACATATTTAATAATCATTAAATGCAATGACTGCACTGTATGATGGTTTTCATTCCTTGGAAAATTACAGTGATGAATTACATGTGCAGAAATAGTGGCAGGAATAAAATCCACTTGGTGTGGAAATGTAACCACAAACCTTTGATAAGTCAGGCTAATGTACAGACCACTAAATTATTCAGGCTTCCTTATTCTCAAGGCTATTTTTGGAGGATTCAAGAGAACTATATGTTATGTCCCTGTGGTCTGTGGTTGATAAATGATACCAGTGCTTGGGAAAAGAGGACTTCGAAGAAGTCATTACCTGTGAGGTTAACTCCTATGACAGCTCGTATTCTGTGTTAAGCCATGTACATGATGATTTTCATTCATACTGAATTATGATGATGAAATGTGTATAAATTACCATAAGAGGACTACAAAGAAGCCAAAACCCATGGCCTCTTTCATACTCATATTTACTCATGTATTGCCATCCTTGTTGGACTGAAAAGGTACAACATCTTGAATCCTGTAAAAATTGCCCCAAGAACCAGGAAGCTTGGGCAGTGTAGTGGTCAGCACGTTGGGCACAGCAAGCTAAAGATCGGTGGTTTGATTCTTGGTCAAGGTGGATTTTTTCTTTTGGCAATTTATATTAGTGTGCTATAGGTATCATCCTAGCTGTTACCAAAATGATGGGAGTGTGATGTGGAGATACATGATGAACTGTGGAACTTCCATAAAATTATTTTGTACTATAATCGAATTAATACTTAATTTTCCCCCTCTTTATGGTCTTAACTTTATCTTCATTGGATAACTGAGAATGTAATATATTAGTCATTTTTCCGTGATCTAAATGCAGTCAGACCATCCAATACCATCCAATGGAAACATAGGCATATCCAGGGGGAGCCTTTGGGGGTTGTAACCCCCCCATTGATAAAAAAACGTAAAAGTTATGCTATAATTTAACACATGCTAATAGTACACCTATAGATCACCTTCCATAACAAAAAGAACTCCTTCAAAACGTCATTTTAAGATGTATATTTTTCAAAATTCCCGGACCCCCAGTTTTACATTGGGTGGATTTCATACCCATACCCCCCCTCCCCCGGTGGTGACCCCCTTTCAGATGCTTCTAGATATGCCTCTGAATGGAAATAGCATACAAATATTCTTACTTGTGTGTTTTTTTTTAATATTAGCTGTGTTTTGATCCAGTCATGAGAAATTTTGTGTATTAGTTTGCACAATGGTGCAACAACAACATGCTGTCATTTTCTCACATTACCTGAGGTCACAAAGGCAAGAGATTCCATTTGCCTTTTTTCTCCATCTCAGTGAAAGGAAGGCAAGAGTAGGAAGAGTAAGCATACTATGCTTTTCTCGAGTTACTAGCCTAGGGTGTTAAAACATGGGATATCACTCTTGAGTGCTAAGGATCAGTAATATCATTTCTTCCCTGTCTCAAAGAAAGGGTCTTGGGGGTGGGGAGTGGGACCCTCCCCCAGTTGTCGTATTTTACCCCTTCTCCAAAGGTTTGTCTCAAGGAAACATCATCCACTGCTTGAAAGCAGTACAATGAGTATTTTCTGACTGACTGACCTCAAGTCTCGTGACCCAATTTCAGGATGGTGGGGAACAGAAGAAGTAATTGAAAGAATCATTAACCTGCCCCGAAACACCCTCCTAAACCACATCTTACTTCCTTCCATAAGAAATCTTTGTACCCTGAAGGGTGGAGAACTTCCCAAGCTTTGAAGAAAGGAACTTGTTTGGAGTGGACGGAAGCCCAAAGGGACAACCTCCTTGCATGCTACGCAGCCAGCTAGCCTGGTTCCTGGAGGTATATGGCAAGAGTGCACTCTATGTGGTGTGAGATGCATCCTTAACACAGCCATGTGTCTTAGCAGAATCTGGCCGACTATGCCACCCAACTGTAAAAATGGGAAACTCGCTACCAACCACGAGTTCAGAGGAATACACCACCATCCAGACTACCCTCCCTGACACAGGCAGTCTCTCAACTGGTTGACTTGACAGCTGCTGCTATGTCGGTATCCCCAACAAAGAGGGTGGAAGCTGGTCAAGCCGACTCGGAACTCCAATCGTGGTTATTGAGCATAATCAATTATGATGGAGGACAAACTTGACAGAGAGATATCCACCGCAAGATATCTCTGTGGATTAACCACCAAACCCGGTTTAATGGAATTATAGACGAAATCCTGACGGAAAAGTTGGGCCTCTGGACGGTCAATTGCATGGCCTATGCTGATTCCAAAATTATGGCTCTCTCCCAAAAGAATGTCTCTTGGGAGGAAAAAGCAGCAAAAAGGCTAGAACAGTTTGAAGTCAAGATCACACAGACAGGCATCGAGAATTCAATGTGTGATGGAATACATCTCATCTAGGCAAACTTTTAGTCTCAAAGTGCGGCGCATAGCACGCAGCCTAAGATACAATCTTCGACACTGAATAAAAACGTGTTGCTTACCATTAAGAAACATGCGGTCGATAGAGTACATATGTGCGCTAATTACGGCCTGAAAAAACTCCTCAAGAGGAGAACTCAACCTTTCTCTCACCCATCTCAACCTCACCCATCCCATCTCTTTCGACTGCATCCACCTGTCGTTGAATATCCTCCTCCCATCCAAGAGGTGGAACATTTCTGGAAGGACATCTATGAAATGTTTAAGCCATTCAATGGAGACACTCTGGCCATAGCTCTCTTTAAAGAGTTTTGTGACTGCCACTTGCAAGATGTGGATGGACCTTTTTCAATCACAGAAAGCAACATGAAGAAGGACTTCTCTGGTAAGAAGAACTTCTTGGCTCCAGGGATGGATGGGGTGAACAACTTCTGGTGGAAGAAATTCACTTTCACCATCCAACACATCGCCAGAATCATTATGTCCTTTGTTAAAGGCACGGAACCAGTTCCCCCTTTGCTGACTGAGAGATGCATGATTCTCATACCTTAAGGCCGTTTTACATGAGGCACTTTATTGCACAATTTGAAGTAGCATCTGTTTATGCAATACAAGAATGCGGGCTCGGAATTAGAGCAGGGGCTATTTTCCCATCTGTTGTTTATGCATTTCCGCATGTATTCTTGCAATTCACTGCTTTACATGGTGCAATTTTCAATGCACATCCGTACATACATCAGATTGTGCAATAAAGTTCCTGGTGTAAAATGGCCTAAGACTGCATATTGCGGGTGCCTTCCATTTGCGGCTATCTTTGTGCTCAAGTACTTAAAATTAAAAAAAAAGCAGGCCGTCGTCAGCTGCCTAATGCGAGGCGAACCGGAATAGAGTCCCCGAGCAAGAAAGAAAGCTTCTCTTTAAGAGTGAAGGTAGTACTAGTATGCAAATGAAGAGTAATTTGCGTGTTGGTGAAATTAGTAAGGCAATGTCTGCATGCACGAATGAAATTTTCTGAAACATATTGTGATATAATTCACGAAAACAACCTGACCAGACTCATATCCACAAGAGGTAGTGTTAACCTATTACATATATCAAACAGAAAATGCTAAATAACATGGTATTTAATCACTTACTAGAGTTGAATGTAATAAAATCAATCATATAGTCCTCACAACGTGTGAATCTCATTAATTTGCGAGAATTTTATAACACATAAAACTGAATTCACCAGGTTTTAATGCAATGCCTCCAATTTCAGAGAGTGAACTGGTTTTAAACTGGTTTTCATGCCAATTATTTCGGTACCGATTCTTTTTGGCTTCGGTTCCAGTTCTAAGCTCAAGAACCGATGGAACCAAGAACCAAACCGACCCATCCCTAGTAGCTACAGATATCCTTGATTTCTAGGAAAGATATTATTTTTTCTCATCTCTTTGCTAGTGTTGATGATTTTCCATGCTGCTTTAGACTTATTATTAGAATTTGATAGTATTTTAAGTTCTAAGAACCTTGCAGTAATACTTTTTAACTTATAGTGTACAGCACGTTTTTCATTATCGTCTGAGGTTTTTATTATTGATGCCATGTTTTTTAGCTGTCTTTTGCTAATATTTACATGGAATTCAATGGTTACCCAAGGTTTAACATGGGGCTGGGAGATTTTGTTAAAGCTTAATGGGAAATGCAACTTTAAAACAGTGCAAGTGAATGTCATAGAAGTTGGAAAAACCTTCTTAAAATGAGGATACATTGTAGACATTTCCCAATCAAGTTTCTCAAGTATTGACCTAAAGTCATGGATAATTAGGTTCTAGAATATCCTTACATGGTTGATGATAGGAGAAATTGAACTGCAATAGATGATAATAGTGGATAATGATCAGAAATGTCATGCATCAGTACTTTGGTACATGCTAATGGATTCTTGGTCAATATTTGTTATAAAATTATCAATCAAAGTTTGTGACTTAGAGGTGACTCAAATGGGCTTAAATTAGAAATGTGCAAGTTAAAGAAAGGCATCTCATCTCATCTACCTTTCGTGCACATCGAAATGAATCATCTTTGACCTTTTTTCAATATACATACTCTAAAATACAGGGCATCAAGTTGTTTAAACATGTTTAAACAACTTGATTACCTCTTGATCCAAGGGCTGCAGAACACTCGTCGTGTTAGGCGGCTATAAGATGATTTTCACATTTCTAAGTTCAATTTGTGGATGGGCAGGGCAATTGTCAATAAACAATACTACTCTTCTATTTTTCCCGCCAATCCTAGCATCGAACGCACGTAACCATTGCGAGAATAAATTTGATGTCATCAAAGCATTTTTATTCGATTCGTACGTTCACGGTTATGTTTTAATTCCCTTGAAGCATCGAGGATGAGCGGATTTCGCCACTACGAATGGTTTTACCTTGTCAGAGCCATACATATTCGCACACAAAAGAACAGTCAACCGCTCTTTACTTTTTTTCACTCCTCTGCAAGGGTCCCCTCGAGTGGCTAGAGTTTTGTCTGGAAGGAGGTTATAGAATAGACCTGTCTCGTCCGCATTGTAAATATCACATGGGCTGTAATTCTTCATATAACTTTGTAAGACAGGAGTCCAGCCCTCCACAGCACTTACATCGACACTCGCGGAATCCCCGATAATATATGAAGAGATATTCCCTTCCTGTGCTTAAAGCCAGCAAACCAGCCAATGGGACTTTTAAAATTGTCAATACCGAGCCTCTCACTCAGATACTCCGCTTTTGTCTTCATCAACGGGCCACTTATCGGAATGCCAGCTGCTCTCTGCTGGTATAACCACGCGAAAAGGGCAGATTCTAACTGCGGATGTTCCCCTGCCCGCAAATGTTTCTGGCTGCTTGGTCGTCCGTCTTGAAGCACTGCCGCACGAATTTTATCCTTATTTTTCAAAATGGTGAATAAGGTCGAGGAAGATATGCCCAATCACCTCCCAATCTCACTTTTGGACCCCTCGCCACTTTCGCATTCATTAATAATTTGTAATTTAGTTTTCAGATCCAACGACTTTTATTTCCCAGCCATGATGTTGCAATAGTCGCACTGGACTTAAACAAAAGTGGGAGCGCGGGAGAATGACAAAAGAACAATGAAAAGCACGAACTTACGATAAATTAAATAGTGCGCATATGGGCATGCCGTGAATGTCCAAAATGAACATTTGACCGTCAAATTGTTCAGGAAAAAATACTGCTAGCCATATAAATCCAATAACAGAAGATATGAGCACAAGTTTTTGCACGTTTGCCGAGATTGAAGGAGACATTTCCTGCTCATAATAGTAAACAACCCCAGTGGAGGCTGGTTGTTGTCCTCGCTAATACTGATTTATTTTACATGCAAATCATAGGGTTTTAAATTGTTCTTTGGCCAACCCTCGCAAATTAGAGATTCTCGTTATATGCCCCACACGCTATATGGAGCTTCTATTGTACTTGTATCATCAGCATACAAGATTGTTTTTACATCAGGAAGACTTTCTGGTAGGTCATTTATGTACAAATTAAATAATAAGGGTCCAAGGATTGAGCCTTGAGGGACACCATGTTTCACAGTTTTTGTGCTTGATGAAAAAGTTTGAAATTTGTTGGTATTGGTGTCATAGTGAGAAATTTGGGTTGTTTTCTGTTGGTTAGATATGATTTTATCCAAGTGTGTGCGAGTCCAGTTATGCCCTAGTTTGTTAAACGTTGAAGCAGAAAGTCATGTCTTACTGTATTGAAGGCTTTTGTGAGGTCAATATACAGTCCCAAAGTCTGATTCTTGCAATCAATATTGTTTAACCCATTAAATGCTGACCTGTTGACATGACATTTATTCCCACGCTGAAGGGTTTTTTTTGTTTATTTATAAAAAACGAAAACACATCCAGCAAAGAACGAAACTCATCCACGTGTGCCTAGAGCAAGACTAAGATGCTGAAGGAAGTTGCAAGTGTCAGCTCCGATGCTTGGGAACTAGGGAAAACAGAGAAAAGTAACGGGACAGATGCCTTGAATTCAAGGCATCTGCATTGAATGGGTTAAAGTGTCATTTAAAAACTCATGCAGTGCATCTGTGGTTGACTATAGTTAGTCTATCCTCATGTATTCTGTCAAGCAGCTGGGAGAATCTTTCCAGAAAAATTTTGAAGTTACTAGTAGGAGATCTTTAAATTATGACAACTCTAAACAGAAAACCTTAATGTGAAATACTAGCTGCACATAACTCAAAGACCATATCATCATTAATGGTTTATATGAAAATTTCTCAGAGTTTTCTGAATGACAAGAATCATGGCACCACCATTTTGATAAGCAGAGTGAGAGTACCGTATAAACGCGTGTAAGAGGCGCACCCATGGGAGTCCAACTCAATGTTATTTTTCATTGCAAAAGCATGTGACGTCAATAATGTTTCATGCCTCACATCTAGGTGGCAGCTAAGGTACGCCTCAGTCGCGGCACGCAATTCGATTTTTCGATACAAATTTCCTTAGGTACTACGAATGGTAAATGTGGTGAATACCACAATACAAAGCAAGTTATCACTGTTAAATTTTAATTTTTCCTTAAACATCAAAATCAGACTACATAGGAACACTGAAAACTATTGTTGAAGCGAGTACTGACAAATACTGAGTAAAGAACTTTTGATGAAAAGTGGTTTACTAAAATGTGAAAATATTTATAATGGGAGCATCGTGAAAATATTTTAAATGGCATTAACGGTGATGGAAACACAATTTCTAATGATATAAAAGAAAAAAGAAACAATTTAAAAAATATACAAAAAACTTCCAGGGCAGGGAATCGAACAGCCGACCTTGCTATTATGAAACCTCCACGTTGCCACGAGGCCACCGCTCTCTTATAGCAGGTAACCTGTCACAGGGTTATTTGTAGTTTTTCATAATGTCTGACTTAGGAGACGACTCGTCGGTAGTACTATTCCTGCGATGGTTATAATTAAGATCGGTAGAACTGAAATGCACATCTGGGAGAAGTAAAGGGTAGTAGCCCGCGAGCAACGTATGATTTGGCGAGGTTGGAGGTGGCGAGGCAGATGGGCCATGGCGGGCATAGTTGGTTTGAAATAATAATTTTAAAACAAAATATTAATACCTTAATGTTCACGAAATGGATTTAAATAATTCAATGAAGAAACTATTAACATTATTGTTTGAAAGTATTACTTAATAAAGTTTCGGGTCGCGCGCCCCACTTATAGGTGGCGCTGTTAACAGGTGGAAATAAATTTGAATTCCAGTTCGACCCCCATGGGCGCACCCCTCTTTTTATGCGTCGAAGTTGAAGAAAAAATTTTAGGGCTTTTTTTCTCCTATTGCGAGGTTTTGCGGGCCTAACTTCGAATTGTCGGCCATTATCAAAGCTGCTTGCGATATTCTCTTATAATTTACGTGGCATTTTTCATAGGCATATATGGACCTCGGAGGTAAGTATTCACTTGTAGCCTTAGCCCTACAATGCTTACATTGTTTATTGTCCTTTGGAATGAGTGGAGTAATTGATATTCATTAAAACAAAACAAAGCCGACCTAGAAACAATTCGTGTTTAGTTGGTAAGTGCGGACAGTTGCACCGAGCTTTGATTTTTAAATCCGTTTTCCCCCACTGTTTTCCTAATGCACAAGTCCTAGTGACTGTAAGTCTCCTTTTAAAATGTGGTTAACTTTTACAAATTATATTTTGCTGTAAACAATGATGAGCGGGAATGCAAACACGTTAACTGCAAAATACCCAAGCGTCAGCCACGTCAAAAACGAACGATAAGGCGTAGATACGACATCAAAACCTGAAAAAATCAAACTTTGAAAGAAATCATAAGTGTCTATGGAATTTAAAGCATTTATTTTTTCAATATGGTCCAACAAAAATCTTCAATGAATGACAAAATAAAAAAATTGCATGATTTACATAAAAATGGCTGACTTACTAGTGAGACGGGCGTCGTAGTACGGCGGCATGCGTGCGCATGTCCTGTCACATGTCGTAGATTTTCCCGGAAAAGACCTTCTGTCCCTATTGGTATGGAATAGTGCAACCTTATCCTTCCTCCATCTTCTGATGCATGATTCCGGCACATCATGCTTTCGTCTGGCAGCGCGGTTTCCTACTTCCTCAGCGTCTTTGATGACTTGTATGTTTTGCAGCTGCCGTGAAATACCGCAACTTTTTTCCCTTTTTCATTATGGAACAACACTGACCTATGTTGGTGTGTTCACAAATGTTTATATTCACAGAGTTCTCTCAGTTGTGCTTAGGGCAGGTGCATACAGTTGAGTCACTCAAAGTTGTCCGATGACAGTAAATGAGTAAGTTAGAGGGGTGGAAAATTCCGGTGCTTGCACTTGTCGCGTGGCCAATTGCTGTCCCCCAATTGCACCCCACACCCTCGCCTTGTCAAACAACAAGTTTTTACATGTTTTTAGGCGACTGCGTTCCCCGTAAACAAGCGAGCGAACGATCCCCTCCCCCTTGATGACTCACACTGAGCACCAAGGTCAATCAGCTCTCCAGGGACTTGAGAGTAATGCCTTGGCCACGTTACGACTGGTGGGCAGGCCACGGCTGTAGGCAAGCAACAGAGAGGCAATGCCGAGTTTCATGTTCCTAATGTTTGACATGGAAAATGCTTGAACCCAGCCATAATAGACGTGAACAGCATAGGTTCCGCTCGCCGCCAATCCCAGATATTAAATTTTTCTTGTGCCGCTCTGCCGTTCTACTCATTCCGATTCATAAATGTCGGCTGAGAACGTTTTGCCCAATGACAGTATGCACTGCCATTTCTGATTATCTTAGGTTGAATCACTGCTCGTTTCGTGGCAACTGCCACGATACTGCTCTGCCGCCCGCAGCCTGCCGCTCAAATCGTGACCGAGGCTCGAAGGCAGGCAGATAAAAAATTTGTGTAAGAGGCGCAGCCTCATTTTCGGCTGCGATTTCTGGGAAAAAAGGTGCGCCTCTCACACGAGTTTATACGGTACATGTCACAAATAGAAAATCCAGGCAGGTGTATGGAAGGAATTTCATATACCAATGTTCATTTATTCATACAATATCTGGTTTATAATCATTAAGTAAAACCTCAACCTCAAGCGATTTATTCTTGATACATTAAACACTTAGATGTATGTAATATTCGAAGAGTTTTAATTTTAGTTAATGAGTTGGATTTGGATCAATATGCCCAGAATGTTTCAGGGAAGAAGTTAAATAAATGAGAAAAATGTTTAGATATGTTAACAACTCAAGGGTGGATCAAGGAGGGGTGGCTGTCCCCTCCCCCCCTATAATTCCCGGGAAAATAGAAAAAAATGGTACTCGTAAATTATTCCCGACCCCCAAGACCACCAGAAAGTATTAAGTCACCCCCCACAAAACAACGACCTCAATCCACTCCTGCTAGAACTGACCCTGGAATGTTTACAACCTCATGAGAAGTGTGATTTTCTTCTAGAAAACGTATATTTTCATTTACTTTGAAAATTGAAATCCAGTGGCCACCATGACATACAATTTTAAGGGCTATTCTTGTTCCAGTTTTGTTAAGTTTGAGGCCCAAGGGAAAAGCAATGAATCAATCACAGAATTTTCTTTTTTTGAACATTTAAATTATTAGACTCAAAATGTAGAGTTTTAACTGTCATGCACATAGGATAGTAGCTTTTTATTGTGTGATTTTTTAAATATCAAGAAATTGTCCTGATTGCCTTATAAAGTGCTAATATTTATGTGCTTTGTTCTTTTTGCAGGAACTCTTGTTGATGAAGAGAGTGGTAATCTTCGTGTTCTTATTCAAGCTGCTGAGAATGATGCTGTTGGAAATGAAGCATCAGAAAGAGGTAGGCATCATTAGCGTCAGTTCCTATTTTTTTAGAGTAAGAATAACTGAGTTATTGCCAGAAGTACATGCTGATTTCGGCATTTTCTGTTAGTCCTCTAAATATGTTTATCATTAAATCACATTTACATTTCTAAAATATTCTCTGACAATATGAAGGCCTATCGTGATCATATGATTAGAATGGTAATAATAATAGATGGTAATTAGAATATCTCAAAAACTTAGTCAGGAAACACCCCTCATTTATCAGTCATTTCAAATTTCAGTGCTTTCTGAGTACCAACATCAAAGAACATTAACTTCATATTTTTTATTGAGATTGTAACTTATTACTTGAACTATTTGTTAATAATTTATATTAAATTAGCCATAGCTGAGTTATATTTACAGCGGACTCTTGTTAGCACGTTCTTGAAGGTACCCGCGATTCTGAATGTGCTAACCAGGAAAACGTGCAAAACAGGGTAGGCATTCCATGGAACGGCTTAATTGGTTGCATAACATTCAGGGGGTGTTAATTCTGCCGCTCATTTTAGCTCATGCCATAGATAACTGGTGATCATATATTGTAAAAATAGTTTCTTTTCCACCTATTCCACCTCCCAAGAAAATACATACGGACCCTAACGTTGATGCGTACTCAATTATTAATGATGACGACAATGACCAAACCATACGTTTAGTTTATAGATGCTGCTTTTACAAAGTTCGCAGTGACAAAGTTAGCAAAGCCACCTAGCGATATTTTTCTCTTTGCACTTCCAATAAAATAATAAGAACCGAGGACAGATGAATCTGCTACGCGAATGCCCACTTTTCACTCAATTGAGCTTCATGTTTGTGGAAATCATGAAATTGCATGGAAAATGAATTTGTAATTACCATGATGAACATTTTCATGAACAAATATTATAGTATTGTAAGGATTGTTAGAATGCCTTGAAAACATAAACAAATAGAGCTATTTGCCCAAAAACATCGTCTTTTCCATGTGTAATGGCGTAATCTTGATTGCTTTTAACAAAACTAAAATGGAACTTCCCGCGTGTTCTCCACAAATATTGGGGGCAGGAAAAATCTGTCCAAGGTGCTTTGTTTTTTAATTTTGAGCCCGAACTCTTTGATAGTAGAGTCCATTTTTATTCAAGCATTCATCACCTTACTTTCACATACTTTCATCCACTTCGTGACGTGACGAACTGTCGCACTGTCTTTATCGCTTCCACTGCTTTTGGTAATGTTGAGGAAATTCGGGCTCTGCTTCATCTTTCCCGTTGTCTTCTTCATTTCTTACTTTCTGTTCATAGACTTCATTTATTGACATTAATATACTGATAAAAATATGCGATAATAAGATTCACCAACTTTTTCAATTACATTTAGGAAGGTGAAAGATAATGTTTGGAATAGTTATTATGTGATTATTTACTATGTAATTATGTATTTCCATAAATAAAGCTTCATTTTTAGTAGTCACAAATTCCAACAGCCAACCTGCAGACTTTGATATGGCGTCACAGGTGACGTAATTGTCAAAGGTCATACCCTCCGCTTCTCCAAACAGCTGATCCCAGCCCTCAAGGGTGTGCTCATGTGCTGCCTCATTACTCAGTGATGCGGAATCGTCCTCGTTAGTGCTGTGATGAAATCCAGAGATCCGAAAGCAATTTCTTATGCTCTTGGCTTTGATGGAGATGCAGGCATACTTCACAAAATCCACCGCTTTCAGGATATTTACTTTTATCTTCCTTTCGTGAAGATTGGCCAACCTCTCATTGACAAGTAGTTTCTTGTACTTATGCCTCATACATCAGATGATGCCTTGATCGAAGGGCTGAAGAACACTTATGAAATTCGGAGGAAAAAACACCCCTATAACATTTCTTAAAAATGCAGTGTCTATTGGATCTGCTGCGCAGTTATCAATTAGCAACAAAATTTGATGATTTTGTCCACCAATCTTGGCATCCAGTGCTTGCAGGAACTTATCAAAAATTGTAATTCCCGATCACTAATGGAATCAATTTTTCTGTTCCAATTTCATTGCAACATAGGAGGGCAGTCAGCCTCTCCTTACTCATTTTACCTCCATAACACATATCACCTCTAAATGCCAGTGTTTTACCAGGAAGCAAATTAAGCCCATATCATTGGCATTAAAAACGTTAATCGGGCTGTAGTTTTTGATGATGACATAGATGAAGATCACATGCACTGTTGCTCACACAGTTTTGATTTTATAGGCGGCAATGGCGAAAGCGATAAAACAAAGAATTTTGCAATAAAATTCATTGCTTGTGGGGAACTTGTCAAGCGTTGAATAGGTGATTATAATGTTTGAGGTTGCTTTTTTCTTACTTCTTAAACATTTTTTTTACCATAATATGCCTATCAAAATATTATTGTAAGCGATAATGATCTGTTTTAATTTGAGAAGTAAACCTCTTGAGATTTATCCATTGTCTGATTAACCTACGATGCAGTTATTTCCCTAGGACAAATTTGGTTTGGTCTTCCTCCAAACGTCCTAAAGAGGTAACCAGTGTGCTAACCATAGTTATTTACATGCACTTTGGCACGGACCTGAGGAAATGAACGTGCAAATGAGGAAAACGTGCTATCAAGGAACGTCCTAACGAGAGTCCCCTGTGTACTGTGAAAGGTTATGTTGAGACTGACTCATTGTGATGTAAATGCTGATTATGATTGGATAATTTAAAAATTTACTGTCAAATATGGTCTAATGGGTAAATCATGAATCTGATATTCTTGCCATGACTTTTTTTAAAAAGACATATTAAGATTATGACTTTATTTTTGTTTGTAAATGCCTTTCACACACATATCTTGCAATATTTTACAATGAAATATATTAGGGATGGACGGACCCAGGATTTTTTTGGATCTGTATCTGAACCGGATCCTTGATTTCAGATGTCGGATCCTTTGGATATTTTTGGATCCTAGTGTATTTTTTAATAGAAAGCTAGGAAACAATGTTATTAAAGTAGTTTGCACATGTAAACACATATTTTAGAACTCTTATGAGCTGTGGATGAGGCTGATGAAATAGATGCGTCCCTGACTCAGTATTGACAGCTAATTCCCCCACGTGCCCCTCTTACAGCTCCCTAGGCTGTAGCGCCCTCTTGCTCAAGATGAGAAAACGTCATGTCAAGACAAAATTCATGAGTGCGGGATACATTCTGCGAGAACGATATTAGAGTCAACTGAGAAGATCGATCCTTCGCCTTAAGTAAACTATGGATGTTATCACTATCAATTTGCTATGTTCATTGTTTATCTGCATCATAAATTTTTAGAGATGATTCGGAAGTAAGACGAAAGCCAAAAGATGCCCTGCAACTAGTGATATACATGTACAGTGACTCCGCAAAATATAAGAAAGAAAAAAAATTGACCGGACAAGGATTCAAACCCGCGCCACGTTACGAGGATTACTGGTCCAGTGCCTCTAACCACTACGCCACGGCTTCAGTTGGTAGACCTCCGCGTAGTGAAGGATTTATACGGAGGGAAATTCTTTAGTTGCGTTTTTCTCTCGAACTAGGGCCCTAATGGAAGAAAGCCGTGACACATTTCCAGCATTTTCTGTATAGTTTCAGAAAATAATTGCGTCATTTGGATCCCTAACATCAATCACACGATGTCTCCTTGTGAGTTCAAATAACTGGCCTCTTGAGTTACTCGTAATTATATACAATAAACAAGTGGTTTATAATATTACCATTAATTTGTTTCCATAAAATAGAAGAAATATTGTGTATTATATTACAATATAAGAAAAATAGTCAGATTCTAAAGAGAATTGGGAATTTATTTTTTAAAACCTAATTTCCTCTCTTAAAACTAACGAGGGCAAAGCTGTGATGGAGGATGCTACTAATTGGTAGAGGTCCGTGAAAGTGTTTTTATTTTTTGCTAAAATTCGTTTTAAAACTATGCGACTTCGGTGTTATAGAAAATCTAGGCGGTGTTATTATAATGTTACAATTTTTGCAAAACCAAATGAAGGAAATGGTTCAAGTTGTGTTAATATTATAGAATGAGCAAGAAAAGGTGAACCGTGAACATTTCACTTGAATAATTGTCTTTGTGAGGAAGACTAGAGCAAAAATTGACCAAATGGTACTGAAATTTGTTTATAATTTCATTGTATTAATTTAGACCAATGTGAAGAGAAAAATGCTTTTCAGTGAAGTCTGTCATTTAAAACAAATGCTTGCCAGGGGCAGATCTGCAAAACAAATAAAAAACCGAAAAATACCAGGAAAATGCAACCATGGTGAGGATTTCAGCATCATCTGGCTTCAGGCTTCTCCTGCGATCAGATACCACCACACAATATTGTGATATTGATCGTTCTTCATCTACAGGTGCCGAGGTAAGGTAGGTAGCAGGTAGATGCAACAAAATCGCTTAGTATTGTATACAGCTGTTGCCAATCGGTGAAGAAAGGCAGTGCAAGAAGCACGCATAACTAAACACAATCGGAAACAAAGAAACTTTAACTGGGGGTGTGTCGAAATGATATTTTTTGCATTGAAGCACAGTGGAGCGCCGACTATCCGACGATCTGTCCGCTAATAAGTAGCACCCCCACTCCTATCCTTTCTGTTCCTTCCCTCCCTTCCCCCAACTGCTAGCGCTTCCGTTCCCAGCCAGTGGCCGTGTTTTAGTCGACAAAATTGCTACATTAGGCCCACACTTAAGGCTTTCCTGCAACAAGTTATCCATTTATGCTGTCTACTGCATCGCGGTGAGTCACCGGAATTACTATGCTCGGCATTGACGCGTGCCGGGCGCGTGAGCATATATTTCCGCTCTTCCGCATCCATGTTAAATTTCTTTCAGCACATTATTGATTCAGAAGATTTAATTATTTAGGAAAAAAAGTGCGTAATTCTAGATATTTCCAAGAATTTCAGGATTGATAAATGTGAATCAGAGAGAGAGGCGGTGATTAATTTAACGGCAAATTCTGGCGGAGACATCACTACAGTGCACAATATTATGCGAATGCGATATGCGAGCGACAAAACAAGCCAATTGACCTTTGAATCGTAATGAGATAGAGCGAATGAACGTCAGCAGCTTTAAACTATGAAGGCTTAGGCTTTAATCAATTATGACTAGGGATAGGAATTTTTCAGTGGTTTGAGAGGGAGAAAAGCAGTACTTTGAAATTAGGAATTTGGTACTTTCAACAAGACATTTCGGTGTTTTCACAGTGACAACAAATTTATATATATTCACATAAAATACCGATACTTCAAAGCCTAGAAAAGGGTCACTTATACTACAGTTTAACCCAATATGATCTGGGTTACTATGCGACACTTCCCCTTCTAGCCATGTTATAACTGAAGACAATCATCTCGGTGGCGGAACCAGGAAAAGTGACACTAAATTTAAAAATAAAATTGAATACATTTCATAATTGACATGTAACTTAAGAGAATCTCCATTCTTGTGAAAGTTTTCTGCAGTTACGTGCTCCGAAGATTTTAAATGTTTTCCAATTGAGTCTTTCCCAAGCAACCTGACAATTGTAGAATTTGTAAATGACTGTACGTTTATCGATACAATAAAATCCATCTTTTTGATACTGGAGAGGCTGGTCTCCTGTGCTTAATTTTGCATTTGGCATCTCAATAACTGGTCAAAATCACTTGAAAGCACAGAAAACAGGAATAAAACTAGGATATTTAACAATTGTCACAGGAAACCAAACAGTAATTTGACGGAATTGGCCAAAAACTAGAGATTCAATCAATAAAATCAATCTTGGAGCCACGCAATAAATAAATATATCGACAATTATATTGATGTCGTAGTTGGTCTTGATTGGTGCTTTCAAGCTAACTACGCAACCATTGCAATGGAACAACCCCATTGCAATAAGGTAGTTAACTATGATGCGAAATTGCAATTTAATTCACGAATTCGGTAGATGGATTGGAAAATAGATTTTTGGTGGAGACAAAATTCTTCTATATTCAGCCACTCACTCTTAAATCAAAATTAAAAATTTTCAAAACTTGCCGCCCACTCAAAAAGTTCGTGTGGTCATCAGAGATCCGGTTCAGTTACTTATTCGCTCAGTGGAAAGTGAGGGAAGGGGAATGCTGCATAGCACCCAGCGTGATTGGACGGAGTAGCGAGTGTCTTCAAAACTTTTCATGTTGGTTTTTTTTACGTGAAAGAGTTAAGAACCCCGATTTTTCGCCACCGATAATTCGAAAAGCTGGATCAAAAAACGGAAAAATACATGTCTCTTTATTTTTCAAACTCTATCAGAATTGGCATTAAAAAAAACACTTGGCGTACAAGCCCATTGAAATGAAACAGCTCAAAGCGGCTATTCACGCACGCGCAGTCCGTCTCGTCTTCAAATCCATATTAGAGTGTAATTAACAAATCAGAACAAAATAAAAAAAATCGGAAAAATACGTATCTCTTTCGTTTTCTAGCTATAATTAGCATTTAAAATCTCTTGGTGAACGATCCCATTGAAATGAAACAACTCAAAGCGGCTATTTACGCATGCGCAGTCCGTCTTATCTTCAAAACCATAGAAGTGTTATGAACAAATCAGACCAAAATAAAAAAGCGGAAAAATACGTTTCTCTTTAGTTTTCAAACTATATTTGGCATTAAAAAACTCTTGGTAAACCAGCCCATTGAAAGGAAACAACTCAAAGGCAAACGGCTATTTACACATGCGCAGTCCGTCTCGTCTTCAAATCTGTAGCACAGGGATTTCCAAATTACGTTCCGCGGAAGGCTAATGGGTGTTCCGAGTAACCTATAATGGCTTAATATGCTGCTACCTAAATGCAATGGTTTAACATATGCGAAGTCCACAAGGTGTTCCGTAAAAATTTCAGGATTTACGAAGTGTTCTATCGGAGGAAAACTTTGGGAAACCCTGCTGTAGCAGATTACTTCGAATAAATGCGCATATTGCTTTTCCTTTGTTCGACTCACCTCGGAGCGAAGAGCTACCGATCATAGATGCCGATCGATGGTTATTCCACTAATTGTAAATAGAATACCGCAGCGTGACGAGCTGAGTATTGCCGGTTATCGCCGTAAATCGAAAGCACCCGATGTCATCCTCCCGCGATTGTTATCGTAATGGAATACGTATCGTATCGGTTATGCTACGATGAACTGCAAACTACCGGAATATTTGCACCCGAGTTCGATGAAATCGAATTGAGAGCATTTGCTTGCAATTTTAATGTTTTTCATGCGTTTGAAATGTACTTTCAACCATTTTCTCATAAAAAATGAAAATTCGCATTTTGGGGCACAATTCGCGACACTTCGCGAGTTGAAAAGTCATTTCCCCAGTCAGTATGGAGTATATTTTAACTAATTACCACTCCTAGGGCATTTTTTGTCAAAATTCGTGATCGCGAAATTTTCCTATCCCTAATTATGACTCTTTACGTGTGATATTTTCACTTATTCACGTAAAATTTGCGAAAAAGGCGAAATTTCGTTTTATTTTTCCGATTTCGCGATATTTTGCATTATTTCGCGTTATTTCGCGATATCGCGTCTCGTCTTTCATCTCTTACTTGAGTTGAAAATAATCAAAATCAATCTTCAATTCCTCACTATGCATGAATGCATTTATGTATTCACTTTGCGTCAATTTTAATGTGCTAAAATATGAAATTCCACTTGTGGATTTTGGTGCAGGTTCTTTTTCGTTCCGGTTCCAAGCTCAATAGCCAAGAAAGGAACTGAATCCTAGTTAAAAATGAGGCCTTATTATCTTGGTAGCATTTTATTAATGATTTACCTTTAATCAAGAATAGAATACAGGTAAAATCAGTCCTTTTCGCAGATGAAACAACTTTCTTAATATCAGCAAAAAATATTGGAGAATTGCATTACTATTGTCAAAACATACTAGATTTAGTCTGGAATTAGTGTCTCTCTAATAAACTGATGTTAAATAGTGCAAAAACTCAAGTAATTTTATTTAATCAAGATTATAGCAATGAGTTTGGCACTTTCCCTTAAGTTTAACCAAAAGTAATAGATTCTTAGGATTACAAATTGGAAGTACTGGGAATTGGTCTTTGCATTGGTCAGAATTGTGTTCAAAATTGTCCAGAGTCTTATATAGTGTGAGGCTACTCAAGAATCCTTATCCCATGAGGAATTTATCATTGCAATTTCATAAGTAGAGTAGCATATGGCATTATATTTTGGGGATCAACTGTGGACTGTTGGACAAAATATTCAAGTTTCAAAAAAAGGCTGTAAGATGTATCATGGGGAAATCTAATACTTATTAATACAGACCTTTATTTAAAGAATTAAATTTGCTTACAGTGCCGGGTATATATATGTACCAACTATGTGTTCTGATTAAGGAGAATCTTCATGACTTGCGTGTAAATAGTGATGTACATACATAACCACCTAACAAGGTCTCATTACAATGTTCACGTTACCTTGCACAAAAAACGCCAAACATCAAAAAGCCCCATGGCCATAGGAACAAAAATGTTTAATTTACTGCCAGCTGGTGTTAATTCAATCAACTGTATGAGAGAATACAAACTCTCTTTTAAAAAAATCCTAATAGAAAAGTGTTATTGTAATGTGAATGAATTTTTAAACGAAAAAAGATTAGTTGAACCATTATAACTATTTTTTTTATGTGCGAAGTCTATATTTTGACGTGTCTTATATCTATGTAGTGTTAACTCATATGATCCTTGGACAAATAAAGGTTTATTATTTATTATTATTATTTACAATGATCTAACCCAATTTAGTTGTGTGTGATACTGTTTTCCTTAGTACTGCCAGTTTGTCTACAGTTGGATGAGGAAGGTGGTGTCGGACACAGAGAAACTTTTATAACAATTTGGAATCATTTTACCTCAGACAGTTGAAGCAGTCCTTATTTGATCACAATGAATGCAGTTAATTCTACCATATCATATATGGAGGACTGGGAAAGTGTCAGCTAAAATGATTCTGCAATATTGTTGTTAAAGCTTTGCGGTGTCTTATTTCACTCCCATTGTTTGACTTGAGGAGGTCCGATGGTTGTTGTTGTTAAGTTCAGATTAACAGTGTGTGGTATTGATTTTTTAATGCTCTTTTGTAATTATTTTGACTGTAATTTGTGGTATATAAGCCCCTCTTTTATCTCTTTTTCTCAGTTGAAACCATGTATACACATGATGGAAACACCTCAGACCTAACTGATGGCCGCGAAATAGTTCTGATTGGGAGTCGAAAAGAAGGAGAGGTGAGTGTTGGATTGTGTAATGATTATTACAAGTAAGTACAGTACACCCTCGCTGATCTAGACTATATGGGGATAGGGCTTGTCCGGATCACACGAAGTCTGGATTATTAGGAGATTTCTCAAAATTATCATTTAGAGACTCATTTTTTTTAGAGAATTTTCGGTCATCAATGACGTTTAATTACTTTTCATGATGCTTCTTGCCTTTCCATTTAAAAATAGTGGTATGTATACGACTATCATATGTGAAGAAAATGTTACAGGTCATTCCCGATTAGTAAGGACAAATATTAAATTTTTAGTATCTTGTAACAAAACAATGGTAATGCATTCGCAGCAATTGTCAATGTAGTATGATTCTATTGTGAGAGCATTAAATACAAATTCATCGGGAAAACAATAATTGCCCTGAGATTTGGAATTTTTTATGTGCCTGACAGTTGATTATTGTGTCAGTAGAGTATTGACGCATTAATCATTCACTCAGTGACATAGCCTGGACTTCATTTTAGGGAGTCCATGTTGAGTATTACCGGGTAGTATACCAGGTGGACTTCTGAAAGACCCACAACATCAAACCCACATTTTTTATGTACATATGTATTTAAAAATTACAAGCATTTATTTTTAAAGTTTTTCAAACTGAAGAATAAATGGATTCAAAATTATTTGTTAAAAAGTAAATTTGTCTTTTCATGCCCTTTTCTTTATATAAATTCAAAATTTCAGGGAAGTCCAGACCCCATGCCCCTCTGGCTATGTCACTGGTGCCACTGTATGCCCAGCTTCTGACGTACATACCCAGACTTGTCGCACGATTGAAAATGCGATAACATTCACGGGGTCGCCTATGGTTGCTATTTTTCTATTTGAATTCACAATCTAAAGTCTTTGTAGAGTTTCATGGCAATAATAACTTCTCTTAAGTTGGCCTATAAATAATTGATCTTGAATGATGTGGTAGTGATGCCATATTGTGACCCTATTATAAACAACCTGCACTACATGCCGGAGGCCCATGAGGATTATGTGGGGGTCTGGATCATGCAGGTCGGGATTAGTGAGGGTCTACTGTCTTGTCTTTATGTCATTTGTTATGTTGAGAACACATGTAAACATTTTTTTTTCATGATTCATTCACCCATAATTCCTGGGACGTGTTATGCTCTGGATTTTCAATATTCCCTTGTTTAGACAGCTTCTAATGTGCCTTATGATGATAAAATAAGTATCAGTTCCTCATTAAATGTGCGTCTATACTTTGTTATGAGACATATGGTGAGAAGAGTTATGTGAAAAATAATGCTGAATAACAAGCTACTCGACGGTTAATGTACGATTCTGTGCTCCGCTCACATTAATAAATTTATGTTCACGACCTGTTTAATAAGGGTTAAGGCAACGATTTAAATCAACCAAAATAACGGCTGCCCTCGATTCATTCGAGAATCAGCCACATCAACCTGGTATTGGCTCTGGAGGCACCCAAAAGAACAACCACCCCCGACCCCAACTAATGGAAGCCACCCGGGTTGAAGCGAACCGGAATGAGGGTAGAAAAACAATGATGAGACGAAGGAGTGATCTTCTCGGATTACTCCGATCTCTATCTCGCAGGATGGGTCTGAAGCAGATGAATGTCTTCATGTTCTGGAATAAGAGGCAACAGTATCTTGAGCGACAAAAGTCTTGGGCCGAAACAGGTTTTGGCCCATAAATTTGACTCGATGGAAGGACCTGTTTAGCCCATAAATGGGACTGGTGCTAGAACTGCCGTACCAAGCAGTCCACAGATTTCCAGAAAAGCCAGAATTAGCAGGCAATGCCTTTTAAAGAGCGAGCCTTGGAGTAGCAGGACAGGACCCCAGGATGATGCCAGGTGGTGTCAAGAAATCACCCCAGCCAAATTATGAGCCAAGAGAGGGAAGGAGATATCAGCCTCTGCTCATCACTGAGAGATTTACCTCCGCTTCTGAGAAGGGTACCCCGAAAAAAGTATCCTGTGTCGGCAGGTGGGGGGAGAGCAAGATAAGAGGTGAAGAGGAACAACTCGGCTGAATCGGAGGACCAGGTTGGATGCCATAATGGTGCCGAAAGTGAAAGTATAGCACCCATAGGGCTGCGTTGTGCCGAGCTAAATACGTTGACTTGGCGTAATAGCTACAGCCGGAGAGGAGGTGACTCAATGTCTCCGGCTGGGCTCAGCACGCCCTACATCTCGTGTCCGCAACCTCCGCCTTGAATATAATGCGGCGATACGCGAGTGTGTTTATGACACCATCCTGGCACGCGAGGACAAAATCTTGGGTCTCGGACTTCAGATCAGCGGAGCGTAAGAAGGCAAACGTCAGCTCCTTTGATAAGCCATGCTTTTCGATGTTTCGATAGAAACCTCCATGCATGGGCTTATCGATATGTGCCTTGAGAAAGGCCTTCTGCTAGGCTTTTTTTATTTCAAGCTTGAGGACATCTGCCTTCAATGACGAGGTGGTCGTGTTATTGTCGCTTCCGTCGGATGACGGGTCGAAGTCGAGACCGGTTTCGTCCGCTGCCGTCTTTGCCGCCTGGAAGAGAAACGCCCCTGCTCCCGCACTCTCGTATTCTCTTACGAGATTAAGCAGGGGGTCCCTGCTTTTCAACACTCAGCAAGCTGTACCCAGGACAACTCTGTTGTGGAGATACTCCAGACTCAATAGTCCTCTACTACATACATTGCGAGGGAGATACAATCTGGCGACGGAAGATTTCGGATGAAGACTTCTATAGATGGTCATAATCTTCCTCATTCCCCTATCGAGGTTCTGCAACTCGTTGACGTTCCACTTTATTATTATTACTAAAAAAGACTCCTGTTGCATGCATTTCGGTAATCCTGGTGACCATCCGTGATACACAATTTATATTTAGTGAGATGCATATTTTGTGCGATTGAACAATATACATTTGCCAAACCAAAAAAACAGTGAACCCAACCACACGTTAAACCTCTCATTCCAACATTTCATAAACGAATAGATAAACTTATTTAATAAGGGATTAAAACATGGTTTACCGTATAAGTCACCCCCTATACAAGATCTTTTGGTAGACATAGAGTCTGGCATTAAAAATCTTAGTGAGGCCAAGAAACAGTTAGTGAGACATGCTTGCCAAATGAAAATAGAAAAAAAACGTGACCAAACTGGATGATTCACATTTCCGAGAACACACAACCATGTTTTACAAGACAACAAAGCAAAAGACTGTCACTAATTAAAGTCAGATAAAGGAAACACCACAGTCATCATAGGTAAATGCAATTACACTGAACGAACTGAGAATACCATAACTAATGTTCCATGCATGCATGTCCAAAAAAATCCCATTAACAAAAAACAAGATTAAAATCTTCTCCCCGTGGATGGTCACCTAGGTGATCAAAATGCATGCATAGGAGTCTTTTTCCTTTGCTTATATTGACAATTTGGATTAATTTTTTAATTTAATTTGTCACTTGCTCTCCTCTTTAACTGGTACATAACTGTTTTTTCGGTTAAATTCAGACAAAGGATGTAACCAATGTCAACAGCATTTGAAGGGTAATAATTATGATAGATGATAAAATGGAGGCTTATGTAGGAATGAAGCTGATAGGAGAGTGGTGTGGCAAGCTGCAGTAAACCAGTTTTCAGATTGATGACTGCTGGTGATGACGTCTTGCTAGTTCACCTATTTGTTCGTCGTTTCTTAATTTTGGAGCAAGTGAAAGCATAATTGTTATTCATATAATTTTCAGGATGCAGCAATGATGCAGAGGAAGATTGAATTGTTATTGGCAGCAGCAGAGAGCAGGGAACAAGGGATGGAGATGCAGCCCCTTTACATCTGCGACTCATCCCTTGACGGTGCCGAAGGACAGATATTCATGACTCAGGATGATCATCAAATCTTTGTGGTCCAGAATGTCATGGATGATGATGAAGGGCAGACTGAAACTGTGGTGACCACGTGAATAAATACTGATTCCATCATTGATAATTACAGTGAGCGACCAGTCAACTGCTCCATGACCCTTTACAGTGATTGGAGATAAAGTGTCAGTCAGTGATATTAGTATATAGTTCTCATTTTTCATACCATATTTGGTCAAGAATTGTGTGCGATTCTTGACAAGAGATCTGATTGATGTCAGAGTCAGATTCATTAACTGCATAGTTAGCCTCTACCGGATTCGTGTGGTGAGTCTATAAAATTCAGTTTTCATTAGTGAAGATAAGAGACATTCCCTTCTTGTTTCTGTCATCTTTTATTGTATTATGCACCATTTAAGATCTATTTAAAGCAATAATAAGCCATTCCTTGCATGCCGAGAAAATTCATGGTATTTTACAGAACATTATTCGTACTATGCATACTATCCAAAACAGTTTATCAATGTACTTCCCTCTACTTTTTATCTTTTGGAAAATTAAAATTTGTCCAGCATGATTTACATTATTTTTACATTGTTCTGGTATCCTTTTTTTCAAGCTACATTGAATTGAAATTCTCATAAAAATGGATGATCTTTCATCTTGGTCCACTTTGAATCATGATTATGCCATTATAACATGATCCTGTGTATACTTTTTCATGTGTGAAACCCATAAATCCACATCTTTTAAATTTTTTAAGTATGTGAAGTTTGATAAGAAATTAGTTAACGCTTTAGCTATGTTAAATCTATGGAAAGTACATACTTTATAGAGGCAAGTTTTGTCTTTCAAAAAATAGTATGAAGACGTTTGTTTAAAAAAAATGTCTTGAGTTATCTTTTGCCATATACTGTTACAATAATCAGCTTCTTTTAACTTCCAACTGCTGTCTTGATGTTTATTCTTTTCCATCATCTTCCCTGCTTGCCTTATATTTTCTTTGATGGACACACTGCATATTCATTCAGTAAGTATCTTCTTTGTTAACTGTTTTTTACTTCACTCTTTGTCACAAATGTTTTCTCAGGGAGAAAGTGGATGAAATAATATGAAAATACATATAGCAGTTAGTTTGGATTCGGGTTTGTGAGGACTAGTATGCGACGGTTGTATTGGTCAAAAACCTCTAATTGTATCCTACACACCAGGTTCGGATGTTAGATGGAGACAGGGACGGCAATGATGGACAGAAAATGAGGAATTTTCCATTATTTTGAATGTTTTGTAGATATGTATGCTTTTTATTGTGGTCTTAGCTTTTACAATGTGACTGCGTGCTCCACTTCTTCACTTTTACATATGTATTTTTTTATTAACCTGAGAAATTGTTCAAAGTTGAGTCTCTGGGGCCCAAGTCTATAACTTAGTTTTCTCCCGAAAACGGGAGCTTCGGAGGGAGAAAGAAGAAACACGAAGCACTCCGAGAGTACGAGTCGGCCGACCCAAGTCTGTAACTCTGGTGAAGCACCTTCCAGCGCCCCAGATGGGAGACAAGATACAGGCAGTCCCCGAGTTACATAAGCCTCGACTTACGTAAATCCGTACTCACGTAAGTGGGAACCTTACCCAAAAAATACAAGAATAACGAAAATTACGGTTATGAAGGATGATTGCCTACTTTCCAGGATCGCATGTGCTGGAATGCTAGTAAGAGCTGGCCTTTCTGAGAGGATTGAGACTGGTAAATTGGTCTGCTAAGCAGTTGTAAGTTAGCAGTGAGATACTGTGATTTTGCACACAGGTGTAGTTGTTTAATTCGTAGTTATGATAGTATGCATTTTGATAAGAAATTTATGAGGTGCAACTTTCAGGCCATTTAAACATTTTGATTAATAAAATTAAGGAAACATAAATGTTATAGTTGTTATAATTTGTTATGAGATAATGACTAAACGAAGTTCGTGATGAAGTCCTTTATAATGAAACATTAATGAGAAACTCAAAATCAATCTCAACTTGAAGCATGGCAATTACACAGAACGAAGGCTTACTAAGTAGATTTATGAAGGGAACTTCATAAACAAAAGAATCAACAGAAAGCGAAAGTTTAATACCAACCTATGAATTTCTCACTACAGTAAGTCCTCGGCTTACGCAGATCCGAGTTACATGGATCCGGATTTACGTGAATGTTCAGTTAAGTGGGGTTCACATGGATGGAAAAAATTGTGGAAATGCAGAGACAGAAAAGCAGAAAGCCAATCATGAGTTGGCTGAGATAAAAGGGGCGGAGCTAAAGCCGGCAGCTGGATTCCAACGGATGGAAAACGACACGGAAAGCAGAATACGGTAAAGCGGATAGCCAATCACTGGTCACCGAAATGCGAAGAGGAGGAGCTTGGAGGAGCTTTATCCGGCCCGTGGATCGGGTGGATAGGATTTTTTGATATTTTCCGCATTCCGCGCGTGGAATGTGACGTCAAAACAAATGAACAGTTACATCCGCCATGGTTGTGGGAAAACAATTCAAAATCTCGGAACCAAGAAGTCTATTATATATAAACCCTTTGCATATTATATGCACTTTTAGTGACGTAAATTATAATTTAATGTTAATTCAAAAATAATGACCTTAATTACTTATTACCACACACTTCTACTCATTTAACTTTTTCTCCGTCGAGTAATTACACACCGAAGTAAATCAATTAATTGTTCCCGAAAATACAAATGACCTATAATTATATATCTTTTATTACAGAGAATGATATACATTCTTGAATATTTTTTTCATTTATTTTACTCTTCATCGCTTCAGAATCAGGCGTTGATATTCAGTAAATGCTTCTAGATGAGAAATTGAACACCCACCATGTTTACTTTCCCTTTTTTGCCGTTCCGTTTGTATACGCTTCCCACTTTCTCATCCTTCCTCCCCATTCCACTTCAATAAATGCTAGGCGTAATTTCATTTGAGCGTTTCCTTTTTATCTTTAAACGGCTGGTGTCCTAACACCCCCTGCCACACGCCTATTGAGGCAGCTTGCGGGGTAATATGTAGATGTAGATGTAGATTCCTCTATTCTGCTCGTCCTCTTTCTGTCTCTGCACTCAGCTTTCCACGTCGCTTTTCGTCCTTGTGTCAATTCGCCTGTTCCGCCGGCCGAAGCTCCGCCCCTTCGTTTGCCTCTGATCTGTGACTGGCTTTCCGTTTTTCCATTTCTGCGACTTTTTCCGCCCCATGTGAACCGAGGTTTAGGCCGGTGACATGCTTGCGTTTTCTCCGTGTCTCTGTTGCCGCAACAGATACACCGGGTGACTACCTGCGACTCAGTGTCAAGTGCGCAAGAGTTGATGCCTAACTACGGGCATTCGGAATGCCCACTCTACTAACACGGCACGATAAGCAGCAACAGGTCCGCCAGTCCTCGGTAAGGGGAGTGTACATTGGCCATTTGTCGTGTCGTGCCATAAACACGACATGCAGTGCTTTCAAATCTGTCGTATGTCGCAAGCATGGATGTGAAAATCTATGTGTTTGACCTTTTACGAGCTGTCGCTGCATATCTGTCACTGCATATCTGTCGCAGACCATGCACAGAGGAAGGTTGGACTCCAACTGATGGCTAAGAAGCACTTAAGAGCGTTGCAGCGTATGCCTGGCCCTGCCACCAAGTCATGAAACCTATGGGGGTAAGGGACCGCCACCGTGCACCTCCAGATGGGAGACACAAAGCCTGCTCGAATGGTCCCCAGCACTGAACGTGTTAATTGCATCTACAAACTTCACTCCTTTATTTTTGTAAGCTTTACATTGATGGACAGTTTAAAGGGCATTCGAGTTTTCAGTTATCTTATACGTATCGCTGTATCTCACTTGGGTAATACTTCAATGAAATATCATATTTTCGTTAACATTATAACAATTAACATACAATTATAGCTATCATTCAGGCCATTCCAATCCACTGTAGTAGCACAGGTAGCACGTATGATTTAAGTGGATGCATATCGGTTGTCAGTTGGATATGTCATGCTGTGTACACGGAAGAACGGGCATTACAGCGAATATGTTCTGTCATGTATTTGTTCTTATATTCCAAATCGTCCGTGTGTGTGACTACTTCTCATGTATTATTTTACACCACTGACACTAGGGAAAGTATTGTCATCCATTAACTTGCTCCAATGACAAAGAGAAGGCATTTTTGTAGCTGTTCTTGTTACGCTTACATTTCAAGATGCATTTTGATTTAATTCAAATTTCGGCTTGAACGCCGCAATATAAGTATGAAATTTCGATACTGATTTACTCCTAATTTACACTGTATTGACTGGAACGACTTTAGCATATACCACGGCATATACACTTAATGCGTGGTCAGATTATGCTGACCGTCATTTCCCCACAATTAAGGAACTCCCACTTGGTGTTAGATATTTTACTTATGGAGTGATGATAGTGTGATACATATTTGTTATCCTGATAATATAAGTGAAAATCATCGGCAACTTTCCTTTTAAAAAAGCAGCGTGTTTTACGTGTTACTGTAGCCAAGCATTGGATATTTCACACAAATTGTGTGGCATGTTACTCGAACTTTGGATGCTACTTTTTAAATATGTACCGTGTTATATTGACGTGTGTTGTCGAGTGGTTAAGCTGATTAATATCAGTGAAACATTGTGCAACTGATGGCTGTTACTGTTTTCAATATTGTCAATCATCCATTTGTCATGTAAGTATAGCCCATTAAATAAATGTGTTCATTAATCAAATTACATATTAGATACTTCTTCTTCTTCCACAGCTCTACAGCCCGGTGTGGGACTTTGCTTCCTCAGTTATATGCCCCCAGTCGGCTCTCCTTTTTGCTTTTTCTCTCCATCTTCCAATCCCCAATGTCTTCAGGTCCTCTTCAACATCTTGCAGCCATCTTTTGCATGGTCTTTCTCTCCTCCTACTTCCTTCCATCCTGCTATTTATTAACAATTTGGGCATTCTATACTCTTCCATCCTTTCAACATGGCCCAACCATGACAGTCGCAATGACTTCGAGAACCTAACTATATCCTTCTCTTCCAATATTTCATTTATTTCATAGTTCATTATTATTCTCCATGTTTCTCCTTCTTTTACTGGACCATAGATTCTGTTGAAAGTGAGGTGAGCAACTTAACATACGCAAACATGATGCGCACTCGGAAATATCATCGCTCATTTTTTTTTGGCGCGATCTTTAAGTTGTTTCGTATCTAATTACATTAAGAAAGAGAAAAGGGTTAATTGTTGTTGCAAGAAGAAAGAAATAAAGATAAGATAGTTAATCTTTCTTTTAATTACGAAGGAATTTAATAGGTTATGGGCCCAGGACGTCGCCACTAACTAGAAAAGAAATATACATCGGAATATTAAGAGTAATCACGATGGAAAACCAAGAAGAATGATATAAAATTCCCTTGTTCAATGGCACAAATTATGAAAATTGGAAATACAGAATGGAATGTCTGCTTGATGAAAAGGAACTTTTGGATTTAGCCTTGAATCGTATTATACTGGAAGAAGAGCAAGGAAAGGAATCGCCATCACAGAAAACGGCTTGAATGGAAAGAAATAAAACGTTGCTTAAGAAAGACAAAAAATGCAAGAACACGATCATCACCAAAATTGCAGAGAGTCACCTGGGCTATGCGATGGGAAAAGATACGGCATATGGTATTTGGAAAGTTTACGAGGAAACTTATCAAAGGAAAAGTATAACCTCCAGGATAACCGTAATGAAGCAACTCTTGTCACTAGCATTGAAGTTCAAACCGTCTCAAGAAGGAATCAATGACCACTTCTTAAAAATAGACAAGCTATTGAGGAAATTAGAATCAGCCGGAACTAAGCTCAATGAAGAGGAAAAATGTGTCTATCTACTAATGACAATGTCAGTAGAATATGATGGAGTAAGTACTGCCATTGAAACGATTTGCTCAGGAAATATAACTGTATCTTTTGTTAAAAGTAGGCTCCTGGAAGAAAGCAGCAAAATAGCTCTGCGAACCCAGAAACCAAAACAGAATTCCCAGCCTCAAGTAGCATTTGCTTCGAACTCTAGTCACAGAGGAAGATGTGGTTTCAGAGGGAGAGGAAGAATAAGTAACAGTGGAATTGGAAGAGGGAATAAGCAGAGTGAAGCATCAAATTCATCAAGTAATGCTTCTCCAGTTAACAAATTTCCCTGTCATAACTGTGGTAAATTAGGACATTGGCGTTCTGACTGTCCTAAGCTGTATCGAAAAGAAGCACAAGTAAGTGAACAGGAATGTAATCAGGAGGAAGACTCTGATTGTTTTGGCTACAGCTTTCAGTGTAACAGATTGGAAGATCTGAAAAGTGATGAATGTCTTGTGAAAGAAATTACTGCCCTGAAAAGTATAGAATGTGCTGAGAATGGGAATATTATTTGGTATGCTGACTCTGGAGCATCTGATCACCAAACATATCAGAAGGAATTACTACTTAATTTTAAGTCCTTTGAGACTCCAACCATCATTCAAATCGCCAAGAAAGGTATAAATATGAAATGCTTAGGAAAAGGCAACATAAAACTGGAAAATGACAAAGGAACACCAATAAATATGAATAATGTTCTTTATGTACCTGACCTACGAGTCAATCTTTTGTCCATTAGCACCTTGGAAAGACAAGGCTTCAAAATTATTTTCGGAGATGAAAAGGTGCAAGTTCAAATGAATGGGAAAATTGTCATAGAAGGAATCAGGGTTGGAAAGATGTATTGCTTGCAGATGATGAGAAATCCCACTGCTTACCTAAGTGCTTCAGCAGAGGACTTATGGCACAAGCGACTTGGCCATATTTCTCAGTCTGGTCTTCAAAAGCTGAAGAAATTAGTGGATGGAATTACTGATGAACAACCCAAGGAAAGATGTGAAACATGTATTGAAGGGAAACAGATAAAGCAACCACACCATCAAGAAAGAACAAGAGCAACCAGACCACTCCAATTGATACACAGTGATGTTTGTGACCCAATCAAGCCAATGGCTTACAATGAAGGAAAGTATATACTGTCCTTTGTTGATGACTATACTCACTTCACTGTAATTTATGTATTGCAAGGGAAGAGTGAAGTATTCAAGTATTTCAAAATCTATGAAGCCATGGCCACATCTCATTTCAATTTAAATATTAGTAGATTTCGCTGTGACAATGGAGGAGAATATGTGTCCACTGAAATGAAGGAATATTTTGAAGAAAAGGGAGTCCAAGTGGAATATACCAATCGCTACACCCCAGAACAGAATGGAGTAGCCGAAAGGTTCAACAGAACATTACTGGAAAAGGCAAGATGCATGATTTTGAGTTCTGGACTACCCAAGAATTTATGGCCTGAAGCTGTGCTGGCAGCTGTATATATATTGAATAGATGTCCCACATCTGCCTTAACACTAGAATGACGGGGGACGGTCAATTGACCGTTCGCGTTTTTCTTTCGCGTACCATTTCGTTATCTTTTGATTTATGAGGCTGAGTTTTTTCGACTTTTAATATTTTGGAACAAATAATGCGAAAATGAAGTTTTTTTGGGGGGGTATGCTTCAGGTCAAGAGCAATGCCAGCTTTTACCTATAATGACCGCGAGCGGTCAATTGACCGTTCTTGCATTTTATACCGTTATTTAGATCTCTTTGTCGATTCTTGGTGCCAATTGAGCCAAATATAATAGCGTACACCTTATCACAAACGCTCACCACTAAAGTTTGACTCTCATGTCTTCACAAGAGTTCTTACATATGATTTTACCGTTTATGTGAAGGAGAGGCATATTAGCAAAACCAGAGTATGTTGCGTCGTAAAGAGTCGCTACTAAACATTTTATGGGCAGTGGTGATCACTTATTTAGCTGAAATGCGCTGTTATGTTTGTGCGTACCTGCTGGCAGCCAAGCCTGGCGCCACCGCACCCCGCTGTCCCTGTCTGCCGTGTAGCCTGTAGGGCTGACCGTGAGAGCCCGGGGAAGACCTTTCCGCGGCATGTTACAATACGCGACGGTATGCGAAACGCTCCATGGAGAACGGCTCCCCTCTTTCTAGTTTGCAGTTGTTTGTTTGTGAACCTATACTTAGGCTCATAAAAATGAATAGAAAATGAGGCGCGTCGCGTAAAAGGCGATGACAACAGGTCTATATCTTTGGAGGAACTTGACGCTTTTATTTTCATACTGTACGCACGCAGGGCGTATTGCCCAAGGGGATTACATATCCATTCGTTGTGGGACGAAAAATGGATGCCCGCTTCCTTCTCCAAAACAATGGGAAGAAATAGGTTCAAGGAAATCATAAAATTTCTAAGGTTCAATGTAAAGTCAACCAGGCTTCAACGGAAGAGAACTGACAAATATTTCCTCGCATCTAAGATGTGGGACAAGTTCATAGACAACTGTATCGCCTGCTATAACCCTACTGAGAACATTACTATAGACGAAAAATTGTTCCCATTCAAGTGTAGATATCCCTTTACCTAATTCATGGGTAACAAGCCATACAAGTATGGAGTAAAGTACTGGATAGCAAGAGATGCAAAGGAACGTTACGTGCTGAATGCTTTCCCATACTTGGGAAAGGACGAGTTGAGACCAACAGAGCAGAGAGTTCCGGAAAATGTTAACCTGCGCCTGCTCGAACCGTTCTTGGATAAGGGTAGAAATGTCACAATGGATAATGTTTTCACATCTTTGTCCCAAGCTAAAGAGCTTTCAAAATGCAAGACAAGGATTGTTGGTACTCTCAACATCATTCGAAGGGAAGTTCCTCCCTTTGGAAGAATGCTAAAGATCCTTTACACACTACTGTTATTTACGAACATGACAGCGTTACCTTGACTTCATACCAAAGTAAATCTTCCAAGAATGTGCTGATCCAGCGGCATGCACTCAGGGATAACCATCAATGAGGTTTCTGAATAGAAAAAACCAGAGACAGTTGAATTCTACAACGCAATCAAGTGTAGAGTTCACACTGTTGAGGGAATGTGTCGCAAATACAGTGTCCGGGCCGGGGCACGCCGATCGCCTGTCCACATGTTTTTCAATATACTTGACTTAGCAATAATAAATACAAATACTTTGTACAGTCTTGTATATGGCTCCAAGATGTCCCATAGAACTTTCATTATGAAAGTAGTTGACGAGCTATCCGCATTTTATATTGAGAAAAGACTTGCCGTTCAACCTTTGGGATCTCTTCCTTCATTAGGCAAGGTTCGCAAGCAATGCCAGATTGGTCTCTGTAATCAGAACAATACAAAGTAGGTATATTTTCTCAAGGTGCTACAAATACATGTGTGGACACTGTGAAATTAATCATAAAATTTGCAAAAAGTGCTCATAAGAGTAAAGAAATACCTCGAGACCGCATTTGTAGCGCTTCACTGTAAAGCTGTCTTTTCTAATTCATTTTTCTCTGATATCATGTTTTTATCTAATAAAATTACGATAAATAACGTGTTTTGAAATGTTACTTGTGCTTTGAAACACATGAAATTATTTTTACCGATGCAAATGAGACATTTTTATTTTACAATCAAAAATTTATCAGTGTAATTAACGATGCTTGCATCAAACAATTTTTTTCCTAACACTACGCCTAACAGTAACACATTATCAGAACACTTCTACACTCGTTAGAAAAAAATTACGAAGGAAAAACGTACAAAAGAGCGCAAGAAATGGAGGAACGGTCAATTGACTGCTGGCGGTCATAGTAGGTATGCGGCTTACTCCGGTCATTCTAGTGTTAAAGGATAAAGTACCAGCTGAAATGTGGATAGGCAAGAAACCTAACCTTGGAAAAATTCGTGTATTTGGTTGTCTTTCCTATTTGAAAACCCCCAAGGAATTGCTGACTAGTAAAATGGAATCTAGGACACAAAAGTATTACTTGGTGGGCTACTGTCCTAATGGCTATCCATACTTTTGTGTCCTAGATTCCATTTTACTAGTCAAATGGAATCTAGGACACAAAAGTATTACTTGGTGGGCTACTGTCCTAATGGCTATAGGCTATGGTCTCCGAGTGAAGGCAAGATAACTGCTGGAAGAGACATAATATTTGATGAAACCAAACTCTATAAGACTGATGAGAAACAAGAAGAGTCTTCTTGGAATTTAGAACAAGACGCAGATGAATCAGAAGAAAAAAAGCTTTAAAGAAATTGAAGCTGAAGAAGATGAAACGGAAAGTCTCAGAAGATCTGTACGTGCTAGAAACAAACCAAAGTATTTGGAAGACTTTGCAGCTCTGTCAATGCCTTATGTAGAAGATGTGCCTTCCACTATAGAGGAAATTGAAAATAGAAGGGACAAAGAGGAGTGGAAGAAGGCTATTCAAGAAGAATTAAAGGCATTAGAAGAGAATAAAACTTGGAAGTTAACAGAACTGCCTGAAGGAAAGAAAGTCCTTGACAGCAAATGAGTTTTCAGAGTCAAGATAAATGAAAAAGGGGAAGTAGAAAGCTACAAAGCCAGACTAGTGGTTAAAGGTTTCCAACAGACTAAAGGAATTGATTATGATGAAACCTATGCACCAGTAGCAAAGATTGTCACTGTAAGAACCCTGTTGTCTGTCATCAATCATAAATCTTTGATTGCGGATCAGTTAGATGTCAAGAGTGCATTTCTTCATGGCAACCTTACTGAGGAAATCTACATGTCCCAGCCCCCTGGATGTGCATCTGATTCTAGTCTTGTATGCAAACTGGAAAAAACTCTCTATGGCCTGAAACAAGCTCCTCACGCCTGGAATAAGAAATTTGACGAATGCGTCAGAGGCCTGGGATTTGTTCGGTCAAAGCATGACACCTGTCTGTATGTACAGAAGAATAAGGAAGCAGTCATGTATTTACTTGTTTATGTGGACGACATCATTGTCGCGGGAAACTGTAGAAATTCGATTGAGTCTGTCAAGAACAAACTGAAAGTTAATTTCAAAACCAAAACCTTGGGTGCCTTGAAATATTTTCTTGGCATCAATGTTGTGAGAACAGAACAAGGTATGTTTTTATCTCAAAAAGCATATGTTCAAAGGCTATTGTCAAAGTTTCAGATGACGAATTGCCATGCAGTAAGAACTCCCATGGAATCTAATCCTCCAAGAGAGCTGGCCGGAAACTACATACTGTCTGAAAAGCCTTATCTAAGTTGTCTCAAGTACCTGATGTTTACTTCTCGTCCTGATTGACTGTTGAAGAATATGTTAAACTTTAAATTTTAACCTTTTGAACTTGAATCATGTTTTTAGTTGGTTCTAAGGTGTTTTTCATTGTATTTGTGTTGTCAGATTCATTTCATTAATCTTATATTTTGTGTGCTATTGTTCAATGAGTGATAACTGTTTGTAATTTGTTTGAAAACACTGAAATAATTTTGTATGTTAACTTGAGGGGGAGTGTTGAAAGTGAGGTGAGCAACTTAACATACGCAAACATGATGCGCACTCGGAAATATCATCGCTCATTTGTTTTTGGCGCGATCTTTAAGTTGTTTCGTATCTAATTACATTAAGAAAGAGAAAAGGGTTAATTGTTGTTGCAAGAAGAAAGAAATAAAGATAAGATAGTTAATCTTTCTTTTAATTACGAAGGAATTTAATAGATTCTCCTTTTTATTTTCCTTTCAAATCTTCTCAATGTTTCTTCATCTTGTTTGGATAGGACCCATGTCTTACTTAGCTCCATATGTAATTACCGGTCTTATCAATGTTTTATAAATTTTCAAATTAGTTTCCCAGACAGAAGATTTGATTTGAGGAGGGGTAAATTTGCAAAATAGGCATTGTTACCTTACATTACCCTTTGATTAATCTCCTCAGAGATCTTATTTTCATTATTTACTATTACTCCAAGGTAAGTAAATTTTCTGACGGCCTCAAAATCGTAATTCCCAATAGTTAGGTTTTGTAGCTCTCATTTGTCCTGTGAAGAAGACATTTTCAAGTATTTGGTCTTATCGTCATTTACATTGAGGCCCATTCTTTTCCCAATATCATCAATGATATCAAACATTTCTTTGAGATCCTTCACACTTCTTGCTATCAGAGCTATATCAGCAGCCTATGCAAATCCTTGTTTGAATTTATAAACAATAATTCCCCTTAATTTCAATTCTTTCATTGCTTTGTGCAAAACCAAGTTAAATAGCACAGCTGAGAGAGCATCTCCTTGTCTTACCCCTGAGGTCACTTCAAAAGTGCTGCTTGTTCTACCCAAAACAAAGGCTTTACATTGAGATTCCTTCAGTGTTATCTCAACCAAATTAACCAGCTTTTGTTGAATACCATAATCTTTCAGAGCATGGATCATTTCTCTCCTATTCATTCTGTCAAAAGCTTGAAGAAAGTCATTGAAGAGTATATGCAAATCAACGTTGTATTTGTAGCACTTCTCCATTGCTTGTCTCACTGCGAATATCTGATCAATGGTGCTTCTTCCACATCTAAAGCCACACTGATATTCTTCTAGAATGTCTTTGGCATAGATACTTATTCATTTCATGAGAATACTAGTGAAGATTTTATATACTACATTCAGTAACATAATGCCTCTATAGTTATTGCAATTTAACTTATCACCTTTCTTAAATATTTGGTAAATCAATCCAGTTCTCCACTCTTCTGGAAGCTCCTCTGATTTCCAAATACCACAGACCAGTTGGTATTGTGCTCCCATTAGTTCTGGGCCTCCATTTTTTATCAATTCTGCTGATATACCATTTTCTCCTGTTGCCCTGTCATTTCTTTGCATTTTCACACTTTCAGATACCTCCTCTATAGATGGGATGGGTACATCCTGCTTTGCACCATGTACTAGTGGGTGCTCTTCGATCTCTTAGGATACTTCCTTACTAAGCAGTTCGTTGAAGTATTCTGCCCATTTTTCTATTATCTGATACTCCTCCCCTATAACTTTGCCATTTTTGTTCTCACATGAGTTTAGTTTTGGGTGAAGTTTACTTAAAAGTATAACTTAGTCTAGTTTTTCTTTGTAAGTATGGCTGGATGCCACCGCTTTTGGGGGTTTTCATTATAACTGCAGAATGCTTGTGACAACTGTCATGTTCTCCTGACACTCTGTTTACTGATTAATAATAAACGCCATTATTTTAACAGATTTATTGCTCACACTATACACTCAGGCCACATGGCCCCGGAAACACCGGCTTACATCACAACAACATGTTTGTGTTGCCGTAGCTCAGTAACTAAGGAGTTGCGACCCCATGTTCACAGGAAAAATGCTTAAAATGACTTTCCTAATCTCATCCAGAAGTTAAGCACTTTCCTCCTGAAACACCCTGTATATGAGGGAGGGAATAGGCATAGGAATTGGAAGAGGCAATGGACAAAAATGAGATGTGTTTTGATAGATAGCTTTGTGTTTGGCTCTGTGTTGAGTAGAATTCGTTTGACTCTTATTTTGTAATTTCTGTCAATTTTAGAGATGATGTGTGGAGGGTAAAATAATATCCTTTGTGTCATCCATAAACTTCTGTGATCTAAACATTTCAAAACCATCTTATTCTCATGTGTAACCTCCCAATCTAGTCCTTCCATAAGCTCTCTCTTTATTCGTAGTGGCTTTTAGTCCTCATTGGCTTCTATCCCAGTATTTTCAATAGGTAGTAATTTGATAATTTTTGCACCTTTGTATTGTACAAAATACTTGGCTTTTTGTATTTTGTTCACATTGTAAATTAAATCTTTCAATGTGACCAAGGTGTTCTTGATGAGACCCTATCTGAGTGAATTAATGTTTTTTTTACTAAGTACTTAGTTAGAAAATCATCCCATGGTTCCCTTGAATTATCTGGCTCATTGGAGTACCACTAATTTCCACCCCAATTATTGTTATTGTTTTAGTTCCACGGAGGAGCACCCTGGTATTTTATTTTCTGCTATGCTAGCGTTGTCGACAACTACATGCATGTGGAGTTCGTGTGATTTCATATGCTAGCAGTAAATATACTACCAAGCTTTTTTTTTAAAAAGTACTTAAGGCCTTGACTCATTACATCAAGATGCAAAATTGAAAGGAAAGAGTTCATAAGGCCTCTTTTGTATCTATCTCTCGTAATAAAAAATAATATGCGTTATCAATAAGCGCATTATTAGCAAATGATCGTGTATTAACGGCGCTGAAGTGTTAACTGAAGTTTTCTCATCGGGTTGTAGGTACTTTACTCGTGTGAATTCAGCGATTTTGCTGGCGTTTTGGTACTGTCATAGCTGCTGTAGATTGATTACGTATTGGATGATCCGTTCTCGTGAACAAATATGAATTAAAACTTACTTGTAAATTGCGAAATAGTTGCCTTTCCTCCGCCATTCAAATGCGTCGATGTCCCATATCTCCCTCTAGAATGGTGTGGCCAAAGAAGTCTGTAAGTCGTCTCTCATAGGTCCACTGTAGAATGATACCGTGACTTTCCGCAGTTTTTACGCCGCTAACTTCTATTGACTTTCTAAAACTTAATCGGCGACGACGACGCTTAGCGTATGGCTTATGAATCGTGTTTCATTTTTGTCCGGCAATGCCCGTTAATGTTACCGAAAGCCTTGCCTTGTTATCCATGTTTCCGGGGAAGGCATTTTTTAAGCACCACGGTATTCCTCAGACAGATAATATGGCATTTTTGATAGAACTTCTACGTGACGTGCATATTATCTCTGAATGCATTTCTCCGTAAATTGCTTAGAGGATGCACCTTAAAGTAGAGAAAGTTGGAAGTGCAACCCCTGAACGCGGTGGCTTCCCTGTTGCATTAGTGATATTCGCTCCCTCCGTGGCAAAAACGCTCTCGTATTTGAAGTACCACTTAGTCATAGCCTCGAATGCGGTGTGAGTGAAGCTTTAGCGAGAAAATACTAACCATAAGCCCGAATAAGATCCTCAAACTGCATAGTCGTCTCCAACGGGAAGGCACCGTGCAGTTTCCAGTGCTGCTAAGGTCATGGCTACTATCATTATCATTCAGTGTACTTTAGCTTTCCCATCTATCGTGAAATGGGAATTCCGATATTTGGTTTTAGGAAAAGTAAAAGCATGATCATCTTGCGATATGATTTTGTGATTGAAGATGCTAGATAACCATTCGCTGGATTTAATTGCGGGGTATCGGAGCTATGACGACGTTGGGAAATTCATATACCGATGAACCTAATGGAAAAACGTCCAGGGAGCGTGGAAGTGGTGATCAGACTTCGGCTAATGTTAATTTTAAGGAATGCGACTCTCGAATCTCGCTGCGACGACTATTCATGTTACTTTAATCTCCCGCGGCAAATTCACATTCCGTCGTGACCACGTGGCCCGGCAGACGACTTTGGTTTCGTTTTGATTGGTGCGTTCGTGATCGAAAGTTTTGTTATGAAGGTACATGTCGGACTACGAGAGCCTTTTTTAACCTTTATTGGCTGTCGATTAGGAAACACTTAAAAATCGCCTGTAACGTGCGATGTCGGATGGTATTATGTTGCGTCTTTTATCTGTTTATTTACGCAATATACTGATTTTTTTAATTGGACATAGGAGGCATAAAACTGTTGGGCGATTACGCAGAATCCCGAGCTTCAGAATGCCGCCCTCTGGAAAGCCTGAAAACTTCGCCCCTTGCGATTATGTATCTTTTGGCGAAGTTCTCAACGTCGACGTTATTGGGGCACTACCGAAAGTATGAGAAAATTATATTGCCAATTCATTCCATTTTTCGTCAATCATCTACCGTCCCTTTTTCTAATCTTTCCATCCAATAGAGGTGTAGTTTTGAGTAGGTAGTGTGGTTTTGTAGTTTTAGTTGAAGTACTTTCCATCCAGTAGAAAAAATGGTCCTGTGACTGCGCTTCGGAAGCAGAATACAATAAAAGAACTCAGCTAAGGAAGAATGCACTGATACAGTATTTGAAATAAATGGTGGTTCTTAACAGTCTGAATTAAAATATATATGACATTGGATAAGCTATAGAAAAACTGCAATGTATGCTAATAGTATAAAAACGATAAAAACTGCAGGCAAATGATTACAGGGTCTGTCCCAAAAGTTCCAGTAATTTTTTTTTCATAATTTTTTTTTTTTAAATCATAGCCTTAAAATCTCTTGAAAACTTTTCAAAGTGCTCTCCTCCTGACTCGATGAACATTTTCCAACACCTCACCCAAGCCTCGTAGGTTCCCTGGAAGGCCTCAACAGGGACCTGGTGGAGACAACCCGTCAAAGCTTCTGTTAACCCCTCCAGAGTCTCGTGGGGGTCCTTTCAGAGTTATTTTTACCTTGGGAAACAAGAAGAAGTCCGGTGGAGAAGAACTTCTGTTGACCAATACTAGAAATTCATTTTATTGATTAGCTCGTTAAGTGGTAGTAGACAGGGCCTGGTACCTCTTTGGCACAGCTTTGATTATCCTCTTAGCATCGTATCAAGAATCTTGTATAACATTAAAATAACATGAATTAAAGTTAGGATGAGGATAAAACAGAATTGTAAGGAAAAGATCGGAATATCATGCGACACAGTAATTTTATTGTGGCTTTACGTACACAATAGTTGTATTTTATCACTTCCAAAGCTTTCATGAAGGGATTACCATTTCGTCTCTTCAAAAACACTACAGCCAAGGAAGTATTTCACCAAAAGTATATAAGTATATAATAGGATCACCACAACACCACAAAAGGAAAGGCAATCACATTTCAATCCTCTACCCCAAAATATATACGTGGGTAATAATTCGAAATATTCCATGCCAGTTTGTCTAGGCCATGACACCCACCGTCTCAGATTTTAATGAAACTTGGCATGTAGATATGAAACCATGCAAAGTTTTTCTTCTCTATCTCAACTCTTTTTTTTAACATCCATTTAAAGTTCGGGTGAAACTCCAGTTTTTCCATTGCTGTGGCTTCCGTAGACGCTTATACCGCAAGAGGAAAAAAATGTATCTGCCTTATTTATATCTCAATTATTATGAAGATATGCAGTTTTATCAAGGAAACCATGAGGATTTCAGAAAAATATTAGTTATAGTCTCAGGGGTATGATAAATTCCTTAAACAATTCAATTTCATAAGATTTAAGAAAATTTCTTGTGAAAAACAAGGTTTTATAAAAAAATAATTATCTACCAAAGGCAGTATGTTAATCAAGAAAAACATTTTTTCTCATAATCCTAAAGATATTTCTCACCACCTCTTAAAATAAAAGTCATGAAATTTTGAGTGCTTTCTAAGATCAAAAATGTTAAATATGTATCCAAATCGAAGGTTTTTCACTTTTATGATAATTAGCATCAGGCCTACCTACAATTATTTAAAAGAAGAATGTAACAGTTCCACATTCAATATTTTTTATCAAATTATCATAATGTATTAGTAGGAACATATGTACTGTAGACATTTTGGAAATACAGGTCCTGTTTGACTCGTAAGAGTAACAAAATAAAATGAAACTAATATCTAGGGAATTTAAAGTGTGAATTTTCTACTTGCCTTCATTTCATAAGGATAGTTGACTATTAGCTTTGGAAAACACCTCAAATTGTGGGAATTTATATGATTGGCAGTTAAGTTGCTGAAATTTTTTATTAATTATTATTTACTATAGTGACTTTGTTGGAGAACATCATATCTGAACATTAATGAACTCACTATGCTTGGTTGTAGATGTTTGGTTCAATAGTACCCCATGTAGTCTTTGATTTCTAGTATTGAGAGAACTTTTTTCGTACTTAGCAAAGTAGGAGCGAGTGTCAGTATGTATGTAGTTGTATTTTTTTTCTCGCTAAGTGATTGGTGTCTCTAATTTTTCTTTGATTACACTGACAAACTATCCATGTCATTAGCCTTTTCTTGTATTTGTCATTATCATTCTCTCTCTAATCTTTTTCTAAGACTTGACAAACTTTGCTATTCAAAAAAAGACTATATATTAATCAAAAATAAAATTTTCGACTGAAATTCCTTGGATGGCAGCCTCCCTGAGTTCTTATTGCATCCACCTGCTGTCGTTAAAAGATGAAATATTTGGTAACTGGCTCTTATATGCATGTTCTTCTACTAGGCGTCATGAATTACTGACTGCCTAGCCAGGTTTATGAAGCACTTTTTTTTGTTTTCGGTAGCATGCTTTCCAGTTACGTGATCACTTCAAGCGTTAAACTTCACGGGTGGACGCTGTGAAGTGTCGACGAAGATCAAACAACCAATACGTGATCGTGAGGGGCATGGTGATCCTCCCAGGCACTCGGTAACGTTGAAATTGGGGCATTATGAGTTACGTGATCGCCCTACTGGAATTTGCCGACTGTGGAAGGGTTAAATGTTTTTCTTCTGATGCTGAGCAATATTGAAGACCCCCTGTTCAAGAAGCTATCTTTTTGGTTCTTGATACTGTTACTTTGAGCTGGGTTGGATCACCTTTTTATGTTTTTCTCAACTAGTATCTAGCATATCTAGAGTAGGTAACAATAGTTACTTAATTTTTCCCGTGCTTTGATTGCTTAGGTCATTTCACACTTTTAGTCTGCCTCTTGTAGGCTGGAGCAAGAGCCCTTAAAGTGAATTAGAGGGGAATCCCTCCAAATTCAAGCTAAGTCCAGCTATACTTAACTGAATGACTGTGGCAGTCTATTGCCAAGCAGAGAGGAGTATTGGTTTCTAAATATACTGGATCAGTCGATACCTTGAATTGTTGGCAGTTCTGCCATTTATTCAATTTTTAAGTTGTGGTGTATGAAATTAGCAAGTTATGAAAAAGAACTTTGTGCGTGAATATGAAATAACCAAGTTATCCTCAAAATGAGATATTTTCAACTCTCTCTTTTTTCTCTCTACTTTTTTTGCTGCGTAACATAATTTGGAAAACAAAATGATTCCTTTTTTACCACTTGCCAATCTGTTGCCTTATTTCTCAGTTTTAACTAGCTAACCTTTGAAGCATTTCATCCTTTTACTGGGCAGGGGGAGACATTAGCTCCTATGCAATATCTTGTTAGTTTAAGTGACTGGTGCTTCTGCATACATCACTTGAACATGCCTGATGACTTATCTGGTATCAAATTATGAGTGGGCAGCATAATTAAAATATTTTAATTTTTCTGTTACACTAAAGTATGCAATTGTGAAGAAAGAAATCAATACATAATATTAATTTTGGATATCCTTGCAAACTCGTGGAAAATTGAGATATTGGTTCAGGATAAAAATCAAGACATCTTTAAAGTAAATTGCGTCAATAATATGCAATTAATATGATTTAGAATTGACCAGATGGTAGTTTTTGTCTTTTTTTTACACATCATAAATATTTGTTTATCTATGTACGCAAATGTATGTGTTGAATGTATGAATGAAAACACGATTGAATTTTTCTTTCAATAGTTAATATTTTAAAGTCTAACTTGTGAATTGAATGAATGAATGAAGATGCCAGTAGGATATAAAATTAGAACATTATGGAACAGTAGATACATTTATTTGCATAAATTAGTGTATTCATTCATGCTAACACATTGAGTTATTCTTGTAAAATGTATCAAGCAGTGCTGCAGTAATTGCTGCACCTGCAAAAAAAATTATCGACATATTTTTTAACACTAGCCACGGCCTATGCCTCTTATGAAAAACTCCTTTTACTTCACTTTGTGAGTGTAGTGATGTTGCTGATGTTTTGAAATATGGAATTTGACTTGATTCTTCCCAATATGTGATGGTTTCTAGAATAGCTGGGATCATGAGCCCAATGGATGTAGCACATAAAACCACCACAATTATCAAATATTTTTCCAGCTGCTGCCCAGTACACATGTAGAGGATCACTGAAATAAAATATTATTCTTTTAGATGTAAAATGTTATAAGGTATAAATGGTGCACAAAGGGTAAGAAAAAGACTTTGCTGTTCCACAAAATAAAATATATTTGCGACCGGTTTCGATACGGCGTATCATCATCTGGCAATTTCACATATTAGTACATAGAATTTATACCCTTGAAGAAGTTAGAGGGGCGGTGGAGTGGAGGTGGGGAAAAGGGGGGGTGGAGGGGTGGGAGGGGTTTTTTGGAGAGGGTAGTGGGCAGAGGGTGGGAAGAGGGGAAGGTCGGTTTGGGAAGTACGTCGCTGATGGGTCACTGCACGGGGTAGCCAAGGGTTGGTGTGGGATGACGAAAAAAGGGGCGGAGGGGGAGTTAAGGAGTGGTGAGTGGTATCCGTTATGGTTTCGCGGAAAAAACATTGAAAGGTGGTGAATGGTGAGACTACAATTGCTCATTAACTAATGTGATGTTGGGTGAGATTTGGAGAGATGAGGCCGGGGGGAAAAGGGGGGAAAGGCGGTTTTTGGAGAGGGTATTGGGCAGAGGGTGGGAAGAAGGGAAGGTCGGTTTGGGAAGTACGTCGCTGATAGGTCACTGCACGGGGTAGCCGAGGGTTGGTGTGGGATGACGAAAATAGGGGGAGGGGGAGGTGTTAAGGAGTGGTGAGTGGTGTCCGTAATGGTTTCGCGGAAAAAACATTGAACAGTGGTGAATGGTGAGAATACAATTGCTCATTAACTAATGTGATGTTGGGTAAGGTTTGGCCTACTAAAATTTCCAACTGCTCGAGTGCGTCAAGCCTTGGGCCGTTGTTTTCTTTATGTAGGATTATCGGTTCGAAATCGCTTGTGTGGTCGGAATCCAAGAGATGTTTGGCAAAGTGTGACGTTTGGTTGTTGTTAATAAAACATGAACGATGTTCCTTGGTCCGGATGTTGAAATTCCGTCCAGTTTTTCCTATGTAACAGGAATTGCAGTCATTACATAGGAGTTTATGAACTCCGCTGTGTTTTCCGGCACTAATTTTGTCTTTGGTACTCCCTAACAGTTTGCCTAGTGTATTTTTATTGTAGAAGGCAGCTTTCACTTATTACCGAAAGACCAAGTGAAAGCTGCCTTCTACAATAAAAATACACTAGGCAAACTGTTAGGGAGTACCAAAGACAAAATTAGTGCCGGAAAACACAGCGGAGTTCATAAACTCCTATGTAATGACTGCAATTCCTGTTACATAGGAAAAACTGGACGGAATTTCAACATCCGGACCAAGGAACATCGTTCATGTTTTATTAACAACAACCAAACGTCACACTTTGCCAAACATCTCTTGGATTCCGACCACACAAGCGATTTCGAACCGATAATCCTACATAAAGAAAACAACGGCCCAAGGCTTGACGCACTCGAGCAGTTGGAAATTTTAGTAGGCCAAACCTTACCCAACATCACATTAGTTAATGAGCAATTGTATTCTCACCATTCACCACTGTTCAATGTTTTTTCCGCGAAACCATTACGGACACCACTCACCACTCCTTAACACCTCCCCCTCCCCCTATTTTCGTCATCCCACACCAACCCTCGGCTACCCCGTGCAGTGACCTATCAGCGACGTACTTCCCAAACCGACCTTCCCTTCTTCCCACCCTCTGCCCAATACCCTCTCCAAAAACCGCCTTTCCCCCCTTTTCCCCCCGGCCTCATCTCTCCAAATCTCACCCAACATCACATTAGTTAATGAGCAATTGTAGTCTCACCATTCACCACCTTTCAATGTTTTTTCCGCGAAACCATAACGGATACCACTCACCACTCCTTAACTCCCCCTCCGCCCCTTTTTTCGTCATCCCACACCAACCCTTGGCTACCCCGTGCAGTGACCCATCAGCGACGTACTTCCCAAACCGACCTTCCCCTCTTCCCACCCTCTGCCCACTACCCTCTCCAAAAAACCCCTCCCACCCCTCCACCCCCCCCTTTTCCCCACCTCCACTCCACCGCCCCTCTAACTTCTTCAAGGGTATAAATTCTATGTACTAATATGTGAAATTGCCAGATGATGATACGCCGTATCGAAACCGGTCGCAAATATATTTTATTTTGTGGAACAGCAAAGTCTTTTTCTTACCCTTTGTGCATCATGAAGGAGTTCCACCGTGTTACGCCACCCACCATCGCATTTTAGGTATAAATGGGTTTAGAAGTGGATTGTAGTTGAAGTAATCTGGAGATGTGATAATATTATTGTTTTTATCTGGTATTCTACCAAAAATTGAAAGATTCATGGGCAGTCCCTCCCTGTAACACTCACTTGTGGTTACTATATTATTATACCTACATATTTTTCTGATTGGTGACGGACAATATATGAGAATCATGTGATTGTGGACCAAAGTAAAGTAACTATTTTAACCTGGCTTAGGTTCTGTAGTATAGGAATTGAGTTTTTTAAGGCAAGTTTACAGGAAGTATTTTAAAATGATTTTGCTTGATAATATTTATTAAATTTGTCTGATTTATATTTAATTTCCATGAAAGTAGTAACAAAAAACCTTAAGGTGGTTCATCTGTAAGAGTACTTTAATGTCTTGTGATTCATATTCTGGATTTTTATGGAAAAGCATGCCTTATAATTAATATTCTGGCGTCTTGTGGAAAAACATGTCCTGTACTAGGTATTAAATACAAAACCCTACCTATCCATGCTTTTTTCTCAAAAATTAAACTTGAAATTACATGGTATTAAATGCAAAATTAAGGGAAACGAAGAAAAGTTGTATTTTTTTATCTCCCATAATTTCTGGCTAATAAGATGCACTTTTTTCCCTACATAAATCCATGGATAACCAACCTGCATCTCAGAAATATAAATCTTAAACCAATAACATCTTTACTCATGATGGATATCCACCACTAAATATTCACAGTGGTGTCCCCCAAGGGGCCATTCTTGGTCTCTTACTACATATTTATTTTCTATATCAATAACCTACCTGACTACATTCCTACCAATGGAACACCAAATGGAGATGGTTAATGGAACAGCAAATGGAGATGTCTCTAATGGAATAATTAGCATGGTTTGTTAATTCCAACAAATTTCCTGCTTTCAAAAGCATGAGGTGTCATCAGCATATAGTATGGATTTCATACTATATGCTGATGACACCTCATGCTTTTGAAAGCCAGGAAATTTGCTGGAATTAACAAACCATGCTAATTATTCCATTAGAGACATCTACATTTGGTGTTCCTTAAATTCTCTGTCACAAAACATGGAAAAAACAGTATACCTGCCATTTCATACTGAAAAAGCTCCTCCTTTCTCTAGCTCATAAATTGGGCTAAATAATAGTGCGATAAGCCCTTCATCACATATTAAATTCCTTGACCTTTGTCTTTATGTCTTTGTCTAAAAAACTCATAAATTGGGCTAAATAATAGTGCGATAAGGCCTTCATCACATATTAAATTCCTTGTCCTTTGTCTTTATTTCTTTGTCTAAAAAAAATCTAGAATGGTCAACACACATTGACTCCATAATAGAGAAAATTGCTACACGTATCTTCATCTTCCGAAAACTATGGATTGTTGTCCCTGTTGAAACTCTTAAATAAATGTACTCTGCCAGAATAAATTCTCACTTAACATATGCAGTTATATTCTGGGGAAATGATAGCTACTCCTCAAAAGCATTCTCCTTACAGAAAAAAAGCAGTAAAGGGTATGTTTAGGGTGCCATTTCAAACCCATGGAAAACCTTACTTTCAAATCCTAAGAATACTTATCTTACCCTGCTTATACATACTACAGTATGCCATTTTTGTTTGACAACATATTTGGCTATTTCCCACAAATTCCAAATGACAAATGTGACTCCCGCAGGAAAGTTTTCTTTTATCAATTGGAGTGCAGATTGTCAGTATACCAGAAGGGCCCTCAAAATGCAGCATCTATTATTTATAATAAATTGCCTGAAAAAATAAAGGCCATTTCATCCTTAACAACTTTTAAAGGAGACTTTAAAAAGCTACCTACTGCAGAAATACTTCTATACATTGAATGATTTCATCAATGAGAGATCTATTTAAATTTGCAGTTTGTGTAAATGTTTCTTTAATATTGGGATATCCTATTATATTAAGCGATCAACCTTTGTATGTAAGTTTGCCAAACATTTCTCACAAACTGCTCTTATGATTTTTTAAATTTGAATACATACAAGGGTTTTTTGATGCCAGGAATCAACTGTGTGCAACATCGGCTACATTTAAAAGGCCCCAGGGACCCTTATAAGGGCCTTCTTTTGCCTATGTTTACTCCCATAAGAGAAGCATAGGATTTGATGCAGAGGTTTCTTTGTTTACTTTGTTTAATTGCTTACACTCATGATATAGATTTGAAATGTTAATTTGTACATAAATGCAAGAACAAAGTTTTCAATTCTTGCATTCAATTTCTGTGTGCCGTTTGCTTTTTCCTGGAATTTTAGTTTTTAGCTCGAAAATCTAAAAATTTTGCACTACATACTTCAACAATTGAATATTTTAAATGATCTTAGATTTTCCCGGTGAATATGATGGTTAAAGTCTTCACGGGTATTACACCAGGTAATAGTCATCATATCTGCCAACGTTTCAACGAACGACTTGTTCGTCATCATCAGGGCTTCTGAATGCCACATGAGTTAAAATTGGCTGTTATTTATATACAAAAATCCAAACAGGCGACTCCTGATTGGTCCGTTTGTATGTTTGACCTTTGTCTGATTCCCTCACCTTCTCTTTCATTTTTGATACAATTTATTATAGGTTTCCAGACACTACTTAATTGAAAACCAGTGTCTTGGTTAAAATTTATTTTTTCTTGGCGGATCTCTATGGCCTCTTTCATTATACGGTCCCAATAGCCATGCATGCAGCTAAGTATCTTTGCATCATCCCATTGTTTAGCATAGTCTTTGTTTGTGCTATGTTCCGCTACTGCCGACTTCTGTGGTTGCGCCAAATGAAAGTGCCTCCGATGCTCCTTCAGCCTGGTCTCAATTGTTTGGCCTGTCTCTCCCACGTAGACTTTACCACATTCACAGGAGATTTTATACACTTCTGGCGTCTTCAGGCCGATGGGTTCCTATAATAAATTGCATTAAAAATGAAAGAGAAGGTGAGAGAATACGTCAACAGTCAAACAGACTAACGGACAAATCAGGAGTCACCTGCAGGGGCTTTCTGTAATTCGATAGCATCCGCTATCGTCGTCGCTATGTCGATAGCTTAACGAAAGAGTTAGATATCGGCAATTCGTGTTCTCTTTGCTGTTCGGTAAGATTAATGTTGATAGTGGTACCGAAAACTTTCGTTACGAAACCAGAGCCACAAATCCCTGTTAAGCTTATCGACGCCCGAAATACTGATTTTTTTTGCTGTGGCAACGTGCTTACTTTAGAATACAAGGCTTGAATATTTAATAAGTCCGTAAAGGTAATTTTATATTTTCGTTAAATTTAGTGGAATGATTTAATGGTATGATATCTTAGCGTAACTTTGCCCATTTATTTAGTAATTATATTGTCATTTACCACAAGTAATGTTGAAAGCCTTACGAGAAAGAAGTCCAAATGTGTCCTAATGTTGGAAATAACAGGACGTGGAATTGCTATTTTCAGCCTAATACATAATAATAAATTGTAGTAAAGGTGAGCTTTTTAGCCGTTCCTGGAATAAATGTATCTAATATTTTTATGTTAAAACTATTGTGAGCAAGGTTTGCATGATAAGTGAAGTGAATTTTGTGGTGATACCTCTGTTGGAAGTGGGTGAAACTCTCGTTTTCGCTGGCGAGACGAAAGCTTACCTTTACATAAATTATAAATAGTTAAATAATTTCCCCTTGAAATCGAGAAATATCTCCAAGCATCATTTTCAGATAAAGATAGGCTCGTCAGTGGCATTATAGTTTGTCCAGTTCGAGATTAACTTCAAGATCATTAACTGAGGTTCGGCTAATACAATGCTCGATGTGGGTAAACGTTTCCTGCTTTATATCATGATAATCATTCCTTGATATTCAAAGTCAGTTATAACTAATTCAAATACTCAATTCTTCCCACCATTAGAATGGTTCTCAATTTTTTAGCTTGCTAATTCCTGTGTAAGGGGGCTCATTGACTAGTTGACATATTCAGTTTATTTAACTTCAAGCATAATTTATGACAAAGACTACTTTTTGAGCAACATAAAACAAATAGAAATAATTTTAAGAGGTCAAATTCAAAGTGCTGTATCAACTCAGAAAACCAAGCCTACTAATCATAACACCCTGAAGCCACATATTATATACCCTAACTAAATATGTATTACAGCTACCTCAAACCATCTCACTATTTAAAATGAAAGAAGGAATACCAATTCCTAAATAAGGTTTATCTCAAAGCAAAGTCAAGAAATACAAGTGTATAAATAGTTTGTTTACAATTTATTTTTTTTCTTTTACATTAACCTTAAGAACTGAGATCACTTCTTTTGTGGCTTCTGCTTGCAATTTGATTGCATCAGCGAATAGCCTGTTAGTGTCCATTTGCTCCTCTAAAGCTTTCACAAGTCCCTTCGTCACCTCAACTTGCTCCTCACTCACCCTTGCCAATTGCTAGAGAGAGAAAGGAATTAATGAAATGAGTCAGCCAAATATATTAGGTGCATATAAAATATATATGAGAGATTTAGAACCTGGAGTATAAGAACACTGAATTTAATAGGAAAGTTAGATAATATTATAAGGGAGATGCACGGATACAAAATTGATATTTTGGGCTTAAGAAAAATAAAGTGGGAAGGTGAAGGAGAATTCAAATCAGGGGATCACAAAATATGTTGTACAAAGGAGATGAAAAGAAAAGTAATAGGGTGGGATTTATCTACAAAAGGAAAATTGTAAAGCAAAAAGTTGCGCTAATAGATACAACACATCTACCAATAATATACATTCAGTTTCTTTTCTGAGCACTTGTTGACGCTACCGTTCATGCATTGATTGTGCAGGTACCTACATGCCTCGTGTAAACAGGTCATTAGCATTATACAAACACAAATACCTTTAATCATGGTCTTCGTCATAGTGCCAGCTTCTTGCGAAAGTAAATTATCAATATTTATGAATGAAGAGCCATTGCTGTGGTATCCATTAATCTCGAGTTAAATAAATATATTCAAATGGAGGCATAATTGATATTTAACACACAGAACTCCATAACTATTCTCGCGAACAATATATATTGCATCGGCATTATACACGTTAAAATAAGGTTTGTCCAAATTCTTGTTAAAGATTAACGTATATGATAGCATTGATAGTTAAACATTAGTGTAGGCATGATATTTCAGAATATATTTCGTTCAAATACATAAAAGCCCTTTATATAATTAGTTCTAGTTTTCTCTTGAGTTTTCATAATATTTACCCAGTAGGTACATATGGCCAAGAATTCAAAATATAATTAGGTACTTACATGAAAGTTTCCACCCACCATGGTTGCACTCGCCTTGTCCTCTTCCTCAAACATGGTTCGTTTCTCCATTGCTAGAAACTAAGGATAACACTTGGCCTTTTTTCAAATGAAGCACGAAAAATCTCTGCCTCTTATTGGCTGAAAACTCTAGCCTCTCTCAAGGGTGCCTCACGATGTGTCGGTAGTTACCGAAACCGGTATCTCATGTTTTGCAATGATGAGTTGTCGATAAGGTGAGTTACAGAAACACACTTTCGGTAAGAGGGTTCGATACAAGCGGCAGCTTTCGTTAATGACGTGCTATCAACACGCTATCGAGTACAGAAAGCCCCTGCTGATCCGGATTATTGTAAATAAATAATGCCCAATTTTGACTCATTCGGCATTCAGATGATGATCAAGTCATTCGTCGAAGCGTTGGCAGATATGGTGCCTATTACCTGGTGTAATACTCATGAAGACTTTTCAATTGAATAATTTATTTACTTGGAAACAGAATGAAGTTTGTGCCATTGTTAGCCTCAGCACTGACCAAACCTTTCCAGATAACAAATTAATTATTTGTCGATGTGGGAAATCTTTGGTTACCATGAACATATTGACAGTCGTGTTGAGTCCTTTACTTATTCACTGTTTTTACCTAAAGGGCACTTTTGGATTCTTTATAAATATTCCTTTAAGAACCCCTAATGCCAGTCGTCAAAATATGACTAGATTTGAACTAACTCAGTACCGATGAGCATTTAGACCTCAGCTTTCCAAGCATTTTCCTTCTGACATCAATCTAAGCAATCTTCGCCTTTTGAAGTTTAATGCTTTGCATTTAGGGGGTCGGAAGTTCTTTGTACACCAAATACACATCGAGCAACGCTCGGTCACCTGGTACTAATATTTAACTGTGCCAACATGCTTAAGTGCTTTCTAACTTATATGTTTGCTCATTTTAATTTATTTTGGATGTTCAATATTTTTATGATGATGCATATGTTGGCATTTTTTATTGGCAATCACAAAGTCTGTATTGGCCTTCGGAATGCAAATAAATTATTATAATATTATTATTATAAGGTCAATGCCACCATCAGATTGTGTCGAAAGGCCTTGTTGAAATCTTTGTGATGTTAAATGAGATGCAGGTAAGAATAAGCACAATGATGAACCGGAAAATGCAATATCACCATATGTATGCACTTGTTTCGGTATTCGATGAGAGATCGCCTTTGTTTCACCATTAATAATATCGAATGGTGATAGAAATTCATCTATTTTCTCTGAATTTCGTTGCCAAAACTAGGGTGATTCTAACAAGCCTGTGCATCTTATGAGCTTGAAAATATGGTAGCATAGATGCAGTTTTTGCAAAAAAACAGTTCTCAAGAAGCAAACTCTCCCTGGAAGTGGAGTGGTAAAGAAATTAAGGCACCAATCTATTTAATTTTTTGAGTTTTTAACAAATAACTACAGGAACTGAAGTCAGATTGCATTAGCATGATTGGAATGGTGCTGCAGTAGGATCTCATGTATGGAAAGTAATCATTAAAATATATTCTTTGAATAATATGCTTGATTTGTATTTTAATTTTCTTTTCTATTAGCTTAAGTTTGCCATCTGTGAAAATAGTAATTTTAAAAAATGTAGACAAAAAAGTTGATTTCAGTATTTTTTTAGACTCATACAGTCCTAGTGTAACCTCCATAATGCTTGATGCTGAAAGCAAAGGACAGCTTAAATAAATATATGAGTAGAAACCTACTTACGGATGCCTACTGTTAGAATGGCTTTAATGGCTATTATACCAAAAAGTGGCCATTTGAGGAATTTTTCATGTAAGCACCTCCACAATATATCAAAAATTATGTAGAATGGTATTGCGTACATTCCCGCTAAAGCAGAAGCCCTCAGTAGTGAAAGAAGATTGAACCTCCTGTAAAAAAATTTTCTAGAGTTAGAATATTATGGAAAACTATGCATAAAATTTATGCTCCCTTGATACCCTGAGCATGAAATCACCATCAGGAATTTTATGCATATGTTTATTTGCTGTTATATAATGTCAAATGTCTTGCATTCCTTTTTGTCATCACCTTTTTTTTTGGCATCTCACTTGTATATAAAGCCGTATATGACAGCACGTAAGATGCACCTTATTGTCCACAATTAGGGCTAAAAAAATCACCCCCGGGTCTTATATTTGAAGGTATGGCCTTTCACAGGCTTGTGGTCACTTTCATTGAATGTGCCCTACTGAAATGGAGGTGCCTCTTTTATGCCATTAAATACATTTATTAGTGACCCCCTCATTATAATTCATTCATCTTGCTCTAACTTGATTGGCTGATTTTGTCCAAATGCTAACAACTGTGTTCCTAATTACAGACAAGGTCGGTACATAGTTTACAAAAAATCCTATTACCATGAGCCTCTTGCTATTAGCTCTTTTTTGAGAAGCATCCGGCATGCTCGTGTTCCAAATTTCTCATATCCAATTATTCCAAATATATTGTTTATCAGTGAAACTAGTGTTAGACTGACACTGTTGATCCCTGCTAGACAGAATCCTTCAATGAGATGATTTGGGTGCTTCATCACATTCTCCATTGGCTGGATCTGGAATGACACCACCGTTATAAGTTTATTAATGCTTTTTTACGATTTCTGTATGTACTGAAACTGTGGGAATGAATGTGCTGGAACAAAAATATCAAATTTGGTACTCGGAATGGTGGGTGAGGAGAGATAACTGCAGTGGGGACAGAGGGAGAGTTGGAGGAAGTAGAGTAGGTCGCTAGAGCAGTTGATGAGGGGTGAATTTAGACAATGGTCGGGATGAGGATGTTAGCAAGCATCTTTAAAAATCAAAGAATTTCTGTACTGTTTAGTGTCAAATTAATCAGAAAACAACAAGGAAAGTAAATGTGGAGTATGTATTCAACAATAGTTTCATATAAAATAAATCAATCTATTTCATCTCCACTAGTGCCTAGCAGTACTAGCATCCCTTGCCTATGCTAGAAATAGGGAATATTCCCCTGAACACAGTAATAGAGAAATGGCATGGCTGCTGCTGCTGAAGGAAGGCCTTGTAACAGTCAAAACCTGGGTTTATTGGGAAAGTGGTGTAGAGTGTACTACAAGTTGCTTCTTTTCTTAGTAATACTGTCTAACCTCCCAATAGTGGACATGTTAGGGACTGAAAAAAATCAACCACCATTGAGAGGTGTCTGCTATTTAGAGCAAGATGAGCAGGAATTACAACATACTTCTCCATGCAGTAACTATGTTGGTAAATGAAACTATAATGACGTTATGTTTCATTAAACTTTTATTTTTGAATATTGAAAAAAAAAAATGTTCACAAAAATTATTGGAATGAAACAATTACGCATTTTTTATCCACAGAGTAACTGTTTGCATGATCATTAAAAAAACAAAAAACTTGGTCACTGTAAAAGAGATACATGCCAGTTAGATATGAAAATAGATTAGTTAGAGTTACCTAAATAATTGTACATAGTTTGTGAAACATTAATTAATATCAGCCAAGGAAAAATAGACCTGATTTTTAATTGAAAAAAGGTAAGAATTATGAAACATTTACAGTTGTCAGCAGCATTTTATTTTCTTCTATATCCCATCAATTATTTTTCTGAGAGGAAAAAGAAAGCCTATAATTACACATTCTGTGCACATGTCCTATTAGAAAAATTTTGCAACTTAAAAAATTTAATGAAACTTACTGCTGAATGAAGAAAACTGTAAGCTTCTGCTGTGTTGTGGTAAATTCACTCAGTTTTTTCTTAATGTGCGATTCCACCTGCGAAATCAGCTGCAGTCCTGTGGCATCTCCTAAACATAATTAAAAGATCTTGTTTTATTTCTTCAATACTCCTCAAAGTCTCTTTGATAGTCAGAATTTTAATCTGACATTCCTGCAATCCATTGATAATGTCTTCATCGCTTTCAATGTATTCTAATTTGGAAGCCATTTTGGCATCACAAATTAGGTCTTCTGTCCTGAGGGAATCGTCTTCTGTGCATAGACTTTCATCTATGCCAGCATATTCTCCATGTCCTCCCCCAATGTTTATTATCAATGTTTCTAAGTCTTTACAGTCAGAGTTTCTGCTCTTGATTACAGGATCAGTATTTTCACTATAGCAACCAAATCCAGCTTTAATAAAACAGTTACCAAAATTTGCTTCTTTAAAACGTTAAGTCCTTCACAGATGATAGAATGGCATCAAGAACATTTATACTTTTGAGAGTTCCTTTGCTGATGATCTGTATGTCAGTAAAAATGAGTCTCAGCATCATTTTCCTATAGTGAATTTTGAAGTTTTGGAATATTACTTGGTTTGAAGGCTAACAAGTAGTCTTGTTTAGTGGAAAAAAAATTAATTTCAAATTTTCCAACTTCAAGTCTGGATGGAATAAAGCATTATCTAGAAACAAAATCACTTTTCTTCTATCCCTTCCCATTTTCTGGTCAAACCTCGTAAGACAGTCTGTCATGAGATCGCGAGTCATTCAAGCTTTTTTATTAGCTTGCCAGTCCACCCAAAGACATTGGCGGGTCCTGGGGGGGGGCAGTAGGGGCAAGATCTTGTTTTTTGGGGGGGGGGGGGGGGGGGGAGCATGAAGCACCCCCCCCCCCCCCCTCAAAACCTGGTGTATTTTATTTATTTTTTCATAGGCCTAAAACTAAGAGCCAAAATTATTTTATGCTGTAAAGTACGATGGTAGGCATGTATTAAGGAAAATATATTTCTTTCTCATTAGTTCTGTAAAGAGTTTTTTTCATTTTACACATAGTTTGTTACGATTTCCTGGAACGAAACCCCCGGACTCCCCTTTTCCTGGGAAGTGTTCCATACCTCCAGAGCCAGTAGTGCCTCCCCCCCGCTCCCCCTCACCCCGGTTACTCCCCCAGAACCTCTGGTCTGGAGCCGTCCCTGCCCCAAGATTGCTTATGTTAATGTTCTTAAAGCAATGTGGTCTGGATCCTCTTCCAATTACAAGTGTCATTTGATTTCACCTATCACCACAACAATTATGTAAATCTTTCTTTGAACACATTTCTACCCTAACAGTTATATTTCTTTAAACACATGGCCACACATTTCTGCTAAGGCTTGAAAGAAAAATTTTCTTGTCACTTAAAAAATGTTCCTCTCACTTTGTCATGCACAAATCCTTAAGTTTGGACCTCCACTCGATCATGGGGTTTTCACTCATGGATAATGCTTTTGTGCACACTATTTGAATGATATGTTAAGATGTAATCTAAATTTTTCGAGTCAGCCATTTGATCCCATAAAGTCAGAAATACCCATTTCTTTAGCTATTTCTTGGATTAATGGTCCAGATATTGGGATGTTAAATGAATGAAGCCCTAGAAAACCACTCATCGGTGAGACTATCAATTACTATAGTCCATTAGTTTTTGGAAACTGTCACTTTATGCTTTTACCTTTTTTGTCAGCTTATTATTTTAATAGTTTCTCCTTGCTCTTATAAATGTCACTCGTGTCTTCCTGATGCCGAATTTTTCACTGATTGTACCAAAACTTAACTTCTCACAAACCGACACATGCAAAATATTAACTTTCTCCCGTAAGCACCACCTCTTTCTTTTGCAAACCATTTTTCTATACAATGAAACACTTTTTAATGATGTACGTGCAGTTTCGATTTCATGTGTCTTAAGTTATTACCTCACAAAATTATAGAAAAATTCTAAGGCTAGAGGAAGTGTCAGAGCTTAAATCGCAGAATTTAAAAAAAATGAGGTGAAGAAGGCTGAATCGGAACAATGTAGAGAAGCAGAAGTTGGATAACACAGCAAGCTTGACACTAAGAGGTCTAGACTGCCTCAATTTGCCTCCTGCATCACTTGCACAATCTTATCTACATCACTCTTGAGGATTCCATCTTGAATTGCTCCTCCCAGGCCCCTAACAGGCCCTTGTGAGCTTCTTCTTTTTCACCTCCTTCCCTCCTACACTTCCTGCTGTCCTGTGCCAGACCATGACTATTATCTCTCTTGGTGGTCATGGCATGACCCCTATGTCTTATAGCAAAATACTACATCATGGTAAGCAGTGATTGGAACAGGCAGGATCATGAACTCTTTAATGGACGGATTGTCCCCTAATTGCCAAGATAGGTTTTCCTGAAAAAGTTCCTTAGGAATACATATTTGCTCATAAAAATGGGGTCTTTTGTGTTAAGAGACATTTTTACAGGATAGTGTACAGATAGGACAGGATTCAAGTGTGTACATTGATGGAGGTAATTAACCCTTCAAGCCCGGAGGAGTATTAAATGAATGCCATCTCGTAGGTCGGAGGAGATTTAAATGGAACCGCTGGTTTTCCACTGATTTAAATGGAATTGCCACGACGTAGTCACTACGTCGCTCGATGGCATGTGAAGTTCGTGACCGACATAGTGACTACGTTGCTCGTCGTTGAAGGGTTAAAGGAAAACTCTTTTTTTTATATTTTCCACATCAGTTTTGGAGAGTTTCTGCTATTTGGAGGTATTGCTTCCATAACTTCATGTTCTGCTGCTGGGGATTGAAAAACTGTTTTTAGGAGGTTTCCACTATTTGTAGATGTGTGTAGGAGGGAGGTTTGACTGTATTGACTTTAGATCCTACCCATACAAATTATGAATACTCTAAATTATGGAAATGGATATTACTTACTATTCCAAATGTAAGGAGAGATCTTGTCACTAAAGAAAAGAAATGGATGTTATCTGTGCCCAGATACACCTTTTGGTCCTCATCAAATGGCTGATCACTCAAAACTATGGTGTAAAGTAAGTAGCAGAAGAAAGCAATGTTTACAGCAAGGCTATACATGCTAAATTTTGATACTTTTTTTAAATTTGGCAGACATGCCAGCAAAATAACTACTACTGATAGAACAAGATCTGTTGGGCCAACAGTAGTACGTTGATATTCTTCCCAGCCCTGTTTTCAAAGAAAGAGGCAAATGGAGTAAAGTAAAAAACTGGTTTTCATTTCCAAAGGCATTGATGATAGAAACATTTACAAATCAAGGAAATTGGCTCATAAATTACCTAAATATGTATGCATATGCATCCTTAGCTTTCTTCTGAATTTAATTCTTAAGAATGTATTTTCGATTCTGTTAGAGGTTTATACATATTTGTGAAGGTTATGACTATTAGGTAATATTTGCTGATAAAGCAGTTGGAAATACTGAATATTTACAAAATTGAGTTCAAGAAATATTTCTTATCATAGAAATATTATATCAGTTTATTAGGTTTTGTTATAAAAAATTAGGTATTTTTTATTTCCTGAAGATGAAAGAGAATGACCTGTAAATACTATTTTTGTTCATGGGATGTCATTGATTAAAAATTCCAAAGCTGTTATGTCTATGCATTGAATTATAAATTGATGATTTGTTTATATTGAGGGTTGTAGTCATTGCTAAACTCACTTCAAGATTAATGTGAGAGGTAGGGATTGAAGATCTACCTCAAGAAAACAAAGGTTATGAGAAAACCCTTTTCTTATATTTGAAGTTTATTCCTTCATTCTTTTCATATCTTTAAGGGCCGGTTTTATAATGTCTTGTTAATGCTAACCAGAAGATAATAATGCCTTTAACTTTACCTAGAGTTGGCTGAAAGTTCTGGCTAGCTTCTGTATTAGACCAGACTGATAGGTAACCAGTACTTTCAGCCACCTTCTGGTAAAGTTAAAGGGTGTATCATCTTCTGGATAGCGTTAACCAGACATTATAAAACTGGCCCTTAGAGTGCTATTATAACTTTACTATAGAAAAATACTTTACCATGTTTGTCATGACTTCATTTAAAGTAATACGTGCTCGTTTAAGGTACAAAAAGCACATTGCAAAGTATGTGATAAACACTAAAACTTGTACATAAAGCCTGAAAAATTAAAGTAACTTATCAGTTTTGTAAAATAATTACTCAGTAATTTTGTGAGGAGCCAATATATTAATATTTTTTTTATCTCTGGTTGGGAATGAAAAAACTTACTTTATTAAAAAAGTGAACCTTCTCAGCCAGTCTTGGCTGGTAAATATTAGAATAACAGTTTCTTCATATGTTAGCTTTGGCACTCGACAGCGATAGCACATTTCATGTGAACATTTCACCTGTGAACCAATTTGAATAGATTTAGTGCATACATATTCATTGTATATTTAGACGGTGCTCTTTGTAGGTGCTAGTAAATTTAAGCTACTAAATTACTGCAATTGGTGATACTTATTTAGTCCTTTTGACTAAATTCAAGCTAAGAAAGCTCTTTTGGCAAAATGTTATTGGCTGCAGATATCCTTTTGATGATACTGCAAACTAGCCTTGGTTTAAAAGCTAGCTTGGTTTATAGCCTTAAAGTTTCACCGAGGAAAAATCTTCTGCATTATAAAGTTAATCGTAGGTGAATTAACTTTGTAGAATTTTATCAGTTTCATGGTTAAAAACACTAATTTTCCACATTTTTATATTTTTTATTTACACATGCAGGCACTGCTAGCTGGATTTATGTAGTTAATCTTGGGTATACAGTAGAAACTATGAGTTAAATGTCAAATCCAGTGAGCATTTTTCTTTGCACATAACTGGTGGGCCTTATATTCCATATTAACACCATTCTAATCATGACATTATTTTAATATCGACTCCTTAACTCACAAGTACATTTGGTGTTGTAAATATACTTACTATCGTGAGAAGCTGTGAACCATACTAATTATGGAGCTACATATTTTAATATTGACTCCTCTCACAAGTCTACCCATTACAATAATTTGCTTGCTTTCTGAAATGCATGATGTTCTTTGCATACCTACTCATTGTTCCAGAACCACAATTTTTTTCTAATTCTTGCAAAATTTTCACCAGCATGATTTGCTACTACCTATGGCACTCCTGGGTGGAAGGGATAGTCTTGTATAGAATACAAACCATGCTTGAAGCAGTGAACTCTGGCTTGACATCCTTTCTTTTTAACAATTATACTGAATGGTACATAATTAACTGCCTCTTCCCCACCAATCCTACCTTGGGCATTGTATATATACAACTTCTCTCCCTCAGCCACTTACATTGTACAAATGAAATGTGAGTACACACCACTTGCAATTGCAAAAATAGTAGATCAGATATAATGCATAGAATTCTTTCTTACACTTACCCACAGAAAGTTGCAGTGTATTGTAATGATTGTTGTTACAATGGTTAATAGAATTCCAGATGTGATGCCTGATATGCTATAAGCATGTGGAAAGTCCAAGAAACTGAATCCACTCACCACTTTGGTTAAAACAACAAATACTTCAGTGTCTCTGAAAGAAAGCAGAATATTTGAAAAAATTTCGTGGTTCTAATTCAAATTGTGAATAAATATGTCTTAAGTTTTTTGCCTTGGTAGGAATTCATACTTGGATACCCCAATTTCTTTATGAATTGTTTGACTCATCTATATGGTAGCCTATGTGTACAGCATTTGGCTGCTTACATGTTGATACCAAGTCAAAATCCTGTGTATGTCTCTTGGAGCATTCAGCTGTCTCCTAAGATGAGTACCTACTTTTCATGATAATGGAAATATTTGGAAGCTGTAACTATTTTGAGGTGATAGTATAAACTGCTCTTCTCTTGCAGAGATTGTGAATTCTAGGTGCTATTGAGTACATATGTCAGTGATTATGCTCATTGGGCTGATTTGGGCTTGTTAATATGTGTCAGGTGAGCTTTTATTTTTACTTATCAAGCTTACATTAGAGACTTTGTTTGCTGGTGGTCTTAATTTAAGTGTGCCCCCAAGTTATTCTTTTTTTGCTGTCAATTTCTTTGCATATCTGCTGTTTTCCACTTTTGTTGGTTAAACCAGCTCAGTCTTCAATGCGGAATTTGGTTTAATCAATGAGGGTGTAGCTCACGAAGTACTAAGCCTTATGGCAGTTGAAAGTCACAAATCAGGATAGGGGAGCAAGTTTCTTTTCTTTTGTAACCTGTGGGTTTTCTTTGTTTTGTGTTCTGGGTATTAGTGCTATTTCCCCAAGTAGGTCTGAAACTCAAAAAAGATCACACTGATTGGGTCAGCTGTAAAAACCTTTAAAGGGAGTGAATACGCTTTAAAAATGCAAAAGGATATAGCTAAGGATCTATGGTGGTGGGGGCAATTCAGGTGGACTGCAGGGCCCTGGTAGGAAAACAGCACTACCTGCACGGCAGCTTGCCAAAAAAGTCTTATGGCATCCTTCTTGGCTGCTACAATTATTAATATTCTATGGAACCTACATTCTCGAGAAATTACTGAATTTAAAGGTGAAGGATCAATACATTATACATATGTTAGTTGATTTTTGAATCACTCCCTAATACCAAGATCTGCTCAGTTAAAAATAGTCTATTTTCAGCAAAGTTCATGATTTATCTCTCCGATATGATTAGTATTTTTTTCAGACAAATATTAACCCCACTGCTCCATCTTTTAAGAATCAAGAAGAAGATTTTTCACATTATTAGCATACCAGTGTGACAGTGAAAACCCCAGGGTTCTTAAAATGCCTTTTTGGACTTAGTATCCTCCCCCCTTGATTGATTAATTGATTGGGTGGGCGAGGGGCTTCTGGAGCCCTCATTCCACTTAGACCCCTTTGGGTCAATTGTTCTGTCCCACATTTAACTTGCCTGCCACTCGCAGATAGGGGAGAAGAGTACTGCGGTAGAGGTATGGATGAGGGTACCCCTCAAACCGCCATCCGGGCCCAGCATTGCTTAACCTTGGAGATTTGATGGGAACTGTTGTTTTAATGCGACCCTTGCCCATTCTCTCCCCTTAATCCTTGCCTAAATTTATTAATCTAATCTCTTGTCCAATACTTGGTCCAATGGGCTACCTTGCTGTCATGTGTGAGTTGTCTCCCTTCAAAGCACAAATGTAACTTAGAATATAGATTTATGTTGTGATGCAAATTCTTTACTTGGGTAAGAGCTAATTCTCATTTTGGCTGCATGCTCATTTTATCCACTCGAGCTTTTGCTGCTGCTGCAGCTAGCATTATCTGAAACAATGATGTTTCAAATAATTTATAGTCCTCATCCTCCCTTTCCAAGGGTTCCCATGTTTTGGAAAAAAATGGAGACAATGGACTATTTTTTATTGAAATACTTTGGAAATTATACTTAAAATGGGGCCATGGTAATAATTTAGAATACCGTATGAAACTATGTATTATATGTATTTCTCTTGACATACTTTTGGATTTTTCATCAGGATCAAGGACTTTTGCCACCACAAATGCTCAAAATCAGATTATTTACTTCCCTAATCTGAAACAGATTCAGAATTACCTCCATAAAAGTAATAATTAAGTGGAATTTATTATGTGCTTGCAACACTGTGATAGAAGTTGCTACTATTAACTGGATAGCATCTGTTCATTCATTTTTTCTGAAGAATACGTTAAAAAGTAGTACTATTGGAAATAACTGGAGGCAGACATGACAGTATCATTCTAAAGAAAGAAATTGTTCTGAGAAAAGTAGAATGAATAGGAATGCCACTGCAGTTTCATGATGGATGGTGTGTAAAGCTAATGAAAATTGGAAAATGTAGCATAATTTTCACCTGTAGGTACAATGATATTAAACGTAGTACCCACTGGAAGAGGCTCTTCAGCAATTGCAAGTGGTAAGATTGTTTTTAAACCATTGAAGGTTGCAATACCATTGACGATGGTTAGGATAAGAGCTGACTGCTGACCCAATTCAGGGATAGATGGGGTAGAGTATCACTTAGGTCTGCTTTGCATGTAGGACTTTGATAAAGTCTGTTTGGGCAGGCTCCTTCTGTTGCCCTCCATTGCCACTGCTTGGGGTTTTTGTGTGTGCTAAAAATGTTAAATATTTTGGGAGAAAGGCTATGTAATGCCTACGGTAACTATACTCTAAGTTTACTTACGTGAGAAGTTCCTCATTGGAATGAACTCTTGCAGCAAATGGATCAAACCAGGTGTAAGAACCTCTTAAGGATAAGAATTAAAAGTTTAATGGTTAAATGATATTGATCATACTGGAATCTTTCCGTGGGGGTAACTTATTTGTGTATGAATACTTGCTTTGATTTTTGTCTCTCTCTTTTTCTCTGTGGATGAAAGTAACTTTGAATGATTACCCAATATATATTGTAAGAAAAGTACTGATCTAGTTTCTCTTTTCATGCTTTTTGCAACAACTACCTTGTTAACTGTTTTGATTTCTTACAAATTTAAATTTATCGATTTTTGAAATTCAATAAAATTTAATTCATATATTTACCTCAGAAAACCGCCTGGGATCACTTACAGTGCTCACCTCCTGTCATCAAAGAAATAGAAGCTTCATGATGGATCTTTTCATATAATAATCTGGATTCTTTAGCATGACCAAATAATTTTTTTAACGTTTGATGCTTGAAAACATTTTAATTTCTCATTCCAATGGAAAAATCACAAAATTTGCCCTGAAGTTTAGCGACAGCAGTCTTCATAATAGGTACTAACAATAATTATTGTAACAATAGTGTTCTTAAATATTCCATTAGCACATTGACGAAATTAATTCTGATTGTATTTTTTTATATAATGTAGAAAAATGGATGCATGTATTATTATTGAAAACTGCCGAAAAAAAGGCCGCAATTAATTTTTTAACTAATTTTACTCATTTAATAAATTGATCTCAGTTTTATAGATTCATTTTTCTAGCTGGATTCAATAAAGAAAATAGGCAAACTTTATTTAAAATTGAAAAAATATCCTTTCAAATGTTTGAAAACTCTTTTTGTAAAGATTTGTTTCCAGTATATATCGTACATATGACACTAAATTTTTATACATGGCTTACTATTATGCAAGGAATGCAGATGCATGCCTTAATCATCTTTTCCATTGAGTACAGCGGAATATATTTTGGTTGCAATATTTCAAGTTGACGCTCGGAAGATTGATTAGAAATACTACTCTAACAGAATAATTGGTGATGCATCTTTATAATAACGGCATTTATGAAAGCTTTCTTTTTTTTAGAAAAATACTCTTAGTCCGTGGCAGAACTGAACTCCCACCCATGTCTCATTACACCGTGATGTAGGACAGTCAGAATTAGCTGTCCATATTTACTGTACTAACTACTCTCTATGCTATAATGAAATGCTAAGTTATTCACCCAAGTAAACTAATAAGTGTTATCTGTGATTAAAATGAATATTACCATTGCAACGTCCATAATTGATACCAGTGAGCGACAGTAGCAGTAGCAATGCAAGGAATCAAGGTGAAAACCCATTTCAAATTGTGTGGTTTCGCTGATCAACGACTTCTTCGAAGATTTATGCGAGTTTGTTTACTCCATAACTTCTCATTTTCTTGGGTTAAACAAAATGATTTTTTGTGAATTTCAACATTTTCATTACGTGCACAGTATTCTGGAACTACGACCTTGTACAAAACCCTCTTGACTCGAGTTAATTTCTAATGCATGACTCATAAAAACAAATCAATCTAAAAATTATGCCGTTATTTAGAAGTAAACTCATTCGACTTTGTGGTACATCTCAGTGACGAAATTGTTTAGGTAATAACTGAATAACTCTCAGTATTTTACGGGCTTTTCTTCACAAATCATCGTGCAACCAAGGAAATAGCCGCTCAAAATGCTCATAATTGAGCTAACCTTTCATCAATCGCTGGTTTCATGTGATGCACAGCAACTATTTCGACATGCGAGTGCCTATAAATGGCTTTTCTAATGTTAACAGACAGTGAACTAAATGCTGAGAGAATTTTAAAATGTCAGCCTAAACTCTTAATTATCAGTCTTTTTGATTAAGGCAGCAAATATTCAATAATAACCACGAGAAAATTCCCTGTATATTATTTTAATTTACTCCCCGGACCGTATAGCAGACGAAACCCAGCCAATTTTCCCATGATTCTCTGCGCTGCTCCTTTCTGCCACTTTTGCTCCACCTCGGCAGCAGGAGCAAAAGGTACAGGTTCAAGTTGCTCCTTTTGCACCTGAACTTGCGACGCGAACGCGTACGTCACTTGCACCTTTTGCGACGCGAACGCCAAAGGAGCAAAAAGGTGCAGAAAAGTGCAAAAGGAGCAGCGACGCGAACAAAGCTAAGAACTCGTCTGCTCGTCTCGAATCGTTTATTTGCTCGGTTACTAGGGGATTGTTACTTTCGCAGAATTTGCGATTTCCCGCTGCGCATCCGTCGTGTTTCACGAGAGAGAGAATTGTTAGTGCTCCACGAGTAACTGATGCTGAGGTGACTTGAGGTCAATCGATGGATGAAAAATCGGATCGCATCGTAGGCGGATTAAGTGAGATGCAGAGGGGGGTTGCCGCCCCCCATTAATTCCAGGGAAAATAGAAAAAATTGTAATATAGGTATTCCCTACGTCCCAGACCCCCGGAAAGTAGCAATCCGCCTCCTCAAAACAAATACCTTAATCAGCCCCTGAAAGCCATCTGATATGGCCAAGCATCTTTGTGACAAAAAAAGTTGGTGTGATTTAAATGTTCCGTTTTTCATTTTATGAACAAGAGGTCATAGAACAATTTGAAATTGCTAATACCCCCGCTCAATTTTACTCACGTAATGACGATGCAGGTATTCAACACCCATTCACCTCTCTTCAATGTTCGCCTACACCTTAACTCCAGATTAATCCCAACCTAAGTTGACGTAACTTAACCATGTTCTATCAGTTATCAGTATCAGTTCCTTTAATTCCTCCCATTTCCCCGACCTTACTTCCCTTCCTTAACCACGTCGTTAAAAAATCCTCCCCCCCCCTATCCCTACCCGCCCTCCTTTCAATTTGGTACCTTTAGGCCTGCTACCCCATATGAAAAAAACCTTGAAAATGGTATAATAATCTGCACATTTGCACTTGAATTTTGGGTTTCAATCGGTAATGCAGGTCATCGCAGAAAGCAGAGTTTTTAAACCAAATATACAAAAAGGTGGAATTTAGTATTTGTATTGACTCACACAGTCGTGGTGTAACCTCCTTAAGGTACTTAAGTTTTATATAACTAGCTTCGGATATGTATTACTAATTAATAAGAAGAATAAACTCTGCCATTTAATGACGTTTGAATTAGCTCTACAGTCATACGTAATTTTCAGTGATTACTCTTGATTTCTTCTGCAAAATCATACACATTTTATGATGGCGCAATCATATCTGGAAACTCCCAAAATATTTATAAATACCTCGACATGAAGGCTTAATTTAAAATACTGAATTGAGTTTCACTTTAAACAAACAAACGAAATAAATTTCTTGCATAATAGTTTACCTGCGATGCATCATGGTTGAATTGAATGGGTCTTCGCGAACTCGACAACTCTACCTGTTCCAGGTATAAAGCCGCACACGAACTCGCCAACAGCAGGCGCTAGCACAGGAAAAATAAGCAAAATTTGACCCGAACCTGGAAATAATTAATAAAAAAGCCGGACCTTTTGAGATATATTCAGGACCCCTTTGAGATGAACATACAGAAAGTCCCAAGCACTCCCAGGTAAGATAACGAAAATATCCTGGAAAAAACCTGGAAATACTGGAGTTTTCCTGGAATTCGTACTGTTCGGTAACTAGAAGAGCTAGAGAGGCGTTCTTTTTTTTCGGCACACCTGTTTTTAGTGCTCTACATTTGTGAACGGTGTCCGGTACCCCCCCCGAGGTTCCCGTTCTGATCCCGGTCCATTAGAAGGTCATGAAGTGCAACATCATGTAGTAAACTCGCCGATATTTGCCGGACTACTAAGCTGCGAAACGTCATTACTAGAACTTGTTTCGATGCTTGACACAAGTATAACCTTTCTGAGCACCAATGCTTGCTGCAGCACCCCGATCCTGCCCGCTTACAGGGTGCGAGAAGTGCCCGATCGTCTACAAAAACAGTGGTAAATGAAGTCCAGTTCCGGTGCTAAAGATAAAACAAATAAAAATTCACAACATTGAATGTGTTTTGAATTTTTAAAAACTTAATGCAGTTTTATCTCATTGTCAGTTAAAATTTGTTTGAAGTGTCTTTTCTTAAAAAATAAAAATTTACAGAATTAAAATTTATATAATTTAATTTTATTTATATTAAGTCCCTTCATAGACGGCGTATCCCATAGGCTAGTCAACTTGCTACCCCCCTAATATAAGGTAGGCCACTACACAAAGTGGAATCTAAGAAAGCTTCTGGGAAACGGGAAGGATAAGAAAGAAGTGCTCGAACAGTTGGCGTGTACAAGCTGGAATGCAATACACCGGGATGCAGTACAGTGTACGTCGGTCAGACTGGTCGAGCGCTTAAAACAAGAGCCATGGAGCATGAAAGATGTTTCCGATTGGAGGATACATCCTCCAATTCTGCCAAACATCTGCTGGAAGACGGCAACAAGAGTGATTTCACCCCCAAGTTGCTTCGTAGGGTAGATTAAGGGTGGAAAATGGACGCATTGGAGAAAATTGAAATTGTGAAGCATCAGAAGTGCAATGATACCAAACTGTGTAATGATTTCCTTTTTCACAACCCTTCTCCTTTATTGGCCACAAAATATTTCCCAGACTAAAACCCTCCCGCCCTTAACCGTTTTCTTTCCAACCGACTCCTGCCACATGTCCCAAAATCTTTCACACTCTACTTCCTCCCCCCCTCCTCCAGTTCTCTGGTGTGGGCAGTGCACTGGCCATTAAAACCCTCTGACCCCCCTCCTTTCCCTCACCTTCCGGAGTTATCAAGGAAAGGAGGCCTCCATCATCACCCAGTCCCAACCCCTGCATCCGTTTCTCCTTGTCTTTCCGCCCTCTGTCCACTCCAACCCTTAGTTCCCCCTCCCCCCGCCGCTTCCCTCTCCTTCTTCCCACCCTCACTTACCCCCCTCCTCTCCGCTCCTCCCTTGGCCTTCCCCCTCCCCCACTCCCTTACGCCTGTGTGGAAAGCTATATATGCTTGACCTAAACCGAAGAACCCTGCACATGATTATGCCACAGTGTGGTGAAACGCGTCGTGCCAAAGAAATAAATCTGTGGAAGATTACCAAGTGTTTTTATTCATTATGAATATCGAAAACTTCCACCATATCCAGCCTGAAACAGTTGTATTTATTTTAATTTTATGAACTTTATTAGGCGTCACAAAACTTGCGACGAGTATTTGGCATGTCATTCTCAGCGTCATTTGCATCTGTAATTTCCATTCCATGCCAAGTCCATTTATTAATCACCGATACTGCGGACTGTCAAGAAAGATGAGATTTGTAGAATCGCCAGTGTCGATAAAGGCCACAATTAACGCACATGAAAAAAGCGCAGGGGACAATTAATATATGTCTTTGGGAGACATAAGTTGCGGAACATTGGTTATAATTTGTTTTTTACAAATTTTCATTCAAATTCAAATTTTATTTAAAAATAAGAGCTTTTTTAGTATACATCAAGTAAATATAGTAATATTAATGTCACATAACTTATTTTTTGACGGATCCACTCAATAGTTAGCAAAACTTACGCATTTGAAGCATAAACTTGAGTTATTTGTTTCACACCTTACTCTTAAATTAATTTCAATACAGACTTTTTAAAAACTATTTAAAAAATAGTATCCCGTGAAGTAGTTTTGAAAATAATTGCAAAAACACAAACTACACACAGTTGAATTTACTACGTGATCTGTAACTCAAAACTCCTCATTTCTTATGTCTCCGTAGTGATCACAGCCACACCAAATCCCATAGAAAGCTGCCTATATTTTCTTGCAAATATCTCGGTAAATGTTGCGATAATTGGCTGATATTTTGATATCAGCTTGAAGATGAGCTGTTTTCTTTGTAAATCATCATCACAGTAATCTAACTTAACGGTAGGTTTAAATTTTAGTGAGAAAAAAATACTCCTGATTTTTACAGGCGCAGGCCTGAATCCACCTACGCAATCTCTTTCTTAATTTCAGCACACGCTCTGCCTCTCTTCGTCCCTTTCCATAAAACATTCTTTTTCTTCTCCTTCCCCGCTTACCCAACATCATCCCCTCAACCACTGCCTTCAGCATTCCTCCCTCTCTCATTTGTAATGAGACCAAATTCATTGAATTTTATGAGTAGAGATATCCCGCTAAATACACCGTAAAAAAACTTCATGGATGGCATATGGATAGTTATGATTGCGAACGTTCAAAGAAAACTCTACAACGGGGAGTCATGAGGTCAAGAGTAGGAGCGTTCAAAAGTAATCCATAAGTGAGTAGTTGATGTTAATCCTCTTCTTCCTTCTATAAAGTAGGCACATGGTCTGTTTTTTCTTCCCCTTCTAGTCTTGCTCGACGTTAAGGTGATCACACCATCTTTTTTTGGCCAACCTATGCTTCTTTTTCCCAACAGTAACTTATTACGAGCTATTTTTACCATTCTTTCTTCGCCTATACGACATATGTGTTCACTCCATTCGTGCTTTTTTTAAAGTTTACTTGTTAATGTGTAAGTACTACTTTGCAATGTATTTTTTGTATTTTCATTTCATTCTCATTCCAGTAATGTTTCACCGGTGATTTTCCGCAGTACTTTCATTTCACCTGTCTCCAAGAGTATTATTGTTCTTGCTGTGTCTGGCCGGGTCTCCACCATTTATGTCATTAGTGATCTTATACTAGCGTTATAAACTCTAGATTTTGCGTATAAATTGCTTCTGAAAAAAATCAACTTGGACCAGGGATCGAACCTTTGGCTTGCCGGGCCAAAGCGCAGACCACCACGATACCCAGGCATCCTGATTTTTAAGGTAATTTCTATGTAATTCCATCACCGTTTTTGGTAGACCTGAAATATCATCATACGCAGCCAATCACGGAATGAGTTATGTTACAGGATTTATCCCCGTGGTTAGTGGCTTCTTAGAGGTCCATATTTCCCTTACCAGTGTGATTGTTGATCGATTTAGGGGCTGAAATTCTAGTTCCCTTAAATCCTCTCCTATTGCTTTAGGAATCAGGAAGCCTGGGTAGCGTGGTGGTCTGTGAATTGGCCCGGCAAGGCAAAGGTCCGTGGTTTCTACTTAATTTGATCACCGGTTTTTGGCAGACCTGAAATACCTTCACCTAGATTTTTCTTCTATCCCTATACGTCGGTTCTTCCATATTCTTTCGTTCAAGTATTCAGTCATCCTTAAGTCTTTTGTTGTTTATTGTCTGAATTAGGATTCCACATTTCAATATCAAGGCAGTTCTATGCAAAGGTAATTAAACTTTATTTGCTACTGTATAATTTTGCCGTCTACTGCGAGCATGCATCTAACAGGTGTTTTAGGGGTAGTTGACGAAAAGACTGTAAATACAATCTACTAATCTTTTGAAAGCCCTTATGTTTGCCTACAAATATTTATAATGAAGAGTTCTTGGTCAAAAATAAACTTGGTTATATTCCACACAAATTTATTAAAAACACGACCGGTTTCCATTCTCAAGAGTTACAAACCAAATTTATTTTTGACCAAGATGTATTCATTCCACGAAGTGAACTCGCAGACCATTGATTTTATAATGAAGAGTTTTTGGGTTTCCCAACGGATGGTGGGGTTACTCAACACTGACGTTTCGATAGCGTAGTTTACTTTTTCTTCAAGGTGAACAGTCGCGCTGAAGAAGATGGCAGACTACGCTATCGATTCTTCAGTGCCGATCAACATATTAATCGGTGGTTAACCTGAGAATTTTTCATTCTAAACAATCTGTCTGTAGAATATGAGATGATGACGATCCAGGCTGTGGCAATTTTCTAAAGATTTTTGCTAGTCTAATGTCAACAGAGTCCATTAACTCCGTGTAAGAGTCTGAAAATAAAATTGGCGTAGAGCTTAGTATGGAGTGTAACGTTTTATGGTTCAGAAAATTGGACTCTTATATAATAGGAAGAGAATATAGCCTAGGAAAATTAGATTTTTAACCCGGAAATAATTAATAACAAAGCCGGACCTTTTTAGCTGTATTCAGGACCCCTTTGAGATGAACATATCAAAAGTCCCAAGCTCTTCCAGGTGGGATAACGAATATATTCTGGAAAAACCTGGAAATGCTGGAATTCGTGCTGTTCGGTAACTAGAAGAGCTAGAGAGGCGTTCTTTTTTTCTGCCACTCCTGCTTTTAATGCTCTACATTAGTAAAAGGCGTCCGGCAGCCTCCCGAGGCTGCCGTTCTGATCCTGGTCCACTATAAGGTCATCAAGTGCCACATAATGTACTAAAATCGCCTTAAACCGATAATTGCCGGACTAATAAGCTGCGAAACGGCATTACTACAACTGGCTTCGGTGCCTGACACAAGTACCTATAACTTTTATGAGCACCAATACCTACAGCAGTACCTCGAATCTGCCCGTCTACAATGTGCGAGAAGTGCCCGATCGTCTACAAAAACAGTTTATTAAATTATTTTTTTAAATTACACTCATGGCACCCAGGAATGACTTAAACAGATGAAAAACACCCAACCTAATTATTGCTTTTCTCAGAGGACTTTGACTAGACGCGGCAAGCACCATTGGCAATGCCTTATAGTATACAGCTTTAGGTCAAAATTCACCTGCAATGAGATTAAAAAAAATCTATTAGGGACAAAATTTCTAAATTCCAAAGTTTGACGAAAAATTGCTGAATTTGGTTCTAGCAGATCAGTAATAAATGTAGAAAATTAACTCACCATACACTGGGATTGTCCTCGCTTCTCACATATGTCTGCTGCATTCAACAAAGCTGTGTTGATGGCTGAGGGGTTGGTGAGGTTGAGGTTTATGAAGGGGAGTGGGGTCTCAGATGAAACCTCATACGGTTGCTTACGATGAGCGACTTCCATACATCCATTCCATCCCGGTTGAGGAATTGCGCAACTCTAAATGCCCGATGACCATAAAATATGTAAAGGCAAATCCTTGTGCAAGCTGTCCTCACATATCACCAACTCATTCCTGTTCTCTGCTGTGACCTTAGAAAGCCCGTTTATATCTGGCGCAAAGTGCTGGTGTAGTGTGTTTTTCCTGAAACCATTTCCAATCATTTCTGCACGCTTTGGGCGCAGGATTTTTACATCTATATACAATGCAGACTTTGGTGTATTGCGCTGAATCCCTCCTAAAATATGAATTGTGCCATGGCCATCGAGACTTCGCAGATTGTGATCTCCATTGTCGAAAATAAAATGGATGTAAGCATCAATATCCGCTTCAGGAGGTGAGCATAGAGATAAGCACGCTTCATATTTTTCACACTCATGATACGAAGCTGAAATGCCTAACTTATGGAGCATATCAATAAGCCACCTCGAAGCGAACCGACGATGAAGAGCCACACTGAGTCCTACTTGGATTGGTGATAGGAACGAGCGAGGACGTATTACTACAATTTAGTCATGTTCAATTACTGTAGCTTTTTTCCTCACAGTATCTTGATTTTTTGGCAATAGCTCTGACATAAAAATATCAAGAAGATCTGGCGTTAGGTTGTTACCTCCGGTAGTCTTGTCTTACTGTGTTGGGTATACAGAAGTATCGTATGCTTGTAACTTGATTTGGTACTTGATAAGTTGTGCAGCACATTTTACTATTCTTATTTCCTCCCTTCGGCTATCAACGCACCGTAACGTTCTTAACGCTCACTGTACCGTTTCGTGCTTAATATTTTTTGCGCAACCCCTGTGAAACACATCACGCCCCTGCGTTCAGGCAGTTCAGTAAAGGTGATTGAGTCACCTTATTTTTCTTCTAGTTTACTCCTCAGCCTTTTTCAGAGTACTTTTCTCGGTTGCTCTTTGAATACTTATCCAGTATTGTCATCAATACTTCCATGCTGTACTGGCTGTCATCTTCGCAATTTTCCTCAAGTTCCTTATATAACAATTCAAAGGCAGCACTTTTTGACTCGTCTTCAATACGACTCTTGCCACGTTCTGATGTGATTCCCGGCTTACAGGAGCCAATTCGTTGAAAGTAAGCATAGCAATCCCTGTGATACCTGCCTTATGCCGCGACTAGATCAGACACTACGCTTAATCTCAGGATTAATTCAGTTCCCCACTCATCCCGATAACCTCTTTCTGCATCTGCTTATGGTACGTATAGTCTTGATCACTTCGACGGTCCCAACTACACTCCAATGTTTCCTCTCAGGGTGCTTTTTGTCCACACTTTGGGCACAAAAAATACAATGTACTTTGAAATCAAATGGCGTGTCTGTGGATGATCTCCTCTTCAGATGATCTGGAAGTTCCGCGGAGGGGGATGTCGGTCTGCGTGTGTACTCCCTTCTGCACTCGCTATGCAAAAGCACCGACGTCTTGTCCTTAAAAAATACCTCGGCACCATCCTTTCTCGTTTTACTTGCATTCAAAATATTTTGTACTCCTTTTTCACCACATTTCACTGATTCTATGCCACATTTGCTTCCAACGAAAGCACACAGATAACACTCGTCCAACAACTCCATTGCACGTCACAAAAAATAACTTGAAAACGCGACGCTAAACACTTATTGCATTGGAGAGCACTGACTGAGTGATTTACGAACCGGTATGGACCACGGGAAGGGGGAAGGGGAAGCGTCGCTGACTTATAACAATGAAAGCACGGCTGCCCCACCGTGCGCTCTCGACATCCAGTGGTACAGGTAGCGGGAGGACTGAGGACATTTTATTTACAGATCACTCACTTGGAGTTAACCTTTTACGGTAACATTTTAACGCAGTTAGGCTAATTTTCGACTACAAAATAGAAAAGTAGGTGAAGCATCGCAGTTCAACCACAACTTGCTCCAGGAGAATATATATAAACTCGAGCGAATTAATTCATTCAAGTATTCTACCAGCTGATTGGTAGGTTCTTGAACAGTCCCCATTTTGTATCCCAACCTAATAGAAATTGTCTCGCTTTCCCTCCTAAGGATGGCCCGTTATTAGATCCCTCTTCAATTCTTCATATCTTCTACCTCCTCTTATTTCGTCCAGAATTCCTATCCTCTTCCTTCCTCTCCCACGCTTCCCCAGTGTTCTCCCCTCTATCACTCTCTTCAACATGCCCTCTCCTCTCAAAACCTCCTCCATCCATCTCTTCTGCCTTCTCCGAACCTCTGCCACAAGCATCCTCTCCTCTCCGACCATATCCAATACCTCCTCGTTCGTCTTTCTCGCCATCCAGCTAACCTTCTCCATTCTTCTCCAAACCCACATCTCAAACGCCTCAAGTCTACGCACATCCTCCCTTCGCAGTGACCAAGTTTCCGACCCATATAGCGCCACGCTCCATATTAAAGTTTTCACCAGCCTCTTCTTTACGTCTCTTCTCAGACCCCCCCTCATCAATTCCCTTCTCTTCGAAAATGCTTCTTTAGCAAGCGCAATTCTGCATCTGATGTCCTTACCACTAAACCATTTCGCCTCCAAAATACTACCCAGATACGTAAACTGCTCGACCTGCTCTATCTTCTGCCCTCCCACCCTTATATTCAGCCCCGCCTTCTTACTTCTAGAAAATCTCATTACTTTCGTTTCCTTGTGATTGATCTTCATCCCATACTTTTCGCACTGCACCTCTAATGCATTCACCATTGACTGTAACCCCTTTGCCGACTGACTAACCAATGCTTGATCATCTGCAAATCTCACTGATTTTATCAGCTCCCCTCCTATCTTTATTCCTACCTCCTCCTCCCCCCATGCCTCCCATACCATTTCTTCTGAATACACGTTAAAAAGCAACGGCGATAGTGGGCACCCTTGCCGCACTCCCCGTCCTATCGTGGCCCATCCCGATTCTCCATTGGCTACCCTAACCTGCGCCGTCTGGTTCATATACAAATTCCGAATCAGACGCCTGTCCCTCCAATCGACCCCTAATTTCTTCAACACTCCCATTAATTTCGTCCATTCCATCCGATCAAACGCTTTCTCGAAATCTATGAAGCATTCAAAAACATCCTGCCCACACTCTAGGTTTCTTCCTACTAGCGTCCTCATCACCGCTATAGCGTCTCGCGTTCCCGTCCCTCTCCTAAACCCGAACTGGTTGTCACCCAGGTATTCATTTGCCTTTTTCTCTAGCCTTCTGTTTAGAATCCTCAGAACTACTTTGGCCGCGTGAGATATTAACCTTATTGTCCTATAGTCTTCGCAAGTTTTTGCCTTACTCTTCTTCGGTATAGGAATTAGTAGTCTTCGCGAAGTCTTCCGGCCACACTCCATCCTCATAAATCCTACGAATAAGCGCAAAAAGTTTTCCTCTTCCGTTCTTCCCCATGCTCTTTAAAAACTCTGCAGGTATGTCATCTATTCCAACCGCCTTATTCCTTTTCATGTCTCGTAGAGCTCTTTCGATTTCGCTATCTAGGATACTTGGTCCGATGCCATCCCTGTCGATATCGTCTTTCCTTTCTATATCTAACCTATTGGGCCTTATTTCTTTACCATACAGCTCTTCAACAACCTCCTTCCACCTCTCCTGGATCTCTCTCGGTTCTACGATCACCTTTCCCGTCTTGTCTGTTATCGTTGTAATTCTCCTTCCCTTATTACCACCCGTCAGTTCCTTTACTTTCCGATATAATGAATCTGCTCTTCCCTCTTCTTGGTATTTCTCTAACAAGTCTATATGTTCTCTCCACCACGCCTCTCTTGCTTCCTTTGTTTCTATTCTTAGCCTGTTATTAAATTCTCGGTATTTTCTCTTACCTAGCTCTGAGTTTACGCTCTTCCATTTCCTTCTCTCCTCCATCTCCCTGATCATCTCCTTCGTGATCCACGGTTTTCTAATTTTAGTTGCACTCACTACGCCTACCGTTGCTTTCGCCGCTTCTACAATTCCATTTTTCAAACTTCCCCATTCATCTTCCACTGATCTAACTCCATGATCCTCACCCATTATCTCATCCACCTTCTCTAGATACTTCTTCATTGACCCAGTTAATGCCTCCGTATTCCACTTTCGTACCCTCCTTCCCATTCGTATCTTTTTCAGTTTTACCCGACATTTCATGACTAATAAGTTGTGGTCTGTGTCTGCATCAGCTCCTGGATAAGTATGCGAGTTTTTAACACTATTCCTGTATCTGTGACGTACCATTATATAATCTATCTGGAACCTCTCTGTGTATCCCGGCTTCTTCCAAGTGTACCTACGTCGAGGATGATGTCTGAACCTCTGTATTCGTAATTACTAGGTTATTTCTGTGGCAAAACTCCACAGCTTTCTCGCCCCGGTCGTTTCTCCTTCCTAGCCCGTAATCGCCCACCTCCCGCCCGTCTCTTCCTTCACCCACCACCGCGTTCCAATCCCCCATTACTACCAGGTGCTTACTTCCTGGTATCCTACCAATTATTTCCTCTAGCTGATCGTACACCCCATCTACCTCCTCCTCTTTATGATTAGAGGTAGGCATATAAACCTGGATTATAACTAAATTCGTTGGTTCTGCTTTTAGTTCCACGACTATTATCCTACCACTCACCTGTTCTGCATACACTACTTTTCTACCGAGTTTCCTATTCATTACGAATGCAACCCCGCGCTGACTTTCATTCCCTCTACTATAAATTACTCTATAGTCGCCGCTCCAGTAGTACCCATCATCTTTCCATCTTACTTCACCCAGACCCATGATGTCTACACCCACCCTCTCCATTTCTTGCTTTATATTCTCTAGCTTCCCCGCCCTCAGCATAGTCCTAACATTCCACGTGCCTATTCTGATAGTTTCGTTCCTCTTCTTTATCTTCTTTTCCTCTGCTGCTGCTACGTCTGAGCAAGGATGTCGTGTGATGACGACCACAGGGGCCTTGCTCCCACCGCTGCCGGGCACGACATCCGGCCCTCTTGGCCGAATCCCGTAGTTGCCAGGATTCATTATCAATTGAGAACTGTCCATAATTTCAAGGTTTTTGTTTTTATTGAGATAGTATTCCGTGGCCATACTCAATAGTGTTTTTTACGTGACGCCATCACTTCAGAGGCCGCCCCACTGGTGTCAGAAACCTTTTTCAGCCGCCTCACTGAGGTACAGACGCTGCGCGGACTACCATTCGTCTGTCTCCTAACCTTCGACCAATCTGGCATGGGTGACCCTACCTGGAGCAATGCTCCCGCCAGTGTAGCTCTAGGGGTCATCGGAGCACGCAAGCCCTTCAACCACGACAAGGTTGTAGTCCAAGAGAAGGGACTCGAGCGAATAGCACCCTTTAAAGGCATCAGAGGCCCGTGGATGGTCGAACACTTCTCGCACCTTGTAGACGGGCAGATTCGAGGTGCTGCTGCAGGTATTGATGCTCAGAAAAGTTATACTTGTGTCAGGCACCGAAGCCAGTTGTAGTAATGCCGTTTCGCAGCTTATTAGTCCGGCAAATATCGGTTTAAGGCGATTTTAGTACATTATGTGGCACTTGATGACCTTATAGTGGACCAGGATCAGAACGGGACCCTCGGGAGGCTGCCGGACGCCTTTTACTAATGTAGATCATTAAAAGCAGGAGTTGCAGAAAAAAAGAACGCCTCTCTAGCTCTTCTAGTTACCGAACAGCACGAATTCCAGCATTTCCAGGTTTTTCCAGGATATTTTATTTATCCCACCTGGGAGAGCTTGGGACTCTTGATATGTTCATCTCAAAGGGGCCCTGAATGCAGCAAAAAAGGTCCCGCTTTGTTATTATTTTTTTCTGGGTTCGGGTCAAATTTTGCTTATTTTTCCTGGGCTAATATGCTGCAGGCGTTTGAGATGTGGGCGTGATGGAGAATGTTCCCGGCTACAAAAGAGAGAAGTAGGTGAAGAGTCACAGCTCAACCATAATTTGCTCCAGGAGAAGCGAATACGTGAGCGAATGACACCCTTTGAAGACATCAGAGCATCGCCTATAGACGATCAGGCACTCTTCGCACCTTGTAGGCCGGCAGGATCGGGGTGCTGCAGCAAGTTCGCCGCAAGAAAAAATCGTTGTCGTGCATGTGCAGAGGCAGGCGCCAACTGGGCAATAATCTGGTTTTCTAAATGTGTCTACTTACCCACCCTTCTGGGTTCTAAAGTCCATTTTTCTTACTCTAATCGGAAGTATTTTAGAAAAAGATATTTTTACTCGCCTTTTCCTAAAATAACACGCCAGGAGGAACAGTTTCTTCTGACGAATAAATTCCATCCATCTAGGGAGATTTATTGCCCCGAAACCACCAGAAGTAGTTTGTGGCCTTGATGGTACGTGAAATTAAACATTTTGAAACTAATTCCGGATTATTTTCAGAGTAAATTTCTCTTTTTGATTATCCATGAAAAATGTTAATATGCTAATATTACTGTAGAGGGTATTGATTTACCGTTAAATTTATCATTCGTTTTATAGTGTATGCATTAGAAATTATAATAAGCCATGGAGAGTAGAAAAGTGAGGCGGCTACAGCTTCATGAGAAATTCGCAGAGAAAAAAGAGCTATCGACATGTGATAAGAAACATTTCGTGATCGAGTACTTGATAAAAAAATTTGACCTAAATGGAGATAGTGATGCAAAATCTGTCATTCTATTAATGAATGTAACAACTTTTAATTCATGGTCAATCATGTTTTAAATTACAAAAAATTCCATTGCTTTTGCCGCCAAGTTGGGACTGAAGTGACCATTTGTTTTTAAAACTTTTCAGGGATAAATTAATAATTAATTTCAAGGATTTCACACATTCAGAAAGCCAATTTTAAGAGGACATACGCTAAACCACGGTGAGTTCAGTGAATACTGCCTCCAGACCGCCAAATTATACGTGCAGCAATGCCCTTGGTATTACATGCCACCCGCTGTAGACAAGCTATTAATTCATGACGCAGGTATCGCGAAGGAATACTTCCCATCGGACAGCTTTCAAAAGAGGTGCTAGAAGCAAAGAAATAAGGACATGAGAAAATTCCTGGAGCATCACACACGAAAAACTTCGAGGGAGGCACAAATGGAGATTTATTTCGGAGGTTGCTCCTTACTTCTGATCCCTTAATAAGATGTTTTCAATTCTACCATTTCATTCAGAAGAAGAAAATCGAAAGAAGATTTTGACCCAGAGGTGTATAGGTTACTTCTATAGTCTGTGAGGATGAAGAAAAGGACGACTCGGAGAGTGATGACGTGTCATCGGAGGAGGAATTAATTGAGTAAAAATAACATTTGATTTACGTATTGTTTGTGCTCTTTTGTGCTCATATGTGTAATTTAATCTTAATTTCACATGAAAAATAGTTTTTCCACAGTAAATGTTGAATAATAGCTAACTATACTTTATTAACCACGAGTTAAAATTTATTTGCTAGTTTCTGATACCTTTGATGTACCGAGATTTTTGCAAATGTTATGTACATAAGCGTAGAAAAGATGTTTGAACAAACTTTTAAATTATAAATGTCGATTATATAATTTTGGAAATATATTTTGGATAACGTAAGGGTGGACATATTTGACGTAACGAGATCTCGTAATATGATTAAATGGTCATTAACAAGTAGATGTTTTCAATTCTACCCATCCCGTGCATTGATTTATGATTTAACAATGAATTATTTTAAATTAAATCTAAAACTTTAAATCTTTAATTTTATCCTATTAAACGGAAAATCTAATTCTACTTTAGTTGCTATGCTTATAATTCTTAATATATATTCAAAGAAATGCTCAACAGGGATTCTGAACCGTCGAACGAGTAAAGCTTATTTTGGGGGGATTTTAAGTTATTATATTTCCTTTTTTGCACAAAACTCATGAGAGATACCGAAAAACTAATGGCGAAATCAAGTTACTCAGCTCAAATTACTATAAGAACGTCCAAAAAAACGCAATTAAACCCGAAAACGATTGAATAAATAATTTTGGCCAGCTTTTTTCCAACAATATGGTCAGCGGGGCCGGTCAACTTTATAGGTAGGGTACCCACCTTCTCCAAGTATACAGATACGAACTTGCCAAAAAAACCGCAACTCATTCCGTTCTGAATTTTCATTCGAAGGATTCAATAAAATCGAGTCCTGCATCTAGTAGTGTAGAGGGAAAAGTAGCGCCTTCCAAAGCAACCCATTGAACGCGATCACTTCAGAATTCTTTGATCTAAGCAATTACCTCATTTTCTAACCCGCAAAATTTCAATTTTATAGGTAAAGAATATGAAGTATAGAATTGTTTAAAATAACAACACCTTTTTATGCATATAAATCGTAAATTTTAGTAATGAAATATTAATAGATATTCGTTAATTACAGTAAACCAATTTAAATAACGAATTCAGTCTCAGTTCATATGAAAAATGCGAAAAAAATACAATATCACAGCACAAATAAAATATAAATACAGATAATATATCACAATAACGCGAAAGAAACGCAATGCAACGGAGCTCAGGAAAGAATAAGGTAGAAACAGAAAGATTAGAAACCGTCGACCCTTTCTACCTGAAAGTTGTCCAGTTCGTGTGTAGGGATTAGCGAACCTTTTACCAACCCAAAGAATCATCATGTCAGTATTACCCACTCTCCTCTCCAAATTCCCTCTAATAAAACAAATTGTTTCAGACTTAACTTTGTGGAGGTTTTTCATTTTCGTAAGAAAATAAAAATAGAAATAGTATTTATCCATCCTTTTTCATTACTCCGACCTGGGTTTCAACGGTTAACCGTCATTTTCAAAGTCCTTGGTATCCTTGAAAATGACGGTTAACAGTTGAAATCTAGGTTGGAGTGATAAGAAAATATACTAAATACTATGTCAATTCTTCTTTTCGTACGAAAATTCTCTTTACTTCCGGGAGTCTCCCAGAATCACGGTCGTAGATTTAGCAAGGGAATGGGACCCAATTCAGTAGTTATTGTCCCAGAATGGGAGAATAACTATGTAGTAAAATATCCCACCTATCAAATTGTGGCGTTTTCCTCCCGCTTTGAATTCAAATAATAATTGATGTAATATCCTTTCCATTATTAGCTGTCGTTGCGATTCATAACTTTCGTTCATATGTTGATTTCTGCCATTTCTTCTAATCTCACAGAATATGCAGTCGTATATCAAACTCACTCGATTCAGATTTTTTCTTTACAAACTATGGAATAAAGTTTTATGAAATCCATATTTTCTCGCATAAGAGGTGTACGGTAATTCGAATTTACCCATCATAGATTTCATCGTATACGTGGAAATTCGGATTTAATGTATGGTTATTCAATAATTTTTTAGGAAAAAATCTAAATCAAGAAAGGCAGGGATACAATTGCATATTTATGTGAGATTGGTAGAGATCAACATATGAACGAAAGTTATAAATAGTATGAGGAAACTTGGGAGGCTTGGGAGTGGATCGATAGTTGAAGGTGATTGAAGCGTCCTTGGTCGGGATGAAGTGAAATAGGAAAAGGGATGTCAAGCTAAGATTTCCATATGTGCGACTGAGATTACAAACACGTCTCCTGGCCCTGTCCCGTCAATCTCAGTGATGCTGGTTGACATCAAAAGTGCTTCGAATAGCATTAAAGCAGAGCGAAATGTGTCGACTTATGGGTATTGTGAATTCCCAGTGACGCGACCTATTTCAGTTTCCTTTAAACGATTTCTTCTCTTGCTCTTGGAAGAGTGACAGATGTGGAGACTTTTGTGTTTGCGTGTGGTGTTGCAAACAGTTTTTACTCGATTAAGAAAATCATCTGTTGAATCCCAAACGATTCCGATGTCATAAAGAGTGATGACTTTTTGTTACAGTTTTATGCATGGAATTTGATAATGATTTTCGAGAAAAATTATTATCAAATTAAAATTATTTTCGAATATCCGGGAAATATTATGACATATTTGACATATGAATACATGGCACCATGGTATATGATACACATACATGGTTTGATTAAAAAAAATTGACTTAATTTTTATCAGGCTTTAGTTCATTTTGATGATTGATTGTGCGTTCTTGAAACGTACAAGGGTTTAAATTCTGTTTCGGAATCTAGAAATATTCTATGTAGCTAATTAGTGTATCAATCATAATATCAAATTATATGATTGCCAATCGAAGAGAATATTGGGGAAGATTCCCATTCGGGTTTCTGGGTTCAAATTCCGGCAGTGGTGGAAAAGGTTATAGTAGAATCCCAATAAGGGGCTTTTGTAACCGGCCTTTTCAAGTAACCGGCTGTGAGTGTCGACGGGAATAACAAGTGGAAGGAGCATCAACATCACATTTGAAAACATGTGAAAACAACAATCAGTGACAATGCCAACTCGTGCAAACTCATCAACATGAAGGTATGTACGTGTTCGATCAAACAAACCGAATTATGTATGCATTGTCGCTTCTGTCAAGTTCGTGTCGAGTGGGAGTACAGTTGATAACCATGTGAAATCAGCCTCTCACCTCAAAGAAAAGGAAAATTACAAAGATCCAAGCAATGCCAAGAAAAGGCAATCTTCTTTAAGTGATAGTTTTGACCGTGCTAAGAAAACGAAACAGGACAGAGAAGAGTTTATTAAGTCTGTGACGACTTCACAAGTATATGAAGTTCTTGCAAGACTTATGCATTCAGTAAAGTAAAGGAGACACATTTTTTCCCTACCTATTATGACAAGATGGGGATCATGGAGGAGGTCTGCTGAATACATGTCTGTGTATGTGGAGGATGTTCAGAATTATGCTCAGAGTATCCCTGATTCTGAATCTCCTAAATCAGCAAAATATTTTAAGAAACTCAAAAGAAGATATTTGCATTATTAAAGCTGAGGCTCTCTTTGTAGTGGACTACTGCACACCTATCTGTAATTTAATTTTATTTTTAGAGGGATCATACCCTGTATCACATGTTTTACACTCCAAGGTGAATGAGATGAGGAAAGTGTTTTCAGTTGTGAAATCTGCTAATGATATAAAGACTGCTTTGTACCCTACAACAAATGCTATTGTTGAGAAAATTTCTTGTAGTCAGAGACAAAAGAATCTTGTTGAGAGGTTAAAGTGTCTGTTAAAGTTAAAGTTAAAGAGGTCTGTAGTGTTAAATGTTGTGAGATTATTGATAGTCTGCTATCTGGTGACCCAGCAAAGATTTTTAAAAAATCCTCTCGTACTCTCTTAGATCCGCAAAGAATAGTTGTAGGCTGTTGTGAGTCTCAACTTTCAGAAGCCAAAGATGCCATATCTTTACTGGATCCCATTCCACGTGCCAATTTCATAGTGCTTCATGGGCTCTTGAGTGATTATGTCAAGGAATTTACAAAATCCAATGTTCCTAACAAGAAGGGTAAACAATTTGATGTAGTTTATGATGCTCTTTTAAGTATGCAAACAACAAATGCCGCATTTTCTGCTCTTTGTTAGTCTGTTCTTTTTATTCTTGCGGCTAACGTAGATAGTGAGAGAGCCTTTTCGGGGTTGAATGATATCCTTACACCCAAAAGAACAAGATAGATTGCAAAAAATGCAGAAAGTATGGTACATATGCATGTATCTGTGGCGGATACATATGGGGGGCGCGCCCCCCCCCCTTGCGGTGCCGCCCGCGCCAGTCAGCCCACACACTATTCGTTCGTGTCTTTCGTCAGTCGACTCTGAGTCGAGTTATCGAGTAGTTGTACTTTATTTATGTAGCACGCGCGCGCGTCCGCGTCATCGTATTTTATAAGTTTCTGTCTGGCACATAGATAGCTAACCTACGAGAAAAGTCGCAGCCATTCTATTGATCTCGATACGTTATTCTGTCTGGCATTTGTTCGAGAAAAGTCGCGAATATTCTAGTTTGTGTTTTTTCACACTCCTTAAAAGTCTGGAAGCGAACATTCTGGTACCGAATGTTCTCGAAACAACCGAGCTACATATATAAGGGAAGCAGAGTCGCTGCCAGGCAATCAATTGAAAATCTACAATCGTCGCGATAACTTGCTTGCCCCCCCCCCCTTGAGTTTTTTCTGTATCCGCCAATGATGTATCTTAATGATGGTGTAACATTGGCAATGGGATGTGATGATGTTATGAATAACAATAATTCTACAGCAGCCTCTGATTGTGAGACAGCATGCTGCTGGCAGGATTTCAATGATGAAGATCCTGATGACCCCATCCCATGCCCATGATAATTTCTACTTTGCCATAGGTGATATAAATTGATAAATCTCAGGGGTTATAATCAGCATTTACTGTGATTGTTTTAATTATCGCTGTTCATTGTAATGTAATTTTTTTTTGGTAAATTTTATCCAATTGAAATGTCAATCCTTAGCTTCATGGTTTATTTTTTACTATCCAGTTCCTGATTTCTTCAGTAAAATGTTGGCCTAAAATAGAGTGTGCCTCATGAGACATTTATTTCTAACTGGTGTAATTCCCATTTTGCCTGATGAAACTCCGAATTGATTAATAATTGAGAGTACCTGATGAGAATGCAGTACACCGGATGGGTTTCCATAAAATATGGAGAATGACAAAGGGCATTACCTGACGGTAACCTGCGTGGAGGCAATCTCCAAAAAGTTGCATAATTTTAATTAAAACGCATAATTGCAATTTTCAAGACGCATAATGTCAGCATAGATATCAGAATTTTGTCGCATAATGGCCGCATAAATAATCATTATTTGGTCGCATAATAGTGGGTTTCAAAATGCATAATCTTCCTATCTCTAGAGATAATCGAGTGTATTTATGTATTTTAACGTAATTGGCCACACCACACTTTTTATTCTTATTATTATACTGTTACGTGCGTGGGTGCAAAAATTATTATTCATATTTCCGGAATACTTTAAACATACTTATTTCCCTAAAAATGTACACACAGTAACAAGTCGTTCACAAACACGCCATTTCACTTGGTTGAGGATTTTCCACAAACACCTGCTCAGGCTCTACGTTTCCCTTTACAAAATAAATTCCTTCCAGCCACTCAACGTTATTTTTTTTAAATAACGGCATTGTTCTCCGGCACTTTTCATATCTCTGGAATACTCGAGTGATGAAGGAATAAATTCGATTTTGAATTTGAAATTTTCTTTCCTCTTTCATTTCCGTCATGCCTTGTGACCTTTCAGTAAAACAGCCAAATTAGAGTCAAATGAGTCATAATTCCATAGATAGAATCACTTGATAGAATATCCCATTATGTGCAAGGGAACTCACCTTATCATGTACTCATATAAATGCTGACAACGCGAGCTATTCTTAGCAGCCCATTTCTCACGTAAAACGTGAAAGTATTCCCTCACAGTTTGTATTGCTAGACAATTTGAAATCCAATATCAATCACTATCACTGAGCAATGAAAAGAGCACTTCACCATAGATAGCTTGGTGAAACAATGACCGCACGCTCCTTTTTATCAGAGAACTCGTCACCTTTCCGTGAGATGGCGCTCCGGAAGCCAGGCGACAAAGTAACAGATTTCGGCGAGCTATTAGCAAAACGGCTACTAAAGGCAGATGATTTTTGCAAAATAACATAATAGAGTTACTTTTCTTTCTACTCTGGCATAGCTCAATACGGTGGAAGAGAATTGTTTTTTTTGTACAGCCAAATTTGCACACACTAACAGATTTTCCGCCCGTGTCTCTTTGAAACGCTGTCCCAAGGGCTTCAAAGACCTTGTATGCTAACTAAATGTAAATGACTAGTTATGTCTGCAGCAAAGGCCAATTTCCATACCCACTCTTCTTCATACAGTAATGGCTATGGCTTGCCTTTACTTTCCAGGAGCCACCTATTTCCTTTCTTAACTTAAATACTCTACTCAGAACTTTCTCACAACTTAGCTATCTTAATGCTGTGTAATATGGTAAATATTGCGATTCTGTGTCTGTATCTTTCAACATGTCTCTGAACTGCCTATGGTTGACCTTATTAAATTCACTATCTTCACCACAGGATTCAGTACACTGCTAATGTCTACATATTTAGCACACAAAGCTTGCTGGTGAATAACACAGTGCAGGAATATTAGTTGTAGAATGTTTTTCTCATTACACATCTGCTTCACTAGTCCAACCAAGCCTTTCTTTATGCCACTCATGTTCTTTCCTCCATAAACAGTCAGGCAACTGAGGTTAGTTCAGTCCATCAAGTTATAATCAGCAAATGTTTTTTTTTCAGGTCATTGAATATGTCATCTTCGGTAGCAGTGCCACATACATGCTATGTAGGGAAGCCAGCTCTTGTGTTATGTTCATGTATTCATCCACACCTCTAATGAACACAAGCAGTTGAGAAGTGGAACAGCTGTCCAGCGGTTCATCCATTGCAATTGAAAAATGGCGAAACTTGCTTTCATTTTTCGCTAATTGAGTCACAATGTTTTCACCCATGTCTGCAACACGGCCGGCAATGGTATTTGCACCCAAAGCTACATTTTCAAATTGTTTTGACTTTTTTGGGCAAAGTTCCTCAGCCACCTCCAACAACCATTCCTTCACTACTTCGCCATCTGTAAACGGTTTGCCACTTTTAGCCAGGACGTAGGCAACTTTATAACTGGCCTTAGTTGAGGATTCACTTTCATTTGAGGATTTACTGAACAATGTCCTCTGAGATGTGAGTTGATTTTGTAATTTAGAAAAATTTTCGGGACGGACTTAACCTTCCAACTGTGCATATTTCTCCTGATGTTTGCTTCTTTCATCACAGCCACGGTTTCGTTGCAAATCACACACAATGCTTTCTCGCCGGATTTGATGAAGAAGTATTTCAAACTCCATTCTTCTTGAAATTGCCGACACTCATCGTATATTTTTATTTTCCTCTTCTCGGCCATCACTGGGCACTACAATAAAGTGAATTCAACATGAATAAATAGTGAAACTGAAAGTATCTTGCACAGAATATCACTCAAAAAACCTGATTATGCGAAGTAATTTCGTCGTAATTATAGTTGCAAATGACCCGAAACAATTTTTAAAAATTCCTATGATTTCTTAAGTTAAACTTACCTGAATATAGTGGGCAAATATATCCACTTATGGTTGAGAGATTGTTGCTTTCTTCTTCAAAATATTCGAAAAATTCTTACTAAACTAACGACATTCCCAATACTTTCAACCCACTGATAAGTAATTACGCGAAGCAAATTATCAGTAAATAAAATAGAGTGCAACATGTTACGAAATAAGACGCTAACTGACACCAACACCTCATCGCAGCAGTCAACCGCAACTGGCAAACTGTGATAAAAATAATCAAGTCTTGAACAAGAAGCAAACCATTTAAAAACTCCGCCAGTAGATGGCGCTATATCATATCATTATCTGTGAACGGAAGAAGAAAAATAAAGCTGCGAATAAGGTTTTGCAATGTAGTGATCGGTTGGAAAACAACTCTCTACTGCGCGCCTCTATTTTAATTCGGTTAAAACATTATGTCCACGTAAGCGGCGGCTGATCGTGACAGAATACACGTAAATTTCCTTAATTTTTTTCCGTAGACAAAAAGGTCTCCACGGTCCGTATGAGGCCGCATCCGGCCTGTGGGCCGTAGTTTGGTGACCCCTGTTCTAGAATACTGGCACTCTTATAACATACCTTTTTGCATTGTACGTATTAATGAAATGGGTTAATCGAACCCTATGTCCATTCTTTTTTACTCCTTCAGCATAAAATTCCAGCTTTCAGAACAATGATATCTGAACTTCCATTGATCTAAACCTTTAATCGGAGCTATATGCTATAATCCGGATACCTTATTAGAAATTATATAGTTTTATAGCTGTATGTATGTATATCATTCCCATCACCCAATGTGATATTTAATGAAGGAAACCTCGATACCAGGTTTGGAAAACGTAGCTTAAATCGGACTCTTACTATTTGCAAATCATGATTGCACTTAAAGCAAATCAAATGTATCACTAGGGAAACAACCATTAATTTTTAAAGGTTTTAACTTTGACATGACAAAGGTGGAAAATTATCGGACGTTAAGTTTTTTTCCCGAATGGTTTTAATCGTGAAGGGAGTTATGTATATTCGCTGTGGTCCAAAACAGTCATCGAATTTGCACTGATTCCCATTTTGCTCTGAGAAGAAAATGGACTTCTTCTATGGAAGAGGAAGACCTTGGGAAGAGCAAACGTAAATTTGAAAAATTCTTCCTTGGAAAATAAAATTTTACACCTTATGTCCTTGTTACAAAACAGACTTTATTTTAAAATACTCACTAGATACGTGAATTGTTCCCTTACAAATCAAATGATTTTTTATTCGCGAGGGTAAGAGTGGATAATTGTTTTTTTTGTCTTTCCTTTAATAGAATCCTTGCGCTTCGCGCTTCTTGATTTTCATCCTTCGATGAGCATCGTTATGGAGAACATGGGCCGAGGAACTCATCACTTTCCGCTGCTTGGCTTGCTGAATATGGTTTAAGAGTTAAACGCTCGAATCAATTTCAACCTAAAAGTTGCCCGGACTGGCATGGACTCTAGTTTATAAAATTGTGCCAGATGTATTAATAACTTTCTTGTTGAAGCATAAGTAACTTGGCTGACGCAAATATCCGCTCAGAGTATTTACGAACTCGCGCTGGTGCATGAGTGAACACTTGCGAGAATGCATTCACAGAATTAGAACAGCAATAGACTATTTTATGGACATGCTTTCGCTGATTCGCGCAAGTTGACAATTGTTTAAACGACAAGATATGATGAGAAACAAAGTTAATGTTCTGGAGCATAAGGGCCTTTGGAACATAATCTATTCCCTGACATAATGAAAAAGTTGCATGCCATTACCAAGGAAACACATAGGATATAATAACAACTGCATTAATAAGGAAAAGAAAATTCGGCAACTGTATTTACATGATGGAATAATACTAAATTAATAGAATAATGCATAATAAATTACATTCAACATTACAATATACAAAATACAATCTTTCTTTCAGTATTAATTATATTAATTAGGTGTCAAATATGAGTGATGATACATGAATAATCCCTTCAATTCCTTTTAGTACCGTAACAGTGGAGTAAATCCTGACATTACTAGGTAAAATTTCGTAATTTTCAAGAGTACATAAGGTAAGAATGCTCAAATATTATCTAATGAACGGTGTTTTGGAATATACATTGTCTTGGTAACATTGGCGGCCGCAAGGGGGGGGGGCAGTTGCGGAAATTCCCCCCCCCCCCAAAACCATTTTGCATATAATTTGTTACGAATTTCCTGGACGAGACCACGAACCATAATCTGCTGTTTCCTGACGGGTATTCCACACCCCAAGAACCGCTGGTGCCCCCCCCCCCCGGACCTCTGGCCAGGAACCGCCTCTGCTTGGTAATACAGTTCTGCCTTTATTCGCATTTTGTGTTAAGTTTTCATGCAAGTACGACTTCAGGAACTTGAACATGCAAAAATCCTTTTGGAGCTTTCTTCGTTTTCCCACTTTCAGTCATTTTAATTTTAAGGAGTAGCGTGTTCATCGTAACAAATATAAAAAATAAATCGCCAACATGAGGTTTGAAGTCGCTTTAAATTAATGCTGAGTTCTTTGTTAACCCCTCAGAAAATAATTAAACAGTAATGAATTTATGAGAACACTCAAGTTTGGACCAGCTTCTGACGTAGTGGTATGGGAATCATATGTCCGAAATACTTCAATTGGTACAGATTTTTGTGAAATTATTAGACATAACTTTAACATGCTCACTCCAGCTCAAGATATTATTTTTGTAAACTCTGAGGCTTTTTATTGTCGGATCGGATTTTAAAGTAACATTGCTTCTAGCATTTAATCATCGCACAAGTGTAGGCAACGCGGAAACAGGCCTAAAGGGTACTAATTCAAAATTTGTGAAATTAGGTGATATTTTCAAAATCATCAATCGACTACTCTGCTCACTTTGGAGGCATCATGATCTGACGTTTGACAATAGATTTTAAAATTATGTCATCATTGATAAGTTGGTTTCTTTGGGAAACGACCGATAGCTGAGGTCCTTGGCGTCATATAGGAGAGGTGGATAGGTAGGCAATGGAAGAATATTTTGGAGGAAGGGTGGAGAAAAACCTTGCGTAGGAATCAGTCAACTCTTAACGAAGGCGTCAACACGGTTTAACGTCCCATCTGGTGGACGGAATACTACGCTTAAAGTGATCTCCACACATTCGTCAAGTAGGGATCGGTTTTCTGATGAAAAATATCCGCCTCTGCTGTGATTTTTAATCGGGCCGTACTCTAGCCACCATGTCAAGCCAATCCTGCAATGTTATAACGTGTCTAGGTACATTTGTTTATTAAAAGGAGAATGATTGCAAATTGTGGATGCATAAACTTGTAATAATACCCCTGAAAAAAATGCAACAGAGCACATAAAAAAAGAAATACCAAGGGGGTTATTTTGTTATCTCACCTTTTTAATGACTCTTAGCGGGAAGGCGGGAGATCCATTTCGCTCTCTTAATGATCGGCTCATGATCGGCTCATGATCGACCAAGGTCCAATAGTGGCTCCATTTCACGTTCCTAACGACAGTTGAGATGGAAATAATGAAATTCGGAGCTAAATTAAACGGAACAAGAGTCGAAAGAGCGGATGAATCAAATTTAAGATCGGCAGTTCACTACTTGAGAGCCGAAGATGGTCTCGCCGCCTGGGTGGCGGAGTTGAACAACGAAACATGACGTTGTTTTCCACATTTTATGACATATTCTCACTTAAGTGAGATTACAAAATAACCCCCAAGTTCGTCTTCAAAAAGCGGACGCCATTTGTTTTTGTTGGAATTCTCTATATTTTAGTAGTAGTACACATATAATCTTTGTTCAGAAATCGGACACTACTTTTTGCTGAAATTCTCTTTATTTTAGTATTAGTACATAAATGAATTTAATATTACACTACAGAGATCTAGGAAATTCTCCGAGTGATTTATAGTCAAATGCACGAAATTGTAGCCGCGGAGTCTCAACCAAGACGCTTGGAAGTGCGAAAGAATCTTTTATGACATCGAAATTTCTCCGCCTTATCATTAAGTGTCAAACTCATTTTGTGCCCTTGGTTACAATGTCTTGAAGCGTGTAGAATCCCTTTACCCTGCAAGACCCGAACAGCATGTTGCTTATCTGGAGGCTTATTAGCTAACTTTCGTGTTTCCGCCTCCGATTTCCGATACCGATTTCCGATTCCGGTTTCCGTTTCCGATTGTCGTGAACGGAAACTGTCAGAGCGCTGTCCATTTGGCATTTCGGTACTTGGTCAACGGAATCCACCGTCGTTCCTTGTTCACGACGGGAGCTACGAAAATCAACAGGGTTGCCACGTAGTCATCACAATCTTCCTGCCGGGCTACGTCATAGATTCAATGACGCATCACTTCTGAGCCAATGAGAGAAATTCATGAAGCATTTGTTTCATCGTCTGCATCATTTGAAAATTATGGAGCGCGAAGGAGGTAAGTCAATAAGTTTAATCAATATCTATTAACTTACAGCGTGCAGTTCATAATGTCGTTAGAAGGCGACGCGCGTGATACCATGTAATTATTTTGTGGAATAGTACAATTGTCCGTTTCAGTAACATTACGTAATTGACCAATACAATTTCACAAAGAATTTTCCTTAACTCATGACTAGAAAGATTTCTTTAACTTTTCAATTACATTTTCAATTTTTATTTTAAAACTTCCACGAGTTTCCCCAAAATGGTAGCGTTTTTACTAAATTATTTTATGCACATAATAATATTTATATAGTTTTCCCATGTAACCATAAGAAATTATAAATAACCATTGTCATTGGGGAACGTACTTAGTGTGAAATATAAAAATAAAAGGTCATAAAAAGAATCATATTAGTAAACAAATACACGAGAGGAAATAATATAAAAGTTAAAATCAGTAATACTTTACAATGACTAATATTTAATAATTATTGATAAAGCCGAAAGTAACTCAAAATATTTGAAACGAAGCAATTCAAATTATACAGCTCAAACGGTTCTTTAAAAAGGTTTTATAAGAAGCTTTAGACAGTTGAAAAGTATCAGCACCCATGCAAACATTATTAAAATATCTCTCTACCCTGTATGTGGGCAAATAGTAAAGGTAAATACAACTATTATATGGGAGATAGAATAAACTCTGAGATCTTGAGTTTAGGGATGGGTTTAGGGTTTCTCGTGTTAGATAGTGAACTAAGATTAAGCAAACGTAACAATTCTGCATATGATCCTTTCAATACCAATTCTAAATGCAATCAGTCTTAAAAATTTATTCTGAACCCCTTCAATAGCTGCCTCATATTTGAAGTAGTATGGATTCCATACTAATGAGCAGTATTCTAATACAGATCTGACTAAGGTAATATAATAACATAATATAATTCTGTCACAGCAACTTCATGTTACCATTGAGTTGCACAGCTCACTATGAAATGCACAACGTGTAAAAGATTCATTTGCAAAGCAAAAGGCAATGGAACCACATAAGGATAATACAGGTTCGGTTAAGTACAGATGAATAATACCTTTTCATTACTTTATCTTTGTTATAGAAATGACTCATCCTAGCTGTAGCAGAGTTGGTGGTAACCCAAGGGTGTCCACTAAGCAGAGGCAGCTGCTCGTTCAATTTATGGTGGAACACCCTGGGCTTGCCACCAACAAGTTGACAGGCCCGCAAGCTCACACGGTGAAGCAGAAGCTGTGGGCCGAGCTTGCGGGAAACCTGAACGCCTGCTCCACAGGCACAACTAAGAGCCAGGAAAAGTGGTCCAAGGTAATTCACTGTAGTCCACTCTATTGCTCAGATATGTAGTAGTGTGCTATGATGCCTGATATGGAACATTTCCTTTTTAGTGTTGGCAGGACTGGAGGTGCGACACCAAGGCCAAGGCCTCCAGGCTACGGAGTCATGCCGCTGGAACAGGGGGAGGGCCAGCACTAAAGGTGACTTCCCTCTCAATAGAGGAGGAGTTGCTCCTGTCCGTGATTGGAGAGGTAGCCATGGATGGGAACACCGCAGTCACGGATTCCCTGGAGGTGATTGTTGGCTAAGCATGAGTGGTTCTAATTTCTTGCGAAACATAACAGTAAAGCCTACTTCTCTTCATAATGATAACATGTTCCCAATTTCTAGTTACATCATCCATTTACTATTTCAGTTGAAATTGTTGCCAAAGAATCATATCAATTTTATCATGTATCATTACAGAAATCTCTCGCAGTATATCTTACATTATCATTTGTCTCCACAGCAACTCCGAGAGCTGAGAACCCTCCCCATTCCTTCTTCCCTCCCCTCCCAAACCCCTCTTCAACCTGACCCCTCAACCCACTTAGATACCCTTTCTTTCCCATTGTCACCCTCTATTTCCCCTTTGCTCGCCACCCCCTCTCCAAGCCACTGCCAGTGCTGCCCCTCCCCCACCACCCCAGTCCGCCAACAGGAAGAGTTCAAGTAAGTTATGTACCCAAAATTGTGAGATTTAGGCAATGTGGTGCTCTTTCAGTAACTTAGCAATCATATTAGCAGATAAACCTGTTCAACATCCCACTACGTGGTTACTTAACTGATTAACATAGAGGCATAGATTGGTTCTAGTATGGGTGGTGGAAATCAGTGCATAGAATAAAACTGTGGATAACAATGCATACACTTTTATTTCAGTATCAGGGACATTGTTAGCTCTTAACTATGAAAATATTACCATAACAGCAAAACAGGATAGGTTAGATTAATAGAGTCACCAAGTCCTTAAGGAGTAATACATATAAGTGGAGTCATATCATTGTAAGAACTTACAACATGAATTAGGTTGAATAAGTTTCCATAGCCAATTTACACATTTTTTAAAACTTAAATATGAACTCCAACATAAATTTAATATTTCAACCAACTAGGTGGTCATCCTCAGGGAGGAGAATGCATTCATTATCCTTCCAGCCTTGATTGGAGTGTATTCCAACACCCAGTGTCTTAAGAGGCATCGGAATCTACCTTTCAGCACCCCAATGCACCTCTCCACTGCACTCCTTGCCCTAACATGGAAGCGGATGTAGTTAGACTCCGGTGACCCATCCTCTGCATTTAAAATGGGAATCTGGAGCCATGGCTGGTGTGGGTAACCCGAATCTCCTGTTCAAGTAAGAGTCCTCATTACAATGTGTTTCATGCACAATTATAAAACATATTTAAGTTCATTATTGGTAGAATAATTTATAAGTCACTGAGGACAGACAATTCTGTTTTTTGCACTGCATGCAATAAGCTCAATTAAAAAGGCACATTCTCTTGATTTTGATAACTAATTTCATCAAGCAGATTATTAAAATTGTTTTAATCTGCAATATGGAGATAAGAAAGGGAATCATTCTCAAGTGCAATAATAAAGATAAACCCTTATTTAATGTTTGCCTCAGAGACAGGATTTTGCACCTTAATTAAAAGTACTACCTTAAATGGAGTTAATCTTATCACTGACAAACTTAGATGGAACCATATTAAAGTGCTATTATGGGTAAAGCTAAACTCAGATAACTACGAATGTGGATACCACTGCATGTATTTTTTTAAAAACGTTGCATACCCAGTAGCCAACACTGCTCACCACTTTCCCACACTTCCTTCATCTCCCTGTACGATGCTGAATGGCTCCAGATGTAGGAGTCATGTGTGCTCCCAGGGAATCGAGCAACACAATTTATGATTTTAAGTTCAGAGTCACATACTTGAAAAAAATGAATACGACATTATCTATACATTCAGTTAAAATGCCTGAATTCATTCATCACATCATGACAACTTACTATCTGAGCATTGATAGAGTGATATGACTTTCTATTGATATAAAGGTGTTCATGCTCCACTGATGCTTTAATTGCCACATGTGTTCCATCGATAAATCCCAGCACTCCATGGAAGCCTGTAGTTTGGTAGTTTCTGTGGAGTGCAAGTGATTACAACATTAATGTCTAACAAAGTTTTCTTTCATTTCAGATTCATCAATTTCCTGAGGAGGTCCTAACCAAATCAAATCAAAAAATCAAATTTAATCTTTTAATAATCATATAATAAATTTTAATAAAAAAATTAATGAACCCTGACACTGAAGTTATTAATTGCTCTTACAACCCTCCTTTCACTAACAAATAACAAAACAAGAGTGGTCTATCACACTCTTGCAAGTGGACTAGTATTGGAGGTAATAGGTATGTTGTTTACTGATTGACAGACAATGTTTCAACTATAATAATGTTAAACATTGCTCATGAACCTTTCTACAGCTTTGATATGACTACTAATACAAGAAATGTTTACCATTATAATGCCATTCAACTTATATTACAATAAAATGTTAGTTACAGGTAAAAATGTACTTACTTTTGAATGAGCTGTCTCCTCTCATTTTGATTCATTGGGAAATAAATCTTTTCCCCAATATTGCTTGGCAATTTAATGCCTCAGTCACTTCCTCTATACAATTGCTCACAGAGGCTTGACTGAGGCCAAGGCTAATATCACTGCCAACTGATTTTTGATAGCTCCCTTGCCCGAAGAAGTGAAGAGCACACAAGACCTATAAAGAAATTCGAATGCATGTCTTAAGTAATCGAACAATTTTAACATGACTTAACATACTAGGTTAGATGTGCAAATATGTACCTTTAACTCGGTGGGTATTGCTGTACTTCTCTGGGCTTGGAGCAAATGAGGCTGCAGCTCGGTTATAAGTCCATGCACCATGTCCTTATTTAACCGGTATAAACCCTGAAAAACTTCTTCTATCACAACAAACGGGTCAGCTGCATCCCGCAACTGACATAGCCTGCGCTTATTCCTGAGGATCAACACCCTTCTCCTTCGACGCCTCAGAATAGCCACAGCATCTATTTCAGTCATCTTTAATCAGAATGTTTTTCCATTATAAACCACCTAAGAGTACTGTTATATTAGTTATATGTTATATTTCGCTTCTTAGTGAACAAATCAGATGCTAAAACTGACAACAGTCGTAGAAATATCAACAACCCAACTAATGGTAAACAATGATAATAATGTCTGACAAACGCAAATAGCAATAAGTTCTTAACGAAAGTCCAAAGGAATAAAAAATAAGGTTTCGTGCACTCACCTTACGATGAACTCCAATCGCTAAGTAGCAAGAATATATGCAACAGTTAGCAAATATTCGCTCTTCACGTAATGTAGGAAGACGAACTGTCTCCGACTTACAGTGTATCGGTAAGCGATGATAATTAGATGGATGGATGATGAATAATATGATTTGATGGATATGAACGATATGCATGAAACAATGAAATATGAAAGTTCTGAAAAGAACTGTAGCAAACTTGGATAGCACAAAGCATCTTAACTCGAAGCACAACAACAACTTAAAACGGCGTGATGCCCTGCGTTGTTTTTTTCCCATAGTTCAATTCGCGTAGAGCGCGTATGGTATAGATCAACATACAAAATCCCGAATTATTTGCATGACATTTCTACGATCACTTCAGTGTAAACAGCCGTACATTACCCCTTTCTGTATTTCTACAAAATGTATTATATCCTATAAAACAGGGTATATGCAAAATAATATTGCATGCTATGGATTCGTTAACAGTAAAACATACGGTTAACATTTGCTGACATTAATGACTGTGTATACGAGCATTCGTATGTCGATTCTTTACAGTGTTCTCTATGTCTGTTCACCACTCTTTCTTCCCTGTTATCTTAAAAAGTGATTAAATTTATATTTGCTCAAACTAACTTCTTCTTAGAGCGGGTGGTTGTTTGAGCACATATAATATAAATATTCATCAATAGCAGACGACTTTACTACAAGTAGGTAGGTGCTCAAAACAATAGCAAATATACTATAACAAACAACTCAACTTTGCGTTTCTAAATATGTAACAGCAAAAATCAACGTCGATACTTGCTGGAAAAACACACCTCGTCACTGAAGGCCTAACTAATGAAATTAATAGCAATGTTTTGAAGAACGGCCCATTGCGAGTGCACATAATTTACACTAAATATAAAAATATTCACCACTCTTTCTTCCCTGTTATCTGAAAAAGTGATTAACTTTAGGTATATTTGCTTAAACTCACTTCTTAGAGCGGGTGCGGTTGTTTGAGCACATAAAATATAAATATTCATCAATAGCAGACGACTTTACTACAAGTAGGTAGGTGCTCAAAAAAGGGCAAATATACTACAACAAACCACTCACTTGGCATTTCTAAATATGTAACAGCACAAATCAACATCTATACTTGCTGGAGAAACACACCTCGTCACTGAAGGCCTAACTAATTAAATTAATAGCAATATATTGAAGAACGGCCCATTGCGAGTGCACATAATTTACAGTAAATATAAAAACACGAGATACGTAATTAAAACTCTCATCGAACCTTCCTGCCACAATTTCAAATATCCCCACCACCATTATATATATTCCAGGGAGAAAATATGCTTATTTAACATGAAAATAGAAGATGAGGTGAAGACACTTCCCAGATTCCGATCGGAAACACCACTTTCCGACACACATAGGGCCGTCGGTGCCTTGGACCACGGAATCGACGCCTGTCTTTCCGAAAAGTGCCTAGCTAATCGCAACTTTGGCGATCTTTCCGATTCCGTGACGTGTTTCCGATTTTCAACCCCCGATTCCGATTTCCGTTTGCTTAGCTAATAAGCCTCCTGAAAATTCTCTGAATAGTTAAATCAAACCCACGGAACGCAATTAATATTACACCAAACGATGAGATACGAAGTAAACAACAGTTGAGATACGGCAGTAAACCACAAATTTTTATCAATACATTGAAAAATGCACAAGCGGCGTCCGCTTTCTAAACAAGACCCCAAATACCTTTTATTGTGCATTTTATCTCTTCCGTGCAATACACAAAAACCCCATTAGAGACTTAAGAGGAAAGTATTCACACAGGTGGGTTTGAAGATATGGACGATTGCAGCCAGAGCATAAAAGTCGTCATGTTTTTAAGTAATTTACCCACCTCGTGTTTTATTAGAACCGGCCTTTGCTACTTCGCGTGCAGCCGTATCGGACAATTTCTCGTGGCCAAAGGAAAATGTGCCCATTTTTTTTTTGGACCATCAATGAACATTCTTGCGGCATGAATTCGAAATCTTTCGAGGTAGTAAGGGGTGAACGAGGAACCGGTTTTAATCAGTAGAATGTCGCTGGAAGGAGTGGCGTTCTCTCTTCTTTTCCTTTTTCGATTTATGAGTGCGGGAGCGAAAACATAATTTAAAAAAATAATTTTGGTTCGATGCCCTTCCTGCAGAACACCGAGGCGGACTCCTTTGGGTTTTTTTTCAATACGGTGAAGCTTGGGGCAGGTAGCATTTGGGCAGGTTGGCGACGGTCCGCTGACTAGGAGACATCGCGTGACTTATGTTCGGGATCCAAACGAGGCAATTATTTTCTGAAACTATAGAGAGAATGCGGGAAAAGTGTCATGGCTTTCTTATACATAGGCCCGCGTTCGAGAGAAAAACGCTATTAAAGAATCTTCCTCCGTATAAATCCTTTATAGTTCACGCCTCTCTCAACAGAGGTCGTAGCCCAGTAGGTTGAGGAGCTGAGCCGTTTATCCTCATAGGGTGGCTGGGGTTCAATCCCTGGTCGCGGCAATTTCATTCGTTCGAATATTTTACGGAATTACTGTACATTGCCCACTCTCATACAATTACGGCAGTAGCAACTATTTTTTTTAAAATTTTCAGCCTATTTACTGGATTTTCAATCAACCTCCTTGGGAGACTTTCGAAGCTTATTTCGGGATTCTTGTTCAGCCGAAAAGAGCCTTCACATGCTGACAGACCTAATATGTTTAGATGTTGAAAATACAAGGATAATTCCGTGAATAGGATGGACTTCGATTGGCCGTGGGTCTTTCTCAAGGCCGTAAACAATGAATGGATAATTACTTTTTAATTAGCAACGATGTACTCACTTAAAATTTCCCAGGAGCCGCAATCAAGTAATGGCCTCTGTAACTCTATTCCTTGTTCAATATTGAACATTATATATAGGTAAAAAAGAGATGATAACTTCCGAGGTTATGTAAAAAACATTATGCTATGACCTTTTTGCGGAGCAACATATTATATTGAAGCGAAGCCTGTATCGTGGGGGAGAGGAAGATATTCCAGCACAAAAAATATCACGTAATGATAACACTATTTCTTTTCCCACCTCATGTTTATTTCAATTGATGGAGTTTAACTTTTCATTCATGGCGTGGAATTGCATACTTTCAGATGACAAATGACATTACTTCTTATTAACAGTTTAAATTAAAAGCTTTTGCATGTTATTCGTTCAAATTGACGCTTTTCTGCTGTAATCTGAACAATCTCCATAAGTGCCCATGTAAAATATCCACTTTCAAGGCTGAATTATAGTAAAACTAGCCTGAACACCCAATTTTTTCCTCATTTTATGAAACGCACTTCAAAGATGCTATATTTATGTTTTAAGAATTTCTGGAAAAACTGACCCTGAGGCCAGAGCCACCTTACCAATTACTTCCTTTATATTTTCTCAGTTCGACATTAGTCGTAATTTGCTTAATGTGTTCTATCCTTGGTCTAACTCGGTAATTCTTCCTATTCGTTCACCCTTCCATTGTGCGAGTAAATTGTTCACGGGCTTCTAACAGTGCCAGGAGTTCAGGTTCCGACGTTTCAAGTCGATGATCCCCTATGAAGACGATGATGGAGTCATCGAAACGTCTGTACCTTAACTCCTGACCCGGTTGGAAACCTGTGAAGAATTCATTGATATTAAAATAGTTTAAATATAGGCTGCCAAATATGTATTAGGAAGACAAAGAAACTAATGCAAAAGGCGATAAGAATATTAGGTCGGACTTCGCTGGAAAATAGAAGGAAATTATAGACTGTGCGCCATATTTAAAATCATCATCAGGGATAAATGCTAGAGAGATTTAAGTGAAGGAATGGAAAAGCCTAGTTATATCGGTAAAAACGATCATCTTCACAAAATTAGATAAAGATCACTAATGGACGAACTCTGCTAAATTTTCATCTTTTAACAATTCCAAGAGTGGAGCAGTCTACCTAAGGAAATGTTTTAGCCCTTTCCTAAAAGTGAAATACTATTTAGGAAGAGATTTTAAAAGTTAATGTGGCAAAGTTCGATTATATTTTTTAGCTTATGTTCATTAGGTTACTTCTGTAAGGTTCCCCTCCGATTCCCTGGCAAGCATCAGGTTTCATTGCCGTTATAATGGCCTAGGTTGTGACTAGGGAGGTGTTAGGCAGATTTCGCTGCCACGTCTGACGCCCATCGAATAGGTGGCTACGCTGCGTTGGGATCATGCGTACGCAGTAGACGGAATGACGGCCGGATGAAAGTCTTCTGCATGCGTGCCACTAATTCCGCCTGTGCCACGCAGGATGGAATGCACTTGATGCTATCTAGCAGCGACCCCTTAACTCCACTGAGCACACCTATGATGAGGACTACTAATTTCACAGCGTCCGGGGTACATTTACCGAAGTTTAAAGAGCAGGTCCTGGTCCATTTTCCACCTCCTCATTCATGTCCATGTTAGTTTCAGCCTGGGCCGAAAACTCAATTACGAACATGGAGTGTGTGAAGTGGTCGAGGAGAACGATATAAGGTTTGGTCACCTCCAACTGCCTGGTGGTGGGGGAGAAGTAATTCCGTCAGGTCATGCACTTATCGTTCTCCACAACAGACTCAATATTTCCAGGAGCATAGGGCAGCACAGGTGTCTCGTGGATGCTATAATGGCGCCGGAAATAAAAGTAAAACATCCATAGAGCTGCGTTGTGTCAAACTATTTAATCTGACTTGGCATAGTAACTGCAGCCGGAGAGAAGGTGACTCATAAGTCTCCAGCTGGGCTCAGCGCACCCTGCATCTCTTGTCCGCAACCTTCATCTTGAATATAGCGTGGCGGTACGCAAGGGTGTTTAGGATACCATCCTGGCACACGAGGATGAAACCCTCGGTCTCGGACTTTAGATCGGTGGAGCTTAGACCCCTTTAACATGAGCTCTCGCGAGCGCGCTCACGAGAGCGGAATGACCAGCAGGGTTCGAGCCGCCGTGAAAGTTAACGTGATTGAGCCAGACCCTTTCAGACGAGTCCATATAATCCGCGGTCGAAGACTCTCGAGCCGGCATGCGGCTCAACCCGCTGGTAGCCAGCGACTGGTGGGGAGGTTTGCGAAGTCCCATTGTATATACGCTTTTCACACAAGGGTCAGGAGAGCTGCAATCGCAAGAAGACCAGCTTTATCTTCCAAATCTAGCATCCTGTGTGCACGCAACAGACTAGAACGAAAGGATCTGAGGAGTATCGCCAGAGCAAGTGGCGTTGTGGTGAATTGGAGTCTGTTCACCCATGCTCACGTGAGCTTGTGCATTTCCTTCCGGCTCTCTCAAGCCGCTTAGGTGATCGCGCTCACGAGAGCACGTGTGAAAGAGGTCTACGGAAGGCTAAGGTCAGCTCCTTTGAAAGCTCATGTTTTTCCATGTATCGTTAGACATATCCATGCGTGGGCTTATCGGTATTCGTCTTGAGCAAGACCTTCTGCTCGACTTTTTTAATGTCGAACTTGTGGACGTCTGCCTTCAATAACAAGATGGTCGTGTCATCGTCATCTCCGTCGGATGGCAGGTCTAAGTCCAGACTGGCTTCTTCCGCTGCCCTCTCTGTCGCCAGGAAGAGAAACGCTCCCGCACTCTCGTGCTCTCTCATGTGACTGAGAAAGGGAGCAGTCTCTACTTTTCAACACTCGGCATGCTGTACCCAGGACAACTCCGTTGTGGAGACGCTCCAGGCTAATTAGCTCTCTACCACTTACAATGCGAGGGAGATATAATCTGGCGACGGAAGTTTTCGGATGAAGACTTTTATAGATGATCATCATCTTCCTCGTTCCCTTATCGAGGTTCTGCTACTCGTTGATATTCCACGCTACGTATTTTTTATTATGCGTACTTTTAGTTGAAATGCTTCCTTTCTTCCTAGTTTGTTCCATATCACTGCGAATTGCACAAAATGGCATGTTACGCAGTCACGCGCATGGGTTCAAAGATATATACTAAAAGGAAGGAATTTGCAGTGAAAAAACTTTTAATTACCATCATAATCATTATCCCGGTCAAGTTAAATATTTTCATAGCGAATTTAATTCCTTTCATGTATGAATATCCATAGCTCGTGTTGCAAGCTGTTCATAGGCTCCTCTTATTAATAGAAAACCTTCTTCGCTTGCGTTATAGTGTTACTATGTAATTTAATATTTAATTATTACAAAACGTTACAAGTAGGCATTCGCCTGGTGGTAACATTAACATAAACAAGAAAATACACAAAATTTTCAAAACTATATCTTTGTTGATTCTTCATCACAGGTGATTTTTCTTCCCAATTAGCTAAAAATGAATTCAGTTTTCGCTATCATAGTCTGACAGTGACTAATTTTCCTTGATTTATTCCATTACACCTAGGCAATGTTATGTACAACTACTCAGAGTTATGCTAGAAATTCCTCAATTACATCTACGTTCTATCACGTAAGCCGCTACAAGGACGTGTGGCAGGTTGTGTAAGGGTTCCGGCTATTGTGTCATTGTGATTATTTCAAGGAGTACCCTGCATGTCGTATACTTCCAAAACTCAATTCTTGCAATAAATTGTTGAGAGTGGTTTTATATTTGCACCTATTGAATTTATGGAGTGATCGGCTATTCCTGTGCCCTTGTAAGTGGTTAGGCCGGACGTGTATAAGATAAGCGTCATAATGATAGTCCTAGAGGCCTAGTAACTTTTGATTTTATGAGTTATAGGGATTTTAATCTTTTTCAAGGAATTAGGCATTCTCTAAGTGTCGAGGTAAAGAGTAATTAAAAAATAATAGCCTATTCCCTCTTACGGAGAAAAATTGTTTGATTTCATCTAAGCAATGTTAAAAATGGTAAAATTGCCTTATTTTTGCTAAAAATTAATATAGACTATAATATTAGTAAAAATAAAAGTAAAATGTGCCAAAAGTTTTACCCAGCGTCTAATTTTTGTATCTCTTTAAATTAAAGGAACACTTTCCTAAAATAACAATTTGTAAATGAAAAAATCTGCTATTATTAGCTTACTTTTTTAAAAATAGGCAACAATGAGCATTAAAGACAGCCTAAAACAAGATACTCATCGTACGCGTAACTCAGAAAAGTTGAATAGCCTTTCCGAAAGCTTGTGGCCCTTGAGAAGGAACCCGTTTTTGACCTGGGCGAGTCTACGAAAACGATTTAGGCGAACTATCCCCGCGTGGCAAGTGAAAACGACCATTACCTATCGGAAATTGGGGGAGAGTCTATGCTTCCTATCCAAGTTTCCACTCCCTGGGACACCTTCCCCCTAAACTCATCGCCGTTCTACACTTCGGAGGGCCACAGGGTTTCAGACAAGTAGTAGGTACGTAGGTAGTACTCACCTACCACAAGTGGAAGTCACTGCTATTCGGCATTCTAATGGTATTCCTTTATGGTGGTGCCACCGCAAGAGGAAGTAAATGCCATTTTATTCATATTATGACCACTAGTAGAAAATGTTGTCCTGTAAATGATATGAGCAACAAAATTTTACCTTTAAATGCTATTTTTCTGGCAAATAAAACTTGAAATTACATGTTGTTCAATGGGAGAAACACGGAGGAAAATTGAATTTTTCCATACAATATTAATGCCATTTCGCAGGAAACTGTTTATAAGAAGAGACTACTCCCCAGGTATTGAATAAAAATAAAATATACTCATCTTACCGCCTTGTTTGGTAAATAATTAGCCAATAACTGCGATTTTTTAATTAAAAATTTTGTAACTCTATAGAAATGGCGCTATGGTTGCTATGGCTGAAGAAAAGCGTACATTAAAATATATTCGCGTAAGAATATGCAAAAATTGTACCTTAATGATGGTTTTCAATAAACAACGTATATCATCACTGAAAGCCGGGTTTATTAACCAAATAAACAAAAAGGTAGAATTAAATATTATTTTTGACTCACAAAGTCGCGGTGGGACCTCCTGAAGGTAATTTGAGCGTGATTTTCTCTTGCCTCAATAGGGACCATGTAGTTAAAGGTAGTGTTCTGAGACCATGTCCCAGGTATACGCCAGGTATGGGGAACATGCATGGAATTTGTTTCTCCCCCTACTGTAGCCCACATTATAGAGAATTTTCTCACGAATCCGAATATGTAAGTCAAAGCTGTGTCCGTCAATTAAAAATTCAGTAAAATGCTAATTAAAAGTTAGCAAAAATCGACGAAAGTCACGTGACTCGAAACGCTTTCTCATTGGCTTGACGTCACCGAACGGAACCAAGTCATCACAGATTACATCCGTAAAGGTAAATGATTACTTCCAGCAAAGGATGCCACCTATCGATATTTACACTCAAGGAATAGAAAACTTGCTAAAATATTTAAGTCCAAATAAATCCCTAGGTCCTGAAGAAATTCCTGCCTGCGTGTATAGAGAATTATCTTGTGAAATAGCACTCTACTAGCAGATAATATTTAGTAAATCTATCAACGAACACAAAGTACCCATGGACTGGAAAATTGCAAATGTCACTCCCATATTCAAAAGCGGTGATAAGGAACAGCCATCGAACTACAGACCGATATCTCTCACATATATCTTTTGCAAAGTCCTTGAACATATAATTGTAAGTTCAGTTATGAAACACCTCGATATGTCATCTACCTATCGACAAACCTAGTTAAAAGCCTCATTGACATCTGCTTTGGTCTCTTTTCGTTCGCGGGAAAATGACATTATAAATCCGTCCGTTCTGCAGTCTATTCGGAGGTAGGTAACTGATTTCCCTAACTTTATCGTCACAATTATATATTTTTTACAATTATTTACAATTAAATATATGTTCAAGGACTTTGAAAGAGATAGATGTGAGCGATATCAATCGGTGGTTTGATGGCTGTTCCATATCACCGCTTTTGAATATGGGAGTGACAATTGCAACTTTCCAGTCCATGGGTACTTTGTGTTCGTTGATAGATGTACAAAATATATTCTGCAATTAGGGTGCTATTTCAGTAGCTAATTCTCCATACACGTGGGTAGGAGTTTTTAAGAACCTGTTGATTTTTTTGCACTTAATGGTTTTGACAAGTTTTCTAATACGTGAGATCAAATATCTTTAGGCGGCAACTTTTGCTGGAAATGATCGTTTATTGTGACGGACGTAATCTGTGATGACTTGGTGACTAAGGTTTTTCTTTTAAAATCCATGAATGCATTCAATGAAATGGGTTGAAAATGCAATTATTTCTGGTTTTCCTGACTTGATGTCGTCGCTCTTTCTGTGGCACATTAAAGAAACCAAAGAAGCAGCCCTGTTTCTCTTCGGAACATAAGACTCTAGAGTCATGTTGGCCGAGAATCCGTACAGTGAAAAGCCCACTGTACGCCCTTTCGATGACCCGAAATCACAAGGTATTTCCCTTTTATTTATTTCTGATTGTGCCAACGTACGTCAGTGTTTTCGCTTTTCTATCAGCTCAAAATATGTGAACCAATTATCCGCAATAATGTTTCCATGAGACCCCATGATTTCCTCAGAAATACGAAGAACTGGAGTTATGCAAGGGAGTATGAATTTTCCTCTTTGACTCTCTGGGTGACCACTCACAGCGATTTCTCACATAAACATTGTCTTTGCTTGGGGAAATCGTCTTTCACTAAATCATTTCCCAAATATCCAATGGAAGCGCAAATGAATGGCGCACGCGAGGCGTGGGTGCGCACCATTTCGGGATTCAAAGGGTTCTGTCATTCTTCCAACATACATGACCTGCGTATTGCTTGCAAGGGGTATAGGCATAATGAAACAAAAAGCAGACAATTAACCGGTTTAATTATAATTGTTAATAAAATATTACGCTTCACATTTATAGAACTGGTAGCGTGATTTTTCCAAAATAAAGAAGGATTTTTCTTTTTGTGAGCGCCTTCAGCATCGCCTTGGATAGCTATTCTATTTTACTGAACGTATTTTCAAAAAATAAATAAATAAATAATTCAAATTGTGTGACTGACTAAAAAATAGCGTATGGATGATAGTTAAAATCGTGAGTAATCAATTTATTCTTAAAAATGACTGAGAAAACATGCGAACTACCCACTATTTAGGTTCTGACGCGGTCTATGCGTCAGAGCTTCCTAATTATTTTCATAATTCGTCTCCAGAGCGCACAGCCGTACTGAAAATGGCTTATATATTTTGGAAAATATCTTGAAAAGGAATACTGCGAGTATATAATATTTTTGTATCATCCAAAATATGAGATATTTTCATTTAGAATGAGGCTAAATTCATTGAAGTTTATTGTTAAATGGTATCTCGCTCAAACTTCCTTAAAATGCTTACGTTGCAATTTATCTGTTATTAAGGGGCGTTCGTCTGTACCATTACTTCATTCTTAACTTACGGAGTCGTCCCAAATGAAGGAAGAGATAAAGATTTTGGCACAACCGCATCACACAAGATGGCGGAATGCGTGACTACGCGAAATTTAACGGAAATTGAATGAGTATAGAATAAAAACGCGTAAAAGACTTGAATAAAATGTGAATCAGAATAAAACTGTGGAGGAAATGACTCGGTATGTAAAGATAGATAATGATTACTGACCTACACGGATAAAAATACGTTCTAGTAATCTTTAGTAAATGAGGAGAAAACTATAATGGAGTACATAACTGAACGATGAAATTGGTTAAGAAGAGTAATAGAAATAGCTTTGTGTATATATTCTTACGATACATAAAGTCCCCATATCTGTAGAAGCGGATTAAACTGCCATTTTGATTTTCAAACGTGAGATAGGCGAACAGTGAAGTGCAAACTGATATTTTTACTTCAGGTTTTCCTTCTTTCTTACCGATGAATTAAAAACAAAAAACATTTGTCCTTTGATTCAACGGAATTGAACTATCAAAATTAAAAGTTTACCTTGATGAGCAAACATATCAACGATAAGCATGCTAAACTAGTAAAGCACTACACTTATAAGCAATAAACACTTCCAGCAATCTTTAACATAAATATTTTATGATTTAAATGAATTCATTATTACAGCTTACTTCATTGTACGATGAATAAGTTTCATTGGATTAATCTTAGAACCACTCATAAGCTTGCCAGTCAGCTTTATATACTCGCGCTCTGTTTGGTATTCAAGAGTGGTGAATTAGCCTGCTTCTTTGTAAACGGGGCTCGCAGGCAGGCAATACTAAATTTCCCTCTATGGAGGTCACTGCTATTCAGCGTTTTCGTGGGACTCCTATAAAGATACTTGTGTTGCTATAAACTAATAGGGGTTCATTGGCCTGTTCCAATTTTACAATCACAATTTACAGTATTGACTTACGGCATCTATTCAAGGAGAGCTTTTCAATTTGAACAATCTTTGCAGCCTAACTTTTAGATTTCGCGGCTTAACTTTTAGATTTGATATTTGTGGGAGGCGGAAATCTCGGAAATTGGAGATAAGTTTCTGAACGTCACGAAATTCATGCCATGAAATGTTATAATGCTTTGAAATAGAGGGAGTTCATTAATTGCTCACAGAGCATTCGTAAAACACTTCTAGCTAATTGCTGATTCTGTGTCCTGAATGGATCTTATTCAATAATGTTTAAATCCACCACTATTTGCATGTTAAAAATAAGATTAATTACGACAAACACAACTGGAATTAATCATACAAACGTATGATAATAAGTTCTGAAGGATACGTTGATGTTTTAGATATTATAACAGGTCTCTGACCCTATGATCCTAGGAAAAGTGCTGAAAATTCCATCCTCTATAACCTCTAGAAATTGTCATGATTTTCTTCTAAACAACTTGTACACATAAATATAATTGATGGTTAATAGAGCCGGTTACAATAATGAGCGTATCACTAACGTACTAATCTCGCCAAGATAATTCTCATGTACGGAGGAAAAAAATTTCACTTCTTCAATTAATGGAATGCTCTTTTCCAAAAATATATCACCGAAAAAGAATGTAAATGAAATACCTTCATGTATAGTGGTTATAGTGGAAACGAAGAAAGGAGTTGCCAGGAAAGGAAAAATGGAGCTGGAGAAGAAGCCCAGCTGTAGATGAGGAAGAAGACGGAGATGGCGGAGTAAGAATGAAGAAGACAGTATGGAGAAATTTCTAACAATATGTTTGACCACTAAAATATGAGCTGAATACAAATAATCATTTCATGCTCTAAGGAAAAGATATTATTTAAAATATATGAAAATAGAGGGGTAAACAAGTACATACTCTCATTACTGTACTCTTCGGATATAAAGTAATGTATTGTTAAAAGTCAATATTGTCAGGGAGAGAATTTAGAGATACTTTTTCCCTAATTTATTGTTAGTTATGTCTAGTGATTGATATGTTAATGGAAAACGAAACCCTTATTATTTTTACTCCTCGTTACTAAAAAATAAATATTCAAAATGTATTACTTAGCATTCTCTCAATAAGGAGCCCTTTATATTTTTTACTCGGCGAAGCAAATCTAAGCAGTTGAGCTGATCTCTTTAGATATTGCCTGAGTCTTTCTTACGTGCGAGCCTGAAAAAAATCATGAACAATTCTGGGGAGAGAAGTTATCTTCATATTTTTTGTCAACCGTAGAGAAACAATAGTTAACTTCTCAACATTTTATAAAGTGTTCACCTATCAAATCGGAAGCCAACTCAAGGGTGTTAGGATGAATTAACGATCATTATTTAAAGGCTCATCACTTCCTCATCTCCGGATATGTCTGAAGAATACTTTTTCACTGGAAGAAATTGCTACCTGTTGATTCGATGGAAATAATAGGAAATTTTGGCGTCCCTTCAATACTATATTCTAATGACCTTAAAGGCATTGGAGGTTGAATGCATCTTTGTGTCCAGGTTAAACACAACACCGGAACTTATTCCCTCTTTTGAAATTCGAATGACTCTCAACCTTAATTTCACCAAATTTTGATGACGTTTCTTAAATGAAATATAAAAGGCAACGAATCTATTATTACAAGAAAAAGGATGAATTTCCTAGGTTACTGACGTCTAGTGAAAGTTATTTTGAGGGTGACCGTAATTTCGGAACATCTAATTTCCTTGTATTGTATTACGCAGAAAATATTCAATAACTTCAACTCATCTGGGCCCTAAGTTTGGGCTTGAAATTTGACGATAGAGTATATAATTTCAGACATGAAACTCTTTTTGAAACTGAAGATAAAGAGAAGAGATGTAGAGAGTTCAAGGAGAAACTTTGCCGCGGCCATGCGTTGAAGAGCAGGATAATAGAGGATGAAATCAATGTGGATGAAGATGAAATTGGATATCCCATATTAAGATCAGAATCTGATTCTGCGGGAAAGAGAGAAAGGTGCTATAAATTGATGAAATTCCCTCGGGAGTTCCTTAATTTTGCGGGAGTAAGGATCCTGAATATGCTAAACAGATTTAATTAGTGACGTCTATTCAACTTGGATAGTTCTAACGGACTTTAAAAAGGATGTAATAATCCCTATCCCAAAGAGGGAAAAGCCGAGAGATGCGAAGAGTTAAGAACGATTAGACTTACAGCTTATGCATAGAACATCCACAAAGGGTCTTATGCTTCATCGACCTGGAGAAAGAATTTGATTATCTGGATTGAAACAGAATGCCGAGTACACTGAAGAGCAGAGTAAGAGCGTAGGGTTTATCTATTGGTCTATAGTCTGTAGCGCCTGAGCATTTGAGGAGTAGGTAGGCGTATTAAAGATAACTTACTTATAGAGGGATGGTCCACCGTATGAAAGGATGCATCAAAAGTATTTAAAAGTACGGTAAGTATAACTGGAAGAGCTTTCGTACCTCAAAACTTCATTATTTAATTGTTAATGTATTTTTAAAGTATTAAAAAAAATATATTTAAAAATTAGTTTTAGCTGCTCACGTATGCTAGTCTTTGAACGTCAGTTGTCAAATGTTCCCAGAGAGAAATGTTTTCAAAAAGGGGAATACACCATTACCACCATTACTTCATGAGAGCTTTTCAATATGGAGCCAAAATTGCATTTTTCTTTGAAACCTTTTCATTCAACTAAAATGCAGGTAAGGGGCTGCTCTAACAACATACGTTAAAAAAGGCACAACATTGAGTGAAAACAACCATGTTAATTGAATGCTGTCTAATATTACAAGATGCTCTAATAGTAGCAGTAAAGCATTCTCCTGGATTTTAATGAGGAATTCCGCTGAACTTACGTAATATGTGCGTGAATAGTATTAAAAATATTTATAAATCAAGAATGGGGAAAGAAATTTACATTTAATGCAGTTAACCTTTACTCGAGTTAAATATATGGGTCAAGTTTCACTCATTTTCGAATAACACTTTTGAATCTGAGCATTTTACACTCTTATATGCACATTTTGCAATGATAGTTAAAGCAGCTAGAAATCAGAGCGGGTAACATAAATATGTAAACATATGATTTAATAAACGTGCAACAAAGAAACAATTTTTATAATTGTGTTAAGGGCAAATTACTTTTAAAATTATTTATTTACAACACTATTGACAACGCTTCATCAACTATCAGCATCTAAAATATCTCTTAATCTCAATGGCTCACATTTATTTTTTTTAACATACCAAGTGATGCACATAATGAAATTTACAAAGGTGGATCAAAAGCAAGTTACAATAAAATATAATTATACACAAATACAGAACAAATACTAAACAGAACAAATACTAAATGCAAATGTCTTGGATTATTTATAAAAAAAGCCACTTTCGCCGATGACTTGTGTTAGCTATTGAAAACCAATATTTAGGTACAAATTTAGCAGATTATTCCACGAATATATTTATCATGAACACTTAATTATAGCCATAGACGTCAGCAGCAGCGCTATATCTATGGAAGCATCACATTTTGACTTCATTTATCGCATAAATTAGCTAATGACTTGAAAAATGTGGTAAGATGAATCCATTTTATTTTTAATCAATTTCCCGGGAGTTTTAGTTTCTTATAAACGGTTTTCCGTTAAAATGGAATTTATACTAGTTATAAAAATACTATATTTCCCTGAGTTTCTCCCATTCTCCCATTTAACACCATGTAATTTCAAGCCCAATATGCGAGAAAGATAGCGTGGAAAGGTAACATTTTGTTGTTCATATGAGATAGAGGACTTGTTTTTCTATCAGTGTCCAGAATATGAATGAAATTACATTCATATCATTTTACGGCGGAACCACCTTAAGGAAGGTACACGATTAGTGTAATAACTTGTAGGTCACCGAGGTTGTGTGAAATGGAGTTTTCCCCTTTCAGTGAAATTACTCGGGCCGAACCGAACGATGTCTCGCACGAGCCTTCTTATACGACGACTTGTCACGTGTGGTATGGCCTTAAATAGAGTGACCAACAATTCCCAATTTGTTAAAAAAATAAAATAAATCTGCATCATCCCGGTGACATCAATGGGCCAATCACATTCTCCCTCTCGAAAAACATTCTCAGTTCCATCGTCTGAGGCCTTGTTTTTCATATTCATTCACTGCCCTTCCTCGCCAGATTTCCACTCGTATATCTTTCTCCCCCCCCTCCCTATCCCACACCCTGAACCCGCACTACCTTCCTCGGTTCCCCCAACCCCTCCCTACTCCCTGAATCCCCTCCGCCGCCTCATCGCCCCTCCTCCAATTATTCCTGCCTTCGTGTTGCCTCGACCTTCGCCTCCAGTTGCTCCCCGCTCGTCCGCACAGGAGGCGATACGTGATAAACCTTTCGCTTCGCTTTTGTGCTCCGTTTCCTTCCGGCAACACCGAGAGCCGGCGAGCGCACACCTACCAACCCAGTCGGCTGTTCAACACATCTACGAAGCCCCGGGAATGCCCGAGGCCCGTCGTTCTCCATCTCGGCGGGACTTCACTTGGTGAGTCCGGGATTCCTTTACTTAAACTCGTGTGTGCCCCAGTCGGTGAAGATCGCTTTTCGGATGGAATTGCTAATCGGCCTGTACGACCGCATGAGTAATCTCGAAGTGTTTTATTCATGAGCGCGGGGTTTTGTAGTTGGTATTCTTGTGACATAGATGTTTGTTTGATATGTTAAAATGTCGTCGGTGGAACATTCATTGTTCTGTTGCGTAAAAAATATTGTGAGTGTCGACGATAGGACATTTGTCTGCGTCCCCTCCCTTATGTTTCAAACCCTGCAGCAATCTACAATTTTTTATTGCACGAGGAGTCAGAATGAAGAACCCTTTTTCGAGGAAAATTTAATTGTGTTTCTTTTTTCGTAATCAAGGCAAAACTGGGACTATTATCTTCGCGGAAAGGTTGTTTCTTTTTAGTTCTTTTTAATTCCTGAAAATTCGTTCTTTTAAAAGATTTTGTGAGACTTCTTTACGCCTCAAAAATCCTATTTTATGTACCCCGCGTTATTCGACAATTTTATTAGTGCATGTGATATCGGATTAAAGGGTATTTTAGAGGAGAAAAGTAATTTATCGCAACCGCCTAAGTTACCTACGTTGTTTTCGTAATTGGAGCTATACCAGGTCTAATAACTGATTAAAAGGGCTAATTACTGGTTTTACTGAAGATGCGCCTATTCCTAAACTTTTATCATTTTGTTTTTTTCTATTGTTATTTAAATATTTACTTTTCGACGATATGAACTTTCAGTGACTCTTTCATAAAACCTCATGCCCAATAGAAATTAAAAATTTATTTTAATGCAGTGATGTCGGAATGGTGAACATTGCCAAAAGGAAAGATAAGCTGAAACCGCCCGTGTTAGCTTAATTTTGGTTTAATTATGTATTGTTGGGAGTAATAGTATAACGCATTTCTGTCTTTTCATTTTGAAAATGTCATCTCTTTCGACTAAAGGCACAATTGTTACTCCTCTTTGTAATTTTACCTTCGCCGGCATTCAAGAACTGCTATTTTTCAGCAGAAGACGTCAGAAAGAAGGAAATTTCGTAAAAAATTCGTTTTATTATATTGATCCGGGACTCGTTTGAATTTAAAAGACGGAAATTATTGGTATTTTTCAATTTTTGTTCCATATTAAATACATGTTTTCCATGATTTATTTTAAAATGTCTCCTTTGGTGATAAAAATGATGCCCCCTGTCTCCTTGGTCACATTTGAACGATGCAGATAATAGAGAACTTGACATTCGGCGTGAGATATCGTAATAGAGAACCTCAGGAGGTAAGCATTATTGCCAACGCCTGTAAGAAATCTGTCTTGCTTTCATAATACAGGGATAGCTGGGATTACTGTGGCGGAAAAAGTCAGTCTTATTAACACTTTGTCGCAAAAATGTTTTCTATGTTGACTATAGGAAGCATCCTATAGTCAACATAGAAAAGCCATCACATACACCCTCATACACCCTCACATACACATACACCCTCAAAAACACATACACCCTCATCTTATTTTATAACCACATACAAGCTGTAATTTTTTATACAGCTCAAGGAGGCAGAATGAGGAATAATTTTAGTGAGGGAAATGTGATTGCAACGGCCTAATAATATCTGTGTTTTTAATCACCAAGAATTTTTAGAACAATTATTTTGGTAAAGTTTTGTTCTTCTCGTATTCTGTTTAAAATGTCTATGTCGATGGTTTCATTCTCATCGATGTTAGAGTACTTAGAATGCATCTTAGAGTAATGGATCTAACAACCTATTTGAAAGGGAAAAGGTATTGCAATCTCCTGTGTATTATTTTAATAATACAGGTATTGTTGGGACAATGATGGCGAAGAAAGTCGGTCTTGTTTTATATTATGTCTGTGAAACGTTTTATCTTTGGAATAGGCATTTAAAATATGTCTCCTTTCTCGCATTATGTATCCATCACCCATTGAAAACTTATTTATTGCCTGAGGTACAATAATGAAGTGGTATCGATATTGAAACCACATGAGTAAACCGTGTTGTTTACGGTATCCGAAAATTTTTGGCACTATTTCAAAAATTGATTACTTTGGAAGATACTTCCATGTTCTGGGTGATTGACAGTTGGGAGGTGATTCTATTTGCTCTTCCCAATAGTATTTTTATCGTGACACCATCACTGAACTACCTTTCGTCAGGCATCACTGAACAACCTGTCGACCTATCTGACAGTGGTGGCCAAACCAGGAGTAATTTTAATTGCTCCCACAAGTTCAGGCTCTAGGGGTCATTGGAACGCACAATCTCTTCCATCACTTATAAGCTAGATAAGGAAAGATATTTTGAAGATATTGTCGGGATAAAGTTTGGACATTTTTCTGGCTTTTGTCAACGGAGAAGTTCCATTTATTCCATTTTAGGGTTAAAAATGTCGTCCTTTGTGACCATTATGCTTTGTCCACATCCTCTTTCCCGCATTTTTTAGCAACCGAAAATCGGTCGCTTATTTTAGGCAGCTAAGGATAAGGGTCACAGGGCTTATTTTAGTTAAGGATTGGATTTAGAACAACGGATTGAACAAACTTTACGGGAGAGAAATGCTATTGGCACTAAGCGACCACCTGATTAATCTCCCAATGTTTTCATAATCCGAATAATCAGAAATATTGCGATGGATAAGCTCGGACTGTTAAATTTTGCTTAAGATGCCACCTTTCTCATATGTGGACAATTTATCCATTAGCTATCAAAATCATATTGTATTGTACTTTTTCTTTTATCTCTAAGGCATCCTTTTTCTCTTATTTTCCTTGGGTAAATTATATGAGTAATCCTTGCAATATTTTTTTAATCCTACCGCAAAATATTATCAAAATTTCCACCATTTATTTGGTAGTAACACTTTAATTGCTTGAAGAGACATCCTTGTCCGATCACCGGCTCATCCAATTCATACTCGGGGAAGATGAAAATCCTACAGTAGAATACAGGAATCCCAAGAATTTAGAGGCATGAGGAAGGGAACTTGAAGGGGCACTCGCAAAGGATTGGGTCCTTCAATTGGGTTCAAGTTCAATCGCGAGGAAGATATTGAGCCGTCCGTGGAACATCTCCAGGATGCTGTCATTTCAGGCTGCGAGAAAAGCTGCCTCCTCAAAACTAAGGAGGAGAAGTAAAATCTTCCATGTTGGAGAACTTAACTGGAGAGCCTCTAGAAATTGACCTGCCAAGGAAGCATTAACACTTCTGTTAAAGACACATTTCCCAGGCTCCAACGAGGTACATGAAATGCAGTTAAGGATTCCTCACACCCTTCCTGGCAGGATGGAATGGAGACTGGCATCCAGCATTATAACATATGAAGCAACTGACTAGGCCATGTTCAGTTTTTCTCCATAGAAATCTTCAGAGGAAAACGGAGTGTTTCCCGCCCTCTTGCAGGAGGAAAGGGAAGAGCTACTCCTCCCGCTCATACACATATTTCGATTCTGTCTGGCATACAAATATACCTATACCTAAAGCCTGGTGGTCCACTAATGTGGTGTTTATTCTTAAACCCGGGAAGTCGGACTACACCAAAGCTAATATCTTTAGAAGAACTAGTTCGATGTCCTTCTTGATAAAAACTTAAGAGAAGATAATCGACAGATATATAAGGGATGAACCCCTGAAGGAAAATCTTCTACAACTGTATCATTATGCATACAACAAACGTAAGTCTGTTGAATCAGCTCTCCACGGTCTGGTTTTCCGGATCGAGCGAGCTCTCGACCACGGGCTATACGCAATGGGAGCTTTCTTAGATATTGAAGGGGCGTTAAACCACATTATCTTTAATCATATCTGCTTGATAGCTGAGAGGCACGGTGTCCATGCTGGCTCAGCGCACTATCTTTGCTAGCCTAAGATGATGCTTAATGAAGATTGCGGTGATTAGGGGCTGCCCTCAGGGAGGGGTTCTGTCACCTCTCAAATAGAACCTGGTGGTCGACAGTCTCACTACCCCGATGAATAACGTTGACTTCCACACACAAGGGTATGCAAATCATCTAGCAATACCAGTTACTGGAAGTATCTGGACAAAATTTCCAGACTCATGCAGAGGGCTCTGTACATGACTCAGGACTGGTGCCTGAGATCAGGGCTAACGGTGAATCCGGAGAAGACTTTTCTGGTACTTTTCCCAAAAATAGGAAAAGGGAGGGTCCTTCTTTCCCCTGCCTACAAGGGAAGACTCTCAGACTCTCACCATCAGCAAAATATCTGGGGATAATCTTGGATATTAAGCTGAATTGGGGGAGCATCTGGACTCTAAAATCAAAAAAGCTTGCGCAACTCTTTGGACTTGTCGTCGTGCCTTCGGAAGAACCTGGGGCCTCAAACCCAAGGTGATTCACTGGATCTACACCGCAGTGATAAGACCAAGCCTTACATACTGTTCCATAGTGTGGTGGGAAAAGGTCCGGCAGACTGGGGCCATCAACAAACTTAACCTCATTCAGAGAATGTCTAGGCATCACTGGGGCGATGAGAACCGCTCCAACTTTGGCTCTGGTGACCCTCCTAAATCTACCACCATTACACATATCTAGTCGTGGAGGGACAAGCCAGAACAACTGTTTACCACCTTCAATGAACAGGCAAATAGTATGGCGAGGGAAGTCTTTCTGGCCTTGGAGAGATGCGGATGAAGCTGATGAATTAAGATGAATGAATGAATTAAGAATGAATAGAGAATTACAGTGAGATTTTATTGGGATTATTTTCATCCCAACCACTCCATGATTGATTAACTCTCATAATCTAATATGTGACAAGGGGTTGGACGGAAGAGGGTACTCAAGATCCCTGTTTTATTATATCTGGTTAACGTTAACCGTATGATGACGTAGCCTTTTCGTTAACTTGATGCTCACTGAGAGTTTCAGTTTTTCTATATTACATGAGCTTTTCGGGTGGTTGACGTGAGCTTTGTCGACGGGTGAACGCACGAACTTTGTTTTTTTTACCGAGAGAGTATTTAACCAGAAATAATAAAACCGGATCTTAAAAGAGTTTAAATTTTTCTCCTCGTAGTAAAGCCTCTACCTTTTATCTATCGATTAGCTAGTCTCATCTACTCCGCTGCGTTTTCATAATACGTCTGTCCTCCCCATCTCTTCGGAGGACTTCTTCATTGGCGATTCTCTCTGTCCTTTTGATCTTCGTAGTTCTCCTTTAACACCTCCGCACAAATTATTTCAACCTTTAATACGTTCCTAACCTTACGCAATACCTCGCAAGTTACCTGAAGATTTTGTGGTGATGGTGTGTAACGTGATCAGCTATGACGTGGAGAGGTTGATGGGTAATATAGAATAGAGAGAGTTGTGTATTGCGATGTAGATGCTTCCTCCTTGCTTTGTGGTCAGGAATAATGGAAGGGAAAGACAGATTCCTCAGTCTATCACTTTGATATTCTATACCTTTACTTGCCACGCATTTGACATTCCGATATGGCGTGTGGCCGCAGTGATTTCCTTATTAGAGTAAGAAAAATCACACGATTGGTATCTTTGCTGTTATTTTATACTTGGGGTTTGTGTCTCCTGGGATTCCCAATGGGGAAAATGAATTATTAAAAAAACTTTTTGTATTTAAAGTGTGTATACAGGCCATGAATTTTATGGGAAAACAATGTTGAATTGCGAAAATATTTCTACTTAAAAATTACGCGCGCTAGGGAGCGTTGAAACGCTACGTCATCGGGATCCCGAGGGATGTCGTCACGGAACGTTATCGCTTACAGCAACACAAAGTATTTACATGTGAAATTCTGCTTGCATTTCATAGTTTGACGGAATTGTTGTTTCAATTTTTTTCGGAAAAAAATAAACTGGAATTATTAGATCCTTCCTGTTGAAATATATTTAGGGCAGAGGAGCAATATCGTGCCGTGATGTCAAGCTACCGAGATGCCGTTTTGGATCACGTTATTTTTTCAACTATTTATGCACTGTTGATTGGCAATTACTAATGTTTATTGTTGACACGTATACATTTGGATTATTTATTTGAGTTATTGTAGAAATTTTTTGTCGTCTAGACTGCTTAAATGTAAGAAATAAATTTTATGCATGTTTCCCATTATTAGCCATATATTCTAAAAATGAGTAATTTCATGAAAAGAATTATCCTTCATGTATTCTGCACTCTAATTGAGAACATCATCCGGTCACGCTACACACACGCCATTATCTAGAAGACTAAAACGATATTTCTGGCAATGCCTTGATGTTCTTTATTTCCGTAAAGTTATGGGATGTTGTTGTTTTTGAAGAAATGGGGAAGTACTATAACTCACTATTGGATATGAGTAAGTGCTGAAGTGCGTAAACAGAAACAAGGTCACGGTCAGGAAAATAGTACAGAAGTGGGAGGATCAGGTAATAAAATGGTCAAGAAGGGTGAGGTGTTTCAAGGAATTCTTAGTGGTTTATCGGCGCATTTGACCTTTCATTGAATTTACCGTGTTTGTCTGCTTATAGGACGCACGGACATGCGAGACGCACCTTACTTATGGCCACAGAATCCGAAAAAATAAATAACATCTCTATTACGCTTAGATGTTGCGTACGGTGAAACGGAGAAGCGATCTTTTACTGGAAAACCGAAACACATGTGGCGACATTTCGTGACCGTCATCTTGTTTATCTTTACTTACGTCTCGTTGTACGAACATCTGACCTTTACAATGATTACCTAAGACGCAGGGTGGTTTTCTGCGGGAATAAGAAGCGCGTCTTACAAGCAGGAAAACGCTAGCTTCTAACAGCCGTAAACAGAAGGCCGTTTTACGCGGCGAATAATCTTGCGTATGATCGTTCGAGATTTTATTAAATGATGATGCGGAGAACTTATGTAATACAAAGTGGTTAGTTTCTTGATTTTTTTGCGCTGAAGGATGCGGAGTGGTACGTATATCGATCATACTCACATATCGATTCACGAAATATTACCGACCGGCGCAGCTGTTTCGATAGACCTCTTCGAATGGTTAGTGTACATCGTCCGATAGTACTTAGATAGAGATACCTTACCTTCCAAAATTTTCTATTCCGTAATGCTCGATAAAATTTCCTACTGTTGATGTAAATAATTGCCTGAAATCCAACAGATTTGGGGACTGCATTGATAAACCGCCGGGGTCCCATAGAATTGTGGTGGTTTGCTAAGATACTAAAAACAGCCAAGATGGACGCAGTGTGCCTCTATTATACGATCATTTACGGCATCGTGCGATCATCAATAGAACCTCTTGTTCTAAGCTTGTTCGAACAATCATACGCATTATTTTCATTTGTGGATTTTTCCATTTTGCACGAGGCCTCAACGTCGTGCGCGAGACTGTTTATAAGATTGTTTGCTTTGTGAAACAAGAGTTTAGGTTTCACGTAGAGACCAGATAGAGGGGGTTTAGACTCCTTTCACACGAGATCTCGTGAGCGCCCTCATGGGAGCTGAAGCGACCGGCAGGGTTTGAACCGCCGCACAGTGGGCTGAAATGGAAATAGCTGGCCAAAACCCAAAAACAGGTTTTTTTCAGTTCGGAAGTTGAAACTTTGCTCAGTCATTTTCCGATACACATGGGCTCAAATTTGGATAAATTTCGCAAAAATCGCCCGCCTTAATTTTTTTCCGAAAATCACCAAGTTCAAGCGTATGCTGAACCTTTTGTAGTAAAGCTGTGGAATAAAAAATGAAATTATCTCGTATAATTGATCTTTTTCATTAAATATTACTTATTTTTGGGTAAATTTGTAAGATTTGTTGTCCATACATGACAAAATGGCGGATCCTATTTTCGTCAATTTTTCGCCTTTATGTAGCAAAATAAAAAAATGGACATCGACGGACACTCGGATACTTACATCACGGTAACAACAAAGCTTTTAGAGTGTGAATCATAAGAAATCATCTGCGACCGTTTGCGACGCCGAAAATAAAGCCGATTTTTCGATCGTGCGGCCCAGTCCTGAGCTGACCGCCGGAAACGGGGAATGCTGTGACGCGGCGTGTGTTGGTAAGCGCCATTGTTCCATAACCTTCGTTATGGCTATTTTCAAGCCATATCAATTGAAAAGTACTTGCATGTACGTTACAATGATGTTAATCAGTGGAAATCGATCTCTTTATACGGTTTCTACTGTTAGCCGAGTTAGCATTTAGCCCACTTTCCACGGATGAAATACAGGCCTTAACACTGGCATTTCACGCGTATATTTTAACATTTGAAAGGATATATCAGTTTCATTATGCTAATTCTTACCATCTTAGAAACGAAAGCATATTTTGAACGTTACTAGCCAGCAGCTGGTGTCTCATTGCCGCTCCACCCTCACTGCGGCAGGCTTTGCAAAAAGGGTCTTCTTATGACCATACGGACATGCGGTTTGTGCGGTCCATTGTTGTTATTTTCGTAAGCTTTTCTACCATATTTCGTGAGAAAAGCATATGTGCATTTAGTTCTGAATTGCCAGTGGAAGGGGACCGTTGTGCTCTGGTCCTGTTTTGGAAACACTTGCCTGGTTTTGTTTTGATTAGTGAAAACCTCTGGTCACTTAATCATCGTTTCCGGGCGGCGTTTGAGGCGATAATATTGTATCTATTTTACCAGAATTCGATCATACATAAATGTGTTTTCATTTCGTACACCACGTAATACACACAGGAGATACTGAGTGAATATATCTTAAGTGTTTTATCGGCATTAGTTTCCTAGTGCTATCACTAAGTGTCCCATATTTTAAAACGATTTTATTAGGTTGTTTTAATTTTTTTGTCTTCCCTATGTGTGGGTACCTGTTCGCGAAAATAGACGCATAATTTTTTTTATAGGGAGAAGGTAGAGTATTGTACACATTTATAAATAATATAATCTCACTACGAGATATCTCGTCTACTGTTGCATAAAACATTTTATATCTTGGGCACCAATCTACTGTTGACAGGCATTTGAATTGTGTATAAGGAAACTTTTAACTTAAAAGGAAACAGTGACGTTACTAAAGCCCTTACTGATTTCCTGATGTTCTTTTTCTTGGTGCGCTATCAACAGAAGTGGAAAGTGAGTTCTAGCAATAGCGAATGATTCCTGAGACGAAACGAAAAATAGCTCTCTATACTTCGTCTCTCGAAACTCAACCCGTGGTGCTACATTCCTCCCACGGTTCACAAGGTTCTCAATCACGGAGACGAAGTTGCAAAGGGAGAAACTATTTCATTGGGCCAATTGTCTGAAGATGGTATTGAGCACGAAATAAGGATACAGGAGAATTTAGAGAATGATTCACCTGAAAAAATTCAAGAGTGGCCACCAACGAAGACTTACTTTTAATCCTTACCTCGTACCCATTAATTTCAACTCACCATTAAAATCAAATAAGACCAGGAGAATGCCAGGATCTAATAAGATTAAACTATTATATACTTAATAATATTAAACTATTATATAAAATTTTAAGTATATTATAATATTAAGCAATACTGAACAGGAATTGATAGATTAAGGAAGTAAAGATTCTTCAGCCGGCTCGGAAAAATACCATTAAGATATCACGGGATTTGATCTAATGTTCTCCAGCACTTTAGTAATAATATATATTTAACTTTAGAAGTCCGAAGCCGAAAGCAATACGTTTTGAAGTTTAATTAAGGAACATTATTCTGCTTTGTAGCATTAGGTAAGGTATCATTCGATTTTTTGCTTTCTAACATTACGTTAGGTATCATTCGATGGAGGTGCACTTGACTTTTAATACCATCAGCAGGGTAGAACTCGCAAGCGGTCCGCGGGGTAATAAGAAGACCCTTTTTGCAAAGCCTGCCGCAGTGAGGGTGGAATGGCAATTAGACACCAGCTGCTGGCTAGTAACGTTCAAAATATGCTTTCGTTTCTAAGATGGTAAGAATTAGCATAATGAAACTGATATATCCTTTCAAATGTTAAAATATACGCGTGAAATGCCAGTGTTAAGGCCTGTATTTCATCCGTGGAAAGTGGGCTAAATGCTAACTCGGCTAACAGTAGAAACCGTATAAAGAGATCGATTTCCACTGATTAACATCATTGTAACGTACATGCAAGTACTTTTCAATTGATATGGCTTGAAAATAGCCATAACGAAGGTTATGGAACAATGGCGCTTACCAACACACGCCGCGTCACAGCATTCCCCGTTTCCGGCGGTCAGCTCAGGACTGGGCCGCACGATCGAAAAATCGGCTTTATTTTCGGCGTCGCAAACGGTCGCAGATGATTTCTTATGATTCACACTCTAAAAGCTTTGTTGTTACCGTGATGTAAGTATCCGAGTGTCCGTCGATGTCCATTTTTTTATTTTGCTACATAAAGGCGAAAAATTGACGAAAATAGGATCCGCCATTTTGTCATGTATGGACAACAAATCTTACAAATTTACCCAAAAATAAGTAATATTTAATGAAAAAGATCAATTATACGAGATAATTTCATTTTTTATTCCACAGCTTTACTACAAAAGGTTCAGAATACGCTTGAACTTGGTGATTTTCGAAAAAAAAGGCGGGCGATTTTTGTGAAATTTATCCAACTTTGAGCCCATGTGTATCGTTAACGTGTAAGAACTATGACAAATGGAATGCAACATTACATTATTACAATCCATGGAAAATGACTGAGCAAAGTTTCAACTTCCGGACTGAAAAAAACCTGTTTTTGGGTTTTGGCCAGCTTTTTTCAATTTCAGCCCACTGTGCGCCGTGAAAGTTAACGTGACTGAGCCAGACCCTTTCAGACGAGTCCATATGATCCTCGGTCGAAGACTCTTGAGCCGGCACGCGGCTCTACTCGCTGGTAGCCGGCGACTGGTGGGGAGGTTTGCGACGTCCCTATGCATACACACCTTTCACACAAGGCTCAGGAGAGCTGCAATAGCAAGAAGACCAGCTTCCTATTCCAAATTTAGCATCCTTTGTATTCACAACTGACTAGAACGAAGGGACCTGAGGAGCATCGCCGGAGAAAGTGGCGTTGTGGTGAATCGGAGCCTGTTCACCCATGCCCACGTGAGCTTGTGCATTTCCTCCCGGCTCTCTCAAGCCGCTCTGGTGATCGCGCTCATGACAGCTCGTGTGAAAGTGGTCTTAACTCGCAATCAGTGATGATCTAAGAGATGATTCCAATGGGGCTAAAAATTCTATTCGATTGCTCAGAGTTTTGGAACATCCAAAGTTGACTCGGTATGAATCGATTTAACTAAAGCTCTACATTGGGAAAGTACGGACAACGCAACCAAAACAGACCTATCCAGTGCATGGAGAAGATAGTGAGCAAACATATTTCTACGGGAAAAAAATATTGCCAAGCATTTAAGCGAATTTGAGCCATGTAATGCAATCAATTGAGATGTTTGATACCCCCACTAATCCCCCCTCCTCCCCTTCTCCTCCTTTAACCTCTTCCTTTCCACCACCCCCCCACTTTTCCCAACGGTTTTGTACTATATATGCCACTTATGCTTGACTTACTGTTCACCTGATGATGTAGCACTGCTACAAAACCATGGTCGTGTTTAATAAATATCTAAGTGGAAGCTGCAGTGTTCAATCCTTTACTCCCAGTATGATTGACTTCCACAAAGTATTGCCTGAAATTGTGTCGTACAATACTATAGTGTTTTAATACCACATTTCTTCCTTTGTTTCCTCGGTTGTCGGCATCGGTCGAGGGAAAACGTTGCCCGTACGTTTCTAATCTATAGCTTTTCCCGATATGTCTTCCAATGTTTTTCTAATTTTGTGGTCCTTTGAAAACTGATTTGAGAAAATGGAGAGTGTAACAAAACTATGGGCTAGATTGGGAGCCACTAGAGATTAGGAGGATACACGATAGGCTACGATTTCTTGAAATTTTCAGATCGCCCAAGTTTATTGAATGTGGCTTCACACATTCTGGGACTTTCGGTACGTGCGACGAAGACTCAAACCATTACGCCATATTTTTCCGTAACAGAGAGAGCGTTCTCTTTAAGTTTACATTCGGCATGCTAAGCATGACGTGAGAAAAAGAGCGTGACGCCCAGATACCGATTTACCGCCTGCAGAATTTTCTGTGCATGGTGCGCCTTTAGAAGTTTACACTTCAAAATTAACAAAATTACATTCAGTTTTTTATGAATATCAATTCACTCTTTGATAAGGATTATTTAAATCGTTATAATTGACGTGAAAATTTTCTCCGACTGTCCTCAAAAGTAGGCTTCACTGTGTTTTGAAACATTTCCTTGAACTGTGGCTGGCGTCTTTTTGAATCCAGGTCTATACCACTTTCCTTCTTCCGTAATGATGGTGACTTTTTTCAGTAATGATTCAAAATGCATGTCTGAATAAACGCCTTCATTACGAAAATAGTTCCTCCACATCATGTGCCTGGGTTTTTTTGCTTATCTCAAAATCTGGCAACAGGAAATCGTCTCGGATTATTCACTGTCAACATTCGTCGCTCTTACTCTTTAACAGTTCTCTCCTCTGTCTCGGATACGCTCGTTTGGCCATATGTATATATATGCGGCGTGGATCTCATACGTTGCTATTAAGTATTGCATCACACGTAGGAAAGTCACAATTTTTCCCCAGTCAATTAACTCCACTCCAGCCTAGTTCATTTCTCCTGCCTCCTTCAATGGCTTACTTTTCTTCGGATCGCACTTTCCGTTGCTCGGAACAGATACTTGGTTCAGAGACCTATGACTTGAAAAATATTTATTTAGGTTTATTATTCATGCCAGGACGTTAAACACAATGATTGAGGCTTTTGTTAAAAACTTTCTACAACAAATTCATTGAAAAAACACGCAAGTAGTGTGATAAGCAGTCTTATGCCCGGGTTCTTAGATGTAACACCAAAGTGAAGACAATTTGCTGTGAACAATATCATTTGACTTGCTATGCAAAATTGCAAAATTGGTAATCGGATATTGATTTAAAGAACTGATATTCAGGGAATTATTTTTATTGAAAATTTTATCATATTTCATGTGGATTAGACAACCTATGTGAAGTGTTTTGGATGCCCTGAGTGGCAAAAAATTGAACAAGACAAAGGAAAAGCGCTTAAGGTGGACGTGAGACTAGGTATACCAACTCCCTTTCCTAGAAAATGATGGAAATGTGGCCAAAAAAATGGTGGCTTTTGAGGACGCTTACCCTTAAGATACGAGGAATCTTCTAATGTGGTAGGAGCAATTTGTGTTAATGTACAGATTTGCGTGAAACTTTACATACGTGTCCTTATTAGTAATATCTACAGATAAAAGTGAAAAGAAACTGCATCATACCATTTTGAATTTTTGGAAATTTAACGCTCTTTTAACACGTAGCCTTATAGCACAAAACATATATTTTGTAAAAGTTCGATAGCATATGTACAGATTTTATTCTTTACGCGAAATAACACATTTATCATTGTTATTATTACTGATAACAAATATCAAGGTGTCACACCGAGTCAAATATTCAAAGAAAACATATTTCAATATCATTTCGTCTAAATTTCGAATACCGCACAGAAAACTCTTGTCATAATACCTTCCTATCCTTGTAGAAGATAATTCAAAGAGAAAAAGATATTGACACGCAATATGCGTGAATTATGAGCATTTTCCAGTGAAAAAATCCAAAGAATAACACTAAGCAAATAAGAGGGCGGTGGAAGTGCAACTTAACTTGAGACCACAGTATTTTAAAGAGATTTAAATAGCCAATTGTTTTATAAAAGTGAATTTGAGTAGTATAAGGTTTGTAGAACATTATGAAGCTAAAATATGAAAAAAAATTACGGCGAGGAATTGTGTTCACGATGAATGAAAAAACTCCAAACTTAGCGTCGCTATTGGCGACGCTGGCACTTTTGGGAAAGTTTTCGAGCGTCGCCTATAGCGACGCTGGCACTTTAAGGGTTAAATTAAGGAAAAAAATTGAAATATTTTTCTTGTATCATTTCCATAATTGCCTGTACGGTGAGTTATAACGCATAAACAGATGCACTTTTGGTCTGAGAATTTTTTTCACCTCACCTCAATGATTCAAGATTACCGTTCCAGCCACCTTGAATATTGCAATTATATTTTTACTTTATGATGTAGAGGTTTCCAAATCGCAGTAAAGTGGTGGGGGTTGCGCAGAAGGTCCTTTCCAATAAAAGTGCCCTTTCCCCTCAAACTGGCAGCTCACATAGCAGTAAGATAGTCTCGCCTTTGACTACCGGGGTTCCAAAGGTCGTAAGCCTTAATCGCAAACTGCTAACAATAAGTGTCTGTCATTCACAACAACGTTCTAGGTCTAAATAGAATTGTATAGATGGCGTTCTTTAATGGTAGCGAAAAATATCAGCGTATCCAGATGATTTCTTTTCTTGATCTCACAATTTATTAATATTTTATTTTCTGGAGATATACAGTAGGTCTATTATGAATAATCAATAAATGCACCGTTTTTGCCAGCGTTTCTTATAGTTATAAAACTTCCTCCGGGTTGTATCAGGATTAATTATACATTTCATTATATTATTATTATTTTGTATTAATTATGTATTTAACAAAAAAACCACACATTTAATTTAAAACATACAAAAATAATAGAGTTGGAACCAAGCGTATCAAAAAGATTATTCACGGAAATGGTTCACATTACCAAACATATAAAAAACCGTAAAAAAAACAAACATCGCTACGCTAAGTAAAATATATTATAATTTGATATGCCATAGAATAACTTAATTTTTTGAAATAAATTAAAGTTATTAATAATTAAAATAATCAAATAAACAGCAGCCAAGGATCATTACTACATAAGAAATGGATATGAACTATAAGGTAATGTTTTAAACAAACTCTTTTATACATTAGAAGCCATTTTCCATGGGAAAATTTTCCTACAGTAAATATTTTTAAATGAACTGATGCTATCAAGCTTTATCATTGCATAATGTGTATAATGCATAAATAAAAGCATACCAAGCATAATATGTTAACCTGGAATATTGTTGAATATTGTATAAATATAAGTATAATTAATCCTGATACAGCCCTGAGGAATTTTAATATATATATATATATATATATATATATATATATATATATATATATATATATATATATATATATATATATATAAATAAAATTTGCCACAGGTGGGGCGGAATTAAATATAGACACATAAAAAAGAAGAACACTCACACTATACGTTATGATATTTCGGCTACTCTAGTAACCTTTCTCAAACACAGAAGGATACATACCAATACCATACAGGTATGTATCCTTCTGTGTTTGAGAAAGTTTACTAGAGTAGCCGAAATATCATAACGTATAGTGTGAGTGTTCTTCTTTTTTATGTGTCTATATTTAATTCCGCCCCACCTGTGGCAAATTTTATTTAAATTATCGCGTGTGTGATTTTCCACGAACTCGTGTGTATATATATATATATATATATATATATATATATATATATATATATATATATATATATATATATAATGCTTCTCACTGTGACTAAACATTAAAAAATAAAACTTTGAGCGAAATATCGCTTCACCGAGAATTTTATAAATTTGACCTCATTTCAAAGAAAAAACACTCATCTGAATGATATCAGAATATTAAGCCTTTGCAGAACGAACTTTCGAGCAATATGCCTAAAAAGATAAACTGTTTTACATCGGACAGATTACAGATGTGTGCTTCAGAGGGAGATCATTGAAACACTTAGGAAAACGTCTAAATCTCGTCAAAAAACTAACGGTGTGTAGTTTGCATGTTTTCTCAGCTATAAATAAACATTAATTAATTACTCACCTCAGTAACTTTTACAGAATCGCAAAAAACCTTCTGTTGTGAAGTCGTTTTCACCGTACGGTGTGAAAAACTGAGTCAAGTTAGAGACTTATGTAGATATATTTTTGTAATTACTGAGAATGTTTGTCGCATATGACTATATTTTTGTGCTATTATTATTAAAATATTGACTTCATAATTGTTAAAGACGCTGAAATTAAAAAATAAAATTTTAATATGGCCTCTATTATGATTGGGGAAAAACCTAAACCTCAAACTTCCTTAAATACAGTTATGTTCGCAGAGTTGCCTATTATGTTCGGTCCCCTCCCCTCCACTTCCTAGCCAAACACCTTCCACACGAGCCTTCGGTTAATTGTTAATTGTTATTAATCTTGAACTAAGAATGAGCTAAGTTTTAAATCGCCAGCGTTTTGATCATTCAGATAAGTATTTTCTTTCTTTTGCCAAGTTAATATAGCCTAAATATAACTTCAAATGTATATTACCAAGTCAAAGTGGTTCAAGATCAAGACAATGGGAAGAACAGCGCCATGAGAAGGCCACATTGTGAAATAACTATTGAACTAGTGGATGTTATGCATTATGCAGTAATTCATGCGAAAAGTGGTCGCATAAATGATAAGATTTAAATGCGTCAGAATTCTGGTAGAATGGATATTTGTAGTATTCGGAGCACATTAGAAAATGAACTTAAATATAGCAAAGATATATAAAATGGCGTAGAAAGTACCGTTCACTCTATTGGACCTTAGGGAAACACAATATGGGTTACGTAATAATAATGATTTTTGCGCTCTTCCTAATAATTACGAACTCCTTTATTTGAACGGAGCCAACATTATCGCCAAGTTTTAATGCAAAAAAGTTATGAACTTAATTAGCAAACATGTTTTCTTCTCGCAGACAGTCTGTAGATGCCATATTTCCTCGACTACATTTAATATAGTAGCACCAAAATCATTTCCTCGTCCCAAAGACCTCCGCCACACGAACTTCGTATGGTAGGGCTCAAAATGGTTTTCGCATATTAGAATGCGAATTTAAATTGGGAGCTCCTTGGAATCTTCCTCACTCCTTGATAAATTTAAAATTATTATTATAAAAGACGATACGATAAAATTAACAACAACACGTGGGTTAACGAAGTCCGAATTACAGTCCGCACACCACAAGGAAAACGGCACATTTCTGGTCATTAGTGGTTACCATAGAAACGGACCGACTCATTTGTTTTTAGGGGCAGAACTTCGAGCATGCATATGTCGCTGTCGACGAGGAAACTTGTCTCCAGAGCAACCCACAGTCACGTGGCGTCGATATTACCTTTAAAGCCTTTACTGAAAAGGCGTCTTAATTATTCAAATAAATCTCATCCATGGCGTTCTTGTTGTGAATTTGATTTTTTAAACGAATTTTGTAATTCATTAAAGAAAATCACCGATGGAGAAGACGTCGTATGCGATTAATTATGCTTGTTTTTAACGAGGAATAACATTGAAAATTTTAGTGGTTCCACCTTAAGATACTGATAAAAAATAAAGATGGAAGACAACAACAACTACAAAATGCAATAAAAAACGGGGATTCTAAAAAATAAAACGGCTCAAATGTCACATGCACACCTCGCAAACACATGCTCGTGATATGACTTCGCCTTTTTCGCTTTTCTATGCAATTGAAAGCAGAACAGCATGACGACATTGCGAAAAACAGCTTAAAATCCTAAATTTTCAATCGTATGAGCATTTTCTTTCAGTTTTTTACTCGGTCTTATGGCTCAACCATATAAAAACATCAAATGTTTCAGCTTGATATTGCCCCACAATGTTTTACAAGATTAGCGCCCTTGCTCTCTAATTTTTACCTGAAGAAAGTCCCAGAAAGATATCAGCTGATGTTCTATATGCACTTATTCATTCCTGCTCCCCCGTCGGAGATGTTGATCTTGGCGATTAATCTCGGGGCCGCAATAACAAGGAAGTAGGTACTGATTTTTGTCGGCAAAAGGCTGTGGATATCAGTTTATTATGTTTAGTTTCTGAATTAATTTTCACCCCCAAGGTTACTTCTGGCCACGACTAAATGATTATGTTGCTAGTTTGCCAGGCTGCATGGCAACTTCGATCACCCTCATAAAATAAGGGAGATATTGTCCATTGAAATAGTGGAGAGACTCGAGTTTGGGACGTTATATCTTAATAACCAATAATACTATTGAAACGAATAAAACTTAATATGAAAGAAAATTTATTTTTGCGTTCCATGATAGGTACGAAAAACTTAAACTTGAATTGTAGTTTAATATTTTCAATGGTGCTTCGATTGAATAAAAAGTCACGGTTTTTGCTGCCGAAAGAACGCCACCACTTAGAATGCTCATAACTTATAAGTGGTGTAGCAAACTTGCATGCATTTTTGGCGCTGTGCGACACATGTATTTAAAATCCATATATGGAAGAAAAATGTTGAAACTTTAAAATTTATATCATATTTAGTTAACTGTTTAAAGCTCCGCTATTTTCGTAATTTGCGTTAGTGTATTTAGAGTCTGTCCAAGATTATAGCGCAGTTGAAAGATACTGATTTGGCTTAGGAAGAAATGAAAAATAAAAAAAATCACGATTTTAATATGATTTAAACAAAGGCCACAACTATTGTGGATTCTTCCATCACGTGATTCCCTTCCCCAAACGGCGTTGGACGTATTCACTGATTGTCTGCATTTATGTCAACTGCGTTATTATCTTGGACAGGGGAAAGTAGTCACAAGTGACTACTTTACCCTTTCCAAGGTGAAAATAATATGGGTGGAAAAGAAAAGACTATGGGTGAAAATAACATTTTCCCCTTGAGAAATTCGTGAACACAATAAAACTGCTAGGGAGAGCCATCAATTTAAATTCAACGCATTTACAGAATCAGAGAATTTTTTTTACTAACGAAAACAAATAAATGACACTCGACCTTACACCCCATGTGACATGGTACACGCCCTGTTGTGGCGTATCTGAGGGTACAACGTAGATGAAGATGTGTTTGAGGAATTCTCGGGGCAAATATAAAATAGATTGTCTGAGGACTAATTGGACATGAATGGGTGTTGATTGAATGCCGCTGAAACAAGTATGGAGGAGGCGTGCTTCATTTGTTTAACCATGTTATGAGTATAAATGGGAGCCAAATAATGAAACAGATACGTGATGATAAAATGGATGTATGGGAAAAGGAGTCAGGTTGAGAAAGTCATGCGTGAATACTTACAGTCAAAACAGTTTTTCATAAGGCACAATCTTGAAAGTATTGTTAGACTTACGTTCTCAATAGGTTATTAAGTTCAAAAGAGAATTTATGAGGCAGTGAATGAATGCTAGAAAGGCCAAAGTGATATGCAAGGATGTCCATTCACGATGTACCGTGTGATCCGCCTAATGGGCATATGACATGGAGTTTTCAAATAAGTCAGACATTTTATGTGAATCAGAAATAAGCTCAATGTTCATTTTACTATGGTTTATTTTAATTCAGTAGTGCATTTACTTTATTCTGTCACGATGGCAATTCAAGCGAGTTCAGAAAGGAGTATTATAATTCATCAATTCTGTTATAATGTCGATCCTTATAATTTTCCCGAGGGTTTACGATGTCGTAATGGAGCCTTTAAATATCGCTTATATTAGAAATAAACTAAATTTATTTTCATAGAGTTTCTAAATTTATTTTACTATCTAAATACTACCCCTTTTTATAAATCTTGACCTCGCGTACTTCATTCGTGTTGGGAGGGATTCTTATCCTAGTTTACCCAATTACCAGTCAACATTTTATTTTTATCATAAATGTCTCATTTAACGGATCGTCTCTATTTCCATAGCAAACCTTCTCTTCTTTTGGTCCCAAATACTTGCTGCATAAATTCCAAGTGTGGCATTCATTATTTCGAACAGTGCCTTTCCCTGAATTTCCCATTGACTCCCGTCTTATGAAAACTGTAGGACAGTACGAAAGAAACTGGGACGTTAAGCTGAATTTCTAAACAATTACCTGTAATTGAGTCTTAATGAATCTTATGCCAGAGTAAAGGGAATGAAGTGAAGGATAAGTTCGTGCCTATATGCACCAATTGCCGAGCTCAACAGACGTTTGAATTTTGAATATTTTTTTGACTTTATTTCGGTGCAAAAGGCTCCTATTGCCTATTTAGATCAGAGTTTTTATCTGGTTTATGATTAAAAACTTTTCAGTTTATTAAATGGAAAACATTCGTGGCAAGTGATGGAATGATTTTTAGTGACTCTCGGGAAATGTAAACGGAAATAATAAGGGAGAATTAATGTTAAATATTTAACTAACTTCTGATATAACTGTGAAACTCGTCACTCATGATATCTCAGTTAGTTCTAAAATACATCTCCGTATTCCTATATAATTTCCTTGTTGTAAAGTATAAATGGGGATTGTATTAGGGAAACTGAATAAATGTGTATATATGATGAGAATTTTTAAGCAGAAGAATGAATATGATGGATGATATTATGGCGGATGTAAGGGATAGAAAAGAGACATGCTAAAATCAACGAGTAGGGAATATTAAGGTTCTGGATAAAGGTTTATTGTTGGCGACTCTTCACATTGTATAAATTCTGTATTTGAGCAATGCGCATATTTCCGAGGGATTAAAACTATTTTCCGGGTACTTCAACTTCAATATTCAGTTTTTCATTTGTTGCTGTGGGGATCCATTAACGATAAATGAGGAAAGATTTCGCACTGGCTGTACTAAATGATGAAAATAGCCTTTGATTTCGGTTTAAATTAGGTAATTTTCAAGTACAGTGAAATTGAATTTCACTTTACGTTGGGTCCAGTTAAATATATACCTCTCAAGAAATGGAATGTCCGTTTTTGATAGCATATTATACGGGGAGATTTGTTTCATTACAAGTTGAAGGTAAAACTTATAAGGTGGCGTTTTTATCGTAAATTGATGAAGAAACCGTTTAAGGAAGAGAGTTGTCAGCGCAACTTAGGACGACTGGTTCCGGCTGGAGAGAAAAGTGTTCCACGATTACCCCGAATACAGGCATAATACTCCTCGGTTAATGCTGCTTGACAGAAAAATTATTGCCATTATATCTCTAGATTAGATTTTGCGTGAGTTACCTGTGCTTTGCTTTTGGCGGACAACATTCATAGAACAATAGTAAACGTGAAAACCGTGTTAAATAATGGCAAAACTTAGCGTAGGATTTGGCCGAATTTGCTTTAGCGTGAACCTCACGAATATAGCTTTGTGGCAGTCGCTTTTTTCTCTATCTCTTTTCGCTATTCTTTATTTGTACTTGTCGATAGTTCATGTGCCACCTTGGAAGGATTTAGCAGCCACCGAGCAACTAAAATCGATTTTCTGAACGAATCGGACGATATACGCCTAAAATTGGTCATGAGTTCATGAAAGGCGAACAGATGGCGTCCACTCCGCTCACATTTTTTGAATAGACGCTCCTAGGTCTTTGTATTAATCTCACTTCAAGAGCTTAAGTTAATTATGCGTTCATTGTTTTCGTAAAAATTCCTGAATGGATTGTAAATTTATGTTGGTGGCACGGACATCGTTTATGAACTAATAAATTTTCATGCATTATTGAAAACAAAAAAGAGAAGTATGTAAGGAAGTATTAATAATAACAGAGGAACTAAACTTTCGATGAAAGTAATTTTCAGCGGTTGACTTAAACATATTCACTGTCGGAGATTCTGATTAATATTATGTTGATGTTTTTTGACATAATGCTGACGTTTTTTCATGTGACGTAAAATCCGGGGTCATTGGTATGAAACAAACTAATGATTAAATAAGAGGATCAAGGGAACCATAGAATACGATAAAAATTTAGTTTGTGTTGCAAGGGAAAATATAAAATGAAACCCAAAAAAATGAGGAAAAATTAGTTTCTTATCCTTTTTATGAGTTATTACAATGTGCATCAGTTTCTGGAATTCGATTATAGTCTGGCTGAAAAGGACACATTTTTGGTTCATTTGGGACTCTTGACCCATTGAGACTCTTGTGTAACTCATATGGTTGAGCAGCGAATGTCGGTGGTGGTGACTGCCCACGGTTAATCATTAGGTCCCCTGAATAATTGGTAAGTTGATATTTTATAGCGCCTGCGTATGGTCACTAAATAGCGGCCTTTTTCAGCTAAAAACAAGCCAACGGAGGCCTGTGAAAGAGATAGGGACTATAACAGATGATTTGTTACAACTCTAAAAAGTTTTATACGAAGCGTTACATCGCCGTGAAACTTTATCATTGAGGAAAGGGGATATTTGTAGACGGGAAGCTTTTGACAGGTGGGTTTAAAGAAGGATGGAGGGAGCCCAGCTGGCCGTTGACAGAGGTGGTGTCGCATATACATTAGATGAAGAGAAAAAATTGATGGTGTTAACTTAAATAACACAGAAAGTGTGGCCAGACAGTGCGTGGATGATATATAGAGAGGTAATGGAATGCTGGAGACAGCATGGAGTGGATTGTTCCTGTGACGAAGGATGTATTGTGTGAGGATAGGAGATAGTGAAGATATAGGGCTTTCAGGTTACCATGCAGATACAGATATTGAAACTCGTATTTTCAATTCTGCATGCAGTTATTATCAATAAGATCGAAAATAATATTTTCTCAGTCTCATTGAAAATTTTCCATTGGCCCACTATGCGTAAAAAACATTTACTCTACCATGTTCTCGTTTTAACCTGCGCTCAAATGAATACTTATCACTATGACACGGGTAAATAAAAAAATGTGTTTAATTCTGTAGTGCCATTTCCAACGTATTGTGTGTGAATGCAATTTATCTACATTCTACGAAATTGAATAAAATGAAGCAGCCAATACTAGTTCTTTTAGCGTTGCGAAAGGGGATTTTTCATAATTGAAATTAGTTATTTTTATATGCCACTGAATAGTATTACCAAAAACTCTGCAAGAGTCTCCAGGGAAGTAATAGCCTTTGTTAACGGAAAATATTTGTGATCTGACGGTAAATATTTTGTCCAAAACCTCTAAAATCAAAGAATGTGGCATTCTTTGACTCGTATATTTCGTAGAGTTTGTTAAAAGTATGTATATGTAAAATCATAAATGCAGTTTTTACTGGTTATATAAATATTAATAATTGGGAAGCAGAAAATACCTTCCTGAATGGTATTAGGGAACGACAGTGTGCTGTTGTATTTGGTTTCCTTCTCAAGTTGATTTTACGCAGCAAATACGGACATCATAGTTGGGAATTCTACCTGCTGGTTGGTAGGTTTTTGGAAAATTCTTACCCTAAATTCCCCATTTCTGGGACATTTGTTCATTTTCCTACACACTACTTGCTCGCCATCAGTTCTCTTAAGTTCCTCATACCCTCTGCCTCTCCTTATGTCGTCCAAAATTCGTCTAATCTTCTTTCCTGTTACGCGGTCTCCATCATTCTCCCTTCTCATTACCCTTCCTTCCTTTCCCAGCCAACACTTCCTTGATCGTCGTCCTCGCTACCCAGCTCACCCTCTCCATTCTCCACCAAATCTTCATCTCAAATGCCTCCAGTCTACTTACATCCTCTCTCCGCAATGACCAAGTTTCCGGCCCATGCAGCACCACGCTTCATACTTAAATGTACAGACATTGTAATAGTATTTCATATCTAATGTAATACATGAATGTGATTATGATAATTTGTTCATTGTATAATTAACATATTGATCATAAATTAAACATCGGATTAGCACCTAGTCGAGTAAAATTAAAAGTTATAATATCGATGGCTAAATTTGGCTTTGAATTCGGAATTAAATGTATTGTTATCACTTGAGTTGATAAAGTGTGACAATAGGGTAAAAATTTATCGCAATGAATGGAAAAAAAGCGACGGGTGATTAAAACCGATTTAAAAAACTTGCGGTATTAAGTATTGCGTTAAAATTTCTGATGAATCATTTTGATACCAATATAACGTGTTCAGCACTACTCGATTTTATTTTGAAAATGTGTGGAAAAATTATGATAACAACTGTTGTTTGTGAATGAAAATACGATGGTAAAGACTAGTAATTCATAATTGAAGCTGGCAATTACCAGCGGTTAATATCGCAAGGCTGGTATATACCTATGCTCGCTTCTATTTGCTGTATGACTCAGTTTTGGGAAATCATTTCCGTCATAATAGTAAAGCTAGATTCTGAAGTAATACTTAGAATACTTTCGATGATTGTATTTAGAAATCAACTGCATTTATAAAAAAAAATTCTGAAACATGTACAACCCAGCCTGTAGCATAGCGTTCGTATTTTAGTGAAAGCAAGAAATTGTTACGTTACAAATATACTACAGGTATCGCAGATTGTCTCAATCATCAAAATTGAATTGAATTTCATAAAAAAACAGGGTGATTAATGGGAACAGCTGGACATTTTTCTATTTAGAGCAAATGAAGCAATGATATCAACGATAAAATTCTTGTCGCACTCTTTGTACGGTGTTGTTTTTCTAAAAATTGTACGGGTAAGCTGACGGGCTTGATTAATTGTGTTCAAGCGACGATTGCCATTTAAAATCCCGAGTTGAACAGTTTGCCACCTCGAGAATGTGAACATCGACTCCACAGCAGAACTCTAGCCATGCCGTCGACTACCAACACGTCCTATCTCCCCTGTGAATAAAGGAGAAAGAGAAGAAGCAGTTTGTGTTCCAATAATCTGCTGGGTGACTTCCCTTTCTGAGAAGCGAAACAGGTTGGGCTAGGCAGTTTGGGGGTCGCCTTGTGCGATAGAGCTAACGCCCGTTTCACCGCTCCTAAAGGCGAAGAAATAAAAATATATATAAAAACACTTTTTTAAAACTGGTCTTATTTCAGAATGCACTAAAAAGTAAAAAATAAAAATGAACTAAAAAGTAGAAAATAAATTTTAGATTGAAAGTTAAGAGACCTTCTACTCCAAATTTATAAATATATTAAATTTGAAAATGAAAATAAATATTTGCTTACTTTATCTGTGCAATTCGTCGATGATTATGAGGCAAGAAAGTATAATCGTACGTCTAATTGATCATCTAGTTGATCATCATGATTATAAGACCAGGGTGCAAAGTAATTTACTAAGTTGAATTTGAGCCTGCAAAGTAATTTACTAAGTTTAATTTGTTCCTGCAAAGTAATTTACTAAGTTGAATTTGAGCACCCTGGTCTTATTATCATGATGATCAACTAGATGATCAATTAAACATACGATTATACGTTCTTGTTTCATAATCATCGACGAATTGCACAGATAAATTAACAATTATTCATTTTCTCTTTCAACTTTAATATATTTATAAATTTAGAGTAGAAGGTCTCTTAACTTTGTAAATTTCAATCTAAAATTTATTTTCCACTTTTTACTGCATTTTTATTTTTTAATTTTTAGCACATTTTGAAATAAGACGTTTAAAAAGAGTGTTTTTTTTAATATATTTTTATTTTTTACTCTTTAGTTCAAATTTGAATTTCTTTATAGTGGTGTACCCCCTCAATGTTTTGCAATGCTTTCAATGTTTTACAATTCAATGCGTAATGCTTTATTAATGTTTTCTATGTGTACTTAAATCAAAAATATTTAATTAAATTAAATCTGACAACGTGAAAAATTCGAAAAAAATTACCGAATTCCTCTCATCAAAATTAAACATGTGTACAAAATTTGGGACAGATTGAACAATGGGAAGAGGTTCAAAAGTTGGTTAATAGATATGCGATTAAATTCACGAAGCAAGTTGAAATAAGACCAGTAAAAAGCATTGTCAAGGCCATGTAATGGGCGACGCTCGACGTTCAAAACTTCTCGCTATTTTGCTTGGAGAAATTTTTTAAAACAAATTTTTAATCGTGTTTCTTTTACAGGTACTCATTTTTCGGGACTTTTTGACGCGAAGACACTTAAAAATAGCCCCGCCATAATTGGACCACGTGACCAAATATTCTACAAGTTATTATTGGCTACTTCGTAATCTATTTTCCCTTCATGCTGCCACGGACTACGCGTCGTATGCTTATCCTAGACTATTGTTCGAATAATCATAGTATGCAAGTAAACTTTATCTCGAAAATGGCTGAAACGATTTTGATGTGACACCATAACTTAGGTGTTTTATGAAAGAATTCATCGGGCTGGGTCTGATCTTTGGGAAAATTGGTTAAGGAGCCGAATTTGAGCTCAGATAATATTTCCACGTCAAATCATGAAAAGCATAGGAATCAATCGAGACTGTAAGGTATTTTTTAATTTTACGACTTTAAGACGTAATAAAAAACGACTTGAGGACGATGAAAATTAAGACTAAATTGTGCTATAGACTTATTTTTTTGATCTCGTCCGATTTTGACTAAATGGTCTGGGTATAAAGGAAGATAATTAAGATCAAACACACTACTTTGGCGTTCTAATCGCCCTTTGAATTCTAATTCTTCTATTAAACTTAGCCCATTGTGTAACCTTCGAGTCTCTAGCGGCTCCCAACCGTGTTCTAATACCTTTTTAGGTTTTTAGAAACTATGGCTCACGGCTGTTTGAGATGAAGCAACTTCAAGAACCTTCATTTTCATTTTTCCCGTTCAAAAAACTGAAACTGTACTACTTTCTCTGTTGAAGTACTCTGCGGCTGCTGATGAACCAAAGTAAGATACTAAATGTGCAATTTAGTCGACGGATATAAATTTTAACGAATACTTTTTTTTCCAAATATTGCAGCCGACTGTAGCGCAATGTCAATCGAATTAATACATTTTGACGGCCATAATGTCAGTAATTTGCATAACAAAAAAATGAGATGGCTTGGTGTTTGAATTTTGTTACCATTTAATTTCTTGGGAGAATTCTCACCTTTTATAATTGTTTTCGCATAAGAATCTTTTCTTCTTATGAACTGCCTTGCGATGCATTATTGAAAGACGCAATAATGCGCATTACGTCCTGTAAAAGGCATTTAAGAAATTTCATGAATGATGGTGGTGAGCTTAATATTCTTAATTTTCCGTGATCGGGTAAGGATAATCATTTCAATAATTTATACTCGGTATGTGTATAAACTTCACTTTATTGGTATTATAATATTGGTAACGATTAAATCCGACAGTCTCGGGCGATATATGTTGGAACAGCATTTTAGTACTTAAATAAAACTACGGTAATTGTACTGTCCACTTAAATTTTAATGTAAATATTACACTACACGTGTTTCGACGTTCCTTAGGGCGTCATCATCAGGTCTAGAAAATGACCTGATGATGACGCCCCAAAGAACGTCGAAACACGTGTAGTGTAATATTTACATTAAAATTTAAGTGGACAGTACAATTACCGTAGTTTTATTTAAGTACCATTGTTAACGATTATCAAAATGATGTTACGTTGAGAAACATGAACATAAAGTACTTTTCCACATCCAACTTTATTAATGCCTTCGTCATCTTCTCGGAACACTTAACATGTGACCTTCGCAATTAACATGTAACCTTCCGGAGCACAGGAGCAAGGGTAATAAGGAGGCATAAAGAGTAATAAGAATGTTGATACGAGGTTGAGAGACTGAGGGAAACAGAACGCTGATTAGCCTATCAAATTTCCCTAGACCAAGCTGAATAGGATGTAAAAAATTCAGGATCAATCAAAGAGAGATGGCAAGAGATCAAGAAAGGAATAATAATTAATGCAGCCGAAAAGAAGATAGGTATGAGAAAAGCAGAGATGCGGAAGCCATGGTTTACATAGAAAGTATTGGACATTATAGACAAAAGAAGAAAGCACAAAAACTCGAAAACAGAGGAAGGACAGCAGCTGTATAAAAAATGAGAAATACAATATCCGTAAAGCAAGAAAGGCTAGAGAAGAATGAATGGAAGGAGGTGGAAGGCAAATATCTTCCAGGGAAAAGTTGAAGCTCCTTACAGAACGGTAAGAAATTACTTTAAAGAACATCCAATCGAAGGAAATGCCTTTCGGAGTGAAGGAAATGAAATTATTATTGAAAGTCACGACAAAGCGAAGAGATGGAAAGAGTACCTGGAGAAATTATACACTGGCAAACGACTGAATCCCAGGGTAATAGAGGATGAAGACACTGTGGATGAGGATGAGAAAGGACACTACTTATTAATATCAGAATTTGATGCTGCAGTAAAGGATATTAGAGTGAGAAAGGCGCCAGGAGTTGATGAAATTCCTTCGGAGTTCCTTAAGTACGCAGGAGTGAGGACCTTGAAGCCCGAATAAAAAAATGTGACATTTAAGTGGGGAACACTAACAGAGTTTAAAAAGAATGTAGTAATACCTATCCCTTAGAAAAAAAAGAGCCGAGATATGCAAAAGGTTTTAAAAAAATTAGCCTTACAGCACATGTAACAAAAACTCTGGCCAGAATCATGTACAGGAGGATGAGACAGAAGATGGAATAATTCCTGGATGGTTACCAATTCGGATTCAGGAAAAGTAGGGGAACGAGAGAAGCTATTTCAGCCCTGAGCCTTATCAAAGAGCAGAGGATTCAAAAGGACCACGGACCACCCCAACATATATTTGTTTCTACGATCTCGGGAAAGTATTTGACAATGTGGAGTGGAACAGAATGTTGAATGCACTGAAGAGCATAGGAATGTCATATCAGAATGTCAATGACAGAAGAGCAATATGCAGGCTGTATGAGGAACAACTGGCACCGATTAAATGTGGCGGAACATAAAGGCAGAAGTGAGGAATGGAGTACGACAAGGATGCGCGTTATCACTAATTATCTTTAGTATATGCATTGATAAAGCCATATATTAATTAAAGGACAAATTAAAAACAGGAATAGAAATACATGGAGAACAAATCAGAATGCTACGCTTTGCTGATGACATTGAAATTCTTGCTGAGAAGAAAGAAGATCTGATGAGAATGCTGAACTGTTTGAAAAAAACTGAATAAATACAACCTGAAGATTAATGATAAAAAAACCCAAGGCCATGGTTTGTGGAAGAAAGAAGAAGAAGACAGAATCACCGTTAAACTTTGCAGCTAAAACTCCCGTATTATCTGAGAAGCAGGGTCACCAGCGTTGGAAGGAGCAAGAAAGACGTTGTGAGAAGAATAGGTCAAGCAAAGAAGGCATTCTAAAAGAAGAGGAGTAGGCTGACAGCTGATAACACAAGCCTGAAAGTTGGGAAGCACTTTATTAAAACATATTTGGAGTATGCTCTTATGTGACAGTGAAGCCTGCACAACAACAGCAGCAGAGCAAAGGAGATTGGAAGCAATGAAGGTGTGCTGTTACGGAAGAATGATGAAAATCAAACGGACGGAGAGAATCACTAACTAAGAAGTCCCGAGAAGAGCTGGAGAGGAAAGAAGTAAAATGAAAACCGCGAAGAAACTTACTGGACACAAAGACGAAGGAGAGACAAACTTACTGGACACATTTTGTGGCACAAAAACCTAACGAAAACAATATTGGAAGGAGAAATAAGTGGGAATAATTATAGAGGGCGACCAAGAATGGAATACGTTAAGCAAATCATGAAGGACGCCAAAGAAAATATTATGTAGGTATGAAGCGGATGACAGAGAGGAGAGTGGAATTGAGAGCAGCTGCAAACCAATCTTCGGATTGATGACTACTGTTGATGATGACTGATGATGCGGTTTAAATATTTTCATGGCGTCATTGCAGTTTAAATATAATGATTTCCTGTTTTCGTGGGCCTAATTATACAGTTTAGATGAGTATCTCTTCAAGAGGAATGCTGTTTGAGTACATATGTCATGTGCATAAGAAATCTCCATCATGTGCTTTAATACACTCATTGGTAGCAGATATTGAGCGAAATAAAAATCGTCGGTATAAAATAGCACTTACCTCGTATGTGTGGAAAGGATGGAATTTTTTCCAAACATTTCCTGTGAAGAAAAATGTCTAGTCATTCTAATGATTTTTAACACGGCTTGCATACAAACGTCATATTATTGGGCTTAGGTTGGAGGTAACGGTATCCACGATATGTAGTTAGAAGCTAGGTAATTATACGCAGTTTCCTGCGGCTATTTTCACAATAGTAAAGTATAAGTTAGCCTGATGATACATTATTAAAGCCAAATTGATACAGGAAAAGAAGAAAAGTGGGAGAGTACGGAGGCTTTTATTTCTAAGAAGTTCTTGTTCATGTCTGCGGAATATGAAGCGGAATCAGTATTCATCACATATGCCGTTTACAGGTTGTTTTCGGTCAACAATTTTATGTAAAAATTTGAAGAAAGAAGAGTTATATTTTATTATATTATTTAGCAATGCGGAAAATATACGAGCAACATATGAAAATATACAATGGCGCGCACCATATTACCGGAGTACATTTCAAATAAAACAAAATTGGTAAAATTTCCACACATTATATTATAAACCACAGTTAGAATACACAACCGACCAAGGTTTCGGCACGTAATGCCATTATCAAGGTACATATTTCTCAAAAACTCCACCACATATACCCTGGGATGGAGGCCAGGGGGTGGAGGGGGGTATTAAGTCACAGAGGGGGAACACAAGAGGAAAAAGGGGGGTGTAGAACACAGAAAAGCCGTTGGTGGTGACTTAATACCCCCCCCCCCCACCCCCTGGCCTCCATCCCAGGATATATATGGTGGAGTTTTTGAGAAAGATGTACCTTGATAATGGCATTACGTGCCGAAACCTTGGTCGGTGGTGTATTCTAACTGTGGTTTATAATGTACTGTGTGGAAATTTTACCAATTTTGTTTTATTTGAAATGGACATAAAGTATTTCCACAAATTTAAGCCTGATACGCTTTTATATTACCGGAGGTCTCATATTTTGGGTGCTTAATGACCTATAGTATTTTGAAAGGCATTTTTAAGGGTTTTCTCGGTCGTATCGGTCTTGTTTAGCAGTGCAATCATAAAATTCCTTCTCTTTAGCAATAAACTTCTTCCTTGTATGTCAAATATAGACAAAATTGGCTCAGAGTCTGATGGATTAGACTGTATAGCACTCTTTTTCAGCGTGTAGGTACTCCGTCAACTATGAATGTTCCGAAAATAAGGTAGATATCAAAGAAGGCGAAAAATACCTGACCAATTGGATTCGATGGCTACATTTGCTTTCGGTTGTTAAATGACATTACCCTTGGGTAAGGATCAATATCGAGGGTTCATAGCTGACCATTAAATGCGTAATTTTTTTATTACTCGAACATCTGTAGTACTTACCTGCTCTAAACTGCGACGTAATGTAAACTTATAGAAAAACATATTGAATGATGCTCTTTTAGTGAAAAAGAGATTAGGAGAATGCTTTTGAGCCAGTTATTGGCTTTCATTATGGTGATATTAAACACTGATTAAGGCATCTTTAAAAGATGAAGAGGATCGTCGATCGTGGGTCTCCCGGCTTGAATCATACAATTCTAATGCGCTCTTTTTTTCGAGTTTAGGAATATTAGTAGGTTTGGTTTTACCTGTCTTTCAACAAATGAGTTTATACCAAACCTTAGAACTTGATAACTCAATCCTTAGACAAACACATCATTAATTCCCAAGGCGGGATCGAACCCGTGACATGCACCTGGTGGTATATCTACTACCAGGTAGGCGCGCTACGAATCTGGTTTCTGAGAGGGTGAAGAGCCTCCTCTCCTTTCAGAGCTTTGGTGCCTTTAAGAGGCGGTTATCAATGCTGGAAGACTATAATTGCCTAAAAACATAGTCATTATGGTCGCACGATGGTAATCAACCCACCATTTGTTCTAATTGTGAGCAAACTGAGCCACGAAAAACAGGAACAAACGAAAGAAACCACGTGATTATCATTGACTACGCGGAAAATTCATCGGAGAACGGTACCTTCCATCACATTAGGTTATCGCATTGGTGGAGGAATCATTCACCCACTCAAAAAGTCCAAACATTTCACGTCTTCAACGGTGCATTTAAAATATCAGTTAAAAATGTTTTTAGATTTTTTTTAAATGTCACATTTTAGGAAGTTCACCAATGAAACGTAAATTTTTTCATAATTTTATCAAAATAATAATGGGCAATATTTGAAAAGCGATTCCTCTGTGCTGATAGGACTAATATTTGGGAATCTAAGGTAGTACAAATATGTCTAACACTTAAATAAAGCCCGTTTCACATGAATTTCATCCAGCACAAGTTAGAAGATGCTCTTAAGTATTTCATATTGACGGTATTGAGTGATACTGAACCAGAATGTTTGCTAAAAGTGTGATCACTATCATAATGGCTGAACTACATCATTGCATAATTGATGCGGTTCCAGCTTGATTCTCGCTTCCAGTAGTATCTGGTTGCTGTCGATGTATCACTTTTAGCTTTTTCAGTCACTGTGCGATATTCACCTTTTTTTATCAGCTTCCCCTTCTTTCTCCTTGCGGCTCTAAGTAATTTTCTCGCCGTGAAATTAACAATTGATACGAAAAGTCTCGACACTTTTTTTGGTCGTCTCCTGCCATATATTGATTAATTTAAAATTTATAGAAGACATGCGATACGATATGAACGGAAATACCTCTTCCTCGCTAGTCCAAATTCCGCGTTAGTGGGAAACCGTCTTAGTAGTGCGTTTCATATCTTCCTTGAGGTACAGAAAAACCCCCAGGGGCCTTATTCAGTGAGGAGTCGACATGATCGAACCTCGGGAAGTCCGTGAATGTTGTCACTTTCGAGGCTCGGAAATTCCGAGAATATACAGAATAGCCCCCAGAAGGCGTTTTAGCGTGGAACTTCTCATGAGCCCTGCTATCTCTCTAAATGAACCTCATCACATTGGACTGCAGGAGTTGGCTCTATTTGGCGCGAAAATCATTTATCGCACACCCATACGCTCTCTCATTTCGCTCTCAGGGTAAATGTTTTATTGGTTATCACTGATCTATATTTTAGATGTCATGCATGTAGACGATGCTACTGTTGTAGACGAAAAATTATACACTTAAGACGTTATGAAAGAAAATGAAATTTTTTTTGAAAATTACGAGACGAGATGAACGATATCTTCATTGTTATGTAGTAGAAATTATCATATTTTCCATATTTGCCTAGTTTAATGTTTCTAAGCCATCACGGTATAGTGTCAACTGGAGGCCTAAGTAATTGTTTTAACTTAGTTTAAACCGGGGTTTACAAAAGAAATTTGCGGGGAAAACGTAACATTTTCAGACGCCTGTTAAATCGCGTAGCGGCCGGTTCAGTCTCGTACAGTTCCACGATTTTAAACATAAATTCATGTTTTAAAAAGACTTAACATGAGTTTGGAACATTAATTGAAGTTTAGAACATTAATTTTAGTTTTTTCTTAAAGAGGAGATTAGGGGAAGACAGGGTAGGTGGCTGGAAGGGGAAATGAATGGCGATGGTTTGCTGAAGGCCGTGATAGAGGGAAGGATGTTGGGAAAGCGGGGAAGGAAGAGAATCGGTTTTATGAACGGGATGAAGAAAGGTAGGGTTTATGCTGAGATGAAGAAAGAAATACTAGAGGTAGAAAGGGCACGGCACGTGTTTTGGATATTCTCTGACTATTGGTTCGTTGGATATTCTCTGACTTTCATCACAACCTACCTCTAACCGGTAGATTACTGTAATGAATGAATGAATCTTAGGTTAAATTAATTAAACATTGCTTAAAATGTTACAACTATGCCCTTTGAGCAAGTTCTTTCGTTAGAGCTGTTGTTTATTTTTCATTAAATATTTATTTATCCGATTACGCTGTTTTTTACGATAGCCTGGTGATTTCATTTGGTGGATAAGAAATATTCGCGGCCACGGACTACGCAGGCTAGTCAGACCAAGGAAGACGGACGTCCGTCATTTTATGTTTTCCTTCTTTCCTTGAAGGAGATGGCTCACATACGAAGGTTTCCTTTCTCTCTCAGGGAACCGAGCCAAAACCGATATTTATACACAATAAGACGGGCGTTGTGACTCACAACTGCTTCACACCTTTGCGCCCGGAAAAATATACGAATGGTTGATATAAATACTGATTTCTGCCACGAATCGTGTACTCGCCGTATCCATGCAACGGAGAATATCCTCGGTCACCGTCGAGATGCGTTCGGTACGTCTGATCGTTGATTTCATTCGCCTACGCAGGCTCGACGTCAAACACGGTACCCTGCAAGCCACCCCAAGGATGTGTGGCAAGGGGTGATACCACACATGACACGTACTAACCGTCAGAAACGCTGTCATACTGTTATTAGCTCTCGTACTAAATATACGTTTAGGTATGTTAATATTATATAACGCACTTGGAAGGGATTTCACATTCAATACGGTTGCACACGCAACACACGCAAGTGGTTAAAAATACCCATTGCTATGACTTCACTAGGGACCCTATATGGAGGTCTTATTGTGAAACGAGTCGAAACGGGACGGCAGGTAGTGGTGAGTCATCCCACTTTCCGAAGTACTTGTGTTGGCTGAAATTAAGACTGTTTTACTCGGCGAATGACCTTGTGCATGACGGTCATACATCGTGTAAAACGGATAATTCCACGCAAGAAATATCTTGTTATTATCACTTGTTTCATTTTTGATCGTATGATCCCGATAATGATTGAATGATTCGATCGCACGACGTCCACCTTAGCTGCTTCGATTAATGAAGCCATGGACATTTCTTCACTTCTTGAAATAAACCAAATTCCAAGGGCTTACGACAGTTTTGTAATGCAAAACCGTCGTAGTCCTCATATATGCTACATTTGAGGCCGTACCCTATCAGCGTCATATGCCAATTTTATATCGTATCAATTTCATTTTGATGTCACCAGCGTCATTTCAATATCGGATGATATCGCCAAGATAAAACTAATATAAATATGATACCTTTTCCCGGTCTAAAAGTGTTATCGTCTTCCACATCGTGAGGTGATGTTTATTAGATATATTTCTCAGTGTAAATATTTATAATTTCAGCTGAGCTGACTAAGGAAGTGTCATTAGAAAAGGTTTCTGACTGACCCTCCACTAGGGTGTCCCAAAAAATCGAAGTCATTTTTTTCTAACGCACACCCTCTTAATTTATTAATGCGATGTCAAAACAATTGTAAATAAAATTTCATAAACGTAGGACCTCGGAAACCCGTGCAGACTTGTATTGAAACATGCCAGTACTTGCTAAGTAAGGCGTCACTGAAAACCCTCCATATGTTAACCCTCTGGTGACTGATGCTGCAGTTTTACCTGAACATAATATTTTTAAGCAATGGGAAACTAATATATGATGTTTGAACATGGTCTGGTGACTGGTATGATGGCTGGTGTACAGTCAAGTGTGCAAGAAAATATTGTACGAACGACTGTCAGAAATGACTATCGAGAGTTAAGAGCTTTCTGTGATATTTTTAGGTGGAGATACACCGAGAAAATTTCAAATTCGACCCCCAGGTGCTATGCACCAAGCCCGATGGATGGCGAGAGCAATTTAACCACTAAAAATATCATTACTTAGTGATCAATTAAAAATTACAATCAAGAATTAGGCAGCGCTGTTAGACGTTAGCCTGTTCATCGTGACATCCTACATCAAGCCATGGCTCCAATGTATTTTGGCAGTAAAAGCACCTTACCAAGATTTGTGCTTTTCGAAGTAGATGTAGGCTTACGAAAAAATTGATAAAAGCATCTCAAAAGCAGCTTTACAGAATATAAGCCAATATTTATGGTATTTGACTGATGAAGTTTCTGTCTTGTAATTGTTTAATTGTTTGAATGTGGATCAAGAAATGAAAGTAAAAATGGTTGAAAATGTATCCAAAAAGAATTTATCAACTAATGGTAAACGTTACATCCCATCAAAGGAAGAACTTTGCGGTCCATTGTATGGTAAGTTAAATTAGTAAATACAGAATTTGTTTCTTTAGTTTTCTGTTAAGATCACAATTTCGTTTACTGACTTTCTCTAGTTTTATTTCAGAGAAAAACATCTACGGCTTCATTTCAGTCATAAGCAAGTCATTGTTCGATCGTCTTAAAATTGATGACAGTTTTTTCCACGAATGTCCTACTATGTGGTCAAATAATGCTTCGTTTCAAGAAGCCAGAAAGAAGATTTCAACGCTGAGGGCAGTGAACAATACAGCTGAAAGAGCGGTCAAGTTGATGCAAGACTTTCACGGTTTAATCACGGTTGAGGAGGAAGAAAAGCAATTTTTGCTACGTTGCGTACAAGAACACCAGAAGATTTATCCTGACTGCAAAAAGCAGACTTTGAAAAGAAATTTTAAAGAACAATGTTTTTTACATGTTAAACAATTTAAAAACTCGATTTTGGCGAATTGGTGTTTTATTTACTAAATACATATTAAGTTCTAGAATCCTTTTATACTAAGCCAGGAATTTTTTTTTTATCATAAATCAATCGCAATAATTTCTGTTTGAGGCTTTCGCAGCGCTGTTGTGCTGGTTTCTCCATGTTTTTCGGGCAAAGCTGCGTCGGTGTATCTTTACGATGACGTTTCGTAGCCAATGCAGGCCACATCTTCAGATCAAGTCCGAACGGACTTGGACTTGATCGGACTTGATCTGAAGATGTGGCCTGCATTGGCTACGAAACGTCATCGTAAAGATACACCGACGCAGCTTTGCCCGAAAAACATGGAGAAACCAGCACAATCGCAATAATATTTGTTATGTGAGTTATTAAGGTCAAACAGAAAAAATAGAGGGTATGCGTATTTAATTTCGCGAAAAAAAAATTTCCCTTATGTCTTGGGACACCCTACCTTCCACACTAAACAACCTTCCTCCCCAGTTTTGCAAGATTTTGAAAGTTCTGCTGCCCAATGTCCCAGAACCCTCAACTGCACAGTGCCAGGAACATTTGCGAGAATATATAATGCAATTTTTTGACTGATTGGCCATGTCTGCTCTCCGGAAAATTCTTCCCATGCATCCCTCTTCTTCGTTTACCTAAGCTCGTCAGTATACGCGGCCATGCCTCCTCTATTTCATTTGAACCTCCTTGGATAGGAAGGCCGCAGGATAAATGTGTACGCAAGCCAGACCGTACAGGGCATGAAAGACGAAACAGAAGAGTGGGAGAGAACATGTAGTAAAGGAGTTGGTACTGGGCAGGAAGGAGTGGAGGTCTGTAGACAACCAGTCCAAGTTTGAATAACTAATGAGTGACAGAGTAAATGGATAGCAGTTCGTTATGGATGGCGGAGAATTTGGCATAGGGTGTTGAAGTAGCTGAAAGGGTCTGTCCTTAGTGCTTGCTAGACATATGAAGGCTGCCCACGGGTCTTCTATTTTTACGTTCCATTTAACGGACGAAATAATTTTATTTCACTCGCCTGGAAGTTAAATGGTCGGTTTACTGGGGAAGAGATAAGCGAAAGAATAGACATTATTTCCGGAATTCAGGAAGTAAAAAGTGAGAGCTGAAGGATTTCTTAGTTTTGCTTATCTATAAGACCTTTTGTGAACGGGAATTTAAAATAATAATTGGAGATTTTTTATACAGATAAGTACGTTTTACTTTAGGGACTAGGACATTTATTTACAACAAAAAAGTCGTAATATTAAAAAAATAACTGAATGAATTATTATTATGTAAGGTGAATCCTTCGTAGTATACTCACAGAAGAGAACCATAAAACCCAGAGAAAGATTTAACTTAAAAAAACACAGATTTTTTAAAACGTGGAATCCGTAAAAAATCAGGATTCAATCCAGATAAAACATGCTCCTATGTCCTCAAGGTGGTGAACTAAATTTTTGTTTCATCTGGATTTTTCAAAGATATAGCCTCATAGTTTTCAAGTGTTAAACCTAGATTTTAAAATCTATCCTCTAAAGCAGGATAGATTTTAAAATCTATCCTCTAAAGCAGGGTGTATATATCTTTTAAATAAGTTGATTCACCTGAGAATCCCGTTAGATTACGGAGTAGCACCATAATATGTTGTTATATAGGATAGTATCAACTCTTATTAATGTGTTTGTAATACATGGAGGAGATAGGACAATCAAACTCTGACATTTCCTTCATTGGTCGTTCAATCCTAAGATTGGTTTGACTGCAACCCTCCATCCTTCCCGATCTACTACTGTCCGACACAAAATTATTTGCACTCGAGTTTGAAGCTCAATAGCAAAATAACCAAAGATTGTTCATAAAAAGCAATTACATTATATTTTTCTTTAATTTACAAAAAAAAACAAATTTTAAACGTGACTCCTTGAAATACGCCTAAAAACGGGCACTTTTTACGTTCTTGCCTCAGTAAAAAATATCATTATAAATGTAATAAAATATTATTTATAACCGTTAAACGCAGAATAAACCAAAAAGTTATAATTTAATTGCTTTTTCGGTTCAATCATTAGTTATTTTGTTATTAATCTTCAAACTTGAGTGCACAAACATTTCTGTCGGACAGCTATGCTAGTTCGCGTACTCTGTGGTAGTTCTTCTTATGTGCTTTCTTCTTTATTTGGTCCATATATTTATCCCATGGCATTCCTCTTTAGAATTTTCTCTTTATTTTCCTGAAATTATATTTTTTGCATACGCATTGTGCCTCAGAGTGTGCCCAATCCAACTGGTTCTTCTATTCTGCATTGTGTTCCATATGGTCCTTTTCTCTTCTGTATATTTCTGGCACGAATTAATGTTGTCTTTATATTTTTTGCTGTAGTTTAACAAAAGATTTTATTTAACTATTCATTTTCTAAAACTGAAGACGTAGGTACGCATTTCCTATTTTTTTGCAGGGACATCGAACCAACTGAACCATTTTAGTTTTGCAGACATGGCCAATAAAACAGCAATAAATACTCTTTTTATTTATTTATTACATTTATATTGCAATTAGACATTGTTTGGTGGCAATATAACATTAGTTTAGGTGGAAATAATAGTAATAAAGTTTAAAAAATACATATACCTACATAAAATATCAAACACTCCTCTCGTTTTCTATGTGTAATGTAATCTGCGGGTGTTAATTGACGGCATTTTCTCTAAACTCCTGCCTGTGTCTTCTGGGGTACCACAGGTCAGCGTTCTCGGCCCCCTACTCTTCTCTCTATATGTAGATGACATTGTCGACTCTATCATCTCCAAAGGATGCAACATCTTACTATACGCAGACGACTGTCAAATCTTCAAACAAGTGGACGGTCCTTCCAACCACCTAGCCCTTCAATCTGCCCTGGAACTTTTGAACTCGTGGTGTGCTCAGTGGCAGTTGCGCATTAACTCTACTAAGTCAGTTGTCATGACCTTTTCCTTGAGACGTAAACCCACCGATCATTCTTGCACACTCCAAAATAGCTTTATTCCAGCAGTGGGAGCCCATTGCGACCTAGGTGTCATCTTTGACGATAGGCTGCATTTCCAAGACCACATAAAAAGAGTTGTGGGCAAGACGATGGCGGTGGTTGGCCTTCTGTACCGTCACACAGACATTCAAGATCCCCTTGCCCTTTGAACAGTATTATTTGGTTGTGTCCTCCCAATCTTAGAATACTGCTCACCAATTTGGTCAACGGCTAGCCCATCCACTCCGAAACTTCTAAATCGTCCCGTCAATTTTTTCCTAGCCATTGCCCGTCATCGCATTCCCTCCCTCAAGAATTCAACCCGTGAATCCATTTCGTCCTTTCTAGGAATTCCTATGCTCTCTCATCGCCGTGCACTATCTAACCTGAAATTCTTACACAGTATAATGAATGGACAGCTTCGTTCCTGTGACCTTCTCTCTCTCTTTCCAATTCGTGTCCCTCCTCGCCCCACGCGAAACTTCAATTTCCTACACATCACGAAATTCCGGCTTTGCCTATCACAGCGTTCCCTGTTTTACCAAATCCCCTCCAAATTTAACATATTGTCGTCAGTGCATCCTTCCATAGACCTCTTCTCCTCGTCCAGCATATTCAACTCATTCATTAAACGGCATTTGGGTATGGAACCCCAAAATTTGAGTTAATTTTGTTTTTGTGTTAATTTTTTAATTTCATTCTTCATGTTTTTCTTTATTGCTGTTCTATGTTTATTTATTTTGTTGCATCGATCGATTGTCGACCAACGACCAATGTAATTAGCCATAGTGCCGTTTTTGGTTGTGTGAGATAATAAATACATAAATATGTAAAATAAAAAAAAAATAATTTATATTCCTTGGTAATGGCTTTATGAGTTCTTTTAGTAATTGATTCCATTCAAAGACCCAGCGATTTAAGTAGTATTTTTTTTATTAGTAGATAGATAGATAAACGTTTTTATTGGGGCGAGATTGAGACTTTAAAAGTCCCTTCTTCCATCTAACCCCTCGTCAGTACATGAATACAGACAATATGACAAACACTGCAATATGTAAATCAGAGAAATAATAATAAAAAATAGAGATAGAATATTAACGCGACATAATGAAGTATCAGAAATAAGTGTAAAAAGATATGTACAATTGTGGGAAAAACATGAGGATTTTGGCTGGCATCCGGCACGGAAAAAACCCACTGCAGGAAAACACCCACACATGAAAGGGGGTGTGAAAAACCTGCGAAAACCTACTTAGAGAAGCTAATGTGACTCATGATAATGAATAATATAAATACACCATAAATACCAACATTGAAATTTGTATGTGCATTTCTTAGAACAGAGAGTATTTTATATGTATGCGGCGTATGTGTATTACGGTTTACGTTTTACTAGTCACCCTGCTGTGCCTTGAGAAGTGTCTTAAGTAACTCCTTTTTGAAATAAGACAGTAATGGTGCATTTCGTAAGGTAATGCTAAGATTATTCCCCTCGCGGCAAGCGGTTACAGTAAATGATCTATTGAATATGACAGTTCGGTGGTGAGTTTTTGATTCCCTCGTGTGTTTGTTCCATGCACTTTGCTGAGTTTTTGAAAATCGTCTGTAAGTTACTTCGGCATTTTTGTGTTAAGGACTTGATAGAGTAGAGATAGCGTATGAAACAGGCGTCTGGAACTAGGTATTAACCAGGAGAGATTATTTATGAAACAAGTAGTGTTATCAGATATTTTCAGATTGAATATGAATCTAATGCAGGCGTTGAATGACCGTTGAAGTTCCATAGGTATTCGTGCAATTTATAAATTTGTATAAATTACATGAAATATGTATATTCATCTATAAAGTGTATTAAATATGAGATCTATTTTATTTCTTATTCATCAATACTAGAACTGTCACGAGTCCTACCTTAAAGCAACCTTTAACATTAAAAAACATTTCCAGATATTAAAATTATTTCAATCCATGTGTCAAGTTTCGAACATTTGTGTAAAGGCGCCTTTAGGATGTCACTATCTCAAGCTGAAATAGTGTGTAGCTTCGAATATATAGTCATAATCATTACGAAAATTAAAGTTCGACAAAACGAATGGGCTATCCGTGGTGAATGGAAATAGTAGACTCGTTGCAGAAAAGATTCTAAAGGTGTAATTAGCCTCGCACAAAACCTCTATCTTACAACACATAGCACTGTCTCCTTCTCAAACCTTCCCCATTGTTCTCCAATCCTCCCTTTACGTCAACCTCCAATGAAAACTTTGAAATTTAGATTTTTTTTATGCTAGGTTAATCGCGAATAATTTATGACTCAAGCAGGTTGAATCATCTTGGTTACGACAAACGAAAGATTAGCCTTTATTTTATTAAGCATTTTTATATCAACGGACGGGGTTCTTTTAGGGGTTTGGTAAGGAATCTAGTAAACAAAAAGATCCTTTATTACTTCGTTGGTGTATTACCAGAGTGATGCTCATGATGTGCGAGCATTGATATGCTGTAATCAGTGGTGTTTGAAGCGGGTTTTAAGTAGGTTACCGCGCGAGTCAAATGAAATGTTAGATACCACCATTTTGTTTGTGTCGAGAAGGAAAATAATACCTCAGAAACTGGAAAGCAAAAGTAAGATACGGAATGTGCATATTAGTCGATTGTGATATATTTCTGATAACTTTTTCCAGCGCGAGGAGCTGACTGCAGCGCCATTTATATTGAACTAAGGACTTTTGCCATTTTGGTGATTTGCTAAAAAATAAAGAAAGTAATACGTTTTGTTGCATTTTTCATGTTACCATATAAATTCTTAAAAAAGTTTACGCATTTCAACATTTATTATTCAAAACGACTAATGAATGAGACAGAATATAGTTTTTCAGTGCAAATGCCATTTCAAGTTTCATTTTTGAAAAAAAGTAGTGGTTACAGGCATGATTTTGTTTACTAGCAGCATAATATGGTGATTTTAACAAGATATTAAGAGAAGAGGAATTTAGGTGGCTAAACAGGAATTTAGGTGGCTTAATTAAAATCAATATAACCCAATACAATCGCTAATTTTTCTTCTAAAGCAATCTGACGTGTATAAGGGGAAATTATTTTCATCGCAGTGAAATCACTTTACAAAGCGATAATAAATTTTGAAATGTGCTAATATTCAGGATCTTTCATAACATTTTCTTTCTATTTGATTCGCATTTTACTGTATTGTATTTATGGGTACCATTGGGAGTATATTAGAGTTTGAAGAGTTGATTAATAAAGTTACTTTCGTGAAAACAACTATTTTTCATCAATAATTATTTACTTTATTGTAAATAGATAGAGATTGGTTAATGAAATAAACGGAAGCTTTCAAATTAAGTTCATATCAAAATGAGAGAAAACGCTTCATGGTACACTTTCATTACCAAAATTTGAATGCTTGTGTATAAAATGATAGTATATCTACTACATTTTGTATGCTCGTAAAATCTTGCATTGCCTTTCTTATTCATTACCAGAGCTCTACTTTTATTTTTAGTTGAGATAAAATCTCACCTACGCAAAAGAGAACTTCCTTGGAAACGGATTTTGATATACTCACAGGTCAGTAACCTTTGGAGGCCTGCGGCACTGGAAGAACAGGTATAGGCAGACACGTCGTCCTCAGCCTTTCAACATTTCATTGAAAAAAAAGAGATTTTGGAAGGTCAAGATCTGTTATGGATTGGATAACTGCTGTTGCATCACACCCTTCACATCGTACGGTGAAATCCCGTGCTTGAGGCGTGATTTGTTGGAAAACAATAATCATGATTTAGATAGAAATAAACTTAAATATTACACTTATTTACGGAAATAAAATTAGCTATCATTATTGTACTACGTTGGCGGCGGCAAGTAGAGGTTTGAAGGCAGGTTTATATTGAACATAAAAACATAAGGACGTACATCATTAACTCTAAGGATGACAGGAAAGTCTCCTGCCGAAACGTCGGCCATCATGGAGGCATAAACCCGGCGGGAAACCCGAGAAGAATTTTCAAGAACCATTCGCCGAAGTCTTTCATAGGGATGAAACTTTAGACAGTTGAACTTGTGCATTCGAGTTGAACAGAGAGCGTTTATAACGCTTCTTTTTTAGCACAAGGCAGAAGGCGGCTCACGTTTATCTCTCTACGCAACGTTGGCATGTCACGAAGCAGAGTATTTCTTTAGTCGCTCAACCATAAACTAATTCGGTGGGTTAACATGCGCCATAACCGATGAGGAATTATAACACCGAAGTAAACATGAGTTATTTCAGATTGAGTCTCTTCTCTGTGATACGGATCGCTATTAACCATATTGAAACAAAAGATTGGGGCGAAACTTTTGAAATTCCTGTATGGAAGACGCTTCACGGTGTGGAGTTGGTAACTCTTCTTACTATTTAGAAGAAAAAAATTCCATTGGTTAACTCAGGATCATCCTTTGAATGCTAGGGCCCGGTTGCTCATGTGGAGTCGGACCTCTGTAAATAAAAAACTAATAAATAGAAAGAAATATTTTATAATACGAAAAAGGAACAAATACGGCATTTATGTCTTACTCCTATTACGAGCAATAATGCAATATACATTTATCTCATACTCTCACCCTCCAAGCAGTTTATTGTATTTATATGTATTAAAAATTAATGCCGGGAACGGTTAGAATAACTTTGACGAGATACCGTATCTTGAGGATTTGATGCACGAGAAGTTCATTGAGCTACCGTATTTCTCCGAATATAAGCCGCACTCGCATATAAGCCGCACCCCGTTTTTGGGGTCTTTTTAATGCATCCCGTACTACCAAAAGTATTAGGCATTAGAATTTTATATCTGTTTTTACATTACCTATGTAACTGTGACACAATATTACCCATCCTTTAATATATGAATAAATTCTGCACCAATTTGACCTTTTTCAGCGTTATTTCTTAGTTTCCCCGTGGCTAGGCGAGTTTAGCTGGCGTCCGCGTGAATCCGAATGGCTGGTTTGCTCAAATCGGTCATTTATACGATTTTTAAAGAAAGTTCTCGAATTTAAGCCGCACCTCGAATATAAGCCGCACCCCAAATTTGAGGCCCCAAAATCGGGAAAAAAGTGCGGCTTATATTCGGAGAAATACGGTACATCTAATCTTTCGAGTCGAGTTTTAGCCCAGAAAAGATTTCGAGAAAAGCTTGGGAATCAATGGGGAATTTTAGGAAGAGTTTGCTTCGGTGGCTGTCCTGGTTATATCCTTGTCTGTATCCATTAAGGACATGGGTTCGAATCCCTCCTGAGTGATTTTTCACCAACCAGGGTTTGTTTGATGTTCGTTGCAGTAGTAAGTGATTTTTTCGAAGCTACATCAGGGATCTTTAATATAGTAATAAAATGTAGCAATAAAATACCAAATAATGAAATTACTAAAAAATAATAAAATTCTGTTTTTTGGTAATCAAATTACCAAATTACTGCATTAATTGAAGTCAAAGTGTGCTAACTCAATAGAAAGTCCAAGTTTTGAACGGGTAGTTTCATATTTATAACTCAGAGCACTTCTAGATTCTTTTTTTATTGTAAAGAATAGTTTATTATTATTTTATTCATTACCATTGGTCATTATTATTTTTGACGCCATTCAGTTGTTTGGTTATCTGTTGCGTTGGAGATAGGGATTGTCGATTGTTTTGTGTGTGGAACTCTGTTTCAAGAAAAAAAGAGATACATTTTTGGGTGCCTTCCACTCGCTCTAGTGCACTAATCACTTCGTAACACAAATGCGCGCTTGCTTTCCATTCGTTACAGACCCTGCGCACTAGGTAGCGCACTTAAAAACAGATCGGAAGCAAAGTTGATGCGCGCTAAACAGCAAATGATCGTCGATAACGGCATCCGCGTTTGTTTTCAAGTTTGTTGATTTTCAGTAACATTACTTACGTTTACGTGTTTACTTGCGTTTGCGTTTTTACTTACGTTTTAAAATACTTATTTTGAATGAATTCAACAAATTTACAAAAAGAAATTCGCCCGTAACTGCTGTTCACCCACACTGGCAGGTTACAAAAATTACGCCAGCTCACATCGTTCCATTGGACGTTGTTCGTGTGCGCTAAAGTGCGCTGATGTGTTCCGATGTGTGCTTAAACACCTTGAATGGAATTTACGATGAGAAAATTTCGCCGAGAAAGTATCGCCACAATCGATTAATTTGATCTTGAATGGAAAGCTCCCTTTGTCACAATCTGCGAAAAAAGATGCGTTGTCAAGAATAGAGTAATTCATTATTCCTCATTGCTGTACCGCGTCACAATGGCGCTGCAGTCGGAACCAATACCTGGAATAGTATACTAGCATCTAGATTTAGAAATCTAGATTTACAGTTTGTTAAAGAAGGATTAGGAAATCTAGATTTACAAATATATTATTTATTTAGATTTATCTTGTATTAAAGAAGGATTTAGAAATACAGATTCAATGTATTTCCAAATCCTGAAAAAATCTAGATTTAATCCTTTTCTGGTTTGTAGGAATAAAATTTGAATGAGCTCATTCAAATTTATTCCTAGAATTCCCCGTATTTTTATTTTTTATTAGTGAATAAGGCATTCCACCAGTGAAAATGGCATTTTTTAAGTAATAAAAACAAAACTGAAAAACTTTGGCATTTATTTTGACTCGTACAGACACGATGGAACCTACTTAAGGAAAGAGAGAAGAAATCGTTCTCATTCACATAGTGTATTGCAGCATTTAAGCTGCATTGTGAGCCGGAATTAAAGGCAGTAATACCTTTCCTCCGAAGTATGTCTTTATATATGCACAAAGGAAGCAGAACTAAATTCGACAGTTCCTTTTGAGTGAAAGGTTTTCATTCCATTGACTGCTTTGTGGTGGCCCTTAAACTACTCCAATCCCACACAATTCTCTTCTTCCTTGATTAATACTTGCCATAATTTCTTATTCTGTGAACATTTCCTCAAAAGGTTTCGTAGAATATAATATCTGACAAGCTATTCAGCATCTGAAGACGCCCAATCAGTTAAGGAAGTCCGCTCAAGATTGCGCAAGTCAAAACTGAGGAGGAATTCCACCTTTTCATTTAGAAGACATTTAGTAGGCACTGAATTAACAAAGAGCGTGCCAATGTATTGAGATGATTAATTAGACACCGTGAATGAAAATTATTCAGCGAACACATTTATGAGCGATCACTTTTCTCAGACTTTGTGGCCGAATTCGTCGCCATTTATGCATGCTGCCTTTGATTTTTATAGAAAATCGCTAAGCAAACGAATTCATTTTCATATTATTTCATTTATTTAGAAAAAGCGATTCGGTTACCAATCATTTGTAAAAATTATATTTGATTGACGTAGATATTTTACCATATTCTTGCGCTTCATCCATTTTCGCCTTTACCTCCTGGCAACTTTAAATTTAATTTTTGGTCATAATGGCATAGAAATGGAGGATTATTATGATGACTAAATATATGATACTTCCTTATGCTGACTAAAATGAAAATTTATGAAAGAGGCATTCATTTCATTTTACAGTATATCCTACACATAATATTTTATTTATTCCATCTTTTTTCGCAGTGATAACTCATTTGTTGGTTGCTGAAGCCATGTATATACATCATGGATTCAAATGTTTGGCCCCCCTGTATATGATACACTGTTTCTCTGATTTACCCAAAATATGGAGCGCTGCCATCGACAAAATTGCTTCATCAGCTCGTTAATGGACGCCTGAGATGGTAATTGTTTTGTTATGTTGAAGAGATAAGGGCTACATGAAGTTTTAACATATAGCTGATTATTTTTGACATCTCAAGTTAATTTGTGGATATTAGGGAGACAATATCACCGCCACCGATCACAATCACCGCTTTAAGGAGGAACCTGCGCCCTGAAGTTCTGCATTCATAAGAAGAATTAAATATCACCTGATGGGGGAATTTAGGATTAATATACCATTTTATAATTTTTCGAAGAAATCCAAATACTCGATTGGGTTATGTTGCTCAGAAAATTTAGTTAAGTATGAATGTTAAGAACCTCATGTAAGTCAGTGGTTGTGTTGCATCTAGCCATCACTGTTACTTCGACTTAATATGATTTTTAGATTAAATTTGTGGCTCTAAAGAAGAATTATTAATTTTATAGCATAAAAACCCGAAAAGTCTATACAAATGATCTAATATTGCAATTTTATTCTTATTTTTATGCGTAATAACATCAATAGTTAGCTCATGGCAACACTTAAACAGGCTGTAAACAAATGAGTGCTACACTACCCATGCCTGTTGGTGTCCGGTCTCCTGCGACCTGTGACTGCAAACTCGAAGTGTTATAAATCGGTTGATATTTTCATTAATTCACTCATTTCTTTATTAAATTTTATTTTACTTTCATTGTAATTCCCATTTCCTCGGTTTATTAATTTCTCTATTACGTACTCTTTTATTTTCTTCGTAATTCGTTTTAGCATCTGTGCATTGGTTTCTATTTCACTTTTTCTTTTTGCTGTTCTTCATATTTACTTTCATTTACGCATCACGTTCACTCATTAATCACATACATCGTTATTTACCATTTTTTGTTCATCATCTCAAAAGACATTTCCGTGTGTTCATTTCCTGCAATGGATAAATTAACTTAAAGTGAAGAATGAACATTGCAGTACAAACCTTCCAACAACGTTGCGATTTTAACCTTACCACAACATTGTGATGTTAACTTCCTTTTTCACTAAATAATTGGAGGTAAATTGGTATTGGAGAGATGTTTGTTGAATCCAATATTTACCAATCACATCAATCCATGTAAGTGTACAACTGTACATACCTATCTTAAAATTGGAGCAAATACCAATATTGATGGTTTCAGGCGTTACTTTGTGGAACTTGGAATTCATCTTGAAAAACTTAAAACGATTATCTTTTGTATTTCCACATGAAATTTATTTAGCTACAAACATGGTTTCGACGTCAGGGCGTCATCATCAGGTGCATTATACAGAAAAATGTTCACTTATATACAAAAAAGAGTTGTGGGGCTGGAGGTTCAGATGCACACATGAGCGGGGGGAGGGAAGAAGATGGAAGGGGTGGGGTGGGTGAGTCAAGTGAAGGGGCGTTGGTAATGGGATTTTTGGGAGACGTGGAGTCATAGGTAGGGAAAGAAAGGGGGGAGGGGTGGCGGTGGGATGGGGGCAATTAAATAAATTTCATGTGGAAATACAAAGTTTAAAATTTTTCAAGAAGGCAAATACCAATTTTAAGGTGCATGTATACGCACTACATGAAATGATGTGTTTGTTAAATATTGGAGAAATATTTGTTTCATATTCCGAATGTTTGGTATGGTGTTTTGATAAACCTTTTGTTACCTATCCTTTTTAGCCGTGAAGGTAGTAGAAAAATATAATCGAAACTTTGGCAACCTGAGGGGCTCTTCGGGAATGTCGGCATTCATATGAACGACGGGATTGTCGACATTCATTCATTGATCTGTTCGATGAACGCTATTCTGACGTTCATTGAACGGCTTAATGATCCTATTTTGAGAGCCATTGGCTCCGTTTTTGGCCATCGCTACGCGTTGCGTCTTTGTTTTTGCTGCAAATATGCGTGAGATTTCAACAGAAATGGATGTGCAGGAATTTGGCCTGTTGGCGAATTTTAAGATTATGAGATTTGTAGAACATGTGTCGAGTAAAACGTGAATAAGTAAGAAAATATATGAATGCTTGAAATTTATGAATGAACGTTTATGTTTGTTATTTCTGACATTATCGCTCTTATTCAGTTCCATGGTAGAATTTCTTTTTTTGCCAATCGGTCTCAGCTAGTCAGTAACAATGAAACAAAATGATCACTGATTGAACTTAGGCACTGGTAACCTCCTGAATTGCCCGACTGACACTTACTTGACTGAAGCTCCAGGTTACTATCGCTTCCAGTCGACTTTTGATACGAATCATGGCCATAAAATGAAGGGAACACGAGACCTAAAGAATTGAACATTTGACATGGAATGAATATGAGTAATTTGCGTAATTTCTTCACGTTTTTAATCCCACAAACAGTTATTACGTTAATATCAATAGATATGGATACAGCTCGAAAGGACTCAGGAAAATATGGCCCAACTTCTTCGCTGAGCGCTCTCACCATGTCTTTTGACAGACGGGTACATGCCCCGAAAAACGTTATGTGGCATTGCAAATGCCGCAATCCAACGTTTCATCCACTGTCTCTTAAGAGGACGTCCATTAGTCAACAATTTTTAGTCAATTTTTACCTCCCCCCTTGTCAACAGTTGTCAAACTTTCAGTGACCCCCTAATAAAATTATGCCAAACAATGTTAACCCCCCTATAGACTAATAATATTTTATACGGCTGGCTTCAGATGCTATTTAATAGAAGTCCATGAGTTATAGCTATACTATTAGATGAGGATGGCTTAGTGCAGTCTTTGAATTTTCTAACAGCTTCCCTTAAAAATCAGTCAAATGAATGATATTAATCATTTCAATTAATACCATATGTGTCTATAGTCAATTATCAAAGTGCATTGAATAAAAAAAATACATATGATGATGCAAGACTATGACTTACTTGGTAAGAACTCAACCGGTTTAAGATTTAATTAAAAATACTGTACAAAGTGAAAAAGTAGCATTGCCTAGGTCGTAATTTTTATCTTGAGTTCCCCTCTTCCCCATGTCAACAATTGCCAAACTTCTTCAAACCCCCTTCCCCCTTTTTTGTTGACATAATTAATGAACGTCCCTAAAGTGTATCATATTTGTTGTTGCTCCTCATAGCATTTTTCCTCAGTCTTTATTCCTCTTCAACATTCCGAAGCCTCCGCACGATTCCCGTCTCCACTCTTCAATCATCCATGGCACTAAAGTTAATGCATACCTCATCCAAAAACATTATGTCAAAGTGTTTAATATCATAATCTACGATTTGTAATAACGCGTAACACTGCATCATGCTTAAATTTTTTCCTAGCCAATTACGAAACGTATATTTTTGTATTTCATTTAAACCAAAGCAAATTCTTACCTAATAATAATGAAGTAGGAATGTAGCGAATAAGAAGCAAAAAGTTAAATGTGTAAATCAATTCCACAGACACCAAAATAAATCACAGTTTAGAAGAAAACAGGCTTTGCGAGATGAACAAATGTGATTACGGAAACATGATAAAATATGAAGAGCTGGGTATGCATACATTCAAAGAAAATAGGAAGTTTAAACTAATTCATGGCATTCTAAAAGTAGTAAATCTATCCGAAATTTGAAAATGTTGACAAATGTAGACATAACACTAACTAAAACGCGCTAAAAAGCTGGGGGAGGGGAATTTCCTATAATTAACGCGACGCTAGCGATGTTCAGGGGCCTGATTCTGATGCTTTCCCGATGTTCAACTTTTCCACCAAAACGTCATGACTTTCCGACACTACGTCATAATGTTCCACCTTCCACCATAGAATCGTTCACTACATCGTTCATCGTTCAATGATGGTGGAAAGTCAAGCTTCCCTTCCACCCGTCATCCACTTGGTGGAAAGTGTTGTGGTGGAAACTTTCCGACGGAAGTAAGCGTGGGGAAGGTAGACATTTTTTTGTTCGCGGTTTCGAGGTAAGATGGAATTCAGCATAAGTTTGTGATGTTCGGCTCTCCAGAGGGGGTCATTAAGCCGTTCATTTAACGGATCAAGAGTCGTTCAATGAACGAATGGTGGAACTTTCCACCAGTCTTCCACTGGTGGAAGATCAGAATCGGGCCCCAGACACCACAATAGCAGTCGACATGGAAGCTTGGATTTGACGGAATTTTGAGCCGTTCAGTGAGCCAAGAGCTGGAAAGTGAATCAGTGATGTAGAATTGTCGACATTTGATGACTTCAATTCAGATTGTCGACATTCCCGAATAACCCCCCTGGTATATGAGTTGAACTATTTTGGACGATGTACTATGCAATTGCTATTATGGAATTAAGTGTATTTATTTCCATTGAATCGTTATGACGCTGACGGTTATCACGTTAAGTACATGTTTGGCAAACCATACATTATAACACCGCACCTAAATGGACTATATCACCTCAGTTGTCGGTAACCTCTACAAATAACAAAGCAACCAACCAATCATGTGCACTTAAAAACACGTGGCCTGCGATTACGTGCTATTTAAAATACATATATTATAAAAACAATGCTGAATGCATAGACGTATCCAGGGGGGTTTTGGGGGTTGTAACCCCCCCTCCTATTAGATAAAAATTTAACATGGGGGGTATGGAATACCCCCTATACCCCTCATGAAAACCCCCCCCCCCTCTTCAGTGGTGGTGACCCCCCCCCTTCCGACGCTTCTAGATACGCCTATGGCTGAATGTGATAAGCCTCTAGAACCTCATGGTTTGCGTAACAACGATTCGATAAAAGGAACGACAGATGCATCTTGATCATCAAGGGGTCTATGCCAGCTTTTAGCAGGATATGCGAATTTGGCTAATGATACGAAGGCTTGTCTTTGTGGAATTTATCCAACACGGAGGTAACGAAAAAAGAACAATGTGAATTTCACATTGTTCTTTTTCCGTTACCTCCGTGCTGGCTACAATTGTTGTTGGTGAGGGAAACTTCTGATTTTAAGCCGAAAAAATCTTGATTGCTCCCCCTGTACGATAACTGCAAATCAGAGTATATCATCATCATCATCGGTCAACAATCCTAGGATTGGTTTGACGCAGCCCTACACTCAATTCTTCTATCTGCCAACCTCTTCTTATTGACGTAACTCCTCTCATTTACATCCTTCACTACTTGCTCTATATATCTCATGCGAGGCCTGCCTTTTCCATTCTCCCCGTTCACTTTTCCCTCGACGATTGTCTTCATCAGCCCGTCGCGTCGTGTCTTAAGATGTGGCCTACTAAGTTGTCCCGTCTCCTTTTCAAGGTTTTCAGTAGACATTTATTTTCTCCCACCCTTCTTAAGACTTCTTCATTTTTCACTCGGTCGATCCATTTTATCTTCATCATTCTTCGGTAGCACCACATTTCAAATGCTTCCTGCCTGGACTTATCTGCTGCTGTTATTGTCCATGCCTCGCTGCCATATAGTAGAATGCTCCAGATGTATGTTCTAATGATATCTTTCCTCACTTCCACGCTTGTATTTACAGCTGTAAGCAGAATCTTCTTCCGGTAAAATGCCATTTTCGCTTGGGCAATTCTACTGGCAATTTCTCTTTTACTTCGTCCATCGCTGGTTACTCGGTTTCCCAGGTAACAGAACTCTTCCACCTCCTCGATTTTCTGTTTTCATGGTTTAACATTGTTCCTGACTTCCTTTCTCCTACTGCATACTAATACCTTAATTTTCTTTTTATTGATCTTCAGATGATATCTGGCCATTATCCTTTCCATATTAGCTAGTGTCTTCTTTAAATCTACTTCTGTTTCTGCCATGACTGCTATGTCATCGGCAAATCTTAGCATGCTGATTTTCTCCTCGTGGATATTCACTCCCGGAGACTATTATTTGACTTCTTGGATGGCTTTCTCGATGTAGACATTAAATAATACGGGAGACAGTGCACAGCCTTGCCTCACTCCTTTCTTTATGCTTGCTTCTGTACTGCTGGGTCCTGATTTAATTATGGCCACCTGGTTTTTATACAAGCTGTGGATAACTCTTCGGTCATTATATGACACTCCAATTTCTTTCAGAATCTTTAGCATCATGTTCTAATCCACGTTGTCAAATACCTTCTCCAAATCCACAAATGCAACAAAGGTCGGTAGGTTCATTTCTATTATCTTCTCTATGAGTAGTCTGAGGGCCAAATTGCTTCTCTTGCACCCTTGTTTCTGCTGAACCCAAATTGGTCCTCATCCAGGAACCTCTCAGTTTTTCGTTCTGTTCTTCTATATATGATTCTCGTCAATATCTTCGAGGCATGTGTCGTCAGGCTTATGGTTATAACAGAATATATATGTATATTGATTTCCGTAATAAATGTGATTGGTTTAGCTCTCCCGGAAATAGTTAACAGTTGTCGATTGGTTGCCTTTTTCTTCGCGCTACTTCCATAAATCATGCATATCACGGACGTGATACCGTCTCCCAAACTCTTGACAGACAGAAAAGTATCTAAATATATGCATGGAGCGGTTAAGGTTTTGTCAATATCGTTCCCCACAAGTTGAAGTGAAGGAGGGCATAATTGGCAACAGCATTTGCGATAAAGTTGCTTAATGCGTGTGAATTCTCGCAAGGAAATAAGTTTTTCACCCCAACCCAATCGTAAAATGGTGATACGCGACTGTAAATTGCGTCCTGAATTGAAGTAATGGCCTTGTATGCAGCCCTCTGGCCCGAGGTATAATTACACAGATAACTTTTAGTAAGCGATGTACCGAGGGTGGCTATCGTGGCTATCACCCGTTCTTTAATCACACCGTACCCGTGTCAGTTTCGAAAACACCGTCTCTTCTCGTTTTCGGTGTAGGTTTATAGAAGCCTTATGGAAAGTATGATATGGCAATCATGGGCGCCGGGAGGGGGGTGCAAGGGGGTGCACTTGCACCCCCTTGCACCACTCCATTTCCTATTTTTGTAATTTGAATAGGAAGTGTATTTAGAAAAGGAAAACATTCCAAATAAGAACAACTAAAAAAATATATTTTTAACAAAACTACTATTGTTTTACCTTTTCAACAAAAGCTTTAACCTTCTTGATTCTGAACTAAATTTACCTATAACTGAGTCAATTAAGTTTTTGTTTGAATCTATTATCTTCCTATGAATACTGAGCATACAAAGGCCGCTTAATCTGCTGTCTCCCATTGTATTTCGGGTCCAAGTCTTGACCCACCTTAGGGTTCTAAACGAACGTTCAATTGTGTAGGTCGTTGCTGGCAGGGTTAGGCCAATCTTTATTGCATACACTATAGCTGGGAGGAATGGGGTGGCATGCACAATCAAGTCACCATAATCAACCTGGTTGGCATCTGCTTCTAATTCATTTTTCCACATTTCAAACCATGTTACGGCTTCAGCTGTAAAATTCGGTAAGAAATTGCCATATACACTTAGGATGTTTTCTGTGTCACGTAAAAAGAATTGCTTGTCTAGTATTTTCATTTCCTTTGGGTGAAGCTGCATAAGTGAGAAAGCCTTTTCTTGCAATTGAGAGAAGCATCTCTTAAGGACGAGATGAGTGAATCTAAGTGGGGTATGAAGATTGTTATCCTGAAGAAATCTTCTAAATTCTCACACATATGCAGTGGATGCTTCGGGTTCCAAATAGGAGGTTCATTATGGTAGAGTTCCAAAAACTCTTAACACTTAAGTGTTGCTCCACTCCATTTTTCAATTTAAAATGAAAAATGAAAAAGAAACACCTGACACTTCTTCCTGGAATCCGACTCGGGCATCGTCTCCCAGTGCAGTTGAATGAAGTGGTGTGAGGTGAAGTGGCACTCAGCTGCCGTGAAAACGTTTCCCGAATCGGATTCCAAAACGTCTGCTAGCGAGGACTCATTAACCCCTTCGGAAATCCGAGGAGATTTCCTGCGTCACAGAATTATTTTCTTGGTGACCATTTAACAAACTTGTTTTTTTTGGTACTATCGCTATTCTTAGGCTGAATAGTACAGTATTTGACAAGGAGAATTGGAGGAATAATTGTATCGTGAGGGTAATTTGTGAAGTGAATAGACAAGTGGACGATTTTGTGTATCGTGGTCGAATGTTTGCAAAAGAGGGACGGATCGATGAGGAGGTTAAAAGGCATGAATATGCATATGGATCTAAATATTCGGCAGCACTATACGGCAGCAGTGATGCCTAGCTTTCCACGAAAGATAGGTTGCGCTGCAATCAGCATGGTTCTGCTCGTGTTTGTCAAAAATGGCTGGTTTAATTGGGAGGCCAATTCCGATACCTTTTTTTCCAATATCTCCATTTGAATCACGGCCTTTCCTTATTAGAACCACCTTCTCTAGAGTGGCGGCGCTACAATCTGCCTGGTCTTACTTTTTCGGTGCATGCGAAATGTTTGGCAATACCCACTGGGGGAAAGTTTAGGATCCATGCGTATATTCATGTTAAAAGGCGTGCAAATGCTGAAAGGAAAATCGTCGTATGTGGAGCAAGCATATCAGGGAATGAGTGTTTGTATAAGCGAGAGAAAATCACAGTGTACAAAAGTGTTCTCCTCTCCCCCCTTATTTGTATCGTAGGGAAACTTGGGTATTGCAGGTTAAGCATAAGAATAGGATAAATAAAATTGGATTGAGGTATGTACCTAAGAAATATTTGAGGCAAAAACGAGGGATAAGGTTAGGAATCAGTGAGTCATGAGAGAATGTGGCTTGGATGTCCCGGTAATAAAAATGCATGGAAGGAGCGTTCATCGTTGATTCTTCCACACTGAGGGAATGGATGAGTGTCGAAAATCGAAAAGCATATATCATAGAGGAATGAATGGTGCATGAGGAAAGGCTAGGGCGAGAAAGTCATGGGTGAATGTGGAGGAAGATAAATCTAAGATGAGGTATACTAGGAGTCTTTCAGAACAAGATAGAGCGTATGAAACAGCACATGAATATGATAGATGGGAAAGTGGTATGCAAGGATAGGGCTTTATGGAGGAAATTATTACAAGACAGTTTTCTATGCCTAACAGTAATAACTAAGCTCTTCGAGTGAACCTATCACGAACCTCGAACCTATCGTGGGGAACACATATAAGAAATATTTGTGGCAGAGCTCTGAAGAAGCTAGGATTCGTCAAGCGTATTGTTGGAAGATTTTCGGATGAAAAAGTAAAAGAGAGGTGCTATTTCGCACTTGTCCGGCCACACCTTGAACATGCAGCGAGCATATGGGATCCGGTGCAGAAAGACTTAATTCGGGAACAATAAAATACAAAGGAAAGCTGCGCGATTCGTCAAAAACTGCTACGGGCGTACAGACAGCGTTACACAGATGTTAAACGAATTGGGCTGGGAGCCGCTAGAGACTCGGAGGCTGCGCGCTAGGCTTAGATTGCTTGAACAATTGAGAATAGATATCTTTCAGAGCGACACGGAGAACATCATATTAGAACCCCACTATATTTTCAGGTCCGACAGAAACGATAAATTAAGAGTGATATTTTGCCGAACGGATAGGTATGGGAATTCGTTTTTCCCCCTAACAATAAGGGACTTTAATAAATGCTAGGCGTAATTTCTTTAGAGCGTTTCCTTTTTATATATAAACGGCTGGTTTCCTAACATCCCCCGCCACATGCCTATTGAGGCGGCTTGCGGGGTAGTATGTAGATGTAGATGAAGGGAATGCTGGAAACGGTGGCGCTGGGGTAGAGACCTCGCCTGTCAACTTGAAGATCTCGGGTTCACACATTGTGTCTCTCTTTCATTTATAGATATCGCTAATGAAAACACGTATACAAAGTTTCACGCAATTATGCATGAACAAAAATCACTTCAAACACCTTTAATGCGGAAGTGCGACAAGCATACTTCTTTCTTTAAGGGAACCAACTGATTGGATTACCAAGGGGTATGCTAAAGGGAAACAGGCTACCGATGAAGACACTCAAATTGAAAAAAGACCAGCAATTGCTGGTTATAGATCAATGTGGGAACTGAAAAATGTGAGATTCGCATGATGAGAGAAGACCAAGTTCTTGTAGAAACTTTGGAAATAATTAGTGGTAATTTTTTCGAATCATTCAGAAACCGGATAGCTGGATAAATACGGCTGTCGAAGGAGGAACGGAAGAGGAAAACCGCACGGGAAGACGGCGAGTGAGGTCCACGTGGCAAGTAAAAGATGACGTCAAATCAAAGGTATGAGATTTCACAAGAGATTAACCAATCCTTGACCTTGATTGAGATAGATTTTCATTATAGCAATGAAATATAATTGCCGCAATGGTTTAGTAGAAAAGGGGTTTCACATTAAACCAATACACTGATTTCTAATTATCTTCAACCATTAACATTATTTGAATTAACTGCGTTTGTCGGTCAACTTTTTTAACTCAAGGAAAGTCTGTGAACAGATATACAACATAAAAAAGGTCCGGCTCGAGCCTAAAAGTTAAATTGCAATGCACCCATGATAGTAGTGGATTTGCCTAGTGTTCCAAAAATGGAACACTATAAAATAACAACTTATTTTTAAAAATTGTTTCAAAATTTTCTTCTGAAAGCACTAATGACTAAATATTACTGAATTTGAGGGAAATAATTACAACATTTGGGTGTAATGGTAAAAAGTTATTATTACAATCCTTGAGATGGTCCCAGAAAACCCGGCTTGAAAAAAAAGACCGATATTTCTCAACACACTGGCTACGAATGTCAACAAAACTGACTGACTCTGTTCACCAAGTAATACAATATACCTTTATGAAGAGGGATGAAAAGAAAAATCGCTACATATTGTCGTATTATGAGTCGTAGTCATTAAATTACATAGCCGTGCCAGGTGTTCCAAAAATGAAACACTAGGCATAAATGGGTTAATGTTACAGCATTTACATTATGCTTCAAAAAGTTGCTTGAATTAAAAAATAAAATTGAAATATGGTCTCTATGGTTATGACTAGGGAAAAATGTCGCTCAAACTAACTTAATCCCCCTGGCAAACCCTGATATACTAAAAAACTCAACTTTCTCTATTGTGTATCGAAAACTAGACGGAAAAGGACGACCGAAACAATTCAAGATTTAGTTCCCAAGGTGACGATGAGATTCTTAATTTTTTTGATTTCCTTATCTTTTATTATCTTTGATTTCCTGATGCAGTAAAAGATGGACTTAGCTGTATGGGGATGTGCAAACAATTGCCATAAAATAATTTTGAATCACTTTAACTCCCGGCCTAAGGGTAATTAAATAAAACCGTTGGAAATGGTTATTGAGATGAAGATAAAAAGTCATGGCATTATATAATAGTATCAAATGAAAATACAACTATTTTGTGTCAAATACATTTTTTTTAAATGTCGGAGTTATTAGATTTCATTCGCAGGATGAGTGGTGAGGAGGATAACAGTGAAAAGTGAGCAACCGCTTTAAATTCCTTCCTATATTTTTTCTTCAAATTAATTGCTCCACTTCACGGAAGTGTTCTCATTAATAATTTTGTAAATCCTCTGGATAATGAAAAGCAAAAAAAAAACAAAAAGAGAAAAAAGTTGCTGCTAGTACACTTCGCAAATGATAAACTATGAGAGTAATTTTTCCATCACGAGATTGAGGGCGAGATTGGGTGAGCGTTGAGGGTCGAGTCTAGCTGAAAAAAGCACAAGTTGAAAACGTAATTCAAAAGAATTATAACATAAATTGATACGGAAAGGTAAAAAAGTTCACTACCTACCACTATGTATGCCTATGAAATTCGTTTATTATTTTTCATTCGGAAGATTGCTTAAATGGCTGCAGTCCTTCATTATTCACCATTTACATTCAAGGGCAACTTTCACGTCCACTCAGTTGATCGCTCTTTTACTTAGTCCAGAAATAACGCAGAATTCTTTTATTTCATAATTTTCCACCCGTTCCCTCTTTGTTTATCTCTTGAGTTTCCTTATGTACGATTCGCTCAAATGATCATTCTTATGTACCACCTTCACTGATGATGCCATTAGGCTAGCATATTTATCTTCTTCTCAACATGTTAGTCCATTGATATTCGCCTCTTATACTTACCCTCATTCTGCTTCCTCTCTCACACAGCTATCTATTACAATTTATCATCTCCTGTCCGATGTTGGAAGCTAATGGTTTTGTGGCGGAGGTAACTGGATCAAAAAAATGAGTTTGAGAGCTACCTCTAATTGAATTGTAATATATATATTTATAATTTTTTGAGAAAAGAGAAATGGATTTTAGCTTGATTAGGACGTTTTTTAAAATGTTTTTTTCAGCTTTAGAAAATATAGGACTGAATCACTATAGTATCTTTGTATTTTCACATTTGATTTATTAGTTCGCATAAACTAATACATCTATACGAATTTCTACTTAAGGCTTTCGCAGCGCTGTAGTGCAGGCAGTTCCATTGTCTCCGGGTTCCGTTGCATTGAGTTATCTGGATGGTGATAACGTTTCGTAGCCAATGCAGGCCACATCTTCAGACCAGGTCCGAAATGCGACTGGTGAAAATCGGCAAGTATAAGCACTGCAGAAAATTGGTGACCTTCTAAAATCTAAGGACAAAATCCCTGATTTACAATACGAAGGAGTAAATGAGATTCCCTGAAGCTGCGGATGGAAGTATGTGGGGCAAAACAAGATTTCCGTCCGATTGAGAGAACACCGCACTCCGCAGGGCTCTCAAAAACAAGCACTGCGTGCCGTCAGCGGTCGTAGAGCATGCCTTCTCCAACCCGGGACATCGGGTTATGATCAATGATGCACGTGTATTGGCCAAAGAGAAGTATTATTTACCACGAGAGAGTGTCCTTTGCTGCGCAAGCAGCTAGTTTCAGACCTCTTTCGTCGGCTTATGCTCTGTGACCTGTCTTTTTATTTAATTTTAGTTACCCAATTTTTGGCTTCTCCCTGCCAATTATAATTTTAGTATGTCTATAGGTCTTTTTCCAGTATCCCAAGTTGAGTGTTGGTCCTCGCCTATTATCCTTATTATTTCAGTATCACTGTTATTGAGTTTTTTTATAATAGGATAGTGATGGTCTTTAACTGTATTTTTAATATCTGTTACCTTGATATATTTGTAAATAAGTTCATTTTTTGTTCCCCAGCATATTTTAAATATTGATTTTAGGCATCGTCTTTCTATTTTTAGAAGCTCATCCATGGTACTTTTGGATGCTAGTCCAGCCCATGCTGGCACGGTATAGCATTATTGGCCTGATGTATGTCTCGTATATTCTTTTCTTCACTGTATTGGGCGTGGCGTTATTTCCCACGACTCATCCGGGAAGCTATTGAAATAGAAAAAGTAAAAGAAACTTTCAATAGAGATGACGGTCACAGACACCACAACACTTGGAAAAGACTCCTGAATAGGAACGTGCCAAAATCAGGATCTTCGACGCTGATTGGCCGCGCTACTGGAAGGCCACCTTGAGGTCGGGGTTAATACTTGCCGATTTCCACCAGTCGGCATTCGGACCTGTTCTGAAGATGTGGCCTGCGTTTTCTACGAAACGTTATCACCATCCAGATCACTCAACGCAGCGGAACCCGGAAACAATGGAACTGCCTGAAATCTTTACGAAATTCGCCAGAAGATATATCATTCGCATTGAGTGCTTTAGCCAATTATGCTGTCAAGGCGTTTGCCTCACCTGTGAATTTATGTGAGTTTTAATGGAACAAGGAGTCCAAGACTGCCGGACATACAATGTAATGAAGAAATCAAAAGCGTGCACTTAGCGCAACAGCCTGCGAGGTTAAAGCCAACCTTTGAACAGAATGAGGTGTTCGCTCTTTTTCACAAATTTTGATGATACTGGGACTGCATTCAATGTATTATCTCAAATGTGCGTGACTCCGGAAAAGAAATTTTGAATATACCGGGACTAGCCACGGTATTATCTCATATATGCGTTTCTCCTCAAAGGTATTACCTCGGTAATACCTTTGAGGTGACCGTCGGCGTCTCGGTATCCTCCAAACTTTTTACTAAACCTATTGTGAAAATTGCAGTTACCATTGAGATTCAGTCATCATGAATTTTCCTTCATTCCTCCCTTCCCTTCTATTTAATTATATTTATAATTAATTTTTTTTATAATTATGATATAATATTGGTATTTATTCCACAATTTATACATACAAGGTATACAAGTTTACAATTAATTAGTGCAACAACAGACACCCCTGAGGTAAAAGAAAACCTGTGTTGGAGTTGTCACCATTTAAATTTACCAAAAATAACTGGCTGGTGTGAGGCCACAATATAAAAATATTACAATTAATTTTGCTGTAGAGTCAGCATGTTACATATGAAATTGCATTTTAATGTATGTTCACACAATCATACCCCAGGAAACCGTGGGAAATAAACATATGTACCTGCTGTAAATGTTTTTCGTAGATTTTCGCAGTTCATTTTAATTTTGGTAAGTTTCCTTTGGATTTCTGCGATTAAACTATACTTTTTGAACAATAGTTTCGCTATGCTATTTTGCCGGATCCGTCAGGCTTTATACTATTAGCTAGTAGGCTTCCGCGGATGTAGTGTTGAGTGTTTCTTTTTTCGGGATTCATTCCGCGATGTTAAAATTGTAAAAAAACAATATTTCTCTGGTCCTCCTACCAGCTTTATCAGGTTAACATGATGTTTATAACCTGAACATCAGGTTAAGTTCAGTTAACCTGACGAAGCTGGCAGGAGGACCAGTGAAATATTGTTGTTTATAATTTTAACATCGCGGAATGAATCCCGAAAAAAGAAACATCCAGGCTTTTTACTATGTTGGTAGAACAATATTAATTGATCAAATACATTCCATAGTTACAGAAATTATTCTTAAAGTTAAAAATAATCTTCAATATTTGTGACAGAAAACAGCCATGTTTTTTATTCTTTTAGAAATATTTTAACCGACTTAGATGAGGAAAATGTGAAGTGGTAGGCGGTTATATTTATTTTATACAGAGGCATTCGTTTCTATGGTAATGAGACCTTTACTCACTCTTCGCGATCTGCCGCAAACCGATCCGGAAGTGTTTCTGCTGCAGAGATTTCATAATAAAGTTGTGATTTTCAGCGAACTATCATTATATTGAGGATATGGCGCGCTCGTCCTTGAGGTGCTGAGGAATTCGTCCCGAGGTCACTCGGCGCTAGGACGCCTCCGGCTAGACTTGCGCTCTTCTAGGAAGAACTCCTTGTGCAAGTGCTCAGTGGTGCGTGACAGGTTAAAGGCCAGGCCCCACAAGGTGTCATTACAAGCGTTTTATAAGGAGCATGAACGCTCGTAATTGGTATTTTTTTTCTTATCATGAATGTTATTCGTAGGAAAGGATTGATTTTTTGTCATCCTTACGCGAGCGAGTATTTTTATTGATTTCATTTTTTTTTTACATCCAATTCTCGTACATGTTGTCTGCTGAACCTTGAGATGGGCTACTTGGCTGCTGGTCAGGGGAAAATGAGCGTTTGATTTGGTCTAATTGTACCGCTACTGTCACTGGCTTGGTGCTAATGAACTATTATTTCTAGTTAGATAAGCATCGGGAGAAATACTTCGTTTATTCCTCGAGCCAAATTCTGGAAAATTCTTACTCAGTGTGACGGTAATAAGCAACACAAAAGAAAAGAGATAATTAAATTAAACCGCATATTGCGGGTTTAAAGTAGAATAAAAATTTCACTACGAGACTAACGGTATATTTTTCAAAGATTTGTTGTCACGTCTTCATGATGGTTTTATCCCCTTCCTAATATTGCGTCATAATTGCTCTTGAAGTCATTTGCAATTTTGAATGTAGGGACCTTATTGCTGGCTCAATAATTGGATATCACTCTTGCTACACAAAAACTGCAATTTCTAATACTGATCACGTTTATTTGGGAGGAATTCATTGTTCTCAAATCAAAGCATTTTATATGAATCATCCCTTTGTTGGAGACACAACTTTCCTGAATCTAATAACATCTATGAAGTAAGCATGAATGCAACTAAAAAATACACTGCCTTGCTTTGAGCACTAGGGTTTTTAATATGTTGAAAAATGTTATCATGCTAAAAATTGAAACGGACCACACTCATTGCAATTGAAGTAAAAACATTACGTTTTTGGTGACTAGCAGAGAATTTAATGCGCAAATATTGTGAAAATCAGAATATTTGCATGCACAATGCCTTTATTCTCACACGCTTATTGTTGCAAATGGACTCAGTACAATTAATTGAAATTAATTGCACTAATACTCTATGAAATCAAATGTTCGTTTTTTGTAATCAAAGGATACAATAATATCGAATGTATGTGTCATGAAAAGATTCAGGGCGAGATTAAAGAGTTTTCGTTGAAGCGATAACAGGTGTGGGGAAAAGATATTTCGCAAAACCTCTCCCAAGTTTTTCTTCAGTTATCATTTTAATCAGGAAGCTAGAATCATATTTTCCGCATTCTTCGCAATGAATCAAAAGATATAATTTGGCGGTTACAATGTGTGACTACATTTCCCCTTTTTTATCACGGGTATGTTCGGGGAAGTAAGGTTGACATGTGATAGCGTGGGAAAAACACATACGAAACATCGGCGGTGCTACATTTAGAAACTGGGATTTATCTGGAAATAGTAGGAAGGTCCTTGGGTGAAAAAGTTAAAGGAATAGAATATAATTTATTTCGTGAACTTAATCCTTCGAACAATAAGTTAAAAACAGATAGCATAAAAAAGTAAATACACTCTCCCAGTTTTAATTCAATATTTACTGTAGTATATAAAAATATTGAACAGCATATATATAAACCTCTTCCCTTGGACTACAACCTTGTCGTGGTCGAAGGGCTTGCGTGCGCCGATGACCCATAGAGCTGTACTAGCGGGACCAATGCTCCTGGTAGGGTCACTCATGCCAGATTGGTCGAAAATGTTAGGAGACAGACGAATGGTAGTCCGCACAGCGTCTGTACCTCAGAGAGGCGGCTGCGAAAGGCGTCTGACCCTAGTGGGGCGGCCTCTGAAGTGATGGTGTCATGTTAAAACATTATTGAGTAAGGCCACGGAATACTATCTCAATTAAAACAATAACCTTGAATTTATGGACAGTTCTCAAATGATAATGAATCCTGGCTACTACAGGACTCGGCCCAGAGGGCCGGGTATCGTGCCCGGCAGCGGTGGGAGCAAGGCCCCTGTGGTCGTCATCACACGAAATCCTTGCTCATACGTAGTAGCAGCAGAGGAAAAGAAGATAAAGAAGAGGAAATAAACTATCAGAATAGGTACGTGGAATGTTAGGACTATGCTGAGGGCGGGGAAGCTAGAGAATATAAAACAAGAAATGGAGAGGGTGGGTATAGACATCATGAGTCTGGGTGAAGTAAGATGGAAGGATGATGGGTACTACTGGAGCGACGACTATAGAGTAATTTATAGCGGAGGGAATGAAAGTTAGCGCGGGGTTGCATTTGTAATGAATAGGAAAATAGGTAGAAAAGTAGTGTATGCAGAACAGGTGAGTGATAGGATAATAGTCGTGGAACTAAAGGCAGAACCAACGAATTTAGTTATAATCCAGGTTTATATGCCTACCTCTAATCATAAAGAGGAGGAGGTGGATGGGGTATACGATCAGTTAGAGGAAATAATTGAAAGGATACCTGGGAGTAAGCACTTGGTAGTAACGGGGATTGGAACGCGGTGGTGGGTGAAGGAAGAAATGGGTGGGAGATGGGCGATTACGGGCCAGAAAGGAGAAACGACCGCGGCGAGAAAGCTGTGGAGTTTTGCGGCAGAAATAACCTATTATTTAATAATTCATGTTTCAGACATCATCCTCGACGTTGGGACACTTGGAAGAAGCCGGGAGACACAGATAGGTTCCAAATAGATTATATAATGGTTCGTCACAGACACAGGAATAGTATGTAAAATTCGCATACTTATCCAGGAGCTGATATAAACACATACTACAACTCATTAGTCATGAAATGTCGGATAAAACTGAAAAAGATAAGAATGGGAAGGAGGGTACGAAAGTGGAATACGGAGGCATTAACTGGGGCAATAAAGAAGAAGTATCGAGAGAAGGTGGCTGAGATATGGGTGAGGAACACGGAGTTGGAGTTCAGTGGAAGATGAATGGGGAAGTTTGAAAAATGTAATTGTAGAAGGTAAAGGATAAATTGCTTTGCACTATTCCACTTGAGAAATTTGATTTATTGAGTCAACATGTACCACTGCACTGCAGCATCATCAGGACAGGACAGGAATTGTAGAAGCTACGAAAGCAACGGTAGGCGTAGTGAGTGCAACTAAAATTAGAAAACCGTGGTTCACGAAGGAGATGATAAGGGAGATGGAGGAGAGAAGGAAATGGAAGAGCGTAAACTCAGAGCTAGGTAAGAAAAAATACCGAGAATTAAATAACAGGCTTAGAAGAGAAACAAAGAAAGCAAGAAAGGCGTGGTGGAGAGAACAGATCAACTCGTTAGAGAAATACCAAGAAGAGGGAAGAGCAGATGCATTTTATAGGAAAGTAAAGGAACTGACGGGTGGTAATAAGGGAAGGGAAATTACAACGGTAACAGACAAGACGGGAAAGGTGATCGTAGAACCGAAAGAAATCCAGGAGAGGTGGAAGGAGTATGTTGAAGAGCTGTATGGTAAAGAAATAAGGCCCAATATGTTAGATATAGTAAGGGAAGACGATATCGACAGAGATGACATTGAACCAGGTATCTAAGAATGCGAAATCAAAACAGCTCTACGAGATATGAAAAGGAATAAGGCGGTGGGAATAGATGACATACCTGCAGAGTTTTTAAAGAGCATGGGGAAGAATGGAAGAGGAAACCTTTTATCGCTTATTCGTAGGATTTATGAGGATGGAGTGTGGCCGGAAGACTTCGCGAAGACTGTACTAATTCCTATACCAAAGACGAGTAAGGCAAAAACTTGCGAAGACTATAGGACAATAAGCTTAATATCCCACGCGGCCAAAGTAGTTCTGAGAATTATAAACAGAAGGATAGAGAAGAAGGCAAATGAATACCTGGGTGACGACCAGTTCGAGTTTAGGAGAGGGACGGGAACGCGAGACGCTATAGCGGTGATGAGGACGCTAGTAGAAAGAAACCTAGAGTATGGGCAGGATGTTTTTGCATGTATCGTAGATTTCGAGAAGGCGTTTGATCGGGTGGAATGGACGAAATTAATGGGAGTGATAAAGAAATTAGGGGTCGATTGGAGGGACAGGCGTCTGATTCGGATTTTGTATATGAACCAGACGGCGCAGGTTAGGGTAGCCAATGGCGAATCGGGATGGGCCCCGATAGGATGGGGAGTGCGGCAGGGGTGCCCACTATCGCCGCTGCTTTTTAACGTGTATTCAGAAGAAATGGTAATGGAGGCATGGGGGGAGGAGGAGGTAGGAATAAAGGTAGGAGGGGAGCTGATAAATCAGTGAGATTTGCAGATGATAACGCATTGGTTAGTCAGTCTGCAAAGGGGTTACAGTCAATGGTGAATGCGTTAGAGGTGCAGTGCGAAAAGTATGGGATGAAGATCAAACACAAGAAAAATGAAGTAATGAGATTTTCTAGAAGTAAGAAGGCAGGGCTGGATATAAGAGACGTAAAGAACAGGCTGGTGAAAACTTTAATATAGTGCATGGCGCTATATGGGTCGGAAACTTGGTCATTGCGAAGGGAGGGTGTACGTAGACTTGAGGCGTTTGAGATGTGAGTTTGGAGAAGGATGGATAAGGTGAGTTGGATGGCGAGGAAGATGAACGAGGAGGTACTGGATTTTGTGGGAGAGGAGAGGAAGTTTGTGGCAGAGGTTCGGAGAAGGCAGAATAGATGGATGGAGGAGGTTTTGAGAGGAGAGGGCATGTTGAAGAGAATGATAGAGGGCAGAACACAGGGGAGGCGTGGAAGAGGAAGGAAGAGGATAGGAATTCTCGACGGAATAAGAGGAGGTATTAGATATGAAGAATTGAAGAGGGTTCTAATAACGGGCCATCCTTAGGAGGGAAAGCGAGACAATGTGTATGAGGTTGGGTTGCTGAATGGGGACTGTCCAAGAACCCACCAATCAGCTGATAGAATACTTGGATGAAATGAATATATATATATATATATATATATATATATATATATATATATATATATATATATATATATATATATATATATATATATATATACATATATATATAGACAATATACAGATTGTAGATGAAAAGAGCTAGAACAATCTCGCAGTTTAATTGCTACGTTCTGGAGTACAGAAAAATACAAAATATAGGAAAACATGTACATGGATATAAAATATACAGGGAGGGAGGGACTTACTTCAGAGCACTATATATGGACAACATAGAGGGTATAGACTTACTTCAGAGCACTTACTTGAGGAGGTGGTTGGCAGGGGTACCAAAAATTATAATCCTCGTCACCTACCACCATCGAACCAACCTCTACCCAAGTAAGTTTTACTTCTTAGATGTTAATTCACAGTCACACTTTCCCATAATATACAAACACTGTTTCGAGATAATTTATTGTGCACCTTGCATATTACAGTTCTTTTCACTAAACAAGTACGAGTACATAAAAGTTAAAGGGAGATGCTACCTACGTCACTGTGATAATGTCACATCTCGAATACGCCGCGAGAATTTGGGTGAAAGTTTTAATCCGTAAATAAAATAAAATACAAAGGGAAGCCGCTTGCGGAACCTTGCTTCGTTAGAAACTGCTGCGAAGGAACTGATAGTGAAGCACCGCTGATGGAAGAACTAGGTTTGGAGCCGTTAAAGACTCGATAGATACTCGCAAGGCTTGGATTACTTGAAAAATTAATACCTAGCAAGTTTCGGTATGAAACTGAGGATATTTTTTTGAACCCACTCTATATCTCCAGAACTGATAGAAGTTACAACATAAGAGAGATACCCTGCCGAACAAATTACTAAAATTCCTCCTTTCCACAAACCATTGGTGACGATAAGAAAAACAGTATGACGCAAAAGACATTGTTATCATACATTTCACTTCTGTCTTCTCCACTCACCTTTTTCATTTCCACTTACATGGTTGGTTCCCTAACACACCCTGCCACACACCTCCGCAAGGTAGTATGTTGAATTAGGAGTATTCTATGTGCAAATGTGAACTCTGGAGGTTCTTCGGCCTGGAATGGAAGGTTTTGCAGGAGATAGAAATCCTAGGAACACAAACCGATACCTGTGCCTTTATTAGCATAATAACGTGGTGTTCTCTTAGTTAAAGATTTACAAATTTTTTAAATTTTTATTTTTTAACCCACATTTAATTTTTTTTAACCCACCGACTGCCTTTTTTTTTTAAATATAACCTCTTTCGATGAAACCATTAAACTCTCGAAATAGGCGAATATTTTTTCTGCTTCACTGCGGTCGTTATAGTTTTCAAATGCTTAACACAGATTAAAAACTCATCCATGCATTTTCAATTCCACCACCGACTGTCATAAACTTATCTCCCTTTTCGAATTTAATTGAGTCCCGTGTTGACCCTCTCATACGCACTCATTTCTTAATATGCCTATTCACAGATCATCTTGGATCAAACGATCGCTTCTCTTTCGTCTCTCTTCCCGTATAAATTCACTTCCTATAAACATGGATCCATTTTCATTTTCCATCAAAACTTTTATTATTTAGTTGTCTCTGTTCTATTTAATTATTGAAGTTGTATTTTTAAATTTGTTTTTGCCAGTGTTTGTATATATATCCTTGAAATGTTATTCACTACTTCAAACTCGGCCACAGGAGACAGTCATGAACTAGAACTGTAACTTTCACTGAAAATGACCAAAAGCTGCATACGTGGCACATATCCTCTGATTCTATCCTTCTGTTTACCATGCCTTATTGCAATATTAAGTATAAGTCAAACCGGAGTGACTCTTACTAGAATGACTTTACGTCACAGCATTATGTGCTTATGCGTTTTTTACTGCCAAAGTTATGGATACGTATGTTCAAATGTTGGATGCTGGATGGATTGAAGAGAAGAGATGGATATGGTGAATTGAAGAGACTGGCTTTGGAGAAGAAATTGTAGGAAGAGAACTCCAAGGACCTGCTGAATGCAGAGCACCCAATGATGATGATGATGATGTTCAAAGGAGCATTGTTTCGAATGAGTGCGAAGCATGGGATTTCGATGAAGAGAGGGGAGAAGTACTTGGAAGGCTTTGAAACATGGGTGCAGCGTGGACTGGAGAAGATTGAATAGAATTAGGAATGAGGAAATGCTAAGGAGGATTGGAGAAGAAAGAAGCATTCTGACAGAAATAAGAAAGAGAACGGTCAATTGGATTGGAAATACTTTAAGGAGCAATGGTTTACAGAAGATAATAATAGAAAGGATGATATATGGAAATTGAGGAAGAGGAAAGAAGAAGTTCGGAAGGATGACGGATATTAAGGAAGGAAAGCACGATGCAGAGATGAAGAGAGAGGTCTAGGACAGACTGTTACGGAGGCATTACTACCATTGAAATATATTTGGGGCCAGAATTACTAATGATGATGATGTTTAATACGCTGACAGCATAGAGAAATCAAAACTACATAGTTAGTATCGGTAATACTTAAATAGATAATTTTAATGTACAAAGAATCTAAATTCTATTGTAGTTAATGCCATACGTTGCATCGATAGAATCTACCAATAGATTGAGCTTCTTCGACTATTCAATCAATAAATCCTTTTGCTGTGCATTACATTTTCTACTTGAATTTATAGGTTGTTTCGAAGGCTTCCGCGGTAATTATATGACTCGAAGATTTTCGGATTATTCCCGTGTTTCCTTGAGGAAAACAGTTTCGCCGGAATACCAGTTGGCAATATCACACCTGAAGATGCCAGCTGGAATGACATTCTCTTTACTTCCCGCTAAACCATTGAAACTATACCTATAAATCTAACGACTCGAAGGTTTTCGAGTTATTCCCGCGTTCGTTCATCCTTGAGCACAACAGTTTCGCCGGTATTCCAGCTGGCATCTTCAGGTTTGAAGATGCTAAATCACTGGGGGGAGGGTCGAAGGATGGACAAAGGGACACTGATTGCGAGATGACGACTTATTCTTGGAATGCAATTAATAAATACACTTTCTTCTCCCCTCCTTGCTTCCAAGGTAGTGGAGGCCCTGACAGAGGAAGTTGACAGGAGGCAAAAACAAAGCGATTCCTCATTACTACCACCAGGTGAAAGTGCAGCAAGTGCATACTGGAATATGGTTATGCCATGAAAAATTGCTTCACATAATGTACCAGATACATTCTCTCGCGGTTCTGGTGTACTAGCACATACTATTGGTATAATATTAATACGCTATACCTCAAGTAGAAACTTCTGAGAAGGAACAAAGACTCCCTGAAGTTTTGGGAGGAAAATAAATGTATATTTCCTAATTTGTTTAAAGTATAAAAAATATTTTTGTTCCATGGGGACATCAGTCGCCTCAGAGAACAGAGTGTCCTCACTTAATAATATCATCACTGATGAATGGACACGAATGTCTTCAGAACAGAGCAATCAACTTCTTTTGCTAGGAACCTTAGTTGATGCAAATAGGGGAATTTAGATTATTATTTATTTCATTTTGAAATTTTATTGGAATACTATTTATTTTCTTTGAAAATATTTAGCTTTTAAGGATTTAAATTAGTATTAATTACTGCGATTGTGATGTACTTTAATGGAATTTTATGAGACTTATTCATAAATTATTATTTGACATTATTGAAAATAATGAAACTTTTTTGGGTATTGTTACTAGATTTTTTCTGTCATTCGGAAAATGTTGTCGATTACTACTTGCTTAGGGCTGAAATTTTGGGCAAGATTTGATGACAACTGATTTGATGAACTTGATGTCTGTTTAACTTAGAAAAAACTTCCAGAAATAATATAATATTCCAAAGCCTAGAAATACTCTGCTGCTGGATCAAGAACTTCAGCACTGATAGTAAAATACTAATTACCTGTGGTGACTGGTGGTGACACGCTGGATTTATAAAATTGATAACTATTCTTGCGACTTGAATACGAATTTGTGCAAGCTGAGAAGCAGCTTTTGCAATAATATCAGCAACAGTTCTTTACATTTGATAAATCGTGCGCGAATAAATAACTTTTTGATAAATAGGAAATAGTGAAATGACTTTGCTGTTACAGCTGCGAAACCACTCGTATAACCTGACTAATACATGTCGTTTCCGAGGTGATAATTTACTATCAAATTATATCAGTTCTTATCTATATAGAAATGAAATACTTCGCGAACTATTTCCATGTGTTTCCACCTTTCTTGTAACTAATTATTCATGAAACCTAGCATCAATAATTCTTGAATTGAATGAAAAGAGGGAACACTCGCAAAATCATCCATTGTTTTATTTAGCACGACGGTGTACACCGACCAGAAGGATATTAAGAGACGTGTCGCTGTTAAAAATAACATTAAGTGTAGCACGGTCCAAGATGGAAAATCATGTGCTTTTATCGTAAGTGAATTTAAATTATACTACCAATATGGAATTATTCAAACTACCTTATATATACTTTTCACGATAAAAAAATTTATAATGCAAGCTTGAATGAAACTTACTCGCGGATTTTCACATATTAATTACCACTAAATGTTAATAAAAAATAATTGGTGATGATCTTTGAGTGATTATCTACTGTATTGGAATGATGTTGTACCAATTTTTCGGAAATGCTGGACAAATTATGTTAGACACATTATTTTGCAACAAATTTATAAAAATGAACAGCCAAAAGTACCGTTTTGCCGATAACATTGAGCCGATACCATCAGCCTGGTACAAGTAGTGCTTTAAAATACTCGTCGTTTAAATACCGGTACATTTTTAGGAAGTTCCCATGTCTAATCCGACTCACCTCTGTAATATAATCAATCTGGATGTTGCCAGGTGGAATGTGGTCGGGTCCACTTGCGAAATGAAACGTTCCAATCCAGTTTTGGGTGCCGATTTATTTTTTCGGAGTGAGTTTTTTTTTCCAGCAGGCAGTACCTCGGTCACTCTCGCCCTCGGCTACTGATTCCCTTCGGCTCCACCGGTCCAGAAGATCAAAGAGGGGATGGATTCTGGGGAATGAGACGAAAACCGTAAAAAAGGAGTGGCCAAAAACGAAACCTGGACAACGACCCGTGATTATTGCGCTTTCGGGGCGTGTCGTAGATGGATAAGGTGAAGGACACCCCGTAACTAATTTCAATGCCCACTAGAACTGGTCCGGCTCCTCTGCTGTGTATCTTGTTATATTAACTCGGCGGAAAAAACGGCAAAGAATTTTCTCCAGGCATAATAGAGATAATATCCCAATTTTATTTAAAACTACTATCTGTTTCAAAATTATGTCACCTGAGTTTGAATCCCGATATCTCAAAAAAATGGCTAAAGTTATATAAAATAAGTAGGTACATCATTTTAATGAGTATTTTTTGTGTTTTATTTAATGAGGAAGTATAATTTTTGATTTATTTAACTCTATTTAGGTATTTTTTCCATCGATAATGCAAAAAAGAGCAGTTTTTTTAAGATCCGGGAAGAAACGTCAACTTTGGCACCGGTTGAAACAAAAGCTACAAAAGTGATCGCTATTTTCTTCGGATACACATATTGAGGAACAGATCTTTAGCTAAGGAATTTTTTAAGGGAATTACTGTAAACAAAATTAGGTTTAGTAGGGATCTGCGGCTCCAAACTGCTCTTGTTTTGATCGCTCCACCGCAATTCATGCTGAGTAAGACTAAAATAATGCTTCTATAATACTAAACAAAATTTATTTAGAAAACTGAATATTATTTTTTTTTATAATTTTTTTTTCTAAAGAAATGTAGTCTGTAGGTGGTACAATTTGTCTCTGAATTGATTCATTTTGGGCGTTTTCCCTCATTTGTTAGTGTTACCAGGGGAATCCAATTTTTAAGGTAAAAACGGGAGTGTCTCCAAATAAAATGATATCCTCCGTGTCACCTTGAAATCCGCGTGGTCTGAGATTTTAAATTCCCTATTTCCGGGCTTTTAAGACGCCCGTAGCAACCCACGAAAACCACCTTGCGTCTCAAAAGGTTAATACCAAGATAAGGTTTTGACAAAAGACCTCATTGGCTTCCGGTGACGCATTACCGGGCAAAAAGTTTTTGGAAAAAAATCATTGCTGAAATAGTAGCCAATTTTACTTCGGATTTATCTGTGTAAATACCTTTTTTACAAATGTATGAATGGTGCCATTGTAAAGCATCAATACGGTAGTATCATTTACGTCGAAAACATGATGAAGTCTGCTCGATGCTAAAATTACAATGTGACGTAGGTGAAAATAAGCACAATGGTGTTCAGAACCTTGCCAAGTCACCGTATTTGTTTCGGTATTTGGTAAAAGATCACTTCTCCGATTCACCGTAAAAATATAATGCATTGCATGTAGATCTATTTTTAGAATAGAATAAATCCTTATATTAATATTGTACAATTTAAGAGTAAATTTTGGTCGTCTTGAAGGGGGACCTGTTTTAAGGCTCCCAGCAAATGTTATTGGTCACGCTTTACAACTCATGAACATAAGCATACTGCACATGTTAAAGGGATTTCAGTATTACTTCAGTATATCAGTACGTACCTACATGAAACAACAAAATTATTAAATCAAATTTCACATAGTTATAATTTAAGCCCCTAGACTTCATTTATTTGAAGCCAATACTGTACATATTTTGATATTATAATCACTGAATGTAATTTAACACAAAAATCGCGTAATAAATTGTACACATTTGGTCCTTTTTACAAAAAAATCTTTTAAATAACGTAAGACGTGGTATCGAAGTGTAATAGAAAGGTTATTGGTTTCGCATTATGTGGCCAAAACTAGGGTGCTAATTACTTGCAATTGCATCTTGTTAGTACGGATTAATGGTCGCCGGGCGTGTAGCTGGTGGCTCCCAAACTAGTCCTCCTATTAGCAATGTTACATATTCTGATCGCCCGCAGGAACTTTTAACGAAGAGCGCGGCATTCCTTTGTTTCTTTGTTTACTTCGGGGATTCAAGAAATTCAGGTTTTTAGCACGTGCGAACGCTATCGCACCCCAGATTTTCGTCCACGTGTAAGGTATATTCAGGGCGATTTCGAAGAACCTGAAATATTTCTTGAGATGATAAGGGAGGTTATTTTTCAGGATTTGAAAAGAGTGGAAATTCCGCAGTTAGTTCGTCAAAATTTATGGTAACGTAAACATTGTGTCTGAAGAATTTTGCAATTCCCAAGAAAACGCTAAAAAGCTGTGCACTGAACTTATTTGAACTATGTAAAAATATTCTTATTTGTACTTAATGATTTCTAACTTCCCTTTCCTTCCGAAAATTATACTTTTTGCTTCCAATTTTCAAGATCACGATAGAGTTGGCAAAAATGTTCGTGAAAACGTAAGCCAGGAAAAATGAGAGAGCTTTGACATGGACATGGAATGAGAGAGCTTTCAGGGCACAAAGGAAGTAGATTTTTGGACCTGGTTGTGGGGGGAGGTAATGTCAACCCTAAAGTCGCTGGTTCGAATCCCGCCTTGAAGGATTTTTCTCCACTCACATGGTTGAGTGTTCGTCCGTTGTTAATCGTTAAATACCTTAGGATTTTTTTTTCGGTGGTTATGAAAAATAAATAAATTGATTAGTGGGTGCCAAGGAAGTGTGGAAGGCTGAAGTCAACCAGTCTTAAGGTTTTGAATGATTTATGGTGTTCGTGCGAAGAGGAAGGATGCATAGGCGAAAATGAAAGGCGTGTAGCAGGGGCTATACGAATACCAGCCTATTCTTGTACATTTTTATTAGAATGATAAACGTGATAGAAATACATATCAACTACAGAATCGTTGAGTTTATTAGCGTAGAGTAGAAGTTTGATGATTATTCATGTCATCCTGATTTGTTGTTCCCTGTACCTCGCGTACTCACCTAACATATTCTCTGTATTCAATCGGAATGAGATGTTCAGGAAGGCACCACGTGGGATTTTCTTTTGAGAAACAAATTAAATTAATAAATTGACGTTATTAATAATTTACAACGAAGTCAAATTAGCATACTTGTGAATAGGTGAAGAAAAGGTGGAGTTACTTAATTCCTTTTTGAGAGAAAAAGCACTTATGTGCAACGTGCGGAAAATGACAAAAGGCCATTTTTCATTAGTCACATTCTCATTGAGATGTATCCTAATCTTGTTAAGAGCTAGGTTGACAGTTTATGGCACCTACTCAGAAACACATTGTCGACCTTGGCCAGCCTGTTTTGACGGATTATTACTAGACGAGAGTGTAGATGAAAGTGGTCATTCTCCAAAGTGTGAAGAACCCTACGAACTACATACTTCAAAGGCTTTCTTTCAACACTTTCCCTTCCTCACTTTACCGCTCTTACGCATCGAGGCGCACGGATATTTAAAACCAAGCTTTATTACCTTCGATTTACTTTTATTCTCTGAGTGGAGAATACTGGATTTGGGTACGAGTGATCACTCGAATAACTCTAAATAGAATTTTTTCGGAAGCTCCTTTTCATCACGCTTGTTGGACTCTTTTGGTTTAAATGTGTATGCTTCGCGTGGGTAGGAGCATCGCGATCTCCCGCGAATGGATGTAAGCCGCGATTGGCGGCCTTCAATTAGATGTAATCTGGTATTTTATGGCGGGACTTCCGTTTCTCCGGAATATGAATAGGTATCTGGTTCATAGGACTTAACTGCGCTGACTTCAGAAAGTTGCTGACCTCTCTTGTTCAAATGTCTTATCGAGAACGGTTGGCTGCCGCTATAAGAGAAATGCCATTTTCATGAAAAACTGTGCTTGATGTATTATATTTTTAGTCTTCCCCTGAATACTTCCAATTCATTTTTGCTTCCATTATTGTTTTAAAGAGACCGCTTGGCCGCTACATAGGTACATCCAATAAGTTTGCCTCTTATTATTTCATAGCACATACTTTCTCTCCAACTCTCCGTAGGACTTCTACACTGGTGATTCCCTCCATCCATTGGATGTGAAAGAGTTGAAAAACATCAACAACGACTGTACCGTTTGAAAATTGGCAAAGACACGGAAGAGGTTTGGAAATTGGCGAGGATACTACACACTATTAGCCTACCATTTCGCATTTTCATACCAAAACGAGGAAGGCACCCGGTCCCCTAAATTAGTCCCTGAATAGGGAGATAACTTAAAGGTATATAGCAGGGCCTGTTCTCATTAAAATCACCATCTTCCGTGCCATCGGCAATTGGAAGGAGCCATTATTATAGCAGTAACAAGGTATAATTAAATATGAGCAGCTCTGCGGGTAGCAGATTCATGAATATTTGGTGGCTTCAAATGCTTTAATTTCGATAAAAAGATAGCACGAACATATGCTTAATGAATGCCAATACTATGGAGTTACACTGAAAACAAACTGAGAATATAAATACCTGGTTGAAAAGTAGGGGTGCTCATGGATTTTACCAGCATATTCACGAAGTGTTTTATTTGTCTTATTAAAAGACGTAAAAAAATTAATTGGAGGTTCAGAAGCATTAGCATTACATTATTCACACTATGATTGACAGAGAGTTTACGCGATATTTTAGAGTTATATAAGGGCGAGGTAACTTGAATACTATCTAAAGAATAACGAGCGCTTGCTGAAAATAATTCGTAAATTACTTTCAGCAACCACTCGCAAATGATAACGAGAGTCTAGTGGTTTTAGCATTTTTCATCAAGATATTGCCTTATATCTCAATGTTCAGACTCATGTTGCAGAAAGAGTATTACTAATTAAACTAGTTGATATAAATTGGTAAGCCTAATTGCTGCATAACGTGTGGTAATAGTTTTTTTTATTACTTCTTCCACACTCGACAGTTTTACTCATTCATTCACATGCATACAAATGTATGGGAGCTTCAGGAAGCGTTGATCGAGAATTCCTCCTTTCATTGCTACAGTAACATTTTTTTAGTTAACACAACTATGGTCAAATTATGAGGGAAACTTTTAAAACATTCAATTAAATTCACTGTCAAAGGAAACCGTTTCATTAATACTATTCAGTAATATATCAGACTAATCCAATGCTTATATGAATATTTGGGCTTATCGTAAAGAAATATACTTGTCGTTTTCCATTGTCACATTCTGTGGGAATAAGTTAAAAGCTTTTGGTGGGAGGTAAACGAAAAAACTCCGTAAAAGAGTAATATATGAAGTTTATGAAGTTGTATATTTGAATGAGTTTGTAAATTTCACGTTTATTGCTGTATATTTTATGCATAACCCTAATTATATTCCCCTCGTAAAACTTTTTTTAACACATTATCAAAAGCGTATAATTTCGTTACTATCTACAATTTCTTTCATTCATTCATGCCTTCTAAGATTCCCTGGTTAATATATATTGCACGTACAGATTAACCTTGTGTTCTGAAAGAGGTTTTTAAAAATTAAACCCAGGATACTTTCTGTCATTTGGTTAATCCACGTGCATTTGTTTACGACCTGTACGCGCACACAAAAAAAACGAATTAATATATTCACAACTAGCCATTTAATGCGTAGCCATGGCAGATGGAGGGTTTCTACTCTCCTGAGGAGGGTTTTTTTATGTAAAAAGATTAAAGAGGAGAAGTTCAATTTTTCAGTACAGCGAAGCAATTTGTTTCAACCAGTTTTGTTGATGCTAAATCACTAATGGAGTTTTCAATGCGAAGGAGGTATTAGCGAAGCATACTCGAGCCTTTCGAAACTCATAACCTTCCAGAGGTTGTTGAGTCCCGGGGAATATAGATGAGAAAGACATGTAGCCCATTTAACTTATCAGAAAATATATTTCTATCTTTATTTTGAGGCAAAGGCAAAGGTCTGATGTCTCTGTAGCGGCTAGATCACAGGTGGGAAAAATTCAGCCCGAGCCAGGTGCTGTCTTTCACGTGTGGGATTCATTTACTCTTTTCTGCTCCTTTCATGCTTACAATTGTCGTTAAATGAATTCATTATCAATTGCACTACTATCCGAACAACTTTAGAAGTCTTAATTAAGAAAAACGCTTTAATACGGGTTGTGGGGAAATATCAACGGGCAGCTATGTGCTTGTGCTGGTTTAAAACGAAGAGCGAGTTCATTTTATCATTAAAATTTTAATATTTTAGTAAAATATTAAAGATAATATAATACTTGAGCAACTATTTTACAAAAGTATCGTGCCAAATTGTGACAGTAATAGTATTTCCGTCAATTCAACGGTGTTTCTCCAGGGAATTGCTTCCCACAAGAGAGCAGAAAAAACATGTGGAGATTGGTAGAACCACATTCGCTCGGCCATATTGTCTATCTGTTCTTTGGATGCGAAATAGTAAAATAAAGAGCTGAAAAACAGAACCCGTGAAAATTTAAAAGAAAATACCTCAAGACAAGTGTATCGATAAAGAAGGAAGAGTAGCATTAAAGATACTATTAAAATATTATAATATGTTCTACGTTTTACTTTTCCAGACTTTAAACGCTAATAGCATTGGAATCCTGTTTTTTTTCTTCGGCCATTGCCGCAGTAATCGTACTAAAATACCACTGACGGGAGCAATATATAAAACCTTATCGGATCCAGATGTTCGACTCTTAAGTATATTTTGAAAACCTTCGCATTATTGTCGTCAGTGCAGAGGCCGTGAAAATAAAATAAATAGATGCATAAAAAAGAACGGCATATGAAAAGAGGAATTAAATAGGTTGATATATCAACTATAGAATTTGAAAATGTGAATCAGCATTTTCATTTTCCTTCCTTTAACGTTCAAGTCCTAGCAATCCTAGGGATTCTGTTGACTAGTTCTGTGGTAATCTTTGACGTAATATTATTACGATAATATTGTTACGATAAAACTAAAGATATACATAATAAGACACTCGCAGCTTGAGCGTATGAAAATGCTTTAAAATCATAACTTGAAAGTAGTTAAGAAAATAATAAAAAAGCTATAAAATAAAATACAAACAAAGAATAAAAATCCAATAAATCAAAAAAAAACATTTAAAAAATTTTCTACCCTGTTAAACTTTCATTCTTGTTAAATGAAAAGGAACATTTTTTATTTTTTTAAATATCCAACAGTCTCCCTAGAATTAAGTTTCTTCTTCTAGCAAAAAACCACTACACTTTTATCGTTGGTTTCAAATGTGTCAATTAGTTTAGTTCGTTGATTGGTATTGTTTAGGTTGACTATTCGTTGCTTTGCATTGTTATAAGGTTCTTTTTGCCGTGAATCACAAGAGAACTTAAATAAAGACTTGAAAAGTGATAAAAGAACATTTAATTTTTTCGTTTTGTCGCATTATCATACAATGATTACCACAGAACTATTAGGACGCAATTTATGAAATCTTATCGGATGCAGAAATTTGTGTCTACAGTACATTTGGAAAGCCTTAGTGTTTTTATCGGAGCAGCTCTCGTGAAAGCAAAATGTAATGTCATAAGACGTTCAATTACTAAAGAAGGATATACGAGATAATTACATATAGCCATTAAAGAAATAGAAAACGACCATTATTATTTTTTATTTGACATTTTAGTCAAATCAGTATTTATCAGTATATATAATATTGACGTTTAAGTCTGAGCAATCCCACATTATCTGTTTTCCTACCTTATCCTACCATATCTGTTGTTCAGTGTTGTGGTATAGCTACACAGATATTGCTGACAGAGGCAAAAAACGAAGCCTGGATCCAGAAATTCGAATTGAAGTTGGTTCAACCGTAAAACTGATTAAATGTAATTTAATTCTAATTCTGTCTACATATGGAAGCAAGTGTCCTCTGCTTAATATGAACATCAAAATTATTTCTTTCAACGTAATTTTATTGTAAATTAAACTTGAAATTACATAGTGTTATATGTCAGAATGGGACAAACGAAAAATGATATTTCTATATCTGATATAAATACCATTTTCCCCAAAAATATTTTGTAAGACGCAAATCCTAAGGTATTCGATGGTAATAAATTCGTGGCACCTACCTATTGCATTGTTTTTGTTACCTGCAAATTACTGTAATAATTGAAGTCAAAATGAGTAATTACAATGAAAGTATGACTGCTGTGGAATATTATGGTTGGGAAAAGTGTTCATTATAAATATGTTTGTCGAATATTAAGCTAATTTTGTACCTTAATCGTATGTTTTAAATGCTAAGAAAGTAAGAAAGCTGTATTCTTAGTACGTAAAAAAGGCTGAATTTAGGAGAGTGGGAATGTCTCGTTCAGAATTTCAGGAACAACATAAATTCATTTCTCATTGAATTCAGTACTCAAATATATTGCTTACAGCTAATGAACAGTTTTATTCAGTTTTTTCAATGGCTCAGGTTGGAAAATACTTCTGCTGTTGAGATACTTCTGAAAATTTAATTTCTGGATTAATGTTCTATTACTTCGTATGTCACGATTCAAGCAGTCACGGTGATACCTCCTTAAAGTTCATTCGGATACTTGACATCTTATCGCGGGTTCAGTGCCCTTGAGAAAAAAAAATAGAAGGGAGTATTATAAGGGATGGAGCAAGTGGTCACTGGTCATTGTCCCACGATAAGTCAATATCCTTACATTCTCCCCCTCCACGATTCTCACGATCTTCCTCTTCCCTTTTCCCCACTTCCAAAACTGAAAACCCTTCAAGCGACCACCGGGAATTCGTTCAACTCTGCGAATCAGGTGTTTTAGATGTGGCGGAGCGGATAGCCAGAAACATCCAGCCACGGGAGATGAGTTGCCGTCTCTCGTGGTTGGATTGGTGGGGAAGGAAGTATACGGTATACATTATGGGTAGGGGAGAAGGGAGAGAAAGGAGTGAGTTGAAAAACATAGTGGAAACAAGCTTTGCTGGCTTCGAAGACAGTGTATTTGTATCTGAGCTCTTGCTTGTTACGAGAGCAGACATCTTGATCAGGAAAACCGGACAGCGCGAAGTGACCGTGCCACGCAGCACGCGAAGTCTGCTCCACCGAGTCTGTTTTTCGGAAGGCTTAAATCAAGGTAGTTGAGCTCTACGGCCTCTATAGATTAACCAGGTAAGAAATATCTCCAATGGCCGTAAAATATATGCAATAATGGCATTAATTGATACTTCGTATCGCGTTGTATTATTCACATTTTTGTCGGGGCTGACGCGCTGCAATTAGTTGAAAACTCTCCTCGAGGTGCTTTTTCTTTTTGAGTATTAAAAGTTGAGCCTTACTTTTGAGCCAAATTACCTGAATACATTAACATCCACTGGGAAAAATAATTAACTTTACTAAAGCAATATAAATATAATGGATAGACTTATTTTTTTAGTTTTCAAGTATGAGGAAAATTAAATATTTTTCAAATGGTTGCTACAAAATATTGACATTAGATGCCGCAAGCGAAATTTCTCTGCCCTTTACGAAATGATTAACGCAGTTTTCTTGTGAAAGATTAAAAACACTGCTCATTGTACTCAGGCTATCTGAAAAAAAGTTATGCAAGGCAGAAGTGGACTTTCAACAGCCATTGTCAGCCAGTATGAAAAATATTGGTAAACCCTCACCTAAGAGCTACGTTTGCTCCCTCCTTCGAAGTGAGTACAATAAAATATCTTTAAAAATTTTTCTTTTGTCTTTGCTAGGACGTTTTTTGGTTCTCTGAATCAGAAAAAAATATAGAAGTAAAATTTGATCTTTATGGTGAGCTTAAAGATTAAAAAGTTCAAGTACCTCACCATTTGAAAGACTTTATACTCCTGGCCTCTAAGGTGTTAACTGCTGACTCCGGTTGGCATGCTACTATAACTGTCCAGTTTTCCACTTATTGGAGGCAATAATCGCATCGCCATTATATCTTATTGATGTTAACCCGAAAGGTCGTTGACCTGAGCTAAGGTTAACTTCATATTGAAAACCCATCATACACAGCTAAGATGAGTGTTTTATTAAATGAAAGCATAAAACAAATCAAATAGTACCCTAGCAATGGCGTTTATTTTCAATTTTTGCATCTTTTACTGGTAATGTGGCAGAAGCGGCCGCTAAATCAGCTTATTCAACACACTAAAAAAAGGACAGCATTAAATTTTAATACCCTCGGATTTCCTTCTCATCCGGAGTCTCAATTTACATTTCTTCTTAGTTTTCTGATATTTCGCTGGCACTCACATCCCGAAAGCTGGTCTCCCAGCAATTAAGCTTGTTTTTCCGTTTCCCACTGTTTTTTTTGCAGTTAAGATCAACTCTGCCATTGACCCCACATTGATCATTTCGGTCCAGAGTCTCCCTAACTCTCCCACCAGTCGCCATTTTTTTCCAATTAAGGACCTCAGCCTCTGGTCTGCCGTATTAACGATGTGGGTACTTAAACTGCTTTCGAAGAACTAAATCATTTTTCCCACCTTGTAAGCTATCCGTATTTTTTATGAGTCTCGTCTTCGAATCAAGGAGTCCACGTATGCGAATGTCTGATAAATATCACATACCTACATGAACCCTACAATCGGTTTGTAAGGGTTCTTCAGCAACCTACTCATTAGCTTCGTTCTATAAAAGGGTTCCACTGCGTTTGGTTGCTTCACACACAACGTTTACGCCTTGGCGCCATTGCGGAACTTACTTAGGTAGAATCAGAACACAAAATTGACCTAAAAACTTTGAAGTAATAGCGAGAGAAAATCTATTTTCCCATAATCGTCATAGAAGCCGTGGAAGTAATGAAGGACTCGAAAACCTTCAATCTGGAAGACGGTTACACCCTCGTGCCGACTTGGAAATGAGTAATTACCCGGCATCAAGACACGGCCAATCAGAGCGCTCAGATTCAAATTCAAACTACAACAGCCAATTGGTTACTCCTCAGCAACTAGCTACCCTATTGGTAGTTGTAAGGAAATGCAGTTGACAGCACTTTAGTGGGTGTAATGGCCGAATAAGGGGGATTGAAAATGTATACGTGCATGCGTTGGCTTACAATGGTGAATGAACCGTGAGAGATTGATGACAGCCCAAGAATTGGTCATTTTTTAAAGCAGTTAAGGAACAGTGTTTCTAGAGTGAGAATACATTTATTAACATTAAAATAACCTTCATTTCCAAATGCAGCAATCTTTCTGGGGCGAATTGGCAAATAGTCATTGAGTGTTTTTCAATTTGAGTAATTCCTCTTCTACCCCAAATATCTTGAAAGAATTTTAATGGCGTAAGAACCCCAAAGATTAGTTCTTTGGCATTAATCCCATACAAACAACATCTTGCTAGTAAAAAAAACCTTGTCTTCCTGTTGACATGCATAAAAATAGCAATCTTTCAAAGTTGATGGATGAATGTTGATTTTTATAATTCTCACAATGATCGCATTCAAACTAAAGTAAAACTAACTTTTAAAATTCTATGAAGTGAAGCCTGCCTCAGTCAAGTTTACTAGCGATGATCAGAATAACTTGCTGAGACGGATTATAATTTCGCTGGTGGAAGATATATGATTGTTCCAAAAATGTTAGCATGACTCAAATGTAGACCATAGGTAAAGGTTTTACATGGGTAGTAGATATGTGAGAATCGCGCTGTAACTTTTGGTCCACCTCGAAACCATAATTCCTCTCCAGGCTTCAGGCTGGCGTTTTCTTCACCATGTGTCTCTCACATTAGTATTGAGAAATATAAGTCAGGTGTCCTTCTGAAATGAAAAACTAGGCACCTTTGGAGAATTTCACGAATAATTTTATTTGGTACGATCGATGCGGTCTGGCAGCATCTTTAGGAAACCAGGGTTGTCATCTGAGCGTACCTGATGATCTCACAAGCATGAAAAAAATAGTCTTACAAAATAAAGTTACTTGCCTTTAGCCTTTTAGTTTGCTTGGATTAAAGAATTAGCCAAGGTCATTTAAATTTTCATTGCCCTGAAATTACTCCTAGTTGAACGGGACACCATCGGACTCCATTAAAGTATACTACATTCCCAGTATAAAATTATGGATTATTATCCATGAATTTGCTCGCACAAATAAATTGCACAATATTTTGAAGCTAGTAAAAGTAAGAAATTTTGTGTTTTTGAAGGGATAATGGGATTAGAATGCATCAGTAGAGTGCTTAATTGCTAGGCAAATATTATAATTGGTGCATTTGGATGAAAATGAAGACACGAGTGGCTGTCTTCTATCTTTGAGAAATTTTAATTCAAACCACTCCCAATCCGAATTATTCTGGGCTTCTAAAAGACCATCTGAATCGTTAGCCTTTCATCGCAGTTGCACTTTAAAGAGCCATTTAGGGAAGCTTGCTGGATACATGAATATAATGGCTAATTAAACGCTTTTAAGGTGAGATTTTGGAAAAGTAATATAAATTTATTGCTTAATTCGGTTTCTCACGTTCAGGATAATTTCTCTGGCGATGAGTACTTCCTGAGAAAAGCTAACTGCACATGTTGTGCATCCAGATATGAAAAATGCATTTCTTTCTCACCCGGTGAGTAGGAGAAGAAAACGAGTTTTGCTGGTATTTTTTTGTGCCGAGGTTATTAATTCCTTATTTGATGCGGCATATTTCGTTTAGAATGGATCCTCCGATGAATTGCATTTTCCCAATTAAGGGCATTTAATTTCTTTGTTTGAAAAAAATGCTCTCAGCAAAGTATTTGCATTCATTGAATTTGCCATTAATATGGAATGATGATGAAGCTAAAGATGACATTTTAACATTTATACTATTTTTAGGATTAGAAATCAGCAGGATTGGAAATCAGTGGAGGGGAGAGTTAACTAGCGGTCATAGGAAGAGACAAGAAACTTAAAAAAGACATGATTATATGGCGGATGGTTATTTTTTCTTTTTCACGAACACCCTTTTAAACCAAAATGGTCTCAGATGTGGTGATACTGTAGATGAAAATTGACAATCGTCATTTATCAATGCTTCAATAGTCAAGAAAGATCCCTAGACCTGGGTTACATCTGAAAAAACGACTCGTCACCATTTAGAATTATAGAAACCATTTTATAATACATTTTTTAAGGTAAGGAATCCAGAATTATTTGGAACGCTTTAAATATTAACTCCTGATAACTGATAAGTGATTAATGAATTCTTCTCAGTTTTCCAACCGGGTTAGACTCTCCATTATGGCCGACGTTTCGATGCCCGACTCGTGCATCGTCATCAGGGCTGTTAAGTGTCGTTCTCGTGTCGTGATAAGTGATTTGTAGGCAGCTTTTTTTTGAACACATTAGTATGATTTTAAAAATATCGATCAATATCTTTGGAGTACCTACTCATAAAAACTAGGAAAGAGGCTAGAAAGAAGATTGACTACCTTTAATTGGTAGTCACAACTAAATTATTGCGCACTAGGCAGCTTAACATCTAGATTCATTCTTTATGGATTCGCAGTCGTGCCTTGAGTTTGGTAATTTGGCGTCACGTTCGCTCAAAACTGGCATCTGCGAAGAAATTCACCACGTCATGTCAGCGATAGCGATGATAGCTCGTGGGAAGACTTCACAGATGGGAAAGGCATTTTACCACAACCAGTCAGCTGCATTAACTTTGACATACTTTTATTAATATCATTCTTGTAACCAGAGTTGACATCCCTTTTCTATTTAGACACAACTCGACTCTTATGGGTATGGCCTGGGGACTTCCAGATTTGGACATGAAAAGATCAAGCTGAAGTTTCCTCCTGGATGTCTAGGCGCATTGATATGGATTTTTGGTTCAAATTTTATTTAATCATTCCCCCCTGACGTTCCTAAATGGTAGGACAATAGGCTCCTTCATCATTGATCGTTCAATCCTAAGATTGGCTGGCTTCAGCCCTCCATCCTTCCCTATCTAGTTCCCTTATTTCCTGTTAGTTCTTCTAATGTACTTTTCTCTTTATATGATCTATCTTGGTCTTCCTTCCCTTTGTTATTGATTATCTTCTGGTGTTGAGAAGTCTGGGTTCGACAATCAAATGGTCTTCAGATAAATGAGGAAATAAACTCGGCCACACAATGAACACTCCAGTTGTTTTCTTTCTGCAGGGTAACGTCACAGTCAGCAGCCAAGTTAATCACCGTCTTTTGACGAAGGGGGCGGAATGGGGGGAATTAAAAAACATTTGTTTAGGAAGTTTAACTGCTTCTCGGAGAAGATGTGATATGAGAGATCAACCACTCTCGGGTGAAAGGGGAGCACACTGGGATCTATACTGTTCACCTGACATGCTGTGCGATTAGTCACAGTCACAGGGGGGTATAACAGAAAGTTGGGTGGATCATAGTCGATCCAGTTTTTTATATATCACATCCGCCTTCTTATAAGCAGCAGCACAAACAAAGAACTTCAATCCATCTTGAAAATAGCACCACTCAACCCAGCACAGATAAATCACTAACTCTATGTGAAGGAAATATTAATAATGAGATAAAATGTCTCGAATGGTGAACCATATTTTTATTTCACCTTTGATCCAAATCTTCTTCTCACTTCCCAAAGCGACCATAGCAGCACGAGTGTTCGATTTCAATTTTCAAAACATTTACTTGATTGTACCCATTATTTGTACACACTGCACACACTATGTAAAGGAAGAAATCTACATTTCTTAGAGCATTATCAAATATCTTTGGCATGTAAAAATAATAATGTACCCATTTTAAATGACAATTTGTACCACTGCCACTTCGCTCCAATACTGTCTATGATGCTTAACTATTACCTTGACTCATCTGACTGTCGCCTGATACTTTAAACTATATTGAAATATGTTATTATCGAATATTGGACTTGGAATGACACCTTGATACTTGTTAACAACCAGTATAATAATAATAAATGTATTATTTCGCGTTTGGAAGAAAATCGTTACATATGCAATCTAAATATTATGAAATGTATGCCATGTAAGGCAACTTGTTAAAATGACATTTAATTGCAAAGAAACCAAAGTGGAATGATGAAATTTTTTTCACCCCTGTCTTTGGGTATCATTTATAGGAACACCACGAAAATTTTCACGCATATCTGTAAAAAAATACAGGGATTATTTTTGATAGTCAGATCTTTATTTCGTGAACGCGAAATTGCATACGTTACTCTCGTTATTGGGAGATTCTTTTGTTTTGTTTGTCAGAAAGATAGTTGAAATGAAAGAAAGAAAATTACGCTATATTTATTCATCAAAATCATTAGTACAAATGGCTAACCTGTGAACAATTTGTCGATGGTAACTAATATTTCCTGCTTTCTATTGTTCATTTTTTATTTTTCTGTGTTGTTAACGTCTAAATCACGTTCTCAGCTCTCCGTAAATACCTCGATCACTAAAATCGACCGACTCGTTCCGGAGATACAACTGAACGGAGCGCGCGCCGTGCACACACAAGACCAAATTTAGACCCCCACGCGCAGCGCTGTGACGTCACCTCGCAACCCCCCACCCTCCGCTCGCGACAAACCATTTCCGGTAGTCGACAAAACGGGCTAACCAGTCATAGTTTTAGATATTCTGTAATTCTTATGGTGTTTGCACGCGAGGCCCTCAAAAGTACACAAATATTGGTCGCGGCAAAACCTTACATGACACCGAGAACGAACCACAAGATGTTCAATTGTTCATTCGCATTCACATAAAAAAACAAATAATCGCTCCAACCACCGTATGACCTAAGCAAGTGATGCAGGTTCAGGTGCTCATAACCATTTAGATTGTTATTTAGCCAAGCTTGCTTCTAAGCAGCGTAGCGGCCGAATAATGTGCCTACGCTTCCAAGCGCTGGAGGCGACAATCGGGACGGGGCCACCGTCGCTGATTCGTGGGTAGCGGTTCCTTTCGGGCATTTAATAAATTCCGGAGCCGGACAACCTGTTCGGGGTGAGGTTATCCCGAGGTTGTGAAGGACTTTGGAGGGAATAACGGGGGGTATGGAGAGGAACCTATGGGATACGGAAATAAGAATGAAAGAAAGATTTGCTTAGTGAATAAGAGAAGATCAGCAAATAGTCCTTGCCGAATTGTCGCTAGAATTAGCGCGTTTATTAAATAATAATTAAGGAGAGGGATATATTTACTTCCGTAAAATTTTACAACTGTTTCCTCATTACTAACCAAAAGATAATTTCTTTTTCATGTTACCAAAATATCAATCATTTATAGATATTATCCTAAAACCGAAGCCGTTTTCCATGGGATGTTACATGGCTGTGCCTTCCATTTTTTTTAGATACCGTCTCCGGAGGGACATTATTTATAAAATGATTGAGTAATGGCGCTCATATCAGAAATGTAAAGGTGAGTATTTCATATGTTTTCTCAATTATTCAAAAAAACTTATTATATACTATCATAATTTTTGTAACACTGCAAAAAATACGTTGGTTACAATGAGTGATGAGTAATAATGAATGAAGTTAAATCCTCGAATGTGTACCTATATTCACTTTTATTTATGACAAACTGTCAGTAATGAGAAGTTCAGACCTTAAACGAAGTTTTTGCGTGTAACATTGAAGTAGCTCTCAGAAATTCAACTCTGATATATTTCCAAATCGACCGTTTTTCTAGCACAGCTACAGTTTGCTCAAATGTATTTACACAGTTACATCGAATATTTATAAAAGTAACCGGTGTCGTGAAAGGTGTAACTATGTTCGAAACTGATCGGTTAAAAAAATCAGTTTTTAATTGAAAAGTGATATTTCAAGTGGAGGAATTGAAAATTTAATTGGAACTAGAGTAATAAGGAAGCAATTTTATGAGATGGAGCCATATTCGGTGTCTTTAAAATTTGTTGCGTCATTTAGATAGCTATATTTACTTCATGCTTCTAACAACAATTCATAATTCATGCTTCAAACAAAAAGTTTCAATGTAGTTAAAGAATCAGATTAATCCTAAATATCTCCTCAAGAACTACTAGTAAACAGCATTTAAAACAATTTAAACTTTTAACAATGACATATAATATCAATGTTTGCCATATAATAATGTCATATGCTTTCATGTATGTATAATCTGATTATTTGTGTAAAGAAAAACGCATTTGGTTGAAACAAATTATCACATACATAATCCCCTCACTAGATGGCGGGAAGACATTCATCTTAATCATCACTTAACTGCTCTGAACTTAAACATTCTGCTGGCCTCAGACATTCGATTGGTCTATCATTTGTCATGTTCTTTTAAAACAATTCAAGATTTGCACAAATTTGAGGTAAAGTTCAAGCATCATTTCATTGAAAAAGCATATATTAATGTAAATTAATATATTTCATGTGGCTATTTCTAATTTACTTTGACTACTATAGTAATGTATGTTCCGTATATGTTTAGTTGTCATGTATACTTATTGCATCTTTTTTAAATCTTATTTGGACGTATCCTATATTTGTATTTGCAAATCACTGGGCAGAATAAGTATGAATGAATAATTACGAATTTAAAAATGAAATTCGAACAAGATCTCTATCGTTAATAGAGAAAAGTGTCAGGGATGTCCCGAAGAGAAACTTTGGAAGTAACTGCGAAGAAAATCGCCCCTTTGAGTGTGGTCATGTGTTCCCAAACGGAGAGGAAGGTTTCTTTTGTAATTCAGAACGGTTTGAGATTGGGCCGTGCCGTTGCTCGATTCTGCGCATAAAAATGACATGCTAATCGTGTAGTCGGCCTTATGATGTAAATGGATGTTATGTTATCGCTTTTTGGTCGCAACATCGGACTTCTTGGAATAGGTCCATGTCAGTTGGGGATATTTTCGTCGGTGTGACGATATTCGTGGTTTCAGAATGCCTTCTCAGCGCTCTCATTTCTCAGCGAGTGCATCAAAAGAAACTTATCTGTTTTAGCCACTGCTTTCGCCTTTTTGTCTACTTTCGTCATTTTCGGCTCGGTTGTGTTGATTAAATAATTATGGACTAGTGTTACAATATGGTAACGGTTGTAAGCTAGACTTTAAACATGTTTATTAGCATTATTAGTTGATATTTTTCTTCAACCTTGACAAATTTTACTTTATTCAAAGATAAATGAATGCAAGAAACCCAATGTATGGAGTCAAAAATGCAAAGTTTTTAATGTGTACCAATCGCAATTCATGTGTTGCAAATATTTGGTTTTCCATTTCAACTTCATCCGTATGAATTCATTAAATGTATCCTAGTTCTATTCTGAATATAAAATTTAAAATTTATTTTGATTAAATTATTTCAGTCCGTGATGGGTAAAATTGAGTGCGATGGGTTTTCAGTAATTATAGTATTCTCTGAATTCATTATTTTAAAGGCTATATACTTATATGGAATCTTTCATAATGACATCATAATTGATCGCATTCCAATAATGGCAACTTGCGTATTATAACAACGCTACTAGGACTTTACAGCGGCGACTATGGTGAAAAACTCGCCACGCGGTGGCTTAGCAGAATACAACCAAGAATCTAGTACTGCTGCGGCTGCAATACCGGTGTTGGTCTGGAAACTCGAGGGCCGCAATATGTTACATTTTATGTAATGTACTTATAGAGACCCTGTAATGTAATATAATATATAGAATATTTTTACTTCAATTTTATGACTGGAAACCGATATCAATTATTCATTAATATAATTTTCAAACTATCTGTACAATAATTCCTATTAATAATGATGCGGCCAACATATAATCCTTAAATGTAATTAATCAGATTTTTCTGTGAAGTTTGCTATGTATAACTTCTTCCTTGGAATCATCTTCCTTTTGAAGCGTTGTTAGATAATGCAAATTGCTTCATAGAGGCTAACGGTTAATTTTCTCTCGAATTTTGAAGGATATCTTAATATTTGAAGTGTAAACTTCTATAGGCGCACCACGCACAGAAAATTCTGCAGGCGGTAAATCGGATTCTGGGTGCCACGCTCTTTTTCTCATGTCACGCTTAGTATGCCGAATGTTAACTCAAGAGAACGCTTTCTCTGTAAACAGAGATAGTTGGCGTAGTGGATAGAGTCGGCGTCCCACGCACTGAAGATTATAGGATCGATTCTCAGTGGTTGAGTTTTTTTCGTCTCGATTCCAAATATTTTCGTTCGTTTTTAAATTATTTATCCGAATATCGCCATAGAAGTTTACTTTTCTCCCCTGTGGTCTTGAGCACACCAACTTTTATCAGTATTCGTTTTAAAAGAAAGAAATAGAAATACTTTGCTTATTTTCTACAATTTTACTTTAATTGTCGACTAGTTTCGATACACTGTATCATCTTCAACGGACTAGTGGTACAAAAAACATAGGGACATAGTTATATACTGAATGGGTTGGGAAGGGGTGGGGAAGGATATGGAAGCGGTTGGTAGGAACATGTCAAATTAGTGAATAGGCGGGGTGGGGAAGCGAAGGAAAGGAAAGTAGGGGGGGGGAGGTTAGGAGTGGAGCGTGGGTTGACGTCATAAGGAAGGGGAACTAGGGTTGGGGGTTTTTTGTACCACTAGTCCGTTGAAGATGATACAGTGTATCGAAACTAGTCGACAATTAAAGTAAAATTGTAGAAAATAAGCAAAGTATTTCTATTTCTTTCTTTTAATATGGATTTCTACAAAGTAAAGGCCTCAACCATGAAGTGTATCAGTATTCGTTTTGTGAGAACTCATTAAATGTTTGCTAGAATTGAAATCACATCACACCTGTAATGAAATGTCTTATTTTTATCACCGAATTTATTTCCATTCCGAATTGCGAGAACTATTACAAAATATTCCAAATTGTTTTATTAACAAATTCAGGTCACAGTAGCATCTTATTCCAACGCTTAGCGTAATGCAAATTTCCATTTCGGAAGCAACCATGACGCCAGTTATTAGTAGTGGTAGTGCTTTGGTTTAACGTTCTTCGACGGCTGAGGTAAATTTGCAAATGTCTACTGTCTGCCACTTGCAGATAGAGGCAACAAAACTCGGATGATTAGGAGGATCACCCCTCCAAGTTCGAGTCGATCCCAAAGATGCTTAAATTAGGTGAGTAATCGCGAACCAGTGTTTCTATCGGTGCAGACCGTTGCCATACGGGTCATTCCATGCCAAAGCACCGACAAAAATGCAGAAATTGACCTCACTATCTCATATTTGCACGAAATCTTTTGTGTGTTTTTATTATGAGGCCCTTAGCTCTTTTATTCAATTTTGATGAAAAATGTTGACTTTTTTCGGAGATACGGGGGTATGAAAAATTCGGCATTTGTAAAATTAAGTCCAGGAATTTTCCCATTTCTGTCAGTTCTAAGAAAGCTAGAAAGTTCCGATAAGAATCATTTGGTACAAAAACATTAGTGTATCTTATTTAACAGTCAAATGTTTTAATTTAAAATGTTTTGAAATTTTTTAAAATGTTTGAAAATTTAAATTTAAATTTAATAATGTACCCCACCTTCGATCCATCTCAAATTTTAGAATATTTTAGTCCTTTGTATAGGTAAAGAGGCTGCAAAGTTTCGTCATTGCAATATTTCACATAAGGGAGAAAAAGGTTTTCGTTTATGGCATGCACTTCACCGTGTCCACGCCCATCTGGTTGAATAGCAGTTAGGCCTTTCGCTACTTGCCATTGGAGTGAAAAATGCACTATGATATAACTTGGCCCTGGCCCTGTTGAACTTCTAATGGAAGCACTTGAAGGAACTGGAGGTATGACCAAATCCAACATGGCGTCAAACAAGGATATAGCCAGTGCATCCTAAATTATTATCCACCTCCGGAATTAGATGGCTAAATTTTGCTGCTTTTCTTATTTTACCGTCCTTCAAGACGGTATCTCGCCTCCGAACTCTTAAGGATAATTCTCTAAAAGTAGGGTCGCGTGCTAATTGAGCACCAAACGTCCTTAACCGGGGTTTAAGTGCTTCCGTATACCTTTCACCTGTAATTTCCATTCCCGCACCATGAGCCCCCAAATATTTTCAAAGGGTTTATATTTTTGAGAGTTTGATTACCAACGTAATACAGTAATCCTTGGAATTTTTTCATAAAACCGCTTCATCCAAACCTCTGAGTGATTGGGGCAGTTACCTTGGGCGAAAGCCAAATCTTCCCCCTCTGACGCTAAGTTCTTGGATCTCGGGATTGGAATGGACTATGTTGCCGCATTGGGGAATAATGGGCCGTTATATTTATCAAAGGATGAGCTCCTAGTCATAGAACCAAGACGGACAATTCGCGAAGGTAGGAAGTAATATCCCAGTGAAAGTGGTGCGCTAGACTTTCTGGCTTTTCTATCGAAAGTGATAGTACACATAAATGTACGTACGCAATCGAATAATTACGCAATATATCTCATATACCATAGAGCTACGTATTGAAATAGCATCGAATAGCCAAAAAAAAACAGTTTAAATGCAATTTTTTCACTTCTATCTATAGCTTCACCTCGTGACAAGCATTAGCGATTTATGCTAATGAATCAATATTTGTAGTTACACTAACTTAAGGGTATAGTGTAATGCATGTTGGTGACTACTCACCCCCTGCCACACACCCTTGAGGTGGATTGCCGGGTATTATGTAGATGTAGATGTATAGATATCACCAATAAGAATGCATATGCAAATTTTCGCGTAAATTTGCCCTTGTACAAAAATCGCTCAAAGAACCTTAATTGTCCGGGCTGCCCAGCTTAAGGTAGTTTGAGCGAAAAATCACTTCACCTAGAATTTGATAAATTTGGCATCATTTTGAAGAAAAAACTCTCATCTGTCTAATGATATCAAAATATCAACTCCTTGCCAAACTAGTTTTCGAGCAATTTCCCAGAAAATACAAACTGTTTTACATGGGATAGATTATGGCTGAACGTTCCAGATGGAGAATATTTAAAAAATAAGGAACTTCTAGCACCTAGATTTCGTCAAGAAACCAGCGGTGTGTAGATTGCATGTTTTCTCAACTATTTATACAAAATAATTTATTACTCACCACAGTCATTTTTACAGAATCGCAAAAAACCCTGCTGTTTTGAAGGGTTTTCAGCCGTACTGCGGGAAAAAATTAGTCAAGTTAGAGACATTGTGGCTTTATTTATTTAATTACTGATAATTTTGGTCATATATAACTATATATTTTCGCCATTAATATTACAATATTTATTTCATACTTCTTACAGACGCTGAAATAAAAAAATAAAATTTTAATATGGTCTCCATTATGACTAGGGAACTATCTTCCTCAAACCACCTTAACAGACTCGTACACGAGTTCAGACTCGCATGTGAGAAACATTTCGATGCGCTTAACCTTCCATCTTCCCAGCCTGCAATAAATTATGCCAATGACGGTGATGTCAGCTCCACTAGTAGCTCTTCCACTGAACTATAAATCGTTGTCCGGTGCTTTTGGTTCTCGTATAGAGAGAGATGGAGAGAGAGACTTTTAATGCTTGACATCCCCGCATGCAAAATATTTGATAACCATACACGTGCCTCCAGGTTACCGACCCTTTTTACCGTTCAAAAGTGGTGAGGAATAAAAGGCGTGGTTAGCGCGGTCGCTTGAGACGAGATATACAATTAGTACGAGAAAAGGGTGGAAACTTGATTCGGACGGAGAATTCTCCATTTTTTAGTTCGTGTAAGCCCGCGAGGATCTCTTCCATCTGAATGCGTCTTCCTCGCGGTAATTTTTTTTAACATTTCACAGAATCAACTGTGAAACCCAAACCATACCACGCGAAAACGTCATCGCAAATTTGTTCTTGTACAAAAACATTTGTTTTATAAAAAAATTCACAGAATCAACTGTTAAACCAAGACCATACCATACAAAAACGTCATCGATTTAGGTCTTAGAGGAAAATTTTAAAATCTCTAAGGGCAATTGTTTTCGTTTTCGCTCGTGGGATAATCTATCATATTTCTCACTCCTGATGCTAGCGGTTAATGTTTGATGATAAACTCGATGGTTTCGTGATTCACTTTATGAAAATCCATTCTGAATTAAATAAAAAAGATATGATACTTTTTCACAGGTTTTTATTTCAAGTCGACCGGTTTCGTCGCATAGGCGACGTAATCAGGTACACCTGATGATTTCGCCTATGCGACGAAACCGGTCGACTTGAAATAAAAACCTATGAAAAAGTACCATATCTTTTTTTGAATTCAATGTTTGAGGAGACTTTTTAAAGACTCATTTGCGAAGCCAGTTCTATTTGTTCTCCAAAACATTCCACAAAACCAGATTTTGCTTTAGTACCATGAATTGCCTTAATTGCACAGTTGCACGTAAATAATAAGTTTACAAATTGTTTCAAAACTGATTTGGTGAAAAGTTTTTCCGAATTTTTGCCCGTCAGTTGCGATTAATTTTCCGTGAAAGAGTTTTACATAAATAAGGGTAACGAATGATGAAGGTTAACGGAAAGTTTTATTCCTTTGCAAACGCAGTTCTGTAAATTTAGCAGTCTGACAACTGATTTCCAGTAAGTGTTATACGCAACATTTAACTGTTAGTTACTGGAAGTTTCCAGTTAATGCTTTTTATGACATTTTTTTCTAAATGTTATAAAACAGTTTCATTGAAATGTAACCAGCTCTATTCCATAAAACATTTCACTAAATCAGGGTCAGCCAAGGAAAAAGTTTTTACCGTCTGCAAGTCAATTTTATACAAACATCAGTACTATAAATTATTTTGCAAAAGATGTAGGTAACGGAAAATTTTACCTTTGCATTAAACGCGACAAGTAGACTCTCGAAAAATTGTTTCTTAAAATGTATTGTCAAAATCTTTTATGTAAAAATATGATTTAAAACTTTATAAAATGATTTTATTTGAAAATAGAGCCAGTACTCTCGTTTGTCATCATTATCATCATAAGGTGTCATTGGACTCATTCCAAATCACAATCCATCAGGAAAATAGTGGATGGGAATACAGAGGTGGAAGTTCCTTGATTCGATGATAAAGGAAAAATGCCTATCACGAACAAATAGAGCGTAAGTGAAGAATAATAACTACATGGACATCAAGGACTTAGCGTGAGATAGGGAAGATCGGAGATTTTTAGTTATCTAATCTTTGGATTGAAAGACTGGGGATGACTGAGGGTCAATCATGCAAAGATTTTTTATTGAATAGTATAGTACAGCAGTTACTATTGCATGGCCCATTCAACCTAACGTTGCGGTGCATTTTTTGTTTCCCATCAATTATTTAGTGAAGCTCCACTGATTATTTCTGCATTTTTCGAACTCGGGAGTATTTTCTCCATATTTTGGAGGACTTGGTGACATTGTAATGGTGTGCGTAGAATGAAGTTGAAACTGAATGAGTTGCTTGTAGTTTGACAAAAGTCTCTAATCAAAATTATAATTAGGTATCTACATGAAATGCCATCATGGTTATTTCCCGTCAAAATATGGGATAATTGTATGGTTTTGTTCCACTATCACACCCGACAAAACCAATCAATATTTACCGTGCACTAATAATCGAATACAGATGGTATGTGACATCCAAAGAATGCTGAATTGATGAAATATTGGAAACCGTCGGGATTGGTTTATAAATAAATATGCAGGATTCCATATTGGGACTTCATTGGTTTTCTAAGTAGTGCAACATGGGTACCAGAGATCAAGTAATGCTTTAAGTTGTGTCATCAGTGATAACTTAGTGGTTTTTATGTATATATTCTTAGTGGTGTTATTCCATGTTAAATTGACGAAAAGTCTCAACTAGACAATTTTTGTCGACAAATTTGGCATCCCTAAGGAGCTCAAAATGAATCAGATATCAGTCGTAATTCAAGGACATAATGCGGGGGGAGTTTTTTGAATCATCTATAAGGTAAATTTTGCCTAAAAGTTGATGCTGAGAGGCTTCCAGAAATCCAATGAGAAGGTTGAGCTGGATTGATGGAGTTTTGTTCCTGTCAAAGAGAATATCTTGAGGTCGCAATGAATCCGTTGAGGCTTGGTGTGACATATATAGCGACGTTATCACTTTGACTGAAATTTATTCTCCAGATTGAGGGCAATGTATCGCCACGGGGTCAATCTCTACGATATGTTATTTTCCGATTTGATTTAGCTTCGAATTTGGTCAAGAGCTTTGAGTACTAAGAATATGATATCTATTGGGGAAAAATGTTTGCGTCAATTTATCCTTACGTTAATGCTATGATGAGGAGATTCACCAGCTGAAAATCCAGCTTCGGGTTTTAAAACTCCTTTATTAACATTGCTTTTTGAATTCGTAGCATTAGATCAAGCTTATTATTGAACACATATTAGGATCGGTATTACAAAAATCGTTTTTTCTTACACAGAAATTTTCGTATTATAATAGGAAAACAATATTATTTACTCTTTTAGGAAAGTATATTTAGAAAATAATATTGTAATTATCGGGGAATATTTTATGCAATATACAAGATCAAAATGTCTGCATTTAATACGGTGGAAGTTCTCATTTAGGGTCTTAAATGTTCAGTTTCAAGTTCCTCATCCACAATATTATCAAGAATGAGATCTCGCTCTTTACAGACGCTCCAAATAGCTTTCTTGCAATGCTCGCAACTGGTAGGTCGGTAATTAACTGAAAGTGCTACGCTAATTTATGTTGGAGATGCTATCTGCGGCCTTTCTGAAATTTATTTCGCTTAAGATTTAATTATAGAAGGAAGTTTTGAGTAACGACTAATTTTATCCAAGCACATGGGTGCATGCGCAAGAATGCGTATTGAAGATTTAGTTCCATTAATGCTATTAAGACAGAGAAATAAATAAAGAAATGGAATCGAAACTTGACACCTTTGTTCGATAAAACGTATTTGATTTTAATGGTTTAGGTTCTTAAGTTAGGACAGTAGCCCACTTTCAAATCTGACACACACGGTCCAGTTTCTCACTGATATTATTTGGTTGATACGTAATCATTCTTTCATTAATTCGTTTGTATCCGCCCGTGCTCGATGTAAACAATGGTTGCCACAATTGCTAAGTCTTTCCTTTGGCGTTGGCGAGTTATCCGTGTTCTTGCGAAGAGTTTTATTCTAGTCTTCAATTCTTTTGATGTTATCAATATGGTATTCAGCAGTTTACTCGGTACATATTGACCCAAACACCCTAGCGGCTCTACCAGTTTTCACCTCCTTTTTCCTTTACAATAAACCTCCTGCTTTCCGGGTTCAAGACTTAGCAAATTGCACAGAGGGGAAACGTTTCGCTGAAAATCAGGTTTATACAGAAAATTGTGTTTTCCGACGGTTTTTTGTAGACTTACTTGAGGGCCACATTTAACGCATACTATCACATGTGCCCTGCATTACCCTCCTCATCCAATATGATCTATGACCTATTAGCGTGATTGTGTATTTCATGCTGTTACATACTGTAAATACTCATGCTATCTTCAGTAACTATAGTAACATCTTGTTTACTTGCAATGCTGAGTAACCACAAAAGCAGTTATTTAAGAAAATGTATTCTGCTTTACTACCGTACCGTGTGATGTTCTTCCCTTCCCGATCAAAATTTCATTTAGGCATGCTTTTACTTTAACGAAATACGATTTGCTAAATTTTTCATTATTTTCCTCCCCAAATTTAAAAGATTTACATCTTTTGAGCATTCTAAACTCTTTTTAAAAATGGTGGAGAAAAATAAACTGCGCGATGCATAAAGAAATTAGTCTCAGGGTGTCATGTTCGTCCTAAAAATTACTCACTTATTCGTCACGTACTTCCAACTTCATTTTTGCCGATCAGGCAGTCTGTTATCTTGAATAAATGAATACAATCAGCGTCATCCAAGTGCTATTGTTTCATGCATACTGGAGCAAAACCAATAGAGTTTTTCATTCGTAGACTTGGAACGAGATACCATGAGTTATGATAGTTGCTCACATCCGGTTCTCTTGTCTTCGGGAAGGGAGGTCCTCAACTGAGGCATGCGGATTACTTATATACTTATTTCAAGGGGATTGGATCCGAAACATAAAAAAACGGAAACTGCTGAATGATATCGACAGTCTTTGCTGGGAAAAACATTATCTCGTTCACCAGTTAAGGATTTGCCGTGGATTAATCTCCGGTATTCTTAGTGTGGGTTTACAATTGCAAGTTACTTCCGCAAGCTTGTTCTGCAACATCTTACATGGAATTTAACTCTGACGAAAGATTTTTCACTAGTTACTGCAGAGCTAGTTTGATTGCTGTTAATACACTTCTGCGAGCGACTTGCCAAACATTTTAAAAGGTCAGTAAGCAGACTTTCAGATCCGTTTACACGTGCAATTCACGTCGAAAGTCGCTTGCTGTAAGTAATTTGCCTAGTGTAAATCCACTTTAAGGTGCGTTATGTTGTATTGTTTTTATTTCGGATTATTTCATTCTTGGATTGCGCATGGACGTATTTGCATATCATGTAATTAAAACCTATAATGCGTCTAGACGTTATACCGAAGTTATTTTATTCCCAGTGCCTGTCAACTTGGAATTCTCTGTCTGATCAGGCAATTGAAAGTAATGTTTCATCGTACAATAATTTATTTTATGTCATTCAATTCATTTGTACATATGTACATCCATTTCTCTTGATAAAGCCGAAAAAAATGAATAACATTTATTTTTTCCACATTTCACTTAGGTGTATCTGTTTATGCGTTGGAACTCACCATACAGTCAGTAATGGAAATGATACAAGAATTGTACTTGAAATTTTGTGCTTAATTAAAGCGTGTTATGACTAAAGTATCCAGCGTGGTATTCGAATTTTGGCGAAATTATATAGAAATATGTCATTTTCGAATATTGTGCTCGGCGTGACACCTTGATATTTGTTAGCAACAATTATAATACATGTATTATTATGCGTTTAGAAGAAAGTCTGTTCTAATTTGGTTTAATAATATATATCTCATGTACCATAAGGCTACGAGTTAAAATAGAATTGAATTGCCAAAAAACCAAATCGGTATAATGAATTCTTTTTCTCTTTTATCTTTATATATCACTAGTGAGAGCACACATGCGAAGTTTCACGCAAACCTGTTTATAGAAAGAAATCGCTCCAACCACTTTTTAAAAGAAAAAATATTATTTTTTTCGACCTTCGATTCACCGAGGAACGATGGGCGATCGAGAGGTTTGTAGACGTGATCACGTGGCAGCTATACATTTCCATGCTGAGTGACAGCGCTGCTTCCAGAGCTGGTGCCCAGAATTAAAGCCCATATAACGGCACCATCATCCTTTTGAATGTTAGGCATGATGAAGGAGATTATAGCAGAGCAACGGTGGGTTTATTATTGGGTACATTTTTGGGTGCGACGCAACGGTGAGCAGAGAGCTCGAACAACGAAACCGGGAAGATGGAGCGGGAGATGAGTGAGTTAGAGCGTCGTTAATTGTTGCGATTTTCTTACCGGAACCCCGATAGGAAATTTTAAAAATGAAGAGCTCAAAGCGTACGGAAGGTCCGACGGACTCAAGAGTGGCGGGGTCTCGCCTGCTAATCTGGGGGTCGAGGGTTCGAGGCACCTGCCAGAGTACATATTTTGCATTGGGATCATTATTTACGGGATTTTATTTAACTGCTAGTTCTCTCCCAGTGCCATTTGCCATCGGGGCTGTTTTAAGGGCATTTATAAGTGAGCGAATAAATTTGCAAAGGCCATACAAACAATATAACCTTTTTGGAAGTTATTGTTAGTGACGTTACTTTATGCAATCGACACATTTCTTATCAAGAAGACAAAGAAACTCTTCGAGATTTTCCACAATTACTAATAATCTATTCTGATTGGTTTCAATTGTTTCACATCAACATTAAAGATAGGTCTTCTCCTTCTAGGAACCTTTCTTGAAGCAATTCGAACATCAGTTTGGCATTTCCTTCCATTGTCACTGCAATGCGTTTAAATTTAATTAGCTATTCTCTTCCCATTTCATTTCAACTTGGAATTTTCTGTCTAATCATGCAATTATAAGTTTATTTTATAGTAAAATAATTAATTTTTGTGTTTTTCACTTCATTTGCTCATCTGTATAAATTTGTTCATGCTATGATTCATGGCTTAAATTAAACTCTTCAAAATGAATACAACCATTAAAGAACAACAAAATGCTAGTGTTACTAATTTTTCCCAATAGTCTCTCAATTAGTAATTTTTAAATATTTTTGATTAATTTGTTTTTCATTAATTCAAATATTCTATAAGCTGATTGGTAGGTTCTTGGACAGTCCCCATTCTGCACCCCAACCTCATCGACATTATCTCGCTTTCCCTCCTAAGGATGGTGCGCTATTAGATTCCTCTTCAATTCTTCATATCTTCTACTTCCTCTTACTCAATCCAGAATTCCTATCCTCTTCCACGCTTCCCCAGTGTACTACCCTCTATCATTCTCTTCAACATGCCATCTCCTCTCAAAACCTCCTCCATCCATCACTTCTGCCTTCTCCGAACCTCTGCCACAAGCTTCCTCTCCGACCATATCCAGTACCTCCTCGTTCGTCTTCCTCGCCATCCAGCTAACCTCCATCCTTCTCCAAACTCATATTTCAAACGCCTCAAGTCTACGCACATCCTCCCGTCGCAATGACCAAGTTTCCGACCCATATAGCACCACGCTCCAAATTAAAGTTTTCACTAGTCTCTTCTTTACGTCTCTTCTCAGACCCCCCCCATCAATTCCCTTCTCTTCAAAAATGCATCTTTAGCTAGCGCAACTCTGCATCTGATGTCCTTACCACTAAACCCATTCTCCTCCAAAATACTACCCAGATACGTAAACTGCTTGACCTGCTCTATCTTCTGCCCTTACGGTGGGAGACCCTTATATTCAGCCCCGCCTTCTTACTTCTACAAAATCTCATAACTTTCGTTTTCTTGTGGATGATCTACATCCCAAACTTTTCACATTGCACCTCTAACGCATTCACCATTGACTGTAACCCATTTGCAGACTGACTACCCAATGCTTGATCATCTGCAAATCTCACTGATTTTATCAGCTCCCCTCCTACCTTTATTCCTAACTCCTCCTCCCCCCATGCCTCCCTTACCATTTCTTCTGATTACACGTTAAAAAGCAACGGCGATAGTGGGCACCCCTTCCACACTCCCCGTCCTATTGTGGTCCATCCCGATTCGCCATCGGCTACCGTAACCTGCGCCGTCTGGTTCATATACAAATTCTGAATCAGACGCTTGTCCCTCCAATCGACCCCTAATTTCTTCAACACGCCCATTAATTTCGTCCATTCCATCCGATTAGACGCCTTCTCGAAATCTACGAAGCATGCAAAAACATCCTACCCATACTCTAGGTTTCTTTCTACTAGCGTCCTCATCACCGCTATAGCGTCTCGCGTTCCCGTCCCTCTCCTTAACCCGAACTCGTCGTCACCCAGGTATTCATTTGCCTTCTTCTCTAGCCTTCTGTTTATAATTCTCAGAACTACTTTGGCCGCGTGGAATATTAAGCTTATTGTCCTATAGTCTTCGGACGTTTTTGCCTTACTCTTATTTGGTATAGGAATTAGTACAGTCTTCGCGAAGTCTTCCGGCCACACTCCATCCTCATAAATCCTACGAATAAGCGAAAAACGCTTCCTCTTCCGTTCTTCCCCATGCTCTTTAAAAACTCTGCAGGTATGTCTTCTATTCCCACTACCTTATTCCTTTTCATGTCTCGTAGAGCTCTTACGATTAAGCTATCTAGGATACTTGGTCCGATGCCATCTCTGTCGATATCGTCTTCCCTTTCTATATCTAATATATTGGGCCATATTTCTTTACCATACAGCTCTTCAGCATACTCCTTCCACCTCTCCTGGATCTCTTTCGGTCTACGATCACCTTTCCCAACTTGTCTGTTATCGTTGTAATTCCCCTTCCCTTATTACCACACGCCAGTTCCTTTATTTTCCGATATAATGCATCTGTTCTTCCCTCTTTTTGGTACTTCTCTAACGCGCCGATCTGTTCTCTCCACCACGCCTCTCTCGCCTTCTTTGTTTCTCTTCTAAGCCTGTTATTAAATTCTCGGTATTTTCTCTTACCTAGCTCTGAGTTTACGCTCTTCCATTTCCTTCTCTCCTCCATCTCCCTTATCATCTCCTTCGTGATCCACGGTTTTCAAATTTTAGTTGCACTTACTACGCCTACCGTTGCTTTCGCCGCTTCTACAATTCCATTTTTCCAACTTCCCCATTCATCTTCCAGTGATCTAACTCCATGATCCTCACCCATTATCTAATCCACCTTATCTCGATATTTCTTCATTGCCCCAGTTAATGCCTCCGTGTTCCACTTTCGTACCCTCCTTCCCATTCTTATCTTTTTCAGTTTTATCTGACATTTAATGACTAATAAGTTGTGGTCTCTGTCTACATCAGCTCCTGGATAAGTATGCAAGTTTTTAACACTATTCTTGTATCTGTGACGAACCATTACATAATCTATCTGGAACCTATCTGTGTCTCCCGGCTTCTTCCAAGTGTACCTACGACGAGGATGACGTCAGAACTATGTATTTGTAATTACCAGGTTATTTCTATGGCAAAACTCCACAGCTTTCTCGCCGCGGTCGTTTCTCCTTCCTAGCCCGTAATCGTCCACCTCCCGGCCATCTCTTCGTTCACCCACCACCGCGTTCCATATCCGCATCACTACTAAGTGCTTAATCCCAGGTATCCTACCAATTATTTCCTCTAGCTGATCGTATACCCCATCTCCCTCCTCCTCTTTATGATAAGAGGTAGGCATATAAACCTGGATTATAACTAAATTCGATGGTTCTGCATTTAGTTTCACAACTATTATCTTATCACTCACCTGTTCTGCATACACTACTTTTCTACCTAGTTTCCTATTCATTACGAATACAACCCCGCGCTGACTTTCATTCTCTCCACTATAAATTACTCTATAGTCGTCGCTCCAGTAGTCCCCGTCATCCTTCCATCTTACTTCACCCAGACCCATGATGTCTATACCCACCCTCTCCATTTCTTGTTTTTTATTCTCTAGCTTCCCCGTCCTCAGCATAGTCCTAACATGTTACGTGCCTATTCTGATAGTTTCCTTCCTCTTTATCTTATTTTCCTCTGCTGCTACTACGTCTGAGCAAGGATTTCGTGTGATGACGACCGTAGGGGCCTTCCTCCCACCGCTGCCGAGCACGACACCCGGCCCTCTGGGCCGAGTCTCGCAGTTGGCAGGATTCATCATCATTCGAGAACTGTCTATAATAGTGGTACTCAATAGTGTTTTTTTACGTGACACCATCACCTCAGAGGCCACCCCACTGGGGTCAGACGCCTTTTGCATTTGCCTCACTGAGGTACAGACGCTGCGCGGACTACCATTCGTCTGTCCCCTAACCTTCGAGCAATCTGGCATGGGTGACATTACCAGGAGCATTGCTCCCAACGGTGCAGCTCTATGGGTCATCGGAACACGCAAGCCCTTCCACCACGACAAGGTTGTAGTCCAAGAGAAGTTATGATGCATAAAAAATAAACTTTCTTTACTCCATTTTTTTATTCATAGTCGAGAAATATTACTTCTATCGCTTTACTTAAATTTTCCCAATTACCAGGAAATAATTTCTCCTAGGGAATTGAATGGTGATAAAATTAAGGCACTAATCCATCTCGGTTTATGAGTCATAAGCAGATAGCTACAGGGATTCAAGTCAAAACGTAATTACAACTATACACTACCCTTCAAACCACTGTGGAGGCGCGTGGCAGGGGGTGTTAGGAAACCTGCCATGAATGAGGAGGGAATAGGGAAAAGGCTGGGGGAGAATAGTGGAGAATTAAACTTTTTTATACTCTGGGATTGTTTCCCTAGAGCATCAATAAGATATAATGAAATAGCAGCGAGGTAATTAACAAATGATTTTGTGCAAATCAGAAAATAAATGGAGCTTAATAACAAAGAAAAAGATAGGCAAAAACGACTACCCTCAGGGAAAAACAATCACTGTATATATGATACATTTGAATTAAAAGATAGGTATAGATATGATACAAAATACTCGAAAGGTAAAAAACCTTAAGGTAATGTGATCCTTTGATGCCATTTTAATACGTATGTGTTTTGAAAAAAAAATTTAAATAGTTAAAACAAACAAATATGAATGAACCACGAAAAAAAATTTTTTTGTCGAGAAAAATATTAGTAATGAAAATTCAATACTGTACAGGCTAAGCTATTCAGAAAAAAATTCTTATATAAAATACCGTACAATTTAGATTGAAGATTGTTAACGAACGAGATTTCCTCAAATCAATTGGAATAGAATTTTAGAGTTGTGAGGCGGCCACAACAAACAACTTGTGAAAGTCCGTGGTTCGGTGGGTCGAAAGTAGGTTTTTAGGTTCTGTTCTAGCAACCATTGCATGATTAGTAGTTCTTTTAGGAAACATATCAATTAGGTAGGAGTGTTTGTTGCTGGCAAAGATAGAAAAAAGAAATGCTACAAGTAGGTATTTACGACGTGAGCTGGTATTCAACCAACCAAGTTCTTATAATAGGGGGTGATGTGTTCATATTTGCGAAGATTTAAAATGTACCAAACGCTTGAATTTCGGAGACGCTGTAGCTTAAAGTTCTGCTCAGCCGTTAAATCATTATAAACGAGACAGCAGTAATCAAAATTAGTTCAGTAACAAAAAATCAAAATTAAACCAACAGTTGACGGGTGTAACGGCAGCAGGTTTTTATTCGTCTTAAGTTAGAAAAGCGTACTATTGATTTTATTTGAAATATTTAAAATATGATTGTTCCATGACAAGTTGTCATTGAGAATTATACCTAGGTTGCGCACAGTTTTGGAAAAAGGCAGCTCAAAGGAAAGGACAGAGATGAGTTGTAAGTTAACGGTGTGACTTATGTTAGTGTCATGCTGGTTTTGTCATGATCACGTTGGAAAAGGATTTTTTTTGCCTATGAGTTCGGAAGTGAATCTCTCTTATTTTGTCACTTCTGTCAATTCTAGATATATAGCGCGGGGTCAAAATAATATCAACTGTGTCGTACTGAAACATGTATTATCTATGTTATTATTAAGTATGTAGTAAGGAACACTTTATATGATATATTAGAAGTGAAAGTCATGCTAGGAAGACCGAGCAATAAATACGTTCTTTGGATAAAACTGGACGTGAAACAACAGAGTTATTAGGACATGAAAGAATCAGTAGAGGACAGAACTGTGGACAGGGCTGCGGACACTTATTCTCAGAATCGTATAATTTCTTATGTATATTCTAGTTGAGATGAAGGAAATAGGGAGGATACCTACCAATCTGAAGCAACAGTAAGTTTAAAGAAGAAATCACATTTTTACAAGACAAAGATGAGCACATGGAAGTTATCCGGAATACATTCTAAGTACCTCAATCGTTTTGGGTCTTTCCATTATCAATTGACACATTTTCGAAAAAATGGCGTCTCACCATCTCAGATTTCAACGACATTTGGCATGTAGGTAGTGCTTATCCTTGTCAATGTCTCAAATAATCCGTTGACTAAATTTAAAAAAATTGAGAATAGTTAAAAGTACATCATTTCATTTGCAAAATGCAAGCGAAATACTTGAATTTTAAAAATGAAACCCTGAAAAGACTCATGTTTTTTTATTCAATTCCCTTCATCTCCCTCCCATCTTTCACCATCTTATCTCTATTTCTCTATCTTCTACAAGGCATCTGTGACCCTTTAAACATTTTCTGCTTGTTTTCATTACATTCTTAACTTATATATATCATTGTTTAATGAATACTTGAATTATTCAGGCCCATCACTTGTGGCTCTCGAACGTTTTATTTTACATAAATTCCAATCCCTGTATCTCTCCAGCCCCAACAAAACACAACTCAATTCCTTTTTTTCTTGAAAAAAAATCTTAAGCACTTGCTAGATCAGCCCCACCTGATTTTAAAATCCTGTGTCACATGGATTTTTTTAACCCCGAAAAAACATTTTTTACCAAATTTCTCAGATTCTTGGGACATTTCCTCGGCGAAGGCGGGTCAAAATCTATATTTTATTTTTTAATCGTAATCTACTCATGCGTGAATATTAACACGATAAAAAATGGCCTGTTACTTGAAGTCCTTCTAGATTTATTTATTGCCCAAATAAAAAAAACGATATTTTAAACTTTGACTTAAGAGTAGTTGAAGTAGCATTAAAATTTGCAAAAAAATCGTCGTCAAGGTCAATAATATCAAGTATAGTTTTTGTTCTTTCTATTAATACCTTTTTTATATTCGTGCTAAATAGAATAAGTTTCCTGAAGCTTGTACTAATTGGGCGTAAAATGGCGTTTTGTAAGAGTGCAAGTGGTGTACAATTGCCTATACCTCAGGATCATATTTTTTTCCTGTAATTTAGTCAACGGATTATGGGTTACAAGGGTAAGCTCTACCTACATGCCAAATTTCGTTTTAATCTGATATGGCTAGGCAACGATCATTTGTATATTTACAATGGAATGACCCTTTTACAACTATTTTTTTATTTTATTCACGCGCGTGTAGTAGTTCTGTATAGACGCATAAGAGAGATTCACTGACGAGCAAATATGTAAAAAAATTCCTTCTTACTACGCACCATCCACAGCAGCTATAAAAACAGCGAAAATCCTTATCCCTCAGGTCACATAACACTTTTCTTCCTTTACCTCTTCCAGTTAATTTTCCGTACTCCCTCCTTTCGTCATGGATGGTGTATTAACACTCTCAGAAGTATCACTTTTAAAAGTATACTTGGATAATGTTATTCTTTATTTGTACATAACAATTGCAACAATTGTGTATGCTTTAGGTATTAAAAATGTTTTTACGTTCTGAGTGGTAATACGCCAGCTATCTCTGATAGTGCTTATGAGTACAAATTTAAAAAGGAAATGCACTTTGAATTAAACTCAAATCAACAATCTTCAAACTATCTGTCCTTTATATCAGACTAAAGATTTTTTACATGCTACCCAAAGAAATTAGAAGATTTAATCACCCTGGAAAATGTTTAAAGTTGGCAAAATCAAGGCTATTGGCCCCATTGGGCGATTATTTTGGCTAACATATTTGGCCTTAATTAAGAGAAGTGAAACTGTTTATTTATTACGACGTAAAGTAAAATGTGTGTTGTGAATATTAAAATTGTTATAAATTTAAACATTTTGATGATGGTTGCCTCATCTAAGAATCAAACCTAAGTTGAGACAAACTAAAACTTTCACAATAAGATAAGATGTAACCTTAATGGGCCGATGTCGTTGTCGTCGTTTTTGTTGTTGAAAGCAATACATTACGTACTTACTCCCTGCCGCACGCCCTTGTGGCGGCTCTTACGTTAGTATGTAGATAATGTGTTTCGAAGAAAGCGGTCGTCTCTGGCCATGACTCCTAGTTGTGCATGTGTCTTGGGAACGAATTTTGGGGGCGGTGACAACATTTAGGATAACGACTTCCCCCTTGTGCTGGCACAACCAAGGAGAAACTGGTCTAGGACGCCGAATTGTGCATTTGCTGCCATTGGATGGCGAGCTTGATATGCACGGCAGCTGTTTCGCCCATGGCACCAGATAATATAGGGATTAAAACGATAATGGAAATGGTCAAAAATGATAGAGCTCCCAGCGGTTTTGTCCTGTCATTCGGCACCTCAAATCATTTTGGTGCGATGGTACCCAATTTGAGAACTTAAAACTTTGTGGCTATTTATTTTTTTTGCTGACTATTAAGGCTACTAGTGAGAAAGGAACGCGTAAAACTTGAAAACAAGTTGCTGACTGCGATCTAAAATATGTTGGTTTGCCCGCTTCTTTAGTGTCATGCACGTGAAACTCCTCAGCGAGTAGATTCGGAAGTTTTAACAAAAACAGGGCTAATTTGTCAGCACTTGGAATTAATTATTGAATAATTTATTAAAAAAAAGAAAAACCGTTTTGATTGACAACAGTTGTTACTCATATTTTAAGCCTTTCACATTTTCATTCTCAGCAATGAGATCTTTCAGTTTAATTTCTATTAAAAAATAACTTTGAACAAAATAAAAATAGATTTTTAAACTTAAGATGATAGTACGTTTGATAACTCGTTTAACTACACATACACAGTTCTCACACTATATGCGCAAAATTGATCATAATTAATAAAACTGATGATCTCAGGCCTGACCTCGTGGAAATTATGGATATCCATGATGAGAAAACCACCTTTGTTGATCATAATTAGTGAGTAATCAACATCAGTCCCTCTATTGTACTACATCCATTGCTTCCTGGTTTGGTGGAAATATTGCTGACTGCTGCCCAACAATATGATGACAGAACGTAGCTATTCTTAGCTGGTTAAGAGATGAGGTTGCAACGGCTGAAAAAAGGGATTATGAGCAAAAAATATCGACTTTTTTTTGGATTCGAGCATATGCGGTACGAATTTGGCCTGCGTCGAACGAAAACAAGAGTTGGAAAAGCAACAAAATGACCGTAATGCTTCTTTACCTGAAATATTCACTTATATCCTTCTTTTTGGCTACAAATGGAGGAGGTACCTACTACAGCTATAGTAGGTACCTCCTCCATATGGTCAATAAATTATGGTAAATAGTTAATTCAATAAAAGATGTGGAAAGGAAGAAATCTATAAAATAACTGGAGCAAAATAATAAATTTGGCATCCTCCATAAGCATTGTTGGCCTCGCCATGCACAATTTTATGCAAATCACGACAGCTATAGATAAGAAACAACTTTTAAATAAACCCTATGCATGAAATTTTCGTTTTAATATTTGATTGCGTTATTTAGACGATACCTACAAAGAAATATGTATAATTCACCTGGTTATCACCGAGTCGCTCGAGGGAATACTGGAAGTCGGAAGGACGGCTTTCATTTTCGGCTGCTCGTTTCATTTCGTTTCCAAAGACGAGGGTCAAACCGAGAGCGTCCCCAGCGAAGAGTCAAGAGGAGATAAAAATAAAAAAACATGAAAAACCAGTCCGGATAATCAGTAGTTAAACCACCAAATTGCTCTCCTTCATAGCAGAGACCGGGCATTTTGGAAAAAGAACATGGAAGAATGACTTATAAATAAATTTATCCTGAAAGGTTCTCGAAAGACCAATAAAAATTAAATTATTCCGTTGAAACGAGTTAGTGGAAGTTACATAATATAAAATATTTTAGTAGCTGTTCATTAACATTGTCTATTTTTAATTCCTTCATATTGGGTAATGAGTACTTTTTTACATTTTATCACAAAGAAAGAAAGAGATTAAATTAATTAGTTAAAACTTGAGTGTCAATTCCTTGAAATGCCTGTGTCGAAATTATATCGAAGAGTAACGTAATGTTTCTCAGAATATGAGCAACTCAAATATTTACGCTTAAAATTATTAATTTGTATTCGGTGATTCTTCTTCCGCTGTCCCTAGTTTTTCCTGAGCAATCCGCAGGAAAAAGTACAACAGGAAAACGCAAATATATTGATATTCTAAAAAAAGTACTTAGGACAAAAGTAAGAATATGAGCATCCAAAAGCCAAATGTTAACCGAAGAAGCAAATGTTGCCGTGTTTATAGGTGAGTAGTTGTCAGTGATGAAGCTAACGATAAAAATGTCATCGCTAGTAAAAAGCACCAGCCAAGGAAGTATTCTTAAAGATGAGGAAACGCCATAACTCTTCTGCGGAAAATGTGTGGCAATATGTTCACGTCTGTCAGCCTTCTTGTCTGTCCCTTGCCTGTCCGCATTTATGGTAACTTTTTGTGTTCTTTAAGAAGTGTTTTATATTGGACTTGTGAGTAAATAAATGGAAATAATTTACATACTAAACTGTATACGATAACAAGAAACGACAAAGATATGAGTTAAAATACGACAGTTATTTATACTTGTGGCATATCATTTCTTGATAGTGCCCTGTTGTTTTAGATACATACGCATATATTTTGCCTATTATTTTCAGCAATAATTCATTCAAAATTTATTCAGTCGCAAAATGCATTCAATAAGTGAATATTATATCACGCAGTCACGCGCACGATTACACCAAAGTTTTAAAATTTGCTGCAAACAAAGTTTTGACTCTACTGAAAGAGATATAACTCAAATGTCGGTTAGGTGCGTTTGAAATTCGCTCCTCCGAACCATTAGATTTTAAGGCGAATTTTCATTTCGGTCTTCCGCATTGAAAAAGGAATCGTAGCCAAGTCAGGCTATTTTTTTAATTGCAGTTTTCCGCGTCTTGGTGCTAAATTTCAAAATTGCATTTGCGATTAATCTAAGTGTGGCATAATGAGTTGGAGTGGATGGATATGAATTAGACAAACGGGATTACTCCCAAATGTATCGAATTCAAACTAAAAAGAAAAACAATTAATTCAAATCAATGATGAAAATGAGTCACGTCTTGGTCATCTGTTCTTTCGATCTTCTTTATCAGAAACCAGGCTTCAGTTATGCTGGGCTGGCAGGAAAACAAGCAAAAATGTGCGGGAGCAGCGTGTGGGAAAAGGCAAGCAGCCAGAGGCAACGACTTACGTGCGGCGAGAGAGGCAGAAGCGAGTATAGCGTGCTCCACATTAAGTTGACATTATAGGCTCAAATGGACATTCGTTTCCTATGTAAACCTCCGTAAGGCCGGATATGCCATGTTGCCAATAGCAGAAAGAAATTTTAAGGATTGCTATGTAGTATACTAACTGCACATCTAGAAGTCTTCCAATATGCAAAGGTTATTCCTTGGAGTAACTTACTTAAATTTTGCGCGGTGTTGGAAACGGTTGTATGCGTAGCTTTAAGAGAGCTCACGGAGCATAAGTTTGACAATAGCGTTCTCCATAAAGCCAGTACTGTCCGCTAAACGTGGAACGCTATGTAGTAGGGTACCAGGCAGAGGATGCTTGCGTTGCGGTGGCTCCAACCGATCTGCAGGATCTCTCTCGGCAAACGCTCTCACCGTAGGTCACGGGGTAAAAAAAGGTTCACCATTGCCACCCAAAGCAGGAAAATAAGAAATAACAAAAAATTATAAAAAAGAAGTTTTCATTAAGTCAGGAGTTTTCAACCGGTAGGAAATCTCCCCCTTCCCCTCTATAGTGAATGTTAGGTTTTTTGGGGTCTAGGGGGAATTGGGACAACTATTCAGCAAAGTGTGATGTTCTGTAGATTATGTAAAGTTTGAAAAAAAAATTATTTTATTTTAACTTATTCAGTGGCATTCAATAGTTTATTAAATTAGTAGCTTCATATTAAAATCGATTCTTAAACAAGCACATTATTTATATTTGAGGAATTACTATTTAAAAATTTATTTTGGGAAGGGGAAATGATACTTTGAACTATGGCGAAAGGATGTAAATGAGCAAAGAAATGTTGAGTAATCCTACTTTAAAATGAACAAGTAAAAGTGAGAATAAAATAGTGCGGGGTGCTGGATTTCCAGGGCCATTATCAGATATATTGGCCCTGGTTTTAATATTTCCCTTTGGTTAAGGTGTTTTTTCCGCCCATGTTTCTGAGTTGGCGTTTGTTTCTCCTTGTAAAATTCACCAAGAGTTCCCAAGACACGGAAATGCTACTTTGGATAGGATCATAGTTTGAAAAAAATAACGGTTAAATTAATCGTTAAAATTTTAGTTAACTATTTAACTTGACCGTTACTTTTTAGAAGAGTTAAATTTTTAATCGTTAAAATTATACATTAACTGATACAAAACTAACTTCAGTTAATTTTTTGTTGTTAATTTTTGGCGAATGTCGAGCTGTTCGAATTTGGGCGCTAAGCTTGCCCTACAGACAAAGGGGAAAATAAAACGGTATCAAAGAATGCAATATTGGTGGATAGTTGTGCAAGAATGCAATGAATAGGCCCAGATGAATACATCCAAACAAAAGCGGAATTGAGTGGAGTAACCGCCAAAGTACAGGGACGCACCCTCAGACGAGAATACCTACACGAGACCACTCGAAGACCATGTCCGCGAGGGCACGAATGCCTTACTCGGCGACGTCGCGTCGTGTCATCAATACTACATAGTTAAACACGAGAAAAGGGGGTCACCAAAAAACCTATGACGGGTAACGAGGGGGACGGGTTCATTCAAAGTAAAATCTGTAAAATGCGCCAGTTTACGTATCATTTACTCGGCGAAATCCCATTGTCAGTGGGGTTGAGTGGAGTGACCGCAAACATTTGTCGACCGGGACTGACGTCCGATACAAATTTTGAAATGAGAATGTTCTAAAATGACTTTCATTGTAAAAGTTAAATACATTACTCTTGAATTTGAAGTATGTATTTATTTTATCCCAAATGCGAAAAATAGCTTTTAATAGTTACTTTTGAAAAGTTTCTTAAAAGTAACTGAAAAAGTAGCTTTTAATGTAAACGTTACTTCTTCTTAACTTTAACTTAAATCAGTTACTTTTTCAGAAAAGTAACTTTTAACTTTAACTAGTTACTTTTTACAGAGATTAACTTTAACCAGTTAATGTTTTGTAACTTTCCCAACTATGGATAGGATATTAATATCCCGAATTCCCATGGTTTATAAATTATGTTTTGGACACGGTTCTCATACTGGCGGGTGGGAAAATTTATCGGAGGAACAGGTTTCTCAATTCCTCATTGGCCGCAAAAAAACTATTCTCTCAGAAGGAATGCATCCCTATGCTAGGTCGTATAGGTGGGACAGAGATACTTTTTCGTGTCTCCGGAACTTGTAGTGGCTGTAGAGATAGTCGTGGCTTATTGAGTGCACGTATTAATAATCTTTCAAGTGAGTCGAAAAAAATTCTAAGACTTCATTTTATTGCACTGATGAAAATGGTATAATAATATTATATTATGGATTTTTTCCTTAATTAATGCATGCTATGACTAGAATTTTCAGTGCAAAATTCAAAATGTATGCTTTAAGCATATATTAAAATATGCTTTTTTAAATTTTAAACTCAGCGTGACACCTTGATATTTTTTATAAACTATTATAATAATGTGAAGTGTATTATTTCGCGTTTAGAAGAAAATCTGGACATATCTGATTGAATTATTACGAAATGTATCTCTCATGCCATAAGGCTACGTGTTGAAACAGCATTGAATCGCCAAAAAAAAAACAAACAAATTGGTGCCCAAAATGTAAATGTTTTCACTCATAATATCTAATTGTAAGTATCACTTATAAGTATATGTATGAAAAGTTTCACGTAAATCTGTGCATAAACAAAAATAACTCCAGCCACCTTAAACAGTTTCGGTTTTATGCAGGTGTTCTCGATAAAAATGCAGTGGATCTAGCTGAAAAAGCAGTCCCCAGCAGGAACTTTTTAAACCCTTTCCAGACCAATTTATTTATTGGTAAAGGATTTTTCCTTCTTTTCACTAAATAATTGAGGTAAAATAACCTATGCAACACTTGCTCGGGAAAGTGGAGATAGGAAACAGGAAATCTTTCAGAACGAAAATTGTGGAGGGGAAGGATCTGGATGAAGAGAAACGGAGAAAAAAGGGTATTCTCAGAAGGAGAATGAATAAGAGTGAGCCAGGGAATGAAGTATTACTGGCGTTAGAGAAAATAAGGCGAGAAAAGACTTTGAGACCCATTGGTGACTAGCATGAATGTGAAAAATTGAGTTTATAGTAAGATCATTATATTTGTTTTAAGTATTTTTTTAAATTTGCCTATGATTTATGCTTGAACCGAATTCGGCGCATTAGGTATTGGAAAATGAGGTGAGACAGCTCCTTTAAGATCTTTTGAACCGTAAAAATCACCTTAAAACTTAAAAAAAAAAACCATTTGGAATCTCTTGATAGACTAAGAATTGCCAATACACAATTTATTCATCCTTTTATTTTCTCTCCCGAGTACTAGCTTCTTATCTCCACAGTCTATGATTCCCGTCTGACTGCTAAATACTACCTGAAAGACCGCAAAAGATTTAAGGTGCCCTGTGACCGTTTAAAGATCATTGCGAAACTTTCCAAGGTTTTAGGTGATAAGTCGAAGAACATCGTTTACGTTCTCAAGTTCCTCGGTTAGGCCAATATTTTATATGAAATATTTAGTTTTAGTTTTTACATTGTATCCTTTATGATCAATGATATTCACAACACAAAATATAAATACTGTGTCCTAAAATATGCTTATTTATATTTTTAGAATACCTATCTTTGTCTAGATGAGGTATCACCTACCTCAGATGTCGATGTATATAACTAAAAACAATCCTACCTGCGATTTCAGTTCTAATTCCATACCCTAATAATATCGGTCAACACGAGTGAATTGCATATACAAATAGATCTTTCACTGGTCAGAGTTGTAAGAAGAATATTTTTAGGTCTTATTTCTTAGGTCGGTTTTCAACCAAATTCTAAGAGACAAATGGATACTGTCGACTTGCATATCTTAATCAATTCGTTTCTATAGTTTCTATTCCCTGGATCCTACTTTCTTCATCACTTTCTCCCCTCAGGCCAATTTTCTATTGGGAAGAATTTTCTACAACTGAGCTTCGGGACGTTGTGAACGGGAAGCGACTTTGCGCTTAGACTGGGATTGCCTGAATCTGAATTAAATTTCCACTGAGAAATATCGATCAGAGCATTTAGAAATATAATTTATCTCTGAATAGTATTAGTAATTTCTTAAATGGTATCTTCTTTTAACGTTGAGAATCCAAGAATATGCACTATTTATGTGCTTATTTGAGGATATTGCTTAAGCAGTTGGGTTGATATATGTAAGTAATGAAGGTGAAGTCGTTAAGATTGTCAACTATGGTCATCTACTCCATTAAGACTAGGCTAGCCGGTTGGTAAGGGAAGGATTTTCTTTGAATTGGATGAAGGGTGGAGAGAAACCCGACTTCGGCGTTGGCTTACTCTTACGAACGACACAGATGTGCCCTCAGTTAAACATCGTTTGACGGACAGAGTGCCTACTATACATCTTCAGTCTATCCTGCGAGCCACCGCAGAGGCGTGTGGCATGTGGTGTTAGAACACCAGCCATGGAAGAGGAGGGAATAGGGAAAAGGAGGGGGAAGAGGGCAGAAGTGAATTATTGTTTTTTGTCAGTGCCGAGCTGTTTTTGTTATTATAAATGATAGTGTATGGAAAAAATGATTTTTTTACGTATCAGGTCGGCAGTGTATCTCTCTAATTTTTCACTTCAATCAGCTCTAGAGATCTAGCGCAGGGTCAAAATAACATTCTTCGTGCCGTACTGAAACTCGCCTGATCTGAATTTTTCAAGTAATTTCAAGTAATAAAATTATTCTAAGCCGAGTGTGTATCCTCCGATTCTCTAACGGCTCCCAACCTAGTCCTTCCATCAGCTTTGTAACACTTTCTGTCCGCTCGTAGCAATTATTAACGAACTCTACTTGAATTGCTCTCTCCAAGGAATGAAAGTAGTAATCAGGATTCCTCTTGACACTCTCTACCGAATCCGAGATCCAAACCCAGGCCCTCATGATGGGAAGTTAGTACTCGAGCCACCAAACAAACCCAGTCCTGCTGAGCCCGCTGAAGCTCCTGGAACTGAAAATGTCAATAGTATTGGCATTAGTAAGGGCCAGAAAAAGGAGCACGGGTCTATTTCCGCCTCAAATTACAATTTTCCTGGGACAATAGCTATCTTCAGATTTATAAACTTGCTTGACTTGCGGTGCTTTCTTAAAACTTTCACCTGTCAGAGATTTTATCTCGTCAATTCATGGGAAAATTTTCCCTGCTATCGACGAAAGCATAATCAATAGTATCGTTATATTACAGCCTAGTAAATTATGATGAGAGTACATTTATTTATTTGTAACTCCATACACGTTAAAAGGTTAAGGAAAGTGCTCCAAAATCTGGAATTAACTTCCCTCGACTCTTTCTATGTAAACTTTATCTCTCGATCTTCATAACCTACATCGCAATACCCTTTTTCTTCCCCCATCCTTGTGAATCCCTCTTGAAACGCCTGTATTGACATGAAAGGGTATTTTCAAGTTTATATACATTTTTGTCACACAGCTATATACTTTGTTTCTTTACGTAAATATAGAGGAAGCAATTGGTTTCCAAAGCATATACATCTTAGTAGTTATTGCAACATCGGCAGGGAACTAAGTAGCTTGAAGAAGATTTAGTGCATTTTAAATTTATTAAGATATCATCGCCACCATCAAATGATCTGCTTAGTGTAGTTAGGTTCTTTGCCAGCCAAATTTTTAAGAATTAATGACGGAAAGTGTTGTTTGGGGCGTCGTAAGCGGGGATCGTGTTTTGTAGTGGCTATATTGTTGGCCATCCATCCCTAGGACCAGAGTGCGAAGTCCAACTGTGGCAGAGATATATCGTTAGTATCCCGATCGTTAATTAAGTGTTACATGCAGAGCACTTCAAGTGCAGTACTCAGAATTTCGGACGAAACGCTTTACCGTGGACTTATTGACGTCTTGCATTAAAGGTAGGCTGATGCCAACGATGGATTTCTCTACACCTTTTCTCCATTTTCCAAAGAGCTGCTGAAGAGAGAAGGAAATCAAATGGACGGTGAGAGTCAACAACGAAAAAGTTCTACAAGTGGTAGAGGAGTTATTTATTGTTAGAGGAGTTATATATTGAATTAAAATTCTTCAAAGCCGACGAGAAAAAAAGTAGGAATGCAGGAAGTACCGAAGCAGCGCTCCGGCTGAAATTAAGCCCTATTGCCGAGGAGGATCAAGGATTGAATGCATCAAGCAAATTGTGAGGTATGCTAAATTAAGACTCGATGACAGAACAAACCGTTAGTATGAATGATAATGGATTGGAGAACTGCGACAAACTATTCTCCGGACTTATAAATGCTGTGGATGGGTGCTTTCCATTCAGCTAGCGCAGGCCAGCGCACATAAGACAAGGCTGATGGAGCGGAACTGTGCTAGAAGTACCGAAAATACGCCACGAAATTCGAAAAGTAAGGTTGATAGAGTACTCCTTCTTGAACATTCAATTCATGATTTAGAGAACACAATATCTAATAATAAACTAAATAATTAAGTAGAAAGTTGAATTGACGTTAATTTCGCTAAATTAAGACCTTTGGCTGCTTGTGACAACAACTGACCTCGTTACAATTGAAGTCGCGATATAAATTCATTAACAAAATAGTCATTAACAGTATTACCATGTAAAATCACGCAGCCGAAACTAGCCTCAAATACGTTTTGAAGTGCGCGGTCATCTGAAAAAAGCGAATGGAAAACGAGAACAAGGAGGAATGGAAGCACCCGTTGATGGACACTGACAAACCCCTGGGAAAATTCCACGAGCAACGAGCTAAATTATTACTTCAATTCTCATCGCCATTGGGAATCCCGCTTGGTTTTTAGTTCTATCCGAAGGGCATCTCGTGCGTCGCACGCCTTAAAGAAAAGGAGAGGAGCTTGAGGGAGATCTTTTCGCTTGCACATACACTGTGGCTATAAATCAGCGACGCGACGGGGAAAGGCCGCCCAGCCGAGGCTCCACTGATCGCCCACTCTGAATCGCCTCCTTCCTGCCCATATGCCGCTTTGGATGCATTCACGTGCACGCGGAAATGCTGCACTCCGGCTTAGTTTACGTGCAGGAAGCCAACGGGGAACTTCGCTAGAGCTGCGAATGTCCTTGTGCGAAGCTTAATTGATTTGTTTTGGTCGTTGATGATGGTGGCTCTCTCGTAGCTAAGCTTATTTTCAAACCATATTCATTGGCATCCTGGAGCGTACCCGGAAATAATACCTCTGACCTACTAAACGTTCCCAAATCTAGAAAAAAACCTTTAACTATCTTGTTTAACTTTATATATTAATTATGCAGTTATTATTAAAATTCACAATGGTGTTTCATTTTAATCCACTCCTCCAGACTTTAATACGTGGTAGCGAAACATGTGTATGGCAGGATGAATTTAAGATTAGGCAAAATGCAGCAGGAATGGGGTACCTAAGAAGTTTTTATGGGAAAGCAGGGTGGATAGGGTTAGGAATGAATGAGTCATGATAGAATGTGGGTTAGATGCTCCAGCAATGGATGTATATAAAATGCATGCACTTCGTTTGTTTGGCAATGTTGAGAGAATGGATGAGAGTCCAATAAAGAAATAAGTATATTTATAACAGTGGAGTGAATAGCGTGAGAGAAAGGGGTGGACCGGCAAAATCGCGAGTAAATGTGGTGGATAAGACACTCTTCCTCAACAGGAAAGAGGAGGAATAATAGGAATTTGATGAATAGGAGAGCGTGTATGAAACAATGCATTTATGCGAGAGAAACAAAAGAGATGATTGAAAAGTTGTCGAGTTTTCCACCGGATAAGTTTCTCCATTTATTTCCAACTTTTCGACAGGCCCATCGTCATCAAGGAACCTATAATCCCATTGGCGAGTCGCCTGTGAAAGCATCGGAAAGCAATGGAGAACCTTACCGGGTGGAAAATTCGAGAGCTTCTCAGCATTACGGAGGAAATTATTGAAAGAGACAGTTTCCTTGACCCAGCAGCAACAACTAATATTAAGTTCTTTGACTTTGCCTACCCTGAAAGTGTATGACGTGATGGATATGCATACATACACGACGAAGCCATGGTATATGGATGGCATGCAATGTGACGGACTCTCAGGTATTGTACTTCTTCCGTTGAATGGGGTCAAGGCTGGGCTTCTCTCCACCATTCCCCAATTGCCAAACAGCCCTTCCCTTACCAAAATACCCACTTGCGTGGCATAAATGACCTAGTTATCGTTCAACCCCCCATAATTAGGAAAACCTCACTAAATGCACACCTCATACATATGTTGTCGCGCGCTCGATGGCCCCGTGTTTTTCACGGGAACCCGAACACGGACTATGGGTCCTTGCCCTTGGCTGTCGAGAAACGAATAGTCATCCATAGGTATTGAGGGGAATGTTATTCAATTCAAAATCAAGTACTTGAGAGGAAAATGATTTAATGTATTTCAAATCTATTGAAGGCAAGAATAAAACAGTACACAAGAACCAACATGTGCGTCAGAATAGCCCAACAAGTATATTACCACGGCTCGGGAAGGAGAGAAGCTCTAGATATGGCACGGATGGATGGCGCTGCGTCTGCAAGTGCACGGGCCGCATGGCCCGCGCCTTGACTCCAGTTTCGGCTACATGACTGACCAATTGCTCCAATGCTCCAATGACCAATGCCCCTTTTGCGTATCTCTCCGTGCCATTATATAGGACTAGCCGAGACAAGAATGTTTTCGGCGAGGTGACAACAGATTTGGGGAGGATGGGAAACAGGAAGGTATTGACGTTAGGAAAAGTGAAAGGTCACACTCCCGAGAGGGATAGTTTCACTTGGCTATTCTGAGCTGTTCTTAAAATTGTACAGAAATACACAAGGAAATACCAAGCTAATGCATTCAATAGAAAACTGGAAAATAACAGTCACAAAAATATATAGAAACTCGCCTACCGATTTCCAGGTCACAACAATACTCCCACCTTTATTTAAATTGATCGGTCTCACACGAGATCGATCACATTTCAAAACATCTATGTATATATATTTTTTATACTGAAACACACATAAAAGAGGTAATTTAAATTGCTTAACTTGATCAATGTACATTCATTGTCATATTCCATCATTTTATAAAAAAATGCAATTTCAAATTTCATAAACAACACTTGCACTTCCAAGAGATTTAAAAAAATGAGTCTTTTAAAATGAATGAATATTTCTTCACTAAATTCACAATTGGAATAACTTTAAGCTTCTCTTATTTTTTCTCAGCTCCGTCAATGTTTATTTTTTTACACCGCAACTACTGAACGTTGACGATCAGACTGGATGAAATGTCTTTAGCTTGTCGTCCATCAGAAGAGTATTTAGAGGGAGGGCGATGAAATGGGGGAGGGGGTAGCACACACTACGACACTTTTCACATAGCAATTCACTGATTTTTCCACTTGCATGAAATAGGGGAGGTGGCAGCACACACTTTTCACATTTTACGTAGCCATTCATTGATTTTTCCACTTGCACTCAGTTGACTTGGCGAAACACTTAAATGTAAAACAGTTTGCACTTTTGAAAATGGGGGTGAGATGTAATTTTTAGAGAAATACTCCTAATATTCACTTGCTTTCTCTGGCCGGATTTTTCCTGACGTTACGTTCACCATAAATAAGGAATAGAAACTTAAGACCTTACAATGAATCCTTATTGACGTATCATATTTCTCCTCTAAGTGGCTCTACATTTGCTTTACCAGCACTTCATTTTCCAATGGCATCCTATCCCGTGCCAATTACTTTACCATAGCTATCTTTTAATCGTGAGCAAAACGGCATTTTCAATGAAATTACGCGCCGAAGAACGTGTCGACTTAAAAGAATATACCATACTAGTTGCTTAATATGCAAAGGCATCATGCGACCATTTCACACCGGTTTTTGGCTCAATTCTCGATTTTTGCTTATGGCGGAAATGATTAAAGAGCAATACTAACCTAATAATTTTGATTGGGGCAACATCTACACATTTTAAGGGGGTTTGAGAGCTGGAGGGCTCCAAATGGTGAGGAGGTTCGCACTCGCTCGAGGGGCAGGCGGGGACGGGGAGGGCTCCTGGGCTGGGGAGGACGGGGGAGGACTTCACTTATTGCCCCAAATAACAAAATATCTTAATACCGGCCAATAACACTTTCATTACTCCAATTATAGTCAATATTTCAAATATCTCTGAATCCCATTAATTTCAATGGATCAAATTATTCACCCAAATCCCTAGTTTACGATGATGGTTCGTTTTCTTACTCCTGCTGCAAACTGTTCAATAATCTCTGCGTCGCTGGCTCCGGTGGCGATGTGGAAGGCTGGTCAGTTCTCACCTCCCGTCCGATGTCTGCTGGCTTTCACTGCAATGGTGTCTCTGGGCTCTTCTGCCGCTAACTCAGTCTGCCTTCTCGTGCTCAGCTACTCCGGTGACGAAAGTGGAAGATACATCGCCGTCGCGCTGTCTCTGCATCGCCTCCGGCTGTAGTGGTGTTGGTCTCTGCTCGACCAATGTCTGCATTCGCCTGCTTGTCTGCTTCCCGTGTCTCCAACGTCCGTGCTGCTTTCGCTGCTATTTCGGGTTCAAACTCTCGAAAGTTTTTCCGTTACATTCAAAATATATTCTGAAATCGTACTCGCCAAACGCGTCCACCGTTAATATCTAGCTTCGCTTCCCGAGAAAAATATGTATTATATCTACCGGCCCATACATTAGAAATGAAATTATTTTGTAACCATTTAAATCGTTACGAATAAATAAAGAATTTAAAGACGCACATAAAAAAGACTAAAGGGTGACTATTGTTCTGACAACTGTAAGGTGCTCCATATGGAGTCCTACATACCTAGGCAGTTATCCCACAAATTTGAGATACATTTGCCAACACCACCCGTGAAGGAGGGTGACAAAAGCGATCCCACCGCTGCCACCAAATGTTGTCGCGCGCTCGATGGCCCCGTGTTTTTCACGGGAACCCGAACACGGACTATGGGTCCTTGCCCTTGGCTGTCGAGAAACGAATAGTCATCCATAGGTATTGAGGGGAATGTTATTCAATTCAAAATCAAGTACTTGAGAGGAAAATGATTTAATGTATTTCAAATCTATTGAAGGCAAGAATAAAACAGTACACAAGAACCAACATGTGCGTCAGAATAGCCCAACAAGTATATTACCACGGCTCGGGAAGGAGAGAAGCTCTAGATATGGCACGGATGGATGGCGCTGCGTCTGCAAGTGCACGGGCCGCATGGCCCGCGCCTTGACTCCAGTTTCGGCTACATGACTGACCAATTGCTCCAATGCTCCAATGACCAATGCCCCTTTTGCGTATCTCTCCGTGCCATTATATAGGACTAGCCGAGACAAGAATGTTTTCGGCGAGGTGACAACAGATTTGGGGAGGATGGGAAACAGGAAGGTATTGACGTTAGGAAAAGTGAAAGGTCACACTCCCGAGAGGGATAGTTTCACTTGGCTATTCTGAGCTGTTCTTAAAACTGTACAGAGGTATACACGGAAATACAAAGCATATGCATTCAAGAGAAAACTGGAGGGTGGATAGCGAGGCGCTTCGGTAGCACGGGCCCCATGGCCCGCGCTTCGACTCCCACTGACGGCTACATTGTGACTGTACCGTCAGTGAATGGTTGCAGAGTAACCATTAGTCGATCACTGTCCGACTGGCTGCCGGACGAGTGTCGAGTGTACTCCCAGATAGCGTCTCCACCGTGCCATTATATAGGAAAGGTGAAACTAGGATGTTTTCGACAAAATGGCAAGGGTGGGAGGGGAAGAAGAGGAGGAAGGTGAGCCGTTCTCGAAAGGGAAAGGTACAGTTCCCGAGGTATAGTTTGACATAGCTGGCTATTCTGAGACGTCACACAACAACACATTTATGCATATTTTGGGAAATGGAATTCTTCCATTTCCGGATCATTACATTACTCCCTTCTTTCTCAAAATTGATCGGTCTCTAACGAGATCGATCACATTTATAAAAAACAAAGAAAATCAATTTAAAAAAACCTGTAACCAATAACATTTCATAATTTCACTAAATTTTCTTATTGAATACTTCACTAGTATTCATATACATTTAGTAGCATTTATTGCATTGCAATATTGGATATCAAAGTTAGAATTAATGCACAGATTTCTTGCATAAAATTGAAAAAATATTTGACAATGACAAAATTATAAAGTCCTTGTAGATGCCTTATACATATATACATATATACATTCATATTCAAAATATCTCTGCTAGTTCAAATGTTCCCTAGATACCTCCGGTGCTGTTTTTAAGTCCATTGTTTTTTCCACAGATCCGAAGTTACTATTCCTCGCCGTAGTGAATATAAGTTCACTGTTTTCTTGAGGAATTTGTAGGGGGGGAATAATATGAGGACAGCATGTACACACTTTGTCACTTTTCACTATACACATCACCAATTTGTTTTTCACCATCACCAGTTTGTGATACCTTTCAGAGAAGATCACTTTTTTACACTATTCATGATACTTGACACTGAATAAAAGAAACAAGGATGTGTGTTACTGATTACATATATTTTCCTAGCCGGCGTTTTACCTATGTTACGTAATCTCATAATAAGGAATATTAACTAAAATCGACCAGTCTATCCATATTTACGTTACAATTTTCTACTTGCGACTTTTGTCTGCCATAGTGTATACTCTCATCAGACTTATGGCTTTAATTTATCCTTTATTCTCCCTCTTTACTGTAAAACGTAGCCCATTGTACGTTTAACACCCGTATAACCATCTTTTAAAATCCATAATACTCTTGGGAACTATCACTTGTTCCTGTCCCTTTGTTAATTTTCTTAATCAGTTTCCCTCTTGATTAACATAAAAATTAACTAATCTCCCCTCTCTCTTATTCTCTCTAGAACGTTTTTTTCCACCTGGGATCATTTTCCTGCTCGTCCCGTATCAATGGTTCATTCCCCAGAAATTCAAACGGAGGCTTAATGACTACCAACGGGTTATGAGACAGTGCATCTGCATTTAGTGTTTTTCCGGACATGTGTGGGTCCGAAAAATCGTAATCGCTCAAGACCAGCGCATCAAGCGTGAAGATCGGTCCTTCAGCGAAAATAACAATTTTAATTGCCTATGATCCGCAATCACATTAAGGCCCTACCGTTAAATAAGCATCGAAATACTTTATTTTGAACACTAGCAAGAGGCATTCCCTTACGTGGCGCTGTAGTTTCACCCCGCCTTGTTTAATTGCCGGCTGGCGCAAGTGACTACATATTCGCATGTGGCATCCTTTTGAGCCAATACTACTCCCAAAACTTCCCATGATGCATCTGCAGAAAAGGTTCATTGAAATCAGGGTACCTAAATACCGGTCCATTACTTAAGAAGTCCCTCAATGTCGCAAACGCAGCGACGGCTTCCTTAGACCATCCCAATTTCAAACCTTTGTTTCAATTTGCTCAATCCCGAATATAACATATATTGGAGACGATTATTAGAGCAACAACTACATATATTTCGCTCGTTACTCGAGTCTGGTTATCTCTTACGGGGTTCAGAGAAAAAAAAGGCCCAGTTTGGTGAGGATTCCCATACTCCTCCGGGGGGCAAGTGAAAACTAAATATCTAATAACCGGCCAAGAAAATTTCCCAAAAAGGCATTGTAATCATATCCTTGATTCTACTGTTAAACGTTCTGATTCAGTGTCATAATCACCAATGTCCTCTGTTGTTGCTGATGATCTTCATTCTTCCTTCCGCCAACTGCTCACACTGCTCCATTGCGTGAATCCGCTGCTCAGGCGAAGTGAAAGTCTCTGCGACGGGTTGTCTCTGCGATGCCTCCGGCACTGATGGCGTTGGTCAGCGGCCGTTGTCCGTCCGAAAATGTGTTTCCTCCAAAATACCGCATTATTATGACAGCTATTTTGATTTCAGTTCTCCTGGAATTCACAGTTACTCGCAAAAATATTTTAGCGAGCAATCGGCACTCGCATCCACCGTTAATAAACAAGCTCCACTTCCCGAGAAAGTGTTTCGTGACAAACCAATAGATTTTTCTGACTATTTAAATTATGCCACGTTAATATACTAAGAATGAAATCTAGAAACGCACATAAAAGGAAAGTCATGTGTGATTATCGTTCCGACGCGTGTAAGGTGATCAGAAATGAGCCTTACACTACCTAGGCAGTATTCCCACAGTCTTTTGGGATGCAATTGCCAATCCCTCCCACATGGGGGGGGTTTAGGCATTTTACAAATCCCACCGCTGCCACCATTGTTATGACCCGGGCCCCCACATATTTGGGAACCCGAGAGCATAATGTTTTACGTGGGTTCTTGCCCTTGGTGTCGGGAAGCGAATAATCACACACAAATATTTAAAGTCTTTTACCCAAACTTTATTTCCATTTAAAATCCCAAAAGAATCAATTCAATGTACAAATAGCAAGTAAAGAATATGTGCGTCTAGAATAGCAGAAAGTGAAAACATTACCAATGTCTCGGGAAGGAGAGGAGCTGCTGGTGATGGCACGGGTGGATAGCGAGGCGCTTCGGTAGCACGGGCCCCATGGCCCGCGCTTCGACTCCCACTGACGGCTACATTGTGACTGTACCGTCAGTGAATGGTTGCAGAGTAACCATTAGTCGATCACTGTCCGACTGGCTGCCGGACGAGTGTCGAGTGTACTCCCAGATAGCGTCTCCACCGTGCCATTATATAGGAAAGGTGAAACTAGGATGTTTTCGACAAAATGGCAAGGGTGGGAGGGGAAGAAGAGGAGGAAGGTGAGCCGTTCTCGAAAGGGAAAGGTACAGTTCCCGAGGTATAGTTTGACATAGCTGGCTATTCTGAGACGTCACACAACAACACATTTATGCATATTTTGGGAAATGGAATTCTTCCATTTCCGGATCATTACACATACGGATATTCTTACTGACGGACGGTATTCAAATCCCGGGAAGATTTGCATGCAACTTTGCTTGGCAGGACCTTACTACACATGAACACTCCGACTTAAGGTGGTTTGTGCGAAATTTCTCCCGAGTAATGATTGAGACTATATTCGAATTTCATATTGTAATTTAAGCCATTACAAGAAGCATTAAGTAAATATTGTGACATTAATGACGCGAAAACGTTTTTTTTAACTACTGAAAATCTCAAAAAAAAAAACAAAATATACACTTAACTAATGTTTTTCAGTCCTTATACTGAAAACGCCTTCACAACCGAAGAGTTTTTTTTGTTGCAATTTTGTAAAATATTCCGCGGTGAATAGTTCATTTATTTTTAAAAACAGTTGATAAAGCATAAAAACTACGCGCTGTTTAATTTATGACGAGATATTTGCGTTAGGCATTCAACATTTTTTAAATCAAGTTTCCCTGTAATGCATTCCCAAGAAAAAGGGCTGGTATTTCTTGGCAAATATCTCGAAAATCATAATGGTTAGTGGCTGGTATTTTTATATCTTTGGAAATATAAGATAGTCGGCCCTGTCGCCACTGCTTTTCATTACCTGTATGGACATGGTGACGTCGGGTATCCAAGCGCCCCATCCCTGGGACCTGCTGTACGCCGACGACGTGCTCAACGCCAAGACACGTCGACCTGAGCTCCAGCACCAAACGCAGCAGTGGGATCACCAGCTGGACGAGAATGGCATGCGACTCAGCACTGAAAAGACCGAATATATGGAATGCGGGACCCAGACCGATGGCACCATCAACATTCGTGGAAGAGATCTGAAGAAGGTCGTCCAGTTCAAATATCTTGGCTCTGTCCTATTGGCTGATGGTGACTGCCTTCCAGATGTCCGGGCAAGAATCAATGCAGCCTGGTTGAAGTGGCGCCAGGTGACTGGGATCCTGTGCGATCGGAAGATGCCCATCCGCCTCAAGTCGAAGATCTACAAGACGGTCGTCCGCCCAGTGGCCCTCTACGGAGCGGAGTGCCGACCCGCCCTCGCCCAGCATGTGCAGGCCATGCACGTCATGGAGATGCGCATGCTCCGGTGGTCGCTCGGCTTGACTCAGATGGACCACGTTTTGAACACGGACATTAGGAAGTGGATGGGTGTGGCGCCGATAGCCGACAAGATGCGCAATTCACGCCTTCGATGGTACGGCCATGTTATGCGAAGTGGCGAAGACTCAGTGGCGAGGACAGCGATGCGACTCGACCCCGGCGGGGCGATGCCGAGAGGAAGACCGAAAAAGCGGTGGATCAATCAACTAACCGAGGACATGAAGACCGTCAACGTTGCCCCAGAAGACGTCTTCGATCGGGCCAAATGGAGACGAGCCTGCCAAGTTGCGGACCCTGCGCCAACGCGGGATTAACGCCAGGACAAAGAAGAAGAAGATAAGATATTTCTCTGCGAGGCAACATTCGTCTTATTTTACATGCAGTGATATCTCGCGCTAGCTACGGACACGGGCATATTTAGGAAATAATTTTTTTTCCAAAATGAGCGTATTTTGTTGGATTTCTATAAATTTATATAACTCTCTGAATATTTGCTCAGTTTCGTGGGAATTTTTAATTAATATATCTGTTTTAAATCATCATTCTACGAAGAAAAATTTGCGCAATCGTGGACTTCTTTCAGATTTTGATACATAACCTTTATCCATGAGACAGAATGTATGCATCAATGTCCTTGCTAAATCTCTAGCTTAAGGACGCCTCTCACATTAGGGAATATTCTTATGTACCACAGCTGTCCGTAAGATGGAGGTTTTACTATTGTAAATACTAGTCAGAATCTGCTGCTTCTGCTACAACTGCTTCTTGGACTGCGTTTTGCCGTATTTTTATTGATGGGAACAGCAGGGATTACTATTTTTATGCCTTATACCTATTAGGGTTAATTAACATTTTACAGCTAAAGAGTGAGTACACACAAAATTCATATTTCCTCTACGTTTCCAACTTTACGTAAACCTACGCTATCCTGGCATAGGGATCGGCATGATGCGGCAGCTGACGTCACGAGGCTAATTCTCTAATTCGACGCCACGGGGTGATGTCACTACTGTACATTTTGGCACAATTCAAAACCCTCATCTTTCGACGTGAACAGCAATGAAATCAAGCACCCTACAGAAGTGGGACCAACAGGCTTTCATTTAAGCTTACAGGATTAAGTTTTCGAGCTAATTAATACAAACTTATTTTTCAAAATATGTAGAATTCCCTTTTACTGTTATCATTATGTTGGTCAATCAATCGCGAAACAGTTAAAACTGTGAATTAGCCCTAAATTTTGAAAGCCGTGAAAAAAGCCGTGAATTAGCCGTTAATTTTGTGTGTATTGTTTGACTGTTAACTTTAATTTGGGTATTATTTTTATGAGAATTTGAGATTGTATTTACACATTTCAGTATTATTTCATTCTGTAAACAAGTCTCGTCGGTGTACTGATAATAAATCTCCAATGTGCTGTTTATAACCCTTTCACTCTGCTCATATAGACTTTTCTCCGAATTATTTCCTTGTCGGATACTTAAAATCCATCCCAACATTAAGGTTTCTGTTGAGAAGGCCGAAAAGATTAAAAAGACGCCGGTATCGACTAGAAGCGAGTGTCGGATGCATTAAAGTCGCTCAAACGCTCAAATTTTTCATTAGATTGACAATAGAAACCTACTGAAATAAAAGTAAATTCTAAGCTTTTATCAAAATAAAAGTCCCATCTGCAAGCGTCAATAATTTACCATAGGAGTAGTAGTAGGATTTCCTTTTCCTTCCCTAACCCTTTTTCCCCATCTACCCTTTCATTTTTATCCCCATCCACCCGGTATCTGTCTCTCTTGCAGTTATCAATCCTCAGATTGGTTTGAAAATAGTCCTCCAATCCTCTCATTTCTGAGCTTTCCTTTTCATTTCTTCATAGGATGTTGCCCCAGCATCCTTCCTCACTTGCGCCAGATATTGTTATCCCTTGGCCTCCCTCTCTATCGTACCCCCTCCACCATTCCCTCTAACCAGGGACCGCTCTAGCAATACAGGCGCCCTAGGCGAATGATGAAAAAGGCGCCTCTAAAAATATTTCGCGCCTTAGGCGCCGATCGCGCTCGTATAATAAATATAAGGTTATTATTCGTATTTGTATTCGTATTCGTATTATTATTATTCGTATTTGTTAACGGGCGCGCCCGCCGGAAGGTTAAGCAGCTAACAAGCCCTTTACTTTATGAAATAGGGCTAGATATGTTATCGAGTTTTAGGGAATAAGGTTGTCGGACTATAGGGTTTACTATTTCCCTCCCCCTTCTTTTTTTCTTTTTTCTCATTTTTTTTTCTCGATTTTTCCCCTTTTTTTCTTTTTTTTTTCTTTTTTTTCTCTTCACTTGTCATTTCGGCGCCCCTCAAATCGCGGCGCCCCATCACTTCGCCTAGTTCACCTATATGGTAGAGCGGGCCCTGCCTCTAACACACTCTTAACTAGACTCCCGTGTCTCAATATATGCCCCACCAATTCTGCTCTTCTTTTCACAAGACTTTTCCATAGTTCATTCCCCTTCTCTCTCACTCACACGAACACCTATTCATTATTAACTCTGTCCATCCAACTGATTCCCATCATTCTTCGATAACACCACACTTCTAAAGCATCCAGTCTTCTTTTTTCTTCCTTCCTTTGCAATAGTCCAGTTTTCACATCCGTATAGAGCAATGCTCCACACGAAAACTTTTATCAATTTTTTCCTTATGTCTAGGCTGACGTTTCTTGCCGTAAAAAGTTTTTTCTTCTTGTTGAAGGCTTAGCCATGGATATTCTATTTCTAATTTATCTTTTGCTTTTTGCGTCACTTGTTATTATTGCCCCCATATATTTGAATTCCTTGACCATTTGTATGTTCTTGCCTTGTATACTTAATTTACAATTAACATATCCCTCTTTTCTACAAACCATTCCCTTAGTTTTTTTATTGTTAATTCTCATATTGTATTCCTTTCCCATTGTATCTTTCATAGTTTTCACTATACTCTGTAGTTCTTCTTCACTTTCTGCTAAGATCTCTATGTCGTCCGCAAATCTTAGCATGTCCACATTAATTCCTTGTATCTTTACCCCTCCACTTATCTTTTGGCGTACCTTTTGAACGGAAATATACCATAGGTATATTTCCATTCAAATGACTCTGCATTAAACTGTAGCAAAATCGTGAAAATGTCGATGTTCGACCTTAAAAACCGTGAATTTGATTTTATTGAATGAGTGGCCTCCCTGTCAATGTATGGATTGAGTATAGAGGGCTCAAATTTTCTAGAATCTATGTAGATAGGTTTGAGACGAGTAAGAGGGAGAAATAGACTCAAGACATTTATGAATTTCATAAATCTTTCCAAGCTTTGAATTCCTTCGTTCTTTTTCAACACCGGTTTTATATAGGAGAGAAAAGCGTGCGAAATTGAGCTTGTATCCACGGCCTTTTTACTGGCCTTCTCTTTGATTGGAGGAAGGCCACGATGCTTCCGTTACGAACCTATAGCATTAGTCTTAAGCAAACAGTTCTCAATCAAATAGGACTTATTATTTAAAGAGTATTCCGGGAGAGTTAAATCACGCATATCACATCCATTGATCGTAGTTTTATCGTTCGAAGTCATGCTAACACTGATAGAAGATAGACAATAAACTTATGCCTTTTAACCATGAGTAACCGAAACCCTGGAGATCGGGAAGACTTTCCCTATTCTTATCAGTGTAAGAGGTGCCATCAGGAATGAAGGTTGATCTAAAACTCCTTTGTGCAAAGGAGTATCTCATTGTAAAAAAAAACAAGTTTTAATTTATTTAAGAACAAATAACCTATTATAAACGAAGTTTTATGAAATAAAGTTAAATTATTATTTGGTTGCTGATGGTGTTATTGTCAATGGAGCTTAATTTCTTGAAAAAAATCAAGTTCTTTCACATTGTAATATGTTCCTAAGGGTTAAATTATATACAACCTCTTCTCTGCTTTTATTCCAGGTAGAACCATCGGTTTCTAGAAGGAGGGTGCCGGGTTCAAATCCGAGTGAATACATCTAACACTCGCCCATTGCAACGAAAAGTATTTGTATTGGATCCTTATCTTTCAACGGAATCACATACTGCAACGGGAAAGAGGCTGGGCCCCCAACCCTTGGAACATACCCTTGGAAATCAGTACTCGGTAAGGAAAAACTCTCGTAATAATTTTAGTGGCATATTATCTATATACTGAGATATTACAGTGTATCGAGATATAATTTCTGTTAAAACACCCTTGAGGCGAAAAATATGGTCGGGATAGACGCAGTGTAAAATTCCAGCGGAACGCATTCATCCATTCTGACCGCCGCTTAGTTTTCCATTTCGTACAAGCATTCCTTTCTGTAGCATGTACCCAATTGATTCCTATATTCTTTTGTGTTTTTTACTTTCAATTCCCGATCAATGTGGTTAATTTATTCTGTTTAGAATGTAGGTACAAATTTCACATTGATTACTGCTTATGATTATGATGAAGCTAATTCAAACTCTGATATGTTATTTCCAACTAGCAAAAACTATCATATCGTTACTATCCCTCTACCAACCGTCCGTTATGGCACAAAGGTGTACGAAAAATAGTTCTACAAGATACAACTCAAGTAGTATCTCTGATATTTCTCAACTAAATCTGATCATCTAATCGATTTTCCAACAGATTTTCTTATTATAACCATTTAACTAATGGTAAAGGTGCACTTTAGTTACACACATACTATTCGCCCTTACGGCGTCAGTTTTCACGTTAAATAAAATTAATTTCAGTAGAACCCCGCTTATTCGGACCCGAATCAACCGGAACCCGGGTTAACCGGAACGGTGGGCGGAAAATCAAAAATTAATAATTTAGACAAAATGCACCGTCGGGCGTTTTACCAACGACGCGCCTAGCTCAACACGGCCGGCGGCCACTGAACTTGGGATTGTTTTGACGGCCTACCCTTCATACCTTATCCACCCGCGTTGGGGGGTGGGTGACTCATCCTGCATTTTTCCTCATTCCTATATTGTACAAACTGTTCAGTCCATCGTGAACTTGCGTTGGTGAATGTTGGGATTTAATCCTGTCCCTGCTTGTGGTTACTTAGTGCCTCAGCGTTATTTTGTTACATTTTTAAGTTTGTCCAGTTCAATTAACGCTCGGTACAATGTCAACTAAGAGAAAACGTGTTGTAGTGAATATAAGTGATAAGTTGGAAGCCATCAGCCGAATAGAAAATGGAGAGATTTTGAGGAAGTTTTCTGCAGACTTTAATGTAGGTACCTCAACAGTCGGTGATTGGGTGAAAAATAAGGATAGTCTTTTACAATATTCCTTAACAGGTTCTGAGAGGAAAACAATGAAAACTTCTGATTTCGAAAAAGTGAACGAATCTTTGTTTTTGTGGTTCAATCAACAAAGAGAGAATGGTGTCCCGATAACTGGCCCTGTTCTTCAGGAAAAGGCTAACCTCTTGTCTGAAATGCTTGGTGATGAAGGAAAAGGGTTTACTGCAAGTAACGGATGGCTTGACAGATTCAAAAACCGATATTGGATTCGTCAGTTGAATTTGTGTGGCAAAAAATTGTCAGCCGATGAAAATGCGGTTGATGTGTTTAAAACAGAATTCGAAGAGATAATCAAAGGGTAAACAAAGGACCAAATTTTTAACGCTGATGAAACAGGGCTGAATTTTAAAATGTTACCCAAGAGGTCTTTAGCACGCATAAAAGAGGATTCTGCTCTTGTACACAAAATGCAAAAAAAAAGAATCACACACTTAACTGTGGCCAACGCATCTGGTAGATTCAGAAAAAGTACAGAAAAAGATTGTAGACTATTTAAAGAAATAACTGTTTTAATGTATATTTGTGGATGTATTATACGTAATTAAATTGACGTTGGGAAAATCCAATACGTATGCGTATTTTTACAAATCTAACCTTAAAAATTGCAAACAATTAATTATCCGGAACGGTCTTGCCTCCATTTTTCCGGTTAAGCGGGGTTCTACTGTACCTGATTTTTTATTTATAATAATATTTTCAATTTTATGATTCTAATAATATAAACAATTATCCGAGTTACACACGCACTTACCCGTGAGTCGTCGCTAGGGCGTGTGGAAGGGGGTCTTACGACGTGAGGCAGGAAAAGAGCGAGAGCATGAATAAGGAATCGGGAATAAAGAATTGAACAAAAAAAGTGCATTTTTGGTGGTTTATTGCAAGGAGGTTAGAAAAGAAATAGATACGACATACCTCTTGATTCTTGAAGCCAATTCCGCCATTGCAGTCGGCACAGTTTAGATGTCCGGCGGTCACGTTCGATTTTCGTCAAATCTAAGTTAAAAACCTCAGACAAGATGTTTTGTGACTGATTTGGCAACACCTACTCGGCACCAAAATCCTTCCCAAGCACCCCTATTCTTGCTTCACTTTCGCCCATGAGCGTTCACGGTCATACCTCCTCCATTTCATTTTAACCTCCTTGGTTTATTGTTTCGCTCTGAGAAATTTCTGCATTGAGATGAGATGTTTGAGTTTTCCAAAAATTATGCTTCCTTCCACGATGACTGGTTCTTTCTGGCTGGAACCGCTGAAATGTTACCTCTTCGTATCTATGTGGTCGTCACGGTATTAGGTGGACGGAAGCTTCCGGTTTGACGGGCTCCTCTTTCTGAAGCTCCCAATTATCTCGTTGTTTCCACGTTTACGAGCACGATACCGCATTTGGCGCAAATATAGCATTCGGTGTGTGGCCAAAATATCACTGATCGGAGGCAGTGCAGTAGAGGAGGGGAACGATTGAAAAATGAACCTTAAAAAATGCGGTTGATTAAACCATGGCTCCTGAATATGAACAGCATTAATTGTTTAATGTTTAGTGTGGAAAGTGCAAGCGCATCTTCCCGCATCCATTGTTGCCTTTTTCAACTCCAATATATTGGGCACTTGAAGGTATGCTTTGTTTTGAAATATATATTTCATATCAATATTTCCCAAACAATGTTGCTGATACCTTTGTTTTCGAGTGCCTATCCGCCAGTGTATGGAGAATGGAATTCAGTTATTTATACCATAATTTCATAATTTTAAAAAAGATTGCCTTAAAATCTACGTTCTTGGTAGATATTTCCCGTGCTTGTGAATCGAACACTAATTAGGTGCACTTAATTTTTTTTTAAATATTGAGTGATCGCTTACATGTCGCTTGTAGTTTTGACTGTACATATTTAAATTTTCGTGAAATGTACAGTGTAAGATATCTTCCGTAAGATGTTGAGCAATCTGGGTATTCGCTAGTCTTGGCATCTTTTATTTGATATAAGGTAATCGAAGCTTCGACAATTCATGAACCGTTCGTGAGCCGATCATTAAGAGAGGGAAACGGAGCTCCCGCCTTTCCACTAAGAGTCACTAAAAAGGTGAGATTACAAAATGACCCTTCGAGGGTTATTTTGTAATCCCTATTAATTGAGAATACATCATAAAATGTAGAAAATTACGTCATTTTTCGTAGTTCAACTCCGCCACCCAGGCGGCGTGCCCATCTTTGGCTCTCAAGTGGTGAACTACCGGTCTATTTATTTAACTCATCCGCACTTTCAACTCTTGATCCGTTTCCTTTGGCTCCGCATTTCATTAGTTCCATCTCACCTGTCGTTAGGAACGTGAAATGGAGCCACCATCGGACCTTGGCCGATTGTGAGCCGATCATTAAGAGAGCAAAACGGATCTCCCGCCTTCCCGCAAAGAGTAATTAAAAAGGTGAGATAACAAAATGACCCCCCTGGTCGTCACCCAAGCACTCGTTTGCTCTCGTACTCAACCTTCAGTCAACAAATGCACCGGCCAGGTTAACTGGGACGTGAAACAGTTGTGCTGCAAGTACTACATGAAGGAATTATGCCCGTTCTACACGAGCGCCTGAGATCATCCGGCTTAGCTCAGCCGATGTGCTCAGCCACGACCGCTTCTTAACGGGAATATTAAGTCGACTGATCGCCACATGGTGGATGGTTTCTGTTGATTTTGATGAATCTTCCTCTTAGAGCATTCCTAAGGCATATTTACTGATACAAATTAAAATTACTGTTAATATTGTACGAAGTATAATTTTACCTGCAGTATTATGTGTCCACTATTGTTTTTTTCTGGAGAAATAGGAGGAAAGGATGAAAAAGTTTCTCAATCGATATCCCAGCAGAAGAAATACCAGTCTGCCTTCAGTTTCAATATCGGTTTGGGGCACATTTTACGCCTACTCATTCTAAATTGAAAGTAATAAGTTTAGACCAGTAAATCAGCCTTTAAGTTGCAAATGGAAAAGGGAATACACATTATTTTCACTTCCACGTAATTTCTGCCACTCTATTTCCTCCTATGATATAATTCTTTTCGATGCACATTCGGGTACGTATTTTTCCCACGAAGGGACGATGCTGAATTTTAGAAAATCTTTTCTCGCCAACATTTTGCATATACAAGAAAACAAAAAAGCACTTATATTTCATTAATAAACAACATCATCCAACGAGTTGGTGTTGGCAAGAAAACAAAACCTGGTTGTTCACGAAATAAGAATCTTAAATTTTTTTGAAGTGAAAACTTCTTATGTCGCGTTGAGCACTTTTGTAGATGGGTAAAAGACATTGGACTCGCGTCACCGTCACCGTCACCGCTACTACATATATGTATAATTATGTATATTCTGTATATACACAGTATACTCGCTATATACACAGTACTTGTGGATGGGTACAAACCATTGGACTCGCATCACCATCACCGTCACCATCACCTCTACTAAATATATGTGTAATTGTATATTCTGTATATACACTTTTGTGGATGGGTAAAAGCCATTGGACTCGCGTCACCGTCAACGTCACTGCTGCTAAATATATGTATAATTGTATATTCTGTATATACACAGTATACTCGCTATATACACAGTTCTTGTGGATGGGTAAAAACCATTGGACTCGCGTCACCGTCACCGTCAAATATACTATATTATAATTTTATTCATATTACATTATATATATCTAATATACGGTTTAGTTCATTCAATTTGGGTTGCTACAAATATTGTGCCGGATAATATAATAGTCCATACTCGTGCAGGAGAGTGTACTCGATACAAGAATAGCGAAGGTTAGTACAATATAACTCAATTTCTTTTAATACGTTCAATTTGAGTAGCTTATTCATATATACATAAACATAAACTTTGCAGACGATAAAAATCTACCATTGATTGAATTTTTAAATAGTGAGTTTGGTTTAACGATGTCTAATGATCGCAATCTTGGCACAACGAAATATAAAACTACTATTGATGCAGTATTTACAAGACATTTAAGCAAATTCGAATCAAAATTATTCGTTTCTTACTTTAGTTACCATAAGCCTATTGTATCAGTTTTAGATATTGCCGATGATGATGGCGGTGATGATGAAAGAGTTGTTGAAATAATGGATGAAAGTTGATTATTCTGAAGTGTACAATTTTTATGTAAAATAATTCTGTACAATAGCGCAATAAATGAATATTTAATTTATTATATACATGAAACTACTTTCTACTGATTAATAAAACACTTCATTAGAAATTATTCCCTACATTCAAAAATGCTCACGTTATTTCAAGTTTTCACTTCTGTCGGCACTCCCGGAGTGCCTCTTTCTTTTTTTAGTTTATCTTTTATTTCATCTAGTCTTTACTTTAGATTTTCAAAGGTGAGTCCAAAAGACAATGGATACCTACACTAAAAATACCATAAAGCACCGTGATGCTTTCGCGCAAAAAAGGGTTGAATGACGCAGCACTTCTAAACTTGGGATGGCCGAATACCCTGAGCTGTTACCCCGAATACCCTTGGCTGAGCCACCATTGCGCTTTAACACGATGGCATCATCCATCAAGTAGGCTGAGCCTAGCTCGTAGAACAGGAATGGCAATAGGAGTTTTCAAAGATTAGACGTCTGTTTATGAACAGAAGCTCAACTCACACATACATGCAGAAACAAGTTCTCCAAGCATTTTTGAGATGTGGTGAAAATAAAAAACTCACACAGATTGTAAATAATAGTCTTTTTAATCAAAATTTACAAATAAATATCCATATATCATCGAAATAAACTCAGAATAATTAGGTACACGCCAAGCATTTGCGAGCATTGGTCGCCAAACTCGCTCTCTCCAAAATGAGTTTTAACAAATATTCTTAAGTTCAAATACCTGAAGTGGAAGACCGTTGAGGCTGTTTCCAGGGTAATGCGAAATAAATAAATAAATAAAAATTGTTATTTAGGTGATATCATCTTCATATACATAATACCCAGCAAGCCACCACAAGGGTGTGTAGCAGGGAGTGAGTTTTCTCCAACATACACTATACCATACCCTAATGAGGTCAATGAAACCACGACCATTAACCCTTTGGGCCGTGAGTTTTTTTTTTCTAGTCATCAGGGAAACTTCATGCCCTCATAGAGCTAACATGCCTCCAGGGAAGATTGCAGTACACCATTAAATGCATTGGAAAGGGAGGTGTGTATGTCTTCCTTTAATACTGCTATAGCTCAAAGTTTAAAAACGTTTATGCACATACGATCATTCCCTGAATGGCCGGGAAGCACGAGAACGTGAATGTACGATTGTACTACTCAAATCGTTAATGCATTAAAGCAAAAACCTGCAAATTCTTGCCAGGAGGCGGTATTTCACCAGCATGCACTACACCATAGGTATACTACCAATGTCAGAGAAACTATTAAGTTCATTATAAATTTACAATCATAATTATATATAATCATAATTAATGTTCATTATAAATTTATAATCAAGATAAAATGGTGAAGTTATTGATAATAACATGGCAATCTGTGCGCAGAAAACCGCGAATATCCTGAATCGCAATCAAGACAAGACTTCGGAAGACTAATGCGCGCGTTGGAGCGTACTCATGCTTCAATACCAGTTACCATAAAATAATAAGTTATTATTGCAATATCGGAAACGATGCCGGGAACTTACGTTCCGTATTAGCGGTTCCCTATTATCTTCATAGGTAGCGCTACCGAGAGTCACGATATCAACTTTGCGTTGTGCTGTACACTCAACCACTGCATCACAACACATTTCAACTTTTTTTCATATCATCCCTGTCAGTTCCAACGCCATTTTGGGGATATTCAACAGATCTTTTATCTTCTCTCGACTTGCGTGCAAACACAACTAGAGTCCAATGTATTCCCTTATCTCGTCCATCATCTTTCCGATTTCTTGCGACGTTAAATAATGTGGAATTGACTCCACAGCCCAATCTTCTAAACGTTCCAAAACCATGAGATACCACAGAGAAGCGTCTCTGGTATTGAAAGTCCTTGACAAGATATCTTTAGACTGAGTCCTCAGATTCAAAGACGCACTCACATCGGGAACAACCCTGAACTTTCTGAAAAACGTGTCAATCAAGGGTTTTATGTTTTGTCTCTCCTCGTTGACGGCCCTAGCCATCAAGTACTCAAGCTCCGTCCTACCGTCGAAGTGACCTCTCAGGACCAAAGTTCTCAGTCCCAAAACTGAATCTTCGAAAAAGCCTTCTTCAGCAAACATGTCCATGGGGCTTTCATCGCTGCCATCCAAACTGGCGTTGGTGACCAAGGTGATCTGACTGACGACTGACTGACTGTCAGCGTGGATGAATTCCCGGTCTTTGGACACAACGTAGAAGGACTGAAAGTGTCTGATGATGGAGAACGGACCCCTCTTGCTGGTCAAATCGTCGCGGGAGACGAAGGCCTTTTCATCCGGGCCCCCTGGGACATGAGCAATACTCACCAACCTGAACTTTGGCTTTGAGTTTTCTCCGTCGGAGCACTTCAGTACGAGGTCCCCGAGTTTTCGCGCCTCGCTGACGTTCACGCCCACTGCAAACGTGCTGCCCCTCTCGACTTCCCGGAGGATCGACTGCGCCGCGACGCAGATATGGAAGTTGAACTGTCGATGCCGCTCGCCCAATCCTTTAGGGGTGCATTTCCTCTTGATCGCCCGACTGGATGCCCTCTGATACTCCGCCGAACGGTCCATCCGCTGAATTGCTGGTTCCTATAATGAATGATTTTGCAATATGGTTAGGGTTGGTAACTATAGCTGCCTTTAGTGAATTAGAATATTAATTAATATGACAGCCTTCTAAACATGATTACCGCCTGGAATCAGCGGTGCTTTCCTTACTCAATGGCGAATCAGTGGGGATTTTGGAAACGGCACTAGAGAGATACCAAACTGAGGGCTAGCTGGGTTCACATGAACGGAATGCGACGCGGAAAGCGGTGCTCGGAAGACGGAAAACGGACAAGCGGAAAAGTGGGAGGGGTTCACATAGACACGGAACGGCGGAAATCGGAAATAAAACATGTTGGGTGTGCGAATTCTCATCTAGTAGAATTCTATGCGATTTACTGAAGAAAAACACCTGATTTTGAAGAAATTGTGTTAAAAATAAATATATAAAAACTATTCAAGAAAATATATCATCCTGATAAGAAGCTTGTTTGAGAGGCAGTTAACTATCTCTCGCCCTTGAATATACTTGTGCATTCGCAGGCAGCGTGATCACGCTGTGGTTAAACAGTAAAAAGCCAAGCTTGAGAGACTTAATCCAACCATAAGTGTACTCAAGGTAAACGAACAGGGCAGCGATTCAAATGCAACGCGAATATTGAAGTCCGTCAATTAACCGGATGGCGATATTTGCCCCTTCGGACAGAAGTTGAGGTAGTTTGATCGAGACATCACTTCGAATAAAATTAATCGAATTTGGCCTCATCATAAATATTAAGATCACATATTTTCACTGATACCATAACATCATCCGCCTGCCGTGCTATATTACAAGATGCTGAACAAAAAACATGCCGCTATACATGGGATACGGCTATTCGCTCCGAAGACACATTATTAAAAAATTGAGGAATTACTGACGCAAAGATAAAACTTTATAGTTCTCCCAGGATGTTCTCTGCTCAGCCTCTCGTGTGCAACCCCCTTCACACCAAACTCCATTATAAGATGTCACATATGATAGGAGGGGATTTCGATGTCATTTCCGACCAAGCACAACATTAATACAAAGCCCACTCACCAGAATCACGAAAAAAGATATACTCACTGACAACGGCAAAGGGTTTCCAAACAAATTTTCCGCAACTAGCTCTTCCCTGTATAGCTCACTGAACCTCACTGACGATATCTTAGAAAACTCTGCCTTGGGATGTGGACGCCTGTGCGCAGTCAATTCATGAACGTAAATATAAGTGATAAGATATACAAGACATATTTATATATCTACCTCTGGAGGCTTCTCAGAACGACAATATTTGAACTTATAAGAAAATGACGCAAACGAAATTCCGAAGGATAATTCTCAGAAAAGAGATTGCTGTCAATGATTCCATTGAGCGTATATATTTTCCATGACGATTTCCACGATTACCAGTCGACTGTTATCTTTCACTTACTCTCGTAGTAATTAAATGAAGAGCCGGATATCGATGATTAAATGTGTATTTCACCTCTAATTTGGTCTACCCGTGGGTAAAATTCACTGATTCAGGTTATCTGGGTGCCCGAAATCGCCAATAGCCATAGCTTTAATTTAACTGACTCTCTCATCTCAAAAGACAATTGAAATAATCTTACGAGTGTATTTGCGCTTAAATTTTTGTAGTTTGCATGTGCTTCTCCCAATACACCCCTAAGGCCTCTATTAGCCGAGGCAACCTGGACACTCCACCGGACGTTCCACCGGTGGAGTGTCTGGTTGCTCGGGTTTACTCCGCCCAGGTCACCGGTGGCGCCACCAGTATAGGTTAAAAAATTACCCAGCACACAGCAGTAGTTAAAATGGTGTTGTCTATCAATTTTGATAATTCTTTCGATAAATCTCTAGGTTTACTCGGTTGTCCTTTATTACTGTTCTTTAGTAAGTTTTCCTTTCTTTGCGTTACGTCACTTGGACAAGCGACACCTTCACCTTCTTGCAAATTGCGATCACCATCTTCATTCACCACCGCCCCCGGCGAAAACATATTAACACACAGAAATTCAATTCACAAGAGCGAACAACTCACCACTAGTTTGGACTGTGAACTGAGATTGTGTGTCTGCCTGAAGCGTCGTGGTCAGGGCAGTATGAGGCGCGCGCATGCAATATTCAGTCACCGGTGGCGCGTCTGGTCGCCTCGGCTAATAGGCTACATATACTCCAATGCCCCGGAACCTTGCTGAGCAACCCAAAGTGGAAGGCGCGGTTGCGGGGCTCAGTCGACTGGTTTCGGTGGAAAGTCTGGTGGCGCGTCTGGTTGCCTCGGCTAATAGGCCTCTAAGGTTGGACAATCAGGCGTCTCGCGCTAGTTGTGGGCTAGCACCAGGCTTTGGCTTATTCGCTCTTGAACATCAGGTTTTCTTCTTTCTTCCGATCTTATGGAATACAATGAATGTTGTATTTTTTATTTTTATGTATGAAAATTGTCTTGTGATTTTATTTACACATTCGTTTTTATATCTGTTGCACACAATTGGCTCAACTTAATTACTACTTACCCTGATACAACTTTATTAATTATTTACCACTAGATATTTATTTGATCACAAGTACATGTAGCGTTCCGTTATAGACTACTGGTCTTTCATTTGAGTTTTATTAATTTATTCATTTAAACATTGAAATACCGGAATCTGAGGAAATTTTGAAATATTTCGCAAAAGTTCTTGCAATTACGACTCGAAAATAACATGCAATGATAAAATTAAAAAAGTTCATTTAGTTGTCTTTCTTAAGATACCTCTCTTGATTTCGCACGACTATTACTTATAATTTAATTTTACAAACAAAAAAAAGTCTGCAAGAGATAAAAATAAACTTTACGTGCATTTGTCATAAATGCTGATGCGAATTATCTGGACTCGAACATGAAACTTATCGTGTGCAAAAAGTTCCTTATTATGTGCAGAAAGGCAGCATTTAATATAAAAATAATCTGCAAAATTGGGAAGTCATTCAAACTCTGATTCTTGAAAAAATTAGGCGTTGCAAAAAAATATTCGACTGAAAATGTTGCAGTTTTCGGCTTATCTTTTCATATATTGCAGGGTACTATGTAGTATTCAGCAATGACGTATTCTCCTTAATGACTAACGATTTTGGACGTAGACTTAGACTGTTTAAAACCCCAGTAACCCCCCGCTATAGAACACAAATACATGAGCAAGAATGTCAGTGCTAAAGCTTGCGTTGATTCCTCCACTGCATTCCTTCTCAGGGAAACTACTTGAGACAGTAAAAAGACAGTCCATTTATGCAAAATTCTCGCTTGAGGACATTTCGCAATTTCTATACTTCTCTTTCAACGCATCTCTGCATTGGCGAGTGGGAATTTTCTTTAAGTCCGCTTTCCCGTCTCATTATATTCTCACGTGCTCGCTTCACTCTTTTCTTCAAAGCTAGGAAAACATCGGCATTGTGAAGTAAGATGTGCTGCATTGGCATTTTGAGCTCTAATTGCCTTTTTTATTCAGCATAATTAATAAGCGTCTAGGAGTTTGCGGTGAGGAGTGTGACCTTATCCGTCATCACATATTTAACCAGTTTCTTCTCCCATTCTTTGGAGAATGTTTTACTTCTCTGGAGGTCTTTTTCAAGCGATTCGAAGGTAAACAATTATTTTGTCAATCACGAAAGGTGAGGATGGAAGAATAAGACGAAGACTGTTGTTGCTGCTTCTGCGCAGTTCTAGTAAATACCGTGACATTTATTTTCAAAACAAATACAAGATCGAATTACCTTGAGGAAAGGGCCAGTCAATAAGGAAGCTGGCATTGACAAGGATTGATGTCGGAGGCAAATTCACTGCCCTGCCTGGTGTCTGTCTAGTTTGGTGATTATGTTAACGTTTGACTCACACCGGTTTCGTCATTGTTTTTCCACCTATATCCATATTTTTTACTCTTGATTATCATTCACAATCATTTTATCTAAAATGTTCATGGAAATTAGCGCAATCACTCCTCTCCAAGAGCTGTGATAACGTTTATCATATTCCCACATCTACATTTGTTTTTGGAGAATTCGCTGAATTCTTTAGTTTGAAGTGCATACTTATCTAGGAACTTCCGGTCATTTCCCGGAAAGGCTTTCAATAGCACAAAGGCACATTCACATGAAGCACGCTATGAACAATGACCTTATCACAATGAATAAAACCAGAGCCAAGAATGAAGTTAGTATTTTTTTCGCGATAGTACGTCGGACTGGATACCAGGAAGTCTCTAAATGTGGTGATGCAATTAGAGTTATCGATTATATTTAGGGTATTTACTCTCTTCAATTTAATTTGTTGGTAACCCTTAGTTAATGGTAATTAATAATTGTGTTTTTCTAGAGATAAGTATTATTTGGTAATTAGGTGAGTTAGTTTTATTTATAAAGTAAAATATTTATGTCATAGTTTCAGCATATTTTATTGCCAAACTATTCTGGTGTAATCCGTAAAAGGACTTACAGTAGAGTGGTGATTGTCTGAGTTCTAAGTCACGTAGGTTTCATATTATCTGAGGTTCTTGTGTTGTGTAACGTGTGGTTCCGCATTATACAGATCCTTATGTTGGGACAGCACCAAGCCAGTTTAGCTGATGAAAACGAACGTCAGAACCAATAAACGTCCCAAATGTAACAAACCAAGGATAAAACATTGCTATTGGCCGTGAAATATTTGAGAACTAAACGTTAGGACAAGCACATGCCAGAAACTAAAATTATTCCCGATTAGCCTTGCTGTAAAGGTTTACGGGAAAATTAATTCCTCACCACTGATCCACAACAGGACAAAGACTCTCCACCCAACAATGGAATCCTTCACTAGGCTGATAGGGATGCCGAAATCTTTCTGTGATTGTTTACAGAATTGGGATTCCGCACCAGGGACAATCACAGAATAGATACACATCACAAATACTCAAAAATCGTCTCAATGAAACACTCAATCAGGAACAACTTCGGGCGGAAAACTTAATGAAAACGTAGCGGTAAGGCCAAAGTTAATAGATAGACGAAACAAAGAATAAACAATAAGTGACGAGGGAGCTAGGTCCGAAATTTCTAACCATGTTGTTGGGTATTCTTGAGGTGACATGGTCTTTGGGAGCACTGAGACTATCCCCATTCTCCCATATCAGCGATAATTCATATTCACCATGGACAAGATAGCACGAAATCAACTATGAAGAACTCTTTTGCTTGAACAGGGATTCAAACCCAGATCCACAGTATTATCTTCAAGAGATTTTATCCTGGGCTTTGGAGCTAGAGCCAAAGCTGGAGCTACCCTGAGTTCCAAATGTTTGTTGGAGCTGGAGCCGGAGCTAGAGTAGGAGCTGGATATTGTATAATTTTCCAGTTCTGGCTCCAACGACAGATTTTTTATAAACATAGTCTACAATGAAGGTATCTACATACTACAATAAAGGCCACTACAAGTCAAGGCCACACTATATTAAAGTTAATATAATTTCTGTTAAAATAACGTGTGCTGAGGATTTTTAAATTACTCCAGAGTGCTTTTGATAGTGTGAAGATGTTGTCCTCTGTATGAAAAATCAAAACGCCAGAGTTACTCCCCTAACTTCTTTCTTGCTTGACGTTTTTTCAAGTGACTTTAATTTATCATTTTTCCATTGAGAAAACGTTAGTAGTAGTAGCAGAAGAATACATTTCGTCCAAAATCCTTATTCGCGTTTACTGTACACTGTAGTGAGTGTATGAGTGCGTGAACCTTGAGGACAAGCTAATGAACGACAGGCTCGAAGTACCAAAATTAAGGGGTGCTTAAATCACCCATTTCCAGATCCGGACTTTTCTATCAATAAATTAAAAATCTCAATTCTGTTGAGAACATCATGATGCCATTCTTATTTTTAAGCGAATTAACGAATCGAGTCTGAGAATCCCCGTGTATAAAGCATGTATGTATGGTGGTAACTTATGCAAAAGAGGTTAAAAGAATAAGGTAGTGTGGAGGAAATTATTTGAAGCAGAGTCAGGTTTGCATGGCTATCACCGACAGTATAATGTTTTTGCTGTGCCTACCCCGGAAGGGAACGGCGTGATAGGTATGTATACATGTAATATACCATTTTTATACATGTGAGATGCCAAAGATGCCATGCCATGCATTACATTTTTAGATTTAGATATCCAAAAGAATAGAGAATGTAAATCAAATTTTCAATACAAATTAAATTTTCCTACGCGTTCCATTATTGCCTGAAGGTTACGTTTTTTGTCAAAGATTGTTCATTTTTTCACCATTGCAACAAATAAATTTACATGGTAAGCAGCATGAGATTTAAATGGGAACTTATACCTAAAGCCTTTATGCCATAGGATAAGTGATAAATAGAGAATTACATTGAAAGTATATTGGGATATTTTCACCCCAACCACTCTATGAGATATTAATTACTTCTGCATTGTAATTGAATTTAAAACATCACATTGAAGGAATACATTTTTATTTTTTCCTCCCTGTTGAAATTCAACGGGTTTAATATTTAAGATAGGTATAACGAGATATTCGTTATGAATGGATTATAGCAAAGCTACGCAGAAAATTCATTCAAGAAAATTCGAGCTATTGTGCAAAACTACTGAGTTCCAAGTACGATTTCTTTAGCAAAGTAGCAGAACCAAATTATTCCAGTGTTGGATTTTGAAACTCGGAGGGCCTCAACATTTCACATGATTGAGCGACTTCTTGCTTAACGTCGATTCTGTGAGCAAGTTACTGCAATATATCCTGTATATTATCAATATTATTCATACCTAAAAATATGATAAAATGTCGAGTCTATATGAAATTATTAAAGATTATTTTAAAAGAAATTAATGCAAATTAATTGACCCAAGGAAAATGTTTTGTATTTTTATATGAAAACACACGTAAATCTTTTCATATGGAAATATTAAAGTAATAATTGTTATTTGAAACCGAAAATATTTACCGGAGCCGGAGTAAGAGCTACGAAATAAACCGGAGCTGAAACTGGAGCCACTCCCCGAGATCTCGGCTCCAGAAGCCCTGGTTTTATCTATTTATTTATTAGTTAATGTTCTCAATTCTGAATTCCATAGACATTTTTAAGTGACTAGTTGCACTCTGAGGGAATTCAGGGGATCTGGGCTCGAAGCCCAGTCTAGGCGAATTATTTTTTTCGGTGAATTCCGAACATTCATGTGTCTATGTTAACTGATGTCTCCGGCGAAAGTGATGCTGATTGGAAAAATATTAACATTGAATCATATCTGCAATGCTGCCATCGTCACGCCCATATCGACATTGTTACGGATCAATGGTCACTTCCACGTAATGTATACTAACCAAGGCCAATATTCCGGGGGGGCCTTACTTATTTAACAATAATCCCTGCTACGGACAAATTCTAATGCCTATTGCTAATTAGACATTTCTAGAGCGCGGAAAAAAGTCCTCAATTTAGCAAAAAAGTCGCCTAAAAATCGAAAATATTTTTGAAAAAAGTCCCTCAAAAGTCAGGTATATTCGTGAAAAAGTTGCTATCTTTAACGTACTAAAAGGAAAAAAGAGCCCAGAGGGTTCATGGGTTTTTAAATTGCAATATGGACTTAAAGAAAGGAAAAACCACAATTAACAAAATATTTTTTTTAATTCTGAATAACACTTCGTTTGATTACCAGTAATTGTGGAAGAAAAATTTTAATCCCTATTATTTTTATAGCTGATAAATATCTAATTACATTTATTAATGATAAAGAAAAATTAAAGTTAAAATATTTGTTTTTGATAACAGATTTTATTTTTTATTGCATCATATAAAATATAGGAAAATATTTACCTAATTTCATTCACTTTCAGTTTCATTGCCTCGACGACGTGTCATAAAGTAGTTGCAGACAAGATTTATTTCCATGTTTTCCATATTGAAAGTTGTGCGACGGTCGCTCAAAATATGTTGGTAAATAAATCGATAATGATCGCTCAACTTCACAGGTTGTCATAGGGACATACCTCAGCGTAGCCACTTCACTTACCTACAGAGAGTTTTTGGAAAATGTTATATGTCTGCCCCTTGAACTCTCCATTGAGAATATGAGCTACATTACTCATCAACTCGAAGCCTTCGTCTTTACTCAAAACCTTACATGTAGGATGGAAGATTCGACGTGTTTGATTTTTTCAACCAAAAAGCCAAAGGATACTGAAATGCACATCAGGTCGAGTGGAAGTGTGCTATCTTCTAGGAGTTCTCGAGCATTTTCTACGCATTCTGCATCAAGTTCAGGGTCAATATTCTGTATAACCGGTAGTAAAAATTTAAAATACAGTTTTCCTTTTAAAAATTTGAACGTGGAGTTGTAGTTATAGTAAAGTAAATTTTAAAATCATAGATCCCAGGAATTTAAGGCTCTGTCCAAGGAAATAGATATTATGGATTTTTTTCGAAAGTTTGATACATTAAAATATTTAATCAGTTACTCTGTTCAATAGAAAATATAAAATACGAAATTTCAAGTTGAAAATTAATAAAACACGCTCCCTGGACTTCAAAACGTATTTCTCTCGTAAATTTAAGAAAAGTAATCAGCTGAGAAAACGTTACTTTCCTGTCAACTCTATCATAGAAATTTATTTTTTTAGTACTAAAACAAGCCATGCCGAGAAAAAATATTTCTTCTGTATTTGTATTAAAGCTGTCCTTATTGCGTACAATAAACTGCCATTAACCGCTTGACAGCAGGAGAGAACAAAGTTTGTTGCGAATCGAAAGCTATTTGTATCATGTATTAAGCGAACTTTCTCGAGGCAGCACACTAAATATTTTAGTGATCTATTTTTGTAACACAATAATTGATACTGCTAAATTTTACTTTGAAATAGTATTATACGAAAGTTTTTAACGCTTCTTTCCTGATTGCAGGTATGTAAAAGCTTTTTAGAGCATTTACTACATAAAAATATTTTAAAACTCATACCTTTTCGTGGAGTATCGGTAAATAAGTTTTCCGAAGAGAACTCTCAGGTGGAACTGTACTCCATACATATTTTTCTACAAATGTTGTGAATACATAGTGTTTTGATTTGTGAGTAGGAATGTTATGGTAGTTTAAGCGAAAAATCACTTCACCTAGAATTTAATGAAATTGACGTCATTTAAAGAAAATAACTCATCTTTAAAATGATATCAAAATATCAACCCCTTGCCGAACTGCTTTTCGAGCAATTTGCTTGCAAATAAAAGCTGTTATACATGCGATAGATTACGGCTGTGCGCTCCAGAGGGAGAGTATTTAAAAAATTAGGAACTTTTAGCACCTAGATTTCGTCAAAAAACTAACGGTATGTAGATTGCATGTTTTCTAGACTATTTATTTAAAAAAAATATATATTGCTCACCACAGTGATTTTTACAGAATCGCAAAAAAACCTGCTGTTTTGAAGGGTTTTCAACCGTACGGCGGGAAAAAATGAGTCAAGTACAGACTTATGTAGATTTATTTATTTAATTACTGAGAATTTTGGTCCAATATAGCTATATCTTTGCACCATTAATGTAACAATATTAATTTCATACTTCCTGCAGTCGCTGAAAGAAAAAAATAAAATTCGAATATGGTCTCCATTATGACTAGGGAACTATCGCGCTCAAACCACCTAAATGCCACAAATATCTCACACTAGTCCAAAGCAAACTCATGGCTGGTGGATGCAAACGATAGCTGGCTATGTGGTGAACTCTGCAAGCTCACGGTTTCCTTTAATTCCTCTTGAGGTTGATGCGATGAGCTGTCAATGTACTGTTTCACATGTGCCTTATTGTCAGATGATATCTTGAAAAATAATGAGAAGCATAATTTATTATCAGAATTACTTATAACTATAGATAAATAAACGATCTACGGCCCGTAAAAGTTGAAAGAACATGTATTCCCCTAGGGCCGTACTCTTTATTGGGCAAAGGATTTTCAACACCCTATCCATCCTTTCCTCCTCCTCCCTCCCCCCTTCCTTTGCCCAATAAAGTGTACGGCCCTGGGGGAATATATGTTCTTTCTACTTATAAATATATTAAAATATGTATAATTTAAGCTATTTTCGAGTGATATTTTGAGTGAATGTATCGATATTTTTTTGTGTTCCTCCGTGCTCCTCTACTATTTCTATGCTGAATTACTTAGAAAAGTATATTTAACGTAATTGAGAAAAAAATCTTGCTTTTCTGAATTGTAGAAGGTTTTAAGTTGAGCTGTGCACCGCGTCGCTGCGGGTGGTTGGCCGGCGGCCGGCCGGCAACTGGGTCGCTTTAACGCTGAAGGAATCCCATTCCGATGGACATACTCGCGTGCTATTGTATGCTTTACATGGTTTTCCATACTTTAAAATTTCATGTTCTAAATCGTAAAATTTTCTCGTGTTGAATGGTCTCCTCTAAATCACCATAAATCTATGAGGGCCGCCTTTCATACTCCTAGCAAGACTACACATGCGTGCATTTAAACAGATACATAACAAATTATGCGAACTCCAACTTGAGCAACTAACTGCGATCAATAAACACTCCCTCAGCAAAATGTTTTTGTATTCTTTTTTCGTGAAGTTTTTTCACCGGTCCTTTCCACCACAAGATTCTGAAAATAGGATTAGGCCGTCGGGCACTGGGCAATAAATGTTCCCCAATACCCTTGTTGCCACTGTACCGCCCGCAAAAGATTTTGCGGACAAATTGGGCTATTCTGTCCGTTTATTGCCCTCCAACGGGGAATACGCAGTCAAGAGCCCATAGGCAAGATAAGAAAAACTACATTCTGGCCACCGGGGGTGCGGGTATCCTGCACGTGCATTATTTTTCTTGGAGAAAAACAGAATGAGGATTACGGTCTCCTCACCATGACCACTGTCGTAGTTTTAGGCATGCTCGCGGCGAGGTCTCCTGACTCGTTTTTGCCCAGTGCTTTGCGTAGTGAACAAGTTTGCTCAGTGCTGTGCAGATTATTCTAAGTCTGTGGTGCTGTGTTAACCCCAAAAGCTTCTCCTGCCCAGAGGAAATAAATGCTTCGTCTGCCTAGCATCTAACTTTCAAGATACGCCCGAATCCAAGAGGTAAGCTTATATTCATTCCTTTTCCAATTTCAGCTTAAAAAGGAGGCCAGTGGATGAATACACGCACTCTTTCGGCATATTCCCCCTTCATTGCTACATAAAGTGTTTCGAGTGTCTTTAGCACATTAGTTACAGTTTGGAAATAAAAAATGGAAGGTCAGTGAGTCAAAATAATTATTAGTTTTTCTCAATAATCAAACTTGCAAAATAGAAATAAGAAATTGTACTTGGGATTCTTTTCCAGATTAGAACGAGGGATGGGAGCAAGCAGGTATTGAAAAAAAAAAAGAAATTCAGAAAAAGTTCAGATCGAGGATCGGGCTAATAATCGACGTGCCAAAGTAGAGCTCCGGAACGCCGAATGATGGGAATACGGCTAAGCGTTTATTTTGCAGATGCCAAGTTGTCAGCTGAAATTACTGGTAAATGCACAACTATGACAAATCAGAGATGACTTTTGTCTCTCAATTACATTTAACTATTACTGATACTGTTTACTGCATTTGAAAAATCAACGAACTGATTTAGGGAATATATGCATGGTAATTTATTCTTAGGCTATTGCAATATCCATTACATGTATCGACGAGAAACTTATAAATCGATTTTCTGTGATTTAAAAGGCATTTTACAGTGGTAACGAGATTAATAATGAGATTAATTACATGTATCGACGAGAAACTTATAAATCGCTTTTCTGTGATTTAAAAGGCATTTTACAGTGGTCACGAGATTAATAATGATGCATTCGCCGAATACTGCATGGAAACAGCAGAGATGTATGTCCAGCTATATGAATGGTATTATATGTTGCCTACGGTGTACAAACTGCTATTACACGGAGCTGCTATTGCCAAAGAATCTCTCCTTCCAATTGGACAGCTGTCAGAAGAAGCACTAGAAGCGAGAAATAAGTATATGAGAAGATTTCGTGAGCACCATACGAGGAAATTTTCAAGGTTGGCAACAAATGATGTTCTACTCCCGAGATTCCTATTGACCTCTGATCCGTACGTATCCATTTTATCAGGGGTACCGAAAAAAAAGAAGTCAGCCTACCAGGTGAAGTTCAAATTTTTCACATTAAATGATTCGTAGAGCGGCAATGAGTCCGATGTAGTGACTTCGGACGATGATTTGAGTTGAATTTCATTTTTATGGAAAATAAAAATGATAACTTTAAAATATACCTACCTATTTTTCTCTTTGTAACCCTTGATTTCAGTATCTGTCAAATTCAACTCATTAAGTACTGGGAAGCCAAAATTACAGAAATTTATGCTTTCTCCGATATGGGTAGCTCGCCGGCTATGCTGATGGTCGGGGGTACGAATCCCTTCAATTACATGGCCGTAGCAGTATCTTGGTTTATTTTAGCACAATTTAGTAATCTGTTTTGTAAAATTATGGTGTCATAGGTTCCAAATATATGGCTATATTTCTGCCAATCCCGATAACTTCTACTGTCAGATTTTCAAAAATTTTTTAAATAATAATACCTTTTTAAATGTTAAAATGCAGAGATACTACAAAAACAAATTCAAAATCAGATTTTGCTGATCAAAAGCATACGGTAACAACCGTTGTAGTTACTAATTAGGGTGAAATCACGATAGTATTAAATTTGGCCAGCTTTTTTCGATTTGGGACCACTGTGCGCCGCCTGGATGGTGGAGTGGAACTACGAAATATTACGTATTTTCCGTATTTCATGACGTATTCTCACAAAAGTGAGATTACAAAATAACCCCCCTAGGTATCGAAAAAAGTAGTTTTGGTGATCAGGTTGGTGTGGTGGCCAGACCACCATGCTCGAATCCAGGCAGTGGCGGTACTTATTCAGAGGAATCACGGCCCTGCGGAAACAGATTGATGTAAAGTTTAGGCGTAGCGAAACTTGCTTGTGAAGAGCATGACGCAAAAGAGGGAAAAGCATACAAGGGATGAGTGGGATAAAGTGGACGAGTCTTCCTCCAGTGATTCTTATGGGAGTCCTTCGTTACCTTTCCCGCTCATTGGCTCTTGATTCACCCTCAGTGGCATTCAATTCTCCACCCATGAATGCCATCAAGTTTCGCTAAGCCTCTACTCCGTCCGTCGGATGGGACGCTAACTAGTTACCAGCGGTACATTTCGACATCTTTGAAAAAAACGAGGCAGCCGTAGCTGAACGGTTAAACAGATTATCTCTCTATTAAGTACTCACTCTGGTGGCAAGGTTATCCAGTGGGTGGAGCGCTAAACTACTTACTGGATGGCACTGGTTGTCCTATTCAAGTAAGGAGGTTAGTAACCTTCTTGTGTTTAAACCTCTGTGGTCTTTTTTCGTGCAGTCCTCTAGGTGCCATCGTTCTTATTCCGCTACTCGCTACTCATAAGAAACTTTTTTTGGCGCTGGAAGATAAACTCTCCCGGGGGATTCCACTCACATTTGGTCTTAGTGCGAGGTACACTGTGTGGGGTTTCCGTTCCGTTGCAAGCGACCAAACTTCATTTCGATAACTGAAGTAATAACCTCAATGAAATGGGAGCTGATGGAATCTAACGACAGTTGTTCCCCTGGCGACATGATATGGTGAGATAAGGCGTTGCACCGCTGCGTTTGAGATAAGTTTGGATACAAGACCAATTTGAACAATATAAAGGTTGGTCTGGTGGCTAGATTACTGGCTTTCAGTCTTGAAGGGTAAAGGTTTGAGTGTTGTCGGTGTCGAATTTTTTTTTCAGTGCAATTCCGATCTCTACTTGAATGCCATTTGGAGTGCATTCCAAATTCTGTACATAGTCCATTGGATGGGACGTACAAGTAGTCCTTCCTTAATCAAGGAGTAATCGATTAGAACAAGCTACCAGAAGAACTCCTAAAACCATGACCTAATATTGTCAGTTGTTTTAATAAATCTATTTGTAAATATATGTCATGATACTTAACATTATTTTTGAATTGTCTTCAACTTTAAATAGTAATTCAATTGTCTATTTGCATTGTACACAAATAAATTAATAAAATATATAAAATTCCGCGGCCAGAGACTCAAGCCCTGATCCTCCAATTGAAAGCTTCCACCCCATCTGCGTACCCCATCCCACTATTGTCTTCCTTCTAAGGCAACCAATCACCTATATCGTATAGCTCACCCACTCCACATCGACCTTCCCGATAACCCCCCTCCATTCGGTGAATGCCTGCTATCAACGGTCTCTGTTCGGGACCAGACGTCGAGGGCTAAACTTCGTTACAATAATTGGTCATTTTTACTTACCTCTCGTACTTGTTCAAGTTTTGTCATTGACTCCGGTGTGGAATTTCGACCACTGTCAGCTTTGCTCTTAAGTTTTTTGTTTGTAATTTGGTCGGTTTAGTGAAATATACCTGTTTATATTAGGTATTCATCGATAATACTTGTTTCTTACTGATTTCCTCATTTTTCTCACCCAAACTTGGGAAGAGTTTGGTTCTAGACGGGCGATCCCGGCAAAAAAATAATTTCCCTTTCCCGTTACACTTCAAAATACTGCACAAGAAAGCAGCTCAGTTTGGCGAATTATATTTCACTTTTGTAAAAGTGGACACTGCTAGTTATATTCCCGAATTTGAGACTTCAGAGTGTAATTTTTGTGGCTGAGTAACTACTCTATGGTACCATTCGCACGTTCACATCCTACTCGCGTAAAAATACTTTCCTAGTATTTTAAGCCCATTAAACAGGAGACTTTATCGAGAAATGTTGGATACATTTAACGATGTGGCTCTGTGGTAGGCAGTAATTTGAAAAAAGGTAATTTCTATTGATTACACTGATGTGATTGGACTATTCATAAAGCAGTGGCTTACATTGTACGTAAAGGAATAAAAAATATATGTGAAAGACGGATCAAGCACGCGGTTTGAAGTGCATTGTATTACTCTGCTATTATAAGAGACAATGCGAAATATGTAACATTGATCTTTTGTTATACTCTGAGCACTAGAGCAAGAAAAGAGTTTTGAGGAAATCTACAACGTTACCTATTTTGACCAAGAACACTGAAATCATCCTTTTTTTTAATCAAACTTGGATTTACGTTTTTGTTGTTGAATATACCCTTTGAAAGTATACTAAAAATTATCCATTTCCATTAATTCTAAATTAATTGGCAAAATCTCGTTTTTTTGCGTGACAGATAATATTCCAATGAAATGTTTCACTAAAGCAAAGTAAGTGTAAATCCTCAGGAGAAAGTGACTTAAAATCGACACTATTAAACTTTGAAGCTCTAATAAATTTTTAACAACAATTAAACTAAAATATATTATAACCTTGGCAATTTTCCATGAAAACGGAGTAGTATCACAAATCCGTTCAACTATTATTTTTTCAATTTTTAATCCTTATTTCGCTTGCATTTTCCATTGGAAGATTTCATGGCGCAGGGATATTAAGATATTCCTTCGTTACTACTACTATGTATATTCAATAGCTCTGTTCTACAAGTGTCCATTACCTATTGATCCACCAAATTCCATTAACTATACTAAATGCTGAAGATAAAGAGTTTTTTTACTTGAAAAAAGTATCGGAACAGGCTTGTTTTATTTTCTAAACAAGTCGCCATTATCTTCTCCGTCGCGTTTATCTTAATGACTCACAAGAATGAATCGAGTAGTATCTCCGCCTTTGCAATTATTTGTGGCCTGTTTTCACTAAGCCTTAATGTGTTAGAATGCCACGGGCTTTGTGAGCTTAATCAATTTGGTGTGATATTCTCTGGTCTAAACCGGAAAGCAAAAAGGCACTAATAATCATGCAATCAGGATCGAGCGCTGCGGGCCACGATAGAAACACCGGTTCCCGGTCAGTCACCGAAGTTTGTTCGGGTTTGGATTTCGAATCGAGTTTGGAAGGGTGATCCTCCGATTCTTCCGAGTGCTGTTACCCCTGTCTGCACGTGTCAGACAGTATGTGCGAAATGACCTTAGCCGTCGAAGCACGTTAATCAAAAAACTATTCGAGCGCTGCGCCAAAAATATAGCCTCAACTTTGATAATGTGTCATTTATTAGTGACATTCTATGTGCAATACCAATTAGTAGGATTTCGTGGTAAACAGTATAGGTAAGAATCTAAGTTAGAGTCCTCTTTAAAAATGCTTTTTTTAGTGTAATTAATGTTTAATGATAGACATAATTTGACTTAACAAGTCTCCGAACTGACGTAAACAGGTCTCTGACTAATAGTTGGCTTATCATTCATTCGTAAGTATCGTTGTATTCACAGCCTAGACATTGGCGTGTTACGTTGCTATCCAATCAATCAGAGAAAAATTATATTTATAGCATTTAGCAATACATTAATGCCCAAATGTCAGGATATGTGCCGTTTTATAGAAGACTCGAATATCAATTAGGACATCATCCGTTACGGATCGTAATTAATGTAATAGAAATTAGACATTTTTTCCCCTCGATGAAGTTCAAGAAATATGTTAATAAATTAACCCATCGTAATGAACTATAACTCGTAGCTGTGTATTTGCTAACAACCACTTACTCAAAGCCCACAATAGTTGTTCTTAAAAAAAATAAAAATTCCCTTTCGGGATTGGCCTACAGGCGCAGGTAGATTTCGAAGCTCATACTTTTAATAAATACTACCGAACAACACGGGTAGCTGAATTGCACTCGGATGAAGTATGCGCGCAAGTTTCAGCGCAATCAACTTGATATTGGCCGTGTTGTGCCAGATATGTATTGCCACGCGCCACCTGGGTGGTAAAATTGTGTGATTCTGTAACATGATGTATTGGAGGCAAATAAGCACTGTAGTACATGGATGAGCTTTAGATGGCGGCGGGAATCAACCAATGAGTACATGTCTTTTGAAATCATGACGTCAGGAGACTCTTTACCGCTGACTAACGCTGAATCACCGCAAATTATTCACCCCGACTGAAATTTCCAGGGGCGGCCGCTTCCTTTCAAAACTGATACCTCCCACGGTGACTAGCGAGACGTTATTTTTTCGAAAAGGCTCCATTTTTTCGACTATTATTTCTACGATATATTTTAGTTGTTTGTAATTTAATTTTTACTGAAACACATGGTATTACTAATACAAGGTAAGTCGTTGCGCATCTCTCGACGCACTCCGATGCGATTTTGTCGCGTGTGCGACGTCACTCAGAGAGCAAGCCACAGTTGTTTTCAGCCATTGTGGGCTTAGAGCGTATTCGAAGTGATTGAACTGGAGAGTTTACACTCGTTCATCTATATCTCGTGCCCGGAATCCCTGGCAATGTCTTATTGCGCAGTATTTAGGTGCAATAATTCTGTAAGGAATCGGAAGGGGAAGCTGAGTTTTTTCGATTTCCTGCCGAAGATTCAGTGCGGGCGAAGTGGATAAACTCATGCCGGAGGTGAGACCATTTCAATGCTGATAACGGTAATATCATTTATTTTAATTGTTACTTGTTACATATTAAAGTAATATGAAATAATTTTTAGCCATAACTTACGAGAAAATGAAGTTCCATCGACATGTTTTGCTGTTGTATTAGAACTTAAGTTTATTACACAAAAAATAAGGCAAAAGGTTTATTTTGCTAATGCAAGCCGTTATTTTTTCAGCATGGATTTGATCGGTGAATTTTGACGAGGATGCTTTTTAGCAGCAACTTCTAAGGTATTCTCCCAAGATCCGCAGGAAATTGAAAACCGACGCGGTGCCCTCGCTCCATTTACCGTTGTCAACGGGGGAAAAGTAGGATTAGATATATTAGAGAAAATGTCTCCCCAAATATTCGCAATGTTCCTCAAATTTTGCAGTCTTCATTGATCATTTCTTTCCGTCCATTTTATTTCCATCATTTTTCGATCATAAAGCAGCTGCATAGCTTCCTATTTCCTTCATTTTCTTCTGCTGTAATCTACCAAACTTTACTGCCTGCCATATTCACTGTGATTTCAGGGCATTCACCATGAATTCGTTTGCATAATTATTTCAGGGCTTGTTTTACTAGCTGTTTGTAGGCTCTTTTAATAGAATCACTTCTTGACTTAGTTCTACTCTTTCTAACGTATGTAAATCCTTATTGTTCTTTAGGGCTGCCTGTGTAATACGGTTGTTAAAAAAATAATGGGCTTTGAATTGAGTTTAACTTTTCGGCCTGGTTTATATAATTGGGTGAAATATTTTCTCGGTATGAAAACCGACGTCAATTCGTTCCCCCGATGATAACGCTCTGGTCAACTAATCGAAATTCAGGTGTAATATAAAATACCCTACCTTTCCCTTAACGTTAATGTAATCCATACTTTATGGAACAGGGCTTAAGGTGGGCTTACATTGGCAAGTTTATTGCGCAAGTTACTTGCAGCAAACGACTTTCGATATGAATTTCACGTGTAATCGGCTTGCAGAACTTTTAAAGTTTCGGTAAATTACTTGCAGAAGCGTATTGTTGCCAACGTAACCGGCATCCAATCTGGCTCTGCACTAACTTGTGAAAAATATTACCTCAGAGTAAACTTTACAACAAGCTCTTGCAGAAGTAACTTGCAAAAGAAACTTGCCAGTGTAAATCCAGCATTAGTGTCGTGCGCAAATCTATAGGACTTATTATACTCTTTGGCCAATAGTCTACGGGAGCACTATGGTCCTGTTTACGCCCATAAGTGCTTACATCGATCATAATTTCTAATCCTAAAACTTAGGTGACTAAATTGCATCGAATATGATGTTCCTCTAATTCATATTGTAATCATGTTCGAAGTTAAACGCGACCCAGGAAACTTCGCCAATTTAACATTTCTCGCCGTACGGAAAACTTCATGGAACCTACCTGCACTCTCCCTTCCATGTTTTATACAAATATTCGGCGTGATTTATTGGCCAAGGTGACTTTTCCATACAGAGCTGCGCATATTAAAGAGGTGATTTCGCTCATTGACGATGAATCACGAATGAACAACACGAGCCCGTAAACGACGCTTCGAAAGATATTCGGGATGCCGATGTCGACTTAATTGATGTTTTCGCGGTGAGATAATGACAATGAATGGAGAGCTGAAGACTGGCGGACGGGAGCATCGCAAGCGGACGATGGCGAGAGCAGGAGTCGATCGATTTCTGATGGCCTTGAGTTTCAAAGCGAGTGTTGCCGCGACTTACATAATGCGAATTTCTCAGTTGTGATCCTATCATCGATGCCGGCCGTGAAATTAGGCTTGTGTTTTCTTTAAACGAGAATAATAGCTGAAAGGGGGCTGAAAAAGATTTTAACGAGGAATTTTTTTAAAGTCGTAAGAAAATGTAGCATCTTAATCAGCTTATCATCAACCCAAATATTGACTTGTTGCAGCTCCACGGTTCCCGGTCCCCGGTAATTTTCCTGTATCTATTTTTTCCCTTTCCCGAATTTGTTTTCTCGAACACCGGATTGCCAGAGTTAATTTTTTCCTCGTATCTATTTTCAGTATCATCTTAAAAAGAATGGGTAAACTTCAATGCGAATGAGCTGAAAACCTTATTTAGAGTAACCGTAAAAATTACGCGGCCGTTTTTCACGTAATTAGTTATGTGTGTATCCTTTTCTACCCTAAAAATCGGGTAAATAATAATTCTGCCTTTTAGATGAACGTACCTGCTAATTTTTTATTTGAAAAATAATAGGAAAAAAGGGTTTTCCTTGCCCCTCAAAATACGATTAATCAACATTAGGTACCCAACTTTACTCTTCCTTTGGACCTTGTTGTGGTAGAAGGGCTTGCGTGCTCCGATGACCCCTAGAGCTAAACTGGTGGGAGCAATGGCCGCGGTAGGGCCTCCCATGCCAGATATGTCGAAGGTTATGAGACAGACCGCAATAGTACCGCAGGCCGAGGTAGTCCGAGCAGCGTCTGCAAAATGCGTCTGACCCCCAGTGGGGTGACTTCTCAGGTTCAGGAAAAAACACTATTGATTAAGGCCACGGAATACCATCTCAATTTAAAAATAACCCTTGATATTATGGAAAGTTCTAATATGAAAATGAATCCTAGCAACTACGGGACTCGGCCCTGTGGGTCGGGTTTCGTGCCCGGCAGCGGTGGGAGCAAGTCCCCTGCGGTCGTCATCACACAAAATCCTTGCTCGGAAGTAGTGGAAAATGAAAGAGCAGAGGAAAATCATACAGAAAAGGAAAGCAACAATCAGAATAGGCACGTGGAATGTTAGGACTATGCTAAGGGCGGGAAAGTCAGAGAATATAAAACAAGAAATGAAGAAGATGCATTTAGACATCATGTGTCTGGGCGAAGTAAGATGGAAGATAGCGGGGACTACTGGAGTGATGGCTATAGAGTGACATATATCGGAGGGAATGAAAGTCAGTGCGGGGTAGAACTCGTAATGAACAGGAAACTTAGCAGAAAGGTGTGCATGCAGAACAGATAAGTGATAGGATTATAATCGTTGAACTAAAGGCAGATCCAACGATTTTAGTTATAATCCAGGTTTATATGCCTAACTCTAATCGTTGAGAGAAGAAGGTAGACGGTGTATACGATCAACTAGAGGGAGTAATTAGTAGTTTACCTGAGAGTAAGCACTTTGTATTATTGGGGAATTGGAACGCGGTGGTGGGTGAAGGAAGATATGGGTGGTAGGCGGGCGTTTATGGGCTAGGAAGGAGAATTGACCGGGGCGAGAAAGCTGTGGAGTTTTGCTGGAGAAATAATCTAGTGATTACGTACAAATACATGGTTCAGAAATCATCCTCGACGTAAGTATACTTAGAAGAAGCCGGGAGACGGATGGATTTCAAATAGATTATATAATGGTTTGTCACAGATACAGAAATACTTATTAAAACTCGCATACCTATCCAGGAGCTGATGCAGGCTCGGATCACAACTTATTTGTTATGAAATGCTTCGTAAAACTCAAAAAGATAAGAAGGGGTAGGAGGGTACGAAATTGGAATACGGAGGCATTAACTGGAGCAACGAAGAGAAAGTATGGAGAGCACGTTGAATAAATCATAGGTGCGGATCATGGACTGAGATCAGTGGAAGATGAATGGAAAGTTTGCTAAATGGAATTGTAGAAGCGGCGAAAGCAACAATAGGGGGATTAAGTGCAACTAAAATTATAAAACGGTGGATCACGAAGTGAATGATGAAAGAGATGGATGCAGGAGAGAAGAAAATGGAAGAATTTTAACTCAGAGCTAGGAAAGATAAAGGAAGGGGAATTAAACAACATGTTTAGAAAATAAATAATGAAAGCAGGATAGCATGGTGGGGAGAACAGATCTACTTGTTAGAGAAATGCCAAAAAGAGGGAAGAGCAATTGCGTTATATAGGAAAGTAATGGAACTGACGGGCGGTGATAAGGGAAGGGGAATTGCAAAGATAACAGAAAAGACAGGAAAATTGATTGTGTAACCAAAAGAGACCCAGGAGAAGTGGAAGAAATATGTTTAAGAGCTTTATGGTAAGGAAATAAGGCCCTGTACGTTAGATTTAGAAAGGGAAGACGACATCGACAGAGGTGCCATCGGAGAATGTATTCTTGATAGTGAAATCGAAAGAACTCTACGAGACATGGAAAGGAATAAGGTGGCGGGAATAAATAATATACCTGTAGAATTGCTAAAGAGTATGGGGAAGAACGAAAGAGGAATTATTTTGCGTTTATTCGTAGGATTTATGAGGAGGGAGTTCGACCCGAGGACTTTGCGAAGACAGTACTAAATCCCATGCCGAAGAAGAGCAAGGCAAAAACGTGCGAAAACACACAAAACGTGCACAGTAAGCTTAGCCACGTGGCCAAAGTAGTTCTGAGAAATATAAAACGAAGGCTTGAGAAGAAGGCTAACGAATACCTGGTTGACGACCTGTTTGGGTTTAAGAGAGGGACGGGTACGCGAGACGTCATAGGAGAGATGAGAACGCTAGTGGAAAGAAACCTAGGGTATGGACAGAATGTTTTTGCTTGCTTTGTAGATTTTGATCGGGTTGAATGGACGAAATTAATGGAAGAATGGTAGAAGAATGAAAGAAGAATGGTAGAAATTAGGGGTCAATTGGAGGGACGATGGGGTCGACGAGGGACAAGCGTCTCATTCGTAATCTGTAAATGAACCAGACGGCGTTGGTTAGGGTAGCCGATGGAGAATCGGAATGGGTCGTGATATGAAGGGGAGTGTGGCAGGGGTGCCCACTATCGCCGTTGCTTTTTAACGTTTATTCAGAAGAATTGGTAAGGGAGGCATGGGGGAGATGGAGATAGAAATAAAGGTAGGAGGGGATCTGATAAAATCAGTGAGATTTGCAGATGATTAAATATTGGTTTGTCTGTCAGCCAAGGGGTTACAATCAATGATGAATTAGAGGTGCAGGGCGAAAGATATGGGATGAAGATAAATCATGAAAATACGAACGTGATGACATTTTTTAGAAGTAAGGTGGAGGTGGGAGGGCACAAAATAGAGTAGGTCGAGCAGTTTACGTATTTGGGTAGTATTTTGGAGGATAATGGCTTTAGTGGTACGGGCATCAGATCACCCTGATGTGTGAAACTTTTATCTTTTTCTCGCAGAGAATAGATATGCATACAATTCTACTGCTATGAAAAGACCATTTTATGACTGGCTGACTGACTCATCCTTCATGTCCCAGCCCAAAATAGAAACGCATTATTTTGAGATGCTATAGGTGAACGAGAAATTTTAAGATGTTTAATTCTAATTACAAAGCTGCTTGCTCACTATGAGTTATTTTTTTATTTTTCAAGGCGGGTATTAAGAATTAAATGTGATTTAATATTTTTTCCATAACTTTTGAGCAATTACAGACATCGCATCTACCTTTAATTGTAGACTCTCCTCCAGAATTTAACGAGTGAAATGGCACACGAATATTTTTGTGATGCCACATTTTCGGATTCAAATAACCGGCGGCCAGATGACATGCTTTTCAGAGACGATAAGGTCCTGAGGACTAGGACCCTCATTTTCAAATCAGCTCAACTATTAAAAATGCAAAATTCAATTATGCAACATTTTTATGCAATAATTGTGGCCGTCCAAACGAAACCACTCATACTAGAAATTTTAAAATTTGCCCACATTTTTTCAGACACATCGCTAGAAAGTTTTGTCTCTAAACATTTAACAAATATTTATTATTTTAAAAATTAATCGGGCAATGACGAATAAAAATTGATGATGTCATTATTTTCAAAACATAACGGTCAGACATACGATGGCAGATTCTAGTACCCCATTAAATAGCAGCTGTCTTCATGAAAAATTGTGGTGAAGCAGGCACAACTAAATTTCACATTACTTCCCTAAAAACGCGAACTTTGGGTACTATTTTCACCAATAACATTCAAATCGGCGATCAACATCTTTTTTCACATTTGTTCACGTTAGAAAAATTGAAAGTTAGAGCAGTATGTTATCCAGTGCTCTGAAAAAAAGGTTGGCTTGCGTAGAAATCTACGGCTATTTCTGGAAAGCCAGTGATACGCTTCTTCCAGGATAATTTTCTCTGTTATTACTTAATTTATAGTTCATTCTCATCTTTACAAATAGTGTTTTGCATTTACTAGTAATGTTTTTATTTAACGTTCAAAATATAATAAAAAATGTTTCAGGCTCCTCCAGAGTTTCAACACAACCCTCTTTCTCCGATAATTGAAGGAGTCTCACACCAATGCTAAAAGTTTCCGAAGTGCATTTTGCGTTGCACAATTCTTATGAAAGGTAACATCGCAATCCACCTGAGTCTAACTCACCGGGGAAGCTGTTTTCCATATAACTGCCGCCTTTGCCGACATCATTGTAGCACAGTACTCTGGGCGGGATACTTTTTTATCACTTCAAAAAATCATTTTGCATCTCACTGTGTAATCATGAATAACTGCACTGCTGTCGCTTTAAGTGCGACTGTTTTTAGGCCTCAAAAGCAAGTTGATTGCGCGGTATTTATTCACTACCGTGAAATATCACGCTGAGGTAATTGCCTTGAATTGTCATTCTTAATATAAAGTCATGGCCAGAGGAGAATCCCAAGGAAAATGATGCTTGAACTATGAAAAGGTAATTGCTCAACCATTAATCATAGCGCATCTTCTGTATAAAACCAGAAATAACGACTCCTTTTACAATTCAATTGACCATTAGACGATTTAATTTCCGAGCTATTACGACATTTTTTCCTTCCCTGGTTAAGTGGTTCACAAACATATATAAATAATCATAGGTAGTCATTAGGTACTGCTGTTCTGATCAAGGTGTGGAGACAATAATTGGCTACCGATGAATAATTAGCCCCATTAGAACATTTTCCCTTGTACTCCACGCAATACCGGAGATTGCGTAAGGCTCAAATCGACGCAATGGCTCGGATAGAATTGCCTCCTTCCAAGGAATTCTCTTCAAGTGTCATAACCGCCTGGATATTTCTGATTTTTTTATCGAAATTACGTAGTCAGTGCTAGGGAAAGAATTACACTTCAATTCTATGTCCACGTTCAGCTGTCATCCGTAGCAGATAGCTATGAAACATTAAGATGGATACAGTCTATAGTTTCAGGCTTCACTTCGTGGAAGTATTTAGTATCCATAATAAATAATATACTTTGTACTTTTCTACAGAATTTATTAAACGGGAAACCGCGTTTCGCCGATCTACGGCATCATGTTCAAATTCATAGATTGTTTTGTTTATTCACCGTTGTTTGTTGCCGTAGTTACGGGAGTTACGGGGTTGATTTGAGTGGTTTGAGTGAGGAAGGAGGCAGATCGTGGAATGGAAATGTGGGCGCGGAAAGGCGGCTTGAATGGTTGGTTTCTCATAAGGTTAGTTTCTCGGAAAGGAGTTGGGAGGACTGCGGGAACAGTTTCTCATTACAAAGGGTCGTGTTAGGGTCTGCCAAGTGCCTTATCTCGATTTGCTCGAGAGCATCCATTTTTATTCCTATGCTGGGGAAGAAGTGTGAAAATTCGGGTACAAAATCGCTCTTGTGGTTGGATTCCAGGAGGTGCTTAGCAAAGAGGGAGCTGGAATTCTTATTTTTGTGACACCTCACGTGTTTCTTGAAGCGTATCAAGAAGTTTCGGTTACAGTCGGGTTTTATCGAATCGCAAGTTTTTGTCGGATGGTCACCAAAATTAGAATTTAGAGAGATCCTATAAAACTGTGAGACAATAGCAAACTAAAAAGAATGACAATATCTTCCATAAACAATATCAATAAAAAGGTCAAATAACTCAAAGATTTAGGATAAGAATTAAGAAAATTAACAGGATAAAAAAACAGTGAAATAAGCAAACATTGTTATCCTTAATTTGATCATCATTTAAAAAATTACCTTAAGGGTAGAAAGCAAGTGTTATAGCCAATACACCGCTGTCCCACTATCATATTTGAACACAATTTTCGTGTACAAGTTTGGGTCAACAATGGAGATATCAGCTTTGTTCGCGTCGCTGCTCCTTTTGTACTTTCCTGCACCTTTTGCTCCTTTTGGCGTTCGCGTCGCGGAAGGTACAGTTGGTACAGGTTACTAAGGGCGTTCGCGTCGCGGGTACAGGAGCAAAAGGTGCAACTTCAACTTGTACCTTTTGCTCCCGCTTCGGAGGTGGAGCAAAAGGTACAAAAGGAGCAGCACTGAGAATTGTGGGTAGTAGCGCTGAGAATTATGGGTAGTAGCAGAAGAATTGTTTGTATCACGAACATTTGAACTGAGCAATTGGCCGGTACCTATACAATTCTCGCGCAATTGTATTGTAATTAGCTACATAATACGTATATATAAGATTTAAATCGACGTAAAATGACGGCCCGTCCACTAGTGAATGAGGAAAACCAACTTATAGTGGACGAGCAAGGAATGCTCACATTTTTTCACGAAGGTAATATTTTTAGTAAATACCTACGTAGAACATCAGGAACTACTTTAACTTATTGTACAATTCATTAAGAAGTTCATTAGCAGTAAAAAGAAGCATTTAAGTGCCTAATTTTAAAACATTTATATTTAACGTTAAAGTCATTGGACAGCTTATTCATAGTTAAAGTTTATGCATAAACTTTAACTTATTTAACACTTTAAGCATATTGATTAATCATGATTAAGGAATACGTACTCGCTAGTCACTGCTGTTTTATTGCACTACAATGAAATAATACCTCGCGGAAGGTGGTAAAATCGATAGAAATCAATTGGATATTTTTTTAACGTGGGAATCTATTTGTCACGTATCGATACCCTGGTAAATGATACGTGTGCAGGAAATTTCTTGGCAAGGAATCCATGATTCCTTACAGAAAATCTTGTTTAATTCACGGAATATTAAATTCCCTGTACTTCAGCCCCAGAAACTAAACGTACCTATTCTTAGTTGCCGCGAATTGTTAGGATTGGATAACAAACACTATAGCATTATAATGCTATGGCTTGTCATCCTTGGGAAGAAGCCGTTAAAGCGGGCCGAGAGCCACAGCAGAATGATTTTCCTCTTCTACTACTTTTCATCTACGCCAATTTAGGATTGCCATCAACAGGTTGTAATTTGAAAATAAATTAGTATGTGAAATTGTCGATTTTTATTTTCCTTCATCATATATATCCTTGCTAATTTCTGCTAATTGCTGTATAGTCTTGGGCAGATCCAGATGAAGGGCTCAGGGGTCGACCCTACCTCAGGTATAATATCCCCTAGAGGGACTATAAAGAACTGGGTACTCCAAATTCCTACACTCCCTTGCCCAAATTTAAACCTGCCAGCTTGTACCACCTCAAGAAAATCCTATCGTAGAACCTACCTATGGAATCCTAGAACTACCTATAGAATAATAACTTACTCAGAAAAATGCACTGCAAAGTAAATATTATTTAGTGGATTTCATTGTATAGTTTACTGTAGAGGGATTCCCTTAAATTGTCTTTCAAAGATCTTCGTACGATTTCTTTGTGGTGAATGATCCTCTTCACCATGCCGGCTGGGTTTGCGTCCTCGCCTGCCAAACCGAAGGTCGCGGGTTCGAGTCCCGCCTGAGTCTTTCGCGGCTCAGGGCGTTTGTAACCTCCTAGTGGTTCAACCCCTGAGAAACCGGATGGCATGCCGAAGGGCTTATCTGTATCTCAGGGGTACATGAACCTCCAGGATTGTCCGGAGAGCAAAAAAAAACAACCCACATTCTGGAAATTTGTTACCAAGGCAAGGGGCAAATATATAGATCAGATTTTGTTTTTCTTTTTGGGAAAAAATTCTGGAGGAATTCTACTTAGCATTGATGCATGAAAATAACCTCATATGGAATCAATCCCTGCAGGGATTTCCTACATGTGGAAAAATTTCCCTGTATAGAAAGTTCCACACACCTATTGACGTAAAGAATTTACTCATAGAGAGTTCCTGCTGGATGTAAAGGCCTGGTTATACATTAGGTACATTAAAACGTACAATTTAATTTGTGAATGCATTAATTTGAGAATGATCCATAAAATTCAACATGGAACCACGTCCAACATGCATAAGTATTTACATGTATGAATGCACGTACGAAAACTAGACCTATTCTAATTTGGTTCATGCATTCATACAAGTTTCACTGAAGCCATTAACACAGATGTACATGAATGTGTATCAGTTATTGTATCGTGTAACCAGGCCTTTACTCTAGTTAGGGCTACTACAATAAATTTGGGGCCTAGGGTAATTTTCTCTTCAGGGATCTTTCATTTACTCCTTCCTTTAAAGACAGCAAAGAATGAAATTAGGGATCTCTTTGGGCCAGGGAAATTTGCCCCCTTAGCCCCAACCTCTGGTTGGGGCTAAGGGGGCATACCTAGTTATCCAGATAAGAATAAAAGATAGAATCAGTAAATTGCAATTTATTAATTTCTCACTACACATTCTCTATTCTATATTAGATGGGTCCACTACCATTAAAGTAAAAGCTGATGAATTGGATTTACAAAAAGATTTTGTTGAGATCAGCATGGGAGAGAGAATATTTACTCTCCAAATTAGAACACCCATAGGTTTGACAGATAAGGAGACAGGCTCCTCAATTAATCCCCAGGCTGCTGATGAAACACCGGATAATTTCAGCTGGGATGATGCAACCTTGAAATTGTTTTTTGAGGCCTTATTTTTAAATAGAGGGAAAAAAAATAACAATAGAAAAAAAATATTCAATGCAGTTGCAGAAGACATGAAAGGAAAGGGGTACAAAATCACTGCACAACAAGTGTGCAATAAATACAAGTCATTGGAGAGGACATATAAATCCCATGTGGCAAGGGATAGTAAGACTGGTAGGGGCAGAAAGATTTTGCACCATGAAAAGTAAGTGTATGAATGATTCTAGTTCAAATAAGTCTAGCTCCTATATTCTCACTATTAAAATAGTCATTTAAATTACTATCTTTAGGGAAATGATTGAATTATTTGGGCAAAAACATAATATTGTCCCCAAAGTTGTGTCCGGCAGAAATGGGATTCAAGTAGCTGGAGAACCCGCTGCTGGAACAAGGTTAATATTTTTTAAAAATTATATCTACTTTAAAGTAGTTGATCCTTATCTGTTGTGGATATAATTTTGGTATCAATCCTTCTGCAGAGATAAATGGAAACCTCTCAAAGACTTGCCACTTTCATTATATTTCCAGTTCTGGCATCCCGGGGAATTATTCCAAGGAAATCCCCCCCGCACCTTCTGTTTCCACCAAAGACTTATACATATCAGGAGCTCCTTCTGAATATCAGGGTATGGCCATCCCATCAGGGAGGGGGATAACCACAGCCCCAAAAAAAATTAACAAGAGGGATGGAAAAACAGCCATGGCCTTAAATGCTCTCAAGGAGCAAATGCAACTGCAAAACGAAATCATGAAAGAGCAAATGGCTAAGGATAAAATCCTACTGGAGGAAATAAAAGTTAGCAACGAATTAAAGAAGAAGGCAAATGAACAAAGAGATGAAAGAAATGCTCTTTTAAGACAGCAAATTAATTTGTTAAAACAGTTAATCGAACATTAAATTTACCTATTTAAAATCTAGCCAACAAACTGTAGAACTCCACATGAATTTATTCACCATTAAAAATAGTTCCTACCGTATGATATATATTCTACATCAGTTATATATATATATATATCATATGCATATTATCATAAGCATGTATCTGCCCTGGTAATGCCTTTATATGACAGAATCAATCTCTCATGAAGATGGTTGAAAATTAGCATGAAGGCACCCTAATGCTGCTCAGGCAATGGATTTTCATCTCTGAGTCTTACTAATTGCCGACAGATTTCATCCCTAAGGATTTTTCCTGCTTCACCATCAACTGGGTCTCCCAGGTTGTCAATTATGCCTAGGGCGCCCTCTCCTTCATTCCTCTGATTGATATCCTCGTCAGGGTGGTCGTCTGGCAGAGGCTCTTCAAATCCCTCTAGATCATCCAGGTCTGCCATGTTGTGCAACACACAACATGCGTGAATTAATAGGACTATATCCTCTACACCCCTTAGTTTTATATGATAAAGCTGCCTGAATCGTTGTTTCAACCAGCCAAAGGCATGCTCTACCGTAATGCGACAGCTACTATGGACATAGTTGAACTGCCTTTGAGCTCGTGTCAAGTGCCCATTATCCCTATAAGGTGTTATTAAATTTGAGGAACAAGGATATGCACTGTCACCGAGTAGGTAACCTTGACCTGTGAAAATGTGAGAAATAGATGATCATAAACTTCTGAAATTATTTAAAATATATATAAGAGAACAGAAAATGTAATTAAAAAAGGAAATGCATGATAAGCTCATGCCAAAAGTAAATATTTTTTTGGGACCTAGGTAGTGCTAAGAGTCGATATTTTAGTTTTTATAGAGCAAACCTTGGCAAATATTGGGTAGCTCAGCAAAAATTGGGCTGTTCCTGTAAACCCGGGCATCATGAACTGATCCTGGGTAACCAATAAAAACATCAAAAAATTTTCCATTTTCATTGACAATGCCCTGCATTTGTATTGAATAATATTTTTTCCGGTTGATGTAAGATTCTGGATCTTCTGTGGGCTTATCAATCCGGATATGGGAACCATCTATAGCACCTGGTTTTCAAATGAAGGTAATAAAAAACTTTCAATTAACCTACGAGGGAACTAAAAATATTGAAGGATCATACGTTAGTTCACACCTAATATTATTCCCATACTCATCTACTACATTCCAATTATTACCAAGAATGTCAAGAAATCCTCTTTTTTCTAAATAATAAGCCTTTGTGGCAGCCAGCGCAGCGATACTGGGGTTTTTAATGACTGTGTCCGACATTCTAACAAAAAAAGCAGCCAATCTTCCAATAACAGAATGTAATGCACTCAGGCTGATATCAAAACGATCAGCGACATCTCTGAATCCAGCAGCCTCATGGCCAACAAACCACAAGAAAATTAGAACATGCTTGTCGGCAGATACAGGTGCAAAACCCCCATGGCCTATAATGAATTCACATAACTTAAATTCATAAAAAGTTGACCAAGGGATATTAAACTCAATTGTTCGAACTAATACCGTATACCATCCTGATACCTTGAAGAGCACTGAACTCTGGGGATGCTTGAAATCGAGTGATAATATCAAGTACTAAGGTCCGTTTTAAACGAAAGTGCATTACAAATTCATTATCGCTGTACAATGGAACAACATCCTCCACATACCCCAGCACATTGGTTCTCTCATGTTGCGCTATTGCATTGAGGGCATTATTTAAACACTGTAAATCCACTGAAAACACACAGATACTATTATAAAATGTGGCTTAAAAACGTATAGACGTGATTTTCATTACATTTGTACGTAACTATGAAGAGTGAAAAAACCGGGATTACCGTCCTAAGAGATTAGGTACATTAATAACCACGGATGAGAACGTTTTCATTAAAACACCAAATTAAGTTAAATGAGGATAGAAATATCAGTGAAAGCAAGGTGACTTCATTTAATTCTTCGTAAGAGGCAGACAGCAAGGGTCAACAAATGTCGAAACCAAACACTCAAAGTATGTATCAATCAGGTACAAATTCTGACTGTTTACACAAACATAGACACCCATCACTCATACGATCATAAAATGAAAACGTATAGTTTCAGACTAGAAGAAAACAATATAGTGAGAACGTTTTTTTTTCATTTAAAAACGTTCTCACATTATTCATGAGAACGGTGGTCACGACGCACGCACCAACTATAATACAAATAATTGATTGACGTATTATGCTATAATTCTGGAAAACATTTTCTAATAACCTCGCAGTCGTGGACGAACAAGGGCTGGTAACAAAATATCATCAGGATCTTCATCCGAAGACTCCTCCTCTAAAAGGCCCTGCAGTAGATTATCTAATATGATATCCCACGCCATTTTGAAAGGAGCACAAAGGCGTTCGCGTCGCCCTCACCGATCTCAAGTTGTTCCCGTGTGACGTCACTGTTCCTTCTTGCACCTTCGGGTACAGAAGTCACAGATGGAGCAAGCGACGCGAACAAAGCTCTTGTAACGTGGTGGAATTGCATCAAAATAGCTTTTGGTTCAGAATTTTGTATACCTTTCCTTGTAGGCCAAACAGATAGAAAATGCTCTATATTTCCGTCCGATTGCACGAAACCAACTAATCTCAGGCATCACAGGCCTAAAAAAATGCATCGCTTTCCGTTCTGTTGGAGCGCTGTGATAGCGGGTTTTAGCGTTCAGAGAGTTGTGAATCTCTTTAGTCTTAAAATGAGTAATATCTAGAACCCGGACACAGTAGATAATTCTACTCACTGAGTACACGAAAAAAATGAATTCATGTGCAATACAAAGCAATAACTTTACCATTACAAGCCACCATTGGCTCCGCTTTCTCATTTGCATATTTAGTTTTTAATAAAACTACGCAACCAATTCCCACCGCTAAAATTTCCATTGAGACGGTTTCTTCACAATCCATGACCTCGGTGTTTAATTACTATTTTATCGTCTTAAATTCTTGTCGTTCCTTTTGCAACAAATACCGTGGGAAACACCAAACAGTTTCATACAAAATTTGAGGGAAATGGGTTTGGATGAAAATTCGAACATAGAAAATTGTATTCATATTTCATCGCGGCACACCGGCTATACCATATAATTCATTCATTACAGTAATGTACCGGTTAAAGGTAGGTTGTGATGAAAGTCAGAGAATATCCAACGAACTCTTATACGTGCCGTGCCCTTTCTACTTCTAGTATTTCTTTCTTCATCTCAGCATAAGTCCTACCTTTCTTCATCCCGTCCATAAAACCTATTCTCTTCCTTCCCTTCCCCGCTTACCCAACATCCTACCCTCTATCACGGCCTTCAGCAAACCATCGCCCCTCATTACCCCTTCCAGCCACCTACCCTGTCTTCTCCTAATCTCACCTATAAGTTTCCTCTCCTCGCCCACCATGTCAAGTACTTCCTCATTTGTCTTCCTTTCCGTCCCAACGCACCTTCTCCATCCTCCTCCACACCCACATTTCGAAAGCCTTCAGCCTTTTTTCGTCTTCCTTTCTCAAGGTCCACGTTTCTGCCAAATACAACGCCACACTCCATATCATATAGCATATAGACCTTGAATATTTATTTATATTTATTACACTATCGCAATTAAATATTTTCTGGTGGCAATATAGCATTAGTTTAAGTTGAAATAAAATTAATAATAAGGTTTAAAAAATACATATACTTATATAAAACATCAAATACTACTCTAGTTTTTTATATGTAACATTTTTTTTTAAATATTTACATTTCTTGGTAAAGGTTTTGTGAGTTTTCTGGTAATTCATTCCATTCCAAGACCCCGCGATTTAAGAAGGAGTATTTGGTAGCATTCGTTTTTTGTCTCCTTAATTGGAGTTTCAGCGGGTGGTCATTTTTTCCCAAAACATTTGGTGGTTCCAGCCTCTTCTCTAATTCCAACCAGGCTGGATGTTTTGAATATCATTTAAACATTCCAAAAAACCTATTTACTTTCCTTCTATCTTGCAGTGGACTCCACCCCAATGCCTCTAACATGCTGCTAACACTATCTGTATTTTTTTGTCTCCCCAGAACGTACCTTGCTGCCTTCCTTTGGACCTTTTCCAAGCTCTTTGCCTTTCCTTTATCATGGGGATCCCAGACATTCGTGGCATACTCAAGCATTGGTCTAACGATAGTGAAATATGCCAGCTCTTTTACCCCTTTCGGGCATTTTTTTATGTTCCTCATCACGTAGTGGAGGTTTTTAAACGCTCTCCCAGCTATATTTTCTATGTGGGGCCCCCATCCCAGATCCTATGTTAACATGACGCCCAGGTACTTACAACTATCTGACTTGGTTATTACGTCTCCATTTAATTTATAGACAATTTTATCACTTACCCTTTTATTTGAAAATTGAATATGCATACTTTTATTGCTGTATATTTTTATTTGTTACAACTCGACCAACAATTTAGCACTTATTTCACATTCTAAACTATACTAGATGTGGGCGAAAGCGCTGCAACAACAATTAAAATGTGATAAATACGGTACTTATCTTGCTTATGGAAGGGAAAAGGCTGCTTTAAGTGAGGTAGGCAGGCGATTGGAAATGTTATATGATGTATCTCCCAGAAATGGGAGAGAGCACCACTTTGAAGTATTTTTGTTCTGCGGGCTGAGCCGTGACCACCGAGATACTCAAGGCCTCTCTACTCTGCCGTGACGTCACGAGGTCTGGGCGGAGTCGCCGAGGCAGGTAGCAGCACACAGATAACGCTCTAACACTACGCCGTGCCACCCAGTCCGCGAAACAACGCTGTTCGATTAAACTACGAAGAGCATACGTGAAATAGACTTAAATGGATTGCAAACATTCTTGTTTAAGTCATTCAATAAACCGCTGCCTATTTTAAAAATCGTTAATAAGCGGATTCTCCTGAGCGTCAAAGTAAACTCGAAATAATATTCTGGCATGTAGGGATTAAGGACAAGAAAATATATTCCATCAAAATAGTTTTTATATTGTGTCTTTAAGAATGACGGGGATTTACATTCCAACACCAAATAATATCAGGCATGTGCCACCCTTGAAGAAAAGATTTTCACCTGCCTAATTAACAACTATTCTTAAACACCATATTAGGATGAGGAAAGGCATGAGAATAGGCCATTTCCAGCTCTTTTCTAAGGAAAGATTACGTAAAAGTATTTAGTGCTAATCCTCATCGGAGAGGAAGAAATTTAGGTACAACTGATAGGATATAACTACTTTCCACCACTGCATGTCAAGGACATTCTCCACACCAAATCATTGTGAAAGACACAGCTAATTAAATGGTGTCTTTAGGAATGACGGGGATTTTCATTCCAACACCAAATAATATCACGCATGAAGAAAAGATTACACAAAGTTTTAGGTGGAGTTTATGGTGGAGTTGTCAAAATCAGGAAAGTGCATGCAGACTCCATCATTTTTTTCATTTACCCAGTTATTTCTAGAGAATTTCTAGCGTGGGGAGAGATAAGGAAAAACATGGAAGCGAAGACAATCATGTTTGAGTTATACCTTGGACCTTGTTTCTTCTTTTGAAGAAATTGGATTTGGTCAGAAAAGAAGAAAAATTTTCATTTTCACTGTCAATTATTTTTATTTGATCAATGGCTTTGGATATATAAGAAAAGTTATTGCTAATATTGACCTGGCAGGTGGTTTCTATTATATCTAATAATTCATATATTTCATACATAAATGATGCTTTGAATGGTAGGTTAAATTTTCCAGCAGCAGTGATTTCAACATTGACTTTATATATTTTCACAGTTAAATCTTGGTCAATAGTCATGGCATGAGTCAACACTGGGCCGCCTTCATTATTAATATGAAGGAAAAGAATATAATCCACCTTAACAATTAAATTCCAAAAGTAGGACACTTGGGGAATATATGTGCAACAGCTGACTCCTTCAATTTAGGGCGGTACAGTGGTGCAGTCACACTCTTCCCAGACCTCTCGTCGAAGTATGTAGTTTCCCACAAAACCTACTCTGGACTGAAGTGCAGCTGACATACCTTGAAAAAAGTTGTGTAATTAGATGAGGATAATAATTTCTAATCTACCAGATTACTTCAAATTACATAATCAGGAAATAACTATATGAAAAGTAAGATTAAACACTACTCATCTAATGTGAACTGGTAAGAGAATAATGATATTAAAGTAAATTCAATGCCTGAGAATTTTTCATTAATTAAGGATTGACTTTCTATTATGCTGTTCCTTTATGTGCTATCATTCAACGTAAGCAAATCTACAAAATACCGTGCAAGCCACCTCAAGAGTGTGTGACAGGAGGTGAGTAATCACCAACATCCATTACACTATACCCTATTAAAGTTAGTGTACCTACGACTATTGATGCATTAGCATACATCGCTAATACCAGCCGCATGACTGATTATTAAATCTCACAAACATATTCTCGCAATGATTTTGTAGGGTTGAGCTCTTGCTTAATATAGTTTTCTTAAATATCAATCTGAAAAAAAACCGATCAACTACACCGAGAAACCTTTCAGCTCAAATCTTCGAGCGAATTGTCGCGGCAACGCGCAACAAATGTTCAAGCAGCGATAACACTATGGTCAAACTTAACAGAGAGGAATGTGCTCCAAATTCTTATTGATGAGCAATGAACACCCAGCAAATGTAAAGCCATTGCAAAAAGTCTACCGCATCGACCTTAATTATAAAACAATATAACTAAGTATCTTCTGATCATTTCCCCAATGAAGTGAGAACCTTTCTCATAATTACAACGTAAAATTTACATTTATACATTCTATTGCTTCAGTACACATATTCAGACCTTTGCAAACATAAGCAGCCATTCCGCATGATATTGTAGGAGTTAAAATTCCCTCTCATTAAATAACCAACATGACCAATGGTTCCCATCTAGGTGTCAACGACTGCAGGAATTATTGCAGTTTTAAAATTTCCGCTATCACCACGTTTTAATATTATAACATACTAACTAAAAACAATAATTCTTAATAATGCGAAATTAAGTCAGAAAAAAAATAATGAAGCGCATCATCCTTCATCTCCTCATTGCCCTTTTAGCCACTCTCTATGATGATTTGGCTCAGAGATAGCGTTAAAAAATCAATAGTATTAAGCTACGCATTGTACAACTTCATGATAGATATTGTAAGTAAAAACCTTATGTGCTCCATTGAATTTCTATTTTGAGCGACAGGTTTCGTCGATTATTCAAGATCAAGAACCGATGATGTCGAACAAACGACCAAATCGGTCGTTCTGTGAAACTAACTAAGTTTTACTTGTGTTAAAAACTTAAACGATGATATGTATGCATAATAATAATATAATGCACAAAAGATAATATGCACGCTTACAAAATACTTACTTTAGAGTGCTGGGTAGGTTGAAAATTCTTTCTCGGAATGGCGTTCGTCCATTTCTTCCTCAGTGCCTCATCGCTGGGAAACTGGAACACACAAACCTTCGTATCCTTGTCGTAATTCCCTCTGCACAATGGAACACTACACTTATACACCATGATGGTACACTATTGATTCTGTGTAAATAAAAATATACACTGTAAACTCCACTCTAATCACAATATCTCGCTCTTCACTCACTCGCTCAACACCCTCAACACCGACAACTTTCGTTCATGCAGTATGACTGAACCAGGGTTAGGGTCGTTAGGGTATAACAGGCACGTTGAAACCTGTCCGTGAGTCGCCCAGTTCCTGTGACGTCACGAGAAAAGAAAGGCAGAGTAGGAAGGCCTTGAGTATCTCGGTGGTCACGGCTGAGCGGAGGAAATCCTTTTTATGGCTAATGTTTTCTGTTTTTTCCGTAGCATTCTTTGTACTAAATTGGGGCTGTACCTATTGCTCGCGGCTATATTAATTATAGTCTTAAGTTCCATATTGACATTTTTGGAAAAATTTATGTGTAGGAGGCGGTGGATTATCGAGTGATGGGCAGCATGCTTGTGAGAAAAATGGTGATTTGAATCATTGGGAATTACGTAGGACTTTATATAAATTGAGAACTCATGGCTCTTTTCTGTGATGGTAATTGACAAATCAGGGTGATTGATTGTGACGTTGACGTCTTTTTCCATGGAGAAGGAACTGCTAGGATGAAGTGCGTTGAGGTAATTGAGGAAGGAGTCCAGCTGGCGGTTGGTCCCCGTCCACAGGCAGAGAATATCATCTACGTACCAGAACCAAATATCCACATTTTTCACATGCTGATTGTCAGAGTCGAAATTTTTTTCTTCCAATGAATTAAGGAAGAGTTCGGCTAGAAGGGGGGAAAGTGAGGAACCCATAGCTAGACCGTCTCTTTGATTATAGAGACGGTGGTTGAAACTAAAACAGTTTTGATAAACTGTCATTTTCATTGGGTAAGTCTAGTAATTTGAAACGTATTTTTCAATGAAGGTGTCATTGAGTAACTCTTGAGCTCTAAGTAAGGATTCTGATCAGGGCACTCAAGTGATTTTAATTTCAAATGAAACTGATATTGCGTATTTCGGAATAATAACGCCTGTTACTTTGTCTGCAAGCTCTATTTAGTTTTTAACTTCATATTTAGGCTTTAAAACAGTGCAGTGTATTCCCCGAGCAATACGTTTAATTTCCGTGACAGAAGGTGTGAAGGGGATGACACAGCTGAGACAGTAGGTCGAATAGGCATGGCTTGTTTATGTAGTTTGGGGAGTCCGTACAACCTGGGAGCAGAGGGGTTCATTTGGATTAAACTCCATCTTTCCCCGGCATTAAAAATCTTAGACTTACGCACTGAAATTTCACTTCACTTTCAAATGTCGAAGTTGGGTCTTTAGTTAAAGAAGCTACATAACTGTTGTCTATGAAATCAAGGCACTTTTCCACATGCACATGTTTATTCAACACCACGACACTACTCCCCATGTCCGCTTTCTGGATGATGAGGTTTTCCTTCTCAATCGTGTCTCTCAGAAGTCGGAGGGTGGACGCCTGGAACTGGTGACTGGAGGAGCGGGTCGTTTCTGGCGCTGCTTCATTCATCAAGGTCGTGATGACTTCGGCGACTCGGTGTATGGCAGAAAGAGGTTCGTTCCGAAGGACAACTCCGCAATCGGCGGCTAGATTATTGAGGTCCGAATCGGAAACTTTTATAGGAGGAGCAATCTTCAAACCTTTCTTCAAGATATTAAAATCCTTGTTAGTGAACGTATGGTTACTTAGGTTGACAACACTTGCGGCCGGAACAAAATAATATCTTCGAATCTGCGAATTGAATTCTTTTTTAAATTTAGTTTCAACGAAACGCGTTGTACCATTTAATTAATTCTGTGGAAAAGTACATAGTATTATTTAGTATAGATATTAAGATGGATGTTTTTAGCATGAAAAAAAGACTAATTATGTCAATAAATCAATGGTATAAGAAAAAACTAACTTAAAATATTCGTACTAAAACTGGACCATCAAGATGGGAAGCCATTCTGCCAATAGATAGCCGTTAGACCAATACAATCCCATTATTCGTGAAGATCATACTAATGAATAATTTCAAATTATGAGGATTTAAAAATATAAACTAGGAAAATATATATCAATGAAGTTTTAGCAAAATTTGGCGTATGAGAAAATGCAATGTAGCCAAAATGAAGGATTCCGTGAAAAATTGTGAAAACTTCCAAAGGACTAACTGGACGCGAATAGAAACGGTATCGGAAACTTGTGCTTCAAACTTTGAAAACTTCCGAAGGAATACCTAACAGGGCGCGAATAGAAACGGTATCGGTAGTTATCCCTGGATGAGAATGACTTTAGGAGTATTGATATAAGGGGAAGGGTTGACTTATCAAAGGAAATGTTTTTGAATAGGCAAGGTTATGAGGGGAAACTAAAATTCTATCTCCTTCTAATTTACTCACTGAACTTAATTTAAGAAATTTGAGCGAGATATTATTTCAGAATGAAATCAATGAATTTGGCCTCATCATAAAGAAAAATATTTCACCTTTCCAGAGATATCAAAATGTCACCCACTTACGAAAATACTTTTTGAGATATTGCCAAAATAAACCAGCCATTTTCCATGTGAAATGGTATGGGCATGAACTCCTAAGAAACTTAATTTTAAAAAATTAGGAATATTTAAAGGAAAGACCTCGCCAGAAAATTAAAAATAGTGTGTAGTTTGTATGTCTACTCAACTGGTTTTTAAATAAATCAAATACTCACCGCAGATATATATACAGAATCGCAAGCATTTCTTTGGTTGTGAAGGTATTTTCAGCGTACGGAGTGAAAACATTGAGCCAAGTTTGAAACTTATGCATGCATATTTAGTTAATTACAGAGAATTTCTGCCATATAAAACAAAGTTTTTGAGCCATTAATGTTACAATATTTACTTTATGCTTCTTACAGTTGCTTAAATTGAAAAAAATTCAAGTATTGTTTCTATTATGACTAGGGAAAAATCTCCCAGCAAAAGTACCTGGAGGACGAACTGGGGAATGCACGGATATACACGGTGAAAAGGAATTTTGGACAGTGCGGAGTCAAAAGATACTCATGCCCAATTTTACTATCTTTGGTTAAATATTTGCTCGGTTTGAAAGCCATCACTAATTCGTCTCCCAACCGATTATGCTCTCGTCAATTGACTGACTGTCTGATGCAATTCGAAATACCCAAACTCCAAAACCAAATTTACGTAAAATAGCATGGAAATATTGACTGTTGTTCATGTTAAATGGGGGGCAAATTTTTCTATTGGACGCCAGAATATGAAATAAATTGCATTCAAGCACAATATCCCTCAGAGCGAAAATCATTCGCCTTGACCGGGATGATTTTTCCTCTGTGGAATATCGCACTTATGGTCACTTTCGGGTGACTCCGTAAAGAAAATACTGTGGCTAGTCCCGATATCCTCAAAATTCGGCATTCAAGCAATTTCAACCACATTAACTGTCTTAGGTATCACGCAACTGGTCATCACGCAAAATATGACATGGCATGTAATGGCTATATCTTTCAGGCTGTGGCTTGAAAAGAATGACCTACTTATTAATGGATTGATGTCGTAAGCAGATGATTATCTTGCTCTCTTCCAAAACCGGAAGTTAAATCACTTAATGGAGGTGGACAATTTGACGGAAAATTATAGCATAAACAAACTGGGCGATGCGAGTTCAGTACAAAGTCACAAAATGGAGATATTGTAGGTCTCATTCGGAGACAAGATTAATTAAAATTATCTGTCGAGGCAATTTAATCCAGTGGCGGTTTCATTGTCTGCGCCGCAAGTCTTCGGGGGAAACTTTTGGAAAAATATTGAGCTTTCTCTAGCCTTCTCGTGCTAATTCTTGTATGTTTCTCGTACAATTTCTATATATGTACACAAGCGAAGCGTATGGAAACTTTCCTCTTGTGAAATTTCCGTTGGACTGGAAAAACTATAAAATCAAAGGTCTTTTCGTATAATTTACTTCCAGAATTCACGGGTATAATTTCAATTGGACGTTGCTTTGAAATGTTTTGAGCCCTTTACAGATAAATCTACCCCGAATTCATATGGTAATTTATTAATACATTAATTAAGGATTTGGTGTTTTTCCGGTGAACAAGGCTGATGAAGTTTCCTTGGGTTCATCGTTTTCAGCCCTGAAGACGATGGCAAAGACAGCCGTCGAAACGTAGGCAGCAACATCCTTCTTGACCCGGTGGGAAACCGGAGAAACCTTCATCGGTAAAATAGGAAAGAGGAAATATATATATATAGAGTAATTAATTTAGTGGACTATAATCGGACTAATGAGTGGGATTGTGCCACTCCCCGTAAATCTCACATAAAGATATTCAATTGTGTGGAATGAATGTAGAGTTGTCATCATAAGCTTCAACTCTTCGCATGAAATAAATTGATTTTCACGTGGTAATTTTTTATGCTTGAAATGTGCCAATGTAAAAACTTCCCGAAAATTCCTGATGTTTTAGGGCATTAACACTGAAAGGAAGACTAATTCGAGGGATATTTCCTATATCTCAAAAGCTTGAGTCGACAGGAAAAACAGTAACACCATTTTTTAAAATCAGCAGATCAAAGATGAGGGCCTAAGAGTCAAAGTAATACAAGGAACATAAACACGAAAAACGATATAATCGCATATGTTCTAAAGCCCGTTTCACACGACACTTGATCCAGCACAAGACCTAGTATGCTAGCTGGTACTTGATATTGAGGACGAAACCCAGTATACTAGAAACCGTATTAGAAGGTTTCACACGATCATCGACCTTGTGCTTGCTATTAAGCAATTATTCCATATGATTCCTACTAATTTTTAAAAGAGAAGATCGCACAGCGTCCGTAACGTGAACGTGATTGGTAGATGGCCACTGGGTCCTATTGGGTCTAGTAGCAAACTAGTACCGCATCAAGTACGAAATCCAGTGGCTCAGCGAGTATACTAGCTAGCATGCTTGCTAGCCAGTATACTGGTTCTGTTCACACGATACTGGAAAGCTAGCATACTAGCGAGTATACTAGACCTTGTGCTGGATCAAGTGTCGTGTGAAACGGGCTTAAGCTGGTACCGTCGGGTACCATCAGGAAAAGGAATACAAGTGTTCGGACGTATGGTGCTGTGATCTAGCCGCCGAACACTTAAGTTTCTTTGCTTTTTGTCATTTCTTACCGGAGTAAAGTGATGCAGGTGACACTGGACGATGTTTGTTACTTGTATTAGGTACTTTGAATCTCAGGCCCTCAGATCTCCAGAAACATGTGTAAAATTCGTGGCACCAAAATATGTTTTGGTCATTGTTTTTTATTAACGAACTTGAGTAGTGCGTAAGGAGAAAATATGCTAGGTGTATTGTGACGAAAAATTTTAATTTTGAACTTTTTAAAACCTCGTCTCGATGGGAAGTATTTTTCATATCTAGCTTAGAGAAAGACCGAATTTTTTCCGCTTTGAGATGAGTTTCCGAAGAGTATTCCTATTTCTTACACCGCGGATTATTGCATTGTATATTATATGGAATTGCTTACTCAAATGTGCCCGTGATCGTCCAATTTTCTTTGTGACATTCCATTAAGGACTTCTCTCTTTTACTGTCTTTCTCAGAGCTGAGATCGAGTCCAACCCCAAGGAATCCTCAAAGATGACTGAAAACCCTCTTCTCTTCCGAGACGTGGCCAGTAGAGTCTTGGCCATGGAAGAGGAAGGGATGTGGTAGCCATATGCCGGAAGCTCCTTCTGGTTCTACAAATCGCAGACTAAGCTTTCGAAGTAAGTTAGGAAAAGGAATTATTTGAAGGTCTTTAAATGATCTCCGAATCCTTATTAGCCCCGTGTCGTGGTGAGGGGACCGAAGTGATGGAAGAGACTTGGCCGGCCCTGGAGGTGGTGACGGAGCAGGGTTTTTCCGGACGCGACGAGGAACTGGCAAAGGCGGAGATGGCGACCCTGGCCGCCATGCTGGTCGTGACGGTAGTGGGCAATGGGGCCGTGCTGGTGGCGCTGTGGGCGTCCCATTCACCTAGAAGGAGGCTGTCCCGCATGCACCTGCTGGTGCTGCACCTGTGTACTGCAGATCTCGTCACGGTAGCCTTCACCATGCTACCACAGATGGCGTGGGAGGCCACTTACAGGTTTGCCCGGGAGGCGGCGCCGCTATGCAAGCCCCTGAAGGTGGGTGGCTTTCTATATTTTTTTATAGTTATGATAAAATTGTATTCCGTTGACCAATATAGGTATTTTAGATTTTGAGTTCATACCTACAATGTCACAAGTTCAATTTGAAATAGAAAAAACAAAACGAAGTCAGTGAATAATAGCTATATATGTGAAATTAAGCGATTCTTTCTTAATTTTTCATACCTCAAATCAAATGAAAATAAATGTAATAATTTTCCATCCATTAAAAAGATGGAACTAAATTGAGTCAATTTAAAAAAATACAATTCATTAAAAAAGCAAAGGAGAATATGATGAGACAGAGTTCTCGATATAGTCTTAACAGGAATTCCCTGGTAGGTATGGGAAAGTAAAAAAAATATATCGATAGATATCGTATCAATATTTAAAACATGTATCGATATTTATCGAGCCAAAATTATCGATATTTTGATATATCGATAATTTTGCCAAAACAAGTGGTTCCTTAAAGTTTCCCCAAAATATATATAAAATGTTGAAGTAAAATTTGGAAAATTATGGACATGTAGAAGTAATAAAAAAAATCTATTATTTTTTTTATTTTTACAATAAATTTTAATCAATCAAACCAGTATTTGTCAGACATTGACATCAGAAGAACTCTCTCTTTTACATGTTCCCCCGTTAATCTACTCCTGTTGTCCGGTACCACCAAGTTAACTGCAGAAGCCACTCTTCCGGATGGAAAAGATGAGGCTTGGCATATTAAGTACCTACTTCAGCGCGATTTCCGAAAGAACCGGTGTGAAGTGTCGGAAGTTCACCCAAAACCTTATTGTATCTGATTTCCTCTCCAGTAGTGGTTGATCCAGATACTGCTTCAGCTCATTAGGGACAGAGCCAGAGCTAGGAATCTCTTGCGTAGTAGTGCTAAGAGATAATATGTGTTCATGTCTGGACCAAATTGAATTTCTATCAGCGTTTTCTTGTTCTGTTTGTGCAGATCATATTTCTGGAGAACGTTGTCCCATTCGCCTATGTTCTAAGCGAATATCATCACTTATATTCGTTATAGCACTAGACACCGTAGCTGGAAAAACCACTTTACAACGGTGACGTGCTAAACAAATGTATCGAATTTGATACTCGGAAAAAAAAATCAATTTTTGATATATCGACATGAAAAATATCGACGATAATTATCGATAGATTTTAAAAAATATATCCAGTTTTTTATATACAGTGGTACCTCGAGATACGAGTGCCCTAACATACGAGATATTTGAGATACGAGCAGTCGAGCGAGCGAAGTTTTGCTTTGAGATACGAGCAAAATTTGAGATACGAGGAACGGCCGGCTGCTTACGACCTCGAACGACAGTTGACTGCGCCTCGTGCGTCTCGCATTATCCCACGCATCCCCCCAGTGTTTTTGTTTACCTCGCTATCGAAGCATCTTTGATAAGTTTTTCTAGGGCTTTGTGCTTTTTGTGCATTTACATACTTTATCACATTTCTTTTTATAACCATGGGTCCGAAGAAAGTAAGTGGAAAGGTCAGTGCTCAGAAGAAGATGATGTCTATTGAATTAAAGCGTGAAATCATAGAAAAAAATGAGCAAGGTGTGCGAGTAGCTGACTTGGCGAGGCAGTACAGGCGTAGTACTTCAACAATATGTACTTTGCTTAAACAGAAGGAGTCAATAAAGGGTATAACGCCAGCTAAGGGCGTTACAATAATTTCTAAGCTCCGGAAATCTCTCCATGAAAAGATGGAGAAACTGCTGATGGTTTGGGTGACGGAGAAGCAGCTTAAAGGCGATACCTTAACACAGGGCATCATATGCGAGAAGGCACGAGCGATTTACGGTGATTTGCTGAATCAGACCCCGCGCACTTCCACGGACGAGGCATCGGAAGACTCGTTTAAAGCAAGTCGAGGCTGGTTTGACAACTTTAGGAAAAGGACCAGCATTCACTCCGTTGTCAGGCATGGTGAGGCAGCAAGTTCGGATGTGAAGGCAGCTGAGGATTATCTCAAAACTTTTTCCGAACTGATAGAAGCCAAAGGATACATCCCCCAGCAAGTCTTCAACTGTGACGAGACAGGGCTTTTCTGGAAGAAGATGCCGAATAGGACTTACATAACGGCAGAAGAGAAGATGATGCCAGGCCACAAACCCATGAAGGATAGACTAACTCTCGCACTGTGTGCCAATGCGAGTGGCGACTGCAAGATCAAGCCTCTGCTCGTATACCATTCGGAAAACCCAAGAGCCTTTAAGTCACATAAGATTTTAAAAGAAAAACTGCAAGTTATGTGGAGAGCAAACCCGAAGGCATGGGTCACTAGGCAGTTCTTTGTGCAGTGGGTAAACCTGGTTTTTGGCCCTTCTGTTAAGAAATATCTACAGGAAAACAACCTACGCATGCAAGCCCTCCTCGTCCTCGACAATGCTCCTGCTCACCCACCGAACCTCGAAGATGACATCCTCGAAGAGTTCAAGTTTATTAAGGTTCTCTACCTACCACCCAACACCACTCCTATCCTGCAGCCCATGGATCAGCAGGTGATTTCTAATTTTAAAAAGCTGTACACTAAGTACCTGTTCCGGCGCTGCTTTGAGGTGACAGAGAACACAAACCTCACCCTACGAGAGTACTGGAAGGACCACTTTAACATCGTGATATGCCTCAGAATTATTGATCAGGCCTGGCTGGGTGTTACAACGAAGACCTTGACCTCTGCATGGAAGAAGCTGTGACCTGAGGCTGTAGCCGAAAGGACCTTCGAAGGATTCGAACCCGAAGTGCCAGTGGAGGAGGAGATTGTGTCTCTGGGAAAATCCATGGGCCTGGTGGTGGATGAGAGAGACGTGAACGAGCTCGTCGAGGAGCACTCTCAGGAACTGACGACCGAGGAGTTACAAGAGTTACAGTCGCAGCAGCATACGGAGGTTCTGCAAGAAATTGGTTTCGAGGATGAGCCAGAGGTGGAGGAGGTTATCTCTGCAAGTGAAATGAAGGAGATCTTGGGAATGTGGGAGAGAGTTTCACAGTTCGTGGAAAAGAATCACCCCGAAAAAGTTGCAACTGGTCGTGCATCGGAGCATTTAATGACACTTGCCTAACTCATTTCCGCAAAATTCTGAAAGGGAGGAAGAAACAAACCTCCTTGGACAGGTTTTTTTTTTAATCCGGCGAAAATGGCAAAGACCAGTGAAGAAAAAAGCGGTGACTTAAATTAAGCATACAGTAACATTTAGGTTTTGTGTAAGTTGCATTTAAGTGACCAAAATACAAATACACTTTATAAAACCAGTTTATTTCTTTACATTCTCTTTTATTATGTTTTTATACACTATTTGTCATTCATAAATATATTTTTCTTGTTCAAAAACAAGAACAACTGGGTGGCATTTTGGGGGTTGGAACGGATTAATGGCATTTCAATTAATTTCAATGGGGAAAATTGCTTTGAGATACGAGCAAATTGACATACGAGCAAGGTTACGGAACGAATTAAACTCGTATCTCGAGGTACCACTGTATAGATATTTTTTGCCCAAGCCTATCCCCTGGCGCATTAATTTTATGAATAACATACTACATTTCTTTAGAAAGAGGGCATAGTTTTTATTAAGCAATCATCATTATCTCCACTCAAACTTTCAGGTAATATTCATTCAGATAGTTTTATTTTAAAATTAATTATTTACAGACTGGCATGCTTTTATATCATCTGGGACTGTATTCCGACTTTGGGATATTGCGGCAATGAATGATTTATAGTGTACTTCTGTTTTATGCTCTGGGATCTTCAGAAACGGCGGAATCTTGTTAAGCGACTGTGAATATTTTTTTAAATGAAGGACCAGCACGGTGGATATTTTGATTTAGAGCCGTAACAGTTTTTTTCTCGATTTTGGAATGGCTGAGCCCCGTAAAAAAAGTGTATGCATTTATAATATGGTTATGCGCCGTTTATGTTCATCTAAATTAAGCCTGGTTTTTACTAAAGATAACTGTACGAATTCTTTGGCCCCAAACGTTTATTAAATAAAAAAATAAATGTCGACAATTTAATGTTAGTTACCTACTTATGGTTGGAAAGGAATGCCTATACGACCATATTTTGCCATCATAGATAGTATCTAGCCTCAAGATCACGAAAGTGTCATTACCTCTGCAATTTTACTGTTAAATCGCTAGGTGCATGAGTCAGAGTTGAGGGCCTGCCTAATGTCTTGTTGCGCTACTTTTGGCTATAAAAAGCGTCCTAGCTTTGATATTTATGAATACTAAGGGAAAATATTTTGGAAAACATCTCTTTTCCTCGTGAACATTCACTGGGAGTCAGAATTGTGAGACTCAAAGGTGGTCGAATCACGAGTATATGGCCATTTCATTGAGTTTATCGCAAAAATGCGAACCTTCAATAAGGACAAAAAGTCATTACAAGGCGAGGAAAAGGAGTTGTAGGGTCGTGACCATAGGTTAAAAAAGACAATAAATGTACCACACGATGTGATATCACAGGAAAACATTGAATTTAGGAAAATAACCGATCAGCATTATTGAATGGATAAGTTGGCCAGTTGATAAGCAGGAAATAAAGACACATGCCCATTTGTGGTGTAATTTTGACGGCACCGTAATTATTTATCCATAAAAACGCAAAATGGAAATGATTTAAAAAATCACTCTATTAATCGTAAAATTTATGGAGGAATTGCTTGCGTAAGCCATGTTATGTGGATCATTTTTCGAAAAAAAAAAAAAAACAGACTTCACTTTCGTGTGTCAAGACGGCATCTATTCCGTACTCTATGGCTATGGCTATGACTTTGAGAATGCCATCCCCAATGTTGCCCACGGACACCGGTAGGCACAGTAATGCAGAAAGAGACCTCAATGCTCTATATCCCATGCAATGAAATAGCCCGAATGTTAAATTTCCATTGATTGATTTCTTTTTTCGGGACTAGGATGTTTTCAACGCATGGACATCATCTTCAGGTTCTTGCAGGGAATTGGATAGAGCTTTTAACATTTCGTTGATATGGATTCCCAAAGAGAGGAGGGCGAGGCTAAAAATTTCAGTGTGCCCCATCCAGTTTAGCAAAACATACTATTTGAGATATTTTGGTCAACATAAATTAAAAAATAATTTTAGCAGGTTATATATCGTAATCTTCCATCTACCATGATCCCGAGATATTACAAATATTATGTAGTTAGTCGGTAACATGTGCAGTTAGATTTAAATACTTGTAATGAAAGAGGCCATACAAAATCAAATTTGCGGAGCATCGTTGTCAGATGACGAGAGAGAGAGATGGACCAAGACAATGTTTAACTACGGTGGTAGATTTTAGGGTACAGAAACCATTTTACTTAAATTGCAGATCGATTATCAAAAAAGTATCGTTTATTTAGGGATGGCTAATCAATATTTGCCGAAATATTTCGTTTTTTGGCGAAATATTTCGTTTTTGGCGTCTGTTCTGATGCAATTTTTTTTTATTTCCCAGCATAACAGGAGATAATTAACCTCTACTTGTATAGCGTCTAATTTACTTTTACCAAATTACACCAGAGTAAAATATTATTCTCATATTCTCTGCGATAGGTACCACGATTCAGCCCTGAGTATTGTTATTACATGTGCTAAATAGCCTTCATTTGACCAAATTTTACGATAGAATTACAAATTAGATATGTCTATCGCCCAATGTGTATTCTCGGGTTCTCACCCGCCGGGAACTGTCGGCTTACTAGTTGGTGCTTCAAAGACGTATTTATCTCTGGTATGGGAATTATGCCAACCGCCACATTTTCCCATTTACGTTGGATCAACTATAGAGGCGCGCACTCGATGACCGTACTTCGAGAGATTTATCGAATGATGTCTCTGGCTACCTCAATTCCACATTCATGTCTCCTCCCCTTACCTTTCCTTCTGATGTCAAGAGTGTGTTAGTGCTGTGCAGACTTAAAGCAACGTCGCAAGGACAGCGAAAAGTGGTTTTGAGGCCCAACCTTCAGGAGGAAACTAAATAAATCAAACAAAACATGTCTTCAGACTTCCGCAGATTATCTCTCAATTATGCAACTAGTTATACAAGTTAGGTTCAACAGCATTACGCCCTTGAAGATGCAGAAGCTGGTGAAACTAGTTTTACAGTTAGAATTAAATGCGGGTGTACGATTTGTTTATCATTTACTTAACTTATTCCATCTGACACAAAGCTTTTTTCTACACACACGCTCATCTATAAAAATTTAGGCATTCTTTTTTGTTTATCTGAAATTATTCATGCTTACTGGGAAACTTAAGTGAGCTCTCTGAAATATTTTAATTCGGAACTTGGTAGTTTTTTTGTTAGCTTTGCGTTAGAACTGTAAACTACCCAGATATAATTTTGATGAGGGAATCAGAAATGTCAAGCCCCGACAGTGAAGAAATTTGGCATACCAATAACCACATTGAAAAACGCTGACATTGGTTGTCAAAATTTGAAAGTTCTCGAAGGTGAGACGTTAAAACATCCATATCTTTATGATAAGATAACATCCAGTCTCCAGTGAATAAGCTCACCAGTTTCTCAGAACATATATCAGGAAGGATTTTAGATACTAAAAAAATATGAAATTTTGACGTTACAGCCGATAAAAATACCGATTATTGCCTTAAATATTATAATTTGTACAGACTTCGGCATTGCAGTTAAGTTCAATGACGTAGAGTCCTTGCTGTATAAATAGGCTTACCAAACGTGCTGGTTTGACTGGGACAGTCCCGGTTATAAGAGTCTGTCCCGGTGTGCAAATTTGTCCCCTTTTAAACTGAAAGGTCCCGGAATGTCTCCGTTAGGCCCACTGTCCACCGAACAGAATAATACTAGGAATGCTAGGTAAGTGACAAATGAATGGCGAGAAATATTTAAATCGAAAACATAGTATCGAATTGTATCACACATCATCGAAGACTGCTGACAGAATATTGAGTGTTTATCACTTGGTTGAAAGAAAGAATGCGTGTGATAGAAGCCAAACTAAGCAATGTTACTATTCAACTTTTCCTGTGGGGGTCAGAGGAATTCCTCGGCAGGTGTCAAGTAGGGTTCACCAGTCGTAACGAGATTTGAATACCGTACTCCAGATTGTGATACTAATACAATGCCTCCGTAGCTGCAAGTAATAACTTCATTTTGTAATTGCAGTCAAAGAATAAAACAACTGTTCACCAATAGCTTAAATTTTGGAAAAAGTCTCGAATTTGTCCAGGTTGTAGTCACTTCAAAAATATACTTATGTCATGGTTTTGGGAAATCAGAATATGGTAGCACTATGCAAAAGCCCCCTGGCCTACCCCACTTTGTGTACTTTTCGTCGTAAAATCCCTAATCAAAGGCCTTTCCTTCTTCAACTTGTAGGTCCTGCAGCTGTTGGGGCCCTATCTCAGTTCCTACCTGTTGGTTGCAATGGCGCTGGACAGGCACCGCGCCGTCTGCCGGCCGCTGTCCACGAGGGCTCTGGTCCCGCGATCGCCGCGACGCCTGGTGGCCATCGCGTGGGCGCTGTCCATCCTCTTCTCGTTGCCGCAGGCCGTCGTATTCTCGTACACGAGGGCAACGGAAACGGACTGGGATTGCTGGGCAACCTTCGACCCTCCGTGGACCGAGAAGGCTTACGTCACTTGGTAAGCAGGATTAATATGGATATATCTGAGGCATTGAGGTAGATGGAGAGGGCGCTTTTGCTATCGTGGCCAATCTTGAAACTAGCATGGGCGTGGCCGGTCCGCCATCTTTGTACCCCCCGATTTCCCTTAGCGCTTACGGGCTGACGTAATAATTTCTCAATTTTTCGATGTTATTCATCGATAAGTCACTTGAAATCATCACTTGCATTTTGAAAAGGTACCTATTCATCATATATATCTATTGGTTATTAATTTCAATTTTTAAAAGTCGTAATCCCAGCAAAAAACCATTGTAAAATCGAGTAGAATACATAGCTCCACATAATTAATAAACATATATGTTTCAAGAGTTACTTGCCTTAAATTTTCAACGGAAGGTAAAATTCTTGTTTAGTTTCTGCCAATGCGTCCATTCGTCCGTACTCTCCAAAGGCAAGCAAGGAAAGAACAGGGGGAAACAAAATGGTAAATATTTTGGTTGTCAGGTTACAGTTTGATGGCGTCATGCCCTATGCATCTACCTCAATGATCCTAGGCGTTAAATAACGTCATCTAGAATAAGTGTTCACACTACTCCGCGAGCTGCCACCAGGGCTAGTGGCAGGGAAAGTTAAGGTCGCAAGTCATAAAAAGAAGGGCACAGGGAAGGAAATTGGAAGAGGCAATTATTATTATAATTGTTTATTTGTGCATATATGTAAATAATGTTGACAGCCTTGAACAAATGAGTGTAAAAAAAGTGTCCACAACTTGAGTTAGCCCGACTTTATCACTCTCCAAAAATTCACGAGTAGAGTAGAAGTTAGGGGTCTGTAGAAATTTACTAAATTCATTCTTGAAAATAAGCGTCTAGTGAATTGATTTAATTTCATCAATTAATTAATTATAAAGTATTAACCCCATTGGGCTTGGTTCCGTTGCAGTTGTACGAGTACGTGCAAAAGGTCTATTGAAGTTACTCCTGTGTCTGTTAACATATCAAAGCACACTTGAGTTTTTTCATTAATAGACTAGAAAATTATCCTTCGCATGAAGCCAGGACCGTAGCCAGGGTGGGATCAGGGGGCCTTCCGGGAGGGGCGGCCGGCCCCTCCCGGAATTTCTTTTGCCCTTCTTTACTAGGGTTTAACGCCTCCTTTTAGTACTTTGCTTTACTGAGGCGAGATTTAAGATTTGAACAATAACCTAAAATAATCAATCTAAAATTAAGACTGCAAATATTAACCTTGAAAATATCAAATAAATTTACAACTTTAGCTTTCCCAAGCCTTTATTATCGAGTGTCGTAGATTTACGACACTTAAAAGAACTTCAAGCCTTATATAGAGACCTTTGAGCAAAATTTCTGGTCTTTCACGCCCTGACAGAAATTATAACTCAATTCAGGGGTGGGCTTAAAATTTATCTCTGGAGTGGTACGAGTTCTTGTGTTTGCAATGCAGGAGATAGAATAGCACAGATTCTTTGTCTAAAGAATATAGACCTAAAATCAGATGTGTCTTCACAAGGAGACAGATATTGTAATAGAAGAAGTTTAGATCAATGAAGTATCTTTTACTCACATTTTCAAATACTACAGGAATTCTGAAAGAAATAATTAGTGATACTGTTACAATATGCAATACATACCTTGTAGAGGATAACACATGCAATTCAAAATGTTTTAGAAAGTACTTTAATGAATGGTATCCAATTAAAACAAAACTTTTACACAGAAACCAATACAATCGAGTAAAATTAAATCTAGAAATCACTAACAATAAGTTAAAAGCGGAAATGAAACACCTATATGAATTATATAGATCAGAAGGTAGTAAATACGATAAAAATAATTATGAACAAGTAAAAAAGCAATATTTGTTAAAACAAGTGGTTTAAAAGTGAGAAATTACTTTAGGTAGTACACCAGGATATCAATTTTGTACCAGACTGCTAATTTTTGACACAGGAACTATAAAACGTTTGCCCCTCCTAGGAAATTGGTTGCCCCTTCTAAAGACATGACCTGGCTACGGCCCTACATCAAGTTAATAAAAAAATATTTATTCAGGACACCGGTAGCAAATTAAATATTTTGAACGGGGGGAGGAACAGGAACAGAGGGTACATTGGTTGGAAATCAATCATATGGCCTTTTTTAATTTTAAAAATTACGTCTAACTGCGTAGAAATATCCCAGAACAAAAAGCTGCACATAATAAGAATCCAGTCATAGCCGCTCCTGTTCCACAATGTGTGGATCTAGATATTTACTAAACTTCTCATGCGGTCTTCCCATAAGTCACTTCCCTGTTTCTCTCTCTTCTTCCCGAATTCTTGGGATTCTGTGGATTGTGTTGACTTATACATTCGTAGACTGTGCCGACTCGAATGATTGATTACTCCTTAGCAATATGGTGAGATTTTTCCTTCAACTTCGTCCTTCCTCCTTTTTGGGCGAAACGCGCTATTTTTCGCGGTGAAAAATATGACGTAACATAGATGTCAAAGATTGGTTGATTTAGGTGTAAAATATTGGTTTCTTCGGACATGAAACATGGGTTCATGTAGACATGAAATGTCTTTATGTTAAGTTGAAGTAAAGTGATTTAGGAGTGAAACATTAGTGCATTTATACGTAAAACTTATATTGAGGTATTTTTATGCATTATTTATTTACATCTCTTCCTTTTTTTTAGTATGTGAGCTTTTTTTAAAACACTCAAGACTTAAGTTGATTTGGGAGCCAGAAAGCCTCAAGTGTGCGACCTTTAAGGGGTACCATTTCGTCAAAATACGGTCTGTTTCGTGCTTCAAACGCTTTACAGTTTCTTTCGCTTCGTAGGTCGTGTCGTTAAATTCTTCTAAGTTCGCTTCTGGATTCACAAATGTGGATCGGATTTGGTTCCGACGTGGGCCACGCGCCCAAGCAGAACAATAAAGGATCTTTTTAGGAGTGTTTTGCTCTTTAAAACTAATGGAATTTTGATTGACACTAAAACGTTGCCGAAAACCACGAGAAGGTAATGACAGCTTGCGCATAATTGCATGCTACCTGTCCACGGTAGCGAACGATACCAATGCAAATTCTCAAATTTATCTTTCGAACACATCTGCTTCAAATGCTCCACTTCCCACTTACACGCTTTGTAGCTCCCGGAACGGGAATAATATGCTGAGACTCCAGGACTAATCCATTAAAAACCAAAAGCACTCTAATGCACGAGTCGAGCTTTATGTCATGAGCCATGAAACGATTCGGTCGTGTTGAGGCAATTGCATTTCCTTCCCAAGATTTCATAAAATCCGTGATTGTATTCACGCCAATTTGAAAAATCCCTTCAAAAACTTTCAGTCGTTACAATAACAACTTTCTTCTTCCATTGAGCACAATGCTTCTACATAAAATACTAGGATGGACATTGTTGGTTGTATTTTAGCCATCGCCGAAGACCTAATCACAGTCTACAGTAAGACCACAGACGTATTTTTATGGACAGGCGGACAATATGGCGGAGAGAATGAGGTTCGACCAATTACCTTGCGTTTGCTCTGTTCTATTGTGGGAAACAATTCCCTTTGCAAACACCTTGGAAGTGAGGAAAACACTACTGATGACATTACGAGGCAGGAAATATTTTAAAATGCACAACTTTTGTAATAGAGTTGATGTTAACTATCTCAAGTAAATTGCTGTTTGACAGTGGGATCTTTACATTGGAGGTGTTGAAGTTTGTGTATATCGAAGTACATCAGCGCATTTATTAATTATTTTATTATTTATTTAAATACGAATGACGATGAAGTGAACGATATGCGCTGACGAAACGTTTGGTAACCTGCCTGTAGGTAGCATTCTGTTGGTACATGACAGTGACGGCCAATTGTTTTGCGTATAGTTTTCGAATTCTTTCAAAATTTGTGTTTAAAAACGGAAGATTTTGCTTTTAGAGTGATTAAATACTAAATACTATTCATGTTTGACGCCTATAATAACAATCAACACAAAAAGAAACATCGAGGATGCGTTTATTGCCTTTCTTTTGCTGTTTAGTGCGCTAAAACCACTATAACTCTGCTCCCGATCTGTGTGCGATCCGAAAAGTGCGCTGTTGTGTTGCGAAGTGAGCAACACACTAGAGCGAATGGAAAGCGCCCGATGTGTCCTACAACCAGTGCGGTCACGTCACACGAGACGTTCCTCTACCCGGGCATGGCCCATAAAATTTTCATCCTTCTCAGCACCATACTACCGATACTACCTCTGCTATTAATTGTTGGAGGCGGCGACCGACAGCTGAGATTATTTGCGCCCATTTGCACCATTCAATTCAGATGGGTAGCATTTTGACGGTAGGATTATATTGGGTGTAGATGAGGTAGGGATCGGGATTCAAATGAATGATCTCCGCCACTGTCATGATCGGATTCGAATCCTCGTGATGGTATTTCTGATCTCTAGCTACCATACGACCCTATCCCCCACGGTAATACATATATACCTATACATACCCATCACTCCATATACATATATCATTTCGGGTTAGCCAGAGCCAAAGAACTTATTTGGTGCTGCTAGGTCTATAAAACCGATTTGGTTTTTATTATTTCCTCCATGATGCCCTGTCTTGGCACAGGTCTTTCGCGTCTTACAGTCATGCATTGATTCAAATACGCTCTCCTATTTTAATACCCCTAATATTCCTTCTCTTTAGAGTCTGTCCTACCACATTCACCCATGATTTTGGGATCTACCAATTCCTCTCACATCACTCACTCTACTATCATTTATCTGTTTTGATTGATCCAACCATAGTAGCAGTTCATGATATGTCCCTTGCATCTTCGGAGAAGTAACTCGCCTCAGATTTACTCAGTAGATGAAGCTTATTCTTTGATCAACGCTGTAATAGCAATTACCATTCCTGTTATTTTAATAGCTTCGTCACACTGAAATACTTACTAGAATGCCTCTTTATACTCTAAGCTGGTCGTTTCTGAACGCATTCTAATTCGAATAGCAAGTCTGTTTCATAATAATCCCAAGTAATAGACGCGTAATCTAGGTGAGACCTAAATAGTGAAAAATAACAGCGCTCTTTAACTTTCTCACCACATTTCCTTGATGTTATTCTGATAAATCCCACTTAATGTTCGTCTTACCGCATGTTTACCGAATATATGGCGCCGGGGGCGAGGGAGAACTAATTTTCATGATTTGTCTCAAGAAATCTCTTGAAATTCTGAAACAAAACGGTTTTGAATGACGATAGAGATCTACACCTTGATTCTCGTCTGTTTTATCCAGGTACAGCGTGTCGGCGTTCGCGGTGCCTCTGTTGCTGCTCCTATACGCCTACGTGGGCATCTGCCGCGTCCTCCGGAGGAACCACCGAGAGAAGACGAGACCCAGGGAGCCGAGGGAGGCTCTTGCGGACGGCGCCCCGCCCAGAACCCACTCAGTTCGGACCATCTCGAGGGCCAAGATCAGAACCCTGAGACTCACGGTCGTCGCCGTTGCTTGCTACGTATTCTGCTCCTGCCCCTTCGTGCTCTCGCAACTGTGGGCCACGTGGTACCCAGGAGCCGTGGAATCTTCTTTCTGGAGGGGTAAGGGTGTCCTATGGTAGCTTTTCAAATAATGGCTGCCACTGTCTACGACCGCGATATCGAGACGATGGATTTATTGGTTTCATAAATGGTCTCAAAACCAATTTGCCTAAATGGAATGGAATTTAATATGTATGAGTTCCATGTATAATCAAGATGGCGGATGCGCAATGAACGGTTTAGAGGGTTGAATAAGTATTTCATAAAAGGGTTATTTGTAGCCATGGTACTACTAATACAAGGAAGGCTGTTGTGCATTATTTGGTTCGAACGCTGCGCCGTAGTTTGGATTACATCACGCGCTAGTTTGGTACGGAGTGCATTGTGCATTTGATACTTGCGTGATATTTGGGTACAACAGCAATGCGAGAAAACGCATAAAGGAAGAGAATTCTTTTAGATATCCCGTTGACAAATCTACTCGGGTGAAACGGGTCGAGGTTTGAAGGAGACAAGACAACTTTAATGTTGAAAATGTTGACTTTGACCTTTCATTTTTTTTTTAATTTTTGCAAGGGTTATTTCCGCTGTAAACAAGGTTATATTCTCCAACTGTAGGTACTACTGATATTTACTAATTATAATCGATGATAAATGTTGTATACCATTTCAAATGAAAAACAATAGTAACTTTCCACATTCAATATACTTAACTTGTTAAAATATATTGAGTGCGGAAAGTTACTGTTTTTCATTTGTATATCATTACTTAAGGATACAATATCTCCTTACATCATTATATCTATGCTGAAAACTAAATTATCCATTATTCCTCTGCTAATTCTCAACTATCTGCTGCACGTGTCATCCCGATAACGTCATGCGCAGAACGGACCCATTTTTCTCACGGGAACGCACTACCTTGTATTAGCAGTACCTACTGTGTTATTGACGACAGACTAGTTTATTTACTCGTGGTGACAAATTATAATGTGCTTAAGTAGTTTTATGCATAAGATAAATATACCTGAATTTTATCCAGGGGAAAGAGAACAGACCAATCATTCGAAGGAATACCGGATTTTGGGAACTATTTAGTGAGAGCTTGGGTGTTATCCTCTAGAGGCCGGTTACACACAAATTTAGCAATGGTATAGATGATTATGAGTTCAATAAAGTTGTGGATCTAATTACCAAATTCTTGTTGCAGGAACTACCGCTTACGTAACTTATGGCCGATGCACTAACATATAGCTATGGAATCGATAGTTAAGAGATCCTTAAAGTTATGGAAATAATGGTTGAATCCGGGTCGCTAGATTTATTACTTACGAAACATATTTCCCGACAATAATTTATTAAATCATCTGGCTAATTATCTAGCAAACGGATAAAATGTATATATGTTTTTACTTATAAAATTACTTATGCACGTCATTTATAGTCGGTATGAAGAAATAAACTCATCACCCGTCGCTTAGTAAGTCTTTATTTATATAATAATATTTTATAAGTCATAAGAATTAAACTCTTTTTAACCTAGTAAAACAGGTATTAAGACCATTTGTGAAACCAATAAATTTATCGAATGTTTCTCCAACATATTTAAAGAATACTTTGACTTGAATATCAGATAGGACTGAAGGCGTCACTTGTGTGGAACAGCGTAATATTCATGGTAATATTCAGCATAATATTCAGGTCACCTTGATAATGACATAAGTTGTCGAAACCTGGGTCGGTTCAATTAAAATTGTGTGGAATTGACAAAGTATAATTTTATTGGTTACCATGAATACTTTGACTCCATAACTCATTTGGATTCATTGTATGTTTTCTGCTACCGACCATAAGTCTGGGGTTCCCAACCTTTTTTGATTTGCAGACCTCGTCACCCATTTTCAAAGAATGGTGCCCCTTACTATAAAAATGCTTATTATTATTGCTGTTTCAACTATAAACCCACCATTTTTCCAGATTTTACTTGATAAACAAGGATAAACCATTAAAATAAAAACCAATAAAACTAAGATACCGTGGACACGTAGTCGGAGTCAGTCTTAAAGCGGGAATTGTACCAAATATTACCCATATACAATTTTTTTGTTTAATATTTTAATATTTTAATATAATTACAAAACGTTACAAGTAGGCAATCGCCTGGTGGTAACATTAACCTAAGCATAAGAAAATACACATGAAATTTTCAAAACACTTCCAAATAAACCGTTACAAAATCGAGGAACACTTATTTCTAAAAATGTTTGCGCTAGCAGGAAAGATCTTAAAAATTTCTTCAGGTAACTCATTCCACTCCTTTATACCTCTGTTTAAGAAGGATTGCTTCAGGGTATCAGTTTTCTGCTTTCTACATTTAATTTTGTACCTGTGGTCATTTCTTCCTATGTAGCAGGGTGAGTCTAGCCTTTGATTTATTTCATCCCAAGCCCGTTCTTTTGTAATAGCTTTGTATATCCCGCATAACCTGTTTATTTTCCTCCTTAATTCCAAAGGTTTCCAACCCAGATACCCCAGCATGGCTGTGACACTGTCACACCTTTTGTGCCTGCCTAAAACATACCTGGCTGCCTTCCTTTGTACTTTTTCCAGCTTGTATATATCTGTTTTTAAATGAGGATCCCATACTACCGTTGCATACTCTAATACAGGACGAACCATAGTCCTGTAGGCCATTTCTTTGGTTTCTTTATTACTCTCCTTAATATTTCTCATCACCCAGTGCAGAGATTTAAAAGCTTTTCTTACAACCTTATCGATGTGTATTCCCCAATCTAGTTTTGACGTAAAATTAACACCCAGGTATTTACAATCGTTACAATTGTCAATATTTTCTCCGAGCAGAATATATGACCTATTTTCTTTATTTTTCCTTCTCGTGAATGTTATTTGTTTGCATTTATTCATGTTAACTTCCATTTTATTTACTGTTATCCATGAGGACAACTTGTCTAGATCATTTTGAAGGGTACACTGGTCCTCCTTGTTATTTATCTTTCTATATATAATACAGTCATCTGCAAAAAGACGAATTTTGGAGTCAACATCTACATGTATGTCATTTATGTAAATTAAAAACAATAACGGACCCAAAACGCTTCCTTGGGGAACTCCAGATGTCACTTCAGTATCACCGGAGAATTCTTCACCGACTCTTACTCTCTGCGACCTTCCTTTCAAAAATTCTCTAATCCATATTTTAACCCTGCCATCTATTTGTAATCTCTCTATTTTTTCTATCAAATTAATGTGTGGTACCGTGTCAAAAGCTTTTTTGAAATCAATTATAACCGCATCAATTTCACTACCTTGGTCTAGGACTTCAGCAATATCTTGGCACAATCCTAGCAATTGGGTTTCACACGAAAAGCCTTTCCTGAATCCATGTTGGTATTGGAATAGCCTGTTAGTTTTATCCCAGAACTCACGCAAGTACCTAGCAATGATTTTTTCAATTAATTTACACACTACAGACGTTAGGCTTACAGGTCTATAGTTTTCTACTCTAGTTTTATCTCCTCCCTTGAAGATAGGTATGACGGTTGCCAATTTCCAGTCGAAAGGCAAGCTTCCATTATTTAAAGTCACGAGGAAAAGTCTTTTTATGTAAGGAACTATTGCTTCATCACCTAGTTTTAATGCATCTATGGATACATTATCAGGTCCCGCTGATTTATTTCTCCGTTGTTTGCGTATTAATTTTAATATCTCACTATCTGACACACTAATATGGTCAAAATTGTACTCACTACTGCCAGATAACAACATGCTATCATTGTAATCATTATTGGTAGCTAAAACGAACTTATTATTTTCAGCCTTTTCCTTATAGCTGCTGGCGTACCATTTATTTAGCTCGTCCGCCTTGACCTTGTTATCTAAAATAACTTTTCCATCTTCCCTAAAAAGCATTGATATGTCATTATTATTGTCCCTTTTCTTCCTAATATATTTATAGAATTTATTAGTATTTTTCTGGTCAAGTATATTCAATAGATAGCTTTCCCGGGCTTTCCGTTTTTCAGTGTTTAATCTACTAATTAGGGTTTTATATTTTACCAGATATCTGAGACTTAAATTTCTTAGTTTATACGTGCGCCTCACTTTCCTCTTAATTCTTCTTATTTTTGCGTTATAATACTCAGGGTCGCCGTTGTGTTTAAGTCTTTTCCTTGGAACAAATTTTTCTATTCCCGCGGACAAAATATTCTTAAAACAGTCCCAAATTTCATCCGGAGTAGCACCTTGCCCTGCCCATTTGGGAAAGTTTTCTCTTAGCATATTTTTAAACCCAACCACGTTCCCTTTTACATAATTCCAGCAAAATTTATCCTTTATTTTCTGTGATATTCGCGATGACCATTCCAGTTCAATTGAGACTGCAGAGTGATCACTTAACCCAGGTATTATCTCAAAGGTATGGTCACCCTCAAATGGCCTTAGAAGGAAGACATCCAGTATGTTATTACCTCTCGTTGGTCCATTCACGAGCTGCTCGAAACCCTCTTCAAGAATTAACCTATTAACAAGAGATTGAACCTTACCACTACATTTAACATTTCCATTCCACTGAGCTCCTGGAAGATTAAGATCTCCTGCTATGAGGGTTCGTCTACTAGGTTTTTCTGAGCATAAATCTGCCAAAGCCTCCATCATGCTCATGTCTTCATCCGGTTTTCTGTAAACTCCAATTATATTAAGGGCTTTTTCACTTTCCTGGTTATATATATTTACACTAAGCATTTCGAAATCATCTCTCACCCATTCCAAGCTACTCAAGAAACTTGACTTGACGCAAATGAATACACCCCCTCCCCTGTCTGTTCTATCCCTCCTGTACACGTTGAAATTATCAGGAAAAATTTCTTTTGAGTTAATATCTTCTTTAAGCCACGACTCAGTGCCTACTACACAGTCAGGTTTACACGATTCAATTAATGACTGAAATTCAATTATTTTATTTTTAACGCTACGGCAGTTGACCTGAAGAATTTTTAAGATCTTACCTTTGGATTCAGCAGTGTAGACAGCTAAATCATTTCCTGATGAAGTTTCCGATGACTGAGAGTTTACTCCGCTGCAGCATCCACAATTTTGCTCGACAGCTCCATCTAATGGCTCCCTAACAACCGTAACACTTACACATGAGCACATGAACTTATTTCCCTTCCAGCTCTCAGCATAAAGTCCCTCAGAAATGTCAGAAATTGTTTTATCCGGAACATGGTCCCATGTATTCCTGCCTTCTTTCACCTTAATTGAACCAGTTCCCATCTCATGCAACCAATGGCTGTTTTCATGCTCCCCTATTGACGTCTCATTTTCGTCAATGCTGCTATAGACTGCCCTCCCGTCATTTACACATCCCCAAACCTGATCTAGTTTTTTTTACCATAGTAATGCACTACATTCTTCACCATTTCACTAAGTTTTTTCACTCCTCTCCTGTTAAGGTGCACGCCATCTCTTCCAAGATCACTCGAACTAACCCAACAATTTGGGTCAACGAAATATAAACCTAATTTTTCGCAGACCCATTCCAAGCCCTCATTTACATAATATATCACTCTGTCCCTCACATCCCTTCTTTTAATCACTCCGCTAAGGATTAATTTAGCCTTGCCAAATTTTCTTTTGGCCACTGTGCACATGTCCCACACCCATCCAATGACATGGTCATAAGTTTTTGCGCTCTTGAGGTCATTTGTCCCCACATGTATGAGAACGACTTCCTCCTCTTCCCCGTCCCTCATCCCCTCTATTTGTCGTTCCAGTTCCTCAGTCCTTATTCCTGGAAAACAGTTTATGACCTGTCCTTCTTCAGCGACCAAGTGTCTCAGCATGGAGTCACCCATCACTCTCACCCTAGCAGAGCCCATCACTTTCACTATTCTCTTGCCCTTTACCCTGTCCTCCCCTCCTCTTCCTCGCCAGTCCTTCCCCTTCCCCGTGCTTCCCTCGCCGTCCCAGCCATGGTCAGCTATCGGCTTGGGTTGGTTGACCACATAAGCGCCTTCCTGGCCATGTATCGCGGCAGTGTAGATAACTCCGATCATCCTGTCAATTTACTATCGTAGAACTTTGTACATTTCAATAATTAAGGTCTATTGAGAAGTACTTGGAGACTATTTGAGTTTCTCCCGACGAAATTAATTGAGTCCTTATGCTTCTCTGCCACGACTCGCGGGAAATAGTTAATTCTACCCATGCAAATTTAAGATGTCTGTCCCGCTATTGACTAGCTTGCCTCTTCAAGATAGGAGAGATGCATGCATTGTTTTTGCCATGTTGTAGCTGATGTTAAACATGTAGCTGACCGAATTTCGAAAGAATATATTTCTCCAACTCTTTTCCTAAAAACCGTTGATTACTTTTTATGGGGTGGAGATAATAGGCTAATTTTTCTGTTTCCTACTTTATTTATTTATATTTTTTCATCTTGTAGAACCATGAACTTTTAAAACCATCCGTTGTTTCTTTTATTACGTGAAATGCTCACTCCGATGGCTGGAAGCACAATTATTGTGTGTCCATATTTTTGCCCAGATAAGGGATCGGTATTTATGTGTGCAGAACTAATGAAAATGACCTTAAAAGCGTTTTTGTTATCTAATAAAATATTATCTAATGCATCAATGAATGGGACTGTTGAGAATTTAGGGCTTTATGGCAATTTTTCCCCCAATTTCTAAATCTTCATTTTACGTTTTCCGAAAATTTAAAGAAGTGGACATGCAATGATTGTGCTTTTAGACATCGACTCTCTCAGTATTCTCTTATGTACAACCTCTTGGAATTATTATTCGCCGTACCTACTTCGAAGCCTATCCCTCCTTCTTTTCGATTGCAGTTAAATCTTTATAAATGCAGTTATTTGCTAGTTTAAGTACGAGTTTACCTTGGAAAGTTACTGCTGCAAGTTTCTTCTGCAAGAGCTTGCGGGAAATTCAACTCTTACGAAAAATCTTTCTCAAGTTAGTGCAGAGATAGGTTGCAGTTTATGACAAGTGGACTTTCAGAGCCTTTTACGCGTGTAATTTACGTAGAGTAACTTCCTGCAAGCAACTTGCGAAATAAAATTGCCAGTGTAAACCCACCTTTACTATAAAGTCACCGTGTGCTTCCTCCTGCGTATGTTTTCGGGGAGCTTGTAAAATATTTAAGGTATTTGGATCTCCTCTCAAATAGGGCCCAGCCACATTGACACACCGGTTCCCACAAGATCACCGACGTTAAGCAACGGTGGGCCAGGACGGGTGTTGTATGGGTGACCATACATACCTTCACCGTGGTGCTCTTGTCCCCTGTATACATGTGGCAGAAATGAATGGGGTTGGCACAATGGACCAAGAAGGTTTAAGTGTCAGGGCTCCTGTCGAAGGCCCCCCTACAAACAATCTAATCTTATCTATTATATCTCCTCTCAATGAATTTTAAGGTGCCGCTTTCACCATACTCAGCCTCCTGCCCTGCCTTAATAGCTGCGTCAACCCCTGGATTTATATGGCGTTCAATGAGGAGATCTGGATCGCCCTAAGAGATAGAGTTCCGGGAAGGATCAGGGCCGCGGTATGGCCCCTGTTCAGTCCCTACGCCGCTAAGTGGTCCTTCCACGGCCACGACGCACCTTCCAACTTCGGATCTTCCAGGACGCGGTCCTCTGGCGGCTCTCCGCAACCCGAGACGAAGGCCATCCTCAAGGCACCCAGCGAGGAGGAGGACAAGGACGAGGAGGGCTGCAGGAAGAGCAAGGAAGAGCGGAGGAAGTCGAAGAAGGGCGCTGCGATCGTCAGGGGTCCGAACGACACCCCATGCTGCATCGCCGTCGAACCTTACACTTCCGAGGACTAAACTGGCGGATATTTAGACGTCGTAGTGAACAAAAGTTTAAATTCCGCATCGGACGATACTTTTGAGTTGTGCAAGACCTTGTGTTGCCAGTTAGCCAGCACCTAGTGTGGTGGAAGCAATCCACTTAGCATTCACACGACCCTTGAACTTGTTCAAACACAGGGCATTGGCATTCCTCCATCGACGTACATAATTCAATTGACTGAGCAACTGAACCGGAAATTGTAGCCAGTGACGCATATTTTTGGATTTATAGTTGTATACGCTACGTGCTGGCAGGGGTAATTTTGTGAACCACGTTATCTGTACTTTTATTTGATCGTTTCAACGGTTTAAAAAAATACCGAGCTAACGAAGGAAATTTATAGACGGACATCAAATTTCTTGACATGTTTTACAGATTGAACATATGGAGGGCTCATTGTCAGTGTAAAATTGGGCCAAGTTAATCGAAGAAAAACACTGAGGAAAACTTATTTACAATTACAAGTATTTTTTACGTAAATCAGCTGCACTGTGTATGAATGCTTCTCGAGTTCTCCACCGTCTCTCAATACTTCTTGGGCTCTCCATACTTGTGGACGCTTCGATGCCCGACTCGTGCATCGAAACGTCGGCCAGTGTGGAGAGCCTATCCCGGTGGAGAACCCGAAAATAATTCATAAATCATGATGACATAAGCTGGGAAAGCACCAGATCTTACAGATGCACGCAATGCTCTCGAGAACTGCTGCCATTCAGAAATGTATATTCGAACTTCGGACATTGTTCTCTCATGCATTAAAAATATTCTATTATTGGCATTCTAATCAGTAGTCAGGTAAGAAATTAAGAAAATGGACTTGGCTCACTTATACAGTGCACATGCTCGCCCCCCCTCCTCCCCCCATCCGATCAAATTGGCTGCGACACGAAGTCTCGCTTTGCAAACTGGCAGCGCTTAATCCTGTCACTCAATGTGCATCGAAGGAATGTACTGAAAATAGCCCATGAAGATCGCTTAGCGTGTGTGTAAAAGAAAGCATGATTTGTCGACTGCTATTTGGTCCTTCTAAGAGCAAGTACGACAATAGCAACGCACCAATTTCAAGTCAAGGACCACCACAATTTTCCCATAATTCATGCTGGTTCTGTATCACATGATACTCCCACGATATAGTGTCAGCTAGTAACTTCAAATTTATGCAGGATGAAGTGCCGCGTGACTGCAGGCTAAAGCCCTATTTCTGTGAAGTGGCTGTGCAGATCTTCCGACAATAATGTGAGCGCACGTTAGTGTGACGTGCTCAGTTCTATTTTCGTGGACTTTTGAGAGAATCGTGCGTAAATGACACCAATATTAGTTTATTGCTTTGAATCTCCTGTTATCAGTTTTTCAGTGGACATTTTAAATAATGTGTATCCTGATAACCCACTTTGACTGGCTACGCATTTGTGAAGACTGATCTGATTTTTAAACACTATGCTATCTTGCTGTATGGCTCCGTTTTACTAATACTGTTGTATATGTACTCTTCAAATCTGTGATCGTTCGCTGCTTAGTGAAATTGTGATGAAAGACATTGTTGTGGAAATGCGGTAGACATTCCACGGAAAAGTTGTGAAATCCCCTCGCAATATAAATGGAAAAGTCAACACATATGAATATTCACCTCATTTCCTCATTAAAATGCCCAAGGTATGGTAAATGCGCGTTTATCGCATTTAACATACTTACGGCATTTATAGCGCCTCTTAGAAGTCGGAAACTTAATCAGTGATTTGGATCTCATCAAAATAATATCGTGTACCGACTGTACTCGATTCCGAAACCTACCTACCGCGGAGTAATAAGGAAATCGACGTCAAATGTTACTAAGCTTCTCCTATTTCTAATTAATGTTAGTCAATGTACAATCTTAGGAGTCTGTTAAAGACCCCTTAGTACATTCCATACGGGAGCATGAATCTCCTGATCGTATTTATTATGCTCACCACAATTTGTTGTTTTTATACATTTTATTGATTAATGCTTTCTGGAGGTTTATTTCCTCGCTCAAACAAGTGAATTTCGTGTGTGAATGTACGTGCGATTTCTGCGAGAAAGCAATTGTTTCCAAAGAACATCCGTCCATTTAATTAAGTGCGTGGTAGAGAAAAGTACTGTTTTAGGTATCGGTGAAATTTTTGGTGGTGTTTTTTTATGATACTTGTGATATGTTTTATTCGAATGAAATGGTGAAAGCGATTTAATCACGTGTGAATCGAATATTTATGTCGTGATCATTTAATTGCCGCTAGAGGTAAATCTCAGCACACAGTATTCTCCAGATCAATCTACAGCAAGAGTGGTTATCTGGCACATAAATTCGCACTGTGGTATACGATGCTGGCTGTTATGAAAACATTTATATCTGAAAATATTTCTTTTTCGATGTTTTAATAAAGAAACCAGAATAAATGACTGATCCCTTCTTTTTTTTGTTTTTATCAAACACTCCTTCAAAACGTAATTTTAAGATGTATATTTTTCAAAATTTCCGGACTCCCCGTTTTACATGGGGGTATTCCATACCCCCATGTAAACCCCCCCCCTTCAGACACCCCCTCAGGTGATGACCCCTCCCGCTTCAGACGCTACTAGATACGCCTATGAGAGTGAATAACCTAGTTTATCCCATCAGCTGACTGTTAGGGTTTTGGACAACTCCTACCACAACTTCCCATTCGTGGTTCTGCCATGAATTTAACCCGATAAAGTATGTCTTGAATAATCTCATTGTAGTAGTTAGCGCGAGATTTCTTTCTTGTCATATTAGAGACCATATTCAAATTTTATTATAAAATTTTAGTAGGCATGAGAAGTATGAAGTAGTAATATAAATTACCCAAAAACTTTGCTTTGATGACAGAATTTGTAACCATGACCAAATCATCTATTAATAAGTCTAAATCATCAATTGCAACAGTATTAATCCAAATATAAACATCTGAGGCTGTAACTTGACTACTTTTTCACACCGTGCGTACGCTGAAAACGTAATCACATTCGAAGGTTTTTTCTGCAATCCTATACAAAGTATTAATGTGATTATCAAATTTGTTTTGGAAAGTAATAGAGAAAACATTCGAATTACATGCTGTTAGATTTCTGACGCCATTTTTGCCTCAGAACTCCCTCATTTTAAAAGATGAAATCTCTTTTGATCGAAATGTCATTCCTTATCCAATGGAATAAATACCGTCTTTACCATAAGGACACACGGGGGCCTAGCCCATGGCCCCCGACCTCACGGGGGCCCCGAAATGCCAATGTATTTGCTTAGACAAAAAAATCTCAATTGTTTTTCGGTTTTCAATTAGATACCTACTGAAATTACCGTCAGATTTTCAAATTTTTCCATAGAGTGAACATTGAACATTTTAATAACAAGTGAATAGTGAACAATAATAAAAACGTATTATTGCTATTTGGTGTAACTTATTAAATGCGCCATAAACATAATAAATATAAAATCATAATTGAAATATATTTTTTCTAGTCATTCCCTATTTTTTACTTCCCAACGGGCCCCCAAATTTTTGTGTTCCCAGGGCCCCGGGCATGTCCTAAGACGGCCCTGAATGGAATACGACTTCTATTATTTAGTAGTACAGAAAGTGACTGATGTAAATATAGAATAACAGATCGTTCATTAATCCTTATAATTCAATAATATCTTAGCTAACGTTTTTTTTAAATAAAAACGGAAACTTATATAGTGGCTTATCATCGTGTCAAACAACGTGAAATTATTAGTTGAAAAAGTGGATGGAGGACAAGGTTGGAGGAGGCATTGACGGAGGACGAGGAGATTATTCCTCTTCTTCACGGATAAAGATGGTCAATTAGGTAAGCATGGTGTCTGTTTGTTTGTCTGTTACTCAATCACGCAAAAACGGCTGAACCGATTACTTTGAAATTTTTCATGTGGGTAATTGATCAGTGCACTGAGACGAACATACATGCTATAGGCTATATTAATAATATACCTAGGCTATATTAAAATGACCTCAGGGGCCCCAAAACGTGTCCCTGTCATTTATTCTCATAAAAAAAGCACTGGAAGCAGAGGTTCCTTTTTTGGTATTTTAAATTACTTGCAATCAAGATATATGGTTGAAATATTTACTCTCGGATGACTGAAATAACAAGAGGAATGTTAGGGTTTCGAATGAGCTCTAGGTCCCCAAATTACTGCTTAATATTTGGCCTCGGAATAAATTGAAGCAATGAGCCGTTTATCTTGAAATCTTGCGCATAGGTACATACATATTTATACTTAATATTTAAAATAAAATATTCGAATATTATTTCTATTGCTAATGAAAAAAAATCGCGCTCAAACTCATTTTTCGGAAAATATATCCAAGTGTATTGGCATCTTCCCCACGACCCCCTCGCGACACTGGAATACTTTTTTAGCTTTACTGTTTTTAAGAATAAACAATTTCAGTAAAATATCTTAATAATATATACATCATATAACACAGCGGCATAATAGGCAATCTCCACTTAGTAAACAAACCAAGATGAGAAACGAAAATTCAGATTTTCATCTGTATGAACACAACTACTATATTATTTCTTACACTTATCTCTCCCGTTGATAATAAAATGGTTTAAACATATATATTTCTGCTACAGAGTTAGAAATAACGAATTATATAAATTCAATAAATGTTTGGTCATATATATGTATGTTATACTCATGATTATGTATACATGTATACCTCATCGAAATTCAGATTAGGTCCCCTAGGAGTAATAATAATTTATTAAGAGCCTTAAGATTGATTTGAATACGGCAAATTGAGATGATGGATGTGATGGGGTGAGTTTCGTTTAGCGTCTAATGAAATTTTAGTGTCATAAACGTTTCCACAGTTAGCTAGCTGAGAAAATGTCTAATTTTTGCTAGTTTTCATGAGTTTTAAGTATTTCCTTTTTATCAAGTTCATACCATCTGCTGATTTTAGTATCAGTACAGCGCGCATTAAGGAAATTATAATTAGGAGAACTTATTCTTTAAGATGATCTTTACCACCCTGATGATTTATATTATTACACATTGCAAAAATCAGGGAAATAATTGGAATTGTGGCGTGGTAATCAATATCATTTTTCATGAATTTCTTATTAAATTCCAAGAAATAAAAACTACACCAGCTATCAACACTTTATAGAGATTTAGAATGATAAAATAACTGGAAATGTAATTCACTTTACCACATGGAACTCAAGGTGGAGTTTTTGTGTATCTTCAGGAAGATTAAAAATTGATCGCTCGCTTCTTACATTTGATCGAGGTCATCAATTGGCGCCATTGGTTGTATCTACACCTATTTCGACATAATTTCAATGAGGGCGACTGTGATTGGACAAGGTCGCTATACCCTTATGACCGTGATTGGAGTTTGTGCGGCGGAGCCATCTATGCAAGCAGTTATGAACTACTTGAATATTACCTTTTGCAATGCGTCCGTAAATGGCTTTCGCCTTCGAGTTCGTAAAATGCAGTAATTGTTCACAAACTCAGAGTATTGTAATAAAAAATTGTATAATTATTTATGCTTTTTTTACAAATATTTTTTCCTTTTCCATCTACGGCTATGACATTTTAATTTAAGAGCTGACCGAATCGACGAGATGTGCATGTTGACCTTTTAAAAACAAACAAACATCGCGTGGCGATGGATGGTGAAAATTTGAAGTAAACAGAAAATGTAGTGACCACTGAATTTGCCATGAAGGAACCCGGGTTGAAGTAGTCCAGCGATCTATGCACAAAATCTGTAGGTTGACATAAACTATTATGAAAAATAATCTTGGTCTAGAATTACACTTTCCCAATAAACATATACTTAAGTTGGCAAGTTCGAGTACATTTTCACTTTAACTCTTGTAGATGAAAAATGTACCCTAATTTGTCATTGCAATATATTTACCCTACATTTTCAACTATTATTGTAGCACGTAGCTTTCTATGATGGGAGGAGGCAAGGCTGTACCTTTCAAAGGTCAAAACTACAAGAAATTGAGGGAAAAACATGGAGAACTGGGTACTCTCTTCACAGATCCTATTTTCCCCCCTACGGTTATGAGCGTTTATAGAAATAAGTCTCCCATCGGCAACATTGTGTGGAAAAGGCCACAGGTGGTAAAATGGAAATACCCTATTTTCAAACCGTTCCTGTCACAAAATAGTTGCTCTGTAACAGGTATTTTTATTTCCAGGAAGTGTGTGAGGAACCAACGATGCTCGTGGAAAATGCACATTTAAATATCATTCAGGGGAAAGTAGGAAAGCCGTGGTTTGTCACCGCCTGCTACGCTCTATCCAATACTCAAGAGCTATGGAATAAGGCATGTTAACTTTTTTCAAATTGTTTTTTTAATGCGAGGTCTTAAGTGTCTTACATTTTTCTAGAAGTATTGTATTATTTCTGGATTGGAGTGGAGTGGATTGGAGTGTATTGGAGTATTTCTGGATTTACTGATTTCATTCCTTGAAGGTTCGAAATAATTCAGTAATCTTCGAGAAGTTTAGGTATTGAATGAATATATCTTGTGCTTATTTTCATGCAAGTAATGGATCATTAAAATGTGTGTTGTGAAACGAGCAATGAATATACTTGTTTTTTAGCTTTTCATTTAAGGAATTGGATAGTATGGATGGCATTCTCCCAAGTGCCTCTTTAAATAGGATGCTATAGCATCGCTCAGTGGCTCAGTACCGCAAGGTTAAAAGCCTCGCCCCGCACGAAAATGCTTTACTACCAGTTTCCATTTGTTTTACATTATCACAGTGATATTATTTACGAGTTCTGCCGTTCTACCACATATAAATTGTAAGCCTCCCTTAAAGTCAATGCTCCATTAAGTAATAAGATGGAAAATTTTCTCCAAAGCTCTTTATAGCTGATTGCATTTTATCTGTCTCATTCTTATGAAAATTTCCTCTGTATTATGTGAATAATATAATGGGCTATGTATTTAGAGTATTACTTGTATTTTTAGGTCATTCCTAACTACCGCAGCCAGACTTGGGAAGAGAAGGATGATGCTAATGACAACAAGGTGGCAAAATATTGTGGCATTTTCCACTTTCATTTTTGGCGCTTTGGAAAGTGGGTTGATGTTGTGGTGGATGATCTTCTGCCTACTTTATCAGTTGCACCAACAGCTCCTGGATCCCCCTCATCATCACATGAGCCTCCAGAAAATAGGGAGCCCGCCTCACTCGTGTGTACATGCAGCTCTCGACCTAACGAGTTCTGGATTTCTCTTGTCGAAAAAGCGTATGCCAAGTAAGTGCATGAAGGAATGCTTTTTGATGGGCTTGAAAGTCATGAAAGGTTCTCAATTGAAGCACTGAAAACTCATGCAATATTTATTTTAACTGTTTCACTGCTAAGCTTCATCCCAGAGAACGCTCACCATAGCGTGCAAGTTTTGTGTTGGTATTTAAACTCCTTTGCATGTCAAATGCATATATGCATGTGTAGCGCTGATGGCACTGCTTTGCCCAAACGCATATATGCATGCCTAGCAGTGAAAGGGTTAATACTCCCCCTGTGCTGCATTCAGAAACATTCTCTCACCTGCCCTTGCTTTGTCTAGCAGCATTTCATTAAGGTTTATCATTTATCCTTTGTTACTCGCATGATAACTTGACCATAGGGATGCGCAGACCTTTTTATTAGGTGGTACCTGGAATGGGGGCATTTACCATTCTTTTTTAATTGCTGAATCTGATAGAGTTTGTAAAATATAAAGATCTGTAATTTTCCGTTTTTCGATCCGTCACCTAGTAACCCTTTCGCTGGAATGGGCGTGGTGAGACTTCTTACGTCATCCCTTTGTCCACAGCTCCTTTGCCCAACCAAAATCCTCCCCTCCCCAACTCCACCTCCACTCAACCCCCACTCAACCCCCACTCCACTTCCCAAACAGCCAACGAGGGGAGGTGGATGACGTAGTCTGCGCAGCTCATTCGATGGGCGTCACCTTTTGCATATTTTAATTTCAATTTATGAGTGAATGGCTACGGTTAGAAGATTGATTTTTTCCACTAAAATTCAATTTTTGTTCCCATCTAACGATTTCGTGAATAAGTAATAATTAATTAATTATTATTTTGTGAACAATTATTTTATACTTTTTAGTCCGTTTTAAAAACATGGTATATAAAAAAAAATATTTAATAATTCATTTTCTGCTTTTTAGTCTTATGCCCGTGCGAAAGTTTCCAACCGATTTTCAACATGTTGATGAGACTCTGACAGGGACACATAGGAAATTCCTGATGTATTTCAGATTTCAGCTGACAGTGTGTGGAATTGAAATAATTAAATAATTGTTAATTAACTAATCAATTGTTATAAGATGTAGGTAACATTGCATTGTCATCCACTTCTGAGCTATTGTTAAAATTACAAACCCCTACTAGCACATCAGGAAACATGTTAATTAATAAATTGTTTATTAATTAATCAATTAATTGTTGTAATAGATAGCTAATATTGGATTGTCATCCACTTCTGAGCGATGGTAAAAATTTCAAGTCTCTAGCTGATCTGGAAGTTAGTTTAAACTCGGTCGTAATATTCCACCCAAACAGGCAGACATGATGGAAACCAAACTAATAAAAACGAGGTAAAATAGCAATTTTGGTTCTGAGTAAACCCCCATTGTTTTGATTATCAAAACTAGTGGTTAAAAATGGTAGAATAGTAATTTGGAACATGTTTGCAAATATTAATAATAAAAGTCAAACAAACAACATTAGGGTAATAAAAAAGAAAATTTTTTTTGTGTACATATGTTTCAAAAAAATATATTGTATTGAAATTTTTGTTAGTGTGAAACAAAACTCTCTTATCAATCTTTACCTAATTGCTATATAGTCAAACTTAATAAACTTATTTCCAATCATTTCATTAAACAAATGATGTGGTACGCAGTCACGTGCATGAGTGCGAAGTCAAATGATTTTTTCATGGCGAATTTCACCATCTGTGGTTAATAAACTAACTTTACTAACTTGCTTTAGAGCAACATTCTCCACTTGCTAGGAATAAGAACTTTAAACTTTTCAATGACATCCATATAGTAAACATTTATTGCAGTTTGTTGCTCACTGAATGGTAAAATCAGGCACTCGAGGCGATCTTGAGACTTTCTCGTTCTTAGTTTACTCTTGACAAGTGATAATTTGGAAAAACACCTTTCACAATTGGTACTGGTTACAGGTAATATAGAGAACATTGTCAAAGCACATTGGAACTTGCTGAACAATTTTGATCTGTTGCCAAGGAGTAACCACTCCAGCCACTATTTTAAAGCGGCTCTTGTAGTGCCTATAGAAAGCGAGGAATAATCTTATTCTGCTTTGTTATTGTGTAGCCTATGTAAATGTTTACCAAATAATTAACTCTGAAAGTACCACCGGAAACGCACTCCTCAGTTGTTTACTTCTGCGCACACTTGGTACAATCTACAAAATGCAAAACTTTATTTACACTGCCAGTCAGCCAGCTGCAGTGAATTTTAAACGCTGGTTGTCAATAAGACACAGGGATAAAACACTTAAGTATTTGATTTATTTACCACTTTATGGTTCCTCTAATTCTTCGCAAAATTATACACATTCATACTATCATTTTCATGAATTTCTAGGTTATTTAATTACATAATTTTTTCTCGCCATTAGGTGGTGCCGGTGCACCACCAGTACCACCTGTGCATACGCCTGTGATAGTGATAATTATCTCCCACTCATGTGGTCAGCTACTTGGCAATCTCTTTGAACTCCTTTTAGGTACTCGTTGAATTTAGGTGTAGGCGCTTGTGAAAAGGAAATTTCTATGGAATGATATATACATTGTTGAGTTTATATGCATGCATACGTATACCTATCAATCACACCATTCTCTTTCTGGGTAGGCACAGTCAAGGGGACTCAATTTTCAGTGATAAGCCTGTAAAACTATCTTTGTTTTTATAATTTCATCCATACTGCCCTATCCTTGAACACCTCTTTTGCTTCATAAACACCCTCCTGTTATCGTAAATGAAAAGGAAAACTTTGTTATATTCCACCAATTTATTCTCAGGTACAACTAGTTTCGACGCAGTGGCGTCATCTTCAGGTACCTGAAGATGACGCTGCTGTGTCGAAACTAGTTGTACCTGAGAATAAATTGGTGGAATATAACAAAGTTTTCCTTTTCATTTACGATAAAATGAACTTCCATAAGGTTGAGCCTGAGACGATGGAGATAACCCTCCTGTTCTTATGACTCATATCATTCATCCTCGTTAGAGTATCTTCCAACTCATTTAACCATGACTTTTATAGTCTTCCCATTCCTCGCACACCATCTCCTCCTCCATCATAAATCTGCTTTGTTATTCAACCCTCATAATTGCATTCTGTGAATAGCAAACCATTTTGCTGGCTGTAAGACACTACGTAGTCAGAGCTTCATTGAAACTCTGAGTACTGGGAAAACATTGTACTCAATAAGAGTTGATCATTAGGTAAAGCCTAATTATTATTCCAGTTATTACAATATAGTGATCAGTTTTTGGTTAGATCATTAGTTCACTGCTTCACTGAGTAGATCACTGCTTGGGAATAAAATAGATAATGCTATTCCAAATTGATGTTTCTCTCCCCTTGTAAAAACAAATTGGTTAAATGCATGATTATTCTTATTTTGTTTGGATTTGATTTTCAATGTTGAAAATTTGCCAAAATATACGGTTTTTGTATGTGTAAATCAGGTAATCTTGGGAAATATGTACATAATTTAAAAAATCAACTGCCTTCCTAGCTTACAATATTGTTTCCTCTCTTATAGATTGCTGGGTTCATATGAGGCTCTTGAATTAGGCACGCTGAAGGATGTTCTTGTCGACTTTACGGGTGGTGTTTCTGAGGAAATATCTTTGAGTGAAGCCTCTACTGATGGAGAGAAGGCTCAGCTCTTTCGAACTCTCAACCATGAAATCCAGCAGCATTCGATTGTTTGTTGTACGGTGAGTACATTCACTCAACAAGGCAGGGGATCAAACTAGAAGCTAATGAAAAAAAAGCAAACCAATTGAGCAAATTTATCTGAGATGGTTTCATGACTCAAACCACTTCAGTGGCTTGGTTCAGAGAGGAACATACCATGAAACAAAGTGGGATAGGAAACTGCAGTATTTAAAAAATTACTGGTATTTATCTGACAAGTACTGGGTAGCATTAATAATACTACATATGTGGTAGTTCCAAGGAAAAACCACCAGTGTACCAGTATTTGCTTCTAGTGTAATTTTCTCCCCTGCTGAAATAAATTATATTTTTTTAAATTTCAGGATATACTTACAGCACTTACTAATTTTTATATGCATCCTGAACATCCATATATTATGATAGGAAATAGAAGTTAATTTTATTAAAGTAAAAAGCAGTCTTACATCTCAATGGCATCATAAATAAATATATACATTTTTCTCAGTCATCTATTAAGCAGATTAAGAATGATATTGCTTCTATATTTTCGCAGGATAGGATTTCACTTGTTTACAATCATTGTCAAGCATCATTACCCTATTATATAAGCAAGGTTAATGGTGACGTTATTGATATTATAAGTTCTTATGGTGAATCCTGTTTCACATATTAGCATAACGGTGGTGGTCTGACAATGGTAAATAATCCACAATAATCTTTTTGATGTTATGCCTTCAGTTTGTTTCAATAAGATACCTACATCAAAATATGGCAGATTTGATCAGTATATGGTGTGACTGGAGGTATGTCTTTTTTGTCGTCGGCTTCTTCGTGTGAAATCAAGTGTCTTGTAGGCCTTAGTGCAATCAAGTAGACCAGGGCACATGAAATGGAGAGGAGGTGACCACCAATGCACATGTAGAAAGTGAAGGAATGCCACCAAGAGTCATCTAAACCAGACAAAATCCAGCCTAGTCCCAAAGCCAAGTCTTCTGTGAACACAAGCATTTCATGAAAAATTGGAACCATTGGTCCAAATATAAGGCAGCCTAACTCAATGAGGACACCACTTACAGATATGATGGCCAGACCAAAACGAAGAAGCAGTTTGTATGGCTCAAAGTATGGGGGACCTTCACGGCGCACCAGCCAAATAGTCACCACAAGGATGTGTGCTGCACAGAGACCCGCTGTGGGTTTTGGGAAGTAATTGAAGGCTGTTCCGAGAGAAACTGCCCTGGCAATGAGTAACAGGAGCCAATGGGAGAAGGAGATGCACAGTCCGATGGCATCGTCGCGCTCCATGCTGTAGACTTTGATTTTCTTCTTGGGGATGACACGTGTCGGCAGGGCAGGGAAGACCCCTTGCACAGGAGTGTGTGGGAGAGCATTCTCAGGGGCATGCCGAACTGACTGGCGGATCGACCTGAAGGATGGTGCCCAGCCTGTAAGGATGACTCAACCATTATCATCATATTCATCCAATAATGAGGCGGTAGTTTTTTTTCAAACTGTACCTCAGTGAAATTTTTCATTGCCTAATATTCAGGCCCTTAAATTATTGCCACACCTGTACGGAAAGTTCGTTTTTCTGCTGTATTTTGCAGGAAGAAAGTGGCACTTTTGCTCCCTGTTTTATTCACGTTGCATCGTGTTTTGTAACCCTGGCAATGACTTATTTATACTACTGAAAGTCTTACTGTATTGAAAGAGATAAATTGAAACTTCTAAATTAGTATTATTAATAAAAGAGCAAGATCTAAAAAAGAGTTCGTCAGAATATTCTAGTGATAACGATGGAGAATTCGAAGTATAATTCCAAGATTTTGGTTTGGAAGCTCAAAGTATTTCAGATCATTTGTTACCTGAAAAATCACTTGGTCGATATAATTGGTTTTGTGAAGAAGAAAAGTTATAAATGATCATAATTTATAAAGCAGTTGATAAACGTTTACTGAAAACAAATTCCATATCCATCAAAAACATAACCATATTTTGCTTACGTCATATGTGATGTATTGACAGAGTGAATAATAATACATTGCAGTTATAAATGAAGAGTATTTTAATGAACTTTCCATACATGAGTGGCAAAAAATCGGATGTATAACATGGGAAAGAATAAATATAACTTTCAGGCTAGAACTGGTGGAAGTTGTCGATATCCATTATGGGAAAGAAGTTGGACATTGCAGCCTGCATTTTTTGCCATCTTCGCCTTCAGCTTGGATGACAATTTCACGTGGGCTGCAAAGTCCTACATCCTTCCATAGTTACGTAATATGTGTACTTTTCCAATCACTGTGAAATGCACGTGTGATATGTTATGAAGTCACACACATGTGTGATGGTTTGAAAGCCTGGAGGGTAATGGTGATTATAAATTATCCAGTCTTGAGAGATTTTAATACCCTTAAGAATAGTTTGAGTTACAATTTGAAGGCTTTATTTGAAGGAAGGTGTTGCATCAGTGTTTGATATTTTTCTAATAGACTTCATTGATAATTGCAATATTTCACTTTTAAAGAATTTTCTGTGTTCCCTGCTGCCATTTGGTCAGAATTAGATAGTTGATACACTTTTATAATACCAAGGAGACATTTTTGTTGGCATTTAGTGCTGCCAACACAGTCTGTACTCACCAAGCAGTGTGCTACGTGTACTTGGTGCGCTGGACAACCGAATGGAGTTTGCATAAGTGCTGACCGAGTCGCAAAAAATGTCTCGGAAGCCACCTGGAATGCGAGGAGGTCGTGCTGTGGGTGGAGGGGGTGCTGGTTCATTTGGCATCGGGCGGTAGAAGCCTCGGTATGACCCGGTCATTCCTGCCTCGGGCAGGACCGGGGGATGCCTCAGGATCACCTCTAATGATGTAGGGGAGCTGGGTGGAGATGATGACTTTGATGGCGGGTTAACATTCCCCTCTTTCTCTTCCATCTTGCATAAGGATGTGAGAAGAAAAAAAATAGTTTAAAAATCTAGGGAACAAATAAGCTTCATCTATTACTGTTTTTTATTGTAATTCAAGAATAAATTCAGAACACACTGTTAAAATCCACTTCATACCACAAATTAAACGCATGTGAGAGCCTATTCAGTTTTAAGTCAGAATAATATCATGAACTATGAGTTAGGTTTTGTAAAAAGTGAACTCGTCAAATTAGTAGTTAAGAACAAGTGCTCAAAGTCTGGAAGGTGCAACTGGAGACTTTAGGAGGAGTCGACAATGTTCTATGCCCTGAGACCAACAGATAGATGTAGTCGTGGCCACTCCCAGTTGAGAATAGTGATACGGTACACAATGACATCACCACACCAACAACGGTAAACCCACATTCCAAACACTTGGACTTTTACCCTTGGACAACACGCACGTGCTTACGAGATTTAAATGTTCCCTGTCGATGGTCACCTGGATGACCGAAATGCATGCAAAGGAGTCTAATTTCCTCTGCTTTTATTGATAATTTGGGTTAACCTTTAATTAAAACATTTTTATGGCATTGATGTTTTATTTCCGAATGCCTCATAACTCTTATATATAGACTTCTACATGTGGTAAATGATTTCACCAATACATATGTGGAATTAATGGTGAAAATTCCTTGGCCTGAGCTGGGACTCAAATCGAGATCCTCTGAATTCACAGGGAGTGTTTTAATCAATTTGCTATCCATGCATCCTCCTCTCGTACCCTCTTCCTCTGCTACATAATTCTATGGACCCTTTAAAGTAGAGGTGGGGCTTTCAAATATTTGTATCTTGGGAAGCTTTGAAAACATTTGAGAAAACATACCTAGGAAGTAATTATGTGATAAAGTGAAGGTGTGTATGCTGGATTTTTTATGGCAGCACCATCTATCAAGGGAACTTTAAGATTACTATCTTGTCCTATTCTATAAACAGCCATGCTTTCAGGTGTCAAAATGTTGCAGGAGCACCCTGCAAATGCATTCAAACAGGCCTACATGGGCTATTATAGGAATTTTCTATATCATCCTAAAAATTGCCTATGGAATTTAGAATCATGGGCTGCATAGTGGCCTGCTCATTGGCCCAGGAAGCTGAAGGTGTGTGGCTTGATTACCTGTACAGTAAACATTTTTCTGATATTTCCAACCCTCTAATACCCTTACTGATGCACTATATCCTAGCTCTCATATTCAAAAATATTTCATCTGTTGACTAGTATATTTTTTTAAATTACAATAATATCTTTGTTGAGTACAGCTTTTGCCTATTACAGCCAATTTAATATGTATACGTAAATCGTCAAACAAATACAACCATTCCCTGAATGGTCGAAGGACTCAAACCGGGGGCTTGAGGTTAGCAGATGAGGACTCATCCCACTGATATTTAGCAGCCTGGACAAGGAAATACTACACCATATACAGGCAGGCTGGTGAAATTGAAAATAGTTATCAGGAGTTTCGTGCATCAGAAGAGTGAATGAACAAGTTGAGGGAAAAGTCGATAAACTGAGGTAAGACCTGTGTTGCTATATGGCTTGGGAACCCGGCCCATGAAACAGTCCCACTGAAGGAAGATGGAAGAGGCACAGGTGAAGATGGGTGAATGCTCGGCAGAACAAGAAGGGATAAGATCAAGAATGAAATATGTATTGAGAGAAAGATCTATGTAATTACTGAAATATCAAAGAAAGCCAATTTTAGGTCGATTATGTGGGAAAAGTGGCATTAAGTAGGAATGTTAAGGGCAAGGAAAGCCAAGAGAGACCTAAAATAAGGTGGAGGGTGTGCTTAAAGGAAGTGGCAGAGGTTTTATGGGGAACGAGTGGGCAGATTGAGAGGAATGGAGGGTACTTGTCAAGAACAGTGACCTTATATGAAAATGGGACATGCTGAGGAGAAGGAAGAAGAAAAACCCAAGTTTTCATGACTATTTGATTGACTGAGAATGACTTTCCAATTTAAAGCAACCTCACCTTTTCGTCATCTGTTTGGTAGCTTCCTTCCATTCCCTTGGATAAGGGATCCTTTTCTGATGTCTCAGTTTCCTGATCCATTGTCACATCTGCTGGTATTTTCTGACTTTGCTCTTCTTCTATAGGTTTTCCCTTGCTGTCTTTCTCTTTCCTCTCTTTCTTCACTTTTTTCCTCTTTGGCTTCCCTCTCCAAGGGAATTCCCTTCCCTGGAGATATTGACTTTCAAAATGTTGATAGTAGGCTGCTGTCATCGAAAGGTATACCAATGAAAATACGATGCTTGCAGCTTCCACTCTGTCTGAAAATAAATTTATATATTTATTTCTATGTACAATTATGAAAAATTCTAAATTTTTGTACATACATAAAGTTTCTATACGTGAGATGTGCTATCTTATGTCAGTTATGGTTAAAGATTGATTCTTCTTTTAGGCTTCTGTGCATCTTGATTTAAAAAAATGATATTTCCTCGCTTTGCTGGGGACATACTTAGGGTTGATACATGCTCTTCTGCAAAGGATAGGAAAGGTATTTTTTTAAACTCTAGACACAGAGAATCTCATAAGAAGAATATGGACTGTGAAAATTTTCATAATATGTATCTCTAATAGTTGCCACATTTCTAAAGAGAGTAGTCTGTTAATCCAGTGGCATCAGGAAGAGATACGAATGTTTGCTTGTAGCTGTAAAATAGTGTGTCTGGCCTTGTCATACTTACATGTTTCATATGCAAAGTCTACATCATACCAGCCGGCAATTATGATGGCTGCATTGAGGAATGCGTTGGGTAGTGAGAATAGGAATGCACGCAGGAAGAGGTAGAGCTCGGTTGAGGAGGGCTCTATGGAATTATTGAGTGCTTCCTCCACTTCGTCTCCCCTTGGTCCCCATTTGTGCATGGGACTTGTTGCCTCACTCGTGGTATTGTTCTCTGTTGTGCTCCCTTGGCGGTGGAGAATCAGCATTGCATCAATGGCCCAAAATATTCTGACTGCAAGCCTTGATGAAGGTTAAAAGAAAAGTCTATTGGAATCATTCTCTGAGTTGAGACTGCCCAAGAGTGATAATAACAGGACAGTTACCTTGGACCCACTACTTATTACGAAAGAAGTTTACAGTAAATTATTGATTACTCGTGGTAATTAATGCAAAATGAAGCAGGGATAATTGTAAATCATGGAAACTATAGTGGTGATATAATTAGATTAAAAAATTCAATTATATGAACTAAAGAATTTTAGATAACAAGAAGAAGAAAAATTAATGGCTAAAAAGATTGCTACTAGGATATTTGTAAGCATATACAAATTTCTAAGCAGTTATATTTGTGTTTGCCATAGGAATATTAAAATTTTGAGGTGTAGGGAGGAGAGAGTTCCACAGATAATCTGCAAACTTGATAGTATGCCAATGGATAATCCAGAGTTTGCTGTATGTTTAAGGATTTTCAAAATGGCATAAATGTACGGCAAGAGTATGTAGGAAAATGTTTTATTTATTTTTATAATGATGGATATAACCCAGTAGCAGACAATATAATGACAAATTATGGAAACATTCAACATTATCATTGAAACAAAATTATTAATGCATAGTTATATTAGTACGATCTACATATACTAAAATTCCTTGCGTTCATTATCAGTTAGTTGTTAGCCTATTAATTTGCTTTTTGGAGGAATTGAAAATATCATTATAATTGTTTTTAAAGTACCTAAATATTAACAAATAAATGTAAAAGACAAATAGAAGAGTTTTCTTTACAATCAGAACACAGGAAAAGTTGTCATTAGATTTTTGTGTCATTTGTTATTCAGAACCAATTCAGTACAAGGCCAAAACATAATCCAGCTTTACCATCTTAGAATATGTTGTCCATAAAAATCCTTAAGTAGTGAAAAAATAAAATGAACTAAGGGTCAAATTAACTGAAAAGTTGTCAGGCAGGTTGGCCAGGTATGTGACAAAGAGGTGAATGAATTATTGGTTTGAAGTCATTTATAGGGAAGATGATATGGACGTTTTGTCCATCCTCTTCCACTTTAAAATTTCCATACCTTCACTGCCTTTGTCTTTCACCCCAACCGTTACTTTCCTAACCTCTCCTCTTTCTTATGTTCAACCAAATGTCATTGTGATATAATTAAGTAATATTTAAGAATGGTTGGCCAAATCTCATAATTTTTTCTATTAAATAGATGATTAAATGAGGACCATAACCAGAATTAGTGCCTAACTTGCGGGCTGAGGTAGGACAGGTGAGCTGACGAGGCAGTCATACTGTGGAGCCAACCGGGCTGCAGTAGGATGATGGCAGTCTTGGTAAAAAGCTGACTGAGGCAGGTGGTAGTGAAGTTGAGGGCAGTCTTGCTATACGAGGTGTGATAAAAAAATAATGGGAATTTTTAAATTTTGCAGGCTTTATATTTCCGATTTTCTGCAATTGTATTTACTTTCCATGTGGTCGTATGGTCAATAAGGAATACTACCTGGAAGTTATGCGCCGTTTGCGTGAAACAATCCGATAAAATGCCCAGAATTGTGGCAAAACAACTCTCGGAAATTGCACCACAATAATGTCCCCGCTCACACCTCACTGCTTATTTGTGATTTTTTGGTAAAAAACAAACCGTTATTTTAATAAAAACCGAGTTCCACCAAGTAACGCCGAAGACAGTGTCTTATATTCAAACCGTTATTTTGCCTCAGCAAACAATACAGTATTTGCTGGACATGGCCCCCTGTGACTTCATTCTATTACCGAGGCTGAAGAGAACCATGAAAGGATGACGTTTTGCCACCATTAACGAGATAAAAACAGAAGCACTGAAGGAGCTGAACTCTATAGGTACTTACCGGAAAGTGAGTTCCAGAAGTGTTTCCGAGATTGGAAAAACCACTGGCACAAGTGTATTATATATTAGGGGATTACTTTGAAGGGACAAAATTGATATTGATTAGTAAATTAATGTTCTTTAAGAAAAACAAAAACTCCCATTATTTTTTTATCACACCTCATATATGTCGTGTGTTTTTGTAATTGCCACTCCCTTACAACATGAGTATAAATAAAGGTTTTCCACAAGAGATTAATCTGATCCCCCTTGAAAGTGATGTGAGAGTGTAGGAACTGATCGAGGTTGCGAGTAATAATATTATGGAATATACTATTAAGAATACCTAGAAAATTTTACAAAATAAAATCCCAAATCTCTTCAAGTTTGTCATTGCCAAATACTTTACCTGTAAAGTGTCCACAGTGGAAATGCTAAGGCAGCTAGGATGGTGAAAGCCACCTTCTTGGCCAGTCCATTTTCCTTTGATCCACGTGTTATTGTGGCCACCGCTGTGACCACAGCTGGCAGGAAAATGAGAAACACTGTGATTCCCATTAGGGTGGGAAATTTAGTCCGGGTGAGGAGGCACCAGCAGAAAGCAATGCTGGTGGCCAGCTCAAATGAGAAAATAATGAGGTGAATGAGAGGTGGCAGGAGGAAGTGGAGAATTATTCTGTGATTGGGACGAAGGGGCATGGTGAGAACTGTCTGCGGTATTACTGTGTGAGTCATACTGTCAGCAAGCTTAGCACACTGCATTCCTTCTCCTTTGGGGCTTCAGTGTATTTTGCTGGTTGTTAGTTTCTTTTACTGGCAGTAATCACTCTACTTTTCCTAGGTGCTCTTTCAGTGCTTGAATAGAAACTAAAAATATGTAAGAAATGAAGGTACACATCATCATGTGGCCAACATCATGTCACTTGATTCTCATTTTTTTAAACCAGCATTACTAACAATCACAGCAACATTCTCTGGTCTTCTTGCTACTAGTTAACTAATTTTTCTGGGAGCTCATTTTGTTAAATGTTGTGATCCAAAATATTCACCATTCTGCAATTTTTTTTACTGCTGAGGAAAAATACTGCTGGATGCCTATGAAAGAGAAAAGAAGCTATTATAAATGAAAATATACTGAAAAAGTGTTTGTTCATCAGTGTCCCTTCTACCACAAGTTGTGATTCCAAAAAGTGATTGTGTACACATGGAAGCACATTTAATCATATGCAAAATACTAATTGAATTAATTTATGTCCCATTTGGCTTGAAATATACTATCAAAAGACAAAAATGCACTTAAATCAGCATCCTAGTTGAATGATATCAGTACATATTAATCTAGGATATGAAGCACCAAATAATGGAAACATTGCTTGTAGATGTAAGTTTTTGTGACTGTGACTACTTGACAGCTGGAAACAAGGATAAGAGTCTTTGGTCATCCTTTTACCAGTCGGTCCTGAATAGGTTATAATTGGCCAGTATTTATAACTTTTAAAATAAGTAAAACACCCAGGCCAAAAGGCCCAATGTTTTATTATCTCTGCTTAAATGTTTTCTCAGAATGGAAATCGATTCCAATACATTTTCCCATCAATAACACCCAGGTCCACTCACTGACATTCTAATGAAATACACTAAAGCTGAGCTCTCAAATAATATAAATTCGACACCAAAATGACATCATCATGCGGTTAATGAAAACTACACATTATAAAACTGTGTGTAAGAGTCATAATCCTGTGGCCCATAATTTTGGCATTGAATAATTTTCTGACCCTCCCATTTTCTTAATGTCTCCACTGGCTTTATGATACAATAAACAATAATATTCATTTAGTTTGAATAATTTATTTATTTTATTATGAAATAGTGTTTTTTCATTGGTGTGGAGAGTAAAACTAAGGATGAGACAGCTTACGACTAATGTTATGCAGTAATAATTGCAATTGAGTGTAATCATCGCTGTACTGTGACAAGTGGCAAGGTTTCATTGAATGGCCCAAATATGGCTTTTGATTTTTTCAAAGTATTTAATCACAAATTTTCTCTTGTAAAACTTCAGGGCTGTGTCTAGTTCAGAACAGAGACCTAGTGTTACACTTCAATTTCATCTAGAAGAACAGTTTGAGGCTAAAAATGTATGTTAACATTTAAAATAGCTTAAGCTTACCTGATAAAGAAACTTTTTTTAGCTCACCCAAAATAAGTGGTTATGCTCTGTCTTATCAGTCTTCTCTCTTGCTTCTCATCCTTCAAACATTTTTTCTTCTTATCTCTTGCTGTGGAAACCATGGGGATCTTTCATTTGTGTACTTTGTCTCAGACTATCTTCTCTGTTGACTGAGCTTGAGATAAGAAGCTCAGATAGGCCTTTTTCCCCTTCACTTTCTTCTCTTAATTTCCCACCAAGTATTGTTTTGAAATTTTATGATGATAGGTGTGGCCTGTTTAAAATGTGAACACAGCATATTTTTTCTTTTAAATCTGAGTTGCATTTTTATTAATGAGTGTCATTCCAACATTGCCAGCTTAAAATTGCAGAATAGGTATTATTGAATAGTATATGTATTAAAGATTGCATGAAAGAATCACATTGTATATAGTTGATGTATTAAAATGTGTAACTACCATATATCTTCAAGTTTTAGTCGATTTGATTCTTATTTTCAGACCGAAAATATTGACTAAAATACGTGACTCAAGTCTAAGTCAAGGTGAAAAAAATTGCTTAATCTCCTTGTTTTGCGATGACAAAGCAGATCATTTTAGGTGCATGGATGAACTTGAAGCCAAGAGGGACAGGTGATGAAAAACAAAGAAATGCAAACTTTCAATAAATTAATGTCTAATACCTTTAATTGCCACAGAATCGACCATGTAGATGGCTGCAGCATCCTGCGATGTGAATGTCAACGTTCATGATGAAGCAACTACACCATCGCTGTTGTCTTGATTGAAGGCATCATTATCTTCCGCACCATTCGCCATGGCTATTGCACCCATAGTATTGACAGCTCAACAGTTGGTAGTGCTGGAGGAAAAACGATAGGTCGGTGACGAGAAATGTGATGCACACTTGTGGTGTGCATTGTTGCCATGAAATGAAGTTCTAACTCTGGAGGGTTTTTGATTTTGTGTATGATCAGGTTTCCTAACGTATGCCTGAAGAGGATAAAGAGAGCAAAGTAAGACGAGAAGAAGAAGATATTAGTGATTCCTTGAAATTTTTTTGCGACATAGACTCCGATGGGCTACCAGCATTAGACTTCTATGAAGATCTACCATTGGCACAGATGGTAATGTAAATGTAAATATTTGCCGGAAGAGAAGGATATTAACAAATATTTGGGACTCAGACAAAAAGTTATGAAACGGAATCCATGAAGCTAGTGGTGAGTCTTAACTGATTCAGCTGGCTGTCAGAGTGTGTGGTGTATCAGGAAGCATAGAAACCAGGCGATTCCCAATTTCATCATGAAAAGTCAACATGATTTCATTTCATCTCATTATTGAGTTTGTTTTTCTCAAAGTTATTTTCACTCACAGCATGTAAAAAATGCACATCATATCGATCAGTATATTGATGCAGATTCACAGCCTCAGCGTTGCCCGTAGCTAATCAGGAAGTCCTAGTGTTTCGGGTTGGCTATGCGATATTTGTGCAATACAATTGGCCGTATGAAATGCATTAATATAGCATTGCGGATGTACCAAGTGTATTTTTCTGTGGTAGGTCCTAATGTAAATTTTGAACGGAATTATAGCACATTTCTCAGCGAATATTCTCCATGGCTTATCAGTGATAGAGATACATGCATACAGTTTTATGCCGCCAATACATAGAAATATTGACCCTGAACTAATCAAGTTATTTAGTGACTCAAGTATAAGTCAAAGGTATGTTTTCATTGACCGAAAAAAGAAAGAAACTTCTCGACTTATACTGGAGTATATATGGTACCATCGTTTAAACTACTAATAGCTCCTGCCATATCTTGTATTGGTGTGGTGGATCTTTTTTTTACCCCTCAGTCCAAAGGATCCAGGTTTGTTTTGAAGTTTGATATCAAGCAATATGGCTCTGGCGGATAATTGCAATGTTTAACTGTTGACCCACTTTTTTATTTTTATTTATCATATTTTTTTATTTAATTGATAAGTGCTCTCCAGTCTTCTTGTGCAGATCAGTGCACATTAATTGTAACAGATGGAAACAGACAAGTGCATTTTCGTGGTATTGAGTGGAATTATTTGCTTTGATCTTTGAAAGAATATGTTTACTTCTCATTATGCCTTGGCTATTTTTTACTGAAACTCACATCAAAGTATCAGAGCAGTTTGTTATATGTATTTAATTTATTTAAAAATTTTTCCATCTGGAGGCAGCCCTCTATGCATTCATGGTATGTATAGCTGCCAAATCAGGGGTAGTATAAAAATTGCTCTCCATTTCTTGAGGCACAGATTTTCATAGTGCTTTCTTTCTTTTACATAAATGTATCTCATGCGTTGTTCACTCTAATTGAATTTGATCGCCATTCCTGGTGTTTTATGGGGATGTAGTTGAATGAATAAGAACCAGATTTTAATATGCCACCTGCTAGCCCTGCAATCTCTTTGAAAAAATTTAAGTATCCCCTCTGAAAGCATGATATAATCCTTAAATTTGAAGATATAAATCTAGTGCCCTATCAACTCAATAGGGTATAATCTTGACTGTATGTTGTCCAATTTTTCGTCTAATTTGACAAAATGTTAGATGAGAATAAAGAATGTCTTCCTCATAGAAACAGAAGAACTGACTTACTTACCAGGCAAGTGCGGAAAAGTGTTACAGTGTCATGACATTTCTATGAAATCGTACGACTTAATGCGATTTTGTGGCCAGAATTTCAGTGTGCACAAAGAATACTTTTTCAGCATAGTAAACATGATGCTGAAACATCAAGGGGATTTTGAGAAAAATTGAAAAAGTAATCCACTCAAAAATGGAGTAATTATTAGTGCAAAAAACCACTTCACATTATTTTAAGAAAACTTAAATCTTAAAATCAAAGTTAACTCCCAAACAGTTTATTATTTTGCTATGCAATGCTATTTAACTTTCATTGAGTGGTGTACTACTTAATTTCTATTTAATTATCGTCGATAACTTTTTATTTGTAACTCATATTTTTAAATTTTGTATTTCAGTTCAATTCATGCTCTCCCACAGGCATGATTTTCTAATTATGTACATACATATATGCATATTCTTGATTTAGCTACTTGTTAAAATTCTGTACCTATGCTTTTGCCTGAGCAGCCGTAAAGCTGTAATTATGTTCTTAAATTCTATTGTACATTTTGATAAAAAATATAATTATCTCTCCACCACAATTAAAATAGTTTTATTTTCTATTACAAAATATATGCAATAATGATCTCTTTGTAGTGAAAATAGTTTCAACATCATTGTTTTCTTTGACGCCGAGAAATCTTAGCACATTAATCAAAATCAACTAGTATCTTCATTTTATATAATTTTATTTTACATCTCACTCACTCAGTGATTCAACCCGAAGGTTGGTTTGGATAGTTGAGGGTAGAGTGAGGAAGTTTTTTGTAATCTAGGGTTCTCATAAAATCTTATGAAATAAAATATTTCCTACAGATTTTGCTCTTGGTTGATTTTCATGCATTGGCTTTATTTTCCTATCACTTGTCTTTATCTCTGTCATTTTCTATGTATTGTAGTAATATCTTGTTCTCTCTGACTAATAGTGCCCCTAAAGTCAGGCAACTGGGCATATGACTGGAGCCCCACGCTAGCAGGAACTTCTTGATATTCACTCTTGAATATAATTTAATTCTCTTGTATGATAACTGCTTTGTTATGCTAATTAACATTTCTTTAGGATTTTATTTATAATTTTTTTTATTTACTGGGGTTTACTCCATATTTGTGGCCATAAAAACCAATGGACAGCCCTGTCTCCAACAGCTTCCCAATTAAGGCCCAGTTTTATGATGTTAACATTTACTGCAGTGATGTAGTCTTTATGTTAGCTTGATGTTAAGTGATAGTTAGGGTTTTGTATAGTATATTAGACTGTCAGTTAGTTGACTAGAGCCTTTTTGAAGAGAAAATGTATTTGTGTTGTGATTTATGCTTAGCCAGAGATTATAAAACCGGGCATTAGTGTCATACATAGGTCTAAATCAATTTTATTTGCCCCTCTGTTTTCTGTGTAGAACTGTATGATATTTAAAAAATACCTAATCTTAATTAGTTTCTCTACTTATGTAATGATTGGTTTCAAAATAAGGGTAGTTTTGGTGAATTGCATGGAGAATCTTTTATATTACAGTTGGATGAGGATGATGAGGGAGATGGTGAAGTCACTCGTTCTGAAGTGGGGTTGGTACATGGCAGAATGTACATTGTCACTGAATCGAAGAGGATATCCTTGACAGACACAAAACTGAGCACTCTTCTGAAGTAAGTCATCTTATTTTTGCTCTCCTCAATTACATGGCATTATTCTGAATTAGTCATTAAGTTAGTATGTATTAATTAGTTATCAATATTAAATGACTGAATAAATGAGCATGGTAATAAGGGAAATATGCCATTTTGGAATTTCATTATGAGAGTCTATTTCTGTTGACTTTAATCCCTGTGTATTTCATGGAGGCTTACTGTGAAACAGAGTTTTGAAGTGTTGTGTGCCGGTCCCAACCTTGCGGGTAGGTTCTTCCCCCCCCCCCCCAACCTCCAAATGCACGTACACGAGCGAGGTTAGCTGGTGAGGCCACACACACGTAATTATTTTTCTGACTTATTGTCAGAGGCACTACACAAACCTGATTCCACCATACCCAAGACCAGATGAGGGATCGTGAGATTTCAGGTGACCAGCGCCTTTTAATTTGCCCAAGGCCCTGAAAATGAAGACAACGAAGAAAAATCGCAGAGAAAGGTGATGAAAAGCCCCCCCTTAAATAACAGCGTAACAGGCCGTGTTCTGTTCGACAAACACACATTTAATCAATCAAATACCTATCACATCAAATAAACCCTGAAAAATATAATAATGCCCTATCAATTACAGTACTTTGAAGAAATAGCAATAATTAACCTTTGAAATTGAAATAATTTGAGACAATACACTGGATTAATGGCAATAATTTACCCTTGAAATTGAAACACTTTGGGACCATACATTGAATCACTAGCAATAATTAACACTTGAAATTAAAATACTTTGGGACAATACATTGAACCACTAGCAATAATTTACAATGATCACCTTCATTGATAGTTCACGGTGAAAAATTACATAGACTTGTTTCCCTTCTTTCCGTCGACATTCATGGAATCTTGGAACACACCCCAACGCACTCATATCAACCTTCTGAGTGTTTCACATGGAAAATAAGGGACGGGAGAGAGATTCACTTTGCGAGAATAGCTTACGCGGTCCTTCGTGGGTAAGAATCAGATAATGAGAGTTCGCTGGCGGGCTGATGGCACATGGCATCCACAAGGCAGTGACAGGAACCTCTCTCCGCAAGTTGATCCAAAAGACCCAGGTACAGGCGTCGTCCTTCGCAATGACTCTCCCTTTTCCCTTCTCCCGGATAATGTACTCTCTGGTCTGTGCGTCCAGTTTGCATGTGCACCAGTCTCTCTCCTCCGAATAGTTGCACCTCTTATGTTGATGCGTTCAGTCTGACTTTTCTCCTTGATCTCCTCCTCTTGAGCCAATGCTCCACCTTTTTGTGTTCCATCTCACACCCATAATTCCTTGCACGAGAGTCGTCTGCTCGACCCACCGACAGCAGTGACAGGGTGTGCACAGTTCGAACTACATTGTTTCATTCCACATATTCACTCAATCACATTATAATACACATACTTATTTTTAACATAAATGGGCCTTTCAGCTGTCATGTAATGGGGCCATCACAGTTGATGCTTAAAGTACCCGACATTGTATTAATATTTTTTGGGTTTTCTTAACTTCATGGAAAATTTATCAAAATGCATTAATCTCAATTATGTACATATACTGAATGAAGACTATAATTGCTATTGTGGTCTATTGAGAATTCATTGGAGGTTGAGCAAAAAGCTTCCATTACTGTTGGAAAGCTGCAATGATAAATTAAATGGCCTGAAATTATATCTTTTTGCAGAGGAAAGAACAGGGTGGCTATGGTTCGTCTGAAAGATCCAGTGGAGATGGATATCAGCGGAGTCATAAATGAGTGAGTGTCTTTGTCATCTTTCATATATTTGTTTCTTCAGAAAAGATAGTCTGAATATTCTAACACACTTTTCATCTTTAGTGTTAGTATAGTATAGTATTTTCCCATGTGGTTTATTGTGCAAGATCCCATAATTAGTATGGTAGGGTGAAAAATTTATCAATCTGAGAATATATTTGTAAATAAATAATGTTTCTAGATATGTAAAAAGCTTAGATATGTTCTTAGTAGTCGACGCATCTAAAAAAATAATACTACTACTTCTACTCTTGAGTTACCAAATTATGATCTATTATATCCTTTTATCACTTAAGTCAGGAAAATGCCACTGAAAATGGTGACGGTGAAGATGGCGAAGAGGCGCAGTCGGACAGCGGGGTGTATGTGTATCCACCATCCAAACTGAGGCATCTCTTCTCTAAAACTCCTGAGTGGTCTCGCTTGACTGATAAGCAGCTGACAAGACTGGGACTCCATTGCCGCACGTCAAATGAATTTTGGTTAGTATATTGTGGAACCCCTCACCATTACTTAGATTAGCATAATTCCATGATGCTATTTCAGTCATTCTTTCTTCAATGCTGCAAGAATTGGTAAAATTAGGGCTGGTGTATGTTTATTGGCTGGTGCCAACACGGCTGATATTCATGATACGAATCAGCCAATCTGACATTTTAGGAATTATTGGTTGATACAGTAGATGTCTATACATATATTGTTTTAATGCCACAGACCATGAGTAACTTTTATCAGGAATTATTTTCGTGAAACAATATTGTTTTTTGACTTAAGTTTGAAAATGTATATTTAACAACATGAGCTCCACATGCAAGTAGCTTTTAAAATTAACGCTTGTTCCCTATTGCTATGTGATTTTGCTGACTGCCAATTTGGAATGCATCACTTTTCTATTGTTATCATTTTTGCCTGCTTGGGTTTACTGATGAGTTTGGTGTCACCTTTGGCATGTGTTAGGATTCCCTGGGATGACCTCTCCACCCACATATGCACGTTTACAGTGTGTCGCCTGTTCAACACAAATGTCTTTGCTCTTGGGAAGACTTGGAAGGAAAGGGTGGCAACAGGGAGATGGAGTCGAGGAGCTAAGGGGACATCAGCTGATCGATCAGGAGGGGGGACTGCTGAGGAATATCCAGAGACATTTTTAAGGAACCCACAGGTCAGTGAAGGAAGGCAAAGCTCTGTTTTTAGAATTGAATAAAAATTTACACTTTTGTTAGGTTTTCATTTTTTCACAAAATTAGGGTTTTGATTTTATATTGATCATAATTTTTTTAAATAATATATAGTTATCTCTGGTTAAGTTAGGTTTAGGTGGAAGTGAGTGAAAATCCTATAGATTTTTATGTGTGCTGGGCCCTATCTACCTATAATATTTCTTTCTTCATCTCAGCATACATCCTACCCTTCTTTATCCCGTTCATAAAATCTATTCTCTTTCTTCCCCTTTCCCACTTACCCCTCTATCACAGCCTTAAGCAACCTCTCACCCCTCACTACCTCCTCCATCCACCTATTTAGCCTCTTTCTATTCCTAATCTCATCCAGGAGTTTTCTTTCCTCACTCACCAAACCAAGCACCTCCTCGTAAGCAGCAGAAAATAATCTGCAGTAATTGGTGGTTGTAAGGACTCAGAGTGAGTGAATCTGACGACACAAATCAACTTAATGCATAATATGTATGCGTAAAGTAGCTTGTACTCCAGTGTGTGGATGTGCAGACATTCTTGCTGGAAACTGTTAAGTAGCCAATCACCTCGATGGAAAACAATAAAAAATGGAATAATCACCTCAGTGATGGTTGAAATAAACAATCATGAACAAATACTCGTGCAGTGGATGATAATAAAAAACTGGAGTACTTGACATTACCACTGACTGATTACTCACCGATTACTTACCATTCTGAGAGTAATGATTAGTTTGGGAGTAGGCTACAAGTAAAATAACAATTTGAAAAAAACAGCGATTACTAGTAAAAGTAAATAAAATGTAATCGTTGCCAGATTACTTGTTAGCAAGTTTTTCCCATCAGGTACAAGATTAGGACATATAGGTATTCCTACTTCCATCTTAACCTATTTTCATTGGTAGATAATAGTAATAATTTGGACTATGTCTCTGGAAGTTCTAGCTACACGAGAATGTGATCCATCTTATTGTCATCTAAATTTTATTTACTGATAATCATAACTATCATGCCAATCCCAAGCAGTGTGAATCATCAGCTTGATTCTATATGCAACTCTTTTACAGTATTCGATTAGTTATTATGTACTAAGGTGTCCCCAACTTTACCTCTAGATGGAATATTTACATCCCATATGCTCCATACAATTAAAATTTTAAATTTTTTGTGAAACTTCATCTGTGTGATTCACTTCGAAATAAGTAAGGTGAGAAGCACTTTTTAAAAAAATTCATAGTGATTGCTTCTTCTTCTGATAGTAGCCTTTTTTTCCATAGTACCTGTTTGAAGTGCCTGTTGCTGATGAAGAAATTGTTATTCAGTTGCTTCAGTGGCCATCTGAGTCACTTGAGGAGTTGCCAAGTGGGCATTTGCCAATTGGCATCACTATTTTCCAGGTGAGAAATGCTGTACTATAATGTGTAATTTCATTGTATTTAACAAATGGAAGCGTTTGTGCTATATATACATAGCTCTCATTTCCATGAATGTTCACCTAATATTCGTCAATGCCATAAATTCAATTTTTGTGCGTCATTTGATCATATGTTATTAAATGTGATAATAAAATGAAGCAGAACAGGTGTTGTACACAAATATGTAATAGCATGTTTCTTGTGTGTCCATTCAAATTTTTCTGGTGATAATTCACGTCCCTTGCTGCTACTTACAATTACATAGTAGTATCTTTGCATTTTTGTGTACAATTTTGAATAGACTTAATATTCTTAGGCAGAACTTGGTGGTACTCCATTACTAAGTAAAAGGAAATGATTGATTTTTTTTCAAATATTCAATAAAATGTTTTTCGTGCACTATTTATGCAAAGTTTTTCTATTACTTAGTACAGTTTTGCATTGTTACCTGCTGAATAGTGTCAAAAGTGAGATTTCTGATGTAGGCTACATTAGTTACTGTTGGAGTTGCTTGTCTGTTGACTGTCTCTGGCTGTATAGTGGCAGCTATTGTAGTGACAGCTAGGTGAAGGCAGTGGAGGGTTAAGAGGTGGTGGCCACCCCCCTGTAGTTCCTCGTAAACTATGAAAAATGATGGTCATTAGGTATTCCATACACTCCAGACCCTGGGAAATCAGCAATCCCCCCCAAAACAGCTGCCCTAATCTGACCCTGGGTGAAGGCATGCTTTGTATCAAAAACTTGTTCATCAAAATCTGATATTCAAGAAGATAGATTACAATTGTTTTCTCTAAACAAAGAACACTGTTGTAGGCACAATGATGGTGTCTGTGCACTCTGCTGTAGTGATGTATAAACAATAAGGGAAAGTAGAGTTAGGTTCTTTGGGCATATAATGAGGATGGACCACAGTAGACTCACAAAATGAATTTCAAATCATGTTTATAATACATAGTAAGAATGGCCACCAGTGGATCTAACAGATAAATAAAGACATGGAAAATTTGAGGATAACAGAAGACATAATACAGGATAAAACTGCATTTAGAAGATTGATAATTAGCATCAAGGGCTTCTGGAAGAAGGAAAAAAATGTCTAATAGCTGGACAGAAGAGAGGTGGAGAAAACGAAGGAAATGGGTGAAAAGCTATTGGGGAGAAAGAAAAGAAGTGGAAAATTAGATAAAAAATTTAATGTATTGGGGGTATTTTATGTGGTCCTTATACAGCCAAAATTGAAAGAAGCAGAAGAGAAACAGCTGAAATGATTCAGACTCGTGCATAGGATGGAGGATTCTAGAAAATGCAAGCAAGCTATGGAAGCACGATTGGAGGGAAAAGCACTAAGGAACAGGCTGAGAAGTACTTGGGAAGATAGGATTGAGATGTTAGGCCAGAAATTTTTCAAGACGTTAACAGAAACGAAGAGGATATGTTGAGGTTAATGGGAGAGATGGTTAGAAGAAGCTCCCCCTGATGCCTGATGGTATAAAGGGATTGAAGAAGAAAAATAAAATTTGTAAACAGCCCCATTGGTATTTTTTTTGTTATCAATCCTCTGACTAGTTATTTTTTCTGATGAGAGGAAAATAAATTGAATTTTTGAACATGACTTGTGAGGAATTGTTGTGCAGACTCAACATTTTTCCCCATATGTATATTATTTAGTAATTCAACAAAAATATGCAGCAAAAAGAAATTATTTATGACTTAAGCTTGATATTCACTATTAGTTTAAATGCTTTTGTGGTTATTCACATTTGTTCTTCTCTTGTAGGTTGAAGAAAATAGAAAATGCAGAATGCATGCTTTGCATTCATGTTGTCCAATTGTAATTGAATGCAAGCCAACATGCACAAGAGAAGTTTACCATCGTGGTCATGTTGTTAAAGGTTGCTACCTTCTTGTGCCTTCCACTGCCATTCCTGGTGATATGGCTAATTTCTACCTTAGGGTTTTTTCCTCTAGTGTGGATATTAAATTAAGGTTCGTACCCTTTTGGATCTAGAGGTGATTCTGGTGGAAAGTGAAGGTCAAAACTATTTATTCCTGACATTAATATGTGCTTTTAGACCCTATAGTGTAACCCTCCATTTTCTGTGGAACATTTGAGAAATGGCCTGGTTGGTTTTTACCTGTAGAAATATCAATCTTTAGTTCATTTTTACTGTCTTACATTTGCCCTATATGTGTATTCATTTGTAATAATCATGTGTTTCATAACTAGAATGGCAGAAAGCAAAGCGTTTTTAGCTGTAAAGATAAAATTGTGGATGCACTGATGTATTGGGCCCTCAGCACTTTTTGTAATAAAAACTCAAAAATATTGTTTGCTGTAAATATTCGCTGCTCTTTTAATTTATTTTAGTGTATTTTTTTCTATTTTACACCCTGTTGGGAACTATTAGAGAAAAACTGAAATTAATATTATTTCCCTACTTGTTGTAATCTCTTTATTTCCTGGCATTTCATACTTCTTGTCTTTCCATATTTCTTCTGCCAGCAAATGATTAAATTCATGTATCCTCTCTTCATACACCTAGAAAAACTAGAAATATCAAATAGCAATTGTTACTGATAATGTCATTTTTTCACCAGAATGCTGAAGAAAGACTACCCAAGACACTTCAGGTGTCAACAACTGTTGTGTTGTATACCATCTCCAGTTTACGTCACCTGTATCACTATAAAACGAGCTGAAGCCCTTGAGAGATTTAAGTGCAGTGATAGTGAGTATTGCCATTTTTTTATTTCAAATGGATACTTTATTTGGCATTCTTCCTGCAAGTGGAAATTTTGGCCTGCATTGTGTGGCTTTGGTTGCAAGGAATACTCTTCACAACATTGCATCTAAAGATACATATGACTAAAATGTCTTTCTGTCTTAAAATACATATGTATATGCTTTTCTGTTAAGCATGCACAATTTTTTCCAAGCAAAGTATCGGATCTCTTTCTTTTTCATTTATATTATAAGAACTCGTTTTGGATAATGTACATACTCTGCCTTGAAAAGCTCTACAGCCTTCATTTTAAAACATTGAGAATTTTTTTGAAACATTAATTTGATGAAAAATATATGTGAGATATTTTGTATTTAGAAAACTGGTTTTTGTGTAGTATGTAGTTATGTTATTATTGCCTATAATTATGTAATTGTAACTATGCTTGTTTTGGGTTTATTAGTCTTGATAAATTTTTGACTTTGAAATTACAAATCCAGAGTCAGGTGAAGGCCACAAAACCACTTTGAAATTACAATTGCTAAAAAAATACCAAATTTATTCTTTGAAGGACATATGAAATGAATTAATGTGTGCTGAAGTTGTCTTAAATATTTGCTGGTGAAAGGCCCAAAATGAGCATGTGTGTGCTGCTGGTACAAGTAATGGTTTTTCATGCTTTAGAACAATCTATAGTTCTTCCTTAGGGGCTAGACATATTATGCCAGTGTTCAACTTATAGCATTGAAAGTCATTGAAGAGATTATCAGGAGTAGTTTTAGAATTTTAGGCTCACAAATGCTGTTTAATTCTAAAGATCCCTCACTTACTTCCAGATTGTGACCCTTATTGTGTGGTGCGATGTGAAGGATACAAGGAGAAGACTGCAGTTGTGAGGAATACATGTAATCCATCGTGGGATACATCTTTCATTTTCTATCGTTATAAAATTGATAAGCCAATTGTGATACGGGTGAGTCCATAGACTCTTCCTCTACCTTGGAAGCAGTAATAATAATAATAATAATATTTTATTTCACCGATTAGCAAGAGTACAATTGCATGGCTACGTCATAGATAATAAACAATGTATATAAGAAAAAATACCATGATGAAGTGTCATCACAATTACATCGAAATTAATCAGCAGAGAAACAGCTAATAACAACAATAGTAATAAATACATAAAAGGATTAAATGGGAAAATACAATAGTATGGACAATGCTAAATTAGGAAATGACACAAGTAGCATCATGGACGTTATCAGATTCACAAAGTATCTTCCATATATTCAGCAATTCTGTAATAACACTTTTTTGACAGAAGATGTTTCACCTTACTCTTAAATACATAAATTGAGGTGCTATCTCTTATTTCTTTAGGTATTTTGTTGAATATCGCCGAGGCAGAGTTTCTCGGACCCTTTAAACAGAGAGAGCTGGAGTATTGTTCGGAATGTATGTCGTTACTTGAACGGGTGTGGTGATGGTGGAAGGTGGCATTTGAAGGAAATTTGTCAAGGTTTGCTTTAACATAGCTGGCACATGTCAGGATATAGAGAGACGGGAGTGTAAGAATCTTTGATGCAGCAAAAAGGGGTTTGCCAGGGGTGCGGATAGGAACTTGATGCATAGTCTTAATTGCTTTTTTCTGGGCGGAGAAGGCCCTTTTGGCAGCAGTTGAATTTCCCCAAAACATAATGCCATAGGAAAAATGTGAATGTATTTTGGCATAATAAACCATTTTTAGGGTTTCAAAAGACACAATTGGAGACAATTTCCTGATCATGTAAGTACCCACGGAAACTTTATTGATTAAGACCTGAATATGAGGGGACCAATCCAAGCCATCTGAGATTACGAGCCCCAGGAACTTTGTTGTCGTCAAATTAGTGGAGTGATTTATATTGTTAATATGAGGGAGAAGATCTCTCTTGTTAGAGTTTTTAAGTAGGAATTGTAGGAAGAAAGTTTTCTCTTCATTAACAATGAGGTTGTTGTTTTTACACCACTGATTCATTTCCTTAATGGTCAAATTTGTGAGGTCAATCAAATCTTGAGCACTCTTGGCTGTGACAATGGTGGAGGTGTCATCAGCATAAAGAATAGTTCTACAATGGGACAAGTGATTTTGGAGATCATTAATAAAAAGTAAAAAAAGCAGTGGACCAAGGAGAGATCCTTGAGGTACACCTCTGGTTAATTTCATGGGACCAGATTTTATAGTTGAAGATCTATATGGATAACACACAACTTGTTGTCTGTCACTGAAGTAGGACATGATCCATTTTAGAGCAGGACCGGTGATTCCGAGAGTAATTAGCTTGTTTTTTAGGATAATATGATCAATTAGGTCAAAGGCCTTAGTTAAATCAAAGAAAATTCCTACAGTAAGGAGTTTTTCATTTAGACCAAGTAAGATGTTATCAACTAGCTCAAAGGATGCAGAAATAGTGGACTTGCCAGGTGTAAAACCATGCTGATTGTCATAGAGTAAGTTGCGAGATAGTAGATAGCCCAGCAATCGTTTATAAAATAATTTTTCAAATAACTTGGAGAAAACTGATAAAATGGATATTGGCCTATAGTTATCAGCTTCACTACGGGAGCCTTTTTTATAAACAGGGAGCACACGAGAATACTTTAGGGCTGATGGGAACTGGCCAGAAGAGAAAGATGAGTTGACTATATCGGCCAAGGGTGTAGCAATAAAATTAGAAGCGGTTTTTAATACAGGCATAGGGATTTCATCAAGCCCAGCAGAGAATTTATTGTCGAAAGAATTTATTATCTTTATAATCTCGGAGGAATCGGTTGGAAAGAGAAACATTGCATGAAGTGAATGACTTTGGCTAGTGCTGGGTAAGGGTGTATTAGCCGTAAGCTGAGAAGCAGTATTGCAAAAATAAGAATTGAACATGTCAGCGATATTCCTAGGCTCTGTAACATTGAAACCATTGAACTTCATAGAGGTTGGGTGAATTTCCTGAGAGGAGGCTCTTGTCAGATTACCAATGACGTCCCACGTTGATTTTATTACATTAGTTGAGTTCTTTATGTAATTATTAATGAGAGATTTTCTGGTAGCAAAGAGTAGGGCCTTGAATTCCTTTTTTGATTTTAGATAAGTTTGGTATAAGGCTGGATCATTCAATTTCCTTTGAGAATGCAGTGTACGGACATGATTGGACATAGCTATGAGCTCTGGAGAGTAAATTTTTAGTGTACAAGCTGTTTTCCTTTGCTTTATCTTTCTGGGTGGAAATGCATAATTGAAGTGCATTACAAAAACATTATAGAAAGCATTGAATTTACTATCACCATCAGGAGCAGCATAGACATCATCCCAGGATTCCTGTGCCAGGTAGGTTGAGAATTCAATCTGTGAGTCAACATGAAAATGTCTTTTAGCTAAATATATTGGGGAGGGTTTACATGTGGCTTTACCAAAATCAATATATACATTAAGGCCTAAGTGATCTGAGAGGCCAGTATTATAAGTCTCACAAACCAGGTTGGATGTTGGGATGTCAGTAATGAAATAATCCAGAAGGGACTAACATTGTGGGGCAATTCTTGTGAGATCAGTGTTGGCAACATGAAGACCAAAGGAGTTGAGCAGATTTAGGAAATCATATTTCATACTGGAGTCTTTTAAGAAATTGATGTTAAAATCCCCGAATATTATTAGGCCATAAACATTTCTGGTTAGAACAAACACAAGAATATCATTCATAGCATGTAGAAAATCATCAAAATTTCCACAGGGCACCCTATATATAGATAAAACAGCAAAAGTTTGGTAATTCACTTTCAATAGACCAGCTAGGCATTCACACAATTTCTCTATGGAGTGATCAATATTTAAATCAATGATATTTACCTTAGGACGACAGTACAGAGCAACACCACTGTAAGTTACTAACTGCTTGACAATTACTAAAATAAGTCAAGAATGAACTTTGTTCAGTCACTTTTATTTTCTAGACATGTGCTCTCCTTACACACAGAAGTTGACTGCTGAACCTAGCCCGAAAAACAGGGCTGCCAACAAACCAACATACAAAAGGCAGTACCAACTTAGGAATGACAAATCCTTACATTCCTCCTTTCCTTTGGATAAAACTTAAATGATAGACGGAACAACATAATAAAACGGAATGTAGAGAGGACAAAATAAAACAGTACTGAACATAATACAACTATCTTTAAGCTATAATAGATAGATTTCACAAATATTGTTCTGTGTGCATTTGAAACACATTAGCATAGGTAAATGCAAAATATCAAATACAAAGGCATAAATATACAAATCTCAATTATTTATTTCATAGTCTGTCAAGTAGGATGGTGGATGGCGATTCCTCACTGGACGCCTGTGAGATTGAGTGCCAGGTGATGCACAAGGACCAACCGGGGTTGAGGGCTGTCCAGATGATGAGGGTTGACCCGTGTTTCCATTGGTTGATATATGAGGGCAGACTCTGGAAGAGCCAGGAGCTGGACTGGAAGCTGACAGGGACCCAGGGCTCTTGTGTGTAGGTGCTATTTGAGCAGTAGGGCCATGACGCCCAACCACTGGTACCGGAACTGGGTTGTATCGAGTAGATAATTTGTCTTTCCTCCTTTCCTGAACAAGCACAGTATCTCCAGGGCTGATTGATGAGGCCCGAGCATGACGATGTTGGTCAGCATATTGTTTTCCCTTTTCCTTTAGCCACAAATCTCGGTCACGAAGCTCTTCATCTGACCACCCAGGGCGGTGTCGTGAAATATCAGGGATCTTAGTTTTCATCGGGCGGTTGAACATAAGCTCTGCTGGGGCAACTCCAGTGACTGAGTGAGGGGAGGTATTGTAAGCTTCCACATAAACTGAGAGCATTTGCTGCCAATCCTCACCCTGTGCTGACGCAATGCGTAGACGTTTTACAATGTTCCGGTTGACACGCTCTACTTGACCATTTGCCTGAGGCCAAAGCGCTGTTACATTTCTATGGTGAATATCAAGCTTGAACAAAAAGTTTGAAAACTCATCTCTGAATGCTGGACCATTGTCGGAAACTAGGATCTCGGGATACCCCATTAAATGAAAAATTCTAGAAACTAACTTAACAGTAGTTGAAGCAGTTGTTGATTTCGTGACTTTGACAATCAGGAAACGGCTGTAGTAGTCAGTAATGCACAGTATGTGGTGGCCACTTGGTAGTGGGCCTAAATGATCGATTGCAATTGCATCCCAGGGTTTTTCAGGAAGTGGTGTTCGCACCATTGGCTCAGGAGGGCTGTTCTGAGACTCCAGCTGACACCCAAAACACGCTTTAGTATGTGACTGAACATCTTCACACATAGTGCGCCACCATACCTTAGCACGGAGGCGTTGCTTCATTGCAGGGTTGCCGAGGTGTCCCTCGTGGGCAAGTTCCAGGGCACGTAGGTGTAGTGCCTTAGGGAGGATAATGCGACTGCCACGAACGAGGATGTCTCCCACTATGGACAACTCAGGATATATTAGTTGGTAGAACCTCTGATGTTTACTCCATCTGTTGGAGCGGATGCTCTCTGCAAGTTCTTGAAGCTCAGGATCTTCGATGGTTGCCTTGGTGACTTCAGCTAGGGTCATAGCGGAAGGAACAGTGGCATCAACAATATATTGGATTAAATCTTCTTCAGGCTCGATGTATTTTGGTCCAGAAAGGGGGGTGAGGCGAGAAAGGGGATCAGCCAAGTTAGATTTTCCAGACCTGTAGACAATATCATAGGAAAATTTTTGCATGCGCAGCACCCACCTGTTAATTCTCAAATTGGGCGGAGTGGAGTAAGGCCCAAAAATAGTAGTAAGGGGCTGATGATCTGTCACAAGAGTAAAGCGAGTGCCAAGCAGGTACCATTCAAACTTTTCACAGGCCCAAACAAGGGCTAATGCCTCCTTCTCAGTCTGAGCATATCTGAGCTGGACATCACTCAAAGACTGGCTTGCATAACGAATAATTCGGGTTTCACCTTTCTGCACTTGCAATAGGACAGCACCCAATGCTACAGGGGATGCATCACACATTAATATGACTGGTTTTCCTTTTTGAAAAAAACCAAGCACTTGAGGGGAGACAAGATGCTGTTTCATTTGGTCAAAAGCAACTTGTTGGTCATTTTCCCACTTAAACAGAGAATTCTTTTTAATAATTCGGCGAAGAGGCTCATTTAGTGAACTCAAATTTGGGACGTATTTGGCTACATACGTTACCAAACCCAAAAAACTTAACACTTCAGACTTATTGGTGGGCGCATGGAATTGCAAGATTTCTTTCTTTATATCATCATTTGGTACACATCCACGACTAGAAATTGTATGACCCACATAATTCACCTTTTCTACTCCAAATATGCATTTTTGGAGGTTGAGAGTCATATTGCAGTCCTGAAGACGTGAAAGTGCCGCAAGCAGACGTTCATCATGCTGTTGTTTATTCTTGCCCCAAATGAGCCAGTCATCAAAATATACTAGAACACCCTTAAGACCTTTTGAGACGATGGTGTCCATTGCCTCCTGGAAATGCTCAGGTGCACTATTCACTCCAAACAATAGTCTCTTGAACCGGAACAGGCCAACATGCGAGTGGAATGTTGTAACATACCTGGAAGACGATGACAATTCCAACTGATGGAATGCTTGATTGAAATCCAGCTTAGAGAAAACTGTTGCTTCTGATGTGATGCGAGCAAGTAACTCTTCAGGAGTGGGGATTGGAAATCTTTGTCTTCGTATAGCACCATTTGCTTCTCTCATATCAATGACTAAACGCCAATCCACCTGATTCGAAGTTCTCTTCTTGGGCACGAGGTGAGCATTTGACACCCATGTAGAGGGACCAGTAGCTGGCTCAATAATGTCTGCTGCCAACAGCTGCTGTAACAGATCTTCAAAAATCTTATAATAATGCAGAGGTGTTTTTCTGCCTTTCTGTATAACAGGTTTCACAGACCTGTCAATCTGAAGTGTTAAGGCAAATGATTTTAATTTGCCTAGTCCTTGAAACACCTTGGGGAATAACTTTGGTACAGTTTTGTAGCCTAAAATCTCACTTTTAGTTGTTACATCGACAGAGTTCACGGTAGCATCTAACCCTATTTTCAATAACCCAAGGTCAGTAGATGTGTGCTTTGATAAAATTGGCACACCTACACCATCTAACACAACAAATTGGACTTTTGAAAGATTGTGCCCATTTCCAGCTGATACTTCTGCTATGAAATATCCTAAGGTTGGTAGGACATTTTCATTGTAACCAATGAGGGGCTTATAATGTTTGTGGCTTTCACATTCAACACCTAATTTCTTCAGGCGTTCCCACTCATCCTTTGGAATAACATTGGCACTGGCACCGGAGTCAACTAAAACTGGAACTGTGATGCCACCAATTTGAACAGGCAACAACTCGTCTCTCACTGAGTTGATATCATGAACATAAAACGTATATCTACTACTTTTCTCACCCTTAGTCACAGTGGGACTATCTTCTCCTCCACTGGTATCTGAAGAACTCTCCCAATTATTTTCTTCACTACTGTCATCAACGTGATTTACCCTCTGTCTGCCACGAAACTTGGATTTCTTCTTGCCGCTTTTGTAAGAAGAACCACCATTACTCTCAACGGCTGACTTCCTTTTCAAACACACTGATCGAAAATGGTTTTTTCCTTTGCAGAAAGAACAAATAGTGCCTCTAGCTTTACACATGGGATCTGACCTAATGTGTCCTTCCCTGCCGCAGCCATAACAGGGACCTCTACTCCTACCTGAAAACTCAATCTTGTTTACTTGGTCAGTTAGCTGATCCACGGAAAGTGATTGAGTCACAAGACTTTGGTGTAGGCGGGCTAACTGTTGAGTCCTAAGTAAAGTAAGGGGACCCTGTAGTGCCTCCTTATTCAACTCTTTCTTGAGGTCTGGCCAGGGACACACTCTGCTAAAATGGTCACGGATGGCTCTGTCCTTGTCTGTAAAATTGCATAGGTTTGCTTGCTCGTTCAAACGAGTGAAAAACACATCCACATTCTCATTTGGCGCTATCATTAAACTATTAAACTTTTCAGTTTCAAAGAGTTCATTAGTTCTTGGTAAGAAATGGTTATTCAACAATGTAACACAGGCCCCGTAAACGTCCGGTGCAGCTCCACCTCCCGCAGGCACAGGATTCGCAGTGATATCAATATCTCCCGCTATTGTATAAAAGATATCTTGAACTTGAGGTCCGGCTAGATGAAGAAGACTCTTGATGATTGAGGTTTTCAGGTCTGTTCGACTAACAGCATAAATAGTAAACGACCTAAGCCACTTCTTCCACCGCAACCCAATGTTCGACTGATCCGACGTGGTGTCGAAAGGTGGTATGCCAGTTTCACTCATCATGTGATAACACTCTCGTACTAAAATGTGTTGCACTCAACTTACTAAAATGTGTTGCAGACACTTCCTAATGTCACTTACGCGATCTTTCTAAATACTTGTGCGTTGCCGCTAATAGTTCGACGCATCACTCGTCGCCAGTGTAAGTTACTAACTGCTTGACAATTACTAAAATAAGTCAAGAATGAACTTAGTTCAGTCACTTTTATTTTCTAGACATGTGCTCTCCTTACACACAGAAGTTGACTGCTGAACCTAGCCCGAAAAACAGGGCTGCCAACAAACCAACATACAAAAGGCAGTACCAACTTAGGAATGACAAATCCTTACAACCACCACATTTGAATTGTTGTCAACAATAGGACGAAACTAGATGGAAACCTTCAAGGGCACAAATGGATATTTCACTTTTACATAGCCAATGCTCGGCGAGAACTAGAACATCAGTACCTATTTCATTCAGTAGTAGCTCGAGCTCAAGGTTTTAGTGGGTTTAGGTAGTTCTTAGTGTGTTATCTATCCAATCCCAGTAAGTTGAATCACAGTCCAATCCACTCTTGTGCCTCTTTTAGTACTAGGGATGTTCTCAAATGGGTCTGTGCCCTATTTTTAATGGTGTGTACTCCATGTACTGTAAAAATTCATTGGCAAATTTTGTTAAAGCTAAGCAAAATTTTGCTTAAAAGCCCCTTAAATTGTTTTTATTCATGGCATTTATCATTAATATTAATTTAAAATGCATTGTGACTGCAAATACATACATAATATTGATAAACTTCTCGTTCCTTAGCCCCATTATTCCTCTCGGGAGTCAGTTTTTTCCAGCCCAGTGCTAGTAGGTTTGAGAGACATCTAGTGTCTTTCAAAGAACTGCGGAACTGGCCGCGCAGTAACTTTAACGGAGTCACCCGCTAGTGGTCACACAATTATGTGAAATTCACAGTGAAAAAATCATTCGCCTGGACTGGGATTCGAACCCAGACCCCCCGATTTCACGCCGAGTGCTCTACCAGTTAAGCTACCCAGGCGTCATCTCTCACTGTGAATTTTATGGAGGCTTTAAGGAGAGAGGTGTCTTCACAGGTACCGTGCCTACTATGCCAAAGTACCCGTGTGCGAACGCTAAGCGCTACTGTCCATGAGGTAAAGCTAAACTTTAAACACAAAGGTGTTTACTTTGACAAATTCAAAGAACTGCGGAACTGACCATGCAGTAACTTTAACGGAGTCACCCGCTAGTGGTCACACAATCTAGTGTCTTTGTTTACTCATTGGTTTCGCCCTTGGTTGAATACATCTAGAGAAGGAAAAGTGTAGAACCATTAGTGATGAAATAACATTAATTGTAATGAGGGAAAAAAGAAATATCTTTTCCAATGATTAGGACCACTGCCATCAATGTCCTCATTGAGGAATTGATTCTGAAGAGAGATGGGGACTAGTAGCGGAATATTTAACTGGCCACTCAATGTAAATAATTGCAAAAGCATGCCAAATGAACATGTGTCAAATAAGGAGTTACTGATATTTAAATATTGGAAAAAATATTCCTAGGATCCCAGCACAAATTTTTAATTTTGGTACTGGAATAGCTTGGTGGAACTTTACACTTTCGCAGCACCATGACCCACTGTTGGGTCATGGATTGCCAATTGTTGACATTGCCCTTCGTCATTGATATCAAAAATCATCATTAACACCCCCCTGGGCATCATGACCCACCAGGACCAATGAAGCCCCCCCCCCCCACACGTGGGAAAAAGACGGTAGGTGGCCGAAGCACCCATGTATAAGAAAATGTACCATCACATGAATATTGACTGTGAAAAAAGTCTGCTTGCAAAAAATCTGGTTAACCCTCGCACTAGCAAGGGGTTGGGCTCCCGCGGAGTGGCCGGTTGCCTCCCCTACCCTCCCTCTCCCTCTATCCCAGGAAATCCCAAGAAACCCTTCCGTTCCCTTCCCTTGAAAATGCCTGACTGCCATGCATAGGTCCTGGAGACTGGGTTGTCTGGCTTCTACGTCACAAGGGTGGAGGATGTCTTGGTATGTATGATGGATGATTGAATTTGAGACAGCCTGGAGGTCTCTAATATTGTTCTCTTCCCCCTCAAAAGTCAGAGTAACTTGTCCTTGACAGCCTCTTGTTAGCTTAGCCATAAAACCAAAGGTGTCAACACTTCGAAGAAGGAAGGGTCTAGTGAAGATTCCAGGAGAAAGTTCAAAGATAGTGGCTACAAAGTACAGATGATGAAACCATTTTTTTACCAGAGATATAATACAATTACTTATTAATTAATTTGCATAGGTACATATAAATAAATGAATCCTTAGAATATTCTATGGAATTAATTCAAACCCCATCTGTTTTATATAAACATGTACAAGTGTATAATGAGAAAATTTTAGATGAAAACATTAAAAAATCGATAGCAAATTCAAAGTGCAAGACGTGGTTGCATACACCAAAGAGGCAATTGACTGATTATTTATAACTTTATTGGTGCTTCTTTTGAACCTAAATTATTGAAATACATAATTTTAAACCTTTCCATGGAATTATTCCATGTTAAAAAAATTTCTAAATAACAACTTCATTCTTTTTAATTTATGCCCACAAGGAAAAAACAGCAAAATTAGCACTTGCCACAAGCATGAACCACCCACCCATGGGTCATGCTGCCGCAGATGTGTTAAACAAACGTGTTAAAGATGATGGTGTCAGTAGAAGCCTTTAAATCCATTTTTTTAATTATCTCTAGTGTGTGGAATCCAGGGAATTCTGGTGGCCTTTGCATTGCTTCAGCAACTTACAGGTCCATAGTTCATTTTCTAGCACTGATGAACGTTTCCCTATTTTATTATCCTCAGCTTTAGATGCTGGTATGTTTGTGATATTGAATGTGTGCACTTCAATCTTTTTAGGTTTAATCTGTGATGTTGTGTAGGAAATATGCACAGAATCCCACTTGGCTTCCCATAGTATTTTCAGTTCCAACTAATTTGTTTGTGGAACCCTGTTCTTGTGTGACTTTGGGAAAAACGCACAGATTTACTATGTTTCGCCCACTAGCCTACACATCATTTTGGCCTAAATGGGAAATCCACTTGGATTAACCTTCAAAATTTTCAATTAATGAAGGAGATTATCCCATGCTTGAAATTACCTATTACATATGTATGTGTTATCATTAGCTTTTACTGATATTTTTTGGGCGAAATCAATTGTTTGTTTATTTATAAACCTGTTGGATGGATTGAGTTCATTATCTTCATCTACATACTACCTTGCAAGCGACGTCAGAGGCGTGTAGCCGGGAGTGCTAGGACACCTGCCATGGATGGGGAGGGAATGGGAAAAGAGAGAGTGGAGAGGACAGAGGTGAATTTTATGTTGATGATGTTTCTTATGTTTGTGTCACACTGTTTTTGCTGTTATCAAAGGTGCATGGAAAGGAGGAATTTTCATACCAATCAGTTTGGCAGTGTATCTCTCGCTTTCATTGCTTCCATCAGCTCTAGAGATAGGTATGGTGCGAGTTTAACCCTTTCAAGACGGCGGAATTCTCTCCTATGCCTGTCTCCTGAACTGAGTACCAAGAGACTCTTACTTCCTCTCTGTACGGACCATTTTTGTAAGGAATCCGTGGAGAAAGTTCTCGGAGGTATACACTCTCACTCAGCTCCTACCTTTTTCAACCCTCTTAGTGGGGACCTCGCCGTTTTCTCGGACTCGGGGAGCAGTCATGCTCAACCTGTCACAGGTTTACAACCTTCCCAGCGGCAACGGTTCGTGGTCAACTTATTGTTAATTTATTGGTTTTACTACATGTATATTTGTCGCTTGCTCTCAAATTGTAGACTTTGAAATGAATTCCTCGTTTTTTACTGTGCATTTACAAATTTTAAACGAAATTCTATCATCGATAATAACGTATTTATTGCATAAACCTATTCAAATAAAAAATCTTGACTCATATCTTGAAATCAAGATACCAGTTAATATTGATGGTAGAATTACGCTTAAAAATTGTAAACACTCAACATAAAACAAGGAGTTCAATTCTGATTACATATTTTTTGCGAAAGCAGCAAATATTTATTTAGGAAAATCACTGAATAAACAATCATATGACCGCGGACCCTTGCCTCAAAGAGGGTGCTAATACGACTAAGGGTCCAGGTACCTGCTCGCAGATTCCGAGGGAAAGCCCTGACCCCCGCTGGGTTGGATCCCGAAACGTAGAAGCTGTGTACCTGCGAGTGCCAGAAAGGAGAGAAAGCATAGCGTTGCAAATATGCGACGTTCGTTTGTTTGCGTAGGAAAATCTCCATCGCATATTTTCGACGTTCGTCTTCCTGGTCAGGAAATCTACTGTCGCACATTTCCGACGTTCATAGCAAAAGGGTTAAAATACTCTCCTTTGTGTTACCCTTAAAACTTTTAGTGTTTAGTTTAAAACACCATTAGTGCCATTGAGAACAGGTGGGTAAGGGAAGGATTATTTGGTAAATGCTGGAAGGGTATCGAGATGTCTGTCAATGGCATGAGCATACTATTGATGAAGGCATCTAGGTATCTACAGTTTTAGATCTCATCCACTAGATGAAGTACATACTACACTAAAAATGCTCTCCACAAAGCACTCAAGTAGGGATTCAGTGACTCCACTGAAAAATCTTCCATTAATTCCAGGATTTGAACCCAGGCCCACAAGATGGGAAGCCAGGACTTAGCCACCTGATCAACCTGATCCCCAACTATAGGATATTGACAAAAAATTAACAAGTGGCATAGTTTTAATTTTTTAAAAATTTGTCATATTATTTTAGGTGTACCACTACAATGTTTGCTTGCCAGCCAGTTTTGTGGGACAGGCAATCTTTCCTGGTCCAGTGAACCATCAGTGGACGGAGATCAAGGCCGACCTGATTGACCCCAGGGGCAGAAGGAAGAGTGCTGGAGCAGAGAGTGAGCCTGGGGATAATGGTAAGCATCATTATATCAGTAATATTAACAATAACAGGAGCACCTTTGATTTTTGAGAAGTATCAAGCGTGATATGGTGGAAGTTCACCATAATGAATCACAGAAATGGCAATTTTCCACTAGAAAAGGTTTATTACGACCATGGTTTCGATGCACTGCATCATCATCAGGTACATACACCAAAACAGATTGGGTATATATACAAAATGTTTGCAGAGGAGGAGGAGGAGGTGGGGTAGGGAGGAGGAGGGGGGGATGTGAGGATGGAGGTGGTTGGGGAGGAGGAGAAGGTTAGCCTAAGTGAAGTAAGGGAAGGGGAGGGAAATGGGGAAGGCGAGCAAAGGAAGGATACAGGGAAGGGGGGGGAGAAGGGGAGGAGTGCAGCGGACTCTCGTTAGCACGTTCTTGAAGGAACCTGGGATTCTGAAAGTGATAACCAGGAAAACGTGCAAAACAGGGTAGGCATTCCATTGCAAGTCAAATACGCTGTTGGTTGCATAACTTGCAGGGGAATGTTATCCTGCCACTCATTATAGCTCATATCGTAGATAACTGGTGATCATTTATTGCAAACAGTTTATTTTCCACCTATTCCACCTCCCAATAAAATACATACAATACCTAACGCTGATGTGTACTCAATTATTAACCTTTATCAGCCGAGCGTGACTCTCCGGCACAAAAAAAATATCCCTAGACTGCCGAGCATGTTTATATGGCACACTGCGTCCTCCTTTCACTCTCAAGGCCCCTGGGGCTATCAAATGATAGAAAGTCATATTTTTGTAGGGGTATTCGACTAAGAATATATCTTTCTTCTATCTGAATTTTTTTCTGTGGATATCTCACGGTATTATATGTTTTTTGACGTAATATCAATTGAAGAATCCAACTCCTGTCAACAAGGTTTGCTTGCCGTTTGTATGAGGGGGGAACCGAATACTTTCCTCAGTACAAATGAAGTTATAGACCGCACAAAGATATATATTTCTATACGATAATTTCAAACATTCAAAATATTGAAGGTCCTCCTATTATGAGAATTTTTTCTTGGTTATGTCAAGATAATGAGACCATCTTTCTCCTAAATGATGCATCTCCCTACTCTAGGTTTTTTTACTTGGTGTGAGACCAGGAAACTTCATCCTTTTGCCATGACAGAGAAGGATATACTGCCCAATTATATCCATATCTTCTCAGAAAGCACTCAACGATAGGAGCATCTTACTTTCATGAGAGGTTTTTTCCTTATCGCCATACGCGTAATAGGTTCTGCTGGACCATCTATCCGCTGAATGACTCATACTCTTTGTTCGAGTTTGATTATCTCGCTGGTAAGGAGGAAAGGGAATCTTTATGTGAGCACAAATCAAGATAACAGGATGCTGAATGATGGCTTTGATAGCATGCGAGCCTTTCTGCATACATACACTTCGAAGTCCTTCCCGTCTGCAAATGTGTTGTGACTTACATTTTCATATTATCGCGGACTGGCTCGGTGAGACAGTCTCTCCTGAAACTGATCGTTCAAGAGTGTTGTGTGATGTGGCATGAGTATTTTTGAGACAATATTATTAGTAATATCGTAGTTGTAGCAACATGGCTTCTGGAAGTAAACTTCTGAAATAAGAGGAAGGTATAGAAATTCTGACAGAGAGCAGTTGTGATGGAGACAGTGACATGGATGTTGAGCCCTCTTGGTGTTTACCATTGCGGAATTTCAAGCAAAGAGTGCATGCGCACACCAGACCATCATATAGATTAGATCAAAATCAAGCACCACTCACGATAGAGAATAGTCTTCTCGATTTTGTCAAATTATTTTTTGGAAACAAAGTTATTTTGGAACGAGGTGATTGTGTCTTTCAAAGGACGAGTCATTTTTCATCAGAATATTTCTAAGAAACACGACTTTGGTGCCCGGAATGTGAAGTTGGGCTGAGTGTAGACCTCTTTTTCATGATCTATCGCACAATTGTCAATGTATGAAATGCGTAGCTGGCTGACATCACTATGATAATATTCAGCTCGAAGGAAAATGTGCAGGTATTTACGAAATTTACATGACTTCTCATAAATATGGGTTTTCTTGACAAAGTTGCTATTTAAGTTTTTGAACTGCAGTAATTTTCCGTATGCAAGGTGCACTCATGTTTTCGTATCAGAAATATAAAAAAATATTGCCGTACGTACTAGGTTTTATCATCAACCCTCAGCAGTACCTTGAGCCTCCATCTCTCTCCCTCCGTCTCACTTCTTCATATCTCTCAATTACCCCTACCTCCCCCTCCTATCCTCCACCTATCTCTTCCCCCTTCTTTGTCAAGAATATTTTCCCTCACTCTCTAAAAAGAAAGGGTTAGAGTGAGTTACTAAAGCATAAGCTACTACAGCACTGCTCAGCACACAACACCGACTGTGGTTTTTCACTTATGATGCAATTGGAATGTTCCGCTGAAGTGAGCTAGAAGTGGTCCATCAATGGCTAAAAACAAACAATTTATGTCACATCTATTGCTTGGTTACTGCGTGTAAGATTTATATCCATAATGTGGATACACACATTTTTTTTCTATGTTGAAATTTTCTTAGACTTTCGGAACACGAAAAAAACATTACTACATAAAGGGTTAGAGTGAGTTACTAAAGCATAAGCTACTACAGCACTGCTCAGCACACAACACCGACTGTGGTTTTTCACTTATGATGCAATTGGAACGTTCCGCTGAAGTGAGCTAGAAGTGGTCCATCAATGGCTAAAAACAAACAATTTATGTCACATCTATTGCTTGGTTACTGCGTGTAAGATTTATATCCATAATGTGGATACACACATTTTTTTTCTATGTTGAAATTTTCTTAGACTTTCGGAACACGAAAAAAACATTACTACCCAACATGAGTTTGAACATATGTAATTACATCGAATATCCGGTATAATATTGTCTAAAAGGAAGAAATAAAACAAAAACAGCAGACAGAAAATTAATTAATCAATTCAAATAAAGTACTTTATTATGCAAAAAACATAAAAGTATTATGGTGAAAAATTTGTCTAACAGGGTGTTTGGAAGAGAAAAACGGCAACTCTCGGAAAAAGGCAGTTGTCATACTTTGGATATTTTCCATTTTTTTATGGTTATTTACCATTCCATTACTTGAAAACTTTAAATTGAACTAATGGCATTGTGTTACACCATTTTTGTAGAGGAATCGCTTGTTCTTTGGCAAAAAAAGCCTTCACCCTCGAAAATAGTTTAATTTTTTTACATAAACAATAATTAAACTTTGGTTTAAAATATTGTTATATTTACTATCCCTATAAAATCAAGTCACATGAAAGCCCTGTATACTCTATAAAGCACTTTTTATTTTATTGTGATAACGCAAATACTTTTCTTGCAATAATTTTTTTTCTAAAACACTACGTTTTAGTGGCAGAAAGTTTAAAAAACCTCGGTAGTCTAGATATACAGCCGGCGAAAAACCTTGTAAGATAAAGGTTAATGATAACGACAATTGTGGTCATCATTAATAACCAAACAACACATTTAGTTTACAGATGCTGCTTTCACAAAGTTCAATGCCAAAGTTAGCGAAGACACCTAGCGATATTTTCTCTTCGCACTTCCAATGAAATAATTAGGCCGGGGGACTGATGAATCCGTGGTGCGAATGCACACTTCTCACAAGTGCTTTATGTTTATATTATGGAACTTCCCGCGTGTTCTCCACAAATATTGCAACCAAAAATGCATAATTTAATGGAAATACATATAAACTTATGATGGCTGGAAGAATCTGTCCAAGGTTCTTTGTTTTTATCATTTTTAGCCCTAATTATTTGATAGTATGTACATTGTACAGTCCATTTTTATTTAAGTAAATATCACACTTTCATCGACTTTGTGACTGCTGACAAACTATTACCATCGCTCCCACTGTTTTTGCGAATGTTGGAGGATATTTGGTTTCTGCTTCGTCTTTCCCAGTGTCTTCTCCTTCTTATCTGTTCATAGACGTCATCTATTGACATCAATCTACTGTTAAAAATATGCGATAATAAGATTCACCATAAATAAAGCTTTATTTTTAGCAGTCACAAATTCCAACAGCCAACCTGCAGATATTGGCGTCACAGGCAACATACTCATCGAAGGTCATACCTTCTGCTTCTCCCAGCCCTCAAGGGTGTGCTCATGTGCTGCCTCGTCACTCAGCGACGTGGAATCGTCCTCGTTTGTGCTGCGATGAAATCCAGAGATCCGAAAGCAATTTCTTATGCTCTTGGCTTTAATGGAGTCGCAGGCATACTTCACAAAATGCACCGCTTTCAGGATATTTACTTTTTTCTTCCTTTCGTGAAGGTTGGCCAACCTCTCATTGACAAGTAGTTTCCTGTACTAATGCTTCAACCATTGCATGATGCGTTGATCGAAGGGCTGAAGAACACTCATACAATTTGGAGGAAAAAACACCCCTATAACATTTCTTAAAAATGCAGTGTCTATTGGATGTGCTGCACAGTTATCAATTAGCAACAAAATTTATGATTTTGTTCACCAATCTTGGCATCCAGTGCTCGCAGGAACTTTTCAAAAATTGTTGTGGTCATTCAGGCATTGGAGTTGCAATCATATGTCCAAGGTAATGTTTGAACATCTTTGAAGCATCTGATGCGTTTATAATTCCCGATCACTAACGGAATCAATTTTTCCATTCCAATTTCATTGCAACATAGGAGGACAGTCAGCCTCTTCTTACTCCTTTTTCCTCCATGGTACTTCTCTCCTCTAAATGCCAGTGTTTTATCATGAAGCAAATTAAAAAATAAACCCGTCTCATCTGCATTGAAAATGTTATTCGGGCTGTAGTTTTTGATGATGACATAGATGATGATCACATGCGCTGTTGCTTACGCAGTATTGATTCCAGAGGCGACAACGGCGACAGCCGCGATTGCAATAAAACAAATGAATATTGCAATAAAATGTGCTGCCTGTGGGAACCTTGCCAAGCATTGAATAGGTGATTCTAATGTTTGAGATTGCTTTTTTCTTACTTCATAAACGTTTTTAAAAACTATAATATGACTATCAAAATACATAGTTTTTAATGTGATAACGATCTTTTTTAATGCGAGAAGTAAACCTCTTTGAGATTTATCCATCTTCTGATTAACCTACGAGGCGGTTATTTCCCTAGGACAAATTTGGCTAGGTCCTCCTCCAAACGTGCTAAAGAGGTAACCAAAACGAGCTAACCATAGTTTTTTTACATGCACTGTGACGCAGACCTGAGGAAATGAACGTCTAAATGAGGAAAATGCGCTATTAAGGAACGTCCTAACGAGAGTCCGCTGTAGTGGCCGAGTCTTCATCCAGAGGTCTCTTTGGTATCTCTGCCCATTCATCAACCCTTGATACGTCCTGAATGACTTCCAAGTCTCTGCTGGTGAATGTGAATGGTATCAAGTTCTGCTATTCCTAAACATGTCGTAACCCCCACACCCCCCTTAGCTTAGACTTAACATTAGCTGCCCCCACCTAGTTCAGATCCTAGGTATGACCTTGCCAAGACACTGATGGTGTTCACAAATGAGGTTATTTAACATGGAAGTTTTACAAATTGATGTGGTAAAAATTATGGCAAAGTTGTGTCCTATGATCCCACTAAAGTGTTAATTGCTTTCAATATTTTATTTTTAACGAAGTCAAACTGATACTCAGTCTTACAAGTTTCACAATAAATGAAATAGAAATTTGGCTGGGGAATTCACTGTTGACATTGAGTTCAGCAACTTGTCTGCTAAGATGAAATGGATATATCTTTTGGTAATGCTGCAGTATCTCTCTTTTCATGCACTTCTCAATTGCGTATGTTTTTGTAGTACACAGTGAAGTAAAATGTAAAGGTTGAGAGCTGTCAATCTGAAGTCTTGGGTTTCATTCCTTTTCAGTGGAATCAACTGGTGATATAAAGGGAAGAATAATTGTGGAAATCCTGACGGAGGATGATGTGATGGCCATTTAGGAGCAAATAGTGATATGCTACATTGCCATTGATAATTAATCTAGTCAAATTTGTTTTAAATGGTGCACAGTTTTAACTTATTGATATTTGTTAAAAAGTATTTTTATTCCAGATCAGTATTTTGGTCTGAAGCACAAACTTTTTTTTTAACATATACAAAGTTTTTATTTTTATGAATAGATGGATCCTTTTAGCTCTCTCACTTGTGTAATCCATGACACTTCCATTAGACAATGTTCCCAAATATTTTTAACCATTAGATTGAGAGAATTTGGTGTTGGATAATGGACTAAATGATGGGTGTCTTAAATAGGAACACGATTCAAATCATCATAAGGCTGACTTATTTTTCTTTCTAAAATATCCATGATAATTTTCCAGGAAATGTACTCAGGAATTTGCTTTGAATATGATAAACCAACCTCATTCAGTGCATTAATATTTCATTTTAAAACATTAATATTTTTATAAATTGTCAGCTATTCTGAATTTGGAGGTCATGCTCTGCTGTTTTATAAGTCTTAGCTATTCTGCACTGCATTATAGGGATTTTGAATCGAAGAGAGAAAGAAATGGGTCAGGTTCTGTGTGAAAAAGCTTCTGGGACAGTAATGTTCTGGAAGCCAATGGCAAGAAATATTTACATTCTTCAGAATCAGATTAGCCTTGAATGCCGTGAGTTTGATGCATGCAAATGTGTATTGTTTCTTTATGATTGTGATTTACATTTATCATAGAATTCAATTAATAGAATATATGTACTTCCATTGCAAACTCAGTTGGCATAATTGCACTCTGGCTCTCTTTTACAACAGAAATTGGCTAAAGGTTATTAGGGTATAAAGTTTTTCCTTCAAATGTTATTGAGATGTTTATCAAACATTAGATAAACTACACATTATTCCATTGCCAACATTTTGCATGCATTTACACTCGTCACCAGGGCTACCAAAATTATCCATGAGGATCAGTGAATGAAACGTTGTGGAATTTCACACATTTCATTTTTGGTTGACTGTAAAGGTTATACTGTGGCTAGCCGTGGTATCCTTAAAATTTGTGCCTATGAGATTTACAATATGAACAGATGGAAGGTTACTATGGAAAACCTTATTATCTCTGTTATTTTTTCAAACTTTTCTTTCTCGTTTAGCAATAAGGGACATACCCCTCCTTCAAATGTGATGGAGAGACTTCTGCTCACCATATTTGTTGCCAACACGTCAATCCCCACAATTGACATAGAAGCCTCTCTTGCATTAGTAATATTTTTGTTTAAATGAAAAGGCATGAATGATATTTTTTTAAAACTTATTGTAACAGATAACACTTTTCTATGAACATTCTGCAGAAATCCCATGAGAAGCATGAGTGAAATAGATTTGAGATTCATCTTGTGTAGGGAAAGGAGTGGCGCTTTTCCAACAGCCGTGTGTTTAGAAAGGTGCAAAAAAACAGCATCCCCGCTGAATGTTTTCAAATATTCAGAATCGCTTAAAGTGATGGCACTTTTGCTATTGATAGCATTGTTACTTTCGAATGCCATTTCAGCTTGTAGAGTAGCATGTCTCTGGGAATCTAGGAAAGAATACTGGTGATACTTAGGAAAAAAGTGCCTTGAGACAGTAATCAGTCGCCATTTAGTTTAGAATAGCAGCCTAATGTCTAATGTGCTGTGGTTTTCAGTCAGAGCTATATTTTACCTTCTTATACATTAGTATTTAAAAAAGATTTAAATACAAAAACTTTTATCAACAAGTGTATTTTGTTACCATGAGTCCTCTTTTACATTTGCCACATTAAAAATACATATTGGGGCATATCAGAGGGAGGAATAAAATTTATCTCAAACAAAAAGCCATTATGATCTCACAAGGTTAATGGGTATCTTAATTTTTAACCCTTTCGCGACGGGGACGGTGAAAATTTCTTTGCTTTGCCAGTACGGAGCTTTCACTATGCTAGGATCTTCACAGGTACCTATTTCCCTAACTTGGGCCAGGGGCCAGAGGGGTGTTGAACCTTTTTTTCGGCCACCAGGCTGAGATAATCTCCGCCCTTTTCCACTTGGGGTGCCCATTACGGCATGAGGTTGCGGTCAACTATTTTTTATGTGATGGTTTTGCTAAAAACATTGTTGCTAAGGCCTCGATATTTATTTAATCGGAAATGAATTATTCTTGTTTTATAGTGATTTTACAGATTTTAAACAAAATTCTTTCGTTAGTATTAAGCTCTCTAGCAACATAAATCATATCAATGGTAAAATAAATAATTTCATCATTGTATTTCGTACTCGGAAATGGTTTTGATGAGTATTCAAAGATAAAAATTAATATAAATTTAAAATGTCCTTATTCAGGATATTGGCATCATCAGAGCACGAATTTAAGAATCAGTACTTAGAAATTTTCACCGTGTTATTTCATGAGATGTACGGTCTACAGAACTCTTGTTTTTGGAAATTTATGCATGGATTACATTCATCACATATGAATATGTTGATTATGTAAAAATTTCCCAGTTTTCTTTTTTATTATTCTTATTCATACTTTTCTTATTCCTAAAATAACCCGATTTGAGGAGTATGAAATTCTCCAAAGCCAATGTTATAACTTCAACATTCATGTGCCTCGGGATTCAAAACACTGCCAGGAATCACTGTAATCTTTAGGTGGAAACCATTGGCCAACGAAAACCAAACTGAAATAGACAGCTGTCATGATCAAATAAGCATGAGTAATTACAGGGAAAAATGAACATTTGAACTCACTAAAAATATGGTTGTCAACTCATATAAAAGAAGAATAACATTCAGTTGTTTACCTAAAAAAATAATAACTCCCTTACTATCTTAAAACTATAGAAAAAATCACTCCCAAACCAACTAAATAATGAACAAAAAATTAGTTTTGAGATTCCTTTACACACAAACTATGTTAAAAATAACAGTAGAACTCCGTTTAAAATTTGTAGCTGTAGAACTAAACATAAGGAATTATTATGCTCAATTTGCCAATTACACAAAAACTTTTAAGTTTGTTATTCCACTGCACCAGCAAGCAACTGACCGCGGACCCCTGCTGTGAGTGGGGCACACACTGCAAGGAAGGGTCGAGGTAATCTTCTCCCGCGAACCGAGAAAGGGTACGTACGGCATCCCGAGAAGAAGTCCTTTATAACACACACCTTTTAGGCTTGCTTAGAGCTAGCTTAGCGGCACGCCATTCTATCACGTTGTTCGTTTGCGTAGAAAAATTTACGCCATTCTATCACGTTGTTCGTAGCGAAAGGGTTAATGCTTTGTTTTGATTATTTTTATAAACTCTCAATATTGTATTAGTTTCAGTTTATTTGCCACTGGTAATCACTAAAATTTATAGTTAGAGAAGTAAATATCCAGTTTTGAAATCAGTGGTGCAGCCACGGATTATGTGTATGTACTTTCCCTTTTGAATTACAGTTTTCCCCTGTATAAACTTATGCATATTTAAGGCAGTTATTTAAGTATTAATGTGTAGTTTTTCTTGTAAAAAATTGTGAAAGAATTAGAGTTTTATATTTAATAATGATTTAAAGACACTATAGACCATAACATACTCAGCTACCTGCCAGTGCGTCCTTGGTTCTGATCTTGGTGTAGCTTTTTGACTACCTCTAGCGTACGAGTGATTTAGCATTCTGGCTACCAGAACTAAGCCAAGGAATTACACGTGTCTCAGAGGAAGGAGCTGTCCCTTAAGCCCTGAATGTATGAATTTAAATAATATATATTAGCCTAATTATTGTCAAATCGCGCAAGAATTGATGCCACTCCCTCCAGTATTTTTTTGCACAATCAGAGGCTTTAAAAAGAAACTAAAAAAAGGTCAATTTGTAGCCTTGTATGTATCAATGGTGGCTTTTGAGATATTGCTGTACAAATTCAGTGCGACTGAGAAAATGTGCTCCTTGGCTATCCAAAACCGATGCTGAATGCCAAATGGACCCTAAAATATTCCTTTTAAGTTATAATGCTTTGCGACATAATTTGTAGCTCTTACTGGAAACTCTTCTAAGTGATAATTTGTTCAGCTTGTTACTAACATAGATAAATTTTTATATTAGGGCACTTGGGGGATGCAAATTTTCCCTGAAGGTCTACCCTCAAATAAATTTGAAAAGACTTCATCCAATAATCCTGAGTGTCGTGTTAAAAATTAATATTTATCACCCTTAGAAGGAATTGTATGAGTGGCTGAAACTTCGTTTTTGGATTATATAGAGTAAATGAAGTGTGAAAAATTTTGTTGATTCACTTTGTTCGAGTTACCTAAGTTCTATGGTATCTCTGAATGGAATATATGTAGTAAAAATTTATAGATGGAAATGCCTTTACTTTGCCTTCATTATATGTAGCATTCGTACATTTAACAATTTGTTTTTGAGTTTAGATTGTGACACAGTGGAAAGGGCAATGCAGTTGATCCATTGTCTATTGAAGCTATATTTTCCATGTGTTTACTCAAGTTTTGTTGATATAGACTCCCAACAGTTAGTCTGGATTCATCGGTAGTGTTCTATTGAGTTTAACCTGATACAATTGGTGTCCAAAGGATTGTGGAAAAGTATCAAGACATGTATTTAAATGGAAATTAGAATCTTGTCTGAGAAATTGTCTTATCATTCCATTAATAAATCTCAGTAAAACTTGGATGACTGTATTGTGACCTCTTAAAAAAAGTATTTCTAGTTAAAATGTGGTGCTAAACATTTGCTTATTTAGAGTGTTTAGTCAAAATCAGTGTAGCTTCGAATGTGCTGAATTATCTCATGCATCATGTTTAATTTGGTTTATTGAATAGGTACTATTGTTTAAAAATTATGAATGTCATCTGTTTAGTATCATAATGCTAATAAGTTTTTGTAGATTAAAGATTATAAGGGATATTATTGGAGTACAGTAGATCCCTGCTGCATGATATTTATTAATTCGTGTTCATTGAGTGAATTCCACAGTTTCAACCCTTAGGGTTTCTCTCTCTCAATATATGATTATCAATAATTACTATTTGTGTGAAAATAGGCTGGGTAATCATCTTAAGTCATTCAATTCATAGATTAATTCACTTCAGCCCTTAGCTCTTCCCTGCCCCTTTCTTATGCCTTAATGCCATAATAGTTATTTTGTTTTGCGTCCCATTTTATCTTGCTACATATTTTTCCCTTAGTTCTTACAAGTTCTTTGTGCCCTAGGCCATTGACAATTCATATGGATCTTCTCTTTCTTTGTTTTCGTCATATGTTTTTCTCCTCTTCTGTCCGCTCTTCTGCATACTGATTTTTCCAATCAATTATTTTATCTTCAATTCAAAATCTGATGTTCAGGATAATGGTTGTTAAATGATTGAAAAATAATTTTAATAGCACACTTATTTCTTATATATGATGGTTGAGAAATGTGTTGACTTTGTGGGCTCGGTTGTGGATTAACACCTGTCACTCATCTGCTACACTGGTTGGCAAACTTCAGGCCCATCTTAGACATTATGTTTATACCAACTACAACACATTAAGTTTCTTTAATCCTGTGGTCAGAAATTAAGCTTTTTGACCCACCTCTGTGCTAAGAAGTTGTGTGCAGTAATGAAAAGAGTAAGGGTGGGAGAAATAATGTGAATTATTAGTCTGAATGAGTCACTACCAATAGAATGGTTCGCCTGTCTTCTGCTTAAATATCTTCACCCGCCTGCTGTGTCTTTTAGATGAATGTGATAGCAGTAGGTGAGAGGGCCTATGCTAATATTTAGTCCTTTCCTCTGACAGACTGATGGGGGATTAGCTGTGATTGTTTACTTCAGATCCTCGTGTGTATAATGCCTCAAAAACGGGGAAGTTCTCTCGGAAAATGCAACATTTACTTGATATTTGCTGGGAGGTTGCTTGAACTACATACATATACATATGTTAATTTAATGTGGGTGGTAAAGGTGAAAATAAATTGGGATAAGGCAATGTCATGATGCTTTTTTCATCTATTGGCAAATGCTAAAATGTAATCCAATGGTTTTTATGTGCAATCTCTTTGCTGTTTTTGTGCACATAATTTGTGCTCAAAGTTATCTTAAACAGCAACATTCTCTTAATATTGTCATTACTTTACATTCATCTTACATACTTCATGATATTAATTTATATTAATGTGTTGTGTCCCTCACCTTATTTTTATACAGCTTTTGACTAGAGCGTGTCAGATATGGAAATATCAGGTATGCATTAGTATTCATGGTCACAATCTTTTTGCTTGAAGTGAGCGACAGTGGGAGTGTGATTATTGAGATTAGCTTATGATTCTTTATATTTAATGATACTTACACTTGCAGAAATGGTTGATTATTCAGCAAAAGAGCAATTTGCATTTTACTATTTAGGGGAGTGGATAGTAAAAGGATAAAAAAGTAGTGTATAACTATAGTTGTTTCTATATTTTCTTTTCTATAGTGTATGACTATAGTTGTTTCTAACAGGCATTAGAGAAAAGAAAATGATCAATTTAAAGTCAGTATAGTCCATTAATGTGATTAACATAAAAGCACATATGAAACCACTTCAAGAGTCTCCAATAATAATGTGATATTTTTCACCAAGCTGTTTGTGAAGGCAATCCATCTTAATATGGAACCATCATAAAATGGGGTCTACTGTATTCCATTTTAAAATAATTTTACATGGTTTAGATCAATTCAGACAATAGGATGTATGTCTTGAGATTTTATTATTTAAAGTGATACATAATATCATTTTGTAAATGATAATTTGAGATCAATAATGGCAATTTTATTATAAAAAAGCCTTATTTTTTTATTTGTTATCTAGTCATAATGTTTTGGTGCTTTTTGGATTGAATTCAGGCAAATGTATTGATTCAAATTCAGGTATGATACATATTTTTGTTTTTAAGTATTTTTTCTGTTTGGATCTTATCTCAAAGGTTGCCTTGTATTTTATGAAAATACAATATAATTTTGACATTTATGTGATAACTAGTGGTATCTTTCAGCTAGGTTCTTATCAACAACTTATTTTTGCTGAACAACTATAACCATGTGGGTACTCTTATGTGAATGTAAGGGTTAATTATTAATGCAATAATTACTGTTATTCTTATTGCTATATCTCATTTGCAATTACATATTGTACCTATCCATGGTAAATCCTCCAATTATCCCTTTTTGAGATTGGTGAAGACTGATAGAAGTGGCTTACTAACCAATTAATTGCATAGTTACCTTTTTCAAAGTTTTTTATGACTAACTGTTAGTCTTATAATGCACATGGTGCTAGGAATTTTCTCTGCTGTAATAATTAGTGTTACAGTTTGCAAATTGGAATTGATTTATTGTATTAAATCTAGTTAATGGTATGGTTAACACTTGATGGAATTAATAATGTGAAAATGCTCTTGAGTGAATGATTCTATTGAGCGTGTAAACTTCTAAAAGTTGCAGAACCATGAATGGAGTTAATTGACATTTCACAAGGTTATGCCAAGGTGTTAAATCTGCTGAATTAGTTTTAAGATTCAATACCAGTAACGTTGTATTTTACTGGTGACATAATTCAATGACATTGAAACTCAATAATATTTGAGTTTATACTCCCTTTTAAAAGACATGAACAAAATAATCATCTTTCCATTTTTATGCTGGAAAAAATTGAAAGCTGTGCATGTATGTAAATATCTGAGGGGAGATTTTTTTTAACTGGCAATAATCTTTAGTGAAAATCATTCAAACAGCAAAGCAGCATGCTTCGAAATATTCCCCATGGCTAAATATTTTAAGTTATTGAAATTACTGTTCATGCGTACAAAAATGGGGAAATAGGAAGGTGCTAATAATGAATTTACTGTATATTTTTATGTGATCATGGCACATTCCTTTTTGTTAATATAATTCCATGATTATCATGTTTCAGCTTCTACTTCATGACAATAATTTTGGCATGTAATCTAATAACCTTGCCATCAGTTCTAAATGAAAATTTGGCATGTTACCAAGTATTATTTGTGATGTAATTATAAGCTGTTGTTACTTGGCAAAAGACATTTATCTCCTGTTAAAATTCTAATAGCAGTTTTGAAGCTGTTGGTCAAAAGGCTACTAGGCCATATGCAATATACATTAAGTACCTACTTTGTTAGGTTGTTGTCATAGCAACTATCACATTTGGATTTTTAATGATAACATGAAGATGCTAGAAAAAATTTGGTTTGAAATCTCAATAATGCATTGTGGTTTTGTTTATTCCAATGCTTGTAAATGTTGATACTTTTGAATGAAATTATGTGAAATATAATTTAAATCTGCTGGAGGAAAACTGGAGCATAGGATACTTGCTGCAGAGCTACTACTCATGTGAGCATTGTCATGGAGCTAATCTATTTTTTTTGCCATTTTAAGTTAATCTATGAGATACAATATCCAAGAAGGCTTTAACTACTAAATGATGCCATTTTTGTAACATTATTTTTATACAGAGATTCCATTGCAGCATATTTCCATGACTGCCTACACTGTTTATTTTCACTAATAAATATGGTAGTAAGATGTACACTCAAGAGATTTTTCTTTGAATAAAAATAATTTACTTATTGAAAATTAAAATTCTTCTTATGTTTTGTCATTGTGCTCTTTCTACCTAATCAGTGGCCCACTTCCCAAAGCTCGGGTTCATCTGTTAACTTGAATATCATATCGGAATGGCAATGTGTATGTGTTTACTGGTTGAATTGTTGTGATGTAGTGCATGTGGTTGGGGTAATTCTTGTATGATGATGTGTTAGGTGATACATTATGCTACTTTTCACCATGCTGGGCCACTTGTTATTAAATCACTTTGTTGTGCAGCAATTGAATATTTAACTAGATTAATTTTGAGCAGGGCTTAATTTCAGCCAGGGCAGTCTGGAGCACTTCTGTGGTACTTCTTTCAATACCAGAGCAGAGCTGCAGAATCTTTTCTAAGATTATTTAATGAAGCAAGTATTCCATATCTCCACCCCCCAGGTGTTTCAGAGTTCCGGTACCTAATTCTAATTTGGAAAATTAACCCCTGCTTTTAGGGAGTCACCAACTGTATTATCATTTCTAGATATCTCTACATATTTTCAGTTGTATTCCTGCTCTTGTGACTTACCAGCTTACCTAGAGTAGGTTTACCATTCGGATGCAATCCAAGGTGCATGAAAAATAACATAGCATTCTGATATTAAGAGGTGATGCTGGCTAAGCTGATAGAAGTTATTGTCATTTCCACCCAATATCAATTTACTCTCATTTAAGGTGTTGTTGCTATTAATTTGTTGATAGAATCTTTAGATTAAGCAGTACATATTACCGTACTTATGCAAATCTAAGACAATGTTTTTTTCCTTTCCGGACTTACGAAGAAAAGTGGAAAAAAATCCATGGCTTTTTTCTTATTGTGAATTTCCAAAAAAGATGGGTCGTCTTTGAATTGGGTTTGTCTTAGATTGGTGCAAATACGATATATAAGATAAGAATTTGGAGCTCCTGGAAACCCATCTACTTACATAGAATTAGAAGAAATGTTCTATCTCACAGTGTTGTCCTCCCTTTTCATTAATAAAGCTAAATTGTCATACATTGGTGTTTCAATCTTAAGTAAAGTTTCTTTACTATCCAATAAATTTACTTCCTGCCAGAAGTAACTACATATTAGGGAGGGCACTAGCCTTCTCCATCCCCCTGCCCTCTATCCTCCTACCTCTCACCCCCCTGTCCCTCTTCCTCCTCTCCCTCACCCCCAACCCCGGGACTCTTTCGTTGGGGCATTAGTGTCAGGGGTGTGGTGATGGAGGGGTGGGGGATGAGTTATGGTCAGCCCCCTGGCTTCTTCATGCCCTTCTTGTTTCGGCCTCACTGTCCCTTATTGTCTACTTAGTTCCTACTTCTGTCCTTGGTACCACTAATACAATAACCTGACATAGCCTTGTGCCATCATGGAAAGTGAGCATTGGTTGATAACTCACTGTGCTAAACCACATTTTTGTGAACATGTTTGGGCAAAGGTGACTTATTTTTCTTTTCATTAAATATACTATAAGTGTTTACAAGTTGGAAATCAGTTTTTATCTGGAGGAGAAAATGGCTGGGAGGAGGTGTACCTGGGTTGCATCTCTGATTATGTTTAGCACCCTGAAAAGGTTAATTGCTTTGTGGTCCTGAGGGAAAAAAGCAGCCCTTCTGAGTGGCAGAAATGTATTCCCTAAGATGATTTCTTCGAAAAGCGTACTCAAGTATTGTGTGAACAGCACAATTGCAAGACGTATATACCTACTTTGCCCGAAGATATTCAGTGAAATCAAAGGAAACATTTTAGACATGGTAAGATTTACATTTTTATATATCTTATGTAGTTATCCTTTGCCTTAGTTTACAGTATTGTATGTCCCTGAATTCCTATTGTTTACTTTTTCACCGTTTATGTTATCATTTCCATTTGTCAGTAAAAAAGAATAAAAACTTGTATAGCATATATACACACTATTTAAACAAGAAAACCATCCTAGGTTTCGATGCATTGCATCATTTTCAAGGTACATATTACATAATAATCTTGCACTAAACAATGTTTATTATATATACTTAATGAGTTTTCATTCTTTCTGGAGTTTTCATTCTCATGGAGATAAAATTTTTACTCGAAGTGACACCTTTGGTGTTAGCTGATATTTCCATTTCGTAGACCAAAGCAATCCATGGGTGAGTGAGACATCATGTGTGCAATTACATTTTCAGTATGATTTGTAACTATCACTCCCAATAATTTTGCTTAGAACTATTCAATTATATCATTTTCTAATGATGTAGGTATTGATAAGTATAAGGACATAATAATTAATGGTTGGCACTTTATTACCCAGACTCCTATGTACGTAATCAACTATGTACTTATAATTATTCAGAAATAGACCCTCTTTACATTTCTACAAGTTTATATGATAATTTAACTTGAGATGGCTGGCAAGCTCAATTGTATAAATTGTTAATGTTTTGGCTGTATTAATTGTTAATTTCTGCTGTTTTTGTAACAACTTCAAAGTAGTACTCGAGATGAGCATTTAGCAGTTGTAATTAATTAATTATAATGAGTATAATTAATTGGCCCTAGTCTACTTTTCTAAGTTACTGTTTTGGCTTTGCTATTCCAGATATTAAGTCTTTCAATGGTAACTACTCTTCGCTTTTATCACAGTTATCTACCAGAATTGGCTGACTACGAATCAACAGCAGCTTTTTGCTAGGGCTTCAATGGATCTTTTGATGCCCTAAACAGAAAATAACTGGGCTATGGAGTGACTCTCAACAGTGGAGACTTTGAGGTAAAGTCTGTTTCTGATAGTTATTATAATGTGCTATATATTATAATGTGTGCTCTATATATATATATATATATATGTACTTTAAATAAACATTCGGGAAAAAATTCGAACTCCACATATGTTGATGCGAATAACTAACAAATGTGAACCTTACTGCTAAACTAACTCTTTTTTAAATAAAAGTTAACATTTTTCAAATAGTTAATAGATGTGTTTCGCATTTGAAGAAATGTAGTTGATTTCTCGATTTTTGTAAACACAATCCCCGCTATGTTTGACGAAGTGTTAGAGCTACAATATTTATTTTTACAGTAAACTTGTAGCACACTAAGATGGATGGTAGTATTACATTTCAATACTGTACCTTGAATACTACTGGAGATTTTCCAGCACATCTTATTCAGATCATCTGTCGGGAAAAAAATCACTCCACATATAGACGCGAATAACTCAAAAAATGTGCGCACTGAGGTAAAACTTACCATTTCTTTAAAATATTGACTGCGTTTACACGCAGGGAAACAATTGTAAAATGGTTTGTAGATGTGTTTCAAAGTGTGAAAAAATTAGCTATTTCTCGAATTTTGAAAACACATTCTGCGCTTTGCTTGCCGAGGTTTTTTTTGCTATGATATTCATTTTTATAATAATCTGATAGCATACTGAGATTTAGTGCATATTAAATTTAATTACTGCACCTTGATTAAGACCGTAGATATTTTTGAGTATATCTTCATCAGATACACTGCCCGAAAGAAACTCACACTCCATATATGGACGCAAATAACTTAACAAGTGTTCACTCTGCGGCTAAACTAACTATTTCGTTTATAATATAATATATATTTACTACGTTCACACGTAGGGAAATGGGTTTTTGAAATAGTTTATAGCCGTGTTTCAAATTTTGAAAAAAATTAATTTATTTCTCGATTATTGAAAACACAATCCCCGCTATGTTTGATGAAGTGTTAGAGCTACAATATTTATTTTTACAGTAAACTTGTAGCACACTAAGATGGATGGTAGTATTACATTTCAATACTGTACCTTGAATACTACTGGAGATTTTCCAGCACATCTTATTCAGATCATCTGTCGGGAAAAAAATCACTCCACATATAGACGCGAATAACTCAAAAAATGTGCGCACTGAGGTAAAACTTACCATTTCTTTAAAATATTGACTGCGTTTACATGCAGGGAAACAATTGTAAAATGGTTTGTAGATGTGTTTCAAAGTGTGAAAAAATTAGCTATTTCTCGAATTTTGAAAACACATTCTGCGCTTTGCTTGCTGAGGTTTTTTTTGCTATGATATTCATTTTTATAATAATCTGATAGCATACTGAGATTTAGTGCATATTAAATTTAATTACTGCACCGTGATTAAGACCGTAGATATTTTTGAGTATATCTTCATCAGATACACTGCCCGAAAGAAACTCACACTCCATATATGGACGCAAATAACTTAACAAGTGTTCACTCTGCGGCTAAACTAACTATTTCGTTTATAATATAATATATATTTACTACGTTCACACGTAGGGAAATGGGTTTTTGAAATAGTTTATAGCCGTGTTTCAAATTTTGAAAAAAATTAATTGATTTCTCGATTATTGAAAACACATCCCCTGCTCTGTTTGCAGAGGCATTACACATACAGCATCATTTTTTAAATAAACGCGTAGCACTCTAATATGTACATGAAAATTAAATTTCATACCTGTATTTGAATTACAATGGAGATAATAAGGAGCATATATCATTCAGATACACCCTCGGAAAAAAATTCACTTTTCACATGTGGACGCGAATAACCTAATAAATTGCACTCTAGGGATAAGCTGTCACTTTTGTTAAAAAAATTTACGCTGTTTACACATAGGGAAACGATTGTAAAATAGTTTGTAGCTGCCCACACTGAAGCCCCATGTATGGGAGATATAATGGATATATATGGACATATATTCGCCATATACGACCCATATATTTGCTCAAGATATGTTAACTCTTTGCTCAACATATATGGGGGAATATGTGGGTTAGACATGTATGTTTCATAAATATTTTTTCCATATATGTTTTATACATGACATTTAAGAGAAATTTTTAACCATATTTTTCACTGTTATAGATGAAAATTTCTATATGTACGTATTTTCTTTTTATGGAAATGAAGAGCTTTATATAGATATGAACAGGTTTCTTTAAAAACGTATCGATTTTTATATCTACGTTTAGATATGCATATATAGGGTTGCAAAATCGGTTAATAAATGGTGTTGACCACCGTTGATGTCACAGATGAACTATAGATTGTTGCCGCGCCAACTGGCAGGCTATAAGGGATTGTTAAACTCCGCGTTATTAGTTGACCAACAGCAATATTATCACGAGGCGCAATTTCTGTCATCGTATCATTCATAATGAACGATTAATGACTATGATAAATTGCCTCTTGAAGTGACGCAGCACGTGGAACGAACCAGGTGCCTTTGGTAACAAGTTTGGTGCAAATTCCAGCCCACTGGTATGGACAGGTGGGAATACTGGGTGATAACACACTAGATGGATGAAAATTAAACTTCTATCGGTGTATGTTGGTTATCGTACTTAGGTTTCAGTTCTGCTGCTTTATAATGAAATATGTTTAGGTTAGGTCCATAAGAAATCGCAGTTTATTATGCTCACTCCTATTCTTCGGGTTCCATATACGGTTTCATGGTTTTTCTATAGCTATGGCAACATATTGTGCCCATGTGTGGCTAAATATAGGTCAGGTGTATGGCCACATGTTCCTTGTTTTATTTTATCTTTCACATGTATGTGCAATGTATGGAAATATATATGGATTCTACTAAAAATTGGCCGAATTGAATATATGTATTGACCATATATGTTCAATATATTCAATATATTCTGGGGCCAATTTTTAATAGAATCCATATATATTTCCATATACATAATTCACATATGTGTGAAAGTTATCGCTCCACATATATGTCCCATATATGGCGCTTTAGTGTGGGTGTGTTTCAAATTTGGAAAAATTAGGTGAAATCTCGATTTTTGAAAACTCATCCCGCGCTCTGTTTACCGATGTTCAAAATATATAATATTCATTCTTAAAATAATACGGTAGTACACTGAGATATACGTGCATATTTAATTACTTAACTATAATTCGAATAGCACCGGAAATATTCCTGAAAATATCTTATTCTGATACCTACCCAGTCGAAAAAATTACACTCAGCATATGGACGAGAATAACTAATAAATGTGCACTCTGTGGCTAAACAAACAGTTTCAGTAATAAAAGACACTGCGTTTACGCGTATAAAAATCGTTTTTAATTTATCAGCTGGGTTATCGATATTACAAAAATACATACCACGCTGTGTTTGCCGAAGTTTTATTGCATTAGTAGTAATTTTTATAGTTAACAAGTAGCATACTATGTTGCAAGTGTATGTACATTAACTTTCATTAATGTACCTTGCATAACCTCGGAGAAATTCCGGAGCACATCTTATTCAGATATATTTTCGGAAAAAAATTTACATTCCACATATGGACGTGAATAACGCAACAATTGTTACTTACAATTTAAATGTACACACTTTGGGTGAACCAACTATTTAGTAAATAATATTTGCTGCCATTACACGAAGGAAACGTTTTTCAAACAATTTATAACTTATAGTATTCAATTTTATAACTTAGTTTCAAATTGCAAAAAAATAGCTGATTTATCTTTTTTTGAAAACACATCCCGTGCTCTGTTTGCCAGAGTTTTAGAGCTGTAGTATTCATTTGCAAAATACCCTTGTGACACACTTTGATGTACGTGCATATTTAATGTCATTAGAGCACCTTGAATAACACCGGAGATATTCCAGAACATATCTTATTCAGCTCCACATATGGACGCGAAAACTGCAACAAATGTGCACTCTGCGGCAAAACTAATATTTTGCTAATAATATTTGCTGCACCTACGGGTAGGGAAGCTTCTTTCAAATAGCTTATAGTTTTGTTTCACGTTTGTAAAAAAATTAGTTAATTTATTGACTTTTGGAAAAACTTATCACAATTTGATTGCCGGAGTTGTAGAGCTATAGTATTAATTTTTACACAAACTTGTAGCACACTAAGATGTAAGGGGTATTAAATTTCATTACTGTGCCTTGAATAACACCGGAGATATTGCGTAGCACATCATATTCAGATACCTACACTGTCGGAAAAAATCACACTCCACAAATGGACGCGAGTAACTTTAACAAATCTACTCGCTGCGGTTAACCAACTATTTCGGTAGTAGAAATCTACTGCGATTACGCGTAATGGAAACGTTTTTGCAAATAGTTTATAGCTTTGTTTCACATTAAAAAAAAATAAGTTGATTTATTGATTTTTGAAACCCCATCCCAGGCACTGCTTTCCAGTATTCATTTTTAAATAAACTTGCAGCACGAGAAGATCTACGTGCATAGTGAATTTCATTACTGTACCTTGAATAACACCGGTGATATTCCAGAGCACATTTTATTCAGATACACCGAAGGAAATAAATTACATTCCACAAATGGACGCGAAAAACTGAACAAATGTCCACCAATTGCACTCTGCGGCTAATCCAAATATTCTGTTAATGATATTTACTGCGATTACGCGCAATGAATGGGTTTTCAAATAGAGTGTAGCTGTATCTCAAAATTTAAAATAATTAGTTGATTTTGTGAGTGTTGACTCATCTTGCGTCCGGTTCGCGAAGTATAATAGCTTTAGTATTACATTTAGCATTAAATATGTACCATATTAGAATAAACAACCTCGTTAAATTTCAATACCCTAGCTTGAATCACACCGGAGATATTCAGGAGTATGTGTACTTCAAATTAACTGCCGGGAAAAAATTCATACTCCACATATGGATGTGAATAACTTTACAAATGATAACTCTGCGGCTAAACTACCTGTTTTTAAAATCAAACTTACTGCGTTTACGCGTAGGAAACGGGTTTAAAATAATTTGTAGATGTGATTGTTTATTTATTTGTTTTTTAAATTTTTTTAATTCGGGATTCATTCCGCGATATTTAAAATTGCAAAAAACAATATTTCGCTGGTCCTCCTGCCAGCTTCATTAGGTTAACTGAAGCTGGCAGGAGGACCAACGAAATATTGTTTTTTGCAATTTTAAATATCGCGGAATGAATCCCGAAGAAAAAATAAACAGTCAACACTACATCCGCGGAAGCCTACGAGCTACTTTGTGGATGTGTTTCAAATTTGGAAAAAAATTAGTTGATTTCTCGTTTTTATTAAACACAACCACCGCTCTGTTTGACGAGGCGTTGCAGATACAGTATTCATTTTTACAATAAATTTGTAGCTCACTACGATGCGCGCGTATATCAAATATGCGCGTAGGGGAGGATCGTAAGGAGTGACCTATCATTTTCATGTGCCCAGCATGGTGAGGTGATGATTGCCGCCATTTTAACGTTCTTTGTTAGTAAGAGAATGGGGCAAGCTGCACACTTGAGAAATGCCGAAGCTGGTTAGGAGAAATTCTGCAGAAAAAGGAACCGAAGTTTGTGAAAACTTAAAGGCCGCAAAATATTTTGAATGTTCACATGTTCATATTTATGAGGAACTCTGATCGTTCTGCTGTTTCATATATTTCTTATTTGTTGATGTTCGAAAATACTCTGGATTTCTGGATTATTCTTAAGCAACGATGTTCAGCCAATGCAGGGTTGGTGTCACCAGTAGTAATATTCCGATCGATCTGAAACACTTAATATGCAAATTTATGCAAGAATGCAGACTCAACGACGCCGCCCCGAACAATCAATCTCCTCCTCCACCTCAATATCCGGTCTTTGAGACCACATGATGCAAAAGCTTTCCCACTCCATCGTACTCCGTCGCCCGTTGACGATGCATAATTCTCCCTCCCCCCTTGACCTAACTCCCAGCCTTTGTTTTTTAATGTATTTCAGATGCACCAATCAAATGAACTCATGACATTAAGGGTTCAGGGTTAGGGTATGGATGTACACCTTATGTGATAGAATATCGTTTTCATATTTATTACATGCATGGGAAACAATTTTTCTTTCGTCTTGAGGAACTAAATAAATCACCCCTCCCCCCTCCACTCTCTTTAGCAAATAAGTTCCAATTTCAGCCGATCAATGTTTTTTTTACATTTTTTCTATAAGTTTTATAAATGTGGAAATTCATGGATGCCTCACTCACAATAACCGCCTACGAACCCAGGTGAAAAAACGAGCAACCCCTTTAAATGTACCCTAGGGTACTAAGGGTATAACAAAATCCTTGTTGTAATACAGCTATAACCTATAGCAAAAATTAGAGCGTTGATTAGGAAAACAACCCCGTTACTAAAATTCTAATAGAGCGAATAGTTTAGTTTATAGAGAGCAATTCATTGGTGATTATATTAGGCGACAATCAATATAGAGAAGGTAGTCTTGTAAGAAAATTTCTTTTATCTCCGTTCCTAGAAGGAATTCGGGTATGGTTTAAATTTAAAAGCTGCTTTGTTTTTTAATATATTTCAGATGCACCAATCAAATTAACTCATAACCTTAAGGGTTCAGGGTTAGGGTATTGATGTACCCTTATTTGATGGAATATCGTTTTCATGTTTGTACAAAAAGTGTCGGCCGTTCAACGTAATACACGAATCTATAGTTTGTTCTAACAAATTCACTTCGAAAGCCCCTCAAAAGTCAACCTTCAATATTACAGGCATGGGAAAAAATTTTCTTTCGTCTTGATGAACTAAATAAATCCTTTAAAAGCTTCTTTGGTTGAGGAAAATAAGATGTCACTGATAAAGGTAAAATTTAATTATGTTTTTTACGCAAATAAATATAAATTGAGAAAAAAAATAAAATCAACTTTCGTGGGAAAGGCAAATCCACTTATGAAAGTGTATGATTTACCGTGAAGTCTTTTTGAGGAATGATTTGGCATTAACTGAATGATGCAATCAAATTTCATATCCTCAAACGTAATAGTTATCTTACGACAAATGTGACTGCTTTTATACAAAGAAACACGAGATTTCATAAAACCGTCGTCAATAGCTTACGTTAAATGATGGCACCATTGCAATCATTTGACACCTCCGTAATCGTATTGTGGAAATACCAAATTACGAAGGAAAAGAAAAAGGGGAATCATTATTACATATTTACTATACATCTTCTGCAAGAATTACCAATACATGACGATATATTAACTTAGGATGAGGCAATCGCAGTTATTACAGTTGTTTACTTACAATCAGAAGTGAGTTACACCGGTCAAACGAAGGAGCCTTATGCTATTACCAAATTCCTTTGACAGCTATTGATATTTGAAAATATAATAACCGAAGTCGGCCATCACCCCCAATTCCGAGGATATTGCGGTGTACGTACGATTTAAGGCCACTTTTGCCAGCTACTACAGCATAATGCAACAGTTGGCAGGATGCTCCGTCCATTCCTAACAATTTGGAATGTGAACTCAACATACAAAAGCTACTTGAATTTGCGCATTCACCAACATTTCTTCGACGATTAAAAACGTAGTGTCTCATTTCGTTACCGAGTTATTTCTTTTCTTAAGCACACAAAATATTACCAAGTTTTTATTTTCAGGCACCATGAAAGCAAATCGTCGTCGTCAAGCCATGTCTAATCTACTCATACATGTTTTATTTTGACAATGTCGACAGTATACGCTATTCACAAGCCTGTTAAATATGTTATGAAATAAATGTAATGAAAAGAGTTGCTGCTACTACTTAAGAAACAAAAACATAATTACGTTACGGTCCATGAAATTCGCTTGAAAGTTGTCGGCAAGTGATCACAGAGTAGAGCAAGTTAGTGAAAAACACACGGAAATCAATAGAGACTATTTAAAATCCCAGTTCAACCGTTATCCACTCTAAATCAAAGAAATGTCATCATGGTTGAAAAAATACACCTTATCACTCATGGCAACACTAAATAATACCTAAAATACTATATTCTAATGAAATATACTGATTTGGTCCAGAAACTTATGAAAAGCAACCAATGTTTCCACGATGTAAACATATGTCAACGTCTTGCACTCTTTGGGTACACTATTCGCTTCTCCAGCCGGCATTGTTCACGTTTACTGACGGTTAACTGCGCTATTATCTTGGTCAGGGTCTAATATCTCTATTTTCAACGCATCGATTGCATAGGTGATGACTGATTTTCTGCACTAATGGCTAAAATCTTGGGCAACCTTGCTGTATGACTCTTTTGAGATCATTTTAGTGAGAAAGATCTGCATGTCTCAAGTTGATCGATGGCTCTTTTTTTTCAGATGTTATCTAGTATCACATGATTGACTCTGAAATGGAATGGTTAGATGATCGTAGTTTGGATATGTTGTTTCCCCCTAGGTTCCTACTGTAGGTTTTTAGTAAGTAAGTTGATTAAAGGTGGATGTGATCTCCTGGTTAAGGTAGTTTTTAATGAAAGAACGAATACCTATACTACTCTTTTACAGCCACCAGCCCTTAACTCCTTACCCTCCCCTTCCACGATGACCCAAATTCCTCCCCTCTATCACGACCTTAAGCATTCTCTCATACATACTTGTTCCAACCACCTATTCTACCTCTTCCGAGCAGTTCCCTCTCCTCATCCATCACACCGATAACTTACTCCCTCATCTTACTATTACTACTCGTCCATCGAACTCTCCATTTCTATCCACAGCCAATTATTTTGTTAATATAGTTATTACAATGCTCATTATGAAAATTCTAACGACATAGCGGAAGGGAAACTGTAGTGCACAGACGGTTGCAACGAAGTGCAACCTAAACCCTCGTGGGGTCCGGATTTGTGTGGTGACTAAGTGTACTGGCTTCCAATCCCCTTTCGTTCAAACCCTGTACTCACGGAAACATTTATTGTGCCAGAATTAGTTTGTAATACTGTGCTCGGCAATGTCCGATGAAATGGCGGATCCCCATGGAGAGCAATATTTTAACCGCTTTGTGTAAGTACGCACGAATCTACAGGCAGTGACCTAGTGGCTGAAACGATTAAGCGCAGATGAATGCTTTGTGTATGAAATAGATGACGTTCAGATTGTATTAGTGACAATTAGAGATACTAAAAAAACTATGCATTATATAAATGAAAAACTTAAACTTTGTGGTTCCACAATGATAATTTATTTTCATGACCCGGGTTTCGACGTGCTATAACGTCATCTTCAGGACCTGAATATGACGTTATAGCACGTCGAAACCCGGGTCGTGAAAATAAATTATCATTGTGGAACCACAAAGTTTAAGTTTTTCATTTATAAAATGAATAGGTTCCACCAAGTAACGCCTGAAACTACCAACTATGCATCATTAATTAGCCTGGAAAAGATTCATCATCATGCATTGTAACAGGGAGCATACTAGTTGATAAATCAGTGAATCAATACTCGGAAGAGTAAATGATAACGCGCATGAAAAAATTTAATGTAATTACTCGTTTATCAACATTCAAGACTTACAATTCAAAATCTTCCTCAACACACCACCATATTTCTGTATTCACAAGCAAATGATGGCGGAAATACGCGCAAATCTGCTGCCAGATCGTTAGAAAAATTGTCAGTTACCTAATCCATGCCAAAGAAAGGAAATCACAAGCTATGCTATTACATGCCGGCAGATATCTTGCGATATTGTTGTTCATGCGGAGTCACTTCCCGCGACAGCTCTGGCGCAATAAATGTCGCCGTGTAATATCAGGGCTGTTTATATAACTGCGTATGCATTTGCCTGTTACTATAGTAGTAGGCAAATGCATTCGCCGGATTTCTCTTCATCCTTCCTACGTTTCCGAAATATTTCTGTTCTCGCCGTCATATCCACCTGCACTCAATGGAACAAGTGGCATCGGCGGTCGACATACCTCTTCAATGACCAACCAACTGACAACCTAAAGGCTTGGCCTAGCTCAGAATAAAATTCAAAGAAGTACTCAGTACGATGATGCTCGTGTGGCTCGAAGGTTTCCAGGCCATCGTGCTCCTGGGTTGAACAGTAGGGCGGATCGGAAAAATCGATTTTTCGCGGAGAAACTTGGCCTTCTGGAAAAAGTTGTCAAAGTGACTAAAAATAAGGCCAGAAAAATTTGGGACCTCTAGGTCAACCCTTGACCCTCGCGCCGTGGTCATTTATGAGGAGGGGGCTGAAAATGGAAAAAGTCACGTTTTTATATCGGTTCCCCATAGATTTTGCCGAGTTGCGATCCTAAAGGGCAAACATTTCGTCCATTTGGACGTATCTGCAGCCGTTAAGCCACAAAATGTCTATTTTGAGTTCACGGCCGCGCGTAATTATGCAACGCCCACGCAGCGTCGCGACGCGTCGCAGCGCAACGGTCAGAAGACCGCTCGTGCCTCCTGCCGGCTCGCGTCTCCTGCCCGCTCGCCGTGAATGCAGCAAAACTCATCATGCATGCGTCTTCCGTCGTTGGTCTAACTAATATTAGATAATTAAGCATAATGCCCATGGAATAACAATTACGGAAGAATTATTTGAAATTACTATAATACACCGTCATCATTCAGGAATTAGAGATCAACTCCCTGATTGTGCAGGATTTAGTCTACTTTTACAATTCTTTTTTTGAACATGGAGAAAGAATCCAAAAATAGTTACCAGAGCTCACCACGTCAAGGTACCTGAACTATGACCTCCCCCGCCCACCCACCCACTCAAATAAAATTGAGTAACGCATTTACTTTATCAGATTAGATGTTATATGAAAAATAAGCAAGTGGTCATTTTGTAGACCAATCGGTTTATCTGTGAGTAAGTATTCGTCTTTAAAAATTATTTTCATTGAACACTTAAGGTCATTATTGATATATTTATTTTTGAAGTCAGGCAGATAAATGTAAAACTTACCCTATCACAGCATGAACTGAGACTTGTTTTCGAAGGTCGGCATTTTGGTTCTGCTTTCTAGTCTTTTCAGCATTTCTAATTGTCTCTCCTCGTCTTTTGCGGATGTCAATGAAGCTTGGGTTACCTCTTTCACTAATCTTTTAACTGCTTGCGTGTGGTAGGAAAAATTGAGTTCCAAAGTTGAGCATTGCTCAAGTAATTATCGAATTTCTTCAGCCATATGCGATAGAGCAGGGAGGTCGGTGTTCTCGTCTCATTTGATCAGCAGCGTGTAGTCTTCTGCATCAAAATTAAAAACTGGTAGTAATTCAAAAGTTCTTGAATTTTCGGTCGCACGCGTATTTCTTCGCGCCTCTAATATTTTTCCACGCATCTCTTCGCACTTCCTCTCGATGGTCAGAAATCATTGAGAGGAGTAAATTTTCTGGGTGTCTGAAAAACCCGTTTCTCTGAATAACAGGATCAATGACTTTTTTAAGACCTTCCGGTAGATATCTCGACCAATTTATTAGTTTCCATAAATTTACAGCACCGTCGTGTATACAATGGATTTGCTTCACTGAAAACGAGACATGTGCGTATACTTTTTGAATGAATGTCACCAGATTTTGTAAATTAGCACTTGGATTTTCAGTGGACACGTATAGCCTCAGTAGTTGGTTGGCCGTAGTGAGCCAGCAAGAATGAGTCACTTTCCATGGAATTTTCCTGGCCAAATTTTCCAGGCCAAATTTTCCAAGCAAAATCCTTTCGACACAGCATTGGAAATTTCCAAAAGATACTGCTGGTCAGTACTCAGCAATGTCAAGTATACTTCGTGGGACAATTTTGTTGGTATTGGCTCAAATATCAGTCACGGCGCGAGGGTCAAGGTTGACCTAGAGGTCCCAAATTTTTCTGGCCTTATTTTTAGTCACTTTGACAACTTTTTCCAGAAGGCCAAGTTTCTCCGCGAAAAATCGATTTTTCCGATCCGCCCTATTGAACAGGTCGTTAAGCGCAAACCTATTCAACTCGAAGACTAGAGGGAGAACATTCATTGCCTCAGTCCTCGCGTGTACCTGACTGCCGATCAGTCGACGAACAGGTGACGCGAGCGCGAGGCGTGGTAGGCAAGCCATGAGAATCGTCCGCTGTTTCTAGCGTGAAGAAGCAATATTCTAGTAATAAATTCTTCGTGAGTGGATGCCGTCTTTTCTCGTAAAGGAGGCATAATTGACGTTGTTTTTGTTGTTGAGAATATGCGTATTAAGTGTTACTTAGTGGGCGAGTGGAATACCATATACATTACGAGTGATGCAGTGCAGTGAAATCTAAAACATAACACTATCATAAGGATTATTACCCTCTTCCAACATCTCGTTTCAACCAGGGATGTTATATCAATCATCAGATTGATATTGAGTGTATTGCCAGCGTAGCCGTGAAAGCAGATTGAAAGAATGTCATCGGAGATCCTTCTCCTCGTTACCAAGGAAGCTCTAGTTGGTGAGGGTAATGATAATGGAGACCATACTCTAATGTTATTTTAAAATTATTTTTTATGATTTCCTTAAAAAATAAGTGTTTAAGGAGTATGAAGTAAATACAATAGTAGGTATTAATGGCCCAAAAATGCTTTCTATGACTGAACATCTCAGTAACTAACGATAAAAATTGAAGGCTTTAACTTGACTTATTTGTTTTTGAGCCGTACGATGGAAAAGCCTGCACACCCTAAGGTTATTTGTTAAATACTCGCCCCAGCGTCCCATCTTCAAAAATATTTTGCAGCACCTGAAATCGCCAGTATTCTACTAACTTTCACTCGTGCATAGGGTCATTCTTACAAAATATTTACGTGAAAGAGTAACAACATTACCTCCTAGATTAAAGTTCCCAGAACATCACAGGAATATATCGTAGAAAACGGGGTGGAAATCACTAAATTTTGAAGTGCAATGTTTTTGATGTTACTCTGAGTACCTACGGGGAATTCGTTACATTTAATTTATCTGGCTGTCAATTTGGTTTTCAGAAATGGTGTTAGTTATTGTTGTGTCAAGGAAAATTCCAAGCCCGGAGGTGGCGTGTATGTACTATCTGGCTAACATATACATTTTATTTTCGTTTTATTCAAAGTATTTTGTGAGTTAATGTTTTTTTTTATTTTGAGAGAAGATAGGAGCTGCCCGCCGCGCGCCGTTACGTTTCTGACGCGATCTGAACCCCATTTTTTTGTTAATCCTATTTAGCGCACAGCTGTCTCAAATCCCATGAAAATTGCTTTCGCTTTTTCTTGGAAAACACCTAACTTTTTTAGCGAAAAGAGTGTGATTAGCGATATTTTGGTTTCGTCAGAAAGATGAAACTTTATTTTATTTATTACGAAGTCAAATTCATTGTATTTTATGTGCAGTGATAATTCGCACTGACAATCATAACACTGGTAATGGTACATGGACAGATGTTACATTCAGTGGTAGAAACATTTAGAGGCCCTATATTTCGAGTGGTTGACTAAATGGAAACTGGACGCTATGCGATTTTAGTAAATCACAGCATGACCGCATTATCAACATTAGCAGACGTGTTGTGGTTGGTTCTCTTTGGCTTACGGCATGTTACACATGGGTGTCACTCCAATATTTAGTTATCGATGTGGTCTTCTTCTTCTTGTAGGCTTACAGCCTATTCTTTACAGATTCATTCTCCTCATATACACTCTTTCCATCTCTTCTTGGGTCGTAGAGCATTTCTTTTTCCTTATGGGCCTCCCTCGAAATATTCTGTTTTATGCCATTCTGTGTATGTGATCATTTCACATATTTTTTCGCTCGTTATAGTCCATGTGTTCATTGGTGTTATATTGCATTTCCCCCCTCATACTGCTATTGCTTATTCGATTTTTTGTTCCCCCCAGTATTTTTCCGAGGTCCTTCATTTGGGTTGTTTCTAGTAATCTATCTCCATGTGTTGATGTCGCTCTAGCTTCAATGCCATATGTTATTATTGGTCTAATTATAGTTTTATATCTGTGGTAAAATGATTAAGTATCATATGTCCGTTTTATTTTTGCAAAACAGAGTTATGAATACCGTTGGATTCGTAGTGCTAATACCGTTGGATTTGGAAAGTTAAATAAATGTGATAACAACTGTTTTATACATCTATTACGAAAAGGTAAGACCTAAAATTTGAGATTCTGATTTTTCAGAGCCTACTAAACATTATGACTGCTCTCCTGCTAAATTTGCAAAACATGACGTATCATATTTAGCCATCTTACCACAGACATAGTCTAGCTTTTATTTCTTTTGCTGTGTATTTATTTCTTCATTTCATATTGTATAGGGCACCTGATACTTAGTTGACGTTGTGTATTTGTGTCTTATTGCTTGGGCATAGAACAGTTTGTAATTTTTATTCCCAAGTAAGTAATTTCTGTCTCTTGCTAAATAATCTTTTTTTTCTAGATTACATCTTTCAAGGTTTTCAACTACTGTTAAATATTTTCTCTACTATTAGATATCCATATATTTTTCTGCTGTTTGATTAAATAGTATAACAGCCGATGTACGTCATCCCTAGTCTCAGCGATCAGCTGTGTCCCACCAGCATAAAACAATATTCTTATTTGATCATGATGCAGTTTATAGGCCCTTTTCTTTTATTTTTTGCCGTTTAGGCTTTCGGTAAAGAAGAGTTAGGGTCCAGTCTGGGAGAAAATTTTTTGTGAGAAACATAGAAAAGTGAAGGGTATCAGAGAAATGTGAAAGGAAAGTGAAAGGATTGCGCATTTCATAAATGTAAGAAAGAAAGTCGTGAGATTCTTAGTTTTTGAGAAAATAAATGTTGAAAATGACCAAATTCGCGTATTTTTGGTGATATTTTGACGCCATATTGCGAGATTTTCTGAAGTCCCGGTAGAGGGATACGGACTAATTTCACGTCTGAAAGATCACATACCTAATAACGTTGCGGGTCTGAGGAGTGGAACAGGGGTACTAGGGTGGGACGGTACGCGACCTCAAAAAGGCCATTTCCGAACGGAAAGATAGGTTATTTGGCGGATAGTTACGTTTTATTTTCACGAATACCCTTTTAAACCAACGGGGCGGCCCTGCGGGCCGCCCCGTTGGTGATTATACAACCCACCAAAATGGTGATTGCTTTGCGTAAAATTATGGCGAGAGGAGAGTTGGTGATGAATTTTCCGTATGGAGGAACTGGAATGAGGTACCTTCAAAGATTATAGGGTAGCTCCGAGAGGATACCCGTCCCTCTTGAGTGTGATAAAGCCATCGAAAAGCGGGAATAGTTTTAAGTTGAAGGCGGGAAAAATCATGGGTGGTGAATATAGAAAATGAAGAAACTGCTCGACCGCTGCGTCGTCTGGGGGAACTAGGAGGAAAACGTCAGTATTTCCAACATGGCGTCGAGAAATTGATTCACATCACAGGTTTAAGTAAATAGTTTACGAAAGAAAAAGGATTTATGAAGCAAATGAAAGGTTAGTATAAATGCGCATATGTAGCGTAGCAATATAAGTGAAATAGGTGGTATAAGGTGATCGGGAAGCAGGTGAAATTAATTTTCTCCCAGACTGGACGCTAACTCACCTTTACCAGGCTTTCTATTATCGCATACATAATAAGATAGAATAGGAATGGCCTGAGGGAATCCCCTTTTCATATTTATTTATTTATTGATCGCTATAGGCGTACTCATCTCGAAATTTGTTTACGGTAATCAGTGACGGATTAACACACTTGGGGGCCAGTAGGCAGTACAAGCAACGGGGCCCACGTTAATAAACAAGTCGCAAAAGAAGAAAGGGGAAAACACTTCTCAGGGCCCCTCCGGGGCACCCTAAGCCTCGGGGCCCATAGGCAACTGCCTACTTTGCCTTAATGGCAGTCCGGCATTGACGGTAATTGTACTCCATGCGTAAATATTTCAGTGAACATTGACGGTAATTGTACTCTATGCGTAAATATTTCAGTGAAATCTTCTCGTACGAGGCTAATGTTTCTATTTAATCACAAGTCGTAGTTGTAAAATTCCCCGCTAATTTTGACTAGAATTTCACTAATTATTCGCAGAGCAATCGCGGGAGCTGCGCTAACTTCTGTTATAAAGTGTTTTTCTGTGTACATATCCAGTGTTCCCTAGTCGTAGTACAATAGAAACTAAGTGGTATCTCTAATAATAGAATATTACCGAATTGATCACTGGAGCAATTAATATGCGTACCATAGAGGGTTTTACAACTTCTATTTTTCTAAGCGAAAATAGAAAATAAGCATTCTTATTCAGTTTTTGGATTTTAATTACCTTCTCAATCCATATTAGCCATCACTGAAAATTCTGTTTACACAGCGAGCGCGGCCGTCTCTGTGTTCTGAGGAAATAAAACCTCGCGTGTTCTTTATACGTCCCATGCATACTGAGAGTCAATTTTATTTCTGTGATTGTGTTAGGTATTTATTACACTGGGAAGAGAGCGGAATAGTTACAGTCTCTCCTAAGGTTGTCGTGAACCGATTACTTCGCAAAGAAGGAACACTCCTCGCGTGGGAATACTAGTACGTAAACATTATTTGATTGCAACTATCGGCTGGTAAGAAATACGTTAAGAAAACAGCCAATGCATATATTCCGTGTGTTCATTAATTGAATTTCGGATCTTTGGCTTGCTGGCATCTTGTGCGTACTATTTTACCCGTTTCAGTGGCGAAGAATATAAAATAAATACTTGAATAAGTAATAAATATTGAAATTTGAAATATATGTAATAAATAGAAAGAGTAGCAAAAATCCATTGTTTATTGATAGTTTTTTCTTCTTTGGATATTTTCATCTGAATATAGTAGCTTATTTAAAATTGGAAAAATAATGAATGCTTAGTAGTTTTGATATATTGAATGATAAGTAGTAACTTTGTAATTCCACATGTATTTATTGGAAACGACCTAGTTTTCGACGTAGCACATCATCATCAAGTGGTAACCTAGGTAGTTTCCAATAAATACATGTGGATTTACAAAGTTACTACTTATCATTCAATATGCTAAGCAAATTCCATAAAGTTACGCCTGAGACAACGGAGTTTACATATTGTTAGTAGTTTGTCATTAACACGAACAGTGCTAATTTCTCCACGTCCATCGCCAATGGGGCTATACTTGACCTGTAATTCAGGTGTGTTATCCGTCGTTTCGTGGCTGTTGCTGGTCACTTCATCTAAGCCGTCGAGTTGGGGGGTGTCGTGCTGAGATATATTGGTTCATGGAGGGAAGAGGAAGGGAAGGGGTGGAAGGAGTAGTCGTTGCATTTTTATTTAATTTTCAAGCAGGGTCCCACGTGTGGCTGATTTTGAGGCCACACTCTCTATTGTAGTTTTTTTTACATATTCTTATCTCCAAAGCTTCGCCGGGGCTCGAAGTTTTTCGCCTTCGCGTTTATCTTATAGTTTGTTTGACGTCAATCGCGTGCCCCGAGGTTGCATGTTCCGCTACCGCTGACTTAAGGGTTGTCCCGGTCGAATTGGTGTTCTTCTAAACGGGTTTTGACGGAGCGTCCGGTCTCGCCGATGTATTACTTCTCTTAGGTTTAACATGGTATCTTATACACTCCTTCCACTTGAAATGGTGTTGTGTCCTTCGCACTTCTCAGGCAATTTCTAATTTTTAAATGTGACTTGAACGCAGTTTTGATTTCATGCCTGCGGATGATGTTTCCGATTCTATCCGTTATGGCCCGGATGTAAGGAAGAAACATACATTCCACATTATATTCCTCTATTTTTAATAAATGCTAACGATCTTCATCTTCTCACTAACTATGTCAAGCTGTTCTGCACTTAATGCTTATTCCGTCGAACACCAAGCCATCATGTCAAAACTCGCGATATGTTCTCAACCGTTAATGTTCAGGATTTTCTCAAGTCTCGAAATACTATCCTCCAACATTACTCCTCAATAGACCACACCGTCATTTTTAGTTTTCTTAAAAAAGTAACTCACATAACCTTTGTCAAACTAACGGTACTTATAACGGTGCTATTATTTTTTAATATTCTAATTATAATTCCTGACCTCCCAGATACAACCCATGCCTTAACGTGCATTGCACTTACATATCTATTTTGCGCCCCCCTTTTCGTCATTAATAACTTCGTTTTCTCTGTCCTATAAATACTATGCACTTGAATGCGTTGAAAACTTATTCTAATTGTGTCAAATGAGAATTGTACTTCAACGTGCCTAGTAGAAAGCTAAAAGAAAGAACAACTCATGCGGCCTATCTTCTAATTCAAACTCTAGAATGATCGTAATTTAAATTTTTCAGATTTCCTCATAGAGAACAGCATAAATTCTAAAACATTTCATGTTAAAATTTTACAAGAAAGATACTCTTGGTGCCCATAAATTAAATCCATTCATCCAAATTGCCATTCCATCTCCTGTCTGTACTTTGCCTCCTCAAACCTTCGATAAATCTGCAGAAAACTTCTTCAAGTAACTATGTAAGCTCTATAACATCTCCCGGTAATATTAATTGTATCGAATGCATCTGGTGCAAATTACTTCACGGAATTAGGTTGGAGTTGGAATAGGCCAATGCCGACGAAATGTTTCTCTCTACCTCTTCCTCTTTCCTTTTACATTACCCTTTCTATGAGTCATCTTGTCTGCTATTGCGAATATGACCGAAATTGCAGGACGCCTTCACAAGTAACTAACAAATTCAAACAACGTACTGAATTTCGTGCAAAACTCCCATATTTTGCTCGGTTATACAATTTCTCTTTCAGCGGTGCCCTTGAAATACATGTGCCTTTAAATTGAGCCTCCGAGCACGTCTCATGTTTGAATCTTCTCTCTTATTGTTGGTGGTTGCAAGCAAATGGTGAACATACTCTCTTCCCATTTAGGCACTCATCTCTTGACCGGCGGGATATCATTCACAATATAATACGATACTTCCTAGTCCATATTCTATAGCGGCTGTTCATCATTCATATTTATATTATCATAAACATTCATTTTGGTTGATATTTAGCAATCAGAGATTTGAGAGAGGGTCAGCGAAAATTTATTAACATTATCTACTGGCCAATTTCAAAGTCCAACGTCCAATGATAGAGTCAACGCTCCTGAATAATAAATACAGATGATGAAGCTTCGGGTGGACGTTGCTTAATTTTACGATACAATTCCTGAATTTAAATTTATAGCGAAGGACCGAGCAGAATCACTAGGTCATCCCTGAGGTCTCTGGCAAATGTGGCTTCATCATAGGAGCTTGGGACACATAACTGTTCTCCCTCAGGGTCCATGGGTTGATTGGGCAGAACCATTGCTTCTTGCTCTGTCACCTGTGAATAATGAACACGATATTGAAACGACAGTGTTTTCATGAAAAAAATAGTGCTTTTAATATGCTCCCACTTCGTTCCATTATCTTTAATATTTCCATGTGTCTCTCGCTCAAGCTGATTCATTTGTCGTTAAATCCTAAGATTGGTTGGTTGAAGCTCTCCATTTTTCATTTTTTTACATATTGTTATAGTGTGCCATGATGCACCCGAAATCCTTTGCATACTTTTTTCTCGTTCTTAGTCCCGTCTTCTTTGACCACAGTTTCTATTTATTCATCATGAACGCTTATTTAACTTAGGCCATACTACGCTTCTTGTCCGTTATAGGTACGTCTTCTGTCCCACTTGGTGGTACTACACATAATACAGTGGATGAAGAAATACCCTTGCTCTAATTTGTCTTCTCTTAATGTCTGTTGCGCACGGTAAATTTATCTATAAACGAGTTTTATAAGAAAATTTATTGAAACTTGTACGCCATGCTTTTATGAATCGTACGTAAAACGTGCTTGCTTGCGCACGGTAAAACTATTCATAAAACCGCAATGTTGACCAACCTGCTATTTATGAGACGCTTTGCGAACACTTGAAGTGATAAATGCGCTCTCTTTTGGAATACTGTAATGCTTAAAAACTATGCGTATTGTTTACATACTTACTTTCTGACCACCCTTAACGGTGCTAAAGCTTTGTTTATAGTCTACGCTCTTTTTGTGCTTAATATGAGAGTATGAATGATCAGGCATTAATAGAAATAATTACCATGAGTTGATAGTTCCATAAACTTACATCCATGTTTGTTTACTTTTTCCTTGTTTGGCTTCTCATGGATACGAGATTATCAACGCGATGAGCGGAACATCTCATTGGTTGTTGCATTAAACGGTTTTATGGAAGTCCTATTCCGTATAATATTTTATAAAACTAGGTTTAATAAAACTGTTTTATCTTTAGCAAGCTCATTTTTATAAATTTAGTCAATTTTATAAATCTTTTTACCGAAACTTTTACCGCGAGCAACAGGCATACTGTGTTTCATGTATTCAGCTTATCTCTTCCACATGCTAGGATTTTGGTATTCTTTTGGTTTATTTTCATTTTATATTATTATTTAACTTGGACCATCGCATTCAGCTATTGAGGTAGTATTTGCTTAAATTTGAAATTAACAATTCTTCATGCATATTCCACTTAAATTATTTAATATTTAATTTTTTTTAAAACATCCAAGAAGGATACCCCAACTTTGTTACCTCGGTCTAAAGAGTGCCGCAAACGTAAAAAGGTTGGTAATTACTGCTCTAAATGATATTCACTGGGATACGCGTTTGGGAAACAGATTTTTAAAATATTCAAGAGTGCGCTGGATTGGGTTGATGTTGCCAGCGGAAAGAGGCTTCGTATCTCTTTTCTTATTGTTTATTATTTCTTTTTTTATATGAAATACTCTGACCAGGCCTTCCCTTGACGCTGTTCCAACACCGAGAGTTAAACAAGCGCAAAAAAATGCACCAGGTTCGCTGTCCTTCTTCTCAAGGCATTGTGGATCCGTTAAAACACGGACATGCATGTTCGCTCGAGGCACGAATAATACACTAATAATAATACACTCATTCACCATGTTGAGTAGATGTGAAACGTCTGTGAGGCTCATCAAAGTTTTCAGGCCGGGAACGGAAACCTCTCTATTATGGAATAGAACCGGTAAAATAAAGCCAGGTTAATATTAACATAAATCAGAAACTTGGAATGATACGATGGAATAATGTAAATTGATTGCATTGTGCTAATTTGGCAGAACACTGCTTATGTTATATACAAATTAACACTTCACCTTGACTTCCAGGAGGTTGTTGCTGTCACTCACAACCACCGTTCTCTCACATATGAACCCTCGTCCCACTCACAAAAAAACGACACTCTTGCTGAAGGTGGTAGTCGCCCAGTTTGGCCCAGGAATGTTAATACCCCTAATACCCTCGACAATTGTGCTGAGGGCGAAAACTGGATTTTCCGAAGGTGCAGCTTCTTCGAGCACTTCCAACGACGCCACTTCCACCGGCACCGCTTCTACCACGACTTCCAACGGCGTCTTCGTCCCAGCTTCTTCGGCCAGCAACGCTAAGCCAAGCAATTCAGGTAACTCATGGCTAAAACCCTCATTGCGGCAAGTAGCCGCTAAATAAGGCGGCACGATGGATCGCCTTTCCTTGGGAGGTCTCCGAAATGAGATCCTCTTGCTCATGTACCTCGGGCAATTTGGGAAAATTGTGGGAAAGGCATCGGGCTTCAGTGTGGGTCACTCCCTATCCCACTTCACGATGGAACCGTCGGACAATGCAGTCTCGAAAAACCTCACGATAGAGTCCTCCGAAAAGTGGTCCTCGCAGACAACATCCCTTTCGGAAAATACTCTATCTAGGCGTGGAATAACCCGGCGCCATTTCTGAACCTGGGCATCATTCTGAAAAATTGAATTATTTCACTTATGGCACCAATGGAGATCTCAACTACGTCTACATCAAATGCATATAATGAATAATCCCCACGCCCCATGAGTTACTCCAAAAACATGGCGGACACACACGGACACGTGGGTCGTAACTGGAGAACACATTTTAATAGACTAGATTACACCGAAATATAATTTTATGTAGAAAAATATTTGATTGACTACCATTTGAAATTGATATTTTAATATTAATACCACGAGTATCATCGCAACCATCTCACTGTTTACACACACAATACCTTTACAACCCACACAACGCGTTGCTTTCACTGGCGATAGCTAACCAGTACAATCATCTAATGACCTCATACTATTCACCTTGCGTAGAGTAATTAATATATTATGCAATTTAAGTAATTTCACCTTATCATACTTCACATGAGGGGCCTTACTTACCTTCGCCTTGAACAGGCTTCCGTTCCGTAAGCCCAACTCCTTATTTCGCTTTTTGGCTCTTTCGTAACCAGCGTCGCACCCAGGAACACAACGACGGCGGTTAGCCCTCATTTTAAAATTCTTGTCAAGAAGACTTAAACAGTTTTCACTGGCAAAAACACTTCGTAAACAAGATTTCGGCCGAGCAAAACACAACCACTTGCACTACCGCTAATGGAGGAAGTCGGAAAGGACCAAAGAGGCTCGATACAATCAGCGCAGCTATGCGGCCGATTTTGGCGAACGAATAAAAAGCGCGCTAAGTGGCAGCAGAAATACGCTTTCCCGTTAAGTTCTGGGGCCTCCTTATGTAGGCTCCTTGGCTCAAGGATTCAGGTTCGCAAGCTTGACGCATAGCACAGGTCCTGGCACAGCAAGGTGCGGTTCCATTATTCCAGTTTTGTGCGGGGTTAAGTGGCGCATACGCGGGCTGGCGGATCTAACGATGAGGCTCAAGTTCCAAAAACGCATGACGAAGATAAACAGTCCCCAACGGAGGTGAAGAAGGAAGAATGCAGTTCTAGACGATACGCTCTTTGACGGTACGGCTGATATTAAAGAATTTTCTCTACCAGCAAACATTCATTTTGGGGTTTCATACGTTACTAGATATGTAATTTGAAGTCATTTTTTTCAAGATGAACTTTTTTCAAGGTGGCTCAAACCTCAAAAGTCGTCGGTTGAGTTCTTGAAATATTGCACTTAAACTTTGCCGTTTTGTCGATCAAAAATTTTCATGTGCAACATGTGCCATCTTGGAAACCACAAGGAAGTTAAGTTATAGTGTTATTAAACGTTAATTTATGCTCTTTATGGGAACAAGAACTTCAGTTATTTAAATAGAGTTACACTTACGAAGAGAATTATTGGCTTGACATTACTTCAAGGGTATTAGTATATTATACATGAGCATTAGGGTGGGCGAAAATTTCATTGTTGAGTATTTAAGGTCTAGTAGGTTCAATGTTTTCCTTTTGATGCAAAATTAATGAATACGAAATTTGAAGTCAATCAACCCCCGGCCGCTCGTGCCGCAGGGGTGCCAAACTTGCACTTTTCAAGTTAAAAAGTTACAAGTTTTACTTGGTGGAACGTCGTCATATTCATTGTGAAACGAACTTAGTATGTTTCACCGTAACCTAGATAGTGCCTGAAGATGGCTTAACTATCGAAACCGGTTGTACACAGTGAAATAAAGTGTTGAAGTTACAAAGTTCGTTTCACTATCAATTGCAATTTTTAAGGGTAATAAAATGTTTTTTTCTTAATAATCCGATGCAAATTGTAAATTTCGATTTTTTCCCCTTTGAAATGTATATCCTACTAGTATGTACATTTTTATAAGGCTGAATCGTCAGTAAATCGCCGTAATTATTAGCCTAATAATGGATATTTAAAAAAATGCCGGTCCTTGGTAGCTTGGAAACACGCAAGACACGTTTCAGTGTTCGTTAAATTTTTCAGCTTATTTTCTTAGCTTACACATTATCATTCTTGTTTTTTTATCTTTTGAATGCACAGTATAGCAAAATGAAATTGAATAATGAATTTTACCAAAATATCTTAAACATTGATAATATTCTCCGCAGACTAAGTATTATCCACAAGATTTCGATGTTAAAGAGTCCGAAAGGTTTCGATGCGCTACAGTGTTGGTTCCTACATCGTGACGCTCCCTACCAAATATTTATTCACCCAAGCACTCTCCGCAACACCACGCCTGAGATAAAAATCCGAGTGTATTGTGTCTGGTGGCACTTTAGTTCAGTCGAGGTAATTTTTGAGAAGTCATTACAATTACATTATTTTAAATTCAACTTTGTGACTACGTCTCTAGCATCACATCTCTCTGATTCCTTGCGCTTCTATATTAGACACCTGGGTGGCCTTTATTCGAGAGAATCGATATGTATTACATTATAAAACGCCTATTCGAAATCTACGAAGGAAGCAAAAACATCCTGCCCATACGCTAACTTTCTTTCTTCTATTCTTCCTTCGTCCTCATTACTCCTGTAGTATCTCGCGTTCCCGTCCCTCTCCTAAACACAAACTGGTCATCACCCAGGTATTCGATAGCCTTCTTCTTTAGCCTTCTATTTATGATTCTCAGAGCTAAGTTGGTAGCGTGGAATATTAAGTTTATTGCCGTCTTTGCACGTCTTTTCCTAGTTCTTCTTTGTTGTCGGAATAAGTATTGTCTTCGTAAAATCCTTCAGCCAAACTCCATCCTCATAAATCCTACGCCTAAGTGCAAGAAGTTTTCCACTTCCGTTCTTTCCCATACTCCTTAGAAACTTTTTAGGTCCGGTCTACTTACGGATCCCGAAATTTCTTTTGCTTTGAAAGGATAAGTTTAGATAATATCTCGGTTTCTAATTTGTTAAATTGGCTTAATCACCTGTTATATAAGTGAATCATTATATATCGAGCGGATATCTAGAAAATATTACAAATTAAATCTTAAACTGCCTAAGCAGACACTACCACGAGATGATTACCTTGAGTTCCTGAGGCTCTGCATAGTAATTATTGGAGAGATCCTGCTAAAGGCGTATAAGTTTTATCACCAGGTGCTATTAATCAGGCCTGTAGGGTGGAGAGTGCTTGTGCTGCTTGAAAAGCTGCATATAAGTAATGTCCTATGTCAAAGCATGAAGAGGAATGCATTCGCAGATTTGTATTATTTGTAGTGTTTCATTAAGTACAAGTGTGGATTGCTGCAACATTAGCCGTTACAGTTCATGACTTAACCTCACCATTTGTTTTCTCTGTAAAATTCTATTTTTCCAGGCCTTTTGACATGCGTTGCATTTATTCTGCAGTGTAGTGCAAACCCTCACTCAACCACGTCCTCTTCCATCCCTCACCTTGGTATGCATTGTTACACCCTCCCTTCTGGATATTTCTATATAGTTCGCGATTATCTGTACCTAAAAAATGACTATAGAGCTGTCGATACCCGGGTCAGTAATACATTTCTTTTCTGTGTGCAAACTATACGAAGGGTTTTCATTTTCGTTGAGAATGCAGTTTGACCAAGAAACGCCTGATAGTGTCAAGTTTATCTAATGGAAGACAACATTTCAGGCACCCAAGATCCGTGGGTGTATGTAGGGGCAGTGAAGACATTATCTGATATATATAACTATTATTATATTATGTACGACGATAGTATCCTGGAGACTAATTGGACATATTAGTTCTCTAATTTGTCAGTGTCAGTGGAAATGAAAAAGAAGAAAAAACAAAAAAAATATTTTAAGCATGCTTTTCTAAAATAACAAAATTTTATGAAAAAATCTATAAAAAGAAATATCTATACATCGTATCTCCTGAAAAAGAAAAAATAGTATTTTCTCAAGCGAAGTAATGCCTAGCATTGGAAATAATTCAATTCACTCACTTAGGGCCTCTCACTCATTATATAAGTGGTGCCATAGTCTCATTTTAGCAGCAAATGCGATTGATCATTGGCACTAGAAGCAATTGAAACTATAACCCCCCGAAACGGAAAAGTAGGGGAAGTTTTTTCCTTACAATTTCCTTAAGATTCCATAGTGGCTTGCCCCACTTTTGCCCTTCCATATCTGTAAGGGATATCCGCTGATCCTGGATAATATGCCTCAAACAACCTAGAAACACCTTTCTCAATTTAAAGCACAGTGGAACTAACATGTCCAGAAATTTATTTGTATAGCAACAAACAACTAACTGTGTATTAAATGACTGTTTAAATAAAAAGACAAGAGGTGTAAAAAGAACAGCAGACTATCTGAACCTTTTTTGCATTATTCATTTTTGAAAAATTTTAACTTAATTTTAACTTAATTTAATTTTTTTAATTTAAAAGTTTTACCCTCTCCATCTTCCATACCCTTATTTTCAATGTCACCAATCTACTCTCATCGTCAAGTAATATGAAACCCACAGCTGTCTCCTTTCACACCTCACTACCGCAGTGAATGTTGTATTAGTCTCACACATAGTTCCTTTATTGGTATCTGATCTCCGCTCCTTGCAGTGCTACATTCCACATTATACTTCTATTTTTTATATCATCCTTACATAAGGTCATTTCATCAGTTCTTCCGTGCTGGTGAACACTCTTTCAATAGCATAGTTCCCTTTCTTATACATTTAATACCATGTTACTTACCTTTTTATGCCATGAACCCATCTTCAACTCTTCCTTTCCTTATTCTAATTCTCTTTTCAGTTCATTATATTCACCTCGTTCCTTGGTCCATCATCTCCGCCCTCTCTTCTACATTCCAAGCCTTATTATTTCAAGTTGTGATCTTCAACATCCCATTTCCTCTAAACTGAACATATCTATAACCTGGGTTGCCGCCTCCTAATCTCTTTCAGCAAATTCATTTCCACTCCAATAATAGCAAGTGTTTTTTACTTCCTTTCCATGCATCAAACCCTTTTTTCTTTTCACCCTCATCTGCAACACTTGTAATATATTCCCATCCTCTCCAGCCTTGCTGTTTTATTGTGTAAAAGCCCATATCGAGTATTCTGGCAGCTGACAATATTTGTTAAATCTTTTGGCGCTATTCCTCTATCTCAATGCAATTTTTATTATTCTAAAGCCCGTTTTACACGGGGCACATAATTGGAAAATCTTATGTATGTACGAACGTGCATTTCAAATTGCATCATGTAAATGCGTGAATTGCGAGAACGAATGCGCGAATGCATGCATGCGAGATGGCAAAATAGCTCCTTCTCTAATTCGAAAATGATTGCATGCCCGATTGAGAAGAACGTGCAGGTTGAAGTTGTGCAATTTCGTGCCCCGTGTACAACGACCTTGAGCAAATTATTCCTTTTTGAGGTTGGCCTGATTAGGCTCAAAAATTATTTTACAATGCTATGTTTCTTATAACATACTCAGTGCAGCACCTTATTCCATTCTTCATCTCATTATATTTCCTTCCTCTATATTTTCTATTTATGAAACTTACTTCTCTTTTCCCTTCTCGCTAAACATTTTTCCCTTCACCACTACCACCCTGAGCACATTTTCTATCACTTTTTTTTATTCCCTTTTATTCATTGAAAGTCCGTTTTTCTCTTAGTTTATTGTGATGTGCATCAATCAAGCAAACATAGATCTCCGTACTCCAGCTACTTTACCAAAATATGTATTATTTGATTTGGATTATATGTAATTTAGCCAGTATGATAATGTTTTCAGCCAGTGAAAGATCTTTACACGGAATGTTATTCCAGCAAAGATAAAGTTTATAAACCCTCAACCTTGAATGACTTTTCCACCGATACAGGGTTTGCACACAAAACTAATCGAGATTAACACGACAGCATACATGCACAGCACTAACAGTTGTCGGAGACCGTTTGCTGCCGCGAAGATACCCGAATCGTCTGCAGAGTGGTCTAATAACCTCAGTGGGGTTCCCTAGGTGTCCACATGACACAATAGATGAAAGTAAAGAATGACGAAGGAGAATGCTCAAAATCTGTTAGAATTCTCATTAACGAAAGCACGTCGTGTTGTCACCCTGGTTCTCTTCGACGATTTCCCCATTTCTCTTTGAATAACTGCTGCAAGAACTTCTGGCACATGCTAAATCAAAATTCTGATACTTCATATTGTCTATTTGAACAGACGGGTGCCGCTAAATTTTCGTAGCGCTTTGTCAATCTCATTACCCAGTAAGCTTTTTTCAATGCTAAGCTACATAATTTCCCATTTTTATGTGCAGATTTAAATTGCAATTGACTAATACCGAATGAATATCAATTAATCATTGAGAGAATATTTAGAGATAACAGCAATGACTCGATATTTGGCACATATATTTCTGTTTTTACATGGAGATCATTTCAATAAAAAATGCTATAATATTAATATTTCCATGCGCGTTAAAGTCTGCTATTTGTTCCTTTTGCACGGGATACGATTCACGACGAAATTTTTCCACTCAGCAAATTCATATCCATCTTTATTTCGTGAAAAATACCTGACACTCTCTAAAAACACCCGAAAGGCTTCACGGGTTCTTTCGCTTGTGAATTGTTTTGAAAAAGGGGATTTTATCGGCTAGTATATGGTTGGAAGTACGAGTCATTATTGGCAAGAGCGAAAGAGTCAAGTTGGATAAGATACGGAAGTCGAACTGACTCCAAGTAGGCGCGGAACGCGTAATACGAGAGGTTTAGTTTCGACAGAATACTGATTCGGCAGCGCTCACTGTGTGGACCGGCTTTTTAAAGTTATAATACATGCCCACATGTAACCATTGGGATCAAGAGGTGGATGGATTACACGTGCAACAAGAAGAGATAATTTGAGAAGTCCCAGAAAAGAAAAACCTGTTAGTAATTCGCTACTGGAATGTAGAGGTGGGGGAAGAAAGGGATGCATATGCAGTGGGAGGATACGGCCTGAGAACAAGAAATAACCGCAGGGAGAAGGCAATTGAATTTTGATGGATAAATATACAAGTAGTTACAAAAGTTATTCTAAACATTACCTCAGGCGTAGGTACACTTTAAAAATGCTGGGGGATACAGGGACATAAAAAATGGTATTTTGACATATACATTATGGTAAGGCAGAGATTTAGGAACAGTTAAAAAAAAATAATTGGTGTGCTTAAGACCACACGGGAGAAGTGTAAACTATGACGATATTCTGATAAATATCATATATTAAGAAAACTCCACCAAATTAGGAATCGATCCTGGGATCTTCGGTACGTAGGACGACTACTCTGACCACTACGCTATCTTAAGGCTGGGACACAATCAACGTTAACGTGTGACGCTAGCCGTTGACGGGAATACGTGTAGAGATTGCTAACGGGAAAGTACCGGGGACGGACACAGCCAACGTGTCACGGGAGTACGTGTACGTGAGAGATGGGCAACTTTCATCTCTCCACGTTTCCCGTACACGAAGAACCAATCAGGACCACAGAAGTCAGAAGACACAAATTGAGAAAATGGCGGACGTCCAGTCCATATTTAGCTTTTATTTGAAGCTTTCAAAATATTTCGCGAGTTTCTCCAGCCATCTTCTTAACCAAGAGTCAGTGCCACGCTGCTTAGTGTCTATAAATGCGTGAATACAAGATAAACGGTATTTTTGGCTCACAGTTTACCTTAAAATATCCCGAATTCGCCATTGCGCTTACGACAGTAAATTTTCACGGGAGGTGCACCGTGACGTCGATTGTGTCCGGAGGTTGAAATTTCCCGTCCCACGTAATACGGTTCACGGTTCCCGTCACATGCTAAGGTTGATTGTGTCCCAGCCTTTACTCTCAGAGAGAGCGTTCTCTTGAGTTTACATTTAGTTTACGTTCTCTTGAGCTGACAGATGACTCGGAGTCGATTGTCAAACCCAAATTTGTTATCAAGGAAGTTATAGGTGTTCTGCACATTCCTGCGTAGTCCGCCACTCTTATATTCCGTCCAGCCGTGCAACACCAACACTTCCTCACTGAGCGTTCAAGAGAGGCGGAGACACATTAACACACACCTGTTGCTCTCTCTCGCCACTACAACTGCCAGCCAAACTCAACTACGCGCTGCCTCAGCTTACGATTCGGTATTCACTCCGTGATGGTTTCGCCAAGGCTAGAGGCCCTATAGCCAGGGCTAAGGGAACTTAAATGCTTCGTATCCACTGGCCACAAAGCCCCATTTTACCTCTACGTCTTCAGCCTTAGAATCTGCCAAAGCAAAAACACAGCTGATCGCTCTGCACGTAGTGCTGTCCGCCCTGATGGCTCGTAGGATTTTCACTGTTCGTCCACGTCTCAATTTTTATATTTGTAGTTTCCTCCTTTCCTTCTATTATGGGAAAATTTTCAGTCCTCGGCACGATTCCTCCGGTCTCTCTTCCCTCCACTGGCCAGCTCAATACTCGGTGTATCGTTGGACTCTGGGAATCATGACAAACAAAACTACCAGCTCTTTAGGCTCGAACATATTATTGATGCCAAGAATATCTCTAAAAGCCGTAAATGATTTTACCTTTCGTCACTCCTTCAACTTTCTTTCGTCCTTGGATAGCTTTCTCTTTAGCTTCAGCAATAATCATGTGTTTTCTGCTATTCCGCATTCAATTTTTCTTTCAGCCAATCGAGTTATTTCCTTATTATTCTTCATTGCAGTATCTGTTATATTTTTCCAGACATGCTTCGTCTTTGATGGTCATCCTTATTCTTTCCAATTCATTTCTCTTTTCTTATTGTCAAAAAAGATCACTTAGTTCAACCACACAGTTTTTGTTTGGTTGATCACGTTTTCGGCGATCAATCGTCATTTTCAAGAGAGCCTTATTTACCATTTCTGTAAAAACCCCTCTAAACATTTGCTATTATTTTTTTATTATATTCATCTAAATTTTTCTCATTATACACTCGTGCATATGCATATTATGCAGATGGGATTTGAATTAATTCCGTAGTATATTCCATGGATTCCAGATAACATTACTACGAGAATTTATTTATAACTGTATTATATTTCCAAAAAAAATAAGGTTCATCGTATTTTCTAGCCACTGTCTTTGAATATTCTCCCATTCTTCACTTGACCCTTCCCATCTCCAAGTGTTGCCCTCTTTGGTTTTATGGCAGCTAGCAAGAAGCAGTTGAGGACAAGTGGCCCTGACTTTTGAGGGGGAAGAGAGCAATTGGAGACTTGCAGGCGGTCGGGAAATCCGATTGTCTCTCCCACTCGCCAAGACATCCGCTACCTTTGTGACGTAGACGCCCGACAACTCAGTCGCCAGGACCTCTACGTGGCGGTCGGGTATTTTTTCAGGGTAGGGATACGAAAGGGTTTCTTGGGATTTCCTGGGATAAATGGAGGGGCTTCAAATCTCTTTGGGTGCCCGACCCTTTAATATAGACTGGATTTTGTGCCCGTCCACTACTTCCTAATGAGTGGATTAGCAGTGTTCATAGCCTAGGCGGAACCTATGAATCAATGTTTTTCTTTTTGGCGCCTTAGGGTAAAAGAGAAATAAAAAAATAGGGTGTGCTTAAGACCACACGGGAGAAGTGTAAACTTCTATGGCGATATTCTGATATATATAATAAAATTTTTTTTTCATCAATTGCAGTATTGTGCATTTTATACACAGGTGTTTGTATTAAATAATTCAGCCACGCTTTAATCACTCTTTTGTTCACTACGCCGTGCAGAAAGCTAGACTTATGTATCTTTTCACTCTTTATGTGAATGTGTATACAGTGATCATCATCGACATTTTGCGGTAATTTACTCACCATTGTATTCACCTCAACTGGAACATTAATTACTTGACCATAAGTCCCAAACTGACCGTGGATATGTCGCCGTCGCCTTATTTGCATGAAAGGAATTCGGGGTAATTTTAATCTTTCAGTCACCAAATCTAATGGGAAATTTTTCAAACTATCTGGAAATGGGGAATATTTGAAACAATTATATACTGATAGTTGTAGGATATTATTTTTGTGAAAACTTGTGATACAGGTTGCACATATCTGAAATTCCGATTTCTAAACCGAAACAATTTTCCTGATTAATATTATGCTTTTTGATATATCAGATGATTTTAAAACCAAATGATACCACAAAGTTAAAAAAGAACTTGTATTATTTATGCTTTTTGTACTGTCAATATTGGTAAATGATTTTTAATCATTTAGAAACCAAAGTCTATCACAAGAATCGCAAGCATGTCCAAATTCATTATTAACAAATTGCTTTATAATCTCTTTATATACCGACAAATGTGTTGAGAATGAGCTGTGAATTATTTGCTGTTGTGGTTGTGCTTGTATTGGAGGTTCTTTAATATTATTTTCGTTTGACATGTCTTTTTCATTCCGCCGTTGAACGAAATCGTACACAACATTAGAATTTGACTCTCCCCGATCCTCTCCTCCATCAATCAGCATAGCCGGAATATGAAGACCTGGAGATGGTCCACCACTTTCAGAATTAGGATAGGTAATGTCTTTCCGCGGTATAAATGGCACCTCTCTCGTAGAGGGACCTGCTATTTGCGAACAAAGAATTGTACGATCTCTCTTGGGAATGAATGATAGTTTTTTTGGAGGGCCCCGCTATTTGGCAATCGTTCATTTCCATAGTTAGTAGTAAATTATCGGTCCCTTGTCTCTCCCTGTAATTTTTAGAACGAATTTAATCCAGGCTCTTTCTATGAGCAGCATCTTCATTTCCTACACAATCTTTATTCTCGACATCAGATTTTTTCTTAGCACGATAATTTCTGGCATATTCGGCCTTTTTCTCTCTTGTTTTCCGCTTCCTGTGCACTGTGCACATTCTTTCTTTCTTGCGCGGTAATTTCTGGCATATTCAGCTTTTTTTCTCTTCCGATCTATGTTAGTTTTTTCCAATTCGGGATCAGCGTCAATTCTCCCCAATTCTTGTTATGACGTGAAAAATAGCCTTTTCGGGATTCTTTTGAAATTTCCGAACGTTCAACATATCAAAATGAATGTCATGTTCATATCTACCTCGTTGCACCCATTTTCTTTGTTCTGTTTTTGAAACTGTTCGCTATTACTGCGAGCTTAAAAATAGGGATGCCTATGTGTTACCATGAAATGAAATTAACATTTTCATTAGAATACTCATATTTTTTTGTTACCAAATACTGTCTGGCGAACGAGATTACTGCTGAGAGGAGGAAGACATGGGAGATGAAATTGATAAAACGGCTTTCACTCGTAATCCTTCTTTAGAGTTGAAGTACCTCATTCATTTTCAGGCAACAGCAGTGCTAGAGAAAATAAAATATACAAGGATTTTTTAATGGAGCACTTAAAATAAAAACTTCCTTGATTCCTAGATTTAATTCCAGAATTTTATCCAAATCGTCTTCGCAGCTGGCTGTTCATGGGAGTTTTTGATAATAGTCGAAACGAAGTCATTCTGTAGTCTTTTTTTGCCTTTACCTCTTGATGAAATAGCCATGTTAGGATCTTTATTTTGATGTGTGTTTCTGTTGGATATCAGCAAAATAATCACTTTAGAGCAGGGTTTACCGAACCTTTCCTGCGATGGAACACTTCCTAAATCCTGTAAGTTTAACGGAACACCTTGTTTACTTTGCAAATATTAAACCATTGCGTTTAGGTAGCAGCATATAAAACCATCCTAGGTTTCCCGAAACACTCATTAGCTTTCCGCGGAACAAAGTTTAGGAAACCCTGTTTTAGAGTTTTGAGTTAAAGATTTAATGGTTTTTAAGGTCACGATTCAAACAAATTCAAATAACTATAGATGCACAAAGATTCAAGTTCTCTCATCTTCACTCTATCTCAAGATTACTGGAATTCAATTATTTGAGATGATTCAATCCATAAGTCATCTACCAACACATAGACAAGATTTACATTGTTCCTCCACCACTGGATGTAATGGGTGGTTAGACAAGTGGCAGGGCAAACAAAGTTTAGCAAAGCCACGTAAAAATTGTTGTCAGGAAAGGTGTGCATAATTTATTGGTGACGCTGTATATATTTGAGAATTAAAAAATGTGACTTTTCCAATTCTTCAAAAGCATCCAACTTGTATCCGTTCTCTTCCCCGAGCACATTGTCGGGAACGAATTTGCTGTCCAATTTTTTTTCCATCTGCCCATTTGTAAAATTGTGAATCCCCTGAGTCAGGTATCACCTGAGTTACCCTAATTAATACTCCTATTTTTAAAACATTTGTGTTATTTCATCCTTATTTCAAATATCCCTTATCAGAAATCTCATTAATTTTTATTTAGATATATAACATTGAAGGTACATAGTCCACTTACAAAAAGTATTATGCAACGAAAGCAAAATTACTATCACAAAAGTACAGTCGAAAGGTATTAACAGTTAGGTATGTACCAATTTCGCTTTTAGTGGTTAATTTGTGAAACAGTATTTCTTTTACTATTTGCAGTGTGCCTTGGACAGCGAAAGGTGTCAACCAGACCTTCCAGAGATTTTGATGCAATTTCAGACCCATATGCCACAGCACTACAGTTATGACTTGAACTTGTGATTCCATGAATCTCAGGTAGGTTTTATTAGTCTCTAAACTCATGCTGACCAATGCCCAACCGATATATGATTCTTGATAAATTTACCTTAATCCTTAGTATCCTTAATATTCATGACCGTGCGGTGTGCATGTGGCGGTCCGCTTGCATGCTGCATTTTGGTGACTTGTCACCTCCTGCCAAACACCCTAGAGGTGGCTCGCAGGGTAAGATGTAGATGTAGATGTACCTATCGGGAGCAATATTTAGTAATATTTTCCTAAAAAACGCTGATGAATGCACACAACAGCATTTTTATTTGAATAATGTTTGCATATTCAAATAGCTGATTGTTCTGTTGACTAACACATTTAATAATAATAAAAGGGCCCTCAGCAGAATGATTGCTTTGATATGTCACCTCAGATGTGTGTACTATATAGCTTAGAAGATGGTTCTTTCAGACTGGAGCAGAACGTAAGGGCACAATTTAAGTGAGAAAAATGAGCTCAGTGCTAGAATTACAATGATAAATCATGATAAAAATCCACCATCCGCATACCTAATGTACCACCCATAATCTTCGCAAGTGACTTCCTTTGTGTATATTTACCTTATTTTTCATTTATATTAATTATCACAATTATTATGCAGTTTTAATTGAAAGTAGGCTAGATGCAAAGGGTGATAATGATTTCCACCTAGGTTGAACGACACTGGACTATTAAACTTACCGTAGATACTCGAGCAGGACTCATCCGGCACTTTTGAATTTGCGGTTCTCGTACTAAAATCTTTCTATGGTTATTCCAGCAGGGCCTTCGACCCAAACAGTCGAATTACGACTTCCCGACTTCGGTGATCCGCCTCACTTATGGAGCCACGCGTTCCTATGGATACGTACCCGAGGAAGGTTCGCGGACATGTTAGTGTGACGTCGAGTTCAATGACTACTCCATCCCCGACCATTGTTATGTGTATGGCAGCGATGATGTTATGTGGCATTCATGCTAAATTATATACATTGTATTTTTTCCACAACATTTATTATCTTTACAACGCGTTTCGCCGATCTATGGTATCATTAGGTACAAATTCTTTGTTAGTTTTGTTTATTGTCCGTTGTTTGTTGTCGTAGTTACTGGGTTGGTTTGAGTGAGGGAGGCGGCGGTTTTACCGTGGCTTGTAAGCGTGGGCGCGGACAGGTGGCTTGAATGGTTGATTTTTCTTATGGTTAGTTTCTCGGAAAGGAGTGGGGAGGACTGCGGGAACAATTTCTCATTACAAAGGGCCGTGTTAGGGTCTGCCAAGTGCCTTCTTATGATTTAGTATGGATACTGAGTACTTCCACAAGGTAAAGCTTGAAACCATAGAGTGTAGTATGTGGCATTGTTATCTGGTCGCTTGCTAAATTCATTCTACTGGATTGGGTGCTATCGTCAGGCCGCGACGTCTTCTTCGCGATTGGCTTGTTATTCCCTTATGCTTTAACCTGGGCTTTAAGGTGTTCCAAATATGGCGATTTTAGTACGATATAACATATCTCTTATTTATAAGAGTGAACTTAATTTTTCCCACACATTGCACTAAGTTGAAAATTCATTGTTTAACTTAACTATTATTTGATATTCCTTCAACCCTATGCCTTTTGTGCCAATCATACCCCTATAATTTTATTCCAGTACCCTAAGATTTAAAACTCAGGTCAGTCACAGCCATTTCATGTTTACTCTTTTGCTAAGCCTAAATTATTATGAACTCAATTTTATTGTTCTTTTTCTGTTTAGAAAGAAAGAATGAATGACTGGTGAAATAACCAAATCCATTAAAACTCGGCAAATGAATTCACCCGAAAATGATTGATGGAAACCTGAAAATATTTCAGATTTTTGACCGTTAAGTATGAGCCCAAAACGTTCTGAACATTTTTAATCAAGGGTGTTGGTGTAACCATGTATATTTTCACATCTCACAAGGAGACATCGCGAGAAAGATGCTTGGGATCCAATGACGCAGTTATTTTCTGAAACTATGGAAGGAATCCATTTTTAATAAAAGAATTTGTTCTTTTCCACATTTTATTTAAAAACTGCGACCGGTTTCACCATAATTTGGCATCTTCTGACCAAAAGATGTCATATTATAGTGAAACCGGTCGCAGTTTTTAAATAAAGTATGGAAAAGTACAAAGCTTTTTTATTAAAAATGGATATATATCACTTCCGCGAAGTCAATCCTGAAACTATCAAATTTATGGAAGGAATGCGGGAAAAGTGTTACGGCTTTCTTCCGCATAGGACCGGTTGCGCAAAAAATCGCTACTATAGAATTTTCCTCCGTATAAATACTTTACAGTGCACGCCTCTCTCAGCAGTAGCCGTGGCCGAGTGGATTGAGGCGGCTTGGGAGTTTTCGGCCAATATCATGTTCACTATTGAACGAAAAATTGAGTTTTAAAAGTCATTATTCGAGCGCGATTCCTGGGAATTTTTTTAGAGCATACATTGCTGTAGGTATATTTAAAGTAATAATCCGTTCATTGTTTACGGCCTTGAGAAAGTCCCACTACCAATCGAAGCCCACCCTAGTCATGGAAGTATCCTTGTATTTTCAAAATCTAAACCTATCGGTATGTGAAGCCTCTCTTCGGGCAAACATAGAATCCCGATATTAATATCGAAATTAATCGAAATATCGAAATCGTTTGAAAATCCAGGTAGTAGGCTGAAAATTAAAAAAAAATATTATTGTTACTGCTGTAAACGTATGGGATTGGGCATTTTACGATCCCGTAAAATATCCGAAAGAAAAGTATTTGCCTCCACTGGGACTCGAACCCGCACCACCGTATGGGATTGCAGCAGATAATGCCGCAACCCACTCGGGCGCGGCTATATCCAGTGGATAGGGGCGCTCACTGCAAAAGTGCAAAGCCTTTCTATGGAGGAAAAATCTATAGTTGCGTTTTTTTTCGCAAACCTGGGCCTAGATGGAAGAAAGCCGTGACACTTTTTCCGTATTCCCTCTATAGTTTCAGAAAATAATTGCATCATTTGGATCTTGAGCATCTTTCTCACGATGTCTCCTTGTCAGCGTTGGCATGAGAAAAATAACATTGCATTATTAATACGTCTTGATCAAATCTATAATATTGTAGAATTTAATCATAAAGCATTAGCTGAAGATTTTTACTGAGCATTGATTGACCTTTTTTGTTAGAACAGGATGTCAGAGAATGATAAACCAGAATCTATTCTCGTCTATACATTCATCCATACCTCCTTCCGGAAGAAAAGACCCCACTTTGCTCTGATATTTCTCTTGAAGTGAGACTCCTGTACATGAAATTTGAATGATAAAAGGCTGCGTATGGTAGACTATAGCATCATGAGAAGTCTACGTGCTACTCTTGACCCTGACCCAGTTAGATAGGTAGATAGAGGATCAATGATTTTGAATTTTTTGGAGAAACTCTGCTCGCATTAGGTTAGTTGGCAATGAGTCACACTTCGTCATGCACAGGGGCGGAGACAATTAACGCAAAACTCTTTGGCGTGTGAATGCGGCTTACGCGGGGACTCCTTGTTATCGCTCTTTATTCGACAACACTGAGGAAACTATAGTCGCAACCGGGAATATTAAAAATCCATTAAAGTGCAAATAGATTTAACGCATTGCAAAAATAGGGTGTAGCAAATTTAAAAAATTTGCTGAGCCACATGAAAAGTTTTATGAGGAAAGGTGTGCGCTATTCATAGGTGACGCAGTACTTTTCAGAATAAAAAATTCTCTTCCCTGAGTGCGGTTTCGGAAAATAAGTTGTTGTCCTATTGGTTTCCCTCTGTACATTTGTGTAATTGTGAAACCCCTAAGTTACCTTGACCCTACCTTCTATTCGTAGATACAATATTGGTGTTCTTTCGTCCTTATTTCAAATATCCTTTATCACAAGATAATATTAATCTCATTGTTATTCATTTAGTTATATAAAATTGAAGGGCTTAGTAGGTAATAGTCATAGAAAGAAGCATCCAAAAGCGCTCAGACTACGCGAAATTGGTGTAAACTCCGCGTATTACCTGTCATTTATCTCGCCGAAAAACTGATTCTAAACCTTGTCAAACTAGTGGAGTGTGTGGTGTATATTTAATCCATTAACCGATGTTTCTCGTGTAAACACGTTTATTGCCAAGCAACAAATGATGGTAACCATACAGTTCAGCAATTTTTCCAAATAAGAATGTCTACCACATGACATGCCTGTGAAAATATTTCAAACTCTGAGGAAAAAATAAAACGTTTCGGAAAAAAAATTTGCTCTACCAGAGTTTCGAACCGGCGAACTTAGTATTGTGGAGCGAGTATTGTACCCACTCGTCCACCGCTTCTTATGAGAATTTGGCGTAAAATAACAATAAAGGTAATATGGAAAAATTCGATTTCGGTTATCAATGGTGCACTTTATTCTTCATATTATTTCTGTGGGTCTTCTTTACTCGCGCAAACGATCGCTATTCACATTTTTCCATTCAAACTTTACATTTAGGGGAGAAGTTTGCACAGAAATCTTAAATTGTCGGTTTCCTCCCCCTCGCTTGGGCATTTTGAGGGAAATTTGCCCACTAATACTATTGGATATAAAATATATATCCGGCAGTTTTTCAAACTGCATAAATCGTCATAATGCTAATTCAGCTGTTATCAGAATTTATTATGGAATTATACGGAATGGAGCCTTCTGCCCCTCGAAGCGGATAAGACAGAGATTATTTTTCCCCATAATACCCCCATAACCCAAACAGCACACAAGGATCATTTTTCGTTTAACTCACGTGTTAACACGTGATTTATCTGGTCGAAAACCCGTTATTCAACGACTAATAACAGTTGGAAACTGGTCTATATTCTGTTTACTGTCCGATATTTCTGGTGTAAACACGTGTATCGACCAGAACCGAGTGCTTAATATGCAAATTCCCATGCAAATGTATGTTTACCAACGGAAAATAAACTTTTATTAGATTATCATCTAGAAAGCACTGCCAGCAAAATTCGAGGCTGAATTAGATTCACATTTGACCGAGAAAAAAGTTGCCGCCGGAGAGCCGCGAACCCTACAACCCGACTCCTCCGGTCTTACTTACGCCACAGAGTAGCGATATATCTTTACCCTGCGCTTACGCCTTAACCCACTCGGCCACCAAGGTACTTGGTTGAAGTTAGTAATGCAAAGAAGTTATTCCCTCCGCATTCATGGCCAGGCCAATATAAATTATTCCGTATTTGTGCTTGACCTGGAGAGAACTACATATTTACAAATATTTGGTACCAAGAAATTAATGCAGATATTCACGTGTACTTGAAAATGGCTTTCAGAATCATACGAAAGCAGATAATACTATCGTGGAACATGATTTTATTTCTGGTTGGTTACAATTGTACCAAAATGCAACGTATGATCAAAAAAGTAAGTATTTATCGCATGGAAAAATCATCGTTTTTTGTAAAAAATATATCCATCCATTGAGTACAAATAAGGTTTTCACGATTATCAGGATTACCGAATAGACAAAGTTCTTTGGTAGATGCATATTGAATTAACATATGTTACATATATAACCTATATAACATATGTTATAACAGAGATATCTCTTCGTAACGGAATAATAGGTATAGCTCATCTTTAATATTCAGTTATTCCCATGGAAATGTGAAAAAGGGCAAAGTGGCATGTTGTACATTAATTAAATTCTATAAAATACAGAAGTCCACTCAGATAATTTGGACCAAAATTTATCCTGAAAGAACGAGTGTAAAAAAGGGCTAATTTTGGAATTATACATTACCCAATATATCGACCGAGAGTACACGAGCATATTTCTCCCCGTGCTGTATGGGAAGATTCCTAGGGATGCATTCTCCTAATTGCCCTTACCTATCCGTGAGAGACATCTGCTGTACTGGTTGGATAAGTTCTTATAATACGAACAATGGACACTTGATAAATATCGACCACGATATCAATTTTGATTAACTGAAATGCACAAATCATTTATGATTTGTGAGCCTACGCAGGGGAGAGCGGGGATATACTATACACTTAAGCGATAATTGCTATTTCTCAGCTAATATTGCTATTTCTCAGCAATATTCTATGCCGTACAGTAGAAGTGGCTTTACCGTACAGTAAAAAATCACATGATTAGGGAAGTAAATAATAGTAACTAAATGAATTATTGCATACAGCACCTTTTAGTACTTATTACCTTAGACACTCAATTAATACACTATATAACGTGAAGTATTTAGTTCATCTGATAATTGTATAAAAGTGTTAGGTAAGCGTTTATCAAAAAGTGATGAAATTTTATAAAACAAAAATGTTTAAAGTTTTACATCAAAACAAAAATCACAAATAAAGTTATCTGCAGACTCGGCAACACTGCAAGCTGAGTGGACCCACCCTGAACACGTGCAGCACCTAAACCAGAGTTTTTTGTCCTTGGCAAACTCTCCGCACATGAGGCATGTGTTGTTTGAGCCCGAGGCTTCTCTTAGCAACCCTCCTTCTTGAAATTGACTTCTTTGGGTCCATATCATCAAAAGAATCACCTTGACAAATGTTTCTTATGTCAGCAAGGTCATCATCTGATGACGAATCATCGAACATAATATTTCTTCGGATTTCGGATTTTGAACAAATATTTTGGACTTTTTTGGTCGTATTCTTAGAGCCTCTTACCTTAGACATGGTTTTTCTTTGTTTAGAGTTTCCTTTAATTTTAATTTTGAGTTGGCCTAACTTGTTATCTTTGATTTTTTTGCTCTTTTTTGTAACTTTCATCTTGACCTGCAGTTGTTGAATGATTTGCTTTAATTCTTTCACAGTATAGACCACTCTTCCAATTTTGTTTTATTTGGTGACTTATTTAAAATAACTGAATATTGTTGTCTTGAAGTTAGGCCTACCTTCACTGTTTTCGACTGAGGTGTGGGACAGAGAGATTTAAAAGATAGCTTAGCTCGAGGTCTTTCGTCCATACAAGGCGTGATCGGTGAATTCTGCGTAGATCTCAAGTCTATTTGATCAGGAGTTGGGTATTCGTTCATTTCCAAATCCATATGGGTTGTAGTTGGACTGTTCACGTCTCTGGAGACCGAAGTAGGCCTATCTCTAGAACCTACACCATCAGCAATGTCATTGTCTTCTATTACAGGTAGTCTCTGTTCAACCTATGATCGCACGGCAAAATCCTCTTCTGTGATTTTTTCCGGGTCAAGAGGGAATATCCCAGCCGATGCTAAACCACTTACACCTTTTGCTATATTAGCAACCTTAGCATAGGCATTATTAAAAATAGCAGCAATGTCGTAAGGTGTCATCTTCTTATCATCTACATCTACATACTACCCCGCAAGCCGCCTCAATAGGCGTGTGGCGGGGGGTGTTAGGACACCAGCCGTTTATATAAAAAAAGGAAACGCTCTAATGAAATATTCCTAGCATTTATTGAAGTCCCTTATTGTTCGGGGGAAAAACGAATTCCCATACCTATCCGTTCGGCAAAATATCTCTCTTAACTTCTCGTTTCTGTCGGACCTGGAAATATAATGGCGTTCTAATATGATGTTCTCCGTGTCGCTCTGAAATATATCTATTCTCAATTTTTCAAGTAATCTAAGCCTAGCGCGCAGCCTCCGAGTCTCTAGCGGCTCCCAGCCTAATTCGTTTAACATCTGTGTAACGCTGTCTGTACACCCGTAGCAGTTTTTGACGAATCGCGCAGCTTTCCTTTGTATTTTATTAAGTTCCCGGATTAAGTCTTTCTGCACCGGATCCCATATGCTCGCTGCATATTCAAGGTGTGGCCGGACGAGTGCGAAATAGCACCTCTCTTTTCCTTTTTCATCCGAAAATCTTCCCACAATACGCTTGACGAATCCTAGCTTCTTTAGAGCTCTGCCGCAAATATTTCTTATATGTGTTCCCCACGAAAGGTCCGAAGTTATCGTAACTCCTAGATACTTCACTTCATCTGTCGCCTTTATGTTAACACCATCCACAGCATGTACATGGGAATAGTTGGACGACCTCCGCAAGAAATGTACCGCCGTGTATTTGCTTATGATGATGAGACCCAGTAAAATTGTCTCATTCCTTGTTGAATGCTGCTTTCAGGCTTCTAAACAAAGTGATATCTAATGGCTGAAGGCAATGTGACGAGTGTGGTGGAGGTGTCACAACAATTATTCCATTCTCCTTGCAAACATTGTACGCTATTCACATTTCTCCATTCACACTTCATATTTAGGTGAGAAGCTTGTACAGAAATCTTAAATTGTCGGTTTCCTCCCCCTCGCTTGGGCATTTGAGGGAAATTTGCCCACTAATATTATTTGCAGTTTTTCTTACTGCATTTATCGTCATAATGCTAACTCAGCTATTATCAGAATTTATTATGGAATTATACGGAATGGAGCCTTCTTCCCTTCGAAGCGGGTAAGACAGAAATTTTTTTCCCCATAATACCCCTATAAGATTCCTAGGGATGCGCTCTCCTAATTCTTGCCCTTTCCCATCCAAGAGACATCTGCTGTGCTGGCTGGATAAGTTCTTATAATACAAACAATGGACGCTTGATAAATATCGACCGTGGTATCAATTATTAACTGATATGCACAAATCATAAATGTAGGGGAGAGCGGGGATATACCGTACACCTAAGCGATAATTGTTATTTCTCTGCTAATAATAGGTATAAAACTATAAGAAAATAGTCAACATGTAATTTGGATCATCGGCTTCCATTTGAACACCAAGAATTTTAATTATTTAACTGTTTATATTTTTAAATTAAATAATAAAAAACATGTCCCTGTAGGAAAAAGCCGTGGGAGTCGGGCTATGCCGTACAGTAGGAGGGGCTATACCGTACAGTAAAAAAGTCATATGATTAGGGAAGTAAATAATTGTAATTAAATGAATTATTGCATACAGCACCTTTTGTTACTTATTCCTTTAGACACTCAATTAATACACTATATAACGTCAAGTTTTTAGTTCAACTGATAATAGTATAAAAGTGTTAGGTAAGCGTTTATCAAAAAGTGATAAAATTTTATTTAACAAAAATGTTTATAAAGTTTTATATCAACACAAAAATCACAAATAAAGGGATCTACAGACTCGGCAGCACTGCAGAGCTAAGTGGACCCACCCTGAACATGTGCAGCACCTAAACCGGAGTTTTTGTCCCAGCCAAACTCACCGCACATGAGGCATATGTCGTTTGAGCCCGAGGCTTCTCTTAGCAATTATCCTTCTTAAAATTACTTCTTTGGGTTCATATCATCAAAAGAATCACCTTGATAAATTGTTTCTATGTCAGCAAGGTCATCATCTGATGACGAATCAACAAACATAATATTTCTTCGGCTTTTGGATTTCGAAGAAATATTTTGGACTTTTTTGGTCGTATTCTTAGAGCCTCTTACCTTAGTCATTCTGCCGAGGGAAGATAAACATTGGTGGGATGTATTCACCTGCAGCGCTCATTGCACAGCCCACGGTGATATTTTCCCCGTTCCCAGCTTGTAGCAGCACCCACTTGCTTAGTTCCTTTCGGGCCTAAAATGTTTCCCGGTTTTTGAACCGTAGAAATCCCTGTTTCATCAAAATTATATATTTGTGAGGCTTCAAACTTGTATTTGTCCATTTCAGATGTAAGGTTGGAGGAAAAAAGATCCACTTCTTGTTTATTGAACGCAGTAACTCGACTCATACTTGTTGATTCTGGTTTTCAAACGCTGATTCCGTTTCAAAAATCCATTAAGCCAATCTTGCCCTGCTAATTTAGCTGCCTTGTTAAATGGGTGTGGAATGCCATTTTTTTATTTTTAAATTAGAGCACAGTGGCACTAACATGTCCAGAAGTGTATTTTAGCATCAAACAACTAATTGTTTATTAAATAACTGCATAATTAAAAAAGACAAGATGTAGGAAGAACAGCAGACAAGCTGAACCTTTTTTTGCATTATCCGTTTTTTTTTAATTGTAACCACTATGGTACAATTTTTATGGTACATTTTGAACAATTTTAACCACATATTATGTATTTATAAATATCTTTGGTGTATTTTATTGCAAATAAATCAATATTATTATTATTGTATAAACAAGGTTCCTCAGCGACTGTAAGTCCGACTTTTATGCTGGAAATATGCCAGTTTTAGCCTCTCACGACATGTTGACCAGAGTAACAGGAGTGCATTTGAGTGTATTACCTTGTGCTGTATGGGATTATGCAATTAGAAGCAAAAGTACTATCACAAAAGTAATGTAGAATTATATTAAGAGCCATGTGAAAATTTCGTTAGTTGTTTTTAACTTATGAAACACTATTTCTTTTACTATTTGCAGTGGCAGTAAAAGATGTCACCCAGACCTTCCAGAGATTTTGATGCCATTTCAGACCCATATGCCACAGCACTACAGTCATGCCTTGAAGTTGTGATTCCATGAACCTCAGGTAGGTTTCATTAGTTTCTTAGCTCATGCTCACCAGTACCCGATGACCGATTTATAATTCCTGATTCCTGATAAATTTACCTATCAGTAGCAATGCATATTTAGTTTTTTTCTAAAAAACCCTGGGAAATGCTCTCTAAAGCATTTTTATTTAAATAAATTTTTGCATACTCATATAGCTGATTGTTCTGTTGACTAACACAGATTAAATATAAAGTAAAGGGTCCTCAGCAGAATGATTTCTTTGATATAATATAGTATTTTATTTCACACAATAAATTATACATTTCCATTAAACAATTGTTTTGGTGAAATTAGGCATCCCTGAAGAAACCTGTATTGGGGTTGCCATCCATTAATTATGCTGTGTTCAGCAGCAGTCAATTTAACAACTTATAAGTATATTTATAATGAATATATTATATCACCTCAGATGTGTCCACTAGAATGTTTCATCATTTTAAATAGGTACGCTGCTTTAATTGAAATCCAGCCTTTCAGACTGGAGCAGGGGTACACTTCAATTGTATGGATAGATGTTTTGACAAAATATGCTTGGCACTAGCATTGTAATGAGAAATCAATTTAGTAATCCACCATCTGCATACCTACCTCATGTATCACCCATAACTTTGAAATGTGACTTCATTTGTCGCTATTGATTGTATTTATATATGTTAATATTCACACTTGTCACACAGTTATCACTGAAAGCAGGCTAGAAGCAAAGGGTGATAATGTACAACAGTCATCATGTCTTTGTCAGAAACATCTCATCCTCTGTCAGTTGGACTCATCTATTCTTGATGTTGCAAATGACCCAAGCTGTCAGTCAGAGTTCTGCATTAGGTGTACTAAACGAGGCTGAACTGTGAAGCGCAAAGCTGAGCATAAGTCCAGTTCCATCCTGTATCTCCACTGCAAGTAATCCTAAGTCTGCCCTTTAAACGTTGCAGAAGTACCAAAGGGGTCTCATACTCACCAGTCAGACTAGGGTGGGCTTACAAATGCAGTCAATAAGCCTGCATTTCTTATAAGGCAGTGGGTACATATATTACAGATCTCACTCCAGCATGTGCAGGAAGACTGAATTTTATCCAGTCCGCACTGGTCCAACCTTCAAGGAATCTGGAATCCCTTAGTGGTAGCCTAGTGTGCAAAGTGTACCCTTGTAACTAATGCATTCCTAGCCATTCAGTCCAGCATCACTTACTAGCAACTTTAAAAAGGAGTGAAGGAAAATTATATTTAACGTTTAACTTTCTACTTATCTTGTATTTCTCAGAGTGAACTTAATTTTTCCATTACTTTCCACCAAATTTTGAATTCATTAAGTTTATAACTTGAGGGGTTTCCATTAGTCCTTTTTCCTCTGGCCACGTTACTTCTCTATTGTTTTATTCCAATACCCATGGGGCTTAGCTAGGGGGGGGGGTCAAGGGTGGGCACCGCCCACCCTACAAAACCTATTTCCCACCCTAGAAAAATCGACAGTCTTGAAAAAATATACCATTTTCATTACTTTTATCACAGGAAAAAGATTCATTGCCATTCCTCATAAACACAATTAAAATTATCTGTGTCTACTAAATAGCTACCTAGTTGATCTCTAATAGGATTAGCAAAATTGAAACCTTGTAGTGGCTGATCAGCTGGATGGCTGCCCCCCTCGGAAAAATCCCTAGCTAAGCCAATGCGAGTACCCTAAGATTTAATTCAGCCCTGCTTTGCATAGCCTCAATTATTATGTAGGTACTTAAATATATATTGTTATTTTGCTCTGTTTAGAATAAAAAAACTGAATGGCACAAGACCAAAAACCATGAAAACTTGGGACTTGAGCTCATTCAAAAATAATAAATGGAAACCTGCAAGTTTCTCAGTTTTGGGTACCTAACCATAAAATTTCTAGAACTTGGGACTAGACCCAGTTAGTGTAGCTGTACGTCATTTCACATCTCGGCTTTGGCATTGGAAAAAAGTATGGCCTTGTAAATATGCCTTGATCAATGCCCAAAATCATTTATATAGAATTTAATCATAAAGCATTAGCTTATAATTTTTATTGCACATTATTTGTTTCATTGTTCCTCTTTTGTTAGGATGTTAGAGAATGGTGAAACGGATCCTACTTTCACCTATGCATTCATGATTCTCTCCTCCCTGAAGAAAAGAAAAGATATGTTTACCCAATATCTTCCCCTCTATCATGATCCCTCTTATTATTTGCCACGTCTATTTGCTCTGTCCATTCTCAGTTCCCTTACTTTTCCTTCCTCTTTTCACCCACCACCCCCCCAGTTATTTACCTTTCGTTTTCCATTTCATTTATTGTGACCTCTCTATCTTCCACACCCTTATCTTTAATGTCACCAATCTACTCTCATCGTTAAGTGATACCAAACTCACAGCTGTCACCTTTCACACCTCACTACCGCAGTGAATGTCATATTAGTCTCACACGTAGTATTGAAAGCATTTTTCCTTTATTTCTATCTGATCTCCGCTCCATGCAGTGCTACATTCAACACTATGCTCATGTTTGTCATAACATCCTTACATAAGTCCTTTCATCAGTTCTTTCTTGCTGGTGAAAACACTTTCACTAGCATAGTTCCCCTCCTTATACCTTTAATACCATTTTATGTACTTACCTTTCTATGCCATGAACCAATCTTCAACTCTTCCTTTCCTTATTCTAATTCTCTTTTCAGTTAATTATATTCGCCTCCTTCCTTTGGCCCAATGTGCCCATTCATCTCCACCTCATCTTATACATTCCCAGCCTTATGCTTTCAAGTTGTGCTCTTCAACACCCCATTTCCTTTAAATTGTACATTTCTATTACCTGGGTTGCCTCCTCCTAATCTCTTTCAGCAACTTCATTTCCACTCCAACAATGGCAAGTGTTTTTTAAACTCCCTTTACGTGCATCAAGCCCTTTTTTCTTTCCACCTACATCGGTAACACTTGCAATACATTCTCATCCTCTTCAACCCTGCTGTTTTCATGTAGAAGAGTCCATATTGAGTATTCTGGCAGCTGACAATATTTGTTAAATATTTTGGCATTATTCCTCTATCTCAAAGCAATTATTATTATACTAAGCAATGTATTAATTTTATAGGTTGGATTCATTAGGCTTAAAAATTATTTTACAATGCTATGGTTTCTTTTAGCATACTCAGTACATCACCTTATTCTATTCTTCATCTCGGTTTATTTCCTTCCTCTATAATTTCAATTTATTAAACTTCCTTTTTTTCCCTTCTCTCTAAAAACCTTTTCCCTCCACCATTACGACCCTCAATACCTTTTCTATTAATTGCTTCCTCTATCCACATTCACTATTGCCTCTATTTTAAAAGACATATCATTATATCTTAAGTATAGTATCTCATTATTCCCCTCTGCCTGTATAAAAATTTCTTAAAGGTCCTCTGTTATTCATTGTCGATAATCCGAAGGCTTCTATCCATTTTTGTCCTTCAAGCCTTAACTCTGGGTTTCAGAAATATTTCATGCTTCATATGAAAGTCCAAGCAATTATATCATAATAAGCAAGTCCAATCATTCAAGATTCTACTTAACTCTCGCTTTTCCTATTCCATGTATCGTGTGCATGACTGGACTAAAAGCTTTGATTGCAGTCCTTTGGTTTACTGACTGATTAGTGCTTTGTTAACTGTAAATCCGACTTATTCACTGCCAATCCTACTTATAATCCTACTTAAAGGACCTCCTATGACTCCATTACCCTTTCTCCAGCATATGAGTTGAATAATGCAGTTGATAGGAGAGAACTCTATCCCAGCCCCCGCCCACCCTGTTTCTCCATCAGCAACTATAACTCGTGCAGTATGATGAGATGTTGTTCTCTCCCATCTACTCCTGATTTCTGCGATGAAAACTTCAACCACACTACTCTGCCAGAACCCATCTCAAAATCAGCAACACAAGCTAAATCATCACGATCATATGTTATATTTTTATCAACATTCTCACAAGAACTATAGCATCGTGCATTCCTATGCCTTTACTAAACCCAAACAGTTCTTTCTAGAAAGTTGTTCTTTATTCTAATCCCAAACCTTTTATTCATTACTCTTAGAGCAATTGATCTATGATCTTAGAATTCCATCACTGTCTTCTTCTTCAAAATGGGAATTAGCAGTCTTTTTTAGTGCTCCCAACTGCTTTCTTTCAATTCTGGGAATGAGTTCAACAAATTCTGTCTCTCATCTTCCTCCTTAAAAACTCTGCAGGGTAATTATTAACTCCAACTGCTTTATTCACAATAATTTTCATTTATGAAATTTCTTTCTCACTATTTAATATGCCTGGGCCTAATCCTATCCATCCTACATTTCCCGTAAAAACTTCTCAATTACCCCATTCCCACGGCATTCACCCTACACTTATCCCTATCCTGATACTCCCAGGTTTTGCTGCAGGGAGAAGAACACTTTTGTACAGTGTGATTTCTGATTCCCTAAGCAATTACTCATTCCTTGATATGCACCTTTATATTATGGCTCTCCTTCCATCATTCACACTATTAACCTCTTCATCTATCCTACTATATTTCACTAACATTCAGCCAAGATAAACAAAATCGTACATTTGTTCCATTATTTGTTCATATATGTACTCTCATCATTCACACTCTACTTCCTATCAAAAACAACTACTTTGGTATTTGACGTGTTTACTCACAGTCCATTCCCCTTGTTGCTCCACAGAAGTTATTATCTGAGAGCCCTGTAATTTAATTAACATTTACCTCTGAAGTGATGAAATTTATTAGTCAAGTCAATAGATATTTATTGATTTGTTAAATTCATCATTACATATTCATCTGATGGGTGCAAATTATCTTTAATTTCTTGCCGTGAGCTCATTTGGTGTGATATTGGAGTCAATAAGACATGCACATTAAACATAGGTAACTATGGAAAAAAGCAAGTCACACGCATTTAGTACTAAGGCTAGAAAAGGTAACTTGTCTGGTATTCATAGAGTTTTCTTTGCGTGCAGGTCATTGACAATATGTTCACGATGGCACCCTCCAGAGCCTATAGCAATCGCTTAAGCTGCTGCATCAAGCTGGTAATTCCTAGTGATTTCCTGGATCATGTTATCTTCTGTGGCAGCTTGGCCTGTCATGACTTCAAAACATCAAGTGAAGAGCCTGGAAAAAACCAACAGGTGTACTTTGTACTTTTATTGTTCAAAATTTATAATTGGAAGTTTTTATTGTAGTATTCAGTGCATCAGCATCCAGTTTGTACCATAGAGTTTTCACAATAACATTATTTAAGTGCTTTTGAATTTAAAGGCTAGCTTTGGGTAGTGTACCCAAATGTTGTTTTTAATCTTTTACATAAGTGTTGCAATTTAAAAATAAAATAGATAGAAATAATTTTGTTATCATTATTAAAATGACCAATCTGATCAACCACCTGAACCAACTGCTTGAATACAGAGGAGGTAAGTTTAACGGGTTGCAGTGTGCTGCGTCATGTTCCTGTCCGACGCACTCTTCTATGGACTCGGACGAAGAATGCTCGGAAAAAAAAGTCCAAGGGATTATCCTGTGTAGGTAGGCGACACTCATAACGCACATGGTTATCCTGTGTGGGTAGGTGATACCCATAACTCCCGAATTTTACTTGCCCCCATTTGACAGCTAAGCGCTAGAGGATACGCTGGATACAGTAGCAAATACGAAGTGGATACAGTTACAATGAAATGGATACAGTTACAATGAAATGGATACAATGGAATACCAACTGACAAGGCCCCACGTTTAAGACACGTGACCTGGGGTGGGTCGCGTTGGTGATTGTGGAGGGTTGGTGATTGGAGACGCGTTACCAAGCCCTCCCGCCGCCCTAACTACCTAGGTTTAGGTCTTCTTTATTGACTGCGAACTGCTGAGCTGAGATAGCAAGTTCTTTAAATGAACCCCCTGAGTTTATTTAAAAGAAAGCAACTCGCAAACCAGTACAAACATGGGCCAGAATATTTTCCCCGAATAACAGTCATTAAGAATTTCATTGAAATTATTTATAAGGGGCATTTTTCGACAATTATTTGCATTTAAGCTAACAAAACTCCCCGCGTAATTCAAATCTTGCCGTCTGGACTTAGAATATTTTTGCTTGTTTCTCAAAGCGTCACCTGTACGGACTCGAATTATTTCCGAGCTTCCTCACTCATCTTGTCTTTAAGTACGGACTTAAAATATTTATTTTTCGCCTTCAATTCCTTCTATTTTGGGACTTAGAATATTTATGGTAAGCCCCCCTTCTGTAAGGACTTCTATCGTGAACTTCAAATATCGGTTTTCCCCGAGTACCTATCGACGCGTGGTGGCCTAGTGGGTAGAGCATTGGGCTGCTAACCAGAGGACTCGGGTTCAAATCCCGGCCAAGTCTGGGCGCGTCCGGCCGACCTCAAGCTGTGAGCCATGGGTACCGGATGGATGTCCGGGGGGACCTGAGGGGGGTGGGGGGATTTGGGATTCATCAGTGCCTTCATGGGCATATCTAGTAACTTATTAGTTTCTAATTACTTGTTAATTAGTAGCTTATTAGTTGCTGGTTATGCTTGCAGGGGGCGCGGCGCTGGGTTTATTCACTGTGTGAATAGCTCACCGCCGTCGGTTTCTTGGCGAGCTCTACCCTCGCCAAGCAACTGGGGTATAGGTCCTTCTTTTTTAGAGTTCGCGGTTGAGAGCAAAGAAAAAATTATGTTCTCCTCCAAGAAAAATATTTTTATAGCCAAGTTATTTACCGCATCTTGCAAAAAAACTTAAATCCGGTATAGAAAATTTTCTCTTTTATTCCTCTCCCCGTATTGACGAATGAGAACGCGAAGGATAAGTTTTTAATTAGAGCAAAAAACATTTTTGATCAAGGATAAATTTACATTTCGACAATACGGGAGGAGGGATTAAGGAGAAAATTTTCTCTACCGGATTATATTTTTTTACAATGCTGTCGGGAAATTAAAAAAATATATTTTCACCACCAGACTAAAAATAATTTTCTCCCCTCTAAATTAAATATTTTTCGTTGGTAAATTTACTCCTCTCTAACTAAATAAAGCAAAGCAGCCCCTTTTTCTCCAAAATACTCCCGTTTCCTAAATACACATAATTGGACTTTGAATATATTAGTGTAATATTTCCACACGCGCGACTGAGTATTTTCGATTATTATTTTGGATTTTCCTTTTTGATTTGCCCTGCGTGATCTGCAATATTTTTATATTTTTAAATTTAAGGACAGATAAAAAGATTGATCTCAAATTCAAAAAGTTACTTGGCTAGTAAATAATTTTCATAATTCCATAAATTTACGCCCAGGACAACGATTTTGACAGACGGTAGAACATTGAGGTCATTTCCACTTGTACGACCACGCGTTAACGTTACTATTTTGGACCCTAAGCATATTTCACCAATTGGGTATTTTCCACGTATTTCAAACTATCGATATTCTGATTCAGCTACTTGAACTTATTGCATTGGCTAAAAATTTTCTTATCAAATTGTATGAATTTCGGTTTTAAAAGCTAAAGAAAGTAGAAGGTTACGAATACTCCCGAGCACACTCCGAAAACAACCGAATGGCCTGTGATGTCATTTTCGCTGTTTACATTTAGACCCAGGCGTTTCCTTATGCTTAAGGTGGATACAAATGCGCCGAAATTAGTTTCTGACGTTTTCGCGTTTCAAGATATGCCTTTAAATGGCATATAAGTAAGGGATATAGATGGTGTTTTGTGCCACAATGTACAAATACATCGGTTGAAACACCGAACAAGAAATTTATTCACGCAATTACGGCATTGAATGATTGAAATTTCTTCCTTGGATTCCTCAATGTCCACCCGTAAAAATGTATGCTTTACTCCGCACTTAGTGTTCGGGACATATTCTTGCAATGACTGTGCACAGTGGTCCATCTCTCTTTACTTGGACGTATCCTATGGCATTATCACCATAACTCTCACGAGAAGTTTTATAATATAACAACACTTAAATTAATCTTTGAATAGACATTTAGAAGATGAGAATATATTTAAGGTATTTCTACAGCAGATAAGCTACTTCTAGAAACCTCCTCTACAAACAATCACTAATTAGCAAATAAAAAATTAACGTTTTAGGTGTGTCGAGTATTGGCAGCACAAACATTTGGCAAGTACTGTGTTATGTTGATATGTTACTAAGATACTGTTTGTTTACTGTTGCATGGACTGATATGGACTTCGATAAAGAAAGAAGTATCATTATGATTATGAGTGTATTGGAAAAACAGTTAATAAAGTTCATACACCAAATACATAATTAAATGTATCAAAAATGATATAAAACAGTAATGACGATTTTAAAAGCAAACTTTAGGCTTACATCTTTTGGACTTAAGCTAAACGAATTTTCGCAGCATTAAATCGCTCGTCCTTCTTCATTAAAACGCCTACCATAAACATATCCACTTAGGGTAAATTATCTTATGTGGTTTTAATAAAACCATTGCACGCCATAGTCTTTGTTTTCAATGAAAACTCTTTAAATATACGGTAGATCTTCTACAGTTACTCACTTTCTCCCTCACATCCGTCTATCGCTCAGCGAAAATGACGTCAAGCCAATCAGATTTCGTTTCGCAGCGGCGTAAAAAAATTTGAAATTTCGACTATTTTAATCTTAAATATCTCAATTAATATTGAATCAATTTTAAAACTACTTTCACTCAGCAAGCTTGTTCGAGTTTAAGTAACATATAAAGATCCGTAAACTTAAATTTAAAATTTTGGAAAATACCCAATTATATAGATCGAAGAATATTATACTCCCTAAAATACGTACCACACTTGTACAGACACTAATTTTCCCACACCTTGAGTGCTGCTCTTCGCTGTTAACAAATTTCGATGAAGTAAACATAAACAAACTGCAAAAGTGACCATGAATTCTGAAATACGCTCAATTTTTGACCTGAAAAAATTGGATCGGATTAGTCCCTCATATTCCCGCTGTAACTGGTATTAATATTATGATATTTTAAACTTTAGGAACGGATGAAGTTACTGGCCTCAAGTTTAAACAAAGTTTTGCTTTAAATCGTGATAATTATAGTTAAGATGGCTAGCAATAAATTTTCGGCATGAGTCACACTTGCTCGGGCTACTATTTTAAACCTTCGTATTGTACAGCGAGGCGCCCCGCTTCTCGGACACTATGTATGAAAAAGGGAGGGAAAAGGAATTGGAAGAGTGAAAGGACTGAAAAAAAAATCTATCAAATGCATTTTCTTTTATTAAAATCGGTTGACTCAACTTAAATATCGAACTCGATGGAAAAGACTTTCTACAGAAGTCTAATGAGGTTCTATAGGAGATTAATTAAGCTCAAGGGCTTGACCTTTTTTCACAGACAGCGGGATATCGCGGTCATTTCCACGAGCAATATTGCTGAAGTGAAATGAAGCTATTTGTTCCAAAAATCAGAGTTAATACACGCAATGACTGACAGTAATTTCGTACAGGTGGACAAAGAGTGCTTGCTATTTTTTGGACATACATACAAACAAAATCCATTAGCCAGCAGAAATCAAACTTGGTGCTTTTAGAGATAGGCGCTTAAAGATAAGTATATACGCCTATGAGGCTATTTCTTCCGAAAATCAGAGTTAATGCACGCAATGACTGACAGTAATTTTCACTGATAACACTAACATAATACTAACACCCCTGCACTATAATGACACTTCACATATATCGCTATGCTACATATGCGCTCTTATACTAACCTTTCATTTTCTTCATTAAGCCTTTTCCTTTCCAATACCATTCGCTAAAACCTGTGGAGTGTATTTCTTTCTGGACGCCATGACCCTTCGATAGGTTTACCCAGCTGGAATCAAGCTTGCCAATTCCAGCTGGAATCAAACCTATAGTATGCAAGCCGAAATCCAGCTGGATCAAGCTGGCTAATTGCAGCTGGAATCAAGACCCTGAATCAAGCCGAAACCCAGCTGGAATCAAGCTTGCCAATTCCAGCTGGAATCAAGACCCTGAATCAAGCCGAAATCCAGCAGGAATCAAGCTGGCTAATTCCAGCTGAAATCAAGACCCTGAATGAAGCCAAAATCCAGCTGGAATCTAGCTTGCCAATTCTAGCTGGATGCACCCAGCCAAAATCCAGGCTTGAATCCAGCTTGCATGCTATGTGGGATATCACCTATCACACATTATTATATTACTACTCTGGACCTACCCTATTTTACTTTTCACTGTGATTGTGAGTGCTTCGGTCTTTTTGTACCTAGGAGATCGGCAGTGTAGTATATCGCTTATTTCGTCGCGTCTGGTCTAGAATATATAGTGTGAGGTTAAATTACTATTCTTCGTGTCAACCTTAAAACTCATGTGAATTTAATTTTTCAAGTAAAGGTAGGGAGATGACTATTTGTTGATTTAATATAGAATGACCGTTCCACTTGTCATCTTAAGACTTACGTATGTACCTACTTGATTAATCCTAATCTCTCCAGTGCCACAGATGCTTTTAAGGCGTTTTTTGCATAAAATGTCTAAAGTTATATGGTGATTCCAAAATGTTCATCTTTAACTGATGCAAAATATCATTGATAAGAATTACAAAAGACTCCTTATCGTGAAATTGAAGAGACCTTGCACTATATCAAATTTTGGATTTTAGTTCCATTTTATTTTAGTAAAATTTAAATAAAGAATATTACTACCACGTTAATATAAAGTTTACATACAAGTGAGGGCTTGTATGTACCAAGAATAAAAACTTTTAAAAAATCCAAAATTACTGACAAACGAAAGGTAATTATCACCATTTGAAAATTAACTGTCAAATTTTTTATTCCACATTTTACCAAATCGAATACTAGAGACAAATGTTTTTTTCTCCCGATTTTACTATAAAAATTAAATTTTAAAAATTTTTTAAATTAGTAAAAGGATTCATTTATAAAAAAATTGTTATGGAGAAATTGTTTTTCGACAATCTGGGAGGAGGAATCGAGGAGAAAGTTTTCTATACTGGACTTAATTTTATTTAGACAATCCGGTCGAGAAATTATAAAATATATTATTCTCACGACCGCACTACAAAATATTTCCTCTTTACAGTTTGAAGTTTTTTCTTGTATCAATTTACTCCTCTCCAACTAACCCCTCAGCCCTTTTATCCTTTACCACATGCCACATACTTTTCAAATATATTTTTCTGGTGTTTTCCCGTAATATTTTGGCATTTTAAAAAATTGGACTCGATACATTAATTGGTCTCAAATATGAAAAGTTTTACTATATTTCTTGATAATAGTTACAACGGCAAGCAATGCTTTCTCGGCACATGAGTAAGGCCTGCTCAGTCCACTATTCTAAGCTACGTATTATCAAGTGAGGAGCAATAAGGACGCGTGGCAGGGACTGTTACAACGTTAGCAACAAAAAAGGAGGGAAAAGGAATTTGGAGAGGGAGAAAGATATAAAACTCAAATTGTAACCGAACCCTTAATTTCGAAGTTAGCAGAGATCTATCCATGTCCATAGCTCGCAGCGTCGTAGCTAGGGGCTGGCCAGGCGGGCGGCTGCCAGGGGTGCAACCCTCAAGGGGGCGAACTTTGCAGGCCCACAGCCTGCGGTACACGCACAAAAAATTAGTACATGATTTTACCTCACATACAAAAGCTTACACTTGATTACAATAGGCACCCCCACAGATTAGAAACGGCGTGGCGCCCCTAACTTAACACACAAATGTGTACAAGACCCTAGATAAAAGGGGTAAAACATGGCGGGTAAATATCAAGGTGTTCAAGCGCGAATCTTACAACTGAATGAACCTATACATGAACCTATACATTTTTTTGGATTTTAAACTAGTAGAGCTTACTAACTAAATTTAGTTGGAGTGCATACGTCTTGTGTAATACTAGAAATGACTACGTTTTTCGACACAGTGCAAAATATTTTTAATTATTTTTCCGGATCGATTGAACGTTGGCAAGCTTTATCAAATTTAAAATTTATTTTGAAGGGTCATTCTGATACGAGATGGTCATCAAATTATAATTCAATTCACGCAATGCATACTCAACTACCGCAAATAATGAAAACATTACATACCATTGCAGAAGAAACTGATGAGAGGAGGACATATACAGCTGATTCTGTATCTTTAGCTAAAATTATTTAAAAAATGATAAAATTCGAATTTATTTGTTTGGGGTCGCATGGGATCATCCTCGTAGAAGTATTGACAACGTTAATATCATTTTACAGGAAAAATACCGTTTCCATTGAGGCTGCATCAAAACACTTGCAGGGCCTTGTGGATTTATGAGTGATTTCAGAAAAAGCCAAATAGAGCTGTGTATTGATTCAGCAAAAAATCTAGCAAACGAGCTATCGATAGAACCGTAACTTTCTAAAAAGATTAAACGAAAGGTTAAAACAGTGTTCGATGAAAGGGCCAAGAATGCGGCCAAAATGACTCCACTTCAAAAGTTTAAATTCAGCTTTACTGTGCACTAGACACTTATTCAGCAAATGGGATGGAGATTTCAAAGTTTAGCTGCCGTAGCTTCTGATTTTGGTCACCTAACAGGATTTTTGCTGCATGAAACCTCCACTGAAGAACTAAAGAAATCCGTAGCGGATCTCGCATTAAAATACAGAGATGATTGAAATGCCAATGAATTGAGTTTAGAAATTGAAAGGTACGAATACCAAACAAAATTGCCTGATTGCATTTTTACCTGATTTAAAAAATGCAGATTACATTGAACGTCTTAATTTCCATGAAGAATATGGCTTAGTGACCAGCATTCCCAATATAGGGATTGCTCTTCGCCTAGCATTGACGTTACCTGTGACTTCTGCCAGCTCTGAAACATCTTTCAGTAAATAAAAATGAATAAAAAAATATTTACGATCGCAGATTTGTCAAGAACGTTTGAGTTATCTCGATATACTATCGATTGAGTATGACATTGCAAAAATTATTAATGTAGACAATATTATTGACAAATTGGCCACAGAAAAAGCCAGAAAATTAAACTTTTAAGAGATTTTATAAAGTCTAAATGAATGAACTCGTATTTTATTATTTCCCTTCCTACATAATAGTAAGAACAAATTTTTTGCATAAATGTATACAAAACTTAAATTACACTTTCAAAGTTATAGTTTTGTTTCTCTTCTTAGAAAAAAAGTCTTGGGGGGGCGCAAAATTCAAATCTTGCCAGGGGCGCTCATGACCCTAGCTACGACGCTGATAGCTCGTGCCGATTACGGAACGTAAAAATATTTTATGCATTAAAATGATAGAAACATTCAAAATATATATCCAAATCGCAAATTTAATATAATTTAAATTAGGTACCTGAGAGATAAACTTGGGCCACGGATTACTTATTACTAGAAACAGCCAGTTTATTTGGTGAGCTCTACCCTCATCGAGCAACTGGGGTATATATCCTTTATTTTTAGCTTCCTCGCTTGATAATAAATTAAAAAATTATGTCCTCACCCATTAAGATATTTCTAATAGTAGAATTATTTAACGGATTGCAAAAAAAACACTTGAATCCGGTATGAAAATTGTATCCTATTTTCCTCTTCCCGGATTGTCGAATAAAAATCAGACGTTTTTTTAGAAAAAATAAAAACTTTGTTCTTTACTTAAAATTTTAAAACTATTTTTCAACAATTCGGGAGGAGGAATTAAGGAGAACAAGCTTTCTAACGGATTTAAGTTTTTTCGTAAATCCACTCGGGAAAAAAGAAAATATTACATTCACGATCGGACTAAAAGTAATAATACTCTTCTCTATAGTTAGCTTTTTTAACTCAATGCAATCCTCTCTAAATAACTAAACAAAAGCAGCCCTTTTTCCTACGCATCTCCACAATTCACCTTTTAGGACTTTGAATGTAGTGGTCAGTTCCACGAGTACGATCGCGTACTTTTCAATAATTATTTTGGATTTCCCTTTCCTGTTTTCCTTTCGCGAGTTCCGAAATATTTTGGTATTTTTTAAAATTTAAGAACAGATAAAGTTATTGTTCTCAAATTTAAAACGTTTTACTTTAATTTGTGATAATTACACTGCAAACAAATATTTGACGTATTTTCGTATTATCCAGAGAGCAGTCACAGGGACGTTTGGCAGAGGCTATTAGAGCACAAACCATGAAAAACGGAGGGAAAATGAATATTTCAATCGAATCTCAAAGTTCAATCGAATCGTTTGTTTCAAAGTTACCAGAGGTTTAAAACTTTTTCTGTAGTTACAACGAACATTAAAATATTTGAAGGTTTTTCTACAGTAAAATGTCAGAAAAAATCTTGTCAGCATTTATCCGAATCACAAATTAATATAATCAAAATTAACTGAGTGTCAATCAGCTAAATATTAGACCACGAAATTTTAAGCTCCAAAAACAGAGATTTTCTTAAAAAAATTATAGTGCAAGTGCAGTAACATCGAGAAAAATCTGAACGCAGAAATAAAAGTTCAATCAATTTAATTTTAATTTTATGAAAATCGGTTGACTCAACTAGAATATATCTTCTTAAACTCGATGGACAAGACTATTTTTTACAGAAAGTAAGCATAAGAAGGTTCTTGTGGAGGTTATTCGAGCTAAATTGCTTGACCTTTTTTAAAAGAGTGCGGAATAGTGCGATCATCTATTCATGCACTACCTATATTATTACATTATTCGCATTTGATATTCACATTAGTACTTTGGACCTTCCCTTTTTTATTTTTCTCTGAGTTATGCAATATTTTGATATTTTAAAAATATGGAACAGATAAAATTATTAGTTTAAAATGTAAAAAAGTTTTAATTTAATCGTGAATAGGTTATGATTGCTATCAATAATTTTTCTGCATAATACTCAAAGGAGTAGTTAGGCTTACTCAGTTTGCATTCCTACATCGATCAAATATTTCTTATAGTGATTATCTCTACCTGTTTAATTTGTTTCGACAATTATTTTAGTCTTGGGGTGAAAATGATGTACAGTTGCTAATTTCTCTACCGGATTAAATTTTATCCAATTTGTTTAATTTTCTGGCTTAATTTTCTCCGCCGGATTCATTTTTTGACCATCTGGTATATAAAACGAAAAAATATTTTCACGACCGGACTAAAAGAATATTTCTCCTCACTATAGTATTAAGCTTTTTCACTCAATTTGCTCCTATGTTTCTAACTAAACCAATACCACAAATTTTCCTGTCTCCAGAATCCCCCTAGGTCTCTGAATACAGTCATTTTCACATATACGACCACGTATTTTCGGTTATTATTTGGGGTTTTCCTTCTTGGTTTGCCCTTCACAAGTTCCTCAATATTTGTAAATTTTAAAATTTAGAATCTGATTTAAGTTATCGGTCTCAAGTTTTAAAAAAGTTTGACTTGAAATCTTGATAATAGTTATGAAAGCTAGCGATAATATTCTGGCATGAGGCAGGCTTGCTTTGTCTACTTTTCTGAACTACATATTGCTCTGCGAGCTACCATGGGGATTTCTAAAACACTATCCATGAAAAAGGGAGGGAAAAAGGAATTGGATGAGTTAAAGGACAGAAATAAATGCTAACAAGTGTGTTTTATTCTATTACAATCGGTTGACTCAACTTGAATATAGTCTTAACCTCAATAGAAAAGACTTTTTCTACATTAAGATGGTTATTTAAGATAAAGGGATTGACTTTTTTTTACACAGTGGGATCTTGTAGTCATCTCCACATCAACTATCACACATTATTACATTACAATTATGGACCTTCCCTATTTTGCTTTGATATTCAGAGAAAAACATAAGGAATACATTTCGGGCTATATATTTTATGAGTATGGAACAAAAATAACATATAGAAATATATAAAATATGGAACATGCTTTCAATCAATCCTCAGCGTGAACAAATAGTTGACTGTCTACACGTATTAACTGCGAGAGGGACTGGTGCTTAGGTGAATGGTCCAGATTACCTCCACCCAGCAGCTGAGGAAAGGGCCTAGCATATTTGGAACTTCCCAAAAAGAATGAAGCACACCTGTGCAATTACCTAACCTTGAACGAGTTCCGTCCAGATGGATCGAGTGAAATGCTCGCAATACTCGTGGCAGGGAAAGCTTTTCCCATTGCACTGCTCCAGCACAAAAGGCTTAATAGTGAGATAGAGGGAAGAATGCTAGGAATTTCAAAAGCTGAAGGAAAATTAATGACATTTTGGTGACACAAAGAGAAGCAGTAGATATGAAGAGTCTTAATGGTAAGAAAATAGTTTATGTAAAGAGGTTTAAACATCCCTATGAAATGGTTAAAATAGGGTTTGAACTTAATCATAAGTTAAAGAAGAGAATAAGTTGAATCATATGGCATGATAACCAAGAGGAATAATGTTACATTAATAAGTGCAACCAGCCATATTGAATCAATATGTTTTTCAGTCAAGTTGAAAACATTGGTATTAGAATCCAAACTGCTGGGGTACCATGATGCTTTAACAAGCAGAATACAAAAGTGAAACAATTCCCAAAAAGGGCTACATTATTCAGAAAATGTATGGACCAACTGCATGTAATAACCATGTTAAGTGGATCACTTTTCACAAAGAAACGGTCTTCACTTTTGTCAATATATATGCCATCTACTCTCTTCTTTAGTCTACGGACTGTACAAAAACCTATCAATGAATTGGAAGTACTCAGTGACTCAATGACTACCATATAATACAGTAATAGGGTTGCTACAGAGGCTGAAGTACTAGCATCACATTCCAAAAAGTTGGGCTCAAATTCTGGCAGTGGCAGAGATTTTTCTGCAGAATCATGATCCCTACTTGGGTGCCATGTAGAGAGCACTAAGGATACTAACTTATTTGAGACCAGGATACTAAAATGAGAACTCCTTGGTGCATTTCGCTAAGAACAGGCTACAAGTGCTGATGCTTAGATTATCTACAGCCTGCCTCTCCTCCCCAAATGATCTCCTCCCTTTCCCAACTACCCACCTCACCTTGATGGCATAAATAACCTCAGTAGTCTGTCACCTCCCTTATTAACCCACCAAATCAATATTATGACGTCAGAATTGAATCATCTGCCGAGAGGAAAGCAAGAGTGCTGGGCATGATATGAGAAGAAAGGAAGTTGCCGAGGAACGTTGGAGGATGAAAGTTTGATAATACAGAACAAAGGTTATTTGGTTAACAAGGTATGTGCTTGGTAAGAAAAAGTGACAACTACGGGGATCCAGAATATTAACCATGGGTTTTAATCACTATGGACTGAAGAAGAACATTATGCAGATGAAAACACTTCAGTTCAGCTTCAGAGAAATACTGCAATTGTCTTAAATGGTACATAATAATTAGGCGGTGACTTTAAAAGCACCAGATTTACAAGTTTATAGGCCACAAGTGTATGAGACATGCACCATTTGAAATTATAAATGGTTCCTGGTTCATCCACTTATGACCCACAAATTGAGTAGGTACATCTTGCATCATTTGAGAGAGAAAACTCAATAGAATGATGCTGATAGTGACAGTGAAGTTTCTAGTGAGGAATTAATACAACAGCTGTCAATTTAAAATGAAGACATCAACTACAGTTTTCATAACCCCATATGTAGATAAAATATTATAAGAAATAGATTATTAAAATTATTATCTTGAGTACAATATGCACCCCAAAGAAGGTTAAACATTCAGGGCAAAAAAGGGTGGACTTCACATGAGTAAAAATTGTATCCTATGTTCCCTACCTGTATTCATTGAAGTTTTGATGGAAGGATGGGCCAGTATTTGGAAGGAATAAAATTCCAAAGTCAAAAATGTCCTACAGACATTCAAAATTTACATTTTATTTTGAATTATGTGTACATTTTATATTCATCAATAATCTACAGCATGCTTACTTTACAAAATTTCATCCAATTTAATTTTATATTTACCACCGATTTTTCCAGCTATGGCATCAACAGACATAATATTGGTCTCAATTTGTCTTATTTAAATAAAATTGTATGGAATTTAGCAAATTAACCAGTGTGTTTTATCAAGTGGGAACCCTTCACTATGTGTATGTATTCTCAAAATAAAACATTTGACATAACTAGGTGTAGACCAATGTTAGGATGCATGTACTCTGACTATATTTCATATAAGATGCCCAGAAATCAAGCCATTCTGTCATTTTTCCACCTTGAAGATGATACTTTTCACATGCCCTTGCCCTCACTCAATAGGTCTCCTGAGTTGTGTGCATGAACTTCCAGTGGTCACCTCAGCAACATTATTCTGTAAGGATACAAAATATGTGATCACCATGGAATAGTAATACAGGAACAATAAGCAATGTATGGGGAAGTTAAGTTAATTTTAGTCAAACCTTTTATACCCCAGTTTATGAGAAAATGAAAAGGCTTTAGAATGGAAATATTTTCTTAGGTATTTAATTTAAATCCACTAATGAGAACTACATACCTAAATAATCATGTGCCCATATACCCACTGTTCTTTCAGCAATAAAATTACCATTAATTTAATAATCATTTAATAATTAAGATTTCCCATTAACTGCATACATTTTGCGTACCCTAAGAGTCACTGTACAAGAATATGTGGCAGGAGGTTTTTAGACATCAGCCATATAGAAAGGGGGAATTGTGAAAAGGAATTTGGAGAAGGTAAGGCTAAAGAGTGAGATTTGTCTTGATAGACTAGTTCCGTGACGTAACCCAGGGAGAGGTCTTTTGGGCCCGGAGGCCCACTAAAGTATTTAAAAAAGGACATAAAAAGAGAAAGTTAATTTTTTTAACAATGGATGCTGAATTCATTTATAATTCAGTTTGATCCAATTTTTAAATTAATAAGTGTGTAGTTTTCAAACATAAAAAAATTAGGGTTCTTTCTTTAAATTAAATTCTTTCAGAAGTTTGCACAGCTAAAATCTTTAAATATCATCTGTTACATCATGGTTGCGATTGCACTCTTAGATGTCTAAACACATATTTGCTCCTAATTTTCATAATTTTTCACCTCCCCCTTGCATATACTCAACATAGGTTGAATCTCCGCCACCCGTCCAAGAGGTTGAACGTTTCTGGAAGGAGATCTACAAAATGTCGAAGCCATTCAACGGAGACACTCCAGCCATAGGCCTCTTTAAAGAGTTATGTGACCACCATCTACAAGATGTGGATGGACCTCTTTCAGTCACCGAAAGTGACATGAAGAAGGCCTTCTCTGGCAAGAAGAATTTCTCGGCTCCAGGAATGGATGCCGTGAATAACTTCTGGTGGAAGAAGTTTACTTCCACCCACCAACACCTTGACAGAATCTTCATGTCCGTTGTAAATGGTGGAGAATCAATTCCACCTTGTCTGACTGAGGGACGCACTGTTCTGATACCTGAAAAAGGAGACTTGTCCAATCTAAAGAACTACTGCCCCATAACCTGCCTCAACACTGCATATAAGGCGTTCACCTCGATCTTGAGCGACCTTATCTTCCACCACATCCAGCCTGTGTGGAAGGCGGTGTATGAGCAGAGGGGCTCAAAGTGGGGAATCACGGGATGCAAGGACAACCTGCTCATTGATAGGTTCATATGCCAGGATGCCACCCGGCATAAGCGAGACCTATCATTGGCCTGGGTGGACTACAAAAAGGCTTTTGACACCACTTCGCATGAGCTTTTGATCGCCATGCTGAAGTTGATGAAAGTCCACCCAGAGGTAGTGTCCTGTATCCAATGCCTGTTACCACTCTGGAAAACGCACTTTGTTCTGACCTCAGACAAGCGGTCAGTTTCCACAGAGTTGGTAACACACCACCGTGGCATTTTTCAAGGGAACAGCTTGAGCCCCTTACTGTTCTGTATTTCCCTCCTACCCCTGTCCTTTAGGCTGCCCCTGCCCTTTAGACGAGGTAGAGGATGCATGTGCAGTGTTCCAGGTGACGGGAAACATAAGGTCACCCATTTGTTCTACATGGATGACCTGAAGCTCTGTGCTTCTAATGCCCTTGACACTGTACTGGAATACAATGAGACCATAGGGATGGAGTTTGGATTGGACAAGTGTGCATCCATCCACCTGGCTATAGGAAGATTTTCGGAGATCAAGGAAGACGTGCAACTTGTTGACGAGAGTATCATTCGTCACCTCGAGAACGATGACAGTTATGAATACCTCGGCGTCCCCCAAGGCCGAATGCAGGAGGTTGCAGCAGTGAAGGAAAGGCTCACCGCCAAATACAGACAGACTCTCAGGAACATCTGGAGTTCTGAACTGTCAGGGTTACGTATCACAATAACATGTTCGCAGTTCCTACACTGCTGTATACCTTCGGATGCATGAAGTGGAACGTCAACGAATTGCAGAACCTCGATAGGGGAACGAGGAAGATGATGACCATCTATAGAAGTCTTCATCTCAAATCTTCCATCGCCAGATTGTATCTCCCTCGCAATGTAGGTGGTAGAGGACTATTGAGTCTGGAGTGTCTCCACAACAGAGTTGTCCTGGGTACAGCATGCCAAGTGTTGAAAGACAGGGACCCCCTGCTTAATCTTGTAAGAGCACGAGAGTGAGGGAGCAGGGGCGTTTCTCTTCCAGGCAGCAAAGAGGGCAGCAGACGAAACCGGTCTAGACTTCGACCCGTCATCTGACAGAAGCGACAATGACATGAACATCTCATCATTGAAGGTAGACGTCCTAAAGCTCGAAATAATAAATGCTTAGCAGAAGGCCTTGCTCAAGGCACATACCGATAAGACCATGCATGGATGTTTCTACCGAAACATCGAAAAGCATGGGATATCAAAGGAGCTGACGTTTGCCTTTCTACACTCCGCCTGTCTGAAGTCCGAGACTGAGGGTTTTGTACTTGCGTGCCAGGATGGTGTCATAAACACACTCATGTACCGCCACATTATATTCAAGGCGGAGGTTGCAGACACGAGATGCAGGGCGTGCCGTGCCCAGCCGGAGACTTTGGGTCACCTCCTCTTCGGCTGTAGTTATTACGCCAGGTCAGCATATTTATCTCGGCACAACGAGGCCCTGCGGGTGTTATACTTTCACCTTTGACACCATTACGGCATCGATGAAACACCTGTACTGCCCTATGCCCCTGGAGGTATTGAGGCCGTCGTGGAGAAGGATAAATGCACGATTTGGTGGAATTACTCCTCCACCACCAGGCAGTTCGTGGCAACAAAGCCTGATATTGTTCTCCTCGACCACCTCACACACTCCTTGTTTGTGATCGAGTTTTCGGCTCTGGCTGAAACTAACATGGATGCGAAGGAAGTGGAAAAACGGACGAAATATCAAGACCTGCTTTTCGAACATCGACAAATGTACACCGGACACACTGTAAAACTAGTGGTCCTCATCGTAGGTGTGCTCGGTGGAGTCAAGGGCTCGCTGCTTAATAACATCAAGTGCATTCCATCCTGCGTGGCACAGGCGGAATCACTAGTTGCACGCATGAAGAAGGCCGTCATCCTGGGGTCACTCAGTCTTCTGCGTATGCATGATCCAACTGCAGCGTAGCCACTCATCCAATGGGCGTCGGACGTGACAATGATTACTGCCCAACCTCTCTAGAGTCTCCGGCCATTATGACGGCAATGAAACCTGATGCTTGCCGGGGACTTGGAGGGAAGTGTTACGACAGTAACAATTAAATAATAATAAAAAATAATCCGCTTTTCACTTGCCCAGGGCATGGGTGTTTGTGAAGTTCTGGTGGTTCGGCCCCTGAAAAACCTGAAGACAAGCCCATGGCTTATCTGGATTTCAGGGGCATACGGACCACTAGAATCGTAGGGGAGCAAAATAAAAAAAATAAAAATAATGGTGAGTGGCAAATAAGAATTTCAGGAAATATCTGTTCAAAAAGTGTCTCAATCCTGTAATTCTCTAGAGATGTAGTGTGTGGCCAAAACTATACCACCTCTGTCAACCTGAAACTTATACGATTTGAATTTTTCCAGTAATCTTAGCCTGTCTGAGTACTGCATTGCTTCTTTATTTTAACTTCCCCTCTAATGTATAATGTATTCCAGTTTTGCATGTGTAATGTATAATGTAAAGCAGTTTTGTAGCTGTTAATACTGACTTATATAAAATATATTTAACCTGAAGATATACTGATGAAATAAAATTGACAGAAATCTAGAAAAAAACCAGATGGACAGATGGATATCAGACAATGTCAGACTACACCAGGCAAATGCAGGTAAAATTTTAAGATGAGAATGACTGATGAAGAGTTAATGGCACCTTCATGCATTGCTATGACAAGATGGACATAGATTCCAGTGAGGAAAAAATTTCTGCCCAGGAGAAAATTCAAATGGAGGAATCGTCTGAAGAGAGTCATGCATGGAACGAATAAGATGCCCAAGCACCTCTCCTCAATCACTGCGATTTCAGTTCCCAGAACACTCTACTGGCCTCCAAATAATACTAGAATTATTTATTTTTTTTAAGGTGTTCATGGAGCCACATCTCTTCCACCATTCAAACAACTGCTGTCCATAGCGACAACTTTCATCAAAAATGGCCAGCAGTGAGTGTTATTGGTTAATGCACTTGGGGTGAAATAGAAAATTTAGGATTAGAGTAAAGGAATGTAATAGCAGTGTTAAAATTATGATACCACATACATGTATGCAAAACATTTGATAGACTGGCCACTGGGGAAACTTCAATCCACAAGTTTTACATGGGAACAACAAATGTTATAAAATTGATTTTTTGGAAAATTTTGAAATTACTAAACGATGGTGTTCACCTGATATTCTTCTATTAAATGAATTGACTAAATTTAAAGGTTCAACTGTGACATGCTCCCACTTGCCCCCCCCCCCTAAGATATAAGATCTAGATATGTGAAAATTCCACTGAGGAAAAAATCATTCACCTTGACTAGGACAAATTTTGCACAAATGTGCAATGGTGGGTGTTTCCATCAAGGTAATACTATGGCTAGTCATAGTATCTTCAAAATTTAGTTGTTTCCAGGGTATGAGAAGTGAGATGCCAGAACAGTGGACTATTGGAGTGACAGTTATAGACTAAGTTACTGTTTGGAGTGACAAGAGTCAACATGGATCATCTGTGGTATTAAATGCAAAATTGGGGATGAGGATTGTAAATACAGGAGTAAGAAAAGATAGGTACTAGTTGTTGAAATGAAAGCATATCCAATTATTTTCGTAGTAGTTCGGGTAATAATACTTATAGGTTAACTATAGGTAGAAAGATGGTACCAATGGAAAACTAGAAGAAATCAACAGTTACAGGGTCGCTATAGATCAGATATTATGAAATTCCAGGACTTTGAGGTTTTCCAGTCCAAATTTTTCATGTTTCGGGTTAACATATTCTCCTTTAATAAGTGTGAATTTTAAGGAGGCACACGAAGAGGAGGGCAATGCATTAACACACACCACACAGGCTTGCTACACAAAGTTAATATTAGCTGTTTTAGGACACTTTTGCACCGTAGTTAGACATCCTGGAATACTGTTCACCCTTATGCACACCTGTTTCACCCTCAATTTTACTCCTGTTATTATCTCATCACTGACAGGGATCAGAACAAATTGCTTAGAATTGTGCAATTTAGGTGCAATATTATGAACTCAAATGAATTTATAACCTCATTAAACGCGAGCCTGAACTATTCTCCCCTGAGTTATGCAGAATATGCTGACTTACTTTTCCTTCACCTATTACTCCACAATCAAATAAGCTGTTCATTTCTCCAGGGAAACATCACCTTTTGGGTTTCTTCCAAATACACTAGTAAGTTTGCTACTTTTACTTTGCCATACCTTCTTACTAAAAAACTAGGCATTTTTTATCCATATACGGAATGGAGAGAACCTAAAATGTGTTATCTCAGCAAGTGAATATGTTTAATATCTGTTAAACTTTTCAATAATCGTATTTATCTGTCATTTAGCCAATATTGAGCAAGAAAATAGTTGCCTCATTTTTCATTGCATGTTTTAAATTCTTATAATGCCCTACTGTTCACTAGTTTTGTTTGTTCTAACAGTAAGGTTATATGTATTTTTTATGTTGAGGAATTACACATTTTTGTATACTTGATATTTCATGAAAAAATGAGTTCCTCGTTAATAAATAAAGAAACGATGTGACCACATCAAAACCACACTAATCATTTTGGTAGATGTGAATAACATATGGAGCATTTTGTAGCCGGCAACTAAGGCTTGCGCCCTTGTGAACCCTAACAGTCAAACGCTGAGGCGATCTATTACTCCCCCAACGAAGTTATGTTGGTGCGATGGACCCTTCCACATTAAAAGACCTTCTGCGCGACTGCCACCATGTTTTGCTACCATTTCACAAAACGATTGAAATACCGTGCTTACGCATCTAAGTACTAATTGCGAGAGACCTATAAGGCTACTGCTGAGGAAGCAACTTCCACGTGTAAAATCGCCTTTATGTTCTGATGATATTTTTAGGTCGATAAATCTAATTTGTAAATCGATTCCGATTAAATTATTATTTTCCAAAAAAACGTGCATTCGCTAGTCCACAGCCCACGCCACATTCGGCGGGCAGGTACTACGTTACGTTGTCCTCCAAACGGCACCAAGTTAAGAATCAGGGTTTCAATGAATACTCTGTACCAATGCCAGTATTCAAACCAGCGGCGCCCGCGCGGCGGGAAGCCAGCCCTCGAGTACCACACTTATTAAATCCCCAGCTATGCCCTCGCCAATCACTCACTTCAAAACTATCTAGGTTAGCGTACACACAACTTGGCGAGTTAGATTTGAGAAAATAATGGGTTCATTTTACTGGTGATAGACTAATTAAATGAAAGTCATTTAACGGTAATATTTTACAGTTTAGTGAGGCAACACTTGGAACATTAGGGGCTAACCACGTAAAGGAATCATTAGAAATTGCTTAATATTTAACGACTAATGGCAAAAAGATATATAAATTATTGAACATAATGAGAGGGAATTCCTACGAAAGGAGTATGGGTAAAGAAAACGAGATGAAAACTTCTCGATAATACGATAGACCTGTGTTGGCATGAAGCATATGAAATCCAACTGCTCGCCCACTGCAGTGATTCGACCAACTAAATTAAGTTAGGGAGATAAACTCGAAAATACAGGTTTTAACTCTTCATATTTTCTTTGTACAATTCGTGACCACAGCAGAACTACGTAAAATCACCGATACATTTCTACACATGACAATAAAATTCGGATTAAACTTTCGTAGTTAATATATACTAAAAAAAAGGATTTTTTCCAGACTACCCTTTGCCGCGGCACGTGTGGTAGATTTAGGTGTCGCATTGAAATCTATGGGTTGTCAATGTTAACTACAGCTATAAAATTTTGAATATATTTCATTCTGAGTTTTATTTTAATATTTTTTCCTAAATTAGGATTAGAGACTGAGGAGTTATGAAGCTACATATATTACTGCAGGGAAGATACCTGAAGGAAGGAACCAGATGAGTCGCATTTAAATCCCGATCGCAGACTGATACAATTGATGGACCAAGGTTTTAAAATAATTATTATCACTCACCACATATTTATTACCGAGGATCTGGTTATCAGCAGCAGGCTGCGAACATCGTCAATGGTAAATCCTCAAATATCATATGCCTCGGAATCCCACGTCTGAAAAATAATAAATTTCTCATTAGGCAAAAACAGCAGCTGCGTGAATCGGGAGCAGTCAGCTGGCTCCTTATATTCTCTATTATTATGTATTTTCTTTTTCATGCATTATTAATATGGGATTTAAAATCAGGAAAAGATTATCTGATAACAACCTAGGTAAGGAATCGCATATGAAATCCGTAACTTTAATTGATTTAGCTTAGCTAGACAATTGATTCAAAATGATGATGTGGAAAGATAATTAATCGCCAAAGAATGATGATGTAGCTTTCTCAGATATGATGAAAGTTTAAGAGAAACTCACAGAGCTATTCGTGTTAGGCTGTCGGTACCTGTAAACATGGGCGCCCATACACGGGGGCTAGCCTTCCGAGAAAAATAAAAACGGGAAGGGAAAATTTAATTTATTTATTGTTTTTGGAGGATTAAAATAATGTTTTAGTAACAAATTTAGAAAATTGTCGTTCACCTAAGATGGTCCAAAAATGCACTCCTGAAACCTCAAATTTACTAAAATTTCCGAGAGAAGGCTCCTCGGACCCCTCCACTTCTCCCTCTTCTCGGCCTATGTCTTGGACCCCCTTGGAAAATATGTGTGTGCTCTCCAATGAATCCATGCGAAACCCCGTTAGTTGATTCAGGTAATTTTTACCTATTTCTAAATCTTGTCTAGAATTCGTCTGATCCGTATAAGCTATTTAGTCTCGAGTTTAGACACCCGAAATCGCTTTGTTAATTTGGAACATTCGACACTGGTTGCCTCGCCGAAATAGAGACGTCTTCGATCTGATAAAAACCTGACTACGAAAATATTTCAACGATCCTGTAGTTTACATCCAATGCTATATTATAAACCACTGGACCATGTTAAAACATAACGAAAGACGCTCAGAGTTGGTTACCAACAAAGGAAATACATCAGCCTTCAACTTTGGGGAAAGAATATTGGTGATAGAAAGGAAAAGAATAGCGATATTCTTTGGCGGAGATTACACGGAAAAAGAAGATTCTCAAAAACCAAAAGAACTTGAAAGCAAATAATCTTCTCATATAACTACGAGAATATTTCATTTGCCAAATACTTTGCCTTATATGACTTCTATATGACTTTTGATACCATTAAGTGTTATTTTACGTTCCAAGTTAATTATCATATTATAATCTTCACCAGGTGCTATCCGTACTTCGCACTCCTGCCTTCCCGGAAAGCACCATCGTCACCCTATGCTAAGAGGTGTTTTAGTTATGAAATATCTGATATTCGAAGATTAGCCTGAAATACACGACATTTTTTTATTCAAACTGATTATGTGGAAAGAATTAATCTCCAAAGAATTCCTACATTAAATAAAATGATACAACTTTTCATACCACGATTTCCTGAAGCGCTCAGTTTTTCAAGAACCAGAAACTGAACAACTTTGAACACTATTAAACGTCACCACTCTACAGATAACAGGGTACTGTTTCTTACAACTAATACCTCAGGTCTGGCTCCAGATCATTCACCTGAACTTATATAAAGAATCCATGTAAAGTTCATTTCTATCGCTTGCAAGCTTTCTTTTTTTTGCAAAAAATATAAATGAGAATTAATGGTCCCACAACATCGCTAACAGAGCAATAGTATAAAGAAAGTTTCACAATTTATAAGGAAACGTTTCGCCTTTCTGTCATTTTTTAAATTATTTTATTTACTCACAACTGGCTTAATTTATCCATATACCCACGAACTTTCAAAGGCTGTAATAAAAACAAAAAAATCTGATAACGTTATTAATGTTAATAAAAATGTTGTCTGGGAAGAAGTTCTTTTAATAAAGCACTGTCTGGAATTTCAAAAGTAATTTTTCTCTTTCTTAGAATGAGGCAGCAACGAGAGGGTAGTCAAGCATGCAAAATAATTCAGGGTAAAACTTTCATTCAAAACCGCTTCGTTTCCAAAACTGTAGGAACACAGAGCCACTAGCAGAGATAGAAGAGCCTCTTAGTACGTAACATTTTTTTAAGGTTTTTACCGACTACAATTTTTCGTACCAGGCGTGATTTGCTTGAGAAGCTTTATTAATGAGTGCCTATAAGTCTAAGAGTCTAAACATCACTCCCTCACCACTCCATGATGGCGAAATCATTTTATCTTTCACGATATTGTATTGATTCTTTGTTGCTGGAAACCTTTTCTTAGCTGACGAAAACTTGAATTTAATGACGTTCTTCATGACTCCACGAAATATCTTTTTAAAAATGCAATCCCTCGGTCACGATTCCAGAAAGTTACGATGTGTTGGGGATTTTGAAATTACCAAACTTAGATTGAAATTCGTCAACGTTGAATACTTATTTCTTTAAAGTAAGTAGTATGCATAACACATCACTGCCATTTCAGAATGTATGCGTGCCACCATAGAATAAGTATACTTACTCTATGGTAACACGCATAAATATGAGCAGTACCACTTACAAAATTAACAGAAAAAATCCCTATAGGCCCGGCCGGCCTAGAGACACTGGTAGATTTCGACCCCTGGTGGTTAGGAACGTCCACTAGGGAGTTTTTTAAATGGAATACGGTAATTCCACCCTGCCGAAATTAAAGAGATATTAAATCGATACGAAAGGATTTAAGTTCATTCTTTCTTAATTCTTTGATTTATTTATACACGTAGAGCAAAGTTAAAGCCAATTTAGGGTGTAATTAGCACCCTTTCTTGTAATAGGCGGCGTGGCTGCGCACGGTACCTTGCCAGTGCGAGCAGGCCCTGTATTGAATAGGGCCCCAGGCTCGCAGTGCGGCAGGCCAGCGGTGCCCAATCGGCAATTAAACACGTCCACCTCCCCTTTTTTCCATTTATTATGCGTCAACATTGCATTAGATTAAAATTAAATGAATTAATACTTTAGATTTTTATGTTTCTTGCACAGAAGGAATGGCACCGGATCAAGCCCAGGTGATGACTAAATCTGCCAAAATTATTTTTTAATCATTTTCCCCATTCATAATAACTTTCGAGTGAGTTTGACAAAAATAGTATTCCTCTTATTCTAACACGATACTATGTGGTGACTACTAAGAAAATTGCTTGCACTGCCCGACTCCGAGTTGTTAGTTCTGTGGGGACGGATAACAACGATGGGGGAAGGAGATTTAATAAAAACCCTGGAATGAAACCTTGGCTATGTCAACTACCCCATTTAATTCTGAGTGTTCAGGCTATAGTCCTTCCCTTGGACTACAACCTTGACGTGGTGGAAGGGGTTGATTGTTCCAATGACCCCTAGACCTAGACCGGCAGGGGCAAATACTATTCTAGTAATCTGGCAAGGGTGGTCCTGGAAGGCCCATCCTTGCCAGATAGGTTGATGGATAGGAGCTAGACGAATGGCTGTTACTGATGGTGTCACGTCAAAATTACCATAAGGAAACAGGGGTGGGAAGTCCTCCCAACTATCAATTACCCAGAATATGAAAGCCTTTCACAGAGAATTGAATGACTACGGGACGCCGCACATTAGGGAGGGTGTCGTGCCCGGCGGCGGTGGCGGCAAGGCCTCCACGGTCGTCATCACACGAAATCCTTGCACAACATTGTCATCAGAGGATACAAGAGTAGGAGAGAGAGGAAGAAAAAGTGGATAGCAGCGGAAAAATAGGAACTTTGAATGTAAGGACAACGATGAGGGGTGAGAAGCAAGAACATATCAAACAGGAAATGGAGAAAGGGAAAATAGATATTTTGAGGATGTGCGAGGTGAAATGGAGGGATAACGGGGACTACAGGAGTGATAGTTACAGGGTAATCTACATTGGGGAGAGGAGAGTCAACATGGGGTTGCTATGGTACTGAGTGCAAAAATGGCGGATGAGGATAGTAAACGTAGAACAGCTGTACTAGTGGTAGAAATAAAAGGAAAAAAGAAACAGGATACTATTGGTAGAAATAAAATCACGCCCGATAAATTTCGTATTGGTTCATGTGTACATGCCTGTAAGTCAAAATAGGGTGGGAGAGGTGGATTGTGTGTGGCAGCCAAACAATGACGGCGCGCCTAGCTAAGGTATTGGAAATGTTCCTGATCCTGCCATCTAATTCCTCTCTTAGCCCAGGAAAAATAAGCAAAATTTGACCCGAACCCGGAAAAAAATAATAACAAAGCCGGACCTTTTTAGCTGTATTCAGGACCCCTTTGAGATGAACATATCAAAAGTCCCAAGCTCTCCCAGGTGGGATAACGAAAATATCCTGGAAAAACCTGGAAATACTGGAATTTTCCTGGAGTTCGTGCTGTTCGGTAAGCAGAAGTGCTAGAGAGGTGTTCTTTTTTTCTGCCACTCCTGCTTTTAGTGCTCTACATTAGTGAAAGGCGTCCGGCAGCCTCCCGAGGCTCCCGTTCTGATCCTGGTCCACTATAAGGTCATCAAGTGCCACATTTTGTACTAAAATCGCCTTAAATCGATATTTTCCGGACTAATAAGCTGCGAAACGGCATTACTACAACTGGCTTCGGTGCCTGACACAAGTACAACGTTTCTGAGCACCAATAACTGCAGCTGCACCCCGAACCTGCCCGCCTACAAGATGTGAGAAGTGTTCGATCATCCACGGGCGATGCTCTGATGCCTTTAAAGGGTGCTATTCGCTCGAGTATATGTACATTCTCCTGGAGCAAGTTGTGGTTGAACTGCGACGCTTCACCTACTTTTCTATTTTGTAGTCGACAATTAGCCTAACTGCATTAAAATGTTACCGTAAAAGGTTAACTCCAAGTGAGTGATCTGTAAATAAAATATCCTCAGTCCTCCCGCTGCCTGTACCACTAGATGTCGAGAGCGCACGGTGGGGCACCCGCGCTTTCATTGTTATAAGTCAGCAACGCTTCCCCTTCCCCCTTCCCGTGGTCAGTACCGGTTCGTAAATCACTCAGTCAGTGCTCTCCAATGCAATAAGTGTTTAGCGTCGCGTTTTCAAGTTATTTTGGTGACGTGCAATGGAGTTGTTGGACGAGTGTTATCTGTGTGCTTTCGCTGGAAGCGAAGGTGGCAAAGAATCAGTGAAATGTAGTGAAAAAGGAGGACAAAAAAATTTGAATGCAAGTGAAACGAGAAAGGATGGTGCCGAGGTATTTTTTAAGGACAAGACGCTGGTGCTTTTGCATAGCGAGTGCAGAAGGGAGTAAACACGCGGACCGGTATCCCCCTCCGCGGAACTTCCAGATCATCTGAAGAGATCATCCACAGACACTCCATTTCATTTCAAAGTATATTGTATTTTTGTGCTAAAAGTGTGTACGAAAAGAACCCTGAGAGGAAACCTTGGAGTTTAGTTAGGACCGTCGAAGTGATCAAGACTATACGTACCATGAGCAGATGCAGAAAGAGGTGATAGGGATGAGTGAGGAACTGAAGTAATTCTGAGATTAAGCGTAGTGTCCGATCTAGTCGCGGCAGAAGGCAGGTATCACAGAGTCTATGTTTACTTTCAACGAATTCGTTCCTGTAAGCCGGGAATCACATCAGAACGTGGCAAGAGTCGTAATGAAGACGAGTCATAAAGTGCTGCATTTGAATTGTTATATAAGGGACTTGAGGAAAATTGCGAAGATGACAGCCAGTACAGCATGGAAGAATTGATGACAATACAGGATAAGTATTCAAAGAGTAACCGAGAAAAGTACACTGAAAAAAGGCTGAGGAGTAAACTAGAAGAAACATAAGGTGACTCAATCACCTTTACTGAACTGCCTGGACGAAGGGGTGTGATGTGTTTCACAGGGGTTGCGCAAAAAATATTAAGCACGAAACGGTACAGTGAGCGGTGCGTGGATAGCCGAAGTGAGGAAATAAGAATAGTAAAATGTGCTGCAAGCACCAAATCAAGTTACAAGCTTACGATACTTCTGTGTACCCAACACTGAAAGACAAGACTACCGGAGGTAACAACCTAACGCCAGAGCTTCTTGATATTTTTATGTCAGAGCTATTGCAAAAAAATCAAGATACTGTGAGGACATGATGTGAGGAAAAAGGCTACAGTGATTGAACATGATATAATTGTAGTAATACGTCCTCGCTCGTTCCTATCACCAATCCAAGTAGGACTCAATGTGGCCCTTCATCTTCGGTTCGTTTCAAGGTGGCTTATTGATATGCTACAAGTTAGGCATTTCAGCTTCGTATCAAGAGTGTGAAAAATATGAAGCGTGCTTATCTCTATGCTCACCTCCTTACGTGGATATAGATGCTTACATCCAATTTATTTTCCACAATGGAGATCACAATCTGCGAAGTCTTGATGGCCATGGAACAATTCATATTTTAGAAGGGATTCAGCGCAATACACCAAAGTCTGCATTGCATATAGATGTAAAAATCCTGCACCCAAATTGCAGAAATGATTGGAAATGGTTTCAGAAAAAACACAGTACACCAGTACTTTGCGCCAGATATAAACGGGCTTTTTAAGGTCACAGAAGAGAACAGGAATGAGTTGGTGATATGTGAGGACAGCTTGCACAAGGCTTTGCCTTTACATATTTTATGCTCATCGGGCATTTGGAGTGGCGCAATTCCTCAACCTGGATGGTATGGATTTATGGAAGTCGCTCATCGTAACCAACCGTATGAGGTTTCATCTGAGATCCCACTCCCCTTCATAAACATCAACCCCACAGCCATCAACACAGTTTTGTTGAATGCAGCAGACATATGTGAGAAGCGAGGACAATCCCACTGTATGGTGAGTTAATTTTTTACATTTATCACTGATCTGCTAGAACCAAATTCAGCAATTTTTCGTCAAACTTTGGAATTTAGAAATGTTATCCCTAATAGATTTTTTTTTATCTCATTGCAGGTGACTTTTAACCAAAAGCTGTATACTAAGGCATTGCCAATGGTGCTTGCCGCGTCTAGTCAAAGTACTCTAAAAATAGCAATAATTAGGTTGGGTGGTATTCATCTGTTTAAGTCATTCCTGGGTACCATGAGTGTAATTTAAAAAAATATCTTAATAAACTGTTTTTTGTAGACGATCGGGCACTTCTCGCACCTTGTAGGCGGGCAGGTTCGGGGTGCAGCTGCAGTTATTGGTGCTCAGAAACGTTGTACTTGTGTCAGGCACCGAAGCCAGTTGTAGTAATGCAGTTTCGCAGCTTATTAGTCCGGCAAATATCGATTTAAGGCGATTTAAGAACATTATGTGGCACTTGATGACCTTATAGTGGACCAGGATCAGAACGGGAGCCTCGGGAGGCTGCCGGACGCCTTTCACTAATGTAGAGCACTAAAAGCAGGAGTGGCAGAAAAAAAGAACGCCTCTCTAGCTCTTCTACTTACCGAACAGCACGAATTCCAGGAAAATTCCAGTATTTCCAGGTTTTTTCAGGATATTTTCGTTATCCCACCTGGGAGAGCTTGGGACTTTTGATATGTTCATCTCAAAGGGGTCCTGAATACAGCTAAAAAGGTCCGGCTCTGTTATTATTTTTTTCCGGGTTGAAACCTAATTTTCCTGGGCTATCTCCTCTCCTTGCGCGCCCTCTTCCACCGGCGACTTGGGTCGACGTTTCCAGAAACATTTCGCGGAGACAAACTTTTCACCGGGCGACAAGCGGCCTGCCCGGCAAACTATCCTCATTCATTCCGTCAGTACATAATTCACTCAGTAAATCGTCCAGCCCGGCCGTCGCGCTCCCAAATTTTTGCGACTGGCACGCGCTGTAAAACCTTGTATCGTTTATGAATATCGTCATTGATGGATGTCACTCCATTGGTGCTATTTTGCCTCCAGACTTCCGTAAGAGTATACTAACAATTAGAAGAGATAATGAGAGAAGTCCTAGGCAAAAAACCGTATAGAAATGGGTGACTGGAATGCAGTGGTGGGGGAAGGGAGGGATAGATTTGAAGTGGGAGAGTATGGGCTAGGGACAAGATATGACCACGGTGAGAGGGCAGATGAATTTTGTAGAAGAAATAAAGTCGAGTAACAAAAAATTGGTTTAAACATCATTCCAGGCAAAAACAATACAGGAAAATGCGGGGTGATACCGGTAGAAATGAAATTGATGACATTATGGTAAGGCTAAGGATAGCTAGCGAGTGTGAAGCTATCCAGGGGTATATGCGGACTCATATCATTACTTAGTTATTGTGAACTATGATGTTAACTTAGTTATGGTGAACTGTGATGTTAGATTCAGATGGTTGTGTAAAAATAGGAGATGGAGGAGATGGAACGTGGAAGCATTGAAAGGGTTGAAAAGGACTAAATACCAGGAGCTAGTGCAAAATAACATAGGTGTAGCAAAGCAAATAAGAACAATCGTGGGAACATGGAAGATTATAGAAACAGAAATAGTAAAAGCGGAAGGGAAAATAATAGAATTAGTGGAAACGAGGAGGGCAAAGAAGGAGTGGGTTACGAAAGAAATGATTAGGGAAGTGGAGGCAAGAAGGATGTGGAAAAACAGCGTCAACAGCGACCTAGGCAAGAGGTATTAAAAAGAATTAAACAATAAACTCAGGCGAGTAACCAATTGGGCGAAGGAAAACTGGTGTAAATTTCAGTGTGAAGAAAATGGAAAAGCTAAAAAAAAGGGGGGAAGTGGGTGCGCTATCGGGCGGTAAGATAGGGCAAACGGTACTAACAGTTAAGAACAAAACAGAGAAGATATAATCGAACAGGTAGATATCCAGGATAGGCGGAGAAAATACATTAAAGTCTATAACGCTATACACTTTCAACGATAATATACTTGTAGACCTATATGTAGAGGATGAGAGAGTAATAGATAAGGATAGCATGAGACCTGAGAAACTTGAGAGTGAAGTAGAGAGGGCATTTACGACAGATGAAGGCAAGAAAAGCCGTGGGATTAGATAACACTCCTTCGGAGTTAATGAAGAATTTAGGTAATAAGGGAAGTCGATATTTTTTCAAGCTTATTCGTTGGATCAAAGACGAAGGAGTATGACTCGAGGACTTCATGAAAACAGTCCTAATACCTATCCCGAAGAGGAAGGAAGCGTCAGAATGCGAGGAGTATGGAACACTCAGTTTAATTTCTCACGTGGCAAAGTTTTTTCTTGGAATAATTAATAAAAAAAGACTGGAGAGTAGAGAAAATTACTACTTAGGCGATGACCAGTTTGGGTTCAGGAAGGAGAGGGTAACTCGGGACGCGATTGCGGTGATGACACCACTTGTACAAAGAAACAGCATATAATCAGAATGTTTTGCTTTCTTTCTGGATTTCGAAAATGTGTTTGACAGAATAAATTGGTTATCATATAAGGCCCAGAGGGCACAGGTGAGGGTGGCTGATGGGTAGGACGTACGCGGTGATGAATAAAGAAATACAAGAGATAGATAGGGCCCTCCACGCGTAAAAATCTGAAAACTTTTCTCAGAATTTCAATAAAACCTACCTTTAGCCGGTAGATTATTTTAATAATAATTAATTCAGGTTATAAGTGCGTTCTGTGAAAAAGATTTTAGCCGAGCGGTTATTGTAGTTTCCATTCGCCGGGAAAGGATCCCACCTGAGAACATCTACGGTTCATTAACTTAAAACAGTAAATAATTATATGTATATTTTCGATTATTCTGACTGCCAAACCGTAAATCTTTATTTCAGGTAGGTTGGTTATAAGCAGGAGGCGACCACCAATTGAAGAAACTTGCGCCATTGAGAACAGGTGTTTGGGCACGTTAGGGAAGGATTAATTGGGAAACGGAGGTAAGGTGCGGGAAACCCGGCTTCAGCAGAAGCCTGCTCACAACGGAAAGCGTCAAAGGGACTAAGGTTTAAGGAGGTTCGGTGGTTTTACTCAACTTAAGGAAATTCAATTAAACTTCCTGAAAGCATTAATAATTTTGTATTAAAGCTACCTGCAAGCAAGGGATTTCTTCAAGCGCTCTGAGTAAATATCTGTTGTACATTTTTCTATATATGATATAAATAATTATACATTGAATAATTAGAAAAGGTTCTTTCTGATCAAAAAATCATTGCGTTCCCATAAGAACCCGTGAAATTTCATGCTCACTTCTCGTTAAAATATCTTAAGAAATCTGCGGCAAAAAATTCGGAAAAAAATCAGGTAGATTTAAGACTACAGTAGTGATGAAATTGGTACAGAGGCTTCCGCGGTGATTAATTGGAAAAGTATTTTCCGGGTTAAGGCCGCGTTGGTCCATTTGGGCGGACGATCAGTTGTACCTGAAGACGTGAGCTGGAATGCGCCCGAAACTGTCGTCCGCCCAAATGGACCAACACGGCCTTAACCCGGAAAATACTTTTCCTACAGTAGTAATGTTTCCACCAAGATTCATCGAATACTCTTAAGTTGAGCAAAACCACTAAAGCTCCTTAAGTCCTAATAAGTCATATGACTTAAACGTCCCAACGGACGGAGTATTGTACTTTTAGTGCTCTCCACATGGCACTCGAGTAGGAATCAGAATTACAGAGAAAATCTCCGCCACTGCCAGAATTCGAACCTGGCCCTCGGGATGGGAAGCCGGTGGGTACTCTTAAGTAGCACATGTCACTTGACCAACCTTCCAGGTGAGCAGAGCATTCATACTCCATTAATTACCCGCGCTAATTAACACGCTGGAGAGGTAATCGTGAGTCATTCGTGATTGCACATTGAAATAATTTTTCTAAGTGGAAACATTCTTGGATCACATAACACTTAAAAGCATCTGTTTATGCGTTGGAAATCACCGCACAGGCAGTAAATGAAATGATACAAGAATTATACTTTAAACATTTTCCTTTAGCTAAAGCATGTCGTGATTAGACTTTTCGGCGTGGTATTCGAAATTTAGAAGAAACTGTATTGAAATATGTTCTTTTTCGGGCATTGGACTAGGCGTGACACCATGATATTTGCTATCAGCATTTATAACAATAAGAAATGAATTATTTCGCATTTAGAAGAAAAACTGTACATACGTAATTGAATAATTTCTAAATGCATGTCATGTACTATAGGGCTCGCGCTAAAATAGTAAGATAATTGCCAAATAACGAAATCTATATGATGCAATTTTTTCAATTATATCTACGAGGGGAATAGTGAAGTAATGATTAGCACCAAGAAGTTATTATCGTAAATGGATGAAACTTAGGCAGTATCATAATTGGTCCCTAAGTGCATAATTTTGAGAAAATCACATCATTGAGTCACTTATTTTTGTTACATGTGCCAGAAATGACTAAAGTGAGATGAAGAAAAATGAGGCTCGTAGCGAGATAAAAGTTGCTGCATTTGACAAGTAATAGTGCCCGGTATGGCAATAACTTGTTCATTTTCTTATTGTTATAATAACAATATAATTAATATTAACAACAATAACAATTGTATCATTTTCTTATTCTCAACTGCACTGCACTACCCCTTTCGAGTCTCCGGCCATTATGACGGCAATGAAACCTGATGCTTGCCGGGGACTCGGAGGGGCATGTTACAACTGTAACAATTAAATAATAATACCCAGCTAAAAAATTAAACTGATAGAATATTTACTGATAAACTTGGTGTACATATATATTAGCTTCGAATCCTGGTAGTTAACGCACGAAACGGCTCTACTGATGGTCGAAGGTCCGAACCTCGCCTATACAGTGAACCCCCGCTTTACGATGGTAATCTGTTTCATAGGCCAATCGTAATGAGAATTTCATCGTCAAGTGAATCAGTATATTACCGGACGACGGATCGGTTTAACTACATCATCGCCAATTCATTCAGTGGTACAAAATACAGTATATGCACGAAATATGCTGGAATTCAATGATTTAAAATGTTATATAACCAATATTTTAACTTTAATTGAATCGTCCAAATGGGAAATTTTAAATGGCGCGCGCATAATCAGCGCGCTTTGAAATTTCTAGCATGCAGATCGTAAAGTGAATCCATTGCAAAGTGAACCCATCGTAAAGCGGTGGTTCACTGTAAGTTGAAGTGATCAGATGAAACTATTTATTTTTCAAATCTCACAGTGCAGAACAAAACATTAGTTGTCGGATTCCCGTATACATCCGATTACAATGTCCATTAGTGTTTTAATTAATGTTTAAACAACGTACTCGTAAAAACAATAACATTCAGTTTTTCAGCAAAATAACTTCATGCTCGGATTCTGTGGGTAGAAAATATAAAGGAACAACGATAACTGTTCAATTTTAATTAGTTACAATAAACTGTTTAAACAATTTATAAAGTAAAAACAATATAAATAAGAGGTATAGAAAAAATAACATCGAAGTATGATTATATGGATGTAACAACATGTGGAACAATCATTAAAGTTGAATTTTAATTTGTTACATTTAATTGCTTAAATAATTGGTCTTGTAAAAACAATAAATTCAAATATGCAGCCAAATAAACTTCAAATTCGGATTCAGCGAATCGAAAACCTTCAAGGACAACTTTCAGATATAGTAATAATGGAAATATAACAGCGGTATTAATTTTGGCCGGCTTTTTTTCAATTTGGGACCACTGTGCGCCGCCGTATGCTCTTCAGAGGCATTCGTCTCCTAACTGACAATGCACCAGCTCTCTCACACCTCAAGTTGCAGTTGACAAAGCTAGAGCATGTGGCTTTGAGATCTTACAGCATCCGCCTTATTCTCCCGGCCTCGCAATAAGTGACTTTTCCACTCGTTCCCAGAAATGAAAAAAAAATCCGTTGTGGGGTCGCGGATTTGAAAAATCAGATGAAGTCATTCGTGAAGTGGAAGAGTGGTGTAAGTAGCAATCCCCAGAATTCTACAATAACGGTGTTTGGAGGGTCAAGAAACGCTGGGAAAAATGCGTACGCCTGGATGGTCACTACGTAGAAAAGAGCTAACTAAAAATAAAACCTAACTTTCATTCAATTTTTCTAAAGGAGATAATTAAAACTTTACGATACCCACTCGTATAGATATCTCTAATGAAAATGCGCGTGCCAAGTTTCACGCAAATCCGTACATTAACGAAAATTCCTCCAACCACCTTAAGAGCACTCAAATGCTTGATCTAAATATTGTACTCGCCGTTAAACGCCAGGAGAACTACGGTTGAACCCGAGGTTTCACAGGTCCACTTTTAGAGACAGACGCAACTTTGCACTCGCTCCATATTTGTCCTCAATTGTCAATATGTATACAGTAGAGTCTTGATTTTACGTAACTCCTTGGGACCCAAAAATGGGGTGTTATGTAAAATCAAATTATGTAAAATCAAGATATTAGCGGATTTTGAAAAATATGCTAAGATTTCACAATGTATGAGAAGACAATGATGTTTAAACTATTTTCACTAAGAGATCATTATTACATACATATTACACTGTAGAAAATAAAACTATTTTAATTGTGGGAGAGATAATTACATTTTATATTATAATTATTTTGAAAGGGAAATCACCCTTCTCCGTTGTTTTGGTGGAGCTAGATCTATGAACCTTTTTATTTTATACTAATCAGGAGAATTGAATGCAAATATATAATGAAGAAAATTTCTTCTTTTTATGCTCTTCCGCCTCTAAGTAAAATGACCCCTAGATGCGGCATTGGCGGATACAGAAAGAACTCTAGGGAGCAGGGGGGGGGCCCAGTTATCGCGACGATTGTAGCCTTCAAACTGACTGCCTGGCAGCGACTCTGCTTCCCTTATATATGTAGCTCAGTTGTTTCGAGAACATAAGGTGCCAGAATGTTCGCTTCCAGACTTCCAGACACCCAAGGATGGGATTTCGGAATGCTCTGAAGACCTTTGCTGCCCAAGAAATCCCATCTTTGGGTGTAACGTGGATTACACCGATGGTTCAGTACACCGTCCGTCGGATGGGACGTTAAACCGTGGTCCCCTTGGCGCCATTCGTTAAGAGTAGGCTAATGCCGACGCCGGGTTTCTATCCACCCTCCATCTTCTGGTCCAAATCCCTAACTGATCCATTTACGATTCCCAATGGAAGCGTAAGCAGTCTTTGGGGTGGATTTCACCCCCAATTACTCATTACAATGTCATTATTCTGTTCCTACCCCTATATATAACAATTTATAATCGCAATATCCTAAAACAACTTTTAATATAACAAATAAAAATACATATAACCACCCTTGAAAAGGACATTTTAGCCCTTGCTCCATTCCCTAGCCCAGGGGTCTCCAAACTTTTCAGCCCGAGGGCCGCATTAACTATCAAACAGCAGTTCGGGGGCCGACGGGGGGGGGGGGGGGGGGGGGGGGGGGGGGGGTGGACTCGAGGTCCAAATAAAAAAAATCAAAACATGGATATTGTTTATAATTTTTTATTTAATATTATTTTATTCAGTTAGTATTTAATAACACATTGAACAAGCAGCAAACCATTTAAAAACTTCGCTACTAGATGGCATTATATCATCCATTGGCTATGCACGGAAGTAGAAAAAGTAAGCAGCGAATTAGGTTTTGCATTGTAGTGATCGGTAGGAAAACATAACGCACTACTGCGCGCCTCTATTTTAATTCGGTAAAAACATAGGTAACGTCCACGTAAGCGGCGGCCAATCTTGGCAGGATACACGAAAATTTCAGTAATTTTTTCCGTAGACAAAAATTTCTCCACGGGCCGGATGAGTGAGCCTCGTGGGCCGCATCCGGCCCGCGGGCCGTAGTTTGGAGACCCCTGCCCTAGCCTGTTAATCACTCATAAATATATAAAATAATTGCCTTAAAAATATTTTTAATTGCAGCAATGACGATAAAAGATCATTATATGAAAATTAAAACAAAAAAAACCTTGAAAAATAAAGTAAAAATAGATTCCGTGGGTGGGGATCGAACTTGAGACCTTCGCTCTAGCAGTCGACCACCTTATCCACTAGGCCACAGCCACCATTTAAGATCGCGTAAATATCAGAGCTTACATACAGTAACATGCTTTTTTACGATTTTTAAATGCTTTTTTCTCAAAAAGTTACGAGAAGTGCGTCGTCTCGCTTCGGCATATTGAATTAATAACCATTAACTACCGAATCAGAAAATTTGAGCTCGATTGGCCACCCGACGGTCGTGTCAGCAACGTGCGCAAGGGTCAAGACACTCGTGCTTACAGACGACCCTAAATCGAGCTTCATCTCGTCACTCGGAACAGCTGACAAGGTTGCTATCTCAAGGTCATAAACCATTTTTGCGTGAGCATTCCGGGATTCTGTCGCTACTATCATATCGTAAAGATGGGCAAGAATCTGCCGGATTTTGTTAAATTTTCTTTAAGTTCTATTGTTTCATTACGTATAATCGAATGGATATCTCCTCTGGGGACCAAAATAGCCTTACCTAAAATCGTTACATCGAATTTACGTAAAATCAAATAATGCTTCCATAAGAATTCTACAGGCGTCGGCCGGGACCGCTCGCTCACTTGCGTAAAATCAAATTTTACGTAAAATCAGGTTATGTAAAATCGAGATTCTACTGTACAAAGTACTGTACCATCAAGGCCTGGGGCACACTACCACGTAGAGAGCTGCTAGTCTTGCTGTCAGTCAGACATGCGGCGTAAGGATTTCTTCGAATTAACTCTTATTTTCCTACGTACGCTTGAGTTCTAACTCTTAAAGAGTCAAACACTACAATAAGAGCTACCGCCCAGTCACTCGTCAATGATTGCTGTGCAACGATACGCTAGGGGGTTCGAAACGCCAATCCGATCCTACTCAATTTTAGCAGTACATAGTAGTGGCATTACGAATATGAGAATACGTTTCCGGCGTAACTTTTTGGAATAGTTTAATATGCATATTGAAAAATCACTTGGTAAATTCCACACTTTATTTACGAAAAAACCGACCCAGGTTTCGGCAACTCAGTGCCATTTTCAAGGTATCTGATCGTGTGGTGGCCGAGTATTCAATATGCATAGTATATAGTAGGATTGATGTTGATGTGCTTTAACAGCAGAAGGTAATCTCTATTAAATATTATAATTTTAATAAAGGTTAATGAATTGGCACTGTGTTGAAAGTAATCTTATTGGAATAAATGACTTAAGTACAGGTCATTTTTCGTTATCTGTAAATTAAACATTACTTTTTCAACGGCAGCCCATTTTCTTTTTGTCACTAATATTTTCCCTATATGTATCAAACTTAGTAAAAATCATACATTTAGTATATAATAACAAACAATACATAAAAACCCGGTTTATAATCTTTGGTTTAATATTATTTCGGTATGAAAACACATGCTTGAAAATTCTCCCATCGATAACGCTCATGTCAAATAACAGACAGATGAAATATAAAAAAAACTAATTATTAATATTTAACATCAAAGTAATGTGAAAGCTACGTCATCATAAGGTTAACATTCACTAGACATAATAAAACTGGGTGAGAGTATGTTGTTTTTAAATTTTCTAGACCTAATCATTACGAGATTCGAATCGAGACTCTGACTCACGGGTCGTTCGCATATTCATTGAATTTTCAAACTCATGAGGGTAGGTGCATTGATTCAAGGTCTGCGTTCCGAATCGTCCGAGTTTCGAGGGCCATTGTGCTGGAGTTGTTGTGAAGTGAGGTTGGCCTCTCGACTACCTTTTCGAAGAGGGGAGCACTGAAGTTTCCCGAACGCATTCATCACTACAGAGGAGTCAAACAGTGATGACTCGTTCGACTAACCAGAGTGAATCCGGATTCCCTGGGACGGAAAACGACGCGGAGAGCGGAACACAGAAAAGCGTCCAATTGGGGCTAATAAGTATTACGTTAGGCGATTTTTACCACTTTTAACCCCCCCCCCTCCCCCCCCCCCCCCCCCAATGTAAGACAAAGTAAGATTTCACGAACCCTCCCCTCCCAATATTAAGTAAGTTAACAGACATTTTTGAAACCATGAGACATAGATATTAAACTATGGGGGATTCCATGTCAAAATGCGCAAAAACTGACCTCATCACGGATATCGATAATGATTTTTGATATTTCGCGATTCGTTATACGCACAACTCGCAAAACATGTGATCTTTGAAAATGCGGAATCTCCAAACTAATAAACGCAACGAATTGATAATGCTTTTTCTATAGTTAAGCATACATTCAGGAGCAACGCCACGGCGGTGATCCTGAAAAGTAATATTTTTCCTATGAAAATAATTATAAAAAGTGATAAAATTACGAATTCAGAAGTGACTTATATCTTACGTAAGCCTGTCTCAGACCCCCTCACCCCTTTACGTAAGACAACGTAAGAAAAGCCCAACTGTTTGGATTGTCAACTACCTCCCCAAAACGTCTTACGTAATACTTGAATGGCCTCAATCCAGTCACAGGCCAACGCAAAGCGAAGGTGCAGACCTACGGCCGGCAGAACGGGCGGATGAAATTTTTTTATATTTTCTGTTTTCCGCGCAGGGAATGTGACGTCAAAAACAATAGAACAGCCACATTTGCCGTGTTTACGGGAAAACAATCCAAAACCTCGGAACCGAGAAGTCCTTGAAAATAGGCTTTACATGATACATGAATTTTTTAAAATGTAATTTACAATATAAAATTTTTATTCATAAAATAATGAACTTAATTCTTGATTGCCACTCACTTCAACTCGTTTAACTCGAGTAAATTGATGACGTATCAACTAAATATTTCAAGCTTGCTCTAATGTATAATGCCATGACAGTATAAAAAGTTTACTCATAGTTGCCTATATTTTTTCAACAATTTGATACTTAATTTCCAAATTTAAATCTAAAGATAACTAAGCATTGAAAAAAATGCGACACTCCCAGTTGAAATAGCACAGATTTTTCATGAGAAGTACATTTCTGCGCCCATATGGATTAAATGTAGTTATAATGGCGTAATTTTATTGGTCTTTTTTAACTTTTACCAATCAACAGAATACCTGACCAACGATGCCTTGAAATAAGGTTTTAAGACATCATTAATTTTCCAGAATTAGGTGATTTATCGTGATACCATTCTTAGGATGTAAAATAGACCTCTAAGAAAGATATAACTATTATAAAGAATGATATATTTTCTTGGATAACTTTGGTATTTATTTTTTCAGGGCATTAAAACAGGGCTTCAAAATCAGGTGTCGTTTTTCAGTTAATCATAGTAAATGATTCTGAATGAGAATGCTCACACACACCATGCTTACTTTCCGCTTCCTATTGTTCCGCGTCTATGTGAACCCCTCCCACTTTCCCGCTCGTAACGTTTTCTGTCTTCCCCGCTCCGCTTTCCGCGTCGTATTCCGACCGCGTGAACTCAGCTCGAGTGAGTTCGAAGGAGCTCTTTCGCTCTTTCACAGAGTCAGTTGAGATATGAAAGAAGATGAGGACTTCTGCTGAGGGATGATCAATTTGAGGGTCAAGTGAGGCTAGATCGAGGGAACGGGCAAGAAGGGAGGGGTTGTGACATGGACAGTGAAAGAGGGTCGAGATAAGAATGCGTCGCAGCAAAATTTTAAAACGAAAAAAAAACTGGCAGCCGCTTGCGCGAAGCGTGACGATAAGGAGGGAAAGGCTCGCGAGGTATGGGTCGGCGAAGGAGCTGAGGGAGGGTGGGGGAGACAAAGCATGGTCGTCCACGCTGACATAACACGACTTCGAGGTGGCTGGAGCGGTGATCCTGGGTCTACCTTATGCCTTTCGCTTTCTCACGTGGGACATTCCATGTGAAATCACGGACGAGTTGCCCTCACTATCTCAGATTTGCACGAAATTTTTTGTCCTTATCCTTACAAGGCCATTAGTTTGCATACACAATTTTAATGAAAAATTGTTGAGTTTTTGTGGAGAGATTGCGGAGATGGGGGTATGAAAAATTCGACATTTGTAGAAACAAGTCCTAGAGTGTTCCCATTTTTTTCTGATTTAAGAAAACTAGAAAGTTTTGGTTTAAATCATTTTGTGCAAAGAACATTGTGCATCATATTCAGCAGTCGAATTTGAAACTTAAATTTTTTATAAATAAAAAAAAAGTTTAAAATTTAAATTTTCAAAATGTACTCCACCTTCGATCCATCTCCAATTTTAGAATCTTGCATTCCTTTGTATTGTTAAAGAGGCTGCAAGGTTTCGTCATTGAAATATTTCTTATAAGGGAGAAAAATATTTTGTTTAAGGTATGCATTTCAGGTTCTTCGAGCAACTTTGACACACCAATAGAGCAATGAGTACAAATTTTTTGACCTTCAATCACTCCTAAAACACCCCGACAACGGTTGTAAAAGGCCGCAGAGACAGGACGAAGATTTCGAGACAATGTTTTTATGCAAATTAAGCGGATTGAAGCAGTGATTTTGTTTTGCTCTGAAAGCACTGGCACGAGAGCACTGGCAGTTGGTAATGTATACAGTTGTAAATCTACTCTTAAAACCTATCTGGTAACAATCATTTAAATAATCAAAATGACATAGTAGATTCGCATCAAGCTCCCGGCCAACGTGCGACCTCCCGATCAGATTCACCCACATCAGCCGCCAGATTTAGGCAGTTGCACCACCATTACATATACCCAACTGTGACGTAACTGTTATTCATGATTTAAAATGACTTTTTTTTAAATAACACTTCTACCTTACGTCAAAAGTATATTATAGTGCATTTCTCACTCCATTGGCAAGTAACGAAAGGCCTAACTGCTACTCAACCAGAAGGGAGTGGACACGGTGAAGTTCATGCCATAAACAAATTTTTTCTCCCTAATAAGAAATATTTCAATGACGAAACTTTGGAGCCCCTTAACAATACAAAGGACTACAAGATTCTAAAATTTGAGATGGATCGGAGGTGGAGTACATATTGAAAATTTAATTTTAAACTTTCAAATGTTTTTTTTATTTTAAAAAAATTTAAAGTTTCACATTTGACTGCTGAATACGAAGCACTAATGTTTTTTGGACAAAATAATTCTTACCGGAACTTTCTAGCTTTCTTAGATCAGAAAAAATGGGAAAAAACTGGGACTTGTTTTTACAAATGCCGAATTTTTTATACCATCATCTCAGCAATCTCTCCGCAAAAACTCAACATTTTTCATAAAAATTGTGTATGCAAACTAATGGCCTAATAAGGATAACATACAAAATATTTCGCGCAAATCTGAGATGGTGAGGGCATTTTTGTCGGAGTTTTGGTATGGAATGACTCACCTGTATACGCGTTTTATTTCATAGATTTAGTTTGAGCGAGATTTTTCTCAAGTAGCAATTAGCATAATATTCGCATTTTATTTTGAGGTTGCTGAAGCGGTAATCGTTGGCCATTGAGTGCAAAACTTTCTCCGGCCACATTAAATTTCAGTAGTCCCTCCATTTATGCGGTGGAACTCACAATATATGCAGAATTGGAAATTACACAAGAATTATGTTTTACATTTTTTACCTCAAGTATAGCATGTTATGAAATGAACATTCGGCACGGTATTAAACATTTAGGCGAAAAGATATGTTTAACTATGCTTTTTCGGAAATTTGACTTTGTATGAAGCCTTGCTTTTTGTTAGCAACCATAATAATGACGAATGCATGATAAAAAATGTATCATTTCGCGTTTTGAAGAAAATATGTACATGTTAAATTGAAAACCAAATTATAAAATAAGTTTATTTTTATCTTCATCTACAGGTAGACTTGGCTAATAAGAACACGTTAAGTTCCACAAAAATCTGTATGTTTTCAGATATAACTCCAACAACCTTAATTTGAGAGGACGGGAAAGTGTCAGCATTGCATTTCATGCCTATGTTTACGATCATAGCTGCATCAAAATAGACTAATATTGCTCGCAACCCATTGCAGAGGCCCATCTAAACAATTGGATTAAAAGCAATAGAAAGTTCGGAAGTTTATGACAACTGATTATGCATTTTGAGGTTGGCAATGACGGAATGAAAATTTGCGACCTTGGGAAATCAAACGCAGAAATTACCTGCCTTACTCTTCCGTGCAGAGCTATTTTGATGATGAGACTCTTCCACTGAAAAAGGTCTTCTGCGCAACTGCCACCATGTATTACCACCACTGTACGTGGGACACGTGCGAAGGCGAGAATAGTAGACAAATGTGTTTTTTTTATAACAAGCATTCATTGTCTAGATTCGACTGGAGTTTCCATATTTATCGGAAAATGAAAACTCATACGCGGTAGAAATAAAAGAAACATGCTGCAGACCTCATCAGCGAAATCGAGTCAAGACTATAAAACCAATTGCATATTCTGAAGGATTCGTTTTCCCATTCGTTTATCACAGATGCAGCCGTCGAAACGTTGGAAACAACAGCTTTCTTGAACCAATGGGAAATCCGAGAAAACATCATAAAATTGAATACCTATTCCTTATCTATTTTAATATTTATTTCCAGACCATGTTTCAGCAACTGATTCACGTTGAATATGGCTACCAGATGCTGGAACCATGGTTGAAAATAAGTTGAAGTGCGGGTAATTACAAAGCTATTGATTTTGTGAGGTATGAAGACAATAAGCAGCACAATACTCGAATTTCAATTGAATTTATCCTGGACGATACAAAGCAATAAAGTAAGTGCATTACAGAAAAATTATTTGGCAGCTGAGGAGGCATTAGATTCATGAAGTTAGGCCATAGCTCAAAGAAAAGACGCGAAGAAAGCATAGTCGAACTAAAGAGGTATAGCTATTCGGAGTTCGTCGTTGTGTGGCTCATGTGGAAAAAATTCCATCGCCTCCAACACGCGTTACGCGACCGAATTGAGGGTAAGTCACAAATACAATTGAAAGCCTAAAAAGGACCGATCACCAAAACTCTCCCGTCACACATGATCAGACTCACCATAATCATGCTGAAATGTTGATGGCTCCCATGGAACATTCTGCCGGTCGTAATGTAACCCTCATTTCAGCTTTTCCATATCCAACTACAGCTCCCTGAGAATTTGGAATGAGAGGTAAAATTGAGACCTCAAGGGTGAGATGATAAATGAGTTGAAACAACGTAATCCTACCTAGTCCATAAGGCCAAATCCGGAACAATATCTTTCCACAAGGACAGAGAATGCAACGGCAATAATTATAAACAGGTACATATCTATCAAATAGAAAATATCGCTCTAGATGTGATAACAAGTAGAAGTGAGAAAACAAAGGTTGATTAGCTCTTAATCACTATTGAAATATATCTTTCTTCGAATATCACTGAATTACCTTTAGTTTGTTCTCCCATCTTCCACACGGGGTGTGCTTCCACGCAAAACTACCATACGACTGAATGATTAGTTGGGAGGTCCCATTGGTGGCGCGCCGGTCGTTTCCACTACGTGCATGCGGTGGGAGGGGTAAGTTTGGCAGAGCGTAGTCTGCCCCACAGTCATATGGGATAAATAGTCATTTCACTTCGTCTCAGGATGGAAACCAGCCTAAAAAGCACGGGTTTCCAAACTTTTTTTTCAAATTGCCCCATTCACCTTAGTTCAAAATACTATTTCCCTTCTCAGCATAAATTCCCTTGACTGATGTTCCTCCCCTTCCAGTAGTCCCCAACCGTAAATCCGATTAGGGACAATTTTATCTCCGAAATATTTTCCTGGGAGGAATGCCATCACGTCACATATTAGTGAATGCAATGACGCATATCCAAGGGAGACTAATTTGGTGGTTTCGTAAATTCGTCCACCTCTGCCAGGATTCGAACCGGATTTTATTGTTTTATGATAATTTAATTCCGCAAATGAAAATGCGCATGTTTGAGAACAGTTTTAACGTGCAGCTTTCAATAAACGTTATTGAACACCACAGAGTAAACTAAATCGAACTACAATATTATAGCTTTTACATAATCTATAGAAGCTCACATTTTCCTGAATAGTGGTCCCTTTTCCTCATTAAACTCCCCCCCTAGACTCCCACCTAGAGGGAAATCCCCCACTTATTGAGAACCCTTGCTTAAGGGGGAGTATGAGTGAGGAGTTGAAGGCTCATAGACAAAACGAGCACACACAGGGATATTTCGAAAACGCAGGGAGCTATTTTTACGATGGCAGGGCCCTTTATAGAGAGGTCGTCTTTGTAGAGAGGCTTGGGGGAGGCGGAACAGATCATAAATGTAATGAAGGGACTGCGGCTTGCAATACTACGAACAGTGCTCCCGATGAAGACTCCTACTTGCGACGAACCATTGGAGATCATCAAACTCCAAGAGGCCGCAATTCTGATCGCAGAGGCCGTGAATGTAAATGCAACGCCTAAGGCAGCACCCCAAGAGTAGAATGCAAAAATTATTTATTTGTTTCTTTTTATTGATTAAAAATACCCAAACTAGTAACTAAGGCCTTTACATTAGCTCGCAAATAGAATAAACTATACGAATATGGTAACAGTTAATGCAGGAACAACATCATTCAGACATCAATATTAAATAAGTAACAAAGCAAGTGTGAAGCGAGAACAAAAGAATGTTTATCAGTGCGTTACAGCTGGGAGGTAAAGATATTGTGTGAGGAGAAAAGTTCAAGGGTAAAAGTGCTGGTCCGAGCTATTTTCAAAGTGTGGGAAAAACTTTATTTGGCCTCTCCTAATGAAGTATTTATTTCACGGTTGTTATTTTCTCAAGCTGCTCCTAAATTTGTGGGATATTCTGGGGTTTCTAAGCGATCTTCTTAACATCATACTCTCATTTCCAGCCAGAAACTCAATTTTTCATCTACAGGTTGTCTCCAAGATTCGAATTTTGCGAGGTGTTAATAGTGATTAATTTTTTATACTAATTTCTTGTGGGTGGGTGTGATTTCAACCATAAATTTTTGTGCAGTTGTAGACAGTTCCTTTTATTGGGCCGATGACTAGAATGCTAATTTGAAAGAAAATTTTTATTCCGAATTTTTTATTGTGCTTTTTAGTGAAATTCACTTAGAGTGTCAATCATGATTTTTATCTCTGTCTAATGAAAGAAAAAGAGAGAGAGAGCAAAAGTTTGTAGCCACATATTCCAGGCATCCCAACACTTATCAATACATAGGTTTCAAGAGGTGCTTTTGCTCGGATCTCATTTTTCTGAATTAAAATGTGCTACAATGCTGCTGATTTGAGTGAACTCACATTTTGCAAAATATTGTAATATTATGAATATGGCTCGGGCCCGCCTATTCGGGCCACCTGCGAGGCAGGGAGAGGATTAGTCGGGAAGGGAGAACCATAGAAGAGTTGAAGTTCATTCAAGGATTTTGGCATTTAAAAATCAAAACATAAACGGAAAATAATACACACTCTTGTCCGTAATTCTGACGTCAAAGGGGGCCCATGGGCATTTAGAATGATACTCTGCTGTTTCTATGTTTTGGCCATTAGAGTCTTGCCCTGAATTCCTTTAAGGTCCCGAGTGTCCCCGAGAAAAGTTCAAATTTTCCGCCACATAATTAACTAGGACAACTTATTCATTCGGCATCTTCTCGCCCTTTCATCCCTAATATGGAGCATTTGCAAGGCATGAAATAGTACTTCATAAAAGTAATTTTTGGAATTCAGCGATAACGAATACAAGTGGCGTGCACCTTACGCCCACTTGACGTAACTTTTACTCTTGGCAGGCGTATAATACTTACATTTTTGACGAAGTAAATGACTCGTCTACGGTAAATGTTTTTACTGCCAGTTATGCCAAAGCGTTTTGTAATCAATTGGCAAAACCAGCAATACCGCCATACCACACAGAAACCTTAAATTGATGGTGTTTCCTGTTGTCGCTATTACCACTACTGACGCTACTGCCAGGTGGGCGACAGCCCCATTAACCCAATGCGTATAGGGTTCTTTACGTACTAAGTGTATACAGGGCCACTATTGGTTTCTGTACTTACATCAACGCCACAGGCCCAGAAGCAACCGAAAAAGGTCTTGATGCCGTTAGGTTTGAATGGCTAGACCGGCGCAAATCTTTTCCTCCATTTTTCTATGGTTGATTACTTTTATTTAATAAAAGTATACACTCATTTGAAATAAATAAATAATTTGATAATAATTGTCTTCCTATAATGAATGACATTAGAAGCTTACGAATTATTTTAACATGAATAATAGGTGATAAAGTATCGGGTTGATGGGTAGGCTTGATTTTTGGATTCCCATCCTGAGATTCGAATCTCCACAGTGGCGGAGATTTTACTTAAGAATCCTAATCCTTACTAGCGTGTCTTTCAGAGACCGCTTCAAGCACAGTACTCTGTCCCTTGGATGGGAGGCCAAACTGTGTAAACCCTAGGTGTCTCTCATGGGGGGCAGGCAAACTCTAACGAAGGGTTTCTCTCTAAGCTTCATCCATTCCTCAAATAATCCTCCCCTTACCAACCTAACCACATATTTATGGTGAAGACGACCTTTAGTCGTCGGTTGTCTCACCAAAATCCAACCAATAAATGGTGCCTTAACTGCTCTGATCTTTAAAAGCCAAAGTTTTTTGATCCAATGTAAAAAATTACTAAGGTTAATAGCTAAAGAAGGATATCCAACGATAAACAATACTTATCAGGAGACGGAAGACCAGCACCAGAAATAAAACAATGATAAAGATTGCAGGGACAAGTAATAGCATTGAAAACGTCTATAAACTAACCCTATTGGTATTGAGAATTGATTGAGATTGGATTGAGAAACAGAGATGATGAAAATGGCACTGAATCGTATCGACTAACTATTCAACCTAAAACGAAGGACTTAAATAAGTGTAGGTACTCTATCGGGTGATTGATAGACTTTTCAACAACCCCTACCCTAGCTTTCCAATTTATGGCTAATATTTTCACTTTCCTGTGCATTACTTGCTCGCCATCAAAGCCGCGATCACGGTTCGCCATAACGCGTGCGCTCGCGTTATCGTTAATTTTCAAATGCGCGCACGAGAGCAAAAACGCGATAGTCATTCTTAAAATGTTGTTAGGTGCTTAAAAGCACTAGTTTTAATCGGTGGAGTGTGTTCTTAGGACAGTAATTGTGAGCATTGCACTTCTAAAGCGGTCTGCGTTTGGATAACGATAACGACAAGGCGAAAGAAGAAACCTTGATCTCCGATCTCAAAAGTTCCTCATACCATCGATGCACTTCTTCTTATGTTACCAGAGCCACGGTCTGCCACGATGGAAACACCAGTTCTCACTCAGTAACCAAAGTTAGGCATCGTTGGACTAGGCTCAATTTCGGATGGGTGATATTCTTATTCATTCGAGAGCTGTTACTCCTGTCCACAAGTGGTAAATAGTGAGTGTGAAAATTACCTCAGCTGTCGATGCACGTCAAACCGAAGTACTTATTCCGTCCAACATTCTCATCAACCTCCTTCCTCTTACGACTTCTCCCCTCCATCACCCAACATGCCGTCACTTATTATAGGATTGGAATTTTTTTTATAACAATGGGAATATTCCATTACGTTAGATCTTCGTCCTATGATTATATGCCCTCTCTAATTAAAAAGTCCTCTTACCACCTTTTCTGCCTTTTCCAGATCTACTCCACTAAATGGCTTTCTTCACTCATCATATACTTCCTCGTTCATCTCTCTCGCTACCCATCTCACCCTCTCCATTCTTCTCCACATCTCAAATTACTGTAGTCAGCGTACATTCTCTTTCCGCAGTGATTAAATTTACAACCCATACAGAACCACAGTTTTGTACAGTTACAGTTTTTACAATTTATTTATCCCTCTCCTCTGAACCTCCATCACCGATTCCCGTGCCCACTTGGCTAGAGAAATCCTGTATCTATGAACACTGAAATCCCTTGCCTACAAAATACTGACCAGGTGTGTTCATTGTTCCATCTGCCCTATTTTACGCCCTCCCACCATTGATCTGTTTTCTACACCATGCTTCCCTGGCTTTCTGTGTTTCTCGCTTAAAATTTTCCGTAAATTTTACATTATTTTTCCTATCTCTGTGTTAACGTACTTCCGTTTAATTTTATCTCACATCTTCATTCTTCCCTCGCGATTCTCGGTTTTATAATTTTTGTTGGACTTTATAATTTACTCTCACTGTTATTCATGTTCGTCCCTCAATTCCTTTTTTCAGACTATTTTAGACCATTCATTTTCTTCTGATGTCGCTCCTTTATCCTCACCCAAGACTTTACCTGCTTGCTCCTGATACTTCTTCGCCAGTCAAAGCTTCTCATATTTTTTTAAAACATGTTAAATAAAAGACTTGGATATATTCAACACTTTTTTCTATTCAAAGTTGTAGTTCTACTCCAGGCACAATATGTTTAATACAATTCTTGGTTCTATTCCATGCTCTAAAATTGTGGAATAATACCAAGTCTTTTATTTAACACATTTGAAGTAAAAGTATTCCATAAAGTGACACCTAAGGCATTCTCAAATGCTCCTTACACTCGTATATTTACCAAAAAATTCCATTATCGCCAAGTTATGGTCTGCGCTTGCATCAGCCCCTGGAGAAATATGTGAGTTCTTATCATTTTTTCCTGAATGTGCCTATTCGTAATATATTCTAACTGGAACCTTTCTGTATTTCCCGGTTTTTCCCATGTGCACTATAACACATAACATGATGTTTGAGACATATTAGTGCGATCACTACTATGTTTATTCCTAGATATTCCACATATTGAACAAAGTGCTCGGGAGACCATGTTTTAGCTACTCCAAACTCAACACAAGTTAGCTAGGTTTAGACCAGAATAATTTGACTGTATGTATCCTGTAAGGTATGTTATTTCATGAACTCTATAAAATAGCGAGTTCGGCAAAATTTTTCTCTATGAGTTTTCTCACCTTGATTTTTTGAGGCTTGTCTGTCGACGACATGGAAAATTCTCAGAAAATACTTCCTTATTTCTTTCTCTCAGTAAATGCGATACAAAGAACTTAGGATTGAGGCAACGAGACTATATTTAGCTCTGGACCGGAACGAAGCTCAGCGGTATTTAAGTGCGTACTACCGCAACGTGGAGTGTGAGTCTTCTTCGCCTCGTCGATCGATGACAGCTAGTTACCTACTACAAATAAGTTCGCCGACAACTCGATTTGAATAGCTTTTCCAGATATAGCAAAAATAATCGATCGTTAAATAATATTTGCATAATCGATTTATAAAATATTCGAACCACAGGATTTACCACTGAGTCTCAAAATACAAATGTTGACACAAACATATAATGTTAGTCGTGATGTGGTCATCATTAGACTATTTGCTAGGACTCATTACCCAGACTTGTTAGGAAGCTAAGAATAAAATTACAAGAAAGGACTCCTCATGGGATTTAAACCAATTTTTGATACTAAAACGTACTACTAGTATTGTTTCAGAGGTGACGAAATACTAATAGCTATATGGTGAAAAATCCTATTTCTTTTTGACTTTAATCTTGGCTGGACAATGAAACTTACCGCTGTAAGAATTGCGGGGAATCCCGAAACCTGCATTACTACTCATTAATCACATTAAATCCACCTGATATGTATGGAAAGATGTTTGAGCAGTGACATAAAACTTAATAGCATTATTCCAGGATAAGATAATCTGAGTTCAATATTTTCCTTAATGGGGTTGAATTCCAATCAATTTATACATTTATTGCGTATATTTCAATTATCATTCCAACAAGCGTACTCAACTACAACAAATGAAGTAATTACTGCCAGTGCATTGAAAATCATCCATACAATGATATATTTACGAGAATAAAAACTGAAAAATGTCAACCTGATACTCATCGATAAGTTGGCGCAAGAATTCAAAATGCTACAACAATGCTACATGAGGTACAGTTTGGCTTTCGCGGGAATAAAACATTTACGTTATAACGTCACAGTTCTCGAAAAATTTCCTGGCGCTGCGCAGTGGAGGATTTTGGGACATGGGTTACGAAACTTTCAAAATCCAGCGAAACGGGAGAGGAAGTATGCTTAGTGTGGAGGGTCAGTCAGAAAACCTAATTGGTGTCAACTCAAGCGTTTCGAAAAGTGGGATTACTCACTACTACTTGCGGTCCCGTTTCGACCCGTCACACAATCAGACCTCAAGGTAGGGTCCATGGTAAAGTCGTAGCGTTGATTCAACCACTTGCCTATTAGCCTTGCGTTTGTATGCTTTATGCTTTTTTCGCTGAGTAATAGTTTGCTTCCCCTGCCTCAATCATTCTCGTTTTCCTTCCTCTCTTCCCCTCCGTCCTATCGCATCTCATTCCCCTCTTCTACCTCCCCTCCTTTTCTCGCAGGTCTGCACCTGAAACATTTGCGATAGCTATACCAAGGTTGTTATTCCCTTTCTTAATCAAAAATTAATTTAAAAACTGCTTGATCATATGAAAGGCCTTCTTTCTGAGTGAATAGCGAGATTATAGTAAAATCCTTCCAATTCTTCGCATAAGTTCATGGGAAGCCACGCTGATATTTTTAGTATCAACTTAAATACCCAGAAAAGTTGGGTCCATAGGTAATTCGGCTGTGCATAGAACGTGGTTTGATGCTTTTGATCTAAGCGCCCAACACCCGCCTTGACTTGGCGCAGGGTCTTGTGCTCTTGAGGAAAGGGGAGATAGGGACTATTGGGCCCCTGAGCAATCAATACGCTTTCCGGTGGCAATAAGGCAGTCTCCTGGCTTAAAGGCGTCAAAAATACACCCACCGTTCAATAGATTTTTCTGAGCACACCTTGAGTAATCAAATTTCAGGTTTCCACCAACATGCCCTGCGGTTATATGCTTTTTTTTCCAAGGGTCAAACGCGTGCCCTTCTCCCTCTACTCTATCCCTCCTCACCTAGTAGGATAATCGGGTTGAAATGCTTAATATAATATGGATTGAACAACTGGTATCCCAGTACGGTAGACATATATTTCTATCAACATTTACGTCGATATTTCTCCTTAATACATCCTTTGTTGCCTAAGCGTAATTTTTTTCCAGACTTTTGTCCAATCTGAACTCTAAGTAACGGAGTTTACACAACGCTTATGCCCTATGCGAGACGCGAACTAAGAAAAAAAATGAAATTGCAAATTTGACGCGTATCTTACCGGAGTAAGCCAACCCGCAACCGAAACTCGTAATATTCATCACTGAATACGGAGACTAGATGCTGGGGAATTAAAAAAGTAATTGATAGACAAGGAGCTAAAGCTAAGTAGAAAAACAATACAATTTAAATAATTAGGATTGAATAAGACTTCTAACACTTATTAATTAAACCTATACTTTCGATGAATAGACAACTCGCATCCATAGAGTCACTTAACTTCACTCTGAGAGTCCTTATTATGAAACATACAGAGCTGAACACACGCATCAAGGTTTTTCTTAAAATAGAAGTTAATTTCCGCTTCACGAGGGAGTAGGAGATCACTTTTTTCGACAGCTATTCGTACAACACAATTCCTATCAAACGTATAAAGACGACCGCAAGTTGGGGAGACTTTAAGGGTTTAATGTACGAACGGCAGCAACTCTACATCCATGTCTATCGTTTCACCGTCAAACATGGAAATAATACTTGTGGGGGAAGGGAGAGAGAACTGGAGCCTGCGGCCCTGTTCACAGCATCTGAAGCACTAACTAGTCCCCCACAAGGAGTGACGAGACGGAGCTTTGAGGAATGCATGTCGAATTGCATGAGGTGGTGGAGGAATCCCCCAACGCTTCTTCGCTAAACGAGCTAATGTGCTAAATTGAATAACACTGGCCGTTTTGTGCAAGGCTGCAAAACGCCATAAGCCGCAGATAGTCGGTCTCCTAAAGTGCCCTAATGGCATTAGTCGTCATTGCTCCGGGTTTAAAGCGAATGCACCTCAAGGAGAAGGATGAATTACTGAAGACGGTGGAAAAAAGAAGAAAAAAAACGACGAAGACGGAGGGTCAGAAAACTTTTTTTCCAAAGCTGCGCACGAAGACGTGTCGGTGACAACAGGATATGGGCAAAGCACCTTCAATATTTCTCCCGCTCTCTCTCTCTGTCTCGCCACTGATTGTAAATAAGATAGCATAAAAGTGCGTGAGCTGAATGCATTGTATGAAGAAAAGAAAACTTGAGTACGTGAGAGATTTTGGAGAAGGGAAACCGAAAACGAGTATGTTCAATGACATGACATAGAGGATGTAAGGGTGTGAGGTCTCTTAAGTACTTATTTTAATCCCATTAGCCAGCAAGGAATCCATAATACCTCGCTATTAACTACATAGAGATCGATATTGGACGTTATAATTTTGGAAAACATTTATTAATCCATTCATTAAGAAAATTCATCATCCATTTGTAGCACTAGTAGCAAAACAATGCGCTTTGGAAGTCTTAGCTATTTAATCCTGCTACTTACGAAATAAGCTCATGAAATGAACTTTATCACGGAATAAATTCCAGCAGTAACATAAAAGAATAGGTTACTGAATAATCACGAAATTGGATGAATTCTACCGTGGATTTCAGCAATAAGGCTCTTGAGAGAGTAAAAAAATGCTGTCATCAAACAAAAGTAACGAAAACATCGACATGTCTAATAAACGATCAGCGGATGTGTGACGAATTCTATTTATCAAATCATTTAAATGAGCTGTTAATCATGTCCGTTACCTCTGAGGGAAAAACGTTACCATCTACCTATTACCATAATCTGCAATAAAATGGAACTTTTAGCATTTGGATGGAAAAGAGGGATGGCTGGAACAAATGTGATGGGCTAAAAGGTGGTTGTCCTTGGGAAGTATTAGTAATGTAATATTTAATACCTATACGAGAAAAACCTGTATCGGAGGAAGAAAGGCGAGTCTTCAGGAGTAGCAGATACACCAAACCCCTCACCAACCCTGAAGTGGAAGGGTCGGTCTCAAAAATGTTAAATAATTGAAAGTCCCTTTATAAAATTACGAGTAATCACGAAGGATAGCTGATTGTTACCTAAGGACTGGTAATTTAAGTGGACGAGTGCATGAAATTAAAGAACCCATCTTGTTTGAACTCACCTCAAACGTTTTACGATGTTGCAACTTCCATCATGAAAATGCCTAGGCGGGTAGGCGAAAATGGAATCCGAAGACTGGAAATAAATACCTCTGCCGAGTTAGAGAGTTTTTGTTTCACATTGTAGCTATTTTCTTACAAAAAAAACTTAAAAAGGTAACATACTTGTGTAATTATCCAATCAAGTAGCCCTACGGTACTATTCAAGCAAGAAATGTCAAATAACCGCGAGCTTCAGAAAACAAGCAACATATGTTGCTTGTTTCATATGATTAATTACCAATAGGAGAGCATACGTTTTGTGGCTACCCCTAAGTCTGATAGTTCTGTTTAGCAGCTTCGAAACATAATCGCATTCCTAATAAATTAAACACCCAGAGTAAATTATAACTCGAATAAGAATGTACAATAAATATCTAAATTGTACCAAATTTAATGTATCTAAACAAATATGATAAAAATAAAAAATATTGATTGATTGAACTGTCCGGACAAAGTTTCTCGTATTTTGGGTAAAAAATATTTAACCCTCTGCCTGTTAAAAAGCAATAGCCTGTATTATTTCTTAAAAGGTGTGTCAAATTGGCTGCTGATCTGTATAGACATAAAAAGCATAGTTTTCCAGAATATTCGTAATGAAAATGCTGGTATATTATGTTTTTTTATGTCCCAAGACATGGATAAATCTTTTGATAGTAACCTCACTACATGTCTTTCATTCGGTGTTACCTAAAACTCCTTTCTTAAAATTTCTTTCAGCGTCTCATGTTCTCTCTCCTTAACTGCTATACCACATTTGTTTAAAGAGCGCTACTGAGAGCAGTCATAATCTCAAGCATGTGGAGCTTTAAAAACATTTTTTTAACAGATTAATTTCAAATGGGATTTTTCCTAACACATTCTTCTTTAAAGCCTACTACACAACTATTGTGGGATCCGAGAATTGATGTTTTGCCTCCTAAGTATGAAAAATTATGATGAAATTTAATGTTGTTGGTGATGAGAAATTAGGTGATGGCATATCTCGTTAGTGTTAAATAGAGGTTAAAATCAAGGTTGGTGTTTCTGACACTCAGAATGTTCAAAATCGTAATAGGCTTAATGCTCTCTTTGAAAGGCTTAATCACTTCGTTCTCCCCTCAATATTAATCATATTGTCATTTTCAAAGCCATTTTCGTTCGATTTACTCTTTCTTTTTCTCTAATAAATCAATCATTAGACTCGGGAACATTAATATAAACAAAAATCACAAAAAGGTTAATTAATAAGAGATTTTTTTCGATAAAACTGACGAAAGCAAGAGAAGTCTAAATTTATGACCACTTCTAACATGACCCGTAGTCAGTGGGATAATAACCGACAAGCCAGGTGAGAAATAGTTAATTGATGAAAAGGAACACGGTGGTACATATTGGGTTTAATAAGAAAAGAAACGGAAAATTTGGCCATATTTTTGTTTCACGAGGGTTAGGGTGAATTGTTGGGGACCTACCTCTTTGTTAGGTGTCGTTCAACTTCGGTTGGTTGAATTCTTTTGTGCGTGTCACATAATAATATATATATGTCAGGTTTCTCATCTTTTTAACCGTAATTAGGTACATCTGCTCATTCTATGAATTTTCACAGGGGAAAAAGGAGGGAACACATGTTCCCTCCTTTAAAGCACAAAGTTATAGCCATGAAAAGAGAATGAAAGTTTAAAAAGAGATCTATGAAACGTGATAGCTTCCTTATCCATTATTAATTCTTCTTTTATACGCTCTTTCGATAGGAATTGATCCTTTATAGTGACAAAGGTTCACTCCGAACTAAGATCTGAGAATACTGAGGAGTACAAACCATCGAAATTTTAATTCATCGTCAATTTACTTTATAATGAATCCCCTTTTGATATCTTAGATACATTATGACCAGTTTTATAAAACAAAAAAGTCTACTAAGATATTTATCTTAATTACTATTCCATATCTCGTATTTAATGTAAAAATGTATTTCTGATGTTATTCGAACGGTTAAGTTTTCCATGAAAATTTGGAATAACACTGACATCTGTGTATGCCATCTTTTCACAGCGCCAAATATCATTCGGTCCCTGCTCATGAAATATTCCTACAATACTGTATACCGCAGCAACTTTTTTTCGACCGATGAGCCGATCGATGAAAGTTTAAGTCGTCAGGCCAAAATTATACTGGAGGGATATTACAAAAAATATGTATTTTCGCCCCTGAAAATACATATTTTTTGTAATATCCCTCCAGTATAATACGAGACGTCCGAGTATGCGTCTTCAGCCTCCGAAGAATGGCATTTACAGCGCTTAAAATAAGTACAGGGGTTATGGTAAAAGATTTTGAACAACGCTGTATAGTAAAGGAAATCTCAAACTACTTATTTTGGAGTTCAGTAGTGGCTGAACTATATATCAGCAATCGACGGCTGGATTGATATACTCTCGCATTCATGAAGAAAGAAAAAAAACTTACATTTAGCTCAAGTAACCCAAGAATACCCCCAGAAAATGGGAATTGTTACTTTTCTTTAGATATTTGAGCTCAGAGACCGGCGTGGACTTCAAGTAACCAACCCAGCTCAGTAGTATTCCGTAGTAAGATCACAGTTGCATTCCGAGAATTTGACAGGTAAATGATGTTCCGGATTGGCAGTGAGAAAGCTACCTACGGGAAATCTCCATATTACAATACAGTGGAGCAGTAGCTCACCATCTCTTCTCTTTCGCACTATGTTTTTATAAAATGGCGATAATGTTGGGTCCCCTTTTATAACAAATTCTCCGGAGGTTGAACTATCACCCACTGGAATCTCACTACCCGGCAGTGTTATTTTCAAGAATAAATACGCTTGACTGTGGAAATTATGGTTGGAAGACGATGCGAATAAAACCAGGTGGACGAATAGATAATCTGGAGGTGAATATTTAAACAATTTTCATGGATTTTTTTAAATTGCATTGAAAAAAATCGGAATTAAGATAAGAATAATAGGCAACGAATTATGATGAGGGTAAAAAAATATGACAAGCTTAAATGAGGACTTTTTTCCAAGTACATGCAAGAAATTCCGGGAGAGTGCCCTTCGAAACGAATGGAGATCAGCTACAGTGTTCCAAGGAGCGCCAAGAAACCTATTTCTTAGAGGTAGAATACTTATGACAGTGAAAAGCAAAGACGTTTTAAATTAGACGCAAAGTAAATCATACTTGATAAGAGTCTCGGCTTGAGAATAAAGCGCTTTCTGAAACAAAAAGAAAACTTATCCTGGCGGAAATGGAAACAATCAGGAGCGTACAGAAGTAGCCAGCATTTTGATAAAGCAATGAATTTTGTATGAAAAAGGTGTCTGTGAAAGAATAATGGATGAGATAAAGATTGCCTCCAGAGAGTATATTTTTGTAAGGAGTTCTAAAACTTTTGTGTAGAGAGAGGACGTATTCATAAGCTAATCTACAACACCAACAGAGTAAGACACTAATCCATCGTAACACATCACTTTTGTACTTTCCTTCTCCCAATTCCTTTTCTTTATTCTATCCCTTCTTCACCACCGATGTCTTAGTACCCCGCACCACACGCCCTTACGGCAGCCAGCGGTGTAGTGTGTAGATTTATAAGTATGCTGATGCAAATAGGTTCGCTCCAGGATCTGTGACTTTCGATGCTTCATCAAAAGGGAGAAGGGATATTAGAGCTGCTCAAAATCCACAGGGTTAAAAGCGGTATCGTCATCAGTAATCACCAAATCGAAGATTGGTTTAAGAGGAGATTTAATATGGATAGTTAATTAAAATAGCGGTGGATCACCGGAAAGAATGTCTGATCAAATTTTCGAAGACGTCAGCGCCAAGTCAATGAGGCCAAATTTCATGAAGGTAAAACTGGTGAGGTGAGGAATAGATCATGATGTTCAAAAACACACGTTGATTGCACTAAAAAAATACATCTTCATCAGCAGTTTCATCTGCGAAGACCGTGCTAGCCGCCTCCAGGGTATGCAGCACGGGCTTTCTTCGCTGCTATCGAATGAATTCTCTCAATGATTTACTGTTTCGAAAACGTGGGTTATTTTTGTTTGGCTTTCCTTCCCGGGTCCAATGATTGATTCCTTAATATACTAGAAAGAGGAACTCGCCGAAAATGGCTTTGAAAATTACCAGGTAATAAACCTTGTGGGACGAAAAAAGAGAACAAGCCTTAGAAAGAGAGCAAATCTAGAGTTCGAAGATTGGTTTGCTGAAGCTCTCCGCTGCAGTACAACTCTCTTACCAGACAACCACTTCATTGCAACATAATTCTTCGATTTGACAACCTTCATAATTTGCCTCATGTGTTCCATTCTTGGTGTTCCTCTGTAATGCTTCCCATTCATTTCTCCTTTCATTATTGTTTTCAATCGGCTACTGTGTCAAAGAAGTGTCGAATCACTTTGTCTCCTCTTCTCTTCATTGAAATTATTTTCTCTCCAACTCTTCGAAGGATTTCCTCGTTGGCAATTCTCTCCGTCCATTTAATCATCATAATTATTCGATAACACCACATATACATTGCCTCCAATCTCTTTTGCTCTGCAGCTGTAATTGTGCAGGATTCAGAGCCAAGTTAGAGCATAGTCATGAGTTAAAAGTGGAGATCAAAAATTTCACGAGGACACAAAAAACAAATGCGTTTAGTAGAACAAACCAGCAAAAGGTCGAGTCTTTCGCCCATGTCAATAGTTGCGATTTTAGCTGCTATAGAGATAGAGACAATGGCACCAGTCAACTTGCATGTCTCAGTACCTCAACTGCCCTCAGTCTCAACTACTACAAATCAAGGCAAAGTAAGTGTCAAGGTGCGGATTGAATTGGTGCAATTAATCAAGAGTGAAGCCATGCACGCATGATAGAGCTCTTCAAAAACTTGCATTATATCGGTGCTGAGGGCCAACCTTAAGGCCTTCAAATTTTTTTTGGAAAAAGGCGTACGTTCTGACTCGAAACATATCAAACATGCTGTACTTAATCAACCAGTCGAAGGTAATAACAATTTTTCGCAATACTTCTTACACATAATTGATAACAAAGTTCGAGGTAAATTCATTTATAACTTACAGGAAAGTTACTGAACTCGATAAAATACTAGATACAGACGTGTATTTTAATTTTATGCCCACGTTAGTTGATTCTGCGCTTCCAGAATATTACATTTCCATGATCAACATATCCGTCTCATCGGCCATTTTTGAATTTTCTGATTCAAGTTTTATTTCCTAAAAAATATTGCTTTTGAAAAACGGAAAAAAACCAATACTAATATAAAATATTCGTTTGTGTCTTAAACCATTTAATGACAAGGAACTTGGAATCATTATTATTGCAATCATCATCAGTAGTCAACCAATCCGAAGATTGGTTTGCAGCTGCTCTCCATTCCACTCTCCTCTCTGCCATTAACTTCATTCCTACATAATTATTTACTTTTACGTCCTGCATGAATTGCTTAATGTATTCTATTCTTGGTATTCCTCAATAATTCTTCCCATTTAATTATCCTTTCAATAATGTTTTCATTAGGCCGTTGTGTTGCAAAATATGTCCAATAATTATGGTCTCTCCTTCTTCATAGTGTTAATTATGCTCCTTTTATCTCCAGCTCTTTGTAGGACCTCTTCATTAGTGATTCTCTCCGTCCATTTCATCTTCATTATTCTTCGGTAGTACCACACCTCCATTGCTTCCAATCTACTTTGTTCTGCTGCTGTTATTGCCCAGGCTTCACTGCCTTATAAGAGCATGCCCCAAATGTATGTTTTAATAAAGTGTTTCCTATGAAATAATAAATTACGTTGGATGCATTAATAAATTTGAAAATATTGACTCAAATTAAGTAAATACCGCATGTAAAAGGCTTAAGTTGTTTTGGGGAGAATACACTCCAACCTAATTAACACTCATGTAGCTTGATATTACCACGTCGCACTTTGTCACCGATGTGAATGCTACCATTCTACGATTTCCTTGCTTTAGTATTACTGGTATACATGTTTTTTTCTCCCTTGGGAAATAAAAATTAATACATTAACGTAAAACGCTAATTGAGTCAACATTGCCTTAAGTTGAACAGCAAAATATGTCACGCCTAATTTCTCTCGCATTTTGATTTCCAACTTTATCTTAAAAAAATGTATTATTCACGCTTGAAGCAACTTCGACTACCCACTCCAATACACTTTAAACCTGGCTTGTTCAATCGTAAGATAAAACAGTTCTCCAAGTGCTTTCAATACTGTCAATGCGTACTTACAAGGTATGATTATGGTTAATATTATTCTGGGAAAGGTGTCAACCATATTGGGTTAAGTATAATACCTGAATACGAGGTGTAGCGTAATTTCAAGCCAGGAAAATTACGCGATTAATTATTTTAAAGAATTAACCTCTTCACTCTAGATTAATTTCAATACATGAAGTGTTAGTAAAAGGGAAGCTGACTTAGATCTATCGTACTTGTCGGACTTGATATTGCAGTTAGTTAGATATTGATAAAACACAGAATTTACCATCCATATTTTGAATTAAAATATAAAAAGTACTTTTACCTTGTTTTAATATCAAGTCTTGAATATCAATTGCCGTTTTCTGTGTTACATCACGGAGATAAATTTGAATGAAAATAATTTAGCATTTAGATGCCCTCAGAGAAAACAAAATCATCAGGAAAATTAGGAAGGCATGAGGTGAAATTAGAAGAGTACTCATATTTATGTTTGCAAATTTGTAGATTTTAAAATTAATAAGCATAATAAAATTACGAAAATACCAACAAAAACCTATGAAAATTACACCGTTTAAAAAAAATATTCTGTTGCATTTAAATTACCAATAAAATGCGAAAAAGAGTAAAAAAAAAGTTTTTTAGGCATTTGCCGTACATGCCATGAAGTCGAAACCATTGATCGGGGAAACGTCATTAAGGTTTCCAGAGGCGAGTAAATTTACCAGGGCTCACCTATGAGAACGTAAGTCTATGGGATAGTTGGGGGTACAGGCTCTGGGACAAGAAGACTAGGAGGGGGTGCCTTGAAAATATGCAAAGGGGGTAGAGTGGATAGGGAAAGGAGTGCAAATGGGGAGGCTTCGTAATGAGAGGGGGGTCAGGGTATTCCATCTCCCCTCCACACCAATGTGTAGCGTTGCATCCTCTAAGAAGGGATAATGGCAAAGTGGGGGTGTCGAGCGGGGAATTGGAGGTGGGGACCGTCTGCCAGAACGCGTACCCTCTGGAAGGGGTGCGACTGCCCCACCCTGTGGGTATTACCCCTAGCTCGCTTTGCCACTATATAAGGGCTGCGAGGAGCTAGCAGAATCGAGTCAACCAGGGAAGCGGCGGTCCCAAAGGCGGAGTCCAGCGGAAACTCGAAAAACTGCAGTAGTTCGTCGTATTAAAATTTGCGATTTGCTTCAGTTTTCCTGTTCCAAGACCATCTATTCCTCTGGTGAGTGGCAGTGGTAGAGATAAAAAAGTAGCATTCCACTGGAATATTCTGGCTTCAGGCCCTAAGGTGGCCTCCAAAGACCGGGCTGCTTTTTCTCATTTTTTACAAGCCAGTTTTCAATTTTACCAAAGTCAATATAGTTACCCAACTTTTTTCTAACTCCTCGGCCAATATATTTGCTTTTGCAGTAAGTTTTAGAACAAAAGAGACGGGTTACACCGAATTAATTCAGCTTTAAGATCGATTACAGCAGCAAATAATGCTAACTGACCGAAATTGACGGCTTTACACATTTGATATCCAGAGTTTTGGAGAAGGACATTTTTAGGAAAGAAATTTTCTTACTTCAGAACTGTTGATAATTGATTCTACTTCATTTGGATTCTTTGCTTCCTCTAATACTTTTTCTAATGTTTCTTGTTGTTTAATATTTAAAAAAATCAATTAGGGATAAAGTGTTTGCTGACAGACGGGACGATACATTCACACGAAATTTATATCTGCTAATTTTCCTTCGGGAAAATTGGTACAGCTTAATAGCTCCGAACATAGCTTTTTAAATCACACAATTTACGGACATGTAACGAAATTCAGCTATTGTCTTTGCAAAAAGAAAACCAAATATACCTCGACGCGATATAACCCATAGATTTTCTCTCTTTTTCTGTATTCCCTACAGCCAAGATGTCCGGGGACCTTGGACCAAGCTTCAGCGCCTACAACTGGAATAATGGCAACCTGGGCAATATGACCGTCGTGGACAAGGTTCCACCCGAGATGCTCTTCCTAGTTGACTCCCATTGGTAAGGAACCCGAACACTACACAGATCAAAATTCTTGACTTTTAACGAATCGAATATTTCTCTCTTTAAATTCTAAACTCAAAAACCCACTTCAAATTCAGTAAAAACCTTCCATAATATGAAATTCATCATTCTCAATTCCCTCTCCATATACCGATACCATGATACATTTAACCATCCTAAACGGGAATCATAATCCATATTCACTTTTGAGAAATACAACAAGTATTTTCTTGTTAAAGACCTAAGAGTATAATAGTTAACTTTTCAGCTTAAATGGGATAATTATTTTTGAATACACACACAAATAAGGCTGAAGGAACGAACTGAATGAAGGAAAAGTAACTCTTCCTTGATTTCATTTTGAATTTAAGTGCCATCGCTAAGTCAACATTCCACTTTTTCACACTGACAACAGAGTCGTGCCTGTGCGCTACAATATTTGGATTTTAAATTCATTGAACCCGCACTATATTTATGACAAACTCACAGTCAAGAACAAAACATGATATTTTATGCCAGCATTAAAATAAGACCAAATTAAGACGAAGGCTGAAACTAGACTGAAACGCTTGCAATAATTTCGGCAATTTTGTCGACAATCAACCATGATTCCGCAGCATTTATAACTAAACCATCGGTAACTTATTCCTCATTTATGGAGTATTCTATCACTCTACAGTCTTCAGACTTACTAACGCTCAATATTACTTTTCAATAGCTATTTTAATGGAAAATACTCAATTACCTGAGAAACAAAAACTTCCATCAATCCCATTCTCTTTAATTTTTTATGTTTCTGAATACTCTGCCAGATTCTCTTCATAAATATCACAACCCATCGACCTGTATCAATCTTCAACATCCATTCCTGTTACCCTAGCATTCCTCTAATGTCCACCTTTCGCCTTCCATCCAACCATGTAAGCAGCAACAGAGCAAAACGTTCTCTTCCTTCCATGTTCCCGCAGGTACCAATTCCCTCCCCTGAACCCCCTCTGGCACTCCCTGCTGGGGTTCTTCATCAGCATGCTCGGGTTCATCTCCATCTGCGGGAATGGTGTCGTCATCTACGTCTTCTCCTGCACTAAGTCGCTGAGGACGCCCTCCAACATGCTCGTTGTCAACCTCGCCATCTCCGACTTCGGACTCATGTCGACGATGGCACCCATGATGACCATCAACTGCTACTTCGAGACGTGGTCCCTCGGTAAGGACTTAAACCTTCGGTGAACCACACACAAGAACTCACTTTTGGGTCACGGAAATAGATAAAATCTAGGGAAAGGGGTTGGCACTGATCTCATATCAAAATTAAAAAAAATAATCTGCTTGTGCTATATACGATGGAAGTCGGAACTTTAAAGCCTTGAGCGAAAAATCAATTAATTTTAAGTAAATACTCTCTATCAGCAGTAACATTTATTTAAAAATTTGTTCACTTCGCATTACGGCTAAGTTTCAAAAGAATTTCTTAACTTTTTTATAATGGTTCTACGATCATGATTTCAGACTCATTCCGAGAACGTCCTCAAAACCTCTTAGCTAAATGGTTTAAAAATATAAATGATCAAGTTTAAAAAAATAATCTTAATAATGAAGATTCATTCGTTAACCGAAAAAATCAGAGAAATGGAAGTATACTTGACCAAGCTTTTCGTGATTGCTAATTTCATCATTTAAAAGTTCGAAGAAAGGCTTTACCCGGAATGAAATATTATGCCAATCTTATCTCTTAACTTTCTTAAAAAGTATTCTGAGAATGTTCTTTGGGCTAATAGAATGCTTGCCGAAGCATTTCTTCATTTGACTTTCAGGGTAAAAATAATAATTATAAATCCCCAGCGAAGGGGATTGCAATCAAATCACTTCTATAAAGATGCCTTTAAAAATGGTATGGCTCAATGGGGGAGTACATTTCACGACATCGGCCAACAATAATTGCATTTCATTAAAAGTAAATACTAGAGGATACCAGCACAGGACCAAAACCACATGCAATATTTCTCATCCTCGCCCCGGGAAATGCGGTATTAAGTCATTACAGATTGAAACATGACGAGCCATAACCAACCCAACATTTTCCCTTATTTCATCCTTCTAGGACCATTCATGTGCCAGATTTATGGAATGCTCGGGTCGACTTTCGGCTGCGTATCCATCTGGACCATGTGCGTCATTGCATGGGACAGATACAACGTCATCGTTAAGGTGAGTATGAAAAAAATCGTTCTATAACATTAAGATCTTAGAGCTATTCGGCGAGAAACACATTTATTACTTAACGATTCTAATCTAAATTGATAAACTGTTATGACTTTCTCTAACTTAATCTAAATTAAAAGTCGGAATTATGTGCATGGTCATTAGAATTGTGGACAGTTTCATTCAATACAGCTACCAGTAAAGTTTAACCAGGCGCTTACGATAGAACTTGTGGTAAGACGAACAAAGCTAAAAAAAACCTCATCATATTAAGAAAAACTTAAGTACTCAGTGCAAGAAGTGATTTACTTAGAAAACAGAGTTGAATAAAAAATACTACTTTGTTTTGCTTAGCTAAGCCCCGATCGGCAGTACAGAACTCCGTTTAAGGCACAAATGGCATTAAAGAAATTGGATTAAAGTTTCTCCTGTTTCCAGGCAGAATTGCACTTGAAGTCGTAGTGTTTCATGTGTATTGTCTTACTCGGTTGAGAAGGGTCTCTTTCACTCGTTCTTAAAAGTCAACGATTTGAAGCATTATACGTTGAGATCTTATTACCTGGCGACTGCTCGTGTAACACTTGCAGGGATTTCTCGAGGGGTTTTGCTGTTACTAGGAAAAAATACCTTCGGAAATTTGTAAGAAATCTTTTTACATTTTCGCGTTAAATAGTAGTAGTTATTTGAACATTACATGAACATTGAATCAACAGAAATACCCTGTGAAAGATAGCAGCTTGGCATCAGAAGCATGAATGTAACAGAAATATTGTGCTCAAGCAAAGTTATTAGACAATTTAAACATTGGGTTCGAGGAAATATATGGAGAGAGGCAAATTCTGCTGATGCATTGTTATGGATATACACATACTAAAGCCATTAAATGAAGGATGAATCGATGGCGTTTCATAATTATTATGCAATAATTTCTACAGAAAAAGAAACTGATCAATTTCTTGATAAAAGAGTGAACACGGCGTGCGAAAACAAGATCTGAATTTTATGAAAACAATATCATAATCAATTTACAAATAATCGAAAGTCCGACTGCTTGAGGCCCAGAATCTTTCATGAAAGTGCTTGCAGATATTATTTCTTCCATTATTGTGTCCCTTCTCCCTTGTTAGTCACATAACGTTGTCCTTTCCAGGGTCTCTCTGCCAAGCCATTGACCACGAAGGGTGCCCTCTTCTGGATCTTACAAGTGTGGCTCAACTCTGCCATCTGGACTGTCGCTCCAGTTCTCGGCTGGAACAGGTGAGAAACTCCTGGATCCATCAAGACTTAATTAATTGCGCACCCTAGTAAATGATTTCCGCGAGATATAGCGTACATCGTTCCTACTTCTAACTTTCCGGGGAATGTTGCAAATAAATCAGGTCCAAAAAAATCAGAAAAATGGCAAAAAAATATTCAAGCATAATTAAATGAGCTGCCACATCTATTTCAAACAAAGACAATGCCGAGTATTTTTACCTATTAGTATCTCAAAGTACCTATTTATATTCCAAATAATCCTAAATATACTAACTTTGGGAATTTGAGCGGAGGGTTGAAAAAAAGCAGGATAAAAAATAACAAGATGAACAATTCTGATATAATTCAACAGGCTGCAACTTCAATAACAGCGAATACAATGGCATATATTTTTACCCTTAAAAATCTCAAACTTATTACTTTATATTCCGCAAAGTCCTATATATTCTAGCTTCAGGAATCAAGGAGAACATTTCAATGGCATATCGAGATTTTGATGTCCATTCATTCAATTATATGCACCAGCCAAAATCAGCAAGCAATTCTGTAAAAGAGATATAAGCTTTTAAGTTTCATAATATCCCGACGACGGGGCAATCGACAATGATAAACTAGATATATGATATCCTTAGCTTGGGGAAACCACGGCCAAAATGAATTTCTTCTTCTCTCGACAGATATGTTCCAGAGGGTAACATGACTTCCTGCGGAACCGACTACCTGTCCACCGACTGGGTCAGCGTTTCTTACATCTGGGCCTACTCCGTCTTTGTCTACGCCCTGCCCCTCGGCATCATCATCTACGCTTACTGGTACATCGTGCAGGCCGTGGCTGCTCACGAGAGGCAGATGAGGGAACAGGCCAAGAAGATGAACGTTGCTTCCCTGAGGTCTTCCGAGGCCCAGAACACCAGCGCCGAATGCAAGCTCGCCAAGGTATAACAGACGCAGAAATGCTGATTGAAATAATAATAATGATAATGCTAATATAGTCATTAGGAAAAACAATATCGGCCATCCTGAAAATGCTTGACTTAAATCGGAGAAAGTATTTCCGATATTCCACTGCTTTATGGCAATAAAATTATCTTCTCTTCCTGAAAATGCGCAGGCAAAGTACATGGAATATCGCTCCTTAACTATGAGCCTTACGCAATGCCCTGCCTTTAAAAATAAATAGCTCAGTCCTACCTTAACATTCACTCCTACAATATTTCTATCCCAAGAGCTGCTGAATTCCATTTCCCAACTCTATTTTAATGAAGAACTTTCTTTATAAATTTCACGAAAAGACTAAAATAAAACATAACTTACGAAGCTAAATTGAAAATGATAACTCACTCGACTAAAAACACCCTATTTAAATTTCAAAGATGCCCAGTTACTTCACCTGGTATTCTACTGAGAGGGAATGTTATGTAAATCTGAATTCACCCACTAAGGAGGAGACTGAAAGCTGTGGTCACACACCCTCCCCTTCACTTTCACTTTACGCAGGTCGCCCTGATGACCATCTCCCTGTGGTTCATCGCATGGACCCCATACCTCATCATCAACATTGCTGGACTCTTCGCTCCAAAATCTCTCAGCCCACTTGCCAGCATCTGGGGAGCTGTCTTCGCCAAGGCTAACGCTGTCTACAACCCAATTGTCTACGGCATCAGGTGAGAACTCCAGGGATAGAGATCGACTCATTGATTAAAATTCCTCAAAACTCCCGGAACAACTAACATTAATAAGTCTTACAACAACTAAAATTAATATATCTTACAACAATCTCATACGCAGAATACGCCTAGCAAACTTAACGCGAATACTCTGGGAATCGCGAATACTATAAAAGTACTTAGAATCATGAATGAGTAAATTTTATATCTTGATGCAATTCTGTAACATGTAACGTAAGAAATAACGCTGATACGGAGAGAAAATTAAATGAGCTGGAATAAGCTGACAGACAACTTTCTTGACCCAAGTCTGTATACAAATATTTGCAAATATAAATGTGATGTTAACTGAAATCAACTCTAGCACTTAATTTTTGACACAACTCCACAAGGAACATCTCAAAAATTACGATAAAATAAATAATTGCGCCTGAAAATTTCAATGATATCATTCCGCCTGCGCACTACCCGGAATAAGCCACTTGGGCTCGATAAAAACTAAACTATATAAGTTTTCTTTCGACGAAGTTAAAAACAATTAATTGCGGAATCTCTCATACTAGCAATCCATACCTATCACGCAGCTAAATGGCGAGTTGTTTAATTTGGAGCGCGAAAAATACCGAAAAAAGCTATTGATATGATACAAAAACCATTTCAAAGGTCAAAGCAAAAATAACCTTAATAAGGAGGAGCATTACCTATAAACTCCAGACAGCGGGAAAGCGAAATGAGTGAGCCACTGTATGGGGAAAGGTTATGAAGGGAAGACACTTACTAAGTAGGCGGAGGCACTTGGGGGTCCTCCACCCACAAGGGTATAACGAACCCACTCACCGCCGATTGCTCTGAAACGGGATGAAGCCTCTCCGTTGCTTCGACACCCACTAGAGGGGTGGAAGATAACATTTAATCCCAAAAGCTCTTCAAAACAGAATACGTATCACAGATTTTATTTTTTCTCCAAGGGGAAGTTGAGGCTAGCGCGTTTTAAATGGTTTGAACGCCTCCGGTTTTCCAACAGGGGTGAGAGGCCATAATAATGAACTGAGAAGCATTTGAAAAAAGAAAAACACAACAAGTGGGGAATGGGATGGAAATTTTAGCACGGTTACTGATGCCATCACAAAACGTTTTCGGGCTGTACAACTCAGCACTAATGCGAATTTTGCGGGCCATAAGCAATCAAAGAAACCTTTGAAGATACAACTTAGCATTCAAAACAACAAACAAAATGGCGGTCAATATTAAAGTCGTACTCAAGTTAAGCAGCTATTTGATCTTGATCAAACATTTCGCGAGCATCAAGGAATCATAGAAGGGCGGTTCACAGATAACTTGCAGCATTAAAATGCATCCAACCCGTTGCCTGAAAGTTGACTAATGATCTTTCTCCTGAATACTAATAACGGAAAGATTTCCCAGCATAATATGTTATATCTGGCCGTCTTTGGCACTTCCTGCCGATATATAATGTTTACAACATGCTCCACTTCAACACTTGCAACAGCTCCTCTCGATTTACTCTCCTGAGAGCAATTCTAATGAATAATGGCAATGGAGATATCATTCCAGTTTTTAAATTGTCCATCTCGCAGGATTGAAAGGTAGCCAATAGAAGCAAAGTTTATCATGACAACAATGAATCCTAAAAAATGTATAAATAACATCGGCTATGTCTCAACCTGCGGTGAAGAAACTGATAAGAAATCGAGCGGGGAAATAAACACTTATAACTTATTCGCCCGAAATGTTCGACTGCCGGTACCCGAAATGCATGGGAGTTAAAATTACAACCTTTTCTCTTTTTACAACAGCCACCCTAAGTACCGTGCCGCCCTCTACCAGAAGTTCCCGAGCCTCGCCTGCGCCCCAGAGCCTGCGCCCGCCGACAACCAGTCCCAGGGCTCCGGTGCTACCGCCGTCAGCGACGAGAAGCCTTCAGCCTAAAACGACGAACACAAACCAGCAGGCCTCACAGAGAACATCTTCGCGGGCCGAAAATCAACGAGGCGACTCCCGGAAGGAGACAAGGAAGAGAACTCCACAAAAAAAATTACCCTCCCCTTCTTGCAACTCCCCAAAAACGAGATCCTATTTCTCCATCCGCTTCTGTTTTCAAGCTCATGTGAGGCTGGTGGGACCCCGAACGCATGGACAATCCGATCAAATTAAAAATGATGTAAATGGGTTGTAGGATACTCTTATTACTATTATTGCTACTATTGTATATTATTACTATGTATACATGTGACAGTGTTTGAATAAAATCCTTTACATCAAAACACTATCTGTTCTTAGTATCTCATTTTAAAAAATTACCTACCTGATCTCCTGGAAAAATTATGCGGAAAATACAGCGAAGAGAAACGTGAACGCATGCATCAAAAACGAAAACGTCAAAATAACAGCGGAATACCATCTTCACTGCTCTTTAGATCCCAAGACACTTCGGATTGAAACAGTGGCGATTTGCATAAAAAAATGAGCTCATGAAGTTGTCTCTCCATCGCATGAGATGGGGGAGGTTGGAATCAAAATAGCTCGATGCTGCGGTCGCAAATGGCAAAGAGCATGCCTCAAACATCGTAGGAGAATAATAATGCCAGATTTTCTACAAAGCGCAATAGGTTTTGCAGATCTCGAATGGAAATGAAATCAAAAAATGCCCAGGAAACATGTAATAATGAACTATTATATACTCTTCGGCATTTCCATCATTCATTCCAATGAAATTCACTGTCTCAAATATCTATGGCGCAACACAACATTGAAACCTCGCCCTTTATGATACTTATCAGCTATTCTAAGCAATATTTGACGTAAACGGGTAACATCTTCAAGTGGCTTCAAATATATCGTTCAAATATAATTCCAGACAATGGGCGAACTCAAACAAAAACAGTGAACAAGAACAAAGTGACACCAAAACTATTTCATGGTCGAAAATCATCCAGGATAGAGAAAAATTATAGAAAATATTCAGAATTAATGCCTGAAAGATATAAAAAAGGTTTAACATCAAACAAGCCATAAGATACGAACGAAAAAGTGAACAAAACAAAATTCACGGTTGAGGATACTATGAAAGAGAGCTAAAATTCTTCATTAGGAATGATTAGGATAAATATCAAGCAGTTGGCAGGACTAGACTAAAAATAAATAATGATCGAGAGTACAAGTCTAGAGAAGATTGGTAAAATTTGGTCTGTTCCAATGCCACCAAGTAGTAGGTCGCTGGTTAGAGATCTTAAATCTTACTAAGGTCGTCGAATATTGCATCTTCGTTTCATCTTTTACACGATACCCGACAACACGATAACCATGAGTAGTTTTTTTCTCAGATCATAATGTTTTCATAAATTGGAATGCTTTTGTCTTCAAACCATGCGACAACTCAGGAAGAGTAGGATCGTATAACCAAAAACGTAAGAAAACTCTTTACTAATTGCAAGTGTGAGCTTGCAAGCTGTTCAAGCAGTCTGTTAGCTGAACTACATTACCAAGTTACAGTTTTTTTAATCAAAAATGAACTGCCACCAGAGTATGATGTCCTTAAAAAAAGAATTTCGTTAACACCAAATGGTTAATAATAGAAACAAGCATCCAATCCAAAGTACTTTTTTTACAGTTGCTAATTAATTGACCAACTCTGATAAATCTAGTCCCTCAAAACACTATAATTTTTGCAAAAAATGTGAACGGCACACTTTTTTATGGCATGAAAAGAAATGAGATGCTGTTTTTCCGTGAAATCGTGACAACATAGGGATTAGAACACCAGTATATAACATCAGTCTGGGTGTCATGAGCGGCTAAATTTAGAAGCGCACTTCAATACCTACCTACTATAAAGTCACCCTAACATCAAATTTGCATTTAGAAGAGCGGTGAATCACCCGGAGACACTCTGATAACATTTTCTAAAACAAGTCTATAAGGATAAAACTATTGAAGCTAGTACCGGCGATTCGAGGAACAGATCATGATGTCCATAATCACATATCGACTTACCTCCAAATGTGTATCATTATCAGCAGTCATCAATTCGAAGATTGGTTTACTGCAGGCCTCTAATCCATTGTTGATATTCTGATGTAGTTCTCCCTCTTAATTGCTCCTTCTAATATTGCTTTCAATAGGCTATTTCGTCGCAATGTGTGTCCAATAAGTTTGTCTCTCCTTCTTCGAAGAGTTCTCATTATACTTTTTTCTCTTCCACACTTCATAAAACTTCTTCGCTGACAATACCTTCTGTACATTAGGTCTTCATTATTCTTGGATAACACCACATCTCCCTTTTCCCAATATCTTTTGCCCTGTCAGTGTTATTTCCCAGGATTCACCGCCATATAAGCACATATTCCAAATATTTGTTTTAATTGTTTCCTTAATTCCAGGCCTGTGTCAGTACCCTCCTCTTCTGGTACAATTCCTTCTTTGCTTTGACTATTCTGCTGCTCTTTCTTGCTTCTTCCATCGCTTGTGATCCAGCTACCCAGATGACAACTTTCATCCACTTGCGTGAGTTTTTGCTGTCCAAGTTCGAAAGGATTCTGTTTTTTATTTGTTTTCATAAACTTAGTTATTTAACATTAATCTTCAAGCATTATTTCCTCGTAGTATGGGCAATACAGCAGAACATTCTCGTCAGATCTTCTTCACATACTGCCAGAATTGATATGTCATCCGGAAAGCGTGGCATGCTGATTTTATCTTCATGATCGTGAATTCCTATTTTTAATTTATCCTTGATTTCATTTATCTCTTACTTTTTCAAAGATCTATTACAAAATCTATTGAATATCAGCGGTAATAAACATCCTAGTCGTACTCCTTTCCTAAATTCCGCTTCCTCCACATCACCACCACAGTTAATTACTGCATCCTGTTCTCCATATAGCCTCCATACTACTTTTCTGTCAATTAATGACACTTCTACGATCTTTTGTGTGGTCAGTATTCTGTTCTAATCTATGTCAAAAACATGGAATTAAAATCATAAGTCAAGCGGTTGCAAAGTTGTAAATCAGTATAGAGACTAAAAGCATTTTTCTAATGTCAAGACAATATGAATGAAATTACAGATATAATTCTGATCACGAGGTCGGCATAAACAAATGACTCAGAATATTGACCAGGCGTATGATATTTTAGCAAAAATGTAGATCATTGAAGTTTTCATTGTCAAGTGGAATAAAATGATTTCATAAATATAAATCGATTGATAAACAAGCAAAATACTTAGTACTCTTCTAGAATTCGGTAGAAAAACTAAGTAAGATCTTGAAGATTTTAGAAAAATAATAAGTAGTACCGTAAAACTCCAATTTTCCGAACTCAAACTATCCGGATCACAAATTATCCGAATCGCTTTTATGGGAAAAAAATCCTCGAAAATCGGCTTTTTACAGTCACAGGAATAGGCTATTCAAAACGTGAATTGTATCTTTCATACCGCTGGTTTCGTTTGACAGTCATTGGTTACAGCACATACGTTTCTTTAGCGTTCTTAGATCAATCAGAAGCGAATACGTTAAGAAATTTCCAAAGAAATTACATTTTTTGTGAGTTATCCATTTATCCGGATATTTGATTATCCGGAGGGGGTCCGGTCCCAATTGATCCGAATAATTGGAGTTTTACTGTACTCTTATTTTACTTAATTATGACACGAACGTTCAGAACTTCTACGAAGTGAAGCCTGCAAAACTATAAAGTTTATCCTCTCTTATTCATTGACACAATTATTAAAAGCTGATTGTGCGGTGAAAACTCCTTTCATATTAAGGATATTTTCTTAAACCCTCGCAATATGATTTCCTCTTCAAAATAATTGGCTGCGATCTGATTCCCCTTGAAACCGTCCATTTTTTCCATGCGGTATTTTTATTTCAGAAAGTCTTTTCACTTTCGGTGGCCATTCGCTTTCTCCCGCTTCCAGCCGACCGGCGTTCGATAGCACGTGAGCGTGGCAGCGTACGCATCGAAAGGACCGATTAAAAAACTCCACGCGGTCGCTCGGGATGGGTCGCTTTCACCCGCTCCGCCGAAAACATTTGGGCGCGCCAGGGAGTTAGGGAGTACTCATCGCCCTCTTTTGCTCTGTCTGGGCCTTGGGTTAGTAATCTTTGGTCTCGGCGCCTCCAAAACTGCATTCGCCGCTCTCCTAAAAGGGCATCCATGAGTGCAGGCAATGGGAGAGTGGAGCGGTGTAAATGGAGCCAGACTGTAGCGCCATGTAGACGCGACATTTTCTCGGTAATCAGACTACGGTCGCCAACTTTTGAGGAGTTGATTCAAGGTTGTCCAAGGTTGTTCAAGGTAGTCCACCCCCAAGGTTGTATAACTTGGGAAATTCCGGGAGATTCAAATTACAAACATGTTTAAAAATTCCTCGTTTAAAATGTATTCCGCATTATTGAACAGCATTAATGTGCAAATATTTATCTATTTTCAATGTTAACAACCAAGCCAACTGAAATGCATGTGCCACAATTCACCGGCAATATGTAATAGTCTGGCATATTATAAAATATGCTGGGCAATGTTAAAATATTTCTAAATTATTATTATCTACTTGGATTAGCAACGTTTTTACTCTATACTCAACTCTTTACTTTTTGTCGTAGGCATGGAAAAATAAATAACAATGTTACACGTGTATCATAAACATTATATGCATTGAACCATCAGCAAACATGAAGTAATTTAGGAAAATTCGATAAAGAGCAAACAATAATATCTTGCAAGGAAATTCAAATTTATCTACTTATAGTAAAGTTTAATTGACACTGTGGGAAATTTTTCTTTCTTCTGTGGAATTTTTAGTGTAAAAACTGCTGCGAAAAATTACGCTAAAAACATCATACAGCTCGAAAAATGATGACAGACATTTTTTCACGGAGTAAAAAGTTCTCTAATGACATCCACATATGGAGGAATGTCGCATTGGGCAGTATTGACAGAAAAACTGGCCATGAAAAAGGAACTTAGGGTTTCCTGCAAACATTTTATTGCAAGAGTTTTATTTTGTTTTCAATTGCTTTCATTAAATGGTCAATTTCTATTTTGAGAATTTTTGACTTAAAAAATGAAAGCTGACTAAATCAGCCAATATTCTAGCGGCAATCTATGTTGAAAAAGGACTATTTATATGGCGGCCACGTATCAGCTCTAGAGTTGTAGACTCAGAATTTCTAGACTCAGGAGGCCCCTCTTATGATGTCACTCAACGGTGAATCCTACTAAAGGAGGTCGTCAATAAAACTTGTTGATGTGAAATTTAAATTTTTTTTCATTTCAAGCATAAAGCTATTCCTTAAAGTTACGCCAGAAACCATCACCTTCAGAAGAAATATCAATATTTTAGAATAAGATAGAACTAACATTACCAATATAATTGTATGGTTAAAAAATTTCCAACGGTAAAGCATTTAAATTGCTCCATTATAACGTAACTTGATTTGAATCGATACTTTACTTTCCAGAAGAAGTTTCGAAATCTCGGCCAGTTTTATTGCATTTGGTACCACTAGGAATTTAAAACACATAATAGCTCTGGAGGAAGACGATTAATGGAGGAATGTGTCGAAGATTTCAGTGCAACGAACTATGGACTAATAAAGAGATTTTCACATAACAGTGAATCTGAGTGAACTAATAAAAACCAATTGTAAGACTGTTTAACCACGATGTTAAGCCTGAATTGTTCCCCGCTCATGGAAGTAAAATTGTTATTGTTCAAGCCTCTGAACTACTTGGGGATTTACATGAGCATTTTTTTCACCAAAATGTCTTCATATAATCGGTCGGGCGCAGCATGGCATACACGTAATATTAATTCATTCCAGGGACTATCGGGTGAGAAAAGCGCTAGGGCGATTTCATGTTGGCCCGCCCGCAATGAAGAGACGTTATCAAACTTGACGGTTCTTTTGTGGGACTCGGGTAGATGCATTAAACACCAGCAAGGAAACAAATCACTCACGGAAATCACACAAAGGAGGCGAACAAGATCCTTTCCTCACCCTTTCCCTACACCCTAAAAAAACAGGATGAGTCCCTTACCCAAGGGATAGGATCGTTGGCCACTTAAAAAGATAATGAGAGCTGACGAGCAGTCGGTTTTAAAGATGCCCAAGACTTGATGGGAGGGACTAAAGACTTGAAAAAAAAACAAACATGAGGAAACTTTCACCTTGCCCGCTGTATTCTTCCCCTACCTTCCCCTCCGGTAGGAGCTTCGTAGGAGCGGCCGAGTGGAATCCGAAGCGACGATGCACCCAAAGCCCAGCCGTTTGACGTCCAACTGGGTCAGCCGCCGGTGGGCAAGGCACCAAGGCATAAACGAACGCCTTTTTTCCTTTTTTTGTGGGATGAAATGACTACGAGGGTTTTATTTATTTTTATATTCCATGAGGAAAAACAACATTTGTCAGGTATATTGATTCGCGCGTATCTTTGTAGACCATCTTCCACCCTCTGTTTAACCAGTAATGCATGATAGGGCTGTAATTTGTATGTTCACGGGTGCGAGACATGGGCGGTGGTAGCAACGAAAGGCAGAAGATTGCAGAAAATTGAAATTTGTAACTAGTGAAAAAAGTTTTAGGATTGAATAGGCTCCTTGTTCCATTCTCCACTGAGATGCTTCAGGTCTGAGCAGCGACGCAATTGATTGAACTTTTATGAACCAGTTGAGAAAGGCATGAAAATGCCCTTTTAATTCTTCTTTTTAAATTTTCGAAAGATTCTTGCATATTATCACATCCCTAAAATCATTTTGATGCAATCGTGATAATTACCACAGAAATAATTGAGGCATTGCATTGAAAAAGTCTTAATTTCCAGAGAAATGCTTGATGTGCGATTGGAATTTTAGGGAACCAAATTACCCTTATTTTTCAATTGTTACTCAAGCTCAACTATTTCTTTTGAAATATCAAACTGTTTGCTTTTAACATTGCTTAGAAAGAGCTTTAGGGACATAGTCATGTTATTATAAAATTCGAGAGCAACTGAAGCCACATAAAAATGTTTTCAGACTGAGTTCAAGTGAAAATAAATAGAGCGAAGTTCATTAGTGGAAGGATTTTTATGAAAAGCTTAGAAATCTTAAAGAGAGCATTGAGTTTAATAGGAAAGAACTATGCAGAGATGTAACAGTAGAAGATAAAAATGACGATTCAAGATAAAAACGAAGAAACTTCAAGGGGAGTTACTGAAGAAGCCATTCTATGAAAAACACTAAACAGGTGAAGGAAAAAAAACTTAATTGACATATTCTGTGGCAAAAAAGTTCAAACGAGTACTTCTACCCCGTAGATGTAATATACATCAAAGGGAATGTTCCGGATGGACCAAAAATGAATACAGCTTACAAGATACACTAACGAATAAATGCCACCTCAAAGAACATACTTTTTCTTCATATAGCTTTTTATCATTAAACTTTGATAGTCGATCTAGTTATTTCACGTAATTTAACTCATCATCATCAGTAGTCATCAATTCGAAGATTGGTTTGCATCAGCTCACCACTTCAATTTTTAATTAGGAGCATACAATTGTAAACTGGAAGAGAAAAATTTTTGTCACAATAATCATTATTCTACAGTTGGAATGCTAGAACTTGGTACATTTTTTACACACACTGAGTAAAAAGGATCGAAAAACGAAAATTGGAGAACCGGAACAATTTATATCGCCTATTATCTGTAATTTTGATAGCCCTTCGCTATTATCATTGGTATTCTGCTAAAATAACGGTAAGCATAGATGGACCATAAAGTTTTTTACTTAACTATCCTATTTGAATATCTACCTTTCCTGCATCTTCATCATTCTTCAAGAATTCTTCCTCCTAGACCGGTCTTTCACATAACTTTGCTCTTTCACATAGGTATTTCATCCACTATTTCTTCCAAAAAAATTTCTTTCCCGCGAGGGGATCGTGTTGGTCTGGTGGCTTAAATATTGGCTCTCCATCCTAAGGACCTGTGTTGGAATCCTGGCAGTGACGAGTATTTTTCAGTTTAAAAATTCCTACTTGAGTGCCCTGTAGGGTGACCTTTGAGAGGGAATGCTTTGTTCGTAAAGTGAAGGTGAAACCGAGAATCCCTCGGTTTCCCTTCACTCGTTCTTCATTCTTCAAATTAAACCCATCTACCAATAGGAGCTTTCAATTCAATGTGTTGACGTTATCGCCGATCGGAACACGTCAGTGCACTTTAGTGCTCATGAACGACAATGAATGGAACGATTTACGCTGGCGAAAATTTTAGTAACCTGCCGGTAGGTAGCGTTCTATGGGTGCCCAGCAGTCACGGCCAAATTATTTATGTATAGTTATCGAATTTGTTCAAAACTACTAATAAGCTTTTTACCACAGAGTAATTAAAAACTCCGCAATATCCATTGTTGACGCCATTACGGAAAATGAACACAAAACTTAACTTAACTTAAGCAAAATAACGTCGATAATCACATCCACGATAGTTAAGTTTTGAGTTCATTTTCCGTAAAGGCGTAACTTATGGAAAGCAAGTGCAATGCTATGTTGTGAAACGATTAACGCACTAGAGCGAATGGAGAACTCCCAATATCACCCTATTCATAAAATAAAAAAAAATCGTATCATTCGTAGTAAGTATTGACAGACGCACTTGCATTTTTTTGTTTAACTCTTGAATTTCTGAATGCTATACGAATGAAATTACTAAAGAGCATCAGGTAGGGTTTATGAAAGGCAGGTGGACTACGAATAAAATATTCTCTATAAAAGAAAGTATATCCAAATGCTGGGAGTATAATAAAGAGTTTTACGCAATTTTTATCGATTTCCTAAAAGCGTATGACAGTATAATTAGAGAGAGATTGTGGAGAAAAATGGATAAGATGGGGATCCCAAGAAAATTGATAAATCTAGGAAAGCTGAGGAGCACAGACTCAAGGGGTTCAGTGCGGACCAATGGAAATACTTCCGAGCCGTTTAAATAAACACAAGGGTAAGGCAGGGAGGTAGGGTCTGGTCCCAATTCTATTAAATATTGCAATTGAGGAAGCACTGAATAACGTAGCAGAAATGGACCTTGTTATCAAAATTGGGACCAAAATAAACTTTTTAGCCTTTGCAGACGACGTAACGATATTCGCACTAAGTTTAGAAAATTTTACAATTTTCACAAATTTATTTAGGAAGGAAACGGAAAAAATAGGACTGAAATGGTACAAAAACTAAATACATGCATTTATCAAGATGCCAAAATGGAAATACAGGTCCTCTAAAAATAGATGGGCATGAGTTTGAACAAGTAGACCATTTTAAATATTTAGGCGTGATTTTAACAAATGACAATACGGAAGAGCTAGAAATACAAAACAATGAGTATGAGGAGGATTTGCAGTAGATAATACAACATTAACCCGATTTTTTGCCTTTCATTTTGTATTAGCATTTGTTGTAGCAGCTGCTACAATAGTACATTTGCTATTTCTACATCAACCTGGATCTAATAACCCAATAGGATTAAATAGAGATATAGAAAAAATTCCATTTCATCCTTATTTTTCATGAAAGGATGTAGTTGGATTTTTAATATTATTTATAAGATTAGTTATATTATCATTAGTAAACCCCTATACATAAACCTCGCCAACAGATGTCTATATGCATGCAACCGAATCTTATCTTCTAAATTCTTGTCGCACAAAACAAAAATTAGACTTTATAAAACAATAATTTCCCCAGTACCTACTACTCTACGGATCCGAAACATGGAAGCTGTCATAGAAGGAGGAGAAAAAAACTAATAGTATTCGAGAATAAGATATTGTGTGAAGTCTATGGGCCCACATATGAATTAGGACAATAGAGAAAAAAGCACAATAAAGAAATCGGGAATCTATACAAACTTCCAGACATAATAAGTGAGATAAAGTCCAGAAGAATCAGGTGGGCTGGACATATTCTAAGGAAAGAGGAGGAATGTCTGCTGAAGGAGGTACCTACTGCACAGAATTCCTGAAGAAAGAAGACTCCGGGAGCTACAGAACGAGAGGCAGAAGTTCGATCCAGGATAAGGGATTTGTTGATGCGGCTAAATATCGCCTTAGATATATATGACCCTGGGATTAAGTACGTAACTCTTGAGTTTCTTCGCGTTTATGTAATTGCTGAACACATTAATGCAAATAGTTTCTCTAACATAGGTAGCATACCTATTGTGCAGTGCATGCTGGTGAAAAACCACCTTCTGACAAGAATTTGAAGGGTTTTGCAAATGCATTTGTAGTCGTAGTTTCACCAACCTAACTAGGATATAGTGTAGTGCAGAGTTGAATATAGTGTAGAGTTGGTGATAAACCACCCCCTGCCACACACCCTTGTGATGGCTTGCAGGGCTTTAATTTGATGTAGATACCTCTCCTTGCTCAACGGCGTAAATTACCTGATGTTCTTCCATCGCCACCCCAAATATCAAACCAACGAATGAGCACCACAGAGTTACTTCGAAATGCGAACTTGATTTCTTCTTACCCAGGGTTCAAAGCTAAAATATTTCGCACCTAACAACCCAGTTTACTGTATAGCATGTGGAAAATCTTTTATTCCGTCCCCAGATTCAGACATGTTGAAAAGAAACACATTGGGGTCGCTGGAAGTCCTTCCTTTTGAACAAATTTTACTATGTCGTTAATCTCATTTAGACCTATGTGATACATTGATTTTGGAAAGAATCACAGTCCGTATCTCAAGAATGAGTTCGTATCTAGAGGCGAGGATGGAATATGGAAAAAGTTAGCATCTTGAAAAGTTCATATGTTGAGTCGTTCGTTGGCCAAGGTACTACATACCACTGTACCTTGACCACACCTATAACTTAGATTTCTTAATTTCTTACGGTTTTTTTGGAAAACAGTTGATAGACAGGGGTCAAAATTTACTTTCGCTTTGAAGAGGAGCTTTTTTCCGTGAAAGAAAGTTTCTTCGCCGTGGAGGAAGGGTGTCTACGTGGCGGGTTCCTCGTCCGTAAACTCGATAAGATCACCTGTCAGCATCCCACTTTCTCCCGCGGCAGCGCAACTGCGAACTATCCAGCCGCACGTAAAATTGTGTCAACTTGGAGCACGCACCAAAGAAGTTCGTCCAACGAGGATGCAGGCTTTGAAAATCTGAGATCTGTAATAAACACTATTATACGCAATACCCCAACTTTCCAAGAATCCTGATGGTGTACTTGATAACGGGAACTGGTTACACCATTCCCGCGTTTAAAATAGCCACTACGTGAGTAGATTGTGCCACTAGGTAGGTAGGTTGGTATTGTAATTAGGTGTACATAGAAATTGCCATAGGAAAAAAGTCGGCCAGGACCGGGAATCGAACCGCGGGCTAACCGGACCAATGCGCAGACCACTATGCTACCCAGGCCTCCTAATTGCCGTGGAAATTTAGGAAGATACAAGGGAACTGGATGTTAAGCACTTGCGGTCAATCAAAGATGGCAACGCAAGGAAGCAAAGGAGATCAAATAAGTGACAACCAAAGGACCGTGGTACGATCCCCGGAACAGACCGATTTTTTCCTATGCAATTTCTATGTATTTCATCGCCGTATTGGCGGAAGTCATAGATATCTTCATCATTAGAGGTGATCTACAAGTAAAGGTAGGTTTAGGTGGTATCAGGGGCAGTAGAAATAATTTTCACAGCTTTTGCAGCTGGAGGTCCTTGCACTACTATTCCATTCTTTAGCAAGGTATATCTGCATCCTACCTCTCCTCATCCCATTCCAAAAGCCTATTCTCTTTCTTCCCCTACCCCGCTTACCCAACATACTCTCCTCAATCACGGCCTTCAGCATATCCCCACCCCTCATTACCTGCTCCAACCACCTACTTTGCCTTCTCCTAATTTCCTAGAGCTTTTTCCTCGCCTCATGCACCATTTCGAGCGTTTTCTCATTCGTATTTCATTTCGTCTATCGCACCTCCTCTATTTGTCTCCACTACCACATATCAAACGACAAAAACCTGTTTTAATCCCTTTTACTCATAGGCCATGTTTCTGTACCATACGACGCTTTACCGTATACTTGACCCTCAGCCAGTTTTTTTCTCAAGGTCCCCGTTATAAATGATCTCCTTTTTACGAGCGCTTCTTTTGAAAACGCTATTCCCCATCTAACATCCTTACTATTATGCCCATTTTCTTCCAGCGTACTACCCAGGTAATTAAATAGTTCTACTTGCTCTAGTTTGCGTCCTAATTTTGCCACCAGCCTCGCTTTCTTGGTCCTAAAAAATCTCATTGCTTTAGATTACTTACGATTGATTTTGATTTTATATTTCCCACATTGCCTTTCCAATGCACAAGGGAAATATTACTTGGGGAATGGAGGAATCATAGAGAGGAATCTGGTGAAGGCATATTACAAATATTAATGAAAGGCGCCATGCAGCCCACATTTTAAACATGATAGCGATATTACGTATGTATCCTGGATTCTCATCATGGAATTCTCGTCAGTCATGTAACTACGTAAAGCTGCTAGAATTCGCAAGGATGAATGGTAGAGAGCACAGAAAATAGCACTTTTTGAATAAAAAAACGATTATATGTAATATTTATTACAATAGCCGTATGAAACATTTTCTCTTCAACTCTAGTTTGTGTTTTTGAGATGTGATCTACAGGGAGTTCGAGTGGGACTGAAAATTGATATTCAGCTTCGCCATTAGTTTTAATTCACCTTAAAACCACCATGTCTGACAAAATCTGAACAATACAGAGCTTAAGGTTTGACTATCTCCTTACTAAAGCTACCAGGAATTACGCCAGCCAAAAATAAAAAGATGCTATAAATACTGTTACGACGTTTACATAGGTATAACAAAAGCAGAAGAACTTCCTAAAACCTGACCTTACAAAAATTAGGATTATGGCCGATAGAGTTTCTCGTGGTGTAAGAAGGAAATGACAACTTTAACTTTTGAGTTCACAATGTGACTATTATACATGATGAGAAAGTCATTAAAAACTTTCAACTTCATAAGATGACTACTTTTAAAGACGAAACACGAAGTACGGTTTTGCTTTTAGTAGTACAATTTTCAATGTTATGATTTATGTCTCATTGGAGCTCCGTTGCAGTTTACACTAATTATAACCGCGATTGCATCTACCAAGGCCATAGAGACATGTATCTATGGCCGTGGCATCTACATAATAACGTAGGAGCCTATGAAAAGCGTGTGGCAAGGGGTGTTGGGATAAAGGGGAGGGAATAGGTAAAAGGAATAGGAGTATTGGTGAATTTCATGCCAACTAACATATTAGTTGCACACTCTGTTTTTGTTAAAGTCTCTAACTGTGCATGGGAAGAAGGAATAGTTGTTCCCATAAGTTCGGCAGTGTACCTACCTACAAGTTCTCTTATTTTGCTTCTATCAGTTTTAGAGATATACAGTTCGGGGTTAAAATAATACTCCCTGTATCTTACTGAAACTCATAGAAACAGAATTTTTCAAGTATTCTTAGCCTAGCGCGTCTCTAGCGACTCCAAACCTAGTCTTACTATCAGCTGAGCTATACTCCCTGCTCGCTCAAAGCAGTTGGTAGCGAAGAGTGCGGCTTTCCAATGTATCGTATTTGCCGGCGTAGAAGACGTACTTTTCCCCCTCCAAATACACCTAAAAATGAACGTCTTTTGCGCTGGTAATCAAAATTATGCGTGGAAATTTCAGTATGGTGCGCTCTCCATCATGCATTTGTTTCTAGGATTTGACGGTTATTAACTTTAAGACAGTAGCTAATTTTTAAAAATAAATATCCCATTCTCCCATCAATTGTTGGTATAAAAAAGTGTTGATTATAGTTTATTCTTTTAAAATGTAACAAAAAAAATCAAAATGCGTCTCAAAGACCGGGAAATACGATATTTTATTTCACAAAATAAATCTTTATGTGCAGGGTGCAAAATATTGCATATTACACTGGTGATTGCATCGTTATGCAAATGACGACAACTCTCGAAGTTTTGGGCATATTTATATTCATTTTTATTCTCCCCACCACATATGATCGTGTGGCCTAATAGATAAGGCGTCGGACTTCGGATGTGAAGATTGCAGGTTCGAGTCCTATCATGGTCGAATATACATTTAGATGCTAGGTGAGAGAGGTGACTTCAAGATCCCGATCTCTTCTGAACAAATTTTCTGCCTGCTTGTATTTAATTCAATTTTATGCCAATTATCCACTTTAAAGTTAGGTTAGTTTAGTACTGAAAGGTACGTGTAATCTGAGCATTGCATTGTTTATTTTCCGTATTTATTTATTTTAGTTACGCTCGGTATTGTTATGAGATTTTTCACTTCATATAATTCAGTGTATAGATGAGAGTCGATAGGATATTATCTCATTTAAAATGTATCCAAAAGTGACCCCCACGAAAAACATGGGTATGTACTTAAATGTAAGAAGTTATTTCTCAAGACATTTAACATTACGTTTTGCTGCTACACTCCACAACTCATTTATAGTTGCATTGCCAATCATTGAGTGCGATGAGTGTTACGCGTGTAATATATTTACTCCCATTTTTAACATTTCGATTGATTTAATAGACAGATCACTGAGGAAAGACTGATAGAGTAGAGAGTATGCTCATGGTACGGGTTACTTATATTCACTGAGTGATATTCCTCTTTTCTCCGCGAATAAAAATCATTACAAGTTCCCATTGCTTTTTCCCATATCACACTCAAAAGCTGATGTATAAAAATCATTAAATATCAATTTAAGTTATTTACGCTATTTTTTGCCACATGGTTAATTCTTCAGATCGAACCGGACGTAAATCATCCGGAAGAGCCTCCGCCATCCAAATAAATTTTATGGCAGACTATATGGTTTCCCATAGGGAGTTTACTGCTGGACGCTTGAGTAGAATAGAAGGGAAATTGTCCCAGAAGGACAAATGGGAACAACTCTCACTGATCTTAAATGACTTATCGGGGGCTGAGAAAACAGTCCCCGAATGGAAAAAGGGGTAAAGGTGAGCTTTCGTCCCGCCAGAGTTTTCGCAAATTTCACCCACTTACAATAGAGATATCGGAACCAAATTCACATCACTTATAAAGCAAACCTTGCGCATTCATAAAATACTTTCAACACAACAATGCATTAACTACTTTAGGAATGGGAAACTTTCAAACCTGAGAAGTGCGTTTTTTCCTCTCCGCCATCTTGTGAAAAAATGCCGTTTCCTCTTATCCACTGTACGTGGCGTAGCGATCGAGCAGTTGGTTCTCTAGCATATACATACCTCTCCTACACTATTTCTTCCCGCCTTCCACCCAAACTCCCCCCGCAACAGCTATTTACTACAATGCAATTCCATTCATTCCACCGCAGTAAACATTGCACATTTCACTTCAAATGAAGGATTTACACTTCCTTTTCACTCGCATTCATTCCACTGCACTAATAACATTTCACGTATCACTTTAAATGGAGGATTGCGAGTTCCCGCAGCGAACAAACACCCGTGCCTTTCGAGGAATTCCAAGCCTGACTCCGCCGAAACAAAAGTCTGGATCGCAGACATTGGTGTGTGCGTACACGATTGACAACTCATGGCGACCGTACACCACACATGCAAGGCAGAAAATGATTAACGCCAAAAAGCTTCTCAACTCTCGTTGGCGAATGAATACCGGTTGACTTTCCAACAATCAACTTCTAATTTTTGACAGTTAATTTCCCCCTTCCACACTACCCGAGAGAACTCCGTCAACAATACTATTTACTTAGCCTCTAACAAAAGCCCACTTATAATAACCTTGTCATCTGACGAATTTTATACCAGAAACAATACGCAGAATAATATTTTAGCCTTCTACCAATGCCCACGAATAATCACCAATAAGCGTGAGGGAGCGTATATTAAGCGTGCTTAAAATAATACGCAGAATAACATTTTAGCCTTCTACTAATGCCCACGAATAATCATCAATGAACGAGAGGGATTCTATTCTTAAAATAATACGCAGAAAAACATTTTAGCCTTCTATATATGCACACCGAAAATCACCAATAAGCGTGAGGGATTCTATTCTTAAAATAATACGCAGAATAACATTTTAGCCTTCTACCAATGCCCACCAATAGTCACCAATGAGCTAGAGGGATTCTATTCTTAAAATAATACGCCCCCCAAGTTTATTGGAGGGGTGGGTTCAGGGCAAAGGAATGGAAGGGAAATTCGTTTTTCGGTTTAACAAAACACGGAAATGCAATACAAATCAGTATTTTGAAATTTCCTCCACTCCCAGAAATGCCCATTTCCACCTTACCGTTCCCGCGAAAACTGCGTTTTTCGCTGAATTAGGTATTTTCCACGTATTTCAAACTATCGGTATTCTGATTCAGTTACTAGAACTTATTGCATTGGCTAAAAATTTTCTTATCAAATTGTATGAATTTCGGTTTTAAAAGCTAAAGAAAGTAGAAGGTTACGAAAGCTCCCGAGCACACTCCGAAATCAACCGAATGGCCTGTGACGTCATTTTCGCTGTTTACATTTAGACCCAGGCGTTTCCTTATGCTTACAGTGGTAACAAATACGGCGAAATTAGTTTCTGACGTGTTCGCGTTTCTAAATATGCCTTTAAATGGCTTCTAAGTAAGGGATATAGACGGTATTTTGTGCCACAATGTACGAATACATCGGTTGAAACACCGAACAAGAAATTTATTCACGCAATCACGACATTGAATGATTGAAATTTCTTCCTTGGATTCCTCAATGTCCACCCGTAAAAATGTATACTTTACTCTGCACTTTGTGTTCTGGACATTCTTGCAATGACTGTGCACAGTGGTCCATCTCTCTTTACTTGGATGTATCCTATAGCATTATCACCATAACTCTCACGAGAAGCTTTATAATATAACAACACTTAAATTAAACTTTTAATAGAAATTTAGGAGATGAGAATCTATTTTTAGGCATTTCTACAGCAGATAAGCCACTTCTAGAAACCTCCTCTACAAACAATCACTAATTAGCAAATAAAAAATTAACGTTTTAAGTATGTCGAGTATTGGCAGCACAAACATTTGGCGAGTACTGTGTTATGTTGATATGTTACTAAGATACTGTTTGTTTACTGTTGCATGGACTGATATGGACTTCGATAAAGAAAGAAGTATCATAATGATTATGAGTGTATTGGAAAAACAGTTAATAAAGTTCATACACCAAATACATAATTATATGTATCAAAAATGATATAAAACAGTAATGACGATTTTAAAAGCAAACTTTAGGCTTACATTTTTTGGACTTAAGCTCAACGAATTTCCGCAGCATTAAATCGCTCGTCCTTCTTCATTAAAACGCCTACCATAAACAGATCCACTTTAGGTAAATTATCTTATGTGGTTTTAATAAAACCATTGCACGCCATAGTCTTTGTTTTCAATGAAAAATCTTTCAATATACGGTAGATCTTCTACAGCTACTCACTTTCTCCCTCACATCCGTCTATCGCTCAGCGAAAATGACGTCAAGCCAATCAGATTTCGTTTCGCAGCGGCGTAAAAAAATTTGAAATTTCGAATATTTTAATCTTAAATATCTCAATTAATATTGAATCAATTTTAAAACTACTTTCATTCCGCAAGCTTGTTCGAGTTTAAGTAACATATAAAGATCCGTAAACTTAAATTTAAAATTTTGGAAAATACCCAATTAATTCACGAAAATGCGTTTTTCACTTTTGAAAATGGCCACATCGGGCCCGCCTACCGTTCCACCCTAGCATCCCTGTTTCACTCCCATGGTCCCTGGGACCATGTTCACTCCATAAGCTTGCTGGGGGGGGGGGGACATAGGTGGGGTATAGGCATATAATAGAAGTGAAATTAGTCTTATCCCTCTACCGGTTGTTCGTGAAAACCTCCAAATATGGCGTCTAAAACGGACGAAAAAGTCGAAAAATTGGTCATTTTCAAACATCTATATCTCAAAAACTACTAGTCACACGGGTATGATTCTCACATTTTTACTAATGCGCAACCTTCCTCTACTCATAAGTATCACATTCAATATCGTAAGTTTCCTAGGTTTATCAAAAAAAATGTTGACCGTGCGGGACGAAAGCTCACCTTTACCGAAAAAGGTTTTAATGTGACTTTAACGTATAAAGGATAGACTATTATTTGATTACTAAAATCATCGACTATATTCATCAGATTTTTAATACATACTACCAATGGAATTCGCCGTTGTAATGTTAGATAAATGCATCCCGTCTTTCTCTTCTGAAGTGGGTGTTAACGAGAAAAATTTAGCTAAGTGCTTATTGTGACTCATTAACTATAATTTCTACATTGAGGGAATGATATCCTCGATGGTTAACGTAGGCCTCTTCGTTATGTTTTGGCCTTATATATATAGTAATGTGCGTGCATCCAATGACGCCTTTCGTTTGGCGAGCTCCTCAAAACCTATATTTGGGTCAGAAATTATTATGTTAACCAAGTTCATAGATTCAGCAGGAATTGTTAACATTACAAATATCTACTTAGGACTGGCGATTCGTGTTACAATGGAGAGAATGGTCAATCAAATGGTTAGTTTAACTTTATTGCATTAATAACAACCCTCATTGTAAGACCTCTTCTGCCTAACCTATACCTCTACTCAGGCTCAGTATTTCTTTAAAGAAAGTATGTAGAAACGCAATTTTTCAGAGTCAGTTTACGATAAGTAAAAAAATGCTAACATGAATATTTGAAGAGTATTAAATTTAAAAATACTTAGTAATAGAAGTAGGTACGAGAGTTTCGCACTACCTAGAAGGACGACGAAGGGTCATTTGACCCCCAACGTTTTCTGATCATTTGTGCAGCGTTTAACATGGGTTTTAAACGGCACGCTCCGACAGCGGAGGTTATATCCCATCGACATCATTACTATCACGGTTCGATGAAGTTTTTCATCCCACGAATCACGGCCTGAATTCTTGTAAGACTCAATCAAATGCAATAAAATGTATTCCTCCTTTGCCTGGCTTGATCTACATGTTTTACAGAACAAGGACATGCATTCTGGTAGACGTTGATTTATATGCGTCTAACACAAAAAAATGTTTCCCGTTACTGTCATTTCATAATTCAATGACAGTCTAGTTGCCGACTGATGGTCACAAAAAATATTTTCAAAGCGTCCAAAAATTACAGCCTCCCACCTGATGCCCAATATAGGGACCTATCTCTTCCGCGAATCCATTCACAGGGGGCGTGGAGGGAAGGATAGTCTTGTCTAGATTCGTCTTCTGTCTCCAAAGGAAAGATTCTCCACTACATAGGTTTCGGAAAATTAGATGTAAATAGTTTTGAACTCGCATCCATTACACACTCCCGAAGGCAAATGATAAAAGGCCGAAGCCGGACACGCTAGTTACGAGAATGGTTAATTAATACAATGTATAATTTACTTATTTGGAAAGTAGCGGCAGGTATTCTTCATGAACTTAATTGGCCTTTTAAAAAAATAAAAACGCGAAAATACACTTCTGTAAATCTTGCCCATAGTATTGCCTCTCCAATACTGATAATAGGGTCATTACACATGGCACTAACGGTAATCCAGTATCTCCTGCTTATGAAAACGTGATTTAAAAATTATGCTTTTATTGGAGTGCATAAATATATAAGCATTTAGCTCTAATAATGAGAGATCAAGAAGCCAGAAGACGATGTCTCCGATCAAAAACAGCAAAGAGAGCAAAATGTCACTAAATGCAATAAAATAAATATTAAGTCAATAAAATAACGGGCACGTTGCCTAGTACTAATTCTTCATTAAATATAATTCGTAGAACTACTATAAAGTACAAAATATCATTTCCCAACCTACAAGTTGCCGGCCAAAATCCCATCTATTTATTCGCTACGCGTTGGAGCGATGTCTTACCCTTCGATACCGAAACTCTCCGTTAGCGAATGCTTACTTTCGCCCAAGGAGAACGAGAATAACTTTTTCTTCGCCAGAGGGCCGAAACCCTCGCTAGCGAAATCCCTGGCGAAAAACCGCAAGCAAAATCACTGGCGCATGGATACGATAATAGGGCCTGGCGAAGCTTTCGCCAATTCTGTCGCCAAATCAGCCCTGGCTATAGCCAGAAAGAACCAGAATAGGGCCCCAGGAGAACGCAGGCGAAACTCTTGTCTGAACAACAACGACGCGGTGGAACACCAGATAAAAATGCAGTCTTCAAATTCATGAATACTAATTCAATTTTACTTTTAAAACGAAAATTAAAAACTTCCACAGATTAACTCTGTGTAAGTCTTTCATTTACCAAGACGATTTGTATTACATGATCATCTTCTTTTTTCTCTGATAATTGTCCTCTTAAATAGTCATCTTCATCATTCAATGCTCTTCTTTGAAATCGTCTACCTTTTTTGATCTTCCTCATTCCATCGTATTCTCTCGAACCTCCACTGATCCTTTCTAGTTTCGTCTAGAACCCTCTTCAAAAAACTCGTCCCACTTTAAAAAGCCGAATTCTTTTCCCCTTCCAGAGGTGAGTCCTGGCTTATGTTCTTTGTTGAGCATAGAACTTCTTCATTTTGCTTAAAGTTCTTTACTTCGCGATTTCTTCCGTTTATTTTGAGAATTCTCCTCCACAGCCACATTTCAAATCCATCGAGACTCTCTTATCATTATATAATACAAATACTGAACCTATTATATGGTATATACCTTCCCATGCTTATTGTGTCATGGCGTGCCGGAAAATTCCATGGGTTTTCTTTGGCAAAGATTAGAGTTCAAAGGAAAATGTCGTCAAAAACTTATTGTGGAGTCAGCCATTGAAGAATTTCAGACTTATTGTAACTGAAAAGTATGAGCTCGCAAGCAAATCATTGGATATTCGAACAGCTGAATGGTAGGTTTGGGACAGTCCCTACACTAACTTCCCCTTTTCGGGGTCACCTTTACATTTCCCTGTACTTTACTTGTTCACCATCACGTCACTTTTAACTTTCCCCTTCCAGCAACAAGCATATTGAGTAAAAATTGCAAGAATCACTACCAGACAGTTCAAAAAGTTTTGATTTTGGAAGCACCGACTTTTGATTTTGGAAGCATGAAATCAACCTTTGGGGTGCATTGGCATTGTTTTGCCTGAAAACAGAGCTTCAGTTTCTGATGTCATTCTGGGCCACTTATTCTAGGAAAAATACTCACTTTAAAATCACCACATGCCCCCATTTTTTTAAACACGAATTTGAGCTGAATTTTCAACAACGGTTGGCCCGACAAGCGACTTTGCCAAGACTTCGACGAGTTTCTTTATAGCTTCTCCGCAAAATATGTGACCCGAATTTTAGCTATCGGCTTTAGGTAAACACAAGACTTTTAATGCTGAGAAAACGTGAAAGTATGTAACTCCGGATCTAAATTCACGAGAAAAATATACGAGTTAAGGATTTTCAAAGAATACGAGCAGAAGAAGTATTAAGAAAAATAATAATTAATACTCATCCCTCATTTCAACATTCAACTTAATGTCTTCTCACAAGTATTTCATCTTCCAATGATAATTTAAATTTAAGTTGTAAACATCAATAATACCAAGGACGATAAGGAGGCAACTTAGCTCACAGAATACTTAATAAGGGAAAATAAAGACTAAAGTCGACTCAGCTTTACGAGTGACACGCTTGACTGCAATGGGAAAAAACAATTGGTTTTCATAGATTCTCCAAAAACAACTATTGAAATCAATCCTGTACGGTGAGGTGGTCTTTTAATTGACACGAAAAGTTACATATCCTTCACTTTTAAAAATTCGATAAGCCGATATATTAGCCGAAGCATCGGTATTTCGTATTCTTTCGATGTGTATCGGGCCACCCCTCGCTTTAGAAATAGGTCAAATTGAACAATATAACTTACGCAGTATTTCCACTTCATCTAAAGGTTCTCTCAAGCCAAGGAGAGTAGAAGTCCTCTACTCTCCTTGTCTCAAGCACAGGAATTCTGCCTGCGACCCTTCCGGCGCGCAATCCTCGTAAAATAAAAAGGCGACCGGAGCCAGGCTCGTTAACAACAGGTTGGTGACCCCAGGGTCTGGGAGGGTTAGTTTTTCCCCTATTGAGTGGTGGGCGGGGTGGAGACGGCGATTATTAAGGGTAACAGGAAACGGAAAGGGCAAACAAAGGACGCAGGGATGTCAGTTTAAGATCGGGGGAGAGAGGAATTGAGGGGAAGGGAAGCCAAACCGTTTTTCGGGACTGGTTTGGGTTGGGCGTGGAGAAGGAGAAGAAGAGCATTTCCGTTAAGTAGGCGAGTCGCTCGATAGTCTACGCTTTTAATCGACATGCAATGACTGTTTAGTACAAAAAATCGATTCCGATAGTTGAAATCGAGCGTAAAATATATCGAAACCAAATCTCAATCTACGGCATGATATGGTGTATTTATCGGAAAAGTCGAAAAATGATTTCGCTGACACAACAATGTCAAATCATTCAACCGTCGATACACTCCATTAAGCACCAGATACACACAAGAGTTGACTCCTATCTGATCGATTTATATAGGGTCGACTGATGTTCGACTCCACTTGGAACCACAACTAGGATGGCGGCTACTCCGTCCAAGTATCGAATTCTGCCACTATCGATGGCGAACTCCTATAGGAGTAGGTATGATACACGTCCAAATTCATCTTACAAGTGGAATCGTATAGGAGTCAACTACTGTGTGTAATCGCCGCTTTAGCAAATACCCAATATGATTGTGCTTTCGAGTTCACTAAACCACTGAAATTACCTTATAGTAATGAGAGATCGAAATCCACAGTTTGAATAGTAAAAGCCATCGGATTATCTAAATTATTCCATCTTCAAAATGATATAGATACTTATTGAAAAAACTAACAGAAATAAAAAATATGTATAGAACAATTGATTTACTGATGCCAAGTAAACCTCAGGATCGATAACATCAAACTGTCGAGCGACCGAAATCGTTCAGCCCGATAATCATGAAAGCCCTCGCCTAATTGAAACCATAGAGTCACTTGGCATCACAAAATCGTATAGTTAAGTATCGTAACGATCAAAATCGAAATCTTGATCGAAATCGAATCGAAATGGAAATGGAAACCAAAATCACATCGAAACAAATTAAATAGAAATCGATTCCGAAATGGAGTTAAAAAAACTTTTATCAAATTCGTGACTGAAATCTGATCGAAATGGAAATTTTGAACGAAATAGAATCTAAAATACCGAAATAGAAAACGAGACCGAAATGGAGTACAAATAATTGAAATAGAATTCGTTAAGCCTGAATCACACGATCATTTTTCAGGGATAGCTCCAATGATAGCTCGAGCTGTCATTTTTCCGGTGACACGATCATTTTTTCTATAGGTGCTCGCATCATTGCCGGGAAATCTTTTACGTTTACCGAGCTCGTTCGACCAGAAGTCACTTGCGGCGACACAATCGCGATTTGCTTCCCTTCGCTCTGATTGGCTGAACTTCAGATTCTTGTACGTGTACAGGGACGGAAAAAGGGACAGGACCAAATGATGGAAAAAATGATGGCAATACCTATCATTGCCGCTATCCCTGAAAAATGATGACGTCAGAGCTGTAGGGAAAGCTATCTCTTGAGCTATCATTGGAGCTATCCCTTAAAAATGATGGAAAAAATGATCGTGTGATTCAGGCTTTACCAAAATCGAATCAAAATGTAAATTTTAAACGAAATCTAATCAAAGTTATCGAAATAGAATTCGAGACTGATTGGAGTAGAAATAATTGATAAACAGAATTCCTGACTACAATTTAATCGAAATCCTGACCGACATCGAACAGTCGATGAAAAACAGTCGATATTTCTCCACTCGGACATCGAATCGAATTGAAATCCTGATCGACATCGAATCGAAGTCCTTATCCAAGATTATGAGATCAACGATGATTATCTGCATTGATTTTTCGATGGATAACAATCAATATTCATTCACTAGGCTTACTCGCTCCTTGTGCATGGTGACCCTGTCCCCATCCCCCTCATTTCGCTGAGAGAAGGGAGGGTGGGGAAATGGAGGGGTAGGAAGTTTGTGGACGGTCTCAAGGGGGAGGGAGGACTAGGGAAGGTGAGGGAGAGGGATATCCCTGCACCGGGGCGTCGAAGGAAGCGGAGAAAGCAAAGCACATTCCCTCCGAAGACGGGGAAGTGAAAGGCCGACGCTGCCGTACCTTGCCGGCCCGGCCCACCGACTGCTCTCACACAAAGGGACACGTTTTTTTTCTTCCAACGGTCGACGGGGACCCTTTGAGGATACGCGCAACCGACACAGTTTCCGTGTTCGCAGAACCCTGAATGAAAAGAGATAAAAGGGACTAGGCGAAGAAAAACTACCAAAATAGAGATCGAATCCCGTAGGTTCCATACCGAGTTAGTCAAAACTCGAAGTTTACTCAATATTCGTTTTCATCGACTACATAATATACGCTATTTATTTTTTCTTCAAATAATCTCTTCATTACACTCTAAAGAAGCAAGGTGATGTCTCGTTCAGCCAGGTGACAGTGGTACACTAGTGGACTAGACCATCAGTTCAAGTCCAGCAAGAAAAACTCAACGCCCTTGTGCCTTTTTTGTGTTGAGTGTTTGTGTCATAGTGAGTGGTTTTCGAGAGGGGACTGTGTCGTCACGTGAGGACCCCTGAACTAGAAAGATGCCGCCACAAGAGGACAGAATGAGTAAGTAAACAAATTACTTTACTCCCCATTTTTATCAGCAGTGGAGGATCCACAAATTTCCCTTAGTGGTAGGTTTAACTAGTCCAGCGGTGGCTCTGGTTACTCCGAGGGTAGGCCATACGGCCTCAAACAAGTGGATCATAGGTTTCACTTTAAGTAATACCTCTGAATGGTTCTTTCTAGTCCCAGTGTATTATTCTGGGTTTCATAACTTAGGGGGTAATCGCATACAGCACAGGGAAAGGAACATGTGAAAACCTTGCTCTTAACTCTTCCCTTAGTTCGTGTATTTCAAGTTCCTCAGGACAAAATAGTGGGCCAGGTAGTTTGAGTATTCGGCTTCAGACGGCATGGCCCCTGGTTCAAATTCGGGTAGTCTCTCTTTGGAGATCTCTATCTAGAATCCAAGCTCTATAATTTTATGGCACGCCAGACTTCGCAGGTAGCCTAGAAACAAGACTAGCCTCCTACTTTGAATGTGCGAAGCGAAACACATCAAACAGCTGAGAAAATTGAGCTCTGCTCTCTCATATCATACACTCTCGGCTATAAGACAGCCCCGGAGTTAGAAGTCTAAGCAATAAAGGAGCGTAAAAAAATTTAAAGCGGCCATACTATTTTGGGACTAAAATGTACGAAAAATCAGTTGTTAGATGAATTAGCGTCACGGGGGAGTAGTTTAGATTCATTTAACCTTCATCAGTACCATTCCACAATTAACTCTTTACATTTAGCCATCGATGTTGATATAGTTGCATAATATACTTATGGTTAGTGGTTTGTTCACTGAACTCACTTGATTTTCCCAAAGACTTCGATCTCATTATACCCTTCCTCGATCCTGAATTCGACCCTTAAGAGCCTTTTTAGTACATGGTCAGGTGGCTTTTGAGAAGTTGCTTCTAGATGTACGTGCAATTCCGCCGTAATAGCCTAAAGATCACGACTTACCAAAAAATGATCTCACGGGACTGCATTGATGGATTGAAGTTTTAGGGATTAAGGATTATATTAGGCTTACGATTTGTTTCACATTCCTCTTACTAAACGCGAATATAAGTGAGATCGTATTGATGTGGTGGCCAGAGTACTGAATTTTCATATAGAGGAACCGGGTTCGAATCACGGCAGTGGCGCATATTTTTATTAGTTAAATCCTGATCCCTGCTTGGACGTCATGTGGAGGGCACTTCAAGTGCAGTACACCGTCAGTAGAATAGGACGCTATACAATGGACCCCTTGGTGTCGTTCGTTAAGTGTAGGCTGATGGTGACACCGAGTTTCTCTCCACCCTTCCTCTATTTCTTCAATAATCCTTCCCTAATCAACCTTCCCTCCCATCTCAAATGGTGCAAATTACCACGGCTGTTCGTCACTTCCCCAATTAACAAACCAACCAAGCGATTGCCGGTGTACGGGGTTAATGGCTTGATGGTTTCATCCTCGTTTATCGCTTGCTTTCGAGTTAGTAAGTGCTGAGTCCAAAACCTGAGGGCGAAATAAACTGACCCTTGAATACGATATTGAATATATGAATACCGGATTTACCATTTGCCAGGGAACCCCATAAAAGAATTAGCGCCAGTACCTTGAATTAGCGATTTCACGCGTATCAGTACCTAATGGACAGATCCATCCTCACCCTTTTATCAATTACATCAGTTAGAAACATTACGTGAATACCAGTTCCAATGCTGAAATTTGATCCTTAAACCTTGAAAATTCAACTTGCATAATCACCGATTCCACGTTAAGCGAATTAAGAAAAATATACGTGTATATGCATAAATGTAAGAGCTGCAATTGGTCTACCAGGGTAGTGATGCCTCCGCCATGCCATTCCATTTTATACAGTTTTATATTAGCATGTTAACGAGAAAATTTGAATGCTAAGTTTGATCAATATTTAATTAAGTTTTATCCATATTTAATAAAGTTTGATAAAAATGTAATTCTATCGACTACATGCAAGCGTGAAGTTGAGACGAAGAATTCTTACCGAAGGACAGCTCACGGAGCGTATGAAAGAGCACATAAATATACTATTCGCAAGCAGTACAATTTGATTGTTTTAACGTCACGATGACCGTTGATTTCGCAAAAAAGGGGGCTTCGTCAGAATAAATATTTGCTCGAGTTCCCTGCCTTACTCTGCCGCTGCGAGCAGAACCGGTGGCGGGGGAAAGTGAAAGGGAAAATCTCTTGTGAGCCGCACTATTCGAGAAAGCACGAACGCGGCATGCTGGGGGAGGGAAGAAATAGGTCGACGAGCTACACGGCTGTGGAAGACCGGCCGCGGTGGTGGGGAGGCACGATGTCTAGCGCTCAATCCTGAGCGACGGCCTTGCGCGTAGCGTCGTCGAAGGACTCAGCTTCACTCTTGCGCAGGCTCCACGGTCTTCATGTAATTTTTTCCATACCTATACATATATGGAAACGTTCCCGTAAGAACAAATTCTTTTTCTTTCTCTTTCTCCTACCTTTTGTAAGTAGGAGACCTACCTCTTGTAAGTCTCCTACCTCTTACAGGAGGTAGGAGAAAACGAATTCTTTATCTTTTCGAAAAAAGAACGAATTCTTTATCTTTTCCTATTTCTCCTACCTCCTGTAAGTTTGAATTTATATATATATATATATACGTGACATTCGCAGGGATGATAATCCGTATAAATATTACGTTGATCTAAAGTGGTTACCTACCTCTTGATTCCCGAAGGAAATACTTCTTGGGGTCCTTTCCTTTCTCCCTCTTCCTTAGTCAGAATCCTGCCAATCTATACGATCTATTTTCCCCCAGAAGAAGTGTTTCCCAAAGATTAACCTGATCTGATCTTAGCTTCTTTCACATCCCCCAAATCCCGTACCTCTTATCTTATCTCCTTTCCTATCCACTACTACAAAGTTTTGGAACTCGCTACCCTCTCACATCAAATCCTCCTCATCACTCCTATAAGTCAAAGATAAATTATATTCCTATTTAAAAACTCAACATTAAATTTCAGAAAATTTGGTAAATGAAATGTAAACAACTTAGTTTTTATCATATGGGGTTAAATTGGTTTAATTCGTTGTTACTTAATGTGTGTATTATGATTATTTGAGCAGAATGTACAAATTATATATAGTTTAATTACTCCAATCTAAAAAAGAAGCAACTATCATCAAAAAATAAAATGACGATAAAATGAAGGCACAAATTAATTTTACTTTTGGAATTATAAGCTAATTACTGCAACCATATAAGATAAACTGCTTCAGTTCAATAAAAATTGTGCTGAAGCCGGCTCCTCGACCTGAAAAAAGTACCAGTTAAAAAAATAAGTATATATCCGTCGACAAATCTGCTTATAAAGTAAACATTTTTTCTTTTCAATAGCTGAAACACGTCATAAGTGAAACCAATATTTTAAGGTAGTTGGAATGATTTTTGTTCATGTACAAATTTGCGTGAAACTTTTCATTCGTGTTCTAAATAGTAATATCTATATAGATCAAATGAGAAGATTACATCAAACCGATTCATTTTTTGGCAATTCAATGCTATTTTCCCCCGTAGCGTTATGGCACATGACATACATTTCTTAATAATTCGATTACTTATGAAGATATTTTCATCCAAACGCGATATAACACATTTCTTATTATTATAATTGGTGCTCAAATCCAGGTTTCAAGCTGAGTCCAATATTCGGAAAAAACAATTTGAATATAATTTCGTATAAATTTAGAACACTGGGACGAAAACTCTAGTCATTACGTGCTTTAATTGACGGAAAAACTAAAATATAATTCTTGCATTATTTTCATTTCTCCCTGTACGTTGAGTTCTAACGCGTAAACACATCAACTTAAACGAAATGTGGACCAAGATTTTTTTCGATTTACATAAAAATGTATTAAAATGTGCACTCAATGACACACAGTTACACGGTTATAATGACAGAGACGATAAAGGTGGGCTATTATATTTGTTTTTGTCCATTCCATCACGATGGAACCTCGTTAAAGGTCAAGAGGGGAACTGCAGTTATCTCAGCGGAGGGAGTACTTTCATCAATGAAGAGCTAAGCAGGAATCAAGTCAGAGAGGATATAATCTCGGCCGTGTGTGTGTGATTACCACTTGTTTCCGACCACTCTCCCTGACTGAAGAAGGTCGTACTCAGCTCTTGTTGGTGTAGTGGCAAGACCAATCAGAATAGCCCGGGTTCGGATGCCGGAAGTCGTGGATTTTTTCCAGTGACATCCCTTATCCCTACTAAGGTCACTTGTGGACTCAGCATTCCACAAGAATGTGGAAGTACATAATTCCGTCCGCCTAAAGAAATGTAAAACTATATACCCCTTGGTGCTTTTAAGAGTGGGCTAATGCCGACGCCTGGTTTCTGTCTACCATTTCTCCTTTCTCCAAGTAATACTTGCATAACCGTCCTTGCCACCAATACTTACAGGTGCAATTGACCTCTATTGTTGGTAGCCTCCCCAAATTGCCAACCAGCCAAAAGTATGGACTGTCGCACTTTACAACTCGTACTCAATAATGGTTCTTTCTGTTCTGTTCTTTCCAGCGATCTCGCGATATGCCCATCAGCATATAAATACAAGGTATTTTGGAGGTACATACCGGGGAACTAGCGTTTGCCTGTGGCTTCCTTCGCATCTGAGTCAGGCAGCTCATTCCGAGGAATTCCTGCACGTCCAGGGACCCTCAGGGACGAGGCTTTATACTCTCTTGTCACGCAGGCGTAGTGGTGGAGATGTTATCCTCCGTAACATAGATTGGAATGAAGAAAAATCTATTATAGATTCTAGGGAGCTCATCTAGTCCGTTCAAATGACTTGGGGATCGAAATTACACTTGATCCTGCTGGGAAATGGGGATACCTATTTAGGGCGAGTAACTCCTCTGTATACATCCTCCAAAGAAAGATAAGCAGTTCTTTTTATGGTTCCTAGGTAATATGACATTATCTTGCACCCTCAGACAAACTTTCATTGAAGTAAAATTTGTACATAAGTTTAAAGTACTTCGACGGCTAAGGTATTTTCTTACGTTCTGCCGGCTACTTGAATGCACATGTACCAGCACCCGGATGAATAGGAGGATCAACTCTCAGCCCAACAATGACTGACTTAGGAAAAACGAGGGGTGACCAGTGTTTCCATCGTGGCAGGCCGTAGTCCAAATTTTTTATTGAATTCCTGATATGACTCCGAGATATTAATTTGAAAAAGTCAAATATAAACCTCAATCATAAAGTCAATGTAACTGTAACAGAGCCAAAAGTTGGCAAAATTGCAGTAAAAAATCTCATAAAATTGACAGTGGCATATTTAAAATTGTTCTTTTCCTTCACTTTTCATTCAAGGATAAATTCTAGCCAACTTTCTATTACCCTTGTATTTCCCTCATCTTGAAGTCTTCAAAACAGAAATGACATAGAATAAGTTTAAGTATAGTCGCAGTCGCTTATCCTGCTTTAGAGGATGTATATAGAGGAGTTACTCGCCCTAAATAGGTACCCTGTAAGTTAGTCATACATTCATTCACTTCTGGAAGCTGGGAACCGTAATCCAATAAAAAAAATATTGCATAGTACACCATCGGTGCCTTTTTTTCCTTCGCCAAAGACAGAATTCCTGCCAAATTGCAATTTTCTAGCTTATATTGAAGTCCGCAAACAGCCGTAACACATTGACGGACACCTGTGAATTAGAAACGGTATTCCTCTATAAAAGCTAGAGCTAATCTGCTAGGGTGCATTGTTTCCTTTCGTTTAAGAAAAAAGTTACCACCAAACTGAGTTTGAAACTGACACCAACGTTCATTATTTTACCACCAAATTACTCAACCAAAGAAACTGATTACTCAACCAAAGAAACTGAAGTACCTATAGCTCTTTTCATTCCTGAGTCTTCCTTTCAATACCTTTCTCACAATGGGAGACCAATAGCCTCGGTATGTTTCATAACAGAAAAAAACGGGTACTTAACCTATTTCCCCGGGTGATAAAAAATTGTCAGATCCCAACGATAAATTGAACTCACAATCGCTGTGCGTTAAGGACTATAGTCGCTTTATCCATCGTTAGAAGAAATCTCGGTGAAGATTTTTTAGGCCTCACTCGCTTTATCGAGTAATTTGCGCAGATTATTAAACTGCGAAGACTTCTGTTTTCACTTTCATTCATACAAGGTTCGGGAACTCGTTTCGAGCGCACTGATTGGAACGCCCCAACGGTGGATATTACTGAGGTCACTAGCTAACGAGGTGACGGTGACTGAACAGAAATAGATAGCTGAGTGTTCCATAAAATAAACTATTAATCTTAAAGATACTTAAACAAGGATGGGTGGAGAAAACATAATTCCTATATCTTTCCATGAATACTCATCTCATTTTCATGTTTTTTTAAGTTACGGATCAAATAATAAAGATTGAAGCGACGAAATAAAAGATAAGCAATGCCGAACTGAATGCTGAAAAATTTAGATCGGGTGAATGAATTTCAGTACCTACGACATGAATGATATTATTTTTACCCTGCGCTATATCTCTATAACTGATAGAAGCGGCAAAATACGAGAGATACACTGATTTGCATTGTCAAACTGATTCGCACAAAATTCCACCTCTCCAGGCACCATTACTGATTACAATAAAAACAGTGTGACACAAGCATAAGACCCCCCCCCTTTTCTCTATTCCCTCCTATCATGGCTGGTGTCCTAACACGCCTTTGCGGTGGCTTGCAGGGTAGTGAGTAGAAGTAGATGTAAACAGCCAAGTCCTTATCGATTTTCCCGCAGAGGTTTTATCTTTCGAGTTTATCATTGCTTTCAAGTAGAGATTTATTATAAATTTTATGTTGACAGATGAAGTACAAATCTCGTGATATCGTAATATTTTCCCTTTCTGGGTTGTAACTATTTCTCTTTGCGAAATATTTGCTCTTGAATTCCTGTATTTTTGTTGTAAACTCGTTAAGATTGGAATTTGGAATCGGAAGACTTCGAATTACAACCAGATATTTATCTTAAGTATAACCCATAGGGTGTGGAAATCGAGATTATGATAGTAATAGATGGTCGGCACTACTACTATCCTTCTATTCGGATACTAGCCCTCTCTACGAAATGCATCTACGGGTACACAGTTTAACGTTCTTTCCGATAGACGGAGTACTGCCATTCAAGGCTCTCCACGTAGGACATAAGTACGAATTGGGATTCTTCTGCAAAAGCTCTGCCACTGCCGTGATGGAAACCCGGGCCTTCAGGATGGAAATCCAGTACCTACTTAAGCCACCATACCAACCTGATGCTTATACTTCGTCGTAGGATGGAAGGTATGCCAAGTACGTTTTTGTCACATGCTGAATCTCGGCATTTTAAATTGATTGCAGTTTAAAAATAAGCCACTTTTTTGCTATGGCTTCTGTCATTAGTTATTGTTGCTCACGTTATATTCGAGGATGTTTCAGTTGGTGACCAGATAACCAGGGAGGAAATAGTCCTCAAAAGCTGGAAAAAAATAACAGAGGTGCTAGTTTCGTCATGGCGTGCATAATACCTGTTCCACTGCTGTGAGCACTTTGCCGTAGGAAGAGTATAAACGCCCCCCACCCTTCCCCTCCTGGCCAATCACCCCGCCCCCCCCACTCCGGCCCCCATAATCCCTACACAGTGTTCGCGTCCATTCCTGACGAAATGGACAGACGACCCCGCTTAGGCCACGCCGCCGTGCGTGATTGCGACACTTTCCATTTTTTCTCCCGTTTCCACATATCCATTTCCGCTTTCGGATTTCACTCGGAACTCGTCAAAGAAACGTCTTCTTGACCTCCGCCGCTTTTGGCTTTCTTTCGTGTATCTTGCGTAAAATTTTCTATGTCAAGGAGGCATTTGCCTCCCCACAACCAATCAATTCGATGATTTATCCCGCACGTTCATTTAGAAGTTGGCTCATCTCTTCCTTAGCATGCAATATTTTTTCCTGGCGCTTCTAAGCTGATGAAAATGGTTTAAAACTTAAAATAAGTTTTGGAGAGAAAAAATGTTTTACATCTCATTCCCATCATATCGAATGTATACTGAAAATGTTCGTTCATTAAGAGAAGATTAAAAGAAGCTGATCTACTGATGAACATCAATTTGCAAGCTATGTACGATAGTAATTGCAATAACTGTGGGCGGTAATTTACATAAATGAATTTTCCAAACATTATGCTAGCTCATATGGCAAGGAAATTATCATAAAATGGCAATATCTTAGGTTGGCGAAAAATCACCGTTTTCCTTAATTTGGATTACGAGGTATTATTTTTAGTATAGTAACGAGGAATGTGTTCTCCTATAATTTTTGCTATTTTTTCGCACTATTCATCCCTTTCAGGTGGTAAAAAAACGCTCATGCAAAGTTAACGCTCACGTCAACTAACCGACAGTAAGATGCATTATACAAAACCCAAACTCGTATACATCGAGTAAATGAAAACGTTACTTCACCTAGCGGTTAAAGTTAACCAGACATTGTAAAACGACCTGAGACACTCCGTTGATTTGCAACTCACTTTCGCACTTTCTTTCTTCCAATTTATTTTTTCCCTTTCCCTAGCTTTCTCATGACTAATGTCCTAACACCCTCTGCCACACGTCCTACTGGCATCTCATAGGGCAGTATGTAGGTGTAGGCCGTGTTCAATTTCATGTAGGGTGGACCCTACACTCTACACCCTTGTGCAAAATCTAGATAATATCTACAGATTCAGTTATATCCATTGGATGTGTGTACTTCAACGGAAAAAAACAGGTTGAATTAAATAAGATATGAAAAAATATTCAATTTTAGGAAATATTTCCATTTTTTCACAGAAAGATTCACTCATCCCCTAATAATGATATACCACACACCATATAAATCTATTCTCACAATGTCCTATGTATTCACACTCATGTTTCCTTCGCATATAAATATCGCATTTTAATGAAAACCCAAGTAATTCCTAGTTAACTAAATCACAGGCTATAGGATATGGAGTGACTGATAGTCTCGTTACATTCTAACCGTTAAACTATCTATTTTAAGTCCAGGGAAAGCGTAAAACCTTTTTGACTGGCTCCCTTAACGTGCCAGCGTAACGGAAATCCATAAAAACGAGAGAACTTCCGAGAAAGGTCCTTTCAAAATGAAAAAACAACACTTTCTAGCAAATTAATCCCTACCTCACCCTATCAAGAATAATAATTTACTAATAAAAACGCGTTTCATTCTCTTATACCATATTGCAACTCCCCACCATATCCCAACATTTTTACTTTCATGCTATTTTTAAAGATAAAACATTTTAGATGTGTATTGCTGCACATTTAAGAAAATAGAAAAATAAATACTGCACAAATATTCATTAAATGAATTGTTTAGCATTCATAATAAGAAATGAACTCCTTTGCTTCCATTCCGCGGTATTAGCTGAAAAAACCCTAGATTGCAGCCGCGATCTACGGTAGTTCAACTGTTTGTGGGGAAAAGGGGGCATGATGGAACTCTTTCCTGCACTATGCCCTTGCGCTCTTCACAACATTCGCTCTACCGTTTGGAACCACACTGCGTGACGCCACGTCAGAAGCGTGACGATCGCTAAAAGCGGATAAGGGCGCATAAAAGTGGGTGCATTCAGCGGCACCTTCGCTCACTGAGCGGTTGATCATGATGTCGAGTCAGCTTACTTTGAGCGGGTGATGAGTGCGGATTTTTTTTCTCTCCATGCCTTTGGTACCTCCTGAACAAAGAACAAAGCACCTCGAAGGTCCATGCGTAATTTGCGCTGTACGTCTTCTGTTTCTCTTGCTCAGGAAAGTGATCGAAGGTTTTCTCCGTTCAACAAAATTGCGAGTGATCAGGACAGTGACGTAATGAGCGGATCCATTGCTCGGCATTCGCTCGCACTCATGACGTCATTGCGCTCAGTAGCTCAGCGAGCGATCAGTGCCGCTGAATGCACCTATTGCGTTCAGTCGCTGAGCGAGCGATCAGTGCCTCTGAATGCACTCAGTGAAATAGAACACAGCCGTAAATACCTTGTTCTATCAACCTCACTCATCAAATTGACTTTCGGGCTGGAGAAGCATTACCCTGCTCTATCCCACATCCCCTCGTTGCACTATCCACTATGTAGGTACCTGTAAAAGGCGTATGGGTTTAGCGAAACTTGGTGGCACTCGCCAGCGGAGCGTTTAAGGTCACTGAGAACGAATTAAACATTGATTAGTGGGCAAATTTATCGAAGGGCTCAGTTTGGGGACTTCTAGAGAGAACCTAAGCATTTTTATCCCTCCTAACTTGCATTACCACCTCTCCCTGACGTCATTTTCTATACCGGTGAGTGCCACCAAGTTTTGCTACACCTATACTTGCTTCCGTGCATTCCTCCGCGTTATGGTCCCCTTTCACCAGAGAGGTGTCGCCCGCACGCACCGCCGCAAATTGGACCGAGTGGCATTTCGATGTCGCGCTGCACCTGGAGGAATGCGATGCACCTTGCGGCTGTAACTTGGCTGAAGAATCGCGTTCCGAATGTGAAGCAAACGTGAGTTCATTGGCGGTATTTTCCCTTGAGATGGCTGGAACGATTTTTGTCTTTGCACAGATTTGTATGAAACTTTACGTACGTGTTTTCTCATTAGTGATATCTATAGGTAAATGTGAAAACAATTACGTCATACCGATTTGATTTTTTTCTATTCAATGCTATTTGATCACATATTATCGCCTTATGGCACATGACATACATTTCGTAATAATTCGATTACATAAATAAAGATTTTCTTGCAACCGCGAAATAATAAATATCATATTATTAAATTGTTGCTAAAAAATATCAAGGTGTCACGCCGAATCCACTTATTAAAAAAAAAGAAATTTCAATAGAATTTCGTCTAAATTTCGGATACGGTGCCAAAAATTCTAGTCATGACATGCATTAATTAAGGTAAAAATGTAAAGCATTCTCGTACCATTTCCATTACTACCCGTAGAGTGAGTTCCAACGCGTAAACAAACGCAATTAAGTGAAATGTGATCCTAGAATTTTTCCGACTTAATTACAAATTTATGGAAATGTGCACTCAAAAATCCACGATTACCGCTCCAGTCACCTCAATAAAAATAACAGATATGTGATCAGGATATAAATCGGAGACATTGAGAATGGAATTAAGAGTTTACGGGAGCAATCCGGCGATGGACTACATCAGCGGCAACCTCACTCGCCTTCCTACCACGGGTCACGCGCACAAAGAGCAATGCAAGCTTGGACAATTTTCCTCGCTGCGGCTTTCATACAAAAACAGCACCAAATATTTGTGGATTGTATGTGTAGATGAAACACCAGTCTTTGCTCTAGATGGATTTAAAATCTTCGTTCCGGATTCTAGCCTTCGCAATGTCCCCCAATTATAAAAAATAAGAGTTTGACTGTTTTTTATAAAAAAACTCAAAACGCATTTAAGAAAATTATTTCATTCATAGTAACAAAAGTTTCTTTGCCTGCAGAGGAAAAAATACTGCAAGCATTCAACTAAGTCTGGGGAAGAGGTAAACGTCTGAAACGAGCTTTTTAGCCCAGGTATAGAACCCTACAAAGCAACTGACAACATTTGAATAATAACGATCATATTTTCGCCCTCATGAGTGGGATTGAAAAACAACGATAATGCGAGCGCTCGCGTTATGGAGAACCGTGATTGCGCCCCCGACTTCGATATCATAATGACATCCGATTTGCATCGCACTGCTCTCTATATCCTGTATCACCCAGCTCAATCTGCGTGCGGCCGGGGAAAATTGGTGCTTCGTGAATGATGCGATGATATTCTCTTCCTCAGGTGAAAGTGAAGATGACTGAAAGGTTCCCCTCTCTTTCCCTCCCTCCTACCACCCCTCCTGCACCTGGTACCTTCCCCTTGCATCCTCCAAACTTCGGCTGCTCATCTCGCTCGGCTGTTCCGAGCACGACTCGGTTTTACAGCGCTAGCGTGACATTTCCGCGTCTATAGTTTGAATCTACATATTAGTAGGGAGACTTATCGATACGCGAACGCGTCATGATGATGGGAGCTTCCCATGAAATTTATTGAAATTAACGCAGATTGTAACACATCTGCGGACACGAACAACGATGAACGGAGCGATATTTACAGGCGAAACGTCCGCTATTCGACCTGTAGATAGAATTCTGTAGGCACAAATATGTAGTCACGGCTAAATGTTTAGTAAATAGTTAACGAATTCGTTCCAACAACATACATTAAAAAGGTAAACTTTTTACATCACAGTAATAAAAAACTTCTAGTTACCTAAAGTTGTCTTAAGGCCGTTTTACACGATGAAAGATTTTGTACAAATGAATGTACGTGAGGTTGTACGTTTGTCTAAACGAAATTAGAACAGGTTCTATTTCCCGTGCAGGCATTCCCACAAGCGTTCACACAATTTTCCGCTTTACACGATACATTTTGCCTCATGCAAGAGTTCACGGAAGGGTTTGTACAAACAAATGTACCGTGTAAAACGGCCTTTAGGGCTGATGTGGTGGCATTGATTAATTAGGAATTAAATAATTTAGCAGTTTTCCACTTTTTTATATTAAAAATAGGTTTATTTCGACCGGTTTCAATGTATTTACATCATTGTCAAGCACGGTTCTAATACCGAACAAATAATTATAGAAAATATTATTATTTAAATGATCTAAATAGTATTAAAATAATCTTAGACCATTTAAATAATATTTACATATTTAAAGATGGTTGTTAGGGAGTGAAAAAAGAAGGGTGGGAGTGTTGACGGGAAGGCTACTAATGGAGAGTAAAGGGGAGTGGGAATGAAACATGTTTTTGTTCATAAGCGGAATTTGACCAAGACTGTGTTGAATTATTTTAAGTTGCTCAAAAATATATAGCTTGTTTCCTTTAACAATAAACCTATAATTAATCGAAAAAATATCGCAATAAATCTATTATTAAAATAAAAATGTGGAATAGTGCTAAATTTTTTCATTCCCTCTTATTAGGTACCTGTTTGACACCTATGATGACAATCAACTCATGAATAACAATCGCGGATGAGATTATCAAACTTCTTTTTTTCTTCCCAAACTCACTCCAGCGCTCATCAAATCTACCGCCGATCTGTTTTGAAGTGCTCTGCTGTTTTTTTTGCGAAGTGGATAGTGCACTAGAGCGAATGAAGTGCTCCCAATATCTTTTCAAGCAAGCTTTAATTGTTTTATTCATGCTTGGAGTCTGCCACGGCTGTCAGTTCGGTTAATGCGCTGGCCTAGGACTCCTAGATCGCGAGTTCGTATCCTTCTTTGGGTATGGATGATGTATCTGTATTATGAATAAGATTTAATGATAATTGATACAATATAGCCTCTTAGCAATTGGAACACCATAACTCCATAAGCATAAGTTACCGTGAAATTGACACGAACGAAAAATTTCCCATGTTGCCGCAGCCCTTTCGCTCACTTATGCTCACCCGCATTCAGCGAAAAACCTTGGCCATATTTGGCAAGTTTGTTCTCTTAACATTCCCTCATGTTGGAATGAAATCGCGATTTCATCACAAAAACCTAAACTTAGGGCGAACAAATAAAGTGCACCTATTTTGTATTATATTGTGATTTATCGCCTAGCTCGTAAGGTAAATTTAGGTTTGAGGACATTTAATTTTACTAAGGTCCAAGTAATGTAGAAGTATCGAGGATGTAAATTAATACATCAAGATGGAAAGATGAACTGACAAAGAGCCTCGCTATCAATATCACAGGCAGGGAGCGACGGGGTGAAAGGCTAACGGTGATGCACCGTAAATATTTTTTAATCGTAAAGTTCGATGATAAAACCTTATAGGCGATGATACTTTGAAGAGAATTACCTATTCGTAGATGCAATGCATCCAAATACGAATGCAGTAGCAGTTATATAGTACCAGAGGCGTCCGAAAGATGAGGCCTTTCGCCCCATTAAGGATAGGTAGGTATCACTGTAAAAAATGTTTTGGAAAAATACGCTAATATTCATTGGCACTATCTCTGCCAACAATTTTAATTGTATTTATTTAAATATTTCTACACTGAGAATGTCATCATTGAATCGAAACAAATTTGAAAATTAATCTAATCATAAAACTTCATAAATTTACAGTTATTCTAGTCTCGTAAACTTTAGTATGGTCTCAGAAGATTTTTAGGGATTGGGGAAAGGGTGGAGAGGTAACTGGGGTCTGTATTAGCCTTATCTTAGGGAAAAGTACGGCAGGGTAAACGCTTTAACGTCTAAAAAGTCGGAATGAGTAGTACCCTTGAAGTTCTCTCCGCACAGCACTCCGTAGGGATCGAAGAACCACTGTAGGACTTCGATCCAGAGCGTCCGCCATAGGAAGCTAGTAATCTGTCCACACTAAACTGGTCCCATAATTATGAAGGCCAAATTAATTCTAGTATTCTTTATTTCAATTTCATTCAAATAACTTGAAGTGCTGAATTTTGTACTATCAATTCAAGGATTCTCTCAGTTCGTGATGGAAGTTCGCATAAGTCTTCCCTCAGTCAAAAGGTCCATAGGTCATTTATCTTCTCCCTGGATAGAATAAAACCTTTAAGTTCCCCAGGTAATGGCACCGTGGGACCAATGTACTCAGCTAAATTCTGAGAAACTCTCTCAGAAGTCAGCTGAGTTCATTGATCCTCGCTCAGGATTTCGAAACACTGGTCTTGAGTCACCTAGGAAAATTTTATGCTCATGAGTAAAACACCGGCGCAAAAAAGGCAGAATAACTTTGATTTAAGGGTCCCGAGAGATTTGGTGTAATACATTCCTCATTTCTAAAAGGTTAACCTTCATCGTAAATGCATTCCCAAAAGTTGAGCTAATTATAATAGAATATGGAAAGGGAACCACGAGCCTATAAGTAATTCTGATTTTTAGGCTCATAAAACCAAGATTCTTAATGAACACCAAATTATGTATTATTATTTATTCGTCCGTTATGGGAAGCGAAAGGAACCACCACATAAATTTCACAACGGTTTAAAGAAATAAACTTTCTATAGGTGGATGACATGACAGCAACTAATGTTTTCATAGTTTAAACATAAAGGTGAATTTTATGCACTATACTACGTGAAACTATTAAGGTTTTTTATTTACCTGTACGAAGATAGTTTTACATACCTAGCAACGGGATATTTTAATATTAATAAAAAAGACAAACAAAGTAAATAGCGCAAGCCAAAATTACAGGAGGATTAGGTTGTTGTGAACAAATTTTTGTTCAAAACAAACCATATATTTTTTTACACACACACAACCCGAGTTTCAATGAATAATCATCATCATCATCAGGTGATTTATTCATTGAAAACCAAAAGTGTATGAAAAACATCTGTGGTTTGTGTAAAGGTTTGAATAAAAATTTGTAATCATGCATTACCACTAATTTTCCTCCGAGCAAGTTTTATAGGTTGTTGTGGTTTATAGATTACTGGATTCCGTTGGGAATGGGACCCGGGTTCGAATACGTACCTGTAGTAAAGGAGATTTTTCAGTGGAATCAGAAATACTTGTGTGTATTGAAGAGGCAACTTCAGATACAGTACTTCGTCAAACCGAATATACGTAAATCTGTGAACCTTTGTGGGACCTTTCGTTAGGAGTGAATTAAATCCGACGCCGAGTTTTTCTCCACCCTTCCTCCGTTCCCAAAACAATCGCTCCTTGACCAACCTGCCCACCTCTCCTCAGTGACGCAAATAACCTTAGCTGTCGGTTACCTTCCTCAAATATAATGAATCAACCCACACTACTCCCTAATTGGCAATTCAATCGTCTACGGTTAATAAGCCATCACTTACAGACAATCATTATCCCAGACTTTCCCACCAATGCCTCCTCAGTGAGCTGCACATAAGGGATAATGAGGCATAAAAAGAATCCATGGTAGGTGAAACAGCAAAGATGGAAAGTGAAACACAACCTGTGGCCTACTTGCGGTCGGGATGACTCGTCGATGTGACCGCAGTCCATTCAGCTGTGAAGCCTATTCGAAGCTTTCCATCCATCTCCTACTTCACCTTTGCTCGGGGAACGTAGATCAATGAACTTCTTAACGTGCACGTCTAGTTTTGAACTTCTTATGATGGATGGCGGGAAAAAATCGTCACCAACTCTTTTTTTTAACTCTCAATGGAGGTTGGAACAGGCATACATTTTCTAAAGTGGTTCAGTAAACCAAGTAAAAACAGGAAAAAACGTGAGTAAACATTATTCACTGTGTAATCACCTGGTTTCCGCAAGCACCACTCTACTTTTGATCAATAAATAATATATCCTGCGCGTCATAACATCAAAATAAGTAAACATACACTATATCTGATTCGGCTCATAAATTCGCTCTCTCAACTCCGAATAAAAATAAAGGGCGTCTTTATTGTGCTGAATTAGGTCTTCAAAGACCTTTCTTACATTTAATTCATTTTTCTCACAGAAACACATGTCCTGAGTGGTAAAGGTTCCACCCAAGCGGGACTCAAAAGGCGAAGACCTCTGATTTACGAAGATGGGGCGATAAAATCCTATTACCGATGACGACAATTCAAAGCAATGCAGTCGGAATTACTGTGAAAGATAAAGGATATCCTCTACTACAGCAGTTACAAACCGGGGGTAGAATATGTAGTGATGCATCGTAGCATAAGAAGAAACTATCCTACCAGCTAACAACATAAGTAGGAGGTAGGATACGCGATAATTGCATATGGTTACAGCTATGGCCATAATTATGCCTATGATCAACTTACAGTATAACGATTAACGCGGCAAGTATTCTGACCCTCCAATGAAATCTTGCAAGAGACGATTGAGAACACGGTTAAGGCATAAACTAGCGATTACGAAATCGCCGCCTTGCACAAGATTGACATACATCTGTACTAGATGCTCATGGAAAAGCGGGTCTCCTCCGATAAAGCCACTCTCTGGGATTGCATCCACCTATAGATATACACGCATACATTCCAATGTCACCATCAGCAGTCGTCAAACCGATGATTGGTTTGCTGTAGCTCTCCATCCAGTCCTCCCTTCAGCTAATCGATTTATTCCTTCATAAATCATTATTTCGACTTCCCTCAAAACATTCCTCATGAATTCCATCCTTAATATAACAGCGGGCGGGAAAGTGTCAGCAGCGCGTTTCATGGCAATGTTTAAGATCCGAACAAAACTGCATTGAAATAGCTACGCTGAAATTATTTTGAACTCATCGAGGAGTATAATATAAACAGTTGGGTTAAAAGAGAGACACAGAGCTAGAAATTTGATGTTAATTACTGACTGAGTTTTTGATGCTGGAAACCAGGGTTTGTGACCTTGGGATCCCCCATGTGGGAACCCCAGCGGTATTCAAACGCGGCTTACTACCCCATAAGGAGCTATTTTGTAGGCAATGGAGTCCTTCACTGAAAAGGGTCTTATGCGCAACTGCCAACATGTTTCCCTACCTCTATACTTAGCTGAAGTTTCTACGGACACCTTTTTTGCCAAGCTCCTCGTAGTACTTCTTGATTTTCTCCGTTAACTATACCTTCATTGTATCTTTTTATAATTTTTTTCACCACATTTCCATTGCTTCCAACCTTCACTGTCCTGCCGCTGTTACCTTCCAAACTTAAATACCATTTTAGAGCATGCTTCACGCATGAGTTTTCATGGATTGCTTCCTTACATCCAATCTTTTGTTCCCCCAGAAAAAAAAATGGTCACAAATGTGTGGGAATCATTGTAGCACGAGGCCAAGCAATCTCGGCTAAAGTGGGCTTTCATATTTTAAACAATGAAGTGAGTATGCGACGAATCATTCTCACATTTTCACTCTCTTCGTTTCAAAGAGGCACAGGGATAATGACTCGTCGCGACAGCTCAATGCCATTTTTGACCTGTTCTGAAATGACTATGCAAGAAATGCAATGGACCACAACCCAAATGCCCAAGGATTATCCTTCTGGGCACCTTGGCATTTTGGGGTTGTAATAATCGACGGTATCTTTCGAATTTGAGAAATATTTTAGTTGCAAATTCATTTACCTCTCTACGTAGCTGAAATTTTAGTGACCATGTTTTATATTGTAGTGCCTATGCCTGGAAAGTCTATAAATGTGCTCGGCGTCCCTTATTTTTTGAGGTTCACAAAGTTTATATTTCCGTTTACCAATGTTTATCCTTTCAAATAATTCCTTTGAATTGAAAGACTGATTCCTTTAAAATGAAAAGATCGAATAAGGTAGAGTTTTTAGTTCTATGATGACTCATTGGTCAACATTAGGTACGTCGATGAACGATCCATAGTCAATTCACACGAGGAAAGCAAAGCAGACTGAGAAGGGCATAGTACTGCTGACAATTTTTATCCTCTATTAAGTTCTAAAAATAATGCATTGAAGTAATCATTAAGGTACTAAAATATTTATTAAATCGCTACCTATTTCTCGTGAAAAGCGAAGCCGAATTGCATATCTCATAGAATTGCGCATACTCTATATTTGCCTCACCACATATTGAAAATACCGAATTACAGAAGGTGAGGGAAAGAGAAGATAAAAAATATTTGTTTTTACTGAACGTTTCGTAGCGGTTGGTCCTTCCTCTAAATTCGAACGTTCAGTAAGAACAATTCTTTTTTTATCTTCTCTTTTCCTAACCTCCTGTAAGTTATTATGTTATATACCCCAAAGCTGTAACGGTATATGCCATTAATGTGGCGATAGCGCAGAGGAAATACTTGATTCCGCAGGGAACTGCTACCTGGGCCATTCGTTCAAATTTCCCGCCTAAGCGCATCGAAATTCCTGGCGGGACTCGTAGACACGATTAGGGACGATAAACATCTCCCTTCATGCCTGAAATATTAAGCCGAACGACTTAATGACTTTTTAGTATCTGAAAATCCTAAGCTATCGATTAATTCAATACCTTATAATGACTGGAACGGCAGTGTACGAATAACTACTATGCTGGAAAATGGCTGTAACTTTCAAGAGGTTGGGTAAATAGGTTATCCCCGGCTACATTTGTGACAAAATTGAAAGAGAATTAGCAGGTATGAAATTATGGGAGAAAACACGATGGAAATCCCATATTGCACGAAGAGAATGAGTGGGGAGAACATCGAAAAAAGATACAGAACTCCTGAATAGACGCTTGAAACTTAGTTTATATTGTCATCAACTTGCTGCCTTGAACGCGACTTGGATTCGCGTTCACGATTTCGGTTTACCATCGGCTGTCAACCGAAACTTTTGTCGGCAATATTGTCGGCCCATTTTCATTAATCTACGGCTGCACAGCTTCATTTAATATGTGGCTTCTATGGCTATCAATGTAATATGAACACGCTGCTTTCATCAATATTATAATATGTAGTATCAGTCGCTTATTTGTGGCTTACTAGCCGTGGAATTGCGATAAATTCAAGAAGACTAGGCTGACAAAGGAAGAAGTGTATTCAAGACCCGTACAGCAAATGCGCTGGCGTCAACCGTGAACGTGAAAGTCGGGCCTGATTAAACTTTAAAGTTGACGTTCGCTTTTGACGCTTTCATGCGATCGTTAACGCCTCCATAAACACAAATGCATTGAACTCACGATTGAATTCAAAGTTTACGTCGACGCCAATCGCAAACTGCCCTTGATGCTGAGGAAAATAACTACAGACAGACAGTACGTCGACACTCCATCCAGATTAACATAAAGAGACTCAGTCGATGATAATATTAATATACAGTTGTAAAATATCAGCTTATGGCGTTAGTAACAGTTATACGGTGAATTCATCCGGACAAAATCGACTATAGCCGTAAGTAACGCCGTAACCAGACATTGTACAACCGGTCCTAAGTACTCGATTTTAATTGACTATCGGGGAGACGACCAAGAACCTATGTCACTTGAGCATTGAAAACAGGTGGGTAGGATGCTAAGGGTAGGACTTTAAGCATAAGATTACGTAAGAAGTGATGGAAGGATGGATAAAACCCAGCGTCACGGCTATCCCGCTCTTTAAGGAAAGGCGTCCAGGGATCTACAGTTTAAATCTTACAAACATTCGCATATTTCGGTGGGACTTCACACTCCCCTAAACACTTCACTAACCTTTACCCAATCATTGCCACATTTGTTTTGGTATTTCCTACTTCAAGCGAGTATTACTGTATCCTAGTAAATGGGTATTGAGTATCCCTCGAAAAAAGATGTGTTAGGAGGAAGAGACGTTGGAGAACCAGTCCCAAGAATAATAATGAAGTTTATTTCCGTTAATTTTTAATTTCATTGAAACCATTCCCTAGAATAATAATAAAATTTATTCATTATCGAAGAAAATACCATTGAAGCATTAGAAGTTATCAAAAATAAACAAACATTAAACATACTTGGAGAGGAAAACACAAAAATGAAGAAAATTATGGACAGGTGCATAAAATTTTTCCAGGGGATCGGGTTGGTTCAATAGAATATAAAGGAGTTTCTAGCTTCCCAACCGGAGGGGTTAAGTTCATATCCTGTTTGTTTTCAGTAGAATTCCGACCCCTATTCGTGTGCAAGATGGAAAGCACTCACAGCGCATTTGCTCAAACGCAGAGAGAGTAGCCTAATACCGACGCTGATTTCTCTCCACCCTTCCTCTTTTCCCTAAAAAAAAACCCTTCTCTCGCAGTTCTGCCCACCGATCCATAATAGCGCAGCTTATCACAGTCACGAGTTGTCTCCAAAATAACCAACCGACCAACAAACTAGTGGGTAATAGTGCACTGGTATCCAATGATTGAGTGTTCTGCGAATAAAATAATGGAAAGAACCAAGATCAGGAAGACTATTCAGAAAGACCTGAAGTGAAAAAACTAGTTTTTGGATGGCAGTATCTGAGTTGGAAACATTTGAAATTAAGGATAACCATAAATAAGTTATGCGAAATATACAAATAAATAAAGAACTAACGGACTAGGGAGGAGATAAATCAAAGACTGGACTCACCCTTCTACATAGGAAGGAATGAACACAAATATAAAAAATAAATGTAGAAAGCAGAAAACAGATATTTTGAAGCAATATTTCCTAAATAGAGGTGTAAAGGAGTGGAATGAGTTACCTAAAGAAATTTTTTAGATCTTTCCCGCTAACGTTAAAATTTAAAAATAATACGTGTTCCTCGATTCTATAATGATTTATTTGGAAGTGTTTTGAAATTTTCATGTACATTTTCTTATGTTTATTTTCATGTCACCACCAGGCGATCGTCTACATGTAACGTTTTGTATTAAATAAAAAAAAATAAAATTAAATATGTCCGTCTGCTTAAGCTGCCCTCTGCTATCTGCAGCAAAGAATGCAATAATGTTACCTTCGCGCGTTCAAGTCTTCATGACGTCGAGTATTCAAGTCTCTTCAGCAGACAGGCATTCCACGCGTTCGCCAGAGATAGAGTATCGAAATTTCCGCGCACGTCAAGCCTTGAAGTGGATGCGAGCCAACGTTTGCGAATACCGGGACGATCTTCGGTGATGAGTTCGGAATAGTAATTTTTGTCCAAGGACCTTCGGATGAAGGAGTTGTCTTCGCCTGGAATAAGTCATAAAAAAGAGTGTCTGAGATCCACACTGTGAAATGCATGGGGAGGAAGTAACCATCTTAGACATTACTAGAGAGGTTCATCTAAGAACACACATGTTATCATGCCTTTGCCCTATCGATTGGGTCGGGGCCTCATCTTCAAAGACACATGCCGGATTAGGTTTTTCAAAAACTGAATCGAGAAGAACTCTTGCCAAATAGAATTCTAAAAAAAGTGGGATGAAAGACTATACTTTCGTACAACAACTTCAACATATGGGGCGGACAAGAATATTTTCCTTCTAACTCCCATGAGTTTTATTGAGATGAAAAATTAGTGGATTTCATAAAGAGAATGGAGATAGAGAAATATATCGAAGAAATTTGGTGCAAATATCATGCTGAATACACTGGTTATGTACTTTCAAAAAATCCACGCTCGTTGTGATAGGTTGGTAAACAATGTTCACCAAATACACACCACCACCTAATAACGGTGGGAGTGTACATGTGGTAGCGAGAGTATAAGTTACCGTGGTGGGCACACTTTTAAGTATGGTACTCCGTCCGTTGGATCGGACGTTAAACTATGGTCTCATTGCCGCCTTTCGTTAATAGTAGGCTAATGGCGACGCAGGGTTTATCTACGCCCTTCCTCTTTTCTCCAAGTAATACCTACCCAACTGTCCTCAATAGCGCAAATGATCTCAGTCGTCAGTCGCTTCCCATGATATTCAACCAACAACCTAATGATTGAAATTCATAAACGCTTTTGATTATAAATTCATTTTAGAAAAATTCCAATCAGTACTTTCCCCAAATACTCGTGCAAATTGCTTCAATACTTTGTAGAATGCACTAAGGCTTGGTTATACAATATCTGGTGGACTTTATCTGTTAGTTTATGTCTAATTTTGTTTGGTAGTCGCTGACTAAGTTACGTTCAGCACACTGGTATTTGGACGTGAGAGTTGGCAACGACATAGTATCTACACGGTTCTCATGTGATGGAAACCAAACATCAGATCAGATCTTGGTAAAGATGGAGCGTCATTTACCCCATTGATATAGTTTCCTATTTTTTCTAATTTGTTAACCAACAAGTAGACTTCATGAAGGTTTACCAAATCAAAGTCAATTTTTATTTTTACCTCTTTCAGTGAAAATTTGGTGACATTGAAATTTGGCTGAGTTTGGGTTATGCTGTAACTTAACAAATTATCTTTTAGTTGTTTACAGCTTTAATCAATGCTAAACTTAAAATTTGAAAATTATTGAGTATTTTAAAAAAACTTACATTCACCGAAAACTATTTTTTTCAATGCGTAAACTCAGTTTCGCGTTTTCGTTGAAAATGAGTTGCATATAAGGAGCAATGGTTTGGCATCCCGAGTGAAAATTTTTAACGCTAAGTTTTCTTACATGGCGATCCAGAAAATATCATACATTTCATGTTTATTTTTTATATTAGAAAGCCTTGTGGCAAACATTTTGGCTGACTCTCGATCAACAGCTTAATATTTGAAGGAAGGACGAAGATAAAAGTTGGGCGGGTTGGGTTGTAGCACAGTTGGTCAACATCGCTCACGCCTCTGGTCGCGATAACTGAAAGTGTTTTTCAAGAAAGTGATAATTTTTTCCATTTAGCCCAAACTTGAAGGATTTGAGTTTTCGTCTTCCTGAAAGGAATTTGAAAATCTGAAGGGCGCCCGAGTCTCTCTCATTCGTCCTTATTTTCGTCGCCGAAGGAGACATCCGGTTCTCACCAAGCCTCTTAGCAGTTCATGAAATTATCATTAATTCATTTATGATAGATATGTAACTAATGTGCAAGCCAAGAGGTCAGGGGTGCCAGTCACCATGATCTGCCTTGATTTTATCATGAATCTGAGAGATTTGTCGATAATCTGTCACAAAGGTCATTTCACGCAATAAGTAACCTCTATGCAGTCTCCAAACCCTTATCCATCGCGTATAGTTGTGATTGTATACAGTATTTTGTGAGTGGGCCCAAAGACCACTGCGTAGATTTATTAAACTAAGAATAGATAAAATCTAAAAAATAAAAATACCAGCATTTAGCGTGTTCCTATGTTTTGAGTTTCTTCCGACCGAATTTTTCAAATTATTCCTCTTCATTGAGGAGATATTATTTAAAAAATGTATGTTAACGAGGAGTCTTGACGATGGGCTACGCCACCTAAGTTATCTGAAGGTTACCCACAATTCCTCAAAAAAGAATCACGTGACTGACAAATGACAGGCAGAAAGCGTCGGTCCTCACTCCCTGCCGCAGCTCCGGCGACGCAGGCTACGTCAAAAGTTGAAAGATTGGTATATTCGACGGCAAAACAGCCTGCGTGGAGATCTCACTTCTGTTTAGCTACGCCGTGTCCGGGAACGCAAAAACAGCTGCATGCAAACGTAGATGTACTCCCCCGCGCGGAGCTAGTTTTTAGGTAATGGACCCTTCCTCTGAAAAAAAAGTCTTCTACACTACTGCTAGTGCAACAACCCTATTGAAAAAGACTGCCGAGGAAAACGGAGCAGTAAATCGGGCATGCCGGAAGAGGGTATGGGTAACTACGGCCATCTTCAGTTCACCTGAGGGATAAAGTGGATAGGAGGCTGAAAATGGCAAACGACGCGGAGATAGGATGCTACGGGAAGAACAATGAGCAGGGCTGTAACGGAAGTGGACGGAGACCACGGTGAAGTATGGTGAAGACCGCATCATGCAATGATTAAGCGTCACCCTATGTATGGGAATGTCCTCGAAACTATGACTTATCGATGACAATTTGCTGCCTGTGCATCGATAAAAACTAGAATCGGAAACATTTCACCCCCGTAAACTCTCCGGCAAATGGAGAGTGTGAATTATTTTTTTTTTTAACTTGCATGCAAATTTAATATTCCATAATAAAAGACAAAATGTTTTCGATTGAAAGCGCTATTTTACGAAAATATTTTTTTTCTTAATTTCGCGTACTCGACTGCATCAACATGCCACGTCATCGAGAATTCGGCGGATGAGTCACGAAACGGCATCGCGCTTCTAGTAATAAAACGCAATTTTGTGTTAGATTGAGGTGTTTAATCTTAACTTGACCAAATCGTGCATATTTCCTATACGGTAGAAGATAAACTATTATAAAATTGTGTGATTCTCCGTGTTGTAATACATTATGAGCATAGAAGCAATACCGTGCGGTCACGTCAAGCCACCTAGAAGCCATTTTGGTACAAGAGAATTTCGGAAAATTTTAAGGAGCTTTCAAAGGCGATCATTAATTTATGCAGTTGACGCATGCCAATGAGTAAGGACAAATAATTTGAGATTGTTAAAAATTTGATTTTATACACTTCTAAAACATGAGGAATGCAGTGCGTGTACCCCATTGTCTAGGAACTCGGCGACGTATTAGATTGGTGAAAGTTCGTACACAGATTTAATTTTGTAGCATTTGGGTTCCGGTGGCCTAAGAGAAATCAATCTTTCCCGGAGGTTTTTTCTCGAAACAATGTTTCATGTGGTCAATTTATCCGAGTAAATTCTTAAAGTTTGCTTACACTTGATGTGCTAGAGTCGCTGTTTTTGTTATAATCACTAAAGGAAAGAATCACTAAAGGTCCAAAGAAGGAATTTGTGTACATATCAGTTCGGCACTGTATCTATCTTATTTTGCTGGTTCTATCAGTTCTAGAGGTATAGTGCGGGGTCTAAATAATATCCTCTGGTGTCTTACTGAACTCGCCTGATCTGAATGTTTCAAGTAATCTAAGCCTAGCGTGCAGCCTCCTAGTCTCTCATGGCTCTAAGCTAGTCCTATATTCAACTGTGCTAGCACCTTTTGTTGCCACGTAGCAGTGTTTAACGAATAGTGTGGCTTTCATTTGTATTTTATTTACTTCACCAATTTAAATATTCTGTGCAGGGTCCAAAATGTCCCGGCGTGTTAGAGATGTGGCACAACCAGAGCAAAACGGGATCTCCCATATTTAAGGATCGCCCGGGAATAACTTCCACTGTCGTTGGTTATTTGAGGAGGCGATCAACGACCGAATTTCCGGTATTTGAAGCACCGTTTTTTTTTTTCATGGAGTCGAAAAAATGTAACATTCCCTCAATGATCACTCACGAAAAGATCCGCTCTCTAATTCAGAGAAAAAGTTTCATTTCCCGTAATATACTTAGTTTGGGTAACAAATGTAAATGCTCTCATTTGAAACTTGAAGTAAAAATCACTACCCGAACGATTAACCTAGTTCGCTGCGATAAAAATAATAGCAATTTATAATGCATATTTTTAAGCAAAAAGATTTAATTTACAAAATAAGTAATTTTATAAATTTGATGATTTCAGGCGTGACTGATATACATTGTAAAAACAAAACTGTTCTTTTCCACACTTTGTCAGATAGTAATGAAGTGTGGAAAAGTACAAAGTGTAGTTTTTACAACGGAAATAATTTTAAATCATTGAACTTATTTAGAATAGTTGATCTTGATTTAAAAAAATACTTTGGGGATATTTTCCTCGTTCATGATTGATAAACAAAAACCAACGTTTCCCCTCCAATTCCGGAGGCTTCTTCAAACGTGTGATGATTTGGTTCTAGCGGGGTTCCTTCATAATATTACGACGGCATGGGAAAAGAGGGGGGAAAGGGAGTGGGTGGGGTCTTAATAATTTTCTGGCCGAGAAATCGGCAATGGATGGATATGCCCTGAGTTTTTATGGCCCCATGCTGCCATAGATTGCTTAAAATTGATACCAGACATGCGCTATGATAAGAATTCAAATGCCGCGTCCTCACCAATACAATTTCAATGATCGTGCAAAACCCTCTAGGTTGTCTCAAATCTATACTGGATTCAGTTCTCAATATTAAGTACCGGATGGCGTGTTTAGGTCTCTTACTGGATCAATTATCGTGTGAAACGGGTATCAAACTTTGTCAATCCGCGAGCGAGATGAAACCCAGGATGCATGGAGACAGATATCCCATCGCAAGGAGTGTATAGCATAGACCAGTCGGTTGAATCAGCTGTTTTTTCCCTTCCACCGTGCGCACGCTTTCACCTTCCTCATTAGGGTCGATTACGGAGTTGCAGCGGCGACGATAAAAATCTTCGGATACCAAATGCGTGCCTGGCCAATTCTCTCGTTGCCTACGGAGGGTGTTGGGGGCCGTTTGGTGCGCCTGCACACGCCGAGATGAAGGCGGTCGCTTCCGAAGCGGCATAACATGTCGATTGTGCAATCGATTCTCGCTCTCCGGGTTTATAGAGAGAGAGAGAGAGATATGGTGGGTGGCATGGAGGGAAACTTGAGGATTTTAAGTATGCGGAAGATCTTTTCTCTTCCAGCCCTGCGAGCGCATACCGTGGCCGTATGTCCATACGACATGGACGGAGGATGCAAGAAGGTTGCAGGGTTGCGTGTTTGGAGAATGAAGGAGAGAAAGTGAGTTTTGACGGAAAGGAATGAAGAATCAAGCATTAGCATGGGCACTCCATTAAAATTATAAGTTCCCTGAAATGAAGTCGCCGACAATATCTTAGGTATAGCTCTCGTAAAAGTTCCTGGCGCAGACTTACGCGGTAGAAGTGAAGGAGGTGAAGGGAAAGGTCGGAGGGGAAGGGAGGGAGGCAACTAGAGACATAGTTGGGATTAACGATTTTAAAAAATAACGATTAAAATTAATTGCTAAAAAATGTAGTTAACCATTTAACATAATCATTAATTTTTAGAATAAATAACTTTAAACTTTTAATCTTTAAAATTATACATTAACTGATACAAAACTAACTTCAGTAAATTTTTTTCGTTAATTTTAGGTGAATGTCGACCTGTTCGAATTTGGGCTCAAAGCTTGCCCAACAGACAAAGGGGACAATAAAACGGTATCTAAGAATGCAATATAGCTGGGTAGTTGTGCAAGAAATCAATGAATAGGCCCATACGAATACATCCAAACAAAATCGGGGTTGAGTGGAGTGACCGCCAAAGTTTAAGAACGCACCCTCAGACGAGAATGAAAGTTCTTCTAACAATAAGATAGATGCATTTTTGTCAAAATTTAAACACCAGCCTACTTCTATCTGTCAGGAGGCACTTTCCATCGCCGATGCGGAAGCAGTGAGATATTTTCACGAGTGTAGAAGTGTTAATGAACTCTCAAGCATTATGAGAAATCTTATTATCGAGTACAACACTAGCATTCCATCAACATCGAAATGTGAAATGATGTTTAGTGCTGCAGTGCTTCTTTTTTCAGACAGGAGAGGACGGTGGTCCGATACAAATTTTGAAATGAGAATGTTATTAAAGTTTAATGACTTTTTAAGTAAAAGTTAATTAAATTTATCTTGAATTTTAAGTTTGTATTTCTTTTATCCCAATTACGAAAAATAGCTTTTAAAAGTAATTTTTAAAAATTTTCTTAAAATTGACTGAAAAAGTAACTTTTAACGTAAAATTTACTTTTTTTACTTTAACTTACATCAGTTACTTTTTCAAAAAGTAACCTTTAAAATTAACTGGTTACTTTTTACAGAGATCAACTTTAACTTTTATCAGTTAATTTTTTCGTAACTTTCCCAACTATGACGAGAGAGAATGAGGCAGGACCTAACTACTCCGCGAAAACGGCATGAGGCACTGACAGAAAAGGCAAGTGGTTAAAATTATCCATCGCTATGACTTTACTAGGGACCCTCTATCTTGAGGTCTCATTGTGAGTCGAGTCGAAACGGGATGGTAGGTAGTGGTCAGCCATCCTACTTCTCAAAGCGTCTCTCTGACCCTCTTCACTGAAAAATCTTCCTCCCCCGCTTCGCAGATTATTTTTAGCTCCGTTGCCCATGTCCCAAAATCATCCACTGCGCAGCACCAGGTACTTTTGCAAGAGCTCTACACGAAAATAGCCCATCGGAGCTCCACCACAATATTTTTTTAAATAAATTACCCAGCCATCAACATTTACATCAACGAATTGTCCTGTAAGTCACCACAATGGAATTTTGTAGGGTTGGTAGATTATTTGAGGAGGCAACCGGGAACTGAGGTCCTTTAAATATAGGTTGACTGGTTGGTAGAGCGAAGGGTTTAGTTGGTAACGTAGGAAGGATGGAGAGAAACCTGGCTTCTTCATTAGCCAGCTCCGAACTAAAGGTGCCAAGGAGACGACAGCTTAACGTCCCATCCGGCCGATGGAGTGAAACAACAGAATATAGAAGTAGCGAAACTTGGTGGCACTCACTAGTGATAAGCATGACGTCAGAGAGAAGAAAGCATTTAAGAGAGAGGTGAGACAAAGGGGCCGAGGATCTATGTTGTAATAACTTTTTATACGATCTGCCATGCTCTAGGCAAGTTCCATCGCGGCCAGTGGAAAATAGTTAGTAGAGGAAAACAGTGGGAGAAAATTGCTTTTTAAAGATATAAGATCACTCGGAAGTAATGTCCAATCTCATCCCATCAAGATTGTCTACTTTTGATGTATTTTTAGTCTATTCCAAAGTTTTAGGGACTCCAATCCAAATTTAGCGAAGGAAAAAGCGATGCGCTTGGTGTTTGAACACGCGCTTTTGTATGGACCTACTTTTGTCTGAGTTTCCTTCATATTACCCTCACACGAACAAGGCTTTTACAATAAAATTATGCGTCGCACTTAAAATTGTCAGGTTTTCAGATTTTCAAGTATACCAATGTGCTCTTAAAATCGGAACTATCCTCTCTTTTTCCCATAGATCATTGCTTGAAGTTAGGTCTGAATGAATTATGTACAGCATTTTTCTTTGTACCACTTACAAACATACGATTCGCTAAAAAATCACAGAGCGAAATGAAACGATTTTAAGCACTGCGCCGAAGGAACTTCGCAAAAAAATGGAGGATGCGTTAATCATTAGATAAATAGTATACGGAGCAGTCAATTTGGCCTCTCTAATTTTAATCTTGTGGTACTACACTTCCAAGTAGGTACTGTCAACATGGCACTCAAGCGGGGTTCGGATCTTCTCTGAAAAATCACCCTCACAGTCGGATTTTGAATCTGGGTCCGTGATTTAAGAGGGAAAATAATGATTTCACACTCAAATGCATTACCGGCTTCACCATGCTGGTCGATATTTACTCAGTTCAAGCGGTGAAAGTGGCAGTTTTTATGAAAAATATTCAAGAATCATGCATCAGAATAAACACATATGAAAGACACTCAAGAGGGAAGCTATCTAAACCAGTGGAAACAAAGGGCCATGTAGCTCTGTATGATCCTGAACTGTAGCATTTATTGCTCAGTTTGAGAAAACTGTAAAAAAGTGATTTCTCGCTTTGATAATTCCAAAGTTTTTTATTTTTGCCGGCCGCGTTTTTGACACCTCGAATGTCCTTATCAAGTGTAGCGTCGGACAAATTCCAACGAATTCTGCTGTCCACTCTGCAGCGATTTCTTTATTTTCATTACAATACAAAGCAGCTTTCTTACGGGAGTCCGAAGCACATCCCACCCCATTCTCAACCATTCCAGTCATCCCAACAATCCCCTCTCCTCTCCTCTCTCAACAAACCCCTCACAACCAACTCGCCAAAACAAAACATTGCAGCAATTGAGAAAACAACAACTCTTTTAAAAATCCAATAAAAATAATAAGAACAACCCCAAAAACATAGCGCCGAAGCAACAAAGGTTACAAAAGGTTCATCGATTTCATTATGAAAGCATCATTATAAGAGTCGAAATCATGGTTGGCAAAAATTTAAAAAATGTGAAACTTAAAAGTGTGAGAAGTCATTCCATGTGAGTCAGTTCCACAAAGTAAAGGCTGAAACATTGACTTGTACTAAACCGTAATGACTATCAGCCATTGAACCCAGATCTATGGCAGAAGAACCATAATCGTTATGTTCAAGATTATTCAAAGGAAGAGCAGTGATAGCGGAAATGGAAGAGGGCAGTGGTACGGAGAAGGAAAAAGGCTACACCGAGTTTATTGCGAGTTACTTCACTATTTGATGAGGTACGCTTCCAGAAGAGTAGATGGAACATGTTACAGTGAGGGGGTCTACGATGTTACAGTGAGGGGATCAGATGGCTGCGGTGATCACTCCCCTATTGCCGGGTTCGAATCCCGGCATGGGAAGAAATCCAATCGCTTCTTTTGGAGCTCTGAAGAAAACACTTAGGGAGCAGTACTCTGTCCATCGGATAGAATTTTAATCTATAGAAACCTCTGTGCCTTTCCTTAAGGGCAAGCTAATATCGTCGCCGAGTTTTCCTCCATCCGTCCTCCTTTTCCAAGATATTCGTCCCCAAAACCACCGACCCACCTATCGTTCATGGTGCAAATTACCTCCGTTGTCAGTCACCTACCTAAATAACCAACAAACCAATGATATCAGCGTGGATTAAACCCGAAAAGCAGTTTAAATCCATTAAATTACTTCCCATAATATTTCTTTCGAAAAAAATTACCTCTTTGATTGGTCAAATGCCTATCACGTAGTGACAGAACACTGATGGAAGTAGGAGGTATTCCATGAAACAAAAAGTTTGAGATCATTGCCGTCTCTAATAACCTTGGGTCCTAACAGTGAAGGTTTACTCTCAACATGACTTGCGCTCGGAAATACAAATATTTTATGGATCCTTTGTTGGCGAAGATGACGAAGATTTTACGCCAAGGTCCAATGAGAAAAGTCTTCAAGAATGAAACCGACAGCTTCCTTGAATCAAGTGTCATTATGCCGAGATCATGCATAAAAACATTTTCCCCGCTTGGGCAAGGCATTCGTTCGGAACGTATAGCTACGGCTAATGTGCTGGCCCTGCCTATTGGTATCTAAACAAAAGGTAGGGAATAAAATTTGGGTTCTATAGTTGCAGCTCTCGCTAAAGATCGCGGCGGACAGAGGCGCAGAACAATAGGTTGCGGAAGGACTTACTTCATTGGAAGAGGTAGTGAGAAGGCGTGGAGGAGAAAGTGAGGACTGGCAGCCAAAAAATCTGTAGCTATGAAAGTCTGATTTTCCATAAAGTTGGAATGGTAGGCGCATTTCACGCAAGTTTGTCAGAGATGTCAAAATGAAACAAGGGCACAGGGCTACTAACCTTCCACACGCAGTTTTTAGACAGGGTTTTAGGTAATAGACCCTTCCTGTCCCAAAATTGTCCACAGCCACGAGATCTTCCGAAGGCTGTACCTGTGCCTTTTAAGAAATATTGAATATTTCACATTTAAAGATGTAGCAATGTATTCGATGTATCTTAGGATGAAACCTACTCCATCTTACTACAAATAAATCTTGAGCTTAGCACACTAACCAGGAAAATTATTAGCAAGAGTACAATGAATTGAAGAAAGCTCTAATAAATAGAAATATTAAAAAAATTGAGGTATAAGAGTACAACTACATGAAGGCATGTAACGAAGAAATAAGTAATTACCTGAGGCGCAGTTCTGTATGGCCAAATGGTAATTTTGCGTCCAAAACAAGTAGGAGATCGGGCAGGCATGGTGGCTTGAATACTGGCCTCCAATCCCGAGGGCCCGGTTTCGAATCCCGGCAGTGGTAGATAATGTTTCATCGGAATCCTGAACCCTACTAGAATGTCTTGTGGAGGGCACTTCGCGCACAGTAGGTACTCCGCCTGTCGGATGAGACGTCCAACTTTGGTCCCCTAGGCGCCTTTCTTTAAGAGTAGGCTAATGCGGAAGCCGGGTTTCTCTCCACCTTTACACCCCAATCCCTGAATAACCATACCAGCCCACACCCACCTATCCTCCATGGTACAAATTTGAGTCACCTCCCCAAACAACCAACCAAAACAAGTGAATGACGGGGAGGGGGAGAAATAGTACGATATATTTCTCCAGATACTCACTTTGTCGAGTATGCTGACTACGAACGATGGGCTTGTAGGCTTCTTCAAGGTTGCACTTCATATTTATTTCTCTCTTGCGTTCGTCCGAAAATCTCTGAATTTCGCGAAATTCCTTCTTCACCCCATTAAAAAAATGAGACCATTCAACAAAAAACCTGGAAGGACAGACAGAAAGCGCTGGAGTAAGGATTTGAAGTCGTGAAGACGCCAAGTTCCTCGAAAAAAAACAATAATTCAAGTTTCAACATTGGATGTAGCGCGTAGGTACTGTATATAGCTCCACTAAGTACCCTATTAGGGATAGGAATACCAATGCTCCGTCACCATGAGAACCAAGGCCTACGATGTGGCAATTCACCCTAGCTTCCACATCAGTATTTGTCGTTGAGCGCAGGTGCGCTGAGAGAGCAAATATATGTAAATTATATATCATACAACTGAATCGTAACGGGAAAGGGAAATTAATTTTCTCGCCGAAAACGCCTGTCTACAAACAAACACTTTCCAAGCTCAAGTGAGACAATTGAGGAAATCAGCGTGAAAACAAATATTATCGATGAACAACTAATAAAAGCGGTTATATTCCACAACAGTACCAAATTACAAACCAAGAGTCAAAGGTTCAGCCAGTCATTTCGTAACTTCCACTCCAAAATCAATTACAAATTTATGCAATTCGAGCAGTTAGGCTCTACAGTCAGAACTGACTGAATGACGGGAGTGATGTGTACCTACTCCTCGCCGGATAGACCGAATCAGGGAGCGAGGCTTTGGTGATTCACCTTTCGGGAGGGGAATTTTCGGCAATGTTGAAATGGAGTGGGTAAGACATCGGGTAGAGGCGATTGGTAGTCGTGGAGGGGAGGATATAGTGGGATGGGTTCATAGATGCGGTGGAAATCTCCAATTGGAGCTTCAGGAAAAGTTTGTGTCACCGTCCGCTGAATATGAAGAAAATGCCGCTGAGCTGCAGTCAGCTGCCCGCGTTTTTTTTGTTTTCTCCTGCGCCGACTAATACATAAGTGAGAAATGACAAGGTTTCGGTCGAAGGTTGCTGCCAGAGGTCGCTGGCAAGAAGTAGTCGTTAGCAAGAAGTAGTCGTTAGCCAGGAGTAGTCTCCGCATTTTGGAGTCGTAGGCATTGTTGACGACGCTGGCGTGATGTCGTTGCCCGAGGCGCGTCCTGACATGCGCGTTAAGTCCGGAGGGTAAAAAGTCCGCCGAGGGGAAACTTGTAAAGAGGAAATTGTGGAAAAAAATGGGTTGGGAGTAATGCATAAAAAATGTTACAGTATTATTAGCTATTTTAGTCAAACGAGCTTTGACGACGAAGGGGCCATTCAAGTATTACTTACGACGACTTTGGACGCTTCATGACCCTCCTATCCCTATGCAAGACAACGTAGATTTAATGAAATTCCTCCCCCCCCCCCCACCAACCCCAATCGTACGTATGTTATCATAGAATTTTAGAAGAATGCGCAAGGATCAACTTTTCGATGAATGATGTTTTGGTCAATGAAGGCTACCCATCGGAATACTGAGTACAAAATATTGAAAGGGTATCGTCTGCCAATGTGAAGCAATTCGGCGGCCGGGAGTGCGAAGATCAACTCGCGATACTGGCGGTCGCAGAATTTGGCAAAGGGGTCGGTTTTAAATTAATAAGAAACTATGAAAAGCTATTTATTCCCATAGGTTTCCACAACTGAAATAATGTACAATCAGGGAATGCTGAGGATACTCCAGGAAATATTAATAGGTATTATTAGTGCTCACCACGTAAAATATAAGATTGGATTTTTTTTTCATTTTGCAAAAGGAATTAATCATCCAAATCCCTCGTCGGCACGCCAGTATATATGCTATGGGTGACCCCTGACCTAGCAAAAACCGCTGTTTGTTTCACTTTACAGTTATTGAACGGATAATATCCATGTGTTTTCGAAAAGCCATTCCTTAAGGGAAGCCACGCGCTGTTTTCAGTACTTAAAATTATGATTTTCCGTCCGATGATGATAAAAAAAAGTGATAAACTACGATCTCACGAGTAAGTACAATCTTACGTGATATGATCTCGAACCCCTGCATCCCTCTACTTAATACAATGTAAGAAGAGAGCAACCTAAGACTTAATACACGCTTAAATGGCCTCTAATGTCATTTCACACTCACCGTGTACCACTTTCTGACAGGGACATCAGCACTCAGAATAATTGAGAGATCAACCTTCCTAATTCGATCTGAGTCCAACGATTCTTAACTTCGGATTACCCATTACTGGGATGAATAATAAAAATGTGCTGGAGCCGGTGTTCCCACTGTGGCAGGCCGATACCCGTGTTCCTTCAAAGTTGATCAAATTAAACTAACATTATCACTATATATTGGTTATTAATGGTAAACTTGAATTTAATGGCTGTAAATGGTGAGGTAATGCTGCTCCATCTGACTTAACACCATAATCCGAACACAAACAGCGACAATCAAAGTGACTTTGATTTGCCTTTATCGACCGACGATTTACCGACCAGGGTACTACGGCTGTCTAGAGATGTTGACGGTGTTTTAGCAGTGCCCAATAGTCACCCACTATCCGATCACCGTGATAGATAGAATTCACTGTCGCAAAAACACGGTACAAAATTCCACTAATTATTTTATTGCTGTCGACCGGTTTCGACGACTAAAGCGTCATTTACAAGACAAAACAGTGCCGTGTATTTGTGACAGTGAATTCTATCTTCAATTTCCACAAAGTATCGCCACAATCGATTAATTTTAACCGTGATAGATAGTTTCTCTTGCTATATATTTTATTATATTTTCCTCAAAGATTTACTTGTATTTCATAGGCAAAAAACAAAAGAAATTTGGCATCTTTGCGGCTTTTATGAAAAAAATTAATGAAAGGCGCAAAGATCATGTCATTAAAATGAAACGGAAGAAAATAAAAGTCTGAAATATTTATAATTTCAGCCTCTTTTTTTTATTTAATTTTAATGGCAGATTAATATTATTGACAAAAGGAAAATTCTCTAAACTCTAGTATGTAAATACCAATTACATTGACGAGAGCCGTTGGTAAATTGCTCCTGGTAGGTCCACCGTTGCCAGATGGGCTGAAGGGTAGGGGAAAGGTTGAAGGTAAGTAGGATATGATACTGATCTGACCATTCATACATTTTAATCCGGGCTGATTCATCAGTCATGTAAAGGGGAAAGAGGCGTACAACTGTGAATTACATGATAACAATGCATCTTATTGTTAGTGCACGCTCTTTTTTCTTACATTGGCTAATGGTGCGTGGAAAGAAGAAATGTTTGTAATTATCTACTGGGCAATGTATATTCCTAATTTTATCGCTTCTTTCAGTTCCAGAGACAAAGAGCGGCGCCAAAATGTGTCATACTGAAATTCACGTAGTTTGAAATGTTCACGACATGTCATGTAGGTATACGTGTTATATATACTTAACCTACACCTCCCCTCATCATGAATAACACGTGACATACACAAGGTTAAGTAGGTAATTCAGAACGTAAACGTGAGTTTAGGATCGGAACTTGTAGGATATAAGGAAGTTAGATCTGGATAAGAATATGTAGAATGTCATTAAACAGAGTAGGTATCTCTCAATATTTAAAAATCTGTAACTATACTAGTAGCTCCTTATGATATAGCTTAGAAAATATTTTACAGGTCTACACAGAAAATCCTGTAGGCTAAATATGCATTGCGGATTGGTCCCTTTGATATATTAGCATATTACATTAGGTATGTCAAAATTATACACAATGTGAATTGGCGTATACATAGTGTACGTATACGGCGTATATACAAAATAGGCTTTTTTAACCATGGTCTTGAAAAGGTTTTCCGACCATCTATAAAATGACTTCTTGACGTCTTTTCGACATATAAAAACATTACTTTGGTCACGGCCAAGTACCTAAAACAGTTTTTTGTCATGATTTTGAGATGGTTTTTCGACCATCTTTAAGACGTCATCTTGACGTCTTTTTGACTTGAGTGTTCTGCCTGGGTAGCGCGAATCAGGTAAATAAGACTTATTCTCTCGCTATCGGAATCTGGCTTTCGATTGAGTAAAAGTAAATTTGCAATCCAACATTTTGTCCTCCGTTTATAAAATATTGCTTTCGCACTTAAGGTGGCTGTAGCGGTAATCGCGGGTCATTGAGCGCACATTTTAATAACTTTTTAAGTAAGCCGAAACATTTCATTATAACTGTTTATGCGTTGGAACTCACCATACGGGCAGTAATGGAAATGATTCAAGAATTATATTTAAAATGTTTTCCTTAATTAATAAAGCATGTAATGACTAGAGTTTTCGGCACGGTATTCGAAATTTAGACGAAACTATATTGAAATGTATTTTTCGAGCATTGGAGTCGGCGTGACACCTTGATATTTGCTATCAACAATTATAGCGATAAGAAATATATTATTTCACGTTTAGAAGAAAATCTGTATCTAAGGAAATGAATCATCACGAAATATACCTATCTCTTGTGCTATAAGGCAACATGTTAAAATAGCATTGGATTGCCAAAGAACACCAAATCGGTATGACGCATTTTTTTACTTTTATCTATTGATATCACAATTGAGAACACGTATGCAACATTTCATGCAAATATGTTAATAAAAAAATCGCAACAGCCACCTTAATAAGCGTTATGATTCCCTATGTAAACAATGTTTTTCACTTACAATTCAGACATTTAGATAGATTCCGCACACGCTGATTTCTCTCTTCTCTTCTCCTCCACAGTTGGAGCGGGGGGCGGTAGGCGGGAGGTTGGGAGCAGCAGGGCGGCCGGGGGCGGCAACAAGGACCTGCTGGCTGCATCGACAAGGCTCAAGGACTTGCTGGAGTGCGGCCCCAAAGTTCCCGCGACGGGAGCCGGCAGCGGCGGATCGGGACCCCAAGGGTCAAATACCATCGAGCTGCCGCCGTGGTTCGACTGGGACAAGTTCCAGAGGTGGGTCAACTGTTTAGCATGGATGTATCTCTAAATAGGCGCACAATGGTTAAGCTCCACGTAAGACTGGAAGATGGTGCCCGTTGAATCCCTATGGGAGGAAGAAATAAAATAAAATAGTTGAAAAGGATTAAAAGAATCCTCCCTAAGTGACATATAAAATGCATATAGCATGTCACCAAGCAGTAACTAACCACCCATGGATAGTATGGTGTGAAAAATACCCCAACCAAAATCTCGGTGTGATACAGATATATTTATCATAAAGGTTGTATGACCGAGATACAATGTAACATAAAATTCAATTAATTTGGCAAAAAGATCTCATCTTCCCAATTATAACAAAACATCAACCACTTACCATTGTACTTTTCGAGATATTTGCAAACAAATGTCATTTTCCATTGGAAATGGTATGGGTATGAACCAGTGGCGAATAAAGGTTATAACTTCGGGGGGAAGGGATGGGGGGGGGGGGCAGCCACGACCCTGGCCGTGGCTAGTATGGCCTGGCCTGGGCGTGGCTGGCTGGCGTAGCCAGGCTGGCTAGTCGTGGCCCAGCTAGCTAGCGGCAACCGGCTGTAGTTTAGGTATCCGCGCAGGCGCATCTCGCCGCGGACTTATATTTCGGGGGGAGGGGGGCACCTCCATATATATGCCACTGGTATGCACTCAGGGTTAGACTTTATTTAAAGAATGAGGAAATTCCATTGCATAGATCTCGTCAGAAATTTAAGTGCATAGTTTGCATGCTTTATCAAATATTAAAAAAAAATAAATCACCACAGTAATTTGTAAAGTACAGAATTGCAAAAAAGGAGTTTTCAGCGTATGGCAGTAAAATTTTACATTTAGTTAACTGATGAGAATTTCAGTAATTTAAGACATTTTTTGAGTCATTAATGTCACAATTGTTACTTCATGCTTCTTACAGCTAATTAAATTTAAATAAAAATTAGAGTATGGTTTCTATTATGACTAGGGAAAAAGCTCGCTCCGATTTCCTTAAGCATGAGCCATATTTGCCTCAGCAATAAGTTCCCATTGTAAAGTGTATGCTGTGGTTGCCAAGTAAATGAAAATGACCTACTCTTGTCGAAACAGGGCAAAAATTGACGATTTTGGAGCCAAAACTCAATTTTTTTGAAAAAATAAGGTGAATACCGTAATGAAATGCAATAATTAATAACATTGTTCTTTCAGCCATCTACTACTAAAAATTCCAAGCCTATATCATGAATACAAGTAATTTAAAAAGGCAAAAAGAAACCTCTGCACAGAAGCCAATTCTTTAATTCTTATAGAAATAAAATTTGGTTAAAAAAGGGTCCATACAGGGGCCCCTGGGCCTTTCTGATGTAGCCTATTAATCCTTTTAGGCCTTAAAGAATATGTGAGCCAAATTTTGTTCCAATATGTCAAGTGCTTTGGAAGTCTTCAAACTATTCAAACAAACAGAATTTCAGTTTTATAGATAAGGAAGATTAGTGAAATGGCTATAGTACTGACTGCCCACATCTGGGCCCTCATTCAAGTCCTGGCTGTGGCAAGTTTTTCATCAGAGCTTGAATCCGTACATTGTTATACTGAGGGGAGAACTATGAATATTATAAAAACTTTACTTCTTCAAAAACATCCAGATGAGGCTCAAAATCAATATTAATGCCACTCATTTTATAATGACATTTTTCAACATCCCTTGAACTGAGCATCCTTCATGTAATAATTGATACTGTTTGTAAAGTAAATGGATACAACTTCTAAATGTTGTTAACAGTGATAAGTTGGCATAGTTCTTGTGCACATAAATCATTTTGCATTTAAAAATCAAATGATTACACATGTAAGAATTCCCACTATTAGTAATAATAAATCATTTTTATTCAAGGTTAACTACCCTATTGATCACTTCAATATCAACCCCAGTTATTATGGTATGATACCCAGGGATGTGAAACGTAACCGAACCTCTGAAGCGGTACGGTTCCACGTGAAACCGAACCTTTTTCTCGGTAAGAGGGAGGTTCGGTCCGAACCGAACCGTGTCTGCGAAAGAGAAGAGGTTCGGTTCAAGCTGAAGCGGAACCGGCCGTAACAATTTGAACCGCTTTTGGAGCGGTTTTTTTCGGTCCAGTGGCGGTACAGGGGCGCAAGGGGAAGGGGAGCAATCCCTTTGGCAGGGACTGTGAAAACTGAGATATGTAATATGACACGTAAATTCTGCTGCTCGCTGTTGCGTTCGAGTATAAGGGTGATATCTTAGAATATTGAATACTATTTGTTATTTTCCTTCTCAAACCACTATTTTGATCGTTGGGTGTTTTACTCCTTTCATATTTTCCGCTCCCTCCGAAAATTTTATTCTAAGACGACCACTCGTAAGCGTTAAGCCGGTGTCCCACGGTAAATTTTTTCGTAAATTTATTCATGAATACTCTCATAGTTACACTGCGCATGCGCAAGCCAATATTCATAAAATTGCTGTAAATAAGAAAACTTTTTCATGAAACTCAGACACTGATTGGCTTTTCTGACACGCCTTATCACGATATTTTATCGTGATATTTATCGTGATATTTTATCGGGCGTGATTGTTTTATCGAGCACAATATCACGATATTTTATCGACCGCAATATCACGATACTTTATCGACCGCAATATCACGATACTTTTTCGATCGCAATATCACGATATTTTATCGTGATATTTATCGTGACATTTTATCGGGCGCGATTATTTTATCGAGCGCAACTTCACGATATTTTATCGTGATATTAATTGTGATATTTTATCGAGCGCAATATCACGATATTTTAGGTAATATTTATCGTAATATTTTATTAAGGCGCAACATCGTGATATTCATCGTTATATTTTATCGGGGCGCAATATCGTGTTATTTATCGTGATGTTTTAACTCAGCGTGATATCGTGATTCTTTATCGGAACGTGATATTGCGGTTTTTATCGCGTGATATATCACAATATTTTGAGGCGCGATAACACTATATTTATCGTCACGAAATAAGTTGTCGTTTGATGCGCGATAAGGCGATATTTATCGTTACGATATGAGTTATCGTTATCGCCAAGATACGATGTACTAAAATTATCATATCACGATATTGAATCACCAATATCGCCCAGGCCTAGTTTCGGCGACTCTGGGCTAGCGAACTGCTATAAAAATATCTTCTCTGATTGTACAGAGACCACACTATTGATGGCAGCACAAAAAGTTCTCTTCTCGGCCGTCAGCCGATCAGCGCCTAATTCATGAATTTTTCCTGCTCGTGTGACATGGGGTCCAACAGTTCACGAATCTCTTTTCATGAATATGGAATTCATGAATAAATTTACGAAACAATTTACCGTGGGACATCGGCTTAGAAACAAAACAACTAAGGGTTCCACATAGCATGGGCGATTTTGCTGCAGCTGCATGTGTTGGGCGGTATTCCCCTTTCAAGATTTCTCTTTGTTTATTTACGATGGTGGATTAGGGTGTCCCTTGGTGTGCACCACTCAGTCCGGCTCGCTAAGGTCGGAGGGGGGGGGGACGAGAAGAGGTAAGAGGGTGAGGAAGTATAATAGCACGCTGTAAGTGGCAAGATTTAATCGGTACGTTTGTATGTACATTGACAGATTTCTCGGAAGTGACTTTGGCATGTCATAAACATGGGTGTGAGGGGTGAGGTTTGTCATTACTCGCTTCCGAACTGAAGCCGAAAACAAATTTTAGTTAGCTTGACAGGGTTCATTCACGCCACTTATTGCAGATCTTGAGAAGAATATTCTACCAAATGCTCAAGTTAGTTTAATTTTTTACTGGTAGTTTGAATTTTAGTGCCAAATTGGTGCCAAAGAAAATATAGTGATCCAGAACGATATGAACTAGTCAGTGCCGACCTTGCAGCTCCTACCACGAAAGTAAGCGTTGAAAGGCTTTTTTCACACACAAAATTTATACTGCAATCAATAATAAGCAGATTACGTTTAAAAATTGTCAACGACATTCAATTGGTTAGATGTAATAGAATATTCAAAAGAAAAGAAGAAAATCAAGATTTGTGAGTCACTAAATTACATTTTTGGCATAAAGTTTTTGTAAATGTTTCATTGATCTCATGTCCTTTCCAAATACCTATTATAACACCCTTTGATGTCCATACATGAATAAAAAAATTAGTCGCGTATGTTCTGCCACGTCCTCTTATGTTTACCTCATCAGAATAATGAGCTGTCAATGAGAAAACCTTGTTGCTTCCATAAGATTTTGATGACACGGTTTATAACCATAGGAACGAGCAGTAAGTAGGATAGGGAAACCCAGAGAGAATTCCGAAGCGAACACGCTTTTGCAACAAAAGAGGGATGTCCTCCTGTATGGTTAACTCCACCGCGTTCATAACATGAGTCTTGAGTATGTGCTGTGTGCGACCTGGGATTCCCAGCCTGAGTATAACGGTAAGGTGGGTAGAAGGGTCGGGGACTCTCCTAACACGTGGTCGTGACCGTCCCACCCCTGAGGCTCATAAAATGACCGTCCCTGAGAGGGCCACAAAATATTCAATAGACAGATGATAACAGCGCATCGTGTTTGGTTTGGATCTCGTCGTTTCCTTCAGTCCCAAGACGTCACAGCGCTCACTTGATCAGTATACCAAGGTTATCGCTCAGAGCGGCAAAATGCACCCAACTTTCTTTTGGTAAATTTTACTCCGTACCGAACCGTTTTTCCTAGTTTGGAACCGGAACCGAAACGATTTTTTCGTTTCTGTAACAAGATTCTCAAAAACGGTTTGGTTCCACGTTTGTTACGAACCGATTTTCGTTCCAAGCGCTTTTGTTACAGAAGAGGTTCGGTTTCATGAACCGTTTCTTTGGACCGAACCCTTCCAGAAGCGGTTCATGGAACGAAATTTCGTTACGTTTCACATCCCTGAATTGATACCATAATGCATGATATCATAATACCATGTAACAAGCAAGCTTAACGAAAGGCTGATTCAAGCTTGCAGGCTTGCCACAACAAATATTATGCAAACTTGCTGACTTAAAATGACAAACTTGCAGCAAGGTTGCTCCAAGTTTGCATTGCTATCAGGGATATATAAACAATGGAAATAAGACATACGTAAATTCACCATTAAAGGCAATCTTCTTCCTTTCCTCTTTAATGGTGTGCCTCAGAAATATTCCTGTCTTCTTTCCGGCCTATCCTGTTATACCTGGGAAATTTTCCATTCTTCATTTTGTGTCCACAAAGAACTTAATTTCTTTAAACCCAGCTTTGGAGGTGCTGCATGTTAATACTAAAGATACCAATAAAGGGATAATGGAAAGGCAATTGTTTCCATTAGATATTTTGCAGAAAATTAACTGATTATGCACAGTAGCGTAGCCAGAGGAGGGGCAGAGGGGGGTGAATGCCCCCCCCCCCAACCCATGTTCTGGCGCCCCTAAGCTGTGAATGTTTCCACTCCTAAGTCCTAAATATGTACGTATAAATAAATGTGTATAATACGTTGTCAATTGTCATATTTTGTACAAACCCATCTGCCTATTGCATCACCAAAATTTGTAAAGTTTAGTAAACTGGTTAATTTACGAGTTGGTGCCCCCTAAAAATTTTCTCCCCCCGCCCCTAGACCCAAAACCTGGCTACGCCACTGATTATGCAGAATGATATACAAATGTATAAACATATGTTAATCCCACTACTATGCACTGCTACTGGGACTTGTGAATTTAGTGAAACCATATCCTGAACTGCACATTCTTTCCCTTCCTTGTCTTTTGCAGGGGTCAGCGCTACTTCCAGCACAACTTCTTCACCATGTTTGCCGCCAAGCTCTGTGGCCTTCTTGCCATCCTTGCCATCCCCACCATCCTAAGGGTCCTCTCCCTCACCAAACAGAGTGGGACGGCAAGCACTGCCTTCAAGAGGTACCTCTCAACCCTCGATCATATGCTGAGCTGGTATGAGGGAGATCTCCTGGAGCCTACGTCCAAGTATGTACAGTGAAGTTGAGTTAACTTTTATGGAATCACCCACAAATGCACATATGTAAGTGAAAAAACCACGTGGGCCATAGTGCCAAGCACCCGCTTTGACTGCTTATGCATTACCTCTCTCTATAACTCTCATGCTCTGAATTCTAGCCCTTCAAATGATGAGTGAAAAGTCGTTGGCTCAAATGCTCCTAAGGCAGATAAAGGTTTCCGATGGTGTCATGACATCACACACACGGAACTTAGGTAAAGAGCCTGAGAATATTTACTTGGGTGGTCGTGAGTTCTGCAGCTCCCTGTTATGGCTGAAAATGAGTTAAAAAGGTCAGACAAGGCATAAAGATAAATAATGGTTCGCATGGTCAGACGTTGTAAGAAAGATCTCGGAGTATTTTGGTTGGTAATTCCTTTGGGCCAGAGGCTTATTTTAAGATTTTGAGGCTGCTTAAATATTACCTCTACGGATATCACAAATAAGCCACATAGTCTTGAATAGCTAGTTCCTTGAAACCCCACAAAATTCCACAGGGGAGAAGGATACCTTGGTAGCTGAACTGGCTGAAGTACTTGGTGAAATATCAAGGGACAATTTCCTGATCCAGTCAAGGCAAATGGTTTTTCTTCTGTGGAATTTTTACACTTATGTGCACTAGTGGGTGACTTTGTTAAGTCTACCTTAGCTTATAGGACTAGGCTAAGGTCTGAGGCTAGCATTATAGGACTATAACTAGTCGTATAATGACTAGTCTCAGAATCATCAAAAATTATTAAAATCCCTAAGTTATTATTTGAAGGCCCCTTTAACATTTAAAATAAAATACTGACACATCTCAACAAGCTGTTTTTCAAAAATAATTTACCACCTGGGAGAATGGAGATAAAATTTGAATAGGAGTCTTTAAAACCTGAATATTGAGTAATTTTCTAAAATCAGGGAACAAACTAATCATATCATCAGTCATCAATCCAAAGATTGTCCTGCTACAACTCTCCTCTCTATGCACTCCTTATTTCCAACATAATTCTTTACTGTGACGTCCATCATAATTCGCTTGATGTATTCCATCCTTGGCCTTTTTGATCTTCCTTTGTAATTTTTCTCATCCATTTTTCCTTCCATTATTGTTTTCAATCGATTATTGTGTCACTAAATGTGTCCAATTAGTCAGTCTCTTCTTCCTGTAAAATGTTTCATTGTACTCCTTTGCTCTCCGACTCTTCTTGGGACTTCTTGGTTGTTGATTCTCTACATTCATTTGGTCTTTATTATTCTCGGATAACACCACATTGCTTCCAATTATTTTTGCTCAGTAGCTAGGTATTACTGTTTCACTGCCTTATAAGAGTATGCTCCTAAAATATATTTTTATAAACTAATTATAAATGCACTACATAATAAAAACACAGCTACATAATCATTTGATATAATCAGTGAATATTTTAATAATACTGCTGCTTATTTTAAAGGACTCAGTTGATTTCCAATCTAATATTTGTCCTTGATCCTAATTTTCAGCAAGAATGGGCACAATACTAAATACACAAGGATGATAATTACATTAATAAGCACTAACTGAATTTCCTAAGATTAAAGAACCACAGAAATAAAACCTTTATAAAGATGTAAAAAGATTCTTGAAGACATTGATATGAAACATGAAGTTCTATGGTTCTGAAAATTAATGTGTAAGGTTAGGAAATGAATAATAAGATGAAACTGAAGTGAGGTAGATTGGGTGGATAAAGGAAATTCCACAGAGGAAAATTCATTTGCCTTGAATGGCATATGTTTGTACTTATGCACTTGCAGGTGACTTTGTAAAGCTAGCTGTAACTAGCCCTGGGATCTGAAAAATTCAGGAAGTAATTCAGGAAGGAGAAGCATGTCTTTGAGATGAAATGAAGGGTGTTGGAGGGAATACATTGAAAATGAATGGTTCCTATAGTAAAATAAAAGGTATTTTGAGGCAAAACCTGCTGTCATGAACTGCTTTAAACCTTAGTTTACTTGGGAGAAATTGCCACAGGAAAAAATCGGCCTCAAGCAGGAACCAAACCATGGACCTTTGACTTGCTGAGCCAATGCAGAGACCACTACACTACCCAGACTTCCTCATTCCGGTGGCAATTTATGAGGATACAAGGGGACTGGATGCTGAAACAAGCCAAAGGTCCATGGTTCATTTCCTTGTCCAGGCCGATTTTTTTCCTGTAGCAATTTCTCTATACATATTTCATCACAATATTCGCGGCAGGTATGAATATCTTCACTTGGTTTACATGTTCCACTTCTCCTAATAATAGAGAAAAATATTTTTTCCTGAGTAGGAATTACTGGTATGGGACCGTACAAGTATTATGTATGTAATGTGATTTAGACCACTTCTTATAATCCCCCAACCCCATGCAAGATTTTATGAAACTTTCCCTGCTTTCCCTGTCAATCTTATGGAGTTGTCACAGATTATTGAACCATGCATATGAATCTATTCTTCAAAGAACTTTTCAATGAACAATGTTTTGTGCAACTTCAGCTCAAAAGTGCTCAAATATAAAATAAAAAATGGAGCACATTTTCACTTTTGAATTTATATTTTAATTACTTTTTACTATTAACATTTTTTTATAATCTTTACAAAAATTTGAGGGTATATTTTAATATTCTAGAGCTTATCAGTCACTAGCAGCAGTCCGTGGAAAGCATGATGCAGCTGCCAGGAAGGCACTAAAAATGAACAGCTCCAGTGTTCCTCTCTCACAACTGGACATGGTACTCACTCAGTTTGCCTTCATGGGACTGGCCATCCTCTGTCCAAACAAGCTAGGAATATCACCCACATCATCCTCCAGTAGGGAAGCTGATGAAGAAGGATTCATTCATTTCTGGAGAACTATTGCCTACCTATTGGGAGTACACGACAGGTAACATAAATCAAAATTTTCTTATGAAAAAGACAAAAAACTTTTCCAGGGAAGTGATTAAATTATTACATTTTTTCATCATCAGTCCATAGATTGGTTTGCTCCAGCTCAATGTATACTATTTACAGCAAAATGCTTTATTTCTTCATAAATCTTCAGTTTAATTTCCACTTGAGTATTCTATCCTAAATCTTCCTCGGTAATTCTGCCCATTCATTTCTACTTCATTCATAGTTTTCAGGAGGCTGTCATGCCTGAATGTCTCCAAAACGTTTGTCCCAGTTTTTAGTGGTCAGCTTTACATAAATTTAAGTGATGAAATAATTGATATGTACTAAGATACTTTTAAAATTCATGGCTGCTAATCATTACTGAAAAAATGATAAGTGGGAAAGAGGATTTATCCCTGAGAAAAAAATACAATATAAACATTCTTAAACTGCATCTCTTTTCCACAGATTTAACATCTGTCGCCCAAGCACTAGGGAAACAAAGGCAATCTGCAGGGGCTTACTGGTGAATGTCTTCATACCCTCTCTGCATTCACCACCAGCGGCCTTTGGCAGGAGTGCCAGAGCCCTAGTCAATGGCATGTGGGCCCTTGTTCCAGTTCTTGATGCACATGCTTTTCTAAGGTATACACGCACTCTAATGGGAGACAAAATGAAGGATGAAGATACTAAGCCCTACACAAAAGGCAAAGAGGTTGCTGACCTGGTTCAGGGCTTTGGAGGGCCATACAGCCGATTTATCTTTAATTTGCTGGTACGTAGGTTACATTTAGATACTAATTAAGCTCTATGCCCGTTCAATAAATTCACAATGAAGTAAGAAATGTACCCTCTAGGTGAATAAATACATAGATATCTCCATAAATTAAGGTCACTCCTCATTAGAACATTATTTAGCTCTATCTGTGAGATATCCTATGTCGATTCCATTCCATTAGATGCCCATGGCTTCCTTAATTATAGCTAAAATAGCAAGATGGGCAGTGATCAATTGTAAATATTTTCAAATGCACAAAATTTATAAAAAAGATACATTTGTTGGCTGGCCACGAGGCCAAAAGTGAAAAAGTTTCTCTGAAATTTGCTTGTACAGTCCTGTTCAAAAAAATGTTACCACCTCGGAGCCAAAATATTAGTCCCAAGTTGACAGTGATGTGACAACACAGCCCACTCATGCCCCTGCACAGGAGAGCTATGCACACATGGAACAGAACAAGGGCCTTTCTCCTAGCAGCTGGCAAGGTGAAAGATTCACAGAAGGAAAACTGACCAGCAACAGGATTTTTTCTTAGGGGAATGGTAGGGTTCATGCTTCCATTTGCTTTCTGTAAGGGTGAGAAAGAAAGAGGGATTGCTCAGTATGTTTACTCCCAAGATCAGTCACTACCGGCAATGTCTAGAAGATGCAAAAAGCCCAACCTCGGTCTTCATCCCCCGTACCTCATTTAGTTTCATTTTTTTAAATTACTACATTTCATCCACTTACTTAATAATGTTTAAAATGTATAAGTGAGGAAGTATTTTCATTATCTGGAATTCCGTGATGAGTTAAAATCTCTACTATTATTGAATTATCACAATTGATTCCGTGTTAAGTTTTTTTTCACACATTGATTCAATTTTTTTAAATTTTCTATCCATTTATTTACGGATTCCGAAAGTACCTAACTACCGTATTTCTCCGAATATAAGCTTCACTTTTTTTCCTATTTTGGGGTCTCAAAATCAGGGTGCGGCTTATATTCAAGGTACGGCTTAAATTCAATAATTTTCTGATAAATTCATAAAAATGACCAATTTGAGCAAACCATCCATTTGGATTCACACGGACGCCAGCTAAACTTGCCTAAGCCACGGGGAAAGTAAGAAATAATGCTGAACAAGGTCAAATTGGTACACAATTTATTCATATATTAAAGGATAATATAGGTAACATTGTGTCACAGTTACATAGGTAATGTAAAAACAGGCATGACATTCTAATACCTAATACTGTAGGTAGTAAGGGATGCACTAAAAAGGGTGCGGCTTAAATTCACGTATTTACTTTTTTCCCTGTTTGAGACCCCAAAAACGGGGTGCGGCTTATATTCGGAGAAATACGGTATGTTAAAGTTTACAAATGCATTTAAGTGTTTCTTTATCTCTCGTGGTGCATAGATAAATCAGGCATAAGTAAGTGGAATTTGAAGATGCAATTAACTAAACGAATTTGCCAAATTCTGAATGGTATAAATTTTATCACCTGGACTAGGATTAGAAACCAGATCCTTCAATTCCACCATATTGTAACTTATGATGTTACACTCAAATTGCAATACATCCTATACCTCCAGTGAAATTCTCTCGAGCCTCTGACCAGGTAGGGCTCTCCATCTCTGCTGACTTTTCGATGAAAGACTTTTCCATCACCCTCCAGTCTGTTGATGCTCATCAACAGCCCCGATCTGACCTGGTCGGAAGCCCAAGAGAATTTCACTGGAATAATTCACCAGGAAAGCATCAAATCCAACACTTCCTATTCTTGTTAAGAATGTGGGGAAAAATCTTTTGTATTGGTAATGGAATAATGCGTAAACTAAATCTACTAAAAGTTTTACATAAAGAGTAATGAATTTCCAACCAAATATCTCTTAATATATTTCACCATAAGCAAGCCATATAAGAAAGGAAATGAAGCATATGTATTGTGTACAAAAAAATTTCAGAAATTGAAGTCTTCATTAAAATGTTTATCCTCTTTTTTAATAAAGAATGATCACCTGTATTTTATACATGCTGTAGCTAGACATCCTTGAGTGCTGAAAGTCTGCCACAGATTATAATTCATTGAACTCTTTGAATCCACTAGATTTGGTAACAGCCAGTCGATTTATTCAGTTGCAGCATGTATGGCTGTTAATGCATGGAAAATTTAGTAAATCAATTTTTTTCATCCAGCGACTATCGCCCTTTGAAATAATTTAAGAGGAAAAAAATAAAAGCAGTGTTATTTTGGAAAAAGTATGGGTTCAAAGCTCACGTTGATCAAATATCGGCCAAAGTATAATCAATTCATGACTATAAGTGACATATACAGGGTCCGTTCAATAAGTATCGGGACTGGTTCGCTGTAGCCTCAACCGATGGGGTGGATGGGGGTCCTACCGATCGGCTCGGTAGAGGGGTCCCCCATTACTCAGGCGCACTTTAGTTCAGTCGCCTCCGGGCATGCGTTGAGACAGGTGGATTTTTGTGACGTGTGATTTTTTGTGGTGTCATCACGCCAGCATGGAGCGCACCGTCGAGCAACGCTACGCTGTGAAGTTTTTCGTTCAACTCGGGAAATCCACGTCAGAGACCCTTGAACTCATTAAACAGGCTTATGGGGATGATGCCTTAAGCCGCAGAAGAGTTGAGTGGCACAAAATGTTTAAGGAAGGCCGGGAGCTCGTCGAAGACGAGCACCGCGTCGGACGCCCGACGACCGCTCGAACCGATGCTCAGGTGGCCAAAGTGAAAAACGTTTTGGACTCTGACAGGCGTTTAACCATCGCCAATATCAGTGAGGAGACCGGCCTTTCAGTTGGAACCGTCCACACCATTGTAACAGAGAATCTTGATGAGGAAAGTGTGCGCGAAGCTGGTGCCGAAAGTCTTGAGCGAGGAACAAAAACTGTCACGGACAGCTTCTGACGAAATTCGGCGTGCCAACGTTGCCTCACCCCCCCCCCCCCCCTACAGCCCCAACCTGGCTCCAACTGACTTTTTCTTGTTTCCGCGAATAAAAAGGGAGCTCAAAGGATATCGGTTCGACTCCATCGAGGCGGTTCAAGCGGCGACGACAAAGGCTCTCAACAGTATTCCGGAAACCGACTTCCAGCGGGCTTTTGACGAGTGGCAGACGCGCCGAACTAAGTGTATCGATGCAGGAGGAATGTATTTTGAATATTATTAAGTAATTGTAATGAAAACTGCAAAAAATTTTGATTTATGAAACCAGTCCCGATACTTATTTAACTGTATGGTGTCTAAAAAATCTAGAACAGAGTAAGGTCGGAAGTGATTTTGCAAAATTACCCCACCAATATTCCAAAGCATAAGTTAATCTAAGAAAATCAAGTTTTCTGGATTTTTCAATAGCTACGCCAGTTAGCGAGGATTTTAAAGAGGGTTGTAAAATCCCCCTAAGCTGCTATGCTATTACAATTAACCCCTCAAGCAGGGATTTAATATTTTGAGTATTTAACTCCTCAGGGGATATTTAAATTAATGTTTAAGGCAAGTTGATGTACGCCATACATCGAAATGCTGCTGGGAGAGAAAATAGGGTCTGTACATGTGTACGTTGAAACAGCTTGAGAGGTTAACGAAAATTTAATATTTTTTCATTTATCACTAAATTATAATGGATATCATTTCAACTATGTATAATTCCATATTTAATCTCTTTCAGGGGTTTGTGCAGGAGACATTACTTGGAATCAGAATAATAAATGCATTCCTTCGGCCATACCTAAATGTGCAACTGAAGTTTGCTATATTTTTGGCACACAAATTCCCATTCCTGACTATTACGCACTCTTACTAAAGTGTATGGAACCCTTCAATGTGGCCATGTATTACCTATTAAATTACATGGATAAATTACCTGCACTGTAAAAGGAAAAACTTCCTTGGAAATTAATGTTACCATTGTTGATTTTGTAGATATTAGATATTTAAAAATGTGTATAGAAAGCTTTTATTTACTAATGATAAATTATTCTCCACCATTTTTTATGTTCAGCGCCATGTGTTAGTCTTGTGATGTAGAAGTCAAAAATGACAAATTGCCACAAACTACAATGCAAATTTTTTTAATAAAAATATTTTTGATAAAGTGATTTTTATGATTAATCAATAAATAAAATATGAGATTTTTACTAATTTCATAAAATTTCCAAACTTCAAAATGAAGAGCAAAATGAAATCGTTAAAAATAAAGAATAATCTATGGACACCAAGAGCAAGTAATTCAGGAAAGGTTAGTAAAGATATCAAAATCATTCTTCGAGCAACTTGAAAAGGGGTGAAATTACATATCAAATCACTTTAATGAGTTCCTTCTTTTCGGATACCTCATTAACTCATGCCCACCAAGCAAATGCTACCGAATATTTATGACAAGCCAAAAACTGTCAACTTAAAGTAAAATCCATAAAAAAGTTATATGAAATTGTAAAATAATAAATCTTAGCAAGAGGGACTCTGGGATCCTAGCGATTGCTAGGCATTCATACAACAGATAGGATGTTGTTTCCTCAGCCTTTCCGTGCCATCTGCAACTTGATGAATCTTCAATTCCCATGTTGTGGAGGTGCTTCTTCACTCAAAAGTTACAAGTTAAAATCTCTTTGTTCTCAATTTGCTTCTATCAAAAGAAAAAAACACTCTTGTAAAACTAGAATAAGGGAGCTAATCTGAAGAGAACTTGGATAATTCACAATTGTGGGGAGAGGGAGGTTTTTGCATTAGCTTCAATTGCTCATTAGGAGGGTCTTCATTTTCAACATAGCATTAATCACAACAGATCGCCAGCCAGTGAAGTGCCAGAGAGCCTGTTCTCAGCTCCATAACGTAATTCATAGAAAATATTACTTTGAAGATCCATATAAAAGGTCGCACTATTTGAAGTTATTTCCTTCATTATTCAGCAATGTTTTTAGTTCAGCTATGACTAATGTTTATGCATCTTGATTTAAGTAAAATATTCAACCAACTGTGAAGTTTATTAGTAAAGATGCTAGTAACAGCTTTCATTAGATTTTGAGATGAGAGCTTTTCCTATTGATTGGGACTGCTTGCAATCAACTGCTCATGAAGTTAATACATATAGGATTAACAATACATTTCTTAAGTAAAAACTAATGCAAAGGTTATTGAAAGGAATGAATAAATTTAATGATGTTCATTACTCGATTTTTGTGATACATGTGATACCTCCCTCTCTCCTCCATGTTACAATGTTCTTATTTTACACAACTTAGAAATAACAAGGTCTTGTATAGATGCATCCCTAGTGCTAAATGAGGCATAACCGTATTGTCACATCACTTACTGTATACCTTCAAAGAAAGTATTCGCATGCCATTATTCTAATCTATACTAGTTATTTCCAAACGTTGCAGACCAAAACCGATATGCTACTAAGAAGAAGAGCAAGCTAGTTTACACTAATAATCAGGTACCCTCATTCTGTCTTAAATCAGACAAGGGGTGTGAAGTCGGACACTGAGCAGAGCTGTCATAAAATTATATTTAGAAATCGTTGCCATTCAAGGCCACATAAACCCATTGCATAGTATCACGTAGCATACATTGTATGCTATGCAATACTGTCCAACTTAAGACGGAATGACGGTAGCCCAATATCATACCAGAAGTGAATAACATATTAATAGTTGAACATACAACTGACTGAGAGCTCAAAATAATTTTCACTGGGGTGCAAAACGTCCTTAGCATGCCTGGCCAACTGAGGTCAATGATGGAGGGTGTGGGTCTGGAATAAATATTTATCAATAAGCATTTCTTTCTAAGACTACCTAAACTGCATGTACTGCAGGAATACATATTTATTAATTAGCATCTCTTTTGAGGACTACCTACATATACTGCATGTAGCTCAAACCTTACCAAGTGGTCCAAATAATTTCTTTTGGGTTACTCAACTATTTATGAGAAAAGTAAGATTTCAAATTAGAATCAACAGATGGTACCCTAACTTGACCTGATATTGTTACATATTCCTTTACAATGAATTTTCATGTCAAAAATGTAACCACAAAGTGTCAATGTTGGGTATTTCTGAAGGGGTAAGCAATTTATCCAACTCATCCAACTTTTCTCCACGTGCCAATACACAAATACACAGTTTCCAAGTCAAACAGAGAAAAAGTTTCAGAATTTTGCGGGTAGTAAAATTTGACACTAATTCAGAAAATTAATATTTTGCATGAAAAATATGCTATAAAAATCTCGGAAGTGGTTATTACATATGAGGAGGACTTTAACTAGTCGAAGTTGTCACAAGGTATGCTGGTTACTAGTGATGTGCGAGTAGTACTTTTTGATCTTGAGTCGAGTCGTATGAACTGTGACAATTTCCCAAACAGGCAATATAATAATGCATGCACCAATATATTCTCATTTTTCCAATCCCCTAGTGCGTTTTCTGTTCTGAACATATGGCCTGAATTAGAAGGGACAAGGTGATAAGGAATATTTATTGTAATCGTGACAGAATTAGGAGATGAATTAAAATTAATATGTCTTGAACAGTTCCAACAGGACAATTGAAATGTACTAACCTCTTGTAATTTGTTGACAGTTTCATTTAATGACTGCATTGGGTTGAAAACTTGTGTATCCAAAATTCCTAGGAAGAGCCCAGAGCAGTCGTAGCAATTAAAGTTAGACAACAAGCAAACTATCAATACCTGATACAGTAGAAGTCCGTCATTATTATTACAATATCAAATTACATTGTGGCAGTGTATCACCTTGAAAAGAAAATGCACCTCATTTAAAATCAAAGTTCCGATTCTCTCTTCGCATGCTCCGATGCTCTAGGTATGTTACTTGTTCTATTGATGTGATGATGCATTTCAAAGCTCTCTTGGGCACTACGCAACATAATTTCAGATTGTGGAAAAATCATGAGGAAGTGCGAAATCTACCTCACCACTACCACCAGGGTAAGGTTACAATTTGAATCGACTGAAATAACGGCTCCCCTCGATTCGTTCGATCACCGGCCGTATCAACCCAGTGTTGGCTTTCGGCTTTCGCCGTACTTCCGAATCATCCATAAAAATTATGACTCAAGTAAACAATGAACATTGCAAATTAATAATGGCAACATTTGATTATGTAAGGCGAAGGAGTGATTTTCTCGCATGAATCCCATATTGTTCTCGCAGAATGTGTCCCGCGATCTTTTCGCGAAATTACTTTCGCGAAATTTCTTCTCGTCCAAAAATTAGCGGTGATGTTTTCTCATCCTAAGCGAGAGGGCGGCCTAGGGAGGTGTGAGAGGGTTATGCGGGGGAATTATCTGTCAATGATTTTTGAGTCAGAGAGCCTCGGAGCAGCAGGATGCAAACCCCGGATGATCATGGGTGGTGTCAAAGAATCTCCCAAGCCGAAATGTGATCCAAGAGGTGGAATAAACTGCCAGCCTGTACTCATCAAGGAATGATTTACCACCATCCTCCCGAAGCGAACCCGAAAAAAGTATCTGGAGTCAGAAGGGGTGCAGGGAGAGAGAAAAGACGAAGAAGTCGACTGAATCAGAGGCCCAGGTTGGCCTTGGCGCTGCCATCGCAGCAAACCGCCAATGAAGAAGTGCGACATGCTTCACGCCTTGGGGGGTGTGGATACCATTCAAATCGTCCTAAATAACGGTCATCCTGTGTTGCTGCCGATGTTGGAACTAGAGGACACCATGGAAGTTGACTGCTGAGGCTCCCAAAAGGAAGCCACTTGAGAAGTTAGGGCGTGGGAAAGCGATGAGTGAAATGTGATACTTTTGATGAAATGTGATGCTGACTCGAGAAAAAAATATCGCTTCACCCCGACCCTCCGATGAGCGCCGAGGCGAGGGTGGGAAGAGAGAGAGACCCGGGGTGGTAGAGGGGAGAGCGAGAGGCAGGCAAAGGGCGCGTAGTTGTTCGCTGGACTGCCAAAAGCTCTCGGCCCAAGGAAAAATGCACTGGACATCCTCTTTGCTCTACACTACTTGTATTAAACTTATGTACTTGAGAAGTATCTGTATTGAAAGATAAAGGATGCAGCTAGAACTTGTATCCAAGCTCATTTTCGTATCACTTCTCATAGCCGAGGAACATTTCCGCGAAATGATCGATTTTAGGCAAGTTTACTATGATAGCACTTCCTGTCGGCAGATTTCTGAACCTATTGGCCTCGGCGACTCGACTCGACTTTCGTAAAAATACTCTAATACTAAAAGTACTCGAGTCGAGTACCAACTACTCGACTCGAATTTTCGAGTACTCGCACATCCCTACTGGTTACTAAACCCTTCCACTGACAGTAAATTCCAGGAGGGGTATGCTAAAACAGCCAAGGCTATTTTGCAGCAATTTTTGTTTGAGTTTCATACATATAATAATTAATTTGAATGCTAAAAATAAGTACATATTTATATCATTGAAAATGATAGCTGGAAAATAAACCAGTATCAGGAGGCACCAATAAGGTTATTAAATATCTAAAATAAGATAACAAGCGACTACCATCAACTACTGCCAATAAATTACAATATTTCTTACTTCAACATATTTTGAAAACAGACACACAAACTACCATACATGTATCTTCAAGTAGAAGTTGATTAAAGTATAAGACTAAATCTTATTTTTGGGCTGAAATTTTCTACTAAAACCAATGACTCAAGTATAAGTTGAGGCGAAAAAGATTACTTATCTTATTTCGCTATAGAAAAAGCAAACAATTTGAGGCACTTGGATGAAAACCGAAGCTAAGAGTGACAAACACTGAAATAAAAGAAAGGCAAACTTTCATTAAATTTACCGATAGTATCTTTAACTTCCACAAAATCAGCCGTGTAGATATCCTTCAGCATCCTTCGATGTGATTGCCAGCGTTTACGATGAAGAAGTTACGTAATCATAGTCTTGATTGAGTGAATCATTATCTTCTGCACCATCCATCAAGGCTATAACACCCACAAGGTTGACATTGTGAGTTGGTAGTGCTGGATGAAAAATAATAAGTTGGCGACAACAGATGTGATGCACACTTTTGGTGTAAAATGTTATCATGAAATAACGTATTAACTCTGTAAAGTGATTTTGTGAACGATCAGATATCCTAACATCTGTCGAAAAAAATAAAGTGAAGACAAAAGAGATTCTTTGGAATTTTATGGTATCAGGGACTCGAATAAGCTGCATTTAAGACTTCAAAGAAAATCCACCATCGGCACATATGGTTATGGAAATGTAAATACTTGCAGGAAGATAAGGATATTTACAAATACTCCGGACTTAGATAAGTATAAAACCGAATCCTTGAAGCTAGTGGTGACTCTTTACTGACTCAGTTGGCCATCTGAGTGTGTGGTGTGTCAGGAAGCATAGAACCCGGGTGATTCCCGATTTTGTGATGAGAAGTTGACTTTATTTCGTTCAATCTCATTATTGAGTTCAATGGTCGGAATATTTATGAAATTTTTCACAATTACTGTCATCCATAGCATGTAAAACAAAGCAAATCATATCAATCAGTATATTAGGCTTTTATTGGCCGGATTTAAATCCTGGTGTTTCCGCCTAGATGCCAGATTTTATTAATGTATACCCGGAGCCGGGATATTTTGGGCACTCACGGCATGCAGCAAAAACATTGAAAGGGACTTTTTGGGCATGCTAGGCATTTAAAGGTGAAGGAAATTTAGAGCCCCAGTGTCGCCCACAGCTAATTGGGAAATCCTAGTGTTTTGGGTTTGTGTAGTGTGCGATATTTGTGCAATACAATTGGCCTAATGGCCATTAATATCTCAAAACTGGAGTACCAAGTGTATTTGTCAGCGATAGATCCTAGTACAAAACTTAGAACATAATTATAACATAATTCTCAGTGAATATTCTCCGTGGCTTATCAGTTATCAGTAATACTTACATACGGTTTTGTGCAACTGCAACGCAAAAATAATGACACTGGAAAAGTCACCATATTTAGTGACTCAATTATAAGTATATTTTAATTGACCGAAATTAGGAAGAAATTTCTTGACTTATACTGGAGTATATATGGTGAGTAATTTTTTCTAAAATGGTACAGCAACCAGAGTTGAAACCACCTAATTGGAATATACCCATGTCTAGCATGAAAACCACACCAGAATATACCTTAACTGGATGATATTAAAGTACAAAACCATTTAAAGCAAGTAAAATAATTCAGAAGGCACTTTTTACTAAAAAAATCACTTTCAATAACTTTTTTATTTATACTTTGACATGAAAAAGAATTTTTTTATCTCATCACTTAACTTTCATAGAGATTCATGACCACAAAAAGTCCCACATCAGACTTTGAAACAAAAAAAATATATCACGATCTTTCCATGTATCTTCAGAAAAGACAATACAATGAGGGTTTCCAGTAAAACTTTCCTGCATGTATTGACATACATATATCACGAAGTATGGATTAACTCTGGAACTCTAAGGTGGAACATATGCTCAGGTTAGTTTCAAGCATAATTAATATTGTTCATGATGAGCCCCATTAAAGTGAATTTCACTATTTACAAAACAAGGATTATAAAATATTTGCTCTTTTTGATCACATAAAGTTACATTGGTCCTGGTGGATATTGGCTAAGTAATGTTTGCCAATTGATTACCCCAGCTTTGTGATAAAAATTCCATAGACTACAACTTCATCTTGGTGAGATCCAACTAGAGATGGGCCACCTGAAAATTACCTTGGTAATTTTTGTAAATTACCGCAGTATTTTTCGAAATTTACTGGGTGCCTTGAAAATTACCGTAATTTTCTAGATAATTCACCTATGTTAGAGATAATTTTTCATACAAATAAATTCCCAACTGTTCTTTTAAGCCAAGTTCACATTTCCTACGTGTTTAATATTAAATTATGGCAGGTGCAACTAATTTTTGGAATATTTTACTTAAATTATAACATTATAAGAGTAATGCATAAGAATATTCTTCTTTAAAATTTCTCATACTTTGACAAAAGAAAGCCAGATTGCGTGTTGCTGCCATAGTTTTTTTTACAATTTAAAAATTTTCTAATATTAATGTTGCATTAGGTATTGTTTAAACATCGTTATTCCCTTCCTATTGATATTGGTTTTCTTATTTAACCATACATTAGCTGTTAAATGCTTAAAACTAAAGAATACTGGAAAATTACGGTAATTTTCAAAAATTACCGTAATTTACCATGGTAATTTACCTTAGATAAAAATTACGGTAATTTTCCCATCTCTAGATCCAACTAAAGTATTAAAGTAACAAGTAGCATTGATTATCACTAATAAACTAAATATGTAATGTGGATGTAACAAATGCTTGAAAAACAAGAGTGAAAATTATCATTATAAAAACATTTCCTACTAAGTGAAAGATATAAAAAAATCGATACCCAAATGCACAGCATCAAAATTGGAAAAATCAGGAAAATCAAAGTGACAGCAGTCTTGATAAATATTTACATATATGCAATACATATTTGAGTATAGATAAAATACACAAATAGTATATTGCATAATGCCATGTGACCTAGGTAAATCATCTGAATCATTCTCGATTAGAACCACTTTCACAAATTACATTTGAAAAGTGATAACATTCATGCTAAAATTACATAGCATATGCAGTGTGACTGACAATAAGCTTAGCATGAGCATGTGCGCTAACAAGAAAGTGAAAAATCTGAGACACAACAGAGACAAAAGCAGAGGGCCACAGTCAAGACATGAAGATGTCTGTAGTTTATTACTCACTGAAAAGGGAAGGAAATAAGAAACACAAAGACCTTATGTTGCCTCAGAGCAGCCATGCATCACCACTAAAATGCTCACCAAGCTTTGTATGGAATTGAGATAAATGAATTTTTTCAGGTACATATAAGGCTTCTAGTAAGGTCTTCCATACGCAATTCTATCCCTGCAATAGTAACATTAATTCTTCTTCCACAAAGATAAACTTCTCTGTCCTCTTTTCTGCTCAGCAATGTAAAGCTATAAGTTTGCTCCTTCAAAAAAAATCATCACGTGTAGTTTTTTACTCATTCCCATTAACACATCTAAACATAAGAGATGTTACCTTGCTTGGGTGTGTGATTTACAAGCCAAGTACAAATACGTAATAACAGCAATTATGCACACCACTACATGTTCAAATGATTCATTAAATGTTCTAAGTATGCATGTACATTTACACAACCAGTAATTTGTGGATGCATTACAATTTAAATTGATCCAGAGGGATTGGTGAATACATAAACTGAACTTATCTCATGAAGCACTTACATAATAAAACATTTCGCTAGCACGCAATTTCATTACCATGCTCATGATCTCATTATCAAGCTCATTGGCTACCTTAAAACTGCACCTACTCACCTGCAATTAACCAGAAATACACCAAATTACAAGCACTACATTTAATACCATTAACCTTCGGGTAAAGGAAGTTAAGTGAATATTCTGAATATTGCAGACTTAAGAACTGTATAGGCAGTAAAAACTGTATGATGAAATTCTGTATGGATATGAACTATAGATCCACTTTGACCAGAGTTAAGTCTGCTATAACATCATGTTGCATATGTAATTTTGGCAATTTTTTTCTTGGCTAGGCATAAACATTATAAGGCAAATTTCTCCACTCAATGGACCTTACATTCCCCTGAAACTGGAAAAAACAGTACATATATTTAAATCCCAAACTTAACCAGCACCTGACGGTTAACGCTTGACCATCTCATCTCCATGGATGTCTGAAAAAGCAGTTAATAGCAATAAAGCCATTAAAAACCCAGCATTTTAAGCAAAATGGAAACTTTACCAATGAAAAAATTGATGCTAGAATGTAAGACAGCAAATTTCAAGATATGTATGTAAATTTACATGGACAATACAAAGAAGGCCTAATCTAATTGCAAGTGAATGGCTAAGGGTGAATAATCATGGTTCTCCTAATTTAACAAAATTATTTGATCCACACATCATCATAAGATTTAAATGCATAATTTTTCAGAGATTTATATTATTGAAATTAATAGAAAAATATACAATTAGGTCAACCTCGTTAATGTAAGCAAACCATTGATAATTATGGATATTAAACATATCCATTGTGCAGCACCTAATAAACAAGAGGCAGGTGGTATTCACATATTGAATCCCTCGATTATGTAATTAAAAGAACTGCAGTCTACAATATGCAGTGAAAATTTTTCACATTCTGCAGTGCAGATAAGAGATTTAAGAAATAAAGTAAAGGGGACTTGAACTTTCCAAATGAACATCAAACATGAATAATCAATGTCTCACTGAAGAATTTTACAGGAAACTTGGATGGCCTTGGAGAAGAAGAACAAAAAGCAAAAGAACTTAATTTATCAAGCAGAGAGATTGGGAAGAAGTAGCCAGATGCCGAAAAAGTCAATAGCATGAAGGGTGCAAGCCCAGAACATATTGAGAGAATGTTAGCAGACAGGAGATTGCACATGGCAAACAGTTATGACAGTAAATTCTCAACAAAATCACACAAAAGAGACCATGATTAAGAGGTTATTTGACATACCTACTTCATTCATTCCACACAATATTTCATGTATGTAAATTTGCATTAATTTTTCTCTTATGCCTACGTCTATTTTTCAGCTCTGAAAACTGTGAGACATATGGAAGCCAATCAAAACTGTAATCAATTATGGTGTGGAATATACGAAATGGATTTTATTGAATAATGCCTGAGCTCCAAAAAGTTACAATATCTATAATTTTTTTGGGAGCGGTAGAAGTGATCAACAGAGCCCAAAAAATGACACCATCTAGAAGAGTAGTACAATAACATGAAATGGTGAAGGGAGGTGGACATTAAATAGGGTGGTGACAGACATTGAGAAGTGAAAAAAAACACATATGGAGGAACCATCAATGGCAACAAGTCAACATGCTGAAGGGAATTTTACCTAAGGCGAGCATGCAGTTTAATGCAAATAACATAAAATAGTTAAAAATTAGAAATACGAGTAAAATTTGAGGCGAAATAAAGATGGAGAGCAGAGATGAATGCATGCAAATTTCACATCTGCATGCCACTAAAGACTGACATTTAGTCCACAATGGTTTCATTTCCTAAATCATGAAAACAAAGCATCAACATCTGTCACACCACAAAATGCTTGAAAATAAAAAGAGTATTTTACTTGTATTCAATTTTAATACTTTAAGAACACCTAGACAATATCACACAGCTGAAATCGAATATTTTCACCACATAGAAAATATTAAGACTGAACTAATAGGATAGAGCTCAAGTCTGCATATGATTTCATAACTGGCATGGCTCCCTGAAATCTGACAATTACATACAAAAGATTGCACATAAATACAATCCTTGTAGAACAATTGACGACCATATATACAGCTGGGCATGAAGGGAACTAGTCGCTGTGTTAACATTCAGGGGCCATAGTGACAACCCAATCTCAATCATTCTCAGCATACTTGAGTTTCAAAGCCATTCAAATATCACCCTCACAAACTGCCAGATAAAATTTTAATTCAATACCCCACGTATTGAATATTTTATGAGGCTGTCATTGCAAAAAAACACCCAAGTTAAAATTAACTCTAAAACCAAGTACTCATATAGCAAAGTTTCCTTGACTTCCACTGGAAATCATACGTTGAAAATAACATTCGCTATTACTGGAACCAGATTAGGCTTTTATTCATTGAACTTAATGTATCTCTTCCTGCTTCTTTGGATTTTGTAATAAACACTTCCTGAGTGGCAATGGCAAAAGTGTTAAAGAGTGGAAAAACACTAATTTGACACTTCATTGCATACAGTCCATATCACACTCACTTGCTTATAAAACTGCATTACTGTCAACCAAATTGCATCAGACCGGCAAGTAAGGTTCAATGAGCCTACTCAGATGCATCATTGGTAGCTTGTGCAAATTTCTGAAGTCTCCTGCGACGAACTTCCTCCTGCTCTTGGGTCAGTTCTGGCTCACTGGGAGACGGTGCGGAGCTGACACTTTCACTGTCCCCACTGCTGCCAGCAGCAACAGATGAAGTGGATGCACCAGCATTGACTCTCACATCTTTGGTAGGTTCTTCTTTCACTTCTTCAGTTCTAGAACTGGAATCACCAATATTACCAAATCACAAATCATTTCAATTTCAAATTTTACAGGGAGAAAAAAAAATGAGGAAGGCCAAAGAATGAAGTTACCCTTTAGATGCCAGAGGGACACTCCACCAGCCTTCCTTCGTTTCATTAAAATTGCCACGGCCAAAAGATAGGCTGCCATTTTAATACATACTAATGATGATTTGTTATTTTTAATTTTCTTCAAAATACAATATAAATTTTCATCACAAACATATGAACTAATCTATGAAAAATTAACTTTAACAACACAAATTATTACATTGGTTTTCAAAACCATAAAAACAGTAAATTTTAAACTACAAAATGGTCCTGGCAAACTTATCACACCATACCTGAAAAAAAAATTGCTTGCAGGATGATTTAATGTTGCAACACAACAATGGTTGCATTTCAATTTTTGAAAAAATCTATTTTTGCATGCAAATACCCACATTTATTTACAGTTGAATGTAACCATTTAAAAATTTTATCCCTCCTTACTTTCTTGCAGCAGCCATTTTTCCAACATGGCACACATGATTTTTGAGAACTCTATCCTTAACACATCAAAAACTAATTGTGACTGAGGATGGATACTAAATCATACTACAGTCATGCCTTGTTTAGCACAAGGGATGTGTTTCTAAGGATCTTTGCACTAACTGAATTTGCTAGACAAGAGCATTTCAACATGGGTAGATAGGTATGTTTCCAGTAATAAAGAAATTGGGTTGCAAAATCCCCAGGAAACCATTATATACTCTAATTAAAAGCCTTGAAGGCACTTGCTTGATGGAGTTTTCTCTCATGTAAAAAATTTCTTCAGATGTAGTTCAAAAATTCATTCCCGGAAGCGAGTTCTCATTTGTCCACGTAGGCTGACATCTAGTGGCAAATGGCTTGAACTATTAACTCAAGGGCTACTTGGGGAGTGTAACTGATTGCCGGAGGTCGCAAAAATGAAAATAATTCACACCATTAGAAAACACTAAGAGTAAAAAATGAACAGATAGCATTTATGTATGTGCAAATGATGGTGCTCTTACACAGACAAAATGTGTACCAAATACAACTTTTATCAAAAAGTTCAAAATAATTGGTTACTTGCATTCTTTTCATGGAATTAACTGCAAAAGAGGAAATCTTGTTAATTTAGCCGTCGGATAAGATTTTTAAAATTAGAACTTGTCGATTCAACTGAATTTAACTTCATGAAAAGAAACATCCAAAGTTATCCGGTATTTAGCTATGCTTATCTGGTGAATTAATTCTTTGAAGCAGGATGAATTTCCCAGACTTATTTCACGATGCTGCGGCACTCGATGTTCGGATCATTCTCGCAAAATGTCTAAAGCTGCCGTTATTTGGTCTAGCCCATCAGCGAGTACTTTTCTGGCCAATACTTATTCTTCTCAGGGAGGCTACTGATATCAAATTTTTAAATTCCTTGACTCTTCCCTGATGGATTTACCAATTTCCCTGACCTATAGCCAAAAGGTCACCTATTATTGGAATATTTTATTTCTGCTGAATTAAATTTTCATCAAAACTCAGAAAATGTTAAAAGCTGAAATCAATACATAAAAAGCTACCAGTTTATCCTAATGAAAAATATATATTAATCCTTCATAAGTTAAACAAATGCGAGGTAAAATTTTACAAACAACATAGCCTAGGAATTTTAGTGATGAGCGTAATACATTGTGATCATAAATTTTAACACTACTAGGCAAATATCGCAATGAGGTTATGAAATAGGGACACATTGTACGTCTGATTCACAACTTAATGTTCCACAAACCGATTATTACATGCACGTCATGCATAGTTTTAGATGGTAAAATGTCTTGATGAAATAAAGGGTGGGAAAGACGTAAATTTAATAAACGTAATGGTAGAAAAATAAAGAGAATTTTCTATTCCAGTTTCTCCCAGACTGTTAGGGGGCGAGCATTAATTACGAGAGGCGATTTTGGTGATTTTTCAACCCTCTCTCCCCCCCTTGGTGAGATGTCGTGAGATTTGGCCTGACCCCCCCCCCCCCCCCCTAATCTCACGTGAGATTTAAAAAAATGCATATTTTTAGGACGAATATGTTAATCTGTGCTTGAATGCGTTGTATTTATTTCAAAAATAATAATCTGATTAATTATTTTTATTTAAGACTAGTTAAGACTAGTATTTAAGACTACAATAGAACCTCTATTTTACAAAGTTGAAGGGACCCAAAAATATGAGCTTTGTAAATCAGAGGGTTTGTAAATTGGAGGTTATCTTTCAAGCAATCGAAACCTCAACAATCCCAATCCAGTTTCAGTAGCGCACTTCATAAAGATAAATGGGATTAAAAGGGAGGTAATATTTCAATAAAATGAATTACACATCCAGTTAAATGTTTCATAGTAATACATTGTGATCATAAATTTTAACACTACTAGGCAAATATCGCAATGAGGTTATGAAATAGGGACACATTGTACGTCTGATTCACAACTTTATGTTCCACAAACCGATTATTACATGCACGTCATGCATAGTTTTAGATGGTAAAATGTCTTGATGAAATAAAGGGTGGGAAAGACGTAAATTTAATAAACGTAATGGTAGAAAAATAACGAGAATTTCCTATTCCAGTTTCTCCCAGACTGTTAGGGGGCGAGCATTAATTACGAGAGGCGATTTTGGTGATTTTTCAACCCTCTCTCCCCCCTTGGTGAGATGTCGTGAGATTTGGCCTGACCCCCCCCCCCCCCCCCCAATCTCACGTGAGATTTAAAAAAATGCATATTTTTAGGACGAATATGTTAATCTGTGCTTGAATGCGTTGTATTTATTTCAAAAATAATAATCTGATTAATTATTTTTATTTAAGACTAGTTAAGACTAGTATTTAAGACTACAATAGAACCTCTATTTTACAAAGTTGAAGGGACCCAAAAATATGAGCTTTGTAAATCAGAGGGTTTGTAAATTGGAGGTTATCTTTCAAGCAATCGAAACCTCAACAATCCCAATCCAGTTTCAGTAGCGCACTTCATAAAGATAAATGGGATTAAAAGGGAGGTAATATTTCAATAAAATGAATTACACATCCAGTTAAATGTTTCATAGAACAAAAGGAAATTAGAAACCTACACTTCTTTTACATAGTGGCATATTTTTTTATGCTCTCCTTAACAAAAATTAACAGAAACTTTAAAAACTGGTAAATATTTTTCTACAAATTTATAATGGTGTGAACTTGGCTGCTGCAACTGAATTAATTTCTTGTAGCTTCAAGTTGGTAGATATCATAGTAAGGGGAATAAGTGAATTAATTCATCCCACAGAGTATTTTTAGCATATGCATTAATTAGCACAGGGGATATGATTAGTGCTGTCGAATTTGTGTTGAAAGAGGCCATTTTAACATGGGAATGCCATGGATGCATTCTAACTAGGAAATTTCAAAACGAAGTTCCAATTGACCCAGTATATTTCAGTAGAAAGACTAGGAAAAGCTTTTTTTGAAGAAAACGTACCACCGTTTGAAATACCTTCAATAATATTTCCTAGCTGCTGAAAGTCAATATTAGAACTTTACTCGAGTTAATTTGAAATTCCCACGTATGCGTTCTACAGCGCTGACATCTAGCGGTGATTTGCGATAACTATTTACTCGTGGGTACTGATAGCTGTCGTGATCGCAAATTCTTACCTAACAACATAAAACTTAAATGAAAAATAAAATATTCAAAGTGCATTAAAATTTGAACATAAGTAACGTATCATTCAAAATTAGTATGTATTCTTAAATGATACCTGTCCCAAGGGGAATATTTTGACACAATTTTGTCGTGCATTTCATGCCACAGCTCAACATCTTCTGTGTTCACACGCCCTCCTTCTCCGCAGATTTTAAGTGAAGTGATTCAATGTCTTCTCTTGAATTTTTCTAGCCACCCATTTGAGCATTTAAAGTTGTCTCACTTCAGTTTAAGAGCCAAAATCTGAGAATTCTCCTTCAGAATTGGTTATAGGCAAGTTGCACTCACGATCGTCGACACTTAAAAAAAAAAATAATAATACATCTGCAAATCAAGCAGTTCAAACTTCAACGATGAAATGTACTTGATTTTCGACGATGCTGTGACTCAAAATGTTTTCGCTTGTATTCATGATTGTTGTTATGTCGATAAAGAAATGCCATACTTCCGAGCAATTTCTGTTTTTGTCTGCGCGCGATCACGTACTTCCTTGATTATCGACCTTATGGTAACCAAACTCACGGACTTCCTCGTTTTTTTTGCTCAGCGATGTTTTATCCATTGTTTTACTTATAGGCACACGGGATATCACAAACACAGCCCACCTCGCGTTGAGAGTGATTCTGACTGAATGACTTCTGCTTGCTTGGAAACCAAAATATTTTCACTCACTCACAGCTTAAAATGTAATTTTCTGGCTTCAAAGAATTCTGGAAACAAAGTTATAGGTGCGAGCCACTCTCGGATGATATAGGAACTGATAACAAGGGAAAGAAGAAACTCAAACCAGCTATTGAGAGCTAAGACATTGGTAACGGCTACTCCGTGTAGACTGTGGTTACAATGTAATCAGGTGACCATCTTCAAGAAAGACTTGATAAGCTGGCATATTCACATGTTTCCTGAGAGAGTAATATACCCTGGCAGAAATTTTATTATAGCCTACGCTTATAGGCCATTAAAATTACAGCGAATGAAGAGGAAACTTAGTAATTTCTTTCTTCTTTTTTCTGACGTGAAAATCGATTTAGAAAAGAAGCCTTTGTATCCAGGATCATATATTATTTAAGTTTATCACAAGTAAGAGTGAAATAAATATCTACCTTAAAATCGGGCCAAATTTTGTTTACTTGAGATGGCTTTCCTGAGTTATCACCCTCGGAGTACAACCCATTGTTATAGTCGTTCGCTCAGGGTAAAACATCGCTAGACATGACCCAAAAATATGTGTAGAGGCAGCGTGCATCAAATTTAAAAATGTTGTTAAGGTTTTTCGATACCTTTTCTACAATTTCTTGAATTTGAAATGCTCATTCATGAAATGTTAGCATAATGCCGAATGTTTACACATTGAGTGATGCATTGACCTCAAAACACTGCGACAAAACCATTTCAAATACTTCGTAAAACAGGGGTCAGTCACTCCTAGGGACTGGCTTCTCACTTTGTAAATCATTAAAATGGAGGTTTCGTAAAACGGAGGTCATTTTACATGGTTTTCCTATATACAAAGATCGGGACCGGCGGAATGGTTCATAAATTGGTGTCATTTTTGTAAATTAGAGGTTTGTAAAAAAGAGGTTCTACTGCACTAAGAATGGAATCTAGAACCACAGTAAGAAAGTCGAACAATAAAATACTAAAATAGGAACTACTAAAATTCGAAAAAGAAAAGAATACTTATTCTACTTCAGTCCACGGGGACTCATGTGTGGTCTCTTGAGTGACTATTGGAACCAACATATCAATGTGTTGTTTCCACATGTTTTACTTCGAGACCCCCCCTCTCCCCCATGTGAGATTGGGAGAGATTTGGCTCGACCCCTTCCTCCCCCCCCCTAAACGCCTCACGTAATTAATGGATGCCCCCTTACGAGAATTCCCTAACTTTTCCAGAAATTCAAAATTCCCTGACAATTCCAGGTTTTCCCTGACTATCAACACCCTGATACTGCTTCAGGCCCACTGGGTGCCTGTGCTTTCACCATATCTTCGTTTAGTGATACATATTTAATTTTAAACTCATCATATGTTACATCACCCTCATGGTAATTGAGAAGTTCTTGCAGATTTTCTTCGTCAATTTCTGTCATCCCCACTTCTCTAGCTAGTGCTGCTATGGAATTAATATCACTAGAAATCTCCTCATCAAATCCTGTGACCAAACTCGATCCCAAACACCCCTCCTGCAATCAGCTGTCACCACTTCCCAGGCATGCCTTACATTTTCGAGCTGGCATTATATCGTAAGCCTTACAAAATGATGAGATAAATTTTTCATTGCAATAAATAGCTGAAATAAATTTTTCAAAGGTTAGCTTTAAATATCTTGCGTTAAACAGAGCTATTGCTCTGAGGTCCAATGGCTGTAATATGGATGTCGCATTAGGGGCAAGAAGACAAAATTGTCACTGGCAAAGGGGTTTTGGTGTAAACTAACTCTGTGGATGTCCCGGTGAATTATCTTGGAGCAATAATGCTTTAGGTGGTAGCCCTTCGTCAATACAATAGGTCAAAATACACATAAGTGGTTAAGAAACCAGTATAAAAATAATTCTCGTGTGACCAACTTATGTGTTGTTGCTCTTATCCAAATTAGAGGGATGCGACTAGGAATACCCTTTCATAGCTCAATGAGTTTGCAAATGATAAACCATTGTTGGATTTATTTAAGTCACGGGAGGCATTAGCACCTACGAAAAATGTCAAATCGAACTTTCAATACTTTGAATCCCAAAGCACCTTTTTCCCTGAAAATAATAGTCCAGTCATTGAAGCTTTTCACCTCAGAAATATTTAACTATGAACCGATTTACATGAAATTTTGGAAATAGGCTTATCTTACCCTTAACTTAAAAAGTGATATTGACCCGACCTCCGTTCTTACCATTCTCGTTAGTGGAAATTTTTTTGGTCAAAATAACCTCGGGGATCGATAGAAGACCCAATTCTAAGCAAAAAGTGTTCTATAAAGTTTTTTCAAAAACTCAATACTTTTCGAGTTATTGGCGATTGAAAACTCAGAATTTTCCTACGTTTTTCAACGGTTTTTTGCAAATATCTAAAAAAATATGCGTTTTAACGATAATTTCATGCAAACAAAATTGTAGCAGGTAAGAAAATGAACAAATTGATTTTTTATAGTGTTTTAAGTGCAATATTAAGCGAGATATTGAAGATAAAAACAGTTTTTTTGTCTGAAATTTAATCGATGTCTTCAATGCCATCTAGCGGACAACGGATATGTTTTATCGATATGACAATGAGAAACTTTTATATAGTGCTTAAAATAATCTTTAAAATGAGCAGTGTTAAAAGTCTTTTGCACGTAAAGTGAGTGAGTTGTAATGAAAAAAAGAGGGACATCTAATATTTTTTTTTTAAATCGACGTGTTTCATAAGTGCCATTTCCACCAAAATTAAAATTAATCGTATTCTGTCTAGAATTAACTTTAATATGAAGAGTCTACTGGATTCCAGCAGTTTGGCTGCTTTGGAATTGCATACTTTAAAAAAAAATCACAATTTTAAGAAGAAAAAAATTTTACATTAACAGGGTGTCCGGTGAATCTCAATTTCTTTTTTCCCTGAGTTTTCCAGGTTTTCCAGGCAAATTTTTGCATTTTCCAGGGTCTTTCTGCACTTTGTTTCTAACATATTTTTAACGAATTTCTAATAAAATCGGCATAATTTTGCCAACATGAAAATACGAGAAATTTCGGTCCCTACTTTGAGTTAAATAAGTAAGAGTATACAAGGAATGTGGAGTATTACGGGTTTTATTCCAACCAATAAATAAACTAAAACGGTTAACTGACAACAAAAATTTGAGTCAGGTGAAATTTGAACACTAAAACTTGATTCAGACTATTTTGATCAAGAACATGCAAATAAAAGAAACTGGTGTGACATTTTTCAATGAGTGCATTTCCGATTCAACTTCAGCAACAAATTTCTCGGCTTTTTAAGATTATTACTTTATTTTGGGTCGTAGATCTTGAACCTTTTGCAGTAAGTACCTCTTTCTTATTCTTTTTCTTTTGAGGCCTTGGTACCTTTCTTTTTTTCCCCAAAGGCTTCACTGTACTTTACATGAGCATTTCGGAAAATGTGAATTAATTGCCTTGTGATAGGTACAGATCTGACACCCAAAAACATTCAATTATATAGAACAAAATTGTATTTGTTGGACAACACATGAATCTTAATTAGTTTGGATTGTCCTGTACCGTGGCCCTGTCAACTGCGGACCCGAGGGCTGTGATTTCCATATGCAGTGACCGTAAATTGTATTTCCGCTCCTTCAAAAACAATTCTGCAAACATTATAATGAGGAGGGTGGAGATTATTGGGAGAGGATTATCAATTATATCACAATGCACCAATTACCCATTTAGGTTGCCAGCCAAATGGTTTTCATATAATTATGGGAAATGTCACTGCGCATTCTCAGACTTTTAGATTTCTCGTAAATTTGGCAACACTAAGAATTCCATTTGTACGGCACTTCAAACGGAATCAAGATTTTCGAGTGGAATTCTGTTTCCGCTGACGGAGATATACAATCGCATTTTGGCATCATTTCCGATTTCATTCATAGCAGCCATTTTACATGGGAATTATTCCGTGTGGATTTTGCCTTGTTATAAAATCAGCCCCCTTGACTACGCGAAGGGAGAGGCAGTTTTGAGTACAACCATCACAAGTTTGTGGTGGGGTGACGGAACAAAAGCTGTGAGCGGGCGCACAGCAATGAAAAGAGTATGAAATGAACAGGGAGTGCAAGGCTACGCTGAGCCAAGAGCCTAATACAAAGCAAAGGCGCAGGTTAATCCTCTCTCTCTGCCTCAATGGAAATCGGCTGCCATGTTTTCCAGGGTTTTTTGGACAAATACAAAAATTCCCTGAGTTTTCCAGGAAAAAATATTTCCCCGAGTTTTCCCGGTTTTCAAGGTTTTCCAGGTCGCCGGACACCCTGATAAAAAAAACACCTTTTTTTTCATAATATTTCAAAGAACAATGAAAGATGTGTAAAAAAAACTGTGATGATAAAAAATGCAGGTCTTTTTTTGACAAAAATTTTGGTTTTTTTTCTGTCAGACCAAATTTGACGGAGATATGACTGTTTAAAGAGCGCGCGGTAGCGAAATCACAGTCTCTCTCGAGCCCTTTGACCCTTCACCGTTTCAAAATAAAGGGTTTTATACTACATGTCATAATGAAAAAAGTTGTAGCTCTTTTAATTACCTTGAAAATGGTTTTTTTGTAAATTGTGATAGCTTTAAAATTGAAGGAGTTATGGTCCAAAAACTAAACGTCCACTTGTGGATGCCGAAGAGTCGGGCTGTTTTGCAATGTAACTTGCGGAACATGCAGTGGAGATAACTGCCAGAATAGCCCTCCAATTGACCCAGAAGAAGATCTTGATTACGACAGCAACTCCGATATTGAGTCATGAATAATAGTTTTTTTAAGTATTGTAATGCTCTTGTTGCAGAATTTTTTATAATTAATTACTAATTTAATTTTGTAAATATCCAGATAACTCTTAAGTTCATATTTTATTCAATAAAAAGTGTGATTTCTTACTTTATAATTAGATTATTTTTAATTGTATAAACATATATTCTCAATTTTTTATTTTAGGGGTAGTTTTGAGGGTTGAAAAGCTTAAACAAATGATAGTCATTATCGAGAACAAGGAACAACATTTTAATCCTTTTTAGTTCATCAAAAGAACTTTTTTTATACAATTTTTAATAGAGGGGTTGTTTTTAAGGATTGAAAGGGGGTTAAAAATATGATAATTAAGGTAGAGAACGTAAAACAATATTTACTCTATATTTAAATCTTTTTAAGTTATACAAAAGTAATTTTTTGTAATTTTTTTCAATTTAGGGGTGGTTTGCAGGGGTTTTAAAGTTTTTTAGGGGTTGAAAATGAGTTAAGCATGAGGTAATTGTGTTAGAAAACACTCTTCGATTTTATTCCTTATTATTGAATACGTTTTCTAGTGATAAAATGGCTCAATGTCAATTTTTCAATTAAGGGGTGGTTTTCACCCCTTAAAAATAAAGAACGGAGGTCGGCTCAATATCACTTCAAGTTTAGGGTAAGATAAGCCTAATTCCAAAATTTCATGTAAATCGGTTCAAAGTAAAATTTTTCGTAGGTAAGACCCTATTTTTCGCTTCAATGACTGGACTATAATTAGGGGGAAAGGAAATACCATCAATAGCTGCTTGAAATTCATCACAAAATATTGCGGTGGCTGCGTAATCAGCACATGCTAATTCATCAGACAATCCAACTCACCATTTAAACTTATGGAATTAACCAGAACTCGCACTATATGTTTCAAATCAATCACCATCATCATCTTCCTCTCAATCACTTGACCATTTAGAATAAATCCATGAAATTATAAGATTTTTCCATTTTTTCAAGCAATGAACTCTGTGAACGAGTTACCCTACTTGCTGTTGTTGCCATGGTTAATGACACAGACATTTTAACTTTGTCTTCATTCAAAATGATGGTACACACTGTCGCAGTGGTGAATTTCAATTTACGCACATTATTGCTTTGATGCTCGCCATTTTTGAAGCATTTGATCACTTTTAGCTTCTGTTCCAATTAAATGCTATTTTTAGAAATTTTTTATCTCACTCACAGCCTTACATTTTTCAGCCACGGCTCACTTGGCTTAAACAACATATGGCACTACAACAATTACCTACTATGCAAAGTTTGCAAAGCAAAAACCTGACACTTTATTTCATAAGATGTAAGACCTCAGCAGTTTCACAAACAGCTCTACTGAACCACTGATGATCAGTCACTGGTTTGTGTTCAAGGTTTGCCATATAATGTAGGAGACAAGATGAATTACTTCAGCTAGTTCAGTTGGCTAGCCATAATAACATTGCAACTCTAACTCCTAAAAAAAACTGATTTTGGCATGAGACAACTGATCACAGGCACAAAATTTCAGATCCGAGAGATTTCGCACTCAAAGTAATATGGTAGAATAATTAATTACCTAAGTTTTAGACCGGTCACACTTTCCCTTTTTTGTTCAGCAAACAAAAATGGCTTAGCGCTCAAAATAAGCCAATTTTAAAGTTTATTTTCTCCGTTTGGAGAGCAGTGGTCACTCAGTATTAGCTAAATAACATGTATTTGTGTATTTATGCCCTCACCTGGTTTCTGCCGATGGTTGCTGTGCTGGAGGTCTTACTTGTGCTCCAGCATCAGCAGATGCAACCGCAGCTGCATATTGCCCCATTGCTGTGACAGCAGCATCAAGCAGTATCTGAATGGTCCTCAGTGCCTCTAGCCTAGCTTCAAGTCCTTCTCGTCCAGCCATTTCCAGGCGACGCAACTCCTCATCTGGGAGCCCAGAGAGGCAGCCAACAGGGGGAGGAGGAGGGGGAACACCTGTGCAAAGAGAAAGTCATTCAGGATTTATTGAAAGGAAATTAGGACAGTATGTACAACAATGTAGTGAATGCAAAAGAGAATTAATTGCAGCCATTGCGGCCTCTGCACTGTTAACAGTTCTTTACTGTGCAAATATCACGAACTAGAAATTGTATATTCAGAGCGTACAGAACAAGAAAGTTGCCTGATAACAGGATTGTATTGTCTTAGTTCTTATTATGATAACAGGATGCCCAATATAAGGGATTCAACTGTAATTGTACAGCATTTCCCTGGTTAATGGATACACTTTATAATGTCAATTTCCACGGAGAAAGCAGTTTTAGAGTTTGTTTCTGTAATCAAGCAAATGCATCACAAAAGCTACGGGAAAGAAAAACTTACCAAATGGCACAAATGGAAATGGTGGGTAGAAAAATGGTGGGCTGCTTCTGGGGATACCTTCTGTGGAACCACCAGACTCCCCAGGGTTCTGTGAGGATGAAGCATTCTCAGCTCCACTTCCTCGTGCAGCAGCATCACCATCTGAAGATGGGGGATCACCTGAAGCAAAGAAATTGCCTTGACCCTTTTGCTGCGGCATAATTTGTGTTAAAGTTATCCCCCTGGCACTGAATACTAGGGTGAAGCATTTTTTTTTGTCCCTGAGTTGTTTCCTCATACATGCTCTGCGATTAAGGCTTTCAATCAACACTGGCAGAGTTTGAAGTTAATGTTGAAATGAAAGAAGAAGCTCATGCACCATTTACCATTTATTTGAAATATGAAGACTGATACAATGCATTTTAACAATTTACCTAATTTCCAAGGAACTTGAAGAAAGGAGATTGAAGAATAAATGACTTCTCAAGACTATTATCTTTGATTTCCAAAGGTTAGGGCAACCCATGATCTGATAGCTATAATAACAATACTATTAGAGAAGAACAAGGCTATAATCATAAGAACGACGGATTGGTTTAATTACATCATCGCCAGTTTATTCAGTGATACACAATACAGTAAAGGTACGAAATATGGTGGAATGAAATGATTTAAAATGTTATTTAACCAAAATTTAAACTTTAATGTGTTGTAAATTTTCAACGCATCAAATATTATTGTATTAATACACGAGATGCACCTTACTCGCTGTCTAACTGCGAGCCAACCTCAGTGACTTAATATTTAACAGCATTTTCAAGCCATGGGAAGAAAACATGGAATAGAAATTATTCAACTCTCATTATACCTCTGCTTACTACTCCATGCCAGCAATTAGGCATCTTTCTTTTGGTTTCATGCCATCATCTCTACTAAGTACGAATTAGAAGTAGCACATAGTCATACACAGACAACAGATGGATCAGTTGGTAACCTTCCCATGATTAATAATTTACGTCCACATTGCTGTTGTCTCCACTTCCAAAGATCTACCTTCTCCTAGTCCCAAGCCAGCAGCATTCAAATCATTCTCCCAATCATGGTCATCCCTTGGATATTGAATTACCGAATAACAAAAGAGATAGCAGGCAAGGGGAGAACCTTCACTCAAAGCTTTTTTCTCGGAACAGCTGACCTGACTCTTCCGGGCTGGGAGAGTTATTGGGTTGGTTGTTTACTTCAGGGACCCACAACCTTCATAGAAGCATTCATACATCGAGAAAGAGAACACAAAACACGTAAGAAGAACACTGAAGACATAAAAGGCTAACTTGAGCACCCTCATCATGTTTCTTCACTATCCCCTGGTTGATTTATTAGTTATTTTCTGCATGAGCTGCACTTTAGGAGGCATGATCACTACAGAAACTTCCCACAGTAAACCACCTACTTCTCGCAAGTTTTGTTATTGAATGGTTAATGCGGATGGAAAAGGACAGTGCGAACTATGTCCTTTGTCGACAATATCACTTCGCATGGAAGACTGATATTCACATAACAGTTAAGCGCATCAACAACCTAGATGGCAGTATGACACAGATGATCTCGGTATCACGGTGCGAAGTCGTAAGGGGCGTGAATTTAGATGCAAATTTAGATACCCATTTACAGTTTGTCACTATCATTCACCGAGAAACGTTACGATATAATTTAGCTTGTTTTATTGAGGTAATTTACTATCTTGCGCCAGCTATATCCATTTAGGAATCATATCACTTCATTGGTAGGTAATGTGCTCTTGCAATAAGTTACTCTTTGAAGTTTGTAAACAAAATGATGTCTCTATAATGGCTAATGAAAGCCTTAATTTGAATTATCATAGATGTGATCCTGACTACGTAAGGAATGTTGCGTTATTTCGATGATGCTGATTGGTGGCAGCCCTAATCACAGCAACATTTGCTCGATTTGCTCTAATCACGCGAACAGCTCATAATGTATAACTAGATATCCGTGAAAGTGGTTTTATTTTTGGCCAAATCTTGTTTTAAAACTATGCGACTATGGCGACTTTATAAGATATCTTGGCGGTATTATTATAATTTAACAATTTTTTGCACATTTCTAGGTGTTTTATTTTTTTTGGTACATATTTTGTGAAAGGATATACGTTAAGCATTTTACATAACATATTTGATAAAATTTTGATTGTACTAAATTTCTGATAAAACTAAAAGAAGGAAATGGTTCAAGTTGAGTTAATATTATAGAATGAGCAAGAAAAGGTGCCAAGGGAAGGAGCAAGGTAGCAAGTAGATGCAACAAAATAGTTTAGTATTGATTACAGCTGTTGCCAATTGCAATCGGTCAAGAAAGGCAGTGAAAGAAGCACGCATAACTAAACACAATCGGAAACAACAAAACTTGAACTGGGAGTGTGTTGAAATGATTTTTTTTGCATTGAAGTACAGTGGAGCGCCGAATATCTGACGATCCGTCCACTAGTAAGTAGCACCCCCTCTCCTCCTATCCTTTCTGTTCCTTCCTCCCCCTCCCCAAACTGCTAGCGCTTCCGTTCCCAGTCAGTGGCCGTGTTTAAGTCTACAAAATTGCTACATTAGATAGGCCCGTTTCACATGAACATGGACGATACGGACTTCGCAGTACACATGCAGAGCGTCTCGTCCTTCCACATTGGTGTGGACAACATATGTCCTTATGTCCACTTAGGACGCAATCCCAGTTGTGTTGTGGTTGCCAAGCTGGAAGGATGTCATGCAACCTAATAGGCAGTGTAATCAAAGGAATTGGTATATACCATGCTATGAAAGAACGTAAGAAAAATGCCCACCATAGGTGGTTTTGAGTTTTCCCCCTATGGTGGCACAGAGATCTTACAATTAGACAGAGAGATAGACAGTGTCTATTTCACCCTCCATAGTGCAACTCGCAGTGGCCTTTCAACAAGCTCTCACAACAAACTACAACCTGCTTCATCCGCATAAGCCGCCCACGTTCATGTGTAAACACCAACCTGTCTCTGTGGCCCATATGTGTGCGGATGGACCATGGCACGGAGGGGCCATGCAGATGCCTCCACCGTGTGCGGATGGTCCGCGTTCATGTGAAAGCTTCCATTACTGCCTATGGAACATACTATCGGCACAAAAAAGATAGAACGCTGAACTTTATGCGTTTGTATGAAATTCCCCCAGAGCTCCATAGAGCCGTGTAATATATTTTTTTCCTCTCTGTTAATTTGACTACATAACACATTCATCGGAAAGTGTTTAAATGTAAACGTTTAGCTTCTATGGTCGAAAGAGTGAAGAAAAACTAGGAGAACAGTGAACAGTCATCTTCTTCATCTCGTCACGGCCAAAATATTTTATTGGTGCACTTTATTGTTTTATTATGAAGAGAACGACATCTCCGGATTACAAATACTCTTTTAAAATTAAATTGCTTTAGCCTAGTATATAAATTTTTAGTAGTCCGTGCACATAGTGCAGAGCACAGATCATCTGCATCTATGTGAAACCGGGCCGGTTTTCCTACAACAAGTTATTCCATGACGCTGTCTACTGCATTACGGTGAGTCACCGGAAACTGCTCTGCATCAACGTATTCCGGGCACGTGAGCTTATATTTCTGCTGTTCTGTGGCCGTGCTATTTTTGTTAAATTTCTTTCAGCACATTATTGATTCAGAATATCTAATTTTTCAGGAGAGAAAGCACGTCGTTCTAGATATTTACAAGAATTTGAGGGAATCGAAGAGAGAGTCCGTGGTTAATTTAATGGCGAATTCCGGCAGAGACATCACGTCTAAGGGGGAATGGCCGCGCCGAAGGCACTAAGATATGGCACTGTTCCGGTAAGCGGAGCTCACCACAACCGGCCTTTTAACATATTCACAAAGTAGTGTATCGTGGGAGATTACAAAATTAGTGTGTGAGGTGTTGTTTGTGTGGAACTTGAATTATTAAAATTTGAGTACATTTTTCTTTTGTCAAACCTAAGGAAGGGATGGGGATTACAATATAGTTCAGGGCGCGATATATATTACGCAAATTCGATATTGCGCAAAAAAGCAAGTTGCATGGGTGCATTTGGATCATAATGAGATACCACACATGAACTTCACCAGCGTTAAACAATGAAGGCCTAGGCTTAAATCGATTTTGACTCGCAGCATTTTTGCTAATTCACGTAAAATTGGCGAGAAAGACACAATTTCGTTTTATTTACAGATTTCGCAGTATTTTGCATTATTTCACAGTATCGCGAATTTCACAGATCTCTATGTTTAACATGTGTCATTAAATATGTAAACGTTGCTATGATAAAAAATGCAGTCCGCTAACAAATAAGGCTTACAATACTGAACGAATAACAAATTATGGGTGCAAAAAATCATCAAAATGAAAAATTTTAAAGGGCACGTGTAAAATCAGCATGCTTATAATTATGTACCTAGCATGCAGATCACAAAGCCAATCTATGGTAAAGTGAACCCATCATTAAGCAGGGGTCTACTGTACAGGCTAAGTCATCAAAGGGTTCAAGTGGAGATTAGATGGCATTAGACACACAAAATTTCATAAGTGGCACTTTTGCAGACTGCCTTCATGACCTACCAACATGCAATTTTCAAATCCGGAACACACATACTGTTTGCCATTTTTTGTGGTTTTTATAAAAATACCAACAATTATTTTTTTGAAAGATCACATTTCAAACTGCTGAAAAAATATTTCACAACCCAAAACTATTATACATTCAAACATCACTTTTTCACAACACAAGTTTAAATTATTTTACCCTTTATATTCATAGGCATATTTGTGGGGGGTTCTAACATTGATAAAAAACTTAAAAATTATGTGTTTAACACATGCTAATTGTACACCTATAGATCACCTTCCATAACATAACACCTTCAAAACGTCATTTTAAGATTACAGGGGGGATATTCTCTATCTCGAAGCTACCGATGCGGTAGCTTCGAATAAGCTGCCAGAATTGGCTACCAACCGTATTCTCTAACTCGCGGGAGCTTTCTCAAGAACGTAATAGGAAGTGGAGAGAGGTTTGGCGAAAGGCGGGTGTAAGAATATTTTTCAACCAAATCTGCAGAAACTTCATTTCTGGTGATGTCATTCTTAGAACCAATGGCAAAGCTCGTCTCAATGTTTTTCTGTGGATAAAACTGGTGAAACCTGTTTTAAGGCCATTTTAGATGGTGAAGATGTTTGTGCATCATGCTTAGAAAAAAATTCCACGCATTAAAAATCATGCGAGCAAAATTCTAAAATGTTTTATTTTTGCTCACATAATCTCGCGAATACAAACGCACGACGTCCATCTTGGCTGTTTTAATCAATTGAAATAAGATTGTTCGTAAATATATTCGGGAATTAGGGTTCATGTCAATGATATGATTCAATATGATTTGTGCTATTTGCTTTCGTCAATTACTCATTGCTTCAAATCATTTAAATAATATACGAAGATGAAGCTTAAAAAAGAAATGCGACTGTGATACACGTTACCACGGCCCACTAAGTACCCCATTATAGGCTGGAATCACATTACTTACCGAAGGTAAATATTGCTTTCCGTCACTCCAGTTAATATCTTTTTTGTGAAAAATCCCGCAAATGGCGAAAATGATAAAGTAACCCAGTGAAAGTGCAAGGAATGCGCATTTAACCACTTCCCTGACAAGCCCGCATATATTCGGGCACCGAGGTGGTGCAAAATCTGACAAGCCCGCATATATTCGGGCAAGTCCGCGATGTCCGTATATTTTTCTTTACGCCCGCATATAGTCGGCCGATGCTAGTAGTTCGCGTTCCTGCCGCCTCCCATGCTGTTTAAGGTCCAGAGCCACCGATGCGGCAAGCGGCGCTCTTTTCAAATTGTGATTTCTAATGTTAAAACAATGGTCATTTTTGGTAATATTTCTAGCAATTCGAGGGTTAAAATTTTTTACGCACTGAAAAGTTATCCCCATACGAAATTTCAATCCCCTACATTGTCATTCGTCACTATCCATCTATTTACTTCATGCATGGATATTCTTTTGCGAACTTTTTACGAAATTTACAACTTAAATTTTTGTTATTTTTAGATAATTATTGCAAATTTATGATGTAAAACTTCGTTTCACATGACAAAAAACTTTCTAAATAAGTACATTTTTAAATTAGTTATTTTCATTTATATTTCGTCATTCACTTCATGAGCATTCAATTACATTTTTCTTCAACATTTTAGCGGTCATTATAAAAATTGCAATTTCAATTTTGCGCTAATTTTCACTGCTACGATGAGTTCCACAGTAATTGGAATAAAATATTTCTCGTGCAACAGAACATGAATCTTTCCTTGCCTTATTTTTTACTATAGATATATATTTGTTACCATATATGTTTGTTACTATATATATTTGTTACTATATATATTTGTTACAATATATATTTGTTACAATATATATTTGTTACTATGTATATTATCTAATTCTATATTATTCGTCCGCACATTTTTCTTCTGGTAATTTTTATGTATGTTGGAAATGTGTATTGAACCGTTCTCTTTAGATAAAATGGCGTGAGCGTAAACATTTAGATATGTTGCAAATGTAATTTCATCAGCCCCTTTCATTTTTCTACTTTGAATACTGGCGGAAGTGGTGAAACATATTTACGGAAACAGCTTTACGATGAAGACGTCTGAAGGTCGTACGTTCTCAATAGAAACCAACACAAGTGCCCTGTGTATGTGCTACCCTAACCCACATGAGTACGAGAAAATAGGAGAGATAGAGATAAATCCCAAACATGTGTAATGCCTTCTATTGTCATGCTTGACACTTTCCTGAGGTCAGAAAACACCCGCTCGAGAGCCGATGGCCTGCTAAGCAACCTGGCACCGGTATCATGTCATGCTAATATGCCACCCTTTGCTCCCCAGGCTACTTTCCCACCAGCCAACCCTTTACTAATGGGCTTTTCTCGATATCAATTTACCGTTAGTAGGAAAATTCATGCTGTTGCGGTACGCACACGTGTGTTTATTTTCCAAGAAATGGTAGGAACGGAAAAGAAAACTTTTATGATGAGCATGGGATGGGCTTTTCACACTTAGGGGCGAGGTCCTTTGCATATCGTGATTGTTTCCAGGAGTACTTTGTCGGAAGGACGATGGTGACAGTCTCGTTGAGTTTCAGAGAATACGCATCCTTGATTTTCAGAGCGCATGCACTTTTTCGCTGAAATTCCAACGATGCAAACATTCAATTTTTAGTTAGAACATTTTCGTTCTAATACGAGCGGTGTAGTAGGAGTCAATTCTACGGCAAATTCTTTGTTTTCGCTCAGTAACATTTGGCAATCAGCAATGGATTCCGGAGAAGAATCAGTGTTGACCAGCAGTGATTCCGAGGTTATGGACATTGAAGTTCCTGGCTCCTAATGGATTCTCTACGGAGAAACAAGCTCCGAATCAGAAGGCGCAGCGGAACATTCGCGGGAAGCGGAGTGGGAGGAAATGCTTTCAACGAATCCTCCTCCGACACCACCTAGGTTTCTTTTTGAAGGATATTCTTCGATGAACTTCGACCTGGTTCCCGACTGTGGTTCCCTAAAATATTTTTTTCAAGGATGAAATTGTTGACTTTATAACTTGGGAAACTAATCACTGCGCCAGTAACACTTTGCGCGAAAAAGCGGGGCCGAGCAGTACTAACGTAAATCAGTGGCGAGCTCAGAAATTCGTATTTTTTGCCCTTGTAATGCTACAGAGCAGAGTGCGGAAGCCAGATACTGAGTTTTATTGGTAGACGAGACCTATACTCCTCTCCCTTTTTTGGACACACAATGTCTTACCGATGATTCGTAAAAATAAGGCAATATTTACATTTTGCCTATAATAACGATTTTGATCCCCAAACACACCCCAAAGCCAAACTAAATAAAATATGGCTGATTTACCAGAAGCTGGAGGAAAAGTTCAAGGCACTCCATACACCAGAGACGGACGTTACCATCGACGAGAGCCAGGAAGGAAGGATTGATTGATACAAGGGAAGATTGGGGTGGCGGCAGTTCATGCCTATGAAAAGAGCTACTTTTGGCAAATATTTGTTCTTTGTGAATCGAGAACTGGATGCGTGTGGTCAACAACAATTTACACGGGAAAGGAGACTGTGTTGGATAAAGACTTTGCCCATTTACCCAATGGCCTCAAAAGTGATGATGACTCTTATGAAGCCATTATTTGGCCTATGATTGCCTGACGACGGATAGCTTTTATACGTCTCCAGTTCTAGCCAACTTGCTCGCTTCACACTCCACTGACTCGTATGGAACACTGAGGAAAGGGATTCCAGCACTCTTCAAAAAGAATGATGTAAAAGAATTAAAGTTTCTTGATTTTTCCCATAAAATGAATTTTGCTATAACATTTTCAGGGCGAAAGTCGTCGTCATGCGGGTTGCCTAACTCCCATGAATGTTTGTACGTTGTTTCTTGAAGTACTATTGACTAAAATAAATAGTTAACATAAACATCGTCGGCAAAGTATATACTCTTGTAATATACACTAAATGTATTCCTCAAAAGATGTCTAACTTAGGTTTACGGGAAGGAAAGTTATACTGATATGCAGGTGGCCTAATTCTCTTCAGTTAAGGGGCAACATTAAGAAATTATTGAATAAATCATTAGTTATTTGGAATAAAAAATTAAGGAAAACAATTTCGGAGTTGCCTCCCTTTTATGCTTCTGAATCTGAAATAAAAAAATATGACTTTTTTTGACCGTTTTTGTAAAGAAAACCTGTCAGGGAAGTGGTTAATAAATGTAAGAAACATACCCGTGCGTTGGATAATTATGGATAGATAAGCGTTAGAAAATGACCAATATTTAAGCAGGGTATTCGGAGGCCGTGCTTCGTGAGGCTACCGTGGGAGCTTATTATGGCTACAGAAGTAGCTTTGTGACATTTACAGAATACGTGTGGGAGCTTAATAAGCTACCAGTAGCTTCTGCTGCTCTTTCTCCGGTAGCTTCCATGATAGAGAATACTGATGGGAGCAAGTAGCTTATCGAAGCATCTTTTCGCCAGAAAGATCCAATGCTTCGAGTTAAAGAATAGGCCCCCAGGACAAAAAAATTCCCAGACCCCCTGTTTTACATGGGGGGTATTCCATATCCCCCCGGTGGTAACCCCCCACCCTTCAGATGCTTCTAGATATGCCTATGTTTACATTTATGTTGTTCCATATTTTATGCTCCCATGGTTGAGGACCACAAATAAATGCCTACACATTTTACCTCTAGTCCTGCATCATCACTGTCCAGCCAAATTCATGCTGGTCCTTTCTAATAATTAATAAAATTTATCAAGCCATAGACATGAATCAAACTTTTAAAAATTAGGTAAAATAAATCTTATCTACATGTCTATGTAGCTACTTAATAGAAAACTCAGATTGTGTCTCCTTCCTACAAAAATGTCATTTTGTTCAAAGCTGAACAATTAGATCCACATTTGATGGAGTCGCAGGTCAGAGCTGTGGAGCACTACATTGTGCAAACTTCAGATATTTGAAGTGTCCTTTCTTTAACATTTATCAATATTATGAAACCTCGAATATTTGTGAAACCTCTTTTCTTATCATCAGGGTGTCCGGTGAATCTCAATTTCTTTTTTCCCTGAGTTTTCCAGGTTTTCCAGGCAAATGTTTTGCATTTTCCAGGGTCTTGCTGCACTTTGTTCCTAACATATTTTAATGAATTTCTAATAAAATCGGCATAATTTTGCAAACATGAAAAAACGAAAAATTTCGGTCCCTACTTTGAGTTAAAAACGTAAGAGTATACAAGGAATGTGGAGTATTACAGGTTTTATTTCAACCAACAAATTAACAAAAACGGTTAACTGACAACAAAATTCTGAGTCAGGTGCAATTTGAACACAATAAAGTAGATTCAGACTAGTTTGATAAAGAACATGTAAATAAAAGAAACAGGTGTGACATTTTTCAATGAGTGCATTTCCGATTCAATTTCAGCAACAAATTTCTCGGCTTTTCAAGAAATTACGTTATTTTGGTTTGCAGCTCTTGAAACTTTTGCAGTATGTACCTCTTTCTTATTCTTTTTCTCTTGAGGCCTTGGTACCTTCCTTCTTCTCCCAAAAGGCTTCACTGTACTTTACATGAACATTTCGGAAACTGTGAATTAATTGCTTTATGATAGGTACGGATCTAACGCCCAAAAGCATTTAATTATGCAAAACAAAATTGTATTTTTTGGACAATACACGAATTTAAATTAGGTTGGATTGCCCCTGTACAGTGGCCCTGTCAACTACGAACCCGAGGGCCGTGATTTCCATACGCAGTGACCGCAAAATGTATTTCCGCTCCTTCAAAAACATTTCTGCAAACGTTAAAACGAGGAGGGTGGAGATTATTTGGAAAGGATTATCAATTACATATATAACAATACCCAAATATCCATTTAGGTTGCCGGCCAAATGGTTTTTGTATAATGCGGGAAATGCCAATGTGCATGCTCAGACGTTTAGATTTCTCGTAAATTTGGCCACACCAAGAATTCCATTCGTACGGCTCTTCGAACAGAATCTTGATTTCCGCGTGAAATTCTGTTTCCGGTGACAGATTTTGCCATCAATTCCGATTCCATTCGTAGCGGCCATTTAACATGGGAATTATTCAGAGTGGAATTTGCCTTGTTATGCAATCGGCCCCTCGTTCCTGGCGACTGCGCATAGGGAGAGTGGGGTGGGATGATGAAGCACAAGCTGCGAGCGGGCGCACAGCTATGAAAAGAGTAGGTATTAAATGAACAGGGAGCGCAAGGCTACGCTGAGCCGAGTATAATGCAAGCAAAGGCGCAGGTTAAACCTCTCTCTCTGCCTTGATGGAAATCGGCTGCCATGCATTTTCCAGGGTTTTTCGGAAAAATACAAAAATTCCCTGAGTTTTCCAGAACAAAATATTTCCCTGAGTTTTCCCGGTTTTCAAGGTTTTCCAGGTCGCTGGACACCCTGATCATAGACTTCCTTTGAGAAAAAATCAAAAGAATTGAAAATGGTCAAGGCCACGGCTGTGGTTGAGTTTGTATGGAATTGGCCATTACAATACTACCTGTACAGTTTCAAAATGGTTATCAAAATATAGGTAATGAATTATTTACTAAGACATTATTTCTTACACAGTTTTATGCTCTGATTAGTGCTGTTTTGATTAAGGCTCAAATGTCCTGGAATGAATTAAGAGGGTTAATGAGGGCTGTTATTTTGTCATTTCTATCAGTTGTAGTGATAGTCTGCAGCATTAAAATAATACCCTGAGTCAGACTCAAGTCTTCCGTAGTAAAATTACAACCCACCTGATTGAGGAGTAGAAGATCTAGGTCTAGATGAAGCATTGGGATCACCCTGTGGAGCTCCGGCAGTGTCTCCTTGCTGTTGTTGTTGCTGCTGCTGAGGCTGCCTGAAAGGGGGCCACATGGGAAATGCAAAAGGAGGGGCTGGCATGGCACCACCATTCCCATTGACCATTCCTCCGGCCAGCACTTGGAATGGATTCATGAACACTGCAAAATAAAATAAAAGGTGCTGAAGCGGTTTCTATGAACCGGATTTAAGACATTGTATTAAAAAAAAAACTTTTAAAGTTTTTTCAAGTTTAAAAAAAGTAGTCTTTCTTACACACAGCCTTTCCTACATATTACATCATGTGACAAAGGAATCTTGCAATTTCTGGAATACAATGAATTGCCTGTGAGTTGAATTAATGGATCAGCTCTATTAGCCAAGTATTTAATGAACTCACCAATCAGAAATAACAAATAAGACCCAAGAGGGAATGAAACTGATTACAATGACATTCTGCCATTTTCTATTGTTTCAAAGATATTCCTCATGCCTCTGGATTCCCCCACACTTTGAAATGAATTTCATTAAAATAATTTTTTTGCATACCTGTGACCGAATGGATTCAATTCATTGAAAGAAAAATTAAAGCCACAACAATGTATCTACACCCAATTTTTCATAAGGGCATATAATTGGTACACTACTTTCATTCTATTTTGACTTGTTGAGTGAGCTTTGAGTTATATTTCTGACTCTTCTCATTGTTTGTCTGCCTTGGCCTTAAGAATACCTAATTCACTCCTTTGCGTGAAAACGAATCCAATTTTACTCAATTTCAAATACCGCAAAGGCTCCAGAGAATATCTCTTGCATTTAACAAGGCATGAGTGTATGGCCAAAATAGTAATTTCCCTTGTGACAGAGATATTTATTTCCTTTGCTTACCTACAAAAAGCACAAAATGAAGTTTGAATAAATGATCAATATTTTACCATTAACTAATCACCAAAACAGTGAACACTTATTTTTATAAACAGTAATCAGCCAAAGCTACATGGTTTCATAATATATGTCCACATATGACAGTAGCCTTCGAATTTAAAAATTTTATGTACTGCACATATTTAGAACCATATTCTTCCTCCATTTGAACATTACGTTGGCTATATCATCTTCTTTATCCTTAAATTCACTGAGGTCCAAAATTATAGTAGTAATAAAACAATAATCAACTCCCTTCTATATCAAATATAAGTGTCCACAGTACTTGATCGAAGCAATATGAGCAAAACATTTTCAAGAAAATTTTCAATTTTCAGGAGTGCAAGAGTGAATTAAATATTTTACCTCCCACCTCAAAAAATGGAACTCGCCAGAAAATTCTGCATGCTCTTGGCAACTTAAGTTCATTATGTAGTTTTTTTATATTTTTAGGGGAAAATATTTGTTAACTTTAAAAAAAAAATATTAATAATTTTTATTAATACAAAAGACACTAAATTCCTAATGATGAAGTTAAATTCAAGAATTTCAATTTCACCACGACATTTTTTTTAAATATTAAAGAATAGCAAAAATTGCTGGAGACAAAAAGAAAACGATTTGACAACAACAAAATTAAACTCAATCAAATAAAAAGAGGAAGATTATACCCTTTCCCATGCCTCCAACATGTATTGCTAATAAAATTGAATAACTATGCAGTTGGGTTTTTAAGATAACAGGAAATAATGAAGTAGCAAAAGAAACTAATTTCAATTTGAATCTTAAACCCACACTCCTTATGAGATAGGTACACCACCCTAATTATGTTCCATACCTGGTCGAGCCCCTGCTGGTGCACCAGCATTCTGAGCTTGCGGCCTTCCTGGCATTCTCTGTTGTGCATTGGCCGGTGTGGCAGCACCCCCAGGAACAGGAGGCCGAGGACTGGCAGCTGGAGCAGTACGCAAGATGTTGAGGCGACATGTTGGACATGTCTGCTGCCTTTGGAACCATGATCGAAGGCAGGATGTGTGGAAAATGTGGTTGCAAGGTAGTTTCTTCGAAGCTGTTGGGAGGATTTAAATAGAGACAATAAAGAAAAATTTCTTCAGAGAATTATTCACAATAATATTGAAACATTAGCCCCCTTCTTTTGTTAAAATATCAAATGTAAAAATTGCATGGAGACTGTTTTGGAGCATAAAGAATAAAAAAGAATCCTTAGTTACAAAAAATAGTGAAGAAAAATATATAGTATTATGCTAATGTAATATGCATCAGTTAGTAGTTGTACTGCCTAAGAATTAGTGACTTTCCTTTATTAAATTATATAATTTTTATCAAGAATTTTCCTCACAAGTTTGTTATAGCCTTACAGCACATAAGCAAAGACCCTATGCAACCCCCAATACAACAAGAAGATAAAAATATGAGAAACATGAAACATGAAACAAAACTTAGCATTTTTGGTATTCACCAATTTACAATAATAAATTTGATCAATACTGAGACTATGCCATGGAGCTACATTCCTGAAAGGGCCATGTTACAGTGGGAGTGAAAAATGATATTAGGGAAGATAATTTTCATTTGGTTGTGAATGGAGTGCGTGTATTCATAAGGGGGCTATGCATGAACAAATTCCATGATATAAATTTACACGGGAAAAGGTCTTACCAGTGACCATTTCTTCACGGCATATGATGCAAACATTGTCAGCAGCAGCCAATTCCTCAGGGGTAGCATCTGGATACAGTGAATTCATGTTTTGAATGGCTCGTCTGGACAGAATCACATCATTGAATGCCTTTTTGAAAGCTCTGCCAATCAAATAGAGACAAATAATGGGAGGAAAGGAAAAATCTCTCATTCAAAATAAATTCAATCTATCACAGTCATCAATTTCCAAAGCTAAAAATTTTAAACGGCTTGAAAGCTCACAGAGCATGTTTATTTTTATAGCCACAATTCATCAGTTTTTGGAAAAATACTCCTTAACATCATCATCTTCATACTACCCAGTGAGCCGCAGAAGGGTTGTATGGCAGGAGGTGTTAGTAAACCAGCCATGAAATGAGGAGGGAATATGAAATAGGAATAGGAAGAGCAAGAAGAGATTGTCTCATTTGCCTCATCTTTCACATGTTTTATTCTGCAATCCAAAACTAGGGACTAAATTCTTCTCTTGCATATTTGTTACTCACTGTTTCATGAGTTTTATACAATAGCAGGCCTTGAAAATCCATCATCTTACAGAGCGAATTTGACACATGAATAAAAACAATGTTGATGTTAACAAGAGGTGACATGACATTTTTGCAAAAAAGGGCACCTGACACGATTTCACCCTTGTGGTACATACAACACAGTCACCATTAAAACTTTAAATGTGTCCAGGACTTTACAATTAGCATGATGCAGCAGTCAGCAGCTAATATGTTTATGCATGCCACATTTTACATGACATTTAATTACAAGCTAGGCACATGCCATCCCTTAGCGTAGACATTTCTTAAGGAAACAAGATTATAAATATAAAAAGGGCATAAAATATCTATAGTTGATTAAATCATCGTATTCTTCATGTGCCACTAACAAACATTTTGTGTGCCATCAGGTGCCATGCATCCCATAGGTTGGTGATGACTGGTATAACATATCTTACCCATCATAATGACAAAGGGGATGGCAAACCTAACCTGGCGGACAACTTTAGAACTTAACAAGAAGATTCACTATGAAAGCACCTGAGGTTTCAAGTAATTTATTTCCTCAATGTATAATTAATGATCTCTGCAAAAAAACACTGATTACTGATGACACAAAGTTATTTAAGAAAGAGGTCATGGACACAGACAAATATTAATTCAGGATCCATACAGGATCAGAGAGATACTTACCGCATTGTGTAGTACATTGGCCGGAAAGCAAACAATGGCAGGGTGTACAGCCTGATCATAATCGCCACAAATGTGAGGTACAAAACAACTTTGATGAAGCCTATAAAAGACAAGATTAAATACATTATTATGTATTGACATAACCATAACTACCTGAGCAATGACGACCTCCTCTTAGGCATTACTCCTAAGTACCCACTCCACTCATTTTTTGCTTGCCCTATATGTACCAATCATTTAACCCTTTCGCGCCGGCGTCTTATGTTGGAAAAAGCTTCTCCCCTCACGAATGCCACAAAATTTTCTTTGCACTTCTTGTACAGAGCTCTCGACTGCATGGAATAGCTCAGGTATTTTTTTCCTCAACTTAGGACCTGACCCTTTCCTCAGCCACTGGGCAGAGATAATCTTTGCCCTTTACGCATGGGTAGCCCATTACAGCATGTGGTAGAGGTCAAATATTTGTATTGCTAAAAAATAGTGTCTGCACTCTCAATATATGTTAAGTCAGAAATAAATTCCTTTAGTTTTACAGAACCTTTACAGCTTTTCAATTGAATTCTACCTTTAATATTAAGTTCCCTAGCATAAAAACTCCCAAATTAGTAAGGAGTTTCCTTCACAAACGATCTATGCTAAAAATAACAGGGTAACATAGAAATTTTAAAAAGGGTCAAAATAACCCCTTCAGGCCTTCTAGTGTTAATAGTCTGTTGCATTGCCACTATTTGCAGCTGTGAATATTTGGAACTCAAAAAAAAAAACAGGACAGTGAAAATATGGTAATGCACAGCATCTTAAGAGTCAAAAGTCGACCTTTTATATTCCAACCAATTATACATAACATGAAATTTAATGCCATTGACAGTAAACACCACCATGGGTAAATGAAGTGTAAAAAAATATAATTTTAATAGCCATTTTTATGGAATCTTTTGGCCATTCACCCAAGATACCCACAATATTGGCTAAACTAGCATTTAAGTCATTGGAATAGGCTGCAGAGTAATTATTTAATCATCTTCGTTAATGGCGAGAGTTACATATAGCAATTGGTTTTTCAGATCTTGAAAGCTCTTTTATACTTAAAGAGCTTCCACTGTAAATTATTTCTCACACAACTTCGACTGTAACTTCCAAGCATGTACCCAGAATCCCAACGCGATTCCAGGATTTCGACGTTTATTCATTTTACAAGCTAAGGTAAGTAACCCCATGTCCCATAAAACCATTCCAAAAAAATTAACATAAAGTTATCTAGGATTTAACATTAATTTTGACAAACAAAATGGAAATATGATTAGAATAATAGACTGTAAACTCAGAAATTCCCTAAAGTCATCATAACTCATTGCATTTTGTATTAAGGGTCAACGAGTATTTATGAAAACTATGCATTGATTGGTGGACCCTTAACACACTGGGGAAGATGTGTATATATTATGTAGGCAGAAGAAAAAGGGCTGTAATGAATTGAAGAAATATCATAGTGTTTTGCATGTCATTCCTTGGCCAGGTGTAATTCTGACAAACAGCATATAGATAGACACATTTCAAAGTTGATTAACCATTGGCTTCGTACCTAAGGCCAATGGATATATATATTGTGACCTTCAACTTACCCATCACAAGTTCAGTGTAGAGTAAAAATACAGCCTTATTTTCCCATGGATTCTCACTTGTTTGGTCGATTGTATGAAGAATATACTTGATGGTTATGTTGATCATGATTGTTAGAAGAATGGCATATTCAAATCCAAATACCAGCTGTACTGAAGCTCCTTTGGACATTGTTGACTGGTATGCATGTTCCACAAAGTGCTCATCCAACAATCCAAGCAATGCCAGCAAAACTGAAAAATTATTTTAATCATAAGCACTCTCCACAAATTGTGTCAATCATTATTGGCTGGCATCCTGAAACCCCTTGCCACATACCCCTGTGAGGCTCGCAGGGTGGTACAATAATGCAGATTGTTTCTTTAACATAAGACCTCCAGTTACAAACATTTACATGCATTATTAGCAGTTCATGCAACATCTAATCAGCAGAAAAATAAATTGGAAACAATAGATTCTGTCCTATAAACTTTAACCCACCTAAATACAACTTATAGCATATAGATATGTAAAAGACATAGTTCCAGTGGCGTACTGACCGGGGTGGTTAGGGTTTAAACCCCCCCAAAAACATGTTTACCAGAATTCGTTTACCCGAACTAGCGTGGACAATTTTGCTTATTGGGCTGAAAAATATATTTGAATTTGCTTAACGAAAAGAGAATTTTAATTCAATTATTGTTTTATTGAGTAATAATCTAAATATAATTTTATGATGATGCACATAAATATTAATGAACCCCCCCCAGATGTCAATCCTGCATACGCCACTGCATATTGCTACTGTATAAGATGAAAAAAATATTTCATAGCACATAGCTTAAAGGATAATAATACATAGGTTTCCTAACTCCATTTCCACAAATTCCAAGTTTTGAGTAGGCAATTACATAATTAAAATCCAAGCGTAATTCTCATAATTATCATGAAACATATGAAAATTGAAAAAAATGAAGCAAAAAAGCACTCAAAGACTAAATTTCTGATTCCGGGCAAGAACAACTTGATCACAAATAGATAAAGGCACTTAAGAACCTCGAGAAAGTCAATGAGAACCTCAAGAAGGTTATGAATTACTCGCACATTGAGACTTTTTTACTCCCATGTCTGGAATCCTTTCCACAAATCTGCGCATAAATATGGGACGAAAGTGTGGAGGCATGGCTGGTTTATATTTCAGCTATAAGGGCACCAGGAAGGAGCTGTATTTACTGTTGACAATGACAACATATGGCACCAAAATGTCAAAAAATGGAAGTGGCAGGGCAAGGAAATATTTCAACAGGACCAGGGGTGTTCAAGAGTTACAGAACTGAGGAAACAGTTACAGGCTTTATTTCGTGGAAGTTGTCAATCATGGAGAAAATGAAAAATAACTTCATAAGTGAAGTTCACAAAGTTCTTTTTCATTTACTCCGTGAGTAACAGAACTGTTCATAGATCATAGATATGCAAAGCAAGCTTCACAGAAGATTGTGGAGGGCATTCACGTATGACAATGAGTGAGTCTAGCAAAATAGAAGTAATTCGTTTATTGGCCTACTATAAAGTCATACTGAAATGTCAGTGATGTAAGGTATACTACAAATAACTACACTTAAGGCTGCATAGTCAGTGAAGACTTTTAGCGCAGACGACCTGTAGAAAGTACAACCTGATAAGAATCTTTAAGGGGGAAAAATAATTCTGGCATTTCGTAAGTTATAAGAATTGCTTCCCTACATAACTGACCGTTGCCAATCACTTTACACTGAAAACACAACGAAACATTAATGCTGATAATATAATTATAGAAAGCAAACTTACTTGACACTCTCAGATGAAAAACCCACGATATGAATGGGCTCCTTTCCAACTGAAAATGATGATAGATAATAAATGATTATTGCAAATAACTGTAAACTTAATATTCTAAAGAAAATGTGACAACTCGGGCAATACTTACGAAATCCACTCTATCCTCTGCTAACCAGTGAAATGATTTCAAGAACAGAAGGACTGTAAACAAAGCCACGAATTTCGGAGTAAAATCATCTCTAAACACTGTAAATGCCAAGCATGTTTCTGTCACAGCATACCAAGATCTTTCCATTAAATGCTGAAAAAAATGAAGATAAAGCAATACAATGAAATACATTTTCATTTGCCTGACATCAGATTAAAGGAACACCACTACGTTGATAAACTTTACCTCATATTCAGCGGCTCGCAATTGTCCAAAGAAGAATTTGCGCATTATTTTCCCAATTACAATGACAAGGACGAGGGCCTGTATATATATGACCTACAAAAAGAATGTAACGTCAAGTTGCGTTCGCCATGACAAAGCCGACACTTAAACAAAACAAAAATAATACAAACCGCCATGCTTGGACTGGATCTCGTAATATACACCACCGACGGGTAAAACTGTTTCTTTTGGTAATAGGCATTCCCAATGACACAAGCTGTCATAACAAAACTGAGAGATGTTATAGTGAAATAGGCTAATGATCGCATTTTCGTTTATTTATCGCTATCCACGGAGAGACACTGAAGACGCACAACAGGATAACCCTTTCTAACACTATTTATGATTTCAGAAAGTATTTAACGCATACAACTTTGTCAATGACCACGAAATGACTAGAAAATTCACTCTCCATAGATTTCTGTTTTATCACTGACTAACTGCTTTCATTCGGCAACAAACTGACGTGGGTGTACTTCTGGAGCAATCTTATTGGTGACACAGTTGCCTTTTACTACATGCGCGGTTGCCATTCGTTGTTTCAATACTTTGCCGCATGCTGCGCGTCAAAAACAACAGGGACTCTACGCGCCAATTGTAAATTAGAATCAGCAGGGATACTACATACCATAATCAGTATCTATGTTAGAGTATTTTAATTTGTTTCCTCTCGTTTTTCTGGCACTAGTGTATGGCTGCGATGGCTGCCAACTAACTGAAATATGATGTATTTAAGACTTTAATATTTCTGTTTTGATTTTCTTTCAATTAATGTTTCCAGGCAATGTGCTTACTAACTATTAATTCAATTTTTAAGGTCGGTATGTAATAACGTAAATATTCTCCAAGGTCTAATAACATTGGATCAAGGTTGATGAAAGAAATACGGCGATGTACGACCACTCGACTCAATAATTGAAATTTCATAACCTCATAACTGAAAAACATCAAAGCTTCCAAATTGGAAAATCAACCAACTCTGCAACTTATGAGCTCCTAAATAATTTTTTAAGTGGTTTAAACTGTAAAATTCTCACTGCAAGCATATTTTTCGATTTAAGCAAAGCTTTTGATCTCATTGATTGCAACATATTAAAATATAAACTTCATAATCTAGGAATTTCTGGTAGGTATAGCACTAAATGGATGACATCATATCTATAAAAAAGTAACCTTTTAACTGATAACAATGTCACCTGCTCTGTTGTATCCATTGACATTCTAAAAATTATACATTATGCCAAAGTGCATTCATACATTTCTTACAGAATTATAATCTGGGTAAATTCAAGCATAGCTAGTAAAGCCTTATCTGCCCAGAAACAAGTGGATAAGATCATGCTCTAAGTCCCTATCTGGGGACTGCACTAGGAAACCCTGCACTTTTCACTGAAGCAATTCAAGGTTGATAGATATCTGGATTCTTTACCTCTTCGAGCAACATCGAACAACCCTGGAAGCAAATATACTAACATTGCCCTCTATTTACATTTTGCAATGTGTTTGTTTTGTTAAAGAAAATCCTGATAAATTCACAATGAACTCCATATATCACTACGTTTACCAATCGATCTCAGATCGGTCTGAGTTCAGACCGATCTGAAAGTTCAGCAGAGAGCTGACTCAGATCGCCTGGTTTACCAACATGGTCTGAAAATATCGATATTGAACTATCGATTTCAGTAGTTTGAATTATTTTGAGATTTCTTGCATATTTCAGCCGCACACTTTTCTCCTTTCCCTTCTTGCAACAAGTCATGCCGTAAATGATATCGATTATATTTTGTTTACCATCGGCAACCAAAAGAAGAACGATGAGCGCCACGCTCCGGCCTCTTCGGATCGATCTGAGATCTCATACCGGTTAGGGAAAGCGGGCTGACTCGGCTCGCTTCTCAGATCGATCTAGCCAGCGTGCTCCGTTTACCATACCGAGCTGAGCCAGTCAGATCGATCTGAGATCGATTGGTAAACGTAGTGTATAATGACTACTCCACCCGTTCTAACAATAACATTATATACATGTCACTCAATATTCATACTCCCTTTTTGCAAAAAGCACCTATCACTCAAGTGTTATAATACTGCCTCAGCTAATTAGCCTCAATACTGTACAATAAATTGCCAAACGACTTTAAAAGCATCAACTCTCTAATGATTTTCAAAAGGAGAGTCAAAGAATTTCTAATCAAGAAATGCTACTATACATAATACAGTGAAAACTGTCTATAACGGACCCTGTATACAGCGGAAACCTGTCCATTACGGAAAATTTTCTTGGTCCCGACCTGCGATATAAGAATTCCCATATAATTTAACCTGCATTTAACGGAACCTGCTCAATGCGGCTACGGAACGATTTTTGTTCTAAGACCTGAACTTTTCACCTGTGTATTACGGAATTGCAATTTTCACTCGAACACACCTACATATTGCCACGCTAAGTCTTCCCGGAATTGAATTTTCAAGGATAACCTCAAGGAGGGGAATGTGTGGGAGAGAGTTGAATAGAAGGGAATGCCACTGACTGTTGGTAAAGGAACACGGTAGGGGGACTCTATGGTTGACGAAAATGTTTCCATCCTGTCTTCCTCGTGCTTCTGCTATTTTTCGCTCGATTGTTAGGCGCCACGAGACGCACAGGTTGGTGCAAGTTTATTGTCTTAGTTGTTGTGACTGATCTTGCTCACTACGCACCTGATTTTCCTGGTCCTTTTTTTCCCCCATATTTCCTCCCTTTTCTCTACCATTACGCCCGTTATTCATAGGCCAACTGTCATTCACACCCACCCAGTAGAGCAAGCCAATCAACATACCTACGCAAGCCTTTCCCCAGACCCACTCCCACATTTTCCCCTTTACTGAGTCACATAAATTCGCACTCGTCGCAAATAAGTTTATTTCCTGGTGTCCGCAGGGAATACCTCTAGTGGTGTAAGTGGATCCATAACGAGAGTAAAATGTCTAAAAGAAACACATTGAGTTTGCAGGGCAAAATTGCCATCATAGAACTCACTGAAATTTCGAAATTCTTAAGAGATCAGTGCAACGCAAAAGAGGTACAAAAGAAATTTGAATTTGGAAAAACGCAGGTGTACAGCACGTTGAAGAATAAAGAAGTGCTACGCACTGAATAGCTATAGGTTGGTGTTACCGAGAATACATTTATGATTTCATTCATATCCTAATGATTCTTATGATGAACTTAATCATTGATATTGGAAAAGAAATCATCCCCAACTAGTGTACTGAAAAATTACTTTATTTTACACTGTCACTTTTCTCTTCAATCTTGAAATAGGAAAATGTTAAATAAATTGACATTAATTAACTGTGACTTATTTCTATATGTTTTTTAATGCTTCAAAGTGCCATTAATGTAGTTTATAGTGAAAATTTAGTGAAATATGAATGCAAAATTGTGAATCATTGGTAATTAAACATATTTTCAGAAAAATATAATCAATGTATGAGATATTGAATGTCTTTTACTTTATTTTAATTCATAGTTTTACATGCAATCATCAAGCCGAAAGATCTTTCATAAACATCGAACAATTCTAATCGGCTATTTCAGATATTGGTTAAAGTATACATTATATGCGAGTTAGTAAGAATACATTTCAAGACACTTAAATCTTTTTCCTCTATCAGGTTCAAATTTGAACTCTAAAAGAAAAATAAGAAAAACTAGGAAGGAAGAACTAAACAAATTAATTTGGGAGTGGTTAGTTCAGACAAGATAAAAAAACATACCTCTATTGGGACCAATGGTCCAAGCGCAAGCGAAAGTGTTTGCTGTGAAATTAGGGAATACAGAGTTTAAAGCATCTGATGGCTGTCTAGAAAGTTATCGAGCTTGTCATGATATTGCGTGGAACACTATGTATGGGGAGGCAAATGGCAGTAGTTTCCAGTTGGAAATTGAAAATTAAAGATTCGATTAAAAACTACCATCCACGGTATATTTTTAACGGTGATGAAACGGGACTTTTTCCGTGTGATGCCCACTAAAACTTTGTCTCTTAAAGGTGAAATAAGTGGTGGTGGTAAATACTCCAAAGAGCGAGTTATCGTTTTTATTTGCGGAAACATGGAGGGAGATATGGAAAAGTCACTTGTAGTTGGTAAAGCCAGATGATGACAGACAGACCAAAAAAACAGAAGAAAAGGATGTGACTACAAGACTAAAAAAATATAAAGAGGCTGTTCAGAGAATGGAAAAAATTAAAAAATGTTGTCTCGTTAACAACGGCGTTGGTCTACTAAGTTTGGTAAATGACTGTAAAAATTATGCAGGGAAAAGACATATGTGCAGCGAGAAAATTAAACAGTCCATTATAAGTTATTACTTTGTGTGTACGATCTAATGGCAATGTTGTCTATGTGTTTTTTAAATATGTGAATAAAATGCTGAAACAGTTGATTTCTCAAAAAGAATATGTTATCCCTATGCAGAAGAAAAGGATGTGACTACAAGACTAAAAAAATATAAAGAGGCTGTTCAGAGAATGGAAAAAATTAAAAAATGTTGTCTCGTTAACAACGGCGTTGGTCTACTAAGTTTGGTAAATGACTGTAAAAATTACGCAGGGAAAAGACATATGTGCAGCGAGAAAATTAAACAGTCCATTATAAGTTATTACTTTGTGTGTACGATCTAACGGCAATGTTGTCTATGTGTTTTTTAAATATGTGAATAAAGTGCTGAAACAGTTGATTTCTCAAAAAGAATATGTTATCCCTATGCAGTGCTTCAAACCTGTGTATGACGGAAACTTGTCCACAACGGAAAATTTTTACGGTTTGATTCCGCTATAGGCAGTTTTCGCACTGTACCATAAAATTTATTATGTACGTACATTCATAATAGGGATTTGCCAAAAGGCATTGTCCTAAATAGTTCCATTTGATCCATGCAGAAAAATTGTACTCCAATATGATGGGTCCAAATATGGGTTAGGATATTGCTTTATTCAAGAAGTATGAAAACAAAGTATTGAAAGTTGTAGTTTGGGCCTCACACACACTTAATGAGTGTGAAATTAACTGTAACCAGACTGAAAAAGAATATTTATTAATTGTCCATGGCACCAAAAATTTCATGTGTACATTTATGGATTGGTTGACAATTGGTAACTTTAGACGAGAGGAAATAGTGGTATAGGTATGTACATAGATGGTGTGGAAGCTTTCAATTGAAGCATCAGGAGCCAGGGGCGGCTCCACACCAGAGGTTCAGGTTGGGGGGCAACCACAAGCTCTGGAGGTATGGAATACTTCCCACGAAAGGGGGTCCGGGGGTCTCGTCCCAGGAAATCGTAACAAACTGTGGGTAAAATGAAAAAGAAACTCTTTATTTAGCTTAAGACATATGCCTACGATCGTACTTTACAGCATAAAATAATTTTAGCCTTTAGTTTTAGGTCTATGAAAAGATAAATAAAATATGCCAGGTTTTGGGGGGGGGGTCATTTGCCTCCCCTTGGAGCTACCAATGTCAAGAGCTGGCTTAAGTCTCCTTCCACAGAATATAGGGTCATGCCTTTGTACACTGGTCTGAGTGACCATGGTGCTGGAGTTCTTCTTGCACTGAATGACCATATAAATGACACTTGAACTGGCAAGGAAATGACATGGCTGAAGACAGCAGAAATTCCTGGCAAGAAGTGGTGGGGCAAGAGGATGGCATATTTGCAATTTTGGGTCCCAGGCATTGTTGATGTCATTGGTGCATTGTTGCTGCCATAGGCACTTATTCACGTGCACACTAAGTCCACAGGGTAGATGGAGTGCAGAGGGGTAATAAGAGAAAGAGGAGTAGAATGCAGAGGGGAAACTTATCCAAAAAGGTGACTGGATGGGAGGGGGAATGCATGCAAAATTCATCATCATCATCAATTTGTAATCTAAATATTTATTGGATGATTAGCATCTCTCCTCTTCCAGATTGGCAAATTATTTAATTACCATTTTCATTTTGATGCCCTGTATAATTTTCCTGATTGAAAGGATGTACATATTATCCTTTGTAATTCTTTTCATGCACTGTGACATTCATATACCATAAGTACGAACCAGAACATTTGCATGGGTCTTCATCTTTTTAAAAAGTTACCAGTTACGATCAAAGAAACTGAGTCCATTCACAAATTTAAATGTAACTAATATTATTCAGTTAATGAGAGTGATGATTTGATTTTTCTTTCCGTTTTATATAGGTACCTGTGTATATCTTTGTTACTTGTATGAACTTTCTTATATCTTTATCGATTTCTTTGTTCCTGGGTTTTATTGCTCTTTATTTGGTACTTTTTGATACCCCTTAATATTTGACGTGCCTTATATCTTGTAATTCACCCTGTTGCCTGATCTCTGCGCAAATAAAAAGATTTAAGATTTCTCCTTCCATTTCCAGCCTCAAGAGGCTGTCTAGTCACAGAATGTGCCCAGTAGCTTTGCCTCCTCTCATTTGCATAGTTTTATTTTAACCCTTCTCTCCAACTCTTTGTAAGACTCCACTGTTGATTCTCTTCATCAGTTTGATCTTCAGCTTTAATTACACCACATTTTCATAGCTTCTAACCTCCTTTGATCTGCTGCAATAGCCAAGATCCACTTCGAATAAGAGAATACTCCACATCAAATTTTAAATAAAGAGCTTCCTTAAAGTTTTCCCAGACTTAGCACCAAGTCAGGAAAACGCCAGAAGCAGCTATTTTTCTCATCTAGTGCAACACCCAAGATGTCTATTCATCCTGGACCACACTAATATGTGAATTAATAATCTCATCATCAACAGCCCAACTCCAGACTCCGTCCCAAAATTCTCAAGCAAAGTTATTTATGACACAGAAAAGGCTCCAAACTTTGATTAAATCCATTGAATTGACAGACTATGCTAAAAAAATAGGACCCTAACTCAATCCTGGGTGGATCCTACCTGGAGATACTAAGGTTAGTTTCTAGACAACATGTCATTTAAAATTAAAGGTCTTCAGGAAAAGGAACAGGTCCCAGTGCAAATGAATTTCACGTAGCCCAGGGCATACCTGTTATTAGTTTCTACCTGGAAGACAAAAAGCTTGCTCTAGAGGTTTTATAAAGGAGCATCTATATTCACATAAACAATAAACTAGCAAGGGATGTAGTTCAAACCCTTGGAGCTGATCCCCTAGAAACTTGTACTAAAGCAGAAAGGTCCCTCTGATTAATTATATGTTTGTATTAGTTTATGATAAAATCATAAAAGTGCTAAGCCTTTTTAATATTTAATAATAATCTTTATTCTCCGAAGACATGCAATTACTTTGCATGCATAGGATTCCATAGTTCAGTGTACCATGACAACATAATGAGCATACAAAACATAATAGATATAAATAAAAAAACTAGTAATTACAATATTCAGCTTTTGCCATGTTGCCGCTCATTAACTGTAAAAAAACTGATTGAATAACAAATTTTTTTTGATTCACTCTAGAATTTGTCAACTGACTTCACGTTCTTCAGGAACAGCGGAACCTCATTATAACTTAAGTGTCCATTGCAATGGGACTTCGTGCTGCCAGTCTCCTATGCAGGTCAACCTGAATGTCCTGAGTCTGAGAAGCGTTGATGCAACATTTATTAATCCTTTCCTGCCGGAGCCTAGCAAAATGAAATGCTTCCGTTACGAGAAGCATGAGCATTTCCACTACTCTTTCCTCTGTACGAAGCACTTTTACGAAGACAAATCGCACGGGTATGCTCTTCATCCATCCCTGTACCCAAGTCAGTGGGAAGCTTATGTCTTTCCCCATCTACAGAGATCCACCCTCCAACCCATTAGCAACCTCCCTTGCAGCACAGGTGATCTGTTTACGTTTGCTGTATCTTGTAAACTAACTTGTTTCAACTCCAAAACTTTATACTCTGAAATGAATGCCTTGTATTCCGCTCACCATTTTTAAATTTTAAACCATTATTTTAAGAACCCCATTTTGAACACTAGAATTTCATTTAGAAATTATAAGCCCTCGGGACAACACAAGGGATCCATTTCCAAGTTTGAAGTTTTGGAATATACACCAAATACATATTTGTTCAGAAAAACCAATGCAAATACAATTAGTTGACTGCAGTTTATGCAGTGAGGGGGGTTGCTAATGAGTTGGGGGATTGAGCTCAGTTGCCGAGGAAACTGTCTGGGCTCTCTATAAGCTGGGTCTCCTGGGGTAACAGCATACCTAAGTTTATTAAATCAAATATTGATTAAATGAAAAGGAATCATTTAGGTTCATTTTTTCCACATTGGCCACTTCCCTTCACTCCCTGTCAGCTATACCTGGCAATCTTTTGCACAGGAAAATCCTTGTCGGCTACAGCAGGCATTAAGAGTGAAAGAATTAGGTGACTCCAAATTAGTCCATATGTAAGAGGATAACTGATACAATGTACAGGTTATGTAGGTAACTATTAGTTTATTCTAAGAGCTTTCTTGGTAATAGCACATCCCATCAAAAATTAGTCACTTTCTACAGCAATTCTAGTCCATGATTAAATGAAAACCTGCTCCATTGAGGCCCCGCTTGCTTTAAGATTAATGACTAAGTTACACCTGAGAAAAGTGATGAATTCTCTAAGCCCATGCCACAGCACACTACACCTTAATACTTTTCATTGTTGAAGGAAAAATATAGCCTTTCTAACAATGAAAGATCTTTTCTGGAGACTAAAAGCTGCACCATTTATTGGAAGAAAAAAATGGATGTAAAACAAAGACAAAGCATAACTATTGGTTGAGATTTTTGCCAAACTACATTTTAAAACTCTGCGTGAGTTCTTGCTGCTTCCATAGCAACTAAAACCTAATTTTTCCAAAAAATGTCACATAGGTAGTATTGTTCCTTCAATGGCATTATGTTACTTTTGAGGAAAGGTGGAAGAGCAAATATACATATCTCAAAACTCCACGGAAATGCTACTATGTGCCTGCTGGATGATGAAACTTAGGATTTTAATTTTAAATACAATAATTGAATTCATTAACATCTTTATTAAAAATATACATAAAAAATCTTTAAAAATACACATATGAAACAAGAGAAGGTAAAATAACCTTATCAATCACAATAGGTCAACACACATACAAGATATAACTTTTTTTACCATTTTTTACATAATCACAAGTACTGTACAGCCAAGATAAATGCAAGTGAAATCTCCTCCATCACTTTCCTCCTACATACAAGCATTAGACATCAAACGAGATCGTAACAATAGTCGCGGTGACTGCCTCTTAGTTGGCAATTTGGGAGTCCCATCACCTGAAGCTATGTGAATACCTTTAATTGGAGATGTTTTTCCAGTTTTTTTCCTTAATGTGCTGATGGGGCGTAAGGATGCGTGGCCTGAGGTTAAAGGCAGCTTAATCAAAGGGCTTCTATCAAAACAAGGAGTTACATGAGCTTTATTATCAAAATCCAAGTTTGAATACTTAAGACTCCCGGGCAATATTGAGACAATAGGCGAATTATAAGATGGAGATTCCCTGTTCAATATTCTGTTGCTCTCTTTCAAAGGAGATGGATGATTCAACTTGGTCAATACTTCATCCAAATGTGAATTTTGCAATTCTTTCAAATTGTTATAATCACTTACCAAATTCTCAGTCAATCTTTGCAAAGGATCCATCACATTTTCTTTACATAGCTGTGAGCGTAAGTCATAAATGTTTTCCTTATGTCTAAAGGGGCTAAAACTGCGATGCTTCTTGTGATGACGTTTCCCAAGGCCATTTGAATGACCATGATGTCTTCTCAGGTCACCTTGCCTGACTACATGGGAAGCAGAATCACTTGAGGATCGTCTGGGTTTTGCTCTATCCTTTTGAGCATTGGGCATTGATGAGGATGGAATGCCATTGGAAGCCACAACATGGCTATTGGCTTTCCTTTCATTTTTCCCAGCATTCTCATTTGCATTTACTTCATATCTGAGGTTGAAGTTTTTATTAAGATTTGTGCTGGAGGCTCCAGCCAGGCTTAAGGTTTTTTCGTTTCTAACTCGACCATTGTGCTCGAACAACTTTACATTGGCCAGCACTTTCCCAGCATTTTGAGATCTGAGTTTGGCCACAGATTCTCTGCCAGTCACTGGCTGCTCAGAGAGCCTTGGATCACTAAGAAAGATTGCAGCAGGACGCCAGTTTGTGATAGCAGCCTCAGAGGAGGAATTACAAATTGGCTCTGAGACATTGGCTCTCGATACATTATCATAGCTTTCACACTTTTTCAGATCACGTGGAGTTAGACGCTGACAATCGCCTCTTGAAATTTCCATTTGATCCTGAAATGATGAGGCTCTTTTCAGCAGGCCAGGAGTTGATACAATTGTGGCATTCAAATAGTCAGACTTTGAAGATTCTTTGTACTGAGGGAATCGAGGAGAGTGAAAATGAAAATTATTATTTTTCATTGCACTTGGTTCAGTTGCAGCACATGATGCTCCCATATCTATCAGAGACCTTGAGATATTCGAGACTGGTGGCACTGAGCAAATCGTATCATGATACTTATTTAACTGAGGGCTGCTCATACATTTTCCTGACCTCAAATGAATAGGCATTTCACCATTATGTTGATGAATATGCTTTAAACCTCCCTCTCCATCAGAATTACATCCTGGACTTGGATGTTTGAGTCCTGTGAGAATTGTATTGGGTCGTCCCCTCTTCAAACTGCTCTGGTTCACTCTGGTATGACCAGACCTGGGCACAACCTCCGGGTTGTTGGAATTATTAACAACAGCTGGATTACAAATGCTTTGAGGGCCACCATCAGTAGAAGCAAGAGCTTTTTGTTGCTTCACACTGTCTCTGGACCTCCGACGCAGAGAGCCAATTTTTCGAGCACTTGGGGATCTAATTATCTTGTGCTCAGCACTCCAGCGTATTTTTAACTCTCTGCTAAGTCGCTTGGCCAGTTGATCTGCTGACGAGTCACTAAATCTCTCTGCTTCCTCCAGAGTCTTTTCATATTTTGACTGCACTGAATCTAATCCTTTTGAAACCTCTGTGGTACTGTCATTATTATCTTTGTTGGCAGAGGGGATAGTAGATGGGCAAACGTTGGCTTCAACTGTAGCACCTAATCTCCCAAACTCTTCCATCAATTGATTTTCAATGGCAGAAACCTTGTTCTTTATCTCTTCATACTCTTCCTCAAAAGTGGCCATAGTAAAAGATCTACGGTGAACCTTTGTAGGTGGTTCATCAAGCTGTGGCTGCACAGATTTAACTGGGTCCTGACAGTCACAATTGCTACGGGTTCGTGGTAATTCAGATGTGGAACTATGGGCATAGAGTGATTTAGTTGATACAATAATGTCTTTTTTTGGAGATCCACCATGAGGAAGATCTAGCTTTTTAGTAACCTTATTTCCTCTGGCCGACGAAGCGAGAGAGCTCCATCTTCTGACTGGATTTAATTGTGTTTTGACAGTCTTCGATTTTAAAACTGATGGGGTCAGAGCTTCTTCCATTTTCTGAAAAAATAATAGTACTTAAAATAGGAAAGATATTTAAAAAAAGATAAAACATTTTGGATGATTTATTTAAGAATACTTCTCTGCTTGAATAAATGCTTGAAACATTTCATAACTAATTTTTTAATAAGTAAATCAGAAATAAGTGAGAAAAGGAACTGATTTGTCAGACCAATCTTTAACTAGCATGCATATTCTATATTCAACCTTTTTACAACTAAGGCAGTACGAAGATTCACTTTGGATATTTGTCTCGTATTTCAAGACCATTAAATAGATGTAAGTTTATGCCAATGAAATCAGCAAGCATGTTGCTATGTAGTAAATAGTAAATGATAATTGTCATAGGCCAAAATTGGCCACTCAGACATTTTGTGCATGCAATATCAACACCTTAATGAAAAGAAAATATTGAAATAAAAAAAGTAGGTAGTAAGTATGAAATATAATAACTACACACAATCATTCTTATTTCACACAGCAAATTTTCATAATGTTCTAACTTATGGTTCACTTATATTTATGTATGTAATTTGATTATTCAGGATTTCTAATTTCAGTATTCCAGTTTCTTGAAATCAATAATTAATTCAGTTAAAAACAAATTGATAAAATCAATTTACTATTTGAGTAAGCATAAGGATTTTGTAAAATCTACTAACGGACACATACTAATACTTTTCTAAAAAAAAAGGGGCTTCGATGGATGAAAAAATAGGCAAAGATGTCCTAGATGAGCAGTCCAATGTATCAGTCTCAGTTTTAGGAATATTGCACATACTGACTAAGTAAATATAGCACTCCTTTTAGGCATGAAACAATATGGCACAAATGACTCCCAACCTATATCATCCCAATGATAATGAATGATTAATTTGAGTAATTACCTTTTTCTTTCCAATACTTTTTCTTAATTCTTCATTCTTTTCTGGGTCACCATGGGCACAATTTTGGCTACCACACACACTGGGGGATACACTAAAAAGAAAATAATATAGAGAAAATAAATAATGGAATGCTGAAAATAATTCAAGGACATGATAAAGTTTCAAAGCATAATGCAAGATATTTTACTATAAGTGATCTTCCAGTAAATCACTTTGATACTCATAGGTAGCATAGCATACTCACTGGATAATTTAAAACTTACACCTTAGCTACACTACTGAATTGATGACAAGAAATATAACTGGATAGTTCAAAAGACCATACTGAAGTGATAGTATTTCAACCAGCAAACGGAACATATTCAGAAAAATTGCAATAATAGGTCTTGGCTTTAGGAAACAAAAACCTACTTGACATTTCATGCTTCAACTGTCAGTATTTATATCGTATATAATGAAAGCAAATATTTGATTTCTTAAAGATTTCCTGAGAGATTTCTTAAATTCTCCAAAACTAAAGAGTTTCCAAAATGAAGTGCACACCAGTCGACCAGAATGAACTATTTTTTTCCCACACATATGTACATAAATTATTTTAAAGATGGAAGAACTGACAGAAAGACTCCAGACCTGCTGAAGTGACCAAAATATTTATGTAACAAACGATGATACCCATGATGAGAAAACCACCTTTGTTATTTCCACAGAACTTTATTATGCTGGCATGACGAGCGTTTCACCATACTGTGGCATACTCATGTGCATATAACAGTAGGTTGGGTGGGAATATATAGCCTGGGCTAATGCTGAGGAAAGGAAGGGGGGTGGGTGAGAAAGGGGGAGGGGAGAGGATTTCCGTTAAGTTTAATAATAAGTACCAAAGAGGCTATGGGTTTCTCGGAAGACTGCTAGGCGACTTCGATGGCTGGGGGGAAGGGGAGAGGTGGAGTGTTTAGAGGGGGTTTTTAGGGGTGTGAGGGGGAGTTGCATGGTGTAGGAGGATTTGGGGACCAAACACTTTAAAAACCGCTGTGACCACCCTCTTAAAGAGGAAAGGTCTAATTACCTCTAACAGAAAATATATAATACACACACATTTTTAAAAAAGCACCGTCATTACAGTGTCCGACTAAAACTTTACACAAACAAGTAAAAACTAATTCTTCTCCCTAACCAACAAAATTATCTAGAGTTTATGGCCTAATGGTAATATAAACTACTGTTAACTAAATAAACCACACTCGTCACTTGCACACAATATGTACTTCCTGTCCTTAAGGAGAATGATGACAATATGAAAGATTGAAAAACACATGTTAAATCAACGTCCTTAGTGTCATACTAAAAATCACACAAACAAGTAAAAACTAATTCTTCTCCCTAACCAACAAAATTATCTAGAGTTCATATGGCCTAATTTTGATTTTAACTACTTTTCACTAAATATACCACACTCGTCACTTGGGCACAATATGTACCTCCTGTCCATTGTAAAAATGGTGAAAAAATTGAAAAACATATATATTAAGTCACTGTCATTGCAGTGTCCTGCTAAATATTTATCCACACAAACAATAAAACAGACTACACACGACACTCATCACTTGCATACAAGAGGTACTTTGTGCCCATCATAATGGTGACTAAAAATAGTATGTATACTATAAACTTTTAAATAAGGACTGTCATTGCCGTGCCCTGCCAAAAATTAACCACCAGGAAAAACACTAGTCCCTATACATCTTACTTGTCACACCCCACGGAGGAGGGAGGGGGGGGAGAAGATGTCTTTGCAAAACGGAGAAGGGGAGGGGGGCGAGGTCGCATGTTAGGGTTTGGTGGGGTTTGAGACATGGCTAAGGGATGGGGGGAGTAGGCAGGGGAGGGAGGGGGTGACGGAGACACGGGAAAAGGGACTCACTACTGTCGGGGTTGACCGTTTGAAGGGCATGATGGGGGGGAAGGGGGCATGCAGTTAGGGTAGGGGCAACATCATCTACATACAGTTCGATCGTGGTACTTTTTGGACTAAGCATGGCGCAAGGAGGGGGAAGAGTTTTCAACCATATATTCGTTGCACAAATGCTCATTGTTCAGCCTTTGGTGTACGATTTCTAATTGTTTGAGGGCATCTAGTTTTGCACCTTTGCCTATCTTGTTTAAAACACTGGATTGAAGTCACTAACATGATCGTTTTCATATAAATGTTTCGCTAAGTTTGACCTCGGTTCGAAATTCCGGAAACATATTTCATGTTCTTTCATCCGGGTTGTAATAGCTCGTCCAGTTTGGCCTTCGTTCCCTGTCCCGCAGTTTATTGTATCACACGATAATTTGTATACTCTGGAATGGGATAACAAAGGGCGCTTGTCTTTGCCATTTTTTAGATACTTACCCGTGTTCACTGGGGTATAGTAGGCTGCCTTGAGGTGAGTGGGAAGCAATTTAGCGATCTTGTGGGAGAGATTGGGGATGAAGGGGAGTTTGCACTACTTGTGGGAGGTCTAGAGAATTGGGGTTACGGGCGTAAGGCTTTTGACCGTCAATTGTCTTCTCTTCTTTTTAAGGAGGTTGTCAATAAGTTTGGGGTCATACCCATTCCTGGAGGCTATATTTTTGATGGTGGCTAGTTCTTTGATAAAGTTCTTTTCCCAGAGTGGTATATTCACTAGACAGTGAATCATGGAGTGGAATGCCGTGTGCTTGTGTGAGTAGGGGTGGGATGAATCTGCTGGAATAGCGTGGTCGGTGTAGGTAGGCCATAAACTCTAGATAGTTTTGTTGGTTAGGGAGAAGAATTAGTTTTCACTTGTTTGTGTAAAGTTTTTGTCTGGCACTGTAATGACTGTGATTTTTAAAAAATGTGTGTATTATATATTTTCCGTTAGAGGTAATTAGACCTTTCCTCTTTAAGAGGGTGGTCACGGCAGTTTTTAAAGCGTTTGGTCCCCAAATCCTCCTACACCATGCACCTCTTCTCAACCCCTTGCAACTCCCCCTCACACCCCTTAAAACCCCCTCTAAACACTCCACCTCTCCCCTTCCCCCCAGCCATCGAAGTCGCCTAGCAGTCTTCCGAGAAACCCATAGCCTCTTTGGTACTCATTATTAAACTTAACGGAAATCCTCTCCCCTCCCCCTTTCTCACCCACCCCCCTTCCTTTCCTCAGCATTAGCCCAGGCTATATATTCCCACCCAACCTACTGTTATATGCACATGAGTATGCCACAGTATGCATAAGGCGTGTACAACCAAGTTGGTTATCCATATTGATTTTATTTGCTACGAACCACGTTTTGTCGTGTCGCGACATCTTCAGGTGAAGTGTTTGGCCAACTTGAGAGCATTCCACAAAGTTACGCCCCAAACCTTATTTTATTTCCGTGTTGACAATTATATAAGACCACATTGAGATAAAGAGAGAAGATTTTCATAGTTTTACCACAAAGTCATGCCATCATCGGAAAATTAGTAGTAAGTCGAATCGGGGATATAAAATAACTAATTAATGAAATGGGGAACGTTAGATCTGGAACATCTCGGCGATGTCTATTTGAGATAAAGTTTCTCTTTCACACTTCTTCGTGTGGATAAAAAGTTCCCGAAATCAAAGTGACTCGATAATCACATTTCAATTGCAAAGTCATTCCATGTGATTCTATGTTTTAGCTTATCAAAGTCTGTAAATTAGGATGCCATTAGATGAAATGGTGTTCAACATATCTCCCAACACCCACAACGCAAAATGACAGCAAAAAGATTACAGATAGAAATTATAATTTTATTTTGCACTCGAGAACATATTTTTTTGCAGAACAGAACTCTAATTACAAGTCATCAAAGTGATAAGAGACTAGGGAATGAGTTCATGATTCGTTCACGTACTTCAACGAGCGATGAAATGTAGCTAAGAACTGGACAGGCAAATTGCCATAATTGAAAACACATGCATTACCTGGGAGGGAGGCAAATCATCGTCACTGTAAACTAAAGGATTGATATAAGTGTTCCAGCATAGGGTTCTGCTGCGTTCAGATGAATGCTTCTCCATTTCTGGGTTTCCACCACGTAGGTAGCTTTTTCAGACAGGTTTCGCTCATATTCCAACAATCATCTTCAGGTCGAAGTGAAGACACCCGCTGAAATATGGGCAAAACTGTTGTCTGAAAAAGCAACCTACGCAGTGGAAACTTGGAAATGAAGAAGCATTTCAAGGATTGATATAGATAACCGTTAACGTCATTATTATTTTCTTCAGTGTCATTCTCCACGACCTTCACATTATTACTCCACCTGACAAAAAATCTTGCTCTTAAGAACTGAAAGCTTAGTATATGTAGTAGCTGAAAACCTAGTAATGCAGGTCTCTGTTTGATGACCATTAAAAATATCCTCATAATAAATAGGCAACGAAACATATTGAAATACTTTCATTTGGCGTGATAGTTATCAATGCACTTAATCTTTCAGATCCATTCATTTACATTACACTAAAATTGGTTTTTAAATTTCAAAATTGTCATGTATTGCTACAGCTGGGGAAAAAGATGGCGATTGGAGATATGTATTCATTTATAGGTGATGAATTGATGGCAATATGGAAAATATGCAGAATCATGCCCCATTCGTCGTCAATCAATTAGTACTGTAGAGCGTCAACTATCAATCATTCGGTTATCCGTCCGATGGATTATCCATACATCATCCTACAACAAACCCCACCCCTACTTTCTTTTTCCATCCCCTCCTCATCCTTTCCGTCCTCCTCAGTGGGCTATTCAATCATGCAGATAAGGGGTTGTGCATAAACTAGGTACGTTACAGTTTTCAGAATTTTTTTTACTCCCTCCCCTGGACCCCTTTGTTGATAACTGTAGTATTTTTCCTACCCCCCCCCCCTCTTGACATGTAACAATGTCTCTACAAATGAAACTTTCAATTCAAAAATATTTTCTCAATTATTGAGTTTATTTTTATGGATAGGTTGAAATAAGATAAATAAAGTAGCTGAATTAGATATAATAGAAATATCTAAATTGGAACAAGTAATATTCATTTTTAAATTCTAAAATCATGGCACATCATCAAATCAAAATCAATCACAGCGCAAAGTGCTGTATTTATCTACTTTGTTCTCTCTCCTCCCCACATTTCTGACGGCTGCCTTGAAAAGTGTTGTCACGAGGTCGCTATTTGAGAAGGTTAAAATGTAAGCAATTTGATGGTATGAAGACTTACTACATTGTAGAGGCGAGGAGAGTTCAGTTACATTGGGTAGAAGGCGAAGCTTAGGGTGTAAGGAACATCCCACGCACCCTTTCTCATGTTAGAAACAATGTTGACGAGTAAGAAACTTAAACAGGTGCATTGTAACAACTACGTTACTTTGAGTGAATCCCCCCCATCCCCTTTGTTACCCGCCGTAGGTTTTTAGACGACCCCCCCATCCAAGTTGGTAACGTAGCTAATGCAGGACCCCTAAGTCTTGCATTACCCTGAGCCCCCTGAATCACTGCTCTATGTTCGCGAGACTTGGTCTTCCACGGGCATTTTATATTCGTCAAGTTTTCTTCAGAAATAAAACTGGTTGAAAATGTCCAACTCAAAAAATAGATAGCGCATCATGTTAGACATTTTGGAGAAGCTGAAGATTATTGAAAGGGCATCCAAGGGAGACCCAGTGGCTAATATAGCGGCAGACTCTGGTGTTGGTATCTCCACAGAGCACGATATAATAAAAAAAACAATCCAAGTTATTGGAATATGCTTCAAAATCGGAAGAATTTATCGGTACGCGTGCCACTGCAAGCATAGATCGTGTGCATCAGCTACCTTGACGTGAGTCTCATAAGTTAAAATACATGATATGGCCGATCTCAGATTCTTCACAATGAGTGTAACATGTTGCGATCATGAATGTTAATTCTTACTCGCCGACCTAAATCATTTGCATAGCAAAACTAAGAGGTGAGTTATTTTACGATCCTTTATGGCATAAAGTTTATGATATAAAGGCATATTTTAAGAATGCTTTCACTAACAACGACCAAAAATGGTTTTAAAACTCTGCGCAAGACCACAAAAGTTAGAAGGGGGAGGGGAAATAACTATTTTTCCACGATTTCTTTAAAGGTTTGATGTTACGAAACAATAATATGAAGTGCCAATTTTGGGCCTGCTGACTTCCTATTATTGAGTTTCTACTTTATTTACACTTGATCCAAGAAGACATTCTTGTTTCCTAAAACAAAGGCTGCATTAAATGATCAAGTTATGCCTGTACGACCAACCTATAACAATGAGACAGGAAAATCCAACACAACGAACCCAATAAACATGCAAAAACCTTCATACTACAAAAAACCAATCACCAAAACATTAAAAAATAGAAGAAAAATAAGGAGCAGTATATTGCCCAGGACTGCTTCAAAAAAACAAAACCAGAATAAAGTAGGACCTGCTGCAAAATATTTTTATTACAAAAGTTCAGATTGATTTCCAATTCATTATTATTCGCCCTTCATACACATTTTGATCATCAACTTCTTCTGAGCAACGAATCCAGTGAGGGTGCAGGGGGATGAAGGGTACGAAAACACTCCTAACCCATGTGCCCCACGCTGCTGCATGAGCACCACTCTAGTGGTTTCCAGCTCATCATATTTTATTTCAGTTTACACTGTATGGCCCTAGTTGACTCATTAAGGGCAAGAAAGACTAAGATATTGCAATATTTGAAAAATGCTTTGTCCTTTTCCCTTTTGATCAAGCCTCATACATAAAAACCTAATTGCCCACTTAAAAACCACTATTTAGTCTCCTGGACGTAACCATGGTTTAAACATTACATTGAATTACTCCCAATGTTTCAAGATGATGATGATGGAATGGCCATTTATTTAGTTGTTTGTAGTGATTTAAAATCTCAATACATTAAAAAAAAACTAGCATGAATCACCAACACCAAAATAAGCATAAATCTGGAAATTATGATGGGAAGAGTTACTTTTAAAAATCTCTTGCCTACAAACAACTATCATAGCTTTAAGTTCTTTTAAAAGCCAATGGCTACCGCAACTTATCTTATTTGAAACTGTGGTTACCTCACAATATTTCATCCGAGTTTCTTTGAAAACCCTGCACAATAACATAGCAATTGAACTTCACTCCAGAAATATTTCAAGGTCTGAGGTCTAATGAAACGTTATTAACACCAGCCACCTTTACAAAATAAATATAAAAAATTATTGCAAGCATTATATTTCTACCAGCTAATTAACTTCTCCTCTATCACTTCATTCAAATTATATTTGAGTATTTAAATATAGCTGTTGCAAAAGCTCATGCCACTGCACAGAAGACAATTTTGAGACCTGGGTGTTGGAACTTATAAAAAAACTGCAGTGGGGTATGCATGTTGTTTAGTGGGGAGGGAGGGTCAGTCATCAACCCTTTTAAATGGCTGCCAAATTGAGTGCATACAATACAGATGAGTCACCACTACCTGGCATCCTGTTCAGAGTCATGAAACCTCAAGGTAGGGTCCTAAAGGAAAAAGGTCCCTTATATACCGTTGCCTGTACCTCCCACCTTTCATTTCTGCTCACTCCCTACCCTCACTGCTGCACAGGTCTAGGTCAGGAACTTTTGCGACAGTTGTACTCATTTAGACTGAAATTAACCACTTCCAAAAGCCAAGTAGGACCCAATAACCATACATTACATTAAGTAAAAAATATTATCATGAATTTTTGTAATGAAATTACATATCTCCATATACATATATTCATTTTCTATAAGCCACAAAAAATAAAATAATTAAATCCAAAATTGGCCACAAAAAATAACAGATGTGCAAGCAATACATTATTACCAGAACCAACAACACTGGTAATTAATATGTATGAAGATGTGAACAAGATGGCAATGGAGGTGAAATCAAAGCACTGCTAAAAATGAAACAATAAAACTTCGTGCCACTTACTTGGGGTGAAAGCAAACTTGGGGAGAACATTGGCCACATGCAAGATAAGGCATCTCAACATCTTGAGGAAAAGAAAAACGAGCTGATTTTGGCAAAATTGATCTTGGAGTTACAGTCATCGGGACAGAGAGCCTGAAATTAACATGCATCTAAATTAAGCATGCAGCATACTACATATGAACTTCAAGGGAAGCAAGACGAAAGATGTTAAGGCTTTGGTCACAGTGTTAGCATGAAGGGTCCATCACTGATGAATAAAATTACAGAAAAGTCTCATATCAAACAAAAATTTACGGCTCCTTAGAAAAGCAAATATACAGATTTGTTCTGTCAACAACATCATACTCAATCATTAAATGAAAAATAACAAAAATTCAACAATGAAGTTCCTCAAATACTCATTAAAACAAATAAATGAGAGATGAATTAATAAATATGCAACTGAGTGAGCAAAATATTTTACTGACATAGCTAACAGGGAACAATCAAAGCCTTTAACAAAAAAGCAAAAATTGATAAGTTGGCTGGGAATAAGTATTGATAGCATTGGCACTAAATGAGGTTACTAAGAGCAGAAAGAATTTTTTATATAAGTAAATAATACAGAAAACAATATGAAGAGGAAAGTAAAATCAAGTGTTAACTAAATAAAAAAATGATTGCTTCAGCTGATGACTAAAAAGGTGCACCTCTTTAGCACATTTAAAGAAATGGGAAGTTGACAAATTGAAACCTTTCAATAAAACTCTTAAGCAGTTACCAAATGGAAACTTAAGTAAGCAGTTACCAAATGGAAAAGATAGAACAAAAATCTGGTTGCACAGAGTAATATCTTTTATATTTTTGTAAAATCTTCTTTTTCAGCATTTCTCTGGCTTGCCACTGGATGGGGTTCTCATTTTATCCAGATGTTTAGATGCAATGATCTTTCATCATCATCTCCTCCTGATCCTCTACACCACTGGTGGCAAGCCAGAAAAATATCTGCTAGCGTTATTAACCCTTTGGATGCTAGCTGCCCATACGTGGTGGCACATGGAACTTGCTGGGAGTGACCTCCAGCTGAATCATATGCATGTTTTTCTGGCTGGCATTGATTGCTTTGTGCTTAAAAAACCCCATCGAAAAACCTACTCAGTCATGACTCAAACCGAGAGTAGGCGAGGACTTGACCTCACTGCCATCAGCAAAAGCTGAACTGAAGTCCACCTTGAGGAAGCATATTTAGTGCTCTTGGGTCTGTGTATCTAATGAGTGGCCTGTTTCACCTATGCATGAAGATCTACAATCTACAATGTAACACACACCTAAGTCTATAAGCTCCATTTCTTTTTGTGGACAGGTATTTTGATTTAGAATTAAAAAGGATTCTTCTGAGGGAATGTGGTGTATTGAAGGCCAGTTGATTTTGTCCATTGGAAAGACCCCAGTGACCTTGATGGGTAACTTGAACAAACTGCCTTTTAATGACCTGTAAGTCAAACCCTTGGTCGGAAAATTTAATTAAAAAGTTTTTATTTTACTTATTACCTGGTTAAAATTATCAGCATATTGCATCAGGAGCATTTACTTCCCTAGAAGACCTACTCTTTGTTAATTATTTATTTTTTAAATTTTGATATGCATGGCATGCTAATAATGTTGTCTCAAAACAGATATGGTGGAAACAATACATAGTGAAAGAAGATTTCTGAGCAATTTTCCACACATAAATTTGTAATGCAACCGGTTTTGATGTTTAATAACATTGTCAAGCCAACAGCTCAGGTTACATCAGGGGTTCTCAAAGGGTGTACCTCAACACTGTAATGGTGTATTATATATATTCTAAAGATCAATTTGGGGTTATAAACGAGATCAAGTTCAAGAGCCATCACTAGGGATGACTAGTTGAAATAAACAGAGTCCAACAAAGTGGGGACTAAGGACGCTGAGGAAAAAAACAAAGAAGCTAAAAAAGGGAGTTATAATTTGCATCCCATTGCGAGTGGATAAAAAGTCGAGTGGATGGAAGAAAAGTTATAAATTTCGTAGGTCCTCGTAAACGGACGAGCACCAAATGGACACAAGAAAAAGGTTCCAGTTGGTTAGTCGTTGGGAGCAGATTGGAGATTGCACAAAAGAAAAGGAAGGAGTGAAAAGGAAAAGGTGCTTGCCGGAGATTCGGCGACTGCAGAGGAGCGAGTAGTAAAAATGGCCAGCCGCACATTGATTGAGATAGGAACGAGAGGAGACCGATAAGTGGACAAAGTTTCTTTGATCGGGGTTACATGAAATTTAAATATGTATATGTTTTGTTAATTGTTTAAACTGCCTAAGGGAGATATACATACATTATATGTAAATTGGGCCCAATAATCTTTTGTGTTGGATAACAAGTTTTAATTAAGACAAAATTTTAGTGCATGAATTTCTTCTTGCTTATACATTTTGAATGAATAATTGTTGTTTTTTGTGTGCATGCAAAATATTACAACACACTATTATGCCATGGAATCTCTAGAATGCACAGCAGAAGAAAGTATTTGGAAAGTACAAACACATAGAAACAGGTTTGTGTATTAATATTTCAGTAGTGTTATTAATCTTAGAGAACTAAGAATGCATGCAATACAATCGACATGTTTCTCGAGTTTCACTGGTTCATGTACCCTCCGTTAGGGTTCTTGATCTTTCAGGACAACTCCCCAGGATTCGAAATTCCGCTAAAGCAAGCATCATTGCTTCTACGTTAGGGATGTGCTGCTATATTCCTTATGTAGGGTGGCTACTGATATCCAATTCTTAAATTCCCTGACTTTTCCATGACCTTTCCCTGATGGATTTACCAATTTCCCTGACTGATTAGCAAAAGGTGGTGTATTTTATGGTGGTGGTATTATTGGTATATTTTATTTCTGTAGAATTAAATTTTCGTCAAAACTCAGAAAACGTTAAAAGCTGAAATCAATACCTACATTAAAAGCAACAAGTATTGCTTTTTACATTCTAATGGAAAAATATATTAAACTTTCATAAGTTAAATCTCTCATCCAAATTATATTTGCATCGTGGTAGTTCTGGGAAGTTGAGGATTACTAAAAAGGCATCGAAGGGAAAGTTAATGGCCAATTTACTGGCGGACTCTGACACATGTATCACTAAGGTGTGTGAAAAATGCAAACCACAGCCAAGTTGTTGGACTGGATCAAAATAGGATGGCGCGAGTGACCTTCAGAAGCAAATAACTTGATTAACGTGGTTATAACCCCTTGACTGCAAGAAGAACAAAAAAATGTAAAAATATTTGGAGAAACAAAAAAAACGTAGGTGCACCACTGCGAGCGAAGACAGGAGGCAATTAGCAACGGCAGCATCATATTCAGGAATATCATATTTGAGGTGGTTAGTGACCTGACTAAAATGCTTCGAGAGGGAGCTAATGGGGCCATTCAATAATTACGTCAAGCATGAAAGGTGGGGAGGGGAGGAGGGCTCTTCTTACTGTCTCACGAACGTATGGGAATCGAAGATCTTGCATAAGATTTTGTTTACACGTGAGATGGTACTTGTATTACAATTTTAATAATCATAGTCTCTATAGAAGCGTATCAGGCTTGACATTGTGGAAATACGAAATGCCTTGAGAATGGCATTACGTGCCGAAACCTTGGTCGGTGTTTGTTAATATACTGTGGTTGATAATATACTGTGTGGAAATTTACCATCTTTGTTTTATTTATCATAGTCTCGTATTTTTAGAACTACAAGCATGTATTTACTACGAGCTAGTGTGCTCCAGCTATCTCTCGATCTGAGTCTTAAAATTTTCCGAACAATATAGCCTCGGATTACTTGTGATGAGAGTGATATATTGTGATCATGAATTTTAACACTAATAAGCAAATATCGCAATAAGGATATGCAAAAGGGATACATTGTACGCCTGATTCACAACAAATAAGATTTATAACTGAATACTCCACTAATTGGTGGGGCTTATTCCATACACGTCAGTGACGGGCATTAGTTTTAGTTGGTGAAATAAAGGGCGAGAAAGACTTGCCAATAAACGTTATGGTAGAAAAAGAACGAGAATTTCCTATCCCAGTTTCTCCCTGGCTGTTAAGAGAATTCCCTGACTTTTCCAGTTATTCAAAATCCCCTGACAATTCCAGGTTTTCCATGACGATCGCCACCCTGTCATGGCAAAATAGTGTGCCACAAACCAAAAAAGTTTGATAATCCTTGGGTTACATTAATGTATAAATACATTTTGAGGGAGGGCTGGTTGGAGGGACAAAGGGGAGGAAAGGAGGATTCACGGGGAGGGATTTCCATGAGGTGGGTGGCGAGAGGGGGTAAAAGCACATGAAACAACACAAATATTTTTTTTGGGAAAGTTGCAGACGCCTTTGGCATCTTTCAAAGGAGAAAATGCTTCAAATCACCTCCAGAAATAAAATATTCCTCCTGAAAAAAACCTGCACAATGCATACTCCTAAAAATTACCAACAATGCTAGGGAAAAATAGTTAAATAAGTATCCTTTCATTATAAAGAAAAAAATTGTAAATGCTTAATGGAATAGTAATTATTAATAAATTCATACAAAAAATAAAATTGACCATTGATTAGTTACATAACAAAAAGAATTTCTACCTAAAATTCAACCAAGGCAAGGTGAGGTGCTGTCTGTGAAGGTTACTTCAATTGCATAATTAATGACAGAATCTATTGGCTTATATTTGGGCAAATGTGGCACTTTATATATTACTGGAACAGAAATCTAACCTCTAAAATTTCATTAGCCCGTCATTATGCAGAGGTGTTACCAGTACTTAAGTATAGTACTTCAAGACTTACCGTTTACCAACACTGAATGATACTGAGGTCTCAACGGCCTTCCGTTTCTTCACTGGAGTTTGAAATGTGAATGAATGATCAGATGATTCAGCTGAGTCAGAGTTACAAGATGACTTTTTAGGAGTGGGAGATTTCCTCACCATTCTACGGAAGCCACTTAACACACCTGTAAATATTGTTACATCCATTGAAAATTTGACATCGCATAATTGTTACATATATTGCTATGCTGAGTTTAAAAATTAAATGGACGATACAAATGGCTATGGCAAGAAATTCATTGCTTTGTAAAAAGTAGCAACATTCTATTTATGTAATACCAAGATTTTCCTTCACCTAAAAGCCATTCCCCCCAGTTATTTAAACTCTTTAGTCTTTACTTTTCTAGACACCACAACCAATATCTTGCATTCAGAGGTTTATGATGCAAATACAAATCCATCTTCCAAGTTGCCAAATACAGCATGTAATTAGAATACATTTAACAAATTAAAAATGCAGTAAAATGTACCTGGGAGCTTGTTCGTTTCTATATTCATTGAAGTACATTGAAAAGTTTTGGCTGCCTTACATGCAACTTCACTTTATTTTATTTGAAAGAATCATGATTTTTTTGAGTGTATTATAATCACCCATGTTTGTGCATTAGGTTTTGGCACTTTTCAGACGTAATAACTTACAATTTAGAAATGAGAAATCTAGATTTATTCTTAAGAATTTGCGGCAAACGATAATGTTTTATCGCAAAAATTGCAGAAGTTAACTCTGAAGCAAATGGCTTTATTGAAAATTGAGTAAGACTGTGGTGTGCTTTAGAATGTCAGCATCACAGATACTTAGAAGGATATATGCAGTTAAATATTACCAGTATACTGGATTTTATCTAAATTTTGATTGCTCAACATAGCTTGAAAATTAGTAGGAGCAGCTCCAAACAAAGGATGAATCGATGAAAACAGAAATGAACAAGCTTTCAGGTATATTTAACTGCATTGAATTAGGTTTCCTCAATTGGAAGATAAAACATCTCAAACTCTAATATTTACATTTTTTATGGGCAGTGGGTCCACATCATTGGAAACCATCTACCGCCCAAGCAGCTCTAACCTAATGAATCTTAAAAAGAAGATTCATTATCCCTTGTCAAGTTTTTCCCAAGAAACAAAACCCACGTGCATAAAGAAACCCCACAGCTACTGTAGGGGATATGAAAATTAGCTATAAATTAATACCAGGGCACATGGCCACTCTTTCAAATCTAATATTGGCCACCCTCCCTGTACAGCAAAGAAGAACAGGGTATTAAAAAAACTCATTGCTTTGACCTTGTCTATGGCCAATCATTTGTTTCACAAGAAGAGAATAGGGAGAAATTCAAGTGCTACCTTGCTTCACTAAATGACAATGAGACATTATATTAGACTGTTACTTTTAGTAAATAAATCATCTGAGTGAACAAATACTATGTATCAGTACACACGTGTCATAGACTCACTCCTCCTCTTCTTCTTTACTCCATCAGGAATATCTGATCGGCTGGGGCGAGCAGTCACTTTCGAAATATCAACAAAGGAGGGTAGCCTCTTGATCAGATTGTCAGGAACTTCCCCCAATATGTATGAGTGTTTGATTAGTAGCTGTAGAGGTGAAAAAAACAGCAGGTTTTCACAACAATCCAACAAGAGGTGAACAATACTTTCAAACAATGGCAGATGGGCACAATGAATATGTTTAGATTACCTCAATCACTTTGACATGATTGCTCAATTGAGATCCTTTCACAGAAATATTTTCAGATATCCTTCCTTCAACAGGCATTAACGTGGGAGCCATTATGATGGAAAGGTTAGTGATGTCCATTTTATTTTTCTCCCAGAAATCAGAAACCTTCCTTAGAAACTGGAAATGAAGAATCACTCATTAGAAAACGTCACAGGTAGCAAACACTATGAAAAACCTTAACACAGCAACACACTTTGAATAAAATTACAAAAAATTAATATGTATGCACTGAAAAATACCCATTGCCTATTTCATGCATTTGTGCATTTTAATTTTGGTAGTCTTCATATAGAAACATCTTCCTGATACCAACTCTGACTGATTTTTAACTTGTCCTAGACCCTGAATCATCTTTTGTCAGTAGCATTTCCATCTGTTTCAATATCTGTAGACATTTGATTCCTAAGGGTATTATTGAATATCTCACATGCAAAAGCCCATAAAATTACAACCAAAACATCTAATGTGTTAACAAATTAGAAAAATGTATTTTACCCCACCTGTGTAAAATAAATTAATGTGTTCAGATGATCCAAGGGAAGGAGGAGACAACAGAGAAGTAAACATTCAGTCACCTTGTCTTGCATTTTCAGACACCTACAACAAAAATTATACAAAATAAGAAGAAAGAGTTAAATAACAGATGTATTATATAATTTACGATAGACAACTTCATACCTTGTAAATGCATCATGATAACAATAGGGTATTAGTGGCTCTGGCAGCTCACGGAAGAAAAGCTTTAAGGTATTAGCAACGTCAATAACATGATAATCTTGCCTAAGTTGATTGCCATCCTCAAGAGATACCTGAATAAAAATGGTTAAAAACATTAATATACCTCCTTAAATACATAGAGAATTAACTAAAAAATAAACAATTTCACACATTTAACAATGAAATTAGAAACAAATTTTTCTGGCTAATCATAGGCAAACAATAAGAACAAAATATTAAATAATCGTAAATGTCAGTACGTAGCAATTAGCTCTCAGAAGGGGGCAAATCTGACTCGGGGACCTCTAAAACTACCCTTGCAGTATTGAATAGGAAATCAAGGCACTCCCGACCAAGAGGACACAATTAGGAGCAGGCGGAGGTCCAAAATTGAATAGAATTGATCATCTTCCGCTCAGGATGAGATCTAAGAGGGGAATCCTCCAAAGGGGCATCAGGTGGAGGAGAAAGCTCTCCTCAGATGTATAAAAAAGGCAAAAAACATAGGGTGACACCCTTGAGGGACAAAGCGACTAGAAAGCAATCATCTACTGAGGCTGCAAAAGGAAAGAGGATGGTCATGATTCCATCAGGCTGCCCTGAAATTATGACAACGCAGGAGCCATTTGCTTAAATGTAGCAGAAAATATAGGAATTCTGGGGTGCCAGCCCAGAGGGCCAAGAACTGCCCTCCTTTGATGGGACAAGACTAAAAAAACAGGGAACTAGAGATAATGTGAGGGGATGACTTTTCAGCATCTCAGTTAGCTCTGATTCAGGAACCTGCCAGTTACAAGGGCAGAATTAGAGTATTGAGTGTGGAAGGAGATAAACTGTGCTTCTTAACCCCTCAAGCGTGACTTTAAATGGACGTATTAAATCCCCCAGCGTGTGCGACGCAGCAGTTGCGTCCGCCTAAATCCATGCCTCAAGCGTGTACGACGCACCGTTTGCGTCCACACTTTTCATTATGAATTCTTATCGCCTACGCTCTGATATATATACTTCCCGTGAGTATATATGTGAGCTTAAGGTGCCTGCTTTCTTTTTGTGCTTCTTTGTTGCCTGTATATATGAGGTCGTATTTTTAATTTTTTTTCCTGACTCATGCCTGGTAAAGAAAATGCTTACTCGTGACCCGGCGTCTTGTGCCTGATTGTGAACAGATCTTTCCACTCACGCTCTGATTTATTACTCTCAGAGAGCTTATGATTGCGTGTTGATGCTGATTTCATCTTTCTGTGGTTCCTTGTTATCTGCACTCTACATTTTCCCCTTCTCACTCATCATGGCAACGCTTTCACAGGCATGGTCCATCCAGGCTTGGTCACTCAATGCTTCTCAGTACCTCATTAGGTCTATCCTCGTCTCCTATCTTATTTACGATGTTTACGGAGTTGAAGGGTCGAGGTTTCTTGACGCCTATTGCCGAAAGGCCTAAGCTGCATTGGTGGCTTTTTTATTTTTTTCTTCCTATGGACCGAACTTATTAAACTCCAATTCAGTTCGCCATGGCGTCTAGCTCTCGTGAGTTGTCTGGCCAGGAAGTGCTTCATGCTTTGGAAGAAACGAGTATCGAAAGTTTAGATACAATTTCTGAGGATTCTAGTGGATACACTTTGAGCTCTAGTTCAGAAGAGGAAGAACCTTCTCATTTTTCTGTGAATAATCAAGAGAATACTTGGGAAGAAATCGACAGTGCTAATCCTCCTCTTCCTTTTCCGTGTGATTTAGTTGGGAAACAAATAGTGGAAGTTCAGTGTGCCGATGATCCCCTAGAATATTTCGAGTTGTTTTTCGACGATAATCTAATTACGATCATAGTAACTGAAACAAACTGTTACGCGGAACAGTTTCTTGCTCACGAGAAAGAAAAAATCTTGATGCAAAAAAAATCGCGCTTTCAAAAGTGGGTTCCCACAACTCCGAACGAATTTAGGGTGTACCTAAGTTTGCTTATGTTGATGGGGATAATTCAGAAACAAAGTCTCAGAATGTACTTGAGTAGGAAACACATCTTAGAAACACCTTTTTTCCCCAATGTAATGAGCGAAGAAAGGTTTTCGTTGCTGACCAAATTTCTGCATTTTGTAGATAACACCGAAAAGGAAATTGCGGAAAGAGAACCGAAATTGTATAAAATTCTACCAATAAGTGAATATTTGAAAAATAAATTCCAGAAAGTATATATTCCAGGTAAAGAAGTCAGTGTCGATGAATCTTTGTTGTTGTCGAAAGGTAGGCTTTCGTGGAAACAGTATATTCCCATGAAAGCTTCCCGGTTTGGCATAAAAATGTTTGAACTTTGTGACTCCGCAGGATATTTGTGGAATTTTATAATTTACAGTGGCTCAGGAACAAAATTAGGCTGTGAAATAACCAAAGACACAGATCTTTTTTCTACAAAAGTTGTTCTAAGTTTGTGTGAGAAACTATTAGACTCGGGAAGATGTGTATACATGGACAATTATTATAGTTGTCCCGATCTTTTCCAGAGATTGGTTCAGAGGACAACAGATGCTGTTGGGACAGTTAGAATCACACGCAAAGGTATACCGATAAATCTAAAAAAGAAACTGAAGAAAGGAGAAGTGATTAGTGCAAAGTGTGGTAAATTGGTGGCGTTGAAGTGGAAAGATAAGCGCGATGTCTCAATGCTGACAACTAAACATTCAGACGATATGCAACCCGTAAGTCGAAAGGGTGGGTTAGAATTGGTAAATAAGTCTACTTGTGTAATAGATTATAATAAATATATGGGTGGTGTAGACTTGAAAGATCAACTTTTAGAATCGTTCTTGCTAGAAAGGAAAAGGACAAAAGTGTGGTATAAAAAACTATTCAACCACTTAGTAAATACGGCTGTGTTGAATGCTTACATTCTTTACTGCAAGGCTGGAAACAAGAAAGATCATCTATCGTTCAGAATAGATTTAGTGAATAAGATCATAGGCAAGTACCGCGGGCAGAATTTAGAAAAGCGCAAAGGACGGCCCTCAGATACCGACACTGAATGCACGCGATTGACAGGTCAGCATTTCATTCAAGAAAATCCTAAAACAGATACTTTTAAAGTTGTAAGAAGAAGGTGTGTGGTGTGTACGAAACACGGAAAGAGAAAAGAAACAAGGTACAGGTGTAAAAACTGCCCAGGGACACCGTCTCTCTGCCTAGACCCCTGTTTTGAGCGATACCATACTCAGATCAACTACTAAACATCGGATATGGGGAGCGGAAAAAAATAAACGGCATGAAAAAATGTAAGTATAAATTTGTAATGATACAGTATAAACAATTTTAAATATAATATAATTTTTTTGAATTTTTTAAAATAGCGATTACAATGCAAAAAATATTTAGGCTAATGTCTGCACAAATTCTTCGCTGCTTTCGAAAAAAAGGCACCCTGGGCGATTTAAATACCTCCGATTAAAGTCACGCTGGAGACATGGAATTGAGTGGACGCATATGCTGCGTCGCACACGCTTGAGGGGTTAAATACCAAGGACTTGCATAATTGTTAATGGGTTAGATATCATGTATCAATTTATTCAGTTCATCAACGAGGACTTGAGAGTGGTGCTGCTATGCTTCAAAGAGAAATTCAAAACGAGGAGCTTGGTGGTCTGCTCCTCCTCCCTGCAGTAGCAGGTAGCTGAAGGATCGGGCAAGTTGTTGTAAATTTAACAAATGGGACCACCTATTGGGATGTGTTTCCAAATTCAATAGTGATTCCAACTATTTAATGTGTAGGTACTTGGCAAAATGGTTAGAGAGGCATGGGAGGAGATGAAAGAGGGGATAAAAGTAGGTTGGTACCTGATAAAGTTCATCTCATCAAGTCAGATATGAAGATGACAAACTTTTTATTCATGGCGTGGAATTGCATACTTGCATTTAATATAGATTATTTAAATAATTTTTAATTAAAAAACAATATGCTAAAACTATCCAATTACTTGATAATATGTCAATTAGTGCATATAGCAGGGTTTGAAATGCCAATATATAATTTCCTTGGGGAAAAAATAAGAAAGATGTAAAACATATTCACATTATAATAGCTGAAAATTGAGCCAAAACGATACATTTCACTCAAGTTAGAATAAAATATTACCTTGATTTCTTTCTGCCTAACATTGGACCCTGCTTTTCGAAACAATCCTTCAGTTGAAATATTTTCTTCGATAAATTCACAAGCATCAACAACAAACCAAGGAACTTCAGTTGTGACTCCGGACTTCAATGAAATAATTTTCTTAGCCAAAGATTGAATTTCTACGTGGAACAATTTTTTTCTCACACCATTCTTTCTCTCCTGAAAATATAAAGTAAGACGCATTGATGATGTAAGGACAAATGTAATATGTAAGTAGTCCTCATTCCCATACAGTTGTGGTGGATATTTTATACATTCACTGATCAATCAAAAATTGAACAGGCAAGCAACATCAGGAGGTAACCTGCAATGTGCGTACATGTACCATCTATCCCACATTAATACAAAGGTAGACTTGAGCATTCTTCAACCACAAAAATGCAGCAGTAATGATTTCAGAAAAGTAGTGTAGGTACCCACTTAAAAATAAGGGTATAAACATGGATGATTTTGAAATGTTATGAAACTAAAATATAATAAATGTTTTTATTTGGCTAATCAGTGGAAACCTTAAACTTTCGGGAAAATTTGAAGTAAACTAAACGTGGCCTTTTATTTGTAAGCAACATAGTCACTTTTTTCTTTGATAAATCAAGTTTCCTTAGTATTTATCAAATGGAGTACAAGAAATTTAGAAACAAATGATGCAGGAAAATATATTTGTGATAGAACAAAAATCACGGCTCTATAGTTTTAGTTAGGCATTTTTGAGATCTATAATTTTTGGGCACAAGCCTAAAAGCAGCTAAATTTAAAGGCTTTTCATTCATTTTAGTTAGGAATTTGGTCAAACTAGGGTGCAAATATACATAAAATGGTTTCGCATTTTCAACTATATCATATATGTGTTAAATGGAGATGGTCACCTGAAAACACCCTGAGATGGCAATCCTAAAACATTAAAAAAAATAATTAAAGGATACTCTATTGGTGAATTCAAACTTAAGTTTGAGCAGGCACACACTGCAGGAGACAAAAAATGTTAAATATAAATGCAACTAACATTATTGTCTCAACCCAAAAGGATTGAGAAAAAAGGCGAATAACGCAAGTTATAAGACAGGTGGACAATTCTTGTACCAAGAAATCAGTAAAGCTAGGCCATTTCCTGATAAAACAGCCTAAAAAAGTTTTTGACTTTGTCTATCTTGAGATGGAACTGAGGGTAGAGTAGGAATGTGTTCATGAAGTGAAATCAGCAATGTTAAGAAGGGAGAAGTACATAAAGGGCATGAAACTTGAGATTTCCAAACAATGAACAAATGGTAAAGATATCCATTGTAATAATAAAAAAATGTACTTTTCCACACTTCATTAAAAACTGCCACTGGATTCACATCGATAAGGTATCTTCTGAAGCTTCAACAGCTTTATATACACAAAGATAGAAATTTGTTCAAAAAGTGGGGGTGTTTTAAAGCGGGAGGAGCAGAGGTGTTAGGGCATAGTAGGTAGAGGAAAACAAAAGGAGACTTAAGTATATATAAGGGATGTGTAGGGGACTTATGGAGGTTGGGCAAAGATTAAAAGTACACCAACACAATCCTTTAATACAGGACGTGGGGGGAAAAGGAATTAGGAGGTCCAGATGTAATATTTTTTTTAACTTGAGATCAAGGGAAGAGTTTTCAAAAACCACCACCCAAGCATGTTGGCCCTAAGAGCAAGGTAAGTGGGGAAGAGGATCCCTGAAAGAGTGGAAAAGTACAAAGTTTTTTTTGTTAATTAAAACATATCTTTCACTTGCACAACTATCAAATTTATTGATGGTGAAGAGGAATGATACCACCCTTTAATGCACCACCTTTTTGAAGGCACCTTATGTGCTGGGCGGGGAGGATTGCATGTGGTTATGACGTCAAGAGCTATGCCGGTGGTAGTTTAACTACTGGTAGGGTCTCCCTTGTCAGACAGGTCTTGACTGAACCACCAGACAAAGTGTAGCTCACAACAATAGGGCAGAGGCACTTCTTATGCATTGAGAAGCAAACATCTCTAGGGGAGTAAACCCTGAACACAAATCCTGGTCCTCCAGGATGGGGGTAAGGCGTGGGGCTAGCAACTCTACCCTGTAAAAACTGTGTGTGCTATGGAACCTCTAAATATGCCTTGGATGAATCATTAAGATGTCGACCTGGCAAACGGATACAGACATTGAGTATACAGAAACTAGCGACATGGAATGTAAGAACCATGCTGAAACCACGAAAGATGAAAGAAATTTCCAAGTAAATTTTTAAATATGATTTGAATAGAATAGCTCTCCAAGAAGTGAGATGGGTAGGATCTGGCAGAATTGATAAGAAAGATTTTACAGTGGTGTATAGTGGTCCCAGCCATAGAACTGGATTATATGGAAATGGCTTCATGATCAACTCTTAATCGGCCTCGGTGGCAGCGGGGTTACGTCCTCCTGCCTGCCAACCCAAAGGTCGTGGGTTCAAATCCCGCCTGGGGAAGATTTTTCACTTCCCAGGGCATGGTTGTTTGTGCTTATCCATTGTTGATTGTTAATACCCCGATATAAAGGCCAACGAGTGCTGTTTTTGGTGGTAAATAAATAAGTAAAATATAAGGAATAATGTGATAAAATTTGAACCAATAGGGGAGAGACTATGCAAGCGAACATAAAAAGGAAAATTTCGAAATAATGACATCATATTATCACTTGCCCCAACAGAGGACAGTTCAGAACAAGAGAAGAAAGCATTCTACGATACATTGGAAAAGGAATGCGAGAAAATATCAAAATATCATGCCTTTCTAATTCTTGGAGACTTCAATGCAAAAATTGGCATGGAAGATTTTTTACACAACATATCTGGAAAGTACTCCCTGCATGATGAAACATGTGAAAACCGAAGACTACTTTGCCAGTTAGCTTTGTCACGCAACCTAATTATTAAAAGCACATGTTTTGAACATAAAAATATTTATAAAGGTACTTGGAAAATGCCAGGAACTGCAATTGTTAGTCAAATAGATCATGGGCTTGTTTCTAGGAGACATACAACCTCCATATTAGATGTAAGATCTGCACAAGGACCAAACTGTGACTCTAATCACTACTTAGTGAAAGTAAATTTTACAGAACGACTGGCTGCTGTTTTGGAATATTCTGTTGAAAAGCAATGGATAAGAATTAAAAAATCTCTCTTATCAACAGCAAATGATACAATTGACAAAGTGAAACTAGAAAGGAATACAGCATTGTTTGATAGTGAATGTAAAGCAGTAATAGATGAGACAAATAAGAACAGATACATTTTATGCTTCAAAGGGAGACTAAATTAACGAGAGAAAAATATTGACAGAGCAGGAAAAAAGCTAATCAAATACTGAAAAGAGAGAAAAAGGAGCATTTGAAAAATATGGTAGAAGTTGTAGAGCAATGAATATGAAAGAAAGATGTTCTATCAAGCAGTAAAACACACGAGCAAAGGATATCACCCAAAAGTAAACTCATGTAAGAACAAAAGTGGCAAATTCATAGGGGAGGGGGTAACATATAATAAAAAGATGGGCAGAATACTTAAACAAACTGCTTAATAAGTAAGTATCCTCAGAGATTGAAGAGCATCTACTACTTCATAGTGCAGAGCAGGATGTACCCATCCCATCCATAGAGGGGGAAACAAAGTGTGAAAAGGCAAAGAAATGACAGGGCACCAGGGGAAAATGGTATATCAGCAGAATTGATAAAAAATGGAGGCTCAGAACTAATGGGAGAACCACACCAACTGGTCTGTAGTATTTGGGAATCAGAGGAGCTTCCAGAAGAGTAGAGAACTGGATTGATTTGCCCAATATTTAAGAAAGGTGATAAGTTGGATAGCAAAAACTATTGGTGCATTATGTTACTGAATGCAGCATATAAAATCTTCACTAGTATTCCTGAAACGAATAAGTATCTATGCCGAAGACATTCTGCAGGAATATCAGTGTAGCTTGAGATTTGGAAGAAGCACCATTGATCAGATATTCGCAGAGAGAAAAACAATGGAGAAGTGCTATGAATACAACGTTGTACTCTTCATTGACTTTCGTCAAGCTTTTGACAGTGTGAATAGGAAAGAAATGACCCATGCGCTGAAAGGTTATGGTATTCCAGATAAGCTGGTTAATTTGGTTGAGATGACACTGAAGGAATCCCAATGTAAAGCCTTTGTTTTGGGTAGAACAAGCAGTGCTTTTAAAGTAATCTCAGGGGTAAGACAAGGAGATGCTCCCTCAGCTGTGCTATTTAACTTAGTTTTACACAAAGCAATGAAAGCACTGAAATTAAGGGGAACTATTGTTTATAAATCCAAACAAGGTTTTGCTCCAATTAAAGCTCTGATAGCAAGAAGTGCGAAGGATTTTAAGGAAATGTTTGCTATAATTGAAGACATCGGGAAAAGAATGGGCCTCAAAGTAAATGAAGATAAGACCAAATACATGAAAATGTCTTCGTCACAGAACAAATGAGAGGTACAAAACCTAGGTAATTATTGGGAATTACAATTTGGAGGGCGTCAGAAAATTTACTTTCCTTGGAGTAATAGTAAATAATGAAAATAAGATTTATGAAAAGATTAATCAAAGGGTAATGCTGATAAGCAAATAAAGGTAACAAGGCTTATTTTACAAATTTACCCCTCCTTAAATCAACTCTTCTGTCCAGGAAAAACTAAATTGAAAATTTATAAAACATTGATTGATAAGACCAGTAGTTACATATGGAGCTGAGACATTGGTCCTATCCAAGCAAGATGAAGAAACACGAAGATTTGAAAGGAAAATAATAAGGAAAATCTATGGGCCAGTTAAGGAAGGAGACACATGGAGAATAAGAATGAACTCTGAAATAAATTAAATATTGGAATAGAAGGATACAGTTAGGCTCTTCAAGTCATTGCGACTGTCATGGTTGGGCCATGTTGAATGGATGGAAGAGTGCAGAATGCCCAAATTGTTAATTAATAGCAAGATGGAAGGGAGTTGGAGGAGAGGAAGACCACGCAAAAGATGACTACAAGATGTTGAAGGGGACCTGAAGACATTGGGGATTGGAAGATTGAGAGAGAAAGAAAAAGGAGAATCGAATTGGGGCATATAACTGAGGAAGCCAATGCCCACATTGGGCTGTAGAGCTGTGGAAGAAGAAAGTCTTATTTAAGGATACTGATAAGTAGCCGAAATTCATTACTCCAGTTTTGAGGCCTTGAGGAGACTAAGAGAGAAATCTACCAGAAAAAGAATACAAAGGCACAGCAACAGAATAAAATGAATTGAAGGGATCAATTGGGGAGTAGTGCATAAGGTATAGCAGCTCATCCCCAAAAGCCAACCTCATCTTCTCGTTGTGTCCCGTTTTCTTGCTTAAGAGGCTCTGGCAAGAGAGTATAACCTGGAATAAAGTAACTCCAGTGCCAACAGCCTCTTAAAAGGGCAGATAAAAATAGGGCACCCATTTGCTTTTGGGATGGGAGTGTCCCTAAATACGGAAGAGCCAGTGTAAGGCCGAAGGGGACGGAAAACCTCCATCCTATCAACAACACTTTTTCCACTGGAAAGCATGATGGAAAGTCAGAAACGGGAAATCACACAATACGACATTAAAAAAACCAAAATCCAAAGTTTTCCAGGAAAAACCCAAGAAGACTGTTGCGGTGAGGACTGAGGAAAAGAAAGTGAAGCATCCGGAAGGCATGAAAGAGATTTGGGAGAGGAGGAAACAAGAAGGTAAGAAACAGTCGCAATTAACGGGAACTATAGATGATCATACGAGGAATAGAATAAGAGCGCTCAAAAATGTAATTGAAATCCCCACAGCTGGTGTAAAACCAACTCGGAGGAAGAGACAGAGCACTGCGATGGACTGGCAAGAACATACAAAGATATACTATCCGGGGGAGCACTTGGGACAGTAGATTACCAACTGTATTAGTAGAAAATAAATCGGCAGAGATAAGAAGAGGTTACACAGTTGTAGGTAACGATCAAAAGTTTTGTATCCTCCGAAAGAGACGGCAACCGAGAATGGTTTTAAACCCATTATCTCCAGTTCAAACTGAGGGCATCATGTTTTACCACAAATATTCTCACACAAGTGAATGCCATGCAGCAACACACCCAGCCCTGAATACATAAATAAAATATTTAAGACGATACTATGAGATATAAATGCATGAGAGAAACGTAAGAACACATAGGAAGAAAACGATTCGTGAGTTTGTAAACGAGTGTATCAATATCTCTTAAATCACATATGTCCAACCCGGAACATTGAGGGGGATCGTCGAGGAACTAAATCTTATCAAATTTGTGACACAAAAGCATGACCGACAAGGATTAACCAATCTCAAACAGCTGCTTTCTTCCGAAGAAATTAACTAACGGGACAGCAATGTAATCCACATTCCACTGCTATCGAAGAGCAGCCGAGTAATCGCTTAGTTTACATTTTCACAGATGTCAACCTCACGGAGCACTCACCTCATCTCCTTTCTGACGAGGTTTTTTCTGTTTAAGAATATTTTTGAAACCTAATTTCCTTAGCTCTTGAATTGCAGCATTTCTCAATACCTCTTTATCACATAAATCTCGAAAAACTTCCATTACCACAAACTACTTAAATTCGTGTCAGACATCACCTGTCAAACACAATTCAGGTTTCGCTCAAGTTTCGGTTATTTCAAATAACTTCACTCTCAGGCACATATATGGATTCTCATTGGCTGACCAGGCTCCACCTTGGCCAATCGTAATACAAGAGACAATTGGTTAAAAAAACAATTGCTATGCGAGAAGCATAACGAGAGTAACATATAACTTGAACTTATGTCGGATCTGTATTTATGACAATTATCACAATAGCATCGTGTTGCTAATCATATTCAATATAGGTGAGAAAAAAATTCTGGCTAGTTTGCATCGTCAATTACTGATTTAGATATTGCGAGTTGTCAGAAAAAGACACTCTGCGCATGTCAAACTAAGTGCATCAAGATGAGAATAATTTATGGCCTTTCTTTAAATTACCCTATATCATTTATGTGAAAAATATAAGATATAAACGATGAGCAACGGCTAATATTAAACGTTCTTCATCTATTCCCAGTGGGATCGCAATTTATAAAAACCCATCCAGCATTCAATTAGTCCTCCAAGCCGATGGAAGGAGGATATAAAAAAAAAGTCGTAAATGGTGTCAAATGACCATCATGGATATTCTAAGTTGTAAGATACAACATTTGAAAAGAATGAAATCAAAATATCCTGAACACACTCGTACAAATTCATGGTTTTCTCTCTCACGCTTTGATTTTCCGTTATATACTAGATGGTTCACCCAATTCAGACAAGACCGTGTGGCCTAATGGATAAGGCGTCGGACTTCGGATCCGAAGATTGCAGGTTCGAGTCCTGTCACGGTCGACAAAATTTTTTTTCTTTTTCTCGTGCGAAATAATTTCAACAATTTTTATAAACTCGTACTGTTTTGTTCTTGTGACATTCTTTTTTCTGTATTCTTTGCGTTCGAGAATCGCTCGAATGTTTTCTTTCACAAATTTCCTTCAGTCGAGAGCAAGCTGCAAATAAGCGCAATTCTTACTTAAATCCATGACGTACGGCAGAAGTGAAATTTTTTTATTAAATTATAGCTGAATTCGAGAAAGGAAGTGGCCATAGTATCATTCTTTCTCTAAACAGCGAAAATTTATAACGGTATTATAATATAATCATTGTAATGGTACTAGAGGGCTCCTATTGAAATTCCACGAGGGAAAAAAATAGACAATAGGGCATAAGGAATCCCCATGATGTGACAAGCAAAATTCACATACCATTAGGGATTCCATCAATAATTAAATAAAGGGTGGGGTGAAAAAAACCCTACTTACGGTACGGTATCTAACGGTGCTGTAGCTGCCTACGTTCTCATATTAATCACATAACCTAAGTCATAAAGGGCTCAGGCAACGTTCCCATTCAAAGCCCATGCTGCGGTTGCCAAGGAAATTATAAAGTTTATATTGTTGAAATAGTGAAAAATAGACAATTTTGCAGCAAAAAACAAATATCAGACAAAATCGCGTGTATTGGAAAATCGAATGTAAGAATAAAAAACGGCACCTTTTTATTAATCCGAAAGTGAAAGTTTCAACCTTATGTCCTCAGTGAAAATATTCACAAAAATTAACAATAACGAGTCGTTAAAATTATCGCTCACTGTTTTTCCTACATTTATGGTCGGCTCTGAATTTTTCAGCCAAAAATGTAAAATGTAAGTCTATATCTTGAGTGCAAGTAATTTAAAAAAGCAAAAGGAGAAACCATGCACCGATTCAGCGGTTTACTTATGGTGCTAAGAGTTAACAATATGAGGTTTAAAAAACCACTTTTAATTATTGCTATTAGGTGGTTTCCGGTCGATTTTATGTTACGACGTGCATTCCTACCAAAATTCAACTTCCTTGGTCTCTTGGAAGTCCTTTAAACAGGAGAGAATATAATAATTCGGTCTGAATCGTTTTTCTGATGCTTTTTTTTTACTTATGCTTTGAATTTTTAGGCAAAAAGTAACGTTTATGTTTTGCTTTCTGGAATATTCTGATGGTCTGTAAGCCCCTACGATCCCGATAAGCCTTTATCGGCTTGTTATCAGGTTTCCTAGGGGCCGAACCAGCAGATCTTGACTGATACACCCATGCCATTTAAGGACGAAACCAACCCAGGCGACCCTTATGAACCCGCGGCCCCAGGATTAAGAAAGCGAGGACTTTACCTCGCTTCTATCGGGTCCGGAATCCATCCTACATAACGAAAATTAGCTTTATAGATTTATGAAAAACCTTCCACTAACCTTCCAAGAGGTTGATGCATTACTAAAATGCCTGAAGCATATGGAAAAATAGCCTAGGCTTTAGACAGTAGACATGGTTAACCCGCGGCCAGCGGAAAACATCTGGCCCGCTTTCAAGTAGCCCTATGGCTACTTCCAGGTCTTCTGCGTATTTTCATATTACATACATCATAGGTTTACCATAGGTCCCCTCCCAAAACACATAAAAGACTGTTATATTTTTTTAGAGTCTAAAAATACGGGAAAGTATTTTATTGAAAAAATATTTAGGCCTCGGAAAAATAACGAGCATGAAGAATACTCAGCAATCATCTACGCTACTTAATCATTTTGTCACCTGACGGAATAATAGAGACTATCATTGAAAGACGCGTTGAATTGAAATATTTGCGAGTTATCGACCAGAAAAAAAACTTAGAGGAAATAAAAATAAAGAATTAATGTATATTAACTAATTAAAACAAGGGTATTACAAATATTTCCCAAGAGTCTTTCAAGGAAGGCTGAATTAAGACTATACGAACCTGCAATAATAATTTGAAAATAAAATCCTAAGAATTGCTTATGAGAACCTTTACCAAGATAGCTTATGGGGAATAACGACCAGCAAAGAATTAAGAGAACTTATCATAAAAGAGATGGAAAATTACAAAGTATTCTTTAATCTCGTTACGACCAATTTTCCATGAAGTACCTAATGTCACCCATAGTTATTCATATCGGAAATTTAATTTATACTACCTAGTCCACTAAACAAAAGAGTTTTCCTATCCTGTCCTCTCACTGCAAAATTTTGCCCGTGAGGATATAGGGCATTTGGGATACGATTAGGATTTGATATAAGATTTAGCGTCTATCTTCTTAAGTCCTCCACCCAAAGGTTGGTTGGCGGCAGTTCTCCATACGCTACGGTCTTTTGCCATTCTTTTCAACTGCACATTAGTGGAGCAGCCTAACACCTTCATTGGTTGTCCCATAAACTCCAACCTAGGCCTGCACCGGCAGTTGGTTCCCTCCACAGTGCCTTCTAAGATGGTGGCCAGCAATGTTTCGTGCCTTAGATGGTGCCCGATCCAGATATTTCTTATCTTTTTCAGTAATTTCAGCAGGCAAGGAGACTGTACTGCCCACCGAATCAATTTATTTATTTTAATGTTTTCCCAGTATACCAAGGGAAAACAATTCCACAATACACAGATTCACAATGAGAAAAAGTCCCAAAACAGTAAATACTTAATCTAAAAACACAAAATACAAAAAGTATACATAAACAATGCCAAGCATCATAACATATTACGACGCATATTACGTATTTACGACTTGTTTCAACGCCTCAGCGTCATCTTCAGGTACAATAAAAAAAGGGTAAAGTTTGTTCCTGAAGATGACGCTGAGGCGCTGAAACGCGTCGTAAATAAATGGTTTCAGTGGGCAGTACAACTTGTGGTCTTTCTTTATTAGGTGCTGTTCAACCACGTCTCGCCGAATACAGTCGAGTTTATTGAACATTAACGTTGTAAGATGCTCATCTAACGTAGTATTGACATTACCTCTATGAGCATTGTCTTACAAGAAAATTATTGTACGTATTTTTGTTCCCATAGTAGAAAATATAATACCTCCAGCATTCAACAGTTGTTGGACCAGAATCATCTTATTTTCCTCGCACGGCGTTTTTTCGTTAGCTCCGACCATAAATGAATCCAGCTGGAAGGACCCAAGGAGCTGAGCTAGCTTTCATAGCTTATCCTATCATTAGCGCCGCTGAATGATAAGAACCAGATCCCAATAACGTATTCATTAATATTAACGTGCATCATCATAAAATGATATTTAGATTATTATTCACTAAAAAAATAATTAAATTAACATTCCCATTTCGTGAAGACAACTCAACTATATTTTTCAGTCCAAAAAGCAAAATTCTAAACGCTAGTTCAGGTAAACGAACGAAAGCGAATTCAGGTATACATGTTTTTGGGGTGGGGGTTTAAACCCTGAAACCTCCCCGTCCGTGCACCACTGCGAATATCTTCTTTAGGGTCCGGTGTTTATCTTGTCAAATATGCATTTCAGTCTTTATTTGGATGTCCTCGTGTGCAATCGAGAGTTCGGGTGCGGAGTGAGTGTTTGGATGTGCGTTCATAAAGTGATATCTCAAGATATCTCAAGTCACGCTGTCTCAAGGAAGTCTCACTTATTTAGAAGAACTGTGTGATGCGTTTGCTTTAAGGATATCCACTAATACGTTAAATCGTATTTTTATAGCAATAGGCAATTTTTACTGTCAATTGGTACCTGAATTTCTCGTTTTTCCAAGAAACTACCCCCAGTAAGTATTAGTTTTTATTTGAATTCTTAAACTATGACGTCAACGAGTGGTGGTGCACATTTTGGAATGACGGAGGAGGTAACATACACGCAAAAATTTGCGTTTATGTATTATCTGGAGTGCTTGATGATTGCGTAGAAGAAAGTGAGGGCTCAGATCGAAACATTGATCGTGAAATTTATGAAGGATATCCGAAAAGAAAACTCACTCGGTTAGTTTATACTGATAGTAATTCTAAAGAAGATGGCATGGACGACATTTTTGTGAAAATTACTGCTGAGCAATGGAAAAAAGTGAATTTTCAAGGATTTTGGAAGAATTTCAGGGTGTGGAAGAAGTAACCAGAGTACCTGATAGCTGTAGTTGCATTTTAGAAGTAGTTAAATTGTTTTTTTTAGGAAAGATCTTTTTGAAATGATGTGAAATGAGACAAATTTATACCACACGGAAACTGAAAGTAGATATTAGCATTCACAGAAAACAAAAAAAGTGGAAAAATATAACAGAAGAGATGAAAAATTTAATGGCAAATGTTGGTAACGCATCATACACGAAATCAGACCATTTCGTTTTGAAAAGAGTTTAGCTGGCTCTAGGCTATAGAGAACTTCCAGCTCCACCACCGAAGTTTCCCTTAAACATTGAACTCGCCAGTGAATAGCAGTTGGATGCGAGACTCGGATGAAAAATAACTATCGTACATCTTTCTGTTTATAGAGTTGAAAATCGAATATCGTCGCATTCATGGAATTCGATTGGCTCTTTTCAAAGATGTACGATTTTATGTTTGCTGAATATTATTCGATATTCAGTACTGAAATAAGCAATTCCGTGTAATTTCGGCCTTAAGTAAGGTAACCAGGTTTCTGAGCCGCTTAAGGAAGTTTGAACGAGTGATTTTTCCCATAACAAAGACCAAATTCAAGATTCCACAGATTTATTTATTTGACACGACGCGTTTCACCACACTGTGGCATAATCATGTCACACATGACATGATTATGCCACAGTGTGGTGAAACGCGTCGTGTCAAATAAATAAATCTGTGGAAGATTACCAAGTGTCTTTATTCATTATGAATATCGAGAACTTCCACCATATCCAGCCTGAAACAGTGGTATTTACCACATTCAAATTTTATTTTTCAATTTTAGCAACTCCAAGAAGCATGAAGTAAATATTTTAACATAACTGAAGCAAAACTTTCAAATTAATTAAATTTTCAGTAATTAACTAAATACACGTTAATAAGATTTAACCTTGACTAATTTTTTTTCGCGCTGTGCGCTGAAAACGCCTTCACAACCGAAGATGATCTTGCGATTCTGTAAACACTACTTCAGTGAGTAATTGATTTATTTTTAAAACAGATGATAAATAATACAAACTATACATTGCTAAATTTCTGACGAGATATATGCGCTAGGAATTCCTCATTTTCTTAAATAATATCTCACTGGAGTATACATACCCGTACCATTTTCCATGGAATATGACTGGTATTTTTGGCCAAATGTCTCGAAAATTATGATGGTAAATGGGTGATAATTTGTTATCATTGGAAAGATGAGATCTTTTTCTTTATAATCATGCCAAATTATCGAACTTTATATGAAGTGCTATGAACTCAAGCTCAAAAAACCTTCACCAGGACAAAGTGTTGGTTTTCCTGGAGCATAGGCAATGTTACAGACATATTTCTCAGATGAAATTAGGCGTTGGAGAACTTGTCACACCATGAGTCCTACACCACTAATCTTATTCTAGCCTCGGATGGTGAAAATTTCCTGAGAGCTTAAGGTATTATAAAAATCGTTTATTGATTCAATAGAATAAAATATTATATATCATTCAAATCTAAAATAAAAGTTTTTATATGCATAAATATAAGACCACGCAATTTAGACGGACGAACACCTGTAGAACAACATATGCATGAGATTATTAAAATTATATGGAAAGAAGAGAAAATGCCTGAAGACTGGAACATGGGAATCATACATCCTGTCCACAAGAAATGTGATAAATCTAAATGTGAGAACTACAGGCCAATAACACTACTTAGTATAGCATACAAAGTTTTTAGCAATATTCGAGCTTTAAGACTCGAACCGTCCATTGAACAAAAAGTTGGAGATTATCAATGTGGTTTTTGGAAGAATCGTATTACCACTGATCAGATTTTTATGATGAGAAAAATATAAGAGAAGTGTTATGAACACAACATAGAAGTACATAGCCTATTTATAGATTGCAAGCAGGCTTTTGATTCTGTCAAAAGGAGTGCACTATATGACGTCATGAAAGAATTTCACATGCCCTCTAAATTAATAAACTTCATTAAAATGACACTAGAGAATACTGAAAGAAAAAGTTAAAGTGAATGGAGAACTATCATCTCAGTTTGAAGTCAAAAGAGGAGTCAAACAAGGAGATGCATTATCATCAATGTTATTCATATTGGCTTTGGAGAAAGTAATGAGACAGCTCCCAGTAAATCCTGGAGGAACAATAATGAACCGACAAACCCAATGTGTTGCCTACACTGATGACTTGGCTGTAGTCTCAAGAAACAAACACTCAATGGAAGAGATTTTTATTTCTATTGAAGCCGCATCAAAAACACTGGGATTAAAAATTAATGAAGATAAAACTAAATACTTGAAAATGGAAAGAAATCAAGAAAAAACTAGAGAACCAACAATGAAAATTAACAACAAACATTTTCAAAGAGTGGAAAGCTTCAGATATCTGGGATCCTTGACAACCGCATAAAATCAGATTTCCCTTGAAATTCAACACAGGTTACACAAAGGTAATAAATGCTATTATGCACTGCAGCCTATTTTCAGGTCAAGAAATATTTCAAGAAACACCAAAATAATCATATACAAGACAGTGCTAAGACCTGTTGTCCTCTATTCCTCTGAAACATGGACACTAACAGTTACACAAGAAAAAATAATCATAAGATGGGAAAGAAAGATTTTCAGAAGAATATACGGTGCCGTGATAGATGCAGGAATATGGAGAATAAGAACAAATGTTGAAGTCTATGAACAATGTGGTGAACCAGAAATCATATCAGTTAAAAAGCAAGGAAGACTTCGTTGGGCTGGTCATGTACAACGCATGGATGAAAGCAGGGCAGTCTAAAAGGTTTTCAATGGCACTCCAGGAGGGAGGAGAAGCAGAGGAATACCACGAAAGCGGTGGCTTAATGACTTAGAGACCGACTTGAGAAGACTGTGAGTCAGGAGATGGAGGCGTGTTGCGGAAGATAGAGAAGAATGGGGGCAGATCATTCTGAAGGCCAGAGCCCTACATGAGCTGTAGCGCCAATGATGATGATGAATTTAGACGGATCATCTATTATATCCACTTTGATGACTTATAAAAATAAGATGGTTCTAATGCTGTTATGAATCGGTGTATAATTCCGTCCATGTTTGGTATATCCCTTCGGTAAATTTTCTTCGTCCTCACATATATAGGAAAGATTCCCGCCTACGTATATACTTTTCAAAACCTTTCTGGACATCGGGAAAAACAACCTACCACCCGGTGGTAGTGGTAGTGTCCCGGCCAAACCGGTACTCATGATCACCTCATCTTTTGGGATACCTGAGCTTCAAATTGTAAAAATCAACTTTCTAGTTCTAATGCTAAAGCAAATAAATCATTTATTTACTATTAAATTTTTATGACTTAAGTTATTTGTATACAGCTGTTTTTATGATGCACTGTAAATGATCAAGAGTTTTTGGAACATTATTTAGTTACAATTGGCAACTGCTGACCAGCCGAAAAGTGCGGCTTAGCAGGACCAAAAATGATTTATGTTTTATGAGACTATTATTTGCTCCCAAATGTTTATAAATGATAATTTAAAACTGAGAAATATTTTTAAAACAATTTTTTTCAATTCATAAGATAATTTTACACTCTGTACTGTGGAATGTATGTAATGTAATGTACCTAATGTTGGTGAAGTCTATTCGGGTTCCCCACCGGGTCACACTGTGCATTTCTGCCGAAGTTTCGATGTACGAGTCGTCCATCGTCTTCGTTTGCCAGAGTTACCTGGCGGGGAACCCGAATAGACTTCACCAACATTATACACCGGGAAAGCATCCGATCTTTCTAATGTATGCTATGAATGCTTGTACGCGTATTTCCGATTCTTTTCTATTTAGAAATTTATAAAAAAAATTATTATAAGAAATAAATATATATAGACTTCTAATCATGAAATTTTTTAAATTATATTCGTTTCTGAATGGCGTTGGAGCGAGAAAAGGGCGGAGTATGGGCGAGGGAGAAGTTGGTAAGCAAGGGAAGTTTAATTTTTCACATCAGGACGCCCCGAAACGTGGGCGTTTTCGGTTAGCGAGAAGAAGTTCAAAAGGGAAGAGGGTGACATTTTTGACGCGCCACGTCCTCGAGCGAGGCGTGAAATATCTCGCACACATACCTCGCGACGCTCGCAAAAATAAAGAAAGATGGGGGTTGGGGATGTCGTCGAATTCGCTGGCACAAAAAAATATACATGCACATACATTTTTCTAACGCTCTCTCGCCTTTCTCCCTACACCCTTGAAAAAAAAACACTTAAACCTCCCCTACCTCGACACCTTCCTTTTACACACCCACGTATTCTCGTGCAGGGGGAATCACATAGTCTGGGCACTGCTCTTCACGCTACACTTTAAAATAAACCCCTTACCGCTTGCATACATCCCGTTCGCGATAAAAAAAGTGAAATCGTGTACCCGTAACTGGGCGCTCATTTATTTTCGTGATTCACTTTTTTTTCTATCGCCATGCCATAATCGTCCTCGAGCCCCTCCCCCCCATCCCTCTGAAGGTGTGACGCTAGCGATGGCCTAATTGACGGCGCGAAATTGCAAAAGCAACGCGTGACCTTAGGCATGATAGCGTGCGTGAATGGTGCACGCATTAAATCGACCTGTACGACACGAAAGTGGCGGACCATGCCTTAAGTCAGCGACCCGAAATGCAAACGGAAGCATGGGTTTGAGCCGTGCATACGTAAATGCTAATGGAGGCATGCACAAGGATTTGCTCTTGCCATGCGGTATGCTTATTTTAATTAATTAGTCATTTTGGGAAGAAAGCGACAGCTGAAATCTATTGAGCAAATGTGAGTGTGTAGGTTGGTATGTTGAAATATACGTACATATAGTGGTGGGGAATCATGGTGGCAGTCGCCTGCAGGAAGCGTGACGCAAAGGAGGGGAAGGCTCGTGTGGAAGTGGTCGAACAAGGAGAGGAGGTAGAGGATATTTATATGGTTGGCGTAGACTCCGAGATATACATGCCGTAACACTACCCCCTCCACTTTTATTTAGTAGGCCTACGAAAAACGCGGGAAATGCGCTTCCTGTGTATGTCTTACGGCAAGGTTCAACAAAGTTAGGCAATTATTTCTCGTCATATGCGCATTTCAAGGGCCACTTTAGTTTAATAAAAAATATTTATGCACTAGGAAAAGCATTAGTCTTATTTTAGCAGGATTTTTTAAGACAATTATTATTCGAAAACGAAAAGAAAAACTGTCGGCGCGAATTTTAATTATACTGAGATTGCGGTACATATATTTCCCTCACATTCAATTGATCGACAAACACGACCTGAAACAAAATAGGGTAGATTAAGGAGACAATTTGATTCAATGTTATGTAGATAATAAAAGCACAAACGGATACTAATTACTAAATTTGGTTCTGAGGGTCATGCGATGTACCAGATGGAAAATGCAGACAAAAGCAAGATGAAGCTATATGCCACTCATCCCAAAAAACTATCATATTTAATACTTAGACAGTGCAACCAACAGCATAAGAATCGTTAACATAGTATCATGAACGGTTAACTAGGTATTATTCGATTCATTGTGTCTCGCACTCCAACCCCAAAAATGAAACGTATACTCTGGCCATTAGTTCAATCTTGAAACCGATCCTAATTACGACTAAACATTGTGATAACCCCATAGTACTCCAGGCGATAACAACATAAATGAAATCTCAGTGCATGAATACCACCAAGACAATGATTCATGATTTTTACATAATTTAGGAAAACATGTCAATACAAATCAGAACCTCGCACGCTCCCCCGGCCGCTTGACGCAGGCCAAAAAGCATAAAGCAAAACCGGTAACCGGGAGAGTGCGACGTAAATGAGCATGCAAACATGCAGAACAATGCTATAGACATATCTAGTGGTTAATATTACTGATACTGTTAATCTATGAATGCTATGAGATGCTACTTCATACAGAGAACAAAATAAAATATGAATACCTTAAAATACTTCGGTTTCAGTCCAGCACAAAATTGCTATGGGAAAACACACGTCCTTTGTAAAAGGGGTATTTAGATTGGAAGGAATTCATCTAGCCAAAGGTGAAATAACACCATTGTAAGAGCAAGCAAAAGGCATTAAGTAACTCACATCCTTAACTCGCAGGTCTACCTTTGCATAAGTAAGTCAAACTGTCTCATTAAATTAATCTTGGTTTTCGAATCAACGTCAAATCCGGTTAAAAGTAAACAAATGGTGTTGAAATTTGCAAAGAAATAATTACTTATTGCTGTGGTAAGGTAATTTGGGTGAGGTATCACTTTCCATTAATTCAACGAACTTGGTCTTATTATGATGAAAAAATGTCCTCTTTCCAATGATTAAAACATATCTGTTTCATACCGAACTACTTTTCCTATTGACCTAAAAAAAAGCCGTTGGAAAAGCCTAAAATTGGAAGCCGTTTTTCACGGGATGTGTAACGTTGGCCGGAGACAGTGTTTGAAAACAAATGCTATTTTTACGCACATATCACGTCAGAAATGTGATGTGGTGTGTAGGTGTGGATGTGATGTGGTGTGTAGTTCATATGCTTTCTCAATCATAAAAAAATATACTTGTTCACCATAGTAGTATCGTAGTAGTATAAAATATCGTAGAAGTAAATAGTCATATCGTAGTACATAGTATAAAAAAGTTACCAAGTCTTCGGTTGTGAAGGCGTTTTAATCGAACTTTGAGTAAAAAATCATTATTACTATTAAAGTAGTATACCGGTTAAAGGTAGGTTTTTATTGAAAGTCAGAGAAAATCCTCCAGATTTTTACTCCTGCAGGACCCTATCTACCTCTAGTATTTATCTCTTCATCTCCTCGTACATCATCTTCTTCATCCCGTCCATAAAACCTATTTTCTTTCTTCCCCTTCCTCACTTACCCAACAACCTTCCCTCTATCACGGATTTAAACAAACCATTGCCCCTTATTGCAGCCACCTACCCTGCATCCCCCTAATCTCATCCACAAGTTTCCTCTCTTCACTAAATATTTCTAGCACATCCTCATTTGTGTTACTTTCCGTCAACCGCACCTTCTCTATCCTCTTCCACACTCATATCACGAATGCCTGCATGCAGGAATTCGTGATGTGAGTGTGGAAGAAAGGAAGTGGATGTGAGTGTGAAGGAAAGGAGGACGAGAATAGGCTTCAGCCTATTCTCGTCCTCCTTTCCCAGAGCCCATGTTTCTACTCTACGCCATATTACTCCGTATCAAGCTGTTCACTAGCCTCTACTTTATATCCTCACCCAAGGCCCCCGTCATCAGCTCCCTTCTATTACGAAACGCTTCCTTCGTCAAACCTATTCTCCTCCCAATGTCTTTGCTACCATGTCCATTTTCTTCTAGCGTACTACCCAAGTAATTAAAATGACCTACTTACTTCAGTTTGTACCCTCCTCCTTTTACGCCCAGCCTAACTTTCTTTATCCTAGATAATCTCATTACTTTTGTTTTATTATGACTGATTATCATTCAGTATTTCCCGTAGTGAAATTATATTGCATCTAGGCTCTACAGCTTGTAATTCCTTCGAAGACCAACTAACCAACGCCTAGTCGTCCGCGAATCTAGCCGACTTCATTAGCTGGCTTCCTACTTTGGTTCACACGTCTAGATCTTCCCATGCCTCTCTTACCATTTCCTCAGCATAGATAAGAGCAAAGGTGACAACGGACACCCTTGCTTTACCCCACGACCTATAACTGCCCATCCCGATTCACCGTCAGCCACTCTGACCTGTAACATCTGGGCCGTATGTTAGTTTCAGATAAGTCTCCTATTTCGTCAATCTATTCCCATTTTCACTATTATATGATTTAGTTTTCCCAAATTACTAAGTAAAAAATTGGTCAAGTAAAATCGTCAGGCATGTATAATTAGTTATTTACTGAAAAGTTCAGTAGGTAATTTAAAACAGAGTCTTTGCGTCGTTAACTTTACAGTATAATCTTCGTGCTTCTTGAATCTGTTTAAGTTTTAAAATAAATTTGAATACGGTCTCCATTATGAATAAAGAAAAATCTCGCTCAAACGTCCTTAAAAGCTATTGACCCGAGATATTTCTTTGTCAACGAATGTTGGCCGCTGTTTTTACCAGTAATTATCATCAACCATAATATTTTCTCGACGATACATTAAAAAGGATGAATAATCATGCGACAAAGAGCACTTTGGAGCGGTCAAAAGATTGCAAGCAATAGGTTCTTCCGGAAAATACTCCATTAAAAGAATATTAAGTCGGCAACGGATATTCACTGTAATGAAGCCCTCGCAATTTTCTCGGAAAATCTTTTGCATTTGCAAAACCCCTGTAAAAATGTCGATTTCGTGGATAATGCTCGTTTTTCAACAAGGAGGACACACCAGAGCGTTGGCTTCAGCCTCAATTATTAGCGACATTTACGGACATTTACTGCAACAAACGCGAAGCGACATTTTTGCGACTTCACGTACCAGGACCCCTAAAAATGGATCGGGAATTACGATGCTATATCGTCTTTGTTTTTAAAAATTCGTCTCCTTTACTCCCTTTTCACTCATCCAATGCTGGGATGGAGGAAACAGCTACTACAAATGAATGAATCAGATAATGGGATGGAGAGGGAGGGAACAGTTTACTATTCTGGAAATTATTCAACCGAAACAAGGGCATGCCTTGGTGATCTGAGAAACTTTATTGAAGGGCGGACATTTTATTTCCCCTCTTTGCCACGGCGGCACTGCAAGCACAATCGCTTGGCGGAGGGTGAGGTACAGAAAGCACAAACATCCTCCGAAAATGAAAGCGCCAGTGCGACTGCTGGGTGATACATAAAGGCGAACAGAACTGTTTTAAGCTTTTTTAAAGCCATTTTCAAGAGAGCCATGAAACGAGCCTTGGTTTTGACACTCATTGGTTCCAATTAACGCGCAAATTGATGAACGCGAGCGCTCTCTCACTGTCTTTTTTTTTTAGAGTCGTACGGAAACTGCGCTTCCGACTACACGTTCGGAAGAACAATATGGCGCCCCGTCTCCTGGCGAAGAGACAATCGAAGGGAGCTTTAACGAAGATGAAGTCAATACAATGAACAGAATATGTGTTTTGGCACACTTTCGGACATTTGAACCCTAATTTGTATGTTGTAATAGTCGAGATATTGTTATGCAATTAAATGTTTTATTATTGGCTCATAATTAAATGGCCTAAATGGCATTACTAAATATAGCCCATAATTAAAATTTTGACACTTATACAGCTATTTTAGTAGAGAATTTAATAAATTTGTATGCATCCATTCCAAAGTAGAGGACTGAAAGTATGAAGTGTTCATGTAATTATTTCTTCATATCTGTCCAAACTCTGATTTATTTGCATTGTACAATATCTCATTAAATTTGGTCTACACCGCATAGGTATCGTTAGTAATAGGTACATAATGGGTAAATGATGGTACCCTAATAATGGCATTTTATTTTGGTGACATAATTTTGCCTGCTACATTTTAAATGAGAATATTCAAATCAGTTCTTTACCCTTTTTCATTCTTATTAAATGCAAGGCCATGGCATTACGATCCAGATTTGATTCTTTATTTGTCTCCTTTGTCGCCTACTCTATCCTTTCCGGCATTTTTTATGGTCGATTAAGAGTCCTCGATCTAAGTCACTTCAGTCTTAGCATTAAGTTTATATATTAATGTATTCAATTCCTTGGTTGTATTTTAAGTGGGAATATTTTCAGTTTTCTTCATCCTTGCATGAAAATCGCCCCTCGACGATTCCTGGAGCATAGTGATACGTACAGTGAATCTATTGAAGCCTTGTTACTCGATGTACGAACCCGTAAGAGTTCATGCAAGAATGCATTTCCCAGTAAAAAATTCATCGTGTTACAACAACTTGGGCATGCATGAATTCATGGCCAGGAAATGGCTCCTGTTCTTATTTCGTTCATTTATGCATTCGCACATGAACTTGCACGAGTTCATGCATTGTGTAACCAAGCCTTTAAATGAAAATTTCCGCTGGAAAAAGCTTATCTTAAATATGACAGACGCCTAAAAAATTACTGAAATGCAATGGATACTTTTCCATGTTTATGCGTGACTCCTAAGTTTCACCTATTGATACAAGAGTTCATACATATCGGCAGCGTCAACATCTGAAAAAACGCGTGCATACATTTGAGTATTATCCACGGCTGCAAACGATTCCCAAGTTTCCCCTTTCGATGAAAAAAATTCATACTCCATCCAGATCGCAACCGAGACGGAAATGCTGATTGAATGAGGAAGATTAGTGAGTTTCGTCGGGAGAATGAAACAGGACGGGCATTTTGAGTTCAGGTACTTCACACATGACGGTTTCCGGTGTGGAAACGGCTCTGAGTTCGGGAACATCGAAAATACTGACAAACGCACTTAACTACAGCGAACAAATGAGGGTCTTCGGCGTTTCCATCCACCATTTCCATGAAAAAGCTTTTTAGCGTGTGATGGCGCGCGGGAGTGAAACTACCCCCAATGCTCGAAGATGAATACGGAAAAAGCGCTGTAAAGGTTTCTGTGGGCTGTTGTGGAAGCTCGAAGTCATTCGGTCGTGTCCCATCGAATCACAAGCGATTCTATTCTCATGGAGAAATCTGAGTTCATTTATTCGCATCAATTCAATTTTTTTTTACCTTTCGGGAACTGAAAAATCCGATGAGGCCATTCCTATTACTCAATCCGTCGCAACCCAATAATATCTTATTTTGATCGATCGTTCACCATCCAATACGGTTTAATCTCCGTCGATCAATTGGAACTCCCGGCTTTTTCAGGGTGCCCAGAAATATCCCTATTTTTTAAAAATAAGCCCTCCGAACCAAATACGAGTTGAGTGAATATCTTCTTGAATAAAGCAGGGCTGATGCTAATAAGATTCTCAACTAATTAATGGAAATATGAACCTAGGATTCTATGCCCACTCTAGTTGACACGTTAATCGATAAAAAAGTGTAAAGTAGTCTTCACTTCAGATAAAGCACGCTATTTATAACACTAATGAGATTGTCATGCAAGGAGCTGGCTAGATTCCCTGCGATTCTTGTCCACTTAATTAAAAAACATCACCCATTCCAGCCTACACCAACTAATATTTATTTACATATTTGCATTGAGGTTTGGTAACTAAGTAGGCATTCTATTGGATTATTTTTAGCTGAATTACATCCATTATCAGTTTTAATTCGAATGTTGTGCATACATACATTTTAAGAGATTATTCTTGCTATTAATTTTCTTAAACTTCAATTTATTTGTCATTTTTCCAACCGGAGTTATTTCCTCAAATACAAGTTTGACTATCGCATTAACAAAAATTGACAAGACATATGATTCTTAAACAATTCATCAAGTATCAAATTGCAGGGGGTAGGGTAAAGGAGAAACCATTTGAATTTTCAGAGGAAGAGTTAAAAGTCAACCTCCCTTATAGGAACATTGCATCTTCACTAGGATCCTCTAGGACTGGTTCCCTGAAATATCTCCAAGCACCGCCTTTCAGGTTTACTCAATGCTCTCAGCCTGCGTTACTTCTGTCGATGCAATGATAATTTTTTTTCTGCGCCGGGGTGAATATTTGTCCGGGTCACAATGGCCTTTTAAACCCTCTTTGAAGAAAGGGAAGACGACATCGACAGAGATGGCATCGGACCAGGTATCCTAGAGAGTGAAATCGAAAGAGCTCTACAAGACATGAAAAGGAATAAGGCGGTGGGAATAGGTGACATACATACAGAGTTATTAAAGAGCATGGGGAAGATCGGAAGGGGAAAACTTTTTGCGCTTATTCGTAGGATTTATGAGGATGGAGTGTGGCCGGAAGACTTCGCGAAGACTGTACTAATTCCTATACTGAAGAAGAGCAAAGCAGAAACATGCGAAGACTATAGGACAATAAGCTTAATATCCCACGCGGCCAAAGTAGTTCTGAGAATTATAAACAGAAGGCTAGAGAAGAAGGCAAGTGAATATCTGGGTGACGACCAGTTCGGATTTAGGAGAGGGACGGGAACGCGAGACGCTATAGCGGTGATGAGGACGCTAATAGAAAGAAACCTGGAGTATGGGCAGGATGTTCTTGCATGCTTCGTAGATTTCGAGAAGGCGTTTCATCGGGTGGACTGGACGAAATTAATGGGAGTGTTGAAGAAATTAGGGGTCGATTGGAGGGACAGGCGTCTGATTCGTAATTTTTATACGAACCAGACGGCGCAGGTTAGGGTAGCCGATGCAGAATCGGGATGGGCCGCGATAGGACGGGGAGTGCGGCAGGGGTGCCCACTATCGCCGCTGCTTTTTAAAGTGTACTCATAAGAAATGGTAAGGGAGGCATGGGGGGAAGAGGAGGTAGAAATAAAGGTAGGAGGTGAGCTGATAAAATCAGAGAGATTTGCAAATGAACAAGCATTGGTTAGTCAGTCTGCCAAGGGGTTACAGTCAATGGTGAATGCGTTAGAGGTGAAGTGCGTAAAGTATGGGATGAAGATCAACCACAAGAAAACGAAAGTGATGAGATTTTCTAGAAGTAAGAAAGCGAGGCTGAATATAAGGGTGGAAGGGTAGAAGAGAGAGCAGGTCGAGCAGTTTATGTATCTGGGTAGTATTTTATAGGAGAATGGGTTTAGTGGTAAGGATATCAGATGCAGAATGGCCGTGGCTAAAGAAGCATTTTCTAAGAGAAGGGAATTGATGGGAGGAGGGTCTGAGAAGAGACGTAAAGAAAAGGCTGGTGAAAACTCTGATATGGAGCGTGGTCGGAAACTTGGTCATTGCGAAGAGAGGATGTGCGTAGACTTGAGGCGTCTGAGATGTGGGTTTGGAGAAGGATGGAGAAGGTGAACTGGCTGGCGAGGAAGACGAACGAGGAGTTATTGGATATGGTTGGAGAGGAGAGGAAGCTTGTGGCAGAGGTGCGGAGAAGGTAGGAGAGATGGATGGAGGAGGTTTTGAGAGGAGAGGGCATGTTGAAGAGAGTGATAGAGGGGAGAACACTGGGGAAGCGTGGGAGAGGAAGGAAGATGATGGGAATTCTGGACGAAATAAGAGGAAATAGAAGATATGAAGAATTGAAGAGGGATCTAGTGGCGGCACATCCTTAGAAGGGAAAGCGAGACAATGTGTATGAAATTGGGATGTAGAATGGGGACTGTCCAAGAAACTACCATTCAGTTGGTAGAATACTTTAACGAAAATGACCTCCATCCTCTTAGTCCCCCTCCATTACACTATGCACCACCCTAACAGTCTGACGACAATCCCCGCGATTCCCCCCATACATCCCGGATCCCGCAGTCATTCTCCGAAGTGCTTCGTATAACGAGAGGCGCCGCCCTGCCCCGCCCTCCGCCATTTTGACCGAAACAAAAGAAGAACGAAATGCGACGCGTGCACCTTCTCGCTTCCGTGGAGCTTCCCCAGAGCCGTCGCCTCGCCATTGTTGCTCTCGACGAGGGCTCCCTCCGACCCTCGATTGTCAGGATTCGCGTACGTACGTATATATGTCTCTCCCCCAAGCCCTTCCTCTCTGCACCTTTCCGAGCCACCATGCCGGACAATGCCAACCCCCTCCCCCACCGTCGCCAACCAATCGCCGGATTCCTTGCTCCGTCGGTGTTTGTTTTTACACCTGCTCTCAGAAAATGGGACGTAATTATCGCGAAGCCTTCACTCGGAAATATCCACTCCATTCAGTGCCGAGCCCAGTCAACTCCCCGACCTCTGGGAGAGTCTTTTCAGACCCAAAACATCCGAATGTCGACGTGGATTATTTGCCGTCGGCCGATGAACCGAGAATGGAATGGTATTTACGTATTCCTAACGACTGAGGCGACCGCCTTTTCCTCCTTCCATTCGGCTTAATTTTTTTCTCTTTTTTTGTCAATTTTTTAGCAGCAGTCACTGGAGATATCAATGGAAGCGGAGGATTGGGTCTAGTTTGTGTAACTACGTCCCCATCACTCCCTCCTTAGGTTCGCAAACTCTTGGATACATTCGGGTATTCCCTCTAAAGACTCCCATGTTGTGCAACGATTTCACAGCTCTAGTTTGCCATTAATTCCATTCACCATTGATCAGAATACAGTTAACGGTTATTTCTCGAACAAAATAGAGACCAACACGATCGAATTATTCCTACTCGATGACAACAGCTATCGTATAGCTTCCGACTGCTTATTAGATTAAGATAATGCTATTCGCTGTTCACAATGCACACTGATTCAGGCGAATAAAAAATTATGCATTTAAAATCTGCTAACACTGTTGATGCTTTAAAATGGTGCATGACAGGAAAATTAAACAAAGTAGAACCATGCAGAATAAAAAAAAACAAAATGCTCATTACTAGAGGTGGTGTTTTATGGCATTTATAATTTAAAAATTTAGCTTTATGAATATATTAAAAATTATGGATATAGAATTTTGTAAAAAATTGGTGGGAATAGAAAAATTATGATTTCCCAGGTGGTCACCAAACCAGCGCATAGTGGGCTGAAATAAAAAAAAAGCTGGCCAAAATTCAAAAAGTTCTTTTTTAGTCTGGAAGTTGAAACTTTGCCGGGTTACTCCCAATTGACTGTGGCATGTGATGTCACGTTCCATTTTCCATAGTTTTTACTTGTTAACAATTAGCAGTGGCTCAAATTTCAACAATATTCGTGTTTCAACAATTTTCAAAAACAACAACTCCCTTCTTCGATTTTCTACGAAATCCTCCAATTTAAAACTATTACAGAAATCCTTGAAATTAACATAAAGAATAGCAATCTGTTTTATTCTACCAATTTATTAAAATTAAATGTAAGTATTATGTCATTTGCAGTATATTTGAGTTTGATATAAAACAAAATGGCGCACGATGCTTTTAACCATATTTTTAAGTTAAGGCAAGAAAAAAGTTAAGTTGTACACCGATATACACCGAGTTATTCATACACAACATTGTTAAAAGCTTTTAAAATGTGATTCCGAAGAGTTTTTTGCGTCCGTTTGCGTTCCCGAATGCAAGATCGAATTTCCGATGACGCGGTGGAGTCGGCTCTACCCGTCGAGGGCCGAGAGCGGCAGGGACGCGGAGAGTTAGTTGATACGCTTCTGACTAATAGTGGTTGCAATGGCGGCTTGGAATTATAAAACTTTTAAAAAGAACCTCTACAGATGTTGTAACAAAATAAATACGGGAAAACCCCGGATTATTTACGCTTACGAGTCGCCACAAGACTACTACTGGCGTCGTTGGACATGAAAATAAAACTAACATTATGGTTGCATACTCTTCTTCATGGAAGAGGTTTTTACTTCCTACATAGAAATTGTGTTAGTTAGCTTTATTTGCCCGAATTCAATTTTATTTATTGAAAATTGAAATCACATGCTATTTTGTTTATACTCCTCTGAGACAAATACCATTAACGCATGCCTTTTGATTTAAAGTGGATACTGGACATTTTTCTGACGGGTGTAAAACCATTTATTCAAATATTAAGGACTTTTTTCTTGCACAGGACAGGGTCATAAAATCACCCTTTTCGCGGGGCCTTCACGCGACGCCGTTCACCTTCTTAGTTAAGGGGTGGCATGGTACATGCATGGTATTTTTATTTTATGAACACATTTTGTATATCGGCTACTAATAGCTTGCAGAAGCATTTTTTTGACATTTGGTGAATATAACCGGCAAAGACCACACGCATCTTTTAAGACGGCCAAAACAGACTAGCGTAGAGATGTGGCTTGAAAGGTTAATGTTAGCATCTGCATTATTTGCGAAAAAAAACTAGCCTAAATGTGTGCCACCAAGGCTTACATCTACACATAAGCGTAAACTATCCGGGGTTTTCCCGTAATTCTTTTGTTATAACATCTGTAGAGGTAGAGGTAGAGGCTAGATACAGAGGCTCAAACACGACCAAATTTCCAAAAAAGCGCCCGCTCTCATTTTTCTTCGAAAATCTTAAAAGTTGAGCAGATATAGGAGTAATGGGCAGATTCATATGAAATAAAAAACATTACCATTTGTAAACAGGGTACGCTACCTATTCTATGCATAACTGTCAGACCTTTTTGACTATATTTGAGTGCTATTACGTCACAAAATAACGGACCCTTTTTTAAGACAACATTTTACATAAAGTAGACATTATAATCCTTATTCGGAAAATGGACTCTGGGATACTACCTCAGAGTATAAATTAATCATGTTTCAAGATTATTCCGTAAAAATATTTGAAAAACGTTTGCGACGCCGAGAATAAACTCGATTTTTCGATCGCGCGTCGCGGGCCGGCTCCGCGCAGCGGGATCTGGAAATACAGTGACTCCGTTGGATTGTTCAAGTTGTGTGGACATTAACTCGAATTCAAATTTTTCAGGCTATGAATGTTGTCACTGATTTTTCATGATTCTAAGATGAAGATTTTGCGAGGATATTGGATCGAGAGAATGGATCAATGCACGCGTAACTGCGGTACATTTGTTTTTCTTTGGATAATTTTCGGAATCATGCTGCAAATTATGAACGTCTTTTAACTCTTGACAAATAATGCGGGTTCTCGGGGTACCATGTTCTGTACCATGCATATTTTCCATTGAAGGCAACATTTGGGTTTCCCTTCACCCTTTCCTCCCCCACCCAGAACAACATCGTCCGCCTTTACTCCCCGAGGAGGGTGGCGCGAAAAGGAACGTTTTATGACACCGGGCTGCCGGTGACGGTATTGAGCGGATATTTCCAGTGGCGCCCTTCCTTTTATGAATGCATATTGATAGGCCGTTATAGTTTGGTTTTGGTGAAGTAATTTTGTGCCTGTGCTCTCGTGAGTTCGGAAAAACCATAGTTATTTGTTACCCTAGTTATTTGGCTCGTGAAATACTGACATATTTCCTACTCCAGTTCCCTGTGGTACTTGTATAGCGTCAAAAATCATTCCTGATAGCGTATACAGTTAAAAATAACTTGTTGATTATAAATTACCTTACTTGTATAGCGTCAAAAATCATACCTGTTAGCGTTTTTAGTTAAAAATAACTTCTTGTGTTTTAATTACCTTACTTGTATAGCGTCAAAAATCATACCTGTTAGCGTTTTTAGTTAAAAATAACTTGTTGTGTTTTAATTATCGTACTTGTATAGCGTCAAAAATCATTCCTGATAGCTAGGGATAGGAAAATTTCGCGATCGCGGATTTCGCGAATTTAGGGAAAAATGTCCTAGGAGTGGTAGTTAGTTACAACATACTCCATACCTACTGGGGAAATGACTTTTGAACTCGCGAAATGTCGCGAATTGTGCCCCAATACGCGAATTTTCATTATTTGTGAGAAAATGGTTGAAGCACATTTCAAACGCAAGAAAAACATTAAAATTGCAAGCAAATGTTCTCAATTCGATTTAAACGAACTCGCGTGCAAATATTCCTGAGGTATGCGGAAGTTTGCAGTTCATCGTAGCATAATCAGTGTTACGATAACAATCGCGGGAGGATGACATCGGGAGCTTTCGATTTACGGCGCTAACCGGCAATACGCAGCTCGTCACGCCTTTTCTTGGGATTTCCTAGAGGCTGGCGACCGGCCTCTCCGCATGTGTCCCACCCTTAGCGTAGACCTAGATTTTGGCCATTTCCGTCAAATGACTGACTGTTTATTTTCCAGTGACAACTGTTAAGTATCCTAGTTTTATTCCTGGTTTCTGTGCTTTCAAGTGATTTTGACGAGTTATTGAGATGCCGAATGCAAAATTAAGCGCAAGAGACTGGGCTTTCTAGTATCAAAAAGATGGATTTTATTGTATCGATAAAAGTACGGTCATGTACATATTCTACAATTGTCAGGTTGCTTGGGAAAGACTCAATTGGAAAAATTTAAAATCTTCGAAGAACGTAACTGCAGCAAACTTTCACAAGGATGGAAATTCTCTAAAGTTACATGTCAACTAGAGATGGGCAAAATCGTTCATTCCGATGACCGACTCATTATTCGGTCGTTCAGTAAAAGGAGTCGATTCTTGGAGCTCGTTCTCGTTCAATTTATTTCGTAATAGTGGCCCCAAACATTTTTATGCCCCACTCCCCAAAAATTTAATTTTTTCTCGCGCCCCTTAAAGTAATTATTCATTTAAGAATGAAAGCGAAAATGCGACCAAAACAAATTTTTATGATCAATTTTAATAGTAGATATAAAGACAAAAATGAAACATGAAAAAGAAAAAAAATATTACAGGACAAATTAAAAGTTATATAAACCAAAAAGATACATCTATGCATGAAATTTATTTTTTTAACTTAAAACTTATGTTCAAATGTCCTCTAGTCAACTTAGTTCATGAACCTTTTTCTCTTTTTATTACATAAGATTTTTTTCAAACGTTGCGGCCAGTTGCTCGTAGTAATCCAAATGTCTGCTTGTGAGACCAAGCAATTTACTTCTAGATGTGGTCTTGGTTGGCAGAAGGGAACTAAATCCATACTCACTTGAGTATGTCGTCGCGAAATACGATAAAAGTCGGTAATGAACATTTCTCCAATGATGTTTCTCACGATAAAAGTTAATGTTTAGTAACACGGAAGAAGTAAAATAACTAGTTAACTCCACTAATTATTTATTATTATGACCTGGGTTTCAACACTTGGTGTCCACTTCAGGTCACCTGAAGATGACACCAAGTGTTGAAACCCGGATCGTGATAATAAATACTATAGTGGAGTTAACAAAGTTATTTTAATTCTTACGTAATGGATGACTTCAGCAAAATCATGCCTACAACAGTTTCCTTCGGTATTTCATTGGTCGAATCCCAAAACGTATGTATAATTCGGGTAACATCAATATATTTTTGTTCTTAATAACCACCACAGACCATGGAATTCTGAATTTTTCAGAACAAAGGCCAATTTTTTTCTGCAAGTTCACGAAAAATCGCATGTCCCTGTGCGAATCAAGATTCATTGAAAATTAATCAGGGATCCTGGTTTCCTCTGAGATAACCGATTCCTTAAGCATTATAATTGATTCTTGGGTCTGCTACTCTGTCTGCTCTACTACACTGTCAAGAATCACCGATTCCCCGACGATTCACTAGACTCATGTGATTCCTCGACTCATATGATTCCTCAACTCATATATGATTCCTCGACTCATATGATTCTTCGACTCATATATGATTCCTCGACTCATATGATTCTTCGACTCCATATGATTCCTCACTGATTCACGAGTCTTCGACAACTCTTGATTCAATTAGAGTCAGAGATATCATGATTCTTTGCCGAGTCATTGAATCACACGTTCACGGACTCATAGGTAGCGGTTCCTCCCACTCCTCGCGCTATGTGAGTACACAGGTCCCCCCTCTCTCAAACTTCAAAGTTGAAGGGTGGGAGGACTCGTTCGTCCCTCGTTCGTTCGTGGCGTCTGTTGATTCCCATCTTTGCCGAGTGGTGCGCCCATTCTCATCTACGCCGCTCAAGGTCGCTCTAACCCGTTTTAGGGTCGGGTTAGAGCGACCTTGACGCCGCTGAGTAGTGATAGTTGTCATGGTGGCCATGTAGAGGACTCTGTTACGAGTCGTAGGAACGACGGTTCATTACCATGAACGATTCAGTGCGTCGATTCACCTCAAAGAGTCGTTCGATTAGATTCGTTCGTTCGCGACCGACCCACCTCTAATGTCAACACACGAAATGTATTAAATTTTATTCTTAATTTAGTGCCACTTTTCCAAGTTCCGCCACCGAGGTGATTGTCTTCAGTCATAACATGGCTAGAAGGGAAGTGTCGCATAATAGCCCAGATCATATTGGGTATAGTATAAGTGACCCTTTTCTAGACTTAGAAATAATCTGTATTTTATGTGTATATATATAAATTTGTGGTCACTGTGAAAACACCGAAATGTCTTGTTGAAAGTACCGAATTTCAAACTACCGCTTTTCTCCCTCTCAAACCACCGAAAAATTCCTATCCCTATTGATAGCGTATTAAGTTAAACCGCCCTACGATATTCTATTTATTCTCACATTAACGCAACCGTTTCAATCAATGGTGAATTAATCACTTGATTCACGATTTCAAAAATAAACGAACTGATATTTACTATCGTTCCGTAAATTAATGTTTCCTCTGCGAAATATCTATCAAAAATTGTTTATTTTTGTACAAACATGAGTTTATCCCTGTTATCTATTTTGGTATTGTAATTCACTCACTTTAACCACTCATTTTCATAGGTTTTCTGACACTAATTGTCACATTAACTGATATTGAGGTAATAACGTCTCTTTTGCATCGGTTTTTAACCAATTCTGAGATCTTAAGTTTATTTTTGATTTGAAAACGACTTTAAAGCAACTCTGTTCAGTTTCAATCTAGAGTGGAGATGAGTGTGTTTTAATCAAGTTGCTAAAGGAATAATTTACCTGGGACAATAAATGTCATGAAAATATTTTTAAATGACTATGTAAGGAAGGTGTAAGAGGGAAAGAATCACTGTAGGTAATGGCATAAACAAAACGGTGAATAAGAATTGGTCAAAGTTGCTTAAAAAGAAAATAATGATTCAATGACAAACAAAGACTTACAAAGCAAAGATTTTTAATATTAGAACCAATATTATCAAGCACCATTGATAGGAAATACCAATGAAATAGGCACTATATATGAACAATGTTTTTTATAAGGTACTGCAGCTCAGAGGTAATTTCTCAGACCTCCATGATATAGTTGAGTCAGTTTGTTAAGTGATGGGTCTTTGAACATGTCTTTGATTTTATAGTTTTACCTCGGAATTCTGTGAGAAGTTATTTCTCAGATTTGCATGGTATGGTACCATGATTCAAACTTTCTTCAAATGTAAACATAGCAACTTCCCCATGAGCTGATCCACGAACTCGATGAAGTTGATTATTCATCTAATACGTGAATGTTTGAGAAAGATCGGCACCATCATTTGTTTTCTCCTCAACGAGAAAAAATACAATTGACTGTATATGAGCTAAAACGAACACGTAGATTCCCATTTAACATTCAGCGATGTTATTAGGTGGCCTTTGTATGCATCATAATTTTCAGTTCTGTACTGGGGCTGTAGTCACACTTGAAAAAATGTTATAAATTTCTGACGAAACACATCTTATTGTTCTTATTGTTCGGTTTGGTGTGTTGACTACTGCCTTGGGTTCACATCCCGAGGGCTCGGTACAGAAAAACAAATAAAAAGGAAAGGTCGAAGACGTGCATGTGGTGGATGAAATGAAATAATGAGATGATTAGTCCTGAAAAGAACTGATAAAGGATGAAGAGAGAGTGCACTTTGAACAAAACTAAGTTTGACACCTTTCAACCACGAGTCCGCACGGAAATCAAAGCTGGAAGTGAGCTAGACGAGCCGTAGCTAACATCGTTCCAATGTTTCACACTTTTCCAGGTATTCGACATCTTACTAGGCTGGAATGGCGATACCAACCACCAAGTTTCGCGATCGCCACCGTTAGTTTCCGTCACGTCAGGAAACGTCGATCGTAATCCTGGCCAAAGTCTCTGGTTAAGAATATGACGTGCATGCGCGCAACAATGTACTGGTAAAGTATTACGTCATGAAAAAATGGTTACCAAGGTATTATTTTCCAAATACATGCGAAGATAATGCCAAATATGCAGGAAAATGTTGCTTGAGAAGTAATTTGACTTTACCAGTCCATCGTTACGTTCAATAGCATACGGAGCAACTATTAATTTGGCTTCACTGTGGTAGAGGTCACGAGAATCAAGCTACTCCGAGTTGCAAGGTATAAATGGCTGAAGGAATCGTTTGAGCTCCTCGTGGGTTTGATAAGAGGTATGTACCTTCACGGGGTGGTTAAGCACGGTGGAGGGGAGGATAGGAGTCTGACATGCGCTGCTAATTAGTCACGAGCTGGTTGGCTCCAGATGTGACGGATGGGAGTCGACGATTCCGTCGCGCTCGCTGCGAACACTATCACAATCACCACTCCTCTCATCGTATCAGGAATCCCCCAACCACTCCTCCTCCTACTCCCATCTCATCAATATCATCTGCATCGATATAGTACCCCGAGCACAGAGTACAGGGATATATACAGGGATGCCAAATTTGTTCCTCCATCTCTTAAGGCCGATTTACGCGGGGCTCTTTATTGCACAATCTAATTTACATTCGCATGGATCTGCATTGAATATTGCGTCGTATAAAGTAAAGAATTGTTAGAATGCATGCACAAATACGTAAAGGACAGATGGGCAAATATCCCCCGCTCTAAATCCGAGCCTGCATTCTTGCATTGCGAAAACAGATGCTACTTAAAATTGTGCAATAAAGCGCCTCTTGTAAAACGGACGTTACAATTGAATGAGTAATAATTGTATGTGAGTAAAATTTATCTCTAAAACAGCTCTAGTGATTTTTAAAAGACATTATAACCATGAAGGTTTTAGGTTCGAGACATTTATTGAGCTAGTTCCTATATTCGGGAAAAGTTAGAGATGCTTGGTATTCGGGTCTTCCTTCGCGTCTATCCATATTCTTCTGGACAATATTTCGCCGGCGTTCCAGCTGGCTTCTTCAGGTCCGCTGAAGTCTTCTTCCCTTTTTCCCTTTCCCTTCAGAGGACCTGAAGAAGCCAGCTGGAACGCCGGCGAAATATTGTCCAAAAGAATATGGATAGACGCGAAGGAAGACCCGAAAACCAAGACTCTCCAAGCCAAGACTTCGCGTAAGCCTTCACGGAAACTTCGGGAAAAGTCTTTAATGGGCCGATTTTGAGCCAAGAAAAGATTACCAAGTCAAATAATGAAAAGAATAGGAATCAATGGGGACATCAAGATAGAGATATTTATTTTACAACTTAAAAAAAAGATAAAATACACATTAGACAATGTCATTTGAAATCTATTGCTCCAGGACATAATTACAACACCAACCATTTTCCCTTGGTTAAACTTGGGTTGGAGCCCGAAAATATTTGAATTTAACTAAAAATATCCAAATCAGACATGATTCTCACTTAGAAATTACTTATTACAATGTGTATTCTTTTCTCTTTAAAAAGCGTTTTCTCCCACCGTTTGCTACTTACTGGCGGGAATGTAACTTGCTAATGTAACACGGCGGATCGCGCAAAAAATTATTATAAACACTGTCGCTTCTGAGGTCTCTGTACATAAGAGAGTTCCGTGAGAGCCACCGCATAGGCGTGTGGTGGAAGTGGGTGTTTAGACACCAATCACAAAAAAGTGAGAAAATATGGGAGAGGAATTTGAAAGGAAAAGAACGAAAGTAAATTTCATGTTAACAGAATGTTAACGGAATCTCCCAAATAGCAATGAAGAGACTTTGTGACTTCCACAGTTCCACAAGTCACAAAGTCTCTTCATTGCTATAATGGAGCCCTTCCACCACGTCATAGCTTCCAAATTCGATGGAATCTCCCTAATTTTATTCTCGTCATTAACACTGCGGGGAAGAAGGAATTGTCGTATCTGAAATATGATCCCCTGTTCTTCCCGAAAACTCGCGCGATCTGACTTTTTCAAGTAATCTAAGCCGAGCGTGCAGCCTCCGGGTATCTAGCGGCTCCGAACATTGTCCTTGGGGATATTCAAGTATTACGTAAGGCGATATTTTTACCACTTTTTAACCCTCCCCTCCCTCCATGTAAGACAACATAAGATTTCACGAACATAAATAGTAAACTTTGAGGGATTCTATGTCAAAATGCGCAAAAACTGACCTCATCACGAATATCGATAACGGTTTTTGATATTTCGCGATTCGTTATACGCACAACTCGCAAAACATGTGATCTTTGGAAACGCGACATCTCCAACCTAATGAACGCAACGAATTGGTCGTACGTTTTTCTATAGCTTAGCATACATTCAGGCGTACCGCCGCGGCGGTGATCCTAAAAAGCAAGATTTTTCCTACGAGAATAATTTTAAAAAGTGATAAAAATACGACATTCAGACGTGACTTATATCTTACGTAAGACTGTCTCAGACCCCCTCACCCTACTACGTAAGACAACGTCAAAAGAGCCCAACCTCCCCAAAAAATCTTACGTACGTAATACTTGAATGGCCCCCTTCCATCAACTGTGTGACACTTTCTGTTCACTCGTAGCAGTTTTCAACGAAGCGTGGGGCTTTCCATTGGATTTCATTTCGCGTATTAAATCTTTCCGTGTAAGGTTCCCAACTGTTCGCGTCATGATCATCATTATTATGGCTTATGTACCAGCTTTGTAGATTTTAAGATCAAGTCATTTAAAGTAATTCAAAATCAAAGAAGTTAAACACCAGTGGGAATCACCCGCTAGAAGACACACGGATGCACGATATCCACAGTGAAAAAAGTCATTCGCCAGGACTAGGAATTCAATCCTAAGATGGAGAGACTGCAGCCCTCCACCCTTTCCGTCCCCGGCCTCTCCTCATTTCAACCTCTTGTAACCAAACCGCAAATGCTCTCCCAGGGCAAACACTAGGTATAGTGTAATGCATGTTGGTGAATACTCACCCCTTGCCACACACCCCTGAGGTGGCTTACAGGGTATTTTGTAGATGTGGATGTAGATGAATAGCGAGTTCATATACTTCTCACGTCGTCAACATGGCGTCGCGTCGGGAGAGGAATACGTTTTCGGCGCGGGATTCAAATGGAAATTTCAAACGGCTATACGAGCCAAATTATTAGGTTAAACTTTCGTAAAAATTTAAGTAAAACTTAAAGTAAAAGTACCCGCGATAATTTTTACCTAAAGTAAAACTTCAGGTAAAAATTATCGCGGGTAAAACTCAATAAATGACCTCCATGCATCTCAAATATTATAAATCAAACGTGAACTGAGGTAGTGCGATCCCTCCTATTCCCCGTAATGCTCCGAGAGCTATTCGGTTTATGTCTGGCCTCCTATTTATAATTTGGCATTCCTCAGGGAACTTTCCACTCCATCACGCTCCTTAGGAGCTCACTGCGTCTCACGGTGTGGCTTATCCATGTGATTATTCTCCCCTTACAGTCAACACAGTGGATTTTTCCTCTTCTATCCAGATAAACCGCAAGAAAACGAAAGTGATAAAATTTTCTAGAAGTAAGAAGGCGGGGCTGAATATAAGGGTGGGAGGACTGAAGATAGAGGTGGTCGAACAGTTTGCGTATCTGGGTAGTATTTTGAAGGAGGATGGGTTTAGTGGTAGGGACATCAGATGCTGAATTGATTGCCGTGGCTAAAGAAGCATTTTCAAAGAGAAGGGAATTGATGAGGGGGGTGTGAGAAGATACGTAAAGAAGAGGCTGGTGAAAACTTTAATCTGGAGCGTGGCGCTGTATGGGTCGGAAACTTGGTAATTGCGAGTGTGTAGATTGGACTTGTGTGTAGACTTGAGGCGTTTGAGATGTGGGTTTGGAGAAGGATGGAGAGGGTTAGCTGGGTGGCGAGGAAGACAAAAGAGGAGATATTGGATATGGTTGGAGAGGGGAGGAATCTTGTGGCGGAGGTTCGGAGAAGGCAGAAGAGATGGTTGGAGGAGGTTTTGAGAGGAGAGGGGATGCTGAAGAGGGGGATAGAGGGGATAACATTGGGGAAGCGTGGTAGAGGAAGGAAAAGGATAGATATCCTGTACGAAATAAGAGGCGGTAGAAGATATAAGGGATTTAGGAGGGATCTAAAGGCGGGACATCCTTAGAAGGGAAAGCGAGACAATGTGTATGAAATAGGGATGCAGAATGGGGACTGTCCAAAAACCTACCAATCAGCTGATAGAAAACTTAAATGAAATGAATCTTCTGTACACATCCTCGTTTCCAACTCTTTCCGTCCATTTGACGTTTGGTGACCACCTGCAGCACTGAGTTTCATAGGATTCTATTCTCTACTGCTCCGGTTTCCAATGGTCCACATCCATGATCCGTTGTGCGTAAACCTCCTAGCGACTGTTTTTACGTACTGCTCAGTAGAAGCTCGAAGACAAAGTACGGATGCTCGTAAATATTCTTTTTAAATAGTGCAATTGACGAATGGATGGGTTTAGCTGAAGAAGTTTTTGAGCCCTTTCCTACCAGTACCAAATTATTTCTAATAATACCAAGAAGTTCACAACGTAATAAATAATTTATTATGGTGAAGTCGATCCTTATAAGAAGTAGATTTACTATGGTGAAGTCTGTTAAGATAATAGATATGTTTTATGATTTTTGAAATGAATTTTGAATTTTTATTGATGATTTATTTTATATTGTAAATTGTATCTTATTTTGTCAATTCTATTTAAATTGATGGAATTGCATACTTCAGGAATCGTGGTTATAAATAGTTTTATTTTGCTTTGTTACTACCTGACAAGATTAGTGAAATAATAACATGAATTGATAATGATATCCGAGCTACGTGACGTGTTAACAGGGATGGCTAAGTGATTCGCGGGCATCTGCCTGCCACTGTGAAAACACACGTTTGACGCTTAGTCGCCGAAGTAAGCATCGTTGGGCTCGGCTTAAATTCGGAGTGGGTAATCCTCCCGCTCATTCGACTTCTGTTGTCTCTGTCTGCAAGTGGCAGACAGTAAGTTCGCACCGACCCTTTGACGTAAAAGAACGTTAAACTGAAATAGTACTACTACTACCATTTCGAAATGTACGCTGTGATATAACACGCAGTCACGCAAACGGTTGCAAATATAAACGCAGATCATCAGCAGTATATTTCCATGAGTAACATCCGTCATATCGGCCATTTTTGAATTTTCTGATTTATAGTTCTTGTTCCTAATAAAACAACCCTTAACGAAAAAAATGATATAGTCATGTTAAATACTCGTTTGTGTCTTAAACCATTTACTGACAAGGAACTTTGAATCAGTATTATTGCATTCATCATCAGTAGTCGTTAATCCGAAGATTGGTCTGCTGCAGCTCTCCACTTCAACCTCCCCTCAGCTATCCGCTTCAGTCCTACATTATTCTTCACTTTGACGTTCTTTATAATTTGCCTGATGTATTCTATTCTTGGTTTTCCTTTGCAAAGCTTCCAATTTATTTCTGCTTTCAATATTGTTCTCAATAGGCTGCTGTGTCGCAAAAGGCGTCCAATAAGTTTGTCTCTCCTTTTTCGTAGTTTTTTCATCATAATTTTCTTCTCTACAACTTTTCGTAGGTCTTCTTCGCTGGTGGTTCTCTCCGTCCATTTGATCTTCATCATCGGAGGATGAAATTCGCCGTGAAACAATCATTTGACTTGACCGGACCTCGAACCCGGATCTCCGAATAGCCGGTCGGGTGTGTTAGCCAGTCACACCACCGAACCATGTTAAGTCAAAGCAATAACACAATTGACCGGCAATTGGGAGATGCGGGCTCGAACTCCGGTCAATTGAAATGATTTTTACATATCGAATTTCATCCTCTTTGGTGTACATCCACTACCGTTTGTGTTCTCCCTGGATATCACACAACTACTACGTGATTCGTGCTGGGTATGCACGTTTTCCTTTATTGCTGCAAACTGTTTTTTTATTTTAAAGAAGTAGCCGAAACTTGGAGGAAACTCATAGATTTTATCTAAATTCAGGGAAATTTTTATCACAGATTAAACCCCCGACAACATGGCGGCGAAAGCCTAGTTTTTTCTCCCCAAACGACTATGTTTCGATCCAGTTACTTTGTGTGTGTACATACGTACGTCGATGGCTCAACACGTACGAAAACACGCGAGCGAGCAGAAGCGCACCGGCACACACTCGCTGCTCTCTCGACGTCATCGAGGTGTGTGTGACGACTCGGAAACGGCTCTCTCCGAACGAGCTCACTAACTTCGCACTCGGCTGCACTCAGCAGTGGCTTATACACATCCGCGATTCGCAGAGAAATCCTCCCCTTTCACTCCCTCTCCCCATTCCTATGTCGAACTTTAACGCCATTTATTCCACGCTTGATAACGATCCACCAATCCCTCCCACCCCTTCCCGACCCTTTCCTCAAAACCTCCTCCCTCCCCGATCAACCCTTCAAAAGCGACTTTTCCCTACTCACCCACCCCGTCGTATATCTATATAAACTTAATGGATTTTCCCAGTGGTCACACCCACACCGTATGCAGGCTGACTACCAAGCTTTCCTCCTTGACCTTTGATTCTCTATATCCACTGCAAGGGAGGAGAAAAAAACACTCCGTACCGTAGGAAGCATGCAAGTCCATATTTTCCGACTAACGTGGTGTTATTGGTGTTATACAGCGTTATATGGGGGTGTCACCAATATAAGCAGGGGAGGATTCGAGGAGGGGCTGTTAGTGAGGGGATCCTCCCCCACAGGAATAGTTTTTAGGAAACGGAAGATGAGTGAGCCATAATATCCGTATAATACTGAAGATCCTATTTGTGAATAATCACGAGCTGGGGTAAAAGATGATTCATGAAAACCTTACGAAGGATAAGGGACAAACTTTCTGGAGACATCTGATCGTGAAACATCACAGCCTCCTGAAAACTACATTGCAAAGAGTGACGAACGAAATGACAGATTCAGGCGTTCATACCTTTGATGAATTCCATAACAATAACCATTATGACACATTTTGTATTTTCCACACACTACTTACTACTGAAATCAATTGGTGAAATGAATGGTGAGAGGAGAAGTAAAGTCTGTTAATCATTATTATGGCTTGCCACGAAACATAGATTTCAAAGCAAGAACAGGTTGGAATTCATGAAGAAAATTATGAGGGATGTCAACATAGGGAATTATGAATGAACTATGAGGTTAGTTGAATTGAAAATGGAATGGAGAGCAGCAGAAAACCAACCTTGAATTGATGACTGCTGATGAAAATTTTAAGAAAGAAAATCCTAAGACTTCCGATAAAAAGTGGACAAATTTCAGTGGAAAAATTTAGCTCATCAATTATTATTCCTGAATGCTACCTTGACTTAATTACCGTATTTAGACCGAATGCTTTACTTAATATTAGCAGACAACCCGTCAAACATGATGGGCAAAATACCCAGTCATTCAAATCTTATTAACAGTATAGATTTTATTAACTCATGCTTTGTGTACCATGTTTCACTTTTAAGGGTCTATTATCTGGAGGCCGTTACCAATGTTTACAAAATAATAAAATTTGTGGTAACGTGTAACGTTGTTGTTGTTAGCTACGTTGTTGCTATGAAACTTAAAAATTGATAATGAATAATGAATAATTTATTAATTGTCCTGGGGATATACCCCTTAAGAACAAAATCAATTAAGATTTACATTTTTTGAGCAACATAAAGAGAAAAATCAACAATTTGGACAGTAACATAATGAAAAAATTAAATATAAATTAATACAATTTTAACAATGCTGAAAGCAAAGTATTATGGAAATCATGCCGTATAACAAATTCATCTGAATAAATTTTTAAAGTTAACAACAGAAAAACAGCACCTAAATAATATTATTAAACAACTACTACAAGCAATTACAACAATATGAAAAATAATAACAACATTTAGTGGTTAGAAAGTAACATATTATAATATTTCATCTTAAAACTAGCAACAGAAGAACAATTTTTAATGTTTTTGGGCAGGGTGTTCCAGAGATGACACGCAGTGACCAAGAAAGAATTTTGGTACTTCGTTGTGCGATGACTAGGAAAGTAAAGATACTCAGGATCACATCTAGTGCACATATCCCTAGTGGAAGGTTTTACGGAAAACATGTCGAATAAATATTCAGGGGATTTTTCTTGAAATAAACAATACAAGTAGAACCCGAGGAAATATTTCCTTCGGGTTTTAACATCGAGCCATCTAAGTTTATTGTAGTAGGGGGTCATGTGGACATCTCTGCGAAGTTTAAAAATAAACCTAATGCATGAATTTAGTGCACGGTGTAGTGTGGTGTTATCTTCTTCATTTAAGTCGTAGTAAACTAGACAACAGTAATCAATAACGGGGAAAACCAACGATGAAATGAGCATTTTCCTAGTGTCTTGAGGAAGAAATTTAGAATGCACTTTAAGTTGGTATAGGATGGTGTTGATTTTACGAGAAATATCATTAACGTGATTAATCCAAGACAGACTTGAGCTGATAGTTATCCCAAGATTTCTAACTGAGTCAGAGTAGGGAATGAAGGTGCCATCAACACAGACTTGAGATATATTTCCATGATGGAAGCGATTTTTGATCTTGGGGCTGCCAATAATTATTGCTTTGGTCTTATTTGTGTTTAGAACAAAGTTATTTTGCAGGGACCAAGCAGAAATGGCTTTTATATCCTCATTAATTTTTTTGACAGCGTCGGCAATTTCACTGGGGAAAAAGTGACGATATATCTGCAGATCGTCTGCGTAAAGCATGTATTTCGTGTGTTTTAAGTTATGTGGAAGGTCATTAACGAAAATAGAAAAGAGCAGGGGGCCAAGTACAGAACCCTGCGGCACTCCACAGCTGACTGTGGCCCAGCTGGAAAGATTCCCGCAGGTGTCCCTCACGGCTTGTTGACGGTCAGATAGATAAGAATGAAACCAGTTGAGGACTGAACAGGAGAAATTCAACTTCCTCATTTTCTCAAGTAAAAAAGCATGGTCTACCCGATCGAAGGCCTTTCTGAAGTCGAATAGCACGAGTATCGTCACCATTCTCTTGTCAAACGCACTTCGAATGTCATCGGTGATTTTCAGAAGCGCAGACTGAGTGGAAAATCCGCGACGAAATCCAGATTGAAATGGGTCAAATGTTTTGTTTTGAGAGAGAAAATAAATAACTTGGGAATGAACAATACGTTCTAATGCTTTGGAGATATTGCATAAGATGGATATCGGTCTGTAATCTGACGGGTTCACTGGATTTTTAACCTTTTTTATTGGTGTTATAAGTGATGATTTCCAGAGGGTAGGGAATTTAGAAGATTGTAGTGAAAAATTAAACAAATCAAGGATTATAGGCATTGTAACAGGATATGATGTTCTTAGCATTCTGTATGATATTTCGTCTATCCCGGTGGAGTTAGATTTGGAACGGAAAATAAATTTATTGAGGGTATCGGTATTGATAATTTCGAAATAGAAATTTGAGTCGCTGAAAGGAACGACAATGTGGTGACTGAAGTAGGAAGAAAAGAGGTACTGCTTGGACCTGCTTGGGAGACAATAGAGAAGTAAAGATTGATTTGGTTGACGGTAATATTTTGTGCTAGAGAATTTTATCGATGACGCACAATACCTAAATTCCTTAGTTCCTTCCATGTAAGCTTAGAATCTTTAATACCCGAGAGAGCGCTTGCAAAGTATTTTCGTTTAGAGTCATTGATCAAGCGTTTCGTCTGATTCCTTAACTTGGTAAATTGAGCATACAAATTTGGGTTTTTGGTACGAATGAAAGCACGTCGAATACGATTTCGTTCCCTCATTTTTTCAGAGATGTCCTTGGTCAGCCAGGGAGTGGTTGGGCTCTTAGGTTGACATGTAATCACAGGAACATGGAGGTTAAAGCAATTTAGGATATTTTAGTTGAATATTTTTAGTTTGAAGTCGATGTCGTTTGACTGACACATTTTCGTCCAGTCAGCGGACGAGAGGTCATCAAGGAATCTTTCTTCGTTCAATTTTTTAAAGTCGCGGAAAGTAAAGGGAGGACGTTTTGGTGACCGGAATACGAATTTATAAGAAACGGATATTTGGTCATGGGCAGATAAAAATGGGACAGGAGTATGTGAAAAGGAGATTGCTTTGTCTGAGTCATCCACAATGCAGAGGTCGAGGCAGGTATGACTATTTAAAGTGTGGTGAGTGGCTTGGTTTGAGACCAAATGTAGGTTATTACGATGTATAAAATCTCTCAGATGATTGCTATTTGAACTCACAGAGAGTATATCAGCATTAAAATCACCAAAAATTATTGTATTTTTGTATGTAGGATAATAACTTAAGAATGAATTCACAAATTCATTTATGAGACCAGTTTTTGGTGGGCGATAAACTATAGCAAGTAGAAGTTTCGCAGTGTTTATTCCAAAGACTTATAGAATTATAAATTCAGGCTTAGAACAATACTCTGAGGGGGAAGTACTCAATACACAATAGTTCAGTTTATGGTGAATGAAGGCCCCTACACCACCACCTTTTTTCCCGATCCTGTCTTGACGCACTAGGTTGTAATCGGCCAAGTATACCATATCATCTGGGATTTCAGGTTTCAGCCACGTTTCGGTCATGCATATAATGTCAAATGTCTCTCCAAGGAAATGAAAACGAAATTCATCAATATGGTGAGTTAAGGACTGACAGTTTACAAGACATAGTTTTACATGATCGTAAGATCTATTATTAATAAAATATGTTGAACAGGATTTTAATTTAGAACATTGAGAATCACTTTGCAGTAAGATACCTTTAGCATCACTTGAAGCACTCAAAGCACTATTTACGGGTCCCACTCCAGTTGAAAAATTTGGCCTGTGCTATTGAAGATTGATGAGATCATCTTCTGTGCGCAGGACGAATCGTTCACTTCCATCTTCCTTCCTCCCAAATATTTTACCACCCCTGACCCATAAATATTTTAGTTTTAGTTTGCCAGATTTCTTTAGATCTCTGGCTTTAGAATACAGTTTACGATTGTGAGCACTAAGTGATTCATTAACATATATAGAATAATTATGGAGATCAGTCCAGCCAATATCTGCAGTGGAAAAATTTCTTTTTACTTTACGGGCCTCAAGTATCTCTCGAGCGAGGTTGGACCTCGTAAAGCGCACTCTAATGGCAGGAGGCTTGTTGCTGTTGAATCGCCCGTTTACTCTATATGAGTAGTCAACGTCCGTAATGTCAAATTTTACCCCGAGGGAAATTCCCACTTGACACACTAGCCCTAGGGCTCCCAAAATTTCCCCAGTTTTCAGTGGTATCTCCAGTACATTCCTGAGAGATTCCTGCTCCACGAAATTCAATTGGACTTCAAGATTATCAATTTTCTTAAGTAGATTTTTATTTTCGTCTACAAGATTGTCAAATCTAGCAAGAATGCTAGCTATTGAATCGTTAATTAGGGCGATAGTTTTTTCATGGTCGTTAATTAAACACTGCACAGACGATATAACTTTTCTCAATTCACTCATCTCATTTTTCAATGAGATATGAAACTCACTTTGCTGGTCCTGAATCACCTTCACCCGATCCAACAATTCCTTCAACATTGACGAAGGAGCTTCAGTGGAAGTGATGTCAATCAGAGAGTCGACACCCGAGGATTTGACTGGAGTTTCTTCTCCACGATTAGAACGGCTCCTTTTTATGCAGGGGGCACAGTTCCATGTATGATTGAGGTCCTCCAGATGCTGTAAGTCAGCCTCGCTGAGAACGGTACAGGACAGATGATATACATCCTGACAAGTACCGCAAACCACTGTTTTCTGACCACGTTTAGTGGCCAAGGAGCACTCAACACAGTTGTTAGGCATCGACGCTACACTCGACAAAAACTTCTACGGTAAGTCAAGGCTACGGTGTGAGGCAGAGAGCACAAGATACGTTCGTTCACTACCGTTGCTCGTGAAAGACAGTAAACATTGGGCTTATGAATTCGAGCAAAGGCATGTTTATACATATTTTCAATTTATCTGAGTCTAACATGGAAATTCGGGGATTTTTTCAGATATATGTGACACCAAAACCAAATAAATAGGTTAAGACGTTTTCTCCGTCATTAGCACCTTTTCCCAACCCGACATTGGCCTTTATTAAAATAGATGTTCGTTCAGCAATTTTTTATTAAAGTTCGAGGCCAAATCAATTGAAATAAGATTAATTAGAGAAAAAGATAAGTATTGGTTATACTTTTACGCTTTCTTATGACTGATATAAAACTGCATCACCATAGACGAGCGGGTCAGTGAAATTGCCTGTTACCTCGGAAAAACCGGCGATTATCACAGGAATTCATATACTATTTGCGGGCGAATCTTAAATTCAATGGTGGAACCAGTGTTCTTGTCGTTAAGAAGTCAACTGAGTAAAATATTCTTAAGATGGTGGTCATTTCCATGAAGATCGTTAATCTACTATTCATTTACGTCGCACCTAGCTCAAATATTCATCACAGTTTTTTTTGCTGTGAAGTATTTATTTGAATACTAGTATGTAAAGTTCATGGGTTTTCTAATTCTCCTACAAACTTCAGGAATCGAGAAGAAACGTCGGCCGTCATGCTGAAAATGTTCGGTATTCATTTCATCCATTTAACGTGGGAAAACTAATTTTCATTTAACTTCCACTCTATAAAAATAGATTTCGAAATTTAACAAATGTCTCAAATTAAGAAAAATCGATTTATCGCTTGGTAGGTAAATTGAATTCTCTTTGTATCACACTGCAGAATAGAAGCAATTAGACGTGATAACTGAGAACTGAGGTAATTTTTTCATGTAAGATTGGCGAGTAGGTTGGTGCAAAGTAAGTATATTTAGGGAATCGAATGAAAAAAGGGATGAGGAACCCGGCGTTAGCAAGGGCACCTACGGGGTTCTCATTTAGGTATACGTCCCATCTAAGGGAGAGATTTTTCCCTCGAAGTTTACTTCACATAGAAGGCAGGCATCGGAATACCACAAATAAGTCATTGCCACTGCAGGCATTTGAATCTATTCGTTCGGCATGGTCACCACACCAAGTCGCTCCCGTGGATATAAGTGATTCTCTACATTTTAGTGATAAAAGATTAACGTGAGTTATAGCTCTCGCGAAAGTTCCTGGCGCAGACCTGCGTAGCAAGGAGGGGAGGTGGAAGTGGAGGGTGTGAAGGGAAAGGACGGAGGGTAAGAGAGGGAGGGTCAGGGGAACCAAACTACTCAGCGAAAAAGGCACGAGGCACAAATACGCGAGGCTAATTGGCAAGTGTTCAACGTCACCAATCACTATGACTTTACTAGGGTCTTGTAGTTGGCTAGGGATACGAGTCAAAGCCGAACGACAGATATTGGTGAATCATTCTACTTCTCGAAGCGCTATTGTTGGTAGCACAACCGATCCCCCACTCTATAAGAAACCTTCATCCCCCGTTACGTAGGTTTTTGAAAGTTCCGTAGCCCATATCTGTTGTATATTTCAGTCTTACTTGATTAATCTGGAAACTACGTAACGTTGTACATTTGATGTTCATTTGTTTTCTTAAGCCTCTCAAGTATCTATGTACGACCTTTTTGTTTAGTTAAAAGAATAAATGTCTTAACGACGAGGTTCTTAATAATTGGAACATAAGAATCTTTAATATCTTATTTAAAATCCAACTGGTTATGGGCCCAGACACAGATGCGGTGGTTCGATATTAATGTTCCGTGAATTGAGAGCCAAGAACAGTGAATTGCGTACAAGAACCTAGCAGAAAAAAAAATCGTGAGGTTAGGTTTACATTTTTCTATCATCAGCACAAAATGACTGATCCGGATGGAAATGGAGCCTCAATTGACCGAAATGGAAGTGGAAACGGCCAAGATGAAAAAAAATGCGGCGGCAACTACAAATTTCCGAAATGGTCCTGGTGGAAGTGCTGCTACTGGTTCACTAATATTTATGGGTAGTGGTTCACTGCCTGCTTTTGCCAAGTTAGAAGGTAGGAAGAATTATAGTACATGGAAATTCAACATGAAATTGTATCTAATAGATGTGGACTTGTGGGACTGTGTGAAAACAAGTCGTGAAGAGTTAAATCAACTGGATTCTCATGAGAGGAGATTATGGGATAAAAGTGATGCAAGAACCAGGTCTAAAATATGCCTCATGTTGTCAGAGTCTGTTCAAGTTTTAGTGATGTCAGCAAAAACAGCTGAAGAAACTTGGAACATCCTAGAAAAGGCATATGCGGATAGCGGGTTATCTCGCAGGCTCTCCCTTCTGCGAAAAATATTTAGTTTGACCATGAAAATGTTCAGCAATATTGAAGATTATTTAAATGAAATAATGTTGACTGCACAGCAGTTGAATGCAATCAATGCTGGCCTTGATGATGAATTTCTCGGAGTTATTATGCTGAGTGGGCTGACAGATGAATACAAACCCTTGGTTATGGCTCTAGAAAATTCAGGAGCAATTATTACTAGTGACTATGTAAGGTCAATTCTAATCAAAGAAGATACTAAGCATCACCCTACTCGGAGTACATCAGGCAAGGACTCAGCATTTGCTAGTTGTGGAAACAGTGGTAAACAACAGCAAGGAAAAGGACCTTTAATATGTCATCACTGTAACAAAATTGGACATTTTAAATGGCAGTGCAAACTACTGAAGAAAGAAAGGCAACAGAATCAAGGTTTGAAGAAGGAAGAGAAGAAATTTGAACCCTCAAAGAAGAATTATAATGAGAAAGCCAACAAAACTGAATTAACGCTTTTACTTCTGCTCTTACTTCAAATCAGGTCAGTAATAACAGGTATATAGACTCAGGATCGCCCACTGAACAGCGCAAGGAACTTTCCCGAGAGCTGAACGTAAACTCGCACTTATTAGCGGACAAGTCTGTCATTGGCGTGCTCTGAAAATTTGACCCGGAATAGCCGACGGTAGGAAGTCATTATTACAAGGCTGAAATTTGGACGTACAGTAACCAATGTACATATTGGTCGATCATTTCTTTTCACTGTCAACCTGCGCAGACTGTGACTCCATCTAGCTGTTAGACATATTTTTACCGACTGAAAATACCTATCGCTCGCTCCGTGACCGATTATAAATCACTGAGGACCTAAGCAAGACTTAGGGTGACCACACATAGAACATTGATTGCGTTCTTCTATTCTTCCACGAGGGCAATCTTTTATTGAAAAAAAAATGGTTTTTAAGATTAGACGGCGCACGATTGACTCATAATCAATAGCATCTACAAAACAAATAGGAAATGCTGATGTTATTGTTTATTCACTTGTTTGTTTTTAACCTCACTTTCTCTGAAGTTATCGCACGACCTCAGATGGCGATGTACCTTAATATAAATATACCTGCCTACCTATGATAACAAATATTTTTAGAGTCAATTTGTCCTTTATATGAAGCTGATAGTATTACTTTGAATGTGGTAACTAGGTCGGTAACGAACCGGCTGAGTCACTCGAGTATCACGTGACCAAGCCCAGCCTCAAACATGGATACACGGATGTTGCATTTACTATAATTTATACCTTGGACTAGGCGATACATTATAACGTTTCCTGTAGCATTCACCCTATCCTAGATAGTCTAACTCAAAAAATGTATTTTAAATAATATGCACATGCTTTTGGATATGCATTCAATAAAATTTATTGTACAACACTAAATAAATTAAAACAAACTAAAATATTTCAGTTAAGGTTTTGATCTTCCGGGTTTTCCTCCACGTTTGTTCATTGAGCTGTCTTCAGGTCACTGAAGTCACTTCACTGACCTGAAGAAGCCGCCTGCAACGCCGGCGAAACTATCGTCTCAGCACAATAAACAAACGCGGAGGAAAACCCGGAAGACCTGAATCTTCTCTTTCACTACGCCGCGGAAGTCCACACAAGGATTATACTTTTACAGACTTTACATAATCTACAGAATATTACCTTCTGCTGAATAGTAGTTCTGATTTCTCCCTAAACCCCCTTAATTCCCTCTAGGGAGGAATTCCCCACTTGTTGAGAACCCCTAGTCTAGACGGAGATGCAGTAGCCTCTACCTTCTCAGGCCAACCACAGGCGCTTTCCTCCCCCTCCACTTCTGTCTTCAGCTCAGCATACTTCCTGCCTTTCTTCATTCCATCCATACAGCCCCTTTCTTCCCCTTGTCCGCTCACGCAACATACCCCCCTCCATCACGACCTTCAGCATTCCCTTGACCCTCATTATAAATACATTGAATTAAGGATGATAATATGCGTAACGTTGGAAAAAGCTCATCTTTCTTGGCACAGAGTTATACGATTTTCATAAAACTGAAAAATAATGAGCCATTTAGAAAAAAAATTGCATGCTAATGAAAAGAATGAACCAACTGAACTTTGATATACAATTATTATAAAATAAGTGCAATAGTTTCGAGCAAGGTAGGTATATTTGCTCTAAAGAAGTAGCATTGCAATCAGCTCGTTTCACTAATTAAAATACTTGCTATAAAATGTATCCGTAGACTCAAATGTATCGGTGGTACCTAACTTTTTGGAGCTTTTAAGGCATCTTTAAAGCAAAATCAGCCAATATCTGTATGTTTAAAAATTAAATGTGGACATAAAATAACGAATTATTCATTCATTTTGACTTATTTATCAAACACCCTTAATCAAGAGGGGAATAGTGGAAAGACAATAGGCACATTTGATGCAGTTGGTAAAAATTATGCATAGTATTTACATTAGGAATTTTCATATGGAAAAAGGAGTTTATAGTGCTCGTTTGAGCATTCAGGTCTCGGTCATCAACATATGAAAACAAAAATTGCTAGAGACTGGATTGAATTAAGCGTCAACACGGATGTCGGTGGAGAGATTACCTGGGGATCCTAAAGTTGTGCAAGACTATTTGACTCGGCGGAACGGATGTCACTGGCATACGCGAGTTTGAGGCTCATGCTAGCTATTTATAAGTTGCAGTATTATCATCTTTGCCCTGGCCTGGCGAAGAGTATTATCTTGTCTGTGGACTATGGTTCTCTTGAATATAACTGATAGTCTGTCTGATATCAAGAGGTTTTAAACATATGACTCTGTATTAGCAAGACAGAGTATTAGCAAACATATGACTCTGAATCTTGACACTGTTCGCAAAAAAAATCGTTTTATTTAATCCTGCTACCTGTTTACTTTCGCCGATTCTAAAAATATATTTTTTCTAAGGCCACCCGCAAAGGAGGTTCCACCGTGACTGGGCAAGTTAGAACAAAGACTGAATTTTTCCTTTTCGATGGTTATGTTTGAAAAATACTTCTTACATTTACTTTAATTAAATGATGTGGAGTTTAATACTTATGAGTTCCAATTAACCAAGATGGCGGATGCGCTATGAACCACTTGGAATCTTAATTACTTGATTTAATAATAATTTTACGACAAATGACTTGACATATTGTCCATAAAAAATTTATATACATAAGATAAACATGCATTATACTTATTCTAAATATTCGAAGCAACAAAAATAAACATTCGACGCTATAAATAAAATGGGAGGTAATAATTACCAACAAAGTGTATCAGACAGTTCCATAATCTTATGAATTTCATAACTATCGATACCATAGCAAAATATTCATTCATCCGACCATTAGACTTCATAACTCCTCGAAGATGATACCATTAGGATTCGGATACGATTCACACGAGTTAATGATGTTAGGGTGGTGAAAGTAGTGGGGACTGGAAGGTGATAATGACAAATGCAGGTGTATAATGAGCCCTGGCAGTCGATCATCTCGAACACCTAGCTTAAATCCATGCATCCAACCCCCCGACTATTCCACCCTACCGTCTCTCTCTTCCTTCAGCCCTCTTTTCATAATTCAACGCACTCCACACCACCTCCTCCGCAATCTCCGATAGCACTCGATCGTGAAATAATTAAATCTGTATTATAACCCTCCGACTCTCCCCCATACCTTGCCTCGCACACCCACTGAACCACCCCGAGACTGGATTATTATCAGCCATCCACCCCACTGGCGCAGCACATTAATAAGGCTGCGACGGGAAGGACTGGGAGAGGGGAAGGGGGGGAAGAAGATGAAAAGGGGGGAAGTTGTTGGGTGCTGTAAAGTACGAAGGAGTCGGTATGGTGGGAGGGACAGGTATACACTATAAGGGGTTGAAGGGGGGGGGAGGGGTGAGTCCCATGCTCGCTCCAGCGAACGGGAATAATAGGCCACACGAGAGGAGGGGAGGATAGAAGGGGGGCTCATGCGTACACGAGAGGGGGTGGGTGTTGCGTTTGGGGGGTTGTAGGTGGTAAGGGGAGAGAGAGTACAGAGGGGGTTGGTTTTCGTCAGTCGGGGAGGGAGACATAGGGAGTTATTATTAGAGCCATCAAACAGTTGGAAATTTTGGCGTTTTTGTCACGGCTTTAGATAGAAGTGAACGATGGGTCAATCTAATTCAAATCATCCAGAGTTAAAAAAAATGTAGCCCAACATTTTTAATTTCCCCGATTTTTTGCAATGCCAATAACCTAACTTTGTTTAAACGTGCTTTCATTTATATAGGGCCAAAGGCATGTTAACTAAAAATGTTAAGACTGCAAAGAGGCTAAATGGATTCTTAAGTAGTCTAAAACCATGGCTATTGAATATAGAAAATGTAAATTGTTTCTTTTTTCCTTACATAAGCTCTTGATTGTACTCCAAGTGTATCGTTATGTTTATATTATGCTATGTGGTAAATATTTAGTTATCTATGTGTATGTATGGTGCAATGTGCAAGATATCATTGTTAATGTGTGTTACGTTGAATGTCATTTTAGGTCAGCTGGGTCAGCAGTATTGCATTATTTTATTTTGATGGTGTCCCCACCCTCAGACCGATTGCCATGGGGGACACCTAGCTCCAAATTGTTTTCCATTGTATGTGTATAAGAATATGTATTTTTTTACGGAGCAATACATTTCAATATATTGGGAGGTCAAAACTAAATATGAACAAATTTATTCCTCCCTTGATTTTCTAGCGGCCATTTTTAGAGAGCGTCGTGTTTTTTGACGAAAATAATGTTATGGGAAAAGCCTAATAACTTTTTTATTTAAGAAGAAAACAATAATTAAACAACTATTATATTGAACAAAATTCAACTCTATTATCTGTAATGAGTGTGTTACAGATAATTATTGAAAAAATTGCTCCAATACCAAACTCTGCGCTCCGCTAAAAAAAAACATTTTTAGCATAAAAATTTCTATTAAAGAAAGTGAGATTTGCTTTTATGATATTTTTTGTCTAGAACATCTGTCCTTAATTATCAAATGATAAATAAATTTATTTATTCATCTGCACTTAAAAACTGATAAAACTACGTCTGGAACACTCGAAATATTGGAAGTTTTTCCTTTGTACTTCTTCGGCATAACTTATTGCATTATTGCCATTTTTCCTGTCCTTTCCTCAATTTTGGGTAACGCCATTATATTCCACAATCGTCAAAATCAGAGGAGGATACTAGGATCTACAAAACACGCATTAGAGAAGCATAATATGGATGAGAAAAGCCTGAAGAGGGAATAAAACTACCTATGTCTAGAATATTCGAAGTATTGTAGGGTTTTTTCCATAGCCCTCCGGTTCTGATTATCGAATGATTGACCTTTGTTTTGTCCACTCCTCAAATTAGGACGACGCCATTGTATTCCATGGCCGTCAAAATTAAAACTTAGTGGTAGGATTAATTACGCCTGGTTTCGCTTTTTACTGCATCTTCAGGTAACAAATATCAAGTGTGCACAAGCTTATATAGGGAGGCGGGAAGGGGGGATGGTAAGACAGGGTGTCGGATGAAGGGGAAGGGATAAAGGAATAGGAGAGAAGTATGGACAGTTATCGGTGCCTGAGGGTTTAGAAAATACTGGAGAAGGGGTCGGGGAAGGAATCCTATCACTGTGGAAGTTGCTCAATATTTAAGTGTATTAAATTACGTTTCCACTCAATCACGCCTGAAACCTCAGATTATGATGTATTTATCATTTGATAATGTAGAAAATTTATTTGTATAGAAAAGTAATTGAAAATCTTTGGGTAATTGGCCATTGTCATCATTACTGCTTGTAAGTAGATTAGAATGGTCGTTTACTTCTCTAAACAGAATTTTCATAGCTGAGGAAGGATATCTAAACATAAAACGTTGATTTATTTATTATTTGGCGGTTTTGCCCCTCCTCAGGAGTGCTTAGGGGATGAAAGTTATATTATTATTGATTTTATTGTTCTTATTCTAAAATTAACTTTCCTAACTTATCTACTGGTTGTTTTATAAATGTATAGTTATAAAGATGCAGAAATACATTTACCAAAATTATATTACGAGTCTTCACGCTGAGTTATCATTTCTGTATCGATGAAAAAAATTGATCAGGGTTATGAAATCATTACATTAAAAAATATATTTGCTAAAAATATCGAATTCTATCGAAATACGAAATAGGTCGAAATAATTAGAAATAGGAAATGTAAACGAAAAGTATATCTTTGCTCTCCCTGTTTTTTTCCCCTTCACAGAAAACATTTCCGCACGTGGCCATTTCAAGCTAATATTTTCCCGTTTTTTTTGCGGTGTAGATTGCCGCATTGGTGAATCTTCGTTCTTGCGAGAGGTGAGGGACGTTAAAATGAAGATAATTTGATGATTAAAGCGGTTAGTTGAGGGTGAGTTTATCTTCGGGTATCGTAAAGAAGTGCGGTTACTTCTTTTCCGTGAATATAATATATTATTTAAAGATTAGTATAAATATAATATTTTTTAGGGTATTATATCGGTTAGGAGAGGATCATATGAATTATGGGAAACATATTTTAGACCTTTACTGGTGCAGGTCCATCTCTCCTTACACGACTCCTTTCATCAGTTCGGCATGCGTCCAACATCTCTTCATCACGTCCATGGAGCCCGTTCTACTCTTTCTCCGCTTACTCGACATCCTCCCCTCTATCACCGCCACAAGCAACCAGCCTCTTCTTTATATCCATACCCAAGGTCCCCGTCATCAGCTCCAATCTATTGCTGAACGCTGATTTCGTTAGTGCAATTCTCTTGGAAATGTCTTTGCACCTACGTCCATTTTCTTTTAACGTACTATCCAAGTGATAATGTCGCTCTCCTTGCTCAATTTTTTTACGCACAACCTCCATTTTTTTACGTACGAAAAGCGAATTGGCATAATATTAAGTGACGTAATATAATTAAGTGACTGCAATAATAGTGACGTATTTTGATTAGCAGCAATCTTTATATATATAAAAGTCAATGTATGTATGTATGTTCCACATCTCCTCCTAAACCACAGGACCGATTTTAGTGAAATTTGGAACACGAGTTTGTCACTGATAGACAACAAACACTGTAGGGTTCAATTAACCGAAACCCTATTTTTTGAGGGTTAAGGGTGTGATCCTTACTAATATGTATAAAAATGTAATGGTCTCTGTTTGTCTGTTGCTCCATCACGCAAAAACTACTGGACCGATTGAGCTGTAATTTGGCATGTAGATAGAATAAATATCTGGTTGTATCATATGCTATATTAAATAGCCCTAAGGGCCCCCAAAGGCCCCCGAAGATCCCCCCTGTGGGTCCATGCTAAGCATTGTGTTTGGTGCAGTGGTTTCATTTTTTGCTTTTTAAAAGTACATTCACTCAAGATATAGGACTGGAATTTTTTTTATCGGATGGCTGAATAAATATAATTTTTAATTTTTTCAATCGATTTTCTTCTACGCTCCGTATTTGTCTGAAATTCATGTTTTCAGTTGAAAAATCTCACATTTTTCCCTGAAATCAACAATAACATATTTCCTTGACAACCATAGATTTGATTTTCAAAGGATATACACGCCTCTTAACTATTAAATATCATGTTTTCCTGCAAGCCCACGATAGTACGTAGAATGCAAATCCGTATAAGAAGGGCCCAGAGTCCCAAGGGCCCCATGGTAAATTGCTTCAGGGGTTAATCGATAAATTCAATGCATATATACAACAAGTATACTTTTCAACGTCTTTCTCAAAGTAGCTCTCAAAGGGGCATCGCATGTATATGAGAGAACACTTATGTAGTAAACAATACACATAAAGGAAATTAATTGATTACACATACAATTATATGTGCAAGAATATTTACGTGCAGCGAATATCAATGGTAATAATGCCTATGTTGCTACAACAAACACGGCGTTGTTTATTATCGTTTAATACTCAGATGTATTACACGTAGTGAAACCGTCTGCCTCTAATTACGATTGCGAACTGTTTTTTAGACCAATTCCAACATCATTAACGTCACGAGTTATTTATATGTTTAAAAGTGTTAAAGTGCAGTTACCTTAGGTACATTCACTCAATCATCGAGTTACCCATTCAAGACTCTCGCTGGCCGCTGTGTTTCCCCTCCTTGGACTTAAAATATATCCATCCACGTGCCTAATAGAAAAAAGAGTAGCCTTTCGAAAAAATCTTCTAAGCAAAATGAATGTCTTATTTGCGAGAAAATGAGCCCTTGAAAGAAAAACGACAAATGTTAGACTTGGATGGTCAAAGACATGCCCACAAGCGATCTCATGAGATTCTCCCCGTGGTGTTTCTCGGGTTACGCTAAGAATCGCACAAATTTCATCCTTAACCAACATACGGATGGGTAACCAGCTCTAAATCTGGTTCAAATACAGACCCATCTGTTTCGAACCTTCAATCTGCTTTAAGATGGCGGAAATTATAATGACGCCACTACATGCTTCTTACCCGAAAGTAGAGCGGAAATTCTGCACAATTAACGACACCCGTGCATGAAAATCGACAAGTGCACTAAGAATCACCATAGATTTTTTTAATTAGCAACCGAAACCAATGATTATGACTATGCCGAAGGCGCAGTCCCATTGATGGAAGATTCATAGGTCAAATAAACATGGCTTCTGCTGCCATTACTCCTCTTGACGTTGTCAACCGCTGGATTGTACTCTTCTGTCCAATCCTGATTAAGATAATCAACGCACATATCAACGTTGAATGGTGCAACTGAATTAAGTCATGGAATGCAAATACATGTATGTACACAAGGGAAGCGATCAAGCTGTTAATCACTCATAAGACGGCTCAAGAGAACCGTAGGGACGAGGTGACCATCTATCAACCTTTGCTATTTAAGTAGAAATGAGTCTGCAAGGCCGATTTTTGGGTTTCCCGTGCATGAAAGTGAACCAATAGTCACTTATCTCTCCGTGCATCTGGAAAACTGTCAGTATGTCTGCTACAACGAAGACAACATACAAGATAGGTTACGAACTCCACGAATGACCAGGCATACTGTTTTTCTTCGGGCTTCGTGGTTTTATTATAAAAAATAAGTTTAATGTTTTTCACACCCGTTGAATTTCAACGGGTATTTTCCGCTCGTTGAATATAAAAATAACGCCATAAACGTTATTGCAAATGAACTATGAAAAAAGTAGACATCAGGTTGTCCTAATAGAGTATATAAAGCGGATGTTCTTGAAGTGGTTAGCAAAGTATCCACACCACTACTAGTTGTAGGGGGAATTTCCAGAGGTCCAATACTGACACCAATACGAGTGACACCCGAGCTTAAGTTTAAAAAAAACAACTACTTCACACCACTGAAAAATGAAACTGAATGATTTAGGGAATTTCTTTGGAGACTAGAAAACGTTCTCCCAAAGATATCCGCAAATAACCGAGAAAAGGGCTCCGCGGTGGAAATGAACGATTCTTCGCCGTACGCCCAACCGCAGTGCAGGAGACGGGGGAGTTGCAGCCGTGTGACACCAGCTGTGGGCTGGTGGCCTCGAAGAGACAATAATCCTGTGTGGTATGCATTCTGTCTCCATTAAAAGTGTACGTATTCGTCAGTAGGCGATGTCAAGTTGCTAAAAAGAGAAACGCCCGCGGTGCACCCGAAGAAAGCAGTCTTTCAGTACCTCCTAAACCTTTACCCCATGTGACAAAATACGTAATTTTTTTCGCGATTTCTCCAAAATTTAATACATGGAGGATCTTTTCAATGTTTGTATTTCTAAAATCTCCATATGGGAGTGGATGCGGCCACAATCCATTCCACACACTTACTGCGCCACCTTACTCACCGTTGCACGCGGGTTGGACTAGACTCGACCGCGCGATCGAAAAACCGATGTGAAATTTGGCGATGCAAATAACTATTTCTCCTCATATATTTTAAAAATGACAAAAAATGAGGGTCCGCCATTTTGTTTTTATATATTTGGTAAATAATGACAAAAAAGTAATTAGACTACATTAAAACAAAGATAAAAAACTGTTTCATCTAACTGCATCACTTTTTATTTCAATTCTTTACCCATAAAGGCTTAGCAAGGGCTTGATTTTGAAGATTTAGTGAGAAAATTGAGTATAGACCATTTTTGCAAAATTTGCGCATCTTTGAGCTCATACAAATTGCTAATTGTTGTGTACTAAGGAAAATGCTTTGCGTCATCGCATGCACAGGTCTTTTGAAAATAGTTATGCAATGTTTCAGCTTCCTGGCTTGAAAAAATCACTTTCTGACTTTTGGCCAGCTTTTTTCGATTTCAGCCCACTGTGCGCCGCAGCAAATGAGATGACCCCACTTTTTATTTCGTTAAATTGTGTGACTAAACATGATGCTCTGTGTATTATTCTTCCAATTAAGGAGTTATCTGAATCACCCTAATCATTTTGGGATAACGTGAAAGATTCGAATCTCTGCAATCAGTTTAAGCAAACAAGCAAACAAGAAAGCAGGCAAAACAAGCAAACACGCTGCAATTGCGTCTTTAGGGGATTTGGTATCGTGTTTTCAATTAAAGATATTAGCTGTCATTTGCCATTTTTCACGTTTCTTGGCTATGGTTCTAGCATACTGATGATCATGAAAGGTGGAAGCATATTTGATGCTAGGTCTACCTCAGGATCTATAGCATTTATACTTTGCTTTCATAGATGCCCTATGTTTCCTCTATGGAATTGTGAAACATTAACATTTTAATAAAACAGAATTCGATAATTTTCAACCTAATTCCACTTCAAATGGTAATAGGTTGAATCCGAAACAGAGGACGATTTCGAACGGCAGTGATTCGCATGTCAACGGCGAGATTCACTTATTCCGCGTGCCACCGTACGTTGTCTCATTGTGGTCCATGTTGGCTCATTCCTGCCGTTTGCTACTCGTGGCACCGTTATAAGATAACATGTAAGCGAAGTATGACACATTTATATTACTGATGCAAAGAAGAGAGCTTCTGAATATTTGATAGAAGCGACAAAATAAGAGAAATTCAGAAACAGAAACTCCTTCCCACGGACAAATGGTGGCAATAACAAAAGCAGATTGTGGCACTAGAGCCCAGTTTTATAATCTCAGGTTAAATATTTTCTTGGAAAGAAATCCGACGTCAACAATTTCTCCAGGCGGTAAGTCTTACGTCAATGTTTCACACCAAAGGTATTCTGCTAACCTCGAGGGGCAAAAAAATAGACCCAAGTCCTGAGGATCTTACTCAACAGGCAGCAGGGATTTACCGATATATTCGTACTATTGACATTGATTTTTTTCCCTCCTCAAACTCGGATAATGCCATTACATTTCATTGCCATCCAGATTAATCACTTAGAAAACCAGCAGTATAGGAACATAATATATCAGTATAGGAACATATCTACACTGCGTTAAATGGTCAGTACCGATCCACTGAAATACTCCCATACTTTTCAATTCGCATCCCCGGCCGTGCCTTGCGCAACAATCACCTTATACACAAGCCTAAATTCCGCCTTTCTCTCTCCCAGCGATCCCTTTTTTACAGGCTTCCTGCCTTGTACAACACCATTTCATCTGTCTGCCCTTCCCTCGATCTCTCTACTCCCTTCGGATCATTCAAGCGCCAGCTTAGAAAAGCGCTTTCCTCATGATTCCCTAATTTTCCATTATGTTGTAGTGTATTGATTTATGTTATTGTCTCTTTGTTTTTATTTGGATACTATGTACCAACACATGTTTTTTTCTTATTTTATTTTGTTAATGCTGCAGATTCTAAGTTGTAAATGTTCAATGTAAAGGCCGACATCGGATGTTTTTGAATGTTTGAAATAAATCAAATCAAATCAACTAATGTGGATGAGAAAAACCTGAAAAGGGAACTAAAACTACGTCTGGAACATTCGAAATATTGGAAGTTTTTCCTTCGTACTTCTTTGCGATCACATTGCATTATTGCCATTTTTCCTGTCCTTTCCTCCATTTTGGGCAACGCCATTATATTCCACTATCATAAAAATCAGAGGAGCATACTAGGATCTACAAGGCATGCATTAGAGGAGCATAATTTGGATGAGAAAAGCCTGAATTGGGAATTAAAACTACCTATGTCTAGAATATTCGAAGTGTTGTAGGGTTTTTTCCATAGCCCTCCGGTTTTGCTTATCGAATTATTGACCTTTGTCTTGTCCACTCCTCAAATTAGGACGACGCCATTGTATTCCATGGCCATCAAGATTAAAAACCAGCATTATGAAAGCATAATGCAGATGTGAAGACCATTAAGTGGGTACTAATACTACGTCCTGGCTATTCGATCCTATTCGTCCTGGCTATTGGAAGGTTTTCATTCGTCCCTCTTGGGCTTTCCTTAGCATGAACACTCGAATAATTCAATTCGTCCGTTCAAGCGAGTTTTGCTTCCTCGCCGCGCTCTAACTATTTTGAATAAAGAACCTTTCATGCTTAATGTTCTCTCTTATTCTATCTTACTGGTTTTCATTGCTCGAGTCAATCGAAGTATCATTCACGCATAGCCCGCGTTGAGGTCGATAATTCTGATTTTCGTCCATTATCAGGCGCCTTTCGTCCCTTAGAAGTGTTCTCTGCTCTGATAACCTTTGGTTAAAGCCCTAACCGCAGCGTTATGAAAAGCTTCGCCACCCGGTCCGCTGCTGGCTTGCATTCTGCCCGGTCTTCTGTTAAACAAACTGCATTGCCTTAATCCCTTCAAGTCCCTTGTGATGCCCAACAAAGGCAAAATGCTCTCAACAGACCTTAATGAGCGAAAAAAAGAGGTTTTTCACCCGCATTTTTCCACGGGAAAAAATGCCATTGGAGAGCGATTTTTGAGCTCGCAATCTTAGAAAGGAGTGAAAGAGGGTTTGTTTTCATTTTTTTATTATTATTTTCAAAAATTCCATTATGCATTATGAGTCGAAGGCCGACAATGGTAGACTCGTTCATTTCGACTCTTTTTCATTTTCTCCCCCTCCATATCCTAAGGCTTGGTTCAGCGTTATTAGCGCCATATTATTCATTGGCCCACACATGCTGGCCTCCCCCCCATAGCCTCTCTTTTTAACAAACGCCAAGGCACCCATACACACGCGAAATCACCCTTTGTAGTTGGCACAACTGCCGACGGCGGCGGCACGACAGCAGCGCCTGTGCACAATTGTGAGCGTTGTCGTCGCCTTTGAAAATGTGTAGGTGGGGGAGCGATAGGGGAAGGGTGTTTGAAATGTAAAGGGGGCGGGGGTTACAGAAAAGGGTTTTAGGGAGGTGGGGTATTAGGAGGTCACTCGCAAGCACCAACAAACGAAAACGCACGCCTGGCGCGCAGAACTCCGGTTTCCCGCGCGCGCGAAAGAATAATAAAAAATAATAAAACTGGAGACTGGGAGCCGCCGCCGCTCTTTCTCCGTCCCGCCGAGAGAGGGAACCACCTACCACCGGATGAGCATCGGCCGGCGCATGCCTCCGGGGCAAGCGACGCGCGGCATTGAAAATTTTCTTGCGAGGGCGTCGGAGAAACAAGAGTAGGGGGTGGAAGTGAGGAGAGAGGGTTGTGTTTTTTATATTTATCCTGTTTTTTTAAAAGGATTTCATTTTATTTGGATGACGAAGAGGGTGGAACAAAAAAATGAATGCAAGGGGAGTCAAAGTGCACAGAGAAAGAGAGACCCAGGCTATTTGGACTAATGAGCGGAGTCAACAATAGGGAGTGTTGGTAAGGGATCATATCGGGCTAAGGGGGGTGATATAAGCGACGCCGAACCACTGGAAAAAACCTGGGAATGAAAACACGGGAGACTTAGGTTGGAACCGTCATGAGAAGAGTTTACAATCGAAACCTTTTTAGTCTCTAGAAAAACAACGTTTTTACACTCGAAAAGTTGGGGGAAAAACAACAGGTAAAATGCTATCTTCTTTTGGAATAATGTTCATTCTCATAGTTGGAGCACAATACTGAATCTAAAACAAAACCTCGTGGACCAACAGGACAGAGGTAATGTGCGGTACATAATTCGTAAAAAGAAATGAAATCTCGCAAGCCACAAGAACCACAGAAATTCCTTTTTTCGAAATTATGATGAAAGGTATTCGGTCACGTAATGAATAGATGCCAAATAAACCAAGATTCAGCGTGGCTGAAGAAATAAGCAGATTTTTTGGCCTATCATCGAAATATTTGAGTGAAGATGCAGACATTATAACTTAAAAGGAGCCTTTGAGTCACTATTTCCTTCCCTTGTTACCAATTAACCTGCTGAGTGCGAAATTGTTACGAAATGGAAGGAACTTTCCGAAGACAGGAATTTTTTGCCCATTAATAGAAGTTCAGAGCGGAGAGGGCTTAAATCTTAGGAGTGCACTTTAAACCTGAATGCTGCAAAGAAAATTTAAAGATCAAAGGCTTGGAGACACAAAACATACCTCTCAATGCGACTCATTTATTCACTTTACCGGAGTGAAATGTTGGCCATTTCCAGACTAAGTATAAAAACCAGCTAATTGCAATGGTTAGGTACTTAAGAAGAATGCGAGGTGAAAAGTAAATAAATAGAGTCCTAAATGAAAATATCATGAAAGAAATTGAATTCAAAGGTTTGGTTACAGGCAAACATGAGTCGGTTAGGTCATGTATTCGATAAGTGCGAAATATTTGAATTCTAATAAATTTTTTTGTTTGAAATATTCTCCCTACATATACACGTACCACCTGGCACGACATTTTCATTAAATGCACCAATGGGATGTATCTCTGTAGCCATAACTACGTGAGAGTGGCAAAGTTCATCTTAATTTTTTACGCAAGAAATAAATAAAAAATGCTATTTCTGGGTAGACAGCATTTTTTGTGCTGATAAGTGCCATTTATACTTTACTCCAAGCATATAAAGTGCAGAAAAAGCTCTTCACAGCCCTTGTTTGTACGAGAAACAATTTTCCCAATAGGCATCTCTATTATAATGTATCTGGTGCTTTCCCGGCGTACTTGATGTGTTAATTATTCTAGGATTGTCCACCGGGTTAGGTTCTCCATACTGGCCGACGTTTTGATACCCGACTCGTGCATCGAAACTTTGGACATTATGGAGAGCCTAACCTGGTGGAGAACCCGTGAAGAATTGATAAATCTAGGGTATTAATCTTTTTAAAGATATTTAGTAGGTATAAAGGTATATTATTACTGCCCTAAAGCTGAAATTACCAAATATTTCTCAGATATTATTGATCAGGATTTCAAAAGTGTTACTAACTTAATTTCAATTACAAGCACTTCAAATTATCCAAGAATTTTTCATTAAGCTTGGTTCCGCATCATTTAGCTGATTTTTCATGACTAATCTCGTCTCACATAGAGAAGAAAAATTATGAAATATTTGAAAAATGGGAATAAAATTGCTAACTTTAACTGGTTTATGGAGATAAAGGTGCAATAAATAGAAGATATCAAATTACGTGGCTCGGGCAATTACAAAGAAGTAAAAGACATATGCTGCCATGAGAGGGAACTGATAATTTGATTTGATACACTCCAAGAGAATAGAACAAGGGAGGCCGATCGAAAATCGGAGGAAAAATACCCAGGGGGTTTAGAGTACAAGGAAATGAAGTAAAAAATGTGAGCAATCATAATACAGTGGAGAATGGGGACTTAATATAAATGGAATCCTTGTTATGCATATCTATCCGGGAAAATAGAAGGCTTCGAGGTATTATTTGCACAGAGCAAAGATACGGGTTTTACAAAAGGATAAATTAAATGAATTGTTATTTATATTTTTTTTGTTGCTGCATGGAAAGCATTAAATGTGAAAACAGTTACCAATGTACGCTGCTAAGGTGAACAAAAATGCGTCAATTTTTTACTCCTGACAAAACATCGCGCATATTAAAGTGATATCTAATCATGGACAACTAGTGCAAAGTAATATAGAATATTTATGAGTCAATCAAAGAAATATGAATTGTGGACAGTGAAAGATCATCTTTTCCCAACCGCACAGCCCGACAATATTGCTTAGCAGAGGGCAAACGCAACTTCTATTTTATTGAATCACATTAATCATTTAGAGAGACACTACAACTCTAAAAATGCTCTCACGAATATATAAAGGTGGTTTTTGGTACCGAATATGAGTTCAGTGCTTTCCGTGCTTACACGCGAGCTGTGGTATGTTAAAAATTGTATGAATATAAGGACAAAAATGGTTCTTACAATGGTTAACCTAAAGTCTCAAAAAAAAAGTTTTATCATGAACATGATACCATTTATTCTCAATCGGAACCATGCTAAGACGCGGCACGAATCATGCAACGAAGAGAGGATGTTTATTTTATATATACCCTTTCATTTTTACACTTTCTGGAACGGACGCATGTAAATTTATCAAATGGACGCATGTAAATGTATTCACTTCACTTGATTGTATGTGGCTCTAATAGCTTTTTCATCGAGAGACAGCTTTTATCAGTCATTTTCATAATTTTTCCATAAAAAGTTGAGGACCATGGGGGGAATGGATAAGGCACATTCATCAAATAAGGCACATATTAAGTTTAAAGATTTTTCGTATTCTTACAGTGAGAGGGAAATTTCTGAAAATGGCACTGCGATATACTCCAAGGAGTGAAAATTGGAAAAAATCAACGTAAAATTAATGTCATTAGAAATATTTTCGAATATAATTCAATTTTTTAAATGTGTACATGGGCCTAATTAAGAATCCTCGTTCTTAATGAGATCCTCTGTGAAGCAGAAGAAGGTGAAATCGGTCGCTTCATCTTATTTAGTTTTTTATCTAGTCACTACAATCCTGGAATATGTAAAAATAATCTTTTGAAAATGCCCACGTTCCCATTATATATCGATTTACAATACAAAGGCTACGCGTACGTGCATACGAATCAGTTGCCAGGCGTAATGATTCAGATGTACGCCAATAGATGGCAAGCGAGCTCCCACATGCGTTCTCCACTAACTGACAAATGGCATGGGCGTATGCATTTTCAAAATACACGTATCTTTTTTCAAATAAATAATAAATTTTAATATTTTTTTTATTTTTTAATTAAACCACATTTATTTTATTTATGCATTAAATTTGTCGATTATTTCGCCATTATTTAGCCTGTTTCAGCAGGAGTTTCAACTAGTACTAATATAATGACAAACTATTCGTTGTTTTGGATTAACACTCTCTCAGCTCTTTCTCTATTTATTCCGTTTAAGAAATTTTGATGAGTTTTTTTCTACTTGATAAGGGTAGTAGCTATAGGATGGGTATGACTAGGAAGGGTAGGTTTCAGTAGCTCTAGAAGGAATATACGAAAAAGAAATCACTTCAAATATGAAAAAGTTCGATCTGTTTCAAAACGGCCATTCCAAGCAATAAGTTGTAAGGTCTCACCTGTCGATGAGAAAATGAAACGAAAGAGAAAAACGATGGTATATCGTATTCGTTCTTAAACCTCAGTCCAAGTTCGTTATTTCCACCACTTAAATTTCCGTGCCTTTGGTAATTTTAATTGGATGTGTTTTCATCAGGAGAGAGTAAAGAAATCGTAGCGAAATTCAACCTTGGTAGTTCGTCAAGACCATTGATGCCCGTTTTTAATGCCTTCCCCTATATCCTTGAACCGATGGAATTCAGGGATTTTACGCTAGAAACACTTGGTAACTTTATCTTTTTAATGCATTGGGTTAGCCTTCATAAATTCACCCAAAAATTCCTTTTAATAGAAAAAGAGATCAGCGCAGCAGTTCCACCCATCGGAGTAAGCCGTTTTCATTGCCTGTACCTCAGAATGTTCTCGACCCGAAAGATTCATAAATTGGGGTTTTACTATGGAGATTGCAAAGTAATCACAAGGATTTTGAACAACGGATGGTCAAATACCCTTCACTCATACAGACACATTACCATCGACTGGTTAACCACGTATACAATCAAATCAATGATAAACTACCATCCTGTGGTGAACGAGCGTTATAGGTTTGCCGTTTTTCATAGAAAGAGGATGTGAAAAGTCCAGCTCACGTACATAGGATTGTACATAGGATTCATCAGCCTTGAAAAATATAATATAGTGTGTGGCATGGAAGAGAATGCTACCTACACTGAAAAGCTCAGGTAATTGTATTCTTGGGTGCCCCTGCAGGCAAGCTTATGTTTTGTGCGGCCGAGGTTGGCAATAATCAACTTCATCGATCATTATCACTCATGACTTCACTAGAGATGCTTCTAAAAATTGCAGCAATATCTTCAAATTTCCTAAATTGGCCACAAAATACGTAATCGAAGTCATTCATAATCATCACTAATAATTAGGGTGCATGTAACTCGCAATTTTTTACTCAACTCTTGCACTCGACCCAACACAATCAGAATTAATGCCCTAATAATCAGAATTAATCATTAAGGTTCGCATTTGGAAAATCTTTAAGATGCACCTTTGTAGGATAAAATCTTGATTTAATATCCTGAAACTATATTTACACTTGCAAAGTTAGTATTTAGTTATTTAAGCTACTCTAAGGTTAGCAATCAAGAAGCAATTCTTTACATTGTCGAAGATAGTTATCTTCATACCTCTTTATTACATTTTCACAAGACTTTCGAGTCTCGTTGTGACAGTTAACTCTCGAGTCTAATATGGAATTTTCGACCTCAATCTTGCCTTGAGTCTCATCTCGAGTCTTGTGGCAACATTAGTCAAGAAGAAAGTGAAAATCAGAATTGGACAGCAAAGTTTATAGCAAGTTAAAGAATTTTTCTTCCTGAAAGGTTAAAAATGAAGGAAGAAACCAGAAAAATATAGTGAGCAGTGTAGCATAACCTAAGAAAGCATAGCGAAAGTACAGCTTACTACACCTTTCTCAATATAAAACACAATGGCACTTTCATGTTTAGTATATTGGAAACATTTTACTATTGTTTTTCTTATATAATAATAGCATAGAATGCTAGGTGCTTCTCTAAAGAACTCCCATGATAGCCATATTATGGCCGTCAGCTCTGAAACCTGACTAGCACACTCAATCAGGTCTAAGTTTCAATCGCACGCAGATAGAAAATTTCCAATCAACTTCGGTCAGTTCTTATTATCAATCAAATCCGTTACTCCGATTCCTCAGTGCGTTTATTCGAAAGGATTCCAATTTCACAGTGGAATATGGCCTTCACTAGTACTTCAGACTCTGTGTTGCCCGGAAGTGCGTTCCATTTACTCTGATGGACGAATATTTGATTTGATTAGTCCAAAATGGTAACTCTTTGACAGAAAAATACTTCATAATTTGGTGCATATTAAAATTATTTATTGATTGTCAAAATTTTGATGCAACTTAAGTTACTTGTGGGCACTCAGTAGTACTAATTGCTGGATCTACCCTAGAACTGAATTCCTACGTCTTGAAAGATTGTAATCCACATGTCCTTCATCCCAGATATTCAAAAAGCTGTGAATAGGTATTTATTATTAATAAATAATGTTAATAAAAATGAACCCTAAGATTTTTATGAGTTACTTTATGATTATTTCAAGGAGTTTTTCGATTCAAAGCGAGACATTCGAAAGTAGACTTCTCATCGTTAAAATATTATCCCTGAATGATTCATAATGATAGTATGTACAAAATTTACAAATTTGAGAAAGGTAAAAACTTTTGTGGGAAAAAAATACGGATTTCCTACTGATCCATAGCCAAAAAGACTCACTGCAGGAAAACACCTGCACAGAGAAGGATGGAGGGAGAAGAGGGAGAGGTACGCTGAAGTTAAAAATATGATAATGGCGGAGAGGCTATTGGAGGTGGAAGCTAGCAAGAGGCAGCAGGTGATGGCGGACGTATTGAAAAACGAAGGACTTATTTTTGGGGGAGATGGAGACTTAAATTGTGGCAGATGAGGGAAGACGAAGAGAAAAATACGTGTTAGACGGCGCTAAGTGAGGAGGAATTTATGAAGAGCTTTGGAAATATCAGCAAAATACCTATTGGTATAACAAATTTTGAGGATACCGGAACAAAAATCCAAAGGGTAATAGGACGCCTCGGCAGCTTAACTGGATAAATCACTCGGCGCGAAATCGAGGGATCCGGGTACGAGTCCCGATCAAGGCGAATGGTTTTTCGCTCTGGCTCTGTGGATTTCACGCCTCGAGGAATGTTGACTTTAGTCGCCTTAAACTATATGTACTATCTTTCATTTCTCTGGAATGTGAATGGGAAATGATAGTTAATCAATCACCAAGGCCTGAATAAGAAAATATTTCAACAATGCAGCTATTTGATCGATTAAATATAAGAAAATTTGACAGAAACTCATTTTACTTAGAATCTGCTCGTTACATGATACTCCAACTCGCCCGCTTAACTTTTCAATTGCAATACTCTAAAATTTCGCATTATATTTTTGATTTATCAATATGTCAAAATTTAGATAGTGAATTTTGATCCAAAATTTGAGCGTGGAAAGTCGGGCCAAGTACGGGCTCCACGAAAAAAATTTCCGCCTTTCGTGTTTGGACCCGGGCACATGTAATAGGAAGCCAAGCACCACGTTGACCATATTATGCGGATCGGGTTAGTGCCTAGGGTGGGCCCGGGATCAAACTCCGGCGGTGATTGAAATATTTTCAGAGGAATTCCGATACCTACTTGGGTGCCATGTGGAGAGCATTTCGATTACAGTACTCCGTTTTTACGATGGGATGTTACACCGAGGTCCCCTTGGCACCTTTCGTCAGGGGTAGGCTGACGCCGACACCGGGTTTCTCTCCACCCTTCCTACATTTACCAATTGTCCTTTCCTTAACATCCTACCTACCTTTCCTTAATGGCGAAAATGACCTCAGTTGTTGGTCGCCTACCCATATAACAAAAAAAACAAGCCACTTTCCTTCCCACTTCACTACTATCCCTTCTCTTTTCACCTCTCGTTCGCAACGAAAGCCAAAACACTGGAAGTAAGGCAAAAGAAGAATTTCACTAGGAGAGAGAAGAGTTTTCGGACGTGAATTAGTTGGGTAAAGGGAGAGAAGACATTTTAGATTTCGGTCTCGGAGTGGAGTACGTGAATCCGACACGCGGTAGAGACAGTGAAAGAGAGAGGGAAACAGAGAAAAGGGTGGGGGACATGCAATAGGGGACGGGAGACGCAGGCATACACAGCTCGACGAAGAGTCAGGGGCCCGCATTAACATGCGCCAATGCAGTTTACACTCGGTTTTGTAGGCTGAGTACCAATATTGACTCCGGCATGTTGGCCACACTGATTCCCTCTCCTGGAATGTTTAATGGGCGTGAATGAGCGCTCTCCCCCGCCCGTCTCGCTTTTAACAGGGAACGTACCCCCATTACTCCTCCTCTCCCAGGGTTCTCCCCACCATCCTCACCTCCTCCTGTTCCCAGCCTCTCTCTCTTATGGTTTAATTGGAGCGCGCGAGCAAAAGCCAGCGGAGCAAATGGCGAGGCACTTCCCAACTCCTCCTCATCCCACGGTTCCCATTTAAATCCTTAAAAACTACATTCCCCACTCGCGTCCGTCCACCCTCTAAATGTGAAATTTACTCCCCCTGCCATACTCCTCCCCTTAAACTCTACCCACCCCTTCACCCGCGATCCAACCTTACCCTTTCTCCACGCGAATACCCTTACTAACACCACTAGACTGGCGAAGACGACCACCTCACAGCAACGCAAGCCAGCTAAAATAGTTGTTTCTTAATTCGTTAAAAATACATTTCGCAATGTGTTAACAATGAAGATTGTTTTTAAATACTGCAGCAAAGAGCTATAAAACAAGACCAATATCATGTTTTCAGAAGTATCCACTACTTAGAAAAAGTTGTTTGGTAAAATTGATTGCCTACTAACTTTTTTGGCTAGTTAGAAAGAACTGAAATTAAAGGTATTATGTACATTGAAAAATGTTTTTTCTGCGATGCGTCAATTTTTCATTACTATTGAAGGTAAATTTATTTATTCCTGAAATATCGAAGAGAGCGATTTGTTATAGAACATAAAAAACCGGCACTTTTTTGTTCTCAGGGCGATAAATATCAAATGTGGAATGTAAAAATAATCGATAAGATTGCTTCAACGCAAAATTAAAAAATGTTAAGTTTGATGTAACTTTCATTCATGTAGGCTAACTTACACTCTAGTTAATTTTTAACTGGCATCCAAACTCAAGTCTACCTAATTTTCGCACCGACATTACCTAACTACCTGGCGCTGCCTTCCGTATTAACCTGCCAGCCAGCACCCAGCACCCCCCACACCTTATCATACGTACGATTCACAAAATCCTCTTCCCACCTTTCCCCTCCGTTAATGAACACTTACACCGGTACATATTTATATACCCACTCTCAGAGAAAATAAATTTTACAAACACGTGAATACATATTATTTATATATATATATATATATATATATATATATATATATATATATATATATATATACATATATTACGTGTAAGCGCAGCGCGCTCTTCCTTTTTTTATCGCGTCTCCCTCCGAATCATCTCGTCTTTTTGAAAATGTTCCTCGTGCTTACGTATCCACGTTTTCTTTTCATTATTTTTTATTTTCCGCAGATTATCACGTGGGCATAAAAATCCTCATAAGGGCTCTCATGAGCGCAGCGGTTCCTCTACCCCATTAAGTGGGTAGGTGGACGATCTTTCACGCGAAGGGAAATTAGGGGGCACATCCCTTTCATTAAGTCTTTGCTTACCCACCAATTCACCTTTTCCAAGCGTTACTCTTAACCCCTTAAGCATATACATATTACATATGCTCTTTTTGCTATGTTATTTATCGCCATCAGTCATCGATCTTAACATTGGTTTGCTGCAGCTCTCCACTCAACTTTTCCATCAGGTAACCGTTTCATTATAAAATAGTTCCTCACTTTGATGTTCTTCAAAATTTGCTTGATGTGTTCTATCCTTCTGGTCTTTCTCATTCATACATCCTATTAGTTCTCCTTCCCTTATTGTTTTCAACGGGCTGTTGCTGGTTGGTTGGTCACTTGGGGAAGTGATAGAAAACTGAGGTAGTTTGCGTCATTGAGGATAGGTGGGTAGGTTGGTCAAGCCCGTTTCACACGATACATGATCCAGGAAAAGATCCAGTATATTTGTTGGTATTAGACATTGAGGATGGAATCCAGCATAATTGATGCCGTCCTTGGTTTCATGCCATCGTTGAACTTGTAATGGCGTGAATCGGTATTTTCATTCATGACTTAGCGCATGTCTTCTATAACATTAAACTAAACAATTTATGGCAGCAGGTGGCCAAAAAAAGTTGGAACATTTTTATTTTTTGTTCATTTCGTAGCCTGAAAAATAACGATAGCCGAAAGGAGGAACAGACGGCGCTGATTTCAGAAAGTGAAGATCGCACAGCGGCTGTAAAAGCTAACGAGATTGATCAACACCTACTAGGTCCTACTAGGAACTAGTAGCAAACTTGTACCTACCGCATCAATTTTGAAATCAAGTAGCTCAGCCAGTATGATAGCGATTATGCTTGCTAGCCAGCATGCTGGTTCTCTATCGCACGATACTGGGAAGCTATACTAGCGAGTATCCTCGAACCTGTGCTGGATCAAATATCGTGTGAAACTGGATTAAGGGAAGGATCACATAGGGAATGGAGAGAGGTTGGAGAGAAACCGGGCTTCATCGTTATTCTGCTCTTAACGAAAAGGACCACGGGTCCCATCCGACGGACGGAATACCACACTTGAAATGCTCTCCACATAGCACCTAAGTAGGGATCGAAATTCCATTGAGAAATATCCACTAACGTTGGAATTCGAACCCGGGCCTTCTGCATGTGAAATCAGTACTCCAGCCACCACACCAACCCCGTCCACAATAGGCTGTTGTGACGCAATATGTGTTCAATCAGTGTGCCTGTTTTTCATAGCAAAGTTTTCATCATGTATCTTTTCTCTCCAAATCATCGAGTTATTTATTCATTGGTGATTCTCTCCCTCCATTGTATCTCCATCTTCTTCGATAACACAACATTTCAAAATTTATTTCAGTAAATTTGTTCCCCAGTTTCAAGCTTGTGTTCCTGGCTGCCAGTAGATTCTTCCTCCGTAATAATGCCTTCTTGGCCTCTGCTTACAATATCTTTCTTCTACGTCCATCACTGGCGATTCTAATTACCAGATAGAAAATCTCTCTCACTTGCACAAGTTTTTGCTATCTTAATTCGATGGTTTCAAAACAATAACGTGTGGTACTATTTTATTTTAGTTTTATCAATGCGATTCTACATTACTTATCATATCTTTCTTCTCTGCTAGAACTGGTATGCTTTCAGCTTAGCGTCATATGCTGATTTTTTCTATCGATGCGCGTGTATTAGTTTTTTAAATTATATTTTTATTTTATTTTAAAAATTATTGTGTCCTGTGTAAGTAAGTAAAAGTAAGAAAATTCGATTGTCAGGTAGTCTTTCCCACCGAGGAAAACATCACTCTTCAACGAATGAGGAAGGCAACTAGACCACCGAAACGTCTCCGTGGTTAGTGTGTGTCCTATTCTTTTATGTCTTCATAATTTAATACCATTATAACTAAGTATGAGAGACGAAAAGTATAATAAGAAATTTAAGATAGAGGGGTTAATAGTATGAAAGGAAGGGGTAGACCGAGAATATCATGTATGGATGTGGTGGAAAATATTTCTTAGAGAAGGAATATTAGGAGGAATAAGGGTATTAATGTAACAGAACAAAAAGACGTATGCAAGGAGAGTTTGTAAGATACAAAAATGATGAAAACAAAGCCATTTTTCCAGGCCAAACACCAGTAATTTATCTCTTTTTGACAGAACCTATCACGAAAGGGGATGGCATGATGAGTACGTTTTTAAATTTCATTGAGCTTCGATCGCCGAGAGCGTTTTCCTGCAAGAGTTTATGATGTGCAAGTGACATGTAAGGTATATGTATAAAGAGGAACTCCGCCCTACCCTTGTAAGGTAAGACGGAGTGGGAGAGAATAGGAACGCATCGTGAAATGTGGAGCGTGGGCGCCTTGGAGAAGGCGTCCAGCTACCGCCAGTGTTCCATTTCTCTTTTTTCGATTTTAGAAGGTATATTTATATACGTAATGTATGAATTACATATGTATATCAATATATTAACGGTGAGGAGGAACGTGAAGCAGTATTTAAAAAACCTTTTTCGCCGGTCGAGCTTGCATAACCAGCGTGAATAAAGCGGGGATCCTCTGAGTAGGGGAGACTGCTGTGGTCATTTACGTCTTTCATTACAGGTGGTTAATTGGCGAGTTTCCACACAAAAGTCTGCATCAACATACTTGAAACTCGCTTGACTGCTTAGTGTGCTCTGTTATGGCATCCCTCGTGATTATATTCACTTAACAAGTCAATGCGCCTTCAAGTAAAGAACTAGTGTCTCATTCGCGGCCATGCTTCATCCAAGCGCATTAAACTGACGAGTAATGACACAGACTGTGTGGCAAAACGAGCGGGAATTGGTGATAAGGCTTGATGGTCTTTCCATGCCGAGCATTGAAGTTCAAATTTACATTTACAGTATAAGGAATTTTTGAGTTGACCTCATCGGTGCCATGAAAAGAGAAAACACGCAAAACTCTAAGTACTCTGCCCATTGAATGGCACGAATAACTGCGAACTCATAAGACGCCTTTTATTTATAGAGCAGGCTGATACCCACACTGTATTTCTGTCCACAAGTCCTCCATTCTTCAAAAGATTCTACCTTAATGAATGTACTATTCAAGTGGAGTAAAGAGCTCAGTGGTTGAAAGCGTATCCAAATACTGAAGACAGAAATTGCAATTTTTCACTGGTAAAATAGATTTATTGCGACCTAGGTTTCGTTGTACTATGTTATCAGCAGGTGTAGCTCATCGAAACCTAGGTGAAATTAATTCTATTTTACCAGTAGAAAATTGCAATTTCTGTCTTCATTATGTTGAAATTTCACCACATCACGTCTGATACCTCTCTTTTTGTGTTTTCTCTCCTTAAAACCACCACTGCAGAGCGTATTATACGTTTCGTCCATCGCTGGAATCTCTGAAATATCGGCTCCAAGAGCATAGGAGGGCCGTGAAAAATGGACAACTCCGCCAGTCAGCGGTCGCCCAGCTTCAGTGGAAGGAGTCTGCGCACAGCATTGACGTCAACATGGCCAAGTTGTTGACAAAAGAAAGCCACTACTTCCCTAGACTCATACGGGAAGCGATGGAAATATTTAAAATACCCAATAATTTCAACCGAGAAGACGGCTACACTCTCGGTTACTCGAGGGAACGAATCTTCATCAGAACATACCTCTGCCCAAAGGCGTAAAAACGGAGGAGCATAAATAGACGGACGAATAACTGCATCGACACTTCAGCGGACCTGAAGAAGCCAGCTGGAACGCTAGCGAAATATAGCCCAGAAGAGTATGGATAATTGCATTTAAGCATCTGAAATTCCCTGCTTAAAGTCGGAACAAGCGACATGATTTTCTTAAGAAGAACATCTTAACGTAAGAGCCAAGCCGGGCTTGGTGACATCGTAGACTGCGGCTCACATTTTCTCACTGAAAGTTTGGTCTTTTTTTCAGGAATGATTACTCTCTGAGCTCTTGCAGTTCTAAATAAATATGTCGATCAGTGAATTTGATAACCCTCGTGCGATATGTAAAAACATGAGAATGATTTAAACTTTCTCCTTATCATCATAGTATTCCATGTCAAAAGCTTTAGGGCACAAATATTCAACTTCTACAACACCGCAACGAGAATATAAAAACGACTCGGGTTTCAATTCATATCTGATTGTTTCACTCATTAATTGAAATCCGGGATGTACTTGTGCTCCCATTATGGTTTTGTAAAAGCTGAAAATCTGTGTATGCGCTAAGTTGTTCAAGAGAAATACAAAGCGGTTGAGTATAAGCAAGACTGACTATTTTTCCAATCGAAAGCAAACAAGATTGTGGCAGCAGTATAGGAGGGTAAGAAAACCGGCGCGACATGAGCTCATAACAAATGGAGGGCATAAAAATGTAGAATTTTGACACTGACTAAAACACAGACTCCAAAAATGTAAAGCTGTAGCGTAAAAGGGGGTTACTTACAAATGCAACTAAGTTCGCCAATGCTTGAAGTATTTCCGCTAATTTTTCTCTGTATTCGAATACTTGCAGCCAATAACTTGGAAAATGGTTTCAATGGACCATTTGTCAATTCTCGGATTGATTCTTAAAAGTTACAACAAATCACGGGCGGTGAAAGACATTTTATTACCAATTTACCTGAAATAGAAGAATTAAAAAGCTTATGTTTCCTCTATCTCTAAAATTTTCTGTAGTTGTTTATGTTTGTGGACTAAAAAAGTGGCACATCATAGTTTTCTACCACTTAAAATCTCTGAAATATGAAACCATTATGACAAAGCCAAGTAATTCGTCAAAGCATTCCCACAACTTATTCTATTTTACTGTAACTACGGGCATTTTTTCATAAATATTCTATATTTTCCAGGTTAATCGATTAAGATTGATCAACTGAAATATTTATACCAATATAGGTATATGATTGTTCTATTAGGAAATGTATGCTCTCAATGGTATGTTATCAATATGGAACATGTTTATTACAGGATAAAAGTATCATCTGTGTTATGTTACCTATTATTATTATAAAATATAATGTTGTCACAAACTTTATGCAGCGGTAGCCAGGTTGATACCATGCTGGCTTAGCAATCTCAATATTAAAGTCTCGTATGGCATTTGAAAATTAACTATTAAGTTAGACGATACATTATAACTTCATAAATTAGTAAACCAAAGTTTCCCACTACTCCTACTTCATGGGCTCCAAGACCTGTTCTATTACTCTCTTCATTGTTTTTTAAACAAGAAAGTCTTTCCTACAAAACCAGCAATGGAACCAAACTGTATAATGGTGTCAGCTTCATGCGCAATATTTATCATAGATATTATAGTAATTAAGAATGCTCATACGAAAGCAAGTATAAACTTGGGTGGTGGTTTTATCAGATATTTAAAAAAGTGTGTTTAAATATTTTTAAAGCGGAGGATTTTTTACGTTAATGAAAAGTTAGTTTAAATAACCTGTATGAGATTACACGAAACAAGTGAAGAGAGATGTAAAGAAAGAGGAAAATATGACAGCAGCACAGTCCCTCGGTTTTAGCTCACCCTGTCCGCCTCGTGGCCCTTTTTCTGATTGGTTTATCAGGGACTCGGTGCTTGGCTTCCTCGACAGAGATGAGAAGAAGGGGACGTAACGAAAAGCGGTATTGACTCACAGGGAGACATACGACCTCAAACCCAGCATTCATTCTTAATTATATACATGTAAGTATAAATATCCATAAATGTTCGCGTACCTTTTACAAATGCGAACAAGTTCTTGTGTATTCGCTATATATATTCGTCGCTCGTGGAGTTGGTATCTCGACGCACCTTTTAATGTATATTTAAACACGTCTTTCACAAATTTATTTTACCATCAAAGTCACTTGGGAGATGAGTAATGGAATTTTTCGAGTCTTGAATGCGAGGAATGGTGGGATTTTTTCATCCCGGCAACCCTGGTCGACCCGCAGGGCAAGTCGTGGCTTCTCACAGTCAAAACTCGACTCTCATATATTCACCATTCACACTTGCGCATGTGTTCATATGGGCTTTCATGTAAATATGTTTTACCCACTCAACCACCACAAGCATACGAATACATTTCTTTTTCTCAGCACTCCTCAATTCCTCTGTTTTACGAAGCGTCCCTCATTCCGTACCAACTAAGGGACTTCCCGACTTTTCACGTACAGAGACCAGATTCATTTGGCTCATGAAAACATCTCATTTGCGTTAGAATGCATCAATGTGTAAGCATGATAAAAAAACTTATTCATATTTTTTTTATCACCGGCATTATACTGACTACGTAGTTTTACCGGTTATATCTGCATGTCGAACATATTTCTGTGGCAGAAGGGGGAGGACAGCGTTTTAGAACTATCCTGTCAGTGCTACATTCTTAATGTGCTCATAAGCATTGCGGGAAGTTTTACGGCAGGGGATTTACTTTTTTAATCTAAATGTCATAATCTCGGATAAGCGCTCCAAAGTGAGGAATATGCGTATACATTCCTTGCACAACAGACACACTGATTCATCGAAAATTACTATCGCTCAAAACGAATAATAGCAACGAATTCTTGCTTGAAATCTCGGATTAGAATTGAAATACGAAATGCAAGGAAGTGGTGATCAAATCTGTTGGAATAATGGCCGGTTTCTAAAGTAACCAACAGGTAACTAATATGTACATATTTAACTAATAAAGTTATGATATCTATTTTTCAATTGGTTCAATATACGTCGCAGTAAAATTCCATGCATTTATTGGTATAAATGGTCAAATAAATTCTTTGGATCTAATAGATGACGTAAACTTGTGAGCTGCATAGGTAACAAGATGGCGGATTAATAATGAACTATTTAAGGAGAAAGTACTTGATGGAAGTATTACTATGCGATGATCAACATATTTATTTATATAATACAAGCGAGACGTCAAAGAAGGAAAGGCTCGTGTTGAAGGGTCCGGCCGAGGAGTGTAGGGGACCTGAGAGCACACGGTAGGCAACGCTGCCAATAACTGCATTGAATTCAAGAGGGTGGGTAGCACGTTTCATGACAATGTTTACGGTCCAAAAAAAGCTGGATAAAATATGCCAATATTGCCCTCGACCTTTCAAAGAAGCCCAACTAAACAACTGAATTGAGAGCCTCAGAGAGCATTACAGTTGATTTGAATGACAGCTGGAGCATTTTGAAGTTGTCAATGAAGGTTTTACCACCTTGGGCGCCCTAGTGGTCAAACGAGAAGACTACTTTACTCCCCCAAGCGGAGCCGGTTCGTAGGATATGGACTATTCCAGTGAAAGGGGCCTTCTTCCCAACTGCTACCATGTTTCGCTACCTCAAGAACAGCCCTACCATCGTTCTCAGTTTGCTTCTATTTAACTTTGGGAGCTTTTAAGCACCATCGGTGATGGTCCATTGGCACCACCTTTAAACCTCTTACCTTGCCTCAAGTCTAGTATTGAGTGCCATATTTCATGGTTTTTGCTCTCCAACTTGATGGTTTGCTCTCCAACTTCACGATGGAAAGCATGATGGGATGAGAGCACTGACTTTGGGTAAAAAGGATCAGATTGAATTCCCCTTTTTCTATTTATTTTCCAGTAATACCTTCACGTCCACGAACCAAGAAGAGTTCTACTTAACTATGTCCAACTATGGCGTCTAGCTTCTCCTGAAACTCTTGTAGTGGCCGTAATTTATATCACAGAGAGCTAAAAGCACTCACACATGCTTGTCTTTCTGTGCATACGATCGTATAAGTATATATGGAGTCTGATGTTCCAACCTTTTTGATGGCATGTAGATAGGTGCACATCTCGGTCTTATATGCCGTCACATGTTTTCCTAGAGGTATAGACAGCTTGGTTTCGGGTAATTTACCAAATAATTTACCATTTCCGACTTATCCTCGGTCTTGGAGCTGTCTGTATACCATAACCTGGCTGATAGATATGTTCTTTCCACAATTTCCTCATACCTCTCAGGAAGGATAGTGGACCTTGAGTGTTCACTGGACACTCGGGTCAAAATTTGCAACCGTTCCGTCGCATCCCATCTCGAAGATGTGGTTTAAATTTCTGAGCTCCGTCTTACAAAGAGTACAAAGCTGTGCGCGAATATCGTTTCTTTTTCATTCCCCTGACCAGTGCATTGGAGTCACAAAAGTTGATTCTCGATGGAATATATATTCTCCAAATGAACAAGAGTAGATCCACTAAGGTCTCCCGTGCTATGCACCTGTCTCTGTATGACATCTGTACCTCGATAGGAAGGCAGAATACACCTCATGATCTTGGTTTAAGAAAATGATCAATAAGTTACATTTTAATAGAAAGTTTAAAGTCCATTGATTCGAGGGTCTTAAAGATCTGTGTGATATCACGATAAAAGAAAAGGACCTGATGTTGGATGCTTATAATCCCCTCATTTGTCCATCACGCGAAAGATATATGATCCAAGACCATATGTTTCAGATATGATATCGATATAATGAAATTACACTAGATATTCTCGAAGTTCGACAATTAGCTTGGCAGAAAATATATTCATGAGGATTTTTGAACTTGAAAAGTTTCTTTTTTCACAAACAGCTGGAGCATAAAACTTTAATCATACCGGCAAAAAAATAATATATATTTTAACTCTGGATAAAACTAAGTAATCTTCACGTTCCAGCATACATGCCAGTACAGACAAAAAAGAATATCCAAAGTGTTCTTTCACACAAATTTTCAAATTATATTATTGAAAGGCTGGAAATCGGTTCCATTACTGACAGTTCTCCTTCCACAAAATATACTACTCTTCGTGATATTGTATAAATCTATTTTCGTGGAACTCATTTCTTCACTAGGTTCTTCTAGAAAAAATTAAGCAAAGCGTAAAATATCTCATTTGTTCTATATAAAACTGCTACATGAAACACTCATCTAAAAACTATAGAAGGAAATGAAAAACTTACAGACAAAAGTATCATAAAATGGGAGAGAATTATTGATCTTCGTTAAAATAGCTTGGGATCAATACACAATTTGGAATTGAAGAAACTTATTTTAAGTAAGTTTTTGTAGATTTGAAGAGACTTATTTAAAAAAATGAATATTCACCTTTTTCCGTAGACACGAATAAATACACAAACGCGGATAATTCATTGCGAATCTCTTCTCTCATAATTTACTCCCAGGTCATTTCTATGAGTTGGTTATGCAGAGATTTTATGATAATCTTTGTTGGCTTCTACTTATCCTCAAATATGATGCTAACCTTTTTCCATATTTAGGGAGTTCACAACAGATTATGGCGATGCGAAATAATATGACTGGGTACGATAAGCGTTTGTAGTTTATAACTTCTGATGTAGTTGAAGTAAGTCGATTAGCCTGATTTCACAAAAACGGCAACTCAAGACGACAGAAAGCTTGAAAGCATATTTATCTTTGCCATACACATATTTTGCTCACACCTGCAGTAGTCACGACCTACTACTAACTGATAAATATTTATCGATTGAATAGTACATATAAGATTATGCAACACGAAAATTAAAAAATAATTTAATGATGATTATCATCATGAGTGGGAATTGATTTTCAAATTTGTGATTCAGTCACCATACGTGCTACAACTACGCAAGCATCTCGGGGAACTAGAACCAGCAAGTGATACACTCCCGACGCTTTTAAATTATCATTCAGCTCTGTTTATTTATCATTGAGCCATCTTTCTGGTATGATTTTGTTTAGTTTTAAATGAGGAGTAAGTAGCTTGAAATTTTTATTTACAAACTCATATCATATAATTATAGTTATTTTTATTTCATCTGAGTCATGATACTAATGAAATAATTTGTATTTCATCCTTATTTCCTCCTCTGCATAATTCTTTTTCACTCTATTCGAGAGTAAACTTTAGCATCTCAAGCCGTTACCTATAGCACTTTACTTTTGCTGTTGGTTACTCATACAATTCTTGTAGAATTTACATAAACTTTTCACAATACAATTAGCATTTCCTTATCTCATTCGCTCAACTTAGCCAACGTTTGCAAGGCAGGATTGATTCTCAATTCATCATTAGAAAAAGGACTACAACGCACTGCATTAAAGCTAAAAATTCAGAGATTCAATACAAATGTATATTACTTGAAACCTTTTTGATAGTGGCTACATCGAGATAAAATCTACATTTTACTACTTTTTGATGGTAACTAAATGTTTTAAATTCAGAGCTGAGTTTTAGAAATGGGTATTAAAAGATATCTAGAGTACCATGTACCTTATGCTAATGTTAGATCACTTCCTATGAGAGCATTTTAGATATATCATTTTTGCTGGTAGCTATCTTGGTCTGAATATTTCTAAATCAACTTAAACCAGTACATAAGGTTAGCCCTTAGTGTGTTACATTACTTCATGAGAATAGAAAGCCGCTAAAATAATTATAGGCAAATTATGGTGACTCGACGCGAGTTGAGAATTCTCTTTGGAACACAGTCATGGGAAAATTGGTGAATGCATTCCAATGGATGAAGAGAAATTATTCGGAGTGAAAGGGTAGTCACTGTACACTCCTCTCCGATGGAAATTGGAAACACTACTATAAATAGTGAACTGCAAATGTCATTTCTCAAACACCTACGAACTTGAGAGCTCCAGTATGGTGCCAGCCGTAAGAAGCCTCCATTATTCCCTTCACTCCAACGAAATCGCACTTATTCATACGGCTTGCACATCGGGGTAATATACGCTCAGAAATGAGTTTCGGAATTATGTCTCACACATTAAAAAATGCTCTTCAGCTAGATAGAACGACATTCTGCCTGAGTAAACTTCCTTATTTCATTTAAAGCGCCAAGTTTTGACCTTTAGCGTTAAAACACATAAATATTACACGGTTCTATTAATGCGATGCTCTCAAAACCATAAGCTCTGTATGTTGATGCCTACAAAACCATTACAAATGAAAGTAGGTTTGCAATGCATCCAGACGCTTACGATGTTATGACTACGTCCTCTGCGATAAAACATTCCCGAGTGTGTATCCCTTTGCTTGCGTCGTAAATTGAATAACGAACGCCACCATTTGGGTGCTACTGATGGCACAAAAGGAAATCCTTGAAGTTAGCGAGTTGTGGGGAAAGAGATTCACCGCACTCATAGATGCCAAATTAAAAAAAAATACCGTTGAGAGGTTATTCCTGGCGCGAAAGGCCAGATGGTGCTGATTTTTTCAAGGCGTAAACAAAATGATATGTTAAGTTTCAACAGAACGCAATCGGGATGCTTTCTGAGACCTGCTAGTGTCATATTCCGCGACTGAATGGACGAGAGCATAAACAGTTTCTGATCACACAAAAACAGATGCTCGTATGAGGACACTCTTTTGACGTTGCGTGATTATTTTGATTAAATTACAAATGGACTTTCCTAAAGAGAACCATGGAATTCTATATACATATATTTGGCAGAAAACATTCTCCCCGTTTCAGTAAGCCATGGGAAAAAGTTGTGAAGAGCCTAATATTAAGGGAATAGGCCATAAATAAGTTCCTTTTCCGAGTGTGAGAGGACGGAAAGTGGGATTCTTTCATTTTTCTCAGAGATCTCGACACGAAATTTCGTCAAAAGTAAGCCCATTTTGTTCTCTCTTTTTGTAACATACACACATGTCACGGGAGCCTCGCCACATTAAAAAAACAGCTTTTATGATGGTCACTATGGGGACGAATAATTTTGCATTAAAGCGTGAAAAAACATTGCGATGGAGAGAGATGGGAAAATATGTATAAAGAGGAGAAGAGACTCACTTCACTGAACCCCTGCGATATATAAAATAATATGCTCGAGTTTTTCATCGCTTTATCTTCTCGCCTCAAATCTCTCTAAAAAAATAAAATGACATACTTAACGATTTTAAAATAAAACGCCTCGTTTTTGTCGCCCTCCCCCTTTCCACCCGAGAGAGAGTGAGAGCGAGAGAATTAATTCATGTGAAAACGTCAAGGAGAAAGGAAATAATATGAACTTATTTTTAAAATGTGCACGTCTAAATGAATAAAATACGCGGTGGTGGATCGTGAAGAGCCCCTGTCCCCCCCTTAAGGAGAGCTAACACACTCTCCACCAGGCGTCGCTCTCACTCCCCCTCCCGCCACTTTGCTGAAACTACATTTTATTCGTTTATTTTAAATTCACATTCTCGCCATGAATGGTGTTAAAATTTGCTCACAACGGACACCGTTCGCATCCGAAGGGCTTCATTAAAATAAAAGATGGAGAATGCAATTGAGGCGAGCGAAAGGAGGCAAGCTGGGGTGAGAAACAGGAGGAGGATTAAAAAAATAAAATGTTTCAAGAGTGACACACGCCTGAATGCGGTGGGGGGGGGGGGGGGAGGGTTGGTTTTATGGGTAGGTGGTTGGCCCAAGAGGGTTGCGAAGGGAAGATGAGGGTTAGCGAGGTGGTGGAGAGGTGGAGTGGAGAACGGAGAGGTTTAAGTTGCAAAGAAGGAGTTTATACTCTATCCGTCGTAATAGCGCAATTTAGCATTTATATCTACGACCAATAGGAGACTGGTTAGATCAGGCCTTTGAAGCATACACGACGTACCCGCGATGGGTGGGTCAGCCGATGTGATTATTAATGTAAAAAATAATTTAAGCGTTTGCCATGTAATTCAAATAGGTGTGGTGTTGAACGTCAATAATGTTATGGTTGATTAATTAGAAACTGAAGGGTATAATCCACAACAATTTCTGTTGCACCTTCTACTATAAAGATGGCAGTAACTATGATAGCACGAAAATGCATATGAAACCGTGTAGGTAGACATACGCAGGCATAAAATTGATGCAAAGAACTTCATAATCCAGTCATACGTGTTAATTGTACGTCTTGTGATTGAATTACAATCACGACACACTTTGCGAGCCATTTCATTGACCATAATGTGTCTGCAAGTTTTCCCTCGTTGCTTGTCATCTTTATCTCGGATTTGAATATTATATTTTGCATAATACAATGTGCTGTGGGTTTGTTGGAAAATCATAGTGAATTACAGCGATATGAGGAAACGATTTTGAATAACGTGAAATTTAAAAAAACCTGAAAATATTACACCTTCGTATTATCTGAGAAGCCATGGAAGTTATACTATACGCATTTTATTATAAACAAATGGATAAAAGTTTATCATGTTTTTAGTAAAAGTTAAATAATTCCCTCTGAATCATTTTAGCAACACTGCTTGAAAAAACGGAGGAGAAAATGGGTACCGAGGGTCTGCCTCCCCTGCTCATAGCATACTGAACCCCAGCTAAAATTTCACCTTGACTTCTATAACCCGAGGATATTTCTGGTCCTCCGTCATGAGCCGGTACAAATAACAAAATCGACGAATGAGAAAAAATGCTTTCACAAAAACAGCTGTAGCTCTCTAAAGAGTTGGCGTCACAGCATTCTACAAAAATTAGTTTTTTTGTTTGAAGTTTCCTTTCAAATACTGCCACAAACTGCATGACACAACAATGACTGGACATGACATTAACATGCCGGTTAAAAGAGGGTTTTTATTAAAAGTCAGATAAAATCCTTCAGATTTTTTACACGTGAAGGGACCTATCTACCTCTAGTATTTATTCCTTCGTTTTCGCGCACCTCCCACCTTTTTCCACCCAATCCATAAAACCTATTCTCTTTCTTCCCCTTTCCCCTCTTACCCTGCATCATTCCCTCCATCACGGCCTTCAGCATCCCTTCGCCCCTCATTACTAGGGTCCTAAATACGCTTGACTAAATAAAGACGCAATTATTATTATTATTATTATTACTAGCTCCAGCCACCTACCCAGACTCCCACTAATCTCATCCAGGAGTTTCCTCACCTCACCAACAATAACTTCCTCGTTTGTCTTCCTTCCCATACATTGCACCATCTTCATCCTCTTCCACACCCACATATCAAACGCCTGCAGCCTATTCTCGCTCGCCTTTCTCAGAGTCCACGTTTCTGCCCCATGCAGCGCTACACTCCATATCGAGCTCTTCACCAGCCTCTTCTTAATATTCTTACCCAAGGTCCCCGTCATCAGCTCCCTTCTATTATTAAATGCTTCCTTCTCTAACGCTATTCTCCACCTAATAACAACTGATGTCGTTATTGGGTGAATAATGTTAATGTAATTCAACCAGTTCTAGATCTATTTGAACATACCTCGTACCTTCGATTTGTCCGGACGTGTCCGTTTTGAACCCGGTTCTAGCCTGGAACTTCCAATTAATAGTCCAACTCTCAACCCACGGGCCGTTGGTAATACATAGTGAGGTATTTATTTCAGTAGGTTGATTGGTTATTTGGGGAAGTTGACTGACAACTGAGGTTGTTTGCGTCGCCACGAAAAGTCTCCGTCAGTAGTTGTATTAGAACCCGGGCTCTCAGAATGGTAATCCTGTAACTTAAGAAATCGTTTCAGGCTTAACTTTGTGGAAGTTGGTAACATTCATGATAGAAAACAACTTAGCTTAAATCCACACAATTTATTGAATACGACCCGGGTTTCAGCAACTTACATTTTCTGCCATTTTCAGGTGGCACAAAATGTAAGTTGCTGAAACCCGGGTCGTATTCAATAAATTGTGTGGATTAAAACTAAGTTGTTTTCTATCATGTTAAATTCTGTAACTACTTAAGCCTTTGTTTATTTGGTGTTATAACGGTCGGGGTGAGTTTTTATGGATAAACTAGCGGAAGGTACCCATTGAAATTCAACGGGTTTGAAAAACATAGAACTTATTTTATAAAAAAACCACGAAGCATAAAAAATAGTGTCAGCGTGGTGTTTTGAGGAGTTCGTAACCTATCTTCTATGTTGTCTTCGTTGTACGTATTAGACACACTGACCGTTTTCCAGGTGCACGGAGAGATGGGTGACTGTTGGTCCTCTTTCACGAACGAGTAACCCAAAAATGGGCCACGCAGACTCATTACTACCCACCCAGCACCCAGGTTGATAGATGATCACCCCGTCACATAATTTATTCAGCCATCCGATAAAAATAATCCCAGCCCTCTATCTTGAGTGAAAGTACTTTTAATTAGCAAAAACTGAAACCACTGCACCAAACCCAATGCTTAGAATGGACTACCAGGGGCCCTGAGGGGGCCCTGAGGGCTTTTTAATATAGCCTATGTTACTCCAAGATACATTGTCTCTCTATGTGCCAAATTCCTTTTTAATATAGCCTATGTTACTTCAAGATACATTGTCTCTCTATGTGCCAAATTCCCGCTCAATCAGTTTGGTAGTTGTTGCGTGACTGAGCAACAAACAGACTGACACCATTACATTTTTATATATTAGTACTTGCGGGAGGTACCCGTTGAAATACAACGGGTGTGAAAAAATTTTTATAAGAAAACCGCAAAGCCTGAAGAATACTGACAGCGTAGTCATTTGAGGAGTTTGTAACCTATATTGTATGTTGTGTTCGTTGTAGTAGATACGTTGACCGTTTTCCAAGTGCACGGGGAGGTGGGTGACTGTTGGTCCTCTTTCATGAACGAGAAACCCCAAAATGGGCTCTACAGAATCATTACTACTTAAATAGCACCCAGATTGATAGATGGTCACCTCGTCCATCCAGTTCTCTTGAGCTGTCTTCTGAGTGGATTACAGCATGATGGCTACTCTTGTGTACATAAATATATTTGCATTCAATGGCTCAGTTGAGCTGCGCTATTCAACATCGATATGTGCGTTGAATATCTTAATCAGGATCGGAGAGTAGGTTACAATCCAGCGGTTAACATCGTCAAAAGGAGTATTTGCAGCAGCCATGTTTATTTGACCTGAATCCTCCATCACCCGGACTGCGCCTTCGAAATAAAGGATAGATATAATTTAATTAGATATAATAAGATTAATTAGATAGGTTTCGGTAGCTAAATAAAAAAATCGATGGTGATTCTTAGTGCACTTGCCGATTTTCATGCACGGATATCGTTCATTGCGCAGAATATCCGTTCTTCTTTCGGGTAAGAAGCATGTAGTGACGTCATAATTTCCGCCATCTTAATACAGATTGAAGTTTCAGAACAGATGGGTCTATATTTGAACCAGATTTATAGCTGGTTCAAAGCAGATTTATAGTCCGTAGGTTGGGTTAGGATGAAATTTGTCCGGTTCTTAACGTAACCCGAAAGACACCAAGGGGAGATGATCATGAGATCGCTGGTGGGCATGTCTTTGAGCATCCAAGTCTAATCAATCGTTGTCGTTTTTCTTGCAAAGGCTCATTTTCTCGCAAAGAACATATTCCTCTTGGTCTAGAAGATTCATTAGAAAGTTTACTCTTTTTTATTTTAGGCATGTAGATGGAAATATTTTTAAGCCCAAGGAAGGGAAACACAGCGGCGAGTGAGAGTCTTGAAAAGGCAACGCGATGATTGAGTGAATGTAAGTTAACTGCACTTTTACTTTTTTAAATATATTTAAATAACTCGTAACGTGTATGAAGTGGGAATTGGTCTAAAATACAGTTCGCAATCGAAATAAGAGGCAGATGGTTCCACTACGTGTAATACATCTGAGTATTACACGATAATAAAAAACGACGTGTTTGTTGTAGCAACAGCGGCATTATTACAATTACTATTCGCTGCACGTAAATATTCATGCACGTTTAATTGCTTTATGTGTATCGTTTACTACTAAGTGTGCTCTCTTATGCATGCAGTGCCACTATGAGAGCTACTTTGAGAATAGACATTGAAGAGTATAATTGTTGTAAATATGCATTGAATTTATTGATTGCTCCCAGAAGCAATCTATCATGGGGCCCTTGGGACTCTGGGCCCTTCTCATTCAGATTTTATTTCTATGTGCTATTATGAGCCCACACGAAAATGTAAATACTAGAGGCGCGTATATCCTTTGAAAATCAAATCTCTGGTTGTCAAGGAAATATGCTATCGTTGATTTCAGATAAAAATGTGAGATTTTTTAGCAAAAACATGATATTCAGACAATTACAAAGCGTAAAAGAAAATGAATTGAAATATTTAGAAACTTTATTTATTCAGCCAACCATTAAAAAAAATTCTAGCCGTCTATCTTGATTGAAAGTAATTTTAAAAAGCAAAAAATGAAACCACTGCACCGATCCCAATGCTTAGCATGGACCACCAGGGGGGGACTTTGGGGGCCCTGAGACATTTTTAATATAGTCTACGATATATCCAGGTACATTTGCTCTCTACATGCCAAATTTCAGCTAAATCGGTTTATTAGTTTTTGCGTGATTGAGCAGCAGACAGACAGACACCATTCAATTTATATATATATTAGTATGATAAAGCTGCTTTTAATACCTTTTCGAGTTTAGCTATAAATCTTATCATTCGGTTTCTCTCTTCCGTACGGCTTACTCCTTTCTTGCCTTCATTTTTTGCGAAAACACTCTGAAGAATGCTAGAACCCGCATTATTCCCCATTATCAATAAAGAAAATGAATTTCGATATCATTCTTCCGTTATTCCACCAAAAAGTTTTAGTTCTCTATTATATATAATAGTTAGCTCGCTAGTAATAAATTTATTGGCTTCTGCTGAACTTCTTACATACTTCTGCTGAATTATGCTGATCATGTTTAAACGGAAGACGTTGAAGCACACGTTAAAACAAGTTAGTACCGCACCTGAACTAAACTCGCGGAAAACTTTTAAAATGCGGAAAATAATGTAATTCATTGTTGTAGATGCTCAGAATATCACTTTATCTCACAAGTTAGATATTAAATATTTAGTATATCCTAGTAGAAGGTCCATATTGAAAAACTCACTTGGTAAAAAATCCACACTTTAACAATAAAACCGACCCAGGTTTCCGCAACTCAGTGACATTATTAACAACATGTGGCAGTTATGTCACTCATGTTATGTCACACGACAGAAATGATACACTACGTAATTAATATTTTTCTTCGATTATTTTTGCAAATCAATTAATAATTCAATATGCATAAATTTTGATAAAAACATAAAAAACCTTCGATTGTGAAGAAATTTTCAGCGCACAGCGTGAAAAAAGTCAGGTAAAAATATCTAAAGGATATATTCAGTGCGAATATTCCAAATAGGAAAAATCATTCACCTTGATCGAGACTCGAACTCGAATCCCTCGATATCGTGACGAATGCTTGAACCATTTGGACCTAAAAAAATTAATTTCAGCCAGTACGTATTTCAAGCTGGCTAAAGCACTCGGCGAGACTCCGAAGGATCCAGGTTCGAGTCCCGGATTTGACGGATGATTTTTTCCTCGGTGGAATTTTCGCACATATGTGGACTTGCGGGTGACTCCGAGAAGGTAATAACGTGGCTAGTTCAGGTAAAATAAAAATTCGTCGATATACTCGTTTGATTTCCCACAAGTTCAGTCACATAAAAAACGTTTTTATACTAGTATAAACAACACTAAATCCACTTCATGCTTCTTATAATTTCCTAAATTTTAAAATTAAGTGGAAATATGATCTTTATTATGCCTAGGGAAATATCTCACTGACACTTCCTGAAATTAAATATTACCAAAAGAGAGAGGCATAACTCGCTAGGGAAACGAAAAGAATTTCGTGACACTAGGGAGTTATTGTCAACTATTTACCATCCGCTCCCGAAGTTACTATCCACTGAAAATTTACCAAATGTGAATAAATATACTTCGTAGTTAGTGGCTAAGATTTCTCCCTGTGAGTAATGTTGAAGTGGAGGATTCTCACTAGCCTACACTGAAGGGTGATGGATTGCGTCTCTTAGTATTAGAATATTTTCCAATTTTTTTATCGTTCTTGATTTTCTTCTAAATGCTATCTACTAAAGTTGGATGTGACGCACAACTAAAATTGTTTCCTCATATAATGAGGTGTACGGCTCCCCAGATACTATTATAATTCTTGTGTTTCGCCACGCGGCACCTTCTTTCGGTGCAAGTTTTGTTTCTCCACGAGTTTTCTCTCCGTTTCGAGGAGTTTCTCCGTTTCCTCACCTGATTGCATACCCCTTTAATCAAAACTGACCTCCACCCCCCTCCCTCTTTTGAACCTCTAACTTCTCTACCTCAAATCGGTCCAGAATTCCCTCTCCATCCACTGAACCTTCTCCGAGCCAATCATCTTCCGTCACGGGGTCCCGCCTGCATGTGACCGCGACCATGACGTTTAATTCCACACACATACACCAGGTCGCATGAAGGGAAGGTAAGTTTTAATGGGAGTGAACGGTGAGGGGGCATACCTATAGGGGAAGGAGGGAGCATGCCTGGGGTCTCGCACACCTAGTCGAGGGATTGAATTAAGTTCGGTGGTGTGTCTCGGCCTCAGGTCACAGAGGATGCCAGCGTGCCGTAGGTCCCCAAACAGGTTTCGGGTACCGGGCATGAAGGATGCTTGCTTGCAGCGTGGGCGAAGGCTCCCTGCGTTCCGTCACCGTCACGACTTGCGCGTGGCGTCACGTCGTCCTCATAACTGAGGTAGACGGAGACTGTGTAAACGTCCCCGTTTCCTTGAACTTAACATTTTGGCAAGAAACTTTTTACCATTTAAACTGATGGATGTAGTTGGGACTTATTGAAATTTTGCCACTTTATGGTGGCTAGAGCGATATTTGTCTAGGTACAGATTTGCGCGAAACTTTGCGTATGTGTTATCATTGATGACGTCTATAGATAAAAGAGAAAAAATTGCATCATACAGATTTATTTTTTTTTGGTAACTCAGTGCTATTTTATCATATTGACATTTGGCACATGACATATATTTCGTAATAATTCGATTATGCATGTGTAGACTTTCTTCTTAACGCGAAATAACTAATGTACTCAATGCAGGTATAATTTTCTCAATTTTTTTATTCGTTACTACCGGTTTCAACACATAGGCATCATCTTCAGGTATGAGTACATGAAGTACCATAGGCGATATACCTGAAGCATCTGCAGTGAGGTATCTGAAGATGGCACCTATGTGTTGAAACCGGTGGTACCCAATAACAAAATTAGTGGAAATCATAAATTTTGTATATTATCATTCAAGATACGTTTTCATATTGCTGAAGCCGATCCCATCAACTTCTCTATCCTGCTTAAAAATCTGATCATAAGGGTATTCAATCTATTGTCATTCTCTTCCCTTGAAGTCGAGGCTCCAGAACCAGACTACACCAAGCTTCAAACCTAAATCTTCATCAATATTTTCTTTGCATCATTGCTCAAGAATCTACGCGGATGAGAGTAACATCTATGAAAAATCTGCGGCTTATTCTGGTCCCATCTGTTCCAAATGAACGGGCTGGGGTAAATTGAATTGAAAGAACTTCCCGTAGGTCACAAGGAGACGGCTGCTGTGGAGATGGAGGATCAAGCAAGGGACAGAGGATGGCCACTGAAGGGGAGGGGGAAGGATGCAAGGGACTGCAGGGGTTCCCTATCCTATTTCCCCATACCCTTTGCTAATAGAGGAGGTTGAAGGTGCATTGGCCGTGGCGCAGACGGGACAACAATGCATTCCGCCCAGTTAACGGTGGACAATGGACTCAATTGACACAGCCCAACTGACCCAACTCCCCCCCTCTTACCCTCGTCCACTTGATTCCCTCCCATCCTACCCTCTCGAGACATCTCATCCCCATTTCCACCAAAACTGCTTGAAGCGCTTCCCCCTGATGATGTTCACCCTCTGCTTATATACTACTCCTTGTGCGATGGACCGCGTCTTGCGGCGACGTCTGGATCAGTGAGCTGACGCTAAGCACGTCAAAGAAATGACCAGACACCGTGAAAAAATAAACAGGGAGCGCTTCTACCGCCAATATACAGATCATTTTATAAATTACATAATTGTCCTTTTCGACATCCTTCATGATTTGTTTAACGCATTCCATTCTTGGCCTTCCTCTGCAATTCTTTCCATTGATTTTTCCTTCCAAAATTTTATTTAAAAGACTGCTGTGCGGCAAAATGTGCCCAATAAGGTTGCCTCTCCCTCTTCACAGAGTTTCCATTGCACATATTTTCTCTCTAACTCTTCGTTGGACTTCTTAGTTGGTGATTATCTCCATCCATTTGATCTTCATCATTCTCCCGAAATAAAAAAAATCCAATTTCTTTTGATCTGCAGCTTTATTGCCCAGGCTTTGCTGCCATATAAGAGCATGCTCAAATATAAGCTTTAATTAACAAAGTGGTTCTTTAATTTCAGGCTTGTTTTACTAGTTGTCAAAAACACTTTTCTTCTTTTAGAATGAATTCGTTGTTTGAGCTATTCTGTTCACAATGTCTTTCTTGCTTCTTCCATCGCCTGTAATCCTGGTTCTAGGATAGCAACATTCTTCTACTCGCGCAGGTATTTTTCCCAAACCTATTTCAGCACACATTAAATTCTCTGTTATTGGTAGACTATGTGGGCGGAAATAATTATGCCTGAGGATAATTTCTACACCTATATACAAGTCTGTGAGCCACTACGAGGGGGTTTGGCAAGTGGTGTTTGACCAGTAGCCATGTAAAGTGAGAGAATCCAAGAAAGACTCACAAAGGATAGGGAGAAACATTAGACGAAGAGTTATAATTGTTTTAGTGGGTTCTCTCTTGTTATTTGTTTTGGTCGTAAATAGTGTGCGAGAAGGAGTGTATTGTATTATATTGAATGAAGCTATCTTCATGAGAGAATAAGAGCCAGCAATGATGGCACATTACCTCAGACCATCATCACGTGGTGACGAAACATGGGTTTGCTGGAACGACATGGAAACCAAAGCCCAATCATCACAGTGGAAAACCAAAATTTCTCCGAGACCAAAGAATGCAAGTAAATCGAGATCAAATTTTATAGGTCATGCTAACTGATTCCTTCAATTCCTAGTAGTTGGTCACCACCTACCCTCAATAGGGTAAAACAATCAATCGTATTTACCATCTCTTATTTTGAGTCGGTTGAGTGTGTTCTTGGCGCAGTGATAAATTTGTGCTGCACCAAGAGTATGATAATACTCCTGTTTCTTCAGACCCTTGTTATTTTCAATTTGTGCATGATAAATAAGATGAAAGTCCTTCTTCAGCCCCAACACTTACCTGACTTGGCCCTTGTAGACCTCTTTTTTAAATTTTCTATTTAATTTCAGGAAAAGACGGGGATCGAGAGAGGCTATTTTAACCCTGAGAAACGGAGATGAGGATTTAAAATGACCAGCCAACAGATCGCTTCATCGACATAGAAAAAGCAATTTTCATTCAATGTGTATTGGAACAGAATGCTGACTACACTGAAGAGCATAGAAATGTCATTAAATGACAGAAGAGTAGTACACTACGTGAAGAACAGCAGGCAGTGATAAAATTTAGCTGTGTTGTGGAGGAAGCAGCATTTACATTGAAAAATGACAAAGAAAAAATTAAAAACAGGAGTGCACGAAGAAAATTAAAAGTAAACGGAGAAAAAAATAGCATATTAGGATTTTCCGATAATGTAGCAATTCTGGCAGAGAAGAAAGATATAGAGAGAATACTGAACTGTAAGGACAAATCTTTGAAGTAATACAAATTGATGATTATTGTTAAGGGAACCAAAATTATGGCCTCTGGAAGTATTTTGCTATCTGGGAAGCAGATCCTGCGATGAAAGAAGCAAGCAATATATTGAGAGCAGCATAGCCCAAACAAAGAAGGTATTTTACCAAAAGAGAAGCCTGCTGACGGCAAGTAATACAAGCCTGGAAGTAAGGAAGCACTCTGTTAAAACATATATTTGAAGCATGCTTTCATATGGCTATGAAACCTGGGCATGACAGCTGTAGAGCAAAATAGTTTGGAAGCAATAAAGATGTGGTATTATCGAAGAATTATGAAAATTACATGTACGAATAGAATCACCAATTTAGAAGACCTAAGAAGAGTTGAAGAGAAAAGAAGTATAACGAAAGCTCTGAAAATTAGAATAGACAAACTTATTGGACATATTTTGCAACAAAACAGGCTATTAAAAACAATCATGTGAAGAGAAATGAATAAGAAGAATTACAGGGGAAGATCAAGAATCAGGCAAATCGTAAAGGACGTCAGAGTAAAGAATTTTGAAGGAATAGAGTGGTTGACTGGGAGGAAATTGGAGTTGACAGCTGCAGCAACCCTACTCTTCGGATTGATGTCTGCTGATAATGAGGCTCACGTTCCGCCTCAAGGGATGAAGATTTGTCGCAATCGACTAGATAAAAAATCATGGGAGGAATATGACAGAATAAATAAAATACGTTTTCTTCATGCCTTCAGCAGCGGAAGCTCCGCTAGGATAAGTGTGTGACTAGGCAGGGGTAGTAATTTGAAGGGGATAATGGTTAATAAGTTGCACTGTTTTTCAATTAATTTATAATAAATGAGCCCTGAAACTTTTTGAACAGACCTCGTATGTGATTTTCTGGATTCCACATCATTTTGGGAAACCCTGTGCGGGAAAAGGAAAGTAACTTGACCCCTCTCCTGATGAGTGAATTTCACCAACTGTTGGAATTAGAGCATAGTCATCTCTACCGTCAGCGATCAAACTGACCCAAAGGTTTGATAGCTGAAGTTATAGTGAGACACGTTTAAGGTTTATACAACTGGTATGAATACCATGGCTATCTCTGAGGAAAATACCCCGGAAAGCCATCAGCCGGTAAAATCTACAGCAGTCATCAACCCCAAGATTATTTTGCTGCAGCTGCCCACTCCACTCTTCTATCAACTAGCCGTTTCATTTCTACAGAACTCATCATTTTGATGCCCTTCACAAGTCACTTGATTAACTCTGTCCTTGGTTTATCTCAATAGCTCCTTCCATTTAGTTTTCCTTCAGGTATTGTTTTAAACATACTGTTGAGTCGCATAATGTGGAACTAAGTTTTCTTTTTATACTTATGTTTGCATGAAACTTCTTTTCTCTCCAACTCTTCGTAAGACTTATTCGATGGTGATTCCTGTGTCCATTTGGCTTTCTAGATTCTCCTTAATCACCGCATTCCTACTGCTCTGAATCATATTTCTCTGCAGCAGCTATTGCCCAGGGTTCACATCCTTGTAAGAGAGTGCTCTACACTTGCGTTTTAATGCAGGTGCTTCCTTACTGCAAAGCTTGTGTTCCTGGGTGTAAGTAGACTTTTCTTCTGTTAGAACACCGTCTTGGCTTCGGCTATTCATCTCACAATGTACACATTTCTTCCGTTTTACATCACCAGTGACCCTACTTACCAGATAAAAAAATTCTTGCACACATCCAAGTTTTTGCTGTCCAAGTTGACTGGCGGTGACTCCTGTCTTCTTGATTTCTTCCACAAACCTAACTTTTGGATATCTTTGCACTGATATTCAAATTGCATTTATTCTTGGTTTCATCCGTACATTTCTCTACGCATTCTCGTTAGATGTCTTTTCTATGATACGATAGAATACCAATTTCGGTACAAATATCAGCAATCATGAAAAAGTCAAAATGCCTTCTAGGCTTAGGCTATTCCGTTCAGAACATTGTTTTAGCCTCCATAACTGGTGATCCTAATTCCCAGATAGTTAAATGCTTCCACTTGTGCAAGTGTTTGCAGTCCAAATTTTAAAGTGAGTCCGTCTACTTGATTTATTCCACGAATTATAATCTTAGTGTTCTTAAAATTAACCTTTTACTGGTCTTTCTTCATAGTTTTGTCCAAACCGTTCAGCATTCTCGTCAGGTCTTATTTCTTCCCGGCCAGAATACCAATCTCATTTTAAAAAACCAACGGCAATGATGAACTCGTGAAGAAGTGAACGATTCAGTCGAACTGCAGCGGCTCCACCTCGGTTTGCTGCGCCAATCTTGGAAAAAGACCGCACTCGCTCGACAAGACAATCCGCATCCGCACTCTTCGAGCACGGCGTCTTAAGACACGCTCCTTTTCCTGCCCTCACGCGCCCGCAGCCACGCCCCCCCCCCCCCCCACCAACCAAAAATCACACAAGCACCCAAAACAAACGCATTCTTGGCGGGCTTGGCGCGGGGGCGGCGAGACGCCGAGATGCAGACGAACACATTGTTCGGTATCGGACGAACAGACTTAATGAGAGAGCGAAACGGAGCAAAGCAGTTGGATACGAGAGGGAGAGACTGCTGAGGAGAGAAAGACACAGGCAGACAGACAGAACGGGGCCGGGGTTGAGCTCAAACCAACTGCGGGGGAGTATGTGGGAGGGGTATATATATGGGGGAATTTTTGTTTTGAAAAAAAGAGCAATGCACATGGGAAAAGGGAGAGAAAGAGAGAGAGAGATAGAAAACGAGAGAGCATCATGGGAAAAGAAAAGGAAGAGTCTCTAAAGGGAGCATGAGGCTGGGAGAGAGAGTATCGTTCTTTCATATCTTTGTACGTTCAGTTCGTTCGTTTATTTTTTTTCATTTCTTCCTTCTCTAAAACCCTTCAATGGAATCGGGAATCGAAGTGGGGGGGGATGCAACCCGCACCAAGTCCCCCCAGAGACACTCCGACCAAGAAAAGAACTCCGTTGTCGAGTCTCGCAAGGCACAGTGGGGGTAGGATATGGGGGTAGGTATTCCAAAGACGAAGGGTGGAAAACTGGTGTATGGAGGGGGGTTGGTTTTGCGGTGTGTATATGCGCTTGGGGACTCATGTGGGGGATGGTTGCGGGGGTACGAGAAGATATAGGGGATGGAGAGCGCGGAGTAATATAATGGGAGCGGTCGGAAAAATGCGTGGGAGGTGCGGTGTGTGTTCTTGGCTCGTGGATGGCGTGGTTTTCGGTCGGGGAAATCGGCAAACCAGGGTTTTGACGGTTTTGAGGGCGGAGGGACCGCGCGGGGTTCAGCTTCCCTCCCTCCCCTGGTACCCTGATGATTCATTGTTTTCTTGTGGGGGAGTACGCAGGCGAAAGTCATTAGCGCGCGGAGCAAAAGAAAGATGAAAATGAGAAGGAAACACGGTGCGGAGGAAATCGCGGGGAATTGCAGTACGTGCTTGGTCAAAGGTGTATGGGGAACTGTGTATATTAAGGAAATGAGAGAAATGAGATAGTTAAACAAAAAATGAGATGATGGTTGGATGAGGAAGATCTCGGTACTTAATGATTTAGAAGATGGAGTGCAAGGCTTGTATGTATAGGTTAATAATTTCATCCTGTACCTGAGGCGCTGAATAGAGCAAGTTTCACATTTAGATGACGGTATGAGTCTTACGGAGGGCGCTGTTACCAAACTCACACCCCTTGAGCTCACCTCTAATCCACGTATTCAACCATCTCCAACAGTGCGCTAAATGAAAGTTATTTACTTTTGGGAAGGGGTAGGGTTGGCCCATAGGTAGCGTGTTCGACTCTCAATCCGAGGATGGCAGGTTTGCGACCTAGTGATGGAAAATTTTTTCCTGATTTTGGAAATATATAATGGTAAAAAATAGCGAGGCAAGGAAACCTTTCTACACCTTACATGCTACACAAAACTACCCGGCACCACTGCTGTGAAACAGCAGTCTTAGCAGAAGGCATTGATGGCGCTAAACAAAAAGATCGGTCCGGCATCAACTGCTACTACTTCGGGCGAGGGTGAAATTCACGAAATCGGCCGGAATATTGCGATGTGGAAGGCACCACGTTAGTCTCCCTTGAAGATGCAGCCTTGCATTTATATGCTGTGATGGAAATTAAAATTCTCACAGTAAAATATTCCAGGGGTAAAATAGTCCCCCCATCGGATCTCCATATGGAAGGATGGAGGGCTGAAGTCAACCAATATTAAAATTGAAAGACCAATGAATAACTGTAGGGAATAATATTTGCTCATTGAATGACTCCCAGATGTGCAGTTTCTGCAAAGCAGGATGTTAATTTTCGTGCTGCTTTTGGCAACATCGAACCTCCGGTCTTTTAGCGAATTACACAGGAAAATGTCACCATTATAATCCATTATATACACCGAGAGTAATGGATAAGGGAATAGTTTCAAATCGACGAAAACCTTTGATTACACCTGAACTGAGGGGCGGAATCTACGATTTCATAGTTCAACGTAGTTCATTGTAATTTAAGCAAAAACAACTGAATGAAGCATTGGTTTGAGTGGTGCGGGGAGAGCTTTTATAGTTGTTCTCCTGTGGGAAAATATGCAGAGGAAAGTCATTAGTGCGCGAAGAATAAAGAGAGAAAAATATTGAAAGGAGAAAGGAAAACGGCGCCAATGAGGAACAAGGAGGACTTGCAGTGTGCACCGGGGTAAAACGTGCATAGTGAACCGTGGCTGGAGGAAATGAGATGGTCCAGAGCCAGATGGTGGAAGAGCTTGTCACCTTTTTAATCGTATGCTGCAAATCTATGCTTCATCCTGATACAGGTGAAACATGGAAGTAAGGACTAATTTTCAAAGAGAGGAAATATTTCATCAAGTCAAATCTTGAGAATAGGGATGCACGATACATGACTAAAAAGCTTCCCTGTAATTTCAATAAAAAATCACGGTTTTAAACCCGAAGATCGGTTGGGATGGAGAGAATAGAGGTCACCATAATTGTGCTCTCTAGGGGAGTAGGCAGACGAAAAGAATTAGATAGTGAATCAATGGAAATATGATAGGATGAAGGAGTGAAAAAAACCGGTGTTAATGAGGAGAATAAGTGTGTGCCGGGCCTAAGGTGTGCAGAGAAATGAGCCTGGAGGAATATAGATGACAAAGTTGGAAACGATGTACCAACTGGAGGAAGGACTTCGTACCTTAGATTCATATCGTATGAATCAGGCTACATTCAGAGATGCACATTTATTTGAAGATGATTTTACGCATGCCTGAAGAGCATTCGTAAGGAAGTACCAAACAGTTTCCGATTGGAGAAAGTTACGTTAAAGCTGAGGATAGGACTACAAGATATTTGCAGCAAAATATATCTCATTGATATTTTAAAAATACTATAAAACTTCAAAGGGGTTTTTGGTACCTATTCAGGGTAGAGCTCATTATTAGTTTACCTTGGAGGAGAAAGAAGACGAAAGGCACTAGAGCGAGAATTTGAGGAGAGAGGAGATGATAAAAGGGGAAGGAAACACGGTTCGGAGAAGGAGGTTTACGGTAGATTTTATAAGGTGCTGGTCCTGAAGGTTTGAGCAGAATTTAGCCTGATGGAAATGAGATGGTCACAGTGGAAACCTTATGTTAACTAAAGGATGATCTCGGATCGGAAGTTTTCAAATGGATGAAACCTTTAATTAAGCAATGGCCAGAGCTGAGGGTAGAACTACGCGGTTTCTCTTTTCACTCATTAGGAATGAATAAAAAAATGTAATGCAAATGAAGATACTGATTGCAAATCTGATAAAGGAATAAACTGCTCCAATTAGAATGTAATAAATGTATCTGAATTAGATGTAAGGCACTAGGACTTAGGGTGGGGGTACTAATATTGGAAAAAGCGGAGTATCGCAGGCAAAGATTTCCTACTGGTTTTAACAATTTAAAACGAGACATGACCAGTAAAAATCGTCCGAAAATGAAAACAAGGATCATAATGTCAGCTGACTTTACGACGTCGCGGCAGTAAGAAATAATCGAAAAACGTTGTAGAGCGAAAAAATTGGAAGCGATGAACTAAGAAACAATACATGCAAGAATTCGTTTGTAGAGCTGCTCTATACGGACCAGAAACTCGTGCCAATTGAAAAAGAGACCAAATAAGATTATTAGGATTTCAACCTTTGTATTGGAGGTTCCTGCTGAATTTTAATGGACATATTACATAAGAAATGAAGAATTATGCATAAGTTTAGAGGATGAGTGAACCATGTGAAATGCAAAAAGAAAGAGCACGAAATATGTAAGGAAAATCTTGGGGCACAAGGATTCGTGAGATGTAAAACAAGGCAAAAGAGAAGAAAACACTCCGCAAGGAAGACCAAGGGACAGAGAAATTCTTGGGTCCAATCTAGAGTTACAGAGGTAGGGAACACCATTACAGTGTACGAGATCTGGCATTGTATGAGAAGGATTGAAGAATTCTTCAATCTTCGAAATGAAAAAACGAATGATGATGTATACGGAAAATATTGACAGAGAGCAATGTAGCTGGCAGACCAACCATTCCAAGCATTTTTTTTTACCAATGTTGATCAACCCAATATAGTGACAGCGAGACTTGTTGGAAGTCGCCTGCGCGAAGCGTGACTTGAATGGGGGAGGGCTCGGTTAAGAAGCGGAGAGGGGATAAGAACACATGACAGACAACGCTACCAACGAAACTGCATTTCACCTGAGAGAGCGGGTAAGTGTAAGCAGCGTGTTTCACGGCAATATTTACGTTCCAAACAAAGCTGGATCATATCTAACTGATAATGTACGCAGCCCGTCGGAGAAACCAATCTAAACCATGGAATTAAGAGCCTTAAAGAGCTCTAAATTTGATATGAACAAAAGATTGAGCATTTTTAAGTTGAGGAAAGAAGAAAGATATAAAACTGTTGCATAAATATTTAAAGTTTCCTCACAATGTCACATTCAAAATACACCATAAAGCAATCATTAACCACACATGGAGACGCAGGGAAAAAATGAATTAATTAAAATCTCTCTATGATTATGTTATATGGGTAATTTAACCCTAAACCATAAGTGTAAGTTCCCATTCCAAGCCTATGTTGCGGTTTCCGAGTAAATAACATTTTATATTGTTAAGATAGTGCAAAAATATACTATTTTGGAGATAAAAACTCCAGTTTTAGGCAAAAACGAAGCGTGTACGCGAAAATCGAATGCAAGAATTAAAAACTGTTTTTTCAGCCATCCGATAGTAAAAATTCCAAGCCTATATCATGAGTGTATGTAATTTAAAAATGCAAAAAAAGAAACCTCTGCATCGAATCAAATGCCTTCTTATGGAAGTAAAAGTACTTTAAAAAGTACTTTACCTGGTGCCCTTGGTCTGTTCTAATACAGCCTACATCCTTCTATGCCCAAAGAAACATTTGTGCCAAATTTTGTTATAATCCATTGAGAAGTATAGCGTTCAAACAAACTGAATTTCAGTTCTACAGATATAGATTTATGCTCATTATTCCATGTTCAGAGTGTACCTACTTTCTTATTTTAGTAGTTCTTGACGTAATTTATGTCCTGCAATAGACCCACGAAGAGAAATAAAATATAATTATCGCCTATATATACCAACTTACCCACCAATTCTCACTGATGCTAATGACCTTAGGTTTCGATCGGCTACCCTAGTGGCTACAATGTCTGTAGATGTTAATCCCCGTATCTAATGTCCGCGTCTCTTCGGACGTTCACTGCAGATCATATCCCTTCATTCCCCCTCCTACAATATACTACTACGTCACGGTTCTCCCCTTTGGCTGTTTCCCCCTCCCATACCACCCTCTTCCATCCACTCAACCCCCGTGCAACCCTTTTCAAACTCCTTTTTTCTTCCCGCACCCCACATCATTCCACTCACTTCCCATAAGCCCTCTCTCCACCCCGAGGAAATACACACTGAGACTCGCCCCTACCGTCTCACTCTGACTCTAACACACTCCCCTATATATGCACTTACCTTCCAAAATCCCTCCCCCTTTTTTGTTTCCCTTGAGCTCACAGACACACGTATGGAGCGCCATGTATGTCATACCATTGAGACAAATGAGACGCGTTCTTATTTTTGCGCACGCGCCTTGTCTTTCACTCTCTTTCCAAAGGACTAGAACAAAGAGAAGGGGGAGCGGACACGTTAAATGACTCAAACTATTATCGCGTACTCTTTCGTAAATGAGTTCTCCGGGAATAGATGGATACACTATATGGATGGAGGGCAGCAAAAGAGATGCTGCTTCCTCTCTGGTTTTCGATAACACTCTTTCTGGACATGGTTCCACAAAAGACTTTCAACCTTTTCTTCACTTCTCCCCCAACCATACAGATCTTCTTCGTTGGGAGATCCAATTTTTTTTGCATCCAACGCGAGTTCAACTTAAAAAAAATGCTCCAATCTCGACAACAGACAGACAATGAATCACTACAGCATCGGGGATGAATAACACGAGGATTAATTTTTGTTTGGATCGTTAGCACACCACATTAGTAACGCATTTCCGATCCAAGGAAGCTGCTATCGTCCTTGAAATAATTTTCCCTCTTTTCGAGATTCAAGGAAGCGGATGATTTTTTTAATGGATTTACATCGCATTTAGATCCGCTTTTTAAAATATTGGACGCACTTTACTCATGGCCATAATAGCATGAGAGGAATTTAGGAACTTTGCCTTCTGTCACAAAAAATTAAGCCATCACGACCTACCGGAAAAATTATCTAAAAAATATTTTCACTAACAAGGAAGGCACCAATAATGAGCGATGAGAATTTCCTCATATTCTTAGTATCGTTCATGAGTGCCAAGCACGTATTCTATTTGCGTGATGGTATCAGGGGAAGCAGAATTTTTAGTGGTATTTCTGATGCTGAAATAAAGCTTGGATTCACTTCACACATCCATATCACAAGTACCGTTTATAAAAGAGTCCGGCTCATAGTCTCGCTTTAGAGTACAAAATGTTTAAGGGTTCTATGAGTAACTATGATAGGGTAGCTTCTAATGCTCAGTTGGTTATTGTACAAGTTTGGTTGCAAGAAGATGTTATGATAAGTCTAGCAGTGTGACGAGGCTATTAAAAGAACTGATATGGGAATCACAATTACAGGGTATATTAAATAATATAATAGAATTTGATGCAATTAAATCCTCCAAAGATGTAAAGAGCATATTAAAAACTCCAAGCTACTATGGTAGTTTAGATCTCCGATAATATTAATGGTAACGATAGGTTGCATCTTTCTTATTCTCTGCTTATTATTTATTTCTTTTTCAATTTCTCCACGATATGCTAATTATTTGTTTCTTGCATCATTAATTTGGTATATTTTTTCATGTTAGCATGGCTGTAACTAAGAACACTGTAATTTTGTAATTGTTTTGCAAGTTACCATGACTGAACTAAAATAATGGTCCTCGTGGTGTATAAGTTGAGCATGCATCCTGCATTAGTAAAACGATATTTTGAAGCCGTATTGCAAGTTCAATGTATGTACTTACATATACGTTACTTAACAGCATTATTAATATAGTTGGAATAACTTCGTTGAATTGACCACTTTAATAATACATTGGTTAATTTATGGAGGTTTGGTCATGTCTTCTTTGAAAAAGTCAACTTCCTTTTTCCGCCAACGTTTCGCCTTTTAATTAAGGCTTCTTTAGGGCTACAGTACAATGCAAGGAATACAGTTAATAACAATTATAATACTACAAAGACAAAAATATTTTCACTCATAAATTTAGTACCTCAAAGGATCAACTTTCTTACTGCGACAGTGGTAACAAAAACAAACTCTTCCTCTTAGTAACAAAATCAAAATAAAAAACAAAACCAAAATGGAAACCCAAGCTACAATTGTTTATAAAATATAATAAGTGAAAATAAAAATATTAAAAATGAATAGTATATAGGAAGTTGAGTTTTTAAAAGAAGAAATGACCAAACCTCCATTCATTAACCAATGTATAATTGGAATAACATCATGATAATGTTTTTAACGGTCAATGCATGCCTGGTGAGGCGAAATCCCTTATAGCTGAAAATAGGCTCTGGTGAAGTAATAAAAAGAAAAAGAAAATAAGGCCCCAATATACTTTAAGACGCAAATTTCTCACGTCGCGTGGCTTAGAGAAGTTTGTAGCGGTCAAAATTCGCTATATGGGGAAATTTTCCATACTGACGTACTGTCCATGCAAAAAGTCGAGACTGACGAGTTTGAGACGCTATCTCTCAAAAACCAATAATATTATTGCGACAATATAAACTTCGTATGAAAGATAATATGTTTTTTAAATTTGTGATAGGTACGTAAATGTTTTGAAAATTAGCTAAATATTTTAACGGGGCATCGATTGAAAAAAGTCACTGCTTTGCCACCGAAAAAAGATGGTAGCACAACTTTGAACGCTCATAACTTGAAAACGGTGCAGCGATCGTACCAACATGTGTTTTTGAAAAGTTTAGGACACATGTCTTCAACATACATAACCATTACGTTAGCAAAACATTTCTACTTTGTTCGTTTATTTAACAGTGGTTTTAAGTGGATGAAAGTATAACTACGTATCGCCACTACGGATTCGATATTGAAGTCTCTAGGAGAATTATTTGTTTCGTTTAATCCGTAACTGGAGGCTCAGACACAAATATCTTATCGAACAATCTAACAAACAAATAGTTATCTTATCGAACAATCCAAAATAATGTTCTAAGATCATGATATAATTGCTAAAAGGGCAGGATACGAAACTTGCCGAGTCCGAACGTGGTGGGTGGGTGGCAAAAATGTTCCCTTTTTCATTAATTAGAAATTTCCGCCAATTATAACCCCAAACATGAGTGGTTTCGATTTTCATTGTACTTATCTGGAAAGTAGAGACACCTATGAGACCTGGCGATATTGATGATCATTTAAACCGCTTGTCTTTTGTGTGATGAGGTATGTACCATTTACTGAAAAATACAATACTTATTGTTAGTAAAAAAGTAATGCAGGTTTATTTTAAAAGGCCTCGCAAAATTATGCATTGTAATGGAAATCCATTGGGTACATCCCTCCTTGGTGAGTTTTAAAAATTACGAAGTAAATGAGGTGCTTTACATTGGAGGGGAGAATGGAGAAATCAATTGAAACAGCGGCCGTGAAAAATTCAACACAAATATTAATCTGAACGAATGAAAGTGGGAATCGGCAAGTCAACACGATTTTGAATCGCCGGCAGTGAAGTGAGGAAAATAATAAAATTCTCACCAGTTTTCAATATTCCAATTCAGAAAATCATAACGAGAGAAGTATCATTAAAATGAAAAATTTAAAAAAAATTATTTTTTTGACCTCACGCCTACTGTTCGGTCGGATTGCTTTTCATTGTGAAGCTATCATTGTAATGGCTTCGAATGCCATCCACGTTGAACGAATTCTCGCGCATTCCGTCATTTTCACGAGTGCTGACGCTCAAATGCTCGTTTGCTCTCGCGTCACACGCGTTACTTGGTCCTTTATTCAACTCTGGAGAGAGAGAGAAAGAGAGGGAGAAAGAGAGCATTTCTCACCCTCTCGCATAATTGCGCATTTTTCCGCTTCATTAACTGCGATTTTGATATGCTTCCCGTAGAATTGGTCCCATGAGGCTCTCTCTCTACCGCCATTTTGTCCCGAACGTTCATCGCGTTGCAATTTTCGAAGTGTTTTCGCACGTCGATGATTCAAAAGCCTCCCACCCCCCACACATATTGGATTTTTTTTCTCCCTAAAAGCGCCAAAGTCGACAGCTCATCGGCATGGAACATTTGCTCTCGCATATTAGTAGTCCGTAATTACGAGCGAAGAGCGGTCTACAAAGGAATATGACGATGTGGTGTGTCGCGTTTCCAATACAGCCGCAGTGCCATGAATGTTGAATGGACGCTTCGCTTGTGTGTATGTGTGTGGTACTCCGGAATGCAACGAAAACGGGTGCACTCGACGAAATCCTCCTCACCTCCATAACCCTTGATAAAGGTCCCCCCTACCCTTTTTTCTTCCAACCCGACGCAAGCCCTCATGGGACGATTTATCCCGCGAGGAGAAAAAACAAATGACTCAATGGTCGCGTTGCAAAATTTAGCAGAAGAATAGCTGCGGTGGCGAGTTTTTTTATTTATTTTTTACAGTCGCCGTCCCGATTACAAATCCCGTGTCCGTTCGCTTTTTTTGTGTGCTAAGGATCAAGTTCAAAAGGAGAAAACTGGCTTGAATTTTAAAAAAATATTAGTCTATTTGTTCCCAGGAACTTTCCCACTTGGGAATACTTTTATTCTTGTCTGAACTGATCAAGCTCTTCCTTGCTGCTAGATTTTGGGAAGTTGAGGGTATGGTATATGCATGAAGTGAAAAAAATTCATTAACGAGAGGAGTGTAGAGGTAAAAAAAGGTTGAGCTAGCACTTATGAATTTAGAGTAATTTTTGGAAAAAGTACCGAATGACAATACTAAGTCACTATGTTTGAATATAAACATCAGCAGGTCAATTGTTTGAAAGTCGTGTGAAATGGTGAAAAACATGATAAATGAAGCCAGCTTGAAATTCTTAAAGGAGTATACACTATGTAATTCATGCAAAATCCCATACTTTCAAACAGTAGTCTTTGCGCTATACTCCCAATACATAGTGAAGTATTGGAACAGATAATGTCAAGGAATTGCACTATGTGAATGCAAGTGGGGTGAATAAATTAGAAAGTTCTTTCGATAAACGGCAGCCATGTTCCTTGTACAAAGTTCAGAAAAAGAAAACAATGGTGAAGAACCTCGGATAGGTGGCATGTTTGAGTTCTTTGACTCCCTGACGAGAAGCCAAATTTTTGCTAACAACCCCAAAACAATTACTGCCAGGATACTTTTGATTATGTCACGTTCCCTTAACTTGGATTTTCTAATTATCCTTAAACCACCTTAGTGGAATATGTCCTTGGTTTGTAAATCATTTAAGTTTCATTTCTCGAATGCTATCTGCATTCCATTTTTCTAAGTACCAACATACTTTAGTATGATATATAGTGCAGCGCAGTTAAATACGTGAAATTTTCGGCCAGTTTTATTTCTTCCTGATCAATGTTTTGTCAAGTCTTCCGGCTTCTTTTTTATCTAAATTTTTCAATTCAATGCAAAATAAGATTACCTGTACCTCTACTACTTCAAACTGAGTCTAATTATTTCACCTGCTTACCAAAATCCTTAGATCCACTTAGTAACTATGCTTAGCCATGCAAAAATTAACTCCCTGTAAACTTTCATTCATATATATGCCCTTACCATATTTTTTCTTTTATTTTCTAGGCTTGTTAGTGAAAAATTGCGACGGCTAACGAAAAATACTGCCAAAGTAGTCAACCTAAAACTAATCTCTAGTTTTCTCCATTCAATGTCTATTCTTTACCTCCTATAGGGTGATGCCTTAGTCTATCAACATTCGTTGCAGTGCAATTCTTCTGAAATGAATCACACTTCCCTAGGATATAGGCTAGATTAGGAAAATTTATCACAACATACGCCGCACATTTGCATTACTCTGGAATTAAAAAAAAATGTATGCAACTGGAAAAAAGTGTTTTTCTCTCCAGAATTTTACTTTCAAGTCAACGACTTTTAAAGAGATTAATTTGGTTGCAATATTATCCATCACATCTACCGTACCCTCCTTTATCACGTATTTAAGGTCTTTTAACTTTTCCTTTTTAATTTTCCAATTGCTTTAATCCACCATCATGCATTACATCCCCGTATCATCATTTGTAATTATGTACTCGTTCTATGCATATTATAACCACAAAATTTGTGATTAAACATGTATACGCTCAGGGAAAATGAAAATCACAATGCCGTCCCAATATGATGCCGGACAAATGAAGTTCTCGAACTCATTGCGAGAACATTTTCGCATGTCTTATTGCTAAATGCAGACGTGGTCCCTTTCAAAACTCTCCCCTTAGGGAGGTTACGCAGCGATTCGAGGCTAAAATAAGCTCGGAGATTGGTTTTATGAAATCGCCCCAGGAGCTTCCGTGGCTGTACTCTTGGTGCCATTAGATCACATCGAAATGAGGTACTTTAAGGTTTCAATTGATAATTGGGAGTTAAAAAAAGTCACATGGGGCCAGATCCGGATAATATGACGCTGTCTTTCAATGCAGTTATTTGTTCTTTCGATATAGACTATTCACAATGCTAATCTCGATTGAGCAGGTGAATCGTAATACTGCGTTAATTGTTGGTAAAACGTTCAAACCGTCGCGTCGCGAGCTTAGTCACACAGCTTATTCAGCGTTCCCTACTTAAAAAGCGTTTAATATAAAGACAATGGTAAGGATAATAATTCCATGGCTCTTCCATACAGTGCTGCCACAGTATACACACGGTGGTGAGTTCGCGAAAAGCATCGTGGGGACCATCAGGACTAATATTAAAATGTAACCATAAACTAATAAGATAGGTATCCTTTTGAATCTCCCACCATTATCCACGTGTGCCTATATATACGTGCCTATACGTCTACGTGTCTTTTATAGCTCATAAATGTGGTATTTTGCATGATTTTACGTTTCTAAGGTAATCTTTAAATAATTTTTCCCTACCACCTTAATTGGTCGCACCTATTAAATACATTTAATCTGTGTCCAAGCGGTGCCCTGCAAGCCACCCTCGAGGGTGAGAGGTAAGAGGATATTCAATAATAGACGTGAAATAACCTTTGAAACACCGCCATGCTGTTAAAAGCTATTTAAAAATATATACTTTATGCTAAATTAAGTAACGTACGTAGAAGGGACAAAAAATACATTACGACCTCTATCCATCATTCTACTCATACTGCACTCGTATACCGCTGAGATCATTTGTTAGAGTTCAGTTATGGTAACATTCAAAAGAATTAAAAAAAATAGAGACGTATAAAACATGAAATTAATTAACATGCTTGGATTGAAAATAATAAAACAATAAAAAAGAAAAAAAAACGCAATCCAATCTCCCATCACTGCTAAATACATCATTTCGTAATTGTATCCAGTTATTTACTGTCGTGGGTCATTAATGCTATGGAATAGATTTTCCTAACTTCATATCTAGTGGGAAACTTGCGGAACAAAAGTACTGAAAAATGGGCGCTGATCTCCCTAAGTCCTAAAAGCTATATGAACATTCTAGCATCCGTTACCGAGAAAAAGAAACTATCGAGCACAAATTGGAAACTTTAGAGCGTTATGAGAGAGTACCAATTTTCGAAAATGCTAATTTAGCTTTAATTCTTAACGTTCCATTAGGAGGCCATTAAAAACAAAGACGAATCTCACTTTCATTTTAGAAACAAGAAAGGCGTGAGACACAAAGTCAAAGTTGACAATATGTTAGAGGCATAACGTTGGAATTCTAAGCTGATACTTCTTTCTGTCCTTGTGTTAGGAAACAAAAGTTATAAAAGTGCTGAGTCTTTCAATTTTTGAAAAGTGACCACGGGCACACGTATATACACTAAGACGTCTCACCGACTTGAATATTCTTCAGCAACCCTCTTCGCGTTCTAAGAGAACTAAAAGAAGACGGCGTCATCTCCTTCTGTTCGGCCGAAAAAAAGCGAAGGAGAGCTAAAAGGTGTCTTCACCTACGTAATCACTCCTTTCGTGCCGGTGTCCGGGTGCACACGGCACTTTTAAAAGCTCGGTAGAAGATGAAGGAGATGTGTAGGCAAGCGTGGGGGAGAGAAAAAAGCAGCCGGAAGGAAATCGAGCTAAGATAATTTAGAATGAGGATGGTGGACACCGGAGAAGAAGCAAGTAAGAGTATTCGCCTAGAGTTCCTTCCTCTCAACCCGGCGGGAAGTAATGTCACTCCTTTGCTAATCTGAATGAGAGCAGCTTCTGTTTGGAAGGGGTAAAGAAGAAGGTGGTAGGTAGTCAGAGAAGATGATGTACTTAAAGGGTTTGACCAGGAAAGGAATACAAGGGACGCGGGATTTTCCCTCCCGCAATTGGGGCCACGCAGAGTGATTGGAGTAGCGTGAAACCCTTACCCAGAACCCCTTCCCCGTACCCTTATTCCTTACGAATCCCACTCCCCTCTCAATTCGCACGCTTCAGCAGAGTGACTGTGATTGCTTAAAAAGGGTCGGGTTGGTGAAATGGGGAAGAAAAGAGGGCTGCCAACTCAACGTCCTTTCGTCCCTGTCATCTTTTTTAAATATATTTCTTGTGCGCGTGCATTAGAAAGGAGGACGGGAGACAGGGTCTTTACGGGGGACAGTGGAGGAGACACAGACCCCTTCTCCATCCTTCCGCGTTCTGATTTTTTGCCGAGAACGATGCCCTCCTTTACCCTGCTTAAAATTTAACAAAAATGACAAAGAAGCCACCCTGATTACACGTTGAAAACTCTGTGTACAGTGAAATAGAAAGGAACCCCATGCTTTATGATTGCTCTTCTGAAATAAGAGACAGGACTATTACAAAATGACCTTAAAAATATAATTTGAATATGGAAAAAGAGAAACACTCAAAATTAAATTATACTACGTGAACTCATAGAAAATAACAAAGAGGCGATATCATATTCTGTGATTGCCATTCTGAACCCTGTGAAGGCCATTACAAAAGAGTTTTAAATCACATTTTTGGTTAAAATAGCGAAAACATGGACGGTGTTACTTAAATGAAGAGGTACAAACAAAACCTTTGAATAGCACGCCGGTTTTATCGTCACAGAGGCGAAGCATATTGTAAAAAGAGGACGCACAATACTGATAAACTCTATACAAAAGTTACATTCGTTACTCATTCTTTAAATTTACATTAATATTCAAAACCCACGGCATCTTTCATGAAAGGTGGTGTTTTACTAAAGGACTGAGGAGAAAATAACCACAGAGAAGAAAAAATAGAGCGAATAACATTAAATGACTGCCGGGTGACTCCCGCGACTTGAATATTTACCAACTAAATGAGCCGAGAATGGCCAAAAACGGAAATACCTCACAACTTACTCCTCTGAGACTTAATATGTCTCTAAGAAGGGGAGTATCCAAAGCCGAATCTTAAATCATCAAAACTCGGCTTTTTTGACCATTTTCATTTGAATTAAAGTTTAATAATATATATAACAATCCATTATATGATCATTTTAGAATTAGCCAGAACGAATTAAAAGAGAAATGAGAGAGGTTCATGATAGTTTCGTGACACACAGGTAGAATAGACACAGTTAGGAAGTCATTAAGAGGGTTCGTGCTCACTGCAGACCGAAAAGTGGATCCTTAGTTGATCTCCGTGGATTAATCCCAGACGAAGCTAGACGATCCATGCGGTGAAGGGCCTGGCCTGGCAGAATTAAACACATACAGTATAAATTTAACCTTAGCAAATAGGATACATTTATAAACAAATAAATTCGTCCATCCTAGTCCTGAAAATTAAGAGAGACTGCACGTTTTTTGATCGAGGTTCTTCGATAAAAAATAACAATTTTATAAATATTGTAAAGTATAAAAGATAAAACAATATTTTTAACGCATTATAGGTGAAACACATTTACACAAACACACACATGGGTATATTTAACATTAGAGAAGATAAAATAACAAAACAGCTAATGAAATAAGTAAACCTTGAGCTGGGACTCAAACACGCAATTACAACGTCATGAGTCGCCAACTCCAACCCTGGACTACTTCCACAAGGAGCTAACCGCGTTTCTATGGTTTTTTAAATGGAGTAAAAATTTGAACTCGTTTTTTCCTTAAAACTTTGGGCACATAGCCTCAAAAGTAGAGTGATGCGTAATTCACAATTCCAGATCCATCCGCCTCACAAATTTCGTCAAAATCCGTGATCTGACTCCTGGATTTCTTGTAAGTCAGTTAATGATGCTCGATATCCTACGATCGATGGCAGAAGTAAGCACTGCGACTAAATATTAGCATTATCAATACAAAAAGGCAACAGCTACACACGTCTTGAAAAGGAGTTGGAGTGAAGATTTATTGATTACTTTGTTCCGCTCTGTCTCTCTCTTAAAAGTCCGATGAAAGGGTGGTTATCGCTACTAGTCAAAGTAAGAAATAATGCAGAATAATTTCACAGGTCCAAAAATCCTGAATCGTAAAGGAAGCACCGATTTCGCGAAAAAAAATACGCAAACCATCTATTCTCTTAGCACCGGGAAAAAAAACTTTCGGCAATTTATACTTCAGTCTATTTCCTCATAGGACTCATTGCAATATTTCCACAGTAAAAATTGGAAAATGTCACTAAGGCTGTGGTCCTTTTTCTTTTTTCTCCCTTCCTTGGTCATGGACCTAAAGCTTAATTGTGGGGTGACCTACTGGTACGGAAGAATCAATGAACCTAGAGAATCTTCGCACTTCAGTGCTACTAACAAAAATATTTAGCTAAGCTATACGAAGCTCACTTTAAGAGCAATGCGTATCTTGAAGTAATTACCGATCACAATAATAATAGGTAAATATGCGTGTGGTTGACCGAAAAAAATTCGCTCAATGATGAAGGAGGTTTCGTGAAAGGTCGCGGAATGTTGTGTGAAAATATGGAAAAACAATAATGCTCATTACCAGAAAAGTGTGTTGATATTTTCAAGTGCCACCTGAGAATACTTTAGATTAATTTTAAGAAGAAAAATAGGAAAAAATAACGCACCATTTAGTACCACCCACCCTAGTGGACCAATGCAATTAAAAGACGACAATCAGCCAGCGTTCAAGCACCTCTCGGTCCGGTTTAATGTATTCCAGCTCTGCTTTATCATTTACGTATCGACTGATTGACACGATAACTTTATAGACATACCTGTACCTTCTGCCAAATATAGTTCATTCTTTGACATTTTTGCGGAAGAGCTCATTGGTCAGAGCTATTAATTATAATATTTAGCCATTATAAGTTTGCTCCTTGAACAGGACTGAATATCTTCCATATCTGATACGAAATGAAAATGAAGTTTCCGCGATCAATTTACAAATATTATTTATCGCATGGACAGTGGCTGGGATATTGAAATTAAGAGGTTTTAATTAATCAGACTTTGATTGCGATACCGCACAATCATCGCCCTGAATACTTTCACCTTATGAAATACATAACATGTACGGTGATATTTTTGATTTATGTCAAAAAAGAAGTCTCGGTAAAGGTATCATAGGGTCCAGTCTGGGAGAAATTTTTGTGTGAGAATCGCAGAAAAGTAAGGTGTATTCGATGAATGGGAAAGGAAAGTGAAAGGACTGCGCAGTTATAAAATGAAAGAAGAAAAGGCGTGAGATTCGTAGTTTTTGAGAAAATAAAGTTTGAAGATGACGAAAATCGGGTAATTTTCGTGATATTTCGACGCCATATTCCGAGATGTTGGGAAGTCCCGCTAGAGGGAAAGAGAGTAAAGTGAGTAAAAACTCACGTCTACAATATGGCCTTTACGCACCCCCCCAACAAGGTTGCGGGCCAAAGTTGTAGCGTATTTTTCTAAAGAAAAATATCCCCCGAGAGGGTAGATATTGGAGGGGGATGTAGTTGTAGTCTCTTCAAAGTTGTAGCGTATTTTTCTAAAGAAAAATATCCCCCGAGAGGGTAGACGATTGGAGGGGGGTGTCAAAGTTGTAGTGTATTTTTCTAAAGAAAAATATCCCCCGAGAGGGTAGATGATTGGAGGGGGGTGTATTTGTAGTCTCTTCAAAGTTGTAGCGTATTTTTCTAAAGAAAAATATCCCCCGAGAGGGTAGATGATTGGAGGGGGTTGTAGTTGTAGTCTCTTCAAAGTTGTAACGCGTCGTAAAGCGCGGCTAGTTTACAAACGGCAGTGTTCGAGTGTAGGTTCAAGGCGGGTATACTCATGGGTGGTGGGTATAGAAAATGAAGAAACTGCTCGACCGCTGCGCCGTTTGGAGGAAATAGGAGGAAAAGGGCAGTTTTTCCAATATGGCGTCGATGAAGAGATTCACATCACAGGTTTAAGTGAATACTTTACGAAATAAAAAGGTTTTATGAAGAAAATGAAAGGTTAGTACCAATGCGCAGATGTATCGTGGCAATATAAGTGAAACAGGTGGTATACAATGACCGGGAAGCAGGTGAAATTAATTTTCTCCCAGACTGGACACTATGATACATATACCGAAGTCACTTTTGCAAATTGATAAATGATATAGTTTCTTGATATGTTTCGAAATTTCTGTAAAATTCAATTGATTCCAATATGTTTTGTATTTTCTTCTTTTTTGTTTTGTTTGCCCTGTAATTATTTTGTTGGACAAACGTTAAACTCTATAAACTCTATAAATAAATAACTTGAAGCTTAAGTCAGTAGTTTTACGCAGCGTCCAGCAGTAATGTCCATTAAGGAAGATGATGCTTCAATTTCCATGAAATTCAGTTTGGCAGATATTTCATTAAAAGATTGAATATTAAATCCGGGTAAAGTACATTTTTATGTTAGTTATACTTAAGCAAATCAACGCATAAAATGAGAATTAGCGATTTACCTAAAAAATTGGGAATAGAGCAGATACGTGCTAACGGAAACAGATTTAGACAATTTTCTATTTTTACAGAAACGAGTAAATATAACGATAAAGCAAGTGATTCAAATGGTGGTGCTTCCGGTGGTAAAAGACGAATGATTTAGTACGAATAGCGTGTATTTTTGTGAGCAATCACAAAGTAAGCCAAAGAGTTATTTCGTTCACCTTCCAATTTGAGGAAACTTTTAGCTGAAATTATTTCGCCATTGGGCAATGAAGACCTTAAAAAAGAAATAGAACGCAGGCATAAAGAAATGCCATGAAATAAAATTGGTCAAATAACGATTATTCAATCGTAACAGTCGTTGATTTATCGTATTAATTTATTTATATAAGGTATCAAAAGGATTTGATCAGTGATAAGCTATTGTTCCCTTTGACTGAATTGATCGTTCCCAAATGTTATTCCGCCTGGCAACAAGGGAGAACTCTGAAACGTTAGGGCTCGTGATGTTTACTAAATTTATGAGGGAGGTGAAAGAAAGACGGTGGAAAGGCATTAAGGGGAGGAGATGGAGAGTGGAAGCTTTTCGCAGAATGTACGGGCAGGGTGAGGCTGAAAGGTCTCTTAGTGTGGGGAGCTCGCTTGGACAGTGAGGGACATGCCATTACTCGCCGAGGCAGGAAGGGCGAGTGAAATTATTAAAACTCTGACGGAGCGTCAGTGCCCCACCCACAACTCCGCCCGTTTTCTACTTCATTTTATTATTTGGAAGGTAGGGCTGCCAAGACAAAAAATCATGGAATGTGAGCACCTTGTAGAAGAACGGATGTCACTGTCGTCAGAAATCATGTCGACTTCGTTAAGCGTAGTGAAGTATTGAAGATTTTGCCATTTTTATGATGACTTATGAATGAATACACAAGGTGAAAGACAACACGAGAACTATAGAGAAGAGAAATCGAGACTATACCACAAGGAATAGGTAGTTTATTTTTTATATATGTCGAAAATATATCTTTCTCCTGAGTAATCAAAGCTTTTAGTAATATCGACGAGAAGTGCAAAGATAAAATAGATAGCCTGGATGCAGTCCTCCTATGAGTAGCTGTTTAAGTAGCAGTGGCTTTGGGCTTCAAAAACATTCTCAAATTCTGAGCTAAGGAATTGCAAATGGAAATTTGATTCACCGGTTTGGAGGAAAAAAAATGTAATATGAAATAGGTAGAATATCAGGACGGTTCCCTTCGAAATTCGAAGCAATTCTTAAATTCTTACTAGGCTGTCCCTTGAACACAGATTCACCTGCCATTCCGAAGCTTTTCATTATACCAGAACTGAGATATGGAGCCAATTGGTATCACAAGTATCAGTGATCTGTTGTAGGGAACACATACTTGTACTTGCCGAGCGTGGCACGGTAGAGTTAATAGGCAAACTTTAACATGCTCCACCTTCTATCCATTTTAAAGAGATACACATGAGGTCAAATCTATTTCTACTTGGCAAAAACAGACTAGATTTCAGCGTGAAAAACAAAATGAGAAGATATAGAAGAGAATAGAACACCAAGTGCTGCCGAGTAGAACACAGAAAAAGAGTTGCAGCGTAGGGTTTGGACAAGCATGGCCATCTGAAATAATGGGTGGAATAATGGAAGTTGCGATAAAGGTAAAAATAAAGAAACTAATGCCGTGAAGTAAGTCTAGTTTATACTATTTATATTTCTGTGAATTATTTCGATAAATGACATACGAATCCCCGATACGATACGAACACGATAATTGCGGACCAGTTAAATAATTGTTTATATCATAGCATAGAGTCAACATAAACGTGTAATAGAAAAATTGATCAAACGGTGAAAATAATTTGATCGTATGATTCACAAGCATTTTGAAATACGGATGTTCCAATGATGGCTTTACTAATAATGCGGAAAGGAAAATCCAGAAATTAAAACGGGTGTAGCATATTTCTACATAACAACATATAGATTTAATCAGAGGTGGTACCTGTCCCCCTAACATTACTAAAATGAAAGGGATGGCTTCTCGCACGGTCCCAGGGATTGTCTCAATCCATCCTTACGAGAAGACGTAAAGGGTTGGCTGCCCTGCTTCCCGCTGATGAATTCTCCCGCCCCGAGGCAATGAGCGGAAGAAGCTGTCTCTCTTCTCATCTATTTCATTCTGGCGTCGTCGAAGACGTAAGGCCCTTCTAAGAACGGTAATAATGGACATCCTTCGTTTCGCAATAATGCTGATTACACTCAACTCCGTCTCGGGGCATTGCTTTCAATCTGGATGTTATCCAAATACGCTGTTACGCCCGCGGAGTGGGTGGAAAATATGGAGTGCGTTGATGACGCAAGGAGCCATTAGTGGGACCTCAAGGATGGAAGGACGTCGAGGAAGTGGGAAGGGAAATGTCTTAAATGGTATTGGAGGAGGGAGTAAGGAGTTCGAGAGCATGGGGCCCGAAGATGGATCGAGATGATGGAGACGCAAGGAAAGGGGTATGGATGGGGTTTGGACCCTGGGGATAGCCCGACCCTTGTTCATGGGAAGTAATAACTACGGACCACCAGTATTTGATGGAAAACGCCATTACCCACCCAATAACACATGGAGCCATAATTAATGTTTTTTGGCGAAATTTTGCCTGAGCCCGGACTAGTATTCCTCAATCCAACATATTTTTATATTATTAGTTATTCCTCAACCATAACTTTATAGAAAATTAAACCATCAGAAGGAGATATTCTTTTTGGTGTAACCTCTATTCATGCAAAAATAGGTACTAAATAAAAATCAAGGCCATAACTAACGAAATATTTTATTCAATTAAAAGTGCTCACCTAGGAATTTTACTGATACAGTAGGAAATATGAGGCTGATGCACTAGGAAGAGTTTTTGTGATATAAATACTAACATCTACCAATTAACTCCCATAGTAGATATATGTCGGCCATGGACGATTCAATATTCACTTAAGATACTACCTATAGAATTAAAGAGGATCCTCTTGTTCTAGCTAATGCCATACTACTTTAAATGTGGGCTAATTCTTATTTTTTTTAAAAGGAAACCCTCTCTTCAATTCATTTTTTGTGGGAACTAAAGTAGAAATCATTGGTCTGGAAAAATACGAAAATTAAACGGCTAGTCTATGATCCATCCTCCATCAAACAATTTCTATATTGCTATAGCTTGAATCACACGATCATTTTTTCCGTTCCTTTTCAGGGATAGCTCCAATAATAGCTCAACTGATGGCTGAAAAATGAAGGTTTGTTCATTCACTTTCAGGGATTGCGGCAATGATAGGGATCCCTATCACTTTTTTCATCATTTGAGGTCCTTTTTTCCGTTCTGAAGACGTCCGTCAGGAACAGTGTTTACGCAAATATGGATTGCGTATTTCTCAATAATAATTTTCATGATATTCGTTAAAAATCAAGAAGTAAAACATACATGAGTATAGTTAATTCAAATGAGGGCTTTAGGTTAGTGACCTCTTGGACGGAAATACAGTGGTGATATCTGACCCAAATAAAAAGGGAACCGAGGCGAATCAGAATTACGTGACCAATAAAAAAACGTTCATATTAGCATGAATTTCCCATGCATTCCATTGTACCGAAACTGCGGAGGTCCTTCCTTAGATGGCTAAATGCGCAATTTTCTGGCTTCACTTGGTGATGGAGTATCGTCATTCCAATGTATACAGTTCAGTATCTTCCAAGTGTAGTCTGACATCACAGTCGACTCGATATAAACCGATCAGATAGAAGTCGGAAGTTAACTCTGATTGAAGAGTACTATGATTAGTCGCAAAGAACTTGTATTACGCTACGCGTGGGTTCCAATCAAACTAGAATAATAAATATTAGAGGACCACGGAACGTTTTTAAAATATCTTGCAAGAGATCGTGGTCGTAGATGGTGGAAGCAATTGCAGTTCTCATGGAAAAGGGAAAATACGACCACCTTTGCAATAATAAATCCTCTCATTGCCATAATAATTTTTTAAGGATAAAGTGCTCCAATGAAAGAGTGACGAGTGTTGAACCTTTCCGTTCCGGAAAACGACGACGTGAAGGCGGAAAGGAATACCTTGCGTGATCAGTTCGGAGAAGAGAGCGAATAAAATCTTCAATGAAGTGTGGATGTTCGGCATACGAGATCATATACATGGCTAAGCATTAATTTAAGTTTACCAATAAGTCTTTAGGTTTATGTTAGCCCACTCGATGGCTCGCAATAGGTTCATCATTAGAAACTTGTTTTAGTGCGCTTAAAATGATATGCCCTCAGACATACAAAACAAAAATTTACTACCATAAATAATATGCTAAGTACGCAAATTCTGAACGCAGAAATGCAGCTGCCTCTATTTTACAAGATTATCCAGAATATGTTAAATTTATCGTGTTTTTTTTAGGTTTATGAACCTGCATTTAGTAGGTATCATGATAGTTCACTTTTTTTTTAGAAAACAGAGCTCCCAGAAAGAACATTGAAACGTCCCTTGGCAAAATAAAACTACAGAATGTCCTGGTCGGTTAATTAATAAGATAATGATAACAAATGACAATATTTAATACTCTATTATACTGAAAGAACAATAGCCACTTAGGCTTGAATATTAATAATAATGGTTCAATTCATAATACGACTAATCTTGATGATTGAGAAAAGAAATCTCGGGTGCGTAAGTGATGCTCCCAGTTACGGCAAAAATGATCGTGTGATACAGAAAATGATGGCTTGAGCTATCACTTTCCCTATCATTTGAGCGAACGCAAAAAGCGTCCCTTAAATGATTCCGGACAAGGGTCGCTAAATTAAATAACTCTAATTTACGTGGAAATCTTCTGTATTATGTGTAAAAATTTAAGTCACTAAATGTACCGTGGTCCTGTTGTTGGACCTCTGCTTTTCAGCTGATCATAAAGCGAATTAGTAAAAATGCCCAATTTTATTGCATTTACTATTAGCTAAGCTAGCTTGATTGATAAACTCCGCCGCTGAGAAGCTTAGCTTAGCAGCCTACAAAAAACAGCGCTCACCGCAGCTTACCTCAGTGGGCTTAGCGCATCCCACGTATATGTTTAGCACCCTACTTTATCGGTATTAACTCAACGAGAAATAGTAGGAGTAATACTTTAAGTTAATAAGCACGTCGACGGCTAGAGGTGAATTGACACCATCCGATGAAAAGCAAAACATGCATGCCTATAGCGGGATTCGACCCCGCGACCTCTGATGTCACAGTTACATGGCTAACACGTTTGGCTGGCATCCTCAATCCAAAAAAATCCTAAAAAAGATTTATCCTTGAAAATTCAATAATAGAAATGTTTGGCTGCGGATCAATCCCCTCAATTTCATGGAGATTAGTGAAAGCGGGAGCCTTTAATAGGAAGAACTACGACATAACTCAACAATTTGTAACAATATCTGAAATTAAAAATCATCCTCACTTTCTCTTTTTATTTTATTTTGAGCAAGAATAATATTCAAATAAAATTGACACTTTATTTATAATATTTTTGCGACAAGCTTGAGATTGAGACAATTCTGGAATAACTTACAAATCACATTAACCGCGTTTCAGGCAAAACTGCTCTGCCTTACAAAATGTCGTTCTTCAGCTCCGCAATGCTCTTTGTGGAATGTTACTGACAATACTCATAGTGAAGGGAATCTTAGTTCAATGTGAATTTTGGGGGAGGGAGGGGGGGGGGGTTATGCGAACAAGGTGTCTCGACTCAAGTCCACGAGGAGGCATTGTCGCGCTTACAAAGCTACAGTCGCAAAGGACGAATTCAGCATTACCGCTTTAGAACGACCCGTACGCGGGACTGCATATCAAATCATTTTGGCACTCCACAAGGAATATTGCTTCTGTGCTCTGCCTACCTTCTTCTTATGCCTTATTTGATTCGGAAGTTGGCTATCATCGTGACGATGCTTGATACGCTGGTTTAGTTCGGAACAGTTCCACCGAAGTAGCTTCATAACACTTACTCAAATCGATAAGCCAGGGTATACTTCTAACAAGGCATCGTCTTCCTTTAATCTTCCCTTAGGGAGATAACTGAAAATGACGATATTTATCCTCGTGTCTCATTGTATGTACAAGATATTGTAATTTACATTGCTGAATCGCGTACATTAATTTGAGTAGACAACACAGACTACCTATCCATACCTATTGGCATAGCTGACCAGAGCTGTCGGTTCACTCCCACAATTACCGCTATAGTGCTACTACTATTCTCATTTGGACCAGCTTCCAACGGGCAGAAGAGGTGCTATCGAAAACATTGAACCGTCAGTAATAAAATATTCTCATGCCGAATAATTACGCAAAGTTAAAAGGGGCCATTTGTTTATGGGGGAAGTGGACTTGCAGAGTCCATTGAAATATTACGCGCACCTCGCCTGATTGATGAAAAGAGGTGTGTGAGGGGAAAAGTACTCGGCGAAAATGGTGCACATCCTCCATTTTCTCTCATCGGGTGAAGAATCCAGAGAGAGTAGGAAACGTTAAAGGCAAGCATCAAGCAATGAAATCCTCGACGAATTCCCTGCGTTGTCTCTCCTTGTTTTTCCTCCTCTCACGTTCCCTGTTGTCTTGAAAAAGTTCCCTCACGCCATTCGTCAGAGTCATTCCTCGTTTCTTTGCCTTCGCATCGATTGTCTCAAAACCCCATGGCTCGTTGTTTCTGTCGAATGCATGCACGCCGTTGAGCGTAAAACAAATTGAAACAAATCCTTTCCTCCAACCCCCGGTTCCCCGTTCTTTCTTCAATGTCTCCTTCCCCCCTATCTCTCTCATTTCTAATGTTGCAAGAGTGCGGACTGATACACAGAGTGCATTCATTTGTAGACACATGTTTTATCACGTGTTCTTGTTCGCGTTCCGGTTTTTGTGCGTCATTCTGATGCGGCGGCCACAGTCCTCCTTCCCGGCTGGGGAAGAGTTACATACATCCAAATACATACATGAATTATTTTTAATTTACGGATGCTGTGAGGACATTTTCACGGTGACGCTTGGATGCCGCGGAAAGGGATGTGTGAGACAAAGCGTTGATGAGAAAAAATGTGGAAGGGAATGAGAAGGAGAAATTGTCTTCGTCGTTTTAAGGAGACAAGGCTCCTTGATGATAAAAAAATGTGGCGGAAACGATTCATATATTTATTCATTTTGGAGAAGAAGGGGAGAGCTTGCACATTTCGTTGGTGAATATGGTTTAAGTGATTACTTTCATATCTAACTCACGACTGGAGCAACCCGTCCGAGAATTCCTAACCTATGAGGAGAAGAGCATTCTCATATTTATGAAAATATAAAGTATTCACTGTGCTACGGGCAAAGACAAATCAATATGCTTGGATTTTACGAAATATTGCGTCACAATGCTGATTGTAAGTCAAACGTGAAAAAATCATGTCTGCCCCTCGTGATTTCTTTCGTATTAGAACCGGCAAATTAAGGTTCCATAGAGCCGATAGAGTTTAGGGATGAAGAATGTGCGTAATCCTTTTAATAGTGAGTTTTTTCAGGCTTTAGAGAAACTTTATTCCTTTAATAGAGCTCACACGCCTGCAAGGAAAATGGCAGCACACGATACAATACTTTTGAAAGGCATGCGTGCATTTATACCTTTACAGCTCCAGCTAAATCTTTAAATAAGCTTAGGGACTGTGCATAACCCACATAGACCAAAATAGGCCACTTTTTGACCCCCCCCCCACCCCCATCGTGGACACTCGTAGACTTCATTCGGACCCCCCGTCGCCCCCAGTTGTCCACGTAGACTTTTCTTTTTTTGCGGAAAAAGCTGTGAAACGGGTTATAAATTGATTATCATGGACTATCTATAATTTAAGGCTTATTTAAGGAAGGGTAAGTAAAAGAAAAGTACTCTTTTAGCTACAATAACCTTTCATTTACTATAAACTGTAAAACTAGAAAATGTAAATGTCTAAATTTGGTCAAATCAGTCGAGTTCAACTTTCTCACTTCCAACTTTTTTTTCAGGTAATAATAAAAACTTTTCCATGCAGTTGTAAACGTAAGTTGTCTACGTAGACATCCCTCCAACCTCCCCACCCTCTAGATAGCCGAGAAGCACGAGGACGTAAACGCATGTCCTTACTACTCTTAGGGTTAAAACTTAACTTTCGAATGCAGGAATATCCTTGCGACGTTGAGCATAAAAATACAAAAATCTGAAGCACATGCCTTTAGCATAAATAATGATCCTAAAAAAATGGGAATTCCGAGGAATTACACCCTCGCAAGAAACCCTCGTTCAACACTAAAATTAGCTCCCTATTATTAATCATTGTATGATCTCAATGTTATAGCTAACCATGAGCAAAGAGAGTTATCCAATTTATGGGAAATGAATTCCCAAGTCCTGATATTACTGAGTTCACACCATATCACACGTTGTAAATCAAGTTTTTCTTAACTGTATCATATGAAAAATTATCACTGTACATACTTCAATGCAGAAAAAGTAAGTTAGACAATTTTAATTTGATTTTACAAGCGAAAAAGAATGCTAAGTGAAATACCCGAGCATCGAAACGAATTCTTCTGAGTGGTGATCCATTATGCGCACGAAAATGCATATATGATGTGCGTTGTTAAATGATAGTTAAAACTTAGTGGTGTTAGTAGTTAGTTAAGTCACAATTTTACAGAATCACAGTAACTTCATGCTTTTATTGAAATCTTTAAGTGAAAAAATGGCAAGTTGAATTGAGGAGGAAGCACCATGGGATGTATTTGGACTGAAGGTTCAATTGAATTCATAAACACTCCCGCACGGTGATATCAAAACGATCTCAACCTGAGAACAACGCTTGAGTTCGAATCCAAGTGATGAGGTACAAACTTTTTGTCCTTGCGACACGTTTGTGTGCTTTACTCATTCTCATCAGTCTGGGCTGGCATTTGCTTCCGTATGCATAAGGTGTGTAGGCATGGTGAATGGGGGAGGTAGGAGCAGGTTGTCGGTCGTGCATTAGCGACGGCGACAAAGGACACTTCGAAAGGCACCGAGAATTGGAATTGCGTGGGGATGTATGCTGTACGTATACACGTAGTATACGTAACATAGAAAGAGACGCATAAAAGGAGAAAAGAGTATGAATGCGCCTCTCCCGTGTTTCATTCGAACTCCGCTCCAACATTTTCGAGCGCTGTTGATGATTAGAATGACCGTGTGGCGAGAAAAAAATATGGAAGGGGGAAGTGAGAATGGCGGTGGATGGAGAAGCCGGGGCAGGAAGTGTCCGAAACGTCGAGAATGAGTGAAGTGTATCCGCGACGCGGCGGAAGGAGCGGAGGAGACACCAGCGCCGTGTGGGACTGTGCGGAGAACTACTACATCGAAAAAATAAAACAAAAGCGACGCGAATCGCAGCAAAAGGTTTTTAAAAGCCTCCGCGAGACTCCACCGTCTCCTCTTTCGCTGTCGCACACAGAAAGACGGAGGTAGGTATCCCGTGTTGTGTCCGGAAGGTCTACCTATGCTCTAAATCTTTCGTGTACCGGTTATGTGAGTCGTTTTGTTTTATACATTTTTAAAATCCGACTCTTTTTGCCTCTCTCTCTCTCTCGTCTTCCTTTTCTGCACGTCTATTATTTTTTAGATGATTATTATTCACACCATGCCCGAAGTCTCCTCCCGCTCTATGTGTGCCCATTCAATCTCTTCCTTTCATACCGTCACACACAAGGGTTTCTGACGCCGTTAAAACCTCGGGGATTTGGGTCGAATTCCCGGGACCAACAAAACGCTTCGTCGGAATATTTGCACCCGAGCGCGGAGGGAAGAAAGCTCTTTTGTCATCACCGCGCAAAATCCCTTTTAGTCGTGCTCGTACTGACCCTGAATTTCTGTTCCGAGAGCCGTACGTGAAAATGGCTTTTTGAAAATCACTCTTAAAAACGTTTGATGGCATGTGTGCATTAAATTTTGCTCAAGCTCGCTGGAAATGTTTTTCTAAACAATATTTCGAGTCCACATTGAAAATGTAGAGAGCCAGGATATAAATTTGAATGGACAGCATTGCGGGTCTAGACATACGTGACGTTACATCCCGTAAGAGGAAAGAACTTAAGGTTTTTGCAATATACGCAGAATTACAGCAACAATGAGATGAGTTTTACGGCAATGTTAGCAAGACAGTAAAACTTTCGGAGGAGGAGGGATTTCATCCTGTACTTAATTATGCATGTTGAAAGCAGGATACTTAGATTTCCGATCCCTACAACATCAGAAAATTTAGTGACTTCTATACGGTGGGTACAGCAGCGATTTTAACTTTAAGTAAGTACAATAGTAAGTGATAAAAGCACAAACCCTCTCAAAGTCTTAGAGAAACAAAACAGTAGCCAAGCACGGGTGAAAATATGTTCTACTTTTTAAAAACACTACAATAAGCATAATTGAAAAAACTTGTTTTAAAAGGCGTTTTAAAAGGCGTTCTAAAAACTCATTTTAAAAGCCATGAGAAAAAAGATAACCATTGTATGAAATAATGGCTGTGTGGTAGCCGACACACCTCTCAGTCCCAGATCTTACTGTTGGTGATATCCTTGGAAACAATCATTTACTCTCCAAGCGAAGAAAATTTCCGGACGTTAGAATTACCTGGAAATAGGCGAACGGAAAAGCGAATAGATTACACTGAGGCAAATAAGTAATCCCTTCGGATTACGTTAGAAGATGAATGTGTATGTACTGCAATGGATTACGGCACTTGACTCAGGTGACTTGAGGCAACAAATAGAATATCTTACACCGGAGATTAAAGAAGAGTGGACGAAGAAAGACAAATAATAAAAAACTAAAGCAAGGTTAAAGGTAATGGGCACATCTAAACAGATTAAAAGTCTAACCATAGTTGCCACAACTTATTGCAAACTAAAGCACTGAATTTAGCTATAAACGCAAAAATAATAAACCAAAGCCAAAAGAAGATCCCATACAGACAATGGTGTGTAATTACTTGTCAGGAATTGAACGCGCGTTTCGATGGGAAGATAAAAAAAAGAGGAACAAAAAGCGATCCGAGGATGAGAAAGAGGAATTAAGGCAGAGGCACTGAGATAGCAATCACAAAAGGAGGGTCGAATGAAAAAAATGACGCCAAAGACTCATGATTAAAATCTCGATAAGCAATATTTGTATAATTACTCGTTGCAATTGCTTCGTCGAGCGAAAAAAAAGAACACATCTTTTGTGGCTTTGCGGAGCCGAAGAAGATGCCGAAGCAATCAAAGGACATTGAAAAAGAAAAGCTCTTCGATTTCAATGACGAAATTGCTGCGATACTTTCCAGAAGGATGATAAAAATACGCTCCCTCCATTCAGACGATCAATTTCAAGTCAACCCCAGCGGGCTCTTAGTGGACGACTCATCCTCCGATCCACCCCTCATTTTTTATAAATATTTTCCATAAAATTTACAAAGATGGCGAGAGGATAAAGACCCCACGCATCACTGCGCAGGTCGAATGAACAATGGGAGGCAGAACTCCCTTCATCGTCGAGTTACCATGGAATCGGGGTTCATCGGTGTTTATTTTCAGCGTCATTTAAGATTGCGACAAAGCGAAGGTAGAACCTTTAATCTTGCGTGATTTCACTCTTTTCGGCATGGAAAAAAGGGTCAGAATATCACCGATGAGTGGGTGAGTGAAGGGTTCAAACGTTTTCGGAGCCTGACGTCGATCGTCTGACTCGTAAGATGATGGAAAAAAATAACACGAGTGATATCCTTCTGTGCACGCGGCATAGCGGCGGAACAATGCAAGCTTGTGCCCTCCATACCTCATTTGTTTCTGTGTGTCGTTCGGGCCGCGCACGAAGAGACACAACCGATCGTGGGATCGCTCCTCGGATACAGAAAACTTTCAAGCGAAGCGCCAAGGTTTCTCTCTCTTCTTTATTTTTTTTCCTTAGGAAGATGAAAAATCTTCGAAGAAAAAGCCGCTCTCTCTTTGAAGATGGCACTGTCTTTGTCGTTCACCGTCATAAATGTTCAATCTCAATTGGGAGGCTGAAATGTCGCGATCGCTGCTCACTGTTGTGTCTTTTGATCGGAATGACGAGCCGAACATCTTCAAGCTGAGGCTAAAAAGACAGTCGCCGCCCATTATTTGACGGCAGACTGCATTCAGCCATACCGCATAAACTTGACGAAGACTCAAGAATCATACAAGTGCCGCCTATTGTAATAAGTTTATGAGTTAGCAATCAAGAGTATGCACAGATGTGGAATATGAGATGGGTCTCTTCCACATATTGCACGCATATTTTAGCCAGTGACGCTTGATTAATTTGAAGTTAAGTACTGCTCTAAGGCAGGGGAGTTATTTAGCAATAAAATTAATGCTAGCTAAATTAAGTTCTGAAAGTAAAATGAATTCTGAAGTTTAGTCATCGTTACACATCAGCATTCGCTATTTCCGTTCAACAAATACTTTTTCCATACTTATCCATCTTTTCGATCTCAAAGTGAAAATTCAATCATAAATTTGGTTTCAATTCACCTGATTTATAATTTTAAAGAACTGCTTCAAAAATATACTAAATTATTAGTATGAAAGTATGGCTCTTGCGCAAATGGAAGTGATTTCTCGGCCACCTTGGCAAGTTTATTTCATTTAGCTATAATAATTCACTCCAATCACACACTTAACGCATTAATATGAAACAAATCACCTTAATTAATCAAAACTAAGGTTCATCAGAAGCAGAAGCCGTAAAAATGAAAAATGAAACACTAGTTATCCTCTGTTGGGGGGATGAGTTTCCCTAGTGGATGTAAGAATGTACAAGTCGAGGGGTGGTTTTGGAAAGATATTAGGTGTACACAAAAATTGAAGGAACTACAATAAGGTATTGATGAATTAAAATACTCCTTTCTAGTATTCAAAATCTGAGACCATAATAGAGCCATAGATTAACATCCAAAAATTAAAATGTAACCTTACTACACCAATACCGAAAATTTTTTGTTCTCGCATAAACAAAAGATCCAGGTGCCTTAAAATCCTTTCCTTTGAGCCGTTTTGGAGACTTGTGGGGTAAAACGCAATCTTACACTAAGCATTGGCGGCCCCAAGGGGGGCAATTGCCCTCCCACCAAAAAAACCCGGCTTATTTTTTTGTCATAGACCTTAAATTATAGGCCTAAATTATTTGTTGCTTTTTGTTCTTGAAGCTTTGGTTATTTTACTTTAAAAGCCAGTTAAATTTCATACAAACGGTAACGGTTTTTAAAACCACAAGCTAAATGTGAACGTAAATCAAAATAATTTTTGAATTAGTCGAAACTTTGTGGTAGTCTCAAAGGGAAATATGCATTTAGTTAAAACTTGCTCTTCTTAGAAGGCAAACTTTTGCTTCCCAACCGCTTATAACGCGCCATTTTGCACGTAGTTTCGAATTACGAATTTCCGGGACGAGACCCACGAACCCCCTTTTCCTGGGGGGTATTTCATACCCCAAGAACCGCTGGTCCCCCCCCCCCACCCCCGAAGAACCTCTAGTCTGGAGCTGCCCCTGACAATAAGTGTATCTTACACACTAAACTGTAGAGATAGGTCTCAATAGTGTGACATTTTTATGCCATTTCTCCTCCCCTTTTTTTCCACATTTTCCCCTCTTTGGACATGTTTCCCAACGGCGGACTGTTTACCATGTGTATGTACATAGCCGAAGGACTTGCCCGAGGCGCTTCCTGACATGCGCGCTAATGACATCGCGCCAACGACGTCAACAATGCCTATAACTCCAAGTTTCAGAGATCACAGTCAGCTATCGTTTAAATATAACTCGCAGCATCACGAATATCCGAGCGCCGTGCCACGGCTGACCACAGAACGAAAGCTAAGACCCCGTATTTTGTGGACGGAGACATAAAACAGTGTCTGATGCTCCAATTGAAGATTCTCACCCCATCTGTGCACCCATCCCCTCCAAGGCAAACAATCGCCTATGTCTTATAGCTCACCCACTCCGTTGCCGAAAAACCCTCCCCTGCAGCCGATTCACGCCAACTACGCTTTCTGTTCGGGACTAGACGGCGAGGAGTTCACATCGCTTCCAGCATTCAGTCAATTTTCTCTCAGCCTGACCTCTAGTACTTGTACAGTTTTGTGATTGATTTTGAAGTAGAAATTTGAAAACACTTCACTGGACCTCGAATTATTGGCATGTAATTTGATTGATATTGCGAAATATACCTGTTTTTATCAGCTTTTCATGAAAAATATTTGTTTCATGCTTATTTTCTCATTTTTTTCACTCGAGCTAGGATAGATTTCGTTTCTAGAAGGGGTTTTTTTTGGCGAGAAAATAATTTCCCTCCCCCGTTACGCTACAACAGGCATAGAAAATCATTACATTTTTCATACTAGAGCAGCATAGTTTTCATTTTTCTCAGAAGTATATACATTCCTTTTTAGTTCATATTGAAAATTTTATTTTTTAAAATTTCTTTGTAAAAATTGGTACTATCTAGATCCTGATAGATTGGGAAAAGTGAATGCATATTTTATAGAGTATCTTTATACTTCTCGGAGTTCTAAACACCCAAGTTTGGGCACGCAAAGAATGTATATCTAACTCTCGTACATTTGTTAGGTTAGTGGAGGTGTAAATCACCAAACTAAGCATGATTTTCCGTTCAGGTGCTCTAGGACAGAAAAATAGACTTAGAGCTAGGGAGTAAAAAATGCTTTTTAGAAGGTTTAAGAACTGCCTAAGTTAGAATGTAGTGGGACCATGTTCATTTCCATCGCAGTAGGCATCTCTTTCCGACTGCAGTCACTCTGATACATATGATCTCGTACTTCCCTCATGACATTCTTAAAAGACTACCCGTGCTTTTAAATGCACTTCCCATCTACATATTCAATCTGACAAAAAGTTTTGGCGAGCACACACACTGGAAAAGACTCTCGGTCCATCAAACCTGGTGTTCATTATTCCCAACTTAAAAAAGACAGATCGTCTCCTTCTCCCTACCTTCCCTCAGTCCCTTTTCCCTTTATTTGATATTCCTCATCCCCTTTTCCCCTTGAAGAGCTCGAAATTGGTAGAACACGAAGAATGAAAAAACCATCTTCGTGGTTTTCATCGTTTGTGCTTGGCAAAATGCACACGGGCAAGTCTACGGAGAATACACTTCGTCCGAATGGCATCGATTTATAGCCATAGTAGTATTTTTGAGCTAGAAATCGAACATTTTTCGTTTGCCTATAAAAGTTAAGATAGCGATCCTAGATAAATGCAAAATTTTGGTACTACATGGAACAGGACCACTCGATCAAATGAATTCCATAATAGCTACTGGTTACGAATCAAACTGCCGGCTATAAAGGAAGAGGGGAAGCAGATAAAAACGCATTTTGAGATATGAACAGACATAACCATGAGGAATTTAACGGCTGAAAAGCCAAAGAATCGCAAAAATAAGCTTCGGTATCTCTCCGCTAATATATAAAAGGCAAAGCGTACGTAATTATGATTCAGTTGCTAGGCGTAGTGATTCAGATGTGCGCCAATAGATGGCAAGTGAGAAACTATATACATAGAGGCCCTCTATTAGGATCAAACAATACAGCAGTGTTCGCTCATGATTCAAAGAAAAATATTGTCGTACTTACCTTTACAGTGACAGAGAATGGAAAAATTCCAATCACCTACCCTTCACTTCAATGTAATCCAAATGAATCTCATGCGATTAATGGCGTCCAGTCTCAGAGTGAATCCTGGGTAAGAAGCGTCAGCCAATAGAAAATGAGCGGATCACTTGGCCAACCTCTGGTAATAGAGGGCCTCTTTATATAAGTTCTCCACTAACGTACGTTCTGGCGCGGCGTATGTATTTTTCAAAATACACGTATTATTTTTCAAATAAGTAAATAAACTTTAAACAAGTCTATCGAACTTTCAATAAGATTTTTATGTTAGGTATTTTAATTGTTAAATGATAATTAAACCACACATTAATTAATACTTAATTATTTACTTTATTAATTACTTTTTGGTTATTTCGCCAATATTTTAGTCTGTTTAAATAGGCTTTTCAACTTGTCAATTCATATTTATCTATGTATCTATATAAAATATGCTAAGAGGGTGGCCGATAAAAATATAGAAATCGGCCATCCTCTTGGCATATTTTATATTTATCGCTCGAGGGTAAGGTGAAATTTTTTCTATTTGGATTCGACACATTTTCATCTTCCCCACCAAACCCTGTGTTCGTCCTTTTATGTGTTCCTATCCCTTTCCATTTCCTATGATTGATTCCTATATATATATATACGCGGCCAACTCCACTATTATGGTTCTTTCGGGAGGGGTGGCGTTCACGAATACATCACGGCAGTTGTCGCGCAGAGGAGTGGATAGAAGCGGAGAGGCAGGGATGGGTTGAGCATCAGCAGCGGAGGCATCATCGCCGGCGTTCCCTCGACGGGAGTCTTCCCACCTCTTGCTTTACGGGGGGCATAAAGGCGGGGGGGATTCTCTCCCGGCGCAAAACCCAGTCGCATTGAATACCCAGTCGGAGCGGGGTAAGGAGAGGGTTTCTCTGTTGCGAGAACTCGCAAAGGAGGAAGTCGAGTGACAAAAGAAAGAACGCGAGGCGTATACACATAGATGTAACTGATCGCGACGGTGGAGGGAAGAGAAAGGAGAGAGAATGGAAAGGAAGGTGGGGGAAAGGCTGAAGAGAGACGAAGGGAGAGAGAGAAAATGGAGATAAAGACGGGAGACAAAAGAGAATAGCGGTGAAGAAAAATACACACTCTATACATATGAACCTTTTTCGGTTTCCATTCCCCGGTTTGATGATTCCACGGAGAGAAGAGAGCTCCCTCATGCGCAAGAGAGATGACATTGTTATTTGTTACCACGACGGAACCAATAACTAAGATGGAACCATCCACGTGACCTCGTGATGTTGAGTGGAATATTTCAAACCGCATCGCTAGAGAACATAACTAACCATCTAAATGTATTCAGCTCATTTCTCACGACATGGCTCCTTCTTTGCAGCCCATCATCGAGGTTTATAAAGTGCCTACACACAGAAAAAGATAGATTTACATAAACCGATTCGGAGAATGAGGTTTTCTTTCTTATTGCTGTTTTGCCTATATGAAAGTATCCGAATTAAAACCGATCAAAGAGGAATGGAGGCTTGCATAATTGAATCGTTGTCGATGAGAACTGGAAAGAAAAAAGAGAATGAGCGCGATGAAGTATTTTGTCTCACGCTTTTGTTATAGCAACAAAATACGTAGTTTAGGGGTAAACGAAATCCATGATGCTGAAATACATTATATGTATACATACGTTTTGAGCCGTTAGCCTACGACAAACACAAGGGTTGAGCAAATAAGTTAGTGTCACAAGTCTTCTGCAACAATTCGAATGGGAATTGCTTTCAGACAGTTGATAATACGCCTATTTCAGATGAAAAAAGTGTTGTCATCTTATCTGGATCACATGCCTCGTAAATAAATATCACCTTGCTTTTACATTTTATTTCGTAGGGTGGTTAAGATATTTTCTTTTCATTTCTCTTTTGCTAGTGCCGATGCCTTTGTAATAATATAGGGATATTGATAATGGTACACCTCGACTCGTTTTTAACCTGAGTTTAATTTATTAAATAAAAAAATATAAAGCTGGATGTACAACAGTATATAAGGAAATCTAATTATAGACACACAATGCAGATATTTATTTGTGAATATAAAATTGCATTCCCCTCATATTTACCCAAAGATCTAAAACGAGGATGTGTAGATTCGATTATCTGTTCCAGTTCTCTCTTTGTAGGTTGGATATTGTCGCCTTTCCAGGTTTCTTATCTTTAAATGCGTGATGAACTCGTTCCTCGATCCTCTTTTTTCGTCCTTTATGATGGATGTGGGTGGCTCCTAGGGGAGATAGCCTCGGAATCTTCGTCCTCGGGAGGTACTTTGCACTGTACAGGCTGGCTATGGGGTGCTTGTAGCAATCCCATGGCCATACCTGGATATTTGCGAGGTTGCTGATCGCCGGGTGCTCAGAATCAGCCGCCTTGTCGAAGAACCGTCGTGCTTTCTTCGACAAGTGGACATCAAGGTGCTCCCAACTTCCCATCTCGGTGCATCTTCGAGACGTGGTCATATCGGCCACGTCCAATGATAAGGTGAAGTGCAGAGTTCTGCACCACCTAGATTCAGTAGAGGGTGGACTTGGGTACTCCAGACCATACATACGCTACATACTCGATGGCAGAGAGTACACAGACCTAGTATAGTCGTCTCATCGTGAGTCCATACTCAGCACCAGCGGGCATAGGATCGGACGAAGCCTAGCCAATGCACCGAATGCTTTCGCACGGACACTCCGCTTCAGTCTCCCAGAGAAGCTTCCGGTCCAGCAGCACCCAGAAGTAGGTGACCTCGGAGTTCCACGGTGACTTCATCAACCGACAGGTCGACTTCTGGGTGCTCAATGTCCCGCAAGGAAGACGATGGCTAGTGTCTTCCCTGCATTCACAGCAATTCGCCATCGACGGTTGCAGGAGAGGGTGAAATCGACAGAGTCGGTAGTGTAGAGAAGAATGGAAGAGGAGAAAACCAAATGTCATACTCTATAAAAGATAAAATCCAGATGGATTGTCCACAACCTGAGAAAATACGATCCCAAGAATGATAGGAAAGAAGTCCCGTGAGGAAGATCGAGCGATAAATACGTTAACTAGATAACACGTAACATGAAACACCAGAGTTACCTTAGAATAAAGGAATTAGCACGATCCAGTCAACCAATCGTAGAATGGAATGACTTCTGATGTCAATGATGTTGTGATAATACCTATCCAATTTACGGATTAATTACAAAAAAACGATTATATTTTTGTGCAGTAAGGAGGATTTTATTATATCTCCTTTTAACGACATCAACCAGAGTTTTTGTTTGACATTAATCAAAGCACGCAGTATCCGTGCCTGTGAAAAGGTACAAAGTACAAATTTTCCGGAGTTCTCGCAAAAATGATAACGATTACAAATACATCTCAAATAACGCATCAAGAAAACACAGAGGAAGGATGCGGCAAAACCTTTTTTTCCCAGAAATAACAAGACAAAAACTCTTTTTCAGAAAGCAGGTTTTGTTACGGGCAATATTAATAACTACGGAGATATTTCGGTAGCGAATCTTTTATTTTTACCCTCCTGCATTTCCACCGGAGCTTTGTCTTGGAAGACAATCGCGACATTATTTCTCGCTAACTTTGACGACTCCACTGAGCGAACGAGCTCCCATATACAGAGAGAAAGACATTGAAAAAAGAAAACGGTCGGTAGCTTCCTTCGGAGGAAGTTGTGGATATCTTTTCATTTTGTTGTTTTTCTCTCTCTCTCTCTCGAATAAAAAAAGATATTACCGTAATCACAAAAATGAGGAAAAGTTAGGGAGGAGTATGCAGATCTCAAAGCAATTCTTTATTTTTTTATTCATCATCATCCGCAAGTCCGCGTTGTTTCTCTCTGTAACACTTTGTTTCGAGCATTTTTAATTTTCATTTCTCGAAAAAGGTAAGGTTGAAATGTAAGAGAATGGAAAAGATGATGGGAAAAAATATCCACCTCGAGTAATTGGATCCAGAGTATCGCTTCGGAAGATACGCCGACCACTTTGTAGAGGTGGAATGCGTATGGTTCCCCAGAGGATTCCTTCTATTGCTTCAACTCAATTCGCGATCGAAATCTTTAGCAAGTATTTATTGAACTTATCAACAAGAAGGAGCATCTATTTGGCGCTTTTCATGAAAATAACGAGTGGTGGCCAGACCTTAATTCTTCATTATTTTAAATCGAGCGTTCAAGTTTATGAATTTTTATTTAACTTCTCGTTTACTATTTGTAAAGGTAAGTTGGATTGTTACATTAATATGGTGATTGAATGAATGATCATACATGATTACCGCCTTGCCATTGTTTTTACAACGTAGGTGCATAATTTATTTAGCCTAAGTACTTACACTGGTTTCACTAAACAATAATTGCAATTAGCCAATCAATAGTAGCAGAGAAGTCGCCTTTTCCCACTGTATGTGACGAGAAAATGTTTCTTCATAGTAGCCACACATCTATGGGATTTTTGCTTCGATTATCCGATGTGGTGGAAAACAATAATTGCTTGCTTAAAATTTGGGTCACGCGAATCATATATCCACCGCTCATTTCGGCTGATTCTCATAATTTAAGCCTGAAAACCTAAGTTGAAAATAAAATTCACGGATTTATGAACCAGATGTCATTCCGACTACTAAAGTTAGTATTGTATTGCATGGTTTCTACCATTCAACGAATGTTATGGTCACGCAATTTTATCATAAGATGCAAAGTCATAAAAGCACACTCGCAGAATTTAATACAGAATTGCAACCAAGACAAACATTTATAAAAAGCGATAAAACGACATTATTTAAAGTTAAAAAATGGCCTGTTGTTAATTTCCCTAACAAAAAGCTCATCATTTTGTAAATTTGCGACTGTTTTTCTCCTAGTGCAAAAGAAATTTTTTGCTCGCACTCTATCCCTGTACTGAGCTATGGAAGTTTTAACATAGCATCAAAACATATCTCAGAGCCACAGTTATAGATCATCGGTCTATGAAAGGCTCCGAGCTTACTCGGGAGAATATAGGAGTGAGTGAACGTTGAATTCACAGGGGAATTGTTAAAATTGTCCAGATAGAACTGTAAAATATGGCATTTCACCTTTTGACTCCATCATTAAAAGCTGTACGCCAGCTTTTTTCTTCTCCCACCAGATTCAACTAAGGGTAATTTATTTGCTATTCCCATATCATTCATTTTCCGCACATGACCCAGTCCCCTGAATTCGTCAATATTTGATTTCCATCAATACATTATATGTTATTGTGCACGATTTCTATATCATGTATTATTATACTTCTCCAAACTTCATCCTTGCCTAGAGCTCCAAAGATACTTCTAAATATTATCCTTACTCATCTTCTCAATTGTTCTTCGCCCCTTACAACTAGTGTCCATGTTTCAGCCGCATGTACAACTATCAGCCGCATTAATGTTTTTATAAATAATATTCCTCACATTTCTGTTAATGCTCCTGGAGTGAAAAATTTCTTTCGTATATAAAAACATCTGCTCCCAGCAGCTATGCTCGTATTAATTTCCTCTCATACCCTCTTTTTGATTTTAGCAACCTCAAGTACCTACAAATTTATTTACAGTTTCAAAAGTTTTTCTTTTCCCCTCAATGATATAGACTTCATTATTTCTATCCCGCTACCTTAACTACATTCATATAGCCTCAGTACATTCACTTTCAGCCCTAATATTGAAAGCCGCTTACGTGCTTATGTGTGCATCAAGGAGAGTTCAAATTTCGTAAACACGTGCGATTCTATTACTACTAACATTTCCATATCTAAAGCTATTTACTAGGCCTATGCTTGTTTAGCATATTGTCTTCCGATGTTCCATTAGCTGCTCTTTCGGGCACATTCTTCATGCCATCTGCGGTAGCCTGGTTGGCAACGTGCCGGCTTGGTCGAAAAAAGATTACGTGTTAGAATCGCTCATTTGGTAATAAGGCCTTATGTTAGAAAAAGCGATTTTCGGGTTACGTTAACTGCCCAAGCAAATTGGCACTACCATGAAAACCAAATGGGCCGAGTAAATTACTGATGAACAATTCACATGAAGAGATAGAGAAAAAACAATTATGATGAAAACTCTGAAAAGAGAAGAGAAACTGATAGGACACATTTTGAGTCACAACAACCGCTTGAACACAGCGATAGAAGGATAATAGAATGTTAGAAATTATCAATGAAGAAAAAAAATGTAATACATCAAGCCAATTATGGAGGACTTCAAAGTGAGGACTTGTGTAGGAATGAAACGACTATAGTCCGTTCCACATTTAGTCAACAGTATGGGCTCATATGGAGATTGGTTACATGGAGAGATACATGGAGAGATACATCCCCATAAGGTCTGAGGTGCGATATTGCCAAACGCAGCAGGAAAATTAACTTACAATTAATATCATTGCCATACTTCACATCTAAGAGTCTTCCAGTATGGAAATATTATTTCCTAATGTAACTTAATAAAATTTACCGCAGTGTTGGAGATGGTTGCCTAAGTACGTGTCCCGGAGTTGAACGCACACAGCGCTAGGCAACAGTGTACTCCATAAGACCTATACTGTCGAATAAATGTGGAACGCCCTGTAACTGATATGAGAGTGGAGTGCTGCGGCAAACTAAACTTCGGGTTTATAACCAGGGACCCGGAACAGAGGTGAAGGAAATTTTCATTGTTGCTCCGCCGTGCTCCGCTCCGGACGGCCGGAGCGGAGCGAAGCAGTCGAAGCAATGTCAGAGCGGAGCGGGACCACGGAGCGGAGCGATTTGCCGTATATTTTCTCCGCTGTGGGAGTTACTTCACCGAAGTAGAATTCGCTCACGGCATTCCACTGCTACCCAGAGTGGCAATTATCTTACAATTTCCGATGTAATGGCTCTGATGCCTCGTATTGAAATATTTTGAGGACTTCTCGAACACGCGATTACAGGGACTAAATAGAGACACCAAATGATGGAAGTTAAGGCTTCAGTTCAACATATTAGATTCAGAATCCGATGGGTCGAACAACGCAAGCCTGCACAGTTAACTAGACATAGCTACAATATAATCAAGAGCCTAAAGTAAATATCTAATTATAAAGGTTTTTATCAAAATAATGGAAATTTTAGATATCCTGACGAAGACATCCTTATCCATCTCATCAATAGACAACTTAATGACCTTAGCAACAGGGATGAATAACAAAGTGAAATATTGAAAATCGTAAATATTAAATACTTAAGATTTACGAACTCCTGGGAGACGATCGTATAACTTTGTGATCCCGTTAGAAACGGTTACTTGGTCCCGGGTTCCTGTTTCTGACTACTGATAATGAGCATTAATATTATAAAGTACTTGCAGAATATATATTGTTATAAATTTAATCGAGTTTCTCACTACGGACGATCAGATTGACATATGGGTGGTAGGATGAGACATTGTTCATCTCCCGCCCATCCCTGCGACCCTACTCCCCTTTATGTAACAGCCCCACCTCCCACACAGTGATGAGACCAAGGCAAACAAAGGGAAACCTATCTCGCCATTTTATTTCCCAATACTTCATCTGCTGATCTTTTCTCAACGTCACCACCCTCACCCCCCGCATTCTGGATTCACTTCTCTCCTTCCAAGAAGGAGAAAAAAATGCCGTGAAAAGGCGAGGCCATTTGAATGGCGAGCATTTTTCCTGAGAAAGCTTTAATTCCATTCCGAGCAGGAGAGAGTTTAATTATCATCGCAGCATAACAAAATGACTGTGAGTTGACTGAGAAAGGCGACTGAAAGAATTAGAATTCTAAGAATTGAAAACAAGGGATGGATTTAGATTCAGTGACAGAAACAAGTGTAGTAAAAATAGATGCGTCAAATTGGAATGAAAAACTGTCTAAATCATCACTTCTGCTCATTATATTGCAGGGAAATGACAGTACTACCAGCACTAACTCCTCAGGAAAAAATTAAATTACATGATTGAAATAAATATTGCTGAAGAGTAAAAGAGGATTAAGGATAATTCGCTTGGTTTTTCATGTAAATGCTTAGGACATTTTATTAACACCATTAGCTAGTCATGAAGATTTTCAATAAAATATTTGCAGTATGCAAATGTTGATGGGATATTGGGTCACCAAAAATATCAGTATTTAGATATTTACTTGAAGGCGAATCCTCTTAGTTCTAATTTTTCCGAGCAACGCTCTCCACCATGTACCCTAGCATATAGGTATGTTTAACATGTTACAGAATTCCTCTACAGAAACCAGAAAACGGAGTGGAATAAGTGAGGAAATTTCTAGTATCAGTACACGGCTATTTCCACTGAAAACTTGTTTCATTGGTTCATTCTAGCGTTGTTGTTTCTCGGCGTCACCATCAGGCGGTGGTTCACTGCGCGCGTATTTCGGGAATTGGTGAGGAAAAGATGAGTGAAGGGATGAGCACGAGAAAAGAAGACAAATACGAATTTTTCTTCATAAAATGGCTGAAATATTCAGCGTTTGATACTTTGCAATTTTCAATTACAGTCGGTATCACTAATTTTCACTTGTGCAAGAGACGTAATATTTGTCGAGAATATTGAAACGAAGGTTTATCGTGTGTTTAAGTGACAATGCAATTATGGAAATTCAGTGATTACAAATGGTATATGTATTACATGTGCTGTGATGTATTGTGTGTGTTTTTGTGGTGTTATTTTTACATTTAAAGGTAATTTGTATTAGGTAGACTTACGCCCCTAATGAATATGTTATGACAGGAGATGAGTTTAAAGAGTTGCATAATCTTCGCAAGAGTTGGATAAGATTGATGACTGTAATTAGTTCGTTGTTTCAACTATTATATAAAATTTGGAATCAATGCGAATTGAATTAAGCTATTGACTACATGGATGCTCTTGAATTTTAAGTTTGGCAGTTTACATCCTCAGTGAAAGGATAATGATTGATTTTTGTACTTAAGCAATGTTGGTATTAAGTCCGTTTTACACGGTACATTTGTTTGTACAAACTCTTCCGTGAACTCTTGTATGAGGCAAGATGTATCGTGTAAAGCGGCAAATTGCATGAACGCTTGTGCAAATGTCTCAATGCCTGAACGGAAAATAGAACCTGTTCTAATTTCACGAATAAATAATATAAGTTCTTTTTTAACTTTGTGGTATTCCATATTAGATGATTTAATGGTAACTTTTACAAAAACCACAACGTAAAACACAGACACACACGACCCGGGTTTCAACGCTTTAGCGTCATCTTCAGGTGGATCCTGAAGATGACGCTAAAGCGTTGAAACCCGGGTCGTGTGTGTGTGTGTTTTACAATGTGGTTTTTGTAAAAGTTACCATTAAATCATCTGTTCTAATTTCGTTGAGACAAACGTACAATCTCACGTACATTCGTTTGTACAAAATCATTCATCGTGCAAAACGGCCTTTATAGATAGATATTTGTGTATAGTTTTTTATTACACTTCTTTCAATAAATTTTGCCACCTCAGAGTCATCTATTTATTTTATCTCATTATTGTTTGGCCGGTCTCACATCTCAAGATCGATACTTGATGTCATACAATCATTCCTATCGTGATCGGTAAAGATGAACTCCTCGGTCATTTATTGCGTCTGCTTTATTTTCTTTAATAGCTCTGTCTTTCTTATTAGAATTTAAGAAAACGTTCGACAATTCTAGTTGATTTTTTTTCAGCTAAGACACTCCGGGTTCTTCATCTACTCGTTTCACAAAGTAAAGAACGGACAAACCGAAAACAATAGATAAGAAGCTCATGTGTGCCAAAAATCGTCCGGAGAAAGAAGGCTTATTATTCGCGTAAGCATTTATGACGCAATAGTCTAAAAGCTTGCTGAAACAGGCTCAAATATTGGCGAAATAGCAAAACGGTGATGAATAAAGTAAAATGTTAAATTGAAATTGATATGTGGTTGTTTATTCGCAATGAAAACAATATATGTAACTATGGTAAACAATAAATAATATCTAAATATCAGCGATTTCTTTATATATAGCAGTTTTGGTGAAGCAGGCGAAAAAGTAGTTACAGAAGCAGTTTCCCGAATGTATTTGGAAAATGCAAATGCCCCCGCCCTGAGTCAGTCAGTGGAGAACGTATATGGGAGGACGCCTCCCATCTATTGGCGCACATCTGAATCACTACGCCTAGCAACTGAATCTTACCTACGCACGCGTAGCCTTTTATATTGTAGAGATGTGGCACTAAAATCAAGGTTCGGTGCTCCTCACGTTTTTCAGTCCTTTTCTCCTTCGGAATCGATATCATTACACTCCTCCGAAAGTCCTCCGGTGGTCATCCGCTCTCGCAGCCATCTTTGGTTATTCAGTGCAGGTTGCCCTTGATCTCGTTGCCGTTGATGTTGTCTGCTCCGGGCGACTTGTTTTTCTTCGGGTCTTTTTGTGTCCAATCTAATTCGCTTCTCAATATGTTAGGTCATGCTCGTTCAGCTCTCTCTCGTCTTTCACTAGACAGGTTTCCAGCGGCTAAGACCCGTGGTAGAGTTCTCGATGCACATATTGCGTCCATCTATTCCCTATGCAACAAAAGATCAGGAAGACACAAGGAAATAGAGACATGCACTTAGATGGATCTGTCTTCTCTTGTTCATTTTTATCTACCTCGGCCCTTCAGAACTCAAGCGTGGGTCTGTGTCTTCCTCGCACCGTCATTCTCACCAACCGCCAGTCCCGCCAACAAACACAGGAACCGACCAAACCAAGAAGAGCTCCTCCTATCTCTTAGTCATCCCCACAGAAAAAAAGCAAACCTCTACAGCGCTCCTCCCAAAAAACCCTTCCTAAAAAGGATTCTCCCTGCACCATAGTCCTCCTCCTCGTGACTCGACCAGACAAAAGATTCGCGTGGATACGCTGCCACTGAAGCTGTTGTGCGCCTGTTCCTTGTTGCCGTTGTTCCGCGATGCCTTGGACTCACTGTGCTGCGCTGTTTTGTGCGCGTGCGTTTGAGTATAGGGTTTTGCGAGCGTTTTTCTCTGTGGCTTCCCAAAAAGCAAATCCAATCCTGCCCCATACTCTCCAAAAACCCTCCTTTTCTTTTTTATACTTCTCTCCTCAGAATCCCTTTTATCTCGATATATAGGGGGGAAAATAAATAAAGTGGAAACCTTTTCTTGTTTCCTTGGTCCTTTTCTCCACTTCCCCCATACCCTTCTCCTTCCTCATCCATCCCTCCCCCTAACCCCCTCGGCTTTCCTCCAATGGTAGTCTTCCTCCGTTTCCTCTCCCTTCATCCCCAAATACCCTTAACACAGCACCACCCCGCCACAAAAGACCCCTCCCCCACCCCAACCAGACCCTACCGGGAGTTCCCCTTTTCCACCGGTAGATGGCACGCTTGAGACGCTTCGATGCGCTCGACTGAGCCGTTAATTAAAAGACTGAGATCGATTATTCGATATCTCTATCTCTCTTTGCCTCCTTCAATTCAATACTCACAAACCCCTCCCCATCGTCCTTTTCTCATTCTTCCCGCATTTTTCATCGATTCGTCTGCGGAAATGGAATTATGAAAAAATGAAAGAAATCCCAAAATAACCCCCCCCCCCTCCCATCCACCCTCTCATCTCGAATAAGCCCGTCTCGCGAATTCCATTCATTTCTCTTGCATGTAATATCCTCGCCATTCGCCCTTATTGCCCTCAGCCCAATACCCCGATGCATTTTCAACTGGAGCCATGCACTCTCGCTAGGATCATCAATGATAATGACTTATAACTTTCAAATGGCAATACATGGTGACATCAAAATTAAGGCTAAATGTGTAAGGCTAAATAATTAAGGCTAAACGGTATGTAAGTAGGTTTAGAGTTGTAAGGTGCATTAACGGCTAAGGGTCCTATCACACTACTCTTAATCTGATGACCTCAAGAAGCAATTAATACAAATAAAGTTAATACATTTCAACTACATCATGATTGGTAATTGTCAATTTGATAAAAAGAAGGTGAAAAGACTTGGCTGTTAAGTTAGGTCATCAAGGTAAACAAGCTGGGTAGATGGACAAAATAATCAAATATGTTTTAGAGGAAGTGAAAGAAAATACATTTTTTTTAAATCCAATAGGAGGATGAAGGGAAAAACTGATTGGAGATGTATTTAGGCATTATGAGTTCCTAAGAAATATATGCGAAGGTAAAGTGGTCGGAAAGAAACTAAGAGCAGAATTCTTCAAAAACATTGAGCTAAAGAAGTTGATGATGAGATCTTCAAGGTAGAATTAACCGTGACAGCTACCTGCTCCATTGTATTTCAAAGAATTGCATTTGCATTTATTGTTATTTTACGCGGAAACCTCAGGCACACTGTGACAGTTGAAAACAATGTTGGCCATGTTGTTATTTGCATCTCAAAGCTTGCTTATTTTGTGTGGTACTATTTAAGATATGTTGTCATGTATATTTGAATAAATATAAACAGTCATTGTTGAGTAAGTGTGAAAAAGTTGTATGAGAATAAAACATAAGTGCTGATATAAAATATATTTTAAAAACTAATAAACAAGAGGTTATGGGCCCAGAGTGTTTCTCTGAGTGAAAAAATAAAACAGGAAAAAAATTAAGCTGTTCAACATCCGCAACATGGGAACAAAAGAAGAAATAGAGTCAATTCCTAAACTAGCTGATACTGCTGGATTCTCACATTGGGAACTGGAAATTGAAGTTCTTTTTACTGCCAAGAGATTAATTGATGTTGTGGTTGGATCTGAAACTCTCTCAGATTATGAGGCTGGTGAGAAAGGAAGAAAAACATGGATCACTAAAGATGCAAGTGCCAAACATATTATTCTAAGAACAATTGATATAAGTTAAAAAGCACGCATTTTGACCTGCAAGACAGCTAAGGAGATGTATGATACTCTAAGGAGCTTTTATAAAAGAGATACAGAGCATACTGGAAATCAACTGCTGGCTGACTTCTTCAATTTTTCCTATGATAACGCCAATGATTTAATGGGAAATATTGCTCGCATTCAAACCCTGGGTTTCAGATTAAATAACCTAGGGATGGCAATCAATGAAGATATGATTATGACAAAAATATTGCTCTGTCTCCCAGAACAATACAAACACTTCATATCTGCCTGGGACTCAACTGTAAGTTCTGAAAAAACTTGTGAAAATTTAAAAGCTAGACTGCTGAAAGAAGAGGAGCATATGAAGACTACAAATTATACTAATAATAAGGTGGCATTTAAAACTGAGAAAACTAATGAAAATGTAGTGTGTCATAACGGTGGAAATAGAGGCCATATCAGAAAAAACTGTAGATCAAATACAAAGAAACAAGGTCAGTCACAGCAATCAAAAGCACTCAAGAAGTGTACCAAATGTGGTAAAGATGGACATATTGACCAAGAATGTTGGATGGGTAAATATTTTCCTCAATGCAAAAACTGCAAAAAATTAATCAACCTGAAGAAAGATGCCGATATAAAAAAGAACACGAAAGAAGAAAATATGACAACAATAAAGTGACCTACTATGTTGGAACACCACTAACACCTGAAGACTTAAACAAAGAAATAGACTGAATTTGTGTGTGATAGTGGTTGTACTGATCACATGTCTTATGAAAGAGACATGACGCATGAAAAATACAAGGCAAATTGAAGAAATCAGCATAAAATGCGCCAAAGAGGGTCAGACACTAACATCATCTGTGATTGGAGACATTGAAACAGAAAATGTTGTTCTAAAAAATGTTGCTTACATCCCTAACCTTTCAAGAAATCTATTATCCGTCAATGCAGTTACCTAAATTGGTATTTGATGATCATTCTGTGAAAATAGTACATGGACCAATTGAATATCAGCAAAAATATGTTAAACCTGAAGGAAGAAAAACAGAGCATGGACTATATACTATTGATTTTGGAAAAGAAAATGATCAAAAAGAAAATGACCAAGAAGTATTACACACAACCATGGAGTGGCATAATAAACTTGGTCATATCAACTTCAGTGATTTAAGAAAAATACCTAATCTGTGAACTGGAGTGAGTGAGAAATTAGCTCATTGTGATATCAATACATTCTGTGAATCCTGCACTGTTGCTAAATTGGTCAGACACCCTTTCAACTCCCAGAGAACTACAGCCACTCGACCGCTGCAAATCATTCATACAGATGTATGTGGAAAGATCTCACCAGAAACTTAAAGCAGAGAAGAATACTTACTAACATGCCTTGATGACTTTACCCATTTTCTAAAAGTTTAGTTAATACAAACCAAGGATGAATTTACAGAATATTTGAAAGACTATGTCTATGAAGCTGAAACACACTTCAACTCCAATTTTAAGGTAGAAAAACATACATATGAGGAACCTTTATATGTGGACCAAGAGGTCGACTCTTCTGATCTTAATGGTTTACCTAATGTTGAAGATGATGATGACAGAGAATATGAAACTGAAGACACCATAGTAGAGGATCAAGAAATAGTTGATAATGAAAGACCAAGAAGACTAACAAAAAGGCCCTCAAAATACAAAGACTATATTACTGAATTTTCAGATCATGAAGATGAAAATGGAGAAGCTCTGCCAACATACAAAGAATGCATGGAAGGTGAAGACAAAGAAATGTGGAAGGAAGCCATAGAGGAAGAAAAGAAATGTTTGGAAATAAATGAGACCTGGAGACTTGTGAATGAAAAGTATGGTAACGGAAAACAATTAATTACAAGCAGATGGGTTTTCAAAAAGAAAGAAGATGGTAGATTCCGAGCAAGACTAGTTGCAAAAGGCTGTCAACAAAAGAAATCCAGCCTTGACTTCAAAGATACATATAGTGCTGTCGTTCAAACTACATCTTTGCGAATATTTCTAGCAATAGGGGCCATGAAAAATCTACAATTCAGAACTTTCGATATCAAATCAGCTTTTCTTTACGGTGATTTGAATGAAGAAATCCTCATGAAATTGCCAGAAGGATACAACAATTTAGGAAAAATTTGTGTTCTGCAAAAAGCACTATACGGCCTGCGTCAAGCTCCTTTGCAATGGTACAAGAAACTGAGTGACTTTCTCAAAACTAAAAACCTTGTACAAATAAAATCTGACAAATGTGTCTTTAAAAATGCCAAAAGAAAGAAAATATTATATGTTGCTATTCATGTTGATGATGGACTCATTCTTGGTGAAGATCCTGAATAAATTAAAATTCTACTGAACAGCATGAAAGAAAAATTTGAAGTGACTTTAAGTGAAAATCCAAAATATTATCTTGGTATGGAGATCAAGAAGGAAATTGACGGTTATTCCATAAAGCAGTCGAACTATATCAATAAAGTAATTTCTAAGTACAACATTGGTGATATGAAGCCTAAAGACACTCCAATTACCAAAGGTATGAAAGAAAATATGGCCAACTATAGAAATACAGATTATCCCTATAGTGAAGTAGTGGGAAGTCTTTTGTATGCCTCATGCAAAACAAGACCTGACATAAGCTTTGCTGTTGGCTATGAAAGCAGTCACATGCATAACCCAACTCCAGAAGACATCATAAATGTAAAGAGAACCATTAGGTAACTAAAAGGAACTCCCAATCTTAGTATCAAGTATGCATTAAGGAAAAACGAAGATCTACTGCATCTGCACGTGTACTGTGATGCTGATCATGCTGGTGACAAGTCAGACAGCAAGAGCACATCTGGCTTCATCATGTTGTATGGAAATGGGTCGATTGTTTGGAGTTCAAAAAAGCAGAGAACTGTAGCAAAATCTACCACGGAGGCAATATATATGTCTGCGGCTCAATGCTGTGCACAGATGAAATATATAAAAACATTAATACAGGAACTGCTGGATAAAAAGATTGAAGTTACCCTACATGTTGACAATCAGAGTGCAATAAAAATGATAAAATCAGGACAGATGTCTACAAACAGTCATCATATTCAAATAAAATATCACTTTATACACGATGAATTTAATCAGGGATGGTTTAATTTGAAATTTTGTCCTTCAGGTGAAGAACTTGCAGACATGTTCACTAAAACACTTAAAAGAATAAAATTTCAAGAGTTCAGAGATATTTTAATGGAAGAATTATGAACCAATATATAAAAATATTATGTATGTAAATATGACCTTAAATAGCTGACAAGTTTTGTGGATTCTGTAATCACTTTCAGGGAGTGCCATACAAAGATATTTTAATTTTGTTTATTGAAGATGTTTTCATATTATGTTCACAAATGTTTCACCCTTAAGGAAGTGTGTTGTTATTTGCATCTCAAAGCTTGTTTATTTTGTGTGGTACTATTTAAGATATGTTGTCATGTATATTTGAATAAATATAAACAGTCATTGTTGAGTAAGTGTGAAAAAGTTGTGTGAGGATAAAATATAAGTGCTGATATAAAATATATTTTAAAAACTAATACACAAGAGACCATGGATATCATAGCAATCATCCTAGCGATTAAGGATGCGACTGGAGGAATAAAATAGAAAACCGTCCAGCAGTGCACAGTTACTTCTATACATTATTTCAGCCTAAAGCCTTTATCCTTCCTTCCTTAACATCCAAGTGGTACTGATATTTACATTTCACAAAAACGGTATCGGTCATTATGGTTACACCGTTCGTTTTAAAAACGTAATTGTAACGTAAGTAAGTCAAGCGTCTATATGATCTTTGGTAATTTATTCAATCATACTTTTACCAAAAACGAGATTAATAATTCAACGTGTGATAAAAAAGTACAATAGGTCATTTAATAAAATGACAAGATGGCATTGTAGTTATTAGAGAATTATTTTTATGCAATTTTCCGTATTTGAAAAGGACTTGTACCACGGCATTTCTTGGAACCATATTATTATATTACATCCGTTTTCCCCATTGTATTCTATCCCCGTTAATGTTAGTTATTGTGGCATTACCTTGAATTTCCTATTTCTCTGCTATATTTTACTATTGAACTTCAGATTATTTAAGGTACTCAGAATGACATAAGAATACATATTTTGATATAGACAGCCTTTCATTTGTGAATCATTCCTATTTTTCTCCGCCTAGAATTACCAGCCAAAATTGAGTTACAGCAAATTTGGGTATTTAAAGAAATGAGTGGGCCTAATAAAAGAACTGTAGCATAGGGACTCGTCAATTTCCTGGCGCTGCCAGTGCTATCTCACGAAAGATTTATTACCCAGTGATTCTAAGGGTGTACCGGATGATGCATTCCTGATAGGAAACTTGGTCTCTTGGTTCCTGAGTGAAATACGCTACACATTCAACTACTATCCCAATGTATATGACAGCATCACTACCACATCTCTAATCACTCACTTTGCGTAGGAAGAGTAATTTCCATCCTTTAAAGGTGCATTGAAATTGCCTTTTCTAGACTTGCGCTGATACAAACTCATACAAAACGTATTTGACAATGACAGGAGAAATTGAAATCCTTTCAATTTGCTGCCCCTCATTCAAGCAGAGAATGGCCAACCGTTTTTGCAAATGGAGTTCTAGACCGCTGCGAACTAGCTGCTTATTTCCATATTTTATAATCAAAATATACATATATAACCCTTTAAAAAATACTCACAAATATTACTATTTTGTAAATATTTAAAAGACAAAGCGCTCTTCTGATTGGCTGCCATTGACGTAGCGTTAAGTTAAGACGTTGACTGAGTTCGTTCATCGTCCGTCGACAGCACTGTCAACGTCCGGCCATCGAAATCAAGGAGGTTAGAAAAGAAATGGAGGTGACATACCACTTGATTCTTTAAGCCAATTCCGCCATTGCAGTCGGCACAGTTTAGACCTTCCTCTGGCTAAAGTGTCCGGCGGTCGCGTTCGATTGTCGTCAAATTTAAGTTAAAAAACAAAGACAAGGCGATGTTTTGTGGCTGGTTTGGCAACACGTACTCAGCACAAAATCCTTCCCAAGCACCCCTGTTGTTTGTTGTTGTTGTTTTGTTTGCTGTTTTGTTATTGTTTCACTTTCATCCATGAGCGTTCACGGCCATGCCTCCTCCATTTCACTTTAACCTCCTTGATCGAAATTGGAAACCACCAAGCTTCGCGAATGCCATGGTCTGTCTTCATCATGTCAGGAAACGGCAGTCATAATCACGCCCGAAATCTACACTTCTAACGTCCTTCAAGATTTTCCTGATGAATTACATCCTCGGTTTTCATCAGTCATTTTCCGCATTGATTTTTCTTTATATATTGTTTGTAAGACGCTGTATTGTCTCAAAATGCGTCTAATCAAGGGGTCTTTTCATCTTCTTATCAGAGTTTCCAACCATAATAAAAAATAATGCTTCTCTCTTCGCAAGACATCTTCACTGGTGATATCTCAGTGTATCTGATCTTCATCACTCTTCGTGAACTCCACATTTCCATAATTTCCAATCTGTTTTTGCGCTGCAGCTGCCCCGGCTTCGCTGTCTTATGAGAGCATACTCGAAGTATTTGCTTTAAAGAAGTACTAACTTACAAGCTCGTGTTGCTGGCTGTCATTATACTCTTATTTCTTGGACTACTCTGTTCACACTATCCTTCTTGCTTCCTCCATCACCGGCGATTATATTTCCTAGATAGGAAAACTCTTCCACTTGAGTAAGTTAATGTTGTCTATAAGAAACGGATTTGGTCGAAACTTTGTGGAAGTTCTTCATGCTAAGAAAGTTTGACGAAGTTTCTACATTTTATTTTATTTTTCATGGCTATGGTTTCGTTACATAGTTTTCGGACCTGATGATGTTACTTCTTATTTCTTTCACAAGCCATAGTTTTTCTTTTCATTACATTAGCCTCTAAGTTGTATTTCCCATAGTTATGTCAGTACAGTTCTTTAATTCTCGTCGGTTAATCTTCCTTCTCTGCCAAGAATACTATTCCATCACCAAAGTGTAGCCTGCTGGTTTTTATTTATACAGTAATTTTATATCTGTTATTAATTTCTTTTTATTGAACATCATGGGTGACAGAACTTTCCTACTATTTTCATAACTTTTAACTCCTCTGAATAACTACCACATTGATACCCTGTCAGCTATTCTTGGTTTAATCTTAATATTAATTCGGTAACAAGGTCTTTCATTTAATCATTTTACTTTTATTTATTATGAATACGAGCCTAGAGTTACTTTACAAAAATAAGTTACACCATTAATACCAATTAAAACATTTCCAATTTGGTTGTTTTCCCTCGTATTAAGCACAGTTAATAAATTTTATCATTAAGGTGATTGGAATGATATTTGTTAATGTACAGATTTGCGTGGAAATTTGCACAAGTGTTCTCTTTAGTGATATATCTATGGATAAAAGTGGAAAAACTGCATTTTACTAATTTGTTTTTTGGTAATTCAATTCTATTTTAACACGTAGCCTTATGGTACATTGCATATACTTCGTAATAGTTCGATGTGTACAGATTTTCTTTTAAACGCAAAAAAATGAATTTATAATCATTATAATTGTGGCTAAGAAAGATCAGGGTGTTACGCTGCCTCCAATATTCGAAAACAACATATTACAATATAATATTGTCTAGATTTTGAATACTGTGCCGAAAACTACTCATAACTTCTTTATTTAAGGAAAATATTTAAAAGTAATTTTTAAAACATTTCCATTTCTGCCTGTATGGTAAGTTCTAACACACAAACAGATGCACTGAAATAAAGTGTGGTTCAAGAATTTTCTGTTTAGACTTAAAAATTATTAAAATGTTCAATTAATGACCCATGGTTACCACTCCAGCCATTTTTACCGCGGATCTCACCTGACCTCGAAAAGTACCTTCTTGGCCGTCACAATTGTTCATTTCCTGGTTTCTCGACGTCTTACATCATCATTGTCCTTGGTAAGTGGAGTACGAAAGGGATGCTGCTGAAAACAATATGAAAATATTTACAGTAATCTTTCACAACTGTGAACATCAATGGTAATTGAAGCGTTTTTCCCATCTCGAACCTTTTATTTTCATTATTCCAAATACGTGAACATTTAACCACACGTTTGATTACCCATGCCATTTTTACAAGTCATTTTGTCCCATCGATTCAGTTTGCTTGACGTTAACATTCTTCCAGGTGAGATCACCCTTTGATTTTTTATGTATTTTATTTCCTCAGCAAGATACTGAAAATTCTACAGGTAAGGCTTCTTTAGCGTCATGGTAAAAATGAGGAAGACGAAAATGCCTGACTCTTTAAAAGTGGGATTCCATTCGTATTTTCTCCTTCATTTAGTTGTTTTTCCGATCTCACTTCATTCATTTCTCACTTCGTCTCGAATGGACATGGACCAGAAAAGAAGTTAATGACTCGCAAAGCTGCCGCTGAGTCGGCGACTTAATGAGAAAATTACCTGGAAGCCTGGAAGCGAAACCATGGAGATGCACGCGCGTGTATGCGACGCACAAAAAAAGTTTTTGACGGGGTAGAGGGAAGGGAGAGGGAAAATGAGCCAAGATGGAGATGGAGGAGGATAAGTTAAAGAAAAGAGAAGTTTAACCCGGGATGTAATTAGAGTGGAGAGAAAAGGTGTGTATAGGGGGGAGGGATGGAGAGAGGTTTGGGGCAAACACAACGGTGGCGCGGCTTCTACAGTTGGAGAAAGGGACCAGCCGAAATGGGAATCCGAAGAAAGAATGGAGCAGGAAATTGGAATGGGAGGAGAGAAATCCACGAGATAGAGGGAGAGCAAAGACGGAGAAGGGCTGGTTTGATAGATTTGGGGAGTGTGAGACGAATTGGCTTCCCATCTTTGACCCCCACCCCTCAACTTTCTTGCTTATAGGGCTTCTTCGCTACGGCAACAGGAAGAGGTTTTTTAAGGAGGTCAAATGAGGCTTCCTTATCAATAAAAGCGAGAATGATTCCAATCGATGCGTCAATATCGAATCCTTGTCTCGAGATTGGTTATTTTCTGCTTCTCTTTCTTTTTAACCAGACTCGCCTTGGACGTTCTGTACTTTTTGATCCATTGCTTAACGCTTAACGGAAAGGCAACTCTTTGACGCATGTAGGAAGTTCACAAGAAAGAAAGTTTTATTAAAAGCTTTTTGGATCCTAGAAGCACGGGAGCGCAGTGCAGAAGTAAGCAGTCTGTGAATTGCGGACTGCCATTCCGGGTTGTCGAGGATGATGATATTAAGGTGGTCCCACCGTAAAATGACTTAAATGTCATTTTATTAATATTCTGTCTACTTGTAGAAAAAGTTTTCCTCTATCTGATATGAACAACAAAGTAATACCTTTCCACGCTACATTACTCTGTAATTGAACTTGAAATTACATGGTGTTCAATGGAAGTATGAGAGAAACACGGGGAAAAATAGTATTTTTACATAAAATATAAATGCCATTTTTGCGGAAACTATTTACAAGAAGGAAATAATCCATAAAAATAGAATAAAAATGTAATACCAACCTTACCACCTTTTTTTTAGTTATTAGGGAACTATTTCCGTAATTGAAGTCAAAATGCGGTAATTCGTAGGAAATGGCGCTACAGTCGGCTCCTATGTCTGGAAAGTGCTCATTTAAAATAAATTCGTGGAATAATCTGCAAACTTTGTTCCTTACTTTTGGGTTTCTATAGGTAACGCAGTGAAAGCAGGATTTTTTGGACAAAATATAAAAAATGTGGAATTTAGTATTTGTTTTGACTCACGCAGTAGCGGCGGAACCTCCTCAATAAGGGATTGTAAGTTAGAATTGTATTGGGAGACAGGGGATTTATATTGAGTGAGAACTAAAAGACTAATGACTATCAATCGTGATTCAGTTAACCTTCCCAAATAAAAAAAAATAAAACAGACTTATTTTTTTCCGTCTTGACAGGGGGTTATATGGCGGTAAGAGAGGTACCACCACCTGAGGGTTGAACGACACACAAAAGTCAGTAGAAGAATCACATACGTGATTATGTAAATAAACGATGCCACAAGTTAGGGCGGTATTATACATAGAAAGACTGATTGTGAGAAGAAACACTCACTAATATAGTTCTGATATTTCGGTTGCCGCAAGCAACCTCTCTCACAAGAAGGAAGGAAATTTACTGGTGAGGAGGTAGAGGACATAGGTGGGGTAAGTTAGGAGGAGAAGGAGGGGGAGAGAGGGGTATGGAGGGGGAGAAGAGGGGAAGGGGTGGTAGGGGGTCAGTGTGCTCGAATTATGCTCGGATTACACTCTGTAAAAAGCCAGATACATGCCATCTCTTACGTTTTTAGTCACAGTTCCGATCATCTCTAGAACACAGTATTTTTTTTGAATAAACATAAATAATTAAATTGATATTTATGAAAACATGAAAATTATAATTTACAATATTGATAATTACATGAATTAGGTACACATAGACTTCAAATATTCATATAAAATTACACTATATCCCTCTAGTGATAATATTGTGAATGTATTCGAAGCGCTAGTTAACACGTAATCACGTAACAACTTTTACAATCAGATAACCGTCCGGGAGTCGTCGCGTAACGCTAGGCTTTCGCGAGATTACCCACCGTCCATAATAAGTGTTCAACTTCAAAAATCTCTTGACATGATCCGTGCGCGTGACTGCGTACCGGATTGTTTTTGCAACCTCAATGATTGGAAATGCGAATTATATGATTTGTCGTCGCCGGGTCAAATTTGATGGGTAACCCAGTGCTACAATATCTATCTTATCTCTCTCTCCCTTTAGTACAATTTTTGGCCATTACTGATTCTAGACTAAGCACTCCAAAAAGTTATATGGAGCTAAATAGGAAGGTTTCTACTGGTATTGTTTCATAGGAAGCTGTATTCAGCAGGTAAAAAAAAGCATTCTCGTATAAGAGTGAGCGTGATCTCAATCGAGAAGTGCCGATATCGAGTCATTTTTGCGAATTGCTTATTTTCTGCTTCTCTTTTTTACCCATGCTTGCCGGGGACATTTTCTGTACGTTTTGATTCATTGACGACTTGCAAACCATAGTCAGTGTACTGTATGTTTGTCGTAGGGTCATAGGATTGTTTACTCATAGTTATAATACTAATCTTCTCTCTCTCTCCCTAGTAAAATATACAGCAAATACAAATGCAAGACTAAAAATGCCAGCAATTATTATGGAACAAAATGAGGAGGTGTCTTATGTTTTATTTCAATTTTATAGGAACTGGTATTCAGCAGATAAAATAGGACCTCCTCTAAAAGTGAGAAATTCCCAATCGAGGAATAAATATGGAGCCATTATCGAGAGATTGGTTACTTTGTGATCTTCTTTTGAAAGAAAACTAGATGTGAACATTCTGTACTGTTTAATAGATTGACTAATTTAAAACTTAGACCAGAGAACTGTGTGTTTGCCGCAAGGACTTATTTGTTTTTTAATCAGTGTTACAGTCTCCTCTCTATTATTATTATTGGCCATTAAAAATCCAATACTAAGCACTCCAATAATTAATACGGAACAATATAAGGTTGTTTCCCAGGAGAGGATCAGCAGATTAAATGGAATTTTTTCCTATTTCAAAAGAGAGAACGATCCCAATCGAAGAATATCGATATCAAATCATTTTAGAGAGGTAGGGATTTTGTTTTTCACTTTTTGGCCCCCGAATTCCTGCGAACGTATCGATATTTGTGCCCTGTTGACTTTTTGCCAACTATTAAACGTTCACTGCATGCGTGCATTTGCCACAAATTGGATTGTTAACCTAGTATTCTCACTTTTAACTTATCTTGCTCTCAGACGCAATGCGTAGCTGAAACAGATCCAAAGATAAACACCTTTAAATTGGTATGAGACCTAATGGTGCGATTTCCTATTGTTATTTTAATGAAAAGTAAACCAACCGAAATGTTTGTGATAGAAAATGCTGTCTAATGTGCATGTAATTGCCGTACTAAATTTATCGATTCTTTGCTCATGTTCCGTAGTGGTCATGAATTATGATTAGGTGAAAGGAGTTTAGCATATAACAAACTATATTCCATATTCAATTTCCTCCATTTTATCAGGGAGACAGGGATTCTGCTGTGATCCGCTATCACCGAGTCTGATTATCCTTTCGGTGTCAGAAGTGGACCGCGGTTTCCCGTGGCTTTATAGGAACCTTAGCCATCCATACATTATTCCTTTGCGATTAAAGGAATATTCATCATAGCTTTTTAAATAACTCAGGAAGAGACGGAAAGTGGAATATCCATCTTTTGGTAGATTGTGTATGGTTCATTATATGCTGTGGTAGTGAATGGTGCTTAGGCAGCCGGAATTTTCATTCTCAACAGTTAAGCAGTTAATGCCCCTCATTTTGTTGCTATTTTCTGTTCCACACATGCAGTTTGGAGGTAAAATAATATCTTCCGTATCAACCTGAAACTCTAGTGATATGCAATTTGCCTGTTTGTCTTAGGATAATTTCATTCATGTTACAAGCCTAATGCAACAACTAAAGTGAAAATCGCTATCAGACCCTTGGTTACAATTTAGGGTGTCTTTTAACGCAGGGATGTGACCCGAAAAGGCACTTTACGTATCGTGCCGTACCTGGGAGGCACCCGAAATCGGAGTCCAAGCCTTGACTTTGAAAGATACCCAACCCTTCTCCGCGGGTGGTTTATGGAACCAACTGACCAGTCACACTATAGTTTATAACATCTCAAAGTTAAACATTAATCGCACAATTATGTTCGTCTTTGTGTTGCACTAGTCACACTGATGAAAATTATTTTTTAAACGCAGTTATACGATATATATTAACCATTTACGTGCATTAGTAAACCAAGCCAGTTTAATGTACATTAAATTACTAAAGCACGTAAAATGGCTAATATCTATCGTATGACTGCGTTGAAAAAACCATTTTCATCAGCGTGAATAGTGCAACACAAAGAGGAAAATAATTGTGCGATTTATGTTTAACTTTAAGAAGTTATAAACTATAGTGTGACTGTTCAGTTGGTGCCATAAACCACCCGTGGTGAAGGGCTGGGTCTCCTTCGACGCCGAGGCTCGGACTCCAAGTTCGGGTGCCTCCCAGGTACGGCACGAAAAGTAAAACGCCTTGTCGGGTCACATTCCTGCTTTTAAGTTCCAAGTCAATTTATTTTCTGGCGACTTCAAAAACATTTTACGAAAACCGACATAATACGGTAGATTAGATCATGAGAACGAAATTAGGGAAATTGAATACAGAACGGACGTTTTAAATCTTTGCCGCGAACGGCCAAACGAACAAACCCTGATGCTACTGTAGACACCAGGAGGGAAGAGTAAGGACTACCAAGATCGAGGGACAATGGACAGATTTTCACTCGTTCAAGCAGAATAGTTTAAAAAAACTAGCTATAAACCTATCGTTGTTAATTTGTTTAGTGTCATGTTATTACGGTTAAAAAATGGGATTAAAGTTGATTGATTGCTATTCTCAATAGGTTTTCCCAAAGTGTCTCCTTGCATTATGCTCGATTTCCATCAGCAACATTTTTGTTAACCACAAAATTTCTATGCTAATTTTGACCTTAAGATTAGTCTCAATGAGTGTTAACATACGACACCATAGGATGGTTACATGTATGTATTTAAATTATTTTCCTTTGTGAAAGCAAAGAGGGTGTTGTGTTAATATTTAAATTTACTGATCACATATTATAATAGTGATGCTGCCTTGCACGTTGACGATTTTGTTACCCCTTAGCGGTAATGTGCTTTACTATTGGTACCGAGGAGAATAATAAAATTTTGAAGTTTTGAAAACTGAATCTTTGATAGGGAAATCTATTTTATTGGGATTATTTAAAATTTTATTTCGGGTTTTCCCTAGGCCTGGCATTTGCCAATGCGGTTAACATTCCACTCATGAATTAAGAAATATAAATGGCTGATTAACATAACCCCCAAAGCCAAAAGACAACAAAAATAGCAATATTCATAAAGGACAAGCATTACTAAACGATTCAGTTTTCTCGGGCTTCCCATCCGGTCAGGTACTTGTTGGCCTACGTTTCAATGGCTACCTCTGCCATCGTCCTCAGGGCATGCCAGTGGGAAGGAATCTGCCTCCTTATCTACCTGGACGGATTCCCGCCAAAAGGTCATGCCGGATGTGATTTTCTGGCACCCCTCTTCTCTGTTTCCCACTTAATTTTCCGGAAACCCGCCCGAGAAAGCCCGAGAACCTTCCCTAGAAAGCCCGAGAATCCTTCATCAGCATCATACGCCAGGAAAGAACCAAATCATATTTTATTACTAAACAATTTGCATAAGGATCTAAAATTTAGGGATATCGAAAACAACCCCGACAAAAAAGATTAGCAAGCTATTACCAAATGCTTATTTAATAGGCAACTCTTCATGTGATGTTAACAGAAAGAACCATTACAAAGATATCAATTAGGGTGATTAAAATATTAACCAATATTGATAGAGATTCCTTGCTTGAAGTTGCGTTACGCCCTTGAGACGTGTCTTTGAGACTTTGTTTTACGAAGAGTGTATATTATCTTATCGCAAAATAATAATAATTATATTTGTTGAAATAATGGTAGCTTAATTAGCAGGAAGCGATCCAACCTAAATGTAATTAATGCCTCATTATTCAATAAAATCACGCCAATACAACTTCTAAAAAAAGGCGTTAACAATGAGTAACTTCCATGACAACCACGATCCGGAAGAGTGAACGCTGGAAATATGTAAGTGAAAATCACCCAGGAATGTATTCTTACAGAGACTTTTACTGTCACAAAAACGATTTGGAAAGGCAATGAAATAATTTATTCTTTGTCAAGATGAATTGAAAAAGGCCACTAAAATGAAAGTAGTGCACATTTACATTTTATTGCATAGAATTTTCGTTGATGATACAGAAATGTTAAATGCTTACGGTATTATCAGATTCGACTCTTTTGAAATTAAATAGAAAGGAAAATGACACCAAAGAAGTTAAGTTCACTCTTTCTTATTTATTCAATAAAACTTTTATTGCATCCAGTTATTCGTTGGTGACAGATAAATGTTATGTGCTCACGGTAATATCAAATTCAACTCTTTCGAAATTAAATAGATAGGAAAATGGCACAAGAGAAGTTTAGTTCAATATTAGTAATATAAAACCCTAACTAATACGACTTATTGTTGGAGGCGGCGTGGCCGCGGGCGTGAGGGCGCAAGGCGAGAGACGGCCGTGGGGAGGGCTAGTTGGAGACGACCTCGTCGGGTGACCTAGGATAATAACCTTAAGGTTACTGCGCCCCTCCTTTTTTTTCCATTTCAACATTTCATTTGACGGAAAATTAACTCCACTAAGGCTGCCTTTATAACTTTCACAGATCACCGGTTCGAACCCAGATGGTGGCTAAGAATTAGACATATTTTTCTTATTATTGTTCCCATTTTAAACGACTTTTTAAAGAGTACGAGGCCCAACAAATTTGAAAATTAAAGTTTTACTTTTTTTTAACCATGAAACTATGCAGAAAATGTGATACTCGGGATTTTATACACTGAAAACATTACTATTGACCAGAATTAATTTGTCTCGTCTGAATGTGAAAGGAATGCTGACAAGGTTTCGATGAATATTTTCAGCTTGATCATGGGGTTTATGCCCAATTTTTTAAAAGTAATTACACGTATTTTTGTTAAAAAGTTTTAAACCTTGTAACGTTTTAATGCTGGCGCAGAATTCAGACGGTCAGAGAAAAGAAGTATAACGAAAACTCAGCGAAGCAAGAGAAAGCAACTTATTAGACATATCTTGTGACACAGCATTATAATAAAAATAATATTGGAAGGAGGAATAAATGCAAAGAATTACTGAGGAAGATCAAGAATGGAATACATTAGAAAAATTATGACGGACGTCAAAGTGAAGAACTGAAGCAGTTGACAGAGAGGAGAGTTGAATCTAGAGATGATGCAAACCAATCTTTGGATTGAAGACTACTGTTGATGACTCTCGGTAAACTATCAAACTGGAAAACTTCAAAAGATTTTAGTACTGCGTCCTTTAGCAACAAGTATACAGTAGTACGGTAAACGTAGTAAAGTAAAAGAAATTGAAAATACACTCGATATGAGATAAATAGAGATAAAATTAAAATTACCCGACTGATGTAGGTTTGGTCCATTATTTCGAAATATCTCGCATGAACGTTTTAGCCGTTCCGTTTCATTGATTATACGATGGAAAATTATTAAAATTTCATGGAATACTTTGGCACTGTGAGGCGTTGACATTTTGATACTTCCTTAATCGTCTGTTTACCATACTTACTTAACTTGCCTTTCTTTTACGCTGCACGTAATACTTTACTCTTTTGCCTTTCCCTGGCTAGTTTATTGGTAGAAATATTAGTCAGACATAGACTTATTTTTATTTTATTATTATATATCATCCAAAGTATTAATATTTGCACATATTTCTTTTCTTTACGTAATAATCACTGGGAGTTCTCAAAAGATCAGCTTATTGTCTACAGCAGGGGTCTCCAACCTTATCGTAACGAGGGTCACAATGGGTAGGTACTTGAACACTTTTCAGCGGCCCGTAGCAAAAAAAATGAATAGGAAACTTTAGATATGAGTTTTATCGAAATCAGAAAATTTTATTAACTAATTGCAGAGTATGTGAAATTAAATTATCGTATATTGATGACGACGAGCATTACCAGAAAATGCTCATTTTCAAATTCTCAATTCAAAAAACCATTCATATGAATGATGTTACTGTGTTTTTGCTTTTAAAATCTTATTAAACTGAGATTTAAATTTTTAAACGCCAACTACTTACAAGTAGCGTCCATCCAAGTAAAAATTATGCGGTGCATTTCCGCATAATTCTTCTGTGGACCGGATATAATCATCTTGCGGGCCAGATGTGGCCCACGGGCCGTACTTTGGAGACCTCTGGGTTTAATAGGATATAATGTATGTTGGTGAAAACTCAACCAATGCCTCACGCTCTTGAGTTGGCTAGTTGGGTACTACGAAGATGTTATTTTAATTAAGCCCAGCATGAAATATCCAACATCCAGTGGCTACCAACCAAGTCCTTTGTTATAGGTGCAGTTTCTGTTTGCTAGCAGTAGTTTTAAATAGAGCGCAACTTTCATCAATCATCTTTCAGTGCTTTGTTTAGTTCACGTGATATATCCATATGAATTTGTGCGAAGCGATGAAAATGATAAAGGGTTAGGGAGGGAAGGATATGCCGACGGGCTTGTGATGTAAAGCGGTGGGGGGGGGATGGTGTCGTTGGATATGGGTGTAGTGGATTGGCAGCGGGTTGTCCCGGCCCGATGGGTTTGAACTACTCCCCCCCCCACATTTCCTAAACAAACCCAAACTCCCCTCCATTCACTCACTCCGTACCCCATTAAAGGAGTGTTCTGATAATTAAAGGAAGGCAAAACGCGTGCAGGAAAGAGAAGGAAGAGGGCATAAAGCGTAGGCAGTGGTTGTAGGGATTGGGGTGGGCATTTCATGAACGCGATCACCCTCTCATCCTATATCTCAAGCATGTAAATTATGCCAACAAAAATACCTTAGCAAATTTTACAAACGAACTGCATGAAAGTGGTATTATAATATATTGATAAAAGTTTTTTTTTAAGGTGCTAAATGATGAATAGGTAAACGTGCGCTTTCGTCCTGCCAGCTCATACATATTTTGCGAGAAATCAAGATCATTTGAGGAAATAAAAGCAACTGAAAATAAGAGAAAAAGACATGCTCATAAGAGATATCTACGTAAATGTCTTATGCCTACGTCTTGTATTTTTTTATTTTAGATATAAGCGTTGGAAAAACACCAAATTTAGGAATCTTTAGGCAGTTCTCAATGCCGCCGTATTGGGAGGTTATATCGGGTGCCTATGACACCAACGAAAATACAAAAACGACCTTTGTGCTCGTCACCCAGCCCTATGGGCTGGCAGTGCCACTTTCACGAGCAACAAAATCATACCTTTCCACACTATATCATCTCAAATTGAACACGGCAAAAATACTATTTTTCTATTAATATGAATGCCATTTTCGCGATAAACTGTTATAAGATAGGAGAACTCCCATTAAAGGAATGAAAATAAGCACGCATCTTATCATCTATTTGTTTTAACTGCTCGCAAATAACTGCAACAATTGATGTCAAAATGCGATGATTCGAGTGCGAAATGACGCTGCAGTCGGCTGGAAAAGGTGTTCGTCAAAAATATATGTGTCACAAAATTTGCATGATTTATACCTTATCTTGTTTTTTTAGTAGGTATGAAAATCATCAGTGAAAGAATTTTTTTAAACAAGACAAACAAAAAGGTAGAAATCAGTTTTTTTTCTGATTCATACAGTGGCGATGGAACCTCAATAATACTTTTAGGTTGATTAAACAGTCGTTTTAAGTAAAATCGTCTGTCTTTCTAAATTCCGAGAACGAAGAAAGTAAGTTTATGATCATTGGCAATAATATTTTCCTGCTCTTCACGGTCATAAGAATGAGACTCTTAAAGGTCACAGGAATAAGACATATATCTTTTAAAACGAATGACCTTTTTCTGAGTTCTTCCTCTGGGTTCCTATACTATCGTTTGCATTGCTGGAGACTACATCGTCCATTAAAAGCCCGTTATCATGGTAAAAAGAGGTATGATGGAATTTATATTCTTTAATTTGAGTTATAGAGGAAACAGGTGAAGGAAACGAATTATTAAGGAAGCAGGTGATCTTATTGAAACATTTAGCTCGAACGGGATACAAACAAATAGGGGGAAACATTTGTGTTTTTCATAAAAATATAGAAGAAAAGAGAATAAGTACGAGGATGAAATAAGCAGCGTGGGAGAAAAGGTCTAAGTGATCCCATAGAATAGTTGTACATGCATTTATACAAATATGCCCCCGAAAACACTTTTCCACAACCTTGTGCATTGAATTTTCGTCTGTTCTTCAAGTAAGCACGAGTATTTTATGCATAAATTCAATCTTCTTTTTGATAGATCATGATAATGCATTCGTAAGCATGCAGATTAAAATAATTGAACCCTCAAAGAATTTTAAATTACAATACTTCTCTTCATTTCCTGAGAAAAGAGATGAGAAGGAACCTAGATTTTCACTGAATGTTTGTCTCATGAAAGAGTGGAAAAGGGGTTTTCATCAAAAGCAATTTTTTGAGAATGGCAGCGTCAGGATTGATGCTGTTGTTAGTTACTGTAATACACATATAAGGAAACAGAGGTAGATAACTTGATTTTCTATTTAGCGATTCGTCATTTTTACAACAAACACCACTGAAGGCGCTGCTGCATTGCAACGTTTTGCATTGTACTTATGCATGGGGATTTTGATTCCGATTTTTTCATTTTAAATCCGAAATAAGAGTTAATTCCGGAACTCATTATGTATTGAGGCAACAACGGTCATACGCATATAATCCCTTTTTAGGATTTTTACTAATGATCAGTCCTCTATTGTGCTAGGACGCAGTTCATTAAGCATGTTTAAACGAAAATTGGAATGGATTAACAAGGCTTACCTGCGACCGACTTTGTATCACGAGAATCACATCGGACGCAAATCATTGCGTCCTTTGTAGATTTATCCCTCAATTCGGTCGGTAAAAGAGTATAAAAATAAAAGAAAAGGAATGGGCGAGCATTTATAGCCCGTTTGGATTCGCTCGCAGTGAAGGGACACAAACGGGGAGCTACGAAGAGAAAAGGACACTCCACAAAAGACCTCCAGCGGGACTCGCTCCACAATCACCCAGGGAGTCTACTCCCACAAAGCCATTAATTATTCGGTGGAATTAATTTCGTTCGAATGAGCGGATGACGCAAACAGTCTCCCATTATAACACAGGGGGTGGACAAGAAGGAGACGATGGTCGAAGACGTAGGTACATACTTACTATATGGGCAAGTGCGTGTGTGTGTTCTGTGTAGTATGTACACTTTTTATGTGGCATGCCGACTGCATTGACATTCATAGCTTGGACAATATTATATAGAGGGGGAATTGCTTCAGCACAATGTCCGCCTAAGGATGAAAGGTTTCTTGGAATTAGGTCGGCCTGCTGTATTTTGAGGAGTGGGGGAGGGAGAAATGGAAGCGTAAAGGAAGCAAGCTTTAGTAGACTGGAGAAGACTGCAGTGGACACCGGAAAATATAGGGCAAGCGGGAGTAGAGGTTAAGTAGGGACTTGTATAATTTACGTTTATTAACGCTCGGACCCCTGGGGAAGTCATTTTGACGGATTTTCGATCTGGTAGGACCATTAATCTTTGAGCTATGATTTGGAAAGTGTAAAAATCTGGTTATAAACAAAATATACATGCGTATAACTCAAGGTATATTATGATTAAAATTTCTGTTTTCCTACTGAAAATTGCGTGAATCCATTCATATCAATTACATCGGTGTATTAATATATTTGTTAAACTAGTATCATAAACAATATCTGCTGCTTGATCACTACCCATTTCAGTATACGGGCTGCTGTAAAATTACGTTACATCATTCAACTATAAAAAAATAAGAAGAAATATTACACTTTTATACGAATTTATGCCTTCCCACTAGGTTTCCCCTGCCACACACCCCTGAGGTGGCTTGCAGGGTATTATGTAGATGTACGTTTAGGTGAAAGGCAAAGGTATATTACTAGGTTCCAGAATGTCATATTGGACAAGTCGTATCTAGTTAAAAGCCATTAAAATTTTATATTAAGTGATATTGGACCTTTTTTTCCAATATTGCATTTTAAATAAAAGGAAAAAGCCCAACTTGGCTGCATTAGGAGCTGAAGGTATGTAGAAAATTCAGAAGTTCTATAGTTAAAGGTAGAGAGCAAATTGGTGGAGTTACCATTCTAGACCAAAGATGAGTATTGCGACTTGAGCTTAAGTGATGCACACAAGTTGTTGTGTAGAATATTGAGGCGAATACCGATTCGGTGAAACAAAAATGCATAGCAAAGGGATAAAGATAGTTTCGATGATGATGCCAAACCATCATGAAAGACAAATGTTACGATCACGAAGAACTATGCCCAAGAGCAACTTTCCCCTAGGTTATCTATAGAAAAACGAGTCGGAAAAACGACGTCATTACAAATATGAAATATATTTTGTGGGGTATATAAATTTATTCTTTGTCTCAAAATATTTTATCTTAAGAAATGTGTCCATTAGACGTAAAGTAACACATTTAAAACTACTGAAATGATGAGCACGATGTGAGTACATCTTCGTTTACATTCAGACACCGCTTACATTCTTGATTCATCCTAGCGCCAAAACATTTAACAGTATTATCTCTGATGTGTCAAGAGTATTAAAATGAGATATGGAGAGTCTTTGAAACGATCGAGGGAGAGAGAAATATTTATTTCTTCGTTCCAGGAGGAGGAATGGATTTCGAGAAATTATGTACTGTGTGTCACTCATTCCAGAATCCATGAATAGCGACGATTTGGTGGCTTAGAGAATGCTGTGGGTGTCAGTGCAAAATGTATATAAGGCGAGAACAAATTAGGGCTAAGTTTGGACGATTACTTTTTCCGCGTAGTACTTATAATATAACAAAGGATGGGCGAAGCATTTATTATATCGTTCCAGGAGGTGAGGGGTTACGATGAATACAGGAGGAATAGGATTATAGAAACCCTGTTTTCAGTGTCTACGTTTATGAATGTCAGCGATTATTACTCGTAATTCATCACGTTCTGATCTTAATAACATGCGCAAATTTATATTTAAATTGGATGTAAAAGCCGTAAAAGATGTTTATAATATTTATTATTAATGGTTTCTAAAGGAAGTAAACCTTGAAAAATTCACCTTTTGGTATTTTCAATATAAGAGAGGGTGCACTTATGTAATAATTTTCGCGATTTCCTTCTAGTCAACGCCTCGCTGAGAAAATGTCTCAGGACGTTCCATTCTCGTTTAAGGAGTCATACTTAATGAGAATAAAAATATTATGTAAGATCGTTAGACCACCTAAATGATTAGCCACATAAACCGCAAAAGGGTAACAGTGATTGAGTAAAGTGTGTCAAGAGGTGAGGTGGAGGGTAGGGGAAACCATGGCGTTATTAGGATAAGCGCTTGGACCGAAATGCGTAGCAGAAGCAGAGGCGTAGTTACATTCCGATCCACCCGGGGCGGTATGTCAATTGCCACCCTTCCTTTGTAGTCACAGGAGTATACAATTGCTTTCCGCATTGTATTTCTCCTCAGAATACCTTGATAAAGAATGTCATAAAAACGTTCAAATGCCTCATTAGCGGAAAGATAATCCAGCTCACTACACCAGTTAACATTAACCAAGTAGTGGTTCATTGATAGAAAATCACATTTTTTTAAGTTATATTTACCTAGAGAGAAGTCAATGACTTCTATTGGACTAATAAGCTCCAAGAAAATATTAAGAGGAGGGTGATAAGGATCAAACTTTAATAATGGAACATTTTACCTCGAAATTATAACATAACTAGTTTGTAAAGACTAGATCAAGAAGTTTTCAATGGTGTTATGCATTTCATTTACCTGGTAAAGTTGCATGTTGCATAAGCAATCAATCGAATCTCTCGCAGAAGGAGTGTGTTACACATGAAATTTTTATTGAAGGTTTTAAGAAATCCCAAGACACCATTTGAGGGATATTAAAATCACCTGCCATTAGTACATCAGAGTAGTTACCCAATTCCATGATATTTTCGAGAGCGTCACAGTATGTTTGATAGCGCCCAGCTGGTGAGTTCTGTGGCAGGTATTTTTGATTGAGTGGTATCACTAATCAATATTTTTGATTGAGTGGTATTCATTGGGACAAGCACAGCCTCAAGGGCAGAATCGCATTCCAACAAATTACACAGAAACTTAGATTTTATAGCCGTGAGAACACCGCCTTCACAATGTTTTACTTTATTTTTCACATTCCGATCTCTCCGAAAGACGTTAAAATCACCAAGACACAACTCACAATCCGAAATATTAGGGTTGAGCCAAGTTTCTGTGAAGGCTATTACGTCAAAATCAGAGTTAATTACTGATTGTCTCAATTCTTGTAGCTTAGTGCATACACCTCTTGACATCTTGATAGTAAACTAGAATATTACCAAAATGAGTTACACCTTCACGGAATGATACTTTACCCATCAGATCTATTGTTAGTATTTTTAGTTGGGCAGGATTTTGAGTTAAGAGCACACAAAGTCATTTTGAGATAAGGCTCCGTTAATACCACTAGAGATGATAGCATTTTTATGGGGACCCTAATCGCTTGAACTAATTGACCTGTGCTAATGAAGATTAACGAGATCTTCTCGCTGCTAGAACAGACATAACCATGAGGAAGTTCACGGCTGAAGAGCCAAAGAATCGCAACCATAAGCTTCGGAGTCTATCCTCTAATATATAAAAGGCAAAGCGTACGTATAAGTGTAGCGAAACTTGGTGGCACTTACTTGTGAAGATCATGACGCAAAGGAGAGTAAAGCATACATGAGATGTGGGTTGAAGCAACCTAGCCTTTTTCTAGAGGACCCTGCGGGAGTCCTTCGATAACTTTGCCCGCTCATCAACGCTTGGTTTACGGTCAGTGTCCTCTAATCCTCCGCTGGTGAGTGCCACTAAGTTTCGCTATACCTATATGTATGATTCAGTTGCAAGCCGTAGTGATTCAGATGTGCGCCTAAAGATGACAAGCGAGCTTTCATATATGTTCTCCACTAACTGACACATGGCGCGGGCGTATGTATTTTTCAAAATACAGGGATGTATATTGAGTTAAAGTCAAAAATAAAATATCAGCTATTCCTTGCTAACGTTTCGGAACATAATTTATTCCATCTTCCGGGATAAATATACGATGGTCAAAAAAGCAACACAGCATTTACACCAATCCATCAATAATTACCATAGAATACATTAATTAAGTCATTCACCATCACAGATTTATGTCAAAGTTTCAGTTTTTTTCAGTTTATATATTTTTGACCTTAACTCGATATACATCCCTGTATAAGTAAATGGAGGCCGATATGATGATCAACGAAGTTTTCAAAATCCACACAAGGGAAACTGCTTAGTAAGAGCTCCGAATGCTTCATCAAAAATGTTGTATACAAAGATATATCTGAAACTTAGATATTATACATTTCTTTTTGTATATCACTTACTATAGCTATATATATATATATTGTTTTCATTAAAAATAAAAAAAAAATATTTCTACTTGGTTATTTAGGTACTTTATTCATTACTTTTTGATTATTTCGCCAAAATTTAGCCTGTTTCTACAGGATTTTTAACTATTTTATTATATTTCTGTAATTAGTTACAAAGGTATTGGGTCGGAAGTGTAGAATCACTCTGCAAACGTTAAAAAGCTGTTTCAGTTCTGGTTTCTCATTGGACTGCTTTTTAAGATGTCTCCACGTCTAAATGCCATTGATCTTCGTATAATTTCGATTCAGGGGAAAAAAACTTAAAGATTAACAGGCATAGTGTGACGGGTGTATCACAGAATTTTGGTGGGGGTCCATAGGGATTGAAGGGGTGGATTTCAAGGCGGCGCGGCGAGGGGTTCGGATGAGGAGGAATTGACATGAAGAGAGAAAAGAGAGAAAGGGATGAAATAGGGGGGAAATGGGGAGGGGGATAGAGGGGAGTTGGGGAGCGTGTCCACTGGGCGGTTGACAAAAGAGAGCGAGCACCGCGCACTCGGAGCGGAGTGCAATCTGATGGCCCACAATGGAACGAATGGATTCGCTGGGATTTGAGGGAAGTTGGGAGAATGGTGGGAGGGAGGGGAGGAATAGAGAAATGGGATGATGTGGGGAGGTTAGGGAGGTGGGGAGGTCTGGGGAGGTTTAGAGAGAGTAAGGGAGGGAGGAAGGTTCAGGGAGATAGTAAGGGATGATGAAACAGTAGCTTTGGGGCTCTGGTGAAATAATGTATTTTTAGGTAGTTCGAGCGAGATTTTTCTCCAGTCATAACAGAAACCATATAAAAATATTTTTTCAATTCAAGCGTTTTTTTAAAACTCTTAGTTAAAATAATAATAATTCTATTCATGGATGTTTCTATCGTAACATGGAAAGGCATGGACTATCGAAGGAGCTGACGAGTGCCTTCCTACGCTTCCTACGCTCCGCCAGTCTTAAGTCCGAGACCGGGTATTTTTTCCTCGCGTGCCAGGATGGTGTTATAAACACACTCGTGTACCGTCACCCTATATTCAAGGCGGAGGTCGCGGACACGTGATGCAGGGCGTGCCGAGCCCAGCCGGAGAATTTGAGTCATCTTCTCTCCGGCTGCAGCTATTACGCCAGATATGCATATTAAGCTCGGCACAACGGGGCCCTGAGGGATACTTTCACATTCGACACTATTATGGCATCGACAAAAAACCTATGCTGCCCTATGCCCCAGGAGATATTGAATCCATCGTGGAGAACGGTTAATGTACAATTTGGTGGAATTACTCCTCCTCCTCCATCAGTTGGAGGCGACCAAGCCTGATATCGTTCTCCTCGACTACCTCACACGCTCCATGCTCGTGATCGAGTTACCGGCTCCGGCTGAACCGAACATGGATGCGATGGAGGTAGGAAAACGGAAAAAATATCAAGACCTGCTTTTCGAACTTCGGCAGATGTACCCCGGACACTATGCAACTAGTAGTCCTAATAATAGGTGTGCTCGGTGGAGCCAAGGACTCGCTGCTATATAGCATCAAGTGCATTCCTTCCTGCGTGGCACAGGTGGAATCACTAGTTGCACGCATGCAGAACGCCGTCATCCTGGGGTCACTCCGTCTACTGCGGACACATGAACCCAACGCAGCGTAGCCACACATCCGATGGGCGTCGGACGTGGCTGCGAAAACTGCCCAACCCCTCCCGAGTACCGGCCTTAATGACGGAAATGAAACCAGATGCTTACCGTGGATTCAGAGGGGCCTGTTACAGCAGTAGCGTAATCATAATTGCGCAAAAGCTTTGTTGTTACGACTGAACTTTTCAGTTATAAATTAAATATGCCTATTCCGTAAAATGATGCCGGATTCCGACATCCTTCTACGTAAGACAAGGTAAAAAGACAATTGTTTACACTCTGATGGTGATATTTTAAACATTGAGTCCAAACAAATCGCTCAGTGTATTCAAATATAGCATAGAATTTTAACAAATGCTACTTCTTTCAAAAGATGTAACAAGAGTCTAACAACTCTACCCCTCAAAACGCCTTGAGTCCTTCCTTATCAGCGCCGATAATTTATTTTACCCTCTGGATAATACCTAATGGATAGTTTTCCAAAGACTTCCTTCATAAACCGCCCCTCAATTGTCCATACAATATTATAATTATCTGGTTACTTGAGTTTTTCAGAACTCCAAATACCCCAGCCCTATGGAACGGGAAGAAAGTACTTCACCCATCACACCAATGTGTATAATGTGTTGTGCCTCACATCGGCTCAAGCCTGGCATACATTTTTTTGTCACGTTCGAACTCCACGAACTTCGATTGTAGCACAGGTTTATATGCCCATACTATGTTAATGATGTATCTTGATGGATATATTTTGTTATGCACTGAAGCTACTTTGATATTATGCGATTGTTCGAAATGGATAGAAAACCCAGGATCAATAAATTACTACTTTTATACCCTGTCATCAACATCAATGATGAATAACTCAATCTCTTTGGGATGCTCTGAGAATAAAATTACTCTTTCGGTGTTTTGCGAATTCTCTCGTAGAAGTAGTTTTAGATTTCAGAAGCTCTAATTTCTAAGGGTACAGTGCACTACCTAGTCTAATACAAAAATAATATTCATGTCCTAAGCAGGATTTGAAACCGTGACCTTTTGGTTTACAAGCCACCAAGCAACCAATGTAGCAACCTCAAATATATTTTTCAAGGTATTCGCAAGCGGGTTACATTATTAATAACCAACGTTTCTATACATAACTCAGCCATCGTAATCATGATTAAGTCTCAGAGAGCAAGGTAATTGACGGTTCCGTATACATACATGGAAATAGGGTCCATTATGGATGGAGCCGTTACGCATCACTCGAATGGTATTAATGAGTGAAAACGACACATGATAACTAGACTCAATACCATTCGAATTATGCGTAACGGCTCCGGCAACAATCAACCCCTGCTATACCCAACTTTCAATGTCCTTGTTCTGACAAACTTTGTTGAAACTACAAACCCTGGTGACGGTGTCTGAGTCAGCTGTTGAAACGATGGCTCCTATTAATCTAACCCGTTGCACAAGCCTTGAAAACTGTATTCAATTTATATGCCGGGAAGCCCTAAACCATTGCAACCTAGTTACAGTTGTCGGCAATAATTTCTTATGTCACATCCAATGAAAAACCAGGCAATAACAAACATAAATTCGCGAATTAAATTGAAATCGGGTCTTATTTTGAACAGCGTGAAAACGTTAATTATGATGAAAAGAAGCACTTAGAAAAATACCGCACTAGTTTTCATTGAGCCGATCGCTTTGGGAATTATTGCGTCATTATCAAGGTAACTTTGACCGAATACGATATTCCATCATTACGCACGGTCGTATTCCAATTTACCTTCATTATATCGCAACACACGTCGAAATCGATCGGGTAAATGAAATAAAGCGCGGTAGTTTACCGAATGTTTCTCTTCATCACGATTAAAATTCTCTTAACGATTTCTGATGTGCATTTTTTAATAGTTCCTAAGTCCTTACAAAGATTTATCATAATAGAGTAGTATTAGTTAAATATGACTGTTTATTACCTATAGAATCCGTAATTGCCGCGGGATAAGCTAGGTGGATGTCCTGCGACCGTGCTGAATGGGATACGGGAGTATTAGGAGGCTTTTAGTGGGGGAACAGAGTTAATGTCGATGAGTCGCGAGCCTTCGGCGGAAAAACTATCCTTCGTTACGAAGGGTAAATGTGAACGAGTTCAATAAGCGGGGGAACACAGGTGATGTTCTTCCCTTCTTTGGCAGAAAGACCCCGGATCGGAGACCTACTGGGAAGAAAATGCAATAAAAGCCAGTGGATAAAGAGGAAATACATCCGGCCAAACTACGACAAAGACGTCTAAACATTTGAGCCTCGTAGTCTTTTCCGAACGATTCAAATAGAATAACAAGATCCGCCGTTTCCTGCCATTCGATAAAGCTCGACTTGAAAGAAGTCAGTGCAGCGACGACTGAGACTCACGTATATTTTTCTTGTCAATAGCTCGACAAAATTGACAGTCATAAGAGTTTACCTTGCTTCGATGAAAAATATAGGCATGCGTTTACCTCTTTTTAAAAATGTGGATACTGTCTAATTTTGCAACGGATCATTCGAAGATATTTATTTCCTTGGCCGGTCTTTCAGTTGACTCGTACCAGCGATCAACTATTTAGAGAAGGAATGACAGCAAGCGGGAAGCAATTGGACGATCGACTATTCCATCCCTTCCTACTATTCCTGAGCTTCCCATGGCCTCCCGCTGTGGGATCTCTTCGAAGTCAAAGAATAGCAAAAACACCGGGGACTTTCAGCTTTTGTCTTAGAAGTTTTTGAATGAAAAGGATAAAGAATGGCGATGGCATTTGAGGACTGATGCATGAGAGATGCATGATGAGACTGAACACGATAGAGTCATCGCCCCTGCATGCATTGTGCACTGTTCCCGGAGAAAGTTGGGTCGAGTAGCTGAAATATCATTGATTAATGAGACGGCTAGACAGGCGATGTCATATTATTTCTTTATACTAAAACCTTGCTGATAAACTTTCCAAAGAATGTTATTCTGAGAGAATCGTCTGGCTAAGAGATCAGATAATATGAAAATGATAGTACGGAGGTTTTTATCAATCATAAAGTACAACTAGTAAAAGTAGGTTTTGACAGACGTCACTTGTCTGTATTTTTATCTTCACACGCATCTAGAGTGCGCTGCGAGCTTTTTGGGGCATTAAATGGAAATATTTCATTCGTGGAATAAAATAAATAGGAAAGCCACACGCTTCTTAAGGGACTATTTTTTTCTTAGAAATTAATATTTCCTGCTTATCATTAACTAATGACGATTTAAGTAAAACATCAACTACTTTTTGAATTAGTATTTTAAAATTTTGTTCCAAAATTTATTCCCACCCAATTCAGCACATTGGACATCAAGCTTAATCCAGAGTCCGGGTCGAGAGAGTCCGGGAAAGCAGGCTACGGAATGTTTTGGAGGACCGATTTTCCGGAATTGAGATCTTAAAAGGAATTGGGTACGTGCATAGTTAATATACATGTTTAGTATATGATATCATGGATGTTAGTGTGAGGTTGTAACTGGAGAAGGAACCGAATACGGGACACATGACCTTAAAAGGGTTAAAAAAAAAAACGAGCGAGCGAAGAGTGTAACAAAGCTTATGAAGGACTCGGTAGGGACCCATTACAGACTCGAAGGCTATACGCTGTAAAATACTATATGCTTGACAAATATATTTTTCTTATTTCAGGAATATTATTTATTTACAAGCCACTATAAGCTATTATTGGCCAATATTGTTTGGAAAATTCAAATTACGTGATGCACATGATTTTCAGGATAACGCGAGGATACCATTTGAACTCCGTAAACTCTCTAGTATTTATTAGACAAACTAATAGATACAAACTGAACCTTTCGGTACCAATATTATTTTTTCCCACGGACCATGAGTAACCACCAAAAACAGCGATTCAAGGAGAGAGCAACTGAATAGTAAATTTAAATCTAAGATTAATCCAAATTGTCAATAAAGGCAAAGGAATATATTGACGTCTATGCATATATTTCGTTCATCCAGGTGTCCATCGATAGAGAGAGTTTAAATCTCGAAAACACGCAAGTGTTTACGAGGTTAACCGAGAATCTCTTATACGAGATTCAAGGTCCCCGTCATCAGCTCTGTCCTATTGTTGAACGCTTCTTTCGCTAGCGCAATCCTCCTCCTAATGTGTTCACAAATATTCCCATTTTCTTTTAGCGTACTAACCAAGTATTTAAATGACCTCTACTTGCTCCAGCTTGTACCATCCAACCATTATGACCAGCTACGCATTCTTATCCCAAAAAAAAATTTCATTAATATTTTTTAAATATAATCCAGTGCCAAAGCACTATCAAGTAGATGATCTCCGTTCGAATTGCACTTTTTCTTAATCATCAGTGGTCATCACTTCGAAGATTGGTTAGCTGTAGATCCCCACTCCACTCTCCTATCAGCCAACCGCTTCATTCTTACATAATCATTCACTTTTAAGTCCTTCATAATTTGCCTGATTAATTAAATTCTTGTTCTTCCTCTCTAAATCTTTCCATTCTCTCTTCCACCCAATATTGTTTTCAATGGGCTCTTGCAATGAAAATGTGTCCAATAAGTTTTTATATCCTTCTTCCCAGAGTTTTTATTATTCTTCTTTTCTCTCCAACTCATTGTAAGACTACGTCGTTTTTTATTTTTTCCGTCCATTTGATTTTCATCATTCTTCGGTAGCAATTTGCCATATTGAAAGAATCAGTTTCTTGAAGTTAACACGTCGAAAGTATAGGTAATAATAGTGAAATGGTGTCGTAATTTTCGACAAAAATGCTAATAAGATGCACTTACGTGAACTATTTCCACTCCAAGAAAGATGGAATATTTTCATCTTTTTATGCATGGATTAATTTATTATTACCGTATTTTTCAATTTTCTTTTATCCTACTCCACTTATACACGTCTTATTCCTGGTGACGTCGGATCCTAGATTGAAGAAGAGAATACATGCAGCCATACCGTGCAACACAGTGCTGAACTTTATAAATATATGATATTTCATGTACATTCTCTGGATTATGTAATGTATCCGATGATTCTATAAATTCGCCAAACGCATGTCACATTTAATTAAAATTTGTATAAAATTACATATGCAGGAATTATTCGGTTACCATTGATTTTTAAAAGTTGAGACTGTAGCAGTAGAGTACTTCCAAGATTGGGCTGATGAAGGGGATATATTTTTCAGCACTATTTCAATACGTCCTCACCGGCTGTTCATTTCTACCTTTTTAAGTTTTTAGGATGTTTTACGGAGAATTGGCCATGAATTAATTCTCACATTACTTCTCTTTCCAACGCGTTCCGAATCAAGGTATGGTTATGTCAATTATTAATACTTGTATTTTATGTTACTGCAGCCCTAATAATGAAACAATAAAGTTTCGAAAAGTTGGCAAGAGAAGTAATGTGACAATTAATTCATGACCAATTCTCCATAAAACATCCTAATATAAAATAGTGGTTAATAACCAACTCTCATGAAGTACCTTTTTAAGGCAATGCAAGGCGATGAGGATATCGGTGCAATCGATACAAATGCCATGTATCCGAGCATTATTTACCCTCCCCTCTTCAAACTAATCCCAATCTCATGTCGCCCGATCTCACTTAACCAACCTGCGCTCTTCCAAAATCCCTATTCGACCCCATTCTTCCTTCCCGACTCCCCCCCCAGTCCCCCCAAACCGTGCACTTTTCGCATTCAGGAAAAAAAATCATCCTCTTCCTTCCCTACCGTCAGGTGAAAAGGCCATGCAGCACACAATGGGTGGCTCCCTGATTTTTTATTTCCTTCTCTTCCGTCCCAATACCACCGTTCCTATCCGACGGCGAACCGTATGAATGGATGAGGACAGTGACACAAAGAGATTGGGACATCGGAGAGAGCAAAAGATTCCTTATTTTGCGCTCCACATAAAATTAGTTTTATTTTATTTTTATTTTATTAAACTTTACTCTCCCCCCCCAAACAAATCCCCTTCCCCTTATCCCTACACTATCACCAGATACCACGTTGCCTTTCATTGGAATCGTGGAATGAGACATCTCCCTCCCACCGAAATGATTGTGACCCCGTTCGTGCAGTGAAACAAGTACACGCATGTGGGGTGAACCAGTAGGTTCTTAGGGTAGCACGGAAAGAAAAGCGAAGGTAGGGATAGACATAACCAAAACGAGAAAAAGCATGTTGTTTGGAGAAAGACTGGTGATAATTGCGAACAAAGGCGAGCATTTAACATGAACGAAAGTTTCACTGAATGCCCTGAAATAATTCAAGAGCTGAATGACCGAACATTCTAATTGTTTTAAAAACCTTTACCTGTAAGCCTGTTTTTGACAAACACTTACTAGATTATTGGCACTCTGCTGATTTTTAGCCTTCGATTTTACATATATGTGACAAAGGTGTAAAGCTAGCTATTTGCACGCATCAAGTAAAAAAAAAAGTTTCACTTAAGGTACGAAGGCAAAGTTTAGGTACGCTTATTAAAGTAAAGTTCAAAATTTACTACATAAAACTAGGTTTTACCGTGTGAAAATACCTCAATGTATCATAAAAAGAGATGTACTATGGGGGAAAAAAGTTTCCCAACAAACGGAGCGTCACCACTATCGCTCTCGGGGGAAAATCGCTTTCCTTTCTGATGGCATGTTATTGTTAGGTCTCGGCCACGACGAGGGAAATTCAAACACAGTAAGGTGATGGACTAATCGTCCGAATCGGTGACGGATTCCCGGCTGCTCGCATGACCCGAGTGGGTTTCGCGCTGGCCCCAAGAACGGAAGTTCATTAGATAACCTTGAATGCATTTGAAACGTTTCTTTGAATTCTCTCGTACGGCTCAACTAAAATCAGGTAGTGATAAAGGGAAGACCACAGGAAGCTTATCGCTAAAAGACGAATGGCAGTTGATCGGTAGGTTATGTGGAATGTGGATTTGAAAGCATTTGCTTTTGAAGACACTATTTCTCTGTGATAACTTCCAGGGATATTCAAAACATTCCATTAAGTCCAGGAGAGAGGGGATAAATCGATGAGACAGTTGAGGTAGTCTCAACTTCGCTCAAATATCGAGGGCTATGGATTGGAATAGAAAGACAGTATATTGCTGGCTAAAATGCTAGAGGGAGGGGATGAGATGATGACAATACGACAAAGAAGCGAAGACCAAGATGCACGTCTCGAGATGATGATGGCAGCATTCGTTAGCATCCTGCTGACAACTCTCTTACTATTGGCGGGGTGGCCGTGATAAAGAGGACATTAAACTTAACAGCACCTTTATGATTAGAAACCGCCTCCATGAAGCCGGTATGAGAAGTTCCAGTCCAGTAAGAAAGCCAGAAATTAGCGAAACTAATTAAACGGCGAGGTTAGAATTCGGTCATTCGTAAGGGGATCATATTAGAATATCGTAACTTTCATCAATTATTAAACATTAAAAGTGTTGATTATGGACTTATTTAGCTATTGAGAACATGCAATTGTTGGTAAATATAACTTTATTAATTGATAGTACTTTTTAGAACATTTACTTATTTAGAAAAAAAGTTCTATTTCTCCTGTTTGTCAAGTATCACCCAAAAAACAACTAGGAAAAATAGATCTGGGCATAAATGTCTGCGTTTGTGGAGAGCTATTTCTGCAGTCGGGCCGGGGTTGCTGTTGAGAACACCACCTAGTGTGACGTCTAAGAATTACCTACGCCCGAATATTTCGTATTTTCATCACTTCCTTACATAAACGACGTAGTACCATAATGCGAAGAAATAATATATGTTCAGGACACCTGTCTCATCCACAGTGCGCGAAACTCAGGATATATTTCGAGGAGCATGGTCAAGGAATGGCAGAATTGCAAAGGGAAGAACCAAGAAACACTGAAAGGTCACGTCTGGGAGGTATGGGAATCTTTGGGTCAATTTCATAGGGTCAATGAGTCAAAGACTTCAAGGAGTCATTGATTGTGATGGGGGTGAAATTAAATATTGCTTAATAGTAAAGTATGAGTTAAACCGTTCGTCAGGACTTCTGCTATGTATCTCCATTTTGAGTGGCCGGAAAATTTGTTTCCTTTGCATTTCTTTATGAAGTTGACAGATAATTTGACCAACAGTGCATCTACCAAGAGTTTATTTATTCTCTTTGCGTTTATTTAAAATGAGTTACTTTAAGATACTGTAAAAATATTAATTTACGAATAATATGGTATTAAAAAAAGTAACTTCCATCTTGAATAAATGCCTTAAATATTTTTTTTGATATGCTGGAATGTAATATGATAACTCCAGTTACATAATCTAAAGTGGTTTCGTACTCCATCTAGAATCTTAAAGAGTTCAACATTTCAAAAAGGCAATCAATCATAAGCAAAATGTAATATCTATCTTATTTACTGTTTTTTGCCTTTTTATCTACATCTTCATACTACCCCGCAAGCCGCCTCAATAGGCGTGTGGTGGGGGGTGTTAGGACACCAGCCGTTTACATATAAAAAGGATACGCTCTAATGAAATTACGCCTAGCATTTATTAAAGTCCCTTATTGTTCGGGGAAAAAACCAATTCCCATACCTATCCGTTCGGCAAAATATCTCTCTTAATTTATCGTTTTTGTCGGACCTGGAAATATATAGTGGGGTTCTAATATGATGTTCTCCGTGTCGCTCTTAAAGATATCTATTTTTAATTGCTCAAGTAATCTAAGCCTAGCGCGCAGCCTCCGAGTCTAGTTTATTTGTGTATTTATTAATTCATTAATACATATTTTCCTCGGGGGAGCCTGTAACCCCTAGAGGACGCGTCCCCAGGTGGCGGATAGGGGAATGCCCCCACTGGTCTTCGGAAGAAACCAGCGGGTAGGTGGGAAATAAAATACCACCCGCGGACCAAACAGGCAGGACAGATGGGGTTCTATAGCTGTGGCGAAAGCAACCCGTCTAGGAGAAGGAAACTCCAAAATCAAACCCCGGCCCTCCAGGTTGGGGGTTGAGGCATCAGGCTAACTCCCTGTTACTCATAAAACCTCAATTTGTTAAAAAAACCCAATACTAAGCCTCGGAACTACGGACTGGATAAGCAGAGACGACGTAAGCTAAGGAAAAGGACTATGATTTTTGGTACCTGGAATGTACAGGGTGTATCTAGGAAACTAATAGAAGTAACAAATGAGCTAAGAAAAATGAAAGTAGATATTGCTGTAATCACAGAAACTAAGAAAAAGGGACAAGGCTCAGAAAATGTAGGTTACTATGATCACTTTTATAGCGGGGTCCCTAAGGATAAAAGGGCCCAACAGGGAACATCCATCCTGATTCGAAAGAGTCTTAGAAAAAATGTAACATCATGGGAGCCAATCAATGAAAGATTGATAAAAATGAATCTCTGTATGCTCGGCTTCAGAATCACTATACTGGGCGTATATGGAATAAATGAAAGCTCGCTTGTAAATGAAAAGCAGGAATTCTTAGAACACCTAAATGATGAAATAATAAAAATTGGAAACTCAAGAGAACTTATCATAATGGGAGATCTAAATAGTAGAGTCGGAAAAAAAGTCAAATGATAAAGTGGTTGGGAAATACGGAGAAGAAACTATAAATGACAATGGATTAAGACTAATAACAATGTGTGAACAAAATAACCTAAGAATATCTAATGGTTTTTTCGAGCATAAGAGTATACATAAATATACATGGACACAACCTACTAGAGATCTCAAATCAATTATTGACTACCTACTGAAGAGTACAAGATGTCAGAATATACCGAGGTGCTACATGTGGTAGTGACCACCACCTGTTAAATGCTAAGGTGATGTTTCCTGGAAGAGCAAGGATTAGAGAAAGCCAAGATAACCCTGACGTAGAAATAATGCAAAGAAGATACAACTTGGACAGCCTAGAACAACAAAGCGTTAGACAGCTTTACCAAAAACGTCTGGATGAAAAACTTCTTTGCCGAAAAACATTATCAAATACAGAGGATCTTTATAGGCATTTATCTCAATGCATACATGAAGCTGCGTATGAGTCGTTAGGCTACTATGAAAAGAAGAAAAGAAAGCCATATTGGTGGGATCATGAAATTGAAAAAGAAATAGAAGAAAAAAGGTCGAAATATAACAAATATCTGACCACGAAATCAGACAATGACAAGGTTGCATACAAAGAAGCACAAGCGAAAGTGCGACGAAAATTAACCCAGAAAAAGAACGCTAGCTGGAAAAAGAAATGCAACCACTTAAATACCTACATAGGAGGAACCAGAAATACAGAAAGCTGGAAGTTTTTGAGATCATTGAGGCAGGATAAAAAGAAAGATTTAATTACATCTATTAGTAAAGAGAAATGGGAAATATACTTTAAAAAATTATTGACAGAGGATAGAGAAGAATATAAAAATGAACCCCACTTGCTAACCATAGGAAATGTTACATCACCTATAGTAATGCAATGCAGTGAAGTTAAACAGGCTTGTAAATCCCTAAGAAATGGAAGAGCTGCTGGCCCTGGAGAAATACCGGGAGAACTGTTAAAATATGGATCAGAGTTACTGTACAATAAATTAACAGAACTCTTTATTAAATGTCTAAATGGAGAAGAGGTACCAGAAGATTGGAGAATTTCCTATATCTCACCGTTATACAAAAAAGGCAATAAGAACGAGTGCGATAACTATCGCGGAATATCTGTGACTAGTACAATTAGCAGATTATATGGCAAAATAGTAAAAAATAGAATTGAGAAAGAGTATGCAGACAAGGAATCCGAAGAACAAGCGGGGTTTAGAGAAGGAAGATCTACTGTAGACCATCTGTTTTGTTTAACACAACTGATAGAGAAAACCTGGGCATACAACAAGGAACTTCACCTCTTATATGTTGACCTTAAAAAAGCATATGATACGGTGCCGCAAATGAAACTGTGGGAAGCCTTGAAAAGAGCTAACATAAGCTCATACTTAATAATAGCCATAAAAAATTTGTACAAAAATAGTGCAGCCAAGATCAAAATGGGAAACGACTTCTCTCAGGGATTCACAATAAATAAAGGTCTAAGACAGGGCTGCTGTATTTCCCCCACACTTTTTAAAATATATTTAGACCAAGTGCTTAAGGGTTGGAAAAGGAAATGCAACTCCATGGGAATACCTTTGAAAGAAAGTACCATATACACCTTAAGCTATGCAGACGACCAAGTTATTCTATCACAAGATTATGAAGATTTAGAATATATGACCAGAAAAATAATAGAAGAATACAAAAATTGGGGTCTTGATATCAGTATCGACAAAACAAAATATATGTGTATGGGAGGAATGCAACAGAATCTTATTTTAGAAAGTGGGCAACAAATAGGACACTGTAAAGAGTATAAATATCTAGGGATGCAAATTGCAGAAAGTAAAACAATGGAGGTAGCCATTAGGGATAGATGCAATAAAGGCAAAAAAGCAATAACACTATTAAATAGCTTATTGTGGGACAATACAATATCCATTGAGAACAAAAAGAGAATTTATAATACCATAGTAAAGAGCATAGTAACCTACAGCTGTGAAATATGGCCACTAACGGAGAAATCAGAAAAACTGTTACTGACGACTGAAATGGACTTCTGGCGAAGAGCAGCCGGTAAATCAAAAAGAGAAAGAGTAAGGAATGAAAGAATTAGAGAAATAATGAATGTCAATGATACCATAATAGATGATATAATAACGCAGCAGTTGAGGTGGTATGGACACGTAAAACGAATGGGAAATGAAAGACTCCCGAAACAAATGCTGCTGTGGAACCCGGAAGGAAGACGGAGGAGAGGCAGACCGAGGAAAAGTTGGATACAAGGGATAGAGAAAGAAATGAGAGAAAGAGGATTAGATGAATAACTCTGGAATGATCGGGAGGCATGGAAATTGGGAATCGGAAGACGTAGAACGTCGTAAACCGATATATATATATATATATATATATATATATATATATATATATATATAATACATATTTTCGCAAAAATGCTTATTTATTTGCCTATTCATTGAAAATCTACCGCCATGCTTGAAATGCGCATTGAACATACGTTTGTATTCACGATGAAAAGAAGAAACTCTTATTCAATGCGGTGTTCTTTAAATATCGCAGGTTGTAAGGATAGTAGACAGCGGGTGAATCCCAGGACCTTGCTACAGTGCGAGCATTGGAGCGAAGCCAAGAAGAAAAGGAGAGGAAAGGTAAAGAATGCAGAGGAAGCTATGGTGATAACGAGAGCGTTCAATGGGTTCAATGATACGTTTGAAATGCATACGTGGCTGTCTAATGCGCCTCAATTTGGAAGTCAGCGCGAATAATACTCGGGGAAGGCAAGCGGCCAGTAATCTGTCACTGGCTTCGATGATGAGTCCATCACATTACTGTGTTCGAATTTCCCTCGTCGTTGCCTTGGAATAGTATGCCATAAGAGAGAAGGCCTATTTTTCTCCAGAGCGCTAGTGGCGACGCTCCGTTTGTTGGGATACTTTTTTCCCCCATAGTACATACGTTGAAAAGTATGGTAGGAATTTTAGGTTCACATCCCTGTTGAAGAGCTCATATGTACGAAAATAACTTTATAATTGCAGGGATGGGGAAACATACGAAAGGAATCGGAAAATACAAAAGAAAAGAGTTAGAAATTTTGGAGTTTTCATCATGGCTAAAGACAGAGAGATAAAAGTTAAAGCATAGCTAAAAATATTGAACTATATCGATACACTAAATGTAATCGATCGTAATGAAAAATAAAGCGAGATATGACAAAATCGGAAAGGGCAAATATGTTTATTCTCGATTGTTGGGTATGTGCGGCGAAGTCGAGTGGGCCCTACCTGGTCCCATTTCCTTTCCTCTCCCTTCCTTCCCCTCATACAACGGGAAGGATTCCCCCCATCCCTTTCTCGTTACAGGAGATCCTTCTGTAAGCCCACCAGCCGATAGGATATATAAGCGGGAGCGCGCCGGCACCGGGACAGACAAGGATATAACCGGCGCCCGAGAAGGAGCTCGGGGAAAAACCAACCTCTTGTATTCTGCTGAATAAAATCTTGTCTATCTGAAAGCAACCTGAGTAGTCATTAAACGCAACATGGTGGCAGCGTAGAAGAACTGACGTCTCAAGGAGCGACTGAGAGAGATGAACCCGAAGGATGTCCAGCCGCCGGTGACGGTGCAGCCGACGGTGATGGTTCAGCCGCCGGTGGAGTTCACGTTCACAGCAGAGGACTGGCCAAGGTGGTCCCAACGATGGGAGCGGTACCGGATGGCATCGGGATTGAGCCGGCAGGCGGAGGAGGAGCAAGTGAACATGTTCCTGTACACCATGGGAGAGAAAGCGGACAGCATTCTTCCGAGTTTTAAGTTGACAGAGCGACAACTTGCCTCCTACACTAAGATATTTGATAGCTTTTCATCCTTTTATGAAGCTAAAATGAATACGGTGTACATGAGGGCAAAGTTCAATCAAAGAAGACAATGGGAAGATGAGCCGATAGATGACTTCATTGCAGAGCTGTATCACCTCATGCAGTACTGCAAATATGGAGTTCTGGAAGAAGAATTATTACGCGATCGCATTGTAGCGGGGGTACGAGACGAACAACTCTCGCAGGCATTGCAGATGGATCCCGATTTAACATTGGACAGAGCGATGCGGAAAGCGCGAACATCGGAAGAAATACGCCAACAGCAGCAGACGGTTCGCAGAGGGTCAAACGGCAGGTTTCATCAAGAATCGTCCAGAATAGAGGCAAAGGCAGTATATCAACATAAGCAGTCCAGTGAGAAAAGGATTAGCCATGGGGTTAAACATAATCAATCATCAAAGCCGTGTGGAAGATGCGGTAGGGTGCCACAGCATGCATTTTCGGCGTGTCCGGCGCGTAATTCAACGTGCAACGCCTGCCACAAGAAGGGACACTGGGCGAGGGCATGTCGTCAGAAGAGATCCGTTGGAACGGTCAAAGAGGAAGAAAACGACGTTTACTTCATGGGCAGAATAGGGTCTGGAGTTGAGACTTGGTGGATAACGATCAACATGGAAGGAAAAGAAGTCAAATACAAATTGGACACTGGGGCAGATGTAACGGTAATAGGATCGGCGATTTTGAAAAAGCTTTGGCCGGATATGCATTTAAAGCCAACATCTAAGCGGCTAGCGGGTGTAGGGCAGAGACCATTCCCGGTGAAAGGTCGGCGAAAATGTCGTGGAACGGCAGAGACTGCGTAGAAGACGTTTACGTGGAGGAGGGGGGAGAAGAAGCTCTTCTCGGCCGACCTGCAATAAAAGCCTTGGGCGTGATGACATGGGTTAATTCAGTAACGCCAGCGTCAAAAGCAGTGGAAGAAGCGTATACTTCTTTATTAAATGGCCTCGGGAGAATGGCAAAACCATATGAGATCCGGCTGAAGGAAGGGGCAAAAGCATTTTCAGTATCCATTCCAAGGAGAGTTCCGGTTCCGCTGTTAGATAGGGTCAAGGAAGAACTTGAACGTATGCAGAAGGACGGAGTAATCTCAACGGTCGATGAACCGACAGACTGGTGTGCGCCAATGGTCGCAGTCCCGAAGTCAAGTGGCTCCGTGAGAATATGTGTTGACTACACGCAATTAAATGCCAACGTCAAGCGAGAACGCCTCATCTTACCAGCAGTCGACGAAGTGTTAGCGCGGCTCACGGGAGCGAAGTATTTTACGAAGTTGGATGCATCATGGGGATATTACCAAATTCCTATAAGTGACAGCTGTAAAAAGTACACCACGTTTATAACTCCATTTGGAAGATTTTATTTTAATCGCCTACCGATGGGATTATCATCAGCGGGAGAATTATACCAAAACAGAATGTCGGAGATTTTATCACCCGAGGAAGGGGTAGTTAATTTATTAGACGACATATTAATTTTTGGTCGCACTCAGGAACAACACGATAAAAGATTGAAATCAGTGTTAGAGAAACTCCAGGAGGCGGGCGTGACACTCAATAAGAATAAATGCAAATGGAGAGTTCGGGAATGCAGGTTCCTGGGACACCTTATCTCAGCAGAAAAAGGCCTAATCGTGGATCCAGAAAAGAAGAAAGCAATACTGGAAATGAAAAGACCATTCACCAAAGAGGAAATTCGGCGATTTTTGGGTATGGTTAGGTATCATTTGAAGTTTTTGCAAAATCTTACCGATGTTATTCATCCATTACAGGAGTTGCTCACTGTGGAAAGAGGTCTACCCTGGTCAGACGTGCACGAGGAAGCATGTAATAGGGTAAAAAGGATGTTAGTAGAGGCACCAGCTTTGGCATTTTTCGACCCTAGCAGCTTAAGCAGAGTATCGGCCGATTCATCTTCATACGGGCTGGGGGCCGTCATCGAGCAGCGGCAAGGTGATGGACAATGGCGAGCGGTGAGTTATGCATCTCGCACTCTCACGGACTCGGAGAAGCGGTACGCACAAATCGAGAAGGAGGCTCTAGCGTTAACATGGACATGCGAGAAATTTTCCACCTACGTGGTAGGGACTCGCTTCCAACTGCGGACGGATCATAAACCATTGGTGGCGTTATTAGGATGTAAGCCGCTAAGTGAGCTATCCGCAAGGTTACAACGTTTTCGTATGCGCCTTATGCGATTTGACTTCAGCATTGCCCATGTGCCGGGGAAGGAATTGCATACACCAGACGCTCTTTCGCGGGCCCCACTAGAAGAGAATTCCAGGGAAGGGGACATAATCAACGATGAAATGGAGCACTACGTAAAAGCAGTCTTTTCCCAGGTTCCTATGTCGGACGAGTTAATGGAGAAGGTGCGCGCGGGACAGCAAGAAGACGAGGTAATTAAGAAAGTGAGGGAGTACGTCAAAGAAGGGTGGCCTGAGAGTAAAGGAGACGTCTGTCCAGAGGTCAAGGAGTTCTTTGACTACCAAGCCAACTTGACAGAGGCCGACGGATTGCTAATGAAAGGAAATTGGCTGGTCATCCCGAGTTCGCTTCGCCGAGATATGCTGTCGAGATTACACAGAGGACATCTTGGGATAGTAAAATGCAGAGCACGAGCAAGAGAGTCCATTTGGTGGCCAACAATTTCACCAGAAATTCGAGATATGGTCACAAGGTGTAAGGAATGCGTGGAACACCGTCCAATGGTGGTGGAACCACTTATCCCGTCTGATCCACCCGGACGCCCCTGGGAAAAGGTAGCCATAGATATTGCTTCGGTTAAGGGAAGAGAATATCTAGTGGTGATTGATTATTTTTCAAGATATCCGGAAGTAGCGTTACTAAACTCAACAACGGCGACGGCCGTAATTGGGAAATTAAAGGCAATATTTGCGCGGTTTGGCATTCCGGAGGAGGTGAGAACAGATAACGGTCCGCAATTTCGAGGACAGTTTAAACAATTTGCTAAAGAATATAACTTTCGGCTAAGTACGAGTAGTCCTTACCATGCACGGAGTAATGGAGAGGCGGAAGCTGGGGTGAAGATAGTTAAAAATATATTATCTAAAGAGAGCGACCCTAATCTTAGACTTTTAGTTTATAGGTCCACGCCACTGGAAACCGGTCACATCCCAGCAGAATTACTGATGGGACGTAAGCTGCGGGCCAACATCCCGGTGGTAAAAAAGGCGCTTGAACCGAAATGGCCCAACCTGAAGGAGTAAAGGAAAAGGTTGGAAACCAAGAAAAGGAAAGACAAATTCCGATTTGACCAACGCCACCGAGCTCGAGATTTGACGGAGCTACGGCCCGGGGACCGAGTTTGGGTGGTGGATAAGAAATGTTATGGGACGGTGGCGAAGAAGAGGGCAGAGCCGCGTTCCTACGACGTGAAGACAACTGAGGGCGAGTTCCGGAGAAATAGGGCCTATCTAGTCCTCGCCCCGAATGAACAACAGTATAGTAAAGAGAGCCTTAACACCAAACCCGAGGAAGGAGACCAGAGAACAACGGCAGTCAACCTTGGGAGCGATGGAGTCCAGCGAAGTCGCTTCGGGAGGATAATCAGACCTACGAAGGATAGCGGGACTTGCGCGGCAAAGACGGTGGCCGCGATTAAACAAGGGAGGGTGTTGGGTATGTGCGGCGAAGTCGAGTGGGCCCTACCTGGTCCCATTTCCTTTCCTCTCCCTTCCTTCCCCTCATACAACGGGAAGGATTCCCCCCATCCCTTTCTCGTTACAGGAGATCCTTCTGTAAGCCCACCAGCCGATAGGATATATAAGCGGGAGCGCGCCGGCACCGGGACAGACAAGGATATAACCGGCGCCCGAGAAGGAGCTCGGGGAAAAACCAACCTCTTGTATTCTGCTGAATAAAATCTTGTCTATCTGAAAGCAACCTGAGTAGTCATTAAACGCAACACGATGACTTCTCTGCTATTCACAGAGAAAATTCCGTATTAGACGATTTCAGGCATATAATGATGCAATAGCGAATCGTCGATCGTTAAAAGACGTTGAAATGAAGACTTACGAATGATTGAAACAGTCAGCTGATAAGAGAGATTGAAAAAGTGATAACATTATAATTTTCCCTAAGGTTTTATTTCAATACGACACGTTTCATCGCATAGGCGACATCCTCAGGTATATTTTTCAAGTCTGACACTAAATATGTATTCATAACTGGACAGAATTAAACAGATAAAATATTTCTCCAATAGCCGTAAAATATATGCACCACTCGTCAAAAAAAATTAAATACTTACTGTGTTGGTTTGCGGGAATGAGATTCCACAAGAGGGACCAACCACAGCCTCTCCACCAGAATACCCTCCTGTGGTAGTTTACGGGAAAATAATTTCCTCGCCAGGGACTACCACAGACTCACACACACAACCCAATTGGAATCCTTTGTAGGCTAATGAGACCTAGCTAAGGATTCCTGGGTTATAACCTGGGATCCTTCGGAGAGCTGTAGTGACTCTACTAAGGCTGCCAAGTTATTAACACAACCACACACGCAATCACACAAAACACTCACTCACACACACAGCAGGGCCCCAGATTTCTGGGAGAACAGATCTAAAAGAGCGTTGTCAAATAGAAAACAACAAACAGGGAATTTCGGGTATCCTCAGCCCCTCAATACTTGTTCCAACCACCTGCACTGCCTCCTCTTAATCTCCTCACCCACCATAGCGAGAATTTCCACGTTCGCCTTAACTACCGTTCTCCGCACTTTCTTCATCCTCCAACACAACCACATCTCAAAAGCCTGCACCCTATTCTCGTCCTCTCTTCTCAAAGTCCTAGTTTCTGCTACACACAAAGGTACTATTCATGCGAAACTCTTTGCTAGTCTTTTTTTAACGTTTTTCAGCAATAGAAGGGAGATGATGACGTTTCTCGCCATAAGCTCTCTCCTATTGCAACTAAGCCCATTTTGCAGCCAATCAGCTAATAACACCAAATGGCAGATGCAGACTCAGCTCATAGTATAGTGTATATGAAATGTGATTTTAGATTCTAATGTCTAATTTAAGGCAGGGGAATGAAAAAGTAGAACGAGGGATCGTTCAACGGGATAAAAAGATTGGAATACTTGGAGCTGGTAACAAGGAGCATAATAGGAGTAAAGGAAAAGGAAGAAAATGAGGAAAGCTGGGAGATAATGAAACTGGAATAGTAACAGCCTCAAATTAAAACAATAGAATCTATCTAAACGAGAAGGACTATGAAGCCATGGATCACAGAAGAATGATTTAGGAAAATTGAGGATAAACCAAAGTGGAAAAAATGGGAACAATTATGAAAGTAGAAGGAGGAAAAAGGAATGGAAAAATTAACTCCGCTGATTAAGGAAAATTGGTGGAAAGGACAATTCGGCAGCATGGAAAAGCTACGGAAAGATCTAAATGAAGTGGGACAAATATTCTCTTTTGTGGGCTAAAGGAAGTGAACAAAGAAACAGCAATAAAATTCTCAAGCGGGAATTATCTCCTTGGATTAACTGTCAATTACAAGGGTAGAGATCAATTCTTCAAGAAACCGATTGAAATAATGAATCATTTTGAAAATACAAGCAAATACATAAAATTTGTTTCCCCTAAACAAGTGGAGGTCCCCTGTAAACAGTTATGAAGTTGAAATAAGATTTAATGTATTCACGGCGAATGCTTAGCGAAAAATTCTTGTCGGGATGTTAGTTGTTAGCATCTCGCTCGGTGGATCTAGAATCCTGTACAATTATATATTATTTTAAAATGAAATACAGAGCAAAATGCATCACATTTTGGTGGGCGCCAGGCCAATTAAGCCTGCTTCTGTAAACGAGCAAGCTTACTAGGCAGTGAAAGAAGCTCCCGCAAAAATTAAGTTGACTTTAGTCTTGCAATAAAACCAGCTTCCGGGATATACTCTGCGATGCGTAGTCCGTTGATGACGACAGTTTATCCAGGAATCCTGTTGGCAACTTCTGTACAGAAGGTACATTTTCAGGTCAAATGCTGTAGATTGAAAACCTATGGCGTGTAGAAAATAGACGAAAAAGAATAGTGTACAAAAGTCGATTTCAAATATTAAATCTGTCATTTTCAGCTATGCTCAGCCTTTACTTTCCCAAAGTGAAAATTTCAACCTCACATCTTCACTGTCAATAATTTAAGAAGATAAAAAAAGAAATCCCGGGCAGGATTTCAATGACTTTCTTACGTCGGTACTATTCTGATGAAACATTGCCGATTGAATAAAATCGAAGAATTTCCTCACGGCCAGATCATAGGAGGCTAATGCTTTGACCATCGGACCTCAAACTGAGTATATTTCTAGAATTTCGGATCCTATGGTAACTCATTTGTTCTTGGCACATCCATTGTTATCTCAATCAGTTAGACCCCTTGCAGTTACGGGATAAGCTTGCTACACAATTCCTCGACTTTTCTCGTTCAACCGTATAATAACGAACGTACTACAGGGTCCGAACTGCTTTTCTTAGCTATCGAAGCCCATACTTGCATCTGAATAGGGTTGAAAACTTGATATCATTGAAGTGCATTTTCATCGCGAGTTTTTAGTTCGCTGATAGATGGCTCTGCAAGCGACATGTTAACAAGGGATGTTCTCCATGATTTATTATTCGGCGGTAGTTTATTGGAGTAAGAATCAGAGTAGTGTAATACACGCTTTTTGGTATTATTTAAAATAAGCTTCAAAGAGGGAATATTTTTTTGAAGATGGGAGAAAATATGGGGGTTATATTCCTGAATTATTCAAATATGGAGTACATTAAAAGGAATACTTATTTCGCGTTTCGACTCAAAATCCTTGTGAATGTTAAGTTAATTTTTGTACGACCCAATCTTTAATGATGTGGGTCATCCTTTAAATGGTGTATCCCGGCAAGAATGTTTAATATGAATTGCTCGCACGCGTACACACGTTGAATTCAGACCGCTGCAGCGGTCTGTATGTGTATATAATCTTTGATATGTACCGTTTATAAAATGACTAGCCATACCCGATTAGGGATGGGCAAGTAAAAAAAATATATCGATAGATATCGTATCAATATTTAAAACATGTATCGATAGTTATCGAGCCAAAATTATCGATATTTTGATATATCGATAATTTTGCCAAAACAAGTGGTTCCTTAAAGTTTCACCAAAATATATAAAAAATGTTGTAGTAAAATTTGGAAAATTATGGAAATGTAGAAGTAATAAAAAAATCTTTCATTTTTTTATTTTTACAATCAATTTTAATCAATAAAACCAGTATTTGTCTGATATTGACATCAGAAGAACTCTCTGTTTTACATGTTCCCCCGTTAATCTACTCCTGTTGTCCGGTACCACGAAGTTAATTGCAGAAGCCACTCTTTCGGATGGAACAGATGAGGCTTGGCATATTAAGTACTTCAGCGCGATTTCCGAAAGAACCGGTGTGAAGTGTCGGGAGATCACCCAAAACTTTATTGGACCTGATTTCCTCTCCAGTAGTGGTTGGTCCAGATACTGCTTCAGCTCATTAGGGACAGAGCCAAAGCTAGGAACCTCTTGCGTAGTAGTGCTAAGAGATAATAGGTGTTCATGTCTGGACCAAATTGAACTTCTATCAGCGTTTTCTCGTTCTGTTTGTGCAAATCGTACTTCTGGAGAACGTTGTCTCATTCGCCTATGTTCAAAGCGAATATCATCACTTATTTTCATTATAGCACTAGACACCGCAGCTGGAGAAACAACTTTACAACGGTGACGTGCTAAAAATATTTATCGAATTTGATACTTGGAAAAAAAATCAATTTTTGATATATCGACATGAAAAATATCGACGATAATTATCGATAGATTTAAAAAAATGTATCGAGTTTTTGATATATCGATATTTTTTGCCCAAGCCTATACCCGATTCGATCACAACTTCCTGCCATGTGTTTAGCCCAAGCGAAAAAAAATACCTACAGCATAGTGAATTGATTGGTACAATGTTTACCCTAGGTTACATTCGTTCCCTTCTTTACTCCATTGTGTGAATGAATATGTCAAACTGATTCTCTAGGCTCCAAGGAATAATGTGATTCCTTCACGGAATTTGAATGTAACACCGACCTCTGACGCTATGACGTAAATGGTTCATTATTATTACACAGCTTACTTAATAGGAGACATTAGTTCATAGGTGACCCACAACATCAAAGATTGGGTGGTACATTTTCCATTAAGATGATATTTCTTATAATTACTTGAAAAGCGAAATGAGTAACCCTTTCAATGTACTACATATTTTCACAATCATGCCATAATCGTACTGAATAATCGGTCCACCGAGCGAGATATTAACAGCTAACGTCCTGACAAGAATTTATGCTAATCATTCGCCGGGAAAGCATTAAATCTTTTTTCAAGTTAAGAACTGTTTGCAGGGGACCTCTGTTCCTTAAGGGTAAACAAATCCTATAGTAGTTGCTTGGATTCACACCAAGGATTCATTAGTTCAATCAGTTTCTTGAAGTATTATGCACAACGCCTGTAACTCATGGAGGTAAGTCCCGGCCAGTGGCGGATCCAAGGGGGGGGGGGGGAAAGGGGGCAATTGCCCCCCCCCCCCCGAGTCAAAAAACACACAGTTCTAGGCAGATAGCGTGCGCCGTGTCGCTGGCGGAAATCGGAATACATGAAGTGCGATCAACAATTAAGGAAATCAAAATGGAGAAGGGAGAATTATGATTTTGATAAATAAGCAAATATGAGTGAAATTTGATTTTAAATTCTTATAAAAAGTTTCAAAACGTCACAGGGTCGTTGATGAATAGATCTGAGGAATGTTTTATGATGAGGTCCTTGGGTTGCGGGCAGTTGATGTTCACTTTCCTCACAGCAAGCGACGTCGTCATGCGCAATCAGCATCTTACTGAAACGGTGAAGGCAATCACTACGACGATAATTTTTAGAAGTATATCTGTATATCGCCGCGGCAAAAGTTTCAGTGCTCTTTGGGGTCACCAAGGTGGATGATTCCTTCCACCGAGTGTTAATGAGTCTTTTTAGAGCACACAATGTTGGCATTCTCTTTATTGTTTTTTTGTTTACAACGTCTCTATGTCTGCATAAAAAATAACGAACTCATGAACAAAATCGCCACAACGCTAAGGGAAGTCTGAGCTGTGTAGAGTAGGGTAGAGTGAAAAAACTCATTTTCGTCGGATGAAGTTCATACCGGTGGCAAAAGTTGTATTTTGGGCCACATATTAACTGTGTAAAATTTTATAGTTTTCAATTAATATCTTCATTCCGCGCAACGGCCTTGAATTTTCGGCATTTTCGCACAAATAATCGTGTATGGCGGGTTGCATTCTTCCATTCCACAACATGTGTCCGGACGATAATAATGGCTATTGAAGGCTATAGTATTGTTTAACTTCACATTTATTCATATATGCTCTTTGAGATGGGATTTGTAGCGACTAAAAGGCTATAAACATTATTGAAATAGCGTAAGTTTTAGCGTGAAAGACGATGCAATTTGGCATACTGGGCATACATACAATTTGAAGCTCTACGAGGATTAATTAAATTAGTTCCTTTGTTAACATTATACATTGAATAGTTTTTCCTTACTCATTGTTGTAACGTATTTTTCTATGAACAGTGCTTCATTGTGTCCTTATTTAGTGACCGCTAATTTAGAGGACGCGGGTAGTAGTCAGAATGCGGAAGATTTAGTCATAATTGATTGGAGCAAGATTCGAAGGGAGCGGTGGAAATTAGGGCAGAACTCTAAAAACAAGAGAACCACACACTCGTCGGGATATATTTCGATGGACGAAAAGGCAAAACGCCGGTTATGGAGAAAACTAATAATTGCAGTATACACCGTGCGACTATAATGGAGGAGCATATTACCTTACTTATAGAGCCAGGCGGAACTTTTCTTGGGCATTCAACTCCCAAGTCCGGTTCGGGGGAAGATATTAAAGACTCGATTTTGGAACTATTCAAAATGAAAAATCTGGATCAATCCAAAATTAAAGCAATTGGTACTGATGGCCCTGTGACCAACACAGGACATACATGGGGAGTAATAACACCCCTAGAACTTGAGATAGGGCGCCCATTGCAATGGGTGATATTCCTGTTACATTTCAACGAGCTTCCTCTGCACCATGTCATCGCATATCTTGATGGACTTTCTGCAGGCCGTCGAAAATACTGGGTCCGTAGGCAAACGATTGATTAACTGTGAAAAACTTCAAGTCGTGATATTTCGAGCCTGTGTATTTTTACTTTCATCCCATTGATCAAAAATCACTCTCCAGCGACCAAAATATCTCTTATAGATATGCAGAGCAATTTATGAAGGGGTTATTTCTTCAAGTTGAGCTGTGCGAAACATTGGAGCATTATCTCATGCACGATGGTTAACAATAGCTAACCGGGTATCAAGACTTTATTTGGGCACATCAGATCCATGATCATCCATCCACTACGCAGGATTGTTAACTTCATAATGTTGGTATACGATCCAATGTGGTTCTCTATTTTAAGAGCAAGCCTGAAATCAGGCATGCATCAAAGCACCCCTATATGCAGATCCATGTTCCACACTACGCAGGATTGTTAACTTCATAATGTTGGTTTATGCTCCAATGTGGTTCTCTATTTTAAGACTCGTCGGGATTAAGTCAAACGGTATGCGCTACATCCCCATCAGTAAGAATCTTGATACCTGAATAAAGTGGTAGATGCTACAATTCAAAGGAATGCATATTATGCTCATCCAGAGCACCTTCTTGTAGCGATGTTAGTCGGTGCATATCAAGCTGTGCAACAAATACTAAACATCAGAAAACTCCTCCGTTAACAAGAGTGCGGGGGTTTAAAATACCGACGCTGAACCTCCTGGCCGAGGACTACGTTAATCTTATAAATTGGAATAAAGAAATAATAACTGAACCACCTATTACATTCCAATTATCTAAGGCAGATCTCTGGGGATTGGCAGACATTATGCCGGCTAAACTTCAAGAGGTGTTCAGAATATCTTGCCATACTCAGGCAGTAAATAGGCATATTAAAATGGTGACAGAAGTATCCCTACAAGTTTGTGGCCCTGAGGCAAGAGATGGAATTTTGAGATCAAGGATCACGGTTGGAAAACTACAACCGAAATTTGACACTTATGAGTACCAGTACAGGCAAAACTAGTCCAATGTAAATATTGATGTGCTCAAATGGTTGGGTGGGCACGGGTGGAATTCGCAGTGCAGCCACCTCCTCGTGGTGAATTCTGGGTAGTTTCAGCAGGGAACTAGCGAAGAGCAACAGGTATTCACAACAGCCCAGTATGCCAAATTGCATCGTCCTTCACGCTAAAACTTACGCTATTTCAATAATGTTTATAGCCTTTTAATCGCTACAAATCCCATCTCAAAGTGCATATATGAATATGTGAAGTTAAACAATACTAAAACCTTCAATAGTCATTATTATCTCCCGGACACATGTTGTGTAATGGAAGAATGCAACCCGCCATACACGATTATTTGCGCTAAAATGCCGAAAGTTCAAGGCCGTTGCGCGGAATGAAGATATTAATTGAAAACGACATTAGTATTTAACCTAGAGATTGAACCTAGCTCTCATAGATTATGAAAAAGCTCTTCTCAGAATTAGCAGAAAGAAGCTATGGTCAATAATGCTAGAAAGAGAATAACATGAAAACCTGGAAAAAATGTGTCAACATAAAAAAAAATATTTTTGATACTGGGAAATATTTAGGTGTTAGACAAGGATTCAGGAAGTCACCAATATTGATTATTATCCATATAGATGACCTTTCAAGGAAATGGAAGGAAGACCACACAGCTCCGTGCATAAAATTGCGACCCTCGGAGCAACAAAACGCAATGCTATTCGCAGATGACCGTGTTATTATACAAGAAAGAGGGATACATTGCAAATAGTGTACATAAGCCACAAAAACTGAGTGAAGCATAGCCTGAAAATCTCAAAAACCAAAACGAAAACAATGGCATTCTTAGGAGACCACCCGATATCAACAAACATTGTCCTCGAAATCATATACTAGAACATATATAATTTTTTTAATATTTAGGAGGTGACATAATCTAATTTGTTTGATCTTTATCTAAGAAGTAGATAAAGATAAAACAAATAAAATTAACGTTTACCAGAGGATAAGTAACGATAAAATGATCCTTATAAGGTGAAACAAGAAGAGACACTCAAATAAAATTTTATTTAGCAATATCCGTTCCAACAATGCTATATGGATCATAATGCTGGACAACGAGACAAAAAGACCTCAAACGAAAGGAAACATCGGAAATGAAATTTCTCCGATAAGTAAAATGCTGTACCAAAGCATATCGACTGAGGAATACATAAATAAGACAAGAGACTCAATCAAAAACAAATATTTGAAGAATATAAAGTAATTGGAAAGAACCGTGCAATGGGGATGCCATGAGAGGGAATTCCAAAGAAAACCATGTACATGTATTATATGCCATTAAGAAAGAGAATAGTCGTAAGATCAAGGACCATAATGTGAAAGTAAAGTCGGGACATGCATGGAGCTTAATCCTGGAAGAAAGATGAGAAAGAATAGATCCATCGAGTGAACTTTTCTCCTGTACCGTACTCCAGTGAACTCAGTTTTCGTGGAGTATTTGCATTGGCACTAGAACACGTAGGATATTCACGGAATTTGGATGTAATGAGGGCATCCAACTGATCCAACGCAATGGCACACTTAAGCGACGACCTCTGCAATTATGCTTGTAAATCTGAAGAGCCAATTTGATGTTGACCCTCATCATTTTTATATTATATTATCATTACGTTCCATGGTTTCAAGCTCAACTCTGTGGAAGTTGAATTTCACAAATGAAAAAGTAACTTGGTTTCCCTCCACATATTTTCTTGGTACGACATGTTTCGACACAGTGGTGACACCGCTACCTGATGATGACACCGCTGTATCGAAACATGTCGTACCAAGAAAATAAATCTGTGGAAGGAAACCAAGTTGCTTATTCATTTGTGTTATATTATCATTATTAGATGATACAGTTACAAGTTGACCCTTTGGTCAGGTGGTAACTTAAAAATATATATAAAGGTGTTACATAAAACATATTCATAAAAATCAATACTAATAAATGTCTTAAATAGAGCGTTGAATCCAATTTCAGTCTTTTTGCGAAGCACCTGACGTTATGAGGGAATGGATTGAAAACATTTGCATCCACCCCTCTGTTCAAAAAGGAAAATTTCCCCCAGTTAATTCTCTGTTTAGGGGGCTCGAATTTGTACCCATGGTCCTTCCTAGAAAAGTAAGCCGGATATCTTAGCCTCCCTGAGATATCCACCTAGGCGCAACTTCCCAACATTTGCTTTATATATGGCCTTTAGCCGCGATATAAACTGCAATCACTCATAAACCAATGTCATTATAAAGTAAAAATTTAATATAATGGTTGCTTCAATCGTATCATTCCTTTGCCTCTCCACCAGTCCCCACTCCAGCTCCAACGCCCCTCATCATGCCCCCAACCTAATTTTTCCTTCCCATCGACCTAACATTAAATGTAACATATCCAACAGCTGAAGAGGGCTCGCGCCCGTGGCAGTGAATAAAAGGACTACTCATCCCTGGAACTGGAAGATATTCCTCCTCTCTCTCAGCGATTCCCATCCTGATTTAGCGTTCATTACACCAACACTGGCTTCGATTATCGATTGGGTCACGGAATAATTTACCCTTTGCTTGTGTATCAATCTTAACAGAAGCCAAATAAGTACCGATTTCCATGTATTCCATTTTTAGACAGTTCAGAAAAAGTTTTACAGTTTTTTGTCACATTAAAGAAACTGATTCTTTCAATGAAGCTAACTTCGAGCAATAAATTAATAACGTAGCTTAGGATTCTCTGATTTTCATTCCAATAAACTATAACAGTATTATAAATCATGGAGAAAATCCCATGATAATATGTCGCTTGCTGAGTCCACAGTCAGCAAACTCACAATGATAACGCACTTCCATGATATCATTTTCCCAACCCTATTCAGATCAAGGATGGACTTCGATTGCGAAGAAAAGCGGTTCTGACCCTGTGGTACAGATACCTTTGAAGAGCAAACGCTCGTTGTTTTGAAAGCTGAGCCATGGCGTGAAAAGCATATCCCCAAACTGGGAGCGGTTTCAGCGAGGCCTATAAATGTTAAAAGAAGTAACTTGAGGTGCTTTCCACAAAGTGACGCCCACCACTTTGTAAAAATATTTTACGTTCAATATGAACAATTAAAACTTGTATTATTTTCACACATGTTTGTTTACCGATCAGGATTCCTTGATAATGAGACAGAAGTGTTGAAACCTGGTCGGTATATTAACAAGTGGGAAAATAGTACAAGTTTTAATCGGTCATCATGAAAGTAATTGTTCATCATTAACTCAAAATATTACGTGGGCCAAATCTTTAGGCCACATCCAATTCGTATATTAATATCCTTCCCGAGGGCACCTGCTTTTTAGCAAAAGTAATCATTAATAACATATTCGCCGACTAATTGGAGTTCGTAGCATAAATATATTCTGCTTTCCAATAACCGAGACATGTAATCAGGGAAAGCAGTACATAACATATATTAAAATAATGGGAAGCGAACGAACGATTCAAAATGAACTATGCACTTAATTGGCCAATTAGCGGCTCCTGCCAATAATCGTTCAGTTTGAACTAAACCTCCATTTTGCGCCAACCACTCCATGAATTTGAAATGCAATAAGGTCAGAGAAGTAGTAAGCTAACAAAGAGTTTACCTGATCCACCACCAGGTGGCGCCATTTTTCGTTGATTTAATAAAGAGCTCGCGAACAATGTAGGCTTGATTAGGGTGAAGAAGTTGTTTAAATATGGCGATAAGCTTCACCTTTGGGCTGGCAAGTAAAAATAATCGTGATTCTGTATTAGGAGATCGGGTGAGGGCCTCCTCGCTTCGATGCCGTTGGGAAAATGTGGAGAAATCCCACCAAGTACGAAAAAAAGACTTTTTAATTTTCAAAATTAAATGCAAATTTTGGATGACATAGAGTAGACTATTCCTCGATAATGAAGATTGATGAAACCCTGTATATCTACTCATAGCCGTATCTAGAAGCGTCTGAAGGGGGGGGGGGGTCACCACCTGAAGGGGTGTCTGAAGGGGAGGCTATGGGCTATGGGGGGTATGGAATACCCCCCATGTAAAACGGGGGGTCCGGGAATTCAGAAAAATATACATCTTAAAATGACGTTTTGAAGGTGTTATATTATGTTATGGAAGGTGATCTATAGGTGTTTAGCGTTTGTTAAACACATCATTTTTACGTTTTTTTTATCAATGGGGGAGGGGGGGGTCATAACCCCCAGAACCACCCCTGGATACGCCTATGTATCTACTTAACCAACAGGAGGTCTGTCTTTCAATGATTAATCCAGATAATTGAGCGAATATTCCTTCACGGAATGTTCCTCTTGCGGATTGTGGAATGGCTATTCAGAAATTTTCCAAGTATATTCTGATCCTTACAACTTATAACTAGAGATTCTGGAAGCATTCACAGTGTCAAAAATAATATACAATGTCCGTTAAAAAACAAGCCATCTACAGTTGTTCATGTGCCACTAAGGTCGAGAAATTTCCTATTTTAGGATGCGCTCACAATGCATATAATAATAAAGACGAATTACAATGACTAATCCTGCCCACAGTCTTAAGCGTTAGCCAATTCCGAAGTAAATTTCTCAGATTCGTCAATTCTCTTGCAAGTAGTTGCTATATTCTCGTCAGTGGCGGGTTAGGGTTTTTTTTGGGGGGGATGAGGGGGGGGGGGGACGGATTTCCTAATTTCAAGAGGCCAGGGGGGTATGGAATACCTAATGACCACCATATTTCCATTTAAGAGGAATTAAGGGGGTGTGGCCGCATCCAAGAACCCCCATTTAATCCGCCACTACTTATCGCCTGCTAGTACAATTAGATATGCTCACGGTGTTTTAATTTGAAACGCAAATGAACTTTCATGATATTTAGGAGGGTTTTGGACGTTTCCATTCCTTTGCATACGCGCTACCTTACTTACAGTTTTTCCAGCAATTTGCTGGCGTCATCAGGACAAAAGTGACAGTGTCAGGCCAAATTCAAGAGGCAAAAACGAATCATGTATGAAAATTAGTTCCAAAAATTAAAATCTTCACTCGTTCAGCAAAATTCCTTTTCATTGTAGAATTTCCTACATCAAAATTTCATTGAATAAAATTTTAGAAGACATAATTTCCTACCATGCATGGAATACTACTCTATTCTTTTTTGGAGTAAAAGTAACCAGATGAGCAGCTTTTAAGAAACATCGATATTAACGTTCAGGAGGCACTTATTATAGTTAAATATGAAATGAAGTCATCAGGGACTGACGGTGGAATCTAAAAACATTGACTATCAGGCCCCAAAACCAACAATATTTCTAGAATTTCGGGGGCCAAACTTTTTTTTGACTGGGTTAGCCCATGGTAGCCCATTTATCCTTGGCGCCCAAGAAAGTTGGACCCCCAGCAGTAAGGGGATATGGCGCTATTAGGTACTCGGTTTTTCTTTCACCCCCTTAAGCGATGAGAGTTCTCTCTTTATGGGTATACGTACCATAGTGTCGGAACCGCTGTTCTTGGCTATCGAAGACCATCCTTTCTCTGAATAGAGTTGGAAAAAATTTTATCGCGGAAGTGAATTAGCATTGTGAGTGTTCAGTCCATTGATAGATGACTCTGCGTGCGACAGATTATTAAGGGACAATCTTAATGATTATTAATACCGCTCTAATTTATGAAAGTGCAAAAAAGAAACGAGTAAATTATGTTATTTTATAATTGTTTGATATAAGCTTCAGTGAAAGAAATACTTTTCTTAGATGCGATAAAAATGGTAAATATAATACTGGGCCGTGCAAAAATGGAGTACATTGAAGTGGGTACTTATTTCGCTTCAAAGATATAAGTTAAAGAGACATTAAGGTGGTTATTCCTCCATCCAATTTTTTCATGACTCTATCAACAGTGATGTGGGTCAACATTCGGTAGCATTTGAGAGAAGCTAAGTATTAGTTGATGAAAAAGTATGTCATAGCATCGGATGTTAGCGTTACATCACGATTCCAGGCACAAATCTCACTTCTTGGTGTCCAGTAAAATACTATTTGAAATTTTACTACACATAAGGGAGTAGTGATCAGAACAAGAGTTCAACACTGTGGTTCAACTGTTGGACCCATTAAATTGGAATATTCACTATTCTTTGGTTTTATTCAGTCAAGCTTACAATTATGACGCCAAGTTATGATCGTCTGGTTTCGTTTGCTTCTTTTAAAAAGGTCGGCATTCTACGTGAGAACGCGTGCCACAGTTGATATAAACTTTAATACGATAATAGACGTGTACCACCCATAAATATAGACTTTTCTTAAGAAAATGGATGTAGTAGATAAGGATTCTACAATATAATGCAATGGAAATTAACTTTATTAGGATGTATTAACGGTATGCATGCATAACTTTGATAACAATAATACATATAACTTTGTCATAATTTAGTAAAAAAATTTACATTTACAGCTAATAATTCTAATATGAGAACGCACATAAAGGAAATGTTATGGGGAAGATATATTTTCCAAAACTTCTAACTATGAATCGGACACAGGTGTAGTGTCTTCCCGGAGCTAATGTTTTTAAGCTAATTCTTCAATGTCAGATTTATATGACATTTATAGCATTTTGCACCTTTCTGACATTTAATGAACTGTTTAAAGCTTTCTGTACAGGTCTGCAATATAATTGATGATGGATATGGAGGTTTCGTCACAATGACACGTTGTACCCAAAATGTTTTACTTCGACTTAACGAAACAAATATAATTCACTCCTGTTGTTACGCGCTATTGTCTCTGAAGCAGCGATTAACGTATCAGTTTGTTTAGAAAAACAATTAACATAAAGAAAAGTTTTATACTCACAAATAGGTAAAGTTTTATAAATAAGAGTTACCTTAAAATCGTGGTGGTAATTACCTTAAATACTTAAAAAAAAACTCTAGGTGGCACGGGTGCTTTGGGTTGCCCATCACTGTAATGGACAAAGTTTAACTCAACGTGAAACAAAGTTCAGAGGGTGTAGAGCATGCATGAAATATTTATTTTCTTTAGATTAAACAGATAAAATATTTCTCCAATGGCCGTAAAAAATATATGCACCACTCGTCAAAAAATTAAATACTTACTGTGTTGTGGAACACAGTAAATACTTGTGGAACCTCATTCCCGCAAACCAACACAGTAAGTATTTAATTTTTTGACGAGTGGTGCATATATTTTTTACGGCCATTGGAGAAATATTTTATCTGTTTAATCTATAGAGGCCGTAGAGCTCATCTACCTTGATTTTATTTTCTTTAGGATTTAAAGAGGATTGAGTGAGGCATACCAGGCACATAATATGGCATTGCCCGTGGATGTTTACGGGTAATTTGCGAAATCCGATGCGAATACCGGAAAAGCAACCCGTAGTATGCCTTATACATCGGATGTCCGGATACATGTTAAAGAAAAAAGTAAGGAAGTATTTTCCCGTGTAAAATAGTATGGTTTCAGTATCTCTTCTCGGTCATTATTATATCTTGAGACATTCCTTGTTTGTTGAAATTGAGTTTTAAATCAAAATTAATTTCCAACAATAAACTGGTTTTTGACTTGAGAAAGCTGAGCGAAGGAGGAAAGTCTCAGAGTTGAGAGCCTTTGTACCTAAAGTAAAGAAGTAGAAGAATAATCTTAGATATCGTTTAATTTAGACACTAGCTCTTTTTCTTCTAGATGCAAGCAAAAGTGAACCCGCGCTCAAAACTAGCCATTTATGGACATCATATGCTCCATGGGCAGAGCTATTAAAAATATTAGGCTTACATAATTTATAATTATGCAAATTGAGTTGGAGATTCTACTCGTATGAGAAATGAGGTAGTTGTAAACTTATTGTTAGTATGAGGGTTAGTTTTGATGGCTGTGTGATGAGCGGGTGATGACTTCTGCTGGGTGGGGGGCCATCATACACACTTTCAACTAAGTCGATACGCAATCATTTACGATCCATTTTATTCACGTTGAGTCTCCGAAAACTGGCGTGAATACAAATATAAAGTATTTCCTTTGTGTAATTAGATGGTTAATATGAAGTAAAATTAATACTCGCTTTTATGAGCTCCTCATTTGCACAGTTTAAGAAAACTTTTTCCATTTTTCATCGTATCTTGGAAAAACTAAATCTCTTATTTCACCTAATTTAAAAAGAATAAAATTTATTTTCTTATTTTTTTCCAATTGCAACTACAATTAATTAAAATCATATTACAAACCTTGGAGACGGTCCCCTATTAAGATGACGCAGACAGAGCCATCTTTAGACGTTCATCCTAATCACTGCTCATAATACTCTTATACTAATGTGCCATTATTACCCACAGGACATTGAGTTCGGACGGGCTTCGATAGAAAATAACAGATATTCCCAGCCCAATACACATCAAGGCAGGGGCGGATTAAGGTCGTTCTTTTGGGGTGCGGCGGATTGCTACTTTCCGGAGGTCTGGGGGGGAATAACTTAAAACCAACCCTCATCTATTTTACCAAGAATTATCCCTCCCCCCCTCCCCCCGCAACCCTGTTATTCCCTACTGTGATAGGGTGGGCCAAATAGAGAGTCTTCAAATTTTTCACACGGCCGACCAATTCAGCTCCAACAGTACGTGGTACTCTGGAACTGTTGATTAGGTTATTATATTTTTCCACAGAATCAAAAAAATAATAAGACAGTCATGAATATGTATTCCATTTATGTTACATGCAAAGGCCGGTCTAACGGCACATAAGGTTCGGTGTGTTGGTTGGAGTAATGGCTTCCCATTCCGAGGACAGAAGATCGATTCTCGGCGGTGTCTTGTTGAAATCCAGATTCCAACTTGGGTACAAATGGAAATAAACATGTACACTTAAGGTGAGCTGTGGATGGTACGGCCTCGGGGTAAGTACGTCGTCGGTTTATATAACGTAGCAGGGAACGGGAAATTGGAGCGCACTGTAGCAGTACGTTGATTGGATGTAATCAGCAACGTATCGAATAATGCCTCTAAAAGCGCAAGATATTAAACGTCTTTGAGGAGATGGAATAAACTTTTACCGTCGGCCGATATGTAACTATTCGGCGGCCGGGAGGGCGTAAATCATTTTATGCTACAGGCAGAAGTTGATTTTTCAGGCGGTTTTATGACATATGCAGCAACCATCATTAGTTGTCCATTGCCCTACTTTTCAAGAATTCATAGTATGTTCAGGATATACGCCTATTATTACCATTGGATATTATTTGCGCGCAACGAATAAAATAATAGAAATTATTTCAAGGGGATAAATTCTGATGAGAAAAAGTTCGCGCTGCTTGCAGCGCTGCTAACTAAGATCTCTTACCCGAAAATTATTCAAAATGTCATAAGAATAAGATCACACGTGTGATTGGAATCTTACGCAACATAATCTTGCATCCCTGCTCCTCTATATGTAAGACAATGTAAGAAGAATCAAACCCCCCTCCAGCCCCCGAAACGTCTTATGAAACGTCCACTCGAATGACGCCTTTCTTGTCTACGGAGTTTCTTCACACGCTAAATATTCCGACATCCTTCTACATCTACATCTACAAAATACCCTGCAAGCCACCTCAGGGGTGTGTGGCAGGGGGTGAGTAATCACCAACATAAATTACACTATATCCTAAAGTTAGTGTAACTACGACTAATTATGCATCAGCATAAATCGCTAATGCTTGTCATGAGGCGAAGCCTCACAAGCATGCAACACTACACTACAGATGTCATCAAAATGGAGAGTGACCTCAATATACATGCATTCTACAACTACACAGATGGACAGGGACTCAAGACCCATGTAGAAAACATGCTAGGCGTGCTGTTAGTATGTACTAGGTAACAGAAAAGGATTCAAGTATTAGGAGTACTACCACTACTACGAGCTACACTACCTAACGACTAACCTAGATAAAATTCTCATGGCAGCTATTATGGTCCCTTATCGTTCGTGGGAAAAATGACATCTTAAATCTATCCGTTCTGCAGTCTAGTTCCCTAATTTTACTCTCATGATCTGATCTACCGTAGTATGTCGGATTTCGTAAAATATTATCAACGTCGTCAGAAAATAGACCGGTTTGGAACTTACATAATAGATTTAGTCTAAATTTTAATCGACGGTCTGAAAGCTTTTCCCATCCCAGTTGCTGCAAAAGGTCAGTAACACTAACGAGATTATCATAACGGCCTTTAACATATCTTGCCGATCTTCGCTGCACGCGTTCTAACTCAGTTTCCAAGCCTATCTCATAAGGATCCCAAATACTGGCGGCATATTCTAAGTGGGGTCTAACGAGGGAGAAGTAGCTGATTTCCCTGACTTTATCGCCGCACTTGCTAAGTACTCTTTTAACAAATCCCAATTTACGATTAGCTTGACCGGTAATTTCTCGGATATGTTTACTCCACGATAGATCATTAGTCAGTTTAACTCCGAGGTACTTAACGGATTCTACGGTCTCTAATTTTATGTTGTTTATGCAATAGCTGTTACAAGGAGCGTTTTTCCGTTTCCAAAAATTCTAGCTAAAGCTAAAGCTACGAATTTCTCTATACATCACTAAAAGCTACGAATTTCTCTATACATCACTGCGTCGTCAGCAAATAATCTAAGCTTACTGTCAACTTTGTCACCGATGTCGTTTATGTACAAAAGGAACAGAAGCGGGCCTATGACACTTCCCTGTGGGACACCCGATGTGACTTTTACTTCATTAGAGATAGCGCCATCTAATACAACCCTTTGCACGCGATTACTTAAGAATTCTCTAATCCAGGAAACTACGTCGTCGTCTAAACCGTAGGATTTTAATTTCATGAGTAGCTTAATGTGGGAAACTTTATCCTTGCGATAAGATGGTTGGAGTGCTTTTTGTTTATGTGCATATATGCGTAAAACTTTGCACACGCGTTCTCATTGGTGATATCTGTGGATGTAAGTGACAAAATTGGATCATACTGATTTGGTTTATCGGCAATACAATGCTATTTCAACACGTAGCCTTGTGGCACATGACATATATTTCGTAATGACACTATTACATGGGTACAGATCGGTACAGATTATCTTATAAACACCAAATAATAAATTTATTATTATTTTAATTGCTTTTATCAAATATCAAGGTGTCACGACGAATCCAATATTCGAAAAAACATATTTAAATATAATTTTGTCGACATTTCGAGTACCGCGCCTAAAACCGAAGTCGTAACATGCTTTGATTAAGACATAACATTTAAAATATAATTCTTGAATCATTTCCATTTCTGCAGGCATGGTGAGTTTCAAAGCATTAACAAAAGCACTAAAATGTAATGTGGCACAAGTTCTTTTTCGTCTTACTTAATAATTATTTAAATTTACACTCAATGACCCACGGTTACCGCTCCAGCCATCTTAATCATGGAGTTATGTTGGCTTTTGCAAATATATGCTGTTAATGCTGATTAAAATGAGATAACATACGCCACAGTGCGTTGAAAGCCGAATTATTAATTTATTGTAATAAAATAATGCAAACTATGCTGTTGTTAACGTGAACTTAAGGTGAACCCCCAGTGTTTCTTGTTCCAGCGAAGTTTTAATGGAACCGATACAATTTGGACACCCTTATATTAACTGATATTAGCCTTCTAAGAGGACTGGTTTCGTTTGTTCATTTGGGTTGTTTTAGAGATTTGTTTTATGAATTCCCATTAATCTAGAATAAGTATGGTTACTAACTATAAGTAAAAAGAAGAAAATGGGTCGTTTACAAAATAATATTTGGTGTACTTATTGTCCTAATCCTCCAGCAATACGACACTTTGGAAATACTAAATTGCCACAAGAGCACGTGCATTCATACCTATCACGCTATTACCTTTCAGGATACGTACAGTAAAAGAACTTAGATATTCTGTTAAGTCTAAGAAAGTGGCTCTCTTTCAATAATTTCCTCCATAGCGCATACATATATTTCGCTTCTACTATTTTCATGCATTGCTTCATACACGCTCTTCTATACTTAAGACTCCTAATATTCTTCCTCTCTAGAGTCTCTTCAGCTACAATCACCCATGACTTCTTCGGTCTACCCCTTCCTCTCACCCCTATCTCTCTTCTATCATAAATCTGTGTGACTATTTATTTCTTGCCCATTGTATTAACATGGCCAAATCAATGAAGCATACTCCTTAACATGCGTCCATTACTGGAGCGCGCAACCCATATTCGTTCATCACCCACTCATCCCTAAACCTATCCCTCCTAATTTTACCGCAAAAACTTCTCAAGTCACTCGTACCTATTGCATTTGGCAGACATTTACGCTCATCCTGGCTTACCCAGGTTTTGAAGCCGTAATATAAAGTCACAAGTAGGAAACTTTTATGTATAAATACCGAGATTATTTCTACCCTAGACACACACTCATTTATTGACATTCTCCCCATTCTACCAACAAATTTCCTGAAATCATTCACACATCTCCAAACTTCCTCATCTACCTTTCAATCTTTCGATAGCATTCGGCCACGAACATAGGCACAAATAAATTATCTTACAATGCTAAAATATGGCGGATTCACATGAGCGTACCAAGTTACGAACATGTCCGTTCACAGCGCAGAGCGAACAGGAGAAGTAAACCACAAAGAAGAGTTGAATAGTGACTGATTGATGATTACTGCGAATGAATTCAGGAGATCCATGAGAATCCAGGGGCCGGCCAGCCAGCCGGCCCTGAGAAGTCCCCCTCCATTAATCTCGGCTCATTTCTTGTCATTCCGACCACCCCGCCCAGCTCTTAGCCGGTGGACTCCATTCACTCATCGCGGATATGCATAGCGGAGGGGATGTATGGAAGGAGATATTCCATTGTAGCAGACGAACCATTCCCCGACGTAAAAACCCGAGAGCATCCCGCTATATCCACGCATTCCCTCTCCCCATTTCACATCACCACATCTCCCAAAGAAACGCGCGCACAAAGACACCGCCCCCACGAACCCTGAAGCATTGTGGATACCGCTCTCCTTTGATTGACTGCATGATCGATTGACTACAATTCCGGATGAGGGAAGAAGACTGACCTCTTCTGTCACTTATGTTCCATTAGTAAACCCAGTATATCTTCGACGAAATTTTTTCTTGTATCACTTATGATGTTCCCGAGCCTCTTCGCTCTGGTGGATACTGAGGGATTAAGACGGATAGGGATTTGGGAGTGGTATTCCGCGTCAAAACATACCTTCCATTCCCATAACATTTCAAACATATTGTGGGCAGGTAAAACATCTATTTCAGGAGCAGTTATCGTTTTTAAAAATTAATATCCATGAAAAGTTTCATAATATATATCGAGTAACATTTATTTTATATTAAATAATTTAATATTGCAAATTGTATATTAATTATTATAAAGGAAAAAAAAACATGGAGTAAGAAACTCCATGGTTTCTTCTTGAAACTTCTCTATACTCCTTGGGAAAAACACTTTGTGTGAGGTTGACTTTAAGCATGTAGGTATATTAAGACAATGAATAAATGGTAGTATTACCTACATGGTCGCTAGTAGTAAGTTATAAGGTTAGATATCACTATAAAGAGAAAAAGAAGCACCCTATGAACACGCAAATTTGATTGAGGAATCATTTTACACATTTGGACTGGCCACGCATGTGAAGACGTCAAGCGAGTAAATAATCAGAGGGCTCTCTGATTTTACTCCTGGGAGTTTTACCTTCCGTTGCATCTCCAGAATGCTCGTTAGTTGTGGAGACAGTATTCAAACGCACAGAAGTATTTATGCTTTTTTATAGCCTTTAAAAGAGCATCCAAAAGTGATAATTTCTATTCCACTCTAAAGCAAACACCTTCCTGGAAAATTTGCTTTCGTGTTTTCCGATTATTTCTCCGTAGACACAAAATGCGGTTTTGGAGCTCTCTCAATGGTCCATTTTTAATCATGTGCGGGATTGCTCAAAGGTAAAGAAAATTAAGCTTTAACCTAAACTAAAACAGATTGGATTCATTCTTAGGTTTCAGAATACCTGGTTTGCAAGAACTAATAGTGAACCGTACGCAATGTCTCAAATACCATTCTCGATCAATCCTACATACTTTGATCTAGAACGCCCACGTAATACCGTTCGCTATAGTATGCAAATCAGCAGTTCATGATCTTACAGTTGACAATTAATTGATGGATTCAAGGGAAGCTTGCAGCTGTTCTCGACAGCAGAACATATCTTAATGACTATCTTACTACTTAATGAATGAGTCTTAAATCATCATTCTAGGGAGAGGAGTGATGATGGAATATTGGTGGTGCTATGGACTCAAGTGTATCTTTTTTCGGCGAAGGCCTAGGCCTAGAAAGGTAAATTATATAATATTAACTAGCTGAAGGTACCCGTTGGACTTCAACGGATGTGAAAAACATTGAATTTATTTTATAAGAAAACCACCAAACCTGAAGAATACTGTCAGCGTGATCATTTGAGGTGTTCGTATCTTATCTTGTTTGCTGTGATCGTTGTAATTCGTTCGTTTTCCATTTCGTGCACGGAGAGTTGAGTGATTGTTTGTCCGCTTTAATACACGGGAAAACCCAATAATGGGCCACGAAGACTCATTACTACTTAATAATTAGCACCTAGGTTGATAGATAGTCACATCGTCACTCAAGTTCTCTTGAGCCGTCTTTTCTGCTTGAATAACAGCTTGAGCACTTACCTTGTGTACATAAATATATTTGCATTGAATGACTTAATTGAGTTCCGCCATTCACCATTGATATGTGCGTTGAGTATCTTAATCAGGATAGGAGAATAGAGTATAATCCAGCGGTTGACGTCAAATGGAGCATTTTCAATAGCAGCGATGTTTATTTGTCCTATGAATCCTTCAATACCCGGACTATGCCTTTGGCATAAAGGGTGGCTATATTCATTGTTTCCTAAATCATAATCATTGGATACAAAATTAAAAATCTATGGTGAACAGTCTTAGTGCACTTGCGAATTTTCATGCACCGATGACGTCCATTGCGCAGAATATCCGTTCTTCTTATGGCTAAGAAGTATGTAGTGACGCAATTATAATTTCCGCCATCTTAAAAAGATTGAAGTTTCGAAACAAATGGCTCAATATATGAACCAAATTTATAGCTGGTTACCCGTCAGTAGGTTTGGTTAGGATGAAATTTGTGCAGTTCTTAGCGTAATCTGAGAAACACCACGCGGAGATTATCATGAGATTGCTGGTAGGCATGTCTTTGAGCATCCAAGGCTAACCTTTGTCGTTTTTCATGCAAGGACTCATTTTCTCGCAAAGAAGACATTCCTCATGCTTTAGAAGATTTATTCGAAAGGTTACCTATCTATTAGGCATGTTTATGGATATATTTTTAAGTCCAAGGAGGGGAAACACAGAGGCAAGTGAGAGACTCGAGTAGACAACTCGATGATTGAGTCAATGTAAGTAAACTGCATTTTAACACGTTTAAGTATATATAAATAACTCGTAAAGTTTATGTGGGAATTGGTCTAAAAAACAGTTCGCAATCGTAATGAGAGGCAGACGGTTCCACTACGTGTAATTCATCTGAATATTAAACGACGCCGTATTTGTTGTAGCAACAGAGGAATTATTAACATTATTATTCGCTGCACGTAAATATTCTTCCACGTTAATGCCTTTATGTGTATCGTTTTATACATAAGTGTTCTCTCGTATGCAGTTCCCTTATGAGAGCTACTTTAAGAATAGACATTGAAGAGTACACCTGTAAATATGCATTAAATTTATCGATTACCCCCGAAGCAATCTACCATGGGGCCCTTGAGACTCAGGGCCCTTCTTATACAAATTTTCTTTCTACGTGCTATCAAGGGCCGGCAGGAAAACTTAAATGCCAGATGCGTGGATATCCTTTGAAATTCAAATATCTGGTTGTCAAGGAAATATGCTATTGTTGAATAAAGAGAAAAATTTCAGATTTTTCAGCAAAAAATATGATATTCAGACAATTACGAAGCGTAAAAGAAAATCGATTGAAAGAATTAGAAACTTCATTTATTCAGTCATCCGATAAAAAAATGCCAGCCCTCTATCTTGAGTGAAAGTAATTTTTAAAAGCAAAAAATGAAACCACTGCACCAAACCCAATGCTTAGCATGGGCCATCAAGGACCACCAAGGGGGGCCTTTGGGGGCCCTGACAGATTTTTAATATAGCCTATGTTTCATCCCGATACATTTTCTAACTACACACAAAATTTCAGCTCAATCGGTTCAGTAGTGTTTGCGTGATTGAGCAACAGACAGACGGACAGACAGACAGACAGACACCATTCAATTTTTATATATTAGTATGAGTATGATATAGCATCAAGATGAATTCGATCCAATACTTGAATCCATCCGATTCTTGGATCCAACGACCAATCACAGGCAAGCAGACGTGTCGAGTGCTTTGAGAGAATACCGGTGTTGGACTTGGATTCTACCAAACTTCAAAAAATTCAAAGGAATTGTGGGAAATATAATGAAGAAAATGCGTTCATGGACTAATGGAAGTAATTTTCCGGAGCTCGTTTAGAATTTTTTGCAAGCAGTATAGTAACTGCACCAAAGCAATTAGTCGTAGTATATTTAGTGTGGGTAGTTCAGCAAATGCCCGTACAGTGCCTCCGCGTAATGAAATCAGCATCGTGTAAACATGCTGAGACATCGAATTCCATTTTAGTTCCAAATTTGGTTCCAAGTTTTGGTGCTGTTCCAGTGCTGACATACCTAAGTGTCGTGTAAAACTGCATTTAGTCTGATAAATATAGACCCATAGAACCCAAAATGAATGCAGTTTATTGTACGTGTATACTGTGTATTTTTGGCTATGTTTCTCGGTGCAATTTTTTTCTCTTCACCAGGAGCTTATATTCCTCCTTGAGATAATGAAAATGGAGGGTCCAGAGGGTTGGTTTGGGGGGGGGGAGGTGAAAAAGGGTAGCAGGGGAAGTGAGTGGGTCATGTTAGGAAGGGGTGCGAAAGAGGGGCAGTGTATACACGTCCCCTCTCACCCCGATGAAACCTCGGAAAGCGAGCTTTTATTTTCCCAGCTATTACGCACAAAATACCCCACCCCTACCCCGCCCACATCCACAGACAATATCCCTAGATCCCACATCCCCAGTCATCAACCACAGGAGATGACTCTCGCCAGTGATTGACTCTCGTTTTCTACTCGTCCTGGCGAAAAGTAACATTTTTTACATACCCTAACTCATTTTTGCCCGAATTATTTTTTTTGCTATAAATTTAATTTTTAAATTTTTTTTTGTTATTTTTACTTATTTTAAGTACATAAATCATATTGACATGACATTTACACCCTTAAAAACTAAAGTAATCTAATAAAATACATACAATCGGTTTCGATTATTACACCATCATCAGGTAAACTTATAACTAAGTTATAAGTTTACCAGATGATGGTGTAATAACTGAAACTCGTATATATTTTATATAATACATAGGTGGAAAACAGAAAGTTGTGTTCTTCTATTAACACTAGAGGACGGTTCAAATTTAATGTTATAACATGGCATAAGGGCAAAATATACATAAGTTAACAAATCACGATCACCCACAATGCCATACGTCAACTAAGTTGAACTGATTCAAAAACTCCTATTGTTGCTTAAGTTAGCAAATAAGGAATTCCTTCCTAAATTACCTAAAACGAAAACCTACCTCCCCCTGAAAATATATTTTAAAACTTTTTCCCAAGTATTAGGTGCCGACTGTAGCGCTATTTCTATTGAACTACGGTATTTTGGCGTCGGCTCCTGTAGCGGTGGGTTTAAGTCCTCACCTGCTATCCTAGGGTCGCGGGTTTAAGTCACGCCTGGGTGGATTTTTCACCTCCCAGGTTTTGCGTGCTCGTCCTTAAATACATGGTATGTTATAATACTCAATGTAAAAGGCCTTTTTGGCTGTTTTCGCGGAAGTAGAAAATAAATCATTAAATAATTTTCTAATAATTAAAAAGATAAGATGAATTGGTGCCCACAGTTCAATATACATTTCGATTCCCCAGAAGTATTTGCTTCTTATAAGCAGTCTAAATAAATTTCACCTAAAAATATTATTTTACCCATGTTTCACCTAACGTTTCATTTAGCAGCATGCAGCTTCAAGTTATAGAAATGTAACGTGGATAGGTAAAAATTTCTTGTTCAAGTAATGTAGAGGAACATTGAAGTAATTTTACCGTGGGATCCACCTCAGACCATAACTTACTCAAGGTTCTAATTGGAGCTTAATTTTTTTTCAACATAATTTTTTTCATAAAAGCAGAATTCTCTCAACAGGGGAGAAGTTCTGAATCAAGCGTCACTTTCATCCTTTCGTTGTAAAGGCTTGAAATAGTTATGTATCGCGATTGAGAAATTGAATACTTAACATTTTTCCAGAATTGAAAGAGAACTTCGATTTAACGTGCTTCGTTGGTTAATGTCATTTCACACTTAAGGTCCGCCACTTGCAGACAGGGGCAATAGCACTCGGACGAATGGGAGGATTACCCCTCCGAATTGCAGTCGAGCCCAACGATACTTAACTTCGGTGACTGATCGGGAACCGGTGTTTCCATCGTGGCAGGACGTCGCCCAATCATTTCCTATTTGTATCTTAAACATTTTCTTCCCTCTTTGAGATGGATTGACTCAGGTTTCCCCCTACGATAAATTCTACATATTTACCTATAGCTTAAATACTACGGAAGAGCATTTTGTTAATCTTCAGCAGATAATTTCCTTTATAAAATCGAAATATCCACCAGCGGAAGTTAAAAAAAATAACCCAGCAGCTCGCGAGAAAACCATCCACTAAATGAACGCTCATATTTGGCCCGCAAGGAAGTTTTCTCGCTTGAAAATTACTGATTATTTATTGCATAAAAAAATATAAGGAGATATCAACAAAAATGTGCACTATGTGCAGGGTTCTTAATACAATAAAGCATAATTAACAAATCATTGAATCAATCAGAATAAGAAGACATGAACTGTGTAATTAATTAGATAGTCAATGAGGGCAAATTCCGCTAATTTCCTCATGAAGTGTTGGTGGAATGCTCCTTAACATGCTTCGTACGTGTCTCTCTGGTGATGAATGGTAAAATCAAAAGGATTAATACGATCTATTCTTAGCCGTTATCCACTAAGCTGTGATTTATCACCCACCGCGCTTCCTCCGGAATACATATCTGCGCACGGCTAAGCCATGAGATAATACAGAATAGCGCTCGGAGGCATAATGATCATTTCCAGGTCAAAGAAAATTGAATCAATAGTCCGACGAGTCGAGACTTTGACATTGATCCAAGGGGGGGGGAGAGGTTGCCACCTCGCCTCTTTTCTCGCGAACCCTCGACGCTAATTGGCTGCCAGGTGCCCGGGTCTCCACCCCCCCCCTTTCCAGGGACTACTCCCATTATTCTATTAGTACTCGTCCGCCCACTCGACAGTGAGGGCACTGAAGTGATCAGAAATTTACCGTCTCTATCCCATCCCCTCATTATCAACGCCATCTATGAAGCGCTGGATTCACTCAGACGTTTGAGGTCGCGGCAAAAGATGTCTCTAGCGCTGCATCGAGCCATTTTCCTCCGAGTTCCATCTCCCCCCGCGGGAGTCTCAGGGGTCTTTCAAAATTCCCCTACCCGACTGCTGAGTTCTAGAAAGGCTTTGCAGGGTTGTGGGAGGGGAACAGAGAATCCCCTTTCATAACTAATGCACAGGAGTTAGACTGGCGTGTCTTTGCTATTGTTCCAAAGACCCGCCTCGACTTAGTCGTTGAGTCCCTTTCTCCGGGTTTAGAGCAGTGCTTGTGATTCCTCGTGAATGACTGAATATTTCATCTCTCTTTGCTCTTCAGTGGCATTTTTGAGTAGAATTAATTCAAATAGCTTCGGAGATGTCGTTTCATAGAAAGCCCAATCGCAGTTATGTAGCTTAGCGCCAGAAAGTCTTTGCCAAGGTCTGACGCTCATGTTTCAGTCATTCGCTCGCGCATAACTGATTCCACGAAAACTGTGGTTAAAAAATTTCATCCGACCTGATGGCATTTCAGTCGGACCACTTAATACGTGCAAGCAAAAACTTGAAATGAGCAGTCACATCGCCGTCATGGGACAATTAATAGGCTCATCGTAGAAAAATGGGAAATTCTGGCAACTGATAGGGGTATTTATTTATATTCGTTCCTATTACAACATCATATCAAATTTATCGCAATGAATATTTTTAAAATATCATGTCAGGTGTTCCATCGTTATGTTAGGATCTAACGCAACGTATAATTTTAACTTGTATTCAGCAAACTACTTCAACTTCATTGGAGTGGAAGGTTTAGTTTACTTACATGTTAAGTGAATTAACCCTACTTATACTGGTAATTAAACATATATTGTGACTTCTCTACAACTGCTGAAATAGTAGAATATCAAATTCAATCTCATAAAAAATAATGAGATGACCACTTCCTGGGAAAGGTCTATAATATTTAATTTCCCAAATAGCTTAATAAACTAAAGAGCTATTTCATGACCACCATCCAAGCCTAAAAGTTGATAAATGACGCTCTTGATGACTCATCCTTTTTAAAATTTTAGATATGGCTAGAAATTTCTCACAATGATATATTGGCGACTGAAACACGTAAATTCATTGTGCAGGGGTCAATAATTAAGTAAGCATATCATGGAAATCACTATTTACCGACTACAACAAATATGCTCATAATTAAAAAAAAAAGGTTAACTTTCGTGCATTCCGTTACTTGAACGATCTAATACGGAAAAGGAAGCAAAAATACACATTTTTACAATAACTTATAAGCACAGCATAATACAAAGGCACGAAGGTGAAATAATGCATCATATTTGCTTAATATCATATTTTCAGGTCAATAATGTTGGTAATGTTTCCTTCCGTGCATATTTGGAAAGACATTGTGTTAGCAACGACGACGAGATGAAAAAAATAGTTAGAAAGTATGCATTTATTAACATGAGAGAAATAATGACAGCTCTGAGCAAATATGTGAAGAAAAGTTAAGAGTAAACGTAGATGTGGAGCGAAGCGCAGTTTCGCATGAAATACGAAAGAAGACATTTGAGGACAGATTGGAGGCGTCGAAAGCATGAAAAAAAAATTGGATGCACACAAGGGAAAATAAATAGGTGTGTTAATTCGAACCATTGGACACGTGAAATAACTGCTGTTGACGATTAAACGGACATAATTAGGATGACTCAACGAATAATAAAAAACAATGATGATAATAGCAATAATATCATCATCCATTTGTTGCCAAAGAATGAAAACGTTTGATAGTATTTCTTGAAATTACAGAAAAAATGCGGACTCAAACCCGCGGTCATAAACGTCGTGGAGTCAACCCCACTTTCATGGAGACCTTAGCACAGTGAAGTCGAAGACCGTTTTTTAAGATAGAATGTGGGAAGGCTGGGAGGAGGGGAGAAAAGATAGGAAACTTTTAAGTGGTATTGGGCGCTAGAAAGTACGCCGAGGTCATCATTGTTTAAATTGAAATTTTTGAGTAAACCTTTTAACTAACGCTAATTAATTAACGTGTGATGTTACTTACAAAAGATTTATGCAGGTAAACGCCATAGAGCAAATTCGCAAACAATATAAATATGCTCGCAGGTATGCGGTACTACAGAAGAAGATTCCTCATGAAAGAGATATGTGAAAACTTAATTGATTATATACTTCATATTAATAAATAAATACTGAATGGACGATATAACTATATTTAACAATAATTATTATCAAATCTACCATAAAAGTAATCTGCGAGAGAGGTTGTAAATTTAAGACTTCGGAAACAGCCATGCGATTTCTTCGCATCGCAGGAATTCAAAACTCTTCTTGTTTAGCTTTTATTTGGAATCAATGGCTAACACACTATTGCGACAGTATCGATTAAAGCCTTCAAGAGAATAATTAAAAACGTTAATAATTAAACGTCTTCTAAAACAGACGAAGAGTAATCAGAAGTATCATCTTCGGCCTTATCCGGTCCGGACGTTGGCTATCATAATGGGACTGTCTGATTTAATGTATACACATCTGAGGAGTTCCAATGATTTTGCTCCATACCATTTTCGCAATTTGGCAACTCGGGAAAAAAATCTTCTAATAGGGTCTTGCCTTCCTTCAGCCTTCACTTGGATAGAAAACTGAAGTAGTCGATAATTACCCCCGTGTCTAATTTTAGATCCAATATATTGTGGTTTACGATGTGAAATCGTCAACATGAGTGCTCTTCATTCGTCACGTGATTCACCCTAGAGTTCCTTGAATTGTGGTATTAAGGTTTCTGGTTCTGCGATTAAATTATTTAATCGCAGAACCAGAAACCTTAATACCATAAACATGAGCTGCGACAATCTACAAAAAAGTTCCATGAATTGTGTCCGCAGAGATACATTTTAAAGGCATGAATCTTTTTCTCCATGGCCTCTGTCAGAGTTCAGGCCTCTACCCTGTACAGTAAGGTCAAAAAGACATAGTATTGACGGACGCACCCTTTAAATGACAAAACTTATATCTCTCCCAGAAAACTGATATTACGTAGATGCAAAGGTCTCTCTGGCTTTTTCGATTGGTTTCAATTGATTTTTCGGATTATGATCTCAGTCCTCGTTGATGTTGCAGTCTAGGGATGGGCAAAAAATACCGGTATACGGTAGGACCGAAACTAATTTTTTTAATCCGGTAGTACCGGTACCGGTACTAAAAATACCGGTATTTAGACAGCACTGCAATCTTGCGTCAACTAACGGAACTAACTACGAAAATTTACTAACTACAGTAAATTTTCAAATATTCTCGTTTTATGTGTCTTTTTTATTTACGTAACCGTGAAGTTGAGATATGTTTGTTACCATTATTGATATTATAGGTAAGTATAAATTTTGGACGCATACCAAACACCAGACAATCGATGACATTGAAGGGTATAAATGCAAATATTTATTCCCACAAGTTAAACGATAGTGCGACCGCAAGGATTTATCACTATAACTGGGGATTTAACCTGACCACAAAATTAAAACAATACCGATCGTTCTTCATGTGATTTAAAATCATTCAAACAAAAAGCGACGAGCGCAAACATACAGCGTAAAATAAAAAGAATTTTCTGAATAGCCAATGTACATTCCCGACGAATGTTCATTAAAAATGCCGATGGATGGAGATTTATGTATATCTCTTTGGACTGATATTCTAATTTACCGGAAAATTAGGGTATGTTAATTTGTAATTAATAAAAATATTTAATGAATCATATAAATACCAGTATACCGGTATTTTTTCGTCGGTACTACCGGGCGATTGTATTATTGCTTTTTAATACTCATTAAAAAAAACCGGTACTTCTTTTAGTACTGCCGATCCCTATTGCAGTTAAACAGAAGAATCAGTAGTAGGTATAGATAATGGATTTCCGTGTTATTCTCAGCGTGAATTGGCGCCAAACACACGCCGAGGATAACCCATAAATCCATCATCTATCACATGAAGCACCGCGGAAACGTGAGAGGTAAGTAGTAGTACTTCTGTTTAACGTGCATCGACTGTTTATGCCGTTTTGTAGTTACCATCAGCCACTGGAAGTCATAGCAACGACATCTGGGACGAATTGTACGATCATCTATCCTCATTTGAGTCGAGTACAACGTAACTAGAGTGATTGAGAGGAAACCGGTGTCGTGTCAGGCCTCTGCCCCATGATGAAAAAACTGTACTATGTAAGCATGCAGATAATTTACATTTCAGATGAAAACATATAGCTAACTATAGATTTTTATTTAAATTTCTTTCAATCTTCTCAATGATTGTCGGTATAATACAAAGAAATCATATGCAGAGGTATGAATGCAAGATATGAATGCAAGCAAAGTGTATCCAAGGAAAAACGTCACGTTTAAATATCAAGCAGAGTTAGATTAGATCATTCAACTCATTTAATCCCGTAAAACTATCAACCTATCCCACCATAAAGGTCTTTTGATATCAAAAACTAAAATTTATTCAGGTTTTTACCGGGAATTTCTAGGAAATTCATTTTCTAGGAATGCTTTTATGTGGCATCACAGAGTAAAGAATGTATTCTTTCAAGGTACACCCTTATTTCGTATATAATTATTACGTGTCAATAAATCCTTTTAGTACACGATTTCCTAAAATAATAGTTCATGTTCATTGGATAGAAAATATCAGTCAATCGATTCCTGGAAAATATTCGCATCGTATTAAAAAATAGGATCAAAGAACAAATCAACTGAAACACCTTAACAGCGCCGAAAATTTTCACTGATATCCAACTCCGAAATGAATTGCTTGAGTATTTCCATTCAGATGTTTAAAGGCCTGATTACTTTTTTCTCACGAGGTTGAAGTCCAGCGTATGCGTGATGTCACGGTAGAAAACACACATACAGCAAAATACATTCATGCACACTTATGTGGAGAGTGTTTTCATTGTCTTGGCACAATCCTCGTTTTTAGGAATTCAAAAACGCTAATTCACACGAGGCTCTCTCGACACATTTCGAGAACACGCTGTGTTCCAGAATGAACGAATTGAAAGAAAGAGAAATATTAATAAAGTACAAAAAAAGTCGTCTGAGCCTACGTTTCGGACGAATGCCTAGATTGTTCGAGACGGCCGAACAGACCGTGTTTATATTTTTATATTTTTTTTGGAAGAGGGGGAAGTAATTAATACAGGAGATCGAAAGAAGTGAGAGAATAGAGAAATGATGACATATTGCACACGGAGGAGCAGAATGGTCGCCATTGTAATGACAGAACTACTCGGCTGTTTGCACTCAACCCAACGGTATATATTTAGCGGGACAACAGCAGAGAATACGAAAAAAAGGGAGGGGAATGTGTTGGTGGTATTTAAAGGAGAGGAATAATTTATATATACAATGACAATACATGTCTAATAGGTGGTTGGTGGGGTGACGATAATGCAAAAAAAGAATAAAACTGAATCAAGTGAAAAAATGAAGGGACCAAGAAGAATTCGAACAAAAGCAAGGAGTGCAATATCGATTCGCTGCTGTTTCTTGCGATAATTAAGTTGTGCGGTATTGACAAAAAATATTTTTTTATGTGTTTTGTTTTTCTTACGAATCCCACACTATCCCTACACATCCCTTCCTCCCGTACTTCCCTGAATTCTATTTTCATTTGATTCAGTGTCCATCCTATTGACCTCCAATTATTCAAATGAGTTTCATCGAGTTAAGGTTTGAAATTAAAAAAAAACCCTGCTATAATTTACCAACGTTTCGGCAAGTAATGCATACACCTTTAGGGCTTTAAACTATAATAGTAAAGTGAAGAACGAAAGCAATGTCACCTACATAATAGATATACCTACATCATATGAATCTCCACAACTTAATTACCTTAGAAAAAATCAATTAAGAAATTCAACATCATAATTATACATTCCCTGGTTTTTTCTCGGAAAGATAATATACTTATACAAAAAACCCGTAATTATTAGCACCATTATGTATCACGGACTTGATTGTAATGTAGTACATAATGGTGCTAATAATTAATGTTTTTTTTATATTTCCTCTTTCCGAGACAAAACCAGAAAATGTACACTGTGAAGCTGAATTTCTAAATGAATTTATTCTGAGGTAATAATGTTGTTGAGATTTATATGATGTAAGTATATATGTATATATATTATACAACTTGTGTTACTGTTGACCTTCATTGTATTAACGAACAGTTAAAATAGCTTTGTAAGCTCCACAAAAAATGTTACTGGTACATTCCAATATATTATACATTATGTACCAATAAACATTTTTGTGGAGCTGACAAAGTTATTGTTACTGTTCATTAGGCAGTGGTTCCACCAAGTAACACCCGAAGGTATTGAGTTTATCTTAATAGTATTGTTTTAAGACCTGAAGATGGAATAAATTATGTTCGTAAACGCTGGAAAAGAATTGCTGGTTTTTCTGATTCGTGACCTTACCCTAAACAGAGAATTTGGTCACGTAAAACCGGAGTGGAGAGAAATATGGATGACTCAATGCCATAGACTTAAGTACCATCGCGGCTCACCAGCACAAAAATTAGAATGGATTGCATTCCATTCTATTGAAAAAATAACAAACAGCCTTACTGCACCTGCAAGTGCTACCACCATCGAGGTTTTTGAAAGCTGCTTTCTTTTTAAATTTTTTGTTGACTTTATCGTTCATTTTCTGAAACATAGGAAAACGGCGCTTGGTCACCTGTGGTACTGAGCCACCCGTACTTTAGCAATGCTTAACACTTTAACGCCTGGAGTTATTATATGATCATGGTAAACATTTCTTGTTCTAAATTTCCCCACTTATCGCATTTTTCAAATTTACGAAATGCGACTTTTGTAACAATACCCAAATATATTTTTTCATCTGAAGGCCCAAATACTAGGTCAGCTCAATCGAATATTATTTACAATATGGCCTTCTCAGTGTGATGGAATGGAAAAAAATTCCTAATGTGATTGGTTAAAAATGGCCTTTGTCAATAATCATTCACTGAATAAATATGATTGTATTTACTTCCATTCCAATTCCGCCCCACGGTGGAGCTAGTTTTCTACCCTCAGTTATGATTAGTGGCAGTGTAAAATTGCATTAAGTAAAAACTAAGCTGGATCGAAATTCGGACTCAAAATTGGAAACAATTGCGCTCGTGAAATCGTGCGATTCCTATGTCACGCGATACAATATTTAGAAAAGGCCATGAGGAGTAAGAGGAAAATTCAGAGCAATTTGTGCCATAGGCTTCGGAAGCAGTGGTGTGAGAGAAGAGAGAATAAAAGAGGTGGGAGTGAGACATGGGCATAACGTATAAGCGCAGTTGGAGAGTGTTTCTTCATGACTGCCTCCACAGAGGGAGGCCATCAGAGTGTGAAGAAGTGCGGACGATTTAAAATCCAGAAGGCATAGAAGGGGGAAGAGTTTCAGAGGGAGGAGGGGATTGTAAAAGGGTTTTGAGTAGGGTGGCATAGCGTTCGAAACTTTTTAAGGCGAGGAGATGGGGGGGGGAGGGGAGAGTCAGGGGGTACAAGTGCCGTGAGGGTTGGTTTAGAAGAAGGAGTAGTTAGTTCGAGTAGGAGGGAGATGGGGGGGTACCACAAGGATCAGTGGCGTGTCCTGAGCGATGAGAAGAGGAGGAGGGTAGGAAAGGGGAGAATGATGCTTTTTTTAATGGATATGGTTCTGGGGTAGGGAAACCGGAGTGACGATGTGGAAATTTTATTAGTTCCCCCGAGCGATGAGTACTCCTTGTTTTTCTTCTCGGATGACTGTCTGCTTAACATTTATGCGCGCTTTAGCATTATGGCTGCGGGAATGGACGAATCATCCCTACGTCCATAAGCGAGAGTGAATTTCATTGTGAGCGCTGTATACCTAAAGAAAGGAGACTGAGGAGGTGGATTGTGCTTTCAGCGCTTTCAACATCGGGTACACTTGGCAAGCGACAATGCCACGGATGGTTGAAAACCATACGGGGCGATGTCTCACCACCAATTAAATTCCAATGCACCAATGTATCACGCCAGACAAACCAATCTCCTCTGGACGGTTTTGAAGATTGGAGTGGCTAATTGTTAAACGGTTCGTAAACGATTTTTCATTACAAAATCTTCACTGTCATTGCTAAAGCTCTAGTAAGTAACTAACTAACTAGCTCTAGTATTTTTACAATGGTCGTTTGCTCAAAACTTATCTACAACTAGTGTTAATTTGCACTTTGATGTAATAAGAATAAGGGGAAAAAATGAAGTACGAACGTTAGCCCGTGAACAGTATATTTAAACAATTAATTTCGAAAATACTACATCGTTCTACGAGTAGCTTTGCCCGAATAACTGAATAGCCATGCATTATCTACCTAACATACCTAATCTGAACACCAGCACGACGAAAGTCTCTGATATTAGAAAGTATTTGATACACTGTGTAGCAGTAGTGCATTTTAATTCTACACTATAGGTAAACAGTATCGGGGACACTTAACCAACGACAATGCGCCGGAAGGTTCAGTACCGTTCGGAGCGACGCCATACCACCAATTAAATGCAAATGTACGAGACAAACCAAGCTGTGCCGGACTGTTTTCAATATTGGTGTGACTAATTGTTAAAACGTTAATCGATTGTTTTGTCTAAGAAAAAAAGTACCTGCTCTCTAAAGCTTTTGTGACACCGACGCGTCATAACACTCAGAAATCACAATTGAATTCCGTACCATTTGTGCAAAGAATTAATTTCCCCAAATGATTCACAATTATAGCTATCTCTGCAGAACTGTTATTATTCAGTCTAACATTTTTTGCAGTAATTTGATAAACTCGACAAGTAATACGAACTCTGAATGATACAAATTTTGCGTTATGACACACCACAACCCTAGCGCCAAAAAATACTTGTGAATTGTTTTTTTCAAACGGTACCGCACTTGTTTAGCGCATTGAAATTTGAGGGAAATGCTCTTTCAGCAATATGTTCCTCGGAATTCACTATCACTGGAATATAACAGGAACCAGTAACAATTGAAATAGACAGCGCACATACTTTAAAATTGGTCCGATGAAATAACGGCACATTGATTTATAATGACTAGAGTACAAGGCCCTAATAATTAGGTAAATAGTACACCATAAATATCTTAGCAAAAATGCATATTAAAAAATTCTAGACTGCGTTACCAAAGTGCCTTTATAATTACTTATTGGATAGCTATCAAAATGATATTTGTCAAGAATACTGGCTTTCAGACAAAAACTTGCCTAAAACAGTTTCTCTTTTCTTTTTCGATTTGCTATATAAAACATGCCTCATTGAAAAAGACCAGGTTTTTTCCCGGTGGAACTTCAGTAAGAATTCTTCTCCGGCTTTGCTTTGAGGTAATTTCTCCTTCCCCACCGATGATTTGACAAGCGATGAGGCGCTGAGGATGATGGTAATTTAAACGTCAACGGAGATGAAGATATCAGGTAATCATAAGGAAAACCTGAGAGAAAATCTTTCACTTTTATAATATGAACAAAAAAATTGATGTATAAAGGATTGTTCTGTCATTTGAGACTACCCGCGCCTGGATTAAAAAACGCAAAAATTTATTTTTGATGGAATTAATATGAAATTATAATGTCAAGAATTTATTTTATCATGGATTCTATCTGTTGATACTGAGGCAAATATTAATTATCATTCGATTAATAGTCACATAAATTTTAACTTGATAAAACACCCTTGTTAATAACATATATAGTTTGCTTGCTTAATAATGAGTTGCTACTTTTTTCACTTTCACCGCAGAATATCAACCGATACTTACTTTGAAAGGACAACCTGGAAGAAATAGAGAGGGCATCCTTAGGACCGGTTTTACAATGCCCGGTTGAGGATAACATAAAACTGACTAACATAAACTTTTTGTTAACTTGAAGGCAAGTTAGAGTTTGGGTTTCCCTTATGAGATCTGTCGGTGGGCTAGTTCACGTATGCGCTTTCGATGGAAGAGCGTTTAATCTTTGATTTTCATAAGGAGAAAATATTCAACTAGAGATTATAAAAAAGGGCATTTGTGTGTTGAAAAGTATTTACAACTACGCTCCAAAGTAATATCAATAATTTTACTCGAAAGCTTAATTCAACGGCACCGTATAGTTGACTGCGCCGAAAGAATGAATATAAGATATCGAAGAGGTATTCCATCTGGGTATCCTGCAGACTACATCGTGCAAAATGGTTTTCCCGAGTTCTCGTCATTGGTCCGGTCTTATTTAAAGGGAAATGAAAACGCTCGCGTCTGGCTTGTGTAATGACAAGCTCGAGTCAAACTCTAAAGCTCTCTTCTCTCCTTTCCTTTCCTTTTCACTTATTCTGCTCTCACGCCAAAAAAGGCGTCGGAATCTACGGAAATGGCATCTTAAGAGGCTTGACCTCCGTTAAAGAACAAACGATCTCATTTTCCTCTCAAAAGGCAGACAATTAACAGGCCTGAAAAGAAACGGAAGTCAAAAGAAGAAAAAAAATGTTTATCAAGGAAGGAAGCAGAAAGGAAAGGGCACCATGGTTTCGCCAGGGACTAAAGGAGTAGGCAAAGTGGTTTTGCTCTCTCCTCTCTCTCTCTCTCTCTCTTACCCTTACACCACCATACCCTTGTGAAGATCTTTTAAGCTAAAAAGAAGGAAAAATATCTCCGAGAGGGAAGACTCCCGATTGCTTTCAAGTGGTCTCTCTCGAGTGGACCTCCCCGGCTGCTCCACGCGTCAAGTGGTCTTTGACGCTGTTTTTTTATATAAAGGGGGAGTCCCGCAGAGGCTTCGATGGGCCCGGAGGACTTCCGAAACGCTTAGGGGAAGGAAGGCGGGAAGGGCAGTGCACTGGCGTGGAATATTAAGGGGCGAGTTGTTCGGCCACAGACACCGTGGGAGACTTCGGACCCCCGCGGGCACACGCGTCCCTAGCTCGCCGCGGGGCGCCTTTGCGGACCACTCTTGATCTCCCCGATTTCTTGCTGTAATTTGGTCCACCCCCACACAAATCTCCGTTTCATCGGGCTTTGCGCATCCCTTCCGGTCCAGCTGTTACGGATCGAACGGCACGTGATTAGGATGACGCGCCTAAACATTGCGTGGACCACAATTAACACGCATTGATTGGGACCAGAACGAATAGTGGTAGGCCAGCGTTTGCATTACTGCATAAATACATTAGTTTTACGCCTCAAAGCCATCTTAGAATTGAAATTTATGTGATTCGTTTCAACTTGATGCAAAATTTTTGCACCAGATTACAATTGGCTCCATTTCAAAATCTCGACGTGAAATGGTCAAACTAAAATGACCTAAGCCTATACTTGGGTCTTATCTAAAATTTCTAGCGGGTCTCAGATGATTGCTTTTCAAGCCAATTTTATTTAACTGATGGGCAATGAAAAAATAACCCTAAGATTAAAGTCATAAGATATATCAGATTCATCCAGAATGTTTTATATATACTCCTCTACAGCAACTTACCACAAAGGAAGCTACCACAGTGGAGTTCAATAAGGGAAAAGTTGATAAATGCCTATTAACCGTAACTACTTACTAATAACTATTAGTAATTAATTACAGTGTTCTCATTTTTCTCACATTTGCCGTATGAGGAACGAAGCTTTCACTGAAAATTAGTTTTTAGGTTGAGAATTAAATTATCCCATTCCAATTTCCCGTCTTCCTAAGAGAAATTAAATAATGAATTCAGTCGCTGGTAGTAGATAAATAAATAACACGTATGAGTGCATGTAATACTAAAAGCTAGGAAATTGATAAGAACTATGACGATGCAATTTTCCTCTGATAAATGTTTTAATCAACCCGGGTTTCGATGCACTGCATCATCATCAGGTGATGATGATGCATGCATCGAAACCCGGGTCATTTAAAAATTTTTATCTGTGGAAAATTGCATCGTCATAGTTCTTATTATGTTAATATTCCACAACACCTCGTCTGATTCCTCCCTTTTTGTGGATAGGAAATTGAAGTGCACATTCAGGTAGGTAATGCATTTTACTCAAGAATAATTTTCAAATGAGCGTTGAATCACTGTAAAATTTACCATACGTACTAATTACAATTTGGGAAATCCAAATCTATTGCTGTGACAGATGGTTGCTCTTCAATTAGCGAAACCAATATATCCACGCCTTTAATTAATCATAGTAAAAGGAATGAAAAACATTAATTAGGGACTAAAAGGACGTAAAACTTTAGCGGATCATCTTTCATCAGCTTACTTCGTCACCGGTGGTGACGTGAACATACCTACGAGTTTCAATATTGGAACGTGAATAAAACCAATCGTTTGACCTATGACTGCGACCCTAACCCTTCGATTAGAAATGACTTATGCGATAGCCACCAGCCTAAACTAGTAGTTAATAAGAAAGCCAAATCATATACCTGTCAAATAGAAGGTCTTCAATTCACGAGACCAATAACTTTTCACGATGATGATGTGAACTTACCTTTGAGTTAAAATACTGGAATGCTTAGGAAACCAATCATTTGACCTATGACGGCGACCCTAACCCTTTGATTAGGAATGACTTATGCGATACCCACTAGTCTTCCTCCCCCTTGTATCCACTCCTTCCCCCTAGGGGGAGCTCCTGCACGCTTGGCGTTGTGGACCCCTTTTCTTCCCCCTTTTCCCCCACAGAAACTCACAGCACACCAATTTCGTCCCTCACACTCAAATCAATTGCGGTTGAGCGGGCAGAGATAGTGCAGCGACGAGGAATAACGATCTTACGTGCCGTGAAAAGGGGTACACATGATAGGTCTCGTGTGGAGAGGAGAAGGTAAGGGCTCGGAGGAGTCAGAACCCTCTGGAGGAGGAGGAGGGTCCTTTTCGAGGAGGGCCTCGAAAGGAGAGAAGGGCCCTCGAGAAACCCTTCGGCGGCAACTGGCGGCGGCGCTCCGCAAATCTTTTCGCTTTAAGCGGGCCCTCTTGACTGGAGGAAACGGGTTCCCCATTAGATTATAGGAGTGGCGTGACGAGAGGGGAAGGGATAGGGGGGGGGGGGCTATTAAACTGGGGTCGTGGGGGTATTCCGCAATGATCTCCCGTGTGAAAACTCACTTATAGGCCACAAATGAACCACTGAAACTGACTGACTGGTTTCTCGTTTTGGCAAGCTTTCAAACCATTACGCTCTCTCACATTGCACTGACGGAGTTCGCGTTTTAAAAGGCAAGAAATAATTTCCGGCTGAGCACCAAGACATGATCGTGGTTATAATTGGTAAATATCTACATCTACACTCTATCCTGCGAGCCGCCGCAGAGACGTGTGGTAGGGGCTATTAGGACACCAGCCATGAAAGGGGGGAATAGGGAAAAGGAGGGGGGAGAAAACAGAGGTAAATTGTATTTTAAAGATGTGTCTTTCGTTAGTATCACGCATGGTTTTCGTCATAATCACTAATGGTGCGAGTAAGAAATGAATTTTTGTATCAATCAGTTCGGCAGCGGATCTATCTAAATGCGTCGCTTCTATCAGTTCTAGAGATATAGTGCGGGGTCAAAATAATATCCTACGTGACGTACTGAAACTCGCCACGTCTGAATTTTTCAAGTAATCCAAGGCTAGCGTTTAACCTCGGGAGTCTTTAACGGCTCCCAACCCCACCAATTCCTTCCAAAATCTGTTTAACACTTTTTGTTTGCTCATAGCACTTTTTGACGAAGCGACCTGCTTTCCTTTGTATTTTATTTACTTTGTGAATTAAAACTCCTTCTGCGCAAAGATGTAACTTCTATAGTTTTATGCTCTCAACTTAAAGTTCTTGTCCCAAGGTATTTTTTTCGTAAACATCATCAACGCGTGTGTCTTAATGCCATCCGGGTACGAAAAATTCAATTAATTTGGTGCTAATCTACTGACCGCCTGAAAGAGAATTAGGTTAGCGGTGGCTTCCATAGTGCTATTTTTACAAAAAAAGAGCTAAGAGATTTCTGCAAAATCAACGAGCCTAAGTATAGTAACTACACGGAAATAATAAGAGGTTGACTTACCCAAAAAATGAATTGCGTGAACAAATATACTGATCCACAAATATGCGCATAGAAATGTCAGCGTAGTAGTTTCAGTGTAATATAACGTAGAAGTTTCATAATTTATTGATTTGATTTGAGTAGCTGATTTAAAGACAGATGTTATCAGAAAATAATCAGGGGTATCCCCATAGAGGACATGTTATCCTTTAGCAGGGCGACTGGACTTTATGGGTGAATTCAAGCATGGTGGTTGGCACAATGGACCATTAGGTCTAAGTGTCTTAGCTCCTCCTTGGAGGAACTCCACCTTACTTCTATTCTATTCTATTCTATCATAAAATAATGCTGCTTCTGCCATGCAATGAAATAATATCGTCAAGTCGGTCAAATGCACAGTGCTCATAAAACTTACCTCCTTCTCTTATTGCAATTGATGGTAGAAACGAAGGACTTCTATACATTTTCTTCTCAAGTAGCTGCTAGACCCGAGCAGCGATCCGAGCGAGCGAGCATAAAAATAGTACAGCCTCAATTATGAAATCAAGTCGATCCGCGAGTATTGATAGCGATCGCGCTTGTTAGCCAGCACGCTGGTTCACTATCACATGGTAATCGAAAGCTATCATACTGGCAAGCATCCTCGAACTACAAGTATCACTAAGATAAGTATCGTTAGTACTGCCTCAAACTTGTGCGGAATCAATTATCCTGTGATGCAGTCTTTCAGCTCAGCATACTTCCTACTTCTCTTCCCTCTGTCTAATGTGTCTATCCTTTTCCTCCTCTTCCCTGATTTACAGCGTTCAGACTATCGTCTTCTTATTCTGGTATTTATAATTTCTTTGCCTCTACATAGAAAAAACAGGATGATGTCTATGACAAAAACTGATTTCATACACGGAATTGAAAGGAAAAATTAAAAGCAAAAATATTCGTAACCGGAGGTCAAAATAGCAAGCAACACTTGGCTGATGATGCAGAAATTCTGGTAGATAATAGAGAAAATATGATGAGAATGCTTAACTGAATGGAAAAAGCCATGAAGAAACACAATCTCAGCATATAAATAGAACTAAAACCATGATTTGTAAAAGAGATCGAGAAGACAAAGTGACCTTAAGATTTGGACAACTTAAACTAAAGCAAATGAAAGAATTTTGCTAACCTGGAGGTTTTTTCGCCATTGAAGGAAAAAGTAAGAAACATAAAAAGAGCAGAGCAGCGCAAGTCAAGAAGGCATTCCACCTCGAAGAGAGTCTAATAACTGCCACCACAACAATCTAAGTAGCAAAAAAGTACTCCATTCAAACGTATATGTATTTGGAACGTGCTCTTATATGGGAGTGAACCCCGGCATAAAACAACTGCAGAGCAATGAATATTAGAAGCAATGTGGTGCCATCAATGGATTTGAATGATTAAGATCAATTGGATGGAGAGAATGAACAATAAAGAAGTCCTACCGAAGAGTTGGAGAGTAAAGAAGTATGAAGAAAACTTGAGATGAAGAAGAAACAAGGTGTTTGAACGCATACGAGTGACACACAAGGCTCTTAGAAATAGCAATGAGAGTGTTATTGAGGAAAGGGTGGAATACATAAAGTAAATTATGAGGGACGTTAAAATGAAGAATTACGGAAGAGTAAAGAGGTGGGCTGAAAGTAAAGTGCTGAGCTGAAACGAACGAATTTTCGGATTGAAGACGGCTGACGATGACACGGAATACAATCAAATATTATTCTTATTTCAAACACAGTTTTGAGTACAGATGATAATCTACACTCAACTGATTCATCATCGTATCCATTCAATCTTATGTAAATAAATGTGTAAGTTTTTAATTTGTTCGCAAACTACACAGGGAACGATTTTATTCAGTGGCAGGACACTGAAAATAATTTTGGCCCTTTCACTGTCTCTCACCGTTGGAGGGCTACCATCTGTGCATGAATGATCGCCATGAATGCATTTATCAAGGGGTTTTTACATTTTTTCGGTTGGATTTGACAGAGAGGCTCAACTTAACCAATAGCCACTATAGCCATCCCCGGTGGCGGCGGGGTAAAGTCCTCTGGTAATGCGAAGGTCACGGGTTCGAGTTCCACCTGGATCGGTTTTTTGGATGCTCAGGGCATGGGTGTTTCTGTCAAGTTCCAGTGATTTGCCCCCTGAGAAACCAGAAGACAAGCCAATGGATTTCCGGGATTGTAGAGGCGTACGGACCTGCAGAATCGTCCGAGAAAGCAAAATTAATAGTTATCGCAAAAGATCCAGGCGCTGCGCATTGGAAGATTTTAGGACATTGGCCACGGAGCTTTCAAAATCATACAAAACGGTGTAGGAAGGTTTTTTAGTGAAGAGAATCACTCAGAAACTAATTTCAACCCATTATAAAAAGCTGAAATTAGAAACTAATTTATAATTTCAGCCAATACAAACGCTTCGAGAAGTAGAATTATTCACCACTATTTGCCGTCCTGTTTCGACTCGTTTCCCAATGAGACCTCAAGATAGGGCCCTTCGGAGGGTCATACCGATGGGCTACTTCGATAGCGAAAGGATCACTTGACTATTAGCCTTGCGTTTATGCCTTGTGCCTTTTTCGCGAAGTGATTTGGTTCCCCTGCCACGCTCTCTTTCTCGTTGCCTCCATATTTTTCCTCCTTGCCGCGCAGGCTTGCGTCAGGAACTTCTGCTAGATCCATATTTTTAGATCCATTTGCGAGATCTCAAAAGGGGACTGACAAATTGAACAGTTTAAATACCATCAGATATGAATAACAGAAGGCAGGTAACCTCGACTTCAAATCCGTAAACGGAGCTTTTCTATGGAGTAGTTGTGAAGAGCTGGCAGTTCAGATTCGTAGCTCGAGTAGCGCAACGACGAATTCAAATGAGAAAGAAGTTATTCGCGTGGAACAATTGAAGACACAGATATGTGCCAATCCACTCTGAACCAGCGGGGAGATCCTTTCTGAGATTTAATGCACCGAAATTCAGCCCCTACTAAACCATCTGCGACGCTTTCTCGTTTACCGTTTGCACAAAGATTTGGGTAGAATATATTTGAAAACTGCTTTGGTTCAAGCTATAAAACACAAAGCATTTGATGGAGATTGCATATTAAATGCTTCACACAAATTCTGTATTTTGAAAATTAACACACTTAAAACCCTGGATTAAGAAAATAAAGAATGTTTTGCGTAAAAAACGAAGAGGTAATCGTAACAGCAGTAGGGCCTAATCTGGGGCAGGCAAAAATATTTGATACTTGGGCACTATGGAGGAAGATGAAAAATGGACAAAGAACATTATGAGGTGAATTGAGTTTACAAGAGAAGCGTTTACTAATTGCGGTGGATCAATAATAGAGACCATAAGCAAGAAATGCGTAGAGGAAGATAAAAGCCCAGGACAGTACTGCTGAAACCTGTCTGAGGACAGCATTACCGATGATGATGCAAGGATTATAAGAACAGTCTGGTGCATAAGAGCATTCACATATTGAGGGCTTAATTGCACGGTGGCAATCTTGACTTGGAGGAAATGATTTGGTATCGCGCTTGAATTAGTACCTTTATCCAGTAATAATATCTAAACCAGAGGAGCGTGATGGTCTGAATCTTTAAATGGGACTAGTATCCCATGCCTGTTGTGGAATTAATTCGTGCTACGCATTCTAAAGTGTTGTACCTTGCACGATACGTCGTAGATGTAAAAAGCGAATGGAAGTATATTGGAGACATTAGAGATCCGTAGATGTAGCAGGGAAATTGCAATGCAGAGAAAGGAAGCAAAATGAAGTACTAGGCATGGTAGATTAGGTATGTAAGCTTCTTGATGAAATCAGGAGGCTAAGTTAGAGGATAGAGCAGGTAGTAAGAGATAATGGGTCCTTGAAAGTCGTGGCGGAAGAGAGACTTTTAGGGATTCGGTTTAAAGGGGAGAAAGAACAGGCATTTTTTACTGCGATAAAAAGCGGTAGAATATAAGACGTGATAAAAAGGAGGGGTCTCCGGTTTTGGAATATCAGCTAGAGTTATCTATAGCTTATCCAAACCCTACTAAGTTTACCTAAAACCAATATAAAACTTCATTTCTTACAATGAATTCATCACTCTATGAAATATAATCCCTTTCTCTGAACTTAATCTTTATTTTCAACCGAGGCTGCTCATTTTTACGCAACCATTTCAACGTCTTAAATAGTCGTTTTTAACAAAAAAATGCAAATTTCCTTTGGACTTACCATTTTATTTTCACTATTCTTAAGCGAATTTTCATTCCAAAAGTCATGTGCGATTCTCTTATTCCTTCAAATGTTACCAGTTTACAACACGAAATAAATTTCTCCATAGATATTAATATATTATTCATCAATCAACCTACTACTTATAAAATTAACAAGCACTTTCAGGATAAAAACTTTTTGCAAAATAATTTAGGAGCCCAGCATAATCTGAAATTACACAATTCCTCTCCTGTTTTTCCATTGTACATAAAATGTTGCATAAACATAATACGAACGTTCTATCTTAGAGTGCTATAAGCACATATATATGCTTATAGCACACATATATAAGCACTATATAAGCGTATAGGCTTATTCAATGGCTCTATGGACAAATAATGTTCGATCCGAAAAAATAAGTCTCCCTTCCGTACAGATAGATGATAAGGAAGATGAGGTAAAACGTTTGAGAGGCATTTAGTTGAGGTGAACGAAATCTGAGGACATATTCGCCAATTATAGTGATAGATAAGCAAAGTTTTTTTCAGGATTTAAGACTAATTTCAGCTTCAGCATAAGTCTACTCTTCACGAAAGGCGCCAAGGGGTCCATAGTTTCTAGCTTCATTCTAAAGTTACTGCATTTGAATTTATTCCACTACTTAGAGGCATGCTGGTATAAAATTCCAGAAAAATAGAGTTGTACCTCAACCAAGTTTCATGAAAATTATACGCATCGATTGGGTCACGTGCCCAACTTTTTGGTCTTTTTGGAAGTTCCGGTCATAAACAGGGAAATATACTAAGAAGTTAGGTGAAATGAGGAATATTCATATGGAACAGGGTTGGAGTGTATAATTCGTTCGTGGAGGGTGGAAAAAGAGGTCACAGTAAAGTAGTGATTAGGTGTTGTAGTTAGAGTTAATGGGAAAAGTTCTTATTCTAAGCGCTGAGAACTTTTAGGACGAGGAAATGTTACATGGGAGCATTTTCCTTTCAGCAACTTCAAATCAAAATCCTTTTCATGAATTAAAATTTTTAACTGTCATTGAAATCAAACTTTACATATTTGTCACAGGGGAGCCTCGTTTCAATCACGTGATAGGAAGATTGGATTTCAATCCAGGATTTTCAAAGCATGTCGGGTGTTTTTCTATTAATCTGGTACTGAAGTTTCTCATAATTAGACTGATTCTCAAATTTTGACTCAAAGTATAATCAACCCATACAAATATGCTCCATCTGAACCTTAGTTAAATTCGAAAAAAAATTTTTTTTTGCAAATAATTGACTAGTCGTTGTGCGTCAAAAAGGTAAGTAAATAACGTATTATGCATATGAAAAGAATTATGACAAGCGTTGCCAGCATGTTGGAAAATTCGGGTCAGAATGCCAATCGAAGGTTATTTTTCCAATATTTCTGTTATCGGGGATGACCTAAATGGAAAAGGGCTATTCCCTTCTTGGTCTCGGAGTTTTGTCTATAGCCTCGAACTAAAACAGTAGTGCTGATGGCGATAATTTCAATGAACTAGGTTCTTGGAAAAAAATATACTTATGGAAATGAAGGTAGTGATTTTGTACTTGCGATGATGAAAAGACTGTTATGGAGCGGAAGCATTATTCAGTGTAATATTTCCACCGAAGGAAAAGCTATTTTTCAAATTACTAATTTCCAAATGAAATATCTCCTCGTTAAAGTGATAGTGATACAATTTTTCCTACATACTCCAAGTATTAGAGATATAACCGAAGAAGTCGGACTTGATGTGAAAAAGTGAGTCAGCTTGTATTTCGATCATTCAAAAACCTTTCGTCCGTGATGACTCCTATTGCTTGGCACGATAAGGGTATTTATATTTTTTTAGGTATCATTCAAATTATCAATTATCAGCACGCGAATATTTAATTGACACGGAAGCATATTAGATTTTCACACCATTTGATTCTAAAATGAATCCTAAATGAAACAAATAATAGTGCTCGAAGTTACCTATACAGCTTATGAGTTAATTCCTGAACAAGCGATCAGGGGCAAAGCCCAACGCAAGCACCATGGATTTCTGCATTCCGGAAGCATTCTGTCTAAAGCAATATCTGAGCGGTCCTCGGAATATTTTCTTCGCCTTGTCGCTTGATTTAGAACGAGGCACACTCGACACTCCACATGGCCCAGCGCTGGCACACATAACCATCCAGAGTGCTATTTGTCATGGCGGAGGGCAGGCATTCGGAGTGCAGAAAGGCAACGAAAGAATCTATTGAGGGACCAGTAATGCGAAGCCTTCGATACTCCGCCATGTTCAAACGGTAACAATGCCACCAATTACCGAAGAACTGACGCGTGAAAAAGTCCTCGCGCCGTCAAACTTGATCCAAGGCTTTCAGAACGACCGGTTATTTTTTCTTTTGTAATTATTTTCTCCTTTCAGAAATTCGACTCAATTTATTTCCACGACTAGGAAACGGGAAAAAAATAAAGGGCAAGAACCAATTGCCTCGCTCGTTCGACTAAATCCCCTGATTTGTAAAAAGGGAGGGGAGGATGATAAATAAAGGAAAGGCTTTTCCGAAAGCACTTCAGCCATCGTTACTTAGTCAACGGAAAAGCATTCCGTCGTTTTATAGAGCTGAATCGTCATCGGACTCTGGAATTAAGTCCACGGGCCCGTATCGGCGGGAATTCAATGAAGCGGGCTTAATTCATCGAGAACAGGGGGAGGATGGATGACGGAAAAAAATAAGGGTTTTTCGTTTTTGTGAAGCGAGGAAGTGAGGGATGCGAAATCCTGAACACAGCTGCTGAAGAAATGATTTTTTCCCCCGACACGAATGTCTGTAGCGTTTCTCTCCCGCTCCAAACTTCAGGGTACAAGGGGACGACAAGGCATCGAAACTGTGTATTTGTGATTGCAAAAAAAGACCCGGAAGGTTGATTCTTTTAAACATTTTTAGCGGACTCAGCGAATCGACAGCGGATAACGAGACGTGTTTGTCACGTTTCAAAGACCACACCAAGGGCGGAGAAAAGGGACACGGAGCGTGATTTTCATGGGCGGAGTGACAGAAAAGAACTTGCACCCAGCACTCTATAACGGGTCTCGTCCTGGCGAATTCCTTTATGTATTTCGCGAGCGCTCTCTCGTGGCCGCTTCACGAAACACTTCACGGCTGTCGCAGGAGACAGTCGGCTTGCTTGGATTTGTTATCGGATTATTCGCGGGTTGCACTCGATAAAACGAGGGGATAGAGTCATCGACAGTAGGGGAGATACTGCAATGTTAACGGCCAGGTATGAAACGGAAATCGGCCATGCGATAAATCGTCCGACGGGATCTGAGTGTTAATTATAACAATTGAGTTGAGATTGGCGCCCGGAAAAGTGTAGCACAGCGTTTGATTGTTCCCGTAAAACCAGATACTTTCTGATAAATCAACCATCGGCAACAATATTTTCCCATGCTCACACTTCCACACAAGTGATTGAAAACTTAATGGGACCTGAAACTTGAGAAGCATGTCTAAATTCACAGCGTCCACTTTCTTGAAAAGGGATATCTATTCAGTACTAATTTTCTTCTTGAAAATGGAATCTTTGCCAAAACATATTGCTATTCACAGGAAAAATTCGGTTTTAGATTTCCTATATCATAATAAATTTGCAAAAGTAATCTTTAAAAATTAAAATTCAACAGCTATTATAACCTAAAACTACCTCTTCCACTTCCACTTTGTTTTTATTGTCTTCTTTCTTGAAGACTTTATGTTCCCTTTTTAACTTTTTCCTCCCTGGACTAGGGAAAGTTTTTAAGGGCGGGGGTTGCGTGCGTATAATTGTGTCTATGAGTTTCTGTTTATTAAATATTTGTTTCTTTTATTATCATCATGTTCGGGATTTATTTTTTAAAATATGCATATATTTTTTTGGCATGGTATAATTATTGATATATTTTTCTTTGTTATTTTTTTATAATTATATTGTTATTTTAATAATTATTTTTTTTATAAATACATGTCAATCCCATTTTTTTTTCATTTTTCAAAAATATCTTTTCTCAAAACATTCGTATGTTGTGGTGATTGTTTATGAGGTTGTTTAAATTTATATTTACTTTACTATTAATCCGGTACGGGAGCTTAATGAAAATTTGAAAATAATGATGTTCATATTGTACCATCACGGATTTTTAACGAAAAATAAGACGCGAACCAACAACTTCTCTTCTCTCAAGAACAATGTCTTTAAAATTCGAGTAATTGCTGATATGAAAAGCTACAAAACGAAAAATAGTCCAACTGACAATCCTTGGTAGTTAATGATGAGCATTGGGTGCCTATATAATCAATTAATTTCCTGATGGTTCACGCCATGTGATCTGGGAGAGGCATATTTTCGACATACTTAACAATCCCGTTTATATCTTTAAAAACTTCTGCAAAAGATTTTGCTTCATATACAAAATTTTCTATCTCTCCCCTCTGCTTAAATATTCAAATTAAATATCAATATGAATTATGACAGCCATATTGAGGGGAAAAAAGAGGTATTGATTCAGCTTTTGTAATCATTTAGTTTCGACATTCAGCATTCCGGTATGTCTATCATAACACGTCGTCCATACTCTCTTTTACCTCCTTCGAAGTACTGCCTTCAACGTCTCCAGCTCTTTCACGTCTAAGAGGCCTATAAGCTTTTCTCGCACATTACAGCCTACTTCATAACGTAAAGTTATTCTTCAACAAAGAGCAACAAAGTATTTACGCAACGTTGTGGCTGAGGAGGAGGCCGCGACTGTATGAATAAAATTAAGGTGGTTCCACGGTAGAATGATGTGAACACCGTAAAATGCCAATTTAATCATATTCTGTCTAATCGTAGAAAAATTGGTCCTCCATCTGATGCGAACAACAACATATTACATTTACACGCTATTAACTCCGCAAATAGAACAAAATTCATGGTGTTCAATGGAAGTATGGGAAGAACACAGGGAAAAACAGTAGTTTTCCATATAATATAAATGCCATTTAGGCATGAAAATTTTTGCCCAAAGGGAATAATCCCGAAAAACTGAAAAGAAAATTAAATATAAGCATCTTACCACTATATTTTATGAGTTATTAGCCAATTACTGCGATAATTGAAGTAAAAATGTGGTAACTCCATAGAAATGGCGCTGCAGTCTGCTCCTATGGCTGGAAAAAAGTTCTCATTAAAATATATTCGCGGAATAATCTGCGTACGTTGTACCGTAAATGTTGATTTTCAATAGGTAACGTACGTCATCACCGAAAGCAAGAGTTTTAAACCAAATAAACAAAAAGTTGGAATTTAGTATTAGTTTTCACTCATACAGTCGTGGAAGCTCCTTAAATGAGACATCCTGCCCTTTGCTAAGCAATGCTAGCCAGATTAATTTGCCACGAGGAAAAATGAAGGGCCTTCTATTTTGCTATTTTTTCGCCAAAATAAGTAAAGTGTTTATTTCTCTGCAACTACGGGAGAATAGATAATTCATTTTATTGAAATTACATACATGAAATCTACAATTTGAATCTTATTTTTTATGAAATCGACTCCGAATTAGCGAGGTTTGAAGGACGTACTTTGCATCATTTAAAAATTGGCATCGAACGTAGCCTATATTTTAGCCCAAGGCCTGATGTGACTCCAAATAAACAAATTTAGATAGCCTCAATAAACTCATAATAATGAGCGACAGAGCCTTGAACGTGGAACGTGGAACAACTTTTGCAGCTCTTTGCTACACACGGTCTGGCCAGACTCATTGAGATTTCATAAACTTGGAGCTTATTTTAAATGAGGATTAAAAAGTGGTAATGAGCAAATTTTCCTTATTCTATATTCAAAACTATCGAGTACTTTCTGTTTTAATGGATCTTAATCTATGATTCCCTAGATATTTTAGATACCGGATGTTTACACTACGCGAGATAAAATTCTTCACTTCAAGATGCACAGAAATACACACTACATAGCTTGATGAAGAAAGTGTAATGGTAGATCTATATTTTCTCCAAAAATCCATTACCAGGGTTTTTTAATATTAAATGCCATCTGCCATGGGTCACATAATTTTAAACATACCCTTGTTAGCCATTATGACAGCGGATTTTCTTTGCTATTCTGCGTTTTCCTTGTTGGCAAATTCTCTAGAAAATTGATCCCCCGTTTTCCCTAGAAAATCTACCTCTTAGGAATAATTTCCCAAGAATAAATTTTCTCTGGGAAATGCTTTAGAAAGTGGGTTGCAGTGGCTTCGAATATATTTGTTTTTCACCAACTGTAGTTGACTGTGAGAGGTGATTTTTAATAATGGTTGGACATCTTTTTTATTGAGAAATATTTTGTCAGTCTCGTTATAATTAATTGTGATAACCCTATGTTTGTGCAAATGAAATTATGCAGAATATATTTTATGTTTTTATGAATATATATATTGTTTCTCCATAGTCATTCACTCTATGCAGTCATGCAGTTTTCTCTATAGTCATTCACTCACATTCACTGTGCACTGAACTCTGTGTAATTATTTTTGCTTTGCCTGAAGGTTGACCCTAAAGTAGTTTTTCGTTCTTGGAAAATTACTGACCGAAGTCTTTCATTTCTAAAGAAAAAATCCAGGAAATAAATTCCATAAAATTTAAGAAAATTTCTTAGGAAAGAAATTTTTTCTAAAGTAATTTCTATTTTATCTATGTTCTAGGGAATTCTTATAGTGATATTTCCATCAGGGTTAGGAGCCTGTAAGGAATCCTTTCTGGCTCTTCAACTGCGTCCTTCAGGAAAATTCAAAGCTCACTGTAAATCGCATCATTCATTTCGTCAATGTAGAAGAGAAACAATAGTGGGGATACGAATCTTCCCTGCGGAACTTCCTATGTAAGGATCCGATATGCAGTTGGTATATTTTAAATGAGGCCTGGTGGGGGAGGGGAGACAAAATTCCCTTGCTGTATGTACATTTTCCATATTTCGCACTAATCTTGTTACCTCGTGCTTCAAATTATTTCGGGACCACGCCCATTGAAAAAAGAGTGCGAGTACAAGTGTGCTCCTTTGTCTCCTGACCGCACCCGCTGGACCATATTGCAACGCGGCGCGGCCGGAAAGACGCACACAATGGTTCACGCCAACCACTTCCCCCTGTGACTTCCTCCGCTACACGCCCCGCGGAGACTAAACGCACGCAAACATCCCTATCTTGCGTCAACCCCTATGGCTGGGGGAAGGGGATCCATCCGCGTGACGTCACGCCTAAGCATCCAGGGAACTGCGCGCGTTCCCGCAATGGATTGCTTCCAGCCGCCATTGTGGCTTCACACCTGTCCCCCAAACCCCCCTTTCCCCTATCACTCTTCCCCCTCTTCGCGATACAGCCGCGGGGATGGATGGCAGGGGGTGTACTTGTTGAATGTAGTAGATGACATTCCTTGGCGTTCCTTACTTATGTATGTACCCAAGAGATTTTAGCGGCTACATTTACATAATACCCTGCAAGCCACGCCAAGGGTGCATGACAAGGGGTGAGTTATCACCAGCATGTAATGAACTACTTCCTATTAAAAAGAATGTATCTACGGCTATTGGTGCATTAGCAAAAACCTAGTAATACTTTTCAGGGCGTGAAATTTCACAAAAATGCACTACACAATAGGTTTGGTACCAATGTTAGAGGGACCGTTTGCATTCATGTTTTTTGCAACTACATAGATGCGCAGAGATACAAGAGTTACACAGGAAACATGCAAGGCGTGTTGTTAGTACTACGTAGCAGATAAAAATACAAGCATAAGGGAGCCAATCAACTAATTATCTACTCTACCTATCGACGAGCCTAGTTAAAAAGCTTATTGGTAGTTGTAATGGTCTCTAATCGTTCGCAGTGAAAGTGAAATTTTATCCCTGTCCGTTCTGCGGTCTAGTATATTTCCACAATTTTATTCTCATAATCTAAGCTGTAATTGTATTTCGGGTTTCGTGAGATATCATATACCTACGTGGTGAGGAAATAAATCACTTTGGAACTTAAATATTCAGTCTAAACTTAAATCTACGGTCAAAAAGCAATTCACATTCCAATTGTTGCAGAAGGCTTTTAACACTAAAGAAATTATGATAATGGCCTCTTACGTAGGTATCTCGCCGATCTTCTCTGCCCAAGTTCTAACTCGGTTTTTAATCCTACCTCATAAGGATCCCAAATAATGGCAGCATATTTCAAGTGGGGTCTAACAAGGGAGAAGTAGCCTATTTCCCTGACTTCATTTTAGTATTCCTTAAGCCTCCTAACTAGGTCTGTAGCGTATGCCAAGCATGCATGAAAACCATTTTGTAATACTTTTTGATGTTACCTTGAAAAATTGACAGCATTGTACTTTCGTAATCGTTTTGCACGTGATTTATGAGTACACTCCTTCCCGCTTAAGAAAGATGATAGTTGGACACCGCAATGTTTTATCGTTTCTTCTCTTTTTTTTCTTTTCCTTTTGAACGTGAATTCGGGAATCAGGAAATATATCCCGAGTAAAGTCAAGTAAAGGGGCAGCGAACCAAGATGGTACAATATGGAAGTGTGAAAATCGTTAAGATTTCAGGGCGTATGCCACGCCAAGATGAAAAACCTCCGTAGAGATTTTGCCACTGATGATCTCAATTTAATAATTAAAGAATTTAAATTGCCTTAAGCCATTACGAAGGAAGTGTTTCGGGATGCATTCGTGGATTTTAATACAAAAATGCTAGTAGAACAGTTAGCACAGTATAACCCAAAAGCCTTTTGGTCATTCGAAAGGGAAGTTCAATACAATAGATCGACAGTTAGATAATCCACTACGAAACGAAAAGGGCGAATAATTAACAAGCAGTTCGGAAAAAGCCAATTTATCAAATTCCTACTTTCAAAGTGAGTTCATCAAGCCATCACAGATTACATCCGTCACTGTAAGCGGCCATTTCCGGAAAAAGATGCCGCCTATCAATATTTGCACTTACGGAATAGAAAACAAGTTAAAATCCTTCAGTCCAAATAAATCTCCAGGTACTAAAGAAATTCCTACCGGCGGCGTGTATAGAGAATTAGCTTCAGAAATAGCACCCTACTTGCGGAAAATATTAAGTAAATCCATCAACGAACATATAATATCCAAGGACTGGAAAATAGCAATATCACTCCAATATTCAAAAGCGGTGATAAGGAACAGCCATTGAACTACCGACCGATATCACTCACATATATACCGTGCAAAGTCATCAAACATATAATTTAAGTTCAGTTATGAGACACCTCGATATTCAGAAATTGCTAATTAAAACACAACACGAATTCAAAAAGGGGAGATATTGCGTAACTCAATTAGCACTATTTTCCCACAATATTTGTCTCAGGTGATGAATAGGTTGATGTAAATTTTCTTGACTTGAAAAAGGTATTTGATAAAGTTTCCCATGGAAAGTTAATTTTAAAATTAAAATCTTATGGGTTAGACGACGATGCCATTTCCTGGGTTCGAGAATTTTTAGCAATCGCGCATAAATGGTTGTAATAGACGGCGCTTTCTCTAATGAATTAAAAGCCACATCATGTGTCCCAAAGGGGAGTTTCGTAGGCCCGCTTCTGTTCCTTTTGTGTATGGTCAATTATTTGACAGTAAGCTTTGATTATTAGCAGATGACGCATTAGTGTATAGGGAAATCCGCAGCCTTAATGATAAGCAAGCGCTAACGAAGGACCTCGTGAAAATTCAAGAGTGGTGCGAAGGCGTAGCAGCTAGAATTAAACTTGAAAAAAAAATGCGCTGATATGAATTTTTGGAAACAGAAAAACCTTCCTCATAACAGCTATTGCATGGAGCATAGTGAATTAGAGACGGTAGAACTGTTTACACACCTCGGAGTCAAACTGACTAATTATCTCTGGTGGGGTAAACATATTCGGGAAATTATCGGCCATACTAATAGTGAATTGGGATTTGTCAAAAGAGTACTTGAAAAGTGCGACGATAAAGTTAGAGAAATCAGCTACTTCACCTCTGTTAGACCCCACTTGGAATACGCGGTCAGTATTTTGGGCCCTTATGAAGCAGGCTTATAAAAAGAGTTAGAACGTGTGCAGCAAAGATTGTCAAGGTATGTACGTTAAGGCCGTTATAAAGCTCTATAAAGCTATATAAACTCGTTAGCGCTACTGACCTTTTGCAGAACCTGGGATGGAAATCTTTTTCAGACCGTCCATTAAAATTTAGACTTAATCTATTATATGTAAGTTCCAAACCGATTTTTTTCTGAAGAAGTTGGTAGAATTTTGCGAAATCCAACATACTACGGTAGATCGCATCATGAGAATAAAATTGGGACGTACACGTAGAAACATTTTTCCCGCGAAAGATAAGAGACTATAACAGCTGCCAATGATGCTTTTGGCAGCTGTTGTAGTTTGGCAACTGGCTTTATAGAAAAGCAATAGAATTTGGCCTTACGCGTTCATTACTCTATTTAATAGGCTTTACGAAAGTACAATACCCACATATGCTTGCAAAAATTGTAATTTACGGGCTAATTTAGACCAAGAGCTAATCAGCTCATTCAAATATGTGATCCGCATTGCATGATTAGGAGGGAATATTCTTTGCAGCAATACTAGGTTTACGGCATATAATAAAAGTCGCCTGACTTCTTTTGAAGATTTAGTGTACAGAACTTCAAGGACTCAAACTTTCTTTTACTAGAGTTATCTTCAAGGATAATATTGTATTTTCAACTCAATATGCTGAACTGACACGATGGGACTCAGGTAAATGCGTGATACAAGCATGCAATTTGGACAAGTGGAAAAGCTATTGAGTAACAAGAAATAAAAAACTTCAATTAGTATTTATCCAAACAAATTCATTTCTATCGGCCAAGGTTTCAGCGGATCACCGTCTTTTTCGAGGATGATGGAGAACCGTTGAAACCTTGGTCGGTATAAATAAAATTGTGCGGTTAAATATTAGTTTTTGTTTTTTCATTCTTGTTACCATGAAAGAGTTCCACAAAGTGAACCCTGAAACCATTTGTTTAGGCCATTGAGTGATATTGAAGGTCAGAAAGGCAACTGAAAAAATAGTAATTTTTCCCCCAAATTAATTTTTTTACTATTAAAATATTAAATAGATAAAATAATTATTGTCAAAATCGAAGGTTCGACCTTGGCGGTTACGTAAAACTACGAATAACACGCCTTTCTTCAGGTGGGTTTACTTTGGAAAGTTAATTACTCAAGTTACTTGCAGCAAGCATCTTTGGAAATTAATTGCAGGTGAAAACGGCTCTGCAAGTCCGCTTACAGAACTTTCAAAACTTCCAGCATGTCGCTTGGAGAAGCGTATCGTTGGAAGAGTAAAGAACAACCGATCTGACTCTGCACTAGCTAGTGAAAAATTTTCACCAGAGTTAAATACCCCGCAAGCCTTTGTTGAAGAAACTTGCGGAAGTAAATTACCAGAATAAACAACCCTTAAACACATATTTCTTGACTTCCAGCAGCATTACCACTAACAACTTTCAGGATTAAACAAATGGCGTCGTTGGACAAAGCGCAGCAATAGGGAATCAGATTCAAACATAGAGAATCGAACTTCATTACAGCCGCAAAGCGTGATAACGACTATGGATGGAAACACGACCGGTTCATTGAATGCCTGCGGAAACTCCTTTGTGTGAATGGATTGTCATAACTACCATGGACGATTGATCAAACCTCACTAGAGCATTCGACAGCAGATCGAGAAGTCACTGATTCAAATCCAATTGCAGCCTTATATTTATTCAGCAATGGATACATCAATTTTATATGATTTTACCGTTCGCAGCTACGACTGGTAAGAGAATTTGACCATGATTTTAGCCCATTACGTAAAAACCCACAGCCACTCTTTATGTTCAACCAGAGGCTGAATCACTTAAGCTTGTTCAAAGCCAGTACTTTTTCTGTCTACCTCAAAAGCATTTGTAAAATCTCGTGATGCACTATGGCCGATTAATAGGAAAGCAATGTCTCACGGCCAGCAGTTTTGACAGGAAAATTTGATCGAACTGGTATGATGCGAAACACAGAATTCCGAAGAAAATAAAATTTAATCAACATTTTTGAGAAAATGATATCTAGAAATTTGATAGAGACGATTCTATTTTTTGACCAAAAAACCAATCACATTTTAGGTTTTCCAAAAATCACTCCCATTAATGAAGAGTACACTTTTCGATTTTTAGTAGTTGGTTGGAGAGCAGATTTTAAGCCGGTTTTCGCAATCAAAATTGAAAGTTAAAATATTATCCTCAACATGGCTGAAGGGTGGATGAGATATAAGATCGCTGTATTAAATGGAGCATTGTGCCGCCACGAGAATTCATGTGATGCCAAGGTCCGGAAATATAACAGGAATGCCTCGTGTAATACTTTAAATAGACTGAAGTAGGAAATGTAAATCTTGCTTCGGTTTCTTTCAAGACCCATAGCTTATGCTTGAACTTTGACATTCCTTGCTGAAGCAAGAGACTTCGCAGTATGACCAGAGTGGTGGTAGATTCCACAGCTGTTTTATAGTTGCCCAAATATTTGACGAAAACGTTCCGTGTGTGACACGACTTCAAAATATTTCGGCAAATTTCGGCGTTAGAGAAAAATTTTGCCCGTGGGACAGAGGCATTAGAAAATATAATCAAAATAGTAAAGATAAAGGGACCCAAAATGAAGGTTGCAAATATGGGAAAGATTCGGTGAAAAATCAACCCCAGCCACACACTTTTGAGGTGGCTTACATGGCACTACAGAGATGTAAATGTAAATTTATATCTTTTGAGTGTCTCTTACGACAGCTACCTATGCAGCTAAATTGCTCTCCACTTAATGTAGAAGCGTGCTAAATAATGGAGTTACTAAAACAGTTCCCATTAAGACGATTAAATATTTTGAAAGGCGTTTCGCAACACAGAGCGAAATAAATTCACTCTTGCCTTTTCTCTCCCATGCAGGCGAACCTCTAGCCCCTTATTCCCCCCATCAAACAGTCATATCACCCCTCCCCACGACGACGAACGGCATCAACTAACCCCGAGTCCCCTAAACCGCGGCGACCACATCAGAAACAAGGGCCGCGCCCCTAGCAGAAAGGGTGAAAAGGTTTTCCCTTCACGTCCTAACCAACCCTCCGCCGCAGACCCTTATAACAACGGCGCCGACACGCGAATGAAACCATAATGTCGACGTGAGACAGACGCCCAGACTCGTGGCGATGTACGCTCGCGTCTGCTGCAGCGAGGCGAATGCGTTTGGACGTCTATATTGCAAGGGTGACAACACCCCCGTTCAGCCGCTCTCCTCTAACCCCCTTCCATACCCCTAGGGCACCCAACACCTCGCCCACCGCCCACACTAGACTCCATTCTCTTTCCCACAGCACACGAGAGCAGGCTCGCTAAACTACCCCATTAAAAAAAACATTCCCTTCTCGCCACTCTACCCATTCCTTTCTCTAGTTTACCCCTTCGTGCTATTTCCAACACCCACCTCTCCCCTCCCGAGGGCATCCCTGGCTTGCCCCCTGACTCGGTCCGCTCGGCCCCCAGTGGATTTTTTTTCTCCTAGCTCTACACGAGGGGGGATGGATGAGGGTGATATCGAGGGGGCGTGATCCGCCAAAAACATCCCTACGACACTCATCCACCCCCTCCCTCATTTCCAGCAATGCCTCTAACACACTTACGTCCCCAATACGCCCAAATCGACAGTGAGCCCTACCGCATAAGCGGTTGTCTTTAAAACGACAGCTCAACGCAGCTCCCTTGCTCACACAGTCTTCCCTCCCTTCTGAACCTTGTTCCTGACTCCTCCCCATTCACTGAAAAACCTATCCCCTATCCCTAAGGGTACTGACCGCATTTCACAAGTAATATGCATCACAAACGTACGCGTAGAGTAATAGCAGACATAATATATAGGTACCGCATGATTGAAAATATCAGCCTAGATTTTCGATGCATATTTATCGGCCTGTACCTTAGAATAATGCATTATATATTCCACCAAAAGATTTAATGCTCTAGGTATTTTGAAATGAGATTAATAACTTTGTTATTCCACATAAATCAAAGTCATCCGCATAGCGACTACATAACTAGTTGAATAGTCACTATGTAGAGGACTCTGGCATACATTTCTTGAACACGCCTACAGATGATTTACAACGCCGTCTGAACACGCCGTCATCATATGACGTACAACGCTGAAAAGATGGTCGTGTGTTCAATAAATTTATTACAAAGTGATTCTTCTCATTTCAAAGTGTTAAGAAAATTCCATAAAGTTACCCCTTAGGCAAATAGTAATTTACTTTTCATTCGCGTAACTCCTCCGGTGTAAGACGTTGCTATAAAGAGTACATCGAGGCATTCCTGTACAACAATTCTTTTGCTTGAGAGATATTACTGCTGTTTTCAGGCACATTTTTTAAATATTCTTTGCCGGGGGCAACAGAAAAATGGATCGATCGATCACATAACGAGCCAGAGAGAAAGGAGAAATTATGCGTGAGGATACTTAAATTGATGAACAGTTGAAATAAAAGCGGTGCGATTCCGAGGAAGCCAGGACTTCAGAGGGAACCACAAGATGTACACAGTTAATACTTTTCCTGAATTGTGTGCGAGAAATTCACACGCAGCCCTTGCCTCAATATGAGTCAGAAATTCATCAAAAGCAAGCCCCTATTTTTGGTCTATATTTAACTTTAATAATGAGATAAACGTCTTCGCAACATAGTAAAGTACTTAAAAGTTATTCTCAAACCTTTAACAAGAGCACTTATTGAAAAAAATAACTGGGCTCATTAAGAGTTAGACATGAAATGCAATGATAAAGCCCTAGGACAGCGCCATTTTAATTTTGCTAGTTCCCACTTTGTATATTTAGAATGTAGTTGCAACCCATATGAGAAAGAGTCAACTAAAAAATAGATATAATTCAAAGAAGTTACTTCAAATATATTCCGGAATACTCAAAAGCAAAAAGAGGAATTCCTTGGTTTATAGGCTAAAATAGGGTGGGAGCCCCTTCAATTAAGGAGAAATGAAGCGAGAATAATACTTCTAGAAAGATAAATGGGACTCGTGTTTACTTCGAGCCACGACGAAATTATTATATTCCCACGTTCTACAGGCAAAGTCGGATATTCAGATATAATATAGGAAATCTGCTAAAAAATCTTATTTATGTACAAATTTAATATTTGCATGATTCGGAACCGCTACAAATAACCAGCAAAGCACCGCAATAGTGCATTTCACCATAATTACGCATAGCACACCGAGAAGGCATGTCAATGAAATCAAATGGAGTCTGAAGCCGGGTCCCAGAGGATCCAACTAATAAAGTCGTTTTATGAAGGCAAATTTCGATATCCAAGTAAAATATATAATATCTAATGAATGAATAACGTATGAGGACTATTCACACAATCATGTAAAATATAGTACAGCAACGCAAAACTGAATAGGTAGCTTAGTATTTAATTATAAATGAATACTTTTATAGTTTCGAGGATTTATACTTTGGAACAATACCGAATTTATTTTTGGGATAAATTCAGTTAGTTTTCTATGGTTAATTTAAATTTTATAGGATTTATTAGAGAATTAATGAATAATATGCGAGTCGCTTGCTTTCAAAGTTTTTTCATCCGAAGCAGTTGCATTTGTCGCATTAGGAGTGCATTGTCCCTCCAGAGACGAAATTGAGACTTCTGGACTTCGATAGTGACTAGATATAGTACATACACATCAATTGGTAAAATGGTGTTGAGTGAGTATAAATCTTTACTCAACGCAGCAATGGCTAGTAGATTAATATGATATTTTGTTTGCTTCGCCATACCCGAATATTGGAAGGTAAACAGTTTTACTCTGTGGCACAGGGACCCGAGAAAACTAGAATCAATGTATGATTGTCTAGGAAACTCAAAAGATGATTGTCTAGGAAGTTGCTCAGTTTCATATTCATCGAAAATTTAATTTAAGAGCTTTTTTTTGAAAATGTAATTTTCGGGTCCCCGAAGGTCCGTACTCAGAGTTTTAAACTGAACAAATTTTCAGAAGTTCGTGAATTAGATGAAAGTTTCCGTCGAGTTATCTGCAGCACCATCAGTTGCAAGCACTCTATACCGTAAATATTCGGCTGCTTTTAGAGAGGAAAGAAAGCCGTTTCGGTGGAAGAATGGGCATGTGTCATAATCCTTTTATACAGTAGGAACCCTTCCTCGTTCCGCGATTCCATTTTGCCCAGGGGAAATGAACGAAATAGAACACCTCCGGACGCCTTTTAATGCGTGCATATAATATTCTTGTGTGTAATGTATACTTTGCATACTCGAGGGGGTATGGAGATAGCCTAAGGAGACCCGCAGGAATGATCCCTGCAGGAAACGCCCAGAACACAAAGGCATAAAAAGAAACGTGCATCTCCATTGCGGAGGCGTGCCATTTTCCTTTCACGGTTGGTTGCGTGAGTTTGGTAACAGCGACACAAACAAAGCAGAAGAGTCTAGGATAGGCGCGTAGGCAAGTAGGTCCACGGGTGGTACCAGAAAGAGAGCGAAAAGGGTAGGTATCTAAAAATCATAAGGCAGTCAAAACTATCGTTAAGATCTTCTCACGGAAATGCTGGATATTTATATTGAAAGGCAAGCCGGAAAAAAAATTATTTCACAGGTACTGGCACCAACCGTGGATGTGAACTGGAAAGAATCTGTGATCACTTGAGAACTGCATTCCAACTTCGCAAAGGCTAAAAATGTTTACATCTACATCTATCTACTGACATAAAATATCCCTACTATTACTACTCACCCCCTATCACACACCTCAAGGGTGTGTGATAGGGGGTGAGTAGTCACCAACATGCATTACACTATACGTTCTCTATTAAAGTCTGTGTAACTACAACTATAAAATTTATTTACATGAGTGAGGGAGCGCTTATGAAATACATGTAAGACCCACCGGTGAAAAATTTGATTACAAAGTTAGGCAACTTATAAACGACGACGTATAATTATACGACGAGTGACTCAAATAAGAGCAATGGGTTAAAATTAAAATCGACGAGTCAATCAAAACATTGTGTACCTAAATTGAAGCAGAGTCTATTGCCAGATGTGGTCATAAGCACAATGCCGGTCATCGCGGTGCCGGCCTTGGAGGGATGATAGAAGTATCGTGCGTTTGATCATCGTTATTTTTAATCACTAGTGTATTAACTCACAAAATCAAATCAAATTATTAGTAAAACATTTTTTAAACATAATTAATTCAAAACTTGGGCCATGTCTCACGATAGCAAGTGGTTACCATCATAATTTTAAAACGTCAGGTAAAATGTCTTCCCGTGATTTCCCCTCCGATTTTTCTCTCAGTGAATGAGGCCGCAAATGTTTTTCTGAAACGTCAATATTCTCTCAGCAACTAGGTACCTGAATACATTAGGCAGGGAGACTTTTACAGCAGGAGGAAAGAAAACGCGACTATGTACTCAGGGAAACTATGTTATCACTGAAACCAACTAAGTTATAAGGATTCCACACTACATTCAACCAATTTGATGAAATAAAGGAGAAGAAGAGAAAAATATAAAAGGAATTACCGACCAGTTTAAACGCTGTTTTTTTCCCTACCACAACTTGTGACCACTATGGAACCTCGGAAAAATGCCCAAAAGTTTGAATTCCGCACGTTAACATGATCATCAAGCATTTTTTAAAGCACCTACTATGTTATCAGCATCAAGTAAAAGCGCAAACAAATAAGCCCTACTACTACTAGTAGCTACATCTTTCAAGCGTCGAACGGTGACACAGAAATGTTTCACCAATTACCATGCAAACATGGCGATGTCAAAGCCAACGGTCTGAAATGGATTTTCAGGCGTGGTTTCCAATCCCTTAAAAGAGTCTAGTTAGTTTCAATGGATTTACGTAGAAGATGAGAATAGGTAAGAGTGATTTGGAAGAGGGAGTAACAAAAAATGAGAGGTGTGGCAGTTTGTTGGGGCAAAAAGATGTAGACTACTGAGCTGTCTTGATGAAGATTGAAGAACTCTTAGCAGTTTTCCACTGATAAATATTTAATAGCACCGGCCGCATTAAGCATTTGTAAGAGGAAAAATGCATAGAGTTCTCAGTCTGTTATGTATAAGTTCCATCACATCATTCCTGAGACTACATTATTATCACCTTTATGAAGATCAGGGAAATAAAAGTATCCGTAGTGGTGAATCATCGTCCACTTTCCAAGCCTCGGGAAACGTGTTGAAAAGAACAATTATTATTTCTACACGATTGTTTATTAGGTCAACGCTAAAGCGCTGTTTACAAGACAGCATTTCTCATGGTCACATCAGTCGTATATATGAATATTAAGGTGGTGATGGGAGAGGAAAGGGACTATGAGGGGAGCCGATTATGATAAGAGATAGAGTAAGTGTAAGGTAAGAGATTTCTTGCCACTGTTTTAACGCCCGATTAACCACTCGCCTCATTTTACCAAATAGGTAATGTTGATAAACATAGACTTTACAGAATTGAAGATGGTAACTGATTATGATGAGAGATAAGATAAGAGATATAGTAAGAAATTACTTGTCACCGTTTCAACCTCCTTTTAACCGCTCGTTTCTTTTTATCGAATAGTGTACCTTTATAAATAATAAATTTACAGAATCTCATGATTATTTAATTGCTAAATAAACAACAATAAATTACTCAGTGTTTCCGGATAAATTCTATTTTCACCACTTAGAGTTTGTCGCTGTACAACATCATCAGGTATAGGCGGTGAATGATAACATTTTTATGGACATACCGAGTTCTTTATTATCATTTAACAATTAAGGTGTTCTAAAAAGCTACGCCAAAAACACTTTGTTTATTAATTTATTCTTCAGTCCCTAATCCATGCCTTCAAATTTGATCAAAACTGACTTCCTGTCGAAGGCAAAATTAGCAGCCACTGTAGGCACTTCGTAAAGGAGGTTCGAGTATTGGCTAGAAAACATTGATTACCCAGCCAAGGAAAGTAATAAGCTTAAAAATAATATTCTCCATATTTACTTATCTTAACCATTCCAAAAATTAGTGAACTGAATACTTTATTTTATAACAGACTAATGACCACATCAGGAGGAGATTAGGGAAAATAATTTAGAAAAATTTTCATCAGAACTAAGTATTGTATTCACGGCACTGGATGTGGTTACGAAAAAAATACTATAAATTGAAATTACAACGTTATTCAGGCACGAAAATGCTAATATTTTCTCTCCACAAATCTGCATCGGGGTATGATGTCGTACTTTAATGCTCATCAATTACAGCGCTTTTCATTCCAGGTAACACAACACTGATTTATTTTTGCAAATCACCAAGAACAATCGGCTCAATTCTGCACCTTATTGATCGATTTCCGGCAGTTGAACCACATTGCAGGTCATTCATGCCAGCGATAATCAGAGTGCTATTTAGTTCGTACGAGACAATAAAAAGCTCGTAGCTATAATATATTTAATTTGTTCTTTTCCTATCAACAACGAGCAATCCGCGGAACATAATTGTCCCGGTATTGTTCCAGCCTCGTTATCGATCAGCGCCACCTACCGACGGAAATGCGGGGAAAACTAATTAACATAAACGAACAGGAGGCAGGATTGTGGGAGGGAGAGGCAGACACAGTCATTGTGATGTTTTTTTTTGGCGATAGAAAAACGACCCATCAACCCACGCGTTTACAAACCGAACCCAATTCTATTCTCCTCACCCCCCAATTGCAGGCCTTCCTTAACTCGTTCATCCCCCTCCCTCCCTTACATAAAACATTGCCCCCTTCCCTCTCTCATTATCCTCCCTTGTTCCCTCGTCCAAACCCCTCCCCCTTCCATCTACCACACCTCCACCATTTCCCCTCCTTGCTTCTCCCTTCTCACCCTCCTCCGCCTTCCCCTTCCCCCTATACACACCCCCAACCTCCCCATTTTGAGAAGTTTCCCATACAGCATACATAATGTGAATAACGTACCAACACACTCCTCAGAATATATATACACACACACGAACACCAGCGCACAATCCAAGGACTTTTCAATTGAGATAAAATTCGCTTTTCCCCTCTCTTTATCTGCTTCCTCTTCTCCCACTACTTCGTTCCCTCGAAGTCTACCCCCCCCCCATACTATCCCTCCCTTCTCCTTTCCTGCCTTGCATCCCCTCACCTCGCTGCCCTACTCCCTTGGGAAAAGCCTTTCCAGACGCCCTATATATCCCGACTCCATTGAGCGATAATACTCCTCTTTCTCCCTCTTACAATCCAAAAACCTCTTCCTTCTCCCCGTTCAACCTACAAACCCCCCCACCCCACTGTCCCCTGCATGCGACACGGGAAACCCCCTACACCTCCTCTTTCTACCCCCCTCCTCCTGCTTCCCTCCCTCCCCACCCGAACCTCCTACCCCACCACCTTCTCACCCTTTCCTTTCACATGCAGATGGCGGGGACTGAAAGCCTGCCCGCCCGCCTCCCCAGCAGCCATCCAACACACACACATACAAAATCACATTCACTCACACAAACAGCAGAGAGAGAGGGAGTTCGTATACAAAGAGCACAGAAGATGGAGGACAGAGGGCGGCACAAAAGGAAGGGGGGAGGGAGTTAGAGAGAGAGAGAGTATGAGATGAAGGCGTTAGTGACGGTGGGCAGGTTGGAGGGAGATGGGAGGATACATATGTAAATATACATATCCATGTGTATATATACATATATATATACATATATATACATATATATATATATATATATATATATATATATATATATATATATATATATATATATATATATAATTATATATAGACGTATTATTATCCAGTATTATCTCTGATTTTGAAGGTGGTTGTGCTGCCGAAAAAAAAGTGTCCATACATATAAAACTTACAGGAGGTGAGGAAAATAGAAAATAAAAAAAAAGAAACTCACATGAAACACTTTTTTTTCGGCAGTAAAACCATCTTCAAAATAGTTATATGTAAATATATAAAATCAGCATAAACATACATAAATGTATAGTGTATATAATTATATACGTTTATGCGAGCAACAAGCCGTTGAGGTTTGGGAAGGATACATAAGTAAATCAGTGGACATTTACAGGTAGATGATCCTTAACGACACTGGTGTCCACTGCTTTCGGGTTTGGAAACCTTCTTCAGATAGAGGAGATCATTACTTAGTAGTAAAGTAGTAGTGATATTCTCTAGCTGCAGAAAGGTGCAAAACTTGAAAGCTTCCCAAATCAGTAGACACCGGTGTCGTCATGGATCATCTATCAGGGAGTGTCCACTGATTTACTTGGTCCGTCTATCAATCAGGGAGGGTCCACTGATTTACTACAAATGTATCCTTCCCCAACTTCAACGACTTGTAGCTAGCAAATATATGTGTTTGTATATATAAATAAAAGAATATAAATATATATTTTTTCGGTACAGGCAGAAGCTGAAAGAAAGGGGATACGCAGTATTATATAATACTGAATAAACACAATGCCGGTGTGAATATGGAACGAATGCCGATTCCAAATTTTAAAAATTCGAAAAGTTCGGGAATCGATCCACTGAACGTCCGATATCGCGCCGGATGCACAGACCACCATACTATCTAGTCATCTAAGAATCATTGTAATCAGCGGTGGTTTATATGAAAAAACAACCCCAGGAGGTTCGATTCCCGGTCTAGTCGAATTGTTTTAATTTAGAATCGGCCATCGTTCCATCTTCACACCATCATTGTGTTCATCGATTTAATGTGTTGCCTATCTCCTTTCTTTCATCTTCTGCCTGAACAGAATATTTATATTTTACGCCTCTGAAAGATCTGTGTGAATTAGTGAACGACTATATATGTCGATGCCCCTCCGACGGAGAAATCCTACCAGTAATTTGAAAAATTTTAATTTTAATTTAAAAACGTATTGTTAGATCAAAAAAGACGCTCGTAATTGTTTCACGAGCACGAATCCTACGGATAAGATTAAATCATGCCACGTCTGATGGTTTATGAAGATCAAATTATATTGCAATTGGTCAAGGCTCAATCGTTTCCGTGCGGCTTCCATCCTGGCGTGAGAGTTGGTCCAGTTTAGACCTTGAACTTCAGAAAGGTTAGGGATCAAGACTCTCACGATCGAAGAAACTCCTAATGACTCATTATCTGAGACACTAATAAATTGCCCATCTCACCACTAGCCGACAAGCGTATATACTTGGAAGACAAACGATTTAAAAAATAATTTGACTTTAATAAATGAGTCCGTCGATACTCGAGTCATCGTTCTATTACGAGAGGTTCGCTAGAACGCTAGACAGTTAAAATTGGTTGTTAATGTAATTGGCATACATGCGCAACCGGCAATTAGGTGCTCCAGGTTCTAATTATTGTAGTGAAAATTAAATTTTTCATTGTTAAATTTCCTTACATATAACTTAAAAGCATGACTTAGCTTTGCTTCCCGGATGATTCAGGTGGTTTATTAGTCCACCTTGGCTTGCTATCAGGTTTCCCAGGGAACCAACAGAACTCGACAGAAATATCTGGGTGAAAATCGCGCTTTGGGTGGAAGGAAACTAATCCAGGAGGGATTCAAACCCATGACCCCAGAATACCCCGCCGCCACAGGGGCCGTCAAAAATGCAAAATATTTATATACAGGTATAATAGAACAAGGTAAGTTGTCAAAATCTTAATACAAAAAGCGTGAATGCGCACATATAAATCCTCCTTTCCTCATCATTCCTTCTCCATGCCATACAGTAAGAGTGATTTCCTTAATTTTATCTTTCAAGTTATTTGATCCAATGAACACTAAAGTTCTTCTTAGCGAAAAACGAAACTTGAAACCTTGGGGAGAAAATCAAAAGAAATTGCTGGGAACGTGGAAATAATTTCTGCTTTCGAGAAATCGGAAAATGAAAACTAGTGTTTATTAGAGCTCCAAATTTCAGAAAAAAAGAAAAAGAAAATAAATTAACAAGCTTTGATAACAATAATAAATTTCATCAATTAGGCTTACTTAAACATTCTCAGCTAAATTAATTTAGGCAATATTACCATTAAAAACATATTATTATAATTTAAGTAATTTTGGCTAAATCAGAGGAATCGGTAATCAAATGTATTCAATGATTTGAAAAAACGTACAGAAAAGCAGAGTGTATTCTTTCGTATTTAGTAGTGACGTGGTCAGGATTCGAGGATTCGATCGAATCTTATCGAATCAATGGATTCGAGATTTGATCGAATCCTTCCAAAACAGATTCGAACCCTGGTTAAGTGGGTGGCATATGTGCCACGTCACGGTAAACTGTTAATCGCGATAAAATCTCGCCTCGGTAGTTTAGCATCTCGAACTCGTATTACTATAAAAATGTTGGCAATTTGCGTGAAAATTCATGAATTCGTAAATATGTACACAAGCGGAGATTTTGTCGTTATTAACCATGGAAGATTTCATTATTCAAAATTCGGCGCACGGCGCATGCGCACACCTCGCAAAGCGTCATTTTCATTGCCGCATTCCATTATGCCTGCCGTATTAATTATGTGTTACACGGTAAGACTGAGTATTTATCTTTCTGTCTTTGAAAGACAACGTTTTGAGCTGAAGAAATTATACAATTAACCTATAGAGTCTTGTCAACCATCGCATTTTTCACGCCGCAGAAGTTGGGAAATTTTCACGTAACCGTTTTTGTCACACCGCCGCGTCGGCGTCATGCCGTGCTTTTGCGCCTCAAATATAACGCCATGAATTTTAAATAGAATCCTACGCCATTACTGTTTATTTAAAATGAGCGTGGTCATTTTTAAGTTTTAATAAAGGAATTGTTGGGTTCTGAACATGGATTAAACTGAAAAAATGGGCAAAATTAAACGGCGCTGAAAGACGGGAATGGATACTTATGTATCCAAATGTAAAAATAAAAGTGAAATTTTAGTTTCCTTATCACGTCATTGCATTCGAAATACGACGTTTAGCTCGAATTGAAGTCACAGTTTTAAACTGTATTGTGCCATTTTTCGCTAAATTCAGATATGTATATAAGACACCCTATCGTTAGCATTTAAGAATATCAAGAGCCAATACTTCACTTTTCCTTTGTGCTAAAAATAGCAAATCCAAACCAGTCGGGGACCACGAGTACTCGTTTTAGGCCATTTGTTTGGAATTGCCCACTGGTGAAATTAGGTATTAATTTTCACAGAAAATGTCGTTGATAATTTCGCGATTTTCGTCTATTGTGGCTATATCACATTTACCGCGATGGCGTTTCTTCAGCACGTAAAAAACCTTTTCCAGCCTGTGATGGGGCAAAAGAATGAAATATGAATAAAAAATAATAATGGAAAGGTTTTGAAACGTCTTCTACGAAAGCACCTTTGGACTGCTCTAGCATCACTATTTTTAAAGAGTTTTCATTCCTCCCGAAAATTTGGTTAATAATAAAATACATATTAGATTCTGACAGTCTAAGATGCTCTTTATCATTAGCAAGAATTAACAAGTTACTTGTGTGCTCAAAAAGGCAATAGAATTCTTAGTTTAAGAATTAATAAATGCCACCATGAAACAAATTGTTGCTCAACTTTATTTTTCCTTCAAAGCTAAAATATTATATTCGATCTGTTTGAGGGAAAACATGGAGCAACTTATGGGTTCATTAATTTACAATAAAATTAAAGATGTATAAGGATTTGCTTCATGCACATGTGTATTGGTAATGAAAAAGAACTGGGATTTATAATTTGATGAAAGTAGGATTCGGATTCGAAATTCGGTATTTGAGATTCGATAAAAAAAAAAGAGATTCGGATTTGGGATTCGGATCCGATCAATTTTGGATACGACCCATCACTAGTATATAGCATAAGATAAGAAAATAAGTTTAAACTTAGAAATGTGTCAGGATACAATTTCTTAGAATCTTCCCCAGGGGTGAGGCCTTTGTCTTGCAGAAACTCTAAATAAATACACTACGTAGAAAATTATTGATTTTTATCAACATAATTTAGTGTCAAGAATAATTACTCTAATTTTAAGAGGAGTAAGGTAATGGCTGACCCAGATATAGCTTTGCCTTATCATCCAACCTGGCATTGTTCTGAGAGAAAAGGGTATATTAGACGGGCAAGAGATATCCAGGCAAAGGGTTCAAGTGGCCGGGCCTAGAGAGAAGAAAAAATGCCAGGTGTAAAGGATCAAACGCTAGAATAAAGTAAATGACAGATTGCACGTACGGTATACGCAGATAATAATTATAGCATGTCCATTTAGGGGTGCCAATGCGTCTTTTTCCCTTAGCCCATTTACTTATACGTACACATGTAAACTTTGTGACCCAAGGTGTAAGCGTAACTATTTGAGGGCGATCAAGGGCATTTCGTGAGCCATTCGCTTGCTTCAATTTCTTAGCTGCTATATTTGGGATAAGGAAACGGGAATTATTACTTCCAGCTATTAGCTCTCCGTGCGATTTCAAAGGTAAAGTTGTTGATGGTCATCGGCAGTTTTTCGATCCAAGTATTGGTTCAAAGCAGACCTGCATTTATTTCTATTTAATACCAACTTTCTTACACACGGATAGAGGATACCCTTAACGCATTTCTCCTAATTTTGTCCATGAATGGTACATCTATAGAATACCCTGTAAGCCACCTCAATGGTGTGTGGCAGGGGGTGAGTAGCACCAACATGCATTACGCTACACTCTGGGATATATTGATGGTAACATAAATATTGTAATAAGGTTAGATGGATAGGGGTTTGTGTTGTGGTTAGAATGTTTGATTCCCTTCCCGTGGGCTATGGTTCAAATCCTGGAATTGGCAGAAAATTTTCACTAGACCGTGTGGAGATCACCACAAGAGTAGTACTTCGTCCATCTGATGGGAGCATAAACTGCGGTTTCCTTCACTAATAGCTGGCTAATGCCGACGCCGAGTTCCTTTTCACCCTTCCGTCTTTCCCCAAACAATCCTTTCCGTATCTGTCAAACTACCAGTCCGCAATGGCGAAAATGATCTCAGTTGTCGGTCGCCTACCCAAATAACCAAGCTTTGGTCCGTATATCTGTCCCCAGGTCATTCTAGTGGGGCATCCATCAACATAATTCCCTCCAAGCCACCACTAGGGTGTGTGGAAGGAGGCAAGTTATCACTAGTATGCAATGCACCATACCTACCCTGATAAGGTTAATGAAACTACGACTATTAATGCATTAAAGCAAAAACCTGCAAATTCTTGTCAGGAGGTGATATTTCACCAACATTCACTACATTATGGATATGCTACCAATGATAGAGAAACTATTTATATTAACGTATTTGGCAACTAAATAAATGCGCAGACTCCATAATATTTTTCACGAATTCAATCTCCGGGTGTGGTTCTTTTTTTCCATTAACTGTTCCAAATGGTTCTCTCCTCTTCCACTCTTCTTTTTACTTCCTCATTTCTTATTTTTTCTGTCCACATTGTCCTCACAATCTGCCTGCAGCAATAAGTGTTGAAGGCTTCTACTCTTGATATTTCCTCGATTATTCATTTATTCATGTCATAATATCTATTAAGACTTGTTTGGATGGACAAATAGGCACTCAAACCTGAGTGGCCGCAGTTAGAGTTTCCTACTTCTTCACATGATATCCTTCTAACCAGCTCGACATTCTTCCCACTTCTAAATTAAAGATTAATCCAAATTGTCAATAAAAGCAAAGAATAAATTCGACAGTCTCCAGCGTTTTATGGTGGAACAGCATTTTAGTACTTAAATAAAACTGCAGTTGCTGTACTGTCCACTTAAATTTTAATGTAAAATATTACACAACACGTGTTTCGACGCTAAGGGCGTCATCATCAGGTAGACCAGTAGGTATTTTGCATTAAAATGTAAGTGGACAGTACAACTACTGCAGTTTTATTTAAGTACTAAAAGCAAAGGAATATTGTCTTCTATGCATGCATTTTGGTAATCCAGGTGACCATCGATAGGGAGGGATTAAGTCTCGCAAACTTACCACTTTCATTAATCCCATTTATATAGCGTATTCTCTTCCTTCCTTCAACAAGCTATCCCACTGCCCCTTATTCCTGCTCCTAGTACGCACCTAGTACATATTTTCCAATCCTAATAATAATGAGGTATTTTCGTAATCTTAAGTCTCAGTAGATAAATAAAAAGTAAGGAAAATAATCAGGTTGGTGGGACTCACCTTGAGCGATACAAGGGCGAGAGTGAAGGTTCAGAATAGGCTGAGTGCGGAGTTTAGGCTCAATGCTGGAGTTAAGCAGGGTGGTGGGCTTTCGGCTGTGCTCTTCAACCTGGCTCTACACAACGTAGTAAAAGCCATAGATCAGAAGGGAACATTGTTTGAGAAGTCTAGTCAGATCTGCGCAAATGTCCACGATATTGCGATTGTGGCAAGAAGACTGGAGGACTTACGGCATAAATATGTACTTTTAAAAATAGAAGCCGACAAAATATGCCTAAAAATTAATACCAAGTACATGGTGATGTCGGTAAAGCAGGACCAAAGAGACCCCGCGACCTAACAATTGATGGAGACACCTTCCAGGGCGTAAACAGCTTTGATTTCGAAGATCAATCACTTTCTCAAGGTTCACTTGGTGGTATTCCATCATTAGAAGGAAGAAAAGGACAACTTTTACCATTACCATTCATATAATAATAAAATTCAGTGGTATTAGTAAAAGTTGTCCTTTTCTCCCTCTAAGCTTTAATTACCTTGGCACATTTCTAACCTGTGATAATAACCTCAGGAGATGCATCCAGGACCGAGTCGAGGCCGTAAACAGGGCATTCAATAGTTAAATAAAACTACCGTAGTTGTACTGTCCACTTATATTTAATGTAAATAATTACACTTTACGTGTTTCGACGCTTAGGGCGTCGTCATCAGGTATACATATCATGTTTTATTAAATTACTGAAATGCTGTTCCACCACGTAACGCCAGATACAGTCGAATTTATGGGATATTCTATGCCAATTTAAAATTATTCATGAGTAGATTGATAAGTAGAACCCTGAAACTGAAGCTATACATGACATTAGTACGGCCGGTGGTGACATACGGATCGGAAGCCTGGATGATACTCTGGCAGACGAGAAAACACTCAACTCATTCGAAAGACGGATCCTCCGTAGAATATACGGACCGGTATATGACCAAGGAGACTGGAGGATAAGATACAACGAGGAAATAGAACAGCTGATAAAAGGAAAAATCATAGTGAGGTTCATCAAGTACAAGAGTAAAAGTTGGGCCACATTGAGAGAATGCCAGAAGAGGAAATCTCAAAACGGATGCTTGAAGGAAGGCTGTTCAACCGAAGAAGGCAGGGTAGTCCTAAAAACAGATGGATGGATCAAGTGCAAGCGACCTGAACAAGATGGGAGTTCGAGGATAGCGAACTAAGACTGAAGACCGGGACACCTGGAGAGCTATAGTGCAGAATGCCGAGGCCCACACCGGACGGTAGCGCCACCAGGAAGGAAGGAAAGTCTCTGTTGGTACAATACTTTCACAATAATAATGTGAGTAAATATAAACTCGCCCCCGGCCTTTATAAAAATTTCCTTCTTGCGAGTCTCCACCGCCCAATTTAAGGCCTACTGTTAAAAGTACCAATTGTATTTATTTGTCTTTTGCTCACCTTCCATGCTAATTCATTCTTACCTTCCTCAGTGCAACTCACCTGTCAATTATATTATTTTTCTTATTTTTATGCATTCAATAAGGTGAAATAAGGCGTCTAATTTTAAGCCCGGCGTCATAAATTTTGGTAAAATATTTTCTCCGGCTTTGGAGACATAGGGAGTGACTAATGGGAAATTTATTCGAAGAATGGATGAAAATATTAGCAAATAAAGTCACGTGCCTACGTAGAGGTAAAAAAAATCTATGCGGATGATCATGATGCAGAAACGCAAGTCGAAGGCCAACATAAAAACAGCAATGTGAAGGGAATAAAAGCAACGTAGGATTCTGGAACAATTGTCAGGTGTGCGTAAAGAGTGACATCAAGTCAATTAGTTTGTGAAGACAATTAATAATGTTAGAAAAGTCTCAGGTGTGACCTTGTGGAAAGCTTTAGCTTGCTCTACCTTGATAATAGTACGTAGTGCCGAAACCATGGTCGGTTTTTAGTAAAAACAAAAGTGTGAAATAGAACGAAATGTCTTAATTAACAGTGTTTGAAACCAAATAATGATCGAGGAAAGCAATGAAAGTTCAACGGGGTGCTACTCTCAAATATCAAGATAGATAACTGATGATGAATCATCAGTGATGACGTTCATGCTCAAATGAAATACAAGGACGAGGAGTAATAGTCATAGGCACATACATGCGTAAACCACTTAATTCGCTTGAAAATTATACCGAATTTCTTAACAGTACCCATATCAAATAGCAAGCATATTTCTTAAGCATGATTTCCGGAGGTGGAATGGTTATCAGCTGCAGCCTGGCAATCCCATGTATAGGAGTGAACTAAAGTTTTCCTGGTGAAAACCACTCCTATACTGCCGCTCTTCTCTCATTCAAGAATGTTGAGGAAATCGAATGCATCCAAACTAATAGAAATGAGTTTTCAATTACTCTGGAGGTCGGTTGGCAAAAGTTTGACTTCATTGGATAGTTCAAATGTGAAAGGAATACGAGAAATTAAAATTTCAGAAAGACTCGGGACTGAAAAAATACCTACCATACATTTTTTTATCATTGTACATACGTTCGAGAGAGCAGCGGAAACGACTCGGAATACCCGTTTCGGGCAGGTAGGTCCACGATTCCTATCTCCAGAAAGGATATCACCGCTTAGGATAGAATTATGGATTCATAGCGCGAAGGAATAGGAGACAAACTTTGAAAGGTATCGATCAATTGGAATAGGGTTGGGAATGCGAGTCGAAACTTTTCCTTAGGGGATCAACCCCGAAAGGTTGTAGGGTAACCCTTCTTTTCCTTTTGCCACCTGTCCCCACAAGCAGAGAAGGGAGTACCGCTAGGATGCAGTCAGTCACCGCGACAACCGACGCCTGGTATAGGTCTGCCTCCCTCTCCCTAATACCCACCCACCTGCAGGTTGGGCATCATTCAAATCACATCTGGATCGAAACGGTAGAGATAAAAAAAGGAGACGATGTCGGAAAAACCCTGATCATAGAGGGAAAAAAGGGCAAGAAAATATGCCTGCAACCCTTTTCCTGGCATATAGGAACGCTTTCGAGCGGTGGGTAGGTGCATGCGAGGATCTCTTCGTATTCGAAGTGTAGATTGTAGGGAGGAGGGGTCGCAATCGGCCATCGGCACCGCCAGAAAGGATCGGTGGCAAAGATACGCCGCATGAATTGAAAGGTATGGGACATAGGGAGGGTTCTGAGGAGGGGATATATACAAAAAGGGGAGAATAATAATGAAAAAAATATTTTTTCCTGTTGGAAAGGAAACTCCTTCCCGCCCTCCCTCCCTCCCCTTCTTTTAAAAAACCATTTCGTTTATTTATTTTTCAAATTCGATTCCCTCCGTACCAAAAAATACCCCTCACTCCCCTTCTCCATTGAAAAAAAAATTCTCCATACACACCATTCGGATGATTCGGAAAGAATGAAAAGGAATAAATCGATTTCTGCCGTGCATCGGAATGAGAACTTAAAGGATAGGCGTGTTCGAGTTTACCATAACGTAACCCATACCTTTACGGGGTCGGAGAAGAATTCCATGACGAATCGAACTCAGACAAACATGGTACAAACTAGCAAAAAAGGGTACAATGGTTGCCAAATGAAAAGTGGGTTCGGTTGGTGGTAGGAATCAACCGTTACGAATGATTCCTAACCCCCTCTAACTCTTTATATTCACGCTAGGCTCACAAAATACACTATATGCTAAAAATATACTCTAATTTTTTAAACTATAACATTTAAAAAAAATCTTTTTTTTACTACAAAAAACAGATCAATATAATTATGGAGTATTCCTCTAAAAAACAACCAATTATTGCTGACTTTTAGTAAAACGTTATTTAAATTCATGTGGGCGTGAAATTTATTTGAATACATATGAATCATAAATTTATTTATTATTATTTTAACCCTTAGCCGCGACACATATAGTTAAGTGCAACGTACGGGGATATTCCGAAGCCGTTCGATTAGTTGGTTATTCGATTCGGCTGATCGTATTCGATTATTAAAATCATCTACCCGTTTTTTATTATTAATAAATGCTTCATATATTTTCAAAATTAAGTTTAATCCCTGATGAAGCCCTGCTTGAGTTGCTATCTTATAAAAATACAAATACTCTATCGCTCTATAGGTTATAATGAAGCAGTGAAATTGACGGAGCAAATAGAAACATAAGCGCTCAGGAAAGCAGATCAACCTTTGAAGCAAATACGACGGGTAAATGACGCTATTTTTGACAGAATAGATATCCTCTTATAGCACCATGATACGGTTACCATGATGCTCTGATCAACATCCCTCTATTTTTTTTAAATAACAAATGACGAGGCAGCTTCCAGAAGTCCTACAGTATTGGCCTCCCCGTGATAAATAGAAATAATTCCCAGCTACGCTAAAAACTATTGGAATTAAAGTAAATTATGATTTAAAAAATAAACGACTTCCTATGCAAGAAAGATTAATCAATAATTAGTGAAGTAATTTTAACATCATATAAGTTGACATTCCACATATTTTGTGTGGATTCTTACAAAGTAATATCCATTGCCATCATGATTAAATTCCATAGAGGGAAGCTGCGCTTGACTAGATAAGTGGATAGAAAACGGTTGACTATATTAGTGGATGAAAAAGAATTTTTATTGCTCTAATTTTGAACTAATGCAAGCAAAAAAATGTCTTCATTAAAGAAAGAAGTAAAAGAATGGTTGTTGTAAAATCATGTACATAGTACTATTAGTGCATTCATTGTAATAATAGCACAAAGATGTTTATGATTTGATAGTAATTTTCTAACTGTGCTTTATCTATTATATTTATCCGTTTATAATACATTATGTGGTTTTAAATCTGTTTTCATTGGCATTTTTAAAATATGTTTTCCGACTGATCAATATTGTGCATTTGTTAATAAACAACTTTTGATACTTATACGAAGGTAATTATGATTTGATAGAAATTTTATAATTGCGTTTTGTGTACATTTGTGTTTTTATTACATTTTAGGTTTAACATCTGTTTTCTTGTATATTTTATTAAATTTTGTTTTCTGACTAATATACCGGTATCTATAACATTATATTATTTTTAATCTGCTTTGCTTTTTGTAAGACTACTTGACAGGCAATCCGGTGGACACTATTAAAAATGTGCAATTGCTGACAAGCCATAGTTACGCTTAGCAGGACTTTATCTGTTACATATTGTGGGAAAAAATTGACAATTTATGAATGTTATAACATTATATTTTTTGTTATGTATTATGTGATGAAAATTGTAATAATCCCTAGATGACTACCGAAATTGAACGACTAATAAATCTGTGAAACTATATAAATAAAAAATTATCCATTACATGAGCCCCAAAGTTCAAATTCCTGAACGCCAACATTTGATAGTTATTTAGGTACTTGTTTGAAGAGGAGCTATTAATTCGGAGAAAACCGTGATTTGAAAGAAAGCATACAGCAACCAACGACACAACAACTGCTGATTGAAAACGCCTTTTCTGAGAATTTACGCAGGACCACTGGAGAAAAAATTTATAACAAGAAAATAAATAAAATGAAGGCCATTTAAGAAATTTCAACTGTATCCCATTTTACTATTTATAATTCAAAATGAATAATCTACTATGCAAGAGTTTTTATTATTATTTACAGGACTTAGAGTAAGCCGAAGTTCCGCAAAATTAGCTGATCAAATTAATGATACATCCTTTTAAACTATTAATTTTCCAACCAGGAAGTAATTAGGGGTCTACATTTTAAATAAAAAAATAAATCCTCACAATTTAAATATGAAAATGACAATACATATATCACCGAAGAGAATAAAAAATCAATTACTGTTAGAAACGCTTCCGTCCCTACCGGCACATGCGAAGGAATGCCAAACTATGGCATGACAACCTGTTTTATTGATTTACCTATTTTATATTCATTTGAGGGAATTTGAAAATTAAATTTAGATTTTAAATAGACCGTTGGTGAAATACCTCCATTTGAAATTATTAATCGATTTCTGGGCGATGCTTTCAATTATAATTTTTTAACGCACGATCTATGAATCTTGTAGTTATTTTATATTGCTCCCAATCCGATAGTTTTTGGGTCAAAGGGTAGAGGGTTGTCATTCAGACAGGGCACGCATGTCGAATCTCGCATTGAAGATGCTGCGGGACGCGCACTACCTTAGACCATTGTCCCCATTCTTACACCCATATCCCATGTTACATTCAGGTTTACTTCTCATTTCAAAACCGCCGGCACCCGACTATTGTCCCGATGGAATAGGGACCAGGGACAGCTGCCGTTTACTTCCTAGGGAGGAGGCGTAACTCTTATACCCCCATCATAGTCACACGTACAATCTATCCCATTCCAACTCTCCCCACGTCCCTCATTCACCAGGCCGTGGAATGGGTGGTAGACATCTCGGGAGCAAGTGACAATCGATCGCTGGAATGCTCCGTTCACACAACCAAGGTGTAATACCAGAGCACGTACCATCGTAGACCGGAAACGATGTGTGAACTCTTGAGGTTCATGTCTTCGTAATTTTTGGTTTATATCAATGTTGACTTCCCGATGTAAGCGGGAGGGGATCACGTGGGAGGGGGTAACCGCAAAAATATTAAACATGATAGTTAATACAAGGAAAACGCAAATGGGAAAAAATGGATAAAATGTAAAATTTCATTTATGAATCAAAAGGGAACAGCGTGATATCCTTTAAAATACATATAATTCAAGATTGAAAACATTACTACAGTGACACGGAAATTCTAATTTTGTCTGGAATCAACTATTTACTCTTCACGTTTTGGTCGCCCATCTTGGACAGAGCAGTACAGACTTACAATAATGGTTATTTAAGTAGTACCGAAATTGTGTGTCTACTGGTTACATTGGTGCGTGCGACGGTAGTGGGAATCGATCAGAAGCAGGTAGGAGGGTTGAGGGGGGGGAGGGGGAAAGGGAATTGAAGTTTGAGGAGCGAATCGGATATGGTAACGGGAAATGGGGTGAAGGAATGTAAAATAGGGGAGAATCGAACGCCGATACCCAATGCCAAGGGTTGGATGGATGTGAGATGGTGAAGGGGTAAGGGTGAAAGAAACATATTTTTTAAAGTTTTTTTTCCCTTGCGTGCGGAAGGGTTTGTTGTTCGACGGGGTGTCCGATAGGTGCGCACATAAAAACCCTGGGGTGGCCGCGAACGGTATCACTGCAAGAGACGAAGGCAATGGTGAAAAAACTAATCTTCATAACAGGAGGACAAAATGACAAAAAAAACACGCGCGGAAGAGGGAAATCGAATATTTTTGCGTGTGAAAGGAATAATCTGCGGAGTGGAGGGGTGAACGCTTTAGAGTGTTAAGGGGGATGAGGACCGTGTTATTTTGGCGTCGGACGAATGCAAACGCCTCAATCTTCGATGGAGGAAATTATGTGGACCGAGCCCCATCTTAGCTGCAACCCGTAAGCTTCTCGAAACGTTAAATGCATAATTGACTTGCAAATAATGAAATAACGAAGATATCACTTCGATTACGGAAAATTCAGAACGCGATATGCTACAAGGATTAAGAGGAATTTGGAACACAAACAGATCAAACTGAGTGATTTGCCAAGTCTTAATGGGAACAACTGAACGACGTGACAGATGCTCATTATATTTTTCATAAATTAAAAGAACCGAGCTATTCGCTTTTGTGAATCAATATATCACCGGGAATAGGGGAAATTTTGAACGCAGTGAATCAGCTTAGCACTAATGACAAACAAATCGTCAATAATTTGCCTCCATTTACCTCACCAATGGGCTTGTTTGCAGAATACTCATTGTATAGCTGAAATGAATCCACAGGAAATTTTTCCAGTTTCCAATTTTTCCAAATCCAGTTTTCACAGAAGCACACAAAGTGCACGATATATCAGCTATGAAGCGACGCCGACGGTTGATGAAACTGCAAAATATATATTATATTCAACCTAGAGATCAAATGCCGAATACGTACCTTGAAATTCAATGGATGTTAGTATCTGCATAAAAGTAAAAAAAAGCTTTGATTTGGTGACTATACGTATTTTATACGGTAAAGGTCTTCCAAAAAGGATTTGAGGGAAATATTATCTAAATGTTAGACGAATTAGAAATTCTTCATAACTCATCCCATTCCCTTTGAACACCCTTGCTCATTAATCTATGGTAACAATATCACTAATTTCATTCCGAACACATTTGTGACCACTCTGACACTTTGACTTAGACATTGATTTAGCTTATGAGTGACTAGTATTCTCTTAAGTTTATCGAGAAATGAGCATGTCACACATAACTCCCAAGACTGTTAGAAGAGATAGCCTATCGATTCAAATTGGTTGCAACAAATGCTATTTTATGTTTTGATCGTTGGGCGTATCCCCCATGTTCTCAACCAGTTTCTTGTAATTGCGAAACTTAAAATCATGGCCGTGCACTCGGTGATTTTTTACGAGTTGTGTGCTTTCTGTCCATTCAAAACTGACTAAAAGCAATGATCTATGCCCAATAATAGGAGCCAATTCCGATTAAAAGATAATAGTGCAAGAACGTCTGCTAACCCGAATATTTTTTAAAGATGACGTCTAGTTTTCTTGTTTATGTCTTGTTACCACACGAGAGGGAACAAGACATAAGCAAGGAAATCTTTCAAACTCTGTCATGAGTTAATACAAAACCACTTACTCATACACTATCAAATCGCATTTTCCTTAGTTATGCTTGTGCTCGAGTCCATATTTTTAGGATTAGATTAAAAAAAACATTGAAAAGGAGTCATGACGCTCACATTTGCCTTAATTCTGAGTGATATTTTCTCTTTAAAAATCCATTATCTCCCACTGTTCGCTTCTACTTAAACTGTCGACTGGCTGGGATGGAAATTCCTAAGAACATGGAGGAATGCGCGAAAAATAATTACAGCCATTATCGCTTCTGGCCACTCTGTATGCACTCTGTGCTCATCGTGTCTAAATCACGAGAGTACCATGCAACAGAGGCCCATCCCCTGATTTGTTCCAATGCAAGATAATATTAGGCATAATGTCTTTCCATATAATTCTAAAGTTATTTGGGCATGGGACCCATTTTATTCTCCAGCTTTGATGAGTTACTTTTCTTGGTCCCATTACAATACTAATACCGCAAAGACAAGAAGAAATCATAGAGAACCATCCAGAAAGAAGATATAAAATATTAAAGCAGAGCTTAAAAGGAGAGATACACAATAACGTGAATTGCTTAGCCAAATTTGGGAATAGATAGCAAAAATTAGCTACAAGCTAAGGTTACCGATTGACATTGGAAATTATAAAAATAAATTTAACTAGGCATGGGAAAAAAGAGTGCGATTTTGATAATCACCACATTTTAATAATTCACCATAGCGTAATGGTAGATTAAATAGGTAAATAGGCTGTGCCTTCAAAATCGAGGGCAGGCATACATGAAGGCAGAGAAGAATATGTTTCTTCGATGAATTAAGTGTCCTGAATGGATATTTTGGTACTTGCAATAAAAATTCACAAAAAAAACAAATTATAGAACCAAAATCCAGTGAATGGCTTCACTTATATTTCATAAAATAAAAGAAAATTACTCGCGGATGAAACCAAGACAATACTTAATTTAAAATCTTATAAAAGAACGAGAAAAAAAAATAGATTAGCAAAGTTGGAAAATGCCTTTTAGACACAAGTAATACGATACACTAGATTAAACAATTAAGTTTGAAGCTCTCCAAGAGGAATTCTTCCTTTGTCACTCCAAATTGAAGGCAGGGTGTTTTCAACTGCTTCATCAATGATTATCAACATTTACTTCAAATGCATCACCAATTCAATAACACACGCACAGGTCATATGCGTGTCGTGGCCAGATACCCAGTCAATGAATACATTTGTATGCATGTATCACTCAATGAGTATCGGTAATGAGGTTAGCCATAAGGTTAAAAGGAAACCCTGTTTTACATTGGAAGTGAAAATTCTGAGGATGGTCTTTAGATTAATCTTTACTTGTGGTAAAGGTTTCCAATGAATATCTGAAATATAACTCCAATGTAAATCCAATATAAAACGTCATTAATTCTATGAATTCCCTTTATTCTAACACTCAGTTATTTTTTAAGTTTTTATCATTCTAAATTATAACAAGTTATAATTTATAATAAAATTGTATGTGTAGTTTTATTTTCGAATATTTTCTTTTTATTCGGATAAAGAAGGAAAGCAGAAGATTCTGAATTTAAATTTCGGTCATTCGGGAATACTCGTTCTTAAACCTGACATGCATATTTTGAGATGAAGGGAATCCTACTTCAGAAGCATGGTATTTAACAAAGAGCCAGAAAGTTAGTAACTTCAAACATAAACTTAATTCACTAATATGATCGAAAAGACTATATAACCACTTTCTTACCTTGAGTGTCATGGCTATTCCCAGTACCCGTCATGAGGTTTCTGAAAAAAATATAGATGTTCAAATGTATTTTAATAAAATTACAAATCGCGATAGTTTTCACTCGATATTAGACAAAAATTCTAGCACTAAACAGTTGGGCAAAACCATTGAACTCAACCTGCAAAATGATATATCTGTAAAGTAGAGGTTAAACTCTGTGACTGCTGTTAAACTAACCGGATATCAAGATAAAAGTTGCATCAAATTTCATGGAATAATAATAAATACCCTAAGATATAATAAAAAGTCTTAGTAAAAAATTTTTGGAGAAATGAATAAGCTAATTGCAAAGTATTCTTACACTGGTTCCTTTGCATCTTTAGAAGGAATTGAGTTACGCTATACTTCTCTTATATTCAAATCTAAAACAAATGAGGAGAATGAACTAGCATGACGTCAAGTGATTGAGAAACTATTGAAGTGTAGCGAGGAGCAATGGGAATTTGAATAGTGGACAAATGAGATTCTCTATCAAGCTTCAGTTACGAGGTAAAACAAAGTTCATTTGTCCTTAAAGCAATCAGAAACGCTTTCAGCAGTGGCCAAGGGATATCAACGAATAGCATGTCTTTCATGTCAGTGATGTGACTGGATGGTCGCCTCTATGACGACATCCGGACGTTAAAAATTATCTACGATACCACTGTTGGGGGGGGGGAGGAGGGGGCTACTTTTCATTGTGGAGCTGATCTCGTTCTCCAATTCATCCAACGGAATGGCATAATCGTGGGTGTGGCTGTGAAGAGAAGATTTTTGTGCCCGAGAGAGAAATCTGTTTTTTTTCCAACGCATAAAAAAGCCCCTTCCCCCCAGGTCTCCTCTCCCACCCCCACCCCATCCAGCCTCGAGATAACAATCGCGACGTCATAAGCCGCAAATTCGATTTCAGGAGACCCGTTACCAATCTCGAAAGCGTTCCCCACTCCTGCCTCCGACCCCCACCCTCGCCAGAACATCCCTCACCTACCTCCCGGTCCATACTATACCCCCTCCTCAGTAGTCCTGGGCGATATATGAATTTCAGTATCGCATTCCGATATTATTTTGACATCGGAAAAGACGGGATCTCATATCGTATAGTACAGCATTCAATAATGGATATGTTAACGAGTATCTTACATTAAATTAAATTACAAACCCTGTGTAATAGCATAAAGTATCGAAAAGTGTACTTTGATCGTCATTTTACTTGCGTGCCACAAACAGCTTCCGTGTGGCCCCCGGAGGCAAGCGTGCCATGGCAAGCCCCTCGCTGGTATTTAATATCATAACATAGCATAACACAGCACAACATAAATAAAATAAAATTACGTAATATGGTTGAACATTAGAAACTTTAATGCATTCAATTTCCAATGCTGTAGTGAATACCTTATCCTGCAACCATGTGTCCCTCATGATTTGTTTTTCCTCACGAATTAGTGCCGAAAATTAGTCAGCATTAATATCTTATCCTGGAAACTTCATGATAGCATATTTCATAACCTATCACTATCCAAATTTACAGTCCTCCAGTGTTCTTTTAGCTGCTTTTTGGCCCCCACTAAGTGACCTAGGGTGTGGAAAATGTTTCAACTTAGGACGAATGAATACACACCCTGGGTATAGCTTGCTCGGATATACGAGTATGTAGATTCTGATGTCAAATATCACACCATATCATGTATGGCCTTATATCACGTATTGCTAAACTTTGCATGGAAGTCACGAGTCACATTCAACATGCTATAGGGAATCGGATTACCCTCAATATTATGTATGAATCAAACATTTAATCTTATCGTCTGACAATATACAAAATGTATATTGAAATAAAAAAAAATAGAATGCGACAGGCATGAAATCGTTACTTTGGATTTCAATGGCATTTTGCAACTAGGCAACATTGCACTTAGCAGACTGAGGAAGCATACACGAAATCTTTAAATAATCTCCAATTCAAATCGTATACACAACGCATGTAGTATCGCATCACATTCAAAATGCATATTATATCCCTCTTCTAATCATATTCACAAGAGATGCCACACGTCATTTAATAATACCGAAAGATTTCCTGGTGTCTCATTAACGCAAAGTAATACCTCATGAATACAGCAAACAGTAGTCGATACATAGCAATATCGCACAGGTTTACTCTATTTACATCTACATAATACCCAACCTCCAACATACACCTCAAGAGGCTGTGGGAGGGGGTTAGTGTTGACCAAAATGCACTACACTATATTCTACATAAATCTATGCAATGACGGCTATTTACGCGTTAGCATAAACATACGGATCAGTAAATACATAGAAACATGCAGATCATACCTATCAGGACGTGAAATTTCACCATCATGCACTACACTACAGGTATTCCACCGAAGTTTTGGATACCATGGGTATTACCTTATTTTTCAACTACATAAATGCACAGAGAGTCAAGAAGGAATGTTACAGGAAGCATGCGAGACGTACTGTTACTACTGCAATTCAGATTAAGAAACTAGCATTTGGGAGCATATGAACTAATTGTCTACACTACCTATCGACAAACCAAATGATAACACCCAAGTGATAGCCATTACATGGTCTCTGTATCCACGAAGTTCATTGTTTGTTCCATACCAGGAAATATCCTCAATGTCTCATATAAATCATCATTTCAATGCGATATCACGTAAACATCGAATATTGCGGACGATACATCAAAATATCGCACCGGCGTATCCGCCACCTTTTTTCCCCGGAAAACACGTCTCTTTCTCACCCCCGCTCTCATTTCTACTTACCCCATAGTGTATCTCCCATGCCTTCACCCCCCAGCTACCCCAGACTCTTTCGTCATGTTTGAAATGATATGGAAATTGATTTGTGTTGGGAAATCTCCTTAAAAAAAGGAAGTTGACTTTGAATTTCGGTAGTCCCTCACTCTCTCTCTCACGCAATACAATACCTCCTGCCATACACCAGAAAAAAACCACCCCTCTTTTTCAATCTCCCCCTCTTCAAGCTCCCTCCCTCTTTGTAACTCAAACCACCCCCTACCCCCTTTGCGACCATCGCCCTATCCTCCCCTCCGTTCATTGTTGCCTACACTGTGCGTGTGACGCATTCCCATTCATTCCTGTGTAGGCAAGCGAGGAGCAGGGGGAGGGAGAATGAAGCCTAGGGAGTAGTCGATAGGGGAATGGGACGGTGGACGAAGGTAGGGTGCGACGAAGTTGGAAAGGAAAGGAGATAATAGCGACAGAGGAATAATAAGGAAAGCCAGGACGGATACAACGAAGGATGGGAAAGTTGTAAAGAATATGTGAAGCAATGAAGTGCGAGCGGCTAATTGAAATTACGCAGGTGACACGTGTGCATTGTATAGTTTAAACAGCACACGACAGCCTCAGAGCATGCACCTGGGTCAGCACCTAGCTATCATTAGATTACATTCAGGATTATAGCATGTACCGAACGTAACATATAAATGAAATTCATTGATTAAATATGTAGAGGAGAAGCTAGGTAATTCATGAAAATAATCACGCTTGCCATCAACTAAAATTTGGTTCTTAACGAATTCGGTATCTTCTGTCTCAATTTTGAGACGATACATGAAGCTAGCAAAGGAAAAATTATTGTAGGTTTCAATCGAACGAATTTTTTTCACTTGGTAATTATTTATACTAACTTAATGGGGCTCCAGGATAAACCACTCTTGGCCCATTCTCAGGCTCTTCAGGGTAAAGAATGTTGCCGAATACCCTTTAGATCAGACTGGAATGAATATTCCGGTCATCATATTGGTATTCCACTGCATAAATCAGCACTCAATAGTCTAGCTTTCTCTCTAAGGAAGTAATCAAAAAAATTGAAGAATAGTCTGTGTCTAGTCGTATAAGGGATGATTGAGCGCTGAATAACCTGAAGATAATGGCAGAAACGGTTATAGGTTAATCAAATAAGTTGCCAGTTCCGAGCAAACAGCTCCAGTGGCGCCATTGGTTAGCTCACGGTACTTAAATGACAGTCGTCGTGAGATATGTCGGGTTTGTAAGTTCAATCCCCACTTCGGAGCTATTTTTACCAAGACTGCTGAAGAGTACTTTTTCTGGCCTAGGCGTAAAAATATTCGTGAAAGAATTTTACACCGTAGTGCAAAGTTATGAGTTAACAATAATCTTACAAAATAAGTAAATTAAAATTTCTCTTGACTATAATATGAAATTAATATGATAAATAGTGAAAGGGAGTTTTAAATCCAAAGAAATAAAAAAACTAAGGCATTATATAAAGGGATATTCCCTTAGGTCATGATTAAAACTGACCCGACGCATTGGAGGTTAAACATGGCAAAAGAAATGTGTGATGAGTTTCCAGGTGAAGCAATGACGGAGGTTTCAGTCACAAAGATAGCAGACCAAGCGAAGGCTTCAAAAACCATAAATAACACCGATCAATTTCTAGTACAAAGAAGGAGGCTTTTGCGTCAATTAAATTCATACAATATTGAGGCTCTTTGCAAGGACAACAGAAGGTGATGAAACTCTAAAATTGCACTGCTGTCATATGCTCCATGCTCATCGCCATGTTATTAATATAATTAATAAAACCAGACAAGACTACTGTGAACTAATATAAGCGCATGAGTAAATAAGTACATGCACTCCGCGATTGGTAAGCGTGCCGCAATTTTGACCATAAACTAATGGAAATGCATACCAAAGGTATTAATGAAACGTAATCTCATTACGCTTTCGTTTTACGCACACGTCACTAAGAATGGTGATCCAAACACGCGTTGACACATGCCATCTCCCTGATCATTCCTACGCCTGAGTCCTTTTTCATCTTCACTCTTTTCTTTGATGGCTACTGATGTAGCAACATTATTGAACACACGTCACAGTGAGGGCTTAAGTTGTAATCGTAATTCCCTAGCGGCGGCTGGTATAGAGTATAGGATAGATTCAGATATCATTGTCGATGTAAACCCAGGTTAGTGTGCCCAGAAAATTCTTACAAAACAGCGTGTGGCAGTTCAATTTTTCCTTTACCATACACGTCCGACTTATAAGCAATTACGTGGATCAAAGGATGGTCTCCTAACTCTCAGGCCAGATGGGCTGGGTAAGGATGACGTGACTGTCAATGTGAGCGTATATGTATGCTGATCGCCAGCAGATGTCAACTCGAATGGAAAGAGACGAGGCCAGGGGCAAGGGAGTGGGAAGGCGGGTAAAAAAGGTGTCGTATGCAAACGCCTCTTCGCTCAATGTTTGGAGTGGAAGTGAGCCAGAGCCATGGGAAAAAAGGTGCTATTGGGGAAAGGGACATCACTTTCTCACTTTGGAATTTGCAACTCCTTGCTTTAGTTCCTGCCACGGTGGGCGATAAGTGATAGCCAAACCCAGAGAAATGAAATAAAAACGGAATATCAATGATATAGTAAAGGCTGATGAAGTGATAGAGACGTCCAAATTGTGTAAGCTTTCCAGATTTTCAACCACGTTGATCTGTATGTCTTTTGACAAGATTTTCCAGCATTCCAGCAAGCTTCTTCAGGGATAGAGTACTCCACTTCAGACCCGAAGAAACTAGCTGGAAAACTGGAAAAACTGTCGTCCAAAGACGTTTTCTGGCTTAATTTTGAAAAAACCTAATGTTGTTAGGAATGGAAAATCTGTAAATTTTTCAAGATTTATTTAATGCACCGAAAAGGTTTTCGGATACCGACGAGGTTGTTAGGCTCTCTCACCATATTTTTCCATTCACCCACCTCTCTGATATAATATGGATAGTAGACTGATGGGTTTAGGTTTTTACTCTATAGTTAAGTACTTTCTGCGCTAGAAAAATTTGTGCCCAAAGCTGAATCGCCTAAAAAAAGATAAATTTAAATACAGTTTAGTCGCAAATACAGTGAAAGCTGTCTAAGCGGAATCTCTTGGTACAGTGATACTTTTCCAGTATAGGCACTTTTCCATTTAATTCCGAGTTGGATAAGGAATATGTATTGCCACCAGTTGGGTATATGCTTAGTTTTTTTATATCAGTAGAATAGTATAATTGTTTCACAGACATCGCATATTTAGGCATTTACATACGCGGTTTATTTCTTTTCCGGAGAACACAAGCTTATGCATTGTCGATGCCCATTTAAATAAATTAAATAGATCATAAATGCCATTATTCACGCTATTATCTGTCAAGCCTTTTAAAATTTCCAACGTTTTACCAAATGAATTTTTGCTATACGAGCTTAAGATAGCATTTTACCGTACACATTGTCTAAGGAATTCCGCTCAACCAAGGATCAAATGTCCTGAAAGCAATTACGTTTCCGCCTTTTAAATTCATGTTAAACAAGAGGTTATAATGCATGAAAACCATATAGGTAACTCCTTCTAGGACCAAAACTTCTTGTCTTACAAGACAAGTTTCCGTTAACCTCAGATACCACCTAATGCAAGTTTGACTGTATCCTAGGGTGGCACTTATTTTTCGAAATCGAGAAAAGTAATAATTTTCCACCCCGATAAAGGATTAATGTGGAATGTGCATTCACGTGTCAAAATCCTTTTACTGTTAATTATAGCGAACCCGTGCCCCAAGGACCCTAAGTACTTATGAACTAAACATGTGTGTTTTTGGTCGGAAAAAGCGCTGTTTGTATGTAAAAGGCAATAATTAAGTGGGTTAGGGCCGATTTTTCGTCGCATTATACGAATCTCTTTGAGTTTTTGAGATAAAGTCCCGCGCAGTTCGAGACACCCCTCAGGGTGCCATCCAGCACCACTGAGGTTAAGCCTTCTGCACCATTCACTTCCTCACCGAGACTCTACCCCTCTCTCCATCCCTGCACCGGCGCACAGTACCCGCCATCCCTCACCCTTCGTCAACGTATTGCCTCTCTATAGACTTTTTTTCCACCAAAAAACAAGCATATTTAGTTCCAAAGTACTTAGGGCCCTTGGGGTCCGTGTTTCCGGTAATTAACTGCTACAGGATTTAAACATGTGTATTCAAATTCCACATCGATCATTTTTAGGGGTGGAAAACATTACTTTTCTCAATTTCGAAAAAATAAGTGTTTCACAACTGTATCTCGAACATTTTTCCACTTGAAAATACATAAAACTGACCGAATCAGTTTCCTAAAGCAGTCAGCCACACACTATATATGTAGACGTAGACTACAGGGTAAAGCGTAGGTGTGAACGTAGATGAAATAAGGAAAATATCCTCTGGATATTCGATCACCGTTTAGGCGGATTCACACCAGATTAGGTAGGTACCTTTCTTAATCATCATGCCTACCTCAAGTCCTTGCACCTCCCTCTTTCATAATTTTCCCCGAATGAAATTCCATAATTCGAAATCATCATCCCCTTTTCGTCAACAATAACTTGCGTCGACATAAACATTTTCAGAGAATTCATCTCTTGCGGGACAGAAAGCTTTTCGGAGGGACTCGGATCCTTGGAAGTTTTTGTCCTCTCTCAGAACGGTATCTTACGATTCGCGACGCAAAGGACCCAACGTAGCGTGCGCGTTATATCTTTCTCCTCTCTCTCTCTCGCTTTCAAAAGCTACCCCAAAGGAGTTTCTCCCGTTCCTCCCCACACCCCTGGCATTGAATGCACGTCCTCTCCCTGTAAAAGGAATCGCTGTGGGAGAAAACAGAGAAAGAGGAATATATATCTTCTCTTTCCTTTCCATATTCTCTGGAATTCCGGATTGACTCGTCCGAGACTCGTCCTTTTTTTCGCTTTTAGTTGCAACGAATAATATTCTTTTTCCTTTTCACGTATAGCGGGGAAGAAAAAAGAGACGACGAAGAAATAAACATATGTATATGCACCCGGCCTATGGAGACGCTTTAGTTTCAACGAGTAATGTTTCCATTAAAGGGCTCACTTGCTCGGGAGCGGATTGCAATAGGTACAGTGGAATCTTTCAAATCGTCATTTGCAAGAGGTATTTTAAGAAACAGATTATTCACCACGAAAGCAAATACATCATTATTTTGACGATCGAGAAAATGTACGCGGTTCACCGTGCTTCTTTTTCCTATTCAAGAAGAAAAAACAGCTTATAACAAATATACTACTATAATAGGAACATTTTTCCCCGAAGTATAAGCATAAAAAATAATCCCCTTGATACCTTCCTTGTGGGATAATGTACACTTTTAGCATAATTCTTACAGACAGTAGCTTTATAAGTAATTTGCATCAAAAAGACTCGCTCGAAAAAGGTACAAACAAGGGAATAAGAGTGTCCTTAGGAATACTTGAAGGTTTGGAGGGGTTAATAGACGAGAGTGCGGAATATGAAGTCTTATTTAAGCATAAAAATACATTATGGCGATGGCGCTTTAATCCGCTCACAGATATTCGATTGAAGCTTACATAACTGCACACATTTTTTAGGAAAAGAAATTTAATATGTAAAATTATAAATATATTCTTTCAATTAATATCTATTCATTTATTCAAATATCATGATGACTATTAAAATAAGTTTCTAATGATAAGAGGTAAAATAATTTTCACCAAAGGATTTTAATAGATGCACTAATTGGATTTTCCAGTAGCTAGCATGATTGTGGACCTCACCATAATCTCAGGACAAAAAAACAACGATTTAGATGTAGGCCAAATTCGTAACCTTACGTAAGAGACTTTATTTTGCATGTCGAGCATCATTTTGAATTCCTTTTTCGCGGTATGTCAAGGCATATGGTGACGCTAAGAGCTTCAAACAGGCTACACCAATTAAGTATTTTTGTATGTATAGGTGTCCCGGATTATTTTTAATTCTGCCATTCATTTCCTTTTGCAATTGCAAAGCTTCGCTATTAGCATACCGATGGAATTAAGGAATAAAGAGTTTCCGGGAATCACGGGACCTTTGGTTTGCCGGGAAAAGGGACAAAACACCAAGTCACCCTTATATTACAGTGAAGATATTTGGAGAATAAAATGGAAGTGGATGTCACCAACTCTTTAGATCCATCAAGGATGACACTCGCAAGTAGGGTTATCTTACGTCCCGGTTTCCCGGAATGAAGGGTCTATCCCAGTATCCCGCCCAGTTGGCTAATTTGTCCCGTTTAAAACTGAACGGTCTCGGAATGTCTCTGTTAGGCCCGCTGTCCACTGCACGGAAAAATGGCAGCGACTAATGTATGGAGAGAAAGGTGTCAATCGAAAACATTGTACCAATAGTATCTTCCATCCTAAAAGACTATAAACGGACCATTCAGTGTTAATCACTTGGTTGAAGGAAGAACCCCTGTGATGCAATCCGAAACTTTCAACCTTATTTTCCAACTTTCCCGGGGGGGAAGAGGGTCAGAGCCCCCCTACATCCCCTGGGAAAAGTTGAAAAATCGGCGGGGCCAAAATGGGTTCAGCTACCTTACCTGTCACGAGATTCAAATTTGGTACTCCATGGTTTGATTTTCTCGATATTTTTATCCCTTATTTAGGCTGAGGTGAAAAATCTGTTTCAAAATTCACTCTCTGCCACAAACCCTTGCGATGCCTCGCAGGGTACTTTTAAGTTGATGTGCCGAGATTAATGACTGGTTCCTGACCTGTTTGTTGACCAAACTAAACAGCAACCATGGATAACTTTAACAGATTGGCAACGAAAGATATGGCGTTCAATACTGCCTAATTTTTATCGTAATTAGTGATCAGCTATAATTGGTGGTTTGTGCGATATAGTGATCAGCTCCTGCTAGCCTACCTGGTGATGTGCGAAATGTGCTCGCAGATGCATTATAAAATCAGTGCGAGAAATATGGAAAGAAGATTAATCAACAGAAAGCAAAATTAATGGGATTCTCTAGAACAGAGAAAGCGATCGGCCATAAAATGAGGAGGGCAGAGACTGAAACTGGTAGAGCAATTTAATTACTTGGGTAGTACGTCAGAAGAAAATTGTCAAAGTAGCATGAGAATTGGAAGGCGCTGGCGGAAGAAGCTTACAGCTTAAGCAGGGAGCTAATGACTTAGGTCTTGCTTAAGAATAAAACGGTGATGAATCACCTCGTGCAAACCTTCAAGATAATGGCTTGCACGGTACTCAGCTGATGAAAACTCAAATGGTGCTTCCCATAGTGCATCGACTCTAAATACATGCACATGTAAGTAACTTTTATGACAGTGGCCTTAGAAGTGGCTTGCAACTGATAAGTCGACGTGTAACCACGGAATTCTATGGCAGTAGGGGTCGATTGCGTAAGCAACCAACCGCAGTTTGTACTTGGACGGAAAACAGCCTGGCTTCTGTAAAGTCTTCAAGTAGCATTTCGATTCTGCGATAAAATCAATACGCATTAAGTAAAATCGCATCCTGATCACATGACGGCAAGCGATCATGAAAAATGTAACCAATGAATTAATTTTTCGGAGGAGGACTTATTGTTAGGAATGTAAACATTTATTGGTACTTGGAAATGATTTTAATGTTAAAGAAAACACAAAGATAAGATTTATGACTGTTCTAATGTTGAATAATGAAAAAATAAAATACTCTCTTGCTTGATACGCTTTAATGTGCGCATATAGGTAATTAAAAAAATATATAGTCCACAAATGCTAGCGGAACTCGCAAAGTACAATTCAAAAAGCATTTATTGCCGAAATTAGGAATTTTCGAAATTACCGTATTCATTGTTAACTTCCGTCATATATATCCTTAGGAAAAATACAGAAGTAATATGCAAGCAGAACGATGCCCTACAAGTAGCGATACTACAAGTGAAGACATCGCTACACTCGCTACTCCCAAGGAAGTCAACTTCCATGCGTGCAAAGCCGCCTGAAGAAAGAAGATGATCGAGAAATCGAACGACCTTGCTACACCACTAGCCCGAGTGGGCCTTCCCGTCCTTACACCGAATTCACTCCCATTCCTATTTTCCTTTTGTGTCTCCCGAGGAGATCTGGGCGCCACTGTTGCAGCCCCCTCTTTTGTGAAGGGCACGCACTCCTTGTATGGATTTTAATGTATACACATCTACAGGATTGAGGGAGTGGAGATAGAAGGGACGATGTGTGGAGTGGGCGAATGGTACGAGAAGAAAGAAAGGCAAAGAGGAGAATAAGGGTCGCCCTGGAGAAAGAGATAGTGGGAGGGGGAAAAAAAGGAATTGTCATTCGGGGAGGTCGACAGTATCGGAATGGTTTATCCTGGATTGGAAAAGATTTGTACAAAAGGCATGGCGGGAAGGTTTGGGGGGGGGAGAGAAAAGGGCATGTTTTTAGGTCCTCTCTCTATCTCTCACCACCACCACCCTAAACCCCCATCTCCCATTGAAATCTCCTCAGAAGGGTTTCTTTTTTTTATTTCTTCATATTATTATTTTCCTTCGGTAACTCCGGCCGAGGTTATTCTACGGAAAAAGTCGGCGAAAAAGGTGGAGGGTAGACAACTGGGGGGGATGGAAGGCCCGCTCTTCCAATATCCCGGAAACGAGTAAAGAGGCATAGGGGGACTCCGGAATTGCGTGATTGCCGTAGTGGGGGAAATAAGAATCTCAGGTGATTGTCGGGAGGAATATAAGGTAAACGAGGCACAATTAGGCTCATTAGAAAATGCTAGAATGTTCCCCTCGGCTGCCGTCTTCTAAAGGAACACAAATGGAACGAGATGTGGTTCATTAACTGGGCAAGAAATAATAAGTTGCAAGGGCGAAGTTGAGACGGTCATTAAAAAGTTCAATGCTGCCCATAAGTCCTGTATCTAGAGATACAAATATAATTTTTTATTTATTCGCTTTGTATTTGAACCTTAAAAACAGCAGCAAAACCTAAAAAAGGAAGAAATGTTACTTCTATGAAACTTACAATGCATCGACTCAGTATTGCTTGATTATAACAAATGGGCTAAAATCTGCACTGGTGAGGAACGAAATATAAAGTGATTGCCTTGAACCGATTTAAGTAAGGGTAGGAAAGTTGTAACTGAAGAACAAATTGGGAAATTCAGAGTATTATTTTTGGAGAATGCGCTCCCGAAAATAAAATAATTAAAACACAAGAATCTCGCATAGAGCGCTCATTAGGGTGTCACGAAAATGATGGTCGTTTCTTCACTTAATAAAAGTTCTCAACAGTATTCGACGGCCGATTACATAGATTAAAAAGAAAATCGTCAAATGAAACAGAAAATTAAAGCATATTCATCTGACATCGCAATAGAACTGAGAAAATAAAATTATTTTCGAGAATATTTCAGTCCCTAAAAGTTACTCCGAATTAAATATACGGTAATTTCTTAATACAAGTTTTTTCCAGTTCAAAAGGCCGGCCAGACCATAATTCGTTAGCTTCAATCATATCAAATTTTTAGGAACCCGAAAAAGAGTTTCAGAAACTGTAACTGACATCAATGAAATTATATAATAGCATACGATAAGTGTAAATTAGAATATAAGGCAGAGGGCAATTGAATTTTCATTTTGGTCATTACAGTTTTTCACTTCACAGGAAAGATTCCGTTCTGATCTACATAAGTAATCCCATTTCCGTGGCTGTTAATTTTTGCCCTGTAACATTCGTTTATTTTTCCTTTCTCATTGATCGTTTTGATGGGATCAATGGAAATAAAATATTCACTCGATACACAGTCATTTTTGGAAAGGGTTCAAACTTCAATCAGCTCAGTAAATACGCAAAGTTTTATACAATTACAACCCTTGACATGGTACACAAGAGACAGAGTTGATATTACGCTGAAGGAAAACCCAGTGCTAAAAAAAGGGAACCTGTACCTAAGATGCACCCAGTGCGGATTGCATGAATAATTTATTGCCATTTATCGAATAATGCATTTCGAGTAATGAATCTAACTTGAAGGATTCTACTTCAGCTGCAGCACAGAAGTCGTGAGGGTTAAGGGCAGCATAAATTTCTTCACGTAACGCCCGAATGAGCAGACGCGTGGTCCATGCGTTAGTAGTCGTCCTCTGCAATGTATCAGTGTCTAAACGACCCGCTTCCAAACCACGTGGCTGCAGAAATTCGAAATACCTACCTTCGCTGCCACCTATATTCCGACGAGAGAGCCGAACCTTTTTCGGGGTATGACAAACGAGCTATATGGTCCCCGTCACCACGTCTTCGCGGCCTAAGTGATAAATTTCTCTCCGGCAGCTCAGTCCGATGCACATCAATGCTTCCTTTCCCCTCACGATAGATTAAGTTTCAATAAACTCTCGTACCAAATGGGGCCTTTTAGCGCGGGGACTGTGCACCTTTTAGCGTGGACATTAGTCTGTTTGCAGCAGCGTCTACCCAGACCGACCGCAGGATCATACACCATCTTCCTCCAGTCAACTTCTCTCCACATGGATGGATGGATGGATACTTCAGAAGTTTCCTCCGAAGCTTCCTTCCACCTCATAGAGTCTGTCTCGCTTCAGTCCTTGAGAAAAGGAGAGCATCTCTCAAGACAAGGGATCGACGAAAAATGGCCCACACAAGTGACGTGTCACGGCAGCTTCCTCCAATATTGCTGCGCCACCTGCCGCGACACAATGGTGCCCCCTCTGTGAAGTTTTCCCCTAAGGGGTGGCGAGGACACCTGGTGGCTCCCGATGGTGCTCCAACTTCCGAAAGCGGTTAACGTCTCGAATGTCTCCATTTCTCTTCTCGTCCTCCACAAAGAGAAGAAACTCTCCGTCCATATCTTGAGGCGGATCTGTTGGTGTGACGTCACTCAGGAGAACAGTAAGCAATCTCGGAATATGAGGACTAGAGTAGACACAAGTTTGGAGAATTTCTAACCTTCTCCAAGAGAATGAGTTCAATACTAACACTATGTCCTATGTCCAAGTAATGAACGAGGAGTTACGTACTTATAACTCAGACTACTTCCAGATTCTTTTTTTATTACAACGAATATTGCTCATCATTACTCGTTATAAATACTCAATATAATTTTTACTTCAAAGGCGTATTACGGCGAGCGTAGAGAACTATACCACCAGCCGTTTGTTGTGAGCTTTGTTGTGAGTTTTCTTGAAGATGAGTATGTAATTTTGATTGTTTTGCGGGTGGAAATCGATTTGAAGGAGAAAGAAAGATATTAATTTTTGTCAAATTCTGTGAAAAATGAAATAAGTGTTATTTATAAATCCTCATCGCTGGGCAACTTTAAATAAAGAATTTTTTCGAGTTCGAATCGAGGAAGTTCTGCAAACGAAAGGGTTTTGCTGATAGTGGCGACAAGAAGCAGAAGACGGTATCTCTGTTGAACTCGAATGAGTCACGACGCATTAGCATGACAGAGCTTGATATATTCCGGTTCCGGTTCCGGTTCCAAACCGGTCTATTCTCTGACGACGTTGATAATATTTTACGAAATCCGACATACTACGGTAGATCAGATCATGAGAGTAAAATTAGGGAACTAGACTGCAGAACGGATAGATTTAAGATGTCATTTTTCCCACGAACGATAAGGGACCATAATAGCTGCCATGAGACTTTTATCTAGGTTTGTCGTTAGGTAGTGTAGCTCTTAGTAGTTGTAGTACTCCTAATACTTGAATCCTTTACTGTTACCTAGTACATACTAACAGCACGCCTAGCATGTTTTCTACATGGGTCTTGAGTCCCTGTCCATCTGTGTAGTTGTAGAATGCATGTATATTGAGGTCACTCTCCATTTTGATGACATCTGTAGTGCAGTGTTGCATGCTTGTGAGGCTTCGCCTCGTGACAAGCATTAGCGATTTGTGCTGATGCATAATTAGTCGTAGTTACACTAACTTTAGGATATAGTGTGATTTATGTTGGTGATTACTCACCCCCTGCCACACACCCCTGAGGTGGCTTGCAGGGTATTTTGTAGATGTAGATGTAGATATTTTGGAGCGGTTGAGAGAAATACTTGATGCACCGGCGGAGCAGCCGGTAAGTTGTGAGCATAATTCGCAACATCGGCACAGAGTTCGTGCTTGCCCTATGATTGCTAACAATTTAAATAAATCGGGCTTTGCGAGAGTCGAGTTCAGTATCGCATTACGTTACACACCTTTTTCGCAAAAGAGATATATCCGGCAGGATTCGGATCCAGAGCTATATCTTTTCGAGTTATATTCGGCTTGGCAGAGCATTGGTTCCCAGAACCAAAATACTCGAATTCGAATCCTGGTAAGGGCAGAGTTTTTCCTGCGGAATCTCAAGAGGAGAGCACTTCAAGTACAGTACTGCATCCGTCGGAAGGGTCGTTTAACTGTTTTTGTTACGAAAGGCTAATACCGAAGCTGGGTGTGTCTCCAACCTTTCTCCATTTCCCAATGGTTCTTCCTTGCCATCCTATTCACCTATCCGATACGGTGCAAATGACCTCATTTGTGGATGATTTCCCCAAATGACCAACCAAATATCGCTAGCACAAGTACTCTCCGTGTCCAAGTTTACACTTCATTCCTGGAAGTCGGGACAAGAATTTTTTTGCACGAGTCTGAAACCCCTTGACATCCACTATTTTCAAAAGGTATATTTTTCCTCGACGTTTCATTGTTATATTGCTATTTAAAGAAAAATTAGTGGCAACGGCTCTTGGTATCTAATTCCCTCAACATTCTCAATATTATACATTTATTGAGGTAAATATTTGTAGACAGTAAATCAAGAATGGTGTCTCCTCGGTTAATATTGTAGCTATCAGGTGTATAGCATTTGAAATGGACATGCATAGCAGAGAATCGCACATGTCTACTCCAAAGTTTGTAACTGTAGGTCTTCCAATATATGTATAGAGTTAGCATTTCAATCTCCACCGATCGTTAAATTTACTTGGGAATTCCGGGACGTGATGTTATTTATCTGTATTAATATTACTAACATTGACTTGTGAGGTGGTATTCAGTACGAGGACACGAAAATTGTTTTTGAATTAGGGAATCTAATTGAGCACCATACAAACCATAGGCTCTGGTAAGATTTTCGTTTAGCCCACGGTAGTCTTCTTCACTGCCTCCGATTCGGTTGGATCTGTTTTAACTACAAATGTTGAACGATTTTGGAACAATGTCACTTCCGAAATGTTCATGTTATCCAACTTTATGTCCCATCAATGACAATAGTCAAGTAGACAATAATGACGAGCTATGAATAAGATGGTAAAATGTTGGAATCGTATTTTTTTTAACTGCAGCCATTGACTAATATGTACAACGACTATTGCTTTATAATTATTATCATTCATTCATTTTGCGGACTTTTCCAAATTTTTCTCTTCAATTAAACTATTTCTTTGTATAATTAAATTACAGTTAAAATAGTGGGAGGGTGCACCGCTGGTGAGCATGCAAACAACTACTTAACGGGTTAAGACACTGTAACTGAACGGTATTACTAATAATCCTAATGCATACTACATTACAAATGGATACTGCGAGGTACTAAGTTAGTACCTCGCAGCATCCATCAATTATGAGTTTTAGTAATACTGATCAGTAATAGTCTCTTAACCCGTTTAGTGGCTGTTAGTATGCTCACCAGCGTATATTTCAAATTATTAATTTTTTGCATGAGCTAATACTACTAACTCATGCAGAAAAGATGTAATTCGGAATACAAAAATAAATAAAATGGTGCCCCGCTGACTCCCAAAGGGAGCCATTGGGACGTGCCTTTATTTCCTTTACAGGAAAGGAATATTTCAAGCGGCATGAGGTATAATCATGATAAGATATTAAGCCAAAATACACAGTCTGGTCTACCTAGCAAGGATGGGTGGTGGATAGCGCAGGGTAGGAGGGTGGTCCACAACGGCGTTAAATCCGTGATCCCAGCTACTATGTCTACACTAATAGTAACAACTGAAGGGGATTACAAATTTTCCTGGAGTGATTGCCGCTTACATGCGGGGGACATACTCTCCCCCTCGTTCTGCTTACTCTCAAAAGAGAGCGTAATTTCCCTTCTCCTCTTCCCCCAAACTCTCGCTCGCAGCGGTGCAGTACTGCCAAAATGTCTTCACTTGCCCACACAGACACACAAACTTCACGAACGAGGAGAAACCGTGGATTTTTTCGTTGTTGTTTTATTTTTTTTACATCATTCGACGGCCCAACCCACGTTATATTCGGATCCGAACGGCACATGTCGTCCCATTGTTGAGCAAGTTGGATCCCGTGCTAGCCGCAATCCCATGCATGTACAGTATGTTACGTACTGTGCCTACAGAAGCAGATAGAGGTACTGTGGGAGGAGATTAAAGGGCTCGAGGAGCCGAGCTACCGGGGGGTGAAGGGAGGAGTAGGTAAACGAACAGGGGAATTCCGGGGGAGGTTGAAGGGGGAGAGGGTTGCTGGAGAAAAGGCGAATTCAGAGCATCCGGAGCCCGGGTAAAATCGAAACAATGGCCCGGGAGATAATCCGACACCGAGATATTGGCTCAAAGTTCGCTGCAACACATACCGTTTCCCGGGCCAGGAGATGGAATATACGAGAATGGAACGGAAAATGGGACAGTGTACAGAGCGTTGAACATATGTGGAGAGAGGAAGGTTGGAAAAGAGAATTGGACGATAGACGGAGGAATAACTTCGGTGGATATTAAAAAATAATTTTCTTCACTCTTCTTTGTCCACTTACTGATTCCTTAAGTGTAGTTTGAGCGAGATATCACAGCATATAAAATTTATTGAATTTAGTCTCATCATTAAGAGAAAGATCTCATCTTTTTAATTATTACAATAATATCACCCACTTGTTGCACTTCTTTTCGAGATATCTGCCACAAAATTGACGCCATTTTCCATGGACTATGAAACATCTATGCCTTCAGAGAGAGAGAGAGAGAATTAAAAAATGAACAAATTCTAAATTCACAAATCGAATTAAAAATTGAACGGTGTATAGTTCACATGCTTAAAAAATTATATTTAGAAATTAATTTAGTGCTCACAGTAATACTTTCCCAAATATCCCAAATACCTTCGGCTGTGAAGGCATTTTCAGCGTCCTGTGTGAAACAAATACGTAAAGTTAAACCGAGGTATGTATTCATAGGAACAATTTTTTTGCGTCTCATAAATTGCTATATTTACGTCAGCCTTCTTATAACTTCTTAAATTACGAAATAAAATTCAAATATGGTCCCTATAATGACTAGAGAAAAATCTGCCTCGAAAAACCTTAATTACAGCATTTATCAGAACTGAGGGATCTCTGAAACTAGCATAAATGATGTAAGAGTGGTACGAATGATAAAAATTCAAGTGTTAGAGTTATCCCGCTCCGTAATTTTTTCGGAGGGAGTTTATTGAAATAAATATAGATAATAATTTAAATATGTAAAAAATAATAATAATAATGAATAAGGTAAACGTAATGTAAATATTTACGATAGAAATTTTCGAATATAAATGCTTGCTAATAATGCACGTTTAATAAAAATTACGTCCGTTAATTCTTTTGGAAATTCTGCTGATATTATTTTACTTGCTTTTATCATTTTTTCGCTACTCATAATGAACATGATGGTTAAACTTGAAATATTATGCGAAAAACCTATTCCAGCATCAATTTAACTGTCTCGGTAATTAACAGCGGTGGATGACTGTACGGTTAGTGGCTCCTCGAAGGCGTCGAGTCAACTAACTAGTATCTTTTAAAGAAAATACGACGGTGAAGGCGATAAAACCGCATCCATGTGGAACTACACACGCGAGTTCTTTTTGTCCATTGTGCTAAAGAAATAGAAACCAACTCTGATCGTCAGCAACAAAATAAAGATTCAAGAAAAACATTTCCGATTCGCACCTCAATCGAAAGATTTTCAAGGATCTTCTCCTCACGAGGAGGAGGAAGTGGGATGCAAATGAAAAAGAAGCAAAAACGTATGAAGATCCAATTTCCACTTTTTTTCAACGAGAGTAGAGGCAAGTCGAAGCAGAACTTCTCCTCTCACGGTACCATTTCTTTTTTCCTCCAAAATATGGATGGAGATAGAGACGGAGACATACATACACAGAGAGATAGAAGTTGGAAGAAAGGGGAAAAGCAAGAGGGTTAGTCGTACAGAGAGCAGCACACACGAAAAAAAAGATGAAAACCCATGAAAACTTCGAGACGGAGAGGAGGAGGAGGATTAAAAGGGATGGAAAGTTATCTGCCACGATTGTTACCGTTCGCATGAATTGAGTTCCCGAGAAAATGCGTTTGTTAGCGAGCGAGCGGACAAAATCCAGGAAACGTCGTTATTCAGTGTGTGTGTGGGATGTATGTTCAATGCAGTGCGGTTTGACTCGTCATTCTCACCCTCCCCCTATAAATTCACCCCCACCCAAACTTCCCTTCATACCCAATATCTCCTTACCACTCTTCACCTCCCGCCCTTATTCCCTCTCTCTCTCTCTCTCTCTCTCTCTCTCTCTCTCTCTCTCTCTCTCTCTCTCTCTCTACCTTAGCATCTCCCACCAACACCATCCCATTCCCCGCTCAAGAAACAGAAGAATGAGGCTGAAAGTGCACTGATACGCCGTATAAGTAAGGCACTAGAATCGGGAGTGAAACGTAGGCAGGCGTCACTAAAAAACGAGATCCCTCCACCACTAAAAAAAATTAAGTCCCCATAAATAAGTTCTGCAGAGGTTGTATAGCTGCTCTAAAAATGCATTGAAACATTAACGACGCGTCGGTGTGAGAAAGGAAATTGCCAGCGTCAAGGGCAAACTGCTGGTGAATACTCTACCATATTCTGCTCCAGACTCAATCATATCTTGTTTAGATCAATAATTGTGCTACTTTACTATTGTATGAGAGACTGAAGGAGATAGTGGAATTTCTTAGAAGACCAAACTTTACTTTCTCCACAAGAGCTCGACCAGCTAAAGGAGTTTAGCCACTGTCAATAATTTGGCTCGTGACATTAAAATTTCGGACTTTAGAGGGAAAATAAAACAAGTTTTTCACAATACGTTCTCCGTGATCACCATTGCGAACGATAGCATTAATTAAAACCTTCTTTCTATTGGTAGGAGATGACTAGCCATTGGTGATAACTACAAAGAGGATTTTGAAATCTCAAAGAACTCATTTTATTATTTTTTTCATTACATTCATCAAACACAAAAAGATTTTTAATGTTAGATTCATAGAATAGGCTTCAGAGCACTAAGAACAACCTATCACAAATAAAAATAGGGCCATTTTCAATAACGGGTTGATCATAGTTAATAGCGAAATTTACCGCATGAACGTTCAACTAATCAAAGATTTTAACGTTTATCACCAAAAGGAAGTACCCACCATAAATTGCCATTACATAATTCCGATTGTATATATAGCTGCTTTGGGCTCTGACTGCGAGAATAAACCTGATAATGAAATTGGCTTGAATTTCAATGCAGTACTCATCAATAGATGCAACATTATATTTAAAAATCTGCCTGCTCGGACATTTATAAAAAAATATATATTTTGCCTGCTCGGACGTGGTCATTACAGCCTCGTAAACTAGTAACTCTACTGGCCCCTATCCTTCCCCTCCACATTCCATCGTAGTGGCAAAATATACCTATGCAATACCTATGTATTAGTTCTTTCTCTGAGGTGTATATTTTATTTTTATTTTTAGAGAAGAGTGACATCAGAGACTTCCTATTGTTAGTTAGACCTGCACTTTCTTTTACGGAATGTACTTGGTAAAAAGACCTACTATTTTGACAAAGGCACAAGGAGAGTCATGTATCTTCACTGTTAAATATCTGGTAGAATACGAACCTGGGGTGATTGGGAGGTTACGATAAACAATATCAGGCAAAACAACGATTTGATCCAACCAAGTCATATACTTCTGCGCGAAAACGGAGTTGGTCTGGGAAAAAGCTCAGCATCTTTTCCATTAAATACTGAAATTATTAATGAAAAAAATAACAGGGGTCATGTTTTGCCAATGCAAATTGCTCAATGTAAATGCTATATTAATACAAGAGGAATATTAAAAAATGGCTTCAGTACTTAAATCAATTGAAAGTTTACGACGAATGCAAAAACCATCCAGAATTTAGTAATGGGCATTGGCAGAATCAATACAAACTTTGTAAATTTCTCAATGTATTTTATTCAATACTTTATTATTTAAAAGTATTGAATAAAATCCATTGAGAAATTTACAAAGCTTGTATAGATTCTGTAAATACAGATTTTCACAAAGTAACGCCTGAGAATAACGAGTTAATCCAATGTGCATTGAACCTACTCTTTAACTACCAAAGAACAGAAAAAACGAAACAAACAAACCTGAATGATTGTGCAATATTCCACAAAGGAAAAATCATTAGCCTTGATCGGGATGGAAACCCGGATACCACGATTCCGCGCCGAGTGCTTTTGACCCAGTTACGCTACCGAGACGCCCTCCTCCCCTGTGGATTTTGAGGGCTTTATAGGAACAAGTCCCTTCTCTTGGACTACAACCTTGTCGTGGTTGAAGGGCTTGCGTGCTCCGATGACCCCTAGATCTGCACTGGCGGGAGCATTGCTCCTGGTAGAGTCACCCATGCCAGATTGGTCGAAGGTTAGGAAACAGACGAATGGTAGTCCGCGCAGCGTCTGTACCTCAGTGAGGCGGCAGCAAAAGGCGTCTGACCCCAGTGGGGCGGCCTCTGAAGTGATGGTGTCACGTAAAAAACACTATTGACTAAGGCCACGGAATACTATCTCAATTAAAACAAAAACCTTGAAATTATGGACAGTTCTCAATTGATAATGAATCCTGGCAACTACGGGACTCGGTCAAGAGGGCCGGGTGTCGTGCCCGGCAGCGGTGGGAGCAAGGCCCCTGCGGTCGTCATCACACGAAATCCTTGCTCAGACGTAGCAGCAGCAGAGGAAAAAAAGGTAAGAAGAGGAACGAAACTATCAGAATAGGCACGTGGAATGTTAGGACTATGCTGAGGGTGGGGAAGCTAGAGAATATAAAGCAAGAAATGGAGAGGATGGAGGTAGACATCATGGGTCTGGGTGAAGTAAGATGGAAGGATGACGGGGATTACTGGAGCGGCGACTATAGAGTAATTTATAGTGGAGGGAATGAAAGTCAGCGCGGGGTTGCATTCGTAATGAATAGGAAACTCGGTAGAAAAGTAGTGTATGCAGAACAGGTGAGTGATAGGATAATAGTCGTGGAACTGAAAGCAGAACCAACGAATTTAGTTATAATCCAGGTTTATATGCCTACCTCTAATCATAAAGAGGAGGAGGTAGATGGAGGTAGAACGTGTACAGAGAAGAGCAGCCAGGTACGTGAAAAGCCGTTACGATAATCTTGTTAGTGTTACTGACCTCTTAGAACAACTCGGATGGGAATCACTGTCAGACCGTAGATTGAATACAAGACTAAATTTATTATGTAAATTCAAGAGTAGTTTATTTTCCGACGAAGTTGATCATATTTTACGACCGCCAACGTACTATGGTAGATTAGATTATAAAAATAAAATAAGAGAGATAGACTGTAGAACAGATAGATTCAAAATGTCGTTTTTTCCGCGAGCGATTAGAGACTATAACGCCTGTGTAAGGACTTAGAAATGGATTAGTTGACTGGTAGTGTAGCTAACTAACTTATGTATTTCTTAAAGCATGTTTGCGGAGTTTTATGGTGATTCTTACAGCATGTTTTGCATGTTCTAGCTTCATAGGCAGATTGCCCTCTTAAGTAGCATGTAGAATATTATGTGTCATCGTACATGTGTGGCGTGCATGTGGGGATTCTCTTGCATGCTGTATGATGGTTTTTAGTTAATGATGGTATTGGTTAGTATCCTTAATATTCATGACCGTGCGGTGTGCATGTGGCGGTCCGCTTGCATTTTGGTGACTTGTCACCCCCTGCCAAACACCCTAGAGGTGGCTCGCAGGGTAATATGTAGATGTAGATGTAGATGTAGTCGTGGAACTGAAAGCAGAACCAACGAATTTAGTTATAATCCAGGTTTATATGCCTACCTCTAATCATAAAGAGGAGGAGGTAGATGGGGTGTACGATCAGCTAGAGGAAATAATTGGTAGGATACCAGGAAGTAAGCACCTGGTAGTAATGGGGGATTGGAACGCGGTGGTGGGTGAAGGAAGAGATGGGCGGGAGGTGGGCGATTACGGGCTAGGAAGGAGAAACGACCGGACCAAAAAAACAGTGGAGTTTTTCCGCAGAAATAACCTAGTAATTACAAATACATGGTTCAGACATCATCCTCAACGTAGGTACACTTGGAAGAAGCCGGGAGACACAGAAAGGTTCCAGATAGATTATATAATGGTACGTCAAAGATACAGGAATAGTGTTAAAAACTCGCATACTTATCCAGGAGCTGATGCAGACACAGACCACAACTTATTAGTCATGAAATGTCGGGCAAAACTGAAAAAGATAAGAATGGGAAGGAGGGTACGAAAGTGGAATACGGAGGCATTAACTGGGGTAATGAAGAAGAAGTATCGGGAGAAGGTGGATGAGAGAATGGGTGAGGACCATGGAGTTAGATCAGTGGAAGATGAATGGGGAAGTTTGAAAAATGGAATTATAGAAGCGGCGAAAGCAACGGTAGGCGTAGTGAGTGCAACTAAAATTAGAAAACCGTGGATCACGAAGGAGATGATCAGGGAGATGGAGGAGAGAAGGAAATGGAAGAGCGTAAACTCAGAGCTAGGTAAGAGAAAATACCGAGAATTTAATAACAGGCTTAGAAGAGAAACAATGAAAGCAAGAGAGGCATGGTGGAGGGAACAGATCGACGCGTTAGAGAAATACCAAAAAGAGGGAAGAGCAGATGCATTATATCGGAAAGTAAAGGAACTGACGGGTGGTAATAAGGGAAGGGGAATTACAACGATAACAGACAAGACGGGAAAGGTGTTCGTAGAACCGAGAGAGATCCAGGAGAGGTGGAAGGAGTATGTTGAAGAGCTGTATGGTAAAGAAATAAGGCCCAATAGGTTAGATATGGAAAGGGAAGACGATATCGACAGAGATGGCAACGGACCAAGTATCCTAGATAGCGAAATCGAAAGAGCTCTACGAGACATGAAAAGGAATACGGCGGTGGGAATAGATGACATACCTGCAGAGTTTTTAAAGAGCATGGGGAAGAACGGAAGAGGAAAACTTTTTGCGCTTATTCGTAGGATTTATGAGGATGGAGTTTGGCCGGAAGACTTCGCGAAGACTGTACAAATTCCTATACCGAAGAAGAGTAAGGAAAAACGGCGAAGACTGCAGGACAATAAGCTTAATATCCCACGCGGCCAAACTAGTTCTGAGGATTCTAAACAGAAGGCTAGAGAAGAAGGCAAATGAATACCTGGGTGATGACCAGTTCGGGTTTAGGGGAGGGACGGGAACGCGAGACGCTATAGCGGTGATGAGGACGCTAGTAGAAAGAAACCTAGAGTATGGGCAGGATGTTTTTGCATGCTTCGTAGATTTCGAGAAGGCGTTTGATCGGGTGGAATGGACGAAATTAATGGGAGTGTTGAAGAAAGTAGGGGTCGATTGGAGGGACAGGCGTCTGATTCGGAATTTGTATATGAACCAAACGGCGCAGGTTAGGGTAGGCAATGGAGAATCGGGATGAGCCACGATAGGACGGGGAGTGTGGCAAGGGTGCCCACTATCGCCGTTACTTTTTAACGTGTATTCAGAAGAAATGGTAAGGGAGACATGGGGGGAGGAGGAGGTAGGAATAAAGGTAGGAGGGGAGCTGATAAAATCAGTGAGATTTGCAGATGATCAAGCATTAGTTAGTCAGTCGGCCAAGGGGTTACAGTCAATGGTGAATGCATTAGAGGTGCAGTGCAAAAAGTATGGGATGAAGATCAATCACAAGAAAACGAAAGTAATGAGATTTTCTAGAAGTAAGAAGGCGGGGCTGAATATAAGTGTGGGAGGGCAGAAGATTGAGCAGGTCGAGCAGTTTACGTATCTGGGTAGTATTTTGGAGGCGAATGGGTTTAGTGGTAAGGACATCAGATGCAGAATTGCGCTCGCTAAAGAAGCATTTTCGAAGAGAAGGGAATTGATGAGGGGGATTCTGAGAAGAGACGTAAAGAAGAGGCTGGTGAAAACTTTAATATAGAGCGTGGCGCTATATGGGTCGGAAACTTGGTCATTGCGAAGGGAGGATGTGCGTAGACTTGAGGCGTTTGAGATGTGGGTTTGGAGAAGGATGGAGAAGGTTAGCTGGATGGAGAGAAAGACGAACGAGGAGGTATTGGATATGGTCGGAGAGGAGAGGAAGCTTGTGGCAGAGGTTCGGAGAAGGCAGAAGAGATGGATGGAGGAGGTTTTGAGAGGAGAGGGCATGCTGAAGAGAGTGATAGAGGGGAGAACACTGGGGAAGTGTGGGAGAGGAAGGAAGAGGATAGGAATTCTGGACGAAATAAGAGGAGGTAGAAGATATGAAGAATTGAAGAGGGATCTAATAACGGTCCATCCTTAGGATGGAAAGCGAGACAATTTCTATTAGGTTGGGATACAAAATGGGGACTGTCCAAGAACCTACCAATCAGCTGGTAGAATACTTGAATGAATAGGAACAAGTTGTTCTGGACTGCCGGACAATTGATGTCACTGAAGCAGTCCAAGTTGTTCGCTAAGCGCCACAGTCCACGTGGATAAAGCCAAACGGAACACAGTGAGGTGTTCCGTTCTTGAGGTTACCGGGACTAGCCATGGTAGAACTTCATACGGAGTCACCTGCAAGTGCACATTAGTGCGATATTCCACAGAGGAAAAATCATTCGCCTTGACCGGGATGTTGTGATAGGAACTTGTTCCTATAAAGTCCTCAAAATCCCCTGGGGAGGGGCACGCCTCGGTAGCTTAACTGGCTGAAGGCACTCGGCACGAAATCGAGGGATCTGGGTTCGTATCCCGGCCAAGGCGAATGATTTTTTCCTCTGTGGAATATCACTCTAATGTGCACTTGCGGGTGACTCCGTAATAGGTTATACCGTGGCCAGTCCCGGTATCCTCAAAATTTGTTTACATATTTGTCCTTAACTTTCTTAGATGGTGAGGCACTGAAAAGTCAATAAATTGCAAATTAAGAGTTGTCACAAGACTCATGCTCACTGAAGGGATCACTTTAAAACACGAAAAATATTGCAAATCACTAACGAGTGGCATGTGTGCACACTGCACGTCAATGGAAAAGGAGTAATGAAGTTTCTTAACGTTTCGACTGACGAAGGGAGGAGATATAGAAGAGGATCGTCGTTGGCCCTGAGAACCCTGGGCCTACCCCCAAGGATAATCAGGAGGGTTTTTAGGTTGACTGCATACGGATAAATATGGAATGGCTCTATTTCGTACGAAAATACAAACCAGCGGCAGCGGCGCACGGAGAGCTATAATTGACCGCTGTCATGACAACATTCGTCGACACGTGAAGTTTCAGCTGCAAGTCAGAGACAGAGGCAATTGTTATGAAAAACTGATAGGAATTATACTGAGAAGAGATAAAAAAAATGTTTGCCTCCACTTCTAGAATTAGGCCAACATTCCGCCAAAAATGGAAGGCCAGTAGTAAGTAGTTTGAGCGAAAAATCACTTCACCTAAAATTTGATGAATTCGAACTCATTTAAAGAAAAAACTCATCTTTCTAATGATATCAAAATATTTGCCCTTTCCTGAACTACTTTTAGAGAAATTTTCCTAAAAAATATAAGCTATTTTACATGGGATAGATTACGGTTGTGCGCTCCAGATGAAGAATATTGAACAAATTAGGAATTTATAACACTTAGGTTTCGTCAAAAAATGAATGGTGTGTAGTTTGTATGTTTCCTCAACTATTTATAAAAAACAATCTATTACTCACTGCAGTAATATTTACAAAATCGCAAAAACATATTTTTAAGGCTTTTTAGCCGTACGGCGTAAAAAATGAGTCAGGTTAGAGACTTATTTACATATATTTATTTCATTACTGACAATTTGTATCATTTATAACTAAATTTTTGTGCCATTAATATTAAAATATTTATTTCACACTTACAAATTCTGATACACGCTGAAATTTAAATATAAAATTCGAATATGGTCTCCATTATGACTAGGGAGATATCTCGCTCAATTTGCATTAAATTTTCTCTCATTCAAAAGTAAATTTCAACAAGACTCGAATGGAAATTAAAAGAGTATAGTTCTTCACTTTCATAATTCTAATTACTGATACATAGGAAACAGACTCTTTCTTGAACTACGACCTTGACGTGGTGGAAGGGCTTGTGCGTTCCGCTAGAGCTGGACTGGCAGGAGCAAGTACTATTGCTTCTGGTAGGGCCAGGGCCAGACGAAAGGTAGGTCCATGATGGTGTCACGTTAAAAATACCGTTGAGTGGCGTGGGAATACCTCTCAACTATCACTTCCTAGAATATGAAAGTCATTCACAGAGAATTTATTCCTGGCAACTACGGGACGCCGCCCACTAGGGCGGGTGTCGTGCCCGGCAGCAGGGGAGGCAAGGCCTCGGCGGTCGCCATCACACAAAATCCTTGTACAGCTTCATCATCGGCTGATACATGGGATAGGAGGGAGAAGAAGAAGAAAAAGAGGAAGAGGAGGAGGAAAACAGCGGTGAAAATAGGAACTTGGGACGTAAGGACCATGATGAGGGCCGGGAAGCTTGAAAATATTAAGCAGGAAATGGAAAAAGGAAAAGTAGATGCTTTGGGATTGTGCGAGGTGAGATGGAAGGACAGCGGGGACTATTGGAGTGATAGTTACAGGGTAATATATAGTGGGAGAGATGAGAGTCAACGTGGGGTAGGCATGGTACTGAACACAAAATTGGGGCTGAGGGTGGTAAACATTGAACAGGTGAGCGACAGGATACTAGTGGTAGAAATAAAAGCACGCCCAAAAAATTTCGTACTGGTCCAGGTAGACATGCCTACGAGCAACCATAGGGAGGAAGAGGTGGAAGAGGTGGAAGAGGTGTACGAACAAGTAGAAGAAATAATTAGAGAAGTGCCGGGAAAGAAAAACCTGATAGTGATGGGTGACTGGAATGCAGTGGTGGGGGAAGGGAGGGACGGATTAGAAGTGGGAGGGTTTAGACTAAGATGAAGAAATGATCGTGGTGAAAAGGCAGTTGAATTTTTTAGAAGAAATAAATTAGTAGGACAAATACTTCATTTAAACATCACCCCAGACGTAGGTACACAGGGAAAATTCCGGGTGATACTGGGAGATACCAAATTGATTATATAATGGTAAGGCAGAGATTTAGGAACAGAGTAAAAAACTCGCGAACAAATTTGACGAAGCCGAAATCATCGCCAAGGAAAGAAGATATTATCTTAGGCTGATAAGGGAGTCAATAGATCACCAAAACGCCAAGAAACTTCAACTGGGATGACGGATACCATCTGACTAACGCTTGGAAGAGAGTGTTCCAGAAACCGGCCAATCACAGCGCAGCAGCGAGAGAATGAGGGCTATATAAACGCAGCCAAAATGAGCAGGTAGAAAAGAACATAGGTGAAGAGAAGCGGATGGGAACCATAGAGAAAAGATGGGAGATTATAAAAACAGGCATCGTAGGAGCGGCAGATAAAACAATAGGAACGGTGGAAAAGAAGAGGGTTAAGAAGCAGTGGGTTACGGAAGAAATGATGAAGAAAATGGAGGAGAGAAGGATATGGAAGAACGTCAACACCGACGTAGGCAAGAGGAAGTATAACGAATTGAATAATAAACTCCGGCGAGTAACCAATCGGGCAAAAGAAAACTGGTGGAAGGGACAATGCGAGGAAATGGAAAAGCTGCAGGAGGAGGGAGAAGTGGGCGCTTTGTACGCCAAGGTGAAAATGTTATCGGGTGGTAAGAGAGGTCAAACGATACCAAAGGTTAAGGACAAAACGGGGAAGATATTAAATTACGTTTAGGAAAATATAGCCAGATAATTTCAACATAAATATCTTTCTAAAATCGTCCACCTTACTGCGCAAAAATGCTCCCAGTAATTTGGTGTTTTATTTATAATCCAGCAGTATTATGCTTTTTTTCTAGAAATGTTGACTCCTCTTCAGGGTCTCCTTCAACGGACCCCAGAATCACTGACAGGTTAGAACCCACTTTATTCAATAGGGTCGTTTCTACATCAATATTGTCCCTAGCACATTACAAATTTTCATAGACCTAAAAAACGTATCATTAAGTGACGCATTTTTGAAAAATTAAAAAACATGTTTTCATTAAAAATAGCGCTAAGTTGAAGCAATTTACTGCGCTTAATAACATATTCTAAGATAAAATAAATGTTCTTCAAGATGCCCCATATATTGTGCTACACAAAACGCATGTTTTAAGAAAATTTCAAGAAGGCTTAAGGCCTCTGTATACAGAAAAAATGTTCAGTCAACTAGCTCTAGTCAATCTAGCAAATTCCGCACAATTGTAGGATTATTAAACAAAAACCGCGTGATATGAAGAAATTTATGGAAGAAAAAGCCTCACCACGGCATAAATATGCACAATGTTGCCAGCTATAACCAACGCTGAAAAATCCGAGTGTTTCATCAGATATTAAACGAGTAACGATAAATATAATAGAATATGCTAATAGTAATATTACATAGGTAATTTAACTTACAACTGTTTATTAAGTAATGTATCCCACACATTTGTAGTGATTGGCTTTATGAGTTGAGATATACCCTAAACATTCTAGAATTATATAACATCAAATATTCTAAATCTGAACGGTATCCTGCTGGGCACCTCTGTGGCAGGGGATGAGTTTTCACCAACCATGCACCACACTTCATTTAAGTTTACGATAGATGTTCAGAAGGGATATGACGAGAAACTCATAGGCCAAATATGTTTGGCCTCCGTCGAATTCAACAAACACCTAGTACTCAGAAGAGTCCCTTTATCACTAAACCTTCCCTCAAGCATTCCAAATAGCTCTTTTGTGAACAAGAAATTGGGCAAAAAAACTAATGTTACTCAGCAAATCAATCATTTTCCACGAATCACTATTTATAATATGCACGTAAAAAGTTAGTTATTCAGTTTGAGGTCGGTAATTATGGCAAAAGATGGAGCAAAAAGAAGGCAGCAGTGAATACGGAAATTATGGAAAAATATTAGTGCGTGCATTAAACTAGCATATACTCTCATGATTGCAGTTAATTGGTCATTCAATACTCTTCATCGGAGTTAAATAATAATGTATTATTTTTCCAAACAGTCATTAAACTTTCATTAATAAACATGAATCTTACCCCAATGGCGCCTATATAATGTGGGCTATTTTACCATGATGATGTACTTAGGTTTTGATTACTGCAGCTTTAAGAAACATGCAAAAGACTTTCGTTATACATCACTACATTTTGATGAACCACCAGAGTATAAACTTTCATTAATACACATGAATCTTACCCCAATGGCGCCTATATAATGTGGGCTATTTTACCATGATGATGTACTTAGGTTTTGATTACTGCAGCTTTAAGAAACATGCAAAAGACTTTCGTTATACATCACTACATTTTGATGAACCACCAGAGTATATCATTATACTACCGTGAACAATATGTTAGATATTATTCGAGTTTGGCAAGGTCCAAATAATCACAGCTCATAAATTGTGATCATTACCGGATTATCTGATGCTGCTGTAACGTCAATAATGAAAGATAAGGTTGATCTTACAGTTATCTTATTGCATATCTTGAGGCCAAGACTTGAGGAATTCGATCATTATTCTAAGGATTCATTTGAATGGCAAAGTGTTATTTGAAGCTCTTTCAATTTCACTAGTTAGTTTTTTAGTGTACCTAAATGGCACTTCGGGCTATTATCTGGTAGCAAGCGTTCCAAACTTTACATGTTCGGTCCGACATTACACCAGCTAATGATGAAATACTGATGCATATTGTTACCTCACTGGGCTACAACACGCCTAACTAGTATTGTGTGATCAAATTCTTTAGTACAAGTAGTTGCCAGAAACTCAGATATTTATAATACTTCCCTTGCCGTTTTCAAACCAAAACGAGTACTGTACTGAGTCCACTTCATATAGGGTAGGTACTTCATCCATCCGCTGGATAGGACGTTCGACCGCGGATCCTCTGGCACCTGCCGACAAGAGTAGGCTCTGGCCTACTCTCTATACATAGGCGACAGAGGGTCAGTGGTAATAAAAGGTTCAAGGTAAAAAAGGATGGAAGCCTTCAATATCTTGTGCTAAGTATTCCCATATGCAGCCTACTTTGTCATAAGCATAGTTTTTTTAAGAGTTAACACATGAGTATATCTCACCCAAAAATGTATGTAACAATTCTTAAGATTCATCTTTATCTACGTAATACCGTGCAAGCCACCACCAAGGCGTGTGGCACGGGGTGATTCCACACCAGGCCGGGGTGCTCGTCCCAGTTCACAGCAGACCCTCGCACGCTCCCCCGGCCAATAGGCGAGGACCAAAAAGCAGTCAGGAGAACAATGTAAGGCCACAACAGAAACCAAGGGGGAACTACGCAGACAAACATGAACTACACGGGTGAGCGTATTCATACTGATTAGTATGATTAATATTTTGAATTAATGGATACCAGAAAATATTATTTTGAGCAGAAAAGAAAATTATGCGTGAAATGTCAAACGAGATGAGGCGCTAGTAAAAGTGGTAAGTTTTTAAACAGAAATACATACATTCATTCAAATCATGCGGTCACGGAAAAATTGTTAAAAAATTACAGAAACATTATTAGTAGGGGAATAGGGCTCATGAAACCTTACGGAGCCTTACATGGCATGAGGGGGTGTCAAAAAGTATTCAAAATGGTTTTCGCTAAGTACTTGAATGAGCCTTTATGACGTGGATTTTAAACTCAATCGCATGTCTTCTCCCAAAGGGCTCTCTTTACCGTGGATTACCTCCTCACTCATATGGTGGACACGGAAACACATTACAACCTTTTGGTCCTTTTAGGGAAGGGGGTTCGTGAGGCCTGAGATACTATGCTATGGGGTGGGAGAGGAAGTGGGAGGTTGCCATGGGATGCTCCGGTGGTTGGGGGAGCTGGAAAAGGGGGCGTAGGCATTGTGACGTAGGAGCACAATGCCTCCTGCGGTGAGAGATGGCTGGGAGATGGTTGGGCGGCCTCGGAGGGTGGCCTACCCCCGCGGGGGCCCCGCCCGCGACCTCCCTTCTCCAGTAAGGGGAGCGCAGTCTGGTGTGAGGTCGAGATGACTGCTGGGCGGGATTGAAGGCAGGCGAATGGAAGAGAATATGAAACTGTGAGAGAATATGGTATGGTGACAGTAATGGATAAACCTTTCCCTTCACGTAACATCTTGTTCATCGATATTCTAGGTAGCAGTAGATTTTTTTAATATTTCCAATTCGCTATTCCGAAGTGCTAAGGCACTGAGTTTGCTTCCAAACGAAATATCTCGTTTAGATCTGTGTGGTTTAGCAAACAACATGGATTTAAGCCATATTGTTTTGACGAAAAATCTAAAACATTAGTCAGGGGTCCTAAAATTGTAAGATTTTTTTTGTTTTACAAGGTTTTATTATTTATCGGAAAGTGTGTCGTAGGCCGAATTTTAAAATTAAACAAAAGGAAAATATTGGCGATCTTATTTGAATTGAAAGTAATGACGAGCATCTCCAGAAACAGCTTTTTGATTCTGCTGCGTCTCTTGCTGATCTCGCACTTTCGCGTGCATTGCAGATAGCATCTTCAGAAATAAAGTTTTCCTGAAGATGATGGCTCCTATCAAAGTGAAAGTTCCAGATTAGCAAAAAAAGGCACAGCAGAACCCGAGAGCTAATTCTGAAGACTTGAATCACACTGAAAACCTGTGATCCAAATTAATGATGGGCCTCTATTTTTTAGTCAAACGACCAGGTTAATTGGTACACAGCTCGCCAAAATGAAAGATATATTGCAATTATATTTTTATTACAATAGTGGTTTTTTATATCTTTTTTTTTCGATAACCGAGCCCTCTGAATGCCATTTCGAACCCTGGGAGTCTACCACTTCTGCGCATCGCATTTGAAAGGAATGCTAATTACTCGTGAATCAATACCGCTATATCCGAGGATATAGCGATATTCATGGATATACATGGCTCCGAAGAACGTCGGCAAATCGACAGCAAATTCCAGAGTAAATACAAGCAAACGACGGCGATAGCACCTCGTCGACCGCTTATCAATCACCGTGGATCGGCTGGTGGACCAACCTTCGTGGAACCGGCAGCAACCCGATTCACAAAGGTTGGAACACCGATTTTTCTGCAAAGATTGATGTGCCTAGCACACGGTTGGAGGTGCTCACTATCCGCTAACTTCTGCCTGGTCGCAGCGAGAGTTCTTGAGCTCGGAAGGGGTTCGGAGCTTTGTCACCTTCGGGTACCTGGGTCGGGCCACCCACCTTCCAATGAACAAAGAGGTTCTGGCTTCGAGCTCGAAAGACTTCTAAAAGATACTCCAACTCATTGGCATGCCTGATTGCGCCTTGAGTAAGCCAATCATAGGTTTGCACCAGCGTGGTCTGTCTCTGTAATTTGAGTCACACGCTCCACCCCGCTCCCATATATCTTATCCATTCCGTAAAAACAGATGATTAGGTTGAATTTTTACCAGTTACCGGCTATTTGGTTTCTTGGAGGCGATAGACTCTATTCTCTTCTTCATTATTAACCCTTAATGTAGTTTGAGCGAGATATCACTTAACATAGAATTTTATGAAATTAACCTCATTTAAAAGAAAAAACTCATCTTTCCGATGATATCAAAATATTAACCCCTAGCCGAACTACTTATCGAGCAAATTGCCTAAAAATATAAGTTGTTTTACATGGAATAAATTATAAGGCTGTGAGTCCAGAGGAAGAATATTGGATGAATTAGGAACTCCTAGATTTCGTCAAAAACTAACGCTGTGTAGTTTGTCTTAATTATCTACTAATTATCTATTTACAACTTATCTATCAACTAATATTAACTAAAAATTAATCAACTAAACTACTCGCCATATTTAATAGTGACAATAGCAATAAACCTTTACAGAACTAAAACGCATTCACGTAACACCTACGACCGTGTCCCAGACACAGCCACACACCCTACTTTTTATGCCGTCTGTCGCCACGAGAGGAGGAGTGCGTGCCAGCAGTCATTTGTCACGGCACCCGTTGATGCGTGCGCAGATTTGAGCCCGCGGCGAGCGTGGCTCCACCCCCATCGAGCCGACCGGGGAAAAGACACACGGCCCCCGGAGGCAGGAAAGAAGATTTTTCCTCCTCCGTCACTCCACCGGGAAACTTGGCGCGCAGACAAAGAGGGACAACAGGGAGAAGGGGGTACGTGCAAGAGGAGGAAGTGGGAGGAGGGATGGAGGGTGTTTGGGGGGAAGGGTGCAGAGGGATATGCAAGGAAGAGAAGGCAACGTAGCGAGGAGGAATAGTAAGAGGGGAACAGACATTCTTGCACACACCCACCAACTCCACCAACCCACCCTAAGCCATTGTTAAAACTCCCTCCTTCAATGCATTCGGAATTTCTGGAGAGAGGAGCATCATCTTAAAGGAATTCTGTGGAGAGCTGAATGTAGGATGGGTGGCAGAGTAGGAGGGAACTTGGATGTGCTGGAGATAAATGTATATATGTATGGGGGGGGGGGAGGATAAGGAAACTTTAGGGCTTATGCCTCCCTCCTAAACCCTCCACTGCCATTGGGGAAGGGGGAGTGGGTGGGTAGGGTGTGTATCGGGTGCTGGGATGAGTTGGAGGAGTTTAGAGGCAGGGGTAGGGAGTTGGTGGGAAGTACAGCAGGGATTCGCGCGCGAGGGGTATCGATTTCGCGACATAGGGACCCCTCAGAGTGTGGAGGAGTCGCTTGCTTCCCCGGCGGACTCTCAAAAGATAAGTTTAGAAGCATTCAATCCCCCCCCCTCATTCCGCCAGCACGCCCCCAGAGACTCCCACCAACCTCCAACCAACTTCCTCCACCCTCACTCTCCAAACACATTCTCTCGTGACAAAAATTCTTTTATTTGTTTCATTTCATTTATTTATTTCAACTCGCGCGCATCCCAGACTCACAAAAAGACGTTTCAAGCAGGAAACATCTACCAATTCCGCATAATACCCTGCAAGTCACATAAATGGAGTGTGGCAGGGGTTGAGTTTTCACCAACGCGCACTACACTATATCCCACCAAAGTCAATAAAACGATAACTATTAATGCGTTTGCTCAAGCCTGCAAATACCTGTCATGAGGTGAAATTTCACCTCATGACAGGACTTTACACTACAGGCACGCTACCAATGTGGTAGAAACTATTAGTATTAACGTTGCAATTGTAACTATATAAATGCACAGTGATACAAGAGTTATACAGAGAGCATGTGAGACGTGCTGTTGGTACTACAAAGCAGATTAAGGAACAAATCAACTAATTAGCTACACTACCTATTGACAAACATGATTATAAAATCTCAATGGCTGCAACTACGGTCCATTTTCGTTCGAAAGAAAAATAACATTTTAACCTTCCGGCAGGCGCGCATTTTTCAGTCACACGAGCGGGCGCGTTGTGCAACCTACGCAGTACACGAAGATGCTAATAAAGAATAAAGTAGGCGTTTTGTTATATAATGATTAATTTGTCATTGGTTTGCAGTATTATTTATTTATAAGCATAACTGTTCACTGGTAGTTTCAGGCGTTACTTGGTGGAACTTATTCATTGCATAAATGGAAAACTTAAAACATTTTACGAGCTTATTTTTAATTATTACATATTTAAATAGCTGTCAAGCTAGCCGAAGAAACTTGTTCCTCGGCGTCTTGTAGGCACAAAAGGCATGTGACAAAGACTCGTTAATGTTTTTTGCTAACGTATTTACCACATGCAATATCACAGTAAACGTGTTATTTACGCATAGCTTACATCTCCCTCTTTTCGCAAAATTCACGGGAAAAGTAGTTTTTACTTGAGAGTGGTAGCGCTTCAGGTATGCTTCCAATCGGACGGCGGAGTCAAAACCGTCGATTTTGGCACTAATTTCCCCTTTATGAGACCCACGTCTAGATCGTTTCTGAATATTCTTCTTCAATGCAGTTCTTTATCATACCATGTTTATTGAATAGACAGAATCTGAGTTGATGCCAGCTATATTCAAGAAAAAAATATCATGAAAGTGGTGGGCCACGGGCTACCCACATTTTATCAACTGTGTTTACTGCACCTTTAGTTTCATTGTAATGTGCTATAATTTTGGTATATTGGTAGCTGCATTGATGTCATGTGAGTCATGCGTTATAGGCATTTGAATGACGGCTTTGAGTCTTGGTACGTATAACACGAGGTTCACGTTTCTTTATAATCCAAGCAATGAAACATGTACTTACCTCGCTTAGCTCGGCAGAAATTCGTACGGGATTTCTTGCTTGTTTTGCGGCACCTCCCGATCAATGTAATTTTTATCATGAGAAGATATTAACCTAATGTATAGTGTACCAATTATAAGTGGGAAGAGTTCTGTTTTCATTGTCTAATGGCTGCACGAGACCTATGACTATAACTGACAGCGAATTTCATACTTTATATTTTCTATCCATTTGCTGCCCGCATTTGGGTTCTTTATTGCCAGAATAAAACGGTTTTGCGTCACATTGTGCCACACACTCAGGCCATACCTTGCTAGATTGCAGGGAAGGTACTGCAAAAAGCTACATCGACGTCTCAATGGATGCAACATTTCCTCGATTGCAATGTAATCGCTCGTCTTGTAATTTATTTTGCAGCCACTCAAAATTCAATCTAAAATCGACAGTATTTCACGAGTTTGTATTTCTTCTAGCCTTTCTGACTGTAAAATCTTCCAAATTGAAGACATTACAACAGGAAGTTCCTATATCTCATGGAAATTCGATATGCCACGATTACACTTCCGTCTGGATTACGTAGTTCTAGAATATTGGTATAATGCGGCCATGTTTTATGCCAACCAGAAATGCACTTCTTCTTCATCTTCGGAGGTTTTTTCTTCCAAATTGATGTACACATCATCCTTATGTACTTCTTCTGATTCACAATCAGAACCATCATTGACGACGGCATCATCTTCCTTTTCCTCTTCGTCGGAGTCCAACAGAAGCCTCGAGTTGATAGTTCCTCGGCTTCAATGTGAGACACTAATAATTTCAAAATTAGTTTCATTAATGTAAATTGTATTGATGCATAATTGCACCATTTTTATGCAATGAAAAGTAACTGATTCCCTGATGTAAATGTAAGGAATAAAGGTAAATATACTTTTTGTTTTTGTTTGTTAAAAATGTGTTAAAATGTATGTTTGGAGTATGTGTACCTATGGCTCAGAAACTTGGACTCTGAGAAAAGCAGAGAGGAAAAAGCTGGAGCCCTTTGAAATTTGGTGCTGGAGAAGACTATTAAAAATATTTTCGACAGAAAGGGTTACCAACCTGGAAGTACTACAAAGAATTGGGGAGGTAAAAACACTGCTAAACTCAATATGTAAAAGAAGAAACGTAATAATTGGACAACTACTACGTCACTCCGAGTGGATGACAACCTTAATGGAAGGAGTGGTAGAGGGCCGTGCTGGAAGAGGGAGACCAAAAAAAGAATACCTGGAGGAGATCTTAGCGGGAGGCAGATACATAGATGTAAAGAGACGTGCTATGGATAGAAGGAATTTGGATGGAGAAGGAATTTGGATGCCCACCAACCTTAGAGTTGAGGAGAAGAAGAAGAAGATTCTCATGATCTACTCTACCGTGGTAAGTCGGGTTTCGTAAAATACTTTTGACGTTGTCAAGAAATAGATAGATTTGGAACTATCAATAAGGCATTTTCGTAGAAAAATCAATTCATACTTTTAAATCGCTGATTGTGAGTCCCATCCTATTTAGTGAAAGAAAAAATTATTCTATGCAGTCTTTTTCTTATTCCAGGGGAAAAATGCACAGTGAATTCTCTATGGATAAGTTTAAACACACCTGCTCTGAGAAAAGATCATTCACCCACCCTAGTTGTTGCAGAAGGCTTGTAAGTATGATGAAATTATCATAAAGAACTTCTACGTATTATGCCGCCCTTCGCTTTACGCGTTCTATCTCGGAATTTAGGCCTACCTCAGAAGTATCTAAAATACTGGCAGCGTATTCCAAGTAAGGTCTGACAAGAAAGAAGTATACCTCGATATAGAAAACTTGTTAACAAAAACACAACACGGATTCAGAAAGGGAAGATCTTGCGAAACTCAATTAGCACTTTTTGCTCACGATATTTTAGTCTCGGGTGAACATAACGCTCCTGTTGATGCAATTTTTCTTGACTTTAAAAAGGCATTTGATAAAGTTTCCCACATTAAGCTACTCATGAAATTAAAATCCTACGGTTTAGACGACGACGTAGTTTCCTGGATTAGAGAATTCTTAAGTAATCGCGTGCAAAGGGTTGTATTAGATGGCGCTATCTCTAATGAAGTAAAAGTCACATCGGGTGTTCCACAGGGAAGTGTCATAGGCCCGCTTCTGTTCCTTTTGTACATAAACGACATCGGTGACAAAGTTGACAGTAAGCTTAGATTATTTGCCGACGACGCAGTGATGTATAGAGAAATTCGTAGCTTTAATGACAAGGAAGCGCTAACTAAGGACCTCGAGGCAATACAAGAGTGGTGCGAGGCGTGGCAGCTAGAATTAAACCTGAAAAAATGCGTTGTTGTGAATTTTTGGAAACGGAAAAACGCTCCTTGTAACAGCTATTGCATAAACAACATAAAACTAGACACCGTAGAATCGGTTAAGTACCTCGGAGTTAAACTGACTAATGATCTATCGTGGAGTAAACATATTCGAGAAATTACCGGTCAAGCTAACCGTAAATTGGGATTTGTTAAAAGAGTACTTGGCAAGTGTGACGATAAAGTTAGGGAAATCAGCTACTTCTCCCTCGTTAGACCCCACTTAGAATATGCCGCCAGTATTTGGGATCCTTATGAGATAGGCTTGGAAACTGAGTTAGAACGCGTGCAGCGAAGATCGGCAAGATATGTTAAAGGCCGTTATGATAATCTTGTTAGTGTTACTGACCTTTTGCAGCAACTGGGATGGGAAAAGCTTTCAGACCGTCGATTAAAATTTAGACTAAATCTATTATGTAAGTTCCAAACCGGTCTATTCTCTGACGACGTTGATAATATTTTACGAAATCCGACATACTACGGTAGATCAGATCATGAGAGTAAAATTAGGGAACTAGACTGCAGAACGGATAGATTTAAGATGTCATTTTTCCCACGAACGATAAGGGACCATAATAGCTGCCATGAGACTTTTATCTAGGTTTGTCGTTAGGTAGTGTAGCTCTTAGTAGTTGTAGTACTCCTAATACTTAAATCCTTTACTGTTACCTAGTACATACTAACAGCACGCCTAGCATGTTTTCTACATGGGTCTTGAGTCCCTGTCCATCTGTGTAGTTGTAGAATGCATGTATATTGAGGTCACTCTCCATTTTGATGACATCTGTAGTGTAGTGTTGCATGCTTGTGAGGCTTCGCCTCGTGACAAGCATTAGCGATTTGTGCTGATGCATAATTAGTCGTAGTTACACTAACTTTAGGATATAGTGTGATTTATGTTGGTGATTACTCACCCCCTGCCACACACCCCTGAGGTGGCTTGCAGGGTATTTTGTAGATGTAGATGTAGAAGTAAAACTAAAAAAACGTAGGTATACAATAGTGTCGCGAACTTCTGTTAAGTATTTTGTTTACTGAAATTAGGAAAAACATAGATTGGAAATGTTTTAGCACAAACAAATCAGCAAGAGTTAGTACTCATTCAAAAGCGCCAAAGATTCCACTGCAACACATCCACTCCTACCATTGACGTAGCCAGAGGGGTCCATGGGGTCCGACCCTCCCCCCTCCCTCCCTCCCCCGAAATATTGAATTTATTTAATTAAAAGCCTCTAAAGGAAAAAGTTATACTTGTTTTTTAACGAAAACATATTGATTTGATTTATTCTTTACTCTGAGCAACTTTTTCAATGATTGACATTTTCAAACAAAAAACCGTGGGTTTTTTACTCTTCCAGAAATTCACACCCAAAAAATTTCAAAATCTGCTGCTAAAACGCAGTAATTGCCTATACACTCAAATTTTCTCCTGATTTTCAAAATATTTCACCACCCCTCCCTGCTTACACTCAACAAGGTACACCCCTTAAACGAAATCCTGGCTACGTCAATAACTCCTACCTATCTCTCATCTACAAAATACAAAATGGATGATGAAACAGGTATATTAACAAGATTAAAACAAAACGGAAAACATCCAATAGACAGCAAACAAACCAGGAAAACTTGGCCTTTAGCCTATATGAGTAAGCGTAAGCTCATAAGTTTTTAACAATATAATGAATTGAAGTTTGTGGAATCGGTGAGGAAAAAGTCGTATCTACTAATGCATACCATTACTCTTACTTATGCTCTCTAAAATGAAATATTATCCATCGGTTAGTCTAAACCTATTTCAAGCAATAGCAGCTAAGTACAAATCTACGGAAAAATAAAATCGCAATACTCATAATTGATGATATCTATTAGCATTACTGATAACCAGAAGAGCTTCATGATGGGATGACTATTGGCAGTTAAATTCATTGTGAACGAGTTCAAATTGCGATCACTTTTCACGTTCAGCGTGCGCTGTGGTTTTAATCTCCATTTTATCATTTACTCCCACAGTTTTCTGGAGGGATCATCGGAAAACTATACGCAGCATATACAATTCTCAGAATATTGCAGTTTTAAAGATGCCTATATTAATTTTAAGAGAATTAATTTTCTCCTGAGGTTGTGGTACCATTATTTTATTCTTATTAAATTAAAATTTATTTGAAATAATAATGCAAATATTAGCCTTTGAGAATGAAGGTTAGCTATTGGGAGTGGATAGAAGACGTATCGTCATGATGGATGTACCTACTCCAGTATGCGATTGAAATGCCTAAGCATTAAAATTCCTCACTCTAAACGCTAATTGGAATTGAAGTAGAGAGTTGTGTTGAGAGCGCTCGGCCTATGATTGGATATGAGCCAAGTGGTCTTCATTGTTCATTTTCGAACTTAAATTTAACGCACTTTATTTACCGACTACCTCCGCTGATATTTCGATTCGCAACAGCCTTCATATGCGCGTATTTTAAAATATTTCTAATTCAATATCAAAGATTACAACCTTGACATAGAATGCGGAAATACTTATGGATCCGAGTGAATGAAAGCTCTCTAAAGGGTATCGTAGTATTGATGAATACAGCCCCATTTCCTTCGTCTGATAGCATTTTTCTGGGCTCTCATTCTTTTCTGTGATCAAATACTTATTCTCTAATTATTTAACGGCGTCCCTCAATAATCGGCTCCATTTCCGCTACTTTTTGTTTTCTACGTCTTCGTTTTGTTTCCGTCATATATACGTTTTTAGTCATCCTCACTACACATTCTTGTCAAACATCCCCTCCACCACATTACTTAACCAACCAATGCATGGAATCCAGGCAGATAAATTGCTGTAGCAAAAGTTGGAAAGCTCTTCATTGCTTCCCAACTACTTCAAACCGAGGTGGATACTTATTACAGTTAGTATTAAATATGAATTTTCCATTCTATAGTGTTCTGTATGTTTCTTCGGTTCTTGGATTATTAGGTCATTTGATATTCATATTTTCAACATCTAACTCCTGCATCAGGTTTTAAAGTCTTGTTTGTTGAGCCCTTAAGAATGAACGAGTCATTATCCCGTGGGGCGTCGCATAGTGTTCCGGATCGCGAAAACGTGGGGTAAATGTAATATTTTTGTCAAATTGCACTAAAGATTGCACCCAATAAGTTTTGTTATATGCTGACTTCATTTATGCAGTTGTTTTTCTTTCAGGGAAATCAATTATTTAAGGAGATACGGGGGAAGATAATATTTCTAAAAATATTCGGTGAGGAGAAGTTTGCTTAAGAACGCTAATACTTATTAAATACGCTAATAAATGTAACCATTTTACTAAACATGACTGTAAAAGCCAACAAGTATTTAAAAACTTCAAAATAGGAAACGGGTGAAGGGAAAGCAGTTTAATTAATTTGAATGTTGAATTGATCCCATTTCCCAATGAACTTAAAAAGATTAACACCGAAAATAAGAACAAAAACACTGTCAAATAACCATGAAAATGGCATATGAATGCACATTAATTTATTTTAATGGTTGAATAAGTTATTATCCTCATGAATTTTCAGAATTCCAAATCGGACTCCTCTGAATCGCGCTCTCCCTCTTCGTATTCATCCGCGGAGTCCAGGGATTCTTTTACTAGTTCACGGACCGCTAAAGGAAAGTCTATAGCACATACAGAGAAATGCGAAACGCCTGGCTTTAGTGCGAAAATGCATATACCAGCGGCAATAAAACCCATCTTAGAAGTAAACGCACGGTGGGTGTTTCAAACAAGAATGGGCCGCTGTCAAAAAACTATCCGTCGACAGCTGAAGCTTCAGCTGCAGGTCAAAGACACCGCCAACAGGCGATAAACACAGCTTGGGTGGTACACCATGTCAATAATCCGGTCAGTAAAATATCCCGCTTACGACCCAATTCCCACTTCACGTGGATCGGGAGCGTGTGCGGATAACGGGTCTTCTGTCACTTAGTCTTTGAGGGAAAGGGAAGGGAAGGGTTGGTCTCCCCAGCAGAAGTTCGTAGAACCAGTCATATTTTCGTAAAATGGTTACCAAATATGCATAGGAATTGTACAGAGAAGGGGTCGTGGAAAAACGTTTCCTCCACTTCCAGCATTATGCTACCATTCCGCTAAGTATCGAAGGCTGAAATTCTCTCTCTCGCTCTCACCCTTGTCTGAACTTACTTTCTAGAGTAACTTCAGACAATGGTAGAATAGAATAGGATATAATTTTTTATTTTCAAAACCTAAATTAATGAAGCATTTAAATGAGAATATAGTTTAAAACATACTTCCATAATTACTCATAGGTGCCGACGCTTACGTACGTGGCAGAGTCTTATATGCCATTTAAAATTGCGCATAAGCATAATTATTTTGTTGATTTCCATAAATTATTTTGAATTAACTATTTGCTACTAGTGTGGATTTCATTATCACTTTCACAAATTTTATACATTAGAAAGGACTTATACAGTTTCCTTAACAAAATATGCCTGATTGGTGAGATTTTTTAAGGTGATTACAACTGATGATAGCATCTACATCTACATCTACATCTACAAAATACCCTGCAAGCCACCTCAGGGGTGTGTGGCAGGGGGTGAGTATTCACCAACATGCATTACACTATACCCTAAAGTTAGTGTAACTACGACTAATTATGCATTAGCATAAATCGCTAATGCTTGTCATGAGGCGAAGCCTCACAAGCATGCAACACTACACTACAGATGTCATCAAAATGGAGAGTGACCTCAATATACATGCATTCTACAACTGCACAGATGGACAGGGACTCAAGACCCATGTAGAAAACATGCTAGGTGTGCTGTTAGTATGTACTAGGTAACAGATAAGGATTCAAGTATTAGGAGTACTACCACTACTAAGAGCTACACTACCTAACGACAAACCTAGATAAAAGTCTCATGGCAGCTATTATGGTCCCTTATCGTTCGTGGGAAAAATGACATCTTAAATCTATCCGTTCTGCAGTCTAGTTCCCTAATTTTACTCTCATGATCTGATCTACCGTAGTATGTCGGATTTCGTAAAATATTGTCAACGTCGTCAGAGAATAGACCGGTTTGGAACTTACATAATAGATTTAGTCTAAATTTTAATCGACGGTCTATAGGAGCATGGAGCGAGAATAATAATAATCTCTATATACCTAACAGCCGAAGCCAATTACTAGGTATTAATTATATGGACGAGCACACACAAACATGCCCTGGGAGGCGTAAATTTTCTACCCATGCGGGATTCGAACCTGCGACCTTTTGTTTGGCAGGCGAGCACTTTACCCCGCCGCCACCGAGGCCGGATAACACTCGCTGTATGGAGTGAAAAACAGGATTAAAAAAAAAACAGAATCATATAGGAAAGATAATCTTAAGCCAAGTACATATAAAAACCATGAGCCAAGTTCTTAGTAGTCATTCTTAGCTCGCTTGGATATAAAGTGATTTTAAAGACCGCCCAAAAGGCCGGCCGCTCCTTACAGTTACGCGGCTTTGGACGCCAGGCGCCTCTGGCTGTACCCAGTAAGGAACCAGGAAAGCGTATCCCAGCCTGGGGGTGTAAGGACACCAACAATTTTTAAGAATGGAAAAAGTACTAAAATTTATATGCGATTATATTGCATTCAACTTTATTGGTTATTTTAGTGTGGATAGTTCTATTTCGATCTCCAATTGTGCGAATGAAAAGGAAGTATTTACACCTATCAGATCTAACGTTTTAACGAAATTTTATCGGATAAAAGGCTCTCGTCTAATTCAATATATTCTCAATATAAAATTGGTTGAACAACATGATGTCAGATACGAGAAAGAGCTCTGTTGCTTTCATAGGGTTCAAATTCATGATGCTGACTATTCGATGAAAGCGGTCGTATTAAAATTAATCCAGGGAAATAAATAAATAAATTTTCTTCTTACATCTCTCGCGAATCATCAATTTTCTATGCAGCCGGCAACAAGAGATTAAGTCTGTTTCTCATGATACTGATAACAGCACAAGTTAAAGGATGATCGGTAGCATGGTACCTTTCCAGGACCTTGCGATACTGGACCAGAATGCTAGTAAACAAGCATAATCGTCATCGTAATCACTAAGGTACAATGGCCTTATGTACTTGATTTCACAATTGGTGCTCGCTACCAGTAGGATCCAGTGGCTATAAACCACGTTAGCTTTTACAGTCTCTGTGCTATATTCACTTTCCAAAATCAGCGCCTCCTATAACTCCTTGCGAAGTAAGTTAGCAATTAGCAATTTTCTGGCGGAGAAATCAACAATCGATGAAAGTGACCCGATTTTCATTTTCATCTCTTGCTACCATATAATGCTTAATTTAAAATTAAAGTAGCCATGCACTCCGATGTAAATAAAAATATCGCTTCCTCGCTAGTTTCAGTTCAGTGATCTTGCTTAACGTTCTAGGACAGCTCAAATCAGACTACATTCAGTCCTTAATATCAAATCCCAGGTATCATATTAGGTCTTGCATCGTGTGGTGTGACACGGGGTTTAGATACAATTCCAACGCCATGCGGGAATAAAAGCAAATGAGCTGACGTTTAGCGGGTTTAGCAGACTACCACGATACCTATCCTATTCACCAGGATGGCTTAGAGGTTCTTCTACTAGCATTAACCAGGTATGCTCATGTCTCTCTTTGGTTCGAAAACACTTCACACCCGTTGTTTTGAATATACCTTTTAGATAATCAAAATTATCACCTCCATATAAGTGAGTTCTTTAGCTGTCAATCAACTTTAATCTCGGCGGAAAGCATTGAGTCCTTCATTATTTACTGAGAGCGACCTTTCTCCGAGGTTTACAGCCAAGTTGCTCGTCGCATAATAATAGGGATCTGACTTCACGCGTGGATGAAGAAAAGAGCTCGGTTCGCGCCGAGCTGAGAGGACTTTGAGAGCGCCTGCGGATTCCCCGCTCTTACATCGTCATCATCTCAGTCCTTCCACCCTGCTTCTTTCACTGCCTCTCCCCCCTCTTACCACCCTTGGAGTTCCCCCCTTCCCTCTCCCGTAACCCTTATTCCCACCGAGCCCCTTCCCCTCTCAAGCCCACCCCATCCTTGCTCATTCCCAATGGCTCATTGTTACCGCAGTTTTCCACCGTCAGTTACTGACTGTCTCAAGGGAACTTTCTTCTCTTTTTCCAAAAATATCCTCCGCCCTATTGTCTTCGCTTCACGCTCCTTTTTATTCCAACAGTGGAGGGGATTATATAACTCCAGCGTTCCTCTCTGTCTCACTGTGGCTCCCATTTTAGTCCCCTTCGCTTTGAAAACAGCCGATATATTCAACATTTTTTTATTCCTGCCGAGTGAGAGAGAAAAGAGATGATAATGGCGACGTAAGTTTTGTGCAAAGCGTGGAGAAACCCAAGGATGAGGATCCTTATTCCGCTTCCCTTATATAGTGTGGGAGAGAGGCTTTCTCGCTTGCTTCTCTGCTCTCGAAAAGATATCATTTTTCTCTTCGAGGCAGAGGGTTTTTCTGCGCTTGAACGGAGTTGACAAAAGAATCAATAGCGTGACCAAATTACATTCAGCTGGCGAGGCTGGTTTTGTTTCCATATTCTTGCCAGAGACAAATTAATTTCTGAATAAAAATAAAACCTATCGATTACGTCTCCTAGGAAATGGAAAATTCATTTCTTTGCATTTGAGAGACACATAATTCAGTAGTGACCTACATACAGGCATGTAATCAAGTTATCTTACGCTGTCTGCAAGGCACTAATGTGCGTTTTTGGTTTTCTGAGGCCATGAAATTTAAATTTCTCAAATGTAATCTTAAAGATAGGGTATAATTTCAATCAACTTATATTTTATTTCACTCTTCGAAGAACTTACCCACTTCTCATTGGATCCGGCCAATTTCTCTCTCCTAATACATCTACATCAACAAGACACCCTGCAAGCCACCTCAGGTGTGTGTGGCAGGGGGTGAGTAGTCACCAACATGCATTACACTATACCCTAAATTTATTGTAACTACGACTAATTATGCATTAGCATTAATCGCTAATGCTTGTCACGAGGCAAAACCTAATAAGCATTCACTACACTACAGATATGCTCACAATGGAGAGGGACCGTTAGTAGATGTGTATTTTGCAACTGCATAAATGGACAGAGACTCAAGACGAATGTAGAAAACATGCACGGTGTGCTGTTAGTACTAGGTAACAGATAAGGATTCAAGTACTAGGGAGTACTACTACTACTATGAACTACACTACCTATCGACAAACTTAGATAAAAGTCTCATAGGCAACTGTTATGGTCCCTGATTGTTTGCGGGAAAAATGAAATTTTAAATCTGTCCGTTCTGCAGTCTAGTTCCCTAATTTTATTCTCATGATCTGATCTACCGTAGTATGTCGGATTTCGTAAAATATTACCAACGTCGTCAGAGAATAGACCGGTTTGGAGCTTACATAACAGATTGAGTCTAAATTGTAATCGACGGTCTGAAAGCGTTTCCCATCCCAGCTGCTGCAAAAGGTCAGTAACACTAACGAAATTATCATAACGGCCTTTAATATATCTTGCCGATCTTTGCTGCACACGTTCTAACTCAGTTTCCAAGTCTATCTCTTAAGGATCCCAAATCCTGGTAGCATATTCCAAGTGGGGTCTAACGAGGGAGAAGTAGCTGATTTCCCTAAATTTATCGTCGCTCTTGCCAAGTACTCTTTTAACAAATCCCAATTTACGATTAGCTTGACCGGTAATTTCTCGAATATGTTTTCACCACGAGAGATCATTAGTCACTTTAAGTCCGAGGTATTTAACCGATTCTACAGTCTCTAATTTCCTGATTTTTATGCAATAGCTGTTAAAAGGAGCGTTTTTCCGTTTCCAAAAATTCATAACAACGCATTTTTACAGGTTTAATTCTAGCTGCCACGCATCGCACCTCTCCTGTATTGCCTCGAGGTCCTTAGTTGGCGCTAGCTTATCATTAAGGCTATGGATTTCTCTATGCACCACCGTATCGTTTGCAAATTTTCTAAGCTTACTGTCAACTGTTTCACCGATTAATAGGTTTCACCGGTTTCACCAGGTTAATAATTGTTTCCAAGGTTCACATTTGTAAAGACATAGGACTCTGATTGGATGACTCACTGACACTAATTTGAGCCTTCTTTTTAGCTATGAAAAGATTACCCTTCATTTTAAATGCCTCCTTGAAGAGATCTGCAAATTTACCGGCATTATCACTTTTAGGTTAAATAAAAACCAAGTCCAGTCTTGTACCCTTTGTTCCTCTTATCTCCACTTCTCCGGTTAACAAGTTATTCCATGCTTATACTATTCTTTTTGGCCTGTGTAACTTTCATTTATGTCTTTCAAGAAATCTTTTTTTTCAAGGTATTTTCGTTCGTTTCCATGGAAAGTAGTATTGGACATGAGTTTAAGGAGTCCAATATGGTTATGCCGTATCTCCTAGCCTTAAGGTTTACACATAGTTTACAACAGATATTACGCGAGACTTAGGCAAGCACTTAAATCAGTAGTGAATTTCGCGGCGAAACCTCGGCACTAAATTGGGATTTAAATCGAATCCAATGCCTCGGAGCCAGTGTTTACACGATGATAATTTCAGTGCGCGGTGGCGCTATCCGGGTATTTCCTGATCTACGCAACCGAAATAAACCGCGCCATATTCTTTTGGCATAGTCACTATATTGTTTACAAAACATTCTAAACAGGCTCCAGTGGACAGGTTCTGCAAGTCTCAGTAGCATTACATTTTCTCGATTACAGTTCCCACAATATTATTGAAGATTGTATTTGATAGAATCCAGTTCCATCACCGACATTCCCTCGAAACACTCGACTTTCCTGTTTGCCTGTGTTTGATCGTAGGATCCAAGAATTATATGGAAAATGAGAACCGTAGGTATTTAATTCTGTTTTCAGCACCGATAATCCTTTTGCACGCCCTAATAGCACCCTTTGCTCGGTAAGATTTTAAACATACTGAATTCAGGTCGTGGTTAATGTGCGCTTTTGTCCTGCCAGCCCAAATTTATTTTTAACCTACTTACAACATATCTTTTGCTACCAAATTATGTACACATTTTCTGCGGAATATGCAAATTGTAACGAATCTTTAATTGCAATTACGCCAATATTAAGGGAAAATTAAAGTGTCAAACCTGAGATGTGCGTTTTTCGTTCTCCGCCATCTTGAAAGAAAGTGGAGTTTCACCTTTCCCCAACAAATTGCGTTGCGGTTGGCCAAATTCTCTTCTACTATATATCCAAGTAAAAACACCAACGGATGGGTTTTTTCCATAGATCTTTAATATAGGTAGATGGCGCTTTCCAATGGTTGATGCTTGAACATAGGTGGCCGCTGAAGTAAACAAGAGATCACGTGCTATGTGGCAAAGAAATGGCGGCGTGCAAATGCTTTAAATCACTTCGGAGGACAAACCAACCAATTCTACATCAGGGTACGTGTCCTAAATATGTGATTCAAATCTCTCAAACTCATCTCTTGATGTAGGCAACTGGTTTGCCAATGATGAATACAAATCTGTACATATTTTTACGATTACATTTTCACTTTGAAGAAGTTGAATAGTTCTATCACACTTTCCTAAAGTTTCATTTCAACGATTGGTTGGGACGATATTCGTTTATGTACAGCTTTGGATAAAACTTTGCATGCGAGTTCTTAATATGTTGAAAATATTCATGTTCATTCTTAACTTGTTGAAAATATTCATGTATACATATATGTGAAATTCTTTTACCGATATTGTTTTTGGGCAATTACATGCTATTTTAACACGTAGCCTCATGCCACATGTTACGTATTTCGTAATTCGATTACTTGCATACAGAATTTTTCTGAACACGGAATAATACATATCATGAAGTAAGATTTCACGCTTTCCCGGCGGATTGCAGTGATGAACTCTTCTCGGGTAGCGACTCGTTACCCATCTTCAAGGCAAATGTCACGTAACGGAACTGCGGGTGCGAAACTTCGGCAACATTTCAATCACTCACCCGGTATAGAGCCCGAGAAGAGTTCATCAATACACATCATGTTTTTATAATGGTTTTTAACATATATAGAGTTAAATGAGAGAGAAAAAATGTATATTTCCACTGATTCTTAATTATAGAAATTACAAAGCACTAGTTTCGATGCAAAGGTGTCATCTTCAAGTGCAAAGTTCGTTATTCCTTTTCTCTCTCATTTAAAAATGAACTTCCACATTATAAAGGCTGAAACCTTCGAAAATATAAAGTTGTCACCTCCAGTTTAAGATTAAAAAAAACATTTTAAAATATAATATTCGGTTAAAAGTAATTTTCTGGGACCATGTCCCGGGTAGTCCAGAGTTGGGTGTGGGCCTTCCTCGCGAGGATCATAGTCCGCGGCCCTTTCCCGAACTTCGAGACGCAACGCTGGACTCTGTCCACGACGCACTCAGCGGGGGGCTCCAACGGTAAAACTGATCGTGGGCAGTATAATTTAAACTTTTACAATTAAGTCATACAGCGACAAATCAATGTTTTTATGGTGCTCCCGAAGTTTGTGCGAGTAAGTACATCTTTTAATCGTGGTACTATGGTGAAAAATAACGATTTTGCGAACATATATAAAAATTTGGCGATCGACTGCCAGAAAATTGGAAACATCACAGCGGTCTGGAGGCGGGTGCGGTAAGTTTGAGTGAGTTTCGGGGATGATTTGTTGATTTTTTTGGATGTCCAGGAAGTGTATGTGACGATATCTTTGCTACAAAGGTTAATATTTGCCTAAATTTCTAATACGGCGCCAAAAACTATAAACCACTTAAGCCGTACACATGCTTAAATCAAGACAAAAATGTAAAATATAATTATTGTATCATTTCCATACATCTCGTATATGCACGAAAACTTATGCTCGCACTGTGCTGGCTCTAAAGAAGACTGAGCGGCTAACAGTTAAAACTACTTTAACACCACTCCAAAAATCAAGTGAATTACTCAAACTCATATTCCTGATTGATCAATCATGCGTTTCATTATGAATTCTCCTAATGCACTAGTGATATTAAGAGCGCGAGGAATATTTTGATCCAATGGACGATTAGAGGAAAATAAATAATAATAATAAGTCAACTTAGGTTAATAAATTAAGAATATGACAAATATTGTAAAAATAAAAATTTAAAAAAGAAACTACGATTTAAGGTAATAAATGAAAAACACGGGAAGTATAGTACTCCAATGGCCGTAAACGGTCAACCGAATAAACAGGATTACTCTATGGATTCAGAAATATATAACATTCTGGTAGGCTGATCACTATTTTAAATAGTCAAAACATTATTAATATTGAGTGGACCTAACCCTAGTATACATCGAAAAACAACGCTTCGGGCTGAAATTCCACCATTAACCACGGCTCACCCGCTCCGGCAGCCCCACGCCTCTCACGGGAGCGCATGGAGCTTGGCGGGAGCGAAAGTGATGACGTCGTCAGACGACTTCGGGACATGAGCTTTCAGAATTTTGCGAAACGAGGGAAAAGGGCTGTTTAGTGTGGAAGGCCAGTAAATTGCTACCAACACAACCGCTCCGAGAAGCGGGATCACTCGCCATTACCTGTCGCCCAGTCTTTACTAATCTCATTATGATACCTCAAGATAGGATCCCTGGTAATGTCCTGGAGATGAGTGATTTTTTACACAATTTTTAGTACAACAGATTCAGGCATCATTTAGGTGGAACGTCTCCATATCAAATCAGACACAATTTTACTTTTCCAGAGGATATTTAAAGATTACTAAATCAATAAATATCCGGTAATTATAATAATATTAAACAAAATTAAAATATCCAGTGGAAAAGTGCAACTGTGTGTGATTTAACTCACCTATTAGCCTTGCGTCAGTGAGCCTCGTGTTTTTTCTCTTTCTCTCTCGTTGCCTTTCTCTCTCTTCCCCTCCGTCCTTTCCCTTTACCCCATACACTTCTTCTTCCCCTCCCAGCCACGCAGGTTTTCTCCAGGAATTTTTGCGAGAGCTATCTACCACTAGTAATTCTACCACTTTAATGTCTAAAATTTCGAATTGACAACCTTTGAGGAACCTTTTTACCGATTTCATTGGAATCAATGCGCACTCAAGAATCGACCCCAATACCAGATTTAAGAGAACATTTGTTTGGAAAAAGGTTGGAGGGTTGATGGAGGAGTAAAAAAAAGCAGGAGGGGTTGAGGGTTTATAAGGTTCTAAGTTATTTTTTTTGGAAACGCAAGGGTGGAAATGTAGTTGAGATCTTTTTTTTAACCACGCGGTGGCGGGAAAGAAATCGGTGAGGGTGGCGAAAAGTCTGCCGCAGCGGTGGGAAGAAGTTTGGATTTCTTTCTTCGAGAGCTTTTTTAAAAGGTTTTACTTTTCCAAAGGGATTTCTTATTTGCCATAGCTTTCATGTCACCCATAGTAACGGAACTAAGTCCCTTGCCTCCTCTCAATCTCCCCTCGCAAAACTCTGTGTCGCCCACCACCCAATTCCTCGGGAAACCACTTCAACTTGTACCCTTTCTTCGACTCTCCCCTTCAACACTGCCTCCCATTTTCGCCCTTCCCCACTCTTTCCCCACCATCCGACGAACCCTTGTGAACTCTTACGACCCTTTTCTCACTCTTCTTTCCACCCAATGCTCAACTCTTGATCCCTATAACTTTCCTCCACTCCTCCTCCTTTCGCGATCTTAAACCGAAAGAAAAATATTAAAAACTGTAGCAATGCTCCAATACATGTATATCTCCGAAAATACAACGTTATCACACATTTTACGCATAATGTAAGAATTTCAATTTGCAATCCGTGGCCTTCTCCAGGAACAATTCTTGTTCCCAGTAATGCCTCGTTTCCAATACTAATATTCTCACTATTGTCACTTTACACGCGTAATGCCAGTAATGAAAACGCTTAGAAACGTCCTTCCTAGTAAATAATCTTACTAGGGTCGAGCTAACCTAGTAATTCGCGTCTACCGCGGCAATGTTTTGTAGAGGAAACGCAGTGCGGCAACATCCTTGTAAGATGGATTTATGAGAAAACAGTTGAGTCACGAAAAGCTATGAGGTATCATCCATAAAGTTATTAAAGGACTATTACCATATACTCTAAAGTATCACCATTTATTGCCTCGTCTGCAGTCCCCATAAATTGTTTTAAGTATATATTTATCTACAACATACATTATGCAATGATTAGAAGTTGCCTCCATAGTTACCGAGAGAATAAATATTTATTTAGGGATCTGACTTGTATTGAAGCGCATCGCTAATATTTTTGTTCCAGAATATGGCGGAATGTGCAAATGAATAATGAATAATGCAACGTTAAACTCTTTACGCCAAAATTTCTCGAAAAGCTGATTTTCAACAGATGAATTTATATTCACAGATATCCTTATATCATTTTGATTGTATCATCATTAACCAATAAGTAAAGACCATCATAAGGTTAACACATTACAGTTGTGTGTAGAACGAGGTCAATAGTGGAACAAACATATATTTAACATCCCTGAGATGACAATAATGATGACTTAACTTGCTTACACGCCAGATTGGCAGGAATTATCACGCTTTTAAATATTGTTCGTCGATTTTTCTTTGAACTGGAATGGACTTCTGGTATTTGCTACGTCCCGAAAGGAGTGATGAACCGGGGTAAAACGTAGCTAGTTAGAACGCAAGAAGGTTGTAAGAGATAAAATAATCATGGTAAACTGTTCATAGTGGAAATGAGGCATGTTGATCACAAAAAGAGAGGTATCAGGCGAGATGTTGTAGAATACGAACGTAATACGAACTTAGAAGTTGCATTTTTCCATAGATAAAAATTTATTCTACCCCGGTTTCGATGCACTGCATCATCATCAGGCCTGGTGATGATACAGTGCATCGAAACCCGGGTCGAATAAATTTTTATCTGTGGAAAATTACAACTTATAAGTCCTTATTATAAGAAGTTGATGTTAAACCAATGAGTAAGAATTCAAATCCCCTTTTGAGTCGGCCCTGAGTCAGTGACATAATTCTTACTTTCCTTTTTGATATTCAAGGCGATGAAGAGACAGTCGGCACGGGAAAAGTTTCGTTTTGAATGCACAGTGTTAAGTTTTACAATGAGAAGTTTTAAAAATAAACTATTATTTATGAATCAGAAATACTTATTTTTATCTTGACTCGGGGGTTTCTGTGGCGTTCTACTTGATGCGTAACGGTTCTGGGCGTAATTTCACCTAGAGATGTCCATTGGCAACAATAGTTTCTCCAGCCACCCTGCTTCATATCTTCTGCAGATCCCTCTAAGAGATTGATTTAAACCAGATACAAATCCTTCTTCAGTCTGACGACACCAGTAGGACGGCTGGAGACATTGTTCTCGCCAAATCACATCTCTAAGTAAAGGAACGACCGAAAGCCGTCAAAATTCAAATACTTTAACCTGTTTTCTCCTTGCCCATTGCGCTCATAAAACACAGTTGGACAACCAAAAAAGTCGCGGCCATAGAGACTTAGTAGAATTAGAGAGTATACGACAAGAAGTGTGATAGGAAAGGTGTTATCCTATCGCGCTGAACATTAGCAGCCAACCACTCAGGACCTATCACTGCAGGAAGTAAATCCGTGGGGAGCAGTCTTTTAAAGCTTTTTTCCACATAACTGCTAAATACACAAAAGACATAGTTCGCCTTTTAGGATGGACTCCGCCATAAAGGAAGGAAGTTTTAATTCCTTTGATGAATCGAGCAGTTTGAGTGAAATTAGAAGCGTTTAAAAATATGAAAACATGATGGATAAATTTTCAAAATGAATCACAATCTATTAAAGATATGTCTAGCGTGTCGGGAATCTGAAACTTTAATTTGAAAATTATTTTTCTTTCCGTCTAATTACATTTCCTCGACACTAACTGAATAGTTTTTAGGAATATAAAATGAAGGAGAGGTATACTGATCATCTATATGAAGAAGGCTACCATAACTAAGCCGAGTAAATTATTCCACCCACACCTGGTTAAAGAAAAAAGAATCTGTAAATATTATATGTGACTGGATTGCATACTTAGATGAAAGAATTAGTACATTAGTTCTGTAACTACTTTACACATTCAATATCTGCATATCTTCTTGAGTTATCTTCCAAAGTTCCGCACCGTAAACACATTATCTCTGAATGATTTTTTAACATATTTGATATTTTGATATTTTTAAGATATTTGATATTTTGAATAACTTTTTCATATCTTTTAACAGCAGTATACTTATCAGTTGTTTACCCTTTGCGTGATTTACTTTTCTTATTTCTTTCTTACATGTTACGTCTTCGCTAATCATATCACTTAACTGTTCTTACTTATTTCAAACTAATCCACTTCTTTTCATCGTAAATCGATTGTACTTTCATTAAACAAAGAATCAAATCCATAATCTACTTTGAACGGAATCAACACAGGGGAAAGATGAAGAGGAATGTGATCGGAGGCGTTGGAAATGTGGATGTCGAAAAGGATAGTACTGCGATGGACGGGAGGGAGGAGGAACGACTTAAGTGCTAGGTGGGGATTAGTGGGTAAGAAGAGGAAACTCACGAAGGAAATTTAGAATGGACTGTGTATGTGCATGCGTTTAGCAATAAGAAGGAAGACATGAAGGATTCTGGGACAGAGGGACGGATATAGGGTATACGGAGAAGGTGGAAAAAGGGAATAGCATTTATGGATTGAAAAGAGAGAATAAAAATGTTCAAAATGCATTCTTCGTGGATAGTGTATTGCCTATTAAACAGAAACTTTTAATGTCAATAAGTCAGGTAAAATGACTGTGTAAAAACGTGTTATACTAAGGAAAAAAATATTTCCTTAAAGGTTTTCTGAAAATTGCAGGATTTGTTTAGCATAAAATATACCGCTGCTGACAAGTCTCTAATTTAACGGGATCTGAAGGTATTTATTATAACATTTATATAATACCTGTTATCGTATGTACAAATCAATATTAAAACACTTCTTGAAGCTTCTGATGCTCATGTAAAATAAAGCATGTACAAAAATGTAAGCAGAGCATAAGAGAGAAAGCTTAAAAGGAAGTAAGGCCTTTGAGATAGTAATACACTAGAAGGGTCTATACTACCTCAGGCCTACATTAACTGACAGATCACCTCTAATAACAATACTAGAAGAAAAACTCCTAGGTAAGGCACAAAACACAGCTAACAAATTATCTGACAAGGAAAAGATTCTGCTGTCACCTAAGTCGGATTGTGCTTATGATATCTGACTACGTCTTTCATATCGATACACATAGCTCTCCCCTAATACTGCTTATACTCCACGTTGTCCTTTCTTCCGCTCCCCACTCCATCTCCGAATCCCCATTCCACGCGCCAATCAGCCAGAGTCCTCTTTCATCTCCACCTTTATGCTCCAAGATTACGATCGCATTGACGGCTCCGTCCCGAATTCATCCTCCATCCCTCCGTTCACGTTTATTGTTCACTCATCCCCGTAAAACCTACTCTTCCTCAAGTTCGCCTGCCACTCCACCCACTTCCTTATCCCTGGAGAACAAACTCACAGAAGAGGAAGGAGATGGGATGGGGAGGCCATTCACGCGTCCTTGTGTGCTCAGCAGATGAAGAAGGGGGGGACGACGGGTCCTCTTCTTCTTCTTTTCCGACTTCGAATCAATCGGCGCGGATCAATCAGCTTTAAGCGTTCCCCTTCACATAAATATATACACAAACACACACACACGGACTCACACAATACCCCTCTCCCAGCTTCGCATCGGCCCCTAATCATCACGTCCAAGCGTTCGCTCATTCAGGCCTCCGACCTCTTAGTCCGATCGCTTGGGGTTGTCTTTTACAATCAACTTAAAAGAAAAAGAAGTATACCAACGGAAGAGCGAGTAAAAAAATTAATTTAATCCAAACGATGATATTACCTATTTATATCTCAATAAATACGAAGAAAGCAAAAACGTGACAGAAACCATAAGAAAAAGGAGAGTTACGTTCTTGGCACGCATGAATAGGATTGAGGAACAGGAAGTAGATTCACAAAACGATTTTTTTTTCATGATAATAAGAGCTAGAATGGTAACCAGAGGGTATAAGGGATAGAGAAAGACATCGAAGAGATGTGGATAGCGGAAGAAATAATCATGTTCATAAGAGTTAGAGTGGCAACCAGTGGGTTCCAGGGATAAGTACAGGTTTGGAAGAGGTTGAGATAACGGAAGAAATAATTCAGTTTAAAATTACATTTAGAAGAGTGATACAATACTTCAAGGGTTTCCGGAAGAAATAACACCCGAACAGAAGAGAGGTGACGATAAAAAAGCGAAAGGATGTAAAATTATTGCAGAACAAGAGAAGAAGCGGAAAATTAATAGCAGAAAAAGTATGCGCTGGGTTATTTTACAGGGTCCTTAAACGGTCAAAATCAGGGTAAGAAGAAGAAATGACAGAGAAGTAATTTTCAGAGGTGAAAATTACTTATCTGTCAGGAAGTTTGCATGTGAATTATAAGTGGTGTGTGACTAAGACCGAGAGTATAAGGCACTGAAACACTTATATATGCTCAGTGATCAGGGTACATAATTTCTGAAAACATTCCTTAATATCTGTTCGTCCTCTCTAATTCATAAACAAACGCATTATAAAATTAAATTCTCAGCAGTTGGACAATAATAGGCGTCTTTGATAAGTATTTTTAACTACAATATTATTACTTTTCCTAACTTTCATATTTCACCTATGAATTAGTATTCCATATCTATCAGACCAAGTATCATAACCGGTGCTTTGCATGTTAACAGATTTCATACCCTAGCACTCTCCTTAAAATTAGTCCATTCCAATAGTCTAGCCTTGCATCGTTCCCCTGACTGCTTTTTGGTCATCGTTTCGGTGAGCTTGCGGGATTTGACCTGGAACTGGGACGACTATTTCATGCCAGGTGTGGAATCATCCCATGCCACCCACCCTGGAGGTGGCTTGCATAGTACTCCATGAATGTAGATTAATGCGCAAGGCACCGCACTACGTTCCCACTTGAGAAGCCATCTCCCTCAAGTAATCATCTATTAAACATTGACCTATTAGAGCTTTCCCAGCGAAATCTATGCAGAAATTTCACATCATATTAAAGGTTCCATGATAGCATGGTGGTGGGAAACCCGAAAAGAATTCCTGCTAAACATTGCTTTTTCATGTCTACCAAGGATGGACAGCAAGTAAAAAATATGCCCAAATGTAAATAAAAACGCCTTTTTCAAAGAGGTTTATGCTTGTTGGAGATGAATTAAACTGATTTTTTTTACAAGAAATCTTTCAATTTTCAAGCAAGAATGAGCGTGCTTTGGGCGCACCACTTAACCCGAAGCGTTGGGGAGGATGAAGACGAACTTCCAATCAATCGTTCCAAGTCTTTAAAAGCAGGGATCCTCCTCCTTCTCCTTGCGGAACCGGGCCATTATTGTGATTCCGTGTCCCAGCTACTCGTAAAATCTCTCTTCATCACCCCTGATGACGGCGTGGTTGTGATGGCCCCTCAAGTCCCCGTGTCCCACGCCTTCTCTCCCCGACCCTCTTGGCCGTCCGCTCCTAATCCATTCCCCTTCCCAATATCTCCTCATTCTCACTCTTCAATCAACCTTCAACGTCGCCTCACTTCCCCACCCGTTGTCTTTACTCTCAGATGTCTTCCTATTTCCCGAGCACAGGCTGGTTATCCTCGTCCTTTCTTTCTCTCTCTTCGATCACTTTACGCGTTCGTGCCATTCCATTCTCTCCTCTATATCTACAAAATAACCCTGCAAGCCACGAAGGTGTGTGGCATGGGGTGAGTAACCACCAACGAGCACCACACCATACCCGAATAAGGTCAATGAAAGTAGGTACGACTATTTATGAATGAGCAAAAACCTGCAAATTCTTAATTGATAAGAAACACTTTGTGAGTTCCACATAAATAGATTTTTATTACGACCTAAGTTTCGTCACTGAGCGACATCATCAGACAGTTACAGAATATTTGGCACATAATATATAGGTACACTAGAGGCAAGGGGGTGGAAAGGTTTGGAAGAGGAGGGAGAGGGTTGGGCTGAGGGAGGGGGGGGGCAGCGACGAAACCTAGGTCGTAATAAAAAATCTATTTACGTGGGAATCGCAAAGTTTTACTTTTCAATAATGAAGCTGTTCCATAAAGTTACGCTTGAAACCATTAACTTCTGCAAATTCTTGTCAGGAGGTGATATTTCATCAACATGCAGTACACTATAGGTATGTTACCAATGTAAGAGAAACTATTTACATTAATTTGTTTAGCAACTACAAAAATACAAGAGTTATACAGGAAACATGCTACGGTTTCTGGTAATAGCTTAAAGGAGATTTAGAAACAGGCATTAGGGAGCAAATCAACTAATTATCTACAACACTTATCGACAAACCTAGTTACAACGTTAGTTGAAGTGGGGTAGTTGGAGATACCTCGGAACACGGTTGGGGTGAATGGTTGGAGGGTAAATCCCATGAGGTTGAGGTATTTTTGAGAGGATAGGGAAAACAAATTAAGTAGAGTTCCATTGGCTAGGTTAATGCGGGGGAAAGTCTGACCTTAGATTGTTAGATTGTTATTGGGGGGGCCTTCGTCAGGAGCCCGGGCACTTAGACCTTTCTTGGTCCATTGTGCCAACCCCATGCCTGTCTGCCACTTGCAGACAGGGGACAAGAGCACCACGGTAGAGGTATGGAGGAGGGTCACCCATCCAACCACCGTCCGGGTCCAACGTTGCTTAACTTCGGTGTTCTGATGGGAACCGGTGTTTCAAAATGGCTAGGCCCTTGCCCCTTCCAAGTCTGACCTTACATGCGTCGCAACCAATACATTCCTATTTGAAAACTCTGCTTTGTATTACGTCACTAATTTTGCCTATTATATCACATAACAGGTTGCCCCATAGCTTATAACTCCTAACACTTCAAAAGCGCATAATTTAATCTATATTTGATGATCACTCACCCCCTTCAACACATCCATGAGGTGGACTGGAGGGTATTACCACAGTATTACGTAGATATACTCACCACAGAAGTGGGCATGAGTCACAATTCCGAGAATCACTCAGGTAAATATAAACTTGAATTACGGCCATATTTGATTAAGGTATGAGTAATAATTCCGAGAACCAGTTAAATGAATCTGTGACCAGATTACTGCATCCACCTTTATCTTGTTCCTCAAATAGTAGAAACCTGATTCCTCGAAATGATAAAGAATATGGTTCTCAACATCACAACATGAGCACTTATCTTCTTTTCAGAAGAAAACGTGCTTTTCGCAGAAGTGTTTCGCAGGAGAGATAATATGACAGGGCATCCTTCAAATCTCCTAATCCTCCAAATCAATCACAAGAATGGTGGCAAAGACTCAATGAGAAACGAAATACTTGCATTAAGAGCGCGCGTAATGCCAACCCCTAGTTGATTTCACGGTTAATTACTGATGGACTCACCCACAGAGTTTCGAACTCTCTACAAATACAGTTCCTCAAAGATTTAATTGCCAATTACAGGTGCTGGAAGAGGCCTGCTGGAAAATTAAACCCAATGTAGACTACGAATGACTTGCTCCCGTCGCATAGCGGGGGTGCCCGTAATTCTGAACTGAGCCTCCGATATTTCCCTTCCCTTATTTTGAATTTTGGTCTTCCCTCTTCTAAATTCATTTCCGATCTCCATTTTCCACTCCCTTGAATGGAGTGGAAGGCAGTCCCTTCTATTCTTGAAAAACGAACACACTCCAATGCTCCGTACCACATTGTCATGAATTCCAGGAAAACACCTTTGAATATTCGAAAAAATCTCTTTCACTCGTCGTTGGCGCGACGAATTACCTCAACCCCACCCACCATCGCCCTTCCCTACAGAGCATTCTCCATCCCAATGTTTAATCAAACGGCTCCATAGAGGATTTATGCATCGGAGGACAACGCAAGCCAATCGGAAATCAAACCAGACAGAGTGAATAAATCTCACGGACTTTACCGCTTCGGTAAGGTGGTTCCACCGTGACTTTCATGTAATTTTATTCATATTATGGCTACTTTTACAAAACCTTGTCCAATATCTGTCATAAAGAACAAAGAATTACCTTTCCACGTTATTTTTCTTGTACATAAAACTTCAAATTACACGGTGTAAAACGGGGAGAACGGGAGATAAACGGGAAAGCGAAGTATTTTTCCAAAAATATTAATGAAATATTTGCGAAAAACTGTTATTATGAAGGGAAACATCCAGAAAAATTTAATAAAAATAAAATATATATGCGTCTTATCACCTTATTTTGTGAGTGATTAGCCAATTAATGCGATAATTGAAGTAAAAATGCGGATATGCCATAGAAATGGCGCTTTAGACGACTACAATGGCTGAAAAAAGTGTTAATTAACAATACATTCGCAGAATAATCTGCATAGTTTGTATCTTAACTTTGGTTCTCCACATCACACACCGAAATCAGTTGTTTTTAAATAAATACAAAAGTTGTATTTAGTATATGTTTTGGCTCAAACAGTCACGGTGACACCGCCTTAAAAGAATGACGAGGATGTTGCGACTGCAGTTGCTTTGGAGGAAGAAGATTCACATATTTTCGGTAATCTTGCAAGTAAATAAAGAATTACTTTTCGTCACAAATTTTCGTTACCTGTAATGAACTTTAGCCCAAACATTCAATACAACGACCTATTTCCAGAATGGCCATTTAACAAATTATAACCATCACCATCTTTGCATGTTCATTTACCTACACAGCACTCTCCCAGTTTCTGTTTTGACTGCGCACTGTTCTCCCGACTGCATTCGATCTGCGACCTATTTCCAGAATGGCCATTTAACAAATTATAACCATCACCATCTTTGCATGTTCATTTACCTACACAGCACTCTCCCAGTTTCTGTTTTGACTGCGCACTGTTCTCCCGACTGCATTCGATCTGCGCCTAGCGGCCGCGGGAACGTCCGAGGTCTCGATTTGTACTGAGACGAGTTCTGCATGCCTGGTGTGGAATCACCCCGTGCCACACACCCTAGTGACGGCTTGCACGGTACATCTACATATACATCTACGAAGTACCGTGAAAGCCACCACTAGGGTGTGTGGCACGGGGTGATTCCACACCAGGTATGCAGCACTCATCCCAACACAAATCGGGACCTCGCACGTTCCTGGCCGATAGGCGCGAACCAAAAAGCAGTCAGGAGAACAGTGCAAAGTCAAACTAGAAACTGGTAGAGTGCTACGTAAATGATCATTCAAACATGCAGTAAGATACTAAAGACACATTTAATAATTAATATTTATAATACTATTAATTTATGAATGCTAAGAGATACTACTTCATGCAGAGAACAAAATAAAATAATGTCGGACATATCAAGCGGTGTGAAGTGTTAGTAATGATGCTATGTTTTTAAACACAAGTGAAAATTCTACTCTACCTATTGAGGGTGGGAGTTTCAAATGATTAATCTATCGGTACAGTCCTCGCGAGAGTTTATGGCCTTTAGATGCGCAGAACAGAGGAAGTGAAATGTCTGGGAGGGGTAAAGGAAAGGAACGGAGGGGTAAGTGGGCGCGTGGCGGACAGAATGACCAACATAGCGTCTCAGCGTAAAAATGTAATTCCGAGCCGTATTGGACAATTCGACACGTCGCGGAGCATGGAGCAGGTAGCCGACCCTTCCCCGCCATACCTCCGTTCCGCGGCCGAGGCTGTGGAATAGATGGTCTTACGCGATGACTCACAGCTGGGCATTTCAATTACTTTAAAAGCATTAACATTTTTTCAACATTAACAAAAAATAACAAATATAGTCGTGATTCCGCTGAAATGCTGATTGAGTAGACACCAAACTTAGCGCAAATCCGTTGTTTTTTAGTAACGTTGCTAAAATTTTCAGCCGCGTGAAATTATGTCATCGAGATTTAAGACATACAACATAAAATTACGAAATAACATATATATATTTCATGCAAAAATAAATTGGATAATTTCCGTAATTTATTAAAGAAAGAAAATCGCAAGAAATACGAATGTGATATTTTTTTGTGTAATATTGTAGAAATTAGTTAATACTTGTTGAACCTACAAGTCCACATCCAAGCCATTGGCCTGAGATCCCCAGGCCGACTCCCTGGCGCGCGCTCAGGTCCAAAGGGACGACGCCCACTCTATAACTCACTGCGGCGAATAGTTAGGGGCATTCAAATTCTTTGAAGCCATATGACAAATTTCAATGTTGGCAACGAAAATCGTGCCACCTTTCCACCGGTGCCACCCACCGGTCAACCCACCGGTGCCACCTTTCCACCCGCGGCAACCGGTTTTTAGAAAATAGACCCCTCCAGTCCCAAAATCGTCTACTGCGCAACGCCATAAGCTTTCGCGACGACTGTACTTCGTACATGGAGATGTCATCAGTATGATAATACATCTAAATCTACAAAATACCCAGCAAGCCACCTCAGGGGTGTGTGGCAGGGGGTGAGTAGTCACCAACATGAATTACACTATACCCTAAAGTTAGTGTAACTACGACTAATTATGCATTAGCATAAATCTTTAATGCTTTTCACGAAGCCTCACATGAATACACTACACTATTGATATGCTTACTATGAAGAGGGACAATAAAGCATAGATGTATTTGCAACTACATAAATGGACAGAGACTCAAAACTTAGGTAGAGAACATGCACGGCGTGCTGTTAGTAACAGATAAGGATTCAAGTATTAGAGAATACTACTACTACTAAGGGCTACACTATCTAGCGACAAACGTAGATAAAAGTCTTATTGGTAGCTGTAATGGTCCCTTATTGTTCGCGGGAAAAATTACATTTTACATCTGCCCGTTCTGCTGTCTAGTTCCCTTATTTTATTCTCATGATCTGATCTACCGTAGTATGTCGGATTTCGTAAAATATTATCAAACTCGTCAGAGAATAGACTTATAGAATAGAATAGGAAATTAAATAATAGATTGCGTCTAAATTTTATTCGACGGTCTGAAAGCGTTTCCCATCCCAGTTGCTGCAACAGGTCAGTAGCACTAACGACATTATCATAACGGCCTTTACCGTATCTTGCCGATCTTCGCTGCCCGCGTTCTCATAAGGATCCCATCTCATTTCATAAGGATCCCAAATCCTGTTAGCATATTCCAAGTTTGGTCTAGCGAGGGAGAAGTAGCCGATTTCCCTAAATTTATCGTTGCACTAGTCAATTACTATTTTAACAAATCCCTATGTACGATTAGCTTGACCGGTAATTTCTCGAATATGTTTACACCACGATAGATCATTATTTAGTTTAACTCCGAGGTATTTAACCGATTTTACAATCTCTAATTTCATGATGTTTATGCAATAGCTCTTACAAGGAGCATTTTTCCGTTTCCAAAAGTTCATAACAACGCATTTTTTCAGCTTTAATTCTAGCTGCCAAGCATCGCACCACTCCTGTATTTCCTCGAGGTCCTTCATCAGCGCTGGCTTATCATTAAGGCTACGGATATCTATATACACCACTGCGTCGTCTGCAAATAATCGAAGCTTACTGTCAACTGTTTCACCGATATCGTTTGTGTACAAAAGGAACAAAAGTGGACCTAAGGCACTTCCCTGTGGAACACCTGATGTGACTTTTACTTCATTAGAGATTGCGCCGTCTAATACCTCCCTTTGCACGCGATTGCCGAAGAATTCTCTAATCCAGGAAATTACGTCGTCATCTAACCCGTAGGATTTTAATATCATGAGTAGCTTACTGTGGGAAACTTTATCAATTGCCTTTTTAAAGCCAAGAGAAATCGCATCGACTAGAACGTTATGTTCACCCGAGACTTAAATATCGTGGGCAAAAAGTGCTAATTGAGTTTCGCAAGATCTTCCCTTTCTGAATCTGTTTTGCGTTTGTGTTAACGAGTTCTGCATATCGAAGTGTCTCATATCTGAACTTACAATCATATGTTATAGGACTTTGCAAGAGATAGATGTGAGAGATATCGATCTGTAGTTCGATGGCTGTTCCTTATCACCGCTTTTGAATATGGGAGTGACATTTGCTATTTTCCAGTCCAAGGGTACCTTGTGTTCGTTGATGGATTTACTAAATATATTCTGCAAGTAGGATGCTATTTCAGAAACTAATTCTTTGTATTTGCGGGCAGGAATTTGTTCAGGATCTGGGGATTTATTTGTATTTTCACAAGTTTTCTATTCCATTAGGGCAAAAATCGATAGGCGGCATCTTTTGCTGGAAATGGTCATTTATTGTGACGGTTGTGGTATGTGATAACTTGTTAAACATACTTTGAAAGTAGCAGTTTAATAAATTGGCTTTGTCCGAAATTCTTGTTAATAATTCGCCGTTTTCGTTTCGTAGTGGAATCTATTGATCTATTGCCTTGAACTTACCTAACCTATGACCAAAATGCTCTTTGGTTATCCTGTAACTGATCTACTAATATTTTTCTTTTAAAATCCATGAATGCATTCCAAAATGCTTCCTTTGTAGTGGTTTTAGACATTTTGTATTTTACAATTATCAAATTTTGATCACAAGTGGACAAATCTCTACGGAGTTATTTCATCTTGGTCATATGATAGGTGAGCAGCAGCTCCCTACTATTTTTACTGGTCTTATATTAATTCACTTCGTGAGTTTAATCGCATATCTATTACAAAATGTTTGAACTCTTTCCCATTGTTCAATCTTTTCCAAATTTTGCACACATGTTTAATTTGTGATGAAAAATTGTTAATAAATATTTTAGAAATTTTCACGTTAGATTTAATTTAATTAAATATTTTTGATTTACCTGCTTCGAGAGGTTAATCTCATTAGTATTACCCATTCTTTGAAACCCTTTCTTAACTTTGTAAATTTCAATCTAAAATTTATTTTCAACTTTTTAGTGCATTTTGAAATAAGAGCAGTTTAAAAAAGTATTTTTTATATATTTTTATTAGAAATCAACTCTTCCATCATGCTAACTAATACGTTTCTGCATTACTCGTTATTTTGACGTTCCGTACTATTTACCTGATGTATTTTATTTCACTTCTCCGAGCATTATGTTTTAAGAGGCAGTTATGTCACAGGATATGTCCAAAACGTGTTCTTATAGTCCTCATCAAGCTTATTTTCTCCTCAACTCTTCTTAGGACTTCTTAATTGGCGATCCTCTCCGTCCATTTAATCTTCATTATAATTCGATTCATTTCATTTGGATACTCTACCAGCTAATATAAAAGCAAAGTCCTAATCGTTTTCTATCTCCTTTTCTCAGATGCTGCTGAATAATACGATTCAAATAGTGAAAATAACACATTAAAGATCAACAGAGTCCTTTGCAAGCCAAATCCAAGTAGGGCGGAAGGTGATATATTGGAGAAAATGTAGATATTTTCGCTTTACCAAATTATGTTAACCTTGACAGACAAATAAAAGCAACAATTTCCAAGATATTATACAAAGCGTATAAGCTCACTAATCACTCCGCTGTATTTATGGATCAAAAACCCCTCATGCAAATAAGTAGGCACATGAAATGTATTATATGGTTGATAAGATGCAGACAAAAACCATCACATAGAGTTTCATTCCCAAAGACACTTTCCAACAAGAGAACTGGCGTTGATGATTTGGGACGTCAATACTGGATACCTACATTTGTTTAATGATTATTGTGAACTGGTAATGTTTGCCGGTCTGCTTTTTCACCGGTCAAAACTTCGAGCCCAATTTCGGCTAAACACATTTCCCTACATCTACATAATTCCCTGAAAGACACCTGAAAGGTGTGCGGCGGGGTGTAAGTTTTCACCAACATGCACTACACTATTTCTTAAGTAAGCTAATGACACTACGACTATTGATGAATTAGCAAAAAGCTTTAACAGGCGGTAAAAATTTCGCTAACGCGCACTAAATAATATGCTACCGATGTTATAAAAAATAGTAACCAGAAAGGAAACACTTAAAGTAGCATTGATCCACACAAATATAATATTTACTCCCGATCAAGGTTTCGACGTGTACCCGTCATTATCAAGGTGTCGAAAACCAGCAAAGCACCTAAATATACATGCCTCTTGGAAAGGGGGGAGGGAAAGTGAGTTGGAGTAAATTCGGAGAAAGTGAGCAAGAAAATAGAGGTGGGAGAAAGTTAGAAAAAAAGAGGAAAACAACCTCTAGGGTAATTTGGGGGGAGGGGGTTGAAGGCTAAAGGTGACGTAAACCGAGAACACCAGAAAAAGATAAGAATTAGCAAAAGAATGCGGTAATGGGCAAGGAGTGGGGAGAGGGGGTGAGTTACTCATAGTGAAAATCATAGAGAAAGAGTAACGGACAGCAAAGGAGAATGGCAAATAAATTAATGATCACTTAACAAATAATTGCCGGTAGAATTTACAATTTCAAACATCTCCAGAGAGTTTAATTTTTCTCTCTTACTTTCAAAATTTATTACCTTAGGTTTAAAGTCACTCGTATGTCTAAGTTTTAAGAGGTGTTTCGCAAAATTTGACGTTAGGTCACGTTTTCCCACACTTTTAAAATGTTCTTTAATCCTTGTCCGAAAATTGCGGCCAGTCTGCCCCACGTATCTTGCTTGGAGACATTACAAGATAGAGCGTACACACCACTTATCTGTATATATACCACTATAGGGTGAAACTTGTCTTTGGATTAGCTAAATGTCTTCCTCATAGTCAAAGGGTTGTAAAATGAACATTTCTCATATTTTGGTCAAACTTTCAAAATTTTATGCTTCAATTTCCACACATAAGATAACATACACCAACGATTGGGCAAATCGGACTTGCGGGGTAACAAAGAAGAGGTGAAAGTCACTTCCTGATTTTTAAGTTTTCTGCCAAGTAAATTTGAAATCAAATTCTTATCATAGCCATTATTTTCAGCTCTTCGTACAATGGTAGACAATTTAACATTAAAATTACAACGCGGCATAGGAATAGTCAGTCACTAATCGATTCATCATCGTATAAAAAAGGCAGAAAGCTTATGAGAGCGATGGTGACACGAGTCCTGAATCCTGAAAATCCTGATATCCTGAAACAATTTGTTTAGTTATAAAAACTATCTTCCATATTAAAAGTATTAATTTAATCTGCAACTATATAAATGTACGGAGGTACATGAGCAAAACAGAAAGCATGGGAGACGTTCAACTAATTTCCATTCGCAGAAGAAGCACATTAGAAGTAGCAGATTAAGAAGCTACCATGAAAGAGCAAATCAAATATTAGCTTTACCACCTAACGCCACACCTTATTTTTAATTATCAGTCGTAGCTACCATGGCTTCTTAATATAGCCTTTATTGGCATAATGCGCTTTTTTTGTTAACTTCCTTCCCCAACTTCAATAGATAAGTCTTCGCTCATCTCTCAATTGCATAAAAAGTATTCCAGATGTGAGAGACTTTCTACTATTGCAGCTTATTACACAGTTTAATATTATTTTATAGTGGCTACAGCCAATCTTCACTCATTCATATGTATTACACTGTATACAGGGTTCCGGATGGCTTTTTCCCAGTGGGAAAAAGAAAATTGCCATGTGAATCCTCAACGTAGCATTTCCTTTCATGCTATATTCACCTTGCTCAAAATAACTCCATCCAAATCCCGTACTATTCCTTTCATGCTACTAACTTCTTACTTTTAAAAATCTTCTTCTTCAGCCTCATTTATTCTTTATATCTGCCCGGGAACTGGCCTAAACTGTTCGCGTAGTGTTCTTCTCACATCCCCTCCTCCGTTCATAAAATAAACCGTATACTGACTTCAATGAAAAATGTAACAACAAATTCTCGGTAGCAGAAAAACGACACCTGAAACAATCTGCCAAATAGCTTAACCCACTGATCTGGAATTTATGATTATAGATCAACTGACACTTCAAATTCTTTTAGTGCTAGTAAAAAAGCCACCATAAAAAGTCTAGAAACTCCGTTCCCCTACAGTAGGCTAGATAACATGCATAAAATTAGAGAGATAAATTGTAGAACTGACAAATTTAAAAAAATTAATTTTTGCGCACACGATTAGGGACCACAATAGCTATGAACGAAGCCTTCAATTATGTCAATGGTAAGGATAGGTGACTTCATATTATTTTAGCTCAATTATACCAATATGGATTTTTTCAGTTTTCAATGGGATGATAATTAATTTTATGCGTTTTGTGTTTGCAATTTTTTAATATGTTTTGCATGCCAGTATGACTGCCGAGGCATGAAGGCGAGACTAAATGTGAGTTGGTAGACTTGAGTTTGTACTTATTTTTGATAATTTATCGCTTTTACTACTGCCACAGCCCGCTTGAAATGACTGGCATGGTTATATTTTCTACATGAATTAGTCTCTTGTAGCATACATGACTTAGAAGCATTAATAAGTTGGCCCTTGCAAAATATGTTGCAAGTCCTGCAAAAAATAGTTTGCTTAAACTTTCGAAATTTATATAGCCTACATTTTTCCCTTCGATCACTTAGATATTCTTACCCTGTTCTCGCACTTTACAGCGTGTCACAAAAATTACGACAACAAACTGATCGAAAAATGGAAGTTCGCACAATGAATAGCAAAAGCAACCGTGTGCGGCAGAGATCCATGATAGAGAGCGCCTGGGTAATCTACGAAGTGTCGCGTGGTGAAAATTGAAAGGAGCAGGATAACCAAAGAGAACTACGATGAAGAGGGATGGAGGGGGGATGGTTTTTATTCTGCGGGAGGGTTTCGCAGAGTTAAAAAGGAGAAATAATATAAAAAAAGCGGAGAAAGAGATATTCGTTCGCCCATGGAGGCGGATTCATGGCGTTAGCGTCGTCGCCCGGGCCCGCGATCCCGACTGTGTAAGGCTTGTCTCATTGTGTAGGCAGGGAAATAATTTCCGTTTCACACGCCGCGCGCCGAACGACGACAGGGGGAAAGTGGGGGAAGGGGGGGACACGGGGGAACGCGGGGGGGGGTTTAGACGTGGCATAAAGGTGAGTGAGTTGGGATGGGATGAACTGCGCAGGGCTTCGCAGGATACAGGGAAGGAAAGGGGGGGGGGAGAATTCAGAGTATCACATTTGGTTGGGGAGGCGGGATCGGAGAGGAAGTACATATATGCGGGAAGGAAGTTTGGCTCCCCTCGCCCGCCGCTACCGGGAAAAGATGATGAGAGAATGGATTTGACTCCGAGGTAGGCACTACACGTGCACCATGCCTACATCTACACATTTATTTCAGGTCCTACAAACCCCAGAGAGAGTGTTACGAACCACTGCAAAGACATTATTTAGCAACAAGGGGGCGATTGTGCAACCAAACGTTTGCACACGTTCCTTGCTACTGAAATTGGGGAGATGGAAGTAAAATTCACATCGGGTGTCCCACAGGGAAGTATTATAAGCCCATTTCTGTTCCTCTTGTACATTAACGACATCGGTGAAAAAGTTGACAGTAAGCTTAGATTATTTGCAGACGACAACAGTAAACAGTTTGCAGCTCGGGTGAATATAACGCTCCAGTTGATGCAATTTTTCTTGAAATTAAAAAGGCATTTGATAAAGTTTCCCACAGTAAGCTACTCATGACATTAAAATACTACGGGTTAGACGACGACGTAATTTCCTGGATTAGAGAATTCTTAAGCAATCGAGTGCAAAGGGTTGCATTAGATGGCGCAATCTATTATGAAGTAAAAGTCACATCAGGTGTCTCACAGGGAAGTGTCATAGGCCCGCTTCTGTTCCTTTTGTACATAAATGACATCGGTGACAAAGTTGACAGTAAGCTTAGATTATTTGCTGACGACGCAGTGGTGTATAGAGAAATTCGTAGCTTTAATGACAAGGAAGCGCTAACTAAGGACCTCGAGGCAATGCAAGAGTGGTGCGATGCGTGGCAGCTAGAATTAAAGCTGAAAAAATGTGTTGTTATGAATTTTTGGAAACGGAAAAACGCTCCTTGTAACAGTTATTGCATAAACATCAGGAAATTAGAGACTGTAAAATCGGTTAAATACCTCGGAGTTAAACTGACTAATGATCTATCGTGGAGTAAACATATTCGAGAAATTACCGGTCAAGCTAATCGTGAATTCTTGTTAATTCCTCAACCCAAAGGTTGGTTGGCGGCAGTTCTCCATTTGCTACGGTCTTGTGCCATTCTTTTCAGCTGCACATAAGTGGAGCAGCATAACTCCTTCGTTATTTGTCCCTTTTGATTTTCCTTCTCAATGTCTGCATAGGATGATAATTTATAGTTTATTTATGTGGCTGGCATTATCTAAAAATATCAGCTTATCAGAAAGGCTGTCGAGTTATTAAGACGAGAGATTATCGCTGGGTAGTCTAGACTTTGAGCTTGTGTTTGTTTACTTGTCGTTATCTCTAACACCTCTTCCCGTTTGGGATATCTCGCATGACTCAGTTTTCTGCATGTTATCTCGTATACAAATAGTATCTCTTAGTATACATGACTTAGTAGTGTTATTAGTACTAATCATAGTATCTTGGCCCTGGTACTGCTTTTCGGGAAGTTCGTCCACGTGGCAGATTCCTGGTTACTGGTTTGGCTCTTCATTGTTCCCCTGACTGCCTCTTTGGTTTGCGCCCAAGGTTCTTTGAGTATACTTAGAGTATACGGTAGATCAGATCATGAGAATAAAATTAGGGAACTAGACTGCAGAACGGACAGATTTAAAATATCATTTTTCCCACGAAAGTTAAGGGACCATAACAGCTGCCAATGAGACTTTTATCTAGGTTTGTCGATAGGTAGTGTAGCTCTTAGTAGTAGTAGTACTCCCTAATACTTTAATCCTTATCTGTTACCTAGTACTATCAGCACGCCGTGCATGTTTTCGGCATAACTCATGAATCTCTGTCTGTTTATGTAGTTGCTAAATACATAAATACTAACGGTCCCTCTACCATTGGTAGCATATCTGTAGTGTAATGCGTGCTTGTGAGGCTTCGCCTCGTGTCAAGCATAAGCGATTTATGCTAATGCATCAATTGTCGTAGTTACACTAATTTAACATCTATGAAGTACCGTGCAAGCCACCACTAGGGTGTGTGGCACGGGGTGATTCCCCACAAGGCATGCATCACTCCTCCCAGTAAGTATGTACATATCGGGACCTCGTACGTTCCTGGGATCTGGGAATAGCAATATGAAGCAGAGAGAGAGGGTGAGTGGGTCATCATGGGAGAGCAGCGCAAGACAGTGGATGGTGGACTTGAGGATTCTATGGATAAGTTTTAAATCACTTGCCGGGGGATATAAAGAATAGATGTTGGAAACAGGACATCATTAGTGGACACAACACAAAATGAGAGTCTATGTATTTAACTACTTTACGAAGAAACTAGTAACGCAATAATTATTATTACCGTCAATAGTACTCTTCATCATCAGCAGTCATGAAAACAAAGATTGGTTTTCGGCGGCTTTACACTTCGTTTTCCTTTCCGTTAATCGCTTTATTCGCTAAGTCTGAGTTAATGAATCCCACTGGTGTCACATCAATAAGACTCATGGCAATATAGTTCGATTGCCAGATGCAGAAGAATAGTGTATCTGGGTCATTAAATGTACGAGAATGGAAGCTCAATACGATACGAAGAAAGCAAGTGAAGACTTCTTGAAAGGTGTAGGGGTTTTGGGATGGAAAAAATAGTCGAATGGTCGATAATAATCTACTCAAACCGGTGGAATAATGTAAATAATAATTCAGAGTATTGATAAAAACATTGCAGTAATTAGATTTCACTTACATAGGCCAATCAATCCCGGAGCAATGACATGGCAATTTAACAAAGCGCACAATGTAGACCGGACAAGTTAAGTATTAATTGGCCACGGTCTACTTAAAACTCTCCTAGGAAATTCTCATGAGAATGGTATTGGGATCAGCGCTGTAAATACTTGCTTAGCAAGTCAAAAATAGGATATTTTAATGAAAAATGAGAGAAAGATGTTAATTTACATTAACTAGGCCGCACATAAAATGCACAACAAGTGATTAAGACCCATAGGGGAAGTAATTGATTTATATATGATTGAGTTCGAAGGTTATCTGCCATGTTAGAATATTAGCAATAGCCATGAGAAAAGCTATGTAAAATAGGGCGATTACACTAGAGTAACGACGGAGGGGAGCTGTCAACTAAATTTAAATTTATGCTCATTATCTTCGTCGTTTTCCAATTCAAGTATACCATCTCACCTTGTTTAACATTTAGCTTGGGCCATACTTACGAAGTGGAACGGATAGCTACTGTTTTTTACAATCCTGATCATGCAGTTCCGGAATATGCAGTTGAAGTTAGATACCATACAAAGTCAGACGTCGTCATGAATTAGTTCAACTGTTTTTAGCCTTTTCTCACACTAGCCCTTGGGCTAGTAATCTTGGCATTAGCCTGTGACCAGCCCTTTCGAAGTCGTAAAGTTGGGCCAAATGCTGAGACTGACATCACCTCCTGAATTTGGGAAAAATTAAGTAGAGCTAGTGGAGCTAAATTTGGAATGGAACGTGTCCCTTGTCTGCCACTGCAGAGTCTGAATTGTGGCCATTGTATGTCGAGCTTTGTAAAATATTTTTGACCTCATCAGAAAATAGATCGACTAGGAAAATTCTTAAAATATGAGATCCTAATTGTTACCAACGGCCTGAGAGCGATTCCTATCACAACTGCTGTAGTTGGCTTGTAACACTAACTAGATTATCCAAACGATCTTTAAGGAAACTAGCCAATCTTTGATGCACGAGTACTTACTCGGTAAATAAGCCCTTATAACTCAAAGAAAATCACAGAAAATTTTTCAAATTTCACTCACCAATTTTCCGCGCGTGAAGAAAGCTCATGGATGCACATGTTTTGCAATGGTTCTGACAGAAACATCTCTAATGCACGATAAAATTCTGCAACCGGAGAATGAAGAGAATCTTAAAAACGATTGCCTGTTATTACACGCTTCATTTGTCCGTCGTACTCCACACCATTGAGGTCCGTCGTACTCCACACCATCTACCTCAATGCTCCTCAACTTCACACGAAAAGTTGGTGAATACCAATTTTTGTTCAGATTTCGCTCAAAACATTTGCAAAGTAATTCAGGAAATATGTAAACTCTTAATACTTTCCCTTTGCATTCCTCATTGCTCACCCCACGGTGTTTACTTTTATTATACCAAGAAAAATTATTCCTCGCCCGGTCACCAAATGGCATATACATATGCATCTTCCGCAGGAAGTTAGGGAAATTAGCACTAGGGAGGACGCACTTCTACTGAATTTTCCACTTAAGAATAGACCTGTTCAGAAATGTTACTCCCTTTACGCTGCACAATTGGTAATAAAGCTTTCTCTATATTCCTAGTCATTTTGGTTCATTTAAGCCCTCTGCATCGCGGACCGCGTGGCCTAATGGATAAGGCGTCGGACTTCGGATCCGAAGATTGCAGGTTCGAATCCTGTCACGGTCGAGATATTTTTATAATTTTTGCGAACACTTACAAAAAACTTAGGTCAAATAACTACAAACATTATTTTTAGATATGAAATATTTTCTATTTTTTTTCAATGTGCGAAAAATAAGGGATTTATACGTCGGTCGCTATAAGTAAATAGATACCAAGCTCGACACGTAATTTATAGCACCTATTTACGCTATATGTAGTAATATATTATATTGACAAAAAGAATTTTGGCTCTTTCAAGAAAAACCGCATCACGATTTTTCTTAGTTCCGAGTAGTGCACGAAAAAGATGACTCGGAAACGTTGCCGAATAAAAAAACTCAAAGTAATTACATATATGATTTTAAGACAACCGTGAATGCGAAAACATGGGTATAAATTTGGAATGGATATGGAAGAGACCATAATAGAGCTGATTCACGGATGATGAGGGTAAAACAACTAGGTTAGGTGCTATATTTGATTAATTCACTACGTTGCACTTAGTGTCATGAAATGATTATTATTTAAAAGGGAGAATCATTTTCAGCGGTGTAAGGGTTACAGACATGAGGACAACCTGCGAAAAAGATAAAAAAACCTTCGTTTACCGCTTAAAAATCTCGCCTGAGAAATCGCCTCTCATTCATGGACGAAATAGAGAAAGCTTTTATGCCACGGGATAATAGCTAGGATGATACGAATAAATCCGCTGCACACTCTCGACTCAAGCCTGTAACCAGTATAAGACCTGCGACCGCTACAGGCGTCCGGGTTCTTCGCTGATTGTATGTATGTAGTAAATACCTTTCAGCCGAAAGGGGACCGATGGTTTACACGCAAAAAAGAGAATGCTGGTGGGAGTTACAATGTCGAGTAGGAGGATGAGATTAATTTGAGAGCTAGGAATTAATCGCTTTATTCACTTTCGACTGCCCCACGAAACAGGTAACATCCTCTCAATAATGTATGGACTAATCCAGCGGTACAAACCAACCAAGTAAGTAGAAAGGCACACGTGATCGAGACGGTCGATCCATAAAAGAGGCACACGGCATTTAAAATCCGAGAAAAGGGGTGTCCCAAAGCGGGTGGCTGCCTCCGGACCAGACGGCCAACCGATCACTCACAAAAAAAAAGACAACGGCAATTCAACCAGGGTTTTCCCCTTGCTGAACTATTGGTGAGGGGGATTATTATGGGGAGAGTGTTTACTGGTATATAAGGGGAGGAGATTCCCAGAAATTGTATATTGCGGATCTGATGCATATTGTGCTCAACCGTCTACGTAGAGTCTGTCAAACACGTTTATTATTAATACATTATAAATCAAGCACATATCACATAGTTTCGAAGGAATTGAGAGATGCTGACATCACCCCTATTTATAAAAGTGGCAATAAAGAAGAGCCCAGTAACTTCCGAAGCATCTCTCCAACGTCGATCTTAGGTAAGATATATGAGCATGTAATTGTAAGATCATGGAGCATTTAGATATGGAAGAATTGCTGGTTAACACCCAGCATGGATTTCTAAAGAGTTTATCCTGCGAGACTCCACTCTCTTTGACAAGACTCTCTCTGTTCACGAAATGTTGGTCTCAATTGAAAATAACGTTCAAGTTGACTTGATATTCCTTGATTTTAAGAAGATATTCGACTAAGTGCATCGTAGAAAGTTGCTCGTGAAGTTATAATCTTGTGGCATTGATTAAAATGTCATAAGCTGGGTAAATCAGTTCTTAAAGGGCTGAGAACAACGGGACAACAAGTAATTAAGGTAAACACAGTTGAGGGCAATAGTGACCATAGAGTAGTCACCGCAAAGTTTTCTTTCACTGCCATTAAAAGTTTTAAACAAAGAAAAAATGTCTACATTTTTAACAATGCCGATTTCAATGCGTTCAAGAGTAATCTTTTCCCGACTTCCAAGAAACAAGCGTAAGGTTAGACACGAAGGGTAGTTGGAAAACTTTTCTCTCGATCGTGCACTCGAGGATCAGAAATTATATTCCAAGTAAAACTAAAAAGAGGGCAGCGAACCAAGGCGGTAGAGTGTAGAAGTGAAAAAATCGTCAAGATGACTGAGAGTATGCTACGCCAAGATGAAAAATCTCCGTAGAGATTAGTCCACTGATGATCACAATTTAATAAATGAAAAATACATATTGTTTAAAGCCACCACAACGGCAATATTTCCGAATTCATTCATGGATTTTAAAAGAAAAATATTAGTAGAAAGGTTACAGCGTTTTGGTCATACGCAAGGGAAGTTCATGGCATTAGATCAACAGTTATTCCACTACAAAACGAAAAGGGCGAATTACTAACAAGAAGTTCGGACAAAGCTAATTTATTAAACTCCTACTTTCAAATTGTGCTCACCAAGTCGTCACAGATTACATCCGTAAATTTAAATGATCACTTCCACCAAAAGATGCCGCATATCGATATTTGCGCTCATGGAATAGAAAACTTGTTAAAATCCAAATAAATTCCCAGGTCCCGAAAAATTCCTGCCCGCGTGTATAGAGAATTATCTTGCAAAATAGCACCCTACTTACAGAATATTTTTAGTGAATCCATCAACCAACACAAAGTACCCATAGACTGGAAAATTGCAAATGTCACTCCCATATTCAAAAGTGGTGATAAGGAACAGCCATCGAATAACAGACCGCTATCTCTCACATCTATCTCTTGCAAAGTCCTTGAACATATAATTGTTAGTTCAGTTATAGTTAATAGACACCTCGATATGTAGAGCATGCTAATAAAAACGCAACACGAGCTCAGAAAGGGAAGATTATGCAAAACTCAATTAGCACTTTTTGCCCACGATATTTTAGTCTAGGGTGAATATAACGTTCCAGTTGTTGCAATTTTCCTTGATTTTAATAATACATTTGAAAAGTTTCCCACAGAAAGTCAATCATGGCATTAAATCCTACGGGTTAGACGACGACGTAATTTCCTGGATTAGAGAATTCTTCAGCAATCGCGAGCAAAGGGTTGTATTAGACGGCGCTATCTCTTATGAAGTAAAAGTCACATCGGGTGTCCCACAGGGAAGTGTCATAGGCCCGCTTCTGTTCCTTTTGTACTTAAACGACATCGGTGACAAAGTTGACAGTAAGCTTAGATTATTTGCTGACGACGCAGTGGTGTATAGAGAAATTCGTAGCTTTAATGACAAGGAAGCGCTAACTAAGGACCTCGAGGCAATACAAGAGTGGTGCGATGCGTGGCAGCTAGAATTAAACCTGAAAAAATGCGTTGTTATGAATTTTTGGAAATTAAAAAAGTCTCCTTTTATAAATTATTGCATAAGAATTAGCGTTATCTTCACCCGAGACTAAAATATCGTGAGCAAAAAGTGCTAATTGAGTTTTGCAAGATCTTCCCTATCTGAATCCGTGTTGTGTTTTAGTTAACAAGTTTTCTATATCGAGGTGTCTCATAACTGAACTAACAATTTCTGGTCTAGCTAATTGCCGTTGTTGCCAAATCAGTTGTACATTATTAGTTGATTTCTCTCCAATTCTTGTTTCTAAATTCGCTACGTAGCATACTAACAGCAAGTTTTACATATTTCCTGAATAACTATTGTAATTATGTGCATTTATGCAGTTACAAAGTATCTACTATAATACAAATAGTTTATATAATATTAGCAGCATACCGACAGTGTAGTGCATTCTAGTGAAATTTCTCTTCGTGATAAGAATTTTCAGGTTTTTGCCGATGCATTAATGGTTGCAGTTTCATTGACTTTAGTAAGGGATAGTTAAGTGCAAGTTGGTGATAATTCATCCCCTACAACACGCCATTGAGGCGGTTTGCAGGGTATTATTTAGATGTGATCATTTTTCGGTGGAACCATTCTAAGTAAGTCGTAAAGAGAACGGTGACTCGATAATGATTCACTGAATAGTGCCGATCCTTATGACCGAATCCATAATTTTAACAGACGGTCACCATCCTAAGTTCCCAGCCCTGAGAGACCCCCTAGTGTTAGGACGCCAATTTGTATTAAAAAATGTAATTCCTCTTCACGCAATGAGTCCCATTTGCTTCCGCCTCCATGGCAGTATTAAAAGTTCACCCCTCCTCCCCTTGTCCGATGCCCGGTAATCAACGCAACTCTAAGGCCGACAGACCCCTGCTGTCCCCCCCACTATACCCACCCTGCAAATCCCCTTCGCACCCTTATTCCACCTTTGAAAAAAAGGCCCAACTCTCACCAGGTGGATATTCAAGGGTTCCTCCCCCCCTCCAAAATACCATCCCACGCCTGCCCCTTCCCACCCCAAAGAAGGGTTTTTCCCTCAGCCCTTCTCACACGGAAGCAGTTCGTAGGAAATGAAGAGGTTTAGCACCGTGGGGGTGATGGAAATGGGGATGAGTATGTGGGATTTTTAGAACCGCAGGGAGGGTGGCGATTGCACCCGTATTCTTCCTCCTCGCCTCATTCACCCCGACGACGACCCCCTCTGGGAAATACCCAGGAGTAGCCGGGCAACGTGCACCCAACGGTGTCCGAATGTATAATTCTCCCCCCAGCTGGCTCTCACTTTCAAGAGAATGTTAAAATTCTCCACAAAGAAGCGTGAACACTTCAGTTTTATGACATTACACGAGTCGTTGTGAAAATTTTGATTCATAGGGCAAAGTTCTAATGATCTGATGCTTTCTAAGCGCATTATCCGGATGAAGGTTTCTGGGGTTTCCATCTCCTTCTTCAGAAAAATTTCATCCGCCATAGTTCTAATTTCATGGTTCTAGCGTGCATGCCTTGGGAAAAACACTTGCATAAAATTCTAGATACACCGGGAATATACACACATTGCCATGATAATAACTATAATATTACAATTTACCTAAGATTGGTTCGTGATTTTGCTTACATATGGTATTATAAACACTGCTAAAGTAAAGTCACATTGGCACAATTCACAGTTGTGGCAGTTTAAACAAAACATTGAAATGAGAAAAAAGGACACAGTTACACATCACTCTCACTCAGTGATTCAACACGAAGGTTGGTTTGGATACTTGACGGTAGAGCTCACCCCCAGACTAAGCCACAGGCGTGTGAATTCCTTACATTCAGGGTAGGGGGGCCAGTTCCTTTCCCTGGGCCACCAGGGCAACTGGATTTGAACCCTTCGATCAGTAGCAAAGCACTCTACCCACTAGGCCACCACGCTCTCCTACAGGTACATACGTATAAGAGACACATATTCAAAAGTTTCAGTGAAAATACTTATTTCCTTCTTCCGATATTTTTCTGTGGGCGACCACCTTCCTATGCAATAAAAGTGTTTAGGGATGATACATAACACATGATATGCTTGAGCAATATCAACACCGATTGATTGCGGTATGTAATTATACGGTATGGACTCAAGTCCACTTGGCTTTCACCTTAAGGGCCATTAGATTGATTGAGGGCTCCCTGTATATGTGGCAATTTAAGGGTGCGAGAGAAATTTCTGTCTTTGTACCAATCTTCGTGAATCTTTGAACACATGCTTTATTAGTGATTTCTGTTAATAAAAATGAAAGGAATTACATTTTACTGAATCTTTTTTTGGCAATTCTGTACTATGATAACACGTAGCCTTATGACAAATGAGATATATTTCATAATAATTCAATTACATACGCTGAAATCTCCTCCTAAATACGAAATAAAACATTTAATATTATTATAAGGGCTGCTAAGAAAAATCAAAGTGTCATGCCGAATCAAAGATTCGAAAACACATATTGAAATGTAGGTAACTTCCGCATAAATTTCGAACACCGCTCCGAAAACTAAATCCATAGCATACTTTCTACATCTACAAAATACCCTGCAAGCCACCTCAAGGGTGTGTAGCAGGGGGTGAGTAGTCACCAACATGCATTACACTATACCCTAGAGTTAGTGTAACTACGACTAATTATGCATCAGTATAAATCGCTAATGAACTTTAATCACGAACTTTAATCAAGGCAGAAATGTTAAATACATAAAACTTGTAGTATTTTCATTGTTGAATGCATGAGAAGCTCCACCGCATTAAGAAAATGTGCATACTTAAATGACATGTGGTCCTTGGAATTTTTTCAACTTACTTGAAAAGTTAATGAATGTGCACTAAATGGCCCACGATTACCGCTCCAGCCACTTTAAGGACAACATATTTCAATGTAAGTTCGTCTAAGTTTCGAATGCCGCGCCGAATACTCTAGTTATACCATGCTTTTAATTAGGTGAAAACTTAAAAATAATACTCTTGTATCAATTCCATTACTGCATGTACCTATGGTGGGTTACAACGCACAATAGATAAACTTATATGAAATGTGGTCCAAGTTTTTTTTCGATTTACTTGAAAAAGAATAAAAATGTGCACTCAATGACTTACGATTGCCGCTCCATCCACCTTAATCGATCGATACATTTTATTTTCTTCCCGTTGAAATTCAACGGGCACCATCTTCTATTTCTCCGAAGAATCCTTCCATTACGAACTTCCTGACCCATTACTCAAGGCGCAAATGACTTTGGCGAATGATCACCTCTCCCCAAATAATTCACCATCCAGCCAACCAATGTCTTGGAGCTATTCCACTGTCCTTCATCCTTTTACGAGCGAAAATGCGTTCTCCATAAGACACGAGCCGTGATCACCCGTCATGTCAGTGCGACATAAAAAACACTCGCGCACTCCGGAAGTAGGTCGATTCCCCGTGATTGCAGCCGACGCACAGTGGGCCAAGCTGAAAAAAAGCTGGTCAAAATTAATAACTCTAATAATTTCCAGTCCATATGCAAAATCAAGTGCATTTCTAAGGTACTTTAGACTGATAGCGTGATTATATCATTATTTTTTCAATATACCCTAAGGATTCAGCGCTATTAATTGCATCGAAATTAAATATGCAATAACAAAGCTTAATTTTGATGTTTGAGTGGACAAGTTTAAATTCAAAATTCCCTATGATAAGTATCAAAATACTGTAATTAATAATGCTAGGGGCTATAAAATCCGTAAAAAAATTGTCCAAGCAGAATTTTAATGCATAATACATTTTAACAAATTATGACTACTGCAACGGAAAGAAAGGAATTGCAAATATGTTTCTTGGTGAAAATGAACTTGCATCAAGTTAAAACGTCTATAATTTTTAACTATAGCTTTCGTAGATTACATTTTCTCAAAAAAATATTTAATTCATTTTTTATTGCAAATTAGTTCAAAATTGGCTACGTTCCAGTCAACTGCATTTTGTTATAATTTCGTCGCACTACTGGGATCAGGATGCAACATAAATGTAAACCAGAGGTAGAGACCATGATAATTTATTATTTAAATTTTAATATTAAACAAACATTTGTAAATTATATCAATATCAAAAACTTAATTAAATATTTTGAATAATAATATTGATAAAAAGTGTTCACTCATCCTCTAATGACTCGTCATCACTCTCAACTTCACATTCGTCATTCTCATAGTCAATTAGTTTGTTCATTTCTGGATTTAAATCTTCCTTCGATTTACTATTTTGAAATTAAATTGAAGATATCAAGGGATCAGAGGTGAGCAGCAACCTCCGAAATAAATCTTCATTGGTCGCTTATCTTGATATCTTCCGCGTATTGTGTTGCCGGAATTTCCTAATATCCTTATTCTTAGATTCCAAGGTATCTTCTGAAAGCTACCCGATGGGAAGAAATGCTTCCTTGGATATATCTGCGCCATGAATTAGAAGCTTGTGCACCGTTGGTGGCATATAATACCAAGGATATTGCTTCACGTATAATTTCGCTGTTACTAGACAGTATTTTCTGAACTCACTGTGAATGAGTACCTACTCAACTGCTTGAAATTGATTTTTAAAAATATTTGAAAACCTTGAAATCAGCTGTTCATGGAGCCCTGACAAATATTAAATTAACTTAAAAATCTCACTTAACTTCAGCAGCGATGATTTTGTTAAAATTTGAAATTGTTGTCAGTTTCTCTTACCGGTAATATTTGCTGATAATTTAGAGTCCAAAAAGAAGCGTCTAGCTGTTTTACCATCGCCATATCCTGGTTTAGGTACATCTATTACCAGGCCCATTTTCTATTAGACATTTACTATTATTAACTCTGAAGTAGCTCTCCCTTCGCTGCGCCTTGTTCCATTTCTCAAAATATCTAGTAAAAAAGCATGTTTGTAGGCACTTCGTCAAAATACCTTTCGCATTGGCATCTACATTCAATTGAAAATTTTCAATCAAAAAATTTATCACAACATTTTTTTTCACGTGCCGTAATATTTTTTTCTCTGCAATTTGTTCATGAAGCTGCAACCGTGTCACTTCTCTACTCTCCATGGTTTCTAACAAATTTAGTACAAAACACTACAAAACGAAATTTAAAAAATGGCAGGCAATCACTTCCATCGACAGCCTTACTATCATCATTCTTACATGGGTAGCAACAAACAAATTACTGACTCCAACTCGGAATCCATTAAAAAATTTAAAATTTTGCTTACCATTAGTGCTTCAAAATTCTCGTATGATTGGAAAGCAAAATCTTCCTCTTTGGATACGAAGTAATCGTAGTGAAGGCACGAGGAAACGGAGTCGGGTTCAAAGAGACTTTGGTTTCCAGGTACAAGAAGGTAAATATATCCTCATTTGAAACGCTTCTAACGTTGAACAAATCAACCCAGTGTTGCACAGCAGTCAATTACAGTGGATGTTCACTCGACACAAATGAATGAATGATGCTTGTATTTTCGCTATCATTTTGCATAGTTTTCATTTCAATGAACAAAACCTCCCCGTGATGTAGGACTACAGCGTATATCCCACAAGAGTTAAATTCCCGGAGCATTCATTTCAATTTTTTTCATCACCTACTCATTCCTAACTATATCCCCACTTCTTTTCCCGCAAGAAGTTCTCAGGTAACCCATATTTATTGCATTTAAACTACGCTTATGCTTGTTCTGACATACCCAAGTTTCACTGCCATACGGGAGGTGTATACTGTATACTGCAGTTTTAGCTACATTAAACAAGTATTTATTACTAGATATGCTCCGCACGCTACCGACGACTTTCATTCCAGCATTCGCACGCCTCTAAATCTCATCATCTGTCCTATATTTCGCAAACTTTCGACCTAAGTACAGAAAAACAGGCTCTTGCTCCTCTTCTTGATCATTCATCCTCATAATACAATTATTCTTTTCATTCTCCTCATAAAAATTCCACCTATTTGATCCTGCGCACATTCAATCTCAATTCAAATATCCCAATCAATAAAAATTGAAATAGTAATATATTTTTTATATGAATGCGAATGAACATCTTATGAACCATATAAGAATTGGCCGCGACCAATATTTGTGTACTTACGAGGGCCCCGTGTGATAAAACTATTAGGATTACATAATATCTAAAACGATTACTGGATAGCCCGCATTGTCCACTACCGGAAATGGTTTGTCGCGAGCGAAAGGGGGTTGTGAGGTGACGTCACCGCGCTGCGCGTGGGGGTCTAAATTTGGGCTTGTGTGGGCACGGCGTGCGCTCAGTTCAGTTGTATCTCCGGAACGAGTCTGTTGATTTTAGTGATCGAGGTGACTACGGAGAGCTGAGAACGTGAGTTAGAAGTTTATAACACAATAAATATAAAATTAACATTGGAAAGCAGAAAATATTAGTTACCATCAACCAATTGTTCATAGGTTGGCCATTTGTATTAATGATTTCGTTGAATAAATGTTATGTATAGCGTAATTTTCTTTCTTTAATTTAAACTTTCTTTCTGACAAACAAAACAAAAGGATCTCCCAATAACGAGAGTAACCTATGTAATTTCGTATTCACGAAATAAAGATCCGACGGTAGTATCAAAAATACTCCCTGTATTTTTTTTACATTTTGAGCAAACCTCAAACATGGCAGAAAATTAGCCAACACAATATTGTATATCGAACCCGAATCGACCCTTCTAAGCGGCCTGGACGAGAAATGCATGAACAATGTAGTCGCGAAATAAATTACTACAAATTGTTTCTGTAACATAGCATTCCTATAGTATAGTTCATTTCACCTCCTGGCAAGTAATTGCACGTTTTTGCTAATGAATTAATAGTGGTAGTTTCGTTATCTTTACTAGGGTATAGTGTAGTGCATGTTGTTGATAACTCACCCCCTGCCTCACATCCCTGAGATGACTTGCAGGATAAAATGTATGTGCTGATGCATTTGTCATATAATTCCGGTCGTCCTGTATGAAAGGAGTTCTGACTCGTCATGCGCCATTGTGCGTCGATCTTTTACCGGAGCGTCTTTAAACTTCAGCAAGACCAAGCCACCTTGGTCACGCAACCCTCTTAATAACCCTTAATACAGCTTTGCTGCGAACTGACGGGGATAGAGTTGATCTGGTAGCTAGAGTGCCTAGTGGATTATAGTCTGGACGACCCGGATTAGAATCCTGCAAGTGGCGGAGATTTTCCATCGGGAGTCAAATCCTTTCTTAGGTGCTCTGTGAAAAGCACTTGAAGTTTAGTATTTCGTGCGTCGGATAAGACGTCGAAGATAAGATAAGACGAGACGAGAAGAAGATAAGGTGTCGGATAAGACGAATCCTTTCGCGCCTTTCGTTTAGAGTAGGCTGTGTAGGATTAAGGTGACCGTTGACGAATATGCTAGGCGGAATTGAGAAATTATATAATAATAATAATAATACTTTTAATATTCCACTCATTATTTGGAGTGCCTCGACCACTTTCGACTTTTATCTCTTCAATATTATCAAACTTTGAATGAAAACTAATCAAACAAAATCGTAACATTTTCCAAATTGTGTGTGTTACATTTGTCAAATTCACAAATTCCTTTTTTATATAATTCACCCTGCTTGACCATTCCGTTACCCGATCTTCCCACTTCTCCTTTCTTTCCCTAACCGTGACCTTGTTTCAGATTACCTTTTTAAGTACATTACTTACATCAGTAGTGGTTTATAATCCCTCCCCTTCCTTCAAAATAAGCTCCCAAACCCCAAACCTAATGGAGAGCAAGAGTATGACAGGCATAGAAATTTCTTTGTGGTCGTCTTAATTATGACGCGGGCATAGCGTCGAATCCGGTCAAGCTACTCAAATAAAGAAGTGTAGAATAAAAAAAGTAAAATTCTTTTGATCTAATGAGTAAGATCAAGCTCACTCTTAATTTATCCCTACCCTTCCTTCAATCCTCAAATAATCCTTACTCCGTGAACTTGATCATCTATCCTTCATGGCGCAAATTACCTTAGCTAACGATCACGTCTTAATAGCCAGCCAACCAACCGTGACTTAACATTAACTGTTACAGTCGTTATAACTGATGATTTAAAATTAGCCTAAAAGGATCATACAAGTCAATGTTTCAGGCCTTAATTTTCAGAACGGAATCGCGTGAAATGATTTAACGCTTAGTAAATTACACACATTTTTATTTTCGTTGACGGCACAGATAGTGCCCTTTGCTTAACTGTAGTAGAAACCACCTGGTGACCCTGGCTTGCAAGTTCTATGATGACTTGCCATCGAAGACACCACTTGAACTCCAAGCCTTGAATAGCAACAAACCTCTTTCATAGGAGAGGTACAAACGCGGGTCACGACGAATATCAACCTCTAGAGAATCGGAGGCGTTAGGGCGAAGGGCCCTGGAAATTAGCACGGCGGTATTGAATGACACAACATTGGAAAAACTCTACCGTTCGGCAACTGCCATAGTAAGGAGGTAATTCCCGGTTCAGACTACTACCGTACGTACGTATCTACCATCGTAGCAACCCTGTACGCATTCACACTACTATCATAAGTCAGTGCTGCCCCCACCAGGAATCGCGACGATCAAATAAAGAGCAAGCGAACACAATAAGGATTCCCACGTCCCTGTGGCGTTTTGAGACTTTCTACATGCTTTTACGAGTAAATGACACATATCTTTGTTTATTCTTCAAAGTAGCGTCATCTATTTCAATATAATGATTTACTTTTTTTACTATCGTCATTCATCATTTCCAGTTTCCGCTAGTGATACCAGCGCTTACCACTGTTAAGTGGCAGCGTTAAGAACTACGTGTTCCAGCTGTCCGAACATGAATTCACACTACTATTTCCGCCTACTATCGTAAGGACGATCGCACGCACGATAGTAGTGTGAATAAGGATTGCCTTGCCAAAACTTCCGACATTATATAGTGCCCTTAGCTCGACACTATGATAATGGCATCATAGATGTCGCAGCCATAGCCGGCGAAAATAAAAACTAAGATTAGGATATACAAAGTGTTAAATCATTTCATAAGAAAGATCAATTCAAGAATTCTCCGATTATACGATTTTCCGATCCCGATTCCCGTTGGTTCCAGAATGTCGGGAATGCGGAAACCCTACTGGGGGACAAGGGACGCGGTATTTAAATGAAGGACCGTACTTGCCCGTTGCAGGGTTTTCAAAGAGGAGAATGAGAGGAAATGCGTGGGTGTTGGGTGGGACAGGACTCAATTCCCTGCTCCTCTTGCCAATCCTCCCCCACTTCGCAACGCCACCCTACAGCGCCACCACCCCCTCCCACACACCAGCCCACACGCCCACCCTTAAAAACCCACCCTCCTTCCAACACTTCATCCGGTTCACCGATGAAATCCTTTCAAATCCAGCCCGCTATGTCGTTTCCACCGTCCTCACTCCACAGCATTTTCCAAACCCCCTTCTCATCCCGCCACCCTTGGAGACTCAAAACTCACCCCCCTCCCTTCCACACCGCATTGACAACACCCATCCCGTGCTTAGTACACCCTATATACCCCACCCTTTACCACATAACACCGCCCCCCGGCCTCCCTTCGGCTTTCGCTGCGAAATACGCCCACCTCCCGACTCAACAACCCCCCACCTTCTCCCTTTCTCTCTCTCTCTCTAGTCTCTCCAACAATGCTTCCCAGAAGGGAGGGGAGGGAAAGAAGTCCTCTTCCGCACAACCCCGTGGATCCATTGTTGGACTCCCTCCTTCCCCCCTCCCACTCCTCAGCCGTGCGACACAACGCAGATCTCCACCCCACCTCCTCTTCTCCACAGACCTCTCTTTTCAAGGGCCCAAGTCAATCCATTCGACAGAAACAGCGCCCTCCAACTACCCCCTAACCACCCAAACACACCCACCCTGGTTCAAAATCTCTACTACGCGGCTTCCGAATCCACCCCCCCCCCCCTCCCTTCCCTCTCCAATTGCAACCACCTCATACTCCACACTCCCCCAACGTAGCCCCACAATCAACTCAAACCCCCCACCCCTTCCCTCCCTCCCTCCTAACAAAAGTCTCCCTTTACAACCCCCCTCAGCGGAATATAGAAAAAAAATCGAACTCGCTGAGAGTTAATTAAGTTCCTCGCCACCGCGGGGTGCCTTATCTGCTCCCGAACACACCAAAAACACACGCCCCCTACCCCCTGTATCTCCCCTTCCCTTTCAATATGCGAGAAATGAATCCTCATCCCTCACCCCCCTGAAACACGCCCGGGATCTCTCAATCCCATACCCGTTTCCAGAAGCCCACACCCCCGTTGCTTTCACGTACACACACACACTCATACAAAGTGAGACCCCTCCCCAACTCCTATTTATGCCCCGACCAAACTCTCCCCGTTCCCCCCTTTTACCCGGACCCAGGCTACAGGGGTTCCGTCCCCAGGATGCCCCGTCACTTGCCCCAATCACTCTGTCCGCTTCTCCCACCCACTCTCCCAAGTTCACCTCCCCTGTAATAGATGCTATTTTCCTCCGCGACGCGCCCAGGATATCCCGCTTACCGCGGAGATAACGGGGAGAAAGTCAAATGCCACAAAATTCTCTTTAAAGAAAAATGTATCAGGGCTTGCAGAAGGTATTTGTGTCGGGAACAAAATTTTCCGAGCGGGAAGATTCCGAACAGGGTCGTCTATGCTGACCCAATCCTTCTTATTCATTAACTCGTTAAATACGTTTTGGTAACATATTTCTTCTTTTCGACTCCCTCTCGACTCTTTTTTCATAAATAAAATAAAAATAAAATCTATTGAAACAAACATAAAAAAGTTAAAATTTTTATTATTTTGGACACTAAGTGGATGTTTTTTGATTTCTGAGTGAAAAATATATATTCACTCAGAATTAAATTATCTGGTATCTAAAAGTTTCCACCTACCTCACACCTACTACTTAGGAAATCAGAGATTCGGACATCCTACAGGCTACGGGAGAATGGGACGTTGATCGAGTGAATCTTTCGCGAGAGTATACTGAAGACGACAGATATTTACTTTTTAGTGCATGAATGAAAGAAAAATCGATTCCTAATTCGGAAGCCTTCCCTTGTCTTTCGATCCTTTCCCTTCATTTTTGAAAATGGCAGCCAATAAATACAGCGTTTTCAAACTATAATTGCCAGTGAAATAGGATACTGTTTGATACAAATGCAAATATACATATTTTGCCCATTTTAAGCGATAGCTCTCCTAATTTAATACCAGCGCCATAATTCTTCATATATTAGGTACCCATAAGCTTTACATAATCGTTACTAATTCTGTCAACGGAATATAAAAACAACAAATAGAACAAAAATATTTCATTTACCCTTTTAAATTCATTTTCTTTACCTTTATAAAGTGAGATTAACATTTATTGCCAAAATGAATAGATTTAGAGCGAGCAATAAGGTCGCAAACAGCTTCAATCATTTTCCGTTCTAACGCAGGACGGAATTGAAATGGATAACCGCTGCGAAAATTCGCTCGACTTCTTCCGGCCTCCAGTCAATTGCGCCCTCGAAGCTTCCCCGCGGGGTTTTACACATAATTTCCACCAGTTGACCACACCGGAAGATCAAAAGGTCATTTCAATCCGGCGAAATGATCGCCTAACGCTTCTCTCGGGAAGGGTCCAAGTACAAGGGGAGATGGGCAATCAAGATTTGCCGATTGAAGGGGTGCCTGATCCTTTAAAGCCGACCGTTAAAGGGAACCCCGAAAAGCAGAACCCTAACCGAACTGCCCAAGGGCGTGTGAAGGTGGCTAAAGGGTCCAAACCCTCGGCTGCTGACGCCCCCGGGGACCTTGGGTGGGAACCGGTTGAATCAGGGATCACAGGTTGCGGGGATAGAGAGACCGAGAACGAAGTTGGACCAGGATAAGAGATAACTCCTGGGGTTCGAGAGAGAATGGGGTGAGGTTTCGGCAGGGGTTTATTACTTGGAATGGAAAAATGAAAGCAGATGGACTTCACTTATCAAGGATTAATACATTAAGGCAACCAAAGCTTCTTTCCAAATGGTTCCTGAAAAACTCCTAGGAATATATTGTCTAAAAATTTTATTGATGTAAAAAACTTGAAATAATTCGGAGAAATAAATTTTAGGCTTGGGATAGTACGGTATAGCCTTAAGGTAGCTAAAGCGAGATATCACCACATTATACAGAAACCATCTCCTCTTTCCAATGATAACAAAATATTAGCCACTTACCACTCTACTTCTCCAGATATTAGGAATTATGTACAAGTCGTTGTCCATGCAAAACGGCACGGGCACGCACTCCAGAGAGACTTTATTTGAAAAAAAATAATTTATTACACGTAGATCGCCTCAGAAATTTATCAAATAGTAGTTTGGATGCTTTCTTGACTTATTTTTTAAAATAAATAAATTACTCACGGGAGTAATTTCTACAGAATTGCAAAAATCTTCGGTTGCGATGAATATTTCATAGTATGGCTTGAAGCAATTAGTCTGGTTTAGGACTTATACATCATGGGTATTTAGTTAATTACTGAGAATTTCCGTCCTGCAGAACAGTTTTTGCGTAATAAATTTTACAATATTTACTTCATGCTTCTTACAACTTCTTAAATTATAAATAAATTTTGAATATGGTATCTTTTATATTAAAATCTCTAGATTTTCTGAAAAAAATCTCGCTAAAAGAAGGCAGGGTAGGTGGCTGGAAGCGGTAATGAAGTGAATGAATGAAGCGATGGTTTGCTGAAGGTCGTGATAGAGGGAAGGGTGTTGGGCAAGTGGGGAAGGGAAGAAAGAGAATAGGTTTTATGGGCGGGATGAAGAATAAGAGGACTTACGCTGAAAAGAAGAAAGAATTACAAGAGATAGATAAGGGACTGCACGTGTAAGTGTCTTTTGGATATTCTCTGAGTTTCACTATAACCTACCTTTAACCGATAGATTACTCTAATGATGAAGATGAAAACTACTGAATTCTTCAACTAGCAGATAAAAATAAATTGATGAAGCAGTCTTCAAGCTGAAATTTGATTCAATAAAAAATACATCTCATCGCTTAACTGAAAATTCACCAGTTATAACTATTTCAGCGTCAAATGCTCGATACATTGGAAACTCTCTGCTTGAAAATTATATATGAAATCATTTGGCATGACAGTCACTCACACAAATGTGTTAAGCATAGCATTTTTTCAAGTAAATGGAAGCAAAGCGGTAAAAGTGTACATTACGTAGGCTAAAATATATTCGACTTGCTAGGGTCTGAGATCAATTAATGTCGATAGGTCCATCTTAATTTAAATTTTAAAAATCAATGTTGAATTCGTTACATAATGATAAAATGGTCAATTAATACAAATTTTTTAAATTCTGGGAGAAAAAAATCTCGATCAAATTGTTTTATTGCCTTTCCGCTAATTCTCCAGAGAAATAATTGATTCAGCGTGCACTGCTGATTTCGAATTCAGGATAGTTACGAAAGAATCCTCTTTTTAATTATTTTCCTCAACGTAATAAAGTAAAATATATATGAATTATGATGGTTGACCTCCCATACAATCTAAGGATATCTCGTCATCTATACATATTTTGAAGATCTCTCTTCTTGTTTTAACAAGATAATGCATTTTTACAACCTCGCTGTATAAAGGAAAAGGAATGTCTTTGATTGTGTATACATATCATTTGTTGAACATCTAGTTCCCTTGTTACCGAAAGGAACATAATGATTCAAGTGACGTACATGAATACGGTTCAGTAATTCATTAATTATGTACCTATATGATATTGCATTCTGCTTTTGATCTATGTATTGTCTCTCAGATTAACATATTATTTTAACCCAATACTATATTCTTAGAACTACAAAAGGCGACGAAATATGATAGATACCCTTCCGAACTGATAGGTACAAGGGATTTTACTTTCCACACATCATTATCGACTACAACAAAAACAGAGTCAGACACCTGGTCACTCCGTGCCCACCCCTTTTCAAGGCTGGTGTTTCAACACCCCCTGCCACACGTCCGTGAAGAAGCTCGCAGGGTATTATACGGATGTACTTGATTAATTCGAGAGCCGTGAATTTATCCATGAACACGTTTCGAATTACGCAGGCCACGGCTCTATTAGGTCTTCGACGTGACGGAGAAAACTCTGATCGCTCCTGAGCAATGCGTGGCTCATTGCACATTGATCTTTTACCGCGAAACTCACCAACTTCTCCATCCTTCATGTAACTTTCCCATTTCTTGTTTTTTCGATAGATGCGTAAGCCAAGTAAATCTGCGACGGACTCAGCGTTCGACACCGTGTTAACTGTTCATCAGCCAATAAAATGAGTATTCATAAATCTAAAATGCCTCTTTTTGTAAATTCTGTGAGCGACTTCATCGTTAAAGCAACGACGAACCTGCGAATCCTCTTGTTACTGTGCGCAGTAACACATGCCATCGTGGCACCATCCGCGAATCCGCAAGCTGTAGCGCAGTTTTGGCTCACTAGTGCCGTCAAAACAAATTCTCTGTTTCTCCACAATTGCTCTTAAGGTAGTTGGAGTGATGTTTGTTTATGTACAGCTTTGTGTCAAACTTTGCATTAGTGTTTTTACTAGTAATATCTATAGATAGAAGTGAAAAAAGTGCGTGTTACCGTTTTGGTTTCTTGGCAGTTCAATGCTATTTTAACACAGCATTACTGCACATGCCATATATTTCGAAATAAGTCGATTAAATATGCACAGATTATCTCATAAACGCGAAATAATATGTTTCATATTAATATGATGGTTGCAAACAAATTTCAAGTTATCATTCCGAGTAAAAAAGCGCATTTAGATAACATTTTCACATAAATTTAGAATTTCGCGTCGAAAACTCACGTAATAAAAATGCTTTAATTTAGGCAAAATTAAACAAAATATAATTCTTGAATCAGATGTACATTAAGTGAAATGTAGCCCATTATTTTTTTTCGACATACCTACTTGAAAATTATTAAAATGTACACTCAATGACTCACGATTACCGCTCCAGGAACCTTAAATTAAGATTGACATATGTTATGTTAATATGTTCGCTGGTACAAATGAAAACAAAATTTTGCCCATGGCCAATAAAGTTTTGACGAAATAAATTTTCTTTTACATAATCACATTCATTTCGCAATTATAGCCACACCACATAGATTTCTTAATTATACTTAAATGAATTTCATTTCCACCAAATTCCTATCCTCGTTACATTGGCTGGACTTGGTTTTTTGTGTTTAATAACTTATCGCCATCACTAACTCATCATTCAGCATGAAATGTACCGCATGATTTTGTTTTCGACATGAACTGGTATATAATAATATTAATGGATTAGTATTATTAGTTATACTAATCATTTGCAATATCTTAAACCGAGTACTGCATGTTCGTCAAGGTCGCACTGCCTTGGTTAAGCCGTGCAATGTCCTCTGGACAGATTTTTGGTTCCTACCAAGTAGCCAAGGGAGCGGGTGGGGTTCGACCATGAAATGGGACGAGTATTGATTCCCAGTTGTAGAATCAACCCTTGTCACACATCCAGGAGGTGGTTTTCACAATACTTCGTACTTGTAGACGTAGATTTTTCGTATATCGCTAATTCTAAAGATGATCAACCATGATTAAAATACATAAAGGTTTACTTCATGACTTTCTAATGGTGACTGCTTACGCCGGAACACATAGGTATATCAGCGTCCCTTGGCATACAATATACCATACACCCTTGTCAGTAAAACGCCATGACCCTGAATGGATCCAAGGGGTGGATTTTTCACAACATAAATACCTCCGTGATGCACGTTATATATTGAGCCTCGTGTTATTACAGATTAGTTTATTTGAATTGAGATTCGCGGAGGTGTAATATGTTGATGAAGGGTAATTTTTCAGTTTCGGTTAGCAACAGAGTATGCACTTGAAGCATAGATTTACCGCCGCTATTGAACTTTTCGGAGACTACTGTAGTGAACAGTGATTTAAGGCTTGAGGATAAGCATGAGAACAAAACTCAAGAAGTAGTACAGATTATTCCTTATTGATGCGGAGTGACGTAAATCTATATCCACTGCAATCCGAGTATGGCAGGGGGTGAAATCTACTATAAATGTTATAGAAAATAAGATTATTATTGCATAATGCAAATATGTGGCAGGGGTGAGTCTTCACCAGCTTTCACAACAATATTATTCTACCCTACTGTATTGTGCAAATTCATTGATGCAGACTCAAAAAATACATAATTGTTACATGTACAGGGAACAGGGGTATAGCATTTGTGACAACCGTTGTTGTTTACTTCGAGCGTGGGCGGAACTGTGCAAAATAATTTAAGGATATGTGCGCTCATTGTCGAGGGCGTGTGAAAGGAGGAGGAGCAAGCAAAAGCAGAAGGAGGAGGAGAAGTAGTGTTGCTTTGGAGGACGTGCGTGATAGATGAGTAGGGACCAGCAAAATGTCTCCTCATCCTTTCTCGAATTCCCCATTCAGGATTAACACATGAGAGCCCCCGCGTCACTCAGGATGGCCGTACCGGGAGGCTGTAACACTCTCGAACACATACACTCAGACACAAAAACAGAGAGAGAGATAGGAAAGCAAAAAATAGAGGAAAAAAAGGAAAAATTTACGACAAAACATTTTAAAAATGAACGAAAACTCCTCCGCGCCATTCCAAAATAGCGCGAGCGGGCGAGACAATGGACGACGCCGAAGAGAGGGACGAGCTCTTGAGGAAAATGCTCCTCACTAATGTTCCTCATTTATGAAACTTTCAATTGCCATTTTGTCAGTATTAATTACATTGTTGTATCACTCAACGCGACCCACCTATCCCATTTCCCTCGTCCTTCTCTCCTTCTCTCTCACTCCCTCCGAAAAACCATCCCTCCTGCCAAAAATCCTCCCCAAAAAACCTCCCTCCCATTTTACCCTTTTAACATACACAAGCACAAGCACCCAGCCATTTTCTGTCGGCAGATATTAATTAATTTTTCGTGGAAGCTGCCTCCTCGCTCTCTTATGGGGACACGTTTTGGGAGAGGATGTGAAGAGAAAGAGACAGAATGAGACACAGAGGCTGTAGTAGAAAGAGGGGTTTTTGTCACACGCTTGTTTGCATCCCGTGGGAGTATAAAGGGGGGAAAAAGGGGTTTTTAGGGAATGGAGACGTGGAGGAAAGGAAGAGAAAGAAACAAGAGGAGAGAGAAGGAGAGCATAATGAGAATGATGAGGACTGGGATGAGGGGAGACAACAAAAATTAATCATCGGAATGCTTTATTGCTTCCGGGCGACGGAGCAAGTTTCGCACGCTTCAAGGGAGTTTAAGGGGAAGATTTTCTTCTTCGTGAAAACTTTCCGCGCTTTAAACACATGGTCACAATAAAGTAGAGAGGGGATTTGAGAAAATAAAAAAAGACTCCCTCTGCACTCGCGCGGATAAAGCTTTGACAAAATGCTCCTCTTAGAGTAGATGGGGGAGTCTAACAACCTGAATAGCGCGTGCAATAGCATGCCTAACAAATATAATATGTACTGTAAGATCCTATATACGTTCGTACACGTATAAGATTATAATAATGGCTAAAACATTTTGTCTGTTAAAGCTTAAGGCCAGTGGTTCGATTCATATTTAAATAGACCTTTTTCCTTCTGAAGCTTCATCTACATCTACAAAATACCCTGCAAGTCACCTCAGGGGTGTGTGGCAGGGGGTGAGTAATCACCAACATGCATTACACTATACCCTAGAGTTAGTGTAACTATGACTAATATAGTGGTTAATATTACTAATACTGTTAATTCATGAGTGATAGGAGATGCTACTTTATGCAGAGAACAAAATAAAAAAAATGCCGGACATATCAAGCGGTGTGAAGTGTTAGTAATGATGTTGTGTTACCAAGTACAAGTGAAAATTCTACTCTACTTGTTGAGAGTGGGAGTTTCATATGATTGATATTACGCAACTATTATGATCCCTTATTGTACGTAGGAAATATGACATTTTAAATCTATCGGTTCTGCAGTCAATTTCCTTTATCTTATTCCTGTGATCGCTTCTACCGTAGTACGTTGGCTCTAGCAATATATTTATTTATTTATTGTATTTAATCAAAAATGTCCACATACAGCACTGTTGCCAATTTACAGTGGCCCAATAACAAACGTACATAGCATGGTTCTAATTTTCAAAGACGAATATGGTAACTAAATCTTAGCAATCTACTGTTTTAAATATATTTATTTCGACAAGTTTCGCTACAAGATAGCATCTTCAGAAATTACGTAAAATTAGGGAAACAGAAAAGTAAATTACGGGCTGAGTAAGTCTTATTCCTGAATTGACGTATTTCTGAAGATGCTACAGTGCAGCAAAATTAGTAAAAATAAATATATCTAAATCAGTGAATTGCAAAGATCCAATTATGATATATCTCTTAAAAAATAACAATTGGATTTCACGAATTATCGGCCTGATCCACATACATTGATTCAAATTTATTTTTTTCTTTCGAACCTCGCAATCGTACTTAAAATTTCCACTCATCCCCACCAAAATTTTTTACGCCCATGTGCATTCATGTATTAACATAGGGATGAACAGGGACGTTAGTCATGGAACCTTAACGTCCGAGATTCAATTCACAGCTCAGTCAACCCTTTACAAGCTCCAACTCGTCATTCTACATCCATCCCATATTCCCCACCGTCGTGATCGTCTTTGTTTTTGCCACAGATCCTTTCAAGAGTATATACAATACCTTCCAGTTAAAAAATTCCCTTTTAGGAAAAGCCTTTATTCCCTTTATTTTTTTAAGATACCGCGAACTAGCCGCGGCATTACCGTTACGCGTAAGTGCGATCATTCTAAAGAGGAAAAATCACCCGCATAGACCAGTATTCGAACCCGGATACCTCGATAACGTGCCCATTGACCTGTAGAGATACCGAGGCATCATTCTGTCATAGGCGGTCGATTTTTCCTTTGTGGAATGATCACACTTAACTCTTTTCCATCCCTCATCTATCGTGCACCATCTATCTCTATCATAATTTTCTTTCTACTACTCTCTCCATCCTATGAACACTTCATTTCCATGTTTGCTACTTGATATTATTGTTGAATATTGTTTTGCTCAATGCTATCTATATTTTGTTTGCTATTTATTGGATGTTTTTGTTGCTCATTATGTGTCCTTTGTAATTGGCCTTGTGCTGTTTGTGGGCTTAACTAATTAAATACATAAATAATAAATACATTTTTTTAGTTGGTAACCCTGACTTGCTGGTTCAGCTTTTAAAACATGAAAAGTTACAATCTATGATTTATCGAAGCATGATAGGTGAAAAAAATTATGCCAATAACAGGTAACGTTTTTTAGCACGTGGAAAAAACTAATACACTCCGGCAGACACAAAGTTACGCATGCAAACTATAGTATTAAACGAATGTTTTCAAAATAACGTTCAATAAAGAGCGGCTGAATACTATACATAAATGAATACGTAAATTTTACATCCATCAGTAACTATGTAAGCACCCTTAAACGCAAATAAGTTGACCTTAGGACAAGGTTTCACGCACTCCCTATGGCCGCCGCCTCGGAGCACATTTGAACAAAACCAGGCCACAAAGTTGATCTCTAGAAAGAAAACATGCAATGAAAATAGCAAGAGAGATGCAAGAAATTTGAACTGGGACACTCTACAGCCACAGAATGATCTGATATCGAGTGAAAAACAATGAAATTTTGCAAATGTAAAAACACTCCGAAAACTGCGACGGGGTGGACGTGCAAGATGTATCCAGAACATGAAAAAGAATTTCCGGAAGTTGGCAAACGCGGGAACACGTTTGACCAAGCAGGACCACCTAACAACTCACACAACCGGACGATAAGACGGGCAAAAAGCCGAAACCAAAAGGGCAAATGTACTGCATTCTGAAGACAGCACGAAATGAAATTGTATGCCTTCATTGTCTTGTCGCCGTGAGATTAAGGGAGGAAGAGCAACACTGAGTGGTTGGCCGAGATTTATTAGGAACTTACATGAATATGGACGGCAGACGTTCTGAGCACGATGGGAGTAACGGCGGAATTGGTCAGGAAGTCGCTGGCCTTGATCTGTCGCAGACCGACGTTTGTAAGTGGAGGATGCTGGTCTTTCGTTGTCGCAGACCGATAAGGGTTAGGTTGAGGAAAAACTCCCGATGCCTATCGGATTCCTTGCATTTATACGGAAATTAGGGGCCTAAATGGCACCTGGACTCATCGGAGATAATGCTAAGACACACATGTATCACCAAGACTCTTTAAGTGGCCCAATAGCCTAAAACGGCTATTGAAAATATGTACGAGCATTTTAAATTCAAAATTGTGTATAGAGAGAATGGTTAGTGAATACTATGGCACAATAAACTTTTTGAATTAATACGTTTGTCGTAGGACTGATTTGATGGAATTTTGCTTGATGAAAAAACTCTTTGCAGCGGAAGTGGGATCCGGCACGTCCCTTAGGATATTGTCCGATGAGTCAAATTGCCCTTTGGACCCCTAATTTCCGCATAAATGCAGGGGCTCCAATCGGCATCGGGAGTTCTTTCCTCGACATAACCCTTGCCGGTCTGCGAGAGCACAAGACCAGCATCATCCACTAAGGAACGTTTAATGCAACCGATGTCGATATTTTTATCGTTTGACTAGATAATAATGTAAAAAATCGGAACCGGTCACATTAAGCATATCTCAGAGAAAAACTGCATAGATTTCATCTTTCGAAAAACCTTTTAAACTGAACCAAATCCATCGCAACTTCTGACCTGAAGAGGCTACTAGGATGGCTGGAGAAATCGTTTTCACCGATGGCAACCTTCACTCCGCGGTTGCATTGCGCCATTTTCAAAATCACCAAACCCCTGTCTAAATCACTCAAACCCACCAAATCCCATCCCACCCTGTGCAACCGCTCGAGATACAAAACTTGCGCCATCCTAATCACCCAGCCCCTGCCGGACAAGTTTCTCACTATTACCCTCCCTTCTATCCTCTCACCCTCTTGAGCCACACAAAACATTGTTTACATCCTCCCCTGTCTATAATGACCCTCTTTTTATATTGGCTTATCCACCACTCCTATTAACATTCGTATGAATGGGCACCGCTCTTCGTGTAACGATCCCCCTTCCCTCTGTTTCTCTCCCTGTCGCCTTTCACGTCTCCTCCCACAACTCTACCTTTAATAATACTTTTAAAGTTGGTTTACTTGCATTCCTTCCCCCTTCTTCATCCCCCCTTTAGCTCAAAGATCTTGAATACTCTTGTATTTTCATCCACCAGGCCTTATCGCCCCCTGGACTCAATAAATCGCACTAGTTTCTCCCTCCCCTTCATATCCTCTCTCCCTGCTTCCATCACTCTCTACTTCCTTTTTCTCCCCTTTATTCCTCTCTCCCATCCGCTCACCCTCTCCCCGCTTTTCCTATTTTCCCTCCTTCCCCTCTTACACCTTCCTTTCCCCCTCTTTGCCCGCCCATACCTCAATCTCTATCCCTTTCATCATTCCTACTCCTTACCTTGAGAAAGGTGGATGCCAATACCACCGAAATATTGGAAGTTTTAATTTGTAACTGTCTTTTGCTTGTTTCAATATTTTTATCGACCACCCTCTTCACATATTTTATATTTATCACTCGAGTGATTCTTCAAGAAGTTATATATATGTATATATAACTATAATATACATATATAATAATATACAAGTAAAAAACATAGTGGCACAAACAAAAGAAACTCACACGAACGGTTTAATTTTCGACAGGGTTCTGCTGTCTTCTCAGTACTGGAGAGAGTACTGGATGCAGATGTGGGTAAGGAGAGAAGAAAGGAGAGGAGGGGCAGGCAGGGGAGGGCAGGCTGGCCTGGCGGGGAAGAGATTGTAGGAGAAAGAGGGGAAAAAAGGGAGGGAGGGGAAGGCAGGAAAGGGAATGGAGGGGGAAGAGGGGAAGGGAGTTTAGTGAAAGACATTGATTCCCGGAGTTTGAAAAGCTTTATACAACCAAATAAAAGATAATTCCACCGATTTCAGTTCAAGTGGGGGAGCAGTTGGGGGGAGGGAAAAAAGAATTGAAACAGTATAGCAGTGGTTGAAGGATTTTTTTGTGGAGCGAGACGTGTATCGCAACGGGAAGAGAAGCGGATCGGGAAGGATTTTTACAATTAGCACGGTGATTATTAATACGTATGTTGAGGGGAGTCGAAGATTTACCAATATAAAAAGCTGGGCAGAGTTTACATTGTAAGTGGTAGACCACATTGCTGGTGATGCAAGAGGAGGGAGGAGGGTGAGGGAGAGAGGGGATGGAGGCATTGGGAGGAGGGGGTGAGGTAAAGATAGGACATAGTTTGCATCTAGCACGATTACAGGGGGAGGGAGTGGGTTTGGAAATAAACAGGGGTTTTGGAGAGGGGCTTGGTGGATTTGAAAATATTGGACAAGTTAGCAGGCCGCCTATAGGTGATTGAGGGGGGCTTAGAGAAAATTTTGGCGGTGGAAACTTGGTTTTTAAGGATGGGATAGAGGTCTTTCACGATGGAATTAAGGGACTGTACACCTGGGAAATAGGTGGTACAAATGGAGAGGATGTAAGTTTGTGAAAAAATCACACACGTGATAATCTAAATAAACTTTCCCACAAGTGGAGCGGAATTAAATATAGACATAAAAAAAGAACACACAAAATAAATTCTGATATTTCTATTGCCTAGCAACCTTTCTCACAGATGGCAGGTGACACACTGCTTCCATCACTCGAGCCTCTTTCGAGTGTCTTTCGCTTGTTTCTATATTTTTATCGACCACCCTCTTGGCATATTTTATATATATAAATATATATACACGCCTGTGACTCCGTAATATTGGCATTAAACAGAATGCGCTAATGTTCCTGCAGTGTTCCATCTCCTAAAATCCCCTCACCTGAATGAAGAACTGCAGTCGTTCATCTCTTTCGATTCCTCCCTTCTACCTCAAAATTCCCCTTCTCCCCCGTCCTGCATAACTCCGCAGTTAACGGAAAAAACGATAAATTCGCGAACAACACATACACACGGCCTTCCTTCCTCTCCTCGCTGTGACGGCCCAACGTGGACCCAACCCTCCCGCCCCGAAATCCGACGGCATCCATTTTACCCAGAATCCCTTGCAAAATCCCACCCCCACCGACAACCATAGCCCACTCCCATCCTATCCCCCCTTTAAGCTTCCTTTCCTCTCCGCGTTTGTACCCAACGTTTTTGTGCGGCGCTGAAAGTAATTTTCGTAATGTGTTTGGAGGACAAAGTGTGTATATACACGTCCCCCATCCCTACACCACCCTTTATCTCCGTCTCTTTTCTGTCTCTCTCTTTCTGTGTGTGCCTCTCTGTGTCCCGCCTGTGTCGTCACTCTCTTTTCTCCCCACCATATTCCCTTAGTCCCTCGGCGCTTCTCATCAGTGTTTGTGATTGTGTCACGTAGGCGCATGTATGTAGCGCGAGTGTTTCTCTATATACTGTCGTCGCTCCTGCTTCAGGGTATCAAAAAGAAAAAGGAACGTGGGAGATAGATAAAGAAAGAAAGAGCGGAGCGCGGAGGGACACATATATATAACGCAAGAAAGGGACGTAGAGAGAACTTGCACAGTGCGGTAGGGGAGGGTATGTGGGGGGGAGTATGGCAGAGGGTCTGAGAAGAGGGAGGTGCGGTTGGCGGCTGGCTCTGCGACGCTAAGGCAACGGTGTGGGAAAGAGAGGAAAGGGGACTGAGTTGAGCGGAGGAAAAAGGATTGACAACGGTTCCAAACAATGACGCAGCGGAGTGAGGGGACGAACGAACAAACAAAAAAAGACGGGGAAAGAAACAATGGTGGACGGGGACCGTGCATAATCTCGTTGTAACGTCACCTACCTCACTCTCTCTGCTATCTCCAGCCCCCTCTCCCCACTTCTTCGTCTTTCATTTTATATCCTTTCCCTTCTGTACCCTGTCCTTGTTCCTTCTCTCCCTGTTTCCCGGTCCCTGAAGGGGTGGGCGGTTGCTGGAAATGAGTGGCGCGAGTATAGGTCTCCTCCTCGGCTTATTCCCCCCCTTCCACTGCACAATCTCTGCCCACGGAAGCTCCACCTACCCGTCTTCATTCCCAAACCCTGACCATGATTTCGAACCCCCCCTCTCGTCCCTGCTTTCCTCCTTTTTTCCAACCCTCTTCCCTCCCAGCTATCTTTTCCACCCTTCCCCTTGCTCCAGAAAAGCCTCCTTCCCACCTTCTCCTTGTGATCCGTTATCTGAGCCCTTTGTTCTTCCATCCTCCATCTCCCGCTCTTTCCAGGGTCTCCGTGTTGTATGCATGCACCCTTTCCTCCCCCGACCCGTCTAAAACTCCTTACAAATCCAAGCCCACTTCATCGCGAAGTGCTCCGCTGCGAGACCGCCGCCACCGACACAATGAGAGACAATGTTTCGGACGGGCATAATTTCGCGAAATTGGGAGATTAAAACGATAAATGTGCTAAGGTGAGAAAATCTATTGTAAATACCTTCTTCATAAATAAATAAACACATTTTTAAACAGTTTTTGAGTTATCTACCACCGAAGAAGACGGCCATCCAAACGTCTGAAATTTCTTTTGCTAGTCGTTCATATCCCGTTTAAAAAAATCAATTTTCAATATTTTTCGTCAATTTTCGTGTCTCTAAGTTTTTAAAACAGTTTCGTTTTATCTGTGTGCACCGATTCCCAAGACAGTTTTCCTACAAGATCTTCTAAAAAAAATAAATACGCTGCCATGAAACTAAGCCATCAGCTGTCACATATGTGACTCACACGAAGTATTTAGGTATGTATAATAATATGTGAAATAACAATTGAAATGAAATTCTTCTTTTTATTTATTTAACCATGTTAAACTTTAATTTGTTTAATCCGCTCATTCATTGTTGCTGTTCACTGTTGCATACTTAATACTTTCTCTAATATCCAAAATGCGTTTTTAGTTAAACATTCAGATATTATAATTTGTTTTTTGATTGCTCTTTGAGCATGAATGCTCAGCAATGATTTCAGTTTGAAATTCCTTCATCTACATCTACATAACACCCTAAATGACACCTCAAGGGTTGTATGTCAGAGTCCTTGTTCATTAATCCCGGTTGTAATTTAAAAAAATATTATTCCCGTGTTTGGCAGACATTTATCTTTAAAACATTTTCTTCTTTAGTTAATGTTAACCGTAGTTAACCTCCATATCTTCATATTTAAACTCACCGCAACAGTAGGTGGGCCCAATTTCATACCGTAATTTAAATATTGAGTGTAATTAACGCTAAAACATGGACGCCAAGTTGGACCATTTGTCAGGGAAGTCTCAAATATGAGGGTTCAAAACAAATATGTAATTACTTCCGCACGAGGTAAGTATCTTCATTATCGTCATTAAATAAAAATATATCCTTGGGAAAATACGAGTAATTTGGCTCGTTAAGCTTTGGCGTCATATTCCTCTGCTTCACGATCTCCACGTCAGTCCCCCGAGCATTGTAACTTACATCAATATTTAACACATTGTAACTTACATGAATATTTTGCTTCCTCCTTGAACTTTTTTCAGCCATCATATGTTCAGGAAATCGCCGTTCGTGGACTAGAATAATCCCATTAACTTCAAAAATTTGAATACCTATTATATATATTAGAAAATAGCATACATTAAAACTGTAGTGATGGGTCGAATCCAAAATTTATCGAATCCGAATCTCTGTTTTCTATCGAATCAGAAATACCGAATCTCAAATCAGAATCCTACTTTCACCAAACTATGAATCCCAGTTCCTTTCCTTTACCGATACACATATTTGTGAACCAAATCCTTATTTTAGGCATTTTTCTGTGAAAGGTAATGTGTACACAATTTCACCTGCGGGCAATTCCAAACAAATGGCCTTTAACGAGTACTCGCGGTTCGACTAGTTTGGATTCTTGCAAATTTTGGCACAATGGAAGAATAAAGTATTTGCTCTTGATATTATTGTCTAAATGTAAACGATAGGGCAATTTGAATACATATCTGAATTTAGCGAAAAATGACACAATACAGTTTAAAACTCCGACTTCAATGCGAACTAAATTACGGATTTCGAACGTAATGACGTGAGAAGGAAACGAAAATCTCACTTTTATTTTAACAATTGGTCACATAAGCATCCAGGCCCGTCTTTAGCACAGTTTAATTTTGACCTTTTTTTTCAATTTAATCCATGTTCAGATCCCAGCAATTCCTAAAAATGACCCTAGATTTAATTTTACTTAACAGTCATGACGTTGGACTCTGTTTATGCATGGCGTTATATTTGCGTCATGAGAGTAAAATTAGGGAACTAGACTGCAGAACGGACAGATTTAACATGTCTTTTTCCCCACGAAAGATAAGGGACCATAGCAGCTGCAAATGAGACTTTATCTAGGTTTGTCGATAGGTAGTGTAGCTCTTAGTAGTAGTAGTACTCCTAATACTTGAATCCTTATCTGTTACCTAGTACATACTGACAGCACGCCTAGCATGTTTTCTACACGGGTCTTGAGTCTCTGTCCATCTGTGTACTTGTAGAATGCATGTATATTGACGGTCTCTCTCCATTTTGATGACATCTGTAGTGTAGTAGTGCATGCTTGTGAGGCTTCGCCTCCTGACAAGCATTAGCGATTTAAGCTTATGCATAATTAGTCGTAGTTACACTAACTCTAGGGTATAGTGTAATGCACTTTGGTGATTACTCACCCCCTGCCACACACCCCTGAGGTGGCTTGCAGGGTATTTTGTAGATGTAGATGTAATATCAACTTGGTTAGCAACCAATGTTTACAATCCACGTATTCATGCAACGTTCAGTTCTTTTCGATAACAGGAAGTTTATCTACTTTCAAACAATACGCATTATTAAATGTCACAACTTCTAAAATAATAGGCTAATTTCTGTACACTTAAAGGATTGTGTTCGGCTCGAGATCATTCACATCATCTTCCATAAGAAATTTTTGGAATTTTTTTCAGACTACTTATAATCTTGCGAATGCGAGCTAAGCTAAGAAAAAAGGTAAGAATGTGAGGCATCTCAGCATAAAATGAAATTTTTGGAATTTTTTTCAGACTACTTATAATCTTGCGAATGCGAGCTAAGCTAAGAAAAAAGGTAAGAATGTGAGGCATCTCAGCATAAAATGTCCATATTGAAAGTGAAGTAAAAGCACCTCCAAGTCATTAAGACCATAGAATCACAGAGTAATACCTTACTCTATGATAGAATTCATTTTAATATTCAATGTTTTGAAATTTTCCAAAACATACGTATTGTATTATTCACCTGGTGTAAAGAGTCATAGAGCTTCAACATAAATCAAAAAAGCTAATTAATTTCTTACTCCCATTTCACATTACGTAACACAGTAGGAGTTGACTGGGATTGCAAGTGCTCCAACGCAGATGCGTTAACGCATAGTCAAGCATCTTTACCCTGAAACAACCGCAAAAGCCATACACGTTGCGGGTTTCGAACCCGTTGCTTTCTTATTTGCCAGGACGGTTGGTTATCTACAAGGCTACAGCAGCCGGCTTCCCAAATACTTTTGTAGCAAACAGTCCCAAAAGTTCTTCACGCACTTGATATATATTTGCTTGATCGTTCATTTCCTGGCTGCGTACAATTTACCAAAATGTGCATTAATGGAATCAACCTGTACGCCATAAAGTTATACCTAATGAATAACCTTTGAATACTATTCATGTTCTTTGGGTGACAAAACCAACGCTTCAACCCATCAAACAGAAAGGAGAGAATCCTTAATGCGCGTGAATATTATGGTAAAAAAATCTTAATCACTCGTTCGAAGAAAAGCGTAAGTGTTTCGAAAATCGAAATTACTCCTCTTTTCATCAAAGCTCATAATATCCGTCTCCAGATGTCCCGCCGTTAATTACGATCGCTGAAGTGCTCCCTTTTTTAGTTCTTTATCCTACGCCACCACATCCACCGTCGGGGAGACATCGTTGTCTTTCTCATTTGTTACGGCAGGGAGGAGGATGAAAGATATGATGGAAAATGTGGAGTGGAAGAGGTTAGGGAGGGTTGGCATAAGAGGTTGGGAGAGGGTGATTTGGGTTCAGTCTCCTCGGCCAACGTAAAATGGTATAGAAACATGGTGGCAATGGCCTGCCCGATGCGATGCGTCAAGGAGGGAAAGGATTGGGTGGAAGGCGTTGGCCTTAGGAAAGCACACGGTAGGAAACGCTGCCAATATAACTGAATTTCACATGAGAGGGCGGGAAAGCGTCAAAAGCGCATTTCACGGCAATGTTTACGATCCAAACAAAGCTGTAACAAAATACCCTGCTATTGGTCACAAACCATCTGTGAAGCACATCTAAATAATTAACGTAACAGCCATGAAAAAATAAAAATGTCATGTGAATAACAGATCGAGCATTTTGAAGTTGAAAACGAAGGCTTGCGACCTTAAAAACCCTGGTAGTCAAATGTAGAGACTACATTTAAAATCCTGGTTACTTACCCTCCCGTGCGAAGCCAGTTCGTAGGGAATAAAATCCTATCACTGAAAAACGCCTTCGCAACTACCTACCACCACTATTCCAGCTAGTGCAGCGTGCGTATGCGCTTATGCCAAAGTCGCTGTGGAAAATCATGTTCGTAAAAACGTACACACTTGCAGTTCCCAACGCTGCCAACCTACAGAGGTCAGAGCTGACGTCTCAGAGGGGGAACCAGAAAGATGATGCAGGATAATAAAATTGGGAAAACTAAACGGAGAAGGGCATGCTGCAACCCTATTTAGTAAACGAAGAGGAGTGCTATTTGCTTTAAAACCATTCCAAATATCGCGAAATGCGTCATAAATGCGGGAATTCTACTTTCGTATGAAATTCAATGCTTGATTTTTCATTTCGCTCGTTGCAATTCCTAAAAAGGGCAGCCGTGATTTACGGCTGTAACTCCAAAATAGTATGAATGTGCGCATTTAGGTTGGTCACGCTGATGCGTGCGATGGCCGAAAACGAGGCTTTACCCTCTCCATTCGTCTCTAATCACTCTAATGGCAGGGAACCACCGAATGAAGGGTGAAAAGGGGGGATTTTCTCGGGAGGGGAGGTTTAAAGGGGGCAAAAGAGCCACACGCACAATTGTTGTGGAAATAGCAGTACGAGGGACGAGGGGAAGGGGGAAGATTCGTCATAAGAGCGGGTAGAAAGATGTGAAGAAAATTAATTGATTTCTATCGGAAGTATGCCCTCTTACAACAAAAACAATTTACCGAAATAAATAAATCATAGTATAACACTAACACTAATTCGCTGAAAACGATAACCCACTGCTGCCGGAAAGGAAAGAATTATAATAAGTTCCATAATTGTAGCAATATGTAATAATACAGCACATCACAGTCACATTACCGATGATTTATATAAAAAATACATAACAAATTCATGATTTCAGAAATGGTTATTAATACAGTTTGAAACAATATGAAAATAATGACAAACAATCGAAGAAATTTAAGAAAAATAAATTTTTTTTACACATTAGAAATGGTTTATAATGAGGCGCAAAGTAATAGTCTGAAAACTTTTGACTTAAAAGAGTTCAATGTGAAAAAATTTTTCACCTCAACTCTGAGAGTATCCCGGAGTCCTACAACGTGGAATAATTTTTAAAAGCAAGTTGTGAGATGAGCGGGATAGTAAATCAAATTTACATCTATTCTCTTAATTATATTATTAATTTAATTTACTTAATTAATTATATTAGTGGTTATTGGCATAATTTCGAAGAGAATATGTAAATATCCAGGACTTTTTAAAATGAAACAATGCGAAAACGAATGCCGCAGAAAAAAGACAGAGAGAGAGAGTGTGACAATCTTGTCGGAGTAGACAACAAAAAGTGCGGAAAAGGGAACAGGAGAGCTCGGATACAGCGAAGAGAGAGGGGTGAGGGATGAGATACGACAAATGGCCCAATTTCAAAGATCGTAGGGTCGTTTCTTAACATCCGAGAACCTCGACTTGTGACGAAGAACTCACCTCGCTGAAGGAAGTGAAGAAGAAGGATAATAGGTAGCAAGCAGTAAGGGATGAATAAATCCATGATAACAGTGGCTTAATTCGCGGAAAACCGAGAGAAGAGGGTAAGAGAGGATCGATGTGGGAGTATACGTTGGAAAATGAGTCCTTGATCCTCGGGGAAAGAGTTCATTAGGAATGGGAAGATTGAGACCGAGTGAATTGCTCCATTAAAGTCGTCGGAATCGTGAAATTTCAATCATGACTTGAAACGACATTTTGGATTCTGTTCCAGTAAAATTAGAAGAATGACTTTAGAGTATAGAGATGTATACTAATGAAAGACAATAGCTCTTCCCGAAAGCCTGGAGTTGAAATGGTTAGAATTAGTCAGCGGGCTTTGGCTTTAAGGAGCTCATTTCCTCCAATAAACCATATATTTTTCTCCCTTTTAATTGTAAAACAACGGGAACTTATACGAAGCAGGGGCATAAAAGAGCGTTCTCTCCATCTATTTCCGATTCAATACGATAGAGCATTGCAATGTTGGTCATGGGTAAAACAGGCAAAACAGGCAATAGCAGATGGTGGCCAATAAAAATCATTTCCGGACTGATAAACGTGTAAGATGCTATTTGATCCAAATATTAAGCTTTATGCAGCTTTTCCAAGAACAAAATATCGTTTCTACGAGTAAAAATATTGTTAATCGCAGGAAAATAGTTTGCAGGCAATTTGTGAGAAACAATTTAAGAAAGAATATGGCTTTCACCAAAGTCCTAATTATGTGATCTCACTCACAAAAAGTTGCGAAATTAGAGCAAATGTGGTTTCAACAAACTAACATGTGAATTTAATGAAGTGTATTATCTGAAAATGGGAAGGGATTTTAATTAAAATATGAAGGAAGACCTAATTTAAGCTAAAAATAAACATTTGATTTAAAAATTTACCGAACATTTTCAGAAAGTGGACATGATAATGATTTCATTTCAGCAGGTTTACATGCTGAAGATAAGGGGAAAAGAATATATTTTCTAGAACCTCTAAAATTTTAAAATGTATACGCAATGATAGTAAATAGATTAATCATTTTCTTTTAGGCCTTCCACTTCACTTTCCTTCACATTCAATTTCTTCTCCTTTGACCCCAACTTTAGGCAACCTCCATTTGCCCTCCTTACACCATTATATCCCCCAAATGGACCTTGAAATTATACATATACAGAAAGAAAATAATAAGAAAAATACCCAGAAAGGGAAAAGTGTGATGGGAGGTATGCATGTAGATATACACCCCAAGACTTAAAATGTTTCTACCTGAAGATAAGATTCTTGTGGAGGAGGCAAACTGATCAGCATATCCTAGGACATAGCAGCCTCCTTTAAAATGACAATGAAAGGAGAAAGTGATGGAACATGAAAGACTAAAGATTTAATTCACGATCCAAATTACGAACAAACTTAAAATAAAGATTTATGAGGGAATGATGCGCTTTGATGGTAAGGAAATGGACAGTTAAATTGTTGATCCTTCATTAAGAGAAATATTTTCAATCTGGCAAGACAAAATTGGCAATGGCAAAAAAAAATGTTAGCATTCTTTTTTTTCAACAGTTAGTATTATAGCATACTAAGTTTAGGAATTTAGGTTAATCTACATTATAAAAATTCCATCTTCAATTTTGACCGTACTTCACCAGCTATCATTCATCGCGGCATCAGGTATTTATTGAGTTGTTCACACGTTCTGCCCTCTTTATTGTCTTCCGAAATTCCCGTTCCCCTCCTTCCTTTTCAGCGCTTGCTTCACACTTTTTCAGTATGTAGGTACTCCCGACCATATATGTACGTACTTCCTTCAACCATTTGCTGCCTCCTCCATATCTACACCACCAACTCTCTTTTCTTTCCAATATTAATATGGGCAGTATTATTTTAGCCACGCAATGCATCTCTAGAACTATTAAAATTAACAAAATAAAGCCCGTACTGACAGGTAAAATAATGCCTTCTTTCCAAAAAAACAAAGCGAGGCACTAAAACACTATTAGAATACAGAATAACTTTCGTAATTTATCACTTTCAATTCCCATTTTCCCATTACCTCAATTTTTCATGGTTGGTGTCCTGATATCCCCTGACAAACACCCCTGCGGCGTGTAGGGTACTAAGTTGATAAAGAGCACTTCGTTTATCTTCTTTTCCACCGATTACACATATCGTCTTCAAATTTCTTCTTCCATACATCTCGACACTAAATTTTTATTATATACTATTGGACGCCGATTGCATTCCCATTGTCAGCCAACCTCTAGGTACTCCCAGCGGCGCGGCGGGGCATAGCATAGCAAAGTCGGCGTCCACCTAATAAAAAATAGTTCATGCGAGTCCAGAGCTTGAAAATAATGTCAATGAATACTGCTATTCGGCGAAATCGATAAAGATGAATGAGGTGAGAAGTAAAATTATGGCCATGACAACATATCTTAATCACATCGTCATGAACAAACATGGCCGAGAGATTTGGAGTAGACTTATCGCATGAGAAGAGAAGCTCACGTTAATCGAAACTTTCCACCAGATAATAACTTGATCGATACGAAATGAAAAACATACGAAACTTCAAAGCGGACAAGCATCTTATAAGGTTACGAAACCCGCGCCTGATCAGCGTCGGCAAGGAGATCGGCAGCGGATCCTGCCTCTAATTTCATTTAAATTAGCATAAAACCCTGTGATCCGTCGCAAGGGCGTGTGGCATAAGGTCTTGGGACTACAACCATAAAAATGTGGGAAATCGAAGAAAGGAATTGGAAGATGGAATGGACGAAAGAGAAACTGTACGCTAACAAGGTCTTAGTGTATCGCTCTGGCATCACTACATCTACATGTTACCCTGCGAGCCACCTCTAGGGTGTTTGGCAGGGGGTGACAAGTCACCAAAATGCAGCACCAAGCGGACCGCCACATGTACACCGCACGGTCATGAATATTAAGGATACTAACCAATTCCATCATTAACTAAAAACCATCATGCAGCATGCAGGAGAATCCCCACATGCACGCCACACATGTACTATCACTTTCAAAAGTCGGTCCACGCGGTGAGCGCGGCCAACTTCGCATTTCGCTGAATTCGAACTTCGGGTATTGCCTACGCATTCAGCGACTACCAAGGGCCAACTTGACTCATTTCCACTCAACTATGGATACCCTCGTATGACCTTCTCCCGCTATCGCTGACCAGCCAACTCCCCCGACTCCCAAGTGGTAGGCAACGGTAGGCGGAGAATGCAAAAGGGAAAGGCGTCGGGTGTTTTTCACTCTTACGAGTAGCGGGCTTAACTGTATCCTTGATAAATCGAGGAAATAGATCGACGAACAGACCACCACAAAGCAATATTTTGAGGATAATTCTAGACTTTGCGTTTTACCCAGGACAGCTAACTCCCCGGACCTTTCTCCTATTGAGAATGCGTAGGGTAAAATTGTGAATGAGTGGCATTACGACGGAGAAAGAACCGAGTAAAACTTTATAAGTCTACATACGGTATATTTGGAATTTTTAAAGCCAACGTCCCCGTGTAATAGAACATTTGGTTGGGTCTATGCAGTCACGATTACGATCTGCAACTGAAAATAATGGCGATATTACAAATATTTAAGTTGTTCTCTGATAAATGAACATTTTGTTTTAGATTTCTGTTACCATAGGTAATATACTGAAAATAACTATCCCAAATTATCTAGTACACTTTTATTCCTAACCTTATCAAGTCTTGACCCATTCCCATTAATTTTCGCTGCAAAATGAACGCCAACTTTAAGTTTTTACCACAACTTCTATTTCGTTCGAATCTATTCTAAATAACGAGAACATTTTTCATGTTGCTTATATAAAAATTAGGTAAGTAAGCTGCATTGCATTTCTTTCTGCTATAATTGCATAAACTTACTGCTTTAGTAAGTATGGCACTTACTTAACTAAAATTTGGTAGCACCTTTCGTTACCACAAGGTCCATACAGTGCCATTTCAACCGAATTTACAAATCCTTGTTCGTGTATTCAAACATGTACATCTTTCGTTGTTTTAAGCCTTCTCACTCTATGTTAGCCCCATGATTACATTTTTAAATGTATGTACGTAGAGGCAAATATAATTAGACACTAACAAAATGTTGTTTTTTGTAACTTCTAATTTCCTTCACAAAAGATAATGTATTGGTGTGATTGCACTAACAGAATGACTCTTCATGAAATCCTTAGATTTTATTTGAAGATGAAGATAATGAGCCAGAAAATATCTTCATTGAGCCTCCAGAAGCGTTAATAGTCTCGATAGTCACTGATGACTACTCGGCGGAACCGGAAATTAACCAACCTTTTACCGTATAAAAGCATACCATGATATACGTTATTAAAATACCTAAAAGATGTATTGATGTATCCTCGTCAAAGTTTAAATAATTTACATTATACTCTCCTGTGAAAGTGAGAAACTTGTTTCGCAGAATTCGTTTCAGCAAGAAAAATATGTTTTCCTTGAAAAAAAGTAGCCATGGAAAAGGCATGGGGAAAAATTAGCAGTACCGTTAAGGATCAACCCCCTATCGAAGAGGGGGGAGAGGGAAATCAATCACAAATTCCACTCCTGAATCCTGGAAGCAATGTCAACAAAATATGTAGAAAGAATCAATATATATCGAAGGAAAAAAATTCAGGCTTCAATGGGCACCGGTTTATTAGTCAGCGTTTTGAAGAAATTCTGACATGGTGAAATCGAATTATTACGAAATATCTGTCATTTGCCATAAGGCTACGAGTTAGAATAGAATTGAATTGCCAAATAAACGAATCGTTTTGATGCTAGGTTTTCACTCTCATTCATAGATATCACTAATATGAACACTTTGAATGCAAATTTTCACTCAAATCTGTGCATAGAGAATAATCGCTCCAACCACATTTATTTCATTTATTATTACCAGAGACGGGACCTTTATGACTTTTATATCTCCATTTCATGACCTTTACTCTATGACTTTCAAGACTGTTATTTTCCTGTTTCATGACGTCTATTATTTAAAATATAAATGCGGTCAATTCATGACGCTTTAACTAAAAGTATGACATTTATTTTACTGTAAATTTAACATTAATATTATGATCCGAATAGTTACTATAGGGTAAGTGGTTCAAAATAAAGTATCCCCCTCGCTTCACCTCTTACCCCTAAGCACCAGGATTTCTGTAAATATACGGATGTAAAAATGATTAATGTGCCTAAAGATGTCACTACATTATGAAACCCGGGTCTAGAAATAAATCAATTTATTGGACCATTAAAACGTGTAATTTTTATTTTCCGATAGGGATTGAGGTATTTGTATCGAAGCGTCCCGTCTGTAAATTCCTCCAATTCACCTGCTTTCGGCTCACCTTCAACCACCTACTTCACATATTTTGCTATGCTACATATACGCATTTATACTAAACTTTCATTTTCTTTATTAAGCTTTTTCCTTTCCAATACCATTCACTTAAACCTGTCTTTGAAGCGCATTTATTTCTCAACGCCATGTTAAAAAATCTGACCTTTCCCTCCAATTTCCCCGAGATGGCGCAGCGGTCGAGCAGCTACTCCTCTTCGCCATAAACACCTCACCCATGACTTTTCCCGCTTCCAACCTAAACTATAACCGCTTTACGACGCGTTTTACACAACACCTTCTCCTACCGTTTCAGATACAACTTTGACTATACTACAACCACACCCCCCTCGATTTTCCAACTCACTTGGGGGATTCTTTTCTTTAAAAAAAATAAGCTACAACTTTCACCATACTACAAATACACCTCCCTCCAATCACCAACCCACCCGCGGGATTTTTTCTTTCAATTAACAGCTACAACTTTGGCCACAGTACAACCACACCCCCCTCCAATCACCAACCCACCCGCGGGATTTTTTCTTTCAATTAACAGCTACAACTTTGGCCACAGTACAACCACACCCCCCTCCAATCACCAACCCACTCGGAGGATTTTTTCTTTAAAAACATCACTAAAACATTGACGACTCTGCAATTACACCACCCTTAAATCACCAATACACTCGGGGGATTTGTTTTCTTAAACAAAATACGCTACAACTTTAACCACAATACAACAAAACCACCCTCCAATCACCAACGCACTCGGGGGATTTTTTTTCTTTAAAAACATTACGTTACCACTTTCACCACACTACAACTACACCACTCTCCAATCACCAACCCTAAAAAAAATACGCTACAATTTTGACCACAATACTACCACACCCACCTTGAATCACAAACACACTCGTTGTTTTTCTTTAAAAATTACGCTACAACTTTCAACACACTACAACTACGCCAACCTCCAATCACCAACCTACTCGGGGGATTATTTTCTTTTAAAAATACGCTACAACATTTACGACACTACAACTACACTCCGTTCGAATCACCAAATCACTCAAGAGTTTTTTTTTTATTTAAAAAGAGTCGCTACAACTTTGACCACACTACAACTACACCAACCAACGCGGGTGATTTTTTTCCTTTTAAAAATACGCTACAACTTTGAGCACACTACACTTCACCCCCCTCCAACCACCAACCCACTCCGGGGGATTTTTTTCTTTAAAAAAATACGCAACATCATTTACGATACTACAACTACACCACCCTCCATTCACCAACCCTCTCGGGAGATTTTTTGATATATGGCCATTCTCATTAACCTCCTTATGACTATTTCCTCACTCTTCCGCATTTTTCACCGCTGAAAAATGTCAATTTCCGTCTTCACGTTTTCCCAAAACTGCATTTTGCCTTTCCTCAACATCCAGAAATGCCTTTTTCGCATTTGAAAATGCCGATTTCCAGGCCGCGCACCTAGCACCCCTGTTTCTTTCCATACGCTCGCCAACTTGTTGGGGATGTGGGGTTTGTCCATGTATTAGATGTGCAATTAGTCCGTATCCCTCTACTAGCATTTTTAAAAACATCGAAATATGGTGTCAAAATGTCTGGAAAATATCTCCATTTTCGTAATTTTCAATCTTTCATTACTCCAAAACTAAGTACCCCACGCCTTTCTTTCTTACATTTCCTAAATACTCGTTTCCTTCACTATCCTATGCCATTTATCCCTTTTCCCTCAGTTCCCTTTGTTTCTGTCCGAAAATTTTCTTCTTCACTGGACCCTTCGATACATGTACCTGGCGAGGTTCCACATACTGAAGTGATTACTACCATTTTATGACCTTTGATCCGTAAATTCGAATTTCATGACTTTTTGGCAAAAACAGGTTATTTCATGATAAAAACCTATGACTATGTTTATGACTTTTCCTTGTCTCTGGTTATTACTGTGCAGATGTTGACGGGGTGAGGCAGGCGCGAAGCCCCATCGATCTGAAGGACGAAAGGTAAGCACGGGAAAAATGTAACACGCGGCTGGCTGGGATAGTGGCTGGCTGGCTGGGATCCGGATGTGGAACACGGAAGGAGGAGAGGGATCGGGGTGGGGGTGGCGACGTGCTATTCCGCTCATGAAGGGGATGCTGAAGCAGTAGGGGGCGGCTAGGGAGACCGGAGGGGAGGAAGAGGAGGTTGAAGCGGGGGCAGAACAGATATCCCGCCGGGGGTGTTGAGCATGCGCGCCGGGCAAGAGGAAGATGGCTTCGTCGGCGGCAGATGATACAAACTTGGAGAGGCCGATTGGCTGTGCTCTCGGGTGGGGAGTGGGTTTCTGCGGAGGGGGGTTGTGGGTTTGGGTGGGGGGCGGGGGAGGGAGGCAACGGGGTACACATAAGCGCCCTCTATGAGTGGAAAGGGATCTACATCTACACAATACCCTGCAAGCGACCTCAAGGGAGTGCGTGGCAGGGGGTGAGTTATCACCAACATGAACTACACTGTACCCTAATAAAGTCAAGGAAGCTACCACTATTGGTGCATCAGAAAAAATATGCAAATACTTGGCAGGAGCTGAAATGTCACCTATATGCATGCCACCAATGTTACGGAAACTATTTGTTTTTTTTATATTTTTCAACTACAAAAATTGGCAGAGATACGGGAGTTATTCCTGAAACAAGCACGACGTGTTTTTAGTACAAGGTAGCAGAAAAGGATAGAAGCATTAGGGAGTAAATCATCTACCTAGCTTCACTACCTATCAACAATCCTAGTTAAAAGTCTTAATGGCAGCCGTCATCTTCTCTTAATGTCCAAGGGAAAAATGGCATTTTAGACCTGTCAATTCTGCAGTCTGGTTCCCTAAGTTTATTCTCGCGATCGAAGTATGTCGGGTTTGGTAAAATTGTATTAACGTCGTAAGAAACTACATTGGCTAGGAACTTACATGCTGGTGATTTTTCACCAGCATCTACTAACCTATATCCTGTTAACCGTACCCGGCGAAATGCGGTGTAACAGTATTTTTGTTAATAAAAATTAACAGATGTAGTATTGTCCACTTTATTTTACAATCACAACACGGTTTTCGGCGTATTACATCACCATAATGAGGTAAAATTTCGATTTTCATACCCTATATCCTAGATACTAGAAATGATGAAACTACGACTCGTTAATTAACACATTATAATTTATAATACATCGAGTATTAAAGTATTATAAATTTAATACACTAATTTATAACACAGCGGATAATATTTTCCTCAATTAGGTACGTATTTTTAAGAATAAAAATTATCACTTGTCGAAAAACTTTTATTTAAATCTGAAAAAAAATCTTCTACATATTGTTCGAGGCATTTTTCAGCATACGGTGTAAAAAATTAATCAAGTTAAATACTTAAAGATGTATATTTAGCTAATTAATGAGACTTTTAGTACTATAAAACAAAGTTTCTGAGTCATTCATATTGACATATATAACCGTAATGCTTATTCAAACAGCGTAAATTTTAAATAATAATAAATTTCGTATATGGTCTCTTTTTTGACTGGGGACAAGTCTCGCTCAAGCTACAATGAGGGGAACGAAAGGGAGGGAATGGGCGTGATAGGCCTTTGGCCTAAAGGGGTGAAGATGTATACGTTAGGGTTTAGAGGGGTATTGGGTAGGGAATCACTTTTATGAGGGTGGATACGGGGGGAGGTGTCGGAGGGAGTGGACGTAAGAGAAGGATTTACTGCTGACGCGCGGCCGAAGAAGGAAGACTTCACAAAGGATAAGTGACACGGTGACCCAGTGAGTTTCACTGCAAATATTCTTCTCCAAGGAAATGACGTCATAGTACGTAGCGTTAGCATCAATAAAACAGAAAAAGATTCATGGAAGAATCACGAGTTTGAGCAAGTGGAAGAAGCCAAGTACTTATGAGCCATAGTTAGCAAAGTATACAGTGGACAAATTGAAATACAGAATGGAATAAATTTAACGAATGGGAATGAGCATAATACATCGAAATAAAATGTTCCGAAAGAGAATTCTGGAGCAACGGCTGCTAGACTATCCACTCTGGATCTACGAACGGAAAGTCATGAGTGGGGAAAATATGCACTACGAAAGAGTAGCGGTATGCTAGAAAAGATTAGCCTTCAATACAGTGAAACGATAATGATGGCCGTAATAGAAACAAAACCCAAAGACAAAGTTGGGTTGCAAGGTTGCATACCCATCTCAAATTCCTTAGGTGACGAAAAAGAAGACTCGTACTCCCTTCTAACGTGAGTCCTTCCAGCAACTGCGCCACACATACGTTATAACAACGAATTTCCCCATATTCTACTCCATCGTCTGCCAACTATCGGATATTACTGACAACTAAGTTACATATTTGATTAATATATTAGGGAAAAAAGTGAGACTAAGACACTTCTCGTATATTATATCGTTGCTCAATCCACAGTAATTAAATTCCTAAAGTACACTTTATCAAATATTTTTTTTTAATTTTTAATTAAATATTAATTCAAAAGAAGTAGCGTCAACTGGAAAATTATATTCACCCAAGAGTAAAATATCGTGATCGATTAATGATGGTTGCGTTTAAGAAGATTGTTTCTGAATCCATTTTGAGATTCATCAGTACATACTGGTTATTGAGGAGTTCCTATCTAAATTGCTTATTGATATTTCTTTCTTTTCGCTTATTGGTGGATCTATGGCTTATTTCTCTCACAAATGACTAAAAGCTCTTGGGGATTCCTGTAACTACTCTAGATGATATTTTCCTTTAAAATCCAGGAACGTATTCCGAAACACTTCCTTCGCAGTGGTATTAGATATTTTATGTTTTTCAATAATTAATTTAAGACCACCGACTGACGATGCGGTACTGAGTCATTTTAGCATGAGAATCTCCATAAACTCTACTTACAATTCGTTTTAAGGATTTTCTCACCTCTGCGCTGTACCGTCATGGAGGTTACGGAGGAGGTACTGAATTTAATCGAAGGAAATACAAAGTACAAACACTTGAATGCAGAAGGTCAGCAGTTGTATAAAATGATAAGAAATATGATCAGCCGTAAAACAAGAGAGGCTAGGAAAGAATGGGTTTTTAAACCTATGTAAGGAGGTTGAAAAACATTTCTCCCATGGAAATGTTGAGGCTGCATACTTAAGTGCAAAGAGTTACTTCAAAGAACGTTTAATCGATGCTTAAATCATAAGTAGCGGGGAATTTATCATGGAAAATGAAGAAAAGCAAGAGCCTGATAAAACGTCACGACGGCAAAGCATCAAAAAGCAAAATACTAGAGTATGAAAACACTGGATGGAAATGAAAGAGGGTACGTTATAATAAGAATAGAATTTGAGGCTACAGTAATAAGAATGAGAAAGAGAAAGCCGCCAGGAATTGACGAAATTTTCTCGAAGTTCTTACGAAGTAAAAAGGAGTGAGAACCTTGAGTAAGCTATATCTAATATTCTGTGGAATTCATTCAACTTGGCAATTGACAGTGGACTTAAAAAATAATTTAATGATCCCTATCCCTAAAAATAAAAATTCGAGGGATTCGAATACCTAGGAACGATTTGACTTATGCAGACGCATCTTCGTGTCATTGCTGGTGGCGTCACAGCCTGCTTCAGTACGCTGCCACTGCCTTCGGAGGAATTGAAAAAGTAAGTCACCACATCACCCTCCAATTGCTTAAGAGGGAAGCACACTCCCTTAAACAGAACCTATGAGATTGACGACTGTGAAGACGACTACGTACAAAGCCATTATATCGAAAACGGGGAAGCAAGAAAGCATAACAGGAGAGGCAGAAGGATGAGGATGGTGAATTTTGGGAAGGGATGAGATAAATTACGAGGCTAAGATGATGTTTTTAATTTAAGGACGCCTCCTTGGACGTGTAAGAGAAGAAGGAACGGAGGGAAAAAGGGAAACTGACGAGAGAAGGAGGAAACTCAGAAGAAGATATTAAAGAATGCAGAACAAAAGGCGACAAGCGGGGAGGAGATAAAGCGGAAAAATGGAGGCTTTCGGAGTGCCTTTGTGTTTCTCCCGGCATATTCTTCAATTCACTGAGAGCTCGGCCAGTGACTGAAGAAGGACTCGTCAAGGAAATATCTCTGGTAAAAGAGAGGACGATGGATTAAATGCGACGTGAAACCAGGCTTTTTTCCGCGAGAGGAAGTGTTCAAGAAAACCACTAGCGCATCCAACAGCCTCCTCTTAATTGCGCGTTACGAATTTTAATCCACTCCGTCAAATTCCTTAAACTTCCAGTTCTCTCCTGTAACTGCGCTACACATAGTCAACACCATTTTTCCCGTGGTGAGAGAGTCTCGGGACGATACCAAGGTTCACAGGCCTAGAACGATTGATGTAAGAGCTCACTTATGGTGGTTGGAGCGATGTTTGTTTATGGATAGATGTGCGTGAAACTTTGCATAGTGCTATCATGATTGATATCTATAGTTATAAGTGAAAAAAAATTGCATCATATCGATTTGGTTATTTGGCAATTCAATTCTATTTAAACACGTAGCCTTATAGCACGAGACATATCTTTCATGATAGTTCGATTACATGTGAACAGATTTTCTTTTAAACGAAAACTAATACGTTTCCTATTGAAATATTTGTTGTTAAAAATATCAACGTGTCCAATATTCTAAAAAAAACATATTTAAATATGATTTTGCCAAAATTTTGAATACTGCGCCGAAAACTCGTCACACCATTCTTAGTTTGTAGAAAGAAATTTAAAATATAATTCTTGTATAATTTCCATTACTGCATGTATGGTGAGTTACAACTCGTAAAAAGATGCACTTCATAAAATGTGGCCCAAAAAATATTTGTGGCCTTACTTCAAAATTATTAAATCCACGATGATCGCCACTGTAAGGTAGTTTGAACAATTGAAATTCAATAAATTTGACTTCATTACTTTGAAAAAGAACTAAACATTCCAGCGATACCATAATATTGCTTGACTTACTTTTACCTTACCGCTTTACTACTTGCCAAAAATTACAAGTCGATTCCTATGGGCAGCGGGCTACAGGGACACACAGGGACCTGCCACACACCCCTGAGGTGGCTTGCAGGGTATTTTGTAGATGAATTTTTAAAATGAGGAATTTTTGGCCATAGACCACGTCAGAAATTTAATGATATTTAGTTCGTTTGCTTTCTCAACCATTAAAAAAAATAAATGCATTGCTTTTCGTAAACATTTTACAAAAGTGAAAATGAACTTCGGTTATGAAGACGTTTTCAGCGTCCGGCGTGAAAAAACATTTCTAATCCGCTATGGGCTCACATAGACACTTAACAAGGAATATCTTACACTATAATTAATTTGGCCTGTGCCTTGGGACTTGTAAGATTACCTAATTACATTGGCCTAGCAACATCTAATGACTATCTTCACAGCATATTTCACTTATCTCCCCATTAACTGCAATTATAGTTCAAGAATTTATTAGAAGAACTCCAAAAACAAACGCCTGTGACGAAACAACCTGACACAAACAACGTTCCTCAAACAACTGATAACAGGAAATATATGAGGAGAGAATGGTGTGAGAGGAAGGATTAGATCGAGAAAGTCGTGGGCGAATGTGATGGAAGAAACTCTTAAAGAATACTGGAGTCATAAGAACAAGAGATCAAGTATGAAGCAATGCATGAATGCGGCCGAAGCAAATCAGGTTTGCAAGGATAGAGTATCATGGAAGACATTATTCAAATCGAAGTAAGTTTTTTTTAGCGTTAGTCTAGCATATTCGCACTCTCTACCTTGAGAAAGATGGATCGGCTATCTATCGAAACACAGAAGTCTTTACTTGTGTCTTTCGTGTGTTCCTATATTTTTATCGGCCACCCTCTTGGCGTATGCTGTTTTTAATATCGCTCGAGTGATCCTTCAGCAAGTTGTATATATATGCATTAATCGTCCCAGTTCAAATTCAAACCTCACACGCTCCTCCGGCCACCAGGCGAGGACCAGAAAGCAGTCAGGAGAACAATGCAAGACCGAATCAGAAACCAAGGTAATGCTCTACGTTGACAAACATGCAGGAAACGAGTTGACAAAGAACCAATTATTATTATTATTACTAATGCTTTTCAAAGTCATGGATGCTAAGAGATTCAAATTAGTGCAGAAAATAAAATCATGGGAGATATTTCAAGCGAGATGCAGGAACTATATGGATAATACATATACCTATGTATCCATATACTCAACACACCCATAAATGAGTGCTGAGTACACGGATGCGTGTGTGCTCCGAGGGTACTCTGGAGAACGCTGCATAATCATGCACCTCGCAGAACTACGGAGGCATTAAAAAGCCTTTGTTACGACGCGAGACAAATGACATAATGGGAACGAGTGGGGAGGGGGGTGTGCTCCGGGGGCTGGGAGGAGGTAAAAGAGGTGGTGGTGGAAGAGGAGTTATGTGGACGGTGGGGTAGTTGGGGTGCGGCGAGATGCGGGAGTGGGTTCAACGAGAATATTCTACTCCGTGGCGCATGCTAAGGGATTAGAGAGGGATATGGGGGTGTTGACTGGGTTAGATGGTGGGTCGGGTAGGTTTGAATGGAGAAGCTGGAAGGTGGGAGGAATACCTTTTGAGCGAGATAACGGGGACAGAAAGCGGTGGGAAGAATAAATGGGCGGGAGGGAGGAAAGTGCAAGGGAGGGGGGAGGGGTAAAGGCGATTGATATGGAGATTTGGAGCTGGGACGGGTTAACCACCCTCCCAACTCCCATATGTAGACCAGGTTAAAATAGGTTGCTAGGAGAGGGTCACTGAGGGTGGGTTATAGCTGCGAGAGTGGGGTGGTTAAATGAAGATGGGATGTAGGCGTGGGGAGGGGGTAGTTTCTGCGAGGAGAAGGGATGAAGGGGGTAAAAAGGGTGGGGCTCCCACTGGTTGGATGTTAGCACTTAGAACGGAGAGAGGGTGGACTATCCGGCCAAGGGTGCAGTTAAATAAATAATGTCTCTATAAGTAACAACCGAAGCCAATTACTGCCTATTTATTGCATAGACGTACACACACATCCATGCCCTGGGAGGTGAAAATCTTGCCCAGGTGGGATTTGAACCCGCGACCTTTGATTCGGCAGGCGAGGACTATACCCTGCCGCCACCGGGGCCGCCACACCCATCCCTTTGCTGGGACCGGCGGAACAGGCGTTCCGGTCGACAAAACCTTCCAGCTAAATTATTATTCATAATCATTTGTAGTCAACCGATTAATATATGCTTGGATGGGTACAAATATATACGCCGAAGGGGATGAAGTTTTTAATAAAAATATCGTTCGACTCGACGGGGATTCTAACCCGGATCTTCCAATTTTCCAGTCTAGTGTGATAGTCAGTCACAAGTGGTAACGTACCACCGAACCATTTAGTTTAAGGCAGATCCAAATTCCAATGCCAAAGAATTCATTTCTATTCGAAATCATTTCATGGTGAATTTCATCCCCTTTTGTGCATGCCTTAGCTCTCGTGCGCACGACTGCAAATCATGTCAATAGTGCATTTTGCAATTAGTTGATAATTAATTTTTATGCAATTTTGTATACTCTTTGGCTTAAGACAAGCGCTTCTTTGCAATACCTGCTTCTTCAATTTGAGACTTTTCTGTCCCCCTTTATCAAACCCAGAAAGCATGTCCTCTTTTTTTCAACCGGCCGCTGCGATGGAAAAACAGCGACCGGTTCTCCCTCAATCACCGAAGTATCGCTGGGCTCGCCTCTAAATGGGAGGGGTGATTCTCCTATTCGTCCGAGTGTTGTAGCACCTATCTGCAAGGGGCAGACAGTAGGTAAGTGCAAAACGATATTAACCGTCGAAGCGCGTAAAAATACTACTACTGCTTGGTAAGTAGCAAGAGAAAACAAGGTACTTGGAGCATGTAACATAAACGGATAAATAATAACGGCATTTGACGGTTCAGACAGGTAATCAACGACGGTTACAGCAGGGGAAATATAATTTTTTAAATTACCACCAAAAAAGGCTCCAATGGCCTTTTACATCGGGGTAATTACATCAAACAACGGACGATCACACACAGCTATGCCGTGAGTGTTGAGAATTCACCTAGGCAGGAATCGAACCCAAGACACTAAGGTTACCAGGAAAGGATTTCACCCCGCCCTCACCGAGGCCGAGGTAGGGAGAATTTTGAGAAGAGTTTAATGTGTGAATATAACCAAGTGTCTATAAATTTGTGTGGAATATTACAAAGTTTATTTTTGACCATCTAGAGTTTAATGATTGAAGTGCCGAAGAAAATAGGAACCGAAAGGTGTTCGGATCATTGAAAACTAATTTTGTAGCCACATGTGCTCATAATCCTGAAATAATCATCCAAAGAATAGAAGGAAAGATTGAATAAAACCTATTGGACAACAAATTACGATTCAGGAAGAACAGAGGAACCAGATACGCCTTAATCTGTATTCAAATTCACACAAAAAAGGTATTGCTTGTCAACGTATAAAGCCATGTGGCATTATTTTACTTGAGAGATGGTATTAGATAGCGTGTCATTAAATAAGATGTTCAAATTATTTGAAAGAAAAGAAATTTGTCAATATGGCAAATAAATAATCTACGAATTATTTAGTAATCACGTCGCCACAATTGGAATGAAGGGGAGATTAATGTAGGTTTTCTAAGGGTTAAGGTAGGTTAACATGGAGGTGAGTAAAATTCCTCCGGATTTTTATAAGTGCAGGGGCCTGTCGACCGATAATATGTTTTTCTTCATCTCAGCATACGTCCTACCATTTTAAATCGCGTCCATAAAACCTATTCTCTCTCTTCCCCTACCCCGTTTTCCCAACATCCTCCCCTCTATCATAGCCTTAAGCAGCCTTTCGCACCTCATTATCTCCCGCAACGTCCTACTTTGCCTCTTCCTAATCTCATCCAGAATATTCTTTTCCTCACCCACCATACCAAGCGCTTCCTCGTTTGTCTTCCTTTCCTCCCACCACACCTTCTCCATTCTCCTCCACGCCCACATCTCAAACGCCAGCAGCCCATTCCCGCAATCATTTCCCAGAGTCCACGTTTCTTTGCCACTATGTCCCTTTTCTACTAGCGCACTACCACAGTAATTAAACTGTTCCACTTGCAACAGTTTGTGCCCTACTACTTTGATGACCAGTCCTTGTTTCTTAGCCCCAGTCCCAGTCCTCATTAATAGTGTATAATTAACTTACGGAAGGAAAATTAATGCTAAAATAAAGATTTTTGATAAGGATTAGACTTTCTATGGTACTTTTAACGGATACCTGAGAAAACAGTCATAAAAGCCAAAGAAAGAGGAATCTGAAGAATTTTGGTGAATGGAGATTATATCCACGTGCATCGTTTTGCCAGTGACATCGTAGCTATAGCAGAGAAGCTAGAGGACCTTTAAGTATCCATTTAGAGTGGAAAGCCCTTTGGGGATTCCCCCAAGATTCGCGGTAGAATACCCGTAAGGTCAAATCTTTCTACGCGTAGACGACTTTTAAATAGGCTTGTCGATAGTTAGAGTAGCTAATTAGCTAATTGGCTCTCTAATGTTTGTATCCTTATCCTCTACGTCGTACTCACAGCGTAGTCTTGCATGTTTCCTGTATAACATTTGCATCTCCGAGGATTTATATAGTCGCAAAAACATTAAATCAAATTGGTACGGAGGCTTCCGTAGTCCGCCCAAATGGACCAACGCGGCCTTAACCCGGAAAATACTTTTCCAATTAATTCAAATTACAGAAAGAAGAAAGTTTCAAATCTTAAAAAACCACACTGTGGATAAATACGATTTGAAACGTTCTTCTTTCTGTGATTATGAAAGAGTTCTACTAAGTCAAGCCTGAAACTATTCGCTTAATTAAATCAAATGTCACCTTCCCTAATATTGGTAGTATACCTATTGTGAAGTACACCTTTGTAAAAATTCACATGCTGATAAATATTTTCAGGTTTTTACTAATGCATCAATAGTCATAGTTGCATCAACTTAACGGCCTGCCACGTTGCAAACACCGGTTCCCGATCAGTCACCGAAGTTAAGCATCGAAGTTGGGCTCGGCTCAAGTTTGAAGGGGTGATCCTTGGATTCGTCCGAGTGCTGTTGCCCCTGCCTGCACGTGGCAGACAATATGAGCGAAATGATCTTAGCCGTAGAAGCACGTAAAACAAAACTACTACTACTACTACTACATTAACTTTAGCAGGGTATATTGCAATGCATGTTGGACGTAAGAGATAACTCACCCCCTACGACACACCCTTGATGTGGCCTGCTGGGTATTATGTAGATATAGTCTACCTAGGCAAAGTAGTTTCATATACAATTTCTATCGAAACTATGATGATCCTATTTGTCTCCAAATAAATTACATTTTATAACCTTACCTCGCGCAATCTTTATACTTTATCTGGTACTTATAATAATTTTCCACTACTGTTGCGTAGGTATTGGTTGTGAGGAAAGGGGGATCGGTTGAAGATGAGACGATGCAGGAGAGAGAATACGAAGTTACGACGTGAGAACCTTTGAGTCTACAAGCTCCACAGTTTTCTCGCGCTGAAAGGAGCATTATGAAACGCCCAAAGTTTAGAAATCCCCCCCCCCCAAATCCTTCGACATTGTTGGCGTTTCAATCAAGGTCCCAACAATGCAAGCCGTTAAAAGCGGTGGTCTCTTCTTTTTTCCTCCGTCTTCAGCGGTTCCCCACCGTCACTCGAATCCTTTTCACCCTTCCCCAAGGAGAGAGAAAAAACACAAACGAGAAAACTTATGTTTTTAACTCCGTGCTGACTGCTGAGTCCTCACCGCAATGAATTCCCCACCTTCCACAAACAACCGTACTTACCCAGTAAAATAGGAAGAAGATGAAACTATTTCAAAAGAGCTGTGCAGACCATATTTGAGAGATGAGTTATCTACATCTACGTATTTTCCTCAAAGGTGTGTGATAGAGGATGAAATTTCATAGAAGCACGCGCTTCACTACAATCTGCGAAAGGTTTTTTTTTTCGAAACTTCGTGAGTTTATGGATGAAGATTGTTACTAATAGTCAGTATGTGGATTAAAAAATCTCAATACAGCAAACTGATTTATTGCACCTATTTGTATTGTAACCTACTGCACATAATTGTGAAGTCTTCATGAAAGGTGTTATGGCCTCTAATCGATCGTGGAACAAATTAAATATTTCATCTTTTTGTTTGCCTGCTTTATTCTCTAATTTATTATTAGGCCATAATAAGTCGGGGTAAAAATATTTTTTCAACATCGCCATAAGAGAAATCGGCTTCCAACTTTAAAACTTCCAAAGGTACTCAATGAAAGTCCGGATAGAATGGAAAGACCTACATGAACATCAAAGTAGAGAAAATTTCAGCCTAATGGGTTGGTGTTAAGTTTCATTTTCTCAATGACAAACTAAAGGCATTTTCGCAAAAGCTACATTATGATTGGATAAAAACTTTCCTCGGAGTCTATATTAGTTGGTTAAATTGCTGTGTAAAGCGTTTTATTGTTGTATCACCAGTATTAAATTAAGACCTGACCACTTCTATCTAAAGACGCTGCCTGTAGCGGGGGAGAAACTGAAAATGAAACACGCGTTATGAAAATTGGCACACGCAACTGCTCCGGAAAACCTCACTCCAATATTGAATTAAGTTACGGGACGTCTAGTATGCTTACTTTACAATTTCTAATATCTCCATGGCAGTGATTCTCAAACTTTTTCTTGATAAACTCCCCCATTTAACCATAATTCAGCATAGTATTCCCAATATAAATTGTTTAACAATAATTCAATTTAGCAAATGAAAATAATGCGCATGTTAAAGTATCAATTTAATCCGTCGCATTCAATAAACTTTTTAAACTGAAATTTTACATACTTAATATGATACTCAGAACATCACATTTTGCTAAATATTGGTCCCAATGCCCCCGTAAACCTGCCTAAATTCCCCAATTCCCTACTGGTTGAAAATCCTTCCTCAACAAATATACCTAACATAAATGTGTGTGCCCAATTCATTAACTCACGAAGGTCCTAACAAATTCCGTGCCACTATAAAATGTTATGTATACCTTGATTAAAATACACCCCCATTCCATGCATGCAACAATTGAGGTGGTTGACTGAGTGCTATGCAAATGTTGATAACGAGACTAGTCACCCCTAAAACGAAAAAAGGAGGAGAATTACGTTCACGGAAAATTCGTTCAGTAATATTCCTTGTGTAAGAATGCTTGAAGCAATGCAGCAAGAAGTATGGCGGAGAGACTATGCCCACATCTGTGTTGTACAAGCCGCCACAAATTCTACAGGGAGGGTGTTCCGTCGAATTTCTTTTAATGTTTATTCTCAAAAGCAGGGGTCTTCGACCGGCAAAAAAGGGTTCCCATCGCCGCGCGGCCAGCTTGGGATTTCCAAGCGTAATGACCAGGGGTTTTCCGGCCCTGCAGACAAAGAAGGTGAAGGACCAGGCCATGAAAGAGGCCGTACATGGAGATTTATTGCTCTCCCCGCCCCCGCTCCTCCTCTGGAAAGGGTTTTCCCTGTCACCAGATGCAAGGGGGAGGAGGCGCTTTGCTTGGCGTGGACACTGGACACAGAGCGTCAGTCGTCGCTCAACTCTTGCCGTGTGCTCATCACTCGACTAGTAAACTTACCAAAAAATAAAAAAAACCGATCTGGTGTTAATTATTAAAAAGCAAGAACAAGTCTACTCAGATTAAGTTCCGGTTCGACGGGGTCTCCAGCGCCGACCAAACAACCGCGATATTTACGACCTCGACGGCACGCGCGCGCAAACAAATAATTATCGACCCCATTTACAGAGGGTTAGTTACAACACCAGCCAAGAATGAGGGAGGGAGTAGAGAATTACATTGTTATTTCTTCCGCACCCGATAACAAAAAAGGTATGAACTGTCATTAACATTTTAAAAAGGTAAAGGATAGGTAGTGAGGTTAAATATTTATTTTTGCTCTAAAACACATTTGTCTTAATTTTCTCAGTAGCGCCACCAGCATGTATCACTGTACTGCTTCCTGTATAACTCGAGTATCTCATACGCAGTGCGTTCCATCTACATCTACATAATACCCTGCAATCCACCTTATGGCTATGTAGCAGGGAGTGAGTTTTTGTAGTTTAGTTTTATTTTTTTCCGAGTTTATTTTCTGACGATGTGAATACATTTTACGAAACCCAGCATTCCACGGTTGGTCAGATCATGACAATAAATTTATAGACATGAACTGCCGAAAGAACAGCTTTAAATATAGTTTTTTTTCCGCGAACGATAAGAGCCATCACTGCTTCCAGTGATACCTTTAACTAGGTTCTTCGATAGGTAGCGTAGCTAATCAGTTAATTTGTCCCTTCAATGCTTGTATCCTTATCTGCTACCTTGTAGTAAAAGCACGCCGTGCATATTTCCGGTATAACTAATGTATCTGCCCATTTATGTAGTTACAGAATACATTAACGTAAATAGTTTATCTAGCATTGGTGACATATCTATAGTGTAGTGCACGTAGGTGAAATTTCACCTCCAGAAAAGCATTTGAATATTTTTGCTTATGCACTAAAAGTCGTATCTTCGTTAACTCTATTAAGGTACAGTGTAGTTCATGTTGGTGATAACTCACCCCCTACCACACACCCTTTAGGTGGCTTGCAGGGTATTATATAGATCAGCGTCTCGCTCAGTTTTAGTTGAAATCATTAATGCCTTCTTTAATTGTATTTAATTCAACTTTGTAGAACTGTTTCATATTTATTATGTATGTGGAAAAACTATGTATGGTTTTATTCTAAAGTCATTAACGGTGCTTGATAAGAAGGAATTTTGTACATACATATCCATTTGAGATATTTTGCCATATTTTGCATCTTTTGTCATTCCAAGAGATGTGATAATAACCTGTCGTGCTACCCTGAAACTCGAGGGGTCTAAAATTTTAGTTTTCTTAACCTACAGCGTGCTCCTTAGCCTCATCATACGTTCATTTTCTCCGCATGCATAATTCGTTGAATGGATAAGGTAGCAGGAACTGGAATTCCGTCATCAATTCTATCGAGGCAATTTTATTACTTTTTCGCTCATCATAAAACGTATAAATCAACAAATATAAAATCGATAGAGCCGGAATGCACGAAGAGTGAGCTCATTTGAGCGTTGAAGCTGAGACAGTTAAGTGTTATTACAAAGCTGGTATAAGTTTCCCGCATTTTCCCACTTGAGTGAAATTCACAGTGAAATAAATCACTCGCCTGAACTGGGATACGAACCCAGACCGCTCGATTTTGCTGCGAGTACTCTAACAATTCAAACTACCCAGGTTATTTTACTATTTCACTGTGAATCTTACGGAGGAGCGAGTTGTCCTCACAGTCGCCGTTTATACAATGCCATGGAGTACTGGTGCGCGTGCACAAAAATGTATACTTGGACAAATTCAAAGAACTGCGGAAACGGCCATACTTAAATTTCGGGCCCTTTGGTGTCCACAATAGCATTTTCGATGGCGTAAAATTGATCGTGATATGCATTAAATTTTGTGCTATTCTCTCCGCAGTTGTAAACAGTTATCGGATAAAAATGTTATATATTCTAATGGATTTGTGTAATTTATTTCGTCTCACCTATAAACATTAACCAGCTCCTTCAAAAGAGGAAGCTATAAACGCAGTATACCCATATGAATTCATTAATTTTTTCACTACTTTTTAACACGTAAGAAGAGGAATGCTTGGCTGCCAAGAAAATATCTGGAAACTCGTCATATTCAAGTCATTGTTTTCCATTCTGTAAAGTATATTTTCCATTGAAAAAAGTAACGAAGTCCAATGACACCATATTCATTCAAGCACGTACTCTCATTTTTTTTAGTGCGTCTATTATTTATCATCTAAATTCCTACCTTACACGATCATATTTGTCTTTTTCACTTACACATAATTGTAAAAATTTTCTCAAGTAATAAAAAATAACTATCAAGGTTGAGCAATGAAACATCGACCTATATGGACAAGGTAAACTATGTAAACATGGAATGTAAACAACGGTTGTTAATTTAGTTCATATCGAGCCTTACAAGAGAAATTTCCACGAGAAAACTTTGCATTTCCATGAATATTTGGCTATTAACTAAGGTAAGTACAATATTTTTCTCAAGTTTACGCAAGATTTTCCAATTTTCAGTTTGTGCATGACCGGTTGCGTCAGCTCAATAAATACTTTTTATGCAAAACTGAGTCTCTTCATTGACTTGACCAATCTGTTGGAATTTATTTCTTTCGGCACTACGCAAAATATAACTTCACGAGTCGTCAAATTCTCCGCTACTGGTACATACCTCCGTACAAACATTTTGCGCAAAATAATGGCTTCATCGGCTTAAAGTTAATAGTGATCCGCGGTCAAACGTGCAGGAATCCTAATTCAACCACAATTTTTTGGTTGGAATTCATATTTTGATTAATTTTCTTGCTTTCATGCAGTCAGTATTCATGGAGTTTCCAGCGTATGGAGCAAGAAACACACGTGGCCTCTAAATGAGTACTATTATCCAAGGTCATCTGCTAATAAGAAACCTAATTCAGAACATATTGAGAATCACATTTGCCTGTTTGAGGTTTTGCCAGTTTTCAAGGATCATATGCGTCCAAGATTCTCAAATGAACACCTTAATGTGTTCAATGCCTCAGACACATAATTTTAAACGCTGAGAATTTGAAAATGAAAATATTGTTCATCTCCGTTTATTTCAAGACGTTAAATCGTCAAGTAAATACAGAGTATATACCTATATTTACATAGTACCCAGCTGGCCACCTCAAGGATAGTTCTCAAGGATAGTCCAGAGGGTATTTCTGGATGGCTTTAGTTCAGATGTAATGAAAGTAACATCAGGTGTACCCAAGGGAAATGTCATCGGTCCCTTATTATTCCTTTTGTATATTAATGACATCACTACCGCTGTTACGAGCAAAATTCGCCTCTTCGCAGATGACACAGTGTTGTACAGGGATCTAAGCAATGAGTCTGACAAGATTGCGTTACAAAATGACCTAGATCCTATAAATGAATGGTGCAATACTTGGCAGTTAGAATTGAATTTTAGAAAGTGCGTTGTTATGATTTTTTGGAAAAAGAATAACTCGGTCAACGAAACGTACACAATTAATCAAATAGACTTATCAAATGTAGGGTCAGTTAAATACTTAGGTGCGGCCCTTACTCAGGACCTGCCTTGGAAGAAACGCGTCCGGGAAATCTGCGGACAGGCTAGTCGCAAATTGGGATTTATCAAAAGAATATTAGGAAAATGCGACGAGAAGTTTAAAGAGCGATGTTATTTCTCACTCGTGCGACCTCACTTAGAGTTTGCCGCTAGCATACATCTACATCTACGATGTACCGTGCAAGCCACCACTAGGGTGTGTGGCACAGGGTGTTTCCACACCAGGCACGCAGCACTCGTCCCAGAACAAATCAGAACCTCGCACGCTCCCCCTGGTGCTAGGCGTAGGCCAAAAGCTGTCAGTGCGCAGACCAACCGGAAACGGAGTGATACGTGAATGAACATACAAACATGCAGAGCAATGCTATAGACACATCTAGTGCTTAATATTACTGATACTGTTAATTTATGAATACTTCGAGATGCTTCATACAAAGAACAAAATAAAATAATGCCGGAGAAATCGACCGGTGTGAAGAGTTAGTAATGATGTGCACAAGTGAAAATTCTAGTCTACCTATTGAGGGTGGGATTTTCATATGATTGATCTTTCGCAACTATTATGATCCTTTATTTTACGTGGGAAAAATTACATTTTGAATCTATCGGTTCGGCAGTCAATTTCCTTTATTTTATTCCTGTGATCACTTCTACCGTAGTACGTTGGCTCTAGAAGTATATGTTGAACGTCCGGCAAAAAACTGTTTGCTCCGAGTTTTCGCAAAAGATTTGACCTGTTAGGGTTACGAAGTAAGACTACGTCCTTACGAAGTAAGACTAATCTCTGAAATAGATCGAATACAGCGGAGAGCAGCAAGATTTGTGAAAAGTTCTTACGATATACTTAGCAGTGTTACCGAATTGTTAAAGGAATTGGGGTGGGAATCTCTAACTGATCGAAGGGAGAAATACAGGTCAAATCTTTTGAGCAAGTTTGGAGTAGACAGTTTATTGCCGGACCGTAGTAGAATGTTAGTAATCGAAACGGGGCCTAAGCGGTTGGCACACCATTTTCCGTGTTAGATAACATTAGAGCTTTACTCTTTTGGCATTGGCCACCAAATTACAATGTTATCAATCCAGGCGAGCCACTATCTTTTTCTTAGCTTGATTCAGCTATCATACGATAGATATATGTTGATAACGTATGAGATTAGAGGCTTCAGATTATCTAAGCTAGTCTCAGTTTGGCGTTCCTGGAGAACGGTTACCCCCATTCGCTCTTGGCATTGGAATTGTGTTTACCATGGAGGGTGAGTAAACTACAATTTATTTTCATTTCATACATTCAAGTAAGCCAAAGCTGATACAACGATCAATTCGTTGACATTTTTGGCATTGATTTAGCCAGCATGTATCACAGACGACAAGAATTAACTATCGAAGAAATATCGAACTAGGACGATTGCAGCGAATACCGACGATATGAATTCAAGGCCATCACAGTAACTGTCAGTATCACAAACCCTCCACAACTACTAAGGCGGAAATCACTATGAGACAGATGTTTAAAATTTGGAAAAACGTTGATACCAAGTAGCTGATCTTTTTCTGACAGCGTAAAAAAATAAGTTTTCCGCACCTCGTATGTCCATTCTATCATTTAAGAAACGCAGCAGAGATTTGAGATCCTTCAGCAAAGATCAGTCAGATACACAAAAGGTTGTTACGATGATTTCGTCATTGTTGCATGCCTGCTTCAACAACTAGAATGATAATCGCTATCAGACCATTAGTTAAATTAAGAATATATCCCTCGAGCAAGTTCCAAGCGGATCTATTTACTGACGATGCCAAAAACATAAACAAAACCCGATAAACTATTGCAGATTTAATCATAAGAATAAAACAAGGGAAATGAACTGCTAAAAAAATAGTTTAAAATGTCATATATCCTCCGAACGATAAGAAACCACAAGGGCTGCCACTGATATGTATATCGATTAGGTATTATTAATTAGGTATATCGATTGGTAGAGTAGCATGTTCTTTTATTTACCCTCTACTGCTTTTTTCCTTACTTTGCTAAGAAGTTATAACAGTATATATCGCTTGCTTTCTCCATAACTGTTGCATCTTTATAAATTTGTAAATCACACGGTTTAGCTTTAAATTTTTCGATAACGAGATTATTTTCATAAGAATAGGAGTAGAAAAAATTTATTTTTTCTATTTGTTAGGGCTTACATGGGAGAAGGGACTTCTAAAGTATCAATCTCGCCCCAATAATTTGAATTTGACACCAACCGTAAACCAGCTTAAAATCTTAAATGTTTAGTTTTTTCCAGCATTTCGCGAGTGTATGATTATTGCATTTGAACATTTATTTCCTCTAATTATCTTTCCGGCGGCGTTCTCAACGGAATGTTCGCAACAGGAGGTTAATGAAAATTCTGCTAATTTTTAAGTTCCATTCCACGAGTAGTATCAAATTTATCGATATAAAATCCAACAGAATCCTATCTCCCCCCGAATGAAGTACTCCAGGTAACGAATCGTCCGTCGATTATTAGCATTTTAATTTAATGCTAGTGTTGCATTAGGCCGACGGCGGCGCTTATATTTAAAAAAATGATCCGACTTAAGAATTCGTGGCCTCAAAATGTGCGAATCGGTGAGAAAAAAAAATATATAAAGCCCCACGTTCGTGCGACGACGGTAGGCCGTGCCTGAGGCGCCCAAAGGGCCTGAATGCAGTTATTTTTAATGTTGAGGTTTTCGACCCGGTAAATCGTTTTATAAGGTAAACATGGCATTTTAGAGCCCTTTGGTTCTTCAGCGCCCCCCTTACCGAGAATGTTATGCATCAAAGTCCGCCGCTCTACCTCCGAGGGTCCGGTGTCGAATACAGCAAGTCCCAGCGATTCCTCACTCAGGTGCGCATGACCGAGAATTCGCCGAATGTTCCGTATTAAAGCCGTTTTACACGGCGAATGATCTTGCGAATGATCATTCGCATGACGATAATGCCTCGTGTAATACGGAATAATCGGCGAATTCTTGGTCATGCTCATGATCATGCGATCAAAATTAGAGCATGTTCTATAGAATTTAAGGTTTTCCTGGCGAATTATATAAGTGAAGGTTTCACTCCGGGTAAGATTATTGAAATTGATCAACGTTTCGATGGTTGACTCAGCCATCGTAATCAGGATAATGAGTCGAGCGAGGATGCTGGCGGTTATATATGATGTATTATTCAGTCACATGAATAGCAAACATCCCAGTATTCAATTTACCATGGAGTTGGAGGACAATAAACGTTTACCTTTCTTGGATATTCTGGTTGAAAGAAAAGGAGATGGAAGTTTGGGTCATGCAGTACACCGAAAACCAACACACACCGAAATATACCTCAATGGGAGGTGCCATCAACATCCGGAGCAGAAAAGGTGTGTTCTCACTATGCTTTTCCATCGAGCGAAAACCATTGCGGACTTCAACAGCCTTCAGACGGAGTTAATACTCCTAAAAGACACCTTCCACGCGAATGGCTATAGCCTACGGGAAATTAATTTGGCCTTAAAAAGAACGTTCACCGCCAATGGAGCGGAGATGTTGGAAGAGAAAGAAAAACCCATCGCTAAGGCTTGTCTTCCTTATATATCATCTATATATAACAAGATATCGAGGATATTAAAACGACACAGAGTGGAAACGATACATATACCGCCTGCTAAACTCAAAAATTTCCAGGTCACCTCTAAGGAAAACCTCAGCCTGAAAACAACAGGGGTATACCGCATACCATGCGAGTGTGGTAGGGCGTATATTGGCAAGACAGGAAGGACCATCGAGAAAATAATCAAAGAGCATTAAAGAAGTATTAGACTTTTCCAACCGGAAAAGTCTGCATTAGCAGAGCATAGCCTTGACCGAGGACATCGTGTCGATTTCCCAAATTCTACAGTACTTTCCCGGGCGTCCAAATATTGAGAAAGAATAACGAAAGAAGCGATATTGATACAGATGGAGCAAAATAACATAAATAGAGACAACGGCTTCGGCTTAAGTCGGACTTGGCGCCCAGTAATTGACGAAATTCAAAGAACGCGTAAAGGCTCCCACAACAATGGGGCATCTGTGACTATATATAACCGCCAGCATCCTCGCTCGACTCACTATCCTGATGACGATGGCTGAGTCAACCATCGAAACGTTGATGTATTTAGATAATCTTACCCGGTGTGAAACACGAGAAACCTTCACTTATAGAATATGTTCTATTTTTGATGTCATGATCCCGTGAATGATCGCATAAAACGAGTGCAGTTCGTCCATCTTGGTTGTTTTGATATTGAATTCACCTCACTTCGCTAAAGCAAACTCACAATAACATGTAATGAAGGCAGGGAAAGCCATATGAATGTATTTGGAAATAAATATCTCTGTAGGCAGGATGCAATGCACACACTTTGGCAGATGTGAAATGGTCATTTGGTTAAAACTATCTTGGAGGTTTTGCAATATGAAAACATCGAAATCTCATAGGATTAACCTAAATTGATCTGACCAGACCTTGAAATGTTTATTCAGGGCTGCAGTTCAACGAGTACAACATATCTGGCCCTATTTTGACTACAGGGTGGACGGCAGAAAAATGTTCGTAGTGATATCAACTATATTTACACTACAGCTATCATCAAAGTTTTAGGCAAAAGACTATGGGAGATACTGCTAAATGCAGAACTAGTGCTATGATCTCTCTTTGGACCTCCCACACAGAACATTTCCGTTTTAAAACGTTTTTTTCTTAGTCTCAAAACTGTCAAAAACGGTTTTTTGACAGTTTCAAGACAAAAAAAACGTTTTAAACGGAAATGTGCTGTGTGGGCTATTTATTGAAATAATCATAGGTGCTTGTATTCACAGTATATCATTCATTCCTCACCGCCGATTGAATATATCAGGTATATATTTGTAAAAATGCTCGACAATTGACAATGCATCTATGGAAGTGTGAGTAGCGTGCCCGACTCCCATTGTTAAATGCGAGTGGCGGCAGCCGCAACGAATCACCTGAGTAGGAAACATTTTAGATCGTTTTCCTACGTTCCTTTGCAAATATTTTTTAACATATCATTATAAATTCATAATCCAAAGTACTGCGTTTTTTCAACACGTTTGAAAACTTAAAACATTTCGTCCGGATCGTAATCACCACATGTCATTTTATATAGCAATAATTTCATTTTGATGTCACCGTGATATTAATATCGGGTGACCATCTTCGTTGTTTTGATAGAGAGTTCACTTCAATTCGCATAATTAAACACTTACTATAAAATACATATGGAAACCATAGCCAAATCTCATTGCAAATGATTAAAAGAACACTGTAGGCAGTACGCAATGCATACGTTTTGGCTGGTGTTAAATTGGCCTATAACTATCGTGGATGTTTTGTGAGACAAAATTGTGGCTGCCGCAAAGCCGTTTTACGCGGTACGTTTGTTTGTACAAACTGGTACAAACTATTCCGTGAACTCTTGCATGAGGCAAAATGTATCGTATTAAACGGCAAATTGTATGAACGCATGTGCGAATGTCTCAATCCCTGAACGGAAAATAGAATCTGTTCTAATTTCGTTGAGACAAACGTACAAACTCACGTACATACGTTTGTACAAAATCTTTCATCGTGTAAAACGGCCTTAATAAACACTACAGCAGCGGTCGCTAAAATTGTCTCATCACGGTCCGTCGTCTATAACATAACGTCACTAACTAAACTTTTGCAGTTACTCAGTGTTTAAGTGAATAATTTAAACGAATATCTAAACCTAATAATAATATAAACAAATATCCAAGTAGGTATTTATAATATTCATGATCTAAACAAAACTCCGTTTGCTCCGTCTGTCGAAACAGCTATGTTGGTCGGAAATCTCCTGTAATTGATATATATAAACGATAGATCTACCACTGCGCCATCAGTCTGCGCAGAAAATTCACTGAATTAATTCCCCGTGTAGAACGGGAACTTTTCAGTTTCATTCAGATCATTGAAATTAATTCGCGAATTAATGCTCGAATGATCATTCGCCGTGTAAAACAGCATTTACACGAGGCATTAACGTCATGCGGATGATCATTCGAATGATCATTCGCCGTGTAAAACGGCCTTAACGAGGGAGAAGTAGCTGATTTCCCTAACTTTATCGTCGCACTTGCCAAGTACTCTTTTAACAAATCCCAATTTACGATTAGTTAACCGGTAATTTCTCGAAAGTGTTTACTCCACGAGAGATCATTAGTCAGTTTAACTCCGAGGTATTTAACGGATTCTACAGTCTCTAATTTGCTGTTGTTTATGTAATAGCTGTTACAAGGAGCGTTTTTCCGTGTCCAAAAATTCATAACAACGCATTTTTTCAGGTTTAATTCTAGCTGCCACGCATCGCACTACTCCTGTATTGCCTCGAGGTCCTTAGTTAGCGCTTGCTTATCATTAAAGCTACGAATTTCTCTATACACCACTGCGTCCACTGCAAATAATCTAAGCTTACTTGTGCAAAAGGAACAGAAGTGGGCCTATGATACTTCCCTGTGCGACATCCCATGTGATTTTTACTTCATTAGAGATAGCGCTATCTTATACAACCCTTTGCACGCGATTGCTTAAGAATTCTCTAATCCAGGAAATTATGTCGTCCTCTAACCCGTAGGGTTTTAATTTCTTTTTAATAAACTTAATATTTGTTTTACTTTTACGGATGCATGCTCATTAGGACTCAACCTGAGCGGAAGCGAAGCAAATAAACGTGGAAGCCCTTCAAAATCCAAACGGAGATGTGACGACGAGACTGCAACAAAGCTGAGGATGAAATCGCGTAAATTAGAGGCTTACTCCCAGGTTAATCTCGAGACAGTACCGTGTTGCTCCAAGATGGCAGAGACTCATCCGGAAGTCAAGCGTGAAGAAGTCCAGCAGAACACCGTGGGCCATCCTGAAGCACACCAAGAGACTGTATCACGGTATGTGAGTGATTAATACTAAGTTGAATGTGATGTGTCCCAAAGTATTTTGGTCCTGCGCGGACTCCAAATTGAATGCTTTCGCTAATTCTCTGACAAAGCTTTGGATTGGTATTCGTCAAATCTAAGTTGAAATCTGCAGATAATACGATTTTTTGTGACTGGTAGGCCACACCTACTGAGCACCCCTGTTCTTGCTTCTCCTTCGCCCGCAAGCATTTATGGATATGCCTCCCGCATTTCATTTTAACTTCCTTGCTTGGTACACATACCCATTGGTTAACTGTTGGCTCTCTCAGGACAAACAAAATCTTCAAATGCCCACACTGTGCTGCTCCTCTTTTCAATGAAGAGAATAGGACGAAGTCAAGGTCAAGGTCGTGTTCAAGGGAATCTACATCTACAAAATACCCTGCAATCTCAGGGGTGTGTGGCAGGGGGTGAGTAATCACCAACATGCATTACACTATACCCTAGAGTTAGTGTAACTACGACTGATTATGCATTAGTATAAATCGCTAATGCTTGTCACTAGGCGAAGCCTCACAAGCATGCACTACTACACTACAGATGTCATCACAATGGAGAGATACCGTCAATATACTTGCATTATAAAACTACACAGATGGAATGGCGTTGTCAATGCCATCCCAACTCCGAAAGTTCTTTTCTACTCCAAAGAACATTCCCTGGAAAATTTTCTGGTCCTCCAATAACCTTTTTGTATCTTTGGCTTAGGGCGTAGGCAAAAAAAATTCAAAACCCATTTGATGGTAGTGAAGGCTGCTTGGGTGCGCCACTGGGTAATCTCCTAGATTGGCTGCCGACGTTTCAGGGTACGAGTCGTACTCCATCCACAGGGCTGAATGTCGTGTCTCAGAAAGTAGCCGCCTTATATAGCGGTGTCGAGGCCTCAAGTTCCCTCTGATTGCTCCTTGGTTTTAGCCAATCGGATTCTTCGCAGGACGGGTTTCCAGGTGTTGCTGAGGGAGTAACCGCCATCTCTAATGATGTTATTGTCCACTAGCCGGATCTCTATGGCCTCATTCGTAATCCTTTCCCAGTATTTCTTCTCTCGAGAGATGATCTTCACATCTTCCCAATGGATAGAATGGTTTTCGTTGATGCTGTGTTCGGCCACCGCAGATTTTTCAGGTTGACATAGCCTAAAATGCCTTAGATGTTCCTTAATTCTCGTGGCAATTGTCCAACCAGTTTCCCCCAAGTAAACATCTCCGCATTCACAGGAAATCTGGTATATTCCGGGAGTCCCGAGGCCACAGGGATCCTTCGCTCTAACTAGTTGGTCCCAAAGCTTGGTACATGGCCGGAAGAAGGATTCAATTCCGTGTCTCTTCAAAATTCTAGAGATTTTGCCGGAAACCGTAGACACGTATGGTATTCCCGCCCTTGCTACTGGGTCCAGGGGTTCTTTATCCTCCAGGTACCTTTTCCGTCGCTGAAGGCCCTTTTCAGGGCCCAAGATATCTCCTTGCTGTAGCCATTCAGGAGGAAGGTTTTTTTGAGATGATTAATCTCCTGTGCTAGGCTCTCAGAGTCGGATATGGCCCTCGCTCGGTGGAATAGCGTGGCTAAAACCGATCTCCTTTGGGAGGGAGGATGATGACTGCGTCCATTAAGGTAAAGGTCGGCGTGCGTATGTTTCCGGTAGACGCTGTGTCCCAGTCTACCATCTTTCCGGCGGTGGATCAGCATGTCGAGGAAAGGTAACCGACCATTTTTCTCTATCTCCATTGTGAAGAGAATGTTGTGGTGCTGGCTGTTCATATAGTCTAGGAAGTGCTGTAGTTGGTCCAATCCATGTGGCCAAATGATGAAGGTATCGTCCATATAGCGGAAAAAAACACTTCGGCCGAAGTGGAGCCGAAAAAAGTGCTTTTTCCTCAAAATCTTCCATGTAGAAGTTCGCGATCACAGGAGACAGCGGAGATCCCATGGCGACCCCATCTCGTTGTTCAAAAAACTGACCGTCGTACTTAAAGTAGGTAGATGTCAAAACGTGGTGAAATAGATTCACCGTGTCCTTGTCAAATTTGGCTTCCAGGGGCCTCAATGTATCCATAAGCGGGACACGAGTGAAAAGTGACACGACGTCAAAGCTGACCATGATGTCAGTTTCCTCCAAGCGGATGTCGGCAAGAGTTTCCACAAATTCAAATGAATTCTTGATGTGGTGCCCGCAGTGACCGACGTATTGGGATAAAACTCATGCCAAAAATTTAGCCAATTGTTAGGTGGGGGATCTAATGGCACTCACGATTGACCTCAAAGGCACATCCTCCTTGTGAATTTTTGGCAGCCCGTAGAGCCTGGGAGGAGCCGGTGCTGGGGGGCGTAGGCTCCTAGTGACCTCCTCTGAGAGACCTGATTTCTTGATCAGGGCGAGTGTCTTCCTGGTGATGGCATCAGTAGAGTCACGAGGCAACTTCCGGTATGCTTGATCCTGAAGGATATCTGTGATTTTCCGTCGGTAATCCTCGGTATTCATGAGAACAGTGCCGTTCCCTTTGTCCGCTGGCAGGATAGTCACCTCTTGGTCATTTCGTAGAGCTCTTAAGGCTGAGCGCTGGTGATGCTAGGCTTTGGAGGAACGGCCCTTTTTAGGTGCATGGCTACTTCCGCTCTCACTTCTTCAGCTAGACCTCCGGGAAGCTTGCGAATCGCCGGGTCTAATCCACCAATGAAATCACGGTAGGGTATGGCTCTGGGTGCCGGAGCGAAGTTAAGTCCTTTCGAGAGAACAGTCAGTGTCGGGTCATCGAGTGTTCTGTTGGATAGGTTAATCACCACCCGTTTGGAATCAGGTGCGGAAATGAACTTCTTGGTGGATGGTAGTCTACTGTACTTCTTTTCTGTCTCTCGGTGTCTTTAATTAGAAGTAAATCCCCCATGGCTTCCGTTGCTCGATCTGCGTATTCCCAATCAAACGGCGAGAGGAAGGACGAGAGGCATAGGTGGATTTTAAGCAGCTTCCTGGCGTTGAGCCGGTGGAGCACCCGAGCAGCCTTCACTACCAGCATACGCCGGGAAAGCATCAGATCTCTTCTGATGGTGTTGTTTGATTAATTAAAATTCAAAGCAGGGTATATCACTGAGTATTTGAACTGAGTTGGACAGACAAGGTCAACAATACGGTTTGCCACATCGAGGATCCGAAAAAAGGTAGAAGATAGCCCAGGGACTCAATCTCTGTCCTCAAGAAGTTGACGCCGTATTGCGCTATTTGCACCTCCTCAACTGCATTATTGCATGACCTCCACAGCCTTCATGATCACGCCTCGGATACTGCCCACTTGGTATTTTGGCCAACCTCCAGACGAGTGGACACTGTCCACTCGTCTGGAGGACGAGTGGACAGTGCTGGAAGACGCCCTGACGGCCAAAGAAATGACTGGGTCTTAAACGTGAGTCCAAATTACTGTCTCCGGCAGGTTGTGATTTGAGAAAAGGGCCAAGGTGTACTGCGCCAAGTCCAATCCCTTTGCGAGGCCTATTTCAATATTCAAGGCTTCAATACCCTTTGATTTTTTCTCGTGCTTCAGCAGGGGAGTCAATTCAATTAAGATATAGTTGGGGCCGTAAAATATTCGAAGTATTATCGGCACATTCATCTCTCCGATTCAAAGTTTACCCACTAAATACGCGTAGCTCAAGAGTACAACAATACAACGGAGAGCAGTAAGATTTGTGAAAAGTTGTTACGATAAACTTAGCAGTGTTACCGAATTGTTGAAGGAATTGGGGTGGGAATTTCTAACTGATCGAAGGGAGAAATACAGGTTAAATCTTTTGCGCAAACTTGGAGCAGACAGTTTTTTGTCGGACGTTCAAAATATACTGCTAGAGCCAACGTACTACGGCAGAAGCGATCACAGGAATAAAATAAAGGAAATTGACTGCAGAACCTATAGATTTAAAATGTCATTTTTCCCACGTAAAATAAGGGATCATAATGGTTGCGATAGATCAATCATATGAAATTCTCACCCTCAATAGGTGGAGTAGAATATTCACTTGTGTTTAATATCACAACATCATTACTAACACTTCGCACCGGTCGATTTCTTCGGCATTATTTTATTTTGTTCTTTGCATGAAGTAGCATCTCGTATCATTCATAAATTACCAGTATTAGTAATATGAACCACTAGATGTGTCTAAAGCATTGTTCTGCATGTGTACATGCTCATTTACGTATCACTCTCCCAGTTTATGGTTGGACTGCGCACTGTTCTCCTGACAGCTTTTTGGCCTGCACCTAGCGGCCGGGGGAACGTGCGAGGTTTGATTTGTGCTAGGACGAGTGCTGCATGCCTGGTGGTATCCACCCTAGTGGTGGTACACACCCTAGTGGTGGTTTGCACGGTACTTGGTAGATGTAGATGTAGTATTTCGCCGGCATGCGGTGCCGGATGGTTGACGAAAGACTGCAATTCATGCGACATTGCCAAAATTCTGTTTTAAGAATCGCTGCAAGACACGAGGTCGATGAATCTTCCACCTCCGAGGGCGGTATCATACCAAGTCATCATCAAGTTAATTGTAACAAATATTCAATCTTTTCACATAAAGTAAACAATTAGTTCATAGTTAGGTGGCTGATTGTGAATGATTTAAAACGCGTGAGTTAAGTGAAGCCTACTGAGCTATGGCTTCGGAAAATTAGCTCCGGGCAGATTCTGAAGAAGGCTTAGCACATCCTCCTCCAGAAAACTGAATCCGCCTATCACCCAGCTCTGCAAGATTAGTGACCTTCCATTTAAATAGGGGTCACAGAAAAAATTTACGCTAAGCACGCCCCAGTGTGCACGGGCATTTTTTGTTTTCTGCTTAATTTTTTTTAAAGGTACTGTTAGGGCTTTAATTTAATTCTCTCTCCGTCACCTCTTTTATTTTTTTAATCATGTATTTCATTTCATCAATTTTGCAATTCCATTTCATCATCATTTTTTTCATATTCATTCGCCCTTTTGATCCTCTCGTTGGACTGCAGCAAAACGGCGCAAAGAAGGGACGGGCACTCCGAAGGGGCTGGTTACCACAACCTCGCGACCCCATGTCCCGCCGCCCATGAGTCCCCACCCCTGGCCATCCCCGAGTCCGAGAGGTGACAGTCCGTGGTCCAGATTTTTTCTAGTTTGTGGGACTATCTGATAGTAACGGATCTTCAGTCCAAATTTCTTCATTCAAAGATCCTTCTTGAATTAGGAGGATGTTATATTCGGTCCAGTTGTAGAAGAATTCTTCTTCGTTTACGGTTTCTACGCAGTATTCCCGTTCTTTTTCTATTCTCTTTTTGAGTTTTGCAGTGAATTATTTTAAGTAATTTGTGTCCTCCTTTTGGTTTCTCATCATAAGCGTGTATTGGTCATATATAGTGTTTTTGGCTAACGTGAGTATGAAATTTGAGAAATGGAGGTTTCTTGCATTTGTGTCCTTGGCACTTGTTGGAAAACCTGCATATAGATCGTTTTTTATTATGGTTGTTTTTTATTCAGCCTTTTTATGACTTTGAACACCATCTTCCATAACAGTTTTGCCTTCTAACAGTTGAAAATTATGTGCCAGGTATCAGCTGGTGTTTTTGGGCACCAGGGGTAGTCACCTTCATGTTTCAACTCGAAGTCCCGCAGCCTGTAGAAATGCGCCCTTGGCAATGGCATTGTGTGCGATTCTCCTTGCCGTGTCTGCGTCACGTCCGACGCACGGTCAAGCGCGGAGTTGCTACCAGTTGATCGGATCGCCAGTCAGTGATCCAGGGATAGGCCAGTTTCTTTTGCTATTGAAGTAGAGTAATTCTGTGTAGTATTCACTCTTCTTGAGTGGTAGCTTTTTGGTTTTATGTTGTACGAAACTGTTGAAATATAGGGATGTGGCCTTATTGTCGTTGCATGTTTCTGTTTGAATTATGAACTCGGAGTATCCATTAATTGAAATATTTGTAATACTAATTATTAATAGTATCATAACCAGTGTACTGCATGTAAGCATGTTCGTCAACTTAGCACTCCCCTAGTTTCTGATTTGGCTAAGCATTGTACTCATAACCAGAGTCCTCTGGATGGCCGTTCTCAACACTACTCCCTCATAGGGTAGTGTATTATCGGCAATCCAGAGGACTCTGCTCATAACTACTTTGGTGCGCATCTAGCGGCCAGGTAAGCGTGCGGAGTTTGACCTTGAAATGGGGCGGGTATTGCGTGTCTGGTGTGTATTGTGTATCACCACGTGCCTCAGACCCTGAAGATGTTTGGTACCTTCGTATATCTAAATGTAGATATAGACGGAAACACGTTCTTTATTGTTCCGAAGTCAATCTAATCATTGATTAACTTTCTTGCTTTTGTTGTTTTTTTCAAGCATTAAAAAATCTGAAGAATTTTTAGTTGGACGCGTTTACTACAATTTAAGAAAACTTACATTTCCAAGTAGTTACCGATGTGATAAGTGTTTGAAATGATCTTTGGCCGTGAAGCCTTCCACTGATTTTCGTGAAAGTACATTCGCTTAAAGCTCAGATTCTTTTTTGTAACATATAAAATTTTCGCGGGGGTTATATTTCATTTAATAAAATGATTTTTAATGTGTACTTTCAACCAACTATTCAGCCTTCGGCTTTCAAGTAGCAATTAATGTGTGCAGGCTTCCTGTACACGGCGTGCCCTAGTTTCCAATTCATTTTCAATTTACCGTGACGTCCAGGAAAGTCAATTGTAGTTCCATTTCCACTTCCATCTTGAGCTGGATGGCGTGATGCTGGGAGTATAGATGTAGCAGGAACTTGTCCGATTCTTCTTCGCCGTGTGGTCAAACGTCGAAGGTGTCGTCCTAGTATCTTAACCATAGTGATGGTCGTTTGTCGTAGGTCTCCAGGGTTTTCATCTAAAAGCCCTCCATGCATAGATTGGCTACTACCGGGGATAGTTGTGAACCCATAGCTACGCCTTCCGTCTGCTCGTAGTGACATCCATTCCATTGGAAAAATGAATTCCAAAGGTAACGCTCCCCGAATTTTGGGAAGTCCTCAAGGATGCTATGCGAGGTGAGTCCTTTGATAATCTCCAGCGTTTCTTGGATGGGAACGTTGGTGAAAAGCGATGCTATGTCGAAGCTGACTAGAAGTTCGCTGTCGTTGATTGAGACATTTGTTATGATGACAGTGAAATACTTTGAGTTGTTGACAAAGGTAGGTGAATGTCCATCGTGATTTTGCAGAGACTGCGCCAGGTATTTGGCGAGTCGATAAGTGCGTCAGGGCGTCGATCTGGCTCACAATAGGTCTGAGAGGTATGTCCTTCTTGCGTGTTTTAGATAAGCCGTACTATATCGGTGGTTTGGCTTCCTTCAGGGGTAGGCGTCGTAGTTCTTCTTTGGGAATTGACGACTGATTGATGATCGCCCTGGTGCTTTTTTCTGTTTTGGCCGTTGGATCAGGGTTCAGTTTCCTATACGTCAGGCTGCTGAGAATATCCAATATTTTCTTTTCGTATTCTTCTTTGGTTGCATTGCCTTTGTGATATGGTAAATGAGAAACCTCTCGTTATCTTGGAGCTACTTCAAGGCTCTCCTTTCCATGGCTGTGGTGTTACGTTTAGGTGGTCTTGCGTGCCGGAGGATGCGTGAGACATCTTCCCGAATTTCGTCGGCGGCTGCTTTTGGTTGTATCCAGATTGACGACTCCAAATCTGAGATTATCTTTTCTTGAGTTTGCTCTTGGGTCTAGAGTGAAGTTCAATCCCTTGGATAAGATGGAGGTGGCTGCGTCATCTAGGTGTAGATCCATCAGGTTTACAATTGAATGGTCCATTTCAGGGCCTTGATCAATCGCCGTTAGACAGGGCCTACTGTTGAATTTTAGAATTTCTCGATTTGCGTTTCTCGCTTAGCTGATATCGTGGCCCAGGAAGAATAGTATGCGCTCCGTTGTATCCCAATTGTCAGTAGTAAGGGTTGCGTCCAGCTCCAGATGAACGTGGTAGAGCTCTTTGGAGCAGAGGTGTAGGTTCCAGCGTTTATCGTGAATCCGCTCTCTCAGAAGGAACATAGACCGATTTCCCTTACGTCTATCTAATACAAGATATTGGAACATATAATTGTCAGTTAACATATGGGGTATTTTGATAGTCAAAACTTGTTAAATCAAAATCTTTCGATAAAAAAAAGCTTTCGATTAAGTCCCTCGTTCGAAATTACTCGTAAAAGTGAAAGCTGATAGAATACAGAACGACGGAATATGATGAATAAGAGAGTTCTTAGCCGACCGCGAAGAGAGGCTAGCTCAAGATGGCGTAAGTGCAGACGTAGTGAAAACAACATGCGGTATAACCCAGGGAAGTGTCATCGGTCCATTTTTATTTCTTTTGTATATTAATGATACCACTACCGTTGTCATGAGTAAAATTTGCCTTTTCACAGACGACGCAGTGTTGTAAGATTTAAGCAACGAGTCTAACAGGATTGCGTTACAAAATGATGTAGATGCAGCATAAATGAATTGTGCAATACTTGGCAGTTAGATTTGGATTTTTTTAAATATGTCGTTATTAATAAATAATTCTCGGGTTTCCAGCCGAGTAAGGTTTTGGTTTCCTAACGTTTCAATGGAATACTCCTCCATCGTCCTCAGAGCAATAAAGCTTGCCGGGCCTTTCGCGTGCGCTTATATAGCCGTCTCATCCAGGGGGCATTGTTGTCTACCACGGTAGAAACGGTCACAGGAATAATATAAAGGAAATGGACTGCAGATTTAAAATGTCATTTTTCCGCGTACAATAAGGGTTCATAATAGTTGCGATTGATCAATCATATGAAAATTCCACCTTCACTAGTCACAGTAGAGTTTTCACTTATGTTTAATAACATCATTATTATGTTATTACGGCATTTTTTTGTATTCTGCATGAAGTAGTATATCGTAGCATTCATAAATTAAGTGTGTTAGTAATATTAACCGCTATTTGTCTCTTTACCAGTACAGTGTATGTTTATATGTTTGTCTACGTAGCACTCTGCCAGTTTCTGGGTTACTGCGCACTGTTCTCCTGACTGTTTGGCCTGCGCCTAGCGGCCGGCGAACGTGCGAAGTCCCGATTTGCACTAGGACGAGTGCTGCATGCCTGGTGTGGAATCATTCCATGCCACACGCCCAATAATAGTGGTGGCTTGCACGGTACTTCTTAAATGTAGATGCCTTTTAATTTACTGAAGGCACTCGTACCCTACCTCGATAATTAGGCAAACAAGAGTATATGTCTGTTGATTTATATTAATTTCCTTTTCCATGCAACAGGAACCATCAACCCTACATGAATCGGGCTGGAGAATCGTTAGATCCTGACTCGCAGCACGAAATCGGTGGGAGACGGTTGGCAAATCATGGCAGTCAATTTGAGTTTTATGTGACATTCTTGATCTCACTCCGGTGGTACGATAACGGAGAGGAAGACATAATTTCCCTATGCTCGGACCACGGCGGCTATGGTAAGTTCCAGGATATTGTAGTGAAATACTACAAGAAGGGGACGACGGTATCAGATGCGGTGGAACTGAAACACTCCCAGGTGGCGCGGTTCATTCGTCACAAAACGGGAAAATTGATGAACGGCTTCTTCAAGTCGTTCAAGGATAAGGAACGACTCAGAGATTGCTACCGCCTAACGTTGGCCACCAACGACATTCTTGATGATTCGGTAAAAGATAGCTTCAGTGAATCGGAAAATTGCACATTCCTGGAAGGTGCCTCGATGTGGGAAATTAAGAAAGACTCCCAGGTGAGTTCTACCATCGCCAGACCCGCAGAGGGAGAATGCCTGAAGGATCAATTTTGCAGCAAGTTCCGACTCGCCACCGGGATGCCCGAGACGCTAGATTTATCAGCAAAGATCAAGAAAAAAATCGCCTCTATATGCAATGAAGAGGGTATACATGGGGAGAATACGATGGAGTTCATTTACTTGCATCTGAAAGAACAATTCCAAAATTGGTTCAACAGCGAAAACCGGCCAATTTCGCGGGAGGAAATGCGGGTTATGAAATGTAGAGCGATAGAAAAAGTTACGGCCTTAATTGCATCTGGATCTCATGAAAAAAGAAAAAACTAATTTGGTGAGTCGCACTGCAACCTATGTAGATACTAATGAATAAATTTATATTGTGCTCCTCAAATTGCTTGTTATTTCGCAATTTAAAATCTAAACTTCTAAATTAAATTCTTTGCTATGAAAAGTTAGCAGGGAAGCTTTTTGGACGTTTCTCACATAAGAATGGGCTGTATTTCTGGGATTTAAAAGGCATTGAGTCAGGACTTCGTGAGCAAAGTTCTGATGCATAGCAGTAGCCGTCTTCAGCTTTGAAAAGGCAATTCCAGATGTGAAGAAAAGCCAATTTATATCTGAGGACGGAAGCTGCAATGAATCCAAAACTCGTCTCAACCCAGAAGAAATCCCCAGAACACTCAATTCTCCCACTCCCTTTAACAATATACACATAACCTCTATCACTCCCTCAGAGAACGCGAGTACCCCAAAAAGCTTCTTGCCGATAAAATCCTGCCCCCCCCACTGCCAATTACACCCCTCGGACCAAAACCCACCACCCAGTCAGACTCAACCTCGTTACCACATTCTTCCCTGGTTCCCATAAAATCAAGAATATCCTCCGCGATTTCTACCCAATTTTAAAGAATAATACTTCCACTGCCCTCCTATTACCCTTATGTCCCACAGTATCTTTTGAGCGTCCCGCAAACATGCCTGATATCTTAAAATCCACGTGAGGCGTGAGGCGATACGTTTAATAAAATTGAGTTGATTTGTCTTGGACATTGTGTTCAGAGTGACATTGAGTTCATTTCATTCCAGTGTGGAATATTACAAAGTTTTATTTATTGCATCATGTCGAAATTCCACAAAGTCAACCCTTCAACCATCTTGTATATTCGTAACTCTAGTATGGTGGTGAAGTTGAACCTTTTCGAGAAAATTTCAATGAAGTATAGAGTGGCAAGTTTGAATATTCACTTCAACAGTTCGTGTTTTAAATTAGGTGTAGTACCTAATTACGTACACCTCACTACCAGATGTTCCTCGTCATCGGCTAATGCGGCAGTGGAAGCGGCTAAGAAGACCTGGATCAGGCAAGAACTCAAATGCTGCGTCTCCATCCGTGATTCTATTTCAAACTACCTTTACATACTTCACTTGTTTTTGTCCAACAACCTCTTTTGGTGGGATTGACAGTGCTTCCAAGATTTGGTGAAATCTAATGCCAGTGTAGTGGCCTTTCGGAAACGGCGCAACATTCAAATTAAATTGGATCGTCTGTGCTACAATCAACTACGCCCCTTGGTGCTCTAGTCCACGTGTTACATCAGATGAAGTAGAGTTTCACCCAAGAGTGGTTAATTTATGCAAACTTAAGTTTAACGATCAACTGAACAGTTTCCTAGAGAAGTTCTATAAATTTTTCCCAACCCCCCTCCTTCTAAAAAGAGTGTCGTAAACCTACTAGGAGATTGTGATTCAGCTTTGAAGAAAGTATCTGTGGGTGTAAAACAACTATGTGCAGATACCATTATTTCTTACCTATCCAGATATTCGGAAAATCACTCCAACCTCCGTGTTATTTATGAACTTAAAAATCAATTAAAACTCATGATTTAATTATTACCAAAGCCGAAAAAGGTAACAATATTGCCATTTTGGATCGAGTGGACTACATCAATAAGTGCAACTCCCTTTTAACTAACGACAATCAGTTTATTAAATTACCAAATGATCCAACGAATGCCTTTCAAAAAGCATTAAAATCCTACATAGACAGTTCCCGCACCTAATCCCCGGCCGTGAGAGAAGGAGTTTGATCCAAATGAACCCCCGCCCACCCAGGCTCTATGGTCTTCCCAAGACGCACAAGCCTTCCATTCCCGTTCGCCCAGTGGTCGCCCATCATACTACACAATGTCATCCGCTAGCTTTTAAACTCAATTTATTAATACGCAAATACTTGAGCTTTAGTCCAACTTATGGTATCAAAAATTCCTTAGAACTGACCCAAAAATTATCAGTTTTGAAACCGCCTTCCAACGGGAAGCTTGTGTCCTTTGACGTAAAAAAATCTATTTACTTCAGTCCCGGCCACCGAAGCAGTGAAACTTTCCGTCGAGGTTTTGTCCAAGTAGAATATCCCTGACCCAATTTCCGGTGAATTCGAACGTCTCTTAAGCTTTGCACACAACAAAACTATTTCTGTTTTAACGGGTGTTTCTACAGACAAACAATTGGCTTACCTATGGGCTCCCCATTATCGCCTATTCTAGTTGATATTTTCATGGATAACTTAGAGAAAAAATTATTTTCCACAAATAGCCCACTATTTAAAGCACATATTTTATTATTTTAGGTACGTAGATGATGTTATTTGCCTCTGGACTGGGACAGAGCGCCAATTAGATAAGTTCCTTGTGTTGCTAAACTCCCTGCATCCCTCAATTTCCTTTTCTGTGGAAAAAGGTGGTAAGAAAATCATTTTTTTAGACCTGACCATCTCCATTTCGGAGAATAATCACTCATTTTCCATTTTCAGTAGACAGACCTTCAGCGATGTTATCACCCCCAGTGATTCTAACCACCACCATCGCCATAAACTCGCGGCATTCCATTCTCTCCTACACCGTCTCACCGACATCCCCCTAAGTGACCGTGAGTTTTCAAATGAACTCAATGTCATTATACGTATCGCCTCACGGAATGGATACAAAGAGGATCTTATTGAAAAGTTGTTATTGCGTCTTTACATAAAAAAGCCATATCGAGTTCCACTCTCCTCACCCCCATTCCCCCGGACAAACCCAGGAGAGGGTGTAAGCTACCATTCATCATCCTACTAAGCCGAGTGCTGCCTAAGGACTGGCTGCCTTACAAACTTAGCCGAGTGCTGCCTAAGGACAATTTTAAAATTATGTTTTTATAATCCTGTGACTATCGGTAAACTCCTTTTTAACTCCAAAGATCCCTATGACTATTTGGAGGGAAATAGTTTGTACTCCCTGAAGTTTGATTCTCCCGGATGCAACTGTTTTTACGTCGGTCAAACTGGCCGCAAATTTAAAACAAGAATGTCCGAACATTTGAAATGTTTTTTAAATCATGACAACAACTCTGTGTGACAAAGGTGTCAAATTGGATTTTTTAGAAAATTTTGAAATTGTTTTAAATTTAAAAAAATCTAGTCATAGGGTCTTAAATGATTTTATTCCGAACAAATTGTCCCCCCCTTTTTACCGTGCATTTCCCTCCCCCTTTTAACTCTTGACGCTGTTGGTTTTAAACTTCCCGTAACCTTGCCCCGTTAACCCCCGTCTCTTTACTAATATCTTCCCCCCCCAACCCAACCTCCTTCTCCTTACTTCCTTCCCCGGGAACCCAGTATTTATATCAAGCCACCACATCTGTACTTAGCAATTTTGGCCTCTGATGATGATGTGTTAACATTGAAACCGGTCAGGCTTGTACTATTAATAAAAATAGTGTGGAATATTACAAAGTTTTAATTATTGCATCCTGTAGACTCTATACTGTAGAGGTTTTTGATGATGCACCATGAAATGCCCCCAGAAAGGAGAAAAATGACGAGCGACTCTTGTTATATGAACCAAGAACACTATATATGGACGCGGCTCTTGATGCGCTTTCGACCATCTTTTGCTAAAATTACTGTCGCAGGTTAAAAGACTCACGGAACTTACCGAAAGGTGGCACTGAAGCGATAATGTAGGCATGTTTACGTCACGGATTAATATACGGTCTACGATCAGCTTTGCATTGCTGTGAATGGAGTCTGGAGTGAGCTTATGAAGTAATTCGAGTAGAAATTTATTAAAAACTAGCTGTGCCCGGAATGCGTTGCAGTGCCTCTTTTTCATTCAATATACAAAGCAGACACATTTACATGTACACAATAAATGAAATACAGTGATTTTTTGTGTATCAAGTTAAAGTTGAAAACAAATATTAAAGTGCTTTGAGATACACAATATTTTTAGTCTTACCGCCCTCTGCAAAAACAAAATTTTCGGCTGTTCCACTCGTGAGCATGTGAAAAGCATGGATTTTCCAGGTTTAATCCACACATTTGAGGCAATTGACCTTGTGCCTAGTTGATGGTCATTGAGAAGGCAAGGTGAACGGGGAACGTTTGACTACAACTATCAAATTAGTCATTAAACCTGATCTTTAAATGCTTCAGGAGTGAATTTCCATTCATTTAATCGATATTAAATGGATATTCACGCCTGGTTGCCAATGAAATTTCTATTGTTGAAAAGGAAGAGAAATTGATGAATTAAGAGATAAAAAAGCAACACTTGGAAAAAACGAAGCTTTTAAGAAAATGGAATGAAATAATTAAATACTACATTCTTTTATGTGTATTAAGATAAAAATTTCCATCCAATATATTGAGTGCAAGTAATTTAAAAAAGCAAAAGAAGAAACACCTGCACCGAATTCGATGTTTTTCTTATGGGAGTAAATAAAAACAATCTTGGGGTTAAAACAACCCCAAAATTTGCGTGAAACTTTTGTGGGCGCACGCAAAACAAATCACCAAAGTTTCAATGCAATCGGATGAACGGTATTGGAACGCATAGAGCACGAACAAACAAACAAACCAACAGACAAACATTCATTTATATATATTAGATTGGTTTTAGGAGTTATTTTGTACCGGGGTGCTCTACAAGGCCCTGTCATAGAAAAAGGAAGGACTAAATTCTCGGTGTATAGAACAAAAGCAGTTTTAAGGCTAATGTATGTACTACACGTGGGTGACAATTGTTGCCTTACCGTATGATAGCCATTATGGTGGAATCGAATAATGAATATGTCGCTCTCGTAATCTCGTTTGCTAATTTTAAATCGTGTTATTTATGTAGTATAAACCTATAAGCTAAATCGTGTTATTCATCATACATCAATTCGAAATCGTGATATTCTTCGTGTCTTTATTCGAAATAGTATATCAGTCGGAGTCTCAGCTTCAGAAATGGAGGAAGGCCATTCCTCGAAAGGACAAAGTTTTGAGAATGAGGATCGAATGTGTGAGCTACACTTTCTTCCCGAGGACATTATTCCTTTCTACGAAACGTTAAAACCAGATGGGACATAATAAGAACTATGAAGATGCAATTTTCCACTGATAAACATTTTTAATCGACCCGGGTTTCGATGCACTGCATCTTCCTCAGGTACATAAATTTGGAAATTTATGTGCATAAATTTAGATATATCATCAGGTACATAAATTTCCAAATTTATGTACCTGATGATGATGCAGTGCATCGAAACTCGGGTCGATTAAAAATTTTTATCAGTGGAAAATTGCATCGTCATATTTCTCATTATGTTCATATTCCACAACATCTCGCCTGATTCCTCCCTTTTTGCGAGATGGGAACATTCACAACTCGGAAATGGGAATCCATATCGTAAAAGGTGATGCAGTCCCGACGATATTTTCCCAATTTACCGAAGTACCTTTCCAAGGAGGCGAGGACAAGGAAGGCACCCACTGAGTAAAAGATCCCAGAGGCATCAAGTCGGGAGACCGAGGTAAGAGGTCCACCTGAAGTTATCTACATCTACATATTACCCTGCGAGCCACCTCTAGGGTGTTTGGCAGGGGGTGACAAGTCACCAAAATGCAGCATGCAAGCGGACCGCCACATGCACACCGCACGGTCATGAATATTAAGGATAACTAAAAACCATCATACAGCATGCAAGAGAATCCCCACATGCACGCCACACATGTACGATGACACATAATATTCTACATGCTACTTAAGAGGGCAATCTGCCTATGAAGCTAGAACATGCAAAACATGCTGTTAGAATCACCATTAAACTCCGCAAACATGCTTTAAGAAATACATAAGTTAGTAAGCTACACTACCAGTCAACTAATCTATTTCTAAGTCCTTACACAGCCGTTATAGTCTCTTATCGCTCGCGGAAAAAACGACATTTTGAATCTATCTGTTCTACAGTCTATCTCTCTTATTTTATTTTTATGATCTAATCTACCATAGTACGTTGGCGGTCGTAAAATATGATCAACTTCGTCGGAAAATAAACTACTCTTGAATTTACATAATAGATTTAGTCTTGTTTTCAATCTACGGTCTGACAGTGATTCCCATCCGAGTTGTTCTAAGAGGTCAGTAACACTAACAAGACTATCGTAACGGCTTTTCACGTACCTGGCTGCTCTTCTCTGTACACGTTCTAACTCTGTTTTTAAGCCTGTTTCATGAGGATCCCAAACACTGGAAGCATATTCTAAATGGGGTCTAACGAGGGAGAAGTAGCTTATTTCTCTCACTTTGTCGTCGCACTTGCCTAGAATTCTTTTAACAAATCCTTTTAAAATCCTTTTAGAATCCTTTTAAAATCTTATGTAGGAGGTAAACCATGTGAATCGTTACCTGAATTTATTGGCGGAAGTAGCCCTTGCCAGTATCCGTACGGTCGTGTCGGGATGTGATATGGAGGACGCTTACTGTGTGAGTGCTTTGGCTAAGGCTTTGGGGACTATTGAACTTCCTAATCCCAGCTGGGATTCAGCTCTGGTGGTCATGTGGCTGAACTAATCGCTGTCATTGACAAACTGCGTGTATGTCCGGGAATCCCCGAGGTTCAAAGGTATTGTGCAGTACCTATCGCATATAAGATGAGTTTAGTAAAATTTTATACTTTTTATGTACATGCGTTTGTGTGAAAAACGTTTTCTGAATCGGTCATTCAATGTTTTCCAAATAATTTTCAAATGCCACTTCTTTCAATCATTAACCTTAGCTCATTGTTATCATATACCATACTTCATCTTATTAGTATGTTATCAAGAAGTATGCTAAAACAAAAAGGTGGCCTGTTTATACGCAAACATCACCCATCCATTTCTTAACCTTTGTATTACAAATCAGACAAGGTACGGGCAGTTCTTATAACAAAGGGTGAATACTCTAAGTCATCCATCAGGACAAAACACAAAGGTATAAAAGATACATATTTAAGTGAGTTCCTAATATAAAAGGGCAATAATACATAGCTTCATTACCTTTCTCTGTTACATAAATTATTTTGCTTACTTTCATTGTATGTACCTATGTACTATACACCAAAGTTTTCACATTGATATTCATGAAACTGTTTTGCCATCTTCAGGGAGTCAGCAATGATGCACATTTCCTACAAAATGTTATTAGCTACCTTTTGCTAACCTACTCTTAATGCCACAGCCTAAGCCGAGAATTTATTGTTTCACACTTGTATAGCTGCAAAACGTTCAAACAGATTTCCTTTCCTTTTATTTTCCCATGGTTTTAGTACTATTCTGCGAAAATCAGTTTTTATTGTTGTACTTCAAATGTAATAAAGTGGGAACTCTTGCAGACTTTAAGCAGTACTTAGATTTATGTAAGTGGTGTTAATGTAATTCATTTTCACAACTTGCTCTCATTCATCACCATTTCATGTATTTACATTTGATTGTCCCCACTCTATTGCACATCATATAATGAATAAGAATCTCTACAACCACTACTTCCCAACTCTTACTTTTCTCCATCCTCCCATTATCATCTGTTACATTACTGTTATTGTCTCATTTTTACTGCTAGAGGGTACTAAATTGAGTTAAGTAAGTACTCAACACTTTTCTTGTACAATAGACTACTGTGTAATTAATTCAATCCTCAACAGTTAATTTCTGTATGGTCATGTTGTAGTATTAAAAAAATGTCTTACTACCTATTTCATTGGGATATAGGCCTCAAATGGTCATGTGCTTGTATAAACATAGTGCAGAATGACTACAAAGTCTGCTGGTTATGTAAATGGGAACACTGCGAGGCAGAACGAGCATAGAGGTCGGGGGTCAAGCAGTCGTTGCTTCCATTGTAACCTGACAAAAAAGCAATGAGCTGATAGGGAAAGGAGGAAACAGTAGTCCTCTCTCAGGAGGAAAAGCCTTAAATGACTTTTGAAGAAGTGCAGAGTTAAAGCTGCACGTCTTTCAACTAAGGTAAATAAGAATCCAAAGTAAATGTGGCTGTCATTCCTTTAGAGCAGTGTATTTAAACACTTATATTACTTTCAGGTCAGTGAACTGAAAAGGAATATGGAGGAGTTGCAGTTGAAGACCTCCTCCAAATCCAAGGATATACGTTACGTTACGGATATCCTGTTACGGATACTTTTTATTTGAGTTCAAGAATGCATTTTATTTCCGAATCACCTAGTTTGTCATTGTTTGGCTTATGAGAAAATGAATTAGGAGTGATCTGATGAGTTATGAGTTGTCTGAAATTTTATTTGCGATAAGCAGCTACGAAATTTCCAATTTTCTTTTTAATTATAATTTCTTCTATCTTTTGAAGTTTTATTTATGTTGCCTGTCCGGCATCACCATCCTGTTCTTGGTTATGCAATATCCTGCAATATTTCAATTTTACAATAATGCATTTTTTAGTGCAGGTGTTCTTTTCCATCTGAATCTTTGACTTGACCTGTTGATAGTTTATGTTAATGTCCCTTCCTCTAGGCACATGTTTGTCTATATTTCATGAAAACAGTTCTTGATTAGAAATTACTTAATCAATGAGAGATTCCTCTCGTGGACCATGTGAATGGAATTTAACAGACAATGAGCTGAGTTGAGGAAGCTGAAGTGTATTTTCATTTTGGCAGTAGACCTGCATCTGCTGAAGGTAAATTTAATCTTTGATCGTTAGTTTATAATGAGTAACCAATTGTTTTAGATATAGCTTAGCTTTCCAAGAATTCCAATTAAAGTAATTAAGTGACTCATACACGTATCCTTTTCAACTCCTAAAGAAGTATTTTGCTCGCTTCTCCGTAGAAGTAAGAGAGAGAGACGAGACAAATTGATGCAAATAATCAACAATGATTAGTTGGTTTTACTAATGCTTAATTTAAATAAAGACCAAATCATGCAGACTTTCGGTACTAATAACCTTATTTTGATATATGGTCGGCCGGAAGCATAATCTTGGGAAGATAATCTTGGTACTAAGATTATCTTCGCAAGATTATGCTTCCGGCCGGCCATATATCAAAATAAGGTTATTAGTACCGAAAGTCTGCATGATTTGGTCTTTATTTAAATTAAGCATTGGTAACTGGTGGTAATTGGTGTACAACTGGATATTATAACTCCGTTACGGACGTGTATCGAACACGAAAACTAACCTCATAACACTTTCATGTGTATACCTGTTCTTTCAATATGCAATTCACTTTTCTACTGCGCCCTACATTGTGAAATGTTTTGGAATCATTGTAAATGTCATGGCATCAATAACATCAGGTTATTTCGCTAGCGGAGTATTCGAAGTACGTAAATTGGAATCGAATAACCGGAAATGAACTATCTTTCGAATTGTTTTCAGTAATTGTTATTTGATTTCACTCTTTTCCTGTCTTACATCTGAAATTAGAAATTTTAGAGCGGAATTTGGAATACGATTCCATCGATCACATCACCAAATTCCGTAGTCCTCTGATCTAAATTATTTCTGTTTCTCTAGAGAGTTTTCTCGTCGATGGCTCTTTACCTTAAGTAAGTAAAACTAGTATCAAATACCTTAAAGTATTACTTGCAGTATAACTCATCATACTTCCGTACAGGCGGAGAACATGGAAACGTAAAAGCACGTATAGCTCACGGTCGTAGAGTATAGTTAGACGAGTAAGCGTCTGCTACATGTACAATTGTACATGCATTCTCTCCGATTGCAGCGCAGTCTGTGGCCAAAAATGGAACTTCAATTATTTCGCTTCCATTGGCAACACGGTCGAGATAGAAGATTACCGTCCTTATACAGTGTTCTTGGTATCAGCTATACCGCAGCCTTATCTTGCCTTGAAAACTTCAGCAAAGGTTATGCTTACGACTATTCCTAAGATACCAAACCAGCTACAAAAAATAACTTGGAGAATACCACTTTTAAGATTTTTGACGCAACCTGGGTTAAAAGTTCTTCCCTTCTACCCTCCCCCTCCCCCTCTAATGAATTTGTGAACAAGACTCAATATTTGCCAACCACCTCCACAAACAAAGGCAAAAACCATCGCTGCAACTTTGTGCCAAAAATAATACATTTTGAAATCTAACATCCTCTCGCCCACCTCCCAGCCACCCAAACCGTCAGCCCTCGTTCCTACTCCCTAGTGGCATCGGGAAGGAGTTGGATAGAGGAGTGGTGGATACCACCTCTCCTCCATCCAACTCCTTCCCCTCCCTTTTCATTTGCACTAAACGAAAAGATTTAATTTCACCCGAAGAAGACACGGAGCGTACACTCCCGGGTCGCGTCATTAAAATCGTAAAAGTGGTATTCACAAAGTTATTTTTCATTTACTCCAGGTAAAGTTTAAGTTTACCACCTCCAAATTTGGGTGAATTTTTTTTGTAGCGTAACACTGTTATCTACATCTACGATGTACCGTGCAAGACACCACTAGGGTGAGTGGCACGGGGTGATTCCACACCAGGCATGCATCTTTTGCGCAAACTCGGAGCAGACAGTTTCTTGCCGGACGTTCAGCAAATACTGCTAGACCCAACGTACTACGGTAGAAGCGATCACAGGAATAAAATAAAGGAAATTGACTGCCGAACCGATAGATTCAAAATGTCATTTTTCCCACGTACTATAAGGGATCATAATAGTTGCGATAGATCAATCACATGAAACTCCCACCCTCAATAGGTAGAGTAGAATTTTCACTTGTGCTTAATAACACCACATAATTACTAACTCTTCACAACGGTCGATTAGTCCGGCATTATTTTATTTTGTTCTTTGCATGAGGTAGCATTTCGTAGTATTCATAAATTAACAGTATCAGTAATATTAACCACTAGATGTGTCTATAGCATTTCTCTGCATGTTTGTATGTTCTTTTACGTATCACTCTCCCAGTTTCCGGTTGGACTGCGCACTGTTCTCCTGATTGCTTTTGGCCTGCGCTTAGCGCCAGGGGGAGCGTGCGAGGTTCTGACTTGTGCTGGAATGAGTGCTGCATGCCTCGTGTGGAATCACCCCGTGCCACACACCCCAGTGGTGGCTTGCACGGTACATCGTAGATGTAGATGCAGCACTCGTCCCAGAACAAATCAGAACCTCGCACGCTCCCCCTGGCGCTAGGCGCAGGCCAAAAGCAGTCAGGAGAACAGTGCGCAGTCCAACCGGAAACTGGGAGAGTGATACGTAAAGGAAAATACAAACATGCAGAGAAATGCTATAGACACATCTAGTGGTTAATATTACTGATACTGATAATTTATGAATACTACGAGATGCTACTTCATGTAAAGAACAAAACAAAATAATGCCGGACTAATCGACCGGTGTGAAGAGTTAGTAATGACGTGGTGTTATTAAGCACAAGTGAATATTCTTCTCCACCTATTGGGGGTGGGAGTTTCATGTGATTGATCAATCGCAACTATTATGATCCCTTATTGTACTTGGGAAAAAATGACATTTTGAATCTATCGGTTCGGCAGTCAATTTCCTTTATTTTATTCCTGTGATCACTTCTACCGTAGTACGTTGGTTCTAGTAGTATATGTTGAACGTCCGGCAAAAAACTGTCTGCTCCGAGTTTGCGCAAAAGATTTAACCTGTATTTCTCCCTTCGATCAGTTAAAGATTCCCACCCTAATTTCTTCAACAACTCTGTAACACTGATAGGTTTATCGTAACAACTTTTCACAAATCTTGCTGCTCTCCGTTGTATTCTATCTATTTCAGAGATTAGTCCTACTTCGTAAGGGTCCCATATGCTAGCGGCGTACTCTATGAGAGGTCTCACGAGTGAAACATAACATCGCTCTTTAACTTTCTCGTCGCATTTTTCTAACATTCTTTTGATAAGTCCCAATTTGCATCTAGCCTGTCCGCAGATTTCCCGAACGTGTTTCCCCCAAGAAAGGTCCTGAGTATTTAACTGACTCTACATTTGATAAGTCTGTGTGATTAATTGTGTACGTATCGTTGACCGAGTTATTCTTTTTCCAACAATTCTTAACAATGCCCTTTTTAAAATTCAATTCTAACTGCCAATTATTGCACCATTCGTTTATAGCATGTAGGTCTTTTTGTAACGCAATCTTGTCGGATTCATTGTCTAGATCCCTGTACAACACTGCGTCATCTGCGAATAGGCGAATTTTGCTAGTAACAAAGGTAGTGATTTCATTAATATACAAAAGGAACAATAAGGGACCGATGACACTTCCCTGAGGTACACCTGATGTAACTTTCACCACATCTGAGCTAACGCCATCTAGAACCACCCTCTGTTCGCGGTCGGCCAAGAACTCTCTTATCCAACATATTGCGCCTTGGTGTATTCCGTATGCTTCCAACTTAACGAGCAACTTTGAATGAGGGATCTTATCGAAAGCTTTTTTAAAATCTAGAAATATTGCGTCTACTTGGACAAGCTTTTCTCCCGAGGAAAGAATGTCGTGAAGGAAGAGGGTCAACAGGGTTTCGCATGACCTGCCTTTCCGGAATCCGTGCTGATTTGGCGTTAACAAGTTTTGACTATCCAAGTACCCCATAATCGAACTGACAATTATATGTTCCAATATCCTGCACGAGATATACGTAAGGGAAATCGGTCTATAGTTACTGGGCTCTTCCTTATCGCCACTTTTAAATATTGGTGTAACGTTCGCGATTTTCCAGTCGTAAGGAACACGATGTTGTGTTAGAGATTTTTCAAATATTATTTTAAGGTACGGTGCTATTTCTGATGCTAATTCTTTATAGACTCGGGCGGAAAGCATGCTAACTTAGCTATTTTACATTTGTTATAAATACAAGGATTTAGCTTTCTCGTTAGTTTTCAATCGATTGTGTCGGAGTAGTTAGAAAAAACTTCGCGCAGAGAAAGTGGGGCTCAATGGATAATTTCTCTGCAAACATCCATTTAACAGAACAAATAACAATTGTTGTTAACATTCATAGTTTATAATATATTTTTATCTCATACTGCCACGACCTTGAGCAATTAGGGAAATGTTTAGGCTTGCATCACGTGTCTGCTCTATGTATTCCAAATGGGAAGCTGACGGGCAGCGCGAGAGAAAATTGTAAATGTTTAAATATTTATAAAAAACGCATTTATGAATTTACACTAATTTTTATTTTTTTACTAGTTAGCTGAATATGTTTAGATTACGGAAAAAAAGTTTCGGCTGATTCTAAGATGCATTATTTGAGAAAGGTTTATTAACAATTTTTTAAACACGGGCCGCGCGAGAGAAAATTGTAAATGTTTAAATATTTATAAAAAGCGCATTTATGAATTGCCACTAAATTTTATTTTTGGAATAGTTAGCTGAATATGTTTAGATTACGGAAAAAAAGTTTCGGCCGATTCTAAGATGGAGTATTTGAGAAAGGTTTAATAACAATTTTTTAAACACGGGCCGCGCGAGAGAAAATTGTAAATGTTTAAATACTTGTAGAAAACGCATTTATGAATTGCCACTAAATTTTATTTTTGGAATAGTTAGCTAAATATGTTTAGATAACGGATAAAAAGTTTCGGCCGATTCTGAGATGGAGTATTTGAGAAAAGTTTATTAACAATTTTTTAAACATTAGTAATTTACAACAATAGGGTATAGAAGAAAATAATTTTTTATTGATATATTTGCATTCAATAAAGATTTATCTTTAATAAAAGCTATTAATAATTGTTTTATGACAATTAAAAGCGGAGATATAAGTGATAATATGATTTAAGGCACGGATTTTTGCTAAAATGCGAAAAAATTAAAATATGCATAATTCATTCAAAAAATTTTTTTTCACAAAACGGTTTGAGGGTATTCAGTTTGAGTTAATATTGTACCCATACACCAATTTTTATCAAAATCTGAGACCCTAAGGGACAAACGTTTGTTGAATTGAGGTGGAATGACCCATATGCTTTTTAATAGTTGTTATTACATACACAAAATGTGATAAATGTTTCTTTTTTAAATTGATGTTATTGTTATCTTTGTATTTATATAAAGCAGTTTTCATGATTTTTTCTAAATTATTGTTTGGTGTAATCTGGTGTGTTTTCTTGTTGCCAAGAAACTGTTTATATTTACCCTGTAAATTGGAATGGTTGAAATCTCTTTAACCATCTTGTTAGTGTAATTTAGGGCCCGTTCACACGGAGCCAGTCAGCAGTGCTTCTCAGCAGCGCTGCCGTTGGCTAATAATGGGGTAGAATGGAAGTGTTCACACAGGGACACACCCACCAAATAGAAGCACCGCAGACGGCTTCAGTGGTTCCCTCCGCCGCAGACGCCGGCGTAGAAAAGTCTATAATAGCGAGTTTAGCCGTAGCTAAATGGCGGTGTTCTCACGGACCGGCTGCCACGCCACTGTTCAAGCAGCGCGTTCGAGGCCCCAAAGAAGCTCTGCTTACGGGCGTTCGAATTTCAAGTAAAGCAAAGGTTGCAGGTTCACGATAGTTAGAAGCGCTTCTCACGGCCGCACAGTGGGCTGAAATGCCGATTTAGCGCGACAAAATTAAATTTTTCGAAATTCATCAAATAAACGCAAAACTATGCCTATAAGGTAGGAAAAACTCTATTTCATGACAAACAATACGATTTAAGGCTGTTAAAATAGTCTAATTTGTTGTACAGGCCTTGAAAGTGGCCCTACCGAAGTTACTCTTTTTTCGCTAGCTTACCACACGTCTGTTAATGTGCTTGGTTTGCTATCAGGGGAGCCCATAAAGGAAAAAATGTTTATTTTATAATTGAAACATATCAATTTTTATACAATACCATTAATCCTATTAAATTATTATTTTATTTAACCATTGTAATTACGTACTAAATACGAGTAAGCAAAAATTAACGAGAACTATTAAATCATGTGAGCTACAAAAAAAACACCACCGAACACAAATGCCGCATCATATACACCATGATGGCTGATGACTCTGTAACATTTTACAATAATAAAATCTTGCACCTAGGTGCACCTTTTTATTTGACAGGCATTTCATTGCATTGCCGTCCATAAGACGCTCAGTGTAGACAGACGTCACTAGCATGCCTAACATTCCACGCCTTTTCGCTCAGAGAATGACACCGTATTTTTAAGGCATACATTACTTGGCACATGTATAAAGATAATTTAAAAACGAATAGAAATTTATTTACACAAATTATAATGATAGTTATACAATCGCCAACACTCTGGGATTCCTCGTTAATCCGCTTCACACATTTGGGTTGTCTATATTTCAAATTGTCAGCTTATTCAAAGTAGTTGCCGAACTAGCACCGAACGACAAAGTTACTCCCGAGTAAACGAAAGAATAACTTCACAAATATAATTAATAAAATTGAAATAAATGGTGTTCCAATGCGAATGGTAACAATCGAATAATTAATTTCTCGGGAGAAAAGAATACGCTAGAAGTACCATTGTTTGCAGAATCAGTTTATCTAAGACGAATAACGTGCACCACTGTGTTGACAAATTCACCAGAGAAGGATACTGGTATTATATTTGTGATTGAAACCGCATGAGATTTACGTGACGAGGGTGATTGAGGTTTTTCGATTAGTCCGAGATAACTGGTCTGCAGACGGAAGTGAAATATGTAACCGCATATTTCAGAATTCAGTTAGGTAGGAATCATTTCTCCTTCAAAATTCATTTTCTTACATGGTCTTAGTGGCATGTTCGCTGACTCATTAAAATATTTGACAGTTCCATTTAACATGTGAACAATATTTATACTATTTAGGTTTAATATGTATATCTCCGGTGATGAGGCAGTCCTCGTAAGGCATCGAATCTCGTCCATTGCGCGAGAAGGAGCTCTTGGATGAGCAGAAGAAGGAGTACAAAGGGAGTTTAAGGAAATAACTGGGTTAACCGTGGATATCCCAAAATAAGGGTATTGGTCGTCTAATGATGGAAATACAGCCCGTTGAACTTTTCGTTACCTTGCCCTCTCTGCTGTAATTACAGGCGTTTGAAAAGACAGAAATGTCCGGTACAATAATGACTGCTATCGCTAGTGGTTATGAAATAGATATTATAGCATTCCGCGATTTCTGTCTGAAGACATACAGCGAGTGCGTAAAAACAAATTCATGGTATGTTATGTCTCCACCAATACATAAACTATTTGCACACGCATATACAATTATTGAGAGCAGTCCATTACCGATAGGAATGCTATCTGAGGAGACTCAGGAATCGAGGCATAAATACTCGAAGACTACAAGGCTATGGAATACCAGGAAGATTTAGAGAGCTACGTGCAAGGAGGATATATTTCATTTTCTCCTGGTAACCTCAGACCGAATAATTTCGTCTATGCGAAGGCCCCGTCCAACAAAAAGAATGCACTTGCTCTCAGCGTTCTTAATTTCGTAGGAGAGCCAGGTCTATACCTCACAAGTTTCCACATTACAGAATATTTTGGAGATAGTGATGATGAATGAATCAGGATATGTTTCGTTTAAATTAAGATTTGCTTTTGCTGCCCCTATGATTTTACATTGTCTGTGATTACAGACAATGAATGCATTTTTTTGTTCATTAATTTAAGTTTCGAAAATATTATTGCTTTTCTAAATTTTAGCTCACCGCAAACAATGGTACTTCTAGCGTATTCTTTTCTCCCGAGAAATTAATTATTCGATTGTTACCATTCGCATTGGAACACCATTTATTTCAATTTTATTAATTATATTTGTGAAGTTATTCTTTCGTTTACTCGGGAGTAACTTTGTCGTTCGGTGCTAGTTCGGCAACTACTTTGAATAAGCTGACAATTTGAAATATAGACAACCCAAATGTGTGAAGCGGATTAACGAGGAATCCCAGAGTGTTGGCGATTGTATAACTATCATTATAATTTGTGTAAATAAATTTCTATTCGTTTTTAAATTATCTTTATACATGTGCCAAGTAATGTATGCCTTAAAAATACGGTGTCATTCTCTGAGCGAAAAGGCGTGGAATGTTAGGCATGCTAGTGACGTCTGTCTACACTGAGCGTCTTATGGACGGCAATGCAATGAAATGCCTGTCAAATAAAAAGGTGCACCTAGGTGCAAGATTTTATTATTGTAAAATGTTACAGAGTCATCAGCCATCATGGTGTATATGATGCGGCATTTGTGTTCGGTGGTGTTTTTTTTGTAGCTCACATGATTTAATAGTTCTCGTTAATTTTTGCTTACTCGTATTTAGTACGTAATTACAATGGTTAAATAAAATAATAATTTAATAGGATTAATGGTATTGTATAAAAATTGATATGTTTCAATTATAAAATAAACATTTTTTCCTTTATGGGCTCCCCTGATAGCAAACCAAGCACATTAACAGACGTGTGGTAAGCTAGCGAAAAAAGAGTAACTTCGGTAGGGCCACTTTCAAGGCCTGTACAACGAATTACACTATTTTAACAGCCTTAAATCGTATTGTTTGTCATGAAATAGAGTTTTTCCTACCTTATAGGCATAGTTTTGCGTTTATTTGATGAATTTCGAAAAATTTAATTTTGTCGCGCTAAATCGGCATTTCAGCCCACTGTGGGCCGTTAGCAGCGCCACGCACGCACGTTATTGGCGCAGCTAGTGGCGGTTCGACGCTCGTTAGTGGCGCTGCGGAAGCGCCACTAACCAACCACTTAAAAGCACTGATGAGTGGCCTCGTGTGAACCCGGCCTAAAGTTTCACAGGTTTGCTGATATTTGTTAACATAGTATGCCCGATAAAAATTATTAAGTGTAATTATTGGCAAAGCTGTTATAACAATTGTTATTTTATCTGTTTCTACCTTTTATGTTGTTATTTTTGTTTCATGGTTGTCAATTATCCTTGAGGATGGCAATAAATTGGTGAGACGTTGGCAGTGAAACAATGAACTTTAATTGACCAACACTCAATTAATTTAAAGAAGAAATCATTTATACGTGGTCAATAAATACATAAATCATCTAAATAATCCCAAACCGTCAGCCCAGCAAGCCACTTTTACATGGTGTGTTGCGGGGGGTGAGTTATTACCAACATTCACTACACTCTAGCATTCTAAAGCTAATGAATCCACGACTATTAATGCATGCCTAAGTAAAAAACGGCAAATAGTTGTCAGTAGGTGAAAATATCACCTACATGATCCACGCTACTCGAACACCAACGTGAGTGGAGAAATTTCATTTATTTCCGCGCGCAATTAGAGACCCACAATAGATATGATCGCACCTTTCAATAATCTTAGTGGTAAGGATACATAGCTTTATTTATTTGGCTCTTTTATTTATTTTTCGCTTTTACTTTGTGCATGGAATTCGAATTAATTTTACATGTCTATTATTTTATAATAACTTTTGCATATCAGCATGACTACCGAGGCAGGTATTAAGACGAGACTGAATGTTGCTTGGATGACTACATTTAGTACTTTTATTTTGAATAAATTATAGTTATTACCATCGCATCACCCCGCTGGAAATATCTCTTCATATTTCATTCCCTGCACGAATTAATACATCGTCGTTTCCATGAATTTAAATCAATATATATATATATACTAATATGTAGTAGTAGTGTATTAACCCGTCTATGTATGTTTTTTAACGTATCACACCCTTGGTTTCCGGTTTGGCCTTGGATTGTTATCCTGACTGATTTCCGGACCACACCTAACGTGCAGGGGAGGGTGCGAGACTTAAATTTCAACTAAGACGAGAATCGCATTACTGGTGGGTAAACATCCCCTGCCACACACCATGGAGGTACCTAATACATTTTTCCATAGACGCAGATACGAAAATAGATACCTCAAAATTTAACTCACGTAGATGTAGAAAATGTGCATGCGTATGTTCAGGTTATAAATAATTTTAATTATTGTAGATCACTTGGAAAGAAATAATTGAATGTATAGGCAAATTTTACTCTCCAAAGTCCTAACAACACCGAATTTTATTTTTTCCAGAACAGCCTTAGTCAGCATTATACACAACTATCACGTAACTCATGTAAGGTAGTCACAATACGTCAAAGACTGGCCTAAGCCTCATATATACGGATACTAGTTGCGTTTTGTTAAAATGGCGGGGATAGAAACATGAACACAGGTATTCGCCCGGCATTCCAAATTTTGGCGTAAAATAGCACAAGTTTTACTCCATTTGCTTTCGACAGCAATTTAAAAAGTTATCGGTAAGGGCAAACCTTTATCTTTTGTTTGATATATTACGCAATCAAATGATAAATTTTAATCGAAATCGCAAGTTCGGAGGCTATTGAGCTAAGACGCTACTAGTAGTATTTCCTTGACGTCCCGTGGAATAGTTTCACAGTTTCGTCATTTGAAAATGGATTGGAGTAGCACTCTCCCCGAAAGATGAGTAAATTACCATAATAAATCCAAATTTGATAAAACGATTAATTAGTTGGCATCAATTATGTGACTGTAGATTACAAAAACAAGGATTTGCGGAAATTAGGCCTACTAATGGTAAATCTTTGGAACGTCAGATCTACGGCCTCTTAAAGTGACAAGTTATAAGAATCTCCAATGGCTGTAATAAATTGGCTTCACTCGTCAATATTACACCACAATTGCTGTGTTTGTTTGCGGGGAAAAAACCTCCTCTTTTCTTGTTTTTGTGCCGTTTTTTGACTACGCTCTTTTGAGCTAGATTCTCCTAGAAGTTGGGCCCGTCTGAGTGTGTGAGTGAGTGATTTCTTGAGTGCTTGTGAGTGTGTTACTGTTTATAATCCAGCTATCCTTAGCTGGGTCCCATAAGCCCTAGCGAAGGATCCCTATTTGGGTTGAGTGTGCGTGTCTGCGGTTGTCAGCGAAAGATGTAAAGCACAGCAAGGATCCCGCGCGGGGAGGTGAAAACAAAAAGCGGTCTTTTTTCAAATTTCAACTCCACTTTTAATGGCAATCATTAATGAGGCTCCACCGCGACTATGTGAATTAAAACAAATTTAAAGATAATTTTTTTGTTTATTTGATTTCAGAAATCCTGCTTTCACTGATGCCATGCGTTGCTTACTTAAAACCAACTTTAATAAACATATTAACAGTAAATATTATTAAAACAAATGCTTTTTAATTAAAACCTTTTTCTAGCCAAAGGAGCGCTGCAGCGTTATTTTTACAGAATTGCCTTATTTTTTGCTTCAATTAGTGCTTTAACTAGCTAATAACTAAAAGAATAAGGCGGTAAGATGCCTTTATTTTATTTTTATTCATTTCCGCGAGTTTTCTCTTTTCTCGAAAGGTTTCGGCGAAAATGGCATTTATTTCAGATGGAAAAATACCCATAACTGTGTCCAGCGAGACGTAGTGGAAGGATATCATAATGAAACATAATATTTTATAGCAATTTTCCACAGATTTAATAAAATGTACAGCGCGTTCCAGCTGTAAAGCCATCATCAGGCTCGATGGCTGATGATGGCTTTGCAGCTGAAACGCGTTGTATCTTTTATTAAATCTGTGGAATAGTGCTATCAAATTTTGTGATTAATTAGAAAAATATCCTCTCCCCATGTATTTTTTCCATTGTCACATTTGACACCGGTTAAATTCATATTCAATTTGAAAGAAAATTAGTGTTGAAAGGTAACATTTGGTTGTTCGTATCAGGAGGACATTTTTTATAATTATCTATAATATGAATGTAATGGCATTAATGTAATTTTATGGTGGAACCACCTTAGGCAAAAAATACCGAGGTTTGAAGTAGGTGAATGTCTCTCCGAATATGCTTCCATAGCATCTGTTGTACTCCAGGGCAGTTTACTAGGACCTTTACTATTTCTAATATTCATAAACGACCTAACCGAACAAAAAGAATAAAAGACTAAACTATTTGCGGAAGACTGTATTGTGTACCGGAAAGTTAGTGACATCGCCAATCGTTAAGTTCTTAAAAATGATCTGAACAAAATAATAGATTGAGCAGCGTTAATTAGCATGGAAATAAACATTGAATAATGTCGCGCTACCTCATTTACGAGGCGTAGAGGAGATTTAGATACCACTGCCATTGATTATAAAATCATTGATAGGGAGATGCCTAGAAATGATCTGCTGAAGTATCTAGGTGTGACCAAAAATAAAGAATTAGGTCTGGCGCAACATATTCAAAACGTTACGGGGAAATGTTTCAAAGCACTGCATTTCATCATGCTTAAATTAAAGAAAACATCGAAGTTTGTAAAAGAGATGACGTGCGAAACGATGTTACTATTAATATTGGAATTCCCCACGAGCGCATGGGACTCAAACGAGAGGGTTAGTGCAAAAGTGGAAACAGTCTAAAGGAAGGTGGCACGTTACCTCTTAGGCAGGCACGATAGTTGCGCCAGCGTGCGACACATGCTGAATTGCTTGAGCTGGGAAAGTCTTGCGTAAAGGCGGACAGCATACAGGCTAGGTAACCTATACACAGCCTACGGAAAGGAAAAGGGATATCTACATCTACAAAATACCCTGCAAGCCACCTCAAGGGTATGTGGCAGGGGGTGAGAAGTCACCAACATGCATTTCACTAAACCCTAAAGTTAGTGTAACTACGACTATTGATGCATTAGCATAAATCGCTATTGCTTGTCACGAGGCGTAGCCTCACAAGCATCCACAACTCTATAGATATGCTACCAACGTTAGAGGGACCGCTAGCATTTACGTGTTTTGCAACAACATAAACGACTGAGATAGGAGGAAATCAATAAAAGATTACTCGAGCCAAACCGAATCGGTAAAAAAAACGATCATCGTTTTAAAGGTAGTTCGAGCGAAAAATCACTTCATATAAAATTTGATGACTTTGACCTCATTTTAAAGAAAAACCTATCATCTTTCCATTGATATAAAAATAACCCTTGCCGTAGTACTTTTCGAACAATTTTCCTGAAAATACAAGCTGTTGTACATGGTATAGTTTACCGCTGTGCGCTCCTGAGGGAGATAATTGAAAAAATTAGGATATTTTAGCACCTAGATTTCGTTAAAAATCTAACGGTGTGTAGTTTGTGTGTTTTCTCAACTATTTATAAAATTAATCTATTAATCACCACGTTAAATGTTATAGAATCTCAAAATACCTGCTGTTTTGAAGGTTTTTAGTCGTGCGGCGAGTAAAAATTATAAATTACTTTGCACTATTCCACTGGAGAAATTTGATTTATTAAGTCGACATGTTTCACTGCACTGCAGCATCATCAGGACTCTGTCCTGATGTCAGGACTGCTATTAATATCAGGATTTTCCGAAGTTTCACGGATTTCAATACGATATTTTGCCTTCATTCAACTCCGTGAGTTATTGTGGGTGGCGTTAGGAGTAAGAATAACACAGATTTGTTTCACCTACATCTACATCTAAGATGTACCGTGCAAGCCACCACTAGGGTGTGTGGCACGGGGTGATTCCACACCAGGCATGCAGCACTCGTCCCAGAAAAAATCCGAACCTCGCACGCTCCCCCTGGCTCTAGGCGCAGGCCAAAGGTAGTCAGGAGAACAGTGCGCAGTCCAACCGGAAACTGGGAGAGTGATACGTAAAGGAACATACAAACATGCAGAAAAATGCTATAGACACATCTAGTGGTTAATATTACTGATACTGTTAATTATTAAAACTACGAGATGCTACTTCATTGAAAGAACAAAATAAAATAATGCCGGACTAATCGACCGGTGTGAAGAGTTAGTAATTATGTGGTGTTATTAAGCACAAGTGAAAATTCTACTCTACCTATTGAGGGTGGGAGTTTCAAGTGATTGATCTATAGCCACTATTATGATCCCTTATTGTGCGTGGGAAAAATGACATTTTAAATCTATCGGTTCTGCAGTCAATTTCCTTTATTTTATTCCTGTGATCGCTTCTACCGTAGTACGTTGGGTCTAACAGTATGTGTTGAACGTCCGGAAAGAAACTGTCTGCTCCGAGTTTGCGCAAAAGATTTAATCTGTATTTCTCCCTTCGATCAGTAAGAGATTCCCACCCTAATTCCTTCAACAATTCGGTAAAACTGCTAAGTTTATCGTAACAACCTTTCACAAATCTTGCTGCTCTCCGTTGTATTCTATTTCAGAGATTAGTCCTACTTCGTAAGGGTCCCATATGCTAGCGGCGTACTCCAAGTGAGGTCTCAAGAGTGAAAAATAACATCGCTCTTTAACTTTCTCGTCGCATTTTCCTAATATTCTCTTGATAAATCCCAATTTGCGACTAGCCTGTCCGCAGATTTCCCAAACGTGTTTCCCCCAAGACAGGTCCTGAGTAAGGGTCACACCTAAGTATTTAACTGACTCTACATTTGATAAGTCTGTTTGATTAATTGTGTACGTATCGTTGACCGAGTTATTCTTTTTCCAAAAATTCTTAACAACGCACTTTTTTAAATTCAATTCTAACTGCCAAGTATTGCACCATTCATTTATAGAATCTAGGTCTTTTTGTAACGCAATCTTGTCGGACTCATTGTCTACATCCCTGTACAACACTGCGTCATCTGCGAAGAGGCGAATTTTGATAGCAACAACGGTAGTGATGTCATTAATATACAAAAGGAACAATAAGAGACCGATGACACTTCCCTGTGGTACACCTGATGTAACTTTCACTACATCTGAGCTAACGCCATCTAGAACTACCCTCTGTTCGCGGTCGGCTAAGAACTCTTTTATCCAACATATTACGTCGTGGTGTATTCCGTATGCTTCCAACTTAACGAGTAACTTTGAATGAGGGACCTTATCGAAAGCTTTTTTAAAATCTAGAAATATTGCGTCTACTTGGACAAGCTTTTCTCCCGAGGAAAGAATGTCGTGAAGGAAGAGGGCCAACTGGGTTTCGCATGACCTGCCTTTCCGGAATCCGTGCTGATTTGGCGTTAACAAGTTTTGACTATCCAAGTACCCCATAATTTGTTTCGTCACAGCAACTTTGTAGAGCATGAGCCAACAGGTGAGTAACTTTAATGATTTTTGGAAATATTTTTAAGGAAGATTAACAGCACATTTCAACAACATTTTATACTCAAAAAGCAAAACGTCGGCCTTCATGGGCATCACAGCTAGAAAAAGCTAATTTTCTATAGTCTGCAGGAATAATTTATAATGCGCGCAGCGTAAATCAGAAAGATATGTAAAAGATCATTACGATAATGTCATTGGTGTTAAAAAACTAATGCAACAACTAGGAAGGGAATCGCTATCTGACCGTAGTTAATATTTTTCCTAAATCTTTAGAATAAATTCTTAGCCGGTCCATTTCTTTAAGGCACGAAATAAATTTACGAAACCCGACATAGATAGAAAGAGAAACATTTTTACTGGGGCGAGATTGAGACCTTAAAAGCCCCTTCTTCCATCTAATCCCTAAGACATACGTTGGTATAATAAATAAAGAAGCTGTTGTGCTGCCCACAATTTTACTTTTTTGTTTCTATAAAAGAAATAAAAAAGTAAAATTTTGGACAGTATAACAGCTTCTTTATTTATTATAATATGCTGTTCCACCATATCTCACCCGATACAGTTGAATTTATACGCTGGTATATTGGATCATGAGAATAAAATTAGGCAAATACACTGCAGAACGGAAACGTCATTTTTCTCGCGAAGTAAAAGAGACCATAAAAGCTTCAAAAAGACTTTATAATTAGGTTTTTTAATACCTACGTGTAGAAAATTATTTCATTTTTTCTATAGTGGTTTTGTCTTTATTTGCTATGCAATACTACATCTGCGAAATACCGTGCAAGCTAACTTCAGATCGTGTGGTAGAGGTCAATAAGATTGCGTCTTCAGCTTCTTGTTTCTCACAGCCTTAACGGCACCAATGGAAAAACTAATATAACGCATGATTTAGTGCTATCCCGGCGTAGTTGATGAATGATTTCTTCTCGGGTTTCCAACCCGGTTAGAGTACCCATGATGGTCGACGTTTCGATGCCCGATTCGTGCACCGTCATCAGGGCTGTTCAGTGAGAATTGAAAAGAGAGAAACCCTGGAAGATTTTATTCGTATATAACGTAGTTAAGTACGTCAAAGTATGATCCCCCCTCATATATGTTTTTTTTCAAATTCAGAATGACTTAATATCCAAAAGAAATAGAAACCGTGGCTCAGGTATATCAAAAACAAGTGCCGTTAATGATATAAAACACTCGATAGACAGGACTTGTAAGTCGTATCCCAGGGACTTTATTTCCATTGTGGTTGTTAATTGACGTAGTATAAAAAACAAAGTCGCTGATTTTCACCATCTCATTGGGAGCACGGAAGCTGATGTAATAATAGGAACAGAAAGTTGGCTATCGAATGAAATTGCGGATACCGAGATCTTCCCAAAATCATATGCAATTTACAGAAAAGACCGAACAGCGAGAACAGGAGGAGGATTATTTATCGCAGTCAAAGATGAGTTCGTCAGCAGAGCCGAAATATTTCCAGATAATGAATTAGAAAGTGTGTGGTGTTCCATTAAATGCTCAACAAAAAGAATTTCTATTTGCACATATTATAGACCACCCGATGCAGACTTAAATTCAGTTCTAGAGTTGGATCGACAGGTGAAACGTCTCACATGTCAAAATAACGAAAATAATATATCGGTGGTGATTTCAACGTTCCCCCGATTGACTGGAAGACATATAGTTTCAAAAATGGCGGCAAAGAAAAAGAGTTGTGCGACACTACTCCACACATTCACTTCTAATTCCTTGCATCAATTAGTCACAACACCGACCAAAGGAAACAACGTTCTAGATCTTTTGGCGACCAACATACCTGAAAGCGTCCTTAACGTAGTAACAGTGAACGGAATTGACGATAACACAGAGCAGTAAAAGCTAGATTCCATATAAGCACTGACTATACATAGAATACTTTTCGTAACATCACACAACAAGCCATAACTAGCACAATGCCAAGTAAACTTAAAAAGGTCAATACTGAACCTAGGTGGTATAATGCGGACGTCCGGAAATCTCTCAAGCGACAACGAATACGGTAAGAAGTTATGCGAAAAATACAAGAAAGCGAAAACAGCAGCTAAGGCGGCCTTTCAAAATGCATTAACGGAATTCAAAAACAAAATATTGGGCGAATATTTAGAGGATAACCCAAAGGCATTTTGATCATACGTGAGGGAGGTTCAAGGCTGCAAATCAACAGTATCGTCACTAAAGAACATCTACATCTACATCTACATATTACCCTGCGAGCCACCTCTAGGGTGTTTGGCAGGGGGTGACAAGTCACCAAAATGCAGCATGCAAGCGGACCGCCACATGCACACCGCACGGTCATGAATATTAAGGATAACTAAAAACCATCATACAGCATGCAAGAGAATCCCCACATGCACGCCACACATGTACGATGACACATAATATTCTACATGCTACTTAAGAGGGCAATCTGCCTATGAAGCTAGAACATGCAAAACATGCTGTTAGAATCACCATAAAACTCCGCAAACATGCTTTAAGAAATACATAAGTTAGTAAGCTACACTACCAGTCAACTAATCTATTTCTAAGTCCTTACACAGCCGTTATAGTCTCTTATCGCTCGCGGAAAAAACGACATTTTGAATCTATCTGTTCTACAGTCTATCTCTCTTATTTTATTTTTATGATCTAATCTACCATAGTACGTTGGCGGTCGTAAAATATGATCAACTTCGTCGGAAAATAAACTACTCTTGAATTTACATAATAGATTTAGTCTTGTTTTCAATCTACGGTCTGACAGTGATTCCCATCCGAGTTGTTCTAAGAGGTCAGTAACACTAACAAGATTATCGTAACGGCTTTTCACGTACCTGGCTGCTCTTCTCTGTACACGTTCTAACTCTGTTTTTAAGCCTGTTTCATGAGGATCCCAAACACTGGAAGCATATTCTAAATGGGGTCTAACGAGGGAGAAGTAGCTTATTTCTCTCACTTTGTCGTCGCACTTGCCTAGAATTCTTTTAACAAATCCCAATTTACGATTAGCTTGACCTGTTATTTCCCGAATATGTTTATTCCACGATAAATCATTATTGAGCCTAACTCCGAGATATTTTACGGATTCTACCGTATCTAATTGGGTATCGTGAATGAAATAGCTCTGTTGTGGGGAGTTATTTTTCCCCCAGAATTTCATTACTACGCATTTTTTCAAATTTAACTCTAGCTGCCACGCATCGCACCATGCTTGGATTGCAGTAAGGTCGTTCGTTAGTTTATCCTTATCTTCACTGCTACGGATTTCTCTGTATACTACAGCGTCGTCTGCAAATAATCGACGTTTACTGTCTATTATGTCACCAATATCGTTGATATAGAGTAGGAAGAGGAGTGGGCCTATGACACTACCCTGAGGGACGCCAGATGTGACTCTAACTTCGTTGGAGGCTACGCCGTCTAATACTACTCTTTGCACGCGATCGCTCAAAAGTTCTCTGATCCAGGAAATTACATCATCGTCTAGGCCGTATGATTTTAGTTTTACTAATAACTTATCGTGGGGCACTTTATCAAATGCTTTTTTGAGATCAAGAAAAATCGCGTCCACTGGAATGTTGTCCTCTCCGGAGACTAAAATATCGTGGGCAAACAGCGCTAACTGAGTTTCGCATGATCTACCTTTCCTGAATCCGTGTTGAGTTCTCATTAACAAGTTATGCGTGTCTAGGTGTTTCATTACTGAGCTGACAACAATGTGTTCAAGGATTTTGCATGAAATGGACGTTAAAGATATCGGTCTGTAATTACATGGCTGTTCCTTGTCTCCACTTTTGAATATGGGCGTTACATTGGCAATTTTCCAGTCATTTGGTACTCCGTGTTGCTTTATGGATTTTGTGAATATTAGCTGCAAGTAGGGGGCAATTTCTGACGCTAGTTCTTTATACACGCGAGAAGGGATTTCGTCTGGACCAGGTGACTTATTTGGACTGAGCAATTTCAATAAAATTTCTATTCCGTGAGCACTAATATCAAGGGGAGGCATCTTTCGTATGCAGTGATTATCAACCGCCATGGATGAATTCTCAGATGACTCGGTGAACACGCTCTTGAAGTAGGAATTTAATAAATTGGCTTTATCGGAACTGTTTGTTAACACATCTCCATTATCGTTTCTTAGCGAACAAACGGTAGAACAATCTAGGAGAAAGAGCAAACGACAAATTAGATAAAGCAAATATCCTCAACGCCTTTTTTCAAAGCGTATACACAAAATGCTATTCAAACGACACCACTACAATGCCTAGGCTATATAAGCACCCAATGCAGTCTATTAATATCACTAGTCGTAGAATACAAAGTCATCTGAAATCCATTAATTCCAAGAAATCACCCGGTCCCGATCAAATCCCCGCCCGAGTCTATAAATAATTAGCATCAGAAATAGCACCGTACCTTAAAATAATATTTGAAACACAACATCGTGTTCCTTACGATTGGAAAATCGCGAACGTTACACCAATATTTAAAAGTGGCGATAAGGAAGAGCCCAGTGACTATAGACCGATTTCCCTTACGTATATCTCGTGCAGAATATTGGAACATATAATCGTCAGTTCGATTATGGGGTACTTGGATAGTCAAAACTTGTTAGAGGCCAAATCAGCACGGATTCCGGAAAGGCAGGTCTTGCGAAACCCAGTTGGCCCTCTTCCTTCACGACATTCTTTCCTCGGGAGAAAAGCTTGTCCAAGTAGACCCAATATTTCTAGATTTTAAAAAAGCTTTCGATAAGATCCCTCATTCAAAGTTGCTCGTTAAATTGGAAGCATACGGAATACACCACGACGTAATATGTTGGATAAGAGAGTTATTGGCCGACCGCGAGTAGAGGGTGGTTCTAGATGGCGTTAGCTCAGATGTGGTGAAAGTTACATCAGGTGTACCACAGGGAAGTGTCATCGGTCTCTTATTGTTCCTTTTGTATATTAATGACATCACTACCGTTGTTACTAGCAAAATTAGCATCTTCGCAGAAGACGCAGTGTTGTACAGGGATCATAGCATATGGGACCCTTACGAAGTAGTGCTAATCTCTGAAATAGATAGAATACAACGGAGAGCAGCAAGATTTGTGAAAAGTTGTTACAATAAACTTAGCAGTGTTACCGAATTGTTGAAGGAATTAGGGTGGGAAGGAATTAACTGATCGAAGGGAGAAATACAGGTTAAATCTTTTGCGCAAACTCGAAGCAGACAGTTTTTTGCCGGACGTTCAATATATGCTACTAGAGTCAACGTACTACGGTAGAAGTGATCACAGGAATAAAATAAAGGAAATTGACTGCCGAACCGATAGATTCAAAATGGCATTTTTCCTACGTACAATAAGGGATCATAATAGTTGCGATAGATCAATCACATGAAACTCCCACCCTCAATAGGTAGAGTAGAATTTTCACTTGTGCTTAATAACACCACGTCATTACTAACTCTTCACACCGGTCGATTAGTCCGGCATTATTTTATTTTGTTCTTCGCATGAAGTAGCATCTCGTAGTATTCATCTATTAACAGTATCAGTAATACTAACCACTAGATGTGTCTATAGCATTTCTCTGCATGTTTGTATGTTCCTTTGCGTATCACTCTCCCAGTTTCCGGTTGGACTGCGCACTGTTCTCCTGACTGCTTTCTCCTGCGCCTAACGCCAGGGGAAGCGTGTGAGGTTCTGATTTGTTCTGGGACGAGTGCTGCATGCCTGGTGTGGAATCACCCCGTGCCACACACCCTAGTGGTGGCTTGCACGGTACATCGTATATGTAGAAAGATGTAGATATTGTCATAGTTGAAATGATCTCAAACGTTCTGTTGTGAAAAGAAATCAAAAATTAAGGGGCCACTGATCGAGATAGATTTAATTAAAATGTTTTTTCAAACATATATCCCATATATTTAGAATATATTTAAAACCATGCTACCTGGTATTACATTTCAAACTTATCGGGTAGGGAAACCCCAGTAGACTGAGCAAAGGATAAGGGACACGTCTTGTTCTCTTGACAAAGAAGCGACTAAATGCCCTCCGAGTTACTCCCCACTGTCCGACCAATTGACTTATCTTTAAATACCAGAACGTGATTTCCGAAAGCATTCTTCTCTCCTCTTTTGACCTCCCCCTATTCCCCCTCCCCACAGAACACCACTGGAGGTCCCGGACACTTTCACCATTCAACCCTTCGGATTGTTTTCGGAGATGCAGCAGGGGGTAGGGGGCAGATATAAGCCAGTGACCAGTGGATCCACAAGCCAAGAAGGGATTTTTGTCCGAATGGTTGTCCCTCATGTGTCTTCGTCCCTTTGTTCACGGCTCATTTTCCTACCCATCCTGGGAACCTGAGTTTGGAACATAAGCGGGCAAGGGTTTTTCCCGGAGCTTGCCTCTCTCCTCCATCCAATACCCGTTAAAAATTTAGCTTCCCCATCACAGAGGACTAGGAGCTTAGTGGCCGGAGACCAAGGACTTTGGGGATTCCCGTGAAATCGTGGATAACCTCGCGGTCCCACCCAATTTCCCTCCGGCTTAGTAACCACGCGTCACATAGCGTTAGAAAAAAACGTGAAGAGAAGGTTGGAGGACGATATAAATTAGCTTGAACAAGATATCATTTCACATAACACTCAATGGATTTGGCCTCATTATTCATAATGAATAAAGACACTTGGTAATCTTCCACAGATTTATTTATTTGACACGACGCGTTTCACCACACTGTGGCATAATCATGTGGCACATGATTATGCCACAGTGTGGTGAAACGCGTCGTGTCAAATAAATAAATCTGTGGAAGATTACCAAGTGTCTTTATTCATTATGAATATCGAGAACTTCCACCATATCCAGCCTGAAACAGTAGAATTTATTGGCCTCATTATATTCACCCCCCGCCACACACCCCTGAGGTGGTTTGCAGGGTATTTTGTAGATGTAGATATATTTCAAAAAAGACCTCATATTTACAATGATGTAAAATCATCAGCCTCCACACTGTTTTTCGAGATTAAACCATAAAACAAAAGCCATTTTCCGTGGCATATGGTACGCCTATGCGCTCCAGAAGATTCTTTTTCTTAAAAATGAGTTATTTCTGATACAAAAATAGTGTCAGAATTTCAACTTGGAGTAGCTCGTATGTTTTCTCAACTATTTTTTAGCACAAACTGTATTACATTTTTTATAAAATGACAAAAACACCTTCGCTCGTTGGGAAAGGCATTTTGAGCGTACTGCGTGAAAAAAAATAGTCAAGTAAAAGACTTCAACATGTAAATTTAGCAAAAAAAGGAGAATTTCAGGGAAATCAAACGAAGTTTTTGCGTCTTTAACATTACCATATTATCTTCATACTGATTAAAACCAACTAAATTTTAAAATAGAACTCTAACATGGCCTCTATTATGAATAAGGAAAAATATCGCCTACACTACCTTTATTTCTCATGAGAAAGCCAAACTTAGAATACGTAGTAGGTAAGTCTTCACAATCTAAAAACAGAGTTAATTTTTTTCTAAAAAGAATATTGAGTTCAAGGGATATTCACCGAATTTAAAAAGTATTGCAATCTGGATTAATAGCATTAGATTATACATCTACATATACATGTTACCCTGCGAGCCACCTCTAGGGTGTTTGGCAGGGGGTGACAAATCACCAAAATGCAGCATGCAAGCGGACCGCCACATGCACACCGCACGGTCATGAATATTAAGGATACTAACCAATTCCATCATTAACTAAAAACCATCATGCAGAATGCAAGAGAATCCCCACATGCACATTATACTGTCTAACACTAATGTCTCACCTTGATCAGTCGTATAAACGGCACGTATCGCATGCCTCTGCAAAACCCTCGCATCTCTGTGCATTTGACTAGTTGTATATGCGTAAATACTCGTAGTTTCCTTAGCAGTGATAGTATTTCAGTAAATTTAAGTGGTTGAAAAACACCAATACAAATTGTTTTTATTACACTGGTAGCTTACCTATAATGTTATGCGCGTATGTGAAATTTCATCTCCTGAAAACTATTATCAGGTTTTTGCTAATGCATTAACCCTTATCCGGGCAAGATGGGTCCGACGGACCCTATTGCCTTTATTTCAGGTTATAACATGAGAACAAACTATTCCTCCGCTGTGAACTTCTATGACTTTGTTCATGCGAAAAAATAGTATAAGAAAAATTAAAAAAAAAATTTTTTAAAATATTGCTTCATTGATTATGGTAAATTTAAACTTTTCCTTCCGTAACCGGGCAAGCTGGGTCCGATGGACCCTTCACATACGCGATCAGTTGCACATCATTAGAAGGTTAATATAAATAGTAAAATATTGTCATTTTACAAGTATTATTTTGGACTATTCAAATATTCATCTACATAACCCCTTGTGAGCTAACGAAATTGTGTATGGCAGGAGGTGAGTGTTCACCAGCATGCAACACGCTGCACTTGGATGCTGACGTGCACATACATGCAGTTTGTGTGAGCTTCAATCAAGCCGTTTACTTTAGCTATCAAGGCTGGAAAATATAATTAGTGTAAATTAAATAACTAGATTCTGTACGCAGAATGTCATTCTAGGTAATATGGGTGGTAACATGGGGGCAGATACTAGGGGTAGGTGAAAAGGGAATACAGAGAAGGGTGCACACTAGACACTCACCGATGCATTAGGGTTGGAAAATCCTGGTGAAGGATTGTTCTTTGCATGAAGTAGCATCTCGTAGTATTCATAAATTAACAGTATCAGAAATTTTAAGCACTAGATGTGTCTATAGCATTTCTCTGAATGTTTGCATGTTCTTTTACGTATCACTCTCCCAGTTTCCGGTTGGACTGCGCACTGTTCACCTGGCTGCTTTTGGCCTGCGCCTAGCTCCAGGGGGAGCGTGCGAGGTTCTGATTTGTTCTGGGACGAGTGCTACATGCCTGGTGTGGAATCACCCCGTGCCATACACCCTAGTGGGGGCTTGCACGGTACATCGTAGATGTAGATGTAGAGTGCTGACAAAGTGTTACTGAGTAACATACGTGAAGGCATATAAGCTGTTGCACATAACTGATTCCGAAAAAAATTGTTTCTATACGGAACTACCGCCTCAATGTATTATTCTCATTGCGTAAAAGTAACACGGCCATCGGAGTGACGGCAGATATTTACAAGTTTCCTTCACAAACCTGAAGACACCATATGAACAGGTAAGTTCCACTGGTCGAAAGTACTATGGAAGTAATTCGTAGTTTTAGAGAAGTTCTATGAACTAAAATATTTTTTTTATTTCTTAGATCTTTTTCTTAGACAAAAGCTTTTATCTCAAGATGACATACAAAAACTGCTGAACGTAGGAGAAACGAGTGACAATTATTTGGATTACCAGCCAATCGAAGAGGAGAGTTCCAATGAAGATGACAATGAAAGTGCTGCATCTGAAGTGAGTGATTATGATTCTGAATATTTCTTGGACACTGAAGCTACGGCAGAATCTGAAAGACCGGTTTCATTTCTCGGTAAGGATGGCACTGTATGGAATTCTCAGCCATTTCCAGTGGGGCGAGCTAGAGCTCACAACATAATATAGGGCCAAACAGACAAAGTAGTCTTACCACCAGGGAAAATTTTAGTGAGCCCGATAGACCCTTTTTCACTCTTTGTTGATGATTTATTGGTGGTAGACATTGTCAAGTTCACAAATATGGAAGCTGAACGGGTAAGTTCATAAAAAAAGTTAAAAAGTACGTGGAAGCCTTGTGATTGTATTGGAATCAGAGCATTTTTTGGCTTGCTTCTTACAGCAGGCCACCAGCGTTCAAACCATACGAACTATGATGTTCTCCGGAGTCAATTGTATGGACCGCCTATATTTAGGGCTACCATGGGACTGAAAAGATTCAAATTCTTGCTAGCATTTATCCCTTTTGATGACAAAGCAACGAGATCAGTACGGCGTCAGAAAGATAAATTCGCCCCAATTCGAGAAGTCTGGGAAAGGCTACATTCAAATTTTAAAAAATATTAACTGCCAGGATCAAATATCACTGTTGATGAGCAGCTCATTCCTTACAGAGGTAAATGTCCATTTGAACAATACATGCCTTCGAAGCTAGATAAATATGGTATGAAAGTTTGGTGGGCCTGTGACTCAGAAACATTTTACCCTCTAAACTCCATGCCTTATCTGGGAAAAGAGGGAGGGGAAAGAGCATTGCCTGGTTTGGGTCAAAGAGTTGTGCAGCACCTAACTGAGCCATACCAAAACACGAACAGAAATGTAACGTGTGACAATTATTTCACTGATATGGAGCTCACACAGAGCCTTCTGAGTAATGGCCTCACTATTGTTGGAACTGTAAAAAAATAAACGATTTATTCCAGGCAATTTTCAAGCCGATAAAAATCGTGAAGTTGGTTCTTCATTGTTTGGTTTCACCGAAAATAGTACCTTAGTATCAAATGTACCCAAAATGAGAAGGTCGGTAGTTCTCCTATCAACCATGCACTATACTAATAAAATTATGGAGGACGTCAATGCTAAACCTGAAATTATCAGTCACTACAACTGCACCAAAGGTGGAGTCGATTCCCTTGGGTACATGCGTACATGTGTAAAAGGCGCACAAATCGTTGGCCTTTTGCGTTCTTCATGAATGGCTTCGATGTGAGTGGAGTAGCAGCGTATGTGGTGTGGATGAATACTCATCCAAATTGGAATGCTGATAAACATTATTCAAGGAGATTATTTATTCAAAGTATATCCGAGAGCCTGGTTCAGGTCCACATTGAAAGACGATCTAACTTGGGTTTGTCTAGGAGCATTATTATGGCTAAGGACATTTTTGATGGAGGAATTTCTGAGCCAGCTCACTCATCAAGTTCTAATATAACAAAAAAGAGATGTTATATATGCCCATATTCTAAACATCGTAAACAAAAACAAATATGTAACAATTGTTAACAATCGGTGTGCAATGAACATAGTGTCGTAAAACGTGTGTGTAAAAAGTGCAAAAAGTTTTGATGGGTAGCCTACTCTGGGCTTGTTGATGAAATTTTGTTTTTTTCCCTAATAATAACTTTTGATGTTGTTACAGTGACTCGTATGACAAGTATATATTAATATATTGTATCTCTTAAGTAAATTGATTCTGAATTTAAATTATTTCCACCAGAGATCATTTTTATGAAGAATGAATCATTATTATTACAGATTACAAATTTTTGTAACTAATTGACATGTAAATTTTTCATTTATGACCATTAAAAATTATTCTAAAAACATTTATTTGTATAAATTGGCATTAATTGATAAAACCGAATGATATTTCTGCTGCCAGGTTACCCCACATGAGAAAAAAAAAATGAACAAGGAGGGTCCAACGGGCCCAGCTTGCCCGGTTACGTTAGAGATTTGAGGTGCCCGGATAAGGGTTAATAGTCGTAGTTTCATTAACTTATTAAAAGATAGTGTAGTGCATGATGGTGATAACTACCCCCTTCCACACACACCTGAGGTGACTTGCAGAGTACCTAATATGAAAATGTAGATGATATTCGGATTTAAAAAATATGTAATATTCGTCTATACCGTTTGATTTGCTACCCAACATGTAAGTCTAAACACGTTAAGAAATATCAGTAACAGCACGTGTCGCATCTACATCTACACATTGTCCAGCAAGCCAGCTCAAGGGTGTGTGGTAGGGGGTAAGCTCTCACCAACATGCACTACACCTTACCCTAATAAAGCTATTGCATGCTTCTGCACAACTCTTGCATCTCAGTGCATTCGTCAAATCGCAAATTTACATCTACCTATTCGACATACCGTGCAAGCCACCTCCAGGGTGTGTGATACGGGGTGATTCCGCACCAGGCATGCCCATGCAAAAAGTCGAGATACCCGAGTTTGAGATGTTATATCTCATTAAGCAATAAATCTGTTGCAACACAGTAAACTGCATATCAAAAGTAATTTATATGTCCGTCCAACTGCTCTCCTGTTTGATTTTTTAGTACTGTTTTGATATTTTTTATGAGAACTTGTATGGAAAAAGGCAAGCTTTTTGCCGGTACAAAAAAGGTAGCACCACTTCATACGTTAATAACTTAGAAACTTATCGCTGTATTCACAAGACTTTTTATATAAGTAATCACAAAACTATTAATAGTATGAATATTGAAGTAGAATGTTGTCAAAATATAAATAATATCGGATAAGGTTTACTGCTTTAGAATATGCTATGTTCGTTACTTGAAAGCATACGAGATATTTTAAAGTGTCGTTGGCAGCGGATAAAAGCCCATAAGGCGAATATATGACCAAAACCATTCGTGTATTACCCATATATTTTATTTCGATTTTTCTTTATTTTTTATTTTGCTCCGTGTTGCTCGCCGAGCCAGTCGAGCGGCGACAGGGGAAGGAGGGAGCATGTTGCCACTTTCTCACAGGCCGCAACAGTGGTCATTTAAATAGAAATTTCTCAAGCTAATACTCTACTTTATGCTGATGACTGTAAACATTTTAAGCAAATTCACGCTACCTCGGACTGCCAAGACCTTCAGAATGCCCTAGATTTGACTGCTAAATGGTGCAATACCTGGAAGCTCAACTTGAATTCCAGGAAATGCAATTCTATTTCCATCTCCCTCAAAAAATCCCCCATCAAATTTGACTATTCCATTAATTCTGAGCCTCTTCGACATGTTTCGGCTGTGAAGGATTTAGGTGTCTTAACAGACAGTAAACTAAACTTCTCGGACCACATTAATTCAGTCAAGAGCAAATCCATGTCTCTATTAGGCCTCCTCTACCGCTACACGGAAATAACTGATCCCCAAGCTTTGAAATCATATTTCACAGCTTTTGTCCTTCCAATCACTGGATATTGCTCTCCAATATGGTCCGTCGCAGCTCCAACTAATCTCGCCTGTCTTCACAGTATCACTAGCTTCTTCGCCAGAATTGTAAAACACAGGGTTGCAGAATTCCGCAACATGCCTACTTGTTCAATCCTATCTTCTCTCTCCATCCCTGATCTCTCCCATCAAAGAATTAAAACCGATTTAAAATTTATTTACAATATTGTAAACTCATTCATTGATTGTCCTGAATTGCTTTCCTCCATAAACTTCAGAGTCCCTTGTCGATCCACACGTACGCATTCCTTACTCCATATGCCTATCCCCAGACTATCCCTTGTCAAGAGCTCACTTCACTACCGTCTCCCCTCCCTACTGAATTCTCTGCCTAATAATATAGATCCATTTTTTTCTCTCTTCGGACTCATTCATCAATCTCGCTATATCCCATTTTCCCATGAATAAATAACACCTCTCCCATTTACCTCCCTTCCTACCTACGATTTATTTGTATTTTTTATTATTTTCACCGCATACCAATTGTTTTCATTGATTGTTGTTGTTTTTATTTAAAGTCTGTTACTGTGTCACTTTAAATTGGCAGAAATGCTGTATGTGAGCAATTTAAATAAAAAAAAATAAAAAAAAAAAAAGAATACGGAAGCTTATTATTATATCGTACGTCGCACTGTCCTGCACAATGAAATGTTCATCAGTTTGATATATGGTGTGTATCCTCACTGCCGATGTGTAAAATAATGACACGTTTCCCTGCTCCTGATGCAATTTTTGTTGACTTTAAAAAGGCATTACTCATGAAATTCAAATCCTACGGTTTAAACGATGACGTAATTTCCTGGATTAGAGAATTCTTAAGTAATCGCGTGCAAAGGGTTGTATTAGATGACTGTGCACTGTTCTCCGAACTGCTTTTTGGCCTGCACCTAGCGGCCGGGGGAGCGTGCGAGGTTCTGATTTGTGCTGGGACGAGTGCTGCATGCCTGGTGTGGAAATACCCCGTGCAACACACACCCTACATCTACAAAATACCCTGCAAGCCACCTCATGGGTGTGTGGCAGGGGGTGAGTGTTCACCAACATGCATTACACTATACCCTAAAGTTAGTATTACACACCCTAGTGGCGGCTTGCACGGTACTTCGTAGATATAGATGAAGAAATTGACAGTAAGTTTCGAATGTTTGCAGACGACGCAGTAGTGTATAGGGAAATTCGTAACCATAACGATAAGCAAACGCTAACGAAGGACCTCGAGGCAATAGAGGATTGGTGCGATTCATCTACATCTATAAAATACCCTGCAAGCCATCTCAGGGGTGTGTGGCAGGGGGTGAGTATACACCAACATGCATTACACTATACCCTAAAGTTAATGTAACTATGACTTATTATGCATTCGCATAAATCGCCAATGCTTGTCACGAGGCGAAGTCTCACAAGCATGCACTACACTACAAATATTATCACAATGGAGAGGGACCGTAAATATAAATGTATTTTGCAACGACACAAATGGACAGAGACTCAAGACCTATGTAGAAAACCTACACGGCGTGCTGCTTGTACTAGGTAACAGATAATGATTCAAGTATTAGGGAGTACTGCCGCTACTAAGAGCTACACTACCCATCGAAAAACCTAGACAAAAGTCTATTTTGGTTCTGTATCCAATTGGTGGCAGGTACATACAATTAAATTTGAAAAAAAAAAATGTATTTTGATGAGTTTCTGGAAAAGGAAAAGCTCTCCGCATTGCACTTGATTCATACAGCATAGACAATTACAGCCGGTAGAATCTTTTAAATACCACGGAGTTAAACTGATTAATGATCTCTCGTGCGGTAAACAAATTCGGAAAAAAAACCGATCATGCTAATCGTAAAATGGAATTTGTTAAAAAGGAACTAGGCTAGATCGACGATAATGTTAGGGAACTCATCTACTTTCCTTTTTAAGACCCTTCTAGGAATACGCTACCAGTATTTGGTATCCTTATGAGGCTGGCTAAATACCGATTTAGAACGCGAGCAGCGAAAATCGGCAAGATACGTTAACGGCCGTTATGATAATCTCGTTATTGTAACTGACCTTTTGCAACAACTGGGATCAGAATCGCTCTCAGACCGTTGATTAAAATTTAGGCTTAATCTTTTATTTGAGTTCCAAATCAATGTATTTTCTGACGACGGAAATAACATTTAACGAACTCAACATACTGCAGTAGATCAGATCATGAGAATAAAATCAGAGCTCTAGACTGCCGAACGGACAAGTTTGAAATGGCCCTTTTCCGCGATCATTAAGAGACCATGATAGCTGCCAATGAGACTTTTAACTAAATTTCTCAATAAGTAGTGTAGATAATTAGTTCATTTGCTCCCTTATGCTTGTTTTCTTACCTGCTACCTAGTACTAACAGCACGTGGTATAACTTTAATAACTCTTGTATTTCTGCTTATGTATCTATAATTGCGAAATGCATTTACACAAATAGTTTCTCTATCAACGGTAGCATATATATATAGTGTAGAGCATGTTAGTAAAATGTTACCTCCTGACCTTCCCGGAAGTCAATTTATTGTATGGGATGTAGAGATGTAACAGTGGTTTTTATTGGTTCTCCTCATTTACGAATGGCTACCAACCGAAGATTATTTCATTTTTTTCCCATTGCTCCGAATCGTCATAATTCTTATGACGGAGACCTACAAAATCACCCTAACTTCATAGGCGTCATGAAATCCCGTCATAGCCATGACTCTTATGACGCCTATGACATTTACATAATAGACCCGCTGGAATATGAGTCTCGTATTTGGGATCCTTCCGGAGCAGGTATGATATCGAAATTAGATTGCGTGCAGTGACGAGCAGTTAGATTTTTAAAGAGATGTGGCGGAAAGTCTAGAAGTGTGTCGTGATAATTAAAAGAATTAGTCTTGTACCTGATGATGGCTCTGGGAGCCGAAACGCGTTGTACGCATTAAAGCAATTTGTGGAAAAGTGTAATTGTTTCTCTTATATTATTAAAAGAATTAGGATAGGAATAGCTCCCACAGCGTAGATAAATATATGTCTTAACCTCCAGGGTTGATTTGACGCCGATTCAGTCTACGAATATTTAACGAACTAATTGAAAACTCCGAGCTACTTCGGTCGGCTTGATTACTAGTGTAAAGTAAGAGAGATAGATTGCAGGACCGACAGGTTGAAAATAGAGTTTTTTTCCAAGCACTATTGTGGACCACAATAGCTAACTGAGATCGAATCTACTATTGTTAGTGGTGAGGATAGGTAGCAATATTTATGCATGCATATTTTCAGCATTTTTATGTATTTTTTCAGTTTTTAATGTCTGCATACAATGATAATTTATATAATGTGTCTGTAATTTTGTAATAATTATTGAAAGTCAGCATGACTACCGAGGTACTATCCCTTCTCGCGGGTATAAAGAACTAGCGTCAGAAATTGCCCCCTACTTGCAGCTAATATTCACAAAATCCATAAAGCAACACGGAGTACCAAATGACTGGAAAATTGCCAATGTAACGCCCATATTCAAAAGTGGAGACAAGGAACAGCCATATAATTACAGACCGATATCTTTAACGTCCATTTCATGCAAAATCCTTGAACACATTGTTGTCAGCTCAGTAATGAAACACCTAGACACGCATAACTTGTTAATGAGAACTCAACACGGATTCAGGAAAGGTAGATCATGCGAAACTCAGTTAGCGCTGTTTGCCCACGATATTTTAGTCTCCGGAGAGGACAACATTCCAGTGGACGCGATTTTTCTTGATCTCAAAAAAGCATTTGATAAAGTGCCCCACGATAAGTTATTAGTAAAACTAAAATCATACGGCCTAGACGATGATGTAATTTCCTGGATCAGAGAACTTTTGAGCGATCGCGTGCAAAGAGTAGTATTAGACGGCGTAGCCTCCAACGAAGTTAGAGTCACATCTGGCGTCCCTCAGGGTAGTGTCATAGGCCCACTCCTCTTCCTACTCTATATCAACGATATTGGTGACTTAATAGACAGTAAACGTCGATTATTTGCAGACGACGCTGTAGTATACAGGGAAATCCGTAGCAGTGAAGATAAGGATAAACTAACGAACGACCTTACTGCAATCCAAGCATGGTGCGATGCGTGGCAGCTAGAGTTAAATTTGAAAAAATGCGTAGTAATGAAATTCTGGGGGAAAAATAACTCCCCACAACAGAGCTATTTCATTCAGGATACCCAATTAGAGACGGTAGAATCCGTAAAATATCTCGGAGTTAGGCACAATAATGATCTATCGTGGAATAAACATATTCGGGAAATAACAGGTCAAGCTAATCGTAAATTGGGATTTGTTAAAAGAATTCTAGGCAAGTGCGACGACAAAGTAAGAGAAATAAGCTACTTCTCCCTCGTTAGACCCCATTTAGAATATGCTTCCAGTGTTTGGGATCCTCATGAAACAGGCTTAAAAACAGAGTTGGAACGTGTACAGAGAAGAGCAGCCAGGTACGTGAAAAGCCGTTACGATCTTCTTGTTAGTGTTACTGACCTCTTAGAACAACTCGGATGGGAATCACTGTCAGACCGTAGATTGAAAACAAGACTAAATCTATTATGTAAATTCAAGAGTAGTTTATTTTCCGACGAAGTTGATCATATTTTACGACCGCCAACGTACTATGGTAGATTAGATCATAAAAATAAAATAAGAGAGATAGACTGTAGAACAGATAGATTCAAAATGTCGTTTTTTCCGCGAGCGATAAGAGACTATAACGGCTGTGTAAGGACTTAGAAATAGATTAGTTGACTGGTAGTGTAGCTTACTAACTTATGTATTTCTTAAAGCATGTTTGCGGAGTTTTATGGTGATTCTAACAGCATGTTTTGCATGTTCTAGCTTCATAGGCAGATTGCCCTCTTAAGTAGCATGTAGACAATTATGTGTCATCGTACATGTGTGGCGTGCATGTGGAGATTCTCTTGCAAGCTGTATGATGGTTTTTAGTTAATGATGGAATTGGTTAGTATCCTTAATATTCATGACCGTGCGGTGTGCATGTGGCGGTCCGCTTGCATGCTGCATTTTGGTGACTTGTCACCCCCTGCCAAACACCCTAGAGGTGGCTCGCAGGGTAAGATGTATATGTAGATGTATGATTACGAGACTAAATGTCGCTTCGTAGACTACACTTTGTTCTTGTGTTTAGCAACTTACTATTATTGCTCAAGCCTGATCCCGCATGAAATGTCCTCATGGTTTTGTTTTCTGCATGAATTAGTATCTTTTTCCTAGAATCCATGATTTTAGAGTACTTGTAATACTAACCAGTAGTAAGATAAGAAGAGCTGACCTGTGTACTGCATATTTGCATGTTTATCAACGTTGCACCCACCTTTTTTTCTACTGGTTTGGCGTCTTTTTGTCTATGTCATTTTGTAAACTAAGAATCCCTGAAGTGCATTCCCCGTCCCATTTTCCATGGATAATGGCTGGTATATTTGGCCAAATAGCTCGAAAAGTATAGTGGTCAGTGGATAATATTTTGTTATCATCGGAAAGATATTTTTTTATGATGTGGCCGAATTCATTACATTTTATGTGGAATGATATATCGCCAAAATGACCTTAATTGATCAATCTAAAAATTTGACCAATGATTTTCACCTGATTTAACCTGATGCTCAAATCAAAATACTCTTAAAGTGAATTTTTAACAAAATCACAAAAATACCTTCTGTTTTGAAGGCGTGAAAAAAATGAGTCAAGTTAAAGACTTATGAATGCATATTTAGCTAATCGATGAGAATTTCAGTCATTAATAACAATATTTTTGCACCATTAATATAACAACATTTACTATAGTATGCGTCTTACACCTACTGAAATTAAAAAATGAAATACGAATATGGTCTCTATTATGACTAGTGAAAAACTCAAGCCATTTCGGGGTAAAATTAAGGCTGTATTCTTTCCACTGAGCTCGAAGCAAACATTTTTTCTGAAGATTTCAAAAAATTCTTCGAAATTCATCAATCTAAGGTAAGTTTAAATAATATACAATTGATCGTAGAAAAATATAGTCCAATGGAACGGTCTATGCCATTTTAATGTCTCTTTTCCCAAATAAATTATGTATTCCAAGAAAAACCACGCAAAACCGTGAATAGGAACGGAGAGATAGGCTGTAGGTAAGGTTACTCAATTTCGTATTTCCTGCATAAACCTTTTTATTATACAGCTAACAACTACTTACTGCGCAATTTGCATGTATTACTTTAAATGACAGACATCCTTGAAAATGCAGGTACATACAAATGTGCTTACCCTATAATAGTCGTTTCCTCCTGGTCATATCCTTCGTCACATGACACAAAACACATGTTTAGTTGAATATAAACACCCTGCCTCACACCCTAGAAGTATTGCCAAGAAGAGGTGTCATGCTAATGTGATTTGTCTCATATGGATACGATTACCTAGTCTTTCGTAACCGGAAGTTTTCACAATTGGATTTATCCCATATCTTCTCTTCGTATAAATGAGGAAGCAATGATCTTATGGGGGATATTCTATGATGGAAAATGAGGAGGAAATCTATACAATCACCAAAAAGGGGATGCAATGAAAGACGAAACTCTTGATAACTCTCCCAAGGGTCCACACATACACAAATACCTCGTTTGAGGAGATAAACAGAAGGAGAGCCATTACTAAAAAGTCCCAAGTGTGCGAGCCTTCCGCTAGGTGTCACGACGTGGAGCTTTTTCTCCTCGCCCGGCCCTCCATAAGCCCCACTCCACTCCCGTAAGCACCCGTTCCACCGCTTCTTACAACCCCCTTTGTCCAACTCCCCATCCCCCTCCCGCCCTTCACACGTCTCCCGGCCGCAAAAGAACAACCCTTCCTCTACCTCCCTCCCCCTCTTTCTGTCGCTTATTCCCCAAAGGCCTCCCCCGCCACAGCCAAACTCCTCCACCTCCTTCATTCGCTCCTTCAATGCATTCCATTCTACGCCCCTTTTCACACCGAGGGACAAAGGAGAGACTGCCTCAACCGCTCGCGAAGGGGCGGGAGGGAGAGGGGATCCGCCAATAGCGCGACGGCCATGAGCGACACAGGCGGCGCACGCTGGTTCCCATTGGTCCCAGCCTGCCTTCTTCCCCCCCTCAATTCCCTCGTTCCCGGACCCACCCCCCTCCTCCTCTAGTTTCCAGCTTCGAAGCTCTTCTTTTTTTTTAACTCCCCAGTTCAACACGCCTCCCCAGCGCCGCTTTACGTGACGTCTCGCGCTCCCATTGGTCGATCCAGCGCGGGTTCTCGCTCTCTCTGTCTCAGGGCCAGATAGAGGGGTGTGGGGACCACGTTAGAGGATGAGAGTGGGAGAGGTCGACGTGTTTCGGCAGTCTCGTTTGAAAACTCGCTCCGTGAAGCAAGGAACGAATTCACGTGTCTAACACGGTGTCTTACCTGCTGGGAAAGAGTTTGAGAAGCTTGTGCCTGTACTGGGAATCGTGGGAAGATCGCTAGCGCGTTGAAACGGTCGTTCGGCTCACCGAAAGCGGCGAACCCCGAAGGTTAAGTGACCCGATCAGGGTGGACCCTAATACGCGTCCCCATTGGACTCCTTAACGGTATCGCTCCGAAAAGAGTGTTTCCCTTCCGAGTTTTTCGGGACTCTTGGTGCCGCTGTGCACCCCTGTGAGGTGCCGTAACATTAACCGAGAAGATGTCCCTACACCACCACCATCACCTTCACCCCTCGTATCCACTCCTCCCACCCCCGCCGTCGTCCTCATCTGAAACGGACGCCCTCCTCTCCGCTGCGCACCATCATCAGCATCACCAGCACCACCACCTTCACCCGCTGCTGGGTGGCGGAGGCGGTGCCGCCGAGCACCAGTCGGCCCAGCAGCAAGGAGCTGCTCAAAGGCAGCACCACGCGGCATCGCAGGGGCACACCCTGGCCGCGGCCACCGCGCAGAGCCACGCTCTCCAGCAGCAGCAGCAGGCGTCGATGGTGCTGCACCACCAGCACCACGCGGGCAGTGGTGGCGGCGGGGCCCAGGGCGGTCACAGGGACCAGCAGGGTGCTCAGGGTGGCGGAGCGGGAAACGGAGGGCAGTCTGCTCACATCAAGCGGCCCATGAACGCCTTCATGGTGTGGTCGCGGATCCAGAGGAGGAAGATCGCTTTAGAGAACCCCAAGATGCACAATTCAGAGATATCCAAGAGATTGGGTGAGTGTCATTATCGCGTAGATCTCGGCAGCTTTCGTGTTTAACGTGCTTCATTTCTCGCGGGTTTTTGGTCTTCTGATGGTTGATCGGATATATATTTGTTGTAACGCATACAATGGTGTTGACCACTAACTAATCATTTAGATATGCATGTAAGTTTGTGTCTATATCGTAATAAGGAAAACTTACGCCGCCTTGGTTTATTGGTTATAAGCTTCGTATCGCAAATGCTTTGTCATCGCGTGGTTTGTTGTTCTTATGATGATCGAGCGGATATACTCATTGTCACCCGTACACATGAGTAAACTACTATCGATCTTGTGGATTATGTAAATTTGTGTCTATAACGTCCTCTGGAAAGGAATAGCGCCGTGTTGGTTATCATTAATAGGTGTTATGCCGAAAGCTAAAGATTCAGTAGGCGTGGAATTGCGGAAATTAATAAATTGTGCATTGTATGGTTGTTAGAAAAATATGGATTGCTGCGGGGCAGTTGAATTTGATGGTTCAAATTGAGGGTTTACTATTGGATGGGTTGAATAAAGAACTTTACTAGCTGCATCGCGGTATTTTGGAATCATACCTTTTCCCACTAACTAGTCATCCATCTCTATTATATTTGTATTGTGTATTTTCCTTTCGCAAATTAATTTACATTGATAATTCTCCAGCTTGCAGATGGCTAATTCTAAGCGGGTACTGACCCCTGTTTGAATAAATTTGATTTTCATTTAATACCCACGCTATCATCAATGATGAAATAGTAGCTGTAATATTTATTAGCCTATTAGTTGACCTTACGTGCCATCTAGTCTTCAATTAGTTTGAATAGTTGTCGCTCTTAATCGGATGGATACTATTTATGTATTCATACCATCAATTTCATAATGCAATCTTTGTGGAACTTTCTTATTCCGGAACAGAATCCGGCGGTCAGATTGTTTTTATTTGTTGTTTGTAGCTACAAGAATCGGATTTGAGTAATATCGAGTGGTAGCATATCATCGAAATGTCGATTATTTCACGCTGTGCAATATAGATAATACCTAAGGAGATATTAAGTGCCAAGAAATTTATCAATAGATCTTTGTTAGTTGCGTGTTTAACCTTGCCGCTTTAGGTCGTGGATGGTAGATTCGGGAACTTTTCATTCTCTACCCGTTTTGCTCCTCAGTGGTTATTGTACAATATTGATATAAAATTTGCATTTAGATTGTATGAACAGCCTCTTTTATGTGTATCAACTTTGTCGCAATCTATCCTAGAATATTTTCCTCCTCATGGGAGCCTATGTACGTTTCTTTGTATTACGTGAGAGTGGGAATATTTTGCAATGAAATGAAATTGTGTCCATTACATCCAGCCACTGAGCCCGTCAACATAACTCCCAGTAGGTATCTCTCCGGATGTGTATTAATTTTTCAGCATAGCAATTCGTGGTACTTTATAACTGATGAGGTATGGGATTTCAAATTATGTTTCCTACAGTAGGCACTGGAATAAAGCCACTAATTGGCGTTCGGAAAATAAGTACCCTCACAAGCATCGAATTGCCCACTACAGGAAGCCCCTCATTTAGGGGAATAAATTCTTGAATGTACAACCTCAAGTAATGTGTCGTGTGGATGTTGAACACGGAAAGGAAGTTTTCTGTTGACTGATGCAACTACTTATTTAGGTATTTTGATACCTACTAATGTATATGCCTCTTCGAATTCAGAAAAGATTCATCATAAACAGCATAAAATGTCATTTCCGGGTGATAAGGGATATGGGGTTAATTAGGGTAAGGGGCCAGATAATAATAAATATATGGTTAGCATTCACTGACTTCATTTACTCTCACTTTTAAAGTTTCGAGGTATCGTAATACATCCAATTTCTTGCTGTTTTATTTTTGTTTTCCGGGCGGATGGTTGTAAATACTCTTGACTTTAGTTCATGACATAAAATACCTCCTTTTACTAAGTTCATGAGTGTTCAGGACTATACTGTGTAATTAACTTGCTGATCTCCTTCAGTAATGTAATATTTGTGCAGCCGCCGGTTGGTAAGTGCTTTGGTTGACGGCAATCTTAAGCACTCCTGGACTCACCATGTTCATCCTCCTAGTATTCTTGATGACGATCCAGACATCCCGTTGTAGCATCCTATGTTAGCATTTCTAGTTCCCCTTTTAGGTCAATATGTTCGTCGCTTACCGGTGATCTTCCTCCATCTACACGATAGCGTCGCCGACGCGGCACACCGGAGAATCACGAATCTAAGTTCCGTTGTCAATACTGTGACCGCCACTACGATAGAGATATTCCCCGGCCTTAAAATGTTATATTACAGCTTGGATATTGGTGATCATGGCACTTGACAGGTTTCCAAGGTCCTCTTTTAAGATCTGTAGAAAAAGTGTCATGTGAGATGGCGAAGTGTAACTGAGATTAAAATGGGAGTAATTCGCAATATAAATTTAGGAATAGTGAATATGGAGATATTTTCTTGGTTATCATTTTTTCCTTTCCTTTCACGCCCTCGTGGCTGCTAGTGGTTTACATCGCAAAACCGTTGTCCTGATTTGGGAACTAATAGGTTACAAACATCGTTTCTTCATTAACGTGATGATCTCCCTTGACCATATTCAAACATTATTTTAAAGATGAAATTAAGCTTCCGAAGATACGGTTTGTTTAGAGCCTTTATCTAGCGACAATTTTGGATGTTTGATCTGTCAAAGGCGTGGGGAGACTATGATAAAAGCCAAACTGATTGTGGTTGTGGTGACAACAGCATTTACCACGAAAGGAATGGGTGATAAGCATGTGCCTACCTAATTTCGCAGACATATATTCTCTAGCTTCGTCAAAAATGGTAACAGTTCAGTTCAAACGCCAAATTACTCTTAGGTGATCACCAGGCAGCAAAGGTGTATTGAGATCTAGTAAAGCGGCGGAAGGATAAATTTTCTGAAATTAAACCCACTCCACTTACCTGTACTAAGAACACACGCATATTCGGGAGCCTTCACACCAGTCAGTGGAGATTAAGCTGTTGATGACTGCTGATATTTGTAGATGTAATATCCTGGGTTCATGCCGGTCAGATTTCGTAAAAAGATTATGCCTTCCTCTGCAGATACTTATCATTGTTCCATTCTCGATCGATGTAGTTAATTGTTCTGCGTCTTCCTGGGAGAGAAAAGTTCAGTTATAGAGTTTCAAGAGCCCATTCCATGTGAATACGAGATTGATACATGAAAGCGATTGATAATACATGATATTTCGTGCTAGCAGACAGGCGACGTGAGTTTGTCGTCTTACACTGAGAAGTGGTTATTAACTTTTCATACTAACTCATATTATTTACTCATAATTTTCAGTGAACAGCATTTCAACTTGAATGTAAATTCTTCTTGGGCTACTCGCCGGGTCAGGTCCTGATCTGCGTGCTACTTGCACATCGTCTTCCGGGTTTATGATCCTCAGATGTCATTCAGATCGAGTCTCACATCGAAGGACCTGACCCGGTGTCGGCACGGAAGTATTTAACATTCGCCGGGAAAAAATCAGTCATTTCTCTTGATTCCCATTTTCGCCAGAAAAAGAAAGCCAGAAAAAGGGTGAGAATTGCCGCTGACGTGGATCTTGTTCTTACTTGCCGTCAGATACATTCGTGTGGATTGAAAAATACGTCGCAAGTTAAGTGTTTAGGAGGTTTGTGGTGGAGATGAATACTCATGGTCAGGAAGGTAACACGCGGCGGAGTACAACCGCGCCTTCTCGACACCCTTCAGCAGCGTGTGTTATGTCATCTGCGGCGGCCCACATCTCGATCCATTTTCCTTTTGCATTCATTAGCGAGCCGTGGTGGTCCTGTGGCTTATGCGTTTTACCGTCAGAGGGACGGAGGAAACCTATTTTTTTTAGGAGGGCGCTGCTGAGGAAAAAAGTGGGAGGACATGTAAGGGGTAAGGATAAGAAATGTGGGGGAGGAAAGAATCCGGTGATCGCTTGTGAAGGTTTTTTTTTACAGCGTTTTGGCTGGGCGAAGAGGGCTGAGGGAATATGATAGGGATTTTTTCCCTGCCGACATACAGTCTCTCCCCCCTTCTCAGCCCCTTCAAGTAACGAATGCTGGAAGGGTTGGCCTTTTTTTAGAGGGTACTCCACGCGGAACCCTGCCCGTCTCATCGGTAAAGGGTTTTCGCGTGTCGTAACAAGACCGTCATTACCCCAGTAGCTTTGCGTAAGTGCCCCTAATTGATTTTCAAATGAGATCGACTGCTGCCGGCGGTAAGATCCCGTACGATAGTAAATTAGGGTCGTATTTCGCTGTTTTCGCATTCAAAGATGCTAATCCACGGTTCATACTCTTTGTACTCTGAAGGAAGGATGAGTTAAAATGGTAGATTCACAATATTCCTGCCGACTTAACGCAGGAATGAGCCGAAATTTTGAGCAGTGTATGCTGCATGCTAGTGGTTTGCGAGACGGTACTATACCTTTATAAGTTTAATATCTTAATTTTGTTTAATACCTAATCTCGTTTAACATATGTTTGATGCGTGAGAAAGTTCACAAAGGGTTCCCGTTAAATACAGAGCCTAGCAGAGACGTTGTTGCGAGAACCAGGAAACGGAATGGTTGGTCTTGCGGCCTACTTGAAATGGTATTCAATGCAGATGTGATGGCTACGTTATGTAATTTCGTTAATAATTATACCTCATCTTTATCCAGTGTGACATCCATTACAGAAACAATTAGTTAGCACACCACTCAGACATTGAACGTTTAAAAAAAATAGAATTTTTAAGAATCGCAAAAACAACGCTAACTCTTGCTGCCATTTGCAGATATATTGGCCTCGATCATAGCTATTGAGATCCCCGACTGCGTGGAATAATGAAGTTTTGAACCTATCCCTATCGAGTTTATTTTGCGTCTTACGGGAAGTAACTAAACTCAGAGCCCGGGAGGCCCCGAAAGGTACAAGCGTCTCTTTGTGAAAATGTGTGACGTTCATTTTACGTATACATGGCTTTGTTTTCTTCGTCCTAGGTCTTACCCCTTGAGGATGACATTCAAAATTTTAAGGCCCATGTTTAATATTTTTAATGTCATGTCGAAAGAACCACTTCAATCATAGCGTGGTTTATGGGAATTAATATTTTTTTTCCGGCCGTCTCATTGCGGGTTAACATTAAATAAGGTCGTTTGACCCGTTCACAGATTTCATACTCCGTAAAGCGAGTGTGTCAGTGGGCATTGCAGCCCCTTCTCACCCCCTCCCCACCTCCGCACCGTCTGAACACCACGATTCGTGAGGTAAATATGAGCACCACATTCTGGGCGGTTCGGCAGAAAATCACGCCAGTGGGTGCGGGCGACAATGGCCGTTTCGCGGGAGCGCGCCACGTTCGGCTTCATTTGTTTTCCCGCCTTGGACGCGCGCTTCCTAATCTCCCGCCGCGATCACACCATTCCGAAGTGCGACCTCTGACGGGGAGGTGAGGGGGGTAGTACGCCATTCGGCCTGGCGTTTTGACGGACAATTGAGCCGACAATGGCGTAAACATTGCCTCCCGTGATTGAAGCTACCCTCTCACACCGCGTTTGCGTGCGTTGAAAGGACGTGGCCCGCGTATAATCGCGTTCCCTGTTCATTCAATTGTCTTTCCCCTTCCTCTCGTTGCTTGCGGATTGTTCTTCGGAGCTTTGCATTTTTTTTGGAGGCACACTCTTTTTGAGTGCACTCAAAAGCTCGCGAATTAACCGCGAAATGGGAATATTTTAGATCACTTTTCGAAGTTGATGAGGAAAATGAGCGCGATATGTGTTGATTCCATTGTGTTGATGTTTTGTTTATCACGAACTAGATTTAGCACCTTGTGTCATCCTGAGGAGGTGACGAGGTTTTTTCATCTAGGTCGTAATTAACAAAACATTGAAGTGGAATCTGCATATTTGGTGCTCAAATCCCTCCATGATAGATTAATTCCACATTTATAAGCCTGAAACCGTGAACTTTTCGGAGTTATTGAAAAGCGATGATTTACCAAAAGCTCGGGCCATGGATATAAGGGCCATAAAATGTATGTAAATCATTGGTCAAGTATTGTCTTTACTAATATTCGCTTTAAATATCGTCATACTATTTTTGCAATCAATTTTAATATTGATACATCTACAAAATACCCTGCAAGCTACCTCAGGGGGTGAGTATTCACCAAAATGCATTACATTATACCCTGAAGTTAGTTTAAATACGACTTATTATGGATTAGCACAAGTCGCTAATGATTGTCACGAGGCTAAACCTCACAAGCATGCACTACACTACAGATATGCTCGCAATGGAGAGGGACCGTTAGTATATATGTATTTTGAAACTACACAAATGGACAGAGACTCGAGACTTATGTAGAAAACACCTTATGTAGATACCTTTTGCATCGCTTTTTAATCGTAAGTATATTGATGGAACAGTTCAGGTGTTCACAATGAAAGCCTATGACGCTTTCTTAACTTATTTCCTTTCAATCATGATTGAGTATCGAGTGCGTCCATGATACTGGCACAGTTGACAGAAATACAACCAATTTGTAAACACGTCCAAAGCCGTTTTGGGAAGGGCATCTACATCTACATCCTGTGAGCCACCTCTAGGGTGTTTGGCAGGGGGTGAAAAGTCACCAAAATGCAGCATGCAAGCGGACCGCCACATGCACACCGCACGGTCATGAATATTAAGGATACTAACCAATTCCATCATTAACTAAAAACCATCATGCAGCATGCAAGAGAATCCCCACTTGCACGCCACACATGTACGATGACACATAATATTCTACATGCTACTTAAGAGGGCAATCTGCCTACGAAGCTAGAACATGCAAAACATGCTGTAAGAAACACCATAAAACTCCGTAAACATGCTTTAAGAAATACATAAGTTAGTAAGCTACAATTCCAGTCAACTAATCTATTTCTAAGTCCTTACACAGCCGTTATAGTCTTTTATCGCTCGCGGAAAAAACGACATTTTAAATCTATCTGTTCTACAGTCTATCTCTCTTATTTTATTTTTAAGATCTAATCTACCATAGTACGTTGGCGGTCGTAAAATATGATCAACTTCGTCGGAAAATAAACTACTCTTGAATTTACATAATAGATTTAGTCTTGTTTTCAATCTACGGTCTGACAGTGATTCCCATCCGAGTTGTTCTAAGAGGTCAGTAACACTAACAAGACTATCGTAACGGCTTTTCACGTACCTGGCTGCTCTTCTCTGTACACGTTCTAACTCTGTTTTTAAGCCTGTTTCATGAGGATCCCAAACACTGGAAGCATATTCTAAATGGGGTCTAACGAGGGAGAAGTAGCTTATTTCTCTCACTTTGTCGTCGCACTTGCCTAGAATTCTTTTAACAAATCCCAATTTACGATTAGCTTGACCTGTTATTTCCCGAATGTTTATTCCACGATAGATGGATCACGTGATAGCAGGCATCACGTGATCGAAGAATTCATGATTGTGGCCTTTGTTTATATCATAGGATAGTGAAAAAGTTTTTAATGTCCATTTATTTCTAAGCCAAAACAGTATATTTAAACTGCTTTATAATCTTGGTCGGACTCTTATAGAGGAAATCAAAAGGTTGGCTGTGGGAATTTCACAATATGCTGTAGGTACTCAAATTCATCAGTTGAAACTAATCACTGACATTAACGTACATATCATATTCGGAACACAAGAGGGATGTAAAACAATTTTTTTATTCGATGCAAAGTATCCCCCAAATGTACAAGGTGGACGGGCCTTACGGTGTTCTGGGTGGACGGGTCATGTTAATTGCATTTTTTATGCCGGGGCAAATTTAGTGGCTTTGTCTTTCCTTATCCTTGCGCGGATTTCGAGCGCTTTTGTCTAATTTGTTTTTGTCGGTAGGACCCCGGAGAAATGCCATACAAGTAATTTTATTTAGTATTGTTCTATTGTCATAATAAGGTTTCCATTCAGCATATTTTTTAGCGTGTAATTTCTCAACGGTTAGGTATAGTTAAAGTTAGAAGTTTAATTTCGCGTTGGAAATAGTGATCCAATTGGTCGCAAAAGTACATGCATAATAACGCATATGAGAAATATCACTTGGATTTTAGCGCTGATCGCAAAGTTTATGCCAGCTGTGTAGAATGGCGTTCTAAAATTCCGCGAACTTGGATTGGTGGATTTTTCTTACACCTCTCAGATTTTTTTTCACATTACCCAGAAAATATCCGTGTTCCGTCCACTAACAAATTGTATTTCGGCGGAGAAATGGCTTTGTCACTCGCCTAAGATGTTAAGGCTCCAAGAACGTGTGCATTATTTCTCAAAGAGACCTGTTATCCTTCTTACAGGACTCGTGAACCATGAACGCATAGTTTCCGGAGTCTCACCTTGCGTTTTATCCGTAATATCTTTTCCTGCTTTCCACTAACCCGTAATACTATGGCTCGCGCTTTTTCGCGGCTTTTCGTCGCCGCAGTATCCTCGGCCGTATCCGTCTACTACCCTCCAAAGGTTTCAAGCGAACAGTTAGGGTGCATTGGTACACAATGGGCTCTGTTTCCATTACAGTGACGAAATGAGATCCAAGGGCTTTTTTTGAGGGGATAGCGGAAGATCGTCGGCGGGTCTTGTGTGTTTAAGGTCCGGCGCATTACCTTCCTCCTACCGCATCTACCATTTACGCTACTTAGGGATGTGATGTAGATGTGTATCTTGTATCACAATCCGGCTACATTTTCTCGCAGGGCGACGCACAATTCGAGATCATTTCTTCGCCTTATTCTTTAGCATCCCCCCCGCCCCCCAACCAATCCTTGCATTTAGAGAATGGGTGCGCAGATATAGGATGGCCTTGTGCTCTCTTCTTCTCCTATGTTTATTCCTCTCCGTCATTGTCGCGCACAAGTTTACGCCCGGACGGACCCTTTGTGCATCTGCGAAGCCCACAGTACAGGGTGTGGGGGGAGGAGGGCAAGCATTCTTTCTTGCCCCATTCTGTATATACCCTTGTCCTTTTTGCTTCCTTCCTTTATGTTCTTGCACCCTTCACCTATTCTTCTCCATTGTTGTTGTCCTCCCGGGCCCCGCCTCCCCTTGGGGATTCCCGCACTCCATCCCTGTATGCTCCCTCTTTCACCTGGTTCAAAACCCAAATGAGTGTAGAGAAAGAAAGAAAGGAGAGACGGGAAGACCAGGTGGTCATATAAAAAAAGAGGAGGAGGATGAGGGAGATACCTAAGGGGGGGGGGGAGGTTGTAGATGGGACCCTGTCCCATCCGTCAATGGCTTTCGAAGGCCCGTGTGTGAGCGTGCTTTTGAAGGATATTCAGTCGTTCTCGCTGGGGTGAGGGGGTTCGAGGGGAAAGAGTGTTGGGGATTAGTTCGCTAGGGTGCTCGCTCCTTGCCACCGGCTTATGGGGAATTCCCTCCCCAGTAGGGGTGGTGGTGGAGGGACGGATTGGTGCCAGTTCGAATCCTCCTCACGGGGGATATTTCCGCAAGAGGTGCTTATGTTCCTTCCCGGAAGGGACTGAGGGGAGGGTGTTGCCCCTGTTGTGTGTCGAGGAGAGAATAGGATGGCTTCCAGGATTTTTCCATACAAAGCGTGGCTTTCTAACGGGCTTGGGTATGTGGTTTTTTTGCCACCTTGGAACCTCCTTCCCTCCCGTGTTGTGATGGAGGATGCATTGGCAGGCGGTCAAGGATGCCGAGATTCGCGTGCAGGCGCTAGGGAAAGTCTCCAGGCACAATGTTCATCAATTATCTGCATTCAAGGGGGCATTAATACATCTTCTGTCGTCGGCGACTTGCATCGGCAGGTTTGAACTAAGGAAGCCTTCCGATGGTAGACTTCGATCGCAATAGTTTGCCGTTTGCATGCATCTTTGCCTCTTGGGTACGAAGCATTCGTGGCGTATGCATTGCCTTTTAGAGAGAGAAAACGCTTTTTTCATGAGCTCAGGTATGATATCATTGGGAAAGATTGACGTTGGATTCACCAGATTTCGGACGTGTTATTATTGTATTCGCATAATACAGTCGTATTATGTCTACTATGCATGCTAGCATTTCGAAGAGCAGATTAATTTTTCATTCATATCTTTCTAAATGTTCTACCCCATCCTTGATTGCCCGCATCAAGTGCTTGGGATGTTAATCTTGGCGGTTTAGGATGACTTTTGGTGACAAATCTAAGTTCTCTTTATTCCTTTCGTCAGTAATATGACTGTTTTTACTGCCGGTAACAGAAAATGTTTTAATATTAGGTGGTAACAAAAGTTCGTTGAAAAAGTTCAGGTGACATGAATTCGGTTTTTCCGTAACGTAACATTTCGGTTTTTCCGTAACGCGCTATAGCATAGGCATATTGATGAATGCTATAAAATTATGATTAATAGAGTTCAGTTGAAGACTTTATAATTTTGAATCTATTTGTTGATCGATAATGATACATGATTCCGATACGGAATAATAATACGTAATTCCGATATATTATTCCGAATATAAGATAATGATACATGATTCCGATACGGAATACATGTATGTATGTATACTTGAATCTGAATTACAAAATTAAGTAGATACTTAATTTTGTAATTCAAGTGACACCAAACCAGTAATTTTTCCGTGATTACACTCATTTAGTCCAAGGTGTGCTGTGCTTCCATGGGAGGCGATAAGGGAGAGCACTTCTCAGGCCATTTTCTCCCTCCTTGGTGGGATGACAATTTGTGGGTATAATGTCTAGGCGAGAATGAAGTAGGAAGTCCTAGAATGGGCGTGGGGTTGAATGGATTTCTCAGGGCGACCCCCCGCACTTGCGTTCAAATGGTCACTCCATTGTAGTTTCGGGAGGGATGAGGACAGGATTTCCCCACTATGATGCACCTAGTGTCCTGTTGCGAGTTTGCTGAGGGATAGGGGACAGTGAGGGGTGTTGGAGGAGGTAGGATAATCTCGTGTGCAAGTCGGGAAAAACCCAAGTGTTTCTCTCTCATTGTCCTTTTCCGCGTAGGTATAGGGTTCGCATTTTCCGGGTCGTTACGATGGGGAGGGACAGGATAGCATGACCATTATTTTTTTTCTTCATATTTTGGCTCAAGGGCTCCTTTGGAATTTCCGGATGGATGGCTCTGGAAAAGCTTCTGTTTGCGCGATGAAATAGTAGTACTGTAACGAATGATCGTCGCTCGCATGTCTTTTCGCATTAGCATCATGCGTTAGCAATGTAAGAACCTCAAGCTAGTATTTCTCATTTACCTACGAGGAAAATACTTTCGTTATATGGTGGTATCTATATATTTTCCGGATTTTGGTAAGACTCCCACGCGTTCATCTTTTATTTACTAATTTACAAATTTCACTCGGTTGACCATGTCATTTTAACTAATTAATCATCCTCATTTTATGAGTGCTGATTCCATGTGAAATTGAGTAATACCTGTATCCACGGTTAAGTTTTGTTTCTACATCTACAGAATACCCTTAAAGCCACCTCAAGGGTGTGGCAGCGGGTGAGTAGTCACCAACATGCATTACACTATACCCTAAAGTTTTGTTTGTGCCGTCTTCTATCTATTAACTTCTAATGGTGACTATTTACTACCGAACAACCATCGCACTACAGACCGATATCTCTCACATCTATATCTTGCAAAGTCCTTGAACAGCGAGGCTTATAGGAGCGTGCGAGGTTCTGACTTGTGCTGGGACGAGTGCTGCATGTCTGGTGTGGAATCACCCCGTTCCACACACCCTAGTGGTGGCTTGCACGGTACTTCGTAGATGTAGATGTATGGTGTCGTATTAGGTGAATTTTGCGGGAAATGGAATTTCATTTGAGGTTGCCTACTTGTCCGTCTTCACTTGGCCTTTTTGTTTGAATAATGTATAAGGTTGTGAGGGTGTGCTTGGCGGTTCTTATTTGCTACCAGTGGCGTTCAAGGGGCGCATTTATGAGGACTAACTTCATGTTGATATATACGTATTCATGTCCTTATGAGGCGTATCCATGTCGTCTTTAAAAACATTATTTAATTAATCTTGTTCCGTATACTTATTCTATCAATTATTAGGAAGGAAATAGCGGATGCGTTATCCGTACTCGGCATATCGACAGTTTTCTTACGTAAGTTTATGATGTGAACATTTAAGGCCATTTATTTTCTTGTTACTCGAAAGATACTCAAGATTATCGGATAGCAAATCGGCAAATTGCTTGGTGCGCTCAAAAACTCATGACTAGCTCATGACTCAATTCATCGCTAGTGTATCAATGATTATGAGCAGATATTTATAAATTTTCCGTTTAGCTGAGACGATTAGCTAAGGTGCTTAGTACTATGGGATAGGCATTCAGGACGGTCGTGATTCGCCAATCGGTACGAAGACAGTTACGCTTTCTGCTAGACGTCAAAGTGACGCGTCTCACCGGCACATTGGTAATTTTTTACGAAATCCGACATACTACAGTAGATCGGATCATGAGGATAAAATTAGGGAACTAGACTGCAGGACGGACAGATTTAAAATGTCATTTTTTCCCACGAACGAGAAGGGACCATAACAGCTGCCAATGAGACTTTTATCTAGGTTTGTCGATAGGTAGTGTAGCTCTTATTGTTAGTAGTAGTAGTACTCGCTAATACTTGAATCCTTATCTGTTACTTAGTACTAACAGCACGCCGTACATGTTTTCAACATAAGTCTCGAGTCTCTGTCCATTTGTGTAGTTCCAAAATACAATGTATTAACGGTCCCTCTCCATTGTGATAAAATCTGTAGTGTAGTGCATGCTTGTGAGGCTTCGCCTCGTGACAAGTATTGGCGATTTTTGCTAATGCATAATTAGTCGTAGTTACACTAACCTTAGGGTATAGTGTAATGCATGTTGGTGATTACTCACCCCCTGCCACACACTCCTTAGGCTTGCAGGGTGTTTTGTAGATGTGAGATATCTATTTCACTTTGTATGTTTACTTAGGTAGTTAATCCGCATTACTAAGTGCTGAATACATTTTATGAGGTTAAACTAATAATCACCTTTTTCGCGTTAGTGGAGAAATACTACGTGTATCTCGAGGTTAGTATCCACACGCCTTTTGGGTACATTTGCTCAACCATTCTTTTACGATATCGTTAAATCAAACGTATTGTTTGAATGGTAAGCAGATTAATTGAACGAAAAACGCCTCAGATGCCATCTGGTAAGTTCGCGTTTTTAAAATGTGCTCATCGTTTCACGAAGACATATATTGTATGCATTTACCTCATGCTTTCATTTGGATGGCCGTTGTGCGTTCATGTAGAACTACAAGTTAGTTGGGATGAGGGCTTGCAGTAATGACGAATATTCGGACTTCTAAGCAGCACAGTTGAAGAAAATTGCATACATATCTCATACTGCATTTAAAATTGTGGAAACGTCAGCCCTCCGAATCGTCAGTTTACGCATATAATGTGAACATTATTGCGAAGTTTGTTCGATCTTTGTAATATTTGCTTGTGAAACATTTACTATTTTAATAGATACGGATTATGAATAAATCATAAGGAATTCCTCCATGAAAGACTTGGAAATTGCAGTTCCTTTTTCTTTTTTTTGTAGTAACTACTTATAATTTCCGCTTATGCAATATTTTTTCTTGAATCGTGAATAATTTTCCCTGTGGTCCATCTTTGATTTCTCTTTTTTATATCAAGTTATAACTTTTGGAGGCCATATTTATGCAATGGGTGCGAAAAATGTAGGATATAAATCATAATAAAAGTTATTTCTACCACGATTGTTTCTGCGGGCCTTAACATTTCGCACGTTACTTCTTCTTTTGCCAAATGTAAACTTTATGCAGTGATGCCCGATGTTATTTAATTTTCATTTTATATTCGGTTGTCATCCGGTATAAAATACCTACTCATTCTGTATAAAATGTGAATAAGAAATGAGTGTTATATATTCCGTTGGTGTCAGCTTGATATAACTTCTTTGGTGAGTTTCAGTCATTTTAAAGATAAAATGTAAAAGAGGTATCTACAGGCAGTGCTGAATGAAATATGTTTTCAATTATTTTTTTGTCGGGTTGATTCTCAAGTGTTCGAATTTAACATCTAAGGCGTTTACTGTATTGAGTTTCTAATTTACCAGACGGTTTTTGCATTAGTTTATGTATTAGCCATTAATTGTATGTATGTTTTTATTCTCGCAGGCGCTGAGTGGAAACTGCTAAGCGAGGGCGAGAAGAGGCCTTTCATTGACGAGGCCAAACGTCTCCGCGCAGTTCACATGAAGGAGCACCCGGACTACAAGTACAGGCCGCGGCGGAAGCCAAAGGCAATCCACCAGCAGCACCACCACGCGCACCCGCTCGGCCCATCGGCGCACCACCAGTTCCACGCGCACCAGGGCGCGGCCGCCGCAGCGGCACACCACCACGCCCTCAAGACGGCCTTCCCGTCGTTCCCGCTCCCCGCATACTTCCCCACCGTCGACCCGCTGACCGCGTATCTCCACCACCACCAGCAACAGCAGCAACAACAACAGCAACAGCAGCAACAACAACAACAGTCACAGCAGAGCCACCAACAGCAACAGTCCGCCACGGGCATCCCCAGTGCGAACTGCCTCCGACAAAGGGACGACGGAAGCGGCTCTTCGCCTTCTTCCTCGCCCTCCGCCTCGCCAACTTCCTTGCCCAAGCACCACCACCGTCTCTCCGCCGCCTCCGCGTACACCCCGCCTCTCCCGCCTCCTCCTCCCCCGGCGATTCCGCCTTACTTCGGCTCTGCGTTCGACGCCGTACACCTCTCCAAGTTGATCCAGGCGTCTTCTGCGGCCGCCGGTGTCTCCTGCACCTCGCCCACGACGTCCACGACCGCCACGCTCTCCACGCCGTCAGAGGGTTCGCAGCACCTGGGGCAGCAGCATTCGCCGGCCGCTGTGGTCAGCTCGTTCTACTCCTCCGTTTATTCGGGTGCGGACGGCGGCAAGTCGACTGCTTCGTCCTCGTCATCCTCCTCATCGCCTCCCGCCTCGCCGTTCCAACCGCCCCTATCCGCCGCGGCACTGTTCCATCCCTCGGCCGCGCCCAACCCTACGTCTATCCTGTACTCTAATCCGGCTGCGGCCATGGAGCAGCTGAGGAGGCCGGTTTCCGTCATCTTCTAAGGAGACATCGATGGTTTCAAGACAAACGGGGAGACTTCAACGCCGGCAGACCATGGGTCAGTGTTTCGGCAGTTCTTTGAAGAACTACAATCCAGTGGTCTTGTCATGCTTTTGTTCTTCATCATCGTATCGCCATCCAGGCCAAATATCATTGGCTGTCCTCAGCCATTGAGCAATTTTGCTACGTTTTTGCCCAGGTTGTGGTACATCTACGGCTTTAAAAAACCGATGCGGTATGAGTGGTGTGCCCGTCACGTAGAGAGCCTTAATTTGTAATATCGATCGTGCTCTATTGTCTAGTGCCAGGATGTTATGCGGTGAATACAAGGGGTAGTTACAATGTGGAGAACGAGAATATATCAGTTAAGTCTGTTATTCAGTTCATGTGATATTCGGAGTAAACGTGCGTTCATGTAAATAGTAATTGTGCACAGGAAGTGGACTTTTGTTCCACCTTTATTGGAGCAGCAAAAAAATGAACTGAAAACTATCCATGTTTGGTGTCAAAGAACATTTAATGTTTATCACTCCCAAGTATTAAAATTCTCAGCAGATTGTTAGCACCTTAAGTCTCCAGTGTAGAATTAGGTACTCACATAGTTTCACGGTGTGTCAAACCCCTCAACTATTTAAGATTGCCATTTAAACATATTGGCTTATTTAATAGCTTTTTAGAATTGCTACTGTAAGTTATTTATTTTTTCCTGTTGAAGGTACCAGAGATATTTTTTAAAAGGATTTTTTTCTTGTTTTTCCTGGAGTTACTTATGTTTTTAGGCAAGAATTGTCCAGATCATTGTCTTCTTTTGAATTTTTTAACGACAAATGATGTGCGTTATACTACATTTCTTGTTAATGTGTCACACTTTGAAAGTCCAAAAAGATTATTTATGTTAAAAATAGTCGCAATCCTATTTAGAATGCACAGCAACCCATTTTTCCTCATATGTAAAATACTTTAAGGCACTTAATCTCTCATGCATTGCCACGGTGATGCATCCCTAAGTGAAGGCATACTGCATATTTATTGTGATATGTGATCTCATTCATTTTTTGATAGATTCCCTGAGTATCGGTATCTGTATGTTATTTAATGGCCATAATACTGTGTAGAAATGTTTAATAATGAGGGTATCCAATGAAAACCTTAGTAAACTCCTGATTAGGTCCTACCCGCAAAGACACTCTATCTTCATCATATTTATCATCAATTAATCATCAAGTGTCTCATTCATATTTTTTGTATCTCATTGTGTGTATAAATATTGTACAGTTTGTTATTTTTAAAAGTAATAACTATTACAGTTGTGATATCTAAGTTGATAAAAAGTGTATAGAATTGTGTTTTTTGAATTCATAGCTAGTTGTGTAAAATACACTACATTCTCCATTACTCTTATATGTTTTTATTCCAACTCCTGTTTTCCTGCTTTTCCGGAAGTTGTTACGTATGAAAAAATGTGCTTTAACCGGTTTCCTGTGACCAATATTCTCTCCGACTCAATATTTAGTAGCCAAAATATTCTACCATACTGACCTAGCCTGTGCAGGAAGTAACAATATCGTCAATTAACGTTGTTCAAGACATGCACTGATGTGCGATGGCAAAATTATCCATTGCTCCTTGCTTTAATTTTCGCCACCAGATTTAAATAACAGAAAGTAACAAGCACTCACACTCTAGGGGGTAAAGATATATAACGCCCAAATTGCTTTAGAAGAAGTCGCCCTTTGCTTGGCGTTTATATGAATCAAATCATGGAAAATTTCAAGCCAAACTTAGAAATACTGCCATGTTAATTGTTTTATAAGCACAATCATTGAGATGATTTCTCTGCCGTTTTTCTGGTCGATACCTCCAATTGAGAGTTCAACATCCTATGGTAAAAATATATGCTGACGAAAGTGTTGTTGAACAAGTTACGAAAAATTAAGCTCACGTGTTTCAAATAAATAAAACATTAAGATAATGGTAACCTGAAGAGGAAACGGTTGTGTGAGCATGGTGCGGATTACCTTAGGTACAATATACTAGCAATAATAAGGTTAGTAAGCTTTCAATTCCGGTGTAAGAAATAATTTTATCTCCCATATATTGGGATGCGGGATATGAACACATTCACATGTGCATTGATTCATACGCAAGTAAAATCTAAACCGGCTTCGTATCAATCTGAGCCATTGGTCAATTGTAATCCTGCTCAGCACCCGGCTTTCGTATCACCCACATAGATACTATGGATATCAAAGGATGCATTTATATGATTCCCGCTTAGATAAATTTATCCTATCACCAATCATTTGGTGTTTCCCATTACACGGTAGCTCCATGTATCAACACGGCATTAGCATGAAATTTACCTACAAAATTGCAAACTTCTTGGATTTCCAGAAATGAGCACACATGCCATCAATTTGCAAAGATATTGAGGGACAGCCTCAACGAAGAACGGTTTTTTTCATTTGGTTATGATATGCCTAAAAGGTAGAAAATGTAAAACAATCAAACTGTCGCAGATATGCATTTAGCTAGCATGTGGGTAAATAAGAGATGAATCGAAGTTGGAGGTTACCCTAGATATAAACAAAATGTGAAGTAGATTCCATCACGAGATAGATACTGCGAGAGGACTTGAGAAGCTGAGCAGGGCACAATCCTACACAGATTCAAATCGGATTGTTTCAGGTCAAAGTCGTAGTGAACAAGTTGTCTTGGTCTTCAAAATGATTCCTCAGCCTGAATCACACGATCATTTTTTTCCGTCCCTTGTCAGGGATCGTTTAAGGGACGCTTTTCGCGATCGCTCAAATGATAGGGAAAGTGATAGCTCAAGCCATCATTTTCTGTAACACACGATCATGTGCGCCGTAACTGGGAGTATTATTTACGCACCCGAGATTTTCTTTTCATATTCATGAAGACTAGTCGTATTATAAATTGAACCATTATTGTTACCATACGTAACTAAGTAGCTATTGTTCTTTCAGTAATAGAGAGAATTGAATATTATGTTATTTATTACCATTATCTTATTAAATAACCGACCACGGCGTTCTGTAGTTTTACTTTGCCAAGGGCCGTTTTAATAGTCTTTCTGGGAGCTCTTATGTTTTCTAAAAAATCTTTCATGAAACTTAAATATAGGTTAATGAACTTAAAAAACACAATGAATTCAACATATAGGTACCGGAGAATATTGTGAAATAGAGACAACTGCATTTCTCCCGTTAAAATGCCTATTTCTGTCAGCTAATTTGGCTGATAGTTCATTTGTGTTATTAGCATATTAATTACGGTAGCGAACTTTGGTTTTGTATGCCTGAAGGCATGTCATATTAGGCGCACTAAAACTGGTTTCCAATGATGAACCCAATACGTGCCATCGAATGGGGTAACATCAACCTAAAGACTTATTGGTAAACTTAAATTAACGCCTAGCCATATATATGTGCTCTAACACCCTCACTTCATTGAATATTTTATTCATTCTCTTCACCGGACTGATTACGCAAGGTATTCCTTTTCACCTTTACGTCTTGCATCGTTGTTCCAGGACGGAAAGGTTCAACACTCGTCACTATTTCATTCGGGCTCTTTACCCTTAAAAATTAACTATGGCAATGAGAGGATTTATTATTTCAAAAGTGGTCGTATTTTTCCTTTTCTATGAGAGCTGTAATGGCTTTCACCATTCGCTATCACGATTTTTGCGAGACATTATATTAACGTTCCGCGGCCCATAATATTTATAATGCTAGCTTGATTGGAAGCTGCGCGTAGCGCAACATTCGTACTTTTCAGCCAGGTACTCTGATTGGCTAAATGACGGAGTCAGGTATATCTTCAGGGACCTAAAAAATACCTGCTCAAATGATGAAAAAAGTGAAAGAGTTTCCTATCATTGCCGCTAGCCCTGAAAATGATCGCGTATACCTTCATTTTTCAGCCATTATTTGAGCTATCGTTGGAGCTATCCCTGAAAAGGGAGCGCAAAAATGATCGTGTGATTCAGAAGTTCATAATTAAACATATAGGATAAACATATCTCAATTAATGCCTGATGATGGTGATTATTCACTGAAATCCGGGTCGCTTAATTTAAAGTAGTATTAGTAAAAGATATTCATCGACAAACGTGTGATTTAGGTTTAAGCCAAGTCACGGTTAGCCTAATCGTTGAGCAAGAGCCTAAACATTTTCTGGTTGTGTTACAATAATCGTAAGGTGGACAGAAAAGTATTTTTTCAGTTATAACAAATGAAAAGTATAAAAAAGTAACAAATAAAAGACTTTGTTGATACAAGTGAAAGATGACACAAAATCACACAGTTGAAAATCACAAAAAAGTTGTGTAAGAGCTGTGTGATGGAAACATGCGAGTGCAATGAATCGTACCAATCCTGGTTGTGTCCGAATGAAACCCTTGCATTAGATGCATTCATTGCGGGCTACTTCCCCAGCCCGGTGTATTTCATACCGGCCCATATACCAATGAATGTTGTACATACCTACGGCCCTCGCGGAAATCGCGCAGCGGACGTTTTTGATGATTGAATGGTCTACTTCCTAAAAAAAAGTCACTACGGGTGAATGGATAGTAGTCGTGGGCCTTTGTTTAATTTTGACCACACTATGCAATGCGTCAACCATTTTTACAACCAGGAAAATCAGATATCCATAAGTATTGTGGTAGAGAAACTTGGTGGCAGTCAACTTCGCAAAGCGTGATGTCAAGAAGGGGAAGGCTCAGGTGACAGGGGTCGGTCCATGAGCGGAGGGGAGAGAACAGCATACGGTACGCAACGCTACCAAAATAACTTAATTTAATATGAGTTGACGGGAAAGTGTCGGCAGCGGGTTCCACGACAATGTTTACGATAATAATGAATCACAATACGCTGATATTTTTCGCAACCCATTGGAGAAGGCCATCTAAACGATTGGATTGAGAGCCGTAGATAGCTAGAATTTCTTTCTAACTTACAAAGTGGATGTGAATTAAATACTGAACATTTGAAGTTGGCAGTGAGGGTCTAAAACTTGGAAAATGGTTAGTCGAACGCGGACATTAGCTAACTCCCACAAGAGAAACTGATTTGTAATCAATGAGATTTTTCCCTGAGAATGGCCCTCTGTGCAACTGCCACCATGGTTCTCTGTCATTTTAAGGCGGTCGCCGCTATTTTCGTTTATGCGCAGATTTGCGTGATACTTTGTATTCGTATTCTCATTAGTTATATCTATAGATAAAAGGGAAAAATAATTGCATCCTAAAGATTTGGTACACTGAAAAAAAAACAATTTGGATGTGATAATCGTAGATTTGGATGTCTCATCCAAACTAGAAGTGAAGGAAAGGATCTGTCCATACGTTTGGATTCGGCATCCAAACCGAATGGGTGATAAGGAGTTGGATGCATGTACCTACCACCAATTCCTTTGGATGCGGTATCTAAAGAAACATGGACGAGTACTTTTGGTACAGGAACCAAAGTTTTGGGCACATGATATGCATTTATTTCGTAATAATGCGATTACAAGAGTACATATATTCTACTAAACACGAAATAATCTATTTTTTATATTTCAGCTAGCTGTGCATACATTGCAATGTCTCTTTTTCTTTCTAGGTAGGCAGACATATACAAAGCGGACACATTTACATGTTCAAAATAAATGAAAGAAAATTATTTTTTTGTGTATCGGAATAGAGTTGAAAATATTATTCGAGTGCTTTCGAATGTACAATTAGTTTGGTCTTACCGCCCTCTGCAAAATCAAATAAATTTTTCGGATGTCCCACTCGTGAGCATGTAATATATAATTCCCCGTGTAAAAAGCATGGGTTTTCCAGATTAAATCCACACAGTTGTGATCTTGTGCCTTGTGGATTGTCATTAAGAATGCTAGGCGAAGTGGAACTTTAGTCGTTTGAATACAAAGCGTGCCGCTGGTGGGATTGATGGAAATATGTAGAATAAGTAAATCTTCTTCGTTTGACTTGCCATTCAGAATTGTCGCTTCGATGACGTTTGGCATCAGTTGTTTGCCAGTGAGCCTGGTTCCATTGCGCAATCGCGTTGCATTAATGTTGCGCAAGCGAATTATTGGTGCGCCAATTTTGAGTGACAATTTGTTCGGTGGTACACCAGAAAGATCCAACGAATTTAAAAAACTCAATTGGATAATTAAAAATCTTGTCCGCATTCATGACGCTGTCAATCGACTTGTAGATGACATACTCGTCCAAAATTTGTTCGTGGATGGCGTAGTTGATTGTCGATGTTTATGTTTTTGCTGCTACAATAGCGCGTTCGCAAAGCCATAGGTGATTTTTGTAATTGGTGACAATTTGTGGAAAAACTTTCTGAATTAATTGTTCAATCGATGGAATAAAGTCACTAAAGTTCAATGGAATTGAAATATATTTTGTGTCGGCATTAACTGGTACTTTTCCATTACCAATGTCCAATAGCTCTTTTGAAAATATGGTTGACACATTGCGCTGCAGATTTACGCGCATATTACTAGTTAATGTGAGTTTCTGCACGCTTCCCAGAGATCAGACGTATTGAGAAGAGCGATGAGTTCCATCAGTTGGAGTTGAATTTGGTATTACTGGTCTGTCCCACTCGTGAGTGGGACTGCGTGAAAACCATGGATTTTCCATATTAAATCCACACACTTGAAGCGATTGACCTTGTGCCTTGTTGATGGTCGTTGAAAAGGCAAGGCGAATGGGAAACTGTATTCGTTTGGCTACAACTATCAAATTAGTCACTGAAACTGGCCTTTAAATGCTGCAGGAATGAATAGCCAAATTCGGGGAATCGCTATCAAATGGATATTCACGCCTGGTGGCCAGGAAAATTTCTATTGTTGAAAAGGAAGAAAAATTGATGAATTTCGAGATAAAAAATGCAATACTTGGACAAAAACGAAGCGTATAAGAAAATTGAATAAAAGAATTAAAAATAGCATTCTTTTATGCGTTCTATGATACAAATTTCCATCCAATATCCTGAGTGTAAGTAATTTAAAAAAGCAATTGAAGAAAAACCTGCACCGAATTCAATGCTCTTCTTATGAGAGTAAATATAAACAATATTGGGGTAAAAACAACCCCAAAAATTGCCATTTTTTATAATTCAGAAACCTTTATGGGCACGCGCACAACAACTCACCAAAGTTTCATCGCAATCGGATGAATGGTATTGGAGTGCATAAAACACGAACAGGCAAACATTCTTTTTATACATATAAGAAGATAATTGTTGCTAACAAATATGAAATTGCCACGCCCAGACCATTATTATATATAAAAACACATTTCAATATATTTCGTATAAATTTTGAATGCAGCACTGAAACTGTAATCATAACATGCTTTAATAGAGGAAATTAAACAAAAATTAATTCTAGTATCATTTCCATCATACGGTGAGTTCCTATGCATAAACAGATACACTTGAATGAAATCTGGTCCAAGATTTTTTTCGACTTGAAAAAATGTTAACATGTGGGCTCAATGACCTGCGATTACCGCTCCAGCCACCTTAAAGATCATTTATCTCCCAGTCCTCTCCTTATCCTTCCCCCCCCCCCCCCAAAAAACCCTCTTCACTACGCTTGACACTCTCCACGACGAAGCGTTCTGCGCGGCTGTCTGCCACCAGCTTTTGCGGGAGCTGCATTAACGTCGCGTCGTAACAATACCATCGGGGCCCATCCTATTCCTTCGATATGCTGTTAGCTACCTGCCGGCCTGCGATTGGGGGGAGGAGCCGGGGTGAGGTATTAGAAAAGGGGATAGTAATTCATTTTCCCCGTCCCACAAAGCCATCACTACCCTCTCCTCCCATGCCCTTTGTGCCTGCCACCCCACTTCTTTACTAAACATAATCCCCCCATCCCCTTGCCCACCCAAATCCACACCCTCCCCTCTTAAGAGAGGCACCTCAGTCTAAAGGGCCACTGTATTCATTTTTCAATTACGCCCAGTTCCCATTCATCCACGGCACACTCACGCAAGGGCATTATGGGAAAGAGGAAGGAAGGAAGGGAGGAGCCGTAGAATTGAGAAAACGGGGGCAGAAATGGAAAGGAAGGGATTCGTATATGTATTCATATATATAGACGGGCCGGCACGTTACCAGATTTCCGATACCGATATTTCACTTCACGATATTCCGATTCATTCTGCCAAATGCCAATCCGATACTAACGATGCATAAACGCAAATACGTATAGTGGTAGCGAAATATGGTGGCGGTTGCGCAGAAGGCCTTTTCTGTGGAACAGTCCACTATCTTCGAATTGGCTCTTTTTTGTAGTAAAAACTTAGTGAGCAGCAAAATGGAATCTCATCCGATAGGGAAGCATGGAGAAACTGAGCGTGCATCAAGACCGCGAAAAAGGCGTTTTCACGGCAATAGATGGTGCGCACTCGAGTACCTCAACGCTAAAGCTCGGTAGTAGGATTGATGGCGATATTGTGTATAGTTCACTGCATATTTATAGAACTGTGAAGTTAGCGATTGTTTTCCGTCATTAACTTTGCTTGTTCAGATTGTCATACTGCTGGTCAATTTTCAGACCGCCTAAAATTACCGCGTTATGTGCCTCTTCAATGATATACCTTAGTTTTCCTTCGTATTGCACCCTCTTATTACATCTCCATGAGTAAATTTACCTTTCCTGTCCGTATTTAAGATCTTTCCCTCTTACGTCACTTTATATTTAGCTTATTGTCTCCATCCTCCTTCATGCATCTTCTGAGGCTCTAATAACTCGTTTCCATTACTAACAAGACCGGGTTGGTGTGGCAAAACCTCTACTAACATTCTACCAATGGTTACTTTAGCTTTCATAACATAATTGTGTTCGAGCTAGCTACATAATATCCTAGTAAATATCTCAATTTGTGACGTAGAAATAACCAGCATTCCATGAACTTCAGGCCAAAATATAATCGTCGAACTATATGTAAGCGCACCCGACGTCTCGCCTAATGAAGTACAAGAAGGTCAAATAATTATTAACATGTTTATGTGATTCCAATCTTCGCTTGACCTCGTTTTACGCACAACTGCGAAGTATCAGCAGTATCTACCTTAAAGTTAATTTATAAACTTAAACAATAATGAGCCAATCGAAATATTATAAGGATATAGAGAAATGTATGAATACGAATTCATCATTTGAACACCTGATTTTTATAACACGCCTTAATCTTCCGCACCAAATTTACAGCGCAAAGTGTTTTACATTGCCTAATAGATAATTCAGCTTGGCATACCGCCATATTCGTGAACAGAAAAATTATCTATATTCTTTTAGCGAAGGAAGCGTTCAATAATTGAAGGGAGCTGATGACGGGGACCTTAAGTAAGGATGTAAAAAAGAGGCTGGCGAAGAGCTTGATATGGAGTGTGGCGTTGCATGGGGCAGAAACTTGGACCTTGAGAAAGGAAGACGAAAATAGGCTGAAGGCTTTCGAGATGTGGGTGTGGAGGAGGATGGAGAAGATGCGTTGGACGGAAAGGAAGACAAATGAGGAAGTGCTTGACATGGTGGGCGAGGAGAGGAAACTTATAGATGGGATTAGGGGAAGACAGGGTAGGTGGCTGGAAGAGGTAATGAAGGGCGATGGTTTGCTGAAGGCCGTGATAGAGGGTAGGATGTTGGGTAAGCGGGGAAGGGGAAGGAAGAGAATCGGTTTTATGGACGGGATGAAGAAAGGTAGGACTTATGCTGAGATAAAGAAAGAAATACTAGAGGTAGAAAGGGCACGGCACGTGTAAGAGTTCGTTGGATATTCTCTGAATCATCACAACCTACCTCTAACCGGTAGATTACTGTAATGAATGAATGAATGCTTTTTTATGAGTACCGACTACTTATTAAGTTTTATTATTAGAGTAGTCTACCGGTCACGGTTTAAATGGAAGAGAGTAAAAATCTTCTAGATTGCAATAGGTGCAGTCCTCTATCTCCTTACACGATTTATTTCTTTGCATCAGCATATGTCTTAATTTTCTTCACCATATCCAAGTGAAGATGACATATTATAGTAAGCGTTTTCTAACAATTCCATTACTAACATTACGCGGAGTAGAGAGCTACCATAGTAAAATATTAGCAATAGAAACGAGGCATAAGTATACCTAAACAACGCTTCTGACGCTTTTGGTGCATCTAAATATACATCTAAGTTGTACATCCATATGTACCTCGCGAGCAGCCATTAGGACACGTGGCAGGTGTTAGGACACCGGCCATTCTGTTTTTTTAAATGCGCCTTTAAATACGATTAATTTCAATTTATGGGCGATTATGCGAGGTTCCATTTAGGTAACGAATGGTGTGATGGACTTAAATATCTAAACCTACCTGTTCTTTTGTCAACCTCCTCTGTTTAATCTGAAAATTCAAATGCACTTAAATCCTCGTCACCTCATCAATGCCGCAAGTACCACATTTGGGTCCCCAAACCTTTCTGTAAGCCTTTAAAAGTAAGTCCTTGCTTGTGCTTGGTTGGTTCCTGAATAAGATACGTGCTTTTATTAAATATTTGCACAGAAAAATTGACACGAGGAAAAATCGGCTCAGACTGGAAAAACCTTCTCGATGCAGGCTGATTTTTCCTCGTGGCAATTTTCGCATATTCCTTTGCCGTATTTCTGCCGTATAAAAAATCATCATATTTGCACGTGCGAAAATTTTGTGCCCTATACCAGAATCGCTTGATTTACTGTTCACGAAAAATATTCCGTCAGAACCTGCATTTTGTAGCGCCACTCCACCAAAATACCGTTTTCTACTTCTTTGAGTAAAAAGCTAAGATTATTATGAGTTGTTTATTGAAATAGTTCACCTGAAATTATTTATCTCTTAAAAATTCTGGCTAATTCTCCATTATAGCCTAATTTTGGCGAGTCATTTCACCTAAATGTCATAATCGGGTGAACTCAGGGTGGCTCTAATTGGCTCATTGGGATGTTACGTGAGAAATTGAGCAATAAAATCCCATTCTCCTCACTTCAGCTGCTCCTTTAGTCCATCTCTGTCACCAACCCTCACGCAAACAATCCGCTTTCCCATCAATCGGTTTCGCATGGATTGTTCTCTCCGTCCATCTGCGAAAGCCTTTTCCGAAATAGCCTTTTCCTCACTATAGCAGACACAGGTCGGCTACACAGGTCTCTCTATCTCTTTCCCTTTTATCGTCCTGTTTACGGTTTTCAGCTTGCGATCTTGCGCAACATGTAGGCTGGTCGTCGGTTTGTTCAACGAGAATCTCTTTATAGTTAGGGTGAACCTATTTCTCGTTCTCGGTGTTGAATGCCTGTTAGGGGACACTGCGCTTTTGCCATTTGCATCCTTCCAGCCTCCTAAATTTAATCCACGGCTCGTGCCCAGGAAATTACGAAACCATTCTGATCGGACAAAAACAACTGAATCCCATCTGGATGCTCTCGTTCGAACGAACCTTCCGGAAAGAAGCGTTTCAACAAAGCAGATTAATCACCGTAATAAATCGCCAGGATGGAGGTGATACCCTAATGAGTACCTGGTTCCGCTACTGGACTGTTAGGGTCTTAGTTCAAATATGGATCAGGCTAATTTGGACCAGCCAAGAGGCAACCATGACATGTGACATTTTTCCGACTCGAAGTTCCTGGGATACCCCGTAGTCGTGTGTACTTAGAGTTTGCCTAGGAAACATAGCAGAAAGGCGCTTTCTCCTGTTGTATTCCAATCAAGTGTATGAGATTTATTTTAGAATCAAATAGAATTTCTAAACATTTTCTAATTCTGAATCGAATGGAATTTTTGATTTTTTATTAAAAGTTTAGAATCAAAATAGCAGAGGAAAAACGTTTCTTCTTTCGCTTAAGCGCAGCATTCTTACGGTACTTCAGATATAAGACAGCTAGAATGAGCAAATCCCGCAGGCTGACTTGGAAAAAATGGAATCCCACCATAAGTTATCATTTATGTTACCATAAGTTACCATATCCCACCATTTATGCTAATGCATAATTAGTCGTAGTTACACTAACTTTAGGGTATAGTGTAATGCATGTTGGTGATTACTCACCCCCTTCCACACACCCCTGAGGTGGCTTGCAGGGTATTTTGTAGATGTAGATAAGTTATTTTTTCACGTTTTTCCGTGATTTGAAGTACAAATTACGGTTACCATTCGAATGAATAAAAATATACAGGATTCGAATGGTCTTCAGTTGATCTCGAATCAACTCTATCATCATCAAATGCCATTATGATTCGAACGGAAATATTTCGTAACCTCGACGACTGGCAGGGAAAGGAAAATTTTCCGCATCCCCCGGCGTCAGAATTTTATTCGCATTAGAGTCAAGTACTGCATGTCTTGCATGTTTTTTGTATAACTCTTGTATCTCTGCATTTATCTTGTTGCAAAATACATTAGTTCAAATATTTCCTCTAACATAGGTAGCATACCTATATTGTAGTGCATGTTGGTGAAAGTTTACACTCTGCAAAGTTTTTACACGCTTTTGCTATTGTATGAACTGTCGTAGTTTCATTGACTTTAATAGGTCATAGTGCAGTGCATGTTAGTGATAACTCACCCCCTGCCACACACTCTTGAATTGGCTTGAAGGGAATTATGTAGATCTACTGGATGCAAGATCTATGCTCAAGTATTACACCAACCGTTGAATTAAAGATCAGCTTTTTAGTAATAGACCAGGCGTTATTTCGAGGACATCATAAACATGCTAAATAAATTATCTATCCTTGAATTGCTAAAAACGTTTAATCGATCACCATAGATTCCGATTCGTAATACTGATATAGTTAGATATACTATATACGCCTATTGGGTGGAATAGAGTGCCACGCTCTCTTTTACTAAATGCTATTGAAATCGCACAATTAACGGTAAAACAATGTTCACCACAAAAAAGCGCGGCTCAAATCGCCTTATTCACCGCTCTAGGATCAAATCACACATATTATTTTTCAGACCACACGCCCATAATGAGAGTTCGAGTGCATATTATGTGGGATCGTCTCATTATTATTCAGGGAATTTGCATTTTAAGTTATTATAAACGCACAGATTCCGTTCAATAAATTAGTAAAAAATAGAGCCGAAATTCCATTCCTCGATCAGTGTTTCAAGAACAGGAATTCCTGACAGAACGTTTCAGTAAAAAGTCTATTTATTAGATTTCATGAAAACTTCAACGATGTGGAGCTAGATAATATAGACGCCCATTATGTTTTTAAGATTATTCTCCACAGCCGTCAACAGGGAACTAGAGAGTGGAGGAGAAACGGGCACCGAAGGATGATCTGAAGAGGACAATTGCAGAATTAGAAGAAGAGCGATTGGTGAATAAGGAAGATGAGACTAAGACGCCATGGACTACGATGAAAAAATTAGAGACCTTATAGAAGAAAGAAGAAAATACACGAACCCCAGAAATCAAGGTGAGGCATCAGAAGCTTAGGAAACAAGTCACTCGAGAATCCAAGAAGCAGAGGAAAATTGGATAGAAAGCTGCTGCGAAGAAATCAACGAAAACATGAAGGGGAACGCCGAAACAGCATACGAGCTAAATAATTTGATTTTTTCAGGATTGACTTCGCGGAAGTGAAATATATCCATTTTAAATATTAAAACTTCGTATTTTTCCACTTTTTATTTTGAACTGCGATCGGTTTCACCTTCTACATTTACATCTACAAAATATCCTGCAAGCCACCTCAGGGGTGTGTGGCAGGTGGTGAATGTTCACCAACATGCATTACACTATACCCTCAAGTTAGTGTAACTACGACTAATTATGCATTAGCATAATTCGCTTATGCTTGTCACGAGGCGAAGCTTCATAAGCATGCACTACACTACAGATATTATCACAATAGAGAGGGACCGTTAATATATATGTATTTTGCAACTATACAAATGGACAGACTCAAGACTTATGTAGAGAACATGCACGGCGTGCTGTTAGTACTAGGTAAAAGATAAGGATACAAGTATTAGGGAATACTGCTACTACTAAGAGCTACACTACCTATCGACAAAACTAGATAAAATTATCATTGGCAGCTGTTTTTATCCTTTCCTTATCCTTATCGTTCGTGGGAGAAATTACATTTTTGTCATTGACATGACACCTTGATGAGTGCCAGAAGATGCCTTATCAAGGTGAAACCGATCGCAGTTTTTAAAAAAATGTGAGGAAAAGTACGAAGTTTTATTATTCAAAATGGATAACATACAAGATATTGAAGAGCCACTTAGGAGAGAGAAAAACGAAAAGCAGCAACATCGGGCATGTAAGCGGGAATGAACTGATAGAGAGTGAAGACATTAGAAATAGATGGAAAAAATACATCGAAGAGCTCTACCAAGGGTCAAGGCCGTTGGAAGAAAACCAAATGAAAGACGAGAGCGAGGTGGACGAGGATGACCGGGGCCCAGCCATACTGAGAAGTGTATTCGACAGAGCAGTGAAAGATCTAAAGAATAACAAGAGCCTGGTGCAGACAACATCAAGGGAGAAGTAATCAAAGCGCTTGGAAGTAAAGCTAAGGACAACCTGGACCTGTTAGTGGGAAAAGAAGTATGACGAAGACTCTGAGAAGAAGATGTGAAAAACTTATTGGATACATTTTCGGCAAATAGGCCTATTAAAAACCATTATAGATTGAGCAATTAAGGGGAAGAATTACAGAGGAAGACCTAGAATGTAATATTTCGGGAAAAATATGAGAAAAGAAGTACATCAAAATATAGCAATCAAGTAGATCTGAAGTGGTTGCCTGGTAGGAGAGCGGAGTGGAGAGCTGTTGCAAACCAACCTTTGGATTGACGACTGCTGATGACTATGATAATTGACACTTTGATTCACTCTTCAGGCAAGCCAATGTGACGTCTTGTACGCCATGATAATTATCGCTTGCGGAAATGAGAATTTTTTGCATTTTTTCGGCGAGTCTTTATTCCCAAGTTGTCACATCGTATCAAAATTTATTAATTATTGCATGACAAATATCAGGGTGGTGTGTCGAAAGTGACACTTCAACGAAAACAATCGATAATCCAGTCCTCAGAGAGTCAATTCTCGAAAGCCGAGATAATTATTGAATATGAAAATAGTAATATCATCCCATGGTTTCGTCGATTCAGTGTAGTTGAGTTGTCTCATGTGATAATTATAGAGCGAAAATTTTCAAGTGGTGGTGTTGCATGTGATATTTCAACAACAAACCGTGCGATTGCCGGTTATTTTCGCATGCGATAATTATCATGATACTTCAAGAATTGAATGCGATAATTATCACAGTGTCTCGAGAATTTTTCCCACCATGTCGCGCATTTTTAGATTAGTTCGGACGCCTCATCATTGGCTGCTGTTGCGATCGCTAATAGATTTGATTGTGGTTATTCTACCCAGGGGGGACGATCGAGGCGACACCCAGCACGGATGACGACTACAGAGGCAAGGCAGCTTAATAAAGGGAGATAAAGATGTATTGCGCGATCGAGAATGGCAAAAAGGGAGAATAAGCGAGATCGAACAAAAGCGAATCAGCACGCGCGCGCGCGAGTGAGGCGCTCCGAGTGGAAAACACGGAAATGAGACTGGTGGCGATGACTGAAGCCCACTTCCTCCCTCTCTCTCCTTCTACCTTCTTTCTCTCTCTCTCACCCCCCCACCATTCACTCCCACAAAAGAGAACTCTTCAGAAAAACTTGCGCCATGCCAACAGAAATAATAGTGTTTATTATTATCATCTCCCCTTTTTTTAGCGCATTATTTTATCCATTCAGTCATCTCGCTCCAGTGTATAGTTACATTTTTTATTATCTTCTTCCCAAAAAATACCCACTATCCCCTTCTTTCTCTCACGATACAGCGTCCCTCATATCTCCACCCCCTCCCCCACAGAACCCATACAATACCCACCTCACACCCTAATCATTTTCTCCCTCCCCTATTTTTCCATCCCCTCCTTAAAAATTTTTCCAACCCTTTTTTCTCACCCCCAGCATCTCCTCTCCGCGAACCCCCATACCTACTGCATATACATTCGAAACTTCCCGACCCTCACCTACCCCTCCACCTACCTCTCCACCTTTTCGATAGAGACAATGGAGCCCATTGTCGACTCATCCCTCTTTTGTGCTCTTTCAAGCCCTTTCCCCCTTCCCCACCACCCCCTTTGACGTTTGCCTACCCCTACCCCCCCAAAAACCATTCCCCTTACACTCACATCCACCTCTCTCCTAAAAAAAACCCATCAGCTCATTGGGGTGAAAACAATAATAACTAGCACTCCCGATTTTTGTGTGCTAAGAATACAAAATAATGATAATACTTCGGCTCGGCAGGGTTTTAACTAACGGGGCAGGAGGGATGTGAGCGTGGCCGCCAGGGGCTTCGGAGTGGGGAAGCCCTGACGAAGGTGGAGGAAACCTTTTAGGGAATCCTTTACCCACTCCCCTCCATTCAATCCTTTCCAACAATTGGATGCTTTGAGAAGGTTCAGTATATATATCCACGGGATTGCCAATTATCCAGTCACCCCCATTATGTTTGCGCAGCATTAGCCAAATTTCTATAAGCGTGGTCATGGCGACGCTGAACCGCATACGACAGGTGGCACAATTGCATTACGTGGCGTTTCTAATAAAAAATTACCGATATATATATATATATATATAATAAATATTTCGTTCAAACAGGTGGTGAAAGAAAGAGGATAGGAAACATATAAAATTTGACAACACAATGGTGATGTGAAGATGGAATGATGGCCGATTCCAAGTGAAAAAAATTCGTCTAGACCGGGAATTGAACCACGGACCTTCCGATGTCGCGCCGGCTGCTCTGACCACTAAGCTATCTAGACTACTAAAGAAACACTGGAATCGGCGGGGGGTTTATATGAATCAAACACCCCCAAGATTAGCCCGTAAAAGTCGCCCAGAGGTGGCGCTGGGTATTTTCACTCACCGGCAGAGAAGAAATTACGTTCACAGAAGAGGAAAGCAAAGTTTGAATCAGGCACACAGACAGTGGTAAAGATACAGAACAGGCGTTTCGGGGCACGCAGAGCCCAAGAAGTAGAAATGAGCCATTCCGGCCATACAACCATTCATTCATTCACTCAAACCGCTCACAGGCGTAAATAATAAATATTTCGTTCAAACAGGTGGTGAAAGAAAGAGGATAGGAAACATATAAAATTTGACAACACAATGGTGATGTGAAGATGGAATGATGGCCGATTCCAAGTGAAAAAAATTCGTCTAGACCGGGAATTGAACCACGGACCTTCCGATGTCGCGCCGGCTGCTCTGACCACTAAGCTATCTAGACTACTAAAGAAACACTGGAATCGGCGGGGGGTTTATATGAATCAAACACCCCCAAGATTAGCCCGTAAAAGTCGCCCAGAGGTGGCGCTGGGTATTTTCACTCACCGGCAGAGAAGAAATTACGTTCACAGAAGAGGAAAGCAAAGTTTGAATCAGGCACACAGACAGTGGTAAAGATACAGAACAGGCGTTTCGGGGCACGCAGAGCCCAAGAAGTAGAAATGAGCCATTCCGGCCATACAACCATTCATTCATTCACTCAAACCGCTCACAGGCGTAAATAATAAATATTTCGTTCAAACAGGTGGTGAAAGAAAGAGGATAGGAAACATATAAAATTTGACAACACAATGGTGATGTGAAGATGGAATGATGGCCGATTCCAAGTGAAAAAAATTCGTCTAGACCGGGAATTGAACCACGGACCTTCCGATGTCGCGCCGGCTGCTCTGACCACTAAGCTATCTAGACTACTAAAGAAACACTGGAATCGGCGGGGGGTTTATATGAATCAAACATCCCCTTGGAATCGGCCATCATTCCATCTTCACATCACCATTGTGTTGTCAAATTTTATATGTTTCCTATCCTCTTTCTTTCACCACCTGTTTGAACGAAATATTTATTATTTACGCCTGTGAGCGGTTTGAGTGAATGAATGAATGGTTGTATGGCCGGAATGGCTCATTTCTACTTCTTGGGCTCTGCGTGCCCCGAAACGCCTGTTCTGTATCTTTACCACTGTCTGTGTGCCTGATTCAAACTTTGCTTTCCTCTTCTGTGAACGTAATTTCTTCTCTGCCGGTGAGTGAAAATACCCAGCGCCACCTCTGGGCGACTTTTACGGGCTAATCTTGGGGGTGTTTGATTCATATAAACCCCCCGCCGATTCCAGTGTTTCTTTAGTAGTCTAGATAGCTTAGTGGTCAGAGCAGCCGGCGCGACATCGGAAGGTCCGTGGTTCAATTCCCGGTCTAGACGAATTTTTTTCACTTGGAATCGGCCATCATTCCATCTTCACATCACCATTGTGTTGTCAAATTTTATATGTTTCCTATCCTCTTTCTTTCACCACCTGTTTGAACGAAATATTTATTATTTACGCCTGTGAGCGGTTTGAGTGAATGAATGAATGGTTGTATGGCCGGAATGGCTCATTTCTACTTCTTGGGCTCTGCGTGCCCCGAAACGCCTGTTCTGTATCTTTACCACTGTCTGTGTGCCTGATTCAAACTTTGCTTTCCTCTTCTGTGAACGTAATTTCTTCTCTGCCGGTGAGTGAAAATACCCAGCGCCACCTCTGGGCGACTTTTACGGGCTAATCTTGGGGGTGTTTGATTCATATAAACCCCCCGCCGATTCCAGTGTTTCTTTAGTAGTCTAGATAGCTTAGTGGTCAGAGCAGCCGGCGCGACATCGGAAGGTCCGTGGTTCAATTCCCGGTCTAGACGAATTTTTTTCACTTGGAATCGGCCATCATTCCATCTTCACATCACCATTGTGTTGTCAAATTTTATATGTTTCCTATCCTCTTTCTTTCACCACCTGTTTGAACGAAATATTTATTATTTACGCCTGTGAGCGGTTTGAGTGAATGAATGAATGGTTGTATGGCCGGAATGGCTCATTTCTACTTCTTGGGCTCTGCGTGCCCCGAAACGCCTGTTCTGTATCTTTACCACTGTCTGTGTGCCTGATTCAAACTTTGCTTTCCTCTTCTGTGAACGTAATTTCTTCTCTGCCGGTGAGTGAAAATACCCAGCGCCACCTCTGGGCGACTTTTACGGGCTAATCTTGGGGGTGTTTGATTCATATAAACCCCCCGCCGATTCCAGTGTTTCTTTAGTAGTCTAGATAGCTTAGTGGTCAGAGCAGCCGGCGCGACATCGGAAGGTCCGTGGTTCAATTCCCGGTCTAGACGAATTTTTTTCACTTGGAATCGGCCATCATTCCATCTTCACATCACCATTGTGTTGTCAAATTTTATATGTTTCCTATCCTCTTTCTTTCACCACCTGTTTGAACGAAATATTTATTATTTACGCCTGTGAGCGGTTTGAGTGAATGAATGAATGGTTATATATATATATATATATATATATATATATATATATATATATATATATATATATATATATATATATAGTCCAGAAAATGGTCTCTCATGCTACACTGGATATTTAAAAAAAATTGGGTGAAGCATCCACATTTTTACAAAAAGTTGAACGGGACATTGGATTTTACCGACACAAAATCTAATGTGTTCGGTTCTATCATCCATTTTAAATAAATATCCGCAAAGTCGTCTTCCACTTAACAGTAATGATCTACACAATACTTGCCAAGAGCCTGAGAATAGTTAGATGAATCAGAGAGCCAACTCTTTTGGCCAAAGAGCTTTTCAGAGAAATGGCGATCGACGGAATACCCTCCTAAGAGGCTTATGAAGTGCAGCTTTGGGTGATCAGGATTTGTTTCTAATTACATTTTATCAAAAGATTAGCATAACCTAGCAGAACAATGGCCAAGATTACTTGAAAATAAAGTGGATTTTGGCAAAGTCATTGATAACAATCGAAGTAGCCCTCTTTCACACATTTATTAAGTGCAAGTATTTATTGTACTTACTATTTCGTAAGTCTTGGATTTCGTAACGTCAACATGAGAGCAGTTAGCGTAGGGATACGAGATCAACCACGGCAATGAAGGTTTACAGGAGGACAGTTCAGAGCGGTTTGTTTTCTTTATCGATACTTAGGACCACTTTATTTTGAATTTTTTTCTGTATTTTGATGTTTACTCCCCATCACGAATACGCGACGAGAATAAGGGACTCTGCACAGAAAAATTTAATATCATTAAATAAATGATTTACAATGGAAAGCCACAATATTCGTTGAAAACTGCTACGAGAGAAGAGAGAGAGAAAGTGTAAAACAACTGATGGAAGGAGTAGGCTGGGAGCCGCTAAGGACTCGAAAAATGCTCGCTTGGCTTAGGTTACTTGAATGATCTATCTCAGGTGAGTATAACATGGAATATGTTATTTTGATGCCACCCTATACCTATAGAACTAATAAAGAAGACAAAATTTAAAGAGATACACTGCCGAACTGATAGGCACGAAGAATTCCTTCTTTCCACGTACCGCTAGTAGCTATATAGAAAAAAAACAAGCGTTTAATACTCATTGAGGCTCTCCGCAAACATGAAATTCAACTTTTTCTTCTCCGTTTTCCTTTTTCTTTTACGTATTCCATCCCTTTTCCAAGGCTGACGTCCTAACACTCCCTGCCAATCGCCCCTGTAGCGGCTCGTAGGATAGTCTGTAGATGTAGAGGTATAATTTCATTCAGTTAGCAGGAGAAGAAGCTCAGTCAGCCATTTAGAGGAGCTGAACTGACAGCCTCCATGCCAAGCCTCTTCACATGAATGATATTAATTATACACCTAGGCATATTACATACTTTAATCCTCCGTTTTGTTATGCTGGGAATTCATAGACAGAAGCAAAGGGCATTAAACGTGGGGGCCTAGTAGAAAAATTGAAATAGAAGAATTAAATATCACGGGAATATTTTCCAAGACCAGGAAGCTAGACGAAAACGTGATCTCTGGAAAAGAAGAAACGTGCCTCAGAATCAGTAAAATAAAGAGCTATAAGTAAAAACAAATGTTTTAAAAAATTAGATAATTAAGGACTTGGTTAATGACGCATTTGCGGAAGAATTAGCCACCAAGGCATTCATCAAAAAGTCACAAGTAAATAAAGAGCTCTTATGAATAACCACCACGGTAATGAGCTTCAAAAACAACTCTCAATTAAGGTATTTTGAGCGAGATTTTTCCCAAGTCATAGTCAAATTTTATTATTAAATTTGAGCAGTAGTAAGAATACATAGTCGGTGAATGGATCATTCGCAATGCCCTAGATGAATTTGAAGGAGGCATCAGTATCGGTGGCAGGCGGATAACGAATCTGAGGCATGCATATGGCACGATTCTCCTGACCAATGATGAACAAAACTTGGCCATTCTGCTACAGCGTATTGAGATCTCCAGCACGGAGGCAGGCCTGCACCTCAATCGCCAAAAATGTCAACTTATGGCGACAAACAGGGATCTCAACTGTCGAATGAATCTCATTCGTGATGTACCGGTAAAAAAAAGAAGTCGTGTACCTGGGCGCCTTGCTGTCAAACAGTGTTGGCAGTGAAAAGGAAGTCAAGCGCAGAATAGCGATGGCACAGATCGTAGTTGAAAAAATGCAAAGAATATGGAGGAACAGAGTAATCAGCATGTCAACCAAAAGTAGACTAGATCGATCAATAGTCTTCCCTATCATCAACTATTGGTCGGAGAATTGGACGATCACAGCCGCCATACGCAAAAAGATTGAAGCGTTCGAACTGTATTGTTATCAAAGAATGATGCGTATATCATGGACAGAGTGAAGAAATAACGCCTCAATTTTAGCCCAATTGAAAATTGCATACAGAGACCAACTGCTGCCAACAATTCTGCGTAATTGTCAGAAATTCTTCTTTCACGTCATAATGAGTTAGAGAAGATAGTACTCGAAGGCAAGGTCTGGGGAAAAAGGCCACGAGGACGCCCGCCATTAAGATTGACGGATCAAATTAAGACCCTCACCAACCTAAAGCTAAGCGAAGCAGTCCACGCGGTCCAAGATAGAGAGAACTGGCGTCAGATTGTACATATATAATGCGCGTTCTTAGTTCATTTGGGTCACAACGCTCCATATCGAGCTAATGATCGAGAGAGAGAGTAGTAAGAAAGATGAAGTAAATATTGATACATTATTGGCCCAAAAATTTGTTTTAAATTACTGTAATTCTCAGAAATTGACTAAATAAGCATTAATAAGGTTTCGAATTGATTCATTTTTTACACTGTACACTGAAAACGCTTTCACAAATGTTGACTTTTTGCAATTCTGCAAAAATACTGCGGTGAGTAATTGATTTTTTTATAGTTAAGTATATGTATGCATTATAATTTCCTCATTTTTTTAAAATATCCCTCTGAAGTCCAAGCCCGTGCCATTTCCCAAGTAAAATGCCTTGTATCTATTTGCCAGATATCTCGAAAAGAGTAATGGTAATTAGCTGATATTTTGTAACAATTAGAAATATGAGACATTTTCCTTTATAAGGACAAACTCATCGAATTTTAAATTAAATTATATCCCGCTTAAACTACCTTAAGCTGCACGAATAACATTTTCGGGTATTAAAAAAAGTATATAATGAATGAAAATTGAAAACCAAATCCGTCCAATATGAACCCAACCCTTGTCTCAACCTTGGCGTTGTGAGAGGTATTGAGCGTTCCAATGATCCCTGGACATGGACTGGTGGATGAAATAATTATTGCTTCTGGTAGGTCCATTTTAAAAGGGTATGGGAAGCCCACCCAACTGTCACTATCCCAGGAATGATGGAAATAAAAGCAAAGAAATTTAAATCCTGGAAACTACGAGGTGGAATAGGCTGCAGGTGTTCGAGGTTTGGGTGAGGAGGAAAGTGGATAAATTGCCATTAGCGGAAATGAGGATGCATTGTGGGAAAGGAAGAAACTATTGGAGGAGATTAGGAGGTGGTATGGTAGGTATGTAGTAAGAAATGGCAATGAGGGGCGAGGGGATGCTAAAGGTGGGGAGATTGTTGGTTAAGCGAGAAAGGGGAAAAAGGAGATTAGGCTTCATGTTTTGGGTGAAGACAGGTGGAACATATGCCGAGCTGATAAATGAAATGGTCTAAGAGGATCGCGGCCTGCGCCTGTGTAAGTCTAGGAGATTTTTAGTATCTTTAGTCTAAACCTGCTTACACCGGTAGATCAACTGTAATAATAGTACATATGGACAATTGGACATCTTTCTTAAGCTTTCAGCAAACACATATAGGCGCTCTATTGTTCAACTGCTCCATCTATTACTACTATTTTTCCATTTCTAACTCATTAATTTACTTATCGTGCACATGCTGACCTAATTATATGTTCTTCCCGGTGAGCATGTGTGTTAACGAGCGGAATCAGTGCACATTACTTCTTTATTGAAGTTCGCCAATCTCATATTTATTCCTTTCTCGTTATTAAAAAACAATGTACGAATGATAACTTATTGCTTAAATTTTCATATTGCATGAATAAATTTTACGTAATTGAAAGAGTGCCGAAATTTCACCGCATATAACAGAGAAGTGATGCACGGTAAATGGGACTACTTAAAATTAAGATATGCAAGCTTCTCAGCTTAGGGGGGTGGGGGGACGGGTTCGGGGAAGATTCAAAGGGAACAAGTTGGGAGTTCTGTTTTCTAGCGGTTTATTTCCATCAAGTTGCATACGGACTACCCACGTCCAGAGCCAAGCACATATCACGCGATTACTCGCGCCACCTAGTGACCCACCAGTTTTAATCCTACTGGCCGCCTACGCACAGTGGGCTGAAAATGAAAAAAGCTGGCCAGAACCTCAATTCTCGACTTTTTAATATCCAGCCAGGAATGAGAAATCCATATTTTAGAATACCCATATGACATAAAGCTGAAGGTTATATTTCATTATAGTAGTCTATTAAATTTATACAGATCGTAAAAAATGAATAAAAATGCATGAAACCTGGAATATGCGATTTGATCGAATTATTTCAAAGTTTGTTCTACTGGTGATAGAATGCAGCCCATAATTAGTTTTTTTTAGGATATCTCTTTGTAGTGTCATTCTCGTAGACGATAAAGAGCTGTATGTAATAGTAAACTATCTTAATTCAGCGATTCTATGCTTCCTTTAATTTATTAGTATTATTCACTAAATATTTAGCTATTACAGCGATAAAAGTACTTACCACCCCTTGCCGCTCCTGTGATGTTTTCTCCAGCTGCTAGGTTGAAATCTATCATATTTTATGAAAAAGAAAAATCTAGGCCCCCTTTCTTTTTCTGCTCGATAACGTAAAACAAAGTATGGTGGTTCTCGACTATGCTTAGCATGACAATACTTGGTAGGACAATCAGGGTCTTTCCGATTCTGTTTGGGAAACCGGAAATTCTTCAACCTTCATGCACATTTTCTTTCCAACTCATTCTTTCCATGGCCTTAACGGGATGTACCCACCCATAATGTTTTATCACTTCCCTCTAATCCCAGGAGCTACTAGTAAGTCCATGCCACGAGACACTTGGACGGTAATAAACCTAACGGTACTTGATCTCCCCATGAGCCATTTGTCTATGGCGGCTACTCCCTGCACCCAGATTTGTTTTCTTGCTTGAAACACGTGCAAAGAACATCTGCAACAATTCTAAAAATTGGGTTTTCCGAAAATGCTGCCTCTCAGCTATTGGTTCGAATTTTGCCGTTAATTTGTGACTGAGCGTCGGACATCAGTCTCCCTTCAGTATCCGTTGTCCGAGTCAGTGTCGAAGGGCGTTGAGTGTGTTATTTACTAGCTATGGATATGATAAAAGTGACCCGCCAAGATTTACATAGTGCTCGTCTAAAAAAGAAGAGGAGAGTCGATAAACAAGAAGAAATCGCCAGTTTCAGAGTTTTTAGAAAAAAATGAACTTGGAAAGAGACGGAAAATTAAAAACTTTGCTTTCGGCCTTCATTCAAATCGTTTTTTTTTAATCAGTATTTTCGGAAGGGGGGTCAGCGTTCCAGAACGGATATCGGATTTCGGAAAAGAGACATAAATTGATTGAACCAAGAGATAAAAATTCTTCCCGCAGTTTTAAAATATCTCCCTAGTGTATCTGTCTCCGGTGAGTACTATCATCACGGGGAAAAATGAGAAGTGAGAGACTGACTGAATATTTAATTCCTTTTTGCCTCGGTTACTGTTCTCATTTTCCCCTTGATTTACCCTTATTTTAGGCTCGCCCAAAACTAATCGACGTGAAAGGCCATTAATATATTTACTTTAAAAGTGATAGGTCCAAGTAATCGAAAGTAGTAAAATTGAGAATCACTTGAGGAACTAAGTATGGCGAATTCCATGAAGCTACGCGATGCTGGAGACAATGCGGCAGCAAAGGGGTTAAAGAGGTGACAACTACAGCTCCAATAAAAGGAAAGCGAATGCTTTCCAAATGGAAGGCAAGAGGTAACAACAAAGGGAGCATATTATTTGCATTAACTGGAAGTAAACTTTTTAGCTATTTTTTAGAGATTTCATTACTTTCACCACGTAAAACTGTGAGTCATCTATTACAATTATGTCTAATGTAACTTCCTGTTCCAGGCATTGCCGAGGAACTCATTACCCGCTTCGCAATAACTTTGAAAGCTGTATCAAGTGGGCTCAAAATCAACGATGAGGTTGTATCAAAATATAGCCGTGATACAGCTAAATTGTACGCGCACTTATAACCGTGGTTTTCCACCAACTGGGTATAAAGTGTTGATTCATGGAGAAGACATCGAGAAACATGCAATCCTTTCAATTGTTCAGCTCTCTAAGATGGTCTTGGAGGGCCGAAACAAGGATATTAGAAGATATCGGGAGCAACACACGAGGAAAATGTCTAGGTTGGCCACGAACCTTTTCCATAGACTACTCCATACCCCAGATCCCCTTATTTCATGTTCCTAGGGAATTCCTCGTAACGTGACCACGAACTAAATTAATTAATTAAATTAATGGAGGAACTAAAAAATCTTCATTTGTCTGAGCAAAAGAGTAAAAAAGATGAAGATATGTCGTCCTCAGAGGGTTTTGACTCGTAAGAGGAGTGTGAATGAGAAGTTGTAGCGTTTGGGAGATCAATAATAAAAGCATTTTCGGCAACAATACTTTTCACTTTTGTAAGGCTAATGCATCACAAAATTTCATGTTTCAGTGCCTCATAAGACTTTCAATATTGTAATCAACTCATTCCCATTTATTTGTGACAGTATATGTGCTCATAAATATAAAATATTCGTTTATTTCCACTAACATCACCACATTTAACTTTTAGCGTGCCTCTAGACATATGTGACCCGCATACATATGTTCCCACATTTTTACTCCTCCTTGCCTTACATTATGTATGCTCCACATAACTCTTTATAGGTTTCATGATGTCTTAAACATAGATATTCCCTTAAACTTTGCAAGCATTTAATTATGAATACGGCTACGGAGGGTTTTGGCCAGCTTTTTTCGATTTCAACTCACTGTGCAACAACGGTCGCTGCATCGTTCCCAGGGAGCGAGAAAAGAGTCACATCTGACTCCGAATCCGGAGATTAAGATTACTTGCCAGAAAGTTTACACTGGGAGCCGATCGAGTGATGTCCGCAGCGCGCATATGAAAGATAGATCCTGGAGCTTAAGGAATTCCAAAATGTAGCCGGTGTTTTGGGAACCATCATTTAATAGGATGCCTGGTCACAAAATTAAGCCTAACATTTGAGAGAATACTTAATCAATTAACGAAATCGAAAAATAAAGGAAAATTATAGTTTAATTTCCAAAGAAAAATATTAAAACGAATATCATATCATAGCTAGCTATGTCATGGAGAATATCGTTTCCTAAAATGTAAATGAAAACAATTTTAGCGCAACAAGAGATTAGAAGACGCTTTCTAAACTTTCATAAACTTAATATTACTAATATTCTGTACGTTTTCCGCTTTTCTAATGGACGCCATTTTTTTCTCTAAAAATACAGTAAGCATTTACTTCGCTAGCCCCGAAGAAAAACGCGGAAAAACCGGAATACTCAGCGTCTCATTCGAATAACAAAACCAAATATAATGACTCATTTCGCACAGCGCCTTATAGCCTTGCAGCGAAACATACCAATTCGGTTATCCCCTCGGAGAAGCGCCATATTGGCTGCATGAGGGTTATTGAATATGTAATGATACAAAATGCACGAAGGGATGAGGGAAAGATGAGTGGGTCTGGGGTGGGGAATCGAGGGGAGGGGGTGGGTGCCGCTTGGTTTTGTATGCTTTGAGGGGGAGATACGCCGTAGGGGGTGGAGAAGTAGAGGAGAGTTACGTGTGTTACGGGAAAGAGTTGGAGAGTTGGGGAGGGGGGTTTGAGGGAGGATTAGTTTAAAAAGCCAGAGCAGGCTAGAAGGGGGTGCGTGCATGAGGGGGTGGTTTGGTTTCCAGTGCCCCTGGGGGGGGACGAGAAGAGGGAGAGGTTGGGGGGGGGGAGTGGGGGTGAGAATGTTTTAGTAAGAGGACTAGGGGGGGGGGGTAGCGAATATGAAGAAGGGTGGCGACTGAGGGGAAGAAATAATACAAGGGACACAAAGGGCGATTATTTAATGGGATCCTCCACTATTCCCGAAGGTGTTGGCAAAAGGGACACACACAGAGATGTGTTGACGGCTTTTTCGCTCTTTCGTGGCAGAGGGAGGGTTCTGAGAGACTGAGCTGATGGTTCCTTTTTTTTCCACCCAATCCCTCCCACTCGGGGAGCAGAAAGGGTGTTGGGAATGATAATGTGGGACGCGACAATGGCCCCATAGTGGCCGTGTTGACTTTGTAATTTCGAAAATTCGGGGAGATTATGACTTCCATAACGAAAAGAATTCCTACCACTATCATCACCACCTCCTCCGCCCCTTCGCCCTCACGCGAAATTTGGTCGAAAAAATAAAACCTGCCGGCTTTCTGTGGTGGGAGGCCGTCGTTAGTGTGTTTTGCCTACAGATAACGGCAGTTTTGCATAAAACAACCCCATTTATATAAACCCCATAAACAAGGGACTGAATGGATGCATATCGCAGCGGAAGATATGATTGGGCCGAAAACTGGTTTTCGTTGCATCCTAAATGTTTAAATATTCCTTGGGTGACCACGCAATAGTCATGATATAAGTGTTACTCCAATTCATCGCGTCATGAATTAAAGTTTAAGGTCGTTTCCAAATGCAGCAGTTATTGATGATATGTGCGTCAAACGTTGTTTTAAATAACTTCCATAAAGTATCAATGCGCGTAAGAATGGGTATTAAAAATAAGTCTTATTTTTATGTTTTCCTATATGTTAAACCAACCGCACCTAATGTAATTTTCAGTACAGGTATGCTTGATCACTGATATTGAGTGGAGCTGCACGATGAATCAAATAGTAATAATTGAGGGATGAAGAAATATGTAGGGAATGTGTTGACTCGCGAATTCATTAACTATGCTTTGAGGTATTTCTTTCAGAATAATTGATTGCCCGCAGGTTATTGGTACATCACGAATCAAAGCGTCGCTAACAATAGGGGAGCTTTGATATTTACGTATGTTAAGAAACATATCTTCTTGCGTCAATAATTCATGCCAGCAAACAAGAGCGAGGATTCCATCTAAAATGATGAAGCATATGCGCAGTCTGCACATAGCCTTGAGCAAGATCCTTAAAAGAGAAATAGTTTATTAGAAAAATATATTGTTCTAATTAAATTCTCCTCAAACACCATGTTTCCAATGCTTCTAATCATTTCCGGTCCGCTGTTCCAATGGTCCATGCTTCCAATCCATAGAGTGCCACGCTCCACACGAATGTTTTTACGCACTGTTTCCGCTACTTGTTCTTAGTCCTATCGTCTTTGAACACAGTAGTTGCCTTTCAATCATGAACGCTTTCGTAGAATAGCCCAAACTAAGTCAATCAATCGTAGGAATTAACGACCAATGATAATGATGAATGAGATTGAGGACTCCAGGTTGCGAGAATCAATATAGCCCTTTTTAAACTCCGTATTTTACGAAATTGGCCAAACCTCTCCTCGGTAAAAATATAATTTAAAAAAATACGGAAACTTGGAGAGCTTACTGAATGTAACAACTTTGATCAGATCACATTTGGCTCATATTGTGGTTCTAGCTATGAGGGATTCCCCAAAAATGTTGAGGAAACTACCACCCTCTATCTAGCACATACTAGTGTCAAAATTTGCCATTATGATCAATTTACTGAATGAAAATTACTTTCATACTCTTCCTGGCAAGATAAATCTTTAATTCACCCTGCTATTTGCAAAATGCCACAATTCATGCAGTCACACGCACGATATAGAGAAGCCAATCCACGATATATCAGCCAAGAGAAAAAGTTCAAAATGAAAAAAATGTAAATATATAGAAGGCTCGACTAAAATAAGAGACACCAGAAATTCACAAGTGCTGGAAAAATATATATGGCAGTTACACGATTAACATTACCGAATTACACCGTCAGCGATCAAGTCAAATCCAGGTCAAGTCAAATGATTTTTTTGCGTGGTAAATTCCTGCGTTTGGGTGCGACTTGGGTCACATAGTAGAAACGATCTTAGTGGAAAGGGAAAAATATGGTAGGTTAAAAGCTGAAAAATGTTATGAGGTATGTATATGAATTCCATATCCGAGAAACCATTATATACTAAGAACAAATCATAGCAAAAACACGACATTACTGCAAGTCACAGTAGATAATGCTGGATTGATAATGTGATCTAATAGAGTCATATGAAAACCCAACGCTGTGTGTGACGTTCACAGACACAGAATTGAAGGGCAATTTTTTTTCATTGCACTCGTATAAGGTTCTTAGAAAGGTCTAGCAGCATAGAGTAACACAACTTGGGTTGCGTAAAATTGCCAAGGGTGCCAACCATCAGTTGCCAATTTAACGTGGCCAAGGGTGTGCAAAGCCACCGCTCAGATATATAGCAAGGTCTATCAGGAAAGCAGCTACGAACGCTTTTGATTCCCATCCCAAATATGATGAAGATTTAAGAAGCAACTTTCCTTCTGTTTCACCTATGAATATGAGGCCTCTATTGCGTCAATTGCATACTTCATAAAGGTAATGTCAATCTTGCTCTTTAAAAATCATTTGAAGTCACACCCCAACCGCACCACCTAACTGGTGAGTTATCTCCATAAATGTGTCAGCGAAAGAAAAAAACCCTTTCACATTAATTGGACTTGTTAATTAATATTTAGTAGCCCTTCGGGAAAATTGTAATGTATTCCCTCGTTAAGAGCAATAGCAATTACCTTGTTAGAGGATAAATATTCAAGGACTTTATGAATAATTAATAAAATATATAACAGATGGTTGAAAACAACTGTTCTATACTGTGGGCCATATAATTGAATTATTAACGTGGGAGTTGTCAACGGCGAAGTACATCTTTGACAGCTTTTGATCAACAGCTTTACTCTCTCATATTCCACCATAGAATAATTCTAACCTTGCATTTTGAGGAATTGCTGATGGCTTCCATAAAGTCAAATGAAATAATAGTAGCACTTTTCGCTGAATAAACATAACTTTATCCGGTCGTGTCTTGTGCGTGATGTGCCCGTGCATGCTGAAACGCGTCGAAATTGAATTTAGTTTACCCAGCGGAAAGGCTCTTTTCATTGCATTCAAATCCATCTAAGGATGGTGTTCCGAGTTGAATACAGCTTTAAAATGTTTAGTTTTAATGTCGTGGGGGATAAAACTATTCTTGTGATGAGAATTAAGAGTTGCTCTAAATACGGAGTTCAAAGGATGGTGTATGAAGGAAAGGGTAGTGCTCTTCGCACTGGGCAGCACCATATTCATATGCGTAACTTGTAGCTCGCGGGGTTCCAATAGATGATAGCAGGACTTCGGTTTTGGGTCAATGGTTTGTATTTTACGAATGATAAAAGACCTCGTTTATAGATGAAAGTATGTTGACCTTACGATATATATTGCCTGTAAAGTTCTTTAGTAGTCAGGAACTATGAATATGAAAAAAAATTATTTAAACCTTTTAATGTGACTGATTGCACCTGCCTATTCAACGAGTATGCCTGCCTCTTATTAGCCCGTCAGTGCTACAAGTAAAGGCATTAATGTCGTATGCAATGTACAGGTTATTTTCGGTCTAAAATAGTACACAATAAACGGATGAAAGAAGAATACTATTTAACTGAATAAACACTTTTTGTTAACATAATACTCTAAAAAGATAAATGTTAATATTTTACGATCTCAGCATTTAAAAAAATGTTCACTTGAATAACTTTAAGCTTATATAAACTGTCTGTATATCTCACAGAGATGCCTGGAAAACATCTAGATTGATTTTATTCGTTAAATCCGAAGTTTGTGGTCAATAAAGAGCTGGCGATGGGACGAAACCGGCCGTGTACATGCAATTAATCTTATGAAAAATAAACAGTTATTTCATTTAGTCACCCTGAGTGTTCACAAAGTTGAGCCTGATACAATAGAAGTGATGAAGGCATTTTATCCAAAATTTAAGGGAACGGGAGTTATTTCTTTGTTTCCATAAAATGCTGCTTTCGAATAGTTCTTTTACCCACTCAAAGGAATCCCTTCGACCCTATCACAGGATGTCTGAACGTAAGACTCAGACAGAACCAGATACCTTTCATTTAACCGCCAAAAGGTCTATCACCGGGTGCATTGACATCCCGTCAGCAGACATTTTATCTCTGAAACTCAAATAAAACCATAGGAACATTCAAGATAATTCAATTTTAATGCCCTAAATCATATCAATTTCAAAATATTTCTCATCAATATAAGAAAGTTGTGTTCAGTTTCATTCAAAGATTGTTCCGCCATATTGCCGGAGTGATGTGCATTGACATTTCTACATCTACATGATAACCTGCAAGCCACCTCAAGGGTGTGTGGAAGGGGGTGAGTAAATACCAACATGCATTACATTATATCATATTATTTTATAATTAAACGTATAATGCCTTTATTGCATATATGTTCTCGGTCCTTCTTAACCACATGGCTTGTCAGAAGGTTCCATTATTTCCATACAAAGCGACATGTTACAAATGTAGTACCTAGATCTACAAGAAGGGAATGGGTGATGAAATCTACACTGGCAACCACTATTTTTGCTCTGTAAAAAATACTAGAGTAGATATTTCATGGACGCACATCTGCATAAATATTTATTTATTTGATTCATCTTTAATGTGATTTAGAATGGGCAATCGTAACATCAGGGTGCTTGCGATCTTTTGTTGACCCAATAATATCAGATGTTTAAAGAAACTTACTGATTGAAAAAAGGTGGCACCTTAATCGGGAAACTACCAGCATTGAGAGTACTGATTGATAAGTAAAGGGCATTTTTGGTCAAAACTGAGACAAAATGCTTCCTCTTTCATTTAATTATCACCAGGGTTTTAAAAAGCAAAGGCTATTTAATCGGGGAGGTAAATATGGAATAGGCGTAAAGAAAAGTACAAATGCCCCGTAATCATTAGACTCACGCATAGGCATTGAACTTTAGGAGCAAACAAAGAAATTGATTAAAATAATTTCAAAGAAAAATTAATAGAAGCGGAATTCATAATTCATGTGTCATAATTCAGCTATCTTCAATTTTATGGTTTTTTGTTCTCCTGACACCTTTTTGGTCGTTGACTAGTTTTTAAGGGAGCTGAGCGGAATTTGACCTTCAACTAAGACGATTATTGAAAGTCTGGTGTATAAACAGCTGATGTCACTCACTCAGGTGGGTGGCTTCGATACTTCGTAGATGTAGGTGTTGACGAAAGCGGTTAGCTGAGAAGAAAACGGAGTGGAGAGTTGCATCAAACTAAACCTCGGATTGGTGACTTCTGATTGCGTGTTATAAACGAAAGTACGTGCGTAGAAGGAAAATAGCCATAGTAGCAAATAAATAAGACGGAGAAGTGTTAGCGAAAGAAGCATTTAGCAATAGGAGGGAGCTGAAGACGGGGAATTTGCGTAAGGTTGTAAAGAAGAGGCTGGAAAAGAGCCTAATGTGGAGTGTAGCATTGTACGGTGGAGAAACAATGATTTGAGAACGGAAGGCTAAAATAGGCTCCAGGATTTTGACATCTGGGTGTGGAGCAAGGAAGCAGTAAAACGAAAGAAAGGCAAATGAGGAAGTGCTCGGTAGAGCGGGTGATGAGAGAAAACCTAAAGAGGAGATTAGGAGGGAGCAAGGTGGGTATTAGGAAAAGCTAATTATGGGCGAAGGGTTGCCGAAGACCGTGAGAGGGGGGAGGATGTTGGACAAGCGGGGAAGGGGAAGAAAGAGAATATATTTTATGGAAGGGATGAAGAGAGGGTAGGATGTATGCAGAGATGGAGAAAGAAATTGTGCAGGTGAATGACCGGTCTGCGTCTGAAATAATATAGAAGATTTTTTACTTAATTCCACTGAAGCCTACTTGGACCAGTAGATTACCCAAATAATATTAACATATAATTTATACTAGAGTCCGTCCAGGATAATAGCGCAGTTGAAATATACTGATTTGGCTTCGATAAAAACGAAAAGTAAAAATTTTTTTCACGATCGTACGAAGGCCATAATCATGGATTATTCGGCCACGTGATTCCCTTTCCTAAACGGCATTGGACGTCTGTACTCATTGGCTGCATTTATAACTGTCAACTGCGCTATTATCTTGGACGAACTATAATTCGCCCCTCGACGAAATCCCTTTCCGTCGCATCCTTGATCCGTTCCAGGGAAATATAATATAATATCCCCGCACTTAGATCGTACCGTATCACCTTTTTTCACGTTTTTGAACGAGTTTTTTTTTTCATTTTCATACCCTCACTCGTTAAGCACTCCGTAAAACGCCTTTTTCATTTCGCCGTCACGTGGTCACACTTCCACGGAAAAATTTCACTTCCGCCTCTTATTCCTACCGCAAGGTGGAGGACCAATCAGGGGCCGAGAGTGGAGGGGAAAAAGGAGAAGGCGTAATGAAATGGAGAGGTGAGGGGCCGTGGAGATCTTTTTCGGTGAGGATTAAAAAATTAAAAAAAATGAATAAAGAAAGAAATCCGGCGGGAAGAATAATTACGCTGACTTAACGAGCCTCGTCACAAACCACTCGTTCAAGTCTCTCCCTTACCACTTTCCAACCCTCCCCCTTAGCCCTTACACCAACCCCCTTCCCCCACACTAATACTCACCACCGTCAACCACCACCCCAACCCCTCCTTAGATAAAAAAGTATTCACCTCTCCATACGTACCCTTTCTCTGCCTGGTTGAGAGAGAGAGAGAGACGTATAAAAGCCGCCCTCTCAACCCTATCCAGCAACTCCCTTGCTTTAAGGACGGTGGTGTAGACCCGTGGAAGGGGACAAGGTTGTTTTTTTTTGGTGAGTGAGTATAGAGGGGTGGTCGCTCTGGGATGAATGTGTCGCAGCCACACACACACAAAATAATATAATAACGCCGTCCACGATAGGTTGGAGTTGTTCCGTTGGAGGAATGACAGAGAGGGGGGCATTGGTTTGGGGGGGGGGGGGGGTGAAAGGGAATGGCGCGTTTTCGGAGGGGAGGGGGAAGGAAATGGGCTTGAAGGAGCCGTGGGAGAATTGAATAATTGGTGATGCCGAAGGCGAGTGAGTGATTAAAACGGAGGGTGTGAGGGATGTAGGGGGGGAGGGTGGGGGGTTGCGTGGAGATCTTACGGGGGTATGGGGTGGGAGAGGTATTGGGAGGAGGGGGAGAAAGTGGGGGAGTGGCCAGGAGTAGGAGGGGGGATTGAAGTAGGTTGGCACGAGTCGATTTTATTATCCTGACGCACTTCGCCTCGTTGCATGAACGCACGATACAGTCTTAAGAGAGGCGAGTGTCTCAAAAAAAAGGTTAACTTCTGAATTGTGAAGGGCTCGTGCCCGTGATTTTGCCTTGACGCCAAGTGAAAAAGACTCACGAGATATATAAGGCCGAATGCTAGAGAGGAATTTGCTTGACATCGTATGTCTGTCATTATTAAAAGCGTGAAAAACTATAACTTTTCTGTAACATACCATAAATTCTCTACAAAATGTTTGGTAAAAATGAAAGAAGGAATTGTCGGTGACATAACTTTGAGGAATAGACACATTACTTAACTCAAGGATAATGAAATACTTCGTCATTTTCCACACTTAGGGTGTAAGTTTGAAAAATTACAATGTGTGTATCACGCAAAAGTGTGAAACATTACGAGCTTCATATGAAAGGTTAGCTCCTTGGCTTAGACGAGGCGATGAATAGCGATGATAGAGTCGAATCATTAAACCCAAAGTACTCCGCTCCGAAATTTCGTTTTGATTTTCAAGCATTAATTCGTATGTACTAATGAATACACTTTATTGGATTATTTATTGCAGGGAAGCACGTTTTATGATCAAGCAATATCCTAGTTTTGCCTCTCAGTCTTACCTTGCGTTGCTATCCCGATTGGCCAGGGAAGCACTGCTGGGTCCAGCCTTGAACTGGAACGAACTGACGTTTACTGAGTGGAATCACCCCGTGCTACACACACAATGGGGAAAATGCATTGTTTTTAAAAGTAACTTGTGTGTGAATTTCATATTCTAAAATGTACAGGACCAAAATTTAGTCAACAAAACGCCGTTGTTTAATTAAAATATTCCTTTTAAAATATTACACTCTCTGCGGCGTGAAAACACTATGCCATCGAGAATGTAGAGTATGGCGTCACGGAATGATATCGCTGCAAGTAATCCGACGCATTTTCATGAGAAGTGCATCTGGTTCAATCATATTAGATGAAGATTATCGTGTCTAATTCCTTTGTGAAAGAAAACGAACTGGTATGAATTGATCCTTCCTGTCAAAATATGCGCAGAGCAGGGATGTGATATCTTGCAGTAACGTCAGACAACTGAGAAGCCGTTTTGTCATCACATAACTTTTCTAAGCTTTTATGCAATTTTTATAGGCTATTATTATCAATACCTGCAGTTGACGCATATAGGTACAAATAATTTACATATTAGACTTTGAAGGAAAATTTTCTATTATGCTCACTACTCAAACATAAGGAATAAATATTTATGAAATATTATGTATGTTCCTCATTGTGGTGTCGTATACCGTAGATGTAGTTGAGATTTGTGAAAACGCAATAGTCTTTGAGTAAGGTTTCTCGATTAGGTAGTCGGACGGGGGCTAAGGATTGGCGCATGTAATACTAGGTTGATGCCGAAAGAAACAAAAGCCTGAACGGGATAACTATGAGCTACATGCGAAAGAGAACTTCGCCAAATATTTTATGACTATCACCACTGTGCGAGTCAAAAAACAAAATGGATTGCTCCTAAAACAAGGTGGAGGGATGAATGACGCACACCATGATCATAGGGCATTCTCCTTATTGATTCATCTACATCTACATCTACAAAATACCCTGCAAGCCACCTCAGGGGTGTGTGGCAGGGGGTGAGTAATCACCAACATGCATTAGACTATACCCTAAAGTTAGTGTAACTACGACTAATTATGCATTACCATAAATCGCTAATGCTTGTCATGAGGTGAAGCCTCACAAGCATGCAACACTACACTACATATGTCATCAAAATGGAGAGTGATCGTCAATATACATGCATTCTACAACTACACAGATGGACAGGGACTCAAGACCCATGTAGAAAACATGCTAGGCGTGCTGTTAGTGTGTACTAGGTAACAGATAAGGATTCAAGTATTAGGAGTACTACTACTACTAAGAGCTACACTACCTAACGACAAACCTAGATAAAATTCTCATGGCAGCTATTATGGTCCCTTATCGTTCGTCGGAAAAATGACATCTTAAATCTATCCGTTCTGCAGTCTAGTTCCCTAATTTTACTCTCATGATTTGATCTACCGTAGTATGTCGGATTTCGTAAAATATTATCAACGTCGTCAGAGAATAGACCGGTTTGGAACTTACATAATAGATTTAGTCTGAATTTTAATCGACGGTCTGAAAGCTTTTCCCATCCCAGTTGCTGCAAAAGGTCAGTAACACTAACGAGATTATCATAACGGCCTTTAACATATCTTGCCGATCTTCGCTGCACGCGTTCTAACTCAGTTTCCAAGCCTATCTCATATGGATCCCAAATACTGGCGGCATATTCTAAGTGGGGTCTAACGAGGGAGAAGTAGCTGATTTCCCTAACTTTATCGTCGCACTTGCCAAGTACTCTTTTAACAAAAATTCCCAATTTACGATTAGCTTGACCGGTAATTTCTCGAATATGTTTACTCCACGATAGATCATTAGTCAGTTTAACTCCGAGGTACTTAACCGATTCTACGGTGTCTAGTTTTATGTTGTTAATGCAATAGCTGTTACAAGGAGCGTTTTTCCGTTTCCAAAAATTCACAACAACGCATTTTTTCAGGTTTAACTCTAGCTGCCTAGCATCGCACCACTCTTGTATTGCCTCGAGGTCCTTAGTTAGCGCTTCCTTGTCATTAAAGCTACGAATTTCTCTATACATCACTGCGTCGTCAGCAAATAATCTAAGCTTACTGTCAACTTTGTCACCGATGTCGTTTATGTACAAAAGGAACAGAAGTGGGCCTATGACACTTCCCTGTGGGACACCCGATGTGACTTTTACTTCATTGGAGATAGCGCCATCTAATACAACCCTTTGCACGCGATTACTTAAGAATTCTCTAATCCAGGAAATTACGTCGTCGTCTAAACCGTAGGATTTTAATTTCATGAGTAGCTTACTGTGGGAAACTTTATCAAATGCCTTTTTAAAGTCAAGAAAAATTGCATCAACTGGAGCGTTATGTTCACCCGAGACTAAAATATCGTGAGCAAAAAGTGCTAATTGAGTTTCGCAAGATCTTCCCTTTCTGAATCCGTGTTGTGTTTTTGTTAACAAGTTTTCTATATCGAGGTGTCTCATAACTGAACTAACAATTATATGTTCAAGGACTTTGCAAGAGATAGATGTGAGAGATATCGGTCTGTAGTTCGATGGCTGTTCCTTATCACCGCTTTTGAATATGGGAGTGACATTTGCAATTTTCCAGTCGGTAGGTTGGTCGGTTTGATTGGTAGGTTTGGGACAGTCTCTCCCCTTTATAAGATCTGGCATTTTCTCGGCGGATAACAAATGTTAGGTGTTCTCGGGATTCACACCGGAGAAGGCTGCAGCCAACGTTTCGACAGAATACTCTTCCGTCATCCTCAGGAAAATGATGCCTGGGGCCCAAATGTCCACGATATACCTGTCTTGCGGGTGAGGTCGTCGCTTATATAGGTACCTTATGTGTGAATGCTTCATCGACATCTACGAAGTACCGTGCAATCCACCACTAGGGTGTGTTACACGGGGTGATTCCACACCAGGTATGCAGCACTCGTCCCAGCACAAATCGGGAGCTTGCACATGCCCCTGGCCGCTAGGCGCTGACCAAAACGCAGTCAGCAGAACAGTGCGCAATCTAACTAGATACTGGGAGAGTGCTACGAAAATGAAAACGCAGTACAAAGCTAAAGACACACCTAGTTATTAATATTACTAATACTATTAATTTATGAATGCCAGACATATCAAGCGGTATGAAGTGTTAGTAATGATGCCTTATTATTAAACACAAGTGAAAATTCTGCTCTACGTAGTGAGGATGGGCGTTTTATATGATTGATCTATCGCAACTATTTTGATCCCATATAGTACGTGGAAAAAATGACATTTCAAATCTATCGGTTTTGCAATTTATTTCCTTTATCTTATACCTGTGATCGCTTGTACCGCAGTACGATGGCTCTAACAAAATATGTTGAACGTACGGCAAAAAATTTGTCTGCTTCGAACTTACGCAAAAGATTTAACCTGTTTCATTTCATTAAAATGCATCAATACTCGTAGTTATATTAATCTCAATAGGGTGTACAGTATTGCATGATGGAGACAGTGCACGCCCTTGAGACAGTTCACGTAGATTTAGTCCTAGTCTTAGCCGGTTGACTTTTACAATAATAATGAAGGCCGGCGCGAACGCAGAAATGCAGAACGTGAAATGGCTATAATCTATTCAGGAATCCATTATAAATATTGAAGTTAACTTATAGAAGTTTAGAAGAACTAAGATGCTTATTTGCCTAAACTAGCAAGGTGCAAAGAAACAAACGACGCGAGAAGACGTAAGAAAAATATTAAAAATTCCGGCTCGATCACATGCATAAAATTAGGGAGATAGATTGCAGAACCGACAGATTTAAATGGCCATTATTTTCCTCGCAGAGGTAGGAGCCACAATGGCAATGATCGAGGCCATCAAAATTGTTATAGCTGATGATCAATTAACATTATTGGAGGCTCTGAAGGTGTTATGTTTATGCTTTCTTTAATAGTATTGTATTTTTAAGTTTTTAATGTCTGAAATTGGAAGATAGTTGATACTTTTATTCCTGTTGTAACTGTATTATTTGTTTATTTGATATCTACTTTTATTTGTGTAATTTTATAAGAATCTTTGCATATCCGAGTCGTTGCTGGGTAGAATAGACTTGGTACTCGCATATATAAACACTTGGAACTTGTGTTTGTCATTATCACTTACTCTATCCCCGCTTGTATCGTTTTATTTTCTGAATGAATTAATATCCCGTGGTATGATGGATTAGCTTCATATCTATTATCTAACCCTATCCTCCTTTCAGTAATTCTAGTAATGCAACGCTATCTATCGTTTGTTTCCGTTAATCACCGCCAGTTTGCCCACTCTCTCTTCGTGCTATCATCTCCGAAGAGCTCCCACACCACTGACCAGGAAGACACGAAAAAAACGAATCGAGATAGGCTTTATCTTCGGGCATGAAACTATTATATGGGATAAAAACATTACCCATTAGTAATTCCATGAAAGCCATGGACATAAGAGCTGTTTTCAAGAATTGTGACTGATGCATAAATCATTTCATAGCTGGTACTCACGATGTCTACGCTACATTGTTTTAGACTGTTTCTAAACAAGCAAAGATGCCAGATGAGTAGTGAGCGTTTGTTACTTTTGGACCACTTAATATGCAGGAATGCAGACTTTGCGACGCCAGCTTATTCTCGCTAGTAGGCTTCACAGAGTCGTGCGACCGACCTTGAAGTACTTGCTCGCACTTCCTGGTTTCAACCCCCCCTCTCTCTCTCCACTTCTCTCCCGCACTTACGAAGGAGGGTGGGGGGAGTCCAGTCCAGCCAGTATGTAAGCCATGATTTTGTTAGCAGCCCTAATCAAATCATGTCTTACTGTGTATTTGAAGTTTAGATTTATAATAATACCACGTATATCTTAGTCGTTCTTTTGCCCGGCAACCGATATATAGGCAATATTTCCGCCTCACTCCCTCGACCAGGATGTTTTTTGCAATTTTGCCCCAGCGTACTGCCAGCGAACAAATCTGAACTCACAGTATTATAGGCGTCCGTCATGACTAAACTATAAAAATCGCCAGTTTGCTGAAGCTCCCCACAGCACTCGTTAAATAATAATTTCAGACGCACGCATCAACGAGGAGAGGGTTTTTTTTTAAATGAAAAAAAATCACATGAAATAGTTTTTAAAGTTTATTTATTTATTTTTTTATCCTCAATATGACAAAATTCTTTATTAAATGTACTCTTTTCTCTCTAAGCTTAACAGTCCCAGGATCTCAAATCGGCCGTCGATGTTTTATCTCTCTCTCCAACCTCTTAGCGTACGTGAGGGGGAGGGGACTATCGCGGAAAAAGAGGGGGAGGGGAGAACTCGGAGACGGAACACGCGCGTTCGAATGTGAGCTAAAAGTTGTAAATTACACGCGTCTCATTATTTTCTGCTTTATTTAAGGCATTATGGATTATATCTCGCTTAATAATAATCAAATAATTAGTATCAATGTAAAGGACAGTTATGTATGCCATGATTTGTTAGCAGCCCTAATTAATCATGTCTCACATAACTGTCATTGTTTTTTAATACATTTCAGATGCACCAATCAAATTTACTCCTAACCTTAAGGGTTCAGGGTTAGGGTATTGATGTACCCTTTTTTGATAGAATTTTGTTTTCATATTTACTACATGCATGGGAAACAATTTTTCTTTTGTCTTGAAGAACAAAAAAAAATCCCCACCCCCTCTCTACTCTTTTTAGCAAATTATTTCCAAATTTAATCAATCGATGTTTTTTTACAATTTTTCTATAAGTATTATAAACGCAGAAATTCATGGATGGGTCTCCGTTAATGCCCACTTTCGAACCCCGGTGAAATAACCAGCAACCCCTTTAAATGTACCCTAGGGTACTAAGGGTATAGCAAAATCCTTGTCGTAGTACTGCATTAACCTATAGCAAAAATTAGAGAGTTGATTAGTAAAACAACCCCGTTACTAAAATTTAAACAAAGCGATTAGTTTACTTTTTAGAGAGCAATTCATAGGCGAAGGTATTAGGCGGCAATCAATAGACAGAAGGTAGTCTTGTAAGAAAACTTCTAATATCTCCGTTATTACAAGGTTTTCGGGTATGGTTTAAATTTAAAAGTTGCATTGTTTTTTAATGCATTTCAGATGCACCAATCAAATTGACTCCTAACCTTATGGGTTCAGGGTTAGGGTATTGATGTACCCTTTTCTGATAGAATATCGTTTTTATGTTCATACAAAAAGTGTTAGCCGTTCAACGTAATACACGAATCTATAGTTTGTTCTAACAAATTCTCTTCTAAAGCCCCTTAAAAGTCAACCTTCAATATTACAGGCATGGGAAAAAATTTTTCTTTCGTCTTGAGGAACTAAAAAATCCTTTTATAGCTTCTTAGGTTGAGGAAAATAGTATGCCACTGATAAAGGTCAATTTAATTATGTTTTTTTACGCAAATAAATATGAATTGAGAAAAAAATAAAATCTGCGACCTATTTGCGATTATAATGGACGTTAAATTTGGTTATTATTCTTGGTGGCTCTTGAATCATTATTAATATACATCTTCTGCAAGAATTACCAATACATGACGATATATTGACTTAGGATGAGGCAATCGCAGTTATTATATATGTATACATACAGTCAGAAGTGAGTTACACCGGTGAAATGAAGGAGCTCCTTATGCTATTACCAAATTCCTTTGACAGCTATTGATATTTGAAAATATAATAACCGAAGTCGGCCATCACCCCCAATTCCGAGGATATTTCGATTTCAGGCAACTTTTTCCAGCTACTACAGCATAAATGCAATACTTGGCAGGATGTTCCGTCCATTCCTAACAATTTGGAATGTTAACTCAACATACAAAAAGCTACCTGAAGTTGCGCATTCACCAACATTTCTTCGACGATTAAAAACGTAGTGTCTCATCTCTTTGCTGAGTTATTTCTTTTCTTAAGCACACAAAATATTACCAAGTTTTTATTTTCATGCACCATGAAATCAAATCGCCGTAGTCAAGCCATGTCTAATCTACTCATATATATTTTATTTTGACAATGTCGATAGTATACGCTATTAACAAGCCTGTTAAATATGTTATGAAATATATGTCATGAAAAGAATTGCTGCTAATAATTAAGAAACAAAAACATATTTACGTTACGGCCCATGAAATTCGCTTGAAATTTGTCGGTAAGTGATCACAGAGTAGAGCAAGTTAGTGAAAAACACACGAAATCAATAGAGACTATTTAAAATCCCAGTTCAACCGTTATGTACTCTACATCAAAAAATCGTCATCATGGTTGAAAAAAATACACCTTATCACTCATGGCAACACTAAATAATACCTAAAATACTATATTCCGATGAAATATACTGCTCTGGTCCAGAAAGTTATGAAAAGCAACCAATGTTTCCACGATGTAAACATATGTCAACGTCTTGCACTCTTCGGGTACACTATTCGCTTCTCCAGCCGGCATTGTTCACGTTTACTGACGGTTACCTGCGCTATTATCTCTATTTTCTATTTTCATTACATAGGTGATGACTGATTTTCTGCACTAATGACTAAAATCTTGGGCAACCTTGTTGTATGACTCTTTTGAGATCATTTTAGTGAGAAAGATCTGCATGTCTCAAGTTGATAGATGGCTCTATTTTTTTTCTGATGTTATCTAGTATCACGTTCAGACTCTGAAATGGAATGGTTTGATGATCGTAGTTTGGATATGTTGTTTCCCCCCTAGGTTCATACTGTAGGTTTTTTTTTTTTAGCAAGTAAGTTGATTAAAGGTGGATGTGATCTCCTGGTTAAGGTAGTTTTTTAATGAAAGAACGAATACCTATACTACTACTCTTTTACAGCCGCCAGCCCTTAATTCCTTACCCCTCCCCTTCCACGATGACCCAAATTCCTCCCCTCTATCACGACCTTAAGCATTCTCTCATACATACTTGTTCCAACCACCTATTCTACCTCTTTCGAGCAGTTCCCTCTCCTCATCCATCACACCGATAACTTACTCCCTCATCTTACTCCCCGTCCATCGAACTCTCCATTTCTATCCACACACAATTCTTTTTGCTAATATCGTTATAACAATGCTCATTCTCTTCCAACGTATTACCAGACCGTTAAATTGTTCTATTTTTTTTTTTTACAGTTTTGCTCTCCTACTTTTAAGGTCGGTCTCGCTTTCCTCGTTCTGGAAAAAGCGCATGGCGTTACACAAAGGAAACGGTTGATGACTTTAATTTTCTTATGATTAGTCCTCATTCCAAATTTGCCGAACTGATTTTCTAATGCATCTAATGTTGCATGTGCAATCCTCTGGATGAATGGTCAACTAAGGTCTAATCCTCGGCGATTGTAACCGACTTTATCATCTTTCCAGCTGTACCCCATCAGTAAATACTTGAATATTGCTAATACAAGTATTTTAATATCTTGAGTAGAACACCGCATTCCTCTAAAACTCTGTCACTGTTATAACTTAATTCCAATATTAATGTTTTTCGCTAGTTTTCTTATGCCTGTATTGGTTTTCCCTCAATATCCATTCTCAATCCCTGCTCTGGAGTGAGTTATCAAGCCATTTACCACGAGGAAAAAATATCCACAGATGCTGAGTGGACTATCTTGCCCTGGTTCCTGCTCTTCGTCCCATCTAGCATGTATGACCCAAACATGAGCTTTAATTTCCCTTTCTAATTTCCACTACAGCTAAACAAGGCGTGGCATATTCATTAATATTAACAGTTGATTAATATTCATAAATTGACTAAATGATTATTAGAAAATAAATGAATCTATCAATGGTTGCCAATCCCTTAGGCTCCTATTATCAGTGAAATAAATAATAATTATATGTAACAGCATGCAGCATTAAAGACCAAATCCGTTGTGCACAAGATGCTTGAAAGAATAGTGAAAAATGTTTGATTTCCATTTCGTTTATTACACATCCATTATCTCATTCATGCTATAAAAAGGGTGATGTCAAGATTACGTGTGCATCCTCGAATTAAATTATGGTTCTACAGTGTAATATAGTGTATCAATTTACCTAAATACAGTATTCACTGTTTGTTACATGCTATATTAAAGCAAATTACTACTAGTAACAATCAAAGAGTCAGAGAAACTCAATGAAGCTCTCACATTTCATTACTTTGCATGGGGGCTAGCAGCAATATCATCTAGAAGAAGAACGAATGTAGTGGGTTTGAAATTAGCGCTATCGATGTCAAACCATTTAAAAAAGATTCATCACATCATGCAATCAGTGTTTTAAATCACTACACATACACATCTTTTTTTTTATGAATTAGGCATTTCCTATATATTAGAAACAATATACGCTAACATTTGCAAGACCTTCCGCGAAGAGGATACGAACAATTTAACAGCGGAAACCCATCCCACACTTAAGGAATAGTCTCTGTCACAAGTGCCTACGATAACATGCACAGATTTTGTTTCATACATTGCAGATAAATTATTCCCATTAACGGCTCTTCAGCTCCGATAACAGGATTTGAAAATCATTATTTTTCAGTCTCAAATTACAATGTCCTTATGGCGGAATGGTGACACGCTTCGGTTTTATATTTTATTTCTTGATATTTACCACAAAAAGGCTTTCTCACAAACTAATATGTTTCAACTAAACCATTGCAGTATATTATTTTTTCAAGGTGCCTTATCAATCACACTAGACTGACATAATTATGATTGAAAAGGGATGAGCAGACGCAACAAATGTCTATGTTTCGTAAATTTTACTTAATTGTTTATTCAATCATTGTGCAGTTTTGTTTTTATTCCATGGAAAATTTCGATGATTATCAGAGACATACGTCAATGTAAACCCCATTAGTCCTCATAATCAAACCGCTGAATAAGAACATTTGGAAGGAAAACCTTGTATCGTCAAGGCATGTTCAATAATAGGTAATAGGCATGTTCTTAATTAATATCATAATCATTTTCAGTTATACATTCTCATTACGGCCGACTTTATTGGCTCCATGAATCTGGTGTTTCGAAGCGCAGGTTCTATCTTAAAAGATCCCGAAGAGATATGAAATCAAAAGCATTCGTAATATGAATTGACGGCGGTAAATTCAATGGACTATAGTATGAGCCTAGACTGCTCCACGAACAAAATCCTACCTAGATTTATAAACTTATTGACTCAACATACGCGATGGAATCTTAGCAGACTGATTTGAAACCTAAGTATTTCGGATCTGTTGACGAGCTATTTACTCTTTTGAACTTAAGTAGAAATTATTAATTAAGTAGCACTAGACGCCCGAAAAAGTGATAGTTGAACGATGGAAACAGTCTCCAAGGGAATTAGGCTAGCCATCACAACTAAAATTCAAATAAATGAGCTAAAATTCACGGCGGGGATGGATTTACATCAATTAGTTATCTTTATTTGAACTAAATTTAGCTTTTAGCGACGCTGTAGCTCAGATTAATAAAGATATATCATGGCACGTTTCTAAAATCTGATATTTTACCACGTTCACCACCGAGTAGTCATTTTTCCCATTTGAGAAGTAAACATGAAGAGCAGCCATTCACAAATATATCTTGAGGCGTACTAAAATCCTCTGATCGAATGAGTTGTAGCTATGAATTAATTTTAGCTATAATTTAATCTAAGGAGTTATCGTTATGAGTAAGCAAGAATGTGAAGAGAGAGCATGAACTTTCACAGGGTAGAGGTGTGGTGAAGGAATTTCTCCATTCATTTGATTGATTTTTGAAAGAAACGAGTGCTAACCTCACCGGAACGAGCATTTACCATTTGGCTAGTGTGACAGGGAGATATTCCTCTGTCTAATCACTTAGGCTATATAACCAGTAAAAATTCAGAACCTATTGGAGCTCATCCTAGACATTTCCAAAAAAACGCTGTCAAAATTTAAGGATATTTAACCATTAAAAATTTTCTGAATCACTCCAGCCAATAGAAATGCAAACTGAAAAAGTTTCTTAAACGTTTTTTTTTACCTGTAGCAACACCTTTCTTGGCCTTGTGACCTGAGTAAATTCAAAGTTCTCAAAGAGAAAGGAAAATGACCGGCGTTTAACACCCCAACGATCTGAAAACACAAATTCCGGTGTAGCACCCACCCCCTTTGTGACGCATGAAATCCATATTTCGAGTGAGTCCTTCTCGTGTATGCGTCGCACTGGTCATGAATATAAATTCGTGCAGTCTTTATTCAATAAAAAAAGATTTGGACTCTTGGACTAGGTATATTTGTATTACTCTGACTATATTTGACAGTTGGGAGACGGGACAAGGATAGAAAGGTGTCATTTAATATGCTTGAGACTCAAACATTTTTGAAGACTTACTTTGAAAAATGCATTCGTAGTGTTTAGAATATTTTAATGTCAGCATCATCATGCAAGTCTATTGTTCACCTCTGCCCACAGAAGAGCTCCAGTTCAATAGGACCTTAAATTGGGATGTTTTAGTAGACAGGCATAAAGAGATGACCTCCAATGTCAATGCCCATGGAAGGAAACTGGTTTTCTTCCAAAATAGCTCTCTATCTATTGGGGATCAGGTCAGTCTGGCTGCCAAGAGCACTGGCTTCCCATCCTGAGGGCATGGGTTCAAACTCCAGCAGGGTTGGAGAGTTCACAATTAAATCTAAACCTCTAATTGGGTGTCCTGTGGAGAGCACATCCAAATGTAGTACCTTCACTGTCCATCGAATGGGACGTTAAACTGTGGACCCTTTGGTGCCTTTCGTTAAAAGCAGGCCCACGCTGGGTTTCGCTCCACCCTCACCCTCCTCCCTACTTATCCTTTAAATTCCATTAACTTGTATTAATTTAAAAATCGCATTCCAAACCCAACCTCCAACAAAGTCAAACTCTATAGACAAGTTCAAACTCGTTTAAACCGTCGAATTATACCAGGCGCACATGCTCGCATAGGAGGTGGCAGCATTTTTTGCAATACCAAAAATCGTCAAATATTACTTGACGGCAATATTTGACGGCCAGGCGAGGTGGTAGTATTTTTGTAATACAAAAAATGCTGCCACCTCCTATGCGAGCATGTGCGCCTGGTATAATTCGACGGTTTAAACGAGTTTGAACTTGTCTATAGAGTTTGACTTTGTTGGAGGTTGGGTTTGGAATGCGATTTTTAAATTAATACAAGTTAATGGAATTTAAAGGATAAGTAGGGAGGAGGGTGAGGGTGGAGCGAAACCCAGCGTGGGCCTGCTTTTAACGAAAGGCACCAAAGGGTCCACAGTTTAACGTCCCATTCGATGGACAGTGAAGGTACTACATTTGGATGTGCTCTCCACAGGACACCCAATTAGAGGTTTAGATTTAATTGTGAACTCTCCAACCCTGCTGGAGTTTGAACCCATGCCCTCAGGATGGGAAGCCAGTGCTCTTGGCAGCCAGACTGACCTGATCCCCAATAGATAGAGAGCTATTTTGGAAGAAAACCAGTTTCCTTCCATGGGCATTGACATTGGAGGTCATCTCTTTATGCCTGTCTACTAAAACATCCCAATTTAAGGTCCTATTGAACTGGAGCTCTTCTGTGGGCAGAGGTGAACAATAGACTTGCATGATGATGCTGACATTAAAATATTCTAAACACTACGAATGCATTTTTCAAAGTAAGTCTTCAAAAATGTTTGAGTCTCAAGCATATTAAATGACACCTTTCTATCCTTGTCCCGTCTCCCAACTGTCAAATATAGTCAGAGTAATACAAATATACCTAGTCCAAGAGTCCAAATCTTTTTTTATTGAATAAAGACTGCACGAATTTATATTCATGACCAGTGCGACGCATACACGAGAAGGACTCACTCGAAATATGGATTTCATGCGTCACAAAGGGGGTGGGTGCTACACCGGAATTTGTGTTTTCAGATCGTTGGGGTGTTAAACGCCGGTCATTTTCCTTTCTCTTTGAGAACTTTGAATTTACTCAGGTCACAAGGCCAAGAAAGGTGTTGCTACAGGTAAAAAAAAACGTTTAAGAAACTTTTTCAGTTTGCATTTCTATTGGCTGGAGTGATTCAGAAAATTTTTAATGGTTAAATATCCTTAAATTTTGACAGCGTTTTTTTGGAAATGTCTAGGATGAGCTCCAATAGGTTCTGAATTTTTACTGGTTATATAGCCTAAGTGATTAGACAGAGGAATATCTCCCTGTCACACTAGCCAAATGGTAAATGCTCGTTCCGGTGAGGTTAGCACTCGTTTCTTTCAAAAATCAATCAAATGAATGGAGAAATTCCTTCACCACACCTCTACCCTGTGAAAGTTCATGCTCTCTCTTCACATTCTTGCTTACTCATAACGATAACTCCTTAGATTAAATTATAGCTAAAATTAATTCATAGCTACAACTCATTCGATCAGAGGATTTTAGTACGCCTCAAGATATATTTGTGAATGGCTGCTCTTCATGTTTACTTCTCAAATGGGAAAAATGACTACTCGGTGGTGAACGTGGTAAAATATCAGATTTTAGAAACGTGCCATGATATATCTTTATTAATCTGAGCTACAGCGTCGCTAAAAGCTAAATTTAGTTCAAATAAAGATAACTAATTGATGTAAATCCATCCCCGCCGTGAATTTTAGCTCATTTATTTGAATTTTAGTTGTGATGGCTAGCCTAATTCCCTTGGAGACTGTTTCCATCGTTCAACTATCACTTTTTCGGGCGTCTAGTGCTACTTAATTAATAATTTCTACTTAAGTTCAAAAGAGTAAATAGCTCGTCAACAGATCCGAAATACTTAGGTTTCAAATCAGTCTGCTAAGATTCCATCGCGTATGTTGAGTCAATAAGTTTATAAATCTAGGTAGGATTTTGTTCGTGGAGCAGTCTAGGCTCATACTATAGTCCATTGAATTTACCGCCGTCAATTCATATTACGAATGCTTTTGATTTCATATCTCTTCGGGATCTTTTAAGATAGAACCTGCGCTTCGAAACACCAGATTCATGGAGCCAATAAAGTCGGCCGTAATGAGAATGTATAACTGAAAATGATTATGATATTAATTAAGAACATGCCTATTACCTATTATTGAACATGCCTTGACGATACAAGGTTTTCCTTCCAAATGTTCTTATTCAGCGGTTTGATTATGAGGACTAATGGGGTTTACATTGACGTATGTCTCTGATAATCATCGAAATTTTCCATGGAATAAAAACAAAACTGCACAATGATTGAATAAACAATTAAGTAAAATTTACGAAACATAGACATTTGTTGCGTCTGCTCATCCCTTTTCAATCATAATTATGTCAGTCTAGTGTGATTGATAAGGCACCTTGAAAAAATAATATACTGCAATGGTTTAGTTGAAACATATTAGTTTGTGAGAAAGCCTTTTTGTGGTAAATATCAAGAAATAAAATATAAAACCGAAGCGTGTCACCATTCCGCCATAAGGACATTGTAATTTGAGACTGAAAAATAATGATTTTCAAATCCTGTTATCGGAGCTGAAGAGCCGTTAATGGGAATAATTTATCTGCAATGTATGAAACAAAATCTGTGCATGTTATCGTAGGCACTTGTGACAGAGACTATTCCTTAAGTGTGGGATGGGTTTCCGCTGTTAAATTGTTCGTATCCTCTTCGCGGAAGGTCTTGCAAATGTTAGCGTATATTGTTTCTAATATATAGGAAATGCCTAATTCATAAAAAAAAAGATGTGTATGTGTAGTGATTTAAAACACTGATTGCATGATGTGATGAATCTTTTTTAAATGGTTTGACATCGATAGCGCTAATTTCAAACCCACTACATTCGTTCTTCTTCTAGATGATATTGCTGCTAGCCCCCATGCAAAGTAATGAAATGTGAGAGCTTCATTGAGTTTCTCTGACTCTTTGATTGTTACTAGTAGTAATTTGCTTTAATATAGCATGTAACAAACAGTGAATACTGTATTTAGGTAAATTGATACACTATATTACACTGTAGAACCATAATTTAATTCGAGGATGCACACGTAATCTTGACATCACCCTTTTTATAGCATGAATGAGATAATGGATGTGTAATAAACGAAATGGAAATCAAACATTTTTCACTATTCTTTCAAGCATCTTGTGCACAACGGATTTGGTCTTTAATGCTGCATGCTGTTACATATAATTATTATTTATTTCACTGATAATAGGAGCCTAAGGGATTGGCAACCATTGATAGATTCATTTATTTTCTAATAATCATTTAGTCAATTTATGAATATTAATCAACTGTTAATATTAATGAATATGCCACGCCTTGTTTAGCTGTAGTGGAAATTAGAAAGGGAAATTAAAGCTCATGTTTGGGTCATACATGCTAGATGGGACGAAGAGCAGGAACCAGGGCAAGATAGTCCACTCAGCATCTGTGGATATTTTTTCCTCGTGGTAAATGGCTTGATAACTCACTCCAGAGCAGGGATTGAGAATGGATATTGAGGGAAAACCAATACAGGCATAAGAAAACTAGCGAAAAACATTAATATTGGAATTAAGTTATAACAGTGACAGAGTTTTAGAGGAATGCGGTGTTCTACTCAAGATATTAAAATACTTGTATTAGCAATATTCAAGTATTTACTGATGGGGTACAGCTGGAAAGATGATAAAGTCGGTTACAATCGCCGAGGATTAGACCTTAGTTGACCATTCATCCAGAGGATTGCACATGCAACATTAGATGCATTAGAAAATCAGTTCGGCAAATTTGGAATGAGGACTAATCATAAGAAAATTAAAGTCATCAACCGTTTCCTTTGTGTAACGCCATGCGCTTTTTCCAGAACGAGGAAAGCGAGACCGACCTTAAAAGTAGGAGAGCAAAACTGTAAAAAAAAAAAATAGAACAATTTAACGGTCTGGTAATACGTTGGAAGAGAATGAGCATTGTTATAACGATATTAGCAAAAAGAATTGTGTGTGGATAGAAATGGAGAGTTCGATGGACGGGGAGTAAGATGAGGGAGTAAGTTATCGGTGTGATGGATGAGGAGAGGGAACTGCTCGAAAGAGGTAGAATAGGTGGTTGGAACAAGTATGTATGAGAGAATGCTTAAGGTCGTGATAGAGGGGAGGAATTTGGGTCATCGTGGAAGGGGAGGGGTAAGGAATTAAGGGCTGGCGGCTGTAAAAGAGTAGTAGTATAGGTATTCGTTCTTTCATTAAAAAACTACCTTAACCAGGAGATCACATCCACCTTTAATCAACTTACTTGCTAAAAAAAAAAACCTACAGTATGAACCTAGGGGGGAAACAACATATCCAAACTACGATCATCAAACCATTCCATTTCAGAGTCTGAACGTGATACTAGATAACATCAGAAAAAAAATAGAGCCATCTATCAACTTGAGACATGCAGATCTTTCTCACTAAAATGATCTCAAAAGAGTCATACAACAAGGTTGCCCAAGATTTTAGTCATTAGTGCAGAAAATCAGTCATCACCTATGTAATGAAAATAGAAAATAGAGATAATAGCGCAGGTAACCGTCAGTAAACGTGAACAATGCCGGCTGGAGAAGCGAATAGTGTACCCGAAGAGTGCAAGACGTTGACATATGTTTACATCGTGGAAACATTGGTTGCTTTTCATAACTTTCTGGACCAGAGCAGTATATTTCATCGGAATATAGTATTTTAGGTATTATTTAGTGTTGCCATGAGTGATAAGGTGTATTTTTTTCAACCATGATGACGATTTTTTGATGTAGAGTACATAACGGTTGAACTGGGATTTTAAATAGTCTCTATTGATTTCGTGTGTTTTTCACTAACTTGCTCTACTCTGTGATCACTTACCGACAAATTTCAAGCGAATTTCATGGGCCGTAACGTAAATATGTTTTTGTTTCTTAATTATTAGCAGCAATTCTTTTCATGACATATATTTCATAACATATTTAACAGGCTTGTTAATAGCGTATACTATCGACATTGTCAAAATAAAATATATATGAGTAGATTAGACATGGCTTGACTACGGCGATTTGATTTCATGGTGCATGAAAATAAAAACTTGGTAATATTTTGTGTGCTTAAGAAAAGAAATAACTCAGCAAAGAGATGAGACACTACGTTTTTAATCGTCGAAGAAATGTTGGTGAATGCGCAACTTCAGGTAGCTTTTTGTATGTTGAGTTAACATTCCAAATTGTTAGGAATGGACGGAACATCCTGCCAAGTGTTGCATTTATGCTGTAGTAGCTGGAAAAAGTTGCCTGAAATCGAAATATCCTCGGAATTGGGGGTGATGGCCGACTTCGGTTATTATATTTTCAAATATCAATAGCTGTCAAAGGAATTTGGTAATAGCATAAGGAGCTCCTTCATTTCACCGGTGTAACTCACTTCTGACTGTATGTATACATATATAATAACTGCGATTGCCTCATCCTAAGTCAATATATCGTCATGTATTGGTAATTCTTGCAGAAGATGTATATTAATAATGATTCAAGAGCCACCAAGAATAATAACCAAATTTAACGTCCATTATAATCGCAAATAGGTCGCAGATTTTATTTTTTTCTCAATTCATATTTATTTGCGTAAAAAAACATAATTAAATTGACCTTTATCAGTGGCATACTATTTTCCTCAACCTAAGAAGCTATAAAAGGATTTTTTAGTTCCTCAAGACGAAAGAAAAATTTTTTCCCATGCCTGTAATATTGAAGGTTGACTTTTAAGGGGCTTTAGAAGAGAATTTGTTAGAACAAACTATAGATTCGTGTATTACGTTGAACGGCTAACACTTTTTGTATGAACATAAAAACGATATTCTATCAGAAAAGGGTACATCAATACCCTAACCCTGAACCCATAAGGTTAGGAGTCAATTTGATTGGTGCATCTGAAATGCATTAAAAAACAATGCAACTTTTAAATTTAAACCATACCCGAAAACCTTGTAATAACGGAGATATTAGAAGTTTTCTTACAAGACTACCTTCTGTCTATTGATTGCCGCCTAATACCTTCGCCTATGAATTGCTCTCTAAAAAGTAAACTAATCGCTTTGTTTAAATTTTAGTAACGGGGTTGTTTTACTAATCAACTCTCTAATTTTTGCTATAGGTTAATGCAGTACTACGACAAGGATTTTGCTATACCCTTAGTACCCTAGGGTACATTTAAAGGGGTTGCTGGTTATTTCACCGGGGTTCGAAAGTGGGCATTAACGGAGACCCATCCATGAATTTCTGCGTTTATAATACTTATAGAAAAATTGTAAAAAAACATCGATTGATTAAATTTGGAAATAATTTGCTAAAAAGAGTAGAGAGGGGGTGGGGATTTTTTTTTGTTCTTCAAGACAAAAGAAAAATTGTTTCCCATGCATGTAGTAAATATGAAAACAAAATTCTATCAAAAAAGGGTACATCAATACCCTAACCCTGAACCCTTAAGGTTAGGAGTAAATTTGATTGGTGCATCTGAAATGTATTAAAAAACAATGACAGTTATGTGAGACATGATTAATTAGGGCTGCTAACAAATCATGGCATACATAACTGTCCTTTACATTGATACTAATTATTTGATTATTATTAAGCGAGATATAATCCATAATGCCTTAAATAAAGCAGAAAATAATGAGACGCGTGTAATTTACAACTTTTAGCTCACATTCGAACGCGCGTGTTCCGTCTCCGAGTTCTCCCCTCCCCCTCTTTTTCCGCGATAGTCCCCTCCCCCTCACGTACGCTAAGAGGTTGGAGAGAGAGATAAAACATCGACGGCCGATTTGAGATCCTGGGACTGTTAAGCTTAGAGAGAAAAGAGTACATTTAATAAAGAATTTTGTCATATTGAGGATAAAAAAATAAATAAATAAACTTTAAAAACTATTTCATGTGATTTTTTTTCATTTAAAAAAAAACCCTCTCCTCGTTGATGCGTGCGTCTGAAATTATTATTTAACGAGTGCTGTGGGGAGCTTCAGCAAACTGGCGATTTTTATAGTTTAGTCATGACGGACGCCTATAATACTATGAGTTCAGATTTGTTCGCTGGCAGTACGCTGGGGCAAAATTGCAAAAAACATCCTGGTCGAGGGAGTGAGGCGGAAATATTGCCTATATATCGGTTGCCGGGCAAAAGAACGACTAAGATATACGTGGTATTATTATAAATCTAAACTTCAAATACACAGTAAGACATGATTTGATTAGGGCTGCTAACAAAATCATGGCTTACATACTGGCTGGACTGGACTCCCCCCACCCTCCTTCGTAAGTGCGGGAGAGAAGTGGAGAGAGAGAGGGGGGGTTGAAACCAGGAAGTGCGAGCAAGTACTTCAAGGTCGGTCGCACGACTCTGTGAAGCCTACTAGCGAGAATAAGCTGGCGTCGCAAAGTCTGCATTCCTGCATATTAAGTGGTCCAAAAGTAACAAACGCTCACTACTCAGATGAAGCCTTTGAATATTTAGATGCTGGAATTTTAAATAGAAACGCCACCACAACGTAATCGTTTACACTCAATTATTCTATTTTAGCCTAATATTTTCTTTTGAGTAAATAAAATTGTACCATTTGATATGCTTGATAGCTTTTTTGGCGAACTAAAAACTTCATAATTAGTGCCTCAATTACAGCATGAATGACATAGAATTGTGAAGTGTAGGTAACCAAAAAGTCAAAAGTTCTTCTCTTATTCAAAATAATTGCCATTTTAGAAGTGATATTAAATCTATTTAGAACTTTCTTGGAATGATCAAATATACCCGGTGAGGTTGGACAGTTAGTTAAATTTTATGATAGAGAACTTTTCTTTCATTTTAAAGTTCGTTATCAGGATTCATGAAAAAGATGTATAACGTTTTAATATTGGAACTGGGCAACTAAAACCACACGAGGATGGTAAAACGGAAGTTAAGCGAGATGAAAATGAACCTCGCGAGCCGGGAACTCGATTTAAATTTAATTTTTTTGGGTTCTTCAAATGGTTTAGCATCCCTCAAATACCTTTAACCCCACCGAAACGAAATACACTGAATAAGGCAGAAATAACTTCACAAAATCCAATCCCACTTGACGATTCAAGGCAAAAAAGGACTGGGTCCTCAAAACAAAACCCGAAAGGAGAATAATATTTTGCCCGACATGCTCGACGCATGCATTTGTAGACATGGCAGGTGATTCCCAGCAATTATCCATGTTATTTAAATAATAAAAGAGCCTTTGCTTCAATCGCAGACACAATCTTTTAAATCCCCCTACTTCAATCCTGACTTCGCCGCCTAATTACTTTATAGCCTCCAAATCAGGGGGCGATTTCTCTTAACTTGAATGATGGCGCATGTCTTTTTATTTGGACTCATTTTGCCGATTATGGTTTAACTTCAGACTGAAAGGAGTTAAAAATCCTAAATGACTGTCCGAGTGCAGAAAAACTATTTCAAAAGAACTAATAAATAGTTATTATTTGTTTAATCACATTCAACGAACGGTTTCTTTCAATTGAGTGAGGCGTGAAAGGAAGAACGTTCGCTTGGAAATAAAAATGGACGTACACTACTAACACATTGATGGCCGTAAAAACATTTAAGCCGTGCCATAAACGGCCATCATTATGACCTTTTGGAGTCGAAACAAAATATTAAACACCAGAGAGCGAAATTGTGTGTTCCTCAAGATATCTGACCGTTGATGAGTTGAAAATCTCAGGAAATGATAGTGATTATAAGCGGTACTCAGCACTTCACAAAGCTTTAATTTCTTACGTCAACATATACGCTGCACCTCTCGAGACTCCACTTGTCCTGGGGGCAGGAGGTGTCAAGCATGGTAAATGAGCCTCTTTTAATTACCTACCTATTTGTGAAAAAAGATAACTATGATGATTATTTCACAATTAAATGTGTAGGTGCTATGAAAGGGTTTTGAGGCAGTTACATAGTGTGTCAGGAAAAAAGGAATATAGGAAGCGATCTGTACTATTATTCTTTTCAAATATCTTTGCGACTGAGACGCAGGCATTTATCACGCAAAACCCCTTAGCCAGATCCAAAAATTGTCGACCGTCGATAAAAATGGTAGCATACTTGAATTATTTCCTTAAAACGGCGTTAGCTTTCACTTTAGGTTTGCGGAATGCTCAATAGCCACTCTCTCACACTATAGACCGACATTTCCACAACGAGATAATTTTAAAGATGACAATAATCACTGCGTAAAAAATGTAAAACTATAAAGTGAGCTCAGAGGCGGCCACCATGTTATCGTAAATGTGGTTTATAGACACCCCAGGAAATGAAACCTAAGTGTTTGCAGACGTAATTAAAGACACGTCCACTCCGGGAGTATAAGAGACAGGGAAAAATGAGTGGGGGCAAACTCAAGAGAGGCTGGAGGGGAGAACCTGTGATTGATGAGCACCATTCTTTAACCTCGGAAAGAGGGGGCAAGGTAACACTTAATAAAACCCCATTCCCTCAAAACCTAGAGAAGACGGGAGAATGGATTAAGAAATCGAATGAAAGATCAAACAAATGGAGGAAAACCGTGACACAAAAAGGCCTTTTATAACGTTAATCCAGGCTCTAATTTCACCATCCGCCCTAAAGCATATTGACATCAAGAAATGTTAATGAAAAGCGCACTACCTACACAATGAGAAACTCGAAAAAAATGCTCCTTGAAATACGGATTTAGGGACTAGTGCGAGAATTAGGAAGATTGAATAAAAAAGGATTTAGTGATATCTTGGGTGGATCGTGTGCGTGAAATCCTTCACAGAACGAGTTGCTAAACCTAAATAATTTTGAAGATTTAACTGCATAAATTACAATATCTTGGGCATATGATGAGATAGACTTCTTCAGCCAGCTCGCCAAGGAAGGCATGTTAAAGGAAGACGGGGTTAGCCAATCTGTAAAAGTCATGTGGAGCAACATCAGTGTAACTCTTCCGAACTACATCAACCAAACAAGACATCACCATAATGGTAGCCATTGCCCGGACCGGATCAGTCGGAAGACGAAGAATTATTGGGGATAAATGATTAAGATTATGGTTTTGTCGATTACATGCAGCTGATCATTATCAGCGTGATTATATTGAGAATATCTTTATAGGTGATAACAAGTAGCAAAAAGAAAGGCACTAGCATCTGATGCGGAAAATTCACTCTCCGTTGAGCTCTGCTATCACTGATGAAACCATTCCACCTTAATTAATACGTTGAAGACCATGATATAATCACGATGACGCTTAGCACTCGTTTTGCTGGATCTACGGCAGATGGTGGTGTGAAAACATCATAAACATGACCTGAATCATCTTTACCGAACATTAAACCGACACGGCGAATGGGAGGGTAGCTAAAAAAACCTCAATCAGCGAGTCAAGGGAAGAGAAGAGATCAGAAAAAACCACTAAGAGGCGGTTGGACGCAAGAGATAGTGTGTGTGGGGGTGGGGGATAAGAGTTGCAACTGCTGTTAAGGTGCTGAGGGCTGCATACGTGAGAAGGGTAGGAATTAGGAATGGGAAAGAGCTGTGGAAAGTGGGGAGTTGTCGTTGTGGGGAATGAGATGGAACAGGGCAAGGGGGAATGAAGACAGAATGAGAGAGGGGTATGGTTTGTTTCGACTTGGGAGGGAGAAAGATGTATCACAAAAGAGGGATGAAGAGAGCACTCGTTCGTTGTCGCTAAATCATTAGGGACGTGATTCAGAGGGGCTCGTGGTGGGTATGGGGAGGGGGGTGGAACCCCGAAGAGAGGGCGGGAGAAGGAGAGGGAGGTATTTTTTTTAAAAAAGAGGAGGTAGAGAGTTTTTTTAAAATCCCATTTCATTCTCCGAGTATATACAATTTCCATTTGTTTCTGGATGGAACCAGAATGGCGAGGGTAGACAAGCGTGTATTGGGGACTGGGAACGATGAAAAGATCCTATAAATGAAGGGAATATAGGTTCAGCGGAATAGAAAGAGGCGAAGACGATCGCCGAGACTCTGCTTAAGGCTTTGCGATATTAAAATTTTGGTCTCGCATTACGATATGAATTTTCTATCACGAAAGACATGATTTAAGTATCGCAAATTGCATAGATCAGCTGTTTCTACGTTTTTCGGCTTGCTTTCCCATAAACGATTATTTGCTCTCATTTGTGCCCATGATAGGCAATAAATTATTGTAACTTCGTCTTTTTTTAAATATTTGGAATGTGATTCTCAATTATTCAACCTCTTCCGCGTACACTTTGACCTCGAAGAACGTACCCCCAGGGTAAGTTCCCCAGGCTGGGAAACGCTAACATACATAACCGTATTAAGACAGCACCGTTTCGAAAAACACATAATGCTAATCGTATGATAAAATGGCTCAGTACATAAAACGTACGTAACACTGTCATATATCGAAGTCGACATATGATAAAGTTGCACGACCATAAGCCGTTTGACATTGCGATACCTAAATGAGAATATGCAATACGCCAGAACTATTAATATATCATGCGAATAAAATGCAGCATGCGACGTTTTTTTTTGCTGAGAAAATTCAATAACATTCGAGAGACTCTTATTCTCCCTGCGATGTTAAGCGATGCGAATGTGGCATCTAATATAAATGGCTTATCGGTAATATGCGATATCATGACCATTTTAATGTAATGCAGTATGCAAAATTCTTCCCAATGCGATGCCTATTTATAGGTAAAATGCGATACGATCGATTAGAATCAAACTTTCCCGAATGCATGTCTTAAGCTTTACGGTAATTTGAGTAAAATTTCTCCCTAGTTATAATGGAGACCGTATGGAGACGTGGAGAGCACCTTACTACTAGAATTTTATTTAAAAAATCAGGGAGTTGTAAGCCACAACAATTAAAGAAAGTAATATTAACGTCGCAAAAACTTTGTTTTGTATGACTGAACTTCCCATTAATTAAATAAATACACCTGCATGTTTGATGCTTTAACTCGTGTTATTTGTTCCATACCGTGCCCTGAAAACGCCTTCACAACCTTGGGTTTTTATGAGATTATATAAAAATATTACTGTGGACTGTACGTTTATTTTTAAAAATAATTGATGAAACATATGAACTACACACTCACATTCCTGACGCAATGAATGCGTTATGGTTACCTTAAACTTTTTAACTGCCTCCGGAGCGCACAGCCTTACCATCTTCAAAGCAAAAGAACTCCTATATTTAAGCCAATATCTCGAAAAGTAGTGCCATAAGAGGTTGATATTTAGGTACTATTTTTTCATATGATATCCTTTTCGTTATTATGAGGCTCAATCCGTTGAACTTAATATTCCGCACAGACTGCCTGAATGTAATACATCCAACTCATGCCGCTAACCTGGAGCCTAGTTCCACTATTGCACAGCTCTGATGACTGTTCGGTGTCGTAGGGGCTGGCCCCAAGTCCCTTCGTTCCCTCAAACCCAACTCCTGGTATCGTGGGGACACTGCCCCAGGGTCGATTTTTTCGGCAGTGGGTTACCTTCGTTTCGAAGTAGGGCTGCACGGCGTCAGCGCCTGGGAAGGTTCAGGGAAGGGGTAACGGGTAAGAGACCTTTGGGTGCACCACCCACTTGAAGGAGACAGAGTTATGACAAAATAGCCGCACTACCCTCACCCGAACTAAACTCATCCCAAAAGGAGAAAAAATTACGTTCACCTCTCCCCCTTCTCGCAAATTCTCTCTCCCCCCAACCAATCTTACGATATATTTTCCTAAACATCATGCCACTCTCCTAAACCTTCTCAACCCTTTTTTTATATCAACCTCCACTCCCTTTTCCCCACGTCGCACCCTTCTTCTTGCTACTAGCTTAATTTTTCCGTACAAATCCCCCGTCAACCAATAATCTCCCTCAATTTCCTTACATGTTGGTAAACATAACCTTAAATGATATCTTGTTAAGTGCTAACGACTGTGATTTGTGCCTCATAGGTGGCAAAAAACGACCTCTTATAACGCGTGACGGCGCCACAATACAGCGCAAAAGCTTTTTGGAGAACGTGAGAGAGAATGCTCCTTCTCCATGACTAAACTGGGCGGAAATTAAACGCATAGTGCACATATGGAAGGAAATAAAAAAAACCTCAGAGAAGATTATGTAAGGAAGCTCTGCAGCCTGAAACATTAACTCGTTTATACAGAAGCTTCATTTTTTATAAAAAATAATCCAAGCAGAGTAGGATAATCCATTGCACCAACAGGAGCGATGGAGACCAATGATAATGTAATTCGTCACTGAGCTACAAAAAAATGAAAGACCAGAGCTTTATGCTTTATATCAAAAGATATTTTGATAGCTGAAGGAAGAGATTATCTTACTTTAAAAAATTTCACGAAACACGGGGGATTCTAATTTTCGCAGTATAAGGGTTATTATAGCTATACTTAGAGCAGCAAAATGCTTGTCATAAAATTATGATTGGCGGAAAGCCATTAAAATAATAATAATTATACTTTGGTGACAGGTTTGGAGTAAGCACCTTTCACCTATAAGAAATATTGCAAAATATGATTTTTCAAATAAATTTTTAAAATGGTAAAGTTTTAAATAATGGATTAAAAATATAAAAAGTAAAATATATATTATTACACCGTATTATTTTAATAAAAAAATAGAGAAACCTAATTAAAAACAATAAATTAAACTAATAAAACAATTATCTTGCGATTAGCATTGGTTGTGACATACCCACAACACCGGATTCGAACTAGGGGCAAAATATCGACCGAATGATCGGCCTATACTGCCAAAATAATTTCAGTATCATTGGGCAGAGAAACATCAATTCAATTTCCACCAAGTATGATATTTGGGAGTAAACGAGTTTCATGACAAGGAACATGAAAATGTCTTGAATTTAACATTTTTCCAGTGATCATATTCATTTTCTACGTTGAGAATGTGTTGAAAATTCACATTATATTTTAATTATGATTTGTTTTGCTAGTTCGAAAACAATGAGAAAATCATACGATGCCATCATGCCTTTGAATCGCAATTTTACCGTCTGACTGTGATTCCTAAAATCTTGATTCACTTTCAGAAATAATTCTCGAAATAATTTTGAGTAAATGCTAATTAATGCATCCAAATTATGCACGATTATTCTAAAAAGACCAATGTTCATTTATATCAATAGCTGCTTATCTCTTATACGTAGGTATATGATTAGGCCCTCATAAATGTGAAAATTCTTGACTCAGCAGTAGAAAAAATACTTTTATGCTGAACTATAAGACTTGAACATCATATTACGGAACTGCAATACACATAGGTATACCAGATATAATCATAGTATCATAACTATGACTATTTAACCTCAAAGATAATTTCTACAATAATTCTCAAAAAATATTGAAGGGAGAACGACTTGGAAGTTAATTGAAAAAAGGTAGGTATAATATAAACGACTGGGGAAAAATAACTTCCCAAATAATTTATGGCTAAGGGTTATAACTACTGAAAATTCACAGCACTAGGAATAAATCAACTTATCGTAGATTGAAAGGGTTTCGTCGTAAAGTTCCAGGCACAAGAGAATAGGGAAAACTACATGGAGCCTCATTAGAAAACGCTATTATCCGTTCACTCTGCGGAGAACGAGACGGTATATTAAAACTTCTTCCTAACTTTTCCCGCCGCGGCTAGACGATAAGAATAAAAAATAATTTTCATCGACAGCCGCTTCCGCATAACTTGAAACTCTCGAAAACTTACGGTGATGTAACTAGTTCAGGCCCTTAGTGCAATGGGAAAAAATATATAAAAAGTACACGATACTGTCTAGCGTCCTATAAGGCCCTTTGACGTAACAATATCATTGGATTGGAGGGGGGTGTCCCCCCCACACACTCTTTTGTGCATAAATTCATGCGATGCACTCTCACCCTAAAGATCCACTCATTCATGCAGGGTCATCGTCAGTCGTCCATCACACGCACCCTCCCCTGCCCTTCCAACGGTGGGCATCGTCTATATTTTCCCCTCCTGAGCACCGGTGCATTGTTGAAGGGGGCACCACGTGACGCGTCAATCACCCACGCGATGAATTCGCTCTTCGTTTGTTTTGGCCGACTTGATTGATGCTTCCGTTTAACGGCGACGATCGAACTCATCACGCTTCTTCGAAAACCTTTCGCCCTGACTAGGATAAATGAGATACGGATTCGACATCACCATCCTTCGAAGGATGCGCAACGATCGACTTGCCAAGGGTAACAGCATAAAAGAATCACTGGGAATACTTTCGGGTGGGTATGGTGCTCAGGGATAGCCATCAGTAAACAAGCATGTAGTCATCGACGCAAACATCACGATAAGAAGCTTTTTGCATAGAAAAAATAAGAGGAAAGTAAATCCTAGATTAGGCGAGTTATTGACTCGATAGCTCATGCCCTGGCCTCACGTCATGAAACAAGGTTAAAATGTCGACACCGTCGGTCATTTTAGAGACGTTACGGTTCATAGCGATATAATACTAGCGTATAATACTAGCTAATAATAGCGATATTATGAGTACTTTATGAGAGGAGGCTTGCCCGTCGAATTTGACACCAAACTTTAGGCCTCCTCGGCACTTTTTCAAAGAGCATCCCGGAGCAGAAACCCGCGTTTACCTCAGTCAGTATTCCACTCCTTTCAACTCACCCTAAGGGAAACAGGCTACAAAACCTCAAGAGGATAGGTTTTCAGTGGCTTATGATAGGTCTGTCCTATTAACTAACGCGGCATTTTAGAAGTTAAGCTATTTTAAGTAGTCCGTTTCTAAAATATGCTATGAATATTTAAGTCATGTCATTTCAACAAGGTCAAGCGAGTGTATCACACAAGTTAACGGAATGTGCAATGAATAAACATGCCGAACTAACAAAAAGTAAAATAAGAACTAGGTACGTGAAGCCCGTTTTAGTTTACATTAGAGAGATTATTATTACGCATAAATACGTGGTAAATAATTTGCATTGACTTAACTTTATTACGCATTGTGCAATTTATCAAGCATTTATTTACAACCCATCAGCAATCATAAACAAACCCTCAGACATCGAAATTAATTCAAATCTGAAAAATACCATTTTGTATAGTCTTAGGTGCTAAGCTGCTTCCCATTTGACCATAATTTTTTGATTCTTCCTTATCAACTGCAAATAAGACTAAAGCACATTTGCGATCTTATGCACATATACGACCGAAAATTAGTTCTCAAATGTCGATCCTTACAATACCTTTCTAGATCCCTCAAAAAAACATTTTCACGAGAAAAACCACGGTCACTAATTACGTGACCAGTCAATCTCCGACGTACCTACCGCTTCGCTATCAAATACGCCGAGACCTGAAACAAGAACTTCCATCGAAGAAACTCGTGCGCAATATACATCCTCAAAATTTTAATAACCGCGGACACATTAATCTATCTGCCCGCATTTCAGCGGGGGTTGGTAAGGGAGATGAGGGAGGTCGACTCTTCACCACCGTCGTTGGCTCTTTCAACGGCCAGCGCTCTGCGCGTGCGGCGGGAATACCCCCTCCATCAAAATTGTATCCATCCATATGCGTCAGGAGAGCGATAGTCGACTCTTTAACGACACCAAACTCAACCCACTTCCCCGAAAATTGCCCATCCCCTACCCACACCCGTCTCCCCCCACTGATTATTATTTCCCGGGACGGATTGGATTAACAGCGGCGGTTTATGGGGGTTATAGTCGCGAGGGTGAAGGTTCGGGCGTAGGCTCCGGGGAAAGACCCGCGATTTGTCCCCCTCTCTCGTTGAATTCCATCCCCACACCCCGTGAACCTCCCTGGCATTCGAGAGGGTGAAGAGGGGGCGTTTTTTTATTTTGAAGCGGTGCCACCCCCTACCTCCCCTCCCCTCACTCAAGCCCCCTCTCCAAAAACCACCCCCCCTCCTCCATCCTCTCTGACGACACGAAATAATGCTCTCTTTCCGTGTCGTCTCGAAACCCGACCATTATGCGGCTCATCGGACCGACGGGGTTGTCATTAGCAATCCTCGTTTATCATCCCGCATGTCCACCCCTCTCCCTCTCTCATCTTGCAGAGATTCTTCCCTCCAGTCAAAACTTCATCCTCTCCCCCACTCCCTCTCTCTCTCTCCTTCTCTCTCTCTCCCCCCATGACTTCCTCTTTATTCCTCATCTTCCTTTACCTTAACCCCTTCTTCTCACCAACTTCCCCTCCCCTCTCCTCTCACACCCATCCTAACTCCGGGTTAACACCCAATCTCCCTCCTTCTCTCTTCTCATTCTCTCCCACCCCCCAAGTCAGAGATGTGCGCAGAATTATCGAGGTAATAATTGCAGGCATGCAAAGGTAAATTTTTAAATTTTCGGATTATTCATATCCACCCCTTTTTTGCAATCTTGCAAGTTTTTCCGCATGAAAGATCGAACGAACTGATAACCACAACGAAAGCAATAAACGATGAAGCGAAATGAAGACCGCAGTGAAACCTAGCGTGTGAGAAATAGCAAAAATGATTCATGCAGATACACAAAGTAATAATTATTTTATGATGAATGAGTTCTTCGAAGTCGCGACAGAGAGAATTACGTTCATAAAATTACTATTTGCTATAAGAAAAGTCATCAACATTCACAATGGCATTTAAATAAAATAAGCTATTCAATAAAGTCCCAGCTATGCTGAGATAAATTAAGGTTTCTAGTATAAGGCCATCAAAATATTAAATAAATTTAGTTTAAACTAAAATAGCAAGATGAAAAATTTTACTAATAACGTGTTATTGACTGTAAAAATTTCCGTTCATTAACTTAAGTCGTCGCTTTGCCGATGGCGAAAGTTAAAAGAGAAAGGTGCACTGTTTTTACACAGAACGGCTGAGGAGTTTTACATAGTGATTCGTACTGAGATAACTAAAATAAATATGACCTTGAAAACAACTACCAAATGAAAAAAATCAAAGTTAATCACCTTTATTTCATCCATTTTATTTAAATGTGTATTTTAAGTAACTCATTTCAGACGTTTTTTATTGAGTCTAATCCTGTGAAACGTCCTTTTTTTAATTTTAGAGGGATTTGAAAGAACTATTTCTCATAACTTGGGTGTTTCGATACACCCTAAATATACCTACATTCTGAGATAAACTAATGATCTGCAAGGAAGTAGGCACCATATTTAGTACGCTTACCTACGTTTTTCCTTAGAAAAAAACATATTGATCAAGGATACCTTTTTCCTTGGAAAACAATGTTTTCATCTTTTTGACAAACAAAAAAGGCAGTCACACTTGACTTTGAAGTAAAAGTTTTAGCTAGTGGTTGGAATTTTTGTTAATTGAGTCCCATCTAGTGCATATATCAGGCACATTAAATGGAACGGGAGTCATTATAACTCGAACGATAATAAATATACCTACTAAAATAATATTATTATTTATAGTAATTGGGTATTTTTCAAGTATTTCAAACTATCGATATTCTGATTCAGTTACTTGAACTTATTGCATTGGCTAAAAATTTTCTTATCAAATTGTATGAATTTCGGTTTTAAAAGCTAAAGAAAGTAGAAGGTTACGAATGCTCCCGAGCACACTCCGAAAACAACCGAATGGTCTGTGACGTAATTTTCGCTGTTTACATTTAGACCCAGGCGTTTCCTTATGCTTACGGTGGAAACAAATGCGGCGAAATTAGTTTCTGACGTTTTCGCGTTTCTAGATATGCCTTTAAATGGCATCTAAGTAAGGGATATAGATTGAGTTTTGTGCCACAATGTACAAATACATCGGTTGAAACACCGAACAAGAAATTTATTCACGCAATCACGACATTGAATGATTGAAATTTCCTACTTGGATTCCTCAATGTCCGTCCACCCGTAAAAATGTATGCTTTACTCCACACTTAGTGTTCTGGACATATTCTTGCAATGACTGTGCACAGTGGTCCATCTCTCTTTACTTGGACGTATCCTACAGCATTATCACCATAACTCTCACGAGAAGCTTTATAATATAAGTACACTTAAATTAAAATTTGAATAGACATTTAGGAGATGAGAATCTATTTTTAGGCATTTCTTCAGCAGATAAGCCACTTCTAGAAACCTCCTCTACAAACAATCACTAATTAGCAAATAAAAAATTAACGTTTTAGGTGTGTCGAGTATTGGCAGCACAAATATTTGGCGAGTACTGTGTTATGTTGATATGTTACTAAGATACTGTTTGTTTACTGTTGCATGGAGTGATTTGGACTTCGATAAAGAAAGAAGTATCATAATGTTTATGAGTGTATTGGAAAAACAGTCAATAAAGTTCATACACCAAATACATAATTATGTGTATCAAAAATGATATAAAACAGTAATGACGATTTTAAAAGCAAACTTTAGGCTTACATTTTTTGGACTTAAGCTCAACGAATTTCCGCAGCATTAAATCGCTCGTCCTTCATTAAAACGCCTACCATAAACATATCCACTTTGATTAAATTATCTTATGTGGTTTTAATAAATCCATTGCACGCCATAGTCTTTGTTTTCAATGAAAACTCTTTAAATATACGGTAGATCTTCTACAGTTACTCACTTTCTCCCTCACATCCGTCTATCGCTCAGCGAAAATGACGTCAAGCCAATCAGATTTCGCAGCGGCGTAAAAAAATTTGAAATTTCGACTATTTTAATCTTAAATATCTCAATTAGTATTGAATAAATTTTAAAACTATTTCCACTCCGCAAGCTTGTTCGAGTTTAAGTAACATATTAAGATCCGTAAACTTAAATGTAAAATTTTGGAAAATACCCAATTATCGAGTTTTAACGTAAAATTCCCTTCACCCTTCAATTTTTCCCTCCTGAAGGGAAAGTCCCCAGAGGATGACCAAGAGACAAGTACTTGGGGCAAGTCAAGAGGGATACGGGAAAGAGGAACCACAGGGAAGTCAAGGAACTGGCATTGGAGAGTGCGAAATGGAGGGCTGCAGTATACCAATCCAAGGATTGTAATACTATGATGATGAACGTAAAATTACATGTTATGACGCCGGTATTACAAAACTCAACAATCAAAACGTTTTGGGAAAAATATCGTAATGGTTAGCCACTTGCAGCTAAATTGGCAAAAGCTTGATAGCTGGGTCTTTAACCATCTTTTATGCATGGGCCCCTTTCCATTCACCTTGGTGACATTATTGCCATTTTAGTTTCTGAAATTAAATGTAAATTCCTTTCTTCTGAATATCCAAGGAATATTTTAATCTGTTGTCACCGTGAGCGTGCTTAAATTGATGTGTCCAATCTGTAATGTTACTCTACGTACAAAATCGCAGTGCTCTACGTATTCCTGAAATTAACGCCTTGTGTTCATTTTAAGGATTTGATAACTCCTTGTGCATCCAAGGCTAAAGAGCAGATGGGAGTTTTGGGAAGGTGTTTTTTATTACTTTATCAGTCGATTAGATATGCATCGACAAAGTGCTTTTCTTGCCTGCGACGACAGGCCAAGCACTTTTCTGAAAACCCGAAAATTTTAATCGTCCTCGACTTTATAAACTGTGGATCGAGTCGCTAATTTAGATGTTCCCGATTAGAAAAGACTCACGAAAAGTAATTGAGCGCACAAACACATAGGCCTACGACACGTGAGCGTGGAAATTAAAAAAGGAGAGAATGTAGATATTTTTTAAATTATTTAAAGCAATGGAGGGTGATCCGGGAGAGAACGGATTATTTAAATGGTTTGGAGGTGGTAGCGGGTGAGGCATGGTTTGGGAGCGGGGTTAATCTTATGTTATCACAAACATTGCCTTGAACTTAAATTGGTTCAAAAGAGAAGCCACTTCTGTTCTCAGCTAAACAAAATTGTTTTGTAAATTCTGTTGTGAACACCTTTCTTTCTATGAATATGTATGTGTTACATTTGATTGTATGTAGGTAATATGTGATAATATTTGCCGTGTAATTCTTTTGTTGGGCAAACTTGAAGCATAATACATTAAAAATAATAATACATGTTAGCCTGGCAGCCATTGGATATAATGCAACTTTGAGCGTGGATGGAATAAATCAGGCAAATTATGAGGGATACTACAACTAAGACTTATGAAAAAGAAGAAGCTAGGAGTGAGAAGCTGCAGCAAACCAGTCTTTGGACTGCAGATCGCTGATGACGAACTGGATTGGGTATCAGGCTTCGGATTGACAGAGATTTTAGGAAATGAAAGGAAAACAGGGACAATGTTTACTTTGAAAGGCATAGGTCTATCTAAAGAGGAGGACAAATAGGTAGAAACAATTTAAGAACCCCTAAATAGCGTTAATAACACAAAAGTCAGTCTCTTCTATAAAATACATCGTAAAAAACCACGCCCATCTACCTTGGTAGATTCAAAACTACTAATGCCTCAATAAAACCAGTCCAAACATTTAGAAAAAAATCAAAACCAACCACCAAAAAAACAGTAGGATTGTCATTTTTCACAACCCTGATATAAAAATGGAACCAAATTGTTGTCCAATCCAAATCCTCGGATCATAACAGCCTCCAGTACCGTAGCAATAAACCACTTAGTTAGATGAATCCGCCGATAGGACGATCACCATCCTGCTTAAAAGCTCTCCGACTATCAAGCGAGTTGGCTGTCTGATTAAACTGTCTTTAGACTCTTGGCGAATGTAGTGAAATGCGAAAGACCAATACTGTGATGTGGAAGAATCACCTTAGCGAATACCTTATTAAAATGGAGGGTACACCCGAGCACCTAAAATTTTGTATCTATAGATAGTTTGTTCACCATTGGCCACCACCAAATAATAGGAAGACAATACTATTACCCAATAAATATTGGGGCCGCTGCCGCCTGCCTCGGTCGCGGAGGGGTGGTCGGAGCCGGAAGAGGAAAATTATAGTTTCGAGCTCCATTTCTCGCTCCGAAATAAATTTGGAGCTCTGATTGTGAGTAGCTCCAGCTCAGCCTCCGGCTCCAGCTCCAAAACCATGATTCTACGTAAGTACTCAAACTCGAGACATTGGCGGTTGCTAAGTGTTCGGAAGTGAGTGTATGGGTACCATAGTGCCCTTAGAGTTTAGCCCTCGAGATGGAAACACAAATACTGGGTCTGTTCACGGGATCTCAACGAAAAGAACCGAGAATCGAGACTGTTCAGCATTGTGGGAGAGACGGGTGACAGGACCACTGTTTTGTGCCATTCTATTACATTCCACTTTCGAGAGGCCCATGCTGTTGACGGGTGCATTCGATTGAAACAACTTTAGCCCCTTTCACTGAGGCCCATTTTAGATATGGCAGGCGCATTGAATATGATAATTTTTTTTCATGCACGCACACCTGCTTGCTATGCACTACGCGGAAATATTTTACACGGACATCCGGAAAACGTGGGTGGTTCTGCGTATGTTTTGGCAGCAAGGTAGAATAGAGGGAGGGTGGCGGGTGACTGGGTGAGAATAGTTATTAACTCCCTCCATTGTCCGTATTAAAAGCCGTTTTTGTCAAAAGCCTTATGTCGAGAGGTTTTACTTGACGCTAACGGGAGGGCCCCATACAACCAACCAACCAATTGGGATCCCGCTTTGTTCCCGGATTTGGGAAGGGCGTGGGGGGGGGGAGGGCGTGGGGGTGAAGAGCGGGTGGTGCGGGAAAGGGGGGGCTAATCTCCCGACGCCCCCACTCCTTCAATTCAGCTCACCTCGTTGAGACAAGTAGTGTGTTTTTCATTTATAATTCGTCAGTTTTCCCTTTTTCCGCCAACGCGCTTATGTGTGTGAGTGCTTTATAAAAAAAGTGTTGAACGAGGAAAATAAAGTGAGTTAGAAAACAAGAGAAGAAACAATTGGGAGTTGGGTGGAGTAGTAGTATAGAAAAGGCCCGCCCTGCTTCGGCCTCCCAAAAACAATCAGCCGTGTCGTTATGAGTTCTTGCATACAAGTCTAAGGGAAGAGAGAAAGAGGCGAGAAAGAAGTTCTTAATTTGTCATTTAAATGGCTTTCGTGCCTTTCTTTTCTTCGCCATTTCAAATTAAACCATTGTCTACATAAACGAGTCCTTGCAGCTTTAGCCACCCACATCCCACGTATTCTTCCCTCCATTCCTCGCTCTGGCGAATCAATGGCTTCGAAAGGTTCTCGCTCCCTCTCAATTATCTCGTTTTATTTCCTTCGAATTGTCTCTTTCGAGCGCGTGGCTACCCTTTCAGCTCGTTTCCGTTTGTACTTCGATGGTGCCCGGAGAAAGAGGTAGGGAAGCGGATGTTTCGCACGCGAGGAAGTCCATTTCGTGCCGAGGAGTGCGTTTGAGCTTTGCTTCCAAGAGCCAAGTTCAATCTTTTCCTTTTAACCCTCCTAAGGTAGTCTGAGCGAGATATCACTTCATCTAAAATTTGATGAATTTGACCTCATCTTAAAGAAAAAACTCTTAACTTTCCGATGATTACAAAATACTAACCCCATGCCGAACTACTTTCCGAGAATTTGCCTAAAAATATAAGCTGTTTTACCATGGGATAGATTACGGCTGTGCGCCCCGGAGGGAGAAATTGAAAAAGATTAGGAATTTCCAACACCTGGATTTCGTCAAAAAATAATATAACTAACTAATAAAATAACAAATAAAACTAACAAAAAACTATAACGTTGAGTAGTTTGTATGTTTTCTTAACTATTTCTAAAAAAAATAATTAATTACTCATCGCATAAATTTTGACAGAATTGCAAAAACCTGTTTTGAAGGCGTTTTTGCCGCCCGGCGAGAAAAAATTAGTCAAGTTTAATTATATTTATATAATTTCTAAGAACCTTTGTCATGTATAACAATATTTTTGCACCACTACTATTACAATATTTACTTCATACTTCTATCAGACGCTGAAATAATAAAAATAAAATTAGAATATGGTCTCCATTATGACTGGGGAAATATCTCGCACAAACTGCCTTAACCTCTCTTTTCGACAGCTCTGCATCTACTAACTACCGCAGTCTATATAGACGCTAACACTACCCTGCGAGCTGCCGCTGAGGCATGTGGAAGGGGGTGCGAGGACACCAGCCGTGAAAGTGGACGAAATACAGTAAATAAGAGGGCAGAGGGTGCTGTAGTCCTGTATGTTACTGATGTGTCCGTTTACTATGTTAGCGTCATGCTATTTTTGTTATAAGCACTCGTGGAAAGAAGGAATTTTTTTTCATATCAATTTGGTATTTTATCTCTAGTATTTTGCCTCTTCCATTTTTTCTAGAGATATATAAATATGGTATAACTAAGCGTCTCCGTCAATTGCGATCTATATCTCCCACAGATATAAAAATAAAATTTTTAGAATATCGTAAATAACAGGGAAATGCATTATTACAAATAATTATTTGGCCTTTGGGAATTAAACTACACAATCTGGCCCACTAACAGAAAGAGGTTGTCCATACCTACCTGGAAAGCGATGCTCTTACAGATGCCGAGCATGCATTATCATCGTTAAGTATTCAACCATCTGCTTGGTTGATTTTTGGGTAATCCTATACTTCCCCATTTCTGGAATGTCTTTTCACTTTATCTCATACTGCTTGTTTGCCACCATATCTCTTTTGAGTTTATCATACCTTCTGCATCTCCATAAATGTCGTCCAAAACACCTATCATCTTCATTACTTTTCCACGCTTCCCAAGAGAAATACCCTCCATAAAACGCCTTCACCTATCAACACGTTCCCCATCTATTTTCACGGCCTTCTTCGAATTTCCGCCACCAACTTTCTTTCCTCTCCCACCATATCCAAAGCCTCGCTCATCTTCCTCGTCAAACATCCCACCCTCTTCATTATTTTCCCAATCCATATCTCAAGTACCTCCAGACAACGAACATTCTCTCTCCGCAGTGACCAAGTTTCCAATCCAAATAGTGCCATGCTCCATTTTAAAGATTTCACTAATATTTTATTTGTCCCTCTCCTCAAACTCCCTCCCTCATTTTTCTTTATGCCGCATAAAATATATTGCCCTAAATGATAACGCCCCTAAAGAAAAGGAAAGTAATAGTAAATCATGAATACGGAGAAGAATGAATCCTGAAAAATCTGAAATTGACCAACATTTAAACTTTTAAGTAATAGTTTTTTCATTCCGAATACCCGACTTTGGTGCCATTCTTGCTGGACTTATTATTTCACTTCATTTTCTGAATTTCTTTGCAAAAAATGCTGCTTTATTTCTACAATTTCATAATCCGGAAAATGTTCCTGTTTTGAGGATATTATATTTTTATAAGGCAAAAAAGATTATTTCCACCGAAGTTTCACCCAATATTGCCAGTCAATCCATCTTAATTCAAGGTCAACTCATGAAAAAAGTAATGCAGAAATACATGACTTTTTTGAGGTTATCAGGCGATGGACTTTTTTCTATTAGTTATGCGAATATGAAAAAAAGGCATGCGAATAATTTAGCGGAGAAAAAATTTTTGTCACTTTTACCGACAACTGGGGCTGATAAATTGGAAAACAACGAGGGTCATCATAAAATAAATTGACCGAATCCGACGATTAATTCACTGAAAAAGTCAGAGAAAGAGTTACTTTTGTTAATTAACATTGAAAATACCGCACTTAAAAAGTAAGGCAGAGGCTTATCAACGCATGATTATTTGCTGACAAACGTTCCATCCCTCAGGCATAAAAATCATCCGATAACCTTCAACTGTTTGCGACGGTAATAATTCTCATAAATACTTTTTTGTCCATCCAAAGACGAACTTTCGATTCAAGTCGCAGTTGAAGCTAATGAAACCTTTGTTCGTATTGAAGAGTTCTCTTTCAATATTTGTCGACGAATTTCCATTCCATCGTGTTCAAAAGGACCTCAACGCCATTGCCTCTAAACCAACTTCTCCGCGCACCTTTCCTCTGCTAATTCATGCCTTTCTCAACGCACTTTGACCTTCCGTCCCCCTGCGCTTCTTAGGAACCCATCCTACCCGGAAGGAAGAATGACCTTTTCCCGTTAAAGCAGAAGAAATGTATGGGATTGTTCCGAAAGGGCAGGTTATTTACGTGGCATTTTCATCAACCAGACAGCAGGTCTGCCTGCGACGAGCAGATTTAGATAGATATATAAAATAGAGCGAGAAATTACGACGAGGCTTCGGGAGAATCGATCTATAGGATACAGGAATAAGGTGATCTTGTTACTGAGCAAATGCTGCCAGTGGTATGCATAAAATATGAAAATACCTTTAGCAATGAAAAAAAATCCGGACGAAAGATATAGTTTAATACCTTCATCAAACAAAACAATGCATAAAAAAGACAACGCAGCATCGATGGAATAACAATGGATGACACTGAAGTCCTTAATGCTTGTTAATATGAATTGAATAAATATGAAATTTTAATACTGGAAAAGCGCTACTGCAGGATAGTTATGTTTAAAATAGGGTTTACGGCCCCACCCAGCGTCATACCTAAACTCAAGAGCGACAAATGTTTTCAACCCAATCGTATGCATAACCATTTTATATATCTATACTTTGGCGAATGGTTCCCCTTTTGGAAGTTCTGAATTATTATTTACAAACCTACTATGTAATATGACTAAGCCACATTTTTATCGTCTCCTTGTTCATTCAGATTAAACGCATACGATATATTTAAGTGAGTTCTGAATAATACTTTTAGAATTCATTTAGCCTACGATTTAGAGATTACTCATGTTTTTTTACGATCATAATTACAGTTAAAGTTAACAGTAGATACACTATACATATTTTTCCACTTAAGTCAAATATGTTGCTCATTTGTTGTAAATTACTGCACTGAATTTCACAGGATTGCCAAAATGTTAAACAGCTTGAAGAAAAAAGGTCTCAATTTAAGAAAAGCACTTTTTTATCAGAAATTATAACGCTCAAGGAAGATATAGTTGTAAATATTAAATAGATATGAAAAAACATTGAACACTTGCAGTTTGACCCTGACTGAAGAAGAGACCGCAACCTAAAAAAAAGATGCCAGGGAAGATTGATTATGCGTTCTCAACTACCATGGCTAATGTTGGATGCAAAAGAACAAATGTAGAGACAACATTAGTAGCAGGGAATATCATTGAAGAGAAAATAAAAAGGAACTTCGGATAACGACACGGAAAAGAGAGATTTTTAGGATCGCGCACTGCTTGAGGCACACCAGCAGTTTAAAAAGTTTAATAGAATGCAAGGTTCTGCGAAGAAGGCAAAAGTCAATATACTCAAAACAAATATAGGACTAAGGCAGATACGCTTAAAGGGCACAGGTGAATTAGCATACAAATGGAAGCTATCCGTCCACGGTGTGTTAAAAAATGTCGAAGACGACGAATGACTTAGAAAAACACTTCATCAAAGATATATATTAACATAGATGTACCTTTGCCACTTAAGTATAAAAGACAAAATTCCAAGTTAGTACAACACCATGGCACCCAATTTTCACGGAACACGTTAATTATTTCGCAATATTGTATGTGAACACATAATTGAAAAAGTAAAGGAGAATACCTATTTTATTATTTATAAGCATCATATTATCAACTAAAAGCCGTAGGAAAAAAGCGGCGGCATCTAGAGGGTGTAGGGGGAAATCCTTGGGCAATATTGCTCCAAATACCATTAAAAATCCGCGAAGACCGCGTGACTTGACGAATAGCCTCCACAAATAGCGAGTAACATGGAGAATGGGGAAGGAGCCCTACTTCTCATGAATTAAGGCGTAAATAGCGTGGGTCGGCACAGCAACACTCATTACACTACAGAGGCAGTAAGGTATTTACCTAAAGATTTACTGTACAACTGCGAGATAGAAGGCAACGGGTAGCCATTCCGGAGGCAACGTGTAGAGACTGCTCGAGAGTATATGATGAACAATTATTAACTGTTACCGTTTTATCACTTCTTTTGAACGACCAAGGGTTCAACGTATGTGTAATTATTGAGGGATCTGTCCATGCAAAAAGTCGAGATACCCGAGTTTGAGATGTTATAACTATTTAACCAATTAACCTATTGCAACACAGTAAACTGCATATCAAAGTTAATTTATATGTCCGTTCAACTGGTTTACTTTGAGATTTTTTAGTACTGTTTAAATATTTTTAATGTTAGCTTGTATGAAAAAAGGCACGCTTTTTGCCGGTTCAAAAACGGTAGCACCACTTCTTACGTTAATAACGTAAAACCTTACCACTATATCCACAAGAAATTTGTTGTAGGTAAAAACAAGACTATAAATAATAATAATATCGAAAAAAATGTTGTAAAAACATAAATTATATCGGATAAAGTTTGCTACTTTCGGATATGCTATTTTCATTATTTGAAGGCTTACGAGGTATTTTGAAGTATCGTTGACAGCAAATGAAAGCCCATATGGCGAATATATGAACGAAACCATTCGTGTTTTATCCTTCTATTTTATTTCGTTATTTATTTATTTTTCATTTTAACGCTCGGAGATAGCTTCGCCCATCGCTGATGCCTACCGGGGGAAGAAGGAGAAAGTTACAGTGTTGCCACGGTACCTCATATGAGTCATGAATTCCCGCGGGGTCCTTCCCCACTTACTCATTTTCTGAAGAGGCAAGAAACCGATGAATAGTATGCATTAGCAAAAAGACCCTCAAGAGGTGCACAATGTGTCCGAGAACCCTTTTTTCTGAGGCCGAGGTCCGTATGGTTTTAAGTGCAATTTGCTTCTTCCGCTGCTAAGGCAAGAAGAAGGGAGACAGTCGGTTTCCCGTCTACCAAATAGTTGCGGATTGCTTGGGAATTAGTTTGGTATCCGTGAAAAGGATTGCATCCAGGGATAAAAGGAGTGATAAAGAAAATAGTGTTGTGAATAACCCCACACCAGAGAAAAAAGTGAAGTTAGGACGACCAAAAATATACATGGACGACTTCACTTTGGGGGTAGTACGGAGAACAGTCCGCGAGTTTAATATAAAGAGTATGTATCCGACCTTGGAGAGTTTAAAAGATAAGTTGGTTAGCTCCATGCCAGATTTACCACCAATATCCATCAATAAATTGAGATCTATCCTCATTGATCTCGGTTTTCGTTACAAAAAGTTAGATAGGAAGCCGTTAATGATGGAGTCAGTTACGACTGCAGCAACTCGACATGATTTTCTACGAAGAGTTCGATATTTACGGCGCATTGGCTCCAAAATATTTTATACCGACGAAACTTGGTGCTCGCAGCACCATTCGTTGAAGTATGGTTGGGTGGAAAACATAGTAAACCAGGCGCAGAATAATTATTCCATTTACTGTGGACATAATTCAGGAGGTGCATGGTAGGCGCGGAGGATTCAAAACCCCATCAGGAGCAGGGAAACGTGTAATAATTTTGCACATTGGCAGTGAGGATGGGTTTTTGAATGGTGGACAGCTGTGCTTTGTTGGATGCAAGGGAAGTGGAGACTATCACTCTGAAATGAATGCAAAGCACTTCGAAGAGTGGTTTCGGAAGAATTTGTCACTGCTTCCACCAAAATCCGCTGTGGTTATTGGCCAGGCTACATACCACACCATGATTGATCCCGAAACGAAGAATCCTTCCATGGCATGGAGAAAAGCAGAAATAATTGCGTGGTTGAAGAAAAGAGACGCGTAAATACCAATGAAAAAAGCTGATGGGAAATGTTACGGAGTAGCCAATCCATAATACACACCATATATCAAAATGATGAACATTTCATTTCACAGTGCGACGTACGATACAATAATAAGCTTTCGTATTTCTTGAGAAATTTCTATTTAAATGACCACGGTAGCGGCCCGTGAGGAAGTGGCAACATGCTCCCTCCTTCACCTGTCGCCGCTCCACTGGCTCGGCGAGCAACACGGAGCAAAATGAAAGATAAATAAAAATCGAAATAAAATAGAAGGATAAAACACGAATGGTTTTGTTCATATTTTCGCCATATGGGCTTTCATCCGCTGCAAACGATACTTCAAAATTCCTCGTAAGCCTTCAAATAACGAAAATAGCATATCCGAAAGTAGCAAACTTTATCCGATATAATTTATGTTTTTACAACATTTTTTTTCGATATTCTTATTATTTATAGTCTTGTTTTTACCTACAACAAATTTCTTGTGGATATAGTGGTAAGATTTTACGTTATTAACGTAAGAAGAGGTACTACCGTTTTTGAACCGGCAAAAAGCATGCCTTTTTTCATACAAGCTAACATTAAAAATATTTAAACAGTACTAAAAAATCTCAAAGTAAATCAGTTGAACGGACATATAAATTAACTTTGATAGTTTACTGTGTTGCAATAGGTTTATTGGTTAATGAGTTATAACATCTCAAACTCGGGTATCTCGACTTTTTGCATGGACAGTAGGCTTTACCAGTAGCGTGTTGTAATCTTGGTCGGTCATTATAATTAGTGTGAAAATAGTCAGTTAATAACTGTTCATAATGAACGTTAGACATTTTCACAAAGTCACCAAGGGGCCCAGGTTTAACGTCCCTACCCGTGGACGGAATAATTGATTTGAAATATTCTCTACACGGCGCACAATTATTCATTTGAAATATCATCGCTACAATTGGAATTAGAACCCGGGCCGGGACAAGAAAAAAACCCAATCACCAGTTTAGCTATCAAAACAATGGTTGGGAAATAAAATTTAAGCGCCAAACGATTCTTAAGTTTTTCTTTTTTAGTACACAAAATACTAATGTTACGGCTAAAAAAAAGTGATGGCATAGCCAGAAGAAGATATGGGTCGTTAAAAACTTCTAATAACCTCACACCTTATATCCAAGACACTGAAACGATGATGCTGGGTCCCGAAGCAACAATTTCACCCGAAAGGATCACCTCGTGGCACTCGAGTCATGCGCATTGCTTTGCGGGCTCGCGGAAGACAACAGGAATAGGTGAGGGAAAAAAGAGATGATTGAAAAGGGAAGAGAGGAGAAACACTGCAGAAAGCGAAAACGGAAAAGAAGGAAGAGAGGCAGAGAAAGAGAATGAGAGTGGGAGAGGAAGAGGAACAAAAGAGTTCGAGAGCGCGCAGCCTGCATGGGCCCTCCATGGAGCTGAGGTGAGCACGTTGTGATCCTCGAGTCGACACCTTTTCAGCGCTCTTTTTTAAGGGGTTCTCCCTTACTCTCCCATTGAATGAGTGAAACAGGAAAAGGGTGCATCTTCAACAAAAATGGAGTGAATGGGACGAGAAAGAGAGGGGGGGAAAGGAGAGTAAGAGAATGAGGAAGATAATGGAGGAGACCGGAATAAAAGGATCGGAAAAAACGAGGTGAGAGGAGGAGCGTGAAAGGGGTTGGAGAGAATGCGGGTGACTGGGCGAGGGGCCAGGGTAAACTCTGATAAACTCAGCCATATCAGGCTTCACTCCGTAGAAGTACTTAGTACACATAATTTGAATAAAAATACTTCTACCTATCTACGTTTTTTCTTATTTTTACATACTAAGCGTTTCACCGAAATCCAACATCATCAGGTAAAAAAATACAACTCAGAGAATTCTTAAATTACCCTCTGCTTACCAGATCAATAGTTCAGGCACCGACGTTTCGTTTACTTCATCTGCCACCAACTTCAGGGTTGTTTAGTTATAGAAACGTTGATACCTGAACTCCTGACCCGGTTGCAAATCCGAGAATAATGTACTCATACGATTCGCTGGGAAAGCACCAGGAGCTCAATTCTCGAAAACTCGTGATAAATTAGCATGCGAAAACAACACATTATTGTTCGGTTTCGTTGAAGTGCTACACACTACAGCAGCATGATATTTTTCATGCAATAATTATCACATGCGGATAGGATGTAATGAAAATCGACGAAACCATGCGATAACATTGCTATTTTTGCATTTGATAATTACCACGGCGTTTGAGAATCGACCCCCAGATCCTTCATAAATTCATATAATGTTTTTTATAATGCAATTTTGTTTTTTGTCGTTGTTAGGGGTAATGTAAGATATTTTGGGGGTTAGCTGATAATATCGTTCTCCATTTCCTTCCTATTTTATATGAGATTCTAGTGATTCTAGGCTGAGCTAGGAACTAAAAATAACAATAGTACGAAGACGACTTAACACAATTTTACTGGAACGCACGACGGACAGAAAGTTGGTAATTCTGGCTAGGAATAACGAATACGGAGGCAAGAAAGCAGCCCCTACTTCATTCTATTTAACTACAACCAACGTATGATACCTGCAAAGGTATTTTAGTTTTCGTCAAGTTTATTTCATTTCCATCATTTTCTTTTCATTTAGGCCACGATAGACAACGCACCATTTCCCGAAAAACTAGCTATACTTATCGCAATAACTGGAATAAAAATTAATTATGTGATCAAGTAAAGTAATCAAGTAAATTTAGAATTATTGGGATATAATAACAAGCATAGAGTGCCTGACAAGGATCTCAGAGGCCCACGATGTCATGGCGGTGTCCGCACAGAAAAAGATGAATGATCGTAGGAAATGCCACATTTTGATTACCATGGTGGGTTTTACAACCAACAAGGAATGACTATGCTGGAAATAAAATATATTTATCAACTCTACGTTTCACGCACAATCATCAATTCCTCAGATCACTTCATTCTTCGGATGAGGAAACTTTTTACCCACTTTCATCTCACCTAAATGGCTTTTTTTCTCCTCGCCACCTTCAACATCCAATAACTCCATCCATCCACAGTCTATTTCACCATCGAATATCCTTCGGTTACTTTCTTTTTCTCTCTATTCTCTGACAGTTTCAAGCATTTTTTACCGGCTGATCTTTCTTGCCGTCCAATTTTCTCCCACTCCCTTCAAGCATGCTCATGCCCAATGCTTTTTAATGAGGATCAGAATAGGGTCCGCTAGCTTACTGAAAATCACAAGCAATGAACACGCAGTAATCACAAGCACTACGTGCAGAACCTAAGACTGGGTAATAAAGATAGTTAGGCTGAGATAGATCATCTGTATTATCTGTTGTATTTGCTGCATAATTACTAACAAATTGGGGTCAGTTATGTTTTTGCGAATTGGAGCTAACTTGAATTTTTGACGAAAATTTGCATACAACAACAATAAGAACATATTAACTCGTATTGCAGGAATCACATATCAGAAGGAATTTTTTTACAAGGACATCATGCCTCGCGATGGCATTCCTTAAGGGGCTTACATGCAAACCGTGGCCGGCTACTACCGCTATGGCGCTATCGACCACTATTGTCATAGCGTTCGTGCTTGCACATCGAAGTGCCACTTGCAAGTGATTTCTAAGGCCAAACTCATACAAGTAACTTCAATGCGTGAAGGCGCCTTAACGTATATCACAATAATCGATTTTCTCGGTGGCTCACGAATAGCGCGATACGAGAAATTACTTGACTAGTCCAGGTTTAATAAAACTTTTTTAATTGTTGGTGAATATGCTTCCCAATTTAAACAAATTTAATCTAATTATGGAATCTAACTTAACTATAAAAGATAACATGTAGGAATTTTAAAATGTCTTTTTATTCTCTTCCAATCTCAGAATTTAATTGTGAAATGGGATAATTTATCTGCTAAACCTTTTGTCATATGAACAATTTGTTTCGAGATATTAAAAACCTTGCTTTGCGAGGTACATTTTATATACATAACCCTTTTGAAAAACATTGTATTGTGACATTGCTTTAAATTAATTTTCCAATTTAATTACAAAATACAACATTTAGAGGTGGAATTTCTTGTGATTCCCTTCCAAGTTCCAAACTCTGAATTTTAGTATCATATGCTAAACTCTTGCGATATAAATTGTTTTAAATTCAAAATATTGTTTTGTGATGAATATTTTTGTGTGAAAAACCTTTTTAAAGAAATTTGTATTGAGAAAATCCAAACTATGTTTTATGATGTATGCACAAACCATATTCCTTGACATTCTTTGGATATACTGATGGTATTCTACGGGTAAAATTATGAGGCATGGTGGAATAACAGCAGATTAGCTGAACTATAACCTTTATCGCACAATCCGTATTTGAAACATTTTAGCCTTTATTATTTGTGTAAGTGAGCTTTATTGCAACAACCCGGCAATAATTTGCTATGGCTAAATTAGAGTATGCATATGAATTTAATAAATACAGTTGGAGTTCGATATAAATTCATTTATTCTATTAAAATATAATGAATTGAATTGTGTGTGATTATTCATTTTTTTCAGTAGAATTTAATTTCAATAGCGCTAGCATTTGTATTTCATTCAAACCACACTCTAAACACTCCCTCAAAATTAATACTTAACAACACTTACAAAATTGTATTAAATTCACTTAATTTTGTCGATATTTAACAGAAAAGTGCAATTTCAACAGCAGCCGAAACGTGAATAAATCCAATCTTCAATAAACACAAAAAACAGCGATACCTGTCAGATTTCATTCAAACCACACTCTAAATACTCCTGGCACTAATAAGAACAAAGGGAAAATTTCAGCGAAATCGGTCAAGTTTTTGAGACCATAGGGCGCACAAATACGAACATTGCCTTTTTTTATATAAAAGATAAATGGATATGTAACGTTTGAAATGTGCTTTAATTTTTACTTTGATTTTCTTTTTTTTTTGGTTAAATTTTCGTTTACATTTTTTAATTTATTTTAGTGTGGAAATGTTTGATTGATTTTTGAAATGTTTTGGGCTGTTGGCGAAAAGAGGGTGGTTGGATTTGTGGAATGAAAAAAGACTGGAAGCTGGAAGAGCTGTTGTGTAACAAATATAAGCATTACCTAATCAAAAATGAAAAATATTAGTGTTGCTTTGACGAGTAGACACAATCTGACGCTGCAAATATTATATTGCCATGAGCACCGCAAAATCGAAGTCAATACATCGCAATATCGTGTAATCCCTGAGGGAGAGGAGACTCGAAGGAGAAGTGGGGGAGGGACGTTTGGGTGGAGTATGGATGAAGAGAGAGGGAGTGGGGAAAGGAAGTGGGAGGGAAGGGGGTAAAGGGAGGAGGAAGAAGAGGTAGAAGAGGAGGTTGGGGTTCTAGTGGAGAGAAGTAGAGAGGCAAGAGGAGTTTTAGAGTCCTCTTTAGCGAGTGGCAACAACGAGAAAAGTTAAGAGGGAAGTAGGGAGGGGGAGTGGTGAGGTGAGAGGAGTCAAAATGGAACAGTGGGGGAGACAAAAAGAGAGATAGAGGGAGAGAGAGGGAGAGAATTAATGAATGCGATTGTGGAGGCTAAACAACGCCAACGACGCTATGTCTTCGCATTGAAACCCGCTTTTCAAAAGGAACGCCATTCGTATGAAAGTGACACACGCACGCGGACCTATACAGAGAGTGTCTTTCTCTATCTCTCACACACAAGCACACTCGCATAATACACTCGCCATCACTCGAGCACAAAACGCGGATTGAGAAGGAGTAGAAGGAGGAGGAGGAGGTGGTGGTGGAGAGTCCGGGGAACAGTTGGCCGGTGAGGAGGGCTTAAGTCGCTGGAGGAGGAGGTGAAGGCAGGACGAGAGAGAAGGAGATGAGGGCACTCGACAGAACGGCATAGCGAGAAGGTGAGTAGGCTGGATTGGGTGAAGGGAGAGAGGAAGATGGAAGAATTAGCGATGGCTGCGGGCCCAAGGGATAACTGACATACACACCGATGTATGTACGTCCTAGTACTCTACAGATTTCCCTGCAATCAATCCATACAATAAAAGTATAATAAACACTGCACAGAAATATAAACAAACAGCGCAGCACAGAAGTTTAAATTTCCAACCACTGATTCGCCATGCTACAAATACAGTCCACTACATAGTATACATATACTTGAAAATGACCCTTATAAATTATACTGAAATCCTTATTGATCGAGCATTCATTCAAGTATTCTACCAGCTGATTGGTAGGTTCTTGGTCAGTCCCCATTTTGTATCCCAAACTAATAGAAATTGTCTCGCTTTCCCTCCTAAGGATGGCCCGTTATTAGATCCCTCTTCAATTCTTCATATCTTCTACCTCCTCTTATTTCGCCCAGAAATCCTATCCTCTTCCTTCCTCTCCCACGTTTCCCCAGTGTTCTCCCCCCTATCACTCTCTTCAACATGCCCTCTCCTCTCAAAACCTCCTCCATCCATCTCTTCTGCCTTCTCCGAACCTCTGCCACAAGCTTCCTCTCCTCTCCGACCATATCCAATACCTCCTCGTTCGTTTTTCTCGCCATCCAACTAACCTTCTCCATCCTTCTCCAAACCCACATCTCAAACGCCTCTAGTCTACGCACATCCCCCCTTCGCAAAGACCAAGTTTCCGACCCATATAGCGCCACGCTCCATATTAAAGTTTTCACCAGCCTCTTCTTTACGTCTCTTCTCAGACCCCCCCTCATCAATTTCCTTCTCTTCGAAAATGCTTCTTTAGCTAGCGCAATTCTGCATCTGATGTCCTTACCACTAAACCCATTCGCCTCCAAAATACTACCCAGATACGTAAACTGCTCGACCTGCTCTATCTTCTGCCCTCCCACCCTTATATTCAGCCCAGCCTTCTTACTTCTAGAAAATCTCATTAATTTCGTTTTCTTGTGATTGATCTTCATCCCATACTTTTCGCACTGCACCTCTAATGCATTTACCATTGACTGTAGCCCCGTGGCCGACTGACTAACCAATGCTTGATCATCTGTAAATCTCACTGATTTTATCAGCTCCCCTCCTACCTTTATTCCTACCGCCTCCTCCCCCCATGCCTCTCTTACCATTTCTTCTGAATACACGTTAAAAAGCAACGGCGATAGTGGGCACCCTTGCCGCACTCCCCGTCCTATCGTGGCCCATCCCGATTCTCCATTGGCTACCCTTACCTGCGCAGTCTGATTCATATACAAATTTCGAATCAGACGCCTGTCCCTCCAATCGACCCCTAATTTCTTCAACACTCCCATTAATTTCGTCCATTCCACCCGATCAAACGCCTTCTCGAAATCTACGAAGCATGCAAAAACATCCTGCCCATACTCTAGGTTTCTTTCTACTAGCGTCCTCATCACCGCTTTAGCGTCTCGCGTTCCCGTCCCTCTCCTAAACCCGAACTGGTCGTCACCCAGGTATTCTTTTGCCCTCTTCTCTAGCCTTCTGTTTATAATTCTCAGAACTAGTTTGGCCGCGTGGGATATTAAGCTTATTGTCCTGTAGTCTTCGCCGTTTTTCCTTACTCTTCTTCGGTATAGGAATTTGTACAGTCTTCGCGAAGTCTTCCGGCCAAACTCCATCCTCATAAATCCTACGAATAAGCGCAAAAAGTTTTCCCCTTCCGATCTTCCCCATGCTCTTTAATAACTCTGCAGGTATGTCATCTATTCCCACCGCCTTACGAGCAAATCAAGTAAATAAGCCAGACATAATCTTAGACAAATAGATAGACAAAGAGCAGCCCAATACAACCTTTTAAGACATAGCGCTACCTTTAAACCAGAATTTCCAAACTGCATACTCAGCTAAAATAGATAAATGTGTAGAACTTGCTGCACAAGTCAAAGATATGTGGAAAAGGGATTCAGTAGGTTTTAGTCCAGATTTTCTGTCGATACCAGGAATAATTCCATCTAATATAGTGATTCAATTGATAAAGTTATAATCTAGAACAAAACTTGTCTAAAATACAGAAATCAGCCATCTTGGACACCATCCATATTGTAAGACGGTTCCTCTCAATAGAATAGAAAGAATAAAATAGATGGACTTGACATAGTCCGTTCTCGATGCAACAATTACCTTGTTTGAGACAATAGAAAAATACAAGAATTTATTCTTCCAAACAAATAATCTGTGCAAAATGTTTTCCCAACTTACGCACACAGATCGCGAGAAATAAAACGAAAGAGATAGAGTCTTTATGTTCACTGAATTTTTTCAGTACACATATCGAAAAAATTAAATATGGTATGAATAAGGCTGCTACGTGTAACGGGTGCTACACGATACTGAACTCATGTTTGCAATTATCCCATAATCTGGGAAAATTCTGTTCCCTCCCTAAAACAGCTATGCAATATGAAAAATACTTTAGATTTCTACAATGGATTTTCTCATCGTGAATGTAAGAATTAGAATTTCAAGTCTAATAGTAAATTTATTAAGACTGATTTAGTCCCGTAACGGATGTGACAAATACATCAACACTATTTTTAAAGAAATAATAAATTTATTTCGATAAATAACCTCTGAAAATATAAAGAAATAACTTTCCAATGCACTCGCACTTATGTGCACTTGCGGGTGACTCCGTAAAGGTTACTACCGTGGCTAGTCCCGGTTTCCTCAAAAACTTTCCAATGATTAAAATTAAGCATATGAATGACATTTTTTACATTATTTTCAAATTTACTGCCAAAAAGTTTTAATAAAATTGGAATGGCTGCCTACCAATCCTCGAAAATAGGAGTGGCTACAGCACAAAAGTTCAATACTAGTAGCAACGAGATTTCTTTCTAGGCCAACCAGGCAAACGGTACCTATATAATAATAATAATAAACATATTCGCATTGAAACTCTGCAATTCAACAAGTGACGAAAGTAGTTTTGATTTCGTGGGGTAAACAACTCGAATTTCCCAATGATGAGTCATAGGTACCCATTTATTTCTAAAATATATTAAGAGAATTATTTTTTAAATTAAGAAATAGGTTAATTGCGTCAAACAAAAAATGAGGAGTGCATATATGAGGCCACTTCCGTACATCAGTCTTGGCATGCTCATAAGTTTGGAGAGATAGGCATCTAAAATAATAGGCTTAAAATGTCGTACATTCCACGCGCACTAATAGATCATAAAGGTCGTTATCAAGCTAAAAAAGTTACCCAGAGAGTGAGCTGTTACACGAAGTAGATTGGTTTTTGCATTTCTCAATTTATATCACACATTAGTGGGAGTTTTATCTTTTTACTTACCTGTTGTCGGTCAACAGCTCAGACCGCATTACTTTCTTTTTTTATTCCGAGCTTAAGACCAGAGGGATAATGTTTAGACAATAATTGCGTCCAGAGAGATAATTTTAGGCAATTAATTTGTTTTAAATTTACTAAAATGATTATTCAAGTAATATTTATTCACAAGGGGAAATCCAAAAACTGGAATATGAAGCCTTAGTAATTATTCATCTCCAATGAAGCACTATAATTAGTTCACAGCCGAACTATGATTCATAATTGAAATATAATAGTTAGTACCTTTCTACAGTATAACACTGTAGAAAAGCACAGTATTTTTTTCAATTATGAATAATTATCGTCGAAACTTCAACAAAGTGTGGCCAAAAACAGTAAAGTTAATCTAATTAAGGACTTAACTATACATTTTTTTTACTAGCGCGACAGCTCTCGTTCTCGCCTTTGTAACTCAACAAAAGATAGAATAAAGTACATTCGCCCTTCAGTTGACCTGCGCAAAAGTCCACATGGAATAATTTTGTAGAGCACAATAACATTTTTTCCGGAAACATTTGACGCTTTCTACGTTTTTATTGTGTGTACACGTGTGAGCTGTGGTCTGTTATCGGAGGTCGTACGTTTTCGTCTGGGTCGTGCAGCGGAAGAAGCCCATCAACAGAGATACGGTTTTGATGCGAAGATAGAATACTCCCACCCCCACTCGAGACATGGAGTTTGACTACGTTACTCGTGCCCGTCATGAGTGCCAATTCGGCACCGCTCTTTCAGCTCACGGCAGAGCCCCCATTATGGGCAAACTATAGAGTTAACCTCTTCACTCTTTTATCCTTGAGTTTATCATACAAACGAACAAAGAGGCATGCATTGAACACTCGGGTGCTTTATCCATATCGGGTCGTCTATTCAACGGATCCTTTCTGCCCCAAGACCCAAGCAAGGCTGTACGCATTTATAATGAGCGTCCTTGAGAACCATTTCCTTAGCAGTTCTGCATCAGTGTTAAATATGAAAAAAAAAAACAAATCGGAAGAAATGAAGTCTCAAAATAGATCGCGTACTTCACGAATTTAAGAGATTTATCGACAGGCGTTATCTGTAAATACATGAATATGCTTCGTTGTTTTTAACTTGACTATCAAATAACAGTCAAATAGCATTTCGCTTTACAAGAAAATCATTATAGTGAGTAGAAAGATGTAGCCAATATTCCATTTCTCCGGATAGGTATGGAGTTTCAGACATAAAATGTGAATTCGTAAGCTGGTGCCACTACGTGATACAATGATTAAGGTACTCTCAACCAGTCATGATTCATTAACTGCCATAATAAATGAAAATATATTTAATAGAAAGATGTGTACGGAACAAACATGACATGCGCTCATTGAAGCCGTTAAACTACGAAATCGGCCACGATGTTTGAGTTATCAGGCACTTTATGCAACAGTATTGGCACTCTCTTTGTGGAAACATAATTTATATATTTTGAATATTATTATATATGCTATTAAAATCGTGGAAATTTAACCAGTGTTTCTCTATCTTCAAGATGGATTTATCAGCATAGCAGTTTATACGCCGAAAACCAAATTATAAGTAGTAACACTGTCGCGACACCGTGATGATTTATATGAACACATGGTAACCAATTAATTTTTTTAAATCATAGCATTTTATAGCATGATGCAGGAGCATTTTTTAAATGAATTCGAACCTCTGAAGATAATCGCAAATTACTACAGAAACGTTTTGCTCCATCCTTCAACCGATTCTTCCTCCTCTTCTCTAAACCCTTCAGCCACCCTTGTAAAGAGTAAGCTCTCATCAATTTTGATATTCCAGTGAGCGAGCGAGAAGGGCACCCACCCTAGAATGAACGTCAGTAAGCACCGGAAATAGATGAGGGTTGAGGTTTTAATTAGCTCGAAATTGAACGCACTATAGAGCATTCAGTCATACTAATAAGTGGTGTTGAGAAAAAAGTGAAAACTTATTGGCTTATTTTTTGCTCTTGGAATCGTCCCCATCTACTTCAATCTCGTAACGAGTACGACAAAAAAAATTATATAATTTTACTGTGTGGATTTAAAATGGAGTCGAAAAACTGACGGTGTGGAATAAAAGCATACAATGAAGAGTAATACTTGTATATTTGACTTATTTATCCAATTGAACAGGAGACACTGCAAACATGAATAAAGCATGAATAATTTTGGAATAAATTTTTGTTCAATTTCACGCGCACGACAAAGGCCACATGCAATAATGACATAACTTAAGTTGAAAAATGGAGTTCAGCTTCGTTAATATTTTAATAAGCCATTCACATTATGCGTGAAAGTATTATTACACGGTGTACGTCAAAGTTAATGGGGTCTATTCGACGCGTTCCGGAATTCACTACCAGTACTGGTAGTGCTGCAAAAGCGTTCCGTAATTAACTGGTAGCACTGCGCAGTGACCAATGATATAATTCAATTGATGACGTTTACTACTGTGAATTCTACTGCCGCTGCTGCTGCTCTCGGGCTGCAGTAGTGGCTGTAAAGTCGCTGCTATGGTAACCATTACCAAACCAAATGGCGGAAAAAAATCAAATATACAAAGTAAATTAATAAAATTCGAAGAGTTATGGATAACTGCTTCGCAATTTGCATGTCTATATCGGGGAGAGCGAAAAGTCTCTATTAACTTAATTAGCTGACAGCAACTGATTAGCATATAATATGTATTTTATAAAGCGCATTTTACCTTACAATATTTTTAAGTATGTAAGTATTTAAGCTACGGCCAACCGGTCCATAATTACATTCTACAGCACGGCAACGGCCGTACTGCTTCACGTTCCGTTTTACGGCAGCACAGGCAGTACTGGCAATGAATTTTTGAATGCGCCCCTTCATAACTGATATTTTCACTATGCATATTACTTATTCGCGAGCATAGAACATACAACGGATAAACAAAAATATTTATTACTCTCTCTGCAAGATGATACTCAGTCTCTAACTTTTTCGAGATGTTTCTCGCTTAACGGTTCAATTTTCTACTAAAACAGTTCTTGCAAAAACAGAGCTTCTGATTAAAAAAAGGTAATTTTCACCATAAAAATTACAACTAAATATTTTTACATATTACTTACAACTAAACGAATATATTTACGTTGAGACAAATAATAAATATCTTATAATAACTGTTGCCAGTATGTAATGTTAGATTAAAACTACTTCTAAAGTAGGTATGCTTATTAAAGCAACAGAAGTATGACTAGTATGACATCATACATGAGTTTAATAACTGCCTTCATAAGCTAATTAGGCACGATGTCCGGAATTTGTAACAACATCTTTTTCGGAGAATACGGCGGCGAATTTCCATTATCAATAGGATCTTTTTGTTGGCGCTGGCTGCAAAATTGTTGGGTTTCCGCAGCCTAAAAAAGGCTATAATAAGGAGCACGCGTAACAGCTCACGAATAAATTTATTGAAAGGACACGATCATATAAACTGTTCCCCAGATGTACTTTAGCTGAAAAAACGATGAATTCGAATGCGGTAACCCGACTGTCAATGGCTTCGTTTGGTGGAAAGTGGAACTGCTTTATGCCTCACTTGAATTTTAAAATTACCAAGGCTTTCTATCAGACATCTATCAACCCACTCTTTTTTAAAGTAATCATTGGAATCAAGGATTGTCCATGCATAATTTGACTAACTACTTCTGGAAACGAAATTTCTGTCGGATAGAAACACCGGCACAGAAAAATGTATGTTTTGTCATAAATTCAACGAAATTTCATGAGAAATATAAGCAACTCTACAGCCAACCAGTGTGATACTTTCGCAAGCCTCTAACTGAATCAATATTGGCATGCAAAAATGTGCTTCCTCTTTCTCACTTGACATATATAGAACTACCCTTGAAATGAACTATGCACCGAAAGGTATTCACCACCGATACACCCTATTTTTTGCTTTTGAACGAACATTTAAAAGAGTCATGTGCGTGCTAATGTATACTTGATTTGATTACACGTAATTTTTACTAAAACTTGCCTAGTTTTACGCTGCCAACAAATTTCAGGTAGGGAGTGCTGATACTTCCATGCTAAGACCTTTCATTTTCGTAAATATTTTAATTTCATTGCTTTCATATTTCTAAAAGCCGAAACATATATTTATTTATTATACTAGATAGAAATTTTCAAGGATGCGTTAAAAATTTAGGAATTTAATAATTAAAAATTGTATATCTTAGTAAGATGCATATTTAGACGATTAAATTTATAAAATAATATTAATATGAATAAAAATGCCCAGCGCGATATCCGCCAGTTGCAGATTTTGCACATTCTCCCAAGGACAATAGATAAACTCTCTAGCAGCAAAACGGTCAAACGATGAATAGATAATTCAAGATATGAGTTGGAGAGATTAGGCATGTATTATTATGCTTACTCATTACGAGAGGCAATGATTAAGAGAAACGACAGGAAGTTTTTTTTTTGTTGAAGTGGAAAAACGAGCTGGGAAAGGAAGGCTCGGTGACAGAGGTGATATATAAGTTAAGAGCTGTAACCGACAAACTTGCTTTTGAATAGACGAAAAGCCTAGAAAAAGGTTAATCTCCTGCGGTTAAAATATTTACCATTTTTTCTGATTTAGGTTTATTTCCTTAGTATCAATTTTAGGATAGAAAAATAAACATGTTCAGTACGGTTAGTTTATTGTTAGTCCACCAACCTTGCAGCCTTGGTAATTATTGCTATTTCAGCGCGGGAGTATTCTACTGGAATCCAAAAAATCTCGATATCGTATCAAATTTTATTTCTATTATAACAGATAATAAGCAAGATTAACCAGAGAGGATAATAGATCTCAAGGGAACTCAGCATCAGGTTTCCTTGGATTTTTCTTTGTAAACATATTGACCCAGTTAGTCCATCAACTCCTACCTTATCAGTTTCGATTTCAGCGTGAGATCATTCAACCAAAGTGCAATTATATATCGATATCTAAACAAATTTTATAATTATTATTACAAACTTTTACTATGTCAACCTTAGAGGATAATAGATCTCAAAGGATCACAGTGATATTTAGCATCAGGGTTCCGTTATGGGAGAGAGAAAGAGAGAGAGAGATAAACCCCTGAAGATAATAATTTCATTCCACCGGAAGCCCCGCGTGTTTTCGCCCAAGAGACAAAAACCCTTAATCTCGATTGATATTTTTTTCATGCCCCCCTCTATCCCCCTTCCAAACCCTCCCATCTAAACCTTACCGCTCATTGTCGGACCATTTCGGAACAATTTCCACTCGGGGAATGCCGCGCTGTGACAAAAGGCGAATAATCCATACAGAGAGTCACACAAACGACCATACATACACGCGACTGAGTGAAAAGGGACCCTTTTCTCTCTCTCTCTCTCTAACGTCTGTCTGTGTCTCTCGTGCAAACGCATAGAGTACTATACCGCGCGCTTTCGACGACGCGAGGAGAAAGAGTTTCCCTCCCTCCCCTTCAGTATATGTGTTTCGCCCTCTGAACCACCCCCCCCAATCCACCCTCCCTCGTACAATGGACAAGTGAGCCCTACAATGGACAGGGTTTTCCGAGGAGGAGGCCCCACGAACGTGTGTGCAGTACGAGAGCAGCGGCGTGTTCATCAGTCACACCAAATGTCACAGTTTAAAAATTAAAGCTATTTGCCTTCCGCTACGCGGGACACATAACACAAAAAAAGAAAGTATACATACGAACGAGGTGGGAACCGAAACAGAGAATGGTAAAAAAAAGAGAGGTGCAAATACAAAAGGGATTGAATAGATTGGGTAAGAGTGGGGGGTGGGGGGGACGGCAAAAAGGGTTGAAATAAATTAAACGAACAATATTAACAAATGAAAAGAATGGCATGAAATGAAAAAAAGGAGGCGCAACAATGGGAACGGAGCGCTTTCAAACGTAGGTATGTATATGTACTCCGTCCAAAGGTCACGTCCTATTCCGGACGGCTTCAAAACACGCCAAATAATCCTCCCCCCTCAAATCCCCCTCCCCCCATTCTCACATCCATCCCATTTTAACCTCTATACCATTCTTCCTTTCATGTCTCTTCCATTTTTCCTTTTATTTTCTTTTCTGCTTTTCCATTCGCCTCCTCCGTAGTCTTCCTTTCCTCAGTCTATCTCGACTCGTTTTCTCCTTCTTTAACTCCTCCTGCGCCTACTTGTGTGAGAGTGGTGGCGGCGGAACGCACTACGGGTCAGGAAACGGACAAAAGAGACCTTCGACGTGAAGAGGTCCTTTTTGCTATTAGGATTTTGATTGTGGCACTAAACAGGAGGGATACGTATGAAAGCGGGGCCTTTTGTACTGTCGGAGGAAGAAGAGGAGAGGGAGAAACTCCACGGACTTCCCTTTGTCATGGCGGTGGCGGAAGTCATCGACTCCCAGAGCACCACCCCTGAGTGGAGTGTCTCCCCACGGTGACGCGTAGCCCACTCGCGGTGTTGGAGCAGTGACTTCCCGATAATACACATTCCCCCTCTACTTACCCCACATCACAACCAACGGCCTGCAACAAACCCCCTTAATACTCACCACCGTTACAAAAATGCTCCATTACATCGCCCTGCATCTCGCCCTCCCAATCTCTCTCTTCCTCTCCTGCTACTTTTCCGAACCCCTAGAGCTATGACAACCCCTGGTTGCATATTTAACATTAATACCTATAGAGGGCGAGTTTTAATCTCCCATCAAATAAAATATTGGCTACGAGAAAAATCCTACTCATGGCCGGTTTCGCAAACATTTAGCTATGAACTCGACGGTGGCGAGATCTATTAAGTTTGATTAATTATTGCTTTATGCAGGTCGCTTTCGTAACATATCCCCAAATAGTTATTAATTCCATCATTTCCTCAATACTTTTACAGTTAGATAAAATTCATGCACGTTTATTTGACGCATAGAATATCTTACCCACCTTAAAAATAGTCAGAATAATTCAGGAATTTGGATGACTCCCGTGTTCAGCAGCGTCCGTCTATGTTGCTGGCGATGACGTTTCGTATCCTTTGCAGGGCATACCTTCAGATCGAATTAGAATGTCAGAATGATAGTATAATCAGCGTCTTTTTTTAACGTTATATTCCTTTTATCAAGCAATCACGCTTCCATCCGATTTATCGAAAATCTCCCAACATGGCTACTTATGGCTCTTAATTGAAAGTATTTAGCACTATTTATCAGGCTCAATTAGTTATGAGATGATGTATGGAACCAAAAAGTTACTGAATGTTTCTGGAACGCATACTAAAAAAACATAATTATTTGTAGATCACACTATTCCATTGGATACGTTCATATAAGTTGATTCCACAATCAAGGGATGTGATACTAGTTGATCAGACGTGGGTTCAAGCGATTCATTGAGAGCATCATATCAGCTGCAAATGGCTTAACAAGACCTTGATATTTTTCGAGGTTGTTCCAGGAGCCTTTGAGTTAAGGCTTCGGATTAATGTTTAAAATATTTAATAAAATAGTTAATAAGCTATAAAAACATCCCTAATGTGGCATGCACCCTGATTGTTTAGACGTGATTTCAAAAGATACAGCGTCAACGGGAAGCGTCATGATAAATGAAATTGGGAGGACCAAGATCTTATATTTTGGAAAACTGTACCACAAGCCTTTGGGGTGAGTCATCAAATGGATGTTTAGGGTATATGTATAATTACCAACGAAAGTACGAATGTTGCATTGCAATTGAAAACCCCTCCTTGACAAATAAATAAACCTCAAATTTCCTGGGTGAATTTACAGCAACCTATACTACATAGATTAAAAAATATAAAACTTAGTTACTCCTAATGTATGTACTCTCCCATCTTTCATCTCCTATAAAATATATATTGGAACAACACTTTTGTAGACACCAACTGTTCAGGTATTCTTTAATGCGAAGCAAACTTGAATTAGAGCGAGTAAAATTTCATATTTTTTCGAATCATTTTCCTCGTCACCTATAGGCCTAAAATGGAGAAGTGATTCATTATCAAAGGTAAAAAAACATTTTTTTTCAAATAAAAAATTCTCGCAGTGATAGGGCACTGAACGTAACCTTTGCAGAAGAATAAGACAGCGGTGAGGGAAATTTTTCAATCACAAGAAATTAGGAAATACATTCATCACAAGGGGGATGAAATATTCATTAGACTTGAAGGTTTCCTCATAAAAAGAAATCAATCTAAGATATGTGGGTAATGAACCTTGTAGTCATAATGCTACCATGGAGATGAGACAGTCTCACTTGCCACATATTAGGGTAGAAACCATTCCCTGAAGTCGCGCCCTAAATTAAGTTCTTAGGGGTTGTCCATGAGAGTGGCGTGATACTTTTCGCATGCATCCCACAATTTGCATATGGACCGAGCCTTTTGATATCCAGGTCGGAAGAGGATTGCAACTGAGGGCTGCTATAAAAAATGGAAAACCACTTTCCTAAAGAAAAGAATACCCATAAAGAAGTGACAGCCATTACGTTGCTCGTAATTTCAAGTATGCAATGCAAACTAATTTACTCTATTATCTTTCCAAAATTTTTTTCATCAACTAGTTTGTTTAACTCATCGTTTGAAAACTAATTGTTGTATGTACTTATGAATAACAAGAAATATCTGTCCACCTTTCACGGATACCTTCCACTGCCTACCTAATGTTAATTAAATACTATCTACTTTTAGCAGGCAATATTCTTTGTTTTGTTCCATTCTTTGTTTTGTAATGCCAATAATTTTACATCGCAAGTCACTGTCTGTCAGGATCTCCATCTAGTATATATGCGTTATCCATTTCATCAACTGAGGTCATTATTCCAGAGATTTTGTTATCTTCAGCTCTATCTTCTTTGCAACTAAACGCTTCATCCATTCATCATTTCTTACTGAAGTATTTTGCGAAATGTGCTAAATAAATTCGATTTTTGGTATCCCTCTGCAGTTTTTCTGATCACCTGCTTTCTCATATTTGTTTTTTTAAGATTGCAATGTCTCGGAGTACGTCCAATAAGTGTCTCTTCTATGTGATGTAACTTCGGTCCGGAGGGGTTGGATGTGACTCACAATGATGCATTATTTTAGCAATTATTTCCCCTTCTTATGAGCGTTTTCATGAAACTTCTGTTATCCAGAGCTGTAAATTAAACTTATTTATTTGAAATTCCAAGCAGCTCTCGCTCTGCATTTTACTTCAATATCAGCCTAAGTTCCATGCACGCTACGAACTTATGCATACATATTTTTGACGCATTTTTATGATGCGATAGTGCTTTGTTCAACCCTCGGCCCACTTCGTCAGTCTATGGACGAAGAAGTGAGAAAATGACAGTGTCGACGGTGAATTGTTTATTTAAAAAGGGAATAATTTTCGGAGGACAGAAACGGCAAGCCATCCTTCCTCCTAATATTTCTAGCTTAGCTTCTCCTCAAGAGCTACAGTCACTAAATGTTTCTCCAACCGTCATTTGAACAAAGCTATTCTGAGCAATTAAAAAATATAGCATCCCTCACGGAGCCAAACTCTGATAAGGAAGGAGTGTTTTCACCACTCATCACACTACATCGGTTCTTTTTCACACAATTTCGCAGCCACATATTTAGGATCAAGGGCAATTTCTCAATAACTTATCAACTTCGTTACACTTACATTAAAACTTTCCGAAAAACTAGTTGCCTTATACGAATCGAAATATCTTCTCATTATCTACTACGTATTGCATGCAATTCATTACTCTACATTTTAATTGTGCTCTAGTTTGAGAATTTGCATGCTACTCACGCGGGTATGACGTTGCTTTAGGAATTCTTCAATGAGAATTTGCTAGGAAAATATAATGACAAATGCTTATTCGATATCTCACGTGATGCACCGATCAAAATTGGCGTTTTGTTGGTCTTCATTGATATTTACGTAAGCAAAAGAGCTGAGGAGGAGCACAGGACTAGATGAAAAAATCGTATCATCTCAAATATAAACACAGGTTAAGTACAAAATTAAGGAGTGTGAAACTGGTGTTAAGTAGAGGCTCTGTCAACGGTTAATTTGTCGCCCAAGAAACATTCCATAGTTTCAATCTTCAACAGCCCTAAAAAGCGGAAAAATGTTTTACCTTCCTCATATTCATAACGACTAGGATCGAAATTTCTGCCTGTTTCTTTACTAGTTTCCAACAGTTGGTGAAAATAATTTTCCATTATTTACAGTTCATGTAAGTGTGAGTATAAATAATGATTTTAGAGCCACGAGGGAATAGAAAAATAGAAACACGATGTATAGGAGGCGACGACGATTAATATAATTAGCTATTCCAAAATTAACCTAAATATTATTCTTTGATTAGAGCGACACTTCACGTATTAACACATTTAATATACTAATTTAAATATTAAGATTACCACACAGGTGTTTTCGTGCATACTAATATGCATTGTAGAACAGAACATGATCGGTCGGAAAAATGGCAAAAAAACAACAGATGTACATGAAAGAGTTTGATATCAAATCGCGGAAACTTTAATGATTGGTTGAAAACTTGTTAGCTCAATCAGTTCAATTGGCAATAGTTACTCTCTATGGAATACTATTACATATCACGTCAAGATATCTTAAATTATCTCTCTGGTCTCAATCAGTGTCGCTTAAGTGAAAGTATTTCCTTAATCTTTTTCTCCTTCCTCATTTAGACACGAGAGGTGAATTCACGACAGAAAAAACGATTTCAACGCGTAGAAAATTGCGTTTACATTTTCCGAGGAAAATAAGGGCACATATTAAAAGCATAACATATATCATCAAAGAGAGTGAAATCCACCATGAAAAATTAATTTGACTAGACTGGGATTCGAACCTGTATGCATGTACCAATGTGCTACAACGTGACCTGGAGGCGAGAACATATTGTTCGTATAAACCCCCGCTAAAATTCCCTTGAATTAAGACACACGGTGGCTCGGTCAGGCTTACATAACTGACCAGCAATTCACAGATCTAGGTTCGAATTCCAGTCGATTCAAATGGTTTTTATTGGAGAATTTCATCCATATTTTTACCCGTGCGCGTGACTGCGTTTTACATCATTTGTGCAACCGGAATGATTGGAAATTATACGTCCGATATTATGATTGGAGACGCTTAGAAATTGATTCTACATCACTTTCAATCAGAGAACGCAAATATTTTACGGCAAGCTTTTTGCACACATTTCGTAGTTACACACATGCTATACAAACATACAATTTGAACTCGCACGGAAAGGTTTTGTATTATAAAACCTCGGAGCACTCCGGGAGGTAATTACTCGAACGAAATACTACTTACACCGCTAAGGACAGGTGTTCATGTCACTGAATACCACAATGGCTAAAAATGCGCTTCAATGTAAGGACTGATGCATGCTATGACGGCGAGTTTTGTGTCCATTGACCATTTTATGTATAGCGGATGATTTGACCTCAATCACACAACACTCCTATCCCCTGTAATCTCTTCATTCACTGAAAGGAGAACAAGTTTAATCTAGTTATCCGACCTGGCATTCAATACACCTACTTTTTTATACTAGCACTCCTTCCATCATCTCCATTGAAGACCTCGCATGTTTTGATACCGAGGAAAGAAAGAGAAGAGTGTGGGATCGCGTGAATGAAAACGCGCATAGTAGGGCAATGCTGCCCGCCATTCTTCCCGAGCAATTCTGGGGGTGTGTAACTCCCGGACCTGGGGGGGGGGGGGCCCGGACCAGGCCCGTCTACAGCCCCACCACCCGCCTCGTGAGGCCACCCGGAAGACCCCACGAGCCCCCCCCCCCCTGGTTTTCAGCCGCGGGCCCTGCCTAGTGCCTACCCTGGAACCGCTTGAAGAGCTAAAGGGTGGGCACAAAGTTTAGGAACAGTGCAAGGGATGAAGGCTTCAGAGTTCTGCGCCTCCCTGCAAACCGTCTCTCCCACCCTTTTGCTGCCCCTTCCGCCCTGCGACAATGGGGACGCAACAATGGACGGGACGATGCATCTGTTGAAGGGGTGTCCTTATTCAAGTGTTGGGGGAAAGCGAAAAGGGATCGGCGAGGGGGGGTGGGAGGGGGGTTTGGAAGGAGGGTGCGGTTGGGTGTGGGTAGGGGGTGAGGGGCATCAGGGTAAAGCCAGGGTTACAGGGTGCTGGGAGTATGGGGCAAAATTTAGGCCAGCAGGGGTATACGTGGAAAAGGGGCAACTGTGATCCATTGTTAGTGTCTTTTCTCACACCCATTTCCCCCCTTCCACAATACCCTACCACCAGTCCTTTCCCCAACTTATATCTCCCTACCCCTCACGTCTCCCCTTTTTTCACTTCCAGGGACCGCCGTTAAACCATAAGCCAGTCCCTGTTTGGGAGTGCGACAACAGGGGGGAGAGATCTCCGCGGTATGCACCCCCACCCTCCACCCCTACGCTCAAAGTGGCGCATATTGATCTAATATGCAGCGGGATGGCTTGCGCTTATCCACGCGTGGTCGTCGGAAAAATAGCTGACGTTCCCATTGTGCCGGAACCAGAGCACGTGGGCAGTTAGCATATTTAAATCCAAGGATTAGTAAGCACAATGACTTCGAGGAAGCTTGTTCAATGAAATTTTTAAATCTGCTGCCCCTCAAAATCAATTATTCCGTCTCTTTTCACCATCTAAACGACATCCTCATGTCATAAACCTGCCACGGGCCAATGCTGGCTTTCCGCCGAAAGTTGTCTTGTAATGATACACAAATGAGTTGATATCCACATGTAAAAATCATTCGACTTGACTGGGATTCGAAGCTGAACTTCCAAATCGCTCGTGAATTGTGTTGGCAATTTTTACTACCGATGTAATCCTAAACTAATTGAACAAAACTGCAGGCCAAGTTGTCATTAGAATTTCTTAGGTGTAACACCTGCATTTTAACTCAAAGGTCGTTATTTTGAGTTTCCAAGAAAAAACGGTAGGGTTATATAGAGTTATTAATCCATTGAGCTATTGAGCTGGTGTGTTTCCGCATATTTAAAACGTTTGATATATAAGAATAAGTGGATGTGGTGATGTTTCCCTAACATAAATAATTCATGCATAGAAACGATGCACGCAGTACACATGCAAGAAGCACGCTAAAGGCAAGTCTCCTGTACACAATTCAACGTTCATCATTTCTCTCAACGAGTATCCTAGGCTCAAAAAACTTCCTCGCAATTCAGCAAAAAGGGATATGAAAATAAAAAAATGAATTAATAAATTATTAAAAAACACTGTCGGTAATTTATTTCCCATACTTATCTTAATTTGAGAGGGGTATATGCATTGAAAGCAGGTATTTAGTCGACCTCTGTGGTGGCGAGGCCTCTGGTCTATCATATCTAAGGTTCTTTAATACCCTTTTTCGTGAATTTTTTTCCATACAGAGAACGAATGTTTGTCTCAGAGTGAAGTGTAAGAGAGGACTACTTGGCCGCAATATCTCCCTCGATGAAGCCGTCATTGGTAACGATCATAATTTTTTCCAAAAACAAAAGGCCAGTTCATACAGATTTTGGCTTAGCGAAGCTCGAATTGACAGGGCTCTAGAAATATTAAATCACATTCTATAATAGTATATAAATCAATGCAATAATGGCAAATAATCAGGCCACTATATTAGTCAATGTGAGTCTGGGCCGGCATCCTTATTTCGCGTTGTCGTTATCGTTATAAAAAACGCAAATCCCTCGAGAAAGGGCAATGCTCTCAGTTACTGCCCTAAGTATGCACTCTGTCAATAAAAACTAGTGATTTAAAGCACCTGATGGAATTTGAAGGAAGACGATCACGTTTTTGCTCTCATGAGCACAATTGAAAAATAGCGATAATGCGAAAGCACGCGTTACGAAGAACCATGATCGCGCACCGGTTCTGATCATTGCTCCCGATCACTCATCCATTGCAACTACAAAAAAAACTAAATGTCTCCGTAAAAAATCTAAGAGCACTTATTGATTAATAATAAATATCAATTTTCATTTTTTAATTAACAAGTACGATACAAATTTTTGTAACAGATAGCTATCCTACGTAGTTCACATTTTTCGGCTTGCCAAGATAACTTTGTTTCTTCAGAATGAGGCTCCATCGTAAATATCTTCGCGACCCAAAAATAAGACTATTTCTGCAGTGGCGGATGTGGGATTTCTGCAGCCGTATGACATGATGCATTTTAATGCGTAATCTGACGTTCTAACAAATGTGTAGTGAAAATTGCGTCGTGTTAAGGGGAGACTTGCTAGAATGAATGCTCGAATGCATGAATGGAGGGAAATGCCCCACCCCACTATATAACTCCTTGACCAAATTCTCACAAAACTCGAAAAAATTCTGTGAATCTAACTGCGCAGTTAAGTGCCTCATTCAAAACGGCCTCCAGGTTCAGAGGCGACATATATTATATTTAATTATGGAAAAAAATCTGAAAGATAAAATTTGGCTATTTGCCAAGTGGCCAATGTTACAATGTTACATTCAAATGAATATACATAAATGTTAAAATTTTGATTTCCACTACATCATCATAGTTTTTCTGAAAAATAAAGAAAATGTTTCAAAAATTGACTATGCAAAATAAAAAATCAATTACGAAATAAAAAAATCAATTTTCTAAGTTTTCTACACCTCTCCTTAAAATGTTAATATTTTTAGGAAATATTATATTTAAAAATAAAAATACATAGTCAAATAGGCTCAAATAGTTCTGCAGGAAAAAAATTCCAAATCCACAATACTCCTGTTCCTGATAATCATTCCTTCCCATGCAGTTTTGGTTTTCCACTTTCTTTCCCAGTTCCCCCCATGCTTTTTTCCCTTAATTCTGTGGAACAATTCGCAGTCAGTTCATTTTTCTTATCCTTCGCAATGAATCCCATCCCAGAACATTTAGCCGTTCAATTACACTCTCTGTCTTCTAATATTTCCCCGTTACACACGTGGCTATCTTTCCTTGTACCTTCTCCATGGCATTTATTTGCATGGTCTTATCAAAGTCTTATATACCTTTTCCTTTCTGCTCCCATTGAGATTTTACGCCGTCGTCCTCTTGATTTCTCTTAGAAATGACCCTACTGCTCTTTTGGCAGCAGCACTCCGCCGTCGCTTTGCACATATGAGACCCGATGACTCCAGTCCTGATCGTTCCAAATTAATTGATTTAAGTCCTCACATGTCTTTGGATAGCTTGGAGTAATCTTCATATACTCTCTCTCCTCAGACAATAAATTATCTTGGGAAAATGAAGATCTAAAAACTGGTGTTTTATTAAGGAGTTAGGATCGAGAGAAATAAAAATATGCCATTTTTTCATATTTGGGTTACTAACAGAAAAAAATGTCCTCCATCTATATCAGTCAAGAGATTCCCCTCATGTCACACTACTTTTTCCATAAATTGCAGTTGAAATTACATACTATTAATGGATAGATTGGGAGTCACCTCGGAAAACGTTGTTTTCATATTGCAAACATGTCATTAAAAAAAACTGATATTAGGTGGATATTTTTCCGATATATAAAATGGCCCTTAACTTATCTTAGTTTTTAAGATATTATCGTTCTTTTGCAGTTATAGAAGACGAAATTCGTTAGTGAGTTTGAAATGGCGCTGCAGTCGGCAGAGGTTATAGGAACACTGCAATCCGCGGTTAGTTTGAAATACTCGGTTACCTCCAATGAATTTTCACCGAGTTTAATTATAAGTTGTCACCTTTAAAACTTACTTGAATAAGTAAAACTCAACAAGAGTGTCTTGGAAGTTAATTTAATATGTAAATATTGGGTACCGAAGGTGAAGGGTGGATTGCAAGAGCGATTAACGAAGCGCATATTGCTATATTTACATTGCACATGCAGCGCTGGGATTGCATTCAAAAGTTCCAGAAAAAATCTTAGCAGGATTTGAAACGGGTATGACAATTACGAAGGCATGAATCAGGCATATCAATTTCAGTTCTTTCTCGAACTGAAGACGAGGGATACCGTTTCATTCGCCTAAAATAGCCGAGACAAGTTCACCTTAAAACTGTTCTGAACTAAAGATATAAATAAAGTTTTGTTCAGACCCTCGGACAGTGTGTTTGAAAATATTTCAGTTACCGAGAGTAAAAAAGACGTTGTGACTGAAAAAAATTACCAAATGGAGGCTCGAGCCGGTGTACCTACCATTCGCGAGATCACTATCAACCAGTCTACAGACAATGTCGGGAAACGTGGCATTATATTTCCTAATTTTGGCGTGGCCACGACATAGCATAACATTCTTGCATCCGATTTGAGATATTTTTGGCGCATATGATTCTTTATTATGTTTCCGTGAGTATTATTTATACGCGAAAACTATCATTGTTTATATATATCAAGTCAGGCTTCCCAATTTAGGAGGACACGCACAGAAATCGTAAATTATGATGTATAGGTACTTGGGACGTGTTTCATTGTCCTCTTCACGTGGGAAGTTTGTGAGGGAAAATTGCACATTTAGTTCTTATAATGCGAACAATTGACGTTAGATAAATATCAAGCATGGTATCAATGATTTACTGGAATGCTTAAATCATCAATGTTCGCCAAAATACCCAATTGAAAGTAATTTAGAAAATACGAAGTGAGGGTTTTTCCCTTACATCACATCGGCGTTGCCAGATTATTTTGCAAATGAATAAAGAAATAATAAAAGAGATTCTGAAGTGGATCCGAAGGAATATTCTAATTTAATTTTTATTTGTAATATTTACATAATTACTGCCAGTGTCGGCATAATAATAATTCATTTATTCCTGAAGAATAATCACTATTTTGACTCCATTTCCAGGCTGAGAAAAGTATTTAAAACAACTCTTTTCCATGATTACTGTGGATCTTTAGAGAATTATTTTTTCTTTTCGATAGCTTAGGCATGTTTTAAGAGATGGGAGTATATTGTTTAACAGCGTACAAGCGTGTCAAAAGAAGTAAAGTCACTCTTCGGTTTTGACTCACACGGTCGCGAGCCAACCTCCTTATTGACTCGATTGTCTGCTGTGTACACAACCATTTTATATTCGTCCAGGGACTGAAGTGCAATTGTCTGATGATCTCTTTATTAGGGAATGGTTAATTAATGTTGATTAATAACTTGTTGTACAACCTGTATAGCGCCTTTTTGGACTCGAAATGACTACTTATATTAATGACATGAGGTATTGATGTTCATGATTCGAAATTATTTTGTTTTAATCCATACTTTTTATTTAAACTAACAAACCCAGGTTTCAGCAGCTATGTGCTATCATCAAGGCTATGTGGAATTATCTATGTGGAATTAACAAGCCATTATGGCTTGATAATTTCACATAGCTGCTGAAACCTGGGTCGATTAGTTTAAATAAAAAAGTGTGGATTAAAACAAAATAATTTTTAATCATGATTGCTTGTGACTTCCACAAAGTTAAGCTTGATACAATTTCTTACGAGGTACTTTTTCCCTGAAAAATGTTTTCAAGACGCTTTGAAATTCCCTGTATCTTGGTTTCAGAATATGTCTACAGTTTTGTAATGCTGCAAAATGATGTATGAAACTCAGTTTTAACTGTCCAAATTTCTCATCACCCACTGACGCAAAGGTTACTGCTTCTAGGTTGCCCCCGATCCTTCTCGCGAGGAAAGGGTTGCCCTCAAGTCAATATCCTCCTTATTTATGCACACAAATCCATTCTCTTCTCCCTCCCTTCCACTCTCCTGTTCCACGGTCCAAATCGGGGCGCGCGCGGCATTTAGGAGCCGGGCACGCGTCGTTTGTTTGTTGGCTCTTTGGCTCTTTATCTCTCTCCCTTTCTCATACTCCGTCCTGCAACGCCCGCTTCGCGGTCTTAATGCAACCGCCTGTAGGAGAAAGAGACGGGGGTCGCGCATAATATCGCGATCTGAATCGCATCCGCGAGTCCCCATGGATGCCTCTTGATCGACCCTTACCGCATGCATATGCATGAGCGGCTGCTTGAGGTTTTGCGGTGACTTTTCATTCCATTGAGGGGACGCAGGGGGGTGGAGGGTGAACCGTTTGCTTTGGCGTTGGATTTTTGTCGTCATTGCCCCGGAGGCGGTGGGAGTTTTAGAAAGAGGAGGCACGTAGGCCGGGGATGACGAACTATACGTCCAAAACATAGATCAAAGAGAAGGATAGATGAAACCATACAGTGCGATAGTACATGGCCATTAAAAATGCGCAATTGACCAATTAGAATGGATCAGTAGTGCAGTTAATAAACCGGTAACAAAGGTAACAGAGGAATATTCGTGGTATCGTAATTATTTATCCATTTCAAGGCAAAATGGAAATAGTGTACAAAAAACACTGTATAGGCTGTTTTACACGGTACATTTGTTTGTATAAACTCTTCCATGAACTCTTGCATGAGGCAAAATGTATCGTGTAAATCGGCGAATTGTATGAACGCTTGTGCGAATGTCTCAATGCCTGCACGGGAAATAGAATCTGTTCTAATTTCGTTGAGACAAACGTACAATCTCACGTACATTCGTTTGTACAAAATCTTTCATCGTGTAAAACGTCCTTACTAATCATAAAATGTATGGAAAAATTGCGTGAGACAGCCATATTAATCGGATCATTTTTCTCAGAAAAACTGGCTACACATCCACACCCCAACACTCCATCTATCCTCCTGTCTAATCTATGGTTGCGAACAATAGTTATTTTCGAATAACCGGTGGCAGTAGAGATTTCTTTTGGGATCGTATTTATTACTCACTAAATACCTCGAAGCCGCCGAAAAGGTGTGTTGTAGGATATTTAAGGACACCAACCATGAAGAAGGAAGGAGCCAACCAAGTATCACGTGGAATGCATTGGGAAGTGGGGTAGAGGAGGGAGTTTGGGCTCTTCTTACACTGTCTTAATTCACGGGAGGTGTGGGTCCGAGATCGTCTCACATAAGAATTTACAATATGCAATAATTTTTATTTACAATTTTTGTAGTGTTACTCATGAGATCGTACTGGAATTACTTTTCTAATTACAGCCGGACGAAAACTATTAGTCTTTGCATCACTGCAAACATTGCGCACTTTCACTCCTTCACAGTTTTCTCCACGGCAAGTGTACAATCTAAAGCCGGTCGCTAGCATTGCCTCACAGCTCAAATATATCTCCAGTGTCTTGTAAATAATTACATATAACAGCCGAGGTGGAGTAAAACATCGTTCACGGAAACCTTAACCAATGTGCATACAACCAAACATATATGAAAACTTACGTATTTTTTTTTTGTTTTACCAACATCTTTTTGTTTTACCTGGGTGGGATGAGACATGAATGCCTCTACCTCCCACCGAATGCGGGAGTTCGTACGAAATCAAACATTCTCCTTACGGGATAAATGGGGGGGAGGGTTAAAAATTGGCAAAAATCCTCCTTGCCTAAGGTGATTACAGAAATTGTATCAAATTAATGTAATTAAGAAATGTCTCGATTCAATGATGAAGGATGCAGCTAGGGCTAGGAAATCTCCGGCAAATAATTCTGAACACATTTAGGTTGCTTTAGACCAACATTAGTAACACTTTCAGCAAGTTTCATCGAATTCTCTTTAGTTTAGAGAAACCACCAAACCTCCATAAGGATGAATGCAAGCATTTCGCGGGATATTTCATATGGTCTGGTTCGAAAACCAGCTGGTTTGGGCTGATTCAACGGTTAAATCTCTTTGCATTATGGACATTGCAGTCATGTAGTATCTTTGATGTGGATTACTTCAAGCACAGGATCTACCCACTCAGTCGGATAGGACGTGAAACTGTTGACCTTCTGGTCAAGAGTAAGCTAATGCCGCATTATGATGTTCCGCCAACTATTTCCCACTACCATATCACCATCATCGTCATTGAAAATATTGTGAAACATACGTAAAGCAAACCATGAAGGATATCAGAATAAAAACATATGAAGGAACGCTGTAAATTGTATACTCTGTAAATGTAATGAGGTGGAGAGGTAGAACAAACCTACCTCCGAATTAACGACTTCTCACAATGATGTTGATGAGAAATCATCGTTATCAATTCCCTGACGGAAGGCGCAAAGTAGTTGTGTATTCCACTGTCTTGAGTTTAACCTCCAATCATTCCTTGACATGGAACAGATATTGGTGACCAGTGTCCTCGACGAGTTCCGGCGAGGATCAGGCTTGTATTATGGATGGGATGAACTTAGGTAGGAATTATGAAGCTGAAGAAAGAAACAAGTGTATATACGTAGAGGAATACGCAGGTAAACATCTAGAGGACTATTACTCTCTTCAATTTAAAACTACCTTAACTGATAAATTACCCAAGTAATAACAAGCAGGCCCACCACAGCACCAGCCACTTAGAGCTTCTTTGGCGCTCATTATTGCGTCAAAACACAACTCATCTCGGATCGGCGATTATTCTCAAATGTTATTCATTCCATTATTTTTATTACACTAACAGCCACCTAAAGCAGTCTTGAGTTTGCAGATGATGAATAGACCTCACGATAGAAATATTATCTGCGAAATAAGATATTTTCTCGAAGAATCAACTGTCGTGGACCTTAAAGTGGTGGAAGCCGGAAGATTCCGGAGGTCGTCCTTGGATAACATGGTCTAACATACTACGGAAACCCTTCAAGACGCCTTAACTTGGCGAGTGACAGTCGCCAAACAATGGGCAGCCGGGGAAGGAGGCAGCATCCCACCTCCACATGAAATATGAGGAGACTGCATAAACATTACTTGTTACTCAGCAGGCGAAGAAAATATATTAAACTAAACGATGTAGGAGGTACTGCACTGTGGAAGGCAACATGAACCACATTAACCTGAAGCGTAGCTGCTAATCACCTCTTACCTTTTGATTCCCTAAAAACCTCTTCCATTATCAACCTACCCACTATTTGGAATAGCTTGAGTGACTCCAGTTGTTGACTGCCTCCAACTATAGCAGCAGCTCCTACCTTTTTAGAGGATCGATGAGAGTGCAATGTTTCAAGAACCTCATGGAAGCAAATAGACCAGCTAACAATTGTGTTTCATGGGCAACTGGGAATTAAAACATGCAACGACAGCGATAAGAATGCGGTTGAGATATCTTTCATTTCAGCTGCCACATTCTAGTTCCAATTTCATAAAACTATTTTATACATCGGCTTCCATTTTTACTTAGAGCTCTCACATTTACCTCCACATCGCAGGGTAGCATAAAAAGCGGTTTCTTTATTTGGCGTGTCTGATTCATGAGTTTCATCCGATAGAATAATAATTTTCATCTTTGTAACGTGCGTCAATTTTTCTTATATTGAATGCGTCTTATGTATTTGCTTCTTATAGTTACTCAGCCATGATTTATCTAAAAAAGTACTAATACTATCGAGCAAACCCAATTCACATGTATTGCAAAGCATTCGGCAGTAGTTTATCGCAAACGCATGCTGTGCTGAAATTATTCCCGCTGGCAAACTTTTCCAAATCGACGCTCACAATTTATCCAGGCATTGTAGACCAAAATTCAATAATCAATCAAGAAAGTCCTTTTTGTTTCAAACCGTTTCTTCACGAATCCGCTTAGATCCGCTTAGAATCCGCTCTTAAGGTAGAATATATAAATAGGCAATTTGCGGTAGAAGAAAGAAAACAAAATGGAATCACACGAAGTCCACTCACGTATGTACAATGGATATATTCATAACACAATGCATTTCAAATGCCGTGGAACACGAGAATTTTACTAGCTATTCCTTCTTTTCACTTCAACAGTATTTGTCCGCTCATTGATGGCAGCCAATTGCGGTGGCCTCGAGGTATTGAGGTATTTCCCTGACTAGTATTTCCCACTGGTCTACAAAATATTGCTTAGTAATATGCCACTAGTGTTCGCAAAATAATATCTCTATTATCTAAAAAAAAACTTTAACTGTAGTGGATTTTATGGAATTTAGCTAGGCCATCGCTACTCAGCAAACACCAATAGAATCTCATTTTATCTACTCCGTATCTTTGAAAATTATATTTTAAGAACACTAATTCAGCTCGGTGTAATCTAAGAGTCATGGGTGAAAAATAAATGTTTTTTAAATTGTTTTTGTAATGCTTAATTCCTTTTTTCTCCAATTTGTCGCATAAGCACGCGCTGTATTTTAATGGTGACCTCATTCTCCCCTTCCTGAATAGATTCACTCAAAGTTTCGGATCTATAATACTCTACCGCCAGTAATAAGTCTCGAAATTAATGCTCTCCTTATAAGTTCAAGAAAACTCAGTCTCGCAATCAGGAAGGTTTTGTTTTGCTGCCGAAACCTAAAACTGCTTGCTGCTTTGGATCACCCGTGGCCATTTCAATCAGGTGACTATTTATGAAACAGCCAGGGATGCAATTCTGTTTCTAGAATACAATAAATAATGCATTAATCAGAATATCCCAATAAGCTCTCAATTTTTAACTTGATTTTGGAATACCTAAGCCTTCCACCCTTCTGTTTGTTTCTTAGACGCACGTGGAATTTTATCCCCATTTGGTGTTTTTTCACGAGGTTCCACATGCATGCTCACCGATGATAAACTGCACCCTCATTTAGCCGTGACGTCAGCAAGTTTACAATGGTGCCGATACTTAAGACTAAGATATAAAAATCAAAGATATAAAGTATTGGTTCCATGAGTCGATTCTAGAAACGCCGCAGTAGGTAATTATCGCATGCGAAAACACTAACTTTATCGCAAGGTTTCGTCGATTCAGCTGTCTATAGTCATCAAATCTTGTCTGCATGCGATAATTATTGATCGGAAAGTATCGAGGGGTGGCGTGGCATGCGATATTTCTACGCAATTAAAAGGCAGTTTACTATTGTAGCGTGCGATAATTATCATGGAGTTTTGAGAACCGACCCCATGTCTCGATTTTGATTCTACGATATACTATTTTGACGTTGCAGTAGTGAACCCGTGAAGCGCTGAAGACACATAGTTTTCCTTCCTAGTTCCATGCAGCAATAAAAAAAAATATAAATCTAGCATATCCTTGGAGACAGCCAGATCCGTGCAGAAGAATCGCAGTCATTGACGTAACTCAATAGCGCATGACGCTACCGGAAAGGAGTGAAAAAAACCATTCCCATAAGGTGGCTCTACGTTGACTACGTGAGTCAAAACAAATACTTATTTGGTTTTGGTTTGGTTATACAAACACATTTTTATTTATTTGGTTTAAAAAAAACTGCTTGCACTGATGAAATGTGTTACCCATCGAAAACCAAAATTAAGACAGTATATGCAGATTATTCCACGAATATATTTTTAATTACCACATTTGTCCAGCCATAGGAGCCGACTACATCGCCATTTGTATGGAACTACCGCATTTTGCCTTTAATTGCGGCAGTAATTTGTTAATAAATAACTTAAACCTAAATAAAGAAGTAGGAGGTAATATATATTATTCTTATAAACAGTTTTAATGAAAAGCTAATACATGCTTTCTCGATCCAATTGACTTTTTCTGCTGCAGTCTGAGAAATCTCCATAAGAGCCCATGTTAAAATCTCCACTTTCAACGCTAAATTACAATAAAACTAGCCAGAGAAACCCTGAAGCCAGAGCCACCTTAAGTGAAAAACAAAGGACACTGGGGCATAAACTCCACTGAGAAGAAAAGAACAACAAACATTTTACTCACTACTTAAGGAAGAGGTGGAATGGGGAAGAGTGAGATCAAGATGAAAGAAATGTAATAATATGAGGCCGAGGCATCAAAATGTCGTAGTAAATGGATAGTTATCCCTATTAGCTTTCCTAGTTTTACCTAATTTTAACTGATTTTTTTTTCTAACAAAACTTATTTAACAGGTTGGATTGGAAGTTGTGTAATGGGAGTAAAATCATTTAGTTCAATTATCACAGTAGAATTCACCACAACCGATCCTGGATTTTGATAATTGATAATGAAGAATCAAAACCAGGGTCGTTTTAATAAAATCTAGTGTAAATTCGGACAAAGTGATTTCAACTACATTCCATTCAACTACCGAGGAAAATATCATAAAGAAATAAAATCCTAGGAAATATATGGAAATTAGATAGTTTTTACCCCGAAGCCTTGGGCTTTAAAATGTGGCTAAGGAGAGTAGAGTAGAATTATTATCAAAACAATCTGCCTCATAAAATATCGACAGTGAGCTTATCTCCCATTTTTAAGCCAAGCTATTAAGTCCTCAAAGTACAGCTAATTCGCAGATCAGGAATTTCCAGGGTTTAATTACTCAACACGCACAAAAAGAAAACTTTCATCATCATTGTTACGCAAATTTCGTAGCGATCGTTTCTCGGTTATACGTCGGAATAATAGCCAGACGGATTGCCAGAAGTGGCCACAATGTAACTTTGAGCCAACTAAATTCCCTCGTCTTCCACCCCTATGTTCTATATCCGATAGGTTAGCCACTGGGGCATTTTTTCGACTCCAAACCCTAAATTTACTTCATAATCCCCCTGTTAGGTTTAGTTGAGTCGTTTATTAATTGTTGTAACATCCATGGTTGAAGTATCAAGGGATTTCTTTCGTCGGTAAACCCTGTTGGAATGATTCAGGCCTACATCTTGGGGAAAAGGACAATCAACTTAGCTACCAGAAAAAAAGGTATAAACGAGAACGATCGAAAGCCATTCCTCCGGCATTATAAATTCACAGTACATACATAGGTGTACTTGCACTCGCGTAGGTAGTCTCCCATACGTATACTCGAACCCTCCTTTTCTTACCCTTACCAGCCTCGCCGTGAAATACTGCCAATTCATGCATAATTCATCCGTGAACGATTCGAATGTATCCATCCCACCGTGCCGCCGACGCTGGCCGACACTTGATTCCACGGGCACATTAATTATGACCACCTCTTCTCCCCCCCCCCTTCCCAAATCCCCCCGACCCGCTCGCTCTCCTGGTCCGTGGCTATTAAGAAAAGCGTTTTCCGATGAATAGAGAACGCTGACTATTCCTCACCACTCGGATTAACGCCTCAATGGCTCTCACGGCTACAAAACGTGACACGCTACCCCATTCGCGCGCCTCGATTGTCGCCCGCCCTCTCTGCGAGCCGCGCGCGCGGGAAAAAGTACTCTTCGCAACAAAGGTGGACTGTGTGCGCGCCCATTGTTGGGCGAGCTCTCGCCCGGGGGACAAAGGCTGCGCACAATACCGGTGTGCCTTGCGCGGGGCGAGAGGTGGGGGGAGGGGGTGGAAAGGGTGGTAGAGGAGGAGGTGGCTAGCTGGTCGGGGTGGGAATGGCAAGAGGAAAGCCTCCCCCATTCCAAACACCAGACGAGGACCGGCAGGGCCCTTCTGCTCGCGGTCCTCACGGGACCTTGCGTCGACTACCCCTGCATATTCTTCTCGCGCGTGGTAGGCCACTTCCGAATGGGGCGAAGAGTCGTATGCATTTACATACGCATTTGTAAGAAGGCACTAAAATACTCCGGTGGAGCCTGCAAACAAGTTAATACGGACCCGGGTTTCAACTTTTACACAATCATTTTCAAGGTTAGTTATAATACCTAGTTGACAAACGGATCGGTATTGATTGTGGACCATTTTTTTGGGTTAATCTACCAGTGAAGGTTTGCTTGAATGGAAGAGTCAAAAGGGGAGCTAGGATGCATGCTAAGGTGAAGATAGAAATTGCGTAGGTGGATTGGCGCAGACCCCTATCCAGTATATACTGCCTAAAATATTTATTTCTTCACCTCAGCAAACGTCCTACCCCTCTTCCTTCCGATCATTAAACCTATTCTATTTCTTCCCCTTACCCGCTTACCAAACATCCTCCCCCCTATCACGGCGTTCAGCAACCCCCCATAACCTCTTCCAATCACCTACTTTGCCTTCTAATTTCCTCCAAAGGTTTCCTCTCTTCACCCACCATACTCATTTAGATGTTTCACCGCTAGCGTAAAATACTCTGCTAGCGACACCAGAGGTGATTCACGCAATGGAAAATATAGTATGAAAAAGTTATTGTAACGGAGAAGCAACTGCTGTAAGCAGAAAACAACGCCCAAGCGATAACAGGAATTGAGATTTATGAATTAATCACACAGGTGGAATCGAACCCATACCAGTATATGCATGCATAAAATTAGCATTTTCTCAGAATCTTCTATAGATAACGCCATAATTCATAATGCCAAACGTAGTACTCCTTCAGCTACTTTTTCAAATTGTGTTTTGTCAGCCTTGATTTCAAAGAAAAAGATTCTATGAGATATTTAACGACTGAATAAAAGAAATCGAACCATTTACTCTCCTCCGCAAAGCACGCGTTTGGGTCAAGAGCAGGAATTTACGAAACCATTACTGTATTTTTTACTGCCTTTTAGGTGTCGATAATCCTGTCACCAAGCCAACAACAAGAGGATCCTTCCGCTGCAACGAAATGGGAACAGTTATGAGAGCTACTTTTTTTCTCCCAAATGGCCCCGAAAGTCTCCTCGAAAGCAGGTTTTTTAAGTGCTTCCGAAAACTTATGTCTGGGGGAAAAGAGCCTGCTAGCGTTTATATCCATTTTCGCCGGGAGGGTCGAAAAGCTCATCACCCATGAATCCCCGTCAGCCATTCTGCCCGGGCAAAATTCTAACGTGTCTCGAGGAGAAAGGTTCTCGAGGTTCAGCACAACTTTTTGAAGGGGATGGGAACGCAAGGGACCGGAAGGGAAGGAGGATTGTGGGAAGAGCAGGGTAGCCTGGAGGGGGATGAGAGGGGGCAAAGGGTGCAAGACCGGTGCCGATAAAGGGAGTGGGGGAGGGGGGTGGGGTAGATAAAAAAAGATGGAAAGAAATAAGGTCGGCCAGGGTTTCGGAGCCGGGTGACAATGGCGTAATTGAATGGGACCTTTTTTTCTCCACAACCTCGCCCCATTCCCCCTCCCATCTCGACCCTGAACCCAGATATACAACACTCACTCACACTCACAACCTTACCCAGTGAGTGAACGCTTTCATACTACTTCCATTCGCACAGTGTCCGGAGCCAACAAGTGAAAGTACGCATGTCAGAGGCACAATGGACGACCCGGAGGCAATGAATTCGAAAAAAAGCCGCGCGTATGCTCCGCGTTAAATTATCGATGGGGTCACATGCATGAAAGCGAGAGAGTGAAAGAGATTCGGAATGATAATGCCAATAGTACTAAACATGGCTTAAAAGCGGGTAAGTTGGGGGGGTGGGGGAGAGGGGGATGTTAAACGCCTCATTGTGTGCCTTAGTATTCAATCCACACGCAAATTATTTCCTCCCCCTACTCAACCCGCAACAAAACGGCCTAAGATGTCCGCGGTAACGACAGATGTTGCTTAATTTCGTGTTATCGACTCGGGAGGGGGGCATGTCCAATGGACGAGAACATAAGTCAACTGTTTCGTTCCTCACGGAAAGTAGTATTCAAGGCGCAAATCAGGAAATGATCCATTCCTTCGATGCACGAGAAATAATGACGCCATGGGGCACAGCAACGGTTTTTTCCGAGTTTCTGGAGGAATAGATACTCTCAACCATGATATTTATACCCAGGTTGTCACACGATTCCATGTTGCACCTTGATTTCGCTATACCTATTGGTTTTATATTAACGCACGTTAGAATTGTCGCTCTTCGATGAGGAAGCAAAAATACACAGAAACGTTTGGTGCAATGTTCTATTTTGTTCGAACGTATTGAAAATTTCTAGATCGTTTTGTTTCCTTGCTGACACTAAAAGAAGAAAGGTGTGGTTGGTGAACTGTCAAAGGGACAAGTATAAGGATCAAGCTCTCAACAGTTAATGCAGCCGTCATTGGGTCAAGGCCCTTGAAAATCATTTGTGTTCTGCCGGCCCTTCACAGAATCTATCTCTAGTACGCTGAGCGCTGTGACAGGGCATGTTTTTTTTAATTGCACGGTACACCAACTCCACTGATTTCGTGGCTTTGGCCATGATTACCGTAGAGTGGGGGTACTGTCCATCACTTTTAAGATTTTTTGAAAGAGATGGACAAGACAATTTCTCGGGCCTTCATTTTCAAATAAAATTTATTCAAAGAAATAGTTCAATAGATAAAATAAAAGCATAATTAGTTGCAAAGTTTGGGCGAAAATATGTTCTTAAATTTTATTATTTCATTTTAAATATAATTCAAAGTATCCCCTGCAGCGGGTAATTTTGTTTCACATTTTCATTTCCAATTATATTAACCTGATGGAGAAGATGAGCTGAAACAACGATAATTTCTTTCTGCGGAACTCATGGTGTAGTTTAGCGGAGCAAATTATTCGTATTCTGGAGCGGTTCAATAAAATACAGCATTTTGCTCCATCTACTGGCACCTACCACATTCTGATGCATACAATTCTCTATCCAACCCACAGAGGGCTATAAAACGTGAATTTTGCACGTAAAACTTATTTTTTTGAATTGTTGCGAAGCATCCAGGTAGAGATTAAAATACCCCTATCTTATGTATCTAATGGTATATTCGCAAGTTGAGTATGCATTACAGTAATTTTTCTCATATTATGATGTTCGCAAAAGTATGTATTTCAAGTTTTCATCACACAGAATCTCGATAGAATGGAACATAAGTTATCCTATATTTGTAGAACTTGCGGAGTAGCTATCATGTAGCTTTCTCAGGCGAAAGGGAAATTATTCATATTTCTCATTTTCATTTTGTTATCTCTGAATTCAAATTGGCGAAAGTCACGAAACGAGTCAGGACTATAGACAGAGTGAAATAAATGAAAGTGCAACTAAAATCAGTCAGTGCTCAGCAACCAGAGATGATAAGCTTTTGATTATCTGATCCTAAAATAGAAAGAGCTTAAAGATTATTAACGCTATTGTCACCAGCGTTAAACGTGAAGAAATGCACCTCAATTTATGTGAGGGTTGAGCTCTTACAAATGAAATAGCAACGTTAGAAGATCTCCAATAGTTTCGACAAAATAGGTTCCAGTATTATTTGAATATTAAGGACCGGGTCGATGCGGTGGCTAGAGTTCTGACCTCTCATCCTGAGGGCTTGGGTTCGTATACCGGCTAGCCGCGGAGATTTTTCAGAGAAAATTCGATTCCTACTTGGTTGTATTGTGGAGAGCACTTCAATTACGTACAGCGCTCCTTCCGTCTAATGGGACGTTAAACCTTGGTACCCTTGGCACCTAATGGCGTCAATGACCTGAGTTGTCGGTCGTCTCCAGAAAAAACCAATAACTCTTAAATTAAATTCTCTAACGTCTAAACACGTATTGATTGAATTGCTTTTAAAATAATTTAATATTCCAATTTTGTGTGAATGACATTATCATTTCATAAGGATATACAATGATAGATGTCCATGTCAGCCAATCTTTGCTTCCTGTTTGCTTGCTGTTAGACTCTCCTATCCTCTAAACGCCAAAGGCGCGAAAAGAACCATTATATTCAACTAACAAAATACTTTCATTCAAGACAAAATAATTGATTAACTCAATCCATGTGTGGCGTGGAGTATTCAGCACTATATTTTAACTACTTACTTCAAAGATTCATAAATATGCATGTGTGTTTATAAAACATATTTGCTTTACTACCCTTCAAGAGAATTAGGAATTTAATAATATTCAGGGACATACATATCCTAAAGAACATGGTAGATATAAATTGACAAAAAACTTGAATATGAGCTAACGTAAAAATAAATAACGAAAGAACAATGGTAAAAATGACGAATTAAACAACGTAAAAACAACTTCACTACCTATCTTAAAAATGGATGTAATAAAGAAAATATTGAAAATACACGAAAATTATTTCGTGATAAACATAAAATAAAATGGTGCGTCTTCGCACATATGGTCGAAAATGGGTAGAAGGAAAAGGACAAGAACTAGGGGCTAAAATACTATCGAAAAGGAAACTACGGAAGAACCAAGAATCCCCTCATGAAATTATTATCCTTAAAAAGACTTTTTATAAAGTATTCCAGGGGTGAATTAACTAAGTTTCCATCCGTACATAATCTTTTAGAATTGCTTTAATTCGGAAGGAGCTCATTCAGGACCTGACGACGCTAGCTGGAATGCAAGTGAAACGGTTGTCCATAAAATTAGTCAACGCGGGAGAAACCCAAATAAAAGCAATTCATAAAATCACCGGGGAAGCCTCCGTCCCATAATCTTTTAGAGCCAAATCTATGTGTTTCTTCACCTCTGACCTTCTTGGACTCTTTCCTGAGCCATGATACTTTATTTTTTGTCCTTTTTGACGTTTTTTGGAAGTTAGTTGTCTTTTCCCTCTTTTCCATCCGTCCCCCACGTGATATCATCACCCCCGTAAACTCCTCCCCACCAACCCATATCTCCCCTCCACTTACCCACGCTCCGCTAACTCTCACATTCAACCCCCAGCCCAACCCCCAAATAAATCCCAGCGTGCCTCACCCCATTCGAATTCCCATTCCCCGACGGCACCCATCTCCTTTGCCCGCTTAAAAGGCTCACTTCAGGAATACCTTGGCTGGAAATTCGTCGGGGGAGTCCGTCTAGTCCCATTCGTAACCCGTCACCCGTGCACCTCGTGTCTAAAAGTGGTGGATTTCAAGGAAGGGAGCATGCGAGAATCAAAAAAGGGAGGGAAAGTATAAAAAAATAGAAATACATATAGGTATATATACATAATAACATATAAAAAAAACCCCCTCCACTACTCTATGCTGGGTGATGTGTTAAAAATCATGAGCTGGTGTCGTGTAGTTGATTTTCCTCTTTCATTTATTTATTTTTTTGGGAGTTTTAGAGTTTTTTCCGGATTGTGGTTGCGTGTAAATGGGCAGGGGAGTGAAAGGGCAAGAGGGGATCCCCGTTGGTTTACAACCCTAGGGTTAGCTTTTTTGGTTGAAGGGATGGGATGTATCCTTTGGTTCCTTATATACCTATATGGTAGCGTATTTATATAGTATAGGGGCTATGGGGTTGTCAAGTCGAGAGTACAGAGGCTGGGGAGAAGGGGGTGTGTGGCATACACCACCGCCCGATACTCCGCCTTGATCGCTCTCATGAGATCAGATCAAAGGCCCCCAAATGCACTCTGCGGCTGAATGCTACATACATTCATCCGTGCAGCCCCGCCCTTGACGACGCATCCGAACGAAACAGACGAACGTCGCTCACGTGGACCGCGAAAGAATTCGAGGTGAGCTGCGGTTTCTTTCTGAGCGGTTGGGGCGTGGATAATAAACAGATGCAAATCTTCTTTCCTCTCGACGCCACGAAAAAACACGAGTGGAAGAGCACTTTGTTGAACGTGGGTCCTATATATGTGGCTGTTTGTGGTGTCCCTCTTTCAACGGTTCAACGTGACTGGCAATCAAGGTAGTTTTAGCAAGATTTTTCCCTGGTGGCAATAGAGACCACAGGTATTTGAACTTTATTTTTTAATTTAAGAAGTGGCATGAAGTATGAAGTAAACATTGTAACAAAATCTTTGTTTAATATCACTGAAATTTTCAGCAATTAGCTTAATTTCAGTATATGCATATTTAAGGGTTTGACTTGAGTAATTTGTTCCACGCCGCATGCTGGCATCGCCTTCACAACACAAGGTTTTTTTTAACGATTTTTATGTGAATGCGAATGAATATCTAATGGTTCGTTCTCCGTGTCATGTAAGGTTTTGCCGCGACCAATATTTGTGTACTTTTGAGGGCCTCGTGTGCATAAACTATAAGTACTACAGAATATCTAAAACTATGAATAAATAGCCCGTTCTGTCCACTTCCATAAATAGTTTGTCGCGAGCGGAGGGAGAGTTGGAAGGTGACGTCACAACGCTGCGCGTGGGGGGTCTAAATTTGGGCTTATGTGGACACGGCGCGCGCTCAGTTCAGTTGTATCTTAAGAACGAGTTATTCGAGTTTAGTGAACGAGGTGTTTACGGAGAGCTGGGAACGTGAGTTTGACGTTAATAACACAAGAAATATAAAACTAACATTGAAAAGCAGAAAATATTAGTTACTATCTACTAGTTGTTCATAGGTTAGCCATTTTTACTAATGATTTCGATGAATAAATGTTACGTATAGCGTAATTTTCTATCTTTCATTTCAATTTTCTTATTGACAAACAGAACAAAAGAATCTCCCAATAACGAGAGTAACGCATGAAATTTCGACATCACGAAATAAAGATCCGACGGGAGCATCAAGAATACTCCCTGTATTTTTTTATTGCTACTGTAAGTAAAGAAGTTATTTTTTGTAATGCTTGAGGAAGCACGCGAAGTATACGCCGTAAAATTTCTGATGCAATGTATGCATCAAAACGTCCTCATCTTTAAAATAAAGTCTTTCTGGAGGTCATACTTGCTCGGTATGCCATGAAAAGCAGCTTGTATTTTTGGGCAAACACCTCGAAAAATAGTAGGGGATGGAATTTGGTTATTTCCCGGCGTATACTGTTAGTGAAGTCTTTTCCGGTCTTCCACCAGGTCAGGTATTTGGTTTCCGACTTATCGATGGCTGCCTCCACCATCGTCTTCAGGACTATGATTGCAGGACTATTTCTGCCACCTTATACATCCTCCAGCTCGGGTCAAGTGCCTTCTAATTGACGGGCGCCAATTTTACCCCTTTCCGCCTTAATTTTTCGGAGCGCGGGTTTCTACGCCTCGATCAGGGCAGGGCGTAGCCCGTGTCGCAGTTGAAGTTTTCTCGTTTCCATCCGGATTTCTAAGACCTCCTTTGTCAAGCGGGCCCAATAGCCATTCGATAGGCTAAATTGAGGCGGCAAAAAAATTACTACAGTCCTAGTCCTGAAAACGATGGCGGAAGAAGTCATCGAAACGTCGGCTTCCAAACACCTGACCTGGTGGAAGACCCGAGAAGATTTCACTCGCAGTAGTATGGTAGGAGGCTGACATTATCGTATAATTGGAAAGATGAGATCTTTGTCTTTGCGATGAGGCTAAATTCATTAAATTTAATGTGAAATGAAAGATACCTGAAGGAGTAGTATATTTTTTATACCTTAAGTCCGTTCAAAATTGCTTTCGTGTGCTTTACATTGGAGGCAGAAACTCGAAGGAGTGGGCAAAGTAAATATTATTTTTTTATTATAAATCAAATTAAAATGGACTAAGTAAACTTTTCTAATATTTTTTTATGTTATCATGATTTTATTTAGCATCACTCTAATTCTGAAATCGTTTTGCATGGCTTGGATTTCAGCATAACTGAACATAAACTAAAGGCCCTCGTGATGCATGAGTAAAGTGCCCATCCCGCATGAGTAAAATAATATTTACAAGTTGCATTGCATGTGAAATCTCCTTACGCAGAAGTACGATAATTAACAGTATAATTAGTACAACAGCGAAAGACATTACGATAGTGTGATTAACGGCTGGCGCATGCCTGGTGAGGATTCACTCCTGTCATACACCATTGAAGTGGTTGGCTGGGTATCACGTAGATTTAGATTTAAATAGTTGCTCGCATTGCGTTGATAATTACAGCGCAAAAATGGACTCATCAAAATTCAACTCGGCAGCATAAGGTTCGAATACTTATATTCTTCGATTATTCTACACCTACTGTCAGTTCCAAAAGTGGAGATACTCGAGATCGAGTTGCTCTTCTCACTTTTTCTATATAATACATTTTCTTATTTCCGTATTGCTGACGTATTAAGAGGATGCAGCGGTCCAAGTTAAGTTTTGATGAAGCCATTGGCTTCGAAATTAACAGAGGTTCACACTATCCACAACAAATTATGCAATTAACAGTCATTATAAGCAATTTGTATTAAAAAAACAAAATTTTCAAACTGTTAAGAATTAACCAATCCATCTCACTTTAAAATCGTAAGTTACTAAAATGAAAAGAAACAAAATACCAAGCGCTCAAATTTGGGCGATAAAATTTTATGCGCCAAAAATCGTGATCTTTTTCAAATAAAAATTAAGTAAAAGTCCATCAAAGACAATAACAAAATTAATGCACATCAGTAATCATAGATAGTTTTGCGATGAATTTAACTGCATTGAACTCAGTTGCCTCGCTATGAAGAGAGATCATCTCAAACTCGAGTACCTCCAATTTTTTTCAAGACAGTATGTTTACAAATCCGTACAGCACAACAATCCACCGCAAGGGTGTCATATATGAAAACGAAGGAAGGGTGTGGTAAAAAAGGAAAAGAAAGGAAGGAGAGAAATGATTAATGAGATGTGTGCCGGTGGCATCAGTCTCTCGGTCTACTAAGGTTCCAGTCGTTAATCGTGCATGGGAAGAAAGTATTACTAAGCCTATCCGTTCGTCAGCAAATTCATAATATTTTGTTCCTTTGATCATTAGAGGAGAAAACGAACAAGTCAGGTCGATGGGCAGGCGAAGATTAATAGCAGCGCGAATGTGTTTCGACCAATCACCGCACTCACATTCGCTCTGCTCTCCTGTGGGAAAAAATTCCCATTACGAACACTGGTGAAGAGACTGAAACAGTAGAAAAACAGGAATTCGGACGATAAGAATGATCAGGGGCGACACACTTTTGTAAATAATAAGAAATATCGAGGCAAGGTAGCAGACAAACATAAACGATATCGCCAGGTGGTCAAGAGGGCGGAAAAGATAGATGGACGCGAACATCGGTAGAAAGATGGAAGAATCTCCAGTATTGCAAGAGATAACACTCCCCATGGCAGGAGACCGATAGGAAAACCACAAAAAAAATAAAAAGACAGCTGTAAATCCACCTCCCAAGATCAGGACTAATTTCCAGCTGAACGCGATCTATCTAATCTATTTCACGAAGGAGAAGAAATGCTAAAAATTTAATTCAAAGACTTCATTCAATTTTTAATGAAAATATGTTTCAATGATATTTTTAGGGAGACAATATTACAATTAGGTACTAGATGCATAAAATAAGGGCATTCAAATATTTTGGCAAAGTTTCGTGGTGGTTCATATTCTAACTATTTTAGCCTTCGTCGTTTATCTGAGGTAATATTGAGATACTTGTTCAAAAGTATCATCTCCTCTCACAGCCGATGGGATCACATAACAGCGCAGCTCGCGCTTTTGGATTTTGCCCTCAGCTTTATGTCAGTAGCTTCGATGAAAGTAGTGGCTTATCAGTTTAAAATGCTTCGAATTCGGTTCATTTCGATCTTAATGTATATCATTTGAATAAGATCAGTTACATCACCCGAGACGAATTGTACAATCACCCATCTAAATTAAAGCTGAGTCTAACGACGTCCATCCTTTTTATTCGAGTAGGGACCGGTGTTTAAATCGCGGCAGGCCGTTGCCATTTCCTTGTGTAATTAATATTATTATTAATACTACTACGATACTATAATACCAGGAACCCCCATCTAAATACACAATATTTGTCACCCAGATCTAAAGAATGATACTCTCCGAAGAGTTTCAATAGCAACAAGGACAGACAAACTAATCCCATGATAAATATTTGTTAATATATTATCCATCACAACAGTTTCCAGCTCTTCAACCAAGTCATGAATCTAAAATTTTTGTTTTAGGATATTTTTGTCATTATAAGAAAACTCAATGAACAATTTCGATGCCAACATAAAGAAATTAGAGAGGCAGTTAGATGCAGGGATGATTAAATAGTCTCCTTTTCTCAGCATGTACAGTGAAAATATATTTTTTATCTCTAATAAATATATGTTTATATGAAACGTGATACATGAGTGACATCGTCATCTGGCAAATCTTATTGCAAGCAATTATTTCTTATAGTGACATTAAATATTTCTCCATCAAGGGCTATGCTACAAAATATACTTAAGTAAAGACCATACATTAGGCCATACATGGAAGTTACTTCTATGAAAGATGCCTTGCAAGCAGGGCTGGGTAATATTAAAAATACATGTATTTGAAATAAAATGTTTGAATAATTAAAGTATTTTGCATTTGAAATCAATTTCAAAAAGTATTTTGTATTTCAAATACATATTAGAGGTATTTTCAGCATTTAAAAAACCCAAAATACTTCTAAGAAATGCATACTAGAGCCCAAATTTTGTGCTCAGTGCTGCTCAGTTGAACAAAAGTGAATTGATATTAATTTTGGCAGATCGTCATTACAGTCCATTTGCATAAAAAAATATTGACACACTTTGGCAGAAACGGCCTCCCCCACATTGTTACAGTCTGTGTTGGGGCAGAAATCTACATGAAAAGCACTACATCCCTTCAGAATTGAAGCAACTCCAACTGGAGCCTCTTCGGTGTCCTGCATTGCGCCCGTTGTATCAGTGCCTCAAACTAATAGAAATGTGAATCATCCAATAGCATTGTGAATTTAACATCTGAGAGAATCACGACGCAGAATTGTCATCTTCACTGAATACTAAAGAAGAATTTGCCGAATTTCTTTTCTGCACATCAGAACAATTCAGACAACTCTTACAAAAAGGTATGCGTAATGATCATATTTTGTCTACATTTCTTAATTATGGTTGGCCTAACCCATAACATTATGGCACTCCCACCTTGAACAGTAGTTTCTTAAAATCGTCATGTCTTGAGAAATCGCACTTTTCACAAAACATGTGAAACTGAGAATAACGGCGTATTATATACGAATGCTAAACTCTAAAATTGAATTCCACCTCATAGTCTTCTGAAATACAATTTATGGAAACTCCTAATAATTGGTGGTTTGATTGTGCTAAGCGTATTGTACGTGCATGGTTTTCATTCCGTTCATATTTACCAATTTTTTATTCTAAAAAAAACTTTTATTTATTTATTTAATTGTCCCACTCATTAGTGCATAAAAAGGGGGGTCATGACGTAAAGTTGGTTGTAAAATAATTTGGAGGGAGGATAGGAGATTATAAAAATATGGTAAAAGGGGAGAGGGATGAGTAATTGAGCCACGGGGGGTTTGCACCAAGGATCCTACTCATATTTGTAATAGCGCAAGTTACCAAATATGTTCTATTGACATTGAAAATTGCAAAAAATACATTTTTTTTAACTGTGAAGTTATATAATGCCTGATTCACCTTCAAAAATGTACGGAACATAATTTTACGTGCTTCAAGTTTAGGCAGATGCCCAGGCAGCTATTAACATTGATCGCACATGGAGCCAACCGGGAAATCATGGTTGGAGAGAATTGATGCAGGTATTTTGAAGAAACAAAGTAAATGTGATATTTAGATGAGATCAGAGGAGGAGGAGCTAGGCGCAGTAAAGTCATGGCCTCAAGTGGAATTAAGAGCATGTTCGGCGTGAGAGTAGGTTGCGTGTGGTTTTGAACTTCGGGACAATCTTACATTTTATGAGAGAAATTACGAGATTGACTATTTCTGTTGCTGGGTTCCTGCATGTATTTTGAAGATTAACCTTTTTAAGTAGTAATTTCTTTTATATCTGCCTTAATGTACTGAATTTTTTATTTCATAAAATACTTTTTCTTTTGCACTGAAGCTTCATTTTCATTTTTCACCAGGCTGATTTCATATTTGATTAAAAAAGGGCTTAATCGGCAAGTCTCAAGTAGTTCCTCTGAAGACGCTGCAGGATGTCCTACCAAGGTGAAGCATTTCATCATCATGTTGAATCACGTGAATTAAATCTACTAACTTCTTCTTCTTCTTCGAATAACCCATTTGAGGGTGCGATAAATCACTTCTGGATACGCCTTTTTTGATTTAATTTTCTTTCTGTCCATATTTCCTTCATCCTTTGAGAGTGCCTTTCCTTTTGTTCTTGCGTCCATTTTCTTCCATCCCTCGATTTTTTTCTTTCTGGAAATTTTGCTGAGTGAATTACTTCTCTAAAAAGAGTTCGGTCATCTATTGTGTCAATCTTTATTCCCAAGTTTTCCTTGTAAGAGATTCTACCCCAGGGAGTAACCAATCCCCCATTTCCAAGGAAATGAAAAGTAGGCATTCGGATTCTGGGGGCCTACAACGCGGTGCAAAAGACATGCCTGGTTCTAGACAAACAAATAAAATCTACTAACTGCTTATTTAAACTGAAATGTTTTAGATAGAGATGGTTCCATATTCATCAATATTATTTTACTCATAAACCCGTTTTTCCTTTTAAGTATATATTGTAGAGTTATTATTTCTATAGGTTTCACTGCAAAATCCTTTACATTTTTATTCTGATTGAAATGTATTTTAGTATTTTGAGTTAAGTACTTATATTTTGTATTTAAAATACACCCTGCAAATGCATTTCGTATTTAAAATACTTTTTTTAAACCAAATTTTGCATTTCAAATAAAATTTTTAGAGTATTTTTCCCAGCCCTGCTTGCAAGTCATCTGCAAATAGCACTTCGATATGTAGGTACACAACGGTCGGTTAGCTATTGACCACACTTCGAAATTATATGGAAAATTGATTCATTGGGCGTTCAATGATAACATTGTTTGACTGTAGCCCTCCATCCTTTTAATCATATGTCCCTTACTCCCTGGAAGTTCTTCTAATGTAATTTCCCATTTATTTGGTCAATGTTTTTATCACTTGGCCTTCATATTGAGACTCTACCCTCTATTTTTCCTTCAATTAAATTCCTCTCAAACCCATTGTGCCTCAATAGTGTTCCCAATCCATATGGGTCTTTCATTCAATATTATTTTCCTTGTGGTCCTTTTCTCTTCTACTCTTCTGGATACTTCTCCATTTCTCATTTTATTCTTCCATTCGATTTTCATCATCCTTCTGCAACATAAGATTTAAAAAACTTCTAATATTTTCTGGTCTGCTTCTGGAAAATAGACTGCCTTCTATTTTGCCTGCAAGTATCATCTCTTTTAATCTCGCCCATAAAGACTATTCTCTTTTCCCCTTCCCGTTTACCCAACATTCTCCCCTTTATTACGGCCTTCGCTCCTCATTACCCGATCCAACTGCCTACTTTGCCTTATCCTAACCTCATCTATTATTTTCCTCTCCTCACCCACGATGAGGAAATACTCGTTCACTTACTCGTTCGTCATCCAAAAGAATAAAGATATATGGATAAATACCTCAAGTTGTACTGCCCACTTGTTTTTGGGCAGTACGACTTGTGTAACAAACAAGTATGCAGTACAACTTGTGGTTTTTAACCGATAGATAAGGTAATGTTCCACCACTTTTCACCTGGTACAGTTGAGAATAAAGATAGGTTTAAGTTACAAGATTGCCCGTAGATCTCAAGGAGTGGTGTACAAACGCGCTGATTGCTGATATAAGGCAATTTCACATATTTCCATATTCATTGTTTACTTCCGACAATCTTTTTTTCGTATAAGCTGGAAGTAACGTGTAAGTAGAACAATTTTGTGCAAGCAGAAATATAACATGACACGTCGCTACACTCGTCACCTGCATAGACGTTGACTTTCATGAGTAAAGGCGGCTTGAAAGCTCGATGAAATAAGCGTTTATGCGAGATTGATTGCGACTTGCTAATGCCCTTCACAATTATCACTCTCATTATTTCAAGGAGAGTAATTAAATATTTAATGATATGCATTCAACCTCGCTCTTCAAACAATAATTAATTATATTAAATACTTTTTAAGTTATATATAAGTAAGATCACTTTGTAAACTATATACTTTTGGATATCATACCCGTTTACACTCGAAGAATTGCGAGGAAATTAAAATGTGCTTATTGAACTTTTGGCAAGCTGCTGATATTCATTTGCACTCAATGGCGTTTCCAACTTAAGCACTGATATCTGAAATGAGTCATTTATAACATTTTCAATTTTAAAGTCAATTTAGGATCATTTCCAAAGGCATCATATAGCTTTACTTGAAGCACAACTGAATAGAACGGCGAGGGAAATATTGAGAGTGCATCCTGAATTCTGCCATATTTATTACAATGGAGTATTAATAAAAAAGTGTACACTCTGCATCAAAAATTGCGCTCGATCAATCGTAAAATCAAGCTCAATCGCATGATCATAATTCATCGCATTTCTACCTGGTATTTATGAGCACTGCGACGTTTCCTGAAAGATAAAAACAATTCGAAACATTTCTTTTGTACCAGGTCATAAAACGGGAGCGATGCGGAGCTCAATAAATGCAATACTTAAAAATATCGAGAACTTACTTTTTAATAACATTTGTTAACACCATTGAGTTACGGGTGGCCACCACTCGAAAAAAAAGCCCTATAGACTTCAGTTTCCTCTAGTGGCGCGAAAATAGTTACAGCTTTTCATAAATGTGAATGGTTTTCAGTGGATAGAGGGGAGGTTTTTTTCGTCGTTAAAATGTCGACAGAAGCTGGAGAAAATATCCTACACATATTATCCCCCTTTTCAAGAGGATAAGAAACACGTATGGCAGAAAACATATAAAACAGCGATATTCGTTAGCCGATACCACAGGAAAGAGAGGAAATCGGGGAGATATGAAGGGCAAAATGGTAAAGAGATATACCTATATACATGAAAGAGAAAATACGATATTGTGCATCAGCCAGTATCCCAGGAAAGAGTGGGAATGGAAGATAAATACAATTGATACAATCATAGAGAAATGGTAAGAGAAAGGAACACATAAAAGGACGAACACAGGGTTTGGTGGGGAAGACGAAAATGAGTCGAATTCAAACAGAAAAAATGTCATCTGACCTGGGATTAAATATAAGTATATGTATATATCTGAGATCACTAGTTAATCTTGTTTCTTCTTGTATCTTGTTTCCCACCACACACGTACATCTACATACGCGCATACAAAATGGAAAAGGGGGATTTTGTGTGCAATTTACTGCAATAAGAGTCAAGGGTGGGAGAGAGAAGGAAAATAAACGAGAATTTGATTGCATCCAAATTCAGCGTCGCCGCCATTGGTTGGCGCTATTTTCGTGTCTACCCGCCTGCCGCGCGTGCCGCACGCGCTGTAGGACCCCCGCATGAATTGAGCGGGGCAAGTCAAGTGGGAGAAGTCCCCACTCTCCCGCCCGCCATGCACTCAACCCTCCCCCACATCCAATGAGCACCATCGTGCGCAACGTTGAAGAGTAATCGAGGTTGGCGAGGATATTAAGGCAAATTGGAGCCGCCGTTCCCCGTGTTTTTGTATGCACCCTTCCCACCCCAAACCTCTAATTTAAAAAAAAATTCCCCCCGCCATTCTTCCCTCCTTCCTATCCCTCGCCTTCACTAGGCAAATAATCACATCGCCGGACGATCTAATTTCGTGGACGTTGACGGTGCCGTCAACGAACAATGAGAGAACCTTGCCAAAGTCCAAATCTTTCCGGTCTCACTACCTTAACGGCAGCACATCAGAGGATAGATATTTTTTAAATGTTTATCAAATTTCATTTCTAGATTGTCCATATAATTTTAAACTTTACAATGAAACATGAACAACTTTCTTGAAGCACTATTTATCGATTTTCTTAGCGGGTTCTTTATATTTTATTTTAAGAGGAGAGACAAATATATTGGACACCATTTGCAACACAACAGCGTAATGAAAACAATACTGGAGGGAAAAACAATGGAAATAAATACAGAAGATGACCAAGAATGGAATACACTAAGCAAATAATGAAAGGCGTCAAAGTCAATAATTACGTAGGAATGAAGTGGATGGCAGAGAGGAGAGTGGAATGGAGAGATGCTACAGACCAATGTTCGGATTGATGATTACTGATGTTAGGAAAATAAACTGTTACTTCGCAACCTTTTATTATTCCGTTTGCAAAAGCTGTAAGTAATTTACGCTGATACTCTCGTCAATCGTAATGCAGTCCTCCTTGACAGGAAGACGACGAAAAACTGAACGCCATTGTCAGTTAACGTCACGTCAGAAGACGACGATCGTATTCCCGCTCTAAATCGATCACCATTCATGAGGCGTGTATACGAGCACGATGTGATGGACTCTCGGATGACAAATCGGACGTGGATTAATCTCCATGGAGGGTCGTCAAGATCAGGTTGCATGCACGAACCAGCAGGTGAGAAATTGTGGCGCGGATGGATGGAAGTTGTATACACTAACATACCAGTTTTTCTTGAAAACGGGGGTTCGCTCTTCGATTCTCGTCTGCAGCACACCCTTCAGAGGAGTTTTTAAAAATTAATCTCTTCTTGATGTTACATCGGAGGATCGATTAATGAGAGAGAAAGATGAAGAGAATAGGATACAAGGGGCGGGAGGTGGCTTGGTTCGAGTTGATTACAGAGCGGCTTTCCAAGCCAACGTTCAGCAAGACTTATCGGATACATTAGATGAGAAAAAACGCTTACCGAAATCACATCCAAACCTAATATAGAATATATATTTTGCATATATAGACAATAGACTGGGATTGAAGAACTCCAGCTTCAATTGTAATCAATGGCTTCGAGACAAAGGTCCGTGATTCAACCTCGGTCCAAGCAGATTTGTTTCTCATATCATTTTCTACGTATTTCGTCATTCAGCACGGCAGGATGGAAAATCATCATAAGTATAATAATTTACAGCCTCTTTTAAAATGTTTTGTTATGTACATCTCACATTTTATGAGAAAAAATTATCTTATCTTATCTATCTATCTTATCTTATCTCAGGGGATGGCGCAGGAGAGGTAAAAAAATGAATGCATCATATTCTTTCTCACTATCCAAATGTTTTTTCCATTCAATTGCAATGATTGCTGCGCATAAAAGCAGAGTAAGACTTGGTATTCACAATTTCTCTTTACAAGCAGTGTTTAGTAGAAAAGTGACGCATCGCTTGATTTTTCAACAAGTTGATGAATTAAATTAAACATAAAATATGGCAATACAGCAAATAAGCTCCATTTGTGATGTGATTGAGGCTTCGATAGAGGTTGGTTCTTCCGTTTACCGGGTTTTCCGCTGCGTCGTTCCACATTGTGGACAATATTTCCACGTCCAATTGGAAGGACGTGAGCGTCGCCATGCAACTGCGTACTTTGCCAAAAAAATAGGACACTGGTTTCTACTTAACGAAAGACCCGTCATTGTATTCAAAAGCAATCTTGAAGTATCATGTGCATTTATGGTTACTTTCTTTGGGGCCCGACGCTTCCTATCTTCCACCAAGCCATATTCCACGACGGAACCGTGAATTCTTAGGAACCTTTAAACGCTGAAGGAGACGGTACTCTTTAGTAATGATCCAGCGGTAATTTAACCATCATAGCCTTTTGTTGACGCTCTCGACACCGAATTCATCGCAGCACACAACTTTGGAAGGGACGAAGAGAGCACAGAAGATTGATGACAAGGAGCTGAAAACCCTTTTAGCTCAAAATTAATAATAACGTCTTCTCCAAGGCACGGCGGCAAAGCGAGATTATTGTTCGAAGCTCAGGCGACAGAGGAAGCACAATTACCCATCCTCCCTCATCCCACACCCTGTAAAGCGCCATGCAAGTTGTTAAGAGGATTATTACAGAGCCCCGTGTTGTTCCCCTCATTTTTTTTACATCTGCGAAGGGATCCATTCTGTCGGAACATTGTTTCTGAGTTCCTTCGGGAGCGGCGAGACGGGATGGGAGAACAGTGGATGGGAGACAGGATTCAGGGTACGAGGGGTACGTAAGAGGGATAATAGGGATATAAAGAATGGAGTGGGGAGGTTGGTGGTGGGTTAGGGGATGGAAGGATAGGTAAGACACGGCATTGGCGAGAGAAAGGGGAAGAAGATGGCTTCCTTCACAAAATCGCTTTTTACGTTCAAAGGCCGTGAAAGCTTTTTGTTCCACTTTGTGCTGGGAGAGGTGATTCACCGGCGGAGGGTGGGGCTATCTCACGTAAGGAAAGGAAAATGATCGGTATTCATACTTCGCTAGGGTAAAGACGATGCATTACAATTCATATTATGTGTTTTCAATTCCCTCAATCGAAGGCATTTTATGATAAGTAGTGCTCTACCAGGAATGAGAAGAGTTCTATTGACCGCATCCATTTTTCATCACTAACTTCTCTTCCTCACTTCAGATATATCATTTAGTCCACCATATTTAATATATCTCTCCATCCCGTCCAATATGCCTCTCCTTTTCCTTAATCTTTCTCTTTTTCCTTGAAAACGTTTTGTAGCTAGAGAATAAAAAAATGAAATATATCCTCCAAACCATATTTACCTCAGAGTAGGTACTACCATGTATTCATTATTCTAAACGTGGTTTGCGGTAGAATCCCACACAGTAAATTATCCCTTTTACTCCAAATACGGTCATATCACCTTGATTCATTGAGGTGTAAGCACTAGGCAAAATGTATTATCATTTTAGGTGTTGCAGCGACGGTGAATTGAAAAACTCATAGCGGCATTTTCATGGCAACATCTAATTCGTAAGATTTCCAAGGGAATGATAGCGTCTGGTGATTCAAATGTCCAATTTAAAGCAATCAGCATAGAAGCCATGGAAACAACTGCTTGGATAATATTTTATTCCATCAATGATAAAAACGGGTAATTTAAGTATTTATTCTATTCTCGCCAAGTAGGTAAGATTAATCACAACTAATACGCCTTTATTATCCTCCTTCATAATCTTATTAATAAATCCCATTATTGCAATTACCATCCTTATTCCTTGCCTTTATTTGCTTCGGCAAATAGCTGCAGGTAGACCCATCATAACAGTCCCGACATTTTATTTTCTTCCATTCTCCGCAATCGTTCCGAACGCTAAATGATGACTAGATTCACCTTGGAATAGTAAATTTTAAATGATCCGGGTATCTCAAACGAAAACAAAATCACTTTGAGTAATCACTTCAATGCCTTGGAGCACGTAGGAAACAGAAAACCCAATTACACATAACTACTCCACATTTTCACAAGAGTTTGGCAGCCTCAAACACCACGAGTCCCAGTCCCCCAGAAGGTAGTGTGTTCCCCCACGCCCTTTGACAACCATTCCCCCATCCCCTCGACACTTCTACTCTATGAAAAAGCCATCCCCTTTTCTTCTCGACGCGGGCCAGAAAAAAGGGGAAAGAAAGAAAGAAACCCTTGCGAAAGGATTTGAGCGAGTCGAGAGGCTGATTGCAGAAAAAGGGGGGAAGGACGAGGTAGGTAATTGAAAGGATGACGAGAATAAGAGGGAGATAAGGAAAAGGAGTGAGATAGAGGGAGAGAGACTGCAGACGCCTTTGATGAAAAGGATTCTGAAAATATTCACGGGGCTCCATGGAACCACACGACGCAAAGGAGGAATGCCTTTTTGAAAAGAAAAAATAAAAGGATGAAGGGGAATAAAGAGGGATATGGAGCCATTCAATTATAATATCGAGACGTAGAGAATGGAGGTTTTGGAAGTAGAGGAGCGCATAAGGCATTTAGGAGGTGGAGAAGGGAAGGATGGCGTTAAAGGGATGAGTGTATGTGTAATTTATTTATTCAATCTTGCCTTCTACGAACCCGCTCTGCACAACAGCACCGCAGATACAGTGCGGCGTCGGTATAACACGTATATTCCTGCGGATAACATAAAAAAATCATGTGTTACAACATTCTTTGGACTTTCTTTTTTTAATTCACGGGTTTTTTCGCTCTGTGACGCAAGTGAAAAGATACTTGTGGGAGGAACGCAATGCACTGTGGGGACGGGGGGGGGGGGAGATTTATATAAAACCAGAGCGGGTGCACTGGGGAGACGGAGGTAAAAAAAAAAGGTTGGGGGCGGAACTGGTTGATGCGTTCTCGCGTTCACGCGCCTTTGTTCCTGTTGTTTTTCGTCGTAATTTTTTCACGCAGGAGTCGCTGCCTGCTTGCGTTATCCCTCTTTTGTGCCCCGACATTAAACTTCCAGCGTCGCCTCTTTCGAGGTGACGACACAAGGTGGCGAACGAGACACCTCCGTCGAATGGAGCCCTACCCAACGTCAAATGAAACTCTTCGCTCCGGCAAATGCAGCCCGTTGAAACGTTTTTCGATCCCTCAGCTCCAAGGGCACGCGTCTTCTTATGTTAATGCAAGCGACACGACATGCACGCTCGCGAAGTCGGGGAAGTGAACCGAGCGAGAGAGAGAGGAGATTGAAACAAAACAAAAACGATGCGAAGAACTTAAAACGGCGCGATTAAAGATACAAGGAGAATTCAAAGGGATGAACAGCGGCGAGGAAAGACAGACAGGGAGGTCGCTGTTGTTCTTGAGGCGCCGGAAGGTTTACCGCGTTGGCGCGTGCGGTTCCCGATGCTCCTTTGTCGGTTAATTTCTTTTAATTAATCGTTGCGGGGGAAAGAATGTGACATGGGTCGGGGGAGGAGGGACTGAATATCTGATTGTGTACATACATACAGCAGCCAGAATATTCCTATACAAAAAAGGTGGAGATTGAGAGTGGGGGCGAGATCGCTATAAGCTTAATTTGCTGAAGTCATCATCCCAAAAGGTTTAACGAGATATTAATTCAAAGACTCTTGGAGAGAGAACGGCGTTTTAAAATTCATGAAATTCAAACGCAGACTTTTGTCCCGGCGACCCCAGCAAAGATAACACCCTCCCACTCCACCCACATCTGAGGGAATCTGAGGAATTAAGATGAGCTCTCAAAAGACCTAACGTTTTTCCCCTCCTTTACCCATTCACTGATCTGCGGTATTAATCGCACCGCTATGAATAACATTACACTGCTTTTGTCCTACACAACTCGACTTTTCATAAAACATTCAGGGCAATTAATCGCCGAATTACTAGGTTTCTTAAGTTACAAATTCTTCATATTACGACAAAGATGAAGAGCAAAAAACCGGTTTGTTTGAGGTGTGAGTTTCTCACCAAATTACTCCTATCTCATGCTTTCGTATTCCACTTCGTGCATGCATAAATGTTTCATGTACCATGTTATACATATAATAAGTCACAGGACTGAGTATAGCGAGAGAGGGATATTCAGGGGATTAGGGTTACCAACTGTAAGGTCTTCTCGACCCGGAAATTTTGGTCTGCAACCCGGAGAATCTGAATACTCAGCTTTGTTTCCATTTATATGAAGTGTAAACTGTTACACACTGCACTGTGTATACGTAGTAAAAAATTAATAAAGATATTAATTTAAAGGATGTATATTTAAATAGTATAAAATGTGTATGTATTTGTGTTATAAATGATGTATTCATACCACGTACGGACTCTAGACACGTTAAGTTGAATAACCTTATGTTTGTTTTTATTATATGTGTAATTTTGATCTCTTTTTGGGATCTAAGAATACAAGTATGTATCACTTTATGTACCGAAGGGTTCTTTCTCGAACAGAGGAAAATGTAGTTGGAATTTTTTTTCTAAATAATGAACTCCATTTTTTCCTGTTAAAAGGCTTAGGCCTTATAAGTCACAAAAATGGACTATTTAAAACTAGATCTCTAATTTTTTGTTCAATAAAAAAGCAAAAAATATTGGATTTATTTATTTAAATAAACACTTTCTGTAAGAAACCAGTACAGCCGATGAAATATATGCATAAGTGAAATATTCAGCACCTGAAACTTGCCGGGAGAAATTGATCTGAAACCCTCAGCCCGGAGAAACATCGCTCCAACCGAAATATCCGGGTCAAATACACCATCAGGCAACCCTATTGGGAATACTGCATTTGCACGAGACTGTTTGATACTCCATAACGGCGCCGGCCTCAGTGGCGGTGGGTTAGAGCCCTTGCCCGCCACCTCTAAGTTTGCGGGAGTCCCGCCTGAATGGAATTTTCACTACCGAAGGCTTGGTTATTTGTGTCTGTTCACTGGAGGGAGGAGGGGCATGGGGGGTGGGAGAGGAATCATTCATGTCTCATTCCACCAAGATAAATTAAAGAAATGTGAAATGCTAAACAGCTGCTATAACCTAGTGAAGGCTGTACTGGGTTTCCATCACGAATGCCTCGGTTTGAACCCTAGCAGCGGTGGAGATTTGTCAGGAGAATCCTGATTCATACTTGGCTACCATGCGGAGAGAATTGAAACTGTAGTGCCCCGTCCTTCGGATAGAACTTTAGATTACCAACATTTGGAGTCTTTCGTTAAGTAAAGGGAAATTCCGGTGCAAGGTTTCTCTCCACCTTCCCTCAATTCCACAAATAATCCTTTCTTTACCACTTTTCCCATCAATTTTTAACGGCGCAAATCACTTCAGTTGTCCGTGGCGTCCCAGGATAATCAAACAACCAATCATTTTACACATGAGATTACTCATTAAAAGGATAAAGAAATACTTCTTAAGTTTCCGAACGTAATATTTCTTGACATGACTGTTTTAGATGCATTCGCATCATCAAGTTCCTCTCTGCAACCTTTGACACCGTGAATGTCTCAAAATCAGCCAGGTTCAATAATTAATAGCGTGGAAAATGGCGATGCAGTTCTTTATCCTTCTGATCAAGGTTCTATATAGCGGTTAACGGCGCATACCGGTTTCTCTCCTGCATGACGGGTACCGGATATCGGGTGATAGGTATATCGAACGATTCGTTCCCACGGGTTTGGAGAAGAGGAGAAGGGATTCCAGGTGTGACGACTAATGAGTAATGGGAAAAAATTCCCTCTTACTGTTTCAGTTCGAGGACTTTCTTGCTATTGTGCTCAATGTCCGGCCTCATTGGCGGCGGGGTAACGTCCTCACCTGCTAACCCGAAGGTCGCGGGTTCGAGTCCCGCCTGGGTGGATGTTCTCCACTCAGGGCATGGGTGTTGATGTGTGACATACGAGTTAAATGTAAGAAAGGAATGCACTGTCATAATTTCGCTCGAAAATAAAGTCGATTATTATTATTATTAATGGCCTATTCAGTAACAATAAATTAAGAAAAATGCTCACCTAAAATACCCGGAGTTCATCTGACCATCGCGTGAATCGTCTGATAACCTATGCATCGGGCGATACGCTCCAAAGCGGTATATATAACCGCAACTCATAGCCGGTTGCGGTTCTCAAACGGTACCGGTTTACCGGCGTTTATCGGCCGCGAGAGCTGGTATTTAGAAGCTAGCTTGTAATAAATAATGTGTCAATTCCATGAAGTTAGGTCGTCAAAAATTGCTTCTATACGGATGAGAATCATGGACAGAGAAGTCCACTGACGGTAGGCAGGAGCTATTGAGTGTACGTCGGTGAGCCGTGTGGGACGAGGGAGGATATAAAATTCCGGGAAGGACAGGAGAGGACTTCTTATATGCACACACACACTGGGCTCGTTAGCGACGTGGTGACAACGGCTTCCGAGCGCGAGGACTGGATGGATGGAGAGGCGAGGAATCCGAAGAGGTTAGGACGATGCAAGGAAGAAGCGAAGAAAGAAGAGAAAATACGATGTCTTGAGGCGGAATATTCCACAGCTGATGAGGCGAAATTCAAGTGGAAATTTGATGATACTGGCCATCCACTAAGTCAATCACAGCTTTATCTTCCTACACAGCTTTATCACCCTAACAAAGCAGACTGATTGACTGCTGTAGAAGCAGGAAAGCAAAATCAAACGTAACATGGCATTTTATTGTTAATAAAGACTACTAGGGTTTGCCACCGGATCAGGTAAACGGCTGCTACCATGGTTTCGATGGTAGAGTCGGCCGTCAATACGTTGAAAGAAGACATCTATCTGACCCGGCGGAAAACCTGAGAAGAAATCATCAGTATCGTTTGCCGAGAAAAGACCAAATCCTTCATAGCATTGTATTATCATCATTCTACGGGTTGGGATAGTTATCTGATTGTATTCACTCATATTATTCCCTTTAGGTAGTTCGAGCAAGCTTTTTCCTTTGTTACAACATATTCTTTATTCAAATGTAATTTTGAAATTTAAGCAACTGTAAGAAGTATGAAGTAAATATTTTATCATTAATGCAGAGACTACTATGCTTTAAATTGCTAAAACTCTCACTAATTAACTAAATATACTTGCAAAATATTTAACTAAATTTTTCCAAGCCGCACGCTGAAAAAGCCTCAGCCGAAGATGTTTTTGCGATTCTGCAAGCATTACTGCGGTAAGTAATTGATATATTCTTAAACTATAGTTGATAAGGCATTAAAATTAAGGCTGTTTCTGAGGATCTATACGTTAAAAACTCCTCAATTTTTAAAATAAAGTTTCTCTGAAATTGCTTATCCGTACCATTACCTAAGGAAAATAGCAGGTATTCTTGAAAAATATCTCAAAAATGAAATTAGTAAGTGGCTGCATTTTCGTTATAATTGGAGATATAAGATCTTTTCCTTTACGATGAGGCCAAAATCATCGAATTTTATATGATGTGATATCTCGCTCAAACTACCTTAAACCCATCTTTCCTTGAGGACTTCCCATATTTATATTTCCAACCCCTCTTCATTCTGTCCTACACGCCTTCAACTCATGCTTCCACGCTTCCCTAGTATTCATACATCAAAATACCGACGGTGTTCCACAAACCTTTATTTCTTTAAATTATTTTTTCCAACCTCCTTTTCTGAGTCATTTTTTCGACCAGCAATTTTTATACTTTCCTTCATTTTTCTCAAACAAAGCACGTCCTCGTTTGTCTTTCTTATTGTCCATCAAACATTCAACATTCTTCTACAACTACATACCCGCATCTCAAATGCCTCCAACGTACATATAATCTACGTACATCTTCTCTCCCCCGAGTCCAAGGTTGCAATTCCATTCAATGCCATCTGCAAATTCCTAATTTCACTACGCTACACTCATAACTTCTCCTGATCCAAAGTAAGGGAATCGAAAAAAGATAAATAAAATACGAATTTCTGAGGAATAAGCCTTTAGTAGTGGCATTGAGGACGACGTGCCGTTTCAATGGTGGCCGCAAATTGTATGCAGGACAAACCATTGTAAACATAAGACCGATCCAGCGCCTTCTTCGTACCAGAAGTTATCTTATGATTACCAACCAAGCCTCTGTAACATTCTAAACTTCTTTCGGGGTGCCATTTCGCCCAGTTTAAACCAATGTTCTAAATATTTAGAGCGCTAAAGAGGTAAAAATTCGATATATTAAGCAATTTTTCCACTATGAGCAGACTTCATCGATAAAATTTGACTTTTATTAAGGCGAAATTCAACCTAATCACATCTAACCCGTGTCCGAAATGAAAGGCAGATGTGCGTAAGGGGCAAGTACGCCCTTCTGCCCCCTTCGGAAGGGTATTTCTCAAGCCACGAATCAACGCTAGAGCCATCTTTGGTGAAAACATTTACCAAGACCAAATGAAGTTCGAAAACGTTCTTTCGAAGTAGTTAACTTTTGCATAACTTTCCCATTTAGTTATTTGCTGTTTACACATCAATGCAAATGAATACACTAATTAATCATGTTTAAATTTAGGGTATTCATTGCTGTTATTATAATCATTATTAATATTCTAATATCACTGTTTGACTCAATACTTGACGTCGTTTTATCTTCTCTTTTCTCCCGTTGTCCGAGTTTTGCCGCACAAGGCAAATTTATTTTATATAATAATTTTATATCGTTTGAATTAATTGCTGTGTGTAGTTTTAGACTGAATTTATTCCGTGCTTTAGTATTTTTCCAAGATATACGCAGTGGTCTTTAGCGGAATAATTATATCAATGAGAGTTACTTCCACATTTGTAAACTTTTATTTCTTTTCTCGTCCCGTCAGCTTCTTGATGACTTGTAAAAAGATATATTATCTATAGCATAAAATTAAATTCTGTATTTTCTTTAAGCATTGCAAGACGTTCTGGTACATGTATACACCTCAAAGAACACATACCGTAAACACATACATAGGTAGGTATTGTGATTATTACTATGTGCGGTGGGTGCGTTGCCATTTTGGACACGGCTTTACTCTTGGCAGTGCGCTTGTACCGAAAGAAAATCAGCCGTCAAATTTCCCGCGGTTACATTCTTTAACGAAATATGTGTTCTACTTCTCAGGTAGAAGTATCACTAAAGTAACCAAACCTTTATGTATAGGATTTGATACTTGACCAGGAATAGAATATAAGTCTTTGGGAGAAGAATATAAGAATCTTCTTACTTAGTCATGAGTTTTTTACACTTAAAACTTACACTATAGGTAGATGAATGCTTACATTAGGGAGTTGGGGAAACGCACAAGATGACAAACTCTCACTCTAAAGTTGTCTCCAGTGCAAAACTCACATAGGTATTTCGCTTAAATTTTGCATCATTCAAAGGTATTAATAGATACACGCTGTAGTATGGAAGAAGAAAAAAACATTAAACGTCAAGAAAACGAGGTAATTAACTGTGAAAAACTACGACGTTTCGTTGAGCAACTAATTTTTTGCGGCAATGTCAGCAGGAGGCGTTTATCGTGAGCTGGACTTACCATATAGATTTTAATTGATTATTTCCCATCGCATGTGACTACGGATATACACAGAAATAATAGTGCATCTGTAGCGATGACCGACCGACTAGCACCATGCAATTGTCCCTATGTTCAATGAATTCTCGAACTGAGACAACAATCTTCACAGCGGATGGCCATCTCTGCCACGTAAAAAAGTTAAGAAAATGAGTATTGTAGTACTTACCATTCGGATGACAAGCAGCCGCTTGGTCTGTGTTTGAAAGTTCTAAGCTGACGCCAATCCACGATGTTCAAAGCCATATTTAATATTTACAACCAAAGCTGGAATTTGTGAATCAAGTGAACTCCAACCAGGATATAGTCCTTAGGGAGAAAGGAGAAAAAAATGTTATCCTGTAATTCAACTGGAAGGGTAGAATAGATATGTTTTGGAGGAATTCCATGAAGAAAATAATGTTTAAGTCGTGTAGAATGCAATGGAAAGGGTAAGAATGAGAAGAGAAGAAATGAATTTAGCCACGTAACAAACAACGTTACGCAATACGTAACAAACAGTATACACGGTTTCTTTTCGACAGTTTATTTCTTACGTCTTCGGCAAGTACTTACCTACGGTTCGTCGAAATTAAGGAATGTTAGGGACTTGAACTAATGGACAAGGAGCGCAGCACAAAACAGATTTAACTGACCGTCAATTAAATAAATATATATATCTTTACACCCTTTCAAATTCCCTTCATTTATTGATTTATTTTCCACAACCACCAAAATAGCTCCTAAGCATTTTTGTATTCAACAAACAACAAAGGGCGGTCATACGCAACCATATATAAGTGGTGAAAATCCACCCAGGTAGGACGTGAACCCGTGACCTTAGAGTTAGCATCGGGGGTTAGCGGGGTAGAATCGAGGATTCTACCCCGCTGCCACCAGATCCGACATACTCTCAATGCCATGGTTTGGTGAGCCTACTATACTCCTCCTACTAATTGCCCTCACTGCGGCTCACAGGATAATATAGATGCATGTACACACTTCTTTTTCACCATTGATGATGACGAAGTGGTCGTCCACTCCCAAGAGAAATTTCAAATTGATTTACAATTACAACTGTGTTACAAAGTAATATCATCGGATACAAAAATTATAATTTGAACGCAATTTCATCGATGTATTGTAAGAAAAAAAGAAAATGCACCTAAAAGAGTTAAGTTTTCCTCATTCACTATTAATAACGAGGTTTTCCTGCAAGTCTCGCCCGAGGCGAGACTTGCAGGAAAATTTATCATTAAATTATCATGGTGTGGGCAGTTTTCATAAGTTTCAGCGCTAGGCTTGTTACACAAGGTACTAGAATTTTCTCAGCGTATTTTCGAGTAAGCATGTTCATGATATTCAACGCGTATCAACAACTTGGTTATTGTTGTAGGTTTTCCACATATTCAGCCGGGTTTGAATAAATATATAAGTTCAACCATAGAGTCTTCTGTAAACGCAGGCACCCAATTTTTTTATATTATTTGTTTCTATTGATCAATATATCTCATACCTTAAACCCATTCATGCCATCTATTCTTCTTCTTCCCATTCCTGTCACCCAACGTAATCTCCTCTATCACGGCATTTATCATCCCATCCTCCCATTTATCATCAATATTACCTTCCTCATTCACTTACTCTGTCTCTTGTCAAATCACTCTTCTTACCAATCTTTCCCAGTAATTCTCCGTTTGTCCCTTCCTCCATCCATTCGCCTGCTCCTCTGAAACTACATTTCAAATACCTCTAATTTACTTTATTATGTATGACCTATTTAACAGCCAACCATTATCTCGGGATGCTTATTAGAAGCAATCCCTCCAACCTGTAATGCCCATCATATCGTGCGTCTATATATATATATATATATATATATATATATATATAAAATAACTCACTCCAAAATTCACTGAAATGTCCCAAATATCTGCTTGTATTTGAAAATTAACTATCCATATTTTTGCTTTAAAAGTAGCCCGGAACTTTAATTTTTCGCCTAGCCTAGTAACTGATTGCCAAATTTTGTCCTATTTCTCTGCTGACATTTATGTAATGAGATCTGTTTAATTAACTTCACCTGGAGTGTGTCATGTTTTTGCTATCTGCAAACTTATTGTCAATGTACTATTGATACATCCTCCATTTTTGTTGCCTTATTTACTTCTGATTGAAGAACTTGCTCTCATACATTATGTCGCTTCGACTTCATCGTGCAAGATTGAGATTGGGGCCATGGAGTATATCGATATATTTACTGCTCTTTATTCTCTCATTATTCTCTCAATATTATGTTTGTATTTCATCTTCCTTCGCAACTACGTTTGGTTCTCACCACGAAAAAAAACACTTCTAAAACATAAAGTTTGAGACAAATCCCGTTCCTTTCAGCGATCTAATTGTCCTCTTTATTTTGGTAAAATGATGGGTGATATGAAGTGTTGAGGACCTATAATGGGCGGAGTGCGACGGGTATAGCAGAGGAGCAAGAGATACTGGCCCTTTTGGGAAGGGAATGGAAGTCTTCCACGGGACGTCACCACCTTTCAAAGCAAACCTTCCAAACAAGTTTGGTCCTTAATTAGTAGAGTAAGCATTGGAGCTCCTTAAGGAACCTACTTGAGGCAGTACCATTCAACTCATTTCCTCTTCGGGTAAGGGCGTCCACCGCGTGAAATTCCATGACCGAAAGAGAAACGGGATGCAGTAAATATTTACGGACGTGGGAAACCTTAGGTGACAGTCGTTTAAGGCCACATATATATAAAAAAAACGGAGGACGAGGCAGCGAGGCGAATACTGCACAACTAAAGGACTAAGGTTTGAATAACTAAAGTCTATATTACCGTATTAATTTATTTGAAGCGAATAAAAACGGCTTCTTAAATGATTATAACGTAAATTGTAAAAGTTCATAAAATAAAATAATATCATAAGCGTATTGTATCTTACTAGCAGAAAATCCCATTGATTATCAACGGGAGATCTCGCCGGAATTCATATCCTCTATTGGGAGATATAAAAGTAAGAAATAATATAGTAGTTCTATTCATGCAGAAGAGAATCTGGCTTCTCATTTCTCATCTAAATTTTATTTTATTAAGTGAAAATTTCCCGTTTTGTTGCTTAATGATGCATATCATTAAGCTATTTCACTGAAATTGTTTATCTTTTAAACAGTAAACCGGAAATAGTATTCGAGTTTCGCGAGGAGGGCGTTCGGAATATCGCCATAATCTTCGAGTATATTTTCCCTTAAGTGAGTTTGAGCGAGATTTTTTTCCAGTACCAATAAAGACCATACTTGAATTTTTATTTGACACAAAGCATCTGTAAGAAGCATGAAGTTCCTCCGGTAATCGTTGTTCTCGTTGTTATTTAAGCTCGTTTTTCCGCTAAGAGGACATTGCCCTTACCTTAGCCCTTATCTATGAGAGAGATTACTTTCTATTCGCTTAGAACTGTGTACTGAAAACATTGAATTGCTTTTATTCGGGTTTCTCCCACGTTGATTCATTTTATGGACAACCGTTTCATTTGCATTCCAGCCAGCGTCGTCAGATCTTGAATGAGCTCATTCAGGACCTGATGACGCTATCTGGAATGCAAGTGAAACGGTTGTCCATAAAATGAATCAACGCGGGAGAAACCCGAGTAAAAGAAATTCATCAAATCCCCGCGGAAGCTTCCGTACCAATTTTACTGAAAATATTAGTAATAAAAAATTATGCTAGTAAAAATCTCAATAAATCCAATGTTTCCTAAAGAGAACTTTATAAAGTCTCAAGTGGTACCTCCAAATAACTTTTACAAATAAAAACAATGTTCCGCATAAAAATAAATATTTACATATTTACAAAAATAGGCCAGTTCCCTCGAAAAGTTTGTAAATTACCGTAATTTTTCAAATTGTGAACATTTTCAAAACTGCAATAAGCCTATGTTTGAACCAGGTGTATTAGCTATGCTAATGCATAATTTCGGTTCTGTGGTTTTAGCGCGATTGAGTAACAGACCCATGCACACACAGAAGCCAACAAATTTTCATATATATTTAGTAGATTACAGATATTATAATTATAATAATAGGAGAGGGTGCCCGTTGAGATTCAACGGGAAGAAGAAAAAAATTAAAACTGATTCATAGGATTTACAGATTTATAGGATATAGGATAATCTGACATCCAAAATACATAAACCATTTACTATTCATTAACCAGCCATGGAGTGAGTGGGGTGAAAAACTACCCTACTAATTCTCATATTGATCTCATTACCTGATTCATTAAGGCCTAAGGCATAAGTTTCCATATAAAACCCATGCTGCGGTTGTCAAAGAAATTATAAAATTTATATCGCTAAAATAGTGAAAAATGCACTTATTTGGAGCCAAAGACACAATTTTCAGACAAAAGTGAAGCTAAATACAGATGGGAGAGGTATAGGATTGGGGTGGTGTAGTGTCTGAAGTACAAACCGGCAACAAACTCCATGGGGTCGTGTTTGAGCCCAGGTAGTGGTGGAGATTTTACTGTGAAATCCCGTTCCTTACTTGAGTGTAGTGTTGAGAGTACTTTTAGTATTGCAACCTTTACCACTTTTTTATATATAAGTAGATATATTTAGTTAATTACCAAGAAGTCAGTCGCATAAAACGAAGGTTATGCGTCATTAATCATGCTATATTTATATCATACTTCTTACAACCACTTACGTTCTAAAATTAAATTCGAACATAGTCTCTATTATGACTAGAGAAAAATCCTGCTAAAACTATCTTAATGCAGCTATTCGAGGTTTCACAGACGCGTAAAAGAATTGGTCACCGATGTCTGCTGGAGGGAGATGGAGGCGCTCAGCAGGAAGTAACAGGGAGAATCCCTGGGGCCGTTTAGAGTATCTACCCCTCTCTTGGGCACACCACGCCGGTAATGAAGCGGAGAGGTGAATTGCCCGTAACAAAATGAAATTGATCACACGCAAGTGATTCCAGACCTCGGGAAAAATTATGGATCATTCACAGGAATATGATACTGATTAGCCTTGTTTACACTACTTTAACTCGGTTTGCTCCGAGTGGATGAGCCGCACGCGCCAAGCCACGTGCTGAGCTATCGATCAGGACGACGACGAGCAAGTCTAAGGGGATGATGGGTTTGCTTTGCGAAGGGGCCAACGCTTCGTTCTTACCACACCATAATTATCGGTTGATATTTAAGCACCCAATATTTCAAGCATGTGATACGCAATGCATGACGATAAAAGTTTTATCGAAAATAAAAATAAATCGATGTACGAAAATTGACACTACTCTTAGCATTTTATTGCTAAATATAAAAATAACTTTCCGATTTTCGTGTGTACACACTTCAGTTTTAAGAGCTTCGACAGTTCAGGTCATTTTGCACTGACTGTCTGCCACGCGCAGATAGCGGCAACAGCAACCGGAAAAATTAGACGATCACCCATCCAAATAATTTATCCCAACAATGATAAACTCAGATGATCAAGACGAGGACCGGTGTGAACATCATGACGGGCCATTTTTCTTCTCAAAGGGAACAGGCCCTCTATTCCCAAGATTCAATTCCCTTATCACATCGAATATCAGGGATAAGACAAAGAAATTTACGAAACGAATTCTGTTTTCTTCTCATTAAGGATTCGATAAAGATGGTATGAATATGTTTTAGAGTACTCGTTATTACTCCGCTTTTCCACGTTCAAACGTCTCCTTACATACACAATTTCTCTCTTAAACTCATTGCATCTACCAGTCTCCATTCCTTCAAACAATATGTCTATTGTCTAAACTCAGAACCTCTCCTCTCACTTCCCACTTTCCTAGGATCTAGTCTTAAATGATGTCCTTCAACATTTCAACCCTAAGAACTTGTGATTCTGCCTCTTAATCTCCTAATGCATTATTTCTGCCTTCGCAAACATGCCAACTCCTTCTTTGTCTGCATTTCCTGATATCGATAGAGCTTAATCTACACTTCTTCAGGAGATATAATCAGACGACAGTTAATTTTCTTTCTTATAAAACAACCACGTGTATTCTGTGCAATTTAAATTACAATAAAGCGATTAAATTTCTGACAATGTGCAAAAGAGCTAATGGAAATCAGAGTTCACAAAGGGTATAAAAGGGGGAATTTTATTTGTCAATACATTAAAAATTCTGACGCATTCGTTGAATTCATGATTTAATATTATTTTATTTTATTTATTTATTTATTTATTTATTAAAATTGCTCACATACAGCATTTATGCCAATTTAAAGTGACACAGTAACAGACTTTAAATAAAAACAACAACCTTTAGGATAAACAAAACTGACTTCAATTCAAGGGATTTATCATTAAAGCGTAAGCTATAATATGCTTCATATTTAATTATTTACCTGTCTCTTTTAACGATTATCTCCTTTTGTAGTCTTCACCAACGCATCACTGTTTAAGCAGGATTCAACATTTTTTGCTTACGCGAAAAAATGCAGGTGTGTTCTGAGCTCTCTTCAATTAGAATTCACTACCAAAAAGTTTAATTTTCTTAATAAAAAAAAAAATTAATGTAGTTTTTTTAAATCACAAAGGCAAGTTTTCGTCATGGCATGGTTGCAAAATTTTTAACTTTACAATGAATAAAAATACAAAATGCAATCTCCTCTGTACAGAATGACTCTCCTAGAAGGAATTTGAGCTCAATAGTCTACCAACAGCATGTGAAAGCTTTCTCTCGCCACGACGGGCACACAAGAGACAGGCCGACAGGGCAATGTTCCTAGAGTCACGTGGGAAAGAACCAAGTCCGCGGTTGCCATGGATTGGGATTGCCATGGATTGGTTGAAATACTTAGAGGGACATTTTTCACATCTGGAGATGCGCCTAATCAGGAGGGAGGGCGATTACCGAGACCCATTTGAAGTTTTATTGAACCCTTTCGAGCCTCCGCCACACTTACATTTCCTTCCTTCCGTAAGCCCTCTTCCCCATCCCTTGCCTTTATTTTCCTCCTTGTAGGGTCTTAATCCGCCATAAAATGCAGCTTGTGTGACAGGCGTGGGAGCGGATGATTTCAAATAGGAACGGGAATCTCTCAAAAGGACAGCGATTCTCCGTACGACCAGTTTAGCTGATCGGAGGCGCACTTTGGTCTGAATCTCAAGCCTTTATCCAGAATCTATGTGCCTATTGTTCCTTTTTACGGATTATTTTCAAACATTCCAATTTCTACAATGCTCGATCTCAACTCGGAGGCTAACACGGATGAAGATTTGAGGAGGTTGAGGAAGCCGCAGCCGTCCAGTGAGATAAAATTTCCCGATGGATCTATCTTGACATGGGATGTGGAGTCCATGCACCATGTTCAGATGATGATAGTATGGACAAGGACTTAAGAATATATGGGCGTGGAGAAAATTTCGCTTTGTATACCCGGTAGCAAAGAGGATGCGAATTATAGCTAGTCGTAGATACGGAAAGGAGGGAAAATATTTACTGGCAGGAATTGGAGCAGAGCCAGACGTATTTGCCACCGTAGGAGGGGAAGAATAATGCATGCAATGGGAGAAGAAAGCACTTGCACAACTACAGAAAAGTGTTCTAACTGATCGGATTGGCGGGTCAATTATTCCAGCTTCCTGCAATTTAAACCTTTACAGCCTCCAAACAGGCAGTATAAAAAGCATACCCTAGAACATCCGCTGCGCACTCAGTTTTAAGAAGCACCGTTTGAAAGATTCAGTCAACCTGCCGGCTGGGGGCGTACATGTTATCTAAGAAACACAAAGCAACTTTGACCACGGAGTAGTAAAAAAAATCTTGAATTCCTCCTAAAGTTGCAGAAAAGTCTCCATTAGACCTGCCGAGGCCTAACTAGTTTAGTATAAGTTACAGATGCACACAAAAAAGTTATTAACCACAGCGACATGAGACACTAGTCGTATTTTGTAATAACGAATCGAAGAGACACGACCATATTTAAAAGACAAAACCTATTTCAAGTCCGCTAACCTCTATTTTAGATTCCTAAATACATCCAAGCATACATACAAGCATGTAATTCTGCTATATAGTAGAAAACCACAGTGAAAATCTTCCCTGCTGAAGTGTGAGCCTAATAGTCTCAATACAAGTAAACGTTTTGTTAGAAATTATGCATTTCTGATGGCTGGCAAACGGAAAGAGGTTTTTCCAGGAGGTTATGAATTTCCTCTCTAATTTTGGGCTCAAAAGAGAAAAACCATTGGAAAATCAGAACAAGCAAAGTAGGTTGATTGTTATTTTTGCGCTTTTGGAATTAAAAACGAAAAAGACTGACAGCATAACAAAAAATTCCAAATAATTTCGCAAACAGGAGTCTATTACGTCTGCGCTCCAAACAATAGGCAGTGCTAATCTGTGTTATCCACGATATTTCGGTGAAATTCCAAAACTTGATATGCGGCCGCTTGAAATAGAAAAGAAACATGGATCTTCAAGGAATTGAAAATATATTGAAGGCATTTGTGACGTCCGTGTAGACGAGGAAAAAAGAATGTGTACTGAAAGTAAGACGCACAATGCACACGCAATATGCTTGCCTAGTGAAGTAAAAATGTCATTTGGCCATATCAAGTGGAAACAGATGACATAGAGTTGATGGATGGAGCAATAAATCAAAAGCGAAAGAATGCTTCAAGCTGTTTTGAAATATTGAATATTAGACAAAAAGGCAGGCGTTTGGGATTGAGAATAGAAATATATGAAGAACATAAATGAAAACCGAAATCGTCCAAAAAGAAGGAATTGAACATAAAGAAGATAAGAATAGTTAAACAATATACACTCCCACCGTTGGAAAGCCAAAGATATCAATGATTTTTATGCAGGCTAGCTTATTGGATGTTATCCATCTAAAAGATGGATGATGAATGGGACTAACCACTACGTAAGCTCACGCACAACTCGCGACATGTCATAATGACAATGTACACAAAAAGATGATGATGGCAATAAAATCCGGAGCAAATCAATTCCATTTTCTCTTTAATATCTATAAAAAAAGCACTGAACACCCTCAACATGCTCTATTTGCGGCTCACAGGCAAAAACGCAGATATAATATTTAAATGTAAAACGACAAAAATAATGATAACTTTCCCTTGCTACTGTTTACTTGATAAATCTTTTTTCATGCAGCGCCGCTAATGTACTATGTACCTGCCGTACGCGCTTCCCCATAAAAGGTCTTTTTATAGTAACTCCCAGGTATTTGATTCATTCCCTACATTTTAATTCACTTCTCCACCTTTCAGATATGGCATGGTTTTAATTTATTTCGTAAGAAAAGTACTCCAGTGCATTCACCAATATCAAGTCCGAGCCCACACTATAGACACCTCGAGTAAACATTGTAAAGATTCGATGACGGAGCCTTTAAGTCCACTGTTGAGGCAATTTCTCGGTAGATGACCGCATTGACAACAGACAACTTAATTTTGCTGCTAACTAGGGGTGAGCCAATAACCTTTTTTTCGAAAACCGCAACTCAATACTTTGTTCCGATAACCCGATAAATATTGCATAACTATCGTGGTTTTTATGGCTGAAAAAGCTTTAAAAATTAATTTAATAAATCAAAATAAATCTTCTATTCAAATTAAACATATATTCGGAATTATTCCATATCTGTGCCAATTATTTAGTAAAAAAACAAGTTTCATAACCTTGCTTGGGTTCATTGCTACCCTTGTCTTATAAGACCCTAAATTTGCTGAGTTGTAAAGCATTTCTGATGCAATAGATAATGATCATGCCGCTTTAAAAAATTAGCTACCTTTGAAAGATATTTTTTTAAATTTTGCAGTATAAAAAGAGGAGAAAAATATTCAATCCGCAAACATTCAGCATTACGGATATGAAGTAACAACTCACCCGACGTACTTTATCACTATCAAGACATGATAATGGCGTATTGCGTCGAAACTAGTCGTGAAATTAACCAATTACTTGTAGAAAACTGTAACACCTGTGCTTTACCTCCGTCATACAGCTTTTCATTGGAATAATCTTGAAAGTAAATAAATATCATATTCTGCTGCTCAGCTCTGATATGTATGTACCGATAACTAAATATTGGCCAGTATTTATATCGGAATATATTATTGGCACAGCCTTATTGCTGAAATTGATGGAGTTAACATCGATTATATAATCTTCTCCTAGTATAAAACTGAAACTGTTTGTTTTAACGCTATAGAATTCCAAATCCCGATAGGGTTTCGAAAAAAATATGCCACACAAATTTCTAAGGACCAAGAAGGATTTTGCTTCTTTTAAATTACTTGCAGTCATGATAAAGGCTTGAAATTTTTAGTGTCAAGACGACTGAGAGAACAAAATTTTTAATTCTTTCTTTTCATTTTCGAAATACGCTTCGTATTTTCCTAAAATTTGAGTTTTTGGCTTCAAAATCATTATATGTTTTTGGAACACTTTTGGAACTCGGAGTTTATTTCTTCGATTGGGAACCGTAGTGTAGACTTTGAATGGGAACTGGTGTCTGAGGCACTTTTGCCCCACATTTAATGATCAATATTACAGAATAAAAATGAAATTTTAGTTGGGATATTTTTCACCCCAACCTCTGTGTTATCAATGACTGCTGCATAGTACATGCGTTTTGAATGTCACACTGGCTTTCTTTCTATTCCTATGCAATAATTTTATTTTTTGACTTCTTCCCGCTGGAATTCAAACGGTCATCTTCTAGTGTCACGTAAATATACTGCGAAGATTATAACTCTTTGAGACGAATAATCGGATCATGTTCTATTTCTGTCTCTCTTGTATCTTATAGGGCTGCCGAGTGGGTGTGAGAGAGGGTGTCTGGACATGAGAAGGTGGTGTGGAAGGCAGCGGGAGGGAGACCGGTGGGAGCGGTGGAGCGTCTCCACGGGTTGACACTGTCAACTTGACAGTGGCAGTGACACCTCTCACCGGGAGCCGTGTTTGCCCAGAAGGGAGGTGTGGAGGTGCCCGAGGGCGGAAGCGAGGGGTGACAGCGAGGGGCCGGGAGAGAAAGGAGGAGTGGAAGTAGCAAGCGGGGAATAGTTTGTGGAGGCACTTGCCACCTCTCCCTTCTCAACCAAGGAGGAATCTCTCCTCCCTCAGCCCCGAACCACAAATCCAGCTTCTCTGAGGTCGGGGATACACGCGGATATCACCGCTGACACTGCTATGGGGAGGTAGAAAGTGAGGAGCTTGTCAAGAGACGCGCGGAGGGGAGGGAGGGGAATAAAGGGGGTCGCATGTGTACACCTTGTGTGCGCATGAAGGGCCCTAAGTGGCATAACCTAACCCAAACAACGGGGTTCAGAGTGGACACTCCAGGGAAGGATGGGAAACTCTTTGCTGTGAGTCCTCTTCGGCACTTCTCAGGGCAAAACACAAACCCACCCACGCGCGCTACTCTCTGGCTGGTGCCTCTCCAAAATCTCTCTCGTCTGACGAAGTTGGATTCTCCTTACGACTACATAACAGCCGACTCATTTCTCATGTGACGGCTTTCCCATAATAGTGCTCGAACTTCAGTTCGTCTCGTCGCCGTAAGAGTTAGTTCTCTTGCGGTTGCAGGAGTGTGGTTTCATTGTATACCTACATCTATGGAATAACTTACAAGCCACCTCAAAGGTGTGTGGCACGAAGTGATTCTAAACCTGGCACGCAATACTCGTCCCAGTTCCAAATCGACTTATCCCAGCAGGCTTCTTTGGCCATTAAACAAAGACGAAAACACCAGGGCACTTAAACGCTCGCAGGAAAGCAATGTGAATTGCATGAAACTAGAACAGTGAAACAAGATCACATGCTGTACACAGGGAGGATGCAAAAACTAAAAAAGGGATATTAAAACAGGAACTTTTTCGTCAGGGCAGATATGTCTGCATTAATAATGAGACAAATTAATGCGGGGTAAGGTGTTAATAAAAATAATAAGTTATTACAGAATAATTACAGTAACTTTGTTAATTCCACTGATTATTTATTAACACGACCCGGGTTTCAACACTTGGTGTCATCTTCAGGTGAATATGACACCTAGTGTTGAAATCCGGGTTGTGTTAATAAATAATCAGTGGAATTAACAAAGTTATTACAATTATTCCGTAATGGATCAACTCCACAAGGTCAAGCCTACAACCGTTTCCTTTGTGAATAAGTTATTATTTTACTCAAATACCAAATCTAGTCCACCAACGAAGAGCAGCAATTCATAGAGAATATCCTTAGTAATTTTTACGGCACGCACCTTATGTTAAGTGGAAACTAATTATGTTTTAAACCTCTCCTTTTTGCGACCAATTTGTTGAACTTACCCACTGTGCGATACCCTAGTTTCACTATCGACAATCGGAGTAAAATGTATTGAGGGGATGACCACATGCCGGCTTGATAATAGCTATCGGGTAAACCTGAAATGTCGAGAACTATCGATAATAGTTCCCAAACCCTTCCGTGTGATAACTGGGTACATGTTCAAATCAAAGTGTCACATTAATCTTAAATATGGGTCGAAAATTATAGACCGTACAAAAGTGACGATAATTACCGCCATATACATAGAGAGGTTATGTATGTATAAAAATGTTTTATAGTGGCCATTATTCCGTATAAAATATCGCCATTAAGTCGAACACAGCGCTATTGAACAGGCATTTTCCTCTCAGTCTGGAACTTAGCATCAGAAAATATGTAAAAATTATCAGAATATGTTATCCATCAATAAAATGTAACAATATCGTTTCATTTTGTTGATTGCAAAAAACAATTGTTTCGCCGTAACTTTTGGCATAATACTAAAATTATTGACATGCTAAGATATCGCCTCAAAGGAAATAATATGCCAACTCATATATAGCATATACACATGATTTCATCGAAATAATGACTAAGACTGGGTTTAATATGAATTTTATTATATTAAGTCTGCATACCCGAAATTCTTAAGGAGGGAGGAGCAGTTTTCTCCCGCTGACGAAAGCTGCACCCAAAGGAATTGTATAACGGCCTTCGCGCTAACAGATTATTCAAAGCAATCACCTCCATTGTTGGAACGTTCACAAATGACACCGAAACATCTTGGCAAAATTCCGAAGTACTTTCTACCGTGTTACGCGTTTTATGGTCGTTTCCCATTCCGCCAAGATCGTCCGGACATTTTAATGTCTTCTTCTAACACACAGGTAAACGTCATGAGAATGTGTTTGCATGCACTTTGGGGGTGAATGGGTTAACGCTTGGGCCAATGAATAAAAATATGCATGATAAATAGAAAAAAAATATTAATGTTTGTGAAAATGTTTCATATTAATCAATGCTTTAACAATAAATTTACTATATTAATGAATAATAAAATGGAAAAAAAGAAAAAAATAATGTTTTATTATTTTTTTTTATTCACTACGCAATGTCTATAACCTGTTACAAATTGAGTAATAATGCATAAAGCTCAGCAGACATTAAATAGTCTAGATGTAGCTTTGCCTTTTGAAAAATGAATGTAAATCACCTCCACCGTAAAAACAAAATCACTAAAAAAAATGACCCTTGCATTTATATGTAAACTCTTAGAACATGATGGCATGAAGATGAAACACTTTTTTTGCTAAAAATAACGTAAAATTGGCTGATTCCCTGAAGTCACTCAGGTTACAACAATAAGAACAGCACACGTTTTACTTAATTACATAACAACTCAACTGCATCGATGGAGATTGATTACGACAGATAAGTGTTTTTTTTGTTTTATAGTCTTCATGATCGGATTCAAAGTCTTCCAGCGCCTATTTTGTAATCGATCCTAGAGCAGATATGATTTCACAGTTAGAAAGTTAGATGACTTTTCATCACAGCTTTTTCCACATGTACTTTTATTTATCACGACCATGGTTTCGTTACAAACTAACATCTTCAGGTTCATCTTCAGCACCTGAAGAAGTTACTCTGTAAAGAAGACTTCATTTAACTTCCCTACTATGAAAGACTTTCACAAAGTTACGCCTGAAACAGTATCTTAGATAATATTTCAGCAATTTAAATGGAAAGGTAATTTATGTTCAATTTGTAATCACATCTGAAATATCGCTGGGTGACATTTTGGTAGGTATACAGATGCTAGAAATATAATACAGTTATTCTCCCAATCAGATAATTACTCCGTATGTAATATAGCTAAATAAAAATAAAAGCAATAGCTAATCCTGAACAAAATTTTCATTGGAATTTACAGTGAAGGATTCGATACCTTAAATATACATATGAGGGCAGCATCTTGTAAGAGAGCAATTCAGTTTAGTACCACGGTTGTTATTAGCAAAAGCTTTGAAGAAACGAACATCTACGTAATTGAAGTGGCGCTGAAATGTTGGCTTTACGTACGGTGCATGTATGGTGAATATATGGAGTGTTAGAATATAAGAAAGGTGCCTACAGCGGCAAATTAAAATTGTGTAATGGAAATGCTACCTTTTCGATTCTTCTATCATCATGAAATTTGCTTGGGCTCGTCAAATTTACTGAATGATCAAATAAATTGCCTGATAATTCTTTTCTTGCCTCTTTTATTAAGTTCGTGGAGATTCGCTATCATAATTGGTATATTGTAGCCTATGAAGTTGGTGTGCATTCACAGTTTGCACATATACTTGCGATATGGGCGAGATTTTGCACGTAATTTTTGGAGGCTTCCCTGATTACTGATATATATCTATGAAGTGGTTCTGTATTGAGCTGTATGAATAATCTGAACACTGAAGTTAGTTGATTTGCACTGAATAAATCATGTTGACAAAAGAAGAAAAACTTGGTTATTTTATTCTTAACACTTACTAAAAGACCAACATTTAGATACAAGTTAATGGTAGACTTCTGAGGCTATCAGTACCACAGATTTAATATATCGTACACAATTTATAGTTGCGAGCACGCATTGCAAATTCGCGCGCTTAACGTTGTCCATTAGTTTTTGAGATGATGGATTATGTGATCTTTGTACGCTCATCGTTGGTCACCATGCATTTCGGCAGGAAATAAAAAGTTATTATCACGAATCCATTTTAGAATATCCTCACCACGTGCCGAAACACAGAGTGGGCACAGGTGTGCGTCCTGGAGTCCGTTATGCCCAATTTGTCCGTTTGAAGGGGCTTGACATGAGCTACCAACCTCTTTTACTCCCGGTATTTACTGGTATTTTAATGTGTTTTCCCAGGAAGAGAAGCAAATGTGAGTAAATATTTCACTAGCTTCCCAAGGCAGGCACAAAAGATCAAATTAGTGACGCCACCTTCAACGATTGAAGAGAAATTATCGCCTTCTGAACCATGCTGTCCTACCACAGTCCTTTGCTGCTTCGATTTCCAACTCTTTCCCGCCTACCAGCGCCAACGCCTTTGGTAGTTCAATACTCTCTCAGCGATGGATGAGTGCATGTGGGAACGATTCCCAAGACATAATAGGGAGGAAGAGGTGTCCTTTCATCGAACACAACGTAAAACCTACTACAGTGAGAAAAAAAGCAGGCATCGACAAAGTTTTGGTGTCTTGAGCGCCCATCACAATTTTTTCCTGATAGAATCGGCAGCTTAAAATCTTATATTAGGCTTTAATTTTAATAATTCTAAAACAAAACCATGCTAGAAGATTTTGATTCGGGAAATAATATGTGTTTTCAAGCAAGGAACTAGATGGATATTTTGCTTTAAAAACTTATTATTAATAAACTGCAACTATTATTTAAAAACTGGCTAACTGAACCCCTAACTAGCCTCTTGATGCCCAAAAACCCCGCTACCTACCAGCAACAAAAGGAGGGAAGCATGGAAAGACAAGTTATCGGTCCGAACGAATGTATTTCAACTAACTATTTTTCTAAAATGCCGATTCATATGTCACGTGGTGGCCATTATTTATCTTTAGTTGTGCTTCACCTAACCATTCACATGGCCAACGTCGCATATGATTCTTCTTTGTGACACTATCTGCAAAACTAATGTTAAATTTAAAGATTGAATCGATTTTCAAGACTAAAATAATTCGAAGAAGAGAATGAATAAAATAATTGCATGCATCTTCACTAGAATGAAATTTAACATCACTCAAGTGAAAAACTGCAAGATCTTATTCATCTTTGAAAATTTCCACCATACCAGCCTCGATACTTTGCCTCCTAGTAGTAATAGTAGGAAGATCCTCGGGTGAACAATGATGATTTAGTTAGATTACATTTTGAGTAGGCGGCGAGCAATTGGGCCCCGGCTTAGAAAGATTTTGTTCGCAAAATTCAAATTACAAAGAAAACTTTCACACTTTGTTAAAACCAGTATCAGCAAACAGAGAGTGTAACACTGCAAATGGAGGACTAGGTTGGGAGCAGCTAGAGACTCGGAGGCTACACGCGGGGCTAACATAAGATTACTAGCAAAAATCAGACCAAGTGAGCGTCAGGGTGATACGGAAGATGTTTTTTTAGATTTTCTTTATCCCCAAACTATGTATCTAGAAAACGTCAAATCAAGAGAGATACAAGGCCGAACAGTTAGGGGCAAAAATGATTTATTTCCACGAGCCATTAGTAACTTCAAGGAAAACAGTAAGACACTATGACACAATTGACATACATTTACTTTCGTACTTTATCTTTCAACTCATCCAATTCCCTCTTCCCTATTACCCACCATTTTCATTACTGGTGTCCAAACACCCAAGCTACACGTTCCTGTGGTAGATTGCAGCGTAATTCATGGTTCTCCATAGTGCGTGCGCGTTATCGTTATTTTTCAATTACGCTTATGATTGAGAAACGTAATCGTTATTCTTAAAATTTTAGTTGGGAACTTTAAATGACTAGTTTCAATTGACGGAGTGCGTTTTTTGGATAGTAGCTGTGAGCACAGCCCTTCGAGCACTTCTTCAGCGGTTTGTGTTTTGGATAATGATAAGAACAACGAGAAAGAAGGAACCGTAATCCACCCCAGGTCACGACCTGGCTACCACGGTAGAATTTTTATTTTTCAGAAGCCCAACTTTTATTCAGGAAAATTCCTCACCAAAGAGCTTAAGTGCATCACTACGTTTTAGAAAAAATTACTCGCCTCATCTTCGAAATTAGACCTCAGCTTCCACGTCCCTTCCGCGGCACATGGATGCTGTACAAACAGCCTCATTCGACGAAAGATACTTGGATGAGGGAGGAGCAGGTTGGAAGAGGACGTGAGTGGAGCGCGACAAATAGACATTCTCAGACAGTGGCTACCTTGTTTACCGTCGCGTGGAAGCTAGATGTCGCACAGACGCTAATACATTTCCCCAGTGGAATAGCGCTACTGCCCTTGAGAAGCGTTTTGAGCAGAGACGAAAGCAAACATATCAAAAGTCACTGCCTATTTCCCTTTACTCAGGAGAGGATGCAAGGCCTTAGGTGTGAAGTAAGTGTAACGAAGGATAAGAGGCTTGAATGCGATGTACGGACGACTTTATACAATTAATTATAGCAGGAGTAAAACCGAACTAAGCACTATAGACTGACCTAAGCACTGAGTTCATACTATCTATGAGCAGCAAAACTTTATGGAAAGAGAAATGTATCTCGTAATTTTAAAAGAATCGTTGATTTAACTTGAAGCTTTGGGAAGGACAAATTTTCCAATCATTGTGACTGAACAAATGATATGGTACGCAGTCAAGCGCATAGGATCAAAGACATACACCAAAGAGAGTGAAATCCACCATGAAAAAATCATTGTAATCCGGTTCGTAAAAGCTCCCGCTGAAATTCGACTGATAACGACAACATGGTGGTGTAACACACCTCACCGACAATTGAGAGATATGGGTTCGTATCCCGGTCAAGTCAAATGGTTTTTTCAAAACGAATTTCAAATTCCATGGGACACACCTTTGGGTATTAATTGAAGTAGAAATTCATTGTAGAAAAATAGTATTTCGTGGGTTCTCTACACTGAAATGGCTTACCTCTCTCAGCCCTCTTCTGGCTAGCATTACCTCACAATTGTACTCTTCGTCTGACCAAAGTTTGCGTTTTCTTTGATATCTTGTAGGGATAATCTAAATGTGAGAAAAGCGCATTTTAGGATGCGCCATAGCCTGAACACTTACTAAGCCATCATTAATTGTACAGCCGCTCAAAGGCATGAAGTGGCTGATGGAGAAATTATAACATGATCAAATTAAAGCTTCCGAGAGCGGGCATTTACTCATAGAATTAAATCTCACACCCCATAAAATAGGAAACTTTTTTAAAATTTAAAGTCCTTACAACTTTCCTTTCGCATTAAATGCTCAAGGAGAGATTTATTTTTCAGGATACAGCTTGGATGAACACAATCGTCCATACGTGTTTCGGCATTGCGCTTAAAAAGGAGAATTAACTTTTTGAAATGTACAATTCTCGCATTCTCTCATCCCTTCGAGGAATCGCGAGTAAAGCTGTCGGCAAGAGTAAATTATTGTCCGAACGGAAACACATACTCGAATAAACGTATTTGGGCTTAGGGAAAGAAATATTGAAACAAGGTTAAACCAATTTGGAATCAATTTTCACATCACATATAAAGGTTTGCAGATTGGAAAGACTTGTGAACACAAAATATACGAAGAACTTGAATATTTGCCATTTATTCCAATCAAAAACTACTATCAATTCAATCTCTTCAACATTGAATAGGCATTCGATAAGAGTTGGTGATACCTTGTATGAATCGCATGCAAGAACACAATTTAATTGCTTACAGGATTAATTAGATATTCATGAACATTAACTTCCATATCCTCAACAATGGGGATATTAGATTTCATGAAAGCACTAAGAATTAATAGTAGACTATATCATAAATGAACTTTTACGACTTCGGAAACCTAGAAAAAAATATTTCCATATTCCTTTTTCAAAACATGATGATGTTGCGAGTCTTCTACGGGTTCAGTATTGCGATTTAAGTCATATCTTAATCCCCTCAAGCACCAACGATAATTTTATAATGGCGAATTCAGCAATAAATAAGACATTTAGTAAGTACACAGAATTCCAAGGGCCATGACTCATTGTTGTGACGCATGAAATAGCATGGGGATGAAAAACATGTGCTTCTTTCCTCTTGCTCTATGGCGGCTTCACAAAGACATGCCAACACCTTAACGCACACAAGCGCCGGAGATGAAGAACCTTCGTCATTGTTAGTGACTTGGCAATTAAAGTATTCGGCGTCCGAATGGAAAAAAACGTACCCTAAGAGGAAACATCGTGATGGATTCCAAACGCAGAGTCACGAATGTCATTAAGGAAAAAAACAACAAATTCCTCGATTTAATACAAGAGAGGGGACGTACAAGTACATAATATAATAATTACAACGAAATAATCTGATGAATCTCTCAATTCAACGGAAAATAATCTTCTACGCACGCACTGCTCAAAAACTTGGTCAGAACTTTCAGTAGTAGCGTAACAATCTGTTTCGAGAATAAAAGCAATTGAAAAATCTCTGGGTGCGTGTCTTTCAGGATTTGGCTGGTATAATTAATAATTATAATTATAATTAATTTAATCTGAAATACTAGAAACGTAAAAAGACGAACGAAAATATACTAGGAATTGTTGAGTAAATAGGTAAGTTTTTGCAGGAAATTCAAAAAGGGAACAATAGATGGGAATCTGAAGGAAAATAAACTCAATGGAACGTAGGTACTTTTATCTTCAGTGAAACCTGCACTGAATGAGAGGGTTGAGTTAGGTATCAAATATTTGATTGGAAACAATGGTTTGCCCGAACACCAGCCCGAAACGATGAAACAATCTAAGGCGCTTGGATGTATGCACACACTATGCATTTTAAATAGATGTCGGCGGAAGACCTTCATTGGTCGTTTATAATTTTTTTATCACTGCTAGGAATTCATTTTTTTCAAGTAGGATTTATTCTAAAGATTGGCATAATTTAACAGAAAAATTAGTAAAAGTAACGTGAAAACTGATTGACGTTTGACGGAGACACCTAAAACAATCGAAGCAGGAAACCCTCTTCGACACATTTACCGAAAGTAAATGATTCTATTTCGAATTTGATGGTTGACATTCCTCATTTTATAATAAAAAAACAGTTAGTGCTACGATATTGAAGGCTAGAGGATCGTGACTCCGATATTTAAAACATGCATACCCTTTAATATCTCCTAAATGCCATCCACTTAAGTCTGATGTGTCGTACAATTATTATAGCTGCCTCACCCTATTGATAGGACGACACACCATATTCAATGCTAGACTAATATCGTAGTAAATTCTTGGGCTTCATCGTCCAACCTCCTATTTCACTGTGCCTTAAAACCGCAATTAATAATAATAACCAGAAGAATAAATGTTCTCGTTAAATACCAATTAACATTTTAAACCCATAACTTAAATATTCAAAATTTGTACTTACATATAAACATTTAAGTCCACGTCATACACACAAGATACAAGGGTCATCTGGAATGAATCACCAAAAACCAAGAACGAGACACTCATTAGTGGCAAAAGTGTTTCTTTTGAGGAAGAGAGAAATGGGTCCTCAAGTTTATTTAAAAGGGGAAGAATCTCCTCTCCCCTCTGATTCCCTCCACCCTCATCATGTCACACTAAAATAAAAAAAATATCTCTTCCATCTCCCCCTCCAGCATCCCATATTTACCAAACGTTCTTAGAGAGAGGTCGCCGCACAATTTACGTTCGCTCTTTGACCGGGTCCTTCTTTCCTTACCTCATACGGGGAAAAGAAGAAGGGAGAGGAAGGCATTAAGAGGGGCCAATCCGACGGGGAAAAGAGCCTCCTCCTATTCTGATTCTGAAATATTTTTTGCAAAATACTCCCCCACCCAAAGCTGACTCCTTCCACCCACGGGAATCTCAAGTCAAGAAAGCCCAGCAATGGACCGGCGCAAAAGTTAGCGGCAAATGAGGAAGGAAAGACGGCAGGGATGGTAGGGGCCGGGGAGGATAAGAGAGGGCCGCTGAGGAGGAGGACGAGGAGGAGTCAGTCACTCAGAACTTTCTTCTTCCCCGATGCGAAATGCAGAAAAGAAGTCGTTAGTCCTGACTTTTGAGGCACATTCTTTTTTTTCTCCTCCGAACCAAAGAACGTCATTTAGATCGAAGAATGGATCACAAATAAATTTTGCGGGGAAGAAATGGGGAAGGGTTTTGAAAAAGGAGCGAAAGAGGGTGGTGGCGGGCGTCCACCCAGACAGTCTAATAAGGAAACACTCCTTATATTTTTCCTCCGAATGGGCTCTTTTCTTGAGAAAGGCGGTAGAGAGAAAGAGAGAGGGAGCGAAGTCGGGGAGCCCGGAATTGGCCCCGCTGCAGAGCCCAGAGCAGGAAGCTGAAGGAGAAAGGAGATGGCTTTATTTTATTATTATTATTTTTTAGATAATATCTTTTAACTGAAAGAAATGAAATAAGGAGAGAGAGGATGGTTATAGAGAAGTCGGGCCTTTTGTCGCGGTCTTAATTATCCGGTCGGTCGCAAGTGAAGGAGCGGCGCCCTTAAGACAATAGGGAGACAAAGACACGGCCCCTCATCACCTCTCCACAATGAGGCAGTCCCCGACGGAGCAGGTAATTGAAGGTGGTGGATCCATCCACAACTTCGTCATGCGGGAGATCATTCAGTTTGTTTTACCGACCACAATAGGACCCAAGCGAATCGATTGATTGATTATTAATTTATTCATTAGGTTCGCCTTGAGATTCGCATCGCAAGGGGAGGCAGACCAAGCTTTCGTCAAGAAAATTGGTCATTACTCATTCTATTTCAGTGCTTAATAAAGTATGCTATGGCCACACTGTATGCTATGATTTTTCAAATGCTTAGTAAAGGTCGATAGTAATATATATTGCGTACCCTAAGATACTTTGGTTTCTTTCTACTCAGGGTAATCAGACTTCCTTCTACAAGGTAGGTATATGAATTAAAATTAATGTAACTATACGCATCACGTTGTTATATTACTACTAAAACAGATGTTCCAGAATAAAATCAACTTTACCGGTTTCAAATGCCTTTTTTACTTAACTATTTCCCTAGATTTTTTTGGGGAAAGGGCATTTGGTCAAACATAAAAAAAGTCAGGAATAATACGAGAAGAATTACATTTATTAGAGTGCTACGGTAATATGAGCCATTAGTTCGGCAGAACTAGCAAGGTTTATATTATTTAATATGTTTAAAATGGGGATAAATTTAGAATTAAATTAATAAAAGCATATAACTTTTATCATTTCTCGCAGGAAATTGAGCAAAAATAAGTTTTTATGCAAATGAATTCCTTATTCTTGTAAAAGTATTAACTGATGTTCATACTAATAATTTACTGAGCTTAAATAAGAAAAATCGCGGGCCAAAAAGTGGATGGGAATCTATGGTAAAATCCAATTTTTATTTTTTTAAGTAAAAAAATTAATCTTGAAGCGGAGTGAATAGTAGTACAATTAATGTACCTTAAATCTCAATCATAATACAGCTAAATTAATTCGAAATCCGTGGTCCCATTCAACTATAACTCAGATACTTCTACAAGATTTTATGTAAGATGCGAGCCTGATCTATGCCTTTGCCTTTGCCTAATCCTATGGTCAAACCTATATCAAGAACATGAACATTCTTCAGACGCTCTAACCGTTTCCATTTTGATGATTTGGTATTTTTGAGTAGACTCGGTAAATGCGTGCGTCATTCATTTTTTCTACCAAGGAAATTTATAGGCAGAAGAGTTTTCGATGGATACTATTTAATAAATCCAATTATATTTTAGAAGCCACTTTAGACGAAGATAAATATGCAAAAATATAGTTTTCATAAATGCACAGGGACTTTAAATTCTATGAAATAGTTTTTGCCACATCAAACACCACAGCTTATCTATATTGATAGCTATCAGACGAGTTAAATATTATTTTGCTCAACCTATCTAATCTTATCCGATTTGGGTAATATAAAATTTTAACATGATTGCTAACTTTAAACAAGAAAACAATTTTTTAGCGCGAGTCTAGTTCCTCAGAATTATTCTAGTATTTCCGTAGTGTAATTAAGAGCACTTCTTAGACAGAAAATTCATCATAAACAAGGGTATAGCAAAATATGCTCACGAAGGTGTTCCCAATAGAGAATCATAGCCTTTCTTTCTCAAATAACGATGTGGAATCGATGAAAATACTACTTATCATATGTAAAAAATCATTAATCCCCGTGTAACCTACTTCAGTAGCCATAATACAGATCGTATTGGGTGATAGTGTGGCAAGCTTGAAGACACCGAGTCAATTAATCCACCTTCCTTCTCATCTCTCCCACCCAGAAGTCTCCCCAAACTAACTAGTAATGTCCGCGTCGCTACCGCAGCTATCCCGTGGTGAAACGTCCTCTTTTGAGTCGGGGATGCTCATGTTTTTGTCGCTCCCGAAATTTTCCAGTCCGTCCTTGCATAGTATTCGGTGCATAGTATTCAGAATAAATGCTCTTCTATCCTCTAACCTCTTTCTTTTGCCATTTCCATTCTTATTTTGGACATACATAAATATTAAATATCAGTAGGGCATAGAGAAGAGGCTGGTGAAGAGTTTAATTTTGAGTGTAGCGTATGGGGCAGAAAAGCAGACTCTTAGAAAAGAAGACGAGATTAGGCTGCAGGCGTTCGACACATGGGTGTGGAGGAGGATGGAGAAAGTACTGTGGACGGAAACAAAAACAATCCAGGAAGTACTTGGTATGGTTGGTGAGAAAAGGAAACTGTATGAGATTATGAGGAGGCAAAGCAGATGGTTGGGAGAGGTAATTAGGGGCAAAGAGTTACGTAAGGCTGTGATAGAGGGGAGGATGTTGGACAAGCGGGGAAGGGGAAGGAACAGTTTTATGGACGGGATGAAGAAGGGTGGGGCGTACACTGAGATGAACAATAAACTATTATAGTTAGATAGGGCCCTGCACATGATAAAATCTAGAGAACATTTGCTCATTTTCACTCAAACATATCTTAGCCGTTAGACTACCATATTAATATTAATGTCCAAAAGTTTCGCTATTTCGCAAATCAAATCCCTCATGAGTTTTTTAATCCTCATTAATTCCGTCTGTTTCGTGGTTTTATTGACAATTTCGCTCTTAACGCTTTCAAGTGAATCCACTCACGAAATCTTAGCACGATTTTACGTCGAGCTACACTAATTTTACGCTTGCGGCGACACGTGATTTTATACCCATACTTGGAAGCTATCTTCTCTAGTGCGATGACGTAGTCAATTCCAAGTGGGACATTATATCAAATTTTTCAATTTTTCTCCCCTGAAAAGTACATACATAGACCGATCAGATATCTTTAACATTTTTGGAGATATAAAGAAATGCTAAGGTATAGACAATTGGGTATTTTCCAAAATTTTAAATTTAAGTTTACGGATCTTTATATGATACTTAAACTCGAACAAGCTTGCGGAGTGAAAGTAGTTTTAAAATTGATTCAATATTAATTGAGATATTTAGCATTAAAATAGTCGAAATTTCAAATTTTTTTACGCCGCTGCGAAACGAAATCTGATTGGCTTGACGTCATTTTCGCTGAGCGATAGACGGATGTGAGGGAGAAAGTGAGTAACTGTAGAAGATCTACCGTATATTTAAAGATTTTTCATTGAAAACAAAGACTATGGCGTGCAATGGTTTTATTAAAACCACATAAGATAATTTACCCAAAGTGGATAAGTTTATGGTAGGCGTTTTAATGAAGAAGGACGAGCTATTTAATGCTGCGGACATTAGTTGAGCTTAAGTCCAAAACATGTAAGCCTAAAGTTTGCTTTTAAACTCGTCATTACTATTTTATATCATTTTTGATACATATAATTATGTATTTGGTGTATGAACTTTATTAACTGTTTTTCCAATACACTCATAACCATTATGATACTTCTTTCTTTATCGAAGTCCATATCACTCCATGCAACAGTAAACAAACAGTATCTTAGTAACATATCAACATAACACAGTACTCGCCAAATATTTGTGCTGCCAATACTCGACACACCTAAAACGTTAATTTTTTATTTGCTAATTAGTGATTGTTTGTAGAGGAGGTTTCTAGAAGTGGCTTATCTGCTGAAGAAATGCCTAAAAATAGATTCTCATCTCCTAAATGTCTATTCAAAGTTTAATTTAAGTGTTGTTATATTATAAAGCTTCTCGTGAGAGTTATGGTGATAATGCTATAGGATACGTCCAAGTAAAGAGAGTTGGACCACTGTGCACAGTCATTGCAAGAATATGTCCAGAACACAAAGTGCAGAGTAAAGTATACATTTTTACGGGTGGAAATTGAGGAATCCAAGGAAGAAATTTCAATCATTCAATGTCGTGATTGCGTGAATAAATTTCTTATTTGGTGTTTCAACCGATGTGTTCGTACATTGTGGCACAAAACACCATCTATATCCCTTACTTAGATGCCATTTAAAGGCATATCTAGAAACGCGAACACGTCAGAAACTAATTTCGCCGCATTTGTTACCACTGTAAGCATAAGGAAACGCCTGGGTCTAAATGTAAACAGCGAAAATTACGTCACAGGCCATTCGGTTGTTTTCGAAGTGTGCTCGGGAGCTTTCGTAACCTTCTACTTTCTTTAGCTTTTAAAACCGAAATTCATGCAATTTGATAAGAAATTTTTTAGCCAATGCAATAAGTTCAAGTAACTGAATCAGAATATCGATAGTTTGAAATACGTGGAAAATACCCAATTCTGCTTTATCGCCGCCAGCCATACAATACGTACTCCCATCCGATTTCTAAGACGGTTCACGTCAAAACACACAGCGACCACTCGGCCGCCGGAGCAAATCCAATCACCGCGTCCCTTATTTCCCTCGTCATCAACACCCCCCGAAGGACTGGGGCGACGCACAACTCCCTCAGGGGAAGCGGCAGGGGTGGCAGAGAGAGAAGGAAGACACCGCACCCCCACTCTCGGTCTACCCGTAATCATCATCAATGTCATCTCCCGAACTACCCTCTCCACACCCCGCAAACTCCTCCCTCCACCATCCCCTTCATTTCCTCCCACCAAATCTCCCCATCCAGTCCGGAAAATAGTGTTTACCCACTCTAGAAATCTCTCCGCAAACAGCCATCCAGTGCGACCGTAAGGGGGACTCGAGTGAGCAGAGCCTGCTTTGGTTGGTGGGTACGTTTGTCTCTCGCTGCAATCCCACCGTCCCCACATTACTCTGTCACACCCTACACTCCTCACAAGAACCTTCTCCAATATCTCAATCAATCCCCAAAGGATCCTCTAAAGGCTTCCGCGAGCTTCTTGGCATAGGGACTTGGCGGTTCGAGTCCATACCACGGCTTGCACCGACTTCCTCTTCTCACGTGAAAACTACCGTAAATTTTCAGGCTCGTTGAGACACGATTTTATGCAACCGTTTTTGCGTTTCCGGACACTGGGTAGCCAATCAGACGCAAAATCTTCAATGGAGGCGGTACAGTACTCAGTCCGTTGGATGAGACGTATAAAAGTGAATCCCTGACTTATTTCGTGAAAAGGATATTAATGCCGCCACCACCTCACTCCACCACTCCACCAGCTACCACCACTTTACAATTTTAACTACGGACTGAAAGTTTCGACGTGAGCACATGTTACCCGGCACATGCAACGACTAGGGATGTTGGTTGAGTTTGTGCAGTCCAATATAAACTCCTTGGAGTATAAGTATCTCATTTTCATTTTTTCACGAATTTCAAAAACCTAGAACCTTGAAATTGTGCATTCTACTCTAAGGTTAGACTTTAAAATGATATTTACTTAGAAGAATGTGTACAAAAAGCATCAAAACACTTGTGAGTAAAATAACTCTAATGTTATGAATAAGAATCTTGCAAGTCGAGCTTCACTTTTACCTTTTGCAGAGCAACAAGTCCGTATGGCAGTGGGTATCATAAAACATTTGTTTTTATATCATCTTAGGAAATCATGAATGCATTTCTGTTCACGAGCGGAAAGTGCATATGCCAAGAATAATTTTAAATAGCATCGGGATCTCAAACCTTGCGATAATTGGGATAACCACCAGTGCATAGCAAAGAGGTCTAAACCTGTAACCTGCCGACATTTTGAAGAGTCTTCAATCAGCACGTCAGTTACCTGCAGAGTATTTAATGTACTTCCTATGAACATTTAATATATCAATACCGTTCCCATGCTTATTGCTTTTCCCTATCTCTATTCCATTTCCCATTTTTGTTGCTACAATGTGAAATTCTAAGAGAAGAATAACGTATAGAGTGAAGAGGCAAAAGAGTTGGTATTATAACCAGAATAATCTACCTTCCAATAACCATAGCACTAGTGCAATGATTATGCAAATTTCCAGCTAAACTACGATTAAAGTCTTTCACTTCTGTACATATTCATTGCTAATAACCTAGGGCACACTAATGCAAATGCGCGCGTTTTAGGTGACCTCAATTGCCTTTTCCATTGACCAGTTTATTAGCAACATTATCTTGGCATTCAATGAGAGGTGAATTCAGAAAAGACGTACCACATAAGTAGGATATACTACCAGTGTGAAATATTGGCTGATACTTCTACTAAATTTATTCCTGAAAACATTTATTAAAATTATATACGCTCAATTTACGATCGATGTGTTTAAGCCTTTTCATTGCCACGGTGTGCTAAACATTTTTACAATTTGAGCAATATAACTGATTGAAAGGCCGCGGTTATTAAGAATTTGCCGCTTTCTATGGGCCCCATTATTGAGAGAAGGGTGAAATTCAGGCATCACTCATCAGAAAGCTTCTCTGACCCCCATATAAAATCTGATGCATGAAACAAATTAATTGAAATAATTTTTCCTCTTAAATGATTATCAATTTCGACCATTAAACCATTATTTATTGTTCAGTTAAGCATTGTGACAATTTTCACAATACAAGTTCCACGAGCAGAAACTTGTTTTCCGGCTCCTTTACGACGCGATATTATCCTCCTTTATCAAAGCAAATGCGACCACTTTCCTTTTTTGGACCACTCCGTTAAACTCAAATTAGTCTACATTTTGACCGTCTCAATCACAATCAACCAACCAACTGATACTCACCGAAGATTTATTTCTGGACAACAATTCATTGCATGCTCCTTCCATTTCCGAAGGCTTTCTGGTTTAATTGCCCTTCACGATTTTAGAGCCCCGTTACTTTAAAAAATCATAATGAGATATATATGCCATAAAATGATTTTCCGCTTGTTTGGCTAACTTCCTTGGCTCAACAGTATCCTCACATCCAAGACAGTTCATTCTGTATCATATTTCACACCAAAGTTTGACATCTCTAGAGTTAGAGACTTCGCCACATAGACATCACTTTTATATCCACTAGAGCTAGGTCTAGCCCACGGTCTTAGAGAAGAGAAGGCCTAGTCTTTCAGCAAGAAATACATGTTGGGTCCGCCTTCCATTACACTTAAAATGAGCGGTTGCAGCAACATAGAAATTAGAGCACATTAAAATCTTTCACAGCACAGTGATAACGGGGGTTAAACATGAATATCTGATGACCACTACAATGTTGTAGTTTACGGATTAGTGGTTCAGTACAAAAAAACTGACAATGGAAGAATATGGAAATAAGAATGAACACCATTTATGCCAAGGGAAAATATCTTAAAATAGAAAAAAGCTCAGAAAGACCGGTGCTCAGGGAGAAATAGAGGCAGCAGGTGAAAATCTCCAAACACACGATAAAAGACGCGGAAACCAGCAAATGATTAGGCAAAAGCATTGTAAATTCTAATAGAAAGACGCTCTTGACAGATATAGGGACTAAAACTTGTTAGCTACCGTGGGACAGCAAACATTGGCGTTTCAGTGACTTGCAACTTGAGGCCTGCAATTTATTTTAGCAGATCGCGAAGGAAAATGGGTACATGAATTGCTATAAAGAACTCGCACAGCACAATTAAGAGCATTGTTTCTGAAAAAGAGGTCCTTAGGTAAACGATACTAAAGAGCACCCTGGAATTCAATGAGAAGTAGAAACGAAAATTTCATGTTTTAATTCCATTGCATTAACGAAGACTTTTATTTAAGTATGACACAAAACCTTCAATCAACTTTTTTACTCAAAGTAGAAAAGACTAACGTGAAATTAGAAGTAAACAATTTTTATGACATTTCTTAATTCCTGGTATGTACTTTAAAATACTTAAGAAACCAAAATATGCTTCAAAGAGTTGGAAAAATATTTCATTTCCAATTAAGTGAACTAGAAATGAGTATTTTTTCAGGTTTGGGAAAATAAGCAAAAACGGTTTTTTCATGTATTTTGGCAATAAAAATTAATTTATCGAGCGTTATATGCATATTTCCAAAATAAGTCAAAGAAGCAACCACAAGGCGATATGTATCGTGGGAGTAGTAAGAAGGTACGCAGACTAAATGGGGAAAAAGAATTGTTATTTCACTTAAAGAATTGTTATAATAGGTTAACCTTGCCTTGAGTGCGTTGAAAATATATTGAGCCCATGACAGAGAATTAAATTCACAAACAATAAAATAGAAAGGAAAGCCACCTGTTTTCTTGAAACTGATAAGAGCAAAAAGGAGGAATAACAAGCCATTTGGAAGTATAAAAACTCGGGAACTCACTTGATAGGCTATGATTCCTAGAATAATTCAGCTCACACGAGTATCAGACAGAGATAACTGAAATTATATAATCCAAATGCTACTTATGCAGACCAGAAAGAAGCGGCACAATCAGAGAGATACTCAGTCGAACAGATAGGTTCACCAATTCCCTTTTCCCGTAAAACATTCACGACTACAGCAAAGAGAGAGCGAGACACGAGTCAACTATCATGCACCTCCATTTCCATCTCTTCCCTTTCCAATTTCCTATTCTTTGTACATGGCTAATGCCCTAAAGCCCCCTGCCATACGCTCATGCGGCTACTCGCACGGTAGTAAGTAGATCTAGGAGGCTACTGTACGTAAAATAGTCGAGTTGGAGGTGCTCTATCATCTAAACTAGGAAACAAAATTTTATGCAGTAAAATGCATCTTAAATGTTGTTTTTTTTTCTACGTTTAATGATGTACATTCTAGATTTTTTCCCCTTAGATGTACTTATATTTGCAAAAAGTCAGTTGTCGGCACGTAAAAACTAATCACCCATGTTTGAGCGCTTGGTAGTCTATTCATTTTCACCCTACTAACTTGTGATTTTGAAGTGAGAAAGCTTTATTTTAAAAATAAGTGCGAGATGGTCGTAATCATGGTTTGCTGAATACGATTTGCTTGTACAGATTACAGGAACTGCGCAAGTTGTCGTAAAATGTGTACTTAGTAAGACTAAAGGGAACGCCCCCTTAGATTTCCCCCTCTTTGACAGTTTCTCATTGGTCTTTGGTGAATTGACTAATGACAAAAAGACAAACTTGAGCGATTACTGAACTCTTGCATCCGATACATTTTTAATATTCGACGGGCTGAACATATCTCTCCTTTTGAGCAAATATAGCTCGGAGAAACATGGAATTAGACTTCAGTATTCCTTCAAATTTCTGTTCTCTTCATTCTCTTGGCGAGAGCCACGTTATCCACATGACCTATTTCATGGCCAACCTTTATCTCGGAATATGTCCACTAGAAGCGACCCCTCCAACCTGTACTGCACAGCACATCGTGCGTCCAAATGTCACGAGTAATTATTATTCAGCTCTGCTGCAATATGGAACTTGCTCCTGAATTTATTGAGATTTGCTGAATCTCCGCATATATTTAAGTATAAATTATATAGATGTTTGCACCAAAGGTAGACCGGCATTTGACTTTTTCGCTAGGCCTGGATGCTGGTTGCCTAATGGTGTATTGGTTTTTTGGATTGGGTTGCAGTGAGAATCAAAGTATTTGTCTTGATTTTCTTTTTGTTATATTTTTCCATTTTTTATGCTGTGAGCACACTATTTTTGTAGTTGTTCTATTGCCCTAATGGGATCGGTACCCAGAGCATAAATAAACACATTATTATTACTTAAATGTTAATTTAGTGATAGGTGGCTACGCTGCATTAGGGCCAAGCTTACGCAGTAGACAGAGTATTGAGACAAAGTCACCCCAGGACGACGGCCTTCTACATGCTCACCGCAAGCGATTCCGTCTGTGCCGGAAAGCACTTGGTGACACCTATGATAAGGACTACTAGTTTCACAGTGTCCGGGGCACATTTGCTGAAGTTCAAAGAGCAGGTCTTGATATTTTGCCTGTTTTCCGACCTCCTTCCTCCTTTATGCGTTATCATTATAAAAGAGAATGGACTAAGTACCATTCCTTCAAAAGGTCCGGGTTTCTACCTCCGGAACGTAAAGCCTACGCAAACTGTTTCCCTGCAGCTGAGGTTTCTTTACTGGACGCCCGTGAGGAGGATGGCAAGGAGGAAGGAGAGTAGTAGAAAGAAACCCAGGATGTTGGATGATGCTGGCAATAGATGGGTTTGAGTGATGGGGAGGGACACACGCAGCTTGTGGAGGAGGTAAGGAGGGGAAAGTGGGAGAAAATTTATCCTTTCGCTGGGAGATGGACTGCCGTGGACCGTCGCTTCAATTCACACCTGTTCCCCGCATTCCATCGAGAGGTTGGAATGCGTCAAAGGAAGGAGGAAGGAAGGTGGACAGGTAGAGGATTGGGAATACCTTGGGGAAGGAAGGAGAGGGAGAGCTAGGATATAGGGAAGAAGTAAATTGGGTGTCCTGATTCCAAGCAGACGCGGGGTAACAAGCCGAATCGGAGGAAAATACGTGCGCCTCAACGCAGCCCTTCAACTAGAAACTTAACTAAAGTTAAAAAAAAATGATCGCAGTATAGAGTAGTGAGTTGTACGTGGATACGTTGCGTTAGCGGGTAACACTAAGCGGCCGCTGTGGTGCTTTCACCGTCGTTTTACGTGCCTGTAATTTTGTGATTAAATTTTTCATGTCAAAATGAATGTCGAGGTATGGAGACGAGACTAAAGTCGCTAAGTAGACTAGACTTGGCACCTGTGTTTAATAAATTATCATTATTACTATTACATTACACCGCTTGAAATAACCCGCATGACTTTATTTCTGTATGAATTAATGACCCATAGTATCCATGAATGAATAGTGTTAGCAATACTAATCAGTAATAGTATGTTAAGCCGTGTACTGCATGTTGGCATGTTTGTGAGCGAAACACTAACTTGGTTTCTGGTTTGGCGTTTTATTGTTTTCCTTACTGCTTTCTGGTCCTCGCCTATCCGCCTGGGGAAGTTCGTATGCGAACTGGGACGAGAATTACATGCCTGGTGTGGAATCACCCCTTGCCACACACCCTGGAGGAGGCTTGCACGGTATTTCGCAGGTGTAGATGTTTGCGGCGCACGCCGCCGCAACTTTCCGGCAATCCCAATACCATTTCACTCGTTCCACCACAACAGGATAATGATACTAAGTGTATTTAAATGAACGTAAAACCATGCTGATGTCCAGATGGATAGGCCCCATTCTAAGACATAACGAATTTGTAAGGAACGTAAAAGAAGAGAAAATAGAAGGGCGATCCTCATGAGTAAGACAAATACATAGGCCAACTAAAATATGACACAGATGAGGACATAAGAGAGTTAGTAGAAAACGGAATTTGTAGAATAAAGGTCAGCAGTCAACCAATAGTATGCGAATGACTTATGATGATAAACACCATGATAGCTACATGAACGTGTGGCAGGGTAGTAGTAAATGACCAGCCATGAAAAAAGGAGACGAGAAATACTCAGGGATTCCCACATCGCAGATGAAAAATGGAAAAATCCTAACATTGCTTGCGCCAATTGATGCCAACATCTAGGGTATTACGGGGAAATATGGATAAGGGGCAATTTGGATAATTTTAATGTTTTGGCTAGGAGCAAGAAAATGTTTTACTATTCAAGTATTTTTATATAAGTATACTAAATTAATACTATTTTTTAAAGAAATAATTGCCCCAAATAAGTTTTACCCGCCGGTTTTAGATGGTGTGGAACTACAAAAAGAAGGATTTGAGACTGCTTTGGGACAACACAGCTATGGATCAAGCAGTAAGATCTGTAGTGCAGGGGCATTTGTCATTACTGGTTGAAGTTCAACTATTTTAAGTGCTCTATACCACATTGCTTAGAAGGTTTCAAGTAAAAAGGAATCAATGTTCTAGTATTGAAGGTTTAATGCCACCCAAAATCACGCTAGGAACTCCAATTGGGCACCCTACAATTTTTCCATAATAATATAAAAAATCTCTGGCTGATCGTCTCAAGCATTTGGAATCCCGAGGATTTGGCGCAACACAGGAGGGACTGCGTATGGCAGCATACTCATACCACTTGAAGTTTAACATTGAGGTGTCCACATCTTGGTACGAGCAGCAAATGGTTGGTAAAGACTGGTGCCTTGAATATTGTAGAAGGAACAGCCAGAGTTTGAGAAAGCTAGGTCTGTCGAAGTCAAGAGCAGCTGGTGTCAGCAGCGAACATATCAAATACTATTTCCAGCTACTTGATAAGTCTTTGATTGAGTTTTGCCTTCGTTCCAAACCTACACAAATCTACAATATGAAAGAAACCGGGATACCGTTAAATAACCGTCCATCTAAAGTCCTTACAGCTAAGGGTAAGAAGGAGAGGATCCATCTGACAAGCTCCAAAAGAGGAGAAAGCGTTACTGTAGTCGTATGTTGTAATGCTGTTAAAATCTAAATACCGCCGTCAATAATTTTCAAAGGAAAACGTCAGCGTCCAGAGTTCAAGGACAATGTACCCAATGCAGCAATTGTCTCCATGAGTGAGATTGGGTACATAAAGGAAACACTATTTGAGAAGTTCGTCCATCATTATCGAGAACATCGTGCACCAGGAAGTATAATTATAATTTTAGATGGTCACACGTGACACTGAGCGCTTGCCGCTCTCGAGTATTGTCAATAAATTAATATTGAAATGCTCTATTTCCCCCTTACATGGCTCACATCCTGGGGTCTCTAGACCAATGTGTTTTTGAGGAACCAAAGGCAGACTAACATCGAGAGTCTATTTAGTGACTCCACAGAAATACGGGGTCGACAATAACAAAAATCCAATTCAGTTCTCTTTTTACGGATGTATGGAAAAGGACAGCATGCGTTTCCTTAGCTGTAAACGATTTTTCTTTTTCTGGAATTTTTCCTTTCTGGTCACATGCAATTGAAGAACACCGTTTTGCTCCATCTCTAACTTATTCAACTCCCTATATAAGTCCAACTACACTAAAAAAATGAGGGAACATCTCTCAGCACAGATCACGAATCACCTGGTCCAGCCTCCACACCCAGCAAATCTAAACGCAATGGATCTGCAAAACCGGTCTCAGCAGTTCGTGCTATTCTTCCTACTCTATAAAATGGCATTAAGAAAAAAATCCTCGAGCTAAACTAAAAGCGTGCCACACTACTTCGTCTGAAAATGTTGCAGCAGTTAGTACGAGAAAATGCAACAAGCTCAATAAAATACCCCTCGAAGGACTTCAAGCAAAAAAGCTGGCCTAAACAAGATAACTGAAAACAATAGAAAAGGAAAAAAATGCTAAACCTTTCTTCGCCCAGTGAAGAGTAAATCACAGACCAGTGCGATAAAAATGAAGATTCCATTTTCGGATACTGTAATGTCAGATACCACTCAATAGAATCAGGAAGGAAAGGTGATTGAATAAGGAGCCAAATACGTCAGAACGGCTGCCATGAACGTTGCGTTTGAGCTTCAGGAAAGAAACAGTTCATCTGTGGTGGATGTTTCTAAAAAAATAACGCTTTTTTAAAAACAGAAAGCCGTTTGGCCGTTATTGGCTGAGTATTGAATATAAAATATGCCTGCTTAACTTTCTCAGAAAGATTGTAATAAACCAGTAAATGATGTGTTAGCTTTTTGTAATTTCCCTAATTGGACATCTTATTCAATTATGATATTTTCTATTATATGCTTAAATCTGCTTATGGTCACTGTTAATACAAAAAATTAGGATAAAATTTTAAAAATCACAATTTCAGTTATAATTGTCCTGCCAATATACTGCTGTCCTAATTGTTCCATCCAAATATCTAAATTTTTATTCAATAAATTTTGGCGGGTGATTCGGACAGCTTGAATTTCACTCAAACATTAAGTCTATAAATTTAATTTAAATTTCAAAGCATGCGTTATTAATGCACGTGTTTAATTCTCAAGTTGTTTACTCTGAAAGGAATCAGTTTAGCTGAGAAATAGAAAATAAAAGTAAAGATATGCGAATCACCCCTCCGAATCCTATCTCGTCGTTTTCAGTCCAGCAAAAACAAGTAAGCAGGGTGAAACAGGGAGGAACAAGATCGAGCGGGTTAAATTGAAATTAGTTTAGGGAATGACGGGCAACATGAAAGTTACATTAGTCCACTCAGTCGTGCCTGAAAATGTAGGAGCGTAAGGATAGAGATGAATGAATATACTTACATGCATTAGTGCTTCAACTTATTCTCCTCGACAGCCTCTATTTTGTCATAATTATGTAGCCTGAAGTTATTGAAACCAACCATCTTTCCACCATTAGCTGACCTATGAAAACAAGAGCAAGACAATATTAATACAAAAACTTATGAGAAAGTTTTTCTCAGTGTTCCAGCGTGATTCCTGGGATATGAGAAATTTTCTGAGGGTCATGACATTGGCCTTCTTTCATTATTACTTCAATGCATGCAAACCTTTCATATTAGTACTTAAGAGTAAGAATATTGTATCACTAACTGCATCAGTATAGCAATTTCTTCAACTTCGTCTCCCTTCCGCACTCCGTCATATTCAAGCTCTATGTTACAAACAGATCTGAATGACATTCAAGGAATTATGGCATGAAATAATATATTTTATTTTCTCTAACATTATTTAGGGAAACCTATGTGAAAATGTTAAGTTTTCTTTTTTAAGGTTTTAAACGAAAGGCTTTGAATTTTATCGTGACTGAAAACTTCTTCTTCTTCTCTAGTCAACATTCCGTAGATTGGTTTGCAGCAGTCATTTTCCGTCTCCATTCCGCCCGATCTTGAGCCAACCTCTTCAACTCCAAGTAAGAATGGCAGCCCATATAATCTACAATCTGTTTGACGTATTCCTTTCTGGGTCAACCTCTCGCATTTTTAGCCTGAAATAAGCCCTCTATAATGGTTCCTAATAGTCCCTCATGTAACATAATGTGGCCTATCCAGGTGTCTCGTCTCTTTCTCATTGTGTTCCACAGACATGGCAGCTCATCAGCTCTCCGTAGTACCGTTTCATTAGTCACCCTCTCCATCCAAGATATTTTAAGGATTCTCCGGTAGCACCACATCTCGAAGGCCTCCATCTTCATTGTTCCTTTCATACCAAGTGTCCATGTCTCACTTCCATAAAGCAAAACACTCCACACAAATGTCTTGAGTAGGAGTTTCCTTTAACGCAAATTAATGCTGATGGAAGTTAAGAGCCCTTTCTTCTTCTTAAAAGCTGCCTTGGCCTGGTTAATCCTGCTGATGAGATATTTGGCACTACCTCCGTCTGATGTGATTATGCTTCCAAGATATTGGAACTCCTGTACTGTATAGAGTCTTTGACCATTTAGCATGCCTTCTGCATCCGTTCCCCTCCTGCTTATGTCAAGGATCTTTGTCTTTTCTCCGTTGATTTTCATACTGAATCCTTTACTGACTGCCTCCAACTCCCTCAACATGTTTGATAAGCTTTCTTCACTTTCAGCTAATATAGCTACGTCATCAGAAAATCGTAGCATATCAATCTGTCTGCCTTGAACACTTATTCCACCACTTTCTCCCCAACTTTCTCGTGCTTCATCCATAGCTCTCTGTATGTATGCATTAAACAGTAGCGGAGACAGGGAACAGCCTTGCCTCATCCCCTTTTTTTATCTTAGCTTCACTCTCGTGTGCAGTGTGCACCGCATCTTATAACAGCTACCTCCTCTTTGCATATTTGTCATATTATTCTTCGGTCTCGGTACTTTATTCCTATCTCCCTCAGAATCTGAAATAGCTGCTGCCACCTCACACGATCAAAAGCTTTCTCAAAATCTATGAAAGCAATAAAGGTGTCCTGGTTCTTTCGAGCTCTCTTTTCCATGATTAATCTTAACGCTAAGATCGCCTCTCGAGTGCCTCTTCCCTTCCTGAAGCCGAATTGGTCTTCAGTGAGCATGTCCTCAATCATTCCTTCTATTCTTTTCTGTATTATGTTTGTTTATATTTTAGAGGCGTGGGAGATAAGACTATGTGTGCGACACTGTTCACAACATTTTGGTATAGTTATTTTGGGTATTGGTACAATGGCACACTTTTTAAAATCTTCAGGTAGTTTCTTTGTATCACACAAGGTACCCACCAGCTGGTATAAAATGTTTTTCACCTCATCCCCAGATGCTTGAATAAGTTCTGCAGGAAGAGTGTCAATGCCAGAGAAATTCTTGTGTTTAATGACGTTAATTGCGTGATCGAATTCCTCACGTATAATTCTGTCGCCTATTTCACGGTGGTTTACAGTGGCTTCGTCTTCAATAATGTCATTTTCTATTACTTCTTCATCTTCCCCATTAAGTTTTTCCAAATATAATTTCCATACTTCCACGATTTCTTCCTGATCATAGGCGATTGTGTTGTTTCCTTTTGGTAGGGTATTGCATGCTATCTTTCTATTTCCAAAGAAATTTTTCACTGTTTTGTCAGCTGTTTCAAGGTTTCCGGCCTTCATGAGGTCTTCTACGTCTTTGCATCTCTCCTGCAAGTATGTTTCTTAGGCCTTTCTTGCTTCCCTATTTATTGCATTCCTTAGTGTTTCATATTCTTTCCTACACTCTTCAGTCGTGTCCCTTTTTAGTTTACTTCTTTGTTCAATCATGGATATTAAACCATCAGTCACCCACTCCTTATGTTTTATAACTTTCTTTTTCCCAAGGATCTCTTCTGCAGCCTTCCACATACCCTTTTAAATTTTACTCCACTTTTTTTCAACTGAAAACTTGTGATCGTATTCAAATATTTACAAAAATGGTTCATCATCATAGCAATCTTTTTTGCGTAATAACCGGATAATATGGTAGAAATGTGTCAACAATTTATATAAATGTTAATAGTCTGTTAAATAATTTACTGAGTATGCATATGTAAATTATAAATTTATCCGCATTATCAAAAGCCTTTAAAATACATCGAAAAACACAACCCTCTTAGACGTAAAAAATTCTATAGGTTTTATGGGATCAATCCACAGAAACACCGCTGGGGATATTGGATACACTATAGGTACGTAATACCCTCAACATGAATCCATCAATCACAAAGGTTCCAAAAGCAATTTATTTACCAGAATGTCTTCATATGGGCATAGGTATGTTAAGTATATCTAGCACGGAATGTTCCTGAAAAAGCTATAAAATTTCCAATGCACCCTCGAAATTAATTAAATATCCATTTGATTCAGTTTTCACAAATTTCGTTTGTGACAGGACTTTGATTTTTTTTAACGAAGCGGCTACGTTGTAGTGGATATTCTCGGGGGTTCTTCAAAATTTATCAGCAATTCACTAATGAGGCAAACTCAGCAAATTAATCTACGTATACTTCAACTCGTAATACGTTCACAAATTCATTGAAGTAGATACTAGGCGTTAGGGCTGATCTGCCCCCAATTTTAAAAGTGTTATCCATCTGATAAAGCAAATCGTTATTATTTATTTCATTATATAAGTAATTTTTACGCATCGATTGTAAAATCGCTTTTCCGCCCTACTTAGTATTTAGAAATCCAAATGAAATAGTAAAATAATTGTTATACCCAATGCCTGGGAAATGGATTATGCATTAATTCTGAGTTGATCCATACCGAGCAAATGCTGCACCATTGAGCCCCAATGAAAACCGTATCATTAGTGACGTACAGGAATTGGGTAGCCTCCAAAAAGCATAAAAACAATAACTTGGCAAAATTTTATAAGAGCAGTTTGGGCGCTGGTAGCATACCTGATTTTCAATTATTTTCAGAATGCTCCATGAAAAAATACATCAGTCGAAACTACTTCACTTTTATATTTTGGTTCAGTTGTATTCATGATATTTGCTGTCACATAAATGATGATGTCCGCACCAAGACCAGCCAATATCCTCAGATTTCGAATCTCACCACGAATAACATTTTTCAGGAACCCTGCTTCTAATTTCTCTCTTTTATATCACAAGCTCAAAAAATAATACTAGAAATCACACACTCTAGCTTGTAATTATAAACTTTAGGTGTTTTAAAATCTCTAAAAAAATCATTTGAGTGCCCTCGTTTTAATATTAGGTGGCAGCGCCGTCAAATGGTATAAAAAAAACCTTAAACTAACTTATTCCGAGATAACTTAGCTATTTAAAGCCTCAAGTTGATAAATTTTCCTCGAGCCTCATTAGAAGTACCTACCAATGACTTTTTTCAAATTTCTGGCTGGGAAGATGGGAAATTCCAGAGATGCTTTTCTCGGAGGCGCTTATTAACAGATTCAAGAGCCGAAGTACTTGGTACTGACTCAAAGTAGTTGCCGAGACGGCGGCCACCACATCTGCGCGAAGTTTTCATCCTCATACGCCCTGAGAAAAAATCAAACGCAAAATATTAGCCTTGAATCGGAGAGCCTGCTCTCGAAACATATAATCTTACACCTGCACTTATTTTGTTAATGTAAATTCGCATATTTCTCTCCTGTTTTGCATAAAATAGCATCGTAGGCAACAGTAAGAGGAAAAAAATACGAGAGGTAGCGCGAGCTGGGTAGTAAAATTCGACCAATAAACACGCATCACATAGCATGCGGGATAATAAAAGCCTTTTTGAGGTGTTTAGAGCCACAATAAACATGGCCATCTAGCATAAAGCGAGTTCCATTTAGGCTTTTACGACACCTTGTGCTTCCCTCTATGGCCAGAGTATAAAACTCGAATGAAACTATTTCTGCCGAAGATCGTTTCCCACGCTTTTAAAAACCGTCAAAAAAACGCTCCCTAAAAACAAGTTATGACTCCGGTTCTTCACTCTCTTGTACTCTCTCGAGGGATACCGGGGTGCTTAGAACATCGAAAGCATTAGGACAATATGCGAAACACGGGGGTAACACCCAAGGGCCGTAAAGAAGGAAACACAAACGAACGTTTTAAGTAGCTGAACCATAACACCGGGAGGGTTTGAAGTTTCCTTTGCGGGTCCGAATAGATATGAATTTATTGCGACAATCTTATAACTACTTCCCTTTTATTTACGCAGAAGAATCCATATGGATAAAGTAATTCGTGGCGCAAGAAGCAAAAGGATAAATAGGAGATGTGCCGAAGGAAAGAGCTAAATGTTTTTGTCATGCCACGGACCGACTGTGACGCCGTAGAATTATTACGATGGCCCGAAAGGTAATCGCGCAGTAAGAAGATGACTGCAATTCCTGCTCTCCCTGGTCTTTTAACAATCACAGTAAACACACGGAGAAGGACTGAGCTTCTTACTGACGTTGATCGGATTGTTAAAACTCCATAAAAAGCCTGAAGCAAAAGTGGTAATCCACATAATACCCCCGCAAACCATCTCAAGGGTGTGTGGCGTGTCATAGGTGAGCCGTTCACGAAATGGATTTCTATTTCCCAAAGACAGACACCGACGGCGACATAAATGTCGCTACAACCACCAATGCTATATATATAAGTTAATCTTGTATCGTTGTTTACTTCCAGTGCCCTCTCAAATTCTCTACTACGATAAACAAGCATGTGGTCTTCGATAAAATGAAGGGTAAATAGAAAAATCTCATGCATACATACCCGTCAAGCCAATCTCTTTCGTAGTGGGCAAAGTCAAAGAACTTATTAGTTATCGCTATTAGGCCAGATAAAATGGCTCTCTTTCTCTAATATCCTCCCTCTTCCCTACCCTTGCATAACTGTTTCGCTTCTCTCACGCTCATACGCTCATGAAGCAATGCTTCATGCACACTCTTTTATTGTTAAGACTCACTCTAAGTATTCTAGTTAAGCTTGTGACTCAGAATCCACCATTGAACCCACAGCAGTCACTAAGTTCATTGAGTTATTTATATCATTATGTGCTAGAGATCAGGATATATGGTCTTATTTGCGCTGTCAACTCTACAGTACTTTTACTACAGTAGTCTTCCCACGAGCTGGGCAACACGTCAGCTTTAAGCATTGCAGGTTTACCACCTTAATGAGTTCTGTTCATGAAAGCGGGCTTTCCACTCAAGAAAAGTTGTAACAACAATTGAATTTTGATAATACTCGTACTCGTCCATGTTCTCGCTTTTCCGTAGTAAGTAAACAAATCCATGGATGGTCACTCGGCCGTAGGTAAATATTGGCTGCATCGACACCCATCCGAAGATTAACGAAGTTGAACATTGATTTCCGATTCAAGTTCCAGTTCACGGCTGATGGTAAACCGATGTCGTGAACGTGAAACCAATTCACGGTTAACGCTTGAAGTTGACGCCAATCGTAAACCGGACTTTACCGTGCAGAACCTTAACTATTCCTAGGCTTCGGTGGGCACTTGACCCATTTCATAGCCAAATAGCATTGTACACACTACATTCTTCCAATAGCTATCATGCATCCGATTTGCGGGGGAAGCAAACAAATTTTCATGACTCATGGGTTTTACATTTAGCATCGCTCCATTCAAATTTACGTATCTAAAGAAATCAAGGCGTGTTAATCATCTCACGAGCACGCAAAATGGTATGGAAGTTTTTAAGTGGAAATTTAGAGCGGAGATAAAATAAATTTGACCATATACTTTTTCAAAATTTAAAAATTTAATTCAGCAAGAAAAAATTGTTATAATTTACTTTATTTGGATCTCTTCCCTTGGACTACAACCTTGTCGTGGTGGAGAGGCTTGCGTCCTCCGATGACCCCTAGAGCTGCACTGGCGGGAGCAATGCTCCTGGTAGGGTCACCCATGCCAGATTGGTCGAAGGTTAGGAGACAGACGAATGGTAGTCCGCGCAGTGTCTGTACCTCAGTGAGGAAGCTGCAAAAGGCGTCTGACCCCAGTGGGGCGGTCTCTGAAGTGATGGTGTCACGTAAACATCGCAATTGAGTAAGGCCACGGAATACTATTTCAATTAAAACAAAAAACCTTGAAATTATGGACATTTCTCAAATGATAATGAATTCTGGCAACTACGGGACTCGGCCCAAAGGGCCGGGTGTCGTGCCCGGCAGCCGTGGGAGCATGGCCCCTGCGGTCGTCATCACACGAAATCCTTTCTCAGACGTAGTAGCAGCAGAGGAAAAGAAGATAAAGAAGAGGAACGAAACAATCAGAATAGGCACGTGGAATGTTAGGACTATGCTGAGGGCGGGGAAGCTAGAGAATATAAAGCAAGTAATGGAGAGGGTGGGTGTAGACATCATGGGTCAGGGTGAAGTAAGAGGGAAGGGTGACAGGGACTACTGGAGCGATGACTATTGAGTAATTTATAGTGGACGGAAAGAAAGTCAGCGTAGGGTTGCATTCGTAATGAATAGGAAACTAGGTAGAAAACAACAGAACGCAGAACAGGTGAGTGATAGGATAATAGTCGTGTAACTAAAGGCAAAACCAACGAATTTAGTTATAATCCAGGTTTATATGCCTACCCCTAATCATAAAGAGAAGGAGGTAGATGGGGTATACGATCAGCTAGAGGAAATAATTGGTAGGATACCTGGGAGTAAGCACTTGGTAGTAATGAGGGATTGGAACACGGTGGTGGGTGAAGAAAGAGATGGGCGGGAGGTGGGCGATTACGGGCTAGGACGGAGAAACGACCGCGGCGAGAAAGCTGTGGAGTTTTGCCGTAGAAATAACCTAGTATTTACAAATACATGGTTCAGACATCATCCTCGACGTAGATACACTTGGAAGAAGCCGGGAGACAGGTTCGAGAAAGATTATATAATGGTTCGCCACTGATACAGAAATAGCGTTAAAAACTCGCATACTTATCCAGGAGCTGATGCAGACACAGACCACAACTTAATAGTCATGAAATGCCGGGTAAAACTGAAAAAGATAAGAATGGGAAGGAGGGTACGAAAGTGGAATACGGTTGCATTAACTGGGGAAATGAAGAAGAAGTATCGAGAGAAGGTGGATGAGATAATGGATGGGGATCATGGATTTAGATCAGTGGAAGATGAATGGGGAAGTGTGGAAAATTGAATTGTAGAAACTACGAAAGCAACTGTAGGCGTAGTGAGTGCAACTAAAATTAGAAAATCGTGGATCACGAAGGAAATGATAAGGGAGATGGAGGAGAGAAGAAAATCGAAGTGCGTAAACTCAGAGCTAGGTAAGAGAAAATACCGAGAGTTAAATAACAGGCTTAGAAGAGAAACAAAGAAAGCAAGAGAGGCGTGGTGGAGAGAACAGATCGACTCGTCAGAAAAATACCAAAAAGAGGGAAGAGCAGATGCATTATATAGGAAATTAAGGGAACTGACAGGTGGTAATAAGGGAAGGGGAATTACAACAATAACATACAAGACGGGAAAGGTGATCGTAGAACCGAAAGTGATCCAGGAGAGGTGGAAGGAGTATGTTGAAGAGCTGTATGGTAAAGAAATAAGGCCCAATAGGTTAAATATGGAAAGGGAAGACGATATCGACAGAGATGGCATTGGACCAGGTATCCTAGATAGCGAAATCGAAAGAGCTCTACGAGACATGAAAAGGAATAAGGCGGTGGTAATAGATGACATACCTGCAGAGTTTTTAAAGAGCATGAGGAAGAACGGAAGAGGAAAACTTTTTGCGCTTATTCGTAGGATTTATGAGGATGGAGTTTGGCCGGAAGACTTCGCGAAGACTGTACAAATTCCTATACCAAAGAAGAGTAAGGAAAAACGGCGAAGACTACAGGACAATAAGCTTAATATCCCACGCGGCCAAACTAGTTCTGAGAATTATAAACAGAAGGCTAGAGAAGAAGGCAAATGAATACCTGGGTGACGACCAGTTCGGGTTTAGGCGAGGAACGGGAACGCGAGACGCTATAGCGGTGATGAGGACGCTAGTAGAAAGAAACCTAAAATATGGGCAGGATATTTTTGCATGCTTCGTAGATTTCGAGAAGGCGTTTGATCGGGTGGAATGTACGAAATTAATGGGAGTGTTGAAGAAATTAGGGGTCGATTGGAGGGACAGGCGTCTGATTCGGAATTTGTATATGAACCAGACGGCGCAGGTTAGGGTAGGCAATGGAGAATTGGGATGGGCCACGATAGGACGCGGAGTGCGGCAGGGGTGCCCACTATCGCCACTGCTTTTTAACGTGTATTCAGAACAAATTGTAATGGAGGCATGGGGGGAGGAGGAGGTAGGAATAAAGTTAGGAGGGGAGCTGATAAAATCAGTGAGAATTGCAGATGATCAAGCATTGGTCAGCCGGTCTGCCAAGGGGTTACAGTCAATGGTGAATGTGTTAGAGGTGCAGTGCGTAAAGTATGGGATGAAGATAAACCACAAGAAAACGAAAGTAATGAAATTTTCTAGAAGTAAAAAGGCGGGGCTGAATATAAGTGTGGGAGGGCAGAAGATAGAGCAAGTCGAGCAGTTTACGTATCTGGGTAGTATTTTGGAGGGGAATGGGTTAAGTGGAAAGGATATCAGATGCAGAATTGCGCTCGCTAAAGAAGCATTTTCGAAGAGAAGGAGATGAGGGGGGTCTGAGAAGAGACGTAAAGAAGAGGCTGGTGAAAACTTAAATATGGAGCGTGGCGCTCCATTTGGGTCGTAAACTTGGTCATTGTGAAGGGAGGATGTGCGTAGACTTGAGGCGTTTGAGATGTGGGTTTGGAGAACGATGGAGAAGGTATGCTGGATGGCGAGGAAGACGAACGAGGAGATATTGGATATGGTCGGAGAGGAAGCTTGTGGCAGAGGTTCGGAGAAGGCAGAAGAGATGGATGGAGGAGGTTTTGAGAGGAGAGGGCATGTTGAAGAGAGTGATAGAGGAGAGAACACTGTGGAAGCGTGGAAGAGGAAGGAAGAGGATAGGAATTCTGGACGAAATAAGAGGAGGTAGAAGGTATGAAGAATTGAAGAGGGATCTAATAGCGTGCCATACTTAGGAGGGAAAGCGAGACAATGTTTATGAGATTGGGATGCAGAATGGGGACTCTCCAAGTACATACCAATCAGCTGGTGGAATACTTGAATGAAAACTCGTGGATGGACTTAATGAGTTAGGCGAGTAATATGTAGATGCCTACTCATTATTTGCTGAATCTTTTCCGCTAAAAATATTTTAAAACTGAGATTCTCATTTAATTACCAGTCTTTTTATTTCTTCTTCCCATCATAGTTCAGTTTCCAGACAGCAGATTCAATTTTAAGTGACTCAATGCAGAGAAGATATATTTAGAAGCCCTTAAGTTCGAATGGACAGCGAATCGAATCCAGGCCTTTCAATTGGGTTCGTCAATTTTATTTGTTCCCTATCCTTTTCTTCCGCTTCTTTTTATGCGTCAAAAACGATAATGAGCATTATTAAAATTTACTCTAATAAAATACTCCGATAGATACTGTACATGTTATCATTCTACAGAAAAAATAACATGAATTTGCAATCACTCTTATCTCTCATTTTCATATTTTCTTTACAAAAACCTATGTGTCATTTTGTCGAACTCAGCGTCAAGTTTAAGTGGAAATACGTTTAATCGTTGGTCGATGATCGAATACTAATACCTGACAAAATAACGGAAGCTTTTTAATCAGCTAAAGCTTCCTATTGTCAATATCCCGGTAGGGCTGGGCCGGAAGTTTTTAACAACAGCTAGAGACTATTTGATACACAATGCAAACTTTTCAACAAATATATTTGAGCAGGTTTGAGAGAGAAGAGACTGGCATAGCTCAAAAGAATCCCTCCGTCCGATAATAAAATGGGAGGCGATAACGTTATGGAAATTTTGGCCGCCATATTCGATTCTTAGGATCTCCGCTGAATTCATTATGGCATATGTAGATCGCACCTGCTGAAACGCCCAAGCTAATGTCACGGAATGGAGGTAGAGATAACATCAAAGACAGCGATAGGTTGCTCGATTGGTCAAGCAGACAGCTCATCTGAATAATGAGTTTAGGAAAGCGACGAAAAGACGTTGTATTGCACGCAGCCGGTGAAAGCAGCGCCGCTTCCCAAAGGGAATAATAAATTTTTTCCCTAACTCGATTAGCACGCCGCAGTAGGGCTGCCGAAGTCTTGGATTGGCGTGCGCGGTGGCTCCCTTACAGCTGTTTTGACAGATGTTCCTGCGCGACACCGAAACTTGAACATCGATCGTTTTCACACGCTTCGTAATAAGACGATGAACAACTTTATTCCTCGCGTGGCTACACGGGTGGGCGGAAAAACGCGGGAAATGTCACACTTTCCCTCAACATACTCTTATATGACGAGATCGAGAGATAATTAAGCACACCGTGGTTGTTTTAACTTCTTATTGTCTGGAGTGACAACCCCGTGAGAGCTTTGATCTCCAACACCAATTTTCTCCAACGTTTTCAGTCCTTCTCCATCTCTTCAGGGTTACTCTCAGGTTCATTCTTCTAAGGCCTTCCATCACATCATCCATCCATCTTTCTAGGATGTCCACTATTCCTGCATTTTATAAGACAGTGCCTTCATGATTAACTTTGGCATTTGTAGCTTGTCCATTCTTTCCACGTGACCTAACCATCTTATTCGTTGTGGGTTTATGAAACTTACGATATCCTCATATTATAAGAATTAATTTATTTCTTGGTTAGGTATACCTTATTCTACAAACACCATTATCGTTAACTGGGGCACAAATAAGTTTTATGGCTTATCATTCTAATTTTGTCAGCTCTTCTTTCTCCGTTTTTGCATCTGTTCATACTTTAAATTCTCAGGTGACAACTGTTATAATAAGTGTCTTAATGATTGTCATTTTTGTATTGCGGGTTGCACTTCTCAATAATTTACAATTATAATAGTATGCCTCCTAATTACTGCCTGTATTCTAACTAGGATTGCCTTGTTCATGAACCCTTCTTTATATATATGGTGTTACCAAGATAACCGTTTACTCAATTGATTCTTTAAATGCAAAATCGATTAGATATTTCACCCTCTACTAGACTAAAATACTTTAATTTTTTAGCATTGTCGCTCTCGACATTTTTCCAGAATTATCGAATCGGAATACTGACAATCAATAAATGAACAAAGTGAACTTGAAAGTTTTCATACGGCTCTCTGGGCATATTTAAATAAAACAATTAACCACCATTCTGCCATTTTAAAAGCATTAATTAAGAGAATCAGTTTTTCGATGCACTGTTTAACCTTTAAGTTTCGTAATACATTGACGCCTAGTTTACATATCGGCCGTCTAAAATTCAAGGAAGAAGTTGAGGTGAAAGAAAGCTTTCCGCAGAAGTGGAAAAATACAAAGAATTCCTTCTTTCACTATGAATAATTTCCACAAATCCACCCAGAGTCAACATCATTCAAGTAGTTTTAGAATTTAAATGGCTAGCTTCAGGTACGGAATTGGCAAAAGACTGAAATAACTGTCTCAAAGGTTGTACAGAATCATGAATTTTTACGGCGATAGTGGTCGGGAAAACGGGGATTGTTAGCCGAAAAGAAAAGAAGATAGATTAAGGCTCTCAGCCAGAGGAGAAAGTATGTTTGTTATAATGCATAGAAGACAGAAAACACGAAATAAAATATGAGTCAGGACAGGGTTCCCAAAATACTATATGTGAGTGGATATAAGCCCGCAAGAACTAGGTACTTACGATAATTATGTGCTAAGACAAAGAAGTATTATTTTTACTGAGATTTTTCTAAGAGTCAGAAAAAATGGGATATGCTATCCAAGAGGCATGGGAAATCTTGGGGAGCAGTCCGGATAAGGCAACCATTTTTTGGTCAGTGGGCCAGATTGTGTCATAACACATATGATAATGATAATGGCTATGGCAACTCAGAAAGAGGCTGTAAGCTGCTTGAAAATATCAATCGGGCTAGATCAGGTTTCCCATGAATGATATTCATGATTTCCAGAGATAATATTGCTCTCCTTGGAATACTAAGAGAATGGATGATACAATCAGCTTAGCGTTAAACTTAGAGTAGTTCTAATGGATTCATAAACTCTACTGTATTTTATGGTTCATTCCTAGATATCGTCAAAATGAAAAAACACCCTAGCCCGAGAAAACCCACGCCTCAGTGCAATCCTCACACTATGACTAGAAATTAGAGCGCGTAATACAGCAAAAACTCTATCCGGATCGTGCAGAAAACTTGGAAACTTTAAGCTGAAACCCAATGGAAAATCCATAGATACCTTAAATTAAAGAAAGCGGTGCCATTTTTCAGGACAATCATTTCTCTGCCCGATGAAACACTAGCCATGAACGTTGTGCCGCGTCATTACCATAAAGAGCTTTTTGAAGGTTCCAAACAATTTAAAAAATCATTAATTACGTTATTGTATAAATCTCGTAGACGATTTCCGTGAGTCACCAAGGGACCACTTTAGTTACAGAAATGATTTTATAATGCCTAATCAAAGCCTATTTGCCCTCAACAAATAGGTCTGCAAATTAAATATGAAATGAAAAACACATCAGCAATCTACTGTAACTACTTCAAATAACTTTGCAATCTTTGTTACTTAAAATCATATCACTTCGAGATTCAAGGATCTGTTGATTTAACTCCTCCTGTAGACGCATCAATGAAATTGAAATAATTACATGTAATGTAATACAGCTCTATGCAATCGTTCCACCTCGTTCAAAAATTGAACTAACTCACGAAGTTGATAGATTTATTCCACTGTAATTCTCGATACATATTTTGACTAAACTAAGACATTTGCTAAGCCTGTCCGTTAGAAATGAATGAGAATAAACTCATCTTAGCTAACCTCTGAACACGATGTTTAATGTCTTTTCTGTTGAGCGCCTTTCCTTAAAAATGATGGAATAGCAATTTATAAATTTGTCACTGCATGTCGAAGAAAAAATCGAGGGCATGTCAACAATCACAGAGAAATTGCAGTTTCTCCCTTCAACGAAATTAACTAAAATTTATTCCGAAAATGTTAGCTAAATGAAAAAATCTCACGTTTCACTGGTTTTGTTAAATACGACCGACTTCATTGAATAGCCGACATCTAGTGCCATAATGTCGATTAATTGGTGAAACAGGTCACACCTAATACAACCAATAAAATCTACAGCCAATGCCAAAGGGGTTTTACAAAATTGAGGGCCAGAAACTTCCGGATTCGTTAGGCACCAATGTTTATGTATTTGTATTCATAAGTTTAGTTCGATCGCATAACTCCTAATATTTCCAAGATTTCAGGGTGAACTCCACCGGGGAAGAGGAAAATCTAATCAACTCGCAGTGATACGAGATCAACTGTTCAAATACGAGTTTATGTTTCATGCAGGTAGGACTGACTCATATTAAATGTAAATTCCACTCACTTTGTAAATTCCACATATTTTCATTTTTGCATGGTTTACACATACATATCCCGTAAAGGAATTTCTTGAGACCTTGATAATGATATTATTGATGTCGAAACCATGGAAGGCAAAAATAAAATATGTGGGGATATTACAAATTGAGACATCATTTCAAAATATGTCACTTTTATTTATTTATTTCTCTTTCACTTTTATTCATTTTCGCTTCATTCTCCACGAATAACTCCTTTTCCTTTAATCATCCTTTGCGTTATATACTGCCAAAAAAAACGAAGCGCGCACATTAGCTGGCCTTCAATGATTAATTGAATCCAAAAGAAATTTCCACCCTTGCTTTCTATCCTAACACCGAGTTGCAGAAGATCACAGTTTTTGTAGTCAATGATTCTCCTTTAGCTTATTCGTAGTTGCTTACGTTGACGTGTTTCTAAACTTGCTCAAAATTATTTTGTTCTCCTATTCCCAGTGATTCTCCCTTCATTAAAGTTTAAAGAAAATATTTCTGATTCAGACTGAAACCAATTAATATGACTCATCTAGCTCATCTTCCCTAGACCTCCATCCTCTGAACAGAGAACTTTATCTGGATCCACTGGTCTGTTCGTATCTTTTTCTCAGTTTTATTTTAAACACCACATACACGCCTATTCTATTATTTTCCCTGTTGCTTTCATAGCACTTGCCTCAAAGGTAATAAAGGGGATACCCTCGTTCCTAGAATTTTATGACCCGTTCCTGACGCTGAGACCACCTTCTTGTGCCTTTTTTAAAACCTTCTCCTCACGTTTTTAGCGCTAATCTGCACGCTATCGCATTCTTGCTTTTTTGCTCCACCATTACAAGCATTTTATTATGGCCTATAGATAAGTAAGATGCTTTTAAATACAAATCGATTGTAAAAAATCTGTTAAATGTTTCGCAGAAAATTCGGAACTCGTGCAACTGCTAATTCGATTACCATACTCCGAATATCAGATCCTCGAAGATCACATCTTGCTAATGCAGTCCATCAAATGCCAGGTGACAAATGAGATTTTCAAAGCTACGTGCTCCAGGTCCGATATTTTGGGCACTAGTCATCAAAAACTCTAGTAATGATCTGCAGCTTCAATCAACACTACCATCTGGTCTCTGAGTTATCTTCCTACTATTGTTTTAGTATTATCTTTTAATTCTTCAACTTCACATGGCCAAAAGCGGTCCTAAACCTTCTCCGACTGACTCATAGCGTCAATATTTACAAGTGAGATCGGGGAGTTCCATTTGTCTCTGCGATTGGTTTATCGGTCAAAAAGTTAGGAAGGACGTCCGTCCAGTTTGATAAAATATTCTTAATTTTTCTCAAAAATATTGAGGTTATTTCGGTCAAATTTCATTTTATTCGAATAACGCGTGGCACACAATGTTCAAACTCCTTTGATCAAAATGAGGGAGGCAGGCAACACTTGTTTGAATTTTGCTACGATTAGCATAGTGAAAATAAACCACTTGGTAATATTTCACTTAGGTTCTTTATTCTTGGTCGCTTTCAACGTTTAAGTGTACCTACTTTGTTTTATTTTGCCTTATAAATTTTATGTTACCTTGATAATGAAGCAAAGACGTTACAACTCTACCCGGATAATGAAAAAAATATGTGGAATGAAGAACATAAAAATAGTACCGAGTGATATTTTTCATCCCCCCCAAATAACTTTCTATTTCCACATAATTTCATTGAAAACACAACCTTGGTGTGGAATTAAATTAATTTTTTATCATTTCAACATGCATAGTAATTTCTACAATGTTACGTCTGATACAACGGATTCCGTTTGATCAAATTTTTGTAAATTATATCGACACCGGGGCATCGGATCAACGGACCCAATGAACCCACGGCTTCTTGGCCAAACAGCACGATAAACGAAGACCCTATTCCGTCTTCTTTGATCGTCAAATGTTAGGCATTCCTTCTCACCTCTCTCGCTCCCCCTCCTCTTCATCGTCCGCATTCCTTTCACCTCCCACAGCAAAAATTCCGCCAAGTTTCCCGCTAAATTTAATCAAAACCTTCTGCTGCGTCCTAAAGGCTCTTTTTTTCGAGTCACCAACCCATTCCTCTCTCCCCTACCTTCCCCGCCAAATCTACGCGTCCTTTTCGTCCTTATCCCCACCTCACACTCCTTTGCCTTCTCTCCTCCCCCTCTTCAAGGGCCGAAGTGTGTTAGCGAGACTGATTGACGTCTCGGAAATGCATTGCGAATCTTGAATTCTTCTCATCCAAAACACCTTTTCCCTCTTTCGCCACGCGGAGCAAATAGACGCGAAGAATCATACGATGAGTTGAGGTGGGAGGGGATAGAAACTGGCTGAAAGAAAAATGGTTGGAGAGGGAGGATTTTAGTATAAGAATGAAAATTGTAGTTAGCAAGTTTAGGGAATAGGACGACTTTCCGGTGAATATTTTAAGGGTTTTTAAGGTAAAACGCCAGGTGATGAGGGTCGAATGAGTAATAAAATGTGAACCAAAGACGGCTGAAATTAACAAGACTACTTATATGCACCAACAGTACTAATTAATAATAATTATATAATATCTATAAATAATTAATACGACACACGGCAGCCTGCGTGAGATTTTGTTTGTATTGAAGTTAGCAAGTTTAGGGAATTGTTCACTACACATCGTGCAAATGCCAGGCTAAAGAGCCATCTGGAAGGAAGAGTTCCAGAAATCGTCCACACAATAATGCAACAGCTGCAAAATTACAAATAAACATTGTTGTATATAGTCCAACCCTGAAAATCTGGGTCTGGGTCGTGCCAACACCAGGTTTCTTCCTAAATCTTCCTTCGCTCCCCAAGGAATCTTACCCATCGCATCGATACCAACTGGCACAAATGGCCTCAGCTGACTGTCGCCTAACCTGAAAATGACTTATGTCGTAATCTTTCTTAGTTAACTCCTGATTTTGTCCACGAAGTTTCACAAGGGCATGATACGGGAGGAGAGAGGTGAAGATAGAATATATCAGTATTTAAATATACGTGATGATTCCAGAAGCAAACGGATGCTGATATATTAAACCTTTTATCCATGGCTATTCTCACAGCTGAGTATAACCAGCAATTGCACAATAGTGGAACTCCATATACCCGTACAACTGCTACGAAAGAGTAAGGTGCTTAATAGGAATGATACGTATGCCATTTCTTGAACAAAAAATGGAGCAAAATTATATTCATGAGGTATAAGACCGTAATACTATTAAAGTAAAGAAATTGACCAGCTATTCGAAGTGAAGCGCTATTTCCCTACACGCATATGGAGAACATAAGATCAGAAAATATCAAAATTGACGAAGCGAAGAAAGTAATTGATTATGTTTTTGTCCCTTAAAATTCTACCTGCCCGACTCCGTCACAAAGTGACAGGTTAAAACTAACAAGTGATGGCTTTTTATGCTTTTATTTAATAACGCGTTCCCTCCTCGAGTGTTTTTAAACACACGTGTATCGCGAGTAGCTGAGAAGGATTCGTTCGTTAGTCAAGCGTACATCGTGGAAGTTTGGTGCAGACAACGTCGGTATGAGTGTGTTTACTCATTGTATCTGCTCCTCCAACGAAAGTAAAACGATCGACTCCGGCGCACGAGCTAGAGCGGAACGTTGCCTACCATTCGCTCCGAGGATTAGGCACACATCAACACGAACGAATCTTTCCACGAAATGCCCCGTTTCCACAAAGCTTCGCACGTAATGTAGCAACCAACCTACATGCCTTTCCTGTACTACAGAGTTAAAGTGGAAGCGAAACATGGTGGCATTGGTGCAGACTGCCATTTTAAATTGGAAAACTGGATACTTCCGGGGGAGTAGTGTAGTTTTCGTTTGACTACCAAGGTTGCATTAATTCATTGCTAACTTCATAATTCTCAATCTGTTATTCACATCAAGTTTATAGCTCTTTATGGCAATTAAATCTAATTGTTTATATTAATTTCTGGAATTGACTGCAAACAATATTAACTTCGTTTGGATTTTAAATATTGTCATGACACGCGCTTCTGACGCTTCCCCACCCTCTCCAGTTGAATTAAACTATTTAACAGTGTTACCTACCAGGCGCTACCCTCTTCCGTTAAGCTCCTTACCCGACCCCAACCACACGAACATTCTCCTCCTTAACGTCACGTTTCCTACCTACGACTTCCACTATGTTTCAGTACCACTATACCACCGCAACTCTGCGCTGCTCTCTCCAGGAACTCCAAACGACACTTGAAAAGTATGCAGCTAATTCCAAACGAAATGAGAATTTCCCTGAGCATCCCTGAGAATTTTCCAATTTTTGGACGTTTCAAAAGCTAACGAAACTTAGTTAAAAAATTAACTGTTAACCCTTTTACAATTTGTTTACCACATGTCATCATCGTGCTTAAACGTTTTTAGCATTTCTCTCTCTCTCACTTTTTTTATTCGAGGACCTCCCTACTATTCTCATGATAAATAATTTTGTTCATGCGGCACTGTAACCGTTTACTTTGCTGTTTTCCCACGCTATTCCGACTTACGCGCGTGCGTTGGGAGAGGAAACGGGTTATACGTTTTAACTTATAGTCGCGAGGATGACCGACTATGGAGACTAGAAAGAATCTTAGAAAGAGAGAAAATGCGGAGATGGATGGATAAGGGAATTAAGAAGATGGACGAATGAGAGAGACTGAAAGGAAGAGTGAGGTTGTCGATGTATACGTGGTTTGCGGATTAAGATGGGTTCGGAATGGAATTCCCAAGGAGGAGGCAGGGAGGGGGCGTGGTGGTGGTGGGGGGGGGGTTGGAATGGAGGAGGACAATCGTGGAGGAAGATAAAGGTGGGGGTCGATGGGGGGGGTGGGGGTGAGAACGCTAGGGAATGGGAGTATAGATTGAACGGCGAGGAGAGGGAAGAAGTAATGGGAAAAGAAGGGAGAAAAAAGGATTGGAGGAATTAAAGTGGGGATTAGAATGGGGTTGCGAGGGAGTGAGAAAGGGGAGGGGAAAGAAAGAATGGGAGAATAGGAACGAGGGCTGATAGGGGAGGCAGACGGTGATGAGCATTGGAAGTGGTCGTGAGAGAGTTGGTAAGAAGAGCAAAGCAAACCACGGGGAAGGAAATGAGAAAATGGGTAAATTGATGAAGGAAATGTGCTGCCACTGTCCGCGCCAAACTCTAGCAGACTCGAGTTTGAACCTTAATAACTCCGAGATGGCTAATTGTATTCCAACGATACGTACGTCATCATTTAAACAATTCTATTCCTCATTTAAATCACGAGTAAAATAATTTTTAAATACAAACTTGTTTTTGATGATAAAGTAAAGAAACAGGTCCCATTTTGTCAAAAGTATGACGCCATACGTAACTATGGCGTCGAATAATAATACATCAGTGTTCAAGGATGACAAAATTTCTAAACTATGTAAGCCATAGCTTTAAAATTACATGTGTTTAGATTCAAGTTTTTAAAGTTAATACTTATTGGAAAGATGTTTAATTAATAAAAAGACTTTCTCGGCTACTATGCGCAATGGAGCCATGAGACGCGAAGGTATTGATGTAACAATAGGAAATGGAAGGGGATATGAGTGCACATGAGTAGTAAAAGAGAATAAGACAATATTCAATTCACTTTAGTATACCGATAGAAGAAGTCAAACATATGCATTGTTACTGATCTCAAGAGGTATATGTAATTAACTTTTCTTCCTAAATCTACAGCGGACTTCTTTCTAAACCTCGACCACCTTAAATCTTACATATTCAAAACGTCATCGTTCATCTGCCCAAAACAACACAAGGCCAAACGTCATCTTATACGTAAGTCACGTAACTATCTACGACCTATTCAGAGGTTGACCGAGATTGTATTTTAACTATCAAAATTCATATTTATTATCAATAAAGTCAAAACTTTTAATTCAGGCAGCATTTTAGATCTCAGCGTCACAATATGCCTGCGTACTGAATGATTAAAAAATTAGAACCAGAGATTATACCATGTGGTCAAATCAATCGGGCAAACTTGGTCAAATTATTCTGGCCGAGCGTATAAACTGCCGGGAAGCAACACTATTACTAAACACCCACTCCAAACATAAGGTTATACTTTCCGTGAAATTACGAAATCGGGAGATTAGCATTCATTTGCGCTACTGTTGTCCACTGACCCGAGCTGAATAACTTCGGCTCCAAATGATCCAAAATACAAAATCGGTGAAAGCGATGGAAAATTGGTATGCGCTCGAACAAAACACGTACTATGGGCCGAAGATGAGGGGGAATGATGAGCAGACTTGTGGAGGCGGTGGAATGAGAGAGTGAGGGAAGGTGGGATTGGAAAGATAGGAAGGGAGATGGGATGAGTATAAGGCAGAGGGACGAAGCGAATTGTTCCTTCGCACCTGTGAGAGGAGAAAGGTGGGGTTTGAGGACAGGAAGGATGGGATGAGAGAAAGAGACAGAAAGAAATAAAGGGAAGGTATGGGGGGTGGGAATGAAGATTGAGAGGCGTGAAAAAGGCCTAGTAATGGCCACCGGAGGGGGTGGAGGCGGGGAAATCGGGAAGGAGGAGGGAGAATGTGAGTAGGTGGGGGTGTTGCTTAGGCACAACGATGAAGGGGAAGGGGGTGGGTTTAGCTGGATGCAAGCCATCAACTTCCTCCCCCCCTTTCCCCCCCCCCCGCCCACCCCTTTCCCTCCTCCATTTCGATGACGGGCGGGTTTGAGGACCGTGTAGTATATATATATATATATACATCCCGGTCCTTGACGAGGCAGTGAAGCCTTGATCTCTTTATCGAGAGAGGAGGGGCTCCGGTCCCCAACCTACCTTCCGGGAAAATTTTGACAGCCGTCCATCCCTACCTTTTGTTCATCCGCAGGCGGAGGGAGTTGCGCTAACGGTTGCGGGAATTTTGAAAGAGGCTAGAGAGTTGATCTCCGCAGTTCCTCGCTCCGGTTTCGTGCATTAGCGCCAATGCACGCTCGCAATCTTTTAAACTATACTGGTGGTCAAACAGTAATGACTGAGAGCAAGAAAGATAACACCAGATTGAATGAGTATGTCGGAATAGCATGTTAGTTAGAAATTAACATCAGGACAACGTTCGATAATTTTCAGATGGCACGTGGTATTCGCTGAAAGTTGAAATTTTGAGCTCCTTAAAAAAATCAATAGACGTGCCTGCCGAATTTTCTACAAAATTGATAAAAAAGAGTACGTTGATAGGCTAGCAATGAGCTTCTTAGAAGAACGATAAATGACCAAGGTTTTTCCTCATCCTCTACACTCCCGTAAATAGTGTCATCAAAAAGTCGCGTAAAATGGAGTGTGTCCAAATCACTCCAATTCGCTTCGAGACATTATTTTAATCCCGGATTAGAGCCCGACCCCACCGGTTAGAACCCCAAAGATCCACCCATTGAGTTACAACGCCTACTTGAGTGCTTCGTTAAAGTGGTAAAATCCACTACAAAGGTGACAGAACTTCCAGTTCAAATTTCAACTTGTAAAAAAATAGGAAACAGGCCGTCATGTTTCTCAAAAGCGTTTATTCTTTCATAGAGTGGAAGCACGTTGTCATTTATATTTTTATTTGACTCCTGTGGGAATAAGCTATCTGAGACGTGTATTCGCTGAGAGTATGAGAGATGGAGTTGAGAGTGAGAGGGTTATGAAAGACTGTGGAATGGATGCTAGGGTAATGTTCATATCTATATGGAAGAAGCGAGCTTCGCTGGTTTGGCCTTCTGGCGAAAATTGAAGAAAATCGAATAACAAAGCTTAATAAGAATAAGGGAAGCAATCGCCCATACAGCCGGTGCCCCACGCCACACAATGTTTACAATTTTGGTTTTTAATTTGTATTAACATATTTTAATCCCTAAAATCCGTCGCATACAATGTGTATAATAAGTATGTAATAACAATGAACCATACAACACCAGCTAAAGAAATTCCAGGAAAAAAAAACTGAGAGGTCCATATGACCTCAAATCATCGGTTACGAGATCTTTTTTCACAGAACAACATTGTTCCATTGTTTGTTAAAAACATACCTTCAGAAGTTTTTGGTGTCAAATTTTCACCACATATTTTTTAAATCTAAGTTCATCTGCCATTGGCTTGTCTCGCGGAAGCATGAATTCGATAGATAAGCGATAAAAACTAGGCATATAAGGAGTTATCTTCGTAAGTTTACATCAAATGGTAGTTGCAGGGGAAAATAAAAAAAAAAATTTTCTCTCTTAAATGGAAAAACACCCCCTCAAATTTTTGATATAACATTCATAATATTACAAGGTACCACATTTGAAAAAATGAGAAAAATTAAATGTGAAAAACTTCAAAAGTTTAAACTTTTAATTGTTTAACATTAAATTATACCATTATATTAAATTATACCATATATAAATTAAATTATAGCGATTAAATCAAACAAATTATCATTTAATCGCTATTTTTACGGCAGTTCAAGATTTTTCAAAGAATTTTAATTGGAAATGAGCCATCAAGTGCTTTTTTACCTAGATTCTTACCCGTGATATATGATAACGAAAATTTCGTGACATCGAAAACAGCCATTTTGTTAAATGTACGTTATTCATCTGTTTTTTCGATTTTCGCAAAACGCTTGAAATTCTATTTGTTATTTGGAGAGGCAAACAATTTCACCAATTTTCATCAAAATCTGAGAGGTCAAGGGTCAACTCCTGTCCGAAGTGGCGTGGAATGACCCAACTAAGAAGAGTTATACAAATCTATTTCAGCGTTATGCCCTTTTCTCCTCACAAGATTTTATTCTTCAGCTCGGCTTACGTCCTACCACTCTACATTCCGTCCGTGATCCCTGTTATCTTTCTTCCCCTTCTCCGCTTACCCGAAATCCTTCACATTATCACAACCTTCAGCATCCCCTCGACACCCATTACTCGTTTAAACCGCCTACTCTGCCTCCTCCTAATCTCCTCTATGATTTTCTCTCCCCACTCACCACGCCGTGCACTTTCTCATTCCTCATCCCTCTTTCACTCCATCACACTTTCTTCATTTCGCTCCACAACCACATATCAAACGCCTGCAGCCTATTCTCATCCTTTTTCATCATGGACTACGTACCAGCATCACACAAAGCTACACACCATAATGAACTCTTAGCCAGTCTTCTTTTTATATCCTTGCAAGCGTTTAAGATCCCTGTCATTTATTCACTCCTGTAAGTGAACGCCTCCTTTGCTAATGAATTCCAAATGAAACAGGTAAAATTTACTAAAAAGGGTACAATGCTCTCGGTAGTACAAATTATAACGCAGAATTCATTTTTTTTAAATAGGCCGTCATTCTCCTAAAGAGCGGCCATTCTATCATATAAAGGATACACATTGTCATTTGATATTTCTTTGTGGCTCCTAATTTAGCGTTTCACTGAACGAGGCACATGCTTGTCAATCGGCTTGCGGGACAGGACACTCACAATCATATGAGGACATTTAGACACGTGGGAGAGATAACGTGGGTGGAGGTGTGATTGTTTTGACGCGATGGAATTGAAGGTGACACCCCTCTCATATGTGAATAAACTTATCTCGATCCCACAGGGAAGGGGACGGAAACTCGCCTCCCTCGTGTGTAGGCAGGGGCGAGAGACCGCCCGCACAGCCGGGAATTATCGCGAAATCTCGAAAACCAGCTGAGCGGGAATCCAAGTGTCCATGCTCGCCCACCCATACCCTCTCATCAATTCCAACCTTTCAACCTTTGTCACCCCCTGCCTCACGCGTTCATTGTCGCAGATCGCAGATGCATTTCTTTATTTTGCCCCGGGTTTCAATGTTTGTGTGACCGCTGTGTGGGCGCGCGCTACAGTCAATAAAAATAAAAGAGATCCTTCGCTTTATTATCTCTCGTTTGCCGTTGGTTGTGAGGTAAGTTCCAGCAGATATTTTTAAGACCATCGAGAACAGCTGGCTGTAAGTTTTGACAGTGTTTCATTTTATCCAAGTGTGAGGGTTCTCTAGCTTTCCGGAAAGAGTACGCACTATGTCGGAAGTTAACCTTCACCATATCCATGATATGCAAATTTACTCAATTGGTTTCCAAACTTTAATCTTGAATATTTGTGATTTTTTTTGTGTAATCCCAAATATGCCTCGGCAGAAATATAAATACATTTGGGACGCTATTGGAAGACAATATGACTCACTACAGCGATTCCCGGCCATGATTTGGCGATTTTTTATATATTCAAGATATATAGTTTAAAAAACTCGTTCCTTCTGATTTCCACTAATATACCGTTGTTATTGCTGGAAGATGTTTTCGCTTCTGCGCAGCAATTGTCCACAGCACTTTTGAACAAACCCCAATTAATATGGATTTTTCTTTCATTCACAAAATTCGGTGATTCAATACCGTCAATAATGCACATAAAATATAGCTACACCGATGAATTTCATGATTGACGACAAACAATCGTCTTCAATTACGTCTTCAATCTTCTTCAAAAATCGTCAATTGCGAACAATTATCGAAATTCGATGGAGCATGATGGTGTTTACGTAGAGGGATAGGTAAGCTTGGGGCTCATCCCCTTGCTGGACCTTTTGTTCCAGGGAAAAAGACCGATCGAGGTGGGTCTTGCAAAGGTACAATAGAAGATGCCTTACTCCCACCATGAACAATACGAAATTGGACTCCGGGACAGGGGCCGGAAACCACCCCTTCTTACCCCTCCCCCCCCCCCGGAAACGAAGGGGGGAGGGCCTCGAACTCCTCCGGGATCACCGGAATCCTCTAGGGAATCCGAAGATAAAGGATACGAAGAGTTTAGTAGGTTTTGGTGTGAGGCAGATGGAGAATGTACCGCAGGAGGTTGGGAGGGGGTAGGTTTTAGGGATGGTTGTTTCTCTTGATGAGTGCGAGAGGACAACAGAGAAAAAGATGCCTCCAACGTTCTCCACCTCTTCCTACAACAACCGCCCCCATACACCCGTACCAATCAAATCAAACCCACCTCCTCCCCTGGCGGAGATCACAATACCCTCCCACCCCTCCTCCCTCCCACCCACCCTCCCTCCCCCGAAGACTAACCAACTCGCACCATCCTCCACTACTCGTGGGGTCTTTTCTCTTTCCCCTCTTCCTCATCATGATACGCAGACTATCCCTTTACCAGCCAACAGACCAGCCCTCTCTCCCCACCTCAACGAAATATCTTTCAATCCATCGCCCCCCTTAATTTCCACCCCCCTCCCCAGCCACTCGCAGTGTCCCATCCGAACCGAACCCCCTCCACCTAACCATCCCCTAAGAAAGACCACCTCTCAATACCATCGTGACTCGGCACGAATGCTTTCATTTTTTTCCGGAGGCCCTTTTCTTCCCCCGCCTTTCTGTGAAGCGGCACTACTAGGTATATTCTACTCCGACCCCCCACCCCCTACGATTCAAACCACCAGCCTGGTATTTTTTTCGAAAAACTATCGACGATTTCCACCCACCAAAAGTCTTCCTATGGACTTGGACCTACCTCTCCTTCCATCAGCTGAACACCGATTCCTTGCTCCATAACACAGATTTTTCTAATCACTTGACGTTTTCATGTACGTATACACCATAATCAACGTAATTTCTTCTGAAAAAAGTGTTTATATATCACCTTAAGACATGCAATAACGTTAGGCGAGGCTTGAGGGAAATTAATAATGTTTATCAGAGAAAAAATGGCAAAAATGTTAACTCTTAATCGCTAACTCCTGTGCACATAAAAGTTCATGAGAAATTTCCCTGGTTTCCATGGGAGATATTGGGGCAGAAAATCCAACTTTTAATGTTAATAATTCGAGTTTGCACCCCAACATATGAAAGTAAACATCACTTACCTACTCTTCATAAAAAATATACTTTTTAGGACAGCAATGATTTTAATGTAACCAACTTCTTACAGTAAAATCTTCATTGCCATGTAATTAAAACTTAGAGAAGCACTACGTTTTTAGAGAAAAAATTTCCCTCGCAAAAAATTACTAAGACCGAGTAACCCATAAATTTCTACCGATGCACTTGACGGGTTAATAGCGCATCAGGAAACGTAGGAAAAATAAGTATTTCAAAGATCATTGTTTAACACACTTCCCGAAATATAATGAAAATCATACGCTAGAATTCGGTGTGATGCATAGCAGTTGACGTATCTACCTCTAGTACAGTACACAGCGGCTGTCATAAACCCTGGAACTTAATCCTCGAATAAGTGGTGCAAATTTGAGCAGGGATCCTTAGCAATTGATTTTGATATTTTTCTAGATCAGCTTTCGTAGAGATTATTTTTATTCTTACTCAGTATTTAAGAACTATATATACAAAAATATTCTTAGCTGTTTATAACCAAATTCGTGGGAAAATTATTTTTTTTAAATTGAATAAAACATCTTTTTCCTCAGCAAGAACTCTGTCGGCTTGAATTTTTCCATGACTAATTAAACTGGATTTGTTAACATGCACCATAAGTTATTAGTCAATTAATTGCTGTTATATAAATACCATGAATACTATCATGAGCATCCAGTAGATTTCGCTACCAGGAAAAAAAACAAAAAAATCGCATTATGATGGTGAAAAAAATTTACAAATATTTTCAAATTAGTCCTCATGAATACCGTGTAGATTAATAATATGAACACAAAAAGTGAAAATAAAAGTTAATACTACAACAACCAAGATTCAAAAGTCTATAAGATAAGTTCATGAAAGCTGCTAATCCAGAGAATATATAATAAAAATTAATCTTCTTCACTTCATGGATTAGGCCTCGATTTCGCCTGTTCAGGAACCGATCTTTACCTCGGTGTTCCAAGGTCTCTCCTTCCTTTCGGCCTTTACTTTGGAGTTGCTACTGGCAATCTTATTTCTGCCATTCAATTTAAATTTTGGCACCAACTACTTTTATTTTCGTTAATCTTCTCGTTTATTAATTGTATTCCAAGATCCTTCCTAATCTCTTCATTTCTTTTTCTATCCGTTAGGGAACGTCCTTGTACATACACATATCAGATATTTCATTTCTGCAGCTTAAACATTATTTTTCCCTTTTCATTTTTAATAGAATATGATAATGTAGGAACGTGTAACGTAGGCGTGTCTTTTCTTATTTTATTCCTAACGAGCGGAAGGTACCCGTTGAAATTCAACGGGTGTGAAGAACGTTAAACTTATTTTGTTTGCAAACCGCAAAGCCTGAAGAAAAACTGTATGAGTGGTTATTCGAGGAGCTCGTAACCTATCTTGTATGCTGTGTTCATTGTAGTAGACACGCTGACCGTTTTCCAAGTGCACGGAGAGAGGAGTGACTGTTGGTCCTCTTGCATGCACGGGAAACCCAAAAATCGGCCAAACAAACTCATTACTACTTATATAGCAAAGGTTGATAGATGGTCACCTCATCCGGTTCTCTTGAGCCGTCTTCTTAGTGATTAACAGCTTGATCGCTTCCCTTTTGTACAAACATATATTTGCATTCCATTCCTTTAATTCAGTTGCACTATTCAACGTTGATATGTGCGTTTAGTATCTTAATCAGGATTGGACAGAAGGGTACAATCCAGAGGTTGACAACATCAGGAGGAGTATTGGCAGCAGAAGCCATGTTTATTTGACCTATGAATCCTCCATCACCCGGACTGTGTCTTCGGCATAATCATTGGTTTCGTTTGTTAAATAACAAATATATGGTGATTCTTAGTGCACTTGTCGATTTTCATGCACGGATGTCGTTATTTGCACAGAATTTCCGTTCTTCTATCGGGTAAGAAGCATGTAGTGACGTCATTATAATTTCCGCCATCTTAAAACAGATTGAAGGTTCGAAACAGATGGGTCTGTCATTGAACCAGATTTAGAGCTGGTTACCCGTATATATGTTGGGTAAGGATGAAATTTGTGCGGATCTTAGCGTAACCCAAGAAACACCACGGGGAGATTCTCATGAGATCGCTGGTGGGCATGTCTTTGACAATCCAAGTCTTACCTTTGTCGTTTTTCTTTCAAGGGCTCATTTTCTCGCAAATGAGACATTCATTATGCTTTAGAAGATTTTTTCGAGAGGTTACTCTTTTTTCTATTAGGCATGTTGATGGATATATTTTTAAGTCCATGGAAAAGAAACACAGCGGAAAGTGAGAGTCTAGAATAGGCAACTCGATGATCGAGCGAATGTACCAAAGTTAACTGCACATTAACACTTTTAAACGCATAAATAATTCGTGACGTTACTGATGTGGGAATTGGTCTAAAAACAGTTCGCAAATGTACTGAGAGGCAGACGGTTTCACTATGTGTAATACACCTGGGTACTAAACGATAATAAACAACGCCGTGTTTGTTGTAGCAACAGAGGCATTATTACCATTAATATTCGCTGCACGTATAATTATTTTAAGTGTGTAGTCTATTAATTCCTTTATGTGTAACGTTTACTACGTAAGTGTTCTCCCATATATATGCCCCTTTGAGAGCTACTTTGAGAGTAGACGTTGAAGAGTATACTTGTTAAATATGCATTGAATTTAACGATTACCCCCCGAAGCAATCTATCATGGGGGCCTTGGGACTCCAGGATCTTCTTATACGGATTTTGTTTCTACGTACTATCATGGTCCTGCAGGAAAGCGTGATATTAAAATGCTAGAGTCGTGAATATTCTATGAAAATGAAATCTCTGGTTGTCAAGGAAATATGTTATTGTTGATTTCAGGGAAAATGTGAGATTTTTCAACTGAAAACATGAATTTCAGACAAATACGGAGCGTATAAGAAAATCGATTGATAAAATTAGAAATTATATTGATTCAGCCATCCGATAAAAAAAATTTCAGCCCTATATCTTGAGTGAATGTACTTTTAAAAAGCAAAAAATGAAACCACTGCACCGAACACAATGCTTAGCATGGACCACCAGGGGGGACCTTCGGGGGCCTTTGGGGGCCCTTAGATCTTTTTAATATAGCATATGATACAACCAGATATGTATTCTATCTACACACCAAATTTCAGCTCAATCGGTCCAGTAGTTTTTGCGTGATGGAGCAACAGACAGACAGAGACCATTACATTTTTATACATATTAGTAAGGATCACACCCTTAACCCTGAAAAAATAGGGTTTCGGTTAATTGAACCCTACAGTGTTTGTTGTCTACCAGTAACAAACATGTGTTCCAAATTTTATCAAAATCGGCCCTGTGGTTTAGGAGGAGATGTGGAACATACATACATACATACATACATACATACATACATACATACATACATACATACATACATACATACATACATACATTGACTTTTATATATATAACTAGCGAAAATACCCGTTGATTCTCAACGGGAGATAAAAAAGTTGAAAATTATGTAGTAGTGCAGTTTATACAAAAGAGAAATGTTTTCGAGCAAAGAAAAACATTAGGAAATCCCTTATGAATTTATATAAAAAAATTAAAAAACCATAAACAGAATAATGGTAGATATGGTAATAATGCATAGATGATGGTTCATAATTAAACGTAAACGTAGGATGGGTACATTTTAATTTACGTTGGATTTTTGCATTCGTCGCTTAAAGTAAATAAATTATAATAGCTCTCGGAATATTTTAAGCAACATTTTCATTAATGTAATAATTGCGAATGAACAACTATTCAAATAGTAAGTGGCTCCGCTGAAGTGATTCGCAGCTAGTTATCATATTAGCATTAAATTAAAATATGCATTAAAATAGACACAACTAAACAACAACAACTACACCACAAAGTTCACGGCTCCAATGACTTTAATTAATCTAATGCTTCCCTGTAAACAATATTTTTTGTCTTTCCCCCGGGAGCTCGGAGAAATAAATGTTTTGGTGAGCCAACCCTGGAACATTCTACATAAAGTTGTCCGTGGGAAAAACACGGGGAATCTACGTTCACACCACACCACTTTAATGACGGTCCTTGTGCCTTGTTGATAGTGATGGCGAAAGCAAGTCTAACAGGAAATTGTAATTGCTTGAAACTTAAGGGTAAATCAGATGGGATCAATGGTATCCGAGGAATGAACACGTCTTGGCCTTTCTCTCTTCCTGTTAGTATTGTAGCTTCTATGACGTTATGTAAAAGTCTTTTCACACTGAGCCGGGTCCCGTTGCAAAGTTTTGGTGGTTCTACATTTCGTAACAGCATAATGACAGAGCCGATTTTAAGCTGTAGACGATATGGTGGCATTCCAGGAGGGTCAAGTGAGTTTACAAACTCAATGGGAAAATTCACAGCATCATCATTATCCACTACTGTATCTATAGAGCTATACTCAGAGACTGGGTCTGGTATCATATCTTGAATTTTACTGTTCAACTCTTGCACAGCATCGTTTTTTGGAGCAAGAATGGCTCTGCGTATGCTTCTATCGCCTAAATCCTTAAGGTCTGCGCATAAGCTTTCGAAATATGGCTCTGTTGTAATTTCAGATTCATCTATATGTTTATCAACGTCATAGCAACACTCGTAAACAAATAAATAATGAAATGAATGTTGTTGAAAATTATTAATTTCTTCACAAATGTATTTAACAGCATAACTTAAACATATACAAATAACTCATACAGTTTATTATGTAGGACTTGGTCTAAAAAACAATTCGAAATCGTAATGAGAGGCAGACGGTTCCAGTACGTGTAATACTGGAAAACGTGATTTTTAATAGATTAGAGGCGTGTATATCCTTTGAAAATAAAATCTATGGTTGTCAAGGAAATATGTTATTGTTGATTTAAGATAAAAATGTGAGATTTTTCAGCTGAAAAGATGAATTTCAGACAACTTCGGAGGGTAGAAAAAAATCGATCGATAAAATTAGAAACTTCCTTTATTCAGCCATCCGATAAAAAAATCCCAGGGATATATCTTGAGTGAAAGTATTTTTAAAAAGCAAAGAATTAAACCACTGCACCGAACCCAATGCTTAGCATGGACCTCCAGGGGTGACCCTCGGGGGCTTTTGGGGGCCCTGAGGGCTTTTTAATATAGCATATGATACAACCAGATATTTATTCTATCTACATGCCAAATTTCAGCTCAATCGGTCCAGTAGTTTTTGCGTGATGGAGCAACAGACAGACAGAGACCATTACATTTTTATACATATTAGTAAGGATCATACCCTTAACCCTGGAAAAAATAGGGTTTCGGTTAATTGAACCCTACAGTGTTTGTTGTCTACCAGTAACAAACATGTGTATCAAATTTCATCAAAATCAATCCAGTGGTTTAGGAGGAGATGTGGAACATACATACATACATACATACATACATACATTGACTTTTATATATATAAAGATAAAGATGTTACATGTATTGCTCGACATATGTTTTGATATCTGAGGCAATTAATCTATCAATAAAAAATAAATAACAAACTATAGCTTTCAAAGGAAAAAACCCTATAAGAACAAAAATAGCTCTAAATATACGAATTCTAGACCAAGTTGCCAATTTAAATTACTTAAGGTGTAATATCTCCTAAGAACTCGATATTGATTGGATATATTTGGATAAGTAAGCAATGAACGCGGTATCAAATGGAGATAATGAAAGTGATATAAAATCTGTATCAATGTGCAGTCATTCATCATCAGTAGTCATCGATTGGAAGATTGATTTTCAGCAGCTCTCCATTCCACTCTCCTCTCTACCAACCGCTTCATTCCTACTTCAAATGGAAGTCCTTCATGATTTGACTGATGTATTCCATTCTTGGTCTTCCTGTCTAACTCTTTCCATTCGTTTCAATACAGTTTTCATTAGGCTGCAGTGTCGCAAAATGTGAGCGATAAGTTTGTCTCCCATTCACAGCATTTTCATTACGTAACTAAACTTCATTTTTCACCAACTCTGCGTGGTACTCCTCCGTTAATAATCCTCTCCGTCCATTTGATCTTTATTATTATTTGGTGACACCACATCTCCAGTGCTTCCAATCTCTTTTGATATATTGCTGTTACTTTCGAGGCTTCAAAAAAGAGCATGCACAGCCATTATAAGACTCTTAGATAGGTACCTAAAGGATCTTTTAATTTCACTTACATTTTCAAGGAACGTGTATCGAATCAGCTAAAATCTGATATCGAAGATCCGATACGAAGAATGATAGGTGTGTGTTAAAGAATTTAATCGTATTTCTATCCCAGCTTATCTGAACAGCCAAGCATAATGGCTTTGCTGGTTAACTCCTTCCCCAAAAGCTGTATCATCAGAACTAGCGAGCAAACACCACCCCTAAGAAATAAATTCCTCCTTTCCTAATCATTTTTTAGGAAGATTGAATCCCTCCCTCGACCTCTCGAAATACTCGCTTCTTCTCCCCCATTGCTTCCACTTTCCCTTCCATCAAACAATGACTGCGTCAATGCAAAACGCCAAACACACACAATACTTCACCCCTCCTCCCTTCGATGCCCCTTCACCTTCATTTGCTTTTATTCCAAGCGATTCCCCCCATCTCTATCTCTTGTCCACGTCTGCCGTCCCTCCCGGCCATCCTCCTTCCAACACCCCACCCCACCCTCCACACCAAATAATCCCTCCGACAAACCCCAATTGTCCCCGCAGCGATTGCCCCACCAAGGGGATGGATGCTCGTTGATTCTTCTCCTCTGCAGAAAATTCGAAATGTCCGAAAGGATAGAGGTACTCATCGTGATGATGAATTCTTCGCGTTCCGGTGCCACGGAGATGTATGTACTTCCTGCCATCGTCGCATGCGGATTTAGGGTCGTCGATCACGTACGAGAATATTTGTGGCCTAAAAGATTCCGCTTGACGTGATGGGCGAAATAAAAGTGAGGTGACACGTGACAGCGTTTAAGCTATTGTTCCGGCATATCTCACGGAGATCCTTTCCATTTGTCAAAACAAAGGAGCCAGTCAAGGGGACTCTTCACTAAATCCATAGGGGAAGGGAAGTCTCTTTTCTTAACCCTTTTGACGCGTTGAAAGATTTTACGTAAGTTCTACCAATTTGCCTATCATCCAGAAAAAAATGAAAGCAATAACTATTCGTCCCGAATGCTCACTTTTCATTGTCTTTACAAAATTAATTAAAATATAAAACAAAAATTAAAATAACATTTATTCATTGTCATTAGTATTTAAATACATTTTAATACCAATTTTGAGGATAACGGGACTAGCCACAGTATTTACCTTTACGGAGTCGCCCGCAAGTGCACAAAAGTGAGATATTCCACAGAGGAAAAAATCATTCACCTTGACCGGGATTCGAACCCGGATCCCTCGACTTTGCGCCGAGTGCTTTAACCAGTTTAGCAAAAAACCACAGGGAAGATGTACACATCGGTAGCTTAACTGATTAAAGCACTCGGCGCGAAGTCAAGGGATCCGTGTTTGACTCCCGGTCAAGGCGAAAGATTTTTAATAGTTGTTACGATCTATATAAATATTATACCCATATATAAATCCGGCCAAAAAAATGTACCATCAAACTATCGATCCATCTCTTTACTCCCACTTTTCTCTTCTGTTTGTGAGAGAATAATCCTCAATCGACTTTATTACTTCACATCCCCTCATCTCTCTGAATATCAACATGATTTCCATCCGGGACGTTCGTGCATAATTAAGTTAGCTGTTTTTCAACATAATTCCGTAAATTCAATTAATAATAAAACACAGTTAAATACTATTTTCCTAGATTTTACCAAAGCTTTTGACTCCATCAATTATAGCCTCCTCCTACACAAACTCAGTGAACGATTTAATATTTCTGGTAACTTTAAAAATCTCCTTTCTAGTTTCCTAAGAAACCGCACTCATAAGGTTATTCTTTCTGGTTTTTCTTCTCCTTGGTCTCCACTGACATCTGGGGTTCCTCAAGGCAGTGTTCTTGGTCATTACCTTTTTAATTTATATTTTGATAATCTTGCCTCCCTACTACCTCCTTTCCAAGCTCAAACCCTACTTTATGCCGAAGACTGTAAACTTTTAAAGAACATTCAAAAATCCTCCGATTGCCATGAACTACAGGATGCCTTACGTCAGACATCAAATTGGTGTGATGTTTGGAAGCTTAAACTAAACCCGGATAAATGTAGGGTGATGTCTATTTCCCTAAAAAAGGTCACCCATCAATTTAATTATACTGATTATAATCACTCTCTCAAACGTGTCTCAGCATCTAACGACCTAGGTATTCTCATAGATAATAAATTAAATTTTTCCCAACACATACAATCCATCAAGTCTAATGCAATGTCCCGCTTAGGCCTCCTCTATCATTTCACTGAATTCAATGACCCCCGAGCACTTTGAACTTTCTTTTCTTCTATAATTTTTCCAATTCTTACCTTTTCCTGTCCCGTATGGTCTATCTCTTCACAAACTAATCTCTCCTCCCTGGACAGTGTCTGCAATTTCTTCGCTAAAATAGTTAAAAATTAGATTACAACATTTTTGTAACATGAACACCGATGCTATTCTCTCCTCCCTCTTCATCCCTAATCTCACCACCCATAGACTCACAGCAGACTTAAAACTTATTTATAATATTCTAAATTCCGCCATCGACTGCCCTGAATTGCTCTCCTTTATCAATTTCAAAGTTCCATCCCGCCCCACCCGTTCTCATCATTTACTCCATATGCCCATTCCTAGACTTTCGTTTACTAAACGTTCTCTTTTCTTCCACCTCTCCTCTCTAATGAACTCCCTCCCTCCACACATTGATCCCTTTGCACTTCCAATAAAGTCCTTTATAAGCCGTTCTCTTTCGTATATGTCACGGAAATAGATGTTTCCATCATTTTTCGCTGTTTTTTTCTTTTTAGTAAATTTGATTCTTGTTTCTTCTTGTTAAATTTGCTTGTATATGTCCTCAAATGTATGTATTGTTACCTGGCTACTAGAAAATGGCACCATGCTGCATGTGATCATCTTTCTTTAAAATAAAAATAAAATAAAATGATCATGCTCTGCTATGAATATTTTTGAGATATTTCGGATCACTGTAATCACGATCACTATAATTATGATATTATCGAGGGATCGATTAATGATATTGAGGGATCCGGGTTTGAGTCCCGATCAAGGAGAATGATTTTTCCTCTGTGAAATTTCGCACTTAATTTTATAATACCCTGAAGTGCGCCCCAATTATCACATTCATTTCGAAGAAATCAATTACTCTCAGTACAGGCCTTGGTTATTTTAAACCTATCACCTTCAATTAAATGAGTCTTTGTTCTTATTAAGCTAAAGGTTTACAAAAATCGTGATATTATTCATTTACATTTATAATTTGATTATTTAAAGATTTAGCATTTAAGATATTTAAATGTCATTATTTTATTCCAATGAGAGTTGATTTACTCAACAAAAATCAGATTGGTACCACTTATAAAACAATACATGAAGATTTTTTATTAGATGTAAAATATCCAAAATAACCTGTCGGCACTTCCGGGTGTACCCACCCAAATGTCAGTGGTGCTGAAAGGGTTGACATCTCAACCACGGTATTGGGCAATGCAGGAATAAACTGATCAGGGTACGACCTTCCGCGACCAACGACGAAATTTCTGGCCTTTTAACCTCAATTTTCATCTATTTTTCTTTCACGCTCGTGTATTTTTTTTTAAATCCCTTTACTCGCTCCTCGAGATAATCCGGTCTCACTCAACCAAATATCTGGAGCAATCCGGAATCACAGAGAGAGATTCGAGGGATGAGACCAATCGGCGGCATCCAGCGGGTCTATCTCTTAAGATCTCTCTCTCTCTTTCTCTACCAAGAGGATTGAATCCCCCATCCTTTTCCAGCCTTTTCTACGTGGATCCTAAACTCCTCCTCCTCCCCTGAGCACCAAGAGTCGTCTCCGCCATTTTACTCCAAAGCGACTCCCTTGCGCTGGCACACACACTCACACAATCAATCCAGGCCTCGAACTCCTAACGCACACACCACTCACGGCATAAAAGCCCTTCCCTAATTTCTATAAGCACTCCTGTCCCCATCACTACCATCCCTTGGTACACACAAGTCATCTCAAAAACCTTCCCCCCCCCCACCCACACCCCAGAACGCTTGCTTCTCTCCTCCCTTCATCTTTTAAGCCCCCCCCCCCCGCGAATACTACTACAGCAACCTCTTCCTCCTCATCCTAAGCATCACCCCTCATTCCATTTCAAACGCCTCTCTCTCCCACACTGCATCCCCATTTTATTCGCCGAGAGAGCCGCTGCTTTTGGAATCGAACAAAACGTGACAACTCCATGCAAACACTCTTCCTCACAACGAACCTCCTCCCTCCTCTTTCTATCTCCATACCCCTGTCCCGAAGGCTCCCCTCCCACGCCCCACCCGTTTCCAGGGTCCCAGCAATCGCAAACAGGAGCCAGAAGGAGAGGAAAAGAGTGGGTGGGTGTGTGTGGATTTGAAGGCGGTAGGGTTGGGGGATAAGGGGTTTTGTGGAGATATTGGAATGGGGATATAGAATTCAAGAAAAGCTAGCCTTCGTCGGCGTTGGGGTGGAGTGAGAGGGTTGGGGGGAGGGTTAAGAATGTAAAGAAAGGGGTTGTGGAAGGTGGCAGGTCTTTGTTAAGAGCGAATTGAGGGTGTATTTACATATTTACCTTTGCATGTACGCATGCACATACATATATGTACTTCAAAAGCTATTTCGGAGCGACTGCATTAGGCATCGAGACTCCCTTCTCCCCTTGTAGATGAATAAAGTCGAGGTATGAAATCATATTTTTCTATGAATGTTCGAGAGACATAATTTCATAACTGTGAATGCCGACCCCTTTTATTTAACTCACGAAACAGTGGATAAATGAGCTTAATTATTCCAATTATTCAGTGGGGTTGTATGGAATCACGATTCTCGAATCTAGGCCAAATAGCTTTTCCTCATTGAAATTAATTTTAAGGATTAGGTACACTTTATAAACTATTAGTAAGATTGTAAAACTTTAAATGAACGATTTTAAATGCATATACAACCAAATAAATGAAGCGCTGCATTGCTTTCGGCAAGAAATAAACATTTTACGCGAACTTTCCTGACACCATGTGTAGTGAAAAAAGTGAGCACATTATAATCGCAGATAATTGGATTGACTACTCTTTCAAGTGGTTTACGGTAATGGTGAGTGCAGGTGCTTTCTTTAGAATTCGAAGAAGAAACATTACATCGATTATCGGACGTAAGACTTGTCGATCGGAAAGGTATATGTGTCTTCTAGATGAGCGATCAGTGGTCGCTATAGCAATCAAGGAGACTGGATGAATACGTTGATTGGTAATTAGTCTAATTCTAGTCAGTTGAGTAACAGTAGGGAGAGTTTTATACTTTCTATCAAGTTACACGCTTATCAGCACTTCTCTCATGCATGCATAACTAGAGGAAATAATGATGTATTTATGCATTTATGTTAGTGCTTGATCGATAGACAGACTCCAACTGCATAAAAATTCCTAAAAGTAAAATGGTAGGGTAAATACGAATGCATGGTGAATGCAAGATGCATGCCGGGTGAAAATTCACCCCCAGCTACACACCTTTGTGTTAGACTACAGGACGGCACCTTTATTCCATAGGTATAGCACGGATTTCCTAATTATCATCAACAGAAAAGCAAGCATATATTGTTTTTAGAGAGTAAACGCAACAAATAATTTTTTGTTTAAAATATCCAAAGTTTAGATGTAACTCTAACAATTAAATGCCCATAAAAAAGTAAGATAATATCTAAATAATCAAAAGATATCCGCAATCAAGTGAAAATAACAACACATTCTAACATGTGTGCCTTTATCATCCATATAAAATTTTCAATGCTCGATTTTCTGCTTTCACCCTTCATAATCGTAACCGAAAGGGAAGAAAACATCATATGTGAATAATAGCACGGCATGCATAAAAATGCCCTTTCATGAACAATGGAAACCAACTGCAATCTAAGAGACTTCGCACTTCATTTAACAGAAGGCAAATGCGATGAAACATGATCGGTTGAACAAGAAAAGGCAACAAAAACGTGTTTCAAATATGGCCCTAATGAGCATAACGAGTAATATGGAATGATTTTTCCGTATCTTCTCGAAATGCATCCAATTGAAAACCTGCAGCGAACGCGGAACAAACAATGATCATACCAATTATCTGTACACCACCGACACAGATGTGAGGTGAAAGGGGCAGTGTATTGGCAGCATTGGCGCATGATACAAAAGGAATTGGAAAAGTTCCTCATGGGGGGGATCGAAGACTGGAACTGAAGTAGTATTGTGAGGGAGTGTAGTGTTTTTTGGAGGGGGGGAGTGGGGGGGTGTGTGGAGGGAGGGGGCGAGACAGGCTGTCTGGTGGCGCTATAGGAGAAGGATTGTGGATCGGAGTAATTTTTTTGGAATTGACTCGGGGGTCAATCGCTCAAGACCGTGTTCCTTGGACAGATGGCGTTGCTCTCGTGCGAGAGGAGGGGGAGAGGAAGCCAACCCTAAAAAAACCCATTGTCTGAAGTCCGTGGACGACAAAGGGGTTGCCGAATTGCTTCCTGGAGGATGGAGAGGGGGAGGGGTTGGAAACAGCGGGAGGATTCGTAACCATGAATAGAGAGGTGGACGAGAGTGCAAAAAGGGAGTATATACTCCCACATACACAAGTATATAAATTACAAACAAGAGGGAATGAAAGCTGAAAAAAAGGGAAGGATAGAGGGGTAGAGGCAGGACTGAGGAAGGAGTTGTTCTTTCATAATGAATGGAGTACGTTTAGATTACTCGTTCTAATCCACGATGTAAATACTCATCGAGAAAAGAGGGTTGGAATCGACTGGGGGTGAGTTTTTTTTAAGTGTGATGAAATCGTCGCTGAACCTGTTTCGCTTTTTCTCGCTTCCATTATTTTTCTCTCCCCTTTCCTCCCCTGTCGTACGTGCCATTTGACTCATTGTTATGGCCCCATTATATGTATCTCCAATTCTCTCTATCTCTCCTTCTCTACTTAACTTCCCAGACGACTCTTTCTGCCATTTGCGTTGTCTCTCCCGCCTCTCGGTCGATGTAGTCGATAGAACTAATAGGAGTCCCACTCGAAATGAGTGTATTGATTGTTGTCGTCCTGCAGCACTCACGAGCTTAGACGCTTGTGTTTGGGGCGGAGGAACCAGAAAAATCTCGCGTCGAATCGAGGAGAAATAATTCGGTGACAATGGAAATTGCTGTGCGGGCCTGGATCACGGGCTTCAGAGTTAATGATGATGATCGCGCTTTTGAATACTCATGCAAGCGCACAACCTAAATTACCGTTATCCCCTCCTTATTTTTCCATCACTCTACGTATGCTCCAGCTTCCTCCAGCACGCACGTGGATTTCGTTATGAAACATGGTCGAACGAAGATGCTGTACATTGGCCCTTGGAGCACGATAGTGCTCGCAAACATTAAAGCCATTTAAAAGCGCATTCGGCCATAGTGAATACATTAATTATGCAGGTAATCCAACGAAAACAGCGGTGTTAGTTGAGGTGTCGTTACAGTACCGTCATCGTCTGAGTGCTTTCGATTTAGTATTGCGATACCCGGCTACTGACGGCAGCAGTTGGTGATCACCAGGCAACCAAATCAAATGAAACAGCCCAAAGCAGCTTTTCACACACGCTTCTCGCAGTCTATCTCGCGTTCACATAAGCCGCAGAAGTTGGCTGTGGACAAATGCACATATAGCTCTTCATTTCTTCGGTTCAACACGGTGGACATGGGCCATGAAAAGGATAGCCACCAAAAGCCGGCTATTCCGCTAATGAAAACCACCATAGGGGAGCCGCATAGGGGAGCAAAATCGTTTAAAGCTTCTGCGCAATTATACTACATTTCAATTTATTTAGATGATATTTTTGTAAAAACATTAAAGAATTACTATTTGATAAAGATGTTTTATAATGCATTGGTAAATTCCAAGCTCAATAATGGTATAACTATCTGGGGTGGTGCCTACTTAATTTCAAACCAGCCAGTCATTTATGCTCAAATGAACATCATTAGGATTATCTATTTTAAAAGCAGACGTCATCCCATTTTTCCCTTATATTTTAGCTTAACACTAGAAGGACCATACCCGTCATTTTGACGGGTAACCTCTACTTACGCAATCATATTGCCTACAATTTTTTCCCTCCTCTTAATTTTTTCTGACTTTTATTTATTTTTTATGGTACGTATTCTGTTAACATATAATTTAATTTTTTCAATTTTAAATGGAGTTATACCACTTGTCAACCTTAAAAGACCAAGACCCGTCAAAATGACGGGTTAGGCATTTCTATATTATTTGTAACGGTAACGCGTGTTTTATTCAGGAAATCACTACACTATATTACGTCTGGCCATGTTAGTAGTAGTATTTTTGTTTAACGTGCTTCGACGGCTAAGGTCATTTCACACTTACTGTCTGCCACGCGCAGACAGGGGCAACAGCACTCGGACGAATCGGAGGATCACCCCTCCAAACCCGAGCCGAGCCCAACAATGCTTAACTTTCTGGCCATGTTGATGCTTTAGCTAGCACATTTATGCATTTAACATTCCTAATTACATTTTGAATGGAAATAAGCAGCATATCTGCCATACCGAGTGGCGTGTGGTAGGTGAGAGCAGTGGAAGCAGGAGCGACGTCATCGGAGAACATAACCGCTACCACGAGAAAAAGGATATCTTTTATTAGGGAAAACCATAAATGAGTAAAATCTGTAATCTGTGACCCTTTCAGTTGGGGGATCTCTAGTCTCCCTTGGGCGGAAAGGATAAAAGGGTTATGGAAGGATCGGGGCGCAGGAGTTTGGTGCCCTAGGCCAGCCCAGGGAACCGTTACCGCCTGGAGAAGAAGAATCCTCATTTGGAAAAACCCAAAGAGTGAGACATGTGTACAATCCCTTGTACTACGGCGATTGCTTGTGTCGTGTGAGATGACTGACCGATAGCAGCCGACCGAGCGGCAGACTGACCCATTTGCAGCTGCATCCCCAGTCTGGAATTCCTTCGTGGCTAATTGCAAATTGTGTTACAAGGCTGGCGAAAACATCACTGTAGATGAATGCTACAACTACTTCCATGCAAGGCTCGCTGTAGATTTATTCAATACATGAGAAACAAACCAGATAAGTTTAGTATTAAATTTTGGCTTGCTGCAGATGCAAAGATAAAGCACATGCTGAACGGGTATCCGTATATCGGTAAAGATGAGTCACAGCCCGTGGACATAACAATTGCGGAGCACGTGGTTTCACGTCTTATTCAACCATTTTATTCAAAAGGAAGAAATGTTACTTGTGATAATTTATTTACCTCTAAGAAACTAGGAGATACATTGAAGAGGAAAGGAACAAGTTTGGTAGGCACCATGAATATAATTCGACGTGAGGTTCCTCTATCCGCTAAAAAAACACGGAATTGTTATATACAACGGTCCTTTACAAGTCGGGTGACACCACGCTTACCTCCAATCAGGGTAAATCAGAGAAAAACGTTCTTCTTCTCAGTACGTTGCACCAATCAGTGACTATCGATGTATGTACAAAATTACTCAGTAGTATTGATAAATAAAGAAAAAGGTTATATTTAATGAAGTTATCAATTAATTTTAACATAAACGAAGAAATATTTAAAATAATTACTACCCGTAAAAATGACGGGTAATGGTCCTTCTAGGTAGCTATACAACCCCGGTCCTTCTAGTGTTAAAGGTGCTCACACTGAGACATTTGCACATTTACAAGACCTTACGAACGTTCTATTTAAGAAGTGGAAATAAATCAGCCTTACTTGATAAACCTTATGCTGGAGGTGGCCGTAGAAGGATGATATTCATTCTGCGAAAGGTTCACCTAACTGTTTTCAAAAGATGTTTAGTACATAATGGACCTAAATTGTTCAATTTATTACTATCCGTTTTAAGAGGTCATCATAATGAGTTGTCATTTTAAAAAAAATGTATGGAATGGCTGCTTTCTTTCGAAAGTATGGAATTTTTTTTGGGTAAAAACAGAAAAAAATGTCTTCAATTGTATTAAAAATTATATTCACTATATAATAATGTACTTTCTAGTTATTCATGTTTAAAAGTATGTTTTCAGGATTGGTATTCAATTTTTTTGATGAATTAATATTTTTATATAATTCATTTTGTATTCATTCATTCATAATGCATTCTTTTGACGATAAGCATCATGTCATGATGGTAGCTTCCCAAAGGAATATCCTTTAAGCTACCTAAAACCCATATGCTCCAATTCCTTTTATGTATATTCTCTATCTGTACATGAGCAATAAAATACATATCTATCACTTATACTGGAAACAATTGAAAATTGCGGAGGTTGGTCATAAAATATTAATTTCAGAGATGAATATTTAAATAGTACTTAATGAAAAAATTGATCTAGATACAATTACTAAGTTAAAATGTTAATTTTAATATAGCCTTCTATTTCTGCAGTGCATCCGATGGCACTTGTGCACAGTTTACCTTCCACTTTTACACTGCATTGTGTGAACTGGTACGTACTTGCCCACCTGTCTAATGCATTTTCTTGCAGCTTAAACATTGAGCCCCGTACCTTCAAACATAAGCTAAATATAAACTTAATTTGTTTTTGCTTTTGGTCACCTTTCAGGGATTTTGACCCACTATGTGGCGTGGCGAAAATCGAAAGCACCCTCCATCCAAGGATATCTTTACAATAGATAATTTGAAAAAAAAAGCGTTTTATACACCGTTTGTGAAGAAAATTCTGTTTTGTGGATTATTTTTCACAAGAAACATCACTTTTTTTCGCCAATATCGAAAAGTTAAACGAAAACTAATCCACTCGTCATGGATAATGCGAAGTTAGTCCAAGAGCGTTGTTTAAAATTCTTGGAAATTATTTTTGGTCATTGGGATTCTACTATATCCTTTAATTTAAGTTTATGGATATGGCCACGCAATACTAAGATTTATAGACAGCGACAATGATGATAAAATAATGCATTGTAATAACATACAGAGCCGCTGAGCAATGCCGACACATTACCTTGCGATCACTACATGGCATAAAATATCGCATCTTTTACGAGTCATAAAATCTTATGGAAATGAATCTGATAGCGATATTCGAATATAACACAGCATTAAAAATAATGGAAACGATTTTGTGGTGGTAATAAGGGGTGCTTTTTCACATGAACTGCCATATTATCACCAACAAGACCGTGATGGCTCGCGATTCTTGAGTTCCGCTCGTCATTTAGGGAAAAACCTTTCACGAGGTGACAGAACGTCGATGTATAAGTGGCTTGAAAGTATCAACGATTTTTCTCCGGACAAAAGCCGTGAGAGGCATTGTGTTGCAGACGAGTTCAAGTATCATAATATCAAGGCTGTGATAATGAGCTGGTTTTTCCCTACGTTAAGATTTACCTCAAAGGGCTAACGATGAGAAATAATTCACCTTCGTGCATTGTGGGTACGGTATCAAAGTGACCTCTCACTTTTCACCGATCCTCAATTACATTAGTAAATAACTCATGGAGTCTCAATGGCGGTATGGTGAAACTATTTCATTAATGCTTTGCATTATTTTCTGGTCCTTGATAATGACTTAAAGCACCAAAACACATAAATCTTTTATCAGTGAAAAAGCGAATGTTACATCTTCAGGGATAAATTTGTCACTGCCAAAAATGACAAAAAACGTACAAGCCACTGAGCCGCATAGCTCTGTCTCATCTAAGATCATCAATCGACATAAGTCCTCATTTTATACTGATTTGATGTTTAATTGAGCTAATGATTTGATAGTTCTATGATACTGACAAATGATTTCCATCCCTATTGATTGCGTCTGAATACCTCTGCGTTGGAAGATAAGAATAAAGGAACAGTTCTATGGTCCTGTGTATAGTTTAGTTGTTTTAATTCCGTTATTCTACACCAAAATCCTGCATCATTTCAAAGGGTAAGTGACCACACTGAAAACTTGCTTGCAAATCAATGCATTTCATTAGCAGCGTACAAACTGTTTCGTCAACTTCTATCATTTATGTGATAATCCGTATTTTAAATTGTGTTAGCATATTTCAAGTATACTAAAAAAACCTCCATTTATTGTTACAGGGTTCCTTAATGTCTGGACCACCGTAGGGGAATTTTTATTGGGAATCAATTTTTTACTAGCAAATACACATATTATAATAAATGTCAGACATTGGCATATTCAGAACCACCAAGTGACAATTCTCCTGTCAGAAAAAAAATATTTAAGCGGTTAGACACACTGGTTCCACTCTACAGGAAAACGTCTACAAAAGTGAGAAGCGAATATCCCCTTCGAGAAATCTATATAAATAACAATGTAAATGTTCGTTTGTTCCAAATCTTAAATCTCCGAAAACTCTTCACCGAGTGCTTTGAAATTTTTAAACAACGTTGTATTCGAATACGCGCGCGTTTTTTATAGTAAAATGAAATTTTTGGGGTTGTTTTTACCCCAATTATTACTAACTTTTATATTTCCACTTTAAAAACATTGACTTCGGTGTAGGTGTTTCTCAATTTACTTTTTTTTAAATACTTGCACTCAAGATATTGGATTGAATTTTTTATCATTGAACACAAAAAATGCTGTATTTATTTCTCTCATTCAATTTTCTAATATACTTAATTTAGTCCAAAATTGCGTCTTTATCTCTAAATTCATCAATTTTTCTTCCATTTCAACACTAAAAATTTCCTTGGCAACCAGGCGTAAATATTCATTTAAAAGCGGTTTTATGAATGGGCATTCACGCCTGCAGCATTTAAAGGCTGGTTCAGTGGCTAATTTGATAGTTGTTGTCAAACGACTACAGTTCCCCGCTCGCCTTGCCTTCCCAATGACCATCAACAAGGTACAAGGTCAATCGCTTCAAGTGTGTGGATAGAATCTTGAAAATCCATGTTTTCACATGGCCAATTATATGTCTCATGGTCACGAGTGGGACAGCCGAAAAATGTATTTGTTTTTGCAGAGGACGGTAAGATAAAAATATTGTATATCCCAGGCACTTGAATAAATGTTTTCAGCTTTAATTTAAAACAAAAAAATCATTGTCTTTCATTTACATTGTACATGTAAATGTGTCTGCTTTGTATACCTTTGTATACTTAGAAAGAAGAAGAGGCATTGCAATGCATGCCGGGCACAGCTAGTATATAATAAGATGAGACAACCAGAGGTATTACTCGGGCCCTTTAGTTATCCAGGTAAGTGTATCCTTCTGAGTCTGATGAATAAAAATTTTCGTAAGGATACAGGTCAATGACCTTCGAGTGAGAAACAATATGTGTACATACATTCAAGCTTTTCGCAAGGTAAGAGAGTCATTTAAAAACGTATACTTCCCTTGTCATTCAATCGACATGAGAACGATTCATTTTCAACGAGAGGATTTTTCTCGAGAGTTTGCTCTTGATTTCTGTATCTAACTTGCTCTCCCTTAGAAAATAGAGAGAATGGAAGGTATTGTCTTTTCAAACCTCGCAGAGCACGGTATGACCTTGGCCGGTAGCGCCAACAACGCGTGCAGTGGGAAGATCACACTCACCATTGAACGGAGTGCCTTCATAAAGCACGGTACTTAGAGTGCATGAACAAAAGTAAAACTACTAACAGGTGGCATTTCACAACTAGCATTATGAACCTCCTTCATGATTAATGGAATTTCACTCATTAAAAGTAGATTCGGACGGGCATAAGACCGTATCAAAGAGAAATTTCCGAAGATGTTGAAGTATCGTGTTTATAACCGGGTGATGGTGTTGAACTTCAAATAAGTTACGATGTCGTAGTTTGACATCGTCTTCAGAGTGAGGCAACGCGAAGTGGGCTGAAATTGAAAAAAGCTGGCCGAAATTCAGAAAGTGCTTTTTTCTTACTAGAAGCTGGAACTTCTCATGGTCATTCGCCGCTGATGAGGTGAATCATGTCGTTTTTATCAATTTTTTTGCATTAGCAATATATGATGGCATATAATTTTACAAATTATGAAAAGAACGCCTTCAATTTTCTCTGAAAGTCACTGAAGTCAAGCTCATACAGAAACTGTTGGTGCTAGTTGTGGAATAAAAAATGGTGCTGACCAATAAAACAGCTTTTTGCCTATAAAGGTTCACAACTTAAATGTGCTTATTCCTGTTTTTAATGCTGTTATAAAATGAAATATCGGAAACTGTTTTCAGTAGACTTCTCGCAATTTTGTAGAGAAGGAGTTAATTTGCACATCGATAGACACGGAGTTATTCAAACATGAGATTTTCCAAAGCCTTTACGAAGTATCTCAAAAGATAAGCTGCGAACGTTTGTGTCCCCAAAAGAAACGACCTTTCTAATGTGCAAGGGAGTCCGGATAAGGCCACCGCACTGTGGTTTGAGTACCCTCTTTACGCGGTCAAAAATCTATTTTTTTCAAATACCTTGTTAAATTAAAGTCTTAGATGTTCTTATAATAAAGATAAATGATTATATTATTACTAACCAAATGAAATTTCACCGTTTGATGACTCATGCTCGATTAATACCGACGGACATCAAGGAGATCAGCCGAAATAGTTCTCTCACGCTCTAAAAGTAAACCAAATACAACGCGTCATAAATATATTTACGGCGCATAATTAGATGATGTACTCATTTTGAAACCTGCACCATATTACTACATCACCAAATCGTCTCATCGTGTCGTCGTATGTGACAGTAACAATGAGGCTTTTGTTCAGAAGGCAAATGGGGCGTCTCGATTTTCAAGTCAACCAGGTCATTATCATTGATCATAGTTATACAATTTGATATTCCAGCTAAGAATTTTATTATTTTATATCATGAGTATTATTATTAAGTAACTTCATTTTAAGCAATTTAACTTCCTTGAGCACAGGAAACAGTAACATCAGCACGAGCCGATCAGATGGAAGGCAAGAATGGACCGCTGAACCGCATCGAACAGAACCGCTGCCCGTGCTTCGGTATAAAACGGCCAATATCTTATAAATTGGCTCTCAAAAAAATCTAAATATAGTTCTTTCCTATAGAAAATGTCTTTCACTAGCCATATAATATTTTCTCAACGCAGTAGCACACCCAATAGATTCCGGTAAAGTAAGTGACTATATTTAAATAGCCTTTGAAAATACAAGGAATGAAGTCAAGAAAAATAAATGCAAGGAATAGGGGTATAAAGAAATCTGAATATAGAGAGGAGTCAGATAGGGATGATGACAAGACGGAAGTTGAGGTATGAGAGAGGAAGAGACGGTGAAAGAAGGATAAAGAGAGAGAGGGAGGGAGATAAAAAGGACTTTTATTTCGAAAATGATTGCTTTGAAAAGCGTCCGCCTAGGTGCCTTTTGTGTCACATCAGTTCCCTTTGCCCCACCAAGCCCCTGCCCACTGCCTTCCTTCTTTCCCCGTGGGGAACAAACCATCCCACCCACACCCAGCAAAAGGACAATGGAGAATAAGGGCAGGAGAAAGGGTGGACAAGGGTAAGGACGGCGCAGGCATTGGGAAGTGGGATGAATGAGGGAGAGAAATGAGGGCAAGAATAAATGAAGAGTGATAAGGGGCTTATACCGCAGTTATCAGTTCTACCTTCTAACCGCGGTATGATTTTCTCTCATTATATACCTCGATGTACCAAACTATGCCCTGCCATGGATACTCATTCGTTCTGTAAAGCAGAAATTACCAATATTCAATACCAATACATTCTAACTATGTATTACAAAAAATAAGAACAACGATTAACGGCGTGTGATCTCCCACCTGTGATTTCTCATACTTCCATCACATATATATTAACATGGATGGTCATAAAAAAATCATTTGTCGCATAAGGATTAAAGCTACAAAGCAATCAACCCAAATGTGATCGAAGTATTATATGTTGGAAGTTGGAAGACCCATTGTCAGCGAAGTTCGTTAGTAGACCCGTAGATCTACGTATTTTTCGGGAATAATTTGAGAGAGATATGATATAATGTTTATTACTTCGCTCATAATAACTTCGTAGCCTTGAAGGCTGCACCTGTGTTAAGGCTATCTTCTTCATTCGAAACAATGCGCTGCCAGCATTACGAAAATATTCAAAGTTGCAAAACTTTTTACAAATAATAAATAGAAAAAAGTCTCCTATGACATTCGTTATTTTTTTACGTAAGTTCTACAAAAATTGATTCTACGATTTGGAAATTTGCGAAAGATTGAATTAGAGTTTTTCTTAATTTAATTCGTTTATTTTAGTGCAAAAATATCTTCAACCGCCACGACAACCAAGAGTACACATGAGAATCAATCACGTTTTCTCAATTAGTGAGACGTATCAATGCTTCTTACGATATAGCAGTTTTCTCATAATTACATCTGACTATTTTTTGCCTAAATTTCGTTCCCGCATCAAAAAGTTTCCGAGGATGGTGAATCACAAGGATAGTTCCACCCTGTTGGTAATATGATGATGAACCACTACTTCTTGTATGCATCTACTCTATCGATCGTTTTCATTACTTGCATTGCAAGGGTAGAGTGTTTCAATGGCAGGCATGTAAGTCATATAAAGAAAAGGTTGGTCGTTTAAAGATACTTTAGGGAGAGGAAAAGGTGAGACCAGCAGCTGGGATAGGGGAAGGGATATTGAAAAATGAAAGAGGAGAAGTGGAACACAGCTCTTCCTTGGTCAAAATGTGAGGAATAAGAGATGGTGAAGACAAAACGAAAATAAAGAGAAAGAAAGAAAGAGGGAAATTTTGAGAAATGATATTTCAATATAAGAAAAACAAATAAATGATATGGATAGCAAGAGAGAGGGAAAAAGAGCGCTCATTGCCACTACCCCTTCTTCCGATAGAATGGCTTAAGTAATTACATGAAAAAACTAGCATGAGAGAGAGAGAGGGAAGTTTGAGGGATAAAACTCAAAACCGAAGAAAAAATACGCAAGAAAAAAATTTTCATTCGCATCGCGAAAACGAAAATGGGGTGCACTCCGACGGATTAATTCTCAACGAAATTTTCGACCAGGATTGTTGCCATGGGAAGGAGGGGAGAGTTTGAAAAGGACTGACTATAAAGGGGTGGGGAGGATTGACTTGGACACTCACATAAAAAAATCATCAAAGGGAAGAAGAGAAAAATTTCGAAATTGCACGGATGGAAGATTTTAGATAGGGGAGAGGTAGACGGTCCAGATAGAGAGAGAGATGAGTAGTCTTTGAAATAGGATGCGGGGGAGGGATTCATTAGAGCCAAGTCGCGGAATAATAGCGACCAAAGACACTTCATCGGCAACCGTGGTGACGACGAAAGACACGATTCACAGCTTCCCTTTCGCGTATTGTTGAAGGCGTTTTGGGACCCCGTGAGAGCCATTATTACGCATACACATACTATCCTGCCTTTGCTGTAATGGAATTGCATTGGAGGCGAGCGTTTTGTACGGAGGAGGGGAGGTGGGGAATTCCCGAGAATGGCGAGGGAACATTCAGGTCCAGAATTGAATCGAACATAATCGCGGCCCGGATCGGGAAGGGCGATGCACAAAGGATACAAAAAACACGTTTTCGACGGACATTTAGGTAAAAGAGCCTAACCCATTTCCTGTGTTGACTTCCACTTCGCCGCCCCTGTGTTTTTACTGACTGCAAGGAATGAAGAAAAAAAGTTTCCTGAAGAGTTCAGGGACGAAAAATCGCCCTCTTTGATTCCACTTTTCTCACGAATGAATGCACCTCAATACCATTTGCGTCGCGTCGGCTAAACAAAGTTGAATTTTTCCAGAAAATCCGAACGCCTTAAAGATTGCTGTATGGGAACTCGGGGAGTCAATTCGTGAGCGAATAAAAAAAATAATATATATCGATAAAGAGAGCAAACAGATTTGCTTAGTACATAGCTTAGTGCATTCACTACATGACGAACTCTCGAAAAACTTCAAGGTACTGCCATGGGTATGATCGATACGGACAGCGAGTTCCAACGGAAATTCTGGAGGTTAATGGCTCAGTAAAAGGTTAAAAGCCATTGTTAAATAGCTGACATATATACAATGATATTCCTGCATTGGGAATATTCAAGCTCGTCTATTTAAGACAAAAATCATAGCTTATACCATTTCTTTTTCTTGAGACTTGCTCAAAAGTCTTTAAAGAGCTAAGAAACAAGAGTTCCCAAGGGAGCTATGCATCTTTCTTGAAACTTAATTCTCATGATACAACTAATATCGACGCTTCTGAGTCATCAACAGGCACCTTAAAAGACACAAAAGCTTTATAACTAATTGTACCATAATTATAAAATTTGTGAAAAGATACAGATTTCTCCTGTTGAATGAGAATTAATTTCCTCGTTGACCCTGAAACCATCGAACTGAAGAGTTCCCAACATTTTTAAAACTTGAAAAAAAAGCAATACGAGAAGTAAATATCATTATGAATGACTGACTTCTTCAGCCTACCTCTTTTCCATATTCGTACACGATCTTCCAACGCTATTACTTAAGGCCACGTTTGTTTCCACCTTCACTTATCACGAGTAAAGCCATAAATGGATCAAAATATAACTGATAGCAATTATCATGTTCTGTACAAAAGCAAACAAGTAGGTACTTAGTCAAAACTTCTCCTTGAGTCGCTCCATTATTTTTAGTGATCTGCATCACCCTCCCGCAGAAGAGAATTTTCCACGACCTGCAGACTCTGTCACAGCAAACCATCCATATATGACAGTTGTAAAAGAAGCACCAGATAGGTAAATAAGAACTTTTATAATCACCTTTCACAGATAACACGCGTTTTAAAAATCTAGACTGAAGTGTAATATTGTAAGTTCATTTCATAAAACTTTACACCCGGTGAGTTTCCTTGAAAAGGACGAGTAGGAGCGAGAGATGCAACACCACCTATACATCTAGTTTTGTATAGTGCCACATCATGAGGAATTTCCAGTACCCATACCATGTTTAAAGCATAAGAATTCTCGAGCAAAAATTCACCAGAATTTATATATTTTGCTCTTTGCCTTTGCTTTGCCACCAAGATCATTCACAATTTCATGCGATTTAATGTAAATTATATCAAAGATATAGCCAATAGTTTAGCCATAAACAGTAAAAAATGTAATTGGCAATGTGCTCACTCAGTGATTCAACCCGAAGGTTGGTTTGGATAGTTGGGGGTAGAGCTCACCACGGACACACAGGCATGTGAATTTCACACATTCAGGCCAGTTCCTTTCCCTGGGCCACCTCGCACCTCGAGGATTTTTTTTGTTCGGGGGCATCCAAAGGCTTCACCCGGATTTGAATCCGGGACTCTTCGATCACTATACAAGCGCTCTACCCACTAGGCCACCATGCTCCCTCCCTGACAATGTGCATTGCACGCCAATCCCGATTCTCATCGCTTTTATCTGGTTGGGTGCATCAATTAACGATTTTACATCACTATTGTCGTAGAGCAGAACATTTCACAGCAGAATTGCGATAATCTTGACGGGGATACGGACGGTCCTTATTTTCGACACAAATCTACCACATTTTTATTATCTCCAGCGTATTTATCCTCTGTAAACATTGTTGAGGGCTTCCCAGCGGTATTTTGAATAGATACAGTGAGTTTGTGTCATCCTCGCTGGGGGAAATTTGTGCCCAAAAATTGAGGCAATGAAAAGGAGAACCCATAGAGTTTTTTTTTCAATTTCAATTATAGAACGAAAGAATAGCCATCACATATTATTGCATTTGGTATTGCATTGCATGAGGCAGGTTACGGTATTCTCAACTTGATGGGCTTAATTCTCACGGTACAAAAATGAATAGCCATAATAATTCAATGACAAATGAAAATTCATTCAAATACTGCAAAAATCATAAAGTGGTTTACTTATCACAGAAAACGGGTATGAATGATATGCATACAAGATCAAAGAGATCCTGGAGGCTGGAGGTAACAAAACCGAAGAAATGGTTAACACTGACCAGGAACAATAAGTTATTTACTAATAGGACCAATAGTACTCCACTTTAAAACTTTGAACCTATCATCAGCTAAAAGGCATTAAGAACATTAGAGTTCATGCTAATCTTCTAGTAACTCGTTGATGAAGCCCCAATTCACATTAACTGCCAATTTTTACGCGAATATTCTCCGTCCATTGTGAAGGTGGCTGGAATCGGTAATGAAGGGCGATGGTTTGGTGAAGGCCGCGATAGAGGGAAGGATGTTGGGCAAGCGAGGAAGGTGAAGAAGGAGAATTAGATTTACGGACGGAATGAGGAATGGTAGGACACGCTGAGATGAAGAAAGAAATGCTAGAGGTAGTTAGGGCACTGCACGTGTAAGAGTCCGTTGGATTTTCCCTGGCGTTCATCATAACCTACCTCTTACCGGTAGATTACTCAGATGATGATGTCTCACTAACCACCTAAGTGAGTGATAGTTGAAATATAAGGCAGAGACAAACGAAAGGAAATGAATCCAGGTTCCGTATTTCAGGAGCAACAAATAATTAAATCTGATGATAGAAACTAGGGAACGTGAGCTCTACGGCCTCTTAAAGTTATAAGGTATAAAAAAATCTCCAATGGCCGTAATAAATTGGCACCACTCGTCAAAAATACGCCACAATTGCTGTGTTGGTTTGCGGGAAAAAATTGGGGGGAAAAAAATCAAAATGTGTTTGTGTTCATAACCCAGGCATTCTTAGTTGGGTCTCATTAACCCGGCAAAGAATCCCTCATTGGGTTGAGTGTGTGTGTGTAGCCCAGGCATCCTTAGCAGGGTCTCATAAGCCCAGCGAAGTATCCCTATTCGGGTTGATGTGTGTGTCTGTGGTTGTCCCTGGCGAGGAAGTAACATTCCCGTAAACCACCACAGGGGTTTTTCTGGTCGAGAGGTTGTGGTTGGTCACTGGCGTGGATTTTTTCCCCCCAATTTTTTCCCGCAAACCAACACAGCAATTGTGGCGTATTTTTGACGAGTGGTGCCAATTTATTACGGCCATTGGAGATTTTTTTATACCTTATAACTGATGATAGAAGTTGGGGAAAGTGATGTGAATGGCGCTGGCATGAATTAGTTCCATTATTATCCCAACTCAGTTTCCATCTTTTTAATATTTTCTCCGCACTCAATTTTCTCTCCTGACGATCTTAAAATCATGCATCAATTTTCCCGTAGCCGCCAACTTCCTGGTGGTGCTGAAAATAAAAAGGTGGATAGGCATGCAATAGTTAGGGCACAGCTCGATGATGACGCATATGCACAGCTATAGCGTGGTGCCCCATGGCGAGACTAAGGTGCGCGTGAATTTTAATGAGCGGGATCCGTTGTTTTTTCTTCATTATTTCTTTTTTTGTTTTCTTGTCCTCAATTATTTCATCCACTTAGATTGCCCGGCCGCGCGCTCGCTCAGTTTGGTTGTTTGACGCGAGATGGTAGAAGGAAACGGAATGGAACAATGCGGACACAGTGGACTGGAAATTTCCTAAAGGGAATAAGGGGTGAAAGGAAAGGGAAGAGAAAAGGAAATGGGAGAGGCTTTTGGGTCTTGCTAGTAAGGGATTATGGGAAGAGAATAGAGGCGAGTAGAATGCGTTGGGGGGGAGGAGGAAAGAGACGCGGGGAGCGTTGGGTTTTCAGGACACAGAAGACGCCAAGAGAAAGAGGGGAAGTGATAATGAAATGGCAGGAAAAAAAGAGGGGTCCATGGAAGGACCAGGAGAAAAGGGTGGTGGTACGGTAAACAGAGCACATGGAGGCGATTTAAAAAAAGAGTACCTCAGGGGAATTAATTGTCACCGGAGAGATTATTCGGAATCCGCTAAAAAGCAAAGAGCGCTCCAATGAGTCTTAGAAGAGTTTATATTTGCTAAGGATTATTACAGCACTTTGAGGTATTATTTGTAGTTAAATTAACACCCTATGATATGAAAGATAATGTATTGACACATGGACTTAATTGCGATTATGCATCTAATTAGTGAAATAAATGATGACAAACATTTATTGTTAATGGTAATCAGTAGGAAGGATGGTTTGACTCCACTATAGTTACTTCTCTACCATCGGCTCACTTCTTCAATTTGCATTTTTTCTTCGCTTTCTCGCAGCATTTTTTCATTCAATGTTTCTCTGATGCTATAGTCAAAATTCTTTCATCTAAAACGAGGCTTCAAAAAACGCTCTACGTACTCAATCCATATCAATTACAGAGGTTGCCATGGACTCTTTCATCCTCCACCGCCAGGCAATTTCGGATTCATATTTCACTATCATTATCTTGTTAGAGATATCCCATTCAGTCTTTTCCATTCTCCTCCCCTCATATTTTGATATTTTTCAAGTCGTTACGACAAAGTAGGAAAATAACATATTTGAAGGAGAAATGGAGTAGGCCCTAGCAAAAGGCCCAAGGATAAATTCATAGGCCAAGAATAAGAATTTGAGGTTCATAAGAAAAACAAACAATAGCATTAAATAGAAGGAGGATAGAAGGCTGTAGTTGACCAAGGATTAAATGACCAATAGAGAACAGATAACACAGGGCACATTTGCTGATTTAGGTGGAAGTTTTCTGATAGGATTAGTACTAGAACTTTTACACAGCATTAAGATCGCTAAATCATATCTTTCTCCATACTTTTTCCGATTTCTAAATAGCGATTTTGAATGTTTTTTTCTAACCTAAAATTATCCAATGGCAGTTTCAACATTCTAGCATTGAGCACACTTTGACATAGCTATTCTCGTAACAACCATGTATTGCATTTACCGTCAATCCAGTAACACTTCTATGGGCATTAACTTTCTTATCTTGGTAGTTTATCGTAGATATGTACCGTAGATAAAGTAAGATACTCTACCGTTGCTACACTGTGGAATTTAGTTAAACCCTCCCTCAAGGTATTTCATTTCACTCATACTCAAAATACCTCAGCTAATTATAGCGCTCCCATTTTGTCAAATCCTTAGGTTTTCATTTTACTGACGAGATAACACTCTCCAGCACCCAACAGTGATTTTCGCTCCTCACTTGAATTATGATGCTCTCTCATGCAATCTCCGCTTTGATAATAGAGGAGAAAACGGGGAAATCTCCGGAATATTTTACCCGAGAGAGTTGGAGCTATTAAAATGGTTTTTTGTAAATAAAAACTCGGAAAGAAAAGAGATGATTGCCTCTGCTTTTGGGGATAATAACCCAGTGGTCCCAGTTGCTCCCCATGAGTAGACGCCGCGTAGAATGACCCTTTGTTCGAAGGTTGAGACGAGGAATCAATTCCAAGAAAGAGGTTCTCATTCTTCGCCGATGGAATGAGATTTTACGTCTCTCCTTCCTTTCAATAATGTGTAATTAACCACACCATACCCTTAATGAAGAAAAGAGTTGGAGCCAACCATTATCATTGGGACCTACGCTTAATCGTTTAGTAAACAGAGGAAAAAAAGATCACTTTGTCTCATTCTACTGAGCAGTAGAATTCAATTAGCCAACAAAAAATATGGCAGTTGCCTGAAATTTCCTTCCAAGCGATTCATAAAATAAAGATGGTAAGAAAAGACAAAAATCCTCAAACTGACGAACAAGTTCAAAACTGCAGATGAATTGGTCTATTAACATTAAAAGGGTGATAGAGAAATCAGTAAATATAGCCATATGATGCTGTATTGAAAATATTAAGTTTATGGTGATTATTACAGCAACATAGAGAAGAAATTTCTGGGAAAAAGAATTAGGCTATTGAATGGAAACAACTCTAAGAGTTACTTGGAACAAAACAAAGAGAAAAGCTTTGAAATTAAGAATTAATATTAAATAAAACTACCGTATTTGTGCTGTCCACTTATATTTAATGTAAATAATTACACTACACGTGATTCGACGCTTAGGACGTCCTCATCAGGTGTCTGGTAATGACGCCATAAGCGTCGAAACACGTGTAGTGTAATTATTTACATTAAATATAAGTGGACAGTACGACTAAGGCAGTTTTATTTAATTACTGAAATGCTGTTCCACCACGTAACGCAAGATACAGACGAATCTATAAGAATTTATAGCAAAAAAAATACACCACAGAATAAAATTCCTTCATATCTCCTGGATAGACTTTCCCGATGAATTATGAATAGAAACAACTTTTATTGTTCTGGGATCAAAGTCCCTTGGAACATAAATTCAAAATACATTCCACCATGGGTCAATCAATACAATAAATAAAAAATTACAAAAAACTGTGGTCCCTAAATCAACAAGAACACGCCCTTGGGCAAACACAATTAAAAATACTGTCACGTTTGTAACAGCGAAACTGGATATTATCAACCAGTCAGGAAACTTAAGGAAACAAGTAATCAGAAAATAACAAAAAGTCATAATAATAATGTACAAATATTATTCGATGTGCTTGAATAAGAATGTGATGCTCAAAACACTGATGAAAACAAACGATCAGCAATGACACTGATGGAAATAAAAAAATCAAAATATAGCAAATAATCATAATAAAAAATACAAATTACAAATAACAAATACAAATAATAAATATTATTCCATTTGTTCTAGTAAAAAATATGGTGGTCAGGACAATGAGGGAATACAAATAATAAATATTATTCTAGTCAAACATATGGTGGTCACGACAAGGAGGGAAATAAATAATCAGTCATGCTCATTTTAAACTGGGAGACGTTCCTGAATAATTTGATGTAATTTGACAAGGGGTTCCATAATTTGCAAGGGAGATGTAGAATGACTTCTCACATTTTCCTGCGCAATATTTAGGGATGTGAAATTTTTTCGTTATGAGGGTATTTCCTAGTCGTTTGGGGATTTTCATATAATTATGATGGAGTTTTCGAGTTCACTACTTTAAATAATTGTGAGGTCTTTTGAAACATTCTTCTCTGATCCAATTCAACTTTATGTAGAAAGGAGTAGCATGCTCGTCATAACGGATATTAAAGATTAATCTTAAAGAGGAATTTTGGAGTATTTGTAATTTAATGCTTAAGTCTTTGTTCACATTGGAATAAATAACTGAGCAATAGTCGAGATGTGGAAATAAGTCTGAACCAACCTCTGGCGCAAGGTTGTGGGGATAAGGTGCCTTTACTATTTCTTCAAATAAGAGTTTTGCATGCATGAATTTCGAGCAAAGAGCAAAAATGAGCTAATGCAGTAAGTGCTGTAGAGGTCTATAGTGCCGTTTTCTCACAACTTGACTTTCGTTCCAGCAATGCACGTCATGAGTCGTAGTCCGAGGCATGAATAGTAAATGAAATGAATAGAAAAACTCATTACGAGATTCGCCAGGTTTTGAGAAATAAGAGGGCAGAAGTTTGCAAGCTAATCGTAGAGTTTTTACTGCGTCAGTACTGTAACAGTGCATACAGCGTAAACTGTTAACTTTACACTAACAATAAATGACAATGTTAAAAAAAACTTTTGTCAGAATTTAATTAATGCATTATAAAGCGTAGTATTGCACGTGCTAACACAGAAATGCATGACTAAGTGTTCTCTAAGCGTTGTATGGTGCATTAACTTGGATTTTTGAGGAAAGAGGATAATAATTTGCTTCAGGCGTTTGAGATGTGGGTGTGCAGGAGAATGAAGAATGTAAGATAGGCAGAAAGGAAGACGAACGAACTCGGCATGATGGGTAAAGAGAGAAAAATCCTTGTGGACATCAGGAGAAGGCAGAGAAAGTGGTTGGCATCGGTATTAAGAGGGAATGCTTAATGTAGTAATAGAGGGGAGGACGTTGGGTAAGGGATGAAGAGAAAGAAAGAGAATAGGCCTTATGGCAGAGATAAAGAGATGTAAGACGTACGCCCAGCTGAAAAATGAAGTAGTGCAGGAAGACAGGGACCTTAAGCTGCCAAAGATTGGCATAAGTCTTCCTGCTTCAATCTAAACTTATATTTACCGATAGGTAGATTACCTCTTATAATGATTATTTTTTTGCCATCACATCTTCAAGAAAACACTGATGGTGTTGTTCCGGCCTCCTTATTATGTTCGGGCCTCCTAGTTACATTTACTCTCATATGAAGCGCTTGGGGCATTAAATCTATCAATATTTTTCGGTAAACTTGCTTCAGTTCACCTGAAAATGTATGTAAAAAGAATTGATTCGGAGTTTTAGGGCACATACTCACATGTGTTAGCGTTGGTTGCCAGCATGCCACATGCTATCATTTCACCTTTGAGGGATTCATATATAGCTCTTGCAAAATTTCCTAGTGCAGACATGCGCGGTAAGGGGGAAGAGTAGAAGTAGAGGGGATGACGGGGAAGAATGAAGTGGAAGAGACGGAGGTAACGAGAGAGAGAGAGAGAGAGAGAGAGAGAGAGAGAGAGAGAGAGAGAGAGAGAGAGAGAGCGAGAGACAGGGGAAACAAACTATTTCCCGAAAAAAGCCACGAGGCATACACACGCAAGGCTAATAGACAAGTGGTTAAAATCACTCCTCGCTATGACTTTACCAGGAACACTATACTGAGGTCACATTGTGATACGATTCGAAACGGGATGGCAGGAAATGGTGTACCATCCAACTTATTGAAGGCAGCAATTAGAAAGGTTTCCTTATTGATCCTCCACACCGAGCAAGCTCTCTTTCATTTCGCAGGATTTTTTAAGTTGCGTAGCCAATGTATCCCAAAATCGTTTGCTGCGTAGCGCCAGGAACTTTTGCGAGAACTATGGTGATAACAGTTTTTATTGATTTCATTCTCCCATTCCATCCTCCCTCAGAAACCAACCTATTTCCTATCCTATTCCATTGTCCCGCCATTGTCTTCCTTTCCTCGTTCAATGCGGCCATTTTCCACCATTGTCCCTCATTCCACCAGCCTCTCACTCCTCTCTCCTCTTCTCCTCTCTTTTTCCTTCCTTCTTTTCTTTTCCTCCCTCTCTACCCTCCCCCAAGTCCTTTCTCCTCCGGCCTCTCCCTCCCCCATACACCCGACCCAACCAACCCACTCCGATCCAATCTCCTCACAGCCCAGGTCTTTCTCTCTCTCTTCTTTTCCCTCAATGCACTTTTGTTCTCCTTCCAACATGGCTGGTTCCCCTCGTATATAAAAATCCTCTTTTCCTAATTCACGAGACGAGGAGCTACGCCGACTTATTTCAGTATTTCTCCTCTCTCAGTCAGCCAGTCCCAACCCTATTCCCTCTCCCTCAATCCCCGATTTCAGGGGAGCCTACACCCTCGCCACCCTTTCCGGAACTCAATCTTCTATCCTCCCTCCCCAATCCATTCTCTCCGTTCCTCACAAGTCATTATTTACACTCTGGTTCTTTTTCCTCTGTCTTCTTTTCTGAGCGCAGGAAAACAGCAGAATGCGACTTTTTTCTCTCTCTCCATCTCTCTCTCTATTCCTCTCTCTCTCACCATGTCTTTCATCCAGTCTTCTACTCCGAATATTCGTTCTCCTCCCTCTTTGTTTCGCCATTGCACGGAATGTATACACAAACACGTACAAACGAAGGGGACCGTTAGGTTGGCTCATCTTCTATTTCGTTTCTCTTTCACATGTTCATTATGCCCTCCCTTTGATTGCCCTCACGTTTCAACGAATATTTTTTTTAATTCCCCGAGTAACAGACCGCGGGCTACGATGAAAGCTATGCTTCGTTCAGGCGTGCATTGTTTGGCACTGTTGGAATAAACATAGGAGGGCTTCCTTTCCCGAATTTCGTTTAATTAATTTTTCAAAGTTCCATTTCCGCAGGCTCGGTACTCTTTTTGGTTGCTAAGGATGGAGCAGGCCACCGCATTCCCTTTGGTCAATCTATAGATTTTAAGTCTCTTCAGTCGTTAGGCTATTCCATGTAGCGTCATTTTTTTTTTGAGAAAACACATTCGCTCCCAAAACCATGACCGAGTCTTTTCCGAGTCTTTGAATCGATTGAAGGCATGGTTTGGGATACTAAATCGTAGGAAGAAGAGTGTACCGTGAAAGGCAATGATACGAATGCCACCGAATATGTTCAGAAACTTGTCATGGATGGAGGCTTACAAGACTTCTCATTTTTCGGCAGACTACTTGGAACGAACCTTTTGGGCACTAAAAATGGAGTTGTATTGCGGTGTAAACGCTAACCAAAATTCGAAATAGAATTCACCACATCCTATAATCAGAAGCGTTTATAAATTCGTTTTCTAGATTCTGGACGTAGCATAACAATGGTACAGCTGGTAACAGAAAGTAAGCATTAATCTATCCGGGAGCACGAGCCCAAGAATTATTTGCTAAAAAGAACAACAATAGTAGGGACAATAAAAAATAAAAGGGAAATTCCACCACCTTTTTCAAATCGTAAAGGGAGAGATATAAAGTCATCTAGGTTTGGTTTTAAAAGAAAGGTACAATGATGTCTCATGTGTGGAAATCAATAAGTGTTCCGTAATCTTTTACCCTCCATGCTTCATCACGATGACAACATATCAGAAGATAACTTGTTGCCAGAAACAATTCTTTTTAATAATTCCACTAAAGGAGCATTAGAAACCACCGACCAATTATGTGCAAAATATAATTCAATTTGTAATATTCAATATCTGATTTATATTCAAACGAAACTAATAAACCTTTGAACTAAACTTTTACACGCGTCGTACATTTTCGGTTCCAAATGTTAATGAAGGATGCATAAGCGTTGAATTATTTCTGAGATAAAAAAAGCAAAGTAACAAAAAATATTCGCGATGCCAACTATACAAAAGTAAAAACAGGAAAACTACGTCCATGTGCTCATAAGGTGATATTCATGTATGCCAGGAACATTCTAATATTTATAGTGATAATAGCCGAAACAGGATAACCACCAGAATGGGGATTCCAGAAGCATCGAATTATTGAAGAGAATGCATCTTATATTTGCATAGAGTGTAATGAAACATTTAGAAAATTCAATCATATGCATATTACAGTTATGTAAATGACTTGGCTAGAACAAATATGGTTAAAAAACTATTTTTACTCATCAAATCTAAAATAATTTATCCTGAGTGTCTGAAACCCATGTATTGGTAACCTTAGGCATAACATTTTGAGTAAAATAGACAGGCGACCGTACTCAAGGGCTAAAATAATGAGTATACAGTCCAATATTCTAGGCCAAAAGCCATTTTATTTGAGTAGCACACGACAAGTGATAAGATTAGATAAGCCTAACATTCAGCCATTTATTAAATATGTAGGTACATATCGTGCCCGATAAAAAGTGTATAAGCAATAGAAATTAGGCAAAACAGGCAAACTGTTTTAAAAACGCGTCTCAAGGCAACAGAAGAAGTCCGTAGAGGCAACAAATTCCAAATAGTCGCTTTTTACTGAGGCATACAGCGATGAAAACGGTAGCAATATTTTAAAAATGCAACAAAAAAACGATTAAATGTTTGGGGATGGTGAGAAAAGGTCATGGGGTAGAATAGGGGGGAAGGAAAGGAAGGAGAGGGTAGATAGGGTGAGCAATGGTGGAAAATGGCCACCAAGAAAAAGAGGAAAGGAAGATAATGGCGGGATAATGGAAAGAGAGAAGACAGAGGGTGGATTTGATGGCGAATTAAATAGAAGAATGAAGTCGGAAAACTTTTACATTTACATACAACTATGCGAATTCCTCCATGCGAGTTCACGCATGGGCATGTGGCCGGCTGCTAACCATGTCAATAACAAATGACTACGAACCGATAAACTCATAGATTTCGGGATCAGAAGCCAGATAATTGCGAGTAAATATGTACTACCACTATGAGATACTGGAACCAATTCAATTGCTACATGGAATAATTGACACAACATCTCAACTGATATTTTTTCTTAGTCCGTCACAGTATATTAGCATGATACAATACTCCAAAACGATCACGCGATACGTTAGAGATGCAACCATCAAAAATTACTAGTAGTAGAGAAGAATATGAGGACGCCTACGTTATCAAATTTAGCATCCTTGTTACTTAATACTTCAAATGAAAAATGCAAAATTTGTAACGATTTTTCAAAGTCTTCAACTATATTACGTCGCTACTCCATACAATACGTAGATAAATTTAGTCCCTCTATCTCACAAAATGAGGAAACATGCGCAAAAATAAAAGTACCTTCACATAAGAAAGCTCTGTGTTACATCTAAGGCTATTGCAGATTTTAAAGTATCAGGCGAAAGTTTGTGGAAAATTGTCACAGATTGCATTGTAACAGAAAACACTTTGTAAATATTTCCACACCAATTTTTTTTATTCAACCGACCTAGGTTTCGGCAAACATTGCCATTATCAAGGTGAAGTCACAAATGGTGGAAATTCTCAAATGGTGGAAAAGTCACAAATGGTGAAAACAAGATGCTCAGAAATGTATTTTACTGGTATCGGTATGTTGATGACATTTTATGCCTGTGGACGGGTAGCTACCGACAGCTAGACAATTTCATAGATTTGTTGAACACTCTACACGAATCAATTAATTTCACCGTGGAAATCGGAGGTAAAATTCTGAATTTGCTTGATTTAACAGTCGATATTTCCTCTGGGACGCATGATTTCTCTATTTATAGGAAAATGTCCTTTACCGGCGCTATAATCCCAAAGGATTCTTGCCACCACCACACGCATAAAATGCCGGCATTCCACTCTTTAATACACCGCCTGGTCTCTATTCCTATGTCCAAATGTAATTTTGACAATGAGTTATCAATAATTAAATTCATTGCAGTTCACAATGGATATAAAACTGTTACTATTGATAACATTCTTGATAGGAAGTGGAAAAAATGTACATTAAAATCAATTACAACGATGTCCTCTAATGTTGATAGGACAGCTAAATCCTGGCGTAAGATACCATTTCTTGGCCCCCTATCCTATCATGTACCCAATGAGTTCCCGAAAGATAGGGTAAAAATCTCTTTTTATAATAGTGCAAATATTGGTAAACTTTTATTTAACTCTAAAAATAAATTCGATAATAGGGACCAAAGCGGTGTATATAAATTATGTTGTGACACGCCTAATTGTAATGCCGTATATATTGGGCAAAGTGGGCGTGCAATAAACACTCGAGTAAGAGAGCATGTAAAATGCTGGCACAATGATGATCCTAAGTCGAATTTTGCTAAACATTTACTTGACCACAACCATCATAGTGATTTTAAAACTCTGGTTCTCCATATCCAATGTAAAGGGAAAAAACTTGACTTTTTGGAACAATTTCAAATAAGCTTGTCATGTAAAAACAAAAATGTCTCTGTTGTAAATGACCAATTGTACCCATCCCACTCCTCCCCATTACTCTCCATTCTCCTTGAAAGAAATTTGAATCCGTCACCTTCCTGACGATTGCGTCACTACCACTAAAATCCTAACCGTCAACCTCCCTGTAAACAAACCCCCTCTTACTCCCGTTGCGTCACGACTTCCCCCCCCCTCCTTCCCCATTTCAGTCGCCTTTACTCTCCCACCACTCCCCTCCTCCATCCCATACCTATATATATATCGCTCGTGTATTTGTGACTTCACCTTGATAATGGCAATGTTTGCCGAAACCTAGGTCGGTTGAATAAAAAAAAAAATTGGTGTGGAAATATTTACAAAGTGTTTTCTGTTACAATGCAATCTAAGGCTATTGCCTGACGAAGGAATTACCCATCAAATAAATGTGACCGCTGTTCAGTGCGTAATCCCGGATGACATGATACATCGATGACATACAAAGAACTACAATATTGGATTATCCATACCACAATAATGAATCGAGCATGAATTAGTGGCAAAAAAAGCATATTGCTACGTCCATGAAAGCGTATTTGGATAATTTTTATCTCAGGAGGTGATAGACACAGTGGGAAACAGTAACTGACTAAAAAATACTTCAACCGCAAGGCTAATTAAGAAGTCCTCCGACGAACAAGCAGATAGAAAGTTGTACATGTTCCGCGAGAAAGCTGGACATTGAATCCGCATTATTCCGATGGATTATTTCACTCGAATGTAACTTACGTTTATCGAGGTAGAAAATGTTCAAAAATAATTACTGATATATAAACCTTCAATAAAAAGAAACAAATGCTACTACCCACGTAATTTCTACCTTTAATTAAGTTTTTACTATTTTTAAATATACCTTAAGTTGGGCGATTTGTCAGAATGAAGCGAGAAGTCAGTAAAACTGACAGTCACTTTAACACTGAAAAACGCGCTGCTTCAATCAATGTTTTTCACCAATTGCCGTTATTCTTATTTATCCAGCGGGTTCAAACTGTAACTAGCCTAGACGATCAGAGAATTTAAAAGAGAAATTAGGGAACATCAAACATTTCTTAAAAAAACAGGCGATTTTGGATATTCTTTCCATCGCCCTACCGTCCAAGAGGGCAGCACAAATAGCATTAAGGACAAACAATGGTAGACGAAATAAGATTGGTATCAGTTTACCAAATTCTCTATACACACCAAAACATATCTCATAATCGCATTAAGTTCCTGCTTTGAGGCTTCGAACGTCTCTGTCTCGACTGCTCATCGATAAACTTTAATAAATTTCGAATCCAACCACAATCATACCACATACCAACCAGACTCACACCTTAATTCTGTGCACTTAAAATCTCCATCTCTTAGCTATGTTTCATCAAATAATGCGAGTGTCCGACTAGTTTACTCACTTAAACATATGTAGACCTAATACTTGGGTATTTAAGGAGGTGTGAGCGAGTCTTGTTTCTGAACATATTAGCGTGTAACTTTGCATACGTGTTCTTTTGGTGGTATTTGTTAATTTACCTGAGTAAAAAGTCACATTTTACCAATTTGTCTCCTTTAATGCTATGCTATACGTTGTCTTTTGGTACATTCAATATATTTTTCCATGATTAGATTAAAATACACAGATTTCTTCCTATACGCGAAATAATACATTTCATATTATTATAATGCTTGCCATTTCACAAAAAGCCGTCACGCCAAATCAAATTTCGATAAGACATATTTAAATATAATTTTTGCCTGAATTTCGAATACCGCGCCGAAAACTGAAGTAATAACATGCTTAAATTAGGGATAATAATGCAATGTGTAGTTCTTGTATCATTTTCATTACTCATGCATGTATGCTGAGTTCAACCGCATAAACAGATTTCCTAAAATAAAATGAGGACCAAGGATTAATTTTTCGACTGACCGGAAAAATTATTAAAATATGCTCTCAATGACCCACGATTAATCACTTCAACTCCACGGCACCAGGAACATGTCGCACTCCAAATCTGGTCTACATGAACCATAAATGATGTTCAAACCAAGACATAAAAATAAAACCTTGTAATATAATATAAAACCTTTGTCTAATCACAGAGTTGAATGATACCCGCCCACTTCAAACATTTCCAGCATAAACAGATAATTTATATCTAAAAATAAGGTAATCCGACAGTAGTGGTTGTGTGCGACAAAAACTCTTGAACAGGAAAGAAGGAACGTGAGAGGCGAATACTGAAGCCCTTTCCTCCCAGATGTACTAAGAATGCAGTGAAATCTTCTAGTTAGGAGGATGAACTAGCGTTACCGCAAATGCCCAGTTTCAATACAAATATTGGAAAACATTTGCAGAAAATAACGCTTTTTACTGTCTGATAAAAAATATGAGAAAGACACTACACCATCCACACAATGAAAATATGTCTTTTCACTTGAAAGTATTTTCCGCGAGTCTAGTGTTTCCCTTGTTGAAACGCCAATTGAGGAGATTCGAGTACAATACCTACCAGAAGCAGTGTACAGAGGAATCACGGCTAAAAACCGCATTTGAAATAGGTACTAGGAGATGATCCTGTAATATAATGGATAAAGCAAGATAACGATTCTTTTCTGACCACCCTTCCAAAAAATCTTTAAAAAAATGTCTACGAATAGGCTCCATTAATTCTGTATTTCTATTGCTATTAATAGAATTGCAATGTATTGAAAATGGTTTCTTTTGATTGTTCCTCAGCAAAGAAAGGTCTCTATGCTATACGTTCTATTTATTTGGTCTTGTTCTCCCCCGGAATAAATAGGTAACTTTTTCCCAACTCTTCAACAATTTCTCCGACTACTGCTTCAGTAGAAACAATGTTTTTGGACGAGAATCAAATTGCCAAAACGCATTAAGTGACGGAAAAGGAGAGTTAATGAAAATAGTAATTGGCAGCCACAAGAAAACACACGTGGAGTCGATGGAAGAGAGCATCAATACGTGAGATATTCGGATTAGATGGAGAGAATATGGGGGAATATCATACGTCATGAAGCAATGAAAAATATGATGCCTCGGAAAGATATAACTGTAGCTCCTACCACCTAGTTTGCAATCCACCGCATACTTATCATCGGGTTTATACATGCATACCCATCACGCTGTTTCCCTTTAATAGTCGGTACAGTCAAAATACTTTGATTCACATACGAAATAAGAAATATACCCTGCCGAATTGATGAGTATGAACACTCCCGATACTCCAACCACGTTCCATTAACGACTACAACAAAAATTGGGAATAACACTAAGACATTGTTCGTAAACAGTTCATTTTCGTCCTCTCACCCTTCCAGTTCCTTTTCCCTATTCCCTCCCCTAGCCATGGCTGGTGTTTTATCACTCCCTATCACACGCCCCTGCAGCGGCTCTCAGGGTAATATGTAGGTGTAATTGGGCTCTACCCAAAGTATCTGCAGGGGAAAGGGTATGTATTGTGAATGACCCTATAATGGGGCTTTATTTCAACAATGAAGCGTTTATAGAGTAATTGGTATAATGTTTATCCGGCGGGATAGGTACTGTTATCAACTTTGAGTGTAGTGGTAAATGTTAGCACCGGAATAGAGCGCCTGCCGCATTGTTCAGGCTACGCATTCGCGGAAAGATAGGAGTGGGGGATGGGTGGTTGACAGAGTTCTTGAGAACGAATGAAAGGAGTGAAGAATGAAGAGGGGGGAGGAAAAAGGGTGAGAATAAGAAGAAGAAGCAAAACCGGAGAAGAAAGGGATTCCACGCACGCAGGGCACGGTTTCCATCAGCTGGGGGGGGGGGGGAAATGTTAAGATCGACGACGACGTCTCGTCCCTTTAAGGGCCTGAAAGAAGGGGAGGGACACGTCAGGAATTGTCACCAGGAAGGGGGAAACACCAAAAAAGCACCACAGGTGATCAATCTTCCTCTTCCACCTTCGCATCATCATCCTTTCTCCTTCTCTTGTTTACCGCACTCTGAAACGCCTCTGGCCGCACCCTGTTTCCCTCAACCCGCGCCGACATGTTTCCCTCCCCTCTTATCTCCGCTCTCCCAATTCTCCTTCCCTTTTTCCTCCCCTCCCACCTTGCGCATTGTTATGGGGGGGAAAGGCGCACCTCCACCGCCTTGTTCCCCTTCCTTCCGCGCCAACGGCCAATCAAAATGGGGAGGCAGAGAGCATTTTGAAAAATGATCTCGAAAGACATTCTAGTCGACTCCCTCCCCCGCGTTCTTCTCTTCCCCTTTTATCTCCTCCTCCTCTCCCTCTTTCTCTCTCTCTCCCTCCCTCTCTCTTCGTCCTTCCTACTTCTCTCACCCATACACAACCATTTCCTCTCCGTCCAGTGCGGCGTGGCGGCGTTGCCAAGCGGCGCGAATGAATGTGTACGCATATTCCACGGGGAAATGAAGTGCCAAGGGATATTTGTCACGCTTCCGCCATACATTAGAGGTAATACCACAAAACCCTAAAACCCTTCACGAGGATAGTTAAACGGAAAAAAATGTCACGAACAAAGAATTTACCACCAACCATCTGCTATCACGCTGATTAGGTTGTTGAGATTTACCAAACCTAAAACCTTTAACGAAGAAAATGATATAATGAATGATAAAAAACGTATGCGCCATAACTAATCTGTTATCATGCTGATTTTAATCAGAATCACTGATGGCTAGGAGTTTTTTCACGGAGATTTATTTGAAAATTATTCAATGTCCAGTATACAATTAAGCAAAGTATTTTAGTACAAAGAATAATAAAAAAGGTTAATTAAAAAAATTACTTTCGGGTCCCAATAAGTCATCAACTTGACCTGTCAGAGAATGCCATTGTTTAGCTGATAAAATACATTGTGTAGAGGTCATTTCATAACAAATCCTCATCTGTTGCTAAATAATTTTATAGGTCATGAGCATTACCATAACGATAATATTATATCCTTTTAGATGACATATATAGGAATGATAAAACATAATAATAAATATGTTTTAATTTTTAAGAATAGAATCTACAAATTGAAGTGGCCAAAATATGCCACAAACATGGTGTAACAAATTAGTTAAGACACAGGGGCTTCGCAATAACCATATTATTGCCAGTCATATAATGTGGAATACAAATGGGTACATACCCTTCCTTAAAATTCATCCTATATCGTACTATGATCATCCAATGAAGAAATTTTATTCCTTCAAAAAGTCTTCCCATTGAAGTCCTTCCTAACTTCCCTGATGAGTTCCATCATTGGTCTTTCTCGGCAATACTTCCCCATTCATTACTCCTTCCATTATGGTTGCATAGAGGCGATCGTGACGAAAAATATGTTCAATCAGTTTGTATTTTTTCTTGTCCTTTTTTTTTTAGTTTTTATCTGTAGTATTTCATCATAGGCTTTTCGCACGGCAGACTCAAGTAGGGATGAGAAATACTGAGAAATCTCTTTTAAACTATATTTCGAACACGGGCTTTCGACATGAAAATCCACTACTTGAGCCAAAGAACCTGGGGCAGTCCCTGGAAACATCCCGTATGTTTTAGTCGTGCGTGTGTTATTTTATTGGGGTATTAGACTGCGTCACTCAAAAGACAGTAACATACACTAAAGGGACTCTTTAAGACGAAGCGGAACGAGAAACCAAAACTATTTTCTCCTATATTGGATCATATCGTACAAAATCCGTTCGCACTCAGGTAGATTTACAAAGAAAATCATCGCCAAATCAACTTGGTGTCAAATTAACTCTAAGATTTTGTGCATTAATGAATAATAATTCGCAGCATGAATAAAGCTCGTGCCATTCGTTCGTATTTTATGGCTCAATGAAATACGTGACAGATATGGTTTTTAGTATTTAGGACGTGACCAATTTGTGAGGTGATTCAGGCAAGGCAATAGCCCAAAACGATGATAGCTATTATGTAGGAAATTGCTGTAATCAAAACTACTCCCGAACACATTGAAATCCATTTTCAAAGGGATTTTTGTCATTAATTCACACAAGTAGCCATAGTCAACGTTTAGATTTATTTTTATTTTTATTTCGGGGCTGTAATAAAGCAGAATAACTGGCATACGATAAACACCGGGTCCAAAAACGAAACGAACAGACTAGCCCACGAGTTACTTAATCACACAATTACAATACAATATCATGTACCTTGGCGCGATTCTTATATTTGCAACAGCATACCGTCATACATTTGCAACAAAAACCCAAAATACTCCTTTCTTTCTCCTACCTATCTGTCCTAAACAGTGTAAATGATCTCAGCTGCTGCCTCAAAAATACTAAAAACCTAACTGACCGAGAAAAAGCGTAGTAGCAAATGATGACGCTGTGCTAATATTACCTACTCTGAATGAAACTCAATCGAATTCATCTTATTATTTACTAGGATTATATTGTTTGATCTGAGGAGACATTTTTCCTAATTGGCTGAACCATTGAGCTTTGTATTCCGTAATAACTTATTCTAAATTAAAAATATTTGAATTTTCTATCATGATTTCGTTCCTTATCCTATCTTGTAGATTGTAACCTTCCGCTGTTCCTAGAACTTTCATGTAAGCTGATGTAAAAACTGGCCAACGGTCTTAAAGGTAGATGAGGAATACCCCAAACATCGGCGAGAGTAGATGAACATGAGTGGAAACTGAATGGAAATCATGCGTGCTCAGAGGCATTTAGATGGCAGGCCCAACGTTCAGCTGTTCCTGCGCAGCGCCTGTAACGCGGCCAGGGATTTCATCATGGGCAGGAACCAAAATAGCCTCGGAACTAAATGGAATCATGCGCTTCATTATTTTGCTAAAATTTGTCCCAGGATTCATGTTAAGTAACTCAGTGATCGGCTCGATAGCTGGAAAAGCATTGAAAACTCATGCTTAATCAGTTTGAATGTCATTTTTGCGTCAAATATTCCGCTAAAAGAGTTTAAAGGCTAAACCTACTCCTGAACATTTGATTGACTTCTGCTCAGGACAGTGGACTGGGATTTAATTTGAAGAAAAAATGCAGAGCTATACGACAATACGACGATTCCCACATGTTTATTTGGGAATGACTTGATTAAGTCCCAGGATTACTCTGCCGGCTTGTGGCGGCGGGGTAGAGTCCTCGCCTGCTAATCCGAAGGTCGCGGGTTCGAGTCCCGCCTGGGTCAATTTTTCGCCTGCCCAGGGCATGGATATTTCTGTCAAAGTTCTGGTGGTTCTGCCTCTGAGAAACCTGGCGACAAGCCTTTTCGGGATCGCAGAGGCATACGGTCTACCAGAATCGTCCGAGGGCAAAAAAAAGTATTTAACTAAAATCGCCGAGGGAACTGATTCCACGAGAATAAATACAGTACATATACATAAAGACCGCTTCATATAAAGAATTTGATTGAGGCTATTTACACCCAATTAGTAATTCTGGAGCTAAATGTAATTGCAGGTAATTCGGTATATTTATGTACAGAGAGCTCTATCCACTCGGGAGCTCATTTTGCAAGTTCCACACATTGTTGATTTGCATAAAGAAAGCAGCATTCATTGCACTAATTCCTCTCTCCGTTCTATAAATGAACCCGAATTATATGTTTCCAAGGATAGCGAGCTATTTAACTATAAATTTGTTCGTAAATTAGAGCCTCCAATTCCGGAAGCTCAGAAACACTGAAATCAAACAACATACAAATATTGAAGAGGTGCACACAATGATTTAGCAAAAGGAGTGACAACAAAGTCTTCACTCGGGTTTAATATGGTCCGTTGTGTTAATGCCATCAGGGTGCCTTGCCGTCCGTCCCTAATGTGCCGAAGCCGTTGTCGGTTGATCAATAAAATTGGAGAGTGTACCGGTATTTTTCTCTTTTTTTTTCCTCTTTTGAAGATGTATACTGAGAGTACTCACAAATATAGTGCAGTAGACACTCTTTCATCAGAGAAATTAGGCTTAAAATTAACTATAGCTATGGCAGAACTAGGTGGGACTCGTGGAGTCAGGGAAAGACAACCATGTACGATTGGTGAGATAGAGGGACCGAGTTTTTTCCGACACCTCTGCAGGGGACCTACGGCTCAATTCAACGTAGGTACCTATAGGTAACGTGTTTATGTACAATCTCACCTGCTTCGCCGTACTCGACCTCAAACTCTCAGCAGGCGAGCTCCAACAAGCTCTGCAATACGTATATCTATCGTATCTATATAGAACTTTGTTTTTTTTATGCTAACATTCAGAAAACCTATCTTACCACGCTTGCCAATGATGCTAGTTCGTTGGATAACTCGTATGCCAACCATACCAAATGTCAAGCAAGCAAAGAACAACAGGTGTTCAGTTCAGCACATGAAGTACATACCTACCCCACGACTAGGTTAAGAAGAATACTGATTTAGCAACAGAGAAATTTCACCACGGAAGGCATATGACAGTAAGTTACAAATACTAGGCCTTTTATTAACTAATTCATTCAACATGTAGGTCAACTGGAACGTTTTTTTCTCCCGTCTCCCCGAGAAATGCACATTAAGGGAAAGTTATAATTTTTCATACTTCAATATTCAATTCATATGAACTTCCACCCTCAATAGGTAGAATTTTCACTTGTGCTTGATAACATTACATCATTACTGACACTTGAAATGTCCGGCATTATTTTATTTTGTTCTCTGCATGAAATAGCATCTCATAACATTAATAAATTAACAGTTTCAGTAATATTAACCACTAGATGTGTGTATAGCATTGCTATGCATGTTTGCAAGTTCATTTACGTATCACTCTCCCAGTTTCCGGTTGGACTGCGCTCTGTCCTCCTGACTTCTTTGGCCTGCGCCTAGCACCCGGGGAAGCGTGCGAGGTTCTGACTTGTGCTGGGACGAGTGCTGCATGCCTGGTGTGGAATCACCCCGTTCCACACTCCCTAGTGGTGGCTTGCACGGTACTTCGTAGCTGTAGATGAATATTTCTCTACAATTATGTCCTCCGTCTGTTTATTAAAAAGCCATTGCAACTCTCCCTTCTCAAGGCGATTCATTTCTATCAAACTTAAACAAAACAATGCAATACATTTTGTTCAGGGTTCATGATTCTATTTAATATTTTCAACAAGAGGTTTTCAAGGATTTAGCTATTTATACACGTGAAAGTCAAATGATTATTTAGGCATGGATGAAATAATGATAGAAAAGTGTTAGCGGTTGACGCACAAAAGGGCGTACAAATTCACGCAATGTCTCTCCATAATGAAAGATTTAAGGCTTTCCCGGCGTGTAGCGATATTGGTGGTTCTTCGGGTTTCCGTGCGGATCGAACTCTCCATTTCTGCCGAATATCTCTTCATAATGTTAACATTTTCAAAAATCACACCACGAAAAGAGGGCTGCAAAAGTTTAATCTAAGTCGGCCCCGGTGGCGACGGGGTAAAGTCCTCGCCTGCTAAACTGAGGGTCGCGGGTTCGAGTCCCGCCTGAGTGGATTTTTCACCACTCAGGACATGGGTGTTTGTGTTCGTCCATTGTTACATGATAATACACCCGATGTAAAAGGCTGTTCGTGCTGTTTTCGGGGATGTAGAAATAAATAAATAAATAAATAATCTTGCCGTTTACATTTCACTCAAACATCGGCTTCGCACGCACAAACGTCAGTGGCGTGGCTACAGATTGAGCCTCCCGGGGCCATCTCTCAATTTCATCCCTTCTTTTGGAAAGTACAAAATACACATCAAACCTATTACGACACCAATTGAAAATTGTGTAGTGTAAAAAGTGTGAGAAATAATTGTTTTTCTTTCATTTATAAATTTAAATTAAAAATGTACTTTTCTTGGTTTAACAAAATCATTTATGACACTCCCGAAATCCACTTCTTTTTTTAATGGGTGCTCAATATATAATATAAAAAGATACCTTATTCGTAATATTGAAATAATTTAAATTGTTAATATAACTCTCGGGATAGCTGATAGTTTTACTCTGCTAACTATAAAAAGTGTTAAAAATACTTTTTATTACCAAAAATGACGCCCCGTGCACCTCCCGGAGTCGGCACCCCCTCTGCCCACCCCGAGCTATGCCACTGTCAAATGTCCTAATCAAATAAGAAGGTTGTTGTAAAATAATGCGAAAAGTAATTCCGTGAAGACCACCGCATTTCGCACTGACATATTTATCCACTTCAATTATGATTTCCACTACACCTCGTTCTCCCATATCTCCTTGCCTGCGACTAAAAGCCAGCAAGCTCCTCTCCTGCAGCATAATAATAGACGAATCTCCCTCACGGTTACACCCACCACTTCGTAATAACCTCTCACCCATTTTCGTCCCAATTCCTCCACCCCTGCACTCTCAACCCTACACCGTCCGATCGTAAAAGTCCCTCTCGGCGATCCCTTCCTCCTTCGCCCGGCATTTTATAACGCCTTGCGCGCGAAACCTCGTACGTACATACACACACAACCCTCCTCTCCTTGGCTCCAACCAATTTGCCGTATACAAACTACAGGCGCCATTATTTCTCAACTCACCCTCCTCTTTCTCTTTTTCCCCTGGCTGCTCGTAAAAACGGGATTGGATTATTCGTCGTTAAAGTGATGGAGGGAGAGAAAAGGCCTATATGCGCCTCACAATCCCTTTTCCTCATTAGTCGTAAAAAAAGGAATAAAACGTCCGAACCGATTTCGTGAAAGGGGCTGCCATGTTAGCATATGCGCGATGAACAAGCGTTCACGCCAGCTTTCGCGCACTTCTTTGACGCGGCTTGGTCGCTGTGAAACGTGCGTCAATTATGCCTCGAAAAAATCGTTTCGGTGGCTCCGGATGAATACTGAAATATGTATAACAAAACTTGAACTGGATATTTTTTACATTTGTTTCTACTTGAAATTGAGACTTTGTTTACGAAATACTTTAGCAAAGATATGGCTCGTGCAAGAATAGAGTTTATTAAGCATGGATTCTCTAAGGCGTTGGAAACACAAGGCAGCCAAACAAAATATAAAAGGTGTTGTAACACTAGGAAACCAAACGAAAAGTAGATTGATGGAATTGAATTCTGCAACGTAAGAAGTCATTACTATGTACTAGATATTTAAACTGTGTGAATTTCAGAATTATGAATCATTAACCTTAGAAATAAAGCATTAAGAAGATTAGTCATCAAAGAATTCAGTCATGAGTGAGCTTTCACACGAGGCGGACGTGGCTGGGTGCTTCTCTTACGAAAGGCAAGTGCCATAGTTATATGACCAGTTCGACCAAAAGCATAAGTGTGTTCAAGTGCGAGTGTAACTTCGCACGCTGTCCCAGAGTAATAGTGATCCACACAAAGTTGGTGCTACAGTTAAAAATGTCAACTTGCAATGTTTATAATGCGAGTGTACTTAAGCACCAACTAAAGATAAGTTGCAGTGAATGTGAAACCCATTGCCATGCCAACTGTGTACAAATGTCTAAAGAAGATATTGAGTTTCTCAGCGCTGAGAAGCAAAATTGGCGTTGCCCTCATTGTGCTGAGGAAAGACGCAAGAGCATGTCAGTAGCGTCAGTGGAGGACACCGGATCTGCAAATATTTCGCAGATTATAAACTTACTAGGAGAAGCGAAGAAGCATAGGAAATGGATGGAAGTGGACTTAAACAATGCTATTGAGTTTGTGCACGAGAGATAAGAGGAAAATACCAAAGTTCTACAAGAAAATTCTGCGCAAATTAGTGAGTATTTAACTACGATCGATTTGCTTACAATTAGACAAGAAAATATAAATTTAAAATCTCGAGTGAGTGAATTGGAAAAGAAATTAGATGACCACGAACAAGTCTCTCGCGCCAATGACCTTGAAATACATGGCATTCCCGAGGCACCTAATGAGAACGTTCTAGAAGCCGTCAAAAGTGTAGGGGATGCCCTCGGCATTGAAATAAAAGACGATATGGTGGACTTATAACACCGCATTGGAAAGAAACGAGAAGGAGGGTCACGTGGAATTGTGGCCAATTTCGTCCATAGACACACAAAAGAAGAGGTTCTTCGAAAGAGGCGAGTGAAGGGGAATCTTTCTACCCGGCACTTGGGCTCGACAACGGACACCCCGATTTATGTGAATGAAAGCCTGAGCCCAGTACGGAGGAGACTCTTCGCTACCGAGCAAGAATTGAAAAAAGAAAAGGGATTCAAATATTTATGGTTGCGACATGGGACAGTACCCATGAGGAAAAAAGAGAATGACCAGGTGATTACTCTTAAATCTACTGATGACCTGGAGAAACCGTAAACACCTTATAAGTAATCTATGTATGTATAATATTTCTCTTTTACTAACAAAATTCTTAATACCGTTGATGACTCAAAATTAAATGCTGACAGTTTCCATATCAAAATATAAGAAGTCTTAGAGCGAATTTTGATGATTTCACATGCCGTCATTTATTGGTTTTTTCTCTCTCAAGGTTTTTTTGCTACGCGTCGATAATTGTATTCTTCAAATAAATTTGTTTGACAAAATTGTGAATTTCTGTTTAAATGAGATTACTTTATCCTTATTCTTAAAATGACTCGAAGTTGTGAAGAATACTGTTCAATTCAAGAATTTGATGCCTGTGGTAATATTAAGATAATACATCAATACATAAGGAGTTAACGAGCAAATTTTGATAATTTTGTATTACAACTTGGAAATTAAAAGTACACGCCTCACATAATAATGTTGTCAGAAATATGGATTAATGACGATGAAGTAATGGCTTATACATTAACATGATTTGATCATTTTGTTAAATGTAACAATAATTATAGAGCTGGAGGAGTGATTGTATACGTACTTGAAACTTATCCTTGTCTGTCAAATATGTTATCCGAAATGTCATCTGCTGATATCGTAAAAAAAACTATTTACTTAAAATCAAATTTCTCACTAACTGCTAACTATAGCTATATATAGACTTCAGTCCCAGTCAATTAATGATTTTTTTCAAGAATTGCAAAGTGTACTAGATGGCTCAAGAGTACGTAATGATATTGTTATTGGCGACATAAATTTATGTCTTCTGAGCCAGTGTGATAATACAAATCAATATCAAACGATAATGGCGACTTATGGCCTTGAATAATTAATATGTATTCCTACAAGGACCTCTAAATACACTGAGTCGTTTATTGACCATGCATTCTATAGGAGTAGAGATAATTTTGAATGCGTAGGAAAAGCGCTAGATCTAGGATTAACTGATCATTACCTAATCTTATGCGATTTAAAACTGAATGCAAGAAATGAATGTAAAAAGGTGATTGATGAGTCTCTTGTTCAAATTGATCTCCATTCCTTGTGTGAATATTTTCTTCAATGTACCTGGGATGATGTGTATAAACAAACAAATGTCACCAAAGCTTATGCGGTTTTTCTAGAAATAATTGAACGAGGTATTGATTGAGCCAAGTTTATTACTAAAATAAGAAATAAGTATAGGAAGATAAAACCGTGAATAACAAAGGATTTATGCAACAGAATTTCTAAAAGAAATATTTTATACAAAAAAATTATGAGTCAAGCTTATAATGAGAAATTGAAACGCTACTATAAATCATATAAGACCCGTCTCGATTAAGACATTGCTAAACGCAAAGAGTCGTATTATTTGAAACTTTTTTCAAATAATGGTAATGACTCAGCAAAGCAATGGAGAACTTTGAATGACATCATAGGTAGGGACCGGACGCGAAACGATATTGAAAAGATACAATCACCTGATAATGGTAATTTTTTGTTTTGTGCTCAAGATACAGCAAATGAAATCAACAGATATTTTAGCGAAGTTGCACAGAGGCTGACTTGCGAGTCTACTAATTACGGTCATTGAATTGAAAAAGAATATGAGCAATGGTTTCCAAGCTGTATTATAATGCAATCGTTGTATATGTTTCCGACAGATTTGAAAGAGGTTAGTAATATTATAAAAGAAATGAAGCCCAAAAAATCAATGGGTTATGACAGAATCAGTGTCAATACAATTAAAGCGGTAAATGAATTCGTTGCACCAGTTATTACATATATAGCAAATTTAAGTATGATAACGGGTGAATTTCCAAAACAGTTAAAAACTGCTGTAATAGTTCCAATTTTAAAACAAGGTGACAAAAAAATGGTTTGTAATTATAGACCAATATCGCTCTTACCTGTTTTTTCTAAAGTTTTAGAAAAAAATATTAAAATGCGACTGTTAAATTTCCTAAAAACCAACAAGTTCTTTAGCGATAGGCAATTCGGATTTTTAAAAGGTAAAATCACTGAATATGCAATTTTACAGTTATGCTCTGATATTTTTGATGGGCTCAGTAATAATAAGAGAGTAGCAGGCCTGTTTGTTGATATAACAAAAGCTTTCGATTGCGTAGATCATACTTTATTATTGAAAAGATTAATGCAAGCTGGGATAAGAGGAGTCGCAAATGACTGGTTCCGGAGTTACCTAACTGGGAGAACCCAGCATGTGAAAATCTATGATAGTTATAGCCAAGATACGTCTCTTTCTTGCGGGGTCCCCCAGGTCTCAGTCCTTGGGCCTATACTGTTTCTCATATATGTAAACAATTTCAATACTGGCATATTCAACGGAAAATTAGTATCCTTTGCCGGTGATACAGCTTTGGTGTATACATCGAGTAATATGTGTGGTATGTACTCACAAATGCAAAGTAATCTTAATGGAATAAAAGTTTGGTTCAGTATGAATAATTTGGTATGAAGTGAAACACTAAATATGTTACATGAAATTTAAAAAGGAAATTTTTTGAACAACAGAGAGTTTATTATAGATGTCTCAGGTGTAATAATGAAAGAAACTGCTCGAAATGTTTTCAAATTGAGAAAGTTATTTTTATATAATAACTTGGAATAATAATAGATGAAAATATCACCTGGAGATTGCATGTCAACAAACTGAAATTGGAAATATTATCCATGTTAAGGAAATTCTTTCTGTTACGATATGTATGCCCATTAACAGTTGTTCGTTCCGTCTATTGTGCTCTGGTTGATTCCAGATTACAGTATGGCATTTCTTGGTGGGGAGGAGCTTATATTACCAATATTAAGCCCCTACAGATTGCCCAAAAGAAAATTATAAGAGTGATATTCAAACAGTCAAGTACTCAGCACTCATTACCTTTATTCAAAAATCTTGATGTACTACCACTAAGGTATTTATTTGTCTTTAAGGTGCTCAATATGTTTTATATTCGTGGTGGAAACAGAACAAAGCCGATGGAATACTCAAGTAAGTTAAGATCAAAACAAGATATTTCTTGGTCACGCTTAGGCATTGAAATACCTAAGCCCAGTAACGAAGCCTTCAAACAAACATACGCATACCTTGCGCCAAAGTTGCTCTGTTTCCTCCCTATTGAGCTGTGGAAACAAAACTCCACGGCTATATTTCTACGCATATTAAAACAATGACTTCTATCCAAGGAGAGTGATGAAGTGGAAAAGTTATTAAAAGTTGTTGTGTGGTCCTCCTGATTTTGAGTCTGTACTTTCTTTTGTATTTGTTACATGTTACTACTGTTATATTTTTAATTGTCAACTTAACACACTATGATGAACATTTAAAATTAAAATTGCTCAACTACTAGGTAAAAAGTGAGTACGTATTAGCACCAGCCGCTGCCTTCGAACATTGATGATGGTAAACCCCAACACAAGTTATCCTCTGGGGTACCTGTATTCCCCGTTTAATTGTATACATGTGTATTATTTAAGGTGGAATAAAGTTATTATTATTAAATTTCTCATTCAATTCCCAGCCTGAAGCTAGATATTGTTCGTGTTAGAGATAGTAGAAATTGCCATATTGGATGGTGGGAGAGAAATAACTAATTTACCTGAGGCGTTGATCTAAGACATGAATATTTACATCTTCGCAAGTTGGCGAAGTGGTAATGTAAATCTTAGTACATAGTACATATCATTACTGTGCAGTTTATAGAATTAAGTGATTGGTTATCTCGCGACATATGACACAAGAAAGTTTGAAGAAAAATTCAGTGACATTATGACTAGGTATAAGAACACGTGCAAGTATACATTAGTAATAAGTACGAAGGTTAATCATCACTTGCTATTTGAATTATTACTTGCTCACATTATCCATCACCAAGTATTGCATTAATTAAACTACTTGTAAGGGGCCATTCAATGTAAGACGATTTTTTACGCCTAATCACTCCTACCCCCTATAAAGTAAGAAACGTACCCATTTCAATTTCATGAACCCATTCCAATCCTACATTAATTATCCTAGATTTTTGGAATAATGCGCACGGCTCAATTTTCCTATGAATTATGTTTAGGACAAAGGAGGCTACCCATAGTAATACTGAGCACAAGGTTTGCCATAGGCAGACGTAAAGTAATTGAATACCGCCGGGAATACATAAACTGGTAACAATCAAAAGCTTTTCATTACCATAAGTTCTCTTTACTTGATATAGTGGACAATCTGGGCATGCTGATGATGCGCCAGGCAATATTTGTGGAGATTATTATGCCCAAGACGTGAAATATAAGATTGGATTTGTTTGCCCATTGCAAAAGGGATTAATCGCCAAAATTGTCAACAATCACCGACATGCCAGTAATCATGCCATAGGGGAATCCTGACCCTGCAAACAAAGTTTATTTCTTTAATTTGCAGTACTTTAGCTATTAATATCCTTTTGTTTTCACAAAATCATCTTCCACTAGGCGCTGTTTGCAGAAGCAAAAAACTACATTTTTTCGAACGTCGATCGTAAAAAAAGTGATACAAATTTGATCTCAAGCAGACCCACGAGAATCTTTTTTGCCGCGAAGTACACACATGCCAAGGTGTCTTGTAACTGAAAAGTGGTTTCGGAGAAAGGAGATAAAGCTAGTCACTTTAATGAGCCCCTTCCAATTTTTATTTAAAATTGAAGTAAAAGAAAAATACGGTAACAATATATAGACTACAGCAAGAGAATTGCGCTAAGATTTTAAAGAAAACTTCTATTAGCATGCTCCAGACAGTAAAGCGTTCGGTTACATGCCACGGTGCTAGTTCAGGCGATACTCTCGGGAAACCCAGGCTAAAAAAATCCAACAGTATGACTTTCTGTGTACGAAGAATTTTTTTTGTGAAAACCAAGGAGATTCCCTGTAGTAGTAACATGTAAATCTCACCCGCTGATGGCATAACCATTAAATGCTTGGTGAGCCACTTGGCTGACCTATTACATCAAAATTCTGGCTGATGATTGCTTATTTTCTTTACTGTTCACAATTACATTAGAATTTCTCACAAATACTATAGAGGAATGTGTTTCCCAGTTTATAAGCATATCCATGCAATACTGTTCGGTAGCTGGCTTTGAAATAATCGTTGCAGTGCATCAAGGAAAGACTAATGGCATGGTAACTTCTTCTAACCTTCCAAGATAATTGCGCAGTTGAAGTATACTGATTTGACTTGCAAATAAATGAAAAGTGATATATTTTCATGACCATAAGATTTAAACAAAGAGCACCATCATGGATACTTCAGTCACGTGATTTTCTTCCCCAAATGGCATTGGACGTATTTATAAAGTGACTGCATTTCGGTCAACTGCGCTATTATCTTGGACGCACTCTAGTTCCGCCTATTACATTATATACATTATATCACATGGTTCGGAGAGAGAGAGAGAGAGATTATCTCAGAATTAGAGGAGGAAAAATAAGCGAACACATTCTGAGGCATAAATGTCTCTTAATTAATATTTTGGGAAGAACTCAAAAGATAAAAACTACGGAATAATTTCATAGCATTTTTTCAATAACGACCGGTTACATCCAAAATCGGGCATCATCAGGGAAATCCCCTGCAATTTCCGCTATTGAATTAAACCGGTCGTTATAAAAAAATCTGGGAAATTTTACGAAGTTTTATCTTTTAAGTATTGATGAGATGTCACAAAAATGAGCTTGACTCTATCGAATTCAGTGTGAAGGAAACATTGAATGAGAATAGTAAGGACGAAGGATTGAATTCATCAAGCAAATTATGAAGGATGTTAAAATGAAGAATTATGGAGGGATAAAACGGTTAGCCAAACGCAGAACGAATTTGAGAGCTACAGGATGTCACCACAAAGCTATCGCAAGGTGGTATGCATATCACTTACGCCGGTGGCTCTATGTCTCTTTTCGATACGTCAAGTATATCGCGGTCGATACACCGCTCACTGCCATAGGTGACCGGTGTTATGTGTGGGAGGAGGAGTGGGTTCGAGAACATTAAGTGTTGGGAGTGAGGTGGGACTCAAGAAGGGTGGGGGGGGGTTTATTGCTCCTCGACGGAAACCCTCTGCTGCATTAATTAGATAAAGGCAGAGAATAGAGGTAGAGTGAGAGAGCTACAAAATTTCCCGACGAAGGAACACTTTATTCGTGGGCCTTTTTTTGTTGAAGACGGGAGGCCGGTAATTTTTTTTCGACGTTTAGAGCGTTTTTATTTCATTCTGATGGTGGAGGAAAAAAATCATTCTTTTGTCGAGCGCCCTAAACCGATTCGCCCCCGATAGGAGTCATGAAAGATGGTGGTTATCTTATGCATGCCGCATACATAAGCGGTCTCGCACGGCAAGCCGTCTGGAGACACTGGGCAGAATAATGCAAGGAGATTCATCATTAATCCTATGTAAGGCTTTTATGAAGAAATGCTTTCTTTATGCACGATTATATCCCGTTTTTTCTCATTCTTTATCCCGTTTGTTTCTTTAGCTGCCGTCGTCCACCTTCTGAAAATGTATGTTCCTTTTTTTCCCTTGAATGACTGAAGTCGCAGATTACGTCACGAATGATTAATGCACGTAAAGATGCTGTGTTTGCATGTTTGCAATTAAGCACTTTATTTAAGTCAAAATTAACCAAACTATTGAAATCAAGGAGTTTTATAAATTGGTATAATTAGTTTTAAAAACGTAACAGAAATAAATTTCGTAATGCAATTGGTAATTTCAACGGCAGGAAGTAAGCGATGTAGAAGCCCCAACCCCATTATTACCCCAACCCTATTTGCCCATGCCCCAACCGCAGTAGAAGTTCTCCTATTTCGTGAAAAATAAAACTCTTCCATTATTCTATTGGTATTTATTTTATAGAGAATCATTGAGCACACGACTTGAATGATGTTGCTGGGTAAACCCTCGAGATTTAACCATTTAACTGAACAGGAAAACGGGCGTTGGTGCAGAGGTAGTAAAAACTTCAAAAAAAAGTAAACTTTATCCATTTATATTGCAAATAAAAATGTTTGAGGATAGAAAACGGATTTGAGAATGGTTCTTAATAATATAGACACCAGAAATGAAAAAATTGAAATTATACTACACATGGCTAACATTAAAAAAAATATTTCATATCAGTTAGAGATTTTTTTACTAAAGGAGGGGAGGGTTGAGCTGGCTTGCGAGATATCAGGTATGAGTTTGATGAACAGTTTGCTAATTTAAACCCTTTCCCTTATCCTGAATGTTCCTCCGGGGATTCTTTAAAATTTTTAAATAATAAAACAGAACTCCAGTCTTTCATCAGATATCAGAAAAGTTAAAGGAAATGTGTTTCTATCAGCTAATTATTAAATTTTGTAATAAACGTTTGAATTGAGCGCATGGTATAGTTAAAGGGAAATCCAAAACAGATCAGCCTAAGGGGTACTCAAAATATATTAAGTCACGTTCTACCCACACAACTACGCTGCATTCTTCTTCTTCCAATGTGTATCCACTAATGGATGTCCGCGATCACATGTTCCATTGCTTCAATATTTCACGCGGTGTGCATCTGCGACTGACCATCATGCAGCCCCGTCCAGTACTTAATTTTTTGTATCCAAGACATCGTATTTCTTCCAACTCCCCTTCTGACTTAGATTTTGCCTTCAATTATTAACAGCAAAAAATTGCATATCTCATTTCGCATGATATATCCAAGATATGCCATTTTCCTCTTCTTAATTATGTTGAATAGCTCTTTGCCGACACAAGTAAGAACTTCCTCATCTGTCATTCTCGCCGTCCACGTAATCTTAAGGATACTTCGGTTAATTCACATCTCCAAAGCTTATAATTTGTTGATAGTGTTTGCTTTCAATGTCCAAACTTCTACACCATGAAGAAGTATCGACCATTCGTAACATTTTACGAACCTTAGTCTCAGGTCCAAGAACTGGTAAGCACTCTTTTGAATTTTAAGAATGCCTGTCGAGCTTGTTCAATGCGGCATTTTACTTCGTTGTCAGATGTCCATTCTTTCCAAAGCCATGAGCCCACATATTTAAATTTGCTAACTTTGAGCATTGATTTAAATGTTATGTTGGAGTTTTGAAATAAATTCAAGTTTCGTGGGATGACCATGAATTATGTTATATTACATTTTTTAAATTATCTATCTGTATATCTACGCTGGGTATTGAAATTAAATACTGAGATGACTTTATATCCGTGGCAAGTTTTAAGCCAGATGGTAATAATTTCTTTTAGTCTTAGGCATTTAAAATAAAATCAAAGCAACTCTATCTTTCAAGATCATGCTAAGCTCAAATTGTTTTATTACGCTCAAGTAAATTCCCAAGCGCTCACATGCTTCACTGGGAATGTTGACAATAATAGCTGAAGAATACACTAAATTTCAGGTTCCATTTCACTTTTGGTTGCTCAATAATAAAAAAATCTTTCTCTATTCTATGAGTAGTAGCTGAAGCAGAAAGATATACATGGATGATTCAGATCGAAAGGCATTTTTCTAGATCGCGCTGTTCGCGTCGCATGGTTGGTTATTTGGGGGAGACGACCGGCAAATAAGGATATTTGAGCCTTTGAGGATAGGGGATAGGTTGGTGAGGGACGGATTAATTTGGGAGTGGAGGGAGGGTGGAGAGAAACCCGGAATCGGTATTGGACGAACCCTCTTAACGAAAGGCACCAAGGGGAACACAGTTTAACGTCCCATTTGACGGACTTATTATTAAACTTGAAGTGCTTTCCAAATAGGACCCAAGTAGGGTTCGGTGATTTCACTAAAAAAACTACGCCACTGCCGGAAAACAAACCCGGGCCCTCGGGATGGGAAGCCAGTGCTCCAGCCACCACAAGAACCCAATCCCCGTTTACATCGTTAAAGCATTGTTGCATAGATCCAAAGAACGATTTCCCACGGAACAACTCCCTTGGTTACGGAGTCACACCACTGCGCTAACCTCCCCATTTATCTTCTTCCTGGACTTGCTGTCTCCAATGCTCCCAGCCCCGATCTTTGCACCATATCTACCTTTTGCACCACTATCTCTACATTTCCTTCACCCCCTTCACTCCTCACTTTATCTATCCATTTGTTTCTCAAGTTACTTTCTCAAGCTCTCACAAATGCTGTTATCTCTCCATTGCATTAGAGAGAGAGGGGTAAAAAATTACTGCACTGAGAGGTTTATGGTAGCAGGTCCGATTCCGTTCGCCACTCGCTGAGACAATGCATATTTTTCCTGAAACGAATTTGTGCAAACACAAATCTGACAGCACAAAAAGTGCTCTCTCCTGGACCACACACGATCACCTTTCATTTTTCCGGAATTCACCCCTCGTTTGAGAGTTTTTTTTAAAGACATCCCCCTAAATTCTAACCTCTTTCGACGGAGAGAGAACCTTGGAAAACTCACTGGTTTGTTAGAAGTACAACAGGAATAATTTTAGTATTTTAGCATACGTTTTAGACATCTACTTTCGGACGCAGAAAATTGGCAGGTACTCAATGGATAGGCCTCGGTTTGTGCATACCAAAAAGGTTGGGTAGCCATTAAGCAAAACTAAAGGAGAGTTAGTAGACTCACACTCCTATAAGTACTACATATAAAACATCTCATGCGCATAAAGTCAAACAATTAGCAGGAAAAGTCTTTTTAAAGAAGATAATAGAGCTAAAAGACACTCTAATGAATGCGAGAGTACATCCAGCCTGATGGTCAAGGAGCAAGCTAAAATACGGCATAGGAACACGTACGAGATTTTTGGTTCAATGGATCATTAAGTGACTCCATCGTCAGACGATACTTTTGCTTGGTTTAAAGGCTTGATCAAACTGCATTTGATGCGTGAACAAATGCTATTTAATATTCATTCGTTTAAACACGAAAATTACGCGAGCCCACGTCCCAAATAGCCCAAAGAATAGCTCAAAATATATAGACCAATAGGTAGCCCAAAGCGTCACGTAAACTGACCTTAGGAATAGTCTAGGAAACCTACGGAGGAATTATTTTAAGAGAAATAAGAATGATTAATATAAGCTAAGAAAGGAAATAAGGTCGAATTAGACTCTCTGGAGGTCATAAACACCAAGTAGTCCTACAATAAAAATCACCCAATAGAATGAAAAGATAGAGAAGTGTCTCTCAGAAACATTTATACCTCCAGCGATTATAGCACTATTTTATTAGTCTATTCGTGAATATTCTGGATTATTAGGAAAAAATAAGTTCAAGATAAATGAGATATGGTCTGTATATCATACCTCTAATTATCAAGCACATGGAACGTAAAAGTGGTCAGTATTATTATCAGGAGAACGTTAATGAAAAAAATAACGAAAAGTTCCAGAGAATGAGCGACACGTTTTTGGGCAGAAATAAGAGAAAACCTTCCTTGAGGGGCAATTGAGGAACAGTTAAAGGGATATTAGGCTAAACGTTCCCTTTTATCTCAAACCCTTAGGATGAGATAACGAGAAAACTTGCTCAAAATGGAGCGACGGCTGTTCGTTTCTTGTCGGCCTGCCAGATCTCTCCAACTCCACAGGGCGACGTAACAATATAAGAACATGCCTGCGTTTTTTATAATCAACAATTTCCAGATGACCCCCATCCCTTACCCTGACCTTTCTACTTTTTATTTCCCTTCCTCCCGAGACCGCCGAGGGCGGATGAAAACATTTATCTCCCTTAAAGCTAACGGTGAAAGGGAGATTTGCCGCAGCAAATTTCCTTTCAATGAAAATTACCTACTACCACTGCTCCGGTATACAATATTTGCTACTACTTCCACTGTTTGAGCCTTTTTCTTAAAAGTACACAGGGGGATTATCTAATCCTTGAATTGACCTCATGCAAGGCCTCCAAACGACGGAGCTGTCACGAGTAGTATTTCAAGGATAAAATAAACGTAGCCACCAGTAGTTTTTTTCAAGCATTAACGAAGAGGTCATGTAGAACAATTGTAACTTTTCACTACTTTCACAATTATTTCATTGACCGACCGAGGTTTCAAGATTCAATGCATTAATGTCATTATCGAGGTCCTTTGTAGTATTTTTATCTGAACTTCATTGAGTATGACAAAATTACAAAGAATAATAAATCAATGCAGATAAGAAAAAATGTCAAACATAATGCGTTTCTGCTAAACCTTACGAGGTTTGTGGGTAGATTCCGTTGTCAACATAACTCAATCTTTGGCTCCATACTCTATAGTGTATTCAGATATAAAAATCATTTAAAAGTACATGCTCATACCTACATAAAGATAAAATTATGGACAAGGCACCAAGGTAGCATAAAATTATGGCATAATACCAGATATTAATAACATAAAATTCGCATAGATAACATAGTGTTTCCTGCTTTTCAGATAGCAAAAATGCTCTAAGGACACAAATAGCTTCAGTGTTCCCCGGTGCTATCGTACCACATGGTTACATCTATCCTCTTCTTTACTCCATGGGTTTCTTCAGAGAAGTCCCGTTTAAAATTTATGCCTACCATGCCGCTCTGACCACTAATTACCTTTCTTAGACGGAAATACATATTTGTAATCCTTTTTCGTCCTTGGACAGCAAGAAGCCTCCTAAAATGACGATTGCATGAATTCTAAAAATTTACGGGTAGGTAAATTAAAGAAAATGACAGCATCTTATTTTGTGGACTGGACTACTTTTTAAGGTAAAAATTTGTAGACAGGTTCTTGCATTAATGAAAATTTCGCCATTTTTTGGAATAAGTACATGTTTCAGAAACGAGTCTTACGAAGGAAGTATATCCAGAGCAGGATTTCTCAACCTTTTTTAACTATGGCTCCACATAAAGGGTTTTAGACAAAATGTTTCTTATCACCACATGTAGTTTTAAACAAGAAAATATTAAATATTTATTCTCTACTAGCTGAAGGTTACCGTTGAACTTCAACGGATGTGAAAAACATTGAAATTATTTTATAAGAAAACCACAAAACCTGAAGAATACTGTCAGCGTGATCATTTGAGGTGTTCGTATCCTATCATGTTTGTTGTGATTCGTTCGTTTTCCATTTCGTGCACGGAGAGTTGAGTGATTGTTTGTCCTCTTTAATGCACGGGAAACTCAATAATGGGCCACGAAGACTCATTACTACTTAATAAATAGCACCTAGGTTGATAGATGGTGACCACGTCCCTCAAGTTCTCTTGAGCCGTCTTCTGAGTGAATAACAGCTTAAGCACTTCCCTTGTGTACATAAATATATTTGCATTCAATGACTTAATTGAGTTCCGCCATTCACCGTTGATATGTGCGTTGAGTATCTTAATCAGGATAGGAGAGTAGAGTATAATCCAGCGGTTGACAACGTCAAAAGGAGCATTTTCAGTAGCAGCGATGTTTTTTTTTCCTATGAATCCTTCAACACCCGGACTATGCCTTTGGCATAAAGGGTGACTATATTCATTGTTTCCTAAATCATAATCATTGGTTACAAAATTAAAAATCTATGGTGATCAGTCTTAGTGCACTTGCCAATTTTCATGCACCGATGACGTCCATTGCGCAGAATATCCGTTCTTCTTATGGGTAAGAAGCATGTAGTGACGCAATTACAATTTCCGCCATCTTAAAACAGATTGAAGTTTCGAAACAAATGGCTCAATATTTGAACCAGATTTTAAGTTGGTTACCCGTCAGTAGGTTTGGTTAGGATGAAATTTGTGCGGTTCTTAGAGTAATCCGAGAAACACCACGGGGAGATTATCATGAGATTGCTGGTAGGTATGTCTTTGAGCATCCAAGGCTAACCTTTGTCGTTTTTCATGCAAGGACTCATTTCTCGCAAAGAAGACATTCCTCATGCTTTAGAGAATTTTTTCAAAAGGTTACCCTTTATTCTATAAGGCATGTTTATGGATATATTTTTACGTCCAAGGAGGGGAAACACAGAGGCAAGTGAGAGACTCGAATAGGCAACTCGATGATTGAGTCAATGTAAGTAAACTGCATTTTAACACGTTTAAGTATATATAAATATCTCGTAAAGTTTATGTGGGAATTGGTCTAAAAACAGTTCGCAATCGTAATGAGAGGCAGACGGTTCCACTACGCGTAATTCATCTGAGTATTAAAATATAATAAACGACGCCGTATTTGTTGTAGCAACGGAGACATTATTAACATTATTATTCGGTGCACGTAAATATTCTTCCATTTTTAATTCCTTTATGTGTATCGTTTTATACATAAGTGTTCTCTCGTATGCAGTTCCCTTATGAGAGCTACTTGGAGAATAGACATTGAGGAGTATACCTGTAAATATGCATTGAATTTATCGATTACCCCCCGAAGCAATCTATCACGGGGCCCTTGGGACTCTGGGCCCTTCCTATACAAATTTTCTTTCTACGTGCTAAGATGGGCCAGCAGGAAAACTTAAATGTCAGATGCGTGAATATCCTTTGAAATTCAAATCTCTGGTTGTCAAGGAAATATGCTATTGTTGATTTCAGAGAAAAATGTGAGATTTTTCAGCCATAAACATAATTTTCAGAGAATTACGAAGCGTAAAAGAAAATCGATTGAAAGAATTAGAAACTTCATTTATTCAACCATCCAATAAAAAAAATTCCAGCCCTCTATCTTGAGTGAAAGTAATTTTTAAAAGCAAAAAATAAAACCACTGCACCAAACCCAATGCTTAGCATGGACCAAAAGGGACCCCCAGGGGGGGCCTTTGGGGGCCCTGACAGATTTTTAATATAGCCTATGTATCATCCCGGTACATTTTCTAACTACATACAAAATTTCAGCTCAATCGGTTCAGTAGTGTTTGCGTGATTGAGCAACAGACAGACAGACACCATTCAATTTTTATATATTAGTATGATGATATTCAATGGAATCCCTGCACCTGATGCTTCTTAGCTAGAAATACACAACTCGGTTTTATGTCAGTAACTTTAATTTTCATGTCATCTTTCAATAGTGCCTGGGCGCCTAGTTTTGAGAGAAACCTGATTTTAATCCCAAAATTTTTCTCTATCATCGCAGTCAATTTTTCAGCCCCCTGCTAACATAGAGTATCAAGGAAGAATGCTCGAAATTCCGGGAATAAATATATGATGTAAGAAAAAGGATAATTTTCCCCACAGACATTCTTCCTTAACACGCTGTCACTCGAGAAATTTTGTGCAATACAAGCTCATGGTCCATCCATTAACGTATTGTTATGAACAAATAAATATCGTAAGTGAAATAGCATGGAAGTATGGAGAATATTTGTGTTTATTTCTCCTTCAATTGTTCGAATAACTTCAGTCCTAATGTGGCACACAAGTCCGCGATTCCCGAAAAATAATGAAGCTCATAAAAAGTCATTTGTTTTAAGCAACTCTTCGTTCTTCCAGAATTATTTCCAAATTTTTTGCCAGTACGAAATCTCTTACCCGTTGTTATCTAGTTATCAAAAATTAGTACTGTTGTTAAACGTAGTTAGCTCCAGAAAAATCCAATAGTTGGAAATATTGTGTAGAAAAAGGTTTCCTGGACCAGGAATCGAACAACAGGCCTTCAGCTTCACTGGTCACCATTGGATTCCGAACAATAGCATTTATGATCCCATCGCCAAATTTTGTCTAAAAAATTACCCAAGGTCTCAGGTTCCGCAGAAAACACTCTTATTCCCTGTCCAGATAAAATATTCATTCTGGTGAAATCCAAAGCATCCTTTGCTGTGCTTAAATGGCGAAATAATTAGTAATACTTGTAATGCATTATAAAAGATTATCCGTTTTTTCAATTACCGTACGAGAAAAATTGGACATCAACATTATAGGCGGAAATCAATCCCCAGAACCTAACTCACAATTTTAAGGTGACCACCGAGACGATGTTTTGTTCACAGACACAAAATGCCCCCGCTAACATGACGTGACTATTAGAGAGGCCATAAAATGATTTTTTTAAACAATTAATCCACGCGTGTAGTGTGTACGTGAAGCGAGTTGCATTTGTCTCCCATGCGGAAAAGAGAGGGAAATTGAAGTAAGGAAGGTCGTATGCATATCATTTTTTATTTTTCTGAGGCAAAATGGAAAACTAAACAACACGGGAAAGTAATGACAAGATAGAGTGAAAAAAATCGACTACCAAGTCCGAATCATCAACGGAGACAACTCACCTCATCTTGTGTGCTTTCTCGTAGGTGGCAACACCGATGCTCGCTTTGCATTGCCCCACTCGTGCCTTTTAAAAGTAATGATAAACAAAAAAACGACACCCTCAAGGGACAGGAAGATGCGATACAGTCCTCCTCTCGGCCACTTACACCCGAGCCTCGGAATGGCAATAAAGAGTGTTCAGGGAAGAATAGTGGAGGAGATGTTATGCTCTTCAAAGCTACCTTCGAAAAAGGGCGGCAGATTTCAAACAGAAGCTAATCGAAGAGTCGGGAAGTTGAAGAAAGGGTAAGGGGACGAGAGGAGAGGACAAGAAGGGGAAAGTGAAGAAGGATGAGGAGACGGAAAAAATGGATTCGAGTAATTAGCGCCCGATACGGTGGGATATGAGGGGATAATGGAATTATATGGCGCGGTGACCTTAGTAAAAAAAACACCAAGACGGTGTGGCAAAGTCGAGAAAAATAATGACAGTAAAAAAAGAAACATGAAAACCAAAACGCATAAAAGCAGTGAATATGCGTGTGTGAGTGAAAGAGATAGAAATAAAGACAGTAAGAGGGAGAAAGATAGCGATTTATGGAAAGGTAATTCACGTCCCGCTGACGAATTCCCCAGGGCTCAGGGATGGGGGCAAAATATTTTCACGGCGAAACTATAAAACCTTTATTCCACATGTGATAGGTTAACTCTAGTCAGGACGTTTTTTGTTGCTTCTTCTTCAAACGCAAGTGTGTGCGTACGTGTTTGATGCTTTGTGTGAGCTGTTTTGTGCGTCATTGTGCGGAGGAAAACCATCCATTTTCACCTAGGCTCTGGAGCGACACGACAAAGGACTCCCGTACTAATTAGAGACATCATGTAAAGAACACTACAAATTAATATATTGCAGGGTTTCTCTCCGGAAAAATTCCTGTGGGAGTATCTCGAATGCATGTCCTTATCATTTTTTTATTGAGATACATGTCACAAATAAGAGCTAATATGATGTTAATTTCATATAGCTAATAGGATGAGTGAAAAATTTTCCATTAGTATTGATATAATTTATCACTATCCAAGGAAATTTTTCAAAATGAACCAGGGGTTATCAGGTAAGGTTTACATGCATTATAAGCATCATGATTTGAAAAATTCCATTCTTATTTTACTCATCCAAGTGGTTGAAAGGTTATATATCACTTGAAAATATGTCGCACAATCATAGTTGTTTCTCTGCTTACTGCCATGACCTCATTTTTTATCTCATAAAATATTTCCACTTTATCGATATTACCGATGCTTATGGTCGTGATAAATAAAACTACATGTGGAAAAAGCTGTTTTGAAAATTTATCTAACTTTCCTAATGTGAAAGACTTCTACAAAGTTACGCCCGATACCGTTTCTTAGATCCATAAAGGAAGTTGGCTACTTGCTGTCCGATGCCTGAAAACCTGTGTTCTACGCGCAAAACGCGGGATCTTCTCACAACCAGAGCGATCCTGACTCCAACGGATAATGTATGTAAGACCAGAAAAAATCAGCATCTTCACTGACCTGAAGAAGCCGACTACAAAACCTGCGAAACTGTCGTCCCAACATAATGGACAATCTCGGTGGAAAACCCGGAAAATATCTGTATCTTCAAGGTAAACACGCAGCGGAAACCTTCAAAAGGATATCAGGGAAATATTGAGATATAATAGAATGATCCAACATCGTGACTCCGAATCTTGAGTCAGGCCTGAAGATGTAACTCTGTGACGAAACCATGGTCGTGATAAATAAAACTACATGTGGAAAAAGCTGTGCTGAAAATTCATCTAACTTTCCTACTATGAAAGACTTCTACAAAGTTACGCCCCAAACCGTTTCTTATATCCAGAAAGGAAGTTGGCTACTTGCTGTACGATGATATGATATAAAAAAGAAAAATGGTACCAAAAAGAAGAACGTTTAAGTAGAGTGTCAGTGAAAATTGAATGAGGGTTTCCCCGACACCAAAGCGAGCCAGAAAGATTATGGTTCTATTTAAGTACAGAGAGCAGGAGCTCACGTTACGGAAGACTGTAAGGCATCCGATCGAAAACAGTTGCTTAGACCGAAAATCAAAGCAATGGAAATATTAAATTCAAGGTAGTTTTAACGAGATATCATTTCACAAAAAATTAAATGAGTTTGGCCGCATCAAAAATGAAAACATCTCATCTTTCCAATTATAACAAAATATATGCCACTTACTACACCTCACTAATTTCTGAGGTATTTCCCAACCAACCATTAAAAAACCATAAAATACCAAACATTTTTCATGGGATATGGTACGGATATGCAATCCGTGGAGATTTATTTTTTTAAAAAGGATTTTAACGCATAGATCTCGTCAGAAATTAAAGTGTATAGTTTGTATTAGTTCTCAACAATTTCTAAAAATAAATCAAGTAATCATGGTCGTAATTTTTATAGAATCGCTCAAAAAACCTTCGTTTGTGGAGACATCTTCACCGCACGGCGTGAAAATAATGAGTCATGTTAAAGACTTGTGCATGCATATTCATTTAAATACTGAGAATTTCAGTCACATAAAACAATATTTTTGCGCCAGTTATATTACAATATTTACTTCATGCCTCTTACAGTTGCTGAAGCTAAAACATATCGAATGTCGAATAAATGTCGAATATGGTCTCTGTTATGGCATGGGAAAAATCCACCTGAAGGATGATGGGCTTTTATATTTACAGAGGGCAAGACAATAATTCAGGTGGTGCTTAGTTGCAATCACCGCAAACTCCTCTTTTCAATGCCAATAGGTACGAAGAAAAGGATCTTGTGTTTTCTAACACGACAATGTGATAGCTAAGGGCCGTTTAGATTATAAGGTACCATGTAGAAGTAAATGCGAAACACGTTCAATGAAGCAAAACGAAGTGGGGAAAATACTAAAATATTTTATCGGCAAAATTATATTTAAGAAACGGCTTCGGGCATACCTTTGTGGAAGTCTTTCATAGTAGGAAAGTTAAATGAATTTTCTACACTGTTTTTTTAACATGTATGTAGTTTTATTTTTCATGACCATGATGAAAAACGCAAATTTGCATGATGAAAAACGCAAACGCAAAAGTGGAAAACGCAATATTGAAAATTCATCCAAAACTAAATTTCACAAAATTTAAAGGTAGCAGCAAATAACTCTCCTCTAACTCAATCGTTTGATCTTACCGACTTTCTCTAGTACAGCCTTGAATAGTTCGTCACTAGTCTTCCAAGGCTCTTGCCTGTAGTAGCACATATCGGAGAGTGAACTTAGTAGTGACACGACATGTGTGGCCCGAATTCCGATTCACAAGCATACAACCCCAAACATATTTGTATCATGAATATACCCTTCGGTGCATGCATATTCGTGCACCTTTCACACAACCATCACCTTCGATATCACCTAGACGTGCTAAATTTTGACGCATAATTGAAAAAAAAACACTTATGGCTCTCACAGAAGATACAGTGAAAGGGTGAAAAAAAGAATAAAGTCCATTCCAGTAGTTCGCTCCCTTCTGTGGGAGCAGATCCCTGCTTCCCTTACATTTTCATTTCAATTCATCTAATTTCGTATTCGAATGATTCATTCGATAGCGCCTTTCTTGTTCTTTTATTTCTTAATACACGCACATGGCACGGCCACGCATGAGATAGACCCCCCCGGTACATGCCTATGTTTACGACAAATGAAGAAGAGAGCGAGCGAAAAAAAAGAGGAGGATAACAACTACGAGGGAAATGAAATAAAACCATAAACGCTCCACCATAACGTTGAAGCCTTCGTTTTTGTCCGAATAAAATTAACGAGAGAGCGAGAGAAAACGCAACGTGAGGAATGACTGACTGTATCGCTACTCCATCTGATCGGCCTCAAGGGCAAACCTAATGCTCGAAATCTCCTTCTTTATATTAAACGCATTCTCTATATTTTTTCTGTCCTTCCCCTCTCTTGGCTTTTCCCTTCCTATTGTTCGGGCATTCAACATCGTTAGAAACTTCATTCTGAACGGTAGAGTGGATCAGGGATGGGAATCCGATTGCTGTTTTGTGGTCGAAGGGTTCTATAAAAAAATCGAGCCAAAATGGAAAGGGAATTTTTACGTGTATCCTCGCGGACCAATAAAATACTATTGAGCTCTTTCGACTGACTTCCATTAGGACGACGGATGCCCTCTTGCATTACAATAAAAAAGGGACGAAATAGAGTAGTTCTCCTGATATATCCTTTTCTCACCTTCTCCATGTAACAAAAAAACTTCTATTGCACTTGGCCATTTCGGTCGGTCGAGAAAAGAACCTAGTCCCATTCTTGTCCCACCTAAACACCATCGTTGGTTTGTTTGTCTATGCGAATGCCACCGCTCGGTAATGCACAGAATTAACACCTCCATTCTGTCAATTACATGGCGACATTGCTACCATTTTAGGGAATGCACAGAAGGGTGAAAATAAAAGATTTTATTGTTTTCGTTTAGCCCTCATTCCACCTCTGTTCGGCGGTAAATCGTGAAATCAATTCGTTTAACTCTCAACTTCGGTCTATTAACCTGCATGCAGACTGCAGAGTGTTCTGAGTATGTGAAGTTATCCTACTCTGTTGACAAAATGCACTAAAGATTCCCACGCTATATTTCAGAGAATAAGTAGTTATAATAGTGGTAGAGATAATAGCTCTGGTTCTCTATTATTTCCTATAAGCTGAAATAAAGAAGATGAACCAGCATAACCAATGTAACATACTATAATAAGTCTCAAACGTTTTTGACTATATATGGCATTCTTGGAATTTCAACATGAAAAGAAGGAGCCATGAGAGCAAAGAAACCAAATATTAATACGCAATTGACCTAAACGGTTGACAAAACGATGAATTCACCAAAAACAGCTATTAAGTGAGTGATTGACGCCATGAAGAAACACTCCTTAATATGGCAATAGGCTTTAGTCAGTCAGCCAAGGGATTGCAATCGTAGCTAGAAAGACTTGAAAACCAGTGAAAGGCATTCAGAATGAATATAAATCTTAGGAAAACCAAACCTTTGAGAATTTACGGAACGGAGAAGTCGAGGTGAACGATAAAAGTGGGAGGGCATAAACTGGAGCGTACAGAATAATGTATTCATCAGGTACTATGAGTGAGATGGGCTTAGTAGCGAAGACATTGGAAAAAGAAATGTGATAGTGAAGGAGGCGTTCACTAAAGAAATAAGAGCGAAAGACCTGGGATATATGCAAGAAGGAAAAAAGGCAGATGAAGAGTCCGCATTGAATGAGGGCACTTTAACCCGCAGAAAAACTGGATTACATTGTTGAACGTAATCATCATTAGCAGAAATCATCAATCCGAATATTATTTTACTGTAGATCTCAACTAGATCACTATAGATCTCTACTAGATCACTGAAGATCTCAACTAGATCAAGTAGAACTAGGGTTGAGATCTACAACTACCAGTTGTAGATCTCAACTCCACTCTTTTTCGGGTAGCCGCATCCATTCTCTTTCCAGGCAACCTCGTAGGTCCATCATAGTTCCTCTATTATTGAAAAGAAATAAACTTTTTAGTTTTCCACACGTTTTTATTTCTCCCACAACCGGTTTCAACGGATACTCGTCATTTTCAAGAGGTTAAACTACAAAGTTTATTTCTTTTCAAACATGGAAAAGTTCCACAAAGTAAGCCCGTCGACGATTAATTTTATAGTTCCTCTATTTGACATCCTCTAAAATTTATTTCATGTAGATATCTCGTGATTCAATTGGCTACGTCTACATTATACCCTGCGAGCCAAATCAAGGGCATGTGGCAGGGGGTTAATTTTCACTAACATGCACTACACAAGTCTACAAAATAAAATTAAACCACGTTTATTAATGCGTTAGCATAAACCTACAAATAACTGCTAGAAGTTAAAATTTCACCGACATGCATTAAGCTTTATGGTACCAATGTTATAGAAGCTGTAAGTAATATGAAAACCTTTTGCGAAACATACCAGGGAAATTACATACTTAGGGAAATAGACCGCAGAACGGCTACATTCACTTCATACTCAGCCTTCCCAGGAAATCCTTCGCATTTCTTAATACCTCCATGATTATTTTCAAGTTACAAGTACGTCTCAGAATGTGCCCCATTGATTTGTCCCTGGAATGTAATAGGCAAGCAAAAATAAGATAAATAAGATCCTTTACTCGTGAAACCACTCACAACGCAGGAAAATATTGAGAAGTGCGCAGCCCTTGTACCACTCCCCCGCCTACCTGAACCCCCCCCTGCCCGTAGCACGTCTTTTATAGCGCTACACGGTCGATCAAACCTGAATACGTCTTGCACGTAAGACCGAACCTTTAATGCCCTCCAGACCACAATTCTCACAATTCAATAAACTCCTATCACCTCACCCTTTTCCCCTCGGTATCCCCATTCTCCCTAACAACAACATGATTTCCACTCCTACCTGCCTCCGCTGGCTTACATTTCGCCCAGTCCAAAACCTTCGAATAGGCCGCGAGCATTTGGGACTTTCCACAGAAAGATTAAATTCGCGAAATAAAACAACATGGGACGGAAAATTTCAACTGCACTAGGCGAGACGTGGTGGAACAGCATCGCATAACGATGTAAAACTACAAGTTGTACAGCCCACTTCTTTTATTTATTACAACGCGTTTGAACGGCTGGACGTCTTCTCCAGGTAACCCTCATACATGGCAATAACGCCTAAAGGTTGAAACACGTTGTAATAAATTAAACAAGTTGGCACTATTTGTGGTAATATTTTTTCGTTGTACGAAGGAATGATTCGTTAAAAACTGCTACGAGCAAACAAAGAGTGCAACACAGCAGTAGGACAAGGCTAGGAGACTTGGAGACTATCCACTAGAGACTTGGAGACTTCATGCTTGACTTAGATTACTTGAAAAATTCTCATCAGGCTTAGTACGACCCGGAGGATATTATTCTGACCCCACACCATAAAGACAGATAAATCCATATGCCTGTAATGGTGTGCCCTATAAAAATTGTAAGCCATGAAAATAATACCTTTTTTGTACATAGAAGAACTCTTTATTACATTTTTTAAGTAATGTCTCCGTTCTATACTATAAAATTTTCGACACCTGTTTTTCCTTTTATTTTATTTCTCTTTTTTAAAATCATGTTCCTGCTGACCTTTAATTTCATATGCCCATTGAAACCTGGGATTCGTGATTGTCTGTTTGTACTTGATAATTACCTTGTATTTTATGAACTCCTGTGAGCTCTGGTCACATATTTCTTTGTTACAGTTTTTCATAGCGGATGTATTCCAAGAACATTAATAAACATTATAATTATTATCTCTAGAACTGATAGTAGCTACAAAATACGCGATACACACTGCCGAACTTATAGGTGCAAAAACTCCTTCCAACCACACACAATCGATCACTGCAATAAATACACAACGAAGTACTAAGACACTACCCGTTCACTTCTGTCCCCGTAGTATGCGGAAACTTCGAGCATGTCCACACCCACTTCCCACTCTTTCCCCTCCAAATCCATCCGCTATTTGCCATTTCATAAACATCTCCTTTCATTTGTTACTTATGGCTCGTCCACATACCTGCTGGTACTCCCGGCTGGTAATTTTATCGCTGCAAAAAAAATTAAAACAATTCTATCCCTCTTCTTATACTTTATCCCTTAGATACGTCGCGGCGTGAAGTTACTTTAGCATAAATCGATTTTTGCGTTTGTTTACTGGTTGGCAAAAAACCGACATCTGAGCTCATTGGCTTGCTACAAGATTTTTTATTGCAATACCCACGCTTGCTTACAAGTTGGTTTAGTATCGCATTAAAGAATGGAAGATCAGGAAATAAACATAGCTTAAGCCCATTATATAGAGCTTAGAGATGAAAAACCGGGTAAGCCATCATATTTTCGTGTGATTCTGGCTAAGGAGGGAAGCAAAATCTAATTGAAACCATCTGGAGTGGATATCTTAACGGCCTTTATTGTCTTTTACAAATATTGAGGCCTTGCAACTGGGAGGGCGTTCGCAGCAAGGCAGACCGTGGGTCCACAAGGTTGGGGGGAGCGGCGGGGTCCAAACGGGGGTCCCAAAGGTCGAGTGGGCCAGAACTCAGGAGGCGGGAAGGTGGCTGAGTCCGACGGAGGGTCTCCGGAGAAGGATGGTGGGGTCCAACTAGGGTCCCCAGAGGTGAGGGCGTGGCGGAGTCCGACGGAGGGTCTCCTGGGAAAGGGTGGCGGAGTCCGACGGAGGGTCTCCGGAGAAATGATGGCGGGGTCCAACTAGGGTCCCAAGAAATAAGGGCATGGCGGAGTCCAGCGGAGGGCCTCCAGGGAAAGGGTGGCGGAGTCCGACGGAGGGTATCCGGAGAAAGGATGGCGAGGTCCAACTAGAGTCCCTAGAGGTGAGGGCGTGGCGGAGTCCGACGGAGGGTCTCCCGGGAAAGGGTGGCGGAGTCCGACGGAGGGTCTCCCAGGAAAGAGTGACGGGGTCCAACTAGCGTCCCCAGAGGTGAGGGCGTGGTGGAGTCCGACGGAGGGTCTCCGGAGAAAGGATGGCGGGGTCCAAATAGGGTCTCTCGAGGTAAGGGCGGGGCGGAGCCCAGCGGAGGGTCTCCCGGGAAAGGGTGGCGGAGTCCGACGTAGGTTCTCCCGGGAAAGGGTGACGAGGTCCAACTTGGGTCCCCAGAGGAAGGAAGGATACTCGCCCTGACCCTGAGTCAGCCTCGGTGCCCTGCTTTCATACAAGAGCACCAAGTAAGTGCGTGGGGGAGGGGGATTGTGGGGCAATAGGCTTTTTCCCGCCATTCCTGCATGGGGAAAGGGTGGAATGTTCTGGAAGATGTCGGGGGGATTCTAGGGCAAGGCCAAGGAGTAATCCTAAGGTTGCACCCTCCGTCCTTTAAGAATACCATAGCTTCCTTTCCGCTATTCTGGCAGGGGGGAGGGAATATTCCAGAACATGCCATTCTGGGGGGAAAGGCCATCATGCCTTACAACAACATTCTTAGGGCTTCGCGGGAATTATGATGACTCATTTAATGGTATAACTGGTACATTGCCGTGCTAAGAAGTATGATATTGACAATTATTAACTCTTGCGCAGTGTTTTGGCAATCAAGAGCGAGCTGAAGAGTCAATTATGAATATCAAGAGAATACATTCGTTAGGACTAAAAGTTAAGATTTCTTACTCATGTGAAAGACCTAAAAATAAAATCTATTGGAGACCAAATAAAATCCAATATCTGTAGCGAGGAAAATCGCCGTAGTATAGATAACTTTATAATCACTATCGAGTAGATGAACGGAGAGTCATCGATTGAAACAATAACGATTGAAACAAGACTCGCATCTTTAGCTATTTAATGAAGCCTACTATATAATGGTTAGATCAGCGTTCTTTACCGATTACAAAGATGATCATGGACAGAATAAGATATTTTAAATATGAAGGTAGGGAAAGAAAAAACATTCAACATGTCTCGATTTGAGTATTTAAAAATACCGTATTGCTGAACTACATATTTTCTCAGCCATTTAGGCACTACGCCATAAATAGACATAGACAAATAGTCTTATAGTGCAATTGGGCTAATTCTTTCACTACTTGAGTTAAAAATAGTGATTACTGATGAATAGTACGAAATATTTATTAGGCGTGGCTTTTCCTTGTAAAACGCTCCCCACTTCACTCATGCTCTTTTTTCCATTGGTGTTGTGCTGAGCACTTGATTCAGGTAGAGAATCGGCGGCATGTTTTTATTCTTTCTTGAGATGTTAAGGCGAGGGAGGGGTAAACAATAGACGATCGCATAAACCGACAGATGGCAGCAATGGGTACGGTGGCGGGAAAGGAGATCGGGAAGAGAAGGAAAATGGCGCCCTGATAAAGGCCGTAAATCCGTGCTGGGACGCGAAAAGGCGTTAAAAGTTTACAACCCAGCGGCGGATTCCCTTTACTCAAACACAAGCAGGCGCCCTTAACCCTGTGAATATCTTTATATGGTGGAGCCATTAGAGACTTTGATTCAGATGGGAATTGAAACTTCACCGCAGCGTTGAACGGTCGGCTTCTCGTAGAAACCGAGGGATGTGAAAAGCACTAAGGGGTAAGGGAGGATTACAGACTCACAAAAGAGAAAGCCGCGAATTATCAGCTATCTAAATGACACATGTTTTTCAAGAATGTCATGCTTTTCTGTAGCTAGGAAACTACTACCCTGAGGACTTGCTTGTGTCTCGTGGCAAATCATACAATGATGAAGCCAACATAAAGTCTGGAATCGAATAATTATTCATGTGAATGCTTCATCTCGGTTTACTTCTTCGACAAGAACACCTGTTCATAATTGCCTCCGGAAATAAACAAAAACACGACAATTCTCATAAGACGAGGAGGATTTTCAATCCGAACTAAAATATATAATTCCCCATGTTTCCATGGGTCAATAAAACTTCATAAAATTTAAAGGGAAAAGCAACGCACTGATGGTGCACAGGGGATGTACGGAATGACTAATTATGACTTTTCGGGGAAATGATTCCACTATTTCAACATATTTTTCTCTATCGAATGGTATAATAACTTGCGCATAGTAATGTCGTTAAACTAACAGGGTGGAACGAATGAGATGGAGTCGAATGGAATTGGACCACATCAACCTTCGCTGAAAGGCACCAGAATTAAAACGCCATTCTGGCAGGGGCATTCATTATTCGTGCTTCAAGTAGCTCAGCCAGCGATGGCCAGAGCCAGTCAATGGCCTCAAATTCTAGTTGAACGATGAGACGGATGCGTTATTAATGTAATACAAATCAACTAAATTTCCTATGATTTCATGAATATAAACCAAATTTAACTTTTTTCCTCACCTAATTGCTTAATATTAACCACGTCACTAAGCACATCGATGGCTGGTGCTTCGTGTCGCAGCATACCATCTAATCGAACCATTAATATCCATAAGGCGAAACCAGTTCCCAAAATGGGATTTGACACGATTCCATAACAGTTAATTTATAACCGCATTCCACGATATTCGGGAACAAAAAATTAGCGATATACTGAAATAGGGGTCCAACCCCTAATTAAAAATATCCTCCTTTTCACAATGAACAAAAATTCTATTCATTGTAAGCTATAGGCCGTAGATAAATACATGCTTAAGTATCGTGGGCAATCAGCGCTTCCATGATTCAACTGTTTTCGCATGGCTCCATCTCACCAGGATTTTGAACTACTTGCGTTTCCACTGCAAAAATGCTACCACGGTCGACGAATTAGCTGGATAGCTCAGCCCTAGTAAGATGATCTACTATGGTAGGCATTTTTCCAACATTTCCATTAATACATTTAAATCTACAAAATACCCTGCAAGCCACCTCAAGGGTGTATTACAGGGGGTGATTACTCACCAACATGCACCACACTATACCCTAAAGTTAGTGTATCTACGACCAATGATGCACCAGCATAAATCGCTAATGCCTGTCACGAGGCGAAGCCTCACAAGCATGCACTACGCCACAGATATACTACCAATATCAGAGGGACCGTTAGTATTCATGCAAATTGCAACTACAAATACGGACATAGATTCAAGAGTTATAGCAAAATCATACACAGCATGCTGTAAGTACTAGGTAGCAGATAAGGATACAAGTATTAGGGAGAACTACCACTACTAAGAGCTACACTACCTATCGACAAACCTAACTAAAAGTCTCATTGGCAGCAGTTATGGTTTCTTATCGCTCGCGGGAAAAAGTTACATTTTTTGATCTGTCCGTTCTGTAGTCTAGTTCCCTAATTTTGTTCTCATTATCTTATCTATAATGTCGGATTTCGTAAAATATTATTAACGTCGTCAGAGAATAAATCGGTCTGGAACTTACACAATAGATTAAGTCTAAATTTTAATCGTTGTTCTGAAAGTGATTCACATCCCAGTTGTTGCAAAAGGTCAGTAACACTAACGAAGTTATCATAACGATCCTTTGACATATCTTGCCGATGTTCTCTGCACGCGTTCTAACACGGTTTTTAAGCCTGCCTCATAAGGATTCCAAATACTAACAGCGTATTCCAAGTGGGGTCTAACAAGGTAGAAGTAGCTGATTTCTCTAACTTTATCGTCGCACTTACCAAGTACTCTCTTAACAAATCCCAATTTGCGATTTAAAAAACTACCCACACAGGGAACCGATCTCGCAATCTTAGGCTTCGATAAACCGCACGCTACCACTAGACCAACTACTTCATCAAGAGATTAGCTTTACGTGGGTAGAGATTTAACAAAGTAATAATCCTAGCGATGGAAACGAGGCATTATTCGGCTACCTAGCCGACTGCCTACCAGTCCAGCCATCGGTCTTCATCGGCTTTTAGCTACACTGCCGTCGAATCCCCCTCTTATCGCGACCAGTCCACTCCTAAACAAGGCTGTCTTCCTGGCCAAACTCAGCCAGAAAGTAAGGTGTGTATTAACTCTGGGTATGTTATTTTGTTTGGTTGTCTCTTATCAGAGGAATAAAATATGTTAAGGCCAACTAGAGTCATTAGTCCCCCTTCATGTTATCACGGCACAGGGATGTAGTGGTTAATGCAATTCCAGCGCATTTCATAGCAGTGATTTTCAGCGGAGGAGAACACCTTAATTTGCGTAAGGGAGCGTTCATCGTAATCACGGCCACAAAGGTCCGTCGGGAACGCTGACAGCTTCCTCACTTGGCATCGCATTCGGAGTGATGTGAACCTCTCCACTGCGATGCGCAACCGAAGTAGGTGGTGCATTTTTTAAAAGGCTATGTTGAGGAGGGAGGAAAAGGGGGAAGAAGAACGAGAGATGGAAGTTTCTCATCTCCCTCCGTCTCCTTTTTCTCCTCCCGGACCGCCATTAACACCGGGGTGCCACGGGATGAGGAAGTGCGGAGTGTGAGCTTCTTTTATTTTTTCTAGAGCCCACAATAAATTCCGTTGTAGGCGCTGACTTTTGTGCACGAGAGAGAGAGAGAGGAGAGAGGTATGAGGAGGAGGCATGAAAAGGGTGTTGGGGGACGAAAATTCGAGGAGAAAGGGCTGAGAGAAAAACAGAGAAGGGAGACGGCGAGGGAGGAAGGGGGGGGGAAACGAGCACAAAAAGGCAGGGAACAGGGTCGTAAGTGAAAAGGGTTGTGAAGGACACAATGACCCCTTGCGCGGGCACTCAAACGAGTAGGTATACGCCTTCCAGCGCAGAAACGGCAGCTTGCTGTAACACGCTCCGGCCTCGGCAGTAAAAACTCTTGGATCCAGATGGTAAAGGGTGATGTTAGCCGTGTTCTTAAGTTGGTCAGTGAGAGAAAAAAACAGGTGTAATTAAGCTGTGCCTAGAATAAGAGCCTAAGACTAAGATTTTTGTTGGCCAATAGCTTGTTTATGAGGGTACCCAGAGAATCAACGCCTGATTTTGAGCCCTTGGTTCTACCGAGCAGTCACATGCCCTAAACACATATTCTCTTACGTTTCACTTCCATAGGGAAATCAATGACGTTAAAGTTTGATTATTAGAGATATGTTCCGGAAAAGTGCACGTCTCGTGCATGCACCACATAAATTAATCACACGTGTCCAGTCTTCATATTATACAGTCTTCACATTTTCAACCACATGTAAAAGGCCTTTGTTCTGTTTTTGGTGCTCAGCAAATAAATAAATATATTCCACGAACCAAGGTCAATGACGAAAATCTGAATACAAAATGTACACTATTTCCTACAAAAAAGTCCGTCATCGCATAATTTGCATGTGGATTACATAAACACTCAAGCATGCCTCGAATATGACTGTGATGTTGAGCATCCCCAAAACAAGATTTAATACCAAACTTCCAGGGAAGGAAACAAGAATATAGGTATCAACCTTTTACCTTATACTTCATATTTTTCTGGCGCGGATGAGAATATTTATTTTCAATATCCACCGAAAACAGCACTAATTGGCCTTTACATCGGGTTATTAACAATATTAACATTAGACGAGCACACACAACCATGCCCTGGGAAGTGAAAAATCCTCTCCAGGCGGGATTCGAACCCGCGACCTTTGGGTTAGCAGGCGAGGACGTTACCCCGCCGCCACCGAGGCCGGCAAAGACTAAATGTGCTACTGTTCTGTAACAGATTTTCCTCGGAAAATACTTATTCCATTTTCTCATAGGGTATAGGTTTAAAAAAACAAACGAAAACTTATACACCGAAGACGGTAAAATTCGCCATGAAAAAATCCTTTGACTTGACCGGGATTCAAACCCGAATCTCCCAATTGCCTGTGAGGTGTATTATCCAGTTAAACCACCAAGCCATCTTAACTAGATGTGAATTTTGGCGGGGGGTTCATACGAACGAGATTCTCTTTGGGTTCGAATCCCGGTCAAGTCAAATGATTTTTTCACGACGAATTTCACCGTCTTTGGTGTATAACTTTGCACCCGTGCGCGTGACTGCGTACCACATCATTTGTGCAAACGCAAGGTTTGGAGAATTGAAACATCATTGGCAAAATATACATGACACTACGGCAATTATTTAGTAACTAGTTTTTTTAAGGTTTACAACTAAATATCTCTATTCACCACTCTCAATCAATTTCTTAAAAAGAAGAAAATATCAGCAAGACATTAGTATTATAATTACCATGCATCGCTGCTTCAGGTAATATAAATCTGGCCAGTTTTTTTTAATACATTAATGAAACTGCTCAGCCGATCAGTGTCACCACCTAAAATCATGTAGAATGTATCATCCCGTACATTTCATAAACTACTGCTCAGAGGCTAAAAATATCCACTTCCTATTTGTTGTCACCTTCTCATAGCCCAGATGAAAACAGCCTACCAACGTTATAGAAAAAAACTAACTTGAAATCGGACAAAAAGGAAACAATAAACTTTGTAGGCATGCAAACCTTTACCTACTCAAATGGATCTACGGTGAGAGTTGAAGAGATGAAATATCGGAAAGGAGAATGGGATACCATCCCTCTTTCCGATCAGTTAGTTATGTAGGTATGGACGCATGCATACCTACAAACCTGACTAAGGCGAGCTTTTTACCTCTCGGGAAATTTTATTACTGATTGAATCGCGCGATAAATGTTTGCAATTTCGTCCTGGAAGGATAAACACATCGATTACACCGCGAGCCCTATGGATGCCTGAAATAACTTTTCATGATAAAAAAACGACTCCCGTTTTTTTGTGCATATTATTTCTTACTGGTTAAATATTCTGAAAACAAAATTTGAGCCAAATCGACCAGCCATTTCAAAATAAATGCAGATTTTATAATCAAAATCTATACTGTATATATATCTAAACAAACCTATCCCTCCTGTAACTTCCCTACGCGATCTTGGAGTGATATTTGACGACAAATTAAATTTTCAGGAACACATTAAGATGACTGTGAAGAAAGCAATGGCCATAGTTGGTATGCTCTATCGACATACTGACCTTCAGGACCCCACCGCACTAAAAACAGTGTTTTCGGTTGTATTCTCCCCATCCTGGAATACTGCTCACCAATTTGGTCTACCACCTGCCCCACTACTCTAAACTTGCTCAAACGCCCTGTCAACTTCTTTCTCGCTGTAGCCCGCCATCGAATCCCCACATTCAGAAACTGTACCCGTGACTCTATCCTTACCTCCCTCGGGATTTCCAACTTAACTCACCGCCGTGTCTTATCTGATTTAATGTTCCTGCATAGAATCTTCAGCGGATCTCTCCGGACCAATGAAATTCTCCCTCTTTTTCGTTTTCATGTTCCTCCTCGCCCCTTACGTAATAGCTCTCTGCTTCATATTCCCCGATTCCGTCTTTCCATCTCCCAACGCTCCCTTTTCTACCGAATCCTCTCCTTGTTTAACTCCCTGGCCTCAAAATATCCTTCCCTGGAAATCTTTTCCTCTACCGCTAATTTCAAATCCTCCCTTAAATGCCACCTGAAAAATTCACAGCTCTCTAACCCTTAGTCTCCTATCTTACGTTTAATCATTTTGTTTTTTATGTATGTTGTTCTCTCTAAACTTTTATTTATTTATTGTGGTCAGCCAATGTAAAAGCCTTTGTGCCGTTTTTGGTGGTAAAATAAATAAATAAATAAATAAATAAAAATAAATAAAATACTTTTCAGGCTATTGACATTCGTAAGAATAATTAACATATGAATTAACAGCAACATCAAAAAATATTTCCGTTCTAGTTATAAGCGTAATTTGCAATAAATATTAAATCGAAAAATGTAGTTTGAGCGAAAAATCACTTCACCTAGATATTGATGATTTTGGCCTCATTTAAAAGAAAAGCTCTCATCTTTCCAATGATAACAAAATATCAACCCCTTACCGAACTACTTTTCGAGCAATTTACCTGAAAATGCAGGCTGTTTTACATGGGATAAATTACGCCTGTGAGCTCCAGAGGGAGAATGTTGAAGGAAATAGCAATTTAGAACACCTAGATATCTTCCAAAAACTAACAGTGCGTAGATTGCATGTTTTCTCAACTATTTATAAAAAACAATCTATTACTCACCACAGTAATTTTTACAGAATCGCAAACAAATCTGCTGTTTTGAATGGTTTTCAGCCGCACGGCGGGAAAAAATTAGTCAAATTAGACACTTATGTAGAAATATTAATTTAATGACTGAGAATTTTTGTCATATATAACTATATTTTTGCACCATTAATATTACAATACTTATTTCGTACTTCTTACAGACGCTGAAACTAAAAAATAAAATTTGAATATGGTCTGCATTATGACTAGGGACCTATCTCGCTCAAACCACTTTGAAACCAAATATAAAGCATTTTTGTTCAACAACGAAAAATTAGCATAAAGATTTAAGTGAACGTGTAGAAAATAAGCTACCTTTGAATCGAAAGGAGCATTTAGTATGTAAATCAATCAATGACATTTCAAAAGAAAGTTCGTCTTCAAATTCAGAATTATCAAATGGAAATAACAATACTATCTGGGTGTCTGAAACTCATGGAAAACGCTTGAGAATTAAAGAAAATGAATTATGGTTTCAGGAAGCAAAAAAGAGGAAGACTTTTTCTGCAGAAGAATTGTCAAGAATTGGAACATCTCTCGGCCTTCCTACGAGAAAAATTCATAAATTTAGTGCAGCACTCAGTTTCGCTACAAATGGCAGGAAATTATTTGAACCTGGTTTAAAGAAAAAAATACAAGAGAGAAATCATTCTCTTGATTCATATTTCAGCGTGAAGAAGTCTGACGTTCTTAAAAATAATTAAGGTCATGGTCAATCAGAGACAACTACTCTACAGTGAGTTTAGTGATTTGCAATGATGTTAAAGGTTTAATATAAAAGGTCAAAGAAATGAGAGAGGTTGACAAAGTTGATTTTATGTGTGGTGTTGATGGTGGTACGGTTTTTTTTAAATTTTACCTCTCGGTGATGCAAGGTGAAAAAGACAAGCTTATAGATAGTCAATCTGATTTGAAGGTGCGACCAAATTTTTCTGAAGGTATCTGTGCCCATTCTTTTAAAGACTCAGGCGTTAAAAATTTTTTTATCATGGGAGTGGCGGCACATACACACAGGAAAATTATGACAACGTCGCAATGCTGTATTCACTGCTAAAAATAAAGGCATTCCAAGAAGATGCAACTTTAGCAACATATTTAAAACTTTCTTATGTATCGACGTGTATCGATTCGCATTCAAGGTCTTTCCCTTGTACATGGTGCATAGCGCATATGAAGTAATTGAATACTTGTGGCAAATATCGAGAAATTGGTAATTGCAACCAGAATTACCAAGCTTGGCGGACGGCCAAAAAAATGCAAAACATTCTCAAAATTGTACTGTCGACCATAGTACCATATTACCCACTGTCCAATCATTTTTACAAAAAAAAGATGATGCATAAATAATTGAAATAATCCCTTCATCAGAGCTTCATCCTATAATATGAGTTGTGAAAACGCTGTTAAAACACATTGGTTGAAAGGAAGTAAGTTGAAGAAAGACGCGGATATCAGTCACCAGTGGTTCGCAGCATGTAATATTGAGCATCAGTGTCTTCATGGTATTCCTGCAGTTAACGGTAATACATGCAAGATTATGTTAGAGAAAGTGAATATTTTGCGGGGGATATGTAATATTTCATGTTTGAAGTATTTAAGATGTTTTCAAGCTTATAGAGTCGTAGTTAAGTCATGTTTATCGCTAGAACTTGACCCAAAATACTAAGAATATATTGCTGAGTTCCAAAAAAGCTATTGTGACTTGAATGTTTCAGTTACGCCCAAGGTTTATGCTGTCTTTTTTCACGTAACATATTTATGCGATAAATTTGTGACAGGATTCGAATATTACAGCGAACATTCTGTGGAATCATTACATTCTGATTTCAAGGATGTGTGGAAGAACTACAAAATCTCAAAAGCACATCCCGAGTATTCCAATCACTTATTAAAGGCAGTTCATGAGTATAACTCGAAACACGTATTAAATATAGTTATTTACCTATGCAATTATTATATTTTAATTTTGAATGTGTTTTATATAAAATACTACGTTATTATGATGAAAAATGTTATTTTGTTTAGTAATAATAATAATAATACTTTGGTAAATTGTAATAAACCTAATTTCTTATTTCCAATCATTGATTACTCTTTTTCCGGCCGATTTAGCTCAAATTTTGTTTCAAAGCTATTTAACCAGTAAGAAATGACATGAATAAAAAATCGGGAGTGGTTTTTTTAATCATTAAAAGTTAGTTCATGCGCGCCGTGCCGGTATAAGTCTCTCCATATCGTGAGGAGGGGGGAGTGGTTCATTCCCGGATGAAATTTACGTATGGCCGAGCAATAGTTTGGCATATAAGAAGAGGCTGGAGTAGTGGTGAGATGTTTTCACTTTCTCGAAATAAATAAATAAAATGAAAAAAAATCAAATATTCCTAAATGGAATAAGCAAACAATACCATTAGAATAGAATCGGAGTGGGGCGTAGGTAGCAACTGCCGGGAAGTTGTGCGAAAAAAATGTTATAGGCGAACATGAAGGAATGTACACCGAAAGCCTTCTCCAGTTTTTACGGTTCTGCTTTACTATTGCTTTACTATTTAAGGGGATTTCTCATTCGAGTCTGTCCTGGAAAACTGATTTATAGCGATTCAATAACTTGACTTTTTTAACCTTGAATAGCTCTATAGTCACTCTATTATGCATCTCTTTTTTCAATTACCTCAAACGAAATTTCCCGTTCGCTTATTAGCTTGCAATAAAAACTCATTTCTCTTCGGCCACTCGATGATTTTATTCGCACTCTTCCACACGGAAAGTTTCGCGCACCAAGGATGAAATAATAGCAAGTATACAGCCCTGGTAGTCTTTCAATCGGATTCCACCTGAATAATGCCGGGGAATCAACTTGAGAATGGTAAAACGATGAAATTTCCTTGATTGAATCATTCACCCATCTTCCGCCATGTGGACTGTAGCAATGATATAGCTCGCAATAAAACGTTTAGGAGAGCACCAATTTGGATATTCCATCAGCGTGCTGTTAGTGGTTTAATTCTGCAGCGACAATACTCGACAATAAATGCGAAGAAATCAAGTAGCACATATAATATTGAGCTTGATTTTATAATAGCAACGTCTGTATCTCCATCCATCTGCAGGATATCAACTCACATGTACGTGAGTGTGCTTCGAATAGAGTAGCTCCACGATGCTGGGTAAACATTCGGTTCGTTTACAATATTCTTGAGTGCACGGTTATGCGGTATACAAGAGTACCAGATTAAAAATTAATTATTTTACTTTTTTGCTAACGAAGAAGGAGTTTACTACTTTAGAATAAATGCTTACTTACAAGATACAAATCGTAAATGCATCACAGTGCTGCTTTAGGCGCCAACGAAGCATACCTTTATTTTAATACCGTTTTCATCCGTAGCGATTGTATACCCAATCATGGCTTATTTAGCTTTTAAGTAAAAGGTAAATCGTAATCGCACGAAGTACCCCATCCATTTCGAAAAAAATAACAGCCGAGAAAAGAAATATGACGGGGATGAAAGGGACAATAATGGGCAACGGCCAATAGCTCGGTGGGATAGACACATGTGTATAAAAGGATACCCCTCCTATAATGCACATTGCTCCAGACAAAGTGCCCTGCAGAGTACGCGAAACATTAATGTTAATTTTTAAAAATCACAGAGGAGCCGAAAATATGGTTCAGAACAAAATATTTTGTCTTTTAAAGTATCTACAAATAAAGTTTTTAAAAACAAAAAAGAAGTATCTTGCAGCATTTGATGATCACACAAACACAAACGTTTTTCTACGAGATAAGCATATATGATTATTAATTCATGACAAGTATTCATCTACTTCATCTTTTTGTAACAAATATTGCGCTTTGTTTAAAAAAAATACATTGCAGCTATTTATTATATCATTCTGTGACAAGTTATTGTTGCAAGTGCATTTTGAGGCCTAAATACAAAAATCATATCACAAATGCAAAATGTCTGGATAGGTGATATATGATGCTGACTTCCAGTTATAGTATAGTATAGAGACTATATTAGCTGCCGTTAAGAGTTTAAAATTAGGTTTGTCGATAGGTAGTGCAGCTAATTAGTTGAATTCTTCGTAATGTTGTTTCTTAATCTGCTATGAAGTACTAACCATAGGCCTCGCATGTTTCTTGCACAACCTGTGCATTCTTGTTCCTGACAAATAATTTAATACTAATTGTACATACATTGTTAGTATACATATAGTGCAAGTTGGCAATATTTTCCCTCCTGACAGGTATTTGCAGGTATTTGCCAATGCAATAGTAACCGTAGTTTCGTTAACTGTAGTGGGGTAGTGCATGTTGATGATAACGCATCCCCTGCTACACACCCTTGAGGTAGCTTGCAGGGTATTTTTTAGATGTGTTAGGTATTGTTTCCCACAATACAGGAGAGTAAAAATGTGGATATTGGTTGAGCAACATTCGCTCCGACATATAGTCCACCCATCAATTCCATGAAACACGAAATAATACGCACTAAGCCAGTCAGCAACGCGAGAAATTGGAGTGAATTTTTCGCACAATACAAATCCCATATGACAGGCAAGAAATGTTCCGTTCCACGTTGCTCCTTCAACATCCTTTCCTTCCATGAGACACAGTCACTCCCACGCGTTTTTGCCATCTGGTCACTTAAAACCTACTTATTTTGAAACAACGGGAAATTCTAGAAGAGGCTAGGACTTGGAAATGGGAGAACGGGGTTTCTACCTGAACCCTAGCTAGAAAGAGGGTGGCATGAACCGCCACCCTTTCCGAGAAGACAGCATTGTTTTATTTCTCGCCAAAGACTTTGGGTAAACACCGAAGTGACACAGTGAGAACGAAGGGACCGTTTAAGGACCGGAAATACCAACCACGCCACCTGAACGGCATCTTTCAAGTCGAAGGTCCGGAAAATCTCTCTGCCGCTATCGCATAGCTTATCTTAGCCGAAATGCGGAGGTTCGTAAACTCTCGGCATTCTCATGATCACGCACTTGGATTCAAAAACCTTCCATGAAATCCTCGGACACAAAATGCTACTCACACGAATTTCCCGGGAATACTCAGAAGCGTGGTTTCGCGGCCTTTACTGCTATATGGTTCTCCGGGGTGAAAAGATAGGAAGTGAATGAATCTAGGTGTTAGAAGTGTGAACTGGATGAAAACTTGCAAAATTCCAAGAAAGATATTAAAAAAGTTTTTTTTTTATGAGAAGCGTGGGTACATTCCAATGAATAACACGGTACGCGACTATTTTTCAATGAACCAAGACCAAACTTAACTTCTCCCAAATCATCCATCTGAAGGGGGATTATCACCCAATGACTTCTTTGTTTTGGCTATTCTGCTCACTATATCATTCTTGTCTTTTCCATCGCTGATAATCCTGCTTTCCTAATAGCAAAATGTCTACACTTGCGCAAGTTTTTGCTATCCACGTTTGACATGGCTCTGTCTTAATGATTTCTTCCACTAACCATAATCTTGGTTTCATTAGCATTCATCTTCGACATACAGTTCGACAGTCTCCTCAGATATTCCTTCTTACCTGCCAAAATAGCTATCAGCAAGGTGCAGTATGCTGTATGCAGTATATTAAAAAAAGACCAAAAATGAGGGTCCACCACTTTTGTTTAATATCTTTGGTAAATAATGACAAAGTAGTAAGTAGACTACATTAAAATAAAGGTGAACAACTGTTTCATATAACTGCATCACTTTTTATTCCAATTCCTTACCCATAAAGGTTTAGCATGGGCTTGATTTTTAATATTTCGTGAGAAAATTAAGTGCAGACCATTTTTGCGAAATTCGTGCAACTTTGACCTCATGCAAATTGTTAATTGTTAAGTACTGAGAAAAATGCCTTCCGTCATCGCATGCACAGGTATTTTGAGAATCTTTATACAAAGTTTCAGCTTCCTGTTTTGTAAAATTAACTTTTTGAATTTTGGCCAGCTTTTTTCAGCCCACTCAGCGTCCCACTGTGAGAAGCCCACTGTGCGTCGACGGAGACGGAGAATCTGACCCTTTGTGTAACCCGAGAAAAATTTACTTTAGACCTGAGATTTCTTCCTTACACCTCGAAGTTGAAAGGAAGGTCCAGAATCACGTTAGGTATTATTTTACTCCCGGAATCTTGTTTTAATATATTTTTAATATGGCTATTTTGTGAGGAAAAGTATTAAAGCAACTCACAAATGCTATGAATCATTTTTATTTGTTTTTACTTTTGTGTTTATGCATGAGTTCCTATCTTAATTTGCACGTGAGTCCTTAAAACTTTTCCGTGGCAGTGGGTACTCTGTCTAAATTATTTCTAAGAGTTTAAGTGGTTTAAATTTCTTAAATGAGTAGCATTTTTAATTTTCATTGCTATGTGTATTGCTTTCAATTATAATTAAGCTTAATTTTCTTAGGATTACTTATTTGCATCTCTAGTCACTTGCATTGCCGAAAAGAATGCGGGAAAATGCAGAAATATTAACATAGTTTCCAGCCTTTCCTTCTAATGCCAGTACTTGTGAACGATTAAATGTGGTAATATTTGACCAAATTATAACTGCGACCTTGAGCTTAGGTGTGTTCCATATCTAGCGCAACCTATCTGCGCCATTAATGCCGTTGAAATATTTTTCGCAGCCTATAGTCGTTTCTTTTAATCGGTAGGGCAGATAAATAATCTGGGCGCTATATTCAAGAAGAAGATATTTAAAAACACCCAGTGTAAGAGCAAATTTCTTGCTTTTTGTTGTCATGTTTTGCGGCGTAGTGTTAGTAATTTATATTGTTTGGTGGTCATTGGTTCTATTCACTTGAATAGTACTAAAATGTGTTCCCGACGATGTCTATAGGCCCAGATTTTAGAACATTCAGAGCTGCACTATATCCGCGTACTACAGCGCACCACTGTTTTTACCATATCAAAATTTGACAGAAAAACCTCCTCTCTTATAATTAAGTTCCCTCAACTTCAAACCATCAGTTCTTATTCATTGGCCCGAAATGCGATACGCTCCACTTTTAAGTACCTAACCTTGCCGAAATCCGTAAACTAGGACAGTGCTCAGGAAAATTATTTTATTTTTGCACCCTTCACGCAACTTTTAAGGGCTGGTGACACGGAGGGCAGTAGAAAAACCTTTGACCCTGGGATAAATTGAAAAATAGGCGCTAAATGAATGTTTTCGCGTGTTGCCTTCCTTGCACAAAGGAATGCACCACGACCACGACCAATTGGTGCGCTCTGCTGGTCACTCCCTCTGTCTTTCATTCTGTCCTCCACAACTGTCCTTTTCTTCTCTTTTCCCTGCGAGAGCCGCACTTCCAAAGGAAATGAAAACGTCCACTATTCGAGAGAACAATGTCTTCCGATGCCCGCCCCCCCCCTCCTTTTACTCTTACCCCTCTTGTGGCATCCGTTGTTTCTTTCACGCGCGGTGTAATGGAGCTGTATTTTTCTCCGGATGAGGTTGTTCCCTATCGTAAATGGGCGCGTAAAAGTCGCCCCCTCCCCCCAACTTTCAACTCCCCTCTGAAGAGTTTTCCCCATTCCCGTAAGAAAAAGGAAGAAGAGAGAAAAAAGAGGCCCCTCCCAAACACTGAGGAAATGGGAGAAGTTTTTCGGGTTTATTACACACACAAACGGACACACAGTACTTCACGTGGGCCTTTTTAACAATAGGTGGGACAAAGCGGTTGTTTTGAGGCTCTGGAGCGGGCAGAAAGGAGGTTTTTGCATTGTAAAAGGTTTGAGGGGAGTGTGGGATCGGTGGTTTGAGGGAGGGACCCTTTTCGGGTGAGGGTTTTGGATTTTTCCTCTTTTGGAAAGGCAAGTGGGGGGGGGGGGGGGGGGAGGAAGGCCGCAGCTTGGAAGCGTGGCCAGGGTGCAGAGTGGATGGGAAGGAAAAGAAGGAAGAAGACTCTCGAAGTGTAAGGGAGTAAAATAGTCAGTATACATGGCCAGTAACCTCTTGAGAACATTTTGTTCGTTTAGAAACATCTCATTGAAAACTTCTGGGTTTGTTGAAGCGCAACGAGATATGGGTTTAACTCCATGTCGAGGCGAATAATTTTTCACAGTGAATTCCTCAATTTCGTCACGATCCGTCTTAGTTTTTGAATTTTTAGCAAATTATTGCCGAAATTGCAGGCGGACAAATACTTCAAAGTTAGACAGAGGAAGTTGGACGTCGGTTTTTCCGTGCTCCAACTCGCAGCGTCTAATATACGACCATAATCATTAAATATACACAAAATTCATGCCCGGGGCGGAATTAGAATAGTTTGAGTGAAAACTACAAATAGTTCCTCTTTCGTCATGTATAAGTTCTATGAAATCAGTCCTGACTCCTGAGACAACATTAAAATGGCCTTATACTTATGACTGCCTTATCTATTCTTATTTTAATTCCATTATTTAAAATTTGTGCCTTATATTTTTCGTATTACCTATTTTCATAAAGTCATTTCGCAACACAAAATAAATTAATTCCTTGTTTTCAAAGGACCACGGTACCATTCCTTCATGTTTCCTATTACTTGAGATCATAAAGTTTGCATCTTAATTTTCATTATTTCTACTCTGCAAGCATGTTGAATAAATTAATAAAGGTATGCTTACGGTAAGCTCATGGTTTGCGTGGTAAAAATGATAGTAAATATTATAGCACTGCATAGTGTTTCAAAGAAGTATTAAAATGAGATAACCCACCGTCAAATGGGATAACAGACGTTTCAATGACGTAGTCTGTCATCATCTTCGTGATTCATCGTGAAGAAGTTGGCAGACCTTGTCATCGAAACGTCGCGTCGGTGCAGTTCAACACAATCACCCTGCTAGAAACCAGGGAACTATTCATACTATGTGTTCACAGGAACAGAATCAGATCTTATGCCAGAATAGGAGTCTGCTAACAGCTATTACCACAAACCTGGAAAAATGGTAACAATTTATTAAAACTGAAGCATACTCTTATATGGTAGTGAAAACTGCAAAATAGCAGCTACAGTGCAAAAGACATACAAAGCAATGGGAATGTGGTGCTATCGAGTAATGATGAAAATCATATGGAGGCAGAGAATCACCAACGAAGAAATCCTACGGAGAGTTGGAGAGAAAAGAAGTATACCTAATGAAAACCTGAGAGGGAGAAGAAGCAAACTAAGTGGACACATTTTGCGACACAGTAGGCAGTAGGACGTTTTCAAAGGAGTAAGCAGAAATGCTTGGGAAATATTATAGAGAAATACCAAGAATGGAACACATACGGAAAATTTTGAAGGACGTCAAAGAGAATAATTATGTAGGAGAGAAGTGGTTGGAGGATAGGAGAGAGTAGTAGAGAGCAGAAGCAAAACAATCTTTGGATTGATGCCTTCGATGTTGATGACTAAGCCAACCGGCAAGTGGAACTCAACTTTGAGGGGGCCCCAATCTCTTCCCAATGCTGGCTTAGATTTTACAGGAAATTCTTAAGGTAGTTAGAGCAACAAAATCACTTCACCTAGAATTTGATGAACGTGTCCTCAAAAGAAAAAACTCTTATCTTTCCAATGATATCAAAATATTAATCCCTTGCCCAACTAATTTTCGTGCAATTTGCCTACAAATACAACCTGTTTTACATGGGACAGGTTACGGCTGTGCACTCCAGAGGGAGAATATTGTAAAAATTAGGAACCTGTCTAGCATCTATATTTCGTCAAAAAAATACGGTGTACAGTTTGCATGTTTTTCCCCTATTTATTAAAAAGGAATCCATTACTCACCGGAGTAATTTTAACATAATCGAAAAAAACTGTTGTTATGAAGGGTTTTTAGCCGTACGGCCCTAAAAAATAAGTCATGTTAGATATCTATGCAGCTTTTATTATTTAATTGCTGAAAATTTTGGACATATATAACTATATCTTTGCGCCATTAATACTACAATATTTATTTCATACTTCTTACAGATGTTGAAATCAAAAATAAATTTTGAATATGGTCTCCGTTATGACTGGTGAACTATCTCGCTCAAACCACCTTAAGGCACTCAGGAAATAGCTAAGTTCACATGTTCAGCTGGACCTGCCAAAAGAGTGATGAGTAAAAGCTCTCGGTCGTTCCTCCACGTGGTGTTTATGGCTGACAACAGTTGACATTGCAGGAAGGATAGGTACATACAATCTTTCGAGTCCCTGGAAGAGAATTTTCACGGCAGAAGACGCGGTCATCCGTTCCACCAATCAGGACGATCCAAGGGCGCAGGAGAGACCATTAAAGACGGACCAAAAGGTGATGGCTGAAGAAACTTCTATCAACAATGGACACCACGCGAAGGAACACCCCAATACTGCTACTCATAAAGCCAAACGCCAAGGAAACCTTTGGATAACCGGCCTAAAGAATCTTCTTTCCGATTGGAACCGATTAGTATCAATGATGTTTGTAAATTGAGATGGAAATTCGTTTAAAAGTTACCAAATCACGATATGAAACTTTTCATTATACCGAATGTAAATTACACACTAAACCAAACTCCTTGGCCCTTGATCAGAGACTCTTCAGTTACTCAGATCCTTTAAAAGTATACTCTTCCATAGAAATGATAGGCTACGAAATGTGACAAAGGTGTTGGGGATGTTTTTTCACGGTGAGCGTACTTGACTCATACACGCCATTGAGTTTAACGAGCATATGCACGGGAAAAGAGCTAAATAAATCAGCAAGAGGCGAAAAGTCACAACGACTCTGGCGGGAAACGGACCCCAAAGAGTAATGACGAAAAACGCACAGATGTTCAGGGGACGTGCCGAAAAGTCAACCACCGCGCTTTGGGCCATAAGTCATACGTTTTTAAGCAGTCAATTCCCAATACTTGCTTAACGGCTCTCAGATCTCTATTCAGCGTGTCGCCTGCATTCAAAGTCCCGAAAAATGTCCGAATAATAATCCGCCGCGTGGTGAGGGGCAGGACGAGAGAGAAGGCTTGCTTGGGAGGGTGCCATAAAGCACTTATGCCGAAACAACGGCTGTAAAACTCGCCTCGGACAATCGCGAAAACAAGAAACCAAGAAAGGAAATTGGCTTTATGTGGACACTTTTTTTCTTTCACCCCCCACCAACCCGCCTTGGCGCTTTAATTTATGTTTACAAGTGGGCATAAACATTTCAGTCGATTCTCTTTTCTCTTTGCAGCGGACAACGGCAGCTGCATTGTTGCCCCCTGCATGGGACCCCATACGTATCTTTGGCCTCCCATTCTCTCCTCTTCCCCCCTCCCCCAAGGCCGCAAGACCCTGCCCCTCAGGTACCCATTCTCGTCGACACGGGACAACAATGCAAAGGGCGCACCCCTGATTTCCGCACCCCTCTTCCTCAACTCTAGGGGTCCATCGCACTACGGGATGGGGAGATGGGGTCATCCTCGCAACTGGTCGGCGCGTTGTAGGCGTCGGCAAGGCCTTCTCTCCTAGTTATATGTAAGGCAAAAGGCTCGTCGAATCACATCGCTTCCGCTCCGGTTATCTCGACCTTTCTCACGGAACTCGGAGGAGAAAACATTTATAGGAGAGAGGAAAAAACACTCACATCCGACTTCAAGGACTTCCTAAATTGCAGTGGCCAAAGGAACCAGTGACAATTGTTTGTTTTTTTTGCGTGACTGCGAAAATATATCGGGAGAGGCGTTAATAGTACTATTTGACAAACCGCGTCATAATCTTGCACGGAACTGACCTACGTTGCCATGCAACCGTTTTTGCGTTGTTTTTCCGCTACTTTGGGCGTCTCAGACATGACCCGTTTTTTTGGCAGCGGCAGCATCGGGTGAAATGTGGCCGGAGAAGGTGAAAAACCGTGACTTGTTCAGTCTTCCTAATTATTCCAGTTCGTTGTGCAATTTCTGAAGAAATGTGGATATTCACGAATAGTATTGGCGATGGGATGCATCGCCTAATTTAATGTTTTGTCGACAAACTGATGATGACCCACAAATACTCGGAAAAGAATCGCATGACCAACAAATAACAGACAGAAAGCGTTGGTCCTCGCTCCCTGCCACATCTCCGACGACGCAGGCTGCGTCAAAAGTTGAAAGATTGAAAAATGGGCAACTTCGACGGCAACACAGCCTGCGTTGAAGCGCTTCTGATTACCTACGCAGCGTCCAGAAACGCAGAAACGGCTGTATGAAAACGTAGCTTTATCCTCTGGGTATGGGTACATATTCGTAGAATTCACACTGGTAAAAGTCATCCGAGATTCCCTGAGTTCGAGTCACATGCTCTGAACGATTGCGTCTCTTTTAGGGGTCTAGTCTGTAACTTTTGTCGTCCGTCGACAAGCGTTGTCACCCTTTGACAGTGGTGAGTTTATAAACCTCATGTTTCTCGACGGTCGACAGTTTGAGCGACGTCAACTTCTAAGCGTTTGATCGAAGTCAGGTAATTTTCGACTAACGAAGTGCCTATCAAGCGACTTCGGAAGCTAATTTTACGTAAAACCGCTTTCCCAGATTACTACAACTCTTGACTGCCGAGAGAAATGGGGTTTATAGTCTCGCCAATGTCGATAAAGGTTGCGGGTAGAAAAAATTATATATCGATAGTTAGAATATGTTCATGGTAAACATCCACACGTTTAAAAGATTTGAGCACTAGGTGACACAGCACGCACATGCTTATTAACATCTTCGTTCGTTTAAAATATCGATAAAATTCACACAGTACAATGACGCCCGGTAGCTTACTTGGCTACAATTCTCATTCAAATGATTTCGACTCAATTATAGGAGATCTTAATTTCGAATCCTAGGTCATACAAATAATTGTTTTTATTTGAATTTCGCACATCTTGAGAGAAGTGTTGAATTATTACGCCGTTAGATCAGTGCTTATTTTTATTCTTCTACTAGAAAATGGCGAGTCACCTGTTTTTAACTAGAAATTATTCATGTTGCTGGGAGATGGATAACCAGCTATCTTTCTATCTTTTTCGCATGGGCAAGGACTGTAAAAGTAACACATGCTAAGTTACCTATGGGAAAAATGAGCAGGTGTAGGAAGACTAAATATCATAGTTTTACCGTCAAACATGTATAAACGACGGAGTGACGAAGAAAACACGGGAAGTATTCCTCTATGTATAGAAAGAAGAAGAAAAAGGAAAATTAAAGGGGCCTAAACAGGAAATAATTATAACGTTTTGATCAAGATATTTAGCAAAAGGTACGCAATACGAATCTGCAGTCACGGTGCAGTGGTATAATTGTACCACGGAATTGGATTTGTACACGTCAAAAAGGTGTTTTCGAGAGATTCGAGATCCAGAAGGTCACTCAATCGATGTAAGAGAAAAACTCTTAGCTGGTAAAAGTCATTATTGTGTAGGGGATAGCAGTAAAATTGCATCAAAAAAGGTTAGAATAATAGGAAAGAATGGCAGCTTTTAATGAAGTCTAGATAAGCTGTTCCCATTAACATATTAGCTCATTTTGAGCTTTTTAAGCTGATGCTTCTCAAAATTTTCAAATTTTTGAATTCACACCGGATATCGCAGGGAAATGTTTGAGCCTTTTCTTCCGAATAAAAAGCGGGAAATATTCATTTTGCCATGCTGGTCACGTGCCGGTTTCACCTGTTCTCGCAGTTTACTATTCCTACCTACGCTTCTGCTTTGCAGGAGAACTTCGCCGCAAAAAAAGTCCTAATTTGTTTGCCAAGAGCTCATAATGAGGCATCTTTCCCAAATTGACTCATTCTCCGGAAAAACGAATCTAGCGGTCATTCAAAGTTATAACTTCCTCTTCTCTGAAAGCTTTTATCGGGAACAATTGGCACGAGCCAGCATTTTTTCCAGTGTTCTCGATTTTGTGAAACCCTAAAGACCTAAGGAGTGAGGTTTTGTACTCCGTTATTATTATTTCATCTCGGGGTTTGACGAACTCCAAAGAGCGGGCGATTATTGTTCTCTTTAAAAGGTACATTATAATCTCGCCACACCTGCTCCAAGAATGTGATCGCATGATACTAAGAAAAACTCCTGAAAATTTTCCTTCACTTTTTTCGATGGAAACCGTAGCACCTTTTCAAGTGAAGAGCCGAACCAGAGCCTCAAGGCCTAGATGAACACAAAGATTAGGATAGGAGAGATAACTTTCAGTTAAAATTATTCCTGGATTTGGCATATCATCGCGAATGTTACCATTGCCATGAAATCGCTGAGGGATTCATCACCTCTAGCATAGGAACCATTGAATAAATTATTACACTTAAGTCCACACAAACGGGTTTTAACAACAATATGAACTATCGGACGTTTAGGATGCGTTATAACAAGCTAGAATTCCAGAGAAAAATAAGGAGTTAGCCACAAGTTAATTCTAGTTTCTTAGTTCGGAAAAAATAGTACATAGTTTTATAAAACATTAAGACGAGAGTATTCAGAATCTTGTATGAGAACAGATAGCTTGTACAAGATGGAATGAGCTCGTAGCACCAAGTATTTATAGTATAAGTAATTCATGCAAATTGACGCAAAGCTTGCATTTTCCAGGATCCTACACAATCGGATACCGGTTAATGGAAGCAGGGTAAAATCACTACGAAGCTCAAAGAAAATACATATAACCGTACAGCGCGATAGCACAGGTCAAAATACAAGCCATAAAAATCCGCAATCGACACATTTGAATAGATTAGTCATGACGTTATGAGCTTGAAAACAGGAATATAATTCGAAGAATCGTCGTGGTCCTGTAATAAAATAACAACTAAATACAATTATTACTTGTTTAATTGTATAATATTTAAATGCTGGTTCGGAAGAAGACCATCGACCATTACTCTTGAGCGCCGAAAACACTTGAGACTCAAATGAGCCGAGACCTGTTATTCTTTACGCAATTGCCGCACTGAGGCTTCCTTTGAGCCGTTAGTCCCGGATCTCTAAAAGACAAAAAACACCACCCTCTTCTTATGTCTTCTTCAGTCTTTCACGGAAGATTACCCACCATTGTTGTTTTCCGCGCATTTTACCCGAAAGAGCTCAAAAGGACCGCCTATTTCTCTTGGCCCAAAAACCCTCGTTTTGACAGTCCCAATGTTGCGGCCAGACAGATCCATTTATTTGACATGGACGCGTGGGTCAGTCATATGTACTATTCTATGCACTTTTACGTCTGAACGAATGAGAGAGATGTATAGCGAACAGAGCCAACCCCTCTTAAATCCCTCCTTTTCTTATTCAGGCCGTGACGCAACCATTTACCCTCTCTCTCATCCCTTTTTGGAGTGGTTTGTTTTCTGGTATGAAACGCGGTCGTGGGGTGGCAGCACTTTATGGCATTATTGCCCCTTTCAAAATGGGAGCAAACTGTGCGGAAATAAAGGTTTGCTCCTTATCTCGAAAGGGGAAGTGCAAGAGCTTTTAGAAAGGCACCGACTACTCCCATTCCTCTCTAACCACTTCAACACTGGGAGAGGGTAAGACAGACCAGTAGGGACCGCCTTGAGTCACATGCTCCCAGACAATCCAGAAGTTGCTACACAGCGTACGTACTAGTAGTAGTAGCGCGCATTACACCCAAATCCTAAGGTAGCGCGAGGCTACGAAACGATACAGCCCCATACCGAAGATTTCGCAATAGACATAAAGATAATTATGTTTTCCGGCAACAGTATTTATTAGGATATATCTCCATAACACTTTTTTTTAGTAACCCGACCACTACTTATGCCTAGCAAGTGCCACATGTATAATATACTGCAGAAAAATCTAATACTAATATGCATTTAGGAATGTGCTAAATCCATCAACACACGTTCATTTGATTAAATTTACTTACCGTGTAATGTAGCCGCTCGTAAAAAAATATTTTACCCCTAACTCGCAGCCCTCAAGTGGCTTGCAGAATACTATAAAGTTACAGACATCTTTTCACGAACCCATTTTCTTAGCTGCAATTGTTTCCTCTCAACTAATGTTCCTTGAAGCAAATGAAGCAGAAAAATATCTGGTACTTAAAAGAAGAACACATAAAAGAAGCTGAGGAGGAAAATATTTAATTAACAATACCGACACGTAAAACATTTGTCCGGTCGACAAAAATACCTTTCAGGAATCAATAACAGAAGGGCCTATGATATTTCGCATGTGAGGTCCTTTGAATGAAATCATTGATAAATCAGCATCATAGATAAGGCGCCAAGTACGATATTCCTCAATGTAGACAATATTTCCAATTCCGATCGATGTATTCAACAGTTCTTGCCAACTCATGGTAGCTACTTCGATATTTTTATGCTGAAAACCGATATTATAAGGGTCGAGTTGGTATGGTGGATAGAATACTGGGGCTTCTGATCCTGAGGGCTCGGGTTTAAATCCAGATAGTATGGGAGATTTTTCATTGGAATCCCGATTCCTACATGGGTGCCGCGTGGAGAGCACTTCAAATACAGTACTCTGTCTGTCGGATGGGGACCGCGGTCACCTTTGCGCCTTTCTAGTGGGCTAGTACCGACACCGGGTTTCCATCCATCTTTCATCCATTCCCCATAAAATCCCTCCCCTACCAACCTCCCAGCTATCCTTAATGGCCCAACTGACCTTGGTTGTCCTTCGTCTTCCTCAAATAATCAACAAACCGATATATTTAACTGATGACATACACCCGGAAACCAAAGGGGGAGGGGAACCGAGAGAACAGGAGGGGAGAGCGGTATCTAATCGGTGATCTAACCATCCTAAACTCTACCCACAAACCATTATTTCCCTCCACCTTCTGATCCCTCAACTTTCCTCCCTCTTTTTACGCGACCGCCCCTCCTGAGACACCCCGAGGGCGACAAACAGAATGACCAGCTACCCTACCCACCATGAAAAGACACACTGCTTCAATTTGCCAACCCGACCCCTTGACATCAACTGGACCAAAAAAAAGCCCTCGGAAAATACGACCCGGCTACCCCCTCTAAAGGTAGTAGGTACCTACACGGCTCGTTTTTACTCTCCTTCTGCTTATCAGTTGCACATAGTGGTAGCGAAACATTATGGGAGCCGCACAGAAGACCCTTCTCCAGTGGAAGAGTCCATTGCCCAAAACCTTACTCCACATGGGGGAGTTAGGTAGTATCCGTGTTTGATTACTCAAGTTTATCAAGGTCGCAAACCTTCGCTACCAACATAAAAATGCACAATCTTCCATTTACGTCAGCTCTAAAGCTTACAATACCTCTTAATCCAGTTGTTTATATGGCCTTTTCGATGGGCCGTGAACACTGTTTTGATGCATGTTTTGATTCACGTTTATGTTTCGATCGCAAACGTTGTGAAACGCCAAGCTGACACCTTCCCGTCCTCTCAATTAAAATGAAGTTATGTTGGCAACGTCACATGCCATGTGCTGTCCTCACCCATCCGCTCCTTTGAAGACACATTCCATAAGATGCTTCCCCTCCTTAAAGTCACGCTTGGTGCAAGTGACTACCACCAAGTTTAACTATCACTATACTACGAAGAGGTTGCTTTTGTATTAAAGTGTTGGCTGGTGAGAATGACACGGGGGTGATTTTTACTGAAAACCAGCTGCCAGAACTCTAAAATGTCCCGATACGCGCAAGAGTATTTTAAAGTCCCCTTAAAATGTATGGAGTTGTCCCATACCAGAAAACTTTCCTCCCCTCCCTAATCATTTGTTTCATTCGATTGCTCAAGAGACTACCGAGAAGCTAGTATGCAGTTTGCTGGCAAGAATAAATGAAATGCTAACCACCGATACATTAGACTCACAAATCCTAAGCACTGCATCGCACACTAGCTATTCCATCACGGCGAGAGAGCATAGTGGAGGGAAAAAGTATGGTATTTTGCTCACATTTATTTAATTCCCGCATACAAGTGTTAAATATTAGCAAAAGCTGAAGAAAAACTTCCTAGAGACACCGCATATTTATTTGAGAGTAACCTTCTGAGCAACGACAGAAGAAGGTTACAATTAGACTTACCATCGCCTTTTTTCACGCTTTTCCCAGTTGAAAGAGGAATTTTACGCTTAAAAGCGGCGTTTACTGGACTAATCAATCAATTTAGAAAATTCACTGTTTTCCAAAAAAAATATTCTCGAGTGATAAGATAAGCATTTTATCTAAATCCATTCAAATTAACTTTCACACTAAAACCAATTAAAGTGCATATTCGACCTTATAGGTTATAAAATGAAATCGCGTTGATGATGGCCAAGAAAAAATTCTATGGAAAGTAGAAAAAACGCTTTCAACCAACACAAGGGTTTCTTCACCTATGTCACGCTAAACATAGCCTCTGATCACCCCTCGGTGACTTCAACGGCTGCACACCGGCACCCAACAATGAGCCTCTTACAATTCCTGTTGCCTGATCGTGCTCACCATAGGGAACAAGGCCATTCCGGTCCAGGAAAAAGATCTCCCCAACCGATTGGCGCACTCCATTCACCCCTGGCAGGGTCGCACAACTAGGATATCCGCTTCCCTATCGCCTGCCGCCGTCTCCCAATCTAGCAATCGGCACAATGACAGGCCCGGTGATGGAAAGAGATCATGCCCCTCCTGATAAGTCCGTCGCGTTTCACACTTGCTTGACCCCGTTTTATCAAGCCAGACCCTTCAACATTCGGTCTTTCTTCTCTTGCCGCTACCACGCCAGTTGCAACCTTGGAAAGCCGTGATTCATCGTGGCTTTGGGAGCTTCGAGTACATATAACTTTGCCGCGGTGCGGTGTCGCGGTAGCCCAATGACAATTCTTCGGTGAGGTAATCAATCCTCCATAAAGCCTCGTTTCATTACTAGGGAAGAAGAGTTTAATTTATAAGGGTATGTCGTTGTATAGGTCATTTTGCACGGCACAATGCCCGTTACTTCTCAGATTTTAAGAAAAGAAAATAATCTATAGGTATATGCACATATGATACTATTGGTCATCCTTTCAGTAAAAAATAATTGGCAACAAGGAGGATTGGCTCGCACTGTTAAAAGACATGTAATGCCAGTACCTTTAATAAAAGTAATTGCTCTATTAAATGCATCCAGGTTATCGCCTAAAATCACTGCTGTCGATGCAGGATTCGAAAAGGCTGTTGGGCCTTTTCGAATCCTGATAATACAAGAGAGAGTCGTACTCATGATAAAGGGTAGGAATTTAGCTCACTGTGAATAGTTAGGAATGAGGTAATGCTGAGTGTCCAGTTATCAATCGAGTTACTGCAACTTTCTCCCGCTTGCTACTTCTCGCTAATGAAGACCACTGGTGTGTTTCGGCCTTAATCTCACGAAATTTATCGTTTGTTTCCCCGTTTCCCGCTACTGTTTCGCCGCAATTTTCCTCATGCTAGACCTCAAATCGTCAGAGAAAACCAGCTCAACATCGGGGTTTGGCTTGTTTAGGTCCTCCTTTGCCGAAGAGTCTACTCTCTAGTTTCCGAAGATACGTCCAGACACCCAAAGGAATGATACTTTTATTCTCTTGTTATGAAGCGTGAGCAGCAGAAATGGGATTTCCTGCGCAATAGGATGGGAAGGGGTGCAACCGGTAATAGTCTATAGTGAGTTTCTTGAATCGGAGCAATATAAAAAAGCCATTACATATTGCACTTTGTTCCAAAGAAACGGAGGAGTACACAAATTCACATAACTGCTGATGACAGAGAGCAATAAGGCGATTATCGTCACGGATACTGATAAGCGAGATGAAAACTCACAGCCGACGATAAATTATCATTTACGTTCTTATCTCTACATAGCAAGGGCACAATATGATAGATCCGTGAACTATAAAATCGTGTTAAAAGGATTATAACGGAATATTTCCGCACGCTACCGGATACTTCATAAAAATCTATGGACTCAAATATTTAGAGAATATATTATGGTAATAAGTAAACTGATAGTAAGTAAAGTAAGAGATGAAAAAGTAGTATATGGCTATTCATTCATAAATGAAAATATATATGCCAGAAAGGAAACGGTGAGTTTGTTGGATAATGACAGCGAGTGAAGCCGCTAAGAATGAGTATTCGCAAAAGAGAATGATTTTAGTGATGATAATTTAAAATCTATTATAATAAAAACCCTACTGAAAGGGTTTCCGTAAGTTCCCCATGTCCTGTCTAATGTATCTGTCATCCGTCAGTTGTTGATCCACCATAATGTAAAACTATACTTTATTCCTGTCAGTGCGATATAATTTATAGCTCACACCAACACCAATTTTCTCTATTATTTCTGATGGCAGTGACATCAGTGTTGCCTTCCATTGACATGAGTTGCCTTCCAATGTCAGCACTTGAAAAGATTGATTGCCTTTCAATGGCAACATATCATTATATACAATAAGCCATATTAACAGTTTATAGAATTGTTTTTACGTTACTTAGAATACCCTTCTAGAGTACAACAAGGCAAATAAGAGCCAGCAGTCATACTAAATTTACTATATGATTAATATTGATATCATTGGCAAGCGATGCATGATTTTTTCATTTTTAGAGGAAAAATTTTGATATTAGCTCAAACTCGTAATCCGAAGTAATACACGAATAATGAAATCGCATATAAATAGCAAATATTAAACAAGGGTCTTAAGGCCTTAAGAACAAAAGGTCATAGGTTCGATCCCACATTGGCACAATTTTTTAAAGAAATTTTTTTCGCTATAATAAATTGAAAAATGTGTTCATTTATTAGATAACTTAAAATAGAAGTAATTCGCTTAGTTTTTAAAGTTTATGAACGAAAATTATAAAAAAGTCCATACGTAAGTAACATCGCCGGTCAAAACTATATTGCGGTCGTGGTCGTTAAAGCACAAGGGTAATAAGGCCTTGAGAATAGCGTATAATTAATAAATAAATAGCGCATAGCAAAATTCAGCCCTTACTGCAGTACCCATATATTTTATTATATAGGTATAGTGAATGTTACACAGTAATTTCTCATGGAGGTAATGCACCAACGAATGGATTACTCACTTGAATGGAAAGTATTTATCGCCAATCTTCAGCCAAAACGTAAAAGATTCCTTCTTCATTACATATTTTCCCCGAGTTTGAAGGATGTAATCGGAGCATGGTTAAAGGGAAGGATGGAAAAAGTGATTCAGAAACAGCATTAGTTTACCATCGATAATAGACGTATGATCTCAAGAGTTAAAAATCCATTTGGATTAATTATTCACTGAACTTGACATACCTATTATCCATAAAACTAAGTTTGAAAGAAAAATAGCTCAAAAACTAATCAATTTACTCCCAGGGGTCAGACATCTGGGCTTGTAATGGCACAGAGAGTAACACACCCACCTATAGCCCATTAAAAAATTTCCATACTAGTAAGGTACGATAAACATCTTCACCTATAAAATGACACTAAACTTGGCAAATAATATGGCATCACTTCGTTAAAAAATAGCAACTTTTTGAATGTGTGAACGTGCAGCAATGGCAATGCTAGCTCCTTCCAGAGGCAACCAGGTGAGATCACTACCGTAATAGCATAACCGAAAGTCTCACAACAGGGTTATTACTTCATACTTGGTGGGGAGCAATAGGATAAAATGGTTCCCTTTATCTCCTAAGAAACGAACGATCACTAGTTATGGCCATAGTGGTGAGTCTAAGAAAAACAGCTTTCCAACCACATAATCGCGGTTTTTTCCCTTTTTTAAAACTGATAAATGCAGAAAAACGAATAGGTCTAAGAACTAAGAGTTGAGTTCGAACCTTTTATGGCCAGGTATCATAAAAGTTACCAACCTTCCTCGGACGCTATCCTAGAAGGGAAGTGTTTCCTCGACAAAAGGTAGGCAGGGTTGGGGGAAGGGGAAACTTATGACGATAGGGGAAGTGTTATGAAGCTACGATGGTATGGGCTGTGAAACAGAAGGCTGGAAGAAAATTAAGAAGAATAAGAAAATTGAACCAGAAACCATGCCAATAAACGACCAATCCATCCATGAGTTTGTGCTTGCTTCTTTTTTATAGACGATAATGTTAATTTCATAGTTCATCCTTGAATAACGACATTATTCCAGTTTAATTAAATAGAAAAGCAGATAGTACCGGCTTACAAGTTTAACATCTGTTTCACCAGTTAAAATAAGAGGAAAATACCGTTTCAGGTAAGATTTCGGACTACATTTTTCATGAAAATATTTATTTTAATGAACCAGCTGCTGTTTTTCTCAATGGTAGAGAATTCCGATTTTTAAAACTTGAAATATTACACTTAGTGCACAATCCTAGACATTCCAGATGGATACTTCAAAAACAGTACAGTTTCTCGAGAGTCCTTGGGCGACAACGGATTGAGTATTACTTTAAAACAGGTTTTCATCGCATGTGAATTCAGGCAACACGGGAAGTACTTTATGAGAAAGTACTATCGATGGCGATCCTCTTAGTGACTACTCATCGGACAAAAAAATTAAGGAGCTCTTCTCACACTATTCACACACACTGTACCTTCTATCACTGTTCACACATTAACTGCTGAACGTTATTCATTAAGGATAAGGGGCTAATGGAACAGCCGTCGCAACGCAAGGCGCTAACCGTTAAGAGGCGTAATTATCGCCCTAGGAGCACCACTTTACGATTAATTCACAGATCATTCTACCGATATTCCATGATGGTTTTAGCGTTCGAATAGGCTTTTAAGAAATTTCTAGGAGTTTTACGATGGATTCCAAAATACCGCTTTTTTATTAAATAAAACGTCAGCTGCAATACAGTTATAAAGTGTAGGCTTCCTCCACAGCGCACCTCGTGGTAGCTCTCGAGGGGCATAACATAAATGCAGATGTACCGAATTGAAAAGGTCTCTGGGACCCAATGAAAATGAGCCCGCTATTCTCACAAGCGTGCATAATTATAAACGGACTCTTCCGGACTAATTTAGATCTTCTCGGAAAACTTAGGAAAACATCCGAGTTGGGTGAAGGAAACAGGAGAAAACGTTTTACGATCAACTCACCCACTCTTTTTGCTGATATCATCAAACAAAAAAAAAACAGTGTTCAAGGGTCCACGCCAATTACCGCTACATGGCAACAATTCCATGCAGCATTAAGAGAAGTTACATCCAAGCATCTGCGGATCGACGAAAATATATTCATGAATATGTTCTAGAACTAATGAACAATATCTTTTCCGATCAAGCAGGAATTAAGTTCCGTTATAAGGAACCTACTACGGGGAGAGGATCGTTGGTAGCAGTGGGACTGAATAATTATACAAGAATCTACCATGCATGTGCATAGGTCGGCGATTCAATGGCCATAAAGTAAACGAAGTACCTCATGATTGTAAACCTATTAAGGTAGAATATATTTTCAGATACAATAACTTATTTGATGCACTAATTTTATTCCCTTAATGGAGAAATAGGTCTTCCAAGGCATTATGTTTCTTTGACTTCGTCATTGCAGGCAGAAAATAGCATTATTCACATTCTTATAGTTTCCTCGGGCACCGCATTGCTCACTTAAAAAAAACACCTATGACCCAAAATGAACGCTGGGGCATTTCTCGACAAATTTCCCAACGACATGTTTGAGGATGGCCTAACAAGAACATTGACGAAGCTGGAGAACATTACTGTAGTCAGCTCTCTGAAAACTATTTAATACATGGACTTGAGTTTACGAACGAGAACGAAATGAAACATTGTGAACTAACAGGGACGATTTTCATTAAAAATAGACAAATCTTCATTTAATTAACTTTTTACAAGACAATTACCATTAATATTACAGATCAGTGATACAAGGAATTGAAAAACTATAACAGGTGAAAAATATATGTATATTAACTTGGGAAAGCAAAGGGAATTACATTCTAGTATTTTCCATTTCTACTGAGAGTGAAAATAGTCCTTCAGCGGAAAAAACATCATGCGGTTAAGGATTATCACTCGTCTGATAATTAATAATAGAGCCAGTAATTTTATATATACAATCACACACGAGGGGAGGCATCCCGAAACTTAGGTTTACGAATTTCCCTCATTATAGGTAATGGTAATACCTAGTAGTTTGTACAAAAGTGTCATTAACGTCTTTGATGAAAAATATTTTGATGTCAAGAAAACAGCAAAGTAAAAAATTGGATGATGAAATGTTAGCAAAAATGGAAACAACTAAGACAGATATTAAAACGTTCGCGTACACTTCGCAGCCGAGAAGAGATCATCGCTTTGACACTATTGAAAAATCCCTGCATTACTACTTCCAATTGAATGGACCAATGAGTACCCTGTTAAACTCTTAGCCAAGCGCAATGCAATCTCGATATCTTCGAGTAACGACAGCGACCGTATGAAATGGCGCTTATGTACAACACCAAACGAAAAGAAAATCTTGTGCACAACCTTCGTGCCAGATGGGTAGTGAGTAGGTGACTGGGAGCAAGGATCAGAACAGGGGCGCGATCATGGTTCCCCATAACGCGTGCGCTTGCGTTATCGTAATTTCTCAATTGAGTTCATGGGAGCAAAAACGTGACCGCCATTCTTCAAACTTTATCATGTGCTTTAAATTAATAAATTTTAATTGATGGGAGTGCGTTCTTAGGACGGTATCACTGAGCATTGCCCTTCTAGAGAGGTTTTCCCTATGGATAGTGATAACGATAACGTGAAAGAAGGAACTGTGATCTCACCCCAGCTGGAGCACAGAAGAGAAATTGGGAACTAAATGAAACTAGGGCTACGATATACATACTTAGATTGAAGGATTAGAGCTAACCTTTGCATGCTCCTTTCTTTTACCATCGGCGTCTTTTAAGTTGGAACGGACATTCGGTTCAGGCGACGGTTCTTCACGATTCGAAACTTCTTTCATTCTCGAAACTTCGACTTGGGCAGTGCCAGCACAACTGAAATAATTGATAAGGTACCTCTTTTATTATGAATGAAAATGTATTATATGATCATTCTATAGCCGAGCGTGATATCAAGTAACACAAAATGGTATATTCGAAATTATATTCAGTGATTAGGTTTCGTAAGTATCATAAAAGTAGAAATACCTGGCAAATTCATTTTCTAAGTATCCATGCTATAAGTACAAACTAAATACTTTCCACATTTTTTTAATTGTGGCAAAGAAGCCCAACATTTTATGCTTTTATTGGATTTAGGTAAGTATAATGTACCCATCAAGGAGCACCTGAATCATAATATCATTTAAACATACTCGGAATGACGTGAATGATATGATAACTCTACTACCAAGAATGACATCAGGTTATAGAAAATGGTGTGTTCGAAATTAGGCTCAATGACAAGGTTTCGAAAGTATCATTAAAGTAGAAATATTTGGCAGATTCATTTTCAAAGTATCTATATTATAAGCAAAAACAAAATAATTACATATTTTTTATGAAATCGTGGCAATAAAGCATTACAATTTATGCACTTATTTGTTGAAGGTATAGCGTCCACACCAAGGCGCGCATGAGTAAGTTTTCCCATTTAAACATACTCGGAGCATAATATTGCTCCCATTGCATAACGAACGGTCAGAATTTATTATTAAGATCACATGTTCAGCCCACAGAATAAAAGGTAGAAGTAAAACATAGGTGTGCGATCTAAAACGTCACCTTGACCATAGTTTCCTCAAATGGTGCGATGGGATCTCATTCACTATATTTTAGGAAAAGAAAACCAATTTTGAGGTAATTTATGGGTATAATATAATGCTTGATGTGGGTGTGACAATGGCTAGGTTAAACTCTGATTACGAATCCTGCGATGCATGGTAGTTAAAAAGAAAGGGGACGAGGAGAAATGTGAATGAATTAAAGTGGAATTGAAGAAGTTAGGATAATGTGTAATTGGTACGACGTTTTCCGCGGGGTTTGGTTATTTGAGCAGCTTTCGGGCGTTCCTCCGCGTGATGTCCATGGTTGACAACTGTTTCTCCAGCCATCCTGCTGGCGTTTCAGGTCTGAAGTAGCGATGTCTGTATTTGTCCGTCTTATATACGCTGGTCTTTTTGGCGGGAATTTTGTTCATTGGCTCGCTGCTGGTTTCATTTTTTAAATATCCTCTTCCAAGTACTTGGGAGATTGTATCCGTCCTCCCGGTTTATGTTTTCTGGATTTTGGTGATTTCAATTGCCTCTCGGATGATTCTGGGGTAGTAATAGTTTTCCTCCAACGAAGAAGAATCTCCGATAGAGAGAAGAATCTCCGAAAGAAAAGCCAACCGCTTAATCAACTCTACCTTACGTAGCGGGAACAACGGAGAAAATAGCGAGGATTCTCTCGAAAGCCAACATCCGCGCGGGATTCAAATGCTGCAGAAAGACAGGAAACCACCTGCCTATATCTAAGGACAAACCCCCGCACGTGCTCTCTGAAGGGGTGTACCAACTGGAGTGCTCCTGCGGAAATTCCTACATTAGACAGACCAAAAGAGCCATCAAATGCAGGATAAAAGAGCAGGAAAGAGCGACAGAGAAGAAGAAATTTGAACTCTCCACGGAAAGAACAAGGAAAGAGCGACAGAGAAGAAGCAATTTCAACTCTCCGCCGCGGCGAAGAGTTGAAATTGCTTTCTTAAACGACATATCCCTCCCTAAACGACATATCGGTGGCTTAACATGACCACATGGTATCGATTCTCTGCTTTACATATGTTTCAACTTGAAGGATCAAATGATTCATCGTTATTTTTTACGGTAACTTCAGATGAGATGCTCGAATCACTTAGTTTAATCCGGGAGGAATTAATGAGGCTGTCAATTTAATTAGCAGCCATGAAAACTCAATAACTAAATTTGATTTTCGTGCAGACAGATATTCTTTCATGGATTGTTCATGTTTTTATGCTAGCGCTTATAATATTCCTATTCTTAGACTGTCATGCATTAATTTACCATATAAAAGGCTACGCGTACGTACGTATGTTCAGTTGCCAGGCGTAATAATTTAGATGTGCGCCAATATATGGTAGGCGAGCTCCCGTATACATTCTCTACTAACTGACACATGGCACGGGGATATGCATTTCTCAAAATACGCGTATCATTAATAAAATAAATAAATTTTAAATAATTCTAAAGAAATTTCGAAGATGTTTTAATGTTAGTTTTTTAGAACTGTCAAGCCTTGCATTGTTTTTTAAGTTAATTTTTTATTATTTTTTCCATATAGACTCAGCTCATTCACACCAACATTCAAGGTAAAATGAAATTGCTGCAGCACTTACCGACAACATTAAACGACTTATCCTAAACACTTTTATCGGGACTCGAAAACGATAGCATTGTCTCCATTCAATCTACGAGTGGATCTTGCCTTTACAACTACCGATTTGTCTTTCGTTTTGTGAAGAAGGCAATTTCCGGTGAAGTTAGCCATGACCATCAACAAATCTCAGGGACAAACAATGGATAAGGTCAGCATCTATCCCCCACAACCCATATTTAGCCATGGACAACTATACTTTGTATTCTCCCTTGAACGCAGGTCAGCTGATATGGTCCATGTAATGATGGATGGGCCTAAACAAGGGAAACCGCTTTGTAACAGATATCCCAGTTTCCCCAAAAATGTTGTATGCAAAGAAATTTTTGGCATTTAGATATTAGGTATATATCGTGTAGTATAAATCATAATCATGTTATGTTTTTTCATTAAAAATAAAAAAAACACATTAAATTCTATTTAATTATTTACTTTATTCATTTATTTTTAGCTACTTCGCAAGTGTTTTAGCCTGTTTCAGCAGGCTTTTCAACTAATACTCTCATAAAGTCTTAAAATAGTTATAGTTTTATCATTCTAAGACAAACTCATATTGAATTACTATACGGAAACACTGTAACTTCCTCTTTAATTATCTGCATCATCCCTGCAGGCTAGTACTTGATGTTAAAGAAAAAATCCTCGCAGTGAGAGCGATCGTAAGATCACTTAGGAAAGAAGAAGCAAATTATCGATGAATTAAGAAGCGTGCCCAAACTTTTTTTCGGAATTTCAACTTATCTTTCTTGCTCTGCCCTTCAGGTTTGTCCCAATCCGATCCGAATCCCTTTTCATCCACAGATACACTCAAATTCTCCCCTCCAAACCCAGATCACACTCTCATCCCCCATCACCTCACCATTCCTGCATCTGCAGCTTGCCTTGCAAGTCATCCCACCGCACGGGAGACCGACCGACCGCGCGGTCACGGGGTGGTCCGATTCGGACGGACACACACCGGTTTTGCGTGGTAGCCCCACGGGAGTGTTTCCAGGCACAAGAGGGGGGGGGGCGAAGGGGGGATGCCGGAACCCCCGTCGCGAGAGGCGACGCGATGCACACAAGAGAGAGAGAGAGAGTGAGGGGGGCCCCAGGAAAAGAAAGAAGGACCTCCGCTGGTTTTAATTGAATCGGGTCGGCGCGATAAAGGGAAGTAAAGGGAGACTCTCCCGTATGTCGACAATAGGAACAACGGACAACAACGGAAACTTCGGAAAATTTGGTCATTTTCTCACCCCGTCGAGAAAAAGCAAGTCTGGGAGCCGATCTGTCCGGTCCCTGAAAAGGAACGCTTTATAACACTTGACGATGCGTCGGTCATCATGCAAGATAATGCCGCGAGGAAGTGCAGCGGCGACTCATTGTGCTCAGTAACGCGCACGTGGAGGTTGGCCGAAAGGAAAAAAGAAAGACGGGAGATGTAACGAAAAATTAAACCCTCCTCCCTGGGTCCAGGCACTCAAACCACCCGTTTGGATTTCCAGTTTCGACGCGAGAAAACTAAAGCATTTCAATATAGCGTGTATGGAGTAGTTGCTAACACCTCATGGATAATATGAAACGCTTTTGAGATGAAGACCGATTTTGTCAAGAGTAAAGTTTTCGTTTTACTTATTGTTAGACAGAGTTGATTCCTAAATAAGCTTTAAATGAAAAAGATTTTATTTTCTACCCTTCAGACCAGAATTTGCCTGCTGCAACGCCAGCGAAAAAATCGTCAAATAAGATGATAACACGCGTAAGGCATCCAGGAAATCCTACTGCTTTAATTACACCACTCCACAGAGGCCTCCATATACATATATGTTGCTAAGAGTTATATTTTCGGTTTACCCAGGTGAAGATGATACCTAAATGAACTAAAAATATATTTGATAAATATATTTGAGATACTTACCAGTGTTGTAAAAAATTACGTTTTCTTTTTATTCAGGCATAGTTTGTTCGTATTCGCTTAAAATGAAATAAAATTCATTTTCCACTGCAGGTGTAATGTAATTGCAGTGTTTTGACACGAACATGAAGTTCCTCTATGTACTGAAGTAGGTGGGTGACAGACGGAGAGCCCTCAACTTTAACTCATAGACAATTTAAATCAATAGAGAGCTTAGTGTACTAGTGAATTTATTGAGAATAAACCCTAATAGTTAAATGAAAAAGGAGATGAACTTCACCGCTAGCAGTGAAAGTTAATGAAATGTTTCACCTCAGTGTATTTCACTGGTTATTAGGATGTATAACTAGTAACTGAGAGAATAGATTAAAAGGTGAATCCTTAAAATCGGAAATAGTTTTGTTTGATGAGGTAATCATGAGGAATAATTGCGTTGCAGGTGAAAATCTTGACTAGTTAACAAAGGCATTAACTTTGCGTAGTTATTGCAAAGGATGGTATGATAGGTGAAAATGAAAGAAGTTGCTTCATGTTGACTGAAGTTATTAAGCAATCACAAACAAAGAATCGTTTTAGACGGTATAACCTTTAAAGAAGTTAAATTCACACGGGAAGTCCCTCAGGGGAGTACGGTAGGTCCACTTTTGTTCCTCATACATATAATCGGCATTAACGCTGAGGTTGACAGTATGCTTCGACTTTGAGCCGATTATGAAGTTATTTAGAAGAAATCATTACAACAGAAACACTTTGTAAAAATTTCCACACCAATTTTTACTAAGCGTTTCTGTTATAATGCAGTCTGTGAAAGATTTCCACAAACTTTCGCCGGATACTTTAAAATCTGCTTCAGAAGAAAATTCAAAGCTATAAGGAACTGACAAAAATAGGCTTCATAGCAGAAAAACAAGTGTGACACATGGCACTCAGAATTCGATTTGAGAAAAGGCATTGAAATGAGTTAAGCATATTTTATGAACAGTGAAATTGGGCGATTATATCATTACCACGTAAAAATTTCCGGAAAGACAATGCTAAGCAGATAGCTATAAAATGTCTTCCTCAGGCTAATTGGTACCGTAATAATAGGCCATTCAGACTTAATAAATAGGTAGCTTTGGTTCTATGCGCAATATAATCAGTTGATTTGCTCTATAAACCATTTGTACAGATATACTAACCTGTACCAACCTCACGTCTCGAAGATGTGTTTCACCACCGGAATTATTTTGCCTCTAAGAAGGCATATTGGGCTTCATTCAAATACACTAGCAGTTCCTGAAACTTTCAAATTATTTCATAGAATGAATATTTATGAGAAAATTCGCCTAAATATGCCTCATTCCCTTGAAGATTTTTTCGTGGTACTAAGCAGATGTAATTCCTATAGAAGATGCCTTTTACGTTAAGTAATACGCTCGCTGATTATATAGTATTGGGAGAATGGATGAACGTCTCATAAAGGGAAAATAATGCGGTGAAAGAGTAAATTGTGTGTGACATGGGTACTCGGAAAAATTTCAGGGAGAACAGATTGAAGGGAATTCCAAAAGAAAGATAATTAGAACAGGAGAGAACATGCCTATGAAGTAACACATGAATGTGTGAGATGGGAAAAAAGTAAGCTCCAAAACAAGTTCGGGAGATAAGGATATAGAGGATGAAGTAGAAAGGAATATTTTAGTAAAACAGGGCCAGTTTCCTTGCTCATAGTTAACACTTTTAAGCCCATTCTCAAGTGGAGCATAGGCTGCATGATTACATCCGAAATCTTAAGCCCGGGCTACACTCTGGCCCTAACGTTTAAACCTATGCATTTTTACATGCTTATTTCTGTCATGCTTGGACTACCAAGGCCATGTATGTACCTTGATCTAACAATTAGTTATTTTTTTGGAATGGTACCAACACCTTCACCCAAACAGTAGTGCCTTTTGATGATTAGCGTGTGAAAATTTGTTAGCACCCTAAAATGCATGGGTTTTTAGATCCAAACAGCAACGGAACTAAAGAACTTCAAAGTTTTAATGATTCCGCAATATATCTCAGCCCTCCCCGAAATCGCTCGGTGAATAGAGAGCACAGCGGAATCAAGTATTTATTTTCATGGAGAAAACTATAACAAGTAATTGGGGATAATATGATGGAATATCACCCTTCACTCTGTCAATAAAACTACTCTGCACCGTAAAGACAGAAATGTGGCATGATATCAAGAAGATTTGGGGATAATGAGAAACAAGTCGTGGAAAAAGAACAAACTTTGCAAATTTTACTATTTAGTTTTTTTATTCACGACCCGGGTTTCGACAGTTTATGTCATCTAAATCCATCTTTATTCTTCTTCTTTCCATCATGGAAAAAATTTCACAAAATTACCCCTAACATCGTTCGTTTTGAGAAAAACGTCATTATAGGAGAGCAGATGTTGATGCGGCAATAGTTGCAACCTATGTAAAAGATGCCGAGGGATTCAAGCGTCATATTGGGTAGTTATTGACTACATTAAGTGTGAAAAATAAATACTGAAAACGATATTTTATCTACGAGCAAAGGACATGGGTAGGGTACCTACTCTTGGTCAATATCCAAACTGAAGGATCAATCTCAGAATATAGCCCTTTATCATGAAATGAGTGCATTTTCCATTTATTTGTTCTCAAAGGACCCCGAAAATAGCACGTATGGCGTTTTACATTGGGTATCATTAACAAACAAAAAAGGACTGACATACAAGATATACCCTAGATAATAGACCATGCCCTAGGCGGGGAAAAATCCACTCTAGTGGGACTCGAACCCTTGATCATTGGTCGTCAGCAGACGAAGACTTAATTCCGCCGCCACCGAAGCTAGCATTTTTTTTTAATTTTCCTTCGTGAGAATTCCACAAAATTATAAGGTAAAACTGGTAATATCATTGCGCTATGGTATGAAAATCTAAAAAAAAATGGGACGGACACACAAAAATTATGTATCGGAGTGTTATTTGAGGAAAACATTGAAATGATTAACTTTTTAGCGTGCTAATTGCGTTTCCCAAGCTAACGCGCAATTCTAAGCGCCCTGATAACGAGAAATTCCACCATTTACGGTTGATTCGCGAAGCAGGAAAATTACACCACATAACAATGTAATAAGAGCGTAATGCCTCCCTCGTTATCTCTTCGGAAATCATCCAAAAGGAAAGCACAAGTCGACAACCGGCATACACTCATACGAATCACTCTCACAGTGTGAAAGAACCATTTCTGTGGGAGAATAAAGAAAGAGAAGAAGTATGACGAAGAAGGAGATAAAGGGAAGACGGAGAAAGAAGTTTGTAGAGTTCTTAGACGAGAGTGGTGGCGACCATTGGATTGGGGTAGGGTAATATAGTTGGTTGCTGGAGGAGAGATTGCAGGTAATCGAAGGGGGTGGGTCAATATGTAGTGGATAATGTGGAAGGAGGGCGGAATCCGGGGGGTAGATAGCGCAATGCTTTTTCTCTCTAACCCTCCTCCCAGTCCCTCTACTCCCTCCTTCCACATGCACAATCCCCCTACCGGTTCTCCTGGCGTTTCAAAGGGCAGAGAGATATAATGGTCATAAAAATGAGATCGCCCAGCGATTGCTTTCTTGGACTCCTCCTTGGCCATCCGTCTTGATCAGCCAATCAGAGACGGCGGCGAGTACGTCCTCCTCCCCCTCCCGCCATACAACTCCCCACTCCTTCCCGCCTCGATTTTATAACCCCCAACCCACCTTTTAAAACTCCTCCACCCCACCCCCCATGAAATGGTCCTTCCTTCTTCCAAGAGTCGGAGCGACCGACTAGCTAACCAACCAACCAGTTCCTAACTCCTCGGCAGCACCGTCTTTTCGCGGCCGTGGCAGCTACCACCTCCCATTTCCTTTGTGGTGGACTTGTGTGTATGTGTGTGCATGTATATAAGGTGGAAGACCAGCCATTCCCCCCCCTCTCCCCAATCACCCCACTAAGCCTCCTCACACCACCTCCTCTCTCTCCCTCCTCCGGCCGGCCTCCTCTCTCCATGAATCGGACTTCGCAAAAGGGCGTTAATAAAATGGAAATATAATACCTGTGAATTATGTTGAAGCCATTCCGGGCACAATGTTTATTGCCCCTTCCACCTCTCCTTATGAAGAGGCTGAGGGGGAAGGGTGGGGGAGGGGAGGAAAGAATACGAAGGAGGAGTTGAAGGAAGAGGCCAGCTCTCGCTTTTTTCTCCTTCTCCTGTTTTTTTATTATACTCTCTCTCTCCCTCTCTCTCTATCTCCATCGTTCGTCACCCCATCTGTTGCTGGACCAAGTTTTCTCTCCCCAAATCTTTCTCTATAAGGGCAACACTTCTCTTCACACCCTCGCACTCTCTTCCCCGCTCATTCCAGCGATGGCTTGGTAGACTTTCGAGCCGTGTTGGCTATAGCGAGGGGCATTACGTCTACATATTACCCTGCGAGCCGCCACAGGGGCGAATTTCAGGTGGTGCTCGAATACAATCCATGGAAAAGGGAGGAAATAGGGAAGAGGAATTTGAAGAGGGAAAGGATAATAGTGAACGTATGTTTAAGTTTTTCTAGACCCGGTTTTTAATCTCTGGATAACGTTAACCATCAGATTTCGTAGCTTCTTCATTGTTGTGATGTTTACCCTAATGCCAATAACAGGAATTTACAACGTTCTTCAATATCCGGGTCCCGGGTGCCCACCCGCAGATTCCTAATATAATCAATACTTTTTATCTAGGATACCTCATTTCATTTACTTTATACGCATCATCTGGTACCTCAATAAGGTGCCAACACATTTTAATCGATTATATTGGCCATTTGAGCTTAATGAAAAAAAGCTTTGAATATCTCCACTAACTGCGCAATGTATGCAACTCATGTGTTCTTATAGGTTCAAGCGGCTATGCAACAGTCGAAACCGGATGAAAAATTAACGAACATATATACATTGTAGCTTAGAAGGAGGAGCATTATACTAGTATTTATATGGCATTGTAAATTACTTTTTAATTGATATTTTCAGTAAATGAAATGATCCGGTCTTTCGGGTTTTCTACCGCGAGCTTCGGACAACCCGAAAGACCGGATCTTTACAAAGAAATACTCCGCGGAAGCCTTAACAAGGATTTCAGTAAATCCAATGTTTCATTAGGTGGAAACACAGTTATGGAGAATAGCGGCATATATTCTGCTACAAGATTTTATTCGTCCGAAGGGAAGACAGCAAACATGGAGATATTTAGATTTTAAAAAGGTTAAGTCGTGACAATCAGGGAGGTCTTTGAAAAAATTTCCTGAAACAAAAAAAAATGGTTAAGAAAAAGCTCAGTTCGTGCAGGAGCTAATAGCCGAGTTAATACCCATTAACTCGGTGGGAATCCCGAGATACGTTCTGCACATCATTCGCCGGAAAAGCACCAGATCTTACTAAGCTCAGTTCGGCTTCCGGGTACCCGGTTATATAAAAATTTGTAACGAAAGAGATGACGGAGAATTCCTATTTTGCAGATGATCTAGGTATAAGTCAGTAACCTGGCGAGAGCCCAGTCAAGAAAATGCATACCTAAGTTGGATAACAGAACAAAAATATGTTTAACCATAGATCATAAAACCGAGTCTTAGTGCAATGATCTTTTTTGCTGTAGTAACTACCGGTAACGCTGGAGGAAGTAATTTTTGTGCCTATCAGCTCGGCAGTGTTTTCTCTTATTTTTTCACTGTCATCAGCTACAGAAATATTGTGATAGGGTAAAACAATATCCTTCGGGACACAATACCTGAAACACAATATATCTGAATATTTCGAGTAGTCATAGCGTCTAGCCCCTGAATCTCTAACGTCTCCATAACTAGTCCTTCCATCAACTGTGTTATACTCTTTGGTTGCTTGCAGCAGTTTATTTTAACGAAGCGAACTGTTTTCCATTTTATTTTAATTACTTAGTGTTTTATGACATTCTTCAGAACACTACTAGTCGTGAAGGGCGCTGGCATGCTTCCCACTTCTGGCAAACACTATGTTGCACCTTCACGCGATCGTTGTTTCTTAGTTTTTGCATCCGGTACATTACCCCCTCACCCGCGGGAAAATACCAGACAGCAACTTAATACGGCGTCTGCGTCTATATAAGCTGACATTTACTCCGAGAAAAAGTCTCCCTCATTCAATATAAGGAAGCTTCTGAGATTGTACAAGCTCTACGACGCGTTTTTTTCAACCTTTCATGAATTCATTTCCGGGTGAAACATCTGTTTTATTAACCATAGGCAATTTGTTTCTATTACCTATTGCTTCCCACTTACATCAAGAAAATACTTAAATGTTGTAAAAACATGTCTTTATATTTTTACGAGAAAAAACATTATGTTTTCCCTTGAATTCCGATGTATTTTGCTTTACCAATCACGCAAGGAGTTACGATAATAACTTTGGCTTGAACAGAGGAACGTTTATATTGCCTGCTGCGTTTCCGCTGCCTGTAGTCCTGCTTGTGTGCTTAGATGGAGAGCGAGCAGGAATAGATTGGTAGGTGGAATTTTGATACTGTATTCATCAACAGAAATGATAAAGATAGTAGTGTAACCGTTTGGGTGTAAGGAGCCAAAGAAAAGTTATACACCAAGGGGCTGAAATTCGCTATGAAAAAAATCATTTGACTTCACCGGGATCAAATGATTTTTTCATAGAGAATTTCGTCCCCATGATGTCTTTGCACCCATGCACGTGACTGTAAGTCATATCATTTATTTCAGTGTAATGATTGGAATATTGTAAAAGAAAATTTACTCATCTTTTTACAGATCGTTTCTCACTAGTTGATGGATAATCTGAATCAAAGGTGAAGGTAATTAAGTCATGAAAAGAGAGTTTGAAAACGGGAAAATTATAAATGCATCGATTTTAGCACCTACAAGGTTTCTGCTCTCAAGCACCTACGAATCCAAAATCCGAGTGAATTTTTATCTCCCTCTCCTTAAATTTTCATCATGCCCTCATAAGCCACATACTCATTATGAGGTGAAAATAATAGAAAAACGTTTATATCTCGTAATATACTTTTATATAATATAATGCCATACACTATAGGTTTCACATGCTTATCCCTAAAAAAAGTTTTTGTCTTATGCAAAACAATTCCAATTCCATCAATATTATTCCATAATCGGTCATGTCATATGCCTACATGATATCATAAAAAACAACAGTGTATTTTGAGTGATGATGTTCATTAGAATCTCATTAGGTTAAATTGTTAAAAGCAACTTAAGTGCAATAGGCCGTCGTGTGCACTGGTCCTTGGAGTTGGAACCCTCAATGGCCTGCTTACAAAATAAGGGAGGAATAAATCCTTCAAATCCCCTAAATTGGCTTCATTAAAAGCTCAGATGATGGCACATGATAGCGTTTATAAGTTTTCGGCTTTTCATTTTTTTGCTCCATAAATGCGATAGCATTGTAATTATGTATAATTTTGGCGTTTGAGGAAATTAATTTGGAAGCTTGGGCTCGCTCTGCCAGTGAGCATATCCGGACACATTTCAAGCGCCATAATAGTGGTTAAAAAACAGGTATAATAACTGGAGTGAATCACGAAAAATAGCTGGCACTCGACTCAAAAGGTACGTTTAAAATTCCAAGATTATTGTAATTTCTAAGAAGGGACAAACGCAGTCACTTTTTTGTAACTTGGAGAACCGAACGTTCCCGGGAAACGTAGGGGACACAAATTTTATGTCTCATCCTCTGGTCACTCCTTTTGAGTTTCAAATGTGTGCATGTAGTATTGCTTTCATTAAATTTCAGGTACTAGCATTATATTATTTACGAAGGAATCACAAGTATGATGTTATTGCATTCGAAATACTAAATTAATTATATTAAGCATAGGAGTTTTCGAGTTAGTTCACTTTTTAAAAATATAATTTTAACAATATACATATAGCTACCCACTTTTCGAAACTGTGGGATCTCGAGGACTTTGGGTTGAGAATATCACTACAGCAAAACTCTTGATAAAATGACAACAGTCTCCCACAAATTGCTCTTCTGATCAAGTTCCAGAAATGGCAATTTAATTTTAATACCTTGATACTTGAATGGATGGATTATCTCGCAGCAATAGGCCAGAATGACCGTCAAACTTGGGCATCAAAAACTTGTGCAAGTGGAGTAATTTTGATATTTTGGGATCAAGATCACCAAGGATGGAAGAAGAGTGAGAGATATTATTTATTTTTAAGAAATTTTCGCAGGGAATTTCATCAAATGACAGTTAATAGTACACTATTCAATGAATAAAATTATGTTCGAATGAGGGAAGCCCACGCTGAAAAGACAAAAATATTACCGAACTAGAAGGAAAACTTCACACGAAAATCTCTTGAGAGTATTTAAAACCTCCTTGACCACTACGACAGATCACTCTCCACGGCCCTCTTACACCTCCGACCTCGCCACTCTGATCCCGGCACGTAATTATTATTAATTAAAAATGTCACAAGTGGGCATTGGCCCGGTGGTAACATAGATATGCATGATAACAATATCCTTCTTTGCCCTCTTTAACAGTATCCTGCAATCAAATGGCAATAACATCCTTCTTCAACCTATTCTTAAATACGTTTACGTTTTCTGGGAAGGGCTCGAGTAGCTTTGTTGGTAGATCATTCCAGTCAAGTATTGATCTATTAAGATACGAAAACTTCTTTATATTGGTCCCTTGTGATCGGCACTTTATCTTAAACTGGTGATCATTTTTTCCCACAAAGTTTGGTTTTAATATTTCTTTCCCTAGATCTTCCCATGCCCTTTCCCCGCTAACTATTCTGTACATCCCACATTGTCTGCTCCTCTTCCTCCTATGCTTTAAGCTATCCCATCCTAGTCCGGTCATCATTTTCGTAACACTTTCCGTTTTCTTGTATTTTCCTAGCACGTACCTGGCTGCTTTTCTTGGCACTTTCTCCAATTGTGTTACCTGTCTTTTCTTGTGTGGGTCCCATACAAGAGAAGCGTACTCTAGGATAATGCGAACCAGGGTTTTATAGGCCATATCTTTTGTAGTCTTGCTGCTCCCTTAGAGGTTTCTCATCACCCAATGCAGTGTTTTAAACGCCTTTTTGGCAATGTACTTCACATTTAAATTCCAGTCTAAACTTTTTGTCAAATAGACACCTAAATATTTACAGCTATCGGATTTTGGAATTGCATCACCAGAGAACTCGTATATCCTACTTGCGGTATTAATTTTGTTAATAAAGTTGATATACTTGCACTTTTGTACATTTATATCCATCCCATTTAAAGATACCCAACTTTCTTATTTGTTTACATCGTCCTGAAGGGCTTTATGGTCACTCGGATTTTCTATTTTTCGACATATAACGCAGTCATCCGCAAAATTTCTTATACTGGAGTTAATTTTTTTCTGGAAGGTCATTTAGGTAAATTAAAAACAATTACGGTCCAAGGATGCTTCCTTGAGGGGCACCCGATGTTACCTTTATTACTTCTGAGCATTCTTCACATACTTTAACCCATTGGGTCCTACCTTTAAGAAAATCATTAATCCACAAGATAACTCTTCCATCTACCTGCAATGGCAGTTGCTTCATTTTTTTGATAAGCCGTTCATGATCCACTCTGTCAAATTCTTTGGAAAGGTCGACTATAATCGCATCTAGTTCTAATCCCTCATCTATGGAGTCAGCAATTTCTTGGCAAAACCCTAGCAACTGAGTTTCAGTTGAGTGGCCCTTTCTAAATCCATGCTGACGATTAAACAACCAATTTTCACTCTCCCATAAATCACAAAGGTAATTGGCCACTATCTTTTCTAACAACTTACAGACTACGGAGGTCAAGCTTACTGGTCTATAATTTTCAACAAGGACTTTATCTCCCCCTTTAAAGATTGGAATTACTCGGGCTTTCTTCCAGTCACTAGGTAAGACACTGTTATTTATGGTGACATTGAATAAATGGTAAATATATTTCTAAACAGTAATACCACCCATCCTTAGCAATTATGAGCAGAATAACTTATGCTATGGAGTCATTCTACCAGAAGAGGAGTGTGCTAACAGCTAATAACACAAACCAGGAAGTAACAAACCACTTCGATAAAACATATCTTTGGACCATGCTCTTATTATACTGTGAAGCCTGGTCAACTACAGCAGCAGGTTAAAAGTGAATAAAAAGCAAAGGAGATGTGGTGTTATCGAGGAATGATGAAGATCAAATTAACGGAGAGTAACCAACAAAGAAGTCTTACGAAAAGTTGGGGAGAAAAACTCAAAGAAGACGAAGAGACACAGAAGGAGGAATGAATTGGAAAAATTGCAGAGGATGGCCAAATGGAATACATCCGGAAAATTATGATAGACATAGAAGGGTAGAATTATGTAGGAATGATGTTGGCTGGAAGGAGAAAAGTGAAGACCTGCAGCAAACCTATCTCCGCATTGATGACCACTGATGATGATTTTATGCACTGTCCACGTTGAGAGCAATCTAAACGCAATGATATCTCCGAAAATATTTTCAATCCTATCAACGTTGGTGCATATGATTATGCACGTGGAATCTTGCCGGAAAATATTAAATTTTGCAATAAAGTACCACGAGGTTATATTCATTCACTCACGTATTTTATGACATAATGCTCAAAATGCACTAACAGAAGAGTTTCGTGCTCACTGATATTTTCCGGATTCATATAAAAATCCCCCTCTGAGTGTGCAAGGTTCGACGCCTTACTTTACCACTATTTTCCAAAGGATTGCTTCCATTCATTTCTGATACATGCTATAGTGCTACAACAGCAACACTAAAGTAAAAACAAAATTAAGAAGCAACCCAATTGACACGCAAAAGGTTACCTAAAGCAAGATTATTTAAAGGTCAATGCAAAGAGCTCATGAGAGAATCGTTAATTTGATCTCGTCAAAAGTTATCTACTGATAAATTTATTTTTCTAATCATAAGGAAACTAAAATAATGGTATTTCCTAGGGCAAAGAAAGAAAGAATGACAATTAAAGTAGAGGAAGACAAAAACTAGTGCCGGTAGAACAATTTAATTAACTGGGTAGTACGTTGGTGGAAAGTTAGCATAATAGTAAAACTATTGGCTAATAGCGTTAGGAAAGGAGAGGTTCACTAAGAGGAGAAAATTAATGACGAGGACTTTGTGTTATACTACAAAGAAAAGACTGTCAAAGATTTTAATAGGGAGTGTAGCGTTCTATGAAGCATAAAAAACGACTGCGAGGGAATTGGATGAGTATAGGTTGCCGGCGTTTGAGATGTGGGTGTGGACAGTAATGGAGAAAAAGAGTTGAACGCAAAGGGAGACGAAGGAGGAAGTACTCGGTATTGAAGAGGAGGAGGAGAGGAAAATGCTGGAGAAAATTAGAATAAGAGTGTGTCCAAGTTTGGAACAGGTAACGAGAAGCAAAGGGTTGCTGAAGGCCATGATAGAGGCGAGAATGTTGGGTAAGCGGGGAAGGTAAAGAAAGGGAATAGACTGTATGCAAGAGATGAAGAGAGGTAGGACGTATGTCGTGCTGAAAAATAAAATAGAGAAAAGATACAAGGATGCAAAGTTTTAAAACGTAAGTATAGGTATTGCGCTTTCCATCTAAAGCTACATTTACCGTTAGGTCACCACAGTTTATAAATGGCCACATGAGAGTCGGCTGCTGACAATAGCCTCCTTCCATCTCTTCCGTTCTCGGCTCCCAAACAGATTTCACGGCCTAAGCGCATTTACAGTCCATCCCATCTGTCAGCTGCACTGGACAGAGGGTAGTGAAATCTATCCATTATCACTCAAGTGGAAATGAGAACACATTTAACCTTCAAACAAATTAATTCATTGAACGGCAAAATGCGTTTCGGTGCGTTGCGTCACGGCGACTCGCACCTGATGACGAGCATTATCAGGAAACCCACATCTGTATGATTGAGACCGGAAAACACTACGTTATGCACGACACATTGAGTAACTCAGAGTATCAATGTTTCGAAACAAAGCCCTGCTATTTAATGTGCTTGATTCAAATGATGTTGATATCACATTTAGTATAAAAGTACTGACATCACACAGCTCCCAAAGTAGTTGATCAGGCAGCGTAATAAACCATTAGAGTATTGCAGGGCGTCGACGATGAATTTTTTAAAGAGCTTCATGAATCTCAATAAGCATCGCTCCTAGTAACAATACTCCCTCAAGTTGAAGTATCATTCAGAGGTAGTAGACAAAATATACTTCACCTCCTAAATTCTGAGGAATCATATTTAATAGAGCCATTTGTCGGCAAAGAAACTTTTCGGAAAACTCATCACGATGACAAAATGGATGTTTTGTCCCGAGATCAATCAGGAATAACGTTCTAAGGATGTTCGATCACGAGGATATAAGCCGCCTCTAATTTAGCTATGCACGTACTCACCTTTGATAATGATGTGAAACCATCGAAACCGGTCAGATCAGCAAAATAAAAAAATATTTTATTCGTGATAACATATATAGTACCTGCGTTCTTCATTTTTTTCATGCAATTGAATCATCCACATACTCTGGTAGAAATATAACTAGAAAAAAGAACGAATAGGTACCTATCAGAATAGAGTAATCATATTACTCTGTGCGATCATTTATGATAGAAGATCCCGCGGGTTATTCGACGCATAAAATAGGCAACATAATATAGAAGAACGTAGGTATCACATATGATAACACAGGACTGAAGAGGTCAATCAATATAGCATATGACAAAGTGAAAATATGTCACAGGCGTAGGAAAATTCATCAACTATTGTTGATAACTTTAAAATACCTAAAAATACCACTGAATAATTTGTTCCATCTCCGATTCCGTTGCTCAGGTCAGCATTATGTGACGTTTCTTCCCCGTTCCAGGAATCCCCGTCATTGGAACCGATATATGATTGCGTAATCTCCGTGATGAACTTTTTTAGGGATTACCGTCAGGTTAGTATCTTCAATTTGACCTAGGAGCGCAGATGCATCTTTCTAACTATATTCTGCTTTGTGCGTGAGTGGTGTGAGTCTATATTATGTATTTTTTACCAGAGAACACCGTTAAGGGTTGAATTTTTAATTTCTTTCACTTTAAGCCTCATTTTGCAAAAATTGACATTTTTGACTTGCACCAATCTTGCTCTCTACGGCACATACGTTAGTGTCATACAGAAATTACGACCCTAATGAAGAACGTAACATGGTGAGAAACCAGAGAAGAGTTCATTACAACCTTTGGGCTGATCACTTCAAATGATCAACCACATGGGCTTCGTTGGAACGATGACTATCACAGCGTTCCGTTGTCACTGGTTTCTAGAGGTTCAGCCTCTGCCTCCTGTAACTAGGAAGAAAAGATGTCAACGAAACGCTGACCTATGCAGCAGAATCGGAAGATGGAACCATATACTCACTATCAGTGGTATTAGTTGGTATTTTTTTACTTCGTCAACCGCACTTCGAGAACGCAGTGGGAGCTAATTAGTAAAATTCGCGAGAGAAGCATCGAAACTTTCCTCATGTATGCTGATTTAATAGGTGAGTAGGCCACTTAAAACCAAGCTCAAACAAAGCAAATAAGTATTGCATGTCAGATTCTCAGTTCCTTTACTTTGTCTCTCAAATATTTCCTGAGAAGCACTGATCAAAGATTATTACTGCAAGGATTCTGGTATCTCACCGCGACAGTTCAAATTAGTTCAATCCGGAATTTGACGCAGTAGCGATCGCTCCGCAGCCTAAAGTTCTACCCACTACCACGCAGCTTAAATCTGTTCCTAATCTTTTCCTAATATATGCAAATAATGTATGTAATGGAAAGTTAATGGAAAGCTTACCTAGCTTGCTGATGACGCTGCATTTGTACTCTGCCAATAGCATGTATGTTTTACATGTGCATATGCAAAGTGATTTGGACAGTCTTAAAAATTGGTTTTCTATTAATTCTATGGCGCTGAGCAGCAAAACAAAATATATACTGTTTGATCTAAAAACTGTTACTGCATAATACAACAGTTTGATAAATTTCTGATGCATGAAATGTATGAATGACAATGTCTTGTCCTGTAATAAATGTATTTCAATTGAAAGAGTTAAACATATTTGGTAACGGGTAATCTACATTGATCAATGATGTAATTGGAAACAGAATATTAGTAAACTAAGATCAGAGTTAATTTCTGCAATTAGAAAAAATTACCTGTTATGATATATTTGCCCCGCGTCTGTTCTCAGAATGGTATACTATAATGCTTTAGTAAATTCAAGATTAGAATACGGAATTTCGTGCTGGGGGGGAGCATACATAACCAATATGCAACCTCTGCTGGTAACTCAGAAAAAGGTAAAAAGGGTAATGCTACGGGAACCAAATACAACGCATTTCTTTCCTCTTTTCAAGAAAGTGAATATTTTACCTTTTAGGCAATTTTTTGTAAATTTTTATCGTTACCGAGGATCTATCAATTTTATTTATTAAAAGGGGGGAAATTGTATCTAAGGTAAGTGTCAATTATCTTTTGTTTTTTATTATTTTTTATTGCTATGAAAACTTTGCTAAGTTTATTTATGTATGTTTCTTTGTTTTGTTTGAACAAATGAACTATACGTGCATAAAAGACAATTTTCATGCAAAATATGTGGCAACAAAAAGTCATATTTTAAAAAATATTCTTGCTTTTGTAGTTGAACGAGTCGGTAACCCCAAAAATTAGTTTCTCCAAAGGGGTACCTTAATGCACAACTGATAGGACAATTTATTTTGTTGATAAATGTAGAAGATGTCAAGGAATAAATTCTTTATTATTATTATTATTATTAAAAAATGGTTAATAGAAATCTACCCAGTTTGCATTAAATGCTGATTCGATGATGCCTGGAGACCCTTCACTCCAATTTGTACCCTGAGTCCTCTCCGTAGCCAAGCGCTCAGACAACTTGGCGACTACGCCACCGCAAAACAAATACAGGGTGCGCATATGAACGCGTAACTATCTATTAACATTTTAAAGTGAGGCAATTCGTTGGAACCAAAACGCCAAAATTGATTTCCACCGACTACAACTTCGAGCACCGTACAAAAACATCACATTGGCATTATCGTCAGAGGAGTTTCAGCACCTGTACCCAGAACAAATCTGACAAAACCAGTGGGACGGCAACGGCATTATTCTTTTTAAAGTTTAGTGCCAAACTCCCCCAATAGATAAAATTGAGGGTCCGAGGAGTTCTTAAATAAAAATGATAGTTCACCACCGGCGTAACGTGCTTTTTTTATCACCGGCGTTCGTTTATTTTTTATGTAACCACATTTTGCGGTTTATGTTGACAATAGAGTCATCATAAACACTGCGTTTTGATAACAATAGATATTGGTCTTTTCGTCTCCCATCTCGGCTTGCATTGTGCTGCCCCCACAACCTCACCGGACAACGGCTTCATTGAATGCCGGAGCTAATAATAGTTGCGTCGACTTCCCTCGCCTTTCACCCGAAAAGCCATCAAGCAGAAAGGAGCCGAAGAAGAGGAAAGAAGTATGGGGTGGGGAGGAGGGAGAGAAATGTGTGACGCCTACCTTTCAGAGAAATCTCGCACAGTAAGCAGGCCGCGGCAGCAGCCATTACCAGTCATGTTTCCCTTCTCTCCCTGGAGCTTTTTGAGGAATGAGATAGCACCTTGGGAATACTGCCCCGTTGATGGACATAAAAGCGCACATTAAAATTCCTCCTCTAATAAAAGAACCGAGGGGATATATAGATGAGAGCCTTTTCTGCCTTCTTCCCACACCACATGACTCCAACAGCAAAAGCGACCCACGCCATTCCCCCCCCCCCTTGCCTTCCCATTCCACTCTTATCCAACACCTCCCTCACACCCAAATCATCCCCTCAAACCCCACCTCACTACCAAGCCGCCCTTTCTGCACCGGCCGCTATAGTCTTTCCTCTACATCAAAGCAGCCCTCTTGGTTCAGTTCCTTGGCGAGGCAACTGACTACATCGATCCCACTTGTTTCAGCGCGATACGGAGGATACCTACAATTTTAACCTCGCACTGCATGTCTAGAACTGACATAAGCGGCAAAATAAGAGAAATAAGTATACTGCGCTACCTACCTAAGTACCTACCTAACTGTACCTACACTAAGTACGACAATTTCCTCTTCTCATGAACCATTAATGACTGCAATAAAATCAGCGAGGCGTATTCGTCAAGGCACATGTTTCGAGGCTCCTAAAAGCCCTGTGAAGGATCCCATTGTAGGGTTGAGTGTATATGTCCTATGGTTGGTCACCGGCGAGGAATTTATTTTCCCGTAAACCAGTACGGCTACGCCAAACGGAATTACTTTTATTTTCTGGCATGTGCCAGTTATAACGCGGTTGTGCTCTAGCTATAGTATAGGGGTATTTTTTCCTTGGTGTGCATCATTTTTCGTTATTTCCCTTACCTAATTCCCTTTCCTCACTTCTTGCCTGGTATCCCATCATCCACCAATGCGGTAGCTCGTAGTGTAGAATGTGGCTATAGATTAGGAGGCAAACCCGGCTGTCCACATCCTTTGTGAGCTGCCAGCGATATAATTTCGATGTGATCACTGAGGTTGTCACCCTCGGTATGAAGAATTTAGAAGGTAAGCTCATCCAAATACAAGTAAATTTAGTTTTTGCAACTATTAGTTTCAAAATTACCAATACCAGTGTCAATGAACAGGAAAAAGTGGCAGTGCCTTAGATTTTAGGGAAGGAGTAATGGGGTCAACGGCCTGCCAAGATGGAAACACCAGTTCCCGATCAGTCACCGAAGTTAAGCATCGTTGTGCTCGGCTCGAGTTTGGAGGGGTGTTCCTCCGATTCGTCCGAGTGCTGTTGCCCCTGTCTGCACGTGGCAGACAGTAAGTACGAAATGACCTTAGCCGTCGGAGCACGTTAAACAAATATATTACTGTACAAAAATACTACTACACTAGGAGTAATGTGAATACCAAAATTTTCACAAACATTCATATAGAAGTAAGCTCAGCTGATCTACAATGCCAAAATACCTAATGTCGCTGTTCCATTTCCAGATTGGTCGTTGAATTCTACCTGAGCGAAAAATGAATGCTCGAGCTCTAATTTACTGTGCCGATTTTCTATAGATATTAGACTCAAGGAAAGGCAGCCGTTAGCAAGATGAAGGAACTGGAATCACATAAGAACATCAAGACGGAAATCGGAAATAGATTTTCAAAATGCTTCGTATGGAGCATTTTGTTGCTAGGAGGATACTTTAAAGTGAACGGAAGAAGAGAGAGAATACTTGAAAGGCTTAGAAACATGGCTGTGGCGAATAATGGAAGAGATCGGATGGGGAGAAAAAATTAAGAATGAGGAAGCGACAAGGAGGATTGGAGAAGATAGAAGAATTCTGAGAGAGATAAAAAAAGAGGAAGGATTGGACATATTTTGAGGAGGAATGGTTTACAGAACTTAGTAATAGAAGGGAAATTATAAGAAAAAATAGGAAGAGGAAAGAGGAAGTTCGGAATGCTGATGGATAGGAAGGAAGGAATTATGTGGAGATGAAATGAGAGGCCCAAGATAGATTGTTGTGGAGGCGTTACATAATTTGAAACCTGTCTGAGGACAGAATCACTGTTAATGAAGATGAAACTCATTTAAAGCGGATGCCACGTATCGAAATTTGTTTCTTATTCTCTTCCTTGTGAATATAAGAGTATTTTATAAGTTTTATATAGCAGAAATATAATCAGGTGCAAATATTTAAGAATTTAAAAGCATGATTTCAGGAGTAGTCATGATACATGTTAAACTTTTTCCAAACTGTCATGCCAGGTTCACTAATAGCAAGTTGTCATACGTTTATTTATGTAACTTTGTGTAGGTAGGATTATATTTATTTGCAAAATCATAATGGAATTCAAACAATAACGTCATGATTTCTTCATAGAAATGTAAGCATTAGACAGTTCATACATATAACGCGTTAGAGTCACTGAAATATCCAGTGATTCACAATACCTAACCATTTAAGGAAATATCAGAAAAAAATGCGAGTCGAAGCATAACTTTTACGCCCAAACTCATAACACTAAAAGTCATGATTACCACGTACATGCCTGCGGGACTATTGTGTTGGCAGCCCCGAATTGTGTTCTCGGCGTATCAAAATAACATGTCAGTCGATGTCTTTCGGATCATGCTAAGAAACATTTCGCACCTGTTTCACTAGAAGTACATTTATTGCTTCGCAAAAGCTTGCGAAATTTGGGGTCGATGGAGATACACCTGAAAAGGAATGGTTTGGAAAAACTGGAATGAAAGGTGACGTAATTTTTCAGTGCTCCTGTAATGAAAGGATTTGCTCTTTTGATTTGTGATTGCCCGTGGAAAAAATTTGCAATGTAATGCTCCAATAATCTTGATTTGATAACATTATGCACCTCACGTTGGCTTTGGAAATTAACGTTAAAATCCCAGCAGTCCTCATGTCGACTTGCGGATTGGAAAAAATTATCCATAGGATGAAGATAATGTAAATCAAACCTTAATGCCACATTTAACGGAGCCATTTGAAGTGAGAAAACCTCTATACAGCTTATTTTATCATCGCATGGGCATCGCGGTGTACGAACTTAAGGCGTTCTTGACCGTGATTAGTATCTTAAAAAGTTCGTATCTCGAAACTTAGTTTTCCATTTAACTTATGAGAAATCAATTCGTTCACAGAATAAGAAATTTTGATAAAAATTAAAAATGCATTTATGCAGCTGGAAGTGCACGCCTTTGAGTAAAGTTTTCCATTGCTAAATACAGATTCAAATGTGGTGTGATGAAACCGTTCCATAATTATAGTAGCAAAACACGCAGTTTTCCACCAGTTACCTAGTGGAAAACTGCGTGTTTGGTCTCTGTAATTTTTTTACATTACTGTTAGCATTAAGTAATGAGTGATAGGCTGCTTTATAAAAAGCATCACAGTTCCTATTTAGAACATTAGTTCGTTTCTAGAGGCCAAAGCGTGATAATAAATAAGTTCGTATTTCGGAAAGTTCGCATGCCGTTTCGTAAGTCGAGTCACCACTGTACAAGATATTCCAGGGTCGCATGGCACGATGGAAACGTTACTCACCCCAGTACCTACTGTTAGTGACAGTAACATGCACGTTTTGCACCGAGAGTAATTAGATTTTTTTAATTTGTCAATAGACCCTCTTGAAATCCGCAGGGAACTATGAATTTTCTGGTTACCTATCGCCCGTTTGTAAGTTGCAACATGTATAATTTTCTTTTTAGCTCTTCGCACGATCTTTCATTTTTATCTACCCCCATTCTCCAAAATGCCTCATAGCATAGACTACAAGATCCTCTAATTATGTTTTTCATCAGTCTTTGATTTTTATGAATTATATATTAATATATTTACTTTCCCTCCCTCCTATTTTCTTCCTCTCCATTGAATATATTTTCCGTATCCACATATAGAAAATATTGAAAACCCATAATGCACTCAACTACTTCCTTAAAGCTAAGGTTTTGAAAATGAGCGGCGGCATAAAAAACATAAGTTTTTTACTCCAATTTTTTCTTAATTTGGGTCCGTATTACCTCCTCAAGGTAAACAAAATTCATTCCTTTGCTTACACACGTAAGCTTTCGTGCCTTGCTCAACATGCACCTTCGCAGCACAGCCCTCTATATCGTATGACAAACTGGGACCTCGTCAGTAACCTTGACCTATAATATTTGGAGTAAAAGGAGAAAGAAGCAAGGTATGACGTTTGGGGTAGTAGATAGGGAGGTGAAACCGCAACATCATCCATTCTTTCCCCTGATGGCTGCCAAACAACGACTTTGCGACCCTTGATATAGAGCGTGAAATCATCGCGTTAAGGTGGTTGGAGTGATTTTTGTTTATGAAAAAAATTTACGAGAACTTTGCATTGGTGTCCTTATATAAGTAATATTTATAGATGAAAGTGAAAAAAACTGCATGTTACCGATATGGTTTCTTGGTACTTCAAGGCTATTTTCACACGTAGCCTTATGACGTACAGCATATATTTCGTAATTATTCTGTTACATATGCACAAATTTTCTCCTAAAAGCAAATTAATACGTTTCATATTATTGCAATGCTTGATAACAAATATCAAGTTATCATGCCGAGTAAATAAAGCGTATTGAGATATAATATTTGCTTAAATTTCGAATTCCGCGACGAAAACCCAAATCATTACAATGCTTTCATTAAGGGGAAAATTTTTAAATATAATTCTTGTATCATTTACATTACGGCATGTATGGTGATTTACACCGTATAAACAGATGTACTTAAGCGGAATGGGGTCCAAAAATCTTTTACGATTTACTTAAAAAGTTATTAAAATTTGCACTCTATGACTCGCGGTTATCGCTCCAGCCACCGGCGTTTATCGCTCCTGCCACCGATCTTAGGACGCAAGAACCCTAGGGGAGTCAATAGAAGTTCCATTCGCGGGTAGGAGGGAATTTTCGGAGGAAATAGAAGGAAAGGCATGATGGTAGCAAAACATAGTGGAAACCACCCGCACGAAGAACTGCGTCAAGGAGGGAAATCCCCTATATGTGCCCCGTTCCCACCACGCTCATCTTAAGCCGTTTAGACCTTATGCTGGTTACATTTTATAATGGACACGCAAGTTAGTGCCAACCGAGGTAAGATTTCTAACCACGGTCGGCTTACCCTTGTTGGATGTTTATGCCGCGTCTATACTGACCACTTAAGCATATATTTAAATGCACCTTTCACTTACAATTAGGTACACCGCGTAAACGCCCTCTCACCACTTGAATATCGACACCCCTTTTTAAGTGGGCTTGGATGACATCGATAGTGTTCCGTCGATGCTTGGCTGCGGTCTCGTCAACGATAGGTCGAGGAGTACCTAGATATGCCTAAAGTTACTTCTCGGGCACATAATATTTGCAAGATGCGAATTTCTTTCCAATAGCACTAGGTAGTGCTGAGGTAGATTAGTGATCTGTGCGTAGAAGTTCGCCTGCATTAAAATGCTGCATACAAGAACACCCTACGTAAGTACACCTATAGTATAGACGAGGTATTACACCGATTAAAAAGCCGCAGTAGGAACGCTATTCATATGATTCTTGTAAGTAAGAGGCGCTTTCTTATCCTAGTTTCTTGTTCTCTGGTGACCTGTCGACTGTCTCCATTCTTTTCCTCAACAACTTTCTTCGTCATATCTGTGTATATCAATCACGGTTCCCAGAAGGATTTTCGTTACACGGGTGAGAAAGTTCCCATCGGGACTCTGGTTGGTAATCCGGCATTTTCAAACCAGCGTAAGATGAACGTAGTGGAAACAAGGCATAAGGGGTCGACGAACGAACGGAGGGGAGAGGAGAGCACATGACAGGAAACATAACAACATTTTACTTGAGAGGGCGAGCATGTCGTTTCACGGCAGTGTTCACGATCCAAACAAAGCTGCATCAAAATACGCCGACAGTGTTCGCAACTCTTTGAATATGCCCATATAAACAATTTGATAATAAGCCGCAGAGAGGTAAAAAGCTGGTGAGGATAGAATATTGTGAAGTTTGCGACGCAGGGAACCCTGGTAGTAAAACGAGGTGATTACCCCCGATTAGATTCACTATGCACTATTCCACTATAGGCAATAGGCAATGCACTATTCCATTGATAATGATCTTATGCCCAACAACCATTGTGTTTTGCAAGAATCTGTCACGGCAGAATATCTACAAAGTTACAGTATTTCTACATATTTTTCATATCCAGCAAACCACCTGAAGGGTGTGCGGCAGGATGTGAGTTTTTAATCGCAAAAAAGAGCCCTACATAATATGCTAAAAGAGTTATGGGAAGTAAAGAGCGTAAGTGGATTGAGAGTAAATATTTATGATGAATATAGATATAAGAATCTCGGAAGTATATCAGTCAGTACTGGTTCATCAGCATTAAGGGACGTCATCCATCCGAACATTGGTTAGCTGCAGCTATCAACTTTGCTCACTTACCAGATGACTGCTTCAATCCTATATAATTCTTCATTTTCACGTCCTTTATAATTTTCCGTAAGAATTCAATTCTTGGTTTTCCTCAGACATTTCTTCCATTTATTCCTCCTTTCACAATAATAGAAATTAGTTATTCACAGTAGTAAATTAGTGAATACTAACAATTCTTTTTCTCTCCAACTGTTCGGAGGGTTTCTTCACTGGTGATTCTCCCTAGCCATTTCATCTGCATCATTGTTTTAAATGTCTTTTTCTCAGTAGCTCGTTCTGTCCAGGGTTCCAATACTCGTTGGCAAATAAAAAAATCTATTCAAATATCTGGACGCACTAAAGTCAATGTTTTTTTCCAGCCTCAATGGCTGCTGTAAAGAACTCTTCTTCTTTTGGCAGTCTACTTACCGAAGTTTGGGCTCATAACCAAATTGATCGTAGCCAATATGGATCCGAAAAATAATATGAACGCATTGGAAGGCCTCCTGTAATCACTGTATCGCTGTTCCAGAAATACATAAGTACTCATTTCTTGTGATTCTAACGTATGCTTCCTCGACGTTTTGGAACTTAATGCTATATGGCTTTCGGTACTTTCCTCCGTTGGTTGCTCATTTAGAACAACAGTTTTACATCCATTCCGGAACGAGTAAAAACCTGTCGTCATCAACAGGCAATCAATGCAGGAAACCACCGAAAGGCCTAAGAAATTACGTATTTCACGTGAATTCTTTGCCCTAGTGGTGTTGGTTATAGCTTGCTTCACTTACTTCTAGCATTTTCGGGAAATGCTGAATTAAAGTACCAAAAAAAATATACCTATGCTGAAACTAATCAAGATCGTAGGAGTGTGTGAGAATGGAATGGTGCCAGGGCATTAAATTACGTGACATTGGCGAATTGATATATGGAAAAGGATAAATTACTTTGCACTATTCCACTGGAGAAATATGATCTATTGAGTCGGCATGTTTCACTGCACTGCAGCATCATCAGGACTATATATTGATATATGCCAATCGAAAGGGTGGCTACGCTAATGATGAAGGTGAAGGATCCAGCATGTGAAATCATGCGATTTACTCACGCAGATGCAAGCGTTTGAAGGGGAGGCAACGCGGGGAAGGAACTTGCTGTGGGGGAGGGAAAAAGGGGTGGGTGAGAGATTGAGGGGAGGGTAAACAGGACAAGGGTGTGAGGGTGGGAAGAAAGGGGTGTATGGCCGGGTAAGAGAGGGCGGGAGAGAGAGAGAGAGATGTGGGAGACGGATGGACGATGGGAGATTAGCGGGAGGGTTGGTTTCCTCTTTTAGTGGGGCGGGCATGGTAAAGGAGAGAGGGATACAGATCGTGGGGTGAGATTGTGCGCCTTGGGAAACGGCTGCGGGGGTTGGGGGTGAAGCAATGGAGGGGAGGAGGACTTTGGGGGGTGCGGGAAAAGCACGTAGAAAAAAATAAAGAATTATCGGGAGAGAGAGAGCAGGCCGGTTGCTGGCATGGACTGCTGCGGCAGAAGGGTGCAAAAGGATCGCTTTGGACGTTTTGTGACGTGAACAACCCATCCGATTGTTTGGCCCTTTTCACCCTGGGAGAGTATGAGAGAGTGTGAGTGAGGGAGAGAGAAAGAGGAGTAAGTGGAGTAGGGGGTAGGGTCCGAAAGGGCCGGGTGCTGAAGGAAAAGGACGGGGAGAAGGGAATTAGGGTGGAGTGCTGGAAGGTGAGGGGACGGACTGGCAATGAAAGACAAGAGTACTTGGGGAAGCGGGCCGATGCTGCTGTAAAGGAGATAGGGTGGACAGCATAGGGGGAGTGAGTGTGTGAGAGAGAGGAGTGGAATAATACAGGTTCACAAAAGGGCACTGTGCGAGGAGATTGTGTGTGCGCCAAGGGAGTGAGATGGGTCCCTTCTGTTTTCGTCCCGTCCCGATGGATGGCCTATTGGGCCACCACCCCTCGGTATTCTGCCGCATTATTCTCTTTCTCCGATTTTTTTTATAAGCTCTATATCCATCTCTCTCTGTCTTTTCACTTTTCTTTTTCTCCAACTTCACCGTCACGAGCACGCGTTCTCTCACGACCACAGCCCCCTGCGCATCTATGAGCGCAAGCAGGTTTGCCACATATTTTTTTCTAAATTGAGAAAAGAAGATTTATTTACCTCTTAAAATAATCAATGTGAACTGTGAATTCACGTGTTAAAGTCTCCTAAATGTTAGTCAAGAACCTGGGCTCCAAGGGCCTAAAGTATTTCGAAACTAGTTATTAGTATCCATTTTGAGAAAAACCACCTTTTTTATTTCCACAAAACTTTATTCCGCTGGCAAGACGCGCGTTTCACCACACTGACGCATATTCATGTGCCTGGAAATAACAAATGTGTTTTTTTTCAACTGGATATCCATAATTTCAATGAGGTCAGGCCTGATATCATCCGTTTTATTAATTATTAGTGTTTTCGGGCGCATTAAGCGCTTTATCTACGTAAAACGCAATAGCAAAACCCATTAGGATTACATGTTTTTCTGTTTTTACGTATCCTTCTGTGTTTCTGAGATAGGTATGGTTCCGCGCAGTTCGACCTGCCCGCCCCCCCAGAACGCACCGCTAAGCACCGCTAAGGTAAAGCCCACACCATTGGCTTACTTAATACATGCATGTGATAGCGTTTGAATTAGTATCGGTTAGGGTCACCAACATGTTCCTTTTGGTTTTACTTTATCTTCTGAGGAGACTATAATGATAATTGATGGGTCGAATCTGAAATTTATTGAATCCAAATCATTTTTTACATTTTGGTTTAAGTTTATAAACCTATCAGTATTTCTGGATTTCCATCAAACTTAAATCTAATTACTTAGTAGTTAATAGTTTCTAACTTTACGGAATAAATCTTCATGAAAAAAATTAAAAATTTCCACATAAATAAACTTGAATAAATAGACCTTGATTTCGTCTTTGAGCAATACCATCAGGCAAAGTACAGCCGATCAACACATATTTTGTTTTAAAGTTTATTTATGAATGAATTTACAAAGTTTTTCATTTAAATTATTAAGTATTAGCTACAAAAAATCCAACACAGCAAAAATGTAACAGCCATTTGAGTTTTTTACTATGATTTCTTAAATTCTCAAATGAAGGCTCAAAGGGAATAACTTCCTAATTTCTGTTTTGCAGAGCAGTCTTACTCTGTTGTTGTCAGAGCAGTCTTACTCAGTAACGATCTATTCTTTCCCTTTTTTATTAACCAAATTGCTGGAATTACTCTCGGAAAATACCATCCTCCATGGGCTGCAAGTGAAACATTTTACCAGCTTCCACAGGATACCACTTCTGGATATATTAATGGAAATGACGCAAATAGCGATATAATCATCGGCATTTTTCTCTGATAAGTAGCACCTAATTTCACTATTAAGCGATTTCACGCTAACTCTACTAAATGGCCTCCAACTAATGGCTCGTACAGCTTCAATACTCGCGATATTTGGAATAATATTATATTTATACACATTTTGAAAACTCTTAGTTCGTAATATTCATAAATGTACATGATAGAGCGTTTTGAACATCAGAATTTAGCGGAAAATGGCGTGACGCAGCTTCAAACTGTGACTCCAATAAATGTCGATCTAATGGTCAGATGTTGGTCATAATAACCTTTTCCTAATAAAAAGAATGTAGCCTGACTGTTCTATTATCTTTTGGATACATAGACATCTATTTCAGTCTTATAGTGGAGTTTAACTTTATCCATTTTTTTTATTTGAACCATTTTTAGAACCAAGCAACTCATTTTTTATGACGGACCAGACTTAATCTTGCTGACAGCCATGATGTAGGGCTCTGCTTACAATGTATGAGTGACCTGGGATTGGAACCTAGTTCCTTCTTTCGCGTCGTCGTTATCCAAAACGCAAACCGCTCGAAAAGGGTAACGCTCACCAAAGAACGCATTCCATCAATTCAAACTGGCAATTTTAAGCACCAGACTTAATATGAAGAATGACGATCCCATTTCACTGAATTAGCGCAATTGAAAAATAACTATAACGTAATCGCACGCGATATGGAGAACCGCAATTGCGCCCCTGATATTTACAGCGCAAAGCCACGGCAAGATGGAACAGCAAAAATTGTTTGGGGATACTTTTGCAACATTATTGACGTGAACAAGGCGATTTTTGACCAATACCTATACCTATCCTAGAAGGATAGGTATAGGTATAGGAATTTTTCCTCCACTCAAAGCTTTGTTTTTGAAAAACTAAAATTTTGTGGGTCCATCGTTCAAACACATGGTAAAAAGGGCAAGCATAACGGTCTGCGGCGTACGCGTCGGCTTTGAAAATGACGCATAAAGAGATTTTCATGTCGGTGTCTGCATGCGCTGCGCGTCGAATTTATCTGAGAAACATTAGGTTCGTGACTAATTATCTATGCTTACTTCTTAATCTTCTTATACGTATATTAGCTGTAATGAATGCTCAGTAAAATTATCAACCAATTATTCACCACCATTTATATAACTTTTTTTATATCTTGTGATCAGGAAAATAGATAGGGACCTCAAAATGAAGACTTACGCCGGCATGAAGAGGTTAGCATAGAGGATAGTGCAGTGGAGGGCTGATGCAAATCAATATCGGGATTGACTGACTGAGTATCATCAAAGGCTGACCATGAGTATCATGCGGAAACTTTTCACGGAAAATAGTTTCCCTGGGTCGAAAATCGACCAAAAGCTCTACGTCTAGCCTGATCTACACGAAGACTACCTTTTATGTCCCTCATGATTCATGCTTAACCCTTTCTGGACTATAATATTATTATAGTGGAATGAATTTTTCCTCCTTGTCATAAAATAATGCAAGTTACAGAAATAAAATTAAAGCCGTTTCAAGTATTTTTTTATTTGTTTATAATTTTTAACTGCACCGAATTCAGCAAACCTGATGCTAAAGGGCTATTTAATGCAAAACATTTCAGTGTTTATTTTCATTCAATGATGAATACCGAGGGTCAAACAGCATTCCTAACAACAATTATGCTTATGTAACGGTGAAAGCTTCTGAGATACTCTTTTAATTAGCGTTTGAAAATTTTATGAAGATAAGTCACTCACTTTTGGCACAGTAACAAAATATATTTTTCATCTCCCTCTTTCGTAGTTTATTATTTTGCGTGTCAATAAATATGGCAGAGTGCAACTTTGAAATGATTCTTTTCACTTCCATGTTAAATATATGATCTTTTTTCTTTGAATAATCTTTAAAATAAGGATCTACATCTTGCATCCTTATCCTAAATACATCTCCCATTGACGTTATGTAAGGGAAATTTCACAGTCTAGCATCGAAATTACGCTTCTAAGTTGAGCGCTCATTTTCCTGAAGGTCTATCTTAAATCAATAGAGCTTAATTCAAACTTGGATAAAGTTGGCGTTTAGATGATACATTCAGCAGATTTATCATCATTTTCATTTCCTTACTGACAACAGCTATAGCCAATAACAGCTAGATTTAATACATTTGGATTAACACAAACTATAACGCCCTGGATGATGAAAAACCACCCACGTGGGTTTTTAAACCGCAACCTCAGTTCAGCAGGCGAGGACTTACACCCACCGTCACTGAGACAAACGAAGATTTAGTCAGCTATTAACATAAATATGCTGAAAATCACTGAGGAATAAAAGCATTATCATCTGCTCTCCCTCAATGCGTTTAATGAATCAAGAGAGTATTCATTATATCATTTAATGAATTGAAATCGATAAAATGAAAGATGCCGTGCCACTACCTTTGCTTCGAACGAGAATTGGTTTTATGATAATCCCTAAAGTTAGCAGTGAAATTACGACGAAATTGAAAATTCCTGATATTAGAGAAGAAAAATTACAAAATTGAAATGATCGCCATCCATGTGAGTTTATGTCCCATAATTATTCCTTGACTAGGAAAAGATTTCTCATTTAGGTGGCCTTTTTCTACTTCTTGGCTTGAGCCTTTGGGGTTAGTTGACGACTTGAGAAACATACAACATTAATGAAAAATATATGATCTATCGATATTAGAGTAAAATCTCGAGCATCTATGAGCCCCGCCTTGTTCCTTTTCTTTTGTAAACTTTTTGCTCCATTTTTTCCCTCTTTGTCCTGAAAACTCTCCTAACACTCCCAACACACCAAACTTCCCCCCATCCCGCCCGCCCGCCCCCAAAAACTACTAGCCACCGGAGCCCCACCCTCAAGGTGGAAGGGCCCCGCCCCTTTCGCGTATACCATTCGTAAGCTTACGAGCCAACCCTTCCACCTGCCCTCAAAAACCGAAACACACGCCTTCAATGAGGTTCCAGAGGTGCTATAAACTGGCGATAGGGGAGGAGAGGGGAGGAGGATGGGGGGAGATTCTGGATATGGGGGCGGAGGGCTCTCTATGGAGGTGCTATCGTGGGAAGGCGGAGAAAAACGGGGAGGGGAGAGGGTTTTTTTATGGAGATGCAATGGAGAGTGAGGGTGTGTGTATGTTGTGGGGGAAGGGGATAACGTTAAAGGGTGCGAAGAGTCTGGAGCAATTCTCTGCAATAAAACCGTCCACCGAACGGATGATGATATTGCAGCCCCGAAAAAAAACTCTTCCCTTCTTGTTGATTACCGCTTTCTGAATTATTTCTTTTTTTCACGACCCCCTGGAATTAATTACGCTCATCTGCATAATTAAAAAGAGGATAGAACGGGAGTGAGGCATAGAGCGAGAGAGAGAGGTATAAAAAAACGACTATAATGATGATGCAATGGAGACTTAGAGGGGGGGCGGGATTTCTTCGGCCAGTCGGAGGTAGCCTCGATGCCGGACAATATAAAAAGGCTAGCACGGGGGCGGAACCCTCCAACCTCTTCTCTTTCTCACAGGGGCAATAATTTCAAGGCGTAGGGTGGAGGATAGGTGAAGGTTTGAATGTTCAATCTCGCGCCGGAGGGGAGGGGGGGTGGCGTGGTCGTGTTATTGCCGTGCTAAGCGTAAGGTCGCGGCTCTAAAGTCTGGCCACCCTAATCTTAACACGCAGGCCCCGCGTATATGTAAATGATTGGGTCTGGTGGCCCCGAGGAAAAAATATATTTGGTGAAACTTTTGCTTAAGGGAATGCGTGGGAAGTCTGCCGTGGTGTACAGGCAAGAGATAACTCATCTTCAAGTATTCTACTTATCTTTCGCCTAGCTGCAGCGCATACGCATGTAGTATGTAGTACATACCCATCACGCCGTTCCCTTTCGGGGTAGGCACACTCAAAGAAGAATAATTATTGGTGCTAGTTCAAGGTAACTGGCTCTGTTTTCATAATTTCTTCCCTATACTTGCATGCCTCTTTTGCTTCTATCACGGTCATACATTGCCTCTTGCTCGTAAAACTCTTAGGCCCTGTTTTATAATATCTGGTTAAGTAATTTATCTGTATGAAATCTGAAGTTAATATAACTTCCCAACGATTACACCTACGTCAGTTAACCGACAATCTGGCGTAATAAACAGAACTCATGCTCTCAGTTAACACTAAGTTAGCAAAAAAGCTACGTCATCTTGCGGTGAACTTCGACAGAAATTTTAAACCTGAGCCTTAATATTCATCCTCTTCAGAATCTCTCCCACCACGTTCACCCTTGATTTTCTCGGTCATTCCCTTTTTCCTCACATTATTCACCGTCATAAATCTGTTACACTTTTCGATACTCGTCCACTCTCTCAACATGGCCAAATAATCGATGCACGCTGCATTCATATTGTCCGTAATCGGAGTAATGGCTGTGACAGGAGAGACTTTTCTTTTAATCACCTCCTTCGACGGCAAGAATCAATCCGAACTTGATAGTGGTACCCAACCATCGCTGTGGAAACAAAATGGGATGTACACAACACCATGAAACAGCACTAAAGTAACCATTTTGAAAAAGAACATTTTTCCCAATGCGTTTTCTAGTGAATCATTAATTTTTCTTTCGTACGTTTCCAAAACTTAATCAACTCGTCTTGAAATATATTTTTTGTTGTAAAAAGTTGGACAAGTATTTGGTGGAATTCTACTTCCATGTAGCAGGGAGACAAGGCAGAATTAGTGGATGGTTAAATTCTCTGTTCTTCCATAAGATGCAAGTATAAATTATCCACGGCGCGGCTGATGGATACATTCCTGTTCTTCGACTTAAATGACGAATGTGGAAAATCCGCACTTGAATTATTCATTGATTTTGATGTAGAGCGTGAAGTTAACAACACTCCACAACGCGCGTAAAAGTAAGTTCTTCAAGAAAGCTTGATATAACCTCAGCGCTCGGTTGCTTTACCTCATAGTTACAGCTACAATTCGCACTTGAGAGTAGGTTCACTTTTCGGAAATGGTCTAGAAAAATATGCTAAGAAAAAGTGGCCTGTTAGTTCAGGAGTCGGAAAACCTTTCATTTGTAATCTAAATTTTTGGGCGCATTACTTATTCGCCCCCTAGTAAGTCATACAAATTTGACCTCTGGCGCTCGCTCTTTTAACTTGACTCGAACCCACTCGTCAACAAATAGTTTGTAAAGAATTTGGTGTGACTTCAGGAGACTACATGTAAAGCATACGCGGTGGGAAGTACCTGTTCTCCGGTTATGATCTCCAGTGATTCCAATGCGAGGCTGAAAGATGAGAGCATTTTTTCCATTATGCTTTTTCAAACTTCGCCTACGGATGGCTGTCGGGTAGATCAAGTAGTCTAGCAGCCTCCGTCGGCAATCTCAAGTCCGGAGGATGGTTCTGCATCAGACTAGTAACCTGATCAGATACAAATTACTAAACTTACAAACCTTCAAAAATAGCCTTGAATAGGACGGATAAAACTTATAATGACAAATGCAAACGGATAAAGGACAAGCGATTAAGTATTGCTGAACATACCACGTACCACGACCGCAACAGAGACCGTTCGTGGAATGGTCAACAAAACTATAGGACTACAATCGGTTTCCCAAGAAAGAAAAGTAGACATATCACTTATAACGGAATCAAAAAAGAAGATGTTAGGCATATGTGACATGGGCAAATATACAGTGATAAGTATACTCAGGGGTAGTTAAGCTTTGGTTTCCTCGTCACACCCGTAAAACTATGCTTCGTCACATGCTATGATGGCCTTAAGTACTTAAGTTTACATGGTCAGCGAGAGGGCACCAATTGACTACTTCATCACAAATCAGAAAATGACCAAATTGTTTAAAGATATGAGGGTACATAGAGGCTCAGACATAAACAGCGACCACCTTTTACTCATTGGAAAGATAAGACTAAAGACGAGGTGGTACAGAGAATATTATAAATCGAACGAAAATACACATCTAGAAATACAGTTAGATTATAATAATAATATTATATGGGAATAATCTATCAAAACTCTATACCATCAAAGGTTACCAACGCATATTTAAAATAACTTAGCAAAGATGGCAACGAGGAATGGATATATCTAAGACAATCATCACAAATGCAGCCAATGAATCTCTGGGAAACAGAAAAAAACCAAGAAAATAAAAATAAAATCCTGGAATGACGAAATCAAAGAAGAGATTGAAAATAAGAAAGAATCATACTTAGTTTGATTACAGAACAAAATCCACGAAAATAAAGAAAAATATAAAGAACTATGTACTTACAAATGCAAAACACATAACCAAATAAGGTAATTGGGATATATTTGTAACAAAAATTAAAACAACATCCATGGGAGAAAGGAGTTTGCATAAAAGATCATTAGACATTCAAACAAAACAGAAAAAGATAATGCTAAAATCGAGAATATAAGTGAGGAATAATGGCTGGATTATTATAAGAATCTATGGACAAAACAAAAAGAAAGCTAAAACGATGAAGACAAAAACGAAACAGAAATATCGAAAGAAAAAATCGGAGGTGAAATTGCAGCTAAAGAATTGGAAGAAGGACTAAGAATATCTAAAAATAGAAAATCTCCATGAATAAATAAAATACTTAGACGACCAAACTAAAATCATATTCTTAAAATTCATAAATATACGCTGGAAAATCAAAATCATGCCCGACGACTGGAAGATAGCCAATATTAAACCAATTTTCAAAAACGGGGATAGATCTAACTGCGAAAAACCAAGAGGAATCAAAACGTTACTCACAAAATATACTCCAGAAAAATAACAAACAGACTAAACAGCATAGCAGAATGTATGCTATTAGAAGAACAAACTGGCTTTAGAACAGGTATATCTTGGACTGAAAACACATTTGTAACCAAGCAAATAATTGAGAAACACTGAGAATTCAATAAAGAATCACATATTTTATTCATAGACAAAACAAAAGCTTTCAACAGAGTCGAGTGAAATCTAGTTTAGAGAATTTTAAACAAAGAGGATTTCCATTACATTTAATTTAAGTATTAAAAAGCATACCAATCGCAAATCCAAAGCCAACATATCCAATCGCAAACTACCATAGCCGGCAATCAAAAAGGAACAGTTTTATATAATTTAGGACTTAGACATGGATGTAGTATGTCGTCTACAATTTTTAATATATATATTGACGGCAAATTATGGCAATGGACGAAAAGAATAAATTACTACATGTACACCCTTAACAGCCCAAAATATGAACTAACGCCACTATTTGCAGACTGCCAATTGATAATCACATCAATGATGACGACGCACTCCAAAAAGCCGATTTTGAACTAATATACTCGGGTTGCATGACGGGAAATTAATACAGCTTTAGGATCCAACCGATAAAACCATAGTAATGGCAATCAAAGGCGATGAACCATAAGCTCAAAAATAATTTTAAAGTTATAGAACAAGTCGCATCCCATAACGTTCTCGGAACCAAATTATCATACTGCATTGAAATACACATTCACTAGAAAATTGCCAGCTTTAATTACATCTACGGTACAATACAACGAACTTTAAAATACACTGTAAGAAATGACACCTTAATGAAGTTTTATAAAACAGTGGCAATTCCTTGAGGATTATACGGCTATACGGAGAATTGGACACTTAAAAAAGCAAATGAACAAAGATTGCAAGAATCTGAAATGAAATTTTTAAGAGGAATAGCCAGCTATACACGAACTGATGATATACGGATATAAGGCAATAACTTGGCGTAAAGGTAGCTCCGGCAGCAAAGGTAGCATATGAGACTACATAAGTAGATGGAGTGAACACTTAGAAAGAATGGATGAAGATAGAGTACCAAAATTAATTTGGAAATATAGAGCGAATGACAGAAGGTCCCAGGGACATTCACGCAACAGATGGAAAGGTCAGGACTAAAGAAGGTATTAACAGGCACAATGCCCATACTTGTAGTAAGAAGACGAAGCTTTTTTAACAGAAAAAGTCAATGTTATTTTGAAATGTCCACCGGAGTTGAATTATGGTGCGAAGTTATCAACGCCAGCTATTGTATAGTAGAAACTTTCACGTACTCCTTAGCTATACCTACGCTGTCCAGTGAAGTCATTTCAATTTTCCAGAGCGTGCTCTTGAGAATTCCATGAAACTTTCTCTTAATTAGTGGCAGCGTACATTTTTTCTGAAAAGAAGCAAAATCCATTTAATACGATGCTTACTTCAGAGCTGAAAACTGAACTGAAATCAGTATGTTTAAAAGCGTGCAGAGTAAAGGGTGTTATCGTATCCGTTGAATTCGAGTGTTTGTCCTGAAAACAGAATTGGAGCTTGTTAAAATGTTTTGTAAACAATATGACTTTAATTCTTAGGCTGCGTAGCTCGCAAAATGCTCGGACAGCCCCAACGTGCACTGAAATTCGCATCGTGTAATCATAGGCTACGAGGCATTAAAATCGACCAAGTTCCGAATTTGGTTATGAATTTTGGACGCTGATTCAGTATATATTCCGGTGCTGACAGAAGCACCGTGTTAAATAGCCTTTCAACATGAATTAGAAGGAACTCTGGACGGGGGGAGCTGAATGTGAAGACAGACCTAGTACCCAGGTCTACCAGAGCAATACCTTTATTCAAAGATATATTCCATCTCATCCATTGTCGACCTGAAGAAGGACATAATTTTCGGCTATTCAGCTCCTTCGATGGTTGTAGTCAATTCGCGCGTGAAATGCCAAACGGATTGGAAGCAAAACGTTAGGTAATCAACACCACCCAACACGCGTCTAAGCAAGGATTTCATGCAAACTATACACCGTTAGTTTTTTGACGAAATCTAGGAGCTAAAAGTTCCTAATTATTTTAATATTCTCCCTCTGAAGCGCACAGCCGTAGCCTATCCCATGTAAAACAGTTAGTATTTTAGGCAAATTGCTCGAATAATAGTTCGACAAAGGATTGATAATTTGTTATCATTGGCAAGATGAATGGTTTTCCTTCAAAAATTATACCAAATTCATCAAATTCTAGGTGAAGTGATTTTTCGTTCAAACTACCTGAGAGTAAAAGAGTCCGTAAGAGTTTTACTGTCGACTTTTTAGGACAGAGGAATGTCCGGATGCGTTAAAGCAATTCTACAAATCTTCAGAGAGTAAATCAGCATTCTTCTCTAGCAGTAAAAAAATTGGGTTATATTGGTCGAGTTTCTTGCCATTCGAGAGCATTGCAAGAAATTACTCCATAGGTCGGTAACTCATGCTGTAAGGTCTAACGCTTATTGGATAGCCAGATTGTGATGCTTGAGTTTACTTAATGGCAATAGGGAGCATAAAAAAATGACCAGGTGATCTGCAAATCGTCATCACTTTTCACTTGGTTATTAAAAAAATGAACTGCCTAGTTAAACAGAACTAGTATAAGTGTAAGAATAATTAATACTTTTGCTATTGTTTACAACATCCACTAAAATTAAGAAAAAAATCAGGGGAAAATGTGTTGCTCGAAGTGATTTTTTATTCATCAAAGCCAAGGCGAATAGGAATGACCCTGCAATAAGGACTAAGATGCTTCGGATCAATAAAAACATATAGGGTTGGTCATGTGAAATCAAGGTTTCATTCGGCCTCTAATTGGTGAATGAAGGCCTCCAACCGTCTTTTACTACTGATAGTTACTTAATGCAATAAAGGCTTCCCCAAATCGGATGGGAGAGAATGCTATTGCACAAGCTCCTTTCACTAAAACGGCATTGAAAATATCGTGACGGACAAAATGGGGGATTTTATGCTTCCTACCCCTTTTATGCATTCAAGTAGGTACCTACTTGCTACACATCCAAGCTACACTTAGATATTTTCCAATCTTTTACCGGCCAATTATTTCTTACCCCCAGTGTCATATTGTTCGCCTTTTGCGATTTATTACGCATCCAATCTGGATCAAGAGAACAATGCCCGTAGCAACATTCAGTCCATCAACTCTCATTATATGCACAGGCAATGAAAACCCAATTTTTAAAAACGTCTCAAAACCACTTTGTGCGTTGATATCGAGATGAATTTCACGATGAAACTGGCCATAAAATAAATATTAGGAACTAGAATGTAAAATGTTTTCAAGGTTTCGACACTTGAATTATTTACAAAGGAAAACTGTGAGAAATAACCAATCAGATACCTAAAGTCAAAGTAATTTTATTGGGGCTCCATTAAAGGTGTTATCTCACATTTTCATTTCAGTGGTCAGTTTTTGTGATAGAAACGGTTCGAGGGAGCAAACACATATTTGATTCATGCGAGTCAAATTGTGATAATCTAAAAATACGTTCAAAACATTTTTTAAGGCTGACTGGAGCAGTTATCACGTATATCTTCATTTGAACGAGCAAGCTCAAGGCAGTCACCGTGTGATCCTAATTCACGGATATCTGCAGTTTTCATAAATAAGTATTTCAAGTTTTTAGGGCTGTGAAGCGTGGGTGCCCATGGAAAAGCATGGAAGATTACTGGTGATAAAAAATAAAAGAGTAACAGAATAATTTAACAAGTCAATCAGAAATTGCACGATCCTGGTGGTTTCTTTCGAGTGCACACGGAGAAAGATATCAGTGAAAGATACCAAGAGGAAAAAGGGTAAAAAAGATACAGAAAATTTAGAAGGAAAAGTTGTAACTGCAATAGAAACGCAATAAAATTTTGTACATAGAGAAAACATTCAGAGATACTTCAATGACAACAGGTACTAAGGAATGAAAAAAATTCTTTGGAAAAGGATGACCAGGAGAGTTGCTAAATAAAAAAGCCAAGAACTAAATAACTAAGGTAACTTAAATGCTCTATAAATTCCTTAAAGCAGGGCAAGAAAAGAATGCATAAATAAGTAAATGGAGAGGTATCATATATGGTATACGAGGCACGGCTATAAAAAATCTCAAAAACAAATAATAAAATCAGAATACTGAACGACTTCTCCGGCGACAAGGGTATAAATATGAGGCTTCAAAATATCTAAGGTTAGTATCCACGTAGTTTCAGGACTGTTTTATAATTGTAATATTCTCAATTGGTAATTCACGGAAGCTATTTATAGGTATCCATTTTAAAGTTGTCGAAAAACACTGCGTGTAACGGGCTTTGGAGAATTAGGCCCGATTTTGTAGTATCTGGTTGAGGTTAACCACAAGATGGGGTAACCTTTACGTAGCTTGATGTTAACTAATACTTTGGGCTTTATATTTAACACCAGAATTTATTTGATAAAGATGGTAAACTTGTCACCGATAATATTGACAAAGCTAACACGTTAAATTCCCACTTCGAAAGTGTATACACTACAGACGACACTGCATGTAATTTTGACATTTCATTCACTGAGGAACCGATGAAAGAAATCACTATTCAATGCGATGGGATTACTAAACAGCTACAATCGATAAAAAATAGTAAATCTCTGGGTCCGGAGGGAATACCCGCGCGTGTCCTCAAGGAATTAGCGCCACAGATCGCACCGTTCATAGAAATAATATTCAAGAAGTCATTGTCTGAATGAAAGATACCAATAGACTGGAAAATTGCAAACGTTACGCCGATATTCAAAAAGGGAAACAGATATGACCCAGGGAACTATCGACCAATTTCATTAACGTCGATTATAGGCAAGATACTCCAACATATCGTCGTTAGCAATATCATGACGTTCTTGGACAGTCGTAACTTCCTTCATGGCTGTCAGCACGGCTTTTGGAAAGGTAGATCATGTGAAACACAGCTCGCGCTCTTTCTTCACGACGTTCTCAAATCTGGTGAATCGAAAAGACAAGTGGATGCATTATTCCTAGATTTTAAGAAAGCTTTCGACACGGTACCTCATAACAAACTTTTATACAAATTACAGTCATGCGGGCTGAACGAAACAGTAGTAAACTGGATACGCGACTTTCTGAGTGATCGTAAGCAAAAAGTAGTTCTTGACGGAATTAGCTCTGATGTAGTTAAAGTGACATCAGGTGTCCCACAAGGAAGCGTAATCGGCCCCCTTTTGTTCATTATATACATTAATGACCTATGCTCTCGAATTAGCAGTAAAATACGTTTATTTGCTGACGACGCTGTCATCTATCGCGAAATAAGTGATCACTCTGACTTTGAAATTCTATCATCGGATTTAAATAACGTTCATGTGTGGAGCCAAGAGTGGGGACTCGAACTTAATCTGAGCAAATGCACGGCGGTGCATTTCTTGTGGAGGTCGTCCAACTATCCCCGTGTATATGCTGTGGATGGCGTTAAGATAAAGGCGACAGATGAAGTTAAGTATCTGGGAGTTACGATTACCTCGAACTTATCGTGGGGAACACATATAAGAAATATTTGTGGCAGAGCTCTGAAGAAACTAGGATTCGTCAAGCGTATTGTGGGAAGATTTTCAGATGAAAAAGTAAAAGAAAGGTGCTACTTCGCACTCGTCCGGCCACACCTTGAATATGCAGCAAGCATATGGGATCCGGTGCAGAAAGACTTAATTCGGGAACTTAATAAAATACAAAGGAAAGTTGCGCGATTCGTCAAAAACTGCTACGGGCGTACAGACAGCGTTACGCAGATGTTAAACGAATTAGGCTGGGAGCCGCTAGAGACTCGGAGGCTGCGCGCTAGGCTTAGATTACTTGAGAAATTGAGAATAGTTATCTTTCAGAGCAACACGGAGAACATTGTATTAGGACCCCACTATATTTCCAGGTCCGACAGAAACAATAAATTAAGAGAGATATTTTGCCGAACGGATAGGTATGGGAATTCGTTTTTCCCCCGAACAATAAGGGACTTTAATAAATGCAAGACGTAATTTCATTTGAGCGTTTCCTTTTTATATGTAAACGGCTGGTGTCCTAACACCCCCCGCCACACGCCTATTGAGGCAGCTTGCGGGGTAGTATGTAGATGTAGCTGTAGAATTTTTGGTTGGTTGACGTTAACATTATCGATGACAGGACGTATCAGCATCGGTTTTCAAAGCTAAAAAATATTTAACCAGCGCTTATAATACTGGGCTCTAGATATGCAATTAACAGCTGAAGGTCCACGAAACCCACGGCATCATTTTATGGCACATATACCTAGCATACCTTTATCTCCTAGTATTTAATAGGATTGAGCCAAAAATGAATGGGCTCCATATTATAAGTACCGGCCCCAGCTACATCGGATGTCTTTTACTCTAGGTTCATCTTCGCGGTTATTGCATTTCTGCTTATCGCAAACATCTGGCATCAAGAATGCACCCCTTTTATCATCCGAGATGAGAAAGGACCTGCCCACATTATACGAGAATTTAAAAAATTTCATAGGGGAACATATTTCAGGAATCTAATGAAACTGCAGGGAGTGAAAATTGCCTCCGGTCATTTCTCCAGTTAATACGCGTTTTATTTTACCTGGAACTTTAAATTTGATTCATGCATCGAATGAAAAGGTAACTGATTATTTTAAAAAAAACATGCCTTAGTATTGGAATATCACCACAAATGACTAACGTTAGCCGTTCCCAGACGGTAGCAATTTGAAGACTTATTCTTAGTGAATGTGAATACTACGCTTTATTCTTAAAAAGGTTTTCAGCAGAATGATACATTTTCATTTCTTTTGTTGAGAACTGAACTTTTCCTCTGCTTTACGCACCTAAAATTTATATGCATGGTATAATGAAAAAAAATGCATGTTTACGATATAAAGCTGACCACTATCCTAATCTGGCTAATATTGCCCTTCATCTTATCATGAGTTTTCACGTTACAGCCCTGGCACGGCAGCCTACCTCCAGAATTTTTGTTTAACTTAGACATTAAAATTTATGAAGGTATTTGACAATTTTTTAGCCATTTATATGAGGTTTTACCGCTTCTAGGCAGGTATATTCATCGTTGTCCCGGTGTTCCGAAAACGCGGCGGATGAAATTTAAGAGTCTCCTTTGAAAGACACGCTCAGAAAGAATGGATATAAAGGCGAGAGGTAGCCATCCAGGGCCCATGAACAACGAGTCGAACCGTGATCAATTTCGAGTAATAGCCCGGGCTGACACATACAATGGCCTTTCGGGCAGAGCAGAGATACTAGGGAGAAGATATTTTTGTGCTGAGTAGGACCAAAGTGGAGTCGAATCTGAGGGCACATTTTAACTTTCAGGACACGGAACTGTTTCCATCATGCAATCAATTTAAGTTGGACTTGATGTAAAGACCAGCGGAACATCAAAAACCAAGTTGGGACGAACGGAAACCCTAGAGAGACACTTCCGCGGATTTTGGCTCGCCCAGACCATTTACAGAATTTATTGCGGTAACCATTTCCTTTCAGCCATAACAAACTTATTACTCGTCATGTTTCTTATCGACAATATCCCATTCTACCTTTGCATTCTTATTTTTAATGGTGGCCCTCAATAATTCGTCCCGCATGGCCTGAAAGGGCGTAATGGATACGTGTTTGTCCCTAATGGAAGGTCGAATAATAACGCTTACATAGTGTATGATTCGAGTTCCTTTCTCCTTTGGACACCTACATCGATAGCTATAGTCGTTACTTCAACTCATGCGCAATTCTGGGCGACAAATTCTGAGAGGAACGACTTATTCTGAAAGGGATTCCATAAATACTTTCGTTACATTCATGTCGTGGGATAATGATCGAGTATAATGGAGCTCTTGGTTTGCAAAACTTTCCGAAATGGTTTGGTTGGTTTGCAATACTTTCCAAAAGTGTTTTTTTTTTTCATTTTGTCAAATTTAAGCTAGATTGTATCAAATAAGGAAGATGATCGGGGAAATGACAGCAAAAAAAGTAAACGAAGATGGGATAGTCGAGGAGATGAAGCCCGGAGTGGAAAAGCAACAAGGCAATAAATGTGACAAGTACAAGTATCTAGGTACGAAAGTAACAAGAGAATGAGAAAAAGAGAACCAAGACTAAAATAAAAAATAGGCTTTCGACAGCAAATCTATTGAGAAGATGAGGCCTATTAAAAAGTTAAAAGATATTGAGGTAAGGATGAATATTTTGGCATAGGACGGTGATGTAAAACCGTACTTGGGGTGTTCAGAGATTCTGAGGAAACGGAATGCAGTCCCACAATGTTCTAGACATTAATATTGGGAGGAGCATATGAAGAGAAGAATGATGCACATTAGAGCTGTGCCCGAGTCCACCACTAAGCATCCTCCCAAAGGTCGCACAATCGTCCTCCTGAAGACGGCGGCCATCTTGAAGGATGCCCGAATTGGTTGAGCCTCCTTACAAGTATCCGTGCGAAGAATCTTCCATCGAGGATGCGTCGAGAGGACACCTTCACCCGTCCTCTGATCGTCATTTTGGCATGTAGCACCCTCGGAATACATCAGGGGTACTCAACACGCTTTGCAATGGTTAACCATGCCTCTTTATTGGAACAGGTGAATATGTAGTTGGAAAGGAGAAATTTTCATTTAAGTGTAGACAAAAACAGATCGCTGAGTTTACATTATGCATTACGCTGTTTTCTGCTTATAATGGTGCTATGTAATACAGGTATAAAAGTGATGACAGTTAAACTTATTGTAGGTATGTAAGCATGAGAAGGCAGCCATGTATTTAACAAAATTAGCCTCGAATGCATGGGTGTTAAGTTAGATTGTTTTTGTTAATCGTTTCCGGCAAATATTTTTTTTGTACATTTTTGTGATACGACATACAAGTAGAATTAGTTTGCCTGCTTGAAATATCACTAAGGACGTATCGTAGGTATACCTATATCAGAGCGAAAATTAAAGGCCTCATAAGTAAAGAGATGTGAGTTTAGCTGGCTAAGCAGTAGCATTAACAGTTCAGCTTATTCTTATCCTAACCAACTAATGAAGCGAATATCAGCCGAAAATTTCTAAGACTTCCAAATGCATCAAGCGAAAATTGATGATCTAAGTTTTGTCTACTAACAGTTAGGTAAAACACCTCATAAGATGAAAATACTCTGGAAAAACGAAATTTTAAATAGTATAAAATTAAATTAACAAAGGTTAATAAAAATGCACCCAAAAAGTTGCAATGAAAATAATGAAAAACGTGTAGTTTAAATGAAAATACCTACTGAAGATGCATTTCATTTTGAAGACATCAGAAGACAAAATAGAAAGCATACATATATTCGATTCGGTTGGGTATGTACGGCTTAAAACACGTGAAGACATCGCATCGTACCTTACAAAGCCATTTAGCCAGCAGCAGGCGATAATTTGGTAACTAACCGGCCTGGAAACCCAAAGATATGGGGATCGAATCTCGCCTCGAGCATAAACGCAGTCCTTTCAAAAGATTATGGCGTTAAGTAAGACGGAACATTACAAAACTCAGCACTTGAGACACTTGGAGCCCAAGTCCTACACCAGTTACCACAACTGAAATATTTACTAAAGACTTCTACAACTGCGTCATACACAATTGTATAGGGCGTTTTAAATTCAGTTCATTGCATGGGCTCTTATGGAGATGCGTTTCCTATGTTATATCTAGGTATAAGGGCGGAGGTGCGACGTTGCCAATAATAGCATGAAACTTAACATAGTGGCATACATTAAACATTTCGACACACTTAAGAGGATTCCAATATGCATTTATCATTCTCTAAAGTAACATAACTATTTACAAAGGAAGTGGTTGTAGGCTTTATCTTGTGGAATTTATCCATTACGGAATAATTTAATAATTTTGTCAAGTCCACTAATTACTTATTACCACGACCCTGGTTTCAACACTTGGTGTCATCTTCAGGTCTTCAACACTTGGTGTCACCTGAAGATGAAACCAAGTGTTGAAACACGGGTCGTGGTAAAAAATAATTAGTGGAGTTAACAAAGCTTTTTAATTCTTCCGTTAACTATTTACATTTAGCAAGGCGTTGTAAATGGTTTTCTACGTGGCCTAGGAGTGAATACAATGGGCGCAAGTTTGGCAACAGTGTTCATCATAAGACCTCCGCTGTCAAATAAATGTGGAACGCTCCATATCGTTTTGACTATTTGTGGAGATGGTGCGATAAGGCCCCTTACGCAGATAATCCCGAGGCCACGGGTTGGTGGGTTTGCAGGGGCTTTTAGGTCGTTTACGCACAGGTTTTCTGTTTTGTAATAATACCCGACGTAATGACCGTAGGGAACCCTTTCGAAAAATTAATAAATAAATAAAATCTCATCATATTTAAATCCCTTTCTCCTAACAGTGTTCTCCTAAAATGCAAAGATAAGACACTGCAACGTAGCTGTGTTAAGTCAGAAGGCTTTCATAGTTCACAATGCCTGATACTGAACAAGAGAGAAGAAATGAAAGAATTAGAGAAAGAAGAAAGGAGAACCCGCGGCCCTGAGAAAAGAGAGTATGGTACTAATAGGAAGAGGAAAAACTAATACCTTAACGATCTTTACCAAAAAGTGGAGAAAATCACGAATACAATGCGCAAGAGAAGACTGGAGTTTTATAGGCACATCCTGAGAATGACTGATTTCAGCCTAAATCGAAGAAAATCTTCAGCTATATCACCACATTAAAGACGACAGAGAAATGGGAGGAGTAAACAAGAATGAGATGGATGAAGCTGGTATCCATCAAGAAGATAGCTGGAAAAAGAGATTTATCAAAGAAAGCTTGATGGATTTAAGGGGTACCAGGAAAAACTAAGTACCTAAATAGTGCGGCTAAAAACACCTGGTAAGAAGACAGGAGGAGAAACCAGAGTAAACAAAATGAATACATTTTAGGAGGAGAAGATAACTCAACCAAGAAAACCAATTGTTTTCCGCGGTCCTCAGCAGGCCCAACTAAAATAGACGGTAGAAGAAGAATTTACCTTCCAGTAATAAAGGGTAAATAAAGTTAAACAATTTGTAGGTACTTAAAATGTGAACATATTACAGATTAAAACTCGCCGGAACATCGTCGTCGTTGTCCATCAAAACCATTTGCCAACGATTTTGACAATTGCGTCGCCAACAACGCCGCCATATCATTCATTAGCGATCGCATTAGCGCGTGAGACCTTCCACTTAATTTGCCGGCCATCAACCGAGGTTTTCGGTAGCCCTTGTGAGGGAAGGAGGAGGAGTATACCTTAGTTAAAAAAAAGAGGTAGGGAATGCTGTGGCTGCGTGTTTGTGTACGGCGAGGCCCCTGTATAATAAGAGCTCCCACGCAACTACCACCTCCCACCTCTCATCCTTCCCCCCCCCCCCCCCAGTCCCCCCTACAACCCGCCTACCTTCCACAACTCCATCCCGTGGCACAAACCGTTTTTGAAAGATGAAAAATCTCCAGCGAGCGTGGCAGCGCTTATGGCAGAGAGAGATTGGTTTTTCGGAGGCCCTGTGGTGTAAGAGGGGTGGGGAGAAGAAGGAAGGGAAGGAGGACGTTGGGGGTGGGGAAGAAATGAAGAGGAGAGGGGGGAGAGGTGAGGAATGCCGTCGAGCTGGGAAGAAAGAAGGAAGAGGAAGAAGAATAAGAGAAGGAAGACGGCGAACTGAGTAGGAACCGCAAGATACAGACAAATGACGAAGAAAGGGGACTGGAAATGGAAGGGAAGGAATGAAGGTGAAAACCAAGAGGTTACCAAATGCAGGACCTTTAACACTCGAAGATTTTGGTCTGCAACCCAGAGAATCTGTGTGAGTAACCTTTTCTTCGTCATTACGAAGTTTCAGCCGTTATATATGCAGTAACAATTGATTAAGATTAGCTTATGACTTTTATGCCAGCTTAATAAATTAATTAATTGTGTTCTTTCTTATTCAAAAATATACACTCTACGTATAAAACTCAAATGCAAACGATACTTTAAAATTGAAAGTGAATTCATTTCTCTTACAGCCCCATAGATGTACTAGTTTCACAAATTCACAAAGATGTGGAATATTTCGACCAAGATCTCATTTTTACTGGGAAATGAAAAACACTTAAAAGTTGGTTTTATTTATTATATTTATCATTGTCTGAAGGAATTCTCTATAGGTAATCAATGAGATATCTGGGTAGATGACATATTTACAGTTTTTTACCTCGCACCTGGCCTTGGCCCGGAGAAATTGATTAAGAAACCTGAGACCGGACAAACATTGTTTCATCCGGAATCTCCAGGTCAAAATTCCCTAGTTGACAACCCTAGGTATCATAAAATGGTCATTAGAATAAAATTACATCAATCAGATTACAGTTAAAGCGGTTGACTGTTAAAATAGACGATTGTATGTATTGTGTTCTAGTACCAGCTATTTGAACACAGGAAACCAAATGTTTTGTTTCTGCTATTTTAGTTAGTGCCAGATTCGCGAAAAGCAATCATAAGAAACAATTTTTCATCGCTATACTTTCCTGGAAATGGACCACTACGTATGCCTCATTCAAAATGTGGAACACCATCAGCAATATAAAAATATAAAATCACAAGAGAACTTTAAATCTAAAGTTTAAAATTATTTCCTACAATTGTGATTAACGTGATTGTGTACAATTTTATATTAGTTACGCATGTAATCGTGTATTAAGTATTGCTCTATTTATGCAACAATTGTTTTACTCCGGAGGGCTTTTACCCAGAGTGAAAAATAAATGTATTCTATTCTAGTCTAAACTTAGAGAGATAGCCAGACGGAAATGTGTAAAATACTATTTTGTTCCGCGTACGATTTTACCCCGTTCCCTTAACTATGCTCTTACTATGGTAATCCATAACAAGGGTAAGAGTTAGTATTGCGACTCTTGGTAACTTTTTCTACCCGGGTAGACCTACCACTTTAATCTAAACACAGGAGCTGTTTTCTGCCATCTGAATGCACATTAATAACCACTATAGTTATGTGATAAATCGTCATCATCATCAAAATGACCGGGAGGTGATCAGAAATAGTATCGTGAACTTTTAAGGTAGTAAAAACGAGTTTCCCCATGGCAGCCATAAGGCAGGTGCGAATGCGGGTAGAACTTGTTAACGTTGTATATAATGGTGAAAGGGATAGTAAAGCGAACGAGTCATCAGGAACCGCAATTACTGTGATCGAAGCCGCCTATTTGGTGAATCGTAACGATAGGTAGCGTAGTTTTTTTCCATTACTATTTTATTATTTTTTAGCATTCCCACATGGGATGGTAATATAATTATTTATGCATTGTGTGCCTACAATTTTTCAACCAATCTGTATGTTTTTCATGTTTGCATGACTGAACTTAATACTTATAAATACTAAATACTGAACAAAAGGCTTAATAAAACTTTATGAATAGGTTGCCCTGCAGGCAGCCTACTTTGCTTAATTGCTTTACAATGCTATTTTATTAACAAGATAACCATTACTTACAGCGCGTTTTGAATGCTTACTTCACTTTAGAAATTCTTACAGCCCTACGCGTATAGTGTGTATCAGCTGAATCTATCAAAACTCATAGCTGTTAAAAAATATTGTCGCTAAATTCAATATATATATTATTATATGTATTCGCAAATTTTGTTAAAACATCACCCTAAACAGAACCATAGGGGTAAACCGCAGGGTATCACGCGGGTGTTGATATTTTTGACGTCCTCGGGAAAATAGATCAACTTCAGATCTAGTTACAAGATTAAGTCTTAATTTGATCCAGTGATTTTATTTTGATTATACTCCTAGTAATTGTCGCAGGCTTAAGACATAAATAAAATCATCGTAGATATCAAAAACGACCTTTTTCACCTCTTGCTGATCTTCGCTGCTCTCGGTATAATCTAAATCTCTCATCTTATACCGCGACAAGACCAGTGCCCTAAAACAGCTGCCTTGATCCACTCTCCATCTAAGGTGTATCTCATTCGTCTAAATAGGATCCTTCTCCTTGTTTCCCGTTCATCGCCTCCCTTTTCCCTAGCTTTTTTGCATACCTCCGCCGTCCTTTCTCTTCAAACTATATTCCGGGACCCCATATGCACTTTCTCACTCTCTGCTGTTCCTTTTTGCTTGAAGTCCGTCCGTGAATATTCTTCCGCTCATTTTCTCGTGCGCGAGTTAGGTACAGGTGAATCGGTGTCTCAAATACTCATTCTTTATGCGTGGTCACATCACAAAGGACCCGAGGAATAATTGCGCGTCATGCGATACCCATTATTGGCCACATGCGCGTGCAAAATTTAACAAGTTTTTTTTTATTCCATTCCTCCCACTGAAGACAAAATTATTTCTGCATTAAGGTGAGATTATTTTCTCGATAACTAGTTCCTTGATTTACTGCCGATGACAGAGAAGATTTACTTTCAAGTATGTGGGCTTAATTTCATTTATTGAGTGAAATCGTTTCCTCAAACATAGATTGGCAAGTGTTTTTCTTCATTCTCATACGGTCCACCAACAAACATTTATTCGTTCGTGAAAATTCCTGCACACCTTTGATGTATTTATAATCTTATATCTGTATGAATTTATTCTTGTTGTATGCCCTCGATCCCTCTTTCGTATTTCATCTAACAGTTCTTTTTTTCTCATTTTCTGTATCATTCTTATAGTGCATCATTCTGTTTCCAGTGCGCTTCTCCTTTACGTTGGGTCTTCCTTGTGAGTTCTAGTTTTCGTTGTCATTTCTCGTTTATTGCACGCTTTGCATACTTTTACTCTACTTTAACGCAGGGTAATTTTCCTGCTTGTACGTATATACATCAGCGGCATCATCAGAACATGCTTGCACCTATTTTGCTACCCAATATTTGATGTTGCATTTAAAGTGTGACACTCTACAAGGGGGAAAAACATTATCATTTATCACTTTTTATTTTTTAGAAGAGCAAAATTAAAATTGGGAAATCCACAAATATCCATTTTTCAACAGCAACCCTATGAGTAACATTTCAAAAGAAGCAATTATAAATATACAATGCCACGATTCTATCCCAGGTGGTGCAGCTTTTTGGTTGTTTTTTTTGACAAAAGTTACTGTCAAAATATGCAAAAGTTGATTTACTATGTTTTTCCGCCCGCATTGTTATATGTTTTATATCATCCCGATCAAAATACCTGATCATTACGGGCTGGGTCCGTAACTCTGCATTAGTCTCAACATCCGTAAATTTTTGTGAAAATAAAATTCACTCGTATCACTTAGTTATCCTCTTCCTCCATGCATAAATTTTGTTTTCCACTTGTGTCAGTTTAGGAGAAGAAAAATATTAAAATTTGGGATCTCTCAAATTCCAGAATACCCTAACACCTACCCTATTTGGAAATGATATTTCAAAAGACGGAAATGTAGAACTTTAGCAATACAACACTACGGTTCTTCCTCAGATTTTGCAGCTCGAAACACGAAATATATATACAGGAAAAACACAGCCGCCAAAACATACAAACGTTGGCATGGTATTAACCTTTCCGCCAGAAATCACCGTTTGTGAGTGGGTTATCTTCTGGATTGAAGTATGCACTCCTGAACTTCGCGCTGAAATTAAAAAATTCCCTCCCCTTTGCAATACAGCATCTTTTTTGTCGTCTGCTTTTCTTCCCTTTCAAACTTTTTAGATTCCTGCATATTTTTTCTCATTCCATGGCTTAGAGCACGTGAATAGCGTAATAGTGACGACGTTGATAATATTTTACGAAATCCGACATACTACGGTAGATCAGATCATGAGAGTAAAATTAGGGAACTAGACTGCAGAACGGATAGATTTAAGATGTCATTTTTCCCACGAACGATAAGGGACCATAATAGCTGCCATGTGACTTTTATCTAGGTTTGTCGTTAGGTAGTGTAGCTCTTAGTAGTGGTAGTACTCCTAATACTTGAATCCTTTTCTGTTACCTAGTACATACTAACAGCACGCCTAGCATGTTTTCTACATGGGTCTTGAGTCCCTGTCCATCTGTGTAGTTGTAGAATGCATGTATATTGAGGTCACTCTCCATTTTGATGACATCTGTAGTGTAGTGTTGCATGCTTGTGAGGCTTCGCCTCGTGACAAGCATTAGCGATTTGTGCTGATGCATAATTAGTCGTAGTTACACTAACTTTAGGGTATAGTGAAATGCATGTTGGTGATTACTCACCCCCTGCCACACACCCCTGAGGTGGCTTGCAGGGTATTTTGTAGATGTAGATATAGAATAGTGGGGAACGCGGGTGCTATCCTTGCAGTGTTTTGCTTATGGGGCTTGAGCAAGCTGGTAGGTACGTGTGATATCAGATATGGTTACTCATTGAAGTGCTTAAAAGTTGGAGCCCGGAGATCACATTTTTTCTGACTGTTTTCATTACAGGCTAGAATTAATTACAGCGGATTTATTGGACATTATTGTTTGGGCATAAATTTTTATTTTAACGTTAATCTTCACCCAGTATTAGTTATCCGTATTAGTTGGCGGCAGTCATTCGCCAAGTCACGGCTTCTTCACGGGTTTTCGTTACATATTTTTAGTCATATAACCCTATAGTGACCACTTAGATACCGCTTCTTTTTGTGCACGACTTCTTATTCGTCGAGTAAACTTGCTTATTTCGCAGCAAACCCAAATATCTTATGGTCGACCCACTATCCGGTGGATGCACTCGGTGGCGGTAAGCCAGCCCCGAGTTACGGGGAATAATTACAGGGGAAGACCAAGAATGGAAAACATCTGGAAAATTATGAAGGACGAATAGAAGGTTAATAATTTTGTTGGAATGAATTGTTTGGCTGGCAGGAGAGTGGAGTGCTGCTGCAAACCAATCTTCGGATTGATGACTGCGGATGATGATGAAGTAATTTATAATTAATGCAGCCTTATCCCTCAGTAAAGGTTTAGCTTTAATAAAAGCTATTAACCATTGTTATATGACAATTACAAGCGGAGATATAAGGGATAATATGATTTAAGGCTCGGATTTTTGCTAAAAATGCGAAAAAATTAACATATGCATAATTCACTCAAAAACTTTTTTTTCACAAAACGGTTTGAAGGTATTCAGTTTGAGTTAATATTGTGCTCGTACACCAATTTTTATCAAAATGTGAGACCCTAAGGGACAAACGTTTGTTGAATTGAGGTGGAATGACCCATGACTGAACTTCTTCGTAAGTTACTAAATTCTGTTCATATCCGAGGTTTAAACTTCATTCATATATTTCCCGCAGTGCACTGAAAACGCCTTCGCAACCGAAGGATTTTTTTGCAATTTCATAAAAACTATTACATTGAGTAATGAATATTTTTTTTTAATAATTGAGGAATTACACAAACAGCACACCGTTACACTTAAGACGTGATCCTTGCGTCAGAGCTTAATGTTTTTTTTTCGATGCCTCTCAGGAGTGTACAGTCGTACCATATCCCATGGGACAGCCTCATTTTTTGGCAAACATCTCGATAAGTAATACGGTATGTGGATGAAGTTTCGATATCATTAATAGAATGAGATATTTTCATCGTGATAAGGCCAAATTTATAGGAATTTTACACTTTGTGAAATCTCGCTCTAACTAGCGCAATTTGAAAATAAAATCTCAATCATTTTCGATCAGATTCATCGGATAATCATGGCCACCCGTGGTTCACAAGAAATATACAAGTCACATGAATCCGAATCTGATACAAAGGATATGACTTCCATCGTCAAAATACTTAAAAATACGTAAAATCTTCGGTATTATAGCGATTTTATTTTTAATATTATGATGTAAACACGCATTTTACTGCATATAAACCTATGTTTCATTCCGTTTTCATTCCTCTACACATTAAAGAGACTTTTTTTATTTAAAACATTATGCAAACATCCCATTGTAGATGGAAGAGTACGGTAAAGAGAAAAATACTAAATCCAACGTGTCGACGCCGACTAGGTATCACTCTACCATTCTCGGTAACCAGAAAGGAGTCAGGATCCTACTATAAAACTTGCCTCACTCGCGAGACTCGTTCTACATCAGCATCTACGAAAAACCGAGCATGCCACCAACACGGTGAGTGACACGGGGTGATTCTAAGCCAGACATGCAGCACCCATCCCAGTTAAAGACCGAGCACCGCACGCTTCCCTGGCCGCTAGGAGAGGACCCAAATACACTCAGGAGAACGATGAAAGGTAAGCCAGAATCTAGGATAGTGCTACGTTAGTAAACTGCAACTCAGCATAGCAAACTCATATTGCTTTAGTACATGAATAATTAACACAGGTAATGGGGTAGGGAAAATGAAAGCGAATCGGTGATCGGCGACAATGAAACCAACTTATCGCAACACGGTTGGAGTAGTAAATAATACCAGCGAATGAAAGCACACTATAGTTAAAAGGAGGCAACGACGTAGTATAAAATAACAATACCTGATAGCAACGACCGTGAACACAGTTTTTTTCACGGAAAATTTCGGGACTCCACGTGAACACTAACAATAGAAGAAACATGTTACAACAGGCAGACACTTTCTTCCGCACTCTCTCGCTCGCAAGGTCACGCACGCTGGTTCTACCGCATTTTTTCGCTCAAGTGTGACCTGTTCGCAAGAAGTACATTTTACTTAGCGATAACCTTGTGATTAAGAAGGAAATAGTGCCTGGGAAGGCGGTAGCAGTCGATGATGGACAGTACCAAATGATACAGGAGGCCAACAGGAAACCCCAGCTTTGCACTTCAGGAGCTGACCCGTAAATGTCGTGCGTGTGTGATCATAAACGTCCAATTGGGCAATTTGTATTTATTAAACCAAAAGGCTATATTATATGTGTTTTTGCTAATGCATTAATAGTCGTAGTTTCTTCAATTTGAGTAGGGTAGAGTGAAGCGCATGTTGGTGATAATGTTGATGTAGACTCTTGCTATACAAAACTCATTGCATTGATTCCCGTATACTCCCAGTCAAAAGCCTTTTGGGCAACCTATGGAGGAGGCTTCCACTACTACTATAATGTGTAACTGGAAGACAGGAAAGAATTGGCATTAAGAAAGAGAGAATTTACAAGGATATATAAGGTTTATATAAGGATACGCTAAAAAAGAAAGGGCAAAAGGAACGGTAGGAAGCGGAGAAGAGAGGAGGAAAAATGTGGGGACGTTTGGTCTGGGAATGAGAAAAGGAGAATGAGAGAAGGAGAATGAGCCAGTGAGAGAGAGAGAGGAGCTGAAGGAAGCGGGCGAACGGGTCAGTGGATTAGCATGACAATGGAGGTCGGATTACATTAAATGTGTTGGACGGGCGGGCGGGGGCGAGACTGGAGGCATTTGGGAGGGAGGGTTGGGAGAAAGGACAGAGACACAAAGTCTAGGGGCTGAGAAAAGCTAGGAGACCATGGGGACCTCTTGTGGGAGGGGGGTGTGAGTGCTTTAAGAGCACGGATAGGGAGAGAGGGAATGCGAGGGTTGGAGGAGAAGAGAGAGATGGTTGGAGAGACATGAGAGGAGGGGAGGGTAGAGCACGAATCGAGTCCCTCTCGAGGAATGGTTGGTCTCGGCCAGTCGTCTTCTTCTTAGTCGTCGTCGTTCGGGGTGAAAGATGCCCTTCTCGCCTTCTCATCGTGAAGTGGAGGTGAGGTATGTCGCCCCGACTCTATTCCTTCACGCTCCGCACGCAAACGGCTCATATTTTACGTACGAATCGCAGGAGAAAAGGCAATCGCTTTTTATTTTTTTGTTACTATTTTAATTCCACACCGAAATGAACACACGCCGGCAGAGGGCTAAAAATAAAAAAAATTGCAACATTCCGTTCCCTCGCCCGCATTTACTCGTGAAAAGGCATGTGTGCATTTATTAATCAATTAATTATTGACAGACATGGTGATTTTTCAAGATATTTCAACTAAAAATTAGTGAATCTAAAATGCAAAAAAAATGCTCCAACCGGCTTCGGTTTTCCAGGCCGAATTCACTCACGTATGAATGTGGCATATCTGTTTATACAACCGGAAAAAACATAATGTAGAATACTAATGACACTTTGAACGTGAATTTTCAATATGGTATTCCATCTTTAAAATTAGTGAATTCAAAATGAAGAAAAAATTCTCCAACTAGCCCCCTTCCTCCATAAATACAAGGTATTAAAAAACATGTAACATATCTATATTATTTGTAGAGCGTGAAAGTCTAAAACGACTTTTTTTCTTTGAGATTTTAGCTAGGATGTAATAATTTTTCCACAATTGAGCTTTGAAAATTGGAAAAAAAACAATCAGCGAGCAACTAGAGAGGTAATGTGACAGCCGCAGTGGCATTGCCAACTCTGAAGTGATTAAGCGGGCGCACGGTCCTAAGCTTCCCCACTACCTTATCTCCTCGCAAGCATTACATCTATGGTATGATCTTCCACCGTGACGGTCTCTCTATTACATTACAGCCAACCCAAATATAACGGATGTTACAATTGTACTCTTGTAAATGCATTTTAGCTAAAGTGTACATTATTCTAGCCATTTAAGAATAAGAAATAGAAATAGATGGGTAGGTTATTTGTGTGAATTGAATTATGATAGTTTATTATAAACATCAGATATACTATGCGTAGAAATTGCCTCAGGAAAAAATCCACCTGGGCAGGGAATCGAACCACAGACCTTTAGCTTGCCGAAGGGAAGCCCGTAACTAAAGTCCATATTCCCTTACGAATGCGATCCTTGATCGACCGTAGGGGCTGAACATCTAGTTCCCTTAAATCCTCTCAAAATTGCCTTAGGAATCAGCAAGCCTCGGTAGCGTTATAACCTACGCACTGGGCCGGCAAGCCGAAGTTCCATGGTTAGATTCCCGGTCTAGGTGGATTTTTTCGTAGCAGTTTTTAATGTTTTTAAGCAGTTTTTATGTATTTTCATCGCCGGTTTCAGTAGAAATGAAATATCTAAATTAAATATGCTATGAATAATGTTGCCGAATAACGAAGGTAGCACAATTCTGAATTCATGTTTGTAGTTGGCCCACGATCTATGAAAACTCTGTACCCCCACAAAACACGTAATCTTTCAGAGCGACACGGAGAACATCATATTAGAACCCCACTATATTTCCAGGTCCGACAGAAACGATAAATTAAGAGAGATATTTTGCCGAACGGATAGGTATGGGAATTCGTTTTTCCCCCGAACAATAAGGGACTTTAATAAATTCAAAACTTAATTTCATTAGAACGTTTCCTTTTTATCTTTAAACGGCTGGTGTCCTAACACCCCCCGCCACACGCCTATTGAGGCGGCTTGCGGGGTAATATGTAGATGTAGATGAACACTTGTTGAACTATGAAACAATATGATTAATGAAACTATTATTATCATCTGCAATGCATACATTTGTCGTAAGTGTAAAAACTTAGCATTAAAGATCTAAAATCAAATCTATAAAAGCTGATTATGTTTTGTAGCGAAGGTTTCACTGATTCTTTTAGTGGATATTTAAAAAATCACAATTTCCTTTAAAATAAAAATTGACAGTTATTTTCGCAAAACAATGTCTATGAATATATCAATAAATAAATACAAATTCCTTTAAAATTAGTGATATTTCATTAAAAAATATTCACAAATACACCTAGAGTAAAAGTTTCCAGATTTTCACTCAATATTCAATGTTAACGCAATAATACTTCTTTTGACAACATGTATAGTTAAAAGAGGGATACTGAAGATGAAGTGATAACATGAAGAATGAAGAATAAAGAAGTATACAGAAGAAGAAGAAAGGCGTATATGGACAGTAGTATGACTAAGAAGAATCAGGTGAGTTAGAAACAACCTGAGAAACGATACATTTGCCAAGAACATAATCGAGGGAAAGATAGAATGGAAGATTTCGCGGCGAACAAAAATAAAGAGTGGTGTGTGGGATAGAATAAATACGAGGATGTAATAGAGTTAGTAATGAATGAGGAAGAATGGAGGGCAGCAGTTAACCAATCTTAGGATTGAAACAATGATGATGATAGTTGAAAGAAGAAGAACACAAGTGCTAGTAGGCGCAGGCAAAGGAGAACCAACACCTTATTCTTCTTAGAAGATGCATTCAAAGAAGAAGTGAGGGCATTCCCCAAAGAAGTAAGCAGAATATAGTGTAGAACTGAAAGCTGCAGGTTACCAATCATAGAATGAATAGTGATGATGAGTGAATGCAAGCACAAAATAGCCAAAGCTACACTTTTATCAATAATTAAGGCTTAGAATATTTTATTCAATAATATTTGGTCGGAAAAACTATACATGTAAACATTTTACAAATAATTTACGAGTTGCTTCTATTCATGGATGGAATACCCCGCATAATAAATCACGGTGGTAGACTGCATGGTTCTTCGTAGGTTTAGAATCAATTGCTTTGCAAATGAATACAAAGAAAATATTATGAAACACACACTGCGAACAGAAATCTGCCCGCTAGGAACAGCGAGAACATATTACCAATTAAGTCCTTCCAAGCACTTGAAATATGTAAACAGACCACTATGATAAATCTAGCACTACATTCACCGACAATAAGACCAAAGAAAATATACATTTTGAATGATTGGCATCGATCTTGGGAATCATTACCTTGAATATTTAGTCGACGGTCACGAAAGCTATTCGCGAGCTTCATATTTATTTGATTTTGCATATACAAGATGGTTGAAGCGTTTACTTGGTGGAATTCCGACATGATAGATGACATTACAAAGTTTTAATCATTCTATCGATTTTGCATATTTGATTAGTCATTTAAAATTAGCAAGCATAAAATCTGGGACTTTCATAATTCCTTCACCTCATTTTCTTCACAAATCTGACTAGGTATATCATTAGAGAAAATATATCAAAATTGCTGGTAGTAAATATTTTATACTCCAATCTCTTCTTCAGATCGATAATTTTAAAAAAAATTAACATATCGTACGAAAAGCGGCTAGATGTTCAAAATTCAAAAAAAAGCTTTAAGAATTCACCGTAGGACTGGACTAAAGGAATTCGTTTTATTCAACTTGCAGGATAAAGCGTTTAGCGTAGAAATTTGCTCATCATGATTTCAGCTTTGAAAACAACTATGAATGACCCAGGGAAATAAGTCAATTCAAATTTGAATTCCGAAGCTAAAGCATCACAATGCTCTCTGTAGGAATATATTGATCTCCGGCTATAGAAACTGAAACTAGTGGCAAACCCTTTCGTCATTTCCAATTGCATGAGTATAACTATGATTTTGCCGTTGGTTTAGTCCATCGTTCTCTTAAAAAAGCTTAATTCATTATTATTCGAAATGCTCCTTTTAAGGAAAGTTAAAGACAGCCTTAGGAAGTAAGAAAAAAGCGCACATTTTTTTCCTGCTTCCTTTCTTTAGTCATCCTAACACTTTTCCGAAGTTCTTCCTGTGGTAACAGGAGGTCCATATTTTGAACAAAGATAGCTGAGCAGATTATGGTAAAACGTTTGCCGTCATGAAGGTGGTTTCGTTAAATAGCTAGATTACTTGTAGAGACTCTGAGCACCTGTCGGGGAAATAAATTGTCCACGATAAATTCTTAATAGACAATTTAATTATATATTGGTATACATAAGTTCCAACTCTACAAAACTTTCGATTTTTACCACTTGCCTTCTATAATTGAACTACAATATTGGACAACATATAGTATTATCTTAAGCCTCGTCAATATTAACATAGGATTGAATCATAGTTTATTATGGCAAGAGCCTTTAATGATATCTTTGAGTTTTCGCTTCATTGTAAAGAGTATATGGGACCTTATATCTACTACTTTAATTATTACTTCCTTATTAATATTAGGGTCTTCCTCATGGATAAATATCCCTGTATTACCATAAAAAAACTGCCAGTAATACGTTCTTCAACCATGTAGAGGAAGTTGTGGAAGGGAAGATAAAAATTAAGAGATCTTTTTTCTAGAGATTTCTGGGTCCTTTCACACGAGCGAGATATTTTGAACGCGCCCACGTGAATGCCAAAGGGGTATTCCTAACCGTCAGAGAGGCAGGTCAAAATTTTCCCCGCCAATGGCGCAGAACGAACGCTCCAGGCCCGCAGTGGTCCCGTAAGCCACACACACGCATGCGTGTGTACCGATAAATCCGTAAGACCCGAGGATGACCGCGGCTTCCTCCTTTCCCGAAGAAGAACCCCGACCGGCCGTAGTAGCCCTTCCCCCTCTCTCTCCCACTCTGGGTTTTACCCGTTTGGGCGCCATGCCGGCTGGTCCGTCCAAAAGACTGGAAGACTCACCCTTCCCATATTAAAGAGTACAGTAAAAACCCGAAGCCGAAAAATCCCTAGTTCACCCTCAGTCGATCCCCACTCCTTCTAGCATGGCTAAACAACAGCCCCCTTAGCTTCTCTCTCTCTCCCCCGGCCATCCGTCCGGCTTTAAAGGAGGACTACGTGGTGACCCTAGAAGAGGGAAGAAGGGATGGGAGCAGTCGAGGGAAGTCCCAGAGGTAGGACATGCACACATATACACACGGAGGAAGGTGGAAGGGAGACTGGAACGGGATGCTTCGAGTCGGAGCGTGAGAAATTGGCAGCCCAGCGGGTTTAGGAGGTGGCTGACCAAAAGCGGACCCCCATTGGAATGGGTCGGTTTGGTAGAGCGGGGGGTGTGGTAAGGGGGGGGGGGAGAAAGAACTTTTAGTGAGGAGGTGAAGGGGGGGGGGTTGCCAACCGTCTCTCTCCTTCGGAGGAAAAGGACGCACGTCCTCTAAATCTTAAAAATATAAAAGACAGGCTATTTGTGGCAGGCTCCTGCCCGTTGTGTTCCCATGCCGCTATAGGGAGCGATGGGACGGGATTACGAGCGCCGGGATGACAGAGAGCCAGGAGAAGTGGCATTAGACCGCTTTATCTCCCCGAACGGGTTGGCAGAAAATTTTTAATACGTGGAAGTTCATATTTTCGGTGTCACAAGGGCATTAAAAAGTGTGGACGAGGAATAGAAATGGTTACATTTTTTGAGAGGTGGCATAGGCCCGAATTTGTCACTCGAACTCTCAAAGCTGAATGGGGCGCGGCCTTTTCGATGATCCCAAATTTCGACCTGCGGCCTTCCATTAAATAACAAAAGGGCTTTGGTAAGTTTATAAGTATCTACATATTGGGAGAATGGATGAGAGTTGGAGTACAACATGGGCATATAAGTCAGGGCAAAATCATTGAATGGAAAGGGCAAAATCTTATTAGTCACGGGGGAATGTGATACAAGAGAATCCAGAAACAAAGTATGCTCCAGAAAAATAGAAAATTCTCCAATTTAACCCAGTGACAGAAGTAAGAGGGAATGTTTGCAAAAGGGAATACAGTTTTTCGTGTTCACGCCAAAATGTAGGCTGTTACATTAGTACCTACTCCAAAGAGAAAGGCTCAAATGGTACACGTGAAAAAATAGCAATATCGTATACAGATTATCTCTAACATATTATATAATTACCTACTGCTTATTTCAAAACAGCAATGACTTTAACTGCATCATTCATATATCCATTCACTTTTTCGTGGCATTTCTTCAATGGAGAGCCCGTTGAAACGACTAAGTGCAAGATGACAATCTCATCCATAATCATTATTCTTAACCATTCAAATATCTACCAATAGAACTTAGATGCTTATGAGTCTATTACCCAAAGGTATTTCATTTCCATCATTACTTGCTCGAGTAATATAGTTTGTACACATAACTTTGAAATTTTGATTAATGAGAGCTGCGGTTTTCAAACTTGGTACGAAATTCTTGGCGATTGAAAGGGTATCCATTGCATCCAAACGTAAGCATCCGACTCAATTTTGACATACTTATGCAATATCAAAGGAAATATAAATAAAGCGAACCTTGATTTGATTAAACATCTGCAAACAGTTTTTATTGAAAATAAAGAAATAAAAGACTTCAAAATGAAAACACAATAAAGGGTAAACACGATTGTAATAAACCCGAAAATAGCATCAAAAAATATAAGAAGTTATTGTGTAGGGAGAGAGAAGAAAAATTGATTTTTAACTTTTGGCACCTCATGATGTGAATGATTTTCATTATCGCCTTGTTCAATGTGATTCCATTTTCCATGAAAACATTAACTCGCACTTTGTATATGATGTCTAATTGATAAAATGCTTTCAAAAATGATGAAACGTTACCAGCACTTTAGACATACGCACTGATATTTTTTAAACGACCATCACCTTTTTTACAAAATCAAAGTAACCTAATCTACCATATCTTTTCAAAGGAGTTCTATGGTTCAAAGCTAAAATATCTTGAAAATTAGTGAAATCCACTTAATTTCAACAATCCAGCGATGAAGTAATCACCTTTATTTGCATGACCTAAAGTTGATTACTTTTCCTCAAAACCTATCGGATATTTTAGTCAAAATTAATGAAAATATAATTCGGTTTGGTTGAGCCATTCGGTTAGGACCACGACCAGGAGAGTAGGTAATTTTCCGAGATTTTAGCGGTGAGATGAGAGGGGAGATATCATTGTGTACCTAATTCCAAGAAAAAAGGTAAGAAATCTGGCTCAACTTGCTCCAATGAAGTAAACAGTCTCATTAGTCGATTTTTAATAGATCCATGGCAAGCACCCATTCACGGTGCATCGCATCAGTGATCTACTTTGGCTTCGAGTTGACTGCATGATACAACATATAAAAGCCCAGTTTTTCTTGAATCGATTTATAGCAATGTAATTGATGTTAGAGAATTAGAGAGCATGAAGGTAAGGAAAAGATTGGCTCCAGCAATGAAAATACGTCTGTTGTTTTAATTTCGTTCTCTAAAGGTACACTCACATGCATGGTAATTATTCCTGGTATTATAAGGTGCCAATCATAGCATATATCGTATAACATGACCATCGTTTCCTGGAAGGAAGGAATCATTAACGCAAACAATTGAAATCAACTGTTTCACCAAATTTTTCTTTCTTTCAGAAACATACAATTTCCCAGTCAAGGGACTCCGAGAAGTTCGGAACCCTGAAGTCAGTAACCGGTGAGGGGAAAACTTAAGTCCGAAAGGTGCGGAGGGTCAGGAAAGATATGGAGGAAAAAAAGGGCCTGCTTTTGGAATACGTGCGACAACAATTCCCAGCAATGGAAGAACAATGAGAGAGGCCGGAAGATGGGTAGGCGAGAGAATAAGAGAGGAGCATTCGAGTCGAAATAGGGAATGGGAAAAGGATTTTTAAGACAGACCAAAAGGAGATGTAGTGGGGCAGGACCAGGGAGCCATCGGCCGGCATTGGATAGCGGGAGAAACGGAGAGACAGGTAGAACAGGAGAAGACGCAGATGGCAGCAGAATCCGCTTGGAGAATCAGGGGGGACTGGATAAGGGGCTGGGTAGTACCCTGCAGCGACACCCTGGCTGGGGGCCTCAGCTAAGCCTCTGCCTAAGAGGACTGGTCTGGGGGTAAATCCTGGCTCAGGGAACACCCGGGGAATTCCCAAAAAATCTCCCCTCTTGCATGCCTCTCCCATTCTCCTGCCGGACCCGTGAAAAATTAAGGAGTCCGCTGGGAAATTAAACGGCGAAGAATGCAACACAGGAGGACAGTGGCACCACCATCGCGACCGGCAAAATTCTTTTGTGGGCAAGTCCTCCGCGGCTTAAGTGAGGATGAAAAATTAGAGGGTGGTCCGCCTCGGCTCACAATACTGCAGCGTTTTGTCCAGGGGACAAAGGCCGGTATTTAGAATTCGAGGTAGGGGCAGATGTTTTCTAAATTGCTCTGTGAGCATCAAATCCCATGAACTAAGGGCATGTGGTCGTTCCCCTCCGCACGAAACTTCAGACGAACAATAAAACTTCTTTTAGACCAAAGAGGTTCTTATGACGCTGGCGTCATACTTTTTTTAAAGTTCCTATGGAATATACCGACAAAAGAGCGGCACGAAGGATTACTTCAGCACATCTTGGTTTGAAAGGAGTCGGAAATATTTCGGAATTGACACTTTATTTGTCTCTAAACGAACACCGTAATATAACAAAACTATTCACGTTAATGTACTATTATTAATTTTCTGGTTGACGAGCAAAGACCCATTTCCGTTTTCTACCAAAGGGCAAAAAGCCTATTTGAACGCATCAATTTCACAATAAAACCTTCATAACTTGAGTTATAAATCGATTACGCTAGGAAATTATGGTGGCTAAGTAATTTCGGTGGAACAATGCACATAAACTGTATTTGAGTGTCATTAAAAATATCAATACCTTAAACTTTTGAACTCGTGATATATTTCAAACGAGTAAGTGCAATCAAATGAAATAACACCTTCGAAGTAAAAGAATAAGGAATTACGTTCATGAATTATGACCTCAATATCCCTCGATATTATCCAAGTTTGGAATTAGATGTCACATTACCAACTCTCTTGTATCTTGGAGTGGTTTATAACAACTACAAAATGGCTCACAAGTAATAACTTCCTGTTCTCTTGCCTATTAAAACGGATTTTGTGATCACTAGCTGGCGAATTTGTATAAGTAACTGCGCGGCCAGTTCCGAAGTTCTTTGAATCTTAATAATGAGTTTATTTGCTGTCATTCGTTCAATTCGTTGTCAATTGAGCTCAAACAGTAGGTAACGCACAACGTCTCTGAATATTACCTGCTTAATATAAAAACATTTTGATTCTATTTTGTACATCTTTGACGCAATCCTTAAAAAGTTAACCATATTCAGCGTAGCATAGAAGCCCATTTACTCCAAGAAGGCAATTACTCATAGCACGGAGTAGCCTGACTACGACATGCATTTCATAGGTAGACCATTTTTGCCGCCATAACCCAAACTAATTTTGTGATTTAATAAAAAAGGAATAAATTACTTACATGTAGTATGTACAAGGAACGTACGATACGACTGAATGTTCCAGGGTCGAGTATCAACTATTACGACAATTTCACAGTATTAACAATTCAATAAATTAGTCAATAAAGTACAATGATTTTGATACTAATAGATACCAAGATTGAAACTGCAAATAATGGAGACAGGAGAATATAAAATCAAGGAACAATTACCTTAAAATTGCAAATATGAATCGTATCATTGATTCCATGGCCGAACGTCACTAACCACCAACAACTAAGGCTTAAGATTAAAGGTACCAACAACTAAGCAATGTTAAGAAAATACATCCAACAGTTCGTTCATAAAGACGTATCATTGATTTAAAGCTACAATGAAGCTAATCAAGAAGCATGTTGCATAAAAATAACTCCCGAATGAAACTTGTTTTTCAAGATGTCCATTAACACGGAGTAGCTTCATGCTGCACGGGGCAGGCATTCAGGCAAAAGGTGATCCTCTCATTTTTTACTCATTTACAATGCAAACAACACACACTATTCCATGGAAATTCGACAAGTGGAGGGATTGTACTGTCTCCATACATAGCAGAAAAGAACATAGTACAAAAATTCAAGAAGTAAAATATCTGCCTCGCAGAATATTCTCTGGAAAAAGGCAACCAAAAAAATATTAAATACAATTAACATAGTAGAAAGGACTGGATAGACATGGCGTGAATTCGTGATCTGATAATGGATGATGAATAACACAACTTTATTCTCAGGATACAATATGCTAAAACAAATTGTGCGCTAAATTATACAGAGCAGCTAAGGGTTTACGGGCAAAAACGGCAAATGAAATCCACCAAATATCATCATGATTAATGCATACAATTTAACGGCTACTAAAAATTAAACGCAAGGTTGAAAACGGGTGGATTTGATGTTAAGAAAAGGTAGATAAGTTGGATGGAAGTGATATTGAGAAAGATCAGGATGTTGAAACTAGTCAGAAGAAAAAATGTCTGTCGCAAGGAAAAGAGGGAGTGAAGAATTGTAACCTATGTTTGGCAAAAAGTGGGGAGTGATCATAAAATGGATCATACCAAATGGTCTTTCATGCATAATTAGGTGGTTTTAAAATGAACAACACGGAGTAATTACAATTGCATAATTTGACGCCAGTTCTCGGATCTAGTTAAAAAATTTAATATTTAAATGAATATTTTAATTATAGGTATATATATTATAACAGGTATATATCCTCAATTTTAATTTATTTTTATTGCATTAAATAGCAGAGCCACTCGATTTTCTTGAGAGCATTTAATTCAATTATACATCCTGGACTCAAGCTCCATAAAGTTTTTGTATTCCATTTTCCCATCAATACAGTCTCCGACGAAGTGCCTGCAGTGCCTAAGCTTGTACCCTAGTTGAGCCCAGCCATTCTCCATTTTATTAGTCCACAGTAATGAACGACTCTATAGACTTATGCGGGTCTTAAGAATGTGTTATTTTGGCGGAGTGCCAAGATTAATTAGAAAATGTATAAAGACACGCCTTTCGAACGCGTCCTTGTCAGTCCGCAGTTGACTCAGAAACGAGGAATGAAATATGATGAGGGAATCTCACGGTATCAACACCGCATTCCTAATAAAGACTTTTCAACTATCTATCATCTAAAGACTTCATCTGTCCGCCTCTCTAGAGTTCTCTCCTCTGGGTGGATCCAAACATCCTGGACGCTCTATGCTAATGGCACTTTCTCGCTAAAAAGGAATGGGTAGTGATGGTGGGTGGTGGATACACGCCGTTCACTAACCGACCCCCGAGAAAGGAAGGAGCCTCATTGGCTGGCACGGAGTCCCGGAAGGCTACGCACTATCCCTTTCCCGCCTGCATGCCCTCCCCGCCTCAATCCTCCACTCACGTTCGGGGCCTCCACCGAGCTCCACCAAGCCGCGAGCCGACCGTCCGTTGGACAGGCCGTTGGCTCGATTGACCGCGGCAGGTGGCGCGGGGCGTCCATCACCTTTTAACGTCGACCAACAATGGGTGCCCCTCTGTCGCGCTCCGGAATATAGAGGAAGAAGAAAAAGAAGAAGAGAGGAGAGTATAGAGGAATGAATGGAAATATGCGAGGGGAGAGAGAGGGATATATAGAAAAGGAAAAAAGGACTCTTTTTGTCGCCATTGGGCGGTCTCTTGAAGCGCCGAAGGAAGACACATTATATTGTGTTGGAATATCCATTCTGATCCTCAACGACCCATGTGAAAGAGAGTGGTGTGTTTCCAAAGAGTATTTTTTTTCTCTCTCTCGGGGGAGTAAAGCACCTGACACGTTCGCTCTTTCCTTCATAGGAGGAAAGCGATGAATGAAGTCCCGAAAGGAGCGGTTCGTCAGAGGGAAGGCGTAGGGGATAGAGACAGGGGAGTGGCCACGAGGAGCGGTACGGAACTTCCGGCGCTGCCAACCAAGCCATTAGCGATTGGTCGACCGCACCCATTCAGTCCCAATGTGATCGGTAGCGAGCGAACGAAGGAAACTGCCCTTTTTGGTGAGGCGCTGTCGATTTTCAATCATCAATCTCGTTGCGCCATGGGATACGGTGGATTTTACGTTTAGAAGAAGCTGATTTTTTTAATCCTTTGTAGAAGCACCGGTTATTAATGTAGGTTATCGGTATCGAGGTCAGTCGCGCCATTTACTCTCAACTTAACGCCGAAGGGAGGTAAGGACGAATTGGATGACTGATAGAGAGACGTATGAGTCTGTAATGTGAAAGCAACCATTAATTTGTCTAAAAAACGATCCTGAATTGCGAAGCAATAATAATACGAAGTGTTATTATTGGCATTGCACATAGCAAACAAAATGAAAAGGCCAGCACATCTTGCAGTTTAATGAATAAACATCTTATGTTTGTTCTGCCAGCGGCTAAAATTTTATGCGGCGGCCACAACAGTATTCAGATCATAATAACCAAATATGTATACATAATATTACACGTACACCAAAGTGAAAGAAAATTCCTCACTTCAAATGTCAAAAAATTTTTTATGACAAATTTTCTCACTTGCCAGTAGGTAGAAGTAGGTTTATGCACAGCATTTATTTGGAGTAATAAAGATATTAAAAGTGCTAGAGGTATTGTGCGTAGCGTCCCAACCTATGAACAGATTGAATCCAGATCATTGGCGTCAAAATACAGCAGCATCAGTAATATAAAAACTCCCGGTCTTGATTCTTTGAATGTGTAAATTATTAAGGAAAATTAATTTGTAAATTAAAGTTACAATCATGAAATTTTCCTTAATCAGGTCATTTATGGCACCCTTTGAGGAAGAATTCACTATATTTTTCAAAAACAACAGTATTTTTCTCTTTTCAGCACGTCAAATGGTTGAGCTCTTTAAAATTTCCAAAATATGAAGTGTCCATCAGCATACCTACTTAATATCTTCCAGTGAACTTGACTCCATGATCCAGGTAAAACTGAGAATATCCGGTAAAATAGATGCGTTAATTTTAGCTCTTGCATTATTCATTGTGCTTCTTTTTCGTTGATACAATATAATTTCCATTTGCTTCGGTTAGTGTTAAAATGAAGAATATGACACCAAGCATTGAAACCCAGGTCGTGAGAATAAATATTTAGTGGAGTTAATTAAGTTGTTGTATTTCTTCTGCAATGGATAGCTTCCACAAGATCAAGCCTACAACCGTTTCCTTTGTGAAGAATTAGACTTCAACTTTATTACATCTCTCCTCTTCACTGAATTCCGTTCCCACCTACATCGATCCTTTCCAACATCCAACATCTTCGTCAGCAAAGCTTTATCATACTCTCTGAAAAATTAACTCAAACTCTCGTCCCTCTTTCCATGTTGGACGATGCTATACCACCATATTTTTGTTGTTGTATATATGTATATTCTCCATGTTTTATGCTTGGAACATGTACCACTTTAAATTGAAATCATTACTGTATGCGGACAATTTTCAATTGAATTTCAGAAAACAAAGAAGTTCCAAAAGAATTATGATGTTTACCATTTACTCCACTTTTATAACTTCTATCCCAGATTAAAAAATTCTAAAAATATTTTCCGCGACGTCATTTGAAGAAAAGAGTTTACAGCGCTTGAGGTACCAATGGGCACTATACTAGCTAATAATCGCACGTTGTGGGTCATTAAAGGTCGGTGACGACTCCATGCGTCCCCCGAGGAGTGGCGGCATCCACCGGGGACGTGCGAATGTCCCCCGTCCGGCACCGGTCCCACGTCAATGAATCCGTGAAAGTGTCGTCCAAGCCTGAACTCCAGCCGTGCCGATACCAATAAGTGAACGGACACACACACGCACCTCCCACTCTCTCCTTCAATGGCATGAGCATTTTTCACTACCCTCAACTTCCCTCACCCTCAATTCATTCTTCAGTTGAATATATAATAAAAAAAAGATATTATACAAAAGGAAAACTTCCTACGGCCATCTACGACGATTCATCACCTCTCCTATTGCCCGTTTTCCCCTTTGTCACCCTAATCTGTTTCCTCCTTCGGGAAAAATGCTTGCGTTGGCAGCGAGGACGCAGGGAGAGAAAGAAGTGTGTGAGTTAGTGCGTAGGGAGGAGTTGTATGTACGTGGAGAGAGGTCTGAGGGGCTGTGCTCGAGGGAAAAAAGAGTATAGTTTAAGAATGAGTGGAAGAAGACGGTAAGGGAAGAGGGGAGGGAGGTCAAGAATAGACGGGAAGAATGCTCATGGAAGAGCCAAGGATGAAGAAAGAAGAGTTAGGAATGGGAGAAAGAAAAGGAAAGGGAAAGAAAGATAGTGTCACAGGCCGCCCAGGGTCGACACGGACCCGGAGACAATCTGTCTCTTTAACCTCTCACCGAGGATACGGTGGGAACCGGAAAAACCCCTCAATGAACCACCGTGACAACGACAAAATGGCCGACCGTGTCCAACAATGGCCGCGCACACGAGTGACCTCCCTCTCCTTTCTCCTCATTCTTCATTTTTCCGTTCCCCAGGAAAAAAGAGTGGATGTTGTAGGTGTGGGGCTGTTGGGAGGGAGGAAGACGAAAGGCCCGAGTCTTCGTACCCTTATTCACAGGGTTCGCACAACGACTCTCGAGTGAGCTGCGTAGAAATCCTCAATGGACGAAGGAGAGAAACTCTTGCCTTGTGCGTACGTCCTTTGCGGCGACGAACAAAGTGTCATTGTGCCCTAAAGGGACGCTGTCCGGTGACTTTGACCCGGCCTCGGTGACGCAAGAGAGCAATGAAACCATAATGGACTGGCGGTGGATATATTTTCGCAGACATACTCTTGTTCCCTTACATGTATTTTCGATAGACAAGCTTACATGACCTCGGGGAAAGAGGCGCGTTCTGGGACGAGGGAAGAAAGCCCAGTCACAGAGTTGGCAGTATTTGTCCCCATCCAATATTAGTTGAGGAAAACTAATAGAGTAAAGAGTGTTACTCCTCAAACACTTTAGTTCAATAAAATTCAAAATCTCAGCATGACACGCAGAATGATAACATTGAATTGAAACAGCCACTATCATAATTACCTTTTTTTAGTTTGGATCTAAGTTTGTTAGTTCCCTGGGGAGGCGACGGACAAAGGAGGTCATTTACACCATGAAGGACGGTCATTTGTAAAGATCACCATTATGTCAGTAAACATCGTTTGTAAGTGTGATATATGATGTTTGAGATCATTTTCGTCATCCCCGGCCTGAAATTATCAGAAAGTGTCATTCGGCGCGCAGGAATCTGCCAAATTCGACTTTCGGCCACTTGGCGGCCATGTATAACGAAATGGCGTAATTAGCCAAAAAAATGTGCACACGTTCAGAACGATACATGCAAGAACTGAGCAAAGACAATTCATTTGATCATATTCGAGTTAAAAGTCATAAATTAGTAATATTTTCACGAGTCCTAATGGATAAGCTACCATATTAGAACATGGTGGAGATTAAGGTGTTCTACATAGATTCCAAGGTGCATTTCAAAATAACTCAAAAATTTTCTTTTGCCCATACCTACCTCTGTACCAAGCGGTATAATCCAACCAACATTTGCGGTTTTTATCAATAAATGATATTGTACCACGTGTACTACTGGTGGGTTGGCTGATAAGAGGAAGAGCATTTAGGTAAGGAGGAATGGTAAAGAGAAAATCGGCGTCAGCATTAGCCTGTACTTAGCAAAAGGCGCCAAGGGGTCCACAGTTTAACGCACCATCTGACGGACGGTATACTGCAAACATGTTGATATCCAAACAACACCCAAGTGGGGATCGGAAGTTCACTGAAAACTCTCTGCCACTGCCGGGACTCAAAGCCGGGCCTTTCGAGATGGAAATCCAGTACTCCAGTACTATTCAAATCACTAACGCGAACCCCCAAGTAAAATATTTGGGCTGATTCAATTCGTCATTACGTTTTGTTTTGCATGACTCGGAATTTCAGAGAGAAACTGACGCAGATCTAGTATCATGTTCATACGATTTCCTCGAATGCGTTTGATTGCGTCACTGTCTTTAATTCAACTCAGATCTAGGAATGAGTGTTAGAGGAACAGTAGTCTCGTAGTGTTGAATAAAATGAAGATAGAGCGCAGCCATTTCGGGGAAACTTATGTATTAGCAGATAAAAGCGGAAATATCTTATAGCTCGGTATACTATCAATACGGGATAATACCTCTGGAGGCGATATCGCAAGAGGAGGATTGTATATACATGAATAGGCGTCAAGTAGTCCTTCAAAATTAGACGTTCGTAGCGGACGAAAACAACAATTAATTGGAACGGTATTCCTTCGCCAGACGCCACGCATGGGACTCCATTCAACCCCAGACTCCATAGTATGTACATACATGCGCATACATTGGCACTAAAATCGAACTATGGACCGGAGAGCCAAAGCCATGAAACTATTCGTTCAAAAGTCTCACTCTCTCCACCATGGGTCAAACACGACCCAAAGGAGGAATTTTTTTCAATCTTTTTTCTTAATGCTGGCTACTGTTTGGTGAAATATTTCGATGAATCTGGTATAAATTTTATGGTAAGTATACCTAGGTAGAGATATCGTTCTTGGCCAGGTTGGCCAGATGTCGATCGTAAGCTATCGATAGCTCGCGGGGATATTTGTGGGTGTCTCACGATCGACGGTAAATGAATTCAACGAATGTATCACATAACTTTCACTCTTTCAATCTTTGATAGCTCGCCATTTTTTTCATATTAGGAGAGTGGCTCTCAGGATGTGGAAGTATGCTGACTCCTGTTGTAAACAGCGTCTGGGGTCAAAAAAGACGCAATGTGGTGTCCAAGAGTTAATGGAGAAGTTTTCAATGCTCCGCATTCATCCTCATGAAATTCAATTTGTTTTAATGCCTTCAGGCATTGAAGTCTCCATGCTTTGTTCGCCAGATTTTAGTCGCGTAAAAGAGCTATGATCATGTCTCTTAGGTATTAGAATAGACTGTATGCAGGTAGTTTGCTTTCTACATTATTTGAAATGATAAACAGATATAGGTATGCCGCGAGCATTAATACGCGTGTTTTTTACTCGAAATATATTTTGAATACGCGTCAATATAATTTGACATGTATACATATATTATAAACTCTATTGGCACCATGATAATTACAAAGACAGTAATAATTAATTGAACTATCATCAAATGTCAGAAAATAAAAAATATAGTAAGTGGCTCATTTAATAGTAATTCCGATTCCTCATTTTACGCTCCGTTAAATAAATGAAGCGGTATATTAATAAAGCTTAACATGATCAATTTCACCTTTAAAAAAATCATTAACACCATTATAATCAAAGACCTTTAATTAATCCTGTTGAAAAATACCTCAGTCATTTAAATAAACAAACATGCCTACCAGTCGTTTCTGAGTTGCGTCATCCTCGGCTAAGAACCTGACGATGACATTGAACAACGCAGGCCAAGAGCAGAATTCCTCATCACAAGGAACTATTTACCCATCACACGCTTAAAAACAAGACAAGGGCCTACGGTGGTTTCAGATTGAACATTAAATTTGAAAAATGTGAAATACCTCTCACATTTTCTTTATACGTCAGTCCAAAGTTTAATGACTTTGTTTACCACAGGTGACGCTCGACAGTGACGTAAGAATGTAAAAGTTTTGTTAGATAAAAGAAAGCTTGCGTGTAAATTGGCGATACAAAGTTTGTTCCAAATACATATGTGTTATAATTATTCAGAGTATAGCTTCAAAAAGCGAAAATAAGAGCACTGATATATTTATTATATACCACGTACTTCAATAAACAATGCCAAGGGTATTGCACCACCATTTGACTGTTATTCTCCATTTAACTACACCAAGAGTCTCAAAGAATGTCTAACGAGGATATATGTCTAACGAGGATTCTAATATAGTTTGTCTGAGCGCTTTTAGAGGCCCGATATTAAATGAATGGGATGGAAATATCCAAAGAGAAACGAGAAGCTAAAAGATGCTGGGAGAAAGGAGAAACTTAATTATAACAGTCCAAGTCGCTCGCCAAAATACATTGATATTTTTATCCATAATTAAAAATGTTGGCTAGTCTCCATTTTATAGCCAGAAGATTATCTCTGATCCATTATTTGGTTAATGGGCCTGATTCTCTGCGGATGAGACTGATTTTCTCTAACATTTTTCTCACGAAAAGTTTGATAAATTACGCTAAGTAGCTGGATAAATTATCTCATTAATCGAAAACTCATTCACTTTAAATTCTTTATTTGGCAGAGAAGGGATATTGTGTTGCGTAACTGGTCATTTTTCCAAACTGATGTTTGCAACAACCATAACGCACAGAATAGAATATATAATTATTAACAATCAAAAATAGACGCTGGTCACATTCACATTATTTCCCATTAACGTTAAGAATACTAACATAATGTTATTTGCTGGTTAGAGATATTTTTACCTATCAGAAAGCTGACTATTCACGTTTAATTCACTACCCTGGTAAATAAATCATGAACAGATGGCGTCCTACTCACGCCTAAATTTTCTACACTGATGTTTTTGGTAATTTATGATAAAATTACCTGCGCTAATTTAGCGCTCAATTCTTTATCATCCATGGATGAATACAGGTGTGCCACTCAATCAATTCTGTGGATATAATTTTAAAAATTTACGGAGAACACACGTAAAAAATTTATTTCGACAAAAAAAGCGTGACTCACTTGGCCCCCAAGGCCCCACTGAAGGATGAACGAAAGGGAGGGAGGATGAACCTTCCTTCTCAGGATGGGCCTTGAGCGTGTTCATACGAGCGAACACATTCCCGGCATACCTTTCACAGCCAGACTGTGTGGCTCTTCGCCGGGCGCGTCTTTCTCCGCGGCGAGGAACGGGCGGAGGGAAGGAAGGGGGTTTGGGAGGGTAAGAGGACCGAACCGACCGCCTTGAGACACCTGTGCGGCCCGCCTTGTGTGGGGTGGGAGGAGGAGAAATGAGGGGGGGGGTGAGGAAGGAGGAGATAGGTCGCCTTGTGAGGTGTGAGGAGGGGCTCAGAGGTGTGAGAGAGAGAGACGGCCTGCCAGCGGGGGGCAAAGCGGTGGTCCGAAAGGCGAAAGAAGTCAAAGGAGATTGTTGGGACGTAGGGAAGGGGGTTGTTGGAAAGGGAAGAGTTGGGTGGTTTGGGGGTTGGAGAGGGGATAAAGGGATGGGGGAAGGCAGAGTTTTCGAGGAGAGGGGAGGTGGGATGGGGTGAAATGGGGTCCAGCTGGGAGGAGAGGAAGCCGAGCGAGTATTGTTTTTCCCATAGATTAAGGTAGTTAAGTCCTTTGAAGTCATAGAGGAGACCACATTAGAACTTTATTCTTAAATTTAAGCAATTTTGAGAATCATGAAGTAAATATTTCAATGATAATTAAACAAAATGTTTGATTCATACGACGTCTTCACAACCGAAAGATTATTCTTGATTTTGTAAAAAGTAATTTTACGGTATTATTTTTAATGGTGAGTAATTTATTTTTTTAATAGATGAGAAAATTTAATTGAAGTTAGTTCTTTTACGACAATACCCCCTTGACATGGATAACGCAATCAATGAAGACTTAAAGTTTAGGAGTAATTTAATACTTTTTCGCAAAATTATTTCCAATTTGAAGTTTTGTAGATTAATTATTACCGAACAGCGACAATACCAACACAAAATTTGAACCATATTTTCGTCGTATTAATTGCTCAACTGATCCATTCAATAAGGTCGAATGCGAATTTTAATAGTTTCAATACTTCTCTGAGCTATTGTGGCTATAGTACCGTATGATTCCATCTATTCTCTTCTATTATTTTTCCTCATCGCCCGTAGACGATGAGCCGATCTAAAATCCTTTATTTAGTTACACGTAGAGTATCTTTATACACAGGGCTGGATCTATAGGCAGCAAAACCCTGCAATTCGGGGGATCCCGCAAGGATTGATGCACCCAAGAGGGCCAGCGGTTGTAGCTCTCGCTACCAGTGTGTTTTATTTTAATTGTTTATTCGGGATTATCGTTAAAGAAACTATATTATTCTCAACGGTTTTGCGGTTTTATTTCTTTTCACTTTTGTCTTTTACACAAACGGGATGTGTGGCAGGGGTCCACACTAGGAGTGCACAAGCCGTTATGATTTTATTTGCTATTCTTTATTTTCGCACTAGAACAGTTCCGCATATGCAGGCAGTAGAAGTATGTACGCTCTTTTTATGGAATTTTGACGGAAAATTCAGAACGCCAAGGACAGGCAGGAATAATGAACGATATTGTTTTTGCCGTAATAAAAAACCGTCTTTGAGCTCAAGAGTAAGGTAATGAGCTCAAATGATAACTTTTGCCCTCAAAAAATATCACACATCAGATTTAGCGGGTCCAGAGGAAGGTTTTAGTATCATTTATACCTTGGATAGATAAAATAGCTCAGCATTCCAAGGGTCGGCAAGGACAAGATTTAACATCATATCTAAGAAAAATTCAATTGCTGCTCTCAATAAGTGGGATTTGAGCAAATTATGGCGCCACTAATCCTTGATACTTGAGTGATACAACTGAGAGTACGGAGGTAATTACTTCTTCCTCCGCAATATTGATGACCTCCGCCATAAAATGATTTGAAACAACACATTTCCCAATTTGGGGAGGTCTTGAGGATTTTACTATGCATAAAAGTTTTTATAACCGTAGTCTAAGGGAGAAACAAAAACTGGAAAATTCTTAGAGGAGCAGATTAACCAATTCGGTAACGCGCCCATACGCGGATAATTTCAATGACTGGCCGTAAATTAACTGTTTATATCAACTTATTGATTAATTTTCAACGTAAATTTCGTATTAATAATACCAATACACTCCCTGTGGAACACACCTTAGGTGGTAAACCAGATCCGTCTATACTGAGCTGGGGTTCCACAATTCCGAGTACATACTTAATGAATAGGACCCCAGAATGGACCCGCCAGATTGGAGACAACCAAGAGAGGGCTAGAGTAAAGCGAATGGGAGAAAAAGGGTCGCCTAGGAGCAGCGAGAAGTTGAATGAGAAGGTCTATAGTTGAGCGAGAAAACATTCTACCTAGGACACTTTTTGGCGGGAATTCGTGGTGAATGGGGAAGGATGTTCGTCCCTATGGAGACGGGGTCAGGAGAGGAAAAAGCGGGAGGAGGGGCAAGACCCGACGAGGGTGTGGTGAAGGTAAGAATGGACCTGCTAAGGGATGGTAAGTGTAGAAGAAGAAAGGAGTTTCGTGGAGGGGGAGTGAGATATATAGTGAGAAAGGAAGGAAGTCGGTTTCTTTTGAGCTTCCCCAGAGTTCATTCCAGGGGAAATAGTTGACCGCGAGTAGCAAGTGGAAGAATGAGAGGTAGAAAAGACGAAACGGGGAAGAAAAGGTGAAAATGGGAAAACGCGACGAGGAAGGCGTCAATGGAAAGAAAGCTCTCTTCTCTTTAAGAATCTTGCATGCATTTTTGGGCTCCTTCATTCTTTAAACCCAGAAATAATCGTGTTGAGAGGGTGTGTCTCCTCTTTCGATGATGGCGAAGCACGCATCTCATTCTCCCTATTTCATTCTACCTTCTTCTTTAACGGATTTAACGAAGCATGTACACATCCTTGAAAGATCCGCACTCCACCTGCAAACCCTCCACTACTATACCCCGACGCTTAAGCCGCATCGTCCGCCTAGCCCCTTCTCGCTAGGCCTTTTGGGAGGTAGGAATTATGAATAAATGAGTGAGCTTACTCCCCGTTGAGCACCTTCTTTCGGGCGATGGAGGACATCTGGCGATGGGGGAACACCTAAGATATTTTCTGTGGTAGACATCTCGGCGTCAGTTGGGACCGAAGGATGGGAAGCATCGTCTTCATTTTGAAGGCGGCAACTTGTAGGGGATGAATTTTCTTGTTGGTTTGAAAACTTCCTTTAGTAAGTATAGAGAAGGCTCCGTGGCTCTTCCTTTTCTTGCGGGAATTCTCCGTTTCACAGGAGCTACTCGGTGAACTAAAAGGGTAATTATTCATGTGTTTGACTGTTACCTTCAAGCCAATGCTTTTTCACCTATCAGATTTTTCTTAAAGTGAAGAACATATTAATGTGAGCGTGCTCCCTCTAATACGCGCGACGGTCTTATAGCATAAATATTGTAAAAAAATGGTAGAAAAATGTGTGCAAGAATGAACGTTGGAATTTTCATTCAGTCAATATCAATGAAAACGTAGATGCGAGCGTATTCATGATGGGAGGTATTTTAGAGATTTTTTTCTGGGGATGAATAGTATCTATAGGCCTAACTGAAGCGGTGCCGAAGTCATTTGCGTAGCAGTGAAAAGAAATAGCTTGATCATAAGACAAAATATCGATGATGGGAGATAATATATGCGAAGCTAGAGATTAATCTCACCAAAATCACACTTCAATTTCAAATTATTTGTACGTCCTCAACTGTATGAACACGAGCGAAGATTACTAAAATTAAATACTTGCACTACTTTATGCAAATACATTTTATTCAGAATGCTTCACATATAATTTGTATGGCATTAAAGCATAAAATATGTATCAGTAATAATAGTCGTATGATGAATGTCGACAGTGAATTTAATAATAAATATAAACAAGCCTGTCTGAAAACTTACAATTAAAAGCCATGAATACATGTTATACTAGCGATGAGATGAGCTGAAGGTAGAGTAAACTACCGTATTTATAAAAAAAGTACCGATGACGCAAAACTCTCGTATAAAAACAACCAATGATAAAAATTCCGATATCATGTGAAGTATGACTACATGATCCGTTTCTTCTGGAGCATTTTGATGTAAAAGTACACTATTTACTCCGCGAGATGGTAATATAATCTGTAAACTCGACCAAAGTCGCCAAATCATTTGTCAAATGTATGATCTTTGTACGAATGACACGAACGCCCATAGTAAAAGCTGACAGGTTTTCATCAATCCGAATTAATTTTCTGCATAAAAATAATGCATAAAATAATACAAATTTATGCATAAAAATACGCCATTGATTGATTAGTTCTCAAATAAATCTGTCGATTATAATTGTTCTCATGCAAGGATTTCGTGATTCCAAAAACTAAAGAGAAAAATACAAAACAAAAAAAATCTATTCCTGTATATGCCATAAAATAAAAATAGCGTAATGACAAATTATTGTTCTTCTTTTTTGTTGCATGACTCAACCTCTTGTTTTTTTTGTTGTGAGGCTGCCCTATATATTGTTCATTGTTATATCATGTAATCTCTTAGCCTGTAATTCATATTTTCTGCTGTGTATTTACAATATTACTTAGTTATTAAGTTTCCTCTTTCACACAAACACGACATTACGCTCTTCTCATGTCAAGTGCGCCACTTGTCAATTGACAGGTAGGGGTGAGTCTCGCACTCACCGGAACGGTATAATCTACGCGCCTCCGGCGCGATCAGAACTGCGTGTGATTCATCAAAATGTACATATACTAAAAAACTTCTGCAGTAGGTACTCTCTCAACTTTGCAGAAATGCAATGTCACTTAAACATGAGGACCCGGGATCAGGATATTGCGATGGCTAGAGCAGAGCTTTCCATCCCTAGGTTCTGGATTTGAATCCCAGCGGTAGCAGACGTTTTTCAGTGGAATACGATCCCTACTTAGATGCTTTATGAAAAGCATTAGGCTAACGTTGACGCGGGGTTTCCCTCCACCTTCACTTCAATTTCTAGTAATTTTACCTCATCAACCGTTCCCACCAGTCTTGATGACGAAAATGATCTTTTTTCAGTCATCTCCTTCAGTAGCCAACCAAATCCTCAATTTGGCACATCGAACAATAACTGTTCTTTCCCGGTGAAAGAGTGAGAATAAAATTATATTTTCTCTAGCAGTAGTTCTACGCGAGAAATGAAATATTTGTATCTAAACAATGCTAACTGCCCAAGTGGTGTTCGATAAATTAATTAAATTTCCGTAAAGCCCACATACCCACTTCATATGACCGAGAGTAGAGATTTTTTTAATTTAAGAAGAAGTATGAATGTTGTTTCTTCTACCCTGACGCATCTGTCTTCATTAAACGTCTCAATATGCACAGAATAATCACTCATCGATCTTGTGGCTGTTTAGTGATATTCATTTCACGATAATATGCAAAAATAAAGAAAATTAATGAGAATATTTGTACTTGTAACTGGAAAAAAGATTGTTTAGAAGGAATGGACGGGATGGGGACGGCTTAGCGAAGTCGTAAAAAATAGAAATGGCTACATTCCACAATCATCTGGGCGTGCAGACTGGCATACTGACTTGTCACAATTTTGCTCACAAAGCCAAGCGAATGGAGCTAAAAAGAGGGATTTATGTTTGAACGTCTAGTCATTAGATGATCCTATTTTATTTTCAGTGAATAAGACATCGATTTACCCCATGCGTTAATTTTTACATCGGTAGAATATAAAGGATAACCCCAAGTTTGAATAAAATCACGTTCAAGAGCATTAATTTTACTTCGATAATCTAAAATATTCTTCGAATCATTGACCTTGATTAATCTCCATTATATTATACTCAAAAATCCCTGTTTTTAAATTATTAACCTAATGCGATAAACAGCAAATACCTCTATAAAAATAACACTTGGTATTTTCAGAAGATTGCCCACTAGGTCGACCACGGCTTTAACGTTAAAGCGTCATTTTCAAGAGAGCATCACCATTTTTCTAGAAAATTACGCTTTTACCGTGAAACTACGGTCGACCTAATAAACATTCGTGCGAATAACAGATCACTTTCATAATACTCAAATTGACCAGATAGAATCTTAAGTCCTTGAAGATCAATGTATCGTATCGCATGCAGTACGCTTACTCAAGAGATTTAATCCAAGGCTGTTTGAAGCTTATAATTGAAACCACGGCTGGTTTCCATTACTCACATTATTAATGATTAGCAGATCATTTAGGCTAATTATTGATAGTATGAGATGGCAAGAAAGTAAACTCTCAGCGGTTGAAGCAACCAAACTGATGCCATCCATTTGGACGTAATTATTCTCACACACAATACCTACGTGATATATCCTCATCCTAACGCCGCTGGTTGAGAAAGCAACTTAAAATATGGTGTTATCATGAAACCTACATTCCAAGTCTCTATGAGCGCATGGGTACAAGGGGATAGATTGTACCACAACGTCAGTAGCAGTAGCAGAACATTTGGTTTCTACGTGCTTCAGCAGCTGGGTAATTATCAAACCACACTCCTAAGGCATTAATCCTAATATAATCACCTATGCCTAAGGTTATACGAGCAATTACCGTCGGTGAGGTGCTAGGGGGTTGGTGAGGCTTCCAATTGATCCAGGTTCAAATCCCGGAGGTGATAAAGACTTTTCAGTGGAATCTCAATCCCTTCAGGGTGGAGAGCACTTGGAGTGCAGTATGGGACAACGGAAGGGACAATGAACCTTGGTCCCCTTGGCGCCTTTCGTTATGAGCCGGTTAGTGGCAAGGTTTCTCTCGACTCCTTCTCCATTCCTTCATAAATCCTTCCCTTACCTATCTACTCACCTGCTCTTAATGGCTCAATTGACCTCAGTTGTCGGCAGCCTCAGCCTCGGCATTGATACTTCAAGGCCGGCCGACGCACGTTATGGGCACTGCTACAAGCATCAGTACTTGCAGGCACATTCATGAATGCCTATCTCTTTTAAGGTAGAAATTGTCAAAAAAAGCTTCATTCTCGGCGTTAGACCCAGACAACTGACTACCACTTTGAGACAGTTTCCTTCATACTGCCCTATCCTTGCAAAGCTTATCTCATTTTCTCACACTCCTGCATTTCTTCATACGTGCCCTCCTATTCTTAATCCTAATATTCCATCTCTTATGAGTCTCATTCACCACATTCACCCATGATTCCCTCGGCCTACCCCTTCCCCTCACGCCATTCACTCCACTATTGCGAATCTGTTTAGTTATTCACTCTCATGAGTCATTAGGAAGGATTATGGTTTCCATTGAGACGAAGGTCATATTGCTTTTAATTTAATGCGCTGGAATTCGATAAAAAAACGACACTGCGAACTCACTGGAACAGTAAGAAAGTGTTTGCCGAATTTTTATTGCTGCAACCAATCCCTTACACTGAACGCACGCGTGAAATGCGACGGTTTCGTCTCGAAATAACTCGACACATTCAAAGAACAACGCTCGCGAAAATAAAAGATGGGAGGACTACTTATCTTCTTTGGGCCGGAAATTCGGCAAGAAGGGAACACGCATGGTAGAACGCGCGTCTCTCCCCCGAGAAGAATTTTAGCGAGCCGGGGACAGCAAAGCGGTCCGAGAGAAATAAGGAAGAAGAAAGGTAGGCGGTGGAGAGGAGGAGTAGGCAAACGATTTTTGACAAGCGAAGGTGAGAAGGGAAATGGGCGGAGGAAGGACTCAAGAGGATTTCGGTTTGAAGGAAGAGTATGAGTTGGTCGGAGAGCTGCGTGGAAACCCCACTGAGAACGTGGAAGGAATGCGGGTGGGTTTTGAGAAGTATCGGGAGGAGATTGGGGGGGAGGAGGGGGTGGCAGTCGGCAGGAGAGTATGGTCAATAGGGAACCGAAGATATTTCAGAGAGGGGTGGTGGAATTTTTTTTAAATTTCGGCCCCTGAGAGAGTCAAGGGAGGATGTGTTGCGGTGGCGCAGGGAGGGAGGGGATACCGAGAAGTCATTTTGGCATTTAAATACACCCCATGAAGAAAGGCAGTTTTACAATGGGACCTCTGTTTTTGTACTTTCAACCTCCTCCTCACCTCTTGCTTCCCTTACTGGGGCGGCCATTGATTCAAACATTCGCATACACGACCGAAGATTCGCGAGCTTATGTTCCGCGCTCGCACCCCCCCCCACCTCCTTCATTTCTATGTCTCTCCCTTCGTTCTCTCTCTCACACACACTCTTCCAAGGAAAGAAAGGCGGCGTAATTCAAAAAGTGTTTTGTTGGCCATTTTTATTGTCCCCAGACGGGACGAAAGGCATTCCGGAGGCGTCCCCTTCCTTCCCTCCCCTTGCCCTCTCGGAAGATTTAGAACGGCCCGTAATTGAACAAAAGTCAAATAAAGTTATACTGCCGGGCAGTTTCGCGGTGTCTAGGAACTTAAAATATGGAGGAGCTTTCTCTCCAGCTCTCTCTCTCTCTCCTTAGTGAGATAAAGAATCGCCATTTATGGCTTTCTGAGGGTAAATGTTTAAGCGGAGGGCTTGTGCTAATCGAGGACTAGTCCATTAACAGGATCGGAACACGGATTGATTACACGGCCGGCCCCCTGAAGTTTGCGCAAGAGAGGCAGTATTAATTTATCCTCCCGGCAACAACTTTTCTTTGCACAAATGGTCGCTCTTTTCGTCCGTTAGGTCCATTTTATGACAAACAGTTAAGAACCTGAAAGGCTGAATTTATCATCGTGTTATCAATTGTTTTGTATGTTTGTAGCGGCCCTAAAAGCTTTCTTTTTCTCGACAAAATCTCTTCTCTTTCATCAATTTTACAAGTACCCAGCAGCCACTGATTTCGTATGGCTCAATAGCAGGCAGTAGTACTAGAATTCATGCTTGCAAAATTACTCTATTTTTGCGGGAAATATGGCTCGTAGAGGAAATAAAAATAGTTTCAATACCTTTCGGTGGCATGTAGTGACACTGCTAAATGTTGTTCATGTTGTCGGTCCTCACTTTAGATTCTTATGTACTCCGCAACAGCCTTTTTATTAGTTAGTATTGTAAAGTAGCGGTATGGTGGCTTTAAAAGAGCAATTACTCATACGAACACTCTGCCACCTAGCTGTCATAAGACTGGTGACGCGACCTGGTTGAAGCTTTCGGGTACTACGTTCCACACTTTTGACTGGTGTTCTATACGTTGGTGATGTTGTATGGCTGTATGAACCAAGAGGTCTAAATACCAGAGAATTCATAAAGATTTACTTGTTTTTTAAATCATGCGCCCTCAATATCTACAGTTAGGTATTTCAAGCCCTATGCTCAGGTATTTAGGGAGCAAAAAGTACTATCAATTCAAAATTGGGACAAAACGAATTCTTAATTAGTACGAGCACCAAAAATTCTGCCACATGAAAAAATACGCAAAGTTAAAAGACACGGTGGAACGAATTCTTTTAAGACGTTGTAAGACGTCCGCGGGTGTTCGTAGGACCTATTAATAGTAGACAGTCATTTGTCGGCCTCGGTGGTGGCGGGGTAACGTTCTTGCTTACCAACCCGAAGGTCGCGGGTTCGAGTACCACCTGGGTGGTTTTTCCCCATCCAGGGCATAGTTGTGTGCGTTTGCGAAATTTAATAAATAAGTAGTTTTTGGCGAAAACTGTTACCTATACAAAAATTATTATTATTATTTCAAGAAAGATCTGGAAAATTCTAGATATAACTCATTATATTCCTTGCTCAATCCTTCCATCACAAATGGATAGCCACAAGCACAATGGTATAAAGACTCAAAACCAACTTTAGAGCGATGCCTTAATCAACATAAGATACACAGCACAAATGTTGACGTAAGCGTTTTCTGAACGTGTCCTTTCAGATCATTCGTTAAGAATTTAGTTTACGCTGTTTTTAGCCATTTAGGCTACAATTTCTATACGTTAATATATAGTTGATATATATAATTAATTTCCACTATAAAAATTATAAATTTGAATTGAAAACAAATTTCTTGGGTGTGGGAACATTACCTGCTTTTTCAATATAAGGTTTCGATTTTATACTCTCTCTTTCACTCATTTCTCTCATTAAGGAGAAATGGAATTAAGGTTTCTACACGATAGTATACAATGAACAATTGAGTCATCACCGTGAAGCCGACGATACTTTCAATACTAAATTTTAAAGCCACTGACTCGTGTTTTACCATGATCGTTACTTTACAGTTTGACAGTCCAGGCATGGCTCAAGGGAATCACATTCTGAATAGTTGAACAATCATCCCGCCGTAAATAACACTCCGAATAAAGCTGGGCTTTTAGATATCCTTTTAAGAAATATTATATTTCTTCCTTTGTGGTGTCAAAATCTTATCCCTACTGTCCCATGCAGTTGAAGAGCAAATCGTGAGTTTCACTAACGATTTCAAAGGATTGTATAATTCAGGAGTTTTAGGTTCCCTAGTTTTAGCCTCTTTTAAAGCCGCAGGTTAATTTGTTTTCTTAAAAAGCAATCTTTATTTAATGGCAAATAATTATAAACCAAATATTAACCTATGCAGTGTCAATTAGCTGCGGTCAATAAAGCTGTCAATAAGCTGAGACAAATTTTCAAATTGCTTAAAGATTTAATAAGAGGGATGAATGGGATTGTAGCCTTCACGTATTCTATAGTAGCTTCGAGGGACAGAGCCTAGGCTACTCAAGAAGCATTACTTGTTAAAATTAAAATTACTACCTTGTGGGTACTCAAAATAATTTGCGGCATTTCAATCATACTATGGCCCTTCTGAGTCACCAAAATACCAAGGTTTTCTCTTTTCGATGTGGACAACGATTAAATTAACAGCTAGTCCAATAATAATAACTACTTCTTAATTTCGGAAAACGTAAAGAGTTCCGTGAAAATATTTGACGGGAGAAAACCTGAAGCCGCCGTCAAAACGCAAGCAGCGAAATTTAATTTCATTGTGAGGCTGATGAAAATTATGGCGAGTGTAATAAATATATTTTTAATCGTATATTTTCTAAATGGTGGCGCTCATGGATTTTGTGGCGGTGGGCGGAGTCAAAAATGCAGAGTAGGACGACGAGATGTTGGAAAGGAAGGTGCTGAGGAATTGGAAGGGATAAATGGTTACGCGTAGAAGGTTATAGGGGGAGATAGTAGGAATACGAAGGCAGTGAATATATACGAGTATCCGAGAAGGGTTAGGAAGTGAAGAGGGAAAAGATGAGAGATGGTAGGGTTATGTGTCTTCTACGTTAAGGTCATCGGGATCGAAATGAAAGGGTGAATAAGATGGAAAGGCGAAGCAGGAAGGAAATTGGGAGGGAAGAAAAGAATATCGCCATTATTCGGGCTGGGTTTGCTGCTTTGGTTGGTAGGCCGTTTATACGGGGAAGTGAGCAACACCTGGGATCATTTTGCGCATTTAAGGACGGGTGGATAGGTCGGCGAGGGAAGGATTGTAATAAAAACGGTATTGCTTAAATAATAAAGAAAACTCTAATAACTGGAATGCTTAACCCAATCAAGCCCAAATGGTATTTTTCTATCCTGATGTTCAAAATCCCCTTTAATTTTGAGCACGACTAAAAAAGTAAGCTTTTTTTACAATTACTTCCCAGATGCATTTCCCCTTCTTCACGTTTTCTTTTGGTAATATTTATGTAAAATACAATATAGTATGCAGCATAATTGTGTTCCGAAAACACAAACAAGGAACAAAAAAGGACTTTTATTAGTGGATATTATAAAAAAATTAATTTCATACCCTTGATACTAACCTCACCACCATATGTGACTTCAAACAAAAAACTCGTTAAAAATTAGCGTCAATGGTCAAAGATCAGAAGAAATGCACACAAAAGGGCCTCTTAGCTGAAAATAAGAGCTTAAATATTTTATTTTAATAGTTCTGTTTCCATCAAATATGTGTGAATCGTAAACAATGCATTTTTCCCGCATTTTGGGATACGTATCCACGCTTGAGATGCGAATCCGCGTGGTGCAAAAGTATCTTTTCAACCGATAAATTCGAGTAGTAGTATTTTTGTTTAACTTGCTTCGACGGCTAAGGTCATTTCGCACTTACTGTCTGCCACGTGCAGACAGGGGTAACAGCACTCGGACGAATCGCAATAAATTCGAATAGAATATGCAATGTCAGAGAACGATACCGTGCATTAAATATTATTCTTTGGATGTCAATAGAAACTCTCTCCTATTCGAAAATTCCTGTTAAAAAACTTAAAAGTGGTCGCCAAGGGGTCCGCAGTTTCGACGTGCAATCCAACGGAAGAAGTAAGTTCTGAACTTCCGGGTTTATAGTGTCTCGTTAACTTTAACCGTTAGATGATGTGATCTTTCAAATGTACTGCGATTGCCAATGGGGCTATTAGAGAAACGTACATTATTGAAACTAAGTGGAGAAACGCACACAGATTTAGTTTTTGGTCAGTTGACGCGAGCGTTAACTTAAGGATAACGTATAAGCATCGATTACCTTACCGTAAAAATTTTAACCAGAGAATGCAATATCAACCCTGAGCGCTCTCCACAAGGTACCCGAGTAGATGTAGGACGCAAAAATACCCCACCAGTATCGAGATTCGAGCTCGGACCCTTGAGACACGAAGCCAAAGCAATAGCATCAACACGGTCGCTTGAAATGTCCCGCATGATTTTGCTCTCCGCATGAATTAGTATCTCGTAGAATCCATGTTAATAGTATTAGTAGAACCAATTAGTAGCAGCATCCTAACCCGTGTATCGCATATTAGCATGTTCATCAACGTAGCACTACTCTGGGAGTGCATGTTCGAAATAATTCCGGTCACGTTACTAATGAGTCACGTGGTACAATAGTAAACTGTTTTAATTTCTGGTGCGAGTGATCCACTCTAATGTACAACTTAAGCATCTGTTATCCTGTTTATTGCGTCTATAATCGGGATATTCAAATCCATCAACAGATATCCCGGTGAAAAAAACCGATCTGAAAAACAGCGTCAGATTGTTATGAGAGAATATAATACACCAAAATCTCGAACCCACTGCAATTGTATCACGCGACTCCTTGGTTATTTGATCTAAATTATCTCCAGTGGTTCAAACACAACCCTCCTTGTTTCTGATTTGGCCATGCATAGTTGTCATGACTGCTTTTTGGTTCGTTCCTTTGAGGCTGAGCTCTTGTCTGGTTAGGAATCACCCTTTGCCGCACATCCTGAAGGTGGCTTGCACAGTATTTTGTGTAGATACATATGTATCGTGAACGGCAAAAGTAAATGAGGGAAGATCTCCTATGCTACTAGAGCCGCTTTAATTATTTAGTAAAACGCGACATATACTCAAAGGGACTTGCTTTTTCTATACGTTGTTTCCATTAGATATAAAAAAGGCTATCACTGACTTTATTTTTTCAGTAATTTATTTTAACGAGGATCTCGGTCAAAATCGAGGTGCGTCAGAGCTTCATACATTTACTTTTGCTGTTGACTGTACATGTAGACTGCACCTTCGGCGCTTTGGGTTTGGGAGAGGATGGTTGAGACAGGGTAAAGGAGGAGGTGGAGGATGCTCTGGCGGAAGGATTGAGGAGGTGGAATGGGGATGAATAGGGAGGAAAAGAGGCGGGGAATATGAAGTTATGGAGGCGGGGGTGGGTGTGGCTGTCTCAGCAATGGAGGGGATGGGGAAATAAGGAAGGGGAGGTGGGGGGAGACGGAGCGGAAGGAAAAGGAAGGGTTAGGGGAGAGAGAGGTCAGTAGGTATAAGGAATGGAAGTCGCATTCACAAAAGAGAGAAAGGGTGTGATAAATGGTAAAGTGGCGCGGTAAAGAGTTGGGAAAAGCTCTCGGGTTGGTGTGCGTGAGTTTGTGTGAGAGATTTTTCGAGTGTTGGTGCGTGTGTGTCTATGTGGACGAGATGAAGGAGGATGGGCATTAAAAGAGCTGCCACCTTTTGAAAATTTCAGAGCAATCGAGTGAGCTAGAGTATATTTATATGAATAAACGCTCACACTACAACACACACACCAACTCGTTAGTTCAAGACGCGGACACGTTGTGCCGTTGCATATCCTTTTAATTTATTATTTCCCGAGTCGGAAATAAATCCAACGATAACCACAGGAGGACGCAACGTCGAGACCCATGCCTCTTCCTTCTCAAAAACTAAGCTCTTCCCTCTCCATACCCTTCCTTTTCCTTTCCTCATTATTCCTCTAAATATTTCAGAGATTTATGACCTTCGTATTTCTCCTGGAGTAATTAATTAACGGGCATAGGAGGAAGAAAGCTGTTTTTTTAAGACTCAGTCAGTGGCTCGTCCTTTGTTTGGGAACCATTTATCACTTCAAAGTTGTCGATTAATTCTCTTCAAATACACCAACTCCTTACCACTCTCCCCCCTTACGAAAACAAAATATTAATAATCCAAAGGGGATTAGTATTCTCGTGGACGCGAATCATTTAAAATTGTTTCCTTATGTTTCGCAAATTCTGTAGAGGATTCTCTGGTTATTAGGAAATACCATGCGTATCGTTGATGATAGAAAAGTAGAAAATGAGCATGAACGACAAATGTCAAAAAGAAAAATCAGAAATCAAAGTCAAAAAGTCAAAACATGATTCCTCCATACTACCCCGAGAGCCGAAACAACGGCATGTGGCAAGGGGTGTTTGCACACCAGGCATAATAAAGAGAGGGAATAGGGAAAAGTAATTGAAAGAGGGAAGCTATGAAAGTGAAATATGGGTAAACGAATTGCCTTTAGTGTCTTAGTCTGTTTTTGTTGTAGTCTCTAATGAATCATGGAAAGAGGGCATATTTTTATATATCTTCAGGATAGCGTATCGATCTCATTTTGATACTTCTGCCAGTTCTAGACACGTAGTATGGGATTAAAATTTTATTTTATGGGTGACCCTGAGACTCAAGTCATCTGTATTTTAAATAATTTTATTAATGCTATCTTCTTTGGAGACATAGGTTTAATTATTAAGTAATGGAAAATACTAAAGGCGCTCTGAGGTAATTTTAAAGCATGTATACATATGTTTTAAATAACTAATGTCTCAAACATTGTAAACCATAGTGTGTAAACCTTGAGTATTGTTGAATGCTGTATAACGTGAATAATTCATCCTGAGAGAGCCCTGAAGAAGCATAATAAATACGTGAAACGCTGGCAGAAAGGAGTAATAAACTATTAGTAATTAATAATCAGATATGTGCCTCCAGAGAAGATAGCATTAATAAATAGAGGTCGAGAACAGAAATCATCTAGTAATCTTATTGTTAGCCAAGCGTGTAGTCTCACTCTAGCAGGAATGATTCTTTGGTTTCCAAAGAGATGCTATGTGTATCAATATTAGTAGAACATAAGAAATGAGGCACTCACGACTATTATTTTTGTCTATAACTCATATCTATTAGGTGTCACATTGCCATTACGGAAATAAAAAATCAGTAATACGGGGAATGGCTTGATGAAGAACTCCATTTGACTCTCAAGCTAATAGCTATCCTCCTGATATGCCTTAGCGCTCTTCCACTGACGTTTTTATAATGCCTTTCTTTATTCACGTAACTCCTCCTTAAATTTATAGTGACGTGAATGCCAAAATTCCCTTTGCCGCATATTTTTCCCTAATCATCAAGTGACTTTGAAATTATCATCACTGTTCGAAGACACGTTTCTTACGACTCTCTCCACAATGCATGAACAGTATGTTTAAGATAGTTGGAGCGATTTTTTGTTTATGAACAGATTTGCGTGAATATTTGCATAAGTGTTCTCATTGGTGATACCAATAAGTAAAGGTGAAAAAATAGCATCATGCCGCCTTGGTTTTTGGCAATTCAATGCTATTTTAACACGTAGCTTTATGGCACATGACATACATTTTAAAATCATTCGATTAAATATGCAAAGATTTTCTTCAAAACGCGAAATAATACACATCATATACTTGTAATTATTGCTAACAAATATCATGATGTCACACCGTCCAGTGGAAAACAATATATTTCAATAAATTCAACAGATTCAGGCGAGATATCGTGGAAATTCTTCATAATATAAGAGAAACAATTGCACTTTTCCACAAATTGCTTCAATGCGTACAACGCGTTTCGGCTCACAGAGCCATCGTGTACCTGATTTACCCAGTCTTGTACCTTATGATGGCTCTGTGAGCCGAAACGCGTTGTACGCATTAAAGCAATTTGTGGAAAAGTGCAATTGTTTCTCATATATTAATATATTTCAATATGATTTCGTTTAAATTTCGAAAAACCGCGCCGAAAACTCTAGTCATAACATGCTTTAATCAAGGAAAATATTTTAAATATAATTCTTGCATAATTTCCTGCCTGTATGGTGAGTTTCAACGCATAAATAGATGCACTTCAGTTAAATGTAGTCCAATTTTATTTTTTCGACTTACTTAAATTAGAATGTGCACTCAATGAGCCACGATTACAACTCCAGCCACCTAAAATTACAGACAAGCTTAGTAGCCAGGGGATCGAGTGATGTTCGACCTCGAAATGGGATGAGTATTGCATGCGGTTTTCGAATCATCTCGTGCCACACACCTTGGAGGTGGGTTGCGCGGTGGGTACTTCGTAGATGATGTAGAAATGGCATTTTTTGGATGAACTTATCAAAGTAGCAAATATTTCCAGAATATTATTGACAGTAAAATGAATGTATTGACCAATCTTATGATAGTTTTGGAGATATTGATCAATAACTGCAGTGATTCAAATTAAAAATGCCCTAGTTAGATAGAAATGGCGTGGTAGTCGACTCCTAGTGCTGTTTTTACATTCGTTCTTCCCCTACCATTTGCATGTAAGAAGGTGTTATAGACGCGTGCTTCCAACCATTAGGAACAACAGAAGTTTTCAAGAATAAATTGAACAAATCACACATGTGATTAATGAGTGACTTGTACCCAAACTTCATAATTTAATTAGATATCCCATTTATATTAGTAACATTCCCATTTTTCTACATTCTCGCTGCCCTTAGGCCCTCATTCTTACTCTGCTTTCCATTTCACATTTCGAATCCTAATTCGTGAGCATCGTCCGCATCATTTTGGCCATTTGTATGTGAACTTGTCCAAGAGAAGAAATAGGCAATTATTGTATGCCGGAACTGTTGCTTTACTGCGGTACAACAATGGTCGTGGTACAACAATGCTCATGAAAAATGTCATCAAATTAAAGATTCGGTACTCATTATGCCGAAGGAAGTGCTACTTGTAGATATGATCTATTCTCAATAATAATTTCATCTAGATATGTATTAGGTTAATATCCAAAGGAATAACGTTTTCATTTACATCTATGATGTACCGTACTACAAGACACCACTAGGGTGTGTAGCACGGGGCGATTTCACACTAGGCAGGCTGCATTCGTCCCAGTTCAAATCAGGTAGAGACTATGTTACTAGTTTCAAGATAAGAGCACAACACAAAGGTTGAAATAAAATTCGCGATCATTAGGTGCACCGATGCGCTGACAATTCATCTATCGAGGACGACTAAAACCTTTGGAAAAATCAAGCATATAAGTGCAATGAACCAGTGCTATCAAAACATTAATTCTATAAAGAGTAGACAGCTAATAATAATAAAAAGACCATCCAAGAATAATCTTTTCTCACTCAGTCGCATTTCTCTGTGATGGATCTTACGATGCACGAGAATACATACATGGAGAAATGTATTAAGGTATCGCTGCAAAAAATATCCGCGAAATAGATAGAAGTAAATAAATAAACCATAGAAATTACAAGAGGTTTTTAGCCTCACACTGAGATTTGCACGCTTCTGAGCTTGACCTTTTAATTTTAAGGATGAACCGAAATGTGTCAAGAGAAGAAAGATCTTATCCTCTTGAGTCATTCCTCTTTTGATGTTCCAACCGAAGAAATACAAGGCTTTAAGAATAGAAGGAATAAAAGTGAAATGTCCACACTAAACACAATCAGCGTTTATCGCCATCCCTTTTCAAACCCAACAGCTGGAGATTTAGTGCCAGAAATCAAAAGGACCAGCTTACTTCGTGACCATCACAACAGTGCAAGCACAGAATGACGAAAAATACAGCGCACTGTAAAAGGTGGTAATGAAAAACCCATAATCACCACTTTCGTGCCAAAAGCGGAATGCTTTATGATCGGCGTATATCTTGAAAAGACTTTTAAACCGTTTAAATGCGTCAGCATTTTGATGACTTAAGCAATGTACCTTTAGGAGTTTTTGAGTTTTATCCACGGTTGAAACCACTTCAGAACGTAATCTTGAATTAATTAAGGCCGTCATATTTTTAACGCTATGACATGAGGCTAACGCCACGACATTCATAGAGATCTGTAACCGCACAAAATACGATAATCGGATAAGTTGTGTATCAAACAAGAAAAGTTGGCTTTTGGTCTAATGCAGCACAACACGCAATTATAGCACCCGGTTATTAATGATATTTATTTTAAACAGCCCTATCATATCATGAAGGGGAGCGTGGTAGCCTAGTGGGTAGAGTGCTAGGCTACTAATCGAAGGGTCCCGGGTTCACATCTGGGTGAAGCCTTTGAACGACCCCGAACAAAAAATCCTCGGAGTGCGAGGCCCAGTGAAAGGAACTGGCTACCCTGAATGTGTGAAATTTATACGCCTGTGGCTTAGTCCGGGATGAGCTCTACCCTCAACTATCCAAACCAACCTTCGGGTTGAATCACTGAGTGAGTGAGCGATCATATCATGAGACCGTTAGCTTTGGAATTTCTTAGTACCCCCGGACTAACCGCGAAAGTGACTTATGGAGAATCTGGTTCAGATTAGATCACATATATCACATTCGTATAGAAATTCTTTTTGTGTAGATTCATTGCTGTTCTTCAGTACCTAGCAAACCGACGAAGAACGGGTATTCCCTTTGTTTAAAAGACAAATAAAAGTTATTAACTGCAAACGAATGCCACTATCAAAGCACTAAGTTGTGTGGTATTTTCTATACCCTCCGAAAATTTAAAATCAAGTGACTCTATGGTACACATATATTCTCTCCTATGTCGGAATTCTTATTGTCAGTGGAAGCATTCAATTATTTGTTGGAAGTTCTTTTTCATCCATTTTCAAGGCTTTCACTGTTTTCGTCGACCAAATATGTCAAAAGTTGATACTTTTACGAGCGTTTGGTGACACGGTCATAATTCTTGGCTGAAACTGCAAACCAAATCGGCGAAACCTGTTTTAACATTTCGTTGCGCACTGAGGAAAGTTTGAAGTCGCACTTTTATTAGGATTCCGATTTTAAGAGCTCAAACGGGCTAGTAAATATATAAATAACTACTATAAATAACAGACTCTCGAATAGTTAATATTCTAACCCAAGATGGGACTTGAAGGTGTAAATTACGACACAGCATTAGTGAAGCCGGGGCAGCGCATTTCCCAAAGACTGCGGAAAAGAGCACTCATGGGTTTAATTCAAATATAAGGTATATTTATTAAATATAGGATAAAAGTACATTTTTGACAGAAAGAAATGGGCAAAGCGAAACCAGTTTTTTTTCCTCTCGGACGAACTGGTGGTATGTATGCCCTTACGATCCCGATAAGCAATTAGCTTGTCATCAGGTTTTTTAGGGGCCGAACCACCAGAACCTGACAGAAACACCAATGCCAGATATGCCAATGACACCAATGCCCCTGGGTATGCGAAAGACCGACCCATGCGGGACGCGATCCCGCGACCCTCGGATTAGCAGGCGAGGACTTTACCCCATCACCACCGGGGCCAGCTGCATTTTGAAAACTAGAATTGATAACTTGGAAAATTCAACGCAAACATCTGGAGCTGTACTCTCTAATGATTAATGGGTGCAATGTATGATCCATATCTTATGATGGGTTTGTATCGGAAAGTGTCTTTTGCAAGAAGCTGCGGGGATTTTACTCTAGAGAAAGAAATTTAATATTTAGTGACGGATGCGTAAAATCCCCTGCAAACTTTTGCAGAGGATTTTACTCTGACGAACAATTTTTCACGGGTAAGTGCAGCGCCAGTTTGGTTGCCGCTCACACTGGCAACAAAACGCTTCTTCAAGCGACTTACCGAATTTTTTTTTTAATCTCCAAGCGGACTTGCAGAGCAGTTTACACCTGCAAGTTATATCGAAAGTCACCATCTGCAAGTCACTTGCGCAATAAACTTGCCAGTGTAAACCCACCTTAACTCAGGAAGATTTTCATAGATACTTACTTCGGTAGGAATTGGTCTTGGGCTATTACAAAAATTGAACAGGTAAATTTCAAGTTTCAAATTACGTATGGCTATATTGATCGGGTTTTCAATATGTATGGAGTGGTTAGTTGTTTATCGGAGAGCGAAGTTATTCGTCCTCTTCGTCTAACGCACTTTCGAAAAGCAGCATTTTTTCTGTAAGCCATAAAACTAAAACAACAGATTTAATGCTCAATTTTTCAATTGAACGCTGGAGAGAGCTCGTTGAAGGTTCGCAATACAATGCAGCATCACAAGATCATTTGATGGACGAAGACCTTGCTTTTTGAGATGCATTGTATTTCACCTAATGACTGCCGCATTTCAAACGTTTTATTGGTAATACTTTGAGTCCACAAATGAGCCAAAAGCATAAAAACGCCATAAAATGATAGAGTGCAAAGTAGTAAACCTAAGGAAAAAATAAATCTTTCGTTTTTATTTAGAGCATTGTTAAATACAAAAAACTACTTAGCGGACAACTGACGTCACCTCTTGGTTCACCTAGTAAAGAAACGTATGTAGTTTAACGGCCAAAATGCGATCAAACTGTTTTTTTTTAACTGACAAGATTTATACTTGATTTAACCTTACTCATAGGCAGGAATTCCACTTAGTTTTGACGTAATCTGAAGCCAGATACGTTGTTAAAAAATACATATATAATGCACGTGAGAGTATAAATTTGCGATACTGGGACTTGAATATGAAAAAAAAAATATATCCGTGAAAAGAAATTTCACGACACTACCACGACGATTGCCAAAAAATCTGCAGATCGCCAACCTCGTAAATCTTCACAAGCTTCTCCTTGATCGTCTATCTCTCGTCCCTCTCACACTTACTCTCCCTTTCTATCTTTCTTACTTCGATGTTTCATCTCCCGTGGACCTCGAAAAAGACTCTCTCGCTACATCTCTCTCCTTCCCCCAAAGACTCCCGCACATTCCCCCCCGCAACCCCACACCACTCAGCTGCAGAGCCTCCCGCCAGGGGCCGCCCATCTTCCCCGACCTCCCTACCCCTTCTCACCATCCTACACTCCATCGACGTTCGCATTCCTTAAATACTTCTCGCCTCGACTGTTCCCGCACCACACCGCCTGTCACACAAGCGTCTCGAGATACACTTTTCCCTCGGCCGCCGCCCCCATCGCCACAACGCAAACCCTCCCTGGGCTCCTCCCTCCAGGTAGTTGCTATCTCTCCTTTGGCATCTCTTTATATTTCCCTCCACTCCTTCCCCCCACCCCCAGGTGTTTGACACCCGGTCTCACCCCCCCCCCCCCTTACCCGTTGTACAAAGGGAAACATCAAGGGGAATCGAGTTGATGCGGTGGCTAAAAGCCACCTTGTCTTCCAATCATTGAGGTCCCGGCTTCGAATCCTGTATTGGAGATTTTTAAGGCGAATCTCGACCGCTAATTCGGTGCCTGGTAATAGGGGTGTAGCGAAAGGGGGGTAGGAGGGAGCGATCCTCTGCGGACGACGCGTTTCTTGGGCGGTATTATTTTCCAAAAGAAAAATTATATTGTAGGTAATAATTTACTCCATTATAACACGGCGAAGATTCGAGTAGGTACATCGAATTACGAACACTACATCTGATGTTTTTTACTCTTTGAAAATTTTTTACTGAATGCAATATTTGCTCATTTGTTTCGCATTAAAATAGTATACTAGTGCGGCTATTAGGTTTTCCTTTACTAAACATCAATTGAATTTTATCGTGTTTTTCTACGGTCCATAAAATCTTACGACAATAGTAAACTTATCAGAGTACACGAAATACAAATAATCTGCGTAATGTCTCCATGGCTGTTCAATGCCCTACAATTTTCTCTATACTTTATAATTTTTTATTTAAATAGGCTAATGTATTCAGAAACGCTAGACGGCGGTAAACTGATGGATCGCCTGAAGTGGCACAAACAACGGCAGTGTGTGGAGAGCACACATGTTCAGAACTACATCCGTCGGAAGGGGCGTTACACTGCGGACCCATTGGCGCCTCTTTTAAAAGGAATATCAGAGACGATAATAGCAATAAAATATATATTATATACATTCACAATATAAATTAAAATTAGCATATGAAATAAAGAACCCTAGATTACAAATGCCAATGATACAATTTCTAACCTGTCCACGCGTCCACGTTTTTACATCTGGAAAATTTCCGGCAGGTAAATATACTCAACAGATAAACTGCTTTCTTTGTATAAAAATACAACCAAATCTATAAAAAAAACTTTATATTAAGGTTAATATTTTCCTCAGCAAGCCATTAAAATATAACTTTATGATACCGCCTAAAAAATACAAGGAAATTGTTTAGTTATTTGCTGCTAAAATTTAATCGTGCATTCACCCACATTTCTCGGTTTGGAATACGCTGAAATCGAAGGTGTAAAGTCTAAACGAGGGTTTTACTTACTCAACAGTGCGTTAAAATATATTAATGACGTCTCTCTTTAATGCAGAGTACTGCTAAATTACTCAATGAAGATTCTTACCAAATTGAAGTCTTTTAACACAGGTTTGTACCTATATATAGCTCTGTATCTTTATTCGTAATCCAAATATTCGTATCCATGTCTTTGCATCCATATCCGTTGTACCCATAATCTTTGTATCTTGTACACATATATATTAATTATTACACTGTCATAAACAATTTTGTTGAGCGAAATTTAATTTTCGCAAAATCATTTGCTCCAAGGGTGACTCCCACAGCATTACCAATGTATATTTTATTGTATTCTAAATAATAATAAGCCTCAAATTCATGCCGATGGAACTGATATCAAAATAACACCACCATTCAGAGAGAATTACATTCGTCTATCCGGAATCAAATGCATCGAACGTCATTTATCACGTTCAAATGTTTTCTATCGCACGTATTGATAAAGATTAGAGAATAGGGAGGAGGAATACGGCTGGCATTCCTCGAAGCCTCACACCCTCTCTCAAACCCCAACCCCCAGCGCCCGAACACCTTTTGAGCCCCATACTCCGGCACCGTCAACCCATCATCCTCTCTCCTTAACACCCTGAGATGCTTAACGCAACGTCTCAACTCTTTTTTTTCCTTCGCCGTCTCTCTATCAACCGATCAGGAGATTTTTTTATTTTCAAATCTTTTCCAGCTTCCCACTGGACCACCGCGAACACGCAAACCACTCTGCTATGCCTCTTCCTCCACTCATCCCAACTCAACCCTTCCTACGTCTCCCCCCCCCCTCTTGCCTCCCTCTCTCTTGCTCAGCTCACCACCCTTCCTCGACACCTCGGACACGCCAAACCGACACTTGTGTTTTTTTTCTCCCGAAAGGACAGACGCGCGCGCTCCCAACGGCCGGCGCGGCGGTGCGAATTTATGGGATTGGAAACCATATGTGCATCTCTCGCGGACGTGGGAAAAAAAATTGCGAAGCTGTTTCCGCGTCCCCATTTTTTCTGTCCTCGCTTCTTGGCCACCACGCTACCTACCCTATTCTATTATTTTGCTTCGGTCGGGCCATCTCCCCGATCTCTTTACCCGCTACTCTTTTTTTTCGCCTTCGCTCACCCCGTTTGGCCATTTCTCAAGCTTCCATTTCCCCGAGGCCCTAAGATGTGGCCTCCGGGCCATTTACTTAAGGTCGCTCTCGGTGGTGACGGGGATATATCCTCGCCTACTAAACCTGAGGTCGCGGGTTCGAGTCATGCCTAGGTGGATTATTCACCACCCAAGACATCGATGCCTGAGTATCGTATATATCAAGTTAACTTGGATAAATTACTATTAAAACCTAAATTAGCTCAAAATAAAGACTATTATCAATTATTTTGGTGGCTAGGATACCGTGATGATGGCCAGCGCTCTAATCCCGGCAGTCTAGGAGATTTAGCAATTGATTTCGCGGGTTTTCGTCATAAGGCGATGCGACCGACAGTTGAACTCGTTTAAGTCATTATGGATAAGTGGACAGGGAAATGAGTTTATGACTGTTTCAGAAATGAAGATTGGGAAGAGAGAACCCGGTGTCCTGTAATCGGAAAGGCGCCAAGGAACGCACGATTTCGCGTCCCACCCGATTGACTGATTGCAATCTTTGAATTGCTCCACGAGAGAGAAAAGTTTTAATTGTTTTTTTCTCACGAAATGAACGATTTTATTTGCAGAAGTGAGGAACATTAGCAAGAAATTTTTTCTAGCTCCAATGTCGGACTCAAATTTTTAGGTACACTTTGTTTCATCTACATCCACATACTACCCTGCGAGCCGCCGCGAAGGCATATGGAATGGGTCGTTAGCACACCTTCAATGGCAGAAGAGGGCACATGATGAATGAGCGGGAAGAGAACAGAGGTGCTCAAGCCTCCCCTGAAGAGGTGCAAGCATATAACTGGGGCCATGTCCCAGGACATGGCGTCGAACGCAACTAGCACAGATGTGAACTGTATTTTTACGATGTATTTTATGTTAGTGTCACACTATTTTTGTTATGATCACTAATGGTGCGTGGAAAGAAGGAAATTTTGTATCTATCAGCCTAGCAGAGTATCTCTCATATTTTGTCGCTTCTATCTGTTCTAGAGATATAGCGCGGTTTCAAACTCTAACTCACTTGATCTGAATCAGCAAACCTCGGAGAATTACGAGGGATCCTTCGCCTCTGGCGGGTCAAGAGCTCCATTTTGGCCGACGTCTGACTCTAAAATAGTCGTCGGGACAGATACGTAGGCAGTTATCGGCCATGAAGGCGATACTTGCGTCAAATCGTCGGCCAAAATGTAGCGCCTGTCTTGGTGGATGACCTGAGGAGAATTGGTGCAGGTTACACAGCGGAAGCAAGGCCATATATGGGCGAAAGATTATCAAATCTCATAGAAGCCACTTTCACGTCCAAGTCACGAGCTGTTTCCTTGACCTCAGAATAGCAAATCCTAAAACAGCCACGGCAAATCCTGGCGACACTTATACGTTTTTCATTCATACTAAACACTCGCTTCGATTGAGGACACACGACAGAAAATGTTAACAAAGGCGTATTAAATCACCTTAGACGCGGTTAAACGTTCGGTGTTTTATGTTCAATGTCACTTGGTCAAAAACGTTAAGTGGCGTGAAACGGGCTTTGCAAAATTTTAATGTGGTGTAATTCTAGCAGAAAATTCCCGAGGAAAAACCAGTCGTCTTGAATTATCTTTGATGCGGTTCAGCGTTTCATGTTTAGTGTTGCTTGCTCTAAGAAACTCTAGTAGCGTGAAACGGGAACACTCTCGTATATCTATCAATGTATTCTTTTTCGTTAGAATAAATAAAATGCTAAAGGGTCACAAAGTGGACGACTCACATACGATAATTCTGCCGTGTAATTTACATAACTTTTCCCATGTCCGGCATCCTCCTTTTGATTGAATCTTCCGGATGGTATAAAAAGTGTATGTCTTGAAAAACCCCTTCGAAGCCGCAATTCCTGAATTTACTAACGCTAAAAGGACCCGACCGTCGAAGAAGATTCCATAAAAATAAAAGGTTCAACAACGGAATAAACTTTCGACGCTCACTTATAGGAGACCGAAATATCCCTTGTGTTCCGGCTAATTCTTCTTTTGGACGAGTTTGATTGATCACTCGGGCTAAAACATGAAAAAAAGAATAAAATATGAACCCCCTTGGTCCTCCGACATAGTCATTACAGGATTTCCAAGAGCGAGAAATAAGAAGAAAAAGTCACCGTGACACCGCCCGGGCGGATCGCTCGTTTACAGTAAGAGTTAGCGGACGAAAGATATTCACCACTTTTCAGCGCCGATCGGGTTGTCACTTAAAAGCCGTGACTTGAGTTAATCACCTGAATACCCAGTGCGGAAAACTGTCAGTTGGTTTAGCTCACACTCTCTCGCTCGCAGCCTGGAGTTTGGTACGGGATTAGATCCTTCCGAAATAGGAAAGTGGGCGGATAAAAAAGGGGAAATGATAAAAAAGGAAAGGTGGTAGGAAGATGTTATGAAGGAAGAGCGAAGAAGGAAATGAGGATTATAAGCATGCTCTAAGAGCAGAGGAAAGAGAGATGAAAAGAAGAGAAGCCGATTACGAAGGTCGACTGTAAAGGAAAAGGACGAAATTTCGACAGTTCCCTCTAGAGATACTTGGTTGAGGTTGAGTGAGTACAACAGAAGTTGGTGTGCCTTTTCGACATCCTAAAAGGGTCGGGTAGCATTTTTATTTTTGCAATCGGAAGATCATGCCCGAAAATAATTAGTTTTTATTATAATAAAATTAATTATAATAATTATTAATAAATAATAATTAATTATAATAAAAGGACTGATTATAATCAGAGCTGATATTTAAAAAATTATATTAGATATGAAACACTTCCGAGGCGCATTTTTTGACGCCTTGCTTTAAAAATCAGCACGCGGCCACGATGGGATTGTAACGCCACTTTGCAGTAAGCATTGTAGCTCCGTCGTTAAAAATGTAAACGAACACCGAAGCTCTACTGTATAGTGACGTAGCATCCCTTTTTTATCGTGAAATCTTTCCAGAGTTCAGTAATTTTTCTGGCGAGACAAAAAGTTTCACCTATTTGAATTTAGGCTTAACTGAGTGATTAAACGTAAAAAACTTCTAACTCTCATATTTTCAGCACAACTCAATTGTCCAGAAAATTGATAACCTGTTCACTATCCTATTTCTGCTTCTTCCTTAACTACGTATTATTTTCCACCAATAAAGATAGCCACCCTTGGATAAATATTCCTCATCTAAGAACTCCTATTCTCCATACTCTTCATTGAGTAGCCCATCTGATTTTAGTTCATTTATTATATTTACACGCGTTTCATCCCCACCTTATGCCAACACGCAGGTTTAGGCTTGGAAATTCTCATCTTAAAGAATGACATCAAATTATACGCGTACATGTCAATAATTTATTAATTTATTTTAGACTTAACTGAGTGTCTGGGTAATGTAAAGATACTAAAAGGTGCCCATTGAATTTCAACGGGAAGAAGGCAAAAAATATAATAATTTCATAAGATTTAAAAATCCTCCAAATGTAATATTAAAAATTATATACGGTTTAGCAGTCATTAGCCAAACTTGGAGATGTTGGCGTCAAAAATACCCTGGCTAAAGCCTCAGTGTGATTCTGATATACAGATCATATAACCTTGCCATTACTAACATGAGCATTCCCATTTTAAATGCATGCTGCAATAGCCAAAGAAATAAAAAAGTTCAATGGCGGAAATAGTGCATAAAATTACGATTTTTGACGCTAAAACTCAAAATTTAGACTAAAAAAAAACGAATAAGAAAATCAAATACTAAAATTAAAAAAATAATTCCTGCAGTTCCATTATTCAAAGCTTACAACATGAGTGCGAGAAATTAAAAAAGGCATAAAAGCAAACATCTGCACCGAATTAAATGCATTTATTATGAACATAAAAGTGTTTTTAAAGAGGGACACTTTATAGGGGTCCCTAGGTCCCTAGGATTTTTTAATGTAGCATATTTATCCTTCTAGGTATTAAGGCACATGTATACCAAATTTTGTTAGATCACGTCAGGGGTTTGAAAGTCTATAGCGTTGAAACAAACAGAATTTCATTTTTATAGATATTAAAGAATAGATATTATTCTCCGTAGATTTATTGCCATTGATGTTTAAAAATGAGAAAATGCAATTATTAATTTGAAGCGTCATGAAAAATGTCAAAATATGGTATATGCATGGTATGGCACCACTGGTAGTTAGCAATGACTAGGTTTAAGCGGAGGAAAGATGAAAATAAAGCAATATATAAATAAAGTAAAAAGGAAGTATGGAAGCATTTTTGGACGGAAGGGCTAAGGAGAATGTTGGCTGGGTTACAACTTCGTTCTAAGGCAAGAAAGGAGAGAGAAAAATATGGGAAACAAAAAAGTCCGAGTACGAAGGCCGAGTGCAAAGGTAAAGGATGAAATTTCGACGGTATCTAGATCATCCCTCTCGAGATACTAAGTCGAGGTTGGAAGAGAATTAATCTCATTTCGTTTTATTATTATTATTTTTCAAAAGCATGTCGACGTGACACTTAATTCAATCCCGAGAGCATTGGAGCAAATCTTCGGAGCTGAAAGGTAGAATGTTGTTCTGAATGCGAGCTGGAGTCCAACGAGAATCGTATGAGCGTGGAATGAGACAGAGCAAATACTTTGTGAATTGCGAATTACAAAGATGGTTAAAACGCTCGCAGATATTGTTTATTTTACAGTTCACAGAGAGATAAGGTGAATAAAATCAATGTAGACAGCCCCACAATATTGTTTACCTAAATAAATTACAAATTCTATCGAGGAAAATTCTTGTTTTACTTTTATATTGCTTTAAGTGTTAATACATATATGCATTTGCTTAAGAAGTATGACTAGTTATGTAGAAATTGGAGTTGCATGGTACGATTAATGGGAACAGACACAGGCCAGCCTTAGGGATTCTCAAAATTTATATTATTATGTTTCGTTATTAAATACATTATTACATAAATAAATTATCGAAATATCTCTCTATCTCTGTCCGTGTATGCAAGGGGCTAATAGAAATCGAACTCAGGAATACCACACTATTTTACTTTCAAAAACCTAAACCAAATTTAAAGCTTACGCGTCATTATCCGGAGAGCAATATATTATTTGCTGTCAAGAGTTCATAGAAAGTTAGTTCAAGCTAATTATGTCAATAATCCATCAAAAAACAATAACATAGAATTCAATTGTTATTCCATATGAGATTCACACTAGTCTCTTGCATGCTCAATGTATATGTAATTTCTTAATAGGAATGTAAAAATTATATGGAAGGTCAGTTATATTAAGTGATGAAAAAATATTTACTTTGTAATGGGTAGCTACAAGGGGTGCATAATCACATTCTTACATTTTTCATGGCACTTCCAATCGATGATTTCATTTCCTTATTTACAGATTCCAGTGTGAATGAATTTAAGGACAAGAATGCCCCAGCCAAAACCTGACGCGCAAACCTGAGATGGAGATGAAGCTGGCTTAAATAAAACTAGCTAATCGCACTCTCAAGCTAATCGCACAAGAGTACAATATATAGAGGATGTTTTACTTAGGAGAGAGGAGTACCTATTCATCTAAGAGCAGCTTTCTGTGCTTGGGAAGGATACTAATCCAGTAATCAAGGATGAGAGAATGGGTGTAAGGTACTCCAGCTTCTGTCTCAGCCCACATCTGATGAGAGGCGCCACTGAGACACAGGCTAACAAACAGATTCAGGCAGGAATTTCGATAATAAAAAAGAAGCTAAAAAATATGCTCGTGCCACCGAAGAAAATTGTTGAAAAACGGTGGGTGGATCCGGACGGTATGAGGGAATCCGAGATCTGAGAGCTTCGGCGGTATTTTAACAGAGGACGGACCAATCATGCAGGAGTTGGGGTGGCGGCGCGGCAGTTGACTTCTTTCCTCCCTTCCTCGAGACTCGATTCAAGAAGATAAGGAACGCAACTCTTGACGCCCATATAAGGCTGAGTCGGATGGCAGGTGGGCCGTGAAGGTGTTAGGAAAGGAAGCCGGGAAGAGTCCAGGGTATTGTTGGATCTCCTCCAAGAAGAACCGTGGCTAAGGAAGTTCAAAACTATTAAGGAGTAAGCAGTGGTATGTAGTACACCTGTGACGAGAAGTAGTATATGATTTCCATCTCTGAAAAGCTTGATTTACAGTAGTAACCTCACCCGATAGTTTAAGAGTGAGACCTCATTTGGGAGGAGATGGGGTAGCATATTTTTATGTCAAGGAAAGTCAGCACATGCAGACGAAATGCTCATTAGGACAATATCATAGAGTGTAAGTCATAGTCCCTTCATAAGCATAGATCGTTGAAGTCTGACATTAGGATATCTCCGACTACCTAGTCAACTAGTGCTGAGAATAATTCAATTCCTTCTTCCACGATATCCACAAAAACACGATGGCCCATATTAAAGAGCACATATCCACGAAGCATTTAGCATCCTCTTTGTTTACTTTTACCCGGTGATGTTTTCATGGAATACGTCTAACCTGTCCTATATGTCCCACCCCAATGGCTAGGGTCGCCAACTCTAGTCCTCTGGAAATGAGAACTTTTTGTCAACTAGATGAGGAGTTTTAAAGACGAAGCTCCCTAACATAGGATGGCTATGGCGTAATTATCTGTAACAGAAATCGGGAACTTATGGCACGCAAAAGGTTTTTTGGTGGTACGCCAAGAACACGACGATTAAATTAAACTTTCCCGACACACTATAATATTAATTACGGGTAGCAAGCGCCTTGTAACTCAACTTTGTTACATTTGGCACGCATCGATTGCCGACCGCTGATTTACAACACCATATTTTTTACTTTTTGGAGTATGTCCAGGTATTAAAGTGTAGTAATTTATGTAATCGAACTCCTTTGGTTAAATCACTTCTTTAAGTCTAAGAACTTAGACAAAGCAACGTCTATTCCCGAGGTGGATTTCAAACCGGCGAAATTTGGGTTGATAAGATTGAACTTAAGCAACTTTTTGACTTACCCTCGCCATCTTGTCATCTGTTGAGATCGTTGCCGCTTCTCAATTTTATCGTGATGAGGATTGATACTTTGTAATTTTAGGGACCGAAATTCTGGGCTTTTATAGTGGTAGCGGACCATTTTGCCAGTTGCCTGCACTACGCGTGTTGTTATGAAGGTAAGCTTGGAAAGGGTCGGTTTTGGAGCGGTGACAGAGAGCGGACACGGTAGTCAACGATGAAAACATATCTGTTAACTTGAGAGAATGGGATAGTGTCGGTATTGCGTTTCACGACATTGTTTACGATCAAAACCAAGCCCGATCAAAATACGCGATCCATTGGAGAAGTGCATTTTTGAACAATTGGATGAATATCCATCTATTAATGGTAAATTTTGATAAATGATATCGTGATATTAGTGAATTGGGATACAGTTTATATGAATAGTTTTAGATTTAGCATTTTGAAGTTAGCAATAAATGTTTGTGACCATTTTTTCCCATTACCCTGGTAGTTAAAAACGGGTACTATCTTAATCCGCTGTGCGGAGTCAGCTCGTATGCAATGTACTCTTCCCCTGAAAAAAAGCCTTCTGCGCAATGTCGCCATGTTTCACAACCACTATACAAATTCCTCCCGGTCAATAATCACTTGGAAATCGTCCTGGTAAATGAGAATGTTTGCTGCCCGATCAATAAATTTTGAATAAAATACCCTAAGATTCAAAAGAAAGCTTAACTTGTTTGTAGCTGGTAAATAAGAAGAAAAATCGGCATAGAGGGGTAATATAATTTACAGCTCTAAACCAGCGGTTTCCAACCTCTAGTATTCATACCCTAACGGGTGCGCGATGAAATCTGAAAAATGTCGGAAGTGTGGCAAGTATATTCGCACACTGCGAAGAGCTCAAGTGATAGGATTCCTCTCGAGGGAATTAGACTTACACTCAAGTAGAGAAATATTGGAAACCGCTGCTTCCGTTCATTCCACTCATTCACTTAATAAAATTCGCAAATTACTTAAAAATGAATGAAGAATTTAGGCAAATTTAATAGTAAAATAAATATGATAATGGCCGAACGGAAAATTAAATTTGCCGTAAAGTATTGATAATAATTCACGTGATCTTGGTTATCTATTATAACTGGTTATAGCATGTGATCTGAAGGAAGTATCACCTACTTCCACGGTTCGAATAATTTGCTTGATGAAGAACGCATACAGATATTTAACGTCAGTTAACCACGAGGCAAAAAGTACCTTTTGCGGGAAATATATTCCAAAAACATCAATCTAACGAGTCCAAAGTGAGACATGAGTACTGTAATAATTTATAAGGAAAAATCATTGCTTTTTCAGTTTCCCGCCTAGGTTTTAACTTCGAATGGTTTCGCAAACGTGAAATATTAGTCCTATTGTGATAAAATCCCGCTAATATTTTGACAAAGTAACGAAGAATCTCCCAGTGAATGGGAGATCGTTTACAAGTTCCCGCTCATGGCAGGAGCAATCAATACCGGATAAAATATTGCGAGATAATAAGAGAGGTGTGAGTGATGTTCAGAAGGGGTTGGCTTACATACAATGAAGGTCAGAAGTCTCCCTTTTGGAAACACGCATTCATATTTACGAATGTATATAAATTTGCTCACGCCGGTTCGAGTTCAACTCCTTAATGACGGAACCATTTGGTTTCCGATGACGTAGAGCGATTGAGCCATAGGTCAGAAACGGGTCAAGCGGAAAAGTGCTCATAGCGGCTAGGGCAAAGAAGAGGATTGAAGAGGACGGACAAAGACCAAAAGCGCGAATACATAGGGGCGAGAATACACGCGTCACGTGACTCCAAAAGATTCGCCGCGGCAAATAAGTCGCCCTCTGCTGAGGCGCAGGCGTTGCGCGCGCCTCCACGCGTCGCAAACGCGAGTTATCAATTTCTCTCGAGATCCACAACATTCTCCTCCGGAGATGGATGCTCAACCCCTACCTCCTAATGCCGCGTCATTCGGCAGGAATCCGCCATGTTTCCCAAAGGACATTGTTGCATCGACGTGCCGAGGTGGAGATGATTAAAAACGTTAGAGAGGGGTCCGTGACTTGAATATGAAATTTTTGACGCTAACTAGTAGATTTGACGGCGGCAAATTTAAGGCACATAATGGGTGACGGGGTGTCTGGGTAAATACCAAATCTCGATCCCCCCTAAACCATCACCCACGTGCACAGCGAGAGGACCCTGAGGAAGAAATATCTTCGATAGTGTCCGCTATGAGGCTCTGGGATAAAAATCATGATGTATCGAATGTGATTCGCGGATTACTTACAATGACGCTGGCCTTATTGGTGGAGGTTTTAACTCCTCAACAAGGCAGTCCCGGGGTTTTGGGTTCAGGTCCAGCCTGGGTGGGTCTTTCACAATCCAGGGCATGGCTGTTTTTGTGCGTATCACATTACTGATGTTATACCCACGGATGTGAAAGCCTTTAGGAGCCATTTTCAGCAGAAACCATATTTAAATAAAATATGGTTCCAGGGTTCACTTGGTATTTGTTTTTCCTGTCAATTAAAACGTTTTCAGCTGCGGTTTTGCTTAAGGCGTAGATTACCCAACTATAGTTTCAATAGGTTACTGCCAAGCTTGGAAAGAGAAAATAACTGTGTAGATTTCATCAAATGGTCAAAAAATACAGGTCTGAGCATTGCAGGGAAGAACAAGAAACCTTAAAAATGTTGACTATTCAATGAAACCGAAAACCTGTCGGGTAAATCAACGAAGTTTTCCTTTGCTAACATCATAAAGTAACATTACACTGAGCCCGAAACTATTGAATTTGTTAACCACAATTTTTACGAGATTATTGCTATTGCAGAGTAGGTACTATGGTAATAATATGTGATGAATAAATATCAAGAGCGGTTGAAAAATATTCATTTAATTGGCAATAACGCTTCAAATGGCTTCTTCATCACACTGGAAGTTTTAGATGCAGATTAAGCTGCTTCTAACCTCATCCCAAGCAACCACGGACGCCAACTACTCTTCACATGATAAATTGTTTTTTTTTTCGTCATCACCCAACCTGAAGACCCAATTCTCTTTTTCTTCCTTTCCCTCTTATCTATTACGTCCCTTAGCATATCATCGCTTCTTAATATTAGTTCCATGCCATGGGGATCACATATAATAACATTGATTCCTCTCATTTGAGTAGTGTACATGACAGAGATTTTTCCCACAAACTCAAATATAGAATACATACACTTATGTGTTAACGGCTGGCACAAACAATATCCTTCAAATTAAAAAAATCCACGTGGTCCAAAACGGCAATTTCTATCCCTTGCGTCACGGCGCGGTATCGCATCTCCGCTTTACGTATATTTCGACATGGAAGGTTCATATTGTCTTCCGCAAGGGAAATAAATACCATTATTTTCATCTGACATGTATTAATAAGCTGAACATAACATGAAAACACGACGGATTACTGGAAGCAATATTGTTCCGTGACGTCATAAGCCATAGTCCCGAAGACGTAGACTTTTTACGCCACAGAGAGAGTGTTATTTTTAACAAGAATATGCTCATCAATCAACGTTGGTTGTCTATCAAATATTGGTCCCGTACAATACGAATATGAACCTCACATACATACTTCACAACATATTTTGATATAATACATGTTCCCAATTACTCTTCCTTCTTTTTACTACATTCAGGAACATCCTTTCCTCGCCTTTCCAACCCAGTACTTGTTTTTCATTTTTATCTCTCTAATTTCATCGTTTGTAGTTATGTATTTCCATCGTTCGCCATTCTCACATCACAAACGCTAAAATTTAATTCCCATGCTTGCTCTCCTGGTTCCAGGGGTCCGTATCACACAACACACCACGATATATTCAGATTGTGTTTTCCTTTCTCCACATATTCACATAAATTCCTATAAACTAGTTCTGTATTATTATGAAAAGCGGAAGTTAAGCAGCGATGATGCTATACTGAAATCCACTAGACGACTAGTTGCCCAAACCGGGAGATGCATATGAGTAAGTAACGAATATGTATAAGAAAAAGGAGAGGCAGTGATAGGTAGGGGTGAAATGGGTGTTTCGCAATTGCATCGCAATGGTAATTCAACATAAAACGAAGTAAATTGTCAGGAGTAGTGGCACAAACTTGATACAGGAATGAAAGTGATTTCTTTGAAAATAAGGATAGACTTAGACGGGGTTCTACTCGTATGCTTGATACTGGGCAATCTAGAACTCCTGGCAGCCTATGCAATAGGAATAGCACCTATTTAGTTCATGAATGAGTTATTTTCATTGTTGCATTTATTTTAGAATAATGTTAAGAGGCACGGGATGAAGATAACCAGTGGATGTGAATCTATGTAAATTTCGAGGGCAAAAAGACATCGAGAAAGGAGGGCAAAAAAAACTCAAGTTAAAAAAATTACTTTTATAAGGTAATTTGGACGACAATTGGTGCATCAATAAAGTTATAAGAAGTTTCGTAACAATAATTTAGATAAGCAAGCAAATAAAAAGCAGAAAAATGTTGATGATAGAGTCCCACTGTAAAGGTGTTAAGGAAGGATTAGTGTTTGATATGAAATCATGGCTCTGTGTGATACTAACACCTGTACTCATAGGAATGACAAGACCACACAAACATGGCTATGGAAAAGTGGAGATAGTTAATGAGAAGGAGAAAACAATGAACAGTATACTATGAGAAAAAAGGTAGTTTCTGAAGGGAGTTCGATGTAGTCAGAAAATTTCAGAGGCCCAAGATGGGAGGCAAAGTGAGGTCTGTTCTTCTCCGATGCAATATGGTAAGAAAGCGAGAAAGTGGAAAATGGCAAGAAGGGAGAAAAAATGAATGTCGAGGCCAGAATGAAATACCGACTGCTCTAAAAAATTTACCCTGATTAATCATAGTGGTTCAATGTAGATTCCGTAGTACAACCATAACCACCAAATAGAAACCTAATAAACAAAGTATGTTCACTTTAATTATATTAAAATATATAGCTTTCACAAACAACATTACCGATAAACAAAATAAAGTCTCTGATAATTATATAGAATCTACTGGTACGACGGAATCATTACATGTGAGACGATTATTTGATTCATAACTCGGGTTGGTTCCACTGCCCAGGTAAATTACTTAATTCTTAACTAAATGTTACAATAAAGCATTCTCATATACATTTTGGCAAGCAGAAAAAAACGCCCAAAGTTCTTCTTCATCATAATGGCCCAGTTTTATACTGTGTGGTTAACGTTAACCGCAGGTAGACGTAGCCTTTTCACTAACTTGATATTAACAGAGGGTTTGGGTCTTGTGCATTATATCTGACTGTTCGTAGGTTGGCGCGGGCTCTATCGATGGGAGAACGAAATAACCTCGGTCGTAGCAATGAGATAATATTTAACCAGAGATTGAAATTAATCGCACCTGTAATTAAATGTAGGTATTTCTTATAACCACTAACTCACGTGTGCTTCGTCCATTTTTGTACTATCGTATCTGATTTAGCTATCTAATTGCGAGTTTAAGGTGCAAATATAATTGAACATATCAAACTTTAAATTTCACATTTAGCAATCGAAATGCCTTAATAGGTACCAAATCGACACAGGAAGCCCTGTGGAAAGTTCAAACCTGAAAAAAAGTCAGCACACCATTTGGTATGGAATAAAGGCTTCACGTTGAATTTTTCAAGTCAAGTATTCCCTTGGATGACCGCGGCATGACAAGAAAATATTCAGAAAACGGAGCTCGGAGCACCACCTCCGGAATGAGAACACAAAAATTGTAAATTGTTCGCCTGCAACGGTTGAGAAGCTGGGGGAAAAGGAGAAAGAATGGCGAGTAAAAAAGGAGAGGTTGGAGTCACCAGTCACCTTGAAAGGTAAAAGCTAGGATGCAGCCGGAGCATGTCATCGCGAATATTTCATCCCTTTGATTTTTCCCGCCTCTTGGACTTCGGCCATCTTCCTCTTCTGCCGCAACGTCATCAGAGCAACTGAGAGCGGTGCAATTCACGGGTGCCCACGGTGCAAATCCCCTTTCATCAAACAATGGAAGCAGACGAAGAGAAGCGCATGGTATCGCTTAAATTAACTCCCCCATAGATGCGCTAAGAATAGATCGTGGAGATGCGATTCCACAACTAAGCCGCACTGACATCTCTCATATGCAATCACGCATGCGTAACTAGCTCTGCCCTATGGAAAACACATTCGGATAGGGAGATTTTTAAAACATCAACACCATGGCTCGTTCTCTCACGATCGCTAAACCATTTTCAACTTCATTTATTTTAATTTTTGAGCATGCTTACGTTTCCTAATGCTAAATTTACATATTAAATGTAATACGAGAAAAAAATATACATTTATTTTTATATACTCGTATATAACTCAAAGAAAATTGTTTGACATGTGAAAAGTAAGATATTGTATGCTATCCATGAGAATTATATGCTATGTTTGTTTTGCATTATGCAATAATATTATACTACATCTACATCTACATCTACATACTACCCCGCAAGCCGCCTCAATAGGCGTGTGGCGGGGGGTGTTAGGACACCAGCCGTTTACATATAAAAAGGAAACGCTCTATGAAATTACACCTTGCATTTATTAAAGTCCCTTATTGTTCGGGGGAAAAACGAATTCCCATACCTATCCGTTCGGCAAAATATCTCTCTTAATTTATCGTTTCTGTCGGACCTGGAAATATAGTGGGGTTCTAATATGATGTTCTCCGTGTCGCTCTGAAAGATATCTATTCTCAATTGCTCAAGTAATCTAAGCCTAGCGCGCAGCCTCCGAGTCTCTAGCGGCTCCCAGCCTAATTCGTTTAACATCTGCGTAACGCTGTCTGTACGCCCGTAGCAGTTTTTGACGAATCGCGCAGCTTTCCTTTGTATTTTATTAAGTTCCCGAATTAATTCTTTCTGCACCGGATCCCATATGCTCGCTGCATATTCAAGGTGTGGCCGGACGAGTGCGAAATAGCACCTCTCTCTTACTTTTTCATCTGAAAATCTTCCCATAATACGCTTGACGAATCCTAGTTTCTTCAGAGCTCTGCCACAAATATTTCTTATATGTCTCTCACGTGTTCCCCACGATAGGTTTGAGGTTATCGTAACTCCCAGATACTTAACTTCATCTGTCGCCTTTATCTTAACGCCATCCACAGCATATACACGGGGATAGTTGGACGACCTCCGCAAGAAATGTACCGCCGCACATTTGCTCAGATTAAGTTCGAGTCCCCACTCTTGGCTCCATACATGAACGTTGTTTAAATCCGATGATAGAATTTCAAAGTCAGAGTGATCATTAATTTCGCGATAGATGACAGCGTCGTCAGCAAATAAACGTATTTTACTGCTAATTCGAGAGCATAGATCATTTATGTATATAATGAACAAAAGGGGGCCGATTACGCTTCCTTGTGGGACACCTGATGTCACTTTAACTGCATCAGAGCTAATTCCGTCAAGAACTACTTTTTGCTTACGATCACTCAGAAAGTCGCATATCCAGTTTACTACTGTTTCGTTTAGGCCGCATGACTGTAATTTGTATAAAAGTTTGTTGTGAGGTACCGTGTCGAAAGCTTTCTTAAAATCTAGGAATAATGCGTCCACTTGTGTTTTCGATTCACCAGATTTGAGAACGTCATGAAGAAAGAGCGCGAGCTGTGTTTCACATGATCTACCTTTCCGAAAGCCGTGCTGACAGCCATGAAGGAAGTTACGACTGTCCAGGAACGTCATGATATTGCTAACGACGATATGTTCGAGTATCTTGCCTATAATAGACGTTAATGAAATTGGTCGATAGTTCCCTGGGTCATGTCTGTTTCCCTTTTTGAATATCGGTGTAACGTTTGCAATTTTCCAGTCTATTGGTATCTTTCCTTCAGACAATGACTTCTTGAATATTATGTCTAAGAACGGTGCGATCTGTGGCGCTAATTCCTTGAGGACACGCGCGGGTATTCCCTCCGGACCCGGAGATTTACTATTTTTGATCGACTGTAGCTGTTTAGTTATCCCATCACATTGAATAGTGATTTCTTTCATCGGTTCCTCAGTGAATGAAATGTCGAAATAACATGGAGTATCGTCTGTAGTGTATACACTTTCGAAGTGGGAATTTAACGTGTTAGCTTTGTCAATATTATCGGTGACAAGTTTGCCATCTTTATCAAATAACGAATCTACGGTTGAAGATTTTCCCTGAAGCTCTCTCGCATATGACCAAAAAACCTACCCTATGACTACCTTGTTGCCTCTCCCATGATTGTATCTTCATGTAGTCATGATCACATAAAATTGGAATTATTTGTAAATTTACGGACGTTTTAAGGTGTGGAGCCAAAGAATGAGACACGCAATAAATTCACACAACGGAAATTTCCGATAGACCTTATAAGGTTTGGCAGACCCGCAATAAGCGGGAATTATTTAATTCTCTACCGCATTGATTTATAAATTTCTATAGTTTTGTAATACTTTATGTAGTAAAAATTATATAATTAAATTACATGGAAAAATTGGGAGCAGCCATAAGATGCCTCACATTTAACTAGTATCAAAGACAAAAAATGTCATTAGAACACAAATGTTTAAACCATAAGTCCAAGCATCACCCATAAATATTAACAATTTACTTTCAAAAGTGCATAAAAATTTGATCAAGTCACATGGTCCAAAACGGCATCTCGGTTGCTTGACGTCACCGCAAGGTATCGCTTTTCTAATCTTCAAGTATTTCAACGCTAAGGGCCAAATCATACTCGTTCATTGTTTTCCGCAAAGGAAATTAAAACGATATTTTCGTCAAATTACGAAAAACGACCCCAACTTCATAAGGAAATACATCAATTAGCTGGAGACGATACCGTTCTGTGACGTGACCCCCCGAGTTTCTAATGACCAAGGGTTTCTACGCCTACAGCACGCGTAATTTTTATGATGAAATAATTCAAAAGTACTGCGTTGTATCCCTCTAAAATTCATATTTAGAATACATAATTTTAATAGATAATATTATTAATAATGCATGTTCTCCAATTCAGCACAGGGCGTGTCAGATTGATGTCGTCATGATGAGAAGGATCTATTTTAGAAAGTTCCATGAAACTTTAATTTGTTAGTTCCATTCTCTGTTCAGTAGAACTTTATTCTTCGAGAATTCGGCATCCATCCACTAACAACACAATGGTCTCCCACTTATATTTTCCAGTATACTGACAATGAGTTGTTAAAAATTCAGATATGTATCGACTGATATAATATTTCCTGATATAAACACGTGATTAAGATTAGACGCAGACTGGAAAATGAGAAAACTTCACCTGCTTGAAAACAAGCAATCCTCAGAGTGTCCTCAATCCGAGGATGGTAAGGAAAATCTTTAAATAATCCGCAAAAATAGCATTACACGGCATATTCTTTCTTAGTACGTCTTCATGAAAAAGTATTTCTGCGAAATTTCAAGTGAGTCGAAAGTTTCAATGAAAGAAAAGGTTTCGTAGCTTGCTGAGGTAGCAGCTAATGCATAAAATTCGCGTCGGTAAATATTGGTTTGTGGCGTATTCTACACCTACCAAAAATATAATTCTGCAAGCCATCAAAAGGTATATGTCTTGGCGTGTTACCAGACATTAACCGGGAAGAAAGGGAAAAAAAGAACCCGGAGAATAAAAGAAATGTATATTAAGTTCATTTTTAAATGCTACTTACTGCTTCGTTTTGTATATGCCTATATCGTGGTCAGGTATGATGGGTGAGAATAAAGAACTCATGCAACTATTCATTTGGATGGCTCAGTGCCAGAAGTGACTGTTAGTAAGCGCCATTGGGGCTCATCAGTGTAATGGCTAGAAAAGCTCGTATTCTATGCAATGCCAAACAAGACTAACAGACTTACTGTGTGTACAGAGTGCTACCACAATCGAGTTTTTGAAAGCAGCTATATTTTTTAAAATTCATAGTTGACTTCATCTGTTATTTTCCGAAAACTTGGTAAATGGCGCAGTCTTATGTGTCGCTCGCCTAACCACATACCGGTATATCTGTCTTAATATGTCACTTTTGCTTGGTTTAAAGATGTAGGATATCCTTTTGTCATTCCCAATATTCGTGAAACTGGAAATTATTTAACAGCTCAATTAAGTCTTTTAAGCTTCTACTTCCTACTGGCATCCAACTCAGCCCCTCTGCTAGAAGTCTTCACTCTTCAAGAAGGTTTTTGAAGGAAGTTTTTAAGAAAAGAGATTTCCTTCAGTTTAAGAACATAATTCGCCCATCTTCGATACAGGAAAAAATAATATTTATAGAAATATAATCACAATATATTCTATTTATATTCTATTTGAGATAAATATAGTCAATAGCTGTGTTGTAAATATAGCTCTTTGTGAATAGTCTTGAATAACTGCCTACTAATCATGAAATATCTGATGAATAATAACCATTTTTATAGCATGCTAGCTTCAGGTTTTGTTTCTAGACTTACTATCCGAAGGTAACCTCTAGATCTGAACCAATGGCCCTAGATACAATAGCGGAAAGCTGTACCTATCATTATAATATCATTAACTACTCTGGAAACATGTATATAAAGAAAATTACTAATATAATGCATTTAAAAATAGCAAAAACAATAACTGATCATCAAGTACAATCCTTTATTTTTAATTTAGACTCTTTTTAAACAATGAGGATCGGAAATTTAAGTGGCATTAGTGGGATCGGGAAGCCATTGATTTGGCCAACTGTTCTGAGTTCTCGTAAACAGTAGACAAGGGTGTAACACCATAGGCGAGTACACCCAGATTAAGCACCCTCCTGTCCCCCCATTCCTGACCGATGCGAGAGCTCGGCCAAATGGAGAAAAAAGAACACGTAGTAAACTTGAAGGAGAGGATAGTGGAAGAGGTTTGTTGGATAAGGGTTGGAAGAGGCGAGTGACAGAGGAGGTTGGAGGGGGTATTAAAGAGGAAGGAGGGGGTAGGAGTAGGAGGGTGGAAGGCGGGGATAGCGCGCGCTGGGGGCTGGAAGATGGATGAAGACGGATGGGGTCCTTTGCATTCATGGTCGCCGCTTCTCATTGCCCCACGAGAAGGGGTGGAGGGAGCGTAAGGAACTCTCGGGAAGGGGGTGGGCGGGCTAAGAGGGAGGGTTTATGCCGTGTATAGTGGTAAGGAAGGAGAGAAGAGAGGTGGAGGAAAAGGTGGAAGGTGGAGTTTTGAGGATAGGGAGGACGAAGGAGCGAATGGAATGAAGGTGACAAACGCAATTAAGGAGCCATTCATCTGCGGCCCATAAAGGATGCTGCCGGCACTATTACGTGGCCGGAGTTGGAGGACTTCGCGGTCAGCGGCGAGGAGGGCGGGCAGGGTAGAAGAAATGGAGGAGACCGGAGGAAGGAAGGCGAAGGACGCGGGGAATGAGAGGAGGGATGAAGGCGAAAAAGATGAAAGAAAACTCGCGCATCGGAAGTGAAAATGGTTAAGGTCGTGAGACAGAAATACCCGCCATCGTACTACCCTTGCGTTTGCAGTCAAGTATGCACGTAGGAATGAAAGGTGAAACACTACCACACTTCTATTCCCACAGAGTATTTGGTTGATCAAGACCATGTTTTTGTTTCATAGCAACATCTTCAGGTTTATGATTCACTTGAAGATGTTCCATTTCCACGAAACCATGGCTGTGATCAATAAAACAGACAGTGGGAATTGCAGTGTTAAGCCGCGTTTACACTATGTAGGAAAACCTGCTATTTAGCAAATTTGTATAACATTTAGCAAGTTTATCTAACATTAGATAAAAGTAGAAAAAGTCAATTCTGAAAAGTGCTATATAACATGCTATATTTAGTAGATTCTGCTATACACAGCAAAAATTGTGCTATCCATTGGGAGTCGGTAAAGATAAAAAGAAATCCGTGCTGTATCTAACTTTAAAGGTTTACAAATGAAATTCACGGCTAATTCACACTTTTAACGGTTTCACAGTTGGCTGGCCACCTTGCATAACGAAATAGATTCATGATAGGGGTTGAATGGTGTAAGAGGAAGTGATAAACCAAGAAATTCATGGGTAAATATGGTTGAAGCGACTCATGATATGTGGAATATAAGGAGTTTTAAGAATAGGAGAATGGGCAAGAAGAAATGGATGATTGTAATAGAAGCGAAAGAGATATTTACAAAAGGAGAGCCAGTTTCCAAGGCCTAAAAGCATTAACAAACCTCCTTGACTTTGCCTACCCCGTATGGGAATGGCGATGGGTACGGAGTATATATTTTTTGACGCAGTCGCGGTGGAATATCTTTGAGCTCACAGACTCACTTAATAATGGAAGATCAGAATGTATGCCACAGGAGCTTCGGACATTCTAAGTGCACGCAAAACGGGTACCATGTATTATTCTAAAAAGTAAGTCGGGAGGTGTTGTCTGGACGACACGGCTTTGGGTTTGAAGATCAACGTTTCCTGACGCGACGAAAACGGATGGTGGCGTTATTTTCCACCGTCCACTCAAGGAGTGCATTACGATTGACGTTAGTATCAGTACCAATTGTTGACCTTTCTTTCCAAAGGAGTTCTAAATGGTTGCGAATTAGCTGTTTATTTTCAATTTTTTTAATAAAAATCAATCGCACCAATTTTCTTTTTTCTCTGAAATGACCACCTCCAAGAAGTGAACTTCGGTATTAGTTTTTTCCAAATGCTAAGTTCACTCGGCAGAATCTAATCTAGCAATTAGATCTTTATCCAGATATACGCACAATATGAATATCTTAAGCAACAATTGAACTCATTACCTTAGGCTGGCTATGCCGGCATGTTAACAAATTGGCTACAATACCATTTGAGATGCGGCCTAATTCCGCCCACGAGGTGGAAAACAGAATATATTTATCCCCGCTGGGTCCCCCACATGGTATGGTCACTGAAAACCAGATCAAATTGCCTTTCTAAATGGCTCCCGACATATATCAAAACATGTGTCTGCGAGAGCATTGTACCATTATTTTTATAGGAGCAATCCCATTCAATTTTCTCTCCCATTCATAACGTTAATTTTTCTCGGTGTTGTGTTTCATGGAGTTTCTTTTTCCTTAAAAAATCCACATTCTTCCACCATTGTTCGTCTCCAGACTTAAATCCGTCAACACCATTGACCCTCTTCAACACAATACCACATGCCTTTCCTGATTGTAAATATTTCCACTTACAAATTTCAAGCTGCTGATCTTATTTCCTCATACTGTTCAGTTAGGATTGTTTTTTTCTTTTGCCGAGCATTTTCTGCATTTTATTATACATAAAAATTGCTTTTTTAAGTATGGTAAAAGTGTAATTTTAACCCGTGTGATTAGGGGTTAAGTGGAAAAAAGGATAATAGAATCTCAATCTCGCTCACCTTCTGGCAGCTGGAGCAGTAAACGTGGGTTATTGAGTGCACATTTTAATAACTTTTCAAGTAAGTCGAAACAATACTCGGACCACATTTCACTAAGTAAGCACATCTGTTTATACAGGTCTGTACGGTGGAAACCACCATACATGCCCCAATTCCAGTTTTAACGATGGATAGCAGTATTTACCGTTTTCGTGATTTTTGTACCATGAATAATTAAATACAAAAATAGAAACAACATTTTTTTAAACATCTCCGAAAACAGGTGTATTCCGGTGTTTTTTTAGCACTAGGGATCGAAATAATCAAAAAGTGGAATAGAAACAGAGTAAGAACGTTGGTATTAATTTTAGAGTTTGTGCAGTGGGGAAAATCGCAAAATTTCGTTCCCAATTAATGTGCCTGTTTCTAGGCTGATAAAAATGGATGGTTTCACACGTTGTTTTAATGTGTAACGGTTCCATGGCACAGGTGAATCGACACGCGAAATACTTGAACGACTGCAACATCTACATATTTCCAAGAATTAACGATGAATCACTATTAAACTCTTGCTCATAGGTAAAAATTATTGCTGAGTAATGTGAATTGTAAGGCGTATTCCAATTACACACAGACTTGGTGTTGTAACTTGCTCAAACAGGCAATTGGGAGATCCGGGTTCAAATCCCAGTCAAGTCAAATGATTTTTTCATGGCGAATTTAATCCTCTTGGTGTATTCCAATCGTACTAGATAGTTCGGTGAAATCGATTTAAAATATATTGTTTCTTAGGTAATCTGGTGAACTGTCTTTGAATTATTTTGAATTGATATTTCCCCGAAAACGATCAGTGAGGCCTATTGTTTCCGTACGGCCATACACAAGAACCCATGCTTTGGGGGGTGTAAAATCCACCGACTCGGGTAGCGGGACTCGCTACCCTGGAGTAGCGGGCGAGGTCTTATCCCCAAAGCCACCGGGGCCAAACTCAGCAAACCCAATTTCAGGGATTGCATCGCGTTGACGTGGTAGCTATAATACTGGCTTCCCACACCAAGGTCCCAGGTTCCAATCCTGGCAAGCTACCTACCTACCTACTTGGGTGCAATGTAGAGAGCACCTCAAAGTCATCACTCCGTCCGTCGAATGGGACGTTCAACTGGGGACCTCTACAGCCCGTTTCGCTCAATACTTACAGGATACTCGCTTCTTTGATACCTATCCAGTATCGTGCGATACAGAACCAGCATGCTGGCTAACGAGCATGTTCGCTACTCGCTGAGCTCCTTAATTTCGTAATTGATGTGGTACTAGTTTGCTAATCACTCATAGTAAGTTCACGAATGCCACATGTATCGTTTTTCTCTACCATTACTCTCAGTCAGAGTATGGCCTGCCTGGCTCCAATGCTCTTCCTAAATCAAAATTGGTTTCGTCATGCGCTTCGATAAGAACGAAAATACGGCTTCCTCACCAGTACAAGTTCAATGATCGTGGTACACCTTTAAGGATGGCTCCAATCACACTGGATTTCGTCCTCAATATCAAGTAACCGGCTAGCATACTAGGTTTTGAACAGGATCAAGTGACAAGTGTAACGGCCTTAAGAGAAGTCTAATGCCAACGCAAGGCCACCCATCCTCCATCCCCAAAATAAACATTCTCTTACTAACCTACCGGCCTATCCTTCCCGGAGCAATTAACCACACCTCCCGATCACCTTGCCAAAAAACCAACCAGCCCTACAACAGCGGGAAGCATGTGGAAACATCTTTTGCAAGAAATATATACTAGTAAGTGTCGGAATGAGTGCTCGAATCGGCGGTTAACTCATATTTCAGCGTAAAACTGCAGCAAAAGTTGATCAATTGTGACCTTTGAACAGGGTTATAGTTGCTAAGGAACTACAATTAATGAGAACTAAGCCGACTTCCTACTGAACCGAAATACGTTTATCAAATTCTGACGGCCAAATGTAGCCCCAAAGCAGAGAATTCAATGAGATATAAACTTAAGGGCTGACAAATTTATTCCACTCTATGTCTCCGGAAATAGTAAAAGAGTAAATCTGATGTCCATTGACTACATCTGTACAGCGACGGACGGAATTTCAAGCTTGTAAAAAATTCTGCCAAATGCGTAATGAAAAGTACAATAATTTCAGCTGAAGGCGATAACCTTTACACGGAAATACGGCCGGAGAAAACAAAAATTTTGTATTCTTATGAACTTATCCATAAATTTCTTGAATTCATGATAACCTGAATTTTTAGAACCTAGGGTCCACCAATGGGCCCTTTAATTAAAGTAAATTGTATTACAGCAATGTTTTCCTTTATAGTAGGAGGTTTGTAACATTTTTCTGTTATATTTACAGCAATTAGGCAGATTCTCTGCTGTCTACCTAGAGACATTCTTAACCTTTTATTTCGTAACAATATTTACATTCCACTATGTAACTTGTCAACCTAATTACTCCATTTTGGTGCATGGTTTGAAAACAAAATATAAGGGATTAATATACGAAAACTAAATTTTTTTTCGCCACACGCATAACTATTTTTGGAATCGAACGTCAAAACGCGAAATCTCGCCATCGTACAGCCCGAGGCTCCGCTTATAGAAATAAATCTGATGGCTTTGTGTACGTCAAACGCAGAATACAAGGCCAGCTGGGCGAGACAGGGTGGAAAATAAATGATGCTGATAATAAATAAACAAAAACAAAATTATGAAAACACGAGGAGAGGCATTTGAGAGAGTAGGTTTCCGCTGCAGTGGATGGAAAAGAGAAATATATGCACACAAAAAAGGCAGGAATGACTGGGGAGGCGATTAAGAAGATTGTAGAAGTGAGGGTGGCGGGATGAGAAATGGGGAGGAAGGAAGATGACAGAGAGATAGGGAAAAGAGGAAGAAAGGCAGGCGAGAGAGAGAGAAAGACATGGGAATGAGCCGTGGAAGGAGAGGAAAGAGAGCTGCCAGATAGCAGGGGATGATAAACTGGGATATGTGAGGTTTTTGACCGGGAGGAGAATAAGACGCAAAGTGGCGGACGAGGACTGCGGCAACGCGCATGTATATAAGTGTAGCCGTGAAGATAGAGCATAGCAGATGAGGCAGCGCAGGAGAAGGTAGATGACTAGATCACTATGACGGCGATAAGGGTGAAAATCCTCAAGGAAGAGACGAAGTAACTCACTTAAACAGACTCGTTGGCTAGAAAATAAGGACGAGTGCCCAGGTACTCGATGGGTGTATTGAGACCCAGGTGTTAATTTACTATCCGGGTACCCGGCCTTTCGAGGTTTACCGGGATACACGGGTTTTTCCACTTGACCCTCCGGTGGGCGCGCCCGCGGCAAATTGCCGCATATTTTAGTTTCTGATCTCTCCATTTGGTACCGTTTGTATTTAATGCCTGTGTCTCCAGGTATTCATTTTTCATGATAGGAGGGAGTATTTCCGATATCCGGATCAATTATCCACCGGTCGCTTCAGTAGTTGTGTGACATCGAAGAGATTTTGACGTTTGACTAAAGATATAAAAGAATTTTTAGGAAAATATAAGAACAAGGAACCGGTTCCTGAAGCACCTAAACCAGTAATATGTCATGTTTGCAGGTGGCATAAAAATTGCAGGTCAAAAATTATGTGCCAGTGATGTAAAAATAATGTATGTAGGAGGCATTGTCGTCAAGAGATAACATGTATGAGAAGGGAAGATGAACGGGACCTAGATATGAACTAAGATAGTCATCTAAGATAATAACAATGTACATTCAGTGTCAAACAATCAAAGATGTAACTGTAACAACTTAATCATCCTTTTTTATTTGTAAATTACATTTTCCTAAAATATACGAATGCAATTTATATTTGCGGTAAAATTGCCGCGGCGCGCCCACTCTTGGGAGTGAATTTGGCGCGCCCACCGGAGGGTTACCGAACCCACAGTTATGAAACTCTACCCAGATATTTGGGCCTTCGAGCATTACCCGGAAGCGTGTATTTTCGATCTCTACTCGGAAACCTGGGGGGCTATTCTGTATGTTCTCGGTATTTCCAAGCCGCGAAAGTGACGAAATTTTGACGTCACAGCCTCTAAAATTTCAAATAGGGCCAATCAAAAGTTGAAATTTGTCGGGGGAAGTGAGGTCACATACACGGATTATCCGAGGTTCAACCATGTCGAGACCTTACAGAATAAGGCCCCTGGACTTTCGAAAATTACCCTGAGGGTGGGGGTGTGTGTTCGGACCGTTCGAGACCCGTCACGTAATCAAAGAGTCACGTGGTGCACTAAGGAACGGTTCGACATTTTGATATGAATAAGTCACTCGAAAAAATCTCACACAATCTTCCAAATCGAGTTTTTCTCACCTGAAATATTTTCCATCGAGTTGAAAATCCCGATCAGATACGCAATCAAGGTGTAGGAGCTTGGACGCAATAAACAACATGGCGAAACCTTAACATACTAACCATAGCCTTTAGCCCAGAGGTCGATCTGAAGGTGCAACAGAAATCGTTGTTGATTATACAGTGAATTCGTGGGTCCTCCACGTGGGGGCGCCAACTCCCCTCGGCCTCAAGCATCAGCTTATTACCGAGGTTTAGCGGAGTCGGTGGGGAGTAGGAAGGGAACAAGGATGGGAAAGAAAGGGAAGGGCAGCCTCCAACCCCAGAGCCGTGAATAGGCTAAGGGGCAAAGGGGCTCTTGATTATACAGTTGAGTAACTAAGTTTTTAATCATGTAATAATCGGCGTAAACCATCGAATTTTAAGACATTGAAATAAATTCATTGAAAATCACGCCGGCTACTACTCGTACATGATGGCGTCGTGACTACTTCATATTTGCCTCACCGAAAGTCCTTAGCAAGCCATAAGATTAGCCCCATTGGTCGTAAGTGAATTTGCTCAACTACGCTATGACCATCGATGCGTTTTAGCTGGAAGTTTCCGGAGGCCACATCTGATTCTGAGCCGCGGGCCTCTGATCAGTAGCCTAACACCAAAAGTAACTTTTCCATCACGACATCGCTTTTTCTTCTCTGTATATGAATTAGACCAGCGAGAAACGGAGGAAAGATGGAAGAGACCTGAGTGATATCAAAAGAGACAATTTATCTGGAGTCGCTAAAAAGCCTTAGTTAGTATTCCAAGCAACGGAGAGTGTACATACCCTGAAATTGAAATATACTGGTGGGAAACGCCGGTGTAACGGAAGAAACAGCAATATCAGGTTCGTCAGTAACTATTAAACAGCGTATGGAAAGACTTCACTCACTCACCGAAGTGTCATGCAGTTTAATTTTCCGTACGATGGACGGAGTGCAGACCCTACACGTGAAATAGATTCGGGGGAGGAAGAGAAACAGGCGAATGACAATCATTACGAATCGTCATGGAAAGGTAAAAGAAAGAGGTTCATCTATCGATAAGAGTCACCAAGGGTCATAAATTTAACGTCCTAAACAGACGTCCCACTAAGTTTGCTGTACCTTGGTATTTTCAAGGAAGTCACAGTGGCGATGAACGGTGTGAATGGTTTGGTAAAACGTGAGCAGTAATAATTGCTAATACGAGCAGATTGAAGAGAGGCTGTATACTGGATACGAAATTAGTAATTCTTAACATAGATTCCCAGGACATAGAGCATTTAGTGCTACGAGACGTAGGTACGTGCTTAGAATTCATGAGTCAAAGTAGTGATTCCTTAAGTAAAACCCTCTCACTTCATGTAACTTCATGAGTGAATATGCATAGTTAAATCCAGCGTCGGTGCATGCCTATTAATATACATGCAGTGCTCATAAATTCCAACGTTCCATTCGAAGGAAGGAGAGTTGAATTTGAATTATGCCCACGCACAAGAGGGGATATGATGGTAAGGTATGCTGCAGGAAATTTTCCTTGGACGATTAAGGAACAAGAGGAAGAATGAAACGGCACCGAGAAATAAGGACAAAACATTTTCGGAGTATCATAAAATAGAGAGGTTAGAAGAGTAACGTGAGATACAAAGCAGTATCCTATAAACTTTACAAGTAAAAAATGGAATCTCAACTTTAGTGTGAGTTCCTTTGAATAACCTAGAAAGAAGGCAGATGTTGAAAATTCAGTAAGTAGGAAGGAAAAATGAAGGTTAAATGCGTTCATAAACTTTGTATTTTTATAATAACAAAATTGGAATAGTTTAATATTTTTTAACATTTTTTTTCTGCGAATCAGGTTATGATCGTACGTTTCTAATAAATTTATAATCGTCAGGAGCCCATGCATTTGTTTCAAATCGCAGAAATGTCAAATTAGAAAATAAATTAATTTTTAATCAATTTAAAATGTAATTCAAAATTAATTTTAAAATTAATGGCATATCAACTGACATATATAGAAATCAGCCCAGGGGTGTCGTCAATATTCGTGTATGTAAGAATTCATGTGCACTACAGCCGTGTGACTTAGAAGCTCGACAGCAAACGTTGCTTCATTGCATCTCCCAGGATTTGCACATGACGGAAAGGACTAATTCATTCATGACAAATTATGCTCAAGAAGTGAACTCTTTTCCAGATCATGTTATTAAGCATTCAGTATCCATCAGTAGGCTGTACCACAAACATTATGCATGTCGTAGAATGGGGCTGAAGAACTGACAAATTGATTAAGCACTTGCTAAAAAGATACCTCAATAATATTAGTCAAAGTTGTATAGGGGGAAAGTAGTGTAACACAGAATAGTCTGGCATTTTGATCGCCTGTATAGCTCTATATAGATAAAGCCTAGTAATTTTAGGAAAACACTTGCTAATAACCTGCCTTGCAAGTATTGGGAGCTTGTTGAAGCTTAAGAAATGTCGAAAGTGTATTAAGTTTTTCAGCACTAAAGTTATGCGACTCCTTGAATTCTTTATTATTGAATAAACCTCCTGACATTTTAAGAAGACAGGGCTGCTAAGACAGTCTGGTGTAGAGAGAATTTTTATATCAGCATGGAGTGGCTCTAAAACACCCTATATTATAAAACAGTATGACATTTAAACGACATTTTGCGGATAGATAAGTTAACGTATTCCGATACGCAAAACGTCTCAGGAGCGATTAAATTTTCAATCAAATGGAACAGAACTTAGTATTTTGCATGTTACGTAAAACCGTGGTTCCTTTGGTACTCTTCTTTGACGTTATTGGAGCAATTTTGTTTATGAACAGATTTGCGTAAAACTATTCATCCTTATTAGTAATATCTATAGATAAAAGTGAAAAAATTGCATGTTACCGATATGGTTTCTCGGCAATTCAATACTATTTTAACACGTATCCTTATGAAACATCACATATATATCAAAATAATTCGATAAAATGTGTACAGATTTTTTCCTAAACGCGAAATTATCAGTTTCATATAATTATAATGTTGAAAATAAATACTAAGGTATCATGCCGAGTAAAAAAGGACTACTTACATATAATTTTCGCTTTAATTTCGAATCTGCGATGAAAACCATCATAACAAGGCATTAATTACGGCGAAATGTTTAAAATATAAGTATTGCACCATTTACATTACTGATACAAATATTACATATATATTACATATACATATTACATATAGTGATTTCCACCGTATTAATATAGTTATAATAAATTTTATTCCACAACATCATATGCATTTTACATTGACATTGACCCTTAACATTGGGAATATAGGTAGGTAACCCCACGGAGAAACTCCGTTTTGGGGTTACCGACTCGTTTTTACTTTAAAAAAATATATTGAATGGGTTGAAACATAAGTAATAATGACAAATTTGTATTAACGTTGGTATAGGTACATGCTCAAAAAAAGATAATTACCACTGCTATGAGATCTACCATTTCATACAATTTTTAAAATAAAATTGTTTTATCATCAATAGAAAATAACCATTTTTTCACACTTCTACAAAATTTACATTCATTTTTTATATTAGCGATAGGTTCCAGTAATGCACAAAATATTTTAGGGCCTAGGAATACGTAACTGTGCTTAAAAGTTTCTGTTCTAGGTCTAGGTATGGTTACATTGCAATTGCTACGCAGCTCATGTACTCTTGGTGTTTTCCATTCACCACCACGATTATAAAAAAAACCTAAGGACCTTATAGACAAATAAATGTCTTAAAGGTAAAATATTAATTTGTTCGAATAGTGGAAAGGAATTCGTTTTATTGGGCACCCGTAGCATAACCCTTATTACTTTTTTCTGGGATACCAGAAGAGGTTGCATATTAGTTCGTATTCTCCCACCCAGCACACAATTCCGTAATCTAATCTTGAATTAATTAAAGCATAGTAGACCAATCTGAGAACTGACACTGGTTAAATATATCTTAACAAGTAAAGTTTTCTAATTATAGAGATCATCTCCGATCTTAGTTTACTAATATGCTGTTTCCAGTTAAATCGTTGATCAATGTAAATTCCCAGATACTTAATATGACTAACCCTTTCTTTTAAAATACACTTGTTACAATACAAGGCATTATCTTAAACATTTCAAGCATCTATGATAAATCAAACTGTTGTCTCCTATATTTACATTTTTTAAATTAAACAAGATGTATTTTTTATTGCTGCTGAGCACCATAGAGTTCACAGAAAACCAGAACTTCAATTTATCCAAGTCACTTTGCATATGCATATGTAAAGCGCACATGCTGCTATCAGCGTAGCAAAGTGCAGCGTCATCAGCAAATGAGGTAAGCTTTCCATAAAACTTTCCATTGCATAGGTTATTTACAAAGATTAGGAATAATATTGGTCCCAAAACTGAACCTTGTGGAACCCTCACAGGTAATATGAGTGTTACAGCGAATACAGTTTTGAATTTGAACACATTGATATCTACCACTACGGTAACTTTCGAATCATTTATAGGTAATTCCTCTGATACCAGCTTGCTGTAATCTTTCCAATAAAATTGTATGATTAAATGTGTCGAAAGCTTTTGCTATGTCTATAAATAATCCTGCAACTTTATTACCTTTATTGAGTCCATCGTGTATATTAGAACAAAAATTAAGCAGGGCATCTTCCGTACAATTTGAAAAACCAAATTGATTACTACTAAAGAACTCATGGGAGTTTAGAAAGCTTAATAATCTCTTTTTGACGATTGTTTCCAATATTTTAGAAAATAAAGGCAATAAGGATATCGGTCTATAGTTTTTCAAATCCAGTTTGTCACCTTTTTTATAAACTGGTATTACAAGAGCCGTTTAAAGCTGTTTCGGGGAAATCCCTGTTTGAATACTTAAATTTGCTATGTATGCAAATATGTTAGACACTTCATCTCTAACTTCTTTTACTACAATAGCGGATATTTCATCATTCCCTTTCGAACTCTTTGGTTGTAAATCTTTCATAATACTACTGACTTCTTTCTCATATGTAGGAGAAAGAAACAAAGACCCTTTAACATTACACATAGGAAACCAATCATTTTGATCAACCAATCATTTGTAGTTATGGTAGAATTGTTTGAGGATTTACTTAGTCTACCGAAATGCGCATTAAATGCAATAACAATACCTTGCATTTGAATTAAGTCAGTCCCATCACTGGACCTTATTTCTTCGTTAATCCCACCATTTTGTTTACCTACAGTGACGGTGTTTAAAATACGCCATTTTTTAGCTGTGTTTTTAGTATTATCACTAAACTCACGCAAATAATAATTTTCTTTGCACTTATTTATAGCATTGTCTAGCCACTTTTGATAGGATTTATAATTTCGCGACAATTTTTCGTAATTTGGCTGTTTTCGCGTTTTTTTATACAACATATTTCGTCTAGTGATTTTGCTTGACAAGTCTCTAGTCATCCATGGTTTAATTAAGCGGTTTTTATGGCTAATCCTTGCAAGGTAACTTGCTTGACTTATGCAGGATTTTAACTTATCAATGAAAACACCATATGCTGCAGTAACATTGCTCTCTAAGTAGACAGGTCCCCAATCACAGTTTGATACAAATTCTTTCAAAAGACAGAAGTCAACTTTATATATACTTTTTTCTGGCCGTCTTGGAATTTCCTTTGTTAGATATGTATTAACAATACAAAAAATCATGTTATGGTCAGTCAAACCCAAATCGATCGATTTTCCCTCATAATTCAGATTGTTCCTACTTCTAATAAAGATGTGATCTATGCATGTCCTGCTATTTTTTAACTTATAGTAGGAGTGTATATGAGCTGTTCAAAAACTTGGCTCACCAATATGGTTTTGTACTCATAGGCAATGTCATTACCTTTTAAGATGCACAAATTGATATCTCCTATAAAAATTACATTCCTTTCACACAAGCCATTAAGGACACTTTCCAACTCACTCAAAAATAGCTCAATGGAAGAAAATGATATCTATATGCTCCAATAACCGAGATCGATACCGAGGTGGGAAGGTATATTATTACCTTGATCATGTCAGCAGATTTTAAATCAAAAATGTCGTCAGATGAACATGCGTACATATCATTTACATAAATTATGACGCCTCCAGCTCTTTTCACATTGTTACATTTTGCAAAAACATTGTAACCCTTAATTTGATATACCATAATTTCAAAATCAGATACCCAAATTTCAGAAAATACAATTACTTGTGGTTTTTTTGGCATATTATTTAGGTATAACATAAATTTATCAAAGTTAGCTCGCAAACTTCTTACGCTTTGATGCAAGATTTAAAAATAACAACGATTTAATTTTAGTTCGTTAGAATTTGCCATATTAACATCAAGTAAATGAGTTTATTTTACATTGCTAATATCATTCACATATCTTAATACAATAACCGGATCTTTTTCAGCTTTCCTCATCAAAATGTTTCCGCCTCCTATCCATAAGTACGCATATTTCTTAGTTTTATTTGCCTCCCGAGCCGCGTTGAGAACTTTCCGCCTTCCAGGTGTCAAGGCCTCGATATAAACAGGGATGTCCGAGGGTTGAACTCCTTCGAGGGACAAATGCCGCGTGGAGAGCTCTCTCTTCACTCGACGTTTGGTCAAGAAATCCTTGACTTTTTGACTGAGGAATCTCACTTGTATCCCACCCGGCTCACCACTAAGTTTGCGCTTTGACCTGTAGCAATAATCAATGCCATTTTCGTTTAGTTGAACACCGAGAGCCGTACAAATTTTACACACTACAAAGGGCAGGTTTTCATTAGGGCTACATGGTATTCCGTGTATTTAAATATTATTTTCTAACACACGTTGCTCTAAATCGTCTTGACGATTTGCGCACTCAGATATTTTATTTGTTAGGCACTGATTTTCTTTTTTTAGGGTATCGATTTCTTCAAAGCACTGATTAAGCTTCACTCCCTGATCCACAATGACCTTAATAATTTCGTCTAATTTCTCATATATTATGTTGATAGTGTCACCGAGGCTACTCTCAATTTCCTTCATTTCATTTTTTAACTCGACAAATAGGCATTAGATGTCATCAAATGACTTCACATCACAAGTACTTGCACTATTCATAGGCTCCACCACGTCAGAATTAGAGTTAAGGCTCATCCGACGTGAGGCCTGACATGAAGTGCACCTCCAACGTTGGTTACTTGCCACAATCCCATAAATGTCTTCCTTAGAAAGAGGTTTTATAACACATTGCCTATGGAAACTTTCACGGCCCTCGAAACAAGCGATGTGGACGGTGCTTCGGGTAAACTTTCGGCACACGAAACAGAGGGACATCTTCAAGTCAAGAGTATTAACACGCGTGAAATAGTTGCAACTATCCAGCTGGATCACTATAATGTTTAAACAGGCGTTGACTAGCTCAGTTAACGCGAAACTGCCATTTATTAAATGCCACTTTGTATTTTCCGGTAGTGAGCAACACACAACATTGGACATACCACAGAGAGCGAAAACACATCCGCACTCTTCGAGCGACGACGAATGAGTGTTAAGTATATATTCTTAATTGAAATGTGGTCCAAGAATTTTTTTCAACTTATTTGAAAAGTTATTTAACTGTGCACTCAATGACTCACAATTACCACCCCAGCCATCTTAAGATGTTTCAGGATAATACCGACGCCAGAGTTCTTAAAACCAAATAATCTTCCCGTTACTAAATCCAAAATGGCGCAAATAATCCCACTCTTCGGTCACCTCCATAGACTGGGCCTCCACTCGCTATTCCTAGTCGTACGATAATTTAGTCCAAAGAATAAACAAACAGCGAACAAAAGACAACCGTACCTATTTTCCCTGTGTTGCGATAGAAGCACCCCCCAGAAAGGAATCACACGGACAGGCCCGAAACCAAATATGAACCCAATAGTGATGGTTAAGTCGCAGTTTCGACCCATCTTGAATAATGTAGGTACACACCTCAAAGTTCACACGTTACTCAGGTGGTATGGAATTCCTCCATCTTGTGTCTTTACATGTGATTGATGGGCCAACTTTTTAAAGAATTCATCGAAACTATTTAAACTCATTCGAAAACATTGGAAAAACTTTTAATGATTTATTATTGGATGCACCCAATACCAAAGTTTCAGGTAATTAACCCTTGTAAGAAGCAAAAGAGCTATCACGAAAGTGGTATCAATGTCATCAATTGTAAAACTACTGCAGAATCGTCGCTTAATCTCTCATATTGTTTGCACAGTGAAAATGTTCCACGACCGCGATTTTTCAGTCGCAGCGGCGAGAAATAACAAGTTGAGGCCTTGCTTGAATGGCTACTTAAACTAAAAACGTATTGTATCACGGTTATGAACTTGGCTAAAGATGAAAACGTTTGTGGACCTTGTAATATTAGAATGCTGGTAACCTTGGAGGAGTGAATCGTGGTAAGGAATTGAGGAGGGTATCTTGTTCGATTTTCTTGGGAAAAAGGGATAGATGGGGAGCGGGGAGTTCATGGGGAGGAAAGGGTGAGGAGGTGAAAGGTAAGATGGTGGAAAGGGAGCAAGTCAAAAAGTGCTTAAGTCCGTAAATTATTGCCTCCGCAGGTCTCACCTTGCCCCCTTCAACCCTTACTCCTTTCCTCTTCCCAACACTCCCCTCGAGCCTTTCATCCTTTCATTTCACCCGAGAAGTCGCTTCTCCCTTCTACTTATCATCTCATTCACCACCACTTTCACCCGTAGCATACGATGCATCACCTTCACTTTTTCCTGAAACAGGAAGTTGAATAATTCGTAACTAGCTCGTCATAATGTGATGCCTATAGCTGTGCAGCTGATAATAATGACTATGCAATTTTTTTAAAAGGTATAGTCACTTGTAAGTGAAGTCCATATTCTTCAATAATCAATTTGACCAAAATTTATTCGACAAGACATTGTGTTATGAAAACATTTCTTGTAAAACATTACGCGCTCTACAGTGTGAAAACACTAAGTTAACGTGCAAATGGCATAAGAGATCACGGAATGGTATTTCTGCCAGTAATCCGACGTGTTTACTGGCAAAAATCAGCTGGTTTGATCGTATGGAAATGGAAATTGAAATTGAACATGGAAATAATAGCTTTTTAAGTGGAGCACTTCCTATGATTGGATTTAATCTCGCAAAAGCCTAACGTCATGCGACGCCCGACTCTCGGAGGGATATTCCTTGTAGAATATCTTTTTCATCCATTTAAATATGAAATATTTAAGCTAGAATTTTGGTACTTGGTTCAGAATGAGGCCAAAGTATCTTAAACTTTAATTTTCTCAATCCTATTCTCTCCATAAATTAATAAACTGAAAACTTATAGCAAATTATTTAAGCTGTAGAGGTTTATTTATGAAAATTTAGAGCTTTTTTCACTTTTGTTACAAGGAATTTTTACTGTGTTCCTTAGGCTTGCCATATAGTATGCAGGATATAAATGCCACATTAAAGGGCATTTTACTTTTACGGCGCGCAATTCAATTGCTTTTAACAACATCATACCCTGAGTATTATGGTTACTTACTAATGACGTAACGTAGAATGAGAGAGACGATAAGCACATCATCATCATTAGAGTAATCTACCGGTTAGAGGTAGGTTATGATGAAAGTCAGAGAATATCAAAAAGACTCCTACACGTTCCGTGCCCTATCTACCTCTAGTATTTCTTTCTTCATCTCAGCATAAGTCCTACCTTTCTTCATCCCGTCCACAAAACCTAATCTCTCTCTTCCCCTTCCCCGCTTGCCCAACATACTTCCCTCTATCACGGCCTTCAGCAAATCATCGCCCCTCATTACCGCTTCCAACTACCTACCCTGCCTTCTCTTAATCTCATCCACAAGTTTCCTTTCCTCACCCACCATGTCAAGCACTTCCTCATTTGTCTTCCTTTCCGTCCAGCGCAACTTCTCCATCCTCCTCCACACCCACATCTCGAACGCCTTCAGCCTATTTTCGTATTCCTTTCTCAATGTCCACGTTTCTGCCCCATGCAACGCCACACTCCATATCAAGCTCTTCACCAGCCTCTTTTTTACATCTTTACTCAAAGTTACCGTCATCAGCTCCATTCCATTACTGAATGCTTTCTTTGCTAGCACTATTCTCCCCCTAATGCCTTTGCTACTATGCCCTGTTGCTTCTAGCGTACTACCCAAGTAATTAATTTATTCTACTTGCTCCAGTTCCGTACAAACAAGAGCTTCGAAGTTCATTCACAATAGTATCACTTGAGGGATATAGTGTAATTTTATATGAATATTTAAAGTTTGCGTATTTCATGTCATTTTCATTCTTGTATGCATATAATTTTCATATTCATTTTTCAGAAATATCAATTTTATCATTTATGCTTATTTACACATAATACTGTGGATTACTCACTGCCACTCATATCCATACTCAGTGTTTCACTTCTGACGGCCACACCTCTTTTCATCTCCTTTATGGAAGACAACGAACTGGGATTATGCTTTATGCCGAAATATATATGCCGATATGCATAAAAAAATCATATTAATCATAGCATTAAGTCTATTAGGGAATATATTAAGCTGTAGATTATGCAAGTTGCATATACATATTCCGTCCGGTACCCTTTCCAAAGGCGTAATTTCTACTCCACGTATGTGTTTCCAATGATATTTTCTCCAAGCATTTCCTCAGAGCCCCTACTTTGCTTGAATGCTGTATTCACCAGCGCAATTCATAAACCTATCTCTAGCTATTAACATTCTCCCTCCTAACTCGGCCGAAAACTCCTTTCACCAAATATTCAACCCAGGTACATAAACTGCTCCACAGATGTACTTTTTGTATTCCTTTCTAAATGACTGCTATATACTGACTGCCTTAATAGACTTGGCACTTTCGTGTTCTTAGTATCTATCTTTATTTCAAACTTTTCCTACAATCACTGACGCACTAAACATTTACTGCAATCCCCTAGTTGAGTTCCTCACTATCCGAGAGCCTCAACTGACTTTATCAGCTCTACAACTGCTTTCATTTCATCTCCCAACTCTGTCAATGTATCAAACAATTTCCTCTTAGATAATGTAGAAAGGAAAAGGTGATAATGGAAAATATAATTTCGCACCCTAAATTATCAGTGACTATTTTAATTTTCTATCCACCACACGGGCTCGCATTGCCTTTTTCAGGGGGATACTATTCAAATTAGACGTCTTGTCCATTCATTTTACTCAGCTAGTTTCTGTAATACTTCAATTAAAAGTAGGCGTAAATACGTTCGCACTTTCAACCAATCAAAATTTCAGTGCAATTGGGAGAAATCAAAGATTGACGTGTTTTTGGATGAAGACTGGGATAAAAATATATGTATTGATGGATGCCCTACTTCCAACCTCCCTTTCATCCACGCACATGTGTTTGCGCTACAAGTCATTCTTTCACTGGCATGAGCCGCTGGCTGAACCCATTCTATTCACACACAAGGAGTGCGTGGACTTGCACCTTCATAAAATTCCCAAACACTTCACCTTTGGGGGGACGCGCAGCCCATATAATCGTCGGTCGATATTCATAAAAAGTGAGTCCTCTTCTCTCTCTCCCTTTCGGATTCATATCGACCAGTTTGAAACGGATATCCGAACCGTTCCTCCTCCTCCTACGTCTCCGTCCGCCCTGCCATTCGCTCACCCGCCACTCCCCTCTTTACCCCCTCCCCCCCACGTCCTCATAATCAACAAAGGCCTCTTTTGCTTTGCTTCCTTTTAACTCTTCCTCCTTCCCCTCCTAGATTCCCAATTCACTCACCCATTCTCCCTTTCTCTTCCTCCTCCTTTCTCTCCGTTCTTCCTTGCTCCCATTCCTTCCCCTTTCTCTCCACGCTCTCCTCCTTTCAATCAACGTCGTTCTTTCACAGGGGATACACTCCATCCTTTTGTACCCTCATGCGCGTAAGTACGTTCAACATTCAAAGCGGACACATTTCAATGAGGCGGGATTGAGGCTTCACAGAGAGAGGGATGGAGAGAGAGAGAGAGAGAGAGAAAAGAAGAACGAGTGAGGAAATCCACCGCGTTTTGTGTTCTCCGCGTGCGTGTGTATTCGTACACGGAGAGGGTGCTCGCGACGCACTCCATCTTCCTCGATCTCTCGGCGACGTAACCTAAACCCCTTTTTCCTCCCCGCCATAGCCGTTCGCGCACTTATCAAGATCTCCTCCTCTTCAGGCTTTTGATGGGAGGGGAAGGGGAGTAAACATTTGTGCCAACATCGCGACGTCAATCGCACTCGATTCACCACAATAGATCACGGACCACAGGATGAGTACTTCTGGATCACACTCACTGGAAGTTGTTTTTTTAACAAGGTGGTGCGGCGATCGTGCGTCTACATGTGTTTTGACGTCGCCGATTTTTTTTCGATTTCAACTTCGGTAAGTGAATTGAAGAAGAGGGTAATGTATTTCTTTTTCTCTCCACTATAAACAGGAGTTATTTTGGTTACGATGGCAACGTTCAAATACCACAAGAAACAAACGAATTCAGGCTCAACCCTTTCCGATCTACACTCGCACCTAATTTGGACGTAATCATAAGTCTATGGACGTTAATCTATATACGTATCTCTTATATGCGACGTAAAATATAATTATTATTGTGAAAATTTCTTTTAAACAATAAAAACACTTATATTTAAAAAAATGTTCAACATAAAAATGAAAAAATGTTCAACTTAAATAACAATTCATTGGTATTAGTTATTGATGATTAATGAAAACCCCATATAGTGGGGCAGTTTACCATGGTTTCCCAGTTATAAAGTGATCAAACTCGAAAGTGTTAATTTTTCAGAACCGTCCCAAGATAAAAGAAACACACTACTGGTGGTATTCTACACTAACTTTAATGAATTGAACACGTACGGTTTCGGAAGATAAGCAGTCATTTTCATTTTTAAAAACCTTGAAAATGACTTGATGAAGAAACAGTTTTTCGGAATCGCAAATAAAAACATCGCTAAATCTGCCAATAAAAAGTAAGCGGAATATTACAAGTATTGAATGTTTCATACACCATCATACATTTGCTTGGCTACCATTTTTTAACTCGACTATTATTCACGGAGAAAATGAAAAAACTGAATACCACTTTAAAATGGTATTCACAAAGTTATTTTTCATTTTCTCTGTGATCGATTTAAATATCATCAAATCAAACCTTCAATCGTTTCCTCTGTCAACTGTTATTGTCATACTAACTGCCATAACTGGTAATAATGTAGAATTTTGTTTTAAATTTTGAGGATAACATGGCACTTTTCTTTGCAAAAATAGATAAGCTTGGTCAATTACTATTGCTTAATACCGGTAGGGTTCAAATAAAAAAGATTGGGATACCCAATGAAAAAGTAGCAGTCCAAGAAAAAGAACCTATATAACTGCGGAATACACTAATTACTTGGTACACAGTCACGTGCAAGAGTGCAAAGATCTCAATAAAGTCTAATTGATTTTTCATTGCGAATTCCACCTTTTCTGTGTCTACCAAAAAGGAATTCGAACACTAACCGCCAATGTTTACTTTCAAAATTGAACATGCTCCACCGCACTTGTTATTTAAAATTTCACCAGTTGCTTAGCATTAAATCAAGTGCACTCAGTCCCAAATAAAAGAACGTTCTGCATTCGGCATGCCTGTAAAACCAGTATTGATTTCAGGGATTCATTAAAGCGCGTTCAACCTTAGTTCCTTCCATGCCATAAGAGGACTTCAAATTTCCAACCACAGATTGGTATTGTGATGTTGACAGTAAGGTTTTTGATTCTTCATAGCCAACTTAAGAGAAACCCTCTTCCTTACTTCCTGCATGAATGATAAAAAGTCATTCGTCTTATAAATAAACCACTCAAGTGTTTTCCATGCGCGGCCGAGAAATGAGCCCTTAGAATTAGCTCACTTAGCTATTGAGGAACATAGGATAAAAGATTGACTTATTCATCACACTAGTGAGAGCCTCATACAAAGGATCAAAGGTGCACGTGCGTTTTAGGAAGGAAGTTCGGAGTGTAGTTCGACATAAAAGAATCCACTGTTGAACGGCTTGGCTCTCTTTACTATGAATTCAACTCCCCGTCAGTTCTGATGGCGGTTTATACGCCAAAGAAATACCCTTCAAGACCATACTAGCTTCATTTGGTAGCTAACTTGATAAAAGCTTAAATAGAATAGGTTGTGTACCTACTATATTTATTCCATTTTTGCCAAGGGAAATTTTATGTTGAAAAAGAATACTGCGAATACTTCGGAGTAATATTTTAAACGTAAAGTTAGCTGTAAAACACTTGGACGGACATATTTTGGCGTTTTTGCGTTGAAAAATTCACGCAGCCACGTTGAGTATGATTTTGACGACACTGGACTAAAACAGCAAACGTAATCACATTGAATATAGTATATTAGCTTCTACATAGTTTACCCGAGCATAGAACATATCAACTGTTTATTACTTACGAGCTTGCCTTATCCGATGATCTCGGCAACGTTCAATCTTTCGCCTTGTTTTCAGAACATCATCTTCTTGTATCGAATTTCGGATATCTAATATTAGAATTGGACCCAACCACAGTTCATTTTTCTTGAAGGCATTAATTGAATGTATTGAGAAATGATATGCCTTTTCACATGACTGCCAGGAAAAAAAAGGAGTGTTATGTTATCAGTTCGTGGGTATGCATGTATCTTAATTTCACCATAACAGCCGAATGGCCCTACTGATTTTGATGTATGATCCCTCGATAGAATCCTTACGTCACCGCGAATGCCATAGGCTATATATCACCGGAAGTTTACTTCTGGTTCTGACCGGAAGTGGAATGTTTGCATGTTTATTCCCAAGCAGCCCAACGGCTCTACCAATTTTGATGTATGATCCCTCGTTGAGGAACTAAATAGACTCAGAAATTTGTGAATTCAGATTGTAGCCTTTTCTAAATTAAAGTTGCATAAAAATGACTTCGCTAATCGTTAAGTTTCTAAGAATAGGTAAGCCTAAAATTAAAATATTTTGTTTTCTCATTTCTCAGATTTATCTAAATACTTCCACTGTCTTAGATTTTATTTTATATTCACTTAAATAATGAAATAAAAAATAATAATAAAAAATTTAACAACACGACTGCCAATAAATAAAATTGTACTAAAACGATGAAAAAATGATATTGAAATTAAGGTCTAAGCATCTTTCACAAATATTTAATTAAATAAATTACGGAGTGAAAAGTATACTTCTAGACAGTTTTTCATTTCTTTGAATATATTACCAATGCTAAATTAAGGATGCGCCTGAGTAGATTTGTTGTATTACCGCTTTGCAAATTTAAAAGGATGGGCAAAATTATCTCATCGATAGGTAACTGCTGTTTTTTTCAGATAACTTCCAACGCCTGTCAGTACTGCAGCCTTGGTAAAATCACTCAGTGATTCAACCCGAAGGTTAGGATAGTTGAGGGTAGAGCTCACCCCGGACTAAGCCACAGGCGTGTGAATATCACACATAGTGGGGCCAGTGGGGTAGTGGGGACATTTCCTTTCCCTGGGCCACCTCGCACTCCCGAGGATTTTCTTTTGTTCCGGGGCGTCCAAAGGAATTTGAACGCGAGGGGGGTCCAAAGGGCGATTTGAACCCGGGACCCTTCGATCAGTAGCCAAGCGCTCTACCCACTAGGCCACCACGCTCCTCCTAGTTAATATATTCCAAGAAATTAAAAACTGTCTAAAAATAAACTTTTCACTCCGAAATGTATTTCATTAAATACTAGATAAAAATGCTTATCCCTTCATTTCAATGCCATGTTTCCATCTTTTTAGTCCAATTTTATTTATCGAGAGTCTCATTTTTTATTTTTTTTAATTATTATTTTTTATTTTGCGAGCGGAAATCCTGACAGCTGTTTTGCTGTTTATGGTAAACAAACACAAAGACATAGAACTGCCTTGTGACATTACCAAGCATGGTAAATCGTATTAAATGGGCATGATATTTTTGGATGTTTTGCGTCGGGGAGTCTGTAAACCTTATACTTTTAGACGGTCGACACTTTCAGCGAAGCCGAAAGGTAAGCGTTTGGTCTAAGGTTGATAACTGTCGACTTCCGGACGGCCTTCGATAGCTAATTTTACGCGCAATCGCTTGCTTAGATAACAAAAACTGTCGGCTGCCGAACAGCGTATTTCGACTGGTTACAAAGTTGCAGAATAACCTCCATGAAAAATTTAGGACACAAGAGAGACGAAGAACTCGGTAAAACATCCTAAAACACATGGCTAAAATCATGTCACAAGCAAATGAATATCTTATTTTTCACGACATGCCCTGATGACAATGGACGACTCGTTCATCGAAACGAGGCGACGCGACGGCAGAAATTCAGAGTTTCACCCGGTGGAGAACCCAAACAGACTTCACAACGAGAATTTTTCTTATTTTTTTTCTCTTTTGCTAAGTTGAATCCTCACTGTTCGTGGGCTTTCATCGTGATTTGACCATGCAATTTGTCGTTTCCGCGGAGCTTATTAAGACTTGAAGTTTCCTTCCTATTAGATTGAGGGCCTAACTTCTGAGCAAGTATATCTCCCAAACGAAGCCATGGTAGACAGCCGCCTTCACACGAGATGAAATCGTTGTTGTCGCTATACCATGCGTTGAATTGCATTTAAGTTATTGCTGAGAAGTGATCAAATAAGAGCGGCCTAAGGACTATTTGATAAAGGTAATGGAGTGGGGCTACGAAACAGCATTGATATTAGGAGCTAGAATTGTTTACACATCTCTTTTGCCATAGCGTGCAGTTACTTTTACTATATCCATGTCTAGCTCATGCAAAACGACCAAAAGTGTTCCAATTTCAACCGTTAGACAATGCGCATCCCCACATGCTTCTGCACAGTTGTTTTCTTACCACTTCGCTCCATTCCTCTTTCGTCCTTGTCCTTTCCTTCAGCCCTCTTCATCCCTCTCTTCTCACACTCTCTTCTGCATATATCCTCCTCGCCTCTCTCAAAGTCTCCAGCGGATTGTCACCCTACCCAGTTGCATATTTCTGCCGCCCCCACCACAAAACCCCTCGCCCTTCCCGACCAACAATGGCACCCTCTCCGCCCACCACAATACCCTTACAACACCCTCAACTTATTTTCCACCAAAAACCCCCGCCACCCGACATCAACCACCCGACACCACCCACTTGCTCGCCCCACGGAATATCCCCTTCTAAAAACCTCCATTTCACTCTACACACCCACACCTCCTCGACCCATTTCCCACCTCATCCTAACGGCTCTAGGCTTTCCTTCCCTCTATTCCCCCTCCCCTTAGCCTCCTCCCAATACCGTTCCCCCTCCCAATACTCATTGAATTATTTTCTCCACTTTAGCATTGACACGATATCCTCTTTTTGTCCCACACCAACACACAAAATTCCTTCAAAATACTCGGCAACAGAAACCTTCCCTCTCCCACCTCTCTCCCTCCCTCTTTTACTCCGTCTCCTCATTTCATTCAGGGCCACGCTTTTAAGGCAAAAGGGGCGGGTTTTTTGGGGTGAAAAGGAAACTTCTCCAACCACAATCGGAGCGTGACATTGGTTCACCTCTTATCCCACCGCAGATTTTTCTCCTTCAATTCTTCTCCCCTCCTCCGTCTCCCTCCCCTACTCAGTTGACAAAAGCATTCATGGCATTCAACGAGGCGTACATTCTGGGACTGTTTGTAAACGGGTTCGCGCAGAAATGCTTTCTACACGCATATAATGGCTCAAATATCCTTTTCAAACGGAGTCCTTCCTCCCCCCTCCTTTTTTACCTTGTATCGGGTCCCGCATACTTTCTGCCAACTGCGGACGTTTCGAAGAAAAGTGTATACAATAAAGCCTTGCAAAAATGCTACCAAGAATTAGTCCTTTCCTCCTTCTGTGGGCAAAAGAAAAGATAACGTTCGTCTTGAAAAGCTTATTGTGGGATAGTAATTTGACTTTATACAGCAAAAGGTAAGCTGCTGCATACGTTTTACGATTCTGCGATATTTTTTCATCTACAGAGAGATGCCAAGTAAGTTCTGCTCAATGGCATACGAGACCTTTCTGACACCTTACACTGAAATCTATAGAACTAACAGTTGAATGACAAAATACTGGATTGGGTAACAGAAGTCACTCTTTGCTTTCCGATGTTCATAATGTAACGCCTTGCTCCAGTGATATAGTGAGCATGAAAATATCTGTTGCACTTCAATCGCTATTTTAACAGCATTTTACACAGTGACCAAATGGATTCGAATAGCAAAGAATAGTAGCTCAAATGCATTCCAGTCCCGATTAATCACAGTCGTGTTTGAAGTTTTTTTAATAATGTCTAATGCTGCGCCATGTATGTATCTTATACTTCTCTACTGTGAATATCGCCTCGTAATTCCTATCACGTAGCATTCAACAATTTTCAAGATTTTTGTCTCATCCCCCGTGTCATTACGGCTAAGCCATTCACGGGTTGTCTATAGGTTTTCTAGTGGCCTCTCTACAGATTTTCGTGTAGTACACGTCCCATGTTGAAACGAATACAAAGACCAGACCCTTGGATTAGCACAAGCTTTACCCATCAGACTACTCCCACATACATACACGTCCATTGCAAGGACAGAATGTTCATAGCAAATCACATTCAATATAGGCGGTCGGCCGAGAATTCGTGGGTTCGATTTACACCAGTAGTATGGATGTTATGTGTTACTTGAGATTAGGCCTAAGACTTCACGATGCTACAAAATCTGAGCATTTGATGCCCCTAAAATCCAAGTTTATTATCACCGATATTCAAGAGATCTTGTCAAACTATTATGGTAACAAGACGTTAAATGGAGCCTGGTTTCACGAAGATGAATTGTCGCGGGGGAATACAGCTAGTTAATAGAATAAGTTATTTCAAAACTGATTTTGGAATTCTTTATACGTGAAGTAATAGTGTGAACAACAGGAAAAATAATCAATGCGCGCACTTCAGTAAAACTGTATTTCCTCCCTAATGGCATTAATTTTTAGTTTCTCAAGTTTCAGGATACCGAAGAATTTATTTTCAGACCGGGTGAGTAACATGAGTGGTGGGATAACGAGCAATAAAAGACTTCAAGAGTTGATGTTTCAGTTAAAAGTGCTACTCACTCACTCATTCCTAGTTCCTGTGCGGGGTACGATGGGTACGATACAGTTTGTTTTTTTTTGCTCCCGTCAAGAGAACTTCCCTTTTCCAATTGGATATTCATGGACGAACGGAGAAGAATGATGAGGAGAGGAAGGAGTGCAAGACCATTATGACGCGGAACGCATCAAATCAATGCCATTTAGCTCGAACAGCCATCGCGATTCCTGGCGGTGCATGCAACAAAGGGAGAGGCGTCTGTTAAATGGGGCTGCAGCCCTTCGCTGACACAATAAGCGCGAGTCTTCTGGGAACGCATTCTCTCTGTTCTCTATTCGTCGTTACTCTCCCTTCAAGCATTCTAACCCGGTACCCACAGACCGACTGCCTCCCTTTCCCTCCTTCGCCCGACTCTCCCTTACCATTTTGCGTCCTACAATTCCCCTTCACCCTTACTCCCCATATGCTTCTCTCTCCCGTCCCCTTCCCAACTGTTCCCCCAGTTCTTTTAGTTCACTCAGCGTCCATCGGGGTCACTTCATGTCGAGAGTGACAGTACGGCGTAGAAAGAAAGATTTTTTTTCTATATTTCCTTCCGCAAAATATCAACTTAGGTGCAGATAACTCTAAGGCGTTGACGACGTACAACAGCGCACATTTTCTACAAATATTATTTAATGTATGGATCAGAGACATATACGAAAACTTAGAAATGAGGCAAATGCGAAAATTGACAATGACCACAACTGACAGTAGGAAGGTTGGCACCCTTTAACCTCTCATTTAAAAAAAATTGCCGTCCTGGGCTTGAGCTGATAAAAAAATCCATTACGGCAAAAGAGTAATGCAGATTGCCAATTGTTACGACCTCAATTCTATATTCTTTCTATTTCACTGAGGCAATTGTTACTATTGTGTTGGTGATCTATTTATCTAAATATGTATATTTCAGGAAAACTCCGCGCCAAAAATACTATCTCATAGAGTTAACCAAAAACTTGAAAACACAAAGCACACTAGCTTTGTTTCTCACTATGAATTCCGCATAGCGGTACCAACAAGACCTTCAAAATCTGGAAGGGCTAAGGCCTATTAAGATACTAAGTAGGCATCACAGTTACCTCAAATATACATCTGGAATGTATAGTTTGATGTTGGATGAAATGTGAAGGATGGTAAATATCGCGTGCGTCTGGGTAATTGAAGACTTCCGCGTCTAACTCCGCGCAAGGCATGAAATCTATGCAATCAAGAGATTTCGGTTTGAGGAGTATACCTGACGATGCCGACTGCGGCAACCAGGCTTGTAATACATCAGCCTCGCGAGTTTTAACCAACTTTGAGAACTTAAAAGCTGTGCTGGTCTTATCATTTAAGTCTCATATCAAACGGTATTGTAAAATCTAAGGACTTCGAGCCCCTAAAACCTGAGTCTACTGTTATAACAAAATATAATTCAGGGTTGTTACAGACCAGAGCCCTCTATATTGCATTCACAACACTACTCCCCCGCTACGTAGTTACTATATGGAAATTCAGAGGACTCTGCTACAGACCAGAGATTATGACATTTCAGGCCTTTTCCAGGTTTTCCAGGAAAATTTTCATTTTTCCGGGTAAAAATATTTATTCTTTAGTAAGCGTATTTCAGCAAAAACAGGAGTAACCACATAGTCACATACATGCACTACGAGCGGATAAAGTTTCTTAAAAATCGGAGCACCACCACCATCGCTATGAGGGAAAATTGGCCTCATTTCTGAAAGCATATTACTGCTAGGTTTCGCCCACGATGAGGGTCACGAATTACTTTTATTAAATCTGAGGAAAATCAAATATTCCATCTTCCTGAACATGAGCGTATAGAATAGGACGTGATAGTTTATTTAAGGGCATAATCAATTGCTAAACCCCAAACAAGAGCTCCACTGACTCATTAAGGCAAGTTACTAAAATGAATGACTTATTGAAAAATATATTTTGGCTTTTCAAAACAAATTTCCCCGTTCATTTTTCTTTTTCCATGACTTTTCCAGGTTTTTCAGGATTTTCTTATCTGTATCAACCCTGATAAATGAAAAATTATCTCCCGTTGCAGTTGTATCAAAGTCCATAGCAGTATTTATGACAACCAGGAAAATGAATTACTAATGCACTATCACTAGCTGCATACAATATCATGTGACTCGGACGGGCTACCAGCATCATTACCCACACGACTAAAATATTACCGTAAATTTACTTACGCTAGACAAGTAGAGGTTCCAATGGTAAGCACTACAGACTTCGTTCGAAAATCATATGTTGGAGATGATTGATTCTCCAAATAACGATCCGTAAACGAGCTGCCGAGAAAGCAATAAATGTTTTAAAAATTTCTTCCCCTTGTCCATCTCTCTGTTGAATGCAACAACATAAATACTTAGTATTGTAAGTGAAAATATGTAGGCAACTTTCAAATTCAAATTTCTTTAAATGGTTAAGCCCAAAACCCTTTGCCGTTGCCCAGTCCCATGGAAAAAAATTGCCGGTCTGTCACACCGAAGAAGTTCGAAAAGTACTACCCCAGGCAGTCGACCATGACGCCGCTGCAGTTTCACACATGGGAACCAAGTCCGGATCAGACCTGAGGCTAATCGAGCTCGGATTCGGGCAAATGAAACCCTTGACCTTTGGCACCAAACACGAAGGCTACTCGCCCTAGACTCACTGAACCTATACCTACCTACCTGTACCACAGAATGGCCCCGGAATTTCTCTTCAAACCATTCATATCCTTGTATCCTGAAACATCAGGACCATATGTGCCTCGATCTCCTTTCCCTCTTCATGACTGCACCCTGTTGTGTTCTCTCTCACTCTCTCCTCTTACTCCATTCTTCAACTCCTTTTTTATTCTCTTCACTTGACCACCCTTCCACCGTGCAGCTAGAATTCCTTCCCTCCCCCTTTTGCATTTCCCATAATCCGATCACCTCAACCATTCTCTCTCCCCTACCCTATAGTATTCATTCAACCGGACCCCTCCTTTGCTCCTTGTACACCCATACCACTACCCAGGGCCCCTTCAACCCACCCCTACCCACCACGTCCATACCGGCCGCCCCTACTGAAGGGCCAATCACTCATTCACTGGTCCTTTATTCCGCTGTCACCTTTAGCAGCCAACGGACACCTTCGCTCACACGGACTGCAACACACCTTTCTTCGGGAAAAGAATCCTCCCTAACCCTCCCCAGTTCCCCGCCGCCCGCCCCCCTCCCCGCACATCCAACAATATCCACCTAGCCTTCAACCTCGTGGTAACCCTCCCTCCTGTCTGTTTCTCCTCCGCTCTCCCTCCTATCCTCTTCTTTATCTCTTTCTTCCCTCCTTGTCTCACTGTCCTTCATCGCGCTTCCCTCTGTCATCGCCAACATTGCTATTCCCCCCTCTCGTCTTTGTGTATCCCAGCACGGGCATACACTACGGCGTTCATCGAGACTGCGTGAGTCAAAACAAATGTAAAATTCCACCTTTCTATTGACGCCGAACCAAAATAATACTACTTAGGCAGATTATCTGCCTTTTACATTGAAAAGTAAAAGTCACATACTAAAGCCTTGCTATGGGATCACCTCTATCTTCGATTTTGGCCGAAATTTTCATAAATAATTTGAAGTGTTAACCTTTTCAGTACAAACAACCTCTTCTGATAAATTTATTTCATTGGTTACGATACGTGCACCATATATTACGCTTATGGACTTGTTCTTCACGCAAATCAGGAAATTTTAAAACCCTTTTAAACTTTACAGGATACCATTAATTTCACTTCAGAATATGGGTTGATTCAATTAATTTCTTAGATTTAAATATTTCTATTACAGGTGGACGTCACAACTCTAATATTTTCAAAAAATCTACTTTCGCGGATGTAATAATTCACAACGATGCTTACCACCACCAATCCCTACAGACTCGCTGCGTTGAAGTGTATGATATTAGTAAACATTCCCATGACGGTCTTAGATTTCCAAAATGAGTAAAAATTAATAAAAGCCATAGCAAACCAAATGGTTTCAAAGAAAAATGTGTCGATAAGTTTTTCTACCGTTGTCGCCTAACCCCTTTTTCCTGTTGTAACCTCTCCGCCGCGCCGGTTAGTACCAATAATATTAACCGCTGCAGCGTGCTGGGTCAAACTTCCTTTTGTGCAACATATTTCCCATTAATTACAGAAAAATTATCCAGCTGATAAATTTTATGTGTCATTTTATAACCCTATAACTTTAAGTAATGTTTTATTCAATTCAAAAGACCGGTATGACCATCTAGTCAGAAGCAGAGTGTACTAATTGCGATGTAAAGACTGTGGCATATCGTACGTCAGCCAAACTGGCTGCAACTTTATTAGCAGAGTAAAGGAGCATAGAAGAGGTTTTATTTATTGGTACGACAAATGAAGGAAGATCTAAGGCTATCCCGACTATATTTGTGAAGTTTTAATCATTTTAGCAATTTTGACTGTGCTGATTTACATTGTATTTACAATGGGGCTAAGTGCTAATCTTTGTAATGATGTTGTTTATGCCACACAATGGATTTTAAATCTCACTCTTAAATTTAAGCTTCTCTCCTGTCCTGCGACCCTCCGTTAAGCATGTCTCTTGACCTTCACCTCTATCGGTTCATTCCTTCCCTCCATTCCTCCTCCCCCCCTCACATTCTGCTGCAATTTACTTTGAATTACTCCACACTCAGTATGTTCCGTCCCTTACCCTCACCTCCTCCAACCCTGCCCCCCCCCTCCCCACACACTTTTTTCACTTCCAGTTCGGGGTATACCAAGGTTGTTTACTAACCTTGGGAGTATACATAGAAGAGAATTCCAACTGTTTGTACCTTGAAAATGACACCATGTTTTGAAATCATGGTCGATGCGAATTAAATGTGAGTGTGGACATTTACTACTGAGTTTTTCTCTTGTCATTATGGTCACATACTTTATGTGGTTCTCTCCGTTCATTTGATCTTCACCATTCTAGCGTAACTCCACATATCCATTGCTTCCAACGACACAACAAACACAATTTCAACGAATTCAATAAATATTTTTTTCAGCTCAAGGAGCCGACTGTTAATTTACACTGTCTACAAAAATCAAGATCAAGGTTGATGCCTTCACGCCATTGCAATTAAATATCCTGGAAATATCCGCCACTTACATAATTTTTTCGGAAAAATGTTATAAACATTTGAAAGAGAAAGTTTCCTTTTGCCCACTACTTCAACTATTCTGACGTCTACGTGGTACCCTGCAAGCCATCACTTGTGCGTGCGGCATGGGGTGACTCCACGCTGAGTATGTACTAGCCGTAGAACATACTGTAATACTTCTTTTACATATTTTACTAAATATCATCATACGTTACATGATCTGACGTACGAGGAAGGGACTTCTTCTTCAATAAGGCTACTAACCATCATTTTACTCATACTGGATAGACATTTCACTCATTCACCACCGGAACCTTAAGAGTTCAGTCATGCTAATATGCAAAATATTTTTACAAAATTAGAGAAACTTTAAAATAAAGTTGATTATTATCCTATGCAAGGATTGAAATAGAAAATAATAAAAAAATATCACAAAACCACCAATCGTTGCCATTAAAATTATTTACGGCATTGATCAGGACCATAGATGTTGAACTAATTCTGAGGTGGTGTGATCCTTTCTATTTCACCATAAAGAACATCCATCAAAACAGAAATGATTTATGAAGAAAAGTTAAGCACCAATTTCACTTCTCTATTCCTATATCAACTTATTTCGGTTCTCAAACGCAAACGCTTTCCATGTAAAGAAGATTACGTAAGCTCTCATTTCAAATTCTCGGATAGGTTTTCCTCCAGACCCCACCACTCCGTATGAATTTAAAATAAACCTTTTGTATCTCAACCTCTGATCCCCTCCGCACACACACACCATATTTTCTGCTAACCCCTACGATAAGTGAATCTTCGCACACATAGACCCTAAACCCTTATTACCTAATGTCCATTCTATACCCATGGTCCGAAACCCAAATGACGCCGACGTCCATAACTTCCCATGCCCTATCACCTTCACTCTTCGTTCGACTCGCTTCTTTCCCCATTTTAATTAATGGTTTCGCTCCAACTCAACAGTAAAGAATATATATATGTATGAAGAAATGAATAAGAGGGATAAGGTTGATGGTCTCTCTCTTCTTGTAGGTAAATAAAAATTTCCCAAGCTCCCCCGCGTTTTCCGATTAGGGCGAAGGATTTTCTCGGCGAGGAATAATGATGGTTCGGCAAGACGTGGGTCAACACCATTATCGTGTATCAATGAGAAAAAGGGAGGAAGAGCTCCCTCCCTCCCCTCTGAATGTGACCCGCCAATGAATCGACCGGTAGGGTTGGCCGCACTGTTCCTACTCCCCCGAGGGAAGAAGAGGAGAGAGTATTTTTCGTGCTCACCCCGTTTTCCCACGGGATTTTAGAGAAGGAAACGCGACTGTTTTTCCAGAACCGTTCAGGGTGTGTCATAGTTTCTGATCGCAAGAGCGAGATAGTATTTAAACGTAGACTTCCGTCCGAGATGTGCAAGATTCTGTTTCTTTCCGTCCCTTTTCTTATTCGGAGACTGCCGAAGGTAGCAGCGCAGGTGTCTAGTTTCTTTGCTCCTCAACGGCCGTCGCGACGTCACTGGAAACCACCGGGACTTCCGCGACCGAGAGCCGGTAGGGTATAAGGCCAAATATATCTAGTCCAGGGGTGGGGTCCTTCATTCTCGTTGCCGTTATCGTTATGTCGTTAAAAACGCAAACCGCTCTATGAAGGGAAATGCTCACAGTTACTGCCCTGAGAATACACTCCATCAATTACAACTAGTGATTAAAGGTGGCTGGAGCTGTATTCGTGTGTCATTGAGTGGACATTCTAATAATCTTTTAGTCGAAAAAATAAAATTTGACCACATTTCATTGAAGTGAATCTGTTTATGCGTTGGAAATACCATTCAGGCAGTAATGGAAAAGATAAAAGAATAATATGTATTTAAAATTTATTCTCTAATTAAAAGCAGAGTTTTCGGCGCGGTATTCGAAATTTAGACGAAATTATATTTAAATGCTTTTTTCGAATGTTGGACTCAGCATGACACCTCGATATTTGTTAGTAACAATAAGAATAAAAGCATGTATTATTTCTCATGCGTCATAAGGCTAAGTGTTAAAACAGCATTGAATTGCAAAAAAAATCGGTATGATGCAATTTTTTCCTCTTTTATCTAAAAATATCACTAATGAGAACACATGTGTAAAATTTCACATAGACGTGTAAATGAACTAAAGTCGTTCCAACCCCCGTAAAGAAACGAACAAAATTTGAAGAATTACGATCACGCTTTCGCTCACATTGGCGCAATTGAAAAATAACGATAACGCGAGCGCACGCGTTATGAAGATCCGTGATCTCGCCCCAGAATAGACTACCACCATATGCCATCCACTTCGGCAACACGGCGTGACCAACTTTTGTATTAATTTAAAAGGCGCGGAAATTCAATTTTTTTAATTAAAAAAATATATTTTGGAACATGAATAATACTTTATAGTCATGTAAGTACATTTTGATTTCAGCCTTTGCGTCACAAAACATATCATAATATCAGATGGTGTTCAAATATTTCCAGTGAACGCGAACTAAAGAATAGACTGAGAAATTTATTAGCATTCAAAGGCATTTTAAGGCATTCTGAGAACAAATGGTAAATTTCGTCATCAAGAGTGCCTAGCACTCGCGTATATGAGTTTCGCGTTTATCGCGTATATGAGGATAGATGGTTATTTTATGAAACATGAAATTAAATTTTAGGTTAAACTGTATCTTTTAACGCAATTAGAGCTAATTAAATGATGTCTCAGATGAAATTCATCCAAAACCTTGAACTGGTACGGTATTTACCGTACTTTTCTTTCTCGAAAATGCGTTATAAAATTGGCCTGCGTCTTATGGGTCGAGAGTAAAGTTATGTTTTTATGCGTCCCATTTAGCATTGTTAGCATTTAGCATAGAAGATCGCAATCTTTTTCCACTTTCATCGCAGACTTCATTGCGGCAAGTAACTTTCAGCTTTCAGCAAGTAACTTTCCAGATAATCTTGAATTGACGATCCCGATGCGGGTATAAACGATTCTACAAGTCTACTTACAGAATCGTTTATACCCGTATATCGCACTAATCTGCTTGCACAACTTTTAAATGTTTCTAAAACTCACTTGAAAAAGCATATTGTGGTCAGAATAAACGGAAACCAAACTAGCTCTGTACTAACTAATGTTTTGTAAGAACTTGCAGAGGATTTTACTTTGACGAATAACTTTTCACGAGTTAGTTCAGAGCCAGATTGGTTGCATTTTACCTTGGCAGCAATATGCTTCTGCAAGCGACTTGCCGAAACTTTTAAAAGTTCTGCAAGTGGACTTGCAGAGCGGTTTACACCTGTAATTTACGTTGAATATCTCATTCTGCAAGTAACTTGTGCAGTTAACTTGCCAGTCTAAACACACCTTTATCCTGCAGAGTTTATGGAACAGTGAATTAAATTTCGTAGTTCAGTGGGATATCATTTTGACACCAAATCCGAAGTTTTAAAAACGAAATAGCATGGCAAAACAGCAAAATATGTTTTAATGACCCCTTTCAACATCCCTTTTTCTTGGCTAGTGTCTTAACACGCAGAACCATACACCTCTGGGGAGGCTTGCCTTGCAGTTTAATACAGAGATTTACGCAATATATTCTTCACTCTCATGAAACAAGGGTATACAAACAATGGTTCATTGAGTGAATAACACGAATGAGTTAATGACGAGAATAATTTTCTGGACTAAAATACTCGCTCTTCCAAGTTCCGTGAAGTTCTTCCCCCAGAATATATACAACGTCTCCCAACCGAGGATTTCAAGATTACGATTATCATTTTATTCGATTAATTAGCTCAACTAATCGAAATATTTAAGCATTTATTCACCTAGCAATATTTCCAATCAATGTCAATACTTTTGCTGATTCTGCAACGCAAGCAAAGGGAAAAACCCTTCGCTTGAGGAAAGGGAAACAATTCTTAACTCGCAACCCTTCTTCTTCATCCGGTTTCGGAAGTACTTATCGGTGATGGGATGATGAAGGAAAATGATTGGCATGTTAGATTTGACCACCGGGGGGAAGAACGTTGAGCTGAGGAGAGATATAAGTTTGAAAAAGTGACGTTTAAAGGTGGAAAAGCAATGAAAAAACCAAGCTTAGGCAGTAGAATATTCATAAATAGCAATTAATTCGTAAGGCTTCAAATCCGTTTACTTTCTCAACAGAAATAGCTCCAAGATTTATGCTTAGCGAGGGATTTTTTTGACGCGTTCCACATGCATAATAAAATATTTCACTGGCATACTAAAAATCCCGCTTTACAAAACAGGTACTTACGCTCGTGCACAAGTGCCATTTTAGCTGCTGCCACAGCTCGCTAGCGCAGTCAAAAAGCTCACTTTTTATTCTATGCCAGATCTGGCAGAACTCGAGAGTTGGGTCTTTTCGACTTCTCTTCCTTTGACCTTGCCTCACTTCTCTCGCCAATGTAAGCAACATTTCACACCTATTTTTCTTTTAATGGTCTGAACATTCCTCAGCTTGAGAGTCCGACCGCTTTCATGAATAAGTACCGTCAACACGTTTGATCCTCATTATATATTCTTTAATCAAGTATTGGAGCAACTAATATGAGGTCATTGCTCACGACTCTCGACGTGTATATGGATAACTTCCTTTCATTAGTTTTTATTCTTAAGACTAACGAAATAAAGACGTTGTTTAAAGAAATGAATGCATGTAAAACATGAACGCCTCGAAAATCCTTCCGATTGAGTGGATATTAGGCAGAAGTACTGATATAATTGGAAGTTAAATCAAACAGTTGCAAAATACATTCAATTCAAAGACCACTATTTCAGTTTCAATTCTTACTGAAAAGAGAAAAAGTTGTTTCAAGTGGAATGGATTAAAGAATGTTTTCACTTTCTTTACAGCACTCTAGTGAAGGAAAAAAATTGCATTCTTGAAAGTAAAAAAAATATTGAGACTGCTGAAACTGACCACGGGAGAAAACCATAGCCTAATTCAATCTTCCTTTCCACATATACTAAAAAAACGGACCTGAATCGATAAAAATGTCACTGACATAAAACGCTATTATTATTAAGGAATTCAATAAAAACGCATGAGTGCAATAATTTACCATCGAAGTTCAGTTAGGCATAAGTACGTTTGGTAAGAAATACGAATTGAATAAGGAAGGATTACCGAAAGCCATCCCCTGGCATTGTAAACTTTTTACCGATCATCCAACCTTTTCTGACCGGAGATTAGTCGTGCACCTCACAAAAGAAGTCCAGAATAAGAATCCGATGGCAAAAAGGAATTGGACAGTGGCACAGGACGAATCGATTTGAAACGAATGGTTTATGGAGGGGATGGGGGAGTTTTTAATGTCCGAAAGGGGGACAGGGTTTTGAGGGATCCAATATCGCATTCAAGACTCGATTATTTTCCCACGGAGTCCCCCCACTCCTACTCCCCTCCCTCCCTCCCCACCCCCCTAAAACCCGGAACTCGCCATTGAGGAACCAGAAAGTTCGGTCGGACCCTTTCGAAGGGAAAAACCCTTCCGTCATTTGGTTCGCAACTACCCCATCCCCTTTCACCGACCCTTTTCCCTTTCTTCTCCCTTCACCCTCTCTGTCCCTTGGTCACTTTCCCCCTATACCTTCTCATCTCCATCCACCTCTCTCCGGCTGTGAGTCGAAATTCGTATTCTCAGAGGGGCCGTCTCGAAGGTTGGACAAATATAACGAATCATGATGGGGTCCCCCCTCCCCGTCCCGGTCGAGTGGGCAGACAGATCACATTATGCTGCCCTGATCCGTTCGCCAAGCTTGTGGATGAGGCTCCGATACATTCTGTGTGCTATAATTCAATTATCATCTCTGAATGAAAATTTTAAAAGCATGGAAATTTGGAGATTCATTCCGCATGGGAATTCGTATCCATACTACTATCAAATCACTTCATCTAGTGGAGTCAACGATTCAGTATGAAGAGCTAAGGTTATGTGAAAGCGATTACAATTTGGAGTAAACGTTCAGAACTATCTACCCTGCATAGTGTCGAATTTAGTTTTACGGATTTTATTGTTTTGTCCTACCGTCGTTAATATATGGCAGCGACACCTGGGTACGTCAGAATAAGCACTAGAGTAGGCTAAATGCAGTGAGAATGGGGTACTTGAGAAGGGTATTCCGGTACAAATAGGACGGATAGAGTTAGGAATGGGATGACCATGAAAGAATGTGGATTGGATGAACCAGTAATGTCCCGTTTACACAACAGCCGTACGTACCGACAATGAAACCCTACATGCGTTTACACAACATTGACGTTACATCTGTAACCCTGAGCTTCCCTCTCCAGAAATTGCCGTGAACAAGTGAAACGCAAGCAGTTAATTTCAAACGAAATTAGAATTCCAGCATTCGTGATACCTTTTGCAATATTCGGAATGGTTTCCGGAGCAGATTAAACTCTTCTCTATTTATCAAGCACAGGTACATCACGCCATTATCCATTTTGTGTTCCTTTTCTGAGTGTCGCTCTTCATATTTCCCGTTCCTCCCCCGAAACTCCAGCGCCAACCAACGTAAGGTTGGCAGCGTTAGGAACTACGTGTTACAGCTGTATGGACGTGCGTTTTCAAGGCGTTTTGGGGCTACAGGCATAGGCTGTTATCTAAACGGGGCATTATGGACATGTTTGCAAAGAGTGTGCTTCTTTGATTTGTCCTTGTTGAGAGAATTATTGAGAGTCGAATAACGAAACAGATATGTGATAGTAGAGTGAATGGTGTTAGAGGAAGCAGTAGACGAAGAAAGTCATGTGTGAATTTGGTAGAAGAGACTCTAAAGAGGAGGAATATTAGGAGTCTTAAGAGCACAAATGCGTGTATGAATCAATGTATGAGGGCAACTAAAGCTAGTTTTCTCGACCAAACAGCAATAACTAAGTTCTTTGAATTAGCCTACCCCGAAACGGCGTGATGAGTGTGTGTGCATGCATTGTTTTTATCAACCAAGATACTTTGAACAGTACAGTTCACCAAGGAAGACCGTCAATCGGAAGAATCGACTACCAGACAAAAACACAAGCTTGGAACTAAGGAATCATTTCTTTAAAACTTATAGTTCGACCATGCTATTTTATGACAGTGAAGCTTGGACTATATTAGCATCAGAGCAAAGAAGATTAGAAGCAATGGTAAATGTTGTTACAAAACATGTCAATTATTAAGGGAGTCACCAATGAACAAGTGCTACAAAAAATTGGAGAGAGACGAAGTTCAATGTAAGCTCCGCAGAGTAGAAGAGACTACAGCATCTTGAAAGCAATTATAAATTGAGAAATTAAATTGGAGTACTATCGAGGAAGACCAAGGATTTAATGCATCAGAAAACTTATGAGGGGTGAAAAAATGAAGACTGACAAAAAAATAAAATTACTAGTTAAGAGGAGAATGGAGTGAAGAGCTGCAGCAAACCAATATTCGTATGGATGACAGATGGAGATGATGATAAGCCTTGATGCAATGACACCAGAAAGATCGGAAAAATAACTTGTTGTTCTAGAAACGTGTCCCTTAGATTCCAGGCCTTGCTACATTCTAGTCCAAGCAACACAGTAGCCGGTAAAACTACCAGAGGAGTCCTGTTTCTATGATTTTTTTCGCACAAAGTTCGCAATTTGCTTAACTCCTTAACGGGTAAATCTTTTAAATTTCTACGGCCGCGGCAAGTTCCGCAACAACTTGAATATATATCCCAACGCTTCTCAGGAAGAGGGCCGAGATTCGCATGAAAAATATCATTTGACTCAAACAATCATCCAAGTGCCGGTCAGGTGTGTACGCCAGTTACTTCACCAAGCCATCTTCATTAGAGCGAGTTTCAGCAGGAGTTTACACGAACTAAATGTTCTGGTCTCCAGTCCACACAGCAGCGCAGGAGACGAGGTCCAGCTTTATAAGCAACATTCGCGGAGGATAAACCCAACATTGCCGTATTAGGACGATTAACTTCTCTCAAACTCTTCAAATCACCGCGAATGCACTGAATAATATGGTACGCGGTCACGAACTCGGGTGCAAAGATATACATCAAAGGGGATGAGACTTGCCATTAAAAAACATTTGACTTGACCAGGGTTCGAACCGCGATCTCTGAATTGCCGGTTATGAATGTTAACAAATTACACCAAGTTAAATTCATTCGTAAAGTAAATGGGAAATGAAATTTGCCGTGAAAAAATCATTTGAGTTTATTATCTGACTACGAATAAACATTGGTACTTTTTTCCTGTCTTTCGTGCCCCTAAAGCTTCCCTGTCTCCATTGAATCCTTTTGGCACCATTGCAGTGTTATGTTCCTTTTTTGACCAGAGATCTGTCTAAATCTGGACAAAGAAGTGCAAACTTCACAATAAATCAAAAGAAACTTGCCTACGATAGTGCACATTAGCGTATCGAATCGCTCAAAATCAACATTTTTCTTTTTTCGTAGCTTTATGTGAATGGCGGGAAGCTAAAAATATCGTTATTTGATGCTGGTGGCGTGTTGATTACTTTATATATATGCAAACGTTCAGTATGTGCAACCTCACTGATCCAAAGGCCAGCATAATATAGATAAAATTGAGGACTACAACTTAACCAATGAAGTAAAGCCTTCGCCCTCAAATAAATAATATATTAATAGAAAATACCGTTATACAATATTTACAGCGATCCACTGCTTCAAATAATATTATCCATATTGCATACTTTTGGTTAAAAAATATGCTTTACTCTGTGAGAGACCAATATTGTGATTCAATAAACTTGAAAAAAATGCATTATCCAAGTGATTTATAAGATATTCAGCTCTAAAACTCACTGCATTATTCTTTCGCATTTCCGCTTTTAATTAAAATTTGCAGCAGAAGACAGCCCAAGCACGCAAGTCTAATGATAAATTGAAAGAATAGGATTGGCGATAATAAGTGAAGCCAAGATAAGCATCAAATTAAGAGGGCATAAATAAGGGAAGGAAGAGCATTCAAAATATAAGGAATTACTATAGATGAATGCTGGATCACTATTGAGAACAGGAGAGAATTTATTGGCATGATAAGTAATTACTCGGTGGAGAGATATAAGGTGGGCATATATCATATGACTGAAATACCTTCACTGAGAGAAAAGATAAAAAAAGATAAAGATAACATAGTAAATAGACTGACAAAAAGAAGGGAAATAGCTGGGGAAGACGGAAAACTATTAAGGGAAGTTTGAGGAAGGTAACAAGAAATAGGCGTACAGGAAAGTTTTAGGGGCATGAAGAACAGGAAAAAAAGTACCTATATGCATGCGTACACGTCGCGTTAGGCAAAAAAACAACAGTTGCAGTTTTGGAATAATTGTAAGGTTACTCCCAAAGCCTACCGCAAAGAGGTAGGTGACTAATTAGTTTGAAACAAATAAGTCTGATGGAATCACATTTTTATCTTTATTTTTCGTATGAGCACCCTTCAACAGTTGAGCAACAACGAAGGGCAGGTAAAATAAGTAATGATGTGATGGAAATTAAACAGGACGAAGCCAAATGAAATTGATGTCGTAATAAGTATATATGCCCTCGTATTATGTAATTTTGAGAAGAAGAAGGATAAAACTCACGTTAATTACCCGCCCCGCCCAATAGTACGTAAGCTAATTCCATGGCGTGACGAATATTTTACAAACCAGAGTACGAAATGGACTCCCGTGGCAAAATTTTCCACAGGGAGATATTCCACGAATAGTTAGGTGGGCCTGAGTACGTTATGAGATAAAACTGCGGGGCAAACCTTTTGAGATGGACCGTGCGAGGCTCTCTAATGCATCCTTAATTAAAACTTCATCGGGGAAACACAATGTGCATGCGTCCCGACCGAAAAGGTGACGACATTTTTCAATTCCGCATAGCCCGTCTGAATATTTAATGAACACAGCGCACTGATTGGTCGACCCAACGCGCAGGCGCATCGCATAAATTTTCCACGCCCCAATTTCACGCGCTCACTTCCTGGCCGCCATTGTGAACCGGCCATTTTGGCAAAAAGCTTTATTCGTACATGCAAACTTAAGGTAGTTCGAGGGGTATTTTTCTATATCCATAATGGAGGCCATATTTAAATTTTATTCTAAAATTTAAACAGGCGAAAGGAGCCTAAAGTCATCATCAATGACTGTCTAGGATTAGGCCATTTAGCCTGTTCCGTTTTAGGTCGGAAGCTACTCTCTCCACCGCTGTTTTGATCGTACGCAACCTCTTTTTCCAGATGGTCTGCAGTTTAGAAGTGTCTGGGGTAATCTGCTGTTTGATATTTAATAGTCACATATGCCCGTATCGTTTGTTGCGATATTTTTCAATAGTTTCGGCGATGGCCAGTATGTTAAGGACTACAAAGTAAATATGGTAATGTTAATGACGTAACAAATTTGTTTTATGTCACTCAAATTCAAAGTAGTTAACGAAATTTACACATAGGAGACCTATACTTGACTCATTTGTTTCACCTCAAACCCAACTACCACCTTATATACAGAAGGATTTCTTTTCTATTTTGTAAAAAGTATTATGGTGAGTAATAAATTCATTTTTTTTATTAGTTGAAAAAGCATGCTGACTACATACCGTTACGTTTCTGACGCGATCTATTCGTGAGAACTTACTCATTTCCATTGTAGTCTATCCGGAGCCCACAGCCGTGCCATATGCCATGGAAAAAGGCTTGTATTTTTTGGCAAACATCTCGAGAAGTAGGACTTTGAGTGGCTGATATTTTTTATATCATTACAAAAATGGGATCTGTTTCATCATAATGTGAAAAATTCATTGCATTTTACGTGCAGTGATATCGTTCTCAAACTATCTACCTCAGCACATGATTCACTCACACAATGGTGTTTTGGAAAGATTAAGTATTTTGAATAGCTTGCAAGTCATAGTCTAAATTCGTCCAACATCGGGGGGCATTGAAAATAAGAAAATACTAAACTCTTGATACATTGGTGATTAATATTTTTAGCGCTTTGGCTAGCCTCGGAATCCTGATGCCTAAAATGGAAATGAATCCCTTATCTTATTCAAATGACTTGCTCTTGATGGCAGAGAAACCAGTTGGTATTTCACAACTCCATTTGGCCATGCATTATTAATTTGGTCAGAGTTCAAAATAAGAACATCATTTGAAAAAGGCTGCCTGGAATAAGACTAGTAAAAAAACTTGAAGTAAATGGCACGGCCATTTCAACTCTGCCTTCCGCACAAGTCTGGGTGGAGTTTATACTAGGCATGTAGAACAAATTTAGTAGATTCAGGCTAGAGCTTGATATTTGCGAAGATAGCCACAAGGTATATAAAATCATGCTGCGCGCTGAACAACTTGAAAATAGACGAGAACTATAAGAAAATATCTAATGAATTGAATGAAGATAGATTTAAAACATTTATAAGAGAAAATAGTTAATTACAGATCCTAATCTGGTGGCAAAGAATAGAATGAGGAGAGCTAAAAAATGCGAAGCTAGGGCAATAGGGAAGGTAGGTAATGTCGGTGGAGATGAAGAACTAAACCCAGTTGGAAGCCCGAGAAAACTTCACTTCAATCATTCGCCTGGAAAGCATCACATCCACCAGAAAGCAATAAGGGTCGTGGCAGAAGAAAAATATGAATGCGGTTGTAAAGAGATTTACAACAAATATTAGAAAATATGCTTGAAGTAAAGTATGACAAACACTTTGGATTAAAAAGAACATGGGCAAGAGAAAGGTAATAAATACATAAAAGTTTGAAAGAAAACGAAGGCACTGAAGAAAACGTAAAGTCTGGTAAGGGTATTTCATAAAAAAGTACACTTCTTCTTAACAATCACCAAGAAGTGGTGAGTGAGAAATTCACTCTTGCAATAAAGTATTAAAATATGGATGGTGCCATTTGATTTATAGACGTCACTTAACACCACACTGAGCTGCCTCCATGGTTTTTTAGTAGGTTAGATGAAATTTTAGCTCTATTTAAATGTATTGAATGAGTGATTTAAAAAATGGATTCAAACTATAGCTGAGTGAGTTTCCTCCAACCACAAAAGTTTGGGGAAAACTAGCAGTAGGAAGAAAATCCTCATGGTTTTTCGTGGCCTAATCATCTTCAAGCATAGAATGCAAATTTAGCACTCCGCTGAAATAAATCCAAAGATTATAATTTAATACAGTGAAAAGTCAAAGAATACAGTAAGTATTATCGCGTGGAATTAACGTGTGGAATCCCACCAAGATACTTATTTCAATCTGAAGAATATCAAAGTTTTCCGCAGTGTAACGCCGGAGAGACAGTTTTATATCTTGAGCTAAAGTAATTTAATTTAAGTAAAGACAGAAACCTCAGCACCAAGTCGAATGCATTTCTCATGCGGCTAAAAGCTGAAGTCTATGAGGTTAAAACAACCTTTCATTGTCGTTCGCAGTTTTTACTATCTTTCCAGTTGGTTTAGGGTCACAACCTGTAATATTGCCAAATTTCATCTTTCCAGGTCACCTGGAAGTTGCTTAATAGGGGTAACGGGCAGACGAACTGACATGCGCCAGTGAAATGGTGCCTAATATATGAGTCGTATGTACATATCGGTGAGTCGTATGGGCCAAATAGCTTCACATCGCCAATTCTGAATGTATGGGAAACATTAAGAACAGTCGTTGATGAGCGCCGTTTGCTTTAAAATTGTAAAACGTATTGAACACAGATCTTAACAAAGTTCAACAAAAATATCTCCGAACATTATACACTATACAGGTTACAAAAATAATCATCATGATAAGTGTATCTTCGTAAAATATATTATGTACTGTAATCACCATAGTGATTTTTAGGTAACATTTTTTACACATTTAAGATTTACAACTTTAATTTAACGCTATTGGTGACTAAAATATTTTTAGAAGAAGTCGCTCGCCCGGAGTTCACCTTGACCAAGTAGAATTTTGCATGCCTTAAGAACGTAGCGATATAATTCCACAAATTCGAGTAAAGATTCTTATTTGACAGCAAACCCTTTTTAAACCAGCAAAAAAAAACTTCACATTCACAAAAATTGTTATTCAAAGACGAGCTAAAAGCTAAAGAATATGGGGCGGAAAAAACTTTTCATTTTTGCCCCCCAGCCACGTGATGCATATTCACCAGTCATTTACACTATCGGTTGATCGTAAGGCAAAATATGCCAGCGACACAAAACTAAGCCTGAATGATGACCAACTTCAACAAACCGCATTATTCACCTGACAAAGACGATATTTTCACTCTATCTTATGAGAGAGACTCACCCCTGGCAAGCTGTAAGCAAAAATATGCAGGAGCTCCCTTCCGTGAAATATCATGAAAGAGAACAACAAATTTAATGTATGAATTTGCGAGTCTATTCAGCCAGTAAAGTTCATCTGAAGAGATCTTGGTAGTCCACATCGTAAAAGGCAACGTTCATCTGTGGCGTGTTCACCGCTCTAAATATATAATAATGCATTAGGTATGCATCGATGAAATGAACCAGTAATTTTTTTTTGTTAACTGCCGTGAAAGGCTGCTACGGAGTAGCAAGAAGATGGAAGATTCCGATCCATTTGCTGAACAGGATGGACCTGAGACAATGAAGGGCTTCCTTTTGTTCCAAAATATTCCACACAAAAAATAAGCGAATAATACAGAATATGGCGCGGAGAGAGGATTCGCACGGGCCTAATGAGCAGCGGGGTATTCCATAGGTTGCCTCCACCCCGGCCAATATGCTAATACTATTATGTACTCACCAAGGAATGAAATGAGCACCAGCTACGTACATTCCACTATTTTTCTCCACCAAGGTGTCCAAAACTTGTGTCATCCTCAGGTATACTACAAATGAAGGGTTATATACAACTAATGCAACTGGATGTGAAGGAGATAAACGGGCGGGAAAATAATGCATTTGAATATAAGTATGTGAAGGTATATGAAGGGTGGTCATGATACCCTCAAACGATGGGCCAGCGGGAGGTAGGTTTGAAATAGGGAATGCCAAAGGAGAGGAAGGTTGGAGGTACAGTAATAAAATTACTATCAATCCACAAAAATACTGTCCAACTACAAGGCGATTAATTAAAATCAATTCTTGGAATTCGTATTATTTACGAAGGATATGGTAAACAGAGGGGGAACCCTTTACCAATTAAGTTACCGAGGCGTTCTTCTCCCCTGTGGATTCCACAGAGGAAAAATGAGGATGATTTTTTTCTCTGTGGAATATCGCACTTATGTGGACTTGCGGGTTACTCCGTAAATGGTAGTACCGTGGCTAGTACCGGTATCCTCAAAATTGGGGAACCCTTGTTTATTTCCGAGCGTCACGTTTTTTTTGACATGCTATGCTATTTCCTGCGTATCAAGCATGGGCGCCCATACAATATTTTCCAAGGGGCCAATACATAGGTTTAAGAAGGGGGGGTCCGAGGACCCCTCCTGGGTCCCGGAAAGATTAGTAAATTTGAGGTCTCAGGAGTACATTTTTGGAACATCGTAGATGAATGACAATTTCCTAAATTTGTTAATAAAATATTAATTTAATCCTGCAAAAACAATAATAAATTAAATTTTCCCTTCCCCTTTTTTCGGGAGGCTAGGGGGCCCCCCTTGCCCCGTGTATGGGCGCCCATGGTATCAAGGACATTTAATCTTCTAACATTGTCCTCCAAGTGAATGATTATTCATGTTATATAGGTAAAAACGGAGTGAACAATAAAATTTATCTCATGTACAAAATTTAATCAGAAGAAAACCTTCATGAAAACTACACAAAGTAGAAAAGAGAAACTCATGAGAGAAATTAAACGCGCTGTGCAATAAAAGTTTCTTGAAAACTATGATGGAACGAGAAATGAATAGGAAGAACTACCAAAGAAGGCCGAGGATGGAGTACTTACATGATGCATATCACGAAGGATGTAAATATGAAGAATAACGAAAGAGGTACACGGTTATCCGAAAGGAGATAGATAGATACATAGATAGATTGGGGCGAGATTGAGACTTTAAAAGTCCATTCTTCCATCTAACCCCGGAGAGTGGAAAGGAAAGCCGCAGAAAACCTATCTTTGGATTTATGAATACTGTTGACGAATCGGAGAAAATTAATTCCACGCACATTCAGAAGATAAAGCAGTACTTGCCACTTTAAAACCGCACTTCGACTTCTCTGCCTTTGAGTTTATTTATTTAACAAATTAAGCGTAGGTGCACAAAGAGTCAGCTATTCCCAACGTCTACCCAACCACAAATATTACTACGAAAACATGCTAACAAAAGAGAAAAGACAAATAAATACCTTAATCACACTATAAAATATAATATAGAAGGCTTAAAAAACTTAAAATATTTTTACCCTTGAGACTTATTTTAGTGTTTATCAAACCTACTAATTCTTATTGGCTGCATGTTGATTAATGCATTCACACTTGATCTCATCCCAAAAATCTCTCCAGGGAGCTGGTTCGAGTCTACAAAAATTTCCATTAAGAAATGAATATTTCTCATTTTTTGTTCTGGGAGTTTAAATTAATTTTCAACTCTTGGTCGTTTCTACCCACGAATGCGAGCTCAGTCCAAGCTGCTTCGTTCTTCATTACTTTGAATAAACTGCTGAGTCGCATCATAGCCGACATGACATCTTCTGATAATTCGATTATTAAAACTGCATTCCTCAATTCTTCGGTAAAATACTAAATGCATTCTCTTATTTTCGCAATACACCCACGTCGTCTACTGATGCCGTTAAGTATATTCTCTCAATTTGTAATCTCCCACATTGAATACCTAAAACTAAATTGAATCTCACATATGGCATTATTTAGTCTACCATTGGCTGTCCTCCTACCAACTTTAGCGTCTCATGTCGACCTACTCATCATCATCATCAGCAATCATCAATCCGATGATTGGTTCGCTGCAGCTCTCCCCTCCACTCAGCTAACCGCTTCAATCATAATTCTTCATAATTGGACGTCCTTCATAATTTGCCTGGTATATTCAATTCATGATCTTCATCTGTAATTCTTTCCATTCTCTTCTCCTTCCATTATGCCTTTCAACAGGCTATCGTGTCGGAAAATGTGTCCTGTAAGTTTGTCACTTCATCTTCATTGAGATTTCGTTAAACTTAGTTTCTCTCTACTCTTTGAGGACTTCGTTAGCAATTCCCTCCATACTACTTTGTTTAAATAGTAAAGTATAGTCTCCTTAGTTCGCAATATGTGCACTGATTCTGTTAAGTCTACTTTCTACATTTTTGATCCCCCCAATCAAATACCCAAAGCTAATTTGACTTACATTTATAGCATTCTTAAGTATACATGTGACAGTCCACAACTGCTTATCCTCCTCGACTCTTATTAAGAGTCCCAAGTCGACCTATCGTGCGCAAATTTTATTCCATATGCAAATCCCCTCCCAGGTTATCCCCGATCAAACATTCACCATTCTTTCTCCCTTTTCGCCTCTCCGCTTTGGTGAATTAATTTAATGACAGAATACAAACGTTTTGCTTTCCTCCAGCATATTTACCAACCTCTCTTAATCTCTTAGGAAATAATTAATGCTCTCTTCCCAATCTCTTCCATTAATATCCTTTTACCTATGAAGTTTGCATGTATACGACTTTTGTTTCATGTTTTCCGATACACGCCCGCTGTAAACTGGTATTGATGCTGTGTATAACATATTCCTTTTTAAAAACTATGCGGTGAGTTTAAATAAGGCCGGCCCCGGTGGCGGCGGGGTAAAATCCTCGCTTGCTAATGAGAGGGTCGCGGGTTTGAGTCTCGCCTTGGTTGGCTTTTCCCTACCGGGATGTTTCTACCAAGTTCTGGTGGTCCGATCCCTGAGAAACACGATGAAAAGTCAAAAATGACTTATCGGGATCCCAGGAACAAATGGACCACCAGAATCGTCCGGGAAAGAATAAAGAAGGAAAGCGAAACTATGACGGACTTTTCAAAATAACATCATTTGGCTCAGGCCTGTAAGTCTTCTTTCCTATTAGAAAGTATAGTAATTCATTTCTTATCTATTCATTGATAGTCTAGATAATTTCACTTGAAAAGTTAAGGCAGAAGGCGAAGGTAGGAGATGACGCATTTATGTTATCACTCAGAAAAATTATCAGTAGTAATATCAATTCAGTTCGTTAGGGATTTTTTGCATTTGAACGGGAAATGTGGCGGCACTGGCATAGAATTACAATGACTTGTAAATCACTTTTCATTTGGCTTATAAGACAGCTCTCAGAAAAAGTCACTGGAACACAACTGAAAGAAGTTTTCGGATCTCACAGAGAGCAGAACAGATGGAAAGGACATGATGGTGCTCAAAAAAATGCTGATAATCATCAAACAATCAATGACTTTTATTGATCAAACTAATGTCGAAAGAATTGAGTGTAAACATTTTTCACTTATATGGAGATGTTTTCAGCATGACAATCTACTGAGACTCCATATGGAGAGTCATTTTTAACGATCGATGAGACCTGTCCGACGCATAATAGCATATCCAGCGATGCACTTCGAACGAATTATTACGGATTCGGGAAATGAAGTGCAAAATGAATTAGCGGATGTTGGTCGATGTTCCCTGAAGATGAGACCTCAGGATAACGACGGCGGCCAAATTGGCGGATGGAACAGGCATCCGCACGATGTCTGAGCCAATACTTGTACGCTATCTCAGAAGCTATCCATGCGTTAGTAATTCGAGGAGTACGATACGGGGAACGATAGCTGACGGACGCTTATTTATAGGGACCTCTTGAGTTGATACTCGAAGACCGAGGGGGGAAAGAAGAGGGGAACATAGGGTTTCGCGTCTTTGGAAGACGGTCGACGGGTTACCAACTGCATAGAGGACCCCAAGGCTATTAGAATGCGGTATGATTAGAAGAATACAAGGGACCGTAGCCTCTGAGATATACTGACCTAAACACCCCAATTTCGATCGCCATCTCTTTGTAAATAGTAATCCTAAAATTTTAATTTCCCTTACGGAGCCAAGGGGAAAAAATTCTAATAGAAGGTAATTATGACATGTAAGACTTGATTCGTACAGGAACTTTACTAAAAATAAGATAGCGAATCGTCAATGATAGCTGCAGAAATTCTTTAACCGCTGGAATACGCTGTTATAACAGTTTAAGGACAGGAACTCTGAGGACGCCTATTCCATGTGAAAATATTTTTCTGGCGACTTACCTGAATCAAATGCTTCGCAATTAAATGACACCTTGCGTACCATAAAAGCGGCAGTCGGTTGGTTTTCAGAGGGAATCGCAACTTATTGACAAAGAGGTAGCAATAGACTCGTACTGTTTTCAACCAAGAATTTCTACTCCCTCTTAAATTCGTATATCATATGATAATGAGAAGCTAATGTAATACTTTATCTTTTTTTATTATTTTGTGCCAAATTTTCTTTTTCTTACACCCAATCTGGTGTCTGGACGCGTTTACCAATCAAGAAAGCGATGGATATACAGTTTAATCTAGTTGATCTCAATTTTTATTATGAATTTCCTGAAATTCCTCGCTAAAATAAAACTAATGCTCTCTTAATAGCATATGTTGTTCTTAAAAAAAGGCCCATAAAATGCGGCATATGGTTAAAAATAATCACTCAACTTTTTGGAACCTCTTCATAAGAAGATTACAGCAAGCGCATTTTCCGCGCTATTCGTGGGACTACTAAATAATGGTGGGGGTGGTAGTGTCACGGTCTGTACACCAGGACTGTAGGACTAGGACCGTAGACTTTCCCATTTGCATGATCTAGATGTAGTCTTCTCGGGTTGGGCTTTTCATCTCCTACAGTTACTCAGTTTCGCCCCGAAGACGATGAGCTAGAGGTTCGTCGAAAGGTCGGCCCAATTTTTACTCCTTGTCATAGAATAAGAAAGTGAGTAGTTACTTAACACACGAAAATTCCTGTTTTTTTCGAAAAGTGATCCACCGAAGATGGTCATCGCGAGAAATTCGCTAGTGAATTATATGAATAATGCAGTCCATTTTTAATAAAAACTTTGTACTTTTCCACACTTTATTTAAAAACTGCGACCGGTTTCACCATAATGTGGCATCTTCTTGGCATTCTCTGACCTGAATAATGCAGCATTTTATTTATCAATTCCACTTTGCATTTTATAGATGAATCATGATGGAACCAATTTCGCTACCAATGCCTATGTTTTAGGCATATATATTGCACAACTGTTCCATTCGATAGCCGGTTGAGAACTTGAATCGATTAAATATTTTCCTGTGCTAATGTATCATGTTTATGTACCGTATGATTCCATCTATTCTCTGCCTCAATCTAAGCTCTTTGCAGTAATAGCGCTGAGCTTCCAGCGTAAAGCGTTGTCAACTTCCAAGTTCTCACTAAGGAATTTATTTCCTTGTTATAAAAGAGGAGGTTATTCAGAAAAAGAAACAAATTTCGGAAACAGCTTGAAGTCGACAGTTTCATAAGAAAACTGAGATCGAATTAAACATCCATATAAACTTCATTTCATGGGGAAAAGAGAGATTCATTGAAATTGCAGCGAAGAAATGTACGAAGGTAAATGCCATATTGGAAGCAAGAAGGGATGACAAAAGAAAACAATATCCGAGGATTACGAGAAATTGTAAAATACGAAAATATCTGAGATGCTAAGCAGAGAAATTAAGAAGATATTAAGCGGTTATTACCTGGGAAGGTGATATAGTGGAGAGTAGCAGAAACTCATTCTCTAGATTGACGGCTCAGATGGTGATGCAGCGTACTTCCTCTCGGCAGAAGAACTAGAAATAAAAATGGAATGACATTATAGTAGCAAAATCATGAATAGCGCAAGTTATGGGCAAGTTTAAAACTCAAATGAGCAGCCTGGGGCGTTAATTAAGATGGACGCTGTTTTTCGTCTCCATACAGCTATAAAACTGCTAAAATAAATTATATTTCTTTTACTTCAGACAAAAAACATCAAAGTTAAGGGAATTACTTGAAATTTGAGCGTTCGCGTTATTATTAAAAGCATGCATGAAATATTACAAGTTTTAGCACAAAAATAAATATTCTCGAGCAGCTAGAATAGGTATGGAATAGTGGTATGGATATAGCTAACAAACATTTATGGTAAATGATTAGAACTTGAGCACTAAAATATAAAAAGTGTACAAATAAAATGTGAAAACATTCCAGAATTGAGGAGGAAACACAGTACTTTATTGCAACATCGCTTAAGAGTGTTTGAGGGAAACTACAGCACTCAAAACCATGGTTAACTCAAGCCAAAAATACCATAGGTGACTAACAATAATGTGAATTGGCATGAAAATACGTTTATCTTTAAACTTTTTGCTAGACTTCCTTTTATGCTTGATAATTGTTGTTAGTAGAGTTATTGTCCATAGATTATACCAAGCTAAGAAAGCGTTCATAATGAAAAGGCAACTACTTTAATCAAAGAAGGAGTACATACGAGGTAATAATATGCGACAACGTTCGTGTGGAGCGTGGCTCTCTACGGATTGGAAGTGTGGACCATTGGAAAACCAGACCAGAAAAAAATAGAGGCATTCGAAATATGGTGTTTCAGGAGAATTTTGAAGATCAACAGGACGGGTTAAACTAAGAAATGAAGAAGTATACAGAAGAGTAGAAGAGTAAAGGGCCATATGGACCAATACACAGAAAAGAAGAGCAAGATGGATTGGGCACACTCTGAGGTAAATAGGTTTGTGAATAATACAATAGAAGGAAAAATAGATGGAAAAGTCCCAAGAAGAAGGCTAAGGGATATATACACAGACCAAATAAAGAGCAAAGTTCATAAGAAGAACTACACCGGAGTGAAGAAACCAGCATTCGATAGGAAAGGATGGAGGACTGCAGTCAATCATCTTAGGATTGAACGACCAATGAATGAATAAGCAAAACGTTTAAGGGCGTGAAACTAAGAGCTAATAAAGTAACGCATTGCATTAAATAGTGTATAGTTTCAAAATTTTCTGGAGTATACGAGAATTAACTTTCAGGGATATAGCAGTAGACTATCTTAGATTAGCCACGAAGAATGTAAAATCATGATGAACGCAGAGAGAACTTGAAAGTCGAGGACTAAGAAGGGAACAAAGGAATTGACGTTTAATGAATAAAAGCATATTTTCATCATTTCTTAGGGATGCGAGTGAGTTTGGCACGATTTTCTGCTAGTAAAAAACAGAATGGGGGTAGGTAGCTAATAATAATCCAATGACAGGGCAATAAGTGTCGTGGCGTAAGAAATAGAGTGAGATTGGTGAGAGATCCTGGAAAAAAATATTAGCATTAACATGTTAATTAACAAAGTATGAAAAAAATTAAGCATTAAAAATTACAAGTTTTTAAAAATTGCAGTATAAAACTATGGTTGAAGTATTTAATAAAACGATACACCTCTTCTTAACACCATCTAATAAGAGCTGTGTCAGAAGATACATGAATCTACAAATTCAATATTACAATAAATAATAAAATTAAAAGTAATTAGCAATCGGGATTTGTAAGGTGAAGATACAATAATTATCATTACCTCATTCTCATTTTTTTAAATCTCCAACTGATAGCGTAGTATGCAGTGTTTTAGAATGCCGTCCCAGGTAGTCTTGCATTAGTCTAGCAGAGACAAACATAAGTTAGACAATCCTCTTTAAGTATTTGTTCTTGATAGACATAGGTTTATCTCGGAATATCACCGAGATCGTATGGATGAACAAACTGGTCCTTAAAAAGAAGAAAAAATGAATCTTATTATTTGGAAACTCTCATTGAAACCTGAGACTACCTTCGTATTTCATAGTACTGAAAACTCAGAGAGAACATTTAAGTTCATCTCATCAGAAGAAAAAAATACAATAACAACAACCAATATCTTGAACTAAGAGTCACATTATTCATGAGATTAGTTGAGTAGCAATGGCTCTTAGTCCCAAGTATAGATCAAAGAAAAATGAAATAGTAAATTTTTGAGTGTCCAAAAGCAAGATACAGAACAATTGTTGTATCTCTTTGTAAAATTTTCCGTTCAACGGCGTTCCGTAAAAAATCTCATTTTTAAAACTGCTAGTTTGCTAAAACTGTGCTTGATTACACCTGTGCGATCATATAGAACCTGAAACATATCATGGTATTGGACTTTTTATCCCATAAAATCGTTTATTGAAAATTTAAGAGAAAAATTATGCCTGATTATAAATTAATTTTTTATATTATCTTTCATGAAACATTTACTCGTGAGCAATAGAAATAAGACATATAAAAATTTGAGCAAAATTGTATGCATCTATGCATTGTATGTATCTAGTATTGGTCAGAGGTATCCTCATCATTTTGGTTTGGCATGCGTATGGACCATTTTATCTTACGTCCACGCAAATTTTCGACGCTATTACGTGGTCTCTTAACTCCTCTGGCTACGAATTCGGCAAAGAGAACGTCTGTAGGCGACTCCGTACGAATCCTTTAAATGTTCGGATGTACGGAGGAAAGGGGGTGGGGTAGAACGGTTCCAACCCTTGCCTGGAGGGCAAATGCAGGGGACAGAATCCGATAGGCCAGGCCAGGAAGTGTCCCCCAAACGAGAGATACGAAAGGGGTCGTCCAGAACAAATGTAAGGCGAGCATCGTCCAAGACGAAGAAGACAGGAGAACTTGTAAGGGGGTTGAAAAGGAGGGTTTAGCGAGATTCGGAGAAATGCGAGTGGGATATATTGTCGGGATCAGGGAAGTAGAGGAAAAAGAAGATGGGATGAGGAGGGAGAGAGAGAAGGGAGAAGTGGTCAAAGGAGCCTTCCCACAATGCAATATCTCCTTTTCCGCCTGGCCTACCGTCGCCAATGCGCACTTATTTATACTTGTTGAGCGGCCCGAGGCCTTCCCAATGCGCTCACAATGGGGGAAAGGAGTTTTAGGGGGGGAGGACAGGGGTTTCTTGTTGTGGGGAGGAGGAGGGGGGTAAGTTACGGCATATACCACCAGAGGTTAGGGACAGGGCGGATCAGAGTCATGGGTGCCGATCGGACCGGAAGTGCGGTCCAGGGGCGTCCGCTGGCTGCTCTGAAGTGAGCCGGGGGGCAGCCAAAGAAGGGAACCGTTGAAGAGGAGGAAGGAAAGGGGAACTGCTGCCGACCAACTTGGGAAAGTTTACGATGCGAAGTATATGGCCGACGTTATTACCGGAACTCTACTAAAATTTATAACAATGATGAAATGAGTTTTTTAATTCTTGTGTCAATTTTTACGAAGGTTTACGAAAAATAATTAACCCATCCAATACTAGTTTTTTTTAATGGCAAGAAAAATTCATTTGTCACCAAATTCAAAATCTTGAACAGCACCTTCATGAAGCAGTGCTTTTATATCGTTCTAAATAATAATAATGATTCATTCCCTTTAATATACAACATCAATGAAAAAATATCCATACACAAAAATTGCAATTTAAAAGTAAAGTTAAAAAAAATGGTCTATGCGTTACACTCATGTATATAATACGTATCAATACCTGGTACATCACCCATTGTATTAATTCCAATCTAACAAGAACCATAGCAATTTTTTCAGCATAAGGTGAGTAACCAAATTTTCGTGGGTGAGAAAAGAGGTATTAAAACAAAAGTAACTGTTTCTTATTTTCCACCATTTTTAATTTATCCACACCATAAAAGATAGTGAGAAAGGGATAATAATAGATTTTCATCATTTATTACTCTGAAAAAAAACCGAATGTGATCTTGTAGTAGAAATGAAATGTAGTATTCAAGTAATATATATTACCAATTTTTTGCAAATATAATACAAAGCAACATTTTGTAGATTGATTTGTAATTTGGCCAAAAGTTAATTTAACCGAATAGTACTGGTATAATAAATACATTGGTCCATTCATTTTCCTTCGTAAGAAAATTTACTTTCAGTATTTCCTGAGGATGCTAGATGCAGTATGTTTAATTTTATATTACGAATTAGAAATTGAATTGATCAAATAATGAGAGAATCGACTCAATACTGATAATGGAGTATAAACATGATACATACCGACACGGAATGTCACGGTCGGTGAAGGGTGTAAAAACATAGCTAATTATAATTTATTAGACAGAAATGCTTTCTTGAATTTAGGCTGAAAACTGGAGAAGGAAAAAATCTTAACCCCAGGGTTCTTTTATTTTTAACGAAAACGCATGCAAAACTCAGGATAAAGCATCTACAGTTACAGAATTTTCGAGATGGTTCCTTGATCCCCCGTCTTCGTTACAAAATATCTCCACACGACGACACGACAGGCCACTGCTTCCCCTTTCACAAAACCAAAGCGCAGAGGAGGGGTGCGGTACTGTCTCAAGTGCGAGGAAACAAGTTACTTAGACGTCTTAGTATTAGCCCACCCTCTTCTCCTCCATCTTACGCCCCTCTGAGATACAGTTGGCCAAGCTCGAAGGAGAGAGAGAGTTGGGGAGTGAAGGGGTGGTGGGAGACAGGGTATGAGAGGCATGACATAGGGGGGAGGGGGTTTGGTAGGGGGAAGGAATAAAGGGTGCCTGCCCTTAAAAAAAGAACTCGCAAGGGTCGGAAGGGAAGGGATAAGTCCCTGTGCTGGTTTCCAAGTGCACTCTGGTGGCATTTTCGGAACTCCTTTTTCAGCTTGATCTTGAGTGATGAATGCCTTTGTTGATTTTTTTGTGCGAGCGAGTGCGTGTCCTTTTACTGACCAGAGATCCATTCACCTTCCTTCCAACATCCCCCCCCCCCACCACCCAACCAGCATTCACCCTTCCCACTTGCTCACTCCACTTTCATCTCACATCCCCTCAATCCATCTCAATGCGTTCACATAAGTGAGTACACATGCGTACATAGAACGGCAGTAATGGCTGAAAATTCTTGGCAGTGCTTTTATTCTTTCCCTGTGTCATTTCTTCTCTATGTTCTTTTTTTTAAACCTTAGGTCTAAGCAGAAGAGAAACACTAAGAAAAAGAGGTGAAACAATCAGGTCAACAAGTTTCGGGTGATTAACCCAACTTTCCGGCGAAAACATTTTGTTTGAACGCTAAAGCTCAATGGTAGCTTCTAACGCCTTCTGCCATTCTTCAATGGTTTCAAAGCGAATTTGAAACCCAATTAAACCTATATCCATAAAATTATATTTGAAAACAGCACCTTATGATACAAAAAACGCGAGGAAATGTTACACAATTCGTAACGAGTTAACTTACGGTCCAAATTGATAAATACACAAGGGATGTGAAAAGTAGAAGAATTGTCGATTCCAAGTAAAAAACTTTTAACTTAACCTGGACCTGGGTATCTCCCAAATTATACATACAACATTGAAGACTCCAAAAGGATTATTCACATGTATCAAAATTAAATATACAAGCTATAAATTAAAAACTCATGCATAAAGAATGTTACCAACGCCCAACTGAAACCATTTTTGGATAAGATATCTACCTTCAAAATATCAAGTAATGAGTGAAATTGAAGGGGTGCGTATTTTGAGAAAAACGTTTATAATGTTTTTAAAAATCAAAGTTATTAACAATTTCGATGTCACTACGTTGTGCGCCATTGCTTCTCTTTCAAACCAGCATTTGAGCACTGAACTAGGTGTAAAATGTCCGAAAATATCTTGGGTAAATCAATCTCAAATTTATCATAAAGATATTGTCGTTCTAACGCAAAACGACGTAAAAGTAATGTAATTAATTTTCTGGAAACTTTAAGAAAACCGAATCCTTTTTTTATATAAACAATAAAATCGTGCAGTTTCTCTATATACACATGATTATAAACGAAATAACAGGCTAAAGGTGGGGAAACTAAGTACTTTTTTGTCTAATATAAAAGCCATTTTCGCGAATAAACTGATTGAAAGAAGCGAATTCTCAAAGGTAATTCAATAAGGATAAAATAAAGGCAGCATTATCTCAGTTTCAGAGTACTGAGCAAATAATTACACGCACTGAAGTCAAAATGCGTTACATCCGTACCATGCGTCAAAACGAGTCAGTTCAGTGTCGTTGAATTCTATGACTGGAAAAAATATTCATAAAAATGTACTCGTTGAATAAATGCATATTTTTTGCCTACATTTTGTGATACTATAGCTAAGGTTCGTGATCAGCGAAAGCAGTATTTTTAAAACATTACAAACAGAAAAGGTGGAACTAAGCATTTGTTTTAACTCACGCAGTTCTGGTGGAACCTCATTAATTTTTCACACTCAAGTAATTAGGCAACTAATATATCTTTTGCAAAGTAATCGGGCACAGCCAAAAATGAGGCATAAAGTATAGCGTCCAGAAAATTATGGTGGATTTGGTGAGGTCAATGGCAATTTTAATTAATTTTTCCGTCGTTTTTACATGGAATGACCCATATGTATACTATGTGTCGCGGTGAGGGCGTGCCAAGCGATTTGAGTGGCATGGGGCTCACTCTCGGGGCCGCATCTGAGGTGCTACGAAGCAGAAGTATACAACATTAAAGATTAAGCATGTAAAATGTGTAATTAGTCGTTGGTAATAACAGAAAAGCAATTAGAAAGAGAATGAGTAATGCTGGCTAAACCGAACCTGCCGACAAACCTTGTAAGATTTTGCAGTACCGCATTATGTGTGAATTATTGTATTCTCTGCTGCACTGATTTCTGGGTAACCATTATTTTTTAGTTTTTATACTTTATTACTATCGCTTTATTTTGGTTGGTCAAAGATGGAAATGCCTCTTTCTCCATGATCACCAAGGATGACCGGGGAATACCGAAAAATGCGAAATTTTTAAACTTTTTGAATGCGATGCGGCACGTCTTTCCTTTATCCGATCACAATAACATTTAACAAAATGTATTTTCTAATCATCTGGAACACAAATTTAGGGGCTGTCCCAAAAGAAATTCGAATATCGAAAATTAAATACCATCCTAGTGTTCATACACCTAGGTATATGTAGCCGCCCCACCTACTTACCAACAAACGTCTCACACCATTCCCTTTTCTCCGTACGTTTTGTATTCCGGTCAGTGAGAGCACATGTGTCCGTGTCGTTTTTTATCTTCAACCTCCTTCAGAATATCTCCCTCAATCTACTCCTCCGTCTTCTCTCCCATCTTCCCTCCCCACCAAATCCTCACCAACGCCACCCTATCTATCTATGCCTATCTCATTCTTCCTATCTTTTCTCCCTCCCCTCTCCCCCCCTCTTGCTCACTCACAAAAATCCTTCAACTAACGTCTATCCTCTTGCGAAAAAAAATGTAAAAGAATAAAAAAAGGCATTGGTGGGGGGGGGGGACGCTCGCTCTGGTGCGGTTCCAAATCGAAACAAGTGGCGGCAGCACTGTTAGAAGAGAAAGGAATAGGGATGAAAAGAACCGGGATAGTGAGAGAGAAAGAATGAGACAGAATGGCTGCCACTGGCTTCTTGTGCTGACTCTTTTCAGAATCCCCTCTTCCCTTTACCCCCTCCCCATTCGTTTTCTACGCCTGGTCGTGGAAACTCTTAAATCAAAACGACACAATGGGAATAATGCCGAAAGGTTAAAGGCATTTATAGAAAGGATAATAAGAAAAAGAAGAAAGATATGAGAGAGTTTGAGGGTGGCGAGGTTGGAAAAATGGGGTGAAAGACTTGGATGTTTTTTTTGTTGCGTTGCTAGTTCCGACGTTACGTATAGGCCTTGCCTTGCCCAATAAGCACACGCACTCGTGAAAGCCATATTTGGAGCACACCCCAGGAAAATCTTGTGAGGTTTGCCGCTCTCAAGTATCGGTCCGGTCCCGCAAGGAAGAGCATACGCTCATTATCCTCCAAACCCCTGGGTTTTACGATTCCGATACCCATAATCGATGGAACGCCTCTTCTTTCAACCGCCGGCTTTGAGATGGACCGAGTTCGGACGATGAAGGGAGGGTGAGGAGGAAGGATCAACTTCCCGAGCGACCAGAATGCCGTGCGCGGAAACAGGAGAACGGATATAAGCACGGGACTCAAAACGTGTCGGATGAGGAGAAAAGAGGACTGCGCGCACAGTGCTGCATTCATTCCTTTTTCCCTCCTCTTTTCCTTGAACGATATATACATATACCCACACTCACTTTTATCATAATGCATTATGCTGCTACGTTTTTGTGATTAAATAGGGGAAGAGCTCGCCGGTGTCCGGAACGGAAACGGCACTTGACTCCATTGTGGCATTGTGGGCGAGGATAGTGGTCATTCTGATGCAGGGAAATATCGCATTATAGCCCATTTGCCTGCACACTCCCAATACAATACGATTCGGCGTTGAATCCGGTGAAAACGAGGGTTTAAATTCCGTGAAGAAAATCCTAGGAGCGGTCGGTATAATCCGACGGAGGTTTGAGTCCTCCTTTGAAAGATGAACATTGGCGTTTAATTATGGTGATACCACAGAGTAGGGATATATCTTTACTCTGTGGTGATACTCTGGAAATGGGGTGCTTGCGTGATTTTTCCTGAGACCAATAGCTGAAACTACTTAATGTCCAGGGCACGAAAAAATGTGTTAGAATTTCATCTGGGCGTCATTTTCGTTAGTTATAGCTGTTTAAATATAGCTTGCAATATGTAAGCCCTCTAACAGGTCGTGACGTCATCTGTTCGTATCCGTGGATATTTCTAAAATCGCGGCCTTCATTTGAAAGATTCTTTAAAGATTTGGAAGAGTTTATGTATAAGCGACTCATTTCGAGTCATGTAACTAGTAACCTATATCCATGCAGGCAGCATAGCATTACAAGTAGTTTTGAAAAACCAATATATACCATTAGAACAATGAATTATAATATTGAGTCTCTTATTATATATTCTTAAGTTGAGAGATTTGCACAGTCGGTAGATCCAACCATGGCCTCTATCAGCACCCACTGTGCATCAGTTTACAGTCGTGCTCGTGGGGCCTATCGCCTTGGATACGGGTAAATAACGTCACAAGGCGTACCTCGCTCCGCTGGACGCTGGTGCCTTAAATATTTTAGCAATTTTTTTTGCAATGCTACGACATCACGATGCATTTTACATGAAAATTGGTTAGTTTACTCCGCCATTAATTAAGAAATCAAGGGGAAAAACTTCAAGGGATAGCCTCCGTTGCTTCAAGCCTCTAAGATTTAAAGGACACACAATCAACATGTTCAGCGCCATGTCAGGAGACATGGCCCCCGGTGCAGGCTTGCGCCTCTCCAGGGGAGGCATACGCAGAAGGAAAATATAACTGAGATACAATCTTTAAACCTCGATTCTTTTGAGTTCTATAGACACGTTTCTATCATGTCCATTACTGTCAGTCCCCAAACTTCCAGAGCTCTCGAATGTGAACTCTGAACGGGAAGAAAGAGAAGCTAACGCCAATAAAAGTAAGTATGTTAGACATATATTTTCATTTCACATAAATAAACTGAATTTTGCATAGTATTTAAAATCGATTGGAAATAACACGAAGCTACGAAGAAAAACAACCAAGGCTAATTCAGCTAAAACCTTCCAAACACAAAATTACTTTGCAAAGTAATACGGATGAATTTATCTTTAAACCGCAGTGATTTATCGAATAATCATATCAAGTATCAACAATACTAATGGGTCAATTATGTAACTCATAACTCCGGGGTTACGGAGAATAAGGGGTTATAATGGCCGCCATAGCTTCTTTGGCTATAACAGAACTGAAAATAACTCCTATTGGAGTTCGAATTGGAGTTATAAGAGTGGGTCTAGGGTATAACTCCAATTCGTAACTCCGATTGGAATAATTTTCAGTTCTGTAAAATCCAAAGGGACTATGGCGGCCATTATAACTCCGTACTCTCCGTAACTCCGGCGTTATGAGTTACATAATAGGCCCCCAAGCATACTATTTAGGAAGTGATATATGTATAAGAAAATTGAATAGCAAGTTGTGGGCACCCTGAAAGTTGATACATACAAGATAAGTCCTACGTAAATACGAGAAAATGATCCACGATTTTTTGCCAGGAAAGATTCATATTATTCAATCATAAATTCGGGGACAACAACTAAATAAAAAACAATATTAGGAATGATAAAAATTATGCGAATTTCACAAAAGATAGTATATTCACGACCCGGGTTTCAACACATTATGTCATCTTCAGGTGAAAATACAAAGTTTGAAGTCCAATATATATATAGAAAGAGTGGAGGAGAATTGAGAGGGGAGGGAGACGAGGGTGGTTGGGACGGAGAAGGGAGGAGGAACTCTTTCTATATATATTGGACTTAAAACTTTGTATTTTCACCTGAAGATGACATAATGTGTTGAAACCCGGGTCGTGAATAAACTATCTTTTGTGAAATTCGCATAATTTTTATCATTCCTAACATGGAAAAATTTCACGTAATACACCCTGAAACCGCAAATTTTCTTAAATAACAATAGTTTTGATAATAATGATGGTTTTAGTTGAATCACCTATGTATTCCCAGAAACAGATGTATAAAGATTCTACATCCCTCACATTTAACTTTTCTGTCTTCATTGAGTCTAAACAAATATAATCTAGTTGAGTACAATATAATTATTGTCGAATAGAATTATTTGGAATAATCTGCCACTTGACCCAATCACCATAATAATTAGAGAGCTGTGCGTCTGCATTCCATCAAATCCGTCATTTCCAGCATAGATATCAGACGACGCTATCGTATTCGGTGGACATTTTAATTCAATCCATAACAATCGATGATAATGGTAAAAAAAAAGAAAGAAACTCTCCCTTTCATCATTAAAAGGGAAGATTAAGAGCCATCCAGCCAGGAGTCCTTTCCATCGAGCGCGTGTTGAGGGCGGACCTCAAAATGGCGTCGAATTGAGCCCTCCAATTGAGTGCGTGCGTGGTTTTGGGGCGATATCTGGCGGAGGAGACGGAAAACAACACTAAGGGAGTTTTCTGGGGGGCGGCGAAGAGGAAGGAGGTAGAAGCTTATTTTTTTCCTCGGGAATTACAAAAAGGATTTGGTGCACTGAGGCAGAGAAGGAATTCAAAAGGGGAAGAGTGAGACAGAGAAAGGGATTTTTCGGGAGGGACAGACTGCTGGGCGTCTGGAGAAACTGTTTTCGAGGGTGGAAGAAGAATAGAGAGGACTGAAGAAGAAGAGGAAGGGAGGAGAGAGAGGGGAAATGAATGGGTTTGAGGTGGAGAATTGGAGTGGGGGGAAGGAAGAAGAGAGTGAGGGAGAGAGGAGAGGGACGGTTGAGCAAAGAAGAGTTGAGAAAATGAGGGGAGAGCCTCGTCTCTTAAACCACAAAGATTTTCGACCGTGACGCGGCGTTTCTCAGTCATGCACAGACGAGAGCTCCTTTATGTCCATCCTTTTTCTTCCAAACAATCGCACATTATCCGTTGAAATAAATCGACCAGAAGTAACTCGAGAAAGAGGGAGAGAGATATGAATTTGAAACCAGAGGGACGATAGGGCCAGCGATGGAAAACCGCGTACAATGAGAGATAGCATGCTGCCTTCCCACGCCTCATAGGTTCGACGCCCGAATGAGATGGCTTTGGGTACATTCAATCCGACGCCACTCGAGTGCGATAGAAACTCCCGAAAATTGCAAGATTCGTGACAAGTACGAGTAGACACGATCGGCCTTCCAAATGTAGTCGGACATCGTAGTTGGCTCAATATGAATTCATCAGTTACGAGTCAACTCCTGCGCTTATTGGGGCTTGACGATCTATTCGACATACCTTCAATGGTTCGACTTACGACCGAGCGTTTGACCGCAGCGAATGGTGCTACTCAGGTGCATAACGTTAGAATGTTCACAATTGTCAGTCTGTTATCAGCCGCAGTTGCCACTACAATCATTCCCATTTGTATTTACGTTTAACGCCATCCAATTTGAAGGAAGATGTCAACAGTAAAAAGTATTTCTATCGACATTTACCGAAAAGTGATAAATCGTGATTGGCCAATATCGATTTCTCGGAACCAAAAGTGGCTGTAAGTTGACGACTGACTACAGAGAGGTAAGTAGCATCTCGTGGCATACATAAATTAACAGTATCAGTAATATTAACCACTAGATGTGTGTATAGCATTGTTATGCATGTTTGCATGTTCATTTAAGTACTATCACTCTCCCAGTTTCCGGTTGGACTGCGCATTGTTCTCCTGACTGCTTTGGACTGCGCCTAGCGCCAGGGGGAGCGTGCGAGGTTCTGACTTGTGCTGGGACGAGTGCTGCATGCCTGGTGTGGGAATCACCCATTGCCACACACCCTAGCGGTGGCTTGCACAGTACTTCGTAGATGTAGAAGTTAGGAAAATGATAGTTGATGCAACACGATTTCAGGAAATGAGATCCACAATTTTCTGTCCAATACATATGGATTTCCCAGCTTTATGTTTGCGCAATCGTTCATTGGATTAGTACCTACCGAGAAACATCTCTTCAGGTCGCTTTCAATTCAGAAACCTGTGAAGGCAGCTGCAAATGTCAAGAGATGAGGTAGCTTATTTTGTAACTTAGTGACTGATCGTATTTCGAGTAAAAATAGAGATAGTAGCATTGGAGTGGAATCCCCAAACCCACCGGCAAGGGGATTGGGGCAAACTGTGCCCCAATCCCCTTTCTTACTCTTTTCCGATAAATTTTCCATTGTTTCCGCCCGAGTTTATGAAATCGATTGCCCAAGAATTTGCATAAGCTTCCGAGTTCCAAATTCAGATACTCCACCTAAAGCATATGTATAGAAATATATGTTTACGGCAGAAGGAGTCTAGGCCAATCTCACTCAGAGGAACGGACGAATAGTACTGATGCATACGTGTGTTGGAAAAACGTACAAAAATAGTGTTACAGCCGTTACCTTAATCACACAATCATTTTTTCCGCCTCTTGTCAGGGATCATTTAAGCGACGGTTTTCGCTACTGCTTAAATGATAATGAAAGTGGTAGCTGAAGCCATCACTTTATGTCAAATTTAAATAAACTGTTAGAGAAACATGCTCCTGTAAAAAGTTTAAACCAAAGCGAAACTTGATCCCATGGATTACCTCTGAAATAAAACAAATTAAAAACCAAAGAGACGTAATTCGTCGCAAATTCATACTGTGTAAATCCATTAATCCATCTGTTTCAGGAATAAAAAATACCAAGAAATGATGCTCAAAGGATAATGAAAAGGGCTAAGGAAGAGTATTATAACCAGTGGTTTAGAAAAGTGAGACTCCAAATCTATATTGTATGAGATTCGGAGACTAGGACTTGTTAAATCTCGAAAAAATGACGAAAAACTAAATGTCTCGATGGGTGAATTAATTGAATACTTTTCAGGATCATCCAATAATACTAATCCCAGATCAACACTTGAATTACATGCTTGTAATAAGGGCGCGATGAACAGCGATGTGTTCAATTTTAACGAATTCGGTAATAAAACTTTTTACTTCCCTAATCTAACCCCACAGTTGACGCTAAAATATTTTCAAACTCACAAATATAATTCAGCTGGAATCGATGGAATCAGCTTATAAACGCTGAAATTGGTTTTTCCAGCGATATTCCCGGTATTGCTCGATATATTCAACTATTCACTAACGTACTCTATCTTTCCGGTCGCTTGGAAGACTGCTATTATCAAACCCATAAAGAAAACTAGGAATACAACACAACCGTCACATTAATCTCACTGTTATCTACAATATCTAAACCACTTGAGAGATTTGCTCATAATTCAGTTTTTGATTTCTTATTATTAAATAATTTTCTTGGCAAATACCAGTCAGGATTCCGTAAGGAATACACTCGAACCGCCCTTATTAGAGTGACAGAAGATATTCACCTCTCTATGGACAGTGTATAAGCGGGTCTTCCGCGCAGGGCTCCACCCCTCGCCTCGGTCTGCGAGCCTTCGCTCATCACCGAGGACTAGGAAGGGCTGCGGGAATAGGAAGGAGAAAAAAGGATAGGTGAAAGGGTATTGGGAGAGGGCAGCTTCCGGCCCCAGAGTCATAATTAGACTAAGGGGTAGAAAACGGAAAACGGAACGCGAAACAACATATAATCTCCAGCGTTGGCCGAGGTGAATTCAATAAGGCAGAAAACACCGGATCAGCAACCGTCCTAGCCCGGTCCACTAGAACCTCTCTATGGACAGTAAAAAAAAAAAAAATTACCATCCTTGTGCTTTTTGACTTCACCAAGACCTTTGATTGTGTCGATCACGATCTTCTACTAATCAAGATGCGCCGACTGGAATTTTCTCTCCCAGCGGTGCAATGGTTTCGTTCACATTTATCTAAGAGAATTCAAGCCATAAAATGAGATGGAGATCAACTTTCTAGTTTGTCAATAGTCATCATTAATTATCATTTGGGAGCTATACTCTCGCAAAAAATTAAACTGTCACGGTACCTAAATGCCTGAGAAGGGACGGAAAAATGAACGTGCGATTCAGGCTTTAGACTCTGGTAAAACCGCGAAGAACTGAAATTATTTGGGCAAAAAACATTTTAAGGTCACGTAGGAGCATTTTTATAGTTTTAAATTCTAAAAATAGTAAACTAAATGGTCTTCTCGTGTGGCGGTGGGGTAAAGTCCTCGACTGCAAACCCAAGGGTCGCGGGTTCGAATCCCATCCTTGGGTGTATTTATCACCACTGAGAGCATGGTTGTCCGTTGATAATTGTTAAATACTCAAGGTAAAAAGGCCATTAATGCTGTTTTCGGTGGAAAAGGAAAATAATTTTCATACACATTTAAATTATTCCATACGATCAATCACGACGTTTACCATCCTTGTTATCAACATGATGAATTATTACAAATGGCACTGTAGGTTACTAAACCTATTCTCATTCCTCCCCGTAATCATCCCTTTGAAAGTCGTTAAGTTAGTCGCGATTAGTAAGTCAGCAGGTCGTGACGTCATTTTCTAAATTTGAGGAAAATTAAGTAATTACCAATATCCCTGCGAAAAACGCACAAGTTACTTGGTGAGAAATCACGCACACGAGTGCAAGAATCAAATTTATAATATTCGCCATCAAAATACTATTTCACTTAATTGAGATTCGGCCAGGTAAATTAGTCAGTGACACTACCATACCATCCTATTTCAAGGCGAATTTCAGCAAGGGTTAATGAAAACTAGATGTCACGGTAAAGCACAGGAGAGGTTGCCGTGCTGTATAAGCCGCAGTCGCGGAGGATCAACCTATTCTCATTCCTCCCCGTAATCAGCCCTTTGAAAGTCGTGAAGTTAGTCACGATTAGTAAGTCAGCGGGTCGTGACGTCACTTTCTGAATTTGAGGAAAATTAGGTATTGTCGCTGTCATTGTCGCTGTGAAACGACTGTTTTCCAGCTAATATCACTCTGAAAATGAGCAAATGACTTGAATGAATTTTTCACGGGTTTTCCACCACGTCAGGTAATGAATGGCCTGCCGACTTATCGATAGCCGATTCTGCCTTCGTCTTCAGGGATCCAACATCATAAGCAATCCCTGATGACGATAGCAGAGTCAGATATCAAAAGATCGGCAGTCCATTACCTGACGTGGTAGAAAACCCGTGAAGACTTCATTGAAGTAATTTGTTCATTAACACAGTGATTGGAAATGTTAGTCGGCACATCGCGATAATGCCCGAGGGTCGTAGGGTTTATCCTCCGCGTCTATGGTTTATCAAGCACGGCAACACCTCCATTGCTATAAGTATAGACTGTTCGGGTTCTCCACCGGGTCAAACTCTGCATTTCTGCCCACGTTTCGATGTACGAGTCGTCCATCGTTATCAGGGCAAGACGATGGACAACTCGCAATTCGAAACGTCGCGTCGGCAGCAATGCAGAGTGTGACCCGGTAAGAAACCCAAAGTCTTCATTAGCAACATACGCCGGTAAATCATCAGATATTTCTTCCTCCAGTGCTACGTTGCGAACTACTAGTAGGGACTGGAGCATCTGATTTGCAAAAACCCGGGCCTTGAAATAAGATCACTCCACTCAAATCATTGGCCGGGGGAAAAAACAAATCTTTCAAAAAATGACTGGGTGTGTATGTATGTACTACACAGTGACGCGCATGGGTGCAAAAGATATACATATACCTACACCAAAGGCCGAATTTGTGATGCCGCAACATCGCGACTATCGAGCGGATGAAGGAACTAGTTTTTCACCGAAGAGCAGGAGAGAGAGAGCGTGGGGACGGAGAAAAACTTGAAGTGAGAAAGAAGGATGTGATGAGGGGATAAAGAGGGAGGCTGGGAGGAGAAAATAGGAAATGGCTTTTTAGGGGAGGAGAGAGAGATGGGAGGAGCCAAAGGGAGTGCGTTGTGTGTGGAGATCCAGACTACAGACAGACTCACGCATACACACACGTGGAGCAACAGAAGCAAGCACGGCATACACAGTGAGATAGAGAGATGGAGAGAAAGCGCCATCAAACACACACACACACACGAGATGGTAGAAGAAGGCTCCCTCTCTGTACTTCCCTCTTCTCCTCCTTGGTGCCGAGAATGGAGTGTCCCTGAATGGTGCTTTGTTGCGAGACAGCTTTCCACAGTTGCTTACACTCGGTCGGTGGAAAAGGGATTTGTGGAACGCCATTGTCACTTGGATCCATTTCCTCTTCTCCCACCCTATAAGCAGGGGTGGCAGGCTGGGTGGCGGGGAGGGGGAAGGAAGGGGTGGAGTAGTGGCGGTGGGTGGAGTTATTCCGGAATAAATGGAAGGAGAGAAAGGAGAAAAAACCTTTTATTTGGAAAAGCCCTAGCTTCGCTTCCAACCTCCCTCTTCTCCTCCCAACTCCTCCCACAATTCCCTCCTCCTTCTCCCCTCCCCTTACCCTCCCCCACGCACCTTCCCAGCCACGCCTTACCCTTCCAACCACCGCGCCCCCACCCCTCTTCCACTCCTCCTCCTCGCCATCTTCTCCCCCTTTCCTCTTCCTTTCATTCCGCTGCTACACGTATCTTTCTTCCCTACTTATTCTTCTCAACAATCCCCCCTCCACTCCTTTTCCCTCACCCATGGCTCTGCTCACCCATGGCTCTGCTCACCCATTTCTTGCGGGTTTCGCAATGAAATACAACTCCTGCCGCAAATTTCGTTGTTGAAACAAGCTTCAAGAGATATTTCCACAAGAAAAATATATACCCATTGGAGGAGTCGAACTCCAGACCGTTGGCTTGCCGGAACAATGTACAGACCACCACACTACGCTTTTATGGTCCATCAAGGACATAAACGTAGAGTAAGAGAAACGTAGAATATGTATTTTTTGTAACAGAATAAAACTTCCAGAGAAGAATTAAAAACAAGACCAAAATTCTCAGACATTTCTTCGAATATTCCCTTACCCATCAACCCCTCTATATCGACAACAACTTGAGCTGGTACCGTTCAATATGCGTGCGCCAGATCAATACAAAATGCAACTGGAATGAAAAATGTCAGTCGATACGTTGTAATTAATGTATGTAGATCACTTTATTTGATTTTTGGCCCTATGCACTGATTTCGATAAATCACAATACCTTCGCAATAGCAAAACAAATTTTGCATTCACAACCTAAGTGAAATATAATAATATATAATTAAAAATATACGAAGTTTCTTCATAATAATGTTTTTTAAAGAGCTTTTTACAACTTCATAGGACATAGGCCTAATCATCCCAACTCCAGTCTCAAAAATAGATCGAATACAGCGGAGAGCAGCAAGATTTCTAATAAGTTGTTATGATAAACTTAGCAGTGCTACCGAATTGTTGAAGGAATTAGGGTAGGAATCTCTAACTAACCGAAGTGAAAAATATCGGTTAAATCTTTAACACGAATTTAAAGCCGCTCATCTGTTTCCTTTCAAATTTTGCGTTCGATACACAACTGTATTGTTGCATTACAGTACGTACGACCTTAATTCCACGGGGAACAAACATGGCTTGCGTCAGAATGTAAATAAAAGAGTGGCGAAGAGTATAATATGGAGTTCAGCGCTGAATGGTGCACAAACATGAACTCTGAGAATAGAGTAGGGGAATAGACTGGAGGAGGAGAAGGGTGAGTGTGGAGGAGGATGGAGAAAGTGCGATGGACGGAAAGGAGGTGCTCGGCACGGTGGGTGAGGAGAGGAAACTTCCGGAGGATATTTGAGGGAGGCAGAGTAGGTAGTTGGAACGAGTAATAAGGAGAGAGGGGATGATGAAGGCTGTGATAGAGGAGAGGATATTGGGTAAGCAGGGAAGATGAAGAAAGAGAAAGCGCTTAATGGATAGGATGAGGACAGGTAGGATGTATTACAGCGTTGAAGATTGAAATCATACAAGGAGAGTCTGCGGCAGTGAAATATGTAGATAATACTTCCTCCTTTTCTAGCTGCCACAAATTCGACATTACAGAATTGTTGGAGCGGCACTGAGTTCTTATTCCCACTTTAATTCCACCTATTTTTATAGCGCAAGATAATGCCTATTCTTATGTATTAAAGGCAGTTTTAAGTTAAATTTCCCTTTTTAATAGGCGCATACAAATACATTGAAACACTCGAAAACACTGCCTTACCCAGTGAAAAAATGTAGCTAAATCTGATGGCTTGAGGACGAAGAAACGGTTATGAATTCTTACAATTAGAAACTAGAAATGCTTACGATCATGAGTTACTACTTCATTGATTCTTTCCCACCCTGAGAACTGGGAGCAATCTTAAACACCAAGGTCGCTCGAAATCTCGATTGCCTTCCCCCTTGAATAACGATAGAAGAACATGTTTATCGAATCGAACGACCCTGCTTAAGGTAGTGCGATCGAGATTTTTCCCTAGTCATCATTGAGACCATATTTAAATGTCATTTTTACATTTCAGCAGCTATAAGAAGTATGAATAAATATTTTAACATTAATGACGCGAAAGGCTGGTTTACTTTGATTCATTTTTTTCACGCCGTATGCTGAAAAAAATCGTTGAGAGAACAAACTAACTACACACTGTTAAATTTCTGACGAGATGTATGCGCTAGAAATTCCTCATTTTATAAATAAAGTCTCTCTTGAGTGCATCAATCGCGCATCAATTCCCATAGAAAATGGCTGGCATCTTTTGGCAAATATCTCGAAAAGTATAATGGTAAGCGGATGATACTCTGGTATCGTTTGGAAGATGAGATCATTTTCTTTATAATGAGCTTATATTCATTGAATACTATTTGAAGTGTAAGTATAGGTACATGAGTATAACTCCAACTACCTTCTGCCGGTTTATATCGGGAACTGACTGTCGCCTCCTTGGAGGAACGTCTGAGACCGAGGACCGGTCCTAGCCTCGCACACATTCCATCCTCTCTCTAATTCTTTCTCTCCTTATTTTTTCTCCCCGTCACAAAAGGGTGGGTCCTCCCCCGCTTCCTTCGACTTCGCCCCCGTCCCTCCCCCCACACCCTCAAAACCCGAAGGAGGGCGGCAGGCTGTCTAGTGCCATGAAGGCCTTGCAGGTAACTGGATCCCTTTTTAGACATCCCTACCCACCACACCCTACCACCGACCCCTCATCCACCTTCTCGGTCACTCCGGCCTTCTTTCCCTTTCATAAGCCAGTCGCACACCAATCTATCTATGGGCTACCTACCTACCAATCGGGCTATGAGAAGGACCTACCTTCTCATAGCCCGGCACCGCGGCTAAGTTATTGCCGTCTGAAGATGCACGTGTCTCGAAGGCATATGCCTGTAGGGATGAGGAAGTCCGTTACGAACTCACGCTACAAGGAGAGGGAAAAAGCCGGAGCTACGCTCCTAGCTCAAGGGAGATATATTTTGTGCAGTTAGCATTGTAAATAAGGATCATTTATGAGAATCGATCGCAAATGTTGGGGAAAATTTCTAACTTAAGGCAGTTTTAGCGAGATTTTTCCCTTGTCATAACAGAGACCATACCCGAATTTTATTTTTAAATTTGAGCAACTGTATGAAGTATGAAATAAATATTGTAGATTTTATGATGCAAACACTTTGTTTTATGTGGTTTAAATTCTTTTTACTTACTAATTATTCATATATAAGTTATAACTAGACCACATTTTTTTTCGCGCCGCACGCTGACAACCACTTCACAACCGAAGATTGCTTTTCAATTCTGTAAATATTACTGGCAGTGAGTAAGCATACAAACTACACACAGCTACATTTATGATGTGATATATGGGTAGTCTATGCGTAAGAAATTCCCCATTTTTTAAATTATGTCCCGCTGGAGTCCATACCCGTAATATTTCCCATGGAAAAGGGCTTGTACTTTTTGTCAAAACTCTCGAAAATTATACGGGCAATTGTTTGATATTCTGCTATCATTGAAAATATGAGAATTTATTCTTTACTATGAGGCTTAACTCATCAAATTTTACGTGATTTGATATCTTATTAAACAACCTCAAAAGAGCGAAAGCGAGTTTATTTAGTACAGAGTAAGTACCTCCTCTTTAGTTCAGATAGTTATCTTCTCTCGCTACAGGATATACATTTTTATTAATGCATGGAGAGGTCATCGCAAAGTTGGCCTAGGAAACGTTGATTTATCATGACTTGACCTCTTCATTTCTTTCGATGCTTTCACATATGTTGACGAAAAATTAATGAGGAAGAAAATCCGAAAAGTAAGTCAGAGAAAAAACTTAATTCTCATGAACACATATCTGCTCTGTATTGGTAAAAGAAAATTCTTGAACGTATGGACGAAAGAGGAAATTATTCAGCAGCGTACAAGCTGAAGGACATTGATTCTCTAATAAAGAACCTCTGTGAATAAAATAAATTGTAATCGTGAAAAGCTGCGATAATATAGTTTCAGAGGAAAGAATTTCTAATATTTTTTAAACACTTCAATAAAAAGAAATTTAAATCTGCGATGTGATGTGTAATTATTGAATCCTGATGTAAGGTGTGCTCCTAACTGTAGAAGTAGCTTTGAAGTATTTCGTAACGTAATAACAAAATTTCAGTTATAATTGTATTAAAATAGTGAACAAATGTAAGATAGCCGAATGTACAAGCAATACAAGCACAGGAATGGCTTGTGAAAGTTTGAAGAGGACTACATAATTTGACATCATAGCTCTCGAAAAAGTTCCTGGCAGTGCGCAGTGGACGATTCTGGGTAATGAGCTACGAAACTTTCAAAATCACGCGAAATGGGGAGGAAGGTTTACTGTGAAGGGTCAGCCAGAAACCTTTTTTAATTGCTTCCAACGTATGTGCTTCGAGAAGTGGGATTACACACCAATATCTGCCGTTCCTTTTTGACTAGTCTCACAATTCGACGCCCAAGATAGGGTCAGTCATAGCGATGGGTGATGTTAACCATCAGCTTAATAGCCTTGCGTGTGTGTGCCTCGTACTTTTTTCGCGAGTTAGTTTGGCCTCCCTCTCGTTTCCTCCCTCCCTTCCTCTCCGTCCTTTGCCTTCGCCCCCTTCACTTCTGACACCACTCCATGCCGCGCAGGTCTGTTCCAGGAACCTTTACGGAAACTGTACAAGGATGAGCATGAAGCCACCAGATATACAAAGTTAGGACTACCGACAGATGACTCCGAGCGCCAACGTGTGTTTGGAATTAAAAAAACATGTTGTCGGAACGGAACTAGACATCGGTACTAAAAATTTCGCCTGTTATTTTTTCTCCACGTCCGAAAAAATAAATGTATTTCTTTCGCGTTTCTCTCCCTCACTGTCTATGTTTTCAAGACAGCCCTACTCTTTAGCCACCCCCCCCCCCTGCGCATTCCTACACCTTTCACGCCCCCTCGGCGGCACCGCCGGCCGCCTCCTCTCAATCTATATCGCCTCCGGTGCCGTCGCGAAGTGTGTGAGCGTTTGACGAGGGTCTCTCTCTCCGTATATCTCCGACACACGCACCGCGGATGCAAATGAGGACCGGGCGGTCGAGCGAAGGAAGGCGGCGGGGGGTGGGGAAGATGGGGGGCGGCGCGACTGTCTTCATGAAAGGTGTGCCCCAACCTCGATCGGAACAAAGAGGGTGGGTGGGTGTAACGATCGCAGAAGAGAGATGGGATGAACATTGACGGCAAGGGATACCCGGAAAAAAATGAATAGACCGAATGAAACACATAATTTTTTTGTTCGGCGATTTTCTTGAGCACGTTAACGGACGAGTATTTGAGCTGTTGTATCAGTGTTTTAAAACTTTCTTGCTTTAATTTGGCAACTACCTCCGGATTGGGTGATTTCTTTCTCCGTGGCACATTTTTATATTCATAGTCGTTTAACTTCGGGGCCACCAACAAAGAATAGACGGAGTAGGGATAACCGGGAGAAAAAGAGAGCAAGCGAAAAATAATACTCTATAATGTTTAGTTTAATAATATTTTTAGCAGCAATTTTCCTCTACGTGTTAACTTGAGTGCCGAAGCGTTTAGATCGATGTTTGGAACTTTTTTCATTGAGTTCAACATTTTGTAGTTTTACTTTTTGATTTAATTTTGGCACCTACCATTAGGTATTGACATTTCCCGCTATGAATATTTCGTCAGATTTCAGATCCGACCAACCGTTCAAAAGATATGAAGCGGGAACTGAAAGTGTACTTTTCGAAAAGTCCAAAAATCCGCCATTTTTATTTTTTCCCTTCCGCTTAAAAACTCCACGATTTCAAGATTTTTCCTCCGATGAATTCTTTCAAGGAAGGTCCGTGAAAAATTTCAGGCTCCTAGCTCGTCTGGAAGTAGTCGGGAATTTGTATACATAAGTGAGTGAGTCACACATGCGGCTGTATAGCATTAGGAATCACGAATGGCCAGCGAGAGCAGCGTTCGTTACGATTTTGTATCAATCACGACTTCCTGAGAGATATTGATCGTAGGCAACTTGAACAGAGTGGTTATCCGGGAGTGCCGAAAATCCAGTCGGGAGTGCCAAATTTCGTCATCATATTTCAGATTTTCTGAAATACGTCATCAAATTTCAGACAAGATGGCGCCCACGGCTCATTTGACAGTTCTTCGTTCACGGACCGACTCAAAACCGAAGCTTCAGTGTCGACCGTAATTTTTCGGCGGACGGCGCTAGCGTCGTGTCTGAAATCAAAGAGAATCATGAAATAGCCCCGCCTCCAAAGCCAACCTTTTCGGAAACGGAACACAAAACAGAGACAACGGCTCTGACATCAGCTCATGGATTCGTTCAAAATGTCGTTCGATTGGGTCTTTTTGCAGTTCAATGAATGCCTCAATGAATGAATGTCGGCATGATGAACATCGAAATTCCCGGATCACCACCCAGATCACTAGCTAGAACATCAATCAATCATGACCTTACACTCACGATCGAATCACAAGTGGGAGTGATAGGCGTGACCGAGATCTCTCAAAAGACCGACTTTGCCCATTACTACTTGATACGGTAGGGAAGGTAGGTGTCTGCTAGTAGAGATGAGTAGGAGATAGAGCAGGCATATGGAGCAAGTGATCATAGGAGAGGGGCTTTTGAAGACCAAATAGGCCGCAAAATTATGGAAGGGGGATAAGGATGGGCAAGTTAGATGGAATGAAGAAACACAGGAAGTGTGTTGAGCTATAGAGAGAAATGGCTTGAGGAAAGAGGCGTTTCAACATAGGAAAGCATAGTATTAACGTTATATGCGTATGTAAATACATAACCTAACCAATAAAATGCTTTTAGCAATCAAGGAAATAATTCTGGCATTATAATTCTTAGACAGCTCAGACAAAAATCGCAAAGTAACAGCGAGAAACCATTGAGGACGCTGACTCAGAACTTCAATTAAGTAATTGCAGTATCCGAGTTAAGTGACTTGGAAAGATGTCAAAACACGTGCTATTTCATTCAGTTTCTTAACGACCTTTTCTATGACCGTGGAATGAAAGCTCCATTTACACGGAGCTAATTTCAGTGCTCAAAATCAAACTGACTTCAGCAAGCTAAAAACAATTCCGAGTACCCTGATGGAAATTTCCCCGTAAGAATTCCCAAGAACATAGGGAAAAGCAAGGTAAAAATTGAAAATTCCTTACAAAACTTTCAATTCGAAGGAAAGGCCTTAAAACTCTGGGGAATTTTTTCCTAGAACTTTTTTCCTCAGAAATGACAGACTTCGTTCAGAAATTTACCTAGAACCAAATTCTACTCTAGGGAAAAACTTTCCTTCTCTCAGCAAATGCCATAAAAACTCAGGGGATTTTTTTCCTAGGACTATTTTCCTTAGACAGGCATCGGTCAGTAATTTCCCTAGAACTAAATTCTACTTTAGGGAAAACATTTTTTTATAAGGAAATGCTCTTAAAACTCTTAGAGATTTCTTTTCTTAAACGCATACTTTCTAGGGAAAACGGGGGTTCAATTTTCTAGGGAATTTTCCGACAGGGTAAAGGGAAAGAATCGGTTGTCGGAAGAAAGAATCGATTTCGATTACCAGTAGGTACTTAAATCAGAATTAAGTAAGACGCTTATTTTCCATCTGATTCCTGGATTCAACGACCAATCGTAGGCAAGCAGGTGATTCGAGTGTTTTGAGAGAATATCAGTGATGGAACTAGAATCTACCATTTTAAATACATCGGTACTTATTTACCCTATTAGCTAAGGCTAATAATAACAGTCCAACAAATCAGGTTTACTTGAGCTTGTTTAGAATGTTTGGTAAACAACATGATATGTACATTTGCCATAACAATACGACGCAGATTATTTAGGTTACATAATTTAGCAAATACCCGGATAGTCCCAAAACGCAATGGAATCACCGCTCAAGGGATCGAATTCCATTTACCTTCCAAATTATGTTTAGAGTTTTCAGAGCTGAATTTAGTACTGATTTCATTGCTGACCTAGGTGTCACGTATAAAATCAGACCACACTATTTTGAGACGGTAAGTTTCGTTTTGTGCAGATTTAGACGTCCAACCAGCTAATATTATTTTTTTCCAGCTCGCGGTCAGTTCAGAATCAGACGGGTGTCAACCCCTCAGCGAGCCGAAGCACCCGATCGGGAGAGATAAAAATTGCTAAGAAAAGGACGCTCTACACATGGAAGTTCACTTTTATGGAACTTGAGAGTGTTGTGATGTTTCGATGTGTATTGCTACTTGCAGGGTATCTTTCTGCTGACACATTACCCCCGTTTTTCCCGAATAAATGAATGACGGAAGTAATCAATGAAGATGGCTATTAGGAAAAACGCCTAATTTTACCATTTAATTAGCTTGTACATCGTACTTTCGAGTTTCACAAGCATTCGTGGCTATTATAAATTATATGAGTTACATTTAATACCTATATATGTGCATATATTACACGTAAAAAATAAGCCCTTTTTAACTCCCTCTCCAGCAAATATCCTTCTCTAAACCTCTTCTCTCCAAACAGCATCTTTACCTCCTCACTAAAACGCTACCACCTACAACTTCATTCCTCTCATGAATAGCCATATGAATGTTATTTTCTTAGTTGTTTCTGTTACCTTCATTTTTTGTTATGCATAATTTATTTGTATTAATTTATTTATTTTAATATACCCAATTTAAAAAGCCTAGTGACTGTTTTTGTGGTGAACTTAAATAAATAAATAAAACACTCATAAGTCTTACGTTTAAGAAATCTCTCACATTAAATCTCAGGTGAAAAACAATACTAACACGTGTAAAAATGAGTCCTTCTACTGTATATTATTAGTTGTTTACATTTTTAATCCCCGCTTGCATAATGTGATCAGGATTTCACCGGATGAAATGCAATTTTATCGCTGTATCGAAATACTACTTATAGGTAAAATAGAAGCTAGCCTTTTTCCCGTACCGTTGCGAGCCGCACAAGATTACTACTGCTATCGACCCCCTACTGCCACAGAATTAAGTGCTTACAAATGGAAGTACCACTTACAAGCGACTGTTAAGGCTAATGTCATAGAAGTACCTTCCATGTGTAAAGCCGCCTTACGCGAGTGTGGGGAGATATCGAGCGTCTTCCGAGACGACCGTCTCCTCCTCGTGAAAACCCTTATCCCAATTCGAAACCCCCTGCCCGACCTCTGGCCTCCCATTGAGATCGATCGGCTGGAAGTCCTTGAGGGTTAGAGTAATGCGATCGCGCATGACGCCACCTTGAGGCGAGTTAATCAATCACGACTTCGACGGGACGCGATAATGAAACCGCAAGCGACGATTCTTTCCTCCGCGGTATACGCACCCAAGTTCTCCTAATCACACAAGTGTAAAAGAAAAAGAACTTACCCTGCTCTCTCGCAACCATATCTTCAACGCCCGTGTCAAGAATCGGACGGCGAAATCGAGAGAAGAGAAAAATAAAGGATGCAATTGAGCTGAGCGCCGGCGATTATCTCAGGCCATTATTATTACCTTTGGCAGATGACATGTAGCGGATCGCCCTCCTATTGATGTAATGGATTATTTAATGACCGCTCCCTAAAATGGCAACCCGCAGAGGGAAGCATCAATCTCACGAGGCTCATCTTAAAATGTTTACTCCCGACATCCATTGAATAATTCAAACCACGCATTGCATTGACAGCGGAGACCTATGTGACACGTAAAGAGAGATAAACCGCAAAACACATCTATAAAAGGAATATATTTCTTCTCTGAAGGCTCTTCTCTTCTTCCTTTTTTTCTCCTCATAACTTGCCGTCACGATAGCAGCACCAATACACAGAAAAACAAGCAGTTACGCCTCAAAAATATCGAGAAGGATTGCAGATCCTGAGTATTGCAAGAGTTAATTCAAAACTGCCATCTCTAATGCACTTTAATTACCGCATCTACATGCGTTCCACTATTGTGGTTCTTCTTTTTGTTCACCTCGGACAACTTTTGAACACGAATTAGCATATTCCAGTCTTACCCTTCGCCCAATACTCCATTCTCTCATTCTGCGCTCTGGTGTTTGGGTCCTAGCTTTTTTTCTATCACGGAAACCCTTGCTGGCCTTAATACTATTTTTGAAGTCTTGCCTATTGTACATCTGTTTCCTGCACGTCTCTTTGTACCTCGCGAAACCAACGTACCTTGGTTTTGGTATTCTCGAAGGATTTAAATATTTATTGGTAAATTTTCCCTAGTTAAATTGGTAGGTGTGTCTGAAAAACATAGCTCTTATTTTTCAGATGGTGTCTGATATCTTATTTATCTGGTATTTTTTGTTGGTTCCCTCGTTTTCAATAATAGCTGTCTTCCGATATTCGAGGTCATATTATTTTTCTTAGAATTTTTCTCCCTACTAGTTCCATCCGCTTAATCAATCCTATCTTCGGAATGGTCAGAGAAGGTAGAATGGTCGTTATTTTTCAAATTTCGAATTTGTTTTGGAATGTCCTCCAAATTTGTTCCATTTGGTTGGAAAAGAAATTGTGTTAAATATTTCTGTAATCTGATAAAGGAAAGACGTGACGTGAATCTGACGTGACGCATCGCACTCAAACTGCAGTTTCCGAATTATCGGCTGTTTTTCGGTAACTCTTGCCGTAACGTAGCACTAGGCGTTGTTTTGCTGGTAATATCAACTAATTATTACGTATATGTTTAATCTGGAATAGTATTTAAATTTTTATCTCGAATAACATTAAATTCTGCCAAACGGTTTCCGAGATACGGCCTGAAGCTTTTAAAATGCGTAACGTGCCACATTGAATGAATCTGTTTTGCGGAAAATGCACCCCAAAATATTAGTACCTAATAGTAGCGAAATGGTCACGGTACTGTAATTATATCTCTATAAAAAATCGAAATGGAAATTATTTCCAAATGAAAACAGCATCAATGATTAAATTAATGGAAAATGTGTGCGGGGTAATCATGTTTGATGGATGATTTTTCGCAAATAAAAGCTACACCTTCGCGCGAAAAGGCGCCACCTACTCTCTTTTTTATAATCTATTATCTCCAAAGTCACGGGTTAAATAGAAAACAGAGTCTTACAACAGGCGCGGATACAAGGGGGGTCATGGGGGTCATGACCCCCCCCCCAGAACCTTAGACCACTTTTTTGTCACGGAAAACGATTGTGAATTTGCCAATAAGTTGATCGCACTTGGCCTTATTGGAGAAAAGGGCGATTTGGTTGTACATCAGGAAAACCGATACCATATTGATACTGTTTTAGCTGGGAAAAGATTTCTCTTGAGATACCACAATCCTGCAATAGAAATAGCAAATGAAATTCATTCGCAGCGCGTTGCACAAATAGAGGAAAATAAGCAGCGCTTGATTCCTATTGTAAAAACAATTATTGTATCTGGTAGGCAATGCATTCCTTTAAGAGTTACAATCTTCTAAATAGAGATGGAAATATTGATAATCTTCTAAACAGAGATGAAAAATGCAGTATAGTAAACAATTATGGAAATTTCAAAGAGTTGTTTCGGTTTAGGATGGATGCGGGTGACAGTAATCTGTGCAGGCACTTGGGAGGGTGATCCATTGAATGCTACATACCTTAGCAAGCACACTCAAAATGAACTAATTGATTGTTGTAAGGAAGAGATTAAAATGTATTATCTTAAGAAGGGTTAAGGAAGCACAGTTTTTCCCTGTAATATTCGACGGGACAACAGACATTTATAGAATTTGCCAATAGAGTATTTCTCTGCGATAACTTCATGAACGTGTACTGAGGGAAGATTTCATTACATTTGTAAATGGCTACAATATGATTTGACAGGTATATATTGAATCAGATGAAGGAGAACGTCGCTTGACTGGAGTTACTTAAGGCCATGTCGTCAACGATATCGCCGAGAACTTTGATTTAGACAAAGTTTTGCGCAGTTTTTGGGGTCGGCAGTTGTTCAGTAACGGCATCTGAATCAAAAGTTGCTAAAGAAGATAGCCACTCACGCTCAGCGCAGTCCGTACAACAACCACATTTTGAATAATTCGTTGGCAAACTCCTCAAAAGTAGTTTCATGCAGAAATGCCTCTTAACTATGAAGGAAACAGTATCTTTTGCAAACGCCGCTCAAAAGAGGCGTGATGTTTTTAAGAAGGAAATGGGTGCTTCTGTTCAAGGTATTAGCGAAACCCGTTGGGTCGAGAAGCATGAGGGACACCTTCAGTTCCAAGAGGAATCGATTATTAAGATTCACAACACTCCAGCAGAAATTTCTATCTCCAGGACAGAAAGGCGTCATCTGATGCGTTTTCTCTCATGCAAGCTTTCTGAAGCCCAGAATTTCCCCCTCAGTTGTGTGTCTTAGTAATATTTTAGGAATAACTGTATCACTTAGTCGCCTTCTTCAAGCACTAACATTTGATTTAAAAAAGGGCAGTGATGCATTAGAAGACACTAAAAGCATACTTGAAGCAAGGAGAGAAAAGGATGTATCCATCTTTAAAGATATTACTAATTAAGTAAGTAAGAAAGTACTATATATTGACCTCTATTATGAAACACGGGAAATAGCTGAAGAGTTACATGTTAATTTAAAGATACTACGACTTGTTTCCCTCCAAACCAGCCGTCAAAACCACCCTACAGATGCGTGTGAGAAATATTTCCGATGATCTGTATATATACCACTTTTGGACAACGTCATCACACACTTAAAAGACAGTCTTTCAACGGATGTTATGAATTTATTTAATCTTCTAGTCATCTGGCCCAAAACTGAGATAAAATCAGAAGATGAAGTCAATATGAGAGAAATTGTAAATATTTATCAGGATCTTATTTACTCTTATAACTGTAAAGCAGATTTCTCACTGTGGGTAAAAAATTGAAGCGAGACGTGAAGAACAGAGAATAACTCCCAGATTCCGTTTTGGGAACATAGGAAAACTGCGGCCCATTGACATGTATCCAACCATCCACAATCTTCTGCGGATTCTGGCTACACTTCCAGTCAGTGCCGTGGAGCACTGTTTTTCTACCCTGGGTCGGCTGAAGACTTGGCTTCGGCCTAATATCGGTTAGGAAAGACACACTGGGCTTGCTTTCATGTCGGTCCATCGAGAAATTCCACTATACCCAGAAGCCATTCTAAGATTCGCTGATAAAAAGAGGCACCAGGACTTAGTATTATAAATTATTATATAATATAGGTATTATCCTTACTGAGTTAAACCTGTCTTTTTGGTTCCTAGTTGCTGTTTTCTTTCTTAAACACAGAGAAGTACCCTGACGTATTGTTTTCATTTAAGAAACTTACATTATTGTTCATAGATCACTTTTCAAGCATATTATGTTATTTTTTGGAATATTTTTTGCTAAGGAAATTGGAGTATTTTAAAAATGTATAACATTTTCTGGTAAAAATGTGTAAAACCCTTTACTTTTTAGCTATTTTTCTCCAATTGTTTATTTGCATATTAAATTTAAATACATCACAAATTGAAATAAACCTATGGGAGTTATTATTATTACTCTTTTGTATCTTATTAACACTCTGGAATGTGTAAAAATCTGCAACAAAAGTTTGATTATAATTTTCAAAAACATTTCCCCCTCGGGGGGGAAGGGGGAAAGCAGACAGTTATGACCCCCCTTAAAATGTTAGCCTGTATCCGCCCAAGTCTTACAATTCCCATTTTCGCGCCAAAACTAGAGCTTAGCATGTTCAATTATCTTGCCCATGAGTTTTACATTAAATCCTTCGGGGAAAGTCCATTTTCTATGAGCAAGAGGTAGTTTCCCGAGATAATAATATATTCTGTTGAATATGGTTGTATCTTTATGAAGGATATTAATTTACTTTTGAATGGGGTTAAATATTTTGAGTATCATGATATAATTACTAATAATTGAAATTAATTACAGCCCAAATAAATATACTAATGACAATGAATTACAAAATCAACCATAAAGAAGGAAAAATGCAACATGAGCATATATTTTTCACCATATTTCGAAGGTTCATAGCCAATATCGCACCAAAAATCTCACATAGGAAAGTAAAGTCGCCCTAAAAAAAAAGGTTATGACATAAAATATGTTAAGATGATTTCTTTTCTTGACCTCTCAATTTATTAATATTTTCTTTTCTGGTGATATAGGTATTTAAATAATATACAGACTTGTATCTCCTGAAAAGATAATAACACTTAACTATGTACCGCATATCAACACGGCTAAAACCCATTATAACGGCGTACTTATTCAGTGCTGGCGACACAAACTCTATGAATGCATCACGTGCAAATTGCTTGATCAGAATTATGCGGGTTCACCTGCTCTCCTCTCTTCCTTATTGGAAGATAAAAACTTTTTCAAAGGAGCTTTGTCTCCCTATTGTTTCATAATAGCTATAATCCACCAGGAATCAGGAGAACAAACTGGTTAAGGTTGAGGACAGGAGGAGCTTAAATTATTCCACATTAACATCCCATCTCGAGTATCGATCCCATAAACTTCAGAAACATTTTGCCAAAAGGTATTTTTACAAGCAACGTTCAGACGCTATCCCATGAGATGATTTGAATATTCACCGCGATTCCTCTTCCCATTTCTCCACCAAAGAGAGAGATCAGAAGATTTTCACTAAGTTGCTACCCTAAAGGTATATTGCCCAACGAGATATAAAATCCACACACACATATACGCGCGGAGGAGCCCCTTCATGAATAATATGGTCCTCCTTTCAACTCGAAACCAATAAATAAATTATTGGAGCCCTGGATCTAATCGTAAAATCCCCTTCTGGCCACGGAAACATTCCGTGGGCCTTCCGCGAATTCCCATTAGGATTTTGATTAAGTCATCGGAGAGAAATAAAGTCGCCGAAATGACCGTTCTAAAGGCATCCGCCTTCCCTAAAGGTGCTAATTAACTTGAAAATAAAAATGGCGAAGGAATGTGGAATTGAAAAAGCCGTGAGATACAGTAGTGCCAGGAATAAGGCGGGAGCGAAAAATGTACCCACGTGAATGCATAAAAATAGGCACAGTCGGGCATAAACATGAAGTAAAGGCACATTTTTTCGGTCATACTCCAACGTCTAGGCACCAAAAAGATTCCTCGCGAGGAAGACGCGACAAGAGAGGGTATCCGACAATGCTCTTAATGACAAACTGTGGAAAAAGAACATGAGGTAATGCTGATCTAAGCCTCGTACAATAATGACTGAAACATTTTGTTTCAAAATTGCCGGTACGCTGATTCATAGATACAGTTTAAGTAAGAGTTTTTTTATTGAATTCTGAGCAAATGCAATCCATGATGTCACACTATGTTCAGAAGAAATATTCTGATAATTTCCAATCCCTGCAAAAGCACAGTGCAAAAAATTGGAAAAATACAGGCCCAAGGGCATCAGACTTGTTAACATGTAACTGGATAAAACAACTGACTTACAATTGCGAGATCCGGACCTTAAAGTAAAGTAAAATGATTTTTTCATGGCGGGTTTTATTCCCTTCGATGAATAAAAACATTTTGGTCGAAACTTATGCAGGGGTTTTCGACAACGATTTAAATACGGAAAAATACCAATAAATATTTAAAAAATTATGTATGGAGATAAGAAGAACAGATCCTTTAAAGAATATTAGAGGTATATCAAAACTCTGTCTAGTAGTGCTATTTTAATACAGCTCAGCAGTATATGGAAGGAATCATTAAGCCATGTATCTATTGCTTTTCAAGTCCATTTTCAACACAAAAAGCATCCAGGATTATTTATTGCCGTCTACCTCAATATTAAATGTTATGTCAAGCAAAGTCATTGACGTTACGGTTGGAAACGTGAATCCGCTAACAGGAGAAAATTAATCTACAATTCACAGCATGCAAACCCTGAAGTACATATTTACAGTTTATTTCATAGCAATCTGTGAATATTTGAAGACGACTACACCAATAAATACTTGAAATTACTAGCTGGTGGATTTTCAGGGTTAAACGCCGATAAAATGCAGTCTGGATATGACTATGTGCAATTCTGATGATTCATTGACATTACAGCAACAGTAAATTAATTAAATTTCCCCAGAAAATAAGGAAAAATCAATATCAGATTTTATAGAAAATAAACTCTTCGACAAGGTCATGAAGAAGTGAAAGGTTGAGAATTTTAAAGGACACAATGTAAAAAGAAAATAAATACAATAAAATCCGTTCGGTTCAAGTGCCTTTCAGCTCTCTATGGTTGCAAAGTATTTTTCAATCTTCGAAAGACTTTAAAAACGTATTCACCTGAATCACTGGATAGTCCTCTACATTTCACGGATATAAATCTATTCTCATCGTCATATTTTGTTTGTTTTGAGAAAACAGGTAAGTATGTAATAATTCACGGATTCAGACATTAAATTGTGGATGTTCATACCTGATATGAAGATGGAATTTCGAAATTTTCCTCAGATTTATTTTAAACGACGCGTTTCGATCAGGTAATACTTATGGTATTACACCAGCACTACCCGAATATGATGTTATAAGACACCAAAACACGTCGTTTTTTAAAATTTACAATAAAACATTTGTGGAAAAGTACGATACTCTCAATTCATTTCGATAAGTATATTCTTCCCACAAAGTATGTTCGCGCATCTTTTCCCTCGGGTATCATTCGAATACCATTGGGATGGCGCAACGGTTACTTACGATTTGATGGGAAAACGTTAATTAAATAAATATGAGCAGCTATTTTTCAAATTAATTGAAGGATGGATTTTTTCTAAAGAAATAACCTTGAAAAGCACTCCAACTCACCAACGACAGATTAAATTATTTTTTTGTAAAGCACGAATGAGTGACAATTATTATGACTCATAAATACCAGAGAGATACACCCTGCAGAATGAACCCTCATGTTTTTATTCAAATCTAAAAAAAAGTCTCGCAAAAGTAAAAACCCCGAGTTATATTACCAATATCTGGACCTTAGGTAAAACCCAACCTTTGCATGCCTCCCAAAGCAGAGGAAAAATAATTAGTAAAAAGAAAAATATATTCTGCTAGGTAAAAAGCCTAAGGCAAAAATGGACTTTGAGGAAGTCTTGCGAAAATTTTAGATTAATTATGGAAAATTATTCCCCTGAAACATTTTTTCCAATTGTAGATACGAGATAATTGTACGAGACAGGTAGCGAAAGAATACTAACGTAGTCGTATTTTACATGCTTTACTTTGGAGACAGTAGCAAAGCAAAGCATGGTTGCAAAATTAAAAGACCAAATGTTTCATTCTGTCTTAAGCAACCTCAGCTAGATGAGTAGATCTGAACCTCTTATTAAATTATTTATAAGTTTTGCGCTCTGACAACAGTGCTTTCAAATAAGGCAAAAATGAAAGTTTAGTTGATTATAATTCGTTGCATCGTCCTTTCCTTTACCATCAAAGAGCTTTCCTTGGTGACATACTCATTCTTCTACTTGGTGACATACTCATTAAAATTTTCCTTCGAATACTTTAAGAACAAAGGGAGGACTCGTTCTCATTACTGTTCTTATTACTTCTTTGCAGCACTCAAAAAATCTCCTTTTATGTTTAACGCAAGTCTTTCCGTTTCCCCTACAGTGAGTATAGATATTCTTCGGTTAGCCTGCATTCAGCCGTGATGTTCGCAAATGCAAAGATTATAATTAACGGTATAACGATAAGGAAAAGGAAAAGAAACTTCCGCATCGATTCTTCGAATATATCGTCCCGTGGAGAAGGTAGGTAGCCGTATTGGAAGGACTGAAGGCGGAGGAAAGGAGGCATGGGCGTTGTCCCTTTATACGAGTAGAAGCCCTCCCCCTCTTCTCAGCTCTTGCTTACCTCTCGATACCCTACCTCCTCCACCCTACAAAACCAGACTCCCGTCCACCCAACTTTACAACCCGACCGCCTCGCTTAAGAACCCGTTGCTTAGCTACGTCTACAAGCCCGAGCAACAATATTCCCGCTCTACTCTCCTCCCTATCTCCCCTCTCCACTGGAGAGCCCAGTGCTTTTTTGTGCGTCCATACAATCTCCATTTATTGGCTTCTGATCTCCTCCTCCTTTTATTTTTTTTACCGCGTATTAAGACGTGAACCGGGTCTTAGGAGGAGGAAAGCATCGCGAACGCCTTCCGAGAAGGCACAATACACGCCCGGTAACATTATTTCCCCTAATATAAGCAAATGAAACGCACCCAAAGAGAGAAAAAAAGAGAAAAGACTGGGGCCATATTTGATGCGCATAAATATGCCACGACAATGCGTCTGTGGGCACATTAAAATAAAAAAAGAAACCGAAATTAAAGTCGGGAGACGTTGATACGCCACACGGCCGACGAGGGAGTTTGGGCGGGAGGAGGCTGTTGTTGGAGGGAAGTTGCCGAGGAGAGAGAAAAAAACGAAAGTGGCGCTATTTTTTTCGCATCGATGGTTCGGTGGCCAAGTGCCTACATACCGCGAATTATTCGCGATCCAATTCGATATCCCTCGCCTCGCGAGTTAACGACGGACGCTGTTAAAGCAGTGACCGAGACAACGGATCAGCCGGACTCAAGCAAAATGTTCAATTTGAAATTGTAATTGGGCTATAAAATGTTTTCTGCACACTCGGGGAACTCTTAAACGTGCATATATTTAATACTACCGCCGACCAAAAAAATGCTAGTCTACAACCAAGACGCGTAGTATTACATTTTAAAACTCATTTTTCGTTTATTCCCTCCCGGTGATGCAAGGAGAAGGGAAGAAAGCCGGAAAAGCCTTCACTTCCATATCATATAGATACTTATTGTTAGAATTATTTGTGATTTTCTAAATTATCTTACCTATGCCTTACAACTGGACGATATATCGGCACTATATTGTCCACATAAGATCAGCAATACACCATAATCTACATCTACAAAATACCCTGCAAGCAACCTCAGGGGTGTATGGCAGGGGGTGAGTATTTGCCAACATGCATTATACTATACCCTAAAGTTAGTGCAGCTATGACTAATTATGCATTAGCATAAATTGCTAATGCTTGTCATTGGCGAAGCCTCACAAGGATGCACTACACTACAGATATGCTCACAATGGAGAGGGACCGTTAATATATATGTATTTTGCAACTACACAAATGGACACAGACTCAAGACTTATGTAGGAAACATGCACGGTGTGCTGTTAGTACTAGGTAACAGATAAGGATTCAAGTATTAGGAAGTACTACTACTACTAAGAGCTACACTACCTATCAACAAACCTAGATAAAAGTCTCATTGACCGCTGTTATGGTCCCTTATCGTTCGTGGGAAAAATGACATTTTCAATCTGTCCGTTCTGCAATCTAGTTCCCTAATTTTATTCTCATGATCTGATCTACCGTAGTATGTCGGATTTCGTAAAATATTATCAACGTCGTCAGAGAATAGACCGGTTTGGAACTTACATAATAGAATGAGTCTAAATTTTAATCGACGGTCTGAAAGCGTTTCCCATCCCAGTTGCTGAAAAAGATCAGTAACACTAACGAGATTATCACAACGGCCTTTAACGTATCTTTCCGATCTTCGCTGCATGCGCTCTAAATCAGTTTGCAAGCCTCTCTCATAAGAATCCCAGATACTGGCAGCATATTCCAAGTGGGGTCTATTGACGGAGAAGCAGCTGATTTCCCTAACTTTATCCACGCACTTACCAAGTACTCTTTTAACAAATTCCAATTTACGAAAGAGAGTAAGTAGAGTCCATCAGGCAAAGAATGCGTTTAATCAAAAAGGGAAACTCTTAACATCCAGAAATATCGGACTAGACCTAAGAAAACGCCTTCTTTATACTTATGTGTGGAGCATATTTTTATATGGCAGTGAGACCTGGACGATGGGCAAGGCAGAAGAGAGGAGGGTGGAAGCATTCCAGATATGGTGTTTCAGGAGGATGTTAAAGATTCCCTGGGTGGAAAAAGTCAGTAAGAAGGAGGTTCTCAAACGTGTGGGGGAGTCTCCTTGTCTGCTTAAATTACTGAAAAAGAGAAGAAATATCTCGATCGGGCACCAACTAAAGCACGAAACATTGCTGGCCACCATCTTAGGCACTGTGGAGGGAACCAACTGCCGGGACAGGCCTAGGTTGGAGTTTATGAGACCAATAATGAAGGAGTTATGCTGCTCCACTTATGTGCAGTTGAAAAGAATGGCACAAGACCGTAGCAAATGGAGAACTGCCGAAAACCAACCTTTGGGTTGAGGACTTAAGAAGAATTTACGATTAGCTTGACCGGTAATTTCTCGAATATGTTTACTTCACGAGAGATCAGTATTCATTTTAACTCCGATGTATTTAACCGATTCTACAGTCTCTAATTTGCTGTTGTTTATGCAACAGCTGTTACAAGGAGCGTTTTTCCGTTTCCAAAAATTCATAACAACGTATTTTTTCAGGTTTAATTCTAGCTGCCACGCATCATGCCACTCCTGTATTGAGGTCCTTAGTCCTCGAGGTCCTTAGTTAGCGCTTCCTTATCATTAAGGCTACGAGTTTCTCTATACACCACTGCGTCGTTTGCAAATAATCTAAGCTTACTCTCAACTGTTTCACCGATGTCGTTTATGTACAAAAGGAACAGAAGTGGGCCTATGACATTTCCCTGTGGGACACCCGATGTGACTTTTACTTCATTAGAGATAGCGCCATCTAATACAACCCTTTGCACGCGATTACTTAAGAATTCTCTAATCCAGGACATTACGTCGTCGTCTAAACCGTAGGATTTTAATTTCATGAGTAGCTTACTGTGGGAAACTTAATCAAATGCCTTTCTAAAGTCAAGAAAAATTGCATCAACTGAAACGTTATGTTAACCCGAGATTAAAATACCGTGGGCAAAAAGTGCTAATTGAGTTTCGCAAGATCTTCCCTTTCTGAATCCGTGTTGTGTTTTTGTTAACAAGTTTTCTAAATCGAGGTGTCTCATAACTGAACTAACAATTATATGTTCAAGGACTTTGCAAGAGATAGATGTGAGAGATATCGGTCTGTAGTTCGATGGCTGTTCCTTATCACCGCTTTTGAATATGGGAGTGACATTTGCAATTTTCCAGTCCATGGGTACTTTGTGTTCGTTAATGGATTTACTAAATATATTCTGCAAGTACGGTGCTATTTCACAAGCTAATCCTCTATACACGTGGGCAGGAATTTTGTTCAGGACCTGGGGATTTATTTGGACTTAAGGATTTTAACAAGTTTTCTATTCCGTGAGTGCAAATATCGATAGGCGGTATCTGTTGCTGGAAGTGATCATTTACCTTTACGGATGTAATCTGTGATGACTTGGTGAACACACTTTTAAAGTAGGAATTTAATAAGTTGGCTTTGTCCGAACTGTTTGTTAATAATTCACCCTTTTCGTTTCGTAGTGGAATAACTGTTTAGCTATTGCCTTGACATTCCCTTACGTATGACCAAAATTCTTTTGGGTTATCATATAACTGTTCTACTAATGTTCTCATTTTAAAATCCATGAAGGCATTCCGAAATGCTTCCTTTGTAGTGGCTTTAAGCAATTTGTATTTTTCATTTATTAAATTTTGTTCACCAGTGGATAAATCTCTACGGAGTTTTTTCATCTTGGCGTGGCATACTCTCTGACGTCTTAACGATTTCCTCACTTCTGTATTGTACCATCTTGGTTCGCTGCCCTCTTTTTTTACTTTACTTGGAACATATTTTCTGATCCCCGAATGTACGATCGAAAGAAAAGCTTTCCAACTACCCTCCGGGTCTAACTTTGCGCTTGATTCTTGGAAGTCGGGAAGAGAATTTTTTAGATGACTCTTGAGCGCATTGAAATCGGCTTTTTTTTAAATGTATAACTTTCTTCTTTGTTGAAAACTTTTAATTATATTCAAAGAGAACTTTTCTGTAACTACTCTATGGTCACAAATGCCCTGAACAGTATTTACCTTATTACTTGTTGCGGCATATTTCTTGCCAATAAATCAAGAATGTTGTCCCCCCCTGTTAGGCATCGTAGCTATCTGATGTAGGGCATTTGATGAGAACGTGTGCAGCAGGGACTCGCATATATCTTTGTCTTTTCCCCCTGATATGAAACTGCAGATTGAACATACATCAATACATTCAGATTGAACACCTCGATGAGCATGCTCCATCATAGATTTCCTTGGCGTTGTAGAAAATGTTCCTTCATTCTCATATATTCACCTCGTCGGTTTTTTTTTCAAAGCAACAGTTTCGCCCGTATTTCAACGGGCGTCTTTACTTCGAACTAAAGACGCCCGTCGGAATAGGGGTGAAACTGTTGTCCTGAAAAACAACCTAAGAGGTGAACAACCGAGCATTAAGGAACACCTCGAAAAGCACATGGAAAGATGTGATTGGTTAGCAAAAGAGGCGTTCCCAATTAGGAAAGAACTAACGACGGGAACCTTAAGTGTGTTCATAAATAGCAGATGAAGAACCTGAACGTTGTAGGGTAGGAGGCAGAATACATTCGACAAGAAACGTTGGGTAAGTAAGAAAGATTATTAATATTAGGATAATCTACCGGACGGAAAGGTCGAAATATAACAAATATCTGACCACGAAATCAGACAATGACAAGGTTGCATACAAAGAAGCTCAAGCGAAAGTGCGACGAAAATTAACCCAGAAAAAGAACGCTAGCTGGGAAAAGAAATGCAACCACTTAAATACCTACATAGGAGGAACCAGAAATACAGAAAGCTGGAAGTTTTTGAGATCATTGAGGCAGGATAAAAAGAAAGATTTAATTACATCTATTAGTAAAGAGAAATGGGAAATATACTTTTAAAAATTATTGACAGAGGATAGAGAAGAATATAAAAATGAAATCCACCTGCTAACCATAGGAAATGTTACATCGCCTATAGTAATGCAATGCAGTGAAGTTAAACAGGCTTGTAAATCCCTAAAAAATGGAAGAGCTGCTGGCCCTGGAGAAATACCGGGAGAACTGTTAAAATATGGATCAGAGTTACTGTACAATAAATTAACAGAACTCTTTGTTAAATGTCTAAATGGAGAAGAGGTACCAGAAGATTGGAGAATTTCCCATATCTCACCGTTATACAAAAAAGGCAATAAGAACGAGTGCGATAACTATCGTGGAATATCTGTGACTAGTACAATTAGCAGATTATATGGCAAAATAGTAAGAAATATAATTGAGAAAGAGTATGCAGACAAGGAATCCGAAGAACAAGCGGGGTTTAGAGAAGGAAGATCTACTGTAAACCATCTGTTTTGTTTAACACAACTAATAGAGAAAACCTGGGCATACAACAAGGAATTTCACATCTTATATGTTGATCTTAAAAAAGCATATGATACGGTGCCAAAAATGAAACTGTGGGAAGCCTTGGAGAGATCTAACATAAGCTCATACTTAATAATAGCCATAAAAAATTTGTACAAAAATAGTGCAGCCAAGATCAAAATGGGAAACGACTTCTCTCAGGGATTCACAATAAATAAAGGTCTAAGACAGGGCTGCTGTATTTCCCCCACACTTTTTAAAATATATTTAGAACAAGTGCTAAAGAGTTGGAAAAGGAAAGGCAACTCCATGGGAATACCTTTGAAAGAAAGTACCATATACACCTTAAGCTATGCAGACGACCAAGTTATTCTATCACAAGATTATGAAGATTTAGAATATATGACCAGAAAAATAATAGAAGAATACAAAAATTAGGGTCTTGATATCAGTATCGACAAAACAAAATATATGTGTATGGGAGGAATGCAACAGAATCTTATTTTAGAAGGTAGGCAACAAATAGGACACTGTAAAGAGTATAACTATCTAGGGATGCAAATTGCAGAAAGTAAAACAATTGAGGTAGCCATTAGGGATAGATGCAATAAAGGCAAAAAAGCAATAACACTATTAAATAGCTTATTGTGGGACAAAACAATATCCGTTGAAAACAAAAAGATAATTTATAATACCATAGTAAAGAGCATAGTAACCTATAGCTGTGAAATATGGCCACTAACGGAGAAATCAGAAAAACTGTTACTGACGACTGAAATGGACTTCTGGCGAAGAGCAGCCGGCAAATCAAAAAGAGAAAGAGTAAGGAATGAAAGAATTAGAGAAATAATGAATGTCAATGATACCATAATTGATGAGATTATAACGCAGCAGTTGAGGTGGTATGGACACGTAAAACGAATGGGAAATGAAAGACTCCCGAAACAAATGCTGCTGTGGAACCCTGAAGGAAGACGGAGGAGAGGCAGACCGAGGAAAAGTTGGATACAAGGGATAGAGGAAGAAATGAGAGAAAGAGGATTAGATGAAGAACTCTGTAATGATCGTGAGGCATGGAAATTGGGAATCGGAAGACGTAGAACGTCGTAAACCGATATATATATATATATCTACCGGACACAAAATCTTCCTCAATCTCAGCTTACGTCTTCCTTCTCATCATCCCGTCCATAAAACCTTTGCTATTCCTTTCCCGCTTACCTTATACCCTCCTCTCTATCACAGCCTTCACTAACCCTTCGCCCCTTATTACCTCGTCTAATCACATATTCTTTCCTCCCCATAATCTCCTCCAGAAGTTTCCTTTTCTCATCCACCATACCAAGCACTTCCTCTTTTGTATTACTGCCCGTCTACCATCTTCTTTATTCTCCTACAGACTCACATTTCAAACACACGCTGCCCATTCTCATCTTCCTTTCCTGAGTCCACGTTTCTGCATCATAATATTCTACACTCCATATTGAACTTCTCAGCAGCCTCTTCTTCATATCCAAACCAAAGGTCCCATCATTAGCTCCCTCCTATTGGTAAACGTTTCCTTCGCTAACACTATCCTCCTTCTCAGCCCCATTTTCTTCTAAGGTTCTACCCAAGTAATTAAAATGCTCTGCTAGATAGAGTTTGTGCCTCTCAACTTTTATGAGCAGCCTGACATTCTTTGCCGAAGATAATGTCATACACTTTGTATTTATATGTCAAATCTTAATTCCGACTTCCCCACATTGATTCTGATATTCCAATGCATTTACTTAAGCTTGCAATACCGTCGATGATCGACTAAACAACGCCTGATCGTCCGTGAATTTTACCAACTTCATGAGCTGGCTTTTGATTACCATATCTGGCTCTTTTCATGTCTCTCTTATTATATTCTCGGCATAAATATTAAAAAGCAAAGGAGACAACCGGCAGCCTTGCCTTACCCCACAGCCTATAACTGCCCTGATTATCCTTCAGCCATCCTCACCCGTACCCTCAGGCCAGGGCCATATATAAGTTTAAGATGAGAGTTCTAATTATGGATGATTTAAGAAACAATAAATATGCTTCCAATAGAGTTATGAGATTTAAAAGCCATGGGATTTGTTCAATATGCGTTGCAGAAGCAGTCGATAAATGCATTAGCTTCATAAATAGTCTCATAACTTACTTGGCTTAATGGAATGGAGATTAATACTTATGAGTACCACAAATAATCAAGATGGCTGATGCGCAATGTACCAATTGGCAATTTCATCACGTGATAAAAGGTTTACTATGAGAAGAGTGACAAGTTCATTAACTATGGCTGACTATTAATGATGTGCATAATTAATTTACATACAAAAGATAAACATGCATATATTTTATGAGACGGAAAGAGAGTATAACAAATAACCGATGCAATGGAAATGGGGAGGCAAGGCATGACAGGGATAGTTCCTGCAGTCCTTATTTAGTAATCATTTCCGTACATTTATGGATTTCATAACTACCTATTCCATAGCTAAATATTCGTGCAACCGGGTATAAGCCAATCTATTCCTATTAGTCATCGCCTGTATAGTTATTTGCTACGAGAAATATTGAGAAAGAAAATAGTCTTCTTGTATGAGAAAGTGAGATGTGTGAAGTAGTATGCCTTACCGAAAAAGGAAATAGCGTAAGGGAATTGATTTACATTGGCAGTAAAGCAGTGGATAGAAATAATTTTATAGCTATCCAAACCTATGTTATTAGGTGATTACCTTATATATTAATATATGCACCAATCTTTTATCTTCCTGATTTCGACTTCAGAAGAAATAGCTTAACCGTAGCACAAGCATAGTCATCGACAGGGATCCTGACTCGTTTGATTCAATGTCGACGCCTGCATATAGCTTAGTGATCCGCCGCGGCGCGGCGTGCCGCAAGGATGTGAGGCATGAAACCAATTTTTCACGAAAGAATAGCAATACTATCTCGACTCAACCATCGATATTCATATGTATCTATACTGAGTGCTGCCTGTCCGAAAAACAGCCCATCATTTATTTCCAAATTACCGCCAAATTGTTGAAATTTAATGAGTGAAACATGCACTATACTTTTAACCTAGTTCTAGGATAAACTTCATGTTTCCGGTATCTTCTTTACAAAGCCACACGTAAAGACACTTAGGGTAATTTTATTGCTACCAAATGCTTCCACCGGGGTGTGGATGGTGAGTCGACCTCCAGATATAGAAGTTAGCTGCGAGATATGTGAGTTAACTCGTCGAATAAAGAGACTTGGACAAGAAACGGTGGTATCTAGAGGGTGTATGGGCCAACCTTAGGTAAAATAGCTGAAAAATACCACGAAAATTCTTGATGATTTCGTGACTTGGCAAATAGCTGCCGCCAGCCAAAGGGAATCTAAGTAACCCGAGGGAAAGGACAGCAGACCCTTTTCACATTTCAGAAGACGTGATGGAATTCTCTCGAGTAAAATTATCCGGAGGTAAACTAGGCCCATAATCGGATCTACATCTACATCTACAAAATACCCTGCAAGCCACCTTAGGGGTGTGTGGCAGGGGGGTGGCGGATCTTCTGGCGGGGACCTCAATGTAGTATACCAGCAAAGAATGAGAAGAAAATATACAGCAAACCGATCCCCAGGATTGATGACTACTGTTGGCGCAATCAAAACCATAATCAAGTGCAAGCAACATGAATCGCATACTCACCTTTGCCAAAAACAGTCCTGGAAACCTTCTCATTCAATGATTACGCGTCATTGGCTTTGCTACTCAATTCCCTGTTGCTTGGCAGCGCTGAATACAGTCGCTCGCGTACATCTATGGCATCGCCTCGGAATTCCCACGAATTTTGGCGGCGACAGGCTCACAGTTACCGCCACCATTCCTTGCGCAAATCTCTTCGCTGTTCCTGCATCCACATGGTGTTTTACGCAAGCGACCCGGAGCAAGCCATATGCCTCTCGGCTTCCATCTTGAACACAGAGTTTTGGGAAAACGCAGCGAAAACTGCGAGAGAGAGAGAGGGAGATAGATAAAAAATACAAAAAAAAAATAAATACGAAAAACGCGTAGAGAGGAAAAAAATACAAGGATGAGTAGGGAGGTGGCATGAGGGAAGAGACGTGGAGGAGTGTTGCGGGCAGTTGATCGACAGGGAATTGTGGGAAGAGAGATGGGGGGAGGAAAAGAGAGAAAAAAACGAGTAGATAGGCATCCGAGCAGATTGTGATGGAGGGAATACCGAGAATTCGTTTTGGCATTTAAATGGGCCCCCGTGAGGAACGGACGCGATACAATGGTCCCATGCCCCTGCCGCATCATGCGGAGAGAGCCCCAGAGCCATTGATTCTCGTGGATTCATTTATTCGGCCGAGGATCCGCGGGAGATGACGTCTACCCATCCCTCCCTTCGACCGCCATTTCCTCCGGGGCAACATTGGATTCTCAGTACTCCATCGATTTCATTGCCCACGCCGCGCTGGTTTCACTCCTGTTGTAATAAACCTCCATTAAGGATTCGATGAACAGTCTTCAAGCACCGAATTTCATAGTAATGAGCACCGCTAATCCCTCTCTGAAGTATGCCAAGTTGGTATGAGACGTAAAGTAAGTGATTGAGTGTCAAGCTTTTTATCAATCTAGGGTTGTGTCAAAATGTTTCCAATATTTTCCACAAGGGAAGCCATATTGTAACAAAATACTCGGGATGTACTCCAGAGGTGACCATTTTTACAAGGACCAAAATATGAAAAAATAATAATTGTTATGATGACCGTAGGTGATACATGATCCTTAAAGGGTTTAAATTATCTGGGGGAATCATACAAACTGTCTGAAGACCAGTATACAAACTAAACGTCAATAAAAGGTTAGGTAAAGCCCTAAGTAACATAAGCATTACGGAAGAATCGGATTTCAGAAAAGAGACATGAATACCTTTGCCAGGCTGACGGAAGGCTTTGCAATGGTACAGACGGAAGTTAAATTGATACAAAAAAAGGATTGAAAAAATGTGCAGAGAACTCTTCAGTATATCTAAGAAAGTGCTTCATTCCAACTGAATATATATATGAGAAAGTTACAGCCGAGATTCGAATGACGTTTATTTAATCGGTATTGATCTTCAAAGCTAAAAATAGGAAAAATTATATCTTTTACTGTATAATTAAAGCAATTTTTTTACGAGAAGAGTACCATTTACACATTAACAAGTGTGGATAGACAGTGATGCCAGAATAAGTAACACTAGCATGCTCAATAGCTGAATTTGCACCAGGCGTATTAATACTGATTTCCATATGATGTTATGAAATATTATTATTTCCTGTCTAGATACTGATTATACAAAGAAATGCAGGAACAAAATAGATAAGGATTTCAAGCTTCGATGCATTGCAAGATGATCTCAACATATATCATTGCCGTGAAAGCACGCCGAACAAAAGGTATTGAATTCCGCTCCTTAATTTGTTTGCTGCAGCACTCATGATTAAGACCGCTTAGTAATTTTCTACAATATTTTTTATCAACTTTTTAAAACTTGAAGGTAACTAAGAGATCTCACTGCCATTACTCCATTACACCCGACTAGTATAAATAAATGAAAGGTGCAATGAAATAACGGTATCGTTTTGTTCGGCCTGTTTCAAACCGGAAAAATTCAAACCTCCGCGAAAACCGATCGATCTTATTGGTCCGACCAATTGATGCCTCCGATTTGATTCAAGAGGAAGCATCGTCAATGCCGGCCCTGGCTACTAACGGTTGACTCAAAGTAAACTCATCCTGTCTCAATACCGGAAAAAACTGGGTTTGGTGTGCATGTTGAAGGGTCTGCAGTATCCACCGAAACCGTGAGGATTCAGCAATGTGACCGGGCGAAGCGTGCGTGACCCGGCCCTGGCTACGAACCCGGGTACAACCCCTTGAAGAGGTCAACGCACCAATAAACCCCCTTCCAACATCACCCTCCGTACACATCGAGGGTAAAGGGGTTGGGGGTTGAAGAATTGTGGTCAGGGTAGGGGAGGTGGAGGAATAAAGGCCGAAAGGGAAGGGGTGGGGGGTACGATGCACCCGTGGAGGAGATAGCCTTTCAATTGTTATCGGGGAGTGACTGACAGGGCGATCTCCGATCGAAATGAGAAAGTCGGGCCAAGGCCCGATCGTTGGTGGCTTTCCCACGTTCCCCAAGGAGACAGCTCATTGTGTACCCGGACTCAAGTCACCTCCCTCTATCCTTGCCACTTCCCCCCCTTCCCCTACGCTCCAACCTAAACCCCTCAGGCATCTCCTGAGGCCTTCTTCTTGACTACATCAAGCGTCCTATGAGCATGTGAGTATCACATCCTCCATCCCTTTAATCAATTCGTTGGTTGATCGGAATTCCTCAAGCAATATAAAAAACCGTCTTTATTGAAGGAATAATTATAATATACGTCTTCATTTGTGGGATATTGAGACCTGGAGGTTCCTTCTTTCGACATTTCCTAATTCACATACGTCGTTTAAATCTACAGAATGAACAGAAAGTCTTTACAATCATCGAAACACTGGTAGACCTTACGAAACATCCCTTTACAAACCTAGGTGCTCGTCGCTGCACGCGTTCTAATTCCGGTATCAAGCCTGCTTCATAAATATCTGATGCTCTTGGGGCGTATTCTAGGTGGGGCCCAAGTTGGGAAGAATAACAGCACCCCTTAATTTTTATCGTCGCACTTCCTATGTATTCTTCTAATAAATCTTATCTCCGTTTAGCTTGACCGCATCCATTCTGAATATGTATACTCCATGATAGATCCTGAGCATTAATTGATACGCCTAAATATTTCACGGCTTATGGTTCACTATTTCCGTTTTTTTTTGTTCTGTTAGATCATAATACTGTATTTTTCTTTCCCCAAATATAAACTTCCACACACTTTTTGGATTTATTTCCAACAACCATTTTAGCAACTTTTTATTCTGAAGCTATAACCTCTGATTATCAAATTGATTTCAAAATCTCTCTGTACACAACCGCGTCGTCTGCAAAAAGCCTTAGGTTTACTACGAACTACGATATTGATGTCGTTAATGCATAGAAGAAAGAGGAGTGGGCCTAAGACACTTCCTTGGAGACATCCGATTCGACAATTGGACATTACTTCATCAATAACGACCCGTTTTTCGCGACTTCATAAGAATTAATTAATCCAGCTAATTATAATATTTTTCTATCCCATTGGAGTCTAACTTCACCAGCAGTTTACTATGAGGCATCTTGTAATGTGCTTTTGTAAATCAAGGAGTATCAAGTCAACTTTTACATTATTTTCAATTTTCCAGATTAAAACTTCGTGAACTAAGAGAGCCTATTTAAGTTAGAGTAACTACGACCATTGGTGCATTAGCATAAATCAAATGCTTGTCAGGAGGCGAAGCCTCACAAGCATGCGCTACACTCTAGGCATGCTGACAATGTTAGAAAGACCATAAGTATTTATGTATTTTGTAGCTACATAAATGGACAGAGATTCAAGAATAATGCTGAAAATATGCACGGCGCGCTGTTAGTTCTAGGTAGTAGGTAGACTTCATATTGTAGCATCTATAAACATTAGACTTCCCAAAATACGGCTGTGGATGGATACTTAAACGCGAACCATTCTCTATGAGCTAAGTCATATTCTCGACAGTTTGGCTGGCGCACATAATGGAATGCAATGCTTCCTCGCTTTCTATCTGAACTATAACTCTCTTTGGGTCATCGTTTGGGAGGAGAGGCTCTCTCAGATCCGCACCTGGAAATTATAACAACCCCGTCATAACTGACGTGTTTCGGGAGTCACCTCCACGCACGCAGCCTCCAATTTTTCACGGTTCTAACTTGGACACCCGAGGCCCTGTTTATATCCAGGAGGCCGCGTTCAAGGAATCCCGTTCACTTGAGTGATTAATACCCCCATCTTCCTCTCCTCTATTTTACATATAGTCTTTTTTTATACTATTATTCCATTCTTAAAATCGTTGGGTATTGATCGGTCAAGCCATATTACTTTACAGTATATAAACAACGGGGAAAAGGCCGTGGCGGTGATCGCTAGTTGCTGCGATATAGGATAACAGGTGTTCAAAAGCAAATGATAATCGGTAGCCTATAAACTGTAGAGACAATTGTGCCATGGGTAAACATCATAATGAGTGGGGAATATGAATTAAATGCATTACGTCTTCCGGGATCCACTGGACCGCGGTTATTTGAGATTCTCGCCAAACATTTTGCTTCATTAGCATCATCAACACTAGCATCAACATGGAGAATAGATGACAGGGAAAAATTAACCTCTATGAAATAACAACTTAAATGGACTTATAAACCTAATTTATGAAGAGCTAAACTCTTGTCAGAATCGAATGTTATTTTTTTCCTTACGCGATACTTCTAGGCTAAGACCTTACTTTTCTATCCCTGCCATGATTGAGGAACCCAACGTTCTATATTTTACGCAAAATTGAGTAAATATTGATTACTAAAACAAGCACCAAATCATTTTAGTGATTAAAACGTGAATTATAAGGCAAATTGTAAGCTTCATTTTTAAAAGGTTAAATTAGTTGAAAGTAGAGAAGCAGGAATCGTGGGTGCAGAATAAAAAACGAAATAGCCCCTTGAGTGAACACAAATGCAAGCACAATGTCTTTCTACCAAGTCATATTTATTGTTTCAAAAAATCAGAAAGGGAAGTTATTAATAGAAAGACGAGGTAAAATAAACCATCTCGCATAGATGAAAAAAACAAATTATCCAGATTAAACAGAAGAAATTTTACCTCAAATATGGTTGTGACACTAACAAGAGGCCTGTGTTAGAAGAGATCTAAGATAAATATCCTGCATGATTAACCAAAGAATTTTATCTAAATGTAACAAACGCTTGTGATATCCAAGGTGGAAGATTATGTACGAACGTTTGGGGATAGGAGATGACCTCCCATCCTGGGAGGATGACCATGTCTTGGGGAGGTCAGACCCGAATCACGGGGTGCCCAAACCAGCCGGATACCCTCGTCTTTCCATCCCACCATGGGGTGACGGCTCGGAATAGCCTCTCAACCCCCTCCCGCCCATACCCCCGAAATGCCATCGGTCGACAGGGTGGTGAGGCCGGGTCAGCCAGACCTGGCGGCGACGGGGGGACTCGGGCAGACAGTTTGCCGCCGGCTTCCCCCCCCCCCTCCCCACCACCCCCTTCAGCTCCTTTCAACCCCCTGGGCCCAGCCGGGCAGGGCTTATGACGTTGCCACATCGCAGCATCGCCTTGTTTACTCAATGCCCAGCTTACTCCAAGGTCCACCTTGAGATTTTGTGTCCATGTGGAGGTCCTTCCGCTGCCGTAACGCCTAGGTTGCCAACTCTAGCACCCCACCAATGAGTTAGGAAGGCGTTTCAGTCTACCCATAAGTTCAGTTTAAGGGAAGGATATATATGTATACATGCATTCATACGCATCACGCTATTCCCTTTCGTGGTGGGCAAAATCAAAGTAGGAACTATTTATCGCTGTTGAACCTAGAAAACTCTCTCATTCAATAATTTCCTCCGGATGGCCCTATCCTCTTTCGCATCTATTACACTCATGCATTGCTTCAAACACGTTCTGCTATTCTTAAGACTCCTAATAATCTTCCTCTCTTGCGTCTCATTCACAACATTCAGGCATGACATTCTCGATCAACCTCTTCCTATCACACCATTCGCTCCATTTCATATATCTGTTTCGTTATTCGACTCTCATCCATTATCTCAACATGGCCAAACTAACGAAGCACACTTATTTTATGCATGTCTATTACTGAAGCACCTAATCCGCATTCACTCATGACACACTCATGAAGTTCCGTTATAGGTAATGAAACACATGTTTATTCGAGCAATTTTCGCCTCCAAACAAACTAAGAAATATTTATATGCATTCTGTTCACGAAAGGATAGACTATGACCCACTTTCAGCTTTTCGTTGATAATCGTTTCAACTAAATGATTGTAGAGAAATGAACCTGAAGATTATGGAGCCGTAACTCTAATAATTACTCAGATAAATTCATTTTTTTTAAACAGTTGGTTTCATAAAATTGGCAGATCTTCATTGGATTTTAACTAATTCTTAAATCAATTCCTAATCCGATGGGTCTCCAGTACTTCATTTATATTGCAGGTGCATGATTTTAAGAAGTGAATATAATGTATATTATCAGTTAACTCCAATATTAATCCTTTGCTTTCATACCTATGGACTGAGGGGATGCTTATGGATTCCATTACTACTTAAATTCATTTTTTAAACTCTTTGCCCTAAAAAACACCATTAATGGCAGAGAAAGGTTCGAAAACGGGGAGAAGCTTTCATTTCAAGACGAGCACCCGTCCTTCTTACGGGGAAGGAAACATTGTGTACGGTTTTTAGCGTTACCCGAGAAACACCATGAGGTTTTGCAATAGAGAAATTTAACCAAGTATTAAAACATATAACATTAGAAAAACACAATTAGCAGTTTACAGATTTGTAAACATGGTATAGCAAACGTTTGCTATACCATGTAACTATACCATATCTATACATTTCAAAGTAAAAATATTTAATTGAACTATTGCATAGAATTAATTTAATAGATGTTTCAGTTTTTTTTAGAGTATGTTAACAACAGCTTTGTTTACAAAATAGGTGATTGCTGAAACGAAACACTGCCATCTTAGTAATAGAGTTAGCCGCTAGTTGGCGCACGTAGCACGCATTCAAAATGAATGCTATTCTGCACACCCTTTTTTACAACTAATTTTGATGAAAGTTTTAGTTTCAAATAATAATATAGTAGTCTGATTTAAAAAGGGAAATAATTATTCTATCAGAAAAACTAAAAAAAAACTAATGTTTGTTGGGCTTTTAGGGGTTACAAATTGGTTACAATTTTGAAACGCCAATAATCCTATATCACTCCTTAGCACGCTAGTTTCATGATAAATTACAGCTCAAACGGTTTCAAGTTTGAGATAACAAAATATCTACTCATCCCATAATTTTTAATCGTGAGGAAGTAACGAAAGACGTCCTATTCCTAGCTCTTCCCAATTAACTTTCCAATCAATACTTAGTTCATCTGCATCTACACCATGACGAGTCACCTCAAGTGTGCATGGATGATGCAATTATTCCCAACTGGAGGTGAAACTAAAAATCTTTTAGAACGCAAATAGAACATTCATTACCTACATTTGGTATAGTTGCAATCTTAAAAATCAAAGCGCAATTTAGCTTTGGAAGAAGCTAAGCATAGAAAATTCGAAAAATTTTCATTTCCCATCATTTAGTTCAATCTTTACGATGATAATCCATTCCGGAAACATATACCTCCATAATTTATCATTTCTATTAGGTTTTAATGAACAGCGTAACTGGCTAAGATGAAACTCCAGAGTCTAACTCTTTATACCAAGAGAAGTTATTCACAAAAAATCTGTAATTTTAGCAGACAGATGGCTCCAATAAAGGTCATATAAAATAAAGCATGGATTAAGCATGTATCATGACATTTATACTGTCATATACTGCCTACTTTTTCGCCAGACCACATAAAGAGTTGTAAAAAATCTGCTCCATTACGAACATTATTTAACACAGACACATAATCCGAGTTAATACGAGTTTACATGGGCACACGAGCTCAGGGGGGCTGTGTTTGCCGAGGATCAAGAGGCTGTAATATAAAACTGGAATTCGTATCTGTAGAGCCGCAAACATGTTTTGACATTTTTGAACTTTTTCAAGCAACCAACAAGGATACAAATTGGAATTTAAAGACTCCCAGAAGATGCCCTATTATTTTCTGATTAGACACCTAAAGGGTAGTGCTGCTCTCCTGTTGTCACAACAATGGTACAAAAGGACTCCGGGAGTGAAATGAGTTTTTTTTTTCAATCGTCGCATCCTCTATCCTACATATACACCCAGAAATTCACCTACATCTTGACTTGGAGGTCAAGGGGAACACCCAGTATTCCCCCTGTCACCTCATAATTCCCCATTCCCCAATGGACCGCCTACTTCCCCATTCTTTGGGAAAGAGGATCTCGACGACCCCACACATGCACACGCAAGGCCAATCTCTCACGCCGAAGAACCCCTAGCACATAAGCTCCCTTTGTCCGCCAAACTCCCGTTGCTGCATTCAAAATTCCCTCTGTCCCTTTTGGTCGGCCCTGCTTAATCTCTACCTGCCCAAGAGACCTTCCCATCTTCCTTCCTGAACCCTTTCACAACCTCTTCTCATTCCTCGCCAATCCTCGCATTTCCTCAACGCTATCTCCAGGGATGTCCCATTCTCTCCAAGTCACGATAACTCTTGTAACTAACTACAGTATGCATGCTTCGAGCAAACAGAAAGTGTTACACAGCTGATGGAAGGACTAGGATGGGAGCCGTTAGAGGCTCGGAGGCTACACTCAAAGCTTAGATTACTTGAAAATTTCAGATCAAGCGAGTTTCAGTACGATACGGAGAATACTATTTTGACCCTGTGCTATATCTCTAGAACTGATAGGTATTATTAGGTGGTGTATCAGTTAAGGTTCCCTTTAAATGGAGGTAAATAAGTAAAAATCCTCTAGATATTTACAATTACAGGTTCGTATCTACCAGTGTTCTTTTTTTCTTTCTTCATCTCAGAATACGCCCTATCCTTCTTCATCCCGTCCATAAAACCTAGTAACTTTTAAAACTGTAGGTCCTAGTCTCTATGCACTACTTCATTCTTCGGCTTGGCATACGCCCTACCTCTCTTCATCTCATCCACAGCGCCTATTCTCTTTCTTCCCTTTCCCCGCTTACCCAACATCCTCACGTCCATGACAGACTCCAGTAACCATAAACCTACTTTGTCTCTTCTTAATCTCATCCAGAAGTTTCCTTTCCTCCCCCACTATACCAAGCACTTCCTCGCTTGCCTTCCTTACCGTCCACTTCACCTTCTCCATCCTCCCCACACCTCGCTACATCTCGAACGCCTGCAGCAACACACCCACATCTCATACGCCAGCAGGGAACGCCTTGATTTCTGGGAAGACGCGATCACCCATTCGAGCAAGCGTCAGGAAAAACCTAAACTGTAATGCTCCGAGGAGTGAGCCCTACTTTTAGAGATTTTTCCTTTTTTTTAAGTCCTTGAGAGGCAGAGGCGGATCCAGGGTGGGGGGGGGGGGCCAAGGGGACAATTGCAGTTCTTGCCAGATTGCGTGCGCCGTGTCGCTGGCGGAAATCTGAATAGACGAAGTGCGATTAATTATTAAGCCAATCAAAATGGAGAAGGGAGAATAATTATTTTGATAATTAAGCAAGTATGAATGTAATTTGATTTCAAATTCATATAAAAAGTTTGAAAACGTCACAGGGATGTGGAAATCCTTATTTTTGTTCCCTTGCTCTTCACTTGTTCATTGCGTTTCCGGGTAGGGCAGCACAGATTACGGCAGTGTCGTATGAATGGGCGTAGGGTTGTTACTTTGGTCAAACATTATTTGTCTGCACGGGATATTATGCGACGAAATAACTGATCTGTCTCACAAGGAACAAAGTACCTTAATTGTACGGTATCTGTACAAAGAAACTATAAGAGAAGATTTCATTACATTCATTCATGCATTGTACAATTGTGCAGCAGATATGAATGATGTGGGATTGACAGAAAAGAAGGAAACAAAACTTACTGGGAAGACTCTTGGTAAAATAGTAGTTTTAGAAAATGTGAAAGAACTGGGTTTAGATTTGAGTCCCCGTGTAAAAATTGGTGCAGATGGAGCATCTGTTATGACATCGGAATAAGTCGGTAGTGTTACAGAGATCCAAAGAGAGGCGGTCAATGCAAAACGGCTACCATGCTACAACCATGCCTTGAATAATTCTCTTTCCAAGTCAACCAGAATCCAAACCATCAAAATGCTGTTGGAAAAATAAAGGAAGTTATTTATTATTTCAATTAATCATTCAAAAGAAACGCCATTATGAATACATACTTAGGAGGTCAGCTTGTTCGTCTTTGTGAGATTCGCTGAGTGGAAAGACACGATGCTGTAATTTTATTTTACTTTGCCTTACCGGAAATAACAGATGCCTTCACAGAAATAAATGAATGGAAGGAGTCTTAATCGGCTAAAAAAGCTGCAATGCACATCAACTCAGTAACTAACACAGAGTTTATTTTTCCATGTGTTTATTTGATTGATATTTTGAAAAGAACCCTTCCTCTCAGTAAGTTACTGCAAATGCCAGCCGTGGACACAAACAAGGCTTCTAATGCTGTAAAAGATAATTTTACATCTTTGAAGGAAAGTAGAATAAACTGCGATGAGTCCTTTACAGAGATATATTTTGAGGCCAAAACCACTGCTTAATAGGTGGGTGTGCAGCTAGTAATGCCAAGAATTGTGCTACAGAGAAAGCCATGAGGCTGACTCGATTTTAGACTACTACAGAAGATCTATGTACAATCCACTTATGGAAAATGTTATAGTTGATCTTCAGACACGGTTTTCCCAAGATACCTCAATGTATTTTGATCTAAATATATTGTTGCCTGTATTTATTCTGAACACCAACAGCACAGCTAAGTACCAATGAAAAAGGAAATGCCAAAGAGAGGCTACAGAAAGTTTTTAGAAACTTCAAACATCTTCTACCTGTTCAATATGAAGCTATAATCGATGGGGAAATAAATATTTGGAAAACAAAGTGGTTGAGAGAGAAAGAGGAAGGAAAGAAAATTCCAGTTACTTTAAGTGATGTGTTTGAAGAGCTGTGATGAAGATATACTTCCCTTTGTAAGAAATTTATTGCAAATTCTCAACACACTGCCAATCAGTGTTTCAAGTGCTGAAAGGTCATTCAGCAGCCTTAATATTGTCATGTCATGGTTGAGGTTGAGGAAAGATTAAATGGATTATGTCGTTTATTTATCCACAGAAATATTGAGGTAAAAGTAGACAAGGTGCTTGAACCTTACGCTGTTGAAGGAAAAAGAAGATTACAGTTACAAGTAATTATTTAGAGCTTATGTAGTTCGTAAAAAAGTTGTAATTAAATTTCTAAATACTAAGTATTTTGTGTTTTTACTTTCCTAGTCTTTCATGCGCTTGGGTATTATTATTATCGTTATAGGGTAGGTTTATTTCTTGTGTCAGAACCTTTGTTTTCAGTGCTTATTAACCACATAGTATTCCCATAATCTTGTTATTTTGTGTTTCAGTTAGTATCACAAATCATTTAACTCAACTTTCAAAAATTCAAACTACTCAAAACCTTTTTAAGTGGTCCAGAGTAGCGTAAAACAGTGTCGTAGTTTTGTCATTTAAATACAAGTGAGAATAAGATCTTCAAGAAAGAAATAAAAATGGCTCTTTACTAAGCTTCAAAAATTTTAGCTGCACAAGTCATAAGACAATAGTCAAATAATATAAGAACTTAAAATGTGAAAATATGTTGAAAATCGGAAAATGTGCGTGCAAATTCGCCATTTTGTTTTTCATAATTTTTACAATTTTTCGGGGGAAACCCCCCCCCATCTTTTTTACCCCCCATCCCCCGGTAATATGGCATATTAGCAGATATTGCCCCCCCCCCTCCCGATATATGGTTCTGGATCCGTCACTGTTGAGAGGGCATATCTTAAATTACACTTCTTCCGTCGGATTTTTACACGAAGGTCCACACCTACACTAAATAAATGCAGCAGTACCCCGGGCATTGGATGCATTATAAATCGTGATGGCGCATGGTGATAAATTACAGAGTTGTGTTCGCGTATGGATTGGCACATTTGAACAACCAGTAATGGAAGATCGTTGCGAGAAATCGATGACATCCAGCCCATTGAGGAAGTGTTATTTTAATTAAAACTTCCCGTGCTCCGTCTGGCTCGCGAATCCTCTCGAGAAAAGTATCCACATCGAGGAAGGATGACGGAAACGAGACTCGAAGGCTGCTTGTATAAAGCAAGTGGCAGGGAAAACATCATTCGGAAAACAAAGAAATCTGCCCATCATTCACAGTGAGAGAGGAGCGCAAACATATGGTAAGAAAGCAGCGGAGATTATTTGCCTTCGTCCAGTGTTTTCTTTTCACCTCCTCTCCGTCTCCTCGTTTCCTCTATCTCATCCTCCTCACCCGACAAGCGACACTAGGAGGATGTTAGTCATCGGGGATGCCTTCGGAAGACATGACTATACCCAGCCAATAAAGAGGTATCATCATCCAAGCTTACATTTCATTTTGCGATTTACACCGAGTAGGCAATGCAAACAAATGTGCATTTCATATTTCATTGGCCACATCTAATTTCTAATTAATGAGATTGTAAAGGACTGGTTGAAAGGTATGGTACCTTCTCTTTACGTTGCTCTCAACGGCAAGTAAATTTCCTAAAGTATATTATTAACAAGTCAAAAGTAGGTGTAAATTAGGCCTCGGATTTTATCATCTTATTTCTTGTTGGAAGCCGATGATAAGATCATCAGGAACCCCGAAAAAGCGGTAGACGTAAATCAAATGAAAATAAGTGAGCTAAGATTTTCTAAAATGATTAATAACATAGTTCTAATTTCGCAACAGGGTAGTTCAGAAATGAATATTAAATTATCTTTGACCTCATTTTCACGATGACTACTAAGTTTTGCTGAGAATATATATATCCCAATTACCCCAAACCTAAGAAGTCGAATAAAGTTGAAATCCGTTCCTGCCAAGTGAATTCTTTGAGCATCACGTGCTACAGTTTGAAGGAATGGTATTAGTGATTATGTAGCAATATTTCTGACTTGACATGATTATATGCAAGTTATACTGAGCATATGTGTAGCGGGCGCATCACTTACCAGTGAAAATTGGTTAGAGCTCTTTATCCCAACTATGGATATAGCAAGTTAATCACCTAATTAATCTGATGAGGATAAAAATGCATGACAATGTAAATCTTCCTCCAGTTGTTTTAATGCTTGTTTCAATATAAACACTTCCTCAACACTCATTTCATTATCAGCCACATCCAGGTTTAAAAGTGTTAATTACTATTTTCATGGTGTAAGTTTAGTAGTGACTTCCCAAAGTTACAAATTGAGTCACCTAGATGTATTCATGAGTTTTAGCCTTTACTAATTTAAGAAATATTCGAATTCGATTCAAAACAGTTTGCATTGGAAATATTCAGACTTTTGAGTGTGGTTCAAACAAGGGCGCATTGTGATTTTTTGCAAGCAATGGTCTGTGGTGCACTTAAAACGTTTTTACTAATACTTTTGCGTATATTATGTATTGCAATATTAATCATTTAGTCAATTATTTCATTTGAATGCTAAGTATTATCTTTCATTCAATACGGTTTATAATTTCAAAACTTCTTTCGAAATAGATATTACAATCCAAAAGTTTTATCCAGTGAAAAGAGAGAAAACCATGGTATGCTTATATCGACCCCAAATTAGAAAGGAGTGATGAAGTCTTGGAAACATTATACGACCCCCGATGGTGACGAAATAAAGTAGTCTCCAACCTCGCTACACTTCATGGCAAGCGAGGGACTCCCTATGTAGTATATACCTACTTCATCCACACATTCTTTTAAGGTGATCTAATTCTCCGTCTGTTTTCGATTGGTAACTCTATGAAACCATTCTTACTCAAAGAAATGTACAAAAGACCGCAACAAAAATATGTTGAATACCCCATTACTACACAGCGCAACAAAGATTACGTGAGAGGGCACTCGAATCAGTAATCATATTAGCTATTTTTCCGCTCCTATACAAGATCCAGTTCAAGAGAGCATAAGGCCGTTGATGAGCACAATGGTTCCTTTCGCAGTAGTCCTGGCCGCCGCACCGCTAACTAAGCACGAACTGAGAATACTCCGGGGAGAAACTGACAGCGGAACAACGAAACAGCTTGGTCACCGGAGAGAGTAATAGTACGCCTTCGAGGGCAACCCGTCCACTTCAACACCATCGGCCCTATTGCAGCAAGCCGCAAACCTTCTGTCGATTGTACGGGCGGGGGTGGCTGCGTTTCTGAAGGACCATCCGGAAGGCTGAAGGGGAGGGGAGAAAGCGAGGATTTGAATCGGTGGTGTGAGATGAAAGGGCTATTACAATGCAACAGAGGGATAAAGGTGGGAGTGCAAGGAACTGGGGGAGGGGGGGTGGGGGTTAGGATGAAGACCGAAGGCTAGTGGGGTGAGGTGGAAGGCAAAGGAGGAGGAGAACAGTTTTGTGTTGCTACTGAAAAGAGGATGACTAAGTTTCTTTCACGAGACGAGGCTATCTCTCTCGCGTCCGTGCTTTAGGCAGAGGAGGAGGTGAAGCGCAGAAGGAAGGAAGCCTTTGAGGGTCAAGGTGGGTGGAGGGAGAAGGAAGAAAATAAGCGTGGACGAAAAAAAAATTATATGCTGCTCGCCGAGCCCAACACGAAGAACAAAAAACATTTTGAGGATATAGTTGGAAAGAGGAGGAGCGGATAAGGGGGTTGAGATAGGTGGTGTTGAAGAAATCAAAAAGAAGGAAGTGTGGAGTGGGAGGAAGACGAAAAGGAGCAGGGGGAAAAGGTGTGTAATTTGAAGGGAGGGGACATGCGTGACAGACGGACGGGGTAAAAAGTTAACGAGAGAGAGAGCAGAGGGGTGGAGATGGGAGAATGGCTGTAGGTAAGAGGGCAGGAGTGCTTATCCTTGATACTGATGTGGATAGTCATGCGGGTTAAAGCGATTTGATCGGCTCACACACACACACACACACAGACACATATTATAAAAAAACTTATCCTTCACACTAAAACGAGGCGAAATAAAAATCTCGGACGCGCCCTTAAACGCGTAAGCATCCGCGTCAAAAACCACTGAGTTCCAGGCTTGCCACCCGTCCGACTTTTTTATATAAAAGGTGGTTTTTTGGGGGAGGAGACAAGTTGTCCTATTACGCACGGCCAATCACCAGCAAGGGGTATGAGGGGAGCAGTTTAAGGGGAAGGAACATCCCAAAAAGTCCATCTCATGGCCAGGATAGAAAGAAAAATACTGCTTAGCCGGCACGGCTCTGTCCCAGGGACAGGTTATTTGTTCCGGATAAACCTCCGGCCACGCCCTTGAGTTACCATTTCAGTGTGTTTTTCGTCGTCAAAGTTGCCTAATGCATGAATCTTGCCACCTGTGAAATGGGAAGTAAATTTGGGTGATGTTATACACGGCAAAGGATAAGAATTACGAAATTGCTTAAAAGTACTCCTTGGGTTTAGGACGCCTTCCAGATAAATTTAAGGTATTCCTAAAAAAAGGAGAAGAAAACAATTTCACTTGACATAGCTAGATTTTGTGTGTATGTAGGTATTTTAGATGGTCTGGTAAATCATTTAGCTAGCCTTAAAAGTAATACGGCACTCACCTATTTATCGCGCTATTATTAGCTGTCTACGAAATTCTTTCCGTATTTTTTTCAGTTTTCTTGAGGATCCTTTCCTTGTGTACTGGATTATACTCCTGATACAAGTCACGTAAAGCATGTTTAACCACCACATGCTGAAAAAAGAGAGCAAAATATACACGCATTCAGTTACATCCATTATTTTAAGATTAGGCTTAATGGCGATAATCAAGGGGTATCATCTCGGCGAATTAAGTATTCTGCGCAAGATACGGAACAGATTTGCTAAGCATATGGAAAAATAAGTTAGGGATATTTGCCAAAAACTAAATGTAACGATTTGCAAAATAATGAAGCAGATGTCTTACGTGTTGCTGAGCTCCTCTTTCGGAATCCCAATCAATCTGCTTTCTGCATATACAATGTTTATAATGAAAGCGTACAAGAAATCATGCTATCATAAGAACTTGTATGGCATACCCGCAAATAGTGAAAGACAAATGTCAACAAGTAAGAAATACACTTAGCGATATTTTTATTTAGTCATAAATGAGACCATACTGGAATTTTATTTTTCAATTTAAGCAGTAGTAAGATTGACGAAGTCAATAGTGTAATGTTAAGGACCTAAAAGGACGTTTTATATAATTTGGATTCTCATCAGTATTTACATATATAATGCTACTACACTTCACTTATTTGTTTCATGCCGTACGCATATGGAAAATAAGTTAGGGATATTTGCCAAAAACTAAATGTAACGATTTGCAAAATAATGAAGCAGATGTCTTACGTGTTGCTGAGCTCCTCTTTCGGAATCCCAATCAATCTGCTTTCTGCATCCGTACGCTGATAAAGCCTTCAGAACCGAAGGTTTTCTTAATGATTTTCACGGCCATAACCTGGTAAAATAAGTATAGCTATGAAAACTTTTATCTCCACTCATGTAAATAGGAGATCTTCAGCCAAAGAAAACAGCCTATTTTGAATATACAATACAAACAATAAAGGAATCTTAACTAAACCCTATCGATATCTATTTCAAAAGCTACGAAATCGACTTCGAAGGTCATATCGATGATAAGAAAGCATCGGTTTCCTTTTCGATTTGCACACCATTCCGTGGCTAATAGGAAGTTTCATGTGGGGGGCAGGGAGACTGAAAGTCGTAGAGGGTGAGCCACTCTTTGTCAGCAATGGTCAGTCAAGTCGAGGTAAAGGGGTATGATGACGTCTGCATTGACAGGAAGTAGGCGTTGCGGGGGTGTGTAGGGGGAAAACAACGGGGAGGTAACCGTGGGGAGCAAACACAGATGGCGCGGTGCCTCGTGGCTGCCTTTACCTCCCCCACGAAAGAAAGGGTGGTTTTTGTAGGAGAAGAGGGAGGGATTGAGAAGGGGCCCCTCCCTCCTTTTGCACCATTCAACCTCTGACCTCCCCCTCCAACCAATTCCCCGCCATAATATCCCCTTAATATAATACACGCTTCCTCCCCAATGCCCCCTCCACCCGTCTAACGCAAAGCATTGAAAGGTTCTTCCTTTCATTTCCCGTGCTTTGGTCGCTCAATTCCTTTCCCGTTCCCCCGTAGCCACTTTTTTATCTGGGCTCACGCGACCCCCGTTCCTTTCCGCCAACGACACCGCCATCTATCGATCCACAATGAGATTATTGCTCGTGTTTACCTTTTCGCGCTCTCGAGCCCGCGTAGAGGCGTCCCACAGGGACAACACCAAGGGCCACTTGTTTTTCTCGTCGCATTCCGCCGCGATCGCCGCGCAATTGAACGAGCGCTCCGAGGGAAACCATCGAAGCACTGTTGGAAGTGCGAATGGGGTGGATTCGACACGTTAGAGGAGTGAATGGGATAAGTCGCTCATCCCCAGGATAACATGCTAATACATATAATCTGCATAAATGGGAGTTGTGGGTTTGAATTAATTAAATCTAACATCTCCCATTTAAATCCTCTATTTGAATGAATCCTCAGGATAACATATATACTAATATTAAATATAATCTTCATAAATGAGAATTGTGGGTTTGAATTCTTAGAATCAAACATGTGCCGTTAAAATCCACTATTTGAGTAGCTGAGCAACAGCGAGATGTCTAAATGAGTATGATAAATTGTTGTAATAACAAAGTTGGAACGCAGTGTTTACATCAATTGATCATCAGGTGTACCAACAGAAAAAGATGATATTTCGGGATTTGAGAAGGATGATATGACCAAAAAATATTATTCATAGTTAATTTATGGCTTCACTTAGAGAAATCTTAAACTGCAAAATTTTCCTAATCCCAACATATGTTACTCTACAAATGATTATTAAGCGACATATTGAGCTTCAACATCTCCAAGTAGCTAAAGTTGCATTTTTAATTGCTAGATTACAAGTGAATAAATATTGTGAATGGAAGCAGCCTAAAACACAACCTTGAGAGAAGGAGAGGGATAATGATAAAACAGGGTAGACATTAAGTATAATAGAATTAAAGGTGGAGAAGCAAAAGATTATTGATTCAATTGAATTAAGTAGTTCATTACGGGGAAGAGAGGGAGATGTTTATTCATATAGAACCAAACAGTCATCGTGATCCAGTCTAAATATTCATCATAATAATTTCAAAAGTTATTCACCTACGAAGTGAGGACGTCTAAGGGTGAAATAAAGGAACATGCGAGCCACACACACTCGACCGCGAATTTCTTTCCTGCATTTTTCCAGGTATTAATCTGCTGAGAACAGTTTTTCCCCTGTTCCAACGGGCGTTTTCAGGTCAAAGTTATCTAATCAAAGTCGAAAGACTTCCGTTGGGTCACAGAAAAAACAGTCACAGGGTGTAAGCAGATACAACGAACGTGGTGAATACCTGGAAAAACGCAAAGTCCTCGCATCAACGCCGCGGTAACCTACGATTTAACACCAGTTGGCTGATTTCCCTGTGAAATTACGACTTGTCTGGCCTTTAGGAGCATACATTTTGCAAAGTCAGGATATAAAGGCTCATTTATCTACTTATTAAAAAACAAGTAGGGAAGGAATTAGGTAGGCAGATCTTGCAAAATCACAATTGATATGTTTATCTAGGGTTTTAAAAGGGTATTGACCAATATACAAACCCTGAAACCCACTGGTCAATAGCGAAGTGCACCACAAATTGAGCACCACGCCTCTCTCTTTGGACGGACTTGAGCGTATTTTGAAAAGAGCGGACTTTGAAAATTGAGTGGACTCATAAGTAAGATTTATAGATGTATATTCATGGCTAATGACGTGGAAATTGTATGGACAAAACTCTGTTCTATCCTCACAATACCATCATTTCCATGAGGTTTCACAACATTTGGATTATAAAGTGTTCCTATGTATCAAAATATTTCTAAGCAGATTGTCCAAGCGTTTACCTAAATTTTTAAGTATGTTTTCATTCATAATTCTATAGATATTATGTGCGTATGTGTTTATGCATTTAAAAAACGACGAATACATTATTACTGAGCGAATGCGACGAACGAACAAAACAAGTCGAGAGATATTCAATGGTTACCAATAATGTCACCTGGCGATCCTCATAAAGGTAGGCTTGACTCTAATTCAAATCATTACTTTAAACATGAGCCGTTGGGAGCAAAGGTAGAGTCAGTTTTTTGCCACAGTTTACTTAGGTGCGCAGAAGCATTCATCTGAGTTCATTCTGTTTCGAGCGTGAGTAATTTTAGTGCACTTTCAGTGTAATTTCACAAGAAAGCAGCACTTAAAGTTTAACTTTTTCATTAATTCATTTTGAGCCCGATTTTTTTAAAATTGGCAATTTTGACTTACACAATTGTTGCATCCAACGGCTCATATTTATCAATCAAGCCCTTCACAGCGTTCACATGATAGCTAACGACAAATAATTCCCTCTTTCTTACAACATATTTACTGGATCCCTATGATCATTGATCGCAAAAGTACATCACGTCAATTATTACTGAAAATGACTTTACCGTAAAATGACAATGATTGAAATACAATGATGTATGAGATTTAATATATAACCATGCTTGTATCAAATTTTCCCATGGCAAATTCTCTTTTTTAAAAGAAGGAAAAAAACTTTACCTAGGCGTAAACTGAAGTCACAAGGATGGGATGCAGCAAGGACACAGAACGAATAAGATATGGTATGTCTACATGGGACATTTTTGACATTTGGATTTGGCATGCAGATTGCCCTAGGCCGTTACGCGGTCCTGTCCAGTCCAGATTCTATGACCTGGATCAGGTCCGTAAATACTATAGTGCTTTTTTTTGCTTTGTAAGCTCCACGAGCCCCCAACATAAGGTGGTTGTAGTCCGGTTCCCTTGCGGACAACGGGCGGCCTACAAAGAGGTTGCACCTGAATCCGACTATTTTTTCGCTAACCTGCTAGCTCCCAGTAGGGGTCATTACGTCCCGGCAAGACCGGATCCTCCAGGGCATCGCATTCTATAACGCAACCGGATAGCGGGGCAACTGCGCCGTTTGACTTTTTTTAACGATGGCAGTTGAATAATACCACTGGCATAAAAATCGGCCAGCGCACCAGCCACCTATCATCGGGCGTGAATAATGCGCCTTGCAACCTTTGTGTGCACCAGACTGACTTCCCATCCCTCCCTTTGCAAATCCTCCGTTGTAATTCGCAGATCTGGTCGCAGATCATGGAGTGGCGAGTGAACGTTTTCACCCTAGGTATTGCTTAGTCCACCGGTTTCCATTTAAAACTCCAGTATTTTCATAAGGTTGGGTTTCAAATCCAAATCATTTATTAATAATCTGATTTAATAATCCACATTAAAATATACAAATAAAATTGAAAACACAAGGCACAGAAACATGAGGGCTAAATAAAATCTTCAATTTATACAAAAAACGGATTGTGGAATATTTGTGTAGTGAGTTAAAGCCGTAATGGTTTCCTTCAATGTCATTTCTCAGTGGCTACCTTTTTAAATGGGTAAAGCAATATTTCCATGACGAAAACCACGGATTAGAATCCCTGCGCTTCAATTAATTTAGAGCCAAACGTTACGATGAATCACAATCGAATTCTTTTTATGGAGTAATTTGTCCCCAAGTACCAATGGACTACGTTGACCAAATGTAAATCAATCGCCTTTTACGCCATTTCTGTTTACAGCATTCCTTTTTGTGGACTGAGGCCCCCTCAGATAATTAAAAACTCAGATAATACGGATTGCTTAAGTGCGAGAATAAATTGCGACTAAAATTATATTTTTCGATTATTTGCCGTACTTCATTTTTTGATATGGTTGGGATCAAAGTTTTCAGTAAAACACCATTCATTTGGAGATAAAAATGATTGCCGAATCCTGACGCTCTTATGCATGAGCTAAACTGGCTTGTTACAGCCACATCATTAGGATCAGCACCTCAGGTAATACGTAACTTTGGAAAATCGGGACTCGTATATGCGAGACTCTGTAGTGTCCTGTGACCGATACGGGCATTGACGTAGCCAGGGGGTCCCAAGGGATCCGGACCCTCTCATGTATTTTGAAATTATTTTAATAAAGGGCTCTAAAGGAAAAAGGCTATACGTATTTGTTTCTTTATGGATTATCGTTGATTTAACTTATTCTTCATTCTGAGCCACTCTTTCAATTAATGCGTTAGAAATTTTCAAAATATAAATCGTGGGCACTGTATTGTTTTAGAAATTAGCACAGCAAGATTCTTTTAAAATCAGCTTTCCTGAGTTTAAAACATTTTTACCTCCCCCCAAGCTCATACTCAACTGGGAACCCCCCGAAACGAAATCCTGCCTGCGTCACTGGCCACGAGAGCATTATATTCATCCATTATTTTGCTAATAAGGCAGTACTAGGAACCGAAAATTTTCGAACAATCACTTCTATGCCGGCAAAATGACGTCAAAGATAATTGCAAAGGAATGAATCTCAATACTTTAAAAACATTTTAAAAGACTGGTAGGTTGGCGAGATGAATCGAACGAGATACAGCGGCACATCTTCGCCCGCTAGCCCAATATATACAGCCGTTTCATTTCATATGCGGGAGAACTTATTCCTGGAATAATTTTCAACACATTCAACATCCACTCTTTTCAGCACTGATTTGATTATTTTTTTATACGATTTAATTATATCAGCCAAAAATCTCAATTTTTTTATAGTGCCATAAAAGGCACTGGTAAATTTTCTCCGTTAGTTGCACCACCACAGAGTACTTAATTACTCCATGGTTACACGCTTGCTCTCCTCACCTCTTTGAAATACCGTTTCACGGCAAAGTTGGGTAAAGTTAGTTTAAGAAAAATCCACGTTTTGCACACCCAGTCTAATCATTGTGAGTTAAACTCAAAAATCAAAAGTTATGGAGAGTAAGTACCTATATGTTAAGAACTGACGGTAATGAAAATGAATATATGGTATGAGGGATCTTACGAAATCTGGAATATGTAAGAGTTATAAGTCTATGCAGACCATGAAATGCCAGTCACAACATGTCGAACGCAAATGACGACCATGAATATATGGTCAACGAGGGACTGCTTTCCACCATCAACGGTTCATCTTTGTCACGAGCGAGATATTAAGGAAGACAACGGTCAAAGGATTTTGGTTCGGAGAGGGAGCGCATTTTTGGTCATGGATCTTGTACCATACTACTACCTATGCCACTGGAAGAATTAGATATTAATTGAAAATCCATGAATAGAACTATAGTCATCTGTAATGATGAACGGTAGGTAGATCTGTCAATCATAAAAATTCTGCGGTGATATTTCAATTTTAAAATCTGATTATGATATTTAAACTATGGACTTTCATTCACCACATGTCAGATACGAAATGCTGGTCACGAAACGTCAAACGCAAAATATTGGTCATAAATATCTTATCAAAGCTGGAATGCTACACCAATTTAACGGTTAACCTTCTTCAAAAGTGACAGGGAAAGGAAAAGAGAGATTAAAAGATTCAGGAGCAAGGAAGATGCAGCACCTTGTTGGTCATGGTAAGTACATTTTAGTACCTACCTATGAATTACAGCAAGTATTACGCTAAGAACTGTCAGCAATCGAGTGAATTATATAAAAGAGTTATGAAGCCTTGGTTATATACGGTACGGTACGGTATATCGTTTACGAAATACCTATGGGAAATTAACGGTGAAATATTGGTCACGGCATATCGAACACGTGACCTTGGCAACGAAAATGCAAATGAAAAATGTTGATCATGGTTATCTGATTATTGAAGGGATTTGAAAAGACCAGTAGTAAATGTTTTTTTGTAATATAGGGTACTAGTTTTGTTATCCATCAATATTTTCAGTTAGTTGTTCAGTGTTAGTGTATAAATATATATATTCACAGCCCTATTGATTTTGCCTAACTACCAAATTCTAAAATTTGTATTTTTACGTATATTCTTCATGTTGACTTGAATATATTACCTATCTAAGATGGATGAAGAAACCTGTAAACCTTTCTTTCGTTTATTTTTCAACGTAAAAAGTGAAGCTTGATTAAAAACTTGCCAATCTTTATGATATCTAAAGTAGTATTTGCAATGCTTGTATTGTATTTTGTTTTTGTCATAATGTTCGACTGTGATGTGATGAGTTACATACTCTGTAATTGTTCTTAAATAGCTTTCTACAGAACAATAACATATGTTATTATTATTAACCAGCAAACTTCCATCCTCATCAGAAGTTGGGAAAGGAAGGAAGAGAGCGATCAAAGGATTTGGGAGCAGTGGGGTGAGGGAGGAGGCATGAGTTGATAAAAGATCGTGGATGAGAAGTGTGACAGAAGGAGAGAGAGAAGGGTGAGAGAGTGTTTGGAGCATTCACTAGGAAAAAAGATTGGGAAGGGGGCGTGGGGGAGGACGGTGTAGGGCATGAGAGGTGGTGTCGGCAAAGGGGGAATGAGTGAGTGAAGTGGGAATGCGAGGGGGTCGGCGGGGGATCAAGCGGGAATACCTGGCTGTGTGGTCCAATGAGGGTGGCAGTGAGCCATCAAACACCCACATCCGAATCGTGAGAGTTGAGAAAAATAAATAAATATAAAAAAAGCACACCACTTTTCAAAAGCAAGTCTCTCCCTCTCTCTCCTTACTCAAATCTTTTCCTTCCCTCTCCCCTCCTATCCCCCCGGCAAGTCTCGCAGTCTCCCCGTCAACCCCTCGCTGCTGCCCGCCAGTTAAAGGGAAGGAGACCAAAAAGAACGACCAACCCACCCCCTTGCGCGCCAAAATCGAAATAACATTCCTTACAATATAAGTCCCCACTCGACCATTCTCGCTGCCCCTTCCACACCATCCCTTCTCTTTTTCAAAAGAGGGGAAGGAAAAGAAGCGGGGGGGAGGGGGTTGGCTGGAGACTTTTCATCCCCGCCCCCTTCCGTCCCGGGCACCAAAGCTTTCCACCCTCTCAACCTACCCGCCTATTCTCCACCCACGCCACTTCCCCTATTCTCAAAATCTCTCTTTTTTAATATACACACCAGTCCAAATACCACCTCTCCCTCTCCTTCCCCGGTCTCACTTCTAAAAAAAAAATATTCTTTCGCGACGGCGTCCGACCTCTCTTCTTCTTCCAAAAATCCCCTCGTAGAAATAAAACGCGGATACTCAGCTTAATGGATTTCACTTCCCTTACGGCCCTCGTGCGGCCCTAAAGCCAATAAGGGGTATTGCCACGTCTCTCACTGGTGTTTCCGAAAAGGTTTTATATTTTCGAGTAGTTTCTTTTTCTCCAGACTTTTCTCGGTCGTGGATTTACATTTCCAAAAGATGGAATTTGAAAAAGAAACTTCCCAAAGTATGAGGGAAGCAGTTAAAAAAAGTCAGCCAGTTATATAACCCATATTCCCCGACTTTAATAATAGCTGGTTGCTCAGTTGGCTATTAGGGAAGGTGACCGACAGCTGAGATCATTTGCTTCACATAGTCGGTGGGTAGGTCAATAAGGGTATGATTATAAGGTAAATGAAGGTAGGGTGGAGCCCAGCTTCGGCATTAGGGTACACTTAACGAAAGAGAATAATACCCAGTTTCCTTATCTCTAGTTAAATATTTTTTAGAGGATAAAAACAGAAGTTAATAGGTTCTCCCACCGATGATACTCATGTCAGGCAACTGAGGGTCTGATGCAGTGTACAAAAGCCAAACTCTCAGTTAATACCCAGTTAACATATACGCTACGTCATGTTCCGGTTAACGTTACCCAGACATTACAAAACTGCACCTTAGGGGTCCACAGCTAAACCACCGTAAGCGTTCTCCACATAGCACTCGATTGAGGATCGGGATTCACGTGAAAAATTTCCACCAATACCGGGATTTGAATCCGAATCCTCAGGATGGGAAACCAATACACTAGCAGCCACACCAAATCAATATCCCAACTGGAGGAATCAACATACTACTCTGCGAGCCGCCACGTGAGTGTGTGGCAGGGTGTGTTAGGACACAAGCCGTGTAAAGGAGAATGTTACAGGCATAACGCAACGACTAAGAGTGTAGAGCACAATGCGAAGGACATTTGACGGGTACACAATGTATGCTTTTAAGATTGGGATTTAGAATCGCAAGACACCTAACGACTATTTATTCGATAACTAAATATGCATCGCAATGATGTCTCCAAGAAGAACTCCATTTTCAGGTACAAGATAACCTAGGTATTCAATCTTTTCAAAAAGGAAGGGACATACCTATTGACAGTTCATTTCTAGATTATTTTCAACCATCAATTTGAATAATTTTCTGAGGATAAGCAAATGATATTCAATCGTTTCAGAAGCTACTAAGATGTCATCCATATAAATTACAACATCGCCAGATCGAATCAATTCTTTGAAAATCCCGTTTACGTATTTTAATAAAAACTACTGGTCCTGTTTTGATACGAAATGGCATAAATTGATACTCAAATTTTCCGAAACTCAAATAAATGAGGTGAACTTAATAGAACCCTTAGCTATTCTAATATGGTGAAACCCATCTTTCACATCAATCAAGCTGAAATATTTTTTTTTCCTTTCAATACATCATTGTGATCTTCAATCAAAGGTAAAGGTTAGTTGTATTTTTCAGTAATTTTGTTCAATGATCTATAATCTACACACATACAGGTTTGGCCATTCTTTCGTTTTGTCAGTAAAATTGAAGAACAGTATTCTGATTCACTAGGTCTTATAATATCACGTTTCAATAGATCAACAGTTATTGCTTTTACTTCTTGTTTTTCCACAAACGATAATCTCCGAGGTTTGAAATAGAATGGTTGATGAGATTTCAATTTTATTTCGAGTTCGGTTTGAATTTCCGGTTAGTCAGGTCTTTCAGGTTTTAAGTAGAATGATTTATAAATGTCTTTCAATTCGAGTTATTTTTCTTAAGGGATGTTGTCAATTATAGTCATATCGTCTGTTGTCGTTTCAACAGTTGGAATATCTGAAGTCAAAATTTTTAACGTATCATTGGAAAAGTTGCCGTCCGTAAATCTATTAATTTTCAATTCAAAAGCTTCAAGAAAATCTCTACCCAAAACAACAGGTGAGTCCATAGTTGTATTAGGTACAATGTATAACAATATAGGTCTGTCTGCATTTCAAAAAACACATTTGACTTCTATTATGCATAAAACTTTCAATTTTGATTCATTGATACCTTGGTATTTCAAAGAAGATTCCTCTACTGGTTTTTCTAATGATAAGTTAACAAATCTTTCTTTGATAAAGCTTATTGGACAACCAGTGTCAAGTAATGAAATTAATTTTGGGGTACAAATATTATCTTCGTCAAGAAACTCGAATTCTACAGAGTGATAATAATTCTCTACAGGAAGATTGTTCGTAATATTTAAAATTTGAGAATTAGACTTATTTTGAGGACACTCTTTGATTTTGTGATGTAAGTTGTGAACAATTGAAACAGACAATGCCTTCATGTTTTGGCTTTTTGCACTCAAAAGACATGTGTCCAGGAGTCCCACAATTATAGCAACTCGTGACTATTTTATTTGAGTCCAAACGGTTATTTTCATCTTTCTGTTTTTGTGACGAATTTTCATATCTTTCTTTGGTATTATTGAATCCGAATTTGAAATCCGAGTCTTTAGAACGATCCATTGGAAACGTTCTATTGTTGATAGAAATTTTATCAAAAGCGTATAATAATGATTCAGTTGTTTCAAATCGCTGCATTTGAGCTTGATCTCTCAAATGTTTATCTGGAATTCCATCAATCACAAAATCAATAAGTTCATCGTCATCTATTGGGACTTTATTTACCAAAATAATTTTATCGTGTGAGCATTCGCTAAAGTTTTCCTTTCTCAGCCAAACGCGTTGTTAAAATTTTCTACGAAGTTCGATTTTGTTAGGCCTATGGAAAAACATTTTTCTTAAGGCATCAAGTAAATTGTCTCCACTAAATTGAATGTATTCTAGTTTAGAATGGAACTATTTCAAAGCTTTTCCTTACAATATTCGGCCTATTCAATTTTTTTTGTTATTATCGGAAAGGTTATAATTCGAAGTCAAATATTTAACCTGACGCTTCCAATTTTAAAAACCATTCGAGTTTCCATCGAAATCGCTTATTAGATTACTTAATGACTCGACGATCTTCAAATATTGTTCTTCGCAGTTGCGCCCTCTGGTGTCAAGTTGGTTGAAGTTGGCAGCTCTTTCTCCCTCAGCAGATCTTTTTGCGTATATGAAAGATGATTCTTTGATTTAAGTGGGCTGATAAATCTCATTTCGGAATTTAGCCTTCGCAACGTGCCCCGGAATATTACCAAAGAATTCCGTAAAAACCAAATTTCCACTATTTTTATAAAAAAACATAACCACTTGATGATAAAGTTACTCCACTTAAATTAACAAATGACTCTTCATCTACAGAATACAGAAATTGCAAGTTTCCAGCTGTCACGGCAAAGCCGTGACTGGGTTAGAGGAAAACGTCTGAAACACGCTTCATAACCCCGGTATAGAGCCACCTTAAACATTATCATCCCATCGTTCAGTAAATACACGAGTTAATTACTGAGTCGTGAAGATAAAATGGGGTAAACTTTGCATTAAACTGATGGAGGCAGGCGAAGCTTTTTCTTGCTTCATTTCACCACGCGCAGACTTTTCAGAGGATATTATCGTTTATAAAAAATTACCAAATAAAATACCATTACGAAACAGTCATTACCAGTCTTGAGCATGAAGGAATTTTTTGGTATTTCTCATAACTATGATAGTGCACTCAAGTTAATTATATGAGCACACATTATTTAAAGTCGTTATAACCTCAAAGACCGAAAATAATATGTGTTAGGCACTGTAAACCTGCATAATATAAGAGCTTTACTATATCCCCCGAAACTCCCCACTGAGCAATAGCTAATTTAAGGTGGTTCCACCGTAAAATGACTTAAATGTCATTTTATTAACATTCTGTCTACTTGTAGAAAACGTTGTCCTCTATCTGATATGAACAACAAAATAATACCTTTCCACGCTATTTTATTCTATAATTGAACTTGAAATTACACGGTGTTCAATGGGGGAATGAGAGAAACACGGGGAAAATAGTATTTTTCCATAAAATATAAATGCCATTTCCGTGGAAAACAGTCTCTAAGAAGGAAATAATCCAGAGAAATTGAATAAAAATAAAATACAGGCATCTTACCACCTTATTTTTCTAATTATTAAAGAATTAATGCCATAATTGAAGTCAAATGCGGTAATTCGTAGGAAATGGCGCTGCAGTCGGCTACTATGTCTGGAAAAAAGTGCTCATTTAAAATACATTCGTGGAATAATCTGCATATTTTGTACATTACTTTTGGGTTTCTATAGGTAACGCATTGCATCAGTGAAAACAGGATTTTTTGGACAAAATAACAAAAATGTGGAATTTAGTATTTGTTTTGACTCACACAGTCGCGGCGGAACCTCCTTAAGGTAGTCGTCACGTTTTTTAAAGGTCTGTAAAAATGACTGAAAGCTTTGAGGCTCAGGTTGCAAGACGAGAGAGCATCATTATTATTAACGGTTCCAGTTGGGATTAAAACGGAAAATTTTGAGCTCGAAGCCTGATTCTTCACCGATTTTGTCCGGATAATAAGCACCCATGAGGAAGGTGATGTAAGAACATCGGAAACCATGGTGCAGGTTTGTATTAATGCGGATTTTGCAGATCCGTGCACATAGGTAACCATCACGGCGAAATGAGAGGAGTGAATGGAGGCATAGATTTTTTAAAAGCGGAAATGGAGAAATCTAGTTGCACCAAAGAATACGCACTACCTTATGGGAGCTGAGTTAATTTCTTGGTCCTGCCGTAAGATACACAATTACCAATTTTCAGTTTCCATCCTTATGAGTACTAAGGTGCAGTATCAATCAATTTTAAAGACCATTTAAAATAAAACAAAGTTGGTAAATTTCCACACAGTATATTATCAACCACAAAATACAACACCGACCAAGGTTTCGGCACGTAATGCCATTCTTAATGCCTTGAGAATGGCATTACGTGCCGAAACCTTGGTCGGTGTTGTATTTTGTGGTTGATAATATACTGTGTGGAAATTTACCAACTTTGTTTTATTTACAATGGACATAAAGTACTTCCACAATGTTAAGCCTGATACGCTTTTAAATTTTCAAGAGTATGATCCATGGCTTTTCTTTGAAAACATTTATCCTTAGAATGAAATGTATAGAATGATAATTCGAATAGCATTGCACCGTCGTGTGGCTGCGTCCCAATATATTCGCTCACATAATGCCTTTATCCCACACAATAAGTTCGTCTATCCTTTTTCAAAGTGCTATTAAAAACGTTTTCACGCATAAACATTCTTCTCTTGTCCGATCCAAAAACACCATTCTGTCCCTCCGCCTCCAAATCCCCTTCAGCATCCCACTGGAACTTAACCCCAGCACTTGAGCAATATTCATTTATAGCAAGGCACACTTCCCGTTAACTTCACATATGTGTAGATATGTATTATCTATCATCTCTCCTCTGTCTCTCTCCCTGCAGATTCCCTTCCCCGCACACACAGTACAAACATATACTATTAAATATTATATATATATATTATTATATAGTATATTCTACCACCGACGATGACGGCTTGACCGTCAAAACGTCCAAGTTTTCTTTTGTAAGTGTCTTTTTTGCGTGTTTCTGTGTATGTCAAGTGTATCGCTAATTTATTTATGCATGTGCATCGTCGCCGAGTGCGACTTTCTATCAGGAGATTATATATATGTATGTGTGTGTGTTTGTGTGTATATTCCTTTAACCCACCCCAACTCACTTTTTTATCCCATCCTATCTCTTTCCCCCCACACTCCCACATGAATCCCCCTCATACACCCCCCCTTTCCCTCTAAACCCGCCTCTATAGAGGAAGGGCCTTCAGTCCTCACAACAATGGAGACTTGAATATCGAACCGGGATGACTCAGCAATCGAAATGCAAAGAAAACAGATGTTCCTGAGGCCTCCTCTCTACCACCACCACCATAACCACCCTATCTCCTGCCTCCCTTCCCTCCCCCACCCCCTCAAACTCGTCTCCCACCCCCGCCCACCCCTTCCCCTATATACTCCCCTATTCAGCCATACTCACACCCCTGTCTGCTCCCATCCCCCTCTTTCCCCCTACCCCCAATAGTTCCATGAAACCACCCATCCCCTTCCTACCCGACAATGTAGAGGCATAGAAAGAGAGATGGAACTCCGAGTCTCCCCCCTTCAATCTGCCGAAACGCAAACCAACACCGCCAAGTCCCACGCCGACACACAAAAGCATACCCTCGGATATGGAGGAGATAATTAATCCTTTTTTTTCCTCTCTCCTCCTCTCCCTCCTTTTCCTCATCCCTCCTTCCTCCCCTACCACCCTTTCAGGGAAAGATCTTCAATCATATCAGTCCTTTGCTGTGGGGACGTTATTGATTTCGGCACCGCCGCCGTCCGCAAGGCCCCGCTTTTAAAATAACGCGCATGTTTAATCAAGCTGTCAAACCTCTACGTATCATCTCTTCCTCCCCAGCCCCTTCATGCCATTATGATATTGTTTTCTTTTTCAGACGAGCTTTGGGACTCTCCCTCTCTCTGCTCTCTTTTGATTTCCTCTTCTCCGTGGATCTATTCTGCGATTCCTTTATCTTTCTTCGGAGTAACCGGGTGATGTGTGAGCGATTTGGTGGAATTGTTTTGCTCCAACGAAAGACTAATCAACTGATTTCCTTTTGAATGTATCCCTTGGTTTATAGTGGCGGCAGAATTAATTAGAGATGGAAACATTCGTAAGATATTTGTTCTCGATATTTCCTAAGGTTGAGTTTTGATAAATATGCAGACATTCTTTTCGTTGGTATAAATTCCAGTTCTTTACCATTTCATTTATGTGTACGTAAACTCAGGGTCTTTCAAAATAATATTACAATTTAAGACTACCAGCCTTGTTGCTAGCGTATATTAGGCAAGATGAGCTTCAGCAAAATATTATTCCAAAATTGGTATTTTCAAGAAGGGAAAACAAAAAAAATCCTCGGAGTGTGAGGTGGCCCAGGGAAAGGAACTGACCCGCCTGTGTGAACTGACCCTGAATGTGTGAATTTCACACGCCTGTGGTTTAGTCCGGGGTGAGCTCTACTATCACCTATCAAAAACCAACCTTCGGGCTGAATCACTGAATGATGATTTCCAAGAATGTCTTCCTGAAACAAGCACTAATGTTATTACTCCAGAGTAAATTAATAATAAATACGTAATAGGATAAACTCTCAGCATAGCATTCATGAGTAATTAAGTAATTAATAAATGAGCAGAATAATTCTTGAAAAATGGATTCAAAAAGGTGGTGGTGATAAAGGATCGATTCAGATGTTACAGGATTCGGGGATTAGAAATAAACCACAGATACAATATTCATAGGTTCCACAACATCAGATAACTTTCGATTTCGTAGGCTTAAAAACCATTTAACACTTCAAACTCCGCACTTTTGGTCAAAATTGCAAAAGCACATAAAATAAAACGTTCATTCTTAAGGATTTGATAAATACAGTACCACGAAAGTCCTTCAATTCAGACTCAGATAACTCTTTCCCGTTAAAAGGACTGAAATTCCTTCAAATGAAATGGTGTCGAAAAAAAAAAAAAGCAAAATGCAGATTGACCATTCGCAGAACAAAATAAAAAAATAACCGCATAAAAAACAAAGTTATTATTTTCGCCCTTTACTTCCATATGTATTACGTCACGTTTTAATGTCTCATATTCTCAGTGCATTTTATTATATTTTTTTCATTGATTTATGGTATCTTTGCCATTAAATATTGTATTATCACAATGCTAATAAATTTAATTTGTGAAAGGAAATCATTATATCTTCACTGATATGTCAAATTATTCAGACATGCGACAACCATTAGATAGAAACATTAGTAATTCGATATGACATTTATATTCATTGTTGAACATTCAATAACGATAATCACAGTTGTTGGCTCACCACGGTCCATCTCCCACAATGTCCAACGGCTAAGTGCTAGCTTTGATCGCCGTCATTAATGAATAATTAGCGAGTAAAATATTGATGGTGAAAACAAAATTTCTAAAAATGTAAGTGAAAACGGCTATGAAAAAAAGAAGAAAAATAATTTCCCCAGCAGGGAATGGAACACCACACTTTCCGCTCCACAGTCCACTACCTTACCCCTGGGCTCCCGGTTTCTTACAAGAATAGGCAGATAACTGGCCTTAAATGCTCTTTCATTTTCATACAAATACATTTTAATATAATTAAGTCAGTGTGTATTTATGTGTGTGTGTGTGGGTTTGTTAAAACTAATCGCTGCTCACAATGAGTCTATGGACCAAATTTCAGATCGATTGGATGAGGGGAAATGGGTTTGTACGTACACAGACAAGCAGACAGACAGTGTGAGCTAATTTTAAGGGAGCAAAAATACATTGTAAGCTGTCCCGTTTTCTAATTTATTGGGAACAATTTTTCCGTAGAAGTCTTCACTTCATATTTCAAAGTCAATAGATAACGATATTAGCGATACTACCTATCTCATTTTGATGAGGAGAAGACCAAAACACTGCACTACATTAATAAATTAGAAAAAACCCGAAGATGATGTTCTTGAATTGAAGCAAAACTGAACTGACGGATGAGTAGACCAAAGACCACTGATGCTTTGCCAAATTTAATGTGCTCGTAAAGATTTACTTTCTAGTTGAATATTATGTCTAGGTTGTGGTGAAAACAGAAGGAAGAGATAAGAGTAGATGAAGAAAATATGTACGTATGAGGTAGAGGTTTGCGTTTCTATGGAAAGGCCACCATAGCTTAATTTGATACGATTTACGGAAATAAGTGTATATTAAAGAGATACAGAAACGAGGGGACAAATCACCTGATAGAATATTTTGCTGTTCCACGAACAGTAATATGTTGCATCCATTTAGAATAGCACAATCAACAATGAAATACACAAAAATAGAAGGGAGCCTAGTACGCTGCCCTGTAGTGCCCCAGAAGACACAGAAATCTCGAGGAATTGTCATCAGTTAATATCCACATAATATAGGAGATAGACGTGTATTACGGGTAATAGATAAGGGATTTCAACGTATAATGAAGCAATGATGATGAATTTAAATCACATCGAGTGATGGCGATATTCAAAGTCAGCATTAAATCCATGCAACGTACACAGGCATTAGTAACTATATCTATTTTAATTCATCTAGACGCAAGAGGAAAATCAACCTCTCGTTGCAAATGCTCGCGGTTCCATTTTCCCAAGTCATAAGTGCATTTTAACCAGCTCTTTTTACAATGTGGCAATGAGCAACACAAAAATCAAACAGAAATCCAAGCAATGTGTATTGTGTGGTGGGAACGGAGAGGGCATTGAGAAGAGTAACTGCGACAGGTAGGTAAATCAAAGAGGATGCGTGAATTGCGACTCGAGTTGGAAATCGGGATCTTGTGGAGTCGAGCTAAATGAAATGGAGTGATGACGAGGTGGAATTGAATGGAGTAAAAATTAAATTATTCCCTTTTGGATGAAGACAATGGAGAATGCGAAGCTTCCTCCCGACGACAATCCACGCCTCCTCAGATTCAACCTGCGCTTATATATGGTAGGTATATTATCCGCACGACGACTGGGCAGAATGGGAAGACAAAAAAATAAACGAATTAAACAACTTTCGAAATGGAAAGAATAAAAGTTTTACACTTTATCGCGATTAAAAAGGCATTATATTTTTTATTCAATTACGCGCTCACAATCGAACCATGTGCGTCATTCTCCTCGCACGAATGGAGGGGAACCCCGCTTACTTATTATTTTTTAAAAGCGCTCCTTTCTTTCTTTATCTCTCCACTGTGAAAGTTATATATAAAAGTAATTATATCACGCGCCATTCTGCTCAGACTCGGCCATTGTTGCGGCATGAAATCGCGCGCCATTATCGCTCTTCCATTGTCTCCATCCGCTTTTTCTTCAACTCGCGCTGAATGGGGAAGTCGAATGGCGTACTCTGGTGTTGTTGAGGGCGCCTGTGCGGGTATCCCAAGGAAACCTTAAGCACGTTTTGGATATAAAAACGACCTCAGAAATAGTTTCGCGAAGCTTGGAAAATGTTAGGAGAAAGGGAATTAATGAAAATGTACAGGCTGTGGGGATTCACAGATGTAGCCCCGAGAGGTCATGTCTGTTCATGAGCATGGGCTATTCACAGCTTTGTGCCTCGCTCTACGAAAACGTTTCAGAGGCTTACTGATAAATCAATACATCAATAATATAGTAGATGGAAGTTGGCCTTATAAAACGTTTAAAGAAATCTTAGATTGACATTTCTACAAAGTTTTTCATCTATGGGATCTTATCAAAGCGTTTCCTAAAAATATGGCAATAGGATAACAATATTTTAATACCATGATACCTTACGAATATAAATCAGGCCCACAGCTAACTGAAACAAGTTCTGGAGTAATTTTAAACCCCCACTGGTTCCTTTACGCGGTTTATTTCTTTTACTCGTCCAAGTTCCAAAAACACTGATTTTTGCAAGGAAACCTTAAAAAAGCAATTAAGCCGCGTTTGCTTAAAAAACAATTAAGCAAACGCGGTCGGCAGAAAGCTGTAGAATTTTTTGACTCAAGCATGGTGAACGGCAATCCCATATTCTCAAAGTATATCTTTTTAAAATTAAGCTCTTCAGACATCTAACTAAAGGATATATTTAACAAATTTAATGAGTAATAAAAATAAATCACAAAAACAGAAAATAGTACAGACACTCACTATAAAATTTTAGATACGCCTGAAGTAAAGCACTTACACGATTACAAATGTATTCTTTCAATACATACGCGGCAATAACCGAGTATAAGATAGAAAAAAGAAGAATATATTTGCATTACTCCTACGCTTTCTTCACAGCACTTCATTTATGGTATTACAGTGCGGTCCTCGGCAAGCCCTATCTTCTAATTACAATTCAATTTCATAAATTAGAACATACGACCTAGATTAGCTCCCCCTTAAAGTCTAAATGCCTTCTTCATTCCCTCGTGTTGGACAAAGTCTCTTTTCACTAAAAAAAACTCACCTCTACCACAAGCCTTCAACAGCCCCCTACCACTAAAAATGTTTCCCCTAGATACAATTTTTCGTGCTTCCTTTCAATTCTCCCCAATAGCTTATTTAATTTTCCTTGGTTTCATCTACCATTTCATATTCTCTCCAACCTTCCTTCTTTAGTGTACACTTCTGCTAACGTATCAGAAGCCTATTATTCCCATACTCTTTTCTCAGTTAAATTTCGGAGCCATTCTATGCTTTACTCCACGTTTACGTCTAAACTACTTATTAGTAGTATCGGGCGTATTTTTATGGAATTGATTGATATTGTAATTAAAAACAGTAACTTAGTTTCCACGAAAACAAATTTCCTTGGTGGAATCACAAAGTATCTGTTTTTTTATCCCAATCATAACTACGATTTCACTCAAAGTATCTAATCAATTTCCTGCTCTTTGCACACACATGTTGATGTTGCTATGGTGCTGAGGAGGCACTTAAAGGAAACAAGACATGGTTTAAACGAGGCAACACATGAAAATCCTAAATTCGATTAACGTAATGCCGATAAATAGCCTAAATATAGATAAATAGGATATAATCCTAACGATTAAAAATCGATCTTGTTTTAAATATGGTTATAGGAGCTAAGTTCTCAATTATACCAACTATTATCTGAAATTGACAAATCGATAATCATAAAATAATAAGTAAAATGAAAAAATGCTCACTGATGAAAAATTCTTTTACATGATACAACGAACAATATCGAGGGTGCAACGGTTGGAAGAAAACTATTCAAAGCAATACATCCAGATAAAATAAGAAAACGAGAATTATTAGTAATAAAACAGAGAATCGTCAGTATTTTAAGGAAGAAAAAATATATTTTGGATTCCACGAATAACTAAAAGAAAAGGAAAAATGAGGGATGATGCATTATGGGGGAGAGAGATCGGAGTACTGAGTGAAAAGAGGTTGGATGCGTTTCAGAAATGAGAGCAATCAAAAAGTCGAAACTAAAAACATTGAAAACGTTAATGTTTCTCCTTGGAGCAACATATTAAAAAATGCATCATGTTTATCAACTTTATGTTCAACATCCCCACACACACGGTCATAGTCATGTTTACTCGGAAACGTGGCTATCCTTCATAATCCTGAAGATGGTACTGGCTACCAACATGGAAAAGTAAAATACGAGTGATAATCACTCAATGGAATTCATGTGGAAGCTTTAAATGGCTTAAATTCAATAGTGTTAAAGTTTTGTGAAAACATCTTAAAAATACGTTGTCTCAGGCGTAACTTTATGGAATTTGCTAAGCATATTGAATAAGAAGCAGTAACTTTGTAATTCCACATGTATTTAATGGAAAAGACCTAGGTTTCGACGTAGCACGTCATCATCAGGTACAAATATTTGTACCTGATGACGTGCTTCGTCGAAAGCTAGGTCGTTTCCAATAAATACATGTGGAATTACAAAGTTACTGCTTTTCATTCAATATCTTAAAAATAAGTTAAATATTATTGACGGATGAAGAAAAACTTCAGCTATGACTTAAGGTGGCTCTATACCGGGGTTTGTTTCAGACGTTTCCCTATAACCCAGTAACAGCTTTGTAGAGACAGTTGTAGACTTGTAATTTTTGTCTTCCGTAAATAAAAGTCATTTGTTGATTTAAGTGGAGTAACTTTATCATGAAGTGGTTGTGTTTTTTATAAAAATAGCAAAACTTTGTTTTTACGAAATATTTTGGTAATATTCCGAGGCAAGTTGCGAAGGCTAGATTCCGAAATGAGGATTTTCAGCCCACTTACATCTTTCATCTTTCATTTACGCAAAAGATTAACAACCATTGATGCTGTTTTCGTATTAAGGCTATAGAAATGTTAAACATTCAAGCCTGCATTGACAAAGGAGAAGACCTTTTCCATCCCCACCAAAGGATAATCGTTCCCCACTCCATTTTTGTCAGCGCCGCCTTCAGTTTTCCGTTGGGCTTCTACCGCCCCAGTAGGCGATCACAGCCGGCGACCGTTAAATTGAGGCGGCTTGGAAGTATGGACTCACCTTAAAGAGTCTCTTCCACCAAATTCACCCATGAATTTCTGGGTCCACCCCGTCCTCTCACAACATTTACTCCACTCTCATATATCAGTGTCAGTATTCGACTCTCATCACAAAAATAATAAATATAATTACAAAACAAAAAAACGTTTTTTTTAATATAAGTACTCTTCCGAGTCCGATCAGAACGTCCGATCAACCTCCTCCATGCCATCACACGGGACGATTCTAAATTTCTCTGCTGCTCTATCGGATCACCAAAGAGGTAATAGGATTCCGTCAAGCATCTAAAAATCCCAACAGGGACCCAGAATTCCATCTTAATAAGTCATGGAAATCTCAGTCTCAAATTGGTTGGAAGAAGACATACGGGTCCACCAATCATAACAGACCTAGCCTAAAGGGCAGAGTATATGAACCCGAAAACTTAATTTCAATACTGTCATAAATGCAAGTTTTTCTTTCTCGAAAACAATACACATGCACCACCATAACGCAAACACACGTCATTTCGCTTGCTTCATTTGTGATTGGACCGGTTGGGATGGGGTTTGGCCACCGGTACGGTTACGAGAAGCGAGACTTCGGCGAGGAGATTCAACGGCTTGGACACCCTTCATCAACCGCGGTAAAGACGATGTAAAAGTCTTTCAGCGAAACGTCGGCAGAGATGGAGAACCTAGCCCGGTCGGAAGCCCGAGAAGAATGTACTACATCAACGGTACTTCTCCCATTAACATTGTGCCCCCTTTAACCAGGGGCAACTCAATCTTCTGAAGAGCTAAAAATATAATGACAAGTGGAAAGACAATTCCCGTCGAATTACAATAAAAGAAGGCTGTGGGGGACGGAATGGTTTGTGGTTATATTTTTGGGAAATTGAATGGCATAGGATGAAGACGGTGGGGGGTCGATGAGGTTGCTGAGGACAGTGGGTGGGGATTGAAGGGATTCAGGAGACAGACGACAACAGCGGGGGGGAGACGGAAGAGGGGGTAGGGGCTGTGGACCGGAGGATAAAATCGGAGAACGAAATCCGAGAAACTAAAAATTGACGTGGAAGGAAGAAGGCAGCGTCCCCCTCACGCCACAAAGCTTCAACTCCTCCCTTTCTGCGAGCGCCATTGTGGACGGAGAAAAACCGCGGTGGCGTTGCAATTAAAGACAAATGAGAGACGAAATGGCGATGCGTGCGTTTCTGTTGGGGTTGGAAGAGAAAAATAAGGGGGCTCGGGAGAGGAAAAGAGATTTTCTCAACCCCGAAAATCGCACGCACTTTCAATTTCATATTTTTTCCTTCATATATCTCTCTCTTTCTTCCTCATCTTCCTCCTCTTTCATTTAACTCTCATCGCATACGCCGAACGAGCGTGGAGTCTCACTGAATGTGAGTCTCCGTTTCCAAGAAAGCGAGTCTATTTCTCCTACTCTGCTCCCATCCTCCCCATTTCCCGAATTACTCTTGCCTCAATGCGGAGTCTCCATGGAGAGCTTTTCAATTGATTTTCTTTTTCTTTCACTTTTTTTAAATCTGCCGCTCAATCATCAACACTCCGCCCCACTTCCAATCCACCCCGCACATCGACCCCCCGCTCCTACCTTCAGTTCTCACCCACCCCAACCTCGCCGACAAAACCATCCGAAACAACGGCATCCAGCAAACAAGCACATCTCATCTCACCGCCTTCATAAATGGTATATACCGGCCGCAAAGCCTGGATCGCCTTGTGCCTCTTCCTGGGCGGAGTCCTTTGACTTGCACCGCAATGCACGCGACGGTCCTGTCTGCCGAGATGATGGGGACTCGTATCGTTCCTTTGTTAGCTAGGTACGTTTTTTTAAGCGGCTACTAGAGAACGGTAGCCAGAATAAAGCTTGGTGAGAACAAATTTAATGGACAAAGAGACAAAATTGAGGGAATGCTCAACTCCAGAAAATTGTTTCGCCTGGTTTTTTTAAACTATAATTATAACAGAAACGAAACGTCAGCATCTCATAGTTTTCAGGGAATCAGAATTGTCAAAAAACGTTAAAATCGTCCTTCTTCCGGGCATCTGCCCCGTCGTTGTGTTATTCTGACAACGTTTCTCCTCCAGTCCTGGAGGCGTCTTCAGGTCGAAGATATCTGCGCTGCATTTTGGTCCGAATTTATACTGGAGCTGGTCGCATCTGATTGGCTGTCAATAATGGCGGAAAAACCACTTTTCGCGCCATTTCTCATTTCGTTGCGCACCAAAACCCTCCTCCCTCTAGGTTGTAACCATCATCCCTGTTGAAATGCTTGGGGAATTTGGCAATTTCGATCGCCTCCCGTATCAGCCGTGTGAAGTATCGGCTCTCCCCGTTCAGAACTTTGGTCTCCTCGAAACATACTTATGGAGTGACCAGGCTCCGACCAGGCATGCTCAGCTATTGCTGAGAGGCGGAACTGTTTCTTTTCGGTCGTTTTCTGGTGTTCCCTCACTCTGCAGGAAATTGCTCTCCCTGTTTGCCCAACGTAGGCTTTCCCACATGTACAGTTGATTTTGTACACTCCCTCCTTCATGGTGCTAGGGATCTGCTCTTTCGGGTTAGGCAGGATGTCTCCCACTTTCTTGGTGGTGGAGAACCTGGTCACTATGTTGTATTTATTCAGTATTCTGCCAATAGGTTCCGCTGTTCCTGCGATGTAGGGGATGGTGGCGTAGGCCGATGGTTTCTCCTTATTCTTGGACTCCTGGTCGGATTTCCTCTGGTTACCCCTCTCCAACCTGGCGGTCCTTTTCACGTCCAATCTTGATGAGAAACCACACTTCTCCAGGGCTTCTTTCGGTTTTCGTTTCTCAGTCGGGAGTGAATTATTATCTGCAATGGTGCAGGCTCTATGTAGTAGAGTGTCAATCAATGACACTTTCTGGTCATGATGGTGGTGTGAGCCTGCATTCAGGTATCTAAAATGCAGCGCAGCATGCAGCACAGATATCTTCGCAAAATCAGCGCAAAATGCAGCGCAGATATCTTCGATCTGAAGACGCCTCCAGGACGGGAGGAGAAACGTAGTCAGAAAAACACAAGGACGGGACAGATACCCGGAAGAAGAATAGAATATTCATCTAATCGCCACGGAAAACTCCGAGAGAACGTTAAAATCCTGTAAAATAATTTTTTTATTCATAATCAGCAGCCTTCAATTCAAAGGTTAGTTTGCTGCAGCTCTCCATTTCACTCTCCTCTCTGCCATCCGCTTCATTCCAACATAATTATTTACTTTGACGTCCTTCATGACTTGGTTAACTTATTCAATTCTTGGTCTTCATCTATAGTCCTTCCCATTTATTCCTCACTCCAATATTATTTTGAATATGCTGTTGGGTCGCAAAATGTGTCCAATAAGTTTGTCTCTCATTCTGAGCAGAATGTTCATTATGCTTCTTTTCTCTCCAGCTCTTTGTACGACTTATTCGTTAGTGATTCTCTTCGTCCATTTGATCTTTACCATTCCTCGGTAACACCACATCTCCATTTCTTTCAATTTTCTTTGTGGCTGTTTTTGTCTATGCTTCACTGCCATATGAGAGCATGATCCAAATATATGTTTTAATAAAGTGCTTCCTTACTTCCACGCTTGTCTTACCATCTGTAGACAGACTCTAGGTTTGGTAGACTACCTTCTTTTTCTTCTTTACGTATTGTATGGAACTCTGATTGTGAGAGGTTTCAGGCCTATAAAATTCTCAGCTATTCTCATAAAAGTCTCCAAATACTGAATTATACTCAAACCAGGAGGTAAAATTGAAAATAAATATTATCGACAGCGTTAAGCGAAATTGACAATATGTACTTAGTATGATTCATAATTAAAAGTTTTATGTACCGCACTGTATCTTTCGTCGTCCTTGCGTTAAACCCTCACGCATGGAATTTCGATTAGACAATAATAATAACAATATTTTCCTAAGAATTACGACACCTGGACATTTAAGGTTATCACTGAGAAAACTGAGGCTGGCTTCTGACACTATTATAAACATTGTGTGCACTAAACTGTAATTTCCTCTGAACGAGAAAATAAATAGCTACTGATGGTATTCATAATAAGACGTGATAATTGATTTTATTAGTCCCTTAACAAAGTGTAATTTGAGCATTGATTTCTTGATAAGGAGGAGGGACTGAAATGACTATCGCTGAAATTGGGAACTGCTTAAGTGTCATTCACATCTCATATTTAAAATGATATAATTATCCTTAGTGTGAGGAAATTCCTCAGAACACGTACATGAAAGGAAACCAGAATTTCCTTCCTCTCACCATAGAGTCATGATATAATAGATATGCCAACCTCAAATTACACAATTCCCAGAGACATGTGTAATTCACACATTCGAAATAGGAAGGTCAACTCATTTCACTGGAAAAGCTTAGGTTCTCCCCGGAAAATTGACATTCAGAAAAGTATTTGGTTTTTCGGGTATCAACATTCCGTTTATCACATATTTGTTCGCAATGTTATTCCCTCATGTAATAAGGAAAGGAAACAATGAGCACATTATTTATTCGAATTTCTCTTCAATTATTACCTCTTTTCTCTGGTAATCCAACATGTTCTGTTGAATGTTTTTTTTTTGTATTAATGATTTTTCGTTTGGTTTTCTCGGTCATGTGACAAAATCTCCACCTATAGGGTTACTCTTTGGCATTGAAAAGATATAACATGAGTTATTCCTCCGCCAGCTTTCTAGCTAGGTGAACTGACATGGCATGAATTTTTTTGGGTAATAGTTCATACCTGTAGCCACAAAGAGGGACTTGTAAAGGCAGTATTTGCTCCTCGAGATCAGATGAAGGGTGTATGATATAGTGAGTGTTAGAAAGCAGCCATTATATACTAAACACATTTGAATTACATTTTCGAGTATCAGGAGTGAAGGGAGAAGTTATATTTTTGGAATCCCAGACAGTTTCTTACCAAACAAATAAATACCAAAGAGGAAAAGGGATAAATAATACACCGTTCCCATCACATTTGGTTTATGATCCATATGCGTCTAAAATTGGCAAAAAAATTCCTTTGAAATTCTAACACGGTAATCGCCTGAGGAACGCACCTAAATTCGGGGATTGTGCAACTTTTTTACTACCCACACGATCTCGCAAGCAACAAAATCTCGCTATTTTAGAGACCACCCCTTCAGCCCAAGATCTGCACTCCTTGTTGACCTTCTGGGTATTGGAATGCCAAACTTGGAGAGGAGAGGTCAGAAAAACTGTCGTTAAATTGCAATCCTTACTCGGATCGTGGGTTTTTCGTAAGCAACCAGTTCCACTTTATGGCGAACGAAGAAAAAATATCTCGCAAGCACACACGCACCAATTCGAGTATAAAGCGTTCACAATGTTCACGAGACATCTTTTTCATGAGAGTCACATCGACCTAAAGGGATTATGCAAATGTAATCGGCCGGCGGAAGGCCGGGAAGATGGTAAGGATGGAGGCTTGTACTTCCTCTGCTCCTTCTCCTCTGAGATATCTCGAAGGAGATAGAGGCGTGCCGGAGGGGGATGGGGTGGAGAGATGGATAAAGAGGCGAGCTGGAATTCGAAGGAAAGAAGACGGTGGTACACATATCTTAAGCCACCACATGCTACACCTCAGGTTTGGGACGGCTATGTTTGAAAGCAAAAGGGGATCGTATTATGATGGTGGGCAATGTAATAGCTTCCCGGGTAAGTACAGTGTTCCAACCTCGGCAGTGGTGTATATTTCCCAACGAACTTCCAATCCCAGCAAAGTTACCTCAAGAAAAGCACTTCAAGAGCAGTATAACGTCCGTTGGAAGTCAATGGGTACCAGAAATTTTCTGACACTGAAGTGGAAAAATCTTCTGCACAGGTGTGAACATGATACAATGGACCTATTTTCATTCTCCGAATAGGTAATTGCAATAAATACTGATAAGTATTCATATATTCGGAAAATAGAAAGAGTAAAAACAAGAGTGTTACCAGATCAGAGCAATTATCTAAAAATTTAACAAACCTTTTTGTTAACTAAACAAGCTCTTGGTCCAACGACATTGACCATTAAATTATCAATAATTTAAGTACCAACTAATTTAGGTATATCATAATGGTAATGGCATACTGAGAAGTGCCTACACGAGAGACATTAACATGAAGGCTCCTCAGGTGTAACTTCAAAAAATGAGCATTCAATGCTTATCATTCCCAAGCTTTTGTTTTGACGGAAACATTTAGGATGAGAGTTCTGTGGAGATCCTTGAAAAGTTAGGACCGACGCGACGGTCAGGAGCACACCAGACATTAGAGTAAACACACAGCATACATTTAGCATCTTGCATATTTCTGCTGAAGATAATGCATCAATGACACCTCGATTTGTGAAAGATTATGGATATTTACAACTTAAGGGAGATATTCTAACGTAGCACCATAGGTAGCACCAACTACCTACGGGTGAACACTATCCAAATTTGCCTGGAATAAGAGTGAATGCGAACCGATCCCTTATGCTAGGATATATTTCTATATTCTCGTTGCCATTTTATCACTGTAAACGCATTCATATAATTTAGGTTTGGTATTGATGTAAATTTATACATTAAAATAAAGCAAGGATATCCGTTGCTATATCATCGCCTTTTCAATAATATTTATTCATAAACCTTATTTTAATTTTTTTATTTCATGAGTATGATTTCCACCAAAGCTTCATATCGTAATATTTCATTTTAGCGTATGTCATATAAAGCGAAAATCGCAGTTTACAAAAGTGTACTCCTCATTTATATGGATGACAGTGACACTTGGGTAATCCAGAATTAACATAAATGTAGGGTAAATGCAAGGGGCATTAATTCTCTTATAAGTAGGTATTTTCTGTAAAAGTAGGAGAAAAGGGGTTAAGAATGAGTGGTAAGAATGTGGAAAAATGCACCGGCAATGAGTGTATAGGAAAAGAGAGTGCTTTGAGACCAGAGTCGAAGACCAGAACGAAGTCGAGACCAGAGTCGAATAACTAAGAGGTGGATCGAAACAAGGCGTGAGTGGAAGGGTTGGACCAAGACGTCTTGCGTACATGTGGTGGAAGAGACTCTCATAATGAGGGGGGGGATATCTACATCTACAAAATACCCTGCAAGCCACCTCAGGGGTGAGTGGCAGGGGGTGAGTAGTCACCAACATGCATAACACTATACCGAATACTTGGAGTCTTAAGAATAGGAGAGCATGTGTGAAGTAATGCATGACTGTGACAGAACCATGGGATATTTGAAGGCTAGGGCAGTTTGAAGGAAACTGTTCAAATCAATGCAAGTTTTCTAGATCTAACGCCGGGAATTAAACTCTTTTGACGATGCTCATCCCGAAAGGGAACGGCATAATGGATATACACAATAATAACTGTGTTATCTACGGGTATAATATCATGAAAAAAATATATCTTTATTTGAAATATACAAAAGCAAGGACGTTGGTAAAACGAACAGAAATGTGGCATCACACAACTTCGGTTTTTGGAGTCACGCTAGCTTTTGCCGAATAATTCCTCAGAAGAAAGATTGGCCTTGATGCCGGGGATAAGATGGCCGTTTCGGAACAGGAGCTCTGGTATGTGCTATGGGATAGCCGGGCGGAGGAGATGGGGAGGGGGGGAGAAGGGGCAGGTGACCAGAGGGAGAGGAGGCGGAGGGAGGTGGAGAGTCAGAGAGGAGGAGAATGCCTTCGGGAAGGAGGGGGGTGTGAGACTGGGAGGAGAGAAAGTTCGGCCAATCATGTGCGTCCATTCATGTGTGACGAAAGGTCAATTTTGCTCGGGCACCAGGTAGGGGCGCGGCGAACAGGAGACGAGAGGATTAGACGAAATGCAAGAGCGCTACTTCCCACCGGAGATAAGCGATTCTAGGGGGAAAATCAATTCGAATAAAAACCGATATACAGTGATGGCCTAAGGCGAGAGTAAACGTGGGCAAAATCCACAGGCGGCCGGACGTAGGAGCGGCCAGTCTGCGACTTATTGATGAATGTGAAAAGGGGACAGAAATTATAAAAATCGGAAACTGTAACGAACTTCCTGCATGTAATTTCATTCTAAAAGAACTTTAGTTTATCGTAAAAGTGATACACTCATATCCAACTTTTAAAATAACAATAAAACCAAAAAGCACAATAGACTTATGTACGAACAATTTTCTTCATTAGCATTCTTGTCAACAGTCCATTGAAAGGAACTGTTGCTTAAATTATACTGAAATCTACGGTTAAAATTACACTTTCCCGCAAAAGTGGTATGATATAAATTGTCCTTATAAACGATAATCTTCCAAAAACAATAGGCTTGGAAACAACTTGTACATTAAAAAGTTCCTCACGTGCGGTTTAAATTATGTTAGATCTACCCGAACGAATCGGAAACAGTAAATATATCTTATATGCGGACGACCTTCAAATATATCTTCACTCCCGATTGAAAGATCTTAATGAGTCCATTTCAAAGATCCAGAGTGATGTCGATGCAATCTCGGTTTGGGCCAAAAAAAAAACTTTTTAGTTCTAAATGTAGCAAAAACAAAGTCAATGATTATTGGTGATGTTAGACTTACCAGTAAGATTAACTTTGAAACAACATCCGGTATTGTACTTGATGACATAGCTATTCCCTACTCTAATTCTGTCCGCAACCTGGGTATTATTATGAACAACAGTCTGACTTGGCACGATCAGATACATGCTATTTTCAATAGAGTTAATGGTATATTGTATAAGCTTAAAACACAGAAAAAATATTTGCCTCTGCATTTAAGGAAGTTGTTAATCACTACCTATCTTTCCTCATATAGAGTATTGTACCTTATCCTTCGGAGATCTGACAAGCAAACTGAATCTGAAATTGCAACGGTTACAGAACTCATGTGTTAGATTCATCCTAGACCTTCGCTGGGATGAACACATTTCCCCTCACATGGAAAAACTAAACTGGCTGGATATTTCCTCTCGGCGGAAATACCTTCTTTGTATCTTTTTATTTTCCCTGTTCAAAAATAAAACACCGAAATATTTACTTCACCTCTTTCAGTACACGCCTACAACCAGAACCATGATAACACGGAGTGAACCCTCTAATAATACATATTATATTACGTTTTTATTTTTGTGTTCACTTAATATAAATTCACAATGTCATGTAAATATACTTTTGCTGCTTGGAACTGGACTGGAATCTGGAACCTTCAAGTAGAACTGTTATAGTTAATTGTTACAGCAGTAATCAAACCATCCATTTTTTTACTTTAATGTTTCAGCTATTTTTGAGCATGTAATTAATGTCTGTTTGTATGTAAATTTTGTATTACGTTTTCATTTTGTTTTTATTTAATAACTATTCAAAATGTCATGTACGTAATGTATTTGTTGCTTTTAGGGGTATGTACCCAGAGCATTGAATAAATCTCTTCTCTTCTAAATTATCGGCAAATAAATTCCTTATTAGGTGCGGCCAATTAAAAGTTTGCCCTCTCTTGTAAAATAGCTTGGGCCAGCACTGCCACAACCTCTTGATCCCTTCTGAGAGATATCGTATTCACTAAAAAAGAAAACTTTTTCGAGAGTGGATTCGATTGCACAACGCTTTTTTCTAAATACATGGATTTCCACCAGATGGTTATTAAATACTGTATTTCATGTACCGAAAAAGCACTAAGCCGACTTTGCACATGGAGGTTGATTTCTATGAAAGTAGCGAGTGTAGCGATGCACGAAATGATTCTCTCCCGACAAATGATGAACGTAAATTCATTCACCAGGTCAGGTCCTCCATCTCCGCCGACGTTTCAACTTGAGGCATCGTCTTTGAGGCGGCATCTGATGTTCTTTCGATGTTGTGTATGCGTCTCATCTAAATCCCTGACGACGATTAGTGAGTCGCGCATCGAAAAGTCGGCGGAGATGGGAGGACCTCACCCGATGTGTAACCCGAGAAGAATATACCTACGTTCAAGTGAAGTGATGTCTCGGTGTGTAGTGTTATTGGCATGGCATCGTTCTGTTTGCACATTACTTCCAGTTGATACGCAAAAAAATGACTGGATTAAGCAATGAATACGTAAAACTCGTATAGGTACCCTTCCCAAACCAAACCTAACGAAATTTAAACGATGATTTCTGTAATTAGGACCAAAGGTGTGCAATTTATTACCCGAGTCATGGGTTATATCAATAGCTGTGAATACAGTATTGAAAGTCTACAGTCTTGGCTTCTTACTATTGAAAGTCTAGTCATCTCATTAAACTCTGTGAAATATGATAGTAATTTTGTTATCTAATGCCCGTTGATGATAACTTCAAGTAAATTTATATATCTTATTTACACGTGCAGTATGAATATGAGCTATAAAGCATGACCAATGGTAATTTCATTGTAGCCTTCACCTCAAGGCTACCTCAAGTTACTATCAAATTGTTCAATACTTGTAAGAATTATTTCTGTTGGGATAATAAAAATAATATTATCATATGACAATGTTGAATGTGGCCAAAATTTGGTTTTCGATGTGTTGTTTTTTCAGCTCCCTCCTCGGTTCCTTCAGGCATTCGTGGAATTTATAAATTTGCATATATTAAATTTTATATAAAATAACCTATAATTCGTATTAAGTTATATAATTTATTTATTTCTTTAAATCAATAAGAGTCACAAGTATATTTTGTAATCTTTGTATATCAGGGGCAAACATCTCTAGATTGACAAAAATATTTGAATTTCTGTCTATAAGTCTACGACAAAATATTTTGTTGTTTAAAGTTTTAATCCCTACTCGTGACCATGTGATCTCGATTTCATCGAATGCCATGCGATAAGGTTACAGAATCGAAATGCTACTTTCAGGCAAAAGAGAACACTATCTATTTTACGAAATAATGCATCCCCGTGGTTGATAGTGCACCGTTTACTACCTCTATCGCAATCCCTACTGCCCAAGAAGCCTCCACATCCAATTTATACTTGCAGGTTACTGCCATCGCAGTTACTCGGGTATAGTCGCCTTCATCTCCTTTTGGATAAAGTGGAGATTATTATTGATTGCATCTTACACAAACTTAGTTACGTACATAAAACTCAGAATAATTGATTCTGGAATGACGTGAAGTGAGACCGTATATCTAAGATTTCTTAAATTACTACCCTCAGTGGCGTAGAGGTTATGACCTCACCTGCTGAGTCAGAGGTCGATTCTTCCGTAGGACGGTTTTTATTCACTTAGGGCCTCATGTGTTCGTGAGGGTGAATTGTTATTTAAGACAATAAGTTATTGTAATGCACGTAAATGCGTGCACTTCAATAACTTATTGTCTTAATTGTGCGTATCAAAGAATCATCATGAATTGTGGAAGGTTACTCGGGATTTCCACCGGGTCAGGTTCCCCAACTCCATCTCGGAGTTGGAGAACCTGTCCCGGTGGAAATCCCGAGTAACCTTCCACAATTCTATACGCCGGGAAAGCCTGCGATCAATCATCATGAATGATACATAGTCTCACTGTGGTGTTTATTGAATTTTAGGCATTAATAAAGCACAATTTACACATAATGGAAGAACAACTATGTTGTGAAAGCAATGAGCCAAAAACACAGTAGGTATTAAAACGATATTATTCACAAATTATAATTTAAAACCTTATCACTAGCATTTTGGTAGAGAACTCTCAAATAAGATTTTTTTCTCCTACTGTGGTCGCAGGATAATAAAATAACCTACTATGGTTTTTTATATTGAGCATTCTAACTTATGTGCTGAAACCATCGTCGGTGTATATTGAAATAGGGTACCTAGATATTTACTACTGGTTTTCTATTACCCTTTAAACATTATGGTAACCTACCTTGACCGGTAGAGAACCTCTAAGAGGAATTTTGAGGATACCGGAGCTAGCCACGGTAATATCTTTACGAAGGCTCCCGCAAGTGCACATTAGTGCGATATTCCACAGAGGAAAAATCATTCGCCTTGACCGGGACACGAACCCGGAACTCTCGAATCGCGCCGAGCGCTTTAGCCAGTTAAGCTTCCGAGGCATCCTCCTCCTCTGTGAACCTCTACGAGCAAAATCCATTTAATACCTTAGCTGTAGAAGCACGTTAAACTAAAATACTACTAAGACTGCCACTGCTACCATGTACTTTTTTGCGTCCTTTGAATTTCCCCGGACTAACCAACACCAATTTCCCTATAAAAGTTGTTGTTTCAGGCTTGATTTTGTGGAATAACATCATGAAAGAAAAAGACTGGCAATTTTCCACAAGAATATAGTTTTAATCGACCGGTTTCGGTGTACAACACCATCATCAGGTCTGATGATGGTGTTGTACACCGAAGCCGGTCGATTAAAACTGTATTCTTGTGGAAAATTGCCAGTCTTTTTCTTTCACCAATTTCCCTGACCAAATATAACACTTCTTCGTCCCACTACCTCATTCACGTCTCACTATTTACGGCCTCAAGTCTTCAATACATGCTTTGCCTCTTTCCTATTAATCAACTAACTGAGCCATATTGAGCTACAAATACCTTTACCATATTTAAGTTTTAACTCAAAATGCTTACATTTCTATCCCTTTAAAGTTCTATACTGCGCACCAAAAGTAAACCTGCGTTTGCAGGCACACAGGTGAGTTATAAAGTAAATGTTCAGGTTCTAATCGAAAAATAGATTAGGGTGCTTGAGGTAAATATTTTGAAAAATTAGGACGGAAACAATGGAAAATATTTTGAAGAAAGCCACATATGAGCTCGGGGTTTGGAATTTCCGCATTACTGCGACGTACGATCTCGTACATCTCGAATTATATCCTTAGATACGATCAGTACAAAAAGTTACCAAACAATTCCCCTGAGAAGAAACGAGGTACGCAGCATCATTCACTAAACAAGTAGAACATGGTTGTGCAATATTAGCCGTGCTTATTTTTTTTACAACGCCAGCACAATCCGCAAAATGCTTGCAGGATAATGACGACCCGGTAGGGTTGGGGCCTTCCGGTCAACTTACCCAGTCCATTGGGCAGATAGGATTTGCTTGACCCTAGAACGTTCCATAACGATTGGAGGAGGGGAAGGTATGGGGAGAGTCAATCGCCCCCAGGGGAGATTTCAAGCGACCACCCCTTAACATCGCAGGTGCCACCCCTCTCCATAACCCACCGCGCCACATCCATCCATTCTCCCCCCAAGGGGTACGAGAGGGAGGATGCTGCACGCCAGGCGGCCGATCCCGCTTCGGCAAGCCGAGGCCGTAGATATATGCCACTATCGCTTTCAAGACCGCCGTAAAAAGGGTCCACAGGGGGCAACAGGTTGGTGTTCGCACCACCAAAATGTGCGAGACTGAGTGAGTGAGGAGGCAGCCCCTGTGTGTGGGTACGAGATTGAGTAGGACAACACCCTTCCATCCGAAACCAAGCTGGGGATGGCACACTTCCCATTGGCCCCCTAAGAAGGGATCGTCAATGGGATGCGGAAATCGTGATGATCATCAACGCCAAGCCCAATTAGCTTTAGAGCATGCCTGAAACAGGCTGGAGACGACCTCAGCGCAGAAATACATCCCCAAAGCAACTCCTAAGCCACGTGACGAAGGTAAAGATTCGATTCATTGGTTGGTTGGTTATTTTGGGAGGCAACCGCCAACTGAAATAATTTTCGCCATCAAGGAGAGATATTCAAACAATGTGCCTTTGAGAATGAAAATGGTGTAGGAAGGTCAAAAATACAACTTTTTTAATAATAAGGCATTTAGTGGAATAAATAAAAAACGAAACCCAAATTGCTGCTATCTCTTGAAAATTAGGAAGCTAGACTAACACAAGAAAGTATAGAAATATACTATTACAAGTATAGAAAAACTTCTGCAGACCAAAATAATAGATGGAAAAGAAACTGGCTTACACCACATTTGTCTCAATGGCTCATGTACATAGAGTGTTCTTTTATATTGCAGTGAAACCTGAAAAACAACGGCAGAATAGCATAAAAGATTGGAAGAAAGTGAGATGTGGTTTTATCGAAGAATGCTGAAGATTAATTGGACAGAGAGATAGTAACCAACCAACAGGTTCTCTCAATCAAAGGTCCTTCGAAGAGTTGGAGAGAAAAGAAGTATAATGCAAAGTGTACGAAGTAGGAGAGGCAAACTTACTGGACACATTTTGTGACATGATAACCTATTGTTAACAAGAATGGAAATAGAAATAGATGAAAAGTAATGCAGAGGAAGACCAGGAATGAAATGCTTGACCAATTGTGAAAGACGGCATTATGCAGGAAAGAAGCGGTTGGCTGATAGGAGAGAGATGTAGCAAACCAATCTCCGGATTGATGACGGTTGATGATGATGAAAAGGAGTGATAGGTAGGTATAGAAAACATAATATGGGAAATGAAGGAAGTGTGAAGAGAAATCGGTCGTTGGCGTTTGCTTGCTCTTAACTTAAGGCGCCAAGGTAACCACGCTTCAATGTCCCATCCGATGCACAGCGTACTGTAGTTGTACAGAGTATCCTGCACATGGCACCCAAGTAGAAACTCTGGTGGCGAGCGGTAAGGTCTTAAAAAAGGTTTACACGTACGAATAGAAAATAAATGATGCCAATCTCGACTGCAGTCATTCAAAGACGGGACCCACGTGAGTTACACATATGAAGATGGGATTGAATAAATTTCCATGTTTGGCGTCGAGAGAAGGGATTCCCGCCTAGGCAATTGTCAACAACTAGATGTCTAGAACAGTCTAGATGTATAGATGCGTTCGTCCACTTCGGATGCCTAATTATTGTGGATTATTTGACGACTGATTATTCATATGAATACCGTTTCCTGTGATATTGCCACAGCAGCTTATGTTTTGCATCGACATGGTTGATGAGGTAATTTGGATACCATTTTTTAATTAATTAGTTTTAATTTCCGAGATGTTATCTATTACTCATCCTTCCTCTAACATGAGTATCCGATTACGAGGGCCACTTTCCCGCAACCTTGGATCAATCCTCCAAAGACCTGTTAACGTATTTTATGCATAATGAATAAAAACACTTGTTTATCTTCCACAGATTTATTTCTTAGGCACGACGCGTTTCACCACACTGTGGCATAATCATGTGCAGGGTTCTTTGGTTTAGGTCAAGCATATATAGCTTTCCACCAAGGCGTTAGGGATTGGGGGAGAGGAGGGGTAAGGCTAAGGGAGGAGAAGAGAAGGAGTAAGTGGGGGTGAGAAGAAGGAGAGAAGTGAATGAGTTGATCTAAACCGAAGAACCCTGCACATGATTATGCCACAGTGTGGTGAAAGGCGTCGTGCCTAAGAAATAAATCTGTGGAAGATAACTAAGTGCTTTTATTCATTATGAATATCGAGAACTTCCACCATATCCAGCCTGAAACAGTTATATTTATTTAATTATATGCACTTGTGCGAGTAACAACGTGGACGATGTTTCTTCAAAATTGTATCGTTTAAAATGCTCAACTTGCGCAAATGCGAGTATACATTACCATTACTTAAATAAAACGCGTTCTAGTTCTGAGATTTGGTCCTCTCATGTGCTCACCCATAAACCATCACGAGTTGAAGATTGGCTTCACTCTCGCTTTCCATTCCTCTCTCCTATTAGCTAACCGTTTTCGAAATCAGCTAAACATATATCGCGCATCACTTTCTAGAAACTATGGATACTTATTTTGAAAACACGTCACTCGGTGAATGTCCAACCTTCTTTGAATTAAACGACCCAGGTTTTGGTACAGAGTTACAGTTTCAGCTCAGATTTACAGTTACATCACAGTGCAGCGTTGAAAATGGCACTCTTTGCAGAAATCTGGGTCGCTTAGTGATATATCACCAAGTGATTTGATTTAGAACTGAAGCTAGCCGATTTATTTATTCAAGAGTCTTCTCCTTAACTTCCTCCATAATTTGTCTGATGTATTTCACTCAGTCTTCCTCGGCAATTCTCTTTATTCAAAATTCCCTTCCATTATTGTTTTCAAGATCTTCAGGATAACATAAAAAATACCAAACTAATTCACTTTCCCTTTCGCGTGGGTATAATGCAATATCATTTCCAGGTTGATGTAATTCGCAACTGCTCCGTGACAAATAAAATGTTACAAAAATGTAGCCAAAACGGATGGTTGGTCTTCCTTCTTCAACCATTGATATATGTCTTGCGAGGTCTTTTGCAATTATACGCTTATTCTAGGGAGGTTGCTGTGTTTGGTTTCCGCGTAAGTAACCCAAATATTGAATGATTTAAATTCCATCGATTATAAACATATTTCCGAGCGAAGTTCACGATTACTGTCGTAATATTTGCAGACTATCTAAAAGGGAAGCTCTGAAATCTCAAGAAGAATATATCCGAAGAAGAGTTAAGTACTTTTCCCTCTCCTTGTTTATGAGTAATAGCAACTTTTTCATTCCACAAAAAATATTATTACGACACGACACGTTTTTCGACGTTACATTAAATTAAATAGTGGAAGAGGGACATCAACTCAGTTGCTTGCATTAATAATCTAATTTATAAGTAAAAGTAAATAATTCAAATGTTTAGTAAATATTCAATTTTAGTTGTAGTTTTAATTTCGATAATTTAGACAAAAATGCTCGAATGCTTCAGAAAAATTGGTAAAACCGAAAGTAGTCCTTTTTGCCATTAACCCTCCCAAATTGGATAAATTTTTGGAAAGTGTTAGTTCATTTCTTACAACATGCTTCGGTCTTTAAACCATAAGGCGTGAGCCACATTTTTAAGTACTTAGTTCATTAAAATAGAAACTTTTTCTTTATGTAGAATAGACTCGTCTCAGGACCCGAAATGTTTTCATGAGATAAAATGAGAATTTTAGATCAAAACTTACCTTCTTTGAATGTAATAATCTAAAACACACGCCAATTTTAAATTCGACCGACTACTGCAAAAGAATATTTTCCTAGAAAATGAACTTGACTTTCATTTCACACCATCATTGAAAATAATTCGATCAAGGTAGCCTAGGGTGGACAAAAAGAACTCCTACCTGAACACCTGTAAACACAGAACCTTACTTCATAACTGATTTCCTATTTTAGCTCGGCATAATAGATTCCATTCATCTCGTCCAAAAAACCTATTCTCTTTCTCTTTAATTCCCCTTATACCCAACATTCTCCCTTCTATCATGGAATTCAGCATCCTACCGCCCTTTATTATTTCATCGATTGATTTACTCTACCTTCGTTAGACTTTATTCCGCGACTCCGTTTCTACATTTATCATGCTTAGCATTTCTCGGTTTGTCTGGCGTGGCGTGGAAGTTGGCGTGGATTATCTGCTGGATTTGTGGAGAAAACATCCAAATATATTTGAGGAGAGCACTTCGTTGAGAACAGTCCGTAGGATGGGAAGTAATATTGTGGACCCTAGAACGTCTTTCCATTAGAGCAGAATGACGCCGACGCCCGGTTTCTGTCCACCCTTCATACATTCCTAATTTAATTCTTTCTATACCGTTCTACCACCTATCTTAAGTGGTGCAGATGACCTCAGTTGTTGGTCACCTACCTTAATAACCAATTTTTCTTCCTCTCTGCTCTGCTCTCTACATCTTCAACTCCTCCAACCAATCCTAATCATATGCGCCCCTCTGTTCAGGTTTCAACATCATACAACGCAACGTCACACAATAAGCATATGAAACGTGAGACAATTACCTGTGTTTACATAATAATGTATTACGAAGGCAAACCAAATTTCGGTGCAAGAACTACGAATACGCGATGGAGAATACAAACATTTAATTCACATTTAAGAAGGGAAAGCTGAGAGGAAACTCAAAGGTCCGATGCACAGATTCTTGTCGGGTTTTCCATCAGGTCAAGGGCTACATTTATTTAACTGTTTCCATACTCGACTCGAGCAGTCCACAGGGTATATTGAAGGGTAAATGGTTAAGTAAATGGTCATTATATACCCTGAGAACGATGCTTGAGTCAAGAATCTAAATCTCAGTTGACAAAATGCAGCCTTTCACCCAGTGGAAGACCCAATAAGTTTTTGTGCGACAGATAATTTGGGAAAGCGCGAGTCTCTAAGAAGGACCAATGTTACTTTTACATCAGTAAGGTTGTACTTAAAACATTCAGCGACGGCTTCGAAACCATTGGAGAAAGAGTTATTTGACATAACATTTATAGCAAAGAAGATCGGAAACGCTCGTGAAAAAAATTGCGATAAGGAAAAGTATTACGCTGTTTGACTTGGTTTTCAGATAATCATGGATAGGATTTCCTACAAAATGGAAGGAATCAGAGAAGAGACACACAAAGTATGATACTGAGATTTACTTTCGACACCGACACAATTATTAGGCTTCCTCACCACACCGATGGGAGCGTGGTGGCTTAATGGGTAGAGTGAATGGCTACTAATGGTCCCGGGTTCAAATCCGGGTGGAGCCTTTTGACGCGCCCAAACAAAAAATCCTCGGAGTGGGAGGTGGCCCATGGAAAGGAAATGGTCCCCCCTACCCTGAATGTGTGACACGCTTGTGGCTTAGTCCGCGGTGAGCTCCACCCTCAACTATCCAAACCAACCTTCGGGTTGAATCACTGAGTGACCACATCGATAAATCCGGCTACTCGCAAAAAATAAGGCAGATGGGTATCTGGACTTTTGCAAGAACTATTCGTTTTCATGAGCAAAATTCATTATAAAAATGGAACATCCCAATGAAACAAATTTAAATGCAACATAATAGTATTTACCAACACAAATTACGTTTGAATTCATAAAACAAATGTAACTATAGCAGTCCAGCCACCTACAGCCACACCTTGAGGCGCCTCGGAGGGTACAGAACATATGTAAACAAATTGAAATGCAACATAATAATATTTACCAACACAAATTACGTTTGCATTCATAAAACAAAGGTAACCATAGCAGTCCAGCCACCTACAGCCACACCTTGAGGCGCCTCGGAGGGTACAGAACACATGTAAACAAATTTAAATGCAACATAATAATATTTACCAACACAAATTACGCTTGCATTCATAAAACAAAGGTAACCATAGCAGTCCAGCCACCTTCAGCCACACCTTGAGGCGCCTCGGAGGGTACAGAACATATGTAAACAAATTCAAATTCAACATAATAATATTTACCAACACAAATTACGTTTGCATTCATAAAACAAAGGTAACCATAGCAGTCCAGCAACCTACAGCCACACCTTGAGGCGCCTCGGAGGGTACAGAACATATGTACGGGTATTGCACACGATAGCAAACCTACTACTTCAGAGGCAAGGAAACAGAGACCATGTATACGCAGAAGGCTACTGCTGAACAGTCTTAATGGACAAGTAGATACCCACCCCAAATTTCGGTCAGGCTTGGGTTTCCGTGTTGGGGTTTGTCTTTGATGAGCGAGTTTAAAAAAATTACCGCTGGGTTGTAACTATTTTGCGGTAAGGACTTCAGGAGCGTAGCAGAGAAGTATGGGATGAGACGGAGCTGACTTACAACTACTCGAAGTGAGGGGTGTGAGAGAACCGAGAGCATATAAGGAAACAGGAGGAGGGGAATGAAAAAGGCAAACATATATACACTCCCTCCTTTCCCCTTATTTCCCTTCCCCACTCCCTTCACCAAACCCTCCCATTCCCCACAGTCCCTCCCCCTCTCTCCCCTTAGGGAGCTCTACCTCCCCACCGCCCCAGACACCCAGCCTCCCCCTTCCCCTCCACAACTCCCCCAGGGGATGATTCCCCTCCGCCAATCACGTCGCTCGCATGTGGCTCCACCCGGCGACGCAACAATGCCGCGCGCCACCCACCCCCCACCCCCCGGCATCTCTCCCATTGGTTGAGATAATGGGTGACGTCACGGGCGCATTCAACTCCGGAGAGAGGGAGGAAATATATATATAAAAAAATAATACGAGGGAAGGAAGGGGTGCTGGAGGAATGAGGGGAGTAGAGAAGGAATTGCAGGAGTGGGAGGATGAGGGTAAAGCGTTGGGAAGGACGCAGGAGAGGCGAAGAGGAGGGAAGTGAGGATAAGAAAGTCAAAAAATAAAAAAACACCCCATCCCTACCTCTCAACCTTTACTCTACTCCCCTCTCTTTCCTCCTTTCCCCCTTTATCAATTCTTTCTTCTTTTTCACTACTCCCTCTTCCTCTTTTCTATACATCTCCTTCCTCTTTCGTCTACCTTCTTCACCGACACTGTTGCCAACCTTTGAATGCCTCGTAAGCGAGGGTTTCCCTTCTTATTCAGGAGATGGAAAAAGGCACGAGAAAATGTGTGTGCACCTTTTCCTCATTTTTTTCCTTTCGGTCGCGGCTGAAAGAAATATTTGAATTCAAGTCTCCACCCACAACAAATTAATGACATCGCATATCGTCGACATGCGGGAGGTGAAAGGATACCATGTACCACGTGAAACTCAACTTCAAACGGAACGAAAATTAATGCCATAAAAAGGTCGTATTTCCCTAGGATGTTTACATTTTCGACCTACGAATAGTGAAAACTATTCATGCATGAGCGTTTCTTATAAATAAATAACATAATTCACTAAAATATTCTATTGCAGTGGTATCATATTTGTATTACATATTATTAAATCAATGACCATTTCATTTCAAAACTATTTGATCTCTTATGAAGGTGAACAGATGCATATCAACCCCTTTAGGTAAACGCTACAACATATAACTAAACGCTTCGAAAGTGTTTTATCAGCAGGTCTTAGGAATTATATTAAGTATATTTTAAAAGCAAACATTGATTTATTATTTATTTATTTAGCACCGAAAACAGCTCTCATTGGCCTTTACATCGGGGTATTAACATTCAACAATGGACGTGTACACACAACCATGCCCTGGGAGGTGAAAAATCCTCTCCAGGCGGTACTCAAACCCGCGACCTTTGGGATAGCTGACGAGGACGTTACCCCGCCGCCACCAAGGCCGGAAAAAGCCAATTTGTAAATAATATGGGGTTGGAAGTAGATTATGGCAAATTACGCCACTTAATAAATATTTTTAAAAGCTGTAATGCAGGAGTGAGTCGCGGGGGTGAAGGATATTCAAAGAATTAATTACTACTGACACGCTGAATCGTACAAAACATCATCGCAAGATTGTAGCAAGAGTAAATAAGTGATGACGACCATGGCACCAGTTGCCTAACAATATTATCTAAATAATTTAAAAATGAATACTTACAATACTTATAGATTACTGGTATAACTTTAATTATTTTGCATTAATTTCCATAAAAATTCATAAATGGAGAAATTGTTTAGTTAATTTACTACCAACGCTAAAGAAAGTTATTAACATACTGAAGTTACACCGGTTTATCATCATTGTCAAGCGCATTGACAAGGATGTAAAACTTCGAAAAATTTGGGAAAACAGCAAAGGGCTCTTCTTTCTTCAAGACCAAATTCGTCCTTAGTCAGCAGTATTGACATTAACATTGTAGTTATTAGACTTCCAGTAAGGAATGTTGTTGAACAACGTTAAATGGAATGTAAAATTTGGAAAAAAAGGAGGCAGGAACATAACCATTCATTAACGAAATGCAGCCTCCTTTTCTCGCACAAGTGCTGTTTTACAGCCAAGACGCGAGCGCATTAACATGATATCGCTCACGGGGGGCGGAAATTGTATCTTGTTCTTCCTGCTCCAAAAGCGAGCGGTTGGCAACCCTCTATTCAGGACCCTCCCACTCCCACTTGCTCCATCCATCCACCTCGCGCGCACAAAAGAATAAATCTCTCCGGGCCGCTTTCCGCTGGTACATCTCGCTCCGAGGATACTTCCGCATCCCCCGCGATCGAGACACCCTCTCGCGGGCAAAGTGGAAACGATTCAACCCTTCCCTCCCTTCTAGCCAGCTTCTCCTCTCTCTCTCCCTTAGCGCGCAGTCTTCCCCGTCGCGAAAGAGATTCAACGTTGAGATCTCCGGGCCGGGTTGAAAAGTAGTTTTTTAAGGGGATGCGATAGTCTCGCATCGGCTCCCGTTCTCAGCACACATGGAACAAGTCGAAGTCGCGCACGCGACCGACAAACGACGCTCGCAAAGACATCCCTCACCCGACGAGTTTTGGAAGTGTGGCATCCCTGACTTCAATCATCGATAAAGTTAGTGATAAGTCACTGAACAGTCACCGACCGGTCGCCGAAAACCCGCGGAAAAGTCGCGAAAATTCGTCTACCGGTCGCCAAAAGTAATCATTGTGTCACTGAAAATTCTTCGACCGAACGCCACGAAGTAGCCGGGAACGAGAGGTCACCAACGGGCAAATCATCGAAAGGTCAAATAATCGCTCAGTGGTCAAGGAAAGTACCCAACAAGTTACGAAAAGTCACCGACAGGACAAGAATAGTCGACGACATATCGCAGTAGAGTTACCTTCACGAAAAAACCATCTGGACTCTAAAATATCGCCGAGAGCGAAAAGACAGCTACAGTTATCCGAAAATTAAATCGTCGTGCATGATTATAGACAAAGACAACCTAGAAAATAGGTCGACGCACTATTGACCGTTCAGTTCTTTTCACCAACGGATGATCGAAAATTCATCTACAGCCAAACAAAAAAGTCACGGACGTATCACCGACAATTCTTCGAACCGCCGTTCGTTTTCACTTGATGGCAATACGATTACCATCCCGTCAAACTTGCGGCCTACGAGCAGCCTGAAGTTCTCCCCGGACCAAAAGAGCTACCAGTTTACGCGGCCTCAGCGTGGTGCACGCCCCGCCGAGTGGAGAAGCCAGCGACCGGGTGGCTGTCGTTCCCGGCGACCCGGACCCGACCGACACACCAACACGCGACCGAAGCACGCAAGAGGAGAAAGGGCGTCGATCCCCCCTGCGGAACCGGCGAGCGAGCCATCTATCGGCGCGATCGGAAACCAACCCCGGGAGCGGCAGGAGGGCGAGCACAAGACTCGGCGGAGACACACACATACTAGGAGGGGGGGGGGGAAATAGGAAGACGGGGAGGGGGCTCAAAGCCAAAAGAGGAGGGAGGGGAAAGGCGGAGGCGGGGTTTGGAGAGGGGGAGGAGAGACAGGGGTTGCCAAGGAGTGTGAGGTGGTTATGCAGGGAGGAGGGGATACCGGTGAGGTGGTTTAGAGAAAAGATCCTTGTGTGCGAGAGAGAGAACTGCGCTGGGAGCGAGGAAGATTGGACGAAAGAACGTTCGTTGTTCGCCAGAATTTGTTCATTTTTTTCTTGTAAAACAAAAGACAATATACCCCATAACGTGAGGCGTTTTGATAGACCTGGATGGTTTGTGATATTGAATGAAACTGAGTGATCCCTGGAGAACGTCCCGGAGGAACAACCCTGTGAGTGTGAAAAAGACAAGGAGCCAGCATCCATCCACGAGTGTATGCTTTGGAACATTCTCAACCCTGGAAAAGACTAGGACGCAATAACCGAGAGTGATAAACATAGGAACATTTTCAACTTTGGAAAACTCCACAGTCGTCCGATCGTAGGTTCTCTGACCCGAGGAATGAGAAGATGACAACAGTGAAGGTTCGAACGCCTCGTAAAAAAGTCTCCGTGACAACCAATTAAGCCTTCGGGTTTGTGTCTTCCACTTGCCCTAATCTGTCCTCCCTTCTTCAGGAAAACAGCCAACCGACACCCTCTTCATCCCCCCCGATACCCTCACCACTAAACGCACCGTTACGCCCCCACAACCCTCCCCCTCCCTTTTGAAAAGGGAGTTGGCCTGCCGTCCTGCGAACCCTAAAACAACCCCCCACCCCCGCTCACCACAGGGGGCAGCACACCCTTTACCGAACGCCTACACCCCAAACCCCCTCTCGATACCTCCGCTCGTGTAAAATCCCTGCCTTACCCCGTTCAAGACGTCAAGTAAGAAAAGGGTGTGTTTTTCATCCGAAGACCCGGGATCGAGTGCAACGTAGTTTTGGTTCCTTCCACGGTGAAGCAAGGACTTAATACCGTCCCAGCACAGCATTCGCGTAGCGGCAGATATTCTCTGGAGGCCTCAGAGGGAATCAACACCTGGACAACCCACGTGGAATATGCTCTGATGGTTTTTCTAGTTGGATTCCCGAAGAAATGGATCAGGTTCTAGTTTCTACAAGTTGACTAGGAGCTTGCCTGCCCTCAGAACTTGAGCCTCACGCGGACCGAGACTCGCCTGAAATTGTTTTGTTTATTTTTATCTCCAACGTATCGCCTTGATTGGATTTTCTTTGCCGTGTTTTTGGTACGTGTGCGCCCACATAGTTCCATTTGCATACTTCCTACGAACCCAAGCTAGAAAGCGAGAAGTCAAAACTAAAGTAGGCCCTCAAATAGACCAAGTGAGGACAAGGAGTGGTGCTTTACTAAGAGTAGTGAATACCGGAGGGTGAGGAAAAAGGGGTTATTGTTCTGTGGTTTGTGTGATGTGCGGAGTCGCCGGCTGGACGCCACCGGGCTGATGCGCCAACGACCGCCGAGAGAGATCTCCAGTGTTCGTCGGTGAAGAGCGGGACGGTTAGCACGGGCAAGCAGAAGGCGGGAGCGCGTTCATCTCACCTAAAACCGACGACACGGCAGCGGAGCTGGATTCCAAGGGTTCGTCCGCCGCCCACCCCATGAGGTAAGAACCGTGCTATGACCGCTCCACAATTCGGTTGATATTCTAGAAAATATAATGAAAACGAATAAATTGCAGGAAAAAATGATTCCGTGAATATAGTTTAAAATATTGAGTCTCGAGATAGGAACTCAAACAGAAAACCACCCAAATATCTATGAAAACATTTGCCCAATAAATTAATTATTTATTCAGTTTTTATAATAATTTGAGTCCTATGAGTCTTTACAAAGAACGTAACAATTGAAAAATCTGAAAGAAAGGTATGGGGAGTCTATTAAATAGTTACAAGCGACAAATCTTAAGGTACTGCCCAAACACCTTCAAAATAGGTTCCTTCCACCCTGCAGGTCAATTTATATGTTAGGCAATTAAAAGTCACATGTAGTAGTGGGTAATACGTGAAGTACGCTTAAAAGGTGCATAAGAGTTTAGCTCAAAGGAAATTTATTCAAACAGCAAAATAACTACAGTTGTTAAAAAACGTGCTGCTACAAATGTTAAACTGATTAATGATCTCTCGTGGAGTAAACATATTCGAGAAATTACCGGTCAAGCTAATCGTAAAATGGATTTGTTAAAAGAGTACTTGGCAAGTGCGACGATAAAGTTAGGGAAATCAGCTACTTCTCCCTCGTTAGATCCCACTTGGAATATGCTGCCAGTATCTGGGATCCTTATGAGATTGGAAACTGAGTTAGAACGCGTGCAGCGAAGATAGGCAAGATACGTTAAAGGCCGTTATGATAATCTCGTTAGTGTTACTGACCTATTTCAGCAACTAAGATGGGAAACGCTTTCAGACCGTCGATTAAAATTTAGACTCAATATATTATGTAAGTTCCAAACCGGTCTATTCTCTGACGACGTTGATAATATTTTACGAAATCCGACATACTACAGTAGATCAGAGAATAAAATTAGGGAAATAGACTGAAGAACGGACAGATTTAAAATGTCATTTTTCCCACGAACGATGGACCACAACAGCTGCCAATGAGACTTTTATCTAGGTTTGTCGATAGGTAGTGTAGTTCTTAATAGTAGTATTACTCCCTAATACTTGAATCCTTATCTGTTACCTAGAACTAACAGCACGTCGTGCATGTCTTCTACATAAGTCTTGAGTCTCTGTCCATTTGTGAAGTTACAAAATGCATATATATTAACGGTCCCTCTCCATAGTGATAATATCAGTAGTGTAGCGCATGCTTGTGAGGCTTCGCCTCGTGACAAGCATTAGCGTTTTATACTAATGCATAATTGGTCGTAGTTACACTAACTTTAGGGTATAGTGTAATGCATGTTTATTAATACTCACCCCCTGCCACACACACCTGAGATGGCTTGCAGGGTATTTTGTAGATATAGATTTGTGTGATTATAATCGTTCCAATCTTTCACGAATAGCGGATAACAACGTTTAAATAATAATAAAACAGACTACAACAGTTTTAAATAAGCCCATCATTGCAGTAGATGTTTTTTACAAAAAACAAATCCCCAACTACTTTCTTACCCTAACAATTATCAACCACAACGAAAACAAGTTAGAAAGCTTAAGAAAATGCTCTTCATTCCTTAATGTCACTTTCCTTTACCATCGGTGACCGATCCCTATTTTTATCCGTGTCACAAAAAATAACACCATTATTTAACAAATCGCTTGTATTCTACCATCCAAAGGCTTTCTTATATAACGTTCACACTTCTATGTGTGGTAAGTTGGACGGGTCGAATCTGATAGCCAATAACAGCGCATTTAATTTTAAACGTATGGTTGACCGTGATGACTCTTAAAATGGATTTATAAACACGGGCGCGTGAAGGTAAGTAGCCAACCTTAATATGTAACGATTTCAGATTGCTTTGACCATCATGACATAAATGAGCCAAATACCTACCTACGGTAGAAGATAATTCAAACTTATTTTTACTGAAAAACAGTAATACACACCTACTGAAAGAAGCAAATTCATCATGATTCTGACACCATGTGATGCGAATGTTTTAGAAGCATCATTTCAGTTATAAATTGCACATGTTGGTATTTTTGCTCGAATCGCGCTTAAATCTATATTAAAAAAATATAATATTAATAAAAATTGTGTGATTACTGCGTGTGTCTGTTACACAATCTCAAAAAAATCACTATACCGGATGAAATGAAATTATGCATGAACATGCTTAGTATATCTGGTTCAAAACATAGCCTATTGCAGTAATGAAATTTTTCACTATTTCAAGATTACGGTCGTTTTCAAGGTAAATATTTACTTTTACGCGGAAGATAGCTGTTTTTTGCAGAGGTGCCTTAAAGGTAAGAATTGAGAACTTTTAAAGTTAACATTAGGAAAATTCAATATATTGAGATGTTTACTCAAATTATTATTTTACGACTAATATTGTCTGTACATAACGAATATGTCAAAGAGAAGAAAGTGTAATCTTCCTCAGAGATCTGCTAAGGTGAGGCAATGTGCTCTTTGCAGAAAAAAGAATCTCAAGAACAACCAGAACAACGATTACAGTTGGACGCTGTGTTGTACGAATTTCAGCGTGCTTCAGAAGCCCCGGAGGAGCGCCAGGAGTGATTAGAAGTTAACGCCAACAGAATATATTCCCAGCGACTTACTTCAGGGAAAGTATGCTCGAAGCTCATGACGATATTCCCCACACCCCCTCGCAAAACTGGAATAGGTTTTTAGTTTTACTCTTTTAAAATCAAACAATTTCAGTAAAATAGCTTACTACTATGCATCACTAAGCGACAAAACAAGCAATTGCCACTTAGTAAAAAAACTAAGATGAGAAATGAGAAGTCAGAAGATCCTCTTCCGTATGAATCGAACTACTCTGTTATTTCTTGCTTTTATAGCTACCACTGAGAATCAACGTGCATTTCTGCTGGTGTTTAATAACCTTTTGAGTGCTTATCCACGTCAATTTATCGAGTTAAAATCAGCAGGAAGACAAAACTTCAGCCATCACCGTCAGTGAGGAGTCGTAAATAAACAGATTACTATAAAGTTAAACAAGTAAGGACTCAAAACAATCATTAAAGTTCCAGCGATCTAGAGACCTGCTGTATTTTGTATTCACTCCGTAATTTATCATTACTGAAATTCTTATTAGTTCACATAAATGAAAATATCGTAAATTAATTTAGGTAGTATTTTGAAGTAGTTATCAAAGCTGGGTTGTAAAGATAGGAAGTTGAAACTGAAAGTAAGGCAGACAAAACTAATAAGTTACCCATGAATAGAAGGAAAGAAAGGACGTTGAGAGAGGTAATTCGATGGACACTGAAATGCGGCATTCTGAGCAAATAAAATACTTTCAAATAAGTAACTAATAAATAACTGAGTAAATAATATAAACTAAGGTTGTCTTGGAGGGGATGAGATAAGAACATACATTTTATCATAAATGGAATAGGGAATTTGAAGATACATAACGATGGTGATGTAAATGCAGAAGGAATTGATGACTGTGAATAAATAATAATATCAACAGGGAGGAAAAGGTGTCTCTTCATGAGGAAAGATTACGTAATTACTTGGTAGTTCCAAATATTTATAGATTATTTCAGAAACATCCCACAGCTGATCACTAGCTAAGTGCTCTAATAATGTAAATTTTCAAAGAAATTTTCATTAACTTTTGGAATTGTTCTTTTTTGCAATTAATAGTAAGAGAAGTCTCTGATACTAATTATGCCCATGTATACATTTTAGAATTTATGATAAATTAAATTCTGAAACACTGATTTTTAATGATCATGGCAGCTACCGAAAATTCGAAAAAATATATACGATGTACTTAGTCTAAAGGTTTGATGAATTGTTAAAAAAAAATCAAAATACCGATGATGAAGCAGTGGAGCAACTTTTTTTCTGGCCATCATTGACCAGCCTAATACCAAAATATCGGTTAGTTATAGCTATCCCTTCCTGATTAATCAAGAAAATGGCAAGAGACCTACTATCTTTTTATTTGACGGCAGAGGAGGCAAAGGTAATTGCTCATTTCCTGAAACATCTCACCATATATTCGACAGTTATTATATGTATAAATCCAAGGGAAAAAAGTATTATGCCATAAGTATGCATAGAGAGTAAGCACATGGCTATTGACAACGCTCCTTTGATAACTAAGCGATACTTGATTACCGTATTTGCAATGAATTGAAAAAAATAGACCAAGGCTAAAAAAAACAGGATAGGTATTTGAAGGCAATGAAGTTATAAAAAAGCAGGCCATCATGTCTGATAAATGGAATACTCTTCAAAGTGACGAGTATGAAAAATGAGGTCAAATGCTATACTTAAAACCGTATAGTTAATCGTAACTTCGGATTTATCCTCAGAAATGAAGAAATATGATAATTAAATTACAACGACAGCTTACCTAAACTAAAGGAGAATATATTACGCGAACAGGTGTTAATCCCCCATGCAAACATACGGTCTACATAACTCCACGTTCCCCATCTAGATGTATTTACCCGGGCCGGAGGTAATTTACATTCTAGTAGAACCACGCGATTGACCTTAGTGTATTTGAGTAGATACCGACGGCTTTGGATCAGCACACGCCTAGATATATGTTCTCTTACTACGGTTAGTAGTAAAAGGTCTAAAGAATAAATATACAGCGGATTGTACTATGTTCAGGGAGCGATTGGGGTATCAATGACACAGTCTGGCGCGTAATAGTGAATAAATCAATGTGGTTTGATCGTGGTTAAACATCCTATCCTACGTTAATGTCCCATGAATATGAAGCAAGATGTACTACAATATTTGGGAAAGAGCTATTATTTCGTCTAGGATTTTGAATGCATTGAAAGAGAAATATTTTGACGTTACCCATGGTTACCGTTCAACCGAAAATTATAGCAAATTAACTTCAGTTAAGGAGAATGCATTATATCAATTGTTTTTCTGCAACATAGTATTGTAAATTAAACTTCTATCAAATTTGATGAGTGAATTCCCTACGTCACGATATTCTCTCAAATTACCTACAACACAGCAGTATTTTCCCCTAAATATCACGGGCATTTTTGCGGGGATGTTCACGAGATCGAATGCGATCCCTGATATTTTAAACGATGCCAGAGCGTTGAACTCCAGCGAAAAGAACGTAATTGGAAAAGATTTACGAAGTGAAGGGGAAATTAACCATGGCAAAGCAGGTCCTCCTTTCTGGTCTTAATTGACAAGAGACTATCAGAAGCTCGATTCAGAGCGAGAGAGGGATAAAAAGAGGGAGTAGGTAGAGGATCGATTGACGGGGCGAAGTCGATATTCCTTTTTCACCTCCTCTCCGCGACTTGCGAGCGTGGTGCAGTTTTATTTTTTATTCAGGGCGACATATCGATCGACTTTCAATGCACACCCACGCGACAATACAACGAAAATCGCTTTTGAAACGCAACGCTCGCCCCCCCCCCCCTCCTTTCTCGCACCTGCTCACCAGTTCACTCCCCAGGAAATAAGTCCATAGCGGCCTCAAAATCCATCGACGTCCGTTAATTATCCGAATAATGGGCCAATCCAAAATCTAATCACGGGTGTTTGAGGATGCACGTGGTCCGCCCTTGTCGCCGAGATGAGAATCTGTTTAATTATCTTTATTTTTTCCCGTGAGCTCCCACTGTTTTTGAAATAATGGGGGTATTCCGTTCCGCCAATTCGGCCTGCGTTACTTCGCCATTCTGCACAAACTCATTTGCGTTGGTGTTGTCGAAGATTAATCGAGCGTTGAGATATATGGCTCTTCCTCACGCTCACGTGTCAATGTATCGCGGGGCTGTTGTATGGAGGAGAAATGGGTTTCGCCCATGGTCGAACGATCACGCACCAACCACTTCATAATTCGAGTCAATGGAAAGGTATTGTAGATGACCTCTTCTTGATTATGTTGAACCACCCCGTAAATTGTTCCGAGAACTATATATCACTACACATCATAAAATAGCTCAAAAAGTCTTTCCCGAATAAAGCACCGAAGCAAATAAGCTTGCTTGCTGAAGGTATCAATTCCAAGAATAACTAGAGATCATTGCGAGGCTGCAAACCAAGTCTTATTTCTTCCACCTTGATATTTGTTTTCATAGTCTGAAATTTTTATATCAATTTTGTTGAGAATGGTATTATAAAGGAACAACTAAAATGATTAAATAATTCATTACTCCCTGCGACGAACACTTATCGTTTTTCAGTATTAGCACATAAAAAAATGCTTCTTGAATGTTTAGGCTTCGAGATCATCGAAATAAGAGTTAGCTTAAAATGTAGCTAAATGGTAGAACAAATCAACTATAATCGGAAGTGGGCAAGTAGAAATTCTGATTTACAGAGAGCTCCATATTTCTAAAGAAATTTAAGAACATACATTTATTCAATATTATTGGGCCTGGGATTAATTTGGAATAAAAACTGGGGAAATAAAAGTTTTGCGTTGACATTTTTTTCACCTGCACGAGGTTTACAGGTAAAAAGTTTATGATAACATGCCAATGGACTAAAATAAGACGAATCGTACCATTCTAAATCCCGAAAGAAAGGGAATACGTTTTCTAACTTCTAACCCCAGCATAAATTCATCAATGTTCTGTCATTATAGTTCTAAAAAATATATTGACAGAAAATAGCATTTAATAATAAATGTTTGCACATGAATTCCTTTCTTTCAAGCTCTTGGAAAAGTATAATAATTCATACAACTGCCTTAGTCAAACCTTTCTCCATTGGAGGAACGACTAACTCTGCCGTCATCATCAGCCCTGATTTAACCGTTGAAACGCTGGCAGCAGCCGCCTTTCTGGCCCGGTTGGAAAACCGAGAAAACTTCATCAACATTAGCCAAGTTAGTGAAACTGAAAATTATTCATCGCATTTACGTACCTGAAATAACAGTTAGATATAATATACTACGACTATCCAATATCTCAACAGGAACCCCTTCGGTTTTACGTTTGGCGCCAACGCCAAATCACGTCGTGAGTGTTCGAGGTGGAATGGATCTGATGTTCTAGATGAATGACACCAGCGCGATGCATAATAAATCGCGGTTCTCTCTTGCTTCTCAATGCTTATAGGGCAATGATGGATGGATCAAATATTTGCCAAACGCGTCATAAGAAAACGGTCAAACAGCTTCAACTTCGATATTGGTAAGACGAGGTGCGTCTTAGCAGGAAAATGATGAGTTCTATGTACTGTTCCATTTAACTTACAACTGCGTCAGACGATTGGTGCAACAGAATGTAAATCATGGAAGAACTAGAGAACCAAGGTCTTTTTCCTACATGTGCACTGAAAATACGTTCAATAAACGTCCAATACGTTTCTTAAGTTTATAATCGTACACTCCCTCATAAAGGTGAAGAAGATGAAAGCTAAGTGATGACAAATATGCATAAGTTTATTATTTTTTACAGGTATTCATAAAATCATTCATATTACTATTCAATTTTACATAAATATTTTTTTTAACTTGGTCAATGAAAATGATCCTAGGGGCGTAGTTCACACATGCACAGTTAATTTAAGTGATGTTATACTAAGAGTACTAATGTACACAACAAGGACGTTGGTGAAAATCGTCGAAACGAAGTTCAGGCAAGTGTGGATCAAAAGGAAAATTTTTTGAAGAAATAAAATGATCTTTTCATTAGAAAGAAAGATCAAAAAAATGCAGGCGATCCCTAATGAGCGAAAATTGAGACAGCGACTTGGGAACGGAAACGTTTTACCGGGTGAGCGAGCAATCGAAAGTGCGAAAGAATGGGAAAGATCTTACCTCTCTAGAACGCGCTCTGAATGATTGTACAACAATGATGAAAAAGATAATTATGAATATGAACATCGAAATGTAGAAGAGATGCATAAGAGTGAACGGAGAGTTACTTTGAATCTATTAGAAGATTGATTTCTTGAATATGCCTGCATACGAAGCGTACATGGAAACCATACAATATGTCATTCGTATTAAATCCCTCTATAGTATTAGATAAAGATGCCAGCGAAATAAATAGCCAAAGTCTCTGCACCTTATATACTTCATTCTGGAAGCAATGGATAGATACTGGGCCACTGAAAACCACTGCAAACCGATGCTGTCGATTAAATATATTTTAAATAAGTTAGTTCACCAAAAACGAAAAAAAATGTGCTATAGGAACCATTCCATAGCATCTGAATTTCCCTGAGACACAGTTATGTACGCTATTTTCGATTTCACTCCCCATTTAAAGAACCAATCAAATCAACATCATTAACGAGATGTACACTAGTAATATCAAACATTAGTGATGTTTTTAGACTCCTAACAGGCCTGTAGCACTTTTTCAAAGTCGTTGTTTGGACATCCATTTTGTGCACTATTTTGTTGACGATAAATAATCAAATTGCCATTGAAAAAACAGTGACGCAACACAAGACTATGGATGGGTCCTTGAGATACCTCATCAAATCGAGAAGCCAAAGAGAAAACTAAATTCTGGAGATACTGATTTTCAAATCCTTGACATTTAGCCAGAATAATCACTAGCCTTAATGACTGACGAATGCCTTCCTTTTATAAATGGATAAAGATACGGGTTTTTAACGGCCACCAGTATTCAACAAAAATAAAAGGTTAAATATGATTTATAGTGTCATACTATACTTTGACTATTAAATTAATATGGTAATTAACTCTCGTTGGCTGATTTTATTTACTGAAGAGTCTGAATAATTATTTTTGTTGGCCTCATTCATCATGACAAAATATGAATAATGTAAGGTAAACAGTGTCCTCAAAATTACAATTTAATCGCATACGGAGCAAAATTTAGCATAAAAATAATAGATGCTAACAAAGCACGTTAAACATGATTGTTTAAATAGGCTGACACTGTGAGCATGAAAATGAAAATTCACTCGTTAAGAAAGGAATAGCTTCTAAATATATCTTTCATTATGACTAAAGATTACTGAGAAATGACCAAGATTGCTACAAGGCTTTGCCCCTTATGCTTTAATAGCATTCTCCCTGAGTATTTATTAGTTAGTTTAACTAAATAAGTGCCAGTGCTATGTTAGACTTTCTGTCGGACATCAAATTTCGCGACAGTTTTCGAGATACAATTAATTCCAATGAGTAACCTTCGTATTTAAGTTCAATTCGTCGTGAATCCTAATCCACTAAACTACTGTCGTCTATTATTAAATATTCTCACATTTATGTCTATGTGAGAGCACCTATACCAATTAACAAAACTGCCAGCCTTATGCTGAATTTTGCAAAATCAACAGCTTTACGGAACTTTTAATATTGGACTAATGCTTCCACAGGCAGAAATTATTATCTTCTTTGGCAGCATTTTTATCTCAGAATCGCTCAAATTTTAAAATCAGGGATGGCGGAAATGCCTAAATAAATCGCATTATATTTCCAGGAAATGGGAACGGCGAGTACAGACTTCTTTGGTAAGTAATTGGAATCGATATGAGTGCTGGTGATGTAAAACATGGAGAAATTGCTGAATAGATGGCTTTTGGTATTGGCGAGGAAAGTAATTGAAAGGAATAGGTTTCCTGTAATTATACGAATTGAAGTGCTGGTCTGATACTCTACCGGGCGGGCGGTAGCTCTGGATTACTTTTTCCGCCTTCTCCACCGCATCGCTTTAGGGACAGTAATGACGCTATTATGTGCATGTAATACACAACCCCTTCTGGCTGTTACTAAGGCGTGTGAAGCATAAACGAGCAGAAAATAACATTATCGTAAGGATACACCCGTGCAAAATAATGCAAGATTCCCTGAGTATTTTTACGCATTATGCGAAGGAAATTTATAATTAACTTAAAAAATTATCACGGTTCAAATATTTTGGCAACACTTTTTCACTGTTTTGCATTTCTTCAATCGAATCCTTGCTTTTGGTAACCACGGACAATAATTTAAAAGCGCAGGCCTTCGCCGACCCTTTTGCCGGCTTGGTAAGGAAAATACTATCATTGGTTAATGAAAGCAAGAATTTCATTAAAGAAAACTATGTAAACGAGAGCAAAGTAATGATGTTGAAATGTTAGAGATCTTCACAGTTTCCACGAAAATCATAAGTAATGGGTAGTCATGAAATACCTAGTTTTCGGCAGATTTTGACTACCTTCTGTGATGCTTGACGACAATATATGCATGTACTACGATAACATTCAGGAAATTTCACCCTTATTTTACTCCTTAAAAATATATCGCAGGATTCGCTCATGGTAAAAGTTTGACTCGAGTGTGTAGTGACAAGGTTTCTGTTTCTGCGTTTTATGAGTGTAGGTAATTAGGTGCCTTTTCGTGTAATTACCACTTATCTAATCTCAAACCCGCAGTCCGAACCGAGGGTCCAAAAAAACTCTGTATTCGCCTGGGGAGACAAAATATCTACTAACGCACAAGCGCAGCTCTATCGGGCATGCATACATTAACTGGCAGCATCGATACGCCAGACGGTGGAGTCTATTCGAGAATAATGCGATGGTGATCTGCCGGCGTGTCGTTACAGGAGAGCCCAACCAGCCTTCTACTGTGGCACGATAAATATTCTTAGCGAAATGCCTCTCGTTTCCTTCTAAGGGGCTTGTATCTGGATTACACACAACTTCCCAGCGGTGTTTCCTCCTGTAAGAGCACTCAAGGGGTCTTTGAACTTGCCCACATGCACATCCTTGACTCATGGGATCTCCTCATCCTTAGGGTGAATGATAAGTTGAAGTTTTGCCCATAAAAAGTTTTTATGAATCGAGCCTACGAGAATTTGCAATGTTTAATACGTAAAAAAAATGTATCGCACTGTCGTGTAGAGCAAAGAGAGCTAACGTACTACAGTGAATGTATGGACGGAGCTACGCATATTGTGGAACTTAAACTTCAATCACGCTGATGTTAACATCCAGCTATATTTAAGCTTGAAAAAGACAATGTGTTGTGCATAAAGGTGTTCAAAAGAGAAACTTGAAACAAACACAACAGCATGAGAAACTAAATTGATGAAAATAGAACACATCTTGATAGAGATTTGATCTCATTATATTAGATACCTTCGTAAAAGAAGCCTCTGAAGTGCATATGGTGCTTTAAGCGAACGAAGAAAATAATCTCGAGGATAATAGTCCCATAACTCTAAAAGACAATATCTAGAACGATGATAAAGCATTTCTTTCCACGAATACGTACGGTGAGATTCGGAAAGTTTGCGTTTTATTTCATTCTTAGGACATTCACTTGAAAATAATTCATCAATAACTTAGCACATTTAAAATTTTATCGGTGGAAAATAGCTCGAGCGTGAGGCCGAAACACACTACATTGAAAGGCAATTATAAATTAGATAATCACATATATTATAACCGAGAAGAACAGTAACTATCAAACCTTGAGAACGCATCTAAACTCACAGGCTGCTACAAAAATATGTATACGAAGTTACCCATTTAAGTCAGGGATTAAGTTAAATTTCTCTCCTTGATAATGATCATGAAATAATTAAGTTCGGTATTATCGAACAGGTTTGCAAGAATTTCCTGAAACTAAGCATTCATTCAGAAGACTTAATCTTGTCTGAAAAGGAAACAAATTCCTTTACTCATGTGAATCATATTACTAGTCCACTGATCTCTCCCTCGCGGTATCAATTCTTCCAGTAAAACTTCCTCGGTATTTTCATAAGGCATCAGCAATCTTCTCATCCGCAAACTTTTCGCCATCATTTGATTAAACTCTTTTATAGAATAGTATCTATCTTTGGTATCCCAGTTACGCCGCTAAGTTCTATGAAGTCCACTATGTTCCACCATAGTTGTTAAAAACGAGAACTATCGATGGTCTTTCTCGCAGGTGAGTAGGTTCTCAACTAACTAATCGACATACGCTAATAATTAGCCAAGCATTGAATTTTTACGCCTAAAAAGGTGGTTTCAATTAACTAATCGAATTAAAAATGATGATACCCGAGTTAGTTAATATCCTCCGATTTCATAAAAAGATGTTCATCGCATTGAGTCGCACAAATTTTGCTGTAATTGACCCACAATCGAAATGATGACAATTACATTTATTTATTTAAATGCAGTATACAAATCTGATTTTATTGTAGTTAATGAATATAAACCATGGGCAGTACAGAAAATCCTCCAAATTGGAACTGACACACTTAAAGAGCCACTTGTGATCAGCTCAATGAACATATCATCCTTCATTCTAGAAAATATTCTTCCCACTCTCAAATATCATTTTTAACTCGACCAAGAAAAGGTTAAGAATGTTGCAACCTTAATCCAATTACTCAATCAAAAATGCACATTATCAGCGGATAAGGTGGGGCATTTAAAATTCGTCTATATAATGTTCTTCCCACTCTCAAATATCATTTTTATCTCGGACAAGAAAAAGTTAAGAATGCGAAGAACGTCCCATAAGGACAGCGAAAATCCGCTAATAGAACTGCTAACCCCTTATGACACCACACTTATTTACTTACCGAAGCGGCTTAGATACCTAACATTTCCGAAATAACCTATACGAGGATCGAAAAATTAAACCCTTCCCCACCCGCCAACGACCTTAATACATCTTGTTTAGTAAAATTAAATTAAGAGAGAGAGAGGGGGGGATGAAAAAATGAGGAAAAAAACTGCTAGCGGAATTGCTTTGAGAGTTAGACGGAGGAGTGGTAGTGGTAATGCGCCAATTGGCGGGGGGAGGGGGGATGGAGGGGGATTGGCGAGTTTTCAACCCTCAACAGGGCGTTCATTAATTTAGAGAGGCGTAGTGTGAGGGTTTTGGAGATTACGGGGAGGGCGAGGGGGTTTGCGATGGGGGGGATGTTTGACTGAGAGAGGGGGGAGGATTAAGGCAAGAGGAGAGAAACAGATTTCGAGGTTGGAGGGAGGGCGCGAAGTGTGGGGTGGTTGTTAGGGTGAGAGCAGCATATTGTGGCAAGAGGGGGAAAGGAGGTTGGGGTGAGGGGATTTGGATGTTATGGATGGTTGGTAAGGGTTATGTTTGACGGGGGTGGTTTTTTGAAGGGTGGGTTATTCGGGAAGAGAAGAGGGGGTGGCAGATACGGCAGGAAGCAAAACGCCTGGGGGGGTAGAGTGGGGTGGTAGATGGGGGAGTCGCACTTGAAAGAGACCAGGGGGAGGGGAGGGGTGATAGAGACAGGAGGGACATAAAGGGAAATGAGGGAAAAACAGGGGTCGGGGGGTAGGAGCTTGCATGTCCTGCGAGCTACGAGCTCGTAGAAGTAGGGAGCTAGCCTTTGGGGGAGGGGGGTTGAAAACTGACGTCACACGCCAATAAAATCGTAGCGACAAAAACGTCGCCACTACGGAGGAGCTCACGTCATTAGCGGGCAATCTTGCGGCCTGTCGCCGGGGGGCAATCGTCAACTTGGTTGACAAACTAATCCGTTTTTTTTTAGAGTGGTTATACCTTTCCGACGGTCTATTCCAGTATTCCAGTACGCGGACTATATTCCTTCTCTAAAACATTTGAGAATGTTTCAGTGGTAAAACCAAAGTGCGATATAAACTCACGGATGGTGGGTCCCGAAGCACGATGATTAAAGGTGGTAGATATTAAACTCTTCGGCGATTTGGTTATAAGTGAAGTCAAATGTTGCATCGAGTCGTGGTTTCATGAGGGGGTTATGAAGGCACGAACACATCAAGAGCTCATAGAACAAAATGTTCTTCTGATTTCCTAAAAAAATACAAAGCCAAAAAAGGAGGATAACAAGGTCTGAAATTAAACTATGAATTAAATAACTAATGATTTGACTAATATGGGAGTAATCTAACGCATATAATGCTTGTAAACCGCAGTGGTACTATAAGTATCCTAAACCGAAGGTATAGATCCAACATTAGCGGCTATATCCATTAAACACGATCATTAAAACTTGAAACAAAACTTTTGTCAAAGATACGAGCGCTTTTGTTGCCCGAGGGGCTTTTACCCTCTGCAAACATAATTTGATTTAAAGAAAATATCTGAATGAACTGATGAAAATAAATAGGTTGAAGGCTAGAATCAGTATTTTTTCGTGACGAATTCTCCAAAACACTGACTGCTTTCAGGGATAATAAAAAATCTCATTAATAATTAGTTCTACAGCCTAGCGTAGGCACTTCAAACGAATAGACTGTCACGAATGAAATCAGGAACAAAACCATGGAATCTTCATATCGAAGGGAATCACCTTCTGTCCCTGTACCTTCTATCATTCATCCGCATAAAGCAGAAGAACGATCAGCCGTTCTTCAAATTTTGTCTGTTACTTCAAGTTGCTGTTCACACATTATATAGTGACTCGCAAGAACCTAGACTGCTACCAGTGAGCAACGAAAGGTTACTTCACGCCAAGGAAATCGATTGCGAAAACTTAGGAAAAGGTCAGTGGCATCGCTGAAAAAGTAAGAGAAAATTCTCATCCATAGAAGAGCTTTTCCCTTTTAAAAACAAACATATACGTTGTGAATCCAGTGTAAAGAGCATTACGCGGAACTTATCTCATGTCTGCAGCGTTTTGCATACATCTGCTAAAGCCTGAATCAAACGCCCTTTTTTCTGTCCCTTTTCAGGGGTTACTAGCTCCAATGATAGCTCAAATGATTGCCATTTTCAGGGGTAGCGGCAATAATAGGGATCCCTATCACTTATTTCACCATTTAAGGCATCTCCTTTTTTCTGTCGCTGAAGACGTCATTTAGACAATCACAGTGCACGGCCGCAAAGAACAAATGCTGCGCATCGTGTGGTTTTCAATTAAACTAGAATTATAAACATTAGAGAACTGCAGAGCGTTTGCAAAATATCATGGATGGTTGAAGCGCTCGAGGTTTAATCGTGAATGGTGGAAGCGACTACAGCCTTCTTAGAAAGGGGAAAATACGACCATCTTTGTAATAATAAATCCACAATTTACCATAATAATTTTCTAAGGATAGAGAGCCCGAATGAAATAGTGGCGAGGGTGTAACCTTTCCGTTCTGCAACAACAACGCAAGACGTGAAGGCGATAAGGAATACCTTGCGTAATCAGTTCAGTACAGAACAGCAGCGAATAAAATCTTCAATGAAGTGCGGATGTTCCAGAGACGAGATCATATACATCGATATGTATGTGCATTAATTAAAGTTTAACTATAAGTCTTGAGTTGATGCTAGCCCACTCGATTGTAAGCATTTGGTTCATCACACTATATTATATGCACTTGTTTTAGTGCGTAAATGATATCCTATCAGGCATACAAGACCAAAGTTTGCTGCCGTAATTAATATGCTAAATACGCAAATAGATTTAAATTTATATTAAACAGAAACAGCCAATTTGACGGCTGAAATGCAGTTGCTTATATTTTACAATATTCTCCAGTACATGCTGAGTTTCCTCTATATTTTCTAGGTTAATCTACATTTAAGTTTAATGACAGTTTGTTTATTTGAGAGAGCATATAGCTCCCAGAAAGTACATTGAAACGCCCCTTAGGCTAAATAAAACTACGGAGATTGTCATGGCTGGCAAATTGATAAGATAATGGTAATTAATAACATACTATTCAATACTTTATTATATTGAAAGAACAATTGCTGCTTGGTTTAGAATAGTCACAATAATGGTTCAATGACTAATTCTGATGATTGAGAAAAGAAAATGTCGAAAACCAGTTAGGACGCAAATGATCGTGTGATAGAGAATATGATGGCTTCAGTATAAACTTTCCCTATCATGTGAGCAATCATTAAAAGTGTTCCTTATATGATCCCTGACATGGGACGGAAAAAATTATGGTGTGATTCAGGCTTAAGACTACGTCAATGACTTGACTGATGCAGGGTCAGTGACGGAGTGACAGGAGCTCGCAAGTTGGTGATGTCCGACGCACGAACTGATATCTGGTTGCAGGAGCATTCATTAACCAGCAAATTCATTGATATTTATGATGCAACCAACATCTTGACGTTGCAAAGAGTATGGAATTGCGCTTGCTGTAAGATTCTCTTGTCACCAGGGGGCGGATAGGTTAAAATCTTTAGAGGATCAATTTTATTTTCCTTCAGAGTGCTTTGTGTTATATCTTACCAACGGATAATCAGATATCATCTTGGCCAATGGTTTCTTTCATACAAACGTAATGCCATCTCAAAAGAGGAGACAATATCCACTCGATTAGATTGAAACGCCAAAATACGACACAGGTAACAGAATGCGTATTTAAGAAAATATGACTAATTATTACACGAAAGCCATATAGTCAGTTAGCGAAAACATTTAAGAGACGACAAGTAATTACTGAAATCATCCGTATTTAACAATGGCTGGCTTGGAACTGATTTACAAATACTCGTAGACTAGTGGAAGGAAGAAAGGCACAAGGAAAAAATTGTCAAAGGAAGAATATAGAACCACCATCTTGAAACTACAATATGTTTATATAACTTATTGCAAGTAATAAGTTGGAGCATGAAAAATAATGCACATTACTATACTATGAAAAAAATACGAAATTACATACATACCATTCTAGCCTTTCCCTAAAGGGGTCGACTCAGTAAAAATAAATTTAAATTTTGGTGAAATTTCTATGAAGCTGACTCTGCTTTAATAATTTCCTCCGTTCTCCAACAGCACTAAATTTCAAATGCTACTATTACGCGAAAAATACTTTTCTTTAAAAATCAATAAAACTAACAGCCAAGCATTGAATTGCGGATTACTTTACAGATACAGACGATTTTTTGTGTTTTACTTGTAAAGTTTATTTACCGTTTTTTTTTTTAAGTACCAAAAAAACATCTATTTCATCCATCTGTAAGTTTTCGCAGGTTCCCCCTATCCCATCTTGTGTGGGTACTTTCCTGAAGTGGGTATTTTTGACTAGGATGTTTGCCTAATAATCCTTTAGTTTTACCCTCATTTTTACGACTTTACGAATTTCTACGACTCAGCAACGCCGTGTATCGACAGAATCACACCAACCGTGGACCTGAACAGGTTCTTCCATCGGGACAGTGTACCCGCGGAAGGAAAACCTCGCGAGAAAAGGGCGGACTATAGGCTGGGCCAACATGGATAAGCAGATCGCGTCGCAAGGAGGAAGGCGATTGGTGGGGAGTCTAAATGTAAGGATTTCGAGAAAAGGGTACGTGGGGAAGACGAGGACTGAGAGGAGTGGGCGTGAAGTACTTTCTGAAGGGTCGGCCCGTTTTTAAGAGGTTTGCATTCGGCGAGAAGGGTCTTTCTTACGGTTCCCAGGAACAAGAAGGGGTTACGGAATCTCTCTCTTCCCACGCCCCCCACGTGTTCAGCGCGGATGGATGAGGAGATGGGTTAAGAGGAGGAGAGTTCTGCGACCAGGAGAGAGAGTGCGTGGAAGGTGGTTCTGGAGTAAGCGATGCTGGGTATGGGGCGAGTCGGAGAGGACATGCGCGCACAAGCGGGGTTGCAGTGGGCGTTTGCCAGGGGAGGGCGTGAAGAAGTGGCTGGCAGCTCAGTAATGGGGGAGTGGTGAATGCAAGAGAATATGGGGGTCGGGGCTACGGATGCTGAGGAGCTGAGAACAAGAGGGGGGTAGCGCCGCCCGGAAGCACTCGAGTGCCCCCAGCCAAACTTTTAGTTTTCCCACCTCTTTAGGGACGCTATAACGGCGTGATGGTCGGACATCCCCCTAAGACACTCTTGCCTCGCCACATTCAAAAGATAAATGAATGATTACATCCAGAATTAATGTTTTTAGTCATCGCAGTAGCCAAGTCACCAACGACCTGCTCAGGCTGCAAAAATTGATTTGGATGCAAGTCCTTCCACCTAGGCATAGGTGTTGTGCTACTGGGCGTTCCACGTTGACAGTATAATGGCCTCCTATGGAGATTCGTTTCCAGGGTAAATATCCATAAAGCCAGAGGTGCGGTGAAGTAAGATTTAGTTTTTCTCGGCGAGTTATATTAAGGAAGTCTTCTCGGGTCTTCCACCGGCATAAGCTTTTAAGGACTACCGACGTTTCGGAGTCCGACTCGTACACCATTCTCAAGGCGAATCAATATAACAATGACAGCGTTCTTTGTAAGGCCCATACTGTCAATTTAATTTGGACCGCTATATAGTCTAAGGATTATTTAATTTGACTCATCCGATGTTCTACCGGTATGATGATTGGTGATTACGACTCTCTTAATGCCATTTATTATGCCAATGTCATCGCCAGAGTAGTCGTTTCGGGCCCACTACTTAACGTTTCAATATAAAGTTCTCATCCTTTTACTCCCTCTTACCTTCTTCCCGATTGTTTTACTTCTATAAGCAGCATTCAGAATCACATCTCAATTAAGTTTAGCTCCGTCCTTCATATTGCCTCCTCTAGATTTTCTCAAAAAACTATTTGTTTCACACGTAGGTACCAAATTTAATGATACACAAGTAGGATCGAAATTTGATTGTTTCGTCCACTTTTGTATTTCCGAACTGACCCAATGAATTATTCTGTAAGGACAAAGTTAATAATGTAATAGTTGAAGTATATAATGAGAAGATTCAGTGGTATGCTTACTTATACATTGATAAACTGAATTAAGAGAAAGAAAACATGGAAAATATTTTACAATCACTTGAAATATATGACCTCTGACACTATTCAAACTTTAGTCAAGCCAAAGATAATGTTTCTAAACGCTCTTTTTTAAACCAAGGTAAAGGAGTACAAGAAAGGTGTGAAGGGTGAATAGAAAGAAAATAAAATGCTGATCATGGTAGGTTAGGAGAAGAAGCTACTCGTGAAAATAAGGACGAGAAAGATTAAGTGTACTGAAAATGTTACAGGGGCTACGGTGTACTGAACCCAGCCATGAAACGGAAGGTTTTGGGATTTTGATAAGGGGGAGCAGGAGAATAGGCATAATGGATGGAATGAAGGGATGTAGAAAATATACCCAGTAAGCAAATAGCATAATTCAGATCAGATCGCAGTGCTTCAATATTCGCCTCAATCGGCTTACTACCTCTGATTTTAAGGGTTGTAAATTCAAGAATATACCTACCTCTAAAATTCGGTTGTTGTACGTCGAAATTATACAGGACAATATTGGGTGAGAAACATAACCGGGAATTGGAAAATAACGTATTATTGTATTATAACTCGTGGTAAGCTTCCTATGGTAAAACTTTCCCCACTTGAATTCCAGCGAAGTTCAAGAAAAATAAAGTAATGGGGTTGATAGAAATAAGTTTCGTTTCTTTTCGTGAAACGGGACATGAGGAACGAGTATCATTATGGATACTTCACCACAACTGCCTGAGTCAATGCTAATAAATTCCACCTTTTCGATTGTACCGTAAAAAATATTGCTTTCATTGATGATGACAGTCATTATCTATTAGAAAACCAAATTAAGTTACAATATGTACTGGTTTTCCGACGATTAAATTTTAAATAAACACTTTTTGCGGATGATATAAGCCACAGCAGGGCTATTTCTGTCGAACTAACGCATTTTGACTACATTTCCTGCAGTTAATTGCAAATAATTCAGAAACTAAGGTGGATTGACTTTATCCCATTGCCATTTTTTTCCCTGGGAGATTTTGCTTCATAATGAGTTGCTCTCGAAACTGGAATTTATATTAGAATATAAATAGTATTTTTAGCATTGCTCTCTCCACTCTTGTTTTTAAAATCCACGTAATTTCCATTTCAATTTGCGAAAAAAGTAGCGCGTAAAGATAGCTTTTATTGTTCAAATCAAACAGAGGACATTATTTTCTGTAAGTACCCGTTCAGTCATTTAACCTACTTAAATCAACAAAAGATGTCCACGAAATCGGCGGCCAAGATCGGTGTGTTTTGGCGGTGAGTTTCCCACCGAGCACGGACGCCAATGTTTATTTTTTTCCGGCATCATCGAGTCTTGAGGAGCCACGGGGGAGAGAGAGAGGAAGAAAGGTCGAGAGGCGCACCATCTCCACCCACTCCTGATCCGTTCTCGCTTCTCTCGTCCTGACGTTGTTCGTTAGCGGGAGATCGCCCCGCTTATGACAACGCGTAAACATTCGCTCGGGAGCTTCTTTCTTTGCATTCTCACCGGGGTATGGGTTGAGAAAGTCCGGCGTGTGAAAGAAACAGGTCGTTGAAAGGCTATGGCGGCATTATATGCATCATGGCTGAGCGTTCTAAGCGGCGTGAAGTAGCAAGTTGGAAGACGTGACTTCAACACGGCTAGGAGGTCCGCCTGGCTGGCTGATGAAGCTTATATAGGTGGACGGTCTCCCCTTCCCCTCCTGCCCCCCAAAAAAGATTTCTTAAAGTATCACCAATAAAGATGTCCTATGAAGAGCAGGAGAGAAAAGGCAACAAAAAGAGGTACAGTGGGAACTCCGAGAGGAAGAGGAAGGGACAAACCTATCAGGCTCATTTTGCAATACGGCAACCTCTTGAAAAAAATATATTGGAATGAATTGGAAAAGTTATTGAGGAGGAACAAAAATACTATTTAAAATAAATATTTAAAATTTATAATAATATAAAATTAATTTAAAATAATTATTTTTAGGGTGATATATCGGTCAAGGTAGATTTAAATGGAAGAAAATAAAATTCTTTAAATTTTCACAGGCGCAGGCCTCTTTGTACGTACACAATTTTTTTCTTTATCTCAGCATACTTGTCTTTATCCCATCAATTAATCCTCTTCTTCATCCATAAAACCATCTCCTCTCTTCCCCTTCCCCTAGCCCATTCTCGTCTTCCTTTCTCAGAGTCCACGTTTCAGCCTCATTAAACGCTACACTCCATATTAAACTCTTGGCCAGCCCCTTCTTTACATCCTTACACGAGATCCCCGTCATCAGCTCCATTCTATTACTGGCATCAGTCAAATTAAGACAGATATTAAAGTGAAGACGCGTAGGAAGGAAGCGTTTGGCCATAGGACAGTGGAGTAGAGAACTTCAGCAAACAGGCCTACTGTTTAATGACTTCTGATGATGAACAGAAACGAAACTCTAACGTTTTTGAGTAACGTCTCGAGCCAATTACGGAAATAAATGTTCCAGATGACACAACATTATCGTCCTGGAAGCTCAGGCATCCTGATGAAGACACAATGAAAAAAGCACACAAAATCGTTTGCGTTTTTGGAGAACACTTTGAGTCAATGACTTAAGCATGAGTTGAAGTTGGCCAAAAATCCTTATTTCGAAAGCTCAAGGACTCTAATAAAGAATCGGGAAAAATGCATGGAAGGATTCCAACTCCTTTAAAAGATATTTTGAACTAATGACTCAGATACATGTTCTCCAAATGATGGAAAAATTCACTTGTAGAAGGATCGAGGGCTATCATAATGGCATTACGAGTAAGAGCACGGAAGACGGTGATACGGAAAGTGGTGTACTACGGTGGCAAATCTAGAATCATAGGAGGAAGAATAAAACGAGATTGGTGAATGTGGAGGAGATGAAGTAGAAAATAACGTAAAAAGAAGGTAGGATAGAGAGAGATATATAGACAGAGCAGGACTGGAAGGCTAGGGCTACTAGATAGACAGTCTCTTTCAAATTTACCACGTCTCGCAGTCTCACTTTACAAAGTCTCTTTTACGGTCTCTTTCAAATTTACCACAAACCAGCACACGCCCAAATAGCACCACTAATGATTTGAAACTCTCGAATTTTAATGAATAATCATGGATAAATAAAATAAGAATTGAATGGATTGAAATTAATAAAACATTTATACGAGTATATTATTTCAGCTTGTTGAAATTTAAACCCATTCTCCTCAAGAAATATACAAATATTTTCCCTGCCCGCTAAGATCTAAATTACCATATAGAAGCGTATCAGGCTTGACATTGTGGAAATACGAAGAGAATGGCATTACGTGCCGAAACCTTGGTCGGTGTTTGTTAATATACTGTGGTTGATAATATACTGTGTGGAAATTTACCATCTTTGTTTTATTTAAAATGGACATCTAAATTACCAATTGTCACGAACTCTCGAAATTACCAATAAACTATAAAGGTTAATATGTAGTAAATATTCATTAGCTACGCTGGAGTGGAGAGTATTAGAATATACAGCCAAACATGCATAGGAAAATGCATCTTGTAATGCATATGATCAATCGAACACCTAAAATGTTTTAAACTAGTAATCCGAGAGGGAAATTTGGAGTTTCATGGTGGTATGGTGCAATTAATCGAAGACAAAATAAAGCTTAAATCGTTTCCTGAAAGAAATTAGTTGTTACTGATATAGTCTTCGGGTCCGATTTGGGGAGAATGGATGCACTTGGAGTAATGATAATGCACCGAGTAAAAATATTATAATATTTCCTGGGCCAAAAGCTTATAGCCATATTTTTGTCACGAAAGAAACAACGCAATTGTAAGGAAGTACATTGTCAGTGCATCATATTATTATTATCAATTTTTTCTCGGTCTTGATTAACATATTCAATATCCGGCTTTGCTTGGGTTATGAAAACCAATTACACGGTAAAGGGAGACGGCTTTGAATGTAAATGAAATGGTCTTACGTTTTTGTGAATGAATTTTTTGGCAAGCATATTAACTTTAAGGTATCAATAAATTTCACATCTAAGGTCACTCACATTTTGGGATGTGGAGAGATTGCCAGGATCACGCGAAGAGACAGTGGCATTTTTCAAAATTTGCAATTCTGGTTTTCGATCAAAAACTCTCGTGAATGGCAACTCTCAAAGGACGATCGCGTGCAGTGAACTATTAATATCAATAACCCCTTTGCCCAAAGCTTCCGTTTTGGATGTCGTATCAAGGCTATCTCTAAAACGATTATGCAAAGTGCGTTTGATTGAATGTTTTGTTTGCATTTCTCTTGCTCTGTATTTTAACTTTATTGTAGCCAAGGGAACATTTATCCCTAGGGATAGTCACCTTTGACATGAAAGATTGGACACCGAGGCCTTGAATTGTTAACGCTGAAAACTGAAATGGAGAGCAGTACCTCCTCTTTTTCAAAAAGTAAATTAAAATTTAATTTTAAGACTCAGCTTTGAAGTGTTTGAAGGAGGTTTATTAACATGGGGAAAATCTTGGAAGACAAGAGTCACAGTAGCTAAGATTTTTAGGAATATAATTGAAATATCGAAAGAGGCGTCCACGTATAGGTTAAAATGGTGACAGATACCTTCTGTAAGGATGTTAAGAAAAGACTGTCGAACATTCTGGCATGTGGCGTGTGGCAAGTACAATTTTTATTAGCAAAGAAGTCCACATATAGGCCGTGACCGAGATAAAACGATGAGAATATTGCTGCCAAATTTATCGAAAGGAAAAAACATCTCCCACTTGAAAACTTCATGAATACCGTCACTCATCATATATTACTCCTTTATTATGATTGAAAATATCGAATAACATGCAACCAACAGCGAAATAAAACAATGTAATAGGCGCAAAATAATCTTAAAAAATCAGAGCAATATTTTTGATTAAGGGAGTAACTTATCAATAAAATCTCATTACAGAATCGCCCTGATTTTTCAGCGTCATTTCATCTGATATTTTTTATTTCCCCAACTTTGATAATCCACATGACAAAGATACACCGGAGCACTGCAAATCTGCAACCCATATTATTAGCTGACGATAAACGGTCCCTTTATAATCTTTATCAGGATGACCAACTTCCGGGGAGTACGATCCACAGTAAGGTTCCAACAATTTTGGTGACGTATACATGAATGTATTTGCAAAATAAAGGTAAAGAATTACTTTTTGATATGGATGTCACGTTGGAGGGTCATTTTACTAAAAGCTCATTGCTGGCTGATACCCACTGTCTACAGAAGATGAACAAGGGAGTTCTGTTTCATTGAAATGTAGTATCTTTGAAATATACGCCATGCATAGGATTAAGTGTCATTGGAAAGAATTTAAGGTAAGGGAAAAGAAGTTCACAGGATCTATATTTTTCGTAACTCAAGGTCGATATCGAAAATGGCGAATGATAATGGAGGCCCAGAATTAAAACTATCTCATAGCATTTGCCTTGGAATTAGCCACGGATGGGTGCTGAATGTATATTACTTAGCCAAATGAAACATTTGATCTGTATAAAACCGTTGCATGACCCCCATAGTTTCGCGTAATGTATCATTGGCCACCAATTGCAGCGACACTCTCAACTGGTATTTTCTTGTTGAGCCATTAATACAAGATCATCAAAGCGAGAAAAATACATATTTTTCCAAAGTAATGCGTCAGTAATGATGCGTGATGATGGCAACTGCTGACATATAACAATGGTACCGAAGAAAATAAGAACTTATAGAAGAGAGGATCACAGAACTCTGACCATTCTGCCACTTGCGTCCAAAATAGTCTCAGAAACAATAAGAAAAAACCGAAGAAAATCTATTGGACAACAAATTTAGATTAAGTGAGGATATAGGAACCAAAGAGACAGCGAATTCTTAGACAGAAAATATGACATTTGTCAACAAACCCCTCAAAGTAGAGGGTAGGGAATAATGGAGGAAATTATTAAAAACGAGTCAGTTTTCTTGATCTAACGCAGAGTAATAAGCTCTTTAGACTGTGCCTTCTCAGAAAGAGAACGACGTGATGGCGATGTATGCATGTATGCATATGTATAATATAACGCCAGAAATTTGATCGCTAAATGGACAAGGCTACTACTCCTTAGTAGGGATAGCTCCTGCTAATGTCTATCGCCCCAGAAAATTTCGGCAGCGAGTGACCCTCTAAAGCGTGGCGAGAGCCGCGTGCCAATTCACGCATCCGAATTACGATTCATTTAGGCACACTCTCCTGCCACTACGGGCCAACCTCTCTTCGTTCCACTGGTGTCCACATCATCCGATTTCAACGCGACAGGAGAGAATGCGTGTGTGTGTGTGCTTTGAGCCGACGTGCACTTATAACATGCGCACGTGTCTCCACGCCTCCCGCCCATTCAGTCCACGCCCACGCGTGCAATGGCACGAAGGCACTCGACACCGCGGACAAAAGCGTGCGACCGCCGGCCGGTCGGCCGCGCCCGGGCGTACAACCCCCGCGCTCATTGTATGTGTGTCTGTCTCTGTGCGGTCAGTCCGCGAAAGGGAGGGGGAAGGGGCCTTCTCCGGACGGGGTGGAAGTAAAAATGTCGCGTCTCCCATTCATAGCGCACGGTCCCCGTCACTTGTTTCCACTCGCTCCCGCGTGCCACGCGGTGGGTTCCCAACCGCGACTGATTCCAGGGTCAACCGCTATAAAATTATTACTCTGAGTGGATGTTAAAAGGTATAATTTCACGCAACTCAAAGGATTTCTTCCAGATAACAATAAGATCCGTTTTATCTGGCAAAACTCTATGGAATTAGCTTAAAATTTTGAGGTGAGAAAAATTACATAGTAATTCCACATTTTCATTGAACACAATGCATAGATTTCGACGTTGCCGTCATCTTCAGGTGTTTGTATGTGGTGCTTCATGACCCCACCTGATGATAACGTGCATCGTCAAAACCTTGGTCGTGTGTTCAATAGATTTATATGAAATTACTAAGTTATTCCTCATATTAATAGAACAGTTAACAATAGTTATGGATGAGTCTGTTAATCAGAGTAGGAGCGCACAAACTGGAGCAAGCAGAGTAATTTAATTACTTGGGTACGTTGGAGGAAAATGGGCATAGTGACAAAGACAATAAAAAAAGATGAGCTCTAGCGAAGGAGGAGTTCAGCAATAAGAGGGAATTGATGTCGGAGACGTTAGGTAAGAACATAAAGAAAAGGTTGGCGAATAGATTAACATGGAGCTTAACTGACACGGAGATAGCAAAATACAACAGAGAAGTAGCGTTGTATGGTGTAGAAACGAGAAACCGGGGAAAAGAGGACGAGAATAAGGAGCAGGATTTTGAGACGTGGACATGGAGGAGAATAGAGAACAACGATGGTAAACGGAAAAGAAGACAAACGAGGAAGTGCTTAGTATGGTGAGAGAGGAGAAGATATTACTTGGGTACATAGGAGAAGGAAGAGAAGGTGGTTTTAACAGGTAATGAGAGGTGAAGGGAGGCTGAAGGCCGTGATGGAGCGGAGGATTTTGGGCAAGCGGGGAAAAGGAAGAACGTGAATAAGATAAATGGGTGGGAGGAAGAGAGGTAGGACGTATGCCGAGCTGAAGAAATCATGTAAGGAGATAGGGGTAAAAAGCAGTAAATATCTAATTCATTTTTACCCTCTTCCATTGAAAAATACCTTTACGCATTACCTATGCTAATATTAATTAGCCAGAGGCCCGGTTTTATGCCAGTTTAAGAATTACCTAAGCACGGTTAACGATAGTAATATTCATTGCAGGATGCAAAAATGATTTGGTGCGCAGCTACTCGCGTGGATGCAGAGATATAAAGTAAAGTAATTAAATTCGCCAAGAAAAAAATCATGTTGCCATCGGGATCAGTATTCAATGTTCATATATCGGTCAAGTAAATGCTTTTTTTCATGGCGAATTTTATCACTTAGGAATACTTAATAAACGATTTTGACACGGTCTTACTTCGATGACCCCCATATCAACTCACAGACAGTTAGGCCAACTTTAAAAAAACAGAGATTACATTCGTGTACTGGTTAGGCCACATCTCGGACACACTGCGGTCAATTGTGGCTCTACAAATTAAGATTTAATTAAATAAATAAAACACAAAGAAAGTCACACGCTTCGTTAAAAACTACTACGAGCGAAAAGGAAGTGTCTCACAGTTGATAGAAGGACTAGGTTGGGAAGAGACACGGAGGCTACACGCTAGGCTTTATTTACTTGAACAGTCAGATCAGGCGAGTTTCAGCACGAGACGGAGGATATTATTCTGACCCCGCAATCTATCTCGAGAACTGATAAAAGCGACAAAATAGGTGAGATACACTGTTGAACTGACAGGTACATAAATTCCTTATTTCCACGAACCAATAGTGACTAAAACAAAAACAGATCGTAAGACATTCCGTTAACATGCCATTCCCCTTTGATCACTCCCCCTTACTCAACCTTTTCCTCATTCCCTCCACTTCGCATGGCTGGTATCCGAACAAGTCAAGGCTCTGCGCCAGATCGTAGGGTAGCATATGGACGTAGATGAACGTCAAAAGGAAAGCCTAGTTGAGGTCAAAGTTAACCAGACTATAAAAATAGGAAAGGAGATTCCTTTTAATAAACCTAATTTTTTATTAACTCCCTTGCACCACTGTATTCCTGGGAATCCGATTAGTGCGTGATCTCTATCGGAAAATTCTACAAACTTAACAGTGTAAGGCGAGATATGGTGAAATTGCATGTGATGAATAAAGACTAATATTGTACATCCCACCTTATTGAACCATCTGTGTACAACACGTGTTTCGGCTGTCACGTTGGTAAACTTTGGTCTAAATAAAGGAAAGGAATGGCAGTTTGACACGGCCTAAAGGGCAGAAGAATATGAGAGGACTTGAAGAGGAAAGTTGTGAGGGGCTATTGGAGTTCTGAGTGAGAAGAAAAGCTTAAAATCGGAGTGTAAGAAATGTTGGGCAGTTGCTGTCCACCTAATTATAAATAATGAATACCTGCAATGACAGCGAAGAATAGCATCTCAACAGAAATAACCGCTATCCTCATTTTATACATATTTAAGACCGGCCTCAACTCCAGCGTTGAATATATATTCTATGAATAATGTTTTATCTTCTACTTTCTTTCCCGCTAACGTAATTTTCTATCCTTTATCACTGCCTTCAATATTACATTGGCTAACATTACCTTCTGCAAACAAGACATCGGCCACTTGCTTTCTCCTTCCTTTCCTTACCCTCTCCACTCTCCCGCTACTCAAAAAGCCCACTATCTGTTTCCATTCTCTTTCCTTAAGTTTCAGCTATTGAAATGCACTCATTTCAAGAGAAGTTAAGCTTTATAACATGAGCCATGGAGCCATGAGATTTGAATAAGTGCGAAATTCCACAGCGGAAAAGTTATTCGTATTGACCGGGACTCAGACCCGGATCCCTCGATATTAGTGATGGAATAAAACGTGTTCGAAGCGAAAGGTCTGCAGCTGCAACTGTTTCGGCCAGACAACTGTTTTAAATAACTGTTGCAAACAACCGGTTAGTTTCACAATCGCGCCGCATCCGCGCCGTAGCGCTACTGTGCTATGTATCTGCAATTTATCGGTGAAGATGGCTGTTACGTCTTCTATTTAGTAACAGTTGCACTGCAAGTGAGGCTGCGTTTCGGTGGTTGCGTGTAGTGTCGGTGTCAGAATTCAGAACTACCGGCAACGTTTCAACAACGCCGATCTATCACCAGTTGTTTGCTTTGCCTGAAGCGGTTGTTCGCAACAGGATGCTTCACGCAACTGTTTCGTCGTGAAACAGTTGCAATGAAACTGTTGTGCCCTTTTAGCGCCACCACTACGCAATTTCATCCAACTAAGCTACCCCGGCGTCCTTCACCCCTGTGGATTTTAGACGTCTTTATAGGAACAATTTACTCAGGACTTCCGGTCATACATCTCAAAAATACAGTCCAAAACGTGCGCTTAGTGCCACCGTCCGGGAGGTTAAAGCCTAACATGGAACACAGTGAGGTGTTCGGTCTTTTGGACAAATTTTGAGGATACCGGGAGTTGCCTCGGTATTACTTTGCCGAATGACCTGGACTGGAACCCGGATATCCCAATATCGAGGGATTCGGGTTTGAGTCCAGGTCAAGGCGAAGATTTTTCCTATGTGGAATTTTGCCCTAATGCGCACTTGCGGATGACTTCGCTTAAGTAATACCGTGGATAGTCTCGGTATCCTCAAAATTTGTCATGAGAGTTGAACTTAATTTGCCTCTGCATGCTAATATCATTCGAAATCACCAAGGAAATCCATGCACACTCATCCTAAAGTGTAAAAACATTCATTATTCTCACCTTGAAGTCTCTTGGTTCTTTAAATGTCGAAATTAGGTATTGGAAAAAACAACTCCACATTAGTCAAAAATGCATGCAGATAACACTTTTACAATGAGATGCTGGAAAGCAGAAAATGGCGTATAAAAGTTTCAAATTGTAATACTTCAAGAACGCGCTTAAATTAAACTAAAATCTCCCAAAAAAGGCATTAAAGGTTATGTATTTTTCGTAGTTTATTTCAGATGTTAAGCGATATTAATCAGCTTTATGGCCATTTGAGATGGTTTTGTATATTGTTTTAATATTAAAAACAATTATAAGCGGTATTCATAAGCGTAAAGACATTTCACGTTGGAGTGACTAAGAGTTACGACGTTCCATACTTTTTATGTATTTCCTGTTAAGGCGATTTTCGACGCATTTAACATAAGAAGGCGGAATTAGAGGGTCAGCTACTCCTACGTAAATGAAATGCGATTCAAATTAAGGTATACACATAACAACAAGATATTATATCACTGTTTAGTTAGTGTCATTCACAAGCTTTTAAACTAAAAAACCAAAATTCTAAAGAAGGTTTACTAATTTATATGAAGAAGTGGAGAAGAAATAACTTCATGGTGTAAAATAAGTACCAAATGACTCTAATTGCAAAGACACCATGACAAAAATTTCTTTGGTTAATAATTCTTTGATGGAAAATTAGCGCCATCAAGGATTTCATTTAGCTTTGACGTGCATGGAAAGAAACCTTACATGAGAAATATTTGGTGTAATATAGTTTAGAGGTTCATTCGAGCCATAGAAAATGGAAAAGACAAAATTTACAAAGATAAAGCCTAAATGAATGCCTATCATTCTATCTCCGGCACATTATCCGTGATGGAAAATAGTTTTATTTCCCCTAGCTGCGGGACGAGGGAAGGAAATGCGATAGATTTGAACGGTGTTCGCCACATTCTCTTATTGCCACTCCCCACTGCAATATAATGAATGATGGCGAATAAAAAACCGCAGGCTATTAATGTTTACGACGCTGTGTGAGCTGAGTGAGCGCTAAATATTTGCATAATATATTTTTGGAAACTAGTGGAATATTCATTCGGGCATTAAAGGTATTCGGAGCTTTTGAGAAAAATGTTTTTTGCAGCATAAGTAGTTTTTTTGGCACATCCGGCGTTGTTAGCATTGTAAACTGGAATATTTCAATATAATGTTCCCTTCATAGGCACTAGGATACCGAAAATCACTTCCAAAGGAATTATACAGGGAATGTTGAATCGACCCGCGCATTAGAGTAACTTCCATAAAAAAATTACACAGGGCTGCATGATAAAAGAAAAATGTATTCTTCCAACTTCTCAAGTCAGCCATAGTGGGCTACATATTTTAGAACGGACTCATTTCTACAGCATAAACCGGCATAGACCATTCCTTGCGTTTCAATAGCAAAACGATAGTTAAATTTTTCACAAATGGCTCCACTTTACACCTTTGGATCACAGCTCCACGTTTCACCTTTGAAACACATGAAATTATATGATTATTTTTTAATTTGGCCTAGCTAGTTTAGTTTGTCATATTTAAAAAAATACCTACCTAGTTTTATTCACTCAATAGGGTTGGTGGTGAACGATTGATTGTTCTCAATATAATTTCTCTATATCGAGTTTGAAAAAGTGCCTAAGGTCAGAACTTAGCGCCTCATTATCTCTTCACGTGACCTCATCGCCCCTCATCAGAATGATTTGAGTCAAAGCACAGAGGTATGTATTTAGTAGAACATGCTTACTATATGGTCCGAGCAAGAATCACATCGCATTTGAATCGTCTTACGGGGAGTTTTAAACAAGGTGTTATGCGAGCCAGCCATTTAAAAAATACTTCTACCTAATCAAGTTTAATGAAAAAAATTTACGAGATTGAATGGGTGACCATCTGAGGAAAAACATGTCCCACTGAAAAATTGAGGAATTCCATTGTTTAAGTTAGTTCCTAGGAATAAGCAAAAATTGCCAAATTTTATATCACTGTCGTTCAGGCTGCGAAAAGAAAGTGGATACATAATATTTCTGTAACTCATTCATTAGCATTGGTTCATTGCGACTCAAAGTTACCTCTCCTCCACGCTAATCTAATCACGTTACTTATGAAATCTGAAAATTTCCTCGGTGTCAGAACAAGACTAGGAACTAGAAACAGCATGTTGAACCATGGATTTCACATTTGAAGACGGTTCATGTAGTGGATTTTTCCAGAAAAGAGTAACGGAAAATGAAATATGCCTTGTGCTACTTTTTCTCCTAATTATTAACGGCAATTCTATTCGAGGCATAGTTGGTGAATGCATTATTCTGCACCGCTACGTACATTCATTAACACCCTCTCAGGATAAATTTGGCCAACGCTCCTTTTTCATCTTTTTTCTTATATACTGATCTTCATTAAAAAAATATTAAAATGAATCTCTGGAAAAACCATAGACGCACCAAACTTAAGCACTATAAGGGATTACTGGATGGAAAGAAAGGCTTGACATCATGCAACGTCTACAGAGGTATAAAGCGCAGATTAAATTCTGATTTCAATGAAGAAAAAGGTATGAAAGAGTGAAAATGACAACGTGAATTTGGCGTGAGTGACAAAGGGGAGGGGTTTAAGAATGTTTCGGACAACATGAATAGTATTCTTAAAAATAAAAATAAAGGGAAGTACAAAGGAGTGAAAGGCCAACGCAAAAAAAATAATTTCATCAAATGATAGCTCTACTGACAGCTGGATACACCATTTTGGAATTAAGAAGCATTAATAACTCGAAAAATAAAGAAATATCTCAAGCGAGAGAAATATGAAAAAATAAAAAGAGACAGGAATAAGCAGGAAAAGTAATCAGAGCAATGCAATCTGAATGAAGCAGTAAATACTTCAAAATTTGTTAATTCCATCAGTTTGTTTATAGAAAGAGTAGGGGCATGGACCAGAAAAGAGTAGGCTAGGAAAAACATGGATACGTGATGCTGAAATTGCAACGAAGGTTAGGCAGATGGCGCTAATCACTAATGAAACTACAAAGAAAGTAGGGAACTGATGATTTACGGGACTCACTGTTAAGAGAAAGACACTAACTCATAATTCGCGCAACAAAGCTAACAAGACAAACTTCATATGGCAATTCACTGCATTAACTAAAGGGGAGGAGGGTCAATAGAGGGAGAAAAAACACGAGAATGGGTCCAAGAAATACCTACTACAAAAGTTGAAATCCTACAGTTATGAAGAAAAAGAGATGAGAGCAAAGTAACGAGCTAAAGAAAATATTACTATAATAGATTACTCGTGACCGTATTCTTTACGAATTTTTAACAAAATATTCCTTCCAATGCATACAATTTCCATTAGGCAAGGTTTCCATTGCACGGTCGAGTCTTTAGCGATCTCTGTTCCGAATCAGATCTTCAAATTCTCGATCCCTCTGTTGATCGAGAATTTGTAGTTACGTAAAAGCTAAGATTTTGCATGCCCAAAACATAATAATTTCGTATAACAGAGATGCGTCTATTTCAAAGTTACACGACGTGACTAATAACTGGCAGTAATAAATAGGTAGGTATATTTTTGCGACCATGCTTCGTGATCATTGATTTTTCTTGGGTTTCCTTCAACCACCAAGATGCCAAGCGTAGACTGACACCTCACCGACAGGAGCTACAAAGTAAAAATTCAATGTTTGAAAAATAGATCATATTTCTTTTAAAGATAATGTCTACTTCATCGGAGCTTTTATGCGTGCAGCTCATGAAAAGTAGAATAATTAGTGATCAAAGGATTAACTAGACACTGAACTTACAAAGCGTAATTTCACACGTTTCAGCAAGGGTAAGGGACTTTTCCTTTTCCAGCAGCCATACTCACGTCGGAGGAAACGAGTCAAAATTCGATGTGACGGCATTACACGGAGAGAATTAAGACCCGGTCTCGGAAAGAAAATGATAGACCGACGCAACGTTGTTTATGGGGCTTAGCTCTGAAACGTTTTCTGCAGGCGTCAAAGATGCCGTTGAGAACCAGAAACACGCCGAGGGTAAGATCCTCAAGTGGAGATAAGAGAGATACAGTGCGAGGGGAGAAGGATTTAAAAGGCAGTTTTTCGCAAGGGATGGAGCAAGATAAGAACGCTGCCTCCAACGACCGAGGCCTCTTAACTCAATTATCGGTTGAAAGAAGTATCACGACGTATTTACTCTCAAGCCGTTTAGTATTTCGGCCGGAAAAAGAGTTATTGCCGCTGAAGATTTCCGACAGCCCCACGGCGCTATGATTTGAGAAACGGCAGTTGTCCACGGAATAGCAACATAAACACGCAGATATTAAAAACCCGACATTTTCCCAGAAGTGGCAGAGCATGAATTAGTTATCTGATACCAATGTCAAGGGGATTGCGATGAAAAGTTAGAATCTGCGGTTGAAGAAGGTTCACATCGATTTCATTACAATGATATAAATAGTTATCTCCAAAATCATCATCTGAGTAATCTACCGGTTAGAGATAGGTCAACAAGAGCTAAATTGCGAGCGAATGTCTTCCACGAAAAAAGTAGAAGAAAAAATTATTATCACAAAAATTATGAACACGTTTTCATTGTTTTGCCTCAGTTTTATACACAGCTAAATTAGGTGATAAAGGCACGTATGTATGCACCAAAGAGAATGAAATTTTCATGAAAAAATCATCTGACTTGACCGAGATGATTGGTACTTTGATAAACGCATAACGTTTCATCACGAATATTTCACTCCAGTTGTAAGAGTTTCTGAGGGAACTGAGTGTTTGGAGAGGTTTTACAAGAAGAGATTAGGTAATTCAAGTGTCCTGGTGTAAAAAATCAAATACTTCACTGTAATAAAAATCTTGATACCTTATAGAAAATGGTGTTCAAAGTATACTGTGACCACAAATCTGAGACGTTTTTGATGATGAAGAACCATAGTCTTCAACAAGTACGATTTCTTATTTTTTGTGTGCACGTGAAATACTTCACTGGTAAGGTTTGGGTTGGTTTTTCACGTCTTCTGCAAGAAGTCAGGCTACCGGAAACTATGATAACCTTTCAGCTTCTGTTATTCTTCAGTTTTTACCTCTAAACCTGAATGCGGACCTCGAGGTGAAAGTGAAAAGAATTATGTTGGTTATAAGTCTTCCATAGAACCTCGGTGTAGGTAAATACACAGACCATCTTCCATAGAATCAGACTCTTCATTTCTAACGCTATGGTAGAATGTTGATTAAGCCGAACGAAATTCGTGTATTAAGTATTCATCCATAGAGTGGGACTAAATAATATTATTTCCAACAGCTGTAGGAACAGCTGTGAGAGCGGAGAATCAATGCAAGAACCCATTAGCTATTTTTATTTTACTATCGGAGATGTTACATTTACAGCGTTCAATTCAGGGCTAAGGAAACAATTAAGAGCAGTATAAACGCATTATACTCAACATCAATGAATCCTGTGACTAATTACTGGGGAGCATAGCAAAGTGTAGCTATTAATGTTTATATGTACAGCTTGCTATGCTCTATAATTTTGTTTCTGCCCACAGTCCTATTCCTAGTAAGTCTGTGGCAGCCGCCCAAACTTCTAACACCTGTTATACCAATTGATGCAAGCACGAGTCTAGAGCCGCGAGTCGGCATCTCGCGTCCTTGGGAGCTACCTTCGGAAGTCCCGCCGAAGACGAGAGTCTTGCGGCCGATACAACAAACTGGGAGTAGACTTCATCTCCTTATCAGAATTACTAGACACCTTCATGAAGTCAATTTTCCGATTGTTTCGTAAAACCTAGATTGGAACACTTTGAAGTGAAGATCTACTCTGCGTTTATGAAAGGAATAAACGGGTCTGTTGTAAGATATTTTTTCTTCGAAATGTTGACTAACATAAGTGTATTTTCGGTGGAATAAACTGAAAGCTAAGCGAAAAACATAAAGGGGCATCTTATCAATTAAGAAAGAAACCCACTTCAAAGAGATTTTTCAACTCAACATTTTAATTTTCATACGCTCAACATGAATATATTAGGTAACACTTTCATTCAGTTGTATATTTTCCACAATCCAGAAAAAAGTTACTAAGGTGTCTACGAGCAACAATAGACAAGTACTTAATACGATTACGATTTCGAATGTAAAATTAGTCAAGACTCATATTTAATAGTGGCTGTTACTGAGAGGGGTTGTACTTGGGTTGGAAAGAGTAATAATCAAGTGCCTGATGAAGGTAAGGAAATTAAATGGAGACGAATGTAAATGCGTAGATGAAGACGGAGAATGCGGAATGTAAATGCGAATGAATTTTCGGAGATGAAGATAAGGAAATTTTATTTCGAACGTAAAATTAGTCAAGAATTTACGGAGACAATTGAAATAGCGATAGAATAAGGAACAGAATATTGACAATAGCGAAACAAAAGAGGGAAACTTTACCGGAAACAACTTTTATAAGCAAACAAACATGATAGTTGTGTGAAACAAAATCCGACTAAATTATACACACTGCCATTTTGAGTCTCCTGTCCTGTATATTTTTTAGGAGCAATGCCTTAAAAATATACAGATGGATAGATACAGTTCTGCGCAAAAAACTCGCAGATTAAATGCATTGGAACATCGCAGATAGAATGAATTTACATCGAAATTGGAATATCTGAGGAATATGGAGGAAAAAGTTGAAATCTTTTGGAAAAGGGAGTTGATAATGAAATGGATCACATAAATGGAATCCTCAGGAATTAAGGGAGGAATGTGAAAATTTAAATGATTAATGTGATAGCAGAAAGGCACTAGTTTGTTCTACAAATAATTGTATTTCTGATGTCACGCAGTTATATGAATAATCCTGAAAGTTTAAATATTCTCGTATAACTTGTAAGCTCACATAGCCTAGCTTGGGAAGTTTGCTAACGCTAGTTCAGCCACTACTTTGCATCTAGGGATTTAGCCACCAACAAACTAATTATTTTGAAACCAGTTATAACCCCATTGAATCCAATATCCCAAGGTCCGTCATGATTTCGCATATAGTTGACCTTTTCGCAGATAATGAATAGGCATGGCAGCTACCCCATTCAACCTTCTTTCACTGAACAATTCTCGATGTTTTTTTTACCTTTTAACAGCACTCATAAACTGGCTATATTTACACGCTAAGAAAGTGTTAGGCCTAATAATATGCAACCAATGAAATTGAGTGGCTAGATTTTATACCCGTACATTTTAGAGCAGAAAAAGATGAATATTTAAGTATCTTTATCGCCTATCAGGCAGTGCAAAATGACATATATTAAAGAATCTTCGGGCTGATATAAAATTTTAGGATAGTAAAAATGAATTGAGCCAACAATGAACGACCACCTTCGGCTGATTTTTATTGATGGCGAAGCAAAATTTAACGCGAATAAGTGACCCCATACATTCATGTCACAATCATGGCATAATATAGAATGAAGGGCCACGACAAAAGTAAAAAATATATTAGGAAAATGTGACGCTCACGTGAAAACCCTTCTTCTCTGGACATAACAATTTCCCAGCTAGGTACTGCGTGGAAGCAGAAACTATATGGGACTTTCCGTACGAAGAGATAGCAGTACAGTATGTCAAGATCGCTCAAATAATGGCCCACGGGCCGGAAGTAGCCCTTGACGATATATTTTATTTCCCCTGCCAAAACCCTCTGTAACCCTATTTTTTGGGGTTTATCAATTCAGGCTGGTGTAGCTCTCCACCCAACAGAAAGTACTTAACATCTTCTGCTGATTACGAAATAAAAATACTTATGATAGCTATCGTGAAAAAGGCTCAATTACAGCCTAAAACTAAGTGCTTTTACGCTTCAGTCAATCAAAACAAATAATTTACGGATTAGTTCTGCTTTCTCATTACAAAATGCTACTGTCTACGGTAAATACATCCATTAAACGTCAAATTTATTCTGCGATACCCGACAGCAAACATTGTCTGCCACGTCTTCTTTCGTTACCCATCTCGATCGGAAGTTTTAAAATCGGAGGGGAAATAGCGAGGGACCAATCCTAGAGAGTTTATAAGGTGTTTAAGATACTTCATGATTAGTTACCAACTTATCCATTGGGTGTGACATTTTTTTGTCATAATTAAATATGAAAAAAGTTCTGTCGTAGATAAACTCTCAGGTGGTGAATGCAACCGCTAACCAGTGAAAATACGCAAATAGTGTTTTGTCTATGGATCTATTCTACCACCTATGCCCTTAATCTTTCAGCATATTGCATATATCGCGTGATCGTAATCACAAATATTTTAAAACTTTGACACCTTCTTCACTCGTTACTTACTTATCCCCGCTCCACGATAGTTTTCAAAATATGCTTGATGATTTCCTGCATTATCAGAGGAGGCGTCCTACTTGGATAGACAACTATGTTCCAAAGGATAAACCCGCAGAGGCGAATCTCATGATTCGTTGATGCAACTGAAAGATGACTGACTACAAAAAAACAGCTCTTTAGGTATAAGAGGAAGCAAAAGAAACTTCAATGCAAACGAGTTAATCAGCTCCCTCTAGCTCAAGGGAGCTCCTGCATTTAATTCATTTCGCTACACCTCACTCCTCACGCTCTGTGATTTTATTTTTTGCCTTTCTCATCCGTTGCACCGAAGATGGCCTTTCTTAGGCGATTCGTGACTGAGTGACTGCTCCAATGATTACCAAGGATTACCGTATTCAAACCTCAACTGGCAAGGTTTCAATTAAAAGACCAATTTTATTCTAAATAGCAACTGCTTTCAATTTTTGTACTATTTGATACCATTTCATCAATGATACCGAACTCTAACGTAGACATCCAGGTCAGTATCGATAAATTATCTTAAATTATCACAGTGATATCCTAAAGGAAAGGATAGTACTGCGTGAAACGTGTGACGAAGAATTTTTCAGCATAAAATACAGGCGTTTGTAAAACCCAGGATAATGCAATGGCGGCTGGATAGTACATGGGTTATTGAAATTCACTGTAAAAGTAAGTTAAATTGAGAGAGGAGTGAACATGTAATGAAAGGACCATCACTAAAATTTCCGAAAATCGATGAGAGTAGCAGAAATGTCCCTCGTTGGTTTGGTGAACCTAGCGAAATATATGAGTCATCAAACAGATAAATGCTATGAGAGTAAACAATGTGAGAAATAATGACAGTGAGTGTCTTACGAAACTGCAAAAGAATCACACGATAGGCATATAAACTAGAGATAATATATGAACACAGAAATAATTGGGGTGTGTGTGACAGTGAGGTAGAAGTGATTGTGAATCTTTTTCCTGATCACCTATCAAGTAGGACGATAGACTGTGCACAACTCAATAGGCTCTTACATTGTGAATGGTGAATTTTAAAGGTAATTCCATAAAAACTTCACATTTTTTCCTTATAAAACACTAAAGATAGATAAGATGAGTTTCGGTGTTTATCATCAGGATTTAATCCATTTGAAGTGCAAGCATGAAGCCTTTGGATTATGTCAATTGAAGTTAGAGGGGAGTGACAGAATTGTGTACGTAGCTTATGTGACTGAGAAGAGAGTCGGTGACCGTTATGTGGGGATGGGTTACCTACCTATTTCTGATCCGGTTCCGCGTCAAATTGGAGAGTAACTAGAGAGGTGCCACAAAGACATCCGAGATGATAATATTACACAAATATGAAATAAAAAGGAAGTAAAATAATCCAGGAAGAAATGTTTGTGGGATTATGAGTCTCTCTCAACAATTACCTCTCTACGCCCTACGCCATCTCTCTGTAAACGTCAAAACTAAAAAAAATGTTAAAACTAATTTTTTCATGGAGTACTGGCACGCTTGCTACTTGAAAGGGTTTTTTTTAAATCTTTCTAATGACGGCGTCAAACTAACGTAAGTATAAAAAACGCTGAGGATACCATAAGTTGTAAATTTTTCGAACAAAAGAGTACCTACTTTAAATCTAAATTTATTGGGTACTGCATATATCAGCTGCCTTTGCTATCAGCATCTACTTGAAGAGGGAAAATATAAATTCAGCTTTCAATGTTCAGTAAGTCATAGTTTACTCGATTGGTCTGATCTCGCATGAAATCACGACGTTTCCCTCAGCTGCTGCGCGTCCAGGTCTAAAATGTGACGTGGAAAGTTGCGCTGGGCTTCTTTGGGAAATTAATTTGCACTAGACGTATTTTTAACGGAAGCCGAGGGCCTCAGCTTTGTATTCCAAATCACATTTGCTATTGATTTTTTTAACAGTACGAAAGAGACAATCTTTCAGAAATGATCAGCCATTAACTGGGCTGATAGTTAAAAGAACATTAGATAAGAGCTGAGAAATGACATGTTATTCGCATTATCGAGGAGAATCTTAATTTCCCTTACTCTATTGGAACCTAAAAATCAAGGTAATGAGCTAGCTGCTACTCGCTATCCGTTTACGTAACTGAAACATGATTTCGTAAACCTCAAATTATATCTACAAAGTATAGTCATATGAAAGGAGGTCGGCAGTAAATTTCATTTCAATGCATAACTTAATTGGAATAGATACCTGAAGGAAATTTATACCTGGTTAACAAATCATCTATTTTGAAAGAAACCTATATTATCCTCAAAGCAATCAAGAGGCGATAACGAACGCAATCTATCACTCATAGTGAACTGGCAAAAGGCTTGCTTGATAAGTGAGTAAATTGCTCTGTACAACTATCCAATAGAATTTTGCAATTCTCTAATTCATTTCAGCACAAGGAGAAGTTGCTTTCTTTATTCAGATCCTTCTGTTACGCTTTTTTTAGGGTAAGAAGTCCAAGAGCTCGACCAAAACTCCACGATACACTTATGTAACTCCATTGTCTAACTAGTGGCATACCGAAAAGATGCTCAACTAAAATAATCACGAAAAACATTACAAAGAATGGCTAGAAGGAAAATTAAAACTTTTTGTCCACGAAATTGCACAAGCCACCAAATCCACCACAGTACCGGTGTATATACGTTATAGGAGAACTTATGCCTGAAACTTAGTCGTTGCATATTAAAATCGGAGCTCAATGCACCAAACAAGACAAAATTAGTTTCTTTCGCGACTCCTCTGCCAACACAGGCTGCGACCCGTACATGGAAACTTATACCCACTTAATGCAATTTCTAAATTGTCCGCAGGAATATATAATTCTAATTGAATGCTAACTAAAATGTTTAATAGGGATTAAATTTCAGTGCTTCGCAGTGTTAAAACACGTTCCAAGATTATTAATCGAGGAACACTGACGAAGACCAAAATGTCACGAATAGATTTTCATGATTTTTCTCCAGCAAGAAGTTACATTCGTTTTCTAAGGGATTGTGAACTAGGATTTTAAAAATGTTTAATGATTTAACCTATCTGCACTGTTTTTTGTCGGGCGATTCTCGGGTTTTAGAGGTATTCATGCATATGCTCATCCTCCTGTGACTTTCTTCGCTCTACTTCTGCGTCAAAAATTATTTTACTCTCAATGTCGGCTAACATTCATTAAGACTCATTCCTCGAAATTATCGCCAATATAAATTCTCTGAACTTAAAATTCCATAAAATATTTTACTGTAACTCCGCAAACGGATGAATGAAACAACTACCAACAAGATTTCAATAAGCTTCAAACGGATCCTCAAAGTTGTCGAAAACAAACACCATTAAGAACCTTTTTCTCGCCTTTGCCTGGATGACCAACACAATCCACTACTTCCGCAACATACAGATTATGTTTCGAGAGAGTAGCCATAGTTCATTACGTCAGGGACAGAACGGAATTTTTAAAAATGCCACATTTCTCTGACGTCTGGAATTCACAATGTGATACGTAGATGAACTAAAAAAGCCAGCAATTTAGTAGTTGTGGGAATTCACCAGTTGTATTTACTATACCTTCAAATATTATAAAACACCGGAAACTAGGAGGTCACCCATTTTTAGATAAAATCCTATTAATTCCCATTTTCTCAAGGTTAATCTAACTCCAATGATACTAGAACAATCAATGACCTTAAAAGCATATCAGCCACAGCTTATACGCATCAATTTTCGTTCTGCATGATCTTCTCTTCTGGTATTAGGGTCAACTTGAAATAAAGCGTTTGAGGATAGCCGGGATAAAATAATCCTGATTATATCTTTTTCACACTTCAATTTAGTCGCAAGTGTTAATTTTCTAGAAAGTCTTTTCTTATTAAATAGATGTACCGTTTCAATGAGTGGCATTTTAGTTTAATCAAAATTATGTTTTTGTATAAAACCTTGAATAGAAGGACTTCATAAAAGCAAGCAATATTTTTATCAGAAAAACGTTGACAAAAAGGTCTTCTGGGTTAAAAAAATACGCATTTTGATTATTAACAGAAGTCACTTAACGAATTCAGATGTAGAAAGATTTATCAATAAGAATATAGTAAGAGCATTTGCTTAGTAGGTCAAATATTGTGCCTACACAATTAGGTAGAAATGTTACCGGTATTGGAAATCGACGTTGGCTATAGAACAAAGCATAACATTTGCAAAGTCCACTCGGGTTTTGCTGTGGCTCGTGTTGAGAAACACCGACGCTTCAACAGCTTACTCGGTCATCGTCATTATCTTCACGGTGAAATAATCCTTAATATAAGTAAGGAGATAGCAAATTAAATATAAAAAACTTAAGCCTATCCGGTACCATGCCAGTAAGACTTAAGTAAAATCATTTCGCAAGAAAACCTATTGTCATCTACAGGTTCTAAAGGAGAACTTCAAAAGTAATTAGGGAATGTATAATTATTTTATTCCAGGAATTTGTACTTAATGAGCCAGATGAGCTTTGGTATAAATTATAGTTGCTGGCTTAGGTTTTGGTCCTCCAACCGCTACAGTACAGTCTAGCATAAAGTGTCTAGTGCCAAGTGCCTAAAAAAAGTATAAAGACCAATGTCCGAGAAAGAGATTCGAACAGCAACCTTGGCTATCCTGAGGGGCTATTCTGTACGGCCTCGGAATTTCCGAGTCTCGACAGTGACGAAATTTTGACGTCACAGTCGCGAAAATTTCAAATAGCACCTTTCAAAAGATGAGATTTGTCGGGAACTTTTACGTCACAACCACGGATTTCCCGAGGTCTGACCGCGTCAAGTCCTTACTGAATAAGGCTCCCGGCCAGCGCTTTATCGACCTGGCTACCTTAGTGAGCTGGGTGAAATACTATGGAGAAAGTTAGGTACAACTTTTTAGTGAATAGGGCAGGGTTTAATATCTAAGCAAACAATGAGAGGGTGCAAAATGAAGAAATTAAATGGACTAGAGATAATAAATTGAATGGCCGCTAGCTGAAAATAACAGTTTGTAACGATAATAACTGAAAATAAAAAGCAAGAATACTGCGGAAGATTGTGAAGGACAGGGCAAGAATACAAAAGCAAGGAAAAGGCTGACACCTTAAATGAAAATATAGAAAGGTAAAAGGAGATATGCTATCACTATGATTATACGCATTATTGTTCTTGTCATTTTCATTTTGGTGTTTTGATATAACTCTCACCTCCATTTAACCGGCTTCTATGTTTCTTAGAATGCATATCGAGCAACTTCCACCAATAATTAACTTGAATCGCCAAAATGTTCTCGGAATCACGGTACATGCTACGCCAAAGGCCAAGTTTTTTTTTATTCCGGAAATGCGGAGAACGGCTATCTAACTTTTTGCAAACGATCCTTTCGGAAGTAGGAGGCTTGAGAAACCTTCTCGCTTCCGCGAATAATTACGGACACGTGTCCTAAGGAACACAAAGGCACGATGATAATGCTAAAAACCCTTGAAGCTGTCCAGAAGGATAAACAGAGGCGGTTCCTCACAGGTCGGCGCGCCTAAAGGCAGAGAGTTTTTTTTCTCCACTCCAAAATTTCTGCCCTCAATTATCCCCGGCCACTACACGGAGTTCCCTTATTCCGAATCGTGGGGTCGCAAGCGATTTGATCCTCAGGATCCCTTCTCACTTTTCCAGGCCTAAGGCGGTCAAAAAAGCATTTTACACCTTGTCCCTCTTTTCACGGCCGAGAGCCGCCAACACCTTGTCTCTTTCCACGGTCACCTGACATGACTAATGACGGGGGTGCAGAAGGAAGTGCTCGAGGAAATTAGAATAAGATAGAAGAAAAGTGGATGGAAAAAAGGAGAGAGAGGAAGTGGGATCAGAAGCAGGAGACCGAAAGAGGGAATTCTAGTAAGAGTGAGAAGGAGAATGAGGGAGAGAACTTCTAGATCCCACGAGAGTAATAAAAATTAAAATGACCTTGCAGTGCAAGAAAACGCTGTTGAAAATCCTGTGGGTAGGTACTTATTTTATTTGCTTCTAGGGGTCTCATGGAATGAATAATACCGTTCACTGCAGAATACCACATTCAATCAGACATCTACAATAGACTCGACATTAAATAATTTTTGTGAGTGGCATAGATCATCATATCATGTAAATTGTTAACAAAACTGGTGATTCGAAAGAAAACAGATTCGATAGAAAATCTACAGCTCTAATGGTGGATTTCTCTGTTTTGCACTGGCATGTACTGGAGAGAATTGCTAATCCACTGGCTGGAAGTTAAAACATTTACATTGTTCCAAATTAAAGATATCGGTAAAATTGTTAATATTTCATCATAAAATATAGATACTAATATAATTTCTATACACTTAAATGGTGCTCCAATCCCCCTCCATTTGTCTCTATCAATATTTGCGCCCTCACTCCTCACTCTTCCTTCTATCTCTCCCTGATCTCATTGTTACTTAATACGTCATTTAGTGGGTACAATAGGTCGAGGATTAGGTTAGGTATGCTTTTACAATCCCTTAGACAAGAGAAACTTTGCGCTGTTTTCAGTACTTAACAGTTTTTTTCATCAGGCTTTGCAAATACGGTCTCACGAAGAGAGAATTAAATCTTACGCAAGACACGAGATCTCGTATTCTCAGACCCACACACCCACTCGTAAAACAATGTAAGAAGAGCCCAACCCCCGTATAAAGTCTTACGTAAAACTTGAATGGCCCCTTAATATGATCCCGCGATTGCTGGAGTGAGGCTGAAAGAAAAAGCGATGGAGCACAGAGTCCACACTGCTGTGCGCAGTAGAATACACTTCCAAAGGTTAATTCGGGCGCCCTATATCATTCTGACGGATGATGGGCCATAGTTTCGTTGGCCGTTTCAGTTCTCCTCCCCCAGTACCCTTCCACCTTATTTTCCATACGTCCCACGTTTTCCATCCTCTTTATCCCCTTCCTCTCTTTCCTCAACGTTTTTACTTCCTTATCCACTCGGTGTCCTGTCACGCAAAGCTTGAAGTATTATACGTCCCCACCCTCCGGAGAAACCCATGCCAACCCCCCAAACTCCGAACCCCGCTGCCAGGGTGCAATAAAGTTTCTGCGTCGGGCACGTAACGTGGCTTCTGAAAAGCGCGACTCATTTTGAGGAGAGGGTGGGTTAGAAAGAGGGATGAGGACGGAGTGCTTGTCGATGTGAAGGGAGGGTTAAGAACCACTAAAGGAAAGATAGAAAAACCTTTGGATATGGATAAATTTTCAGGTAATTTGAACGAGATTATCTATAGCCATAATAGAGATTATATTAGAATTTTATTTCGAAATTTAGGCTGTTGCAACATGCACTAAGTACATATAATAATAATAAAGCATAATCTTTGTTTTATTTGACTAAACTTCTCATTAATTAGCTAAATATGCATCTTTAAATCTTTAACTTGAATAGTTTTTCACAGTATACGTTGAAAATGTCTCGAACAATCGATGGTTTTTTTCCCTACTCACGGTTAGTAACGAAGTTATTCTTAAAAACATTCAAGCTGCCCAAAGTTAAATTTGTGATGCGATCTATGCGTCAAACTTGCGCCAAAGTTCAAATATACTTACGAGGTGCTACCCAAAAGTTCCCAACATTCGTATAATCGCGTGTAAACGAGTGGGAATACGACAAAATGTCGCCAGTTGCCAGTTTATACATCTTTTGTTTACCAGTAAGCCAAGGGGCTTCATTCTTGGTGAACGTGTCTATTATTTGTGAGAACTTTTTCATTGTTTTGTGTACCTTCAATTGGGATTTCGCGATGACGGATGTGAGAACGCAGCGCGTCTTCGTAAAGTTTGGTTTCAAATTAGGAATAACCATAGCAGAAACACATCGAATGTCAAGGCATGCATTTGGAGACGATGCTTAAAGCTAGACCAAAAACCTATGAGTGGTTTAAATGTTTCTGAAATGGTCGAACACCGGTTGAAGATGATGAACGTACAGAACGGCCATCAACCAGCATTACGCCTGAAAATGTCACTGCTGTCAGGACTGCGGTTATGGATGATCAAAGGTGGATCATCCATGACGTCTATAACATTGCGGGACTATTGTGCGGCATATGCTAGTGGAATTTGTCCGACGAACTCAACATGAGACGGAATGCTACTAAGTTCGTACCGCGGCTGCTAAGTAATGAAAAAAAAGCCTGCAGGAACCCGGTGAAAACGTCTGCAGGGACCATGACTACAGTTCTTCGACCACCCTACTAGCGAGATGTAGTCCCGTGCTACTTCTTTTTGGTTCCTAAGATGAAATTCAAAAGGCCGAAGGTTTGACACAATTGAGGAAATTGAAGCGGAAGGGAGGTGACGCTAAACAAGATCACGTAAAAGGACTTCCAGATGGCATTCAGTAATAGGAAGGAGCTCTGGGAGCGGTATATGAATTTTAAAGGGGAGTACTTCGAAGGTGATTGTAAAGAATAAGGTCCTGATATGGTTTAATTCTATCTATTGATGAACTTCGGGAACTTTTGGGTAGAACCTAGTATTTTTTTATTTCCGGGAATGCGGAGAACGGCTAGTTAACTTTTTAACTTAGGTAAGTTAGCTTAGTTAGTAAACTTCCTTATTAATTTTTTTCGTTAGTTATATTTTTCCAATTCGCCCTCTCTTGGGCGCTTAGCCGTACCATATCCCATGAAAAACGACTTCTGTTTTACGGAAAATATTTCAAAAAGTGTTGCGATGAGTAGCCGAAAGTTTTGCATCACTCAAAAGATGACATCTTTTTCTTAATATCTAGTTAGCCTTCTTCTAATTTTTATTGAAATTTTTATTTGCATTAATTCATCTAATTTTACATTAAATGATTTCTCTCCCAAACTACCTTAAGCTGTGGGAATATCCCGTTTCCAGGGCCCTAGCCCATATGTTACGCCAGGTATTTAGAAAGTAATGGATTATACAAACCCTGCTTGAATTATGTCAGGCAATAGCAACTAGTTCAATGCCTCGATGTTTAGCTTTCAATATTAATATTAGGAAAGTTTAAATAAGCCTCGATCATCGAATCACATTTAATACCTCAGGTCCTGGCATGGGCGCACAGCACCGAAGGAAACATCGTACTTGCTTGAAAGTTTAGAATAATAGCCATGCCTTACGGAGAATTGTGAGCTTAACTTATTTTTTCTCATTTGCAAGCAAGCAAGCAAGCATTTGGAGCTTTTACATGGCATGGAAAAAGATAATAACTGCAACAGAACAAAAACATTTTAAAGAAATGGAGAAGTGGTGCTATCGAAGAATGGTGAAGATCCATTCATAAATGGAACCATCAATGAAGAATTCTCACGATGAGTTGAAGAGAAAAGGAGGATAATAAAAACTCTGCAAAGGAGAGTAAAGTTACGGGAGACATTTTGTTTATTTTTTTATCTTCAATGTCTTGGAAAGAGTTGATAAAGCCTGTTTCATCGAGCACTGTAACTTGAAATGAACGATAACCATACACAACCCATGCCCTGAGTGGATAAAAGTCCATCCTGGCGGGACACGAACTCTCAACCCTGGTGTGGCAGGCGAAGACTCTTTCCCATTGCCACCGAGGCCGACGACCAATTATTCTAACACAACAACCTCTTGAAAACAATAATGAAAGAAGCAATGGATGGAAGAATCACCGAGGAAGACCAAAAATTGCATAAATGTAGTAAACTAAGAGTGGCGTTAAAATGAAGAATTTAGGAGTTATGCGTTTACAAGAGAGGATAACTGCAGCATTGCATTCATTGGATTGGATAGGACTGTTGATGGTGATGAACGAAAGTGATACCTCGCCAAATATACTTATATTATGATTTTCCATGTCATCTATGACTTCCATAAGGTTTCTCGCAAAATGTTAGCCTCCAAAATGTGGCATTAATTACGTTTTAATTTTAATTAAAGTCCAGGTAATTAGAGGATCCACCAAAATTGTCACATAAAGTAATTGCCGAGCCAATAGTCGAGCGTTCTAACTTCTCGGCAACTTAGCCGCCATTATTAATTATCTTTATAATCTTGCAATTTCACGACTCATAATTCTCTTGGTAGTCAACCGATTTAATTGATTAATTAACTTTAACCGATTGTGGCGATGCTTGGAGGAAATTGAAGACAGAATTCATTATGACAAAAACTTGTACAGTGGATTTTGCACTGTGTTTTTGTCATAATGAATTCTCTTTGTAGTTTAGATATCATTGAAAACCTTTCATCTCCCTTTAGCCACCGTGCTTTTTTGACCAATCGGTTGCTTTAACTCAACAAATAATTATACAGTGACCAGGCTACAGGAAAGTATGAATACTGCGATATTCGTTTTGAGCATTTGATTTTTCTGACTACAGAAGTTGGTATGAGGGACATACATAAAAGACGGAGGTCATGGGATAATTATTATATTTACGAAATATTCTCCGGATTCCCAATGATGATAAGCCCACGCAATAAATACATGTACTTAAGTTGGTAGTGGAGGAAGGTAACACAGTCGATTGTTTTTACAGCCAATAATTGGGGGAAAATGAGAATTATCGTTATCGAATGACTTCAAGAAGGAAAAACAGTCACGACACGCCGCTTTAGAACTCAAAAATGTAAAAGCGACCAGAGGAGCCGAAGTGGATAAGATTCCGAGAGTTAGGTACACGCCGCGGGGCATATTTGAAAAGTAATAAAATCCGTAATATTCGCGACGCAAGCTTAAAAACCAGTTGGGTTGATAACTTGCCATTTGACACCCATAAAAAAACCTTCCAACAAAAGGGGGAAAATGGGAGGAGTCGCTCAAGGACGCTGAGTACAGGTAGATCTGCTCGCCATAGTTGCAGGTACTCAAAAATGGAACAAAGGATTATAAATGCTATAATATCTTAACGAGAAATTTAATTACTTAGGTAACACGTTGGAAGAAAATGGACGTAGTAGCAGAGACATTAAAAGGAGAAATGTGCTAGCGAAAGAGGCGTTTATCAATAGAAGGATGATAGTGGGGACCTTACGTAAGAATGTAAAGAAAATATCGGCAAAAAGTTTAACATGAGTGTAACGTTGCACGGTTCAGAAATGTGGACTTAAAGAAATGAAGATAAGAATTGGTTTCAGGAGTTTGATATGTGGGTGCAGAGAAGGATAGAGAAAGTGCGGTGGACGAAAGGAGTACATATGAGGAAGGTCCTTATGTGATGGATGAGAATTTTTGGCGGAGATAAGAAGAATGCAGAGTAGGTGGTCGGGGCAGGTAATGAGAGGCTAATGGATGCTGAAGTTTGTGATAGAGGTGAAAATGTTGGGTAAACGATGAATGGGCGGTAAGAGAATAGACTTTATGGACGGGATGAAAAGGGGTATGATGTTCGCTGAGAAGAAGGAAGATATTTTGAAGGGAGAGACGGCCCTCTGACTGTAAAAATTAGGAAAATGTATGATATTACTCACTTCCATTTGGACGTACCTTAACCGGGTGATTACCCAAAGTATAATATCTCACCACACGACGGCCATTTACATCCTCGCAAATATGCACAGCAGAAGTTAACTCACATTATGTGAGTTCATACACCTAATTGGTGGCAGAAATAGCCAATAAAAGAAGGAAATTGGTTCAAATCTATAATGACGATCAACAGAGTTTATTATTATAACCTTTTCATATTTTTTAAGATAAGAAGATTTATAAGATGCAAATATTAAAGAAACGTAAAAATGTTAATTTATCTATGATCTTGACTACGATGAAGAAGATTACGGTACCGAAAGATAGTCAGTGAAATTCATAGGTATCTCAAAAACATGTACATATTACAAGCACAACGTACAATTACTAGGCATGTACATTTACTAAATGAAAGATCGAAATCAAACTGTTTCTTTAACTACCACATGTCATCCTTTGGTAGGGAACATCACAAGATAAAAGCTGCGAAGATTATTTTTATTCGAATCACACATTTCTAAAAACTATCTTAGACCCTAGAGACAGGGAAGAAAGATGTACACTACCGCTAGATGACAGATGTTGTCCCAAAAAAAATATAGCGAGTCTTAATGCGTTAGACACTCACTCGTACATGCACTCTCACAGCACAAATGTACAAATAATTTGATAAATGTTTCGCATTGGTGTTCAGCGTAAAATTCCATTGTATCAACGTGGCTTGGGATGCAGAGAGTTCTTTTTTTTCTACTTCAAGCATTCAACAGTCGTCGTAGTTAGGTGGAGTACGCCACGACATGAACTCATTCAGCGGAACGATGGAGCCCTACGCTCCAAGTCGCTAGCTCTTACGAATACATTTTTCTCCTCGGGCCCATTCTCAGCAATGAATACGAGTCTGCAATGACGAGGTCTTAACGACATTTTTTTCTTGAAGCACCGAATATTTTCGTTGCCTGAATGCCCGGGATAAAAAGCAGCGTTCCCTCTTGAAAAATTTTATTTTCAAAGAAATATTTTTTTTCCTCAAGCCTAGAGCGTGAATATCTGACTTTTTATTTCCGATTTGTCATCGAAATGTATCCGGAATGATTTTTTTGCTACTGTGACGCCAAGAAACTGACTTGATCTAACAAATTACCTACTGGGAGTGAGAAAGCTATTGCATGTTTCAGACTAATTAATCTGAAGTTTCCTCGAATGATAATCGCCTTGAGCGTTCCTCCAGATTACTTGGGATATGTACGAAATTATGAACTCTTATCACGCTGGTAACTCACATGTAGAGAGCGCTATTTTCAATTTAACATGACCCGTAATGCAATGTTAATTATGGCTATCTTTCGGGTGCATGAGAGCGAACTTATTCATTTCCGGGTCCATGATCGGATTTTCTATTAAATCAAATTTTAATGCCATTTCTGTTGCTATAAATGATTAGCTGACAATTTTTTTGAGGTGAAAGATATCAAATAATAAAAGTACCTCTCTAGATGTTCTTCTGTATGTCAAAGTTTCATTTCGGGAATCGATTCAGCATTGTCGGTGCACAAGTTTTTTTAGACATTTTAAAATGGTCAATCAAATTAGACACATCCTATTCACTGGAACTGAAATTATTCGCGGCTCTTCGACCTTTCGGTTTATACTTTTTGTGATTTCGCGATTGGCCCGCCATGTTACCGGAATAAAGACTATTTCCCTAGTCATTTCAGTAGTGCTATTTTTGTTTTAACACGCTTCGACGGCTAAGGTCATTTCGCACATACTGTCTGTCACGTGCACACAGGGGCAACAGCACTCGGACGGATCGGAGGATCACCCCTCCAAACTCGAGCCGAGCCCAACGATGCTTAACTTTGGTGACTTATCGGGAACGATGAACGATGGTTGCAGGCCGCTGCCCTTCCCTAGTCTTAAATTCACAATATTATATTTATTCATAATGGCTAAAACAGAGAAAGGGTTGAAAATAACAAAGTTAAACTTTAAAATAAATTTAATAAAATATTAAATTAAATTGTTGATAGCTGACTTAAAATAGCGCAAAAGGACGAAATTATTCCGCATCGGAACCATAATTAGGGAGATAAAATAAAGGGTATGCGTATTCATCGACATCGATCTAATATATACGTAACTACGTTTGGGAGACATCTTTACCGATCTTTATCCTTCATCTAAAATATTTTCATCCCTTTTTTTATATTTACTTTGACACAAATGTCCAGAACACTCCCTTAAATCATGTACAGTAACAATCTTGGGGAAAAAAAGAATGTAATACTCAACGTCAAAGGATGGGAAAATTTTGCTGGTGAAAAAAAATACCCTTTCGATAAATCAGTTTCCTCGGCTTTCAATAAATCACCAGGCAGAACAGAAACCCTTAACACTGACAGAAACTGCTCAAGGGCGCACGTTCCCTAACGGGAAGAGCAACCATTTACACTCTATATGCCACACAAAAAATCAGGCGTTTATGATGGAGCGGCATTGGTTCGACAGAAACGCGGCGAGGGGATAAAATAAACGTTAACAGTAGCGTGCGCGTATTTGTCACGGGGTCAGGGGTCGAGATGGCAAAGGGGCACAAGCAGTTTGGAGAGGAATGGGGGAGAACAGAGTGTCAGCGCCCCTGGTTACTTGTGACGGGTCATTAATTCCAAGTGGGTGTGGGGGGAGATATGGATAATGGGTAGATTTATTTGGACGATACTCGAGAGCCTAGCCCTAGAGAGACCGCGTGGGAAGTTCGGTAAGCGTAGCGTGGAGCCATACATATTGTGAGAGATCGGACGAAACTGTACAACGTCATGGGGGTAGGTATCTGTGAAACATTAGGCCAGACAGAAACGCGAGATTCTCTACTGGAAGTGAACGTTTTATGCCATTCATGGACCAGACCTGCTCTCCAGGGCAGATACGTGTGCCGTGGGATTCCTGACAAATAGGCTTTCGCAAAAAAAATTGTGAATGGCTTAAAAGGCCCGGGAAAAGTTTCATTTCTAAATACAAGATCGCCGGAAGTCGATTCGTTCAGCCTTGTAGATGATTAAGCGGCAGAAAGACAAGAAATTGATTCGCTACCCTAGTATCAAACTTTTGAGGGGTCACTTTGAGAGATACGGCATCATCATTAACTGCTATAATAAGAGAGTAATTTACCACCTGGGTAAACATTAAACGCAAGAGTGCGCAATTAGAGTAATTGGAGTTTTTCATAATATCGAAAAACGGATTAAGCGGGAACAGAGCAATAATAAGAAGGGCTTGTGAGTGTGTGCACAGAAAATTTTAGTCTTTGTTAACATACAAGCTTCAGCGATACTCAGCGACAGATAGCAATAGTAGTCTGGTCACCCGGGTGCAAGACTGGTGTGAAAGACAACCGCGCCTAGGTGTCAAAAATATCGTCCATGATAAATTCCTTTCATAAATCATGCTTTACCTAATGCCACAAAGATTTGATAAAATTACCTACAAAGGATGAGAAGCACTCAGCGTTGGGTTAATCCTAAAGCATTTACATTTCCGTAAAAGCGTGATTTTCATAGTTTAATGATTAAAACCGTGGGCATAATCAAAATCGCTAAACTTCGTTCACTGCTTCAAAAAAATTGCTCATGAAATACTCAAAACTGGAGCGAAAAAATAGCGAAAATGCATTAAAACACCTCGGTGAACATTTACAGAAAACAGGACCAATGCCTGTGAAATCATTAAAGAAATACGCTTACGACGAAAAATCATGCAACCTCTGGACCGCTGTTCCAGTTTTCATCTCATTTGTCATCTGTTGAGGTTAATAACTCCGTTCATTTACATGCACAAAAACTTGAGTGATTCCCATGACCGCAGACTCGGACTGTTTTATCCGAACTGTTTTAACTCCTCGGATAAAAAAATCGAGGGAACCAAAAGGCTGAGAAGGAAAACGATTGCTTGACGGTAGCAGTCACGAAGGTAAGGCCGAACGCAGCTCCCTTTTTGATATCTCCCAGTTTGAAGACTTAATTTCGACGACATAAGTGCTTTTATTCGAGAATTACCAGGGGCTAAATCGCTGGAGCCATAAACCTGGAGTTGATGGGGGTTAGGATCGGAAGCATTTACAGCAGAAGTCGAGTGAGGCAGGTATATATATGGTTATTGTTTTAAAAACCTCATTTATTCATGGGAAGTCGATTCAGATTTTTTTCTATCGATCAATGGTTATGTAACTCTTACGGGATTACATTAAATTCAGTACCTACTACTACTGGGTTTAAAATGTGGTATCCTTTTAGTGATGTCTCGAGTATCCGAGGCAATGTGTATAATAAGGCAGCCTGGGATAATAAAAAAACTAGGATGATACGGAAGACTTATGTGCAAGAACAAATTGCTACAAATATAAGTTATTTCTATGCTTTGCCGTAGCTAATTTATTTTTTGACATGACTGGGATGAAATATTTCCACGGATCACCTTTTATTTGGAGGTCATACCGATTGCCGAATTCTGACATTCGTTTGCATGAGCTAACCTGACTTGGCACAACAATAACATAGAGATGTGTACCCCGGATAAGGCGGAACCTGGGAAATCGGGACTCGGATAACCGAGACTTTACTGAAAATTAAAGTGGAGAGGGAATTATAATGCAAAAATTACTGTACAACTAAATTTGTTGGCGTTGTACTCCGCTTAAATTACATTTGAAAAGGTGCAAAATTACTAAAAATATTTCTTTAGCAGGTAAAACATTGTTAAAAATTATCAAGAAAAAATAGGAATTTTAGATTTTTTATTCAAGTGCAGGTTATAGGCTGCAGCTTAGTCATCTATTCACTAGATGTATGAAACAATTTTGTTAATAGGCAACTGTCCTGCGTCGCAGAGCTATTTATTGATGGATGGTGGATGGAGATTGGTTGATAGGGAAACATGTTATTTTTTCGAATTCCATTGGTAATTTTGCGACTGTATTGAACTCTATTGGTGCACAAGGGGGAAATGTGTGTCGAGAATCCAATGCAGGCACTATGTGAGGGAGGAAGAAGATTATTAAGCCCCTGAGCCGCTATCGGCACAGCCTTCTATGAATGAATGCCCTAAGAACTCAGCCCCGCCCACTCATGCGAGGACCACCGGGAAGGCAGGCGATATGAGACACCGAGGGCGTGACCTTGGAGGTTATAATCCCTTCGGGAGAGAGGCATCGGCGCCGGTAACAAATCCGATCGCTTCTCAAAATCCGGGCACCCGTAGAAGCGGCGGGGCGCAGACGAAAGAAACTCGACTGTCACTTGTTATTCTATAAGGGTTGGGGGTTGAAATTTTGCTCGGTCCCGATGCTTAATCCACCTGCCGTAGAAATTTTTATGCGGGTCCCTTGAACCTGGTCTCTGGGTAGCACAAATGATCAGCTGCGTTATGCTACTTAAACCGCGTAAAATCAATCAGAAGAAATGAAAAAGAGGAGATATTAATTTATTATTAAAAAATGATTTATTTCGTGGATTTAAAGACAAAGTTTATTCAATGGCATTCATGAAGTTTCGTGGTAATTAGGTAATATTAATAGTAATAACCTTACAATAGAAAAGTTATCAAATTTAGGCACAACGCATATGATGAATGACATTCTGTGACTCAACTTAATGAAATGGTTGATTCAGAATTGATGAAAAATAAATTACAGTGGAAATATCTAATAAAGTCTTCTTCGTATATTGAGTATCATCGGGGCTCGAATAATTACATCCAGTATCGTCACTGTATATTTCTTATTGATTTTTGCGTTGGGAATGTGTTCAGCTCATTGTCAGAATCTAAGAACACGAAAGAAGGAATGCAGGTGCACGCAAGTTAGCGAAGGACAATTAATATATTTATGTATTGACCATTCCCGCGTATTTGTAGAATTTATATTGTTCTGTAGTCGTCTTCCTGACATTTCCAGGGCTATGTACCCAAATGCTAGGAAATAATTACTTTCTTGATATTACTTTCCTGTCTTGCTCTTCTAGCCTGATCTTCATGTATATATCCAGCTAATTCAACTGCTCAGTGCTAGCTTACCCGTACATTCATTTAAACACATTCATTCATCATCTTCTTTTAAATACCCTCCACATATTCTTTTCCAATTGAAGTTGTTCATCATGGATCCCTTGCCCCTATTTACATCCATATGAGACAAAATATGAAGGGAATCAGCGTTGAGGTTATAGGTTAAGAGCCTCTGATGTAAAGAAAATGTTTATTCTATTCACCTCTGCAGTTATCGCGAAATGAAGGTCACCACATACGTCACTTTAGGCACCTCTTTGGGTGAACAGATTACAGGTTGGAATACCGTCTTGAACGTTAATGTAACGTTATGAAGAGATTTCTCTCGCTCAACTTCAATAAGTGCGCCTCAATAGTTGCGGTATGCCTGCAAATTATATTTAATAATACTGGCTCTCTGCAGCCAACTTTCAAGAGTGAGTGCAATAATTAACAGTTATTGATATTCATTTTCCTATCCCAAAAGAAAGTGACAGTGAGTTAAAACCACATTCACATCAGATACTGTTTAGGAACGCATCGATGCCATCGATAAGACATGCGCATCTCAGTTACCACGTTTACTTTCTTTCATCTCATACGTTAGAAAGAATACATTATTTGTCTTTCATAGTCTGCGCACAATCATTTCTTTTCTTGCATTCCATTTGATGATTTTCCTCCACGCACAAAGACTCGTTCCCTAATTTCTGCCTTCTAGTCCTGTAACAATTTTATCGCCATATATTCTTCACGAAACGTCCAAAATTTCTCCGAGGAAGAATTTTTAACAAACCCCATCTCCGTAGCTTGAATAAAAGTCGGTAGGTTGAGCGGCCCGGATGGTTTCGGAGGCAAAATCCATTAGCGAGCACTAACAGATGCCGCTAAAAGCCCTCACTATCTCAATTCCGACAGAGTTTCATAAAAAAAACTGTGAAAAGAGGGTTAACAGTCATAAGTGGAGTCTCCAGGTGATTTCGAGTCTCGGAACTAAGACTTCCCCTTATGATAGGCTGTCCATTAGTGTCTTCATGGGGGGCTGAAATTGAAGGGAAATTTGATGACTGATAGCCGGCAGACACGAGTTCGATATAACAGACTGCTCTACTTCCTTCTGAATGGGGTTTGCTCAGGGAAAAAATATGAATTCCTGAAAAATCACGACCCGTATGCGGAGCATAGAAAAAAGATAGCATTCATCAATTTGTATACTTCAAATAAAAAAGATTGTAGATATTTCCTTCTAACCCCAACGTAACTCAACGAGATTCGATGAAAAATCTCGTTTCGGAAATCCGATGCTGAATATAAAGCGAATAATAAAGAGTGATCCCTACTATCAAGATCCCAAGAAAATCTTATGGATAATAATATGCATTCTACGTGAGCAGAATAGATAGCTCCATCAACACCCAATAATATAAAACATATGCTTCAAGAATTAGCAAGTATAAGGTAGGAATTTGTAAAGGATTAAAGCCGATTATGGAGTTCTAAGTGCTGTGGATTTTCAAGGTAAAAAATTGAGCTACACCCAGATCAACAACAGGCGAAAAAAATTATTATTGCTTTAATTGTCTCGGGATTACACAATTCGCGTTTAGTTGCGACATTAAAGCATAAAAAAGACGAAACTCAACACTGCGTTTCACATTTAGTTAACGTTACTCTTACGAAGACTCGTTTCTCGTGTGAATTTCCATAAGGCTGGAGGTGAAATGTTTCCAATAGCAGATGTGTAATTAACATCGCTATATGCAGTACGTTAACTGCACGTCTAAGAGTCTTCAAATATGAAAATATTAATCCCTTAAGAACTTGTTTAACTTTACTGGGATATTAAAAATGGTTGCCTAAGTGGCCGAGAGTAAGATCACGGAGCTAAAGTTTGACAACAGCGCTCTCCACAAGGCCCATACAGTGAACTTAATGTGGAACGCTCTATAGATGCACACATTCTTCTTGATTTTCCTACCCCTTAGTCACCCATTTCAAAAATTCGTATTCCTTTTGTCACATATGTATTTGTGATTTATATTTTTACTGATATTTCAACATTAACTCTATCATTACCTACTCTCTTGCTATCGCGAAACTCCAATGGGCCAAGTAGTACATATCCATTGAGGTGCGCGCACCACACGTACGGGGACTCTGGTCTACTGTGTGTTTTCTAAAGGCCGTTTTACACGGGGCTCTCTACTGCGCAGGCTGGTGTATGGATGAATTCGCAGTGAAAATTTCGTCGTGTAAAGCGGTGTACTGCGCGAACGCGAATGTATGAATGACTGCGAGGAAAATAGCCCACCTCTAATTGAGTGTCCGCGTTCTCGCAGTCCGTGAACCACCTCGTATGTTATACTGTTATTTAATAAAATATTACTTGTTCGCTGCTATAAATATACATGCATACATGCTCTTTCCATTGTGCGTTAAGTTGAGAGAGATATTTGTAGGCTGTTAGTTGCTTAATATGGCAGAATTTAATAATTAAATATTTTTAATGATGAATGGGAGACCCGCTTACTGTCAATCGCATTTTCTAAATAACTATCAAATGGGTATTTAGGCGTAAAATGATGCATTATGCATTCTAGTAAATTACTGAAATCATGCATGACATTTACTAAGCGGTTATTGCTCGCACAATAAAAATTTTATGCTTCAAATAAAAAATCAATAAAATCACCTACATTCTCCAAGCGTGAACATAAATAGCTCCGTATTTAGCTTTAGCATACTCGATCACCGGAATATTTTTCATAATAATTGTTCTTAAATGGATGATTCCCGTTGAAAATTTTCAATATAATCATATTTAGTTTATGCAGTCACTTACTTAACTGGATTACATACTAAAGTAGCTTATTGTTTCAGAAAATAGGCGACTTCGCACATTGGTGAGCATCGTATTTTGGTTGCTTTATATATGCCCCCAATTTTGGGTCAGGGTAACGAAAGTTCGTACAGTAGTTCGTTGGTTCGAATTTTTACTTATGTTTGTTTACTTTCGGCCTCTATTTTCGTAGTTGAGCAGATATATTTTAAGAATCTTTTGCATTGAACTGTCAATTTCCACTCTATCCTAAGAAAATTCGGATTAATCATCAAATAATGCTGAAACAATGTGTTGGACAACACTAATTAGGTACACGTACAATAACCAAGAGTACTAATAGCAAATTCACTTATTTCTCCACTCAAATTCAATTTCTTTCATCATATGTATTTATTTGTTACTCATTAAATTCATTTTACATTCAACCAGGAACTTGATATAGAATAGCTTGTCGCTTACGCAGGAGATTAGTACCATGAAGTGCATCGGGTCATACCTCTCAGGATTTGTTATGCCATGATTTTTATTATTGTTCGTACAATTTTTAAACAACAGGATTAGAAATATTTTAAAAGAGAAGTGTCCAACCAAAAAATTAAATCTATCCCTAATTACCGAATTTAAAGTAAAGCTTTTCTTGGCGACGCGACGCGTTAATAACCTTGCATCCTATATATCCATGCCTTCCCTTGCAAATTGAACATAAAGCAAACCCAGGAAATAGAATTCTATTCCCAGGCAAACCAATGTAAACAATAATGCGCACAAACCCTTTTAACTGTCAAAACAAAACACTCGTCAAATGCGAACGTTATTTACGAAAGCTCTCGTTCTCGCAGTGTACTTTGTCGCCTTCTAATGCGAGAGCTGAAGCTGCTTCAGCCTGCGCAGTAAAGAGCCCCGTGTAAAACGGCCTTAAGATCTTGTATTAGTCATATTCTTCGAACGGAATCACATCGATTTGGTCCACAATTAATTATTTCATATTTTTTTGCAGATATGCGAAAGCGACCGTTTGCAACAGTGTAACAATTAGGAAAATCTAATTATGGACGCATTATCTACATCATAATACGAAATTATCCGACGCAAGGGAGTGTGACAGGTGTTATGTCACCAGTCTTGAAAAGGTGGATGAGAGGCATTAGGAATCGAGAAGTAAAAGACATATATAAAGATGTTTTTGTACTACTAAAGTATTTCATTCCACTCATTCACTGACCGTGAATGGTGTGAGGGAACGGGGACAAATTATTGTAACTATGTGTTTAACATTCCTCATTTGTAATTATTAGTCTGAGTCGCATTGGGTGGGATGCAGCCAATAACTCAGACCAATTTCACCATGGACGGTCACTGGGTTAGGTTGCAGTGTACGTAAAGTATGGAAGAGAACGAGTAGAGAAGAAACACGAAATTGGCATTAGCCTATTTATAACATAAAGAAACACAATACTTCACTTTAACCTGCTCTACCACTCTAGCAAGGATCTGGATATCATATAAAAAAGCCATTGTCGAGATTCAAGTAGGGTCCATCGGAATATGAGGCCAATAATACGTATAGCATGCGCTGCGCATCCATTGAGTGTCCTTTAAAGTTTCGAGGTACGAGAATAAAGCAAAATGGAGAACAACTCAATGAAGGGAAACGATGAGGGAAATATATGAATAAATAATGAGTCAATTCAAATCCTTAAAAACTAATGAGCATCATCCACTAATGAGATAAGCATGAATGTGCAAAACTCACCGTGAAAAAAATATATGTATATGCTGGGATTCGAACCCATGACCCCGCGAATTCGCGTCAAGTGCTTCAACCGGTGTCAATGCTATCCGAGCAGATTAATCGCTTGTAGCTGAAGGCTTACTCAGTATTCTGATTTGAGTTCGTATCCCAATAGAAACGAATGATCTTTTTCACTATGAACGCACAGGATTAGTAAAAACTCTGGTACGCCGGTCATAATACTCTATTATCTTGTAGTTTTCGCCCGAGAAGTATCAATGTAGTAGTAGATGCTTTAGAGATAGTTTGTGGTTTTTGTTCCTTTCGGCAACGCGGCTCCAGAGTCGAAGACCGCCCATACAATCTCCTATTATTTTTCCACTTTCGTCCGAGTGCTGTTGTTGAAGTTTACGGCTTCGTATGCATAGCTCTCGCAGAAGTTCCTGGTGCTGCGCGGTGAGCGATTTTACGACATGGGTTTCGGAAATTTCAAAAGCCTGTGAAACGGGAGAGGAAGGAAACGGAGGAGTGTGGAGGGTGAGTCAGAAAACCTTTCTAGTTGCTGGTAACACAGGCGCTGTGAGAATTGGCATGGCATACGACAGGCAGCCGTCCCGTTTCGACTATTCTGACAGTGAGACTTCAAAATAGAATCCTAAGAAAAGTCACAGCGATGGATGATTTTAACCACTTATTAGTCGTGCGAATGTGTACCTCGAAGTAGGTTAGTTACCCAGCCTCACTCACCATCGATGCCTACCTATCTTATCCTGTCTTTTCCCTTCACTTCACCTTCCCCTTCCCTTCACCCTTCTATGTCCCCTCTTCGCCACCCAGTTATGCGATAGGAAACTTTGCGGGAGCTCCGCGGTTCCATGGCGGGAGACTTCATGATCAATTCCTGGGCGGAATCTTGCAAAGGGCGGGTTCGTTGAAACACCATCAACGAAGGGGTTCGGCCCTCATAACACGCCGCATTGTGACTTCTCGAGTCTCCTCCCAGCTCCTTCCCTACTCCTCCCCTCATCCAACTTCCCCACTCCTCGTCTACATCCTTTCCCTCCCACCTTCTCATTTCTTCCGCCATCCCACCTGCCCAAACGCGCACTCCGTCACCTCCCCCAACTCCCATCTCTCGGCCCTAACCCAAGCGGGCCCCCTTAATGCACGCGTTTAAGCCTCATTGTCCCCTTTCAGAGAAAATCGCCGCGCGCGGCATAAAAATATTGACTTTACGAGCCATAAACGAATTCGAGACGGACAACAGCCGAAACTGTTCCTCCTCCCTTCCTTTTCTTTTTTTTTTCAATGCATATAGAGTTTTTTTCTTCTCTGTTGTACCCCCTCCTAGCGTTCCAAATTTACTTTTATACAGTATTTTTCCATTTTTTTCGAAAGAGGGCTGTTTGCGAGACAGAGAAGCCGGTAGAGTTATTCTTTCCTTCAAGAATGACACACGCGTTATGTCTCTTTACATGTGTGTACTTCCACATGAAGCGAGCCCTTACCGCCACAGTCAAAAGAAAACGGGTGCGTGGGAAAGGGGAAGAAAGCTCCATTTTTTATTCCCCTTTACCACTCTCATACCACCGGCCATTGTTTATCATGTCTTGAGAATCCCCGACTGTATGAAAAAAGGAAAAAAAATGCATGAATAAAAAAGATGTGCCAGACGGTAACATCGGTCCGGGCTGGATAGAGACGTTCTCTTTACACACGAATTAGGGTGGAAAGGATAAAGGAGGCAGGCGGGAGAGGTTTTCGTGTGCCTTGGTGTTCCGCCCACCTTCCTTCCTCGTTTTATTCCCCTTGCCTGTTTCGACATCATTCACGGGCGCAGAGATATTAGGCGCATAACATATCCCGGTCCTTCGCAATGACAACGGTCGCGTCTTGAGCGGTACAAGATGGTTCTCTGACGTGAGATAAACCGACCTTTTTTTTCTTTCACATACTTTTCCCACGCTATTATTTCTAAATGAATGCATGGCGACCTTGGTAATTTGATGCCCAATGGTTCATTTTACTCCTATACTTAATCTCCCGATTCAAATATGATTGTTCTTCTTCTTCTTGTAGAGGACGACGTGCTTATGTATTTATTTTTCCGCAAAAATGTAAAGTATCCTGAGACTGAGGCAGTATTAGTCACTGTATTCCTTACTTTATTTTTCAGTTCTCGGTTACTAAAGTATTTGTTTCCCAAATACTCAAAGAGCTATACTTGTTTAGTTGGAGAATAGCGGTTTGTTCACCACGCAAAGGTTCTTAAAGTTTGCCTATAGATTAGGCAACAATCATATTATATTTGGTAGCAGAAGTGTTAAAACAAAGCTGAGACGTTGGCAGAAGATAAATAAGAGGAATAAAGGCTTGTTCACTCCAAAAAAATTGGTACTTCGTCAGAAGGAATCGAGATCGTGTGATGATTGGAGCGTTGGATTTCCATCCCAAGGTCTGGATAGTCACCGTCAGTTATTCGTGAATTTCTATCTGTTGGTAATATTTTGCGGTCGTTGTGGTCCTTGCACAATCGTTTGGGACGCGTGCCTCGTCATTTTTCTAACACTCCTGAGTCTCAATTGCTCTGCCAATGGCATTAAGGCAGTGATTGATGGCTTATTAGACGCCCTTACAGATGATATACACTATTTACTCCACTATTTTAGGCTAGGATGTCATGAGAAATATCACGAGAGGTTTCTGTACCGCCTTATGAATGAATACCTAATAGCATATCAATTCACATAGTATTGTGGCTTCACCACACAGAAATGGAGGATATCTTACGTTTGGTTTCAAAATCAGCGCGCTAGCACATCGCATGAGATGTGCTGAGTGGAAATTTTCAAAAACGCCCAAGAGGTCCTCCACCCACGCGGCGCAAATCAAGCCCATACTCGATTCGTATTCTCGATCGAGAGAGGCAAATTTATTCTGATCGTGTAATAACTGTCAGAGTTATACAACAGCAATGGATAACCCTGCGAACGTTAATTGGTCTCTGACTAATTGACAAAAATGGTGAGCTTTCACTTCTCACCACAGCTACATTCGTCTGTTATTTGAGGTAGTCAACCGAACCTAGGTTTATATAGAGACAGACAAACTACCATCTGATCTCCTCAAACCGCACTCTTTTACTTATTTAAGCAATTAGTTTCGTTATCACAATATTCCCTACCCCTACTTTTATTGCACCTTCAGCTAACTATTGCTTCATATTACCAGTTCCATCTGCACTTTTTTTTATTTGTACGTACCTACAGCTTCTTCTCCTCAAATGCCAAACCCTGCATTTCGTATGTTTACATTTCCGTCCATCGAGCCTACTCCATCTCAAACGTCTCCCATGTAGGTATTCTTTTCTTTTTCCTTAAGATCAGAGCTCTGAAAACATTTGATCATTATAACGACCAACAAAAGGTGAGTAAAAACATTAATTGAAACTCGACGATGAGAAAAGTAGATATCTCCACGTCAAACACATATGCAAAATTCATTTGCAGCACTGGAAACTGAGGGATATACTTGAAATGTAAAGTTATTGGTTTTGAAGACACAAAATTAATCTCATATGTAGTAATAGCTTTTATTCGGGCGTAACACACTTCAAAGGTTAGCATAGCCCTTCTAGCCACACTTACAAGGTCATAACAGGTGCTGAAACCATGTAATGCCTGGGTGAACAGTTTTAATGATATACTTACGAATTAAAATGGAACGTTCCTAGCTACCCTGAACATCTTTTATGCCTGGAAACCTGCCATTAATTGACTCACATTATCCAGCCATTTTGTTAACCACTAAATCCGACAAGGAAGCAGCTTAATAATTCATTTCATGCACTGAATTAAGAGGGAAAGGAGAAGAAATATCCACCGTAGCAGACTATAAAACGGTATTCTCCATTCTTACACTTTTTTGCGCCAATTACTGATTCGCTTGATAATAATTGAGTGCAGAAAATCTGTTTACATACTTGGCTGCAACGATAAACCTGAATTTAATTGCTGTTCGAGCCGTCTTGGTTAGCTGCCTCCAGTATGCGTCACTATCACGATAAGGGCAAGAATTAGCTCAAAATTTCAGAATCGGATAAATACATTGTGAGAAGAAACGCGATAATTGTTTCATTGAACGGTTTGAATACAATTGTGATTACGTATTTATTTGCATTTGGAAATTAAATGAAACTGAAAGCCACATTCTCCCCTATATTTCGATAAGTGCCGAATTGAGATATATTTATTCACCTTGTTAAGTTTTCATTTGAAAATTGAAAAAATATATGGCGCATGTAATCGACGTAGTAGAGCCATAAAATGTCGGTAAATCGATACAAATGACCATTAAGACGATTTCCTGACATGCAATATTTAATACAGGCATTACGAAAAGCTTAAAGCACCCAGGTTTACTAATATATTTTCCGACTCTTCGGGAGTAGAATAGGTACTAGCATAATGTTAAATACTTTAATATGAGTTCACTGTCTGTCTACGGATAGAATAATAAATTCAAAAAATCCTCAAATATAATGTTCAGGATAAAAATGAAAGCTCAAACGCCCTTAAAATGATGGAAAATGACTTAAGCACCCTGCCGCAAATTATAGAAAAACTACCACTCCAATTCTTAATGGGGTTACGATTCATATTTCTCACATGACATTTTGCATATTTTACCAGATCGATCATATTCGGCACCAAAATTGGTGTATATTGAGTAGGGGTAGTGTATTGAATAGGGAAAACACCTAGCAAATGTCATTCCGGTTGCATTTATTACTTCTAACATGAAATGAATGTAAGCAAATTTGTCTTTGCAGTATCTTCGGCTTTTACTTACTAAAAAAAGCCTTTCTTATGGCAGGCTGACTGGTAAATGAAGTCCTTTTGGTAGGTTTTATTTTATGATAAAAGAGGTGTTAAAACTGAGAAAAGTACATGGGCATTTGAGAAGAGGGCCAAGAAATACCAAGAATGCAGACACTGGAAGCAGGGAAAGAGTAATAAGTTCGGCTATAATTTTTTCGTATGTTTATTTTTTAGAATTAAATATCTGCAAAGATCTATCACGCACTGACTTAGAAAAGTATAAAGGTTAAATGACATTATACTCTATTTTTACAAGCTCAATCAGTACATGAGTAACCGGCTATCCTAGATATAATAGAGAACAATAGGGAATAACTCGTTAATAGTGAATTTATCGCTGACACAAAGATATAGATCTCCCCTTTCATTTTTGTAGACGAATATGATGAATTTCACTTTCTCCCTTTCCTTCTGTCTATCCCTCTCCATTTTACGTAAGCACTTCTTTTTTAAATGACTGGAGCACGTGAGCGATAATCTTATTACGGGGGTTTAAATCTACTCACATCCACAAAATAATTAGAGCAATAATAATATTTGCGGCGCAATCGTCGCCAGTGAGCATGCAAGTGATTTGTGTACGTGCATCAAGTAAAACTCTGCCATTTTCTTCTGAAAAAAAATGAAAAGCACTTACCGTAATGTATTTGTCTCGTTCTTTTGGGGGAGGAATGCGGGTTCCGCAATGAGTTAATACCTCCAATAAAACTGTAAACTTTAAATCTAAATTGAGTTATGAAATGTTTTTAAAAGTTCTAGACGGGGAAGGAGGAGGAAAATTACTGTGTCGATAACCATCGAAACGTTTCCGCGACGGCGAAGCATATCACTCGTTTTTCCATTTGCCTTTACGAGCGCAGGCGGAGGGAGGAGATAGCATCGGTAAGGCCCGCGGAAAGGAAAAACGCGTTTATTTAAATCCTACAGCATATTATTTTCAAATTTTGGTCAATGCTTTGCCTTTGTCCTTTCACACGAAAATGGCAAAAATATAATTACAGCAAACAAAACCAAAAGGTGCTCGAATGCAAACGAAAAGCTCACTTCATTGCAAATTACACGTATGTGAGTACTTTCCCATCAGCGTATTTTTAATTAAGGGTATCGTATTCCAGGTGTGCAATTGGCATCGTACACTGAATAACCTTCGTAAAGAATATATTTTCAACCTTCCAGTCATCGTGATAGTACACAAATTATGTGGTTTGGCCGTGGGACAATGAGAACCAGGTGCACATGTTATGTGGACCCTCGCCGAATTTTCCTTGGATTGAGATGGCTTAATGGCGTAACTGGCTAACACACCTGAAAATTTGGAGAATCGACTTATAATCCCGGTATAGTCAAATGATTTTTGCATTACAAACGTCATCCCCTTGGTCAGTGACGGATTTACACACTCGGTGGCCTGTAGTCACGTTAATAAACAAGTCACAAGAGAAGAAGGGGAAAACAATTCTTAGGGCATCTCCGGGGCCCCCAAAGCTTCGGGGCCCATAGACAACTGCCTAACTGGCCTTATTGGTAATCCGGCTCTGCCCTTTGTGTATAATACAGTTTAATTTCTACTTTCACATCATTGTGTTCCGCATAAGACGACTAGGGTAGGTGCAGATGGAACTCTTAGGATATTTTAAGTAGCGTTTATGTGAGAGAGAGAAAAAAAGCTAATGAGAAAGAAGAAATGAAAATGTGCCGTCGAGGTCACTAGGTAAAAGGAACAAATTAAAAAAGACATACGCCCCAACGTACAAAATATTTATCAATCTTGCTTGAATTCCAGTAACATTCGTCATTTGTTTCCCCACACATAAGTAGTGTACCGTATTTTTCTTCTTAAACCGTCATTCTCAAAAGTCGTCATTAATTGCTGAACTCAGAAAATTAACAAAACGAAGTGATTTTAGAAAAAGGATAAAAGGAGTCCCACCCACGAATTTATCATAAAAATATGCTAGCTCTGGCAGTATTTACTGCCCTTATAATATTCATAAACTACGATGAGCTGATATGGAGCAGGATAGACGGGAAAGCGGAAGGATATTCTTGTGACAAAGGCCGTGGCTCAGCCTTATGAAACTGGGCTATACTATAAGGACATTACCCAGCCGCCACTAAGAACTGCAAACAAGGTAATATTATAGGCAAATGTGATATCTTAAAGCAAGCAAAGCATCGGCCAATCGGAAAGTGGATAAAATAAAGCGGTATTTCACGAATACCAATTTCATCGTAATAACACGGCGTGATTAAGATGTATGTTTGTAGCTCCCACAGTTATAGTGTCATGAGATGTAATGATGTAATTCATGGGTTTTCGTGGTCCCTCAGCAATCACGTCCCCCATGCAAAAGCTCAAAAAGACTCCAGACACGCGTTTACTAAAGCGACCTCTTTAGGACCTACTTTTGATACCCTCTTAGCGGATGTAATATTCTCCGCGACCATATCCTCGCCCCAAATTTGCATTTCACGGCGAGATACCGCGGAAACGTAAATCGGAAAAATTTACAGCCTCTAATAATGGATATTCCGTGTAAGGCAACTGGAAAATTTTATACCCGATTAAAAATTTCTTCTTCCATGATGTTTTAGCGTTTATGGCGTCGAGAAGGATGGTGAGATAGTAGACGTCTTTTTTCCACTCGAGCATGAACGGGAAATGTCATTTTACGGTCGATCCATGAAGCGCGCCGAATGTACACGCACTCCCACCGTCGGAGCGTGACATTCATAAGGGATAGAGGAGGCCTTTCGTCACCTCAATTCGCACGGGCTTATCCAAATCAGCCCATATGCATGAGCCTACCTGTTTCCGGCGTAATTATTTTCCGTACGTACGTAGTTATCTATTAATTTGAAGGGCATATTTAAAAGTGGGTAAATGCGATTACGTATTGACACTCACTGTGAAGTCATTAGATTCGTGTTGTTCCTCAGCTAGTTTTTATAATTATTTTATTATTAGTTATTTCGCTGAAATCACTGTCATTTCTTAATTCCCCCAGTACTTCAAATTTGTCCATAGTTAGCACTATATTTATTATTAGAGTAATCTAACTGTTGAGGTAGGTTAAAATGGAAGTGAGTAAATGTCCTACAAATGTTTACATTTCTACATTTTACGTGCATGGCCCTATCTGCCAATAATATTTCTTTCTTCATCTCGGAGTACATCTTGCTTTTCTTCCTTCCCACCAGAGAACCTATTCCTTCCTCCAGAGAACATATCTTCCTTCCCCTCCCCTGCTTAACCAACATCCTCCCCTCTATCACAGGCTTTAGAAACAATTATCCCCTCATTACCTCCTCCAACCACCTACTTTTTGAAGAGCAATACATAGCATAGGTAAAAGTCTAAATATTCGTGGTATAAGATATAACGTAATTAGTGTAAGTGATTGGCCTGAAAAGGAGGATCTGAGTTCGAATCCTTACCCAGGAGATAAGTCCAAGTATTTTTCCCATTTTTACTTCTTCCCAGTGGGTGACTCCAATCAAGTCTTTGACAAGGCTAAACCTGCAGACTTTTTTACCTGCAATTAGTTAGATAAAAATCACTTCACGGTTTCTCGTTTTTGATAAGATGCACACAAAAGGTAAAAAAAAACTCGCTTTACCGAGAAAAATCAACTCGTCCTACTGCCCCAAAACACAAGATTAGATTCGTGTTAGTTTAGAAGATAAAAGTCACTACATACAAAGATTATTAATGAAATTATAAATCTCTCAATAACTCACGAAAAGTTTAATCCAAGATTATGATGAAGTTTTTTTAAAAAAATTACCAATCAATAATCAGTGAAATCTGCGACACCATAGCCTATTGAAATTGATAATATTGGAAGGAGAAATGAATGGGAAAAATTACAGTAGAAGACCACGAATGGAATACATCCGGAAAATTATGAAGGACGTCAATAATTGTGAAGGCATGAGGTGGCTGGCTGGTTTAATAGTGAAATGTACAGCTGCAGCTAGCAAATCATCGGATCGATGACTGCTGATGATGATGGACTAGTAAAGAAGGAAAAAAGTAATTGATATCTAAAAATTTTTTTAAAATTTCCCTGTATTTACAAAACAGAAAATTATTTTATATGCAAATTACTTGAGTTTACGCCACTTGGACTAAATAAAACTTATCTAACAAAAGAGTATTATTATGCCAACCACGAGTAAAATGCAAATAATAATAATAAAATACATCGTTTGACATCATTTATAACACCAGGTAGAAGTTTTAGTTTTTGTAATACATTTCTCAGAAAATAATCTCGCAGCAGTACTCTTGATCGTATAGCATAATTTCACACCAATGCCGTACCCCTAGAAGCACATACCAAGAGTTTTCTGAGGAAAGCCATTTATCACATTTATTCCATTATCTACGCAGGGTTTCTTACGAACCTTTCTGTATACATCAGCCTACACACACAGATCCTTAATGGCTTTGATGATCAATATAATCGGCCACCTCCAAAATTATCCAATATATAGAAAATATCTTACGCTGCTAAACTGAAAATAGGATTTACGTTAAGCTCTGTGGAGCAAGTCTGTAACTTTTGCCGTCCGTCGACAGTTGGCATTTGTCTCCTTTGCGGCCTATAGCGACACACGCGCGTCTGTAAACAACATTTTTGTGAACATGGCGTCAGCCGCTGAGCTCATCTCACAGTTATACAGTTTATATACGTAGTGGATATAGGTATTTTTTTTTAATTTTCTCGTTGTGGAAATGTGCGGCAAATGTGAGTGTGACCATGAATAATTTCGCGAATCTCAAATGAAAACTATCCGCAATTTTACCCTCATTTTTATCGCCGGTCGGCAATTTTAAAATCTGGGGGAGCAGTTGTGCGTAAAATAAGCGTATATAGTCACCAACTTACAAGTGACATCACAAAAATGTCGCCTGTCGAGAAAAATGAGGCTTTTATACTAGCTAAGTTTGATTAATGCCTTCGGGAGATAATTAAAGTTTTTCATTGGGCGACATGAGTTACAGACCCTCCCCCTCGGGTATCAAGTCAACCGCGAGTTCCACTGCTAGAAAGATATGATGCATTTTGGATTTTAAAAATGACAATACTGACAACGCAGAAAAATCACAGATAGTTTCTTAATTATGGTTTACTTCAGAACCTCAGGGAAGATGTTTCAACCCACTTGATACTTAATAGCCCCTTGTGAAGGGGAGGGTCAATCACTTAGGGCCACTCCACCTCTAACTCCCATGTGGCCCTCCTAACCCCCGTGGTTTTCAATCCCGATTGAGGATTATGCGGGAAACCCTAGAGAGAAGGGGGATGGACGGGGGTCACGGGCCGTTATGGACACGGCCATATGTCTGGAGTCTCTCTCTCAATCTTCGCAACAATGGGGACACCGGTTGATCTGGCAATCGTACCCTCCAAATCCACACCATCACGGCCATATCCCTCACTTAGGGTAGGCGGTCGCCCTGCAGGACGAACTGTGTATCCCTGCCTCAACGACGACCCTGGGAACCATGGGGACACAGGGATATACACTAGATGAGAGGGAGGGCTGGATAGCCGGGAGCGGAAAGCGGGGGAGGGGGGCGATAAATCCAGCAGGAAAGTAGGGGGGGGATGATGATTCAGCTGCAGCATCCCGGTCAGGCAAGGGGGTGTAAATGGACCAGTTGCATTCAGTCATTTTTCCGACCCGGCGGACGTTCACACGGAAGCGTGCTTGTGAAAGCAAAATATTTTCCGATTCTCCGAATGAGTCGGAAGAGGATCATCGCCGTGTGTCACGGGCGAAAAACACTACGCGAGAGGTGATTTGTTGGGCCGTCGTTGGCCTTTCGCAGTCCTTTAATGTCCTTTTGTGTCCGGAATCGATTTCTTTGGAATGCCATGAATCACTTTCCAACCCCGAATTTCGTCCCCATTCGAGCGAAAATTAACTTTTAAATCCTCGACAGGAGTCAATGAGATCGGCGCGGCATCAAACAGGTATTTATGACAAATTGTATTGGGTTATTCAGTGTGGAAACGCCCCATTGCTTAAAATCAAACTTTATATTTTAGTATTTCCAGCTCGGAAATTTTTTATGTCGCCAATTGTTCCAACAGCTGTCGCTTTCAAGGTGAAAATGACAGTCAGTTGACAAAGCCTTGGAAATAAAAGCTGTCAAGCGCCTTGAAAATGACAGCTAACAAAACAATGGCTAGTATTTGAACTTTTAACGCAGAATTTAAAGTCCTGAAGTTGATTTTCTAATTTTAAGAACCCTTGGCAACACCATATTTAAAGTAATTCCCCTTTTTATGACAATTTCTTAGGTCGCTAAGAGTAGGTAAGCGATCTGACACTTCATTCACTATGCTAAATGGGGATATTCGTTTCAAATCCAGGTGAGACTTCTGAGCAGCTACACCCGAGTCATATTACTTATTGGGGACCAAATTATTCTAGTTTACCATAGGTGACACAGAAAAAAAGATGTGCCCCAACAATCTTTTTTAAATTCTACGACACACAGTGGGATTTTGTAATTGGTATGCTCAAACCTCACCAATAAAAAAGATCATGTCGTAGTTTTTCTCCCGGGAAAAATAACGTGAATATTTTCAAGAAGGGATGCTATGTAAAGGGAAGACATAAAGGGAGATGATGAGGAAGATTCATGAAATGATTTGCAGCAGAAGCAGCGTAAATATGTCAAAAACATTCTAAACAAGTAATATCCAAGTAGCAGTCAATTAGCGAAATTTCATGAAAACTTTTCGAGGTCGCGAACATATTTCAAATTATGACATAAGAAGATTAGCGCAGACCTCAGATGGGAAACCGAATTATTATTTATCTCTAAGAAAACTTTTATAGCATTTCATCATGTAGTCTTCCGGAGTCTTTCAATCGGCCGGGTCCGGGGATTTTAGCCGATGTTTCAAGCTCAACTTGCGAACCAAATAACGAGGGAAGGTATTATTTTGTTTTAAACATGATTAATATTTTACAGTTTCTTTCTCTATAGCTAGCCGTAATGTGACTAAAATTATAGGTATTTCAGTCAATGGCTGGTGCAACGATCATGGCTACGCAGTTCTGATATAATTTTATGTACTGTTATGTAACTTCGTCCAACCAATCGTCCGGCCTTAAAGTGAAACTGGAACCGTGATTTTAGGTTAACAAGCCCGCGCATGATCAACCTGGTTACCGCGATCTCTGAAAAAAGAGCTTTCAAAAAACTTTGAAAAAAATAGTGTAAATCTCAAACAACTTATTACTTGGTTTGTATGATATTTGAAAAAATTAAAAGTGGACATGGTTATTGCTTGAAGGTTTTCGCAGCAATTAGTATTTCCACTATCAGCCAATTTCGGGTCTTCTGCTGCGTAGAAAATAATTATTGTAAAACTCAACGTTTAGTTCTGCCTACTGAGGACGTCGTCAGGAGGCTGAAATTATTGGTTTCATTTGTGTTTTCTCGATGTTGAGCGACTCAAACATTGTTGAAAAAATTTAAAATGAAAAAAAAATGATGACAAGGTGGTTATGGTGTGGATGTGATGTAATTAGCGCTAAGGACATACATAACAGGTGTGATCAATGAGAATTTTAGTGTGTTTATCCAATGTTCATATCTGTCTTTTTTTAGGGCCGTCGGCGGTCTGTGTGACAGCTTCCCTCCGGCCGCCTCGGGGATCGTGGGTTCGTTACCCGCCCACGCCCCGCCCCCCTCCTCGTCTTCCTCCGACCACCTCCCCCCCTCCACCACGTCAGACTTTTCCTTCTCTTCGCCCCCTCCGCCCCCGTCCGCCCTGCCTCCACCTCTATCATCCACGCCCTCCTCCTACTCCTCTTTCACCTCCTCCTCCACTTCGCCCTTCACCTCCACACCCCACTCCGTCTCCTCCACGCCCACCTCCGCCCACCACTCCTTCTCCTCGCCCTCGGCGGCCGCAGCGGCCGCGGCCGCCATAGCCGCTTTCGCCGGCGGGGGCATGATGGTCGGGGGTGGCCATGGGGGCGGAATGGTCGGCCCGGGGCACGGACCAGGCGGTGGCGGGGGCGGCATGGGACTGGGTCTCGTCGGCATGGGCGGTGGAGGGGGTGGAGGAGGGCCAGGGGGCGGCGGCGGGACCCCAGGGAGCAAGAAAGTTCAGGAGGACCACATCAAGAGGCCCATGAACGCGTTTATGGTGTGGTCAAGGTTGCAGCGAAGGAAGATAGCGCAGGAGAACCCCAAGATGCACAACTCGGAGATATCAAAACGATTAGGTAAGTTCATATACTTGTCAAGGAACGAGAGTGGTTCTCCTTACCCTCCTTATGAATATGTAAACACAAGCATTAAAGCACATTTAGTTTATCTTTACTAAGAATAAGAGTCAAGCAAACTAAAGGGTGTAATGCAACTGCACACATTGCAACCCTAGCAAATATTTCTGCCAAATGTTTTGCTGTTTTCAATAATTATAGAAAAATGGTTACGAGAATATGAATGATAAAAAATTAAAAGCATTAATAATTGCGAACGATAAATAAATAAAAACGTAAATAGATCGTGAAGTTCTGCATTTTTCACAGTAGTTTCAATTCAAAATCGTACTAAGAAGCTGTTTTTCCGACCTATAAATAAAGAATTGAATAGACAACTTTTTTGAAAGAGAATCAATAAGAAAAGTTGTTGGAGGATGGACTGATATTACGATAATGACTACTATGGTTTAAGAGAGACTTTTCTAGGTAGGCCAAAAATAACACCTACACACACTGAAGTATAAGAAAATGCCGAAAGCGGAGAAAAATGGTCCTATTGGGTATTTGATGAACAACTAGGCGCATTTAAGGTTTGCAATTTGCTATGAGTGTATTTAAGAACCATTCTTAATCGAACAAGTTGGATCCACTGGAGTAAAAATAATAGGATTTTTAAACGCCAATATCGAATTGATATACATTATACTTGAGCTTTCATGAAGGAAGGAGAAATATTTTGTATGTACTTACCCTCATATGTCTTTAGTTAACCACCACCTCTGAAGTCTCCACACCATTATTTTTTTAATTTTCCGTCATTATTTTTCTCTTTCATCTTCCTGTGCTGTCCAATGTTCTTGCCTTTCTTTCGACATCATTCCTTGTGCACTCTAATTAAATATTTCATTCGTCAAGACATTACCAAGTAGCCATTATATAGCCTTGCAGCACCTTCATGCAACATGGTGAATTCACTCCAGCAACTAGCCTGCAAGTGGAAAAAAACTGTTTCTACAATTCTCAATCTCATAAGAGGCACTGCATGTAAAGGTAGACTAGCAAATAGAATTATTCCTGGAAGAGAGATTTCAGGGAAAATATATCCTCTTCTTTGACATCATACTAGCTACGTGGACATGAGCTATGTAAATCGTCCAAAATATCGGCATATACACTCACAGTATTGTTTTATTTTAGCATATACAAGGCACGGACTGAAGTCCAGGCGTTTGATAGAGTTAATAAGTCATGTGACATAGTGTTGGCATTGATATCAACAAGGGTTTCCGTAAACTACAACGAATATGAGGATATTTCTCTAAGAAGAATATGTTCTCAAAGAAGAATATATAACCATCCTGCTAACCTAAAATGAAGATAATTGACCTTATCTGGGGGATTATGACTAACAAGAGTGGTATGTAAAAACCTAGCTTAAACTAGCAAAATGCCTAGCACAATACATACCTACTGAAAGGTTAAGTATTTTTTGGGATTATCTAATGAATTGTTTTTGTTGCGTTGGTTTTGATTGTAAAATTTTTAATCGAAGAAATTTAATGGAGTAATAGTTTTTAGTAAAAATAGAAAAAAAACTGTGAAATTTGAGGAAATGATAATTTTGCGAATTAAACAATAAGTTGTCTTGCTATCTTCAAAAATTGCACCACTCATACAACTTGTGTCGAGCCATAAGTTAAGTTTGGTAGTCGAGGATGAATGAAGTTCCTTTCTGGCGTCAAGGGCGTGTTACAGTTGAACATTCGGAGGAAGGAGGTGCCAGTTCATTTCCCTGGGCCACCTGCGGTTTCCAGCGAATTTCTGTAACAAAAAAAATCAAACCCAAAGATCCATTAAATGGTTTTAAACCGAAGTTCCGCCAGTCCATAGACGAGCATTCTTTAGCTCATGCACTATCAAGTCGTCTGAATGAAATTCCACCGCTCCTTAATCGAACGATCGTGAGACTGATTCCTGTACCTATCACATTCTCCGCAAAATTTTGTGAAAAAAGACCTTCGTTCAAGCGGATAATGCGCTTGAGTTTTTTCACTGCAATTTGCAGTGACCATGAAATTTTCCCACTATCAACTACCTTGTTGTTCGATTCAGAGACACAAACATTAAGCTAAGGTCTGGCTACATCAATCCCTCAGTGATACTCGGTTACCGGATCATTTCCGCGGACACTGAATTTATTTTTTCTGCAAGTTACCGTGTTTTTGCATGTTTAACTGTGAGAAAATAAAATTTTGATTTTAATAAAATATTTCGTAAAAAATTAAAATATGCCTTAGACGCTAGGTACCATCGTCCGGGTCGATTGCCTGGTTATGCAATCACGAGTAATGTATTTAAATCTTCACCTAAAGATGGTACTCATGCACTGAAACCCAGGTCGTGACTGCTATTTTATATTGTGGTATTGTAAAGTTTTTTTATTTTATTGTATTTCCTATTGCGCCAGAGCCGCTCTGCACGGACTGCTCAAAATAACTGGCTAAAGAAATAAACGAGACCAATGCCTTGGCACCAAGTCAGCAGTATGATTTGTGTCATGAATGCGCCAAAATAAAAAGAGAAGGATTTTAAATATTCCATTTCATATTTTAATACTGCGTACTTTTATCGCAAAGCTGGCTTTGAATAAAATGACACGGTGATTCTGTTCAAAAGAGGGTTCCATATTTCAAAAATTTATATCTTACGCACTCATAAAATATAAGTATATCACTAAAATACACATTTTTTCTAATAAAAAGGACTGAAATGTCCCTTACTGGTGCACTGGTAAATGATTTCACACAGATGACGTTTAGCTGTGATACGAATATTAGTATAAGGTTAATTTAGGGATTAAGAAAAGTGTCCAGCCAAATTGGAAATATGAGCATTCTAGCAAAAGTCACTCATTTTAATTTAAGTGTGAGCCTAATCATTGGATTTAAAAGGCTAACATTTTCAAAGATGGCACAACATTAGGCCCAAATTTAATTTACTATCCTGTATTAAGGAACCCAATACATGAAAAGGCATGACATGGGATAACTCTCTAGTAAGCCAGGAAAGACATATAGAGAAATAAATAACAATAACCAGCTTTTATCAATGAAATAAATGTACTTAAGGGGTGAATAAAAAATTACCTAATTACATTGGGAAGACGTTTTATCAAGTTGTAATGGCGCGTAGGTTGGAGAGCAAACCATGTTACTTAATGCGAATTCAGACCGTGGCGAAACGAAATCACTTTGCCATGAAATGATGGGAGGTGATCGCTAAACGGGTCGAATGAGACCAACACCTGAGAGAACATATTATACTCTATACTGCAGCAGTATACTCTATAGAGCAGCCCCAAGGGCCTGAGGCAGAGGCTTTTAAGATATAGTGATAAAAAAACTATCATTTAAAAGTGTGGCAAGTAGCGCAAACAATACGCAGAGGAGGTTAAAAGGTGAAAAGACGTGGTCAGTTGGCATTAAAAGCAGGAAGGGGAAAGCGAGGGGATTATCCACTTTGTTACAACACGTTGATCGAGGGTGAAAATAAGGCAAAGGGTCTCAAAAACGCGTCAAGCACTCCTGGAAGGATCACAAGAGCTGGTCCTCTTTTTAGGATCTTGAGGGTAAACAGAGTCAAGTCTAGTAGGTACACCATTTTATCGGGATGCAATTAATCTTTTGTAATTATACCCTATGATGAGTAAACGCGAATTTTGTTCTACAACGTAGTCCCATAAATCAGCGGATAAAGGGGTACGAAAGCAAGACTGCGATGAAAAAAAGAATGAGGGACTTTTTCACAGGTGCACAGCTGATTAACTTCTCGGTGTAACCACTTCCTCCGCTTTCAAACCAAAACAAAACCCAGAACGGCAGTGTGAAGATTACATCGAAGTGAAAGAGCAAGAGGTAGAGGGAGAGAATGAACGATCTGGAAAACGGCAAGAAAAGGCGATTCTCTCCAGTTATTCCTCAAGGTCCTTTCATGCCTCACCCCCCCTAAGATTCCCCCTCTTTCTCCTTTCCTCCTCCACAAGCAACCCTCCTCATCTCTCGGACACAAACACACTTCACTCCTCTCTCTCTCGAAAACCCCATCGAATTACCTCCTAGCATCACTCTCATTCTACTCCCCCCCCCCCCTAGTTGCTATATTCTCATCCTTCCAATGCCATTGGAGCGTCGCGTCAGACAAGGGCACCAATTGACCACCTTTTTCGAAGAGGAGAGAGAGCGCCTTTTAGCGACGGAACGGTGACTAGCATCTCCCATTTTCCTTTTCATTCCCTCCTCCTACTCTTTTCATCCATCAAATCGTCCCTTTCGTTTTTATGCGGTAGAGAAAACTCCTCTCAACCTCCTCCCCCCCCCCTCCCGAATTCCCCTCGCCCGATGCCTTCTAATTCGATCGCCTGCGACGAAGACGCGCTTTTTTTTTATCTTCTCGACCCCAAAAAGCGGAACGGAACTATTTGAAAAGGGAAAATGGCCGCACTTCCTTCGACCAACAATGAGCGTCCTCGCGCGAGCTTCTTATACATAAGGGGGCATTAGGGATATTAATGCCGTTTTCTGAGTACCCACTGAACGCCATTTCGGCTCAATGGCGTGTCATTGTGTTACGCACTCCTAAGCCCTTGGGCTAAGAAAGCAGAGTTAATATGGCTCTTGTGGATGAGAAAAAAAGTTGGTGCAACTGTAATGTTTGCCAGTCAACCTTTTGCCTTCAACGTGAACTATAATCAGGAATTCAGAGTGTTAATGAAAAGGTTATTGTGACACGGCATGAAACTTAATGTCTTCAAAACAAATGATAAACTGAATTGTTCGCCAAAACCATAAATCATCTTCACTAGAATGACTCCATTTTAACACTCTTAAAATAATTAGGCACCCAGATCTCATCTCCTCGCATGCCACTGTTAAATTTTCCATGCTGATGCTTGCATGCATGTATTTATTAAGTTATGTTTTTCTACCCATGCTACAACATGGGGATAATAACATATTGGGATGGCTGCTGTCTGAAAATTTTCTTATAAAGAAGATAAACGTGCTGCCATACATTTATTAAGAACTAGCGGTAGGTACCCGTTGAAATTCAACGGGTGTGAAAAACATTGAATGTATTTTATAAGAAAACCACAAAGCCTGAAGAATACTGACAGCGTAGTCATTTGAGGAGGTCGTATCCTATATTGTTTGTTGTGTTCGTTGCAGTAGATACGTTGACCGTTTTCCAGGTGCACGGGGAGATGGGTGACTGTTGGTCCTATTTCATGCATGGGAAAACCAAAAATGGACCCTGCTGAATCATTACTACTAAAATAGAACCCAGGTTGATAGATGGTCACCTCGTCCGTCCAGTTCTCTTGAGCCGTCTTCTGAGTGGATTACAGCATGATGACTACCCTTGCGTGCATAAATATATTTGCATTCAATGACTCGGTTGAGTTGCGCAATTCAACATCGATATGTGCGTTGAATATCTTGATCAGGATCGGAGAGTAGGTTACATTCCAGCGGTTAACAGCGTCAAAAGGAGCATTTGCAGCAGCCATGTTTATTTGACCTATGAATCCTCCATCACCCGGACTGCGCCTTCGGCATAAAGGTTAGCCATAATTATAGGTTTCGGTTGCTAAATAAAAACCTATGGTGATTCTTAGTGCACTTGCCGATTTTCATGCACGGATATCGTTCATTGCGCAGAATATCCGTTCTTTCGGGTAAGAAGCATCTAGTGACGTCATAACTTCCGCCATCTTAATACAGATTGAAGTTTCAGAACAGATGGGTCTATATTTGAGCCAGATTTATAGCTGGTTACCCGTCCGTAGGTTGGGTTGGAATGAAATTTGTGCGGTTCTTAGCGTAACCCGAGAAACACCACGGGGAGATGATCATGAGATCGCTGGTGGGCATGTCTTTGAGCATCAAAGTCTTATCTTTTTCGTTTTACTTGCAAGGGCTCATTTTCTCGCAAAGAACACATTCCTCTTGCTCTAGAAGATTTATTCGAAATTTTACTCTTTTTTCTTTTAGGCATGTTAATGGATATATTTTTAAGTCCAAGGAAAGGAAACACAGCGGCGAGTGAGTCTTGAAAGGGCAACACAATGATTGAGTGAATGTAAGTTAAGTGCACTTTTACACATTTAAATATATTTAAATAACTCGTAACGTTTATGATGTGGGAATTGGTCTAAAAAACTGTTAGAAATCGTAATAAAATTCAACGGGTGTGAAAAAAATTGAACGTATTTTATCAGAAAACCACAATGCCCGAAGAATACTGTCAGCGTAGTCATTTGAGGAGTTCTTACCCTAGTATGATACTCGTTGACGTCCCTTCGTTCGTTTGTATGATGTGGGAATTGGTCTAAAAAACAGTTCGCACTCGAAATGAGAGGCAGATGTTTCCACGACATGTAATACATCTGAGTATTACACGATAATAAACAACGCCGTGTTTGTTGTAGCAATAGAGGCATTATTACCATTACTATTCGCTGCACGTAAATATTCTTGCACGTTTAATTCCTTTACGTGTATCGTTTACTACGTTAGTGTTCTCTCATATGCATGCAGTACCCCTATGAGAGCTACTTTGAGAATAGACATTGAATAGTATAGTTTTTGTTAATATGCAATGAATATATTGTTTACCCCCCATGGGACTCTAGGCCCTACTTAAACTGATTTTCTTTCTACGTGATATTATGGGCCTGCAGGAAACTTAAATGCTAGATGCGTGAATATCCTTCGAAAATTAAATCTCTGGTTGTCAAGGAAATATACTATTGTTGATTTTAGAGAAAAATGTGAGATTTTTAAACAAAAAACATTATTTTCAGAGAATTACGAAGCGTAAAAGAAAATCGATTGAAATAATTAGAAACTATATTTATTCAGCCATCCGATAAAAAAATCCTCGCCCTCTATCTTGAGTGTAAGTACTTTTAAAAAGAAAAAAATGAAACAACTGCACCGAACTCAATGCTTAGAATGGACCACCATGGGGGCCTTTGGGGGCCCTGAGGGCTTTTTATTGTAACCTATCTTCAACCCATACACATTTATCTCTACATGCAAAATTTCAGCTCAAACGGTTCAGTAGTTTTTGCGTGATTGAGCAGCAGAAAGACACCATTCAATTTTTATACATTAGTATGATGAGGGCAACCCATCTTACAACCATGGTGATATAGCTCTTCCAGTAGTACACATCTAATTGTTCCTTCGCGAAACAAATAAATCTCGGACTATCCTTAGACACGATAGGGGGAAAATTGAAAAAATTAATACTTAGGTTATTTGTGCAACCGTTGAAAGATTGAAAGTCTAGTCTAGAGATACTATGAATAATACGGCCATTGTCCACAAAATACCACTTAGGACCAAAATTGGGTATCCGTGTATCAGAAGAGTAAAGCGTCCTATCGTAAAAAAATCGAAAAAAATTTCAACATAAAAATTTAAAATACCTAAGACTTTTTAGTGACATAAATAGGCCATTCTGGGCCAAAGTAGTGAAATCAAAACCCTGTTTCACTCCATAGCCCCGTAACCACGCTGGATGGGGTGGGATGTTCCATAAAAGTTGAGAAGTTATTGTCTATCGCTTTTATGGATTGTTAGGGTAACAATAATAATACATTAATTGGAGACGAATTTCAGTAACCATTGTTACATCATAAGGCACGGTTATTTTCCTGTTAAAGTGTTAACAACTGTTAAAGTGAAAATCATTCCTTCCTCAAAAGAGGAGAAGAAAAATAGATCATTTCATAGATATGCCGTTTCGTTTCGGAGTAAGCATAGCCAAAAGAGCTCAATTCTCGTCGTTAGGCCAAGATATCTGTCTTTAATTTCAATAGTATCCTCCTCAGTGCTCTATCCTGACAAACCTGCTTTGCTTCTGCAACATTCATGCATTGCTTTAAATACGCTGCCTTTTTCTTAAGACACCTAATATTCCCCTTCTAAAGACTCTCTTCTACCACATTCACCCATAACATTCTCGATCTACCCATTCCTCTCATCGACCATTCACTCCATTTCATATATCTGATTCGTTAATTGATTCTCATCCATTCTCTCAACATGGCCAAAACAACGAAGTGCGCTCTTTTCATACAAGATCATAACCCGAGCATTCAACCTACATTTTTTCATCACTCACTCCTTGTTAACCTTCCTACTTTTACCGTATACACTTCACCGATAACTCAAACCCACTGCATTATAAAGCCTACACTATTTTTTATCTTGGACTACCCAAGTTTCACTGCCATACAATAAAATAGTGTGTTCACTTTTGTACGCTGAGATTTTTGTTTCCTTAGGAAAACACTTTTCGCGATATTTTCCTTGCAGCATTCGTACGTCTCTCTATCGCCTCATCTATCCTTCAATCTTTCGCAAGCATTCTTCAGCCTAAGTGCACAAACTCATCCACATGTTCAATTAATTCACCATTCACCCTCATTACACAAATATTCTCCCTCTTCTTCTCGCCAAAAACCATTGCTTTGGTCTTACATGAATTCACACTTAAGTTCTCCGTTAGATCTTTTCATTGGCAATTTTATTATACTTATAATAATGAGAAATTATCTTCCGTTTAATGAGGTATCTCACTTGATTTAACACTCTCCATCTATCTTAGTCTTACGTTATTACAAGAGGCCCCTTCATCCAGAAAATATGTTTGTCACATTATTTCCCTTTTCTTCTAATTATCACAATTCCCAATAAATTTGCTCTTGACATTACTGATATATTTCCGCCTTTCCCCTCGATAAATAAAAAAATCATTCATTTATTATTTATATTATCCTGTACTCAAAAGTTTCAACAAGAGGGTCTCTCAATTTTCTGTCTGTATTTCACGGTACTTTCTCATATCCCAAAGCTTTTCTGCAGCCCTTAACTCTTTGTGCTCGTCAATTTGATGGTGAACAGTCAAGATTTTTAGTAGGATCTTGGTGAGCCGTCATCTTTAAAGGCAACACCCTGGAAGCATCCTGATGATGTTTTCACCAGTTTTAATACGTTTAGTCTCGGGTTTCTCCTTTTTCTAACCGTATATCACGGCGCTTTCACATAACCCTAGGCTCTTTTGCAATCCTTCATTCTTCATGTCCGTTGATTTGATGGTGAACAGTCATCTTTCAAGGGACCACCCTGGAAGCATCCTGATGAATTTTCACTCGTTTGAATCTGGTTACCTTAGGCACGTGCGCATAGAAAATAATCCTGTAAAACCTAATATAATCCATAACTCAAAACTGCAAAAATAAGCGCAATGAACTCTTAGGCATCGGACCTTTGCATTTTAATTTCCTATGAATATACGATATTTTTCGGCAATCATCGTCCAAATTTCCTCATGTAATCAGAAATGGTCCACCGAAAACTGTTCACGCTCCGTCATGAGGAACCAACGGAAGCCGGGCGAAAGACAGCGGGGGATGAGGAGGGAGAACAATCTTTAAAGGTGGGACCCCAGGGTTTCGATGTGCTTCCAGGTCTATCTCCTGCGGCTGGAGCAGCCCCCCCGGGGATGACCCCTTTCGTCTCACTAGCCCCCTTCCCCCCCATCTTCTTCCCGTCTGGGAAGGCGGAGAATAAGAAAGAGGGGCGGGAGGGTAAGGAGGGAGGGACAGACAAGCCCTCAAAAGAATCGATCTTGGGACCAATAGAAGATCCCCGCCGAGCTCCGTTCGGGTTCCTTATTCGGGTGAATTCGTGGGGAACGACGGCGTCCCTCGGATAGGGGATGGGACTAGTAGTAAAGAGTCCCGGAGATCCGACGCAGTCACTGCCCCAACGGAGCATACTTAAACGCATTTAATAACAATTCGTCGGTTGAGAAAAAAAAAATTAAGGGACCACCAATCCCACCACCACCTTTCCCATTTCACGCCGAATGGAAGGGTTGTTATGGTTACCGCCTAATGCGGAAACCATGGAAGAGCTAAGGCAAGTCGGAGACTGGAGGCCATTGTTGAGGAGATGGGGGAGGAAGGAGTCCCCGGACGACGCGTCACAATGGAGGGCTGCTGCTTTTAAGGGAGCGGCGCTTCGGATTGATCGCCTCCAAGGACGCCCCCCCCCCTCAAGCTTCTCCGGGGACATTCAATTCCTCCAAGTGGGTTAGTCGAAGAGTGAAATGAGCTTGGGTTCTAGCGCACTTTAAATCTTCAACCCTTTAAGGATAAAGGTGACGATCTTTTCCATCGATAAGCATTTTAATTGTAAAGCTACCCCAAAGTGTATGGGGGTGGGTTTTCACCAACATGACCTACATCAGCGATCGGCAACCTTTGGCACACGTGTCACCGAGTGGCACGAGAAAGGATTGTTGGTTACAAGCCAAGAAAACGACGTTCAAATTAAACTTTCCGATATTTTATTCCATTCTTATTCTTAAAATCTAATTTCTAAATATGATTTTTTATTTTCTTTAAATTTATTCTCCTTAATGCAATGACAGCAGGCTATAATTGTTTCATTTGTTTATTTAAGTACAAAATCAATGTTATATCTTTACCACTAACATTTATGAAAAAAAAAACAAGAAATACCTATTAGGAGGTGAAATTTCACTAACATGTACATCACTATACGCTAATAATGTTACAGAAACGACTTAAAACATTTCAGTAGCAGATTATTTCAAGTATGTCGATCGGAAACTTGTTCATCATGCACAGAGGCATGTGCAGGCTAAAGTTTATGATATTTCGAATAGAAAGGGGAGGCTGGGGAACGATGAAGACGAAACGAAGTGTACATAAGGGTGGTAGAGGATTGGAAGCTGGCGGCAGAGAATTGGAAAGCAGAACCAAAGGTGTGAATGGAAAACGTATAGAAAGGAAACAGTATGTTGAAGAGATCGACAATTTGAAGAATGTTGGGAAAGCGTGGACGAGGAAGAAAAGAGGATAGGAAAGTGTGAAGAGAAAATGAGATGAAGAAAATAAGAATATTTTATGCAAGACTAATAAATACGTATTCTTGTTAGGAAATATTAGATATTGCTTTGCATTGGAGTGAAACAAGGTATGGCCACGTGTAAAACCTATCAATCAGTAGGTGAGAGCAGTACGGATGTCATAAAAGGAGGTGAGAGGATGTATGGATTATGGAGAAGAGTAATCAGTAATAGACCCCGCAGACGTATATCACTGATTTAGTCAAGAATGCGAAAAGGTCAAAGGAACTACCAAACTACTTGAGGATAAAAGTAAGCAAATCAAGATCATTAAATAAAAGTTAAGTAACAAAATATTACGAAGGGCAGTAATTCGTAATAAATTTGAAAGGTAGTGGGCATCCCAACCCGATCCTTATCACCCCGTTAAGATATCTACATCTACATACTACCCCGCAAGCCACGTCAATAGGCGTGTGGCGGGGAGTGTTAGGACAACAGCCGTTTACATATAAAAAGGAAACGCTCTAGTGAAATTACGCCTAGCATTTATTAAAGTCCCTTATTGTTCGGGGGAAAAACGAATTCCCATACCTATCCGTTCGGCAAAATATCTCTCTTAATTTATCGTTTCTGTCGGACCTGGAAATATAGTGGGGTTCTAATATGATGTTCTCCGTGTCGCTCTTAAAGATATATATTCTTAATTGCTCAAGTAATCTAAGCCTAGCGCGCAGCCTCCGAGTCTCTAGCGGCTCCCAGCCTAATTCGTTTAACATCTGTGTAACGCTGTCTGTACGCCCGTAGCTGTTTTTGACAAATCGCGCAGCTTTCCTTTGTATTTTATTAAGTTCCCGGATTAAGTCTTTCTGCGCCGGATCCCATATGCTCGCTGCATATTCAAGGTGTGGCCGGACGAGTGCGAAATAGCACCTCTCTTTTACTTTTTCATCTTAAAATCTTCCCACAATACGCTTGACGAATCCTAGCTTCTTCAGAGCTCTGCCACAAATATTTCTTATATGTGTTCCCCACGTTACTCCCAGATACTTCACTTCATCTGTCGCCTTTATGTTAACACCATCCACAGCATATACATGGGGATAGTTGGACGACCTCCGCAAGAAATGTACCGCCGTGCATTTGCTCAGATTAAGTTTGATTACGCTTCCTTTTGGGACACCTGATGTCACTTTAACTACATCAGAGCTAATTCCGTCAAGAACTACTTTTTGCTTACGATCACTCAGAAAGTCGCGTATCCAGTTTACTACTGTTTCGTTCAGCCCGCATGACTGTAATTTGTATATAGGTTTGTTGTGAGGTACCGTGTCGAAAGCTTTCTTAAAATCTAGGAATAATGCGTCCACTTGTCTTTTCGATTCACCAGATTTGAGAACGTCATGAAGAAAGAGCGCGAGCTGTGTTTCACATGATCTACCTTTCCGGAAGCCGTGCTGAGAGCCATGGAGGACGTTATGATTGTCCAGGAACGTCATGATATTTCTAACGACGATATGTTCGAGTATCTTGCCTATAATCGACGTTAATGAAATTGGTCGATAGTTCCCTGGGTCCTGTCTGTTTCCCTTTTTGAATATCGGTGTAACGTTATCAATTTTCCAGTATATTGGTATCTTTCCTTCAGACAATGACTTCTTGAATATTATGTCTAAGAACGGTGCGATCTGTGGCGCTAATTCCTTGAGGACACGCGCGGGTATTCCCTCCGGACCCGGAGATTTACTATTTTTTATCGACTCTAGCTTTTAGTTATCCCATTGCATTGAATAGTGATTTCTTTCATTGGTTCATCAGTGAATGAATTGTTAAAATTACATGCAGTATCGTCTGTAGTGTATACACTTTCGAAGTGGGAATTTAACGTGTTACCTTTGTCAATATTTTCGGTGACAAGTTTGCCATCTTTATCAAATAGCGAATCTACGGTTGAAAATTTTCCCTGAAGCTCTCTCGCATATGACCAAAACGATTTCGGATTTTCTTCGAGTAATTCACCAAATACTTTTTTCTTAAAATTTCGCAATGCAGTACGCATTGATTTCTTGGTTTTTGAGCGTTGCGCAGCGTAACTTTCTTTTGCTTCAAGTTCCTTCGATTTGTCACCTAACGTAATGGACTTTTTGAACAAGTTGTACAGTTTTCTCTGTCTCTAAAGGTCCCTGCCACACCTGAGATTCTAGCCATTTTATTGTTAATAAATAGGCACTATAGTTATTTTAAATCGATTGAAATCATTAATTTTTATCCAATTAAATGAAAGTTTTATATCTGTCGTTTTTAGCATGGGAACGATTTGCATAGACCGTTAATGCACTCAAGGACAACACTAAGGCTGAAAGCGATTTTAAAAATCAGCCTACCACCTTTAAACCGAGTTACCAAAATTTCCCGAAAGCTGTTCGGCACCTTTGACTATGTCCAAACATTCTTATTCTAATTCGGCAGACCGACAATTCTATGAGACAATTCTAGTAGTCAATGCAAATAAGACGTTAAGGTCGACGTTTATTTTATGTAATTCCAAAATTTTTCTTTCCAAAACATTAATTAGGGATCAGATATATGTATGTCTGAAGGAAATACTTGATACGATTAAGTGTTATACCAAGTTAATCATCGTTTAGATAATCTTTTCACAATCGAAATAACATAAATTGACTAAACGACAGGTTACACTAAGGAAATTGTTTATATGGTATGCGGAAATAAAATAAATGGATTATTTTATCACAACGAAGGCATTTACTAGGCATCACTTTGTTTTAATGACGTCAATTTAGCTTCAGTTTAAACAAAATTCTGACCTGTGGATAATAATATGCTATGTTAAGTGGGTGTGTATACCTACAAATGCAACTTCGTAGTAATTTTCTGCAAGAATACTCAGAGCACAAGTTCCTACTAAGACTACCAAAACTAAAACGAGATTTTCATGCGGTGATGTCTTCGAAACAAATTCAACTGCTCAATGTCACTAAACTTTTCGAAATTGATAATCGATTACTCCTCGTTCATGGAAAAAAATTCCAATTCGTTAGATTCTAGTAGGTAAGTATGCCAAAATAATACTTTTCGCAAAACGGCTTTGTCTTAGGCTTTGTATTCGAGAGGAGTAATTCCATTATAGCACTTACAGTACTCAAGATGACTTTTCTCCCTTCATAGTTTCATTTGTCATATGACTTGAACCCTATGGCCTTTATCCAGCTCCGATTTACGACACAACCCGATGCACTCAGATGGACGGTATGAGAAATCTCAAATGCTCGTGATCCCGTTTACGTGCGAAAGGACTGAATGCGAGGAGCGGCTTGTGAGTCTGATTCCTGTGAGGGTGTATTGATTGTTAAAAGACTAGGAAAGGATGATGAGGAGGGATTTGGGATGGTTCAGGGAAAGGGAAGGAGAGGTAGAAGAATGTGGATGTGGAACATAATGGAGAACGAAAGGACCAAAGTTGCTTTTACAGGGCAGAATATTACTCAAAAGCGAAACAAGCCGAGTGTATGTCTATTGTTGAGTCCGTAAAAGGGAAGGGGATATAGGGGGAAGGATATAGCTAATGGCATTGAGGATGAGGAAGAGGGTGAAGGAGTATACATATATATTTTTTTTGGTTGGGCTGCGGGGGCGACGAGAGGGGGGAAGGGCAGGGTAATATGGGAGGGGTTACGCTGTATGATTTGCGGCGTTCCCACATCCCCCGCCACGAGAGAGCTCTTTCCTCCTTCCTCAGCCTCAAGAACTCCCTCTCTTAGGCTCCTCCCATCAAACTTCCACCCCCCCCTCCCTTCCTTGCCGACCAAAGCCCTCCCCTTACCTCCCTTTAACTTCCTAAATACGCCGCCCCCACCCTCCCCTGCTTTTCCTTCACCCATCCCACCTAACTAGAAGCCGAACGTTTATACCTCTTCCTCCCCCAAGGCGATCCCGGAGACCGGTTTACATGCATCCCATTCCCTTCCCACACCTACTCCGATACCAATCCGTTCCCTCATCCCCCCTCACTCGAAACCTAGAAGCGTAACTGAGTGTCAGAGGGGAGGAGGGCCACTCCGACCCCGGCGTAATGGACTGGTGGAAGAGAAGATGTTCGGGCGCTCAAAATCGTTATGGCGCCGGAAATTCCTCCCACATTGATGGTGATGGTGGTGGTCCTTTTGAGGTACATCCCACGGCGGGAGATGCGATCCCAATTACCTCCAGATGGCGTTGAAACAACTGCTGCGAAATTGACGCCCCGACAATCCTCCCACCCCCCCCTCCCTTGACCCTTACGCAAGGCATTCGCTCAGGAATTTGTACCTCCAGCGGCCGACCTCACCCTTTGCCATTACCGAGTGGACATCCCCAAGTCACCTAGCTCTCCGTTTCGCATCCGTTACCACGCATTTGTGGGGATGTATGGTTGTAGGTACGAGGCGCAATGGGAATAGTGTTTGTTAGATATATCACCCTTTCAAAGTAAAGATTTATTTTGTCACATTTCCACAATCGTCTTTCCGATAAATCAAACGCTGAATGGGATAATGGAGCTATGTTGTGGACAGAAAATTGATATAAATCAGAAAAGCACACCACCTAGGCAAAATTTCTTACTGATCACTGAGCCACAGAAAGTGATGAAAATTTTTATACTTTACTATATAGGGCAGAGCAAGGATTTTAAATCTATTAGGCTAAAAAAACTCTATAAGCTAGTACTTATAGTTAGTTCAATTTAATGTCACGCTTTCATTCCATAAATTAAGAGATCACCTCATAAGAGTGAGGGTAGATGCTAGAGGCAAATAGAAGCATTATGAGATGAGAACACTGTTGTGTGTGCAAAAGAGACGTAACACTTCGTCTAAATACCAAAGAATCAAGGGCTAATGGGTTATTCGCAAATCTATTGAGCAAAGAAAGTCTTTCCTTCGATTTCATTTTTTACGACTCATAAATTCAACCGCGCGCAAAAAAAATTTAATTAGCTCCTGGATGGAGGTTACACGTAACAGCTGGCCGTATCTTTATTGGAAAAATGGTTCTTAATTATTAGCATTTAGTTTTTTCGTATGAAAAAATCACAGTTTCAAAAAACGCAATGCCGATAATTAGTAACGCAAATTGACAATTAACAAACGTTCAAGTTTTTTATCAGACATATCGAAGTGCCAATTTCACACTATGCCAGAGTTATAATAACTTGAAATTTATTTATTTTTTCGGCAGTAATTTAAGCATGGTTAATCGTCCATTCTTTTAATTACATCTTACCGAATGAACGTTGGTAAAATTCAGGTTTCTTGATTATCCTCTGAGATACCAGCCATCCATTCAGCTCACCCCCTTTTCCTCCTCTGCTATCTGTACATCTTTCCCATAATATATAATTTGGGGGCGCTCTTATTCTGAGTTGAAGGTGATACTTGCCACTCTGTTTAAATGACTTACGTAGCTAGTGTTACATTTATGCCGGAAATCAGCGTCAATGTAAAATGTACTTCAATAGTTCGCAATCGTCAAATACCTATTACTTTTTAATTATAAACTCGATGGGCTTGACATTCAATACTTCACACTTCCTTCGCCAAAAACTAATAGAGTCGAGTATATTGAACAGAAGATTTTCAACTTCCCTCTTTATTTATTTATTCTTATTTATTTATGGAATAGCTCGTTACAATTAGGCAATTGGTAACTGGCCTTGAATTTTGTTTGAAAATATTTATATCCATTTAAATTCAAAGATGTTTCTGAATACCGCTCACACGACACAAAATACCTTACATATCATGATTTTTGACCACCAAGGAAATACGCGCATAAACAACCATGCCCTGTTTGGTGAAAAATCCACCCAGATGGAACTCGAACCCGTGACATCAGGGTTAGAACGCGACATGCCGCCACCAAGGCTGGCAAATGGTACACTTGCTGTTTGAGTGGCAAAAATTTGTCTTGGTGTAGCTTATCGCGTTCATAAATCAGCAGGGAGCTTGAAATCCCATCCCTGGCTTCGACAGGTAAATTACTGTAAATAGTCATTCACAGTCAGTCATATTTGATCCAAGAAGTCCTATTTTCAAAATACTGTCCAGTATTTCTCCAAATTGATGTTGATGCCATGCTCATGAAAAAATATTAGCCACAAGCTATGTACCAATGAACCAAAATTTGTCACCCAATCATCGACAGAGTTTGAGTCATGCTCCAAAAAAGAAACTTTTTACAGATTTACCAATTCAGAATCAAATGAAATGTTTAGGCAAGCAGTCAAACTTTAGAAGGATTCAACCTCAGGACAGCGGGTCCAAGTGCGGGCAAAATTTAATGCGGCCACCCCTGACAAAAAATTTCGCCTAATATGATTTTTTTAAACCGCGCGTTAAATAAAAGGATACCCTGAGGTTTCAGCGCGATCCTCTTACACTGCAGTATCCTCACCCACCAAAACCTCAATTTTGAAATCTTTCAGTTTTCTCCAGCTTCGAATTTTAACAAGGAAAAGCGTTTACAGGGATAATTAACAATATACTTACTTCTTGTGGGTAGGTGTAATTTCAACCGTTAATTGCGGCACAACTTCAGCCACAATTCCTTTCCATGGAAGAGTGACAAAAACGCTAATGATGCAAATTGTTAGCCCGCGGGTTAGCCCGCAGGTATTAAGTTCGTTGTTGTAGCTAGTCATGATTGTAAGTCACTTTTACTAAACACAAAAGAAGGTAATTTCGGATGAAAATTCATTCTGGAAGTTCGTAGCATTTTTTAAATTTCGTCATTTCTATCCCAAATTTCACATTCTCTAATAAGTCGCAGCTCCTATGACCGCCCGCCTATGTGTATTTTGCCCACGCCTTGAGCTGGCACTGCAGCTGTGAGACTTAATACGAGGAGCATGAAGAGGAACTCTCTTGGGAGTTAGTTACGCCACCCAGTTTCGCGTTCGGCAGCACGGCCACTCCCCCACACCCTCCCCCGAACATCCGCTCTCCCTCCCCCCGCAACACTCCACACGCTTCCAATTCCCCCCTTCCCAACAACACGAGAGGAGGGCACTACTCACTCCACCACTCCACCGTAGCCGGCACGCACAGAAACAGTGGTCGGGGGAAGAGAAGAGTGTGGGCGGTGGAGAAGAGAACGAGAGAAGGGGGAGAGAAGAGGGGTGTCTGTGTGAGTGAGTGGGGGGAAGGAGGGAAGTGGATGGAGCACCCGGATTGGCCAGTGTGGAAAGCCAATGGCGGTGAAGTGTCTCGAGGAATTTTTCCATTTTTCTTCCTTCCCTCCTCTCTCTATCATATTTTTTTCTCTTCCCCTGTGTTTCCACCTCTTGGCTTTGTGAAGGGGGAGAAGGGCTCCTTGAGATGTAAGCACTTCTCTATCTTCCTCGCATGTTTTCCGATACCCTCCCCCATATGTAGTGGGTAGGGGGGACCGCGAGGCAATCCTGAATCTAAGCCTCTCCACCTCAAACTCGAAACCCGCATTAAAGGCAGTGCTCAACCGCGAGATAGGATGAAATAATACAACCTCGACTCTTCTCTCGCCTCCTCCTGCGGCGGAGAGGGTACCCTCTGGGCGGCACTTCCAGAAAACTCCGTGCCCACGTCAGGAAGGCGGCAATACGAGTTCGTAGGCACGTCTTCCTCAGCTATAGCCTGCCGCTGATGTCGGAGACTATTAATATTCATTCTAAAGGAATCAAATTTTATCTATCTAATGCTTTGCGATTCAATAAAAGCGTGTCTACAGACTCTTCTTGCAATTAGTATATCCTTATCTATATACTTACCCTGCTGTTTCATAAAGCTATCCAATATGGTCTTTGTCAGTCCCAACTAATCGTAAATCTCTTGATAGTGTAACTATTATTCTCTGCTATAGTAGTTCAACACTGAATCTCTTATCATTTGCGACATATCCTCTGATTCTATTCTGTCTTCACTTTCCATTTCTAATGTTCATAGACGCTTGATTAAAACATTTGAAATTCATTCATATCACTACAAACTCGATCATCGACATTTCTGAACTGCTTCCTCTCGTCAATTTCAGAATATATACCCGTATACACTACTCGTGTGCCTACACTACTATACTCGACCTACCCGTATACACTCATTTCTCCATATGCCTCCTCGGCTATCACACACAATGTGCTCACTTTTATTCCGCCTCTCCTCTCAGCTAAACTCCCTTACAGACTTCATTGATCCTTTCTCTCTATCAACTCTTCTCTCTATCATCTCTTCCCTCTTCCTTCGCCAACAAAGCTTTATCCCACACTTAAAAGATTAATTCGATCTCCCTTCCCTCTTTCCATGTTGGGCGATGTTATATTACTCTGTTTTTGTCGTCGTTCATATGTGTGTTCCATATTTTATGTTTGTTATATAAACTATTTGAAATTGACATCATTGCTGTATGTGGACAGTTTTCCAATTAAAACTTAAATTTAAAAAAATTAAAATTACAATCATTGGTGGTATAATACAGCACTTCATCCCTTTCTAATTCCACCTAACCCCAGAATACTGTCATAAATTCCTTATTTGGTTACATCTCATGATTTGCCTCCTGTATTCTATCCTCATTCTTCCTCCATTCAATTTCTCTTTCCAATACTGTGTTTTCCTGGAATTGTTGTGTATCACAATGTATCCAATACTTTTGTCCCTGACACTTCAAAGAGTTTTTATTTATCTACTATATTCCCTATTCCTGCTTACAACTTCTTCACTGGCAAATCATCTCTGTCCCTTTTTTGTAAATCTTGGATAAAACCACATTTATACCGCTTCCTATCTGCTCTTCTGCTGCGCCAACGCTCTAGCTTCCAGTTTATATGAAAGCATGCTCTAAATATATATTTTGATGAAGTGCTTTGCTACTTCCAACCTTCTGTTGCTAGCAATAAATAGGCTCTCCTTTTGATAGAATGCCTTTTACAGTGGTGGTTGCGAGAACTCATCTGCATTGTGATTTTATTAAGACCTCACGCTTAATTGGCTTCAACAAAGAAATTTATTTTTCTCCTTAATTCAGCAACCATCAAGGAAATCGGAAGCCTATATTCTATTCAAATATTCGGGTTGCAGAACCCGAGAAAAGGGTCCTTATGCATTGAAAGGACATTTTAAAAGATGGATATTGCAGTCGCCAATGCTCTCAGTTTAAATATCTCAGTTGCGATTTCATTTTAACGAGAAGCGCAATTTCAGACTACTTTTTCTAGAGTGGCATCAGCCTTAACATTAGCACTAATATAAGATATATTTACACCTCAAGAAATGAGTAGAATTAAATGGAAAATACATCAATGTCTTTACATACGTATAGAACATTTACAGGAAGCAAGCGAGAAGTGCAATTTAAGTACCTTAAAAAAATAATTCAAAAGTTTCGCCTTAAAATTATTCAGTTTTCCATGAGATAAGGTGTACAAATGACACGTAAAATATGGTATTAAATTCGTTGTTGGATTATATGGCGCTACTTAAAAATCTATCTACAACAATTTATCACCATATCACCGATTCATATACAGGCATTTCTTATTCAGTGCTTTATCCCTTTATTTTATACTAGCAGAAATGCCCGTTGATTCTCAACGGCAGAGATAAAAGTAAAAAATAATATATTAGTTATATTCAGATCGAAGAAAAACTGACTTCTGATTTATCATCTTAGTTTTTTTTAACAAAGTGGAAATTGCCCGTTTCGTCGCTTAGTGATTCTTGGTATTAAGCTATTTAACTGAAATTGTTTCTTCTTAAAACAGTCAAACTAAAAAGTGTTCCAGTATTGCAATGGGGGGCGTGGGGAAGATCGCCATAAACTTCAAACATATTTTCCCTTGGTCAGTTTGAGCGAGATTTTTTCAAATACCAATATAAATTTGAATTTTCATTTGAAATACGTATCATGTACCTACGCTCAAAATTTCAAGATAAACGGCTCATTACTTCATTTACTCCGAGGTTAAATAAAAAGCAGTGACTTGGGGCCTTGGATCGTATTGGAACCCCGACCATCCCACTTGAGCTCCAGGACTGTATTTAGGTTTAATAGATGTAATACGTAGGTCTCTAGCAGTGTGCACAATTCTACGCAGTAAGCGATATACTAAGCATACCGATGGCTCTAATCATAAGAACCAATGTGACGTGATAAATGCAGATACTCTGTAAAAGCCATTTAATGCGTATGGTTGGGGTAAAAATTACCCAAACTGAAATATGCTTTAATTATTTATTCAACATAATTTAAGCCATAAAAGGCCCAGGCGAAATTTCCCGTTAATAGCTATTGCTCAGCTTGCTAAATAGGAGAAATATTGATAATTTTGGAATTGAAAACTTAATTTTTAAGTAAAGACAAAACGTAAAATATAATCGAATACCAGAATTGAATACTTAGTTATTTCAGCCATATCTTATAAAAGTTACAACCCGGTATCATGAGTGCAAGTAATTTAAAATGCAAATAAATCAACCTCTGCCCTGATTCCAACGCTTTTCTTATGGAGGTAAAATCTATGCACTAAATTAACCACATGCAAAATATTAATGGAATCGGTTCAACAGTTTTTGCGTGTTTGAGTAACAGACACAGAGAAAGACATAATTAGATTTTGATACATTAGTATGTACGAGTAAATAGGATTAGGATATATAGGATTCAAGTAATTTACTTTTTCACTTAAAAACCCAATTCATTGTTGAGTTCAAATTGTTAAGAATTAAGAATGCCCCAAAGAATTAATAAGAATAAATACTGCTTACATGCAGACTGAATATAGGAAACTACTTATTTCAAGGAATTATGCTACAAAGAAAGATAAGTATTAGATTTTTTATTTTACCAACCATAAAATTTATAAAAATATATTAATTCAGATCTAATTGTAAGATAAACCCAAAACAAACGTCGAAGAATGAAATTAGGAGTTAAAAGTCTTTATTGGGAACACCGGCAGTAGGTACAGTTTGTACCTACTACTCCCTAAGTTTTATGATTAAAATAACGGCTTAATATTTTTATCGCAATGCATGCTAAACACCTCCGTAGGGATGTAATTTTATTTTCTCCTCTGCTCCGATTATAAACTGCATCAATGTTTCACCCATTTCTAGGATTTAAGGAGGCATTTGCGTTCCCCTATCCATCAGTCACTGTATATTTTTGTCGGAAATGATACTGGACATCTTAAGAGAATATATTTCTACTTGAGAGTCTTATATTAAGATGGCGGGCTGATGTCAAGCTGCGTCCACTCTGAAGTATTAAGACCGCATCCAAATGTGTCACCTGCATCTGTTTAATCTATATCCAAAGCACTCACATGCATACCATACGCACAAGTATGTCCTCAAGTTGACTTCACAATGTCACCTGCGACCAGTTTAAGTTCTTTACGGTCATGTTTTTGATAAAACCAGTCAAAATGACGAACTGAACTCTTGATAACACTAAGTCGTAAAGATTTGAGTTATAGCTTTACAACAATGCAAACAGAACATATTATTTAAGTCGTAACAACTCGGTTAAGGTCGAATATCGCAGGAAAAAGCAGCTTCTTATGGTACTAGTTGCTTTAAATCTCAAAATAGAATTAAAGAGTTCCTTCTATGGGAAAATGTATTCATTTCTATATATTTAAGCGTGATTGATGCCTTTTCTTTGTTCATAATTCGTTGTTGCTTTATATCGTGAGACCAAAATTAGATACGAGATTCGGAATTCCGAATACAAGGCGAAGTATTAAACTTTGCCATGATTAGAGGAGAGAAGGCTAACTAGTATGTGATAAGTAATTGAAAATAGTGTATCATGAATGCAATGCATGGAATGATCTATACTTAAGCTGATATAATATGGTCTTAACAACCTTATGTTATCAAAACCAAAGCCAACATGGCGGCGCGTGCCTTTTTCTCAGAGCAGTTTCAAAATATGTCTTTCCGAACCGTTTTATAGCTGATTAGATATTTTAAATATCACCAAAAAACATCATCAGTGGTTCTTTTTCGACTTTTCTTTGTGATGAAATATATTTGAAAAATAGTGCAACCATGTTTGAGTCAGTTTTTATGTGTTTTCATTTAAAAAAACTTTGTTTGCAGGTGCGGAGTGGAAGCTGCTGACGGAGGACGAGAAGAGGCCGTTCATCGACGAGGCCAAGCGACTGCGAGCGATGCACATGAAGGAGCACCCGGACTACAAGTACAGGCCTAGGCGGAAGCCCAAGACGCTGAGGAAGGAGGGGTACCCTTACTCCATACCCTACCCATCTGTACCCATGGACGCACTCAGGGCAGGTAAGCATGAGGCCACAAGGTCTAAATGTCCTTAAATGTATTCGTTAACTCTCTCCGCGTTGAGTGAAAGCTATGTGCCGCCTAAATGTGATCCCATGGAGGAAATAGGTAAAGTATGAGCTGCTATTAACTCAGCATTGGGTGCTTAGAGACGGCAAGGATATATCTAATCACAGGAATAATTATCCAAACGAATAATAACGAAAGTAGGTATTTCCAGAAATGAAAAACTATCTAACAACTCAGCGAATAATTAATATTCGATAATTTCATTGAGCACCGTATTTCGGGTAGGTATATTCTCCGCGCTAAGGATCATGAAAAAGTTATCCTCTGCACTCAAGAATCGCAGTATGGGTACATATGTATTTGAATTATTTAACGCAGTACCCAATCGATATTAATTTATAGTTTGATTAATTGATAACTTTAATGATTTAGTTTGTGGATGGTTCCGATTCACCAATTAATTTGTGGAATAAAAATTAATAACCGATGATATGTGCACAATAATGGTTCAAAAATGCCTAGTACTTCCTCATATTAAAGTAAACCTCTGTACTAAAGACTGATCAAAGATTTTGCGATGCCTTAGAGTTTCCTTTATAGTACATTTTCGATACAGGTCTTAAATACCACAAAATTAAATATTGCAAATAAAACGAACTGGAAATCAGGATAAAATACTAGCACCAACTAGTTGCTAGGCAAATACTCAAAGGAACAATGCCTAAAATATTATCCACGATAATAAAAGATAAGAATCCATAGCAATCCATAGCAAAATAGGAAAATCACAACACTACAATATTTAAGTAAATGCCTCCAATTATTGACATTCTGCGTATAATAACTTATGCTTGAGAAAACGTTGAAAAGTGTTGTTGATTAAAAATATTTTAAAAAGTTATATTTAAAAATATTCTCCTTTACAAATTATCTTAATTATAAACCAAACGATTTAAAAGAAACTGAATAACTGTGATTGAATTACTGCCAAGTACGATCTAATAACAACCATTAAATAAATGTATGGCTGATGTAAGGAACAGAAATACATTTTAATATTATTTAACACAACCATTAAAAAATATTGATCGATTAATGGATTGATTATTTTGTTTTAAATTGCGATTGCCATCTCTATCTCGCATTTTATAGAATCCCTTTCGTCACACACACACACCCACACCAACAAATCGTGTACAAGTCAGGAAAGAGAAATAAAAGAGTTAAATATTATTACCACTGCTTTTTGTTTGTTTTTAATTGGACCAAAGCGAATAACATTGAATTATCACATACTTAGCGTATGGTTTATAAATTAGAGTCATTTGGGAAAATTAATAATAATTGTAATCAATCCAAAACGAAGCACTTACAATACGAAAATGATCGCGGATACCTCCATTCTTTATTGTTCCATATAGAGAAGAGGGGAATTCGATACAACTTGTAAGCCAATTATTGGGAATCGGCATTTCAGTACTCACCCTCACAAATTGATAAATAGAAAACACTTAGCGGCACTTTGAAAACCTTAAACTCGATTAATTAATGTTGATAAATGAATTAGATTGGAGACAGACCCCGAGCAATTAATTTTTTACATTTTTTAATAATGCACTTTAACTGAGCAGTAAAAATTACTGCATCCAAGAAATGGCCGAAAACAATCACTTGTTACCTAAATCTCAAATTAAAAGCATGGGCACATTTTCTTCGCGTAAGCGTTTCAATTAGGGACCAATTAAATAATTTTTGGCTCTGAGGCTGGGTAGGTTAGTTATTATCCTCTGTCGCATTCGACATTTCGCTGATTGAGCGTTGTGAGAAAGGTAAGACTAATTTAACTCAATGGATTATTGAGAATATTCCAAAACTGGAGTTCCCAAAGCAACATTCGCTGCTATGTGTATCACTAAGACCACCTCAATGCAGCTCAAAATCCGCTTGATACGGACGGAAAATAATATTTCTGCCTCAATGTCTTTTGTCATCCAGTTAATACACCATCATAATAAATTGACAAAGATTTCGGCAAAATTACATATGCACAACTTTCAATTTACAAGTTTTTTGTGTTCAGGAGAAAAAATGTGTCGCTCTTAAAAGTAACAATAAGTTGAACAGAGGTTTAAGCCTAGAAATATTTAAGGAAGAGACTTCAGAATGCTGCCCTAAACTCCCCCGAGGTACACAAAAAAGGCTTTAATAAGCGTACTAGAGACGCAAGAAACCAAAAACCTTGTTTGCTTACTCACCTTATACTATTACTTTGAGCTTCTTATACTATTTACTTGAACTTCTTAAGTTTTGACATGCCTTGCTTTTTTACATCATCGCGTTAAGCCACCCTTAAAGGAGTTTAAAATGAGAAACATGATTGGTAGGGCTCAATCATCCTCACCCTTTGAGTACCCTTATGTTTGCATGAGAAATTGAAGTTGGAAATACAGTTCATGTGATGGATGAATAGAATCGAAATGTTCTGTGGTATTTGGTAAAGTGTAATTTGTATCATGAATTACTGCAAAAGATATAACATTATATGAAAATAAAGAAATTATATCACGAAGACAGGCTATTCAAAGAGCCCAGCGACTTAAGCTATCTTGCCTCTATCTATCCAAGTGGAAAATGGAAGGAGAAAACACTTCATTCACCAATATAGTTAAAGACTTCATGCGAGTTTCCGGGCAACCTTTTCGATGGTTCCACAGTTGCATCGGAATTCAACGAATAAAAACCGAATTAACGATCTTTCATATAATATGTCCAAATAACCACTACGTTCGTCTACCTCAATATTAAGGCGGCTTTACGCGTGGAAGTTAAGTACAAAGGAAATAGCGAGTGTAGCGATGCGATGTTTCCATATACATCGCTACTTGCAGGGAATCTTTCTTTTTAGACATGACTTGTGCGTGCGTGTACAGCGATGTAAAAAGAAATTATGCTTATCGTCAGATCGAGCGTACGCTCTTGAGTATGATGCGACGACGTTGAAACCTAAATCGCTAAAATAAAGCTTTGTGGGCGCGTGCAAAAAGTTAGAATATGGACACGAGATGGTTCAACGACATATTGCCAGATAAACCACAATATGTTAGACCATATATGTCGTTCACTTGGCGAAAGTTAAATAAATTTTCAATTTGATCTGTTTCGCAGTGTTTATGGAACGTACTCATTGTTACCGTAATGACGAGATATTAATATGTCTATATCAATAAAATAATTATTTTACTTATGCAGTTGAATAACTATTGTAGTGCCTGTCAAACTTGACCACAGTGATACCAGTTCATTGAAAAGAAATGACGTAATCATTCGAGTACGCTGATTCGCATACCACTGCGCTCACAATGACAGAACGTAAATTTTCCAACATTTTTTCCATCGATTTTCAGTAAATGGTTGAATTAGTGCTTACCCGACAGGTATTTTTCTAAATTCATCAGCATTAAACTCATTCATAAGTAAATAACCCGAGGACTGGTTTCATGAGTGAAAGTAAAAATCACAGAGTTTAATTCAAGTGCATGAAAAATTGACGAGATGAAAGAATTTCTTTCCCCAAGTTAACCTGGTAAATATAAAAATATTATGGGATTAGTCCATAAAAACTTCAATTGGATTTGAGTCCAAATTCCTCAGGCTATTGCCGTAGCGCTCAAAACGCTGGACGCTCTTTTGCCACTAAAGTGTTTATAATATTTACCAAATTTATAGTGGTAACCAATCATCAATATTGAAATGGTCCGAAGAGCTAGGGAGAAAACGTGTTTCATGGAAAATCTCTGCAACGTAGAAACGAAAAGCCAAGCGGGAGAATCCTGAAACATAGGCTCCTGAAAACAACAATGGAAGAATAACAAATTGTAAGAATTACCAAGGAATATTGATTGGATTGAGGTATGAAGACAATTATCAAGAATGTCAATAATGAAGGAACTAAAGTGTTAGTTGAACTACAAATGGAGTGGGGACCTGCAATAAACCACGTTTGGAATTGGCGACTGTTGATTATGAAATCCATCAAATATTTACTTGAATTCGAAGACTCCCACAGTAATTCATTGTAGTGACAGGTGGCATTTTAAAAACCCCTGAAATAAAATGCAATGCAGCATATTATGATAAATGTATGCCATAAGTGATCTAGGAGGGAAATAGGATAGAAATCCAGATGGTACTATCATTTCTTTAATCCTCTCTGATTGCAAACAATTATGTCCGTTTTGTTGTCAGTTAATGACAAGTAGGCGCCTTTCCTAAATTGAAAACAGACTAAACTTGCGCATAAAAACTTACGATATTGTAGACTATGGCACCAATAATTTTGGGGCTTTCACAACTGTTTGGACGCCCATCGCCTTCGTTTTACCGAACGGAGGGAAATGCTTCTCAAGGGTTTCTTTTTACGACCACCTCGGCATTATCAAGCTGTAATCGGTTCCTGGCCAACATGGTTGTGGCATTTTTAGACCGTCTAGAAAGCTTTAAGGACCGCACACACAGATGTGAGAGAAGATCTTGGTCCCCCGTCCGATGTCAAGCAAGGACAGATAATGATTGATAATGGGTCGGCACCTTTTGTTCTAGCTCACCGGGAAGCCATGGGAGATTCCTATCCCGGGTAGTAAATATCTTTCTAGCATCTCTTTTCCTCTTGGGTGCCAGCTACTACTTTTCCTCCACGTCCCTCTACCATAATATCCCTTTCTGACGTTTTCCTGTCAACTGAAGTGGCTCTTTTATGGATCCTAGCGAACCGAGAATTTCTCAAAAATCAAAATACGTCCCATTCACGAGCGGTAGTTAAAAAGTTACGATTTGAAAAATGTCTCACCTTTGTGGATGCTATTTTTGCTTTAAGCCGGAAGGCATTCTGTACGGCTTATGTCGACCGTCGTAACTCTGAGAGGAAAAAGTAACTATTTGATAAGATTATATAACCCAGTAGTGTAAAAATAACTTTTCGCGCCATTGCTATCAGCTTAAAAATAGATTTTTCTAAAATATTTTATCTTTCCCGTTGAAAATTTTAAACTATTATGACTTTAAGATCGGTTTTTCACTTGATGATATTAAGTGGTATGTTCTACATCTGTATAAAGTTTTTAAATCTGAAGAGATAGGTTGAAGTAAAAATTCAAAGCACCCCATTTCTTTTTAAACAGACAATTTCGAAAACGACCATTTGAGTCTCATGGCAGTAGAGAGAAAAAGGAATTATAGGCCAAGGCAGTTACAAGCAATGGCATTAAAATTATTCGGGTTAGGTGGGGTGAAACAAATGGAAATGTTTGGTAAGAAAAGACATTGGATATCCATCAATTTCTCCAACTCAATTGAATGAAAACATATCCCTTCACGATTGCGAATGAATCAAATGTGCGAATAAGTTAATCATCGGAAAATTCCCACTGTAGGATGTAAAACCGCATGAATAGTTAAAACGTTTTTCGCTACGCAAGAGTTGTCACTCCCACTTACCTGGCCTTCGAAGTGAGCCACCGTCGTTATTCCTTCGCCGCCGACAAAGTTTCACAGCCCGTGCCAGTTAGTGTGTTTACGTTCATCGGCCGATGAAATCATTTGCGCCATCAAAAAATTGGCCCTAAAGAGGTAAATCGGCTTAAAGGCAGGGACTGAAGGATAAAGAGAACACTTAACAGTGTGTTCATTAGCTTGCTGGCCACGAAAGGAGACGAGGAAGCAAGCCATACATACTCGAGTTCTTACGGATAAGACGACACACTTCGACTGAAGTGCGATATAGTCATCAAACATACGTCATAACCAATTAATTCAACGTTAACTTAGAGTGGATATAGTTTTACAATATTTAAAAACATTATGGTAACTCCGGAAAAATCGACAGAGTTATTCTTGAGACTATAGGGTTAAGCCGTAGAATAGAATGATTTCGTGTATTTCGTCACGGGCAATAAGTAAAGACTAGAATGTTATCATCGAAAACACCAAAATTATAGTAGTGAAGCTAAGTGCTCACCCGAGATATTTGTGCTTCTCCATTGAGCCACTTTTACTTCAGCAATTATTTTAACAACAACAGCACGTTTATAATTCATACCGAAATTTTTGTACTTAAACACCTTTGTACGTTTACAGCCCTGCACACCATCTTCAATTGGCTCATAAAGTTAGCCATTCTCAAGTCACAAGGTTTGGTTTATCTTCTGCGACAATGGCTTCCTAGGTACGAAAACGCCTCCGTGCTACAGTGTAGACTGGGGAAGAGGATGTTATATTTTTAATAACACCCTCCCACTCAAATACGCCTTCAACAAAGATGGATTAGTGGCAAAGACACACGGTCATAAAATTGGGAGATTCTGGTACAAATCCTCGTCAAATCAAATTATATTTCCGAGATAAATTTAATCTCTTTGATGTTTACTGAAATGTGTGTTTAACATTTGAGGTAGGTTAGTAATCATACAAAAGTCTCTCTACATAACCCATTACTTCAAAAGCATCTTTATCGTGATATTCTTCTAACCTCTCCTCTTCTCAGCCGAACTGACTTGCTTCGCATCGCAAATTAACTTGATTTCTCCTTTTATCGTGACCTTCAACTAATTGTAAGCATCGCTTCCTTTGCTTGCTTTTCCTTTGACTCAACCTCTTCTTGATTTTCTCCAGCACTCGGCTAGTTTTGTGCATTTCGCCCCATTTACGTCACGCACCCAAGAACACTCAAGTCTTGGATTATTACTGCTTAAAATACCGACTTACTGAGTCAATGCGAAGAGAAAATGTTTGAGACTAATGTAACAAAAAAGGTCCATCCTGGCAGTCTTAGCCTTATTTTAGTCAAATAACCGTATCTTTGTAATATCATACACAGGATTAACGAAACCGCTGCCACATACTAATAATAAGATTTTAGTCAATTGCAAAATGCATGCTATAACGCAACTCACAACAAATTCACTAATTCATTGAGATGTGTCAATTGGAGGCCACTCTTATTAAGACATCTGCATGGAGGAAATAAACACGTAAAATATAAGACACGAAATCCGCACGAATATGCTCAAATTTCCTGTATTGGAACTGTCTCTGGGAGTGGAATCACTCCCTGCCACACATCATTACCTTGGTCCACTCAAGCTGTAGGTACCTCCATCATCAATTGTCGTTTAATCCTAAGATTGGTTGACTGCAGCTCTCCATCCTCCCGTATCCAATGCCAGTTCTAATACTCCCTGGTAGTTCTTCTTTTGTAATTTTCTCTTCATTTGGTCTATGTATTTATCTCATGGCCTTCCTCACGGCACTTCTCCCTCTATTTTTCCTTTAATTTAATGCTTCATGAACCCATTGTGCCTCAGAGTGTCCCCAATCCATCTGGTTCTGTGGCACACTATGCAAAAAAGTAGGTACCTAGAAACAAGTACAACTTTTACGTACACATTCCAAATGCTAGATTCGAAATAGATGGGACACGTCGTCAAAATGTCCTAAACGGCACTGATAATAACTATGATCGTCTGCATGGAATGATGAAGGGTAACACCCTCAGCATCAATCTGATCCAATGACTGTCAAAGGCTGGGATGCTTCCACGACTGACCTCTAAATCACTCACGGCTTCATCCTTTCCCTCTCTAATCGGATCTCAAAGGAACGCGGGCAAATATTTCGTGGGCTCGCCTCCGCTACCGGGAGCCACAAGATACTCGGGCGAAAGGGGTAAGTGGGGGGGTGGGGGTAGGAAGGGCTGAAGCGGCATTCCACCGCAGCTACCAGAATGAAAAAAAAACATGTTAACAGTCTTTTATCTTTATTGCACCCCAATCTCCACTATCCCCTTTCGGCCATGTTTTAACGCAGCAATTAACGTCTCACGATGAGACCGAATCGGTAAAAAGAAACAAACGAAGCAAGAACGAAGAAATCGAGCTTCCTTTCCCATGGAGGATAAAGGCTTTGGGTCATGCTGTTTCGTCGGATTGATGTAACGTTGAACTCGGTTCTCCGCGTCGTAACTGCACGTCACGTGCATGGTGTGTTCTGCACCGTGGAAATAGGAACGTGGCATGCACACGACGAAGGTATAGTAGGTGGCTCGCAATCTCACAGCCGAGACAATACTTATAACTTCATGCACACTTTTGGCAAATCTGATTACAGAGCAAAAGGTGAGACCATTATTCCAATTTGAGGTTACAAAAATTTATTGGTTTGCTGAAACTGGTTTTACGATATGACAGATTAGTTTTTAAATGCTAGATTCGTTGCGTAAAGAACCGTATTCGACCAAAATACGATCACTTAAGCAAATATTGAGTGGAATATTTCAAACTGGGTTCTCGGGGAATTAGTGTTTTAGCTGATACTTCCACAAGATGTTGAGGTAAATAAAGAGCATATTAAGAATCTAATAATTACTGAGTTGTAGCAATACGTGAAAGTGGTATTATTTCAGTTCGTTTTTCATGTCAAGTCAGAGGTAGGCAACCGGTAACGTGAAAATGAACATTATCTAATATTGGGGGCATCTCCCGCAACTATTCATTTTAGACACATAAAGAATATTTTAGGAATGTACATTAGACCTAATGGTATGGAATGGTAAGGAATGTCCTTTAGAAAATTGCCTAGAATGAAATAGATTTTTATTACTATAATCATTAGTGCATTTACAGCCTCATGTCGCATCCTCCGTCCAATAGTAAATAATACTCATATTCACGAAAAAGAACATCTTAAAATAGTACGCAAATATTCCAAAATCCACTCCTCAGCTGATTCGACATTTTCCATCGGAAGAGTGACTTTTGCCAGCGTCATATTTGAGAATGGGTGGCAAAATTACATGGCATAAACCAGTCTATTATGATACTAAATGAAACTGTGGACAAAAACTTGAAGGACAAAAATTAGGTGTATCATTGATATGCCCCCTGGTGACCGCCAGTTTTCATAAAATTTCAAATTTGAAAACTATACCATAGTTGTTCTAACAGCTAACTGCCAAGTCCTAGAACACTCCTGCCCATAGTTTCTCCGGCAGGATCGAATTTTCTATAATTTATTCTTAACAATATAATTTTGAAATAAATAATTAATTGATATTTTGGTCATTAGCTGAATATTACTGAAGAATACGTCTCTGAGAAGCTTTTTTTAAATATACCTTTTGGCGGATAATATTATGTTTCATACATAAGTGAGGATTCCTTCCGGAAAGCAGCTCGTTAAGCTTTGAAGGTGGTTCGACTGTTTGAGGCCTGCTTTAAATGCAACTTATTATAGTTGACGATACTGGACCAGTTGAGAAAATGAATAGCGAAACGAATACAATTATTTGTTCCCCAGCAATTTACTTTGACATGTTTAAACTTACAGCCCCTTGCAGTAGACAAACAAATGACTCTGTTACCGTTAAAAAAGCATAACAACTCCATTGTAAATTTATTAATCATTAATGCCGTTTTAAAATGAAAGAATAATGGCAAATTTAAGCCTTTTCAACCCTTCATTCATGAACAGCATCAGACGCGAAGGTTTTATAAAATACATAATGGATGCTACAAAGAAAGAAACAGGTGGCCGAATAAAATAAATTATATGAGACAAGTAAACAATGCCGCGTCACGAAATAATCAAGGAATGAGTATAAGTAATATGAATCCGCAAAAGGATTTTGCGTGATATTGTCACTAAAATTTATTTCGCTACGCCAAATAGGTATGAAAAATATTCTTCCCCCGAGAACATAGACGCATCCATTAAGATATTTCAGTCAGCAATTGCCTGGTACGTAATTTTGAATTGTACACACTTTAAATGAATACCTATGTAGTGTGTATCTTTACGGCATAATTTTGTTTTATCCAAATCTACATTTCATTCACCATTATAAGTTTTAAAACAAATGCGGATTGCATTCCATGTATATAATGTTAAACACACATTTCGATGTACCTTTATAGTCTACTCTTTTCATTCACTTACTTTATACCGAAGTGGTTTGAGCTTTTGTATTAGCTAAATGCAAATCTGCGCACTATGATGCGTATGTAATATGATAGAAACTATACGGCATGCAACACTAATGCTAATATTATCTCTCGGCTCTCATGATTGTTATGCTTCAGCACATATCAAAAGACGTTGATACTGATAACCACTTCTATCTCGTAAAAATTAATTTTGCGGGTGTCGGAATTTTAAACGTAGCCAAGTGACCAAAATGAAGTCCTAACCCCACGCATGATTGCAGTTTTTCACACTGAACTACTTCAAAACCGTATATATTTCTTGCCTAAGCGTTAATTTAACTTTCATTTTCCATTCCCTACTCCTTAATATACATACACCCATCAGCGTGCAAAATTGTGCGTCAACATTCGACTAACATTAATTCCTAACAACCTGGGTTCGCAAGACTTCAGGAATAGTCCACTAAACTTTTAAGATTTTCACGCACGCGCATAAGCTCCTAGCCAGAAACTTCCCTCGGTTGGTAGCACTTTTTTATCGCCTTCCTACAAACCCACCCGTGTTCCTTCACTCCGCCGCCGACGGCATGTCTGCCCCGGCCTCGACTCACCTCTCCCAGCTCTCAAAGGTGGGAGGAGATCGTCCCCTTCCCCCCCTCAACAACAACAACACACATTTCTTTCCACAAGGCACATGCGACTGCCCTCCCCCGCCGAGCCATCGAGACGACCCACGAAAGAAATAGAGAGTGAGGAAAAGGAAGGGATTGGTAGAGGAGAGGGGTAGGAAAGTGTAATGGGACGACGCAGCATACAGCTCACTCACTTTCAGATTATGACCGACGTGTTATTTTTTTCATTTCCAATAATCAGATGGAAATAGTAAATATCATCTTCATTTTCGTGTATTCCACATTTAGTTGACAGTCTGGTCTCTTTAGGAGATTCGCTTCAAATGAAAGTCTCCCGGAGGTGCGATTTTGTCAATAGCGACAGGAAAACTAATGTAGTACTATGCGATTTACTAAGTGCTCATCTAGGAGTCTTCCAATATGCAAATATTATTTCCTGATGAAAATTTCTTCTATTTAGCGCGGTGTTGCGAATGGTTGCCTACGTGGCCTGGAGGTGAGCACACGGAGTGTAAGTTTGGCAGCAGTGCTCTCCATACTGTCAACAAAAACGTGGAATGCTCTATAGTACTAAATATTATTAGGGTAATTACTATTCTCTTCCTTCCCCTTCCCCGATAACCCAACCTCCTTCCTCTCTATCGCGGTCTTCAGCAACCCTTTGCCACTCATTATTCCTTCCAACCACCAGTGTAGTGCTAGTGACTTCACATGCGTACCATATAGTCCAAAAGCTACCGATTTAATAATAATAGGAGCCTCAACCCCGAGGATTAGTTTGATTGGTAAGAGTATACCCCACCGAGTGTTGAGCTCAACAGCGATTGATATTAACATTCAGGTATGAGAGAGTGACAGTACCTCTCCCTGAGCCAACTTCATGTGCCTCTAAATCACAAAGCTGTGGTCAAGTCCGGTTTAGTTTTCTCACGCACCTTTACTTTCAGGCGAACACGGGATCTACAGTAGGTAACAAAACGTTCCAGATAGTTACTGGGAAACCACAAACTCTAAATTGCACTACGAATGCAATAAAATGATTGTTCATCACGACGATCAATTCTCAAAACGAAATGGTTAACGTCACAGCAGTAATAGATTGCAAATATAGAGCTTAAAAAAAAGAAAAGAAAATTTTAGGAAACAAAATCGGTTTTCAAAGTATAACCGAAAAGGTTGGCCCATCGAGGATAAGAAATGCAAGGATGGAATAAAATAATGAGAAAATTTAATGGAATAAAATGAAAAGGGTTTTAATTAAGTAATTATGAAAAAGTTTACGATAAAAATTAAGAACACAATAGTTTGACTTAATCCTGCAGTGGATGTTGCACTCAAGATATTTATAAAAAGGTGGTATAATATCTACACTCGTAATGTGTCACCGCACGATAACATTTATCCACACCTGCCAACTACCCTGCGAGCCGCTGGAGAGGCGTGTGACAGAGGGGGGGAGGTTAGGACAGGAGAATAAATTGTCCATTAAGTACCCAATATCAAAGCCTTTCAAATATTAACTTCAAGATTACACCAAGAAATAATTAAGGGTGTATGAAAATGGTTGTCTCCCTTGAACAAGTGATGAATCGCTAAAACTAATAGAAAACTGACGTAAACGAGAATCATGAGGTGATACTCGCCATAAAAGTATCATTTAAGATCACTCACCACGAACAGATTAAGAACTAATCAGCAATGGTGGCGCAAAATATTTAAAAAATTCAGGGGGCAGACATTTATGACGTAGTATTTGTAACTCATAATATTAATTTAAAAAGAACTATCTAGGTGCTATTAGCTTTATCTATTAAACTGCTTAAATTAAAAAGGCTTAAATTAGTAGCATAGTTAGTAGGTTTTTACTATTACACATGACCCTTGTCATATTATTGAAATATAATGTTTAAATATAATGGAGGTACATTCTTTCCTATGAATTACAGTCCATTCAACAAAGGGACTCTTAATCACTCCATATCGCGAAAGGCTGTAAGAAATAACCATTTCCTCAGAGCATGATTGTCTACTTGAATCATGATTGTCTGATCAATGAACCATAATGCTGCCAAGGCTAACGCAGGGAAGTAAAATGATTCATAATGGGAGTAAATACTTTCCCTCGCGGATTTGAGACGACGCGTAAATTACGATTCATACTTTCCAAATAAATGTATTATTATAATCGTGAAAATTATGCACCCCTCGTCATTCAGTTACATAATCATACGTTAAAATTGAGCTCTGCGGGGAAATGTACGTGAGTACACCCATTTCCTCAAACCACAATCACATGACTAGCTTCATTCAAATGGCTTCGATTTCGATATACAGCGATCCAAAAAAATTACGCAGGAAAAGTTATCCGGAGAATTTTGGCAGCAGAGTTTTCCGTGTGACAACTACCGTAGCGATATCTAAAAACGGATAAATATATTTCCGAGAGAATTCAAATTCTTCAGGATTACCTCAGTCACATATCGCGGACGTGCAATCACAATCAGTATCGTATACAGATAGGCAATCAAAGACTTGGAAGCGACACACAGGATAAAGAGAAAGAGGCGCGAGAGGAGATGGGATAAGGCGATGAAGGAAGATAGGAAGGGTATAACTAGGGGATATGTGTGGGGAATGACAGAAACACACTCCACACTACACACACGCACTCCCTACGACTCCTACCCCGACCCATCTCGCAGTCATACCTCGGAGGGAGAACCAGGCCCACACGCAGCACAGAACGTCGAAGGCCGCCGTGAATATGAAGGGAGGGGGGGATGGAGAAGTGAGTGAGGTCTCCCCTCCCCCCACACACACACCACCCTCTCTCTTCGGTCTCCTCCGTGCCGTAACACCTTCAAGGTGGGGGGGAGAGGGGGTGAGGTAAGAGACGAAGCTTTTTCAGGGGGATGAGAGCGAGAGAGGAGTATGAAGAAGAATTCAAAAGGCCACACCTGGCCGGAGTGGCAACTATTTCTTCCACCTTTTGTCCGCTCTCCTCTACTCCATCCAGCCTTCCCTCCCTCTACATACACCTCCCTCCCTACCTACCTCCCCTCCCTCTACATACACCTCCCTCCCTACCTACCTCCCCAACTGTTCTTTTATGTCCTCGACTCCAGCCCAGCAAAGAGAGAGAGACTTGAGCGTGCGGTGCGCTGCCTTCAAAATTTTTTATTTTGTTTATAGATGCGCCCCGCGTGCTTGTGTGCATGAACGCGCACTGTTTGTGGGAGTGCGTACACATATTTCTTCTCCATCGGACGGGGCCTTGCCCTCTTAAAAAGAAAGAAAGAAAGGTTCCAAAGTCCCCCTTCATACTATCTTTCTTTTATTTTTATTTAACCAAGCCAAGAGAGCGGGTCCCTTTATTCAATAGCGCCAGGTCTTATGCTAATGTCCTGGAACGTAATTAAGAGTTATTCTATGCGGGGGAAAACTCTTGATATTTGTGTCACAGGGGAAAACAAGAAGGGAATAATGGTCGGGAAAGTTAGAGAGACCAGGAAGAGGGAACACTCTTGGTGACAGATGGAAGGAAACTGCTCGAATTCCGGGCGGGAAAATTTCTAGAACTCGAAAAACTGCTTTCACTTGAGGAATCAAAAGGAGGAAATCCAAATAAACGAATCCCTGAGATGGCTAGTGTATTTGCTTCTTATTACGAGGTCCAGGGTTCGAGTACCCGCGGAGATTTTTACGGGAATCCCGAGTCCCGAGACGTACTTAGGTGCTTTGGGAAGTACACTTAAGTGCGTCGGAAGGGTCATTAAACTGTAGACCACTACGGATCTTATTTTATGAACAGGTAAAGTCGAAACCGAGTTTATCTCTACCCTTCATTCACTTCACAAATAATGAGTCAATCTTTCCTCAGTGGTGCAAGTAACTTGTCTTTCGTTTCCTCAAATTAACAACCAGCAAAGAAAAATAATCTGCGCTATTCTACATTGACGTATCACACCAAGAATCTCAACAAAGGCGTGTAACAGGGGGGATAGGGGTGTTTGGACACCAGAGACATATCAATATCGAGTATTGATAAAAAAAATTATATTCAACCGATGAAAATATTACCAAAGCAAATTTATGATTTTCCTGGAAATATTAGGGGCCTAATTATACAAATGTTCTTGAACAGTGTTGATTGCTTTACCATGGCTGAGGAGTTAGCCTTTTCATTACTACAAAAAAACATAGTAGTAGGTAAATAATGGTTAGGTAAGTAATAGTGTTTTCACTTTTACGCAAAAAGCTGACAATAGGTTCTAAATCCCCGCAACCTTTCCTTCTGTCTTCTCTCCTTAATGCCTCCTTTCAGACAAACTATCAGCGTCTTTCGGGTTCTTTAAGGTACTAATCGAACTGTCTGAAATTTTTTACAATTCAAAAATAAACTGAACGGCATTTAGGTACACTACAAAAGGTAAAAACTTAATTGAAATATAGGTGAAGCTACCTCGTCTATTATCTACAATTTTTTACAGCCATCAGCAACACATGCGGTATTATCATGAATGGTCTCACGAGGCAAGAATGTTCAATAAGAATTTTCAAAGGGAAATCAATGTGTAAAAAGGAATTGAATGAAAAAAATATTACCTGAAATATTGTTTTTAAGGATCATCTAAATTAAAATAGCAGGCTTGATTTAGTTTCCCAGGAATTCAAGATGAACCAAACTAAACCAAATTTCCTACCCCTTTTTTTATAATTCACCCACTTAAGATACTACAAAATAAGTATAATGATGAAACTGAAGAAGGAAGACAGCAAAGAGTACAAGTTATGAGGCGAAGAATGACAAGAAGAATCAGTATTGAGCATGAAGAACAAAGAGAATCGAGGCTTTTCCATTTGAGAGGAAAAGCGCGTGAGAAGATAGGAATACAAGTTCACTTTCCTACACGTTGCAGGCTGACAGGGAAGATATTGTTTTACGCCATATCTACTGCATTAGAAAAACTGGCATAAGCGAAAAAATAAATTGATAAGAGAGAAAAATTGTCGAACCGATAGGTATAAAACTTACTCTTTCTCGCGCAGCATTCACCACGAAAACAGAAACAGAACGAGATTAAAATTGATCAACCTACGCACGCAATTATTATCCTTAACCTAGCACCTGAAGGTTACGTATTTTGATCAAAAACGGATCATTTTTTAACCATTGCAACAACTCAATTTACTTGTAAAGCAGCATGAGATAGGAACTAATATATAAAGCCTTTATGACATAGGTTAAGTGATAAATAGAGAATTACAGTAAGATTTTATTGGAAGTATTTTTCACCCCAACCACTACTCTATAGGTAATTAATGACTCCTGCATTGTAAATGAATTTAAAAATCACATTAAAAGGATTCATTATATTCCATACATAATGAATGAGAAGCAGTGACTTTGTAATTCCACATGTATTTATTGTAAACGATAAATACATGTGGAATTACAAAGTTACTGCTTCTCATTCATTATGCTAAGCAAATTCCATGAAGTTACGCCTGAGACAACGGAGTTCCATACATAAATTTTATTTTTTTCTTCCAACTGAAATTAAACGGGCACCGCCTCCACGAAGAAAGTATTAATTCAAAATATATTATCTAAATTACCAAAGGAATGTAGCTTCTGTTGGGGTCTTCTGAAAATACCAGAAACCGACTACCTCCAGAAATATCTGCTGATGTTATTGAGTAGCTTAATCGGATACTAGAGTTAATCTTTATGTCTTACCGATAACGGAATTAAATATATAATAAGTTATTCTAAGACTAATCTAGCTCTGATTTATGGAGCAAAAATACAAGGAAATGTGACAGTTTAATTTTTGAAAATCCAACAACATTATAACGGCATTTCGCGTTGAGCTAAATATTTGAGCAAGTCTCCTCGTAATGCAACGAAATTAAATTCCTGTTTTCAGTGTGACCATTATCAACACAGTAAATGCATAATTTAATCTCAGAAATCAAGGAACTCATTGGAGTAACTGAGTAATGTTCTGATTGCCAGACTCCAACACGTTAATGACTCCGGGTTTGCAAATGACCGGGTAAACCAAAGCCTTCTAATTCAAATGAGGGTGAAAATTTCCGCTGCATTTTAATGAGGGGAAATAACGAAGTTTCTCGGGCTCGGCGGAGGAGAATATCGTTTCTGCTAAAGGAATCGCTTTGCCGTTGCAAGGTGTTCCGAAATCCTTTGAAGTCAGCTCAGCTCACTGACCATTTCGTCCGATTTAATTATAATGCTACTCGTTGAAATGAAACATGATAAAGTTTGCAAAAAAAAGGTTTTGAGCCATTAAAACATTTCCATAAGAAAAACCAACGCTAAACAAAATAATCGGTGACCGTGAATGCCAGGTATTAAGAAAACGTTTTTGAACACTCTCAAGCCAGCAATTTGCATGTTATCAGTTCTGGATTGAGTTTGTGAAAACAATTCTGAAATTTCTTAAGGGTATCACACTCATTAACGGTTGAAAATGTGAAAAAATTGGAGCTATAATAAAATTTCTACAAGTGCTCATTAGAGCAAGAAAGAGATTTAAGCAAGATAAGAATGTAACCCTAAGAGTACAAGAATCATTTCACGCAAAGCAAAAAGTTAGCAGTCGCAATTCATAAAGCATACATGCACCACCGGTAAACGTGCTAAGAAAAAATGTGGAAAGGTACAAAAATATTGGCGTTTTTAAGACAAGTAATGCTGAAATGGCGTTGCTGGAAAGATCGGAAAAACTATCAAACATAGACTAGTGGCCTATAAAATTTGTCGTCATGGCGACTCTGAAGTCATTCACTAACTTTCAAATCTTAGAAAGCTTTGTCAATTCGTTTATAGAGTTAGTAACAGCATTTTTTAACTTTTTTCCACCACGGGTAAAGCCAGCCTCAATACATACAATTTTTCACTTTACCAGCAGCACGGGTGAGAGGGCCCCATAAATACAGTGATAGGTGCCATCAAATTGAGAAGATGGGCTAGAATTTGACTGCACTACAGAGTAATACAACTTTTCCGGCAGGCTTAAGGAAGAGGAACTTACTGAAGGTTCAAAATTCAGTAGCTTCAAATATTATAATTCTCACTAAAATTAATAAATTCGGCATTCGTAGGCAACTGGAAACCACCTCAGAAAAAAACGCGTCTCCCAACATAGGTAATTATCAGTTGAATAAGGCTCAGAGTCAAACTCGTATCTTTGACTAAGAGGATATTTGCTGCTAAACGTAATACAAAAATTAAAATAATAAACTAATTAGGTCACTGCGATGTGACGTAACATCACCTCTGATTTTTTCAGTATCCTACTGTGCAGATCATGCTACAAAGAAGGAAATTCAATGCCTGGGTGCCTTGAATATTTTCAGACGTCAGTTTACAAGGATTCCGCATTAGACACGAGGAAATAAATCGCTTTGCTCAATCCAGAGGATAATTTTTTCAATGCATGAAAAGATCCAAGTCGAATGAAAATCACTGTACAGCGGAAACAGAGGACGCTGGATTAATAAATGACAATGCGAACACTACCGAGGTTATTCTTTCCTAGTAACAAATGCTTAAGGGGTTTCTCTGAAATGATGATTCTGCCTCGAATCAATCCATGCCCAAAACGTTTCACCTCAAGCTCCTCAGCAAAATTAGGGTGATGCATATTCTTTTCGGCCCCGACAATATACCTTTATACAGGACGCTGTCATGAGTTAAATTGGTCTAAGTCAATTTTAGTTAGGAGAGAAGAAGCATTTGTTTTCGCGTATACTGCTTTGTGCATGAGTGGTGCGAGACAATTTTCAGTATTTTTTCACTGAACTACATCAGGTAGGGTTTAATTGTTGTTTAATCAAACATAATTCTCCAAAAAGTGACACTTATGACTTAACACCATTCTTGAACTCAACAGCACGAATAAATGACTGTTTTAGAGGATTATTTTCAGCACATGTACCAGAAGAAGGGACTAATAGAAGTACCTGTGCGATTGGGACAGGGGTCGTAGGGTTAAAAAGTAACTATGTGAACACCACAAAATTATCTGTTAACTTGTATAAAGTGCTTCGATGGTTTCCCTGTAATTAGGATTCTACCGCGAAGCTCTCCATCCTTTCAGCAACTCGTCTCGAGCTTCTCAGACAAATAATCAGGGCGATTCCTTCCCTTTGCGGCACCTAACTGCAAAAGGCCCTAAAATTCCTTCTCCCTTCCGCCCTAAACCAGCGACGGTGAATCGACACTTGACGTCCCTATAACCACCTTCTCTCCACCTCCCACCTCTCCATACTCCTCCACGCCCACAAGTGGCAGATGCCTCGTTTGGGCGAGGAGAGAGGTTGGTAATTATTTACGTTTCCCCCACCCAACACACCCCCCCCCAATCCACTCCCTTCCCTTTTGCCCTTTCCCAAACCCTTAACCGACAGCCATCGACCAACAATACCCTCGCTAACAACGGCGGAGTCCTTCATATATCCCTCGCCTCTAACACTTTATTCTTTCTCTCTCGCTCAAACATTCGAACACGAATCTCTTTCTCTCTTTTCCGATTCATCCGTGGACTCCAGGTGCTATTCTCGAAAGGACCATCCGACGACGCTGATTGGGACGGACATTTTTCAAGCCGGCTCGGCCGGCCGCGGGGAGGAAATGGGGGGAGGAGATGAAAATAGGAAGAACTTTTTTTTATTTATTTCTTAAGTGTCCACGGGCCGGGAATCGGGACTTTTTGATGGCGGGCACTCCAATCGACTCCTCCATTATTCCCGCGGGGCAAACCTCCGCCCTTAACTCCATCCTGTTTCGGCATGTACTCCTTCGATTCCTCCTCTCGCCACTTTGCAGTCATCTAAAACTACGAAAGCAACTCAAGTTTAAATAAACGGGCATTCGCAGTACGTCAGGCGATGTAGGCCACTTTTATACTCCCTATATTCGTCGAATACAAAAAACGAAATATTTCACAAATTCCGCCGACAACCCAAATTTTACACAAGATATCATATCTTTAAAAGAATGCGCTAGTATTACCGTGTTTCCCGGCCATTAATACACACTTTTTTCTCGAAAATGTGTCCTAAAATCTGCCTAAGCCATATGTGCTGAGGATAAGGCTCTGTTTGCACTAATTATAAGTTATGTTTTCATGCATTCAATTTTTCTCTGCCGTCGAAGGTACCCGAAAAGCGAGTTTGCGATTTGCACGATAAGCGAGTTAAAGGTGAGCTCTCCATCATTCATTTGTTTCTGGGATTTATCGGCAGGTAACATAAGTAAAGTTGCAACTTTAGAATTAAAAAATCCTACATTCTTCCTTTGATGTTAACATTAACTAATGCTTATTATTATATTTTTCATCTACAATCTTCCATAAAATATCACAGTACGTACCATGGGTGAGAAAGTACGGGAACATTTCAATTAAAGCGCGTATTACGCAAAATTAGATTCCAACAGGATATAGACAGTTAGAGAATACTTGAACTAGATATTAAAGGTTTCCTTTTCGAGCCACACGCTGAAGGAGTAGTATTTGCTCGTCTGACGAAATCTAAAACAGATGTCACGGCTCTGAAAATGCTGCAAACAACTATATTTAGTCCGGCTTTTATTCAAAATGTAACCCATTTTGAGTTCATGAGTAACTTCAAAAATCTTTCATCAATGCAGTATTGAATGGTGCAGAAACGTGATCTCAGAGAAAAGGAGACGATAACAGACCTTGAGATGTGGGTGTGCAGGATTATAGAGAAGGTGAGGTGGTGCGGTGGACGGAAAGAAAGACAAACGCGGGAGTGCTTGGTATGTTAGGGGAGAAGAGGAAACTTCTGGAGGAGATTAGGAGGAGGCAGAGTAGGTGATTGGAAGAGGTAATGAGGGGCGAAGGGTTGTTGAAGGCCGTGATAGAGAGAGAATGTCGGGTTAGCGGGGATGGGGAATAAAGAAAATAGGTTTTATGGAGGGGATGAAGAAGGGTAGGACGCACGCTGAGATGAAGAAAGATCAAGTGTAGGTCGATAGAGGTCTGCACCCGTAAAAATCTGGAGGATATTTACACTCTTCCATTTCAACCAAACTCAACCGGTATATAACCCTAATAAAAATTAAAAGAGTATCGCAGGTCCCCAATCCACATACTAAAAATAGTTTAAGAGGAGTCTTAAACATCTTAAGTCACAGCTGAATGACCCCAAAGCGGTCGTATATTCACTCCATGCACTGCACTAGACCGCTTCATCCTCGCAGCAAATGAATTATCGGTTTGGCATCAAGGGTAAGTTAGTCTTCCAGTTTATGGGTATTCCACCGGCTATCCTGCATGCTTCCTCAAGTCAAGTTGATACGGATGTTCACGAGGCGCCGTCTTATATTAGGTGATTTTCGCAGCGAATATCCGCGTATCGGTTTATAATTATTGTATGAACTATTTGCGAGGGGCACCAGTCCAAAAAAGAGAGGAAGATTACTAAGCAAATAATCACTTAAAAAGTCAAAAATTCAAAATTTTAAAATTAAGTTATTTTACAATCATAGATCGTTTATCAGGCAGATTCATTAACATACATTGAAACCCTACTATTTCTTCACAATCTTTGAAGTAAAATAAATTATCTCAATGATTACTATTGGATGAAATTTGATTTGAAAATTCCGAAAAACTTGTTTAAAATCAAAACGAATAATCGCATCTACTGTAATTCGAGATTGTTCATTTTTGGCCACTAAAATACTAGGCCTTTGTGAAACTTAATGCCTTCAACCGCTTTTAATGCTATCCATTTTAATTTGAGATTTCTCTAGTTGTATTTGAAAAAAATAAACTTAAATGAAATTCAACAGATACATCGAAAGCTGCTGAGGTTTTGATTAATGATAGCATGTCTCAGTTAAAATAATCGCGCTTCATCTAAAGAAATCAGCAACTCTTCCTACTATCCGAAATCTCCAAGCAGCATAGATAAGTTAAAAATATTCTAATATATGTAATAAAAATTATATATATTGAAAAATAATTAAGTTGAATGTATCTCGGTTATAATCAGCATTGTTTGGTAAATGCCATTTAATATGTGAAACATACAGAACAAGCATTCATGATATGCATCACTGATTATTTTACAGCATACATCTAGATCTTAGGACGGTTCCATTATAAAAGGAGACGAAAATTTCACAATTGAAGTTTTATAATAACAATCGAAAGGAAATAAACATGCAAAGTGAAGACAAGTATTTTTTAAGAAATTTACTCACACACATCAATGATTATCAATTATACGAGTAGGACGGGACTAGACACATAAAAATTAGGGCGATTTTTTTATCATATCACATTTTTAAATTCAATTTCATCGCTTCACATTCGAGGCTAATAAGCAACTAACTTGAGCAACTCCTAAAGAGAAGGTGAAATGCCTCGAAAGGAAGAACGATTAGAATGATACTGAGAAACAGATATGAGAGAGTCAAAGATGGATAAATCTTTAACTTCAGAGTGCGCTAACATAGGGTCACCATGGTTTATTGACCTTTTCCACGGCTAGCAAGTATCGCAATGTTTTTTGTTCTCAGTTAGCTCACAAGTCGACGGCGTAAGGTCAACTCCCGGGTCGGGAGGCTATTCCCTCGTTATCCCATTCTCCACCAGCGAGAGATCATTGGAGGACACTTCTAGTGCAATACCGGCGTCCTCATGATAAGGAAAACCATACAGGCGCACCAAATCTATCGTTGCGATCGATAACTTAAAGGATATGATCCCTTTGATCAATTCCGGCGCGTCCAGCACTCATTTCAGCAGAGAGTAATGATCTGCTGGATCATTAGGCGTCATTTTAAGTGAAATAATGCATCTCATCAAGTGATTTTTTACTGTGAATTGAAGGCTGATTATCTCATTCCCATAGCACAAAGACTGTTTCGAGTCTCCAGAAATGAGAATCAATAGACGTCGTCCAGACATATGCCTTATATCTGAACAGAAAGTATACAAACGCGGTGAGTAATATGTGGTTCATAACTACTTATTTAACATGATATAGGAACCAGAGATATTTATGCAACACGTATAAAGCCTCAACAATTTTGTCTATACTTAGCATGGTTTACAGTCAATGAAAATCAACACTTATCAAGTACTAAGCTAACAAGGAATGAGTCAAAATGCTAAAGCAGAGAGGGCCTCCGAGTTACTTCAATTAAGTTTTCTTCCTTAACTTATGTCAAAAACGGACTACATAATTAGGTTCTAAAACGTTCCAGCAGGAATATATGGAGGAAAATCTGGTCACAGAACAGCATTCACTAATTTTTTTCTCACAAATAATGAACATTGACTTCAGTGACGAATTTTTACTCTAATGCATTGAAATCTTATGTCAAAAGGAAATGGTTCTCATTTCTCATAACGACGAAGATATTAATGATGGAGTTGGAGCACGGTGCGACAGAATTTATAATACGTCATTCATAGAGCCCATAATTCAAAGAGATACTTTAAAAATATACTTTACATTTCATATTCAGGAGAAGGAAAAATAAAGGGATTAAAAATCGTTAACCGAACAGTAAAAAAGAACTCAAATCAATAGGCTTGAAGTAAATAAACGATAATTAGCAAATATTCATGCATTAGCTCTGTAGAAAAATTTCGCCTCGACAGTATTAAAAAGAGCTCCCTAATACCAGGGAGGTACAATGAAAAAATCATTTATGATGCCTTTTTTCAAAGTTAATCATTTCCGCCGATCAATGATCCGAACAGCGCGCATACAAGAATAATACAATTGAGTGGCAAAGGTTATTGCACCCGCCTAAAAGCCTTAATATCATGTGTTTGAGTCCAACCATGGCCATTGGTACTTTGTGGCTGTTCAAATGCTGAATGACTCTATGGTCACCTAACTACAATGGCATTCCTGAAGAACAAAAGACGCCAAATCTGGTTGGAAAGCAAAACATAAAATGATCCTCAACCCATTTTTTCTTTTCCCGTCAGATGAGAGCGGTCGTTTGATGAATTACAAGAATGAAACATTTTATGGTTAGCCTGAGTGAAATCCCATTTTTTAAATATGTTTCCCTACAGTTGCCCTTCAAGGCTAAGTCACCAATAAATGTACTGGAAACTAGTGCGTCAATTTTCCATTACATGTATCTGCTCCTTATCGAATAGCCGCCGTTCTGAGGCATTACGACTCTCAGGCGGATGAATAGTTTTGCTGCGAATCAATTGAAAATTAAATGCCCTGATAGATTTAAAAGCAAGTTATTACTAGACCTTGGGTCCCATGAGCGATCGACACGATTAGTGTATACTATCAGATGATGATTGGTACCTCAAGTGTACGCGGAACAGCCAAAACTACGATCAACAACTCGTTTGGAGAAAAATGTACGTCGATTCCTTTATCTTCTTCGAAAGTCATTTTTGGAGATATTGGCGTCGACAATTGCACGTCACGAAGTTCAATAAATTATACGCCTACTTAACGACAAATTTATTTATCCCATTAGGTATAAAAGGAGTTGATGTATTTAAATAAAGAAAATTACCAACTATGATCGTTCCATAGTATGTACGTGAGGTGTGAAGGTGAGTGATAGTAAGAGCCTAATGTTCATAATTTCGCCCTGAAATAAAGTCGTTTGTCTTTACGTCTCGCAGTCCCTCGGAAAACTTCTCTCCAATACATTATAACTAACTTAACCTCTCTTTCTCTCTCTCTCCACCTCCCATTTCTTTTCGGCTGTCTCTATCACATGAGTAATGGCTGCGGCCCAACACCACGCACTGCGGGCCGCGCGGCGTGACGGTGACGTCACCCAAACCATGCCCCCTCGCCAGGTGCTGCCAGCTCGCGGGGGGGAGGTGCGACTATTCATTCGAGCATCGTAAAACGAACGACCGAAGGGAGGAAGAGAAGGTGGTAGTTACAGAGGGGTGAAGGAGAAAAGGAAGACATGTCAAGGGGGATAAGGAACAGCGGAGTATAAGGATAGGAGGAAAGGGTAAGAAGATGAAAGGAGAAAGAATAAATTGGGAAGGAAGCTGAAAACTGCGCGAAAATATGTGTGAAAGAGGGGGGACCTAAAACGGGTTGAAACGAGGATGCCTTCTCCTCTCATTCCATAGGAAAATACTCAAAACAAAACAAATTTAATCAAGCAGCAGAGTTGGAAGCCAGACCAGCGGGAGGAAAGGATTTCTTTCCGTACGATTAATCGCCCGCTCCACGCTTTAGGGGTCATTTACGGTTCCCCACTGTCATCATTAATGAAAATGTCCAAACTATTTAGGACGTGACTGATGGCATTACTAAATTCGTCGCGGGGTCGGCTTCTCCGACGGACGTTTTCGAAGGAATCCAGATGCGGATGGTGCCAAAAATAGCTACCGAGAAATGTTCCTTGCCTTTTTTAAATTATCATTCAGCATTCGAAGATTGGACCATCCGGAGAGTGATTGCGAAATTAAATCATCTCGTGCCCTTGTAGGAGAAATTTAGTTTAAATTGATTAGTTGTTTTAGATGCGAGTCGCAAAAATTCTTCACGCAGATCATTTGCGTAACAGCACTTACATGTCCTTTATTCACGTTGGCTGGTAGGTTATTTACTGTGGTGACCGACAGCTGAGGTATTTTAAGCCATTAAGAATTACTTGGGGAGTGGAGGAAGGGTAGAGAGAAACCCGGCGTTTAAATTATCCATTTTCACTAAAGGCGCCAACGGGCCATCAGGTTCAAGCTAAGAATATCATCGCCTGTATAAACCTATTTATTCTCATTTGTGCAAAAGATATTCACAGAAAAAAATTCAAAATTTCTGAGAGTGAAAAATACCTCAATAACCGGGACGGAACCAAGGAACGAAAAGAAAAAGGCCAGGAAGGGAAAATAAAGCTGGAAATCACCATTATTATTTATAATTTACTCGATCATAGCTATATATTCATAATTCATCCTATAAATCACATTTTAGAAAAATCATTTTCCACAAACGGATGAATTTCTTTATTTTTAGGACTAAAAACTAACAGCTTCATTCTGCGTAGTTTTGCTGAGAATTATTTTTTTATGGACATAAAAATGTTACTGGTCCTAATTTTTTGGAAGTATTTCATCATACCTACATCGCAGACTAAAAGTTGTTTGTTTTCCACTCACCATTTACTGAGAGAACATTTCAATTGTGAACACATCTATTGAACTCTTTCCTTTAAAATTGTGATCATCCTTTGTATTCCTTTACTGCAACCTTCTTATGCACATGGGCAATAGAACTTCACAAATACCTATTTAAATTGAACAATAAAACAGTATTCCTAAAATCGCTCACTCGATTCCCACTATTGATAATACCATATTCCTAGTGAAAGGTTGTGCCATACAAAACTACACTATAACAGCCATGCAATACTCGCGCGATATTATGTGTCTAATTCTAGACAGAAGTTCACCATGGATCACATAACAAACCGTTGATATTTGCGTTAATGTCAACAAGGAACTTCGTAACAACTGCATGAAGTACCCTAACAACTTCAAGGAAAATTCAAGAGATTGGAATAATTATAGATATTAAAAAGCATATAAACTTGTCTCGTTTACGATGAAGGCCTATCCCTTAGAAAAGCGTGTTCTTTAGCACAAAAATATACGAGCTTGACCATATTTTTCCTTCAACTATCCTCAGCAAAGCCTGCGAGATAATCACAGTTGAATTCGCTAATCGTAAAAATATCTCAGATGGTGTCCTAAGTCCAATATTATTTTAGCCTTTCAATCAGACAACGTGCTATTTCGAGGCTTCTGAGTTCTCGAGAATAGATTTTTTAAATCTTTTTCATTAAAATGTCAAAGCAGTGGAATTTATTTAATGAGATCCAACAATTTATGCTAAGGCTAACATAAGTCGCATCGTTTCGACTAAGACCTTAATGCATGGACATGGTTTTTCCTAACATGGCTACCTCTTCCAGCGCTAATTATTAAGGTAGTTACAGTTGCCAAGAGTAATTATCTCAGATAATTCCTCCCACCACTCATTATTCTATCAGGCGGTTTCGTACATTTTTCCACGCCCATCTCCTTGTGCGGGCGTTCTCCTGCCGTAGGTTTTTGCTAGGATGCCTGCGAATGATTATTATTTAGTCCAATGAGTTAAGAAAACTTTATTTAAGCACGTCACATTGTATATTTAAAGTTATGACAACAATAACTAATCTACTTGGACAGTGGATTCTTTTTTTATATATTTACGAATTGATCCAAAATATTGTAGCATTGTACTTGTTATAAGTGTATCCGTTTGCACTGATGCATTTTATTCTTTTTTATTTTACAATGGCTCAACAGTTGATGTCATATTCCAGATTATATTTATTACTTTTTGATATAATGCACAATTATGTAAGAGTGACAAGTGATCAGGTGGAAAACGAGACTATGAGTTCGTGATCTCACCCCACAAATAAAATATATCCAACTATTATTCCATGAGTTCAATGAATCCAAGCCGCTCACTTAAGCTACGTATTATGCACGCCAAACACTTCACTTCATGACACCTGGCACACCGATATACAATGTTTTAACGAGTGCGTACAAATGCCTCAATGCAATGAAGCCAAGCGACGATTATGTATATTTTCCGCCAACCATTGAGCAATCCTCATATTCCCGAAATAAAAACATTCTTCTCAACGGAGCATGCGATGGGAACACCAAAATACATCCTCACTAACACGCACACACACTCGGGGTGAAAAATAGTCGGATATCAGGAGAACTCTTGGACGGTTACGGAAATAAAAAAGAGGAAAATTTCATCGAATGGCACATATGTATGTGAATGGGAAAGAGAATGGTCTTCTCCCTCCACAGAACACATGTCAGCCGCCATATAAACTCACTCCAAGCTCACGCCAAAAATTCTTTCGGCGGTGAAAACGATGGGAAACGCCGAGGTAGGAAACTGGGAGGTACCTACTTTATACGTCCTGTAGGCAAGGAGGGGGTGGTTGAATGGCTTGGAAGGAGGGGGCAGTGTTGCCAAATTAGCTACTTTTACAATTTTTTGGAGGCAAAATAAATGTTAGCGCCTAGCGACATATCTAACTACTTTTCAAGAAAAATATTTATTCGACAACAAAATAGTAACTTTGAGCCTTTTCATTTGTTTATAAACTGACCGTTATACAAAACTGTTACTTTTGGCATAGTAATATTTTCGCTCTTTATTTGATGACAAGATAGGTACATCGAAACAACAAAGGTATCCCCAAATTCTGTCCGCAAATGTGGCACAGCGAGAGGATGTGGGAGTGGGCATCACCGTTTTTTTTAACACTTTGAGTAAATTTTTTAAGCTTTAGACTTCACCAGAATCCTAAAGTTTTTTTAATTATTCGTAAAACTACTTATGAAAGTGATTAATTTTATGTTGGGGTGAAAACGAAGTAAAAATCATTACCTTAAAAAATGCCTTTCAAAAATTGTGAAAAGAAACTATGGCACCAACGCATTTGTAAGGCTGGCTTCTGGAGAGTACAAGATAAAATTAATTATTTACGTCCTATCGGTTTTCGACCACTATTTAAATTAGCGTAGTTGTAATTGATTTTGTGTATGTATGGTAACATAAGTGATGTTCTAGCGGTCCACCCAGTTTTCCACTATATTTTTAGTCCTGATGCAATTTAAAAATAAATCGAAACATTGGAAATGGGTGTGTAAATTATTATGAAAATCCCTAAAAAAGTGCAACTACGCAAACATATGTACCTACGTGTAGTGCATTACCATCAAGTAGAAAAGCTAGTGACTTACATCATTTTTCATCTAGCAACAAACTAGTAATTTTTTTTACTTGAAGTTAGCGACTGAGTCCGATTATGAGTTGGCAACACTGGGTAGGGGGCCGGAGAGGGGGTTAGCGTGGCCGGTTCGTGTGCGTTCGCAGGTAGGAGGGGGGTTGGAGGGAAGAAGTGGAGCTTCCATCTCACAGCGGGGGAGGGAAGCAAGGAGCGTCGGGGCGGCGTAAATCAGAAGAAGGCATAAATTAAGTAATAAGTCTAAGGTCTAAAAAGGGGGGAATGTGGGGAGAAAGGGGTTATACCCGAAGCAGGGAGGGGTCCTCTCGGGAAACGTATAAGAAAGATGAGACGTGTCGGAGTTGGGGGTTTCTCCACGTGGTAAAGGAGCAAAAGGTGTGGTTTGGCGGTAGAAAAGAAGAGCTAAAGAGCTCCATCCGCTTGTCCTGAGGTGACCGAAGGAGGAGGAAGGGGTTGTACACGGGCGGTATCGGAAAGGCGGTATCTTTCCAGCTGGCCTGACATCCGACTCGACCCCACTAGCCAGTAAGGATACCTAACGACAGCTTTTCCGAGGCGAGCGTAAAAATATTGTCGGAATTTTTCTTTAACTCCAGCCCCTCCCCCCTTCTCCTCCCCTTCCCCCACTCCCCAATCCCAGGGGTTGACCCACTACGAGTTTGCCGGCCTAACGAGCCTATTCTCTTATCGGCGCTTAAATAAATCTCTCTCCAAATGGCACACAACTCATGTCCTTTGTTTTTGATTATGCCGGGTGATCGTCGAGGAAATGTCCCGAGAGCTACCGGAACCCACCAAGTGTTGGCCTCCGATGGTTGGGATTCCTAATAAACATGACAAAATCTGAATTTTCCTCTCTTAAACCGGTCCTACTGAAGAAAAAACACCCGCGGCTCCCACTACTGCTGGTCCAAGTGGCTTAGCGGTGAGACAATAATGGAGAGAGGATTTTCAAATTCATTTTAGTTATTTGCGATGATGACCTTAAGTTTCATCGCCCCTACTACAATACTCTACTAGTTGAGCCGTAAGGTATAAAACAACATCACGAAAAATGGCTCGGGAAATTAAGTGAGCACTTCGTGGACAGAATAAAGATCCTACAATTACTGCAAGAAAACTTGGACTTTATAATGGTGGACGTATTCAGACTAGATTGTTTGATTCAACATCTTTGAAGGTACAGCATTTGACGAGGGACAGGAGACATGATAATGTTAGAAGGATCGCCATTCAGCAAGCACGGAATTTAGCTTCTGTTTAATTCAATTACAATTCGGCTGGGACCAACAGTTCGGTCCAAATACATTTACTTATCGGACGTAGGTACGAAGTACCATGACGGAAGTATGCGCCCCTGAATTGATACACTTACGTGGGACTAAATATGTTCTTCCCGCTCCAAACAAGTAATTAATTAATTAATTTTATTTCGGAGAGTAATAATATGAGAAAAATACATGGAAAAAATCCGCTAACGCATTTCTAAGCGCAAGGAAAAATACAATATTCCTCCTAAATTCTTCCTGAACTTTTGAGTATCATTTAGAAGACGAAGTATGTGGGTACACCTTTTTAATGTAAAGACAATAATATATTTTGCAGTTTACAACTCACAATTTTTGGGATAGTGATACAGCAGGATCACTGCTGGATAAGGCATAAAATTTGCAAAATCAATTGGAGAAATATAAAGAAAGTGTTGGCGCTCCGAGAAGCACAATTCTTTCTTATTCAATGTAAAACGCACTAAAAATAAACTAGTGAGAGCGAAAACTTGGTCCATCTTGGGTAGGATCTACAAAGTAAGCCCTTGATTAGGCCGTGTATTTTCTCAAGGAGCTTCTTAGCTTCTAGTTGGCATATCTATTGATCCTATCACATGAACAGCTCAGAAATTGCGTTCACCTCTGGGATCAATATTCTAGAGATCATAGACTTAGTCATTGTGATGACAGAATTTGAGCCAGGATGTTTAATTGAGCATTTTTCGTTTGTTCTCACGTTTGTCCACAGGAATGGCGAGCAGCATGCACCACGCGCAGCACCACCATTCGCCGCACCACTCTCACCACCAAATGGCCGGGATGGGCGGCATGGGTGGCTTGGGAGCCGCCGGCATGGGCGCCGGGGGCGTGGGAGCGGCTGCTGGACTCGGGGGTGGCATGGGTGGATACTACGCCTACGGCTCCCTGAGTGCGGCCAGCATGGCCGCGGCCGCCGCTGCCGCGGCTGCTGCGGCCCACCAGCTAAACAACCATCACCAGGTAAGCGCATCTAGCAATGGAATCACGATCTGACTTATCAGGTTATGCCCCGTTTACACAACAGCTGTACATACCTAATTAGCAGCCCTACTTGCGTTTACACGACATTGACGTTACAGCTGTAACTCTGTGCTACCCTCTCCAGGAATTGCCGCGAACAAGTGAAATGCAAGTAGTTAACTTCAAACGAGATTAGAAATCCAGCATTCATGACGAGTAACTTCATTTCGCTCTATTGCGCTAATCACTTCGTAACACAACAGCGCACTTGCCTCCCATTCGTTACAGACCCTGCGCACTAGGTAAGCGCACTTTAAAACAGATCGGGAGCAAAGTTGATACATGATAAACAACTAAATAACGTTGATAATGGCATTCGTGATTGTCTTCAAGTTTGTTGATTCTCAGTAAAGGCGGCAAACATGCATATTGTAAAGTTTTTAATTACTCAGCTAACGTTTTTAAATACTTATCTTGAACGAATTCAAATAATGTACACAAAACATTCGGCCGTGACTGTTGTTCAACCACAGAATGCTACCTACCGACAGGCTACAAAACATTATACCAGCGCGCTTCGTTCCATTCAACGTCTTTCGTGTGCGTTCAAGTGCGCTGATGTGTTCCGATGTGCTCCCGATCAGTACCGTAGTGTCAGCATCAGTTCCGATGTGTACATATGTACTTCAGCACCTTGAATGGAAAGCCCCCAACACCTTTTTTAATATTCCGAATGGTTTCAAGATCAAATGAAACTCTTCTCTAGCAATCAACCACAATTACATCAAGCCATTATCCATTTTGTGTTCCTTTTCTCAGTATCACGCTTCATATTTTCGGTTCCTCCCCCGCAACGCTAGCGCCAACCAGCGTAAGGTCGGTAGCGTTAGAAACTATGTGTTACAGATGTACGGACGTGCGTTTCGACGGCGTTTTGCACCTACAGGCGTAGGTACGTCGGTACGTACAGCGTTTGTGTATACGGGGCATTAGAATTAGGGTCAGATCAGGCTTAATAACCATCACCAGGTGGGGCATCTTGCAAATTAAATCACTATCGGACTGATCAGGTCAGGACTGGTACGAAATACAGTTGATTTGCTGCTTGAAACAACTTTTTACGTCTTCCATCCTCGGCGGAAATGGGAAATGTTAACTGCGTGCTCCCGTATTTTTATAACTCGAAACATAGCAGGGCTTCTTTAATGATTGCCTTACAGTATGATTCATTCATATTGTAGAGCCAAAGAGTGAACTCACGTCTAATTCAAGCTTCTTCTTCTAACGAAAAAAAACCCACACACTCCCGGCACAGGGATCGGCATGATGCGGCAGCTTCCGTCACAAGGCTACGTAATTCGCTCGACGTCATGGGGGGATGTCGCTTACTGTCGATACACTTACGCACCATTTAAGACCATAATCTTTTGACGCGATTAGCAATGGAACCGAGTGCCGTAGAGAGGTGGGACAAAGTGGTTTCTGTTTAAGTTTTCGAACTAATTACGCTTACCACAGGCGTTTGGTTACGAAAACTTCCATCAGAAATTTACAAGATCAACATAATTTTTAAAATTATTAGACTTCTTTATTTAGGTCAAGGATGCATTCCATTTGCGCTTCTCAATTCACGTCACAACAGCGCAGTTGCTTCCCATTCGTTTCAGATCTTGCAGTGCGCACTTCGCACCGGCGCACTTCAATACCGATCGGGATTAACTAAATAGATTTGAAGTGCGCTGGAATAAGAGCGGGAAGAAAAGAAATTCAATAATCTCATGCGCCATCGTTTAGTTGTTTTAATTTTGATTTTCAGAAAAGGCACTAAACATGGTTTAAGTACACTTTTTACATACTCAGCGGTGAAAAGCTTACTCTTTTCAGATAAATTACATTAATATGTTAAAATATACATAGTTTATTTGTCAGGAGACCATGAATTTTCACTTAGTTAATCCAAAAACAACATATTACATAATATTTTGCTCATATTGATTAATAAGTTAAATTAAGTAACTGTCGTTGAAATCTCTTCATTGCGTGGTGGATTTAGCGTCATGCCATACACAAATAGTCTTCGACGGCATGCCATTCGTGGAATTTGACGTACTCCAAATTATAGAAATGTATTTTGGCTATGGTTTACAAAAGCACTATGATGCGCTTGCAAGGAAAAATCAGAATTTCAAATCTTCAGGTAGCGTATTTTCGTGTGGTTAAAGAAGCTTTATGAGATGAAATTCAGATGGTTAAAACCATAAGTTATTGTGATTTTTTAAAATCCATATTTTTCTCATTAATCCATCTCACCAACTTTATCAAAGTCGATAGGGTAAGTTAAGCCTGAGACAACAGAATTTCCTACGGAATTTGGTACTTATTTTTCCTTGAGTTAAGTACAATCAAGAACGAATTGACTCACATAAGTTTATCGATACCAGTGAAAAACGTGCTGCAACAGAATGCCACAGCAAAATTTCAGAACACTACGTTGTAATTTTCTACATTTAATCAACAACGCAATCGCTCTGCAATTCTAATTAGGTGTAGTTGAAAATTTCAATATTTATGAAAACGAATTAGAAATATAGAAATGAGAAGATTTCGTAGTATCTGAGTGATTTCCTCTTCATTTTGACCCTTATGTCATCACCCAACAGATAGAGCACTTGTCTGCATTTAGAACTGAACACCTTATATGCATTGCTGATTAAAACTGCACGAATTGAAGGCGAAGTCATAAAAGATACATCCAATAAACTACCAAAAATACATTTCCATGTATTGTACCTGACATATACGTTGCCAAGAACGAACCTTTTAACAATAGTTTGTAAAATGTCTGTTACCTCTTTTCCTTTGGGAATAGTGCTTATAAGGCCACCGAAATATCAGGAATGTACAAAACGTATCCTACTAGTATTTTCTTCTTTGACGGCTGTCACGCTTACGGTTTCATTTTCTACTAAGTAAAACTTTGGATTGCGAGTTACTCCGTCTAGGAGTGCTTTTAATGCCGAGCAAACACATTTGATAAATATTTACCTGATATTTTATCTTATAAATTTTAACTCTTGCAATATGAGTCGTGCATACTCCTCTATTCTACTGAGCGTCACCTGATCAAAACCCAGGAGATACAGTTATCATCGGCCTCATAATGTGGTTGGCTTGATGGGCTGGTATGTTCGAATTGGGACCAACAGAAGTGTAAGTTGTATATTTGGACCATTCGGGTTTTTGCAGAATTTTCGCCTCATTTTTGCTCAATAAAATAAGAAACTTTACATAAGGGGGCAGCATTGAAGAAATAAGACAAAAAGGATAAAGAATTTCATTTAAGATCTAATGTTTTCCCAGCAAATCTGATGCAGAAAATCTTTCTCGGGTGTTCCACCGGGTAAGAGGCGTCATATTTTCCGAAGTTTCCAAGAGCGACTTGTTCTTCGAAATGCCGGCAAATATGGAGCCTCTTACCCGGTGGACCACCGGGAAAACATTTGGGTTTTGGAATGATTCATCGGACTTTCCATCATTTTTTACATGGAAATCCGCTTTGAGATACGTGTTTCCTGGATTACAAGCACTTTTCGGACGAATTATGCTCGAAAATGCAAGGTTTTAGTGTACTTTAGCGTGATTGATATACTCACAAATTTAATAATAATTATGGCAATTTTATGGCGATGAATAACTATGGCGATCTTTAGGGCGAAATTAGGGCTATGCAGCGCTCTCTTAATTTAATTCTCACTCATGCCCTGAGAGGAAGAAAACCCACCCAGGGGGTTATTTTGGAATCTCACCTTTTTAACGACTCTTTGCGGGAAGGTGGGAGATCCGTTTCGCTCTCTTAATGATCCGCTCACGTTCCGCCAATGTGCGATAGTGGCTCCAATTCACGTTCCTTACGAGAGGTGAGATGGAACTAATGAAATGCGGAGGCATATGAAACAAATCAAGAGTCGAAAGATACGGATCAAGAGTCGAAAGAGCGGATGAATCAAATAAAAGACCTGCAGATCACCACTTGAGAGCCGAAGATGGTCACGCCTGGGTGGCGGAGTAAAACTACAAAAAATGACGTAATTTTCCGTATTCTCAATTAAGTGAGATTACAAAATAATCCCCAGGTGTGAATTGAACCCGCGACCTTAGGATTAAAAGTAAAGTACTTTACCTCGCTTCCACCGACATCGAAACGTACTGAAAGTGTATATGATGCTAGAAAAACTATTATTCCAGGTTCTTAAATGCCAATATTATCATGATGGATGGTTCGAGAACTAATCAACGTGTCCTCTTCTTTGTTCGCAGGTCGTGGGTCACTCGATGGACTACCGCTCTCCGTACGCGCCCCTGCCTCCCACCTCCACCACGCCCTCGTCCGTCACCCCGCACTCCTCCTCCACTACGCTCTACACCACCTCCGGCGGCCCCCACCCCTCCTCCTCCGGTGACCACCACTCCTCGGCATCATCTTCCGCCTCCCCGTCCTCATCGTCAGCCTCCCCCGCCTCCCCCTCCGGCCACAAGGCGCAGACGGTATCCTCCGCCACCACGTCCACGCCCTCGTACCACCAAGCGCCGCACCACCTGCCCCCGCCGCCCCACTCGCTCGCGCACCACCACGCCGCGGCGGCAGCGCATCACCTCGACCACCACCATCACCACCACCAGGGCAGGACCAGCTACCTGGACCCCGCCATCACCAAGGCCTACTTCGACACCAAGGCGTACGGCGGGGGCTATGCGGGGTTGGACCTCCACCACCCCTCGTCCGCGAGGTCCCCATCGCCCGGGGCCGAGCAGAAGGGCTCGGACGGAGGGCAGGGGCTGGCCGGATATTATCCGGCGGCGGTGGCGGCCCTGCAGCAGGCGGTTGGAGGCGGCGGGGGCGGCGTGACTCCCGGAGGCGCCTCAGGTGAGTTTACAACCTCCGGTGTCTTTCAATGACTCCAGTAAATGATAAAAACATGACGAAAATAAGAACTCTTCGCAGTTTACTTCAGATAATTGTATAATGCGACTGGTCTCGATCTTTTCCATCATTGTCAAGCTATAACTGGTAGTTTCAGGCGTTACTTGGTGGAACTTATTCATTTTATAAATGAAAAACTTAAACTTTGTGGTTACACAATGATAATTTATTTTCACGACCCGGGTTTCGACGTGCGATAACCTGAAGATGACGTTATAGCACGTCGAAACCAGGGTCATGAAAATAAATTATCATTGTGGAACCACAAAGTTTAAGTTTTTCATTTATAAATTGTCAAGCTAATAGAAACCACTCGCACTAAAACTTTATCGGCGGAATATTGCCAAAAATTCTTCTCTCGTCATGTTAAAGTTCCATTACATCAGTCCTGAGACAACATTACTAACTAATAAAAACATTTAATGGCCTAATTTACTGAGGCAATGTATCAAATCGTTAGCATGTACCGGGAGTAAAGGATAGAAAGAAAATAACGCTGAGTATTCCAAAAGTAATTTTATTATTCGGCCAAGGTTTCGACATGCATAATGATATCGTCAAGTGCCCCTGAAGGTGGAATTCTATGCGTCAAAACCTGCGACGACAAATAAAGCTATAAATGGAATAGTAGATTAATTATAAGTCCTAGGTTTCGACAAAGAGGAAGATATATCCAGGTGATCTGAGGATGGCGGTCGGCATGTCAAAACCTGTCTTGAAGTCGAGTCATGTGGGATTAAATGCAATTCTCAAGGTGTTATTTATTTATTCTTTCGTCTTCATTTTTCAGCAGTAACTCTTTTAATAAAGCACGGTTTTTGTCGGAGAATCCCAAATAGACATTACTCTCCCGGAAATATAAGTGGAAACACCATGTAGTAAAATTCGATAAATAGGTATTTCTTTCATTTGTTCATCAATTCATGCTATAAATACCAACTTGCGAGAATCATATTGCTATTCTTCATTAATCTGAAAAAGCTTGCACCTTCAGTAGAGCAAGAGATGTCTGCAGTGCCTCTTTTCGATAATAGCTATAGGGTGCACACGGTTTAACACGTGAAAGTGAGGAAGCGAAAAAGTTAATAGTAATATATACATGCTGATAAAAAATTAATATAAGTTCTCCCTCAGCTACCGAGTGGGATGCAAGGGAGTAGGGAAACTGCAAAACTTGGTAGAGAAGGATTGCAGAGTTGTATAAAGCGAACTCTTCCTGGTGTAATAGGGGCTGAATGTAAACTTAATGCGAATAATGTATTGTATGATGAGGAATGAGGCACGCATAATGGGTAGTGGAAGCAACTGGAAATGTGTAGTAAAAATGGAAAAGGATATAAGTGCCCAAAAATAAAAAATTGACTTTTTCGGTGAAACGCGAAGTACAAGCCAGGCGTAATAAGATAGACAAGGTAGTAAGTGTCAGAAAAATTTTCCCTAGTTTGTAGAGCAGTCGGAAGATGTCAGCACCGTGCAAGAGCCGTGCGGGGTTGAAGCGGAGAAGGATGTAAGTCCACCCGCCATGATGTATGTTCCTTAGGCAAAACTTAAACTGATAAAAACCCATAGTTTTACTTGGATTGATACTCTGTATAATATAATCCGTACTATTCATATTCAAACCGTCATCGACCATCGTGTTTAGTAAAAAATTGCTAAGAAGTTCTTTAAAATTTTTTTTCCTAAAAAATAGTTTTTAATTTTTTTTATGTGTTAGGCTGATATTTATATAAATGATTTTATTGACAGGTGTTTGTTTTCTACATAACATTTAATCCCGAAATTAACTGTAACCTAAAACAATCTTTGCCACACTGTTTTCGAGCAACCTTCATGTTTTCTGTAAAAATCTAAAAACAAAAAAAAATCTATTAAAAACATACAATTAATATGAGTGGGAATTTTGACTAATGTTAAAACTCGATTTTCAGGTAGATTAATCATTGAGAAAGGAGCAGGAGGTTCAGAAAGTCAAGACTATGCCTAAAAGTCATCAAATTATCTTTTGCACTTATTATAATGTATCCTTGTAACACATTATAACATTGAATTAATGGTACACATTAAAAAGCTTCTAAACAATACTGGACTTTTATCCTTTTGTTAAAACTAACCCTTCACTTACATCATTTTTTAAAATAAAGCAAGGCACTTACATCCTTTTCCACAAAAAAACAGACGGCACTTATATCTTTATCTATCTTTTTTTGGTTTCCACTTATATATTTAAAAAAATGTACTATATGTTATTCCTATTGCTTTTCTATTTTTATAAATATATAACAAAATTTTTTTAGTAAATATTCAACGTTTTAGACTTATTTTATTGAATACTGAAAATTTTAGTTTCTAGCACTTACAGCCTTTTCCATTTTTACAACACAAATTCAGCTGATTATAATAAATAGGTCTGCTTCCGGAGAGGTCATTTAATGCCTAAGAGTGTCCCACTAAATGTCCTCACAGTGTTTTAACTTCAATTTCATTGTGAATTAAATTAAAACCAAGGTCAGTTCTTTAGTTACACTATTAAAGGGATTAATGCACATAGTTCGGTTACTTAATGCATTTGAGCTTGACGAGAATGTCAGGAAATTGATTTTCAAAAGGCGAGAAATCGTCTAAATAGACCTGGGTATCTCGCCTCATAAAGCAAATTAATGGGTAGGTATTAGTTATATTTTCCTTCCCGTTTCGTAAAAAGTTAAACAGTTCGTAATTCTTCCACCTTCATTTCTGGAACTGTCAGAACAATATCACCCAAGAAATATTGTTTTAATCAAAATGTTATTTGTTGGAGTGTCTAAAGCAATCCTAATCCGGGCCTTGTGTCCCATTTCTCTTCCTCAAGGCGGAGGCAGTGCCCTGATGTCGCAATACGCGGCCGCCGCGGCTGCTTACTCCCACCTGCACCACCACCAGCTGTCCGGGGGCGGAGGCGGCGGAGGTGGAGGCGGCGGCGGTGGTGACGGGGGCGTGTCGGGAGGCGCCGGGGCCGGAGCGGCGGGTGTGGCCGGGGGCGGGACCGGCAGCGGCGGCACCGAATTCCGACGCCCTCTCACCGTCATCTTCTGACCCGACAGGGACTGAGTTTCGCCGGTCGCGTCCCCGAGGCCCCGATCGCCTCCGGTCGGAGACGATGAGGCGACCGACGACAGCAGCAGGGAGAACGAGTGAACAAACGAGATGGTTGGACGGCTGCTGTGACTCAAGGGACGCAAGAGGACCCGAGGAAGATTGACGACTGGGAACGGCTGACCTTCGCGTCGCTCACCTATGTCACCTTAAAACATAATCCTTTCTACGAGAGAAAAACTATTGCTTTCGCTCAGCTGAGCTGAAAAATCCCTCAAGAACCGTATCAGCCGCAATATCACAATTGCTAGAGTAGGAATCGGTGGGACATCCTGTCCTACAGTGTGGCTAAAGCGAAAAAGAATCACCAAAAATTTCCAGTTTGACTCACTATGATCAACGACAGAAGCACCGCTTTAAGGAATGGTTGTGGATTTTATCAAGTTGTCAGGGACAATGAGAACGTCATCATTCTTATAAATCCACTACACCCCAACCTACTCCACTCAACACTACTCAACTACCCCTTGCAAGAACGAAGAAATCAAGACGTTAATAATAGGCAGGGAATTTGAAATCGGATATGAGGATGAGGATGACTTAATACTCTTGAGTTATGCTTTAATAAGTCCCACGTAGGTTTTTCCAAATTTTATGAAGGCAGAGATGGAAGACTTTTCGCAGAAAGATATGCGTTGGGGATTAGTTTGGCATTAGCTTGCCACTATGTTAACTTAATGACATTTTACGCGGAAACATGTAGCACAATAACCATGAAAAAAATTGATGGTCAATTTGAGGTTGTAGGAACTTTATAATTTCACTATTCTCATGAGTCTATTCTTCATAATGCTGAAAACTATGATCATTAATGTGGCCTGTTATACATAGCCTTATATACTGATATTAGCTGTAAGGCGGTCAAATGTCAGATGCGTTTCTACTTGTGTAGTCCAACTTAACGCACTTCACACCGTGGAACGCATGAAATTCCCAAAAGCCTTCTTTTTCTGTACTTGGTCTGAATAAGATAAATTGGTGACAAAGAGTGGGCGAACCTCGTAGTAATGAAGAAAGAAAATGCACCGAAGTTCCAAGGCAGTGTGTCACTACCTGATGTAAGTGCGGTAAATACCAGCAATAGTTAGCCTAAGTGTGCACATGAGTTACGATTAAAATGTTTGATTACTTTCATCTATAATAACCTATTGCTAAAACGTTGATGTGCTACTGAAAAAATAATGTGACAAAAAAGGTAATATATAAGCGCAGATTTTGTAAGAACTCTTAAATGGCTGTGAGTGCCAAAGTTTTCTGACACCTCTCATCGAGAATTAAATGCGATACCCGCAGTTTTGCTTTGGTTGCCAACTTAAAGCCATTCAATTTTAATTCGCAAAGAAGCGGCATTAAGGAAGACTATATAGCCCCAATTTTCAGAGATAAAATTGAGATATATAGGAGAAATTTACCTTACAGAAGGAAACGTGGCGCAGCTACAACGCTGTTGTGGTTGTTTTTTTCTTTCGTCTTCTTTGTTTACAGCAAAAAGTCGCAAAACCTGCGAATAAAAAAATAATTTCAGTCTAGCATAAAGTCACAGTTGCTATACAAATCTATTAATCACGAGAAATTGCTGATCCAAGGTATGAGCGGATTTTTAAGACAAGGAAAGCCAAAACTTGATAAATAATGTAACCTTAGAGGCACAAAGATTGTTTCTAAACAGGAAAATTAAAACAGGTGTTCTCTGGTCAAATCCTACTAATTGGTTTTTTAAATTCTTATTAATAAAAGCATAACTCACTCAGAAAAATTAAATAATACGATACAAAAATATCTCATTAATGATTTTCTTAAAACTTCTCTTCTTTTCCCTGTGCTGATGAAAAAAACGAAATGAAATAGTTCAAAATTATAGTACTAGCAACAGGGTAAAACGAAAGCATGAAAAAACGATTTTTATAACTATTGCATTTCATGAATGATAACTCAGAAAAAGATCTCAACTACTCTTTCGTTGCCATGTATTTTTCTTCTCCAGGCTGAAGTAATGGAGTAATAGTTTCCCAGTAAGTTCCAGGGGTCTCAGAAAATCATCAAGCACTTGTATGAATTTTTCGTATGCTATGCATACCCATGAGACAGAATCATCACCCTCGGGTTGACTCCAATCGTTTAGTTGAGAAATAGTCTTTAGCCAGGCACATCTTCATATACTAAATCATGCCTTCAATTTGTTTGGGAACAGCAACGGTTAGCAGTACTATTGCCCACTAGAAACCACAATTCACCTGGAGTTTCTTAAAATGTAATTGAAATTGGACAGAGTAAATTGCTCTGGTTGACGACGAAAAGTTCGAAACTGGTTAATGTGTGAGAGGAAGATTGAGAAGTTTGGGATTATGATTTTCATCAGAAGACGGTATTTAGCGCTGTATGCTCATTTAATACCAATTGCATGTCTGTTAAAGTGCTAGACGTGAAAATGTGAGGAGTTGGTACACAAACTGTTGAATCTTTTCAGGAAGAGTTCCGTTGTGTGTGCGAAGAGAGACGCCTAAAAAAACAATACATTGCAAGAATAAAAATATCGAGTGATTTGCTCTTTTGAGTGAATGAACAAATAAACTTTAATACTCCTTAGACTCCGTGAAAGGATCTCAAATTCTGTGCAACTTGTGTATTTATGTATAATATATATCCTATTGTGTGAGACCGCCAAGTGCGGTGCTAAAAACCCTCCGTCAGGTGCGATACCTACCTACCCACCAGGTCGAGGTTGTGGTGAGGTATTCTGCACAGAGCTTTTTGTGCAGCAAGTGGACGTCTAATATTCTCAAGCAAAGTAAATTTGCATTTTTTTAGCGTTGAACTTGTTGATTCGAGTGTCGCACGAATAAAGCCTGCGTTAATGAGCAAAAGCCACGAATTTCGACGCATCAAAGCGGGTCGAGTTGGCAATGCAAGTTAATAGTTATAAATAATGATTTTTTCCCTTGCTTAGCAAAAATATTTGAAGGGTGTCACTTTCTTTACTAGCCACAATTGTGTCATTTGTAAGACGCAGAATAGGAAATGAAATCGAAGGCAGATGCTGCGTTTATTTCCGGCTTCGTCAATAACTGTTTTGTTCGATGAAATATGATGAAATTAAAAAGCATGGCTTATTCATGTATAAATATATATATATAATTGTAAATACCGCTCAAATTAAGAATGAATCCACAAATACTACTCCAGGAAACTTCCCCAATATGTGAGAGTATTGATTTTCTTGTGTATAATCCTTCATAAAAGTACCCTTTGAGTAATCCGCCTCGTCACATATGAGGTGAGGTTTGCTAACGTAACCATACACAAGTGTTACTGTAAAAATGAATCCGCAAATGGATGTTACTGCGACAGAATTTGAGCAATACATGAAAGGTTCAGAATATTGAGTTATATCTCCTCTTAAAAGAGTCGCTATCCCGCAAGGTAAATAGATTATACCTGGAAGATCACCAATTGAATACGAAATCTCCTTCTAATGTAACTTTTAATTTATAACAATTCAGTCCACTGAATTAAATATGCATTCCATTCATAAAATAGTCATTTCCACAGAGTAAATCAAACTTCGAAATATTATTTTTCATGAAGTCGTTGAATCTTAAGCAGTAATAATGGAAAATATTATTTCTTAGTCTAGTATACAAATTCCCAGTTTTCTGAACGCTTCTTCTGAGCTACCTTTGCGCAAATTCCGTCGTACCCTTAGCATCCATCTCGTCCAAATTTATTCTATGGACCAAAACGAGAAAAGGGACATGTCCATCAGCGTGCCTGCCGTCTCTGGAAAAAATGAAGGCGTTACTTCAAGAGAGAAATCTTATCGCCTCCTCTCCCAGCGTATATCGTGAAACTATGAATTCTTGCAAAAATGATGTTTATTCCATTGACCATGACCCCCCTCATTTCCTTTATGTTCCTATTTCGTAGTTTTCCAGTAGTGTTACACGAATGAAAAAAAGGCAGTAGTGTTACTTCGTTCTGATGTTTATATCTCTTTTTAAAATAATATATTTCTATTTTTTGCCTCCGAGTTCCTTCATTAAGTGCTATAACTTAGATACGAATGCTCATGTTGGCATTGGTTTTCAATAAAAATTCAATAAAATTATTTCACTTGGCTTTTTCTAAACTTCATCTCTCCTTCCTTCCCTTACTACCAATACAGATGAAAACGGCTTTGTGAATTTGTAAACCAAGGCTGAATGATAACGATAATGTCACCGGAAATGATTTTATAAGCTACAGCAAAAGAAAAATCTCTGAACGCGAAATATTTAAGAAATAAATTCTCAAATACCTATTATATTCGATACTTGCATGCGTAAATTATGCACCGTTAGTAGAGAAATCAGAAACTATTTTGCAGAAGCCCTAGAGACCAAGGCATACCGTAATAGCTTAATAATATCATAACGATGAATCACAAACATAGTATAGACATAAAAATGCAAACAAAGTAATGGTTGATTTAAAAAATAAATAGGTAAAAGGGAAATATTTCTCGTTAATGCATGAATTCTTAGCCCATCACATACAAACTAAAAGTTGGTTTATTAAAACTATAATCCCAAATCATTTTACAGATTTCTTGTGCAAACACATGTTTGCTCTATTATAATCTTTGAGAAATAACAAAAGATCTGGCAATGGGGTGACAAAAGAACCTCAACATCCGCTATAGTTTACAAATTAGTATTTATTAATATGAATCTCACTTGGAATGGGGGAACATCATTGCATTGTGCCCAGAGTGAGGATTAAAAATATCCTTTAAAGTATCCTGAAAAAAAGAACTAGGTTTTGCTTAAATTTACAATGATACACCATAATATGCTTAGGTATAGACCTATAATTTTTCAGAAGAGAAAAATTCTTACCCATTTATGTACGTAGACGATAACGTATACTGGGATAAATGGAAGTAGTATATAGAAGTAAATATTTTACGTTCCTGAAAAGTCAGTAAAATAAATATACATCTACATCTATATACTACCACGGAAGCCTCCTCAATAGGTGTGTGGCAGGGGGTGTTAGGACACCAGCCGTTTACTTATAAAAAGGAAACGCTCTAATGAAATTACCCCTAGCATTAATTGAAGTCCCTTATTGTTCGGGGGAAAAACGAATTCCCATACCTATCCGTTCGGCAAAATATCTCTCTCTATTTATCGTTTCTGTCGGACCTGGATATATAGTGGGGTGTTCTCCGTGCCGCTCTGAAAGATATCTATTCTCAATTGTTCAAGCAATCTAAGCCTAGCGCGCAGCCTCCGAGTCTCTAGAGGCTCCCAGCCTAATTCGTTTAACATCAGTGTAACGCTGTCTGTACCCCCATAACAGTTTTTGACGAATCGCGCAGCTTTCCTTTGTATTTTATTAAGTTCCCGGACTAAGTCTTTCAGCACCGGATCCCATATGCTCGCTGCATATTCAAGGTGTGGCCGGACGAGTGCGAAATAGCACCTCTCTTTTACTTTTTCATCCGAAAATCTTCCCACAATACGCTTGACGAATCCTAGCTTCTTCAGAGCTCTGCCACAAATATTTCTTATATGTGCTCCCCACGATAGGTCCGAAGTTATCGTAACTCCTAGATACTTCACTTCATCTGTCGCCTTTATGTTAACACCATCCACAGCATATACATGGGAATAGTTGGACGACCTCCGCAAGAAATGTACCGCCGTGCATTTGCTCGGATTAAGTTCGAGTCCCCACTCTTGGCTCCACACATGAACGATGTTTAAATCCGATGATAGAGCTCCAAAGTCAGAGTGATCACTAATTTCACGATAGATGACAGCGTCGTCAGCAAATAAACGTATTTTACTGCTAATTCGAGAGCATAGATTATTAATGTATATAATGAACAAAAGGGGGCCGATTACGCTTCCATGTGGGACACCTGATGTCACTTTAACTACATCAGAGCTAATTCCATCAAGAACTACTTTTTGCTTACGGTCACTCAGAAAGTCGCGTATCCAGTTTACTACTGTTTCGTTTAGCCCGCATGACTGTAATTTGTATAAAATTTTGTTGTGAGGTACCGTGTCGAAAGCTTTCTTAAAATCTAGAAATAATGCTTTCACTTGTCTTTTCGATTCACCAGATTTGAGAACGTCATGAAGAAAGAGCGCGAGTTGTGTTTCACGTGATCTACCTTTCCGGAAGCCGTGCTGAGAGCCATGGAGGACGTTACGATTGTCCAGGAACGTCATGATATTTCTAACAATGATATGTTTTAGAGTATCTTGCCTGTAATCGACGTTGATGAAATTGGTCGATAGTTCCCTGGGTCGTGTCTGTTTCCATTTTTGAATATCGGTGTAACGTTTGCAATTTTCCAGTCTAATGGTATCTTTCCTTCACACAATGACTTCTTGATATTGGCGCTTTTAATTTAGTGATCGATTCCCGGATTACATTAGACGCATCAAGCGGCGCAAAATTTTAGCCATGGATATATCTTAAACATAATTCTTCTCCAAAGTCGATGTCAACTTAAATCTTCTGCCAATAGTATTTCATCCTTTAAATTATTGCTCACCAAAATATTTCCTACAAATACTATGCCCAACGTACAACAAGATATCTCACTCAGCATACCTTACACAGTAAAATCCTTTCATTGACACCTTAAAAATTTGTCCAGGTTGCAATGAATGAATATTTCCACAAGATATTAAAAATATTAGTGGTTGAGAATAGCTAAATATTTGTTCATTCCTTAGTCAATAGTCAATCCAATTATTCCTTCGCAAACTCATCAATTTTTCGTTAACCCACTCAGTAAAGTATTTCTTTTACAAGGAGTTAATTGTCAAATCCCATGATCTTATATCACTTTAAAGTACTGGGAAGTACATTAATATGAGCCTTTTCTTCGAATTGATGAATTATTGCACTACCAGATAGAATTGAAAAGGTAAAAACCACATCAATTAATAAACTCCAAGAATTAATAATTTTATTCCAAGCTAAGAAAATATACCAAGCAGAATGGTTCTCAATATCTTTCCTCTTAGAAATGAAAACTTTTTTTAAACTTCCAAACCATTTTTTTTATTTTTCAAGGCTCAATCTTGGCTTAGACCTGAGTTACAATTTATATTCTATTTCCTTTCAACTAAGCTATTCGACTGCGGGTAATGCTTTCATAGAGCTAATAAAGTTGTATGTATAATTTTGGTATATATGTATTGTATATGCATGGGAATAGATAAGAACAAGAAGTTTTAGAAAAGACAGAAATTGGTAAAAAAAAAGCTAAAATGTACTCAAAGTCACCATTAGAAAAACTGTTTTCTCAGTTTCAAACTACACAAATGTAGGTATACGGAAAGGACATCAGGCAAAAAATCAATGACCTCATCAAATACAAACAGTAATGGGTGCAAAAATCAATAATGTATGAGGTCAAAGGCTTACGCCTTTTAAGATGTATTCCCTCATGCCTACATACCAATTAATAGAATCGCCTTCCATGTGAAACATTGAATTAGCAAATAAGGTACTTTTGTGGTAAAATTGAGGAACGCGAGATATGGCAGTCAACGACATGCCATCACGGGAACTGGTAAGGAAATCATTCCTGTGTTGGTATGCAAGCATTTGGTTCAGAAAAAATTCCAAAGATCAGGTAGCAAGAGAGAAAGGTACCAAATATCCTTGTTTCAATAAAAATGTTAAAATGGAATCAAAAGAGAAGGCTTGACCAAGTATTCAATTCCATTCCTGTGAATTAAAATAATTAATTTAATTAAATTGAACTATGAACTTAAAGTAAAAATGTAAAATAAAATTAAGTTAACTGACCATAAACCATGGTATGACTTATGCACTTACATGGATACATCACGTGACTTGTGTTCGGGATTCAAACGAGGCAATTATTTTCTGAAACTATAGAGAGAATGCGGGAAAAATGTCACGGCTTTCTTCCACATAGGTCGGGGTTCGAGAGAAAAAAGTTATTTTAAGAATCTTCCTCCGCATTAATTTTTTAATCCATTAATCCTTTAAATGGACACACGCGGTAGAAATCCCGCAAACCCATCACAAGTTAATCACCGCGAAAGCCTGACCAAGAAAATTAATCCTTTAAAGTTCACGTCTCTCTCAAGAGAGCTCGTAGCCCAGTGGGTTGAGGCACTGAGCCGGGTATACTCATACGGTGGCAGGGGTTCGATCCCTGGATGCGGCATTATTTCCGAATATTTTACGGAATTACTGTAAATTGCACACTCCCATACATTTACGGCAGTAGCAACAAATGTATTTAATTTTCAGCGTATTTTCAATCAATCCCCTTGGGAGACTTTCGAAGCTAGTTTAGGGATTCTTGTTTAGCCGAAAAAGAGGCCTCACATGCTGACAGACCTAATATGTTTAGATTTTGAAAATACAAGGATAGTTCCGTGATTAGGATTGCCTTCGATTGGTCGTGGGTCTTTCTCAAGGCCGTAAGCAATGAACGAATTATTACTTTTTAATTAGCAACGATTTACTCACTTAAAATTTCCCAGGAGCCGCGCTCGAGTAATGACATTGGTCATCCGAAAGTATGCAATTCCACGCCATGAATGAAAAGTTAAATTCCTTCAATTGAAATAAAGATGAGGTGGGAAAAGTAGTAGTGTTATCATTACGTGATATGTTTTTGTGCTGGAATATCTTCCTTAAAGGATTTATGCGGAGGAAGATTCTTTAATGACGTTTTTCTCTCGAACCCCGGCCTATGTGGAAGAAAGCCGTGACACTTTTCCCGCATTCTCTCTATAGCTTCAGAAAATAATTGCCTCGTTTGGATCCCGAACATAAGTCACGCGATGTCTCCTTGTTAGTGTAAATGCCATTCTCGCTCAGGTGGGCACATTTTAGGATGGCCTCATGCATATTCCCGTCACATTTGTTTTGACCATTTTATTTGAGTTGAAAATATAAGCATTCAATTTTCTGCGGCCCATTACTTTTTAATGTATGCACTCATTGGCGTGAATAACTAAAAATATCTATTAGAGATGATATATCGGTTTACGTGGGTTTACTGTCGGTAGCAGAAACGGCATGTATCCAAATAAGATATGGAATCTTCTGAAACTGGTGCAATCTGAAGTTTTCACGTAATCGTAGCCTGGTGCCTAATCTCAGTCTCCACTGGCTCCTTTCATGATACGATATGTTCGCTTGCATCAGTTTTTAACGAAGTGTTACGCTTTCCTACGCATTTTACTTATTTCGCTGGTCAAATCTTTTCGTGCAGGGCCCCCACTGCTTACGGTTGTCTCGAGGTGCGGCATAAGTAACATATCCCTCTCAACTTTTATTTCTAGCACCTTCGCAGTATTCGCTTGATTAAACGTATTTCGAATGCGTTATGCCTGAATTTATGGTTAGTACCGGGTGCTTGAATTTGTTTATGTCTACTCAATGTACCGAATTGCTTTGATGATACATCTTTCGTAAAAATTGTACCAAAGTGTAAAAACTGAGATTAAGTTCATGACCCCTCTGACCATCGGAGTGTTGACGTTGTAAAGTTCCTATGAGGGAACCTCAACATCACTTTAGTAGTAATTTCTCGGTAGATAACCGCATCGTCAGCATACCTAGAGTCTAATTTTGCTGCTAACTCTGGAGTGAAAATATTTCAAGCAAATCATGAAATAAATTGGGCAGATCACGCTTCCATGTGGGACGTTGGATACCATTCTGACCGTGTTCGAACTTTTTCCATCGATCACTACTCTTTGTTTGCATTCATATAAAGAGTAAATATTTAAGGTACTCCAAATCAGTTATTACGTTCAGCACTCCGTTCTCGTCATAGAAATCACCAAAATAACCATCGAAACCCTAGAAATTAATTTATATTTTTCAATTACGACTCATTAGATGTATAGTTTAGGTGTTGTTAGCCAATATTTTCAGATCGTTCTAACTAGTCTGATTTGTGAATGCAAATGAACTTATGCACGAAGATATTACGGGAATATCACAACATACCACAGAATATCATATTATCTATTATATCGACGTCGTTCCCAATAACAGTCGCCGTAATTCACAAGTTTCCGATCGTCTTCCTGATAACGGCAATTCGGGTTCGGGTAGGAAAACTAGATGAGGACGTTACGTCCACACATCTTTCACTTATCGAGATGTACTCTCCGACGAGATATATAGAGAGGTGGCACGCGATGGGAGTCGTCCTTTCGGAAATGTAAAATAAAATTAATAAAAAATAAACAAGTAAACAATACTGGGCCTCTCGCTCCGCCATTTGCTCAAATTCCCGTCCATTTTTCCCCTCGGGCTCCGCGCATTTTGAAGATGTGTTTTCTCCGAATGCAATCCTTTTTATGGACTTTTGGAAGGATGCATTGGACGAAGCATGTGCATTTCGAGAGCATCCCATTTCTTTTTTCAACGTCGAGCAGAGTAGGAAGGGAGGAAGAAGAAGAAGGAAAAAATATATTTTGAAAAGTAATAAAAAAAGGCTAAAGCGCTGTCGCTTGACGCGCATGAAAGGACACTCAACGTTTTCAAGAGAGAGAGAGAGGGCAGAGCAAAGAGATGAACACACTTCTCTACATCGTACATTGAGGGAAGGGATTAAAAATGTGTTTAAAATGTTTAGAAATTTTTTTTTCAGAAACAGTGAAAACGGCCGTTTTGGTCAGCGCTTTTAACCGCTTTGTACAGTCAAGGAGGGAGAGAGGCATCGGACAGTTTTTTTCCACTTCCTACCCCACCATCTTTCCCACCCAACTCTTCAAAAGCTTTTCTTCCCTCACCAGCCATCATGTTTTCGTGGGTCCAACATTTTCCCGGTCGTCTCCCCAACTCTTTCTCCAAACTCCTTTTGTTTCCAATAATTTTTACGAGTTTTTTTTAAGTTATCCATCCAAGTTACGTACGTACACTCTCAGATTCATCGTCCTCCTCCATCTCTAATACCTCTCGCGCATTACTACATTCCAAGTGGAGTGCTTGCTTTTTGACGCGCCGGCAGAAAGATACCTCTCTTTACCCAGTCCCACCATAGAGAAAGAGGAAACCCGTTCACACTCTCTCTCTCTCTTTCTCTACGGTAGCCCTGGTTGGAAGGAGCGTCCGTGATGATACACACAGAAAATAATAATAATAACAAAAAAATACGGGCGGAAGAATACACGAGTGCATCAAAAAGGGACGCGAATATACGGAAGCATGTAGAATACAACACACACACACACACAAACATACAAAAAGTTTCAAGAGTTGAGAGCATTTGCTTTTTTCATGAGTGTATGTACGTGTTTGTGTGTGCGCGCATAAATAAACAGACGGACCTACCCTCTACAGGTGACAAAAGCGAAAGAGGGAAAATAATCACGAAGCACGACGTGGGGCGAGATTCATCATCCATTTGCTCGGGAGGAGATGATGATGATGATGATGATGACGTTGATGAGGACCGCTCTCCCTCTTGGACCGCGGCAAAAAAGGGGGGTGGGGGTATAAAGGAATGGGGTGGGGAATTAGGGTGGGGAAATGGGGGTGGATTTCGCGGGGGTGGAGAACCGACCGACCCCCTCCCTTCCTACCCTCATATCTTTTCACCCTCCCTCCTACCCCCCTGCTTCGCTTCCCTGGAGAGAGCGGGAAAGAGCTCGAAATCAAACCACTCGACTTGAAATGAGCCCGCGCTTCACTGCCCAAGAGGTGGTGCTCATCCCGTCACTCTTATCTTTTTTTATTTTATTCGAATTTTAATTACAATTAGCGAAGGGGGAGTAATGCGACAATAATTGGTGCTGCGGCCGTCCACTAAGGCTCAGGGACGAGATACCTATCTCGCTCGTTTATCGCACTGCCGTCGTGTTTCCGAAAATTTCCGTCGTAATATATGAACTGGCTGTTTTGCGTGTCATTCGCTAGGTCTGGTCTAGAAAGATCGGTTTCGTCCAACCTTAAAGGCTCACGGGCCTTGAGGATTGCAATATAAAATTCATACTGACCCATTTTAGTTTACAAATCTGGAATCTACGTCTGAACCAATCGTATTTCCCTAAGCGTTCTGTCATGCAACGTTGTACCAATTATCCAATTACTAATTCCCTTCTTTGCAAATCAAATCAATCAATAAAATCAAAATCTAAGAAAGCAAAAATTGCAGGATACAAAAGTATACTCCTTCTAACATTACATTATTGTACGGTAGCGAAACTCGGGTATACCAGGATGAGCAAAGGGGTAGGCCAAATACCGTTTGTTGGGTGCACCTGAGAAGGGTTTGCGGCAAAAGTAGAAGTAACATGGTTTTGAATGAGGGGGAATGAAAGGATTTTGAATGGATGCTCAGGTAATGCGTGTGTGTGAAAGGAGTGTCCTTCGTTGGTTTGGCCATTCCGAGAGAATCCATGACCAGAGAACCGGTGCATCCATTCCAGATAGTTTCAATACCGACTCATTCCTTGCCCTATCCTTCTTAATTTTACCACAAACACATAAATGATACCCACTGCATTTAGCCTACTTCCGCACTTATGTTTATCCTGGCATACCAAAATGTCAGTGTACTCCTCTCTTTATTGTATGGAATTGAAGTTTGGGTATGCTTGAATAAACATAAGGGTTGGAAAATGCAATGGGTATGAGCAAGCTGAGAAGTGTTTGTGACAAAAATAAGTGGGATACAGTTAGCAATGAGTGGGTGATGAAACTATTTGGTTTGGATGATCCAGCAATGGATATAGTATAAAGGAGTGTGCATCGTTGATTTGACAATGTTGAGAGAAAGGATGAAAGTCGAATAACGAAACAGATACCTACATGAGATTGGAGTGAATGGTGTGAGAGAAAGAGATATACCAAGAAAGCCATGGGTGAATGTAGAGGAAGGCACTATTCAGAGACGGAATGTTAAGAGTCTTTAGAACAAGAGGGCGTGTATGAAGCAATGAATGAGCGTAACTGAAGTAACATCGGTATGCAAGGATAGGGCCGCTTGGAGTAAATTCTGATAGCGGATTTAGCATTACAGGCTTATCTCTGAGAGATGTACTGTACCTTCCCAAAAAGGGTACGGGTATATGAAAATTTCCCTTTGCCTGTGCCCAAATTTTCAAAATCCTATCCATTTGCAACAGAGTCGATTTTAAGATTCAGAATTTCGGATTCGGAAAATTACATGACATTCCCCCTGATTGGGATCAGAAGGTCCTTCGATCAGCCCAAGGGAAGAGAAATTCACATGATCGCATGATTGAAGCAGATTAGAGTTATATTGCTCCAACTGTTGAAGTTATACACAACATATAAGGATGAAGAGTTCTCGGATTTCCCACTGGGTGATGGAGCTGATCTGCACCGACACGTCGCGACGTTTCGAAAACGTAGTCTGCCATTGCCTTCAGGGTGAATAGCGATCAACTAAGCCAACGCCGAACTTGAGTGCTACATAAAAGACTGCTATGAATGCAATTGAAAAGAGGCTGTGCAAATCAGGAGAAAGAAGAAAAACTGCAACCGAGACAAAGGTTTTCAGCTAAGCAGCGCGTGAATAAAAGCCCTGAAACAATTAGAAAAGGAGCGAGTAAATGTTGACCAATGAATTCCAACTTAAACCCACGGAGAAAATAGGTGCACATCAGTTTCTGGCTCAATCGTTATTCACTCTGATTACAAAGCACTCGCCGAAAAAACCTCAATATTTAAGCTGAAACTTTATCCTAAGACGAGCACCACTTCCATTTCCGAAAAGAAATTCGAACCTGCGATGCTTGAGTTTTCACTTAGCGTTGCAAAACTGGCTTCTATGGCTGGTCCGCTCGTGTTCAAAAGTACAATGTCTTTAGCGCAGCTATAAAATAAAATTATAGGAAACTAGACACCATTATACACTTGGTCAAAGCACGATTCCACATTTCCTTCAAAGTGACATTTAAAAATAAACTACGACGAAAAAATCTTTGATTTATTTCGAATACTGGATCGAGGGTCAATGATTCCTGTTTATTCAATCTTTAATATTTACAGCCCTAATACAGCCCAACAATACCATATGGTGGAAATTACCTGGGCCAGGTACAAAATGATACGGCACAATTGGAATGCGCCGAGTTGTTATTATATTATTATTACCCGCCTATTAGGTATCATCGATAAATCAAAAAATACTGCTGCAACTATGAAGAAAGTAACCTTTGATAAAACCGCAGGGGGGGGGGGGGGAATTTAATGTCACATGGGTGATGAGCGATGCTTTTATGTTTTTTCTATACCCGACCAAGATTAAAAATCATCTTGAGACCTAATATCGAATATGGTGACGTGATTAGAGTGATATTAGGACTACCTAGTCCTCTCTAACATACAACTCAATAAACGAACACACAAAGCCATATGCCTTGGGAGTTGATAATCCTACCCACGCGGGATTCAAACCTGCGACCGTTAGATTGACAGGCAAGGATTCAACTCCACCGCCACAGGCGCGGGCATATGCAGCCATTGGTTGGGATACTTTCGGGTAACATTGATTAAAGAGTTGAATCAATTAATTTAACAAAGCTAACAGGTTCCTAAGAAACCGGTGATAAAAATTCTACCAAATAAAAATGAAACATGAAATACTTAGTAACAAAGATTAGCAATTCTGATAATATTCATAGGTTGACGACAGTTTCGCCGAGATTCCACCAGGCGTCTTCAGGTCGAAGTGCCGATATATATCGGCGAGACATGCAGGTCCATGATGACCCGCCTGCAGGAACACAAGAGGGAAACACAGAATAAGAAATCAGCCTATCAGCAGTCGCCGAGCATGCCTGGAGCGAACCCGGACACGACAAAATTGGACGAAGCCGAAATCATCGCCAAGGAAAGAAGATATTATCCTAGGTGGATAAGGAAGTCAATAGAGATCACCAAAACGCCAAGAAACTTCAACCGGGAAGACGGATACCATCTGACTAACGCTTGGAAGAGAGTGTTCCAGAAACTGGCCAATCACAGCGCAGCAGCGAGAGAACGAGGGCTATATAAACGCAGCCAAAATGCCGATATCGTCACTTCGACCTGAAGACGCCTGGTGGAATCCCGGCGAAACTGTCGTCAACCTATGACTACCAACGCGGCGCAAACCCGAAAAGTGGAGAGATCCACGAATCCAGAACGCCACGGAAAACTACAATCCAAAATTCTGATAATAGACTGATTTTTTTACTAATCTATTCTGATCGGTTGATCAGACTTAAGTGGATAAAATCAAGAGCTGGGATGTTAATCAGGGATAAAAAGATGATTTTTCCTCGCATTGTTGGTGACATACTACAAAAATTAACAGGCAATAGCATCGGAGCGCATATCACTCTTTCTCATATTTTTTTCTCTCCTCCATGGCTGGTTAACTATTCCCTCAACCACACTTCTTAATGACGCTTTGCAGGGATAATGTATGAAGTACATACCTTGTACACACCTGTGACCCTCAAAATTGAGAGTGAGAGAAACCAAACCATGATTTTGTTGCTGTGATACGGTTAAGATAATGCTCCATCAAATCTAACTACAAGTAAACATAAATGTCCACTTATTCCATTATTTGGATTTTTTAAATAAAATGAAAACGAGTATTCAAGTTTCTTTGCTCTTTGGGGTTTTGCCAACCGCCAACGCTCAGAATAATTGCTTTTTCTGAATGTTTGAAATTAAAATAAAATGAAACTTCAACTTAATTCCCGAGGGGAGAAAATAATTTCGCATTAATCCATTGGGTATAAAATGTGGCATTTCACGAGTTCCTTCGAGGTGTTCTTCAAGATGAATACTACTTCTTCATCAAAACCCAGTACCACTGAAATAATAATAAATTGTGATTTTCGCCAATTATTACTTTAATTCAACCGGTTTCATCGCTAAGGTGACAATATCAAGTTTTTAAATTCAGAAAGGTGTTCATCGCTGAATTACTTATTTGAAAATAACAGCTAAGAGATGAACTACCTGATTATTACATGAAATAAGACAAATGTTTTTTCAGGAACAAGTTTTTCCGGAATCAAGTTAGAAAGAATCCCAGCAGAGCCATTCTAGGAGTCTCAGGAGCGTGTATGAAGCAATACATGGATCTCAGAGACGACAAAGAAACACGAAAGAACAGTACAGTAGACATTTAACCATCAAAAAGTAATCGATAAGGAACAAAGTGTTAAGCCGCCCTGGGCTACGTATTTTAACTAAGTCTACCTAAAAAGGAATAAAGGAGTGATTTTAAAAGTACGAATGCATTTACGAATTAGCAATTCTTAACAAGAATTTAGTTTCCTATCAGTCTCCCAAGCGCTTCATCGAAAAAAATTTCCAAAAAGTAAAAACATGGGTAAGATACAATTTATCCACGCTCATTTCCACCTTAGTAAGAGAATTAACTCTGAAATATTACATTGCAACCGAAAATGTCTTTCAGCGCCTCGCAATTATATAATTTCAGAAAATGCTCCAATCTCCTCGAATTTGAAAATAGAAATGACCGTTGATTAGTAACTAGCGGCATTTATGGAAAGATGGGATCTACCCTGAGGATTGATCACGTCCCGCAGAAGAAACCTTGGTATCATCTCCGTGAGTGATACGACGTGACGCATGCGCGAACTGGAGAATATCAAAACCTCCCTGGTAACGACTGCGAGAGCGGATAACATGAAGAATAGAGGATGAGAGACAAAGGTAAAAAGAGATGTTGGCATCGCGCTGGCCTGGCAACCCTAATGTCTCGAGTTCGAATTCCGCCTAGCACATATTTTTTGTGCGTCAGTCCTTGGACTAAAGACTACTTTTGGATGGAGAGTTAATGCATTAGCAGTTGCAGCACCTAAAAACTCAAGCCTACGACTACTCTAAAGCATCCATTGAATACTATGATCGCTGCTGAAGGCTGAAGATGAAAAATTTCCAAATCACTTCGAAATGCTCGAATGATATGGTACGCAGTCACGTGCACGGGTGCCAAAATATTTAGAAAAGAGGTAAAATTCACCATGAAAAAATAATTTGACTAGACCGAAATTCGAACCCTAGTCTCTCTATTGCCGGTCAAATGTGTTCAGCCAGTTTTAAAACTTATATATGGAGCATCTAGCTCGTTTGAACGCCCGCTAAAATTCGCCTTGAACTAGGATTGAACTATACGGTGTAACTGAATAACAAACCTGATCGGCGACAGGGAGATTCGAATTCGAATCTCGGTCCAGTCAAATGACTTTAAACGGTGAATTCCATCCCTTTAGAATATAAGTGAAAATTAATCCTACTTTACCTCCGTGACTTAGACCCTGGGATATTACCTTATCAGATTTCTCAATAATCCAAGACTATTAGTCCTCAACTACATTTATGAATGAATAGGATCGACCCTAAAGAATTCACTACCAACGACAAAAACTGTTTTCCCCGTGAATTTCACTGATATGTCAATAAATTGAGAGCTGATGACGGGGACTTTGGGTGAGGATTTAAGAAGAGGCTGGTGAAGAGCTTGATATGAAGTGTAGCGTTATATGGAGCAGAAACGTGAACTCTGAGAAAGGAGAGAGAGCAGGCGTTCGAGATGTGGGTGTGGGAGAAGATGGAGAAACTGCGATGGGCGCAAAGGAAGGCAAACGAGGAAGTGCTTGACATAGTTCGTGAGGAGAGGAAAATTCTGGATCAGATCAGGAGGAGGCGGGGTAGGTGGCAGGAAATGGTAATGAGGGGCGATGAGTTGGCTAAGGTCGTGATAGAGGGGAGGCTGTTGGGGAAGTGGGGAAGGGGAGGAAAGAGAATAGGTTTTATGGACGGGTTGAAGACGGGTAGGGCGTACGCAGAGATTAAGATTACACACGCGTGTAAATATATGGAGGATTTTCTCTGACTTTCAATAAAACCTACCTTTAACTGGTAGATTACTTTAATGAAATGTTGTCATGCCTTACGACTAGTAGGCAGTGTGTGTAAATTAAGTGTTTGAGGACGCGCCATCCGCCTATGCGCCCCTCTGGTAATTATAAGGGAGCGCTCGTAATAAGTCTCGCCTAAAAGCAAGCATCTTAAGTGACTGGGAGGGGAAGGAATCTTCAAATGTTAAAAGGGTTATCAATATATATATATATATATATATATATCCCCAGCACTCAAAGAAACATTTAGCTTTTAACTAAATGGGTGGATGCACTTTAAGTGGGAGTCTCCAGATATGGAGATGCGAGATGAATCCCCTCATCCATCCCCTCCCCCTCACGACAGATTTACCCTGTTTCTCCTTCAGGAAAATCCTAAATAAGCTTCCGAAATAACACAAATTTCGGGAGAGTCCACCGCTCGCTTGCCGGAGGCTATGCATCTCCGGACATTGTACCAGTCATTCTAGATACAATAAAGTATCTTCCCACTAGCATATCACTTGGTTTTTAACTCTTTGGTTGGTTAATATCCCTGCAGAGAGAGCCGATGCAGCCATTCGAATCGAGCTTCTCCGTTTTCTGCGTGTGTACCAAAAAATACCGAGGAGGACACAACAATGTAATACGACCAAATTCGCAAATATCATGGCGTAAATAATGAAGAATAAGATGAACACGTATGATTAGAAGAAGAGCGGGAAAGAACGTGATAGACGAAGGAGGAATTGGAGAGTAAACGGAAAAGAGAAATTAGAAGGGGAATTGGAGATTTGAATGAACGACAAGAGGCTAGCGGCGTTTCGTTGGCGGAAGAAAAGGGGGACGCACTCAGTGGTGTATGGATGGAGAGAAATGGCTAAACTGCGAAGGGGGAAGGCGCGCACCGCCGGGAGAAGGGGGCGTGAAGAGTAGGACATTAATAATGACACCCTCTGGTGTGCAGGGGTGGAATGAGGGCGCCTGACATTGACCAAAAGGGTGAGACGAGTGGAATGAAAGAGAGAGAGAGAGCTAGTGGCAGCGCGGTTTGAGATTCTGAAGGATAACCAGGGGGGGGGGAGAAGCAAGAGGGGGAAGGGGACAAGAAATATAAAAAAATACATAAAAAGGGTGAGATCGTGCAAAACGCGGGGGTGCAAAAAAAAATGGGGGTGGGGATTCGAGAGGCTGGGCTGTAAACGCGAAGGGAGGGTTTTTTTGGGGTTATTACGGGAAAGCCTTTAAAATTACGCGATTTTTCGTCCTTTTAAAAACACAGCGACGGGGACTAATGGCGTTCGAGTGGTTGAGGTACATACGTACGACAGGAGGGGGGGGGACGGCGCTTGAGCTTTTTGCATGTCGAGGGAAATATGCAGTGTTTGGAAAGGGGGCGGAGAAAGAGGAAGGGAAGAATCACACGGGATGTAAGGATCTCTCTCTCAGAGATGCCGAATTCGGCGATTTTTTTCACCGGGAAAGGGTTTATTTAATGTATGTGTGCGGAAGTATACTGGGAACACAACAGAAAACTGCAAAAGAGGAAGGGGAATACTAATTGGGCACATTCTTAGTCACAATATATCACTGAATACCGTAATAGAATGAATCATAGCAGGGCAGAGAATAATAAACATTGGCTTCGTGCCAATTCGGTAGTGGAATACGTAAGCACAAGATATTATGAGAGAGTAAAAAGACTGTTTGGAAACATGAGAGCTACAAAGTATGCTAGCATTACTGAAGCACTGATAATCGGTGAAAAGCATATTTTCATACGAATGTACTCGAAGTAAACGTGCATTCATGCATACATGCCCATCACGCCGTTCCCTTCTGAGTAGGGCTGGGCGGTATATGAATCCCAATATCAATATCCAGTACCTTGTAATATTGAAAATGGACTAATATAAAAAACCTGTATTGGAATATTGAATATTGGAAAATATTGGCATTGGCATCGGCAGTTGGGCTGGTGTAAAATTTTACATCATGAATAAGACACTAAATAACAACTTCGTTTGAAATAGCCAAATTTGACATGTGCCTGCAAAATTTATAATGCTCTCGTGCCGAATTCGGTGTTTTAATAAATCTGCAAGTACAGGCGAGGAGGTGGGTTGCACTTAATGTTCACATCTGATTGTTGGTGTATTTTATAAATGCTAGCAAATATTGAAATTGCGTTATGCGCTGGTGTTATGTGCTTCCGATGCAGTATACATGGCGCCATAAATCCCATATTATCCACTAAACACGACCGCATTTTCCGGCTAGCATTTTCGCAAACAATAATTTGAACCAAAATGCAATCGTATCCCCCATATTTCAAAACATTTTACACACGGTAACGCAATTCTGCACCCTGCTGTACCAGATGGAATGGCGACAAGCGATGGCGAGCAACATTTTGCCACTATGTAGACATGAAGTCACAGGCTGTGACCAAGTCGTGGAAATAGTTTAGAGCGGGTAACTGCTATGCGTACGAAATAGATGAATATCGTATTGTATTAGTGACAAGAGTAAAATTATGCATTACTTATTCGACTAGAGTTAATTCATCATCAACATTGTCATTTTAAAGCATTTTAACGGGAAAAATACTCGCTAATCATGCATAATTACTCAGAATTATAAATAATAGCACACTTACAAAATATAAATAATAAATGAATACTCGCAGATTTCTTGGACAAACATTCAGTTTTTACATTTAAAAATATTCGTCTCAATGTAATATTATTTCTCTGTTCACAAAAAAAGAAGGCAGAAATGCGCACAACTTTGCTGCCAGATCGCCAGTAGAATTGCACGTGTTCTAATCCAAACCAGAGCAAGGCAATCGCAAGCGATTCTGTCGCCTGCCAGCAGATTTTGCACGATTTGGTTGCTCACTCGGAGAAATTTACAGCTAGCCACTTCCCACGCCAGCTACGTGTTAAGGGCTTTAGGGGTTATAGACCAGTTTATCTCGCGAACACGTAATGGAATGATGAAAAATGAAATAATGGGGAAACGGAGTTCTGAGCAAGCGTTAGAAACAGATGGCGATGGTGTGGACAATATGGAGTGAGATGGGAGGTACTTCGTATCAACCACTGAGAGCCATTGAGTGGGGAAGGAAATAGGGGGTAGAATTTGAAGGGGGTAGAATGGAGGAATGGGGTGAAGTAACGACATTTAAAGAGACGAAACGGCGCGGCAGCCCTAAGGGGGCATCCGATATTCACCGTTCATCACTACATGTGCCGTTTTCCTTCAAGTGTACACTGCCCGACTGAAAAACATTTTAAAAACCTGATAAGAGAGAAAAATCTCCTTCTTCCGAATGTCTCGAACCTCATTTTTCTTTGAAGTTCATTAATTTGAATAATTATTCGGAACGCATGGAGCGGGCGCGGCTCAGTTAACCCAGGATGAAAAGGCAAAAATGGCATTCTGATACTCGGTTGTCATGACGGTTTATTTACATTGTATTTAGTTTCGTTCGTTTACTTGAATTTAAAGGTTTCTCTTCTCCCCCTTTTTGTTGTTTGTACACCTACGTCTATATCCCTCCAATTCGGATGAAAGGGTTCTTTTTCCGGACCCTACACAAAACGCCCTAAAAAGAGACGAGGGCATTCGGAATAGCTGCGAAAGCAATTTTATTTTCCTTAATGAATTCGGCAATGGCGATTCGGGCAGAAAATTTGGAGCGTCGTTCAAATGGACCCCCACTATGGATGTCTAAATGCTCCATTTTTGAGGACCCGCTTCCAGTTATTTGATTCCGCGGCATGGATAATGAAAATGTGCTTTCAGACATCGGTTAATGACTTGAATTAACGAGCGTTTGGACGCAGCAATTGTATTTCCGTCACAATAGCTAAACTCACTACTTAGCAATTTTTTGCCTACATTTAAAATTAAGAGTAAACGTAAGTATGTATAATACTGCGCTGAATTGTATCACATTTAGCTATTTCCTCCAAAGTAAACCGGTTTCTGCAAGTATGCAAGATCGCTGGAAATTAGCACATTTGCTAAAGTCTAAATATTTCTAAAATCAGTTTATGTTATCACACTATGGAATGATGAAAATGATATATATTCATTACAACAGTTGCAATGCACAAAAAACTATTTAGTGTCTACCTGAAGCTTACGTTCATTTGCTGGGGCCGCAGAAAATGTTTGTTTGCTTAGGTTTCGCAGGAATAATTGATATTAAAGTATTTTAAACTTACAATATTAATCCCTGGTTCATCTTACCAAGACTTGAATACTTAAGGCATGCACGGCTACGTCACAGTACATAATGTGACATAAATTTCCATTAATCCATTAGGCAATGGTCACGACGGCCAGTTTTTCAATGGTTGCACAGCCGCGCCGTCACCTATGTGATCGTTGTATATGCTATGCAGTTTTACAGTGCCCTCTGATAGCACACCATGGCTAGAATTTTATCCCTTCTTGAGGAACAAAAGTGGGCATATAAGTAATTTATAATCATTAACAGCCCAGAATGGCGCGAATTAATGCGCGCATATTATAGGATTAATGGACCTTTCCATATATTTTATATTTCGTCGGATGAATTAAAACTTTGAAGCTATATAAATCAGGATATTATAAGAACTTCTTCTCTTTTATCGACCACAATATTAAAGTAGAATATAATTTTTGGAGTATTGGTCTTTTTCTTTTAAATAATCAATGCTCACATTGACATTAACAACGTTTCGTCATTTGTTATTGAAATCTTTAGGGCTTTCTCCTAAAAAGCGTGAGTCTTTAACAGAATTAAGTAGAGAGAACCAGAATGACATACATTGTATGACATCATGTATGTCATTCTGGTTCTCCCTACATCATTTTGTTCATGACTCACACTTTTTAGGACAAAGCCCGAAAGATTTCAATGACAAATGATGAAACGTTGGTAATGCCAATGTGGGCGTTGATTGTTTAAAAGAAAAAGACCAATACTCCAAAAAGTATATTCTAATAATCAGGATATTGTACAGAGTTACCAGTTACCCTACCTGACATGAGCCCATGTCCAGTAATCGCGAGCTATATCCAGATTTGGGAGAGGGGGGATAGATTGGCCAAAGGATCTACGATGTTGAGGGCTCTATTTCCTAAGATGTTGGGGCCTTTATGTAAAGAATATTTCACCAGTTATGAATCAAGCTTATATTTCCCATTTGGTGTAACCCTTAGACCCCCAACGAGCAAGTTTTCTTCGGCCTTGACTCAACTCTCCGAGGCAACGTGGCAGTATGAATTCCTCTTAAGTCCAAAAATACTATTAAGCAATAATTCTTGAAGAAGAAACATAGCAAGTAGCCACGCGCACAGGCGCCAATAAAAACAGGTGGTGTACCTAATTCTGGCACCGAACTGGCAACTGGTAGATCCTGTTCGAATCCTGGTTAAGCCAAACGAATTTCTTCGTGGGGTATTCCGATAAACTGAGGATCATACACAACCACATCAAGAGTAACACATAAAGGAGTAATCGATCCCTTAGAATTGATAAATGAACTGAATTATTTGATAATTGGCAACACGGTACCGATTTAGAAAATAATAACAGTTATCTGAAAATATTTTAACATGGCGTAAATCTCCACGCTAAAAGAAAGAATTGAGGGTAGTCATAGGTTTTTCAAACACCATGCATTGATTTTTCATGGAGATCATCTACATCTGCATTTAACTTAATGTGACTTCTTTATATTTACCCCTTCCACTTTATAGATATGGAGTTGGAGTGGTTTCTTTCTCAACAAATGTGAGGCAGTGCATTGACTTACTTGAGTTAAGATCGCGCCATAACTCAATACACCAAAAGTTAACCTTGCCTATTAAATGCCGATGTGAGAACTTCTAAGCCAGCATTTGCGGAAATTTATCGGTAGATGACAGCATCGTCTGCAAGCACTCTAATTTTGCTTCTTATTCTGAAGTTAAAGTTATTTATAAAAATTAGGGATAACAGGGGGCCGATCACTCTTCCTTGCAGGATGCAGGTCTTTCATCATCATGTAAAGGCAGCCGCGGAACTCGACGACTTCGCAACGTGGAGACGGGGACTTGATTATTCGGCGTCGTGATTCCAAGAGTGCCCACACCCTTTCCTACCGAGTGGAAAACGAGGCTCGTTTCTTCTCGTGTCGTTCCTGAGGCGGCAAGGAGGAAGGGCGAAGGGGAAGGCGAGGATAAAATAAAATGCAAAAAGGATTTCGCCTTAACCGCCAATGAGTTGGTCGGAAGACTTGGAGCACGCCCTCCTCTTCGCGAACGAAAACGCTGGCGAGGCACATCAAGGGGGAGCGCGGGAACGGAATACCACGAGACCAAGAGTGAACGAGGGGAGACGGAGAGGAAAAGAGGATAATTAGAGGGAGAAATAAGACCCTTCTTGAGCGAAAATTCCACAGAGAAAAAAGAATCGTCCGATTTGATCCATGCTCGAACCCAGATCCCTCGATATCGTGCCCATTCATATAAACCCATATAATGCAACAGAGAGTAATTAAGATACACAATTTTTAATTGAAATAATTTTTACAAAGACCATTTAATAACACATCGAACACAACACAATAAGATACACAACCTTGAGCTCCATCATGATGATGCTCAAGCATCAAGCGCAGTGGTCGGCAAACTCCGGCCTTTAGTCTTGATACAGCCTAGATCCAGTCCAGCCTCCAGTCCGGCCTAACGCCCCCTATTTATTCATTGGATTTATTGGATTCGGCTTAATTGAATAGTTTCTGCCTCTATGAGAGGAGGCGCTGGCATCACAGAAATACTAGATGTTACATGCCTCATCCAGTAGATGGCACTAAAGTACAGCAATGCAATAAAATACCTCGCTCTTTGCAGTTATTTTCATTCCAACATTTGGATAAAAAACCTTTCCTTGGACAGCTTGTTTTTTTCTGGCCTAGTTTTCCTTCTTGGCCCATGAACTAACCAAGTAGTCCGAGAAGTTGGCCGACCCCTGATCGAGCACCACCGTCCACAAGGTTAAAGCCAACCTTTGAATACTAGGGTGTTCACCTCTTGACTATTTTGACAGGCTTAAGCGCACGCATTGACTGCTTCGTGACATTGTTATGTCCGGAAGTCGTAAGCATCTAGTACTTTTAAGGTCTCAAAATTCCACTGGGGATTAGGACGACTAGGTAGCTTCACCAGCTCAAGCACTCGGCGCGATAGCAAGGGATCCCAGAAATAGCAAGGCACCGGTTTCGAGTCCCAGTTACAGAGGGTAATTTTTTCCTCTGCAGAATTTTCGCAGCTTTGTGCATTCGTATACGACTACGTCAATGCACTACCGCGGTAAGGCTAGTTCGCGCCACCCACAAAACTAGAACTTTCGCGGTTCCTGAATTTACATCCAGATCCCTTTTTTATGCTACTACTGGACTACCTAACGTGAGTATTGACCTCTAGAGTCTTAATGAAAAATTATTCATCTACATCTACGAAGTACCGTGCAAGCCACCACTAGGGTTTGTGGCACGGGGTGATTCCACACCAGGCATACAACACTCGTCCCAATTCAAATCGGGACCTCGCACGTTCCCCTGGTCGCTAGGCGCAAACCAAAAAGCAGTCAGGAGAACAGTGCGCAGTCCAACCAGAAACTAGGAGAGTGTTACGTAAATGGATATGCAAACATGCAAAACACTGGTAAAGAGACGACTACTGGTTAATATTACTAATACTATTAATTTATGAATACTACGAGATACTACTCCATGCAGAGAACAAAATAATGCCGGAAATTTCAAGCGGGGTGAAGTGTTAGTAATGATTTTATTTTATTTATTAAATCAAAAATGTCCACATACAGCACTGTAGCCAATTTACGGTGGCCCAATAACATACGTACATAAGAAAACAGATACAATAAAAACAACATAATAACGGGTATCATAACCAAACAGGAAATATCGGAAAGAAACTGAATGAAGAAGTATTGTTAGCTATTTTCAGAAAGATGAGAGAGAGCCAAGTTTGTAAAGATGTTGGAGGATAGAAAAAAGGGATCAATGCTCTCGGGAAGGGAATTAAGAAGGGAGGGGAGGCGGAAAAAAAGTGAGCGTTGAGCGAGCGATAATCTAGGAATTGGTAAATGGAATTATGCTATGCTATTAAACATAAGTGAAAAGTCTACCTAGTGAGAGTGGGAGTTTCATGTGATTAATCTATCGAAACTATTATGATCCCTTATTGTATGTACGTGGAAAAAATTAGTTTAAATATATCGGTTCTGCAGTCTATTTCCTTTATCTTATTCCTGTGATCGCTTCTACCGTAACACGTTGGCTCTAGCAAAATATGTTGAACTTCTGGCACCAAACTGTCTGCTTCGAACTTGCTTAAAAGGTCTAACCTGTATTATTTATTACTTTTTCTCTTTCCTATTATTGTTTCTCTTCATTAATTTTAAAACCATAAATATACTTATTCCTCAATCAATCGGTCATTTGTCCCAAGTTTGGTTAGATAAGCCATGATAGAACTTACCTCGTACTACCGCGTATAACCAACGTGCGTGTGAAATGACAGATCCAGCGGTGGGGGCCGTTCGTTTTCCTGAACCTCCAGAGGCTTCTTACTCAACTAAAGAGAGGTAAACTCGCCGATTTTTAATTTCGTTAGACCAATTATAAGGAATAGATAAACTGATGGGGAAAAATTATCTCCTGCCAAAGGGACTTCGCCATATTGTTCGAAACTTCGCAGTATTCCGCACAAATTTCAAACAAAACAGTCCTAGAAGATCATTGGTGTCTCATGGGGTCATCATTTAACGACATCCAAGGAGAAGATAAGGTCATTTATCCCTACCCTTCGACACAAAAGAGGTAGGAAACAGTCCCATCCGTTTTCAAAATCCCTCCATCCATTTCCTTTTTTCACAAATGTAAGTTTTGAGCCTTCCCCGCCGAATGCTTATAATGTAGAGCTCTCGGGTTTCTAACCGGGCGATGTTGGTGAGTTGCACCGACGTAACAAAGGCGTAGTTCGCCATCATCCACAGGTTGGCGTAGCTTATTCACCCTGAGGACGATGGGAGACTACGCTTTCGACACGTGGGTGCAACTCACCAACATTACCTGGTTGGAATCCCTTAAGAGTTCTACATTTTTTCACGAACTTTCCGCTGCAGCTGCTAATCCGCACTACATCCTACTACTAATCCGCTAAGGTATTTAACTACAATATATAAAAAGTGAACAGAATCAAAGGGGAACGTGTTTTGAGAAAAACGCGGTTGAAGTTTTCAAAAGAAACATGTATGCACTAAATTTCAAAAGTTGTAATTATTAACATCATATTATTATGCGCCATTTTTTTCTCTTTCAAACGAACATTTGTTCTAGGACATAAGTGCCATTTGTCCGGAGATATCGAAGAGAAATAAATCAAACACAAATTAACGAGAAGCTTAAATTCTCATACTCCCGCAACTAGGCAAGGGATGCATATTTTTTTTAAACAATTGGGCACGGCCATCAGTATAGTAAAACGAAATACGTCCTTCAAATTAGGTTGAAATCGGAAATGTCCGAGGGCAAGTCGTTTGAATCGACGAGGAATGACTCTACGAGAAGGATTCATCTGATCAAAGCGTAGGCGGAAACCATTCTAACAACTAGCGTTATGGTCACAACAAAACCGGGAAATTATGGATTACGATTCTAACTTCTCAACTGATAGGGAAGAAAGTTTTCAATAGAATCTGGCGGACAAAACCTTCGCCGAGCATTTAAAATTATAGACGGCTTTTTATACTAGGGGCTAATTTGGGATCAGACTGATGTGATCGCTATAATACCAACTTACGAATCTCAAGGGTCCTGGTTCGAGTCCCGTCAGTGGCTTTAGTGGCGTCAGTATCTTTTAGTGGAATCTCGATTTTTACTTGGGTCCAGCTTGGAGAGTATTTCAAGCGCAGAATTCTATCTGCCAGATGGGGCGTTAAACCGAGGTGTACTTGCCACCTTTCGTTTCAAGTAGGCCGATGCCGACGCTGAGTATTCTCCAACCTTCCCCCATTCTACAAATTATCGATCCCTCACCACCCTATCCACCTGTCCTTGATAGCGCCAATGACATTGGTATACGTTCGCCGGCACAAATAACCAACGTACGAAAGGTAAACTCCGTCAAGGGAAAATTATAAGATAGAAGTTTTAAAAAAAATTAACCTTCTCGACCATTACTTTTCTCGTGAAAGATGGCGCGCGGTTTTCGGGGGAACTCATGTGATATTATTAATAAGGTAATCTACCGGTTCATGTAGGTTTACATGGTAGAGAGTAAACATTTTCTAGATTTCTTATATGCGCAGACACCTATCCCCTGACATTATTTCATTCTTCATCTCGACATACGTACTGCCTCTCTTGATCCCGTCCATAAAAAATTCTCTTTCTTTCCTTTCACCGGTTACCCAACATCCTATCCTCTATCAAGGCCTTTACCATCCCTTCGCCACTCACTACCTGTTCTAACTACCCTGCCTCCTCCTTATCTCCTGCAAACGTTTCCTCTCCTCACCCTCCATACCAAGCACTTACTCATTCGTTTTCCTTTCCAATCACCGAACCTTCTCCATTGAAACAAACTAATGGTTTTTGGAAGATTTTGCTATCTGAAAAGTAGTATCACCAGCTACGGACGGATAAAGTAGATTCAGTATTGTAGCCGAAGTAATATATATCCCAATACGAAGATTCTACAAACAGCTAGCTACAGAAGCTTTAAAGTAAGGAAGTACATCATTGGAATATATGCATGGGGTAATAGCATGCTTTCATAAGGCAATGTAGCTTGGACGGTGACTGCCACCGAGGATTTAAGGCTGGAAGCAATGGAAATGTTAAGTTACTAAATGTTAACTAGTGTTATTATCAAAATATTTAAGGAATTAAAATAAAACTCCAAATACAGCTTAGTTATAAGCTGACGACTTAAAAATGTTGCTCTCGTTAATGTGAGCACCAGTTAAATAATCATTTACAATCTACCAAAGGCAAACTATACAGACGTATCAGTGAATACTTATATTGACAAAAAAATAAGCTCAAAGATTCTCCTCAGCCTTTTAAAAGTTATCTGATCAAAATGTATACCTCATTTATTAGGGAAGTCCAGAAAAGAAGAAAAACTGATCAAAATGTATACCTCATTTATTAGGGAAGTACAGAAAAGAAGAAAAACCAACGGGTGCATAAAATAAAGTAAGTGCATGTCTTAAAACTCACGAAGCATTAAATAATGCTTTATCTGATGACAATAAATTTAGGACTTAAGTCTGAAATGAGACAATCAGAAGAATAAAACCCTTCGGTAATTATAACAGATGATTCATCTATTGCAACACTAATTTTTAAAAATTAAAAAAATCTTCAACTGCGAGTAAAAACTGTTTCAGCGAAAGAACAACCTCGTCATTACGGAGATCTTTTGAATAGTCCTTAAAGTGCAATATTTGGGAATAGGTGTACAGGGTAGTGGATTTTAAGAAAATAGCCCTATTTCCTACAATTCCCATGCGTACTCCAGAGGGGAAAAAGTCGTCCTTTGGGCAATAAGTGCGGTGCTCTGGTGAACATTTCAAGAAACTTGCTACAATTCAGACCATTTCCAAGCAAAGTTTCCCACCGCTTGAAGTTTAATCCTCAATTTAACCTCGGGCTCAGGCTAACTCGGAATGAGCACGCAAGTTATATGGGACTGCAGTCGGTAGGGAAAAACGAAGAAACGCAGCAAGCAAACAAGCCAGCCGAGCACGGAACGGTAAATGCGACGCAGTCACGAGCGTGACGAGGAGGGAAAACAAAAGAAGATCAAATGTTTACGAAATGGGTTCACAGCAGGGTAGTGGGCGGGTAGCGTCAAATGGTGTCTGTCTCTCACTCATTCTCCCTTTAGCAAACATCTCGGGTCTATTCTCTTCCAACCTCCCCCACTCTTTTTATCTCCTTAAGCAACTCTCTTAAGCACACAACCTCGGGGATCCATTGTCTGGCCACCGAGCGGAATAAGAGAATGATATATTGCTGGAGTAATCACATCAGCAATACCCTCAACCGTGCAGCAGCCTTTTTCTCGTGCCCGTGCATATCCTTTTTCCCTCTCTCCCAAAACCTACCCCTGGCATCGCTAATTTCTCCCCTTCCGATCGCTCCGATCAAATTCCCCAACGCGAACCCTAGCTGCCCATTCACGCGCTAACAATAGCACGGAAGGTTCGAAGGCACTTGTTAACTAGTGTACGTCAATTGACAGCTCGACCTGAAAACATTTGCCATTCTTTCTGGCTTGATAGTCCGTTTTTCCGAAAGATTAATCATCTTATTTAGTTGTACTCGATATTCTCAGGCATTACTTTGTGAAAATCCATATTGACAGAATCAATACAAACTTTGTAAATTTTACAATGGATTTCATTCAATACAAACGGTTTCATCACATAGGCAACATCTTCAGATGGACCTGAATACAAATAATTCAAAGGACATGGTGAATAAAATCCATTGTGAAATTTACAAAGTTTATATTGATTCTATCTTACCTAGTGCCACGTACTAATATGTCGACTTAAGCCACTTACACAGGATAAATTTTCAGCCTTTACTTTCTGTAACTGATTCACATGAATCTATTGTCATCCACTGTCCAGCCTGATCTATATCATTTCCTTATATTTACCTTAATTCTGCGTTCCTTAACCAAAACTAGCACTTTCAATTATTCGATAACCCTAATAATACTAGGTTTACTATATTAACTACAACCCAGCTTTTAGCACAAGTTTTAATGTTGCTACATGCTGCGTGTAGCAAAGGCGTCACCCATTGAAAAGACTTAAAGAAAAGCCAATAATTTAATACAATTAAGCCACACTTGAATCGACGAAGCAAAGCTTTCACCAGCTCGCATTTACATCAATTATGTCCTTTTTATTGTCTTACTGTCAAAATAACGTTTTCAGTAAGTCACACGTCTTATCAGTGTCTTCAACCTACACTATTTACCACTTTTTTATAGTCACCGTAGTTCTCCCAATTGATTTTGATTGGGCCATGAAAGCATCCTACGTTAAATTCTTCCGTTTTTTTAATTACAACCAACAATTGGCTCGTAAAAAAGGTTATCCCTCATTTCAGCATGCTTTAAGACTTCTTTTATTACATCTAAAGTTCTAGATGCTCCTCTGACCTCACTGCTGTACTAAAACCTACACTATTGCAATTGCAAATTGCAGTACTAAGCATCTACTTACCTATTAATATATTCCCTGCTCTAGAAATCATTCCATCAAAGTCATCCATCGTAAAAAATACTTAGATCGTAGTCACTTAATCGACAACTGCCTACTCAAAAAGTTTCAATTTACTTCCACACGATTGCCTTATATCCATACCACCCTATACTTTGCATAAACGTATTGGCTAATGTTCTCTCTACGTCCTCACTAAAGGATGCTATCCATAATTTCTCTAATTCAACTCTCCAACAACTTTTAAGCTCGTCTAATTTCCAGGGAGCCCTATAACCTTCACAGTATCTTTGCAGTCCAGCGATAAGGATTCTTTTATGAGGGCAGGCGGTGTTCCACAGAGTTTTGTAGGAGTCGTTTACCCGTAGTCGGTTTCTTACTTCTCCTTCAACATTATAACCATAGTCCTTTCAGAATAATCACTCGTCTACTTGCCATAGTAAATAATCGATCACAATCACGGACAGAGAGAATAAATGAAGGATTTCTAAGGAGTTTAGTAATGGAAGAAGACTAAATGGTAAATAGCAATCAATCATAGGAAATTCGAACCAGCGGAAAATAATCCCAATGTAACATTAAAAGTGAACGTTATAAGAAAAGTTGGAAATGCGTAGAGCAACTACCTACGCGGTAAAATGTACGAACGTAGAATCCTCTGAAAAGCTTAATATGAAGGAGACGTCCAATGCTTGAATAGTCATCTACTGATCAAGATATTTGCGTGCAATTTATCTGTGGAAAATTTTTACTTCAAAGTTCTCGGTATTCTCGATATTTGCGTGCTTGACCGCTGATTAGAAAACGCATATAGAAAACCAAACACAAGATTGCGAAATTGTGTTGGTACCTTTCTGATATTTGACGTTGCCTGCTGCGCGCTCGATAATTGATTTAAAATATTCAGATAAAAAATGCACGGATGAGCGACATTGTCACAGTCTAGTGCTTAAAGGTTGCTCTTTATTTCATGCGTAGGGACTCACAAATAACGGAAGCTCATAGTCAACTAATGCTTTTGCATAACACCTGCACCATTGAGGGCATTCCGCTGAGGAGACCTAATACGGCTGAAACCCCCTTTTTGGTTTGTTTCTTGTACGTCTTTTGCTTGAAACAATGCAGTTATTACAGATTGAAACTTGAAACTACGATTGAAACTAAGGCTTGAAAGCATTGCTGTTATTGGGGATTCAGGACTCCCGAACCCGTAATAACTGCGATGAAAACTAGCTCATCGTTCAGTAATACCTTATTGCGACATCTACTGACGAGACTTGGTTGCCATGATAACGTCTCGTCTGGACGCAGCCACCAGAAAAGCGCTCAGCATATTGGTAACTCCAAAATATCGCAGGTACATTATAACATAACATTACTTAGTAATTGGCTTTGACTGTTAAGTATATAGAATTTTTTTTAAATTTGTTACAGTTGTAACACTTCCCTCCGAGTCCCTGGCAAGCATCAGGTTTCATTGCCGTCATAATGGCCGGAGACTCAATATGGGTTAGGCAGTAATCGCTGCCACGTCCGACGCCCATCGGATGAGTTGCTACGCTGCTGTTGGGTCATGCCTACGCAGTAGACGGAGTGACCCCAGGATGATGGCCTTCTGTATGCAATCAACGAGTGATTCCGCCTGTGCCACGCAGGACAGAATGCACTTCATGTTATTAAGCAGCTAGCCCTTGACTCCACCGAGCACACCTACGATGAGGACCACCAGTTCCACAGAGTGTTAAGGGTACATCTGCCGAAGTTTGAAAAGCAGGTCTTGATATTTCGTCCGTTTTTTCACCTCCTTCGCATCCATGTTAGTTTCAACCGGAGCCGAAAACTCGATCACGAACATGGAGCGTGTGAGGTGGTCGAGAAGAACGATATCAGGCTTGGTCGCCTCCAACTGCCTGGTTGTGGAAAAGGATTAATTCCACCAGATGGTGCATTTATCGTTCTCCACGACGGACTCAATATCTCCAGGGGCATAGGGCAGCACAGGTTTTTCGTCGATGCCATAATAATGTCGAAGGTGATAGTATATCACCCGCAGGGCCGCGTTGTGCCGAGCTTGATACGCTGATCTGGAGTAATAAACTACAGCCGGAGAGAAGGTGACCCAAAGTCTCCGGCTGGGCTCGGCACGCCCTGCATCTCGTTTCCGCGACCTCTGCCTTGAATATAATGCGGCAGTACTCGAGTGTGTTTATGACACCATCCTGGCACGCGAGTACAAAACCCTCTGTCTCTGACTTCAGACCGGCGGAGCGTAGGAAGGCAAACGTCAGCTCCTTCGATAACCCCTGCTTTTCGATGTTTCGATAGAAACAACCATACATGGGCTTATCGGTATGCGCCTTGAGCAAGGCCTTCTGCTCGGCTTATTTTATTTCGAGCTTGAGGGCGTCTGCCTTCAATGAAAAGACGGTAGTGTCATTGTCGCTTCCGTCGGATGACGTGTCGAAGTCGAGACCGGTTTCGTCCGCTGCCCTCTTTGCCGCCTGGAAGAGAAACGCCCCTCCTCCCGCACTCTCGGGCTCTCTCACGAGATTGAGCAGGGGGATCCCTGCTTCTCAGCACTCGGCATGCTGTACCCAAGACAACTCTGTTGTGGAGACACTTCAGACTCAACAGTCCTCTACCACCTACATTGCGAGGGAGATACAATCTGGCGACGGAAGATTTCGGATGAAGACTACTATAGATGGTCATCATCTTCCTCGTTCCCCTATCGAGGTTCTGCAACTCGTTGACGTTCCACTTCATGCATCCGAAGTTATACAGCAGTGTAGGAACCGCGAACATGTTCGTGACAAGAACCTTGTTCTTGCCTGACAGCTCAGAACTCCAGATGTTCCTGAGAGTCTGTCTGTATTTGGCGGTGAGCCTTTCCTTGATTGCTGCAACCTCATGCATTCGGCACTGGGGGACGCCGAGATATTCATAGCTATCATCGTCCTCGAGGTGACGAATGACGCTCCCATCAACAAGTTGCACGTCTTCCTTGATCTCCGAAAATCTTGCTCTCGCCAAGTGGATGGATGCACACTTGTCCAATCCGAACTCCATTCCTATTGCCTCACTGTTGTTTAGTACGGTGTCCAAGGCAGTGTGAAGGTCTTTCGCATTAGAAGCATAAAGCTTCAGGTCATCCATATAGAACAAATGGGTGGCCTTATGCTTCCTGTCACCTGGAACCCCGCACATGGATCCTCTACCTCGTCGCAGTCTAAGGGACAGGGGTAGGAGGGAAAGACAAAACAGTAAGGGGCTCATGCTGTCGCCTTGGAAAACCCCACGGTGGTACGTCACCAACTCTGTGGAAACTGACCGCTTGCCTGAAGTCAGAACAAAGCGCGTTTTCCAGATTGGTAAAAGGCGTTGGATGCAGGACACTACCTCTGGGTGGACTTTCATCAAATTCAGCATGGCGATCAAAATATCATACAAAGTGGTGTCAAAAACCTTCTTGTAGTCCACTCAGGCCAATGTTAGGTTTTGCTTATGCCGGATAGCATCCTGGCATATGCACCTATCAATGAGCACGTTATCATTGCATCCCGCGATTCCACGCTTTGAACCCCTCTGCTCGTACACCTCCTCCCACACAGGCTGGACGTGGTGGAGGATAAGGTCGCTCAAGATCGAGGTGAACGCCTTATATACAGTGTTGAGGCAGATTATAGGGCGGTAGTTCCTTGGATTGGACATGTCTCCCTTCTTAGGTATCAGAACCGTGCGTCCCTCAGTCAGCCAAGGTGGAATAGGATCTCTACCTATCAGAAAGGACGTGAAGATTCTGGCGAGTGGTGAAAGGACGTGAAGATTCTGTTGGTGGGTGGAAGTAAACTTCTTCCACCAGAAGTTATTCACAGCATCCATTCCTGGAGCCGAGAAGTTCTTCTTCCCAGAGAAGGCCTTCTTCACGTCACTTTCTGTGACTGAAAGAGGTCCATCAACATCATGTAGGTGGTGGTCACACAACTCTTTAAAGAGGCCTATTGCCGAAGTGTCTCCGTTGAATGGCTTGGACGTTTCGTAGATATCCTTCCAGAAACGTTCAACCTCTTGGACGGGTGGCGGAGATTCAACGGCAGGCGGAGGTGGTCGAAAGAGACGGGACGGGTGAAGGAGAAAGGTGGAATTTTCCCTCGCGGCCCGACTCCTCTTGAGGAGTTTTAGATGATGAAGTACAGCCTAGGCAGAGAGACATCCACCGAAAGATCTCTCTGCGGGGTAACCACCTGCCCCAGTTGAATGATCTTATCGACGAAATCCTAACGGAAACGTCGGACCTTTGGACGGTAAATTGCGTGGTCTACGCTGCTGCCAAAATTATGGTTCACTCCCAAAAGAACACCTCTTGGGAGTACAAAGCAGCAAAGAGGGTAAAACAGTTGGAGGCCAAGATCACGCAGGTGAGAAGACAGGCGTCGAGAATCCAGTGTGTAATGGAATACATCTTATCTGGGCGAACTTTCACTCCCAAAGTTCGGCGCATAGCGCGCGGTCTCAGATACAACCATCACACACTGAATAAAAGCGTGCTGCTTACCATTAAGCAGCACGCGGCCGATAGAAATTATTATTATTATTATTAAATTAACATTCCTAATTCTGAAGTGTGAAATGCAATTTTTTTATCTCCACGGGGGAACGAATGCGGGCACAAAACACTGTAACGTTTGTTCAATCCATGACAACTCCACTTCATTATGACGGCTACCATATTCGAGTCTGTTCATTAGATTGCGGTCTTCTGAAGCAAAGCACTGAAAAATGTTCCCCCCTACCCCAGAAAACGCTTTCGAAAAATGATAATATTTTAATCACTCAAAAAGTGTCAAAGGAATGAGTAGTTCTGCGAGTGACGGACAATGAGACCATGTACGAAACTGGAACCACGATTGAGAATTGTGATCCGGCACAGTGTCATTCGTAGCGCACACCATGCGAGGCTGAATGAAATTCAGGAAAGCATTCCCTAGTCCAGCGAAATGACTTCGCTTCCAATTGCAAATTTTTTCATTTCTGCACAGAAATACGCTTGAAATGCAATTATTGTAAACAATTCATAAGATGGGCATTGTCCTCGACTTAGAGTAAATCATCTATTTAAGGGCAACGCTGGAACTCGAAACCAGAAGCATTTACTTGAATCCATTTTGAATTAAACGTCCACATTTATGGAGGCTGCGTAACATTGTGCGTCAATTATTTCGATCCAATTTAGCAGCCCGTATTTTGGGGTCCAAAGCTAGTCTTGTCATTTGTAAGCTCTGGCTAAATATGCATTTTAATTGATAATTTTTTTATTTTAAGGCGATAAACGCCGTGAATTACTCTTTTCCCGCAACAGCCATTCGTTTACATTATGCAATCAAATTTTCTCATTAAAAAGGTAATATGAAAATGTTACCAATGCCCATGGCAGCACACTAAACCCCAGAAACAAAAGGAAATACTTGTTTTCCAAGATGCGAATCATGCAAGATTTCATCATTTTAATCCCTTTGAATGCATGTGTTTACGAAGATCAAATAATTATCCATTGTTTAGTCCTTAAAAATATCCCAGAGGTAATCCTTGGATGCTTCCCTCAGTAAATCTTCCCCTTCACTGCTCCTTCTAAAACTTTGACAGAAGGCTGCAGTGTCGCAAAATATATTAAGTAAGATTGCCTCTTATTTTTCTTCTTCTCAAGGTTAAGGGTGAAAAATAAAGGATAATAGCATTGTAGGGTAAATTCAAGAGGGCGTCGGCGATACCTTGATGAGATAGGGATGTTCAGGCTTAGAAGCGGCGTCGGGACGTGATGGATACCCCTTTCTATGTGCAGCCCATGGCAGCGGCTTGCTTCGATCGGATATCGGCCTCCCGCTGCGGAGGATATCACCACTCGTACTCCGCTTCCTCTCCTCGTCTCTCGGGATTTGGGAAAGGTTCCTTATAATTTGTTGTTTCTCACACTATGGATCATCTCCTCATATATTCTCCTCTTCTCTTCCTGATTTCTGATCGAATAGGTCATAATGATATCACGCATCCTCCTCCAGCACCAAATTTCAAAAGCCTCTTCTTCGCCACCTTCTCCAGGGAACTATGTTTCTGAGCTAATGAGCGCATAATAGCGTGTTGCTAACGGTATCATGTTGACACGAAATTCCGGAAACCGCTCGACTGTGATTTCATGGAATATAATGAAAAAGAAAGACAAACGCGTGGTAGATTTGCACGTTCCATGTGAACCGATACTCATCAAAAAAGCAAGTGGAGAACCTCGGAAAATCCGTGGATGAGAATTCAAAGCCCCCGAAAAATCTCAAGTTATGAATGGCTCTATTTGAAATGTTCGTGGCTGTGACGTCAAAATGTCGTCACTGTCGAGACTCGGAAATTCCGAGGCCATACAGAATATACGCCCTGTACTAAAAAAAATTGAAAACACTTTTCGAAATACCTTGACTTGGCAAATGTACATGTTGTTGTGGCAAATAGGGCTGCTTCCGAATTGAAAAAAATCTATTGAATTAATTTTATCTGTACACATTAGGTGCTTAGAAGAAAGCATGAGGAATGAAGAAATCATGGAATAATTGGTATGAAAGAGGGAGAAAATAATACCATCAGTTCATATAAAATAGAAAATACATAAGTAAGATTAAATGCTTTTCAGGCGAGGTATTCCAGTAAATTCTCTCTGACTTCAACGGCCCTGAGGACGGTGGAAAAGTCTTCCATCGAAACGTTGGTGGAGATGAAGAGCATGACCCAGTCGGAAGCCCGAGAGAATTTCACTGGCATAAAATACAGACTTATAAATCTAGGGCAAAAGAAAATATTTTCACTATTTTACAGAATAAGGAGTTAAGATCAGCTGTTCAAACTATGTCATTGGAAATATTTATGATCTGGAGAGGCATAGATTCGTATTTCCAATATCCCTACACGCCATAAAGGACATGAACGATAAGTGCTAAATGTTCGTAGGAATACCTAAATCCTCTCCATGACGCCCAAAATGCCTTTGCCCGAGTGCTGTTACTCCTACCTGCAAGTAGCAGGCATCATGATAGAAATGACCTTAGCCGTCAATGCAGGTATGAATAAATTACTGCCATTACTTTGCATAACTTTGAAATTTATAGTTGGAGGACTCCTTTAGGACATTCCCTACCAAAACTATATTTTCAAGCTTCATAGTTTTTATCCGGAGACAGCATAAGATATTCATTCGCTTTACATTTTCGTAGGTAAAAACTAAACTCTGTATCATTAAATGGTAGAATGGATAAATGAAACGTCTCCTAAGCCTTAAATGGCACATTGCAGTAAACATTTTAATCCAGGATAAATTCAAGCACATAAAAAAGGTTTTTAGACCCTGACAAGAATCACGGGATAATCTCAATCGAGGATTCAAAGAAGTTTCAAGTTAAAAGCATGCTGGCTGGACCCCGCTCACGTTTGGAAAAAGGAAGACATCATTTTGTGTTAACTATGAATAAAATATGATCCAACTCAGGGAGGTGAAAACTGGAAATTAATGGTGAAACGAAGAAAAAAGTGGTAATCCCACCCTCAATGAAAAAAATTGTAAAAAGAATTATACCATATGTATATACATCTATCTCATCCCACACTTTTCAGTTCCATCTCTCAATCCCATCCCCGCTGGACCCAACCTCATCCCTTCATCTATTTTTTTTACGCCCACTTTTTCTTTTTAAAATCTCTCTCTCACAGATCTCCATTAATTCGAACGCAATTTTTTCCGCGGAAGAAAAAAAGATATACCTCCAGCGCCATTTTCCTCCTTCCCCAGAAGCCTATTCCATTCCATTTTCTTCTACTTATAACGTCGACTGATCAGCCTACCATCATCTTTTCTGCTCATCTTACTTTCTCCATCCTTCTCCCTAAGACACCTTAAAACTTCAAACGCACGCATATTCTTTTCCCTGAATGGCAAGTTGCAACTCCAAATTCGTACGCTCAATTAATCTTTTCCTTTCAAATTTTTTTCACGCTTTTGCAAGTATTTCCTACCATTATATACTCCTCCGGCTAAAACTCATTTCATCTAAGATATCTCTTCAGACTCGCTACTCGTCCATCTAGCCTAATATAAGCCCTCCAAGCAAACATAGTTTGGCCTTAATTTTCTATAAATGAACAGCCTCGCTGCCGTTGCTTTACTATGAATCATCCTAATACTAAATCTCCCTCACTAATCCATCAAAGCGCCCTAAAATGACTACAATACCTTGGGAGATTGGCTAAAAGAACATTGGAAAATACTCATATAACCTGTTCGTCTAAATTAATGCCCACTTGTGCCTCACTTCCTACATCTTTGGCGTTAGTTAAATACTGCTGACGACAAGGGACTCTTACTATGGTAAATTTCACCGCTCAGCCATATTGTACATTATGTATGCCTAGGTATGTCGCCTGAGCCATTAAAAATTTCTCATGCAGCGCCAATTCTTCAAGCCTATTTATGGTTTCTGAGGTGAACTCGTACTCCCTCCCCTGAAAAAATTAGTATCATGATTGTATTCAATACTCCTTTCTATCAACGTTCTATAGTTTAATATGTTTTCCTCTCTTTTCTTACCCTAAACTCATCTTCCTAGAGATAACTATTCACCTTATTTTCTGGCTGTGAGTTTATTATTATGAATACGGAACCGCTTGAATCTGAGCATATATAAAAGGATTTCCCTACTTATATTATAAACTATCCGTAAAATCCTCCATTTTACACTTGAGGTGCTTATTTTTATGGAAAACAACCCCAAAAATATTCCCCGATGAAGAATGTCGCAATTTAGCCTGAAAGTAATTAAGCAGTAAGAAGACAGGGAAGTTATATATTCAACTTTCTTTGGATCTGCTATTTTTAATGTAACAAGCTTAAATTAATTAAATTATTTTGGTATGAAATGCTGGAAAAACAACAAGAAGCGTGAAAATAAAACAAGCCCTCTAATTCAAGTAAGTGCATACAAATATTATGGCATCTACAACCGTATAGACTAGGGTATAACATTATATTCTGAGAGCGAACGCTTTTCAACAAGATTCATCATGAGAGTGTCTCAGAAACATCCTAGTGTGGTTGGAGAGAGGGAAGGTGAAAGCTGACGTTTGAATATTGGAAAGAGTTCGATCAATGCCGGTGCAATTTCATAAATGCGGATGTAACACATCGCAACGTCTGCCGACGAGAGACCGTGCGCCTTCCATTGTCAGACGTTTCCATGGCATTCATGGTCCACCACTGTTTCAATCCCGGAATAGTGTTTCTCTGGGTTTTGATTGATTTTTATATTCCTGGTCATAATCCAAGTCGCCGCCTTCATTACATTAAAAGCAAGCAGCGGAGGCAGGATCGATTGAGCAACCGGCGAAGCGAGGGGATTCATGGGAGGCGCCTCGACCGACACACACAGACACAGAAGGGTTATTCTCCTTCGAATAGAAAACGGCTCTCGTGATTACAAAAAACCTTTCAGTCCTACCCTCCCCTCTCATCTCACCCCTTCTCTCTCTTGGCGTACTAACAGCATTTTTGTCGCAGTCAATTTTCTCAAATGAACTTCTGATAAAAAACAAGGGGAGCATTTGACACTTCTTTAATCGACACTCGACTCTCCCGAGACCCGCCTCTGCAAAAATAGTATTCCGACGACGAATCAATTATAGTTATGTGCACCTATTTGGCGCTTTACATTGCAGACAGGAAACTATCTCGCGATAAGAAATTAATTTTTTCGCATTTATTGGTCTCAGAAGTAATTATATGGAATCTCTTCACAATGGTAAAAAAGCTAAAAATATAGACAGCAAATTCCGTTTAAATTTTTCCAGAATAATTAGTAGAGTTTATAGATGACATATTTTCATTATTCTTCATCGTCCATTGTGATGTCTGAATGAGCCCATATTCACACCTAGATAACTGGATTGTGACAAATCATTCCAGAAAAACGAAAAACACAACGCTCTTTTTCAACTTAAGAATAGATGAAACACGAAAATGAGGTTGTTAATGTACGAAATCCATCAATGGCCTCGAGAAAATCTTCTTTTTCGAGCTCATGCAGACATGGAACATCAATTTATGTAAATGTACGTTATAATGTTCCTTAGTGATGCCAGTATTCAAACTTACGTTAATCATACTTCTGAAAGGAAACTGTCATGATGAAAGTACTTCATCTTAACTGTCTACTTTATCAAACTCACCTCCTCCAAATGACATGCCATCAACAAAAACAGTGAATAAAAAGTGCAAGGGCCTGCCGCCACGAAAACGACGGTTCTCTTTCAGTCACCAAAGTCATTGGGCTCGGCTCAATTGCGGAAGGGTGATTTTCCTCTTTGCCTGAGTGCTGTTACTCCTACCTGCAAGTAGCAGGCATCATGATCGAAATGACCTTAGCCGTCAATGCAGGTATGAATAAATTACTGCCATTACTTTGAATAACTTTGAAATTTATAGTTGGAGGACTCCTTTAGGACATTCCCTACCAAAACTATATTTTCAAGCTTCATAGTTTTTATCCGGAGACAGCATAAGATATTCATTCGCTATACATTTTCGTAGGTAAAAACTAAACTCTGTATCATTAAATGGTAGAATGGATAAATGAAACGTCTCCTAGGCCTTAAATAGCACATTGCAGTAAACATTTCAATCCAGAAATAAATTCAAGCACATAAAAAAGGTTTTTAGACCCTGACAAGAATCACGGGATAATCTCAATCGAGGATTCAAAGAAGTTTCAAGTTAAAAGCATGCTGGCTGGACCCCGCTCACGTTTGGAAAAAGGAAGACATCATTTTGTGTTAACTATGAATAAAATATGATCCAACTCAGGGAGGTGAAAACTGGAAATTAATGGTGAAACGAAGAAAAAAGTGGTAATCCCACCCTCAATGAAAAAAATTGTAAAAAGAATTATACCTTATGTATGTATATCTATCTCATCCCACACTTTTCAGTTCCTCTCTCAATCCCATCCCCGCTGGACCCAACCTCAACCCTTCTTCTATTTTTTTACGCCCACTTTTTCTTTTAAAAATCTCTCTCTCACAGATCTCCATTAATTCGAACGCAATTTTTTCCGCGGAAGAAAAAAAGATATACCTCCAGCGCCATTTTCCTCCTTCCCCAGAAGCAACGGACGGCCCTCACTAATGAGTCCCGACCGAACACGGCTCACCTCGACCGCGGAAACAATGGAACAACGATTTGAACACACGTAGAGAGAGAAAAAAAGAGAGAAACGAAACGCGAACGAAAACATAAAAATTCGCGGGGGAGAGAGAGGGAGAGAGGAAGGAAAAAAATTGAAAGGGAGGAATGTGCTCGGCGCGCAAGTCACAGCGCGTCGGGCTCTTAACGACGCGGAGCTACCTTTGTGTGTAAGCTCCACACTTGTCCCTTCCTGCTGATTCCATAATATGGCCACGACTCAAATATAAACCACACCGCCCCCCTCCCCGCGCCCTGCTCCGCCCCTCCAGCCTAAACAATTCCCTCACTAAATCCCTGTCCGACCCACACCCTCCTCCTCCCTTCCCAGAACCTACCACGAAAAAATCCTGCTTTTTGCGATCCCTTACACTACGACCAAACATCACCCTTTACCCTCACCCCCTCACTGTTTATCCTCCATAGTTTTTTTTTAGGTTCGGTGTAAAAACACCTGATTTTTTAAGGGAAAAATACGAGCGTACATGAGTTTTTGTGTGTAAAGAGAGGGGGAAAGGAAAGGGAAACAACTTGGCACCGACCAGTACAAGCTTTTTATCGAGAGACATCTGTCGTCCCTTTTTCGGCAGAATAGGGCTACAATGGCGCTCCCTAACGAACCGCCGAGAAACTAACCCTGCAATAGGGAGTGAGAGGGCTAGAAGGGGGGAGGGGAGGGGTTTGGCTGCAAAGGAGCGGGGGGAGAGAGAATAGTGGACGAGGACAAGAAACTAAGAATAAAGAGGAGGAGGGAGGTATGACCGCACACAAACAGAACAGTCGGTTACTACGATTCGAGACAGACCCAGGGAGCAAAGCATAAAGACATAAGAGAGGAGAGGACGGGGGGCAGGAGGGCGGGAGTCAGACGGGGGTGTTGGTCAGGAAAACGCGGGCTTTCGTTGGGGGCGGGGGGGGGGAGGGATTTGGGGCAAGGGGGCTGAAAAGGGGGGAACAGGTTCGCGGAGAATAATGAGACCGCACGCGTGCAACTTTTAATTAACGATTGATACGCTTCCTCCCTTGCAAAGACCAAGCCAACGACCACAAAGTTTCGGATACCTCGCAAGCAGAGGGTAGCAGAAGAGAAGAGCAAGCAAACAAGACACAAACAGGAGCACAAAGCGGGGTCCCTCCTAATTAAACACGAGGCTTCCTCTCTAACCGTCTCCTTCACTCCACCACCCATAGGAGAAGTCATTCTGAGCCGACTGCATGGGGAGGGATAGCCAAGAGAGAAAGAGAGGGGGAGGTAGAGATCCAAGAGGTCGAACTCAATGGGAGCGCAATACTGTAGGAGGTAAAGGTAGCGAATGAGGACTTTGCACAATGGATTTAAGGGCATACATAGGTACTACCCAAAGTGAGTAAAGAGAGACTCTCTCTTTACTCACCTTGGGTACTACCTTCCTATGCAGTGCCTATGGTGATGTCAGACAGCCGCCTTTTTACTCTTTAACTTCAACAAAGTTCGACTACTGAGCTTAGAAACAGCATCGTTTTCCATCGGATATGACTGTCCCTAGCCGACACTTTTCTGTCCGATTGTTCCCAATTCGCAACAAGGGTTAATGTGATACGGAAATATTATAGCAAATTCATCATCACACGTGATGTAAGTGGCCCCGAGGACAGGCATTGGATGTTCAAGAAATCTCTTTTTTTATTTGCATTTCACGGACTTCGGAAGTCGTGGCCCAGACCCATGCGGTAGCATGGGGTTTCATACAAAGTGAGGGAGCAAGTCAGGAAAATGAGTGTTTCTTCATGACAAGCGGTGAGTTTGACCCCGCATCCATCCCCTTCGAAGATATCCAGATGCATGGGAAATAATGATTATTGTGATTTTTTAAATTCTTAATAGGATATATACCCTAATTATTTGAAAAGTGCATTTCCCACAGACGCTCAATGATATTGTACGAATTAAGCTCACATTATTACACTATTCATATTTGTACATATTTGAGTTTAATGTATACTATTAAATGATTGCACATTAATGGCACCATAAAATTATAAGAGACAACCCCAGGTGATTTCGAATAATTTTCATTCCTTATTCCTGAGAGGGTGACTTCTTCCAATAGGTTTTTTTTCATTTTTCTTCATCCTGCATACCTAAATTAATTCCACACATGTATATAAATTTGATTATTTCACTTCTCGGCTTCTTTTACCTGCAAATTCTAAATGCAATATTATGGCAATTGATGATTAATGATGATCATTTTAATAATTTCAGCAGGCTATTATCTCAAGGAATTAAAATATTTCGAAATAAGGCATGGGTCACAAACTCAGAACGTAAACAGGCGTGTATTAAAACATTAATGAGGTTTCTGACACGGGCAGACCACGAAACATATGCAATTATAAATATAATTCTTCCAAAAATAGAATAATTTCGCTACTTTAATTAAGAATGGAAATGTAGAGGGGAAAAGGAAACCAGCCTCGTAAAAATGAGGTGGAAGTAGTTTTAGTCATGTTCTATAAAGCCTTCATCTTCGCATGTTTTCCACTCACAAAGCGCAAGAGGTATTAAATAATCCCAAAACTTTTCCTGTTTATATCGAATTCACTGAACCCAATCATTATTCTCTGATATGACAAATTTCAGTAACTTATTGAATATAAAATCTGGGTGAAAAGTAAAATTTCAAGCTTAATCATTTTGCAATAAGCGTAATGTACCGATGACTAATTCTCAGTCAATGAATTTCTGGTTAACGCCTAACGTTAAAGGTAAGCTGACAATGTAGTAAATATAATATTGTGGTTACCAATAGTCTAGATTCCGTGAAGTCATTTAATCAGCCGGTTAGCTGACGCAGGCGTTTTCGAAAAATGTCAAGTACGCATAAAACAGGGGCAGAAAAAGTTGTTTATTGTCGTTCCCATGCCAAATTTTTCAGTACCTTGGTGTGACGTGTTGCTTTTTTATATTTATTTTTTGTGAGTAGGGATATTTTTATATTTGGTTTATTTACATTTTAATGAACGCCCAACAACTTAAAGTATATTTCCCCTACAATCTATCTATAGAAAATATAATATTTTCGTTGCCTATTTACAAGCATATTTCCTCAGGATATGTTTAAGAAATGTGGGCCCTCATGGGTCCTGCAATAGTTACCTAAGTAGTTTTCTAAATTTCTCCGCCACAAAACAGTGTCAGTTGGCCTTAGATTGTACACTCGTTTTTACACGAAAAATATAAATAAAGCCACCGGATTTGTAAATATCTGACAAAAACTTCTTCTAAATATGGCCTTCTTCCTCCTCCCAACCTACCTACGATTTGGTCCATTTTAAAAAAATTTCGCTAAACCGTTAAAATAATCGGATGCTGTGCTCAACTATTAATAGATTAGTCCTTTTTCTAAGACGTGCTTTTCTTCCTAGGGCGTCTGGATTATAGCCTTTAAATGTCTGAGTGAAACAGGTAATCACCCGAAGTGCCACCAAATGACTCAAATTAAGATGTAGCGGAAAATGGTTTAAAAAGATTTTATGATAAGATATTTTTTAATTTATCATTGCCACATGACTAGTAAGGAATAAATAAGTAGAGAGGAACTAATTTGTTCGTTAGGAAACCTTATGAGACTAACGGCTAGGAGGACGAAATGGGGGTGGGTGCAAAAATAACTACAGCTAGGGTCTAAATATTCCCTTCAGTCGCCCCTGCCTTCTACGCTAATTTATTACATACCCAATCGAGTCTGCTTTTCCTAGTCTCTTAGCAATAAATTGCATGTCATATGAACTACTGCACTGAATATGATATTCGCTTCATATTACCCAGAGGCTAAGAGGTGAAGTAGTACACGCGATTTGAACCCACAAGCAGCGGGATAACAATTTAGGCAAAGAATAATCGGAAGACTCCCACAATGGAGCTTCGCAAGTTACGGACTTGTCCATTTGTGATTATGGTAAATAAATCTCTATGATTTGCTAGTTGGAAACCATTTGTCGTAAAAGTAGGTATCACAAAAATTGAAGTTTTCTCTACAGAGCTTCCAAGTAAGAATCTAACCCAGTATCAGAACCCAGGCTGTCAAAATCGACTTTTTTAGACAGTTTCGCTAAAGACTTCCAACCGCGACAATAAACAAAACCCGAAAGTGACCGGTTATTTTGCCATTATAACCAAGAGTTATCAATGTAGTAAGGGACCACCACGCTGATCTTTCTCATTTTTAAATTCAAATTTTTCCGAAGTGACGAAAGGCATAGAGAGGGCAGGTACTCTATGGTACAGGTTAGTAGCAACAAAATAAAAGTATTCATTACGCTAATTTCGGCGCCAGACGGTTTCCCCGCCTCATAGTACATATTTAATCTAAAATGGAGCGGGGGCAAATTAGGGCAAGGTTTTTTTTTTAAAACACGTAGTAGAAATGTTGTACTTTATGTGTCATAAGTATCTCAGTGTCGTTTTGTGTCGTTCTTAAAGTTTTTGTTAAAATTATAAGACAATCAGGCAAAAACAGGGTATTTTAATTATTTAATAATTGTCAACAAATATTTATTTAAAAACTGAAACGACTGCGTATTGTCTTTTAAAAATATGCTAACTTCTCATTAATACTTTTAAAATAACCATATTTGCTTTCAGATGGCCATACGGGTAAAGAGAATACACGAGATTTCGTGAAAAACCTTCTTCGTAGGATTTTCACAATTTTTTGTCAACTTTAACAGGCTCTGCTGATCTAAAAAATTACTCAAAAATTAAAACAAGTTTGGTTTTTTGTAGCGTAGATGTTGTAAATGAAAACTGCCATACTGTGGGGTTTCAATTTAGAAGTCGAAATTTTGAATTTTGGCCAGATTTTTTCGATTTCAGCCCACTGTGCGGCGTTCGAAACAGTTGCTAAGTAACAGTTTATTTTCATATTATACATTAAAAATATAAACAATCCTAAAAAATGCTGACAAACATTGCTTTTGAGTAGGTTCATCATTTTTCATTGCAAAGTTTAAAATTCAGATGGACAATATGGAAATGAAATTTGGCGAATATTGAATCTCTCCTTTGATCCTCCTTGAAAAATTGAAATCTCTCATTTGGTTGGCTGCTGTTGACGAAGCGTGACGTTAGTGTCTGATTTTAAATGGCTTGTTCTTCATCCGCTGACGGCGCCTTTATCGTCACCCATCTATTAGGCTCCAATAGGCATCCAGTAATAGGCTCCAGTATATAACATTCACCGAACTCCGTGAAAGCCACCGGCCGTTTCTGTCTCGTCAGAAAACGTCAATCGTAATCCCGGAATTATAATGCCGTTTCCAAATTAGGTCGGAAATAGCCAAACAACACCCACCCGAGGTTTTGGCGTGGCGATGTGGTTTCAGTTTGGATTGTTGGAACTGTGATCATAAGAATGTTGGTAGCACTGCGAATAGGGGATGATTTTGGACATGGAGGGGGTAGCCCGGCATGTGAGAAATAATGATTGTCGGCGACTCTCTTTGTGCCTCCCCACACGAGCCATCCGACACGGATGAGTCCTGAGGGGTTGTTGGCAGGGGGTTGATGGGGGTGGTTTTCACGGATGTTCCCTACACAGCGGGAAGCGAGGTGAATATTAGGACTTGGAATCATAAGGTTGTGGGGGAGGGGGTGGGGTTATGTGTGAGACTGATGTTTTGATAAGAGGGGGGTCGAAGAGATTGCGGGCAATTTGCTGTGGATGTGGATGGAACGAAATTCGCATCTCGAGGGCGCAATGAAAAGTGTTGTCGGGATTCCTGTCTTCCTGGGAGCTCGAGGGTTTTGTCGAACGATTTTTGGAGCCTGCAACGCGAAGTGGTTGATGTGTTCCATAACTACCTCCCCGGTCACAATAGGCCGCGCCCCCGATGTTTATGCTCAAGTGAACGATTAATCAAGTCTCAAAAGGGGGTGCACAATGGCGTGGCGGCTAAAGAAACGGCCAGCACATGCTTCAAAGTTAGTACTAGCTGATCGAAGCAACGCCCCTTGCCCCGGGGAAGCGGGGCCTAGCTTCCGTTCCGCAAGGGACCCTGGGTTTTATAGGACTTAGGTCATCATCGAAAAATAAAATATGGGAATTAAATCATCATCAGCATTCGTCAATCCGGAGATTGGCTTGCTACAGGTCTTCTTCACTTCACCCTTCTACCTGAAGGTCGATTCTCAAAATTCCGTGATAATTATCGCACACGAAAACACCAAGCGTTCGTATGGTTTCGTTGAAGTATCGCAACTTGCACAACCAGTCAATGCTTGACGATTAATTACTGTTGCATGCGAACAAGATACGACGACGCGAGAATGCTAAATCGACGAAGTTATCCGATAAAGTACCTAGTATTTTCGCATGCGATGCCTGCGATTTCTCATCGTTTCGAAAATAGACCACAAAATGACCATACCTTCTGACGTCCTCATTTCGCATCATTCATATTTTGACTGATGTATTGTCTTCTTCAGTAATTATTCTCTTTTATTCCTCCTGCCACTTTTGTTTTTTTTAACAGGCTTTTATGTCGCGAAATGTATTCAGCATGTTTGCCTCTTTTACTAACCACGGTTTTCATTAAACTTCTCTCTCCTCCAGCTCTTTGTGGGACATCTTCATTGGTGGTCTCTCCATCCATTAGATCTTTCGCATTCTTCGAAAACGCCACATTGGCCTTGCCTTCAATATCCATTGCTCTTTTAGTGTTATCTTCCCAGCTTCACCACCATGCATGAACATGCTGTAGTTCATTGTTTTCATGGTTGTCATGTACATGTTTAGCATGTTACGACGCGATGGCGTCACCAGTGTTCGGATTAAGCGACTCATCATCGCACATTTTATTCCAATATTTAATAAAAAAAGGCGGCTTCAAGGAGACGGAATTTCCTGTAGTACAAAGAGCATTATTTCTAAGTTATCTACTGAAATAAGAATGAAGTAATCAAATGGGTGCCTCACATTCCTTTTTTATAAGTATTTCGCATCCATGTGGTTGGTGGTTCACAATTAAGAAACACGGAGGCACCTACGAACAGAAACAAGTTGTGGTCTTTCATGAAAATGTTCACGGAGATTTTCCCTTAAATTGTTTATATGAATCGCCCTAATATTTTTTTCATGCCCACATGCTCGGCTTTTCTCGACACTGGCATCAGAAAGCTCGTCACCGAATTTAAGCGACCGCTAAACTTCTCACGCGAGAAATTTTCATCTCACGCACAGACGATGGAAAAGTTTTTCACAAAAAATAAATCACTCCCTCCTTTTTGCGTGAACACATTTGCTTTCTGAAAAAAAAAAGAGTTCCCGTCCGTCTCTTCTTTACCTTACGCGTGTTTTTTTTAAGGAAACAGAGCACACCACAATCAACCGACCACCACTACACCGTGTAGTAGTTGCCGAGTCGCCGAGACTGGGGACACTGAAAATAATGAAAAAATAAAAGAAAACAACATGAATGAGTGAGAGAACGCGCGGAACGAGAAAGGAATCACGGGGCTGGAGGTTCTTTTTTTTCGATTCTTCTCATCCGGTGCCATATTTCACTTCCTCTCCTTCGTGTTTTTCGCTCAGCGGCCGAATTGAAAAAAAATGGAAAGTCGGGAGCGAAATGGCGGAGCAAATGACTTGAGCGCCATGGCGGTTGAAACAGTGGTTCGGGATCGAGTTAGTTTTTGCGCTGTCGCTTTCTTCTGCGGCGGCGAAGGAATACTTCTGTACGTATCTTGCTCCGGGGTAAAGAAAAGAGGCAGTGGGACTTTGGTGTGCAGGGCGAAGAAGAAAGAATCGGAGACGGGGAGTGAGTTATAAAAAGAGAGAGAGGTAGGTAGAGATGTCGCTTGTTCCTCGCGGTGAAATTACATTTTTCTCCACTCGGTGGAGATTTTTTTAAAAATTCGTCTCCCTTCCCGTTTTTTTTGGCTAAAAATATTCTTTTTCCGCGGCTCTGTCCACCTTATTTTTTCACATCTCTCTCACCCTTGCAAAAAACAATGGTCATTCCGCTAGCAATTTAATGAAGTGCGCATGTCGGCATGGTTATGCGGTCTTTCCTGCCTCCATCTCTTTTTTAATCTCCCTCTCTCTCTCTTAATTAAAGGGTTCGCTATTATGACCGAAAACTGACTTTTTTACTATTCCTTTCTGGTTTCTTTCTGGTCCTCTCTATACCTATCCATGTTTTCTACATCATGGTTTCCCCCGTCTTGTCTTACTCTATGGTGTGGAAGGAAGATAGAAAAAAAGAGAGATAATTTGAGTACTGGTTATTGATAATACTCTATTTGGATTACTTTCTTCTTATGATATTTGATTATGCAAATTTGTATTTCTGGGAGTCAATTTTACGACTATTCAGTCCGTTTGTTTGATGTCAAAAGACGATTTTTTTTTCAGTCCACAAACTCACATCTTTAACAATCTAAGTCTGTAACTGAGTCCGGAACAATGATGGCGGCAGTGAACTGATAGCACTCAACTAGCTCAAATGTTCTCCTACATTAAGTTAAATAACCGACCTCCTGCTGTACATTTCACTGTTCAGGGAAGTATTTGGGAGATTTGGGAGGGCTTCACATTGGAAAGAGACCGATGCTGGTGAAAAAAGTGGAATTCCGCAACTCAATTACTTGGGTAGTACGTTGGAGGGAAATGGTCATAGCAGAAGGGATATTGCTGAGATGGAGAATTGAGCTAACGAAGGAGACGTTCACCAGTAGGAGGGAACTTGTGTTAGAATGTTAAGAAAAGGCTGGCGATGAGTTTGATTTGTAGTACAGCGTTGTATGGCGCAGAAACGTGGGCTGTGAGGAAAGAGAGAGGCTGCAGACTTAAGGGATGTAGGAGTGGAGGAGAATGGAGGAGGCGCGGTGGGCTGGACGGAAAACGAACGATTAAGTGCTTGGTATCGAGGGGAAGGAGAGGAAACTTCTGGAGGAGATTAGGAGGAGGAATAGAAGGAGGAATGGTTGGAAGAGGTAATGAGGGGCGAAGGTATGCTAAAGGCTGTGATGGAGGGGTGGATGTTAGGTAAGCGAGGAAGGGTAGGAAAGAGAACAGGCTTTATGGTCGGGATGAAGATAATTAGGACGTATGCTGAGATGAAGAAAGAAATTGTCCAAGGAAATAATGTTGCAGATGCGGAGAAAATGAGGATCTCAGGAGTCAGTCTAGGCATTTTTAGATACCTATTGATCAAATCACTCCGATATATGTTCTACGGATTATTAACGTTATCTTTGGGCTCACATTATGGCTCTCGAATAATTTCCATTCCCATTTTTTGCCGTATCCCTGGGCTATTAGGTATGTAAAAATTAGGCCGATAATTTTCGCTAATAACGTTATCCGAAAATATTTTTCTTCCATGTTAAACATAGGTGCCGTGCACACTGTAAGGAAGGTTGAGAGCATTTGTCATGACAGATAATCCGGAAAGGCTCAGACGGAACATGAAAATGGAGCAATGGATTCGAAACCTCACGTTCAGGATTACCATCAAAGGCCAAACAAGAGGCAAAAATGATTCGGATGGAAAAATGCGGATTATTTTCATTGTCCAATCTATGTTCCGAATCACACTTCAATGAGTAACGTAAAGAGGCGATGGATCGGAGGGAAGCGAGAGCCGCATCGGAGACAGTTGCGTCCTTCGCCGGTCATTGTGCTGAGTGAGCTGATCGTCAATTCTCTCCCTTTCTCTACCACCACCCAGTTCTCCCAATCCGGTGTCGCAGAGTGACGAATAAGAACAGTCCCTTTCGGAGAACGCGATCACGGATCGGTGAGGACGCACGCTCAAAATTTATGTGTGCGCGAAAATACTTTCTCTCGAGGAACAAACGAGGAATTGAGGGGGTTTGGTGTTGAGGGAGGGACGTGGTAGGTGGCGCGAGCTGGCGCTGGGTGCCCGCCTTAGCGCCGAACTGCCGCCCGCGAATGACGTTCGTTTGTCTCTGCGAAAACGTACCGACAATGGAATCAGGGGAGAGAGAGAAAAATAATAATGTCGATCACGGTAGTGGACGGGAGTGAAGAGAGAAACAGAGAGGGAAGGAGAAGAGAAACTGAGTGAAAAGAAACGGGGAGAGATGAAAGCGTTTCGTTTATTATTATTATGTTTTTGGTAAGGAAAAATAGGATTGCGGAAGAGAGATTTTCGTGAAGCAATATTATTGTCATGACAAATTTTTTGTGTCGTATTCGTGGGAATTCCAGGCGAGTTGACGAATCCCTGTGGAGCTTTCTTCCCCTCAAGGAGGGCAAAAGTAAAGGAGCTGGAGAAGTCGACTGAGGGAGACAGAGATCTTTCTTTTTCGAATTTATGCGAGGAAAGAACTCAAACAGTGGTCAAAAGAAGCTGTTTTCCATGAGGTTAAGTTTTAATGCACGACAGGGCGAGGTAAGGAGGAGAGAAGAAAATTTGAACTGAGAATTCTGAACAAAGCGTTGCACGGCTTCATGATTTCTATTATAAATATTCTACAAATTTTCAAGCACTGCGGTGACGGATCAAAGCACGAAGTTTCTTTGTTTTAAATTTAATTTTTCACCCGAATACAATCACGTATTTTATCTTTACTTGCTCTCTACTTCTCTTGTGTGATATTTATTTTACTTCCTTGCCCTCAGCATTGTCCTGAAATCACATTTCTAATTTCTCATGATGTACTCTCTTGTGCCTCATTTTCTGCGGTTATCCTTAAGGAACGTTTCATGATGACTTCTCGGAGCTGACACAATCCACCACCCTAGATGCCCTTCCATTAAGACTTTGGGTGAGATTCATAGTCGACGCTTTTAAGCTAGGGTGATCTTACCGCGTTTCAGAGATGCCTTGTTTGGGCTGAATCACTCATGCATTAGGTTTAAATTCACAATGATACATTGTAAAGGGCATAATTAAATCCTCTACCATCCTTGGCCCTTCATTTACCAGAAACCATTGTAGTATTATTCATATGTATTACATACTCTTAAAGCAATATTGCTTAGCACTTGCCAACTTTTACCTTCCTTAGAAGTGCTTTAACATAAACAGAAATTATGAAGTATCACCAACTTTGAATCTGATGTTATTGCAGTGTCTGACAAGTCCTCTACTATTGGGTCTATCTTGCTTAGATAAATTAGCATCTTTACTTACTATTTTCTCATTCAAATAATTGCATAGCTGCATGGTACGACGATTGATAAGAAAATAAATGAGACAGCGGTTGTGATTGATTAATGCTTCGAGCATTTGCTTAAGCTTAAGATTCATAGCAATCACCTTGCTGAAAACAGCAGATCTTAGTCAATACCATCTTATTTTGTGGCTATGCAACCGTGGCTCAAAGAAGTTCATCTTCGACAGTAAGATGATCGTGATCAAGACGGTCTGAAGTCACGAGTTAAGACCTGACTTGAGGTAAGACATCATCCTCGTCATATTGTGTGTCATTTGACTCGAAGTGATTGACTGTGACGGCATGTAAAAAAAGACGTGATGTATCAATCAGTACCTACGCACTAGGATTTACGGCCCCAGCGTCGCCGACAGCATATCGGGATATCCCAGTTTTTCATTCGGGTTGGTTATGCAAGTTTTGTAAATACAATGTAATTGGCCTCTGGGATTGATTTATTTCGTGAAGTGGAAGTACCGAGTATTATCGGCGAATATTCTCCGTGTCTTAAGCGAAATAGGGATATTTATTGTTTAATGTAGCCAAATATTCGTAAACATTGGCCCCAAAAAAGTCCCCTTATTTGTTGACTCAACTATAAGTCGATAGCAGGTGATCTACCGAAAAATGGTGGAAGTTTCTCGACTTATACTTAAATATAAGAGTACTTCAGCCACCTGGTCTTATAACGCTACGAAAATTACAATCTTAAAAGCAATTAGCAGTCTGTGATACACCTTCTTGCGAAAAAAAGACAAAAATTTTTTTTTTCGTCACTTCGGAAAAATTTGAATTTAAAAATGAGAAAGATCAGCGTGGAGGTCCCTTACTACATTGATAACTCTTGGTTATAATGGCAAAATAACCGGTCACTTTCGGGTTTTGTTTATTGTCGCGGTTGGAAGTCTTTAGTGAAACTGTCTAAAAAAATCTAGTTGTTCTGGTGGGTTGAGAGTACACTGGCTTTCCATAGTTACTCTTTGCCTGTACTCAGAATTTTATTCCTTTCTCTATGACTTTGGACCAAGGACCAATTATGTGCTAAAAATATTTTAGTACGGTAAGAAACAAGAAGAATAGAGAACAAATATTGGAGGACAAGAATAGAGATAGAGTTATCTAGTCTCCTTGGCAAGAACCTTCGCAGCTTCTGGCTGGTCACTTAAAAGCATCAGGAAGTAGACGTTTGAAACAGCAGCATATTCTCTTGTATTCAACGAAATGTAGATCCTTCCCTGCAGCGGCCACTTCACCCTTCCAAAAGGACAAGCCACAATGCTGATGAGCGAGCGTGGTAATCCTCCGCGGCACTGAGACATTCCCCCAGCCTTTTGTCCCAAGTTATATCTTTCACCCGAACTCAAGTTTTATTAGTTCGCTGAACAGCCCTTTGCATGATAAGACAACATTTAAAACTCCTAGAAGTTTTCTAAGGATGCCGCTTATATGTTTATTACCCCTTCACAAGCAAATCGATTTATGTGCCCCAGTGCATCGTTTCTCTCAGACACGTGTGTGTCCGGGTTCGCCAAAATAATTTGACGGTTTTTCCTAAAATGTGCGTTTCCCATAGGCTTAGAAAATTTCTCTCCCACTCGTTTTCGCGCAGTGATTTAATCATATTTTGCGGCTGTGAGTGGAAGTACTCAAGTGTTTTCGGCTCATCGGCACGGAAACGAGGAGTTGCTACGGAGTTAGCCATCTATTAGGAGAGTGCTAGAGAACGAAGACAGCGTGCTTCAGACCAAAATTACTTCGCAGGTATGTTGTCTTGTTGCATAATTAAAAAAAAATTACATTTAATTTTTACTTGATTATCAATAGTTTTTATGTTGGTTTAGATTCATTACACCGACACAAAGAAGTTGATGAATCCTGAAAACGTTCCTCGCAAATAAATTCATGACATTGTGCTGACAGCTGCGGGACAGTCTGTTCAGTCAAGGAAGTCAGCTGCGCTACAATATCTGTGCGAAAAATTTAGGATGGCAATAGATTCCAATGAATATAAAGTATTGCCGCAGTTCATCGATAAATATGTTTCATTCGATACTTTCATCGTTGGGATGCCTGCAACAGGACTAATAGCAGATTTGAAAAAAATTCAAGTGTGGCTGATGAACAACATAATTTTTCCTATTGATAAATGTCAAAATCTTCCTGGAACCTCTGACTCAGGTACGAACAGAATTGATTTTAAAGAGTGAAAATGTTATTATTCTGAATCCTCCAAGTCATAAAATCATTGCAATTCAATTCCCGTATCAATCGCATGTTCTGGTGTGGGAAGACCGGAAAAGGCTTTTAGTGATCTAGTGCCAGATCTAAGTGAAAGAAAACAACAGAATTGAGGGAGAAAACATCGGCAGCGAAGTAATCGTTTGTCACAAGTATGAAGCTTCGATCTGAAGGAGATAATGCGGCAGCCAAGATTATTACAGAGGTTACGACAACAACTAGAGGTTCCCAACGAGAGGGAAGCGGATGCTGTGAAAGTGGAGATCAAAAGCTGTTCCTCAGAAGGAGTTGACGCCAGCGGAGGCTCTGTAATCAATCATAAATTGTCACCTAACAAAACAACAGTACAAAACACTACGTCAAATTGTCGAAAGGAGCGGGCACATGTTATACTCTAGCTGCGAGAGAGTATAACTTGAAAAGAGTGCAGCCTATCCGGAGGGAATATTAATTGCAGAAACAAAATGTGAGCTGAACCTTCAAGCCCTTCTCAATCATACTGCTACCCGTTATGTAAATTTGTATCCTTGGTATTTCATGCCACCGACACTTCACAAGGTGCTACTTCATGGAGATTTGTGAATTGTGCTACTAGGAAAGAAGAATTCGATGACATTTTCCGAAGGTTGCTCCTAAGTTCGGATCCACTAATTTCAACAAGAGAAATACCGGAAAACTAACGGAGAATGTCCAAGGAGGTGCGGAATCTTTTTCTGATAGAGGGGTCAACAGACTCAGAGGACAGTGATAATGTAGACTCGGACTCAGATGAAGAGATTTTGTGACGTAAATACTGATAAACTGTGCAGATAAAGTATTATAAAAAGCGCTTTCTTTCTTATTATTCCGAGTTGAATCAAAATTCAACACCTCTCACATTTTAAATATATTTTTATGCTAATTTTGTTAATACATTCAGTAGTGTTTTGTATCAATGCTCTATGGGGTAAGCAGCGTGCGTCAAACATCGATATCCGCTACTGAATGAGAGTTGTTTTTAGATGTTGAAAATATTATCCTTCAGGGAAAAGAAATTTTAATTGACCGTCCGTATGATTTCTAGCGAAGTGGATTTCATGGTTTCCGCCATTTTATCTTAAAGTGGTCCCAGACTAGTCTACGGGCTCGAATCATTGGATTTAAGTTTGAGACCTAACCAACATGATATTGTGAAAATTTCATTGCTCTAGTTTAAAAAACATAGGAGATATGAATTTTGGCCAGCTTTTTTCGATTCTAGTCCACTGTGCGCCGTTTGCAAAGCGCTGATACTGCCTTAAATGAAAATACACACCACTTTGACGGGAAAAGACGGAAAACTAAACGTCACCGTTCGTTTCCCTCACGTAGGAAAACGCCAACCATAATCCCGCTCTAAAGTCGAAGGATAGATGGCGTCAGGGTGTACTACGATGAAATGAGTTTAATTCTTGCAAAATTAGGGAAAATTAACGGGAAACGGCACATACGTTTCCCAATATCAGGTGGTAATGAATCGCTGTTTTAGTAAATAATTTCTTGTTTACACATTCGATAGTTTAATACCATCACGTCAGGGTGCTTCAGCTGCTACGTGGTGATATAGCGCAATCTGAATAAAGCTCTCAATCCTAATACAAACACGACATCCATGCAAGTGACGGTATTCAAATCAAAGATCAACGATTTTCCAGACAAGAGCATTACCTACCAAGCCACTGCGGCCAGTATACCTATTACACCAATTATCATAGTATACTTCCTATGTATCTCTTTTCTGTGTACCAGCCACATAGATATCTTTCCCTTCCGTTCGTGGCAAGTTTGGCATTTGCAATGTCTTAGCCCCATAATCTTATGTATGGTGGAAACATGCTTCAGCTTATCCGTGAATCACGAAAACGGCTGCATAGTTAACACCGGAAATATCACAAGTAGAAAATGTATTAGAGCTAAAATTGTACAAAACATATGGTAAATGCATTTCCAGGGCTGGGGATAAAAGCTTAAACACACAAAAATTCAACATAATAAAGCCTCGTTGAATAAAAAAGTCCATTCTGAGATTCCTGTAAAATCGATACTGTATCCCGGTGACTAACCATCCGCAAGAGAATGAAAACACTTCGTCATTCCTCCCGATGATTCCATATTTTTTTAACAGTCGCCAGTTTATTTTCCGTCCAAATAGATTCCACGAAAAGGAATAACTGCTGTAAGCACCACATTTTCTTCTACACTTACGAACCCAAGTGGATGCGTATAGCAAAAATGGAAATAAAAATGTGAAAGAATTGAGTATTAATGGAGGTAAAAACAATGACTTTTCATCTCAAGAACCTGGTTTCAAATCACTGCAGTGTGAAAGATATTTTTTTCTGTGGAAGCCCTTTTACTCCTAGGGTGCAATCTATACAGCACTCCCTCCGTCGGAGTTGGATACCCACCTAATACCTACATATAGTGGTAGTGAAATACGGTGGCAGTTGCGCAGAAGGTCCTTATTCAGTTGAAAAGTCCAAGCCCTACGAAATGGCTCCCCGCGGGGGAGTAAGTTAGAGTCTGCGTTTGACTTCCCAAATTCCCAATACCGCAAACTTATATTGCCAACTTTGACTGGCTTTATCTTTTATTCATATCAACCTTCTAGCTCTCTAAGGTTTTTGATTCAAGTGTTCATATGATGTTAATTTTCTGATGGGCTGCGAACAATATCAGCGTATTTGATCCAGCTTTTTTTTGGATCGTAAGCATTGTCGTGAAATATTGTCATTGACCTTTTATTCTTGCTATCCTCAGTGCCCTGTTATACGCAATTATGTTTGCAGCGTTGCTTACCATATGCTGCCCTCTCCTCTCCACTCCTTAGTCGACCCCTTCCATACGAGCATTCCACTTGTTCATTCCATACGATAGCACCATGTTAAGCTACAGCTACAAATTTTATCTCACCAGTAAACCAACCAATCCACAATGCCATGCTTGAGCTGACACATTCTCTAATATTCACTACAAGATACACGAAGAGTATACCTAATATAGACGAGACTTAATGCCTCCCGAAAAGAGTAGAGATAAAAAAACCTCATAACCAGATTTTTTTAAAAATCCTTACTCTTTCTGGTTTATTTAAAACAAATTTTAACATGCCTTAGGGTCCCGAACTTGATTGTTCCAGCCTTCAGTACTCCAGAAAAACGTACATAATTTCTACGTCTACATACCTACTTCCTCGGCGGCTCGCTCGCCCTACTACAACACCATTCATGGAAGGGTATGGGGAAAAGAAATAGGAAGAGGAGTACCAAGAATTACTTTCGAGTGAATGAAAAAACTACGAGGTCGCCAGTCCCTTTGCTGGGAGAACCAACCGCTCAATTCTTGCCATATGAGAGTCCGGCTTCATGGCGGATGCACTATTCACGCACCACCCTGGCTTCACCACGAAATACTTCCGAGGGATAGCCTTAGCCCACTTGGCTAAAGACTTCTCATTTTTCGACAAGAGAAAAAAAAATTATTTTCCTTTCTGCGTTCGTATCCTGAAGTACAATCCGGAGCGATATCCTGGCATTTTTATGAGATTTCATAAATTTACAGCATTATACATAGGTAAAATACCTATTAAATAGTTAAATATTCTCACTAAATTCACGAGCTCCGCAGTTTAGTACCACTATGAATAAGTTGTGATCATGAAAGTCAGAGGCCTAGCAAGTGTGCATCCATCTGGCTACAGTTTCTCCCTCAGGCTAGGCAAATTTCCTGGAGTTGCTAGTCCTGTAAAATCTACGCCCGTGGGCGGATGTTAATTAGACACCGGATGTGTTTTTGATAATATTAGAGGTAACATTCACTATAAGCTTATAATCACGAAATGATGAGTTTAAATAAAAATTGTTATCTTTACCAAGTATATATTAGTTTATGTTACTTAATTGGTCTCAAGTCTATTTACTTATTTAATGTAAAATGTAACTGCGAATTTTAGGTATTCGAAGTACATGCAATGCCTTAAGTGGATACCTAATGTATCCATTTTCACGATTGAAAAGAAAAACTTTGTGAGTTCCACATAAATATATTTTTCATCTACATCTACATACTAACCCGCAAGCCACCTCAATAGGCGTGTAGCGGGGGGTGTTAGGACACCAGCCGTTTACATATAAAAAGGAAACGCTCTAATGAAATTACGCCTTGAATTTATTAAATTCCCTTATTGTTCGGAGGAAAAACGAATTCCCATACCTATCCGTTCGGAAAAATATCTCTCTTAATTTATCGTTTCTGTCGAACCTGGAAATATAGTGGAGTTCTAATATGATGTTCTCCGTGTCGCTCTTAAAGATATCTATTCTTAATTGCTCAAGTAATCTAAGCCTAGCGCGCAGCCTCCGAGTCTCTAGAGACTCCCAGCCTAATTCGTTTAACATCTGTGTAACGCTGCCAGTACGCCCATAACAGTTTTTGACGAATCGCGCAGCTTTCCTTTGTATTTTATTAAGTTCCCGGATTAAGTCTTTCTGCACCGGATCCCATATGCTCGCTGCACATTCAAGGTGTGGCCGGACGAGTGCGAAATAGCACCTCTCTTTTACTTTTTCATCCGAAAATCTTCCCACAATGCGCTTGACGAATCCTAGCTTCTTCAGAGCTCTGCCAGCTCATCACCTGATGGTGTTGCTCAGCGATGAAACCTAGGTCGAAATAAAAATTTCTTTATGTGGAACTAACATAGTTTTTCTATTCAATCGTGAAGCTGTTCCATAAAGTTACGCCTGAAACCAATTAACTCAATTTTCAAGTTTAATGTAAAGGCGTATTGTTTGTTGTTCTAATGGATAAATGAACATTATTACTATACTGAATGAATCAGTCGAACAGTTAACACTCCGAAAACATAGGTACTCATTAGTAACGGAATTGTCGCGGTATTGAATTGATTTCTTAAGAAAAATGCAAGATGGAAATAATTTCCAAAAAAGTGCATGTCTTTTGTGTCTTATGTAACCACCCGACCAAATGGATAACTTGTATTTCGTATTTTCGTATTTTATATTTTGTATTTTGTTCTTTAAGTATTTTCTTGTTATATTTTACCACCCGACTAAATGGTATTGATTGTGCAATAATAATAATAATTATTCATAACATTTGTGGGCAAATTGCGCGCGATATCCATGTTAGGTAGATCATTTCTCTAAAATAAATTATTACATTTCGTTCGCCAAGACTTTCATTACTCATTTCTTTAATATAGCGTGAGATTACCTAATTTAAAAAAAAACCATGTTCTTCGCTGTGAACGATAGGAAAATGAGTACGGCACTTTCAAGTGGATAGCGAAATTCTAAAATGGAGTTAAATATTCGTTTTTTCAAACCCAACTTTGAGGAACATATTACAGCGTTCATACCATTGCACTGGAGTGCACTATTTGCATGATCATACGCATCCCTCAAAACCGTTTCCACTGCGAATGGCACAGGAAAGAAGTAATCTGAGTGAGATTTTTCCCTTGTCATAACAGAGACCATATTCAGATTTATTTTTTAATTTAAGCAACAATATGAAGTAAAGGTGAAGTAAAGGTGAAGTAAAGTAAAAGTAAAGATTCGGGACCAAACGACGCTAGCTGGAATGCAAGGGTTGTCCATAAAATGAATCATCGCGGGAGAAACCCGAATAAAAGCAATTCAGTATGAAGTAAATATTGTAACATAAATGAAGCAAAAAAGTTTTGTTAAATACTAATATTCTTAGGAATTAAGCAAATACGCATGTATAAGGTTGAAAGACTTGAATAATTTTTTTTCACGCCATGCAATGAAAACGCCTTCACAGCCGGAGTTTTTTTGCGATTCTGTAAAAATTATTGTGGTAATTAAATAGATTTATTTTTAAAAATATTTGAAAAAGCATGCAAGCCACATTTTTTACATTTATGATGAGATCTGCACGTTAAAATTGCCCAATTTTTTAAACATAAAGTCTCTCTGGAGTGCACATCAGGACCATTTCCCTTGAAAAATGGCTGGCAATTTTTGACAAATATCTTAAACAGTTTGATGGCTGATATTTTGTTATCATTGAAAAATTTGATCTTTTTCATTATAGTAAAGCCAAAATTTATCGAATTTTACGTGTAGTGATATACCGCTCAAAATTGCCCAAATAGGGGGTAGTTTTTGCCTGAAACTTCCTTCCACAATGTTCCATCCGTACGAAATCATTTCGCCTCCACCAAATATATATATACATTGCGAGCAAATGAATTTTTGTCCTTGAGACTCCCAATATTCTCTGGATATGGGGATTTCTTAACCCTCATTTCATTCGGTACTTTCTCAGAAAGGAATTACCTCGAACGGATTTCTCTATATCCGGTGAGTGACAATATTCAGAACCAAGAAGCCAATGAATCTTGAAAGAGATCACGAGCCCTCTCACTTTTCTCCTAATTCGGGAATGTCAAATGCAATCAAAAGAAGAAGTCCGTTTTCAATCAAAACTTTGGATGGAGTAGTTTTAGTGAGTCCATTTGAAGGGTTCATAAAAAAATAGTGATAATATTCGTTATTTATTTCTTTTTCCAAATTTTAACTTGCATCTCCGAAGAAATATTTTTTCATAAAAAAATAATTGGTGTTATTTCTCACTTATAGCATATTTCTAATATTTCAATAATTATAAAATTTTCAATGTTATTATAGGCCTTGTTATTTAATTTTTCCTATTTTTACGATTCTTTCATGAAGGACTTGAAAGAAGAGATACTTTTAGGATTCTAAATCGGATGCCATGAAAATAAGAATTCCTTCCAACTCGGATAATTGCATCTGAATCCTTATGGATCTTATTGAGAAGCTTGGGGGCACTTTACCGATTAGCCAAGGGTGGTAGCCCTGTCCCGTACTCTACCCCGAACCCTTATTCTTCCCCTATTTTCCATCCCTTCCCTCCATCTTGCCTCATATGTATGTACAAACACCCTACCCACTTTCCCCATTAGAAACCCCATCCTTCTCTACCTCCAGCGATACTAAGGCTCCCCCCTTCCCTTCCCCCGCACGCTCACGATTCTCCCCAAACCTCGTTCAACCTCCAAAGGCACTACAGCCCGAAAACGGGGGCAGAATGATAAATTATCCTTCTCTTTTTGTGTGAGCGGCGGTCTCCCCCCCCCCACACACACACAGAAAATGGTCGCCTTTGAATAGGGGGAGAGAGAGAGAGAGGCAGAGCTGCACAGAGAGAGAGAGAAATACAACCCCATGCAACGTACGAGAGCACAAATAGGAGGTGGAGAAGGAGGTACTTATAGACAGCAATAACGAAGCATTTCCTTATGCCAATATTGGGGTTGGGGAAAATGAGTGAATAGGTTCCTCTATTTTTTTACAGCATATTTATTTATTTTTTTAGGGGAACAAAAGGAGGGTGGTTTGGAGGGTGGCGAGGGTGGTCGTGGTGAATGGAAGGGGAACCATGTAAAAAAAGACACTTATAAGCTGCAAGTTGGAGGAGGGGGAGGAGAAGAAAATAAAGGAGGAGTGGAAAGGGGGGGGAGGGAGGTGAAGGGGAACCTTCGTGTGTGACGGGAACTTGAATATGCCTCCGATGCCATTTTTCTTCCGAAATTCTCGCTTTCCTTTGTGCAAGTGTCAGCGTAGGGAGTTCGTCATGCGGGGTGTTTACAAAAAACCTGCAGAGGAATACGCACATATTTGTTCGCGTTTAACCTAAAATAAAAAAAGAACAAGATAACATGATGGATAATCCTGTTTCTCAAAAACGCCGGTAATCTCACCGTTGAGCCGCTATGACGGGCGATGAGTGGCTTGAGTCGAATTACTTAAAGTAAGTATAAAGGGAGGAAAAGCGGAAATTTCCACGGATAATTAGTCCAAATAAAAGTTCGGATAAGATGTGAACAAGAAGAGCACCCTAGTATCATTTCACCTGTTTAAAAATTATGGAGATCCTTGAAATATATCGTCATTGGTACGAAGTTTTCCGCGGGGTTTGATTATTGGAGCAGGTTTCGGGCGTTCCTCCGTGTGATGTCTATTGTAGACAATTTGTTGTCAACTATAGACATCACGTGGAAGAACGCCCGTAACCTGCTCCAATATATCGTCATTGTTTTAAAATTGAACTTTTTTGAATCGAGAATAATGAGACTATCTCCATCCATAAATCACGATCCGGGAAATTGATGGCTTAATCATTATAAATCGATATTTTGCTCAAATGAGGTCTTGATAATTAAGTGGGCAGAGCTATTAAAAATTAGCTTAAAAGTGTTATTGCAGTCTAATAAAATACCATCTTTTGCATAAACGCACGAGACTGTTGAGTATTTAGGGGTCTTGGGCAACTTTTCCCCCAAGTTCGAATTTTTTTTTGCGTTTTCCGAAAGTTAACGAAAGTGGACACACAATGATTGTGCTTTTAGCTATCGAAATGACTTTTTTTAATCTCTCCGCCTTCATAGCTTAACTGAAGAAAAAAAACAAGCATAAAAACTTGTAAACATAATTTTAAAAGCGAAAATTTAAGCTTAGAGTACAAAAAAACAATGACGATGTTTTCATCAATTGTCCCTGAAATTTGAGCCTGAAAAAATAAGGTCTTCATTATAAATCTCTCTAACTAAGGAAATTAAAACTTCTATCGCCGAATACGCACTACGGTATGCATAAAGCGGCATTTTCTTGTTAATGACACTACTAGGCTCATGGATTACGATGGTAACGAACAATAAAAAGTAAATGTGTTGGAAGAATTCAGCGTCGTCATTCGCCCACTGAAGACGGAAGCCCATCCATACACCCCAGAAGCAAAACCATAGCTCATATGCAGCCCGTAAGCCCAGAAGCAGCGAAGAAGGTCTTGAAGTGCAATATCATGTGAACGATGAAGTGATAGTGATGCTAAACACAGGAATGGATCCTCCACCTTAAAGGCAGTTGCTTTAATTAGACATATAAGCAAAAGTGGACTGTTGTAGTTAACATAGAGATAGAAGTAGAGTAAAAGTTTTTAACATGCTTCTCTTTTCATTAAGACTAAAATGAGAGACGCACATACCTTTCCTTTTCATATTTACCTAATACTACTCATTTATCAAGACACTGAGGCCATGGTTAAATATTTCCTTGGTATAAAAATCACACGTTCTCCCATCGAATACGCTCACTTCAACTAACCAACAGTTTAATGAAATATACTCACAGTTAGCATCGAGATAATGAAAAGGCTATATGAGCTTGCGGTGAGCGTTTATCAGACATTATAAAACCAGGCCTTATAATCCAATCAGGTAATTTTAAGTGCACATTCCATTCTCTTTCAGATTCCTTCTAAATATTGCTCCTCTACCTACCGTGTCTAGCATATTTTATTAGTCAGCATTTTATCACAGCCGGAGTACCGAAGGGTTCAATTTGCGGGCCTCTATTTTTTAATATACTTACATAAGATTTTCCAACAAGATGAGACGATTGGCACACCCAGATCGCGTTATATGCTGATGACGCGGCGATATTAACAAAGAGAAAGGATAGAGTGTTAGCTGTCGAATACGCTCAAGACCAATTTGACGAAACCATTAGGTGGTATGAGAAATAGTGAAATTCTCATAAATCAACATAAATCCTCATAAATCAAAATAAATCCTCATAAATCAAAATAAATCACAGCCGATAAGATTCTTGAGGCAAAATACGAAGGCATAAAAAGGTGGAATAATCAGAGTGAAACAACAACCGATAGAATGGGAAGAAAATTTCAAATATCTAGGCATCACGCTAGATAATAGACAATGAAAACATAATGTGCAAAGCCATTGGAATGAGAGCGACATTATCTCCAATTTTCAGGAAAAATGCGACACCTGAAGAAATTAAAGGAATATTTGATAAAATATATATTTGACCGATTTTAACATATGGAGCAACGGCGTGGACTGGATTTTATAGCTAAAATCAAATCAAGTACCGAGGTAACTGACAAAATATCAGAAAGATAATTCAACAATACTAAAAATAGAACATGGACGTACACGCTGACCTCACAGATACGAGCGATCTCAAAAGGAAATATTATAGGTCCGAAACGATACTTAAAAATAGATAAAAATTATGCGGAGGGCAACCGCAATACGGGGAAAGCTATACACGGCCACAGGGCAAAAATACAAAACCCATATAGCCCCTGAAACAGAGCTGCGTCGCAGCACATCACGATGCGTCAGGTAATTTTAAGTGCCCATTCCATTCTCTTTCAAATTCCTTCTAAATATTTCTCCTCTACTTACCTTGTCTCGCAACATTTATTAGTCAGCTCTTTCCATCTTATTTTATCCATCATTCTCTTCACCTACATCTTAATGCAGTTAATTTCCTATGATTCCCGTTCACCTGGTGGCTGAAGTTTTCCGTGCTATGCTCTATATAAAAATCTCAACCAATAGTTTTTTTTTTCAATTTTTACTGTGGCTCTTTTGTCTATTTTCCACTATATATAAATAATTTATTAGCATGTATGGTGGCATACTATTCTCTCCCACTGTAACTAAATTCTACCTAAAATCTACCTCTTGAGCTAGAAATCCAAGCAAATTGAGTTCGCAACGCAAGAGCATCGAAGTCCAACATCACAGGCGCAGAAAGATAAGTCTTGATGAAGCCACAGGACAACGGTGATATCCTCATATTACCTGCTGACAAGGGCAACACCACAGTATTATTGACCAAGAAGGACAACGAAAACAAGATTTCACTGCTCCTCCAAGATATGACCTGCCAAAATAGAACGGAACACCAGACCCATCACAAAGAAGTCATCTATTCCACAACAAGAACAACGAGGTCTACTGCCGTTAGCACCCAAACCACCATGACTCCAAGGACTTCCAAAAATTCACATTGAAGGAGTCCCAAATTGTGAGTGTGAGTCAAATTGACCCATAACCTCTCCAAATACTTGGCTCAGTCGCTCCAATTCCATGCCGGGAAAACAACAGAACTCTCGTCATGTTGTCAACACCCTCAAGAAGGTCACCATGAAAACGAGTGACAAACTGGTCAGCTTCGACATCGTTTCCCTACTTACAGACATTCCGAGCCAGGAATCTATGTGGACATCATCCGACGACTCACCTCCGAAGGAATTCCCGAAGACTACCCGAGACTGGTGGAACACTGCCTCAGAAATTCCTACTTCCTCTGCAATGGCGACGTTTACAAACAGACGGAGGGGGCTGCAATTGGTTCACCACTCTCCCCTGCAGTCGTCAACCTATTTATGGAGGATTTTGGGGAAAGGGCACTGTCAACATGCAGTGAGAAACCTACTCAGTGGTTGAGATACGTCCACGATACATTTGTTATGTGGCCCCATACGGTGCGGAAGAACTATAGAAATTCCTGCTACATATCAACGCGCAGCACAGTTCCATAAAATTCACTATGGGGGTGGAGAAAGACAATCATTTGCCTTTCCTGGACGTCTTAGTGAAAAAGAAAAGCGACGGGAAACTAGGACACAGTGTTCACAGGAAGAAGGCAAACTAGGACCGATACCTCAACGCTGCTTCACATCACCATCCAGCATGGAAGGCCTCCCTTGTGGCAACACTCGTGCGTCGTGTCTACACCATCTCTAATGCAGATTTGATTGGAGCCGAAAAGAAACACCTGATAGACACCCTACGTCGGAACGGACACAAGAAAGACCAGGTCCAGAAATATATACGTCAAACGGAACCTGCAAGGCGGCCGACACGAAATATGAGCCTCGAAGATAACGTGAATCTAATTGTAAGACAATCGCCCGAGTCCTTCAAAGACATGACGTTGCCACGGGATACAGCTGCGTGACGAAGATTTCAGGACAAAGTCCCACACAGAATGTACGAAGGAGTGAACCGAGTACCATGTTCGTGTGGGAAAGTTTGGGATTGGGGAGACCAGCAGATCATCAAAAGCCCGCCTGCAAAAACACAGCCGAGCCACAAAGAAAAAAAAATTCCAACAGTTGGACATCGCGGAACATGCGTGGAGCGAACCGGGACACGACATTGACTTCCAAGGAGCGGAAGTTATAACCAAAGAGAACCAGTACTACCCTAGGTTAGAACGCGAAGCCATTGACATTTGTAATACGCCATAAAATTTCAACAGTGACGACAGCTATTTTCTACACAGCACTTGGAAAAGAGCGCTAAATACAAAATGACCAATCACAGAGCAGCAATAAGACATACTTACATAAGACAGGCTTACATAAGGCGGCCAAAAAACCTGTGTCCCTATCTTCGACCTGAAGACACTGACTGGAATTTCAGTGAAAGTGTTGTCCAGACAAGCCAATGAACGCGGTGAAATCCCGGAAGCCATGCAGATGACTCGGTGACCTGAAACCCGTAGTAAAATTAAAATCCTGAGGAAAAGTGCAAACTGTGTTTGATAAATAGTTACGTAACGATTAATATGGATTCCTTCCACTATATAAATCCTGAATCTGTTGGACATATTCGAGATCATTGAATATGCTTGTAGTGCACATGCTATGTCGAAAAACAGGAATAAATATTAATCAATTTATACCCTTCAACTTTTTACAGTTCTCAGAAGGTAGTATAAGAATTTTGTTTTGTTGATCAGTATTTAAAAACATTTTCCAGCATGATAATAATGTCAGTTAAAGGAAACGACAAACATAAATTTCATGATAATGACAATGATGCATAAAAGGTCAGTAAAAAATAGGCATAAATCTATCACAGATGAGATGCATTCACGGGTGGCAAAAATGTAAAAGCCTCTCAGATATATTTGAGACAGTCTTAATCGAATAGCACTTCAATACGAGGGAAATATCACCGTCTGGAATAATTTTAAAATTCACGATATGCTGGATTCGTTCACATTCATATAAGTCCACATTATTACTCCTTGAGGAAAACAATAAAAATGTAATACTTGCAAAATACATTGCCTGATTTAGGCACTCGCCGAGAACTACCTTCACATTCTAATGTTTCTCTAGCAGGTTCTTTTCGTTCAATGCCTTAGTAGTAGTATTGTCGAAAATTCGCCAAAGTTTTCGAAAATGCATTAGTCTCTGAAACGCTCGGTTCCGTAAGGAAATACTACATACGTCCAAAGAATGAAAAGAGATTAAATAAAGCCTATTCAAAACATACAGTATTATAGATTTCTTCGGAAATGTAATCACAGAGTAATTGGTTGGATTATTTCACAGCCGAACTCTTGCGTCACCCAACACGTCTTAGGAAGATTTGGGTTCGAATCTCAGCGCGGGCGAATGATTCTTTTTTTGTGAATTTCACACAGTTTCGAGTATTTCTTCAGATGGTGATGCAGACAGGGTCCTAATACTTAGAATTATTTACCCTTCCCTAAATATGAAAAAAATAATTCTTGAATTTTTCGAAAGGGAGTCTAGAACTGAATTTCCTCGTAAATCACGCTCGGGTACTTTACGATGAAAAATTTTCGAATGATTTTTGGTATATGAGCGCGCTGCTTTCATTTAAGTTAATTGCACAACGCATTCATTCATTCTTTGGACTCTACTATATATTTCGAGTAGCAATAAGTCAACTAAGCCAAAGGCGATGAAGAATGGTTGCAGTGATGGCTTCTAAAATAAAAAATGGAACTATGAACCACAGAGTTTCGTTTAAAAACAGCGAAAAAAATATTTTAACAATGAAATCGGAATCACGTTTCTCAAGTCTTTCAGCAAGTCATTTCCACTTCAGTACATTAAGAAGGTTTTCGAGGCTTCAAAGGGAACGATCAACTGGTATCTCTCGCGAAATTTCAAAACAGTCGTTTTTTTTCAAAGCCGTTGATATAAGAGCTTATTAAGGCTATAAAAAGTACTTTAGTTCAGGTGGGATAAAATCCCGGCAAAAATGCCTGAATAAAACGATTATCTTCCCCTGCAAGCGTGGTGGCCACTTCGTTTCGATCTTTTGCCGAGAAATACTGATGATAGGATAAAGGCAGTTTGGCATAATTATGATTGCCACCTAATAGAGGCCTTCGGCAGCGACTCGCACTAAGGGTGAATTGGGGAGCATATTCCGACTCATTATTTTCGCTCTAAAAATAAAGTCTTACATGATCATTTAATAGGATGAAAGGAAAATTATGCATTATCTCTAAATTGTCAACAAATTGATGGTCCAATTCAAAAAGATTATATTTCTTTTCAGGGATAACCATGAGCCTTATTACATATATGTATTAAAATAACGGGATACATCATATAGTATCGTATTGGAAATAGGATTGGGAATTAATGTTTCCCAAGTCGATTTTCCGGGTTCGACTACCAATGGTTGCAGATTTTCATTGGTATTCCGACCCTTATTTGAGAACTCATTAAGGCAACATGACACGGTATTTTCTTTCATTGGTATCATTGGGTATTTCATTGGGTATTTTTGGGTTTGACTTGGATGAATTTTTTCTTTAGATGGGATAATAAACTACAAATCTGTAATGGTCTCTCAAAAAAAGTAAGGATTGATTCGGGGACAAACTTTTTCCTTCAACCGCACCTCATCTACTTCCCATTTTCTCTTGAATACTTTTTTTCTATTAACAATGAAACCTTTTCGTCTGGATACAAATTATTGGAGAGGTAATTAACGGCATCGGCGGTGACTAATTAACCTGGCACATGTTCAATAAATTCTTACGCTGTTTTGCACAAAATGCACATTTCAGTCGATTCATTTAGTCGTGCGTACTAGGTCATGCAAGTCAAGCGTATAGAAATATGCAAATATCAGAAAACAAATGCACACTGCCTATATATTTTATCCAGCCCCGCCAAGTTCAGTGCGCTTTCATTGTTTTTTTGTTTCATTTTTTGAAGGCATACGATAGGTGGCTTAGTGAGGACTCAGATGCATGCATATTGTCACTTTGTTTATGAGTGGTGGCTTGTTTGGGAATTCCGATTGTTGGTAAAGAAGAAGATTGATTGCTCCACTGAAAATGGGTAAAAGATCTTGCTGTGTTCCTGGATGCTCCACAGGGTATTCCACAACATTTAAATAGAATAAATTTTTAGGTGTGAAGAATAAAAGCTTGTTTAAGGCTAATGTAAGTACTCTTTTTTATTCTTCACGTCACCTTATAGCAAGGTATGGTCGATGATGATGATTGCCTATGTATCCATTGCAGAACTTTTATTATTTTGACATAATGTTTTTTTTTGTGTGATTTATATTTCTTTGATGTGATCATTGAAGGTATGTGTTACCGAATTCCAGTACTCGTGAATTACGCTCATTATCCTTACCGACGCTAATGATTTTGTTTTGTAGCCGTTCTCTAAATAAACATATTTCTCAAAGCCGATCATTTTCAAAGGATTCCCTTTCACCAGTTGAACCCATATGATGGAAAATTTGAAACGTAGATCTGGTTACGACATAATCGCTGTCGCACGGCTGCCGTAGATCGTTAGTACTATGATCCATGATAGGTTAATGAAGAGATTTTCTGTTATTCAATTCATACATCGTAAGTGGTTAACATTATTATTTGACGGAAAGAACTATTAGTTTCTTCCTAACTAGCCGTAATTTCCCACAGCACGAAAAAAATAATACCACGTTTGATTACATTGGGATGATAGGGATCATCTGATTCCATGCATCCAGTACGACAGTGGCGCCGCGGTTGACAGCTTCAAAAAAGTTATCATGCCAAAGTTAGGAGTCTGTTATCCTTCAGTATCCATGGTTTTATCGCAAGAATTTAAGAGCTCCGGAAATGGTGGGTCGTTCCTCCAGCATTTTTCCCAATACGAGGATGACATTTTTTAAGTATCACGATAAGCATCTGCGATTCAGTAGGTACATACATTTAAGACTATTATAAAATTTAAGTATGATATAACTTAATTTCTCGCGTATATGAGTAATGAGCAACTCAATCAACTACCTGAAGGGAAAAGTTTTTGTGTACTTGATGTAGCACTACTATGCAACATTAACGCCCTCGTCAATAAAGCATTAGCACGTACCACGTCAATAGAGTGTTGGCATAAAACGTTACCGCATAAACATCTTATGAATTCGGCAGAGTCTTTCTAAAATATTTTATTACGTAATCGGCATTAAGTTTAGCCCATTCCAATTGGCTCATTTGCATATACATTTTTCTTCAGTTACCCTCACTAATTGTTATAATACAATTTAACCATAAATTAATATCTTAAATTGAATTTTGTGGATTGTGGTTGTGGATTTTTTTGCATCGATACTGTGTAAGTCATAACGCCAAAATAGTAGATTGTTCCATAAAGTCATCCCCCATACTGCTGCAGCTGAAATATAAAATATTTTCCCCTCTCGTAGCTATTCAAAAATTATCAAGCCCAGCACATAATTATTGAGGAAGTAGTCGCGGCCCCAGGGCCTTCGTAGTGTATGGTTTCGGCGTAAATAGATTTTTTTAAAATTAATTAATTGATCACGCATTTTTTAAATAAGTAAGTAACCTAAGATTCAAATTTTAGTTTTACATTGATATTTTCAAACAAATCTACTAGGAAACGCATTAATATTCTATAGCCAATACCTATAAGAATTCTCCAAATGGCTATTGCTTATATTTCTACTGCAACCTAACGGCTAAATAACTGCTCCACGGTGATTCAGAACCCTTGATCACCGACAATGACACCTGTGTTAAGCCTGTCTAGAGACTCTCCCGGTTCTTAACTTCATGAGATGAGCATCGACTCCTTTTCCAGGAAAAAAACACGCAAAAGCTGGCAGGAAAACCGCAATCTTCCCATTCCACCCACAACATCCTTTTAGGGACTGACTCGTAAAATGCGAAACAAATGCCTTCTCTCGCCATGTGTGGCTCCTTAACTCTCTCTCTCGTCCTCGGCGAATTCTCTTCTTCTTTCTTCCTTCCCTTTCTTCCGTCCTCATCCCATCTTTTCGAGGATACGATGGGAAAGAGGAAAGCAATAACCCGGTCTCGTCCGAAAGTCTTTGCGTTCGAATAAAAAGAACATAAATGGAGCCCCCTTCCAGTCCCTTTCACTATTCCTTCCTCAACCCCATTCCCTATCGTTCCGCTATCAGCATTAATGGTGACGGTGCGAATTTCAGGGTACAGTGTCCACGTCCAGAGGAATATTCCCCTTTTAAAAACCATCCCTTTATCACCCCCCTTATTTCTCCTGTGGTCTCCATGGGTGATACTCGCGAATTGTAGAGAGCAAAGGGTAGGGGAGAAAGTGACGCCTGGCCAGTTTATAAACAGAAAATTGTAGAGCTAGATTTCCAGTATCTATTATAGTGACAGCGAAACATGGTGATAGTTGCATGCACGAAGCCAGACGTTAAATGAGGGAAAGGCTCCAGGGAGGTTAGAAAAGAAATGGAGGAGACATAGCACTTGATTCTTGAAGCCAATTCTGCTATTGCAGTCGGCACAGTTTAGGCCTTCCTCTGGCTTACGTGTCCAGCGGTTGCGTTCGATTTTCGTCAAATCTGTTAAAAACCACCGACAAGGCGATGTTTTGTGACTGGTTTGGCAACACCTACTCGGCACAAAGCCTTCCCAAGCACCCCTATTGTTGCTTCACTTTCGTCCATGAGCGTTCACGGTTATGCCTCCTCCATCTTATTTTAACCTCCTTGATATGAGAGGGGATAGGACAGCCCATGATAGGCAACGCTGCCAATATAACTGTATTTAACTTGAGAGGGCGGAAAAGTGTCATCAGCGCGTTTCACGGCAGCTTACGAAAAAAAAATCGTAGTTGAATTAAAATTCGCTGATAGTGTTCGGAACGCATTATTTTGATGTTTGCAAAGAAATTTTGAGACAAGGAATCCTGGTAGCCAGACGGGGAAACTACTTTACTCTCCCGTGTGGAGCTAGTTTGTAGGCAACAGACTCTTCGTTGAAAACGGTCTCATGTTCCACTTCCTCTATGTTTCACTACCACTATATAAAGCTTTTCGATAGTTAGGTATAAAATCTCATGACATCCATGCAGCCGCATTTCTAATTTTAAAAAGTTTGCGGTTAATAGTGGCACAATTTTACATGGATAACGGTTGATAGTCTAATGGTTGTTGTCCATGTTAGGAACAAATGACTAAGTCCCGGTTCCGATAGGTAAATAAAAAAGTTGCGCAAAATAAAATTTTCCATTTTGAATAACCATGACTGGAAATAATGATAATTTTGTTATGTTTCAACATTTGAAAAAAGACAGCATAAAATGTGTATCATTGCTTTAGTGAAAATCATTCAGAATTGGCTCTGCGGTCAATAGTCCAATAATAAGATATTAGTAGCATTGAATTTCTTAGGTGGAGGATAAATCATTAGAAAAGAATACTAAAATTACTTTTAATATACATTTCACTAATTTATAAGGAAGTATGATGACACTTGAATAGGCAATAGAATGTCTAAAAAGGAAACATAACTACACAGCATCGACAGTAAAAAAGCGTGGTACAAAAGAAAAATCCATAGGCAGTTCAACGGAGGGTCAACATTGGCAAGTTACTCCCGCAAGTCTCTTTTGCAAGAGCTTACGGGGGATTTTACTCGGATGAAAACATTTTTCGCAAGTTAGTGCAGAGCCAGATTGGTTACCGTTTACTCTGGCAGCAATACGCTTCTGTAAGCGACTTGTCAAATCTTTAAAAAGCTCAGTAAGAGGACAGCCGTTTACACAAGAATTAACGTCGAAAGTCGCTAGCTGCTAGTTACTTCCGCAATAAACTTGCCAGGGTAAACCCACCTTAAGAAGCGAGTCTTAGAAGATATCACCATGAAGAATAATGAATTAAATTGGATATACCTATGACACAATAAGTAGAGTGCCGGAAGTATCCATGGTGGTGAGCTAAAGTTGGGGGCCGAGGGGAAACTTCGAAAATAAGTGAGGAAATACATCGATGCAAACACTGCGAGAGAATGAAGAAATTTAATCCAGGAAAAAAGTATGGTTGAAAACTGCCATAGAAATAGGATTTTAAAAAATCTTACTGCTGCTAAACCACTCATTTATTATCATTAATAACTCAAGGAGACACATGCGATAGTGAAATATGTTTATTTTTATTTCCAAAAATCTTTTGCGCGTGCGTGCTATTAGCTTAAAAGATACAACTTTATGTGTCGTTTATGAGGCATAAGTGACGCTTCTTGGAAATGTGGAACAAAGAAAAGAAAATAAAAGGCATCTCGAAAGGAAATTTGTTTACAGCCAGTGTCGCTGACCTATTCAGGAAAGCCGTCGTCAATTTCTTGATTACGCGGCAAAAGAGTTACCGGCCCCTATAAAGAAGTTGACGAATGGGTGAACCCTAATAAGCTTGTCTCACAGGAAGGTGTGGAAGAAATGGGCATTCGGCATGCATGAGCAAGTGTGACAAATTACCCCTGGCGACGCATAAAACCGTAACAAAAGATCAGGTGGGGTAACTAAACGACTGCGTCATAACGCGTCAAAATTTTATTTCACGAGGTTCCCCAGAGGGCGAGTAAGCTTGAAGTTTTACAGATTCATCACGGGCATGCAGCTCTCAAAGTTTGGAGAATTAATTCCGCGCGATAATAATAAAGGGATACGTGCATGCATAATAAAATAGTGTACACTTAGGAAGGACATAGTTGGGAAATATTCTCCATATCCTGAGACAAAACCACTTCTTCCGCATGATATATTTCATCATCGCAAGCATCACCGCAATACTGGATATTTTATCCACATTTCAGAATTTAGTTGACGGATTCTGAAAGCATATTTTAGAATAGTGCATATCGATATTTTTTCAAATAATGAACATTTTCATTGCATTCAGTTATTTCCCTTCCTCGGTACGCATTTCATTATCGCATCGATACGTTAATGTGGTCCAGTGAGATTACGATAAAATATACAAAAAAACACAGGGCATCGGGTTAGTATGGTGTATAGAGTACTGGTTTCCCAAGGGTTCGAATCTCAGTAGCATTGAAGATTTCTCCGTGGAATCCCAATCCCCAATTGGTATCTATGCGGAGAGTACGGCGGCACTTCAAGTACGGCACTTCATCTGTCGGACGGGATTTTTAGCCTGAGACCTGTCGGTGACTGACGTTAAACGTAAGCTGAAGCCGACGCCAAGTTTTTCTCCACTCCTCTTCCATTTTCAGCACGATCATATCCTTACTTAATCTACCACCCTAGATTGAACGAAAGACCTCAGTTTTCGGCCATCTCCCTGAATCACCAAAGGGAGGTGACCAATTCAAACTGTATGCCAGTAACTGCACTGCATGTACTGATAACACTAATCACAGCAATGTACTTAAAGAAACGAGCATTAGGGATTCGTTTCTGTGAATTACACGGACTTTTTCCTAACCTAAACAAATACCTACCCGTTACCAATATCAGTTATGATATTTTAAAAAAACACCATATTAAATAGGGCATACGGCCTGCCATGATGGAAACACCAGTTCCCGATTAGTCACCAAAGTCAAGCATCGTTGGGCTCGGCTCGAATTTGGAGTGGTGATCCTCCGATTCGTCCGAGTGCTGTTTCCCCTGTCTGTCCTTGGGAGACAGTATATACGAAATGATCTTAGCCGTGGAAGCTCGTCAAACAAAAATACTACCACTGCTTAAGAATTCGGAAGTGAAGATCAACAGTACGCAAGCTTACTTAGCGCGGGATAAAAATCTAACAAACAATTTTTTCATTAATTATCTAGTAATTTGCCTGACTACTTCCATTACAGGATTACTATAAACTTCGACAATTCAGAAGAGTTGTTAGAGCACGTACGTGCTTCAAAATTCAACAGTGCCGGACTAATTACTACCAGCTTTCACCAAAAAAGTTGGCTATGAGAATTTGAAATGATATTCCTGACTATATTGTGAACTAGCTGAATTACCCGGCGTTTCTCGGGATCACACTACCTTCAAAACTAGTGAGTAGTTGTCAAAACAGTCTACAGTGTTATTAATTATTGTGTTTATTTAAATATTTTGCTGAAAGCGCAGTTTTTAGACAAATGCGATGCGTAAAAGAAAATCGACTGAAAAAATGAGAAACTTCATATTTCGGGTACCTGATAAGATTAATTTAAACTCTCTATCTTGAGTGAAATTAGTTTCAAAAAGAAAAAAAATAAACCACCGCAAAAAAACCCAATGCTTAGCATTCCGAAACAGCTTAACTAAGCAAAATGAATTTAAAATGCGTTAAAGACCAAAATCTGGTTGCCAAGGAAATATGCTATTGTTGATTTCAGCGAAAAATGTGCGCTTTTGCAGGTAAAAACGTACTTTTGTTGAGTTGGAAAAGATAATTGATTGAAAGAATTATAAACTTCATTCTCTCAGCCATTTGATAAAAAATCCCAGCCCTCTACCATGAGCGTAAGTAATTTTAAAAATAAAAAAATGAAGCCACTGCACAAAACCCAATGCGTAGCGTTGACCACCAAAGGGCCCCTTTTTGGGACCTTTTGAGGCCCTGATATAATTTTGAAATAGCCAACACAGTTTTCCTCCTGTCTTGAACTATTAGTCTGCAAAATTTCAGCATGATCGGAGTAGATTTGCATAAAATACATACAGACAAACAAACAGGCAAACATTCGTTTTATATAAATAGATATAAAAATATCCTTAAGTTCGAAATGTTAATGACGTCATACTAATTTGAAAACCTTTTTTATAATCACTGATTAAAATCATGTAGCCGTTTTTCATATTTTTATACACAATCACTATGGGCCATATCCAGAAACCTCGCTATAACATTATCTCCGCTGTATACGTCATCCACGGCTACTATAGCGGGGACGGCGCGCTGCAGCATGAATCAAACGCGTGCTGCTAGAAGTAGCGAACCCCAGACCATGGTACTAAGTACCATTCACTAAGCAATGCGGAGAGTTGCTGTTGCGGGATTTCTGGATACCGTGTAGCGGAGAATCTGCTAAAAGTTCAGCGAGGTTTCTAGATACGGCCCTATGTTATTGTTGTCATTGCTGTAATCTATCTTTTACATCTTTTTATACTCATTTTCTATGTTTTTGCTGTCCTGGCTGTCATCTATCAACTTAACTCTGTATTTCTGTACGAATGTCTGCTCAAGCTGTGCGCATGCAATGGAAATGTTGTACTTTTATTAATATTTCATTGCTACACACAACTCCAAAGCTCTTAAAAGTCTTAGAGCAGTAAAATTATTATTAAATATTATCCTTGACCGGAAAATGAACGCAACCGTTCGATTCAGTCACGCCTAGAAACGTCGATCGCAACCCCACCCTTAAACATTGAGGGTCCATAAGGTTGGCAGCCCTTCGGTGTTCAGGCAGGGGGAGGGGGTGAGTTGCGGGAGGTGGCGAGTGGATGGGGATTGGAAGTTTTTTTGGCGACGCTTGGAGCTTGTGTGTAAGAGAGAGAGAGAGAGAGGAGGGGGGGAGGCAAAAGGGTTGAGTCAAGGATTAGCGATAATTTAGTGGGCATAAAAGAAAACGCATCCCGACGGCTTTTGACACGTTCCGTCTCTCAATCTCTCTTCCCTCCGAAACGAGCCTCCTCTTTCGCCCATTCCACGTTCCAAACCTTTATTTTCATTTTTTTTCCTCTTCGTCTTCTCCTTTCCCCTTCTTAGTTCCTTTTCCTTCTCCTCATCGTCACCTTCCTCCACTTTCACTGTCACTGTCCTCGCCCCCATCCCATCACTATACTTCGGTGCCGCATTCCAACAGCTGCGTGAATGACTCGACCTTATCTCGACGGCCAACTACACGGCTTTAAGAACCCACTGGAAGTATCTTCGCATAACGGTCGCGACTCTGAGATAGCTGCAACGCGCCAAATGAGGAATTTTCAAAATTCAACAAGTACGAGAAAGCATGGTTAATTTTTTCTTTCGAAAGACAGATTTACCCAATGCTTCTATAAGTGCCGTCGCGAAAAAGGAATGATATTGCGTAGATTACCATTTTCAGTGGAAGAGCCTATTGCCGACGGGACTAGCTCCATACGGGGGAGTTATGTAGTCTCCGATTTTGATTACAAGAGTTCCCAAGGTCACAAGAATTCGTTGGCAAATTCAAAGCGTTCATTTCACTATTCGCATCAAGTGGGTTGTAAAGACGATAGGCGTACTTTGACTTATCTTTGTTTGGATCGTAAAAACAGAGGTGTAACGTGCTGCTGACACCTTCCCACCCTCTAAAGTTAAATGCAGTAATGTTAGAAGCTTGGCTTACCATACATTTGGTTATCTATTCACAACTTGCGCCTAAATTACTTTTAAACTAATTAAAAATACGCTAAACCCATGGACTCTTATTTAAATTCCCTGAAGCTTGCTGGTAATTGGAACATTTTCTGAAAGTAATTTACTGCTAGAAGATTTCGATAATAGTACTAAATGGTAGAGAATCGACCTGAAACGTTGATTCATAATAATTGAGAAAATACTCAGTATTATATTCAAGCCAAAATTTCAAAGAATAATACTGGTCTGGAAGAATTCGACTTTCACTCAGCCTTTCAATGAAGCACGAAAGTTATGTACGCTGGAAAACCTATGCTCGAACTGTGCTGACTTAGAAAAAAGACTGGACAGCTTACTTTCTGCTTGAACTACTTTATCACCATATCAACAATTAAGAAGCATTTAAATTCCATCTCCATTGAACACTCATTCGCTTCATTATGAACTCGCCTTGTACACTATTGAAATGTAAGAACAAGAGAAATGCTTTACTCCAATCGCCGTGTTAAGAAAAAGAAATAATAATTATAAGTTGACTCACGTTAATAAATTAAGAGTTCGACAAATATCATAAATATTAAAATATATTTTTTTTAATACTAACTGACGTTACTAAATATTGAATACGAGAATTATTTCTCTCTAACGGCCGTGTACAGTTAACGGCCATTGGAGTACATTTTTCTTTTGTTTTTGTATTTGAGGGCCTAGAGCTCGTCAAATTCAAATTAAAGTGAAATGAATCCCAAAAAATGGGATTCAGAAACATCTAACACTAGCTGAATTACTCGGCGTTGCTCGGGATCACACTTCCTTCATAACTCATCATATAAGAGGAGAGGGGTTAGTTATTAGTTGTCGAAACAGACTATAGTGTCATTAAATAATTTATTTATTTAAATGATTTGTTTTTGGAGAGATCCTATGCAATTGTGAGACAACAGCAAAGTAAACAGTTTTTAAATAGTCAAAGCACTAACAATAAGTACATTTAGTGGACCTTACCCTTGTAAGCATCCACAAACTACGTTCCGAACTGTCCAATTAGAAATTCCGCCATAACCAAGACTCGCTCCAGCTGCTACCCCACCCCACGGAAGCAAAAGTGGTGACGTCGTCAGTGACGTCATCACAACTACAGGAGCGGTCCAGAGCCAAGACCACCGAGATACTCATGAGTATCTCGATTGTCTTGCCAGAGCCCCAAGTGGACCGCTCGGGCAACACCACCTCTCTTCTAATTGTAAGTGGTGTTGGCTCGGGAGCTCGCTACAAGCGCTCTGGAGCGTTTGTAGCGTCAACTGGACCGCACCATACGTCCTGTCTTCTCCCCTCCGCTCCTTAGCAGACCCCTTCCATACTAGCCTTACCCTGCTTTACGTCACGCTTTGCTCAGGCGTCTGCCACCATTGTTCGCTACCACTAAAATCACGGTGCCGCCAAGTTTTTTCACAATTTTTTTGGCAGCAGAATGGTATACAGTAGTATATGGTCGGCCAAAATGAGATAAAGCTCCCACTACGCGCTGTTAAACTTATACTGGAATTGAAAAAAATGAGCGGGGACGGAAAAGTCACAGTACAATTTGTCCGCATCATATCAGTTTTGTAGATAAAAGGTAGAATTTAATGGTAGGTAAAAGGTAGACTAAGGGTAGACTTTAAATTTAAAACTACCAATTTACCTACAGAGGATTACCTGTTGAATCAATACTTTTACATGTCAAAGGAAAACACTGAAATCATACGGCGATATTATAACTTCTTTTCTGCTTTTCTCAGATAAAAATGGGTGAAATTTCACAGCATAAATGGTACGGGAAAACATTATATTGCGTTAATTGGGAAATTAATCAATAATAACTACTCACCTATCTCAGCAAGTACTTATATGTGTCCTTATGTCGTCTTGCAACAAAATATTGAGCTTTGCAGTCCGGATGTCAGCTTTTTTCGCCGTAATCACTGAAAGAAATTATTTCTATAAATTTATTTTAAAGAATGTTACGAAAATTTTATTCAAGTACCAATTTCAGAGAAGACTCTAATTAATCAATAATAACTACTCACCTATCTGAGCAATTACTTATATGTGTCCTTATGCCGTCGTGCAACAAAATATTGAGCTTTGCAGTCCGGATGTCAGCTTTTTTCGCCGTAATCACTGAAAGAAATTATTTCTATCAATTTATTTTAAAGAATGTTACGAAAATTTTATTCAAGTACCGATTTCAGAGAAGACTCAATAAACCTTAACCATGTGATATGGTTATGGTTAGCAGAATAAATAAATATATCTTCAAATATACAAAAATATATACTTGTTTATTCTGATTGAGAAAATATAAATATTTGTGGGACTATCGTTATTTTAAATGCACCAACATAAAATATATTAGACAGGAGACAACGACAATACGTAGTTACCAATTTAAATTACTTAAGGAGGCAAAGCTCAATCCCCATAAAACCCTTTCTTCACTACTATTTAACACCCACTCGATTATGTAAACGTATTAACACACAAGCCTAGCACCTCTTACTGTTAGTGAAAGCCATTTAAAGTTTTTCACCATCTTGTGCACAGATAAAGTGGATTTTTAAATACAACTTTATCAAATTGAATGGAAGCTGAATGCTGAAACGGAAGCAGGAAGAAAACCCTGAGGAGCTTCCGTTCGAATTTACGGAAAATATAGAATAATAACCATTCATTGCATGCATTTTGATGAAATCAGTTATTTAATGGCACGTTCATGCACATATTATATAATGAATCAAAATATGCATATAAATTTACAGATATGCTTTTAGAGCTCTGGTACAGAGCAAAGATAATAGAGGGTATCAGACTTCATCATCGACTTCATTCGAGGTTTTCAGTAATACCAATCCGCACACGTGTTAACTAGCGCTGGTAATTTTTAGGAAACATTCATATGAATGCGTCCATTAAAGTCGGCTGACATGCAGTTACTTTCTCCATTTCCTACAGCTTATATTGGCAAACCTTCGCAGTTCAAAAAAGACAAATTAGGCGAAGACAAGAAAATTAATTAGATGATGGAATTTTCGCCCAAAATGAAGAATTTTCGCATGAGCAATGGCAGCAATGCCGGCGGTAAGCTTCAGCAGCGAAAGACAAGCTCCAAAAAGCCATATGCCGCATTTCGTTTTTCGTTAGGATTTCCGTTATTCGCACAACAGTTACCATTATGAACACCGTTCATACATAAAAATTCATCAGTTCTAAAAATAACACATGTATCAGTTTCGGCTACACAATTGTTTCCCAGGATTTTCTTGTTCTCAATTATCATAATATTAACAGTGCTCGGTGGTAAAATATTTTCTTTAGAGCTAGAAGTCTTATTTTTAAACTTTCTTATATTCAGTTGATAGTAATAGCACAATACGATCGGTTCGAAATATCAGAAAATCATTTATTGGGTATTTGTGAACTCCTATATAATTAACTTATGAACGCATTCGACAAATCATCCAATAGTACTTCTCGAAAGTAATCTCCGGCAAATTATATTTGTTTAAGCAAGGGAAAGGTGTCACGCTTGAAATACATTTGTAACCTAAGTCATTACTACTACATCAAACTAGGCATCAAAAGGCAAACATAAACTTCATTCACATGCACTTTGGCGCTCCCTAAGGAGTCGCGGACGCGAAAGAAACATCAAAGATTATACGACTCAATACCTCCCTCCCTTGGAATAATCGAACGTAATGGACTCCTTGGACATGTACGGCGAAAAGTAATGAGGCTAAAATAAACCCATTAGTTAAAGGCTAACTTTTAAATCCACCTCTGCCAGGCCGCAAAGAGATTTGCGTAAAGTTATTACCAAAGCTTAAGTCATTGGATGGCCATTCATCATAATGAAAACGAGAAAATGTTCCAAAAGATTCACGATAAAATTATTCAGAGCACATTATATATGAACTCCAGGTATATTTTTCTGCTCTAACTATGGATGTACTCCGATTGAAACGACACCGCTACGAGAAATATAGGTACAAAATATAGCAAGATTCCTATGAAAGTGATGAGAAATACGTACCACTCTGCTTTAAACAAACGTTAATTCACGGCAGTATGCGAAGCGGTCAGTAAGTAAATACATATTGTGTGATGTTGTATTTCACCTTGAAGAATGGTATGACAACAGATCTCCCTCTGAAAGTAAGTTTTCTAGAAGACTTCTCTTACTTGATGCGCTGGGAAGAAAACTAAATCCATGATCTTTTTCTGGCCTATTCTTTCTCCCATCGTGACTGAACTTGAAAGGTGACATTAGATGAAATTACATGCATCATACTTGTGATATTGTGTTTTCCTCTAGCTTCCCCTTTATTCTAATAAGTCTCTCCCAAAGATTTCTAGATTTGACACAATTTGCCCCACATATTATGCATACATCCAGGTATACAACCACTACCACAATGTATGAGTAAAAATAAATTTTCCATGGCAATCTCTAAAAATTATAATGAAAGATGAATTTTATTCCTTTATCAACAAAACTACCATATAACCATTTGATTGGTATATGCAGAGCCACCTGTCTATTCCGTTGTTTTCTCTGAAAAAAGAGAAAAACTATACATTCTAAAGCTGAGAAAAATAATTGTTCTCATACTTTTATATAATATACCTGCTAACATTTGTATAAACATATAATAACCTACTGGCACAAGTAGAATGGGCCACGGCTGCATGTATAGATACCGGTGAGAAAACAGACTTATTTTAAGATATTGTTGAAGCATAAAACACTGAGCATTGGTAAATATAGATAACTAAGATTTCTATGATAAAAAAGTTTGCCGCGGCATGGGGAGGGGTGTAACAGGAGCAGCCTAGAAACCAGATAATAACAAGAATGGAATGGGAAAACGAAACTGTAAAAAGAGAGAGATAATTACTGAAGAGTGTTTCGGAAAATTAATATCTCGTCTACTTTCATTGCCGTCATGAATGTTGAGTGGGAAGAAAAGAATCCATATGCCATCAGTTTCATGATGATACTCAAGTATGTTAATTTTAAATATTCATTTTGCATAATGATGCTCAAGCTTCTAGCGTCCATGGGCTCATGTGCACTTGCGGGTGACTCAGTATAGTGTAACACCGTGGCTAGTTCGCGGCATCCTCAATTATTATCTGTATGGTTTACGCAAAAGTCGTAATACTACTAATACCACCGTAATACCATCTACTAATAAAAGCCAATACCCAGGAGGGGGCGATGCTAATGATGGAGAAAACGGCTGAACCGATTTAGCTGGTTTAGCGTCATTTTTTCGTCAAGCAACACATATATCTGGAAAAATCCTCGAATTTCCATTTTCGATCCAGATACATTGGAAATGGAAAAAATTTAACAGGCCTCAACTCAAAATCATTACATCTACAAAATGCCCTGCAAGCCACCTCAAGGGTGTATGGCAGGGGGAAAAGAAGAAAAAGTATTTCCCCATCCGAGGATCGAACACCATACCTTCCGCTCCACAGTCCACCACCTTACCCTTAGGCTACCTGTTACTTCCTCCATCCCCTAGGCATTAGCCCCAAGACAAATTTGCATAGCAACAACGTAGCCACAGTCAACAACGTTGGACCTTAACACAGATGTTTACATTTTATAAGCATTAGTAACGGCCTCCAAATAGACTAATAACAGCGAAATAAGCCAAACAAAACATATATAAATAAAATTTATGCTAACATGATTTACACTACTGGGTATTTTGCGTCATTTTCGAGGGGTTATCAGCTAGTTATCAATATTACTGAACCATTTAAGTTTGCTCACGTATTGAGTGACGGCCCATAGAAAAGCACGCCAACGCTTTTCGGATCGTGGAAAGGAGAAATTGGGTGAGAATAAGAGGAGATGGCTTACAAAAAAGGAAATGGCTAAGGGAGAGAAAAGGCATGGGGAATATAGATAAATGGAGGCGTTAAAGGGGCTGGAAGAGGGAATAGATGGGATTAAATGGAGTGGACGCGTGCGATTCAAATTAGGGATCGCACGCAGGCCGCGGAATTAGGGTCGAGAGCTGATGAGGGCTGAGGAGGAGGCGCATGAAAAGGGGGAGCTCGCCAATCCCCTGGAGGAAACCCCAGGGGTGGCGAACGACGGCCGGGACAGTGAGGGAGTTCCATCCATTCCCAGAAGCACAAAAGGGATGAAAATGAGGCACGCCCAGGAGACAAGGAAACGCACTTTCGTATGAGGTCGTGGATGTGATAGCGCATGAACAGCAGCAGCAATAGGAAAAGGGATTCAGGTCCTCTTGGGCCATGCCTCTCCAACAACCTCCCTCCTAGAGATATCCCAGCCCCCACCTTATTTTTTTCTAAACGCGCATCCCTTTCGTTCTCAGACCCCACCCCCACTAACCCCTCCACTCTCAGACCCCACCCCTCCCAATTCAGTCGTCCAAAAGGAGGCACTCGTCACTCTGGCAAAGAGATTCGTCCACTCTGTAAATGATTAAGTTCAACAAAAAAAGTCGAACGTAATTTTAGCATTCTATTCATTTACGAGACAATTCTAATACAGGCACCACGCATAGGTAAGTCTTTAGGGGCCGTTCAAGTAAGACGATTTATGTAATATTTGACCCCCCCACCTCCCTCCCTCTGTCTTACGTAAGACGTTATATATTTGAATCTACTCTTCGTTAAATGCTCGCTTTCTGCAGTTTCATCTTTCCATAGAAGCCATCGTACAGCTTTGAGATCTGGATATCATATAATAATTATGCAGCGTTGGAGTACCACATTCACTGAGCATGGAGGTAATGTAGCTATAGCCACTCAGGCGACAGAATAGGAGTATTAGTGTATCGGTGAGAATACGGAAAATATGCCATTAACGAGCGGATGGTCCATGCCACTGCTAAATTTCGTTCGTAAACGACACAACGTTTCAAGACAGAGAAAAATCTTACGTAAATTGTTTCCAGACCACCTTCCCCCTAGATAAGACAATGAAAGATGATCCCAACCTCCCCACCCCCAAAAACGTCTTGCGTAATACTTGAATGGTCCCTTATCCGAATGCAATTCGGAAAACGTTTTCGAAAGCAAAACTGAGGGAATTCCATCCTTTATTTTAATTTTTCCATTAATGATATAGAGAAAAGCATTTTTTCTTAACACCAAAATACGGAAATGAACAATTATAAACTCATTTCACTTAATAGGAAATCGAACTCGGATCTTCCCATCGCCGATCAGGTGTGTTAACCAGATACACCACCAAGCATTGAATTAGGTTCTAATCCGAGTCTAGTCATCGGCATAATAACTTACACTTACGCTTCAAATTGCGCACAATGTTCTTTGTAGCACTTCCAAATTATCGTGTGGGTAATTGTTTCCAAAAAAATTATTCCTATTTACAATTATTTTAATTTTTCTTGTGCTCGTAATAAATAATGCGGGAAAGTTAAAAAATTATATTTACGAGTCACGCAAATAAATTTTGAAATCTTATCGCTTTTGATTGAATATTAGTTAACTAAACTTGAAGGTCGTAGCAAACTCTCGCACTCATGAATTATTTCCCTGCGGTACATAGTACCTCGTTGGTCATAAACTTTAAATTCAAACTTTCAATTACTACTTACATTTGTGAGAACAACGGCTCCACCAGTGTAGATAGAAATGTCACACTATCAAAGAGAGCATTTTACGGAAGGATTTAGAGCATACAAATTACCTGCTAAGATACACAAAGTGATTTCCAACACTGTTAGTCAGCCGTTTTGAAGTTTCTGTCAGAGAACAGATAAATGCGGTTTCATTTCGAATCCAATTTCAGATCATTGTACCTGTAGGTAGAGACGCCATCCATGAGGCTATATTTATTCATTCCCACTACAACTGTGGCAAAAAAAGGCACCTACAGCACGCGAACGAAGCCTTTAGAATATGAGGTGAGTGGAGATTGGAGTCTCTTTGCAAAGGAAATAGATATTTCTGACGAGGAGGAAAATGAAATACCCGACCAGAAAATGAGATGAACGACGCGTCCTCCGGATCTTTTATGATGAGCTAAGGCAGAAAATAGAGAGTGAGGAGGGGACGAGGCATAGGAAAAGGACAACGGAGATGTCTGTCCCGAGGAGCAGGAGAGGGGAGCTGAGAATAAGGGGCGCAGGAAATAAAGAGGGATGGATCAGACTACTTTGGAAAGTGTCTGAGGTATTTTTGTATTTTATCATGGAAAAAAAACATCGCCAACTAAAAGTCATGTGCAGAAAGTTGACTGAATATTTGCGAGGAATATGTAAATAAAAAGGTATTTAGGCCGGGTATTATAATCTATGGCGAAATATTTCCTCGGCATAAAAACCGAAGATGATACATCGATAACTACCACGAGAAATAATCCTCTTGTAAAATTTAGCCGCGTGTAAATATAAAAGCCTCGTGTAAACCATAAATCTTAGTTAGCATCAACTTAATGACAATTCTACGCCATTCTGGGTCAAAAAACGATGTAGATACTCATTGCCGAACTTTGACTGAAAAAGCAGGAATAAATTACCAATTGGTTTTACTTTGATAGACATTACAAATTTACCCCCGGGGTAGTATGCATCCTAGAAAGAAAAATCGAAAATCACAAAGTTTATCCTACACAGTTTTTTTATAAATCCACGAGTAGGTTTCGGAGCGTGGCATTCTAATGGCACTAATCAAGTGTTGTGTTTTCCGAGCGCTCACACTATTCCATCACTTGAAATTAATGTTGATGTCGTTTCCTTATTTTTGTTTCACGCTATTTAGTGCTTTTATCCAAATTATGTACATGAAAGCAGAATAAAAACTGAGTAATTCTTGGTCATTACTACTTTAATGCTTGCATTTCAAAGTCATTCACAGATACAACTCGGCTTACGAACTGACTTTGAAGATTTCAAACTTAGTTTTCACAATATTCAATTCAACTCCGCAGATATTAGAACAAACGCGGTGATTGTGCTATATATTTAGCATAAGTACGAATATGAAATAATTCAATATCGAAGCCCAGATAACCCAATCGGAGCATAATGCAATTTTACCTCTGGGTCAAGGGCTCAAGTCTACCTAGGCAACATTTTGATTATTACGAAGTTGGGTCTGAAATGGTCATCGTTTAATCCTCAAATACGTAGGCTAAAGGACTTTCATTTTTATCAGTTGCTATGTTCCTTCAATCACTCAAAAAAGGAGAAAAATAGACATTACACGCTCTAGGTCAGAGGAAATACAGGTGCAAGATATCCGTTGCAGCATTCTACAGTGAATGATTATTTTATTATGAACAAATAAATTTTGGAGTTTATTTGTGGAGCTAGAGGAAAACAGTCACACTCACATAAATATTTGCATCAATAGTTCCACTAGGTTGTATGTAAATAATAACTAGCAATCTACAGAAATTTTTCATGGAAAAATCGATCCTAGAACTAAGAGACACTGGGAAAAATTTCTCCCTAAGAATTTTGGAAATAGATCAAGCCAAGTGAAAGGGGGCTAAGTTGTGAACGATCCTTTATGGTCCAAAAGCTGATTATCATTCAGTGTTCTACCAAATAACTTCGAATAAAATCTCTTTTGAGATTTCACACTTATGTATTTATTTGACCGTGACCGTTTCTTCAGCACTTTGTAGGGTGTTCAAAATGTTATTTTGAATATGAAGCGAAGATCCGGAGCAAAGGTAGGATTTTTTTTGCGACGTGAATTTATTGGAAATGAATGTGAGTCAATTTCACCGAGTTAAACAAAATATTCTTTCCCACATTCTACTAATTGAATGGTGGAGTTTTAGGCAGGTCCGACCATAATTTATTTCTTAGTAAGATCATTTCTAAAATTACCAGAAAAATTTATTTGTGAGGCATCTACCATACATACAACTCTCTTTACGCCGTTTCCTTCCGGGGTAAGCACAGGCACAAAAGTTAAATTCTCAGTGATAGATCTGTATAGCCGACTCTGCTTTAATAATGTCCTGCGTAATGTCCCATCATAGTATGCCTCTTTTGATCTTTCGTAAGGTATCTTCCTTCTTCAAAATTCCGTTTTCTCTCTGTACTTCATCACTTTTTGCTACCTCCTCTAAATATCTGCCACTAAATTCCGTTTTTCTCAAACCATCCCTAACTCTTCGTTTGGCCTACTCGTAAATCTGGCCACCCCTTCCATTTTTATCCACACCCATACCTTAAAATCCTCCAGTATTAGCACATCCACTGTCTGCGATGAACAAGTTTCAGAACCATTTGACGCTTCACTCCGTATTTTAGCCTTGATTCATAATTTCTTTGTGACTCATTATTTAATTCCCACTTTGTTCCTCATCAATTCCTTTCGTGAATGGCTCCTAAGCCACGTAGGAAAAACCACGTAAGAAACACTTGTGGACAAAAAGGGAGGAATCAGGCGAGATGTTGTGGAATATGAACATAATAAGAACTAAGATATATAAGAACCTGATGATGATGCAGTGCATCGAAACCCGGGTCGATTAAAACTTTATCTGTGGAAAATTGTAATATCTTAGTTCTTATTATAAACACTTGAGGCGTTGTATAAAAAAATAAAAAGACTAGGATGTATAAAAATGATAGTAGGAAAGACCTGGGATGAAAAAGTGAAAGAGATGTTGTTTTGGTCCAGTTTGGCCGCATCCAGAGTGCCGCGATCATTGGAGACTCAGAACAAAAATATTTAAAACGCGAAATAACCAAATTACAAAGGAGTTCCGTAATATACATAAAAAGCTGCGGCAAGCCAACAGGCTGTGTAACAAAGGTGATGGACGGACAAGATAGAGACTCAGCAGGCTAACATTATGCGAGAAATTCAAATCACGCGAGCTTCAACGAGACACGGTGGATGTCATTTAAACCCCGCGGTAATTTTTTAAAACTGATAGAAGTGATGAAAGGAGATAGGGGTACTGCCGAACTGAGAGTTACAAAATTTCCATCTTCCCCCTTACCGTTATTGATTGCAACAAAAACCGAGCAACAAACGAAGACATACCGACTTCATACTTTCGTCCATAGTATAGCACAGTAAATATGATACAGCATATTAAACATAGCAAAACATTATATAGCATATTTCCACTATCGACAATTTTCGGGTTCAAACAAAGATTATATGGCATAGTAATGAATATCATACAATCAAAGGTGCAAATGAATAATTGACTGATATTTTGCTGTCCATTTTATTGGACAAAATTGTATTACACGAGTTTCGGCAGTCACGCAGCCATAACGTAGAATAACTGAGAATGATGTATGAGATATAATGATGATGGCAGGTACACGTGTATTATAATTTTGTCCAATAGAATGTACATTACAATATCAGCCAATTAATCGTTAAATTATGCTGTTCCACCATATCTCGCCTGGCACTGTTGAATTTACTAGAAGGGTAAGATTTGCTGTACGTGTGATAAGGATGGATATTGACAAATTGATCAGAAGGATATGGGGAACAACGGGTAGGACGAGAAGAAAGACGGAAACCAAGTGTGTGATTGAACTCAGAAAGTATTGGACTGGGATGGGGATCAAGCTTCAAGGAAGGGAGAACTGGAGAAATATGTACAAACCAACTCATATGCCGAAAGTCAACGGCTAAGAAGGATACAAGGACACTTTAGAGATACACCAGTAGATGAAACAAGAGGACACTGAAACCTCAGAGGAAGAACGGGAGAAGAAGGAAAGGATGAAGAGGTTCTAGGAGGAGAAGAGAATAACAAACCATGAGCAACCCGTGGTCCTAACAGAGGACGAAACGGAAGATGAAAAAGAGTACAACAGTAAAAAATATAGTTTTCATATAACACGGTTAACATAACACTTTTATCCTTTCCCTTTTCCAATTCCTTTCTTCTTCATTCCTCCTATTTTTCTTGGCTGGTATCCCAACACTCCCTGCCAAATATCATGCAGCGTATCGCAGGGTCTACAAGAACGCCAAACAAGAAAGTACTCGAAATGCCCAAGTCTAAGAGAACGCTTATCAAGCAGATAAACTACATGAAAATAAAATACTTTCGGATCATCATGAAAGGAAAAAGATGAGATCCTGCAACTTATAACACAAGGAAAGGTCCAGGGTAAAAGGAGTCCGGGAAGAAGAAGAACAGATTGGGTACAAAATATTAAAGACTGGACTGGTACAACATCCATTCAAGGACTGCTCAAAAATGCCCGAGAACACAATATTTAAAGCCAATGTGATCGTCTACGCTCTAGGAAGAGTATGACACATGAAGAAGAAGAAGATCGCAGGGTAGTAGGTACGTAGATGTCCTACTACAGTCCATCCAAGGTCTCTCCGTACAGCGATGCCTTTCAGACCGTAATTACTTACGTTTCAGTAATTGTATCAAACTCTCCGAGAAAAATAAATCCTGCCCAGATCTCCTTTTCGTCCACGTTCTCGTACGATGTTATACCACCATTTCCATACATGTCCGCCGGAACATTCATATTTGCCCGCGAGATTCATGGAAACTCACCCCGCGATACATAGCTATTGCCGCACGCTAAACCTATGACCGAAACCAAACCCTCTCCCCGAAGGATATGCCCTTTTGCGCCCCACCAATTCCACCCCAATCCGTTTCATTTAAATCCATTCCTGATTCGGGGGAGAAGCATTTCGGGGAGGCGGCAATGGAAATTGGGATAACGGGGGCGGATATGTTTTGAAGGACCTGCGTATCTGTAGGATGGATTGGGGTATGGGGAATTGGGTCTGGGAATAAGGCGATGAGGAGAGATCATGGCAGGCGCTGAGGTCAAGTGCAATATAGCGGAGACCTTGCATCAAACCATCATTCCGTACAAAATTGAGAGGACTGACAGTTTCACGCGCGGCGTTGTGGAGAGCAAAAGTGACTCACATCGGCCCTCGGCTCGGCTTCAATATCTTGATGTCTAAGGATATAATGACAACCAGGTGCGCTTTAGGTGGGTAGAAAAAATATCGTGCCAGTTTCTATAATCGGTGGGACTTCTTACGGCACTCAATAAAAATATCATTTCTTCAAACTCTTGAATTTATTCTTTGATTAGACCATTGTCACGGCGTGAAAACGAAAATTTTACGACTTTAATTCTTAAGCATTTTCACAGTACCATGGTACACATCATATTTCAATTTGGTCATCAGTTTCCATTGACTAAATGGCCTGAGATTTTGGTAAACCCAACTGATTCAACTGTACCCAACTGATTTTCTGAAGTCTTTCAATTGGGTTTCCTCATAGTTTGTATTAAAGTAGGTAATAAGTATAAATAATACCACTGCGGTCACTTGTATCTGAGGATGAAATAAAACTGAGCCCTGGATAGTTGTAGGGCAGGAACTGATGACCTGATAGTGAGTGAAAATGAATAACTTCTTGCGTATACAAAATTTTGTTCTAGTAAGAAGAAATTGGAATTGACATAGTCAGATTTTGCACACACACCCATCTTTTTAGACATGCAATCTCTAGCAAAAGCATACATATGGATTTAGCCTGGTATAGATGTGCAGAAACGTAATTAAATATTATACTTTGGAAGCAACGTTTACCTTCACTCCCTAGTAAGAAGGTAAACGAATAATATTCAGTGACTCTCGTGACTGATCTGAGCGACTTCCACGATTTCAATTCAATTAAACTATCTCCATTACCTTATTTGACCTCTCATTACAATTCTTTATGGTTTATTCTCCGGGTCATCAACCTTTCGAAATCTACCCTGGGGTATGCAGAACATTGGAGTTGTATCTTTGCTTAAACAACGGCTAAGATCGAGCATCGAGTTATCCGCACTTCTCATCTTTGAAAAGAATGTGAAATAGCTCAGAAGAAAAACAATTTCTCAACGGGTTTTCGGGGAAGGATTAATATTTTAACGATGTATTTGTTCATTTGTTTCAAATTAACTCTTTTTAACAAATTTACTCAATTTTATAACTTTCCCTCTTGTTTTTCGCAGGAGATTTTATTCACAGCACAAGTGAATAAGACGAAGGTACGGATAGTACTCATTCCTCAAAACCAAGGCTCGCATCTGATACAACAATATAAAACGTGAGAAAATGCAGAGAATCGGTGGAAAGGCGATCGGAAGTTGAGGAGACTGCGAAGATGAGACTGCGAAGAAACAGAATGGCACCGCTGTACGAGAAAGAGCGAGAGAAGAAAGAGAGAAAGAAGGCAAAGGAAGGAGACGGCGAGATGGGTAGGTGGGGGGGTGGAAGAGGATTAAATAGCACAAAAGAGCGCATCGGATCCCATTCGCACGGATCGGGGCGCGGAGAAGAAATTGAATAGGGATAAGGAGGGTGTTAGAGGGTGGGTTTCTCGTACGCATAGGGCGGGTGGATTGAAATGAGGCACGGGGGTGAAATAAGGGGAAGTAGCAGAAGCCGCCGCCGTCGTTTTTGTCATTACGCAAAATAGAACCAGCAGCGCCCGTGCGACCGCCTCGTGGCCATCGAGTGAACAACGCGAATGGGCGAAAAAAACGTTCGATGCTTGAATATGAGCGTCAAGTCGGACAATAGTTTCGGGGTAGTTCCAGCACCGCGGACCATAGGACGTTATTCCAGCCAACGAGAATTTCGGTGAAAAGATACACAGTGAAAAAGCTTTCGTCCGAAATCGAACCCAGATACACCGAATCTTAGTTCATGGAATGATATTTCCATCATATCATTGAAAGGCACAGCGTACTTTTCCACTGAAAAATATAATTTATTTGAAAAAGTACGCTGGGCCTTTTAATCCATCCGAATGTATTTCTTTCTTCGGGCGAATTCATAAAGAAATCACTCATGCAGATCGTATTAATTTTTGGAAATTCGTTGATCATCAGGTAGCCGTAATTCCACCAATCGCTCACTTTTCCGACTACGGCAAGCGGCATCCTTTTTCGTAAATAAACCAGCAACAATAGGATGTAAATATGGTGCTAATCAGGTGAAGAACGATAAAAACGCCAAAATATGGCGTTTGATCTTAATTAAAGTAGTTTATAGACAATCATTTCAAAAGCGGATGCAGTAGTAATGAAACTCAAGCTTTCACGCGTAATAAATACTAAGTCTCATTACATTAAATACACTCTTCCATATTTTTAAGTAATTAAATAAAATACTCCGTAGTTATTTCCACATTGATTCCCGTGCTTCTCAAAATTTGGCCTGGACATATTTTCTGGGTTAAAACTCGGTCTCTTTAAGGATTTTTTTCGAATATCAGACCTAGTCCAATATATTCCTCGTAAGTCCTATAACTCTCAATATATTCTGTCTCATCAAAATTGTCTGAATCATTTTCGATATACATTTTACGTACACATAATATATGCACACAATTATTACTCGAATAAGATATAACTTCCAAGAAGGAAACCTGAAAAATTGAGCTGATTGATATTTTCGCTCAAAATTTCGCAGTCGTCTCAGAAGTAGACGTAGGCTAAAATTTATCTACTTTTTATCCCATAGAAAGATAATGCATCTTTAAATAAAAAATACAGCACTTCGGCTGGAGGAGTAGTACACCCTCTCCAACGCTGATTTCAATACAGCCTCCTTGCCTTGAGATCAAGAACACTACAGACCACCTAAGGAATGAAGTTCATTGCTAAGAGCTGAGTCTCCAATGTTAATTATGGGAGCATTTGGTGTTTCAAGAGGTATATCGATTTCCGAGCTAGGCAGTAGACGCAATCGATCGCTTATCTGTACATCGATCGCCACTATCAGCAGTCATCAATCCGAATAGGTTTGCTGCAGCTCTCTAAGTACTCCACTCTCTTTTCCATTAGCCGCTTCATTCCTACATAATTCTTCGCTTTGACGTCCTTCATAATTTTTTTGACGAATTCCATTCTTGGTTTTCCTCTGTGATCCTTCCCATTCATTTCTCCTTCCACTATTTTTTAAAGAGGTTATTGTGTCGCATAATATGTATAATTGGTCTCGCTTCTTCCTCTCAAGAGTTTTCATTGCACTTCTTTTCTTTCTCATCGTAAGACTTTTTGGTCACTGATTTCCATGGGCATTTAATCTTCATCACTCTTCGATAGAATCCCATCTCCATCGCTTTCAGCATTATTGCTCTGCAGCTGTAATTGGCAAGGCTTCACTGTCATATAAGATCATACTTGAAATATGTGTTTTAATAAAGTGACTTCTTACTTCCAGGCTTCTGATACTAGGTGTCAGCAGACTACTCTTCTGATAGACTTCTCCTTCTATGCTTGGGCTATTTTGCTCACAATAAATTTCTAGCTTCTTCTATCGCTGGTGCTCCTGCTTTCCAGGTATCAACATTCTTACACATGCGCAAGTTTTAGCTGTCCTAGTTAAACAGTGATTCTGGTTTCTAACTTTTTGCATAAGTCACAATCTTGGTTTTCATAACATTAATCTTAAAGTTGTATGTATCAATAGTTTTGTCCATACAGCTCAGCGTTCCCGTCAAATCTTTTTCCTTCTCTTCCAGAATTGCTGTAACAACAGTAAAGCGTAGCACGCTGATTTTTTCTCCATGCACTGGTATTTCTGTTTTGAATTGTTCCTTAATTTCATACATTGCCTACTCAATGTAAATGTTGAAGATTATGGTAGACAAAGCATATTTTTGTCACACTCCTTTCCTTACTTCTGCTTCTCCGTATTACCACCACATTTTATCGCTGCCAGCCAAGAAAATCAATCTACCCATAAATTTTACCACTTTGGTGAATCACGCTGTTGGGGTCGGAGAGCAAACCGGATCAAAATACGACTAAAAAATATATGATTGGACCCAGAGAGTAAAGGATAGAAAACAAACGAAGGGGTGGTAGAAGATTAAAACCACCGGGATGGGTGGAAAAGAAAATCGAAAGGATAAACGCATTCTGGAAAGGGAAGAAATGGAGAGAAATAGGGGTTGAATGGATGGAATAAAAAAGAAAGTTGGTAGTGGGCGAAAGTGAGGGGCATTGGCGGGGCCAGGAAGCCCGGAGGGAGGCACCAGAGACCGAAAGGGCGGATGACAACAGGAAGTCTAGGGCCGGCCGACTGGGAATTGTGCGCAGGCAAGGGGAGGCAGAGAGAGAGGAAAGGACTGGGAGGATAGCGGTGAAACCCATTCAAAATAAAACAGAATCAAGGAATGGACTCTTAATCGATTCGGGGAGGGCTTTCTGCGCACTACAATGAGGGGAATGGACAGGGATTGGAAAAAGGAGAATGGCAGTGTATGTGTGGAGTGATGGACGAAGTGACCTTTCACAAAGAACAGGGATAACATTCGTGTTCACAAACTGTTAACGAGTACCCTACTTCTTTCCAAAAAAAAAGACACTTTACATGCTGGTTCCAGCAGCTATCTGAATGGTTGACTCGAGTGAAACCATATCTTAAGGTAGTATGAGCAAAATTTTTCCCTAGACATAATAGAGACAATATTCAAATTTTATTTTAAAATTTGTCTGCTGTTATAAGCATGAAGTAAATACAGTAATATGGATGCAGCAAAAACTTTGTTTTATTTGACTCAACTTCTCACTAATTAGCAAACTATACATGTTTGAGTCCTTAACATGACTAGTTTTTTTTCACACCGTACGCTGAAAATGCCGTCTCAACCGAAGGTTTTTTCGATTTTATGATAGTAAATTAAATATTTTTTTTAAATATACCACGTTTTTAAAACGGACTAAACCTCAAAAATAATTTTCCCTGGGCCCTTCTAAATTTTTTAGGGTGAAGTTTTAGTGGCTATGGAGTTATTTGTAATCGACTTGAAGAGAAAAACGAGGGGCGCAGGCAACCCATGATAATTAAGGAGTAAAGGGACCAGGTGTCGTTGAGCAAACTCCCACAATTAATACCATTTGCAATACACTGAAATTGGTTGTGAATTCATCCGGATTATCTACTTCTATTGTCTACTGCCTGCCCCCCACGTTTTTCTCTTCAAGGCTTACAAATATCTCCATAGCCACTAAAAATTCACCCTCAAAAATTTAGAAGGGCCCAGGGAAAATTATTTTATACTTTTTAGTCCGTTTTAAAAACGTGGTATATTAATTTTTTTTTAATTTAATTAATTATTTTCTTCATTTTAGTTTTATGCCCTGGTAAAAATTGTATTTTATTTTATTGGAAACTTTTTCCAATCGATTTTATACATCTTGATGAGACTCTGACAGGGACACATAGGAAATTCCCAATGTATTTCAGATTCTGTTCAGCTAACAGTGTGTGGAATTGAAACAATTAATTAATCGTTAATTAATTAATTGTTATAACATGTAGCTAACTGCTAACATGTAACTAAATAAATTGTTAAAACATGTAGCATTGCATTGTCACCTACTTCTGAGGTTAACATTTCAAGCCTCTACTTAGGCTTGTGCGATGACCGATTTTGGTCATCGATTTTCGATGAAAAAATTTCATCGAAATGTTTCGATGACGATGGCTGTCATCGATCATCGTATAGAGTGTACACGATGATCGATGACTATCGATGAATATCGATGATCGATGAATGTCGATGATCGATGAATGCCGATGATCGATGAATTACGATGATCGATGACTCTCGATGAACTTTGCAGTAGTGATGAGCGATATATCGCTGTGATTGAATCACCGATACTGAAAATTAGCAATCACAGCCTGTGACTAAATAATCGAAATCACTGTGACTGTGAACTCGGTGAATTTAGCCGATTTAGCTCAGGCTGCTACCGCTGCTACCAGCTGCACCAGTGCAACCAACGAATACAATGCTACCACTGCTACTGCGTATTAACTATGATGGAACGTGATCACTACTTCTGTATCGTCGGCCACAAACTTGAGGAAAAACATGAATTCCAAACATCCCTCTGTGGCCCTGTCATCGTCCTCAAGGCGCAATAGCTGGGGTGCTTATATTTTATACATACATTTTAGATCTAAGGCGTCCAAATGAATGGAAAAAAGAAGAAAAATTAGTGATATAAGGATATCGATCATCCTCATCGATGGTTCTCATCGACATCAATGATTCGCATCAACTCATCGGGATCGATAATTCTCATCGACATCGATGATTCGCATCGACTCATCGGCATCGATGATTCTCATCGACATCGATGGTCGATGACATTCATCGTCATCGATTACAGTCATCGCACCGCGATGACTAAAATCATCGTCGATGACTTCGATTAATCGACTCATCGCACAAGCCTACCTCTACTAGCACATCAGGAAATATGTAAATTAATTAATTGTTAATTAATTAATCAATTAATTGTTATAATAGATAGCCAAAATGCATTGTCATCCACTTCTGAGCTATGGTTAAAATTTCAAGTCTCTAGCTGATCGGGAAGTTTAAACTAACTCGGCTGCAATATTCCACCCGGATAGTCAAACCATACATGGTTTGACAGAAACCGAACTAATAAGAACGTGGTAAAAATTAATGCGGAGAGCAATTATTTTGATTATATATGCATATTTTATTTAGTATAATTATGCATCTCTGGAGCGCAAAATGGTAGGTACCATATCTCATTAGGCCGTGTATGCGTGGAGAGTATATTACAGCTTCTGATTTTTAGGAAAAAGCGCAAAAAGTAGGTAATGCGGTGAGTAGCTGATATATTGGTGTCATTAGAAAGATAAGATATTTTCATGGCAATGAAACTAAATTCATCGAATTTTATCTGAAATGATATTTCACTCAAATAATCTTTATGTTCTAAGCAAAAAATAACGAGAGGAGAGCCAAAATTGTGTCAATTCCAGGAACATTTTCTTTATAATTTATGTAGTAATTTCACTCATAAATTGAAATATGGAAAACCTACCTTAAACCATCACTTAGTGGAACTGTATTGCCTCACATGTAAAGAGAGCGTATTAAAATCGAGAGAAATCTTTTTACTGTACAAACCAAGGTTTCCAACATTTAGGAAAGAAAGAAAGCACACTCGACAAATTATTTCGATAGAGCATTTATCATTCACAAAAAATTGCTTTATACTGATCCAAATTGGCTCATGCACTGTCACAATTACTTTCAAGATGGTATGTTTCATTACCTAGAATGGACAAGCGAAAGGCGTAGCCTTTCATTTGTCATTCAAGGTAATGAAAACATTATCACCTGCGGTTCGGCCAATCACCGCTCGTTTGCTCTGCTCTCTTGTGAGAAACAATTCCCCCACCTATCACCATTGAAGTGAAGGAAGAACTAGCGATAACATCTTAGGGCGCAAAATCTTAAAACGCATTGGGCAACTTACATAATAACTTTAATATTTAACTTAAATACCACAAATTAAATCCTCAAATGAGCTCTTTTTATTTACAGCACAAGAGAATTGCAGTTCGTCGCTGTTTCCCGCAGCCCGTGCAGCCACATGAAATGTGACATTGTTTCTCTACCTGTCCAGTTAATAAGTATACATTAGACGGGTGTCGCCATAACAAAAATGCCAAAAATGTTTTCGGATTTTTATTCCAGTTGCAGATAATGATCACCAATTTTTTCACGAAATGCATCCAGGGATTTCCTTTTACAGTATATAATAAGAAAAGACGTTGCAAGAATACAGGTGCATTCCGTGTGGGTTTTGGGTGGCAAAGAGGATTATTGGGACACAAATCCTCAGGAAAAGGAGACATGACAAGAATAGTCAACTTAAATATAACATAAATGTTTTATGTTTACCAAATATTCGTAATTATATCTTCATTTTATACGTTCCTGAATTGATTTTGGAGCGAAAAGATGCTTACGGTTTCTCATGAGGAATACCAAAACCATGGTCTGAATGTAAGTTCCAAAGGTTAGAATGTCATATTTACCGGTAGTTTCCAACCAATAATAATAGTTACGTCGATAATATTTTTAACGGTCTGATTGGGCCGTTGTACGAACCATAAAATTTCTTAAGGATAGGTATGCTGATCAAGGTTAGCCAGTCGATCTCCGTCCTGCCAGGGTCTGAAGACAGCCATATTAAATAACTTGCTTATGAGAGCAATACATGTTCAAAAATTATAACTTCCGTTGAAGAGTACGTGCGTGTGACGTCCGCAAATAAGAATATTTTCTCCTACATCACCAAATAAGATTAAAAATATTTGTTCCAAGGGTTTCGGAAGAGAGCGGAGACAAATTTTATAGCGTCCTAAGTAGAGAATCCAGATTCGATACAAATATTCCACTAGTATTCCCATCCCTGTTTGGGTGTCATTAAGAAAGCCTTAGAAATACACTTAGTAAAATTATCGTCCCATTAGGGTCTTCTGCAAAGGAAAGGCTTATATCGAAGCCCCTCTCTCTCCCCTCTTTCATCCTACAAAGCATTATTATTCAAATAATTTCACTCATTGTATAGAGCGAAGTTTTCTGCGTATTAGGACTGAATTATATGATGAGATCTGCCTAAAATCGGGAAGCTAGCACTAAAAACTACCTTCAAAATATACATTCGCATATTTATAAAAACTACAACCTAGACCCGGTGGAATGGCTTGCGCGTTTCAATGGCCCCTAGACCTACTGATGGTATTTATGATTATTATCGTTCCTTGAAGGTTCCCCGGATGACTATGCCGGATTGATTGAGAGGCCAGACGAAAGTTAGTTCACGCGATTGTGCCATGTTAAAAAACCCGCAAGGAAAGGCTATGAAAAGCCCACCGAATTGTCACTACCCCCAGAGTGATGGCAGTAAATCAAATAATCTATTTCCATGCCTGATAATTGCATCACATTACCAAGCGCTCGTCTGCTTGCAAACCGAAGAATCATGTGTGCCGATAGGGCATCAGTATGATTCCCGATATGCAGGAATACAACGCTTCAGGTCACACGGTTCACTGGCACACTGCTCATTTTTGGCCATCACCTTTTCCGTATAAAGAATCGGTCGGCATCTTGAGGGCCAATATATGGTGGTAGAATGATGGTTTATCTGAGGATGCTGGGGAGTGGGGGTGTGGGGATTGGTGAACAGGGATTCGGAAGGCCATGAAAGAGCAGGAGGGTGGAGACGAAATTTGGGGTTGGGGTTTTTTTTAGGGAGGGATGCAGCGTCTGGAGTCGGCAGAGTTAGTGCAAAGGGAGGGAAGGGGTGGGTTATTGTAGGGTGTGGCAGTCGGAGGGGAAGGATGGGGGAAGGGGAGAGAGGAAAAGGGAAGAGGAAACTCAAAAGGAGGATTTATAGAAAGGCAAAAGAAGGTTCATTGTAGTTCTGGAGAAGGAGTTTCGCTTCCTTTCCGTTCTCTGAAACTCTCTTCTCCCCCCCAATTCCCTTCTCGAGTTCTGTGCCCCCTACTCCCCCCCCCCCGCAAATCTACCTTCTTCTCTCCTAGGCGCTGACCCTCACCCCACTCCAGTTCTCCCATGTCCCCTTCACCCCCATTCACCGCCCAACCTTCTTCGTTCCTCATCTCTTTATATTGTAAAATGTAATTATTAATTTGTTCTATTATATAGGTGGTTATTTAGTTAACTAATTTGACAAGAAGATAGCTTGCAAAGGTGTATTTTTTTCTTAAAAACAAATCAGAGAAATATCGGGTAAAAGTATTACGGCATAAAACTTTTATGGGAAAATACCTGGTAAGAGCGAAAATTGCCATTAATGACAAATTACAAGAGCATATGTCCATTTGTGTCCAGTTTCAATTATCTTGGATATAAAACTTCCCCTTTAACAGACCAAGATGTCGAAAATAAATTTAGAAATTCAAATACATCAATAGGATAATTCATAGAACCCAAAAAAAAGAAGAAAATAAACGAAAAAATTGAAGTTTTACAAAACAATGGCAGATCCGATAGTAATGTACGGTAGCGAAGCGTGATTTCTCTACAAGAGAGAGACGGAGAGAAAATCACATCTGCGGGAATAAAATTCCTAAGAACGGTATAAGTTTGCTCATGACAAGATAGGATAAGAAACGAAATCATAAGAAAAAATTGGTAATTTAGAATAAATAGATCACAGAATGCAATGGAATAACCATTCAGGAAGAATGCCAAATAGCCGCCTCCCCAGAATTGTCTTAGGATATAAGCCTAGTGGTCAATGCCATGCTGGTCGACTAAGATTTTTTCAGGAACACGCCACGCAGCCTAACCCATGAAGTGCAGAAGAGGAAGGTTATGTAATTGCGACAAGAGTTTAGCAGCACAAAGTTCAAGCTAGCTTGGCAATAATTAATTTCCCGTAGAACTAGGTTAACTCTCTATACTCCCCATGTATTGGATAGGTCTGTTTTGGTTGCGTTGTCTTTACTTTCGCAGTCTAGAGCCTTAGCCTCAATTTAATAAGAATCTTCTCTGTCGTTTGGCCACAATCTTATAACTGTAGTAGTCATGGGGCATTGTTTTTTATCAACTAAAACAATCGTCGCCGACGTTTCGTTAAATTAGTTTTCCTTCATCAGGACTAAAAATAAAACATTCAAAAAAAACCAGAGTAAGTAAAACTCGCCAAGAAAAAAATCACTTGACTTGACCGGGATTCGAATCTGGATCTCCCAATTGCAGACCTAGTCAAATGATTTTTTTTTGCTAATTTCACCCTCTTTGGTATGCTTATATATCTTTGCATCTGTGCGCGTGACTGCGTACCACATTATTTATGTAATCGCCATGATAAAAGATGAGTGTTACAAAATATTAACGTTTCTTCATTTGAGACACAATTCGACATAGTTTGTAACATTATGGCTTTGAAAGTTGAAAAAAAAATTTGTTTCGTTATGCTATACCTTTTATTTTCATTTACTTTTCGGTAAATTTCTTTTCATTTCATTGTTTTTCTTTTGCATAAAATTGTATAGCTAATACATAGTGTCCATAGTTACCACTATGTGTAAATTTGTATCAGTGTTAAATTGTGATAATCTTTTTCATATAAAATAGTGTGTTTGTATGCTTGCTAGTCAAAATAAGGATAACTATTTTACTTATATTCAAATCACCTTGAAGGTACTCATGTTAAGCTTTTTCAAGATTTATTACTTAAGTGAAAAAAAAACATTAATATTAATTAACACCCTGGTTTTGTTAACATGTTATATTTTACGCAACAATAAAGTGAAATTTAATGAGACTTCGGCAACGATTTATTGAGTAATTTTTGTTTAAAAAATACCTAAACTATATATCAACTTCAATGTCATAATCTCAACTTCTTGCAGCGCAAAAATATTACTATTTGAAGGATTTTAAAAGGCAGGAAAATAATGCGCAATTATGCATGCTTTTCTCTATTGTATATCGCACTACGAAGTACGTTTAGGCAAGAGCATTAGCTAAAACTGCATTATGGGTGGATACATAGATAAAAACAGAAAAAAGCACCATGTACCTACTGGAATGAATTTATTTTTTACTACCAAAATATTGCTTTGGTTACTCGACATTGATATGACATCAGCTAAAATTGCAGTCTGATATTCAAATATGTAAAACTTAAATTTGCATTAGGTATTTTACGAATTAGGATCGCACCGTTTATACCGGAGGACTGAAGTTCAAGTTTATTTATTTAACCAGTTACATTACATTAGGCATTTGCCTGGTGGTAATGGTCCATGTATCACTCCACAAATAATATTTTCAAAGTAAAAATTCACATATCAATTATTAGTCGGCTCGCTTAATTTATGTGAGGTGAAGTCTCTTCTTGAACTCCTTATAACATTTTGGGAAAGGATTTAAGACTTCTACAGGTAAGGCATTCCACTCCTCTATCGTCCTGTTAACGAAGGAAAATTTTCCTGTGTCAGTTTTTTGCTGCTGAGCCCTTAATTTAAAACTATGGTAATTTCTTCCGATTCAGTTTGGCTTGAGCAATCTTTTATTGATTTCCTCCCATCCCTTATCCTTCCTGTAAGCCTTGTAAAGGTTGCCTAGCCTGTATGCTGCCCACCTTTCCTTTAGACTTTCCCAGCTCAATCTAGCCAGTATGTCACTCACACTATCACATCTCTCATGTCTGGCTAAGACGTAGCGTGCCGTCTTTCTGTGTACTTTTCCAATTTCTTCACTAGCCTTATCTCACATGGGTCCCAAGCACTCGTGGCGAACTCCCATATTGGCCGACCATTGTATTGTAAGCCATTTCTTTAACTTCCGTCTATGCTTTCTTTAAGTTTCGCATGATGAAATGTGGGGTTTTTTAACCTTTCCCAGTAACTTTTTGAATATACTGCGCCCAACCTAATTCTTTATTTATGGTCACCCCTAAATACTTCAGCGTGTCATTTTTAGGCCCCTCCCTGTCCCTGATTTTATACACAAAGGCACCGGTATCTAAATCTCTTCTACGCCTCGTAAATGAGATAGCGCAGCACATGTCAACATTTGTTTCCATGCTATTTAACGTTGCCCTTTCAATTATTTTATTCAAGTCATTTTGAAGAATTTTTTGATCCGCGATGCCACTAATTTTACGGTACGCAATACAATCATCCGAAAATAGTTTAATATTTGATTCAATTCGTTGAGGAAGGGAATTTATGAATATTAGGAATAGTAATGGTCCTAATACACTCACTGCCTTGGGATGCTTGGAACACCGGATGCTATGGAAATACTCTTGGAGAGGCATTCTCCTACCTTGACCCTCTGTTTTCTATTCGTCAAAAAGTCTTTTATCCAAAGTACTATCCTTTTATCTATGCCCATATCTATTAATTTTCTTAGCAACTTTTCATGTGGTACCACGTCAAATACTTGATAGGATATGGCCAGCAGAGACTTGCCTAGCTTGTCCTCGCCGAATTCGTCATTCTTCGCACGTCCCTTAGGCATTCCAATCTCCCTGCAATCCGTTTGTGATTAATTGCGGGCCCTAACGATGGAGAGGTTCAGTTTGGAACGCTGCTGGCTCCTAAATACACCCACAGTGGCAGCATGAAATTTCGATTGCCCCGGGAAATTCGATCTGCAAATGTCCCAACCAAGGAAATGCAAACCGGACAACATAACTCCTCGCGCTATGCGTGAGATTTGAACTTGTGACCTTCGAGAAATTCGACGAATTTCATTGCCAACCGAGAGAAATAAAAGTTATCGCAGGGAAATCGCCCCGAGTGCACAATGGAGTTCGCTAAGGTATCTGAGCAATGAACTGAATTACTGCAGAACAACATCGCGGGATGATGGAAGTGTAAGAACAGGGGCAGTATTCACTTTCGGGTCAATCATGCAGCTCCAAAACTGTTTATGAGTGCTCGAGCACACATTGCCAAAATAATACGCAACAGTCGATCACTTTCCATACCAATCGCAGTTGACAATTTCGAAGGGCCGGCTCGGTTTGCTGGGTGGGTAACCTGTTCGCGGGCCATCGCAAACATCGCGCATTCGGCCTTGCTCAAATCATTGGACGTCTGAGTTATCACGCAGTGAATATTTGACGAGAAACTTCTAATAATACGGTATGGATGGGGGTGCCTGACTGGTGGCAATGCAACGGAATTATATGCAACTTCGAGGTACCCTTCTGGTTTTTAATTTCCCAGTAACTAATACCCTCCGACCAACAGAGAAATTTGGACTACGCATTTGGTCATAAGATATTGGTGGAGAGCGATCCTTTTCACCATTTGCCACAAACACAGTCAAGCACTTGTACCACATCCCAGCAACATTAAAAAAAGGCCGTCAGTCAAAGTAACAACTGATATCAGTGCGTGGACTCATGGTAAAGTTATCCAATTTTACTGCGTTTCCAATTATGATAACCCACTAGGACTTTCTTGTCTCGAGCAAAATGGTAGGCCGTCGTCGCCGTGCTTAAAGACGATGGATTGTTTATAGTCTTTTGTTGATCATAAAAATAATAGGTACAAGTAATGTGAGACAGCGATGGAGCGACTGTAAGGAGGCTGACGCAGGGTATGGCAAAGAATGCCTAAAGTTATAGAAGTAAGTAAAGTTCGAAGGCCATTATCGACACGAAATACCTCAAGTGACAGAAATTTTTTTTTTGTTATATCATTAACTCAAACCTCCTGGGAAACATGATTCCATAAAAGACCAACATTCAAAAACTTTAAAACTTTAAAGCAGCCAAAATAAATAACCTGTGATATTTAAATGACCGTATAAATAAAAATGGAGCACCAAAGGAGCGTATCCATCCATATTATGATAACGAAAAAGGGTATGGGAAATTTATGGGTAATACGACTATGACCATGTTAAATCATCTATTAAATGTTATCAAGAGAACGGTCTCCCTAAGAACGAGATAAAAAAGTAAAGACACTTGATGAAGTCATAAAGGGAAAAAAGTAACAATAAAGCTTTTTTTATTTTTACTTTCGCGGAGATCATAATTCAAGAGTAATACCTCACCCACGTCCATTACCTAAGTAGACTCGGCAAATACTTTTGACAGCGTTAACTAGAGAAATTATGCCAAGCTGTCTCAAAAGTATTCGGGGTGAGCTTCGAAAGTTAATATTAACACGTCCTTTATCCAGACCACAGGTGACAAATAATCAATTGTGATTTAAAAGGAGAAGCCAAATAATGAGACAAAATTCTTGATGCTCAAGCTGTTCCTTGCCTGGGATGAGGAAAGATAAGGTAAGAGACAAAAATTTGACTGTGGATACAATGGAAGGAGATAAAAATTGTGCTTCGGTTTTCGCATAATGCCTCAAAACTGGTGAAAAATAAGGTGCCTTGAGGATATTAAACTTGTAACAAAAAGAGACGCATGAAAAGATTAAGCCTGATGCTAGAACTAAAACTATATATTTTTCTAGTTGTGCAGAAATAAATTACAAATATTTAACATTGGTAATGTAAGACAAAAGAAGAATTCTGATATTTTAGCAGTAGGCCAACCGATAACCGAAGAAGTATTACAATAATTATACATGTAACATGCAATGTCATAATTTAAATTGAGTAACTGAATTCATAGACCTGGGAGTGAAATTTCATTCAGATGTCCTTTGTACCACGCATTTTGAAAATCAATGGCTGCTTGTAAAACTTTGGGTTTTGGTAATAGATTGTTTGAGTACAAATCACTGAAAACTTTTCAAGTTTTACGTTTCACCAATTTTCAAAGTAAGTAAGAACATTCATCAGTAGTTTGGACTCAATATTAAAAAATACATTCAAAAGATCGAAAAATTCTAAATTTGTCAGATATTTCCATAATTTTTGTTTCAATGTTCACCCATTGTATTAATATATTATGTACCCTATGAAAGTTTATTGAAGATGTTCGATTGTCGAAGTTTAAAACTAAAAACACATGTAAAAGAGTATATCTTCTTTCATGACATTGTTAATAATTTTGAAAATCATTTTTGCCTGAATAATATCAATTTTACACCGCTAATGTTTGCTTGTAACCAAATTTTGTTTATGCCAAAGCATCTGAATAACGAGTATGCCAAAAAACGCCTTTAAATAGAATTAGCACAATGATCAATAAATATTCTAATATACTTAGCTGCTTCAAGTTAAAAGATAATTTTATTAATCAGTATGAGGTATTATTAACGGTCAGCTGTGACTTTGCATCCATTTATTTATAGGATGCATACAATTGATGGTTTACCCTATGTATATTATTTTATTGGGAGAACATTAAACTTAATAAATAAATAAATAAATAAATAAATAAATAAATAAATAAATAAATAAATAAATAAATAAATAAATAAATAAATAAATAAATAAATAAATAAATAAATAAATAAATAAATAAATAAATAAATAAATAAATAAATAAATAAATAAATAAATAAATAAATAAATAAATAAATATATAAATAAATAAATAAATAAATAAATACAAATAAGATAGTATAAATAATAATAGGTTTAGCGAAGAGAGAGATGGAAAAATAGCTGTAAACGAGATTTTCTTTTCGAAATCATAGAGGAGTGATAATTGTGATGCTTAAGAAAAGAAGATGGGAAGCGTTGACAGTGAAAGAAACAGAGCGATTCGCAATTAAATCTTCTAATTATTCAGCGGACGAGTATGACGAGGACGACGGACTGGTGGAAAGAAAAGGAAAATGTATCGAGTAGGTACCTATAGGTATTCTAAAGTACAAAACTTCTCCCAAATCAGAAGGGATAGGTTAAACGGCATGGAAGGTTCACAGAGGAAAATTATAAATTTAAGAAATCAACGCGATTATCACCACCGGCGTTAAAACCAATGAATTAACGCAAAGAATGACTAATGATAAGACAGCTTTAAATAGCTACTAGTAACTGTTCTTACAACTGAATCAATGATAGATATCACGTCGCCTACACTTTAAACATTTCTTTAGGATCAAAAGGGATTTTTAAAACAAATTTAGTTAATTTAGCATGACTAAGCATCGGACACAAAAATGAATATTAGGGTTATCAGGAGTACAACTGCTTCAGAAAAAGGTACTTACAAGGAGAAGATTAACTGACTGATCTGGAACAAATTGAATTAAGTGAGGAGCAGAAAGGTGTGTATTAGGATTGGGAACGTAAGGTGATGGGTGGTTAGTGACCACTGGTTACGAGTTCTATACATTGCCTAAAAACCTCGTTTCAGACGTTTACATATTTCTTGATAGTGCCTTTATTGTAATTGCTGAAGACTTACATTATTTTTTCATCAGTAGATGAAATATTATTTGTTGTTACGAATGGAATAGATTTCTCATAAAATTGCTGTTTTTTATTTTTAAAAATAGCAAACTTCCTATTTTTGGTAGCATTTTGGGTGAAGCTGCGAAGGTTAGAATCCGGAACTAGAATTATCCATCCACTCAGATCAAAGACAGGTCCTTCAGTTACGCAAACAATCAATAACTATTAATCTATTTCTATCTTGCGCGTGATCCGAGGAGAATAGCGAGCGAGAATGCCGCCAGTCACTCCATTTTTACCATCGCCACCTTCACGGTTTCCCGAGGACTCCTACCGTTTGAGTTGCCTCGGAAGTATAGAGCATCTTAATAAGTGAGTAATAAAAGACGGCGGAAATTAAAGAGCGGGGAACAGGAAGTTAAGTCCTGGAGCCTCTGCCTGACAAGTTGAAGAGTAATACTGAATACAGCAAAATGAGACTGCCGGGATTTCCGCTGCTTGCGTCTGGGTTTCCTTGACGACGATTCGATATATTGCAGCATCCATCTACAGGCCTGAATTCAAAATTAAACATCGATGCTGAGATGTGAAGCATCGCCAGGGTAACTGACTCAACGCAGCGGAAATCCCTGGAAACCTTTTCACCCTCAACTGAGTAACGCCTAGAAAGTCTCAATGTGGAATGCAAGGAAATAGGTTTTCGTATTCGCATCGTGGTGTATTTAATTAATCCTTTCGCTACACCTAAAAATGAAATAAACGGTGTAATATGGTTGGTATCACTCACAGGCATTCTTCACACGTGCCTCTCTTCGGCCAATCCACATCTATTTTATCTTTCTTCCAGCCTTTCCTTCCCCTCTGACAAAACCATTCATTCATTCACACACGCACAGACAATACACTTCATCTTCTTCCAATTTCCTCATCTCGCTTTTCCGACGACTGAAACCCTCCAGAAAATCCTAATCACAATAAGCATTCACCTCCTACCCCCTCCTCCCCCGCACACACTAATCAATTCTACAGTGTCCTCTCCTCCTCATCCCTATCTCCAACCCTTCCCTTCCTCGGATTCTTATTCCAAACACAAAACCCCCTCATACTTCGACCCCTTTACCACTTCCCCTTCTCTCCCCCCCTCCCCCCCTACACTCTCTTTCCCTCTCCTCTCGGGAATACAAAGCATTCCTATTGATCTGTCCTGGTCGCGTCATTGTTTTCAATCAATGCCAAGGGACGGGGCGGGGCCTCCCTCCCCCCCCCCCCCCCCCCCCCCCCAGGATCCCGGGCCAAACTTGCGCCGGAGAAAACGCAGAATGATTCGTCAGGCGTCTATATAGGTACGAGTGGTGCAACGGCCCGGGACGATTCGTTAGGCACATGCACAGGGTGCTCGATGCGTCGCGCTCCAGGCGTGGCCGTAAATGCGTCTGAAACCCCCTCTCGTGAAAGGAAGTTCTACCTTGAAAGTAGTAGGTATATGAAATTTTAAGTAAAATGTCAGGGAAAACACGTCATCGCCCAGGTAAATGAAAGCCTTATTTGTTTACATCTGAGGCAATTGTAGAAAAAGGATCTTTACTGGTTTAATTCAACAGAATAGTGCCTTTTTTCAGTAGGTACTTTATCTAACAAGCACGATAAAAATTGCATCAAAAGAAAACTATTTTTAAGCAATAACATTCAATGCATCAAAAGAACTTATTGGCAAAGTCAGGAATTCTGCGAGAACCAAGGTTATAAAGTCTTACGTACAGGATAGGAAAAACCATGACCCAAGCAAAACAATGATAACAATTATCCGTTGATAAAGGCTGGTTTCTGAGGGTTTGGTCAAGAATAAGTAGACGCCGTTGCCAGGCAGGGTTAGGCCTGACCGGCAACCCTGCCTAACCCTGCCTGACAACGGCGTCTACTTATTCTTGACCAAACCCTAAAAAACCAGCATTTATCAATGGATTTTGCTGTGGTTGAAAACTTTGATGATATAACAATTATCTATCAAACTCTGTAGTATTAGAACGGAGTTTAAAACCCATGAATTTACTAATATGAATTTACATATCCTAAAACTGTTTATTTCAACTGAATCTGGTAAAAAATTAATAGTACTCCACGATGAAGATATTTCATGCCTGCGGAAACCGGCAATGAAGTTACGAGGAAATCACCAATAGAAAAAGTCCACCTGGACCGAAAATGGAACCACGGACATTTGGCTTGCCGGACCAATGCGTTGACCACCACGGTAATCAGGCCTCCTTATCAATTTTGCGAGGATTTCGAACCTAGATGTTCAGCCCCTACGGTCGATCACGGCTCGCACTCGTAAGGGAAATGGACTTCTAAGAATAATCCCTGGATAACCGCGAGGATAATCCCTGTAGCATCACTTATGCCGTTATTGGCTAAGAGTGAATATATTTCATGTACTATGTCGAAAACGGTGATGAAATTACGTAGAAATTGCCTTAAGAACAATCGTTGGGGCTGAACATCTACTTCCCTTCAAACTCTCTCAAAATTGCCTAGAGAATCAGGAACCCTGGTTAACGAGTTGGTCGGCGCATTGGTCCGGTGAGTCAAAGGCCCGTGGTTCGATTCCCGGTCCAGGTGGATTATTCCTAAGGACATTTCTACGTATTCTAGGATATATAGAACGTTAGAAAAATTTTAAAGATGGTTTTTCGAGACGTAAAAGCTGATTGCGCATGACAGACTTCGTTAATCAGCATTCAAGTCTGAACGTCAAGAAAGCGCTAGATTTGTGATTCCATCTTGATAGAACGATTCAATACAAGATCAGGGGTGGATTAAGGGGGGGGTGGGGGGGGGTGCCACCCCCCCCCCCCCCCGCCCCGTAATTCCCGGGAAAATAGAAAATATGGTAATCATTAAGGTGGTTCTCCAATGGAAGTTTTTATTTCACCAGCTCAATATACAATGTTTAAATATAATTGGAGTCTGGTGTAAAACCCGGGAGACCTGCATCTTCACAAGAATGGCATTCTTTACATCGTTTGTAAACGTTTTTCAACTGTGATTAGAGAGCTTTACTCAATAATTTATCACATCTACTTTATAATATAGCCACACCAAAACTACGTTCCAAGCACTTCATTTCTTTTAACTTTCCGAGGGAGGTCTGCCCGGACCCCCGTTTCGTTGAAAGGTATTGCATACCCTCCAGGCGCCGCGGAAAGTAGTGAACCGCCTCCCCCCCCAAAACAACGACCTTAATCCGCCCCTGTACAAGATCCGACACTTAAACTGAAAAATCTACTCGCGGCTTGTTCAGCACGTCGTTCTGGTGGTATGGTTTTCTGTGGTATCATAGTATGTTCCGTATTAGTCTCTTTGGTTGGAAATTCAATTGACGACGCAAAAAATCACGCTGAAACATCAAAGAAGCTTCCAATAAGTTTGATGAGCGCCACGGTAGTTAGCACTCAATAGGCTTACAATTGTAGCGGCCTAATGCTTTCAAAATAGTTATCGAGTTCGTTCAAACCATAAAATTAAAGAGGAAAGAGTTTTGTCACAGAGTAAAACACTTTACATAATTCATAATGCCTGACGCCTAAACTGACAACACAAAACCCATAATCGCAGATGAAATTATCTAATTGTAAGGGATTTCATAGAATAGCGTGTATCAACTCTGTTTCCGATCTGTTTTGAAATGCGCTGACTAGTTCTGCGCAAGTTCTGAAACGAATGGAAAGCAACATCGTTGCGAAGTAAGCAGCGCACTAAATCAAATGGAAAGCGCCCATCATTTGCCCACGCATAATGCTAATTTCCCCTAGCATGAATGGAAAAAGGACTGCTTTGAGAAAAAGTAATTAGGGGGATGGGGATCAGAGATGAGCGTGAGAAAGCTGAGGCTGAAGGAAGAGCGAGGATGGGAGAGGGAAAACATTAATTCAGAATGGCGACATAAGATATGGAAATGACCTTTGAGGGAATTCAGAGGGGGGGTCCCTTGTTCGCAGGGATAAAGGAGGCACGTCCCGCGAACGACCGGAGACAGAATAGAAGGGAATATTTAAAAGAGTGGTCTCAGGGGTTAAGAGCGCTGATTGGTCGAGGGGTAAGAAGAGGACAGGAATCACCACATTTCCCATAGAATACATGTCACATATAAACATTCTACGTATGCTAGATGTGTATGGTACGTATGGTAGATGAAGGGATGAGGACGAAGCGCATGGATTTACAAAAATCAAAGGTAGTTTGAGTGAGATTTTTTCCAAGTCTTAAAAAAGAGCGTATTCAAATTCTATTTTCAACTTTAAGCAGTATTAAGAAGCATGAAGTAGGTATATATAGCAATTTCTTATGCAAAAAATGTGTTCTTCGTGACTGAACTTCTCATTAATTAAATAAATATTCATATTTGAAGCTATAACTTGACTCATTTGTTTCACGCCATATGCTGAAAACATCTTCACAACCGAATGCTTTTTTGCGATGCTATAAAAAGTATTACCACAGTATTGTGGTTAAAAATGAATTTCTTTGTACTAAAAATTAAGAATGTATACGAACACAATGTTCATTTCTTGACGCGATCTGTCGGTTGAACCATCTTTATACTTTCAATAATGTCTCTTTAGAGCGCACAGCCTTCGTCAATCCCATTTAAAAAAGGTTTTATTACTAGGCGAATATCTCGAAAAGCAAAGCGGTAAGGGGCTGATATTTTGGTACCCTTAGGGAAATATTTTTCTCTATTATGAGACCAAATTTCTTGAATTTTATTTTTAACTAGCGTAAGGTACCCGTTGAAATTCAACGGGTGTGAAAAAATTGAACTTATTTTATAACAAAACACAAAACCTGAAGAATTCTGTCAGCGTGGTTATTTGAGGAGTTCGTAACCTATCTTGTACATACGTTGTGTTCGTTGTAGTAGACACGCTTACCTTTTTCCAGGTGCACAGAGAGGTGAGTGACTGTTGGTCCTCTCTCATGCACGGGAAACCCAAAATTGAATGAACGTAAATTAACTGCACTTAAACATTTTTAAACATATAAATAACTTGCAACGTTTATGATGTGGGAATTGGTCTAAAAAACAATTCTCAATCGTAATGAGAGACAGACGGTTCCACTACGTGTAATACACCGGAGTTTCTCCGGATTTAGTAACAGCAAGTCATAAGTATGTACTTACGCGAAGAAGCAAGAACGCACGTGTACACATTCGCAAAGGAAGAAAATACCTACGTTTCGCACACTTCCCTCAATGAAATGGCAAATCTGACTAAACATGTGAATTGAATATTGTCATCAATGTGCAATCAACGAGGTAACGCATCAAAAGCGAAAGCAGATATCTTCTAGAAGTCACGCATGGAATCTGCTAGGTAAAAAGAGATTTCATAGTCGAATGCATTTGCTTTTCAAATCTGTAATTCTAGGAATAGACGTTTTACTGAACTTAAAACCATAGAGACGGGAAGAAAATGCCTCATAGGTGGTGGCACCATACAATCGGAAAATTGTGGATTCTTAAAATGTTGAATCATTATCATATTGAAAACTCTCTTCGTTACGGACAGAGAAAAAAAGTAGTGAATCCTTCCTGATCTTTTTTTGAGTAGGTACAGATGACTATCCTCCATTGATAATTTGTTTTTATATCATTTCACTCCCGATTGTACGATTTTGCCTTTAAGGTTTAGTTTGAGTGACATATCACTTCACATAAAATACAGAAAATTTGGCCTCATTATGATGAAAAAGATCTGATCTCTCCAATGATACCAAAATATTAGCCACATACCACACTACTTAACGAGATATTTGCCAAAAAATACAAACCATTTTCCATGGGATATGGTTATGCGGTATGCGCTCCACCGAGACAAAATTAAAAACGCTTGAGTAAGTTCTGACGCTTTGATTGAGTCAGAAATTTTATGGTGTGTAGTACGTTTGCTTACTCAACTATTTAAAAAAATAATGTAATACACACATTTTCGTCGCACATTTTTTTTAATCGTAAAAACAACCTTCGGTTGTGAGGCCGTTTTCAGCGTACTGCATGGGGCATATCAGCCTGTGTAAATCCTAACTTATGCATATTTAGTTAATAACTGAGAATTTCAGGTTTATAAAACTAAGTTTTGGTGTCCTTAACGTTACAATATTTACTTCATGTTTCTTCAAGGCTTCAACTAAAAGCTGCTTAAATTTATAAATAAAATTCAAATGTGGTCTCTATTATGAATAGAGAAAAATCTCGATCAAACTAGTTAAAAAAAAAGATTTGCTCGTTTTCCGCGAAAGGAAGTAGAATACGACGACGAGGGCCGTGGGCAACGGCCTGCCACGATGGAAACACCGGTTCCCTATCAGTCACCGAAGTTAAACATCGTTGGGCTCGGCTTGAGTTTGGAGGGGTGATCCTCCGATTCGTCCAAGGGCTGTTGTCCCTGTCTGCATGTGGCAGACAGTAAGTGCGAAATGACCTTAGCCGTCGAAGCACGTTAAACAAAAATACTACTACGAGAGCAGTTGACGAGTAAATTGACAGCAAGGAATCAAACATAAAAGGATTCACCCTGAGCGACGCGGCAGTACAACCGTCAAAATTTGGGCTATCAAATAGGAAAGACGACCGCTACACATGATGGAAATGACGAAAAGGAAAGTTTGGGGGTGAGTGGGCGTGGAGGAAGACACTGACTGTCTGCTATAATATGAGCAAGGGGGGACGAAAAGAAGAGAAAAATGGGAGGGTGGGGATCTAACGGAAAAAAGCAGGGTGCGGAGGGAGAGTCAGGAAGATGTTGGAAGCGGGGGTGCCCCTCCACCTACACATGCGGAACAAATGGGCCGGGGGTTGGAGAGAGATAGAGAGATGGAGGTTATGGGGTGAGGGGGCGGGGGGCGGAAATCCACGCGGCTGGTTGTCATGGCACAAAAACGGAAAAGAAGCCGAAAGTGGGCGGTAGTTAGCAGAGATTTAGGCGGGGAGCATATCGTGTGTCGCACAAATAAAAAAAATAAAGAGGAGAAGAGAGACCCCTTTGGCGATTTATGGGCGACGGATGGAGTGTGAACAAAAGGGAGGGGAGGACGACTGACTGGTGGGAACGCGGCTGGTTCGGATTGAGGGGAACGGAGGCATTAGGGCTACTACTACATCCAGTCGAGGGAAACAGTTTGATTCCGTGTCCCAATCGAGGGTTCGATAAAAACCTCTGGCAAAATCGCGGCTATGTGCTCGCGCAAAAGTTCCTGGCGCTGCGTGTTTTGACGAATTTGGAACATGGGCTTAGGAACTTTCAAAACCCTGTCAAACAATGGAGGAAAGCTGTTGAGTGTGTAGGGACAGTCAGAAAACCTTTCTAATTGCTGTCAACGCAAATGCTTGGAGAAAAGGAATGATTTATCACTACCTGCCGTCCCGTGTCGACTCGTCTCATAACGTGACCTCAGGTAAAGTCGGAGCAATTTTTTTACAGCGTTATGATCCACACATCATAAACACATCATACATTGTTTTATTCTTCAAAACCCTGAACGAATATAGTAGGTCATTGAATTTTCATGCTCTCGAAGAACTTTGTTTGTGATACTTTCACACCAGCCTCATAAAAGGTAAAGCAGTTGCTTGACGGAAATAATTATATTCCCTTAAGCTGCTGCTTAGCTAAAGACATTTTCGTAAATTCGTAGTTCCAAAGCTGAATACTTCAAGTGCTAGATTGTGCGAACGTTAAAGGATCTTAAAAATGGAACATAGAGTGAATGATTCCCTCGGGTATCAGCAACGCTGGCGGAACAAGACAGAATACATTCTCGACACGCACCAAGAATCCGGTATCCGCGAAGGAAGGGGTATGGTGTCTAATTCGTAGTAGGCCTTATATTTGTGAGAGGAGAATAGATTGGTCGACGCTTTTGGAATTCCATTCCCAGCTTGGGAATGGCATCATCCACAGCAGCTCGCCGGTCGTCCTCTTAGCGAAGGGGCCGGCATTCGCTTATCAGTCGGACAGGGTTTCGGATAAGGACCGTGCAAAAAATCGTATGATATTGTGACTGAAACAATTCATAGAATGTCCTTCAAACATAACGAATCCTTCGTGTTTTCATCATATTTAATGTCTTAGACAGATGGCTGATTAAAAAATAACATCATTTAGGCGCGTAAAAAATCGTAAAAACGCAAAGAGCTACCATATTGTTTCATATTAACATCATCATTTCACTAGAAAATTATATCAATGAAGAATAATCATTGGAATGATATTATTGCTATGAGCTAGGCGTTTGGTATTACATAGTTGGCTTTGGTAACTCATGCACTTAATAGAGCGATATAAGGATGTTCCGGTGCACAGCTATTACTTCAGTTAAGGCCGGTTTATCAATATCGGGGCAGACCTTTCGGTAGCCACCAGCTGGATAGCGCTACCCGCCGGGTAGCTCGCAAAGGTCTATGGTAGCTCGCATGCACCGTTTATCATTGGTATTCCAACCACCGGGTAGTTTCCCGATAGAAAGAAGGTACTATAGGTTTCTTAGCGCCAACGAGAATTTTGAAGAATACGCTGTGATTGGCTACTAGACACTGAGCAAAAGAATGCCTATATTCGCAAGGTGAAACACATGAAAATTAAGTGCTTGGCTGCTATTATCAAAGCTGTTGTTGCGGTGACTGACTGGACAGTCTTTTTCGTGATGTATTTCAATAAGGAAGTTAAAATGAAAGTCCCGTGGAAGCAATTGCAATTCTGAGGGAACAGATCTGCTAATAAAACTAGCCCTAAGAAAGAATTACGAATTCCCATGCGTAACCTTCAATTTGAACAGCAATGTGGTACTTAAGATAGCTGCGCAATCAAAAAAGTCAACACGCTAGTGGCAATGAGATTTATTCATTACAGCAAATACAAAATTATATCCAACGAAGCAAGAGTGAAATGATGGAATTGGAAGGCAATCTTTTTTCTCATCTCGGCAAGAAACACCAAGTGCTCATGAAATATTGACCAAAGACAACCATGATACTTAAAATCATCGTGCACCAATAAAAGTACGAAGTGAAGTTTATAACCTAGGTACCGATTAATCACCGAGAAAAGTTTCACCAAAAATGTTCGAAACAGCAGATATAAATAAAGATTTGATCAGACTCTCCGGCACTGTTTATGAACATATTTAAGTCCAGAGCGTTAAAAAATGTGACTTGAAAAATGAGAGAAAAAGTTACTCGAGCGAGGCGCGAACTGGCATACCTGCTACGAATTGTTGAGAGCGCTAACCACTAGTCCAAGGGAACAATTGGAAGCAGACGCGAAATATAGTATTATTATAACGAAGGCGTGCCCATGGCATGGCAATACATTCTTGTCTCCGGTTTGAGTTATTTTTGGCGCATATGATTCTTCATAATGTTCCCAAGGGTCTTATTTACACGCGAAAACTATCATTGTTTACATATATCAAGTCAGGCTGTATAATTTGGGAGGAAACTGGCACAGAAATCGAAAATTATGACAAATATTTGGAACATGTTTCAGTGTCCTCTTCGCCTGGTAAGTTTTTGAGGGAACTTTGTACATTAAGTTCTAATTTTGAGAATAAATGACGTTAGATTGATTAAGTATCGGTATCAATGATTTACTGGAATACTTAAATCATCAATGAACGCCAAAATTCCCTATTGAAAGTTGTTCCGAAAATACGAAGTGAGGGATTTCCCTTGTTTTCCTTTCGTCGCTAGAAATATTTTATCGTTAATTTCGACCATAATATGCCTCATACAGCCTACGAACGCATATCTCAATTTGAAGCAAAATGGAACCAATATTTTGAGAAGTGTATTTGTGACAGTAAACAATTACATTAATATTAAATAATAGCATAACATACGAGGTGCTGCCGTACGAATGCTAAATCAAAGTTGTCGAGATCGCCGCCTGAGTACGCTGATGACCGTTTACCCGCCGAGTAAGAGGTTACCGACTGGATGAAGTACCAGGCAATTCCACCCGGCGGGTAAGGCATAATCATTGAGGTCATAGAGCTTAGGAGGTCGAGGTCGATTGAGGTCGTAAGCTCTATTATTGAGGTAGACCTCAACGGGTATAACCGTCGTAGATGCCCTCTATTGCTAATAGAGGGCCTCTAAACCGTCGGTGGATAAACGCGATTCTTAGATTTATACGGCGGGTAAGCTATTCTTCGGGTAAAATCGGCTTACCCAGAGGTAGTTAATCCGGCCCTAAGGAAGAATATAGTGTATATCTTCTTACGGCAGATAAAAATTTCTGATCTAGAAATGAATTAACAAACAATGTAATAATTTAAATCATTATTAAAGGTACACTTGTTTTGAAAAACAAAAATAAAATATTCCAAAAGAGACAGATATACATCCATGACAAAATTAAGAAGGACGAAATTATTAAATAATTGAGCAATCAAAGAACATTATAGGAGTGAGTTAATACGCTGCGAAGCATAATATTTATTAAAGAAAATGTATCTGCCGTATTTGATAAACGGCATTATCTGAGGAAATATCTCCTCTAGTAATAAGTAATAAAAAATCAGGAATGCAAGGAACATATTTCAGGAATAAATTTTTCTTCTTGGGAATCAAAGTGTCGTGCGTTTTGATTAACCTATGCCTTATATTTTGAGATGGGATAAAATTAATCATATAAGGACTCTGAATAATATAGCATTTTTACCTTTTTAAGTTTAACATGTTAATTAATTTTAAAAAATAATTAAGTTGTACCCATTCAAGACTAGTTATATATCTACTTATTTTTCGTCAGAGACGGCATGGTAGCCCTTCGGATAGAGCCCTCGGTTACTGTGCAGTAGGGAGGCGGGAGAAGATAGATGGACAAACGTCTTTATTGGGGCGAGATTGAGACTTTAAAAGTCCCTTCTACCATCTAACCCCTCGTCAGTACATGAATACAGTCAATATGACAAACACTGCAATATATAAATCAGAGAAATATACTAAAAACAATAGAGAGAGAATATTAACGCGGCATAATGAAGTATCAGAAATAAGTGTAAAAAGATATGTACAATTGTGAGAAAAACATGTGGATTTTGGCTGGCATCCGTCACGGAAAAAACCCACTGCAGGAAAACACCCACACATGAAGGGAGGTGTGAAATACCTGCGACAACCTACTTAGAGAAGCTAATGTGACTCATGATAATGAATAATATAAATATACAAAAAATACCAGCATTGAAATTTGTACGTGCATTTCTTGGAACAGAGAGTATTTTATATGTATTCGGCGTATGTGTATTACGATTTGTGTTTTACTAGTCACCCTGCTGTGCCTTGAGAAGTGTCTTATGTAACTCCTTTTTTAAATAACACAGTGATGGTGCATTTCGTAAAGTAATGCCAAGATTATTCCACTCGCGGCAAGCGGTTACAGTAAATGATTTATGACGGTTAGGTGGTGAGGTATTACAAGTTTTTTATTCCCTCGTGTGTTTGTTCCATGCACTTTGCTGAGTTTTTGAAAATCATCTGTGAGGTATTTCGGCGTTTTTGTGTTAAGGACTTGATAGAGTACAGATAGCGTATGAAACAGGCGTCTGGAACTAGATTTTAACCAGGAGAGATTATTTATGAAACAGTGGTGTGATCAGATATTTGCAGATTGAATATGAATCTAGTGCAAATGTTGAATGACCGTTGAAGTTTGACTGAAAACTCCTGAGATATATCTTGATAAGCTACATCAGCGTAGTCAAAGTGGAGTAATTAATGTGGAAATTAGCTGTTTCTTAAGGGAAGTAGGAATGACGTGTCTCAGTCTGAGGAGAGGGAATAATGACTTATTAACTGCTTTGCATATGTCATTTACATGAGATGACCAGGACAAACATTCATCCATAATTACTCCAAGGTTTTTAACTGCTTCACAGTAAGGTATTGAGTCATTAGTTATACGCAATGGGGGCAACTGATTACTTTAAATTGCTTTCAGTATTCACGGATATTCAACCATGATTGTATGCGACTTGCCGGGACTCTCCTCAATACTTACTCAGTTACATCCAACTTTATCCTAAGCACATATCCTTTATCCTAAGCACCAGACCTTCGTCAAAATCACAGCTGGCACAAGGAAATCATTTTCCTTATCCTGATATGTAAATTTCTCACGACGTGTCGACTTGGTACTTGGGTTTGAAAATGTGGTTTAATTGGCTATTGAGAATTATAATGTATGATAGGAAGAAGAGAATAGGGCACATATTCCATACATTTTTGAATAAATACGATCCTAGGGCCTTTTAATTTAAGTTTTGGGGGATCGTATTTTGAACTGAGAGTAAGATGTGGTAAATGATATAACACATTTGAAGATGGAAATCGCTCAGTAAAGAGAAAAAAAAACAATGAGATTGAGAACCAGTCAGGACGACTGTACACGCCGAGAATGATATTCATGGGCGTGAAAAAATGCTAAGAAATGCCCCCCAATCCAGGTGGATGTGTTTGACTGAATCCTGAAGCTACATGAAATCGCATTCAATCGAATTCTCAGTGAGAAATGATTTTTAGAGCCCCTATCTGTATTTATTCCGCCAATTTATGAATGCTGATATGCATTTCGGAAGACATTTAAAACTTTATCATCAGTGATAAATCCGTTTCCTTATTTGAGCCCCGTAAGAAGAAGACCTATATATCCTATGGATACTGGCCATTTAATTTGCAGCGTATTGTGATGCATGATTCCTATGTACCTGATTCACATTCAAAATGTGACTCTGGTGTTTATACCTTCCAACTGCTAACATTACATAGTTCCGCCAAACCAAAGACCTTTATCCGAAGAGTAGTACAATTACCTTTTGAGGGGTTAAAGCCCAAGACTTTTGCGTATCGAGACTGGCTCGTAACCAACTATTTACCAAGGCAAGTACCTGATTTCATACATCTTTCTCCATTTCCATCATTTTTTTCTATTATTCTGCTCCAATTTTGTGTGTGAATTCCTACATGCCGGACCAGATGTTACAGGGATTTTACCATCCCTGTAACATCTGGTTCAGCAACTTAAAGTGTTGTTTAATTAAACCCTTATGCAGTGTGGAAAATAACCTTCATCAAACAGAGGAATGGGATACTTGGTGCAGCAGAGGAAAAACGTTTCTTATACAAACTAAAAGTGAAAACCGCGCCTCATTCACTTGGATTTTAACTCAGAACCCACTGCCAATGTCCGTACGCTCTACACCACTGAGCAACTACTCCGTGAACTACAAAGTTCTAACTACTGGACCCCAGAAATTAAACACAGAAAATAGCCAAAACTTTTCTTTCGCCATTAAGTCGGCCTCACGGAGTCGTATTTCCATTTGCTTTTCTTAGCGTTCCACACTACGTTGCAAAAATCTTGTATGTCCTGCGTTCCACTCACTGTCAGCGTGAAAACACAATCAGAAGATACTTTATTTTTCCGCGTGGGAACGGTCATTCACTCATGTCAAAAATAGAGCGCTCTTCAATTGTTTATGACAGAAGCCTACCGAAACCTGACGGGTGCAACTATCGTAATGAAAACAAATGCAAGGTCTACATCAAGTGGAAAATAATCCGCTCTTCTCTTCATCACCATCCACCAAAACGCAAAGAAATAAAGCACCATTCCTATCTTTGAAAAAAAATGCTTTTTCTTCCGTACGATAAAACGCTCAAGAGATCCCGAAACGGAACGCGGAGCTCTGCGCAAGAAAAGATGTTGGTGAAAACGCCTCGGGTGAGGCTTAACTTTAGTGGTGCTTCGAAATCGCGCCTTCTTCACTCGAATTTGAATTCACGACCACTAGGTCAGCATTTAAGCAGTAGACACCTCTTCGCTGCTACCACCAAGTGAACTTGAAAAAAAAACTAGATCTAAGAAGGAAAAAAAATAAATAAAGAAATGAAGCGAACAAATAGCATAATAGTTCCTTTCCCTACGCAAGGCGCTTTGAAGTCGCGCCTACGACAAAAAGGGACCGACTCAGTCATGTTACCCTCATCTCGATCGCGAAGACTCCTCTCATTCTTCGGTAATGGCAGTCAAGTCAGGAAAGGGGGGGGGAGAGAGGAAGCGGTAAGGGTGGTGGAGAGGGGGTTGAATCGGGAGGACAAGGGGGATGGAATCAGGATGTTGGACGAGGAAGAAGAGGGTGGGTAGTGGGATGCGGAGGAGGAGGTTGGCGTGGGGGTGGGTGTAGCGAAAGGGTGGAAAGGGAGGATTTGTGCCGCAATAAATAGAAGTGAATGGCATTGAATTGGTACCCCCGGGGGCGGGGTGGAGGGAGGAGTTGTTGGGGGGGGAATTCTGGAGAATAGTGGGCGGAGGGGGGTGCTTCACAATACGTCCCCTTCCTATCCCCCAACCAACACTCTCCTCTCCTCCCCCACCTCCCGCAAGCCGTCTGGTTGTTGTGAGAGTGTACATTCCACGGATTGACTAATGTGCCGTGAGAGGTTCTTTGGGCCGTGGAGTGGTGTGGTGGTGCAGGGAGAGACGCGGGGGCGGGTTGTTGGGCACGGGGAAGTCTTTGGACGAATGAGAATTCCATGCAGATGTCTGTTTGGGGGTGGGAGTGGAGCAGGAGGGAGGTTTTGATGCTGTTGTTGTGGACCCCGCTTTTTCCTCGCGCCCCTTACTCCCCTCTACTTCTTCTTCTTCTTTTTCTCTGCTCTCACACCCCAAACCCCGCGTGGAACCCGCAAACATACAAATTCTCTTCTATCCTTCAGTTCCTCCTTCATCCTTTTACAGTTCCCCCTGATTTCCCAACTCCGCATCCCACTACCCACCCATCAGTATCAAGTGTGATAGCCTATACACATAAGGATGGTATAAGACGCAATTGATGCACTTATCGAAGACATAGACGTATAAATAAGCAAAATCGTCAGTAAGCTCTCTATCGTTGGGCAGTTATATACGACAACGAGCAGGAGTGCTTGACGCTTTTTGAGTCGCTTGGGATTAGAAATCGGTGCTTAGGTGAGGGAATGGGAATAGGGGATTGAGGAAGAGTCTCTTGTTGGGAATCGGCCGTTTCTTGACAATGAGCTTCGAGGGGTCGTAACGTCTTACGTCTGGTTCACCGGACGGTACCCAGAAGTGGAGGCGTAAACTTCCGTTGGGCAGTATGAAGGTTAGACATAAACAAAGTGAACTCAGGTGGATTTCGTAGGTAGATCAGTGCATTAGTGAGTGGCCTGTTCACCCTATCTGTTTGAGGTAGTATTAACGATTTTGAGGTCAGAGAGGTTCATAGCTATGGAAGATAAACAAATCGAAGTGACTCAACAAAAGTTCAGAATATCTTCTTTTACTCTTTAAAGTTGCATTATAAATGAAACTATATGATTATGAATGGGTTAGAATTCCGAATGTAATAATTTAAACCATATTGTGATCATTATTGTGAATAATTTCTCGTTGTCCGAAAAAAATTCACAGGAAATAACTGAGCTGCAAAAGGTTCATGCTTATTACATGCAGCATATACACGGTATCAGACATCTACCATTTTCTTTTACGCCTAGTTACTGGCCAATATAATTTTTTTATTAAGATACCTATCTCATTTACGGTTCTTCAACATTTATATTTAAAGTGGCTTACGAATGGTCTGAGACTTGGCAACGATAATTCACTGGTAGCACCGAATACCCATAGGGTTATGCTATTTTAGCGTTTTACGTATAATACTCGAAATTATAGATAGATCTTCACAAATCCGTCTGAATTTGTATTAAGGTTTCGGTACACATTCAGTTGGTTTAATCTACGAATTGAGAGGTGAATATTCGTTAAAAGTAAAAGCATGCTGTCACATGAAATAAGCAAGTCTGTCTTGCTTAGTGTAGGCTATTAAAAAATATTCCAAATTTGAATAGCCGCATTTCTGCTAAGTGGTCTAGAAAAAAATACAGCGTTGGTTTCTTTGGCTAATGAAGAGTTGTACGTTCATTTTTTATGATTTAAAGCCGCTGATGTGGAATTTTTACTAATAATGGGAGCTTTCTACTTGATGTAGTGTCCCAATCACTTCGTAACACTGCATCGGACTTGCATTACATTCGTTACAGACCCTGCGCACTTCAAAGCAGATCGGGAGCAAAGTTGATGTGCGCTAAACAATGTCGATAATGGAATCCGTGATTGTAGCCAAGTTTGTTTATTATCATTAAAGGAAAACATGCACATTTTAAAGTTATTAATTAATCTGTTCTAAAAATCTTGCGTTTAAAAAACTTACACAAAACATTCGGCCGTGACTGTTGTTCTCCCACAGATTGCTACCTACTAGCAGGTTACAAAACGTTTCATCGTTCCATTCAACGTCGTTCGCGCGCGCTCACGTGTTCCGATCTGCGCTTCCGAACTTCAAACCTTGAATAAAAAGCACCAATTACCTTAGCTCAGTATTTCGGATTGGTAGGTTAAAGATTGTGAACGTGTCATCTACTCACTCGACGCCATTTTGGGTCTCGATAGGCCTAAATATATTTTTATGCAGTGACATCGTACGTACTTATTTAGACGGTGGAGTCACCAATGAAAAACTTCACTATAAAGAGAATTAATAGCCAAATATCATAGAGAAAGTCATCAAATGGATTTTTTTACAACAATAAAGAGCATAAAGATCGATTTAACTCTGTTAAAGTAGTATTTGGTGTCTTCCTTAAAATATAGGAACATAAATTTCTTTGAAATTCAATTATCGGCTCTTTTTTGTGAATAAAAAATTCAAACAGCTTTCCACTATTTTAAAATTAGTTTTTTTTATAATTATAAAAATCAATCAGAAAAAAAACTGTTTTTTCAATGGGATAATTGCAAGAATTCTTTCATTCACGATGAACAAGTTCCACCACATCTGCTCTGAGACAACATAATTTATCAGCTCTATGTCCATGAATGGATTCCAACCATATCGCTATAAAAAGCTTTGAAGTCAGACCAGCCTTAGTTACAAAATTCATTTGAGAGATAGAATTTGCTTTATAAAAAAAATATTTTGACAGATGTAACAGGTAGACGGAAAATGAGCCCGTGAATACACCTTATTTCCAAAGGAAACTGTTTCTGGCTAAATTCTGCGGAAAGGATAGGGTTAAAATACAACGGGTAAGCTCTTTAAAACCAAACACTCATGGGGATCGAAGCAAGGGTACTCGGACGAAGAAGCCGGCGAACCAGCTCCAACTAAACTGATTAATCCTTCACCATAGTCCCGCGCAATATTATCGCAGTATTCTCTCTCTGCAGCCTTTTTAGAGGTTGGTGCAACCATAGACAACTTCGAAGCAACGAGAAAATCAAGATTATCGCCAAGAGTGGACTGTACTCTACGCACTTCTCCATGCAACGTAGAGTGTAATAATCTCTGGAAACGAGCAGCCCGCGGGGGTGGGGAAAACAGCCTTCCCCTCCGCCCCAGTGAAAAAAAGTTGGCGAACCCAGCCGCAAGAGGCGCTACGGTTGGAACAATTCCCCGCCGAGCCAATAGATGGAGTAGGGGCGGTATATGTATGGGGGAGGAAGAAGGGGGACTACCTCGGGACTACTCTTGTGTCTACTTTAGTTACCTCGTTGCGTGGGCGGGGGGTGGAAGTAGACGGAAGGGTGCGGGGAACATGGAGGAGGTAGCGGAGGAGGCGACGCATTGAGAAGGAGGGGAAGTGGGAGTTAGGGGGGTGGGGGGGGGAGTCTAGAGAGGGGGGGACGGCAACGAATCCCATTGTCTCGTAAGGCCTCCACCCCCCTCCGCCCCCTTCGCCCATCTTCCCATTCTCTTCGATAGGGGGAAGCGGAGAGGGGGGGAGAAACAAAATGGCTTCCCACATCCTTCCAGACGCCATTGTTACAGAGACTATGCCGTCCCTTTATTCTTTCTTTCACCCTTCCGCCTCCCACTGCCGAACGAACCTGCAGCCCCCCCCCCCACTCAACCCCCGTTGCTATCTTCCTAAACTCCCCAGAGATGGCGCAGTACGTATCTACCACTCCTCCTCTCCAATTCCAGGACGAGATCTTTAAAGCTACTCCACTGCTCCCCCTCTCAAACTCGAAAAACTTACCCCCAAAACTCAGCAGCTCAACCCCTCTTGCCTCGCGGCTCTTCGAGTTTCGGGAAGGGCCAAGGATAGCATCCCTTCTCATTAACCCATTTCAGGAGTAGCACCTACTATCGGAAGGAATTTGAACGCGAAGGGGGAAGCTATCAGTGGTCTTTGTAATATTTTTCCTGCCGATCTAGATATCAGTCCTTATACTACCTCCGATATTCCGGCTACAACGAGTACGAACCCATAGCCGGGTAAACAAATAGCTGTTGAATACGAAAACACTTTTAAAACGTCGTTTGACAGTTAAGATGAAAAAAGAAAGAAATTATTGTGTGGCGATATTTTACATGAAGTGAATAACAAGATTTAATTATGTTTGTTCCTTACAGTGAAAGCTTTCATAACAATGTTTCATCACCCTTGAATTTAAGCCATAATCTGCACTCTGTTCTCCGGAGAAATATGTAGGAAAATGCAGTGGACAATCGAAGCAAGACCGGATTGAAGATAAATTGAAGTCTGCTAACATTTGATAGTGCTCAGGGCCATTTGATTATTTTTCCTAGTGAAGGGGCAACAGCTGGCCTAAAAATAATTCACCAGAAGCATTTGGGCAAGTATTGAATCTACGGAGGGATCTTTTATGCTTGACTTTAAAGCAATATTGACCCTCATGTTATTCTCAGTTAACCAGTTATGGTTCAACTCCATCAATAAAGCAAGTCCGATTCATGAAATTAGATTACAACGAAGTGAAAAGGGGCATGAAGATTATTAACAAGTTGGACTAAATAACTATTTTTTTTAAATTCAACTTATGTGTTATTTGTAATTATTACCAACCTACTTCTTGTCTCTCACTCGGGAGAAGATTGTAGATGCTCATTGGAAACTATGGCGTTTATTGGTTGTTTTCCGGGGTGATATAAAAAAAAGACTTAAGAAGAAGGGCCAATGTAATCAGCATCAACAAAATATTCAGAGAAAGAATTTAATGAGTTCTACGTGGTAAGAGGTGTCTAGGTTTTGAGAAAGAGAAAAGATTAACAACACTTTACAAGCAAAGTACGATTCAAGGTGGAACAAGGACTTCACAAAACGCACTGAATTCGTCACTGTCACAAAGCTGAAAAAAGGATAGAGGCTATAGGATGATTAAAAGTCTTTGTCATTCCAGAAAACAAGTTTCGTATACAATACCGTTGGTTGGCTGTGGTTTTTAATCATAAGACGCAATTCTTTTACATTCCAAGTAGGCTGGGACTCATACCATTCAGAGTTGAATTGTTAACGGTTGGGAGGTACGAGAGGGAACGGGAATGGGGAAAATTTTGCTTGGCCAAGAGGACAACGTGGAAAGAATTAAATAGCCGATTGAGAGCTAGCAAGTTAACTGATATAAAAAAGAGGCAACTGTGGCGCAATAAAACTACCGGAGGAGAGTATAAATAAATTCTGAACAAATAACTATGCGTCATTTTCCGAAAGGCCATCATTGTATGAATGTGGCCGAATGAGAAAAACTGACATCGTTATTCATGACAAAGACTATCCATGTGCACTTCTAGGTATAATAGCATCACACACAGTAAAGCAATCTTTGATTAGACTTACATCACGGACTTGAATGAGCCACCTATTCAAAAATGACATCTGAAATTACCCAAAACTGGAAGATTAGCAGTACATAATAGAACATTTAGTATTCCATTCGATTTTAGGACATAAGCTACGAAACTTTAAAAATCCTGCGAAACGTGGGAGGAATATTGTTTAGTGTGGAGGGTCAATCGGACACCTTTTCTAATTTCAGGCAACACAAGCGCTTCGAGAAGTGGAATGACTCACCACAACCTGCGTTTCGGCTCGTTTCACAATGAGACCCCAAATAGGGTACTTGGTAAAGTCATAGAGATGGGTGGTTTTAACCACTTACTTATTAGCTGCGCGAGTGTGTACCTCGAAGCAGTTTGGTTACCCAGCCTCACTCACCATCGTTGCCTACCTCTTCTTATCCTTCTTCACCTCCCTCACTTCTATTAATTTAGAAGTTTAACTTCCATTTAGATTAATTTACCTTAAGTGATTCAAATGGATTGGCCAATGTCTGACGTCTGAAGTAAGTCTGACGAAAAGAAACATTTTTACCAGCTTGGATCTAAAAGCTAGCAAGCTTATACAACTCCTCAAACAGTGGCAACTTTAGAATGATAGATGGAAACGACACATTCTCATCACCTAACCGGTAGTGATTTTAGTACCCTGATTATGATGAAAAGGACTCGGAATCAAAACCTTTTTTCTGTATCATTCTTTCGCGCGATTTGTCTCCATCTCGGACTTTTTTTGGCCTCGAACTCCTTCTCTCTCATCACGCTTGTCTCCCATTCTTCCCATTAATCCAAATTCATCCCTCTACTCGATCTGGACAACCCCCTCCTCTCTGCCCTCCATTTCATACCCCCACTTAAGGCTCATCCCCTTCCCCGCCTTTCTACATCCCTCAACAATGGCCTTCAGAACCATTCATTTGTCAGAGGGGGAAGAGGGAAATAGTGGCCCGCGTCGCTTCCATTAACCACCGATCCCATTTATCACCAGTCGAAGCGTGAACACCGCTTTACATTCATTTAGCGCCGTTCCCTACTCGAGGGGAAGCATCTCACAAAATACCAACTTCCGCGAGCCGCAATCAACTGTTCCATATAGGCGCAAGGACCCTCCCTTTCCGCTTCCTCGAGAAAGATGAATTTTCCCCCTTTCAGAGCGTTTCTCATACTCGGTTTCTCAATAACAAAAAATATTCCTTGCATTCATTTAGTTGAGTTTTCGAGGGCAGTCTAATCGAAACACAGTATCTTCCAGCGGCAAAACGCGAAAACGCGCGGCAAAACATGAAAACGGGCTACGCCGCGCCTCGGCCAATGCCTTTTAATTTACCTTCACTACCACACAGCTACCACTACACACGCATGTGTGGTGGTAGCGAAACATGGTGGTACATGCGGAGAAAGCCTTCTTCAATTGAAGAATCTATTCAGTACGAACTGGCTCCGCACGAGGGAGTTAGGTAGTCTCCGCATTTGAATACCCAGGGTTTCCAAGCCAAATAAAAAACAATTAAAACAAAAATAACTTTGTCAGTTCCACACTAGGTTTATTACCGACCATGGTTTCAGCGAATGATATCCATTTTCAAGGTAAATAAAATGTTCAGCTATAAGCTTATATACCATGCAGACAGGGAAATGGGGAGAGGGAAGGTTTGGATTGGTGAGGATAAAGAGAGGGGGGAGGGGCTTAGCTTGCCGTCAATTCCCTCCATGTTGGCAGCTGTTGGTAATGATACCGTCAGGGGGGAAGGCACATTGAACAAATGGTTAATCACCAGCGTCTCATTGGACGAATAAACAATATCACGTTTTTTGTGGTGTATTTCAATGTGGAACTGACAGTTATTTCTGTTAAATTTTATAATGACGATGTTCCATAAAGTAAGGCCTGAGTCAATTCCTTATATTCCAAATTAAAATGTTCAACCTGTTGTTCACATTCACTTTCTAGCTTTCGATGGCTCTTGATTCAATTGCTTTGATGGGCTTCTCCGATGGGTTGCAAACAATAGCATTATATTTTGAACCAGCTTTGTTTGGATCATAATCACTGTCGTGAAACGCGCTGCTGACACTTTCCTGCCTTCTCAATTAAAGTGTTGTTGGCATAGTTGGCTACCACGAACATCCCTCTCCCCTCCGCTCCTTATCCGACCATTAGCACACGAGTGTTCCCCTCCTTGGAATCAGGCATCGAACAGGCGACCGCCACCATGTTTCGCTACCCGTATAACTGGGTGGCGCTGTAAAAATGCTGTAATACGCTGGTAATATCTAATAGAACTATAGGTAATAGTGAAGGTATGACACTGCTTTTTGCCCTCGGCTGCTTCGTCAAATAAATTTGCCTATTTAGAAGTTCTACAGTAATCTACATCTAGAGGGCTATCCACCATCCGTACCCAGTGAACTTACTCGGTAGCGGAAAGCTAGCCCCAAGGAATGTCAATAGGCAGTGGATTATTTTTTTCTGAGGCATGCCTCAACAAAGTAATTACACTGTTCTACTATCAAACTGGAGCAAGTTGAACAAAATAATTACTTGGGAAGTAAGTTGGAGGAAAATGGGCACAGCAGCAAAGAAAATTAGAAGGAAAATCGCTCTAGTGAAAGAAACGTTCAGCTATAGGGGGGGGGGGGGGGTAGAGGGATGGTTTGTATTAATATAATGATATGTTTAGCGAAGAGAAAAATATTGTGGGTAGCGTTTTAGGGTGCAGAAACGTGGAACTTGGTGGGAAAAGTATTTTGGACGGCCTTCCTTCATTTCTGAACCTTCCTTCATTCCCCAAATAGTTCTACTCTCCATCGTCCCACCGTTTAGAATGTCTTTTTTTCCTCGCGAAGTTCCGTTTATTCTCCTCTACTCCTCCTAACTTTAAAAACTCCCTAAATGCTCTTTTTTTGTTAGGCAGTATATTGGCAGTAAATCAGAATATAAAATGCAAACGTATTCTGTCGGAGAGTACGAGTGTCGTCCGTAATATTCAATCGGTCTTGCACCAAAACGGGTGTGCGGCAAAACAGCCGGCGCCTAAACGGCCGCGCCAAAACGTCCCATTCCCCTTCCAGAATGCATTGTGTCGCAGAAACGTCCACTAATCTAGCTCCTTTTACTTCGCATAGTTTTAATTAAACTTATTTTCTCTCTTCACCGCTGGATGATTTTGTTGCCACTTGATTGTTTACTTTCTATAGCCTGCAAAAAAACATCCGCCCCGGTTTTAGTGGCTGATTATACCTTTAAATCACTAAACGATAAATTTAGCGACATAAGGTATAAAGAAAAATACCTCACCTCTCCAACGATTCCAAAATATTAGTCACTTACCCTACTACTTATCGAGATATTTTCCAATAAATACCAGCCATTTTCCACGGGATATAATACGGGCATGTACTTCAGAGAGACTTCCTTTAAAGAATACGGAGGTTGTAACGCATAGGTCGTGTCATGAATTTAAATGCGTAGTTCGTATTTTTTCTCAGCTACTTTAAAAAATAAATTTATCACTTACCGTAATACTATTTACATAATCTTAAAAAATTCGCGGTTGCGAAGGCGATTTAAGGCGTAAGGCGTGAAAAACATGAATACATTTAAATACTTATATATGATTACTTAGTTGAATGTTGAGAATTCCAGTGATTTAAATTAAATTTTTATGTCAATAACATTACAATATTTACTTCATGCTTCTTCCAGCTAAAACATGAAATTTGAATATGGTCTCTATTATGACTAGGGAAAAATCTCGCTCAAATTGCCACAAAATCATCATTACAGTACTAAAGAATGGAACCAAATTCTTACTCAATAAAGAGGATAATCGACACGGAATTAATTGCTGAAAATTACACCACACCAGGCATCACTAGCACAAATTTTCGTGTTTATGAGCAATTTCTATTGATGTTTTTTAACATCCCCCAAACTCCTTTCTTGCAGTTTATAGAGAAATATGATTTTTTACATTTTATTGGTGGAACAAACTGCCACCGAATGGATAGTATCCAATTATAGAGAAACATTTTCCAAGTTAAAATCTGCCAATCATATGAGCAGAATCCCGATGGAAATAACGGTTCTCAGCACTTATTGATGCATCATAATCAGTATTACATATTTATTATTATTTATTATAGATGGTAGTTATATATTGACCCTATGGTCAGGTGTTAACTTAAAAATACATATAAAGGCATTACATAAAACATATCCATAAAAATACCAAAACATGTCATGGATTAGAGCGTTGAATCCGATTTCAGTTTTATTGCGAAGCACCTGACATTATTAGGGAATGGATTGCAAACATTAGCATCGAAGCCATTCCATGCATCCACCCTTCTGTTCCAAAAGGAGAATTTCCCCCAGTTAGTTCTGTGTTTGGGGGGGTCCATTTTGTACCCATGGTCCTTCCTAGAGAAGTAAGCCGGATATCTTAGCCTCCCTGTAATATCCAACCAGGCAGTTACCCCAACATATGCTTCACATATGGCCTTCAGCCGCGAGATATTCCTACTCTCTTTCAGCGATTCCCTTCCTAATGTAGCGATCATTGCACCAACACTGGTTTCTCTATTATAATTTCCCATTACAAATCTTGCCGCCCTCCTTCGGACCTTTTCTATAATATAATGCTTATTGCGCACTGTATCTAATGGCGAACATTTATTTAACTAAATATATATGCCAGAGTGTTGACAAACTGTGCAAATTTTCTTGGTTGATAGATAAAGCGATAAAAACTTATCAGATATCGAGTATTCATCCCAATGGGTCTCCTGTCGGAGATAGTCACATAACTGCCCTGAAATGGGAGAAAAATTAATTACTAGCTACTTATAGAAGCGTTTAAGGCGAATACTTCAGACATTGTTTTAATTTTTCATTAAATTATAAGGTCGTTGTGTCGTCTGATGCTTTAAGTGATTGCATTTAAACTAACATTCTCTTACATTATAATATCTGATATCAGAAAACAAGTACTAGATTTACAATTTTTCAAAAGTCATTTTAATAAGGCTGCTAGAAATTAAATCAATCCAACTATCCAGAAACAGTTTCCAATAGCTCTCCTGCATTCATAATATTATACAGTAGGGCCAAAAGGCAGAAGAAAAGATATTTGGTCTAACAATTGATTTTTTTCATAAGCATTCTAAAATTGTATTTTAATCGTGTTTTCGAGATGGTCCCTTTTTTATAGACACCGTTTTATTTCAAGGCAGTTATGACGAAAATAACCATGACTTATACATTCCAAATTCGTATACCTTTTTAATGTGACAAAACTGAAATAGAACTTGCATTTGATTTTCTTTGATTCTGCTATGCCAATAAAAGTGAATATTGTTCCTTTCAGGTTCCAATTAAAATTATAATGTTAACACTAAATGTGTTTCACAAATTAAATGTGTTCCACCCAAAAATACAAATGGAGAAAAACTTAACCAATATGATCCTAGAATTTGGTAATATCATTTATCAAGGATTGATTAAAAACAGAAATTTGTGTAGACCACTAATACTTGCGTACATTTATATAATTTGATCATAGATGGACCAACCTGCCGATGTGAACTAAGGGTGAGAGAAAATCCCTCAAGTATATATTGTGGAGTAGATCTCAAAACAAAAATCTAGGGAGTATAACTACCAGCTGTTGCCGGATGTTACACTACAGAAACTATTATCACGCAGACCTCGCATTCGGCGTTTATAGAATGAATTTCAGTGTAAATTTGCACTATTACAAGCAGAGAACAATGTCCCGTTCTTGTATAATCATGCATCATGATCACCATCGTGCTTAGTCCTCTTGCGGTTTGACCTACGATTTCCATTATGGAGTATTTACAAGCCAAATTAGAACCGCCATAAATCAATTTTATTCCAGACCAATATGTGTGGAGAATTCTCAGGCCACAGCCACGGAAAACGAACACACTATGTCCTTGTCACGAGATGGTTATTAATGGATTTTGATCTTATCGTCCTACACCATTTGCGGCACGCTAGTGCGCAATGCTGGACGTTACCTTAAGATTAGGGATTGCTGTTATTTTGATCGATTGAGCGGTTGATTCCGAGATTTCAATGCACTCGCGAGACGACGAGATTTCTGTTATGACAGTCCAGCAACTAATTCAGGAAAGTAATAAAGGATTGAGAATTATTAGGTCTCATGCAAACCTATTTATGTCCCATTAGGAAAAAAATATTTGAAATTAAACTAGGGTAAATGCTAAAGAGTTCTACACCCGTTTTCCAGTGGATAACCAGGTGATTTGGTCGGATGGATCAGGAGAGTAATTCAAGAATCACATTTAAAATATAACTACTACATATTTCTATCAAAACTCAAACGTAAGGCTGATGATAAGATCCAGAAAATTGAATTCCAATGGAAAACTTCCATCTACTAAGATAGAAAACACCGGAACAAGCGAACCTGTGAAGCGGCGAACGTATACGACGTTGTCGTTCATTTTTCACCCCGACAATCTCTTGCCGAACTATTAAAATACCATGAACGTGAAGTCCATTATGGAGGAGGAGGGAGAGCTATTTTTCCACCATCGTAGTCTCATTCTCCTACCAACCTCATGTTTAATATCCATTAAGTAAAATTTTTTTATCTCGCTCTCCCAAGGAGGAAAAATAATAAGAGCCGAATGAATGAATCGCATATCCGTCCAAGTGCAATTCGCCAAATTATGATCCCACAGCGAAAAATGGCGCGAAACAATGCATCGTCGAATGGGAACGTAGGCATTTTTCCCGCGCGCGCCAAGCACGGCTTTCTCGCGCCTTTATATCGTTGAAATGGTGGGTGATTGTCGATGCTGTTAGAGAGGCGGGCGCTGGGGATGCCGGGAACTACCCGATCTCTTTTGTTTAAGCCATCAGACGTGTGTGCTAATGCGTCCACGCGCGCGTGAATTATTTCATTCAGAGCGAAGCGAAGGACTAATTCCCATCGTGGAGGGCATAGTATAGGTATGGAAAAAGAAAATGGGTTTGAAAAACCTGTGAGAGAAAGAGTCGAAAGAGAGGAAGGGAAGGATGGATAAATAAAGGTGGGGAGGAATTCAAGGCAAAAATATTTCTTCCGGGCGCAAGTCGCTTTTATCAAGTGAGTGATTCCGTGAGGGAGAACCTACCAAGAAAGAGCAGAGAAATGTTTTGGGTCGGCGAAAAAAAAAAATAACGGAGCGTATGCTCAGGGAGCATTCCTGAAGTATTCAATGAACAAAACAGAGCTGCCGTCGACCGTCGTAAAAGTCCAAGGAAAGACAGACGACAACGGCTTCGGAAAAGAACTCGAGCATATAAGGAGTGTTATAGGTAAGTGCAGTTGACTCACTCTCCCTCTTCGGCGATCAGTTATGAAGCTGACCATGCATTCATGCTGAAGATTGTACGCCGGTGTGCGAGAAAATAAAGAAACCTCATCAGTTGAAAAAATCAATTGGTAGAAAAAACCCAGAGGCACTAATAAAGATTCAAGAAATATAGTTGAGAAAAGCTCGGTTTATTAGAAGTCGGCCCGAGAGGATTTTAATTATTTTTAGTTACGTTTAATGGTCAAAATTATTTTGTTTGTTTGGATGTTTTTCATTATTCTGTGTTAGGTTTAGACATCTGTTGTACCAACATCGCATCATTTTTATGTTACGGATTAGAACACTGAGATATGATTCAAATAATACACTCAGCCTTCCCTATGAAAAAATGATATAAATGAGAAACATTCATTTATTATGGGCTCAATTTTTTCACATTTTACCAGTGCAATATCGACTAAATTTTTCTGGTTAACTAATTATACCCATACAGTATGGGAAATCCATAAAATGAAACAAAAAAAATAATAAGTAGAATACCCTATGATGATTAAATAATTAATTATACATGTTGTACATTTTCTCCCCATGCACTTAAAGGAGTCGCATGAATGCTTAATGCATTTCCATAAATGTCGAGTGTTGTATAACGTTTCCATGTACAGCTTCTTTCTTCTTCTTACAGAAACCTGAGAGTGAGATTATCAAACAAATGAAGGAGTCAATTTTCAACTTCTATCATCGAATTCCTAAAACGATACCTAAACTTGATGGAAAAGGAACAAACTTTGCGAATTTAACTGCAAGTATTTTTATTCACGACCCGGGTTTCAAAAGTTTATGTACAAAGATGGTCAAGGGAGAGGGAGGATAGGTAGGGGAGGGGTGGGGTGTTGTTGGTTGGAGAAGGGAGGCGGGTCGTGGTCGTAGATACCTAAACTTATTTCATGCAAATGTCTTCATTGAGCTTTGCTAAATTGTATTTTATTTATAATTAAGTTTTTAGAATTAAAAATGACTGCTAAAATACAAAAAATTGACTTTTAATATCTTTTGGAAATTTCCAAAAACATTTCTTCTCAAGTGGCATTTTAAAAAGGGGTAGGTACGCCGCATTTGTGGTAACACACCCGATAAATGATGAACACAACGGATTTTTGTCATAGTAAGATATGCACCGGGATATTTTGTTCACTAAAACTTCAGAACTTGTATGTTCGATATCAGCGAAATAAAAGTTGATATTATTGCTGCAGTGATCATTTTTCTAAGCTATATGAATATAGAGGTTACATTGTGTTTATCTCCCACATCAAGAATTCTTATTCCAAATTAAAGGAAGACCTTTATCTTCGGATAACCACCAAAGACAAGTCAGCATCTAAATATTTAGTCGAGATACATAGGATGTCAATATAGCCCTAAATTGAAACGTCAATTACAGGTCCTCATGCACTCACGTCACAGTTTACTCTACCCTGATGGCAACAAAAATATTAGGCTCACAAAAACCACGAGTCATTAAATCTGTTGTGAGTTCTAATGATACACTCTACTTGGTCTTCAGACTACACTAGCACAAAGTCCAACAGAAAAACCTGCCGGAAATTTTGCATGCGTTATAATATATTGCCAACATCCAACGGTATCCTTTCAATTGTTGCCCGATGCCAAACACTAAAAAAGGGGTTAAATTGAAAAAAAGCATTGATTTTATCTTAATGCAGCCGAGATGCAATTCGTTGCTGCAAGAAATGTAAAATGCAGTAATCAGCGTAATCATTTAAACTCCCAGTAGTAGAAGTCTACTTCAAAGAGTTCAATTGCATATCTGATCTACCCAGTATTATAATGAATACAAATAATTTACTCACTACATAAAATGTGCTACAATGGACATATTATAGGTAACATCCACATTTAATAAAAAAGGTCTCGGCATATTTGTTAATATTCCAAACTCGCAGCTCTGTACTTTCCGACCAGCATAAACAGAAATTTTTATAAGTAATGCGAATCAGGAACGACCACCAAACTCTACGCAGCTCTGTAACTTTCGAACTAAGTTAACGGAGATTTTTTATAAGTACTGCAAAGTCCAAAGATAAAAAATAATTCAAGCTACCACCAATTACCACTATATTTTATGAGGCAGCGCACCCCCGGTTTCATTTGTTAAACATTATTGTAGAATTGAGCATTTCATACTAATATTATCAAGGCGTTCCTCACAGAAACTTAAAAAAGCCAACAAGAGATTTATAGATGGGCTGGCACCGATATTTCCCAGTAGCATTATTCGTTTTTCCGGCGTATTTGTTAATATTTCAGAATCCAAAAGCACGTTTACGCTATATTGCATCATGTGTGGTGCCTCTCATTTTCAATGTTGTCAATAGATTTCTCTCCGGGAAGTGACAATGGAACAAAAGCAAATCACAGTACAGCACATGGATTACGGCAAGCCACTTGCGTTCATGCACTCCCAATGCATGAAATGAACCTGGTGGAGGAGACGGAATTGGGGACGATGTCACCGAGGCCACTATGACGCATTTGCGACAGTATTTGTCAATGGGTGTTGGATGATAGAAATGGAACAGAAAAGCGTGCGCATAGCTGGGGGTGTCAGCGAACTGAATTGGCCTTAGCACACCTTCATCGTTAGCGGTGACAGCTAATAAAGCCCAAGCCTCGATTATTCCAACGTGCATTTACGTAGGCGGACAAAAGAATTCTTCAAAAGCGTGAATATATCTCTCCTATTTTATCCCCCTTCTTTTTCCGTGTCTCCACTTCCTATTCATTTTGGTCTCTCAATCAATTCCTTATCCCTTGCTTCTTCATTCAACCATTTTACTCTAATGTAGCCGTACACGTTGACTGTCTAGTCGTTTATAGGCATTTATACTGCACTATACCATCAGCTTATTGAGGGTTATGCGTCTTCCATCAATAATTTTGCATATTTTTACTCCCATTGTGCTTCCATTGATTTCGGTCGCGGCAAACACAATAACCACGCAGCAAAAAGTAAATAAGGTTAAGAAGGTGATGGTTTTTTGGGTTTCCTACCACGTTGGTCGTTGGTCCATGTATTTTGACGACAGTTTCGCCTGTATTCCAGCTAGCTACTTCCAAGTAACACATTTTTCCCACCTTACATAGGCCAACCTTTCTGTCGGGAGCGATCTGATTGATTGGTTTACCTTTTTGAAAACCCGCTTTCAAGCATTGGAGAGGGAGTAACCATCTTCTCTGATCATGGTGTTTTTGTTATTTCGATTGCCTCTCTAATAGCCTGGGGAATTATCAGCACTCTTTGGTGATTATTTGGCTTCATTAAAGTTGATGTCATGGGTTGGTTCGCTCTATGTGTACTAATCCGCCAAAGCTGATTTTTTATGCTCTTTATTAATGAAGTTCCTCCCGTGCTCTTCCAAATGGCATTTGAGATCCATGCATGTTTGTCCAACGTAGTATTTTTCGCTTTCACATTCTACCCTGTCGATGCCTCCTTAGATGTCTTCAGACAAACGATCCTTTTTGCGGAGAATGTTTGAAGAATTCTTGACAGAGTGGAATCTGGTGGCCACGCTGTGTTTTGAGAGTTTTGGACAAACGAACAGAGAAGCTATATAGAAGTATTATAGCTTCAATATGCTATCCATGATAGAACAACTTGGTTTTTATCCACATAATTTATTTCAGACGACCCGGGTTTCAGCAACTTACATTTTGTGCTGAAGATGGCACAAAATGTAAGTTGCTGAAACCCGGGTCGTCTGAAATAAATTGTGCGGATTAAAACCAAGTTGTCCTATCATGGATGTTACCAACTTCCACAAAGTTAAGCCTGAAACGATTACTTATGTTCAATATGCTAATAAGATCTTGCATCAACTAACGATTATTCTCCTGACTATCAAGACTTTGGCCAGCCTCTGACTGAATATTTATAAACCGTATTTAGAGTTGTAAATAGACGTCAAAGAGGAAAGAAAAAGAAATAAATGGCATGTGCATATTTCAGTTTGCGCAAACAACTAATATAAAATTACACGACTGACCAGATTTTTTGTAAACAACAAGGGGAAAATTAAACAATGACTACTCTCGCAATTCAGAGAACAAACAGGGCATCATTACGATCACGGAAAATTGCCATTAAAATTAATCGTCAGTAAATACAATGCCGAAATTTTAGCAACATCGGCAATCTCTACAAAAGGTATGGTAAAAGATCAACGATGAACGACTTGGCATGGGATATTGAAAAGGTCATCATTCGCAAACGGAAAAGGTCAATTTACTCTGGAGAAAATAGGACAATGATGAATGTGGGACAATTTCCATTCGAGATAGTCCCCTTATTCGAATAATGATCGCGACACGTATTAGAAAAACGGCTGCACGAATGGATATATCCCCCAGGAAAAAAACAAGACTTCTTTCACCGACATGGGCAAAACAGTCCGGATGCAATGCGTCCTCACTGTATCCTAGGGCGTAGGAAAATTACGCGCAGCATACAACTCTTGAAACCCCTTCCTATCATCCCTGATTGTGATTCTTATACCCTAATCCCACGCACCACAAAATACGCTATCCCCTGGAATATTTTCCCACCCTTTCCTAACGACTATACACCTTGAAGAAAAAAGAAACCTATCTCCCAACCCCCTCGCAAACACACCCACGGGGTACTAAGCAAAACCCACCCAACTCTCTTCCCCTCTTCCTCCCTACCTCCCCTCCAGCACCCCTACCCCCTTTCCGTGGATACCGCGATTATTAGTCCTGGCTAACAATACGGAGAGGGCGTCGTCGAGCAACAATGGTCGCGGGACGGCAATAAAAATCCTTGCGACACAATAACACGCAAAGCAGATACACGAGCCTCTCTGGAGGAGGTTGAGGGGGGGGGGGGAGGGAGAAAGTGGGAGGGTGAAGCGGTTCGCAGGGGTTATTGGGTGGAGGGGGTGGCAGAAAATAGAGGGTGGAAGGAATAGTGGAGGGGGGTTGATTGTTAGAGGGAGGATCGGGGGTTGGGGGAGGAGAGGGGGGTGCGGCACGATTTGTAAGCAAAAGTGGAATGGGGGGGAGGGGGAGTTAAGGAGCATAAGGGAAGGGATGCATTCTCTGCCTCGCCTCAACGGCTGGTTTGATTTATGAACCTTATGGAGGACGATTTATTAAAATAATCTGCGAGTCAAGTCTCTGAATGGGGCGAGAATCCAATGGAGGAGGAGGAGAGAATGCCGTGGATACGCTAAAGAGGAAGAGACTTGGCGGGGAGTGGTGGGAGTATGAGAGGGGGAGGCATCAGAGGGTAGAACGCCTGCGGGTACGTGCGCACATATGTATGTACTTATATATTTCACCATGCATGAATTCATGTGCGGCTATAGGTTCAGAGGGATGGGTTACGTGCGGGTGAAGAGGGTAGAGGGGTGGCAAAGAGGTCGCAGGCAAGAGATGCAGAGGGTGAGGGGGAGGAAGATGAGAAAAATCGAGAAATATCTGGGGAAGAAAATCGCGCTTCGTCCAGACTCGCGGTTGCAGCGACTAAAGGGTGGAGAAATAACTATGAGTCATTATTTATGACTCATAGTTATTTCTCTGTCTGTATTTATGAAAGCTCAAAGAAGATAATAAATGCAAACCTCCAGCATGATAGTACGGGAGATTATGATTTCTAATAATAATAATAATCTTTATTATTCTAGGAGTAGCTCTCCTTTTGAGCAGAAAACAATAATACATTACAGCTACAAATTATTATTACTGCCTATAAGGCTACAAGCCTCTTTCTGAACACTTTCAGTGATTGACTACAATATATTACATTACTTATACAATAATTACTTTGGTAATATAAAGTTATTCATTATACAACTGTAGCTACAAATTATTATCACTGCTTAAAAGGCTCCAAAGCTTCCTTCTGAATACTTTCATTGACCCACTGCCTTTAACATGGTTTGGCAATCCATTCCAGAGTTTGGAAGCTACCACAGTGAACGACCTCTGAAATGTGGTTGTCCTAAACTGAGGGGTATACAAGAAACTTGGGTCTAGTCTAGTAACCACATTTGGAGACTTGGAGCTTGGAGGAAAGAGTTTAAGCAAATAATCAGGACTCCAATGTTTAACGAGATTGAACATGAAGCAGGCCATATTAAATTTTCTCCTTCATTTGATGCCGAGCCAGGAGAGCTTTTGGAGATACAGGGTCATGTGTTCATCTCTCCGTAGGTTAAAGATGTATCTCGCACAGGAGTTAATTAGGCGCTGTAGCTTAATGTTCAATTCCTCAGTTATATCATGATACACTAAGCTGCAGTAGTCTAACAATAAGCGAGGAACAATCAGAGAATACACAAGTTTCTTTTTTAGTTGAAGGGGCAGTAGATTTTTATGAATTTTTAATTGATGCAACGTTGCATTCGCTTTGTTGGATATACTTGATATATTTTCTTTCCAGGAAAGGTTTGTAGTTAATATGACACATAAATTTTTCACCTTATTACTGAAGGGTATGCTCATATTCTGAACCATTATTGTAGGCAGTATAGTGAAATTTAGTTTAGATAGGATCTTAGTGTTACCAATGACCATAGATTTAGTTTTTGTGGAATTTAACTGGAAGAAATTTAGTTTGGCCCAAGATGCAATGGCAGACACATAATCATTGAACTTTTTGATAGTATCGCTGAAATCGTTTGGGTGACAATAGCAATAAATCTGGAGAACATCAGCATACATCATGCATTTACAATGAGTAATACAATTTGGAAGGTCACGCACATACAACGAGAACAACAGTAGTCCTAGGACAGATTCTTGTGGTACTCCACGTGATATAGTTACCCAATCAGATCGATTTCCTTTCGATTCTTTCACCGATTGATGACGCCCATTCAGGTAGGAAGAGAAGCAATTTAGAGAGGAACATGAGAAATTCAGTTTTCTCATTTTTTGTAACAGCAAGGTGTGATTTACTCGGTCGAAGGCTTTACTAAAATCAAACAGCAATACGCTTATCGAACATACTGAGTACATCAATTATTCACTCAATACACTTGTCACAAAATGGAATGCAATAAATGAAATAAAGGAAGCTAATAAAATGTCAAATGGATCGTTTTTAAAATGCAAGTTGAGCAATTGATATAACGAGAAAAACTGAATAATCAGCTGAATATTCGTCAAGGTACCTTAGAGTAGGTACCACTTCGGAGTTTAATTACTGATATTGACAAAAGTAAAATGAAAATAGTTTTCAGAAATATACATAAAATATTAAGTTAAAGCAAAATGTACCGTTAAAAGTAAAGTAAATTTCACGAGATTGACATGCCAAGAGGGCCGTTTTTTTATAGAAAATAGGGTTCGCTGTCGTGATCCGTGACACCTTACATTCGTTTCTTTAATTTTTGTCATCCGGGTATCACCGAGGATTTGGATAGATTCACTAGACAAATGAATCTAGGTTACTAGATTTTTCTCTCGACATCCAGGACTGTGAGTTGGAGAAATGGTTTATTGACATAGAAACGTTTGACACTCTCTATATCGAACCATCCCGATGTGATCCTACCCAAATATATATTGCGTGACAAGAATTATATCATTTGCATTAACATCAAACAAATACAAGTTGAATATTCCTAATAACCTAAGTATGGGCTTACAACGAAAACGGAGTATGGGAAGACGGTATTTTTCATGTAAAAACATAGGGGAGACATTTTTCAACAAGAAACATAATCTTGAAAAAATGTATAGGTTTAAACGGGTTCTACACATGGGCTAAAAAGTTCGTTCAAGACGTGTATATATTTCCCGGTAGCTACTTTAAAGTGATAGCCGAAGAGTTGCAGTATGTTTTCCTCTGCAGTTGAAGAATCATTTGTTGCATTGAAAGGAGTAATTTAACGTAAAGCTGTTGCACCTTTTATTAATAAATAACAAAACTTTCCACTTTTTGTAATATCCTGGGGACGTTTGCAACGCTAGAATCTGGAATGAGACTGGTCCATCAATTACGCTCAAAATAAACCATTATTAATGCTGTTTTCATACTAAGAGCACAGCGAAGAAAGTAGCTCACATTTGCTTTGATTCTCACCCGTTTTGTGCTCTGCAGCTGCTATTGCAGTTGCAGAGAAAAAAGACTGAAAGCAATGGAGATGTGGTGTTATCGATACTTCTAATGATGATGATGAAATGGACAGATAATCACCAAAGAAGAAGTCCTACGAAGAGTTTGACAGAAAATAAGTATGTTACAACTCTGATAAGGAGACTAACACTTACTGGGAACATGCGACACAACAGTCAATTGAAAACAATATTGGAAAGAGAAAGAAGTGGAAAGAATTACAGGGGAAGACCAGTATTGTAAATATCAGACATATTATGATGGGAGTCAGAGTGAATAATTAGCATGTAGGAATGAAACGGTTGGCAGACAGGAGAGTGGAGTGGAGAGCTGATGCAAACCAATTTTCGGATTGATGACTAGGTACTGCTGATGAAAAGCGATGCATTTATGCCAAGCAAGCTCCATGAACATGCTGGTATCTCGAGTAGCAATGGATAGTTCGCGAATGAATGATTCAAAATGAACTCTTCACATAAGTGAACTAAACGAACTATTCACGGCCCCCGCCAGTGAAGAATTCGATTTTAACTTAAAACTCCAGTATCCACTTCCGACTCCATGATTTTGAAATGTTTTTTGTACGTTTTAGCTCCCCACCACGCAAAAACAGTTTATTCAGTGAATGGTACGCAAATGATAAGAGCATCTTGTTTACCGCACGCGAAGTCACCACTCTTAGTTCTATCAGTGAATAGTTCACAAACGTTGATACCATCAATTTCGTCACCAGGCTGCACCACTTTTAGCTCATTCTGTGTAAATCTCGTAATGCCAGCACATAATTTATAACTGCAGCATGCCGAAAAAAGGGGCCACTTCACAGCTGGCCAAAGCTATGAAGCAAAAGGATATGGAATAGGTATGTTGTTCATCGAGACGAGCAATTAAATTAAACGAAGAAATTCAAAAGATAAAATTCTATGAAAAAAAATAGGCACAAACAATAACTTATCCCTATATGATGCAACTGGGGAACTTGGTTGAAGGTTTTGACGAACCATTGTTGCAGCGGAAAAGCAATGGGCATTACTTCATATTATCTACAAAAAATGAAAAACTTTAACTTTGTGGTTTCGCAATGATATTTTTATTATCACGACCCGGGTTTCGACGTACTATAACGTCATATTCAGGTAGATGAAGGTCCTGAAGATGACGTTATAGTAGTACGTCGAAACCCGGGTCGTGCTAATAAAAATATAATTGTTGAAACCACTGAATAAGTTCCACCAAGTTACGCCTGAAACTACCAGCTTCATCATATCTGCAAATTCAGCACCATAATTTGCACAGTAGCCCAAGATAAATGCAAGAAACGTTTCCTTGGCCCGTCTCAAACATTTCGACGATCATTAAATGAATGAAGTTGGTTCGTGGAATTTTTCATTCACCTTGGAAGGAAATTGAATGCTTTTGGAAAAGAATAAAGAAACGATTTGAAATATATTAAATCTTTGAAACATTTTTCTGCGATTAGCAATGTAAATTCCCGCAGTAGAAAATCAAATACATTCACGATTTTTAATCAAATAACTTTAAACAAGAGATTGGAACTTGATTAATATTGTACTAGGTACGTGATTAATATTATTCCGGATTTGTTCGAAATAAAGGAAAAGGCACGATACGCAGCAAACATAGGCAATTTAAGCTGAGATTTGAAATTAATATCAGGCCCCAAATGATATTTCTCTTCATGGAATGAAACCATAAACACCCCACTCTGATGAGGGAATGCATTCTAATTCTAGAGGCATCTTATTACTTCATGACAAAGTGAGTCTAGTTCGCTAAAAGAGTTCGGCTTAAGGAAAAGTAAATGTAAAAACCTAGTTTGAATAGATGTTATAGTTCTAAAAATACCATGATGCACTTCACCCTTGGACGGGAATTGATAGTGACTTAAGAGGGAATATTAAACACTATTTGGCAATTTTAACGTGAGACTATACCTTCCCAAAAGTGGCCGGAAGGACCAGGTATAACCATACCCGTTTCTATAAAAAAGTTGCGATATGTTTTTACCCTAGATTGTAAATAAGCAATCCAACAGTGAATAGTTCAAAAGAATAGTTCAAATAGGTGAACTACAGCTCAGTGAACTACTCCCTAGGGTGACCTAAAACGCCTGTCACTAATCTCGAACTCCTCGCTGCAATCTAGGAGACATGGCCAAAGAACTCACAGATGAGAGCAGTTCGTGTTCTCAGCCGCCGCCCGCTTCGCCGCCGTAGTTTTATGCCCAAGGCATCCCTTGATGCACCAGAAGGTGGCCCAATGATCCACTCCATCTCTACTTGCAGTATTCCGCAATGTGTCATAATCTAGCGAACGTTGAAATTCCCCATCCACTAAGTCTGGTATCACGGTTCACTCTTTCGCGTTGTCGTTATCGTTATCCAAAACATAACCCGCTCCAGAATGGCAATGCTCACAGTTACTGTCCTAAGAACGCACTCCACTACTTAAAACTTGAGTTTTGAAGCAGCTAAAAATATTTGAAGAATGACGATTAAGTTTTCGCTCTCATGAGCGCAATTGATAAATAACGATAACGCGAGCGCAGTTGTAATGGAGAACCGTAATCGCGTTCTAGGAGTGGTACAGGGACGTCCTAAAAACTCATTTACGTGCTGCAATCGAAAGTTGGTGGAAATTGATAGTCGCATCATGCTTTTTAAGAAATTCGTAATGCAATGATTTGAAAATGGTACGTTACACTATTTTTTTGGCGATGTACTACAGAGTATGATGATTGATATCTGGAAATTATAAATAGTTCAATGAGAACTATTCAATAAAACTGAAAAAAAAAGTTTCACTATAGACATATTACATACTTCCCGTCAGAGACATCTCGTCAAATTTATGCTATGCCAGTTTATCCTTGGCTGACAAGTGATAAATATGTTATGAGGATATATGACTGGCGGGTGGGGGGAGATTGTACAGGAGGTAGGCCGAAGTCGCAAACCTAAGAGTTAGGTAGTAACTAGAGAATTGAGACAGGCGTAATCTGGGGCTTGATCAAGGAATAAAGTTTTCCTTTTTTTCCAAGAAAGAAATTTCCAAGCCTTAACAAAGTCTAACTTTTAATCAAATAGAGAAACAGCTCCATGTAGCCATAAAAGTTGGCCAAAATATTTTGTATCACGAGACTCTTGAGTAATCAAAAAGTAACTATATCGCACGCTTCAAACACATTCTGAAGTATACTTTACCAACGAGCCAAAGGATTTACCCTGGAAATAAATCGGGACTAATGGCTATTTCTACACTCACCAGTTCATCTAATGAAAGGTGCTGCTTCAGTTAAAATTAAAAATCTAATTAGCATTTTCACAGCGGGTAGACTGAAGAAGCGATAACTTGAGATTGAGCGTACCTTTTTTACTATCTACAGATTACAAGCAGAGAAGCGCATTCAGTAGTTAGTTCTATGATTACCACAGGCAGCCATACAATTTTGTCGGGAATCACATATATATTTAGAATAAAAGACATACTTTGTAAATTGTTCAACAAGAAGATGGATCATATGCAATTTCGGAAGAAAGTATTCTCGTGTGTGCCATAAAATACGCCGCGTAAAAGAATTACTATCAGAAATTCAACTCATGAATGCTCAGTTTACATATTAACATTTACTTGCAAGAGCATGAGAGACAACCCTCGGAATTCCAACAGCAAAAGCAATACACATTTTCCGTCACTTGATTGATGAATGAAATGATAGCAAAATATCTAAAAGTATGTAATCTGTGCGATTAAGAAGCTGATGGATGTGTCTTTTTTAGGAGAAGGCATGGATTGAAATTGATACAAATAAGCGATTATATTTAATAATCTTCTTCGAGTTTCGTCGAATGGGAAAGAGGAACCTACATTATTTAAGTTAAAAGAAAAACATTCTAGAAGACGACATTAGTATAAGGCTTTTCTTTATTTTCATGCGGTTGCCATACGTTTCAGTAACCCATAGTCATTAGCGAGAGGTTTTACTGAGTTGTTCCCATTTTGTGACGATGCAACAGCGAAAAAACCATGAGGAAGAAGGTTTGATCTCCCATCCGTTAGGTTTTGAGCGAGGTAGGAAGATAAGTCTTGACTAAGACAGTAAGAGAACAATAAACGAGAGGAAGTACACTTACTTCTTTCCTTTTGTCATTGGCACTCGAATCGATGATGGAGCACCTTCCATAAGTTTCAGATTTGGCCAACAGAGAACGCATCACGACACAACCGGGAGTTCGATCTTCAGGGACGGACTTAGTTCCTTCAGTGCGGCGATAGATGGAAGCATCTGGCCGGATGACATGTTTTGAATCGATTCAGCCCTCAGTCCATGGCGCCACGGATTTGAATCATCCAGCATTCCACTTAGATGGATTAAGAGACCTTAAAAATGGTACAAAACACATAATAAGTCTGTTATTACCAAAAGTTTAAGGTGCTATTTAAGATGTTCAACACGATTAAGACATTGGGTGGAACTTACGCGAATGACCTTAGGCGTCGGGTAACCAAGGCTCTATTACTCGATTTAACTATCTGGTTAAATACTTTCTCGTTATGTAAACCGGTGTTAATACGTTCACCCATCTACAACGCTCACATCAAATAACCAACAGCCTTCATGTAAAATACAAATCCCTAACTCTCAGTTTACTTCACGACGCTAGAATACTACTTAAAACTATACTACTACTGTAACAACTTACAATTAGAATACTAGTGTCCTAAGATCATAGTAAACATTGTGCTAGCGATATCGCAACGCCATCTCACGGTTAACGTTAACCATACATGAAAAAACCGGGCCTAAGTGAGGTCATATGAAAAAAAGGTAGCTAATAACCGTTCATAGGGCTAAGTATTCAGTGCCATAGAACATGGCATTCGAGGCACGAAGGATTTAGATATAGGGTATAAAAAGATGAAGCACAGACCTGGCATAACAGACTGTACGTACGAACTGAAGAAGACAGATTGTAAGGTGTGGTGAAATGAAGGTGGGTAGTGATATGAATCTTAGATGGCCGGAAGAGAGAAAAAAATTATGCTGAAATTGTCTATGACGTTGTTTTTTTTACAATAGGTAATACTTGTTGAACTCGTTGAAAAAAGATAAAATGTTTGCGGAGTCACCAAAAGTCCAAATTAAACCTACCACTAACCATCAGAAGAGAAATAAACGTCAATGAAATGGTTAAAGAATGTAGGATAACCACAGGATTGGGAATGGAAATGCGAATCACATGTACAGATATATCAGTTTTAAAAAATTGACAACAGTACCTAGACGTGTTTTGTGCGTCTACACTCTGAGCAGTTTCTTTTACAGTCGGATGAATCCAATAGTTTACTAAAATAATAGGTAAATCGCTTAAAATCATATAGTGCGGAACTCCGTCCTTTTGACAAGAAAAGGGTTCCAAATACAAAGCGTAATATGTAATACTCTTCCTTCAATTAAATGCCATATTTAATATCCATCTTTATTGGTTGATTTGATCGATTGGTTGATTAGCTATCTTTAATGATTGATATCATTTAAGGTTGGTTTGGATAGTCGAGGGTAGAGCTCACCCCGGACTAAGCCACAGGCGGGTAAATTTCACACATTCAGGGTAGGGGGACCAGTTTCTTTCCCTGAGCCACCTCACACTCCAAGGATTCTTTGTTCAGGGCTGTCCAAAGGCTTCACCAGGATTTGAACCCGGGACCCTTCGATCAGTAGCCAAGCGCCCTACCCACTAGGCTACCACACTCCCGTTCTGGCAGATGGATCTGGCATTAAAAAATTGCAAAAATCATGTGCTTGCCATTCCATATTAAACTAAGAAGCTGCCAACTAAGGTGGTCAAATCCAAAAACATATCATGTTACCACAGCTTAAGATAAAATCATTAATATACACATTACACTCTTCTTAAATATATACCTGCCAAGTAAAGGTGGTGAGAAGACCAAAATCGTACTCCGGCTCCTTTAGGAGATGAAACATCTTAGTCACCGTACACTTAGGTCTTTGATTCATGAGAAGTCTTTGTTCATCAAGTCTTCATTTTTCTTCTCCGCCTTATCAGTAAACCTAAGAAAAAATAGAAAAACACTGCTCCTCCAACAGCTCACATGACGTGGCTTGACATTAGTAACGAAACACTAATTTAAAATTAGCTTATGAACTACGAGAAATATATCTAAAGTTAAGTTTCTGGGTAGGGTATGCTTTAGTGGGATCAGTTTAAATTTTTCCCCATCCCCCACGAGATAAGTGCGAAACGGTCGCACCACGTTTACGAAACGCAACGCTCCAAAATATGCCAATTTCCTGAAAAAGAAAACGCAAGAGAAAAGCGACGAATCGAACAGATGTATCGATACGAGACAGAGATACATCCTAATCGGTTTCAGCTAAAGACTCATGCGCCTACCACCTGAAACACTGCCAAAAAAAGAGTACATGAGACAAAAACGAATGCAAAATGAGAAAAACACGACAACTGGGAAATCCCTGCAAAAAAACGGGGAGGGGGGAGTGAATCCAACGGCATAACCAACGTAAAGCATTTTATATCTTTTGCAAGCAATAACTAAAATGAGCATTTATATTATTTTTTAAAATTATAGTACATGCCAATAGCCTTCATAAAGGAAGTATCAGTCAGGAGTTGAAAAAAAATATGAAACTAATTTGAAGGAAATAAAATTCAGCCCATGTGTATATAGAATTTTACGATTTGATGAAGTTGATAATTGGCTATTTAAACAATGATTGGCAAATCAACAATGAGAAAAGAATAGGAACGTTTGGGTATGCCGTTGGGACGAACCCTACCGTTGACGAGGAATCCTGCCATCTTTCCGTGTTCTGTATCATTCTCACTGTTCCGATGTGATTTCCTTTAAAGTATCCGTCTTCGCATGATGGATGTCCAGCATTGAATTTTTTCATCTGCCGTGTAAATCCATATTTATGAGCCAAAAGTCACTCCATAAACGCCTCTTGAGTCCTTCTAAAAAAAAGTGAGAGAAACATTTAGATCAGTCCTAATAGGGGTCCTTAACATGCAGTTTACTGAGTGACATATTTCCTGGATGAAATTGAGTTCACCAGATAGAGATAACGGTTTCACTTCATTCAAATTCATTACGAATTTTAAAAAACCTCTTTGCACTCTTCATTAGTTCATTATGACCCAATTCCTCCTTCCTTTGCTCGTCCTATTGTATGTTGAAGTTGACTGCCGGTAATAAAATTTGGAATAAGATTTTGATTTCGTCACCTAAACCTTGGTTGTCACTCGTTAATGTCTAACGCTTCGGCAGTCAGCCATGTATTTTGCGCCTACCCCAGAATTGAAGCAGCCAGACAGGATTTGTGTCACGAATTCTTGATATGAGGCACCGTAATATATTTAATATTTTTTTATAAATCTTAACAGGCATATTACATATCAATGCAGCCTCGCTAATAGTCTTTAATTTATTCATTTATTTACGCCGTAATTACTACTAAGCCATGGTGACAAATGATCTACAATGATCTACAATGATGAACAATAATTTTCCCTAAGTAGCACTTCATGTATATGTCACAAAAAAAGAGAAAAAAAGCAGTACAACACTGCAAGAGTTGAAGTATCATACAAAATTTAATTCATACTAAACTATTGCGAGCAAACTGGACTATGGCGTGCACAACGTATTTCTTTTTTGTGACTAATTTATAGGTAACAACTCTGAACTTCAGACTTCAAATGCTTAGTGTCCATAATTAGAAACAAAAATACTGGTAATTTATTTTTGCTGAGATTATTTTCAAACAGCATTTTGGGAAAGTACATATTTTTGATTTTGTTTCTAACCACGGTCCTGGTAAGCCTAACCATAACTGAAAAAAACCTAAATCTGGTGATACCACAGTTTTATTTTAAATGAAAACCACGGATTTAGCGTCCAACATCACCATCAGGTATAGCCTGACGACGCCCGACGACAATGATGTTTCACTACAAATGTTAACTTATAGAGACCGAGACGTTCATATCATGAACGTCTCGGTTAGAGGAAAGTTATTAGCGGCAGAAATGCGTTTTCGATTGAATTTTCGCTGAATACATTTACATACTACCCTGCGAGCTGCCACAGAGGCATTGGAAGGGGGTGTTAGGACATCAACCATGGAAAGAGGGGGGGGGAATAGGGAATAGGGAAAAGGAGGTGGGAGAGGACTAAGGTGAATTGTGTGGTAACGATGTGTCTTCCGTTTAGCGCCACGCTGTTTTTGTTATAATCATGAATGATGCGTGGAAAGAATTAATATTAGTACCTGTTAGTTCGGAAGTGTATCTCTCTTATTTTGTCACTCCTATCGTTTCTAGAGATATACAGCTGGGATAAAATAATATCCTCCGTGAAATTTAAAAAAAAATTGCTAAGGTCACCTCTTTTCCCCATGAAATGAACGATAAGAGAAAACGAGGACGAACTCATAGCTCCGGTCCTGATGAGTGCTATAAAAAATATGACGATTTAGAGATGGATTATTTTAATATCCATATGCTGCTTTTCATCGGTGTCAAATGAAACAATTTTGAATACAGAAGAATATAAGCCAAAAAAAAGAGAAGTTACATACTTTCTACAAACGAAACTTCGAGTGTCAAAGCTTGGGGTCAGATTACGCACTTTATCTCGGTGTTCACTACAAAATCACTGTTCTTATAAGAATGGGATTTTTCTCCAATTTATGAATTATTATGTTGCTCAAAATTGCAGGATATCGAAGACCACAAGTCTGCCAGCCTTTGAGTATATAATATGGCCTTGTTGGGATTTTTTTATAAACTTCAGTTTAGTTCACTTTAACTTTTAGGATAGGTGGTTTGAGTGTGCTCTATGATTGTCCTTGGCGAAGAATCCTGTTTCTGTGAATATTTGCGGAGGGTGTGTTTGGTGATCATAAACTCGGCAACATAAACCCTGAAGCACCGTGAATAACCCTATTTTCTGTTTTAAGGAATGTGTCCTGTGGTTGACCTTTAGCGAGGAACTAGTTTTCCCACAGACCACCACAAATTGATCGATCTGGAATTTTTTTATTTTCTGGCGTGCGCCAGTTTTGCTGGTGTGGTGCTCAAACATTACTCGGCCATGGGAGCGTCAAATACAAACCTTCGCTTTGGAGCGTCAAAAACAAAATCCAACCCAGCGGCAAGCAAAATGTGACCGGTAAGTTCTGATCATATTTCCTTTTCAAGTTATTTCAACCCACAAGGGCAGCAACGAAACGAAAAAAAATGAGACTTGATAGACTTAGGTATATTCGAAAAAAAGGACTTAATAAAAAATGACTAAGGACCTAAGAGACAAAAAGCGACTCACTTCGAGGCCTGTGATTGGCAGCTTCAACGACGATCGCCTCTTTGACACTTTTCAGGATAAATTACATTCCAACATCTTCAAAAAGTACTCCAATGTGCGAAAAAAATTACTTGAGTGCTACGTGGAGTTACTGACGAGGGAAAGTCAATAACAGATAAATTTCTGCCATATTAGTGAAAAGTAGTGTTTTTGACTAGTGTTTTTCAAAAATGAAAACAGTGGATAAAGTACTGAAAAATAAATTGGCCTAGAGAGCAAGCAAAATATGCATATATATACAACGAGGCAGACATACATTGAAGCAGATTATCATCCCTTAATCGAGATAATAGGGTGCTTAATCAAAATTTGAAATATCTCATGCCTATCCAAAGCATTTTTTATGAATTTTCATAAAAATGGCACAAAGCAATATGTATGACATGTAAATACGGAAGTACTTTGCTGACTCCAAATAAACGGATAGAGTGATCCTTGTATATATTGCAGCAATTCATGGTTTTTGCAAAAATATGAAAACAGTATACTTTCTCCCATTTTCTTTCATAAATTATCTGAATTGACAAAAATTACAGAGGTTGTTTTTTTTAATTTTTGGTATTCCATTAAATGAATTATATAGAACATTCCCTGGTAATAAAGTTCATTATTAACGGTAACATAAATTTTTGAGGTTGACTTTGAGCCAGACATTATGCGAAATTCATTCATTCATGACGAAATGCCCCAAGTATTCGCTTTCATATCCATTATACGCATACCCCGAGGGAATAGCTAGACCCGTGAGCCCTTTGAGTCAAGAACTCTCCTCTTAGCAGGGAAATAATTAATTTTCCGGATTTCACGAATAAAAGCATTAATTGCATAGCTTAGATCCGTGGTAGTCATACAATGGTGGGACAGCTAAGAACAATCTAACTTTGAATGTTTGAAAAATTCACTTCGTATCAACATGCGGTGAAAGCAACACGGGCACAGAATATTTTTTGTCGCGGCTTGCTGTTCACAATCTTTTCACCACAAAATGATTTCAATTAATATAATTCATGAGGATTACTCCACTGATTTTCATAAAAAAAAGTACATACATACATACATGCGTTGCTGGGGACAGGACTACAGGATATGGGATGAAAAAGCGCGATACAGAACTCTCTTCGTGAGTTAATGAAAAGACTCGAGGAAAAAGCCGAAATCGTAACTCACGAACATGAAAAATTACAAATGAGGGGAACAGAATGGATTTGAAAACCCTTTTCATAACGCCATATTGTGACATGACCATGGAGTCGGTCGTTTTGCATTGAAACGGCAACTAAGATACAGGGGCAAGGGAGCTCCCTACCCATTCTGCCTGGGGCTGACCCTTCCTCTGTGCACGAACTCTACCAATTATTGCTCCTGGCCCTTCGCAAGAGACAAAAGTTAAGAGAATAATGAATCTTAAATATTTTTTTACCTCTAGGCATGGCAAACGTCAAGCAGAATGACGACATAGATAGACTGTCTGAGTGATTCAACCAGCATAACAATGCCCAGGGAAACTATAATTTTAAAAACCATGAATCCAGAGAGTTTTATCCCAAAGTAATACCGATTACATGAATATATGGAGCGTCATGGAAAAAAAAATTATTTTTATCAGAGGATTTAAAATAACTAGTTAACAATAGTAATAATTATCACTTCGATAGACACTCTTGGGTCCATTGTAATGAATAGGTTGGTATATATTGTCCCCATATCGTTCACCTAAAACCTTGTTAGCTTATTCGAGACCGACTACCACCTTTGACGACGAAGAGTTTTATCAGGATCAAGAATACTGTAGGTCGAGAAAGTTCCTTTCTTGCACTTTTTCATTCATTCATTACTTACTCAATCAAGAAATATAAAGAATAAGACCCATAATTAGCTAAATATTATTGCTGATTGTTCTTGTAAATGGTAATTATTAATTTTAATGGGCGAATGTTACATTTATTCGACATATAATTCCATAATTCATATATTGCGGTCATTTCATGGATTAAATAATACAAAATATTCAGACAAGTACGAAATAATGCGTTACAAATAAATAAGTGGATAGCGTGCAGTATAGGTATATGATATGCTACTTTTAATTAAAGAAAACAGGTACTGATCAACTCTGGGTCACAAATCTCGCAGCAAATTCTACGATACACTGCAACACTCCTAGCATCCATCCGATATGGGTCTTGAAGTGATTCACATTACGGGTAAAAAATATAATGCGTAAAATATTGTGATGCAATAAATTCAAGGACGGTAACAATATAGAGCTTGGCGCAGGTAAATTACCTACTCTATCTCAAAACTCACCATGCCACAAATTGCCGCAATTATTGGAAAAACGTGAATTCTCTCTTCAACAACCATTTTTACAAAAGATCACAAAACCAAAGCACAGGTTGGCTAACGATTCATCAGATCCTTCTCCTGAACCGGTATTTTATGGTCGGTTTAAGTATAAACAATTGACTCCACGCCTTGACTTCGTGAGTTGGGAATTAAAATGGATAATTTTTCCTCATACAAAATGTGATGAATATGCAAAACCAGATGGTAACTGAGAAAAGACGAACCAAAATAAAGGAAATACATTAGCATGATCAAAAACTACGAAGACACTGGTAAAAAAAATGCAACTGAGCTTTCCGAAACGAGAGAATTTCTGGATATAACAAAAATCTATAAGCCCTTAAAGGAAACTATTAAGCTATAATATTCTACACATGCAATCCAAACTGAAAACCTACAAAATATCCATAAGATCAGCTGTGACATAAGTTTGCGAGACATGGACGTCAACACAGAAAAACAAAGAAAGACGAAGCTTTTGACAGAAAATACTTGAAGTTAATTGACAATTAAAAGAAATGCAGAGTTAAATGAGCTGCTAAAAGAAAAACTAAAGTCGGATTCATAAAATCACAAATAATCCCATAGTTAGGACACACGCACGGTCGAGAAAAGAGCGAAAAGAAAATTTATAAATGGGCACTAGATAGAAATAGGCCCAGGGGGAGACCTGGAAAAAAATGGAGAGGCGATGTCACTGGGTATTTTCAAAGAATGAATATTTTCAACTGGAAATAGATAGAAAAAGATAGATAAGAAAATAAGATGAGCATAAGTCAAGGCAAAACCCCATGGAGGGTTGTAGATCCCAAGAATGTAAAAGAAGAATTTTTCGTTATATAAGATGTGGTGAATGCTCAGAACTATATGGTAATTGAGAAAATGCGAACAAAACTGAAAAGAAAGAAATTAGTATGATCAAAACCTATGGAAGAAACTGGCAAAAAAACATCAAATGAGCTTTCCGTAACGAAGACTCAGTCAGGTTCATCAGTATCAAATCACAAGTGGGAAAAATCCAGCACAATTTGTAGCTTCCTGAGGTTCAGGAGTGGATGGTAGCTATATAACTCCACAATATATAACTCTACCTTATAACAGAGAAATTGTGACACACACCGACCCCAGTGACACAATTTCGTACTTAACTCCACAACAACGAAGGGAAGAATTGACTCACGGAGGGTGAAATAAACCCACAATGTCACGATGGGGACGTAGTATGTATCCTCAGCAACTAATCATTACGAATCGAGCATTATGTTGACGTGGCAGTTGTGATTTATTCGTCAATATACGATTCTCTTTAAAAAAAAAAACAAGAAAAACGGAAACTTCTTGGCGAAGTGTAGCCATTAATTAAAAGAAACATAAAGAGGCGTCACCATAGCGAACAAATTCAAAAGCCTAATACCTTAAGCAACCGAATATCAAAGTTAGTTTTTTCTACAGGTTATCTAATCATACATCAGCAGCAAAGCACTAAATTCAAGAAAATTATTTTTAAGCGAGGAAATTTAAATGAGGAAAAGTATAGGTACCTTATCAGAGTTTTCCGGGAACTTCATAAACGATATGTACTGAAGGGTCACTTAACACACAGGTTTATGGAAAAACCAATCCCTCTCCAGGAATATTTCTCAACCTAGTAACCTCACAAGTGAGTTGAGATGCAAATGAGGGTTGATTGATTGTTTTATGTGGTTAGGTTACTGCTTAGAAAGTAGTTTTCCCGTAAACTACCATAGCGAGATTGATAGTGAATAATTTTGGTTCCTTTCGCTCTCTGAAATAGGTGCTCAACACTGTATACGGACATTGGAGTGCTTAATTCTCGAGTTATTAACTTACGTAACCCTTCACCCGGATAAGAGCTATGGGGTGAAACCAGTTTAGTGTATCTAGTCCACATGTAAACTCTGAGAATTAGGTGGAATGACGAGAAATCAATAATCCCATTCACCCTGGAGTATTTTTCATAGGTCCTAAGTAAGGGAGTTTTTTTATAAAAAAATATAATTACAGAATAAACCTATGAAGCACTGAAGGTTGGACAATAACGAAGAGGATTGAAAGAAATGGAAACGTGGTGCTATAAAAGAATGATGAAGACCAGCAGACCGAAATAATCAAGAATACAGAAGTCCTATGAAATGTTGGAGAAAAAATATGTGTAATAAACTGTCTGAAAAGAAAGAGAGAACTAATTTTACACATCCTTTGTCACAACATACTCTTGAAAACGAAAATAGAAGGTGAAATAAATGGAAAATATTACCGAGAAAGGCCAATGATGGAATATCTCAGGCAAGTTATAAAGGAAGTCAAGGGAAGTAGGAATGAAACAGTAAGCAGAGAGGAGAATGTAGTGAAGAGCTGCAACAAACCAATCTTCGGATTGATGATGATGACACTGATGGCGTTAATTCGTCATAGGAAGTTCGGGATGGCGACCTAATTTAATTATTTAGTCCCCCGAGGTGGTTATCTAGCTCACCTCTTACCTCATTAATAGGAAGGAGACGAGATTGAACCATACGGGATATCTTGGAAAATATATCACCTACTTAGAAACTCTGCCATATAAAAGGGCTGGCCAGAAAATCATCGACTGGTGCAGATTTTGGTACTGTAAGCAGACAATATTTATTTATTTAAATCAATAAAGCAGTCCACATACAACAATACTGCCGATTTACAGTGCATTGCTAAGAAAAATACGTATAAGATGTTGGTACCAAATAAAACACTACCAAGAAAGTTAGCATCACAAGGAACAAGAATGAGATATACATTGCTGACCATTTACAGAAAGATGAGTTATGGCCAAGTTGGTTAAGGTTTTTTAAGGACAGAGAAAATGGATAAATCCCAACAGGGAGTTAATTTATTAGGGATGCCAGACGGAAGAAGAGCGATTTTTTGATGAGTGATGATTTGAGAGCTGGCGTGTGGAGTAATGAGACTGTTCGGGCGGACGGAAAGGTACTGCGAAACTGAAGAGGGAATTAAGCTACGGATGTTGTCAGAATTACGGATGTTGTAAATAAGTTTTCGGCCGGATTCAGGCCTTTGACGTGAGAGAATGATAATGGAAAGTGAAGAAATATTGGCATCCGTGGTCAGGTTGCGAAAATGATTAACCCTGTATTTCAAAATTTTTGTGAATAAATGTGAAGCACTTTTCAGGGGGGCAAGTTTTTCGGTATCTGGCATAGAACATATCTGGAAGAAATGCGTAAGCATTGGAAGGACAACGGATGCGAAAGGAAATGTGTCGCAGACGTCAAGAAAAAATGTATGAAATGTGGGAATAGTTAAAGCTACAGAAAGATTTCCTAAATAGGTATAAGCAGACAGACTCGAAAGGGGAGACAAAGTGACAAAGAAATGGAATTACTTACTAAGTGGAAGGAGTAATGAAGTCATATGCCATAAAAAACGTGACTTCTGCAGAAATCACATATCACGCAAAATAATGCATGCAAAGGCTGTGAGGATGTGATATGCCCCTTAAAAAAAGTAATTTTTCAATAAATGAAGAAAAATCATGGGCGATATTCGTGGACACCAAATTTCTCATACATCAATTGACACGATTGAAATATGTACTACCCTAAGTGCTATTATAATTCTGTTTCTTTTTTTTAACCAAATATCTAGAAAAGAGTGATCAGAAACGGGCTAGGTTTTTTTATAAATGTACTCAATTCTAAAACAAACAACCTCTAACACGTAAGATTAAGTATTTAAATAAGATACCCTACCAGAACAATAAGAACCATTAATGCAGATCGAAGTAAGAATTCGATTATTTAATTCAATAACCAAAGTAAGTCGGAGCAAGAATTCGGTCATTTCAGAGAGTTATTTTTCATGATGCCTTCGAACACGTAATTCAAAAAGACTTTCCAATTTTAGCGACAGAAATCCAGAGCATATTTATGCGCACCGCGGAATACATGAATCTAATAGAAATGCAGGTCAGGGGTAAATGCCATCAGATCGACTAATTGGGCACTATGAGGCGTAAAAGAAGTGGAAATGCCTACAGACGGTATAGAAACCATAAAGAGCCAGCAAAGTATTGAAAATAAAGACTACATCCAATCATCTCTCGCCATGAGTTGTTGACAACATGGGTTAAGATATAAAAAATTCAGGGCATTACTGAAGTGACTTCCGGAGCTCCGCTAGGGATGGTGAGTATAGGATATATTCTAAACGTATTAGAAGCAAATAATGTATACATTGACGTATACAATGGAACAGTCGCTACTTCCAGCGAACGGAAGGAGCTACAATGGGGTCACCACTATCTCCGGTAGTAGATTCAGCACTGTCAATAAAATCTTCGACCTGCTTCTCAAGGCTAAGGACAAGCTACCACACGACCTCTACGAAAGAGTCTACCGATTCAAATGCACTTGTGAGAAATATTACATTGACCAAACTGGGAGATCTCTAAGACGTCGGCTTAAGGAACATGAAAGAGTCCTAACGAAGAAGACCACCTGTCGGCAGTGGCTGAACCTGCGTGGATTGAACCCGGCCATGACATCAATCTCACGACACAGAGGTCATCGTATGGGAAAACCGGCACTTCCCGAGAATAATACGGGAAGCCGTAGAAATTACGACGAATTCGGACAACTTCAACAGGGAAGAATACTATCGCCAGCATATGGAAGAGATTATTCCAGCACACCCGTAGCCAGGGCAATGATCCTGTTAAGAACCTTGGAGACAGACCATAGGGCCAATCAGAACGCGCCGGAATCTACGGCCAATCACAGCACACCTAACTCGCCCAACATGCCTATAAACACTCGGCCAAATCTCAAAGGAATCACTTCGACCTGAAGATGTCCTCTGGAACGAGGAAGAAACTGTCGTCATCACCAGACATACAGACAACCCGGTGGAACCCCGGAAGCCATTCAGCAGTTCACATTGTATATTTTAGTCTAATAAATATATTCTTTACTACAAGGTAGGATATGACATATGTGCTACGATTGAAGTAACTTCAAGCTTACTAGTTCCAAGATCAATTATCTTGAACCAAAACAATAGCTGCACCCATAACAACACTCCTTTTATTACCGTAGATCATAGGGAACGATAAGAGTAGACTGAAGGAAGTAAATATACATTTCCGCTGGACTGTATGCTCTTAAAAATGAGATATTTTCGGATTTACTTCCTGTAGGAGAACTAAGAAGGGCAAATTGAAGCAAGAGACGATGTGGAGAATCGAGGAAAGTCGGAACGTAGGGGGAGGGTGGGATGAATAAGAGACAAGAGGGCAGTGAGAAGCATGTAGAGCGAGACTTAAACGTATTTAAGTGGGGAATGAGTCATTTGCAACTTTGACTTGGCCTCTTTCTTTGTGTCACTTGGAGTAATTAAAATCGCCGTTAATAAGAAAGAGAAAAGTCGAAAAAAAATTACAGCGCGGTGTCTGAGAGGGGAATGGGTTGAGGAGTACCGCCTTTCCACTAGAGAAACACGAGGGCATCGAAGGGGTTTTGGAAATGTATCCTTGGGGGCAGGGAGTTATAGGAGGGCAAAGAGAGAAGGACAAGGTGCCCTAAAAAAAGGTTTAAACTTTTTTTAATTCATCGGTACGGGGTGAGTTCTTTTTTAAGTGGGTGTTTCCGAAACCGCTGAAGTGACGCGGAACGCGAATGAGACCCGAGAATTACATCAAAGACTTCTCTTGACGCAGGAACGTTCCCTTCCTCTCCTCTTGCTTGTATCACATGAAAAAAACCGACACCGCTCATTGGACGTGTGACGAGATTCAACTGTTTTCCGCTTCGATTTCTCCCCTTTTCTTTTTTTCCCTTCCCCCGGCTTTAAGAGTGCGTCAGCAACGTCAACACTTCTACACCGACCCACCGCCTCTCCCTAAACATTATTTCTCTCTTTCGAAACCTCCCACACCACTCCCGTTTAATTTCAAAGGAAGACGACTAAATGAACGGCAATCTCGCAATTTCGTGCGCGAGAAGAGTGTTGGCCGCCGTCATTTGAACTCGGCCTGTGTATGTGAGTGAGTCCGTGTGCGTATACACATATATATATTGGGGTGGAGCCGGCTTTATTTGTGCCCCTCTTTATGTATACCAAGTTCCACTATTTCTCGAACTCGAATTAAATTTTGCAACTGCACGGGTCTCCTTTGTGCGCTACAGTATTGAAGCGGCCGAGTACGAATGAACCAAGTTTCTTTTCGTGACCACCAGGCGTGTTAGGAGCTGAAAAAAGATTACCGCCGTCGAGGTCCGCCAAAGAGTCCATATAAAGAAAAACCTTACCTTTTGTTTCTCGCACGAGGAAGTGAGTAATGCAGAGAGGAGGGCCGGTATATTCAGGAAAAAAGAACGGAAGGCCGCCGCACCACACCACCGATTATAAAAAAGAGGTTTATAGAAACAAAGCGGGCTGCCCTCTACGGATCATTTCTGTGCCCGGATCTCTCTCTCTTCGGAGTCAACGGCTAGAAATAAAAAGGTCACATTCGGAAGGGAGTCGCTATTCAAGCCTTTGGGATACATATCGAGAGCTCAGCACGACGGAATTCGTGTGGCATTTTTTTATTCTCGCAAAGAAACCTGAAAATTTGTGAAGGGGGAGGAAAATCTTTCCGATATCTGAAATGCACTTAACATTTGTGATTGTTTCGCCTTCCCTCGGTTGGATCTTAAAAAAACAACCTTCCCTCGGAATCCAAACGGATAACCTACCTTTAAGCTTAACAATTCGTGCGAAAAATTGTGCCGCGACCCTTGAGAATAAGACCCGCAATTAAAAAGGAGTAGGCACATTAATAGCCGGCAAGTCATTTGTTCTTCTGCAACACAACCACGAATTTTTTTAAAGAGAAACAGCCTTTTTTATATTATTTTAATGAGAAGCACTTAACGTCTGCACGTAGCGGTATATATCTTAGGGTAAGGGGCTTTGTGATCCAAGAGTAGTATTAACGAAGGTTATTTTAATAAGAAATATATAAGCGCCGTTAAGGACGCGTGATTCATCTGAAAGGAATGTGGATAAAACTACCTGGACCGTGCCCTCATTTCACTATTAGCGAGAACACTCACTAAGCAATTTTTCAATTTCTCACAATAGTCATTGGGTCCAATTATAAGAAACTCGTTTACAGTCAGCAAGAGATTTAAAACGGAAACTCCAAAAATGGCGATATTTTGGCGAAATGAATGGTTTTAATTTCAACTCACTGATTAAAAGTAAATTTGGAATCGGGAGGAAACGCGCCATGCATCCAATACATATCTAAAATTCTCCATTTGCTCCGGAAAAAGTTCATAGAATACCAGTCAAGATGAGATAAAAATCCAAACAGCACGATTTATTTCTCGCGATCTCATAAAAAATGACCGAAAATTCTGGAATTTTGAAATCATTGCAGCTCTCGCGATAGCGGCAACATTAATCGAAAGCATTAGTCCAGAAGAACACTGCCAAAAAAAAGGGCGTAAGGCGGTCAGCTAGCGATTTTTTCCTCTACCGGATGAGAAACGTGTTGCTAAATCGTATTATTTTATTGTAATTCGTAGCAGTGATCCCAAATTTCCACACAAAAATATCAAATACACTTACAAACCGGGGCATGACATGACACAAACAAAATACTGCTGATGCAAATGCAGAACTACTTTATAATTAAGGCCAAAAGGAAGAGGAAGGTGGTGAAAGACATAAGAAATACTCTCAGCAGTCACGACTGGTAGAGATATGAGCGTTAACTCTGACTGGATACCTTAATCTTTTTACATTCATAAATATATTTATTTACATGAGCATCAGAAGTATTTTAATAGTGATGTGCACTTACCAATACCAGTATTATATAAATGGTAAATAAATGCATTCAAGATCCCGCTAAATCAGAGACTTGTCAGCACGTGTCTACTTTACACAAACCAGTCACACATTGGCTCCCTTTCAGAAAATGTGATTTTCCTCAGTTTACTGAATGTTTTTGCATCGTAATTTTGCCTCAATTATTGTTAATAAACGTTTTAATAAAATATGAAATATATTAAAAATTGTAGGTTGCTATAAGGTCTTGTTTCCTAAGCCCATTAGAATTAAAATACTATATGGAATGGTACTTATAATTGAATCATATATCGTCTTTGTGTTGCTGGCTTTGATAAATTCAGAAAATATATATTGAAAGGAAATAATTGTCTGCTATTATAATTTATTTCATGAGATGAGTTAATAGTAGCAACTTAACCTTCATCTACATTATCTGAACAGTTGTTACCATCAATTAATTTTACAAACCGATCTGGTAAGATCTGAATGATTGAACGTAAGAGATGCAAACTACAAGAGGAGTTGACCAAAATTGACTATGGGATAAATACTTTCTCGCCCAAAGATGTGACGATGAACGCAAAGATTAATTCTACAGGTCAGGGTTGCCTCGTTCTATATACTGAGAGACAAGAGAAACTCATATGTTCTGCATAGATGGTTCGGTCTCTTTCCCTGAAATCCATGGACGTTTCATTCGGATTTGAACCTGGAACTCTTTGGTTCAACAGCTGAATGCTACATTCACTGCGATTCAAATCCCCCCTTATACACATCAACCAGAAGTTTAACAGAAATATAGAAATATAAGATGTAAAATGTGAATTAAACTCCGAGTACTAAAAACTCCTAAAACTATTAAATTTACGTTTTAAGGGCAAGGGGCATAAAAGAAAGACATTAGGACTATCAATAATAAATATTATAATTGGTGGCACGTAGGTCAAGTAAATTATGAACTCGGGCCCCAGCGGCATCAAGCATGAGAAGAGTAAAAATATCGAGCTTGATTCAAAGGATTTCTTGACAAGTCCAATAATTTTTTTTTCTACAAATATATCCTTCATCAATCAACTTAAAATCTTCTCTTAAAAGTTACAGCATCAAGATGAATTAATAAGCTTATTCCCTGCTCACTAAGGTTTTTTCTCTTGCCCGTGCGAAATCACTGATTGAAAAGAGCAGCCTTGGGTACTCAGAAGGACACAGTACCGCTATTGTCCGCAAGGTTGAGGCATACGTCGAGCGTGAGCTCCCCTAGTGAGCATAAAAGAAACTATGTTGCGCTTCAGCCCCTTTTATAAGCGCGAAATATAAAAGGCTTTTGGCTCCACGTTGGTCACAAAAATTATTTTGATTGCCTATTCTGAGCAACTCTCGTTTAATATTCTGAGAAGTTTAGAGAGCACAATCCGCATAGTTGGAAAACACAGATTAAGACACTAATCGATTGACAAACGAAGCATTAAGCTATAAAAGCATTAAAGCTACGGGCTAAAGTTAAAGCTAAAATAAAGTTAGTGTGAGAAATAACTTTTGAATAATTCAAACGGATTATCTAATGGTATACTTCTATTTTAATAAACACCGATGGCAAATTACAATCGGTGGAGCAACTTCACAATCAACATATCGTTCTCTACTGATGCAAGATGTCTTATATTAACAGACTTATCTTGAACATGATCAAATAAATATAATTTAATAAAAAATACTTTCCTTCGCTCTTGAACTACATAATGCACTTTTATCAAGCGATGTTGATACATACACATTAATTACGACACACGCAATGCGAAATCTGGGAACTGATGCACAAAACGTTGAACTTATAGTTAGATTTACCCCTCAAGACATACGATACGTACGGATAGCATTGAGGAATTTGATTCATCATTGGGGCTCGGATTATCAAAGTGGCATGAGTAACTTACCAAGTGGAATGTTCCGATTCGAGTACCGTCGTTGGCTATTGATTTTCTGTGGCAATCCGATCCATATTTGGGAGATTTAAGGAGAGTAAATATAGTCTGGGACTATGAGTCGTTTTTTTGTCGTCGCTCGTTTTAAGAGCTGGCTAATGCCACTGCGGACTCCTGGATACTCTCCTCCCTTCACAACCTTACGATCTACTCTTAGCCTTATACCTTTCCCATCGACCTAAAGTGCCGATTTATGCGGAACAGGCTTGAATTATCTACAAAGATGGTAAAATAGAGATGTTTATCATTCGCTCAGCTTTTGGCATACAGTGTGCACTTCGAAATAAATCAATGGTGATAAATTATTCACTTAATTATTAAAAATCATTTATCTTCACTTGCATTAACAATTAAAATTTTCATATTAAATAATGCATATCTATGTGGATAATGCGAGAAAAGAGATCGATATAAAGTTTAGGATATCTATTCACAGCCAAGATTTAGGCTACTTAATCAAAAGTTACAACCAGTAGCTCTTTCCCCATATCATTCGCATGCACGGTAGTCACCTTGACGTTGTCCAGCGATGAGAATTTATTTATTGTTCCAGCACTGTCAACAGTCTTTTTTATATTTCACAGAATGTGGCAAAAATTAATCAGACTTTCTTTTTCAAACCGATATCCACGCACACAAAACAACCAGTTACTACCTATCTCCAACACACCTTAAATAAAAAATTTGACCGTCGTTTTATATAGTTCTCTACGCACGCTACCATAGAGCGAAAATGTTAATGGGAAATAATGATAAATAATTAAAGTAAAATATTCGTTACATTAAACAAGGAGTCCAGAAGTGTTCTGAGTTAAAAATGCATAAATGATGCACGCGTACCTGTTCAGGATGAAATGTTTTATGTTAGTCCAAAAATTAACTATGAAACTATCATCTAGCTTGTTTAGGATTCACCTATTTACCGATAAGTTATGGTAGCGACACGACTAAGCCTTATCAATTCAAGGTGAATTGCCGGGAAGTCACTGTGAGTTAGCACTATCCTTGCGCTACACTGTAACACAAAAATATCCCTAAAACCTCAATTATAATGTCATCAGCAAACAAAATGTCAAAGGCCAAGGATTTAGGCGGTATCTCAATGCATTTGTATGAAAGCACTCTTATTGTGTTCAATGGGCGAGGAACGTTCTGCATATCTTACGAAGAGATTAGTTTCTCTCATTTAAAAAGAGTACATAAAAGATAGCCGCTTCAATTGTCATATTATGAAACCATTAGTAATCTTCAGGATAAGATTTAATGGATAATTCCGACTTTTCCTTTCCACATTTTAAATCCACTTCTTGCTAGCGAGTAAAATATTTCAAGGGTAAAAACCTTCTTTGGACTCAAATAAATAAAAATGTGGCGCTATTAATCGAATTTTCATGCAGAACATCACGCCGATATAATCGTATGAAGAAGATCTATCTTTTTGGAATCTTTCCATGTTAAAAGAACACAACTTGGTGTTTTCCACTGATTTATTATATAAAACACAACCGGTTTCGGTTATTACACCACCATATGGAAAATTTATCAAGCCAATATGTAGAAAACGACGATGTTATTAGAAAAAAAAGAGCAGTAAACTTGGGACAGAGCACAGATGCAAGCCTGTAGTTAAGTAAAAGAGCTGTTGGTAGGCAATAATAAAAAAGGTGTGGTGCCTTGACGTTTGGTTAGTTAGCAACCATATACCACCCTAAAAGCGACATGTATATCGCACCGCAGGAATAACATTATGAGCCACCGTAGGTTCAAAGGTCGAATTAGCACGTTAGTAAGGTACTAGCTATTTCAGTAAAGGATCTGGATTTGAGGCACGTTTGAGACACAGTCCTTCGCTAGTGTATGACACCTCGGAAACGCCAAGTTCCAGTTTTTATGAAGTTGAACTGGTTGTATCTAAATCGCTGAGCTGAAGTAGTATCAACTCGGTACTAGGAGAAAATGAACGTCTCCAACGTGCCTCACTTCTTATCATTATCAGGTCGCATTGTTAAAAATAGTATTGCATCAAAAGGAATGCGTTATCACAACCCTTCCAGCATGATTGGATTTTACAAATTATGCATAAAATTTATGGCTAATTCTGCCTGCTTAGTAGCCCACTAGATAGTGCATTCGGTGGCTGCTCTGAGCCCGGGCTCCAAACCAGGTGAAGCCTGCCCCAGGTGAGCCAAATATAATATTTTCTGAGCACTAGATTTTGCTGCGAAATCTTGGACCGGCCCCCAATCTCAATCACACGCTTTGGTAAGTTCTACTCTCAACGATCAAACTGATTTCCGAGTTGAAGATTGCAGTTTTTTATTTCAGCATATTCACGGGAATTTGCCAGGAATAAATTTTTCCAGGCAGGCTTCGGGGAATCCCAAAGCGGATATCGATGAAGTTTCGCAACCTCTGGCAGGGCTTGGCGTCAGCATCGCAATTGTGCGCAGAAAATAAAAAAGTACTATCGTAAAAATTTCATGGCTATAGCTTCAGTTTCCCATCCCCCTATTCACAATGCTTCATTTATTTTATCGTTTAAAAGGCACTTAAGGAGCTGGTCCTTAGTTTTTTCCCAACATTCTTAAGGAATAAGTGGAAAAAAAGGTTTTCAAGGAAAATAATGGTATAATTTCCTCAATGCAAACTGCGAAGTGTCAATTACCATTATTAGTAGGTATTCTACCGTTTGAATGATATGTTTTTGAACAGTCCCAAACTTAACTACTCTTTTCGGGGTCATCTTTAAACTTTCCCAGGAATAACTATCAATATCCCTTTCAGTAAGTCTCTATTAAGCTCCTCATACCTTGTGCCTCCAATATGTCATCCGAAATTTCTTTATTTTCCTTCCTCTTCCGCTCTTTCCCAGGACACATACTGTATTATTATTTTCTGCCTTCCACGAAGCTGCACCACCAATGTTCTCTCCTCCGGGTGAGATCACCTAACACCATGTGCCCTCATGAAACGGATTTTCTGCAAATTTTTTTCACGCATAGGTATGCATAAGTTATACTCAAATTATTTTTTCAGATTTATTTCACCAAACACGACCGCAATAACAGTTTTTGAAAAAATGACTTTGCTTGCAAAATGCATCCCTCAAATTTTGACAGTGATTGCTAAAATGAATCATATTTTTCTTATTAATGAACCAATTTTGTTACATTTGATGTCAAATTAAAGGCAATGCTTTGTTCTTTGAAATTTATCAATTAATATGCGAATTGTTGAACAAAAAGTTGTAAAAATTACATTATACTACACATTTTTCCTTTTTTTGTTGTTCAAGTTAACTGTTAATAACTTAAAAAGTACAACTTTTTATGTCTTAATAACTTCAATACATGTTTACTCTGGAGAAACTCCATTTTTTTGTTTTTTTAGAAAAAATAATTAATTTAAATTCTTGAAAATATACACTGGGTTCTGTTTATATGACCTAAAAAAACTGTTTTTGGAAGAATTATAAAAATAACACTTCAGAAAGTTATCAATAGCTGAGAAGAAAAATAGTGAAGTTTTCTCGGGATATTAAATGTATAGGCAAAGTCAATTTTTTTTTTAATTTACTTAGGTCAAGTTAGGTTAAAAAATCTGAAAAAAATTAATTAGATAATGCATGCCTATGCGAGAAAATTTGAAGAAAAACCGTGTCGCGAGGCATCGAACCTTTCCTGAAATTAGGTGATTTGACGTGGAATGACCCTTTCGCTATCTTATCGAACAATTCCGTTTGCTTTCATCGCAAACCATCTTACCCTCTCCATTCTTTTCCAAACCTAGATATAAAAATCCTAAAGTTTTCCAACGTCTTCTATGAATGACCAGGACATAACCATGAAAGGCTACGCTTGCTACTAATATTTTTAATTTATCTTTTTCCAAAGTCTTCGTGAAGAGCTCCTCCACTGCTTAATGTGTTTACGTTAATGTGTGCTAAGTATGAACGCTTAATTCCAATAAAGGGTTTTTTTTATTTCTGCTAGAGCCTCTAATTGTAATGCACGAGGTATCCACTCCAAGTTTAATAGGAATGACAACATAAAAGTATGAATCGAAATTCATTTAAAGTAAAACATTATTGTCATAATTATCTTACTGTAGTCAAACTTTACTCATCTTAATACCATGGTATGTTTTTGTACTAAATCATTACATGATTTTTCATTGAAATTTTGTTTGCTTAAATGAAATGTTTTATTAGAAAAGGGAAAGTTTCCGTGAAACAAATAAATAAATGTTATAATAATTCTAGGTAGAGGTAGCCTAGGGTTTGACGGTCCGACTGAATGTCCCCGACTCTGATCCCGGCGAAGGCAAAACATTTTTCGGATTTTGGAAAAGATTTTCTGGAAAGAGACAACAAGGAAATGATTCCTCAAAACCTAAGTACCCTGCACCACTGCGTTCATCATACACATTCACAGCGCATACGTCAATTATTAGTGAAACATCCTTTATTAAAGTGGAAACATTTTCCCTCTAAGTTTCTAGATCAGCTGCCATCATCGCCGTTTTCGAGGTCCAACTATGAAATTCTCGAACTCGTCGGTCGTAGATTGCAGCAGTGCTGCAGAGGTAATGTTTATTTAGAGACGACATCATGAAAACATCTCCCACTATCATTTGTAACCCAAAATAAGCAAAAGAATTAAGCGGGATGTCCCTAACTTTACGTTGCTGAGTAATTCATTGATAACACAACTTGAAATTTCCCTTCAAAAATATCACTACAACTGAGGAGCCTTTTATTGACCTAAAAACAAACAAATGTGCCAGAATATCCAATCCTCTTACATCATAGCGATTTCTTTTGTATTAATGGGTGACACAATAATTCGAGACATTGATATGGATGGCATGAATTAAACTAATAAATAGCTGCGCGACAGAGATTCTGACGGCGTACCTTATCATAAACACTATTACTCTAGCTGGCGTTAATAAATCTTATAACTAGCATTGGTAGTAATTAATGAGAAAGTTGGCAAATATACTCGGTGGAAATGAGATATATTTAAAATGAAATAATTATAATCGACATACTTCACACTTTGCATGAGTACTTCGACCGGTTTCGACTCTAAGCCCGCCCTATCATCTAGAAGACTACAAACTCCTTCCTTCAAAACCACATTTTTATGAGTTGCAAATAATTTTTTTTAAATGTGAAGAAAGTCGAAACGTATTTATTCAATTATGAAAGTGAAGTAGAATACACAACATTGTATATTAATTATATTTATCATACACAATTTTAAAACGTGAAGGATTTCTTTTAATTGTGAAATGTATTGCTGATTTATTACAATGCAAATTTTACTACGCTATTTTGATCCACTGCAATCCATTGAATTCTATATTTACGGAATCTTTATTCTAATTTCTTCCTGTTTTACTTTATCATCTGGTAAGATTAGACAAAATTGTAACATGAATAGATACATAAATTAATAAACTAATCATCCTCATTCACATCCTCATCCGGAAACACTTAGCAACTCTTTGTCGGTTTTAAGCATGGCAGATTTGAAAATATAAGTTTTGGTAGCCAATTCAGGTACAAAAGCACGAAAGAGAATATGTTATATATAGTTATATGCTACCAAAACAAAACGAAAATCCCATTTCCAATTTAAACATGATAACTTCGTACATGACATTCTGGAGGGTAGAACTTGAGGGGAAAACTAACAGGGCTACCGAGAACGACCTATTTACAATTTGTAACGACATATATTGACCCATAGATCACGTAAGAAATGTAAAAGATATAGAAAAGTTAGTAGCTCGTACTAGCTAACTAGAAAAATCAATGCATTACTCACCACCATGCTTTTTCCAAAAACGCAACAAGACTCTTGTTGTGAAGGCAATTTCCACGTAGCTACTGCCAGTAGCACATGAGTTAACTTAAAGTCTCCTAAACGTATTTTTTTGTTAATTTCTGAGAATATCAGTCGCATTAAACATAGTTTTCGCGTCACTTAAATGTATATTTACTTCACGCTTTTTGCAACCGCTTGAATTTAAAAATAAAATTCTAATATGGCCTATATTATGACTAGAGTAATATCTCGCTAAAACTACTTAAAGTAATCGAATGATGGATTTCGCTACCTCCATTGTCAAAGACTCGTGAATGAGCGAATTTGCTGAAGAGAATGAAAACCAGGAAACATTCCACTGACCGCACTAGAAAGGTCACATTGTATTGAGGACGACTTAGCATCGACCGCGGAACGGTTGAATGACATCCACGGAGGAAGGGGGCACTTCTGTCTCGACTCAGGACTCTTTAAAGGAAGACTCAGGTTGGGGGACCTTTTGTTATTTTCAGGCCTGCAAAAAGGGAAGAGATCTTGGGCCATCTTCCTTTTATACTCGCTTCCACACTATATCTTCCTCCCATTTACCCCTCCCCAAATCCTATCATTTTCCCACCCCCACGAACCTCCACCACCATTTCTCCTCCTTCCACAGCGATCCCTATCTCATAAAAGGGTCGTCATAACCACCCCTCCGCGAAAAACACTTATCCCCTGATTTATTCTTATTGTTCTGTAGGCCGACCTCCCTGAATAAAAATAATAAACCATACACACACCCAACACTTCCTTTTCTCTCGCCTTCTCTTTGCCTCCCCTTAATTCCCCTTCCTTATAACGGTTGACCAAAAGCTTCACACATCAACCCCTTGCATCTTCACTTCAGTATTCTTTCCCCTCCTTTTGCTCCCGTTTCCAAGTTGTTGCCACCCCCCAAGTCTTTCCTTTCTGCCTCCCTTATCTCCACCACAGCCATTCTTTCCCGCGAATAAAGATGCGACTCAAAACTGCTCCCACCCTCCTTTTTCACCTTTTACCTCCCCCTCTGGTGACACAAAACTGTAGCTATTCTCTCTTGTGATTGGTCCACAGCCCTTTCAGCGTTTCCCTACCCCCTTTTTCCTTCCATACTATAGAGCGTTCCACATTTATTTGACAGCATGCGCCCGCCTAATAGAGAACACTGTTGCCAAACTTACGCTCCGATTGTTCAAGTCTAGGCTAAGTAGATGAACATCTCCAGCACCGTGTTAAATTTAAGTGCCATTAGGTAATAATATTTCCATATTAGAAGACTCCTCGATGTACATTTTGCATACTTCATAGCACCATGTATTTTCCTACTGCTATTTGCAACTTCGCACTTCCGGCGTTATGAAGATTTACTAGGGAAGCAAACATTCATATTCGGGTCGTGTAACCCTCTCTCTCTTACCATTACTCTCAAACTATGATCATCCCTTAAATCTCTCTTCCATTCAACATACGTTCGACAGAATCATTTTTTCAGTAGCCTCCTTCGCATACTCCACTTCACCGGCAGATTTATATCCTTAGCCCCGCCAATCTCACCAACGACCACGATGGCCAAGCCCACCTCATCCGGTATTTTTGTTATTCATCCGCCACCACTTTAAATATTAATATCTGAAGAATCAGACGCAATAAAAATATCATATTACCGGAGAATGATGAAAATAAAAATTCTATACTGATTGGGAATCACTAATGAAGAGATACGATGATAAGTTAGGGAGAGAATAAGATAAAAAATGTAATGTAATATTAAAAACTTATGAATTTGAAGCTAGAGTGACAACAACGCACACATTCATTATTATAAACAACCCCAGAAATGAAAAACCTCTGGAAACTACTTGGAATGGCAAGAAAATATTGAATAAGCAATAACAATATTAGACAGGAATGCAAATCAACACCAAAAAACACATGGGCGAAGGGTGAAGAAAGATGTTGAATGACCACATAAATAGAATGTGAGACAACAGGATATTGAAGAATTAGAGAGAGCAGAGCCCAGAAGGTAAAATAAATGCAGAATGGCTCGGGAAGAGATGGAAAGAATGCAAGAGAGAAAAAAATATTGGTGAATAAAAGGCTGAAAGCATGCAAGAAGGAGAGGATAAGCTATACAAAAACTCCTTAAAGGAAAAGGAATAAAATTACGCAATTGCAAAAGACTAATCTTTCGTTGAATAAATTGCACTTCGTACTTCAGAAGTTCAAAAAGCAAAAGTAAGTTCAATTCGGAGAAACTAAATCCTGTTCGTCTTGCATTCCACTTTTTTATATACTTTTCTCTTTTATAATCCTTCTCGGTGTATTAGCCCTCAAACAATAAGAGATAAAAAATACCATTTTTCAACGATCAAAGAAATTAATTTCTATATAGCAAGGATGAATCACTTTTCAGCCTAAGCATACGTATATAATTCGAAATCTCTAAATGGTATATGTACATGATAAAATAATGATGCTAGACGGGCATGGAATCACTTATGATTGACGCATGTAGACTGGCATAAATATTAAATAGGGAATGACTAATGACGGAAAAAACGATCAAGCTTAAATTCGTAACAATAAAATCAGTACGAAACTGACAAAGTAAACGTCACTTTCACGGCGTAAAATCGAGAATACCTCCGAATTAATAATGTACCACTATTTTTAAGGTTAATTAATAGCGGTTTATTTCATTGTCGAGGAATTGAATAAAATTGAATGATAATTCGTCTTAATTAACCACAAAGATGTTGGTAGTTTGAATGAAAATGGAGAGTCATGACAGGTTGGCAAGAGCTAACCAGCAAGGTGTAATACTATAACGAAAAACAGTAGTTATTGTAATAATTCACCTTTCCCATGTTACGCTAAGCTCCTTAGTTCAAAGCCAACTCGGCCAAGGATGTTTTATTTACTATAAGAAAAAGTTATTGGGCTACACACGATATAATCTTAGCAGCTGGATGAGCTAAAAGCTTAACTCTAAAATATCTAGGTACTCGAAGACATGTTAGAACTGGAATCGAGCACTGCATCATATAATTTAATCCTCGTGGAGTGTCGATTGTTCTCTTCCTTATTATTGCTCGAAACCAAGGGCACCCCCTGACTCCCTGACAATGTGTGAACATTCCACCGGGTAGAGTTGAGTAGGAGAGGGGTGGGGATCTTCGTAATAATTTGTCGTAGCCTCCGAGATGTACATGTGCTGATTTTTGGTGCACCCGAAAAGTTCACAAGTAACGTTTTGCCTACTTATAAGGAGATGATGAAAATGTTTTTTTTACTCTCGGTCCATTAAAGAAGAAATCGGAATTACTGATTTATCAGTGCCGGGAATCGCAGAAACCGTGACATATGACATAGAAGACATTTTGAAGATATCTTCTATACCGGTTTTTGGGCACAGGCAAATAGTGCGACAGGATTATTCAATACCATAAAAAATACCGTAAAATTCTCCGTTTCCTCAGGCGTGACTTGGTGGAATTTGCTTAACATTGTAAAAGAAAAGTATTACTTAGTTATTCCACATAGATCTATGTGGAATAACTAAGATTTACTAAGATTTACTTTTCATTTACCGTAATATTCTTCGATCTGTCAACAAGAAGTCTTTCATTCATCTCAAACAAGACTTCCTTCAAGAAGCGTGTCAGCTTTTTGACGTTGCAGCATGTAAATGCTTTATTAGAACTGATTACGTTTGCGATAACGCTACCAAGGTGTCTATTTTACAGCGTGAATTCCTGCCAACGGTGACGTGAGCGTGATAAAGGAAAATGGTTACTAGCGGAGTTGATGTCCAGGAGACTAAGAGTAAGCGGAAAGGGCTAGAAAGAAAACTATTATCAGATTGTTTCTCGCTATCAGAGGAGCAAGTTCATGAGATTTGGGAAGATTCAACTGGAGAAATATCAGCAGATTGTGAATCACACGACCCTAAGGATGCCGAAAATTTTATTGCATAAAAGGTGGGCATACCTCTGAAGAATGTAAATTTTCCGAGATTTAAATCTTCCTGCATATGAACGATTCTGCATATCGAATCAAGCTGCTGCAGCACTCGCATCCGCTCTACTAGCATATATCGGGATGGTTTCTCAAGGAGACCAGACACTTGTTGTAGACAAGATCGAAGTGAGTAGGGAACGGGAAAAATTGCGTTCCTCTTTTCGGAAGAACGTGGGAGATGTTAAACTCCAAGAGTTGTACTTCGACGGAAGAAAAGACTCTACGTACGTATGCAATAAGTCAAAACGAAAAAGAGTAGTAGAGGAACATTTATCTCTCGTTGAAGAGCCTGGTTCTCATTACTTAGGACATGTCACTCCCAGTATAAGTAAATCAGTGGGGCTGAAGGATGCAGTTATGACATTTCCCACAGAAAAATAATATATGGGGTAATCCGCCTAACTTGAGCTACCTGTGTTACCCTGATTAATTTTTGAGTAATCCATAAATTTAAAGCTGAGACCATATGCAATTTAAAATTATATAATTTTATAAGCGTACAACAATTTACAACGTTTTTCATTGTTAAGTAACTGAATTATGGTACATTATACCAGAAAAATCCCCTAATTTGTCAATTTTAACATTGGTACTGGAAAAAAAAATTATATTTTCACTATAACTTTTCAGCATTTCATCAATCGATTTGATTTTTTCTGAAATAATATTTCATAGTTTCAGGTATTATTCGCATCTACTTTCATTGATGTGCCTAAAAAAATGAAGGCATATGTTCGAGTTAGAATTATCGCTACTGCATTTGCATCGATCGGAAAATCTTTCGATTTTATCGCTCTAAATTTTTCAGCATTGATATTTTTATACTGTTTATGAATGAATCGTGTGTAAGACATTCAAAGACAGAATTTGAAACCATTTTTAAGAAGTGTGCCTCAATATTAAAGCATCATTTATGGCTAATTTTTTAAATATCTCTATGCGTAACTGGGAATTAATATTGACTATTCACGCTGGCAAAATCACATAATACGTGTAACTGATGTATTAACTAAAGTAATTGTTTGTGTCTGTACTACTGCACATTTTTGGAAAGTGCTAAGTGTAGGAATAAAATATTAGTGTAACTGTTAAACACGCAAAAATCTAAAAATATATCCATACAAATAAATTTATTAGACTAAAACCAATTTATGGATATTAATTAGATTAAATTTAGAAAAAACAATGTAACTAATCATTTTCCATGTATTTTGGACATATTTTAAGACCTATTTGAACTAATTAGTTGATTGAATTGAATTAAAAGCCTGTGGTAATCGTCCATGTGGCAAAAAATTTCATAAACACGTAATTTTCACATTTTATTTCTTTTTCGAACTAGTATAATGTATTATATATATATATATTATATACAGGGTTTTTCATGGGGAAATGTACAAATTTCAGGAGGAGGTGGGGAAGACGATCTTAAGCATTTTTGTCCTGTGAACATGAGGTCGCAACTCCTTAGTTACCGAGCTATGGCAACGCAAGCATTTAGTGATAATCATCCTACAGTTATCATGATATCGATAAAAAGCAGTGGATTACACCTATGATTTTGAAGTAAAATTGTCTAAGTCATTTTTTAAGATCTTCATATTTCTTTTCCTGCCATCAGGTATGCTAAATGCTTCCAATTGTCAAGTTGGTAACCGAAATTACAAAAACAATTATTCATTAAAGAAATACTTTTGGGGATAACTGTTTTACTATGGGACAAACGGATATTGGGATAAACGTATTAGATATTTATTAAGTTAGTAACTTGTATCTACTTTCTGAAACTGGTAGTTTTATTATCCTGGCTGGTTATTTATATTATTATGTATTATGGTCAAAGGGCATAAAAAGTGATACTTTTGCACGAGCTCGGCGGCTATCTCCCCATCATAGAACTGACATTCATTAAATTAAACGAAATGAAAACAATCGACAGAAATGGAATTCCTAAACATTCGGACGATTAAAAATCAGGGCCAATTTATAAACAATTTTGAATATTAAATGGAGAAGAGATCATAGATAACGTTATATTTAGTCAACACTGGGCAATAGGAAGTATTCTTGTTGCAGTTATTTGAAAACAATCCTTTCGATAATCTTATTATAATTCGTGAATGTGTTGAGGGTACATATCTCCGATTTATAAAAAGCAATACAAATTTATGCCAAACCCTCGATTCAAGTTATATATTCTCAAGAAAAAACGCCATAGTTAGTTTAGACTGTGCCACCATGCACACAAAAATAGTACATAGTAAAGCACCCGGTAGTCCACACCATTTAAGACGCATGAAAATATTATAAACTAACAGCATATTCGTAGATTGGGTATTGCTTCGCTATCTGTTAATACCAGCTGAAAATGTGCCCAGATAACCAAGATTTGTGTTGAAAATTTCTTATTTGTCCAGATTTTTAGTTTAATGATTTCAAATGATTCCAGCTTGATTAGTAAAACTTTTCAAAAACTATAAATAATAATTTTGGAGAAACATTGACAGCAAGAGAAAACACCCATTGAGATTATCGTGGTGAGGAACGAGTCTGATATTTTCGTGAATACACGTATCGATTGTTAAAAAGTTTCAAATAATCAAGATTGATATTATAAAATGAAGCGAGGGTTACTACTTATATTGTACTCAATACACGATCATATTTTCGAGCGCCAAAATGTTCATATATAATTGGAATAAATTTTTTCAAGGTTAGAGACGATAACCATATAACTTCCGACCTAGGCGATGAATTTACCGCTGAAAATATACCCCATTATAAAAGTTAATACTGGCCTACGAGGAAATTTATAACAACTACAAAAGCGACCGGCATTGGATATTTGGTGATTGAATTGAATAATTATGAGTAACAATAATATATGTAGTTTGCCGTATAAGATAACCTGCATGGAGTACAAATTCGCATGTCAAAATAATAAACATCAAAGGGTTTCCCTGGCACCCTGGCACAAGATGTACACATGCCGTCGATCAAATTAAGAATAACATAAGAAACAATATACTTTTACAGTTACGTCTTTTAAAACTTTGGTAATTTTTTCTAACTTTTACTATATTGGTAGAAATTCTAATGAATTACTGAATGTCAATTTCCCTCTTTACTATTCACCCAAAATTATCCGCATTCCGCCAAGTCATTACTCGATAGTTAATGCAACAACCATGGTTTATAGTTGGATCATGCCTCGATTATACCTGTTAACTTTACAAACGTAATGATTCCCTATTTTGAATCAGTAAAGTCGGAATAATTCGTATACGAGGGCAAGGTGAAAAGTTCTCGGCCTGGCAATGAAAGACTGTAATTTTTACGTCAAAAATGCATTTATTTTTCCACATCGTCCCCCTAACTGTCTATTCACTTTGTCCAACGTTTTTGAAATGAGTAGATTCCGTGGCGGAAGTGCGATTCTGGTAGGTCTGCAAAATAACCATCTGCGGCTGCCATAACATCTTAATTGGACTCAAAACGTTTTCTATCTACAATTTTTTTCAAATGTGGGAATAGGTGAAAGTCAGATGGTACCAAATCTGGTGAATAGGATGAATTTTCCAATTATGTTTAGTTCAAATCCCTCAGTTTTCCCAGTGCCAAAGCAACTTTGTGGGCAGAGGCATTGTCCTGGTGAAAGATGATTTTATTTTTTTGCAACCCAGGCCTCTTTTCACGTATTTTCTCATCCAGTTGGTCCAGAAGACTTTCGTAGTATTCACCATTTATTGTTTTACCATTTGCAAGGTAATCAATTAGAAGAATTTCTTTTGCATCCCAGAAAACACTGGCCATCACCTTTCCGGCAGATAAAATCGACTTCGCCTTTTTTGGGGCAGGTCCGCCGGCATCCACACACTGCTTCGATGACAATTTAGTTTCTGGTGTGTAGTGGTGGACCTACGTCTCATTGACAGTAACAATTCAGTGCACAAAATCAGTTCGATAATTTTGAAATCGGTCCAGACATTGCTGAGAAATTTGTTTACGCACTTGCTTTCGGTCAGAATTTAACAAATGCGGCCCTCAACATGCGCAAAGCTTTTTCATATTTAATTCTTCTTGAAAAATTTATCGTACTCTTTCCTCTGATATGCTTATGTCATCAGCTATTTCATACACCTTTAATCGCCGATCGTCCAAAACTATATTGTGCACTTTCTCGATGTTTTCATTTGTTGTTACAGTTTTGGGACGTCCTTCACATGGTTCATCTTCAAGAGAATTTCGGTCACGTTTAAATTCTGCCACCCATTTCTTAACTGTCGATAATGAAGGAGCAGAGTCCTTATAAACCTTCACCAACTTTGGATGAATTTCCGTTGGCCATTAACCGTCCAAAACGGATAGTTTTATGACAGCACGATACTACAGTTTTTCCATGTGAACAAAACACACACAACACGTCTACTTCAAAAAGCCGTATCAACAATACACTGTGGCAGCTCAACTTGAAATTTGAATTACATTGTTGGGAAACGTGTACAAATATAACAAAACCAAAATTTCATTGGTACTAACACCATTTCTGGGTAAGGCCGAGAACTTTTCACCTCACCCTCGTATTTCCACTTCATACATCCTCAACACGCTATAACACAATCTCAGCCGTCTGCTGCAAGGGGGATTACGTCACTACGCAACGAGCCAATGGCTGGGCGTAAATATATCGTTGCGAAAACAATGCTCAATAAATCGTGATTATTAAACAAACTAGGCAAGATTTAGAGCAGGCAATTTAAATATATTATTATGGAAACACAATTTACGATATAGAATGGATTTCATAGCAATCCCCCATTTATGCAAACACTCCAACCTTACCCAATCCAACCCCAGAGCACAGTTCATTTGGTTGAGTGACGACGGAGGGGAAACGATTATGATGTCACTGTAATTTTGACAGGACATCAGTTGCCTCATATTCTATGGAAAATTTTACTTATGAAAATAAGACACTGTTTAAAATGCAACAAAACTTATTAATATTTTAATTAATGCAACAACGCTGCAAACAAAAATGAAAACGCATGGAGAAATAACTGACGAAATTAGCGATATGCAATTAGTCAAATACTTTACCAGAGTTCAAAGTATTTTCAAAAACCCTACCACCCACTTCAATGCACCTTTCAGCTCTCTTTACAACAGTATGTGTAGCTCGTATGATTTCTTCTATACGTTCTTTTATGCGAGAAAAAATGTCCCGAATGCAAACAACCAACCCTTTTTGCGTGTTTTTCGTGTGTTTATGTGTAATGGCAAAGAGAGGCAGCAGCCACGAGATATAATTTGGAAATTGAACGAAAACAGAGATACAACCATCAATGGTAAATGGAACACGAATTATAAAAAAAATTAACTTTGCTGGGTAAGTTTTTATAAAGCAATGTTAAATACGAAAAATGCCAATAATAAAAATAAAACAGCGAAAAGTGCTGGGATACAAAAAGCAAAGAACCAAAAAAATTAAATTCAAAGCTAATCTGAGAAATGAAATGTGAATAAGTGCAAAGTGAATGAGAAATTATAACAAAATATTCTGCGTTCTACAAAAAAATTAAGGTTAGACGGTGCATTTAAGCATTTCGATTTATTTCAATTTATAAGTTATAAATTAATATTAAATATATAAGCGTTACATGTTTATGTTACAAAATATATTATATTATTATGGTACAAGACATATATTATTATTATTTTTTAAGACATGAATCGTAATACCTACATAATTGTCTGGTTGCTGATGTAAATAGATCTAATCTTCTGTATATTTATGTTATTTTTATGTTAAAATTAACAATTGCAAGAATAAAAATATTATTTTTTGGTCTAGAATACTCAAGATACTATTTATTTAAGTAAAAATATAAATTTGTTTTAATTAAAATGTTTTTCAAATGAAATATTTTAATTTTTTTAAATATTTTTACAAATTTTTCTAAATATATTTCAGCAATTTCCAAAACTCAGCACACACATTTTAATCAACCTTAGACAGAAGTATTCAAGTTTGGAGTAATTTTCAGAGATGTGCCTCAAAAATAAAAAAATATTAAAAAATTATTGTAAGAGCTAAAGTTAGGCGGATTTCCCCATATATCAATGGACTCCGAGCTATAGGGTGTGATAGAACTGCAGAAAATACTGGCAGGCATACTGGAGTAATCAGGTGTATTAAAATGGCACTCGCTGTTTCATGTGGAGAATGCCCCTAATGCCTTTCCGCGAGAATTCCAGGAACAATGGTTTATTCCAGATGGACCACAACCGCAACTCGCATTCTTGTACTATATGTTTCAATAATGAACCCTTCAAAATAACTGCAGACGTTAGCCACATTTGTGATGAAAGTATATGTTCCCATGTGGTTTGCAATAAAATTGAGGCCACTATGCACGGAAGGCCCAAAGAATATCATGAATATGATACATTTCATTAAATATCTGGATCGTGACACAAAATTACATCTTCACTCAATTATTCAGGGAAACGGTTTTTATGCCCATCCAGAGAATATTCTATCATCGATGCTAGCCGATGAGAAAAGGTCAATCCGTGCCATGGCTGTTGAAATAACATTAAAATGAAGGGGTAATCATAAGAAAGATTTGAGGAAATCCGGACTCCCTACTTTGAAATTTGATGCACAAGACTACGTCAACTTAATTGACTGGGTAACAGTAGAGGTAACTGAACCACTTTTAGCAGTAAGCCTTACAAGTACAAATTTGGAAGACTTTCTGAAGGAAAGGGCTTTGTTTGAAGTTCCTCCCTTCCTCTGCCACACACAAGCAGTGGAGAGGATGGTGCAAATGATTATGGTTGCTTCAAAATCCGTGTGCAGTCCGGAAAGCAGGCATGGATGGGTATTATCGTTCATTAGAGACCGCCACATTCAGCCAAAATTTGAACTTAGAGCACTACCTATATAAGGTTTTTAACGCTAAATTACATACGCACGTGCCTCATGGAAGTGTGGTTGGGGGGAGGGGGGGCACGGGTGAAACTCGAATAATAGCCACCGTGGTGACTTCTGGGTAGTTTCCCTACGAAACTAGTGAATAGCTACTTACATAAGACTTGGTGATCAAACTGTACTCACTTGCTACGTAAATGTACTACATATTTTTTTAATCGTAATAAATCATCAGATGTATATTTATTTTTCAAAATTGACGTTAATTGCAAACTTTATCATTTTGTAGGTTTTTTTCCACGGATTACTTTATGCGAAATTATGACTGAAACATTTGTAAAGGAATACATTTTAAAAAAGTAGGAAAATTATGGCAATTACGGCTTCCATAAGGTCAAATTTGAAGTGATGTCATATGCCGCCAGAATTTTTGGTTTGTTTGCGAATTGCCTATGCTCAAAATTTGTTGACCATTCCTGGGAGACGTAGAACCATAGATTTCTTCAAATTCATTTAAAATTTCAAAAATGTAATCCAGAGAAATAAATTCATCGTTAATATTTACTAACGTGTCGGTTTTTTACATACTTTAGTCTTCATCGGCGTTTGTATCCCATTTGCGCCTGAATTTTTGCAAAATTTTAAACTTTAGGGCTCGGGCGGCAGTGGTTAATATCATCTGATTTCGAAAACATTTTGCATGTGAGATCCTCATCTAAGTACACAACTTTCCCGCATAGTGAAAATTCGATTCGGAAAAAAAATTTATTTCGGCCCACCCTAATGTACAGGCCGGGACACTTCCGCCCACACGTTCATTTAGTAGTCCTACGAAAAGCGTAGAGAATGCGCTAGCTGTGATCTTCTTATGACTGAGATGAATTCTTCTCGGACTCGGTCACCGGGTTAGGTTTTCCTTAGCACCCGACACGTCGATGGAAGACTTTCCCATTGTCTTCAGGGCTGATGATGTAAAATTTGTCGGTTTGTAGACTCTTGCCTTCAGGACATGTCCCTGTGATTGGCGTATTCGTATCCCTTTTTCTTGTCAATTTGTGAATTGGATTCCAAGTTTCACTGAGTTGGAATCCTCGGTCCCTGTTGAAGTTGTTGGATGCCAGGCGGATCATAAAGGCCTCATTGGTGATCCAATCCCAATATTTCATAGAGAAGAAAAGCAATTTAGTATTCTCTTATTTGATGGTATGATGGAGGTTAATCGAATGTTCGGCAACCGTCGACTTATGTGGTTTGCACAGCCGAAAGTTACGTTGGTGTTCTTTTAATCTGGTTTTAATTGTTCTACCTTTCTCGCCAATGAAGACCTCCCAACATCCGCACGGTATGATGTAGTCGCCAGACACCTTCAGGCCGACGCGATGGGGTCCTCGGCTCTTACTAGACGTTTTCTTACTTTCGTGGGCGACAGATGAATGGTCTAGATATTGAGTTTCTTGAGCATCCTGGAAATCTTTCCGGATAATGTGGAGACATATGGCAAGCAGGTTTGGTAACCGGCCGTACTTCCTCCTCTTTTTTGTTGTTTTTATTTTGACTGAAGAGATCAAATCTTTCATCTTCTAATGGACTTTGCGGAAAAATGGTAATGTCCGAATCTTGTCATAAGAAGAAGCACGCCATCCGTAATGATAAAGGCAAGTGAAAAAACAGCCTTAGATTGTCTTATTGAGAATCATTTATATAAAATCAAGCATCATCCCATTACTGCACCTTCGTCTTACACAGGGGTGAAAGAATATGTTGCAATACTGAAAATATTACTATATTTTTATCACTACAGAAACTTCGTCATACGTAGTCCGTCTCAAAGAGCATAACGATGCATTTTACCTAAGCGTGTTTACTTATGGCGAGACTGACAGGAACCTAATTCCAATGCTGACCTGGTGGATTTATTCAACGGTAATACTTTCATAAGATAGTGCCTACCATCGATATTCAAGTGTATCGAATATAAAAACAATAATTCAATAAAATACCGTTACATACGGTGGTATTAAGACTTAAAATTAGTATCTTCCCTCTTGCTACCAGTATAAGATTGTAATTTTTAAGACGGTAGGATTTGCTGTAATTGATACAGTTCTCCTCAGCGGAATATAACAAGATAAGAAAAATATTCAAATATCCTCACGCCATAAGTTGAGATGTAAAAAATTAATATAAATTAATCATAATGAAATTGATATTAGCCTGCCATTTTTATATCAGTCCTACTTATCTGCCTCAGGGACTCTCGCTGAACTATAAGGTAAAAATTATCAGGAGGAAAAAATAAAACCTTCACCGCTAATATGTTATGAGAATAGTATCGCCCTTGGTTCTTCGGAAATAAAATTAGACACTTTTTCTCCTTTAGATCTCGAAATGCTCACTATCACTTCTCTGCGTCATCTCATAAATATCTCATAAATTTTTACATGCATTGAAAATAAAAAATAATTAGATTGCTTAACTAGTAGTATCTTATCGTTACCCTTCTGGATTTCAACCGTTGAAATTCTTGGTGTAGCCACCAACTTCTGGCCATGAAGCTCTTTCTCAGATTATCTCAAAAAATCATTCCATTTTATTTGTGAAATAGTGGATAGACTAGTTTCTAATTAGACCACGGAAGTCACTAGACAAACTCAGCAAAGTATAAAGTTTATCAAACTTAATTAACTCGTTCTAACGACTATTATCAAATGCCGCCACGTCAAAGATGCCACTCACATAGAAAATGTAGTGTTTTTCTTTATAAAAAACGCGAAAACCTTTTTCTCATTGTCTTCCATTCACGTAAGTTTCTTACCCAATAGCTGCTATCTTACATCCTCGAGTAATCGTTAAAGGGGTATCTATGAACCAAAATTACTTTAATCTACGTCACATTATAGACTATAACAAAAATAGAGCGAGAAAATAATTGTAAGACTTCGTTAGAATATGCTTCCACTTTCGTCCTTTTCCTCATCATATTCCCTCTGTCTCATCGCTTTTCATGTCTGGCGTCCTTACACCCCCTGCCACACTCAATAGCTCGTAGGGCAATATACAGATGTAGATGTAAATCTACGGGGGCTTCATCTTCTAACACGTGCTATTACGCAACTTCCCGCCACTGTACAAAGCCACCTAGCTAAAGTTTTTATCTATGCGGAGGCACCAAAACGAAAATAATTTCCTGCAACTCAAAATATTCTCATGACTACACTGCGATAAGATTATCAAAAAAAGAAATCCAGAACTTCTCGTGACTGTGAGTTGACCATTCTATTATTTCACCTCCTAACTAGAGATGGGTGATTCATACTAGTTCATCGAATCGGGTCGCATCATGCGAATCCATTCATTAAATCCATTTTTTTAACGAATGGATTAATGGATCGAATTCTTAAAATCGATAATAATCGCATATGAAACAGCAGAATAAAATCGAGATCGGACGGAAATGGTAACAATGTATCAACTGTGGAAATCGCGTTCTTCGAGGCTCACTTTTTTGTTTCTGCACACCGAATCAGAGGAGAGAAATTTGAATCCGAAAAGAATGATTCAATACATTCCCTATTTCAATTGCAGCTGGGTTCACGGATCTTTTCATTTAAATTTTCTAACCATTCAAAACGGTAAAGAAAACATATTTCTCCGTGATACTTAATTTCTTTCTTTCCATTCTACGGCTGTGCGTTTTATCCATGAGCTGTGATAATTTTCTTCTTCTTTGTGAAGCACACTCACACGAGACTAGAGCTATGGTCGATGCCCCCTGGCGGTTACAATTTGAGCATTAATCGGGTAGACTCGATTCGAGATGAAAGTAGGTATTTAGGCCAAATCCAAATAGTAATAAAATTTAAATACGATCGAATCGTGTTGGGGGCGAAAAGAATCGAAATCCTATTTAAAAAACGATTCAAAATTATCTACATCGAGTTTCAATTGAATCAAATCGGAATAGTCCATCTATACCCTAACCCTAGCCTCCATCAAAAAATTCATTACCTTTCTTAGCTCAACGAAAGAAATGCTTTGGAGATGAATTCATTACGCCAATACCGAGTTCATTATCATAAAATAAATAATCATTTTTCTTTTTTAAGAAAAACGCTTTTTTATTTATTTTATAACTTTTTCTTCTCTTATGATATTGCGCCAAAAGTTAATTCCACGTTTATGCCAAATTTCAAAGTCCTAAGTTGTTAGGAAAAGGGTGAAAATGAGATCGTAAGATTTCACTCACATCCACAGATATTTCGGTGAAAATGAATAAACATTCTTTGTTTTGCACGAAAACATAGCCTTCCTCATAAGCCGTAGTGAATAAAACAATGAAACGTCTATTCCGAAAACATTTTAGGTATGAACGGCAATGGGTATTAGGATCCAATTGTGTGATCTATTCAACGAACACTTAAGTCGTCAGCCAGCCGCAGCGGTGAAACATTAAAATAAAATCAATACCACCACGCATAAAGAGGACCGTCCATCGTCGTAAACATCCAGCATATATACTGTTATCACCTGAAACTAGACCGAATATTGAATGCGAATGAAAAGGGCAGGCGGGCTTCCATTCCAATATTTCCAGCTCAGGAGGACAGGCCGCCCCATTTAAAAATCCTCTTTATTGTGGTATTATGCGGAGCGGAAGACGCGAGATGGCCGACTGGCTTAAAAGTTAGTGGAGGTATGCTTTTAAGGGTTGAGGCTTAGGAACAACATAAGAAAGAATTTCAGCATACGAGGATAAACAACAATATCTGTCAATTAAAATAGATTGTAAAATGTTAGATATATATTTACTTTTCAAACTTTTTGTCATGCGACAATTACTTAACTATCTATTGCCAAAGAGAAAATGAAGTTAGAAACCGAATTTTTAACAGATGTCCTAGATTTGATGAAAGATATTTTTTTTAGCTCTGGCTATTCTCAAATAAAATACGTGGAAAATTTATCACCAATGGACGTAAGCTCATTGAACCCGATGAAATAGAGGCTAGCAAAACTATATATCAGTAGGAGGTCAGAAAGCAGAGCATATTAGTCAAATGAATATCTAGGTAACATAACGGATATAATAGACCTTCCAGAGATAACAAAAGGGTAAGAATTGTAATAGCCTAGAAAGAGTTTGAAATGAGAAGTAACCTATGAAAGAGACCGAGTCATTAAATATGGGAAAGCTTTTATAATGATTTTGACACATTATATATGAGATTTCAGAGACTTATATTCTAAGAAGTATATCATTCGTCCTATTCTCAAGAAAAGTGGCATTCGATCGGAATGTCTCATGAAAAATTAGTACCCCTACTACCTAACAAAGATAATCACAGGATACATCAAAAGGACAGGGGAGAATTAATGTAGTTACTAGAAGAAGAGAACAAGATAATGAGGTTCATGTAAATTTATTTAGGATAATAACGTGAATACCTTTAGAAAATAAATAAAAAACAGTATCAGAGTGGCGGCAAACATATTCCTACACCTTCACAGTAATTCTCTTCTGAGTTTATGTACCTTTATGACAGCAAAAACTAATTACCTATGTTTTTATTATTTAGGACGCTTAGAGAGAAAATGTCACTGAAACGAAATAAGAAGAGGTTATATATCAGATCATCAAGTGAAATAAATGTGTTCTACTAAATGAAAAGCCAGAGACACGGATCGTATCTAAAGTGTGGTTCACCAATGTTGACACTCAAAAATTATGTAAATATTCCCCATCAAGAGAAAACTTCTTAAAATGCCTCACAAACGTTTAAGTTCAAAGATTATATCTTTAAGGAATTTTATCACCTTGGCCGTTCAAGGGAACACTCCATCGAATAATGTCTGTAGTTATTCCTCATGAAATTTTGTACCTATTGACAAAATAAACCTCTCCTCTGATTGCTGCTTGGCTGTCTTTGAGGTAGCATGACGGAAAATAATTTGACAAGCTTCGCTCATTGTCCTCAGACGGCACCGCCATTCTACGTCCGCAGCCACCGTAAACATTGATTTATGAGGTTGTACAAAAGTGTTCTCATCCCGACGCTATTATATGGCAGTGAAATCTTTGTATGTCGGGATAAGCATAATAGTAGACTAAATGCAGTGAGAATGGGGTATCTGAGGAGTTCTTGCGGTAAAAACAGGATGGATAGGGTAAGGAATGAGTGGGTTATGAAAGAATGTGGGTCGGATGCTCCAGTAATGGACATGAAAGAATGTGGGTCGGATGCTCCAGTAATGGACATGAAAGGAGTGTACTTCCATGGTTTGGCCATGTCGAGAGAATGAAAGACAGTCGAATAACGAAACAGATACATGATAGTAGAAAGATTGGTATGAGAGAAAGGGATCTACATCTACATACTACCCCGCAAGCCGTCTCAATAGGCGTGTGGTGGGGGGTGTTAGGACACCAGCCGTTTACATATAAAAAGGAAACGCTCTAATGAAATTACGCCTAGCATTTATTATAGTCCCTTATTGTTCGGGGGAAAAACGAATTCCCATAGCTATCCGTTCGGCAAAATATCTCTCTTAATTTATCGTTTCTGTCGGACCTGGAAATATAGTGGGGTTCTAATATGATGTTCTCCGTGTCGCTCTGAAAGATATCTATTCTCAATTGTTCAAGCAATCTAAGCCTAGCGCGCAGCCTCCGAGTCTCTAGGGGCTCCCAGCCTAATTCGTTTAACATATGTGTAACGCTGTCTGTACGCCCGTTGCAGTTTTGACAAATCGCGCAGATTTCCTATGTATTTTATTAAGTTCCCGGACTAAGTCTTTCTGCACCGGATCCCATATGCTCGCTGCATATTCAAGGTGTGGCTGGGATGGAGACTTCTAAGAGGTGGAATAAGATGTGGAGTCTTAAGAATAGGAGAGCGTGCATGAAGCAATTCATGAATGTAATAGAATCTAAAGAGGTATGAAAGAAGAGGGCATTAGCGAGGAAAGTATAAAAAGAGAGCCAGTATTGTAGGTCTAACAGAAGTAACTAAGTTCTTTGATTTTGCTTGCCCCGAAAGGGAAAACCCCACATTACCAAATCCCAATAAAGTGCTACGTGGAGAGAACTTCACAAGTAGTACCCCGCTCGTTGAGTATGGGAGTTAACATGTGTAATCCTTAGCGTATTTCGTAAAGAAAATGCTAATAACAATGCTGGATACCTCATCATCCTTGCTCAGTTCACGAAATAATACTCTCCTTCCCAATCTAAACAACAAATCCGTATTACTAAAATAGACCACACTTGTCGGTTGCATACTCAAATAACCAGCAAACCATCATGTTTGTTTACTGATTTTGGTTTTGTGGAAAAATGAAAAACACAACATTTCAATAAATTTTGCTTCTCTCCATCCCTTATTTCCCTCTTCCAAATTGTTGGTTGGCTGTTTGGGGGAATCGACCGAAAATTGAGGTCATTTGCACCCTTAAGGACAGGTGGGTAGGTTTCACGATCAACCATTTTCGGGTTTTCTGCTACGTAGAGAAAATGTTTTGTAAAACACAACGTTTTGTTCTGCATACTGAGAACGTCTTAGGAAAATGAAGATATCGTTATATTTGTATCCTCTCTTTGCTAAACGACTGACCATTGTTGATAATATTTAAAAAAGAAATGTAAATAAAAAAGTAAACTGCCGCTCATATTTTTGGTAAAATATCTTTTCCAGACACTGCTTAGGCAGTAACCGTCCTCCCTATTACTAATTTGATGGACACTTGGCTATTTCGACTGCCTCTCGAATCAACAGCGGATAATATGAAGCAATTCTTGCCAGGACTTTAGCTTCATTTAGGAGTATTTTTTGCAAAAAAGGTGGGTAGCGGAGGAAGAGTGGAGCGAAACCTGGCGTCGGCATTAGCCCGTTCTTAACGAAGGTTTTTATTGGTCCACAGTTTAACGTCCCATCCGACGGACGGAGCACTAGGCTTTTAAGTCCACATAGCACATCAAGTAGTGATCGAATTTCCAATGACAATATTTCCACCAACGTCAGAGTTCGAACCTGGATTCTCGGGATGAAAAGCCACTAGGTACTCTAGCCACCGCTCCAATCTGATACCCCTCTTCTCAAGACTTCCACTCAAACACAAAACGAAACGATGCGATAGGCTACCAAACCATACCCCCATACAGTACCCTTTCTTTTCCCTTCCTATATATACATATATACAAAAATATAACCCCATTTCCCCTACCTCCTCCCACCCTTTCTTACATTTCCTCCGCACCCACCCACCCCCTGCCACACGCCCCGCCTTCAACAATGGCATCAACGGGCGCCCTCACCGCCCTCCTCTTTATCGCCGCGGCCTTTTCTAGCCCTCTTCCCGCCTTTTTGTTGGAGCGCCTTCTCTTGACGCCGCTATCTGCTCGACTCCTTCATTTCCGCACTCAACCTCTCCTGCCCCCCAAAAACCTCCCCCCCCCCCATGCCACCCACCATTCTCCATCTCCTCCCTGTTCAAACCCCCTACTTATTCTTTTCCACCCCTGAACCTCCCCCGTCGTTGGGGAAAGGGACGTGCCACGGAGACAAGAGAGGAAAAAAGAAGAGGAAATTCAACGACAGAAAAAACGTCCCACTCAAGGCGCGCGGACAATGGGGAAGTGCAGATGCTAGGCGCACATTTTTATATGCATACATATTTATATATTCACATGCCCCACAGATACATTTGACTAAGGCGTACAATTTTTTCAACCCACCATATTCTCATCACCGAATTGCAGCAATCGTAGATAATTAGGTATTGAAAGAATTTTAGAGGTAGGTTTTGAGAGGGGCGAGGAAGAATATTTCAGATCATCTTTACATTTACGCACAAGATCTTACGGTCTAATACTCTTGTGTTCTTCATTCATTCTACAAAAAAGGACGTGCTATGTTGGCGCTAATCCTCCCTCTTACATTCGGAAAAATTTTGTGAATTCGCAATCCCAAAAAGATTTTGGGCACTTATTTTTATTTAATAATGGATAGGTTTTGAACAGACCGTGAAAAATAATGACGCAACTTTCAGTTGACTCAATAATTCAAATAGATCTACAATTGTCTCCTTCTTAATCGTAACTGTATCCGGCGAGACGTAGTGTAAGGATATCATTATTAAACACAAAATTTGATAGCACTATTCCACACATTTAATAAAAGGTACAACGCGTTTCAGCTGTAAAGCTGATGATGGCTTTACTGCAGAAACTTGTTGTACCTTTAATTAAATCTGTGGAATAGTGCTATCAAATTTTGTGTCAAATCCTTCTTTATCCGTAAAGGGTTTTCAATGTTACTCCTCTTCCAGCTGTCAAATCTATCAAAGATAATTACTCATTAAACTCATCAGTGCACCATTCTCAGTTCTAATTCTCCCGTATAATGCAAAAACTAACGCTAATTTATCCGTCTTGCTCTTATCCAATACGCTTCAATTACCACATAGCTAATGCTATTTTTAATTCTCCTCTTATTCTCTTCCCGCAGTGATAGTTTCAGAACCAGAAATGTTTATGTTCTGTATTAAAGAAAATTCGTAATCACAAATCAAATAATCTTAAATCACAAAAATAAGCTTCACGATTTTTCACAGGTACATGGAATCCACATAACTCGTTTGTGTATTTTTCCCTATCGTTATTTCCAGAATTCTCCGCAGCAATGCCAAGCACCGCGAAATCATGACGGTTTTATTGAACTGTTCCCTGGTGATTTATTGTATAAATCCGCATCGTGCTGGGACGTTAATTTCTACAGTTCTATTAATTAGGTTTAACTCCTAAACCCAGAATGTCACTCCAGAGAATCCGTCCTTTTAAGGCATCCAAACCTACCTTCAAGAAATAGAATAACAGGGGCGATAATAAATCGCTTTATAAATATAAAATTAACTGCATCACGTCCTATTGTAATTTGAGTGCACTATCAAGTATCTCGTCAAGATATTCTTACTAAGAGCATAGCGGTAGGCCATATTCAAAATATCATTGAATCCCTCTACAATAGCAGATCCTCGAGGAATTCGCTCAAATCTCAAACGCGAATCGCTATTAGAGTAAACACAATTCACGAATATCATACTCATTAAAAACGTATCCAATATATGTCAAGTAACATTTAATTACCAGGATGCAGGAGCATAGGAGTCTTTACTGAATGAAGACACGCAAAATACCTATAGTTGAATTCCCACTAGAAACATTTTCCGCCACCAATCAACGGCAAAATTAGAAGCAATGGCGATTAATCTTAAGCTGCTACTGAGACGGCAGTCCATCAGTTTTCCAGGTTCAATCAAATCATTAGCCAATGATTGCCATATTGATCCAGCACCTCGTAAACTCCAACTCAATTGCGTAATTTTGACTAGGTACGAAAACGTGAACCGTAACTATTTAATGAAAACTTGAAATTAGTGAGGATATTAATTTAATTCCCTTATAAGAGAAAGATTCAGCAAGAAAGTTCCAGTTTTTTCTAGTGCAAAATGACGTTACTAAAACTTAATACATGCATTTAGATGGTGTATAAGCTATGCTAGTTATTAAATAACTAATTGACAACTTCAGAACTGTTAGCAATCGTCTGATTCACCGTTTTCCTTCATGCTAGAAAATGTAATCGTTACAATTGTTAGCGTCTATGTGCAATACCTAAAATTTTAAAAATTAGAGATGCATCACCTTAAATTGTCTTTAAAACTCAGTACCTATATTAAAACGCACGGTTAAAATGATCAAGGGACGATGAGAACAATTTTCAAATATTTAACAAAAAAGAGATCTGAAAATATATTAGCTGAAATCGCTAAGATACCTTTGACGATAGAAAATTCAATGTCTCAATGACTTCAATTATTTGGACTGGAATTTGGAAAAACAAAGCGCGAAAAAGCCCGAAAGAAAAATTTTGTCCTCAAAAATCCTTTTTTTGTTAATTTTTAATTTTTCACCCCAACTAGAGTGAAAATTAAACCAATTCCCTTTACATTTACCATCCTTTCTCACCCACCCACCTTGACCGCGATAATAGCTTCACACTTTTCAACTTTATTACCTCTACTTCAAAGTTTGAAGTAGAGGTAAGAAAGTTGAAGTTCAAACTCAACCCTACCCCTACTACTATCCCCACCCGCCGCCCATAACACCAACCCCCTAAAACACCGAGATTAATGGCCATGACGGCCTGTGAGCCGCTTCCATGAAAAGCATTTGCATTCACCGCCACAGAAACTGCATCTCCGTTTTCTATTATCTGCACCACACTGCTGTGGTGTCCGATTACGAATGTGGAGGATAGTGGTTGCCTATAGGGGGGATGCCGCACGTATAACGGGGAACATAATGGGGTCGGACTGAATGCATAGCGGTCCGGGTGGGAGGGGTGGGGGCGAGAGGGGGGGGGGCAGTCTGGTGTGGGCATGCGCCTTCGAATGGCAAGTGATTCCAATTCTCATATTCGGTCCTATCTTCACTACCACAACGCCCCCTCCGGGCTATTATAGCGACTCCCAAATTCACTCCACACGATGCCTCTCGAGAGACGTTTGTCTTGCTAACGTCCCCTTCGCCCGAAGATGGCGAATGACTCAGTGACAAAGCGATGGATCTCCTCCGCCAAGAATTCCTATTTCCTTCCAATGGGGGGGGGGGGGGGGGGTGAGGAACTGTTAGCCAGCGACAGAAGTTTCATTCTCTGCAAAACCAATGTATTGTCAACGGCAGAAGAAACCCCAATGCAACCGCTGGGTGGCCTTTTCTCCCATCGAAAGACTATGCATCAAAGAATCTTACGTTAACTATACTATGAATTTACCGGAGTGTATATATTCTGGATTAACGGAATTCCTTTTTTTGCGTTCCCCCATTGTTACCGGGTGATTCTAAATGGATCATCTAAGTTCTCCGATGCCATATCACGCCAGTAGTAATTCGAATTGTCGTCTTACGTTCTAGCGTAGGATCTCATATATATTTTTCGAAAAATGTTTAATTTTTTATTGAACCAAAAAGTAAAATTAATTGAAAGAAGTAGCCAGTTCACCTGCAAAAAATTTCAGATAAGAAAAGGTAAAACTTTAATTTTTATTTCCCTTATTTCACCGACCGAGGTAAAAATGCTGATACTCGGTTATGTGGCTTTGGACAAAATAGAAGGTGAATCAGTGCTCAAGGAAATGAGAAACGGTGAACTTATCCGTAAGAGAAGAAAGAAAATAAGTAAATGAACGTATTTTGGACCAAATGGGAGAGAAAAAAAAAATGAAAAAAATCAATGAGGAAAGTGAGGGAAGCATTCTTGCTCTATTTAAATTTCCAGGAATTTGATTCCCAACCAAGTAGAGCAGTGGGCAGCTGATCAAACACAAAAATGAAAATGTACATTAATCGATCAAGTTCTTAGGTCTTATGGATAAACTTACAGTTCAGAAAACAGTTTTGCAATTTGCGATTTATTTTCAAGGTAGGTACTAATTTCTACGAGGAATATTCGAAACCTTACGTCTGTTATCCGGATTTCCCCTACTGTTTCCGAAGCTATTTTAATTACATCTTTTATTATAAAACATTTTATACACGGAAATTATATCGCCTTTTTTCCGCTCAAAACACTTTTTGTGACATCAATAATTGTTAATCGCTCCGCTTTAGGTAGTTTGAGCGCGATTTTTCCCTAGTCATAATAGAGAAGATACTCAAAATTTATATTTTTAATCTAAACAACTGTGAGCAACTAAATATTGTAATATAAATGGCGCAAAAACTTAGTTTTCATTTACTGAAATTCTCAGTAACTAACTTAATATACGCATGTATAAGGTGTTGGCACAAAATAAGTACTAACTTTTAAAAAATTACAAATATTTACTGCGTGCATCGATTTTTTCATCATGTTAAGTTTTGTTTAATATATATTAGCGGAAGTTTATTTTAATAAATGATAGGAGTAAAATAAAAATCTTCTTTCAAATTAATTTTAATAAAATTAATATTATAAGAATTTATTATTAAATTATATATAGAATGTATTTTTAGATGAATATATTGATATAGAATAGTATAGATATAATAGATATAGAATGTATTTTATATTAGAAATTTAATGTATTTTTTTTCTTTTTAGCAGCATGGCATATCTCAAATAAATAGCACAAAATAGCACAAAAGAAAACTCAATATGAAAAAAATCGATGCAAGCAGTAAATATCATTAATTTTTAAAAAGTTAGTACTCATTTTGTGTACGCAAAACTGAAAAACTTGAAAATGCTTATAAAAACCTGTATAAATACGCATTATTATTAAAACCCGTTAATTTTGTAGTAAATAAGTTTTCAAACTACCCCAGATTAAAAAATGAAACGTCGAAAACGGTTTAGTTGCCACGGAGATAAGGCGAATTTTTCCGCGCGCCGCCGCGCTTCAAATCGGCGCGCCGATTTGAAGTTGCGTTTTCAGCTTTTGTCTCGGGCGCGAGTCTCTCGTCGGCTATCCCCACCACACTCCTGCTACGGTCGCTCAGAGTACGCTCCACTTCATACGCTATATTAAGTATCTAGAATGCTCGTTCATGAAAAACAAATTATGTTGTTCGAAAATATTAGTTTTTACTATCTAATGGCGTTGAATTAGTTTCTTAATTGTTATAAACAAAGCGGCTGCGAATTTTTATAAACAAATTCCTAACTCCGGTCCTATATGGTAGGGCACTTTCCTTTCTTTTTTAATCTTTGTTTTGAAGCCAGCTTTCGATGTTTTTAAGTTATAATCTCGTGCAATGTACGAAGAATACTGTGGCTCTTTTGTTTATAACAAAATGTAACCCCTTTTTTGAAGCAATAAATCAGAATTTAATATTCAATTTTTCATTGGATTTTATTAACAGTTGGAAATATAACTCTTCCTAAAGAGAAACCATTTTGAATTGACCCAAACAGTTTATAAACAAAAAAGTTATGGCTTTCAACATTAAGCGTCTTGGGATGAACAAATTAACATATCTCAGCAACAAATAAATCGATTGACCTTTACAAACTTTCGATCGATTTGGAATTGGAAAACTTCCTTTTAAAATGATTAAAACATTTAAAAAATTGCTTTTGTGATACATTCATTTTGTGGTTCATTTTTTAAAAATTGCCGTTTTGGACGGTTTTTCGTTAATTTTGGAATAGCAAATTCATAAAATCGAACTTACTACGGCTCAAATTAATGGTCTTTAAATTACTTACAAGTATGCTATGCTTTTAATTCTCTGAAAATCTTATATTGGCTGGCAAATTAAAAACGTGTTTTGGCCATCTTTGGACGCTCGTAGCTCCTAAAAGACCGAATCTCGAGTTGTAAACATATTGGGGGATCTTCTGCCATTCCCCGCTACAACGTAAAACATGTCCTATCCATTCCTCATTTACATCCCTGAAATCGCAATTTTTGTCTCTGTTTCTTGGAGTATGAAGATTTTTCTGCGATTCTGAAAAATTACTGAGGTGAATAATTGATTTATTTTTTTAAAAATTGTTGAGAAAGCATACAAACAACGCACTGTATGTTTGTTGTTCGGTTGTACCCCGCGTACTTATTCAGGTGTATTACCCGACGTAGCGTGGCCGTCGCTGGTTACTTTATCAAAGGGAATGAGGCATCTATGTCGAGTTGGGGGGCTTATATAATGGTTCATGGAGGGAAGAGAATGGGAAGGGGTGGAAGGAGTAGTCATCGACTTTTTATTTAAGTTCATAGCAGGGTCCCACGTTTGGCTGTCGGGTAACACACCTGAATGAGTACGTGGGGTACACCCGAACAACAAATATACAACAACATAATGACCCGCGAAGCTTCAACCAAACAACGCACTGTTAAATTTCTTACGAGATCTATTCGATAGAAATTCCTCATTTTTTTTAATATAGCCTCTCTAGGAGTGCGTACGCTTACCACTTCCCACGGAAAATGGATACTATTGTTTTGGCCAATATCTTGAAAAATATTATGGTAAGTGGCTGATATTTTGTTCTCATTGGAAATATGATATATTATTCGTTAAACGGAGGCCAAATTCATCGAATTTTAATTGAACATGAATCTCGCTCAAAACTACCTCAAGCCTACCTTCGGGTAGAGAGAATTTTTATGATAAATTAAAAAATAGAAAAGTAGACCCTTAAATTTGTTCGATCCAACCAACCAAGGATTACCACGATAGTATATAAGATTTTGAGGCTTAACTTGGTGGAACCACGTTGCGACAATTTAGAAATGATTTCACTTTGTTATATTACACAAAAAGTTTTATTTCTTCCGACCCAAGGTTCCGACTATTACACAGTCATTATCAAGGTTGATAATGACTTGATAATGACTGTGTAATAGTCGAAACCCTGGGTCTGAAGAAATAAAACTTTTTGTGTAATATAACAAAGTGAAATCATTTCTAAATTATTGCCACAATAGCTTTAGAAAATATTCCTGCTTAGCATAGATTCTCGGTCACATTTAGCAGAAGAAAATACCACTCAGAATAGCCAATGAATGGACTATGGACGGAAAATGATCACCGATGCGACCCACCACCGAGAAATGCACAATGGCGGCTTACCGTGGTTTGGCTACTTGAAAGCGGGAGCAAAGGAAGCGGGATGCGACGCAGTGAATAGGGCCTAGTGGGGAGACGTGTGCGAAGGAAGGCACACAAAATATAGGAGGGACGTCGGGGGATCAACGGAGACATTGCCGCCGGGGGCCCTCTCGGGGTGAATCTCCACCGCTTCGGGAGAAGACTCCTTTTTCCACGACAACAATGGCGTCGATTGAGTGATATTTCCTCCCCGACGCCTTATATAAAGAAAAGGACCTCGCCGCTATTATGAGCATCGTGCTATGCCCCGCGGGGACAACACGCCCAATCTCCCGTCTTCTGTTTGGTCGAAAAACAATCGAGGCGACGGCGCTTCCGTCACCTCGTCCAAACCCTCGTCCAAACCCCTCTGTGCTCTTTCCTCCCACCCACATTCGATTCCTCTCCCCTCCTCTGGCCACCCGTTCCTCAAGGGCTCAGCGCCCTCCTCCGTCCTCTTCAACACCGACTTCCTACCAGTGGTCTCCGACCCATATCTCACCATTTCGACCTTCCAAATGTTTTCTGATATGCTGATTCTTTTCTCGATTTTGGCCGTCTAAGGACCACGTAAAATAAGCCTGCGCCTTAGTTCCTGTTTTTGTTAATTTTCCGCTTCTTTTCTTGCTCTCTAATAGCTCATAATCCTTTCGCTTTGTTTTCTCTTCCCCTTTTCCATCTAGGTTTTATTTTATTTCCTTTTTCCATTCTTCCGGGAACTCCAAACTAAAACTAGGTATCCTTAGACAGTTGGTATGCTAGTTCCATTTTCCCCGCTCTTGCTTTGCTTGCATCTTTGTATAGTCCCTTGATTGGAAAAATTTTGTCCATGTGCACATATTTATCAACTAAATTGAATTTGTCTTCATTGAATGCTTTCATTATTTTATCAACTTAGGTGAGTTTCTTATGTCGATCATGAATTTAGTCTCTTCAATAGATATTTGGAGTCAATCTTTCTCAGTGATTTCTTTCAGATGTTGAATTAGTTCAAATACTGTCCCTATTTTTTCAGAGAAAATTACGATGTCATCCGCAAAGGTTAAACAATTTATACGGTACTCCCTTAAATTTCGACTCTAGCCTCTTCTTGTGATGGAGTTCCTTTTTGCTTTCCTCCTTCCACACCCATATTACCTTCTCAAGGACGCAGTTCAAAAGAATGGGTGAATCTGATTACAGCATTAACAGGTTTTTTTTCGATTTATCTTCACAAATTAGCCGGTACTGAACGGTTCGGTGAGATAAGTTACCTGGTAGACACATAAAACTGGCAACAGATAACGGTTAGAATGAATTCTTGGGATTTCCCCGTTTTCCAGATTAATTTGTCAGTAATAAGAGTACTGATATACTTATAAATTTTAATACATCCGGCACATCGTTGAAGGCCTTAATTTGCAATCCAGCAAGTTAACACTGAATGATGGGTGGCGAAAGGGATTCCTGCCGAGAATAATGACCAATAAAGAACTCCTACGCAGTTTTTAAGAGTAATTTAATCTGTTTTGAATAATTTCATGAAACAATGTTGATTTATTAAGATTTTTACTCACATTTCCATGAACTTTGTGAGCATACAGCAGTTTATAGCCTGATTTTACATGCAAAGGACGATTTTTTAAAATATCAAATTGTTTGGCATATAAGTGTTAGAAAACAAAAGTATTGAATAATTTTAAGAAAATGACGTTTGTCCAACGCTAAATACAATGACAATTGGAGTTGCTATTCAGGTTCGAGGGCATCCCAGAAAATTGATTCCTATCATTGAAATTACGCTGTAAGAATGGTTTATAGTCTCTGAAAATTCCCACATCATCCGATTCTGTAATCATCAATATATAATTGTTTTTTGTTGTCCAAACGCAATGGATCGCTAGACAACGATTTCATATTTTTAAAAGAAACTTGCAATTACGTAAAAATGCCATTTTAATTCAGAGTAAGCGAAGATGATGTGCTAATCAGAGTTTTAAAAATGTGGACTACGTAGTCATAGTGAAAATGGAGAGCGGTAATTATATGCCAGCGTACGATTCTAGCAATGCAAAATCATCCATAAATGGAAATATTTATTTAGGACAATCAAAATAAATACTCCAAACGTCTCTATACTTCCACTAAAAGGAAATGGAATGGGAAAGATGATTCTTCAATCAAGGTTTATTTTAAATCTAAAATAAAATAAAATGAAAATTTTGAACGTTTTCATGTTGTTGATTGCAATCCAAATTAAACAAGATTCAGGTGTGTTAGCTAGATTAATTAATTGTTAAAATCATGGCGAATTCCATTCTGCTGGTTTAAAATCTTCACATTCGTGTGCGTGGCGGCGTACCTGATCGTTTTTATATTTCGCAGTGAATTGGCCACGACGTTAAAGGTTAGTCAAGTTTCCATCGAGAGATATCTATTTATACATATTGAGAATAGAAGCAGGAAGTCAACTCAATTATTATTTTCGAAAAAATCGACAATTAGAAGCGTGCCTCACAAGAAATATACATTAGCGAGATGAAATGATAGGTTTAACGTGTATGTTTTCGCAGCGGCAGATATAACTCGCTAAGAAACTTCGTTAAGTCAATCATCTTCGACCTCAATATCAATCTAAGATACTGCAAACTCTGTGGAACACGATTACTATATCGAAAAAATTACAGCATAAAAACGTTTTTCACTATTACAGATATGCAATAGATATTAATGCCACAGGACTGGTAGCATATTATTCATAGAGTTAATTTTTAGCAATTATTAATTCTTATAACAAGGTCATTAGCTTTAAAATGCACATTGATTTCAACCTTCTAAATAATCATATTGTAATTATATCTACCACAAGCGATAAAAACTCAGTTTTTAGTATTTCGAAACAACACATGAGATCACGGCTTGATCACCATCACATACAAAATAGCGAGGAGTGACAGACATTCAGTATCAACTGGTATCAATCGCGGTAGTTAACCCTTAATTTGAAGTACTTCCGGTTTTCCGACGGAAAAACCTTTGCATACACCACTTATTCTTCTAATACGTATCATTATTTTTATGTACCGTCACGACGCGCGTCGTGTCTGGCATTATTATTATTATATCAAGAGTTTTTATTGTTTTAGCTATGCCCTCAGGATTAATTGTTAATTTCTAAAAACATTTTTGGAGTTGATCAATATACATTTGCTGTCTTGAGTTCGAATCTTGAGTTCGAAATTGCACAGATTATCTTGTAGTCCTCAATTCTGCTTTTATTTAGTTAATGTCTCACATGAAAAACTAAATTTAACGAATACTACGACCCACATTGAATCAAAACCTCGCTAATTGCCACGAGGGCTTTTATAGCCAAATGCTCCTGCATTATTTCTGCGGAGGAAATGAGGAGCTTATACTGAATGGAATCTGAGCAGTGAAATCAACCATCTGAGCCGAAGTTATTGTTATCCTCGCGTAATGAAAACATTTAGAGATAAAGATAATTTCAAAAGATATTTCCGAAGTGCCTTCGGGTCATGGTTTCAATTCTTCGAACCGGAAGAGATGATAACGCAAGCGCGACGGAATCGTTTAAGCGTTTCTCCCCCCAAACCTGGTTCACTTTTTCCTTTTAAGCCTTTTCCTTACTGCTAATTGCCCCTTCCATGTCCTTTAACCACAGGCACGATTCACATTTCTTAAAGCTTCTCCTTACTTTCAAGACTAACTTTACAACTCCTGGAAAAAGAATTTATTTCGTGAGTGCTATATTATATCTGGTGCGAAGGTTATTTGGGGAGGTGTAGGGCAGCTTAGGGCATTTGCACCATTGAGGGTAGGGGTGGGTAGTATGGTAAGGGAAGGATTAGGAAGGGTAATAGAGTAATAGAGATGGTGAAGAGAAACACAGGGTAAGTATTAACCTACCCTCAAGTCCCCTTCACACGGTACATGATCCAGCGCAAAACAAAGTATACCAAGGATACTGAGAACTGAATCCAGTATGATTGGTGCCGTCCTAGCTCCGATCATTGAACTTGTACTGGCTGAGGAGGACTATTATCATTTAAATGTCAATGCATGTATACTAAAATATTTAAATTAACCAACCAGTGATAGAGGGCAGCCAAAACAGCAGTTGGGACATTTTTATTTACTGTTGATTTCGTTAACTGAAAATTACTGAAAGTCAAAAGAAGGTATAGATGGCGATGCACAACGTCTGTAAAAGCGGTTATAGTGGTTTGAACGAAAAACCACTTCACCTAGAATTTGATGAATTTGGCCTCATTTAAAAGAAAAAAAACACTCATCTTTCCAATGATATCATAATATAAATCTCTTGCCGAACTAATTTTCGAGCAATTTGCCTGAAAATATGAAGTTTTACATGGGATAGATTATGGCTGTGCGTTCCGGAGGGAGAATATTAAACAAATTAAGAACTTTTAGCACCTGGATTTCGTCAAAAAACTAACGGTGTGTAGATTGCATGTTTTCTCAACTACTTATAAAAAATAATATATTACTTACCACAGTAATTTTGACAGAATCGCAAATAAACCTGCTGTTTTGAAGGGTTTTCAGCCGTACGGCGGGAAAAAATGAGTCAAGCTAGAGACGTATGTAGCTTTATTTATTTATTGAAAAACTGCGAATATATAACTATATTAGAAATGTAGTACCGCATAAATTATGAAATCAAGTAACTCAGCCAGTATGATAGCGATTAACCTTGTAAGCCAGCATGCTGGTTCTACATCCCACGGTACTGGAATGCTACCATACAAGCGAGTATCCTCGAACTTGTGCTGGATCTTGTGAAATGGGCTTCAACGAAAGGCTGCAAGGGGACCACTGTGTAATCCCAACGACGGACGGAGTACTACATTTGAAGGGCTCTCCACTGAAGGGATTTAATCCCGGACCTTTGGAATGGGAGGTCAGTACCTACTCTAGCCCTATTCCTTGATATGATAGTGTCCAATGAAAAAATTGAAGTTGGTTCTCTATACTCGGCAAGTATTTAAATTTCCGTCAGCCTTACAAACTGCAAAAAAATTGATTTTTTCTATTCGATTAAAATTATCTTAATATTAAGAACTACGCTTTTGGAGAACGTTGGACAACCCAAAGTTTTTTCAGATAAAAGAAGAACAGAACCAACATTTTAAAGAATCTGTACATCACTTACATTACATGAATCAAAATATTCCATCGGTAGGCAAATAGATGATGACATAATAATGATTAGAATCAAATAATCAAGGTAGTCAATGAGGTATTTCCAATAACTGTGCTGGCTTATTTTTTCGAGTAAAATCTGAATACAGCGCCCTGAGAAAAGTCGAAGATCTCCCCAATCAACTTAAGCTACTCCGGAAAGCGTTAGGTTATCGGAATCGAGTTTTACATCATATTCTGGAGATAAGTATAGGATGTTTGGCAGCGATCATTCGGAAAGCACTAAAAACCACAGGCTTTGGGAGTAAGGCCATTACAGCTATAAATTATATGCATTAGAAGGGTTTAAAATTTCCGTGAGTAAAATACTGTATTGCTTGAAACATACGTTTCCTCTTTTCATCACGATTTTTCTATTGACACTTTCCTATCACAGGAAACCTTTCTTGAGGTTTTTATCCTTTAAAAAACTGGCGGGATTTGAGTTGCAGCTCTCTTCTGCGAAATGACATTTCAGTGACTTTGGAGAGTGACTTTCATGTATTCAAGACAAAACAGAATCAATACAAACTTCTTAAATTTCGCAATGGATTTTCTTCAATACGAAATAATTCATCGCAAAGGTGACATCTTAAGGTGATGAAACCTGAAGATGCGATTAAACCGGTCGTATTGAAAAAAATCCATTGCGAAATTTACAAAGTCTGCATTGATTCTGTCAATATGGATTTTCACAAAGTAACGCCTGAGAATATCGAGTTCATAAAGAGAAAACAAATTTACGAGGAGTTAGTCTATTAGACGAAGCATGAGGCTAAGTTGCTATATTAATTTGAATTTGGCCTTCTGTTTCTGCGATTCATTCAATGGAACTTGTGCGCAGTTCACTTTTCACTTTGATTCTGCTTTGTGCGAGTTGGTGCATACTTGCCTACTTGTCAAATGAATGCTCTTTTTCGAACATCAGTCTATCCCAAGGAGGTTAAAATGAAATGGAGTAGGCATGACCGTGAACGCTCATGGGCGAAGTGAAGCAAGAATAGGGGTACTTGGGAAGGGTTTTGTGCCGAGTAGGTGTTGCCAAACCAGTCACAAAACATCGCCTGGTCTGTGGTTTTTAACTTAGATTGGACGAAAATCGAACGCGACCGCCGGACACGTAAACCAGAGGAAGGTCTAAACCACGGATGTCTAAACTGTGATGACTGCAATGGCGGAATTGGCTTCAAAAATCAAGTGGTATGTCGCCTCCATTTCTTTTCTAACCTCCTTGGTCTATCCAAGGTACCATTGAACATATGATTCATAGAAATTTTATTTTTATTTATTTTCGGTCACCTTTAATGGATTTTCCCCAATGTGCGCCGTACAGTCTTATAAACTTAATACGATATGTACCTCATATAATCAACGGGTAGGGATAACTTCCTTTCTGAAGCTGAATTTGCAATCATAGAAAAAGACGTAAACGAGTTCCATGAAATAAACGGCACTGGAGCTGATCGACGATTACCGACCTCGACAGTAGAAAAAAGGTTTTTCGCCCGATAACCTAAGTCGAACATTGCAAAGGTTCGGCTAGGATTAGAATAGGTGATCATCCAATGCGTTCCGAGTGCTATTACCACTTCCTGCAAGTGGCAGGTAGAGATGGGGTGTGATTTTAAAACCTGTGATTTATGTCACGGTGATCTTTGTGTATCGGCTCGGTGCTGTGATACAATCCGAGAAATAACAGCTCCGGAAAAATCATCAGTTCAGTGTTTCTACGCCCCTAGCCAGTTAATTTTAGTCGTTCCAGAGCTGAGTGCTTTTAATGATCCTCGTTGATCCCATGCGTCGCAATCCCGTGATGTTTCTCGTTCCAAAGCGGTCGGTCTCAGAATACGTATAGTTTTTATACTAAATCACACCCGTGGCAGAATCACATGGTTTTGACACGGTGACTGGATGGGAGTCGTCAAAGTTGAATCGGTGACGAAATATCCCAGTCACAAACCGTCCCTAATGGCAAGTAAGTGAAAAACGACCTTTGGAAATCGAAGCACGTTAAACTTAAATACTACGACTCTTATAAATTCCATAGTGAAGAAGAGTGGTGCAAATGTCATGAGTTTAGGTCAAAATGAGTAAGGTTAATTGTTTTTATTTAGTTCGACGTTGCTAAGGATTTGTTTAAGTTTTGTTTGGAAAGAGATGGATTGTTAAAATAAAAAAGGAGATACACGCGGAGTACGAACTTGTGTCTTAAAATTTCTTCTCCTTCGACTGGAATAGTAAAAGATATAAAGATAATTGGATTCAAACTTTATAATAAATAGCGCTACCTCGCAGCAAGGCGTTACATTGCTTCTCGCGTGAACATGAGAGGAACGACCTTGATGAAAGCGTACTCCCGTAAGCCTAGTTGATGATACTATTTATCTAGCTGAAATGAACGAATCCTCATTGTTACAATCCATCTCCTCCGACGCGTACCTCGGTATTTGTGTCTCCTAGCTCACTTGATTCCCCACAATCCTTCAAGGAGACAACGAGTCCCCTCCCATCTAATCCCTACTGTATCTCGCCCCCACATACACTCAGTCCGCCCATCACAATGACAGCCGCACTCGACTTCCCACCCGAAAGGCGGAAGAAAAATGGAAAAAAACTCCCTTTCTGTATCTCCCTTGCACTGTCCTCCTCTCCCGCTCGTTTGGAAACACTATTCGACTTCCAATATCGGAAAGGCAAATATTAGGGGGAGAACGCCGGCAAGGGAGAGTGAATGTGAGCTGCGAAGAGTGTCGTGGCTGAGGGTTAGCCGAAAAGGACTACAACCCTGAGAAGTAACGGGTAGCTCGACGAAAAGAGCCGATCAAATGTGATCATTTTCCGAGGTTCGATTAAACAAAAACATGGATGCATAGAAAAAAAGAGATAAAAAGTGTGATAACCTACATCTGCCGCCCCAATTGTGGCTAGATAAGTCAGCCAATTGATTGAAGGTTTATTAATTGTCCTGGGGCTATTCCTCTTTAGGAAAAAACCAATGTAGGTACATTGTTTACGAACAACAAAAAGAGAAAAATAAATCAAACAATTTAGACAATAACACAGTGACAAGTTATATATAAATTAATACAATTTGCAAAATGAAAAATCTAAAATGGAAGTTTGGCGATGAATAACTGTTACTAATACCACTTTATTTTTTAAAAAGTGGTATTACTAACAGTTATTCATCGACATACATTATAATGGCATGCCACAAAGTTAAAGATGAACTAGTGAATTTTGTTAAAAGCGAAGTATTACGGACATCATATAACAAATACATACGCATACATTTCATCTTAAAGTTAGCAACAGAAGAGGAGTAAAAATAATAGGATATCTTGTGCTACGGATCGTGGAATTAAGGTAGTTTGAGCGAGATTTTTAGATTAGTCATAACAGAGACCACGTTCTAATATTATTTAGGCTGTTGCATTAAGCATGAAGTAAACATGGCAATTTTAATGACGAATAAAATGTTTTATTTGACTGAACTTCTCATTTCAAAGCTATGTATACATTTTTGAGTCTCTTGACTTATTTTTTTCATGCCATATGTTGCAAATGCCTGTACAACTGAAGGTTTCCTGCCATTCCAGAAAAGTAGTAAGGTGAGCAATGAGTTAATTTTCCAAAATAATTGTGAGTTTATATGAACCACCTACTGCTTAATTTATGACGCTATTTGTGCACCAGAGCTTCCTCATTTTTTTTAATAATGTCTCCGGAGAGCAAAGCCGTACCATTAACCACGGAAAACGGCTTATATTTTTGGCAAGCATCTCGAAAAGTAATGCGGTGAATAACTGATTCTCTCGTATCACTGGAAATATGAGCTCTCTTTTTTCTGACGAGATCATAAATACATTGAATTTTATGTGAAATGATATCGCGCTATAACTTCCTAAAATATATGAAAATAGGGAAAGTTTATCTCATTATTAATATATACTATCAATAGTGTGCAATGAATTCTCTGCATCTATTTATAAAAATACAATGTTTGTATTGACTATGATGCGTAAAGTTTTTTATGCATAATTTATATAAATAAATGTGAAATACGATGAGTGTAGACCTTAGAGATGAGCAATTAAGTAGGATGGAAATAGATACAGAAACATTACAGAAGTCCTGACCTAATTTCCAAATAATAATGCGAACTCCGCTGCTGCCAAGCAGCTGAGAACGGAGTAGACCAACATGGAAAAATGTTCTTCTTTCCACCTTATTGCATGGGAGTGGTAATGAGGTTCACCTGGATAAACGGAACTGTCAACTAAATGTGAGGGTATGGCACCTGGGTATTAATACAGGTAAGAAGCCATTGAAGTAGGATGAGTTGATAGCGAAAGCCCAGGCCGTCACCATCATCATCATTTGTCGTTCAATCCTAAGATTGGTTGACTGCAGCCCTCCATCCTTCCCTATTTAATGCTAGTTCCCTTACTCGCTGGCAGTAAGCATGCATTTATTCCTCAGCCTTCCTCTTGTGACTTTTTCCTTCAATGATTTTCATCACAAACCCAAGCCCAATTCATCTGGTTCTTCTAATCTGTTTCGTGTTCCATATGGTCCTTTTCTCTTCTACTCTTTTGTACAATTCTTCATTTCTTATTTTATCCGTCCATTTTCTCATTTTATTCGTCCACAGCGCACCTGATTTCCGTTTATTTCAGAAAATTCACATTTGTTAGCTCACTTCAAAACAGATCGGAAGAGTCGAGAACTTCGATAGTCGAATCCGTTAATGTGGTACGTTTTTGATTTTCAGTATATACGTCAAATATGAAAAATGCAAAATATTTAATTGCTCTGTGATAGAAAGCTTACGTTTATAAATAATTATTTCAAACGGATTCAATACCTATGCACTAAACATTCAGCCGTGACTGTTGTGTACTCACAGGATGGTACTCACAGCAGGTCACCGAACGGTTTGCTAGCGCACAAGTTCCATTCAGCGTCGTTCGTGTACTCTGAAGTGCGCAGATGTGTTCCAATCTACGCTAATTTCAACGCCTTGAATGGAAATCTCCCTATGTAAATATGTGGCCATGTTATAGACCTTTAGTTTATTTTATGACCGGGCGCCGATGATGGGTAGGGTCATGTATTCAAAAATTTATAAGCATTTAAACAGAGGTAGGTATTCTGTGCAATGTGCTTGTAATGCCGGTGTCAGGGGTGGACTTTCAAATTTGGTTATCCACCATTCGTAACTGCCAATGTTTCACGTATACAAATCTGAGTTACCATGTTCAAATTGAGACAACCATAAACAAGACCGTGAGCAATGTATTGTACAGCTAAATTATTCAAGCGGAAATTACGGTCGAGAATTCGCATTCGATATTGGAGAGCAGAAGCTCCCTTACCTCTGCTGAAGTTTACGGTTCCTCGAGAAAGTCAGGGGATCAGACCGCTGATAAGGAGCCATTTAAATCTTATATAAGGCGATTGTGGACGATTTTTGACCTCTTTGCTTCCTCTCTCTCCCATATAAAACAACAAAAGATTTCATGAATGCCCTCCTCCTCCCCACATCCCCTTCCATCCCAATCTTACGTAAAACAGAATTTTGAAAGAATTTGCATAGATGAAATTTTCAAATTACGAATTTTTGCCTAACTTTGGCTACCCTTGAAAACAATAAGCGTAAAACATTGAAGGATTATATTCGACCTGTGCGGCGAAGCAACAAAGTTTTGCCGCGTCTGCTGAAAAGAAAAAATTATGCTGTCTGGAGAGCGCGGATCAACTCAAAGTGGAAATTGCAGTTTTGGAGAAAATTAAAAAATAAAACGAAAAGAATCTAATGTTTTTTATCGCCATTACATTCTAGTTAAAATTATGCTTCACAAAGGAATTATAAGAATGCACCAGTTAATATTTTTGGATATTTTTTCACACACCACGCAAAATAAGAGATTGGAATTTTAGACCTTTTGCAAGGGGGATTAAACGCTAATATACCAGGGGGAGGAATGAGCGTGTTAAAATCGTTGTAGGCTGTTTTCCACGTTTTAAGAAATACCGTTCAGCACCGTCGGATGGCGCTACTAGTACTCAACTAGTTCGTATTTACGCCGCAGAGGTGGCTCTGCATGCGGGGGAGCGGTAATTTTGAATATTTATCTTGCATATATGGATATATCTTATTTTTTTATTTTCTGTCAGACATATTTGACCTTGCGGTAGCATGTGTAATGGGAGACCATTGTGGCCTCTTCCCCACAGTCGAAGAAGTACCATTCAGCAGCGTTGGATAGCGTCAGCAGTTATTTAACCCTTTAATGCCGAAGAAATTTGTTGTCCAACCTTCTTGACTTTTACACATGAGTATTAAGAGTACTTAAATACTATTATCACACAGTTTTAGCTACATAGGATTGAAAAAGACAGAGTTATGGGGCGTGACCATATGGTCACGCTAGGCGGTTGTGGGGAATATTTTTTCCAAATGAAAAAGTTTTGTTTTATTGTCTTCAGGTGGATTCATCTTACGTAAAAACATCGAGAGTAATATAATTATAAATTAAAACTGATAAATTAATTTTTATTTATTTGTTTAAAAAAAATTCTCAAATACTTTAATTTTTAATTCTATTAAAACATATCGAAATTCAAGAGAATACTTGGTGCGCGTTACGACGCAACAGAATTTGGAAAACACTTCGGGGCATGGTGAAATTATAAAAGCAATTAAGCACAATACAAGTTTTAAAATAGCATAGGAAACAAATTGAAAAAGTTTCTAAATTACTATCTCTTATTGTGATGTTATTTTGTGTGAAATTCGATAAAGCACTCAATGCACAATTCGCACATAACGCAGACTTTCGTCTTGTACACTCCCTCATTGATGGACTAAATGGTTTAGACCATCCAATCGCAGGCTGACTACAACATGGCTTTGGATTTAACTGTTAGTAACTGGCTGTCTTCCACTTCCACTGTCTGAGGAGCGTTTGGGTACCTTGTAAGGTATTCTCAACAATTTCTCTTTTTAATTCTGGCTGAGATATTTTACTTCCAGCTATCTTTGGCGAGGATCTATGCAAGGATCGTGACAGCGTCGACCATCCACGTAAAGAGAGACCGCCACCACTCTTTACTCCTAATGCCAATCCTGTTGTAGCTTATGTTCTGATCCATTCAATCAGTACCTCCCATAAATGTATTTTACTCTCCAAATGCGCTGGGACGGGAAATGAGATTTTTTTCTGTTCCCTTGAATATCGTTTCACAATAACCGCATGATTTGCACCATACAATGTCGATGCGTTTATCAAAACTGAGAATTCAATGGCAGAAAGATCTCACGATGCTTAACAGTAGCAAACGTTATGATAGTGGTCTGAAAACTGCCTGTCGTGCTTCCAAAAACCCTTCGCGACTATGTAAAACCACGTAGACAAGGTATTAAGATAACTTATCATTGTTTTAAATATATCCTAAATCGTGTCTACGGTGGAAACTGAAACAATGTTTGGTTAAATATGTCTGACAGGAAAGAAGAAATAAGATATATCCATATATGCGAGATAAAGATTCAAAATTACCGCTCCCCCGCATGCAGAGCCACCTCTGTGGCAAAAAATACGAACTATTTGAGTACTAGTGGCGCCATCCAACGCTGCTGAATGGTACTTCTTCGACCGAGGGAAAGAGGCTACCACGATATCCCATTACACATTCCCAGGCCTGTAATATACCCTGTCGGTACACCAAGAGATGTTCATGCTAAAGCTGAGCCCTGACACCGAAACAATTGCTGTTGTTTTTTTTGCAGTAAAATGATTGAAATCATTCCCAATCCAAAACAAAGCTTTCCTTCAGGTAAACAACACGATGTTAAGAATATTAAAAACTACGTTTCTTCGTCTGACTATTTTTCAAACATTAATACAAATACGATCTCACGAGTAGCACTTAAATCTTATGTAAGATGATCTCGGATTCCCACTACGAAAGACAATGTAAGAAGCACCTGAACAAGATCATACCAATGATTCCCCCCCCCCCAATATAAAACGACTTACGCAATGCTTAATGTCCCAAAAGTCGCGAGGAAAGCAATAGATAAGTCCAATGAAGGCTTTTAACAAAGGTATTGTCTGACGATTTCAGGATATCACATAACAACCGTTGCCATTTATGTTTATTATTTTTACTTTTAAAACAATTTAGAAGAATTATTACGGTGCCCAACACATCTCTATATACCAAATACAAATGTTTAGGTCCCATTACATATCTCTAACGATTTCCTATGACTGTTGAGGTCAGTCATCGCTCTTTTTATTTTGTAATGTGCTCATTACACTTATGTATCACACCGTAGTTTACAGAATGGGCTAAATCTCCTGACTCAGATGTCCTGAGTAACTTTGAAGTGGGTTACTTCTCCGATGGCGTAAAGAACATATTAAAAACTGCGTGCAGCTATAGCAGGATTGACACATGCACGAAATTAGAGAGATAAATAGCAGGACCGACATGTTTAAAATGGCATTTCTTTTCGCGGACGAATACGGGTCACAATAGCAATGATCGAGATAACTCTATATGATCGATTTGCTAAGGGTAACAATAGGTAGAGGCGTTTTATACTCTTTTTTATTTTATTTTTTTCCGGATATCAAAATATGCTTGGAATCCTAGTTAATTTGATGTTTTATGCAACTGAAATTTTGCAACAAGACTTTGACGAGACTGAATGCCGGTTGATGGACTAAACTTAGTACTTGTGAAGATATTTCTTGTATGTCGAAAACTATGTAAAATTGAATTAGAAAAAAATACCCCTGGACCGAGTAACGAATCAACGGTACTCAGGCTTCCTGATTCCTAGTTAAAATTCCGTCACTTAAAGGCTAGTTCCCTTAAGAAACATTTCCATGATAATCCTTGTTTTCTATACCCAAGCCTCGAAATATTTCCGGCACGTGCAAGAATGCGCATGTATATAACTTGCGATAACATTAAAACACCTATGTATTGAAGAAACAAACCAAATTAACCTAAATTTAACGATTATTGAAAAAATATTTATCGGGAATCTGCATTATTATGAAAATTATCCAATCACTTCCGATCATTAAATCAGAATGTCGACGCAGCCAATAACATGATTCTTCATGATTACTTGGTTATGTTGCTAATTAACCACAAAAAAGAAAATCGCATCAGTAAGTAAGAAGACATTAACTTCGGCACTTACATTTCGACTCAGTCACGGAAGAAATAAAGGAAAAAAGAGTTTCCTCAAAGACAAGGGAACAGCAGTGGAGTTGAGCGTTCCGGCGTGATCATTATTTGAAAGATGGTAACGTCATCTACACGATACAAATCTTGAACAATCTAAGATAGGAATGAATAATATTCACTCCAGAAATCGGAAGTTTTAAGTACTTCCTTGACGATGCAATTTATTTTAAACATCGTTTTTCTCCATTCCTAAAGAGTATTTCTAAAGGAGGCCTGAAACCAAGAGTAGGTTTTGTGTGGAACAAATGAAAGCAATAGTTGTGATCCTCACTTTGAAAATGGTTACACCAGCTATCAACCTTAAGTAAAAGTGGATAAAAAAGACGCGAAATGACTAATTAAATCACTGCAGTTACCGCGATTCAGAAATGGAAATACCATTAACAAAAAGTAATAAATAGAATCGCTTGTTTTCAATTTTAGCACTTCTCAATTCGTGAAGACCGTTGAGTAATATCCTGAAATTTTCCTTTTTGATTCACTTTCCAGTAACTTTTCACGTATTTTATTGAATTGAGGTTCAAATTGATTTATCGATCTGTGCTCAACCTTTTGTGTTGGCACTAATTATCGTTTTTTTGTTTAGAAATACAGTCCACAAAATTTCGTAATTCACGTTCGGAGGTGATCACATGCCTTAGATTTATTACAAGCAATAAGTCCTTTAAAGAACCGTAGACTTCAATAATCTAAGTTGACTTCAAAAATCTAAGTTATTTACGCTACGACTAAGAGAATAACCATATTTCTTGCTTCAACCCTCACTTATCCTTCAGCATTCAAGTATTCAAAAATTACATATTTTATTTGCAAGCCACAGAACTAATCCATTTTTTCCTACAGATAAAGAAATAAATAACATATAGATGCATAAATATCCAAATGGTTAATTATAATTTTACTATGACAGTATATTCGCGCATAATTAATAATCAAACTCTTGCATTGGTAACAGTATGCGCGAAAAATTATATCGCTGATTAACTGTTGACATAATTTTACACGAAAAATTAAATATGTCATGAACAATTATCTGCGCAGATTAAGAAGAATTTATCGTTTCCGTGAACACAGAAATGTTAAGGTAGATGACAAATGCGCTAATTATGTATCTTTCTTGAAAAAATCCGGGCATACATGGTCTAAAAAGCAACAGTGAGTTCAAGCATAAACTTACGTACTACGGTCCATCACCGCATGGAAGAAACCTAATCGCCATTCACTAAAAGCCAAATATCTATCCACAATCTAATCAATCTACTATCATAAAGTTTTGTACTATCTTGCTAGAATCTAGTGATTCTTGCGGCGTTGCACATTATTGAGATGAAATAGCTACGCCTGGCATTCCTAGATGCGAATAATTACTACTACTATTATTTATATCTAAAATGCACACTGTTTGCATATTCTTAATGAACTTACTAGCATTCATGTTTTGTAAGGAATCATTTATTTCGAATAGATACAGCCGTCGCAAAAGACCTGTCAAAGATTGGAAGTGAAATATTTTGGCACTGAACGGCATCATTTCTTAAAAAACAGGTTACTCTGGATGAACGAATAGCAGCTGTGTGCCTTTGTTTACTTCAGACAACCCAGATTTTAATTTGCATATCAGTCTAACCGAGAGGTAATTTTGAATTTCAGAGGCAAAGACTCTTTCTGCTCAACACTGCACCCATCCCCTCCTCCCCCCATCCGTTTTTACAACCAGACTGGTATCCTTCGTGACGCTGCGTTCGGTGTATCCATATGCCACCAGCTTTTGCGAGAACTGTAGCCGAGCGAGGGATTAAAAACGGTTGACTTTGGTACTGATGGGTGCTTTCCATTCAAGGTATTGAACCTAGCGCAGATTGGAACATATCAGCGCACTTCAGTACACACCAACCATACCATGTGCCGGCTAAGCGTTCGGTAATTTGCCAGTAGGTATCATTGTTTAGGCTCAATATAGTTACTGCCGCATGTTTTCCGCATACTTTCCGAATTCATTCGAAAAAATCATTTTAAAACAAAAACGTTTTGGCACAGAATAGTTTTTTTTAACTTCATATTATCTATGTTTGACGCACTTGCTGAAAATAAATGCATTAACAACAATCTCGGATGTGATAATCGAAGTTATTTTATGGTTTAGCACACATGAACTCTGCTTCCAGTCGATTAAGACAAATCGCTGCATAGTGCGAGGGTCTGCTGTGTTGCGAGGTGTGCAGCGCACTAGAGAGAAAGGAGAACTCCCATGGTATTATTATCTCTCGGAATCAATTGACATTTTGACCAAGGACTAACGCATTTCATATAGAGTATTGACTAATCACATTATAATTTTGTTCGTTTATCCAGGCCAATAATTAGAAAAATGATATGGTTGATTATAGCAGGCAATCGCTTTTTGCAAGTATTAGCAGATCACAAACTATCGAAGATATGTGCATTTGCGTACTATGAATATAGTCCAGTCATTGAAGCTTTCTGAAGCATTCTGTCAGACCAAAATTAACGGAGATATGACTGTTTAAAGAGCGCGCAGTAGCGCAATCACAGTCTCTCTCGAGCCCTTTGACCCTTCACCGTTTCAAAATAAAGGGTTTTATACTACATGTCATAATAAAAAAAAGTTGTAGCTCTTTTAATTACCTTTAAAATGGTTTTTTGTAAATTGTGATAGCTTTAAAATTGAAGGAGTTATGGTCCAAAAACTAAACGTTTTTTTTCTAGTTGAATTCTTTGTATTATTTACTTGAAGAACAATTTCATACTCTGCTACTTTTCTAATTTTATTTAGTTTTATAAAAAAGATGAAAATGCTTGATATATATTGAGTATTGATATGCTTGACTCCGATATTGAGTCATGAATAATAGTTTTTTTATGTATTGCAATGCTCTTGTTGCAGAGTTTTTTAAATATATAAACTAATTTAATTTTGTAAATTTCCAGATAACTTGTAAGTTCATATTTTATTCAATAAAAAGTGTGATTTCTTACTCTATAATTAGATTATTTTAAATTGTATAAACATATATTTTCAATGTTTTATTTTAGGGGTAGTTTTGAGGGTTGAAAAGCTTAAACAAATGATAGTCCTTTTCGAGAACAAGGAACAACATTTAAATCCTTCTTAGTTCATCAAAAGAACTTTTTATATACAATTTTTAATAGAGGGGTTGTTTTTTATGGGTTGAAAGGGGGTTAAAAATATGATAACTAAGGAAGAGAAAGTAAAACAATATTTAATCTATATTTAAATCTTTTTAAGTTATACAAAAGTAATTTTTTGTAATTTTTTTCAATTTAGGGGTGGTTTGCAGGGGTTTTAAAGTTTTTAAGGGGTTGAAAATGGGTTAAGCATGAGGTAATTGTGTTAGAAAACACTTTCAGATTTTACTCCTTATTATTGAATACGTTTTCTAGCGATAAAATGGCTCAATATCAATTTTTCCATTAAGGGATGGTTTTCACCCCTTAAAAATAAAGAACGGAGGTCGGGTCAATATCACTTTTGAAGTTAAGGGTAATATAAGCCTAATTCCAAAATTTCATGTAAATCGGTTCATAGCAAAATTTTTCGTAGGTAAGACCCTATTTTTCCCTTCAATGACTGGACTAATAGTAAACATTTAATTTCCTTATTTCAGAACATGGTAAATAGAACAATGGGAGCGGAAAAATAACAGGTTCAAGGAAAAAGAATGCAAATTGAAGGTGAAACGTGAACGTATCACGTGACGAAGGAGAACAAAGGATTTATAAAGAAACCGGAAATGCGGAGTTAATATTAAAAATACGTAGAGGAGGTGTTACATTTTTGAGAGTGTTGCTGGATTGCGTCATTGAGGAACTGGTAGCGTTGAGAAGCTATTACTGTTGCGACAACTATTATCTCATCTAAATGATCAAAGACATCGCTTTGCTATGGTGGCCATAGAGTACAAGTTTCAATTTAGATGACGAGGGTTTGCGTTCAGGAATAGTTGACATTTTTGTGCCAGTCTGATCTTAACTTGTATTACACAAGGAGAACAATTCACAACATTTACCTATACATTAGCGCAGTGATTTTTCCTTAAAAAAAAAGAGAAAGTATATATTTTATGTTAATTCATGATAAAAAATGCCAAGATAATGTCAAAACAGGATTTGGTCATCGCTAACTTAGTTAACGGCAAAACGCTTTCACCAAAATCGGCGGATATATGATCTTATAAATTCTGACACACTTCAATATAGTTTATTTGCGTCGAAGGAAACACTGAGGCACCAAATTAGCGAATACGGACACCCGTAAACTATAGTATGTACCCGAGCCAGCGTCCGATGAGTAACGATCAATAGAGTGCGGAAAAATGAATCTCAATTTTACGATAAAAGTCGCCTAAAAAGTCGCATATAATTTGAAAAAAAAATGTCTCCAAAACGTCCGAGGTATTTTCGTGAGTAAGTTGCATATTTTAAGTTATTGTTAGAACTGTGAGCTAATAAATACGGTTTTATGAATTTGAGAGTTACTATGAGTTTTTTATAGAAGAAAGGTCCCAGCAATAATTTAAAAATATTTCATGTATATTTTGAATGACTTTCCGGTTCATGACTAGCACTTTTGGCTAGGTAAAATGTTTTTAATGCCAATCATTTTCATTGTTATTGCTGCTGTTAAATTCCTTTAAGTGCTTTGGCTAGGGAAAAGTAAAATTAATATATCAAATTTAGATAATCGATTTTATATTTAAAATCACATCAGAGGCTAATGGCATAATGTTAAAAGTTTTCTAATTATTTTTTTTGTTTCAATTCGGCGGTAGAGAGTGTAATTAAGTGGTGGCAGACACGATACTGTTTTCCATAGTGAAGGATGGGCGACGGTCACTTAAAATAGCCTAATGCATAGAAAATGAGCACTCAACGTCACACGGTGTTCTCGGAGTATAGTTATAGAGACCGTTTCACTATTCAGAGATTTTCGGCATAATTTTTTATGTATTTCCTTATAGTTTCAATAAATAATTTTCGGATGTGTTAGCCATTTATGTTGAGTGCTCGGCTTTTCAACAGTACGCCCGGGATAAAATTAGTTAGTTCATTAGACCAGTGACCTTTGATGTATCGCGGAGCACGAGAAGGAATATTTAATTTATCCTCAGGAAGTAATTAATTATTATTTTCTTCAGAGCATTAATTAATTTTTCCCTCAAACAATTTTCAGATGCATTCGTACATAAATTTTTCACATCTACATAATACCCCGCAAGCCACCTTAAAGGCATGTGGCAGAGAGTAAGTTATCATCAGCATGCCCTACACCATACACTATTAAAGTTAATGCAACTGCGACTGTTGATGCATTAGCAAAATGCTGCTAAGACTTGTCAGGATGCGAAATTTCACCAAGATGCACTACAGTATAGATATGCTACCAATTTTAGAGAGACTGTTTGTATTAATGCTTTTTGCAACTAAAGGTATAAATGCATAGAGATACAAGAGTTATACAGGAAATATGCAAGGCGTGCTGTAGGCACCACGTAGTAGGTAAGGATACAAGCATTAGGGAGAATATCAACAAATTACCTCCGCCACCTATCGATAAACCTAGTGAAGTCTCATTGGCGGCTATTATGGTCTCTTATTGTTCACGGGATAAATGACATTTTAAACCTGAACGTTCTGCAGTCTATTTCCCTAATTTTATTCTCATTATCTGATCTACCGTAGTATGTCGGGTTTCGCAATATGCTATTCACGTCGTCAGAAACAAATCTGTTTGGAAGTTATATAAATTATTGTATACATTTCAATCGACGGTTTGAAAGCGATGCCCATTCCAATTGTTGCAGAAGGCTTGTGTTAACTAACAAAATTATCAAAACGGCCTTTTACGTATCCCTCCGATCTTCGCTAAGGGTGTTCTAACTCCGTTTTAAGCCTAATTCATAAGGATCCCACATATTGGCAGCGTATTCGAAAAGATTCGGAGAGCACCGAACTCTTATTTGTAGATCACTAGGTCTTCGTGGAGTACCGATTGAGAAACACTGAATTAGACAACACTGAGCTGGACGAAAGTGTTCATTACGGTCGTTTTATCATTCTCTTGCTGCAAAAGTGCATTCTATCAGGTATGGTGGTGATTTAAGGCTAAAGAATATGATTTATATGTAGAGCCCCAGAAAATACTGTTTTATTTTCGAAAAAAAGTCGCGATGTGTCAAAAAGAAGACCGAAAAAGTCTTCAAAAAAGTAATTGAAAAATACTCTCTCCAACGAAATTGGCGAAGATAAGTCGTTACAACCACAAAAGCGCTAATAAAAAATAGCGTAAGACTATTTGTCCGCGCTCTAATAAACAAGACCCACAGTTAATTTGAATGAGCAATCGGCATACCAGTCATGAACGTGAAGAAGAAAATGTAACCCGGCACAATAGAAAGCTTGAGTGACCATTTCTCGCGTAGATCCTTAAGTAAACGATTGTTAGAGATGCCAAAAAGAGTATTAAAACGAGGAGAACATTGGCTAAATGTACTTTTGTTTTAAAAAATAACAGCATTTCTATGTCATCTTCCAACTTTAAGATGCGCATTAAAACATATAAATATATATAACAGCGAATGCATTTTCTTTCTAATTATACCGACGTGGCCATTTAGCTCTGTTAATTAGAGCTAACAACGTGGTAATCGCATGCCGGTCTTGGTGGCTTTGGATTAGAGTCCTCGCCTTATAATCCTAAATTCGAGTGTTCGAGTTCTGCCTGGTTGTATATTTTCATAAGGTGTAAGAAAGGACTCTCCAGTATTAAATTCGCTCAATAATAAAGGCTTAATTGTAACAAAATTCATTAGTGTTCATTTTTAATAATATTTTAACATGCTATGGGATATTAATTGTAATTTGTGTCTCTGCACTTGAATAAGTAGCCATGCTACGAAGAAATATTAAGTATTACACGCTTTACGGTTTACAGTGCGGCACATACTTACCTAAACGTCAGGAATGCGGTATCGGAACAGCACTGATTTTGTATAATAAATATAGTATTGGAATAAGACGTATTTAAATTAATTACAATAATCATTATTTATTGTAAGTAAGGCTTAAATAACTCTTAAAGACGTGTTTGCCATATGTTGCCATCCATCAGCCATCGGACACCCAGTTTTTCTAAGCAAAAAAAGTAATTTTATATGTAGATCATAATGATCCAATGGGAAATTGAAATGTACAAGTTTCTATCAATGAGAGTAAAGCCATTTCCTCTTTAAAATAAGTTTAATGCCAGTAAAGAATGCAAAAGAATATTTGGTCATGTTTATAGCATTTGTGAATGAGGAAACACTGCCATAAAATTAAGCAGTAATTACTTACATCACTAGGTAACGAAAATTAAGTGAATTGCAGTTAAAGAATATAAGAATTTCAATATTTTCAGTTAGGTTATCATTTTCGTATCTTAACACTTCCTAATTATTATTTTTTCGTTTCCAGCAATCATATGGATATCGGAGGGTTTTCCTTGCCCTCTGTATAATGTCACTTGCGGCTGCAAATTAAGGCAATGACAACCCCGGCCCTGGAGAATGCATCTCTGGCGTTTGGAACTCACAACAACGCCTGAGGAGGCTATAATGGGGAAGAATCGTAGTAAAGTTATCTAATGTCATGATCAATTGAGAACTAACTGTTTATGCTTCCTCTAATGGCTGCAATGATTTAGTTGCAGTAAACTGATTTAAATTTACACAGTTGTATTATTTTAGATTCCAATGAAGCCCTTTCCATTAACGTTTGTTCGAGGAAATATTTTGTCCATGTACAGATTTCCTTGAAAATTTTCAGATGTATTCTTATTAGTGAAATGATAAATAAACAATAAGATAAACCAAAAAAGTGAAATTTTACCGATTTGGATCCATGCCAATAAAATACCATACAATGCCAAAACATGCTATTTTAACACGTAGCCTTATGACATATGACATACTTTTCGTAATAATTCGATTACATATTTACTGGTTTTCTTCTAAACGGGAAATAATACATTTCATACTATTGTAATGGTTTCAGACAAATATCAAGGTGTCAAGCCCAGTCAAAGATTCGAAAAAGTATATTTAAATCTAATTTTCGCATTAATTTCGATGAGCTCTGAGCAATAAAACTTAAGTAACATAACATGCTTAAATTAAGGAAAAAATGCGAAAGAAGTCTTTTATCATTTCCATTACTGCATTTATGTTGCGTTCCACCGCACAAGCAGACCTTCCTAAAAAAATATGGTCCTTGATTTTTTTTTTAATTTCTATAAAAAATTTTAAAATGTGCACTCCATGACTCTCGATTGCCGCTCCAGCCACCTTAAGTTGATTCTCTTTCTCCACCACTAGTTCTACGAGAGTTTGAGGATCGGATTGGAGAGGTGGCTAGATAACTGGCTTCCCATCCCTAGGGCCCAAGATTGAGTCCAAGCAGTGCCGGAGATTTTTCACAGGAACCCTTAGAAGGCACGTAGAGGGCACTTAATGTGTTCTGCGGAAGGGACGATAAACTGTGACACACCGCGCCGATAGAACTCTGTTTTTTCCCAAGTTTTATTGTTTTTTAACTGGCTTATTATTCAATCCGGGAGGGTTTTTTGTGGCCAAATAAAATCAAAACAACACTGATTCCATTTCACAAGACCCAATTGACCTTAAAGCAATTAATGCAACTGGATTTCGGGAAACGATCCTCTTTCCTTTCGCTTCTCCCCATTTTCACTCTGCATCCTTTCCATCTACTCTCCTTTTGAAAAAACGCCATTCAAGTATAATTTTACACGATTTTGACGCATTATGACTCCTACTCCCCATTGTAAGACAAGGTAAGAATTCATGAACTCCTGCCTCCCTTAATTTCTATTCCAATCTCAGGTAAATTATCATAGATTTTCGGAAGCATGCGCATAAAAAACTTTCGGTGAACTATGATTTGAGGAACGAAAGCTACCAATGGGAATACTTAGCACAAAATATTGAAGGTGTGGCGATGAAACCAATGTCTGCCGTCATAAAACAATTCGCCAACTGGGAGGACGCAGGTCAACTCATGATGATAGAGGTCGCATTATTTGGTCTTAAGGTCCATTTTATAATATACTGAAAACTATAGAATACTATAAACTACAGTAGAAGTATATCATATGCTTTTTGTTGCCACAGGTTTTTCGCATTGAAATAACGCACCATCAGGGCATGGTGAAGATACGCCAGCTAATATTGTTGGATATTATGAGATCTCACAACGTAAAGCATAAGATTGGATATTTAACTTTAACTAAGGATTATTCACCCAAATTCTCCGTCGGCACGCCAGTATTTATTCTAAGGTGAACTCTATCCCAGCAACAACCGCTATATTTTTACTACGCAGTACTTAAACGAAACCATATCCGTAAGTTTTAAAATTCCCTCTTTTAAGGGAAGCTACACGCTGTTTGCAGTAGGTACTTAAAACGAATATAACACACACCAGACAGAAATATCGAATAGTGGATATATCTATAATATAAAATTATGATAAGAACCTCTACTTTTTTTGACCACGAATAATATAATCAAGTTAGCATGGAACATTAGTTTACATACCTTTATCATAAAAAGTATTTATATTCACTTTCAATAAATGAAAGCAAAGATACCTAATATATGATACATATCGAATATAATAATTAGTAATTGTAATGGCCGAATCAGGATAAAATTAAGCATAAAAAAGATTTCTATTTAAAATGGTATGAGAGACCCAATAGTATATCTAACGAAACACCACCATGTTAACTATGTACCTACTTTACGCGAGGGACCAACCCTTCCAACTATCTTCCATAGTTGGCCCTACCAGTATCAATTATTTCTGCTTCCACCAGTACAGCTCCAGAGATCACTGGAACGCGCAAGCCCTTGCACCGCGTCAACGTTTAACTCCAAGGCAGGGGTTGCTTAATATATTGCCACAGATTCTTCGACAATCATCTGAATATTTCCGACATTTTTCGACATGAATATTTTTTTCATTATTCATTGCGATATATTAGCTAAAACATATTATTCAATCCTTCCAACATTTTGCCCGAAAAATATCGAATATTTTATACATTGAAATTTTGTAGCATTTCTATTGAACACTATGGTTATTCGTCCAACAATTACGATAAATTGACACAAATACGATCTCACGAGTAAATAAAATGTTACGTAAGATGACCACGGACCCCCCCCCCCCATTCATACTCTCTTAGTACCGTATAAACTCGTGTAAGAGGCGCACCTTTTTTCCCAGAAATCGCAGCCGAAAATGAGGGTGCGCCTCTTACACGAATCTGTCCGTTGCAAAATTCCGTCACCAGAGTTTGAAGGCTAATATCTCAGAGATGGCTCAATCGATTTCAAAATGAAGTACATCAAATTAAAGCTTGTTTATTTCTGCGTTTATTTATGGTGTACAAAACATTTTATCGTTAATATCGATTTCAGTGTGTGCTTAAAAACAATTTTAGCGCATTTTCCCGGGTACCGGACGTATGCATCGCATTTACGGCTTCGTAATAACAACACAGATCAAGATATCAAAATTTCCTTCATAAAAAATTGTAGCAAAGATCTTTCCTAACAGCTATACGAAGTTTCATATTATTTAATGCATTAGTATTGTAGTTATAGATGCAAATGCACGGATCCGTTATTTTCCGTTCCGGGCATCCCTGAAAACCGCCGTTTAAACCTTTGTTGTTGCCTTGTAGAGGAACGCCCGAAAGCCGTTACCAATATGGAGAAACGCCGCGGAAACCTCAGATCCAAGTGAATACTTACCTCCGGGGTCTATATATGCCTATAAAATATGCCGCGTAAATTATAAGAGAATATCGCAAGCGGAAGGCTTTGAAAATGGCCGAAAGTTCGCAGTTAGGCCGCAAAACCTCGCAATAGAAGAAAAAAAAACTCGAAATTTTTTCTTCAACTTCGACGCATAAAAAGAGGGGTGCGCCTCTTACACGGGTGCACCTCTTACACGCGTTTATACGGTAAGTGAATTTAGGTATCTGTAGCCCAGCCTTTCTCCCCCTAAAACGTCTAACGTAATACTTAAATGGCCTAGAACTATGGCCTTCTCATCATATCCTCCCTTCCCTGCACCTAAGATCCCCTTTTACGTGCTGCGATTTCCCATTCTCTTCCTCGAAACAGTGTTAAGATGTCCACTCCCGTCGGGTCGTACCTTTAAAAAAAATCTTCTACTCTACTGTTATCAACTCCCCTAGAGTCGCTTTCGCCGGTCAGGAGGGGGAGTAAAAGGGATGGAGAAGCCCTGCCGCCGGGAATATGAAAAGAACGGGTGCGACATATAAGGGCATCGACGTGGATGGAGATCATGAAATAAAGGGGACAATCCAGAATTACGTAAGAAGATTTTGGACGCTACTAGATCCTCCTCCCACCATGAAAGATAACGTAAGATTTCATGAGCACCCTTTTAAATTTTACGTAAGTTAACATAGTTTTTTGGATGGATTCGCAAAGAATAACTTTTCAATGAATGCTGCGCTATTTCTGCTACTTTTGCGAACAAAGAGCACAATATATTTCAGTTTTGTTTTTAAATATGCCGCGATGGAGCCAAATTTTTTCCGTCTACCGACATAAAACCATTCTGCACCCGAGATTGCGCAGATCAACTCATGGCTATCGCAGAATTTGGTCTTTCAAACGGTTTTTAATAAACTGAAAACTATTAAAGCTATTTATTACCATAGTTTTCCATCATTGTAATTGATTCACAATCAGGAGATGAGAATACGCTAGGTAACAAAGTGGGATATTGTTAGTACTCACCACATAAAATATAATATTGGATTTTGGCCTTTTTCAGTAGGGAAGGAACATCTAAGTCCCCTTGGAAAAAAATTGGGTTAATTTTATCTTCATGCGTGAAAATATTTCCGGAGCATAACTGCAGACTTCTGCTACGGTGAAGATGTATGGGGCAAATACGCTGCGATTAGACCGATTACGGGCAAGTTTCCGGTTTCGTCCTTCCGGCCGATTTTCTTCACCCATCCCTTCCAAGCCGGCACAGACTGGTCCGGAGCCACGCAGACTTCCAATGGAATAACAGCAATGTTTTCACAATGACAACTCTCCCCTACCAACTTCCCCTACAACGGATGAGAAATTCAAAGCGCAATTTCCTGCATGCGATGCTGCACTGACCAACGTAAAAGGGATCACCGCAAAGGACTCCTTCCCTCCTCTCTCCCCTTCTCAAGCCCCCAAACCCCTTCAGATTCCGAATGGGAAGGATCATTAACCCTTGCACCCCTATCACCGGACGCTCAGTATGGAGGATGGGAGGCAAATCGCACCAACCAGTTGAACCTATGAGATCATTAAATTCACCATAATCACCACTATTAGTCACTAGCGGCCAATCAGACTTTCGATGACCAACACCCCAACGAGATATAGCTATATTATGGTTACCAGATTCTGATTTTCCAAAATTGGGACACATCTTGTTTTAAGGAGTTAATCTGGGAAAATTTGGGATGTTGTTTATAAAAGTATAGTTGATAATGTGTATTATTTTATTCTTTTGACATCAATCAAAATTGAAATTTTTACCTGAATTTGCGGAGGACTGTTTTAATACCAAAATTTGGAGTAGATACTGAGTTTCAATCTCGTTATTAGTGTAGTGACTGTACCATTCTTGGCCCCCACTCGAGTTATTCTTCTTGACCCTCCGGGAAAAGCTGAAAAATGATGCTGCTGAATTCCGATTATACAATAGGGGCCCTTTACTTCATCCAAAAATTAAACTCAATAATCAGTGAAGATCCTTAAGAGGATAAACAATTTGATACAATATTTTCGATTTTCACATTGCTCGCCATACATCTGTCGCTGCACATTTTTCCGCAAAGTGGATAGTGGGCCCAACGGAGACATTTTGGTACATTTCATAGTGCAATGAAACAAATTTGCCTACCGGGTGGGACACCGGGACCGACCCTCCAAACCGAGACTGTCCCGGACATTCATTTTTCCGGATCCATGACATTAGATCACGTGACAACAGATCACGCGACACTAAATCACGACTAAAATGGGAAAATTACTTTGTAATGCCTGTTGCTCACGGTAAAATTTTCCATAAAACAGTTTTATAAAAATATTTATTGAAAGTTTTATGAATCGTACGTAAAACGTACTAGCTTGCTCACGGTAAAACTCAAGAACCTTATAGGTTTGAAAGTTTCCCATTTCTAAAGTAGTTGATGCATTGTTGTGTTGAAAGTGTTAAACAAATTTACAAAGTTTGCATAATAAGTGAGGTGAATTTGGTATCGATATCTCTGTTTAAAGTGGGTGAAAATCGCGAAAAAATGTGCGAGACGAAAGCTCACCTTCGCGATGAGCGGAACATCTCATTGGTTGTTGCATAAAACGGTTTTATGGAAATAGAACCTGTCCTAATCCGTAAAACGTTTTATAAAACTCGGTTTTATAAAACGGTTTTATCGTTAGCAAGCTCATTTTTATAAAATTAGTCGGTTTTATAAAACGTTTTACCGAAAATTTTACCGTGAGCAACAGGCATAATATATTTTCCTTCAATATTTTGCAGATATTTTGCCGCAGATGTGTAATTGGGAGGGGGCGCTGCGGAGTCGTTCGTAGAGAGTGTAATGGGATCTTCTGACGGGGTACCCTTTTTTCCGTGTAAGTGCGAACCGCGGTCTGTTATTACTGCTCTCGACCAGTGTCCCACAGTTGATGGAAGGACTATGTTGGGAGCCGTTAGCGACTCGGATGCTACACGCTAGGCTTAGATTACTTGAAATATTTAGATCAGGCGAGATTCAGTACTGCATGGAGGATATTATTTTGACCCCGTACGATATCTCTAGAACTGACATAAGCGACAAATTTCGATAGATCCACTGCCGAACTGATAGATACAAAAATTCCTTACTATCACACTATTAGTGATTATGACGAAAACCGTGCGTGACACTAGCATAAGACATATCATTACCATACAATTAACCCCGTCCCCTCCTCCATCCTTTTCCCTATTCCCTCACCCACCAGTGTCATATAACCCCCCGCCACACGCCCCTGTGGTTGTTCGCAGGGTAGTTGGTTTGTAGATGTAGCAAACGACTTCTAATGCCACTTTCATAGATGTAACTTCCATGTGTTAAGTCGACTTCAAGATATCACGGCGAAAAATAACAAAACTAGCGAGAAGGTAAAAGTTGGAAAGTAGAAGAATGAAAAAGAGGGTAGTTAGCAGGGCGGAAAAGGAGTAAGAACAGGGATGCCGGAAGAGAAATGCGTCGGTGAGAGAGAAAAATGTCTTATACTTATATATACATACATATATAGACTTTATACATACGTTATTATATATACATATATAGAAAGAGGAAAAGGTATTGGCATAAATCAAAGGCTCGGAAGGTTTTCGATTATTCTGGGATGGCAACGAATCCCTTTTTTTCCATTCCCGAACGCTTCTCGCAGTCTATTACGGCGGAGTGTGCCGAGGAAATGGCCGCGATCCAAAAGATTGTCTCTTTCTCTCTCCTTCCACGCCCATCTCTTTCCCAATGGGGTGGTTAGGGGGTTGGAGGGTTTGGAGCTTGGGAAGGGGTAAAAAAAAGGTCAAGGGAGGGTAAGGGGAGAGAAAGAGAGACAGGGGTGCGCACTTTGAATGGAGAAGAGAGATGGTAGGAAACGGAAGAGAGGGGAGGGAAGGTTGGCGTTTTGGGGGAAGTTGTGAGGCACGGGGAATAAGAGGGAGCGAGGATGATGCGAAAGCTTTTCCTTTTTGAGAGACGGTCTAAAGGATACGAGCTTACGAATCATCTCAGGGGCAGGTGGACCTCTGGGGGACGATTGTGCAATTTTCCATTCGAAACTTTCGTAGCGGAATCGCCACCATATTGGACGCATCGGACGGGAGGAATTATAACATGTGATACTTGTTATCCTAGAATGATGAATATCAAATCGACGGAATGATTCACCAACGAAGAAGTCCTTCGAAAAGTTGGAGAGAATATAAGAACATATAAACAAAACTCGTCGAAGAAGAAGAGACAAACTCATTGGACATAGCTTAGGCTATGGAAGGCTTACTTGGATCTGAGAAAAGGTCTTTACTAGGGAATAAGGTAATGCAGCGATTTATCAATAATAAATGAAACACATAACGATAGTTTCAGAGATCAGTAACCAGTGGCGGATTTCGGTGTTTCGGGCCCTGGGTGGTAGAACTAAAAATGGCACTTTAAAGAAATAATTTCATAATTTTACTTATGCCAATTATAATATCCATAATTATGCACTCACATACTGACCAGGTTTTTAAATTTTATTTTTCTAATTAAACACGGCATTTGATGAAAAACAATAATGATAATAAAAATAACAAGTTTTATATTCCGATAAGTTGTTTCATAACGCAGAAAAAATTACACACAAAAAAACAGGAATTGCAAAGTAAAATTACGTGCATGAAATTATGTATAAGGATTACGATTCTGAGATAAAGTATGCACGAGGGACTCCATAAAAATTAAAATTTGTAAAAAAAAATATGATACGAATAATATTATAATACCATGGCTTTGGATTCTGTGGGTCCCAATGGCGTGTGTAGAATTTGGCTCTGGGGGGATCCAGAATATCTTTGATAGGTGAAGTACTGGGGGTTCTGGGCCCAGCTTAATGGGGGGACCCTCCTCCGGAAAAACTTTGAAAATTATAACAACAAAACTGCATTTTCTAGCTCATTTTGAAGTATTTAAAGTTTGTGAATTGTTTAAACATAAATCAGCGTTGTAAAAACCATTAATAAAGTAACTTATTTATTTATATGTAGGAAATTAATATGTAGCACTTCATTCATTTTCTGAACGAGAATAAGGCAACGAAATACAGCATGTCGGTAACATTCATTCATCAAAATCCATTGAAATTATATAATATCCTGAATGTTTGCAAAATGTATCCAGAAACACTTGCTGTGCCGTATGTATCACGATAGATTCTCGGCCAATCAATGAAAGAACGCTTCTATTGAAGTTACTTTTTTTTCTGAGAACAGCATGCACACTCAAGAGGTTGCTGCAAAGTCAACATAGTTCAGAGTACAGTTCATATAGTAATTCCTTGTTTGCCAACGCAAGCGATTACTGCGCTTGATAGCGTCGTTTACATCTCTCATACAAAGCATTGCATAGAGAGATTAACCATTAAGGTATGCGGCGGTTGCGGTCATTAATACCATCAGGATGGGCGTATCCAGCGATGGGACTATCTCCTGTCTCTCCTAGAACCTCAAAAACATTACCTATGAAACAAAAAGAGAATAGCGTGATTTTTAGGGAACTACGTCAAATTATGTAGGCTAGCTGACCAGGAGAAGACAAAATCGTAGCCTATTTTTATTTGCTTACATGAAAACCCAAGAGAAGAAGCACCTTTCCACGGCCACTTAGTCCTCACCCCCTCTCCTTGATCTAACATGAGCAGCCGCAACCTAGTTAAGACCCTTGGTAAACCCTTGACCATTAAGAGTAGAGAAGAAATTTATGGTAGGGTTCGATTGGGAAAGGAGGAAGTGAGGAGAAAGACTCAGATTTACATTAGCCTGTCTTTTGAGAAAGGCACAAAAGTCCCCTCGTGACGAAGGCTTCCGCCAAGTGGTGTAATTGATCCAGCGGATTTCCGGGTTGTCTTTCACGTAGTATCCACTTCTGCGACAGCAAGTTTCGCCGGCGTTGCAGCAGGAATCTTCGAATCAAACGTGTACTCTGCGGGTTTGCAGCAGGAATTTTCAACTCCGATGATGCTTGCTTCAAAGGTGATTCAATGCGGGAGATAAGATGGAAATCCCGCTGCTTTCGTGTAATCCCGCTGATGGAAAACCACAGTCCCCTCGTCCCATCCGACGGACCGACTTCTGCACTTGATATTCACTTTGCTTAGGATGCGCCTTGGAATCTGAAGTGGGAACTTGGTCCCATTTTTCTCATTGTCGTTATCGTTATTCAAAACGCAATCCCGTTCTACATGGAGAATTCTCGCAGTTACTGTCCTAAGACAGAATTTCATCAATTATAACTGGTGCTATTAAGAACCCGACAAAATTTTAACATTTATAATCATGTTTTTGTTCTCATGAGCGCAATTGAGAAATAATGATAATGTGAGCGCACGCGTTATGGGATAACACTTAAACAAAGGGATAGCACTTGAAAGGATTACACTAAAACTCTCTACCTGGCGAAGGCGAAACCTATGCAATGATTTGTACCCGATTCCCTGGAACCACGTCCTTCCGTCGAACGTATCCGTCAAATAAATCCTTCAGCAGAATCACGATGGAGAAGTCAAGGGTTTTAATGAGAAGCGACGATTAAAACTCATCATCGCCCACAGCGGACGATCCAATGAAAATCACTTAATCATCGCAGAAGGACCCCGATGCCGAAGACGGAAATTGAGAAGAAGAATAAAGATCGTTGAAGGGAAAGGAAAGATGAACTGGGGTGAAGTTTGAGGAAAGGGAGGAAGAGTGGATTAGACTGAAGACGGGGTTAAGAGGATTACCCTGAGGAGGGAAGGGAGGATAATAGAGACGAGGAAGAAGGGATTCAAAAGGGAGAGAGGTGAATATTAAGGGTGGTGCGGAAAAAATGAGTAGATATAAAACGGAATTGCCATGAGCAAGGGCAGGGGCAGCGAGGTTCGGCTCGCTCCATTGCCGAGCGTCGAGGGAGAAATAGGCAGATAGGTATCCATATTCATATAAAATAAATCATTGATATAAATACATATTCACTCGTATTTATATACATAGAAACCGGGGAGAATGCCTTGGAAACTGAGGAAGTGTTCTGCAAACGTGCGGACAAAAAGACGGTAGTTCGAAGAAATGGATGTCTTATAATCTCCCCTATCCTTTTAACCTTTCTTCTTGCAATGAAAAATAACAGACATGGAAATGAAATGTGAGATTAGCTGAATGAATGGGCAGAGATAATATGTAGGCCAATTTTTTCCGGAATTTCTGGAAATTTCTTCCTCCAAGCAGAATAAAAACGTTCTTACAACATGAAATTTTAAAACCAACTCCAATATATATTGCGACACTTAATAAAAGAATGGAAATATCCACGATGATTACCGTCATATCTCGCGTATCATGTAATTTATACCAAGAATCTAATCTGGTGGAATGTTCTGAATAAATGTGGCAACGCAGCAATGACTGCAATCAACCGTTAATTTTTCAGACTTCTTTTAAAAGTCTGAAAAACACATACAGCAAATTTCTCTCGAAAAAGTTCGAAGTAGGTTATCTTTTGCAATGAGTAACTGGACTAAATATTATGATTCGACGAGAACTTCCACCTGAAGAAACCCATACCACCAAATATTAGCACGGTAAGTTGTCTAAGACGTGGATAATCAGCTGTTTACCAGTGTAAAAAAGTGAGAAATAGGGAAAAAATGAAGGCAAAATTGGAAGGTAAATTTGAAAGGTTAGGATTGAGATTGAATTTTCAATTAAACACACGAGTCTCTATATAAATGCAGTAGTTTATTATCCATGGTCGCTTAAGTAGGCTTATTACCATTAAGTATGGACAGAAAAGATGAGCTAATAATGCATTATTAGGTTCTTAATTTCTTGGCCCTCTTAGTTCACCATAAACAGTATACCCTTCCAATTAGACTTTCGAAGCAGGTATGAATGCAGTTTTTTACTAGAAAAGCTTTAATTAATTAGTGTTACCTGAAGGTGTAGCTATATGCTTTCAATGTTCCCCAATCTAAATGAATGAGACTCCTCGTCCGAAAGCGTAACAATTTGGACGATTTATGCCATTTCCTCAAGCCCCCAACTTCTGCGGGCTATCATCCTTATTCTTAGAAAATACCAGACATTAGCAACACGCTTAGTATGACCCTTTGCTGAAAAAATAGACCAGGGGAATTTAAAGGCTGCCAAGCATACCCAGGTATGTATGTACTTTTTTATATCAAACACTAATTGCCTCGCCATTCAGTAGCACGTCACGTTAATGGAAACATGCATTTTAGCATTCACAATCTTTTACATTTATAGAGCTATAATGCCAAATAGAGCGTAAATTCGACTAAGTTGCTTTAAAAACTTTCCTTCTTTTCCTTCACAAATCACTAGATAGTATACCTTTTATGTTGTCTAAGCCAATCATTTGCAAGTAATGGACGAGCTGAAAAGCCCATCGATGTAAGCGACAGTTTGAAGAAAATAATGGAAGGTTATGTGTTAAGTAAAATTCCTTCCTTGTCGAAAAACTACTATCATTTATTAAAATAGAGGAGTCATAATCATCGCCTAGCATTCAAAATGTTTTATATATTTAATAACTATATATGTACACAAAAGTTTAAATCCACTGAAGCATGAATAGGCTAAATCTTATTGCATCCTATTTCCCCTTGAGTGATTAGTTAAATGTATTTCAAGCAGCCTCTTTACTTACTTAGATTTAAGAATGGGCTTGATTATTTCCCTGTAGTTAACAAGTTTTTTTAGGGACAAGTAAAGCACACATAGCTTTTCGCACTATTCTCCAGCTCCGTTGTTCGGGCAAGTTCGTAAAGAACTCCGGTGATCTACGTGAGCCAAAATAGGTTTTCCATTGACGTCCATTGACTTAGGGGCCACTCAAGTACTACGATAGACAATTTTGTATGATGTTTGGCCCTCCCCCTTGGACTCTTGAAGACAGCGTGAGATTTCATTTATTCCCATTGTTACATAAGCAGCCATAAATATTTGGAAGGGCGATCGCTTTGGTGAAATGGCTGGACTACTGGCTTACATCCTGAGTGTTCTTCAAGTACAGTAATCCGTCCGTCGGATGGGACCGAGGTTCCCTTGTAATCTTTCGTTAAAGGCTAATGCCGACGCCAGCTTTCTCTCCTCTCATCCTCCATTCGCCTATCAACGTACTCACCTATCCCTAAGGCAGTTTTACTCGATGCTTATATTGTATTAGGTCAGCACTGAATTTAGTAATAAAATCAGCGCCGAAAGCTCAAAACGAAAATCGGGACAAAATCGAATTCGATGCCTCGGAGCCTGTGTTTGCACGATTGTGATTTCAGTGAGCAGTGATCCTATCCGGGAATTCACAGAACTATGCAATGTTACATTATCACGAAAAGGATTAATAAGTGCCCTTATTTTTTGTGATAATGCTATCGATCGTTCATTTCCACAAGTTGTCGCCATTTACTTTAAACTTACTTAGTGTAAATAAACTCCGCCATATTGTTTTGGCATATTTAAGCGACATCATGGCTTTTTTACTGTTTTCAACAATTATGAACAATTCCTCGTGAGATTATTTAGGCCTTGTTAATTTGGTACATTCCAGCGCCGCCACCGGTATTCTCTTGAAACGCTCAACTCACCTGCTTGCCTGTGATTGGTCGTTGGATTCAAGAATCTGATGGAAAATGAGTATCGCACTTATTTATCTTTTCAGTACTCATAATCGAATTCGATTCCGTAAACGGTTGTGATCGCAACCTTTACATCGTTCGAGTTTAAGCACGCTGAGTTTAGTTCGATTTTCGGTACTGAAATTAGCATCGTGCACCTTTAATGACTCAAATGACTTAACATGTCAGTCGCCTCCCCAAATAATCATCCAACCAGCGGATTTTGGAAGCATGCACATAGATTGACTCTTCGATGAACAATGTTTTGCGCAATTTATTCAAATAATGCACAATAAGGAGAAGAAAATACGCTAGGTAATAATGTGGGATATTATTCAAGCTCACCACATTAAAGATAAGACTGGGTTTTTTGGCCTTTGTCAGGAGGGATTGAACATCAAATTCCCAGTCAGCACGCCAGTATTTATGCTTTATTTGAACCCTTACCCAGCAAAAACGCTGTTTGTTGAACATACTTTTTCCACTTCGTGTGGCACAAATACGATCTCACAAATAAATAAAACATTAAGTAATATGACCACACACCCCTACGTAAGACAATGTTGGAAGAGATAAAGCGTCTTACGTAATACTCGAGTGGCCCCTTATCAAGAGAAAGAGCATCTGAAAGCGGACGCACCGTAAAGGGAGATCTTCCGGCAGAGTTCATGAAACATCCTTTACGGACGGGATAGAAGAATTTTCGTGACCGAACAAATCCCTACCTAATATTATTCCATTTCCTCCTTTTCGCCGCGGCCCTTTCAAAGGACCATTCCCTTAAGCACCTTTCTTTACAGCCCCTTTCGACGGCGACCCAGGGGGGGAGGGGGATGACCCCTTGGCAGCCAGCACACTTCTTTTTTACTCCCCCCCCTTCCCCTCTAACCCCCCACCCTCTCTCCCACTCCCTTTTTACACCTCTCACTCTCGCAAAGCGAGTGAGTGACCCCATCCCTGCCGGATAGCGGGGGCCTTCGTTGTTTCTGTATCATCAGGGCGAGTATTCATGGATCCAAACCCGGCATGAATAGACGTGATCAGGCGTTAAAGGGGAAGGGAATAGCGGGGGAGGGTGAGAGAGGGGCTTCGGGAGGATGTGGTGGGAGGAATTTTGGTAAGGTTAGGGGGAGGAAGGGCGGGGGGAGAGTTATGGGGGAAAGGGATGAGATTTAAAGAAACGGGAGGGAGGGGGGGGGGAAGAAAGTTGGGAAGGGGAGGGAGAGACTGAATGAGTTAGGGCTGCCAACCTCCAAATGCTCCCAGGAAGGACTTGCTAATTCGAAATTTTGGTGGTTTATTCTCGAGCGCGCAGTGTGGTTGGATGGTGTATTTAGAATGTGCTCTTTGGTCTCTGCCCGGAAGATACTAGGGTTTGGATTCGAGCGATGCCCCTGAACGTCCAGGATAAACTAAAATGCATTATTTTATCGGTCTCGGTTTTATCGAATTTTCACCATCATCAGAACCCATCAATCCGAAGATTGACTTTCTGTAGCTCTCCATTCCATTCAATTTTCAGCTAAACACTGAATTCCTTCACAACTCCCCAGTACGACACCCTTCATAATATGCATAATGACTTCAGAAACAACAATTGTGGAAGTTGTGCCGATACTATGCGAGTCCAAACAAATCGATGGCTAGAAGCACAATCATTAAATATCCATATTTCTGCCCAAAAGAGGTATTGGTATTGAAGTAGGCAGAACTAATGAAAATTTACTTGAACGTGTTATTGTTGTCTTAAAAACTATCATATAATGCATAAATTTATGGGACTGTTGACCATTAAGGGGTATTTGGCAAGTTTTCCCCCAAGTTCGAAATTCTCTTTTTTGTATTCCAAAAGTTTACAAAAGTGGACTTATAATAATTGTGCTTTTAGCCATCGCAATACGGAACTCTACCTTTTAGTTATATATATTCGAAAAAATCTTCTAAAGCAAGAGGAATGTCTTCTTTGCGAGAGAATGAGTCCTTGCAAGAAAAACGACAAAGGTTAGACTTGGATGCTCATAGACATGCTCACTAGCGATCTCATGAGCATCTCCTCGTGGTGTTTCTCGGGTTACGCTACGAACCGCACTAATTTCATCCCAACCCAACCTACGAGCGAGTAACCAGCTATAAATCTGGTTTAACCCTCATATGGATTCTCTGCGCCTTAGCGGCGCTCGCGGTTTTAAAAATGATTTTAAAATTTTCCATCCCCATGGATTTTTCTGAAACTTTCAGTAGTCTATTTTTTCTGCCATCTCATGCTAAAAATATATTTTTGTATGTTTAGTGTTCATAGTTTTCATGTTATTGGCCTCTATTGAAAAAAGTTACGTCGTTGGATTTACGGCGCCGCTGCGGCGCCGAGAGTTTCCTCGTCGCAATGTCGAGTACTGCACTCTCAATACTAAGTTAAAAGTTATTATGTTTCGTATGACATGTTATCTTCTATTTATAATCATAATATTTAAATGTTTAAAGTGTATAAACAAAATGAAATTGTTTAACAAAGGTAAAATTTTACTATGCCAATTTTGCTTCGTATTTTATCTAATAATTATAATTTTTGCCTGTGTGTAATGTTCATTGACAAAACTTCATCTATTTTCATGAATAATTCTTGTAAACTAATGGCTAGCCTAAGGGTGTTTTTACCATGGCCTCCGGTATTACTTTGTTTGGGTACCTACTCCGCTCCGCGTCCCTCCTCCGCGTCCGCGTACCTGCTGTGGTGATGGCCACCTTTGGGGGCATCCCAGGGTTACTATGTATAGAATTATACCAAGCAGCAATCCCAAGAAAATTTAAACACAGTGTATTCTCAGAATTCATACAATAATGCCTCTTTACCTTCGTGTGGAAATTTCCCGATGAATGAATAGCTGAAGTGCCATAACTTTTCGTGCAACTATGTCGGAAAATTGCTTCAAGCAATTGCTTCGATACATACACTTTGACGATAAAACCACGTGCGCTGATAGAAGAAAAAATATAAACTTGCCGCGATTCGCTTCATCTGGGATGAGGTGAATAAAAGTTTTCAACATTATTTTGTGCCCGGACTCTCACTCACCAACTGATTGGTTTTCGTTACCTACCCACTACCACTACAACAGGCTACCCACTGGGGGGTTTTCCTTACCTAGGAAAGGAGAATAGAGTGAGAGCAGCGCCTAACGAATGTGTAGTGGAACTTCTCTGTGCCCCATACTTTGGCTCCAATCGGAACGTGACCTGCGATAATTTCTTCACGACCTTGAAGCTAGCACTGAAATTGAAAAACAGTGGTCTAACACTCGCGGGTACACTAAGAATAATAAGCCCTACATACCATCTAATTTTTTACCAAATCCATATCGACCGGAACTTTCTTCCATATATGGGTTCACAAAAGCCTAACATTGGTTTCGTATGTCTCAAAAGAGGAAAATATGTACTACTGCTGTCATCAATGCATCGTGATAGTAGCATTTGCGATGAAAGCCACAGAAAACCAGAAATCATGTTGCATTATAATGAAACGAAAGGAGGTACAGATTCGATCGACCTAATGGCATATTCATATACATGTCAAATAATAACCAATTGGTGGCCATTTGCCTTCTTTATGAATATTTAAATGTAAGTAGCATTGCTATCTTCATTTTATTTACAACCATAGTACCGAACTGGAATAAAAAGAAGTTAGAAAGAATAAAAGTGTATTTGGAACAACAAGCAGAGGAATTAGTTCGTCTGTATAGTTTGAGACGGCTATAAAATGCAAAGACAAAAAAATTGAAGCACTGCATGACAGATTTTCAAGAAGATTCAGTGAAATCTCAAAATGTATGCAATGCTAAAAAACCTAAAAGCTCACAGTGTCACTTACGTGACTTATGCTCACAGTGTCTTAGAGAGATTTATCAAATTTGCAGCTCCTGTGACAAAACTGTATCCAAAGACCACTCAAAATTTCTTTATAATGAATGCATATAAATTTATAGAAATATATCGTTGTACCAGTTTTATTTGAAAACAAAAAATTATTAAATCTTCCCAAATACTTCTGCATGATACTGATATATTTCATAATTTCCGTTTATATTTTAATATTGCAGGAGACATTCGCTCAGTATTTACATGGTAAAAATCTTTTCATTATGAACAAATAAATAGACGATTTACCACATAGTGAAAATTTGTTAATATATTTCTCGTTTCTTTTTGTACTCAAATGCACAGAGATTTTAGTCGTCCAATGTTTATTAACGTGAAGGGGTGAGTGATGAGGAGAAAGAAGGGTAACTCCATGGAGGTTGTTTTGAGGTGAAGGGGTGGAGATACATGGTGGTGGGTCGACTGCCAAGGATCAGGGAATACCGGGATCGTTAGGCCAGGTAAGCGTAGAAAAACCGTATCGTGAAGAAAGCTGGAGAGTGCAAGGAGGCAATTAGACTGCTCTTTCTTCATCCTTCCATCGCTGGGTGAGGGACAGGGAATCCGCGCCTTATCGCAAAGCACCCTGAGGTGGCCCTCCATTCATTCCGAGGTCTACCTCGGGTCGTTGGAGGTGGGGAGAAGTTCAATCAGTTTTGTGGGGGGAAGAAAGTAGGCGGAGGATAACGAATAAGGAAGCTTAGTTGGAAAGTACGGATGTTGGTAAGTAAGTCTCAATGTTCGGGTCAATACAATGCTTCCGAAAGAAAAGTTGAGGGGGGTCCTCCCAGTATGAGGGTATTTTGGTCACCCCAGAACACTAGCTCCTCTTCCATCGGTCCCTCACGCAGCGCCGGACCGAGTAAAATAGAATCCATCGCATTCCATGTTTTTTTTTTATTTCCTGCTCCTTTTTCCTTACCACCTACAACCAAAACTTCTTGGAAATAATTATTTTGGCTTTTCCCATCAATCCAGAAGTAAAACCTCATTTTCCGCACTCCCCCGCATCACTTATACCTGTCCATCTCTATGGAGACATCCTCAGTGTGGGAATGGGCTCCGCTGTAGGCCTAAAATACCGGCTCTTCTAGCCCCCCTCCAATGCGGCGCTGGACTCTTTGACGCATCGCTGATTGTCTCACATTCCTCATATTTCAAAACCGATCTGGCTATAATCCTTTCATTTTTTAGAATTTGCAGGATATAAGCTCCCAGAATGTCCGTTACATTTGCCTTGATCGTCAGAATATAGCCCTTAAAAATCACGACGTTATCACTCGTCTCTTCTCACTCCACCTAACCTTTTTCAATTGTTTACGTTTAAGAACTCAGGATTCTGCGCACACAACAAAGATATAACATGTGGGTGGGCGTAGTGAAGCAAAATTATTTGACATGGACCCATCCGACTATTATTCGGTCCTTATTTTTATTATTTGGATACATAAAAAATAAAACAATGTGCACATAATAAGACGGAGTTTATCCAGCATTGCATATCAGAAACATTATTTTAAACAACCATTACACACGAAATGAAAACCTTCATTTGAAAATAACCGTCTAAGGGACCAAAGAAAGATATTATTACGACAAAAAACGGAAAAGAATGCTATATTAAAGATTTTTAGCTATAACTTCTGTAATAATGGGTTAAATTTAGCAAAACACGTTTAAAAATAAAGAAAATAGAAGGTACTAGCATTATCAATCAGAAAACATACTATGAAAGGCCAAGTTTGAATGATAATGTCAAAATATAACGCAGCGCCGCTGCGGCGCCGTAAATCCAACGACGTAACTAAATTCGTAAATCCATATGAGGGTTAAATATAGACCTGTTTCGAAACTTCAATCTGTTTACGTTGGCGGAAATCATAATGACGTCACTATATGCTTCTTACCCGAAATAAGAACAGAAATTCGGCGCAATGAACGAGATCCGTGCATGAAAATCGGTAAGTGCACTAAGAATCACCATAAAACCAATGATGGCTACCCTTTATACTTTAGCCGCAGTCCGGGTGATGGAGAACTCGTAGGACAAATAAACATGTATGTTGCCGAAAATCCTCCTTGTGACGTCGTCAACCGCTGGATTGTACCCTACTCTCCAATCGTTAAGATACTCAACACACATATCGACGTTGAATTGCGGAAATCAATTACAGAATTGAATTATTGAATGAAAATATATTTATGTACATGAGGGAATCGATCAAGCTGCTAATCACTCAGAAGACAGCGCAAGAGAACCGGAGGGTCGAGGTGACTATCAACCTGGGTACTATTTAAGTAGTAATGAGTGCCCATTTTTGGGTTTCCCGTGCATGAGAGAGGACCAACAGTCACTCATCTCTCCGTGCACCTGGAAAACGGTCAGCGTGTCTACTACAACGAACACAACATACAAGATAGGTTACGTGCTCCTCAAATGACCACGCTGCCATTTCTTTAACACGCTTTGTGGTTTTCTTATAAAATAAGTTAAATGTTTTTCATGCCCGTTGAAATTCAACGGGTATCTTCTGCAAGTGAGGAATAAAAATTATTATTAATATTTGCAAAAAATTCATCCTGGAAAGGTAGAATTTTGCTGTTCATATCAAACGGAGGACACGCTTTTATATGAATGGGCAGAATATAAGTTAAATGGTATTTATGTCATTTTACGATGGAACCGCCTTAATGAATCAAAGAAAATATAACTCCTAATAAAATGTAATTCTTTGTAATTACTTAATGAATTATGTCAATCGAGACCTTAATTTGTTCACGGGTGTAGAAGGTGATGGATGTGTAGAGAAGGAATTATTGGAGATATTGTTTGCATTATTTTGTGTAAATGATACTATTGAAGAAAGATCTTGAGAAGGAGTGTTCATATTTTGTGTTGGGTATTTATGTGATGAAGATTCATTTATATGGCTTGAGAAAAGTAGGGAGTTCACTAATATTTTTGGAAATTTATTTTTAACAAGCAAGTCTTTGAGGATTTTAATAGACAAATATAGAAGTATAGTTTATATAAAAGGTTTATCAGAACAAATTGAAAAAAAAGTTCAAAAACATTAACTTTAAAATTGCTTTCAAATATAATAATATTCTGTATAAAGTTTTACATACCCCTCTGAAATCAAAAATTCCTACCAATTTAAAAAGCAATATTGTTTATTACATTCCCTGTGAAGATTGTGACAAGATTTATATTGGACAGACGTCACAATATTAAAAAGATCGGCTGAACCAACACAAATCCCCAATAAAATTATCAAAACAAGCGTGTGCCCTAGCTGATCATGCCATAACGAATAGCCATAGTTTCTATTTTAATAAAACCAAAATTATAGATTATGAATCAAATGTACACAAAAGACTTTTTACAGAAATGGTCCATATCATTAAACACCCAAATACATGCAATTTGAGACCGGATATAGATAAATTAAACAGAATTTAAATTAGTCTTATACAATAAATCTAAAGGTATTATTTATAATTTAATATATGCTTTTTAATAGTGTTTTACATATACAAAATGTGATAATTGTTTGGTTTTTTTAAATTGATGTTATTGTTATCTTTGTATTTATATTAACCAATTTTCATGATTTTTTCTAAATTAATGTTTGGTTTAATCTGGTGTGTTCTCTTGTTGTCAAGAAACTGTTTATATTTTCCCTGTAAATTGGAATGGTTGACATCATGTTAGTGTAATTAAAATTTCACAGGTTTGTTGATATTTGTTAAATTAGTGTACCCGATAAAAAATGTACAGTGAAGTTATCACCAAATTTGTTATAACAATTGTTATTTTTCTGTTTCTAACTGTTTATGTTGTTAATTTTGTTTTATGGTTTTCAATTAGCCCTGAGGAGAGCAATAAATTTGCCGAAACGTTGGCAGTGAAATAAAGGAATTTTAATTGACCAAAACTCAATAAATGAAAATAAGAGATTAGCAAAAGCTTTCAGAGTCCCTTATTTCTGTACAATGGATGGACCTTGAAGGGGGAGGATAAGGGCTTGCGGCAAGGAGGAGGCTACATTGGGAATTGGGTACTACGCAGGAGGGAGGGGTGGGAAATGGTAAGAACGAGAACGCAAGACTTTGTTTTCATCACGCTAAATATAATTAAAAACTGAATACATGCAGATTTACGAGTAATCAACTGGTCTGCTAACGGACTTAATGAAGTTATCATCACCATATATTACTCGTAAATGAAAAGGAAAATATTGTTATATTCCACCAATTTATTCTCAGGTACAACTAGTTTCGACGCAGCGGCGTCATCTTCAGGTACAAAGGGTAAAAGCAAAAAATATGATCTTTATATACCATCCAGGGTAGGCGTTAGGGTGGGGGAGGGGGGGGAAGAAGGTAGTGGAAGGGGGTGGAAAACCTCAAGGATACAATGTAGTGAATGTTTAGCGGGTGGATGCAATGTAGTAGCGGGATTTGGGTCGGAAAGTGGGGGGGGGGGGGGGGGGGCGGATGACCGTTGGCAAATTTGAGTTTTGAAGGGTTGTTGGTGACCTAGGTAGCGGTGAGGTGTCCGTGGGATCGGGGGGAGGGTTGTACCTGAGAATAAATTTTACCTGTAGTTGCACCTGAGAATAAATTTGTGGAATATAACAAAGTTTTCCTTTTCATTTACGATAAAATCAACTTCCACAAGGTTGAGCCTGAGACGATGGAGATAACCATATATTACTGTTTAACTGCAACTGACTTGTTCTAAAGGCATACGTCACAAAACATCCAAAATCAGGAGCGAGCGTTTTCGAATTCAGAAGCCGTAGTTACCGGGTTAAATTGGATTTTTAAATTGAAAAGACTTTCATTTCCAACTTTTACTGAACTTACAATAATTTAATGGCATGATAAATACGCAATTCGATCGACGAATGGCCGTTAAAGGCGTTATCTATTTTCTAGACCAACCAGAGAACGTCCTTCTTGAGAGCAATGACCAGCGTAAGTGAGAAAGACATCCCTATACAATCCCCACTAGTTTATCTAAGGATTGGATGGACTATCCCCGTCTAAAAAATACATAAACTTTCCACAATGCCCTCAAAATGTTGACTTAGGTCCCCCATCTTACTATGCCCAATTCAATTACTGAAACACCTAAATGACGATCCAGCACTCACAAACGTCCTCATGCCTCCCAAGGTTCGCAGCAGCGGATCCCTTGATGTGTTTGTTTCTCTCATGGCAATCAACCACTCAACCCCCCTTAGCGCAGGGCGACGGATCGGGATACCCACCCGAAATGACAGACCGAGAAAGCCTACTCCTGAACCCACTCCACGGGTCTATCCGTGTAACCCGTCGAAACACGAAGTGAGCTTTCGGTATTCGCAACGCAAGAGAGTGGAAGATGGGAGGGAGAGATAAAGGGGGACAGACAGAGATGCGTTTGTGTGCGAGAGAGAGACGGCGCATGGCGCAAGCGCCGTAGTCAACGCCGCGCCAAAGGAACCGGCCAATCGAAAGGCGTGTGGGCAGCCATGGAGATGTTGCGAGCGATAGGAAGCGGTCGATTTCTTCTTAAAAAGCTATCTCAGGCGCGCACACACTCTCAAACATTCGCATGATTAGCCCGGGTGGGGGGGATGGGACCGTATTTTCTCCCCCCCCCTTCCCGATATCCGTAAAAGCTCGGATGGTTTTCGTGAGGTGGCGCTGGAGGGGAGGATGATGGGAACCGCCAGCCGCAAGGGGATATTCCGTAGGGTGGTTGGACAGGAGACGTATTCAAGATTTCGAACCTATTAAGGTTCATCCCAATATGACAGAATTGCGAGGTATCGTATACATTTCTACTAACGCCAATTTTTCTCAGGCGAAAACAAAAAAATGATAAGTGAAAAAAATTTTTGAGCTTTGATAATCCTAACTATATTTAACGCTCATCACTGACTGGCTCTGTAACGCTCAGTCACGAAAACTCATTTAAGCCCTGTGAACTAACTGCCAATTCTTTCAAGGAAGCGGTAGACCGGTGGTAAGATGGTGGATTGTGGAGTGGGAGGCATGGAGATCGGGGAGCAAAGGGAGTTAGGTGCAGCCATAGTCACTTAAATTTTAAATGCCGTTATTTTTACTTACGGGCGTTTTTGCTTAGAAAATTTACGTATGTATGTACCTCAAATAAGGAATTTTAATAATTTAGCGAACACAGCATGAAAATCATTTACGGGCGTCTTAGAACTAACTATTAAATAAAATATTTTGTTATGCATACTTTTTGTCAGCAAATTTTATAACGATTCATTGCAGTTTAGTCATCATTATTAGTAATCAACATAATTTTCTACTTCGACATCCTTCATAATAGTATGCCTGCCGTATTCCATTCATGATCTTTCTCTGTTAATTTCCCCATTAATTTCTCCTTTCATTTTAGTTTTCAACAGGCTATTGTGTCAAAAAACAAATCCACTTGCAATTGGTATGTCCCTTTTAATTCTCAGAGTTTTCATTAAAATTCGTTTCCATTCTTCTCTCCGTAGGATTTCTTCGTTAATGATTCTCTTCGTCCATTCGATCTTCATCATTCTTCGATAAAACCACATCTCCATTGTTTCCAATCTCTTTTACTCTGCAGCGGTTATGTCCAGGTTTTACTGCTATATAAATATACTCAAATTATATTTTTTAACAAAGTGCTTCCTTAATTCCAGGCTTGCGTTACTGGTTGTTAGCAGACTCCTTCTCTTCTTCTCTCCGCATTGATGGTAAGTAATTTTTTTATCCATTTGTCAACTCTCTTTACTTATTGTAAGACAAAAGTTTGATCAAATATCCGCGCATTATAATTCGTGACAGAGAATACTTTCAATGAGTTAACGGCACGTAGACCCTAGATAAGCAAAAAAAAGCAATGCCCCCCCAAATCCAAAATATGGAAGCAAGATAGACCGATGGGTAATCAGATAACCAAAGTGCAAATAAAAGTTTTTGATTCGATTTAAAAAATAATTTATCACACAATCTGAAAACATTTCATATGCAGCTCTCTAATTAATTAGACATTAGGACTTTGAAAGCATTAATCACTAGACATAAACAAAATTTTTGTTTCAGACATGAAAAATATCATCCAGGAATACTTACACTGGTTTCAACAATACGAGCCACAATTTCAAAGAATTTAGATAAAAACTCGATAACTTCTTTTTATGTTATAGATTTTTTTCTACAGAGGTGAACGGGATATGGCGCATTAAGTTATATGTAGCCAATTTTTATTATCCCTATGATCTATCTCCCTTAATTTCTCTTCTAAGTTTCCAGGGATCCAATATGAAATCGTGCAAAAAAGTACGAAATATTTCTGCTTCGTACCTCACTCACTCAACCGTACACCGTATGAAACAGGTGCGACATACGAGATATAAATAATGACTGGTCCTAAAAGCCTCTTTACTCTTGCAGGCACAAAGCTGCAAATTCCCATTTAGTTTCGGACCGGTTCACTTTACTCGAGAGATTTTAGATTCGGAGCGACACGGCGCATTTGTAACACCATATTCACAGATTCTGTTTGGTCATTGAAATGAAACATCTTATTAATGAGGGAAAGTGATGAAATTAAATTTGAGTTACTTGACGCCCATTATATCTCAGATTACTTCATCATAGGCAGGTGGCATCTCTTCTCGCAATTAACCTAGGATTCAATGCTTGGAGGTTCTAACACTACAAGTGCGCGCAAATAGTAGCATAGCAACCGACTAAAAATAGTAATCTTAGTTTTAATCATTCTATTTTCTAAAAAAAAGGGAAGATACCCGTTGTACTGCGCTTTGTTCAAAATTTCCAAAGATTGGACTTGCGCAATTAATGAACTTAGCACGGGTGCAAAGATACACACCAAATATCGAGATAACACCTGGATATCCCGGTAAAGTCAAATGATTTTTTTCAAGAAGAATTTCACGCTTTAAGCTGTACATATATCTTTGTTTAAAAATTGAGTACATATTTCAGAGCTGGATCCCATACTCTCGTAGTCTGTTCAAGATGGGTCCCAACAAATGAGAAAAGTACTAGTTTTTTTTGTTTTTATTCCTTTCGAACATTCCGCTCAGGCATGATGGCTACTGAACCATGCCGATACCCCTCTCGATGACTTTAATTCTTTAAAGTTGGCAACCCTGGCGCCGGTCATAAACGGGGGAGCGGAGCGAGCCTGTGGGGGTGGGCGCCGGTTGAAGGAGTGTGGGATTCCGAGGGGTTGGGGTGCAGGAAACAATGCCATTGGCTGGAGGATCTCCAGAGCATCTATAAAAGAGGCTTCCTTTGACAAAAGGGGGCGTGGGTGGGTGGGCGAAGCGGCGGAAAGGAGGTGGAGGGGGATAGGAGGGGCGGGATTGAACGCGGAGGAGGGAGGCGAGGGAAAAAACACGAAAACGTGTCGAAATAAACGATACAAATATCCTAAGTTGCATTTTATTGAGGCTTTGGTCATGGTACTATAAAAACACAGCTACTTGTCCCCGAATGTGGCTGTGAATTAATTACACAAGAACATCCGCATTCTCATACCTACTTCAGACTTATATTACCTGAGTGAACGTCTTGTAATTTTTGTTATTCCTTGAACTGTACCTAGCGAGTAAAAAGTTGAACTGCAATTTTAGTGATGAAGGACTTCTCTTCAGTTTTATTATCATAATATTTTCTTGACTTTTATAAGGTTTTAATTGTGATAGTTATCTAATGAAATTAACTACGCACACAACCACGAGAGATACTAAAATTAGCTGCGTAAGACTTAAGAGATCATCAAGAATGTAAAGGTTTTTACATTTGAATTGCATGAGCAACTTAGTAATCTCGTTTACTATTACAAGGGTTAAATACTGCAGTGTTTTTTTTAATCTCGCAAGTAGAGTCGGGCCAATTCGTGACGAGTAAAACGTTAAGGCTGAGCAATTAACGTAACACGACAAAAATTCCGGTAACTTAATATTCTGGTGAAAAGAAAGAGATTATAATCTCGACTTGGATTTTGAGCAACATCGCAGTGAACTGGGGTTATTTCCGCATAACAAGATTGTATTCTCAAACTACACATTTAATTATAACTGGTCTGTATTTTTAAACTTTTTGTCACATGGTTTATTAAAAATAGGTGTTCTTGAACCAATTTTGTATGCTGATTCTACAAATGACTTTCATTTTTTTGTCACGTCAGGTTTTTACAAAAAAATAATAATTATGGTTTCAAGATTTTAACTACTGTAAACACAGATATATTTACATTACTTCACGCAATGACAATTTTTGTAGCAAGTCATTTTTCTAATACTGTAAAGAACTGCTCAAATAACATTTTGACAATCTTTCGACAAAACAAAAAGCAGTGTTTCATTTATTTGTATTGAGCAATATCCCTCGAGCAATAATTACGCACTGGCACATATAATGCACTCATCAATAAATCTTAAAGTTAAATTGTGTCCATTCTGAGAAAATATCTGTACCTACGTGATAGAAGAAAACTAAGAGCAGTTCTGAAATCAGCAAATCAAAGTTAGCTATTATCACTTACTAGTTTTCAGTCATCTGATATCATGCATACTAGTGTTATAAACGATCAAATTTATGTTGTTCATCAATACTTGAGGATGCAAATATCAACTTGACTCCATTCCGTCGTTTCTAAAAACTAAATTACCGGAGCTTTCTTCCATTATCCCTGTGCTCGAGTCGTCTGCTGCTCGTAACATCCGGATGACGTCATGCGCAGATCGGACTCATTTTGGTCACGGGAACCTCCTACCTCATATAAGCAGTATGTATGTACCATGGATTTGGTGATATTTATATAAGACACTTACATGCCTGTAAGATTGAAGCATTTCAATGCTACGTATAATACGTGTTCGTTCCTCTCTCTCATTATTTCAGAAATGGTTCTATCTCGAGGTATAAAGTAAACTGTGTTGGATATCTACAGTTTCCAGGAAAAGTGTTTTCATTTTCGTAACTATTCCAGTTTGAACCCTGGTCACAAAATATTTGTTCCACTATTTTTTCACGGGGTTCTCCATTTTTTAGCATACATACAATGTTTTCTTCTTCCATTAATTTCAATGCATAAACTTTAACCAATTTCCTCGGCTCTTTCTCTAATAGACCACTACATATATCCATATCCTTATTCTTGCGATATTTTTCTGTTATGCGGTCGAGCATTTAATATATTTACAAAAAGGTTCACAAAGAATCACATTGTTTTTAGTCTTCCCATATCAATCGTCAATTCTTTCCTCCTATTCAGTCATCATAAACAGAACTCATAGCCACCAAAATGTACAGGCGGTAACACCACCTCCTCCGCTTCTATGTAATAGTCCTAAGGAAAGCGCGGGAAATTCGCTTAGAGTAATGTTTTTATGACGAAGTTCAAAATTAGGCAATTATTTCCAGTATTACATACGATGATAAGTCTAAAAATGTTTCGTTCTCATTCAACGCTTTTCTGCAACGCCCATTTTAATCAAGAACCAGAAGTTTGACAACTTAAAAACCTTGCACATTATTATATGTCGCTGCATAGCAGATACACGCTACCTTTTACACCTAAAGTCTCAGGTTCGATTTCATATAATGTGCATCAACTTCCATAGTAAATGCATGTAAAGTTCATTTTCATTGCTTGCAAGCTTTATTTCTTTTGAAAAGTTTAATTAGGAATAATAGTCGTACAAACTCGCAAGAGTTGTAATATAAAAGACAATTAAATTCAGATAGATTTTATTTTAATAATCGAATTTTTTCGAATCTAAATAGCGAGACCTTTAACAAAATATTCCAAAATTGCCTAAAATTCCACGCTTTTTTGAAAACCGTCCTCCAAGCAATACATTGAAGAATTTAAGGGGGGAAACGCTCAAATGGAACCAACGGAGAAATCAATTTTATCGCCTGCGGACTTAATTTTTGTTAGTACCTATTTACGTTGGTAGACCTTTGTTTAGTCACGGACAGTTTTACGCACGTAAGATATCGATCTGGCATAAAGATGTCACATGTCGATTGGCATAGAAATACAGAATTCAGAAATTTTTAATACTATTATTAAAAATTTTGTTCGGAAAATATGAACTGAAGCAAAGGAATGACCATTACGACTATGATGGCGACATGAATAGGAAAGTTAAGCTTGCTTCAATTCCGCAATTGTCCTTCTCCTTGTAGGTTTTCAGCCTGTTTTTTTTAATCAATTCCTTCTCCTCACATAGGTACTTTCTTTCCATCTCTTCATGGGTCGTCCATCATTTTTTTCCTTCAGGGCACTGATCTCTCAAAATCTTCAACACCTCTGGTCTTCCAATCTTTTCATGTCGTCATTCCACACCTTTCTTCGCTGTGTAGCCCGTGTTTATTGGTGCTACTTTGCATTCCTATCTTTTGTATATGATTATTGTTTATTCAATCTTCTCTCGTCCTTCCATGCATTTTTCTGGGGTTTTTCATTCCGGTTGTTTCTAGCAATCTACCTGTGTGTGCTATTGTCACTCTAGCTTCAATGCAAAAAGTTATAATTTTCCTCAGTTTCTTAACGTGAGGAAGTGAACAAATACATACCGATGTATCACAGAGTGCTTCAAAAAACTCATCGGAAGTAAATGTAAAAACAGCAGAGGCTTTTCATGAACTTAAAGAAAAGTAATGCCCACTGAGGCCTTCGTCGCAACCAACATTAAAAAGTAAATTTCCAAGAGGATTCCCTCAGTTCCTGTACGTCTTCTTTAAATTCAAAATTTTTGACACCCGCAGTGCTTCAATTACTGTCATTAATTTCTTCGATGAGCGATATTTCTGCTTTCTGAATGTACCAATACGATGGTATCAGTTTTTACAAATTATCATTTCATATTCTAAGGAAAATACATAATTTAAAAATGTATGCAAATAGAGGGGTAAAACACCCTCTAAGCTAGTAAACACCCTCATTACTGTACTCTTCGGAAACAATGTTATTATTGCTATAAGACAATAAAGACAGGAGAGAGAATTTGAAAACATTCCAATTCTTTCCCTAATTATTATTATTATTATTATTATATAATAGCCATGAACAGTTATTAAAGACTAAGGCTAAGAACACCTTAAAATGGTAGTGACCATTTGATGAATTCTTAACCAGTTTCTACACTAGAGCCACTACATCTGATTTTCATTCTCTTGGAGTTTAGTCAAGCCTTTCCCAAGAAATTACCTACTGTTATGGTTTGCCAGATTTCTGAGTTTAATTCCATTTCTCCAAGTTTTCCAGATCATTCCCAGAATGATTAAATTTCCAGAGAATTTCCCGATTTCCTTCTCCTTTTGTAAGCCTAAACCACCTAATACAAAACCAATAAAAGCGACATTTCTTTTTCTTCAAGCCCAATCGGTTACCTATCGATCAATAACAAAAGGAATACATTTTTCTCAATGTAGGATTTGCAGGGTAAGAATATTAGGCAACTCTATCTTGGTAGTGTGCAGTAAACTGGCAAACATGATTGGATCCATCAAGAAAATTTAATTCAATATTATGATGAGTATAGGATAATATCCAGCTAATCGACTGCTTAAAATTTAGCAAAAATATTTGTTATGCTAAATTAAATAAATTCACGAATCTTCAACGGATCTAGAAGCATAAAACAAACATAATTTCATTATTACCTTAGCGCTCGAGTTACGTGATCCCATACGCTACCGTTTTCTTCTGTTACCTTATAAGGTCTCACTTGCTCGCAGCTAAGACATTGGTAAGCATGAAAAGGAATGTTATGCGACGTTTTTATGCTACAATCTTTGGATTCACTGGATTTGTCTAATACATTTTCGGCATCGATATCCATTGGTGAAATATTACACAAGTATCCTCCAGGGTATAACTCATTAAATAATCTAAAAACACTAACATGGCCCATTCAAAATGTTTTATTAAGAAAGTTACTTTTCAGTGTCAACATATTGGTGGTGGCTTAAAGACATCACCCATACGTTGTGAAGGAAAAGCAAAACCTAATGCGAAAGTACAGGCCCTACGCAATCCGTATTTCTTTTTTTTCTGTCGTTCTTTCTTCTCAAATGAACTTCCTTTTCTCTCCACCACTACCGTACTTAAGTGTTAATCCCTCTAGAGATCCCCTCCACCCACGAGCTATACCGCTCCTCCATCCCGCACCTTTCCCACACACTGCCCCTTCCAAACGCCCACCCCCTTCCCCAGCAGCAAAAACCTTTTCCCCCAGCGTCTTTCAATCGCCATTCATCCGATGAATCGCATTGCCTGATAAGCTCAAGGAAACACACGAAATCCCTATTGTTGTCACGGTTGCCACGGGCGACGCGTCTGCCCGGTCTCGCTGTTGTCCGACACAGAAAGAAAGGGAAAAAATACATTGGAAAGAAGGAAGGCTGAGGAATTAAATACACTCGCACGTTCCACACCACGAATTCGCTTCCCGCAAACTATTCTCCTCAGCCTTAATTCGTCATTTCATCTTTATGGCGAGAAAGGTTTTAAGAAGGCCACAGGATAATAATGCTTCACCTTTCCGAAAACACATGTGTTAGCTGCAACAATGGGGTGAGATTACGTAGCTTGTAAAAACGTCGGTAGAAATGAAAGAAAACTCCGCGTCATTTCTGGATCATTTTCGCTAGAAATTTTAAAGAGCTTGGTTACTGTTTCCAGGAACAATATGCTTCCATCGGATTACCATCGTAGCAGAGAAATTAGTGTTTTAGATTCTAGAGACACTGACGTCATGCAACGAACAACTCCCCTCCGTCGAATAACAATACGTTTTTTCTCAAGAAACTCAACTTATATTAAAACAGCAACAAATAATTAGGTATTTGAGTGGGATTCAGAATATTTCAGATGAGAACCGGACGATATGTTTTAATACTACCAGCATTTCCAATTCTGCCTCCTTTATACACTTAAGGTGCATTCTGCGTTGCATATAAAATACATGTCATACATGTCTTAAATGGAACTCAAACTAGTAGACAATGACAAAAATGCATACAGCTCCAAGATTGCCTTGCGCGGAAGAATGAAAATTTATCGGCAATAATCTAGCATAATATGAAATACGACGACACATTAATGGCATATGAATTGGTGAATGTTTTAACGGAAATAAGTGAAAACAAGAAGGAGAAGGATGCAGATGATACGAAGAGTAGAGGGAGAGACAAGCAGAGATATGTTCAATATGCTGGTGGTTAATGGGTGAAATTCAAAGAAATGGTTGGAAGGTGTAATGAAAGGAAACGTGCTGATGAAGAAAGTGATGGAAGAAGAATGTTAAGTAAGTGGTAGAAGAAGAGTTTACAATGTTTGTACCGTAATGCATGGAAGGTAGAAAGTATGAAGGGGATAGTGTAGGTCAGAGATCGGTAACCTATGGCACGCCAAAGGCTCTTATTGTAGTACGCCAATAAAACGGCCATAAATCCTACTTTCCGATTTGTTATGCCCATTTTAACAAGAATTCATTTAAGATTATAACAACCTCGTGAATGCACTACTTCTCTCTTAGACTCACCTAATCACTCCCATATGGATTTATAGCAGGCGACACCTAAGTTTCACGAATAATTTCTCCTGTTGTTCCCCGGGACAAAGGAACAAATATGACGGAGTCTGCAGCTACATGCGACGGTGAAAACAAATTAAGCCAGCGCAACACCTCCATCCATGCGATACGCCGTCTATTCATTGACTATTGGGCTGAATGCAACGGACTCAAATGGATTTTGTTGGAATCGCCGGGCGAACAAAATAGGAATGCACGAAGTTCTGCATTGATCGATTAATTGAATCAAATGCAACGAGAGTCTACAAAAATATTTCGTTCACTAATTGTAAACGAAATGGCAAGTTTGCGAAATTCGAAGAAAAAATATCTCCCGCTGTTACCGGCATTCGAATAAATATCCCTACACAATCCTTGTGCTTTAACTAATAGATTTTCCTAAGATTATTTTCCACTGAGAATTATATAAATGGTGTGAAGTTACGAGACTCAATAACGTTGTGATGTAGGTTTCCGCGGGCTTAGTTGAAGGGTTCATACTTCGGTTTCCGACAACTATATTTCGCCGGCTATCCAGCAAGTTTCTGCGGTCCAGGTGAGGTCAACTAGACCATAGGAAGCCTGCAGGATAGCTGGCGAAACATAGCCAACATGATGGAACGACGCTGCGTTAAATTAATGGAAGATCAACCCTCCGAGGTACAATTACGTTGCATTGGGCATATAATTCCGTATTCATGCGTAAAAGTCCGCGGGGTCAATTCAACCTTAATATTAATTGGTATTTGCATTGGACAAGTGGCCTAGGTGGCGATGGGGGCTAAAATAATTGCCTGCAAATACAAGGGTCACAGGTACGAATGCCGCCTGTGTAGAATTTTCATCTCCCAGGGCAAAGTATGTGTGTATTCCTTCGTTGTTATCTCTCAAAATGACTGTAGTACAATGACCAGGAAAGTGTTAAATAAATAAAATAAAATCAACTTGCAATCAGGATATCAGACGGGATCACTCCCGAAAGGCTGGAGAGCTCCCAGGACAAAAAAGCTAAAATATCTCAAATGTCAATGGCCTTAAGGACGCTTTAAACTATGCTAATTTCAGTGCTGAGAATCGAACTGAACTAAAAATGTTTAAAACCGTGTAAAGGGTGCGATCGCATCCCATTACGGAATCGAATTCGATTATCAGAACTGAAAAGATAGATAAGTACGATAGATTAAATATTGCTATTTTGTATAACGAAGTAAATATTTTTTTTGGGAACATGAAAAGCGATGTCTTTACTGCTTTGTCAAGATCTTTCTTACGGTTTTTAAGGGACCTATCTCCGTCCTGCCATAGTGTATTTCATACGTCGTTTAGCAGCTGTGTGCTGCTGTTTTTCGGTGCATAGAATCAATTTGGCTGTAAGACCTTCAATTGGAGTTAATGGGTAATTATTCATGAGCCCACCGGTGTTATCTGCTAATGCCTGTCCGAGGAATTCTTTGTCTATCCCAAGGAATGTCTTTAGCTAAGCTGTTCTTCAGTTTCTTCATGCGACTTTCGTAGCTGACTAGCATTATTAGGGTTTAATCTCCTTTCCGTTGAGTCGGGCGGTAGGGATGTAGAATTCTCGATAAAGGCTTACGGAACACTTTTTAATGCAATGTATTCCCTAAATTCATACCCTGTTCAAAGTTTTCCTCGTCAAAAGTCCAAATGGACTATGTGGAAGAATTATGTGGGCCATATCAAACTTCTAGGGTATTTGTGTAAGGATTTGACATCGTGATATTTCGTCGAGACAGGTGACATTAAAGTAAAACACGTGGTTTATTATATGATGCCGTTGCAACATGGTTCTAATTGCGATATTTTATTTAAACCTGTCACTTTTACATGTAGTAGGTAGTTTTTTCCTAAATCAGGGTGTAAATTATGATAGTTAGGCGGAATCCGGAACGCAATGACGGAGAATTTCTTCGTTTGAATCGCCCCTTTTTATCATTAGTACCATTGCTCGTTAATGGCGGTGCTGCTATCTGCACAGTCGACTTTTCGGGGACTTACGGAATGGTTTGGCAGCACCCCCTGGGGAAGACTTCCATCCAGTATCTATATTCATCTATACGATACTAATTTTACATGCGATTCTGGGATTCAACGACCAATCACAGGCAAGCAAGCGAGTCGAGCGTTTCGATAGAATATCAGTGGCGGCGCTGGAATCGACCGAAATAACATGGCCAAAATCGCCTTAATAATCTCCCGAGGAATTGTTCAGAGTTGTTCAGCAAAATGCAATGATATCGCTTAAATATGTCAAACTAATATAGCGAGGTGCGTTTACATTTCTTAAAGTTTAAAGTATCAGGCGACAAGTAGTGGAAATGAACGATCAATAACATTAAAAAGAAAGATAGGTACTTGGTAAATTTCCACTCTGAGTTTCCATCACCGACCTATGAGCCAATTTGCCAAAAGTTGCCGAAATAAAGGTCGGTGAAATAAACTCAGAGTGTAAATTTACAAAGAATCCTATTTATTGTAATAATATTACATTGCATGATTCAGCGAATGCCCAGACAGTGCCACCGCGCATTGAAACCAGCATCGTATAAACACGTATCTCCAATGTATATCCATCGTGAAAAATCTCAGCCCAACTAGGATTCCTGGACGCCGGATTACCTTAATTGATGAACGAAGCTGGCACGATGATGTCAACTGTGAATATAGATGCCGGTCCAGGGGGGATATTTTTTAACCAGCGCACCGGTAGTTTCTAGGGTAAAAATAGACATCTACTTCACATATGGTATGTCCGAACCGTGCTATTTTGTCATTTCCTGCGAATGAATTTTCCATTTTTCCGCCCAAATTTTCGAAATCCAATCCGTCATCAACTAATTATTTTTTTCGATTCGGATTTGATAAGTGATAAGATAGGTATGGTGGCACCACAGGTGGATGACTTTTTTTTACATACATTCCCATCACAATATTCCCTTTCGGGGTAGGAAAAGCCCAAGAACTTACAAGTGTTAGTTATTGCTGGTAGCCCAAGAAAACTAGTTCCCTAATTTAATCATTTCCTCCATATTCCTATCTTACCTAAATCACTTTCGCTTCTCTTACTACCATGCATCCCTCCACACACGCTCTCGTATTCTTAAGACTCCTAATATTCCACCTCTTTTAGAGTTTCTTCCACCACATTCACTAATGGATTTCGCGGTCTACCTCTTCCCCTCACACCATTCACTCTACTATCATATATCTGTTTCGTTATTCAACTCTCTTCCATTATCTCGACATAGGCAAACTAACGAAGCACAGTTCTTTCATAAATGTTCATTAGCGGAGCATCCAACCCATATTTTTTCATCACCCACATATTCCTAACCCCATCCATCCTACTTTGCTGCAAACTCTTCTCAGATACCCCATTCTAGATTCAACTGTTTCGCAACCGAAACAGTTACAAAACGAAACAAATTACGAAGAATTTATTAACTACCTACATCAGTTTTTATCAGGCACATGGCTCATAGTTTGCCTGGTTTTGCAAGTTACTGTCATAACAGTAAAGCTTCCGCCCGCCACGGTATATTTAGTGATGGACTATTGAAACCAATCACAAAATGCTAATAAAATGTTCATGGTTATGTCCTCCCACGCTATTAAATACGAGTTGAGGGTTAATCAGCACTGGCAAAAGGCAACCGGAGAAAAAGATATAATATTGGAGATATTACTGATTATATTCATTGCTGTATTTCCTATCAAGTTAGACGTGACTCACTAGATTAGCGTCCCACTGTGCTATGAATAGTGCGGGGAATATTTATTTTTGAACCTCTATGCACGTTTAGATAGAGAGAGTGGAAAAAAAACAAATTTTTTCATAATTCAGCCAAACGCAGTTTGCCCAGATGGTTGACTTGTTTAGATAATTAGAGCGCACAAAACATTTCGAAAAATTCGACCAGACAAAATGGGTATTAATTGAAAGAGACCTGCGGAATCACTGCGGGAGCCACGTACAAACGATCTTTTTTTTCGTTTCAATATTACAAGACGTGCAGATACATGTGAGCACCTTATTCCTCGTATTTCTCTCCATCTTTTTGCATAAACTATCGTATGGAATGAATGTACATACACCCCGTGCACGAGAAGAGCGAGAAGGGTTCAGGCTACCACAAAAGCTCAAATCTGCTCGGGGGAATCAGTAAAAACAAATTCAATTACGAGTGCAACAGTACTCCCACCACGCATGCAGATTCGGCGGCGGCACAGAAAACCTCCCCTCGATCCAACACCCTCCCAACACAACAACCCAAATATAAAACCGACACGCCTCTCTCCCACATCTCTCCCTTCTGTCCTCATCATTTCCACCTCCCTGCTTGTCCAAGAAGAGAAAGAAAAAAGGAAAAACACCTACATGTCGAGGCAACAGACGTGGGTGTCGCCGGGAGAAGAAAGAAAGAGACCTCATTCTCTTCCTTATTCCCCTATAGCAGCGAATCCAAACCACCCCTCTTGATCTCTTCCTCTTCAACCGCCACCTCTCTCCCCTCTTTTCCTACCCGCCCTCCCCGTCGCCCCTTTAGAAACCCCTCCCCCTACACCAACTCCCCCGTCCCTCCCTCCCTCTCTCCCTTTCCCCCTTCAAAACGCCCTGCGCACAATTCCCTTCTCCACGCCCTCCACGAATGCGCGGACGTAAAGACCACGAGGGTTACCGCCCCCTCCGTTTACCCTAGCACACACACAGACACAAAACCCCCTTTCCTTCCCCTCACAGGGTTTCTCCTTTCCCCTGCACCTCCTCCCCCGAAACACTCACCCCCGTACCTTACGCTAAGACCCTCTTCTCCCCACCCTTCGCCGACAGTCGGATCCACCCGCGGCCTGGACTGAACACGCCACACCAAGGATGACCGGCATTGCGCTTCCGACTACTAAGCCGAGAGACCGCCGGCTCTCACAGCTGGTGAAGTGTTCCCCCGAGATCCACGTTGAATCCGCGATTCTCAACCCTATGAGATACAGGCGCAACCCGCGCAGGAAACCACAGCATCACCGACGGACATAATCCAGTAGTCACTGAAGGACTAGCGTTTTTACGAGACTAACCAGCTAACTACGAAACTAACCAGCATAAAAACAACAATTGCGCAATCCTCAAAACGTCCTTCACGGCTGGAAATCCGCTCCCCTCCCTCTTCCCCAGAGAAAATTCGGGTGGACTCAAAATTCAACCTCGTGGTACAGGTCTTTCTCTGCAAGAGACTTATTCAATTGCCACGATTCCAAGTGAAAAAACTGTTGGACTCAAAATTAAGCCTTGTGGTACACGTCATTCTCAGCTAGAGACCCATTCAACTCTCAGAACTCCCAGCGATAGCTCTGTTGGACTCAATATATCGCCTTGTTGTACACCCCCAGTGCAGATTTCGACCTCGTCGCATTTCAGTTTGTTCCTCAGTGGAGGAGTGGACGTGAGACGGGGGGCAAGTGGTGATGAACTGGTGAGATCCCTCCTGCTTCACCCCTTCGCCCCATCGAGTTCCGGTGGGATGGGGAGCAAGGGGCCCGAGGTCGGGGGCGGTGGCCCCCAGGGAGGAACGCACATCAAGAGGCCCATGAACGCCTTCATGGTGTGGTCGCGGGGACAGCGGAGGAAGATGGCGCAGGAGAACCCAAAAATGCACAACTCGGAGATCTCCAAGAGGCTCGGGGCGGAGTGGAAATTGCTGAGCGAGTCGGAGAAGAGGCCCTTCATCGACGAGGCAAAGAGGCTCAGGTGAGGCGATCAAGGCCCTCGTGGCCGAGACCAAACGTGGGATACCGGCCGCGGAGAGGTTCGACCCCGGCGGCCGTCGGTGCGACAATTCCGGGGCAAATCGGTGCGCGCTGCGGCGGAGTATTTGCCTTTTCGTTCAAATTGCCTTTGTTCCGTATGATACTCCAGGTTTCATCTAACTAATTAAATCGACTGCTGAAGCATGTTATAACCCATTACTTATGACAGACTCGAAGGGTATCGCGGAGCTGTAATATTTATCAAATGTTTCGAGGCTTTACGGGTGCATATCTCTCCTTCCATCAACGTTGTGCTATATGCATAGATGTTTAAGGACAGTGGTTACCAACCTTTTTACTAGTATCCTAAGTGGTTAGTATTTAAGGGGAACTCGGAAAAAGTTAAATCAAGGGGGGTTATGATAAGGAAACATATATTGCGCTCAAAAAGGGAATAGGGTACTATCTGGGGAGATGAACTACCAAGGGTTACGCGCGCAAAAAAAGGTTGGAAACAGAAACTAATCGAATAGAATATTAATATTTCTTTTTGTGATAATCCTACTTTCCCAAAAACTTTGATTAAAATGAGAAATTTACTTGGTTATATTTTTGGTAAACAGTCACTTTTCGTATCATATTAATTATATAATATTAAATACCTTCTTTACTTTAAATGGAACAGAAGCACGTTTATGGACGGGAATGATTATATGCAAAAATGTACCGTAACAACATAATACTTCGGATTGACAACGCAATTAATTAATGCCTTAGTAAACTGTTTTACACAACATAATTTCATTCAACGCAGGCTTGGTTTTCTCTAGCTAAGTAATCCACGCAATCTGTGTTCCATGGTTTATCAATACTTGGGTCACTATCGAGGGTGGTAGCTGTCCATAACACTTATGCTCGGTTTTATTACATCACCATTAGATGAAATGAATGTTCAGTTAACGCGGTGCGATAGTTACAGACAGTTAAGTTTGAGTTTTGTGAAGCACATTACTTAATTAGTATTTAGTTACGCACACAATAAGTAGGTACTAAACAGTAGTGTAAATAAAGTGAGAACGTATCTACGACGGTACTTGTACCGAGTAAATTTTTATACTAGGACTGTCACGCTGGTTAAAATGACTATAAGGCGGTATTTAGTATGACTATAAGGCGGTATTTAGTATGACAGTTGAGAGGGAAAATCATTTCTACTCCTAGGTCACTCCAAGCGAGAGGAGCATCAATACCAGCGATTATAAGTTTTATTTGAAAAAGGAAATTTGGAAAGGAAACAACATATCCGCAGATTGATCTCTCAATACTTCGCCATGACTACCTGGTAGAAAACTTATAAATTATGCATCTCCAGAAAACACAGTTTGAAAACATATCGCGGGATTACAATGCAGTTTTCTTCTATCCGGTAAAACCCTCTAAACAATTTAAATTTTGGAACATTTAGAGAGGCTGGGATAAAATGTAGATACATAAATTTTATGACATCATAGCTGGAGAAAAACAGTTTAGCGCATTAATGGAGACATTTTGGATAATCTAAGTTTGCCCGAGTTCCCGATGTTATGGCTTTTGAGAGACGAGCTTCATTCCACTTAAATTAGCTTCATGTAGGTGATAGTTATTTTTGTTGCAGCCCCTCTGATTTTAAGTCACATGAGAGGGACTTCAAAGAAATAGGCTCAACATTCTTCCATAGCAGTAACTGCAGAAAATTCCTCCACTACGATAAACCAAAATATTAATATATTTAGCTGCTGAACAGTTCCTTCGACAAAGACTGCGACTAAATGAATGATCGCACAATGAATCAAAAGTGGTGAATTTGGTGAGAAAAATCGTTCCTTCGGTGTTGGCCTATTCTTCATTAGAGCCTCCGAAATGCAAAACACGTTTTCTTAAATAAGGCGAATTTATCATTTCCACAACCTAATTTCTAAAAAGAGTGTTCACTTTGGCTCGATGGTGGCTACCGAATAGCTGAAAATGTCACATATGTTATTGCACACATTAACATTATGAAATTTCAGCCGAAGTTTAGATAAAAATAATTTATTAGTCTGCCTTTTACTAAAACTGGTGAAAAGCTACGTAGGAAACTCCTCAAAGAAGGCAGTTTGTTGGCGTCAATGGTCAATAAATTGGCGGTTGAGGGCTGACTGAAATAACATTTGTTGTCAATCATGGTGGTTTCCATTGTTGGTGAGCTTTCAATGAACATCAAAGGCTAGTTTTCTGGGCGACTAAATAATTCAAATGAGTTGTAACTGAAAGAAATGGACTGAATAGTTGTTATGATTGGTAGCTGAAAAAGGCATTGCTCCTGCATGAAATGAGGTCTCATTAACATACATGGGATTCATAAGTAGTCATTAATCTGAAGATTGGTTCGCTGCAGCTTTCCACTCAACTCTCCCATCAGCTAACCGTTTTGTTTCTTCATAATTCTTTATTTCAATGTCCTTCTTAATCTGTGATTAAAATTGGTTTCCAGGGTTATTTACTTAAAAGCAAGTCTGCATGATAATAAGAAAATTACGAGGCTACCTTTCAGGGCAATATGAGTTATTTCCTGTTAATTATAATAGTGAGGCAGGACCGTTGACTGGACGCTTGTCCGATAGGTGGTGATTTTTTTTCTGTGAGAGTTTAGATCTAATTCTACAACTCCTCGTCCATTTTCCGTACACTACTGCCCAATTAACGTAACCCTTGTCTGAATGATCAAGCATATGGAATATGTAGGCTTTAATATTTTGACAGTAGACAAATGAGGATGTTAATATCCATCGCTGGTACAAACATTCTTTTCATTAAAATATCAATGAACATATGTTAAAGATTCACTATCTCTGCGGTAACCATCATGATATCCTAGTATCTGCCAGTGAACAGCCAAAAGAAAGAGAATCGACCTTCCTGGAATGCAGAATAACACCTCACGTGAAGAAAAGCAAAAGATCCGAAATTTCTATAATTTCACGCCACTAATTCACGCACCTAATTAGATGTACGCGCTTCAACCTCCACAACTTTAGAATCGGTAGCGTATTCAAGAATGTACGACAAGAACAAGACACTAAGTATAATTTAACGAGACCCTAAGTGCATACAACAATCCAGATTAATGACAAAAAATATTTTTTGGCCCAAACTCTTTTCGAACTTAGGGGTAGAAAAAAGGGGCAGTTTGACCTCAAGAAAACATACCCTCTAGTTTAATAACTAAGATTAAGAAAAGTACTTAGATAAGATCATCTAAACACCAAAAAGATTATAATAAGATGTAATCTGAGCTTAATATTCTTTAACATGCTCTATGAATAATACTTCACTTCCACTCCCACAGACTTACATAGCTGGACACATTTCAAAATTCTGTGAGATATTGACAAGCTCAAAAGCGGTATGGAAAGATTGCAAATTTTCCTGTTCAGTCATTTTGGTGTGAAGCTATTGTACAAATGTTATTTTTCCACATGCCTAATTCTTCTTTTTAAGATTAAATGACAGCCGCCAAGCAATGTCCTCAGAACTGCAAGGACGTTAATGAAAATTGATACATGATGAATAACTTGAATTGAGTACAATTTTCCACAGATAGATAAACTCTATCGCACGACCCGGGCTTGATGTTTTACATCATCTTCAGGTACCAGAAATCAAATGTGGAAAATTGAACTACATTTAAGTTATTTATTATGCAGAAATTCTACGCAATATCGCCTGAATCTACGAAAATTGATACATTTTATTGAGTACATAATAAGCTTGAAACAAGGCACAAAAGCACCAAGAATGCAGTATAAAATTAATATTATCAAAATTGAACTAAATTGATACATTAATTGCTTACTCTTTGAAGTATTGGTAATCCTGGCTCATAGATATGCTTTGGTCAACTTTTGATGATCCCAAAAATTAGAAGAGCTTAGAAGAAACGTGAGGGCCAGAGATGGGCTATCTCTGGATTGCATGTCGATATACCAGCTGAGAATTTAGCCTACGCCTATGAAAAATTAAGTAGAATATTTCAATTAATTGGGTAGTGCTTTGAAGTAAAATGGACTTAGTAACAAAGACATTGAGAGGAGAATTCCGCAAGCGAAAGAAGCATTCAGCAAGAGGAAGGAGTTGATGACGGGGACCTTAGTTAAGAGTATAAAGAAGAGAGTGGTGAAGATTTTAATATGGAGTGTAGCGCTCTATGGTACAAAAACTTGGACTCTGGGAAAGCAAGACGAGAGTATGCTGCAGGCGTTTAAGATATGGGAGCGGATGAGAATGGAGAAGGTACGGTGGACGGAAAGGACGACAAACGAGGAAGTTCTTGGCATGGAGGGTGAGGATAGGAAACTTCTAGAGTACATTAGGTGGAGTCAGAGTAGGTGGTTGGAAGACGTGTTGAGATGCGAAGGGCCGCTTGAGACCGTGATAGAGGGGAGGATTTAGGGTAAGCGGGGAAGGGGAAGAAAGGGCATTGGTGTTATGAACGGGATGAAGAGAGGTAGAATGTATTCTGAGATGAAGAAATAAATGGTGCAGGTGCAGTGCTCTGCGCAAGTATATATCAAGAGGATTACTCTTCTCCATTTAAGCCTACCTTAAACGAGAGATTACCCAATCAAAATTAAAATTATAATAAATTGATCACCCACAGCTACTCGGATAGATAATGAATGGCGAAATGTTGTTGACTAATATTGGAATGTTTATATCGGTATTTCTTTTATACAAAATACAAATATGGTCAAAGGAAAAGGCTAGGTTATAACAATGCACGTATATATACATATTTGAAATTCATCGTAAACCTTATAGAGTTAGATTTTAAACAGAATCACCTAAATAATTATTCACCACCAGAGGAATAACGCCTGATAAAAGATCATGAAGCAGGAATATATACGGTTGAATAAAATGTAGCTATACGCTCACCATTCTTTTGTCACCCCGGGATTGTTGTAACCTCGTCGTCATACGACTTCATGTGACGGCGAGGTTACAACAGACTGCTGAAAAACAAAGTTTACCATCTCAATGGAGGGGGATCGAGCAGTAATTAAGGCAAAACCCTCGCATTAATTACATGCCTTTAGATGAAAAGACCCGGCTTCCGTACGGAAGGCATCGCACCCCTCCTAAGTGAATACCTGCCTTTTGTTCCGAGGGTTCGAGTCCTGTATCTCAGCGGTTGGCACCCTAAGCTTCGCTGGCGGCAGGAAGCCGAGGTGAAAAGGATAAATGGATTACTTTTTCATTTAGGGTTTGGAACGCTGCAAACGCTTTTGGTTCAATGGAATGAAATTCAAAAAAAGACGGTGGAACAAAGGGAGTCCTGTAGGAAACGCCTATGTTAGATGATGAACAGCCAATCACAGAGTAAAACGTCGTTCCACACCGTCCGGCCGATTAAAATGACAAATTTCACATCCAAAAAGCTTTCTTCAATTTTTCAGTTTATTGTGAGTCATGATTTAACAGATCCAAGTTGGAATTTAGTTTATAATAAATCTTTATCGAGCCATATTTAAGAAATCAGAGCAACATACAACGGAATTGAACAAGATACGAGCCGCAGTTTATCCTGAGACTGGCTAAATGAAAAATGCTTTACAGTACTCACTGTATTGTTTCATTGCCACTGTTACTATTCACTGAGATGTATTCAACATTTGCATCTCATGCTAGAGTATGATGAAAACTTTTCTAATTAAAAATCAAACTGAAAAAGTTTACATACTGGTAATAGAGCACGAACCGTTATATATACTTCATAACTGTTACTGCTCCTGCTTTTAATTTCTGTCACCAAACTTTCCAGTTTATGTATACACCCGTTGTCTGCCAAACAGTGTAGTGGGTACAGATCTGATACCAAACCCCTTTCCAGCAGTTAAGGACTAGGAAAGATACCATTGCATTGAAGGAATCTGCCATACCATTGCATTGCATATTATTGAAAAATTTGATAGCGATTTTGGTAGGCTTAACTTCCAAGTTTAAAACTCAACGCTACAGATTTAGTTATATCTACTTGCCCTATTATTTTATGGTTTCAGGATTTTATCCAATTAAGTTTTGGATCATTAATACATCGATTCTTGTCCTAATAAGTAACATAATCCATTCTTTTCATTAATGCCATTTGATCGTTTTAAAAGTCTAGGCAAAGCAAAGAAATGTTTTTGAGTGAAAATTCCAGAAACAACCAGCAGGAATTCATTCGAATTAGCGATTTTATATCTTTGGTACCAACTGAATTGGTTTTAGTTCGATTCCTTGAGAAAATGTCAAAATAATTAAGGACTACTGAAAGCCTTTTGTCAAATATGCCTCTTAGTCTTTGGCACATCATCATTTCTTCCCAGTTTCATGCTTCTTTCTACGTCTTCACCATGTACCAAATGTTCGTCCTCTGTTATCTTTCTCTATCACCCACGTACTGCTCAGCCTCCCAAAAATATCTATTATTCTATTTCTAGTCTTCCTCTTTGATATAAAATTGATCTATAACATGTCACGCAGAATTTTAGATCTACAAAAGGACGTCATACGACACCCTCGGTCATGCTAAATACCCCAAAATCCTTAAACAAGCCTTCTCATATATGACATGTTTCTTACAATATTAAACCAGCCACTTAATTATTATTAGTGTATCTACTCAGATTACTGATGACCACTTTTATTTGCTTCCCTGGATCGCTCATTTTACATTTCTATTTCCATTGATCATTCTTTATTTTTTTAACTTTGATACCTTCTTTAATTAGAAAGTGTATTTTGCTCATTTCTCAGCAAATTAATTGCATCGATTCGACGAGTTTAGCCGATGTTCTGCGATTGTAATTCTAAAAGACATTCTAATTGTAAGTCCATTTTATCATGTCTATAAGATGCGAAGCCTACGCCCTGCTTGGCGGGAATACCAAAGATAGAATTCATAAGAAAAGATAAAATTAAGGTGTAATATATAGCGCACAATATTCTTTATTTTCCTAATATAATTATGCAATTTTAATTATAGGTTTATTTCCTAAAAGCGTTCACGCACCAATGCTCCTGTGTTTTGGTCTGTTTTTTTCCTTTATTTCCCATAAATTGTAAAAATCTACATTGCCAATTTTTTGTTGAGGAGTGAAAAGAACATTATAAATTTTACATTTTCACATTAAAAACTTTACATGGAATTCTGCTTAATCCAGGTTCACGTATTCAGGATTCTATTCCGTTTCCACATATGATATTTTACGTTCATCATCTTCATCAGTCATCTAAGATTGGTTTTCTGCAGATCTCACATCCACTCTCTTCCCCGACAACCGTTTCATTCCTACATAATTATTTACCTTGATATACTTCTTTTCTCATTCCATTATTGTTTCAAATAGGCTGTTGTGTCGCAAAATGTGTCAGTAAATTTGTCTTTTCTTCATGTTCTTTGAGTTTTCATCACACACACCTTTTCCCTCCAGCTCTTCGTAGGATTTCTTTGTTTGTTTCTCTCCGTCAAATTTAATCTTCACCATTCTTCAGAAACAACACGTCCCTGTATCCAATCTCTTCGCTATAGACCAGCCTTCACAGCCATATAAGAGCATACTAAAAATTTATTCTTTAATATATTACTTCCTTGCTTCCAGACTTATGTTATTACTAGCTGATAGCAGACTCCTCATCCGGTATAATGCCTTCCTTACTTAGGCTGCGATCCTATCTTCTTAATATTTTCCGTAAGCCATAATCTTGGCTTTCTTAACATTAATCCTCAAATTGCATTTCTTCCTAGTTTTGGCCGTACGGTGCAGCATTCTCGTCATATCTTCCTCCTTATCTGCGTGAATTTCTACGACATGAGCTAAAGATAACATGCTGATTTTTTCTCCATGCACTTTTTCCTCTGTTTTTAATATTTTCTTTATTTCAATTGTGGCTCTATCAAGGTATATACTGAAGATCATGGGCGGCAAAGCGAATCATTGCCGAATTCCTCTCCTCACTTCTGCTACCTCCGCATTACCGCCATATTTAATCCCAATTTTGCGGGAAACAAGAGGCACTAATGCACCAAAACCATAATAAACCTTGCCAGGCAAACCCCTGCCACTAATTTCCGGATAAAACGGATATCTGTTAGGTTCAAGTTCCACCTAAGATAGGTTTCACTGCATTTCATTTACTTTAGGTAATTTTAGCGAAATATTTCCCTAGCCATAAAAGGGCCATATTCAAGTTTTACATATTGCCTTAAATAGATGCAAGATGGATTAAGTAACTATTGTAATATTAAGGACGTAAAAAACTTTGTTTTACATGGCTAAAATTCTCAGAAATAAGCTACGTATACATGATTAAGGCTGACTAATTTCTTGATTCTCAATGACAACAGAAGGATATTTGCGGCCAAATTAAAAGCATGACTAATATATGACTAATATATGTTATCATGAAAATTATTGATAAAACATATGAACTACAAAACAATGCCTTTTTGACGCAAGCTATGCGTCAGATTATCCAAAACTATCCGAAATACACTCGGTAATATTTGAGCAGAGAGTTTATTAAAATTATTTATCACCATTTTTTTGCTTCCAATTTGCTCTGAACACGATGAAAAAAAACTAAAATAAAATCTTTCACCGAATGGAGCGTTATTTTCTTTGATATTACTATTTTAAAAATTGACCATGGTTGACCAAATATTGTTACAAATAAAATGTTTGAAAGGCTTTGAGATATTAGAGCAAATAGGAGCCTAAGAAAAAAACAAAAGTAGCAGGGTAAAAAATGTAGCACGTGGAGCAATTTAGCGACTCGGACGAAAACGATGCTTTGGCATGTCAGACATGAAGAAAGGAGACCATCGGACCATGGTCCATCGGAACCTCATAATCGTCGTATTCAGCAGAGAAAATGAAAAAATGGAAGTGGTTTGCAGCATTTCATTGATTAGCAACTATGAATCATGAAAACGCCAGCAGCAGCGATGAAAGAACGTACAGAAAAAAGTCCTCCACGATGAGCACTATGTAGATATTTTTGAGGATCGTTTACAACTAATAACACATCATATCACTAGTGCCGGATTACCAATTAGGCAAATTAGGCAGTTGCCTATGGACCCCGATGCTTAGGGGCCCCCGGAGGGGCTCCTAAATTTTTTTCCCTTTCTTCTCTCACGACTTGTTTATTAATGTGGGCCCCGTTGCTTGTACTGCTTACAGGCCCCCAAGTGTGTTGATCCGGCACTGCATATCACGCAGTATTTTCAGCAAAAAATTATTCATACGAGTATTCTACAAGCTGATGGGTAGGTTTTTGGACAGTCCTTATCCTACATCCAAATTTCTGAAAAATTGTCTCATTTTCCCTCATAACTATGTCCCGCCATTATATCCCACTCAGAATCCTCGTATCTTCCTCTTCTTATTTAGTCCAGAATTCCTATTCTTTTCCTTCCTCTTCCACGCTTCCCCAGTGTTCTCTCCTCTATCACCCTATTCAACATGCCCTCTCCTCTCAAAACGTCCTCCATGCATCTCTTCTGCCTTCTCCGAACCTCCGCCACCAGCTTCCTCTCCTCTCCAGCCTTATTCAATACCTCCTCGTTCGTCCTTCTCGACACCCAGCTCACCCTCTCCATCCTTGTTCAAACCCAAATATCAAACGTTTTAAGTGTACATACATCCTCCGTTCGCAATGACCAAGTGTCCATCCTGTACAGAGCCACGCTCCAAATTCGAGTTTTCACCAGCCTTTTCTTTACGTCTCTTCTCAAACCCCCCTCATCAATCCCCTACATATGTCAAGTAAAATATAAACTTATGTCCAATTTATCTTCCTTGAACTACGACCTTGACGTGGTGGAAGGGCTTGTGCGTTCCAATGACCCCTAGAGCTGGACTGGCAGGAGCAAGTACATTGCTCCTGGTAGGGCCACCCATGCCAGATAGGTCGAAGGGTAGGAGCCAGACGAAAGGTATTTCCGTGATGGTGTCACGTTAAAAATACCGTTGAGTCGCGTGGGAATACCTCTCAACTATCATTTCCCAGAACATGAAAGTCATTCAAAGACAATTGATGCCTGGCAACTACGGGACGCCGCCCACTAGGGCGGGTGTCGGGCCCGACAGCGGGGGAGGCAAGGCCTCCGCGGTCGTCAACACACGAAATCCTTGCACAGCATCATCATCGACGGATACAAGGGATAGGAGGGAGAAGAAGAAGAAAAAGAGGAAGAGGAGGAGGAAAACATTGGTAAAAATAGGAACTTGGAACGTAAGGACCATGATGAGGGCCGGGAAGCTTGAAAATATTAAGCAGGAAATGGAAAAAGGAAAAATAGATGCTTTGGGATTGTGTGAGGTGAGATGGAAGGATAGCGGGGACTATTGGAGTGATAGATACAGGGTAATCTATAGTGGGGGAGATGAGAGTCAACGGGGGGTAGGCATGGTACTGAACTGAGGGACCGAGGGTGGTAAACATTGAACAGGTGAGCGACAGGATACTAGTGGTAGAAATAAAAGCACGCCCGACGAATTTCGTACTGGTCCAGGTATACATGCCTACAAGCAACCATAGGGAGGAAGAGGTGTATGAGCAAGTAGAAGAAATAATTAGAGAAGTTCCGGGAAAGAAAAACCTGATAGTGATGGGTGACTGGAATGCAGTGGTGGGGGAAGGAAGGGACGGAGTAGAAGTAGGAGGGTTTGGGCTAGGAAGAAGAAATGATCGCGGTGAAAAGGCTGTTGAATTTTGTAGAAGAAATAAATTAGTAGTGACAAACACTTGGTGTAAACATCACCCCAGGCATAGGTACACATGGAAAATGCCGGGTGATAGTGGAATATACCAAATTGATTATATAATGGTAAGGCAGAGATTAAGGAACAGTGTAAAAAAACTCTCGTAGCTATCCAGGGGCGGATGCGGACTCAGATCATAACTTGGTGATGATGAAGTGTGAAGTTAGATTCAAAAGGCTTTGTAAAGGTAGGAAGATAAAGAGGTGGAACCTTGAAGCATGAAATGGGTTGAAAAGGAGGGAATACCAGAATACCTGGTAGAAAAGAACATAGGTGAAGAGAAGCGGATGGGAACAATAGAGAGAAGATGGGAGGTTATAAAAACAGGCATCGCAGGAGCGTCAGAGAAAACAATAGGAACGGTGGAAAAGAAAAGCGTTAAGAAGCAGTGGGTTACAGAAGAAATAGAGAGAAGGATATGGAAAAACGTGAACACCGACGTAGGCAAGAGGAAGTACAAATAATTGAATAATAAACTCAGGCGAGTGACCAATCGGGCAAAACAAAACTGGTGGAAGGGACAATGTTAGGAAATGGAAAAGATGCAGGAGGAGGGGAAAGTGGGCGCTTTGTACGCCAAGGTGAAAATGTTATCGGGTGGTAAGAGAGGTCAAATGATACCAAAGGTTAAGGACAAAACAGGGATGATATTAATCGAACAGGAAGATATCCAAGAAAGATGGAGACAATACGTAGAGGAGCTATATGACAGCGAGAATAGACCCCTTTGCCTAGATCTAGAGAATGAAGGAACAATAGATAAGGATAACCTCGGACCAGAGTTACTTGACATCGAAATAGAGAAGGCATTAAGAGAGATGAAGGGTAGAAAAGCCATGGGAAGCGATAACCTACCTTCGGAGCTACTGAAGAATCTAGGTAGTAAGGGGAGGAAATCGTTTTTCGAACTTATTCGCAGGATCTACGAGGAAGGAGTATGGCCAGCGGATTTCATGAAAACAGTGTTAATACCTATCCCGAAGAAGAAGAAAGCGTCAGAATGCGAGGAGTGTAGAACAATCAGTTTAATTTCGCACGCGGCAAAAGTGTTGCTTAGAGTACTAAATAGAAGGTTGGAGAGCAGAGCAAAGCGCTATTTAGGCGATGACCAATTTGGGTTCAGGAAGGGGAGGGCAACCAGAGACTTAAAGATAGAAACATAGAGCATATCAGGATGTTTTCGCTTGCTTTGTAGATTTCGAAAAGGCGTTTGACAGTAAACTGGGAGAAACTAATGCAGATACTGGGGAAATAGGAATAGATTGGCGTGACAGGAGACTCATCCGAAACTTATATATGGGGCAGAGGGCTAAGGTAAGGGTAGGTGACGGTGAATCAGGGTGGGCAGTTATAGGTCGCGGGGTACGGCAAAGGTGGCCGTTGTCGCCTCTACTTTTTAACATCTATGCTGAGGAAATGGTAAGAGAGGCATGGGATGAGCCAGATGTGGGAATGAAAGTAGGAGACCAAGTCGGTTAGATCCGCAGACGACCAGGTGTTGGTCAGTCGGTCATCGAAAGGATTGCAAACTTCAGTAGATGCACTGGAAAAGCAGTGTGAGAAATACGGAATGAAGATAAATAATGGGAAAACAAAAGTAATGAGATTCTGTTGGACAAAGAAAGCGAAGCTGGTGATAAGAGTAGGAATTCACAAACTGGAGCAAGTGGAACAATTTAATTACTTGGGTAGTACGCTAGAAGAAACAGGACATAGTAGCAAAGACATTAAGGGGAAGAATAGCGCTAGCGAAGAAAGCGTTAAATAATAGAAGGGAGCTGATGACGGGGACCTTAAGTAAGGATGTAAAAAGAGGTTGGTGAAGAGCTTGATAGGAGTGTGGCGTTGTGTGGGGCAGAAAAGTGGACATTGAGAAAGGAAGACGAAAATAGGCTGAAGGCTTTCGAGATGTGGGTGTGGAGGAGGATGGAGAAGGTGCGTTGGACGGAAAGGAAGACAAATGAGGAAGTGCTTGACATGGCGGGCGAGGAGATGAAACTTATAGATGAGAATAGGGGAAGACAGGGTAGGTGGCTGGAAGGGGTAATGAGGGACGATGGTTTGCTGAAGGCCGTGATAGAGGGTAGGATGTTGGGTAAGCGGGGAAGGAAGAGAATCGGTTTTATGGACGGGATGAAGAAAGGTAGGACTTATGCTGAGATGAAGAAAGAAATACTAGAGGTAGAAAGGGCACGGCACGAGTAAGAGTTCGTTGGATATTCTCTGACTTTCATCACAACCTACCTCTAAACGGTAGATTACTGTAATGAATGTCTAATTTAATATTGTTTAATGTTTAATTTTACAGAGGAAATTGAAATTATATATACAGAAGTTTTTATTACATACAAGGCAACAAAATTAGCATAGCGCTAACTGGTATCGCAAAATACAATTTGAGTTATTTTGAGATGAGCAAAGAGGGAACTATTTTTTGGCCATTTTCGGCCAAAAATTGAAAATATGTCTCCATAAGCGACGCTAAACACATTTTGTAAAGATGAATATCTACAGTTAATCTTAAATATGTACAGATGCGCAACGCTAAAAACGATTTGGAAAGATGCAGACCTAAATTAGAATTGGATAAACTTGTATAAGGTACTTCACAGGTGGAAAAATGAAAATATTCTTAGAGAATAATTATATTCCTAACCATTATAAAATCGTCCTTCCTAGGCGTAACTAATAATGAATCTAATTTAACATCAGGTTTCCCAATTTTCTCTGGAATTACGAATAGCACACTTTGTAAAAAAAATCAACGTTAGAGGAAATAAAAAATTAAAGGAAAAATATAATATTAATAAAGGCGAAAATAATTAATAATACCGCAGGAGGCATATTGATCAATCCTTACATCTACCGTGCGATAGCACATCGTTCCAACTCGTCAGGCTGCATCTCTTGCATTGGACGTTGTCCCAGCGAAACAAATTTTCGTAAGCTTTTTTGCATTGGTCATAGAACTATATTTTATATTTGCCCTATTAACAGATAAAAATGATTGCTAATATTTGGAGATGCCTAAATGAGGTTAAACAGCATAAGGTAGGGTGCCAATCAAGTATTACGTAAGACTTCATGAACACCTCCTAATCTTGTGTTCATCATCATAGATCAATTCAGGCAACTGGTAGCCGTGGAATTTGAACGAAAAATAAACCGTTACCTATTACACTGCAAAATGTAAGATTAGATTGTTGTCCTTATGCAGGGTGGATTTAACGCCCAGATCATCTTGCAAGTATTTTCTGCTATATTTTAATGTAGCAAAATTAAGAATCCTGGGCAAGTATCAACTGCTGTTTGCTTTATTTTACAGTAATTCAGCTGAAAATATCCTAATTCTTCCACGAAACTTGTGCGCGATCCGGCCCGAATGACCAGAAAATGTGCGCGGGGGGCCGTGTGCCCCAGATTATGATTAATAAAGTACGAGGACACATTCAAGCGAATCTGTGTTTATTTCCCGCGCGACTTCCGACGAAGCGCACGACACACGTCCGCGTCCACACGCTCCCGGCTTCCGACATACACTGGTGAAAAAACCCCACGCGACACCCACGCCGAAGGCAAAAGGGCCCGGATGAAACAGGGTTACTGACCCTCGGTAAACGGTACCGCTAGGGACTCCTCACTCCAAAGGGTGTGAGTGAATCCTCCTTGGCGTCCGCGGGAGAAAGGGACCGGCGGAAAATGCTACACGTTGGAAAAACCCTGAAAATGGTGAACTCGCCACCGAGCCGACAAAGGGGAGGAAAACGACCCAACAAAACTTTTCTGAAGGGAACCTAAGCGCTTTCGGCAGTGCTAAAACATAAAATGTTTCGTCTGACGATAATGCAAAAAGTAATATAGGTATGATTTCATGAATAAATCTACAATCTTTCTTTGAGAGAAAATATGAGAGTCGAATAACAAAAGAGATGTACCATAGTGTAGTGAATGGTGAGAAGGGGTAGAACAAGAAATACTTGAAGAAATCTTGGGTGAATAGTGGTGAAAGAAAACCCTTAAGAGAAGGGAGAAGAGTCTTAATCACAGGAGGGCATCTATGAAGCGATGGACGAGTGCGACTAAAGGAAATGAGGTACGCAAGAATATGGGTAGTTTTGAGGAAATTGGTAAAGCTGAGTCAGCTTTGCAGGCCTATCGTCGAGAAGTAAACTTTTTTGAATTAGCCGAAACGGAACGGCGCGGCGTGATGGGTATGTATGAATGTTACGTAAGGTGATCGTGGCCCCCCATAATCCCCAGCGTAGAATAATGAAAGATGAGATCAACCCTTCTTCCTAAAAAAATGTCCTAGGCAATACTTTGACGGTAAGTACGTGTGATCGTTTCCAAGGCAATAAGAAAGGGAACGGAGTACGGCATTATGGTTCTCAGCTCCATTCGTTTGCCAGGTCTACTCGGATCGATCAGAGATCTTAAATAGGGCTCGAAAAAAGACTGACTCAGACCAGTTACCTGCCTGGGCCGCTTGATTTATCAAACCGACCTCAGCTGACTAAATCGTGTTCCACTTCATGTATACCACCTCAATAGGTACATACCATAAGCCGCAATTATGCCCTGTACATAACGCCGTTCGTTAACGTTACCGTTTCGCTAAAGTTACCGCTAACCACTTACCGTGCCATTGTAGGCGCGGGAAGAGGATAGCGGTAGCTTTCTCCGTGTGAACAACCAAATCGCATGCCATCATCCGGCTTGCAATGGCATCGCTTGCGATTTTCTCGCTCTGTTTAGGATTAGAACACCTTAATTTTTTCTAGCCATCTGGCAGCAAAGTAAGGCAGCAGCATATCCACCTCCATTTATTCGTGTATAGAGGAATAAAATTGTTTACAGAGGAAAATTTGAAAGGGAACTGTAGAATACTGCTAAATGTTGGATACTTATCAGCGTATGTTAATTTTTTTCCTGAGTGTAATAACTTATCTTTTTGAAAAATAATTTACAGAAATATGATCAACGAGTATGTTCCCCGTAAGAAAGCATGATGATAGCAATGATTAAAAAGAATGAACTCTAGTCAAAAAATTAATGCATAGTTTTACTATTATCGCTAATACAATCTGAACGTCATCTATTTCCCTTGCAAAGCAGTCACCCGCGACTTGGCCACTGTCTACACACCTGCGAATACTTGGTCCGTACCTACTTGGTCACTGTCTACACAGCGGTGAACTTTTGCTCGCCATCGCTCGCCGCCGTTCCATCCGATATGGCCGGGCGCAGGATTGCATGCCGATTCTGGCACAATTAATGTTCCTGTGTATACAGGGCTTTAGTATTATTTTGGCCCTTACTTGCGAATCGGAACGGTTGACTAGTATTCCATACTTAAAAGTGGTAGAAGAATATATCAAACAAAAGATTGACGGAGGCCGTAGCCTTCTAAGCTCTGGTGGAAACGTGAAAAGCAGCAATTGAATTAACCAAAGATATAATTTGGTAACATAAGACTGACGTTTTTTGAACTCGGACATGTCAGGATATTTAACATATGCATTGCAATATAGCCACACCATCCATAATTCACGATGTTCATGACCTTTGTGTTATCAGACGCCATATGGCTATATAAATTCGTCGATAAAAACATTCTGGTTAGAAGAAAGACCTGAATTTGGATGCTAATAAAGGGGCTTAATCAGATAATACCTTAATCACAAAGAAAAGAATGCAAATACTTACCGATGGCTTGAAAAAGAATGTTTTCATCTGGAACCACCACTCGAAAGGTCCATAGGGAGGAAGCTGCCGGAACCCATTGCTGCGGAAGACGTAGTGAGCAAACTGCATGAATATGTTCTGTCCTCAAGCTGGTATCCTGGAAATATAGACGTTTGGAAATATTTCCTTACAAGACGACTTCGACTTATGGTACAAAATAATGACTTATAGTACTACACACTGCTTTCTACACCTAAATGCCTGGATCGCAATCATCAAGTGTGAGGGAGATATTTACCAAATGTAGTATGCTTTAAAAATATTTTTTATTTAATTGAATTCTTTAAAAGGGGTGTACAAGCAACACAGATTTTTTAGCATAACTATTGTGACATTATAATCTTATTTATTGTGACATCATAACCTCATCGTAATAATGTGTAATCATAATCTCACGCATATACATAGACCAATGCACTGATTAGAATTTCTGTTCTGCAAAATGCTATCGGAGGGGCTGAATTTGGATATACTAGATTTTCAAAGGCTAACCGCCAGACTTCCATTGCTAAAACATTCAAACCAAACGTCTTTGAGCCTTTCAAAGATTTACCTGGGAAAAACACCATACGAGCCCGTAATGTCAACTAAATGCGGACATACCATTCCACCACTTTAAAGCTCTTTTTTCTCTCGGTTTTTCATGACCATAGACCAAACATCTCCCGTCACGCACACTTGCAGGTTAGCACGTACCTATATGTACTTTTTTTCAATGATTTATCCAATTTTAGAATGAGCCGTTATATTTCTGTATCAATCTTGATGCGTGAGCAGCTACATTTCTGTATGGATCCTCTCATAAATTGCGGATATACACCAAATAGAAGATATTTTAGGCAAATAAGACTCTCTGCCTTCCTTAAAATGTTCCGTTGTAGGATACTAAGCAAGGAGTAGATTTTAAGAAAAAAGTCAGAAATGCTCACATAATGATTAGCAAAAAATACAGAAAAATTATTCGCAAATACAGGATAAAAATATTCGATCATTATTTTGATGATTTTTTAAATGCCAATAAAAAAATCTAAATATGCCATTGCCAATAAGTAAAATATATTTATCTTCAGTCAGGGCATATTGAAAGCACAACTTCAGAAAATAAGTACTACAATAAACACGTCTTCGTCAAGTAGGTAGATACGTATAATTTTTTTTGCAAAAAAATAAAACAAACAGATATGACGTGACTATAGAGTTTTCTACAATGGCATATTTCAGTCACCAAAATATTTGCTATCTTAAAACAATAAAATAAACATATCATTCATTATTTCTGACCCATACCTCTGAGCTTGACTACGTAAATAATCATCTTTAATGTTCAATAAAGTTCATGCCATGCATCAAGATTTGGCATCAATAGATTAGCATGGATTTAAAGGGCTATTTGTCCTTATTAACATTTTATACTGATAAAACCGTGAACATAAGCGTATGAAACGTATAGACCCGTAATCATATCGGTCAATTCTACGTGGCGTCAAATTCTAGAGGCCCCATTGTTCATTGACGATTACGTTAGCAATACATGGATGATATCAATGAAAACACTATTTTGTGAATGTTCATCCGATACTGCGATTATCGAAAATCCGAGAGGAAAATAGTAATAGCGGCATATGGAATTTAAGTAGAGCTGGCCAATTTGAAATGAATGACGGCAGTAAATACTAATATCAATTTCAAAACGATCAAGCATTTTTAAAGCCCAACATATATTCACATTTACGACATATCAAAGCTATGTGAAGTTGAACATGATCCGTCTGACGGTATAAAGAAGCGGTATTCCACTTGCGTTTCGCAGTATCTGATTGTGAATTAAAGGCGGGTTAACACAAGGAAGTTACATTCTAGAAAAGTAACCTTTGAAGTCGCTTGCATGTAACATTTCGATGTACAAGCACGGAACTTCTATGGCAGTAGGGGTCGATAGAGGTAATAATCGACCGCGGTTCGCACTTTCAAGGACTGGCTCCTATTTTTGCTGCAAGTAGCATTTCAACAATGCGATAAAATTGCATCGTATCCGGTGAAGTCCTGGCTGCATTACTGCAAGCGGGGATTAAAAATGCTAAAAGGAATAAATTTGCCGGAGAACTCATTGTTACAAACCTATGTTAATATTTATTTAAGACTGCAAATTTTTTTCATGTTAAAGAGAACACATAGGTAAGACTTGTAACTGCACTGGTGTAATGTGAATAATAATTAATATAGCAACTCTCATACTTGACATTAAATGTAACTAATACAAATCAATAAAATCCATGAGTCCCTGTGGAACTAGAAAAAAAGCTATGCATAAAAGCATTGTTTGCCAAAATTAGACGGCTTTCTAAACCGCCATCTTCATTGTTTACTTCCGGCATTCCTTTCTTTGCAAAAAAAACCGGAAACAAAACGAAACTCTGCAAGAAGCAATGCAAATCAAGACTTCACTCTCGTCACTTCAAGAGAAGTCAACTTCCATGTTTAAGAATAGGAAAAAAGCTGAATTATTCTGCGGCTCTTCCATATTTAGCCATACTCATTAGACAGATAAACCTAACCGGAAGTTATCAAACCCTGAAGTAGATCAGTGGCCAATTTTCAAATTTATAGCAGGTACAGATACTCTCAATAGGTTGACTAGATTAGGTGCTTGTGGTTAAGGTGGTTAGAGTGATTTTTTAATCACAGATTTGCGTGAAACTTTGCTTACGAGTTCTCAATAGCGATATCTATTGATAAAAGCGAAAACATAGCATCATACCAATTTGTTTTTTTAGTAATTCAATGATATCCTAACACGTGGCCTCTTGGCACATTATATGCGTATATTTCGTAATAATTGCATTACATATGAACAGATTTTCTTCTAAACGAGAAATAACATATTCTTTTTATTATAATTGCTGTTAAAAAATATCAAGGTGACACGCCGAGTCCAATATTTGGAAAAAAAAATATTTCAAAACACCTAATTTCGTCTAAATGTCGAGTGCCGCGCCGAAACCTCAAGTCGTAACATGCTTTAATTAAGAAAAATATGTAAAATATAATTCTTGCATCATTTCCATTACTGCCCATATGGTGAGTTCCAACGAATAAACAGATGCGCATAAGTGATATGTGGTCGAAGAATTTTTTTTACACACTTAAAAAAATATTAAAATGTCCCACGATTACCGCTCCAGCCACCTTAATAAATTCTCATTTATAACAATAACACATCACATCGCAAGATTTGGTTTCTCGCAGAAATCAGATTGCCTTATTAATAAATATTAGTATTGTAACTTGTATTCTGCATGCGTGCTTTTCACTCCCACGCCAATTCTAATCTGTTACCTAGTACTAACAGCACACCGTGCATGTTTTCTACTCAAGTCTCGAGTCTCTGTCCATTTGTGTAGTTGCAAAAAAACATATATTAACGGTCCCTCTCCATTGTGATAATATTTGTAGTGCAGTGCATGCTTGTGAGGTAATGCATGTTGGTGAATACTCACCCCCTGCCACACACCCCTGAGGTGGCTTGCAGGGTATTTTGTAGATGTAGATGTAATCTTGCATTGCCCTCCTGCCCGCTTTTTGGTTCGCACTGAGTTGTCAGGGAGACGGTACGGGCATCGGCCTTGTGGTGAATCGAATGTTGAATACTTGATGCCGAAACATCCCTTGACACACTCCAAAGAGTTGGCTTGCACCTCTTCCTTGCCGTGCTTCGTAGATGTAGATGTCGTCTTAAAAACAATCCGTAAAAAGTGGATAGCTTTTTCACGCATTTCGTCTAAATCCTCAACATATCATAAAATCCAACTCCTGCTAGGGAGGCATGTATCCGATTTTTGTTTCTATTACTTCAACATCCATACCAAACGAGTAAAAAAAGAATAAAAGGCAGCTCTCGTAGTCAACGGAAATATTGATCCTAAAGAGATCGTGCAGTATTAACATAATACCTTTTGCCTGTAATGTCGACCCCTTGCACTGCTTCTCGTTTCAATAACAACACAAATATACAGGACGGTTACATAAGAGAGAAAGGATACGATCAGCAGCATGCGTGCTTTATCTAATAGTTTTTCTCATCCTATATTGGGACTCGCGGTCATCATCATTTCGTAAGTCCTCTTCTATAACTCTCTTCCCATCTAAATCACTTTTCAATCCGTCTCAATTTTTATTTCCTAATATTACTCGCCAGTGCTCCATGTTAAACACCCCGTCATCTGCAACTGACACAAACTTAGCCATTCAATCGCAAAGGCATCTCGGGCTATAACAAATCTATTGGTATATAAAAAGTCCCTTAAAATTGAAAAATAAAAAAGCCCCCTAATTTCCCTACTCTGACCAGGTACCTCTCCGTTTCTAAAGTACTACTTGCCAAAGTATGATCTATTCCTGGCTCACTAAAATGGATCATAAGAATCATTTACATAAGTAGAAAGCAAAAAAAAGAGTAATTTACGTTTTTCGATTTTCTTTGCTTTCTTCTGAACAAAGACAGATTAAGAGCGATTTGAAATACCATTGTACGAACATGCAAAATTAGATGAAAGGGAATACGCCTAGCCTCATACTAACAAAGAGCAAAATACCCCTGAAAAACAGAATTCAAGCGTATCTCATTATTACATTAAGGAAAACATATATGTCGAGATTTGTCGGATATATAAGAATCAGATGCTTCGGTACACAGTTCTAGTCATGCTCATCAGGTCGAGGATCGGCCTGAAGATAATGAATAGAAAATCGGAGGAAGTTTTTTTTCTATTGAATCCAACTCAGGTGGTGAAAAACTGGAATAAATTGAGGAATCTACAACGCAGCTCCGCGTGAGCCTTCTAAGCAACGTTGAATAGTTCAATTTTACATAAAAGGTAAACGATATTGGAAATATGTGGAATGCTTGTCACTGAGAAATATTTCAATAGAAATCATGGAATAAACTTCATCGCTCAGCCATTCCATTGGTTCAAGGTGTGACTTATGAATGTTAAATTTTCACATCAAATACTTCAACTAAAATATACTGGAGTACACCTTTAGTTAGTCAAAAAAGAAGGAAATTTACAATTTAAATTGCAATATAAAAAAATTAACTAGCACCGTTGTAATTGGAATAAAAGTGTGTCCGGGTGTGACTCTCACAAATGACACTCAATAACATAGACTACTTTAACCTGCAAACTCTGTCAATAGCTTTAATATTACATATTGATATTAATATCAGTAAGATGAGAGTAATTTTTCTTTAGTTTTAACTAATGGAGAAGTATCAAAAAGCATTATTTTGCTAGTTATAAATGTTTTAATAAGTTCCGGGTGTGACATGGTAAATTTCTGGGTGTGACCTAATTACTCTTTCTGCACTCCATTATGAGTAAAATTCAATTTTTCTTTCAAATTTTTATAATGGCTCAGTATATTTGATTAATTAAGCTCCATTCAACCTGGCTAAGTCGACATTTTATATTGTAGAACAAAACACTTTTTTATTTTTTCCATATTTGGGCTCACTTGAAATAGAATGGCTAATGCAGTATCTCTCGAAAACAAATACAATTTGACATTCCGATGTGTGCAACCATATGTTTATTACAGACCGTATGCGCCAGTTAATAGCCAAAACATCGCTTAAAAGTTTTTTCATCTCATTGGAAAAAGATGCACTTCGCATTTTTGCATCAGGCTTCACTTTCATATTCTTACGGGCGAAAAAAATTAGTTAACGTTGACGGAGTAAGGATGATGAAATAACCCGCAGTATCTACTTATTCTTTATGGTATGGCATCAAGGAGCTCATTTTCGTCATAATTAGGAGACAAATTGCGTCATCCTAAAATTAGACATTAATTTTATCGACATAATGAATTCCGTTGCGAGTTAGGGAATCGGAAGTAACGATATTGCTCAAAGAAAATAGTATCGAATTAGGGTACAAATGACTAATCAAGGGCATGAGCTCTTTTTCTCAATTCCGGCTGTCATTAATACGTATTGTCGTTAACGACAACTCTTGATTAATAAATTGACCGTCATACACCGTTTGTTCCCAATATATTACAAGAATAAAGACAATAGTTCGCGTGGACGAGGTGGCACTGAAAAAAAAAGTTTAGGTTCTGGAAAAGAGTATTCCAATAGCTCAACAAAAGCACCATCATTTGAAGATAACAACCGGATGCATCCCTAATATGGATGTATAGTAGTTGCTGCGTAGCATCGCCCTTAGTTTTCAAAAGACACATTGATCTCAAAGGTGACGTATCCTTGTTTTCATGATGAAATATTGTTCAACTTCTAGAGACACAAGTGCTTTTGAAAGTCGTCCAAGGGTTCATAAAGCATTTATGCGCGCATGTGTCTCGCTTGGTCCACCCTAATACGTTCTTGTGCTTCCATAAACACGAATGGAAACCCTCTTTCTCCACATGATTCCATTCATGCTCAACGGAGCGCACGACTCGACAACAATGGGCGATGATCAGGCGTCCACTGGATTAAAATCGCTCGACGATTAGAAACGAAATTTCAAACAAAGTTTCGCGTTTTTTTACAATTCATTCCCTAACCTTCCAAATAATAAGTTAATGCGAATTATTATCACCCACTGTTAATAGGGTAAGCTTATATAAAAATAATTCACATCATGATCATTTAAACGTAGAACCTTCACGTGCAACTGGATTCACAAAGAGGTTTTCCCACTTTTTGATTGAGTCCACTCATATAAAAAATAATTTGCTCCATTAATCATTTAAACAAAGTATCTCAACATGGATTTCGATTCAAAAAAGAGTTCCACATGAAATGTTCTATGGTGGAAGGCATTCCGTTAGAAGATAGCAGCAGAAAATTCAGAAATCGTGACCATGCTTCTGCTACCACCACTTTAATCGAATTAATTAATACAAGTACTACACTATGATGTTCGGCTATCAGCGAAAAAAATTATCAGAGAGTGAGAAATATCGATCGAACGATAGTAATTACAAAACTTAGAGCATGAGCAAAGATTTGGCAATGTTAGAGTACCTAATTTGGCAGGAGCGATGAAACAGCACTTCAAAATAAGTATATATTCATTGCATAGAACCATCAGAGATGAGAGCAATGATTATTTTGCAAGATTTTGCAATGAATACTGAAAGCAATCTTTCAACTGTAAGTACGCCAGGTAGGATGCCAATGCGCGGAAATCAATCGTTAAAAAAGTAGTCTATATCGGGATACAACCCAGATCTCCTGTACCATTGGCCCATTACAAAACCATTGTAAAAAGGAATAATGCCAAAAGTATCAAACTTTTTAAGATTAATTTCCTACTTTGCTACTTTGAGTATAAAATCTCTCAAATCTCTTTCCTCCTTCATACCATTTTCTCGAGTCAAAAACCAGTCGTTTGTAGGAAATAAATGTTGACTTTAAGTTCAATTTCAATTATTGATTAATGTAAAAAAAAGAAAGAAAAATTTTTAAAAAATATTCAACATTATGAGTAAAATAAGTAGTATGGGTTCAATGTATCTCCTCTTTCAATATTAGTTCTTGAGATATTAAGGATAGAGTAAACATAAAAATTCTCAAAAATTCGAGTGCGCCATCTAGGAAAGATGGCTTCCGCAATAAAACGAGGACTAACATTCTTCAAATCATTGCATTCAATTGCAAACACATGTTCGTACAAACAATTATTTTTTCAAAAATGGTCTGCAATCGTCATTGGATCATTTGACACTGAATGACCCGGAGGTCATTTTCCAATTGTGATTTCTTCAACCGCACATTAATTTGAAGGATACTCTGGGGTTTCAGCCTCTCAGCATTGTAGTTTCCTTTACTGTCAAGTACTCAGTTTTTTATTGCTATATCAGTTGAAGAATGAACGTGATGGTAGGCGAAGCTACTTTGTGAAATTGTGGAAAACCGAAGAATGAATCTTTCATGTCTTTTAATCTAAGAGTTGTCTCCATGCTTACAGTATCGACTTCTTGTAGGTGTGAGTAATTTCAACCGTAAATTGTAGAACAATTTTAGCAACAGTTCCTATCAACGTGCAGATGACAAGAATGCTAATGAAGGAAAAGTTTATTCCGTAGATTTCGTTGTGCTCTCCTTTGAAGTTAGTTAAGATTCTCAATCACTTTTACGATTTGCAAAAAAAAAGGTCATTTTGGATGGAAATATATTCTGGAAGTTAGACAATTATTCCAGATTTTCATACTTTTTCTCCCCTTTTCACATAAATTAACAATTGCAGACTGGCCACCCCTACCACCGCCCGCCAGCGGCTTCTGCCTACGTTGCGCACGCCTAGGGCCGGCACTGAGCACCAGGGTAAAATTAGGAGAAAACCACCCAGTTTCGCGGTGATGAAACAAAATTTTTGTCCCATCTGGAGGAGGAATCAATCATTCTCACAGTCCGGTTAGTTCCGCCTTCGGGGACATCCCTTACACCAAACCCTGTAACTTTATCATCATCTCCTATGCCCCTGCCATTTCTACACCTCCATCCACCAGTTTCTCACTCTCCCCACACTCTAGAGCAAAGGAGATGGAGAAAAAAAATCCTTTCGCAACCCTTTCCCTTCTCCCGTAAACTCTCCCCCAAACCCCCTTTCTCTACCCCGCTCACACCCTCATGTTCCCGCCCCCATACACACCCCTTCTCTTCAGCTCTCTCCACTTCAGTCCTTTCCAACCCCTCTTGCCCATTGTTCGCGCCCTATTGGCCGTAACGAAGAGCCATTCTGCTCAGCCCCCCCCTCCCCCCACCGGCCTGTTTCCAACGCGTCCTTTTTCAGCGGAGGCCTGCCTGCGTCCCTTCCATACGTAATACGAGGTCCGACCCAACCATCCTCACCCCTCTTTTCCTCTTCCCACTAGGTTCCCGCCCCTGACCGCTAGCCTCGTACCATCTTGTTCCCTTCCCAGCTTCTCCCTCCTTTCTGCTTCCCTCTCTTCCTATATCTCTCTCCTCCTCCTCCCCACTCTTTCCACACCCTTTCCTCCCCTTCAGCCACAACTCTACTCTCTTCACGCCCACGTTGATGTCTGGCAGCCCCTTCAGGACCACGTATGTTGCGCTTAAGGTGGTAGGGGCTATTTTGTCTATGCAGAGATTAGCGTGAGACTTTGCACGCATTTTCATATTAATGATATATACATAGGTAAAAGTGAAAAAAATTGCATTTCACCGATTGATTTTCTCGGCAATTCAATTAATTAAATCATATATCAAGTTGTCACACCAAGTAAAAGATTCGAAAAACATATTTTTGTACAATTTCACCTAACTTTCGAATAGGGAATTGAAAACTAACAATAGCTCAAGTCGTAAGATGTTTTAGTGAAGGAAAAAATGTCAAATATAATTCTTGCATCATTTATATTTGGTACTGCATGTAAGGTGAGTTCCACCGTATAACCACATATGCTTAAATTAAATGAGGTACCTACTAATATATTTTCGACTTATTTGAAAAATTAATAAAATATGCACTCACTGACCCGCGATCGCAGCTTCAGCCACCTTAAGGTTTTATTTCCCCCCTGAGCAATGTCTTTACGCATAGTTTTTCGTTGATAATTACATTGAAGAACGTAAAATAATGCGCCTGTTGACTACCGCCGTAGAGTGGGGCGGGTTCGAACGCGTGGGGCGAGTTCGAACGAATACGACCGCTGGGATTTACATTGTAATAACTTCTCAATTTCTTATTGTGCTACAATTTAATCTCGCGCCAGGCCTGAAAAATGATACAATGTATTGTATTCGCTATAAATACGATGTGTTCGTGCCTTTTTGCCGGAGTTCTGGTGGTCTGTTTGCGACGCGGCAGTTGTACGAAGGATTTTATCGCCGGAAAGAAACTACTGTGATATTGGGTAAGTGAATGTGAATAGATTAGGAGTTCATTCCATCAACAGATCTATTTATTATTATTAATTTTGGAAAATATCATTGATGTGTGGCGATTATGTCAGTCAATATAACGCATAATGTAATTTTGTGTAGTTCCGCCGGGCGAGATCGACATGGCGCGAAATTACGTGAGAGTCACCGGAGGCCGGCGCTCGCGCAAGTACGACGCAGATCGTCTGGAAAAAGCTGTTGAGGCAGTCAAGAGTGGAAGGATGACTCTTCGGGCTGCATGTAAGGAGTTTGCCGTGCCATTGACCACTGTCTTCGACAAATTGAAAAACAAACACCCAAGAAAATCTGGGGGGCAATCTGTGCTGTCCGTGAAAGAAGAAGACCAACTGGCGAAAGGGATTCTTAGATGTGCCGAATGGGGGATTCCCTTGCAAGCAGTTGACCTCCAGTTGGTTGTTCAGGAGTTTTTAAATAGAACTGGCCGACGGGAAAAGAGGTTCAAAGACAATTGTCCAGGATTGAATGGGTGTGTGGTTTTATGTCGAGACGAACGGAGCTTACTGTGCGTTTTGGCGAGAACATTAAAAGAGCACGGGCGGCAGTGACGAGGAAGGTGCTCAAGGACTATTTTAATAACTTGGAGATTGTTTTGAATGGCATTCCTCCTGATAATATTATTAATTATGATGAGACTAACTTTTGCGACGATCCCGGTAAGTCTAGGGTTATTGTAAAGAGGGGGGTCAAACACCCGTTAGTCGTAAAGGACACAAGTAAAACAAGTGTCTCTGTGATGATTGCTGCATCGGTAAGTGGCGACTTGCTTCCACCGTACACTGTGTATAAAGCAGTGCATTTGTACCCTACTTGGGTGGAAGGTGGCATTGAAGGTTCAAGATACAATAGGAATGTAAGTGGATGGTTTTATATGACAGCATTTGAAGACTGGTTCAGGCATTGTGCAGACCTGATGATGACGCCCTAAGGAGCGTTGAAACACGTGTTGTGTAATTCACATTAAATTTAAGTGGACAGTACAATTACTGTAGTTTTTATTTATGGTTCATGACGATTTGTGTGCCTTTTTTAAAAAAAAGCAGGGGCCAAAACTTATGATTGGAGATAACCTTTCAAGTCACCTCTCCATTGAAGTGATTGAAATTTGCGACAAAATGGGCATTAGCTTTGTAATGTTGCCTCATAATGCGACTCATTTATGCCAACCTCTTGACGTTGCTTTTTTTAGACCACTCAAGATCGCTTGGCGGAAAAAACTAAATGAATGGAAGCGAAAACATTTCGGAGTTCTTCCCAAAAGTGAGTTCCCTAGGTTGCTAAAATCTACGTTCGAGTCGTTAGGAGCGTCTTTGTCGCACAACATCCACGCTAGATTTAAAGCTGCTGGAATTTTTCCTTTTGACGAAAATAAAGTGATCAGTAAAGTCCCTAATTTAAACTCTGAGGGAAATACTGATGAAGCCGCAAATGACTACGCATGGTCGGATGCATTTTTGAAGTTTCTTCAGACATCCCACGTCGACGCACCTGCGGGGAAAAAATCTCGGGGGAAAAAATTGTTGTCGAGCCAGGGAAGAGTGTGAGTCCTTGTTGTATAAATAATTCATTTGTCAAGGAATTTGACGGTGTTGCGACGGAAGAAAGTTCTCAAAACGATGACGAGGCCAACGTTCTTCCGTCATCCTATAGAAGTGGCGACGAAAGTAATTTTGAACTTCCCGGGCATTCCTTGTCTGTAAATTCTTATTTGCTGATAAAGTTTCAAACCAGCAAACTTAATACCAATAGTCTCATACCAATAAGCGTGATAGACTTTTCACTGGAAAATTAATGAAAGTTTGCTCCAAGAATAAATTACGTGTCCAGTGCCTTCGAAAGAAAGTTTCCATGAAAGAGACTTTTTTTACTTTTCCTGATGTTGTGGACGAGTGCTTAGTGCTTCGCACGCAAATTATCCGTCAGCTTGACCAACCCAAGGACTTACGACGGGGCCGCTTAGTTTTCAGGGATTTAGAAAACATAAAAGAAATTGATTAGTTTTATAATTTATCCTGTTTTACTTATGCTTGTGTTTGAAAAATGTGAGCTCTTAAATTTTATTATATTTCATCACTTGGAATCAAGAAGTTTTTCGTTTATTGAGTGTGATTACTGGTCCATTATGTTTTGTACAAGCTGCTATAAATAGAAATCTTTTCTCCATCACTGTGTAGTTCTTTATTATATTCAAAGTAACACCTTCCCAAACATTTAATTCCATCATGATAAAGAAAATTTACTGAATGGTTGTATAAATTTCTCCGTTGGGAATTCAAAATACTTTTCGCGTCAAGGTGATAGTTTTCCTGTTGACAAATACGTAATTGAAATCTCAAACCTCACTACCAGCGAAATAATTAACAAATATGTTATTTATTGTTGACGGTATAACCTAATAAATCGAATTCATGATTCAGAACTCTTCTCCAGAGCGACTTCAGTTGCGGAGTATCAAAAATGAAATGCGTGTTCGAACTCGCCCCGCCGGGCGGGGCGAGTTCGAACGTTAAAAGTTAGTGATTTGTAGATAAACAACTTATTCTACGTGTTTTTCTTTCTACTTACAATATGAAATAGAGTAATGAGGTTGTTGATTTCGAACAACAGATATATAGATTGAACTACTGACGAGTATTTGATGATTATACAACAAAATGCGTTCGAACTCACCCACTCTACGGTACCTGCGCCAATATTCCGGTGAATAATGTGGATTTCGCCTGAGATATATGTCTATAAATGGCATACTGCGGACTTCTTTGAAGCTATAACGATTAAGTGTTTATTGTAATACACGTATTACAACTTTCACCATTTGGTACAATTTGAAAGACAAAACCTGCGAAGTCTCCAAAATATTTGCACGCATCGGAATACTGGTAGGTAATAAAAAAAGGGATTTAAGACTCTCGAGAAACTGGAGTCACATTGCAATCAGCCTCTCCTTTAGAAGAAACGGCTACTAATTTATCTAGGATAGAATAAATATGTTTCGCCGTGCAAAATGACCATTTCCTTCAAAGCACGCAATAAGAATAACTCTAACCCTAATAATTCCGAAATAACAATTTTTATGAACAAGCTAAGCCTTGGAAAAACAGTACACTGACATCATTCCTCATTCCTTTTTATTCTCCCTTCACGTTCGCTTATGTTGATGTTTAGGTCCCTCACGAGTGTCAGTCCTTTGCACTGGAGGATTTATTTACCATAAAAAAAATTTTAATTAATATATTTTATTGAATGAAATAATTGGTAATAAAATCAATAGCATAAAAAATTACTTCACCGTATTCATCTTTCTTTTAAGGCCTGTTATCACTCCTTATATTTGGGTTCAAACACTTTTGCGACCTCATTCAATGATTTAGAACGGGTTATTTTATTGAGGTGTCTTAATACATTCCCGCGAGTTGTTGCGTTAACGAGATGAACTTTTGAAGGGACATGCATTCACTCATGAATCCGCACGGATACACGCATCGAGTAAACAGGCCTTTGAACCAGGTCTAAGGAAGTTAATTGATAGACTCAGGGATTTCTTTGTGGTACTTGCGTATCGATGCCCATCAAGATACATAAGAAACACAATGAGCAATTCCTCTATTTCTCTCCGTCTTAAACCCTTTACCTGGTCTTCCACAGCATCTACTTCCCTTCTCTTACAATACTATCACTTCACGTACGCCCACACTGATGCCTGGTGATTCCCCAAGAGTGCCAGTCTGATGCTCCATAAGCTTCATTTCTCATGTAACAATGTTAGGACGCATAGGTTTTCGCGAAGGAAATGAAATTCCATAAAACAATTGACTTAAAACACCTTGTGTCAATAGTTTGGTCAAAAAGGTTAGCTTCCTCGGATACATGAGTCATGCTATGAGCCCTAAGCGCGGGTGGACTTAGGACTGGGGCAAAAGCACGGCCTGCTTAAAGAACCTCGACCGCTTACTGCTTACAGCGCGAAATATTATTGGCTCGCGTAACTCTGTAATTCCAAATCGTGTCCACCAGGAGCACAATCTTTGCCTATACTCTCACAAAAATGTTTAGCTACGGATAAAATAACTCGCTACCTCGCCACGAACATTCTTCTGTTTTGTCATTTCCATTCACACCACCTGGCTTGTTTTCTTAAGTCTCATGCATTCAGGGGAAGTTTGCAATAACAGAATTAGATATAACCCTCCAGCAGTTTAACCTGTGGTTAAACCTGTTGGACGTGTATCTTCTCTCGGCGCTTTCCGTGATTTCCGCGGGCTAGTGGCTTTCAACGTAGGTACTTCTTTCAGGAGCTACCCCAGGGAGTGGCCGTACCTATGGGAGTGGTTCAAAAATTGGATACATGAATTCAGTCATCGAAGGGTCAAATCAATTCATCATACCCGTGCTGTTTCCTATGCCGTGATGTTTGGCGGAGTGCTTTGAACTGGAGAGAAGGTTCTGAATAAGGATTCACGAAATTCTGGGAAATTTTTGTCGTTCTTGGGATCAGTAAGAAGGAAAGACAATCGACTGAATCAAAAATTAATGCGCGAGAACTAGTTAATTATTTCAAAGCATCATTTTAAATAGAATAATGAATGAGGCATTTAACGAATAATTCAATCCCAACACTCATTAAACCTTAAAATTGCGATTTAACTTATCAAGGGAATGTTCCTAACTTTATTGATTATTTAGTCACTCGTAAGGTTTCAACATTCAATCCTATTCCACTGTTTCTTAGCTTTTTAGCCGTTATAGTTCTTATTTACTACGCCAATTCATGAAACTTTGTGTTAGTAAAAAAAATACTGTTTTTACTTTTTTAAGAAAATGATAATAACATTTCTTCGTTTAAAAATACGTTCATTATTTAATTTCAACGAAAAAATTACCTTACGAGTGACTAAATAATCAATAAAGTTAGGAACATTTCGCTTGATAAGTTAAATCGCAATTTTAATGAGTGTTGGGATTGCATTATTCGTTAAATGCCCAATTAATTATTCTATTTAAAATGATGCTTTGAATTAATTAACTAGTTCTCGCACATTAATTTTTGATTCAGCCGATTGTCTTTCCTTCTTACTTATCCCAAGAACGACAAAAATTTCCCAGAATTTCATGAATCCTTATTCAGAACCTTCTCTCCAGTTCAAAGCACTCCGCCAAACATCACGGCATAGGAAACAGCACGGGTATGATGAATTGATTTGACCCTTCGATGACTGAATTCATGTATCCCATTTTTGAACCACTCCCATAGGCACGGCCACTCCCTGGGGTAGCTCCTGAAAGCTCCATCCCATTGATAGCGTATATTGCGAGGGAATAGGGCTGCCCAAATAATTTTAACACGATTTCACAGGATGTGCAGTGACCACAGAGACAGTCCACACTCTAGGGAAGCACGTTTATTATATTGTAATCGATTAATCGGACGATGGCGATCAATATGTATCGATTAATTGGGTTAAAATAACCAATAACCGATTGTTCGATAAATCGGCCGATTAATTTCTTTAAAATATAAAACTTACTCTTGGTCATGTCCCGTGCACAATAATTATTCTTTTAATTTGCCATTGCTTAAATTCAAAGGTTTCAGGCTGTACTTAGTGGCATTTTTAGCATTAAAAAAATAATATTATTTGTAACTCCGCCCGATAGTTTATTTGGTTATTTGCGATTTCAACGCTACAGTGTCATTTTCAAGAAAACATTTTTCAACTTCGCATGTACGCCCTCATAACTAGTCAGCATTTTTCAAATTCTCATCAGTCATATACATATACATTGTAACGAAATAGATTTCATAAAGTGTGTTTTGTGGTGTGAATGGGAGGTGACGACGGTTCGAATGTTTGAATGGTGCGCCATAGTGTGGACGTAATTCGCTATGCCACGGATGAGTGTAAGTGCAGGATTTTCGTGTGTGTTTTGTATGGAAAAAATGGATGAAATGGGATGTGCGTGAAGCATGGAGGCCAGTCGTTTTGGGCTAGTGGCAGTGAGAGTCACAATCAGAGAGTCGACCGAGGGACAGTAGGACAAAGAGAGTGGCCGTGAGAGAGAATAATTCAATAAACGTATCCCCCTACATAAATCGAGCAACATAATCATTTACTAAACTTATTTTCGGTTGCGGGAATACATATCAGACAGATAAAAATCCAGTAACTATCCAGTTCTACACATTTTTTTGGAGAGATTAATTTATCGGGTTTTTGTACTTCTGCACCGCAGGGAGGCACGAAAAAAATACTCCGCACCTTATCCAAAAGCCCTTCCAGCGAAAGAGATTGTCCCTCGTGATCACACCTATTCCCAACGATTGAAGCTCCGGTCGACCCTAGAGACTCGGAGGCTGCGCGCTAGGCTTAGATTACTTGAATAATTGAGAATAGATATCTTTCAGAGCGACACGGAGAACATCCTATTAGAACCCCACTATATTTCCAGGTCCGACAGAAACGATAAATTAAGAGAGATATTTTGCCGAACGGATAGGTATGGGAATTCGTTTTTCCCCCGAACAATAAGGGACTTCAATAAATTCTAGGCGTAATTTCATTAGAGCGTGTCCATTTTATATGTAAACGGCTGGTGTCCTAACACCCCCCGCCACACGCCTATTGAGGCGGCTTGCGGGGTAATATGTAGATGTAGATGTGCTATCTGGATGCAATGTCTATCCTATTCATGTGCAGTGATCCACTATAATACGAATGGATGAACAATTTGTTCTAGGAATCGGAGGGAGTGAATTGATCTACTTGTGGCTCATTCTCACATTAGAGTGCTGGTAATTTCGTTGAAGGGTGTGCAAAGAAAGACGTGATCCCCCAACGCACACGAAAGGTTACGCAAAGAAAGACGTGATCCCCTAATGCACAGGAAAAGGTTGCGAAGAACGGGAGAAGTGATCTCAGCTCGATAATTTATCCGAGGCCAAGGAATACAACAACTGATTTCAACTAACCCATAGCAGTGAGTCTTCACCCTTAATACACAATGAATTTCGTGTCTGCGATATAAATGTGACAGTGGGTCAGTTACATGAAATTTGAAAAATATCGAAATCTTTGTTATGCCACTAATTTTCATCAGCGAAATTTGAAAAAAATTACTAAAATCTTGAAAAATTGGTAGGTATAACATTAACAATTTGTAGTAAAATATATAAAATAGAATAGACGTTTTCGTTTGGCTTTGAGCCCGCGTTACGTAGAATCACCCAAAACCGTCACTAGCGTCGTTTACGCACCTTACCGTACTTTGGAAAGTGTGGTTTAACTTACTATCTGTAAAAAAACGAGATACCCGGGCTTGAGTGGTCTATCTTCTAAACTAGGGAACAATGTAATGCAGTAAAATTCCCTTGAAATCATTAAAAACAAATTTGTTATCTTAACTGTAATTGACTAAATTTTATTTGCCATCACAGGAAGCACACTAACTCGTGCCTACATCAACATTTCAAGCACACTATACTGCGAGTACCTTCCATAGACCAATAAATAACACATATTGTGAAGCGTAGTTCATAATTAAAATAGCATGACAAGAAACTCGTGCCGAGATTTCAAAAGAAGTTTAACATGCCCGGGTAGTCTCTCCGATGTTGTATTTTATGATAAAATATGTATTTTATGGCATAATTATGTGTACGTTGACATCTGGAAAGTTTTGAGTCGTACATCAAGGATATCCTGCGTAGGTAATTGCTGGGAAAGATGGCCGATAGTCTCGGTAGTTTATAAGAGGAGTCCGTTTAACCTGGTATTGCACTGTTTTAACCTCGTCCAAAACAGTGCAATACCAATTGCATAGGAAAGATAGCAACAGTTAACAAATAAATAACAAACAATAAATGACAAAAGTAACTTTGAATTATGAAAAAATAGAACCTAAACAGACAAAGAATGATTTACGAGAACAGAATTAGGAGGGAGTGCGACATAAATACGGGGTGAATGGAAAATAAAGAATTTAAGTACACTTTCAATTGTAGAATTACCGACATGTAGAAGGGAGCCTTAAGTTAAAAGACTATTTGGAGACAGAGAGACGTGGGCTGGTGCAATGAAAAAGCTCATTCAATCGTGTCGTTCATGAAGGAATCCGTAGAGTGAAAAGAGAAATTAATAAATATGATATATAGTTTCCATTGACTATAACCGTGAAAAACTTGCTATCGAGAAGGTCACGTTGATCTTTAGAGCAGGGTTTACCGACCAGGGGTGCAATATACCATTCCAGGGGGTGCGAGATAACATTTCAATTTTTTTATTCCAAGGGAACCTTTTTGTAGGGTTTAAGCAACTTTTAACATGTTTTAATACTTTTTCTTTTACACATATTTCATTTTTGTTTATTTTTTTATAAAAAATTGATTTTGGTCACCTTCACTTTTATTCTTAAATAAAGTATTTCTTAAAGGCGTACAAAGGCGTGCGAGAGCACATAACATTTTTTAAGGAATATGCGGCATAAACAAGATTGGGAACCACTGATTATGAGGACTGAAGAGTTTATTTTATCGAAGAAGTATTCTTAACGGAAGGCGCCTAAGGGTCCATGATTTGAATTCCCATACGACGGACGTAGTACCTACCACACTTTCAGGGCTCTCCTTATCGCACCCAAATATGAACCGGGATTTCACAGAAAAATCTCCGCCTCCACTGGAACTCGAACTAGGGATCTCGGGATGGGAAGCCGATACCTATTCTAGCCACAAAAAGCTCAAGCCCCCCCCCTCAACAGTCAGGGGCCAAAGTCTTTTGCATAATGTATTTAAACATCGAGATCCACGTAAATGATTCAGAAGGTTCGGCACACAATAGAGACTTTTTTGATGAAACCAAAACCGGACTACAAAACGGGAAGTTTCTTTAATTGAGAGGAGGTAGGGTCCAAGCTGAAGGATAAAATAGGATGCATACACAAAAAATCGACCGCTTCCATGGACAAGATATAGGGTGAGAGCAATGTAGTTGAATATCCTGGGCTCCCACCCTTCCCCAATACCCCTGGATAGTCACTCTGACCATTTTCTCCATCCCTGAGACCACTCCCCTTCACAACCGCCGCAGTTGCGGCCTATTCATCAGTTGTCATTGAAGTGTACTGAAGAGATAATCGCGGGTGCGTAAATGCGGAATCGGTAATAACAGCAGCTGCGATGCAAGGTGAGGAAGTAAGGTGCAAGGGGATAGCATGTGGGTGCAGGCGGATAAATAGGGGAAGAAGGTTGAAAATATAAGCGCGTAACATGAGAGGAAGAGGCAGATAAAATGAACGGTTATGGCATGTTCTCTCTGAATGAATCACTATCAATTAAAACCTCAGTGAGCTGTCAAAACTAAATTAACTTCTCGAGAAATTGTGACAGAGTTAAACGGAATCGAAAAGGAAGATGGATAATAAGAACAAATATAATTAAGTCTTCACTGGTGTTCCACCAGGCCAGGTAATGGCTGCTATTGTTTCGATAGCTGACTCCGCCATCGTCATCAGGCAGCCAATTACCTGACCTGAACTTCTGAATTGCTCGTGAAGACTTCTAGCAAATAAATCGGCGGTAAAAAAACTAAATCTTTCATAATAACTCCGTCTTTGCTTGAGCGAATTTAGGAATGTTCAGTTCTTTCTTACAATTAACTCATTTCAAAGTACACAAATATCGAGGCCCAGGAAGATGAAAAGCCCACCAAGGCGGCACTAGAAACCGCGTCCTCGGCTTTAGCAGACGAGTAATTCACCCCACCTCCACGAAGGCCGGGATGAGGTAAGAGGTGGGCTTAGAAACTTTATTAATGAGTAGAGTCAGTTATTTCTGAACTTCAACTTTAACCACAACTGAACAACAACACTTCCAGTCAGTGACGTAGCCAGGATTTTGGTTCTGGGGGGGGGGCTGCTTAATCTGAAGCCTGGGGGGGGGGGGGGGGGGGTCCTCTCTTGGTACAATTTTATTCGCTATCAGATTATTTATGACTAAATTTTTAAAAGCAAACAGCTTAATTTTTTTCTATTCCCCCCTTAAACCCTTGTAATTTTCAGCCAATGTATTACATGATAAAACTAAACTAATAATATGATTTGAAATTTCGGGGGGGGCGCCCCCCCAGCCCCTCCAGGCTACGTGCCTGCTTCAAATGAATGGCTATTTACAGTTCCATAAATAAATTGAGTTTAAGTGATAAATTATCATTGCCTGAAACGGGGTGCAAAGTGAGGACGGATAAGAGCAGGACGATAAGAGACTAATCATGACTAGAGTTAGTCACTGCTGAACGAAACATTTTTCATGAACGACGCACTACAATGTCTGATACCAAATACCTTTCGATCGATCGGCATATAGAGTAATGGAGTCCAATATTGTCATATTTGTACGGCACACGACGGAAGGACACTAATGTCAGGGGGTGTCTAGGTGGGAAAGCTGACCATAAAACTGCCTTTTCGCTTGAAGCGCACCTAAACTGCATGTAACATCAAGGAGTCAGGGCATAGTTGAGAGATACTAGAGGTAGGTCTTCAAAGAGGTAACCTTCGGATTTCATAGCGTTTATATCACTTCTTAGTGTGCAGCAAAAAATCAATAAAAAAGGGAAGGAAATAATATGTCTATTTACTCATTCGATCAGCAAAGTCCAAAGGTATACTGAAAGTTTTGAACATTGAAAAATCTCCGTAACTACTATAGAATTAAATTTCATTATTGAAACTAGAATTGAAAGACAACCCATTGATTGCATCCGAAGCCATATTATTTAAATAAGGATTCTTTCAAAGTTTACACAATGAAAGTAATTATGAGACAGTTACATACGAGACCAGTGAGGTACTAGAAATATGCATTTGTTACAATCTAATGGTGACTTATTTCAGACATACAGGTTTCATGTTAATACCTAAATAGCAAATAAGAGTAGGTGTATTTTTAATAAATCATTCATACGTGGGTTTCGGGGTGAAAATTAATTGAAATGAATTGAATTACAGTCAATGGTTCAATAATTGGCTCATTTTGCATCAATCCCGCTCGTTATTTTAAATGTTATTTTTACCTATGTGATTTAATTTTCAACACAACGGAAACCATCCTATGAGCCCATCATTTGTATATTTGGCCTAACATAAATCTTCACGAAAATCATGTCCTCATTTTATACCCTTTGAAATTACGGAATGGATCCAACTTCACGATTGGCAAAACAGGCCCAAAACACGCGGCAGAATCCGATCAAGTGAGAAAATCACACTACACGTGCTTTTTCATTGCAAAATAATGACCGCAATAGTTCGTCCTCATAAACATCTCGGACGCAGACGACATACCTTTTGTCGATCAGGCGTTCCGACGCAAAAGATGACCCAATATTCTGGCACCCCCCTCACGCGCACACGGAAGAGCAGATGAATATACGTAGGGAGGTACCTATAAAAAAGATAGGAGACGTTTTTAATGCTACCTACTCATCCACCTCCCATTCCCCTTAGAGGACCCTTTATCCTTTTATACATTGAAAGTAGGAGGAAAAGAAGAAGAGCCGCGACATAAAAGGAAAGGAGTCTAAATATTAGTCCGGGCGGAAATGAATTCGCTCCCGGTCTCTCACAAAAGGAGGGGATTGAGAGGGAAGGAGGAGGGGGAGGCAGGCGACGATAAGTTTTGTGCAAAACGGGGGCGAGTCTTTCACTCAGTGACCTCGTAAATCGGATGTATTCCCCTTATCGCCCGAGAGCAAAGAAATGGATGCGCGCGAAAAAGAGGAGGAGGATTATGGGAAGGCATTCAAGGGAAGATGGGGAGGGAGAGTGAGAAAGAGAATAGAGGCGAGAGGGTGTAAGGGCGTGGGGGGGGCTAAAGGTTTACGGAGGGGGTGTGGAAAGATCTGAGGGGCTGAAGGGGAAGGAGGAAGTGAGATGGCTCGCGGGAGTGGGGGAAATAGAGGATGTAGGTATAGTTACGGAATAGCCGGAGGAAAGACGGAATGGAAGAGAAAAAGGGAAATAAGCAACGAAAAAGAAATGGAAAGGAAGAAGCCCAGCTCAGGTCGAAGGGAAAACGAAGATTCATCTTTAAATTCCAGGTCTCAGAAATCAATCATCCTGTGGGTATTTTCAAATCAAATTTAAACCATTTCTGTAATTTCAACATAGTTTCGTTGGAATCTGCTATGAGCGAACAGAAAGTGCTATGCAGCTGATGGAAGAACTAGGTTGGAAGCCGTTAGAGACTCAATAGGCTACATGCAGGGTTAAATTACTTCAAAAATTCAGATCAGGCGAAGTTCAGTACGACACGGAGGATATAATTTTCACCCCGCACTGTATCCTTAGGACTGATTGGAGCGACAACATGAAAGAGATACAATTCCGAACGGATAGGTATAAATATTTCTTCTTTCCAAGCACCATTAGCGGTTATAACAAAAACAGAACGTGACATTAACATAAGACACATCTTCTTTAACATACGATTCAACTCTGTCCTCTCCCCCCTCCTTTTCCCCATTCCCTCCCCTTTCACGGCTGCTGTCCTAACATCCCCTGCCACGCACCTCTACAGCGGCTCATAGGGTCGTATGCAGATTGGGATGAACTTTTTTCGTCGTTCGTCACGGCAGTTAACAAAATCTTGCTTTGGTCGCCCTGCCACGTATTGCGGCAGTTTATAGGATACATTTCCGTGGACAGAGGGTCCATTGCTTTGGGACTTAGCATTGCGAGTGAGGACGGAACGGGAAAAATTGCGTTCCTCTTTTCGGAAGAACGTGGGAGATGTTAAACTCCAAGCGTTGTACTTCGACGGAAGAAAAGACTCTACGTACGTATGCAATAAGTCAAAACGAAAAAGAGAAGTAGAGGAACATGTATCTCTCGTTGAAGAGCCTGGTTCTCATTACTTAGGGCATGTCACTCCCAGAATAAGTCAATCAGTGGGGCTGACGGATGCAGTTATGACATTTCCCACAGAAAAAAGAATATACATCAATGGGCTCCTAGCTATAGGGTGTGATGGAACTACAGAAAATACTGACAGGCATACTGGAGTAAATAGGTGTATTAAAATGGTACTCGCTGTTTCATGTGGAAAATGCCCCTAATGCCTTTCCGCGAGAATTCCAGGAACAATGGTTCATTCCAGATGGACTACAACCGCAACTCGCATTCTTGTACTATATGTTTCAATAATGAACCCTTCAAAATAACTGCAGACGTTAGCCACATTTGTGATGAAAGTATATGTTCCCAAGTGCTTTGCAATAAAATTGAGGCCACTATGCACGGAAGGCCCAAAGCATATCATGAATATGATACATTTCATGAAATATCTGGATCGTGACATAAAATTACGTCTTCACTTAATTATTCAGGGAAACGGTTTTTTTGCCCATTCAGAGAATATTCTACCATTTGGCTGAAACTAGTGAAGAGCTACTTACAATTAGATAAGCACTTGGTGAGCAAACTGTACTCACATCCTACGTTAATAACCCAAATATTTTTTTGATCGTAATAAATCATCAGATCAAAGGTATATAATATGTTGACTGAGAAAATAAAAAGTGTTAAAATTTGTATTAAATTTCTTAATTAAGCCAAGTCATGGACACAGGCTTTGGATAATGTCAAATTGTTTTGATGTTATTAGAGCTTATCTTTGTAGAAAATTTACTCGTTATTTTGTATTTATATTGTGAGGGGCATGTTACAAATATTCATATTAGTATTATTTCAGATGTTAATGGCATTATTTGTTATTGTTAATTTCCTTCACTTTTGTATGTACAACATTGAAGCGTTAGCAATGCATTTAAATTCATAAAGGTTGCCTCAGCACAGGTTGTACCTTTGAGGCAACCCAGCTTTCTTGTTTCATTTGTAAGTAAATTAATGTTGTTTTTGTTTTATGAAAGCAATAAAACTTACTTACTAACTTAGATGCATATTTATTTGTCAAAATTACCGTTAACTTCAAACATTTTCATTTTATAGCTTTTTTTCATGGATTACTTTATGCAAAATGATGACTGAAACATTTTTAAAGGAATGGATTTTTAAAAAGTAGGAAAATTATGGCAATTACGGCTTCCATAATGCAAAATGTGAAGTGATGTCATATGTCACCAGAATTTTTTTTTTGTTTGCGGGTTGCCTATGCTCAAAATTTGTTAACCATTCCCGGGGGATGTAGAACCATAGATTTAGTCAAATTCATTTAAAATTTCAGAAATGTAGTACAGAGAAATAAATTCATCGTTGATATTCACTAACGTGTCGGTTTTTTTAATACTTCAGTCTCCATCGGCATTTGTATCCCATTTGCGCCTGAATTTTTGCCAAATTTTTAAACTTTAAGGCTCGGGTGGCAGTTAATATTATCCGATTTCGAAAAAAAATTTGTTTGCGAGATCCTCATATAATACACAACTTTCCCGCATAGGGAAATTTCGATTCGGAAAGAAAACCTTATTTCGGCCCACCCTACTGTACAGCATCGTTCTGCAATCAAATTATAAAAGTCATCCGAGTTAAATCTCACTAATATTACTAAGAAAATTTGGCTGAAACGATTCGAAGTTTTCCATTTCAGAAGTATATATTTCATTGAAGGAAGATACCGTGACTCTGATTTTTTTTTACATTAATATACCATGTATATCCCAAAAGGGCATAACATTCAGCAAGTGATATTTCTCTTCTCCAGTTCTTGAATTTTATTAGAGTAGTACGGCAAAAATACGGCAAGTAAGACTGCAGTTGGGTTCATACCGGAGAAACAAGTTAAATACGTGACTCGGCATTCCAAACTTCTTTTCAGTCATGTTATTGACCACATATATAATCATTCGAATTTGAAAATTCGTGGTGGTAAGGTCATGAAAAATAAGTTCATACATTGGTCGTGCAATCCTAAGAATGGTTGACTGCAGCCCTTCATTTCTCCTTATCTAATGCTAGTCCCGTTTCTCCCTAGTGGTTCTTCTTTTGTACTTTCCTCTTCATTTAGGTCCATGTATTTATCCCTTGGCCTTCCTCTTGGGACTTTTCTCCCTATTTTACCTTCAATTATATTCCTCACAAACCCATTGTGCCTCAGAGTGTACCTACCCAATCCATCTGGTTTTTATTTTCTGTATAGTGTTTTATATGGTTTTTTTACCCTTCTATATACTTCTTTCTTTGTTATTTTATCCGTCCATTTGACCTTCAGCATCCGCTTACAACACCAGGTTTCGGCTGCTTCTAATCTTCTCTGGCCTGCTTTTACAATGGTCCATGTTTCTGATCCATAGAGTGCTCACAGCTTTTCACAAATATTCTCACACTAAGTTTCCTCGTTTTTTGTGCTATCTTCTTTGGACATAGTAGTTGCTTTTTTATCATAAACGCTTTCTTAGCAATGGCCATTCGATGGTGCTTTCGAGGTAGGTGAAGGAATCCTTTTGCTCTGATTTCTGTCCTCTTAATGTGACTTCTTCATTCAGCTTCCCTCCTCCGCATACTAGGATTTCAGTCTGATTATTTATTGTCATTTTATATTCTTGATGTACTTAGTCCATTGTGTTCAATGATATTTGAAGATCATCACGATTTCCCACTATGACAGCGAAGTCATCTGCGAAGCGGAGCATGTTTATTTATTCACAGTTAACCTTAATTCCGTCCAATACCATTTCTTGTACTTCTCTCATTGCCTCCTCCACGTGTATGTTGAACGGTGCTGGTGAGAGTTGCACTCTTGCCAAGATCATTTGTTGATTTTAGCTTCGATTTTTATTCCGTTCCTCATTCGCATTGCGGCGACTAGCCTCTTGTATAGTTGGTAGATTATTCTTCTGTCGTTCTGAGATTTTACATCCGTTTACATTTAATACATTCTGAGTTTTTCCATCAGCCTTAACATTTTGTTCCACTCAATAGTGTTGAAGGCTTTCTCCAAGTACACAAATGCCATATACAATGGCTAGTTCACATGAATCGTTTTCTCTACCATGTTTCTTCTCCAGATGTTAAACGAATTAGGCTGGGAGCCGCTAGAGACTCGGAGGCTGTGCGCTAGGCTTAGATTGCTTGAACAATTGTGAATAGATATATTTCAGAGAGACACGGAGAACATCATATTAGAACCCCACTATATTTCCAGGTCCGACAGAAACGATAAATTAAGAGAGATATTTTTCCGAACGGATAGGTATGGGAATTCGTTTTTCCCCCGAACAATAAGGGACTTCAATAAATTCTAGGCGTAATTTCATTAGAGCGTTTCCTTTTTATATGTAAACGGCTGGTGTCCTAACACCCCCCGCCTATGGAGACGGCTTGCGGGGTAGTATGTAGATATAGATGAATATCAGGCAGATTCTCCCTTGTTCCTCTGTTATTTCTTTATCTGAATTGATTCTCCGAGAGGTTGTTTTCAATTTTCCTTTTTATTCTTCGGCTTATTATTCGCGTAAGAATCATTCACGAATGTGACACCAGACTCAAGGTTTGGTACTCCTCACATTTCTCATTCATTGTCTTTTTTCGGAATCGCAAGCCATACATTCCTCTGACACTCCTACGATAGTCTCCCGCTTTCGCAGCGCTCTCCGATTATTCCGTATAAGTAGCCCTTAGCTTTAGCTCCAAGCGCCATGATGATTTCTCCGTTGTTGTTGCCTGCTCCAGTCACATTGTTATTCTTCAAATTCTTCACTTCTCTTACGAATTTGCTTCTCTGTGTGTCTGGGCCCTGGTCGTCCTCGTCCACCTCACTGTCGTCTTTCATTAGACGAAATGAGAATTTCGTCAAAAAAGTAGATTTTTAATATATATCGACGAGTCAATTTACTAGTTAATATTCTTCAGACCTACATTTACAATTTAACTTGTCAATGAACGTCAGCTATCACGCATCCAGTAATGTTTAATTTCCAGCAATATAAATTGATGACAATTATTATTTTACATGGCGTACCATTACTTGCGTTAGTAATTTGAAGGTATTTAAAATGTATGATGACACATTTTCAACCACAATATTTCAGTACGTAACGAAATTTAATTTGTAACCACATTTACACTACTACGTAAAGTTAATGGCAATGATACGTCAGAATGAAATATTATTTGTATCGATGTTATGATGTAGGACTTTGTAAGTTACTGGATATTTGATTAGTGCTATGTTGGCACGCACAATTAATTCTTTTTAGCCTTGAAGAGCATTTACAAAAAAATCGAAACGCGCGAAATAATTTTTTTCAGAGATTTTTTTGGCAAAATTCAATAATAATATTCAAAACCTAATTGATCTAAATTTCGCCCGGAGAGAAGCACGCGTCTTTAATATTTCGCCTTCCATTCCTGTTTTTCATCTCCCTTCCCTCAAAAAATACATCCCCTTCCGATATCTCCCATCCCCCATTCACTATCCTCTTCTCTCAGTCCGCACTTTCTCCCCTCGATCGCATTCACGTGGATGGTGTGCGTGTGTGTGTGTGTGTGTGTATATATATATATATATATATATATATATATATATATATATATATATATATATATATATATATATATATATATATATTTAGGCGGAGCGGGGCGGCCATAAAAGGAGCATTAGCGAAGGATTATGGACGGGAGAAGGGGTTTTTTAGGATGGTATGGGGCGGGGGTTGAGGGTTGCAGCCATGGGAATGGAGATATCGAAGGGGGTTGGGGAGAGGGAGAGAAACGAGTAGTTCGGCAGTTATGGGAAAGACAGGGCTACCAACTCCTGAACACGCCGAGAAATCTCGCATGTGCACATGGCCGAAAGTCAAGCATCCCGCAGGGGATAGCTTGAAAGAGTCAATGGGGAACATGCCTTAAATTTAGTTCTCATATTTAAATGGTATACACGATAGCATATTTTCCAACGAATTCTAATTCATTCTACATGCATCAACAGCAATCATTAATAAATTTTTTTAAAAGGGCATGAAATTTTAAAAAAGTCACGAGGTCAAAAACGTCATATCAATTGTCTGACGTCACCGCAAAGTAGCCTTTCTCTCCTCTACATGTATTTCAGCAGGAAGGAATTAATCATACTATTTCTCTGTCTTCCATTACGGAAATAGGAGCAGTTGTTTTATGCTGATTTGGTCAACCAGCTGAACTTCACGCGGAAATAAGTTGTATACCATTTCGTAACGTAAACCGAGGCAGTGATAAACTTCCGTGACGTAAACCGCCGGATGTCTTATGACGTAGGGTTTTGAAGCTACCAAGTGCGCGAAAGATTTAACAAGAAATATTTTCATGAAAGGTCGTTGTTTGTCGACAAAACCTTGGTTCTTTGTATTCGGGAATAGACATTTCGCAAGCAAATTGTTTTAAAATATAATTCATGCTCCCCATTCGACCATACATAGATGGATATTAAATGTATAGTTCTAGGGCAAGTCTATAACTCCAAGTACTATAGGGTGAAAATATTTGCACAGATTTTAACATAAGTTTTTTCCAGATGTGCAATAAAAAATAAATACTTATGAGTAAACATAAAAAAGTAGAAGTATAAATTCCCTTCTGTTCAGTAAAACAGCAAGTAAAGATTCAAAAAACGCCTTACATCCCACAATTGAATGCACACTTTAATAATTTTTTAAGTAAGTTGAAAAATATTCTTGAACCGAATTTCACTTAAGTGCAACTGCTTATGCGTTTGAACTCACCATACAGCAGTAATGTAAATTTTAAAAAGAATTATCTTTTCAATCTTTTTCTCCGTCGCCGTCTTATTTTTATTACACCCCTTAATACTCATTGCGTACTGCACGCTGACTGATGACTGGGCGTTATGCGCGTACCCTACGGATATGTTTTGCTAATTTACCAAACAATAAACATATGAAGTTAATACACTATAACCCAAATTCAATATTAACCAAACTTGGGTAAAACCATACGTTTCCAGCTCGTCACCATCATAATCATAATGTTAGAGTGATTTGTTCATTAGTCCATAATGTAGCAACAAACGTAAATTAAATGTATTTATCAAGCATTCGAAAATTATTTGCGCGCTTCTTGGTGGCTCTCCTGTATAAACATAACAAATTTAATTTAATTAAAAATATATTTTGTTTACTGAGCATCGAACAAAGTGATTCTCCATGTTGATCGTCAATACATCGTCCTGCAACTTGCAAACAATCTACCAGAATACACAGAGGAACATTTGGGAATGAATCATTTGGACGATAATCGAGAGCGGGAAAAAATCTCATACGGAATTCCAGCCAAAACACCGTAGGAATTCATACCTACTAATTGAAGACATTGGAACCAACCCATTTTTTTACTGAAGAGAATTTATTTAGATGTTCCGACGTATGGAAACAAGCACGACAATATTTCGGACACCGGAAATACAACGGCCATACGAGTAGGAAGAAAATATACATCATCGCGGCGGAGGAGGCGTTGAAAAGGGGATGAAGGAATCGGAGAGAAAGGAAGAAAGGAGAGGGACAGATAGCTCAACCCTGAGGTAAGTGGGATGTGCAGGGTCTCTCGCACGGGACATAGGAGGAGAGGGTGAAGGTGTGTGGTAGCAAGGGAGCAGGGACGAGAGATGAGAGGTGGGGAGCGTGGCAATTTGTGTATTTGGATGAGATCATTGTGCGACACAAAAGGTTTTGGAAAAATTCGATTATGGGATTCACTTGAGAGAGAGAGGGACCGAGAAGGGCCATCTTTTGTCCGCCCTCCGCGGAAGATAAGGGATCCAGCGCATGCGCGGGGACGTCTGTTCTCTCTATCCCTCTCCCTCACGCCCCTACTTCTTCATCACCCCTCTTTCCGTCCCCTGTATATACCCTCTTCCCACTCGGAAATCTTCGCCTTTTTCCTCCCCTCCCCTACTTCACTATGCACACCTTCCCCTATTATTCTCCCCCTCTTCTCTCCCTCCTCCGTGTTTTTCCCCTCAATACCCCGCCTCCCTCTCTCTCCGCGTTCCCATACTCCCCATCTTTCGGAGGGTCCGTCGTTTAGGCGCCTCCCTCCATCATGCCAGCTTTCTTCTCGCCTCCTCATTCCCCGTATCTCTTTCTCTCACAGTAACAGATACCGCGTGTCTTTCCCTTCCCTGTAGTGTGCAGGGCAGCTAACTTGACGTGTTTTTTCCTTACGGAGAGAGAGAAAAGGAGGCCGGGTGTGGCCATATATGGGACGAGTCCGTGGTTTGCACATATATCGGGATACGTCAGTACGTATGCTCTAGCGGGCAAGGGCGACCGTTGAGGTGCTTTCGCTGCGGTTTGGCGTTCCCAAAGCTGTTGCAGCCGTTGCGCCTCGGACGTAGTGGTGCTGGTCGTTGGAAAGCTAGACGCCATTTCCGATACATACTTTGCGTTCTTTCAATGTCTTTGAACAGATTTCGGTGATTATGGGCAGACATCTACAATTTATCTGAAATGTCATCACTTATCTTTGATTATTCACCGATATCTGTGATACTAAGATATTCGTTCGACAGTGGGACAGATCTAGACAGTCATGAAAGATAGAATTCACGCAGTACTGCAAGAATTCTATCATTATTCGTTCTTTCTCTCGTTCATAATGAATAAATTCCGCCACATCTACCCTGAGACAACACCATTGGTAGGTATACCAAAATAAGCGCGCTAGCACATCAGAGTCGCCAGATTAACCACGGGGAAAATTTTTCCCATGATAAAAATGGCCACCAGTCACCTGGGGGTCTCCTTTCCACTCCTCGTGCATGCACAGCGCCAAAGGTCATGCTAGCAACCTAGTCGAATGCCTATCGAAGGAGACCACATTTATTTCACTCATGTCTTTAGTCACGAAGTTATAATTGAGAAATGGATCTCTCTGCAAACGTCTCATTGCCGCTTACGTCCGAGAATCCCATTGCCGGACTGATTTAGAAAACTTCTTCGCGTCCAAATGATGAGGAAATATCTCTGATACTTCCTCATCGTCTTTTGCTTGTTTTCTAGGAGACGAACGCCTCAAATTTTCTCAAAAGTATACATGAGTGGAGCATTCGAGTTAGAATCGAAAATGGTAACGTTCGTTTCCATTGATGTGCGAGCAGCAGTAACTTGATACCTGGGTAGTTATGTGCTTTGAATACTAAGGTTTTACCGTGCCTTGTATCCAGAGACTAATCCCAATGGAATCACAACTGTCACGACCGAGGTGGAAATCGAGACCAGTGGCGTTTGAGACGCCATGCCTGCTTGTTAGGGGTCATTCAAGTATTATGTAAGACGTTTTTGGGTTGGAAGGCGGTTGGACTCTTCCCACATTGTCTTACGTGAAAGTTTTGGGGACCGAGATCATCTTACTTTTAATATACTACACTCGTGAGAACGTATTTGTATCACTTGCTGCGTTATCGTTGGAAGAAAAATCTTAGCTTGAGGATTTCCAAGATAATAAAGCATTTGGGCATTCAAACCTACGATCAATAGAGTACAAATACACTACAGCCAATGAAAATCACGCGAAATTTTCTAAAAGTAATCACATAGGAGAACGAGCATATAAAACTTATAACATAAAAGCAGCGTTATCATGGCGACAAAAATATGCCTTATCACTTACGACAACAATAAATATTATTTTAAACACAAAATTCTATGAAATATAATCAATTGGCAAAGAAAGTAATGAAACGTAAACAATTTTTTCACGGTCATATGAGAAAATAAATGCCACCATATTGAATTCTTCGGTCTCATGATTCGTTTCACCAGCCGCCATTGAGACTCTTTAACTGATTGGCTGCATTTCAAACTGTCATCTTCGCTATTTCCTCGGAAAGACCCTAGTGGTTACTCAAACAACGCGCAACTCCTAAATAGGTGTCCATATGACGCGCCCCTGATCTGCGCGATCCCGGCCGTCTAATTTTTTTGTCCGCAGACGGTAAACGCTTGTTCTTTCGTCGTAAAACTGAAACTAAACCCTTCAATGCATTAAACCGAGTATTCCCATGGGTCTCCGAAGTAGTGCAATACATCGCTTATCGAATAATTTATCTATGAGTAAGAATAAAAAACCTTTGATAAATTATGTCAGATTTGGAAGGAAGAAGGGGTTCATGAAATATTATATTGTCTCACATGGGGGTAAGGGGGTGTTATAAAGTGGCCAAAACTGGCTAACGTAATTCTTGAATGGCCCCTTATCAACCTGGCTACCTCAGCGACTATTCGAAGTTGAATAAAGACGAATCCGATTGACTAAGAATATTGCTCGTATTAAAGGCCCGCTGTGATGGAAATGGGAAGATGAGAATCACAGATTCGCGTAAGAACAAAAACTTGGGGTTTACTTTGCGTGGCAGTCTACCCATTACGGCTCTCATTCTTACCATATGTCCCGCCTGGTATGTTTACAGGAGGCATTTGCTAACGCAACCAGGTGCATTTAATGATATTCCATTTAAACACGATATAATGTTTTATAAACACGACAACATGCGCAAATCGCGATTACTTTTAAGTCCACGAAATAGCCCGTTTTAATTCTGTATATTTGTCCTTGTAAAAAAGCACTCGTATGCTCGTGCAAGTACGTGCCTGGTGTGAACAGGCATCTTTATATTGCACCGTAAAATCAATTTATTAATAACAGAATTGTCAATATCCACTGCTCCATGAATTCAGTATATTGATTCAGTTTAGATAGTTTCCCTGAATTGGTTTGGATTCAATATTACCAGTCAGAAAGTATTTGATTTTGAGTTTCAGGCAGTTTTAGGGAAAATATTTCAGGGATTTGATTCCATTAGAATAGATTAAATCATTTGGCACACATCTAATCTCCGGTCAATGGCTCCACACCAAACGCGCACCCTTATCTCAAAATCATCCAGGTTACGCACATTCTCTTTGCGCAGTGACCAAGTTTCCGAGCCTTACAACGCTACACACGCTATTAAGGTTTTAACCAATCTTTTTTCAATGTCTTGCTTAGATATTTCCTTATCAGTTCTCTGCTTTTCGTGCACGCTTCCTTTCTTGAATTAAGATGTGTGCAGGTCTGTTGCAAGTTTTTTTTGCATTCGCCTAAAATAATTATTTACTCAACTTTTAAATATATGCACGAAATATGTGGAGTAATCTTACTTTTGGGGAGTCAAACTCATTGGCAAAGGAGGCCATTCCATATTCAAACCTTGGGCGATTGGTTTTTGTGACTCAATGAATCTGTGGTTTTCGAGACCTATCGATCAAATTCGGTCCGCTATATTTTATTCTAAATTTACCTTCCGTCTCCATTTTTCTCCTCTCTATTATAGGTTTTCCACTATTTTTATGTCCACGAAGAAATTTTGGCTTGGAGATTTTATTTAGCGACACATTTGCTGAATTTAACTCCGTTAATAAATATTTGTATTCATTTTATCCAGCAAGCGTAGTCTTTAGGCAGTAATAATCATCGAGGTTTATAACGTGAGCCGTAAGAATGGAGAAATTATGAAAGAAAGAAATTTTATTCATCCTTCCATTCTCGTCATCTCCTATTCTAGGAATTTGGCTCCCGGGCCTTTGTACAATCGTGCTAATATAACATGGAGGTTTACTTCGTGAAATAACGATCGAGTTGTATTTGCAACGCCAAATGCTTAAGATAAAACGCATTGAAGAAATGCAAAAATGATTAAATTAATAGCTTTATGCGAGGTATTTACAGCTCATTGTGTTTTTAGTATATATTATACTACCGAGTTAACATCTCTTATTTAAAAAGAGTTGAACATTAAAGAGATACATTCCGGAGATGTCTTTTCTCAAATTTAGAGGAACATGGTTATTGTTATTAATGTAATTTTTTGTTAATGAATTCGGCGTAGATATCTATATAACCAGGTCGTTGTAGCTTCATAGGTAGCGTTAGTATAAGCGTGAGAGTAATAAAATGCTTTTACGTAAGTAAAGTCGGCGGAATTTGCTTAAAAAATGTATTTATTTATCGGAAAATTCAACTAGGTTTTGTAAAAATGATGACTGATTATTGTATTGTCTTCTGGAATACGGCTCCTGGCCAAATTTCAGAGCGTTTACTGGTCAGGATGTGGGTAAAAGTTTGATTACAAGTTTTGTCCCTGACCCAAAGACGGACAGCCAAGTGAAACTCTTGAAAAGGGTGCAAAACAGAAGATCGTGAAAATACATTCCGAATATAATTTATTTATAAAGCTCAGCTTATATTTTCGTTAGCTAAACTAAGTTAGCCTTATTTTTTCGGCGAAGATCTCTTCATTTCGGCTTCTTTTCGACTCAAATAGGCCACTCTAACGTCCACACCTTCTCCGTACACATGTAGATTCATTTTGCAAAGGGACGGAGGCACAATTAACAGTGTAATTTACAGTGCATCTTCCTCTTTGACTATGGAGAAAATTCTTGAGGTAAAACCAGGTACACTGTTATTAATTTGTTACTGAAGAAACAAAACTCGATGCTGCTTTTTACATTGCTCTATCATCTTTTACAATGCAGAAACTTATCGAAGTAAAGCTTAGTAACACTCTCTTCATTTACAGCAATGACAATAGACAAATCTGTACTGGGATAATAGAATACACAATTATGCCGATATGTTTAATTTACCCAAGTGATGGCTTGAATTTTTTTATGTTGTCAGAGGAGATGACCCGTTAACATAGGTGGTTCTTTCATTAGCGAAGCCATTTTTTATGACTGTGAATCTAAAAATACTAGAAAGATGCAGAGGATTTGCATGATGTTAACACAAAGTTTATCCCGTAGGACATAACACAGTTACAATCTCTTCAAATATACATGTCTCCGAAAACGTTGGTCTTAGCGTATTCCCGTTGTTACAAGGAATTTTTAAATTCACTGTTTAAAAAATTGACATGCGGTAGATGTTTTCCAGGGATTCTTAGTGTGTCTGTTTTCTATGTCTATACGCTAGAGAGGACAATGCATCAATTTTAATATTTAATGATAAAAAAATTATATTTTATGATCAGCGGAACGATTTTTTCGCACGCTTAAATCCGACATCCCCATTTTTGCCTTCCTATTCCTTGCTCTTGAATATAGACCAATATCAATCTCAATCATCTGATGTGCAATTAATAGTTAAGTGGGAAATTAAACGGGTGATAAAACCTTAATAGTCCGCTCTCAGCCACTAAGATCGGTTGGTTATTTGGGGAGGCAACCGATAGCTGAAGGCCATACGCCATTTAGGAGAGGATGGTAGGGTGGCAAGGAAAGAATTATTGGGGCATGGAGGAAGAGAGGACCGTTATTATAATACCTACTATTAGAGGGTGCCCGTTGAAATTCAACAGGACGAAAAAAAATTTAAAACTGTTTCATAAAGTAAAAAGAATACCCATGATGTGACGTGCAAATGGCAAATTCCATAAAGGATACAATATACCATTCATTAACCACCCATGGAGAGGATGCGGTGAAACATACTAAGTCTCACTGCAGTTCTCATATTGATCACATAAACTACGTCATGAAGGCCGCAGACTTCAGCACTCATTTTAAAAGCCCATGCTACGGTTGCCAAGGAAATTAGAAAATTGATATTGTTAAAAAGTAAAAAAAATTGATTATTTTCGAGCCAAAAGCACCAAGGTGAAGCGTATAGGAAAATCGAATGCAATAATTAAAATCTCCAGTTTTTTATCCATCTGACAGTGAAAGTTTAAACCTTGTCTCGAGTGCAAGTAATTTTAAAAAGCAAAAAAGAACCCCCAGCACCAAGTTCAATGCTTTTCTTATAGGGCTAAAAGTTAACTGATACGGGGTAAAAACAACCCCTTTAAATTTTTGTTCGGGGTTTCTTACTATTTTTCCGGCTGTTTTAGGTCACGCCGAGTATCTCTGCTTTCTTTCTTAAAATTCAACTTCCTAGGTTACCTTGAAGTCCTTCAAACAGGCGTGACGCAGCGCCCCTAGCAGCGTTACAGACCGAGATACTTAGGTAATTAAATAGATAATTATTAGACGAGTAACTTTCCTTACTGGATTATAAAAAAACGCGAAACTCCGCATGTAATGGAATTATAAGTCAAACACACCACAAAATGCTGCCATGCATAGGAAGGATCCATTGCAGAGCGGGGGCCCATTTCTGTAGTCAAGTTCCTCGGAAGTATTTCTTCCCGATTTATTTAGATAAAATCCGACAGATTCATTCTGTCTATTCGCTGGCAAAGTGTGAAATCTTCCAAATTTCAATATTAATTTGAGAGTTTAACAAACACAACCTAAAGCCTGATAAAAGCGTGTTTATCATTCATTGCAGCAGCCATTTTCTGCATCTCAGCAACGGATATTCTGAGCAGATCCAAAACTTATGTGCGTAAAAATTATTTTGAACATTAACTGCCTAACAATCTCTGACCGATGACATTGAATAAATGGGATGGCTTTAAGGTATATTTGGTGGAATTAACATTCATTAGTAAATTCACGGCAGAAATAAGTTGAAAAATTACTTAAATCATTCAAAGTAGCAGTGCTGATTCGAAGACGTGAAAGGCACAAAGAAGAACAAATCTTAAGTATTATAATGGAGATCTAACTCATATTTTATCGTAATATCATGAATAAAATCATGTGATAAAATCACTAATCTCGTGCAGAGAGTAAAACAATGGAACCGGAAGCATTCTGTCATATCCGGATCCATTCTCAGCGTTGGGGAATAACCCAGCTATCTCTGAGTTCCTGAAGCTGGCTAAAACTTTTCAAAAAATAGAAAGAGAGATCTGTTTAGAGAGTGAGATTAAAAATCTTAGGAGGGAGAGGTAACCAAAGCACTCGAGTAAGAGAATAATTACGAGCTGTTGCGAGAGATGCAGAGGAAAACTAAGAGAGAGAGAGAGTACTGCGTGATTCAAAGCAGTGAAACTTCATCAGACGTCTTCATTCGCTGAAGAAACATGAATGTGTGGAATTTTACAGCAAAATCCCAGGCCAGGTGATTGTTTTTTTGCTGTGAATTTCGCATATTCAATACGCAGAAAATTTGGAAATGTCAAAGTTTGCGACTGTTGATGGTTAAAATCCATATATCCTATAATAAAGTTTCAACTAGTCATCAGCGGGATTCCATTGTGCTGTTCACTTCGCAACACGACGGCGGACTTGCTTTCCATTCATTTTAAACCCTTCGAAGCTCACTTAAAACAGATCGGGAGCAGAGCAGATGTGTGCTGGAGATCGCTTGAGAAGAAAAGAACGTCGCACTACTAATGAAGTGACCAAAATGAGTCAGTTCTGCGCATGACGTCATCGGGATGACACGAGCAACAGACGAGTCGAGGATTAGCAAACAGGAATAATGGATGAAAGCTCGGATAATTTAGTCTTTAGCTACGACAGAATACAGTAAAGTAGATACATCCTTAAGTACTTACATTTGACATATTTGGTCGGTTATAATTATCAAATATGTAGTACGAGAAAAAAATCTTGTTTACATCGTAAATAACCCTAGCAACAATTTATTTACAAATGAAAGCTGATACTCTTACCATTTTCAACATGAAAGTTTTCTCGTCTCCGGAAAACCTGGACCCCCTTTGCTCGTGTAGATGCATCAATGGGATATCTAAAGAAAGTTTCTTCTCTCATATATTTCCTCGCGTTGCTGTTATATTGTTGCTGTTAAGAAATTTCGAAACCCGAGATTTTTAATGGAAATATCTTGAGAGAAACACAGAGAAGTACAACTCCATAGAGGGCTTTCCCAGGGTTACATGAAGTAAGCTCGTGTACCGTAATTTATGCAAAACCCGCAGCAAAATTCCGCCTTTTGGATCGGCTCGAAATAATAATTTCAGTGCGTAAAATTTCACCTAGAGCGAACGTTGTAGACTTTGTCCTAGATTCGGATTACGAAAACTTAGATTATCAAGGATTACAACTTCCACAAACAGCATCAAAGTATTCGTCTCATTCCTTCGTATTTGTTTTCCAATTCGGGGGTAAGAGCTTCGAGGGAATGCAACGAAGGAATGAAATTACCATGGCATCATGGGAGAATGCGGCTTGATAAAACATGGTAGTTTGCCAAATACATTGCCAACCTTCCCGCAGAACGTTTCTTCCTTTCAAATCCCTCGCGATGCAGAACGATAACGGAAATTAAGGACATCCTGGTAACATTTAGAGAACATTAACATACCCAGCACTCCAAAAACAGCTCGGAACGTATGAGTAATTTTACTCGAAACCAAAACAGGCGGTAGATCCGATTCCAAAGGAAGACGTCAGGCTGTATGAAGAGCCATCGATAAAGTAGCGCTAAAGTCTCTACAATTAACAAAAAAATAATAAAAGAAGCAACACGTAATTAGAACATAAAACAAGATTCGCTAAGCATTGTTCCATCCGGAACTTGATTTTTTTAACCAAAACATGCGGTTGATCCGATTCCAAATGAAAACGTTTGGCTGCAGAGAGCCATGGATGAAGTGTCGCACAAAGTGACTACGATTAACAATTTTAAAAACCGCGACACGTAATTAGAAAATAGCACCAAATTTGCTAAGCAGTAGTTTCATCTGGCACTTGTTCTTTTTTTCTCTTCTATTTTTTAGGTAGATTTGTGAGCCTTTCTTTCACCCCACCAATATACTATAGGACAGCTCGTGTGGCTTCGCTTAAGCAAAGTAGGTACTCTGCCCACTTTCTTCCTCCCACAAATCCCCATGGTGGCACTCCCACATATCTCATACTCCCACCAAACCCACCCTATTTCTTTTTTTCGGTAGACTATCCACGCCGGGCACACACGCGTTGGGAGCTTCCGCTTCCCTCCGCCCCGCAGCGCTCTTTAACAAGCGCCGCCGGAGAGCTCCCGGCTTAGATAAAGGATAAGGCGGAATCAACTCTCTCTCTCTCTCCCTCCCTATCTCTCTCTCTCTCTTTCCTCGCCGTGTATTCCTCTCTCGCTCTCTAATGGAAACCCTTACCCTTCCCCTTTCTCTCCCTCTCTCTCTCACGCTTGAGAATGGGAACGCCTCCAATGGTACCATTTTTAGTGTGTTCCATATCGTTCCCTCCCACATACCCTGTCACCCCTTAGCTCGACTCCCTCCACTCCACTACACCCAACCCCAGCCCCTCTCCCTCCAGCTAGGTTTGCCAAGCCAGGGACTATCACCAGTCTTTGGCGGCAAAATATAAATGTATGATTTTGGCACCAAACGACTAAAAAAAAGTATCACTCGAGCGATTATAAATAAACAAGATTTTCCAAGAGGGTGGCCTATAAAAATATAGAAACACACGAAAGACACAAGTAAAGACTTCTTATATTTCGATGGAACGCCGCTCCATTTTTCTCCCCCCTCTCCTTTGAGAAAGATGGATCGTCGTTCCATCGAAGTACAAATCTCTTATTGTGTCTTTCGTGTGTTTCTATATTTTTATCGGCCACCCTCCTCTCTTTATCCTGGGCTGTTTCTTCCTCTAGCTCTCTCTTTTTTACCACAGCTCTTCTAATACCTTCCATCCATGACTGTCTAGGTCAACCTCGCTTGTTTCGTTCAGGTGGAGTCTACAGGAAGATTGTTTGGGGCCATCGATTGTCTAGCATTCTTAACAAATGACCAAATCATCGCAGTTTTTTTCTTCTCAACTCTGTCGATTACCGTCTCTATCGTTCACATACGATTTCTTATCTCCTCGTAAGTAACTCTTTGTAGGCGCGATACCCTGGCATTTCTTCTTTGGTAATCCATTTCAACTGCTCTCATTCTTCTTTCTAGGCCTTTCGTCCCCAGGCTTCGCAGCCATAACTCAGTATGGAATTTACAAGTATTTCAACGAATTTGTCTCTTACGAGTCTTATTTGTCTGTCTTATTTTTCGTTGATATATTTTCATCACATTATAAGGATCAGCCGATATTTGTTTACTTTCTTGAATCCTTTGTTTAAAATCTCTCTTGTTGACCATGTTTATTAATTATTACACCTAAATATATAAAATTCCTAGCGAAAAACTTCTTTTTGCATACAAAATTCACAGATTTTAAGGTCTAAAATCGCTCTTTCCAAGATTTTATTGCATTCAATGCATATTTGTTCCAAATCGTATTTTTTGTGAAGTATGCACGGAATGCGGAAGAGCTCTCGACTCTTATGAATGTCCTAAATAGAGACTGGCCAAGGAGGAGTACTATTTAAGGGTTACAAACATTACAGAGTATAACATTCACAGTAGGTTTTCCCTCCAAGACTATTTTTAGGACAAAATATAAATTAGGTATATACATTTTTTATTAAAACTTTTACTTAACCACAGATATACCCTGTTGTCAGAAATAAATTGTCACTATGCCTTTTACCGTTTAATGCGACAATGGAGTTTTTGCAGAATGGTTCGGTGCATTGCGTATTGCTAGAAAACTGACATAAATAATTCATGAAAGTAGTGCTATGAACGTGGAACATGTATTTTATGTTCTAATTTCAATGGTTGAATCAAAATTTATTCATGCAATACCACAAAGTTACCACCGAACAAGTTGAAATATAAATAACTTTCGTACCACCTCAAAATATAATAGAACATTCAAGGGCTCACAAATACCCATAATATTGGATTACACACGAAATTCACGGCTAATTCAAGGTTTTTTCACGTTTTTTAAAACTCATAACTAATTTACTGTTTACGCGGTTTCACGGCTGAGTGGCCACTCTTTTTATAAGACTTTTTCAATAAAAACTGATTGTACAGCAACACAATTACTTTTAACAAAATGCTGATTTTTTGTTCGTTTGTAAAAGGCCTCTTCTATTGATGATACAACGAAGGACTTCCCCTTTTCTGTCTTCACTTGCGACACAGTGCGAGGAAGAGGAAGTGGGAATATCCATTTTTTAACCTTTAGAGACGTTTTTAATTGGACTTGCCCGAATCCTAAACGTTTTTCAAGTTATCATAAAAAATAACTGTAAAATTGTGTGATTATACTTATGGCAAATTGGAAAACGAAACAATAAAGTACTGCAAAAAATATTTCAGAAGTCTATAAAATTCTAATATCAATGGCAGTACTTTTCAAAAATCGCGAAAAAACAAAACACTAAAGCTTATCTAAAGCTCGCTGCTGGTGAGTTCAAAATCATATTAATTATTTATGTAGGTACAATATAGACAACTATCGCATTCCTATCCAGCGACCAACTTAGTGACTTCCATCATTTTTCACCTAGCAACAAACTAGCGATTTTTTTACTTGAAGTAAGCAACTGAATCCGATAATGAGTTGGCAACACCGCCTGCAACACTCTCTTCCTAAGGGCTGAAAACTTTTGAATTAACCTAGGAAGAAAGCCAGAGTGAGTGTGTGAATGTGTATGTGCGAGTGAAAGAGAGTGAAGCGGTAGAGGAGAGGGTAGCGATATAGTCGGAGGCACAATTTGAATTCAAGAAAAGACAATTTGTATTCAGGCCCGGGGATAATTTATACATATTTCGTTATCGCGTATTTTCCAAACCGACGAAAAGGCATAAATTCAACACCTAACCACCACCCCTTCCCCCAAACCCTCTTCCCCCTTACCCAGGCATTGCGATTGGAGTACTGCTCACTACACGGCTGGTGATTGCATTTGGCTATGCAAAACGTATTCCAACTGCCGAGATGCCTCGTGTACCGTGCGAAGTGGGATGCGGTGTATTATTTTTCGGGACAGTCACCAAGGGAAATCCGTAAGAATATAAGTGAGGATCATTTTCATGTCTTGAATTACTTCTTCCATTACCGTATCAGACTATGAATTTCGATTGCAAAATACTGTAAGGTGTCCATTGAGGCGTACCGTGTTTCGGCTAATACTTATGTAGAATTGAAAATCATAAATGCTAAATGTATTACATATAAATGATGATTTTATGTTTAACTATACGGATAAGCAACATGTTATTGTCTCCAATATAAATTTTCTCTAACAAAATAGCAAATAATTAAGATTTTTCATTTTTATTTCGACATAAAATTATATTTATCCAACTTAAAGCATTAATTAATATTTTGATTACTCTCTTATACTTAAATCGTCCAAAAATATGATTTTTCCGATGCCAAGGCTTAATGAGAGCGCACGAACTCGACGGTCGAGTAAAATCGAGATATAAAATAAGTCTAAAATTGAGTTGTGATAGATCCCAACTTCCGGTACACTTGTGAGTGTCACTGTTACAGAGACAACAGCTTCTCCTCCGTTACTGGAGGCGTCTTCATCGTCTGTGAAAGTATGGAGAAGAGACTTGTCACTAAAACGCTGGCCCACGAAGTAGTACCGAAAAATGGGATCTAACTCACCAAGCCGCTCCAACTAAAAATAGAGGTAATATGATGTTACTACGATATATGAGGCAATAATAACTGACAGATTTTTTAGTTAGCAAAAAAACACAAATAATTTATGCATATTTACAAGTCACTACCGTGAAAATTTTCCAGTCTTACCTACGTCACCAAATGAGCTGTAAATGTTTCCCATGAAGGTCTACGTAGGATTCGCAAAGTTGGCACCGCTGAATATAAAACCCTCCTTCCTCCGCGCCGTATTCTTCCCCCCCCCCCTCTTTTCCCCCACACTCTCACGACCACGCTCTCTAAATTCCTTCCCATCCCCCCCGAATCCCCCTCCCATCTCTCGCCTTTCTCACACTCGCATCGCCGTCCTATATGCTTCATAATTTTCAAGGGCTTAGCGAATAAAGCGACAGAGTTATGGTCACCATTCCAAAGCGCCATTCTCTTCAAAATTATGTCCAATGCGGATTGTTTTTGCCACTTCCCCTCAAAGCCTTCCTCTCCTCCTCCTCTCCCCCCCTTCTTCTCTCTCTCTCCCCCCTCCCCCTAACCGTTCCCTTCCACGGTATCTATATAATCCCACCCACCGGAAACCAACATCAACCATCTCCCCTTATTCCTCTCCTTTTCTCCTCCTGTCCTACCCTCTTTCTCTCTCTCCTACCACGTTGACAAGCAAAACTCTCCACCTCCTACTCTCACATCCTTTCTCGCGTTCGTAGAGGCGCTACTTTTCGCCACACTGCTTACTGTTTCCTACCCCGAATCCCCAAAACTCCGACCATCCCACAGCCCTCCAGCACCCCTCCTTCCTTTCTCCTCTGCTGTGTTTCATTGCTCTTTGAGCCGCGTCAGGAACCATTTGAACTCTCGGTTAACTGAGGAAAGACAGTGAGAGAGGCAAAGGGAGATAAGGGAGTGGAAAAGTTGAAAAGGGGTGGAAAAAACCATTACAAACGCAATAGGGTTAACACGGAGAAAGCCGACCGGGTTTCGGAGAAGATAAAACGTAAACTATGCCCTCAATGACCGTTAAACTGACGACGAGAGGTATTGTATGTACGCTGTACCCCGAACGGGACATGGAAAACTATTGTGAAATTCTGTGAGTTTAGCTCTCGCTATATAACTGCGCATTCCTCGCTGCGCAGTGGACGATTTTGGGCGGACTACGGAACTTTCAAATTCATTCTGCGGAACGGGAGAGGAGGATTGTTTGGCGAGAAAGGTGAGAAAACCATTCTAATTGCTGCCAACACAAGCACTCCGAGAAGAAGGATGACTCACCACAACCTGCCGTCCCGTTACAACTAATTCACAATGAGACCTCAAGATAGAGCCCAAGGAAAAGCCATGGCAATGGGTGATTTTAATCACTTCTGAAGCATGAGCTTACTTTACTTACTTTACTTTACGCGATCAGGCCCAGAGGACCGCGCGATGATAAAACTAGGGCCTTCCATTCTCTTCTGTCCTCCGCTATGTTCCGCCAGTTAAGCCAGGTTTCTAGCTGTTGCAAGTCTTCCCTTACTCCATCTATCCATCTCTTGCGAGGTCTCCCCACTGGTCTCCTTCCTTCTATTGTCATATCCATAGCCATCTTAGGAAATCTTTCGCCACTCATTCTAACCACATGTCCAGCCCATTCCAATCTCCTACTCCTTAACACTCCTATAATATTCGGTTCTTGATACAGATTGTAAAATTCTTCATTATGTCGTCTTCTCCATTTGCCTGTTTCTAAATCAAGGACTGGACCAAAAACCTTCCTTAGTACTCTTCTTTCAAATATCGCTAATCGGTTCAGGTCTATTTTCCGTGTGCTCCATGATTGGCATCCATACAAGAGAACGGGACGGATCAGTGTTTTGTATAATCTTATTTTAAGTTCCCGGGAAACGCTTCTTGAGCTTAGTATTTTATTAAGTGCATAGAGGCTTCTATTTGCTGTTTGCAATCTGGATTTTATTTCCGTTTCACTTGAGGAGTTTTCTGTCAAAATGGTACCTAGATATTTAACTTATTGTACTCTCTTGTAGTCATTATTGCCAACTGTCATGTTTCTATCATGATTCATTCCCCTTCCAACAATTAAATATTCAGTTTTTGAAGGATTGACCAACAATCCCACTTTTCTTCCTACTGCTTCTACTAATTGCATTACTCCTCTTAACTCTGCCTTTGACTCGCCAATGATAACACAGTCATCTGCATATGCTAAAAATGAAATTCTTCTCCCATTCATCATAAAACCTCCCATATCATATTTGTCAATTTCCCTCTTAATTTTCTCTATAACAAAATTAAACAAAATTGGAGATAGACCGTCTCCCTGCCTCAAACCTGTCCTAATCATAAAACTTTCTGTTACTTTATTTCCCAGTTTTATTTTAGCTTCTGTTTCATTGAGACACATTTCTGTCAGGCTAACAAGTTTCTTTGGTATGCAGAACTCAGTCAATATCTTGAACAAACTTTCTCTATGTACACTGTCATACGCTTTCTTAAAATCCACGAAGAGGAGATGAAGGATGCATGAGTTCCGTAGCTCATGCTGAAGCATGAGCTACGGAACTTAAAAATTCTGCAGCGGAACAGGGGGGAAGGTTGCTTAGTTTTCTCGGGCGGTCAAAAAAACTTTCTAATTGCTGCCAACATAGGCGCTTCGAGAAGTTCAAAGACTCACCTCGAAACTACTGTCTAGACAAGCCAACGAATGCGGCGAAATACGGAACGCCATGCAGACGTCCACTCACCTCTACCTACCGTCCTGTTTCCACACGTTTCTCGATGAGGCCTCAATATAGGGTCTCTGGTGAAGTCTAGGCGAGGAGTGATTTAAGCCACTAGCCTGTTAGCTTTGCGTGAGCAAGCCTAGTGCCTTTTTCGTGAAGTAATTTGGTTCCGTGCCTTTCTCTCTCGTTGCCTTCCTCTTTCCCCCTCCGTCCTTTTCCTTCACACCCTACACTTTTATTTCGCAGGTCTTCACAAACAACTTTCGCTAGAGCTATACAAGAAGCGCTAAAGTGCATGGATCGGAAACCTGTCATTGTAGTAGGTTCAGAGGATTAAAAATTCAATTGAGCTCTTTGAGATGCAGACTGAAAAAATCGAAGGAGGCAGAGAAGACGGCCGAGAGGAGAATATGAGGTAGTGGGGTGTTTAACGTCATCAAAGTTGGAATGTGACGGATGTGACAGAAAAGAGGAGAAATTTATCTTTAAAAATTTTAAAATATTATGTACAGTCAAGACAGTTGCAAACAGACAGTATTCCTATGAAAGCTGCACGACCTCACAGCCCATGGAAAGAAATAAGCGTCTAATGTACTTCATTAAATTTTTAGAAATCTCATCATTCATGTCCTCTGCCACGACATAGGATCAGAAGTTGCCGAAAGAAAGAGCACTAGACCTAACTCATCAACTTAACCGACCACTGCACGGAGATTAACTCTTCAGATAGAAGTACCTATGATTATCTTGAATAGAGGGATATTAACAAACCATTATCTTTGAGTAATGCCGGGATTTTCTGATCAACATTGCTTTAATGAAGAAATCAGGTTTCATAATGGCAAATACGAAGAAGTACCTAGTGCAGTAAAATTGTGATTGAATAAGAAAAAATTGGCTTATTACCTATTGGCGTTGAACCACCTGAAATGACATGTGTGAACAATAGCAAGAAACTAATGTTAAAGGTGTGCATAAGGTACAACATTCTTTTTGCTCTAATAGCATTAGCTTTATTTCACCGACTCCATTTTTATACCGTTATATTTATAAAAATTCTAATATATTTAAGTTTCTAAGTATTTCCATTGTAACTTTTACTTCTGGAGATATTGGCCATAGAAGATGACCAATGTTGTCGATTCCTCCCGATGCTTTGATTTCTTTTTGTTTTTACAGCAGGGGGAATGTAAGTAACTTCTCATCTACCGCTTAATTTCCATCTCTAGCCGATAAGAAAAGTCCCCGAGTGAGAACGAACGCTACTAGACCAAAAAGTACGTTTGTACATTAAGCGCACCTTTACCAAAATATTTTTAATCATTTGAATGCACAGAAAAATTGTGCAAACAAAAATATTTTATGTGAATGTAAGGATCGAAAGTGCAGCGACCACTAGACTCCTGGCAAAGTGTGTAAAATCCTAGAATACACGCAAGTAGAGGAATAAAACAAGTAACATTTTATTCTAAAATTCATTGAGAAATGAAAATGCCAAAAAATGTGCCTATGACTGCAAACAATGAAAACCAAACTAAAACTCGAAAAAGTTAAAATATGAACCTTGTAATTTAATTGATAACACGGAAAATAAAATCAATATTAAGGAAAATGTTCATCCACAAAATTTTAACTAGCTATTTACTCCCCTTCAATTATAGTACGAACGAATATTTTCTTATGCTAACTACTTGATTGAGCTTGAAAACACGGTGAAAAAATAATTCGATCATTATTTTCTAAAAATATTTTTTCTCCACTGAAAATTTCGTGCATCCGTGTCCCTCCTTAGGCGGAGACAGCAACGAAAGTTTGATTGCTTTTACATGAACATCTCTTTCTTGCAATACTAGTAAAATAAATTAAGATAAGGCGAACAAGGTCTCAAATTCTACACATTAGTATAATGCCTCTTTTTTTGAGAGCTCAAATGGAGGTTGTAACAAGGATGCAAACCAAATAAGTAATTCCTGAACGTGTAATCGGACTAGTGGAAACTTCGAATGAGAAATATGGGAAAACTAAGCAATTAAAACATTGTGCGATTGAGAATTGTTCGATGTTAAAGAAGGCATACTTTTCTCATATCTTAAAAGATGTCATCAGAGAGACACAGTGACTACGGCGCACACTCAGATTAAAAAACATTTTTCTTTCTTAAATAAAATATTACTCTAGCTAAAATTATGTATTTAACTAAGAAAAACCTGAACTATAAACGAAAACCAATGTGTCTTTACTGCCAAAGAGCATTTGAAACTTTTTTGGCAATGATAACGACTTGATAACATAAGCTTCCGTTACTTTTTATGAATTTGAGCTACGTTAAATTTCTTAAACTTTTAATTGACACATTGTTCGATTATTTAGCGAAAATAGGTACCCAGATATCACCGAAAACTCGACCACGTGTTCGCATGAATAAAAAAACTGATGTTATACTCTAACGAAAGCAAAGGTTGGGAATTATAAAAAAAAACTATTTTACCCAATAACTCAAGGTGTAAATCCCAAAAATGCCAAGGTTTAACGATATGGGAGAGGTCGAGGTTTAATTTTTGCATTTTCCCGGTGTTGTTACATGGAATGAGCCTTTTAAATTAGAACGACAAAAATGCAGGTTTTTTGTAACCAATGTAACCAACTGTATAATAGACATCAAAGAAAAAGAAATTTTATATTCCCTGCTAATACTCATCGTGACTGTGGATTTTTTCTCAGAAGATAATTATTGGTTCCACGTTCTCTTGCATAAATCTTGACCCCACTAATGATAATTTACCGTATGATCCATATGATGCCGCAATCAGTGTGTGTTGGCTTTGCTATTTGGGCTGGAAAGAGGCGAGAGAGGTTAATATTAAGTCCGCCATTACTTCAACTCGCCACATGTTTCCCATGACTAGCGTCCACGATTACCATACCACCAAAGTGATTATTTAAGCGTTATCTTCAGTCGCTTAAGCGAAGTTCGCTATTGCTCAACTAAAAACATTGCTGCTCGAACATTGTTGTGCCGTAGTAAGAGAGCGGTGGGTAAATATGGTGGACAGCGACGGTGATATCCGCAGCATCGCCTGTTCCATTAGCTTGACAAATTCGTAAAGATGTCGTTTTGGCTTCTTATATCGTGTCAACGATACAATAGAAGGCATTATTTGGGATGAAGGGTGGGGAAAACCCGGCTTCGGTGTTGGCCAACGCTTCAGGATAGGAGTCACGGGGTACACAATTTTACGTCACATCCGATGGACGAAGTACTACCCTGAAAGTGATCTCCTCATAGCACGAAAGTAGGGCTCGAAAATTCAACCAATAAAATCTCCGCCACTCCCGTGGTTCGAACTCGGGCCTTCGGAATATGAAGCTTATCCCCAATATTTCATAGTTTATGTTCGAAAGGTATTTTTTTTTTTTTTTAAGTTTAGAAATGTTTCAAGTCACCACACCATCCCCGTCCCACACTTTCTTTATTTATAGCGTTAAACTGAAAAGAAAAAAATAAGTCAGGACCCCACAGCGACTGTAGCAAGGTTATCATTACCGTTCAAGATAGTCCACTGTTTCCCAGGGTACAGGTCCTAAAAAGTGAGCGAAAGCAGTCTTACTATACATATAAGTTCTCCTTATAAACCTAGTTCATGTGGTATCTGAGATAAGTATAATAAGTAAAATATATATACGAGAAATAAAGTGAAATGTACACTGTAGATAGTCCACTGTTTCCCAGGGTACAGGTCCTAAAAGTGAGCGAAAGCAGTCTTACTATACATATAAGTTTTCCTTATAAACCTAGTTCATGTGGTATCTGAGATAAGTATAATAAGTAAAATATATATACGAGAAATAAAGTGAAATGCAGAAGGGATAGGGTTAGGAATGACTGGACGATGAAAATATCTGGTAATGGATATGTATGAAAGGAGCGTGCTTCGTTGGTTTGGCCATGTCGAGAGAATGGAATAGAATCGAATAACGAAATAGATTTATGATGGCGGAGTGAATAGTAAGAGAGGAAGCCATGGATGAATGTGGTGGAAGATACTCTTAAGAGAAGGAATATTAGGAGTCTTTAAGAACAGGAAAGCGTGAATGAAGCGATTTATTACAGTAAGTGAAGCAAAAGGGGTATGCAAGGATGGGGCAGCATAGAAGAAATTATTCATGCAGGGTCAGCTTTGCAGGCCTATCACCGAGAATTATACTTGTTTGACAGTGCCTACCCCGAAAGGGAGCGGCGTAATGGGTATGTATATGTCTAGAGGGAGGTTTCCCTCCTCGACCTTCACTCCTCGTCCCATCCTCCTAAAGCGTACGCGAGCGCAGGATTAATAAGCGTCTTCTTCCGGGATCATTTTATTAGCGAAAACTGCTTCACTCCTCCCCCATCGGATCATTTAAGCCCTCCATTCTTGTGAGCACAATATATAAAATCAAGAGAAAAAGTTCAATTAGCCGGCCTATTCGCGGGGCGGCTAAGGGCTTTAGGAGGCTAGCAAGAGAGGAGGAGGCAGGTGGGTGGGCTGTAGGGAGACGGGAACGAGGCAAGGGCGAAGGAGGTTGAAGTTTGAACGGGGAGAAGGTTAATAATTAAATATTAATGCCCTCCCCTTTCCACTGACAGCGTCGTCATAACATTTTTATTGCCCTCCGCGCATAAAGTCTTTATCCGCCGGCTTAATGAACTCGCTGTTTGGGAGGGAGTTGATTCGGGCCAAGTGATGCGGAAAGAAGAACGGTCTTAAGGGTAAAGAGGAGAAGAGGGGTAAAAGGAGGGGTTTAAGAAGCCTGAAGAGGAGGAGAAGGCAGAGGGGAATAGGGGTGAGGGTATTAAAAGGTAAGAAGTGGCAGAGACTTTTGGAAACGATGGAAGACGAACGGGATCTTACCTGGATAATAGAATACCTGTTAATGAGATCGCCTCGTCCTTTATTTTGTGCGTCTTATATTTTTTTATTTCTTTGAAGGAAAGGATATGAAGAAGCAGTATTTCCCCGTGACTTTCTCGTTTCTGTTATTTAAACAACACCCGGAGGTGGATGGAGGAAGGGCGATGGAAAAAACAAGCATAGGGGAACGTAATTGCATGCTTAATTATTTTTTTCCTCCATCAGGGATCACAAAAAGATTCGTCCGTGTTGAGTTAGGAGAGCAAACTTTTTCCCCAAGCAAACTTCGCACCGATTGCCGCACGCTTTTGTTCATACTTTAGTTAAGCTCCCGGATTAGATAACTAGCATTTCACACCTCTTACCTAAGAGCTTGAATTGAGCCAGTTTTATACAATGATTATTTCAAGTCTGGAATCAAGACTCTTAAAAACACATTGAATAAACTGCGGAACTGCAGATTCATCGTTTAATATTTTTTTCGATTTTCAGAACTGGGAAACAGATACAATAAAGACACTTTTTCCACCAAATTACCTTTTCCTTGGCACATGTGAATGCATTTTATCTGTGATAGGTAACTTAGCCCATTACCTAAATGACCACGCAAAACTCATACACTTCATCGTTTGGCAACATTTATTGTTAGTAGTAATTCTGAATAGACATTATTATTGAGCCGAATTACATGTTTTTAAACATGGATCGTATAGACAACGCAGACAAAAAAACTCCCAAGATTTGTATCCAGTTGAAATATGTATTAACTCAGGTCAATTCCGGTTCTCCGATTAAAAAAATGAATAGGACCTATTACACATGTTCAATTTTGTTTTAATGGCACTTGAATTTGCGATCTAAATGCCAGGAAGTTATGATGCAGTGAAATAAAATAAATATTCCATAAAGACCCATCGTTTAGGTTTAGAATAATATAATTATTGTCTTTGCTTGCTACATGCATGCACCCCTTACTAGTTTATCTATAAAATCAAAGATGGGACTGGCCGAACTCTCAGTTAACCTCAAATAAACGGAAAGGTACACACATCATCTCTTAGCTAGTGTTCACCGGACATGGTATAATTGGTTAGTGCATTCCCAGAAGTCACGGGAGCTGCCAAATATTATGGCATTACTCGTTATCTTTCTGTGGATCACACAGGAAAACTACTGATTTAGCTTTTTCTTTCTGAGGTAACGCAATTTATATATGCGCAAAACAGTGGGGAAGTTGATTTACAATGTTGATAAATGAATATGTAAGCTGTTCCAAGATTATCGTCAAGATCGTTCGGAAAATTGTCTTGCCCTAATAGTTTAATCGATTTGTGTACAAAACGTGGAATAGGATTAATAGCAAATTGATAGGTTGAAAAGTAAGAGGCTGTTAAATTATTAATAGTTGGTCCATCGGATTTTTAAGCCCGGAAAAAGAGAATTTTTTCAAATGAAGTACCAATTGCGCAACAACAACGAGAATTATTTGTTCATCCTAATAAATAAACGTACAAATGAGAATTACGGTGGATTATTTTTTAATTTTTCAAATTAAAATTGATGAGATGATTAATTTTGATTTTATAAAAATTGGTTGACTCCTTTCGAAGCTTCCTAGACTCTAAGGACTCGAATATTTTTTCAAGACAGCTTAATTAAAATCATTAAATATTCCCAATTAGACTTTCGTTTCATATATTTCGACCCCAAGTCCTCAACAGGCACTAAATGATTTCGAATGCCATGGACCTATGCCTAAGCACTTGTCCCAAGGTATCTATCTTATCTTTTCTCTTGCACTCAGATTCTTCTCTCTTTATTGAAAATTGCGCCGTGTGACAAAGAAAATGCACGATTTCTCTTATGATAATGTCTGCAAGATCGATTTTAAGGTCGGCTATTTTTATAATACGACGTTTTATGCAATAAGCAGACCCAGCGGGAAAGGAATCGAACTAATCATTATTTGGTGTCCTAAAAGCTGACTTTGAGAAATTTTTTGGACCATGCTTACCCTAAATATTCCATTCCTAGATCACCTTTTTCACTTTTCTGTGCATTACCCCTCCGCTAACAAGCATCTTATAAGTTTCTTAGACCGTCTTCCTCTCCTATTGTTACATAAAAGTCATATCCTCTTTTTTTCCCCCTCGCGTGCTAAACAATCTCCCTTTTATCACCTTCTTCAACGCATACTTAACTCATAACTACCCACCTTTTCAGCATTCTCCGAATCTCAGCCACTTAATCTATTTTCTCTCCCGCTAAATACAGCATTTCCTCGTTCGCCTTCCTCGCTATTTTCATGCATACCTTTATTTCTCACTCATTTACACACACTTAATTCACACACTCATTACGCCGCATACAGTACCCCTTAATAGAGGGTCGCGGGCAGCGTTCGTCCTATTATGTCCTTTTTCAATTCAATCCTAGTGCTGGCTCTCAAGGCAGTCCTTTCAGAAGGGATCCTAACTCGACTACAATAGTTAAAGTGGGCCTAGGGTATTACTAGACTTGGGTTTCTTACGTGGTGTACTGGCGAAAATTTACCAAAACTGACCGGTAGAGTGCCGTAACAGATATCACGGAAAGCTGCACGTGGCTTGGCGACATTGAAATATAGAATTCCTAATGCCAGGGATTCACCAAGGAGTTCTTGGCAGGGATATGGCAAGAGAGAAAATTTTGGGTTTATATAAAAAGAGGGTGCTTTGGTTGGGGATCGAAACGATGGCAGAAATATTGGAAGGAGACGAGAGGAGGGGAAGGAAAAAGAGATTTGTTGGGAATAGGGTGGTTGTGACTGGGGGGTTTGGAAGTGGGGAAAGGATGGACTCCGAAGAAAGATTTAGTCCCCTCCCCGCCGTATCGTTTCACTAATCGCCGCTTTATTATAAATATAAGAGGGACGCCTGCGACTGTTTGCCGATTGTCGGAATTGGTTTTTGGGTGGGGGGGGGGGGGTAGGGGTAGAGGCGAGAATGGTAAAAGAGGGGGATTGGGAGGGATGGGGGGGTTGGAGTTTCAATCTGGGACGTCGTCTAGAGAGATAAGAGAGAGAGTGAGAGGCGGGTGAGTAGGGTGGGGGCGGGCGGCGGAGGGGATAAGCCTGCCTCGCTGCGAACCCCTCTCCCCCACACCCTATGGTTATACTCACGCCCTCAAACCCCTGATCCCCCACGCGTCGCCCCCTCCCCCACATACACACACACACACACACATCCTGACCGCCCGCCTGTCCCGATGCTAATTGTTCGGCGGGAATAAGGGACTCCTCTCGGGCAGAGGGAGGGATGGGGGAAGGGCGGCAGAATAAAGAGGCTTAGGGATTGGCCGATGGCAACAATGTGCCGCGGCTCCCTTGTCCTCGCTCCGTTTTCCAAACCCCCTCCCTCTTCTCTTCTTTCCTTTCCCCCGCATCTCTCAACGCTTTCCATTCATAACCTCTCTCACAACTCCACCGTCGATTCGCTTGCAGCTTCCCAAAGTCCCCATGAAGAACATAACGTTGTAAATTTTTGTTTTTCATATTACATATAACCGAAAATTATTTCACCGCTTTTTGTTAGGCCTAACTAGGTATCACTTCCTATTTGTTGGTTAACGTACCGGATTACAAAATTCATGAATTCCGTACCACAGAAAACTGTAGCCATATCGTACACCAAGACGGTGCAATTCGCCATAAAAAAATCATTTGACTTGACCGGGATTCAAACTCGGATCTCCCAATTACCGGTCAGGTTGTGTAAACCAGTTACACCACAGGCTTGTCGGTGTAAGTGGCTAACACACCTGACCGGCAATTCGGAGATCCGGATTCGAATCCCGATCAAGTCAAATGATTTTTTTATTGCGAATTTCACTGTCTTGGTGTAAAACTTCGCACCCGTGCGCGTGACTGCGTACCGCATCACTTGTGCAACCGCAATGATTGGAAAATTGTAGCTATCTACTTAGGCGTAAAGGCTTCTACATTGGCTATGCATGCACCGTTTGTCATAAAGAGGAGTCACTTGCAATGACAGGTTACCTTACCACTTCGGCAGTTTCGTACTGAGGAAAATAGTTGTACTGCGCTGTAGTAGGCTATGTTTTGATAGGCTGTAGTATGTTGCTCTCTCAATAAGTGGGCAGTCGCAAAATTCTGATAATTCCGTGTATTCCATCCCGAAGAAAATTATTGTACTGTGTCTTACTAGGCTATGCTGTCTTTGGCATTAGCAAGCATTACCAATGATGAGTAGGTCTTCGTAACGTCTTGGTAGTTTCTCGAAATCGGAAATTATTGAATTGGTAGCTTATACTTTGTTGAGCCTTAGTAGGTATCACAAGAAATACACATCGTTTTGGTAATTTCGAATGTTACGTTCCAAAGAAAATTTGCCCGCTGCACACAGTTATTACACTTCATTAGGCGTAAGTGGTTATCGCCATAGAGTAAGCATGTTACTCTGTGGTGTTGATTACAATAAGCAGTTGAACGTACCGCTCTGGTTACTTCTTACTGTTAAAAATTATTTCATCTCCCTTTTGTAGGCTATGCTTAGTAACAAAAAGTGAGGAATCAGGCGAGATGTTGTGGAATATGAACATAATAAGAACTAAGAATTGTAATATCTTAGTTCTTATTATATGCTTAATAAGCTTGAGCTTCTTAGTAAGCTATGCTAAGTAGGTAATCATGCTTATGTAACACTAGGTTACTGTACTGCTTTGGTAATTTCGTCTCCCAATTCCTCAACGAGTTTTACAGGGATAGTGGAAGCAAATCGTGGACCCAGAAGTAAAGTAAGAAACCTCTCGAGATTATCTCTGTTATATAACTAAGGAGTCGCGAGTTACAATCACGAATTGTTTGACTTTAATGTTGATTGGTTATTTCGGGAGGACCCCGAGAACTTAGGTCATTCGCGCCATAGAAGATAGGCGGGTTAGTTGGCAAGGAAAGGATTATTTGGATGAAGGAAAATTGAAAATAGACCTGGTGTTGATATTGGTCAACTTTCAACGAAAGGTGCCAAGGGCACCAGAGTTTAACGTTCCATTCGACGGACAGAGTACTGAACTTGAATTGCTCATCACGCAAGGGGGCAAAAGTAATAACGCACTAGTAGGGCCGAGTCCACGACCACGACCGCGGTTGGCCGCATGCCACCGATTTGAACAAGAACATGCTTATACCAACGCACATTTAGGACATGCGGCCGACTGGTCACGCCAGCAACACTTGTGTCAACCGGCAGAGAGCCGGCCTACGATGTTTTCGGCCACCAATCATATGCAATTGTATAGGGAAGCGCGCACGTTAGACAGCCATTGTGCGACCAGATATCAGTGTCAAATATCATGCTACGAAGCTGGCTGCATGTCTAGTCACTTTTCCGGTATTTTGATGCACGGCCACGGCCAGCCATTGGTCGTGGCCGAGGCCGCAATAGTGTATCATTATCCTAACGACCAAGCAGGGATCTGAATTTCATTGACAAATCTCCGCCACTGCCAGGATGCAAACACAGGCCCTCGGTAAGGGAGGCCAGTACTCTAGCCAACACACCAACCCAATCCCCAATTTTAGTGTGTTTGAGCCACTTCTAATGACATCGAGCGGTCATGAGTTTTCTCATCTGGGAAATGTTGATCAAGTTTCAAACACAAACCCACAAGAGGAAAGGAAAGGAATAGATAGGAGGAGCGTAAAAATTGTTAGTAGATATGAAGGATAGGGAGGCTACGACGGAAGGAAAAGGAGGCAAAAAGTTGTTGGTGAAGTAGAGGAGGAAAGAATGCAGCTGGTGGAGATAAGAATTCGACAGAGCGGGTGAATGGATTACGTGTTCAAAGACGAGGGGTTGAAGACTGCCATTGTCGAAAGAATGCTGGGATAAGCCGCCGAAAACCTATTATCACTGGTAGTACACTATTAGCAATTATTCCTCACCTCTTATCAATGTCGAATCTAGTGAGAGGATCACGGTGACAAAGAAACTCTTCCCCAAAATAGAGCTTGAAAAGTTTTTTTTTAATTTCCCGGAAGGTAAAATCACAGGGACGAATGTAAACTAAAAACGTTAAGTCTTCGTTCTGAAAATAACTTGATCCGGGAATGGAGATATTTTTATCATTTTAAGAAATTTTCTGTTTAATTAACAGCAATGTCCTAAACCTTTCAGGCCCTGCGTATCGGAAGTCTAAATCCACCCGTCTCAATAGCAGGAAATATCTAACTCTCCACTTTGTGTACCGGATGAACTTTGGTAAATATCGGAAAAAAAGACGCTATCATTTATATCCCATTGATTTCATATATTGCGATGTACCCATCTTCAAACGAGACGCAATAAGTCTTCCCCTATTTAAAAAAATCTATGCATTTATACGGAAGGAATTACAAGAAGCGGTAAAACCCGTTTCCAGCGGGGTGATTTGAACTGCATCCCTAGATTTAGCAGACAAAAAAGAAAACTCGCAGAAAACCGGAAGTAGTAGCGGTGACTGATATCGCATCTAAATGAGAAAAGAAGAAAGGTAAGGAGATGATGTGAAAATGGCTAGGAAATAATGGAGTAATATTATAATTTCGTACGATATTATCTCAGTGGTCTTTTTAAAGTAGGGTTTATGGGCGAGAGTAGAGTTCTCCTCGCACAAAGTTAATTGGCGAGTTAAATTCCAAGGTAGCAGAGTCGATTCTTTTGGTAGGTTGGTTGGTTGGTTTTATAGGGGGGTGGCCGACACTTTAGGTCATTTACACCTATTCACCATAGGTAGGTAGGCGAGTAACAGAGAAATATTTGGGAAATACGAGGAAAGTATGAGAGAAACCTGGCGTCGTCATGAGCCGTGGTCGGAGCTTAATGGTAGCCACCATAGTTAAACTGACAAACGAAATAAAAAATTTTGTCGCCCGTCGACAAACGTAAATATTGTTTCTCCAGCGGCATTCATAATGTTAAGTGAACTCATTAGCCTCATTTTTCGACAGTCGACATTTTTGGCACTTTGTGCTATTAAATAAACGACTATGGGCGCTTATTTGATGCACTACAGCTTATCGAGATCATAAAATTTTCGACCGTCGATAAAAATTAGATTAAAAGTGCGCATTAGATGGACACAGATTTTTTGCTCAACCGGCGTTAGTCTCAAGGTTCACGAAACATTTCATAGTCACTCTCTCACATTTCCACGATGAGAAAATTAAAAATTCCAATACTCACTGAGCAAAAACATTTTAAAACCGTGAATTGGCCACCATGTTGTCGAAAATGAGGTTTGTGGACTCGCCAACGTTGATTTAGGCTGCAAGAAAACATAATTGACGTTTATCGACGTGGGAAAAAAGCTAAAGACTTGACCCCCTGAATTATCCTCAAATAGCTCTTCAGTAGTAACTGGAAGTCCACTGAAAATTTTCCGCCATTGCCAGGGCACGGACCAAGACCCTCAGGATGGAAAACCAGTAACCCAGCCACCACACCAAAACCGATACCCGCCGCTCTTTTCCCTGGACCAACTAATGTTTCTCTTTAACCTCGGGCGTCCAAAAAAACTGCACCCTAGGATGGAAGTGCCCAAAGATGCTTCATCTGGAATAGGACCCGGAAGCCTCCAGTGCGTGCCTGAAAGTTCGGTTCACGCCGCCCCGTATCATCGCAAACCACAAATTGCCAAATTTGGCGCACCCACTCCAATTATAACTTTAATCGAAGTGACATGGTACTGTCACTCTTGTTATGCCCGCATTCTTAAAATACACCCTCACAAAGCTTCAACAATGCCGAGCGATATGTAGCGAAATTTCATTCTGAAATTTAAAAGAAAATAAACTTAGCACTGCCCACTGGTACTGCTATTGTATTACGCTTTATAGCCTCTCAACATCATCATCTAGTACAAACAATGCCATGCGTGAAAAGTAGCAGCATTTATGTATCATTTAGGAGTGTGGGGGGAAGGAGAGGGAAGTTCCAGAAGAAAATTTCTGTTTTGCTTTGGTAGCGGGGGTAGAGGGTTTGGTGGGAATGGTTTAAGGGTAGAGGGAGAGTGTGGGGGAATGGCTTTGAAATTCCACTTTGTTCATGAGTTTAATTCCTCTTTTCCTTCTCCCAATAATCTCCCACTGCAAGATAGCCTCGATCCTCGAAATGCAGGATCTCTGGGGTGAAGCAGCTGTGGTGGCCTTCGTTGATCAGATGTTTCACGATTACGATCACGAATTTTTTCACGAATCACGAATTTTTTCAGTTTCACGAATGGGTTTCCTAGTTGAGGAAGCACTTCTTGTGTTCTACTGCATGTTCCCAGAAATCTTTCAAAGTCCCACTCCGTTCATTCGCGTTTGTTCACATTCTTCTCTGTTTTATCGCAGTGTATCACGGAATATCGTTCTATAACATGTGCGCTATTACTTAACATCACGAGGAAGAGACTTATTTTTTCCAGAGTACTCATTCGAAGTTCAAGATTGGTGTGAACCGAAATAATAGTATTTTTAATCGTTATGGTGCTGTGAATGAATAAATTAACAATATGGTGGTCCTAATTTTACTCAGATATAGATACTTTGGTCAGTCCATCTCTCGGCACCATTTTTCCTTCCCATCGGCTGCAATATTTTCTCCCCAAGGCCAATGCTTCCAGTTCCGGCAGCACCGTACCTCCTCCTTTTCCGCTCCATTCACTTCGCATATCTTATTATATCTTCGCATATCTTTATATATTACCTATTTTTTAATAATATGTACCCTCTTCCATATGTATCATAATCGAAGGAGAAATAGATCGGAAAAATAGCGAGGAGGAACAAGGATGGAATACATTAAGTAAATTATAAAGAACCCCAAAATAAGGAATCATGGAAGAAATACATATGCGTTAAGCAGGCACGAGAAAGAAGTGGAGATAAGGTGACCATATCAACCGGTTTGACCCGGACAGTACCGGTTTTGAGGTATTTGTACCGGTGTCCGGAAAAACTAAACAAAAATACTGATTTGCAACGGTCTTCCAATTTTCTAACTCCATGAAATGAAAATCGCATTTAAAAGTGGAATAAAAATATTTACTTTAAAAAATAGTAACCTTTCCTGGTAGCATTAATTTTTTTTATTCTTCAATTGATTAAACAAATACTTGATATATATGCCTTCCCATGTTTAAATATCCTAATCTTTCAAATATGTTGCACCAATTGACGTTTACAGCCTTGTAGGAATCAAAAGAGTGACGAGCTTTCCAACGCTTCACTTGGTTAGAAAGCATGAACGAAAAATTTCCTGAGCTCCAGGATAAAAGAAAGATAGTCCTGGCTAAGGGCAAGGGCCCAGCCACGTTGACACACTGGTTCCCGTCAGAACACCGAAGTTAGTAACGTTGGGCCCGGACGGTGGTTGGAATGATGACCCTCCATACCGATACTCCCTCCAGACCACCGGGAGGCAGGAAGGAGATATACCCAGACTGGGAAAGTTAGCGGGTGAACACCCACTATACCTGTACTGGGGAGGGTGGAGGCCACTCCTCCATACCTCTACCGTGGTGCTCTTGTCCATTGTCTGCAAATGGCAGACAGGCATGGGGTTGGCACAATGGACCAAGAAAGGTCTAACAATAAGTGCCCAGGCTCCTGTCGAAGGCCCCCCCGACTAACAATCAATCAATAGTACTGGCTAATCGTATCAGAAATGTGGTTGCCTAAAGTAAGTTTGAGTGAGATATTACTCCAGCAAAAATTTGATGATTTTGACCTCATTTTGTAGAAAACAATTAACTTTCCAATGATATCTGAATATTAACCCCTTGCCCAACTACTTTTCGAACAATTTGCCTACAAATATAAGTTGTTTTACATGGGATAGATTACGCTCCCAAGATTTGTGCTCAAGATTTGTGCTCCAGAGGGAGAATATTGAAAAAATTAGGAATTTCTAAATGATTAGGAGTATATATGTGATTATATACTTCCCTTGGAGGCAATTTTAGATATAACGAAATAAATATCATCATTCTACAAGGCTGAGGCCCCAATACGATGGTAAAATTAAATTTTGATAATACGTTACGTCAATGGCAACGTATAACAAATGAAAGTAATCAGAAGCCGATGGAGAAAGATGCTCTCTTGTGGAAGTTATGTATCACACGGCTGATTGGAAGTTAGTCATTTTTTATACACACCTGGAGATCAAGTTCCAAATCTAATGATATCCTGGCCGTTCCTGCTCCCATCCTACCAGAGGGCACACTTCCATAGGCACCGTTGAATGAGTGGCTGCTTGAATGACGAGATGAACGCCCCTCAGGTGGCAGTTTCTTCCAACGAAGGGATCTCCTCTCTACGGAGCTCCTCTGGAATGGGCCACTTAGACAAAGGCCAATGATGTCTGATTTACTCAATGTGGCTGGGCGTCCGTGGTAGAGAGGCATCGAACTGTCACTATCACTGTGATTGAGCTGTAAAGAGCAATTATAACTTCACTGATTGATTTAACAACAATCGATTTGAGATGAACAGTAGGGATACATTCTGACAGCAGCATAAACATTTCCCAAGGGCACTTAAGGTAGTTTAGAGCGAGATACTACTTCACTTAGATTTTGACCTCATTTTAAGAAAAAACTCATATTTCCATTGATATCAAAATATCAAACCCCTGGTTGAATTACTTTTCGAGCAATTTGCCTAAAAATATAAGCTTTTTTGCATGGGATAGATTACGGCTGTCCGCTACAGAGAGAGAATATTGAAAAAATAGGACTTTCTAACAGAAATCGTCAAAAAGTTAATGGTGTGTGGTTTGTATTTTTTTTTCAAATATTCCAAAAAATAAATCAATTACTCACGGCAGTAAATTTTACAGAATCGCAAAAAACCTTTCGTTGTGAAGGCGTTTTCACCGTACAAATGAGTCAAATTAGTGATTTATGTACATTGTACATACAGTAAAACTCAAATTATCCGAATTCCAACTATCCGAATCGCCAATTATCCGTATCGCTTTTAGGGGAAAAAATTCTCGAAAGTCGGCCTTTAGAGTCATAACAATAGGCTTTTCGAAACCTGTATTGTATTAATTATACCGTAGATTTCGTTTGGCAGTGATTGGTTACAGCATACACGTTTCTTTAGAGTTCTTAGATCAATCCGAAGCGAATACAATAAGAAGTTTCCAAAGAAGTTACCTTTATTGCGATAAATCCATTTATCCGGATATTTGATTATCCGGATATGGTCCGGTCCCAATTGATTCGGATAATTGGAGTTCCACTGTATATTTATTAAATTACTGAGATTTTTTGTCATAAATAACTATATTTTGCGACATTAATATGACAACATTTACTTCATACCTATTACAGACACTGAATATAAAAAATAAAATTCGAATATGGTCTCCATTATGTCTAGGGAAAAATCTCGCTCAAGCTACCTTAAGTGGAGAGCTTCGGCAAACTACAGATTGATGACCGCTGATTATAAGGAAAACTACAGTCTCAATAGAATATATCCAGGTTCCTATCGGATTACTTTTATTTCATTTGAATGCACATTTTTTTGTGGTTATATTGGGAATTTTATTCGGTGTCCTATACAGAGACCTTGTAGTCGGTTCGTCTTTCGGAACTTTTTTCCCTTTCCTACGCTTGCTAATTCTCCCTGTCCAAAACCATAGTTTTGAGTTTCCCACTGTACACCATAACTCAAAACTCCCTCTTTTCTAGCGCCACTTGCTTCACACATATTTATATACACTGTGTTTCACGAGGAATCCGCGTGAATTCTGGATGCGATACGGTGATTTTAAACATTTTTTGTCTGGTGAACATGGTGTCGCAACTCGTTAGCGGCCGAGCTATAGTAACTCAAACATTTTACAGAGTCCATTTGGCAGTTGCCACGACTACACCAATAATTAGTGGCTTCCACCAATATCAATTAATAAAACCTGGTCTAGGATGTGCGTAAGATCTTTCTTTATTTTGTTGTCCTTAAAGTTGGTTGCTAGCAAGTTTCAAGATGGTAACTGAAATAGGAAATAAATCTTCAAAACAATTCCTTTTTAGGATAACTTAATTACATTCAGGGACACTAAAAACTTAGCCAATGAAATTTTCTTCTTACACTTAGGAGAGCTATTTCAATATTCGGAATTTTTATCGGAAATATGGCGTCTTTAGATTGACGGCTCTCTCCCGCGCATGGAACTGCCATTCATTTGCAGAAAAAGAAAATTAACTCCATCGACATAAGCTTATTTGTTTATTTTTAAATGTATCCAAAAGAATAATCAACCACTGAAATCCGGATGGAGGCCTTCATGTGGGATAAAGAAAATAAACAATCAAGCAGAAACGAAGTCCCCAAGCGAAGATTATCACCGTGGGTTGATTATCGAACATCTCCATTGAGCCTCATTTTTTTTCTCTTAAATTTCTCTATTTTCCTCTTTTAACCCATTCCCTATAATTGAAGAAATATGGGAAGAATTTCCAAATTATTGAGGAAGAATATGAATGGATCACGCAGGGAAAATCATGAGGGATGTTAAAATAAGGAATTGCTAAAGAATGAAGAGTTAAGCTAGGAATATAAAGTAGCGGAGGTGATAGATAGTAAATCAAATCTTCGGACTGATGACTGCTGATGGTTTATGAAGACGATTTACTAAATGGGTGGACCGGGCTCGATTCACGGTAAAATCTGATGACTTGTTAAGCATAGAACGTCCTCATATTGGTGCTTAAAACTACGGGTAGTTCTCTGAATAGGCATATCTCATTTCGCAGCGATCTTTTCGGAGTTTGGTCCGAATTTCATCCGGATAATCATCTTGAGTCTGTTCATTTTTCGGCACATTTTTCCCTTTCCCTATGCTAGCAACTTCTCCCTCTCCCCGGAGCCGTAGCTTCCAGTTCAACCCGACCCCCCATCCCCTCCCTGCACCTTCATAACCTTACTACCCCCTCCATCCTCTCGTGCCACTCACTTCACACCTCAATCTATCTATATACGTACACCCCATTCTCCTCCCTTCCCCCCTCTCCCCCTCCGCACCCTTTGATTTCCCCACCCCTCCCCTCAACGCCCCATACCCTTCCCTCATCGATTCAAAATGCCCATCCCCACCTCCCCTCCTTTATTCCCTTCCCTTCTCACGCCCATCGGCTGCTCACACAAAACACGCTCCCACACAATGGCCACAAAACCCGTCCCTTGTTCGCTCACAATGGATATCTCTTTAAGCAGACACAATTGGTTTTCAGGGTCCATAGAAGTGTACCCCTCTCTCTCTCTCTCAGAACCCCTCCCGCCCCCCAACCTCCTCACACTCGAAATATGTACTCCTTCCTATCTTTCTCTCATCCCCACCTCAAACTCACAAAAAAATCCCTTCCTCCCTACATTTTCACCACACTCCCGATTCGAGCGAAACACATGCATAAAACACACACATCCCCGTTCTCTCACATGTTACGAAGACTGAGGGGGGGAGTAAGGTCTCAGCCCCTCCCACAGGGATTTTGTCCTCCCCTACACCCCCTCATATCCCCGCGCAGACGGGCGCGGCGGTCTTCTGCGCATGCTCGGTGCCTCCTCCCGTGCGCGCATAACACGTGCTGCTCTCCCATCCTCCTGATTCTCTATCATCCCTCCGCCTCCACCTGCTCCCCCATTCCTATTTATTTCTCTCCTCCTTCCTCCACTTCATCTTCCGCGAAATCTCTTCGGCCTTTCATTTTTCCCTGCTATCTTCTGTTGTCTGCTAGCCGTCCGTATCCTCGGGAACGGGGCATTATTCTTCAAGCCCAACTTAAGCTTGAACCACGCCACAGTGAGGAATTTCGCAATGAAATAAAAACGCTTGACTTGACCAAGATTCGAATCAGGATCTCGCAATTTCTGGTCAAGTGTGTTAGCCAGTTACTCTACCTTCATCATCATCGTCTGCCGCAGTCATCAATCCGAAGATTGGTTTGCTGCAGCTCTACATAGCACTCTCCCTTAATCCAATCGCTAGTTTCCCACACAATTCTTCACTTTGGCCTCATTTATAATTTGCCTGATGTAATCCATTCTTGGTCTTACTCTGTTATTCTTCCCTTTCATTTCTCTTCCCGCTTTTGTTTTTAATAGGCTCTTGTGTCGCGAAATGTGTCCGATAAGTTTGTCTCTTCGTCTTCTCAGAGTTTTCATGAAACCTACCTCTTTTCCCTCCAACTCTTTGAGAGACTTCTCCGTTAGTGATTCTCTACGTCCATTTGATATTCATCATACTTTAATAACACCACCACTCTACCACACCACTACCAAGCTATCTAAATTCAAGATGCATTCCCGCGGGGGGGTTTACTGTGATACTACTCACACACGTTGTCCCCGTACGCCAGCTCTCACAGTATTTCCCATATACCACCTTAACCCTCCAGTATTCACCTTAAATTATTATTTTTTCCCCAAAACCACGGGACATTACTAAATTAGGTAGATTTCTTCTCTAGGCTGTTTTATCCATGCACCCTGACACGTGACTAAGCATCATTTGCGTACCGTAGATACGCTGCTTCACTTTTAGGAGTTCTTTGATAGAGAAGGACGTTAAAAATGAATTGGCCATCAATTTAGAAAGAAAGGTATTCGTGTTATTATTTAAATATATCAAAATCAAATTATTAGCTATTTTTGTTGAAATATCATTATTAATTTCATCAATTTATTTAATTTAATGTTGATGCAAATTATACCATGCTGAAGGTCCCTTTGCAACATTTTTGCACAATGCACAAATTTGCACAAATCACACTATGATAATTGATGGATAATGTGATGCAAAGATAGCACAATATGCTTCCTTTATTTTTTTCCGCGGAACTCATGGTGGAGTTTAGTGAAGATATCGTTTCGATTGTAATAAGTGCAGAATTCTACGCCAATCACTGAAATGGATCACAATCCTATGCATGCACATCCCTGCCTGACTCACAGACATCAATAAATATATAAAGCAAATCATCCCTCTTAGGTAGTTTGAGCTAACAATAAGTCATAATAAATATAATGTTCGATTTTTATTTTTAACTAGCGGGAGGTACCCGTTGAAATTCAAGGGATGTCCAAAAAAATGAACTTATTTTATAAAAAAAAATACAAAGCCTGAATGATACTGTCAGCGCGGTCATTTGAGGAGTTAGTAATTCATCTTGTATGTTCTGTTCGTTGTAGTAGACACGCTGACCCGTTTCCAGGTGCTCGGAGAGATGAGTGACTGTTGGTCCTCTTTTTATTCACGGGAAACCCAAAAATGGGCCACGCAGACTCATTTCTACTTAAATAGCACCCATGTTGATAGATGGTCACCTCGTTCCTCCGGTTATCATGAGCCGTCTTCTGAGTGATTAGCAGCTTGATCAATTCCCTTGTGTGCATACATTTATTTTCATTCAATGACTTAATTGAGTTGCGCTATTCAACGTTGATATGAGCGTTGAGTATCTCAATTCGGATCGGAGAGTAGGGTACAATCCAGCACTTGACAACGTCAAAAGAAGCATTTGCAGCAGCAGCCATGTTTATTTGACCTACGTATCCTCCATCACCCGGACTTCGCCTTCGGCATAAAGGGTAGCCATAATCATTGGTTTCTGTTTCTAAATAAAAAATCTATGGTGATTCTTAGTTCACTTACCGAATTTCATGCACGGATGTCGTTCATTGCGCAGAATTTCCGTTCTTCTTTCGGGTAAGAAGTATGCAGTGACGTCATTATAATTTCCACCATCTTATAACAGAATGAAGTTTCGGAACAGATGGGTCTATATTTGAATCAGATTTATAGCTGGTTGCCCGTCCTTAGGTTGGGTTAGGATGAAATTTGTACGGTTCTTAGCGTAACCCGAGAAACACCACGGGGAGATGCTCTTGCTCATGAGGTCGCTAGCGGGCATGTCTTATAGCATCTGGGCAATTCCATATGTGACGGAATTACCTTTAGAGAAAACTATGTAATAGGATATTGTAATAAAATTGTAAAATACTAAATAATTGCAACACTTCTAACTGTGCATGATCAAAAAACTTGTATTAAGATGATGTTCATACACAGAAACAAAATTAATTATCTAAATACCTTCTAAATATGCCTAAAATTTACATGTGACAGAATTACTGTCAGGTCAACCTCCTATGAGTAATGATTTCAAACATCTTCAAAACTCAGTGATTCTAAACAGAATTTGGAAACTTTTAATATGGCTCTGAACAATGTTTGAGCCATTGCTTATGATAGCACAGTTTGCAAAACTACAAATTATTAATGTGTATATAACAGTCATAAACAAACACGTGACGGAATTACCGTGACGGAATTACCAATTGCTTCTTGTTTCATACTCAAAAAGAATATTGTCATTTAACTTCTACCAACTCTGAATCAACAGTCAATAAATTATGACGAGTTAAAACAAAAAAATGTAGCTTATAAACAATCAAATTACAAATAAGAATAATAAAAGGGGACAAAATATTATTATTATTTTGCACTAATGTGTGTTTTACTGTCCATTCACTGCATTATGAAAAATGTAACGAATGCGATTTCCAAATATGTTAAGTATAGGCTGGTGCTCAAAGTGAACGACATCCATTTTGTCAATCCAGCATCTGTCTTGTTTCTCTGGAAATATGTACACCATCCCCTTGTCATCATTTCGGCGTAGGTTCAGTACCTCATAACAATCTTAATCTTCATTTGATACTGAAGCTATTTGTGCTACATGCAATTGTTTTGTCTTATTGTCACTGTAGCTTGTCAATATGAAAGTTCCAAGTACCAAGGACTTCGTGGAAGCAACATCACATCTGAAATATTTTGTTGTGGATTTCTGAAGGCTTAATTCAAATGTCTTATAATTTATTGCTCCGGTATAGGGTTTCAGTAAGGCAGTATGCTTGTCAACAACTACAACATTATGGGTATTTCTGGTACCCGATATGCTAGATGACATACTTTCCCATCGTTCCTGATTCTCTTTTCTGTTGGCCTGTAGTTCATTACTTGAAATATACTTCATTTTAATTTTCTCATTTTTTGCACTACTGTGTTCAAACAAAGTCTCGGCTGATGAAATCTTGGCTACTCCTGTTAATACGGCAAAATTTGCTTGTCTTTTAATTTCACCTCCAATTCCATCCACTGCACCTTTACCATGACCACTGGCAAAGAAATTCCACTCAAGGTCTTTTAGAGAAAACAAGTCATGTAAAAAAGCAATGTTTTCGAACAAGTACCTCTGCTTGAACTGGCTTGCTGCCCCATAAGAGAAGAATTTTACTTTATTGATATGTATATGCAGGGTGCGTAGTTTTTGAAGTAACAATCTAAAAAATCCATCTACTGCATACTTGTCATGAGTCAATTCATCTGAAACGATGACAAACGATTGACAAGCATCCTGGGTCCACATACAAGCTGTAAAAAGAGTAACTTGCTGGTGGTTCCAATGAGCTGACTGAATTTCATTTTGTTGGATTATTGTAAAGTTCTCTGCGAAATCAACTTGAATGACTATAGTCTCCTTGTCACAGTTTGACTTCGCTTCCTTGAAGGCTGAACTTTGCTTTCTTTTGACGAATGTATGCTTTTTGAAATAAATCAGTTGATTTTCGAGAACATTCAAACAATCTTCAATTGTACCCTCATGGGTACTTTTTTCATATCTGGTTCCTGTATTCTCCCATTGTCCCCACCTGACTTCAGTCTGGGAATTCTCAAAAAAACCACAGAAGTTTCTAAACTTGACTGCACATCCCTCAAAGTCACCTATCATGCAGGATTCTACTTCTTGGTTACATAACCTAATTACAAAGTTAATTATCTAACCTAAAATATCAGCTCAGAGGTAGGTGACTATCCAACTCATTCAACACAGCTATCTAAAATGAGGGCCTACACATCACAAAAAAAACACACCAACTAATTTTAGGTAATTCTGTCACAGTAATTCCGTCACATCTGAGTAATTCCGTCACCCTGCTATATGACCTTGAATAAAACATTTTTGAGAGAATCTAATATTAAGACCTTTAAGGGTGTCAGAACCTACCTTTCCAGGAAGAAAATAAAATACTTAGGTTATAAAATGGTGATAAAATGAAAAGAAAATTGAGTTTTTGTGACGGAATTACCATTTTTGCATGTGCACTTACATATGTATTTTAAAATCTCTATACATTGCATATAAAAGTTGATGTGTGTTTCAAAACGTTGCCAAAGCTATACTACATAAAACACACAATGCAATAAAATCACTGCTTACCTTGTTTTTTGACATATATTGCTCTGTAATCTATGATGAAATAGTTCATAACAAATCTCTGGCAGTCATCTTGAATTCAACAATCACCAAATGAGTAAATAATTTGTTTGAACAAATTAAATACTGATTTCATAAAATTCAATCATTTAACTGTTGAATTATCAAGATAAAATATTTCCAGCCTAAATTTTAATTTGAGAAATTGGAAAAATTTCGGTTGACATTTTCGTGGAAATGCCCATCTAAGTCTAACCTTCGTTTTTCTTGCAAGGGCTCATTTTCTCGCAAAGAAGACATTCCACTTGCTATAGAACACTTTTTCGAAAGGTTACTCTTTTTTCTATTAGGCATGTTGATGGATATATTTTTAAGTCCAAGGAAGGGAAACACAGCGGCGAGTGAAAGTCTTGAATTGGCAACTCGATGATTGAGTGAATGTAAGGTAACTGCACTTTAACACTTTTAAATATATAAAAATAACTCGTAACGTTCATTATGAGGGAATTGGTCTAAAATACAATTCGCAATCGTAATGAGAGCCAGACGGTTTCAATACATCTGAGTATTAAACGATAATAAACAACGTCGTGTTTGTTGTAGCTACAGAGGCATTATTACCATTACTATTCGCTGCACATTTCTTTTTCAACTCAATTTCAATTTCAGCTCAATCGTTCAAGTAGTTTTTGAATGATTGAACAACAGACAGACAGTGAGACACCATTACATTTTTATATATTGGTAAAGATTTTAAGTAACGTTGAAAAGTATGAAGTAATTAATGTAACATTAATGACGCAAAAACTTTGTTTTAAATTGCTGAAATCCTAAATAATTAATAAATTACATATGTAATCTATACTTATATTTAGATGTATGTATTTATGTATTCTAAATGCATGTATAATATATAAACCTCATATTATAAGTTTTTAACTCGACTCATTTTTTTCAAGCCGTACGCTGAAAACGTCTTCACAACCGAAGATTTGTTTTGCGATTCGGTAAAAATTACTGCGGTGAGAAATTTATTTATTTTTACAAATAGTCGAGAAAGCATACAAATTACACACTTAACTGCCTGACGAGATCTATGAGCTATAAATTCCTCCTTTTTTAAAATTAAGCCTCTCTGGAGTGCATACCCGTACCATATTCCATGGAAAATAGCTGGTACATTTTGGCAAATATCTCAAAAAGGATAGTAGTAAGTGGCTGATGCTTTGTTATCACTGGAAAGATGAGATATTTTTCTTCATAATTAGGCCAAATTCATCGAATTTTATGGGAAGTGACATCTCCTTCAAACTACCTTGAAATGCGACGTACCTCGATCTTTCAGGTTTTTTGCAATGCATAAACGTGTCTTTGATGGAGAGCATCCTGAATCTCAGGCATACAGCCTTTTTCATTGCGTAACTATCAGTGATACATAATTTTTCATTTTCATCATGTTTCCCGTGTTTTTATTGCACCATATTGCTGCGAATTTAGTCGGCAGGAAAGTTAGACTACAATACTCGTTTTTTTCTTCGTAATGTATCCATAAATGTTTATGTGCTAGCCTATAGGCATAGGTAATTGGGTATTTTCCACGTACTTCAAACTACCGATATTCTGATTCTGTTACTTGAACTTATTGCATTGGCTAAAAGTTTTCTTATCAAATTGTATGAATTTCGGTTTTAAAAGCTAAAGAAAGTTGAAGGTTACGAATGCTCCCGAGCACACTCCGAAAACAACCGAATGACCTGTGACGTCATTTTCGCTGTTTACATTTAGACCCAGGAGTTTTCTTATGCTTACGGTGGAAACTGGTGCGGTGAAATTAGTTTGGACGTTTTTCTGTGTTTGATGTGACTTTAAATGGCATATGTAGATGGTGTTTTGTGCCACAATGTACAAATACATCGGTGAAAACACCGAACAAGAAATGCATTCACGCAATTACGACATTGAATGTTTGAAATGTCTTCCTTGGATTCCTCAATATCCACCTGCACAATGTATGCTTTGCTTCGCACTTTGTGTTCTGGACATATTCTTGCAATGACTGTTCACAGTGGTCCATCTCTCTTCACTTAGACGTATCCTATAGCATTACCACCATAACTCTCTAGAGAATCTTTATAATAAAGCAACACTTAAATTAAAATTTGAATAGACATTTAGGAGATGAGAATCTATTTTTAGACATTTCAATAGCAGAGAAGCCACTTAAAGAAACCTGTAAAAACAAAAACAAATTAACGTTATAAGTGTGTTAAGTATTTGCAGCGTAAATATTTGGCAAGTACTGTGTTATGTTGATATGTTACTAAGGTACTGTTTGTTTACTGTTGCATGGACTGGTATGGACTTTGAGAAATAAAGAAGAAATATTATAATGATTATGAGTGTATTGGAAAAACAATTAATAAAGCTCATACACAAAATACATAATTGTATGCATTAAAATGATAAACAACAGTAATGACGATTTTGACGACAAGCAAACTTTATGCTTACAGTTTTTGGACTTAATCTCCACGAATTTCGGAAGCAGTAAATCGCTCGTCCTTCTTTATAAAAACACCTACCATAAACATATATACTTTGGGTAAATTATCTGATGTGGTTTTAATAAAACCATTGCACGCCATAGCCTTTGTTTTCAATGAAAACTCTTTAAATATACGGTCTCTTCTACAGTCCTTCGCTTTCTCCCTCACAGCTGTCTATCGCTCAGCGAAAATGACGTCAAGCCAATCAGATTTCGTTTCGCAGCCGCGTAAAAAAATTTGAAATTTCGACTATTTTAATCTTAAATATCTCAATTAATAGATATTGAATCAATTTTAAAACTATTTTCACTCCGCAAACTTATTTGAGTTAAAGTAACATATAAAGACCCGTTTACTTAAATTTAAAATTTTGGAAAATACCCAATTATACTTTTAAATATCAGTATTAAATTCTAATAAATTAAGTACTTCGTCCTTTGGGAAAATATAGCGAGCGGGAGATGGCACACGATGTCTCAAGCCTCAGCCTTGCACGGATGAAGACAATGCATTCATTAATAGGGGCAAGTAAAATCCTTTCACTAGATTTATTTTTATCATCATAGCCAAGCAAAAGATCTGAGGCTGGCTTGAGGGTGGGTAGGCACTAAAACTATTTCGGAATACCCTGAAGTCTATCATTGCCCCATTTAAGTCTATCATTGCCCCATTTAAGTCTATCATTGCCTCTCCTTCTCTTGCCTATTATCTACCTTCTCGAAATATCCACAATATTCTTTAGATTCGTCTCGGAGTAGCACCCGAGAACCGTTACCTGGAACGCCACGAAAAACTTTCGATCCAATCGGAAATGATCACTTTAATAAGGTTTATTTACTTATTCAGAAAAACCTACCAGTTTAAGCATTATTACGTGCACAATTACAACAAATAAATCGTCGACATTATCGTAATTCGGACGCCCATCTCCAATTTGCACAATTGTCTTTAACTGGGCGAAAGTTGTGACGACTACACAAGTAGAGATTGCCGCAAGGATAAGATGACCAGAGATTGCTTGATATGTAGACCACCGCGCTAATCTGGATTCTGAAATAAAGAATCATTTGGCATTTAGTGTATAATTCTTACTTGCAATGGGGGCTCGAGTAATGGATATAATTATTTGAAACAAGTGTGATTCGTTGGTTTGGCCATGTTTAGAGAATGGATGAAAGTCGAATAACGAAACATGTATATGATAGCAGAGTGAATAGTGTGTGAGGAAGGGGCGGACCGAGAAAGTCATGCGGTTGAAGAGACATTTAAGAGAAGGAATATTAGGAGTTAATAAAAGGAAAGCGAGTATGAAGCAATGCATTGATACAAAAGAAGAGAAAGAGGCATGGAAAGATAGGGCATTATGAAGGAAATTATTAAAAGAGAGCCAGTTTCCAATGCCGAACAGCAGAAACTCATTTCTTCGACTCTGCCTACCCTAAGAGTGAATGGCGCGATGGGTATGTATGTAATCAGTATTTACTTTTCAAACATTTAATAATATCAAGTTATATCAAATAAATTGCAAAATCAAATCCATTATATCATTAATTCACAATTAAATCTTTCTTCTGTTTTGAATCAATTCATTATATAACCCGACTTCAACAATCCTAAAGCAGTACTATTGGAATAGGCATCATAAAGCGAGGATTGCACAGACAGGAGTTGACTCCTATACGAGTCCACTTGGAGGGTGGACTTGGACGTGTATCAAACCTAGTCCTATACGAGTTTTCCATCGATAGCGACCGAGTTCGATACTTGGACGGACCGTCCTAGTTGTAGAGGCGATTATCGACCAACTGTTCAGTCAGACGAGTGTAAATCGCACGTTTAAAATGGAAACCGCCTCAAATACGACGGATATGGAAAAGTGTAACCAGCCCAATTTGATGCTAGTAATGTTAATAACCTTTCAGTGAGGTATATATGAAATGTTTTCTTTTCCAAGTTGATTTTAGTGCGGGGCTCGCGACTTCCGCAATTTTCAGATTCGCGACAAGTACGTGTAGACACGATCGCCTTTCCAAGTGGAGTCTAACATCATAGTCGACTCGACATTAATCGGTCAGATACGTGTCAACTCCTGTGTGTAATCGCCGCTTTAGTAGTAGGTACTCGATCTGAAAAACTAGTGGCTTTAACAAATAGCCCTCACCTTAAATGGAATATGGTTCCAATTTTATAGTCACATTCACGTCTCGATCTCCTCTCCTAGCCATAAGTTATGTAATTAAATTATGATATCCGAAAAAAATTCACATGAAAAGCAAAAGAGCGTCTATACCGGTAGAGTACGCGCTTAAATTCAGGCCTTAAAAAATCACAATAATTCCCATGATTCACAAAAGGAGTGGGGGAAGTTAGGTTTAATTTTTCTTTTCCGGACTAAACTCATTTAAAAAAATAATTGATGCTTAAATATCTCATTGAAAAGACATCATGAAAAACAATTCCAATGGCTCTCCGAAAAGCTCCAGTTGTACTGTACCTACTGTTTAAATTCCAAGACTTTAAAAGTAAATCCGTGAATTATAATCCTCCAGTGGCCACATTTAGACATTCAAGGGCCACTTATGGAGCTAGTCGATGAAATAGGTGCTTGATGATTGATGAATGGCTATTATATGTGTATATCTCAAACTATCTTATATCGGCAGAGATTCTCGTGTAACAGGAACTAGACTGGCAATTGTGAGCTAAGGAGTAATGGTCATGGGAAAAAGTTTACTGGATCGAGTAATCAAACCACAGGCATTATGCTTGGAAGGTCAAATCGCACACCACCACTCCACCCGAAATTTCTAATTACTGAGACAATTTGGAGAGCATTAAAAATATAGTAGCCAGTTCGCTATCACCGAGTCAAGAACGGAACTAGCAAAGGACAGCAGCGTTTACAAAAAAGCTTCTGCCAGATATCGCCCAGTTCCTTAACAAATGGGTTATCATCATCCCTAGTAAAAGCTTGAATTTCTGAATCTTTTCAAATCAAATCTCAAGATTGAAAAAAATCCTTAATAAAGAATACGCTCTTAACGTTATTAACATATCCATGATAAAATTTCATGCATGGTAGTTGTTGGTACGCAAGTGCCAAGGTGGCGAATACTACGCAGTCTAGCAAGAATTTAAGTCTAATTTTGTCTCATCTCGTCAAAACTGGAAACTAATTGACATAAACCAATATAAATGTCATCGCCTATTTTGATCGAGTAAAATACGGTCGAGGACGAGGTCTATTTACTTCGCTATTCACACATCAGTTAACTCAAGGCTTGAAAAATATGAGGCGCTCGCCTGTATCGCTCTGAAACTGGGACATATAAAATGAATGCCCATAAATTATCCCTGAATTTCTTTTTTATTAATTGGCCACAAAAATGATGCCAATGAACAACCGTCCTTTTTCTTCCATAATCATCGTCTGATTAGGTTCTTGTCCGGATCACAACTTCAACCAGGATCAAGAACCATTTCTCTCGCCTCACTTTTGTCCCGACGGACATGACCTCATAAGGAAAATGTAGGCCTCGTCCTTGCTCTCGACCGACGTCCGGCACGTTCGCGCTCTTAGCGTTACGAGGGGGATATGCATCTATTAACACCCTGCGAACCTCCTCAAGGGTGTGTGGCAGGGGGTGTGAAGAGCATCAGCCATAAAAAGGGGAAGGAATAGGGGAAAGCTATTAGGAGAGAGAAGGGAAGGAATATGCGGTGTACCTACTTGGTGGATAAGCGTCTCTTTTACTGTTGCATTAGTGAATGGTGAGCGAGAAAAAGTAATTCGTACGCTTATAGGCCTCGCAAAAGTTTCGAATGCAGACCTGCACAGTACGGAGGGGAGGTATAAGATGAAAGGGTGAAGGTAAAGGTCGGAGGGGAAGAGAGGAAGGCAACGAGAGAGTGAGTGACCAAACTACTTCGTGAAGAAGGCACGAGGCACAGACATGCGAAAGGCTAATTGGCAAGTGGTTAAAATCACCCATCGCCATGACTTTACCAGGAACCCTATATTGAGGTCTCATTGTGAGACAAGTCGAATCGGGACGGCAGGTATTGGCGAGTCATCTCACTTCTCGATGCTCTTGTGTTGGCAGAAATTAGGATAGGTTTTCTGACTGGCCATCAACTCTAACCTACCTTCCAATCCCGTTTCACAGGATTTTGAAAGTTCCGTACCCAATGTCTCAAAATTGACCACTGCGGAGAGCCATGAACTTTTGCGAGAGATAAACCCATCTTTCCGACTGTGCATCTCTCTAGCTTAGAACGTGTCTTAGCATTTTTAAGTCGTTAAATTTACTGTTTATTCAATGAGTAATCAGTGATAACTTTTTCTCATCCCGAGGAGCTAGGAGAGAGGTTAGATACCTACCTTGCCATTTCCTCTACACATGCATGTCACTTTTTATAATTACACAAATTCGCTTTCATAACTCTAAAATCAAAAATACCTGTAGCTTTCGCTACATAACTACTATTTTTCCCGAAGTAATGTGGTTTCTCTTAAAGTTTCTGTCAAATTGCACTTCTACACAAATGAAAATAAAAAATAATAATTAAAAAATCTAAAAAAACGACTGCCAATTTATAAAATCGAACTACAAAGATGAAAACAAAGCATTGAAATGAAGGTCTAAGCATCGTTATCGAGTATTTAATTAAATACATTACGGAGTGAAAAGTTTACTTTGAGACAGTTTTTCATTTCTTTGAATATATTACCGATGTTATAGTACTGACAGGTGTTGGAGGTTTATCTGAAAATAGAGCTGTCACCTGTTATGTCTTATATCAAGGAGAACTTTTTGCCCTTCCATTAAAATTTTCAAAGCAGTCGGGGGCCATGTCTGAATATATTTGTTGTGTTACACTAAACATGCTCGTATATATCTATGAAAATGAAAAAAATCACTAATTTCACTCAATGAGGGACCCTCATCGAATTTTCTCCTGCAGGAAGGGTTGCCTTACGTCCTGAAAAAGCGGGATTATCCTGAATTTCGACACATAAAAGAACAGTTCAGAAAGACATTACTACACTCAACATATTGTATTGTGTAGAGCAGTGTTTCCCAATCTATGTTCCGTGGAACGCTAGTGGGTGTTCCGGGAATCCTATATTAGTTTTATATGCTGCTACCTAAACGCAATGGTTCAATATTTGCTAAGTAAACAAGGTGTTCCGTTATAATTTCAGCATTTACGAAGTGTTTCATCGCAGGAAAGGTTGGGAAACCCTCGTGTAGAGTAACAAGTTTGCTAAAATATTTCTATTTGTATTTGAATATGCAAATTATAAGTAACAACTTTGTCACTTTTATGAAATTACAATTTGGTGATGTCCTGAGTTTTTACCTCGCCCTTATAGCAACCCTACATACAGACCTTACGACTCTGCTTTGTTTAATTTTGTATTTGAATATGCAAATTATTCACATAATAAACATATTTTCGTAACTTTTCTGAAATTATTAATTGGTGATGTAATGAATTTGTACCGCACCCTTAAGGCTCATTCACACGAGGCTGATTCGCCAGCTGCTAATGTCAGCTACTATCACCAGCGGTATGTACCAGAGTGGAAAATACCGTTCATACTTGGCTGGTTGTCAGCGCTGGTCGTAAGCGCGAGTGTGGCCAGTACACGCTGTCTCTTTACAGGGAATGGTTGTGCAGTATAGATTTTAGTTTTAAAAAATGTCATCTGTGGGAATAAACCGAAATGTTCTTATGCAAGTGTAGAGAATGGGAGTGAAAGAACTATGTGAGCGTGAGCTAAGAAAAAAAAGACGTACTGTGTGGATTAGGAAGTGGATAAATAGGCGAGAAGAGCTTGGGGCTTCTAACACCCTGTTGAGAGAGCTAGCTGCAGAAGATGTTAGTGAATATTTTAAATTTATGCGAATGAACAGTTTGAAATAACACAATCTACATTCCACTTCAAATCTGACATATTGGCGGTGTAAACACGACTCGACCACAACTGCAAGCAACAAGCCCGTGGCAACTCCACATACAGGCCTTGCCCCCCCCCCCCCCCCTCCTCTTGAACATCCGTGGTCTCCCCCACCCCAATTACCCCTCCATTCTCCTAACCCCACCCTCAACACCCCCCCTCCGCCTTGTCTGCCACTTCCGCGGCCCGGCCGCCGCCGTCTAGCCACCGCTTCGGAGTCCCGTCCGCGCGCGCGGTGGGCGGTAGGAGGAGACATGTGACGGGCGCCGAATCGATCGCAGCGCCCCACCGCCCTCCACGGCCGCGGGCTCAACCTCTCTCACTCTCTCAACTTCTTCGAACACTCCCACACATTCCCCAGCTCTGATAGCCACATACAACTCATAAATATCTCCGCACTCCATCCCTTTGTTTTAAATTAGCCATTCTTCTTTTCCTGCCCAATACGTGTTTCTCATCAGGCTATTACAATACGGATCTTGTTATGAAAACAAGCTCAACAACTGCCCGTAATGGCCAAGTTTTTAATATGCCGACTTATCAAAGCGAAGATCAGGGGTTCGAATCTCGTCTAGAACGTTGATTTTGTGTATGTTCTGTATGCTCCGTCTTCGGTTAGACCAGTGATTCCCAACCGGTGTGCCGCAAGCCTCTGTCGAGTGTGCCGCAACGCTCATAACAAAATCATAAAATATCAACAATAATAATAAATTAAATATTAAACTAGTAAATAATTTTCAATTTTAATATTTTTGTTAAAAACGAAAATGTATAAAATCAGTAGCTGTAAAACTGCTGACAATTAACTATAATAAATCTCAGTTTTTGCTCACTGGCGTGCCGTCAGCATTTCCAAACACCTCAAATGTGCCTTGGTGTCAAAAAGGTTGAGAATGAGAACCACTGGGTTAGACGGAGCGATGTAACCTTTCCATTCCGAGGCATCAAAAACCCAGTCTATGACGACAAACCGGAATGCTAGTTTTTGGAAAGGTATTGAAAGCTCACTCGTAATTTACTTTCAACAGCTCAAGCAATCACTATCGCTGCAGAAGCACTTTAATGTACATATATTACACGACTAGGAGAGATGTAGCTATGCCCAACGGTCAATTCGCGATAGCAAAGAAATTGGGTGACTGCCAATTCTCGCAAAACATTCGAAATCTGGGTGATAAAAAAGAAGAAAAGCGATCTGAATACAAGGTGAACTATGAACATGGGAAATAAGGTTTAAAGGCGGCTTTGCTCATGAAATTATTTCTATGATAATAGCCTTAGAAATTGATTTCCAGAGTCATTTAACATGTAAGCACTTAAATGACAGTATGAGTCCATAGCGGTAGTAATCAACCGCAGTTTTCACTTGCACGGAACATAGACTGGCATCTATTTTGCTTGCAAATAGACTTTCGATTCTGCGATAGTGTTGCCAAACATCTGGTGTAATCCTAATCACATGACTGCACGCGGGGATAAAAATGTAATCATTGAATAAATTTGCTGGAGGACTTATTATTGCATAGGTAAAAATTTATGTTTTGTCAGTAAAAGTTTTAATGTTAGCGATTGATTAAAAATTAAAAGTAAGACAACTTTCCTAGCGCATAAAATTAGGAAATATAGCAGTTCTCATACTTGATACACATAATAGATGCACATATAAATTTAATTTGCATAAAAATTATTCTTGACCACTTTCATTATAATTGAATGTTTTTTTCTTTCTGGAGCTTTGGTCTACAATTCAAATATAAGCCATCACTTCACCAATGTTTCAATTTTTTGTTAAAGCTTCATCAGCGCGAAAATTCAACATTAATATTGTTGTTAAATATTGCTAACCGTATTGGGATAAACCTCTTACTCTCTTTTCCTTATTTCACCTGAAGGTATGTACTGTCTAGTTATTAATTATTTATGCATATATTAGGGCATGCGTGATGTATGACTTACATGTTGAATTTTCGCCCAGATGAAGTTTAAACAAAAAAGCGAAACGTTGGTGAAGTGGTGGTTTATATTTGAATTGTAGACCAAAGATCCAGAAAAAAATAACATTCAATTATATATTTGATGTAATTTGCACAAAATCATAAAATACAAGAGTGATGGAGGAACTCAAACATAAACGCATTGCTTAAGCGCATTGATTGCCGAAATAAGTCCATTTTCAAAATTACCATGTTCATGGATTACTTCCTACTTTTACTTTCCTTGGGAAAAACCGATGAAGTATGTAATCAGCACGATGCTCTACGAGTAGAAGACAATACAAATCGATAAATCACTACTCTCGCTACTTCCACATAAGTCAGCTTCCGTGTGTAAAGCAACCTATAAAATAGCAATTAAAATCTATATATTTGGTAATGGGGGGTTTGAGTCAGCTGGCATGAGTAATGTAAGGGAACAATACTGGACAAGAAGAGAGGAAGCGGTAGGAGAAGAGTGGGGATTCTGGTACCCGAGAAGGGACTAGGAGATATGAAGAGTCGGGATGGGAATGACAAGGGGCCTGAGTAGTGGCTCGTGAATGGATTCCGTTAGAGTGGACCAATGTTCTTGGGTGCGGGAAGCTGGGTTAGAAAAGTCCTAGAAGATACCAATATAGGTAGATCACATATGGTGAGGATTTAAAACTGGCCAGAAATAATTTCTGTACACCCAATCCTTATCCACAATGGAAACAACACAATTCAAAGCGGCATTAACATCGACTGTAGACAGAAAAATAAACATAAATTATGAAATATCCATGCTCAATTACTTGAATTGCACTATTATAATCATAATGCAGCGGTATTCAAACTGCGTCCCACGAAACCATGGGATTCCTCGCAACATTTCCAACGGTTCCACGAATTTTCGTTTATATTACTTGGTATTACTTACGATTTTTACACACTCAGCAATAATATTAAAATAAAACTAGTCTTTCTAAGGCTATAATGGTAGTAAGCACTAACTCCTAAAATGTTAGAGAATATTTAATTTTTCAAAAAAAATATTTTTGAACTCATATACGTCCCTGAAGGAACTGAAGAAGATAAAAGACCACTGTCATAATGTATTTTTTTAAACCTTGTACGTCTCATTTTGATTCATTCCCCCTAAATTTAATTCCAATTTTGCTTTTGTCTCGCCGTGTCATGCGAACTTTGTTTCCTTTGCTCTCAGCTGCAAGGAAAATATCCTTTAGAAGCTGACTTCAAAATAAACCAAGATCGCTGCTTATGTTCCCTAATTTTTGACGACTAAATATTTTCCTTCACTTTCCCAGGGCTCTGCACATGAAAGAGCACCCAGACTACAAGTATCGCCCGCGTCGGAAACCCAAGTCCCTCCTGATGAAGACCAAGGAAGCGGCATCGGCCGCCGCCGCGTCCGGACCGAAGTTCCACCCGCACCACCCGATGCCGCACCACCCGCACCCGCTCCACCCGCACCATCCACACCCGTTCTCTCTCCCACATCTTCTCGGGCCCCTTCTTGCCCCGCCACCACCCCCACCGCCTCCTCCCCCGCCCCCGTCTCTCCATCCCTTCCCCTCATCTTTCTTTGACAAGGCCTCACTACTGTCTCACCTCCGCCCCCACCTGCCGTCCCCCTTCCCGCCCCCGCACTTCTTGGACGTCGCGAAGCTCCTCCCGGGGGACGACGGGAGCGGCAAGGAAACCTCGCTCACCTCTCTCTACGCACCATTCCTGCAGCACCATCAGCTCGAACATCACCACCACCACTACGCCGCATCCCTGCACCCGCACTGCCCCCTACTTCCTTGCTCGTGCACTCGGAGATCCCCGGCGACTCCCTCTTCATCACCCCGGGCCGAGGAAGCGTCAGCGTCCATCGGAGAGGAGGAACCGCCCCCAGCCCACCAGTCGGAAGACCCGGAAGAGGAAGAGGAGGAGGATGTAGAGGTTGAGGAGAGGTCGGAGGCAGCGGGGGAGCTTCCACCCCCGCCGAGGCTTGCCACGCCCCCCGCGGCCCACGTCATATGAAGACCGCTCCCGGTCGTGCCCGCGGGCCACACGGCCCCGGGGGCGCGACCGGGCGGGTCCCCTTGGTGGGGCGGCATCGCGCGCCCAGCGCCGAGGAGAGGACAGCCACCCGCGGTGCCGGCAAGATCAACCGTCCCAAACCCCGACCGCTGAGGAGTCGGTGAAGGTGGGAGTAAGCGAGAACCGCCGGACTTAGCGAATCTTGCTGCGTGTACTTGACCTCACTTATGGCACTGGAGGACAGGTGGAATCTTCAACTGGTGACGAGACTTAATTCGTGTCTGTGCAGTGGACGGGCATTACCCTCTCCTGGAAGTTCGACCCAAGTCTTGTCTATGTGCTATCCATCCACGATAAATACCGCCCGCAAACCAAGCTCTCTTCGGGAATTAAAATAAGAAAAAATCATAACCCTTCTAAATAATTCCTTCACTGTTTTTCTCGGCCGGCGATTATCTCCGGACTCACTTAATCCTGCAAAGTTTACTATAGACCTTATTGATGGCACCGGAGAGCAGGTTGCGGCCCGGAATATTCAATAACTGTGGCATGGAAGTTTCATTGTGGCCTCTGTCCTTTGGAATGAACATATACTCACCCGATATTCCAACCCTGTTCTCCCATTTTCGCTTCCCATCCACGAAAATTACCGATCGCAACCACGCTTCTTTTCGGGAATTAATTTCCACCATTGTCAGTTCAATATTAATATGAAACTTCACACTTTTTCTCGACCATCGCAACAGTCTTCACGCCTTCTTTGTGGTTCACGCTATTAACGGCGTAATTAAAGATCAAATTATGACGACGATAAAATACAGAAAAAAAACGTGACTGGACTAGGCCGGTCCATCAAAATGTAGACAGCCTGATGAATGGATTATGGAGACAGCTACCGCTCCTCGTTAATCTCCTATGGCCATGAAACTTGGGTATGATTTTTAGCACTAAATGTTCACCGTCAACCTTCAATCCCCCATGGCTGACCTATTTCTGATTCCCATCGGCGTAAAAATAATTTACGTTCAGGCAATTCCCCCAACGAAAAAAATCTTCAAACTGTTTTTACTTAGTTTTGAATGGTCTCTTTAGTTTTTCTTCCTTTCCTATTCTCAAAATATTTTAATGCCCAGATATAGGGAAATGATTTCATTAACTGGAAAAGAAAACATTCTACTTGGTGGAATGAATCCATTACTGCCCACTCGTGCAAAAATAGTATATATTTAGTGTCATTCTCCATTTGAGGGGAAGAAAGAATTAGCAAGTGAGAGCAAATTAAGAAAATACGACAAATCTAAAAAATATTGTGGGTTAATGGGGTATAATAATCCTTGAGACGATAGTCAGTGCCCTACGGTGCAGGTGGGACTAGTCTTCAGAATACAGGGGAGTTTGCGTTTACTCATGGGAGGAATGCTCCGAAATGACTGATTGCGCATGGTTGGCGATGTAAACATTCTCCTAATACGTATATCCTCTTCCCACTCAATTTTTTCACCCTCAAGGGCATCGAAAATGCTAGCGAAAAAGTTACTCCACAACTGATCATATTTCTAATGATACATATCTTGCTGGGCTATCAGCAAAAAATTATTCTACCCAAGTTCCAGCAAAATCACATCATGTCAAATCCACATAGCATATTCTAGCTTTCAAAAATATAGTTCGAATATTATAAGCATTCCCTAAATATGATTACCATTGTCTTTGACCCTGATAAGGAGCATTATCTCCGGCACGTATCACTCAGCTCACTAAAATTCAGCTAGGAGTACTGAAATCCTGTTGAACAATACAACGTTCCAACATCAGAAAACACAAGAGGGAATCCTCATTAGTAAATTTGGAATATTTCTATTGACGGCCAAGATACTTCGGTAAGCCTTGTGCAATATCCATCATCTGTCATGCCATGCGTGAGAAGTGTTGAAAATATGTGTGATATCTTATATAAGTGTGCATTCGTGTCACTCCTTGTGAATGTTAAATTGTATCCGGGAACTCGATCGGAATTATTTGCCAGGGAATTTATGTACTTCGTCTTCCGAACGGCAAAGAACGAGTTCTTATCAAAACCTATAGATTTTCAGAGGTGCAAAAAAACCAAAGTATTGTGGCGAGCCTATCAAAATGGACCTTTAGCGAGCTGTTCTCGGGGTGGCTATCTTGTCTGCACGGAGATAAAGCATAATTGCCATACTAAGTGACTTAAACGCTTGTTCCTCCGGAGGAATAAAGAACATGAACTGGTGGATAGCGCAGAGATAAGTCCTTATTATTCCCCCAACGGATATGCATCGGAAACTACAGAAGGCAGTAAAAAATTACAACGCTGAGTGGGCTAATGAACAATTTGACGTGGACAATCTACGTCGGATCTTCTTTCAGGGAAGATCACCATCTGTTGTATATCTCAATGTTACGTTCCAAAACGGTATGTGCAATAGTTGTTGAAGTATTTTTATTTTTTATCTCTGTGAAGTGTTTGTTAAAATTTTACGGAAAATAATAATGGAAGAGGCCTCACAAGGAACGATGCTACCGGGGACAGGACAAGGCAAGTTGTCCTGCAGGAATGCAATAAAGCGAGAATAATTGTTCTTTCCTTAAGGTTGCATAACTTTTAAGTTTCACTGATTTTACGTCGTTTTTATAAATAAATTTATGAAAATCAAGTCACCGAATATATGTGTCTGAATTTTCTTTTACCCTTTTACTATTATGCCATTGAGCGGGAATGACCTTGGGATATTGGTTGGATGTTTATCTTCCAAATTTCGTAAGGGGTGAGTTCTACTCTCTCCTGTCATACAAGCCCGTTTTTTGAATGAAAGGATAAATTACTGACGACCGTATTACCAATATAAGTTAAATACATTTAAATAAATCAGACTGCATAAACTTAAATAAATAAGGCGTGATTTTGGTTAAGGCTATGGCTCACCTATACCGATTAGTACCTAATAGACTATTCAAGAGTTAAGATACATTTCTGAAGGATTTTCTTGCCAATTCCATTTCACACGTGGACAATGCGGCGGGGATAAATATTTAACTAAATGGCTTATTTATAAATAGAATTTTACACTAATACAATGTACTCTATAGCCTTTCAAAGTCATTCTCCTGCGATGAAACTTCATAATTGGGATAACATTGGAAATCCAGAACATTCACTCCAGCATGTGTTACAAAATCACGGATTTAATAAGAATTGTATCGCAAAATATGTGATTACTTATAATCTGAATGCTGACATGCGGCCTTTTAACTAAAAAGCATCTATTATATTGAAAAAGAAGGCTCCAAGAATGGCAGTCTTAACATTCCAGAAAGATTTTAGCACTTCCATGACATAAGAGAAGGTACTAAATAAAAATTTGCCGACAATTTGTGAAGCCATCCACATTAGAAAAGGCCGACAAGGGAATCTTTCAAAGAACCGCAGTAAAAGCCGGTGTCCCACAGTAATTTTTTTCGTAAATTTATTTATGAATTCCATATTCATGAAAAGAGATTCGTAACTGTTGGACCCCATGTCACACGAGCAGGAAAAATTCATGAATTGGGTGAATTGAATGAACGAGTTCTTATCAAAACCTATAGATTTTCAGAGGTGCAAAAAAACCAAAGCATTGTGGCGAGCCTATCAAAATGGACCTTTAGCGAGCTGTTCTCGGGGTGGCTATCTTTTCTGCACGGAGATTTGGCATAAGTGCCATACAAAGTGACTTAAACGCTTGTTCCTCCGGAGGAATAAAAAACATGAACTGGTGGATAGCGCAGAGATATGTCCTTATTATTCCCCCAACGGATATGCAAAAACGGATAGGAAAAATTCATGAATTAGGCGCTGATCGGCTGACGGCCGAGAAGAAAACATTTTGTGCTGCCATCAATAGTGTGGTCTCTGTACAATCAGAGAAGATATTTTTGCGGGACCTACAAGCCATGATATGAAATAGCACGCACCTATTTCTATAATTACCCGGGAATTACTTTAGCCATACGTATAACTGAAGGAATTGCAAGAACAAGCATGCTTGCTCACAATGGAACGTCAAAATCCCTATGTAGCAGTTCGCTAGCCCAGAGTCGCCGAAACTAGGCCTGGGCGATATTGGTGATTCCATATCGTGATATGATAATTTTAGAATATCGTTTTTTGGCGATAACGATAACTCATAACGTAATGATAAATATCGTCCTATCGCTCCTCAAAATATCGTGATATATCACGCGATAAAAATCGCAATATCACGTCCCGATAAATAATCACGATATCACGCTGAGATAAAATATCACGATAAAAGATCGTGATATTGCGCTCGATAAAATAATCGCGCCAGATAAAATATCACGATAAATATCAAGATAAATATCACGATAAAATATCGTGATATTGCGCTCGATAAAATATCAGGATAAATATCACAATAAAATATCGTGATATTGGGCCCGATGAAACATCACGATCAATATATCACGATATTGCGCACTGATAATATAACGATAAATATCACGATAAAATATCACGATAAGTATCACGATATTTTATCGTGATCTTGCACTCGATAAATATCACGATAAATATGACGATAAACTATCACAATATCGCGTCCCGATAAAATATCACGATAAATATCACAATAAAATATCGTGATATTGTGCCCGCTAAAACATCACGATAAATATCACGATATTGCGCACCGATAAAATATAACGATAAATATCACGATGTTGCGCCCAAATAAAATATTACGATAAATATTTCCTAAAAATATCGTGATATTGCGCTCGATAAAAAATCACGATTAATATCACGATAAAATATCGTGAAATTGCACTCGATAAAATAATCGCGCCCGTGAAAATGTCACGATAAATATCACGATCAAATATGGTATATTTCGGTCGATAAAATATCGCGATATTGTGGTCGATAAAATATCGTGATATTGCGGTCGATAAAGTATCGTGATATTGTGGTCGATAAAATATCGTGAAATATTGTGCTCGATAAAACAATCGCGCCCGATAAAATATCGTGATATTGCGCTCGATAAAAAATCACGATTAATATTACGATATAATATCGTGAAATTGCGCTCGATAAAATAATCGCGCCCGATAAAATGTCACGATAAATATCACGATAAAATATGGTGATATTGCGGTCGATAAAATATCGTGACATTGCGGTCGATAAAATATCGTGATATTGCGGTCGATAAAGTATCGTGATATTGCGGTCGATAAAATATCGTGATATTGTGCTCGATAAAACAATCGCGCCCGATAAAATATCACGATAAATATCGCGATAAAATATCGTGATAATGCGCTCGATAAGGCAATCGTGGCCGACAAAATATCATGATAAACGTCACGACAAAGTATCATGATACTGCGCTTGATATTGCGCTATCACGTAATCGCGCTCGATGTACTATGGTGATGTTGCGCCGGAAAATCGTGTCAGAAAAGCCCATCAGTGACTGAGTTTCAAGAAGAATGTACAGAGTTTTCTTATCTACAGAAATTTACCGAATATTGGCTTGCGCATGCAGTGAAACTCTGAGAGTATTCATGAATTATTCATGAATAAAATTTACGAAAAAAATTACCGTGGGACACCGGCTTAACAAACAGACGTCCACTGCGCGAGTCACAATCAAAAGAATACGTTTAAGATTCAATTTCAACATTTTGAGAATTTTATCAATATTTTATCAATGTTTTCACGATTTCGAACAGTAAGCGGAATACGCATGAAATAATAAGAATATTTATTATATTTCCGTTTGGAGTTCGCCTTGACTTTGTATGCCCAGTATTTATAAACTAATTCCGTATAAGAAAAAAGAGTGAAAGCGAATAAAATGAACTCAATACGTGTATTTCCTTATAGGAATTTGTGAACAGACAGACAGACCGAGAAACTTTGCTTTTTATATTAATAATTTGGTGCTGCACCGATTGTTTCGCGGAACAATGAATACAGGTCTTGGTTTACCTATTTGGTTGGATATACATAGGGTACCATGATATGCATGGTATGAACATATCCGTGATAAGATTTCATTTCGTCACGACGTTAACAAAATCACAACGGAATAAGCCAAAGATGAGTCTTGATTATTGGTGAGACACACGACGGACGATCAGCATCTGCCGAGGTGCATCTTGTTTTGCCTTGTGCACTTCTGTCATTCGAGAGATGCCAAGTAGGTACAATCTTTCCCCAGGTACCCCCATTCGTCTTCCCCTCCCTCCAATATTTATGAGAGGCAACACATGTAGCGATCACTTTCATTAAATTGAGTTGGTGTGGTGTAAAATCACATAAATTCGCGAAAGTTTGAATTTATTATGTAGCTCAATGTTTTTTGGTAACGAGAAGATACTGTGGTAATAGTTTCAGCGGTGAGCTATCGTCTCTAAAAGAAATAAAAGCAAACAAGTCACATTTATGGACAAAGGCCCTGAATGAGTAATTTTTCCACCTTGGAATGTACCCCCTTATTTCCATAAGACTAATGCTTCCTCCAACGCTTTTCTTTGCTTCCACAAAAATTGTACCACGCTTTCCATCAATTTCAATATTAGTACTTCTTTATGCTAAATATATACCAGGTTAGTCTTTTAATGGAGATTCACCTGGGTGCTTAAAAAGATAAGGCATTTTCAAGCAAAGTCACTCATACAAGAATCGAAAACAGTAGTTATTATTCTATAAAAAAATTAGATCCAATTACGCCTGGAATAAAAACGAGTAAACGAAACTTCGATCCAATCACTTTAGGTAGTTTACTATGCAGAGCTATTTATACCGCAAAAACCAAATTGCAAAATATTTCCCGATAAATGAAAGGCTTATAAGTTATCGTGTTTTGAAATTAAAAATAACATTTCTAAATAATCAATGTAAAACCCGTAACATGGACGTGCACGAGCCTGCCTTCCAAAAACAAATTTAAGTTAAAATTCTAAACATTACATGTTCACTGAATAAAAGTTGTAGTTTCAGGCTTAATTTTATGGAATAACATCATAAATGAAAATGACTGGCAATTTTCCACAAGAATATATTTAAAAAACGACCGGTTTCAGTGAACAACACCATCATCAGGTGAATCATCTGATGATGGTGTTGTGCACTGAAACCGGTCGTTTTTTAAATATATTCTTGTGGAAAATTGCCAGTCATTTTCATTTATGTTCACTGAATATGAATTTACAATTTGGAATGGGTACAAAGACAGAACTCACATACGACCACAGTAATTATTTTACGCAATGACGAAAAAAGTATTTTACAGATAATACAAAAATGGATATGCATTAATTTATAGACATATAAAGTATCAAAATTAATCAACATGATACCAAATTACAGATATATTGATATTCAAATTTGTGAAGAAGAGAAACATTTAATTGTTAGGCAAAATATACTTTAATAAATGACGAAAAGTAAAATAATAATTGGGGATTAATATTGATATAGAAAGAGAGAAATATAGAAAAGACACTGATAGATGTTAGGAATATTTTATCAATTACTACATTAGTAGAGCTTTGTTATGGGAGATGGAAAGCTGACACATTATTTGGCACATGCAAGCCAGCACAGAACAAGAAAACGATTAATAAAGATACCTAAATAGCAGTTCGGAACACCTAAATACCAAATCTCGTATAACTACTCAAAGACATCTTAATGTTGTACAAAAATCATTAACTCACATCTCTATTTCACCCTTGCAGCCGCGTATTCCTTGCCGCCAATATCAGAGCAGAACGGAGCGTTGATTATTCTCTTCCTGATTTATTTATGAAGTCACCAACACGCACCTGTCACGCTCGGATGACTCCCTGATAATGAGCCCAAGCTGCACAAGCATTCCGCCGTGCTGGCTTGGGTAGGAGAGGGGCGAGGGGTGGAAGGGGGTTTCGTAATATGGAATTGACAAAACTGACCAATCAGAGAACTAGGCGGGAAAATCACCTGAGACCCCCCCCCCCCTCGTTTCCATGGAGACGACTTGCAAGGTCGCGGCCAAGAGCCCGCGAGACACTAGGAAGACCCCCGTTAAGCGACTCCAATAATTGGCACAGCGTAGTGTAAAAAATACGATGCAGAGCAAAAGTTTTTTCAGAACTAAAATTAGTAAATATCACCAAAATTCGTTTTGAGCGTAATCAATGTGCGTGGAAATGATTGCAAATTGCTACTGCCACTGATAATTCCTCGGAAATATGCTAATTCGAGAGAAAATCGTCTGCAAACTAATAGTTTTTTTATGCTCTATGCTGCTTCACACAAAGGCGGTCGCCCAAACCGGGTTACTCAGAAGCTACCAACTTGGGTCTTTCACTCATTATAAATATCTAGAGTAGTATAAATAACTATTATAATCAATAATTACGGACTTTATGATCTTCACTGAGTTCCCTTTTGAAAACAATGTTCAATATAATTGTTTCGAGTGATTCGTTTGATGGTAGGTGTATTATTTTCCACTACGTGAAAGGGATGATATATGTAAGATAATAGGAATAATCATAATTTGAAATTATTTCAAAGTCAGTAAGCCTTCTTGGGGCAATTTTTAATGAAAGTAACAATCTATGCACTAATGAAAGAAATATAAGCCAGAATATCGCGCCCGCAAATAAGGCTAATTATCTTTCAAGATTCAAAAGAATTATGATGAATTTCGAACCTTGCCAGACAAACAAACATGCTATTCTGAAAGCTCAGCGGTATTTCAAAGACAGCATTCAATGCCTTCAGTGGACGTTAGAACACTTAATAGTACAGAATCGCCCCATTATTGCACCTTGAAGTGAAAAAAATACCCATTGATTGCTGAAAATACGTCTTCTTTTTATTATTTTACGATCATAAAAATACTTCAAACCGTTAAGAGAATGCTTTTAGCAAAATCTTATTTTAGACTAATGGTATGCTTTATAACCAAGATAGTTAACGAATGTGTACAGGGTGATTCCCAAATCAAACATACGCCAGCACTGCGGTACGCATATAAATGAGCAAGGAAATGTTTGCAGCAGCCAACAGAGCATTTTGTACCCAAAGACGTAAACGCAAAGGTTCAATCATATGGCAATTCTAGGATATTATTTTTATTTATGGTGCTGAATGCCATCTTTCTAACCCCTTTCAGTACCTGTTAATAAGAACGAGTTTTTTCGCCTATTATGATGCGAACATCAACATCGTCGGTTTTACGCTAAGAAAGTTAAAAAAGACTTATCCTGTATACGATTGAAAATCAATACCTAGAATCTTCCAGTAGTCCATAAATTGAAGCATGAATTGACAAATGTATTATGATGGAGTGGTATCGAAATTTATACATGAAAAGAGTCCTGAGAAAGTTGAATGTCGCATTAATTATTCCCTTGAACGTACGCGACAGCCTGGAAATTTACATGAGATGAATTGACAATCTTCCCTGATATCCACCGCAAGGACGTGCGGTTGGGGATGTTAGCCGGTTAATTTTTATTAATCTAATCTTTCCTGAACTGGTGGGCTGATTATTTGGGGGTGGCGACAGACAACTTAGGTTAATTTAACCATTTAAGGATAGGTCGGTAGGTTGTTAAGGGAATGGTTTTCTGGGGAATGGAGGGAGAGAAATTACGTGTTCCATTCTATCAAAATGGCTCATTGGCTCAGGTGGTTTATTTAAAAATAAATAAATTATTAGTCCATTTAAAAACTTAAATGAACTTAAATGAAATATTTGTTTTGAAATTTTTAGTACTGGTCTGATAACTTCATGATAGAAATGAACATTTATTCTAATAAATACAACCAATCCCCTTCGTCGGATAGAGTACTACTCCTGGTGTGATCTCCACATGCATGACGCAGAAGTAGGGATGGGGATTCGATTGATACCTGTCTCCACTATCGCCGTAATTCAAATACGGATTTCAGGTTTCGAAGAAAGTATTAAATTTACAATACCACCCTTACTTAGGCCATTCCAAGTACTACTCCTTCCGAGGTACATGAAGGTCTCTGCTTTCTTAGGGTTACCATTGGAGTGAAGTGAAAATTCATGATAACACTGCATCGTAACTTCAATATAATGGCATAAAGAGGTGTGCTTTTATATTTTCATAGTTTTCATATTAAAATGCAAAATAAAGGACTCAGAAAATTTGTTCTTTTACGTAATACAATGTTTGAGTGAAATATTATTCTGAACAGCATAAAATATCTCATGTGATGTAGCCCATCCATCCCCCCCCCCTCCTAGTGCAGCATACTGTACAAGGATTACATTTGTTGGTATTTTCAACTACACCGCTTACATTCGTTTTCGATTTTAAATATTGTTATTTTCTCCTTATTTCACAGTCATGTGTGTGAACTATTACCTTTTACGGTGCCGTACCCAGAGTAATTATTGAAACAAACAATAAGGCCAAAATAAAGAAATCTTGCTTGAAGGCTTGCAAGGGATCTAATTATTAATTTAGTAACAGACTAATCAAGGCACCTATATTAACAATGCATATTTTTTCAAAGATAATCATTTAACTGCAGGCATTGCATGTATCAGTTTACACTGAATCATGAGACTTTCCCCAGAGGATTCAAATATAAACCAATTGCTATCATCAGAGAAAGAGGAGAAGAAATAGTATCGCAAACATGGTTTCCAGATGCGCAAAACTGTGGCGCTCATGCAGTAGTTATCCAGAATGGTACAATGTACCACTAATGTAAGTTTAGTGCACAAAGTATCCTTGCTCGATGGTTTATTATTTATTTTATTATGCATTCGAAAATACGCATATGTGTGATAACAACTATGGGAATTTAATATAATAGAATTTCGGACTAGCTTTCATTGAAAATTCAGGACATTTCGCCATTTTTATTTTTATTTTATTTATTTTATTTATTTTTATTTATTTCATCAACCTGAATACAGCCTCGAGGGCCATTTTACATCAGGCGATATAATAATAACAAAGGACAACACACACAACCATGTCCAGGGAGGAGAAAAATCCTCCACCGGCGGGATTCGAACCCGCGACCTTTGGGTTGGCAGGCGAGAAAATTTTTTAAATTCGGTCGGAACGCTTTTTTAAATGCCAAAATTCAGGACAACCCCGCTTTATTAGGAAGTATTACAACGTACACTTGCCTCGTCCACAGTTAAAAACGAAGCTAAAATAAGGAACATGTCGTGAAATCGGAGCCGAGTGAAAGAAGGGATGTGGACCAGAGGAAAAGATCTAAAATAGCACGGTCGGGATAGTGAATTTCACAGCAAAAGGCCAGGCAACGTAAAGGAAAGAACGCAATGGATGCTTGTATTTCACGCCACGTGTTTTATGGGATTTTCTGCGGCAAGGTACATGGGGACGAGAGGGGTGTATCTGTGAGATACGATCTCGTATCTGAAGAGCCCGGAGCCCTTCGGGTCGAGAATAGGAAATAAGGAAGAGGCGTTTCGTGGGTGGGGGGTTTTGAGGATCGGAATTATAGGGAGACATAGTGTTGGGGGTAGTAAGGGGGAGGGGTATACGACTTCTTCTTTGAGGGGTGCAGCCACTTTTTCATTCCTAGCCTCTCACACGACTGGGGATGACATGGGAGATCGGCCACCCCAGGACCCTCTCTACTCATACTTCGACTTCCGGGGCTTCATCAAAAGGGGGACGGTAGGCGATCTTTTTCGCGAGATAGAAGTCTCCCCTTCCTCCCCCCCCTCCACCCCCCCCCCCCAAGTGCTCCCCTGACATTAACAGGAAAAATGCCTTCTTTCCAAGACTCAATAGACGTATTTTGGTATGTTCACAAATAGTAACGATAAAGGCAGTTTCGGAATATCGTCCATCTCAGAAAATGGTGATATAGGTAACCATAGAGTTTGGCTTTACACACGATGTATTCTCTGCAGATATTCCAGCTGCTTCCAGTTTAAGTAGCATTTAAAAAAAATTGTGAAACTAATAAAAAAAACAGAAGAGAATATTAGGCTTCCTCATTACATCGTTAGATTCAATTACCCAGTTTTAATAATTGAGATAGTATAGAACTAATAGGTTTATATGCCCCTTTTTCCTCGTGCAACAGAAAAAGCAAGACAAATCACCCATTATTATCAATGCAATATAAGGACATGGGTATGCATAGTACACTTTTTCGATTGCAAAAACAAAAATATAAGTCCAAACACTTCCTACAACACGGTTATGCAATGGCTCGTAGATGAATTAATATGCAAACCAAGAGAATGTTCCCCTTAATTCATTATTAGTATTCAACATCAAATGAAGCATTTATCAGAGCCCTTTCCCATCATGTTCTTCATAGAATGTGAAGAGATACCTCCGCAACACGCACGTGTGCAGCTTGTAGGGAATGCAGTAATATTGGATGCATAGGCATCTTATTCAGATGACTAACTTTCCGTTACAAAAGTTGCAAAAATCAAAAGTTGACAAAGGAGAGACAAAAATCCTCTACAACTCAGATATTTCATTACTAGTAACTATCAAGAACATTTGTGCAAATGAAAAATCACCCCTCACACTTTCTCGTACTCACGGAACCACACCAGCAAATTATCTCCTTTCGTCAACGTTTAAAAAGCTGTTACCTCCCGTTCAAAGGCATTTTGGGCTTTAAAGGTTGAAATGACGATAGTGGCACAGTTATAGAAAAGGTAAATACCGTTTCAAACTTCAATATGTCGTCAATGTAGTAAATAAATATATTTGCTCGAATTGATCAATAACAGTATAGTTTTCACCAAGTAATATTTAAAAAAGATTCGTAATTTACACACCTACGTTAAACTTACGCAATGTTAGTGGCAGCATCATTTTTACAGTTCTGTCTTGTGAAATGATATTTTAGACAATTATTCTTACAGATAAAACCTTTCTTAGCAAACGAATACCATTCAACCGCTGTTTCTAAATTTCCTCATCAATCTTGCGATTATTGTTCTTCAATAAGAGTTTTTTTCAATTCAATACTGCCGTCAGATCAGGTAAAAGGCAATGTTTTCTGATCAGGCAATAAATTCTATCAGAAAAGGCCAAAGCATCGGATTCCTACGAAATGTGAACGCATAGCTTCTATACTCATAACTCAAACGAAGTGAGAAGTAGGGCACAAACGCCATCCCTTCCTCGATCACAAGAAGCGTCTCTACCCAGGAAATTCAAAAGTCTGGCAACACTGAAGCACGAAAGGGAAGAATAATGGTGACGCTTAAAGGGTAAATGTATGGTCTTCCCGAGAGGAGACGGCGACATATGAAAACGGTTTTCGTCCACAACACGGAGGGTTTTGGGATAAACTGATGAAGCACAGTGACGGGGTGGTCCAACATGCAACGTGGTTCATAATTATCTCCGGGGTTTCGAAGGTCTATCGTTTTAACTATGGCAGTAACAGTAAGAGGTAGCATGTACATTGAGAAACTCGCGAAGTTTGTTACGTACATCGCATGTGCTTGATATGAGCATCCATAACGATGTGGCACGCGTCAATCTTAAAATCAAGTTCTTGCCACACGTGATGAAACATATTACGATTGTTAAGCAGCGACTGCATGTTCGACCCTTATTTGCAATGTGCTAAATCACGTGGTAAAGGAGGTACAAAGGCAAGACCTTTAATATAACCCATTTGAAAACGTCACGCAGTTGGCTGTAACATCTGAAAATCTCATCTTGCGAGACATGGATTTTTTATGGCTCCTGTAAAATGTTTCCAGCAGAAGGTTTACAGACTCAACTGATGGGGCCGGCCGGTTTGTTCATTTATTATTATTTTACTTTTGTAACAGGCCCCCCGAATCCCGGGCAAGTATCAGGTATCGTTGCCGTTATAATGGCCGGAGAGATTATTATAAAACAGTACTGTATGGGCTTTATTTTATTCGTGGGATGGTTTTCTCGAGGTAAGGTCGTAAATATAATAAAAACAGCAATTCCTCACCAACGTTTCGGAATTTTACTTATTCCATCTTTAGGGCTTAGAATTACATTAAAAGCATCAAATTAATGTTATTCTAAGCCCTGAAGACGGAATAAGTAAAGTTCTGAAACGTTGGTGAGGAATTGCTGTTTTTATTACATTTACGACCTTACCTCGAGAAAACCATCCCATGTTAATGGAGGTTGATAAGGTGAACAATGAGATTTATTTTATTCTCTCATCATCTCCTCTTTTATTTGACCATTCATTCATCATTTTTTTTCATTTATTTCATCATTTTTTATTTCATTTCTTTTAAACAGTCCCTTTATTTTATGACCTTTATATTATGTTTGTTTCTTCTCGGTGAACGGTGGCTCAGCATCGCACAGGCAGCCAATATCCTTGAATTTATTTGTAACAAGCATGAGTTGTCTTGTCTGTAGGAGTCTCTGTTAGATAATTCGTACGAAATCTTCGTTGCACCATCACAACCGACTCACACTTAACTAATTCTGAGACGCAAAATGCTTTGTATTCACCGGCGAACGCCATGTTTAAAACTACTACCACACAGATGCTAAATCTGCAACTGCGCGATACCGCTAATTACGAATTCACACTTCGAGAGTTTCTTGAGCTACTGATATACTGAGTCTGTTTTACTGTGCCTGTTGTATATAGTTTTTGAATAATGAGCCTTTGAATCCTGGGAGGTAATTATGAATCACTCCGTACATTCCAAGAATCGTATATAATTTGAGCACCAAAAAAATCCGCTAAAATTCCCGATCAAGCAATATACTATTCAATGCATTCCGCAATAAAAGAAAACACTGCGACCACACAAGAAGTTTTAATTCTGACTTCGTTAAATGATTTCGTCGTAAATATTACATTTTATTTCTCTGGATTCGTTTTTCTGCTATCTTGAATGACCTTTACGCTTCAAATCCGAGATTGGCTACCGCTTAAGCTCATTATTTTATATTTCTTATTTTTTATTAACTTTCACCACACAATGCCAAAAGATATTGTTACTTAAACCTGCCTTTAAATATAGTGGAGTTATGAAGGACAGAGAGAAGCCGTGAAAGTCAGGTTATTGGTAAAAAAAATACAGGAAAAATACAATTCTGACATAAAAAAGCAGAAAACAGGGTATAAAAAAGATAATAATAGAAGCATTGAAGTACCAAATTGTCATATGAGTCAGCAAAATGTCGACATAGTTTTTCATAAACAACTTTTAAGCAGAAGAATTCCAATGACTGAAAATGTCTCGGGTAGGTACTCCACCGGATAAGGTTGGTCCTCCATTACTTCGAACGTTTCGACAGGTGACTCGCCCATCACATCAGGGATACTGGAACTCAATAGTTTTGTCCACCATATATATTCCAAACGTCGGGTGGTCAGATGGTCGCAGAATGGTTCTCCGCAAATTGGCCCGCCGATTTGTTCTCCGTTGGAAGTAATCGAGAATCTTACCCGGTGGAATGCCCGAGAGCTTTTTAAATCATCAGATTCGCCGTGAAAGCTTGAAGTCATGCATCATAGCCGTGAAAGCTTGAAGTCATGCATCATAACATCATTAGCTAACATTCAATGTTCCCGCAGACTTACAACGATCTTGATATCCGTCAAGGATGGTAAGATACCTTAAATAAATTCAACCACGACGAGTCACGCAGCATAGATAAACAATTTCCTTGCAAATCTTTCCGTGTGCTTTTGAACTATGCTAGATGGAAGAAGCGGAGCAGCACTACATCACTTTCAAGTACACAAAGGTAGGTATTCATGAAGGGAAGGTATTGTTGGGAAGGTTGGTGTGGTGGCTTGCCCAGAGTCCCGGTTTTGAATATCGGCAGTTTCGTAGATTTTTCATCTGAATCCCGATCCGCATTTGAGCGGAGACCACTTCAAGTGTAGTAATCAGTGTTGCCAGGTTTGGGACTTTTACAAGTATTTTGCAGCTAAATGCATATTTTAGCACCTAGCGACAAATCTTTCGAAATTTAAAAAAAAACTACTTTTAAGGAAAACTTAATTTTACAAAAAGGGAGGAATCAGGCGAGATGTTGTTGAATATGAGCATAATAAATTTTATCTGTGAAGATGTTGTGGAATATGAACATAGTAAATTTTATCTGTGGAAAATTGCATCGTCTTAGTTCTTATTACTTAATTTAACGACCAAAATAGGGAATTTAAGCCATTTTTTGTTTAAACACTAATTGTACATCAATATCGTTACTTTTCACATAATACTTGTTTTTGTTTGTTATTTTCCTTGGCCTTGCTATATTGACACAACAAAGGGATTTTTGTTCGCACTTGTGACACAGCAAGAGGAAAATGGAGTGGGAATCTCCTTTTTTAACACATTGAGCCGATACTTTTAATTTAGACTTTTTCAGAATCCTAAAAATATTTATACGATTCGTAAAAATACCTGCTATAGTGGGTTATTGTGTGTTAGTGGAAAAAGAAACAAAAATGTAATTGAAAAATAGTTCAAAAATCAATTGCTGTCAAAAATCAAAGCAACTTACCAAAATCAAAGCAAGTGTTAATATCAATGGGATACCTTTAAAAAGTCGCGTAAAAATAGAGCTCACTCGCTTTTCTAATGCTTGCTGCTGGTAAGTTCAAGATAAAATGTATTATTTATGTGAAAAAATATTTTTATTGCACTCAACTAGTGAGAAAACTAGTGGCATATAGAACTATTTCTCTAGTAAGACACAAGCGACTTTATGCTTCAAGTTAGCGACCGAATCCAATTATGAGTTGGCAACACAGTGATCTGTCCGTCGGATTGGACGTTGATCCGTGGGCCCCTCTTGGCAATTTTCGATAGGAGTAGGTATGCCAATGCCAACACCGGGTTACTTCTACCGCTTGTACCCTTCCTCCATTCCACAGCAGAACCGTCACCTACAAACCTTTCAACTTTTCCTCAACGGTACCTATATAGGACTTCCGTTAACGTTCGCCTCCCCAAAATAACTAACTCCATCAATTACGAAGCGTTACACAGCATAAATGAATTATTTCCTCACAAATCTATCCGTCTGCTTTTGACCAATACAAGATGGAAAAAGTGGTCGGCTGGCTACCGAAGCTTGCGTGTTCTCGGCCATCGTAAAAAAAAATAAGATAGGTATTCATTCAGGGACGAGATAATCTCACTTGGCATGAAAAGAGAGTCCAAGTCTTCAGCTTCGAGTGCATCGGTCAACAGAAGAGATACGCTGACGCCTCTTGTTTGTCGAGGAATTTTGGTCGGTGAAGACTTCGGGACAATAGACGCGATTATCGACTTCGACCGCCTACACAACCGCCCCTCTCGCGACAATGCTATCAGGCTCAGGGACACAGTGTAAACAGATCGCTCTGGGTGAGTAGCCGGACGTAGGAATAGGAGGGGTGGATGTCTGGGAAGGGGATAGGACTAAAGGATATTTGTATGTACGTTTGCCTGAAGGATGGATGGGGGACTGGGAGGAACGACAGGGGATAAAACTGAAGAACAAAGGGTCCCACTCAGAATGCAACAAGGAATGGGGGGAGCTCAAGGATAAAATGAAGTGGTAGAAAATAATTTTTATTCATTTCGTGGATATGTACTGTCGGAAAAACCTTAGAACGATCGAGAGAAAGCATCGCAAAATTAATGGAGTATAAATTCATAATAAAATATCTCACAAAATATTGGAATTATGTCATCTACGATAGTTCCAAAGTCAGATGTTTGCTCCTGAAAATCGTTATGGCAGTGTAACGTCGGACGGTGTACACAAATAAGAAACACCTAGTTTCAGTTTTCTTTATTATATCCTTCTTTTACTCAAGCAGAGCAACGTCCAGACCTGCTCTCCTTCTTCCTTAACAACCTCTCTCCCTCCCCAAAACAAAACCTTCGCAACCAAATATATTAACAATTAAACATTTGTAAACTAAAATAAATGAAAACATTTAAACAAAAACTATTCCAAATTAAACAAATTAAAAACAAATACTGCGATAGGGTTCAAACACTACAGCAGCTATTCAGCATGGTATGTTCTCACGATAACCGGAGGAGTCAAACGTTATAAAACAGCGCTAAATTATTTCAAATTTCATCAACTAGAGAGTGTGAATGTGAAAATTCACCATAACAGCTACTGAAATATTTTCGCTTTTGAAGTCACATATTGAGGAACTTAAGCCTCACTTTCCGCCGCCCACTCGATTAAAAGGAAACATTTTTTTTATTTCCAGCCTTAATAATGTACGAGTATTTGATTGCCTTTCTGGAACAGAAAATCTTGTTTCTGCTGAATCTTTCAGTTTCGCGATGATATTCGCGAAAGCTCCTCCATTTTTAAAGAACCGATGATGTTACTTTAAGAACTTAAAAAAATAATGATGTCATTTTTCTTCTTTTATCTAATTCCACGAACCCCACGCCTTCGATAAGATCGAAATTCCATGGATCGAATGGTTACATTGGGGCTCTACTAAATATAACACACATTACTCTCTAAATATATAAAAAATAATGTCATAATTATTTAAAACTCCTTCAGTATGGCTCTCGTTCGTTACTTTCACCGCAACTCTAGCGCTGATAAAGCAACGTCATCATGTAAAGAGGGAAAATAAACCTAATAATTATGGTACGAAACCCATCAGTAACCATTTTAAAAGTAGTAATTGGAGAATAAATAAACACGGTATGAGGGAGCATGTACTCGGTAGGCTACGGGCTTCGTCTGACCATCTCGTTTCAGTATCTTAAGACTCTTGTTTACCGCCCTACTTCCTTAAACTGAATCGCAAAACCATTTCATTTTCCATCCTTCATTGTTCCGCCGCGCTGATACAAAAGCCCTGGAGAGTGCAGATAGAGGGTGGTAGTGTAGAAAGAGGTAGGAGAGCGTGAGTTTGTTGGGTGGCGAAATAGGGGAGGGTTGAGTGGGAATGGGAAGGACGGACCATCAAATGCTCGCGGAGGCGTTTATGGAGGCCATTCGGATTTCACTGCAACACTTACCGGGGCATCCACTCGCACAAACGCGCTGTTGGTCTCACAACGGGATCCATTCTCTCGCCCTATCTGGCTTCCTCTTTCCCCTCCCCTTCCCATTCCCCACACATTGTCACCGCTTTATCTACCTAAGCCCCCATCTTGCCCTCCCACGTGCACACATACTCAACAAAACCCCCCTTCTCACTCTTATAACTCCTATCTCTGCCTCAAACTCCTCGCCACCCTGCTCTTTATCCTTCTCGGAGGAGTAGACTATATTCACACGGCCGAAGATCCACGCGGGACCTCCCGACACAATGCGGCCAGAGATAAGCCCTCACAAAGACAAGGGGTGGGGAAGGTGGTGGCTTCAGGATCCCAAGGGCGGGAAGTGCGTTTGGCACGAGTATTACCGTGGAATGGGAACGAAAGGGATGTTTTTTTGGAGGTGGGGGGGGGGAGGGTTTGGGCTGTAAGCATGAAGTGGGGAAGATCCTTGGACAGGAATGCCAACCGCATCTTCCTTCACGACGAATATCAAAACTCATGATTTCCAATGTGATGAATAGAGAACCAAAATTCTTCCTTTTCCCCAGCAACATTACTTTATTGGTATAAGCCTAGTTCGGTGGCACCTTATTAAGAATCATTCAACTCCAAAGTCGTGGAATTTTAATGGTAAAAAAGTAATTTTGAAATATAGATATGGTAATGTTAGCAATCTGGAATGTTTGGGATCCGAGTAGAATCGATTTTATGATTTCAAATTTCCAATTCGATTCGAATCACAGCAGCTGCACACATTGCTTTAGCAAGAAAATACATAGACACGTCTCTTCATCTGTTATCACATTGTTCTCTCACACTGTGACGCAATCAACGCATAAAAGACGGAACAAATGAGTGCTGCACGTGGGCTGATTCACTAAAAAGGGAACAGGGCCTCACATTTATTGCTTAGGTGCATACACAAGTGAAAATTCGAACATTTCGGAGTACCTTGATTCGTAATAAAATACTCGTGTGTGTCTCACAATCATATATTAGAAAACTATTTATCAACTGAGATATATGCAAACAGATGTGAGAATTGTATCAAGAAGTTCTATCAAAAGAATCCGTGATATTATGATTTCAGTGCTTCTTGAAACCTTTATTTTGGAGTAAAATTTAGTTTTTTAGTTACTGGGAATTACATATTAATACCGGCATCAATTAGCCAGACGTACTTACAAAAAAGGTCTTCAACTGCATGCAAACCAGGTAAAAAGGAAGCAATGATCTTATATTATACAAGCACAACAATACGATATTTTACGGTTACCAAAAACCTTTACATAAGATACCGTATGTTTCGAAGGCAATGGCATAAACTTCGTAATTCGCATTCCAGTCAGTGAAAAATAACTTAAAATTGAAAATAAATAACTTGTACAGCAATAGAACCCATATTCAAGATTTATCCAGGGAATGAAAAAACTCGCCAAGAAGAACCAGCGTGAGTATTAACATGATACAAAGTAAATTTCACAACGAACACATAAACTAAAATTATATTGTGTGATGAAACTGCATCCGATAGTTATTATGATATTGGCGAGTAAGAAACAAACTGCTTTAAAATACTAAGAAACAAACCAAAGCTTGAAGGTCTGAGCGGGATTTAAGATCGGGAAATCTTCGTATTTCCTCCTTAAAAAGAAAACTTCAAAAAAAGGTGTAACGAAACGCAAAAATATGGTGGGCTATCACAAAAAGCATAATATTAGAGGACTAAATACAGGTGAAGACGATATTCTTTAGAATTCGAGAATGAAGGATAGCGGAAGCACAAAAATATTGCTACTCATAATAAATGTGTAAAAGAGAATCGTGAAAAAGGCATACATTCTTACTATAGTGCCTGCACCAGCAGTAACTATGTTTATGTTTCTATTAATGTTTCCTACTTTTAGAAGAAGGCTGATACCACCACAAAAAAGATGGAATCCTTTGAAAATATACACGAAGAAAGAAATGAATTAATTCAGCTTTAGAACAGTAATTAGTATGTACCTATCCCAAGTCTCAACAATGATTATATCGTAACAAAAGTTCAATTTTTAAGATCTGAATGAATTTTTCCTCATGATGCCTACACATACATGCTAAAAATGTTGACAAACCATGACACATATGAATTTTACAATTTGACCTGTTGAAAAATTAAGAAAATCTTTATGATGCTGCTAATATGAAAAGGAAGAGACATCACTTTTTGAAAGCTCGTAAGTGAAAATAGCAGCGTAGCAGTCTGATACTTCATATGTAAGAGAGCCGAAAGATAATACTTGTTTCCATCGTATAGTACTATGTCAACAGTTCGTGAAATAAGGAATGTACATTTCGTGTCTTATGATGATCAGATATGGTCTCGCAGAAATTGTCACAAGAAAAAAATCCGTCTTGACCTGGGATCGAACCACGGACCTTTCTCCAAGCCTGGGTAGCATGGTTATCCACGCATTGGCTCGGCGAGACAAAGGTCCGTGGTTCCACTCCCGGTCCAGACGGATTTTTTTCCCAAGGAAATTTACTAGTATTCCATTGGTGTGATTTGCGGCAGAAGTAACAACAACTCTGGTCTAAGTAAGTCAAATGAGTAGAGAAACAAAGGCTAGTGCCAATCACCAATCACACACAAAAAATTGGTTCTGTAAATAGATACGAGTAACGGTCTTCTTCTTCTCCCTTCTTCTATATTAGGCCAGTGGCCTGTTCGTCTTCGCTAATGCATTGGTTGTCATTTCATCGCCTTCTGGATCTTCCTACACTTCGTTTACCAACTGGTAAGTAGTCGCGAGCAATCTTTACATTCCATTTGTTAGCCATCCTATTTACAAAGTCATTCCATTCATTGTTTTCTACTGCTCACCTAGTAAACAATGTTTTCGATCTAGCATCCTTTTCTTACGTCGTTTCTTCCATGGTCTAGTTAGGTGTTTCCTGAAATTCTACGAAGTGCTCTTATCTCTGTTGTAGTTTCGGCGAGTAACGGCATTGCTCTTAATTCTTGAACGGGACATGTATATATCTTACCCCTCAGGGTGAATATGTATTTTAAAAATACCACCCAGGTGAGTGAAAGAAGAAATGAAGATGAGGCGTTGGCTCAACTCCGGTGCAAACGAACTCAATTTTCCTGACGTTGCTGTTCGGTCTCACAATCTGCCTAAAAGGGTTTAAAGCTAGCCCGTTCTAGTTGTGGGTGCTTGTTAGTGGTTCAAGAGACACAAATATTAAATTGAAAGGGACAAGTCAGTGAGGTGAAAGGGCAGAAAGAATAGGTGCAGAAGATGCGAGGAGCAGGTGAGCACATTAACAATGAGAAGCGGTCTCAAGGTACGGGGCGGATCGGTACGGTTGTCGAGGTGATGAGACGAATCACGGGATGGCGGCCTCTTTCATGAGGCAATGAATGGAATGATTTTATATCACAAAGGCGAGGAGGCAATGACGGGGTGATCGACCATTCTTCATAGTACCGAAGCGCATCTCTTGCAGCTGCGGGGTGAAATGCGCGAATCCCTCTACCTCCCCCCTCCAACGCCATCTATTATACACGCCGTCGAAAAGCTATGGTAATACTCCTCGCAGTATCATTAACATCTAAAGTGTACTACTGGGTGTGTGGTGGGCGGTGATGGGATACAAGATATTCTGGTGTTTTTGTTAAGTTTTTTATGCGTTTTTAATGACGTTTTACCAATTTAAATGTATGGACTATTAGCCGTGACTGTTGCGGTCACCAGTTGTGCGAGGGATCTCTCCGAGATATCATTTGAGTAGTAGAATCTATCTGAGTATAGAAGGATATTTGTCTTGCTTGTGTTTTTCTAGAGGCACTTCAATTAATCAATTACCCTCTACTTTTCCTCATATCATTTATTTTCATTAATCGGTCGGGTCTTTTTTTAAATTGCCGAAACTTATGATTAAATCTTTCTCACAGCGATTACAAATAGGAGCTCCATATTCTAAGTGCAGTCTTAGGATTGTAAAACCAAAATCTTCCTATGATATTCTCTCTACGTCAACCTACCACTCGTCAAAGGAATCCATTATTTCTTGGCTTAATGCATATTCCGCTAATGTGCACGCACCAAAAGAGGCTTGAGGTTACGATTAGACATTATTTTCATCACTTTTCGTGTTTTTGATGAGATAAGTACAAATATTTCAGTTACAAAGCCTTAAAGGAGCATGGTTTCGCATGCATTATGGCATAGAGTAAAGAATACATATTTGAAGATGTATTCTATACTCTTAGACTGTGATCGTAATACTTAACCCCAATTTGTATACCCCCGTCAAATTGGGAGTAGTATCCCCGAGGGTCAGCCGCTCACACCGTTGGATTTTAATAGTTTTAATAAAAATATTGAATATAAATCCTTCCCTTGAAAAATGCTCTCTAGAGTAAAACAACTATATATGTCTACTACAACGCTGAGATGAACTGTCGCATGGCTGTAGTAGATCTCTGCCCAATGGGCAGTCCCCATTGGGGTAAAGCGTTGAGCAAATAATTACTTTTGAAGCTTTCAGCCTTAACTATGTAGAAATTCATTTTCTAAGCGAGAGAAAAACGTATCTTTCCACTGATATTAATTATTGTAGGTACAAAGTGCAACAAGTTTCATCACATAGGCACCATCTTCAGGTACAAAGTTCGTAGTTAATTTATTATCGGTCCGTCGTTTCTAGGTTATTGAGGTGTATGTGGAATAGGGGAATTAAGGAATGGAGGAGGAGGAGGGAATTATACATCGATATCATGAATAACGAACTTGAGAGGCTGGGGTGTGTAGTCGTGCGTAGCAGTAAAAGGTTATCTCCGCTGGCATCCACACGCGAAGACAACAACGGCTGGCAAGATAAGTGCACTTTTAAAAAAATGATAGCTCCAATATGTGTCGAGCTAATATTCAACTTGCCTGTTACAATCATAATAATTAATTTACACCAACACAATCAATGACGAGTCCCGGAAACGATTGTCACAAGCCCTTGTGGCTGCCAGCAAGGTACACTAACGCAGATGCAAATATCTTTATTAATTAATACCAATTTATAATAATACCCATAGGTAGGTATTTATCACCATGCTTCTAGAATGTCAATCTAAATCTTGCTGAAACCAAAGGTATTCATGGGTATGTGCCGCTTCTCAACTGGGATTATTGGTCGGAAAAATCAGAGCGATGAGAAAGTTTTTCTCGAGATGTTTCCCGAAACTTTAAACTTGCTCTCCCGATGGAAAAACAGTGAGACCAATACACTTTTATTATGACTGAAATTCTAAATATAAATATCGCCCCAAGGTGAATTCCCGGGCTAATTTTAGACCATGATTTAGGTGAAGTCGGGGCCACCCTGATCTAAGCGCACTTACGTAACCTTCACTGCCTCCACCTTTTCACCCTCCTCTCCTGTAACTCTGTTCACGTACAGTGCATTTCTATTCACAGCATCGGTTTTCCTTGAGCCTCACATCAAGCACAGCTCTTTCACAGCCGGAACGTCATAAGGCGGTTGTGCCGAAACTGGCGGTGAGATTTTCACACGCTTTCATGCCCTCTTTTGCGGGTAATGAAAAACGGCATGAGACCGAATTCTCCTTTGAAACGAGAGGCATTAGGCCTTTTGACTTCCCCGCGTGTGCTAATTCCCCCGAGTATTTTTCGTCACCTGTGAGACCTCGGCGGTCCATTCCGGAGGAGGGGAGGGGAGAAGATCCCCTGGACCGACGAGCGAGATGAATGTATTTCCGTCATCACGTATGGAAGACACCTCGACGCCCTCGGGGTCTACGTCGCGACGCGCCCAAAGGGTATCTGTGGCAGAGGGTATCACATCAAAACGCGGTGGCCAGTGACGCAGTTAATTATTTAATTAATTAACTGGGATTCGAGGTGTGAGACGACACGGCTACCAGTCACCGCACTCTATGAATGCATGCCCTCAAAAAGGCGTCGTTTCCATTCATTCGGCTTTTTTTTCAGGAAAATTAAAATAATCATAAAAAAATTGGACACATACCTCCGTGTGTAATTCGAAGTCGTCCTAATAAAAAAATTTCCTTTGGCAGGGCGCGCACCAGGCACGATGAATTAGCAGTCATCGCAATGCGTCGGTTCCACTCGGTCGGTAAGCTATAAAAGTAAAAAAATAATTATTATTACTTAATCGGACTCTTTGCCTTCATGAAATATGACGCCTAAACCTTCATGAAAACCTCGCGGGCGGGCTGATTCGCACGGGAGACGATAGAGATGCACTGATGACCAAAGGACCCGAAAAACCCTTCATCTCACGCGGTAGTATTTTTAATATATTAGTTTTGTGAACCCCTTGCTTCAATATCCAGCCTTTCCCTCACATATTATGTTTTGGTGCCTTTTCGTTGAAAGGAGGTGTGTAACTAAGAGCATAAAACCTGAACACCTTCCCGTATCCGTACCACAATGCATCCCCGTTTCTGCATACATCATAATGTATACCGAGTCACGATCTCTTTTCGCCCAAAATAAGCCCAACACTCAAATATCCTTGGGCCTACCTATCTGAAAGTTAAATTTACTCATTTAACTTACAGCTCTCGTACGCTTTTTTAATCTCCCAAAAGCCAGTCTGCCTATAGGTAAGGCCAATGCGACGAGGAATAAAGAGGTTGCCTGGTGGATATGTATCCAGGGAAGATTTCCACCGCGCACACTGGAATTGAGTTAATTTATAAAAACCTCATGCAATGGACTTCATTAATCAAAACTTCACCCATCGTTTTTTTTTTAACTGTACTGGATTTGAAAACAGGAGCTAATACAACCCATGGCATTGCTGCAATGCGAATGAAAGCATTGAGGTAAGACAATTAAGTTATAAAATAGAACTTCTTAAATATACCTGACAAAAATGACCTTCAGGGTACACTCTTATTTTCATTGCATTATGCATCGGAGGCGCATTTTCTGCCAATTTCGCATACTGCATTATTTGCAAAAATTTCACTGACGATTAAAACGTTAACAAGGACGCATTTTTACATTTAATAAATCATTTTATCATTTATTTACCATTAAATCGTTTTGGCATTAAGAAGGGATTACTTCAGCGTACACTTCACTTCATATTTGATGGCGTACCTAACTCATTCAGATGGTAAATGAAGAAAAAGTACTGCCAACTGTACTAAGCGGAAAAGTACTGCCAAAGTTAGGTAAGAGATGGAGTTGGTAGCACGATGGAAGTAAAGCTCTAGATTGGACAAGTATGGGCAACGAAACCAAAACTGATCTATACAGTATATGGGAAAGATAGTGAAAACACGTTTCTACGAGAAAAAAATTATTTCCAAGAATTTTAGCGAGTTTAAGCCATGTGGTATAATCAATTTATTTGTTTTATATAATACAAGAACATTTAGTCACATATCTATACCAATTGCCTAGGTTGTCGGCATCGGTCGAGGAGCGCTGTCCGTACTTTTATAATCTAGAGCTTTAGACGGAAGCAGATAATTTAGACAAAGGAGACATTCAGAGACAACAGGATACTGAAGATGCGACTGAAGATAAAATTTTTGGTGACCATGGGGGAGGTAAGGAAAAATATTGGCCCTCTCCGAGGCAGAATGAACATGGATGGAAATTATAAGCAAAAGGAATCATTGGCTCCAAGGCATGAAAACAGGAACATCATGAAAGAAATAAGCGTAGGATTTGATCGAGTTTCAAATCAGCAAGAAAATAACCTTCAGCGAGCTTGAGCGCTGTAAATAGTGCTTTTATCGCGTTCATCTGAAACCAGCTTTGGAAGGTGCATGAGCATCATGGGAAGAAAATGGTTGCTAGATTCAAATCACCGCTAAGCCTGGATTTTTGTATAGGAAGCTGATGGTGCTAAGCAACATTCTTGGCAATGAGAACATAAAACGCAGTTATGGGTACAAGACTCGGATCAGAATATCCCAAACGACCATTGCATATGCTAGTTCCAACATGCCATTTTTCACGGTGAATTTTCACACAATGGTGTCACATTAATGGCGTTTCGAGAAACTATTTTTCATTAAATTTCGCTCAGACGTTTATTCAGCATTAGTTTTCAGAGATTTTTATGCATTATTTTCGCGAAAGACTATTAATTAAGCTCCAGAACCACTAGTGACAAGAATAATAAACAGGTCAACACATTCTGGTGTGCCGAGGGGAAGTGTTGGCTCTAATCTTATTTCTGTCACTAGTGGTTCTGGAGCTTGGTTAATATTCTTTCATGGGAAAAATTGCATCAAATTCTCTGAAAACTAATGCCAAATGAACGTCTGAGCAAAATTTAAGAAAAAATAACCTATAGTAACGTCATTAATGCGATACCAATGTGTGAAAATTTACCGTGAAAAATCATTTTGTTCATCAGTTACACTGTTTGACTGCTCTCATCTTCTATCTCACTCAACCTGCCATTGGTCCCCTATCGAAGCGAAGTAGAAGTAAAGAAAAACTTGTAGATATTGATTAAAAAACAAGATGGCATTTTTTCCACAGGTTTTACTTCGGTACGACGCGTTTCAACCGTTAGATCATCATCAGGTACAATACTATTACAGGTATTATACCTGATGATGACCTAACGGTTGAAACGCGTCGTACCGAAGTAAAACTTGTGGAAAAAATTCAGTCTTGTTTTTAATCAATGTGTATACTTCCCACTACATCTCGCCTGCCTCAGTCAATTTTAACTTGTTGGTATGTGAAAAATGACCGTGGGATTCATGAATATAAAGTATATATGCAAGGTGTATGGATTCATTATGTACCTTCTATCCACCTGGATTCCGGCTTGAGAATTCCTGCAATTAAATATGGTGTAAAGAAAACTGACCGCCTAATTCATCTCCCTTTGACTCCTAGGTATAAAAAAATTAAAATATCTAATCTAAGATCTTATGAATCTAAGGCCAACATATAAGTGTAGTCCAAGACGGGATTCAAACCCAGAACCTTTGAGCTACAAGGGCGGACCGAATTGGCAACCAGCGCCAAAATTCCTCTGTATCGTTCATAACCCTCTTCTGATCCCATCCCCAATTCCTCCTCCCTTTTTTGCCTCCCGCCCTCTCCCCTTCACTCTCACGAACGTGAGTTGGGGGGGGGGGATTCGTGAGGTGTGAAGGATTCGTTGCCTCGGTCGACTCTCCTTTGACTGTGGTCGCCTCGCAAAAACAGAACACGTGCTCCGCGCGAGCGTCAGAAAAAAAGACCGAATTGAAAATGAATGGCAATGACACGTTCCTTTTTGCCCCCCTGAATACTTTTCAATTAAAATGAGCCCGACGAATGGCAGGAAAGAGAGTGGGATAGGGAGGGAAAAATATAATAAGATTAGGCCCCTTCCTTTGCACTCTTTCATGATTTTTTACGGCTAAAGGGCTAAATATAAAGAAGTCAGATGAAGTTAACTACCTGGGGATCACGGTACCTTCAGACCTAGCGGGGGAGAAACACATAGGTACGAAACATTTGCGGAGCTGCACCAAAGAAACTAGGATTTATCAAGGTAAATTAACTACCGATTAAAAAGAGGAAAAAAAGAGATTCTGCTTAGCTCAGGTTAGGCCACATCTCGAATACGGCGCAGGCGTTTGGGACTCTGCACAGAAATACTTAGTTCGTGATGTATGTACCTAACTAAAATAAAAAGAAAGCCAGACGCTGCATTAAAAACCGCTACGAGCGAAGAGACGGTGTTCCTCAGCTGATGGAAGGACTAGGTTGGGAGCCGTTGGAATCGGCGGCTACACGCTAGGCTTAGATTACTTGAAAAATTTAGATCAAGCGAGTTTCAGTACGACACGGAGGATATGTTTTTGACCCCGTGCTATATCTTCAGAGCTCATATAAGCGACAAAATAAGAGAAAGAGAGGAAGACTGTCAAACTGATATGATTAAAAAATGTTTTTCTTTCCACGCACCATAAGTGATTATAACAAAAAAGGCGTGGCATTAACCTAATATATACCGCTAACATACAATTCACCTCTATTCTCTACCCCCTCCCTCCCCTTTCATGGCTGATGTTCTAACACCCCCAGCCACGCACCTCTACGGCAGCGGCTCGCACGGTAGTATGTATATGTACTAAATATACTACTCTACTGTACTATATACTGTCCGTTTCAAAAGTATATATACCCGAGTTTGAAGTAACGTAGTTACATAACGACTCTTCCTATTACAATGTAGTTGACGTCAAAATGTAGCTTATTTTAATCTGCGTTGAGCATATGTAATGAATATTTTTAATTCAATTTTTAAAGGTATGTTCTTGAAGTGAGAAGAGAAAAAGTACCCGTTTTTCGGCACTCTCCGCGCAATCACTAATTCGACGGGCTTCTAAAAACAAAACCAATGAAGAAATCAACTTTATATTATAACCACGGCTAGACCTATACTTTTATAAATTCGATTCCGAAAGTTGAATACTATAACTTTTTTTTAACATGAGTTATTGTTAGTTATGTGACGTAACTTTTTCTCAGCAACGAAAGATCCGAAAAACGCGTGCGTCGAACTGTCGTCTTTGCCTTGGCGTTGTCTGTGTGATCTTGCTGTGCTTTTGATAGTACAGAAATTAATATATTTTATATCAATTTAAGATAAGCGTCAATGTTTCACTGGAGCTACTGCCTGCCGTCGAGAGGCGAGAGCCTGCCCGGCGAAACTTTCTCTTTTGTCGCAGCGCTCACTGTTGCCGCTTCCTGACACACAATGAGTCTGGACGTCAATTGGTGAATAGCACGGCTGGGTGTGTGCTTGCTCCTCGATGATATTATTACTGTAATTCCCTCGTTGAATGTATAAACATCTTTTTTCTTCAAAGTCAGCCTTCCTTTTCCATTCCCCATCAGCCTTTTTCATGAGGCCTTTGGACCTCCATTAGGCAGACTTAAAAATGGTTTTCTATTTTTTATTTTCTAATTTTTTTATTTTTTTTTATTTTTATTACGTGGTTTATAAGGTAGAGTGCACTCAAATTCTCAAAATTTGCCTAAAATAGAAGGTGACTACACTGAGAATAATCATTCACGAATTTAATCATAATAACATATCATCGCCATCAGATTCCAAATCCAAGTCACTATCACTGGAAGATTCAGAACTCATTAGATCTATATGAAGTGGTTGCACTTCACAGATGTCCTCCGTCAGGTGGTCTTTTTCCCAATAATGCCCCTCAATTTTTAGGGCATGTTGAACATATTTCCTCCACAATTCGGGTGTGGCTGACCGCAATGCTTCCTTACACAGATAGCATGTTGCATTAACACTATTTCCTTTTTGCGCAGCATTTGCCATGTTCAATTTCGCTATTTTGTTTTTTACGTACGCCCATATTAGCTCTCTTGCGTTAAACTCGCAATGGGCCACTGGCAACTAAATCAGCTCAACATCAGGTCGGAGCTCTTCAGTTAGGACATCGAGCTTCCTCAGGTGGGGTGTGAAGTGAGGTCGCCCATGAATTATTAGGGCTGCTTTAGTTATACTTTAATGGTAATAATAATATGGAGGCACCATTCCATTATATTATTTGAGTAATTAGCTAGTTACAGCAATACATTTTATGTCAAAATGCACCAATTCAACAGAAACGGCGTAGCAGGCTCTCATGGCTGGGAAAAGTATTCGTTAAAAAATAAATTCGTCGAATAATATGCATATCTTGTTCCTTTATTTTGTTTTCTAATAGCTAATCCGTGCCATGAGCGAAATTAGGTTTTTAGAAACCAAGCTGACGAAAAGGTGGAATTTAGTATTTATTTTGACTCACCCAGTCTCGGTGGAACCTCCTTAAACATTGAGTTTATTAGATCACGTGACGTAAAACCCTCGATATTTTTTAGGTGTAATATTTTCAAGCCCTTTCCCGAATAATGTTTCTGGAGAAACTGGACGGCATTTAAGTAGAAGTACATGTAAAACCTCGAATATATAAATTCTTATTTGTAGGTTAAAAATTTTTCATTAATTTCTGTAGGCACACTCCCTACATTTTTGACATTTGATTGGAAAATTAAGTGTGCACATTATTAATGTATTCAAATCAGGGAGAGACGCATTTGGGTGCCGCATATCACCCAACATTTTGAAATTTCGCAATTTTTGGCTGTATTCCGGAGACCCCTGGCGATTAAGAAGAATTCGGATTTTCTTATTGCTTTTCTATTATTACCAACGACTCATTACAGATTTAATATGTTTCTCCTCGAATATTTTCAATTTTTGTCGCGTAGTTTCCGAGATACGGCCTCGTGAGTGAGTGCATGCCACTTAAGTCGCGGGGAGCGCCCTCTCGTGCCAACGCCCTCGTCGTATTGCAACGTAGTTTACATCAAAATGTAGCTTATTTTATTCTGCGTTGAGCAAATGTAATAAATATTTTTTATTCAATTTTTAAAGGCGTGTTCTTGAAGTGAGAAGAGAAAAAGTACCCGTTTTTCGGCACTCTCCGCGCAATCACTAATTGGACGGGCTTCTAAAACAAAAAAAATTAATATATCAACGTTATATTATAACCACGGCTAGATCGTACTTTTATAAATTCGATTCCGAAAGTTTAATACCATAAGTTTATTTTAACATGAGTTATTGTTAGTAATGTGACGTAACTTTTTCTCAGCGACGAAAGATCCGAGAAACGCACGCGTCGCACTGTCGTCTTTTTCCTAGCGTTTTCTGTGTGATATTGCCGTGATTTTGATAGTACAGAAAGTAGTTTATTTTATATCGATTTAAGATAAGCGTCAATGTTTCACTGGAGCTACTGCCTGCCGTCGAGAGGCGACAGCCAGCCCGGCGTAACTTACTCTTTAGTCGCAGCCAGGGATACTAGTATATAGACTCCATGGTCGCAGCGCTCATTGTTGCCGTTTCTACCCCAGAGACAATGGGTCTGCATCGTGATTCATGCTGTCTTATCTGATGAATGGTGGTTCGAGTCCCCCCGGGGTGCAAGTGATTATGTGCTGGAAATATTTTCTCCTTCATTCCTGCCTTATGTGCTGCTGAGTTCAGTTTTGCTTCAAGATGCCTCTCAGGTCACGTTTTTCTGATGATGAAGTTGCAGTGATGTTAAGTGCGATTTGTTTTTTTTAAGCGTGATCGTGAATTGATTGGGGATAAGCGCTATCCTGTTTACAAGAAAGTGTCGGAGTGTTTGGGTGTTTCCCTTATTTCCGTGAAGAAAATAGGTGCTGGGAACAAGGAAAATATGGAGTATGAATCGCCTGTAGTTTCCAAGAGACAGTGTGTAACGATGGGACGTCCTAAATTTGAAGTAGATGAATTTACCTGCGGTGTTATTCGTTGGAATATTCATGACTTGTACATGGAAAAATTATTCCCTACCATTAGGAATCTCAAGAAGCAACTGGAAAGTAATATGTGTGACTTTCAAGATATGTCCATCAGTACACTTTGGAGGATAGTGAAAGAAATTGGATTTATTTTTAAAAAACTGCAGAGGAAGCCAGTTTTAATGGAGTCTGTGACGATTGCTGCTTCTCGTCAATCCTTTTTGAGAAGAATTAGGAATTTGTGTGTGATGGGTTATAAAATATTTTACACTGATTAGATGTGGTGTAGCCAAAATCATACAGCTTCTTACGGGTGGCAAGAAAACGCAGTAGAGACGCTCCAAAATGATTTTAGCAATTACAATCAATATCGAATGCACTTGTATGAGATATTTGGCTGGAGAGGTGCCTTTAGAACTCCTACTAGTGCTGGAAAAAGAGTCATCATTTTACACATTGGGAGTCAAGACGGGTTTTTGGATGGAGCTGAACTCTGTTTTGTTGGCCAGAAGGGAAGTTCTGACTATCTTAAAGAAATGAACGCCGAACATTTTGAGGAATGGTTCTGAAAAGTGTTAAACCACCTAACGTAGAATTCAGTAGTGGTAATCGACCAAGCACTTTATCATACAATGATAGAGCCTTCATCTAAAAACCCGTCAATGGCTTGGAAAAAGGCGGAAATTATAGCTTGGCTACATAAGAAAAATATTCCATTCCCAGTTGACTCGTCAAATTACGAAAGTTTAACTAAAGCAGCCCTAATAATTCATGGGCGACCTCACTTCACACCCCACCTGAGGAAGCTCGATGTCCTAACTGAAGAGCTCCGACCTGATGTTGAGCTGATTTAGTTGCCAGTGGCCCATTGCGAGTTTAACGCAAGAGAGCTAATATGGGCGTACGTAAAAAACAAAATAGCGAAATTGAACATGGCAAATGCTGCGCAAAAAGGAAATAGTGTTAATGCAACATGCTATCTGTGTAAGGAAGCATTGCGGTCAGCCACACCCGAATTGTGGAGGAAATATGTTCAACATGCACTAAAAATTGAGTGGAACCATCTTGATGCAAAAATCCAGATTTTTTAGATGCTTTAAAGACACTCCGTCAATGCCGTCAATGCGAGTATGGTGAAATAAACCGGGAAAAACTTTCCACAATGTAAAATTTACTAACAACCCAGGTTTCAATGTTAATCAATGTTTCAATCTTCAGGTGGTGAAGAGGTGTGCATATTTACTTGAAGAGGTGTTTTAACACTGAAACCCGGGTCGATGGCCGGTGGTCGATACTGTGAAAAATTGCACAGTTTGTTATTTCATCATGTATAAATTCCACTCAAGTTCGCGAAAATTTTCGGATTTCATCTATTAGAGTATTTGCACACTATTTTGAGAATCACAGCTCATGTAACTCTGGCATATTAAAACCCTAAATCGAAAATTTTACTGTTATTCATTCCCTGCTTTTTAAATAATTAGCGATTAAAAACCATAATTTGAGCACCGCGTACAAACAGACCCCGGCCATATAGCATCTGCTGTGACGTCATATCCCGAACTTCAATCGCTTCGGGTTTGTTTACATTCGTTCTGGGTTTAACTTTCTACCTTGAGCTGTGAATATTCAGTACAACAGGCCAAATAATCTCGAAATACGTGTAGAAGGTGCAAGATAATACTCATGGTAAAATTAGTGCGAAAAAAGGGCTTGGGTTTGAAGAATCGAACGGAAATATAAACTATGTACACCCATACTGTTTGTTATTCCACTGAAATTCTTTCAACATATTACTTTTATCAATCCTACTAAGAGCCAAAACAAACAGGGCACGACACACAGAAAATCGGCGAGAAAAAATAATAGATGGCTATGAAAAATTCGGAGTTAGAGAAAATGTACCCAACCGGGACCCTAACCTGCGACCATCAAAGTAGCAGGCAAAGACTTCACACCACAACCATGGACATTGCTGAAGATATGAGCAGACTGTCACGGACAGAAAACTAATGGCATGATCATAAACAACTTGGAGTTGTGATTTATGTTGAAACTCATATCAACAACATACGGAGATCATAAAACGTTTAAATATATATTTAATAGAACATGTTCGTTCAGTTGTTTATTCAGCAGAAAAATTATTATTCGAGCATCAAACCAAAATGTAAAACACTTTACACAGCTAAATACCCGTATTCCACATGCGTAATGGATAGCAATATTTTTCTCGTATAGAATAAAGCGCCCGAGGGTAACACCACATAAAATTTACGTAGATATATTTGATAACTTATGGTTACATTAAGGTTCGCTGCACCATCAGTCAATATGACGAAACATATACCCAGGTAACCGAAAGTTGAGGAGAAAAAAATTTTCAATCGTATTGATTTTTAGTAAAAATTGGAAACTGCTGTTTTAAATAATTTCGGAGATGTATCCTCTGCAAGAGAAAATACCAACGAGGTTAGCGCGATGATTGACGAGATTAACATATGCTTGAGGACACATAGATGTCAAAAAAGTTACCAAGAATGGAGACTGATATTTAAAATAAGGAAGATTTCTACTTCAAAAAATATGTAAGTGTATGCTCATATTGTCGAGTGCTATAATGTTAACACAAATTCTGAATATCATTTTTCTTAAAACTGGCAATACCAACGATAAGACAGGCGAAACTACGTAAATTGCCATAGTTCAACGCAGAAGATATGGTTAACTGCATGCAACAGTAGAGATCGGTAGTAGATGTTCGTTGATTGACTGAGAATACAATAACTATTATAAACAATAAATGTATAGTTTGCAGTAAAAGATAACCTGCATAGTTTACAAACGCACTTCAAAATAAAAACCTCCAAACATATTCTCTTACACTGGTATGATGTAAATAAGGGCCTGAAGAGTTGTCCATTAATTTAATATTGGCTTAAGGAACGATATATACTCACAGTTACATTCATTAAACGTTTGGTAACTGTTTCTAAGTTCTAGCTTATTGGCAGAAAATTCTGGGGAAGTACTACGTGACACTGTCTCTCATTACTGTTCGTCCAAAACGATCCGCTCTCCGACAAGATAATTACCCAATAATTAATATGACAACCAATGGTATATAGTTGTATCAAGTCTCGATTAACCAAGTGGTGAATGGTGCTACCCACCCCGTACCCAACCTGCCCGGATTGGTCCCTCCCTCACCCCCATATTTTCGTGTATATATTTGGTACTGTAACTTGAAATATTATGTAGTAACATCGAAACTAGTCGGTATTAAATATTTTATTAGTGGAAACCTGCGTGTTTCGTTTCAGTCTTTACCATATAGAATAGATTTTGAATCAATCTTGAATCAAATATGAATTCATGCAAACATTCCATTCAGAGTTCTTCCTGAATAAGGACCCAAAACGCACCGAGATCCTGAAGGACCGTATGTCTCAACAAACAACGTCCCAGCGGAACCCATGGAAAATATGTAATTTCGTAGACTATACTGTGCTTTTTAGAACATACTTAACAGTAGACCAAAAATTCATTTAAGCAAGATTTTACGCATCATTTCTAAATCATTATCCGATTCAACAAGAACGCATGGGTAAGCATAAGAACTGCATACATCGATAACAACTTCCTTATAGCACTCACGTTCAGAGTTGGATAAATTACCCAAAAATGTTATTGGGGCAGATTATAATTGCATCAGCAAAAGTTATTCAATTACTAGTGAAATTACTTTTTAAAATTACTCAATACGATTACAACTAATTTATATGTGATCGCAAACTCTGACATTACCATAGAAGTGAATTCTAAGAGCGTTAGACATGAAAATAAAACAGCATTGTAGCATAATGTTGCGCAGAAAATGTTTCTGGTGGAGACTTCGTTTAATAATCCAGTGACGGTGCTGAAGGACATGATATTCAAAACAAATAGTCGAAATAAACAATTGTGAACAAATGCCCTTGCAGTCGACGGCAATCGAAAATTGAAGCAATAGACATTATCACTGACCGATTTCGCGCCGATTACAAATAATCCCGAGAGTAATGATTACACAAATGTAACTATTACGGAAGGAACTGTAAGTTCACGGAAGTATCACAAATCGCGATAAATAATAGGTGGAGCCAATGGGGATGGACAGAAAAACCAAAAAAGGCACACTCATAGCAACACAAAATTCTCAAATTTTCGGCCAGCAATGGTCTGGCATTCTTCAAGAGTTGACAGCTATACATAATTTTGCCGGAAGGCTGCGAGAAACCTGAAAGAACGCTCGTCTCGACCAGAAATTTCCACGCCGCACCGACGAAAAACATCGAATTCCGCAGACGGTGACAAAAGAAGGGGAATGCGATCCGCATTATCTTCCCTTTCCACCGACACGTAGACGCGAGAAAATGTTCCGAATCTTGCGAGCGTTTACTTAAAAAAAAATAACTTTTCCGAGGGAACAATTCCCATTCCCCCAAAACCCCCTTTCGTCCTTCAGTATCACTGAATGCCGCACTAATACGACCGTAAGATTGCTTCACTGAAATATATGGAGTCTCAGGGTAACAAAGCGATGAGCGTGCCGCCAGGGTGGTATAAAAGGCCGAAACCTGGGACGGAGAATTATGAAAACGTCGGGTGGGATGCTTAGCGCCGCCATCGGCCAAAGCCTCCGGGTTGGGGGACTATCTCCTCTGCTCGTGGTGCCCACACCAACGTGTATACATATATATTTCCCACACTCCCCCAACTTCGCCAATTGTTTAGAGCGAGTTTCGGACAATGAGCGACTGATTGGACGCTTTCAAACATTTGCTAACCACCGTCCCCACCGTTACACTCCCAAAACGCACCCTTCACACTTCTCCCCTTTACCAGACAGGGCTGGTACCCTTCCTCCTTCCACCCCCCTACCATGACACCCCTGTACGCACCCATACAGCAACCTTATCTCCGTCTTTTTGGCAGGGTTGCCACCTGACAAGGCCACAAAAAATATTCTCCAGAGCAAGGTCTGCTAAAAGGTTAACCAATGATGAAGCCCATTTTTCATGTACATCCTAAGCAATATCATTTCAGAAAAAAAAACTATTCTAAAAAGATCATAAATTAACACAGAAGACTTAAGGATATATTTCGGTATTTGTATATTTCCCTTGAGTTGAAATATCCGATAAATTTCAAGCAATTGTTTGAATTACTTTCAGTCTAGTTTAAATACAAACCCAGACTGAAACATATATATAATCGTCTCATAATGACTATCGGCTGTTTGTTTCTACCATGCATTTCTCTCTAAGTTCATTGATGTTTTCATGAGAGACACTGAAATGAACATAGAATGGCTTATAATTAATTAATCTCCAAGACCCATCAATAACTTTGAGAAATTCCGGACAGGTATATTAATTAGTTAATGAGTTACGTGCATTACATCTAATTTGTATCGAGCACATATTCCTGCAGCGGATCGGTAGAGGCAGGAAAGGTGATAACTGACCGTAAGGTTTTGGATTCAAATCAGTCTCAACCCAAGGTTTACCCAAAATTGAATTCAAGGTAGCAAATGAGTGCCTCAACAAGAGAGACGAAATGAAAGGCCCACGGTAGAATATCTCAAATATATTGGATATACCAAGCAATAAAAGATAGACTAAATTCGAGGGAAGAGAGATCAATAAGATCTTACACTACTCTTTGCATAAGCCAGTAGTTAAATATCAAACAGGCTGATGAAACGAGAGACAAAGAGTTTCCCTGAAAAGAAGCTCACTATAAAGGAGTCTAGTGTCTCTCGTGGAAAGAAGAATCATATGCATTGATTGTTTTGTTAGTGGGTTTTTTGGGCCGACAATTGTGGTCATTTGCAATAATCAGAAAATGTGGATAGATTAGTAATGGTGGGATTACATGGAAAATGGAGGAAGGAACCCTGAAAGAAAGAAAGTAAGAAACCCTGCGTCGGCATTATCCTTATCTTAGCAAATGGCGCCAAGGGGTCTACGGTTTAAAGTCTCATTTGAAGAACCGAGTACTACAATTGAATGTTCTCCTCATAGCATCGAGGGAGGGATCGAGGCTCACATGAAAAATCTCAGCACCTGTCTTTTTTTCCTGAGATTTTATTCCGGACTTCCAGGATGGGACGAACGTACTATAGCCACTGCACCCAATCAACCTAATACATTGGAAACCACCTGGGGTGGGATAACGGTTTCTTCGTTATCGTTAACCAAAACGCAAACTGCTCTAGAGGGGCTATGCTCAGAGATACAGCCCCACGAACGCACTCCACCAATTAAAACTAGTGATTTAAAGCTGAAAAAATTTGATGAATGATAATCCAGTTTTGGCTCTCAAGAGCGCAATTGAAAAATAACTACAATGCGAGCGCATGAGTTATAGAGAACTATAATCGCACCCCTGCTGCCCTGGAGTCACATATTCATTTTTAAGAAATTACGTTAAAAAATTCCCACGAGGGGTCAACGCTTCAACCATCAAGATAGCGATAAAAGAAAAGACCTCGAGATAGATAGAACTGAGCTGTTGACTAGAGGTCATGGGTTCAAAGTCAAGAGAGACCTCTATAGAGTCATCCATATGAACTCAGGCTGTATTAATTGTTTGCTAGCAAATCTTTCTGGGTAACCACAGGCGGCATAGGGAAAGGAACTGTCTCCTCTACCCGTGAGGATTTCATACGGCAATGGGGAATATGCATATTTTTCTTAAAAATATTTGTGAAGCTCATATTGTTAAATATACTGAGGATAATTCTTTCCGATAACCGTTTTACTTTATGAAAATATTTCTCCTTAATAATTTAGTGCGCTAGATAACGTCAATACATGACGTCATCGACAATCCGGTGGATGAGACGACGAGCGAGATACACCGATGTCGCTGTCAGTAGTACGACGCGCATTCATGTTTGGCTCAGCTGGTTTATCCTACTTCTATGAAAAGATTATTTTGTACTCCTTTAAGAAGGCAATGAACTCGTATAATCTAATCCATCCTGTAGTAAATCAAGTACTAATAATAGTCCACACTCCAATTTTTATTCCCGGGTTTAAACTAATAAAGTCATTATCAAGGCCCTAGACCCTTGATAATAACTATATAAGTTGAAACCCGGGTCGGGAATAAAATTTGAGTGTGGACCATACTAGGCATTTGATTTACTCCAATATGAAGTTCCACAAAGTTACGCCTGAGAAGGTGAAGTCAAATCAATCCTATTTAAAGACAGGCTAATCCGAGAAGTAATACCGGGTGGTAAAGACAAGTTATTAACATCAAAGGATGGCGAATGATGGTGAAGAGAAATTGAGGTTTAAAAAACTGATAGAAGAATGCTACAACATATATTTGGAGCATGCTCTTACATGGCAGTGAAGGCTGGACAATAACATCACCAGAACAAAAGATATAGGAAGCAATGGAGATGCGGTGTTACCGAAGAATTATGACGATCAAATGGACGAAGAGAATCTTTAAGGAAGAAGTCCTACTAAGAGTTGGAGAGAAAAGACATTTTTAAAAGTCTGCGAAGAAGGAGAGAAAAAATTAATGGATACATTTTGCGACACAACAGCCAAATGAAAAATATTGGATGGTGAACAAATGGGAAGAAATACAGAGGAATAGCAAGAATAGAATAGACTTCAGGCAAATCATGAAGTAGGTACGCCAAAATGAATAATTATGTACGAATAAAGTGGTTGGCAGAGAGGAGAGTGAAGTGGAAAGCTGCAGAAAACCAATATCTGGATAGATGATTACAGATGATGAACCTCCCTATTCATATCCAGATGGAAAAAAGGGTAAGGTTGGCAGGTCTGTATCCTGACTTCCGCTTAAGGGTCCCCCGCTCCCTCCCCCTGGTATACTCCCCTTTCTGTCACCCCGGCAGCGAAATCCCTGGAAGGACCCCACAACTTTATTCAGTCAATCCCCTTCGAAGAGGACCGGCACCATCCGACCCATTCCAGGCCCCTCTGACTTCACGCCGGTTTCCGCAGCCAAAACCACACCATATTAGCGAAGTCAACAGGGATTGGGAGAGGTTACATGGTTTAAAAGAGGCAAGGGTCAGGGTGATACTATTCCCCTTTGGTACTTCCTCTCTTGTCGCCCTACCATAAACATAAAAAACTCAGTGGTTGGGCACTTATTTATTGGTCCAACATTTTTGTCATAAAATGGTATGAAACATAATAATCAGTTCGATCTTCTAATAAAAGACAATCCACAGAAATATTTTATAAAAAATGTCAAAAAATCAAACGAGGAATAAACTTACGGCAAGGTTATAATAAAAAACTTCAAGTTTATTCACGCAGTAAAATGAAATAAAATAAATACCATTCAGGGTGGCTGAAAGACATATTGCTGTGCATCTTACGAATCGTACTTCACTAGAGTCACGATTATACGAGTCGGCTTTACCGAAGTTCTGTATTATCTGAGGTGCAGAATGTGCAGATCCTTATGTTGTAGCTGTATCAAGTCAGTTTAGATTATGCAAAGGAACGTCAGAATTCCGCAATCAGTTCGATCTCCTAATAGAAGACGATCCACAGAAATATTTTATAACAAAAATGTCAAAAAATTAAGTACGGGGAAAATCATTGAAATAATTTATGTTTGTCGTTATTTATTCTCGCACATAAACTTCGGCATTATCCGAGTTTTTAATTATCCGAGGTGGCTGCAGTCCAAATTACCTCGGATATTCGAGACTTCACTGCGCACTGCATTAATGTACTCCATCTTGGATTACCTATTCACTGTACAAGTGTATCATGTATTAGCCTACAAAACCAAACCACTCTTCTTCAACAAAAGTGAACATTAATGTATGCGATAATAATGTCTGAAAACCCCAAGGAGGACCAAACATGATTCCAATTGGAGTATTCCAATTGGATTCTAATTGGATTCCAATTGGATTCCAATTGGATTTCAATTAGTAACAGATGTTGTTTAGTAAGTTATGCTGACATTTTTGTTGTTGCTACAGAAGTAAAATTCATTAAAAAGGTTAAAGCTGTCGATTTCAAGAGCTGTATTTTCTTCTTAACGTGCGCCCGCGGCAAATTGCCGCATATTTTAGTTTCTCAGCTCTCCGTTTGGTACCGTTTGTATTTAATACCTGTGTCTTTAGGTATTTATTTTTCATGATAGGAGGCAATGTTTCCGATATCCTGATCAATTATCCACCGAACGTTTCAGTAGCTGTGTGACATCGAAGAAAGTTTGACGTGTCTACACCAACATTGTCGCCTGCGCGCCCGGTTATGTGTGTAATGTATTTTGTCTTTTTCTTAAGTATTCGATTATCACTCTCGTAAATTTTGAATACCACCATAGAATCAAGCTGTGTACCGTCTTATTACTTTTATTTTTCAAAATGGCTATCACCAACATTGTAAACCAGTACATTTCCTAAGTTATCGCAGTTCGTGTTCATTTTTAGGTCTCGTAAATTCTTGCATCCTGAAGACTTCGAGAGAGTCCTCATGAAATCATCGGAAGGTGAAAATGAAGAGGAAAAGTCTGAGGATTCAGAATAATAGGACTAAATCATACAAGCTGACAATCACAAAAATGAGTCGGAGCAATCTGTGGAGGAAGCAGACGTGGAGCACCTGTCAAACGTCGCTGAAGATGATGATGATGTCGCTTTTACATCGACAAAGATGGAGATACACTATGGATGAGTAAACCCGTATCTTACAAAAAGTGCAAGGCCAAAAATATAATCAGTATTCCTCCCGGCCCAAAGATGAGCGCCATAAATGCGCGGACAGAAGTAGACGCGTTTCACCTGTTTATTACTGATGCCACGATAGATGACATTGTAAATCACACTAACAGATGCATTCAGAGATAAAGATTTGATGTTCAGTTATTTTAGAAATAGAGACTGTAAAGAAACTACAAAAGAGGAAGTCAAGGCTCTCTTTGGCGCCTTATACCTTATAGGAATAAAAAAAAAGAATCACATACAAATTGTGCAGAGGTGTGGGATTCCGATGGCACCGGGATGATAATTTTTCGAAGGCTGTTCAGTTATAAGCGTTTCCGCTTCCTTCTCTGAGCGATTAGGTTTGACAATGAAGATACTAGGGAAGAGCGAAGAGCTACAGACAAACTGGCACCTCTACGTAATTTTCAAGAAAATTTCGTGAGTAACTTTGAGCTGCTATAATGCCAGCGAGTTTGTGACTGTTGATGATATATTGCATTCTTTTAGAGGACGATGCGGGTTCATACAATATATGCCTAATAAGCCGTCTAAGTACGGACTGAAAATGTACGCTAAAAATGAATGAATAGTGCAATTTCCTGGTCCAGCAGGAAACAAGTCTTCTGTTGCTCTGTCTACAACAGAGGCTAAGTAGGTTTCAGCAGCATGCGCCAGTCAGGAAAATCATTCGCTACGACAACTGCTACACGATATGGGGGAGGTACAGAATGAACCCATAACCATATTTGAAGATAATCAGGGATGCATAAAAATCGCTTCTAATGAAAAATTAAGTGCTAGAACCAAGCACATCGATATCCGCCACCATTATGTAAGAGATATACTAATAAATAATGTTATTCAGTTTGTTTATTGCAGGAGTGAGGACATGCTTGCTGATGCTCTGACGAAGCCACTCCCAAAATTTAAATTTGAAGCATTAAGAAATGGAATGGGACTGACAGCTGTTAAGTGGGGGTAGCCGATTCCAGAAAGTCTTCTAACAACAAAAAATATAGCTCGCTAAAATAAAAGGCAGAATAAAAAGTTTACCTTAGTTAACGAAGAAAAGTACTTCCCATTCGAATGCTTGTAATTTAGAATGTTAGCTCTTAGCTTTAGACGTCCATACATTTGAGGAACTCCAGCATTCCGCGTTCTTTATAGCATTCCTTAATGCAAAACTAAGCCACTGAGATGTTTAAGTTATTTTCCTTATTTAGTTCGATGGTAGTTTTGTTATGAACTCGTGAGTGAATTCTTAAAGAATAGAAATTTTCATTTTGGTTGATTTATTTGATAAATGTCATGTGGTATAAACATGAAACTTTACGTCATCGTTTTCCTGTGCCTGTACGTTTCAAAAATAATTAATGGTTGCAACTTTTTTCTTCAGTAGGTACCGAGTGAATTGTTTCTTTCAGGAAATAAATATACACTCGAGAGTCTGTGTGAAGAGAGTTTTTTGCATTTTATATTAGTTTTGTATATAAATTGATAACTTTACAAGCATAATTAAATAAAACGTGCTAAGAAATATTTTCTTATTTTTTGCTATGTGTATGGCTACCCTGGTTAGGTCTTTCAAATACGGGGTTATTACATTCAAGAATGTTTATGGGACTCGTTCTTAATGCATCGGTGACACAAAAATAAGATGTCTCTTGGCATGAATTTTCCTTGTTTCATCTTAACATGCGCCTATTCACTATACATGAGAGCTATTGAAAGCAAAACGTTTTAAAGACAATATTGAAGGTTTAGGGAAAAGAGGCTTAATATAAAGCAAATACCAAATTTAACCCTTAGTTTCTCCTTTCGAGTTAAAAGGCACTGAAGCTAGCCTGACATTGCTCATGTAGAAAATAGAAATCAGGAAGAGGAATACTTCAGCGCTCCTAAATAAAATGTGGCACAAAATTGACTTACACCATTTTTGCCCCCAATGCTTCATATATCACTGCAATGATACTCATTTTAGACTGCCCTATAACTTACCGAGGCTAAACTAGTGTACTTACTCAAGCGCAAGTGTAGTATTATCCTTTCCTTGGTCGAAGAAAAATCATACATTTTTTTAGATGCGTATCGTAATATTAAGATTTCATTTTGTAAATAAAATGTTTATCCTTCACTGTCTTTCGACTAGGACCATTATCGACTGCTTTTTATTAGACTATATAGTTATGTTACCGCGCCCTTATTCTCAGCATAATATAATGTATCGATATTTAGCCGTTATATAGGGCAGATTTGGATTAGCCTCCACCACCTTAGTAAATGTACTTCAGTACACTTCATTCGAAATAAATCACATCAACGCTCTATCTTTAAAGTGGAAGGGGTTAACATAAAGGAGTAATGAAACCAAATAACTGGGATCCACCTTGACTTCAGATCTAACTTGGGGGAAACACATACGAAACATTTTTGGCGTTCCATTAAAGAAACTAGGATTGATCAAGTGAATAATAAGGTTTTCTGATGAAAGAGTGAAAGAGAGTTATTACTTTTTTCTAGTTAGGCTACACCTCAACTCAGTGGCGGATTCACGGGGGCATATCGAGTTAGGCAGTGAAAGACTACTTTTGTTCTACCGACTCCTCTTGCAAAGCTACCTCCCCTAACACTAAGGGATCTCTGGCGACCAGTCGTGTATCTCCACCTTGTTTGAAACAGCGTCCTCTGACCCCTCAAAAAGTAAGGGCTCACTTCCCTTTTAGTTAATGAATAAATCTAGATAAATTATACAACAAGTAAATTTACAACTACTGATTAAGAAGGTAAATATTTAAAATAGCTGTAGGATTTATTTTATAACAAATAAAGCAAACAAAAGATAACCTTCGATCCGCTAAAATTTAAACTTGCAAATCGGTAATTCTACATGACATTCAATATGATCGCTAATGAATGGATTCCCGAGGAAGGGGAGCAAAAACATTAAGAACTCCTTATAAGAAATATATAACGAGAAATGATCTAAGCCCAACAACTTTTTGTTTCTTCGGATAAATACATGACGGATGATGTCTCCATACGCACAATGCATCTCCCACAACGGTTGTGTCATTGGGCATTGTTTATTTTCATTGATATAGTGAATTTTTTCATCAATGAATATGCTACGTTCCACTAAAATTAATAAATATACTATTTAAGAGCAATACGTAGTAAAAATCCAGCCTCAATTTTGGTTCATAAATCTGCCTGAATAATAATCTCAGATATCTTATATTCTGTGGAGTGCCATTGACTATTTAGAGCAGTAAAAGGGCACACCCAAAGTCAACTTGTTTTGAATTTTTGAAGGAATTCTAATAATAAAAAAATAATATAATGTGAATTTTTATTTAAAGAAACATTAAGATCTCACTTAATACATACATATATTAGTCATTTACTCATTTGAGTTATAATAAATAACTTCTTAATCCGATTAGTGCTGAACAGTGAAAATAAACATTTTTTTCAAGCTATGTATTTATCGTTGTAAATTTTCTTGTGTTGTGGCAGAAGCAAAAGAAATATGTTAGGATAGTATGGAAAAACTTATGAAAATTTAATCCACTATTCCAGGTCTATGACAGCAAATCAAATAATTAGCTATACAACCTACCGATAAACCTAATAGTTAAGTAAAAAATATCATAACAATTTCCCAGGTTTGGAAGAAAGGCGTAGACGGAGCGTAGTAATATAAAGAAGAGCCAGGTTGAATGGACACACCTTGAGACACAATGAATTTGTCACTAACATAATCGAGGAAGGAGGAGAGAAAATTCTAAAAGGAATACCAAGGGAAAAGTGTGTACACGGGCTAAATAAACAGGGATATGGGAGAGAAGAAATACCAACATGAAATAGAGTTAGCATTGAATTAGGGATAAATGGAGGGCTGCAGTAAACTAATCTTAGGATTGAGACAAACATGACGATGATGATGAAGAGGATACGCGACATTAGTCATCATCCACAAAAGGTGTGAAGTTAAAATCTCCATTAAAGAGAGAAGGGATACCGTCGCGGGAGGATGATGAAGAGGAGGCGACGAGACGCACACACAGACACACACAATTGTGAATATTCGCGCCAAAGTTATAATTCTACGAGAGGGTTTATGGGGGAGGAGGGAGAAGACGGAGCGAAAATATATACGCCTGGTTGACTATGAATGAGATTTTTTTATTTTAAACGAAGATAAAAAACCCATTGAATGGGGGTGCACAAAAGAGAGGAAGATGTGTGCGAGCGGGATGTGGGGAGGAGGACTAGCATGAATAAAAAAAAGAAAAGGATTTTTGAGAGAGAGATGCCTCTCTCGTGCATGTGAGAAGGGAGGTTTTTTTTAGGAGATTAGCTGAGGTAGCCAAGGAGGGGGACAACAAGAGGAGGTCGGGGAGACAGACAGGGGGCACGTTGCAAGAGTCCGAGGAGGAGGTGGGACCGTAGGAAAAGGGGAAGGGCGAAAAACGGGACAAAAGAAAGAGAAAGAAAATAGGGGGAAAAGGAGAGAAAGGGATCACACACTAAGACCTCCGTCCGATTTTTTTTCGTGAGATGAAAAAATAATTCCAAAAGGGAGGTAGGTTTCGGCGCTTCAGCTGAATCCAAGCCCGAACGCATTATTAAAAAAAACACTTGAGTAAGTCAAGTGTTCTCGGAAATAAAACATATCTCCCACTTTTCAAATAAAAAATCAAATAATAGACAAGGAAGTTCTTCATGGGAAGGGTTTCACGGAATAAAAATTAATTTTCGGCCAAAAAAATATGAAAGACGAACGAAACTAAATTCTTTGTTGTAATAGCTTTGAGTGAGCTATCCGTGGCAAGAGAATACCTGAGAGCGATTCCCATAACAATCTTAAAGCAACTTGTATTGAAAAAGTTTCAATGTTCCACAGATCTGAGACTTTTTACCTTCACCGTACATCAAGCTTTTGTATAGTTGGATTCACAGCCAACTGATGGCATACTTTTGTTCGCTAAACCGTAGTCGAATGCTATTTGCATGAGATATTGAACTAAGTAATATCAATTTCTATTTTTTGTGCATCCTTGGACAAAGCTCCCCTCCAGCTACTAACGCATGCACGTTACATTCAGGACGTTGATGACATCATCTTTCTTCGTTTGGAAAAACTTTATTGATTTTCATTACATTAACTAGGGTAAACACTTCCTAATCTTCAGTGACTAAGCTACAGTTTGAGCCATCCGTTTTTGGGGATTAAAAGGTCGTTTTATTGCTGCCCTTTTTAGGGGAAAACTTTATAGCGTCAAACCTACTTAGACACAACTTTAAGTAAATTTTAACAAAACATAACTTTTTTCTTTTACATATAAATTGAATTATAAAATAAAAAAATGTATTATACATTCTTTTCGTTAGCAAAATGCTACATGATGTTACCAAAATCTATTTCGTTTATTTTTCATTTTTTTTATTTATTGAAGCATTATTTTGCTTTTGAGGTTTGATTTTTATTTGAAATGGTTAATGTTCTGGATAGTTTTACTCTTCTTACTGAAAAAAAATTACTCAAAAAATAATTCCAGTCAAAGATCCCTTACCGAAAAAAGCTTTGGATTGCAAGGAAGAAATCTATATAGTTATATCAAGAACCAATAACAGAAAGATATTCGCAGAACGCTAAAATCTAATTAGGAGCTCTTTAAGAGAATCGTTCAAAAGTATTTAAATATACGAGGAGTATACAATACCAGTACTCCTCAAATCACCACGAATTTTGAAAAAAAATCATAAATTAAAAAACAAATTTGATAATTCAATTTTTTTTTAAATGGGGAAAAACTATATCATCCCCTTAAATGTCATCTGGAGATGATACTTTTAGCGAAATGCCAATTCATACTGACTCCTTTTGGAATTCTATGAGCCCACCAAAGTCAAACTCGGATGCGTGCCTGAAGAAGGAATGGTAATCAAGGTGTTTCAAATCCGTTGGAATGCAAAGGCCCATTCTTTCTGGTGAAATGGTGAAAAGGGAGAAAGCTTGTCCGGGGACGGCCGATGCTACGGCGGTGGTCTCATCACGACCATTATGCGCCCGTCGTCCGTGCTTAGAATCATCCAACCATTCACAAAATGTGACTATGTTTCCTTTCAGTATTCCTTACAAAACCAGGTTAAACCATGTTCTCAACACATTTTATCGATAAAAATAAGTATACTTTTATGGGAAATACATTTTGCTCGCAAAAATTAAATATGTAGACTGAGAGGAAAATGAACCGCCAGGGGTTTGCCTAAGGTTTACCAAACATTGGGCCTACCCGATATATTAAAATAATTATGATAGCCATAACAATATCTCAGGCAGCTATAAATATTTTTTGTCGAAAAGCATCAGAAAAAATTGGCCTGGTAGGTGATATGTCAACAGAGTTCAGAGAGACTATAAAACGAACTCTGTAACTTCCACAGTTTATTACGAATGCACAACCGGTTTCGGCCGTAAAGCCATCTTCAGGAAAGTTGTAGAAAATTTCAGATAACGGCAAATGTATATGAATCTAAGGGAAATGGTGTGGATAGAAGGTAAGGGGTGAGGAGTGGAAAAAGGAATGGAGGGGGTTGAAAGGGCAATAGGCAGGAAGATACAGTCCTGATGATGCTGCAGTGCAGTGAAACATGTTGGCTCAATAAACCATATTTCTCCAGTGGAATAGTACGAAGTAATTTCTCCTTTTCCTATGTGACAGCTTCTGTATAGGCCTTTGCTCAGAAATTTAAAAAATTGAGGGATATCCAACAGCGAAACAAGTGGACAGAGAAGGAGTTGACATTAGAATCATAGTTGCGATTCCACTATGAACCTTCTCTACCACCTGTGATAGACACCTACAATCGTGGATTCTGTGTCATTCATTCAGTTTCACAAAGAATCCTCAGATGCTCACCTCACCTTTCTCGCAACTATTAAGTTTGTCAATCTCCCATTGACATATATATCCTTTCCATTTGTTGGGGCTATGATAAGTTTGACAATTACATTCATGGTACATAATTAAGTCTACATACCATCAGCCTAAGGTTTTCATATCCAATATGGTTGGCTCCAATACTCCCTAGTAATATTGCTAAGGTGACATATGAAGAGGGGCATTTTAATCAATTTAGCATGAAGCGGACATTCAAAAAAAGGAATTCAAGGGAGAATTTTTAAATTATAACTTAAAGAACATCTTGGTACTGATGCAATTGAATTTTTGCTAGGGCTACTCCAGGATAGGCAATGAAATAAGATATTTAATTAAAATTTCTGGCTCATTCGTTTACTTCCAGTCTTCTTAGCCAATTTATTACTTGTAACCTACCCAAATATCCCCATAAATTCTTTCAAGCTTATAAATATGACCCTAAATAGACTAATAGTTGGAAAATTTTAGAATAATATTTTTTATGTGGTGGCTTTAAATTACCCATGTGTTTATCAAACGCGACATCTACATTAAAATCCACTTTTCGTGATAAAAACTAATTATGTTGTAGAACCAGACTATATTATTCACGAATTTACAATCATTGAGGTTGTACAAATGATGTGGTACGCAGTCACGCGCACGGGTGCAAAGATATACACCAAATGGGGTGTAAAATATTATTTGATTTGACCGACTACAACCCACATGGTATCACATGAGATCTTATTCACACTGTAAACAAACCTTTGGCATGATCTAGATCATGGGATATGTCCCATTCATAAAACTATAACTAACTCATTCAAGGAATATTTTCCAAAGAAATATTCGTGCCACCAAGTGAATACTGATGACTATGAAAGGCGAAAATACACGAATTCCTATTTTTGGGACCTTTTAAACGACATCGGTTGGAAATAGACCCGAGCCAAAATTTTAGGAATTTTGAATGTTTTTGGGGGTGGGAACTTAAGACAATTCAAATCACTTGTACTTACGGCAAACCAAAATTGACAACTAGTCAGAGAATTCCTGCCTGTAGGAGACAATTAGAAGAAGAGAGGAGGAAAAACATTACGAAGTGAGTCAAAAATGACGCAGCCGAGGTTCCAGTGGTTTAACTATACACTTGCCTACCCTACTTGGATCTACTTCAAAGAACACCTAAGCTGACTACCCCCTGCCTTGAAAGTGGGACAGTTGGTAACTCTCGAGCCGGAAAGGGGGGGAGAGTATTTTCCCCCTAAGAGAGGGAGGCTGTATGTGTGAGCGTGGGTGGGCTGTAAGGGGGGTGAGAAGGAAGGGGGGTGGGCGGGGACAGTCCCAGAATCCAAAGTGAGAGAGAGAACGAGGAAGAGAGAACGGGAGAGTGGTATTGAGTTGCTTAATAGGATCAGTTGTTGAACTGTTCGATGTGATTCTATCATTGTCAGGGGAACAGAATTGAGTGGTATTCAGCCGCATTCATCCCGAGCCGATTCAAAAGGGACGTGAGGAGTTTAAGGGAGGCGGCATGGAGGGGGCAAGAGGGGGTGGAAAGGTAAAGGATATTGGTGGGGGAAGGGGGTGGACCCTCTGCATAAGGGTGGAGGGGAGGGAGGAGAGATGGAAAGTTGAAATGGGGAGTGGGGGGGGAAAGGATGTCGGGAGGTGGGATAAGAGAGAGGGTTTAGGGAGACGGCGTGAGGCAAGCAGGCAGAGGGGACGATTTCAGAACGTGTAGGGAATGGTAGGAACGGAAAAAAGGAGCAGAAAGGGAAGAAACCAAAGAGACAAGAGGGGTTGTGGAGGATTTCAGAGTGTGCACATGAGCGTAGTAGAGATGGGAAGAAGCGGGGAAATAAGGGTCGGGCGTCCCGCTGTCGTCTTTTTTGTCCTTCGTGAGGCAAGCAGGTGACGATTTTAGATCGTGAAGGGAATGGTAGGAACAGAAAAAAGGGTCAGAATGGGAAGAAACCAAAGAAATAGTGTAAGGCGGCAGTAAAGTAGCTACAGCTTAAGGTGCCCGGGGCGGTCTGTACATTTCCGCCTTTCCTTTGGAGTTCACATTGCACACAAAATCTATTTAGACACAATTTTAAATAAATTTTGAGAAAATATAATTATTTCTTTTATTTGCACATTCGTACGCTTAATAACAAATTTATTTTTCTTGTTTTCTGTGACATAATCATTTATGATGTTATAAAAATCTATTTCGTTTATTGGCTAATGTTTGTTTTTAGGTAAATATTTGTTTCACGGGTTTTATTGCTGTGTAATACTTACTAACTGTCATTGTTTCTGGTTAGATTTACTCTTCTTACTTTAATAAATATATTTTATAGCAAAAAATGCCGCCCTTAAATAAAGCGCCACCCGGGGCTGACCCGGGGTTGGGAAAGGGCTTCCGCCTTGCCCCCCCTAGCTGCGCCACTGGGTGGCGGAGGATTTTATAGGGTGCACATGAGTGTAGTTGAGATGGGAAGAAGGGATTTATAAGGGTTGGGCGTTCCACTGTCATCCTTCTGTCCTTTTTCCGACAAGGGTGACGACGTCCAATTGAGGAGTCCCCCCGTCCTATTTCCACGCGACCCCTCTACCCGCCACGCCTCTCCCGCCCCCCCAAATGCATGGAATTCGCGCGAAGAATCGTTTATGGTTATCCTCCCCCTATTGAGTTGCTGAATTGTGAGCGTCGCCCGTGAGGTGAAAGAGTGAAAGCAGAAATAAAGGGTGGGTAATTGGCGGAGAAAAACCCAACGCCACAAGTGGGGAGCGTCGTGAATGCATAACCAATTGATTCCGCGGGCTTCGTAAATGTTTTGTTTCTACAGTCGCTGAATGCGTGCTGTGCTACGGTGTGGTGACTTAACTGCACATGTTTAGCGTTAGGCTGAGATCAGAAATCGCCCTGTTTTACAATGCCCCAGTTGATGTCGCCCCGTACCTATCGGCAGATTGAACATTTCCGGAATTTTTCAACTATTGCACAATAGTATCGGAAGTCAAAGTAGAGCAATCGCACTAACTTATAAGAATGACCGTTTTTTTTCTGTCCATTACATATCACCAATCTTATTATTACTATCAGCTTCGGAATTAGCAGTAAATATACACCTAAAATCTACCCAGGGCTAAAATAATAGTATGATCTTAATCAAGAGTGATTATTCAGAAGATTGGTTTTCTGCGGCTCTTCACTCCATCCTCGTTTCAGCTAACTGATTCATTTATTTAGAATGGTTTTTATTAATTTAAGACACATTTGCAATTAAGTTTCCAATAAGGAGGCAGGAAAAGTCATCACAGATATATAATAACCCTGCAAACTATTAAACGGTACAAACCTTACAATTGAAGCCATGCATAAGAACAAATCAAGTACACTACATTCTCATACTTCTCTGACTTTCCTTTTCTAACTTCGGTAATTTACGCTCTGAACAACCTCACATCGGTAGGTAAACAAATGAAGGATCCTCCATGTGCTGCGTTTCATTCCTTTATGCTCCTATTGATAAAAGAATACTTGGCAAGGTTAGAATTTCATTTCTTGCTCTTTATTGTGTGGGCATGGTCTTTTTTCCCAAGAGTAGTGGGATTTTCTAATCTGTCTTCTAACTTCTTTCATGGTTCCTCTCCTATTTATGCTCTGTACATTCCTATAAGCCCATTGGACTTCTTCTTTCCCTAAATGATTCGAAGCCCAAAATATCTACCACTTCCATTACATTGCCCTAGCTTCCACATCTTGACTTTTAAAACGAGCTGCCTTCCTTTGCAGGTACACCCTTTAGCTTGCAAATTTGACATTTTTCATTCGCGTCCCATGCATTGGAGGCATATTCTGATACCGCCCGCATCTGCCAGTAATGCAATATTTTAACCCTTCGATGTACTTTCATTTGTAGTCACCGCGAAGTGAAAGTTTTGGTAAGTTTTACCAATTATCCCATATTAAACAAATTTAATTGTATCTACTTCGCACATGGATATTATTATAGAGTAAGGATTATATTATTCTATCATATTATCCACGGAAAAGCAAGATATCGTATCACAATGTCGCTAGTCCTTGCTGGATACTATCCGCTGACGAGCTATGGACGAGTAAGATACGAAGGCATGGAGTGTTTGCTACGAGCCACTGAGTACACTGTATAGGAAATAATGATGAATATTTAAAACTTTATGGAGGAATAAATATTTCTGTACCTGTTGGCACTCTCCAGCGAAGATTTAAAGGTCAAAGAGAGAGAAAAAAGGGTGAAAAATCGGAAACAGGAGCCGAAATTCTCCCGTGGTGTCCTTTTGCCCCACCGATATCGCATGTTTCCTCTCCCTGCAGCCATACTCAACGCAGGTGAGCGCCGCAAAGTTCTGCAGTATCCATAATGAGAATCAATCAATCATATTTGTAACAAAATAATTGCGAGTGTGTGAATCTAAGCCTTCGAAAAACAAACATGGTATTATTTTATCACATCACCATAAAAAAACTTTTGAAAACTCGTATATTCAGTTTTACTCCCATTATTTTCCCGCTAATTAAGACAAAACGTAAACACAGTACATCTCTTAGAATCTCTTCACTTCGTTGGCGTTCTTTTAAATGAACTTAAAAAAGTTCATTTAAAAGAACGCCAACGAAGTGGTTAAAGCAAAATATTTTTTCTCTGGTACATACACACGTATTACTATACGCAACAGTTTCTCTATCGTAGGGGAACTACTCAAGACTACATAGGTTTTAAAATATGTATGATTTTCTGGATACCAGGGTACCGCGGTGACTTTTGTATCGCTGGCAGAAGAAGGAAAATGATTCCTACTCCAACGTGAGAATTTGGTATAGCTAAAGAGTTTTAACGCATTGTTTAAACCATGGCTAATTTGCCAAATTGAAAATTTGATTAATGTCAATTCTAAGAAAACAGTGAGAATAAAATTCAAAACAAGCGAATAGTACGAGCACGTCTTTTTTACCTACAATAAGTACAAACCATACAAGTAGTGCAGTAGTAAATAGTAGTATAATTCATATCAACTTTTAGTTTTCAAACTTATTTTACAAGAAAAATGTATAAATCGTCAAGGTGATATGCGGTGAAATAGAACTCAAAATGGGACACTCACACATAAAAAAACTTCCGAGCTTCCTTGACGAAGGCCAGTATGGTACTGCCGAAAAGACGGGATTTTATGTGTGTCAGTGTCCTTTTTTGAGTTATATTTAACCGTGCCACACCTTATGGCTTAATATGCATTTCTTTATATTATTCTTTTATATTTTTAATTTCCTGAATAGAAAAAATTGACGGCGCACATATCATAAACACCAGAGATTGAAGCTTTCACATCCATATACCTACGAGCCGCCGCGGGGGCGTGAAGCTTAGGGTATTAGTACATCGTACATCTTTATCTTTATATATATATATAAGTCAATGTATGTATGTATGTATGTATGTTCCACATCTCCTCCTAAACCACAGGACCGATTTTGATGAAATTTGGAACACATGTTTGTTACTGGTAGACAACAAACACTGTAGGGTTCAATTAACCAAAACCCTATTTTTTCAGGGTTAAGGGTGTGATCCTTACTAATATGTATAAAAATGTAATTGTCTCTTTCTGTCTGTTGCTCCATCACGCAAAAACTACTGGACCGATTGAGCTGAAATTTGGCATGTAGATAGAATAAATATCTGGTTGTATCATATGCTATATTAAAAAGCCCTAAGGGCCCCCAAAGGCCCCCGAAGGTCCCCCGTGGTGGTCCATGCTAAGCATTGTGTTCGGTGTAGTGGTTTCATTTTTTTGCTTTTTAAAAGTACATTCACTCAAGATATAGGGCTGGAATTTTTTTATCGGATGGCTGAATCAATATAATTTCTAATTTTATCAATCGATTCTCTTATACGCTCCGTATATTTCTGAAATTCATGTTTTCAGTTGAAAAATCTCACATATTCCCTGAAATCAACAATAACATATTTCCTTGACAACCAGAGATTTGATTTTCATAGAATATTCACGCCTCTAGCATTTAAATATCACGCTTTCCTGCAGGCCCATGATAGTACGTAGAAGCAAAATCCGTATAAGAAGAGCCCAGAGTCCCAAGGGCCCCCTGATAAATTGCTTCGGGGGGTAATCGATAAAGTCAATGCATATTTAACAAGTATACTCTTCAACGTCTATTCTCAAAGGGGCACTGCATGTATATGAGAGAACATTTACGTAGTAAACGTTACACATAAAGGAATTAATAGAATACACAATTAAATATGCAAGAATATTTACGTGCAGTGAATATCAATGGTAATAATGCCTCTGTTGCTACAACAAACACGGCGTTGTTTATTATCGTTTAATACTCACATGTATTACACGTAGTGAAACCATATGACTCTCATTATGATTGCGAACTGTTTTTTAGACCAATTCCCACGTCATTAACGTCACGAGTTATTTATATGTTTAAAAGTGTTAAAGTGCAGTTAACTTAGGTACATTCACTCAATCATCGAGTTACCCATTCAAGACTCTCGCTCACCGCTGTGTTTCCCCTCCTTGGACTTAAAAATATATCCATCCACATGCCTAATAGAAAAAAGAGTAACCTTTCGAAAAAATCTTCTAAGCAAAATGAATGTCTTATTTGCGAGAAAATGAGCCCTTGAAAGAAAAACGACAAAGGTTAGACTTGGATGGTCAAAGACATGCCCACCAGCGATCTCATGAGATTCTCCCCGTGGTGTTTCTCGGGTTACGCTAAGAATCGCACAAATTTCATCCTTAACCAACATACGGATGGGTAACCAGCTCTAAATCTGGTTCAAATACAGACCCATCTGTTTCGAACCTTCAATCTGCTTTAAGATGACGGAAATTATAATGACGCCACTACATGCTTCTTACCCGAAAGCAGAACGGAAATTCTACACAATTAACGACACCCGAGCATGAAAATCGACAAGTGCACTAAGAATCACCATAGATTTTTTATTTATCAACCGAAACCAATGATTATGGCTATGCCGAAGGCACAGTCCCATTGATGGAGGATTCATAGGTCAAATAAACATGGCTTCTGCTGCCATTACTCCTCTTGACGTTGTCAAACGCTGGATTGTACTCTTCTGTCCAATCCGGATTAAGATAATCAACGCACATATCAACGTTGAATAGTGCAACTGAATTAAGTCATGGAATGCAAATATATGTATGTACACAAGGGAATCGATAAAGATGTTAATCACTCAGAAGACAGCTCAAGAGAACCGGAGGGACGAGGTGACCATCTATCAACCTTTGCTATTTAAGTAGTAATGAGTCTGCAAGGCCCATTTTTGAGTTTCCCGTGCATGAAAGTGAACCAATAGTCACACATCTCTCCGTGCACCTGGAAACTGTCAGTGTGTCTACTACAACGAACACAACATACAAGATAGGTTACGAACTCCTCAAATGGCCACGCATACTGTTTTTCTTCGGGCTTTGTGGTTTTATTATAAAAAATAAGTTTAATGTTTTTCACACCCATTGAATTCCAACGGGTATCTTCCGCTCGTTAGTACATAAAATGAGGCGGGAATAGGGAAATTAATGTCTTAGTGTGCATTGTTGAAAAGTGGGAACATTAATAGAGTGTCTAAGTACCTCTATCCGTTTTTTTTATTAAACCTTTCTCTGCAGTGTCCCAAATGCCCGTGGCGTATACAAGATGTGTCCAGGCTAGAACGAAGTTGCATATCTCTTTCACTTTGTCTTCCGAGGTCCTTCCTAATATTAGTTTGATAAGTCCTATTGTCGTTAATACATCGCCGCCAATTTTTTAATGTGTTTCCCCCACGCTAAGCCTGAAGTTTTGCTGATTACCAGGTATTTGACTTAATCTGATACCACCACAAAACTTAATGCCAGCTACTTAATCACGGCACGCTCAGTCTTATCCGTGGATCCTGCAATGTTAGGAAAATATTTAGGCAAAAACACGAAATTGTTGGTGTACACCTACTAAAAAGCGTCCAATCTAAAGTAATTTGGGCATATACGTTTTTTGCACGTAAGATGTGTTTTCTAAGCACCATGATTAACTCGAGCGTTACGCACCTCCACAGACTGAGGACTTCAATTGATCCTCCTGGACAGCGTCAAACGGATTAAACCTTTTAGAGCACGTTGTCGAGATATCCTTGGCACTATGTAGGCAACTATTTATAAATTTGGAAATATGTATTACAATACTGAAACTAAAATTGAGAATTAATCGGATTGAAACCTCATTATCTATATACATATTAATTTTGTAGCGTGTCAGTCAATCATTCTGAATCCATTTTGTTTATTTCTCTCTCAAGTTTTGAGCTAGAGAAATGAGTTTTGGTGCATTAAATGTGGATTTTCCATCTGTGAATTTTGGTAGTAGTTTTGGATTTTTAGCAGTTGGTGGTGCAAAGAAAAATTCCCAAAACCGTGGTTTTTGAGAGTTTAAATTTAGTTAGATTCCGGGGACTGAAGTTTTTCGGGCCTCCCGGGTTCACGTTTTCAGAGCGGGTCTATCTTTCTCGGGACTCCCGGGCTCACTTAAATAGGTTAGCACCAATAGATGCATGTGAGGGAGTCCACGCTTTTGAAACTCAATTGAGTAAATGAATGTGACCACAGTGCCGAAAATTTTGCCCACAGTGATGTCTCAAAACATCTTATGAGCCTTGAGGTGAAACGCGCGCAACAATGTCAGGTCGATCCGAAGCCGTTTGACCGGTGAGAAGCAATTGAAGTATCTCTGGCCACTTGGGATTGCAGGTAAATGTTATAAAAAGATCAGGCCGACCATATCGGGCCGCTAAGGCCATTGCATTTTGAAGAGTTGCTGCATGTTCCGAGGACTGCCACTGTGGCTACTTGGCAGAATAAGCAGCTGGCCTGGTTGCAAGAGCACACCAGACAGAGACTTCCTGCAAAGCAGGCAGTAGGTTTGCTAGTTACTAAATAATCACCATAATATTCCAAGAACAGAGAAGATATTTACTAAAATAGTGGCTTCATACATAACCTACGCCAAAAGTAGCAGTGAACGTCGTCCACGGCCACATTCCCAGGGATAGCTCCAGGATGTTATTATTTACCATCTGGAGAGAACTCACGCAACCCCGATGACTTCACTGGGATCTGGTGCAATCAATTTTAGTCCTGGGACTAAAGTTGTCCGGCGATGAGGAATTATTGATTACGCCATCACTGTCAACACTACTTTTATTCTTCCCAGAATGTGGGCAAAATTAACCTGCATCTTTCTTTTTCAACCGATTTCCACACACAATGCAACCAACAATTGCCCGTCTCCAACAATACTCACAAACAAATAGCTGACTAGTGGTTTTATTCCATATTTCCCCACGCGCGCCGAAATAAAGCATAAATAATAATGAGCGATGTTCATACACATTATTTCTGTTGTAAACATCCCTTTTTCTCAGCTAATACAAAGCGTATCTCAATAAATAAGGTATCACTGGATGGCGCTTTTAACCGGCGTCTAGCATAAAACTGACTGACTTTGCGTTGAAATAGATAGCATGGGAGGGATATTGTTAAAAAACAATTAGCCTTCTGCGGACACACGATGGCGCTTTTAACCGGGGTCTAACATAAAACTGACTGACTTTGCGTTAAAATATATAGCATGAGTGGAATATTGCTAAAAAAACAATTAGCCTTCTGCGGACACGCTTATTGTTAGTCATATTCCTCCTGAAGAAACGCTTTACACTGTTATGTGTGCCTTAATCTCACCTATTAAGAGCTATTCTAAGTCATGTGGATAACTTCAAGTGCATTATTTAACGACATTAGGCTATCTCTACTCGAAGCTTAAACGGTGATATTCTTTACTTATAAAGTAAGAATTGAACAATCACAGTTTACGACGAGCCATATTCATTTATTTACTTTCATTTTTTTAAAACTAGAAAACATCCAGATAACCCATGCCGTTAAGCGGTTGAGCACATGCTATGAATGGAAAACTTAACCGAATATAAGTGAACCAGCGGGCCCGTGCAAAATATTTGCACTTTTTGGCCCACTGGTATTAAATAAAATTAATTTTATATTCGTTACAATAAATAAAGGTTCCGGAAGCGTTCTGAGTAATAAAAAGCAAAAAGCTTGTTCACAAACTGGACATGCGAGAAGACATTCCCCACCTACCCACACGTATCCCTTACAAATATAATATACTCATAAACATACATCTTTCTGTTAGGTGTTCCAGCGAACACTATTTTCAGCTCAGATGTTCTCCGAAACAATTCGGAGTCGTCAATCATAAACTTCGCCCAAGACACAAGGAACCAAAGCGGAGGCTCATTTTCAAACCGACTCTCATTAAGACCCCGCGACGATTTCAAAACGTTCTCGCTAATGATGAGCTCGTCTTTCGTGAGGAGGGGTTGGAGGGGGTGCAAAGGGGGTTGCGAGGCTGAAGTGAAGCCACCCCTTGCCCTTCCCAACCAACAAACCTCACACCACCACAAACAGTCGCGGACCGCTTAGATTCAATCGGATAGGAGGCGCGGAAGCGCAGCCAATTACAAGTTAGACGGAAGGGAAAGAAGCGGTAATGTGTTCTCCGATTATTCTCCGGCTAAAGAGCGTCAGAGGAGAGATGAGGAATAAAAAGAAATCTCCAGGGAAACGGGCATCGTGGTAGATCGGAAGAAACGAGACTTGAAGAAATTTTAGAATAATGGAGGGGATGAAGGAAAGCACACGTCCCTCGCGAATACACATACAAAACAAATTCTATCCTTTATCTGTTTATCTATTATATATACTGTTAACCTAAATGCATCAAAGATTTTGCTCAATAGCATGTTCTATAGGATACCACATGGTATCATACTGTGGGGATCTTCCTCTGTGTTAAGAGGTATTATCTTCATTATAAAAAAATGATATAATTATAATGTGCAAGCAACATCCGCGAGCTTACTCTACAAACTTTATTGAAAAGTCTTGGTGTCCTAGCGGTGCCACGTGTCAGTGAAATTTATGCGAGACAATAACTTAGTGACCAAGGCATGAATCTTAAAATTAGCGATGTGGTAAGGATTTGCGGATTCCATCGAATCTTATCAAACCCATGGATTTGTGATTCGATAGAATCCTTCCAAAAAAGATTCGAACCCTGGTTATGCGGGTGGCATATGTGCTACGTCGCTGTAAACTGTAAATCGCAGTAAAATATCGCCTCGTAAGTTTAGCATCCTGAAGTCATTTTACAACAGAAGTGTTGATAGTTTGCGTGAAAATTAATTAATTCATAAATATGTGCATGAGCGGGGATTTTATGGTTATTAATCAGGGTAAATTTCATTTAAATTTCGGCGCACGGCGCATGCGCACGCCGACCGCCCTCATAAGCTTCCAATGCGTCATTTTCGAAGACGACGCATGCACCGCAGACCATTATGCTGGCCGTTTTTTTTTATGTTTGACTGAAAAGCCGAACATTTTCTTTTTGCCTTTGAAAAACGAAGTTTTTAGCTGCAGAAAAATATACACCTAACCTATAACACCTAGTCAAATATCGCTTTTTTCACGCCGCAAAAAAAAACGCCTAGTCAAATATCGCGTTTTACGTACCGCAAATATAAGGCCATTTATTTTAAGATGAGTCCTGCGCCATGACTGTTCATTAAACAGTCATGACGCAGGCCTGGTCTTTTCTAAGCATTAAAAAGGAGTTATTAGGTAGTAAACACGGATAAAATTTTTAAAAAGGCAAAAATAAACTGCTCTAAGAGATGGGTATAGAATTTTTTTGTGACCGAACGTTAAAAGAAAAGTTAGGTTGCTGTCTCCTTATCACGTCGTTACATTCGAAATACGGCCTTAAGATTGAAATTTATTGGAGACACAGTTTTAAGCTATGGCGAACGATTTTGCGCTACATTCAGATGTGTATTCAAATCCCTATATCACTTACAGAAATTAATATTTAGAGATAGCGTTTTAATCTTACTTTGTACCAAAAATCGCGAGAATCGAAACCCGTTGAGCTACGAGTACTCGAGTAGGGATATTTATGTAGAATCGCACAAAAGAGAAATTAGTATTACTTTTCACATAAAAATACCGTTGATAAAGACGTGATTTCCGTTTCTTGCTGCAATATTTTATTTCCCGCAATGGCGTCTCTAAAGTCACTAATGCATTATGGAAGCACGTTAAAAAAATATCAGTTCCATCCTAGGCCTTTGGGTTGGTTAACACTGGCAAGTTACTTCCGCAAGTTTCTTATGCAAGAGCTTGCAGTAATTTTACTGGAATGGTGGGTGAGAACCCCTATTCCCCTTTCTACTCCCGAACAAAAAGCTGAGATATTTGAACTCTTAGTTCCGGACGAGTAAAATAACAGGAAAATCATGACACCACAAAGCGGAAAAAACCAAGAGTTAACGCGAATACACTTTAAACAGTAGCATATTGATATAATATGATTAGGCTAACTCGAGATCAAGTTAACTGACCCCGAAGAAAACCCCACCCTGAGTCAATTAGGGCGACGCCACAGAGTGCAAGAATATGCTAAAATGTTCATCCAATGTAGATGGATAATAATCTAGCAGAATTTTCTGGTATTCTGATTTATAATTTAGGAAAACCAGCGATGGGCAACGAAGATGTGTTTTATGCAAGAGCACAGATCAAGGATGCTATCTAGAAAGAGAAAAATTAAATTAACCCAAAGTTTTATACTAAAAAATTCCGAAATCCACAAATAAATGCCAAAATACATAAACATACATGTAAAATTTGAGATGTATCGTCTTGACGATTAACTCCTAATTCAATTTTGATCAAATATGGATAAAATTGGATATCTTACGATAAATTATTGATAAATGAAAAAGTTTGGATGGAATAAAAAGGGTATTGCAAAGGTGATTCTTTCCATCTGCCACAAATTAATGCCGAAAAATACCTAACGTCAAATACAAACTCAGCGAGTTACGTTTCTACCAGAAAGTTCACGGAGAGAAATGAAAAAGGCCTCATCTGAAAAACAAAAATTGATGAGTGGTTCAATAAAACCACAGGACGTCAACGTCAACAAAACGTCACTCTAAGTAGACCCATAAAATTTGCAAAATAAATTGCCTTGCCAAGCGAAATAAAACTCCATTAAAATGAGTAAATATGATCTAGATTTTAACTGAGGAACAAAGAAATCAAAAGCAGGCTATGCGTCAATCGTCACGCGACCACAAGGCCGCAATCTTGCTTCGATAAAATTGTTTATTAATTAAAAGAAACGAATATTGAAATTGCAAATCAGCATACAAGCATAATGTATAAGTTTAATGCCCCAGAAAGAAGCACAAGTTTGACTAATGGGGTTAATGGATCATCATGAGATGAATTTTGTATTATTGCAGAATGATAGATGAGAAGTTCAAAACTTAATTTTCGTTAATAAAATGTTAAGAAAAGTTGAATAATCCGTTTCGTAGCGTCTTATTCTAGACAAGCTGTTCTTTCTTCGAAGACAGTCTTCCACAACCTAGCAGCTAACAACAGCTACGTGCATAGCAAGGATACAAAAAGGATCTGGCGATTTCCCGGCGAACTATATGAGATGAGGGGGTTGATGAAAATGGTGAAGTTAGTATTCGTAACGTCGTCGGTACCTGAACTCCTGTTTCTGTTGGAAACCCGTTAAGAATTTGATAGTGGATATAATTGTTTTACCGTTGATTAATTTAGCGATATTAATTGATATTACTCGAGAAGGCAATATAATTACAAACGGTGGAAAAAGTCTTAAATTCACAATATTGGCCAATTTTTAAATGAGCGTTTTCTTAGTAGCGCTTTCGCTTGCAAAATCGTTTTTTGAAAGAATCCAGGCCAAAGGTGAAAATTAAAATTTCACACAGGTATTTTCCTCGTTCTCTACACCGAAGCAAATAATCAACTTGATTGGAGGAAGTAAGATTGATACGAAGGAGGGATAAAAATGATACGGGAAAGCAGGAAAAATGGTTCGATTGAGGTCGTAGAAGGAGTGGGTGTGCTAAAAGAGAGACGGGGAGGCGGAGGGATTAGGGAAACTCGCTCGCCAATTAAGACCACCGAAGAGGGGGAATAAAACTTTGATTGGTTTCTTCTCAAAGGTTACCAAAAGGAATTCAATTACTCGTTTCTTTGAAGAATTACACCGAGGAAAAACACACAGTTTTGTTTCCCCTCTTTCAGTACATATCTGTTTTTAATTGGTTGCCGGTAAAATTCCTCTCGAAGGAAAACGTATAAATCTTCTGGACGGGATAAATAGTGTAATGAAGGTTTGAAAACGACGGTGAATTGTTTGCCACCGAGTTCAGATACTCACCAAGAGAGAGCAGCGTTTCCGCTAGCCGAAACAATCCCGGAAAGAAAGCGCGTAACTCCATTTAAAGACACTTCCAAGAATATCTACAAATAAATTCGGCTGTAACAGTTTTTACTTCGATTTTTCCGTTTTCGAATCAATTGCACGCATAGAATTTCAAATATGAGCCAACTGTTTTTAGGGATCAAAAGCACCACAAAGCCAGAGATGCCTCTCGGAGAAATACGCGTGTTATTATACTGTTTAAACAAGTTAAAAGGAAATGTACAGGGCATGGTCCAATTAATCATACATAGGAGTATAACCTAATGTTAGAACTAGTTGATAAAATAATCTTATCTCAATTGCACATAAATTAACAGACGCAATTACCGCTACAATAGACGCTTTACTTTACAAGGTCCGGTTTTATCTACTTCCTAGAGTAATCATATTTGTAATATCCACTAAAAGCCCTTGAACTTCTTTGAATCGTTCACTCCACCTTTCGGGGGGTTAGTAAAGAGAAATCATGGAATATAATACTTTGTGAAATAGTTAAATTCTCATTCCCTTATCTGTAACTAATATCACAAGTCGTCAGTTAAAGAGGTTCTGATACCTATGATGAATCTTAGGCCATCAAAAAGGCACCAAAAGAAATCAGTGAAGAGGGGTCCAACCTCTTCCCCCGTGTAGCCAGTTATCCCATGAAAAACTGATTCTTAACAAACAAATCACGAAGCTGGATTTTTCTCCGGAATTTCAACCAGGGACTTCTAGAAAGCAGGCCAGATCATTGTGTTACCCCACGGGCCATAATACCAGCCAAAGTAAGTATCAATTGAAATTAAACTGAAATCATAAGTTCAATCACTATCATAACACCTAAACCAAATTTGAGGATGCGTTTAGACTTGTAACTTAGCGCTTACGTTATGAAGAGGTAAGACAATCTTAACTCGCACGAACAAATCCCTAAATGGTAATACCATCCGAAATCGGATACAGTTTTAAAATATAACGACCAAAAAATCAAAATCTGCCAAAGCAATTTCCAACAACAAATGGACGGTGATCGTATTTAAACCTATTACTTATCTGTCTCTTGCGGAAAATTCCTGTTTCACCTCATTTCAGCTCCGGTAGTGTTCAACACACTAATAAGGTGGGGGTAGAGATATTTCCAAGAGTCAGTAGAATCAAAATTAAAATCTTTCCAACATATAAGTTGGCTTATTGATGACCATGATCGAAGAGCTAGGGCTCGAGGACTCCAGGAACCTCAAAAATCAAACTAAGTATGAAATTTGGACGGAATAAAATCACGTCGGAGCAGATATTAATGTATTCAAATGAGCATACGCAAAACAAACAGGGAATAAAGTTAAAAAAGGGAACAAACTGTCTGAATCTTTGGAATCTGGCGTGATAAAGAAGTGCCGATACTCTTAATTCACTCACACCGCGGGTGCTGAAAGGATTTTGGGGGACACAATGAACCCTTGTGGGACCCCCCATGACTTAACGGCTTTCGGTGCCGTAGCGAAAAGGATGACGGTTTTGCGGGGGGGGGGGGGGGGGTAAGTTCGGTACACTATGGGTGTCAAAAGTGAGAGAGGGTGCAAAAGATTTCAGAAAGGGTGAGTAGGGGTCGCGGTGAGAGAGAACCTTTTGAACAGAAGGGCACGGTGGGGGGGAAAGGGGGTAGAGGAAGGTTAGGGTTTAGGGGGAGGGGTTAAAGAGAGAGAGGAGGGGAGGACTTCATATTTCGTGTAATTGCGTTTCCACGTTTTCAATCACGCGCTTCGTTAACGGGGAAAAGGGATTTCCGAGTTGTGAAGGATGCAGGAGAGTAGTGGGGAGGGAAGGCGGAGTGTTAATTGAAGGAGTGAGATCGGTGCAGTGGGGGAGGGACACAGAGAGGGAGGGGAGAAAGGAGGCAAACTCGGCAGTCCAGGAGGAGAATTGGAAGGGTACGAAGCGAAGAAACTAAGGGAGGGAGTTCCGCAAAGCAGTGGGATGGGGCCTGTTACGAGGCCAAAAGGGGGCATGGGGGTTTGGTTGGTTCTATCACCGGGGGAATTTCTCAAGGGGCCTCGGGAAAGGATGGAGGGAGACGAAAGGCTAGAATGGGTGAATAGGTACATAGATCGACAAGGTTGAAAATTTATTCAGGGCACATAACAGCTCACCAACATCCGGAACGCAAGCTCATGACTTTCTTCGATAGACTGATCAAACTGCTATCCCTAAAGCCAGATAATTAAAACTAATCGCACTTTAGATTTGTTACAAGTGAATCTACTATTAAGCTAAATTTTACAGATTAAAGCATTATTCTGAAAACAAAAAAAATGAAAAGTATTGGGATTTATAAACAGAACACTCGACCAAGGTAAAAGACAGCAATAACGTGCATAGAAATGATTTTTCAGCGATACAAAGATAAATACTGAGGATAATGCAGATCACTCAGAAAAATGATTTGTACCGATAAAACTTTTTTTTAAATGCATTCACGAAAGTAGAATCCCTGAAGAATGGAACTTCGGTACATTTTTTATCACGACATTTCTTAAGGCCGGTTGCACTATGCCTGGTTACGTCCTTGGTTACGGTTGGAGTCAAGGTTTTACTTAGGAAAAGATACTTGTGACCGTGACTCTAGCCGTAACTAGGGCCATAACCAGATATTGTACAACCGGCCCTTAATTATGAGGCAAAAAATTGTTTTTCATAATCAATGAATGGAGTACATGGTTGGAAAGTCTTAAGAAAAAATGTAATCTATAATTTCGCTAGGAAAATTAGGTTTCCCATCCTTCAACCACATTTTCTTGTTATTTCAGCTATTTCGTTTTTCAAGTATTATTTTAGTCTACTGCTTCCACGCAACATGAACTAACGACCTTCGGATGTCGCAGGAAGTAAAAGTGTTTATGATTTTTCAAGCTTTTAATTTTTTAGCACTTCATGAGATGCAACAGGAACAAATGATGCACACATACACAGATGAGAAGTAAGTATCCATGAACAATTATGGCGATATAAGTATCATTTTCTATGAAAACATTGTTTTTCTGCAGGAAAACAGTTTTAATTGTTCCGATGTAGGTTCATAAAACGCAACAGCACCAGTCTTTACGGCAGTCGATTCGATGTCTCTTCTATGCGATCGCCGATGACATTTGATAGCAAAATACGAGTAACATCGTAATGTCACTGGCGATCAAAACTGAAATTCAATACAAAATTAAGTCAAAGGCAAAACAATATGTTTTAATAACTTCATGCTAAAAAAAGAAGGGATTGACTTTATCCAGAAATAGAGGGAATAAGTGATTATCACTGAAAAATTTGTATGTGCAATGATAAGATTAATTCTTTTAATTGAAAAAGAAGAAATTGATGAATTCCGAGCTAAGATTCGTGTCCAGAGCAAAAGATCGACCTCAGTCACGGGTCACATCATTTTCAGTCACGTTAGGCTGAGTTGTTACTTCATGGGCCCCAGCAAAGGCGTATAATGAAAACATCAATCACCGCGTTCCAGATGGAAGCTGTGATAGATCGTTCTCCTGCTAATACACTTGCTGTTCTTTAACTCAAACGTCAAATCCATTTCGAATTACCCTCATTCCCTTTCGATCTAACGTCATCAGTGTATTACACACTGCATCACGACGGCGTCGATGTCATCTTCGGTATACGTCGTCACTAGTCAATTAACTATCCGTGACGTAACTTAATTTTTTTCCTCATATCGTTCTCTTTAGGGATCAAATTTATAATCTGTTTCAAAAGAATAACTTTTTTATCTGCTATAATTCTAAGCTATATCCAGTTAGGTGTTAGCTAGAAAAAGAACCAGAAATAAGACAAACGAGAAGTTTTCGTCCCCTTGTGAACAACAGTTCTAAAAAAAATTTTTAAGGAACTATAAAAATCTTCGGGTGTATGAAGAAATGATGAAAAAATTGAAGATATGTTGTCAATGAAAAAATTTCTTTAGGGATTTTTCCAGCATCGTCATCGCATTTTTATATCATGCTTTTCTGCAACTGTAAAATGTGAAAACACTGAGCATTCATGTTTTAACTAGTCTTGAACGACTTTGTAAGCGGAAGAATACAAATTAATCCACGTCGTAACTAGATGCAGTTATGTCGTTAACACAAAGTGACCACCCCAAACGACGACTCGTCTCATAAGATTGTCGAAACTAGCAGTCCCCCTTGAGGTGGAACCTCCAGTCCTTCAACCATGTCCATTTACCGCCCGATCCCGAAACAGGTTTTGAACAGAAGTCTTCTTCTCCCCCGCCACGCAGATCAAATGCACCGCACATAAAAAGGGCAGGGCACCAGAAAATGGGAGCACGCCCTGGTGCCCATATGAGAGGACTTTCAGTGAGTCCGCGGATGGAGGGTGTTTTGAATCCACAGAAGGAGAATAAGCGTGCCCCTCAGGGGAAAGACGGAGGACGGAGGACGCACGCAAGATATGGGTTTTTTGATCGGTTTGGGGGCGGGGGGGAAGGGAGGGGAGGGGGAGGAGGAGTGCGTGAGCGATGGGGTATGAGAGGGGAAAGAGGAAAGCGGGGGGGGGGGGGGGGGTAGTAGGGAGCTTTACCCCCTGCGCGTTATTTTTCGGGGGAGGGGAGAGAGACCGCTGAAAAGTAGGAATGGGGTAGGGGGAACGAACGGCAAGAGCAGAGAGTTGGGGGGATGAGGAAAACGAGGAAGGGATGAATTACGCAGAGGGATGGAGGGAGTGTGGAAGGAGATTGAATTAGCGGCGGTATCAGATGGTTATTGGAGGGAAGTGGATCCTCAGGGGGAGGCCGAAATTATCTTTCGATTGAGCGGTTGTGGGGAGTTGTGCGGGGGAGGGGGGGTGAGGGTGGAGTTCGGAGGGGGATGGAGGGGGTGTCAGGGGGAGGGGGGACAAAATGGAGAGAAGGGCGGCGTATCCCCAAGGAGATAAGGGACTGAGGGTGGAGGGATGCGATTGGGATAGGGGGGGGATGAGAAGCGCGGGACGCCGCGGGAGGTTGGAGCATTATTCCTTATTAGTTAACGACCGAAATGTTCACACTCTGATCTATCTACACCACACCCCTCATACACTACCACCTAGAGATTTTCCTCTCTCCCACTCCTTCGCACCTTCGCCCAACTCAATCCCCTCATCCCAGGACTCTACTGTCGGAATAAAAATTATGGATACCCGAGGTTGCAGCCTGATAGCTAATGAACGAATAAACCTCTATGAACAGTAGTTACACCAAATATTGGCTTATTTTATTAATTACAATTAATTGTAATGCAGCCGAGCCGGTCGCCTGCTAGACTTAACTAAAACGCTTTTCAAATAACTCTCAATGTACAAACACTGGTTTTTACTATAACACGGAGAATGATATCAGTAAGTATTTCATCTCTTACGCTCCACAACGCGACCAATCACGCTTTTGTGCGACCTTTAAGTCAAGAATAAAAGTGCAGGTAGTTACTTGATAACAACTTTTGGTTGGTTAAAAATAAAAAACTGAAACTTTGAAGTGTATTAGAATGCATTTGTATCCTACTGGTGGTGGAGTTTGGTTTTAATCGAATCACAAGTTTTTACGTTACACATTTTCAAAGTCGAGGCTTGGTTGAAAGGCGTCAAAAAACCGGTACTTTTTTATTCTCGATGTCATAAAAAATAGAAGAAATAATCATATAATTATTTTTCTCATATAAGTAAACGTATAATGAAATAAGCCAAAATTTGACCTAACTACTGTTCATATAGGTTTATTCGTTCATTAGCTATCAGGCTGCAAACTCGGGTATCCATAATTTTTATTCCGACAGTAGTAGTAGCCTCCCACCAAAACCTAAAGTCTCAATCCATCCTTGAACACTCATTATCAAACTTCAAACCAACCAAAACTAAACCTTAACCAAACCAGCATAACCCACACCGATTCAAAAGTACGCGTGAGCCCATAACTTTATTTTTCCGATACTCAATATTTTGTGTCAATAACCCGTTAAATATTACATACCTAATATTAACCGGTTTATTACCCAAATAATAATGAGGTATAAGAGAAAATGAAGTGAAAATTTCGTACTTTTCCACAGATTTATTTTACACAACGACGCTTTTCGATGTCTTATAACAGCATCATCAGGTAATGTTTAACACAATACAATAGGAAAAGTGCGAAATTCTCACTTCATTTTCAGTGTTAACTTCCACAAGTTAACGCCTGGATCCGTGAATTATATGTTATAAGAGACTGGTAGTAGGGCTAAAACATTCCTCCACAAAACTAAAAAAATGTATTTAATTAATCAAAATACATCTGGGATGATAATTAACAATAACTTCAAAATTATTCTATTTCAATAAAAATTGTTACACAAAAAAAATTGCCATGTCTAGTTAGTGCTCAATAGTACCCTCATCTTGGAAGATACTACATCTTAGGAACTGAAAAACCTTTCTGAAGCAATAGACCTTGATAGTGCAGATAAAAATATTTTGGGCTCTACTGAAAGGTGAGCATACTTTTACAATTTCTCTATTATCTAAGCTGGTACAAAAATTCTATCCGGAAATATACAAATTTGTGTTGAGAAAGTCTTGAATAGGAAAAAAAATATCGGATTTTGCTGCTCCGATACCGATACATCGATAACCGAATATCGGTCAGTATTAATATCGGAGTAAATTATCGGCTCAACTCTATCCATTACTGATGTAACACTGAACCAGTAAGTTGTTGTAATCTTGAAGTTATTTTGTAATGTGGGTTTCCGCGGGGCTTAGTTGAAGGGTTTATCTTCAGGTTTCCGGATATTCTACCGCATCGCTCCATTAGTTGGAATAAATTTCGCCGGCAGTAGATAATAGGAGTAGATAATCCGGATACATTAACAACTAATTTTAGTGCATTGCAAATGGCATTAATTGTGTGAGTTTGCTCAACGACACCTGGTCCCTTTACTCCTCCTTAATTATCATGGCTTTCCTGCGCCCCACGTTTTTCTCTTAAAGTCTTACAAATATCTCCATAGCCACCAAATATTCACCCTCAAAAATGATGAAGTGCCCAGGGAAAATTATTTTATACTTTTTAGTCCGTTTTAAAAAGGTGGTATATTAAAAAAATGTTATTCAATTAATTATTTATTTCCTCTCATTATCTGCACTCAACCTTGAAAATTAATCCCCTGGCATGCCATTCTTGATTCTTATGCTGAGTAAAAAACGTTCTACATCACTAAATGAATATTTACGATGAACAGGCAATAAATGAAATAAAGGAAAAATTAAAAACAAGAATACGTGAAGTAAAAAATAGCATGCTACTCTTTGCTGAATTGGTAAGTCTGGCAGAGAAGAAAAAATATCTCACGAGATTGTTGATCTGTATGGTGAAAACGTTGAATAAATACAACTTGAAGGTTGATTTTAAGAAAACCAAGATTATGGCTTGTGGAATAAATCAAGAAGACAGAATTACCGTCAAACTAGGGCAGCAAAAACTTGCCCAAGTGAAAAAATTTTCCTTTCTGGTAATCAGGATCACCAGCGATGGAAGAAATAAAAAGACATTGCTAGCAGAAAAGCCTAAGAAATGAAGACATTCTACCAGGAGACCGGTTTTTTAACAGCCAGTAACACAAGGCTGGAAGTAAGAAAGCACATTGTTGAAAGATATTGTTGTAGTATGATTTTACATTGAAGTGAAGTCTAAACAATAACAGATGCGGAGAAAAAGAGATTGGATGAAGTGGAGATGTGGTGTTATAGAATAATAAAGAAAATAAAATAGGCAGATGGTCACCAACAATTAAGTCCAACGAAGAGTTGAAGGTAAAATAAGTATGATAAAAACTCTGAGAAGAAGAAGAGACAAACTTAGAGGGTACATTTTTTGACATAATAGCCTGTTTCAAACCACATTGGAAAGAGAAATGAATGGGAAGAAAAACATAGGAAGACCAATAATACAACACACAAATAATTAAGGGCGTCAATAATAAGAACTAGGAAATTACAATTTTCCACAGATAAAGTTTTAATCGACCCGGGTTTCGATGCACTGCATCATCATCAGGTGATCCTAGTTCTTATTATGTTCATATTCCACAACATCTCGCCTGATTCCTCCCTTTTGGAAGGGCGTCAAAGTGAAAACTTATGTAGGAATGGAAATTTCGGCTGGCAGGAGAGCGGAATGTACATTTACAGCAAACAATCTTTCGATCGATGACTGCTGATGATTACCACGAACTAGCACTGAAGCAACATTGAACCAGCACTTACCTAAGCTCGATTTCCTACACTTCAAGTTTCTAAACCCAATTGAAGTGAACATCTTGAAACGGAAAAATAAAACAGTTCCAAAATGCGGGATCGAACCGTTTCGTAACTTTCACATCTTCTCTAATTTATTTCCCGATTGGCAATCCCGATACCTGAGCCAAATAATATCCCAGAGGGTCCAGCCGTTATTTCTAGTAAGTCGAATATTATTAATATGATAGCTGCTTGGGCACATGCAGTTTTACCTGTGTGAACACCTTCCTCTTAAAGGCAAGACATTCCTATTCATCGTCTGGCTACACTGAAATTTATCCACTCTGACATCAAATAGATGTTAAGTAATTGAAAGTGTAGACATAAAATTGCTATTGATCACCCTGTAAGTGCGCTTCGTTGTCACCTGTGTAAAATATTTTCGGGGGGAAAAAATTCATTTGTGATACGCATTTTACGAATATTTTTTAATACCATGATGTTTGTAAAAAAATAATTGTTTTCCAGTCATCATTTAAAAAACAAGAAGTAATACAGACATTTTATTACAGCTCCTCAATAAAACAAATTTGATAAGACCACGGGGCGGTTAAAACAATGGATACGGAAAATGTAAATATAGAAAAAGCTACCATCGTAACCGTGTCATATCACTCCTTTCAGCTTTGAAGATAGGAAAAACAATGAAGATTTAAACTCTTGTCACCAGATTCGGTAGCTCAAATTAAAATGGAAAGAATGCCCATTTCGTACACCACAATCGCTTGCGATTTTTTTCTACATCTTTAGGCTTGAAGCTAAGTTTTAAGCCGCCTCTAATTGCCTGCCTTTTTATAAGCAAAGGCCTTTGAAAGCAAAACCTTAAAACAAATTGAAAAGAAAATGGACTTCAGAGAGAAAAAAATCAGCTAATATCAGGCAGCTACTCAAGTGTTCAAGAAGAAGCTGCCATAGAATATCTTCCTCCTCACCGGTTTTCCAACGCCGACGAATTGTGGGAGAATCACAATAGTGAGAACATTGGCCATGAATAGCTCCTCTGAATAAACCTCGATATTCGAACCTTAATCTCCCAATTGACAGTCATCAGCAATCAATATAAGCACATGGTCAATTTCCATGGGGAGCATATGGAAGATTGTATCCATGGCTTAAGTCCACACTGCAGCACAAGGCACTATCGTGTTTACTTCACATTCGAGAGATGACAAATGCCCCGTTCACATTCACATTTCTGCGCTAATAACTCAAAAGTTCGTAAGAATTTCGTCGTGTGAACACAAGTTAGAGCCAACCCTAGCAAACTTGTTTACCTCGCTAGAGTTACTACAGTTGGCCCTGATTACCAGTGTTTATCAAGGCCATAGATATGTGTCTATGGCCGTGATGTTTATTATACGTGTGAACCACGGTCGTAGGGTGTGAACCGGGGTTAGTTGAAATCGTGGTTAAAATACGAGCTAAAAAAATGGAGGGTCAACCAGAAAGACGGCAGCACTACATTGAAAGGAACATTGAAGTTCTCCTAGATTAATAAGTACACCCAGCTAGTCCACTCAAAGGAGGACGTACTGCTTAAGTAACATTTTAGACAGATATTATATGTAAATACTGCTCAGAATTGCTGCAGGCGCGTAAGTTGTTTCAGTTTTTTATTTAGTGATTCCTCACTCCACCAGATGTCATCAGTATTTCTACTACGGTAAAATGGAAATCATGTGAACGTAAATAAGAGCCGCCATCCTCAACCATCATTCAAACCATGTAAACGAGGCAAAAGACGGCTAGTTTAATACACTTGAATTTGAAGATCTGGTTCCGATCCCCGTAGGGTCAAATAATTTTTTTATCTCACTGAATTACATCACGTTAACGTTACACCGTAAGGAGAGGTGCTAGAACAAATGGAATCCTTCACCTATGGATGGAAGCTACAAGGCATGGAATAGAAGAATATCTAAGGACATCAAGCGAACAATAGCTCAAGGCACGAAAATATTTCTAAGTTGACAACTACAGACATAGTTTCTAATTGGTTGGTTTTTTGGGGAGAGGACCGATAGCAGGTCGTTTGCGCCATTGAGGATAGGTGGATATGATGATAAGGAAAGTGTTATTTGGGGAGTATAGGGTGAAGAGAAACCCGGCGTCGGCATTAGTCAGCCTGATCTCAACGAAAGGCTCTAAGGGGTCCACGGGCTAACGTCTCATTTGACAGACGGATTGATGCACTTGAAGCGATCTCCTTATAGCACCCGAGTAGGGATCGGGATTCCTCTGAAAATTCATCAACACTACCGGTATCCTAATCCGGGACCTCGGGATGGGAAACAGTAGCATGTATACAGTTTAAGCCTCCCGGGGTTGTCAGTCAAATTCCTATCGCGATACACCTCAAATCTATTCCTATACAATTTAAAATTAACTTTTAGGCAAAAAAATAATCTTTCTTTTATTTACAAATATAAATACCAAATTGAAAATATTTTTATTACTTTTTATAGATAAATCATTAAATATTGATTGATTGTAAGGGTGGGCGAGGACCTTCTGGAGTATTCCTGGCACTCAGACCGCTTGGTCTATTGTGCCATCCTTCATTTAACATGCCTGCCACTTGCAGACAGGGGACAAGAGCACCATGGTAGAGGTATGAAGGAGGGGCCTCCCCCGACCTTCCCGGTACAGGTATGGAGGGCGTCCTACCGCCAACCTTCCCGGTCTGGGTATCTCCCTCCGGCCTCTCGGTATAGGTCTGGAGGAAGTATCGCCTCTCCATTCACGCCCAGTAGAGGTATAGAGGAGGGCCACCCATCCAACCCCCGTCCGGGCCCAGCGTTGCTTAACCATAAAAACTATTTCGTTTGTTTGCAAATCTCTCGGGGTAGTTTTACTCTTTTTACCATTAAAAAGTGTTTCAAAACAGTTTTCTAATGCTGTTACGAAAAAATTGCTTACCCTTGGCCCCCCTCCCCACCAATTAGGTCACTGATAGGAAGCTTGCTCTAGCGCACTCTAGCCACCACACAAATCCGATCCCCAAAATATTTTATTTTTCAACGCCGTGTAACAAAGTGCTATAAGATTCGCCCCTTGCAGCACATAAATTATGTGACTTACAGAGTAAAATGTAAAAGGGGAAAGTGAACGTCCTTAGAGCGCTTTGTATCATCTTTCTCTTTTCTCCTTTGCATTCCTCTCCTCTCTGTTTCCTCTCTTCTCTCATCCATAAACCTTTCTCCGTCTCCCCTTTCACGCACCTCATCCCCTCCCAACTCTTAACGCACTCCCCACTTTTCCACCCTCCATTTCCTTCACCACATTTATTATCTCCGACTTCCTTTTATTCCGCGGGCAAACGCGAGTTCTTAACTTGTTCCGTCTTCGCACGAGTTTCAAGTCAACTTCGCCCACGAGTGCGAAACCTTAATTTCCATGAGATGCCTTATCTAATGGACCAGAGTTCCTGAACTTCTTCGGCTTTTTTCCTCCTCAACCCCATTTTCGCCGCCTTGCTCTTTCTGGGGATGTTTTGGAGGGCCCGGGGGGCCGGGGGGGTAGTAGAAAACAGAAGAGGAATTCCCAGCCATCTCCTCCTTCACTACCAGAGCGGCAGAGGAAAATTTATTCGGCCCGCTGTAAGCCCATTAGCGAGGCAGGCCCAAAACTTTTCGTAATTGTCCGTTTAGACAATAACAACAAAATCTCCCAAAACCCAGGCCTTAAGAGCCCAAGATCTCTTTCGTTTTGTCAGGACCATCATTAAGGGAACGTTTTTTTTAAGGATGGGGTGGTATAGCCATGCTAAATCCCAAGTCGAATGTATATACCCTGATATGTTTCTTCATTCAAGAGAAGGTACAATGGTGGCGTGCGATGGTAGGGAGAGTAAGTATTGATAATATCTTTGCAGTACATGCAAAAGTTTCATCAAGTATATCGGGGAAGTTCACAACATCAACGATTATCTTGTTCCGCCTTCCAGTCTTAGTTATGATTTCCGTGTTCACGCATTCATCAGATACGTAATTAAGTTGGTTCAATCGTGAAATGTTTTTAATGTAAGTTGGTACGTACATGTCCCGGCTAATTATAAGAAAACGTGTCCTCTGTTAGATATGAATAGCAAAAGTTTACCTTTCCATGCTTTTTTCGCATATCGAACTTGAAATGACATTATGCAAAATGCGAGAATGGGTTACAATAATATTTCTCTACCTGATATAAATGCCAATTTACAAGGAGCAAATAAACCCAGGGAATTGAATGGTAATGATATATAGGCACCAATTCCTCTTAGTTGTTCGGTATCAGAAAAAGTAACGATAGGAATTAAAATCAAAATGCGTTAGCTTAATTTAAATGGCGCCGCACTTGGATAAAATGGCCGCTCAAAAAAAAGTGCTCAAATGGCGGCATTTCTGAAGCACTTAGGATAATTATCATGGGACTACCTGCAAAAAGTGGTCCATTGTGGTTGCCCGTCCCTTTTCTGACGCTTAACCCGCTACCGGTCCCTCATGACGCAGCACAATGCACGGATAGGGAGAATTGGCGAATACGAGTTGTGCATTCAGCTGTGGGGTCAGGGAAGGAAACCATGGTCTGCGTGAATTGTTTCTTCATTAACAACCTGCGGTGCAAAATTTACACTGCGCTTGCGACAAAGAAATGCGACAGTGAATATAAGGAGCAATCATAACCTACGGGGAATCCGCCAAAACATGCTCAAGAGATCTAAATAGATTTATCAGTCGATTAACCAAACAATAGATTATTTCTACTCAACTAATCGATAGCGAATAAACGCCACGTTCCGATTTTAAAATATTTTTCAACGATCCTGCATACCCAGTTCAAAGGCTGATAGAAGCAGAATCGCAATCAATCGGTTGGGAAATGGTAACATTTTTAGGCTGTGAGCGCGATTAAATAAGGACGAACTCTAAATAGATCCTGCCTCTCAAATACAGGACCAGATATCAGGGGAAAAGGTGAAAAGAGGTACACCTGAAGGGACAAGAGGGAACCTATGGAGGGTGATCGCTCTCATGCCAGAAATGTATCCGCAGTCTCCTCGGAGTGAAGTCGTCGGGGAAGTGTAAATTGAGTTCTTCTCCATTTGCCAAAGAGGGTTAGGCTGCCGTGTAGAGCGGTTGGAGAGCAGATATCAAACCTAAAAGGGTAGGAAACAAGTAGGGAGGAAGTAAACATCAAGAGCCATGGAGGGTTGTTGATGCTTGGGTGTGAGAGCAATAAAGTTGAACAAGCATTTTATTCGTATTTCCATGGATAAGCTGAAATACGATACTTACGAATAAGTAGGAAGGTCCTCGAATGAAAAAGTGAAAGAGAGATGTTACTTCGCTCGTTACTCTATCACCTTACGCAGATTAGCGCTCATTGTATTATCCTTTTCATATATCTTGGGGGCTGAGAGGCAGGACTAAAATTTTTGGGGGTGAGCGAAGGGAAAGCCGCTCGTCACGTGACTTTCTCAGAGCCAACTAGGATGTAGTAGGCGTGGCCTAGCCTCTCGAAAATTCAGTCGTTCTCAGACCTTCGTGGTGTCCACTTCGTGAATCTGCTCGCTGTGTTGCCAAACCTTTTATGTTTTTGGTCCGTGTCGATCGCTGTTTTTTGGTCGGTGGTGATCGGTGTTTTTTGGTCCGTGTTGATCAATGTAGATCGGAGAAGTTCTGCACTAGTAAATACTATATATTGGCTTATATTTACTGTTAAATAAAACAGGTAATTTATTGCGAAACATTTGTGTTGCGATTTTTCTTTCATTAAAATTTTGTATAATATTACGAGAATGATATTGACAGCGTTGTGTTGGTAAACCCATTTCTGCTGCTGCCGTTTTCGTGGGAAATAGCATATTTATAACATCCGGGCTGACGCGATAGGCACCCGCCCCCACAAATATTAGTCCTGCCTCCCAGCCCCCAAGATATTTGAAAAGGATAAAGCGATTCCTAGAGGCGGATTTCGTTGTTTGGGGCCCTGGGCGATAGAACTGAAAATGGCCCTATGTATAAATAATTTGATAAATTTACGAAAACCATTTATAAGATCCATAACTGCACTTACATAGTGACAAAACGTTTACATTTTATTTGTTTAGTTAAAACAGAATTTAATAAAACAACAGCAATAATAAAAATAACAGTAGTTTAATATTTTGATTAGTTGTTTGTCCACGAACAAAAAATTACATTTTTAAAAAGAGAAATCACATAGAAAAAATGGCATGCATAAAAGCACATATAATATATAAGGATTGCAATTCAGGGTGGATAATGAGCGCGGGAGGCTCGATGGAAATGAAGATATGTTCAATTGAAAAACTTCTATGCGAATAAAAATTTAAATATCTTGGCTTGAGATTTTGTGGGCCCCGGGAGGCCACCCAGTCCGCCCACCGTTAAATCCGCCATTAGCTACGCCACATCTCGAGTGAGCCGCGAGCATTTAAGACCCTGCACAAGTAGATTCATCGCGCGAAATAAACGAAATGAAAATGAAAGCCGCACGCTTCGTTGAAAACTGCTACGAGCGAGCAGAGATTGCACTACGGCTCATGAAAGGACAGCGTTGGGAAGGACTAGAGAGTCACGAGGCTACTGGCTACGCACAGATTAAGCACTTTATAAATTCAGATCACGCGCATACCATGGTGACACGCAGTGCCGTCCCTAGGGTAGTGCGACAGGTGCCACTGCACTGGGCCCCGCGTCTATGAGGGCCCCGCACGGGCTTGCCTTTTTCAGACGGTGCGGTGAATCCCGCCCATTTCCCAAAATTGCCAACTACTTAGTACATATGTAAATTTCTTGGAAACATTAGCCATTTTGTAGATCAATTTCCTTTTATTCCATGAAATATGCTTAAAAGATGCTACTATATCAAAAAGGAAATGCAAAGTTAGAGGGGCCCCGACTTTCGTTTGCACATGGCCCATCAATCCCTGGGGACGGCCCTGGACTGACACGGACGATATTATTTCACATCAGACTATATCTCGAAAACTGATAAATGTGACAAAATAAGAGAAATTCAGAGCCCAACTGATAGGTAGAAAAACTCCCTCCCACACACCGTCAGTGATTAAGGGTGCCTTCCATTCACTCTAGTGCGCCAATCACTGCGCAACACAACAGCGCACTTGCCTTCCATTCGTTATAGACCCTGCGCAATAGGCAGCGCGCTTCAAAACAGATCGGGAGCGAAGTTGATGTGCGCTAAACCACAAAAGAACGTCGATTATGTCATCCGTAATTGCTGTCAAGTTTGCTTATTTTCAGTTAAAGGGGCAAACATGCATATTGTGAGGTTTTTAATTACCCTGCGATAAAATGCTTACGTTTTTAAATACTTACTTTGAATGAATTAAACTTAACTTAAACTAAACATTTAGCCGGGATTGTTGTTCACCCACTAAATGCTACCTTCCAGCAGGTTACAAAACATTTCTCCAGTGCACATCGTTCCATTCAACGTCGTTCGTGTACAACAAAGTGCGCTGATGTGTTCCGATGTGCGCAAACTTCAAAACCTTGTATGGAAATCCCCCATAGAGCGAGACACTTATAAAGCTCGAGACTCGTATATAGGGCCGTATGCTGAGATGTCCCTATAGGGCTAACTGTACAGATATGACGTCAGAAGCAGGGTGAACCGATCCGACACCGATTTCTTAGTCGTCACTACACGGTTGTCGAGTCAACTCTCCCTTCAAATACGCTTTCGTAAACTGATCCCTGGTCTGGGACACCCTATAGCTGCAAAGGGATTGATTTCTGAGCAAATATGGCGGAAATGCGTCGATCGCCTCTGGATTTTGGCAATTTTTTCTTGACGTCTGTTGATGTCAGCGACGCAAATGTGTTTAACCTTACGTTTTTTCAGTCTGGCAATATCCAATTATTACATTGTATATGCCTGTTATAATGAAACATCCGAAAAATGTCCAAATATTGAACAACTCCGATATGGAATTGTGGCGATACTCCTCGTAAGATTGACGCGTAGTCTCGGTGGATCCGCTGTCGCCTCTTGTACGGGCGGCCAGTGTTCGGTTTTCGGTGCCGGCTAACATTTTTTTCCGATTTTTTCTGAACATTTCTAGATGGTTCTATAGAATTCTGGTGTGGCGTTCCAGAAAATTCTTCCATCTTCGCCACCAAAATAAAAGCCAGTTCTCCTGCCACTCAAGGCAGTCTTGTAAGTAGAGCTGTACAATAAACATCTTCTCTCAACGAAGAAACGCCTGATCATTCTGCGCTGCCTACGCTACAGAATGTACATGGAAAATGACTTGATCTTTTAATTAAATTAATTGTTAGTAATATTGCATATGCTTTCAGAGATTTCTTTTGAAAGAAAGAGAATGTCGAATTATCTATAGACGTATCAATGTGGTGACATGGAGCAATGCATAGCCTTACCTTATATAGCATTACTTTTTGGGTTCAGTACCCTGTATATTTCATGTTAAAAAACACCTGCTATACAAGCCCATTCACCATATTTGTTACCTGTGGCATTTTCTGACATCCCTTGGCATCCTAGTATGCTCCAATTTTACTTATTTCTCGCAAGATCTTTTTAATATCAAACGCCTTTGCACTCAAACATAGGTTTAGATGTTTACCATATTTCATTAACTATTAATCAATTCTTTATTCATGTATATGTTAATATCACTGGTCTTGATCCATGAACCTAAGGTCCATTAAAAAGGCTAGAATTTCATGGTTTCAGGTGAATATCCTTTATATTGCAATGAAAAATATGGTTGCAAATGAGATTAACATATACAGTGCATTGGAGAATTATCCAATAACTTTTAGAAAAGCAGGTTTAAGGATTAAGCTTAGCTCTCTCCACATTTTCTTTGATGGAATAATTTCTGCCAAAGGTTTAATTTATGGTTATAATGCATTGAGCAAATTTAATTTTACAGAGTCCCAGAAAGAAATCTGCATGATAATGGTATTTTGAATTTTATGAAAACCATTTCCCATAGCTTAAAATATAAAGGAATATTATTTGATCTATTGAAGATTGTCAGTCATCTTGGAGCAATAGTTAAACAATTTGGTTTGTAGGAAATGTTACAAATATCTATACCATCCAGTCTTTTTTAGTCAGGTCATATGTGTAGCACGTCCAATGTTGCTCAATCGGCACTGATCGGTGCAATGCATTGTGGACAGTAAACATGGTAAAACGTCACACGGAACGTCACGGAAGCACGACGTAAGTATGAAAATTACAGCGATCTAGTCGACACCCCTACTTCGTAGTGTCAGGTGGGTTCGGTTGTCGGGACGTTTAAGACAACAATTAGTAGGGAAAGTGCCACCGATATCTGTGCCTACTGCTGCTACCCTTTAGCGCGTAGGGAAAGTGCCAGTTTCGTCTCTGCATACGGCCCTTAGACCCTCCATCATAGCATTCAACTCACTTTCGTTCTTTCCCTCTTCCAATCCCTTTTTCCTATTCTCTTCCTTTCTGATGGTTGATATCCCACCAAACCTTGCCACATGCCCCTGCAGAGGCTAGTAGGGTAGGAAATATTTAGAGGAGAATACGGGTTTCCCGTCGAGGATCGGTAAAATGCTAGGTACAGCTCTCGCGAAAGCTTATGGCGTTCAGATGCGCAGAAGAAGACGTCGTGGAGGGGTAAAGTTTGGTGGAAGGGGTAGGGAAAAGGGACGTAGGGGAAAGCGAAGACGTAGCATTTCTGCCATGTATGAGTGTATTTCAAAAAATGGAATTTGTATGAGGCAGACAACACAAACGCCATAAGCTTCCGCGAGAGCTGTAGATATATTCAAAGGTCGATTAATCAATGATACCAATCCACATACCACCTCCATTAATAATTCACGGGGACAATTAGATAATAGGTCAAACAAGCTAACATTCAAAATGATTGAAAAATCACAGACCAATAGTAAATAAATAATTATATCAGCATACCATGCAAGAGTGAAAATTCATTTTAAAATTCTGAAATAACAGTAGCTGTCGTAACCATTTATATTATGGACAGCTTCGGTCACAGCCCTGATCCCTGATCTTAGGTGGAATAAAATATATTTTAAACCTTCCGTATTTCAATATATCTCTCTAATTTCATGCAAGTGATACAACCATCTGGTCAACATGGAAATCTGCCCCATAAAAGCTTACAGACTGGATATTCCAAATAAATAATGAGATTCACGGGCAGACCAGAAGATTTCCCAAACGAACGTAATTCCATAGGCAGGCCCCTGAATTGTGTGCGCTTGTTCGAGAGGTATTGAAAGAAATCTGCCCACTGAGTGCTTGCAGACTATGTCCAATACCTTCCCAGTTTCAGGAACAACCAAGCGAGATTTCACGATGGTGCGCATATAGATACCCGTTAATCTGTCCGGATGTTCCATTGTTCAGAGGGAAACAATTGAGGTAAAAAATATATTCATCCCTCAAGCCCCCTTTTCCAAACGTCCGTTGAATGGGGAACCAATCAAATCCGAGCCGTCGCTAAGCAGGATCGTCATTCGCTATCGATTTTTTTTAACATTGCTATGGTAACAAGATGGCGAAATGAAAGTCGTTCAAGGGGGGATCATAGCGAAGGGAATTAAGGAAAAATAATATGAAGGGTTCCTCCGAGAGATACCAAGAGAAAATTCGATTGGAAAAGAAGAGAAGACAAATATGTATTTAGAACTTTCGACCGACGCGATTAAGGCCCACAATCTCTTCCTCCCGATCAAACACTGACGAGTCTTCAGCCTGCAACACTCTTTTTATTGGATCTCTAATGACAATAGAAAAAAAAGAAGAAGCTTTGCGCTCGTGGAACTTGTTAAGTGCGTGTACCACCCCTACCCCCAATGCTTCTCCTCATCCCTTCCTCTCTTTTCAAACTGATTCAGCGTGGGAAATGGATTTCATTCACAGGGACCAAAATGGAAAATCATTCTCTCTAGATTTCCGTCACAGTCTTCACAAGGGTAGTCAACCCTCTGAGTGAGCCACTGCAAGGAATCTCGACAGGTAAGCTAGATGAAAAGTTGGAAGAACGAATTAAACTTTTTGTGTCGCCAAAAAATGAGGAAAAGAGGCAAAAAATGAACTCAATGGAGAAAATAACAAGATCACATGGACGGAACAAATCACCAACGAAGAAGTTCCACGAGGAATTGCAGGGAATAGGTGCTCAAAACAGAAAATACAAACCTCCTGTACACATTCTGCGATATTTTGCAAATTACAATAGAAGAAATAACGGCCGAGAAGAACTAGCGAGGGCGACATATAGCAAATTACGACATCAAAATAAGGAATTATGAAGGAATTTATACAGAAGATTCAGGCGAATACAATCAATAGATTCAGGTGAAAAATCAATTTTGCGGAAAATAGCAATTTTTGTATTATATAGGATTTAAATGCAATGCTTGCTGGAGAATGGTACGGAGAGCTGCATCAAATCAATATCCAGACAGATGATTGCTGATGATGTTAAAAGAAAAATTCACGCACTATAATTCCCCACATTTTTATTTATTGTTTAAATCTAGATTTAAAAATGGCAGTTATATCCAGTCCATTGTCTCACCTTCCGGTCATTTTTTGAAGGCCAAGTTTTGAAAGATGAATTTTTTTAAGAAACAGATTCACGCATCGTAGTTTTTGAAAATTAGTTATGCGTGTACGGTGTTTAAAATTCGCTTTATAAAATTTTCACTTCATTCAACCAATCCAGTATTCGATACTAGCTGTGACAATGACAACCCTCCTTTTTCTTCTCTTCCGGGAGAGAATCCCTAGTCACCTCTCGAAAATGTTTAAGGTCTGATGCAACATTAGTGTAGGGAGGCGGTTAATTGTACATTTTCGGTAATTTATAAGGCCTTAGAAGTAGAAGGAATATATTTCCGCATATAAGAACCATTGCTCTCTACCGAAAAATACAACAAAGCCCTTTATATAATACTAGTTTTCTCTAGAAGTTTCACATTTACCCAGTTGGTACATATGGCCAAGAATTCAAAGTATAATTAGGTATTTAGATGAAAGTTTTCTCCATGGTTGCACTCGCCTTGTCCTCTTTCTTAAACGTGTTCGCAAACAATTCTTCTCCGCTGCTATCAACTAAGGACATCACTTCGCTTTTTTCAAATGAAGCAAGAAAAATATCTGCCTCTGATTGGCTGAAAATTCTAGCCTCTCTCAAGGGTGCCTCACGATGCGTCGCTAGTTACCGAAACCGGTAGCACATGTTTCGCAACGACGAGTTGTCGATACGGTGAGTTACATAAATACACTTTCGGTAAGAGGGTGTCGATACAAGCGGCGGCTTTCGTTAACAGCGTGGTATCGACAATACGCTAACGAGTTAGAGAAAGAGCCTGCAGGTCTGAAATCATCCCGAAGTAATCACTCGTACGAACCGAAGTTTTCTACGCTTACCGATTCCCAAAGCCAATATTTATCAGAAGTCATTGGTAATCACTAGCTCCAAACTATTCTTTGCCTCAAGTAAATGGCCATAGGAAAAAAATCACTCGGTAATGGAACCACGGACCTTTGGATTGCTTGGCCAATGTGCAGACGACCGCGTTACCCAGGCTTACTGATTGCTTAGCCAATTATGAAAGAATTTAAGGTAACTAGATGTTCTAGCCCCAACGGTCGATCGCGGTCGATACGGATCGCATTCGAGGGGAAATGTGGACTTCCAAGAAGCCACTGACCACGAGGATAAATCTTGTTACATCACACATGCCTGGCTCGGGAATCGAACCACGGCCTGGCGAGCTAATGGTCCGTGGTTCGATTCCCTGGTCCAGGTTGATTTTTCCTATGGCAATTTCTACATATTTCAAATCCGGTTTTAGCCAGAGTAAGAAATATCTTTTTTTCCACAAAACTTACAAAATAAGCACGGGTTCCATTAATGCATTTCACATTTTATTACACATGACTCTTCTTAATGCAGAGTAATCTTACTATTCCAGTGCTACTACAACTCTACTACCAGTAAAGACAGGTTTGTATCTTTATCTGTACTTTATATATTCATAAACATATTGTATTTCACCATTTAGCTAAGCCAAATTTGATTTGTACTTACATATACTTCGTGGGTGATACGCAGAGCAGAATATAAAAATATTCTTTTCTGTTCTAAAGAAATTTTTACCAAGAGACGCCTTAATTTGATCGCAACATATACGTTTACCTCTTCACCCCAAACACCGTTTCGGCAATAATTTCACAAACCAAGTCCTTACTAGCAATAAAAAAACTGCTACTCACTGGTAAGCGCACAAGCCTGAGCATACGCGTTCGTTTGCGGGTCTACTTCTAAAGGGGGCGGTGAGGTCCGTGTTTGATCGAGCGTAATCGAACAGTTTTCCTCCTTTCCCCTAACGCCCATTAAAACGTATCCAGCCCATCATATTTTTTTCCTCCTACTTTTTATAGAATGAAATAAAAAACGCAAAACCTCTATCCCCTCCGGCCATGAGTTTTCACCCGCAGGGTATCTCGCTACCTCGCTGAAGAGCTAAGCAAAATCAAACCGACCCAAACGATGGAAAAAAAACTTTTCCTAAAGCGTGGAAGGCAGTGATGAGGGCGCCAGCAAATTGAGAAATGTTGGGATAATGGGGATTGGGTGGGGTGAAAGATTGGAGACTGGAGGGGGGGGAGGAGGAAGAGGGGAAAACGAAGGGTAAAGGCATTTTTTTAAGGGGATGGGTGGAGTACAGAGGAATGAGTGGTTCGGCTTGAGACGATGGAATCAAACAGAAAGAACGGCGAAAGCGTTCGGCGCCCACTCCCGAGATTTTCGAAGACGAGAAGATACGGAATCCATCTTCGGGCGAAGTGAGAAGCCTTCCCAAAGACCGAAGGTACACCTGAGGCCTGTGAGAAAAATCTCACCCGAACACCACCTAACCCGATGGTCGCGGAAGGAAGGAGGGAAAGAAAAAGCGATTTCCACTCAAAGTACCGCGTCAGTTCTCCATTTAAACACTCTCAGAAACCACTTTCCTCCCACATTCGGGGAAGAATGCGGGAGGAAAGTGGTTTCTGAGAGTGTGTTTAAATGGAGAACTGACGCGGTATTTTGAGTGGAAATGAATGTCGTTTTTATGATGAGAGCAAGAGGAAAAGGAGTACGAATGGAGAGGTCTTCAAATCAACTTTATTCCACCACGCCCCCTCGTCTTCACCTGGTGCCACGTGCAGCGGGGTGGGATACCCTGTAAGGATTCCCTTGATCGGGGGCGTTGAGACGCTCTTTCATCTGCGAAAGTCGATTTACATTTTTTACGCCGTTTTGAATGACCGCACGACTAACTGCATCAATCGTAACCCTTCCGAGGAAATGTCTCGATAGAATACTAGTGTTAGCGAACTTAATCAATCAATCAAACGTGTATTTGCAGGTCTTCACGTTTACAAGCACGAGGGAATGAACGCTTCCACAGAGGGAAGGAGACGAAGGGCAACTTCTTTAACTGGATTGAAAAGATGCCATAACTCAAAGCGGGATGAACTTAAAACGGAAATAATTTCTTTGACAAGAGAAAACGTTATACTCTTTCATGAAGAAAGTTCAAGTTATAATAAGGCATACATTCCATACTTACATTCAATACTTATAAAGTAGAAAATTAATGTCATTGTGATATCCTTGAGGTTAAATGAATAGATGGACGTCAATTATGTACAAAAAAGCATGAGCTGCAAAATAATCTTAAGTAAAGAGGATAGGTCTTGCGTAAGTACAATCATGAAAATTTCCAGACGTAAACCTTGTATTTTTCTCGCAAATCAGCAAAAAATGAACAGTTGTATCGGCTAAAAATATTTTTGCTAGCATTCCTTCGACGCTATGAAAATGTTATGTAGCTGCTATTCAATCTTCCTAGCTGGTACATTATTCTCTTTCCCGTAACTGGTTCAAGGAGAGCAATCGTAGGGACTATTCTAATCCATTGTTTTTTCCTACTGAATATAATAAAATATTTTTAATAATTTGGCCCCAGGGGCGCAAAAAATTGTGCCACATTAACGAGGTTGCAGGCTAGAGCATGATTTACTATATTTTTGCACGCATATTCCTCTTCTACCACACAGCACTATGAGATTTATTTATTTATTGCCACAATACTGAAAACAGCTCTGCTGGCCTCTTACACCGGGCGCTTCATGAGTAACAACGGACGAACAGAAACAGCCATGTCATGAGTGATGAAATATCCACTCAGGTGGGACTTGAAGCCGCGACTATCGGATTAGCAGGCGAGGACTTAACCCCGTCGCCACCGGGGCCGACAAGAGCTAACGTATTCTTATTGATCCCTACACTTACATTTTTTGTTTTACACAATCCTACGGTAGTACAATCACCCCTTTCAAGTTTTATGCTCAAGCACACAGGTATGCAATTTTGGAATTCCCAACTAATATAAAATCTGCAAAGTCTAATCTCGCCCATAGCTAGGTTTGACCTTCCGACATCTTCTACTTCCTCAACTTGTTGTCAGCATTCCACCAAGCAGATTTCTACACACATTCTTCGCATTATTTCTCTTCCCATTCCATAGCAGTTTTTTGCACCGCTTTCTGTTGTTTAAGTATATTCATGTAACAAAATATTTCAGGGCGATTACTCAATCGGGAACAAAGTCAAAAATAGCAGGATTCCAGGTTTTTCCAGCTACCTGCGGAATCAGTCATTATTTATTCATAATTCATAGAAGTTATAACTTTTTAAGCGCAAAATGATGACTCATAACATACCTAAATTTATTCTATATGTCAGTAATTGAATTTACGTCATCCTATTCCATCAGATGAGCTTATAAATTTTTAAACTCTTTTCCCAGAGGGAAGTTCATTTTAGTATCGGAATAAACGGGTGAAATACAACACGCGCGACGGTGGTGACGTGTTAGATTCCCCAATAAAAACACGTTTTTAAATTCTTTCGCGGCGAATGCACTGGGGTTTTCAGAAACTAAGGTTTCTGGGAATTCGACTATGGCAAATACCCTATTGTTTAGACACTGAACGGTCACTCCGGCTGTCATATTCTTCATGGGAATAATTATAACGAATTTAGTAAATGCATCAAGAATGGCAAGGATTACCTTATTGTCTGATCGCGTTCACGTAAGGGGGCCCATGAAATCGATGAATATCTTCTCCCACGGCTTAGATGCTACGTCAGCGGAATGATACACTGCCTGAGTGTTTTTGGCAGGCTTAGCTCTTTGGCATTCGGGGCAGGATTTAACGTAGCTCAATATTTCTTGGTGCATATTGGGCCAGTAAAACACTCATTATATTTTTTCTTTTGATTTTCGATATCCCAGGTGGCCTCCGAGTCCCGAATCGTGGAAATATGCAATCAGCATACGCCGAATTGCTGTAGGAAAATATATTCGATTGCCCTTCCCTTTGCGCCGTCGAAACACCAACAAATCCCGACTTATTTTCAAATTTCTCACATTTTCCCCCCGATTAAGTTTCTCGACTAGTTGACAACATTCAGGGTCCCTGCGCTGGTGCTCGAGAATAGACGCAAAGGCTATCGGCGTGTGTAGTAATACTCCAAGTTGAGGGCGAGAGTTCTCATCTCCAAGCTGGAGCTCCTCTCCAAACATCCTCGACAAGCAATCAGCCACTACATTCTAGCTGCCTCTTACATATTTGGTTTTGAACTAATAAGGAGATAATCCAAGTATCCACCGTCCGACCTTTCCCAATTGTTTGGGGTGGCTTCGCATCCAAGATAATGCCTCATTATCGGTATGAAGTTCAAATTCCCTCCCTCGCAAATACCGGTCGAATTTCTCGACGGCGAAAATCACCGCTAAGCATTCTGCTTCGTAGTTGGTATATTTTCTATCGGCATCGGTCAGAGTACGACTGGCGAACGCGACGTGGGCTAAACTATCGCCTTAACATTGCGATAGTTCCCCGGCGACACCATTCGACGAAGCGTTGGTGTGTACAACAAAATCATTATTAAAGTCGGGGACCCGCATTACCGATGGCCTTGCATTTTGGATTTTAAGTTTTCGAAAGAGTTTTGTTGCGCCCGTCCCCAAACGTAAGGGCTACTTCTTTTCCTTAACTGATTTAAGATGCGCGGATATTTCCGAAAAGGATGGTATGAAGTGTACGTAAAAGCTACACATTCCCAGGAAACGTTTTAGTGTCTTAAAGTTTCTGGGAGCAGGGAAATTGTTAATTACATCAGCCCACTCAGGGTCAATTCTGATCCCTTGGCTAGTGATTATGTGGCCCAAGTACTTAATCTGCTTCACTGCGACTGATATTTTGGTAGGGTTAACAGTAAGCTTGGCGTTTCTCAACCTGCGTAATACTTCATCAAGATGTTGAATATGGTCATCGAAGTTCTCGCTGTAGACAACGACATCGTCCAGGTAATAAAAAACATACTTGTATTAAATATCACCAGAAATTCTATCAATAAGTCTCGATAATATCTTCCCACCAGTACATATCCCGAATGGCAATCTATTATATTCGTATAATCCGAAGTGTGTGATTAATGCCGATGACCGCCTAATCTCCGCCGAAAAGGGAATTTGGTGGTAGGCCGCATTTAAATCAAGAACACAAAAAAAAATCGCAATCTCGAAGTGCATTAAGGCATTTTCTATGGTGGGTAATGGAAACGCGTCAAAAACCACCTTATGGTTACGTGCTCGATAATCTACCACGAGGCAGGAGTTCGACCCTTTTTTTTTGGCACCAGAAAAGGACTGGCGTAAGGGGAGTCGGTTTCAGTGAGTACTTTACTTTGTGAAAGTTTTTGTGCATGTTCTTTCATTTCGACCATTTTTATGGATTATATTAATATAGGGATGATCGAACTGGCGCACTATCATTTAGAGTTATACTATATTCCATTATGTCAGTGCACCCTAGAGACTCAGTAATGACGTCTCCGTAGCTTCCCAAAATATCACGGATTCTCTTTTGTTGACCAACGCTTAAATACGAACACCCCCGCTTTTGGCTCTCGGCTACGTCATGAGGAACCCGGTCAACCATTGAAAAAATCGACTTCGGTTGGAAAGGGAAGGAATAGGTCCTTTCCATAAAATTAATGATCATCCCAGTTCGTGTCATAAAATCCGCACCTAAAATGACATCAACCGGACTTCTTGGTAAAACCAAAAATTCTTGTTTCCAACTCCACTGCCCGATTTGCACTTCCGATTTTATCTTTTCGGTGACCTTAACGCTTGAGGAATCGATTCCCCGACAAGTCGTATTTATCTTAGTTCTTTGAAGAGGAAACTGTTTTATCCCTTGTAGGAAGGACTCTGATACGCAGGACTGGAAGTCTCCAGAATCTAATAGGGTGGAAACGGGTACTTTGTGTAGTACGTGGATACACAACGTAGGGAAGAAATCAGTTTGAGAAAGAAGGGAGGGTCGGTTGGAATAGGCCACTAAACACCCGCGGCACGTTCGTGGCTTTACGACTCCGCGGTTTACTCGTTTCCCGAGTGAGATTTGCTTACCTGGTTAAAACGCGCCTCTGAAAGTCGGCTATCCCTGCGTCAGCCCCCTCGGTTTCGCGACCGCGCATACCGCTGCTCAATAGACCAGCTACTACTTCTCGCGTTCAGGGAGGGCTCTCCTTCTCGCGACGATTAACGATTCCTATCGCCGAACTCGGGGTCCACTATATCCTCCACTGGCGGCGGCTTCCTATACAACCCGACAGCACCTCGCCTCTCGTCATAGTTACGGCCCCAGCGGACCAGTTCATCAAATGATCGGGGCTTGTTGATTAATTGTAATGTATAACTCAGGTTCAGGTTACTGGAAACAACTTCTAACAGAGTTCCCTCTGCCAAGGGTTCGTGTAGCCTCCGATTCATATTCTGTACGACGGGAACGTATTCCACCAAAGGTTCATATATGCCTTGCGTTCGGTTATAAATATCCCTCTTTAAACGCATTTGATAATTAGGGACACCGAAAGCCGCCTTCAATTCAGAATTAAAATTACTGATATCGGAGAAGTTATTTGCCCAATCAACATCTTGCTCTTCCGTCTGAAAATTCTGGTATTAAATTCAGCACTGCATTATCGTTTAGCTCGAAGTGTTGCACGAATCTCCCGATTTTTTTCTAAGAAACTCATCACACTCTCACCCGCTTGACCACCGAATCGAAGCTCCCATCGATGTGCGGCCACAATTATGCTCTCCAACAGTTTTACGTCCAGCCCACTCCCTCGATAACTTGGATCGCAGGGCGGGCCCTGAAACTCGGGATTCTCGGCAGCGCTATTAGGTGCTGCGTTACTTTCATCACGAGCAAGCCCCCGAACATATTCCCGCAATTTTTTACGCACATCGTCCAATGTCCCTTCCGTCTCCAACCCAAATTTTACGCACAGATCAACTCATTCAGTTTTGGGAAGTTGGTTAATCCAACCAGTTCCTGCGGGCAAATTGTTGGCCATATCATTACTGACTCAAAAACCACGCTCTGCTACCATTTGTGCCACTAGTGGGGGTAATTTAACGAAAGTACTGTCTGATAGGCCACAATGATTTAATTGGAAATTGTACAACAAATTGGTATTACAAAGAATAACTGAACACGCCAAGGCACGGACTGAAAGAATTATATAATTGGTTAGGGAGGAGCGAGGGGAGAGGAAAGGTGGTGGCAACGATACCTCCGGAGTAGATGTTGTGGATGGGCAGCGGCGTCGTGTCGTTGAAGACCGTGTCGCCCACACGCACAAAAGGAAGTCCCCCAGATCTCGCATGGGTCCCGACTTATATAGGGAAACCCCATTCGGTCGATGCACTGACCGATAGGATCCCATTTCATTTCGGGTCACCCGCCGATCATCCGCGACCTTGCCAAGGAGGGAAGGCCTTTGGAGCACACGTTCGCGAAGTGGACGGCTCAGAGTGGAGTATAAGGTCTCGCTTGTGTCGCCGCGGTGCTGTACATTGTGATCACCTGGCTTTAAACTTTTTGCCTCTTTGCCGATCTGAAAGGTTAAGTATGAATTCGGCTTTCTGGAAGGTGTTCAGGATCGGAGAAGGCTGTGGTATCCAAAATTCCTCCTTACGTAGAGATGCCTCTAAAATGAGTGTTTTCGTCAACCTCAGTTTTCCTGTATACCTACTTTACTTGGTGGAACTTAACGTTAACCACGATGAAAAGAAACACTTGGTATGATCCCACGCTTGTTTTTATCGATCAGATTAATAAAAAAAAGTAGTATTATCATGGAAGACCCCAGGAAAACAGCAAAACTATGATAAAATTTGTAAATTACTCCGTTTGTGAACACGCAAAATATTTATACGCACAATATTGTGCTTCGGTCGTCAGACCATCATCTGGTAAACTCATGTGCATATGTTCTCTGTCACGTCCTAGCGATGTAATTCCTTGGAAAAAGATTAAATGCTTTGCACAATTCCACTGAAGAATTCTCCAATGGAATTGTGCAAAGCATTTAATCTTTTTCCTGCCATGGAATTCCACAAAGTATCGGCTGCGATTCTACAATGTTTATCTTTGTTTCGTGAGCTATTTTAACTTTAATTCCTCCAAGTCTTTATGAGTCATTAGACGTGGAGTCGCAGGGTACCTCGTAATGCGACATGGGTACAATGACGTTAAAAAGATAGGATGCTATAACGTACTAATGTTACGCACGCTCAATTGCACATTCATAGTGATTAATTGCAAATTCTAATTTTTAAATTTGAGAGAGCAGGGAAGTCGGTGGAGAGGCAATACGATATGAATCAAGAATCATTTCACGAGAACTATTTTTAAACATTCCTTTATGGTTCATAAATTATTAATTCAAAAACAGTTCAGCCGCAGTTCATCTTCGTTGAACATTCTCTGAAGTATTCCAATGAATATTCTTTGCACTATCTATGAGTGCCAATTGAACGTTCATTGAATGTCCTTCTTGAATACTCTTTGAACGTTTAAATAGTCTTCACTGAACGTTCTTTGAACATCTTTTGGAAAATTTATTCCCCACTGGATACATCTAGAGTCCGTCCAAGATAACAGCGCAGTTCATATACATATATTGATTTGGCTTATAAATAAATGAAAAGTAAACAATTTTTTCGCGATCGTGTCATTTAAATATCATGGATTCTCCGCTCACGTGATTCCCTTCCCCAAACGGCATTGGATGTGTTTACTGATTGGCTGCATTTCTGTCAACTGCGCTATTATCTTGGACGAACTATAGCGACATGCTCCTCCATTCACGGGTTTTCACCGCGGGTTTTTTCTCATCTATTAGTGAGACCACTTCGCCCTAAAAGCGTGAGTTTCTTAGAAACTCACGCTTTTAGGGCGTAGAAATTTAGAAAATGTAACACATTGTGCGTGTTTTGGCAGGCTACACGCACGATTTTTCATCGAACGAGCTTGAAAAGCATGTCCAAAAATACCAAAACAGAAAACAACAGACGAATTTCTTTAAGTAAGGGTAACAGTCATATGTCTCAGTGTGATAACACATATTAATATGGATACTCATTGTTTCCTTCAAGTTAGGCCTGATACCATCAGTTTTATTCAGTGAGTGTAGCATTGTCTCGTAATAATATTTTTAGAAATTTACATGCTAATAACTAGGGGTGAGCCGATAATTAATTCCGATATAAATACTGGCCGATATTCGGATATCGGCATATCGGTATCGGAGCATCAAAATCCGATAATTTTTCCACTAGCATAACGTTTTCAACAAATTGCTGTATATCTCCAAATTGAATATTTTGCTTCGTCCGCTTGTTTGTTGTTTGCAACCTTCTGAAATAATCTACTAGTTGGCGCTGTATTTTGAAAACAGTACAAAAGCGTAGCCTAATTTTTGTCACATATGTATTGCAAAATTAAGCCTCACAATCACGTGTGTGTAACTGATACAAGTGTTGGTCAGAATGTCAGATGTGTGGAAGTATTTTGTTGTGAAACATGATGACCCCAATAAGGCATCTTGTAAACTTTGTAATATACGTGTGTCTCGTGGTGGAAAAAATTCTCGATCGTATACTACGACTAATTTGAAAATCAACCATTTGATCCAATTCCGAGAACTGGAAAAGAAGAGACTAAAAACTGCAAAGAAAAACATCGTGACTTCGAAAATAAGTCTTGAAGATATACCTGAAGGAATATCTGAACTCCTGTGTGATGATGAAAAAATGGATAATTCTCGTCCATCTTCGAGTGCTTCAGATTGCTCGTCCTTTGTGTCAGCCGAATCAAATTCGTCAACGCCAAAAAAGATGAAATTTCAACCTTCACTCAGTGAAATTTGGAGGAAACCATACACGGAAGATGATCCTCGCAGGAAGAAAATTACTAACCTAATAGGTCGGATGTTGGCCGAGAACTTTCTTTCGTTCAAATTAGTTCAAAGTAACTGTAAGTATTTCGTAAATTGTGATGACATTTTGTTCATTGATTAGTTCTCTATTGCTTTCATATGTAATATTATTTCAGCTTTCATTAATTTGATGAAATATTTGGAGCCTCGATATGCTGTACCCTGCCGCCAGACCTTCTCCCGAAGGATAATCCCATTTTTATACAGCCAAGCATGCGACTTTGTCAAGCACGAGTTGGAGGAGGCTGAAACAGTCGCCTGTACCACGGACTTATGGTCATCGAATTCTGGTGATGATTATTTATCATTGACGGTGCATTTCATCACGAAAGACTTTGTGAAGAAAAATATTTTTTTGGAAGTTGTTCCATTTAGTCCTGTTTATCATACGAGTGAAAATATTTCAGATTTTTTAGTTGAAACACTAGAATCATGGAAAATTAAGAGGGAAAACATACATTTATTTCTTAGAGATAATGCATTTAACATGGTTTCGGCATTCAGAATGTGTGGAATCCCGAGTGAAGGTTGTGCTGCGCACACACTGCAATTAGTTGTACGGGAGGCTCTGCTCAATCAAACTTCTATTTCCAATGTTTGTTCCAAAGTGAGGAAGATTGTAGGGCATTTCAGGCATTCCTTGAGTGCAAACAAATTGCGTATTGCCTACCAACAAAACAATAATTTGCCGGTGCATAAACTTGTACAGGACCAAAACACAAGGTGGGATAGTACCTTTCTGATGCTTGAGAGGTTCGTTGAACAAAAGAAAATGATCAATGGGCTTGCCCCTACATTAAACATCAGTGATATACCATCAAGTCAAGAATGGCAACTCATAGAAAATGTTGTTCCTTGCTTGAAATTCTTTAGATGTGCTACTCTTGAAATGAGTGAGGAAGGGCCTAGATCATCCATTGCCAATGTCATTCCGCTGATCTGGTCTGGAGGTCTGATTGCAAAATTAAATGCTATGTTTGACAAAGATACAAATCATTCCAAGTCATTTGGTCAATCATTAATAGTAAACTTGAGAAAGAGATTCAAAAACATAGAGAATAGCCATTTTTATTCAGTGGCTACCCTGATGGACCCAAGGTTTAAAGGTTTTGTCTTTTCTTCCCCAGAGTTACTAATAAAAGCTAAAAGAGACGTTATAAGTTTTATGAAAGACTCGTTAAAAAAAGATGCCAGTTTGGAAATTTCAAAAACAAAAGAAAGTACAGTGGGTTGCCCTCCACAGAGTTTGTACAGTATGATTCTTCCTCAGACAAAAATATCCCTAGACAATCCAGAGGATGAATTAGAGGATTATCTGAAGGAATCATTATTGCCCATTGAATCTGATCCTCTTCATTATTGGAAAAATTGTAAAAAATATGTGCATCTGTCAGAAGTAGCCAAAATAGTTTTAGCTGCACCATCAGGATCTGTTGCATCTGAAAGGTTTTTCAGCACAGCAAATTTAGTATCATCTAAGACAAGGGGAGCATTGAACCCAAACAAGGTTAAACAACTTGTTTTTTTGGCTAAAAATATGTACTAACATGTATCTCTGAAGTCTTGTTAATGTTTATATTTTGTAAACTTTTAAATAAATGTTTTAAACTTTAACACAATTTTTATAGCCCTAAATAGCACTTTTCTACCTTTGAGGTATTAAATAAATATACAGGTACCTACATATATATATGATAAAAATATCGGTCCAAATCAGGTTATCGGGACAAAATATCGGGTATCGGTTATCGGGAAAAAAAGGCTATCGGCTCACCCCTACTAATAACTTTTATTTCATTTAATTTCCCGGGCATTTCATTTCCTGTTTTCTCATACCTCTGTATGTCATAGAAGTGGGTGCAAAATCTGGGTTAGTGAAAACCTCTAAAAGTGAGAAAAGGCGCTCCTGAACCTCTTTAGAATGATAAACCCCTATCAGCGAGAAAAAATCCCCGGTCCCTTGAACTCTCGCTCGTTCCAATGTAATTCATACAACTGAGACCAGTATCCCAGCTAAGCATCAGCCAGACTACTCTGAATTCTTTCAAAATCATCCATCGAGAGTAGATAACAGCATTCTACGTACCTTTCAAACTATCTTCGCCCTTGACTCCTCTCATCGCCAATTCCATTCCACCTTCTCTACCTAAAAAATATAACACCCGGATCATTCCATCCCAGACCCTCCCTCAGCCTCTCTGTTTCCTCCTTCGCCTCGACAACTGTTACTGCCCACTGTTTATTTTCTTTCGGCGATCGGTTTGTCAGCCTAGGCTTTCTACCGGGGTGAAGAATCAATAGAGGATGGAGGTGACATAAACTCGAGAGTAGACGTTGGGTTGAGAGGGACAAAACGGGGAGGCGATAAACACGACCGCGGTACTCAATGAACACGAGAACGTCCATTGCGCTGTCCACACTCGTGGAAGTCACATTAATGCCTCAGTCATTTTCAATTAACCTTTGCCAAGTAGATATTCTTCTGTAATTAATAAAGCATAACAGACGGCAACCCATTATTAACCAGTTTCGATGCGCATAGACATAATGAGACGAAGGAAGTGAGAAATATCCTCCGGATTAATAACTCTGTTTCCTTTCCTCCGAATTAATAACTCTGTTATCAGGCAACCTGACCAGGTATCCTTTTTGGGCTTAAAATTAAATGCATCTCTTGATTGGAGAGACCACACCAATTATGTCTCTAAGATATTAGTTCGTGGTATCTACATTTTGAGATCCTTGAGAAACACTGTATCACGCAATGTATTTAAAATGGTCTACTTTAGTTATTTTTTCTACCACTTATGTAACAATATTGTTTTTTGGGGTCATTCCACCCATGCTAAACGAGTATTCATTTTGCAAAAAAAACCTTACGTGCCATTTTCAACTTACAACCTAGAGTGAGTTGTAATCTTTTCTTCTCTGAAAATGGCTTGCTGACTTCTGAAAACTCACCCCGACTGTTTTGTGAAGAATGGTGATGTGCATTACCATGAACCAAGAAGATATTTTGACCAGCAAATATTTCATAATAATAGTGCTCAACATAGAAACAGTCCTTTATATCGGCTCTCAACAGTTTACAATAACCTTCCGAGCCATATAAAGAAAATAGAGTGGGTTGGTAAATTCCAGAAGGAATTGTGTAAATATAACCCCGAAAAAACCTCTGTACTAGCATATATTATTTGGACGTGTTTTATGATTTGTAAAAATCCTATGGAACAAATAAAATTATTATTATTAATAAAGTAAAAACTATGATAGGAATAAAATATTGGCGTGAAACCTATCGGAAAAAGTAAATAATAGCGTAAAAAAAGAATGAAGGAAAATGGAGACCGGCGTTCACTGAATTGATTATCGTAAAGTGAAACCGTTGGAAAATCGAAACTAAAAAGTAGCAGAGGTAAGCTTAGGTACATTATTAACAATCTGAAAATGCAAGCACTCGAGAAAAGCTTAATGGCCGGTTAGGCCATAATAAGAGACTTAAATTCCGTATGACCAAGGACAATAGACTTCCTTTGATTTTGATAATATGCAATGAATTGTCCAAAATATACCCCAGTTGAAAAATAGAAATTCACCCTAAGTTATGCGATTAATAAAGAAGCTTAATGATTATATTGGCAATTTTGGAGGAAATTGGTGACGTGACTATCAGAGATAAATGTACCGCATTTGGTAGGTAAAAGAAAATTTATTGTTATAATAACTCAAGTACACCAGTTACAATCGAACATGCATGCAATTAGCGATGAAGGCACGAATTACACAGCAATTACGGGGCTTGCCCTTGTTGTACCATTTTAACTTTCATAGTTTTCAAGTGAGAATAACTGATATTACTTGAAATGAAAAAAAATCAAGTCTGCCAATTGAACTGACCTACTGCAGCCTAAATTCATTCAAAATTATTTAACCGTGGCTTCAGTGTTTTGAAGAGAAACCCGGCTTAAAAAGAATCTTTTTTATAGGACGCGGTCTCCGGCGTGATTTTGCGAAAATCCTACCGACGAATTTGAGGATTTTCCACTCATAAGTTTCATTTTTTACGACCATATTTTTGTTTCAAGGCAGCATCATCTAAGTCATCTCCTTAGTCGAGATGTGACGGGCTACTGCGCTGCAAAACTGAAGGGGGACAGACCATCCCCTTTTTTCTTGGTTTCCGAAGAAGAAACATGTTGGTGGATGCGATGAGGGCATGAAGTCGAGAGTCAGAGAGAGAGGACGAGAGGTGTAGAAAATTGAAGGAATTGGGAAGAAGGGTCAAGAGGATGAAGGAAGTGAAAAGGCATGGTGGTTGTCGTGAGATTGCCAATTAGCGCGAGGTCGTGTGGGGGACAGACTGGGCGAAGAACCCCGAAAGATGCCGTTTCTCATGAGAGGATGGGAGGTCACTCAGTTCTAAATGGAAAGAAAGCAGAAGGGAAACGAGTGAGTGCCACAGTTCCTATTCTCCCCACACAAATATACTCCTCCAATACATGTGTGCCTGAATGTAACTATGTCTCCTCCTATACGAGGGCGGACGTCGATGGTACTCGACGAATCCACTCAAGACCCTTGGCCATTCTCTCCATCTGTCGTCGGGACTTCTCTTTCCCACGTGTGACGTGTCACCGCTTTCTCGCGTCCATGTAAGGGTCGGGTTGGTGTGGTGGCTAGAGTTATGGCTTCCTATCTCGTGGGACCCGGGATCAAAGCCCTAAAATGTGATTTTTCAACGAAATCCTTATCCCTACCGCGTGGAAAGCACTCCGTCCATCGGATGGGATATTGAAATGTGGTCTCCTTGGCGCCTTTCGGTATAGGCAGGCTAATGCCGACGCCGGCTATCTTTCTACGCTTATTCCATCCCTCAAGTAATCCTCCCCTCACCGACATATCCACCTATCCATCACGGTAGAAAGGTCTTCAGTAGTCGGTCGCCTCCTCAAATTACCAACCGACGAACTGCTTGATGTGTGTTCCGATTTGAAAGGTTCCAAATCCAAGAACTTTGAGAAGGGGGGGTTCTCCCTGAATGATGGCATATCCCTACAGATTAACTGGTTTTTAATATGCGTCTCTACGCGGGAATTGTTTCTACTGTCCCTGGATCTCAAAATGTATTATTATTTCATGGAAATATTCTATCCGTAAGCTTGGCGCCTATCGTTAGGGGTTGGCGAATTCCTAATGAAATATCGTTAATGGCACCAATTACCTCAGCTGTCTGTCACCTGCCCTAAGGACTTAACAATCTTGCCAAGGTGGAACGCTGCACGCCAACCGAACCAGCGAAGTCACTCCGAACAATGGATGCAGACACTTTTGCTATGTAAAATGTCAATAACTGCGCCTATGCACAAGGTATATAGTGGAATGCCCTGTAAAAATTACTCTACTCCACCTCCCGGCATTAATGTATTTCATCAAACTTCTCCCTCCCCTCGTTCCCCTCCATTGTCTTTCCTGCCTGCTCCTCGCTCCTTTTCTTTCCCTCTCCCCCCTCCATTGCTTTCCCTGCCTGCCCCTCTCTTCTTTTCTTCTCACCTAACCCGTCTCTTCATCCATTACTCTCTCTAGTTCAGAAGATGGCGGTTGTGCCGCCGAAAATTCAAAAAACGGACGTGTGAGTTTCCTTTTTTGTTTTCTTATGTTTTAGCTTATCGCGCCTGTATATAAAAGGAAATAAATATAAAATGATATTCCAGCAACAAGGCGTTGAGGTTGGGGAAGAATAGAAAGGTAAATCAGTGGACACTCACTGGCATATGATCCATGACGACAACGGTGTCCACTGATTAGGGTAGCTTTCGAGCTAAGGACCCTTCTTCAGCTGGAGGAGATCACTACTAAGGAGTATCACACTGGAGTTGAGGGTATAGGGTAGCTCTTCCTACCGCCCTTTTCCATATCTCCTCCCTCGCTGAACATTCCTGGTAATACTTCAAAAAAAGCTGTCATTTTATTTTTATAAATGGAAAGTTGTCCATCACTAAATTTCTAAAAAAGCGAACATCTATTATGCCCTCTCAGGCACGTAGCTACTCCATCGTAAAAGCGATAACAGGATTGCGTAATTTAAATTTCCCCGCGGTCCCAGCATTTTTTTAGTAATCTAATCCATTAACCAGTTCAGAGTCTTTTCTCGATTTTTTCTAATTAAAAATTCTGCCTGACGCCCTTTCCCATTTGCTAAATTTCATCCCTCTTTTCTCACCGAACCCCCTTGCTCAACCAAAACAGCTCCCCTCCCACAAATCCTCTAAATACCTTCCATGATGCTTTCCTGCTCTTCCCTATGCTCTCTCTCTCTCAACCTGTTCCCTTCATCCCCGCCAAGTGATAGCGTCAAATGAACCGAAGGCCTCCGCTGTGAGTGCAAGGTGTGAAGGGGGTATTCGACCGGCATTTCCATTTTAAACCGCAATCACAGCGCTCTCTGCCGCGTGTAACGTGATTGGTTGTGTGCAGGAGAGGCGGAAAGAGGCAGGGACGGTGGGAAGGATGCTGGTTGGGAATGGCGGTACGAGGAAAGAGGGGGTGGGGGGGGGGTGGAAATATAGAATACCTGGGAAGGAGGGTAGTTGTTGTTGGAGGTTGAAATAAAACATTTTTGAACTTTTTGCTTTCCCCGGGAGGTAGCTATAGGCAACACGTCATACACGACAGCGCATTGGCACCTTCTGTCCCAAAACAAAAGCAAGTTCGTGCCCGGCGTGATATGTGTGGCAGTTAAGAATGACTTCAACACAAGACCCCAGTATGTAATTGGTCCCCGATTAACTTTGATGAATATGACCTTCCACCGTCCTTCAAGAACACCTATAAAAGATTATCCTGTAAATAACCAAATTACCAACTAAAAGGTGATATAGAAGGCCAAGAATCCAGAAGGCAATTGTGCAAATAGCCTAATGTATTTCGTAAAATGTCCAAATCCCATTACGCGATACAGAGATCAGTAATATGAGTTGAACAAAGTTAAGTACTACAAGAAGACTTCAATTGTAGAGTACAAAACAGGGCCGACTTAGGACATGTCGGGCCCCTGGGCACAAAAACATTTGGGGCCCCGATGGAAAGTAAAATAAGTGAATGACAAGAAAAAATATTTTGCGCAGTTAATCAGTTTCACCAAATAGCAAATATTACGTATTTATTATTATTAAAATGTTCACTGTTCACTCTCCGGAAAAAAATTGAAAATCTGACGGTAATGTTAGTAGGTACCTATCTACTTGGAAACCGAAAAACAATTGAGCTTTTTTTTGTCTAAGCAAATATATCGGCATTTCGGGGCCCCCGTAGGGGTCAGGGGCCCTGGGCTCGGGACCCGTATGCCCTTATGGTAAAGATGGTATTGAGTACAAAGATGCTGCATATAAAGCCCGCCGGCGTTTCGAACAATATGTCTTGATGAAGGTCTCTCACTCACTTTATGTGACCAATGAAAGTAATCCTCACAGTGTTAAAAACGTTGTTTTGATATTCAGGAATCATTTATGGTCCTGCATTTCAGTTGCCACCACGAAGGTGGTAGGGATCGTTGGCGCTCCAACTGCCGTGGTCAAATCAAGCATTATAGTGTTGGTTTTAAGGCAAATATCGGATGGAAATATCAAAAGTTTCAAAAGTGCCCTCTAACCAATTAGGGTTTCTGGATTCTTTCGAGGAAAGCAAAGATTTATATTTCAGATAATAAAATAAGATGTCTTGAGTGACAATGCAACGAGGGTGTCATTTAGTCGATGTGAGAGAGTAAAAAATGTAAATTTATATGAATATTATCCTTTTATAAAACAGCATTGTCTACGTCATTCCCTGAACAGGGTATCAAATAATGCTCCACATATCTTGCAGTAAGGGCACTTGCAAAAAAGAAACAAAAAAAACGAAATTCGACGCAATTCGAGTCTATGATACCCTCGGCTCGCTATTTGTAACAGCATTCAATTGAAATAAACTTTTGAGGTCCAAGCAAGAAAAAAATAAATTGATAGGATATACATCCATGTCTCATCTGCAAAACGCTTGACCTCTGCGATGACCAACGGGAAGAGAGGAGTGGAAAACCAAGAAAAAAATGAGATTGCAAGGGCGAAATAGGAATAAATGAGGAGGTGGAGGCGAAGAGATGAGAGGGTAGGGAGGTTCCAGCGTAAATGTCGAAGGGGCGTCCGTGAAAAGGCAAGGGTGGGGTACGCGCCTCGGGAGCGAAGCCAGCACCACGCGTTAGCGAGTGGCGAAATTAGAAGAAGAGAGGTGGAAAATGCGTCGCTAAGAGGCATTAGGTATCCTCCGTTAGCCCGAGAAACAACTTCCCCACTCCAAAAGCCATATTCTCTCCCTCCTTGATACAACCTGCCTCCTCCCTTCGACTGCTAACACCCTTTTATTCGCGCGCCAAGGGTCCCAACTCCCTAAAATGCCGCTAAAGGGGGAGGGGTGGCCAAGATGAACCACGAAATGAAGAGGGAGGAGGAAGAAATGGGGAAAGAAAAGGGGCATGAGGCAGGCAACGGTGGTGAAAGAGAACGCGGACACCAGCGGTCATGATGACGTCGTCGGGTCAAAACCATAATGACGTTGATCGGGTTGCGGTGCTGATCACAACCACTACATATAACCCTAGAACAGCGCACAGGGATCTAGCAGACCCATGCGACTATGTTTTTTCTCTGTGTCAAATGCACACTTCCATTTTAATTTGAGACTGCCTTCCTAGTGAGAACAGAGAAAAAAATCATGTACCAACAAAAAAATTCACATTTTCATACGGGTAAATAAATATTATTACTTAGAGAATACGAAGACATAGAATTATTTTTTGGCTCTCTATGTCAGAATACACTCTACAGTGAGCATTTATATTTAGTTTTTATTAGAAGGAAATAGATATATTTTGTAAAAATAAAAATAAACTTGCAAATTATTGATTTAATTAATATTTTTCCCATGTGTATGTCCCAAATACTAGAAGGACTACATTTATAGGGACTTTCCTGGGAAAAAAGAAAATACATATAAGTACGCATAAAGTGAGTGCGCGGGGTCTGCTGGACCCCAATATGTGATTTGTGTAACTCTCCATGAAGTTTGTTGTTATAGGGTTAAGCAATTTTTCGGAAAAGCTTCTAAAACAGAGTTATAATTGTTAAAAAACGTGTGGAAAATTACTTGGGGATATATTCTTCAAATATGTCACGATTCCACAAAGTTACTTCGCCTAGCATCACGTATAACCGATGGTTGGTTTTTTTTGGGAAGTCGACCGACAACTGAGGTAATTTGGGACTCTTAGGATAGGTGGGTAGGTTGGTTAGAAAAGGATTATTCCAGGAACCGAGGAAGAGGGGAGTGAAACCTGGCGTCAGCGTTAGCCTGCTCTTGATAAAAGGCGCCAATAAGACCACCGTTTATGGTCCCATTCGACGGACTCCACTTGAAATTCCCTCAACAAGACACCGAAGCAGTGATCTATATTCCATATAAAAATTTCTGCCATCGCCGGTAATTGGATCATCTGGAGGGGATTAGAGTGCTGTAGCCTAACGTAATAGTTTTCTCGTAAAGCTGTCGCGTTAACAATAGCGACACTCCCATTTTTTGATAACATTCCGAACATTCGATGGCTAGAATCCAGAACGAGGATTTTCAACCCACTCAGAAGGAAAACGGGGTCCTTCGTATACGAAAACAGTAAAAAAACTATTGATGATGTTATCGTATTAAGGCCACAGTGAGGTACAAAAGGTTTAAGTCTGTATTGCTCTCTGTGCTTGTGATTCTAAGAAGAATGGCGCGCTAGGATGTAGCGTTTCCTATCGCTGGTCACTCCATTTTTGTCAATGCCGCTGTCAAGGTTTCCCGTAGAACGTCACTCACTACACTAGGCGACGACCGTTAATTTTTAGGTGGTTCGGATTCCCATTCCGACAGCCCAGGCTCAAATCTCCTCTTGGCGGAGATTTTTCAGAGGGAATCCCAATCTCTCCTCAAGAGCAGTACTCCGTCCGTCAGATAGGACATGAAACTGTGGACCCCTGGCGATTTTTGTCAAGGGTCATATATATTTTTACCTACAATGATTCTGTACGCTTTTTGACCTTCCCTCCTACCTAAGTATCCTACGAGTTCTACCCTACCTGCATAAGTCAAAGAAGGCATCTTAGATTGCTGACCGATAGATTTTGTCAGACTCTTACGTCATTTCAATGAGAAAAGAAAAAATATCACCTCGTACAAGCGATATTTTGTTTCTTTAACTATGAAAATTTAAATATTCCACAAAGCTAAGCCAGAGGTTATCTATTTTATTTCACGTCATAAATATCGATTCGTTTCGTGCCCTTGAAATTTCATCTCTAGACTGACTAACGTCATGACGATGAAAAAAAGACCAGCAATGGATTTGCGTCGTGAAAAGGTAAATGACAGCCAATCTCTTGCGGAGGTGAGCCCGATCCATTCACACGCCTTTCTGCGTCCCAAATTTCCATTTTGCCCCGACACATTTAGGATAACAGCCGGACACTTTTCGTAATTTCCCACTCAGGGAACCCGTAATTTTGAGAGCTCTCTCAACAGGAAGACGAGACGAGAAGAGAACGAAGTTGATGCAATAATCTCGACGGAATCCTAAATATGCGCCGCAGCGTATTTAGGATTCCGTCGACGACGTTATGACGACTGTCTCTTTAGAAAAAGTAATAAGAAAATTAAGCAGAGAGCCTTTTTTCGTGTACAAAATCTGCGAGAAAGAGATAATTATATCGCATTTAGGCGAGATTTTTTTAACGTGAGCAACATCCCCATCATCATCTAGAACTGGAATGTATTCATCATACTGTTCAATGGGGCAATGTGGAACAAAATGTCATTTACACCGTAATTTTAAATTTCAAGACGCCACTTTCCATAATGGAAAATGGAGGATAAAAGTAATTGGGTAGCCTGGGACAGAGATTTGGAAAAGGGGTTAGGGGCGCTACGGCGTTGTGAGAGGGATGGGATTCTGGGAGGAATCTCTAGGGTGCGCCACACAGTTGAGGGGGAGTTTGCAGTGGGGGAGAGACAAGAAGAGGGTGAGGTAAAGGGTTTAGTTGAGTGGAAAAGTGGGAGGGTGGAGGTCACAAGGAAGAAGCGGAGGGAGAAAAGATAGGAGTGGGGCTGAAGAAGAAGTACCACCAGCAGTACACAATTTCCTCAACGTCAGACAACAATCTCAAACGCAATACGCCTGAGCTGGGCACACAATTGGTGGCTCTACTGTAAATTGACTGAAATCTCATATAAATCACATTCTAGCTACACATATAAAAACGTGTCCCATGTAAGATGACAATAACACAGCCCTACCTTCATAAAAACACTATTTTCGCGAAAAACTTAATAAGATGCGAATGATTCCAGGAAATCGAATGGTAATGAAACATTGTCACCAATCCAACTTAGTTTTTTCTATATTACCAAATAACTACAGAAACTGAAGTCAAAATTCGTTAGTTCGATAAAATGGCGCTGCAGGTGTCTCATCAGGCCGGAAAAAAGTATCCATTAAAAATATAACCGTCAAATAATCTGCGTATTTTGCGTCTTAATCTTGTAACCTAATAAGTTAAGAATTGTCATCAGTGATAGCAATACTTTAAACAATACTGGAATACAGTATTTGTTTCAGACTTACGTATTGCAGTGGCGAAAATTATACAAACAATTCATATGAGCCATAAAAATACAGATAAAAAATGTAAAGGCAAAAGAAAAGGGTATTACGAAGGTTATATGAAACACATTTATAATAATTAATTACATAATTAAGTATTGAGGTCAGAAGTTTATATTTAGACAGTGTAAACATTTAGAATCAGGAGATACATGAATTTACATTACTAATTTACCTGAACTTAATAAAGTTTATGCGCTATGAATAAATCATGATGGCAGATGCAATATTTAAATAAATAATAGAGATAAAAACCTTAAGAGGGGAAAAATGTAGGATTTGACTGAAACCCATAACGAGAAACCACACAATAGGAAAACACCCTCAAAAGAAGAGGGAGTGAAAAACCTGCGAAACCTACACATAGAAAAGCTAAATAATATACAACGATATAAAACTCAATGTGTATGCATTGGCAATTTGAGATAGCGAAATTTTAACAGCTTGTTTAAAAACATAAAAAACATAGATGCGAAGACAATATAGAATAAACGTGATTTGAAACACATAAGAACAGAGGGGGCAGGCGAGGGAGGTAGAGGAATGACAGGTCAATCGACAGATACCCGCACATTATTCAGAGCAGAGGCGTAGTCTGTGCTACAATAATTTCTTTACGTCTCATGCTAGATGGAAGATCTGATGCTAAAAAATTTTACAAACGTCTTTCAAAATTCATAATGAGTTGGAATTTGAATATACGCATGCGTTTCGTATGATATCAATTGAATTGTGGCAACTATTTTATTATAGCATACGTCAAATACATGACCCACAATAGAGCTCCACAGCTATCTTCTTCCAAATGTCGTCATTAATATTATCGCGCATGTAGTCTTCACGACTCGTAATGAGTAGAACAGGATGATCCTGACATATAAGTGTGCTATCAACAGCTCTTTCCGCAGAGGACTGACAGAGGACGAATGGAAACGTTCTTGAACCGCTGATTACGCCTGCCTGGTCACGGAGGCCCTCTAGAGGCGCATCTCTGTGCTGCCCGTTTCCTCTGTTTCGTCTGCGAACATGTCAAGACGTTTCGAAAAGCTGCAGCGGTCTTCTTCAGTCGAATTAAAACATACCTGCCGAATTTCGGCACCAGCTAAGTTATTTTGATGTCAAAGCTTTGATATTCAAGTAGCAATTTCGTGAAAACATCAATTCACACATTCAACTCACAGAAGTTATATAATTTACAAAAATGTAAAAACCGGAAGCTTTAGGGTGTTTCCAAATTCCTTATGACTTAAATTGAACTACATCATCAAAATAAAAGAATGATATAGGTGCAATTATCACAAAATTTTGAATTATAGGTAATGGAAATTATATCATACTTTATATATCCACCTTGCTCAGAAAAAGTTCGCGACGAGTTCGAGTTTGGGTAGGGTTGATTTTCAGCACTTGCGATAAATGTAAAATAAATTCGATACTGTCAATTAACGCGAAATAAAGGCGATTGCGGTGAAACTATGTCGAACTCTCTGCAGCACGGATTCAAATGTACGTGGTTTACAGCAAGGCTGATTTCAAAAGAAAATTTAAATACATATTTTATTCTGACTTGGTACAACATGGCTATAAATTTTAAAAGTTCAAGACTGGGTGTTAGGTTTTTATATATGTATCCATTTATGCATTGATTTCGAGACATAAAACATATAAATATGAACTAATGCCATCACTATGTTCCAGAGAAACATCACGACTTTGACGGTCGCATATTAGAGACCAGCGGTTAGCTACGCCCAGGCAAGAGCTATACCGATGAAAGCAGAACCAGAGTGATATGAGTACAATATGGGCGCGTGCCAATTACTCATATGCAAAAAAGAACGCTATAAAGTTCAAGTCAATTGTCCAAGAAAATAAATTTATATCCGGCCTGCGTGCCAATAATCTACCCAAAAACGAACATTTTCAGTGCATTGACCTTTACCTGAGTTATACTCTGTAAAAATTGAGCCCTAGGGCGGGGGAAGAGGGGGCCACATGGCCACATTCACCCCAGGTAAAACAAAAAAGTCAAAGTCAAGCCCAAATACGAACAAAACTTCGCTGACCAAGGAATAACGATTACATTTATGTTGTTTTCTCAACCGCCATTTTCGCTATTTTTTGCTGAAAGATCTGAATTTAATTACAAAGAGAACTTAAAGATCTCAAATATTGTTTATTTTACTTCATCTCGGAGATTTTATTCGTTCTTTAAATTGAGTTTTCCAAGCCATGCGAGAACTAGCCTTCGGACTTCTTCGCTAAAATTCCATTATCTCTAAAGCCCACCGCAGAGTGCTCAACATTAATTTCGGTGGAATTTCCTCTACCATCTGAAAGTCGAGTACTTATCAAAAATATCTCCTGCGCCACACAATGCCAAAACGTTTTGCGTCGCAGGATTTCCGATATCTGTGTATATTGTATCGCAGCATTTTGGGTTACGTAGTGTTTCACGATACAATGTAAGCAGGATTGTGTACTCTCTCAAGAGGGATATATAAGGCGCATTTACACGCAACTTTCTCACAACGTCTACACCTACATATTTTCGGCTATTCACCGCAGAGGTGTGTGGCACGGAGTGTTAAGACACCAGGTATGAAAGAGAATGGAATAGTGAAGAGACGGGGCTTCGGATAGGAGAGAGGTGAATGGCATGTTAGCTATGTGTCTCATACTAGTGTCACTTGTGTCTGTTATAATTATTAATGGTTCAGGGAAATCAGGAATGTATATAGCTACAATTTCGGCAGCGTATCTTTCTTATTGTGTCGCTTCTATTAGTCGTAGAGATATTGCGTGAAGTCAAAATAATATTCTCCATGTCGTACTGAAAGTCGCAGGTTCTGTATTTTTCCAGAAATCTAAGCCTAGCGTATAGCCTCCGAGTCTCAAACAGCTCCAAACCTAGTCAGCTGAGTTCAGCTGAGTAACATTATAATCGCCAGTAGAAGTTCTCAACAACACGTGTGGATTTCCTTTGCATTTTATTTACTTGGCAAAAAATTTTTCGAGACGCGCAAAACTCACCGCAGAGATTGCTTAACCTAAGTTTTTAATTAAAGAGAAAAGATAACTCGACGATCAGCACCTAGCTAGATGAATGAACTTAACCTTATTAACCTATACCGCAATACACTTCTTACGAAAGAAAGCACACCAACGCTATATCTATGAAACGGGAAGGGTTAATGTAAAGGAGTCAGTAGATGAAGTCAAATACCTGGGAATCAACTTGAATGCAGACCTAACGTAGGGAAAGCATACGAAACATTTGCAGCGTAACATTAAATAAACTAGGACTCATCAATGGAATAGTAGGAAGTTTCTCCGATGAAAAAGTGAAAGAGCGATGCTACTTTGCTCTGATTAGGCAACACCTTGAAGCTTACATTACTTAAAAAACACCAATCAGGTGAGTTTCAGTAAGACACGGAGAATATTATTTTCATCCCGCGCAAAATTTATAGAACTGGCAAGAGCAGGAGCTGATTAAGGTTTGGGTGGGGGGGGAGGTTACAACTTTTCGGGGGTCTGAGGGGGATGGAATACCTTATGATCGACATTTTTCCTATTGTACGAGGAAATACGAGGGGCGATCTCCCCCCCTGTACCCCCCCTTAATCTGCCCCTGGATAGGAGTGACAAAATAAGAGACATACACTGCCGAACTGACAGGTACAAAAATTCCTTCTTTCCTCGCACTATAAGTGATTATAACAAAAACAGAGTGGCACTATCTTAAGACGCATCGGAAATACACAATTCACCTCTCTCCTCTCCCCCCTCCTTTTCCCTATTCCCCCCCTTTCCATGACTGGTGTCCTAACACCCTCTGCCACACGCCTCTGCGGCGGCTCGCAAGGTAGAGTGTAGATATACATAAATCATTGAATCATGTTTTTACCAGCAATCGTTTGAGTAATACAAAGCAAGCATAATTTTCCACGGCACATAACATCCCTCTTCAAATGCTTCCTATCCGAAGACGGGATGAATAATGAGGATGGCAACGGGTGGTCTTGACGGTGATTTGTAACATATAGTAAAGGTGCGAAGAGCTGCTTTTCACGTCTCAAAAGGAGTCGCTACATTTGCAAACAATATATTTTTATAGAAGGAATAGAAGCGTAACTTAAAGACTATGCAAGGGTCAGCATGGAAGAAATGAGACAGAGATGGCAAAATTATAATATATTTTTCATGATTTAGACGTGGGGTAGCAAGTTAAAGCTGTTCGAGGAACACAGGAGATACAAAAAACCCCACTCCTCACTGAAAAACGATGTTGGTAATTGTAATAGTATGGAGGAGTTTCGGGAGGCAAGGAGTTTATAGGAAACCAATTAGCGATCTTGAAGATGGGCAGATCGTATGCCCAGATGATGACAAAAAGTGAATGGTATGAGAGCTTACACTGCTAAGGGAGTGTATTCAAATTTAAGATGAGCTAGAAAGTCTTAAAAACCTAACTGTAATTGGAATATACGAATATTTTTAGAGGAAGATGAAAGTTACAGAGGTAGATTACAACTACCTCTCAAAAACTTCGGAAATGACGGTTGATTATAAGTTCACATGTTTATGGAAATTTACATTCGCATAAAGAAATGTTGGGATGCATGTTTTTTAAATAAATTTTTCGGCCTCCTTAATCTACAGAAACGCGAAAGCAAAAAAATCCTCGAATGTTTGCCATTAAGAATAATTTGCATTTTGAAACCCCCATTAAGTTGACACGTCCATCAAGAGATCAACCTCCAACCAAGTCCGGAGTACAATAGGTCAACTGCATCATTTGTATGTGGCGCTTTTCACTCATGTAGAGCCAACTACATTCACTGAATAGTTTTGGCTCTCAATAAGAAATTTCACTCAGCAATATTAGAACTTATTTGGGTGTTAAACATATTACGCACCGAGTCTGAAATCGTACGTAAGAGTAAAAAAAAACTTAGGACGGTAAACCCGGCGAATTAAAAAAAATCCTCTTCCTCATTTAGAGGATGTAATTTCTCTTTTTTTTTGACAGCTACAAAAATCATCTACCCCAGTTATGACACCGGTAGGCACGACTGCTTCGGTATACGATGCAGCAAAGGGAGGTGGAGTTGGAAAGTATGTTGAGGGATCGGGTTTTGAGAACCTAGCATTTACGTGTAAGCCGGATAGTGTGGCAGCCCTGCGTCGTCTCTTCCCATTCCATGTCCGTCCCCATCCTCCGAGTCGGGAGAAGAGGTCCCGCGCGCGTGATTGTGGGTAATTGGGGGTGAAATGAGAGTTGGAACGGCATCGCCCGGGGCGGAGAGCAACAATATGCACGGGGCGGAGGGGGTGCGGTATGGCTCGTGAGAATGACGGAACAGGGGAAGTTGTTGTGGATGGGGGCTGTCAACAGAGACCATGGAGGGAGAGGAGAATTACCGGAAAGTGAGGAGTTGATAGGTATTGGAATTGTTGGCGTGAACAGGTGGGGAGACGGCAGAAGATGGGAGTTCATGGGGTGTTGGATAAGAAGAGCAGGAAAGCGGCAGGAACATGTGAAAGGGATACAGGAAAAGGATGAAGTGGGAGAGGACAGAAAAGTTATTCAATGCAAGGGAAGAGGTCAAAAAGAGAGATTTCTTTCGGTGGAGGTGGGCGTGAAATCACTCGAAGGAAAGAGGATGTTTGCGCGCTCGCGTAATGTCGTCAAAAAACGTCAAGGATCCGCGTTTCCAACTATATGGAGATCCCCATGCACGCTCTACGAGAATGCTTGGTATTGGAATTGGACGCCAAACCGATTTAAACCCAACGACGCGAACTAAATGTCGAAGCACAAGCTGTACGCCGAAGCAAAGATTACTACCCCAAGGTGCCGAAGCCAAATTCGATATTCTCGAGGGCTCTCGTCGCATTTAGGGGAATTGAAAAACCTGTTTTTGGCTTCCTTGCTGTTTTTCATTACTCCTACTATTGAAAAACATACGTAATAGAGGACTATAATGAAACTATATAAAAACCTAAGTACGTCTACCAGTCTGTAACGCTGCTAGGGGCTCTGCGATCGAGAACTCAATTTCATTGAAAGTGAATTTCATTTTTGTATTTTTAAATATACATTATTCGAGTTATAGATCCAACTAAAATAATTGTATCAGACGATATGTATTCATATTGTTATTCCAAATGGTTTGTGTCTATGGTTTTACAAATATACATAAATATATAAATGTAAATTCTCCGAGAATTGTGGGGGATATTTATCTTGGTAACCAAGTTCATAAAAACAACATTTTGATAAATTTTATGAAGAAATTGTTATTGGTGACTTCACCTACCTTTATTAAGTGAATGCTACTTAAATATAGCTCGAGGAGATCTTAGCGTTGATTTTTATTTAAATATATAGACGGGAGTCTTTTATATTACCCTAATAGTAGTGAAATAACCTACACAAAACATGTATAAATTAAATCTTTACTGATATGATTTGCATGATCTGTATTTTGCCCGTCATTTTTGACGAGCTATTATCTAGTAATAATTATAATTGTTTATTGTTCTGTGGCAAGCCACCTAAGAACGAATGCTGTGCATGTATACAGAAAATCACATCACAGCCAACATAAAGACAAAAAAAAACATAACAATTTAAGGATTGTAAATAATTTTGGGGGTTTCATGAAATTTGGCAAGTGTTATAACATTCTCCCTAATTTTGTATTTAACAATGAAAGATTTTCAGCCAGTTTACATATCAATATTTTTAAATCAACATGTATAAATGTATTTTTACGGAGCCAAAGCCAAAGTAATGTATAAGGTCCTGAGGAATCAAATAAATGCACGATTAGAAGTGGAAGGAGAAAAACTACAAAGAAACGGCCAACGAAAAATCAACACGCAATGGAATTCAGCTGAAAATAATCTTCCATTTCCATGATATCAATGATGTAGTTCATTGCACAATACGGCTATTTTTTCAGAATAAGTAGTATCAATTAGAATTAATGCCTAAGAAATTTTTAATTGACCTGGAAGGTAACCTTCACGAGAGGAGAGCGACAGAATGGCGGTGAAGGTAGAGTATAAATTGATTTCTTTGCTTTTCATACCATAAAAATGCTATAAGTTGACCGGAAGAGGAACATTTATGAAACTCAACATCTTTTAAAGAATTTCCTATTTCATGAAAAGACAAACAGAACACACTCCATGTATTTTTTTACAGAGCAAGGTTTCGGCGACATTTCAAGAGCAGCGATCATCAAATTGTGATTCGTAATTAGGCAAAATATGCACAAATAACAAAGGACAAGTCATAAAAAACTAGCCAATGGATAAAAACAGATTTAGTTTCAAATTCGAATTAAACATTCAATATAATTTTAATTCCACGAGAAAACTTCAAGATGAAGCATTCTTGCTTATTGTATCTCGGCCAATTTTGATGCTAGTAATTTTTAATGCTGAACACTTAACTTTTCAGAATATTTTTAAAAATATTTTAGATGAGCCATTCATTTTCATCGTTTTCTGCTCTCTCAGCCGCTGCTTGTTCTCAACAAATCTTATTTGACGAGAGCGAATTAAATTTCGTTTTATGAATACTAGGAAACGTCAGTCAAAGTATAGTTTGAAAACTCAGTTTATACCCATTGCAGCCTCTGAAATCTTAGTGACGTTGCACCAAAACCTAAGGATTAAGAGGCGCAGTGAAGAAACTTCGCTCCAAACTTTTGTTCCAGTAGGAGAAGAGGTGAGGAACCAGCAATCATCGAGAAATATACCTCTACGGACACACTGAAGAACCGGGGATACTAGCGCTCTCCATTCCTTGCTCGCAAAACTTCTGCGAAACTTTCCGTAACCTCGAATGAATCGGCAGCATAAAAGCGCCAAAGATATGAAAACCTAAAATTACCATTCCTTTTGATGCTCGCTGAATAGTCCATTCCCGAGTAGTTCAATAGGCGGTAACCTAAAGTCTTGGGTATGGCGCGGTATTCTATGAGATGGGGTAACGGAGGTAAGGGCTTGTAATGAGGCTTTGAATTTGGGGTAGAGGAAGTGTAGAAGATTGTGTTCACAGGGATCAGCGAGCGTTATTTTAGATGGATGTAGCCCCATGGGACTATCTCCTCATGGGTTTGGGCAGAGGAGCGAGGTGAATGAGAAAAAAATTATAATTGAGCTCCCTTCACCGCAGGAAACTCTAAAAATAAAATATTTTCTAAGGGCTACTTGCTTTTATATGAAGTCACTTTCAGCATGCATTTTCATTGTACGCATGCCGAGGTATTAATGCTAATTGATGACGATATATGGGTGCATGACGGCCATGCCATGGTTGATATTCCGTCCGATTTCATGTTTTACTTCCTCTTGCAGTGAACTGCACTCATTTCCTCCCAAACGGCCACTGATAAATCGTTGTTTGATCACACATCAAGAAAAATTCCAAATCGAAATATCGATGCTTTTGGTTTTATCACAAAAAATAATTATTGATTTACAAGGATGTAATGCCTTCTTAAATTAGAAAATCAAATTAAAGTTATGTTGTTTTCCATTTTAAATAAAAATAAATAAAAAATGTTTTTAAAAATAGCTATAATCCCCTAAAAACATTAAAAATACATTAAATATTTCTATGCACTTCTGACCTGTATTGCTAAAAAATAGTGCAGACATTAAAACGATAGAGCAATAAAAGAATGCAGACAAAAAAATTTTATAATATTCTCCGTATAATGTATGGAAAAACCTGAACTTAATGAATAGTTTAATAATTTCCTAATTCTTGAATTGCAAAGTCTGTTGGCATGAGGAGAACCTAAGTAGCAAAAAAAACAGTAAAAAAACAATCTCAGGCATTTATGGCCTGTATCACTTTCGTGGCATGGCCTTAAAAGCGTGAAGTTAGAAAAGAATGCTGCCAAAGCGTAATTATTAGATTCTCTTGACAATATAATACAAGGAAGGGCCAGGTAAAAAAGGTTCACTTCATGAACATTTTTAATATTTCCATAATAAGTCTCCTACCATGTGGTACAAGTCGGTAAATTATTTGACATTCAATTTTTTTCCCTAATCTGAGGACGAAAACAATTACCTATATGCTAGCTGGTAGTTAGTTGCATTGGGATAATGATACGTAAATAACGCTTTTACTGCAGTGAATGTCAACATTAAGCGATTTTCCCAAATCCGTCTATATTTTCTAATGAGAGAGTTATTTTGACAAACAAAAAATAAAAGTCATGATAGAAGAGGCCGAAGTGGCAAAAGTGCCAATGGGAACAAATTCAATTCTGAAAAAGTAGCCAACTATAACAGATGATTATCGGTCGATCGTCGATCATTATGATTTATTCTATGCATTAAAACTTTAATACATCTCTACTTACATTAAACTCGGTTAGTGAGCTGCTTGCAAAGTTCTTGTCTCCGTAGTATCACCTTGAATCTAAACAAGTGGTCACAAATCCTAATTCCTTCTTCGACGAGGTCTTCAAAGTCACTCAAAAATTGATTTAGTTGGGGTTCGAGTAAAGAGCCCTGTAGGAAAATAATGACTGGCATCAAAATAAAAGACTACATATCAAGTTAAAGGATAGTAACTAAAATATAACACGTGGCCAATAGGTCTCAGAAATACTAATAACTTCTACAGAATATCATTTCATAATCAGCATTTGGGCAATTTTTCATTGCCTATCTTTGTGACAAAAATATGTATATTGGGAAATTTCTAAACGTTTTCCCATGATAATACTGGGGCTTCAGAAAGATTTTTATGTCAGAAATTTCCTCCTTTACATATTCTGAAATCTGTTGTTACAAACCTTCACAAAAATGTGCTGATTAGCAGAATTACTAGTAAATTATTACGAGATCGTATAAAATGTGCTCTTACAATCTACAATTGTGCCTAACGCCATTTCCTTCTATGTTCCGTGGCACCACTATTACATAAACATATAATTTCATTTCATAAATATTATTGGCTTCGATAATTTTTAATTAGTTGGGGATACAAGCCAGATAATAAATTCGGTGGGTTACAATACAAATTTCACCGAATCACAAATTGCATCTCGTCTAAATGGGCGAGCAAAAACAGCTGCAGTTAAAGTGCAATGAATATGCAAATGGCTATCGCTGACTAATAAGCACTCAGCAACTTAGTGAAGTTGTCAAAAAGCATCTCCATGAGTTAAGAAAGAGACAAGTAGTCAGCTCATTTGCGTTTATCCGTCCATAAACGAAGCCAAATTCGATAGAATTAATGCGATAATGTAAGTACAAGGCAATGGGTATTTTAAAGTCCACTACTTCCTTTTTCGATTAAAATATTTTCCTTACAGATGATTGGATTTCCTTGAAATTGGATAGGGTAAAATATTCTGTGTAAAAAAGCCTCCAGTTCGGATCTACAGGAGGGCTACACCAGTGCTTCTCAAACTGGGTGTTTCGGCTCTCTGGGGTGTTACGTAGTAGCAGCAAGGTTCAACTTCTCAAAATGTACCTAGGGCGTTCACGGCTCACAGGGTTTTGTCATGATGAAAAGTTTGGGAAGCACTTCTGATTCATATGGCACATCACCCTTAGGTATCGACTGATGGCGGATTTTATTAATTAAATCCATTCGCTTAAACTGGGATTTGAATGCAGATCACCCTAATTTGTAACTAGGGCTTCAACCAATTATAAACCAGGTGCAGCCGTACCTCCAAAGTAGGTGAAGTCTTTGAAGTAGGAAGCTTTTCATTCGTCCGAAGTAAGCACCCACGAATATAGAAGTGAGAGCCTACGTTCTAATCTCAAACTAGGCGAATCATATAGTTCATTGTGAATTTTGTGCATCAGTGTACATCTCGGAAGTGGGTGACTTCCGTTAAGGTACCAAGTTTGAGCGAAAAATCACTTCACCTAGAACTTGATGAATTTTGCCTCATTTTAAAGAAAAACTCTCATCTTTCCAATTACATCAAAATATCAACCCCTTGCCGAACTACTTTTCGAGCAATTTGCCTAAAAATATAAGCTGTTTTACATGGGATAGATCATGGCTGTGCGCTTCAGAGGGAGAATATTGAAAAAAATGGGATTTTCTAGCACCTAGATTTCGTCAAAAAACTAACAGTGAGTAGATTGCATGTTTTCTCAACTATTTATAAAAAATAATCTATTACTCACCACAGTAATTTTTAAAGATTCACAAAAAAACCTACTTTTTTAAAGGTTTTTCAGCCGAACGGCGGGAATAAATATGTCAAGTTAGAGACTTATGTAGCTTTATTTATTTAATTACTGAGAATTTTGGTCATATATAACTATATATTTGCACCATTAATATTACAATACTTAATTCATACTTCATACAGACGCTGAAAGAAAAAAATAAAATTTGAATATGGTCTCCATAATGACTATGACCTCGCTCAAACCACCTTAAGGCCACTATGCTTTGAAATGATTCGATTCCATCTTGACCACGCTTACTCCAACGTTGCGGAAACTTCGAGCCATAAAAATGCTCAACACGCAGAAATACCGCAAAGCTTCCTTAGCATCAGGCACGCTTGTAAGAGTATTCATTGGGAGGATCGGATAGGTGTGATGGCCTAAGTAGGTATCGACTGCCCATCCCTTAAGTCCAAGTTCCAATACCGGCGGTGGTGGATATTTTTTCAGTAGAATCCCTATCCCCACTCACGAGCTAAGTGGAAAGAACTCTAAAGGCTCTTTTACACGATGCTAACTTGAAGCGCAACAGGAGAGGGAAAATTTACGTGTATTTGTTGTACGTTGTATTTGAAAATTTACGGCATTGCGAATTAAAGTGTATTTCATGTAATTAAATCACCATTTAATTCACGAAACAGATTTCAGTCGACTGAAAATAGGTTGCCATGCTGGTGTAGGGGTTTCATTGGAATATCTTGGGGAAAAATGGGAATGGTTGATAAGCATGAGTGATCTAAGAAGTCGCTCACCTTCCCATTAACCAAGAGTATTCATAACGGTCGGAACAGCAAACATATTCTGTTTCTCATGCACCGGTTGTAATCCACGCCTTCGAGTATGTATACAGTAGAGATGCTGTCGGTGGGGAAGGTTTTCTCCAGAGTATCCACCAGACGTGTGACGTCAGACATGGTAAAGCTGCCGATAATGCCTAGGAGGCTTATGTTAACGAAATATCTTCATCATTAAAATAAATCTCGTCGGTGGCGTTCTTGATGGGAATTTTAAAATGTAAACAAATATAAAAGAAAAGGATTACTGACGGATACTACGCCATTATCGATTAACTATCACTGTTTTTCACGGGGAGGCACATGGACATACCTTATCAGCAATAGATTAACTTTACCTTTGAAACAATTTTATTTGTCAAAATAACAAAGTTGTGTTAATCCGCTGTCATTTGCTATTGAGGTAAGTATACGAAACAAGCTAGGGATGAAAACTGCCTGAAAATGCGCGCTCTCCGGGAACCAGGGTGTAAACCTCAATGGATTATTGTGTCTGACATCACATGTACCAGCTTGTTCAAAAGCCACTTACAATACATTGCTAAGATAGGACACGCTTCCTCTATTGTATACATCCCCGAAGACCCACGCGAATAGCGAATAGCATAATCGGACGAAAAGGAGTATTATGACTGGGGAATTGGCAGGGATGGAAACGCGTAGTTACAGCTGAGATGGGGATGAAAAAAAGGAAGGGATGATGAAGGATGCGACATGGAGAGTAACCCTCCCCCCTCCTACTCCACCTACCCACCCCGCCCCCACCAACACTAAACGCCACTCCTCAGCCAATTAGAGAACAAGGGACGGTGAAAAGAAAGTGTACTAAGGCGTTGAGTTTGGAAAGGAGCTAATCAGGGCGGGCATTGTTCCGGTAGCCTACTCAAGTCAAGGCAGAAGGGGGAGAAGAGGGAGAAACGAAGGGCGTATGATGAGAGAAAGGAGAAGGACAAGAAGATGGGTGGGAGGGTGGGGGGTGAGGCATAAAAATATCGGTAAATGGGGAGAGGGAGGAGGCGACGGACGAAGATCCTGAAGCGATGAAAATGAAGGGAAGAATATTGGCAATGGGATTACCGTAAAAAATAAACTTCTTGAATTTTTCCACGTGAGGAAAAGGAAATTCGAAAAATGGAATGGCCTGGGAACAGGAACGTCCCTCGCGGACCCTCTCTATATCTCTCTCCTGAGAAAGAATTGGGCCTTTTCTCTCGCCTTTCTGAGAAGGTAATCAAAATCGGAGGATTTCAAGGAAAGACTCAGCAGGTTACAGAGAGATCAAGGACAAGTGTCCGTGATTAACGCAATAAATTCAGTCTTGAACTTTTAAAAAAGTCCAATGGTAAAAAAACAGCATCCTGAACGCAGTATGAAAAACATGTTTCAATCAATCAAAAATTTAGCTACGGTTTGGATTTGTTTTTAAACTCAACCTAATTAAATTACGTAAAATTTTTATCATCTAATAAAAAGCATCATAAAATATTACACATTGCTCTTTCCACAAAATAATCCTTTTCACCATGGAATATTGCAATTATTATGACCAATAGCGTGTGATGGTATAAGTATTTTTCATAAGACCGTTAAAAATGTAGTGGAGCCACTAAAGCTCCTCAAGGAAATCTAATTTCACTTAGCACACTTTTATTCTATGATCACGCATATAAAAGTATTCAGTTTTTTGTATACATTTAGATACTTTTGCGAAGGACATAATACCGCGTTCACTCGAAATCACAGATTTTGGTTCAACAATAATGCCAATATTTTGCCATAAAATTTCAGTTTTAAGAATATGTACTCACTTTTCAAAAAATATAAAGCTCAGTATGAATCCTGGGTAAAAACTATATCCACAATAAATCTACTCCCACGCTTAATTCATATATGAGTACAAACTGGCTTCATCAAATGTTATGAAGTCACCATGGAATGTATATTTGTAAAACGTTTATCAAATACTCTGTTTAAAAATTCAAGAAGTTCGACAACCATTTCAACATAATTTTTAAAAACCAGTTCAACCTTGGGAGCAAATTTAGATTTGCAGACGAAATATCTATACATATTACCATGATAAAATATCCTACATCTTATGTGACCAACAAAACTCGAATAATCGATTATGGCGAGATTGCATTAACTCCAAGAGAACTACTTTCCATTCGAGATACGCGAGTTGGAGTCATTTTACCTCGATAACCAAAGAACAAATTGCAATTTAAAAAACCTCAACAAAAGTATATAAGTTTTCGCGCTCCATGATTGGTGTGATCATTTTTTACTTATAATTTAATGTTTGTAATAGTACTTCCATTGAAAAAAGTCAAGGTTAATAATTTGAAAACTGCGCAACATGCGTGAATGAGCTTCTAAAAAAGACTCATATACTGTAAATACGCATTTGGAAGCAAACGATTGTCAATGCAAAATTAACACCCGATTTCGTTAAGGAGATTCCACTGTGATAATGTGAGTAAAATCAAATACTCAAAGTGTCACAGAGCTCTTATGGGGGCTGGGATGACAGAATGAGATGAACTGTAGAATCGATAGTAAACCCAAAAGTTAACAGATACCACTTACTACATAGATGCTAGCTCAATTAAAATCACAATACTGCTGCAAAATTCTAGTTGACTCGAGTTTAAACCTTAACAACTCAAAGGCGGCTCCCTGGATTTTAACGCAATACTCATCCCCATTAAGATTTTTTCCATTAAATTCCATTGTCTTCCATTTTACATGCTTAAAATAAAAAAAATAAAAAAATAAGTTGTGACGTTAGAGTAGAAAAAGGTCCCATTTTATTTTAGAGCGCCATGCATAAATTTTTCTAATAACAGCAAAGCAGAGCGTTCAATAAAGTCAAAATTCGTCTTTCGTCTGAAAGACAAAAGTACTATAATGCTGACTCAGAGGATACCCATAACTGCATCTGAATGACAGGCAAAAGCGACACAGTGTGATGACGGAGAGTGTCGAACAGATGGGTACAAGAATTCCTTGGGCTCATTCATTTATCACGACCAAAACACGAGCAGAGAAGAGCTCCAATATATTTGAAAACGTTCTTCTTTATTCCCTTCTTCCCTCATAAATTCCTAATCCCTTTACTTCCCCTATCCATGGCTGGTGGGCCAACCCCTGCCACATGCCCTTGCGCAGCAGGGACGACTGGGTGAGTCACAAGTAGAGACAGAACTTAAACTAAGTGTAAAAATATTGCCCTGGGGCTGAAATCGATTGTAATAAAAAATCACGAAAGCCACGGAATTCAGCAACAACTAAAAAATCACTAACTTGAGTAGGGCTGAAGAGAGCTATTTTGAACGGGCGAGTAAGCGTGAAAACCAAAGAAGCAACTTCAATTTCAATTGTTAGAACCTCTGAATTTGGGCACAGAGGGTGGAAAAAACTAAACAAATTCGAAGAACTGCGGAACTTGCCGCAAAAAAACTTTAACGGAGTCACCCACTCGTGATCATACAATTGTGTGAAACTCACAGTGAAAAATTCATCCAAGTCTAGCAAATGATTTTTTTCAAAGAGAATTTCACTCAAAAACAACATTACCAATTCCGAAGAGTTTCTTCAAAAGACTTTCATGGCGCAGCGGAGATTTAAAAATATATTCAACTAACGCAAAGGAAATGAGGAAATCAACACAAATTTTAAACATTATCCTCTATCATCACAAAGTTCGATATCTGAATTATTTTCTATGAGGAAGTCCCGGGTGAATGCGGTGGAAAAGACTTTCGTAAGGAGAAATATCAGGGGTCTCAAAAGCAAGAGAGCGTGAATGAAGCAATGCATGAATATAACAGAACCAAAAGAGGTATGAATGGATAAGTTACTATGGAAGAAATTATTAAAAAGAGAGCCAGTTTCCTAGGCCTAACCTAAAGAACTAAGCTCTTTGACAGCGTCTACCCCGTAATAAAATAGTATGATGAGTATGTGATAGGTTTGTCCAAAAAGAAACAGAACTTTTCCCAAACTATTTTCCTTACTTTTTGTACAGCTTAATCAAATATATCATCTTCAAAGTATAAGTGAAGGTTTCTCGGGTTTCACACCTGGTAAGACTATTAAAATGGATCAACGTTTCGATGGTTGACTCAGCCATCGTCATCAGGACAATGAGTCGAGTGAGGATGCTGGCGGTTATATATAGCCGCAGATGCCCCATTGCTGTGGGAGTCGTTACGAGTTCTTTGAATTTCGTCAATTACTGGGCGCCAAGTCCTACTTGAGTTGAAGCCGTTGTCTATGATGATGTTATTTTGCTACATCTGTATCAATATCGCTTCTTTCGTTATTCTTTCCCAATATTTAGACGCCCGGGAAAGTAGTGTGGACTTTGGAAATCGACACGATGACAATGGTTAAGGCTATGCTCTGCTAATGCAGACTTTTCCGGTTGGAAAAGCCTAATACTTCTTTCATGTCCTTTTATTCTTTTCTCGATGGTCCTTCCTGTCTCGTCAATATACGCCCTACCACACTCGCATGGTATGCGGTATACCCCTGTTGTTTTCAGGCCGAGGTTGTCCTTACAAGTGACCAGGAAATTTTTGATCCATTGATCCATTTGAATAATCTTACCCGGTGTGAAACCCGAGAAACCTTTACTTATATAATTCGCAGGGAAAACCTTAAATCCTTTATATTTTCAAAGTAGTTCCCTACGCAGTTAACATATCGCTCCTAAAGCTCCTTACACAGCTAGAACGATTTCTGGAACGCCGTTAGTGTTGTAGCTTTTAGGTCCCGCAGCAAATTTTCCTTCTCTCTTCCATGGATTGGAAACAGTGTCCTTTCAGGGTGGATTTTAACTTCGGAAACAAAAAGAAGTCTGCTGGTGCCAAATCAGAATAACAGAGTAATTGGGGTGCAACTGGTGCAACCCAGGTCACCATCGCGTTCCTCAGGAAGCTATCGTCCTAATTTTATCAATTCAGAAGATGTTGACAGACTTCAACACGCCTCTATTTGCTCATCTTTCATGAACCGCAGAATGAATTTTACAGCCACCCGATATATGTTTAGTCAAAATTGTATGGCTAAAGCTCCGCTAATTTCTACTTCTTCTGCTATCTCACGGACGGTCAACGGACGATTTTTTCGTCCCACGACGCCGACATCCTCAACATGAGTGTCATCACTCGATGTTGATGGCTGCTCAGGTTTTTCATCATCTTCAGTGGATGTTCTGCCTGCTTTGAACCAAATATACCCCTCGTACCTTTGTTCACGGTTCTTACATAACCCTGATGCAACGTTTTCGGAGTTGATTAAACGCCTTTCTCCATTTAAAAAATTTGATGCACACGCGTGGCTCTTCGTAAATGTTAAATTTCTTCCACAGCAAAATCGCCAGGCAATAAAACATTACTTCACTTAAACGCTTGCTGACTAAAAACTAAATAACTTTAAATGACGCAATAAACAGCACATCACTTTTGAAGAATTCGCCTAAGCGTCACTATAATGCAGAGAAGCGAGCATCAAATCATTAGGGGGCTATTTTGAAAGTTCGGTTTCTTTTTGGACAAACCTCGTATGCACAAAATATTTAAACAGCTTCATTCCTGCAATTAAAATATTACTAACATCATCTGCACGAGCTGCATTAATGAGGCAATAGACAACACACAATGACGCTAAATTCTATCAAATACTATCAACAAGTTAAGGGCCGTTGTATGGAAAAGCTTCTAGCGACATCCAGAAACGAATTTTCCAAACATCGATGAAGTGGAGCAAATTAACAGAGGTCACCTCTGATAAGAGAATACCTACAAAACTCACATTTTAAGTGTATAAGAACATGATAAGACGAGTTATGCTATATGGAGCGGAGTACTTGGATACTTAAAAACGTCACGCACAGCAAATGCACGTGCATGAAATGAAAATGCAGATGTGGATGTATGGTGCAACGAAGTTGGATGAAATCGGAATAGATATGCATTGAGATGGAGTTTAAAAGTTGCTTCGATGCAAGAAAAATGTTAGAGTAGTCTTAGATGAACTTTTCAAACTGGGTTCCGAGGAATATATAGGAAAGAAGGTGGGAAGATTGAAGCTCCCAGGAAAAGGAGGCAGAGGGAAACCCAGGAAAAGATCGAGGGATGGATCATGAAAAGAATTTTATAACTACAACAATTTATTAAGAATGCACAACCTGTTTCCATCGTTTTCAGGGACTATTGGAATAAAGGAATAAGTGTACATAAAGCTTAACGACTGAAAAGGGTTGTGAATTCATAATAAATTGCGGAAGTTACGAAGTTCGTTTAACAAGCACGACGACCTACCACCAAGTTAGAGCCTCAACTTTTGATTTGATGGTGAGATTGTGTGATAAGTGAAAGAGTGAAGTGCAGTATGACCCCAACGAATGCCCAAGATAGAAGACTGGAGATAGAAGACTGGTAAATGCAGGAGACTGACTACCAAAGCCGATCCTTAAACTAAGAATAAAGGCCATGAGGAAGGAAAAGATCATATCAATATTCACACAAAGACTCGGAGGGAATATTTTTGACGAGAAGAAAATAAGTAAAAGCGAAGTGTTACTTGAGTAGGAAGAGAGATGCACCTCTTGGGATATTATTCCTGAGGATAAATAGTTTTGCGCGAAGGTATACTGTATATCCCACTGGCACACTCGAACTTTATTCACTAAAAGTCATTATGACAAAAACACAGTACAAAATTCCACTATTTATTTTAATGCTGTCGACCGGTTGTTTGTCTTGTAAATGACGCTTTAGACGTCGAAACCGGTCGACAACATTAAAATAAATAGTGGAATTGATTAGTGTTTTTGTCATAATGAATTCTATCTTCAATTTCCACCAAGTATCGCCACAATCGATAAATTTGGTTTATTCACTAAGTTCACTATGACTAGAATACATGGATTATTCCTCAAAAGATGTTTCGTCTCTCTTTATGAATTGCCTATGTTGTAAAATTTATGATGGCGGTTTTCATGAAGCAGTAATTCTCTCAAATTCCACTATTCCTCCCAGTTTTATGCCTCGCAGTGACTGCCTTTTTGTTCATTAGTTTTCATAATCTTTATTTTACTCACCCCTGAATATCACTCTGGTGGACAGCTCTCCATTTCAATTCATGGCTTCTCTATACATTTTCTAGAAATGTAACCATTTCTGCAGATGGATTAACAACCAGCAGGATTTTCATTTAGAAACTTCAAGATAAGGAGGTGCTCCATTGAATAAATTCAACTAAATAGGTATTTAGAGCTTCCGCTAGCAGCAGCTAGGTTGTCCAAAGCGGAGAGGAAGAAACAACCTTATTGGAGACATTTTGAGATCGAACAGCCTTCTGAAAACTGCGAATGAAGTAGCAATGAAAGGGGAAAAATGACCGAGGAAGACCATCTACATATAAATTTTACCCTGCTAGCCGCCACAGAGGCATATAAAACGCAGTTTTAGGACATCAACCACAATAATAATTTCCACGAAAACAAATAAAAATAATATCTTCCGTATCGTACTGAAACTCGCTTAATCATAATTTGTCAAATAATCTAAGTCTAGCGTGTAGCGAGCCTACATCGGCTCCCAACCTAGTCCTTCCATCAGCTATGTAACTCTGTTCGCTCTTATCTGGTCTTAATGAAGCGAGCGGCTTTTCCTGGTATTTTAGTTACTTCGCGAGTTAAATCTATCAGTGCCGAGTCCTAAATATCACAGTGTATTTGGGATGTGATCTTACCAGAGCAAAGTAGCATATCTCTTGCAATTTTTCATCGGAGAACCTCCATACTAAACGCTTCATCAATCCTAGTTTCTTTTATGCAGCGCCACAAATTTTTCCTATGTGTTTACCCAACGCTATGTCTGAAGATTCGGTGATTCCGAGGTAATTAACTTCATCTGACTCCTTTATACTTACCTCTATGTTTACCAACGATGGATATATGTATAAAATCATAAAGGATGACAAACTAAGTATTTACGAAGGGACTAAACGGTTTTCTGCTGAAAGTAGCGATTGGAGAACCTCGGATTCTCGGATACATCTTTAGATTGGAGACTGCTGATGATGACGAAAAAACATTAGGTACATTTTCAGCGGCAAAGACAGACACAGGTCTTCCATAATTTAGCTTCAAAATAATAAAAGTACAGTAAAACTCCGATTATCCGATCCATTCCACAGCGTTCATGTGCGCTGAGGTGTTAGGATATGCGTTAACTTTCCCAAAGTAATACACTTCTTTCATTCTACACTCTTATATTGATCCTGTCATACCCAAGTTTCACTGCCATATAATAAAGCTGGGAGAAGTGCACTTTTGATCATTGCCATTTTTGCTTCCTTATACGAGCAAGAGGGAAAAATACAGAGGTAAAACGAGAGATGAAAGAGAGGAGCCAAAGGTCATTAAGGAGCACATGGAGGATTGCAGTCAACCAGTCTTAGGATTGAGTGACAAGTAGTGATGGTCGATCATTTAAATATGTGGAAAGCATAACTTTTATAAATTATGAAAAAATATCTGGATGCCGATCTTTGATCGGATTGTAATTTTTCTTTAGGCGAGTTCATGGATAAATCAAAAGTTCTGAGCAAACATATTTAGAATATTGTGGGAAACCACAAATTCGAAAGTCAACCAGTTGCTCACTTCTCTGGCTACGGCATGTTTAAACTATGGAACCAAACGAATAGCAACAGTAATAACCATGGAAATAACCTTGAAGAGGGTTATAAAAACACCAAAATAGCGTTCGATCTTAATTATCTATATCAAAATTGTACGTCATTAACATAAAATTTAAACTGTCTTGCGTAATTTTGTTCAAGTCTCACGTACGAAGACTATTTTATCATATTTTATTATAAGTCTTAAAATAAAATGCTCTACCTACCTTAGAATTCCCAATGAATCACACGCTTATTGTTATTTGTCACGGAAATTCCTTCTGAGCTCAAACTCGGTCCCTTAACGACTTTTTCCAATGATCAGACCAACTTAGTTCAATACATTTTTAGTAGCTGAAAGCCTCTAGATATGATGCCACATGAAAAACGTTAGAGCCGTTTTCAAGAGAAATTTTACATACATATACAATTATACATTATGGTCATCATCACTTCACCTAGAATTTGATGAATTTGGCCTCAACTTAAAGAAAAAACTCTCATCTTTCCAATAATATCAAAATATCAACCTCTTGCCGAACTACTTTTCGAGCAATTTTCCTAAAAAGGTAAGCTGTTTTACATGGGATAGATTATGGCTAAGCGCTCCAGAGGGAGAATAATTAAAAAGGTAGGAACTTCTAGCACCTAGATTTCGTCAAAAAACTAACGATGTGTAGATTGCATGTTTTCTCAACTATTTATAAAAAATAACCTATTACTCACCACAGTAATTTTTACAGAATCGCAAAAAAAACCTGCTGTTTTGAAGGGTTTTCAGCCGTACGGTGGGAAAAAATAAGTCAAGTTAGAAACTTATGTAGCTTTATTTATTTAATTACTGAGAATTTTGGTCATATATAACTATATATTTGCGCCATTAATACTACAATATTTATTTTTTTACTTCTTACAGACGCTTAAATAAAAAAAATACAATTTGGATATGGTCTCCATTATGACTGGGGAACTATCTCGCTCAAACCACCTTAAGAGGGTCTACCATCGGTAGTCCCCACGAGAGCGACTTTAACTTAAGCATTATCTCTTTTTGTTCGTTGTTAATATTCAATTAACAGTAGTCCCCACGAGAGCGACTTTAACTTAAGCATTATCTCTTTTTGTTCGTTGTTAATATTCACTAAACAGTAGTCCCCACGAGAGCGACTTTAACTTAAGCATTATCTCTTTTTGTTCGTTGTTAATATTCACTAAACATAATAACGCAAAAATTACCCATAACTAGTTCAATTAGTTATTCGTCAATGCTTTCCATGTGCGAGTCTCGGTGCTGCTACTGCTGTCGGTGCTGGCCGATCGTTTCGTGTAGCCACGTAAGGCGGAAAGGACGGAACACAGCGGGAAGGTTCACCTAGAGCGTTGCAGAGCCGATTTATTATACGTATCGCATCATCATCGACTCTAAGAGGCAAAAAATCGAGACATCGAACGATCTTGGAGCGTTAGTGGGAATTTACGAATATATTCTGGCGACAAAACATTGAAGAATCACCTAGAGACGTGCCGTCGAAATGCAGTTTACACTTCGCCAAAAATAAAAATAAAACACATTAATTAGTTTATGTGGTGAAGTTATTAAGGAAAAGGTGATAAGCGATGTTCAAAATGCTATAGCTTATGAAGTCTTAGCTGATGAAACAGCGAACATAGCAGGGAAAGAACAACTACCAATCGGCTTGCGTTTCTATGATGACATCCAAGGAAAAATTCGAGAAGAATTAGCTGGCTTTGCGGAAATGAAAACACAAGATGCCCCATCAATCGCCAGAGCAATCGACGATTTCTTAGTTACCAATTCTTCCATCAGTATATTGTATTAGATTTGGTTTTGACGGCTGTTCTGCAATGGCAGGCAAAGAGGGTGATGTACAGGGGATTTTAGGGAAAAAATATTCGCGAGCATTATTTTTCCATTGCTCAAACCACAAACTCAATCTTGTGGTGCACGACACAAATAATTTACCGGAATAAAAAACTCTATTGTCACTGTAAAGGATACTATAAAGTTTTTCAAGGAATCGACTGCTCGTAGGAGTTTGGCTCTCAATATATCGCGAATGTGCGAGACTAGATGGTCTGAAAAACACAAAAGCATTCGAACATTCTCCCAAAATTACCCCGAACTAGTCAAAGCCTGTTTAGTAGTAAATTAATAGTATTAGTAATATTAACCACTACATGTGTCATAGCATTGTTCTGCATGTTTGCATGTTCATTTACGTATCACTCTCCCAGTTTCCGGTTGGAATGAGCACTGTTCTCCTGACTGCTTTTTGGCCTGTGCCTAGCGTCAGGGGGAGCGTGCGAGGTTCTGATTTGTGCTGGGATGAGTGCTGTATGCCTGGTGTGGAATCCACCCGTGCCACACACTCTAGTGGTGGCTTGCACGGTACGTCGTAGATGTAGATGAAGGTGGTCCAAAATCGCAAGAAAAAATAAAAGTTAAAAATGTTCATCTTCACATCGCTGCCCTTGTTCCACTAGGTAAACTGAAATACTGAAATACCATGCCGAAATTGGGATCAATAGGATGATATTTAGGGGTCCTTATGATTTGAACGTTTTGAAGAAATAAGCATTTTTTTAGTAATCGCTTCTAAAAGTTTGCCATTTACAGGTTCCTGTTAGAAAATTACTGGACTATTACAATGTACTGTAAATAGACAAGAAGTTTAACTTAGTTATATCAGTTCTCAATAGATAGCAGCACGTTTCAGTGTTTACTGAGAAAATATTTCCATAGAACAACACTAGAAAGCAGTAGCAGTAGAGAACCTATAGTATTACTTAGGTATTCTCATCAAACTGACAGGCGGCCATTTTGTGCCAGATGTCAGTTTCATTGTCATACTTTGTAAATCGTCGTGAGTTCTTTGAACTCGCAGCATCACTTGACCGAGTAAATTTATCGGACCGTAAAGCTATGCTTGTCGACAGCGCAGTTTCTGATGCATGTGGTGTGACTTTAGGCAAGGTATAAGCGTCTCGCAGCACAATTAGGCGTAACCGCATGAAGGCACGTGAGTCCGCATCAGATATTGACAAATCGACGTTCCAACCTGAAGATCCGCTATTTCTTCACTGGGATGGAAAGTTGCTCTCTGATATTGTAGGGGCACGGAAAAGGTTGACAGAGTGGTAATACTTGTCTCTGGAGGGGGAAAAGAAAAGCTGCTGGGGGTCCCTAAGATTGTCCGTGGAACTGGTCAGGAACAAGCTACTGCTTGCCTTAATACCCTGGATGATTGGAATCTCAGACAAAGTGTGCGGGCTCTAGTATTTGACACAACAGCTGCCAATACAGGCCTGAAGAGTGGAGCATGTACTATTCCCGAGGAGAGTTTAGGAACTAGTCGTGTGTATTCCATGCAGAAACCATGTACTTGAATTCGTGTTGTCTTCTGTTTTTACCACAGCATTTGGAGTTATTGGGGGTCCAGATGTCGCAATATTTAAGCGTTTCCAGAAACACTGACCTCGTATCGACAAGGAAATACATTCTCAAGGCAGTGATGATCTGTATGGTTCCAATGAAATCAAAATGTTAAGAGGATAAATGATGGGATATTATGCTGCTATTTTAGAAGACCCAATTAAGTCAAAGCAGACTCGAGATGATTACCTCGAGCTTCTACAGTTGCGTTATACTTTTCTTGGTGGTCAAAGTCCTGATGGATCAAAAGCGAAATTCCGAGCACCAGGTGATTTACACAACGCACGTTGGATGGCAAAGGCTATTTATTCCCTTAAAATTTACTTATTTAGAGATCAGTTCACCCTTACAGCTGGAGAAAAAAAGGAATCACTGAAGTAAGCTTGTTTGTAGCTCTCACCTACGGTCGACATTGGAATGAGGCGCCCAAAGCTGAGAAAGCTGTCATAAATGACGCGATTCTTTTAAAACAAATTGAAGCTTATCCCAACTGCAATGTTAAGAAGGCTGCTTTGGTAGCTTTTCACCGCCATACGTGGTTCTTTCAAGAGCATTTGGTTGGACTTGCCCTCTTTGATTCCCGTGTCTGTAACTTTACCAAAGTTAAAATGGTTTCTAACTTACAGCGCCCACCAAAAGCTAAGGCTCTTATGACAGTTGAGAGTAAAACATTTAAACATGACACTCCTCTGGAAACATATGCGACACAGCGGACTGCAGAACTCTTTGACATTCTCCATTAAGATGGGAATGAAAAGGTTGCTTCATTTCTTTGCAAAGAACCTAAGTTGTGGGATTCGGATCCCGATTACATTGAACTCAAACAGGCTGCTCGCAAGATGAAAGTAGTTAATGACTGTACTGAAAGGGGCATTGCCCTGATAAAAACATTCAATATGTGTATAACCAAGAATGAAGACCTGTTTCAGTATCTTCTTTGAATTTTTTAATGAAACCGAACCAAGTATCCAGCTTGTAAGAAGGCATTACTCATGGCTGATGATGATGATGGTAATGGCGCTTAGTGAAGAAAACATATTATAATCTTGTATTTTACATACCTTTTACCTTTTCAGAGACTTATTTATGGCCACAGTAAATGCATCATGATCATTTAGCATTATGTATGTATTCAGTTTTGTCACAATTAAATTTTGTTCATTAAAATACTATTGTTTTAGTTAAAAATCCGCATTCACCCAAAAAATACTCAATCATAGGGGCCTCTAAATATTAACCAATTTGCCTGATTTTTTTTCATCGCTTTCTAACACCAATTGGAACAGGGGCAAACATGTGGAGCGGATGTTAAAAAAAATTTTTTTTGGACCACCATAATTATACATACAATTTTCACTCGTATAAAATAAGTGCCACCCTCTCATTATTGCGAACAATTGCTACATCATTATACTTTACCACTGTATTTGCGACTGGGTTCTTCGATGCCCAAGTATGTAGGGTGATTATTTTTTTTTATATTTTCTACTTCATTCCAGACTATTCTCCGAAATCCTTCCTTCTAAGAGTTCATTATCCCCTCTCTACCATTCCTCCTATTGGTCCGTGTCCCTTCCTATCCGGGATTCCCACCCTAAACGTATCCCCGAGTAAAATCTTCGCCTCATATCTCCCTACCCCTCGACTCACTTCACAACTCCCTCCAACTCCTCCGACCAGTCTAATTTCCCGACTTCCTCCTAAAGGCGAAAACTCCTTTCCAAGCCCCCTCGTCCCACATCACCACCACTCGCTCCTCCCAATTCACAAGCCTCCCACCCCAAACGCAATGAAAAGTTTCAGAGAAGTTTGTGTGTGCGTGAACGTGTGAGTGAGAGATGAGGCGGAGGTACTCCTCCCCGAAGACGTTTTGCAAACTGTTCTAAAACGGAGATAAGGATGAGGAAAAGGAGGCACTGATGAGGGTAAGATAGCGGGGGGGAGGGCTTAGGGGGAGGAGGAAGATGGGGGGGGTGAAGAACGAAGAAGGGGAAGATGGGAACCTGGCCAAAAAGGGGAGGGGCACAAGGGAATGGTGTATACGTGAAGACCATGCCCCACGGCACAAGTTTCTCCGCGAGTTTCTTCTCACACGATGGGCTTTACTAAATATTGCAGCGTGTGTCATAGGAATGGTACGATTTTTCGCACGCGTGTCCGATTTTAGGGTACGGCTCATTTTTTATCTAAAAATAGTTTTAATGCAACTCATAATCAGCATTCATCAATCCGAATATTTGTTTGCTGCAGCTTTCCACTCCGCTCTCCTACCAGCCAACCACTTCATGGCTATATAGTTTTTCTTTTTGTTTACCTTCATAGTTTTTATGATGAATTCCATTATGGTCCGAAATTCTTTCTATCAATTTCTCCTTCCATTTTTTTCAATTTTATGCGACCACCAATCAGAAATAAGTAAGGAGACCCAGAACTAATCGTGGGGCGGAATCGAATAAGTAAAAAGTAACGTATTTTTTCGTGAAGGCTTCCGCGGAGTTTCGTTGATGAAGAGAATGGTCTTTCGGGTTTCCATCCGCGTTTATCCTTTGTCCACCAAAAATGGATAAACGCGGATGGAAACCCGAAAGACCATTCTCTTCAGTAACGTATTTATTTAGTAAACAAGAGATGATAATCTCCATATCTATTTATTGCGTAGATATTCCTCGTGCACGTCTGTCTTTTTGCGTGGCTAATGAAGATTATTCATAAAACATATTTTACGGTTCTGTTTACAGCAGCTACATTAATTGTGTGGAGCATGGAAGCAACTATGGGCCTTATACAGTCGGCCGTCGACAAATGCTATTCTCAGGCCTCCGTGCGCCCAAGTATGACGCAAAAGGAGACATTGTAGACCAAATGAGCGAAAAAACTACCAAAGGGACATGAACCCCTAAAATATTATTAAATCGAGAATGCTATACAGATGTAAAAACGACGAATATCACTATCAATTAGTACTCTTACTCGCATTAATACTTGGGCTCTGATGAAACTGTTTACCGAGCGTTTATCCGCCACTGTTCAAAACCAGGAAACTATTCTCGAAAACCCGTGATAACTATTATCACAAGCAAAAATGCCGAATTATTTTATTTATTTAACTATTTATTTTGTCGATTCAGCATTCTCGAGTCGTAGTATCTTGTCCGCGTGCGAAAATTATTGATTGGAAAGTATCTAGTATTTGTGTAGAATGTGATGCTTATTCGAAATCAAACGACAGTTTGCTATTTTCACGTGGGGAAATTATCGCATAATTTCAAGAATCGACCCCAAGGAGAGAAAATCGAGTACGTAGAGATGTGCGTAAAGAAGTGTCATTTTTACACTAAAGGAAATGCGTCGATAGTGACTTCGTAAATTGAAAAACCTGCTTGAGTAAAATATATATTTGACAGACGAAATGTTAAACTTTGTTGGATTGCATGATTTTAGAGTTATGTGGCTCCCAAACATTAAACATAGTATAAAATACAGAGTCAGGTGTGATGTGGTGGAACCGTTCCACAATGACAGACGTAAAACCTTGCAGTTTTCCACTAATAACATTTTATTAGTGTAACTTATTTAAAGTACTTAAAAATTTATAAGTGGAAAACTGCAAGTGTTTTGCTTCTGTCATCAATAAATATAATTATAAAATTTCGAGATATTATTGTTTATGCATTGATGTATGACAGAATTTTAACATTTGGCGTCCCTTGAATCTCGACTAGAGGAAATACCTCGATATTAGGAACTATCATCGAAAGTACAACAATTTTTGTTCCCTGCGGGAAGTACTTTAAATGATATTGTCAATTGAAGAAAACGGCTAAAACCGTGCAAATGGTGCACAGCTGGCTATCAAAAGACGTGGAGTTTAAAATAATTATTGCTTCATATAAGATATACATAGCACCATGCACGCTTTTTTCAGTCGGCAGTGGCTTTTTTGAAGCCCGTCAAGAATTCTGTATAACGTAGTGGTGTTTTCAAGGCTCAAAAGACCTCGACCACGTCCAAAACATTATAAATAGTGGTTGGCTGGATGTTAGAGGTTAACGCTGTCTTCCGAAAGAATTAACTCTAAATACGATTACAGACAGAGGTCCCAACAAAAGAATAGAACGACATTTGATGCAGCTACCTGCTAACTCCCTCCTTTCTTTGTTGGCTTTATCTCGAACTAGGCAGCCGGAAATTTGTCTTCCGGAATTTTAAAACCGGTTTTTGGTTTTGTGAATGGGCCCTTAAATTTTGGGGGCAACTCCTGAATGTAGGTAACTTATTACACTACGGCAGCAAGGCCCCATTTTTTTAACTGTCCGCCCCTGAATTTCGCCAACCGTCCTGGATTCCGTAAACTGTGGCAACCTGTCTCTAATTGCTACCAGACAGGGGCGGCTCCAGACCAGAGGTTCAGGGGGGGGGGGGGGGGCACCAGCGGCTCTTGAGGTATCGAATCCCCCCAGGAAAATGTGAGTCTCGTCCCGGAAATTCGTAACAAACTATGTGCAAAATGGCGCGTTATAAGTGGTTTGGAAGCAACAGTTAGCCCTTGAAGAAGAGCAAGTTTAAAAAAAAAATGCATATTTCCCTTTTAGATTACCACCAAGTTTCGCCTAATTCCAAAATTATTTTGATTTACATTCGCATTTAGCTTGTGGTTTTAAAAAGTGTTTTAGTAAATATAAAATTTAACTGGAGTTTAAAGTAAAATAACTAAAACTTCCACAACAAAAAAGCAACAAAATAATTTAGGCTTCTAATTTAAGGTTTATGACCAAAAACTAGGGGAGTGTGGTGGCCTAGTGGGTAGAGCTTGGCTACTGATCGAAGGGTCCAGGGTTCAAATCCGGGTGAAGCCTTTGAACGCCCCCGAACAAAAATCCTCGGAGTGCGAGGTGGCCCAGGGAAAGGAACTGGCCTCCTACCCTGAATGTGTGGCTTAGTCCGGGTTGAACTCTACCCTCAACTATCAAAACCAACCATCGGGTTGAATCACTGAGTGTGTGACAAAAAAATACGCCGGGTTTTTTTTGGGGGGGGGGACAATTGCCCCTATTCCCCTCCCCTTGGAGCCTCCAATGCTACCCAGTAGGGTTACTGCTAGATATATTTAAGCTCAAAACAACGATGCTCAAAGTATTTTCCGCGGAATCCAGGCTGGGCTCACCAATTGGGCGTTGGCAGGCTCAAATTTACCCCTTCTCATTAAATTTCGAAGCCGATGATTGTCTGGTACATGATTACTCAGCGTGAACGCTTCAGTTAGGGTTACATTTGTAGAGACAAAAAATTTGTCGTCAAATAAATTTCCACTCACGACGAACAACAAAATGATCCATTTTAATAAGGCATAAATATATATGCGTTGCTTAAAACTTAAGCGTCAAATTCTCTTCCGCATTTCTCCATAAAATTGAGTAATCTGAGAAAAATAGGACGAACGCACACCTAAAGAGTTGATAATAGCTCTGAAAGATATACGGGGATTGTTTATATAACAGAATTTAAGTTTCCCGTATTGTTTCGTGAATAATTTTGAACAAAAAAGAGTACATATGTATTATTCATAGAAATAAAGAGTTCGAACAGCCAGCCCGGAGTCAAATTGCGAACTTCTTCGTTTTCACTCCACGTTCCTTTCATTCAGATTTGTTTGAAACTTCAGTGGACTTGCTTGCCTGTACCCAGAAGTGCAGGTCTCAAATCGGACAAGAAATTCCAAGCCACTCAATACCAATATGATATAGTCTGTTATTACAGGTAGGTATACTTAATTCACAGAGCAGTCAGGACAGGCATTAGATGTGGAAGAAAAATAACTCAAGTTAATGAAACTCTTACATTCAATTACGTTAAGATGAAACCTTGTGGGAACTTTCTCCCAGGCTACACAACTAATTTTTCCTCAAAAATGAATCCTCATACCCTTCATTCGAATCGTTAAAAGCTCCAGCAAGATGGTAAGCAGAGCGGTGTGAATGTCAACTTGCCGTAATCTAGTCGAGGCAATCGGCATTTGTTGATAAATAGCCACGTTCCAATATAGCAATAAATGCATAAGTACCTTGTTCCTTATAAGTATTGCCGTATAAATTTCGCACGTTCCGGGTTAGCCTTCTTAACTCCGGCATAAAAAAGAAAATCGGAGGCAATGCCTTACATGAAGGGGATAAAAATTTTAAAAATTCCGACATACCCCAATTAAATTGCGGTAAAAGGCATCAAATGCAAAACGTAGAGATATTCAACCTTGTGGCACGCAAGTATTAACAACTATTTCTGTAAATTTTTCCTCCCATACCTTTTTACTCTTCAACCCAAAAGGGTAGCAGGAATTAGTCGAAAACGAGACTTAGATGATTAATTCGTGAAAATAGAGAATTTTAACGACTGTTTATGGGAAAAGAGACTATAAGCGAGCATAGGCGTATCCAGGGGGGTAGGCCTACGCTTATTTTTGAAAATTGGTTTTTCTTTTGAATTCGTCCCTTCAAAATAGTTGTTTTGGTGAGAAAACAAATACATTTCAGGCTGGTTGATGTGCGACTACCCATAGCCGTGCCTAAGGGGTCAAAGGTCAGGTGCACTAGAATAAGCGGATTTCGATGCCAGACACACGTCTTTATAGTAATTCGCCGATTGTAGAATGCCATAGGGGCGAATATTTTAACCATTTTTCCGTATCTTGAAGCCATCATTAATTACTCGGAGTAATATTACTCCGCACCGGGCTAACCGTAGGGCGCCGCTCGCGCCTGACGATTTTTGATATTTTTTATCGTCAATTCAGCCGCATCGTACGCTCGTTTTCCTTCGCTGACTGTTCTTTTTACTCTGAACAGACACCCAAAAGCTAATAACCTGATAGTTCTGCTATCTTATGAATGTGTTTTGGTGAAGTGGTTTGATACAAAACTGCTAACTTACAATTAGTCTATAGTGATACGATGCATATTAAAGCATTGCTTTGTAATCATTTTGGTATCTCCTGTTATCCTTCCAAGCTAATCATTAGAGCCCTGTCGGATGGGGTTAAATTATCGGCAGTCCTCTGTTTCTCTGCCTTAACATAGTGAATACATAGAATATGAGAATCGCAGTCTCTTCTCTTTTGGCCAAAGAAGTTTAGTGAGGTGTTTCCCTTGCAAGCGTGTGGTTGCGTCGAAATCTATTTCAAGTGAAACAGTTTGTTTACACAATGGCGTGGATGCGGAGTGGAGCTGTGATTGACCTTGTTGGGAAAGAATCTGTGGAGCTTCAAGTATTATCAAAGCTTCCAACAATACGTGAGGTACTGTGTGTGTTCTTTCATCACATGAGAAAAAATCATGACGTCCGGGACGCAGCTAGGATTGCAATGAAAGAAGTTGTTGATCTGTGGAAAAAAACTAAAATTCGCCGTATCCAAGAAATTCGGGTTATTGAAAAAATTGAGTCGCTTTATCAGGAATGGAGGAATCTCCATAAGAATACATCCACTAATAAACCGCCAAGTGCAGCCGCGATGGCTAAGAAAGAAATGTTTCAGAGTAAGCTGGACTCAATGTTTGACTTGGGCAAAAATGATGCAATGGAACAGCTGGAACAGCTGGAAGAAAAAGGCAAATGATGCAACTAAAGAAAAAAGGCTTGGAAGGAAGAAATACTTTTCTTGTGTGATCAACGCGGACCGAGGTTAGGAGTTATCGGGGGTGTAGATTTAAAGATGAAGAAGGATGATCAGAGGAGAGCAGTGAGGAAAGGTTGATGAGAAACTCACTGAGGAAAGGTTGATGAGAAACTCACTGAAGAAGACAAAATGCAAGTTGCCACCGGTATTCTCAATAATGAAGGTTCAGAGGAGCCGCTGAAAAAGAGACAGGTGCAGTTGAGGAATGTTCCCAATATGACACTTGGTGACTTAGCCACAACAAGCTCCGTCAGATTTTTCCAAATACTAGGACTAAGTCAAGAGATTTTAGAGTACCCTGTGGCTGAATAGGCTGAAAGAGAGGAATACAAAATGGGAAAGCAAATTGCTACTTACCTTAGAGTGGTTAATGATCATGCGGAGCGAGGCGTAAAACTTATGTCCGATTAAAACAGAACAATAACACAAAAAGAGGACGCCTTTCAAGACTTGTTCATATCCGTAGATTCCTACCGGAAATCCCTACCTGACATCAAAAAGTCAACATTAATTCATAAGTATGACACACCATCTACATCAAGAGACCGGAACTGAATTGTGTACTTACTCGTTGTATCTTCAAGTATGTTAATTAAACACATCCAGGTAAACAGATAATCTTGATCATTTATTTGCCCTCAGAAGTGCACGAGGAAATACAAAGAGAAAGAAGGGGTGGGGACAGAGGGGGGAGCGTTCAGAGCTCGGCACGGATGCCAGCGTAGCGGCGACCGTCAGCCAAGCGCCCGTACGGCGGCTAGGCCGGTGCGGAGTAATATTACTCCATGATGGCTTCAAGATACGGAAAAATGGTTAAAATATTCGCCCCTATGACATTCTACAATCAGCGAATTACTATAAAGACGTGTGTCTGGCATCGAAATCCGCTTATTCTAGTGCACCTGACCTTTGACCCCTTAGGCACGGCTATGGGTAGTGGCACATCAACCAGCCTGAAATGTATTTGTTTTCTCACCAAAACAACTATTTTGAAGGGACGAATTCAAAAGAAAAACCAATTTTCAAAAATAAGCGTAGGCCTAAGGGGGGGGGGGGGATTTGGGGGTTGTAAACACCCCTCCATTGATAAAAATTTAACAAGGGGGGTATGGAATACCCCTCATACTCCCCATGTAACCCCCCCCCCTTCAGACGCTTCTAGATGTTCTAGATACCCTATGTTAAAGCGAGAAAAGCGACCCACTCCGGAGCCCGCTTTCTTAAGATCGGTATCACTAGCACGATTTCCTCTCATAGTTCCTCGCGCCGAGAGAACGCACTATGAGATGTAATCGTGCGAGAAATTGTGGGCAATATATTTGTCACCGAGATTTTTGAAAAAATTGTGCCGTGCCCTTAACTATAAATTCCGCTCAACTCAATGTTTTTTTCCCCGACGGATTTCTCGTTTGAAATCCTGATGGCTTCTGAGCGTGGCCGCTTGCTAGAAATTCCAATCGCTGATTCCTAACATGCTTCACTTTCACGGAAGGTTCGGCACCATTTTCCTCACCTCGCTTTGGTGCTGGCTGCCCGTACGGCCAATTTAGTTCTACATCCCGTGATCAACGATACCTCTATAATCTATCGGGTCGTCACGTAAACAGCTCGTCAAAGGCGAACGCATCGATTGACTCGCAGGCTTAAGAAAGGGAATAAGGGACCGATTCGAGGCCACCGTAAAGTACTAAACAGACTATCACAGCCCCCGCACTTTAAGTGCAAAGAGCAAAAGCCAATCAATCAGGGAGAGTATCCATAATCTTTGAGGAATCGGGTTGGTGTGATGACTAGAGTACTGGCTTCCTCTCCGGAGGTCCGGAGTGCGACCAGAGGCGGTCGGATTCTGACCTCTATTTGCGCGCCATTTGTGGGGCTTTTTACGTTCAAATCTCTTTTCGTCGGATTGGGATGAACAACTGTGTGCCCCCAAGACGCGCCTTTCGTTAAGAGTAAGTAATTAAATCGACGCTAGGGTGGACCAGAGCTGTGGTGACCCTGGGTTTTTCTCTATCCTTCCTTGACTCCCCAAACCTAAACCAGTCTACCCACCTATCCTTAATAGTGTAAATGCTAACAGCGGTGGCATACCTCTACTACTTCCACTTCATGCGACGGAAAAAAAAACTGAATTTAGCCATTAAATTACAGGAGAGACACCAGAGTAAATAGGAAATTCACCTCACTCAAGTGCAGAATATCAGATGGAGCACGTTGGATATCAACCTCAGATGGCTGAAAACACTGCAAGTGTGCATATAGCTGCAAGAAGAATCAGAGGCAAGAAAACAGAGCATGAAACCACTCGATACGAGAGTACAGTGGTTCATCCCATAAATTATGTCAACAGTGCATCAATTGGAAAACAGAAAAGGAAGATGGTTCTGCGTATCAAGTGGACAGATAAAATGGGATATGAAATTATGCACAGAAGAGCTTAAGAAGAAAAGTCCAAAATGAGGGAATGTAACAAAGAAGCACCAGATGCAACAAATGAGGAAAGCAATATTTCTTACCCTGAAACAATGGATTTATTATAAACAAAAAAAGAGGGGAAAATCAGCAGATACGATATAACAAGGATGTCCATGGAATAATAACCAGCCTCGGCCATATAAAGAGAAATATGTGAAAGTGCTATTGGCATGTAAGACCTAATTAAGGAAAATGGCAGGCAGCACTAATATTAAAGATTGAAACACTAGTAACGATAATGATAGCTCATGCATAAGGAGTTTAGCCTTAACCATTGTGACTAAATCATAAGGAGAAAAAACAGTTTTTTAAGCCTACTTACATCAAATTAAACCTCATGGGATATATATATTTTTTATACAATATGAATGAATACAATAAATATACACCCAATAACAAATAAACTCAATGTTAGAACAAAAGAAAAGTGAAGGCCGACAATGGATATATGTACATCATGTACAGTGTAACATAATTCACTAATAATTATATATCTATCTTTTTAACTTTCAAAGAATTCATTCACACTATAAAATGACAAATCCAGTAAGTGGGTTATCAGTCTCAAGCTAAAAGTATTTGTGTTTTCTACATCCTTAATTTTCTTAGGTCAATGATTATAAAGGCGTGTGCCCAATGCCCAAGGACCATTCAATGTGAGTGAGCACGAGTGGTGATCAACACGTATGTCCTGTTTTTTTCTAATGTCATATACATGAATATCCTGATTTTTTACAACTTGGTCCATGTTTTGTTTCATAAAAACAATCAGATTGTAAATGTAAACACATGGGATGGTGAGCATATTTAACTTTTTAAAGTAGGTTTTACAGGATGTTCTAGGACTGAAATTAAGCATTGTTCTAACAACTCTCTATTGAAGAACAAAGATTTTTTCAAAAGTGATGGGTAAGACCCCCAAAGTATAATGCAATATGTTGCTCTGCTGTAAAAGTAGCTGTAGTAAAGCATCAGTAGAACATTGGTAGAAACAGAACATTCCAAAAAGCGAATGCAGTACAGTGCCGAGAACAGCTTAGGAATTAAATCTGACACATGAGCATCCCATTTCCCCATGTTTTGAAGAACTAATCCCAAAGTTTTTGCACAGTGAGTTTCGTTCAGCAGAATGTCATGCAAATTAAACTCAGTTTACGATTGTTTTGGATCTTACTAAATGGTACCAGCTGAGTTTTACTGGAGTTTAATTTTAGTTGGTTAATACTGCACCAATTTGCTATATTATTTAGCAATTGCTGTGCATGATCATTTAAAGAATCTTTATTATTTCCACAAATAAAAAAAAGTGTCATGTGCATAGGTAACATTTATCACATTGTTGTCACTCCCTAAGGTTAACAAATCATTTATAAATATAATGAATAAAATAGGTCCGATTAAAGACCCTTGAGGAAAACCTTTCTTGATTGGTAATGCATCTGAAATGTATTTTGCCTCATTTGTGCTGATACATGTTCTCTGAAAATCTTTTTATTAGGTAAGATTGTATTCAATTACATGCCACCCCTCTTATTCCCAACTTTCCACATTTTTCCAAGAGCAAACCATGATTAACCTCATCAAAATTGTCGTGAAGTCAAAGAATAAACCTAAAGTAAATTTTTTTTCGTCTTTACAATTTAAGATAGATTTTACAACTTGAAAGAGAGCTTTATTAATTGATAAAAGAAGAATTAAGAAAATTAATGCTTACAATTCTGTTTAAAACAAGAAACACCCTCTCTCAATGAATCCAAGGATGTAGGATTATTCTTTTGTCTTTGGAAATGAGGTAATAATGTCCAGTTTACTACAGCCAAGGCCAATAGCAATGACCCCTCAAAAATGTTAGCCCTTTGAATTTTAATCATTAACCCTTCAACGACAAGCGACGTAGTCACTATATTGGGCACGAACTTCACATGGCGTCGAACGACGTAGTGACTAGGTCGCAGCGATTCCATTTAAATAAGTGGAAAACCAGCGATTCCATTTAAATCTCCTTTGACCTACAAGATGGGATTCATTTAAATCTCCTCTGGACTTGAAAGGTTAATGGAAATAGGGAGAAGGATAGGCACGGTGGTTGTTATGAAGAGGGAAGGAAGTATATATGCAGAACTTAAGAGAGAGATTGTGTAAGGAACAGGCACAGCCTCAGGAAAGTAAGTTATAATTGAAATTATCATTTTTAAAATCTGCCATAGTCAGTCTTCCCAAATAGTAACAATGGAAACAGAATGTGCTACCTTCCAGGAGGAAAAAATATTTTCATGTAATATATCCAGATAATTCCAGGGCTAACAAATTCCATTCAATAAGCCATCAATATTAAGTAAAGCTATGGAAGTTTTAGTAGACTCTTCAACACATTTTTTAATTGAAAAGTAATTGATGAAATAAAGGAAAAGATTCAGATGGGAATCAGCATGTGCCGGGAACCAATCAGCGAGCCTGGCAGGTTGCAATTCTGGCAGAGAAGGAAGAAGATCTGGTAAGAATGCTAAACTGTCCTCTGAAGACACAAATAAGAAATAAAACAAGCCGATAAAGAAGACCAAGTAACACTTCTTAAAAGAAACCATGAGAGCAAGGCAATCATGAGATTGTGGCAGAATAAACTGGAATAAGAGGAAGAATTTTGCTACCTAGGAAGTAGGAATACCATGAGTGGCAGAAAAAGCAAATAAGATACAGCATGCAGAGTAGTTCCAGCAAAGAAGGCATTCTACCAGAAGAAGAGCCAAAAAACAGGTAGAATGCAAGCTCAGAAGTAAGGAATCACTTCATTCAAAACAAAAATGCGGAGCCTTCTCTAATATGGCAGTGAAGCTTGTACAATAAATGCAGTAAAGCAGAGAAGATTGAAATTCACGTAAATTTGACATTTCGCATAATGATTCTCTCACTTCAACCTTCAGACCAGAAGGCTGAAGTTAGAGTAGATAACATACTCCCATTTCGATTAGAGAAGGGGTTAGACAGGGTTGCGTTTCATCTCCAGCCTCATTCCACCTGTATCCCACAAATATCTTTAGAGGGTTCCCAGAAGGAGTCCACAATGGATAAAAATGGAGATAAAATCATCAATTTTTGATACACTGATGACACAGTGTTGATGGCGGACAGTCTAGAACTACACAACCTCGTTGACAGAGTATCTCACACTAGCCATGAAAATGGGATGTATTCCGAATTAACACCAAATTTGAATAACACTGAAAAGACTATATACATGGTAATCTCCAAGTTCACCACTCAACCCACTGTTCTTCAAGTTGATAACCACCACAGCAAATGAGTATCAAGATTTATTTAACTCTCCTGCAACATCAATGAGGAATAGGATCATTCACAAATGTTGGATCGAAACAGCCAGAGCAACATTTACATCTATGAAGCCTCTGTTTATAGAAATAGATATAAGCCTGACATTAAAAAAGCACATCCTTCAATGTTATGCCTTTTCAACTTTACTGTTCAGGGTAAAGGCCTGGATCAGACATAGGCCACGGAGACGAAGATTCAAGCCTTTGAAATGTGGCTCTGGAGATGCATTTTAGGGCTCTCTTCGGTGGATCATGTGATGAATGACTAAGTCCTTCACAGAATGTGTGGTCAATCCAAACTAATGTGGACGATTAAGTATTGGAAATTGCAATACCTTGCACATATGATGAATCACAAAGATAAATATTGACTTCTTCAGTTAGCTCTCCAAGGGAAAGTTGATGGAAGTTGAGGCCCTGGTAGAAGAAGTATTTCCAGGCTTGTCAATCTGAGAAAGTGGTAAGGAGAAATATTGAAGGAACTATTAAGAACTGCATCAAGCAAGTCAGACAATGTCATGATGATTGCCACCGTCAGAACAGGATAAAGCAGAAGAAGAATAATGATGTAGATCAAATGGATGTAGAGAATCATGAACAAGTCTTACAAAGTGTAGCGAAGAAAAGATGTTAAGTTGGCAACCACTTATATAAAGGGCAACAGTCTTGGGCACTTGGGCAGAGTCTTGTGGTTTTATGTTAATGACTGTACTTAGAGTAAAATTTGCTAAATAAATAGTCTTGTTCATACCGATGAGGACTAACATACATATATTATTGACCCATAAAAGAGTAAAGCACAGACCTTACTTGGATTTAGTGACTGCTGTCACTGAATCCAAGTAAGGTCACATTGGAGATTCACACTGACTATGTGAATCTCCAATCTCTATATCACTTCCTCAATCTCCATGAATCTCAATGACTCTATTGTTTATATGAAAGAGACAGTGTGCTCAGCGTAACTCCTTATGAATCTCCAGTAGACACAAAGTGAATGGCCCCCTATGAATCCTTGTTAGTCTCAAGGATTCCATACGACTCTTAATGAGTCCCCAACATTCCATATATGATTTTAATACAGGTTAGCAAAGGAGAATTGTGCAGACAGTTGAGGATCCTCAACTGTTTCGAAACAGATGAGAAAATATTACAAATTACATTTAAGTTAGCAAAGACTTATCCAGAGCAAGATGTTGCTGGTATGTTCTTAATGCGTGACTTCAAGGACAGATGGGAGGATACTATAGTACATGAATGAGGGAAAGAGGATAGACGGATAGCGTGAATCTTCTACACATGAGGAAAAAACAGTCATGGGCTGTATGAGTGACCCATCTTAAATTCAAATTTGTGACTCTGTTCGCGTCATGTATTATTTTAAACGAAGATAGCATATGGAAAAGTATTTCATGAAACTCCTGGCGTACACCTTTTGTTTAATTTGAATATGTTCCTTGAGAAGTAAAGTTGATAAACAATCGAGCTTTTCATTGCAATTTATAAAATATTTTCCCATATACCATTTTTGTAATTAGTCCTATTTAAAATAGTAATTGAGATATATTTACCTAGTCTGCCCCGCTTCAGAAGATCTACGGATTTACCTCACACCCAAACTACCGCCAAATAATTTACCACTACTGCCATCTTATAAAATTCACACCAACTACTTCAGCCAGGGACGTTTGCGCTTCATGGTCGTTCATTTGTCATTTATCCGTATTTTGAAGAGGAATGAAATGTTTTCGTGTTGGTTTTCATCACACAACATTGGTGAAATGCATCGATGTGTATCATCGCTGCTGGTTAAGCAGTCTAAGAAAACATTATTTAACGCAAGGGGCTACGCTGGTAATTTATTTTTCCTATGTTTGTTGTAATAACTATCTCAGTGTCGTGGTTTCTAATTAATTTCTCATAGCCCCTATGAATAGGTTTTACAAGAAAACCAGTATCTTGCAAAATGAGGGTTTTTTCGAGGTTACCCTGGACCATAGAAAATTGAAAACGCCCAATGGAAATGTTTTTCGCGTGCCTAGTGAATATTTAGCCAGGGCAGTTGCAGTAGAGTGGGATAGCCAAAAAGATAAAATCGAGCTCTCTTCGATGTTTTTGGTAAGTTAAATTCAAATTACTTATTCCTGCTAATACTTTGTTATTACCGTTTCTCTGAACTTTTATTTTACAGACAGGAATATGCTCAGCTGCAATTGATAATCCTGGAAATGTAAACAAATATCAATTAGTTGATCATATGATCAAATACCTTGATACTGATTCCGTTCTGTTTTTCTGTCCAGTGAGTATACGCTTATATTGATTTAGTAGACTGAGTCTTTTCACGTGATAAATTCGTACTTAATTTTTTTTTAATTCAGGAAGAAGAGGAATTGTATAATCTGCAAATGAGAGAGTGGGATCCTGTCATACAATGGGCATGTGAGCGCTTCAAAATTGATGTTAAGCCATCCCATAACATAGCGGGCCCAAACGTTTCTCATGAGAGCAGAGAAATTCTTAGAAGACACTTCCTTTCGTACGATCAATGGAGCTTAAATGGTGAGAAAGGCTTCTGTCTACAAATGCTTTCGCTTCTAGTAATGACTCATTGCTGAAAGACCGAAGGCTAGGTGGAGAGAGGATGTCAAGATTTGTGAAAAAAATAATTTCGACCGGTAAAATGTAATTAAGCTTGTAGTGTCTTCAAAATATGTTAACAGCCTCACCTGGATTTCAATAACTACTAAACTTCTATTCGTTTGATAGCAGATTTAAAGCATTATTCCATTTGTTTAGCAAAATGTGCTTCATAGACTTATATATTTCTTGTCAGGATATTAAAATCGGAAAATACAAGGACAGTCTAAAATCCTCATCCAAGAATCTAACCCCTTCATTGGCCATAGCTTTGGCCTCACATTTTACAACATTTAAACCTTCAGATGGATGCACTGGAACTTTAATTAAGATGCAATCCAGTAAAAAGTGTTTTTTTTAATTCAAATTGGGAATGTTGAACTTCACTGTGAGTTGGTGTAAGTCGTGTAACACATATAAATTTAAGATAACCATGTGTCAAGTGTTCCTTTTCATGATTTAATTCCATATTTCTCATCATATATCCATGATATTAAAATTTTAAAATTTACTCTCAAATTTATGATATAAATTAAATTTTCCCCAGAATCATAGGCAATATTTGAAAATTTGCAGTATAGGCCATGTTACAATAATGTGCTGTATCAAATTCTTTTTCATAATTCCTCATCTCAGGCCGAGATCCATGTGTCCCACAGGCTGTGATAAGCATTGTACCCCAATCTCCAACCCCTTGATTACTGAGATAGCATTTGCCATTAATGCTAGAGAGGGCTACTTGAAGCCAAAAAATGAAATGTTTTAGTACTCATAAGTACCTCTGGAATCTCAGAGCTGCCTTGAGATATCAGGAGTATTGTACACTTGTACATTTTTCCCATTACATGCTCTCTCTTTCTACCATAGATGGCTAGTTGGCTCTTGGGAGAGGAACAGAAGGGATGAGTACCTATCAGTTTGGAATTGTGCTTGACTCGCTAATTACCTTGGAGGTTAAATAGAACAGTTGGGCTCCAACATTTTAACATCAATAAGGGCTTGGTTAACCTTCTTGATGATAACCTTCTTCTGACCTTGGTTATCAGTCGTATTTAATAAATTAAAAATTCTTGTGGTTGTCCCTTGAAACTAAGTTGAATTTTCCTAATCTTTTTTAGTGTTTGAGTCATGGAAGGCACAGGCATGAGCAAAGTATAATTTTTTGGAAGCAGATCAGAAGTAATATAAGATCTGGTGCTCTCCTGGCATACTAGATTCAAAAATTCCTCTTCGGTGGTCCCCTGGGTGAGGTTCAGCCGATGTCTTGGATGAATCTGGCCGATGTTTTGATGATTGACTTCTGTATCAAAACATTGGCCGGTATGGAGAGAACCTAACTGGTGGAAAACCAAAGAGGAATTTCTGCCAAAGAAGTGCCTCATGATTTTTGAGACTTTTTAAGTGTTTTGTGTGGGAGGCACAATGACCACTATTTTTATATTGTAATTTAAAATTTTCCAAATGATTCTGAAGGAGAAATTGAGGGAAATTCACAGTACATTCCTCTGCAAAGCTCTCTGTCCTAGAAAAGATTGTTATGTATACTGATTGAAGTGTTAGCTAGATTAAAAAGTCACCTTTTCTCATCGTGTGTTAAAGGACCATGGGAGTGTTTGTTATGTTTACTGGGCTAAAATCTATTTCATATCATAAATTTTTAAATAGACATTTGAGCAGTTTTTGGGAATTTCTTATTTCTTTACATTACACCGGATTTCAGAACCCCACCTTAAGTGATTGTAAAGTATGATTTTCTGTCTATATTTCTTTTTTTTTCGGGAAAAAAGTGTAACCATTTAGTAAATATGGTGAGTCGTGTTTGTTTCAAATTTCACATTTGCTGAGTAGAAATTCACCAACAATCATCATCATCATCATTGGTCGTTCAATCCTAAGATTGGTTGACTGCAGCCCTCCATCCTACTAGTTCCCTTACTAGAATAAAACGTAGTCTTCAGAAACTTTGTGGTATTCCATCACAACAATTTATTACAGCGAGGAAACTTTTACAAACCACATAACAATAACTCAACCACGACCCGGGTTTCAACGGCTAAGCGTCATCATCAGCACCTGATGATGACGCTTAGCCGTTGAAACCCGGGTCGTGGTTGAGTTATTGTTATGTGGTTTGTAAAAGTTTCCTCACTGTAATAAATAGTTCCCTTACTCCCTAGTAGTTCTCCTTATGTAATTTCCTCTTTATATGGTCTATGTGTTTATCCCTTGGCCTTCCTCTTCAAATTCTCGCTGTATTTTTCCTCTCTTCTGTATACTTCTTCATTTCTTATTTTATCCATTTCATCTGCAGCATCCACTCCAGGTTTCGAAAGCTACTTATCTTTCATGGTCGGCTTTTCCATTGGTCCACGTGTCCGAATGCTTTCACATGCTGTTTCCTCACTCTTAGTCCTATCTTCGTTGAACACGGTTGCCTTTCCATCATGAATGCTTTATAATTAATTTTCTGTCTGAAGTCTTAATCTGAAGTTGAGATAATGTTTAGGAAAACTGTCTTTGTTTTGGATTATGTATCTCCTGGAAATACCTTTTCTCCAGGCTCTTGGTAATACCTTTTGTTATTAAATTTCATGTTGTTTTGAAGTTCAAAGTTTAATTTAATTAATTTGTGAAGATGTTATTTCATTGTGAAAGAACATAGGCACATAAATTATAAACAGCTGAATCACAGAAATGTTTTCTTTCTACCTATCATATGGGATCTTATTTCATAATTATAGTATATTTTTTTTATTTATGTCACTTTATGGGTCCTTTACCCAAGAAATATTATACATTTTTCAGGATATTCATATGGTGTTGACACTTTGAAGTCAGTTATATTAATGATGGCTTGTGCAGAAAGGTTTTTGAGTGTTGAGAAGGCTGTCCTTTTATCGAGACTGGAGGAGGAATTTCAGGTATTTACATTTTTATTTTAGTAGTACATATTTATTAAAATATTTGAAGAATCATTTAATTTTTACTGATTACATACATTTATATCAATTAGTTATTAAGCTTGGTATTAGTATATTCCAAAGAAGAACCAAAAAGAAGAAGTTTTCAACTCTGTTTAGCCCCTACTTGTCGGACTATGACTGATATTATCCCCTGCCTCGTCAATAATTATTTTGGCTCTGTTAACAGCTGAGCACCAATAGGCATCATTTTACTCTTACACCTTGAAAAATAGCTCCTGTTTTATTTTTATTGGCTTCCCCATTTCCTCTCTTGATTTTTTGTTTAATTTTGCCATTATATTTTATTTAGGGCTTTAAGACACCCAAGTTTACAAATGTTGAAATAAATTACAGATTTACACTTAATGCCCATTAGGCATTATATAGTGTTACCCTACATACTGAAAGAGCAGAATTTGCTAACTCTATTTCATTTTTTATGTGACAATGCAAATCATAAATATAAAAAGACACAGGTCTTATCCACTTTCATGAACTTACGATTTGGTTATGTCCTGAGTTTTTACTTTACCTAATGGCAACCCCTAGCATCATATCAACTCCTTAAAAATAGATTCAGTGGAGTGTATTGCTTTTTTTGGAATGATATAGATGTACTGCTTCTAATGTTGTGGAGGAGTCTTTTAATTGAATGTTCATCATGATGAGGTCACCACAACACCTCATTCCCACTCTGCCTCTTCTTTCCTCCTCCTATACCCTGCTACATTGTTGGTATGCTGGCAATGGCTTATTGGGAGGTGGTCAGTCTGTCAGACATGCACAGAATTTTGCTCCTCTTTAACAAGATCATAGCAAAGACTGATCTTAGTACTCAAGCAGCCAATTAACTACCAGTGGAGTAAATCATCTGCACATTGTGTCTAAAGTTAACACTCCATGTCTCTCAAGAAAAATCATGATAGACTAAAAGTACTTGAAAGTGTAAAATTAAAAAAAAACTTTTCAAAGGGAAATATATCAACGATATGCTTTTCATTGTAATCTGCTGCATAATTTCTTATACGTACCTACTTCCTTAACAAAAATACTAAGTAGGCATTACAGTTAAGAATGATTTTGAGACATGATTTGCAGTGCTTGCCTTCTGTTAAATGTGTCCAATGTCATGGGAAACAACTACAGCTCACCAAAAGTTGCTTAAAGTCAAATTAAATTGTTTTTTCATTTGGTAGAAATTATTTTGTTTTAGGGGGAGTTTAAATGATGCCCCAAGGGCATTCTAGAGGTAGGTAGGCTAGTCCAGGTATCCTGGTGTTGATCTTAGAGGACATATTTCTGTTGATAATATAAGAAAAGGCTGCCTATTGCATTTCTAAGCCAAATTATATTTTTACATGCATTGATATGCCTCCAGAGCACAAAGGGTTGATATTTAAATTCATTCATTAGTGAAAAGGTTGCACTCATACATTCACCCTGAATGTGCGATGGTGTTTAATTGCTAAAGTTGTTACGTTAATGGATTGTGTTTTCCAGATATATTTATGATGGTCCTATTATGTCCACTGGATGGGGAGAAATTTGTTTTATATTTGATATACATAATGGAAAGAGGAGCATTCTCATTCTAAATACAGTAGAAGAATGCTAATCTGGATTTATGAATATGTAACATAAGTATCGGAACAACTACTATTGTTGAAGATTTTTCAAACCTGTGCCATTGAAATAATTCAATTTGTTTTCAACAATGTAACAGAGCATGGAATTCATTGAATAATGCATTTCTGTTGCTTTAAGCATGTTAGCTTTCAGGGTAAATCAGCTGGATGTGACTGATTCACTGCATAATTTTTTATTAAAGACTCATTATCTGTAATTGACCTCAGACAGGTTTCAGTGGTATTGATGTTTCCACCACAGTCTGTCCTGGGGCTCTCTCTTCATCTCCACATAATTCCATCCCTCTTTAATATCTGTCGGCCTAACCTCCTCCTCCCTATTTCTATCTACCTTCCCTTCTTTTATCAACTTCTCTGAACCATTCTTCCCTAAAATATATCCAGTCCCATTATCCTTCCTCTTTCTTATTTCTCCCTGAATTCTACTTTTTTCTCCAATCCTCCTTAGTGCTTCTTCATCCCTTATTTTATCTCTCTCTTCTACCTTTTCCATTCTCTCAGCTGTTTCCAAGTAATTCTTCTCCCTCTTCTTCAAAGTCCACATTTTGCATCCACGCTACACACTGCTCCATATGAAGAATTTTGCAAATCATCATCACACTATTTACCTGTTTTTTCATTCACACTAATTCAAAAAATCTCCTTTATTGACAGTGCAAGAACTGGGGGAGAGTTGAATGGGCACATGATGTGGATATGCATCAAACCATAGCTCGACTTGCAGCAGCCATGTTCTTTGTTCACACAAGTGTGGCATCCAAGTTGTCTGTGATGAAGAAATCATCGCAGGCTGAGGAAATGCTCGTGCCGTAATGCTTCAAAAAGTATTCTTTTATGTATATGTTTTAATGTACAATATCTTTGTATCTAATTTCTTTGACATGATAAAATCAAAGTAGACTTTCTTATATTTAAAATTTTTTTAATGCCATGAAGTATTCCGAGAAAATTAGTAGGTTTCAGCATAGAGTAAGTATATTGTATACACATGTATATGCATATACTTACTCTATGGTTTCAGGCTCCTTTACAATGTTTCACTTTTTCAAATTTTCATTTGTTCTCCCATATCTGATAGAGAATACATTGGATGCATTGATTTCCTAAGAAGCCATTTGCTTTGGCTTTTTTTATATATACATAATTGTTTTCCATATTAAGTTGATTCAAGTATCAAAAAGGGAGGAAAATTAATGAGCTGACAATTTTTGACGATACCGTAATAAATAAAACTATAAATTTCTATGGAATAACCTTCAAGGCATCACCTGCAAGTACACATACTTTTGGTAAAAAAAAGTTAAGATGCTCTACCTTCAAAACAAGGAAACTGAATGTATTGCAGTGAAATGCACCCAAAAGCTAGTTTATTTCTAGATTTATGGATGTACATTATGTATTTTCTGTTGCCTTGGATGCACTTCTACTTTATTATTAAAAAAGTCAGTTTCCGGCACGTAAAATCTAATCATCCATGCTTGAACTCTTGGTATTGTGTTACTTTTCATCCTACTAACTTACTGTTATGATAAAGGATTTGGTTCTTTCTCGACGAATGATATTAATAAATAATTCTCGGGTTTCCAGCCGAGTAAGGTTTTGGTTTGCTGATGTTTCAATGGAATACTCCTCCATCATCATTGCTCTGAGGACGATGGAGGAGTATTCCATTGAAACGTCAGCAAACCAAAACCTTACTCGGCTGGAAACCCGAGAATTATTTATTAATACTATTATGATGTGAGAAAGCCAGCTGTATTCATAAAACTTTGGAAAATGGGGGGGGGGGCTCCTTTGTAGTGGAACACATATTGTTGACCAAGGTCTATGCAGAGTGCTTTGATGCAGCATATTGTCCAACGTTTTCCTAGGTTAAGGTCATCATAATGGTACAGAGTTAGGATATGTTTGACTAAGGACCTCCATCTCAGCAACCAGCAGAAATTCACCATAATGACAATGAAATACACTAAATAAGTTTACAATAAGGTGTTTATTGTGCTGCTAAATGCAGAGGATTCCAAAATAAACATTGGTACAATGCAGAATAGCAATCAGAGGGAAATTGAACCTACTTAAATAACTACCAATTAAGTCATATCGTTACTTTCACAGAACAAAATTGCACTTATATATTCCTTCTTTGTGTATTACATATTTACAAATATACAGTGCTTCATCTCAAATAAATAAAATTCAAATGAAAATACTACAGAGAATACTATTAGGTCTAATATCTAAATGACTTCATTGGTATGCAACAAGTTTGAAAACTGAAAAAGTATTTTGAACACAAAAATAACTTAGTTGAGCAACTGCTTTTCTTCAGATAGAAAAGTCAAGTTTTAATTGTGGATGATGTGGTGCTTCATTTTACCCTACAGGCATAGGAACTGCAAAGGGAAAATATTGGTGACTTCTCAGAAATCAATATGGCACACAACCATTTGCAAGGCAAAGAGTTCCAATCAGGATGCCAATGGCTGGTTTAACAGAAATCAGCCACAAATATGAATTAATTTTCGACTCAGTCAATGACCATTGACCACTCTGAATACTTAGCCTCCCATCAACTCATCATTGCCAAAATTTTGATATGGGCAATACAGAATTTTAAAATAGCCATTTCCCTTGCTCAGTATAGTAAAAATCAAATGTGTCACTTATTCCCCATTAGCCTAAACTCAAAACAAGCTAGCAGCAATAGCATACATATGCAGCTAATGATGGAAGACTTATCTAAGGTGACCTATAGCATTAAAGGAAGTTCAACCGAAGTTGCGAAGGTTTCATTGAAATGGGAGCTGTTCTAAACAGCCAATAAGATATTTTTTTCCATACACAGCTTGCATCCCACCCACAATTTCTTATTTCACTAGCGTAAAATAGCTTGGGAGCAAACAAGTGTGCTGGTGTCAATGTACACAGGCAATGAGGTGAAATACAAAATATGAGATCTGACAGTAAGTTTAAAGATGTACAACAGCTAACTTCAAGAATTGCATTTTTATAATCCCAATAAAATAAACCATGTATTGCTTTCTGATACCAATGGCCTCTATGCTTTCGATACTGATTTCCCATTTTTGGAGGAGTGCAACTGAACAAATGTTGCACATTTAAATTCTTCGACCACAAGTGGATCGATTTGGAGGAAAAATTTGTATTGCAAGGGTCGTCAAAGAAGCCCTACTGATCATACACATGGAGTCTGGGGTTAGATCACTGCCCAATTCACTGCGTAGTGGCACTGAGGTACTCTGCAGCCAGCTGCAGAGGATCCACCTCATACGAGGCCACCAAACGCACTTGCTGTCCATCATGTGTGGTGAACTCAATGGTTTGCTGGTGCTGTTGAGCTGCTTGTTCCACCTCGGCCTGGGGAACATGCTGCTGCCCTTCCTCTGGCACCACAACCATTCCCTGAGGAACCACATCCTCAACATCCCCAGGAGAGTCCTCCATGAGGTCTGTAAGGGCCACATGCCTCCTCACAAGACGGCCAGGAGCTGACATCTCCTCACCCTGCAGAAAAAAAAGTGGGAATGTTACAGACAAGCTAGCTTATTCTCCAAATGTAAGGCACAGTAACACGGCTCATTTTCCACTTTTATAAAGAAAGTTTTCCCAATTCAGTATAATGTAGAGAACAGTTAAGATTTCATTACTACCTATACATTCATCTGAAAGTCACTCTGGAAACCTTAATCCCACACTCAATGTAACTGAAGTGAAATACAGTAAAACCCCGCTTTTACGTCCCCGGAATTTACGTTTTCCCGTGATCTACAACATTTTCTCCCGGTCCCAAAAATATTTGCATCATTATAATGTATTTTCATCCCGCTATTTACACTTTCAAATCACGACATTTGAAGGCAAGAAAGATGGCGGCTGGCGCACTTCAACTGGCGACTCTTCAAGCGTGATTAATGTTAAATATGGATAAAATACTTGCTTAAACATGATATATGAATGCTGATTTATTTGGTTTTCTTTAAAAACACAATTATTTGTTTGATGGTAGCACAAAACATCGATAGCATTGCTGAAAAGTATTTATGCCGGATATTGTAATGCTTGCGATCGGGATTCTCAAATTGGTACTAAGGAGCCATACCAGGGAATAGAATTCTCTTCCCTGGCCGTACTAGATGTTTAAACAGTACATTTAAATTTGTAGCGGATACCATAAATATATTTAATTAGATGTTATTTGGCCAACTACCGCTGTCATTGTGGCGAAAAGTTAAAACTTATGTCAACTCTTGTTCTCATGCTTCCCAGCGATCTTTTTCTTATTTCTCGTAACTAACGCACTAATGCCATTCATCTTGTGTTTTTAGTTACTTCACCTTTAGTTTTATTTAATGAGCAATTACTTACGGCAATCGTGAGGAAACATATTTTAAAATGGCAAACAAGCGTGCGAGATAATCGTTATCATTTGAAGAAAAAAATCAACATTTTGCAAAGAGAATTGACTCTAATACGGGCACTCGCGTGTCCCTGACCGAAGAACTTGATATACCTACCAGGTTCAACGTGGAACACAACTGTAAAAACCCGTAAATGTATAGAGAAAAGTGCTAAGGAATGCGGCCGTATTGGAAAAAGGCGTAAATTCATTAAATACTCCAAGTATGATGAACTTGTAGAAATATTGAAGACATTGTTTCAATCTTCCCCCGAAATGATAAATTTTTAATGTGGACGAGACAGGTATTTTTTTTTTAAATAATGCCACACACAAGACTTCAAAGGGGGCCCTTGTCATGGGGCCAAGCTCAGCAAAGGTCGCCTTACTGTTTTATTAGGAGCTAATCCAGATGGCAGTGTGAGACTGAAGCCCTTTGTTTTTGAAAAGTCAAAAAATCCACGTTGCTTTAAAAACATTAAGAAAGACCTTGGCTACAACCTATGCAGCCAACACAAAGGCATGGATGATATAGACTATTGTTGAAGAAAAAATTTATGCCCTTGATGCAAAGATAAATATGTCGGTAGACACCACTTCAAATCAAGTTAAGTTAAAATATGAGAATAATTTTATTTTTTGTTAACTTTTGTTTATTCATGTATTTATGTCTATTATTTGGTGACCCATCAAATATTAAACATCACCTGTTAATTTAAATAAAATTATTTAACAATAGGCTATGATTTTGCTTCTATTTCCTACAAATTATGATTTCCCTCGATTTACATTTTCCCGCGATTTACACTTTTTTCCTTCACAAATTGTACAGGCACTTCCAATGAAAAGTTACCACTGCAGAGCCGAAATTATTAAAGTCCGGAGATTTTGGAAATATGACAACGCTGCGTCACGGAGCCTCAGGAAGCTCTAACCGTAAACAAACCCCCTTCCCTCCTCCGCCCTCCTTCCTTTCTTAGCTGAAGGGACCAAGGGATTACTGACGGTCGGTCTTCTTCCCATGCTTCTGCTCATGACGGTGGCAAAATACCCCCGACTATCGCTCTACCCTTGTGCCCGACCGTGCCATTGAGCCGCGTGTCCTCCTAGCCCTGCCGAAGGATCGCCACACACTATTCTCCTCCTCCCGTAGGGGAGGGGCGGCGAGGAAGCATTGTCTAGCTGGAAATTCCCCGTCAGGATGGCACACGGGACGCGCGGGCACCCGGCCACCTCCCGGCGATCTCCTCTCGAGGGGCCAATTGCTCCGATTGTGGAAAGTGTGGACGGCAGTTAGTAAATTTCCTTACGAACATAAATCGCAACAGAATACTTTTTACAATATGCTGTTCCTCTCTTTCCCTTCTGATGGACAGGTTTTCTATTATTCGACCATATTGCACACCAAACAATACCGCCAAATTTTTGGATATATTTCTTAAATGGACGGAATCGATTCATTTTTGTGAGTGAATGGTTACTTCCTTCACACCATGTATGAAATTAATAAAAGACCAGCAAACCTAAATCGAGAAACCACTTTGATAAACGTGTTCACTCGTGGGCATTTAAATGTTTTAACATATTCGCCTGGTAATGTGACTAGAAACAAACTTAAAATCACTCAGGTGGAAGAGTTGATGGGCAGACGTCTCTAATGTTTTACCTGCTTCCGGATCAACCCTTAAGCATGGGAACTGGCTTGCAAGGGCATAAACTCGGAGGATGTTGACCCGAGGTATACCGCGTGGAAGGGGTCGCGAGTGCAATAAAACGTATAGAGAAAGGTTTTTGGGCAGTGGAAAATTATTCTTTGCGGAGTCCGGTCCTCCCCATCCCAATTGTCTCAGCACAGGGACTCATTAATGTGGTCAGAGGGAACATGCCACCCCCCATTTGGCATTCACTTCTCCCTTGTCCCTTTCCACTAGAGCACTAGATTGCGATTGCGTATATCCTAGATATAGCCGAATACTGCTACTTAAAAGCGCAGGATACCCGAAAGGTAAAATAATCACTTATAATAATCCCTGTCCATCTGTGTAGTTGTAGAATGCATGTATATTGACGGTCACTCTCCATTTTGATGACATCTGTAGTGTAGTGGTGCATGCTTGTGAGACCTCGCCTCGTGACAAGCATTAGCAACTTATGCTAATGCATAATTAGTCGTCGTTACACTAACTCTTGGGTATAGTGTAATGCATGTTGGTGATTACTCACCCCCTGCCACACACCCCTGTGGCTTGCAGGGTATTTTGTAGATGTAGATGAATATGTGCGAAGTAAATCAACTACCCATACTGAATCACAATGCGCCCAATAATCCTAGCTGGTGTCCACTGTTCAACCACTCTGTGATTAAATAAATTTCTAATTCATTTGAAAGTGTGTATGAACAACATGCAAAAGAATCCTAACTTGTGTATTTCTGGAATGTTTCATGGACCTTAAAAAGACTCAACTCTTTTCAAGGGCTGAAGGGCGTGAATAAAAAGTATGTTCCCGGAGCGTACGCAAAGAAAAATAACTTAACGCGATTCCGCGTAAACTTATCCGGCGAAAATTTCAAAGTCCCACGTCAATGACGATGTGACAACGCTGCTTCAGGGGGGAGCAATAAACTCTCCAAGTAGGACAAGGGCCCTACTGAACTCACACTCACTTCATGCCTTACCCTGCTTGGTCGTCTGTTGTGTCTATCAGTTTCAAGAGATGATCCCTGTAACCTTACCATTTGCAGCTGTTTTGTTTGATAAGGACTGTATTTTGCCAGCCATTCCTCAAAATCGTTTTAAACTTATGATAAACAATGGTTAATATGAAGCATGAATCTATCAATGAGAATTTATTTTTATAATTTAAACTTCAAGCAGAAAGAGCTATCAAGTTTTGGAATCTGGTAAACATGCTAAATAATATTAATGAGCTTTCATAGTAGAATGAGCTCCATACGTACATTCAAATATCAATCCAAATAAAAATTAATGTATCATTAATGCCTAAGGTCAGAAAAAATACCTCCTTAAATATTGAGAACCTATTGCCCTGGTATACTTTATTAAACCTCGGAGATAACAGCTGTGAACAATTTATATTGTTTTCCAGATCGCGCTTTCAGCATCTAGGTGTCATCGTTGTAGTCAAGAGTAAAATTATTCTGCACGTGTAACTGTGCCCTATAGCCTTGATGATAACTAGATGAAATACAGTGGAAGCCCGGTATAGTGAGTACGGCTTATTGCGAGAATCCCATTTTAGCGAGTGATTGTCTTTGTACCGCCAAAAGGCCTATGTTTTACATGTAAAATAAAGTGGATATAGCGAGGCCAAAAAGTTCCTTCCACGGTATACGCTCGATATTACGACAGATATCTCTCGAGGGCAATGCACCACCTAGCAAAAATTAACTATTTTGTTTTGTATTATCTGTTAATTAAACTAAATATTCAAGATGTGAGCCATATCTGCAACACCTAAAGCCAGTTATGTCCAAACATTAGTGATTTACGGCCTTGAGTATGCTGTGCGCGCTCCCATTTTACATTCTTCTTTTGTTAGGCCCAGTCATCAGTGAGAGGGGAGTGGGTGGACGACAAGCAAGTTGAGAGTAGAAGAGGGAACACTCAGCAGAATGAGAGCGATCTGTCGGAGCGATTGAAAAACTCAAACCATTCCGTCAACTCCATGCGCCCAATCACACGGCAGCAGAGAGTTGTGATGTAGGTAAGGGGTGGAGTTTACTCGGTCGGAGGGGCGGAGTTTACTCGGTCGGAGGGGCGGTGTTTTCTTGGTCAGAGGGGCGGAGTTTACTAGGTCGGAGTGGCGGAGTTTACTCGGTCGGAGTGGCGGAGTTTACTCGGTCGGAGGGGCGGAGTTTATTCGGTCGGAGGGGCGGAGTTTTCTCGGTCGGAGGGGCGGAGTTGTCTCATGTGGTTTGTGCGGAAGCAGCATGTCCGCGTAACGTTAATCTTTGGACCTTAAATCCAAAATTAAAATTATAGACGAGTGCGTAAGTAACAGGTCTTCAAAGACTGATATCGGGAGGCGGTTTGGTGTGTCGTCATCTACGTTGTTCACAATGTTAAAGAACAAAGATAAAATTCGTGCAGCAGTGACCGAACTAGGACGACCTAGCAGCCAAAAACATTTGCGGCATGGGGAACTTCCTCAAATGGAATCTGCACTATTCAAGTGGTTTTGTCAGCAAAGGTCTGCAGGACTGCCCATAAACGGTCCAATGTTAAAGGCGAAAGCTGACTACACTTACACGAAACATGATGTGCTAGACAATCGACTGAGGTATTTTCTTTTCTAGTGTAAATAAATACTCGATGACACTAATTTGCGGTAGATAATTGAATTTGAATCATAGAAACTGCTAGGAATAGGTGACTATGCGAGAAATATCTTCGACCACCGGTACATGCCGTATTTCAGTGAACCTTCAGGCCAATTTTCCCAACTGATGGACGTACTGGTTAACATTCGAAAACTCGACAAAGTTGATATTATCGTCATGACATATTTGCAAAATTATCCAAAAACTACAGTATACCTAATATTTTAATTCCGATTAGTTACGGTGTCTTTACAGCTTTCTTTGGCGATCGAAAAATAGAAGAACTGGAAGAAAAACACCGAAACTGGAGGAATTAATATTTTATGTAATGGAAAATGTCCTGTTTCTTTCTTAAAATTAGTTGATATTCCACCAGATTGTGCCTGAAACGACTTTTTTGCTGTTTACCTTCGTCAAATACCATGGAAACAAAAGAAAAACGGTAAATACGAACGGCTATGAGAATTAGGTGGCTTTATTCAACACTTTCGGATACAACGAGCGCTGAATTTAGCGAGTGATTATGAGCACTCGTAAAACCGGGCTTCCACTGTAATTCTACCATTTACTGAGATGCCAAGACAAAAATTGTGTGAGGATTAATAATGAACAGAGTGGAGTACTGCATTGATTGTTTTCCTTTTAAAATTCCTTAAATTTCCCAGCAAATGAATTTTTGAAAAATACTATAGATGCTAAAATGGAGAGCTGAGCCTTTTCAGAGTGGTGGGGAAACTGTTGCTACGAATCTACGCAAGTGTTTTTGCAGTGCTGAGGAGTACAAAAATCAAACTGTGTAGTGCTTTTTGCTTCTGTATGCTTTATGCTTCTATAAATATGTACCTACATTCCTAAAATATCACTCTTTCTAAACTTCAATGACACTGTTGAACTTCAACGACAACTTGGAATAAAAAAAAATTTAAAAACATTTATTTGGAGAGAAAGCCAAGCTATGGTGTTGATATAACCTGATTTTTCCCATAACCTCAATGGAAAGTTTGCATTTTTTAGCCACCAATTTCTTTTGTGCCTCATAAATATTTTTGCATTCAATTTAATAATTACAGCAAAGTTTCCGCACACAACTACTAACTGAGAAATTAGAAAAAACTGCATGATGGCTTTGATTCTTTTAAAGCTTACGTTGTCAACAAATTTCCCAGAAACTTGATGAAATTCCCAGGTTTTTTTTCCCAGTAGTTTCTAATTACCAAGTTTTTCCATGTTTTCCTGGGTGAGTGGCCACAAAAATATTGACCAGCATGGCAGGAAACATATGACAGCCATGTGCCAAGTTCACCAACTAACTTAAGACACCAGCAAATAAGTCCTTCCTAATCTTTCAGCCCAAAAAAATACTACGAGCAGTAAAATAACCTACAGCAAAAATAGATGGCCAATCATCACTAATACTTTAAATGCGGAGAAAAAATTAAGTTAGTTAACAAATTCAATGAAAAACTGTATTTGCATGTTATATCACTGGTGGCTTTGTTGATCTTTATGAAAATATTATGAAAGATACCAGAAAGAATTACCACTGAATTAAAACTTTCCAATCAATTCTATATCCACATAAACTTGGGAGTGCATGAAGAATGACCTTCTGGTTACAATGGAATTTGACAGCAGGTCTCAGAGACATGATTTTTTCTACACTTGTAACAAAAAAAATAAGGGTGACCAAGTCCTCAGAGAAACTGAGCATTTGCATAATATATTCTGCAAGTTATAACAAAGATACTAAGTTTTCTGTCTTTTGTTGCTCACTTTTAAATTGAAGAGGGCAGAGAACGAATCATCCAACACTGGTACCTGCAACAAAGCAACAGAAAGATACTCACATGCATTCGAGCCACCATGGCTGTAACTGGGTCTGTCTCTCCACCATCGTCTTCCCGTCCCTCCAGCTCTGAACCATCTGCACCAAGCTGCTGGGTCAGGTGAGAGGATGCTGCCGCAATTGTGTGCCCATCTGCTGTTGTCAGTCTTACTGGGATGGTTTGGCCATCAGCAGTGGTCACGTGAATGTTCTGACCATCGCCCGTTGTGATCTGAAAGCAAAGCATACATCAAGTCACTCTTCATTTATTTCATTATATGCACATATTACCCTTATTTTGGCAGAGTTTAGGAGCATATACACCTATCTTACACATTTCTCAAGGTTAAAGAGTCGGCAGTTATTTTAGACATGTCAGAACCACAGCACTTGGTCCCAATTAACCTAAAGGCTTCTATGTATCATGGTTGTCCTCTCTCCTCTCACACTATCCCATGACCTGAGTAGCTACCAATGCTCTCTAGCCTTCACCTTCCCACCCACTGAAAATTTCTCTCTTGACCCATGGCCTACTCTCTTCCAGCTTCTCCATTATAAAACCAACACTACACCCAACACACAAGATAAGGAGATGCCACAAAGCCCACTTTCCAATGAAGTCAATCCATATCAAGTGGTTCAACTCTGGTAGCTTGGCTATTTTAGAAAAGTTTCATATTTTGAGCATTGATAGCCAGTTGACAGTTCAAAACTGTTTATTATTTTTATTTCTTGTGGCTACAATTTGGTGGTCATTTTTTATCTCTGTGCAGAGTATTTTCTGCATTTGTAAGCAGTGGTGTTAACTTCTACTTCTCAGCGGTTGTTAGCTCTAGAACAGTGAGACCAAAACTGTTGTGACTTGTATTGAAGAGCCTACAGTTTTTTATGTATCTAACAAACTGGAATTACCAATGCTTCATTGTGAATTTTACTACCAAGGTTTGGAATTGAAATTTGTAGAATTGCCATTTTTAGGAATTCTTATGAGAGGGCAGTTTGCGAAACTTGTTTTTGTAGTAAGTACCCTTGAACCAGTATTCCTGGTGAAAATAATTTGAAGTTTAGAACTTGTGCACTTTTCTTTTCAGGGTTGTAAAAATTTAACTTTTAAAAATTTCAAGGTCTAATTTCACTGGTTGTTGTATAAAAAACTGAAATTTGTATAAAATAAAGGACTCCAAGATGGGTATCTACAGAAAAAGGTTTGAATTCGCTGATTACAAAGATACAGCCATGTAAAAAATGCACACACACAACATTTTTGTAAAAATATGTACAATAAAAATCATCCATATTTTAACTGATTATATTACGTGAAAAGCTATTAAATATCATTTAAGTGTTCAAAAGTTACGATACATTATAGTATGTCCATGCACTAACTGGATGAATGAGGTAGTACATACATGCATATAAAAATCTTCATATGCCTAAAACCATCCCAGAGAGTACACATGCTAAAGGTGTATACAGCAGTCACTTGGCCCAAATTAATCAGAATTTTGTCCCGATTAAGATGAAAAAACTGGAATATTTTCCCTATGGTTCTGCATATAGAGGTATGTCCCAATTAAAAGCATTTCACAACTAACTGGTGGCTTAAATTAATGGAATAAACTGTACTATTTTACCCTGCCAATTGACATTTTTTGGGGGAAGGCTTAAAGAAAATATCCCTAATATGTATCAACATTTTCTCATAGCACCATATATTTCCAAATCCAGCCAAGAACTGAGACAACAGCCCAGACTTTCAATCAGCCTTGAACTGTAAACCCTGATCCAATCCTTAAAGAAATTTAGGCTATTTGACTTGAAATTTTGACAACCACATCATAATCTTGATGGCCTGTCCTAAATGTATACTAAGACTCATAACATACTCCCAAGTATAATGAACTTGAAGAAATATTGAAGACATAGTTTCAATCTTCCAGAGCTGTAGGTACAGGCGGTCCTCGACTTTCATATACTCGACTTTCGTACAATTTGCACTTTCGTACACTCCAAATTGATACCTTTTACTTGACTTTCGGACACCGAATTCGGACTTTCGGACATTTGTCGAACAATATTTTTGAATTTTCCATGATGGTGCATGGCGCATCCCGGCATTCAACTGTTTCATCTGGCGATCTCGCTCGCAAGTATACGCGAATGTGGGCTGTGTTAACTAAAACCAAGGTATAAATTGTTCATTTACTGAATTTAATTAATGTCGTATGATAAGAATGAGTAGAAAACGAAAATATGATGTGACTGAGACCAACGAAAATTCGCGTAGGTCGCATAAACTTAATACTGTCGAGCAAAAGTTAGGAATTATTAGTACGCTGAATTGCGAGGATCTTTTGCTGCAAGACAATCATTGAACTTAAGCCGTTCAACTGCGTTCAATAGTAAAGGGGGAAGATAAAATTAAGACCATGTACGAGATGCTGGGAAGTGCAATGCAAAATTCACGAAGTTGTGTATGGTATGTACCTAGGAAACATCGGGCGCGTTCCGAAATTGACTGTCAGTACTGGCTGTGCTGCCAAACCGTTCCGTAATCAACTGGCAATACTGCACAGTGACCAATGACATCAGCCAATTTATGACGTTTCTTACTGTGAACGCTACTGCCGCTACTGCAGCCCAAGAGCAGCAATAGCGGCAGTAAAGCAGACAGCCATCGAACAAATGGCGGAAAAATCAAATCTACAACGTTAATAAATAAAATCAGAAGAGTTTAGAGAAACTGCTTCGAACATTTTAATGTTTATATCGGCGAGAGAGAAAAGTCTCAATGCACTTAAATAGCTTAGAACATCTGATTAGCGTATAATAGTTTATAAAACGCATTTATTTGTCAAGTGTGTAAACCAGCTATAATTAATCATACCGGTAAATATTTCAATAGGATAAAAGCGTTAATAAAATTATGAGGGAGTGAACAACATTACAAGTGATACAAGTAGTGAAGCAATTACAGTTGCGAATGAAAACGAATTGTGAAATTAGGTAAGTACCAAAAATTAATTTAATGTCATGAATAATGTGGTACACGTAATTATACAGCCTCTTACTAGAGTGGTAACTTAGCATAACACCAGAATGTATAATAATTGTCGGTAAACGTAATCTGTTGCATAAATTTAATTGTTAGTGAAAACAATCTGCGATGCAACCCTCAACAACCAGTGTATTTACCTAATTTTCGATATCACCCTAGGAAACGCTTCGTACGACTCATGGCCAAGAAGAAAATCCAGGGCTTGAAAAATATATTCTATGACTTGTTTATAATCCCCAGATTAAAAATTCTTATTATAAACTCGATAGTGTTAATAATAACGGAGATTTGTTTAATAACACAGGGTTTTTTCTCCGTGCTCGGGTAGCTGATGCTAATTCATCTTATTCTCGCCAGAGAAAGTAACCAACCAGTATAAAGTAGCATTAAGTAGCAAGGCAATGAAAATTAGAATACAATTAGAATGCTCTTTATCAATGTCATAAGGATTAGCATTAAGAATTAATGCATTGAAAGATCGCTTATATAAATAACTACGCAATTCGGCCGTATTGAATTTCAAGCCACTACCGACCGTTCCGAAATTCATGCTACTGCAGCAGCCGCAGTACACGTTCGCGTTCTGTTTCACGGCAGTGCAGGCAGTGAATTTCGGAACGGTCATTCCATTTTCGTTTGTCTTTTGTCCAGTTTCGGAAATTGCGAAATTTTGTTGTTTAGTTAATTGTAATAAATTAAGTGACATCGAGTTTAAGGTTCCAAAAATGAAATGCCGTGATGCTTCTTGTTTCGTGTCTTTTAGTGATAGTGGACGTTATCAGTGAAATGTTAATCTCTGCTTGGGAAAAATTAGTAATGCGTATGTTTACTCAGTACACAACAGTATTCTATTAGAACCGTTTATCAAGACTGCGTAGTTTTTAAAGTAATCACGTATTGTTTTAAATATAATTAATGCATTTTAAACATTTGTATTAAAAATAAAATTTCCTTACAATTGATATGAGGTTTTACCACGCATATTTAACTCTCCGGGAACGTAACCCCTAATTAGTATGGGACTCTATTGTTCGACTTTCGTACACGTCTTCAGGAACGCATTGTGTACGAAAGTCGGGGTATGCCTGTATTACTGATTAATGGAGTTTTGTTTAAAAAAGTCACTACATGCAGCAGCAAGGCTAGGCACTGATGACTTCAAAGCATCAAATGGCTAATGGCTGGATAGACAGTTTCAAAATTCAAAATATATAATATTGTCTATAAAACCATCTGTGGTGAATCTGAAAGTTTAGATTTTGAAACAGTTTCTCACTGGAAGTGCCCAACTTAGCATAATCATGTTGATGGCCATGCTCTTAAAAGACATTTTTAATGTGGACAATACAGGTATTTTATTAAATATACTGCGGCACAAGACACTAGGCTTCAAGGGGGATCCTTGACATGGGTAAAGCACAGAAAAGCTCACCTCACTGCCCTTTGTTTTAGGAAAATACTGAAATCCACGATGCTTTAATAACTTAGGACTTTGCCTAAAACCTACACACAAGGGCATGGCCATCAAGTATTTTTGAAGGACAAATGCATGTCCTTGATGTGAAGATTGGGGGTCAAAACGGAAAATTGTTTTGTTATTGGATCGGTGACCTGCACACCCAGTTAACTTGAAATTAAGGAACATTAAGTTAGTATTTTTCCCAGCCAATTACACCAGACAGCTGCAGCCACTAGATTTAGGTATATGTAATTCATTCAAATAAAATAATGAAACGTTTGGTTACTATTGTGCTTCCATTTTCTACACATTAAGATTTCCCTCGATTTAAACCTTCTTCTTTTGTCCCCTCAAAAGTGTAAAAGAGAGGTTTTGCAGTAGTTGAGTATTTCTTTCTCTTGCTTAGATATTTAAAATTTAAGTGAAAATGGTAAATACCAAATCCCAGTACATACATATTCTATTTTTGGTGTAGAAAGTATGCTTTCCCTGAAAAGGAAGATGTTAATATGTAAAAGTTGTTAATTTTTTTCCAAATGAGAGACTTGGGGGTTGGGGGCTTCTAATCGTATGGGGGCTATATTCGGATATATACTGTAAATGGAAGTTTGAAGAGCACAAAAAAGTATTTACTATTATTAAATTACAAAAAAACTCAGCATTACTGATCTTCATCAAAGTTTCATGACTCATATGAAGCCATTACACATCCACTCACCTGAAGTTGGCGGCCATCTTGCATGGTGAACTGGATGGGATTTCCCTCCTCATCCATTACTTGGAGCGTCTGGTGGACTTGCGGAGCAACACCCGACTCAGTCAGCTGCAAAGTACCTGGGCCTGCCATGTGCTCAACCAGCTCATCATCCTCCACTGCCTTATCAGAAACTATGTTAGCATCACCGGGGGCAGTTCCCACTAACGTCAAACCCCTGGCTGCAATCTGGTGCTGGACTCCTGCACTCACGTTCTGATCGACAACTTTGGCCAGTGCATCACTGCATTCTTCACCCTCATCATCATTCCCTTCACCACTGACAGCAGCTTCAACAACACGGCGTAAGTGAAGAGCACCATCACTTTCCTGTTTATAAATAGAAATTCAAGGGTAGTTGTAACTAGAGCTCAGCCTGGGTTAAGGTAAAAAATGTATTTCTACTATTCATTGCACATTTCATATTTGGACAAAACCAGAGTATTATAACATGATAGGCAGTGACAGATTAACACACTTCGGGGTCTGTAGGCAGTAAAAGCAACGGGGCCAACATTAATAAACAAGTTGCAAGAGAAGAAAAGGGAAAACAATTCTCAGGGCCCCTGTGGGGCTCCCAAAGCCTCAGGGCCCATAGGCAACTGACTACTTTGCCTTATTGGTAATCCGGCTCCGATGATAGGGCAGGGACATGTTCCATGTATCACAAAAATTAGGTGTTGATAATCATAAAAACTAAATATTCGGTTTGAAAGCCTTTGATTTACCTTTAACTTAAGTCATCAGCTTTAGATAAAAATGTGGGGCCCCTGTACTCACAGTCCATGTATCCACAGTTTCAGTAATATGCAGTTAACTTACTCTTACTTACTTACTCCCATGACCATCTATGCCCAAGCTGGGATTTGGCCTCACCAACGCGTGCCCTCCATCTTTCTCGGTCTCTAGCTTCTTCCACTGCTCCCCCTATCCGGTTTATGTCCATGTTTGCTCCATCCCACCACCTTTTTCTTGGTCTTCCCGGTGGTCGTCTTCCCTCTGGTATCCCACTGGTAACATCCTTAAGTATTGAGCCCTGCTCTGCTCTCATAACATGCCCAAGCCATCTCATTCTTCTGGCCCTGACACATGCAGTTATGTCGTGCTCTTTGTAGAGATCTCATATTTCCTTATTCCGTTTGATTCTCCATATTTCGTTTTCCTTTGTGGGGCCAAAGATTTTCCTCAGGACTTTATTCTCGAATATAATCAGCTTCCTTTCTTCTTTCCTGTTCATGATCCATGTTTCTGCCCCATAAAGAAGTACTGGACGAATTATTGTGTGATATATTTTGATTTTGGTCTTTTGTGATATTACCTTTGAATTTAATATTTTATTACAGGCATACATGCTTTTGTTATCTAAATTAATTCTGTTCGTAATTTCCGGTTCTTCACTATTTTTGTTTGATATTATTGTTCCCAAGTATTTGAGTTGTTCCACTTCTTCGAATTTATGCCTATCTATATTTATTGTAGTCATTAGCTGATGTTCTGTTCTAGTAAAGTGCATGTATTTTGTCTTTTCGTCATTTATTTTCAGACCCACTAGTTCCGTCTCCTGGAGTAGAATTTTTGTTAGTTCTTCCAGTTCCTCCTTGTCTTCTGCGAGGAGAATAACATCATCTGCATATGCTAGGATATTTATTCTAGTTCCTATTTTAATTCCCTGGTTGGTTCTTCTAACATTTTTCAGGGCATCTTCTAGTGCTATATTGAACAGCAGAGGGGACAGACCATCACCTTGCCTTACCCCCGTGACTACCTCGAATGCTTCAGATAGTTCTCCATCTATTCTCACTTTACATTTAGAGCTTTCAACTGTCAGCTTAGCTAAATTAATCAGTTTTCTGGGAATGCCAAACTTTTCCATCTTTTGCCATATTCGTTGTCTAATAAGGCTGTCATACGCTTTTGAGAAATCTATGAAAAGTCCATAGAAGTCTTTATTATATTCCCAATATTTACTGATGGCTTCCTTTAAAATAAAAATCTGATCTGTAGTGGAACGGCCTTTAACGAATCCAGCTTGGTGGTCTTCTATTATGGAGTCAGTGTATTTTTCTATTCGACCTTGAATTATTTTCGAAAACACTTTATATGCGTTGCTAAGCAATGATATACCTCTATAATTTTCACATTGTTCTTTATCTCCTTTTTTGTGAATGGGTATTATAATGGCTTCCTGCCATTCTTTTGGCATCCTTTCTTCTGTCCATATTTTGGAGATTAACTTATGCAGTTCTTCATGTACTATTCTTCCACCTTTTTTTAATAGTTCAGACGGTATTCCATCTTCTCCCGGTGATTTATTATTCTTTAAGGTCTTAATTGTGTTTTCTACTTCTTCTTTAGAGGGTTCCTCGACATTAGGTTCTACATTCACGTACTTGTCGTATATTTCAATGTGTGTGGGTTGCTCGCAATTCAGCAGGTTGTGGAAATATTCTTTCCACCTGTCCATTACCTGATTCTTTTGAGTCAGTGTCTGGCCTTTTTTATCCTTTATTCCATATGTGCTTGGGGTGTAACCTTTTCTGAAATGCTTTATACATTGGTAAAATTCTCTAGCATTATTTCCTCTTCTATTGTCTTCTGCTTTCTCTAATAGGCTGTCAATGTATTCCCGTTTCTTTTTTCTCAGAAGTCTTGTGGTTGCTTTATTAGTCTCGTTATATTCTGCTTTATCATCGTTAGATTTGTTGTTTAGCCATTTCCTTTTCTTGTTTTTCCTGTCCTGCAGAGCCTTCTCACAGTCCTCATCAAACCAAGGGTTCTTCTTGGATTTTTTTGCTTTTCCACAGACTTCAGTTGCTATTTTTAACAGCGTTTCTTTAAAAGTGTTCCAGTTTTCGTTTAGATCGTTATTTTCTTCCTCATTTTCTGTCATACTGCTCAACAACTGAAATCTGTTTTCTAGCTTAATTTTAAATTCTTTTGATATTAGCTCATCTGTTATCTTTTCCAATGCTATCTTTTCTGTCTTATTTTCTTCCCTTTTCTTTACCAATGTTATTCTCTGTTTCAATTTGACCAGGACTAGGTGATGATCTGATCCGCATTCCGCTTCCCTTATACTTCTAATGCTGGTTATGCTACTTTTGTTCCTGTTGTCTACCAGAATGTGGTCGATTTGGTTTCTGGTTCTGCCGTTTGGGGATATCCATGTTTCTTTGTGTATGTCTTTTCTTGGGAAATATGTGCTCATCACCTTTAGATTATTTGCTGCAGCAAAGCTGCATAGTCTTTCTCTAGTTCTCCATATGCAGTTAACTAGGCATGGAAATCAAATACATATGAAAATTTCCTGAAATAATCAACCCAAAGTTCAAATGCACCTTGACCCCAAGCCCTTAGTGCAGGATTCATTGCACTGCTCACAGCTACTATCCAAGCCTGAAAAATACACACTACATAATTGTTCTCTATGTCAGTATTCTTTGCTACACCATGTAAGTGTTGTGGTGACATATATGTTCATTGTTTTATGACGACTTTTAAATGTGAAAGTGATAACAGCAGTTCAGCAAAAGTGAAGAGAAAGCATGAGGGGCTCACTATGTATCAAGAAAAATAGGATATTTTGTTGATTTAAGAAAGGCATAGTATGCTCAAACTTTTCCTTCGTATCTAATAGAAGGGCGAAGGGAGAGAGAAAATGGAATCTGTTGCCTCAAGAGAGTGACCAAGACAATAGAAAAATTAACACTCAGAAATACAGCCAATTTTAAAACACGTTCAATGTCATTTGGAGAAGGGAATCACGTGACCAAAGAATCCATTATGGTGGCCTTTCCAATCATTGAATCAACAAATGTATAATCTCGTCTTGTCAATTCATCGTCTTCGGTGTATGGTGGCCTTTGTTTCCATAAAAAATTCCCTTTTCATTTCCTTTCAATCAAATTAGTAGGGTGTCCACAAAAGTCAAAATAAAAAATTCAAGCATAATTCCAGGTTTTCAAGGCAAAATTTTTAATAATTTCCAGGATATTTTATAGCGGTTTATATAAGAGCCAAAGTGATATTTTTCATGAAGAATATGGATTTTCCTAGCTAAACACAACCTAATAAAATATACACATTAAATAAATATACTATACTATTAAACGAGCAAATCTTGTATATATATAAATATATGTGTATACAGTAGAACCTCTATTTTACGAAGTTGAAGGGACCCAAAAATATGAGCTTTGTAAATCAGAGGGTTTATAAATTGGAGGTTATCTTTCAAGCAATCGAAACCTCAACAATCCCAATCCAGTTTCAGTAGCGCACTTCATAAAGATAAATGGGATTAAAAGGAAGGTAATATTTCAATAAAATGAATTACACATCCAGTTAAATGTTTAATAGAACAAAAGGAAATTAGAAACCTAAGCTTCTTATGCATAGTGGCATATTATTAATGCTCTCCTTAACAAAAATTTACAGAAACTTTAAAACTGGTAAATATTTTTCTACAAATTAATATTGGTGTAAACTTGGCTGCTGCAACTGAATTAATTTCTTGTAGCTTCAAGTTGGTAGATGTCATAATAAGGGGAATAAGTGAATTAATTCATCCCACGGAGTATTTTAAGCATATGCATTTATTAGCACAGGGGATATGTTTAGTGCTAGTCGAATTTGTGTTGTAAGAGGCCATTTTAACATGGGAATGCCACGGATGCATTCTAACTAAGAAATTTCAAAACGAAGTTCCAATGGACGACTGGAAGTGGGCGGAGCATAGAACTTTCTTTTTCATGCTGTAGGTGGCAGTGTTCGAGATGTGGGAAACATCGCGAGACCTCACCTCACTGTTTACTGGTAGCAAAGGGTTGGTAACAGTAACTTGTAATAACATTGATAGCCTCGTGGGGATAACGTGGGGTAAATCGCTAGAAGAGTTTTAAAAACTTTAGTTTTGGCTCATGTTTGACGTATTTTGGAAAGGAAGGAAGCCAACGCATGATAAGGGAAGGTTATCGTCTTTTTATATGCGGCTACATGGAGGCCATGATACTACTAAATATTTTTAGTACCATGATGGAGGCCTATTCTGAATCGGGGCACGCTAGTCTACGATCAAGCTATTCCACACCTCATTATAGCCCAAGTCCGTATTCTGAATCGAGCCGGGCAATAAATAGCTCGGGAAAACTAGTGTTTGTGATGATTGTAATTTGAAATTTCAGCAGCCAATGAGAAGCAAGCTGGCGTTCTAGCTTCGATGAAATATTCATTCCCTCATATAATCTATGAATTATTTTACCTCTTAAATAGATAAAATTATAAATATAATATTTTTTATGTATTATAAGCTATAAACTTTAACTTACAAGCTCGAAGAAATATATTCCACATATTCTATAAAATGACTTACGATAATATTATGGCGGAGCGGTGAATGCCAATGTGAGTTTTCTGCTGTAAGAAGATTTTAACCACGAATAATACACTACTGTAGGCTCCTTGATTTTAACATTACATTTTTAAAGTTATCTATGTAAATAATGCCTGCGGTCCAAAGTATTAATTAATGTATGGATTTTCCTCTTTCCCTGTACCAATTTTGTGATAGTAATTTTGTGAATCTTATTAGCTATCGGCGAGTCGTATACCTCATGTTGACATTTGTATTTTTGTAACTGGCTGTTTTGACATGCAAGTACCGCATGTAGTCCTTCGGTCGAGAACTATCATTATTGTAATAAATGTTATTCTACTCTGTGATTTCTTATTCAACTGGCAGTAATTGCCTGGGAGCTCCCATTGACTGTTGTTAAAGTTTGTAGTGGCATTGACGCGAACGTAAATGTAAGCGAGAGATGGGCATAGAAAAATGTTAATATCGGTCTCATTTGAAATGATACAGAAATAATTTTACAGTCTTTATAATTGTTGAGGATTTGCTACTTAGTAAACACCTGAGGTTTTTGAGGGCAATGTAAAGTTTATGAATTATTTTCCCTGAAGAAGACCTCATTTACGTGATGTTTCACAGGGCAACATTGGAATTGTTGATTTTTACTTAAGTTTACCATTACGATACACGAAAGTGGTGTGCTCTTTTTAATTCAACCCTAGTATACTTGTTCGTACATATGCTTGGGAAATTCTAAAATTATAACCAAGATTTTGTAGTGTTCGTCTTCCCTATAAGAAGGAATAAGCGACGGGAAACATGCCTTTGTGATGGCAAATTGCATTGCAGAGTATGAAATTATTCTATCGTATATTATAATGTTATCCTGTGGCCATTAGCAATTATATATTACGTTCAATTCATAATGGGAAATAATCTGCAACTGAAGGGCAGATAGACGATATTTCTCTCATCGTAAATGTATCGGTCTCCGTTCGAATGATGCAGAAACAATTTTACTGCCTTTATAATTGATGAAGATTAGCTATTAAATAAACAAATAAGGTTTTATTGAGTAATGGCAACTTAATGCATTATTTTGAAGAACTCATTTTAGTGAATTTTTACCATTTTCATGGGGTGAAAATGTACTTGTTCGTTGGCCATGGCATTCTCGACGAGGACGTGGTTGTGAAAGCGAGGTAAGAAAGTAATGCTTAAATGGAAATAAATGATCTTAAGGCAGGATTGGAAGGATGAAGGATTTTCATCGACGTCGCCCAAAAATTTCCTCGCGGAAATCCTCCTCTCTGAATTGAGGTGAACATACCCTCATGCGCTGGGATATTTTTCTATTTTCTCTGCCGTCACGCCGAATCTTCACCTTCCAAAGTTTTCTCAAATGTTTGTCCTTTGGAAACGAATGAAATGATATCTTAGGCTTAAATGCACTACTCTTGCACCCGGGTACCACACAATACTGCACCATCGCAAATTAATACTGACGGTAAACACGCGAGTCAAGCTGGGCACGGTAAGCTTGGTGGCATGTTTCCCACATAGCTGCTGGATCGGTCACGTGACCTTCGCTGTGACTTTTATGGGCAGAGCTACGTCCAGTCGTCAATTGACCCAGTATATTTCAGTACCAAGACTAGGAAATGACTTTTCTGAAGAAAATGTACCGTTTGAAAAACCTTCAATAATATTTCGTAGCTGATGAAAGTCAATTTTAGAACTTTACTCGAGTTAATTTGAAATTCCCACATATGCATTTACAGCGCTGACATCTAGTGGTGAATTGCGAGAACTATTTACTCGTGGGTACTGATAGCTGTGTCGCGATCGCAAATTCTTACCTAACGGCGTAAAACTTAAATGAAAAATTAAATATTCAAAGTGCATCAAATTTTGAACATAAGTAACGTATTGTTATAAAATTAGTATTCTTAAATGATACCTGTCCCAAGGGGAATATTTTGACACAATTTCGTCGTGCATTTCACGCCACTGCTCAACATCTTCTGTGTTCACACGCACTTCTTCTCCGCAGATTTTAAGTGAAGTGATTCAATGTCTTCTCTTGAATTTTTCTAGCCACCCATTTGAGCATTTAAAGTTGTCTCACTTCAGTTTAAGAGCCAAAATCTGAGCATTCTCCTTCAGAATTGGTTAGAGGCAAGTTGCACTCACGATCGTCGACACTTAAAAAAAAAATAATAATAATACATCTGCAAATCAAGCTGTTCAAACTTTGACAATGAAATGTACTTGCTTTTTGACGATACTGTTGTGTGATTCAAAATGTTTTCGCTTGAATTCAAGATTGTTGTAATGTCGATAAAGAAATGCCATACTTTTGCAATTTCTGTTTTTGTCTGCGAGCTATCACGTACTTCCTTAATTATCAACCTTATGGTTACCAACCTCTCGGACTTCCTCGTTTTTTTTTGCTCAGCAATTTACTTATACGATTGTTTTACTTATAGGCACACGGGATATCACAAACACAGCCCACGTCGCGTTGAGAGTGATTCTGACTGAATGCGCGCGACTTCTGCTCGAACGGAAACCAAAATATTTTCACACTCACTCACAGCTTACAATGTAATTTTCTGGCTTCAAAGTATTCTGGAAACAAAGTTATAAGCGCGAGCCACTCTCGGATGACATAGGAACTGATAACAAGGAAAAGAAGAAACTCAAACCAGCTATTGAGAGCGAAGACATTGCAACGGCTACTCCGTGTAGACTGTGGTTACAATGTAATCAGGTGACCATCTTCAAGAAAGACTTGATAAGCTGGCCAATTCACATGTTTCCTGAGAGAGTAATATACCCTGGCAGAATTTTTATTATAGCCTACGCTTATAGGCCATTTAAATTACAGCGAATGAAGAGGAAACTTAGTAATTTCTTTCTTCTTCTTATCTGGCGTGAAAATCGACTTAGAAAAGAAGTCTTTGTACCCAGGGTCATATATTATTCAAGTTTACCACAAGTATAAGTAAAATAAATATCTACCTTAAAATCGGGCCAAATTTTGTTTACTTGAGATGGCTTTCCCGACTTATGACCCTCGGAGCGCAACCCGTTGTTTCAGTCGTTCGCGCAGAGAAAAACATTGCTAGACGTGACCCAAAAATATGTGCAGAGGCGGCGTGCATAAATTTAACAATGTTATTAAGGTTTTTTGATACCTTTTCTAAAATTTCTTGAATTTGAAATGCTCATTCTTGAAATGTTCGCCTAATGCCGAATGTTTACACATTGAGTGATGCTTTGACCTCAAAACATTGTGACAAAACCATTTCAAATACTTCATAAAACAGGGGTCAGTCACTCCTAGGGTATGGCTCCTCACTTCGTAAATCATTAAAATGGAGGTTTCGTAAAATGGAGGTCATTTTACATGGTTTTCTTATATACAAAGATCGGGACCGGCGGAATGGTTTGTAAATTGGTGTCATTTTGTAAATTAGAGGTTTGTAAAAAAGAGGTTCTACCGTATATGTAAATTTTATTTCAAAAACGGCTCTAATAATTTTGATGAAAGTTAAAAATTTACTAAAATAGGGTACGAAAAAGCAATTTAACTAGGTCTTGACTCTGGGAAAACTCTTTTTTACAAGATATTGGGCAGAAAATATTTGCATTTTTAACACGTAAAAAGGCTATGCTAGGCTAATTGTCCTAATGTTTACTATCGCACAGCGCTTGAATTTTTCTAAAATTATAGAGGCCCCATATTTAGTATCGTAAAAAAATAGTTATCGGTCACTTTCATATTTCAGGAATACAATAAAACCTCATTAATTCAAAATTCAAGGGACCGAAAAAATTGGACGAATTATTCGGGTTCGAACTACACATACTTTCCGAAAATTAACGAAAAAATCGCGTATTTTCCAAGACAATCACCGTACTGCTATATTTATTTATAAAAAGGCAAAGAATATGCACTAAAATGAGGAGTTAATGGGCGAAATTTTTCATGTTTATCAGATTCAAGTTAAAGCTGAGGAAGTACGCAATTTCAGATGCGATCAAGCGGAAAATAAAAACAAAATTGATGATTTCGGGCATGTGTCCAGTAAAATCACATAAGGTGTATTTTCCAGGTCACCAAAATTTTTGTCATAGACCTTAAAATTTACTGGCCTGCTCTCAGCCCATTTCCCCCAAGACTTTTCTATGAAGAAGAACTGCTGCATCATCATCGTTGCCCGCTGCAGGAAGTCCCTTATCAGTTACGACCGTGAACCAAAAGTATCACATTAGAGACGGAAAGGGGTGGAGTATCACGTCAAGGTCAGCGATGAAACCAGAATCCCGAGCCCTTCGTAAGAAGCTCAAGGGAACCCGATAAAAAAATCGCTGACACAGTGTCGGATAGACACCACACAGAAGTAGTCCCTGTATAAATTTGATTGTTCCAGGCTTGATTTTGTGGAAGTGATAGAAATCCATTTTGAAATAAATTTTTTTTATTCAAAATGGATAGTCCCTATATCTTCAGCCTTCCTTACCTCATGATTCACGTTCGAGTTTGGGGAGATGGGACAAGAGTAGATGGGAAAAGCGTAAACAAAGCTGAGTACCATGACTCGTCAGCGATTCCGGGCAAACAAAAGAATCTGGGGAAGCACGCAAAGCGAGATGGGAGGAGCGGCTACCAAACGATGAAAGTGCTCATGCAGGGATAATGGTTAAAGGATATCGCACCATCCGAAAAATACTACTCCACTGTGCCTGGCAATCCCACAGTCATCACTCGAGGAAGGGAGGCTTGGAAGAAAGAGAGAAGGCATTAGTCATGGCGCGAAAGCCCCGAAAAATGGGCCCTATGGGCCGAGTGGCCAAGGTGTGTATGTACTTGAGGGATATTTGATTGGGGTAAACAGCTGCTGGCGCGCGGCGCACCATAAGCATAAGCAAATGCTCAAATAGTTTGGCAACACTTTAAAGTAACTTATTCTCTAGAAAGCGACACCAAAATCACAATGACTTAGAAATAAGCACTACTATCGGTGCAAAAAAGGTAGAACGCTAAACTTTAAGCATGTATATGAAATTCTGCCGGAGCTCCATAAAGTCATGTAATATATCGTTTTACTCCTTGTTTATTTGACTACAAAATGCGTTCATTGAAAAGTGTTTAAATGTAACGCTTAGCGTCCACGGTCGTATTCTTCTTTTCGTCACGGCCAAAATATTTGATTGGTGCACTTCATTATTTTTTCATGAAGAGAACGACATCTCTGTATTACAAATATACTTTTAAAATTAAATTTTACCCATTCTTTGATTTTTAAAATGGCCAAAAGCTAGATATCAATTTCCGAGATGTAGAAAAGTATATCAATATCAAATTTTCGTATTCTTAATGGAAAAAAACATTGCAAAACTTTTCATGTAAGGAAATGCTGATATTCTTTCGCTTACTTAAAAATCAAAGAATAGGTGATATTTAATTTCAAAATAAGATTTATAATGCGGAGATGTCGTTCTCTACATAAATAAATAATGAAGTGCACCAGTCAAATATTTTGGCCCTGACAAGATGAAGAAGACGACCATTTCACTGTTCTCCTAGTTTTTCGCGTGTTTTTCTTCAGTTTTTCGACCGTAGAAGCTAAACGTTTACATTCAATCACTTTTCAATGAATGCATTTTGTAGTCAAATAAACAAGGAGTAAAACGATATACAACACGACTCTATGGACCACCGGTGGAATTTTATACGAATGCTTAAAGTTCAGCGTTCTACCTTTTTTTGGCGTCATGGGACAGAATTTGACTTTATAACATAACGCCCAGCAAATAAATAAATAACGTAACAACGCGTAGTTAGGGCGCAAGTAAACAAACAAGGCAACGAAGGATCGTAACTAGTGACGCGAGGGTGAGGAGTTAACAGTCAGGGAGTCAGCAAAGATAATTGGGGGAGTAAAGATCTTAAGGACTCGAAGTGGAGAAAAAGTTCGAAAGTCGGAGAATAAAAACGGCAGGGAGCGGATACGAAGCGGCAGAGGTGACGAAAGAGAAACCAGAGATTTATAGAGGCCAGGAAGGAATGGGGAAAGATACCCAAGATAGAAACCGTACAGCCCAGAATTCTGGAAACGAGGAAGACCGTGAAAGCATATCCGCAGCCACATAAGAGAGACGAGAAGCCCCAGCGTCCGATAAGTCTAACTATAAGAATAACAAAGTCATAAAAAGAACAATTACCTCCATTTATAAAAGTACTGCTATCTAAAATAACGTAAATGTAAAAAAGGAATTGGAGCATATAAGAGTAACATTGTGAATTGGATCCAATACTTTTAAAAGGCTCTAAATACTGATACTGTCATAACCAAGTCAAATATTTTTATTAAAACAAAGTATTATACTATGTAATTGATTGAGCAAAGTGTTTTATTTAATATGTTGTCTAATGTTAACCATTAATCCCTTCATCAAGGAGGTAAGTTTTAAGTGTTTCGGTAGTTGCGGAGGTTTATCGAAGTTCTTTTAATAGGAAAATAAACGTGACCGGGTGAGGTTACAACTTCAAATTACCTACATATTACGCGTATTTCGAATTATCCGTACCATAAAGTATGCAATTTCCGATTCCGTTTGCCGGGGACTGCTCACAACTTCGAATTAATCGATATTTCAAATTAAGAGGGTTCGAACTAATGGGGGTTTACTGTATTCGCCTCCAACTGCAACTTCAAAAGCTGTGTGCAAATGAAGAAAAGAATATAATTTCTCAAAATTTTTTAATTCTCTCTCAGGAGATATTTTTCTTCTCGCTTGGCACTAGTCACTATCAGAGATATGGTACAGCATATATGATGCATTAAGATTGTACATAATTTTAGGTAGTGAAACTTGGATAAGCCAGGATGACCATAACTCTGTTTGATGACTCATTTTATTTTTGGGATAAGTTTTCCATACTTTGCCTGAAGCTTTACATGCTTGAGTAACTCAGGTACCACAGGCTGATAGATCAGCACACTGGCAGCAAAAGGGTCAAATATGCACTCACCTCCACGGCAGCAATGGCATCCTTGTGCTGTTGTTGGGCAATAGCTTCTGCCACCCCATCAACAATGTGCAGGGTCTTCGCTTCTAATGGGTCATTAGGGTCCTGGTATGTAACGTAGATGATCTGCTGGATCCCCTGCCCCTCCTCCCCTGGTCCCTCCTCCATCACCAACCCACTACCCTCTGCTCCCATCTCACCCATGTCCTCTCCTCTACCGTCTGCCCCGCCACCTGCCCCACTGCCCCCCTCACCAGCAATTTGAGATCGGATCATGTTCCACACAGTGCTGTCAAGTGATCCAGGAGGCAGATGCTCCCTGTGGACCTGGTAGGATTTAAAAAAAAAACATCAATATTGAGGAACAGAAAAAGGAAAATTGAGCACCAACTATTGAATAAGAGACAAGGTGCAACTCCAAGTTTACTTCTTTTCTATTACATATCCTGATATCAGTCACTAAGGTCTTTAACATAAGGAATTTTAAAGCAGGCAGAAACCGGGATTCGAACCCGGATCTCCCGATTTCCGGCCAGGTATGCTACCAGTTACACCAGCAAGGCTACTCAATTAACTGCTGAATTTGACAGGGTTTTATGTCACAACCCATGCCCAACTTGAGCGGCCAAGAGATGCCGCACGGGGACAGTTTCACCCACCATATAGGGGACAAACAAAGGCAGAAAACTATATTTATATTTGTGTATAAATACACACACACATATATGTTTCTATAAATGAGTAACAACATCACAGTCACTTAGCACTGCACTAGACATTTTGAAACTAAATATTTATTTTAGGACAAAAAACATTAGTGTTGATGCAACAAATTCAGTACTTAAGTGTCCAAGAACCTGCATCAAGAGAGTGAGCTCACAGAAGTAAAAAGTAAATGTTCCTCTTCCAAATTTTAGCTAAATGAATGGACTTGTAAAGTAACTTGAAAAGATCACCTATGCCAACAACAGGTCAACTTAAGGTCACTTAGTAAGTGTGATCATTTCAATGGTAATGTCTTACCTTCTTGTGTTTTGTGAGGTTCGAGCAGTCAGCAAAAGCCTTTCCACATAAATTACAGGAGTATGGCTTCTCTCCTAAATAAAAACAAGCAAAACAAAATTAATTCACCATTCAGCACTTGTATCACACCATTAAAAATCAGACAATAATCTACAATATCAGAAATGAAGAAGCTCATTTCACAAAATAAAACCTTAACACCAGTTTTAGCAAAATAAAAAAAGAATAACAGTATCGTAAAAATTACTCATACGAATGTTGAATAAATAAACTCTGCAAATTTTCATGTCTTTACAGAAACACCTTTTAAAATCTTACTTTTTTCAATGAAGTCACAACATGTCAAAAACATGGTTGATAAATACAGATCAGTTTCAAAATTTATCAAGTTACAGAAAATGAATTTTTAACTGAAGTTATTTGTATGCATAAAATACTTTCCTCTTGATAAGAAGGAGAAAAGTACAAAAATGCTGAGGTAAACCAATAAAGAGTGTCAAAACCCACCAGTGTGAAGACGAAGATGCTTCTTCAATGCCCACTGCTCCGTGAAACCCCTGGCACAGAAGTGGCACTGATACGGGCGCTCTCCACGATGGCGCCGAGTATGACACTTCCAAGTGTCCTTGTGAAGGAAAGTTTTCGGGCAAAATTCACACTTCCATGGTCGTTCTCCAGTATGGCGCTTGATGTGCAGCTTGAACTATAGAGGAAAAAGAAAGAGAATGAAATAACTGTGGACTTCCAAGCATTTTAAGGGTGAATGACATTAAATAAATCTCATATTAAAACGCTGGAAAATTCATCACATAAAATTTTGAAACTTAGTTAAATTTTGAAAGTGGGTACAGTGACAGAAGAAATTAATGCAAGCTTTTTCGCGTGCATGAATGCAGCATTCTCCAGAACTACTACGAAGAGCACTTGCCACAAAAGACTGGCAACACTCAGGAAAGCCTCATGAAGCGTAAATATTCTAATTCCATAGTGGAACTTACTTAATTCACAGCCTAGAACTCACTCATAAATTGCCTCTTTTTCAAGCATAAATCTAAAACCCTTCTCATGTTCTCTCACAGTGTTGCCAATCGTTAATTTTGGTATCTTTCTTACAATACTAGCTATCATATTTAGAGTGGTCAAAAATATTAATTATCCCATCCAACACTGAAATATATTATATTACATGCTCAAATAAAGGACATTTACCGTGATCGACTTTTCGTGGACCTTTCCATGTAACATGCTCAGTACTTCTTTCACCAAGCTAATTAAAATTAAGGAACAAATGTTGAGGTGCTACCAAAGGCACTAATTAATAAAGTATTTTGTCAACAGGACATAATTTTTTCACTATTATCATTCTGTGGATTAGGAAATTCTGATCTTAACAGAGATATAAATTTCTACATCACTCATCACTAAGTATAAATGAGTCCTTAGTCCGTCAGGAGTAAATATTGACCATGAAAACATAACTGAAGATACTATTTCCGAAAAGAAAAACAAATATGCTCACATTAGTATCGAATAATTTCGGAATTTTTTCTGGCTTCCCTTCCTTCTCATTAGATGGAGCTCTGTGACCAGTTGGTCATTGTGAGGATTCATTCACAAATGTAGAGGATGCAAACAACCACATTCAGAATAAACAAAAAAACCACAAACTTCATTCCCAATTAGATATTAATGAAAGATAAACTACTCATCAAACTAATTTCATAATATTCAGCGACCATATAACTGCTCGACTCTGCATATAAACATAAAAAAAGACTTAATATTGACTGACTTCAGTTTGATGGGAAATGCCATGAATGAAATGAATTACTAATAGACGAGTCGAGAATAGGCGGAGCTTCGGTAGTTGCATTTTTTACCACTAGGGTACTCCCTCCAGTTGGGGGATAAACCCGGTTGCTGTCCCATGTAATTGTGTGGGGAAATCCGTGTGACATTTGATTATTACTTGATGATACAAGTCCCTTGTTGCACGAAAATTATTTTGTATTAATTGGAATGGAGGAAGGAAAAATTATTGGAGTCTCTTGGACGAAGTCACTCGAAAGCTTGAAGCATTTTAACATAAGTTACGGCTTCAAGTTTGCAGGAAGTTGCGGTAGCGCGAGGCTTTCCTAGGAAGGAAATCAATATGTTTATTTCGTCCGACTACAAGGAGGTATGGACAGGAATAACTGAGGATGATACGGTTTTTGTGAAAGCGTATTGCTTTACCAGGCTAAGAAAGAATGAGCCCGCTCGATTACTCTAATTTGAAGGACCCAATAAAGATGAAAGCTTTGAGATTACATCCTTGAAATGTGCATGCAAAGCAGGGTAGGAAATAATACAAGTAATACAAATACAGGAATTAGTCATGCAATATTTTAAATGACGACGTATACATATGATGACATCATTTTCTGGTACATCGTGTTCTAATGATGTATGTACATCATCCCAGAGAAAATAATAGTTTCACCTACGAACTAAGTACCAATGCATGATGTAATAATTAGTTACTTGATTTATTACCGCTGCGACGATGTATTTACTTACATTTATTTTTATATGAACTTGATGCAATCACCATATACCACTAAATTATATACACCTCTACTTTAATTGATTACCTACCCCAAAATAAAAGTCCATAAATGACATCATAACAGTTTTTCTCGCTGAAAAGTGGTACCCAAGAACACAGTCGCAAAATTCGTGGAAGATATAGGTAATCGAGACGAGTCAAAACTTGAACCGAAACTGACAAATATAGAAAATGAAATATCCTCGAGTGGATGAAAACATTTTCCTATTGCAGTACTTGCACCTTGTTCTTGTGAACACAACGTCCGTATTTATATCTTATGCACTGTTGTGGCTGTGATCCTTACAGCTCACTGAACACAATGTTTTGCTTGATATGGTTACAATGTGAAGTACAAGCTCTGCAAATTTGTTCTCTCCCATTTTAGACTCGGTAAATGTGTGCATGCTTTTGGGCTCTTTTACCTCCTCCACCATTTAATTTTGACGGGGCTGAAGGATATACCAGTAGACGTGTCTTGTACATACATCCGTGGATAATAAATGGCATAAGCCCAGGGGAAAGAAAATTGAACCTGATGCAGTAATGAATGCTGAATTTGCCATGCCAAGCCTGAAAAGAAAAAGGGAGCCTCCAACATTCTAGTATTGCACTGATCCAAAACGATTCCTTCACCAGCACAGGTGCAAACATTGCAAATTGAACTTAAAGAGTCTAAAAAAATCTCTTAAAAATCAAAAACTTTCTTCCAGAAAAGACTTTTTGTAATCCCCAGGTAAAAAAATGTCGGGAGCACACACGCATAGAAGACAAATTTTTGATTTTCTTTCATCCCGTCATATTTTTACTGCCCACAGTTTAAACATACTTCCTTCCGCTGGAAATTTGTGGAATAATATACCTAATGTAATGAGATAAAACTTAGGACTGTAATTGACATTTAAGCACAAATGCGCCAACTATATTGCACTTAATTATCGAGCAGATGACCTATTACGGTGCCCCCGAAAGCGCGGTTGCGTGGTAGGCAACCCGCAACGCACTAACGCATTTTACGCGCTGCCTGCAAAAAAAACATTATTATCATCTGCACGTTTTTATTATCATCAGACTTCAAATATCATTCGAAAATAAAAAATATATATTTCGATCGTTAAAATTGGTGGTCCAGATGAATTCTCCGATAGTGATTCATAATCGCAATAATTTGATTTGCCGTGACCAGCGGTTAATAAAAGAACGAAAAACGCATGCATTGCTTCCCGATCCCGTGGTTTCCAATTTTTTTCTCTGAGAGTTGCTCATGAACAAGCGCCATTTCAGGGTTCGTCGGTTTGTCGCTCTTGCCAACATTTTCATGTTTCTGAGGCCGCTTAGGTACGTTCGTCGCAGCACCCGCGTGCCGGGCGTATCCTCCGCGCGGGCAAGGCTGACACCGCGGCCGCTTTGGTGTGTGGCGGCCTTTATGCCCCAAGCTTAAAGTCTATGCTCAAAACATTTATCTTCCTGGAATCGATGGAATCGGAATCGACTTTGGGCAATCGATTCCGATTCCGTGCCCGAGAATCGGTGGAATCGAGAATCGACATTTGGAATCGACTCATCCCTATTCTTAACCCATTGGCTTAAAGAGACGGCAATTCGCCGGTCGGCCGGTGTTGGTCGTAAATTAAAGAGCCGGTGATTCGCCAGGTCAATGCAGCGTTGTTGTTTAACTCGCATAAGTAATTAAAACTACACTAAACACTAAAATTCCGAGGTCAAATCTTTTTCATCTCATAGTGAAAAGATAGATCTTCATGTAAATTGCATTTTAATCCTATTTATTTGTTTATTTTTGCTAATTATGACCAAATTATTTATCCGCTGCCTCCTTCATAATCACTTCAACGCGTCTGTTTTCGCTGCCTTCCGTGGATGTGTTTACTGCTTGCTTTATGTGCACTCCTAAGCCATAATACATATATTTGATTTGATGTGATTTCTTTCTGCTGTCATTGCTTATCATAGATTTGTTTGATATCGTATTTATTTCATCTTATGATATAAAACGGGATATTAGAGACTACATACTTCTTCTTCGAGGCGTCCGATATACCTTAAGATATGGAATCATCTTGCTGTGAATAGTTATATGTGAGAAGAAATTACATTATCATCTTTGTTTACCATATGCCTCATTCAAAATTATCACAGTGTAAGACAGCAGTTCATTCTTGAGTATCAACGGTCCCTGTGTTTCGGACGTAGATGGTTGGTTCGGATCCGCTCAGCTATCACTGCCTACCGTGGAGTCGTCTATCGCTTGCATTGTAAGCACTCCTTAGCAAATGCTCGTCGATATGATTTCTTTCTGCAATCATTGCTTATTGTATATTTATTCACCATCGTATTCATTTCCTCTGATGATATGAAACGGGATATTAGAGACGAGAGTTTTTTTTACATACTTGTTTCTTGAGGCGTTTACCCAATGATATGGGATCATCTTGCTGTGAACAGCTAGATGTGAGAAGAAATTACTTTGTTATCATTTTTGTTTCCATTACATATCATTTATCACAGTGTAAGACAGCGGTTCATTCTAGAATATAAATTGCCCCTGTGAGACGGACATTGATGGTTGTTTCGACATCCACCGCCTTCTTCATAATCAATTCTATCCGTCTACTATCGCTGCCTATCGTGGAGTTGTTTGCCGCTCGCTTGCATTGTAAGAACTCTTTAGCAAATCTTCCTCAAAGTGATTTTTTTTCTGCTATCACTGCTTACCACAGATTTTTTTGCCATCGTACTCATTTCATTTGATGATATGAAACGGGATATTAGAGACATTTGATACTTCTTTTTCTAGGTGTCAGATGTACCCATTGATATGGGATCATCTTGCTTTGAACAGCTATATGTGAAATGAAATTACTTTGTTATCATTTTTGCTTTCCATCATGCCCCAATCAAAATTACTGCAATGTAAGCAGTTCCTTCTTGAATATCAACTGCTTATAAGCCCTGTGAATTGTATGCGGATGGTTCGTCATCGTGCGCGGGATAATTTCGTTTGTGATGGTGCTCCTGAAAATGGCTGGTAGGAAGGGAGAGTGCTACAAGAATAATGAAATCAAGAGCGCTCTTTTTGACAGTGATAATTTTAGCAGTAGTGCATATGAAGATTCTATCGATGAATTAGATGGCATGGACAGTGTTCACAGCGATACGAGTAGCGAAGATAGTAGTGAAGACGAGGTGGAATATCAACCACTCAAGAAACGGGAAAAAGTGGACTGCTGGAAGTGGTGTGACAGAAATGACAATGTAAAAAAGATTGATTTTTGTGGTGTACCAGGGATGAATGCAAGAGTGCTTCGAAATTTACCCAGTCATGCAAATGAACGCAACTTTTTTTGCGCTTTTGTGAAAGCTGATTTTTGGGAATTGATCTGCAAGGAGACTAAATGGTTTGCAGAATCATTTTTGAATACAACTACGAGTCGCAGAAGTAGTTTGACGGACGAATTGTTCTCAACAACTGCTGATGAGATTCAGGCCTATTTCCCGGTGTTTTGATGGCACAAGTAAAGAAAAATAAAATTCATAAGTACTGGAGTCCACGACCAGTGATTTCAGTCACTTCGGTAAAGTAATGCCATACAGATGTTTTCTTATGCTCTCCAAGATCATGCATTTTACCTTCCAATGATTACCTTCACTTTGCCATCCAATGGCAAAAGAGTACAATATGACTTTAGGGAGAGAACGTGGCGGAAAAAATTCTGGAGGAAGTCACTCTGCCCGAGAACAAGAGGCGAGGGCGTCCAACGTCAGGCCCGTCACTTTCAAGATTTCAAGCTGCTTACTGGGCCCACTTCCCAAATCGTATACCAGCAAATATAGTGAAAAAGAATCCATCCCGTGCTTGTGAAGTGTGTAAATCACAGGGAAAGAAGAGTAATAGCCAGTGGGAGTGTGAGCAGTGCCATATTTCCCTTCACATTCCTGAATGTTTCAAAGACTATCATACTAAAAAACTATAAATGTAAGAACTTTATCATAAAAAAATTATTATTTAGTATTTTTTATCAGTAATACTGGTACTTATATCTACCAGATAAACATTCCAAGCATCAAAATGGTAAAATAACGACAGAGGATGGTTGCATTCAACTGAAGTACTATTATGAGAACTTTTTTTTACAGATTCCGATATATAAATTCAACAAAAGATTTCTTCAAGAATACTCGATGGATAAACTTTGAATTAATGCATTATTGAAAATGAAATGTTTTCTTTAAAAAAAGTTAATAATCCTTGCGTAATATGATTTTGTTGCAAAAATATAACAATCCTTATAAACATTTACATTTTTGCATTTGTTACTCTATTTTATTAAACAATTGCCGATTTATAATTTTTTAAATATAAATATTTACACAATTATGAAATAAAAAGCATGTAAAAATTTCATCTTAATTAAACACTTATACTAGAAGATATAATCTTTTTTTTTAATCAGTAAAATTTTGATGAAATAAATCGTTACCCACGGTAAGGAGATCACTCAGAAAATACTAAGCCAATGGGTTAATTTAGTGGATTTAATAATACCTAACTATTAAAAATATGCCGTGGGCAAGGGCCTAGCCACGTTGAAACACCGGTTCCCATCAGAACACCGAAGTTAAGCAACGTTGGGCCCGGACGGTGGTTGGATGGGTGACCCTCCTCCATACCTCAACCAGGCATGGATGGAGAGATGATACTCCCTCCATACCTATACCGGCAGGCCTGAGAGGCCAGGCCAGGCCAAACCGGGCCGGTTGGAGGGAGGACATCCTCTATACCTGATACTGGGGTGGGGCAGGGGGAGGCCAATCCTCCATACCTCTACCGAGGTGCTCTTGTCCCCTGTCTGCAAGTGGCAGACAGGCATGGGGTTGGCACAATGGACCATGAAAGGTCTAAGTGCCCGGGCTCCTGACGAAGGCCCACCCAACAACAATCTAACAATCTAAAAATATGCCGTAAAATATTAGTAGTGATGGAAAAATCCCTGTATTGAATAACGTATTTGGATATTTATGAAATTGTTTACGACTATCTTCGTAATTCATACACATGATCAACCATACATTCATTAGGATGACTCTCAATTTTCTTGCTTGGGAGATGATGGTGCTGGAGGAAAGGGTTGAGCAAGTTAATCGGCGTGTGCAACGGAGGATCTTACGTGATGTCAACAACTATCATGTACATCATCAGTACAATGAAGATCTCTGCAAAACACAGAACATCGTTGAACGCTTCTATGGAGTTTTTAAAGGAATGTGGCGATGCCTGTCCGAACAACGAATTTTTATGTACGGCTTTTGTAGGAAGGATCATCAAGGCATGTGCGGTGATTCACAAAATGCGTATTCACCATCGCCTTCCAGATGAAGAAGTAATGGAAGATATTGCAGTGCACCAAAATATTGTTCAATAGAACCAGGTTAATTGTAATGAAGGCCCAAGAGCTATTCCTGTTCACGTGCAACAGCAACTAATGTTACGAATGTATCTTTATTTAGAGGATGGAGATTAAAATAAACATCTCAATCACAGCTTTTTTTATTTTGCTACCCGAGAAGTTTTTATTTACCTTGTTTTGCTCCTTTTTCAACATTAGGATGTATAACAGGTCACAATGTAAGACAATTTTGTAATCATTAATAATTTTAACAACTTTACCGGTGTACTCGTTATATGGCATCTCATTTGTTTGTTTTGGCGACTGTCTCATGATTCAGCTCAGAGTCACCTACAGCATGAAAAATCTCTGCACTGTGATGGGTCCAAAATTTTAGCCTCACCCGCAGGCGCCTCTCGTTTAATTGTTTGTTATCGACAAGCGGTGGTCATGTTTTGCATCGACGAATTGTCATTAGGGGGAGTTACAGAAATGCAATCTCGATAAGAGGATTCGATACAAGAGAGAACTATACTTAGCAACGTGCTATCGACAATAAGTTATCGAGCTACAGAAAACCCCTACTGGTGTTTTAAACTAACTTTTTCAATAAGGAGCATCACAGTATTGCACCATTTCTTGCAATAAATGTAAAATTGCTGTGGATCACAATGCACGGCAATGAGGAACTCAACCAATATAACCCATAACACAGCTCGCTTGTTGTTGCCACATGACCGTGTGACGTAATCGCTCGACTCGTCCACTATGACTGTCTGGCATATCTGGGTTAAAGTCCCTCCTTGTCAAATGAGTTTCTTTGAAAATTTTTTTCTTATTAGGGCAAGGAATAAATACTTAGATTCATTTAAATTAGTATGAGGCACTCATGATGCCAGCATCAAATTAGTTGCACCACCATTTAACAATAAGCACAGAAAATGCAGGGACAAATGGTCACTAAATGCATAACAATATTCAACGATGGTATTATGAATTAATAAAACCCTGATCAAAATTATTCCTTCAGTAACCATGGCAAAAAACTTTGATGAACCAATAAACATTCTAATCCTACCTCACAATTATTTCCTGAATAAATATCTCAGCATGAATTAAATGATACAATTGTACTGTTACAGCAAAAACAGATGGATAAGTAAGAGTGACATTAGGCAATGTTTTACAGTTCACACATCTTATCATTTCCTTTAAAGATACCTGTGATGAAGTCGTGAATTTCCGTCCACAGTAGTTACAGCAGAAAGGCTTTTCACCTGTATGAATTCGCAAATGCTCTTGAAGATTACCATTCTGCGAGAAGTCCTTACCACAGAACTGGCAATGATATGGTTTCTCACCTAGAAAGAGCAGAAAACAACATCGAATAGGTTATAATTTTATTATGACATTAGAAAAGCATTTCACATTAAAAATATGGCACTCAAAATTGGTTAACTACGTCAAATCTAGGTCTACAGAGTAGTGATGGGCAGTTTCGTTCCTTTTCAATTGTTGCACCTAAGAATTCGGGCATTAGGGTTCATCATTACTTTACCACAATTAATAACATTATTGTAAGCAATTGCATCAATATTCTACTTCACGGTTTACAGCAGCGCCACATATGGCCAGAGAGGCCAGTAGCTTTCATTTATGCCCCCTTTATGGTATGCCCCCTTGGGTTCATGACAATTCAATGATATGATTCAATGTGATTAGTGCCATTTGCTAGGGGTGTGCGGGTAGCACTTTTTCATTTCGGGTCGGGTTCGGCTTCGGGTAGTGAAACATCTGCGGGCATCGGGTAATATCCGGGTTCAACAACAATAGCCAACATTTAAGTAGGGTATTCGGAGGCCGTGCTTTGTGAGGCTACTGTGGTAGCTTAAATTTATACACATGTAATATAATAAGCTTATATACATATATATAATTATTGGGGCTACAGAAGTAGCTTTGTGACAGTCAGAATACGGGTGGGAGCCTATGTAAACTACCGGAGCTTTCTGCTAGCTCTTTCTTCCATGATAGAGAATACCAATGGGAGCAAGTAGCTTATTGAAGCATCTTTTGCCAGAAAGCTCTGTAGCTTCGAGTTAGAGAATAGACCCCCTGGTACTTGCCACAAATTTCACCTAGTCCAACCATGTTTCAAATCTAATTATGTACCTCTTGTCAAAATACGCATTCAATCTAAATGAGAAGATAAATGATCGTAAAACCTTTAAAAATGTTAAATAGAACCTTATGGTAGCCAAATTTCAATAGTATCTATTTCAAATTTTACTAAATTTACTAAAATACCGAAAGCATTTCCTGGAAATCCCAGGCCAATGATAACAGTTTAGGTATTTCTTGCTACTTCTCTCCAAATTTTTCATTTCTTCACTACTTTATTGACCATAGCATATGGATTGTTTCAGCATTTAGCCCAAACTGATATATTTATTCTGTAAGCTAACGTTTATTTATAATAATTTGCCTTTCGATGTATGACTTATTAACATACATTATTCTATCCTTGTCTTCAAAGTACCTGGTCAGTCTGTTGAGTCCTCTCTTTCCTTTGATTATTTTTGTTCATGTTGCATTCCCTTATTCAATTGATTCCCTACGTTCCTATGAATCCTTTCCTTATTTGATTCCTTTCGGTCCTTCGAATCTTTTCGGTCCTTTGTTCAAATGAATCCTTTCCTTTATTTGATTCCTTTCAGTCCTTTGAATCCTTTTGGTCCTTTGGAACGAGAATATTTCCACAACCGGATTCGTTCCTTCTCGTTCCATCAGTGGATTTGTTCCAAAGGAACGAATCGTTCCGAAATGGCCCATCACTACTACAGAGGCAATGAATAATTTCTGATTCAGGGGTCCAAAAATATGAAAGAGTGAATTTCAGATGAATCAGCAATTCCAAATTTTCTCATCAATATAAAAACATTTCCACACCCTGGGGTCTAGAAAAGCTGTAGAACTTATGGCCACTGAAATTAATACATACTTGGGTGCACAAATAAAATAAATGAATGGGTAAGTTTTAATATAATATGCCCACTACACAGTTCAGTACAGTTAAAATATTCAAACGTTATTAAAATAAAATGGCACATTTCCACAAAACATTTTGTACTCACTATGCGTTTTGCTTTACTGAGCTATCATCAGGTGCCTGTCTTTTGGTGACATATGGTCACAGTCATCTGATGATAGCTAAGTAAGCTGACACACTTGTTTTTTCGTGGAAAAGTGACCTTTCATCTTAATAACATTGGAAGCTTTCCACTACATTTTGCCTGAGAATCAATTTCATTAAAGCATTCAAATAATTTATTCCAACACAAAAACTAATGAGGCATGAAAGTTTTCCTGTTTTTAAAAAATTATTTAACTGGGACATAGTTCCCACAACAAAACACTAAGTTTACCATCGTATGCTTGATAATGGTGCATTAATAATTACCTGTGTGCCATCTATAGTGAAGTGTTAAACTTGTTTTATGAGCAAATTGCTGTCCACAGAGCTCACAAAAGTATCTCTTTTCTCCGGTGTGAGTGGGCTGGTGGTTCAATAAATTGGCCTTGGTCTTGAAACTTGCCCCACATGCCTTGCATACATATGGCCTGCAACACATGGCAAAACAGATAATAAACTAAGCTTACGACAATCAGATACACAAAAACAAATTAGTATATGAACTACATTAAAATAATGATGTCATCTAAACTAGCAGTTCCAGACTTATTGTTCTAGCACCTAAAACATTAAGATGCATTATTAGTCACATAACACAAAGTAGCTTTTAAAAATCAACTTCATGTCCCAAGAACCCCAAATTCAGACAAATACTGTTTCAAGGTAAATATAACATTCATTTGAATAAGAAAATACTTGGTAACTGACAAAAATCATTTTAAGAAATAACTAAGGCTGTTTTACAGAACATCCAAAGCAAGAAGAGGACCATCAAAACTATAAAGAGTTAATTTTTTATAGATGACATTTGGGTTACATATGGCTGATTTACCTTTGCTCAGAATGAACCAGTTGATGTCTCTGCAGAAGCTGTTTGTGCTTGAAAGCCTTGCCACACTTGTTGCACACGAACCGTCGTCCATTGTTGTGCTCTGCTTCTTTGTGGTACACAACAGAACTAGGATGGTTGAATAGCTTTCCACAGAACTCACATGGATATCCTTTTCCGTCAACTTTTTGGGTCTAAAAAAAGAAGATGGTCTTCTATGAAACTCCTACATAAAGACTCATGAAGGCTCATATGCAAACTTTCAGCGAATAAAAATTTAAATTCAGTAAAATCTTTCATGGACAAAGCATGAACATACTGCACCATTAAAAATAATTAAACAACAGCAAAATATTAAATTTTACCCCAAAACTACCACAAAAAGTTATGGCACTGTGTCAACGTAAAAAACATGACACAATATTGTAGACCAGCATAGCAGACCAGACAGGCCTCTGGTGTGTAGTGTGGGTGATTCATTAAACGTTCGTGAGATGGAATCATCCAAAATAATTTCCTGAACCATTATTTTCAGTTGAAATGATTGACCTATCACTAAAATTAAGTACTTAATGTCGGTTCCAAAATCTTGTACACTCAAGTTTAAACCTAAATAACTCTTGAGACCCTTCATATTCCCCTGATTTTCACAATATGTACATATTAATTTAGATAATTTTGTTGTCAACTACATACATGTGTAGAATAATTTTAAAAAACATATTTTGGACCTGTTTCTTACGTCAGAATAAAAAAAGAGCCCATATTTTTAGTGCTACGGTGCCATCCATCACTTTGATGTCTAATCACTGCCAAGCAAAGCATTTGGCAAAAACAAAATTTTCATACAAGGTGGCTTATATCTTTATTATTAAGTCTGTGAAGTTTCAAGGTTTTAACTATTGTATTTCACATTATTTTGCAATATCGCGTTTCGCAAATTTCACAGATCTCTACTTATTGGTATGCTATTCAATTTATAAACCTACTTTATCTCAGCAACTATGCATCATGTCACCACGAGACTAACTATGTATTATCTTCATCTTTCAATGTCCAGAATTAATTATATATTATCATTTTAATAAAGTTAGCACCTTATTTTATGTTGAATTCTGTGTTTTCTGCAGAGCAGGACACACTACTGTCACACTGCGTGGCATTGCCATTACATGGTTGTCTTTAAAATGATGCTTACACGTCAAAATCACGGTATCCCAAGGAGGTCAGAACCTCCTAGAGTCGACCAGATTAACTATTGTGTGGAGATACAAAGTGTATGGTTTTCAAAATGAGTCATTAACATGCTCTGGTGAGGGCTGCCTTAGTGGCCTATGTCCTACTGAGCCTCTGTCTATGATTCACAAGATACCCGTGGTGACACAATTGCACACAATGGCTATGCACTATTAAATAATTTCTCATTCCACTAGTCCGGATGTTAAGGTCAAGGTTAGTGAAGGCAAAATGGCTCCTAGAGTACCATTCTCTGAACAGGAGGTTCGAATGATTGTGAGTGCAATATGTTTTTTTCGAGTTGAAGGTGAAAAGCTCGGTGACTGTCGCTACCATGTGTACCAGAAAGTCTCAGAGTGCCTCGGATTAAGCCTAGGATCGGTTTTAAAAATTGGTTCTCAAAGAAGTGGTGATTTTAACCATTTGGTTGGGGGTGACAAGATATCTCGTCATGCAGAAATTGCTTTCAATTTGGGTGTGACGAGATATCTCGCTGGAAATTTCTTACGTATCTTCCTTTGTCTTTCAAGTACGCTCTTAGGCCAGCAGATGGCACCTTCAGTGAATGTTCTGTGAGCAAGACGCATTTCCGTCAACGCTCGAACGTGTATGCAGGGGTTGCATAACCTTATCCTACAGTAAAACCCCTAAATTACACTTTTCTGGGGACCCTAAAAAAAAAGTCCAAATTGTGGGAAAATGCAAATTGTGGGAAAAGTAGAATTTTCAATTCTACAGCCATGTTCCTTCACTGGAGTAAGGGTAAAAATAAGAAATAGACTGATTAACTGAAAAAGAGCAGTGTCATAATTTATTCTTTGTACTAGCTCTTCTCATTAATTTATATACGATGAAAAAAAAATTAAACATCTTAGATGAATAGAAATGTGAAAATTATTTTTCTCCTTCATTATTGATGCATAAAATAAGGGATTACTATACATATCGCACAAAATCAATGGAAATTGTCAATGTCAACACTTCTGCTTTTGCCACACACAGCCTTGTATACAAGGTTGTGCCTATTTTTGAATCTACCCAACCAACCATTGACTGCTGTGAAATTTTCAATTCCCAATCTTGTGGTGATGTGCAGAGCTTTTTCTCGTATGATGACACCATTTATAGGGATATTTGAAGACCTAGCACTCAAAAACCACACTTTAAGTAACCCTTCCATTTCTTCATACTTAGAGTTCTTAACATATTTCCTCTTTTTAGACAATTACCACACTGGTTGGCTTGTTTCAGAATCCCATTGCGATTTCTCACAGTATTATTTAGTGTAGAGATAGGCAATCGTAGCAGTTTCACTAGATTGACGCGAGTTCCATCGTGAGAATCGACTTGTTCTAAAATGTCCATTTTCTCCTTGAGTGAAAATGTCCATTTTCTCCTTGAGTGAAAATGTCCTTTTTCCTCCTCGCTTTTCCATTGCCAAGCAGGATAAAATTACGTCCCAGTTTAGTTGAGGATGACACATGAGAATCAGATCAGCCATGATGTTCGACTAGTCCAAACAATTGTTCACCTAAAAAATTCGCAAAAAAAATAAAATCTATGATTGTCTAATTAAGTTACAATAAAGCAAGTTTCTATTAGTTTAATTCATTAGTAGCCTATCATAGTTAAAACTCAGGAATTTACCCCTATGAAAAAATTGTATAAAACCAGTATAAAATTGTATAAAAATTTGTATACATTCCGTATAAAATTTTATACAGGTTGTATACAGTCTGTATACCGGTTGTATACAAGTTACATACAAAAATGAGAATATAAGTATACATTTTATATAAATTTTATACAGGATGTATAAGACTTGTATACAGGCTGTATAAGAGTTGTATACAATTTGTATACAAGCTGTATAAAAATTTTTACGGAATGCATACAAAATTTTTATACAATTTTATATGGGTTATATACAATTTTTTCATATGGGAATGTGCTATTGCGCAATGGCATGATATAATATGTCGTATAATACTACCTCGTGTCTACCTAACTATATGGTACTTGTATCACATGATTACCAAACCTAAGACTCAACGCACCTATTCTCGCACCCATTACTGAAGTATCGGTGTTTAGAAAGACGTGTATATGTGGACACTTCCGTGGATAAATGTGACTTCAAGAACTATAATCATTAAATGATAATTCCATGATAGTTTGAGGAAATACCATAAAATATTGATAAAAGTTATTTGCCATTAATTAATGTCAGATAACTGTTATCCTATGTTGCCACATTGTATGAATATTAATGCAATATTACTGTGTAAATCTGTAAAGAAACTGTATACAAGTTTTATACAGGCTGTATACAAGTTTTATACAGGCTGTATACAAGATTGTATACAGCCTGTACAGAGATTTTGTACCGTGTGACATTTGCATACATAGATTTTGAATATCCCCATAACGGCATCAACTAGCCAAAGAGGAAGGCACACTTCTACCACGGACACAGTTCGCAGACTTTCGGAAGAAAGCTATGAAAGTGATAGCAGTGGAGATATCGACGAGATTTATGTGCACACCGACGTGAGTTCCTCTGAATCAGAAGGAAGTGAGGAATGAGAAAAAGTGGAAGAGGAGTGTACATCATCAGATCCTCGTATCATGGAGCTCGCATGAAACAGAGCGAAATAAATTTGATTTTGAAGGTACTAGTGGCATAGTGATGCAGTTGGAGAATAAGGTGGATATTTTAGAAATATTCAAGAACTTTGTGAATGATGAATTGTGTAGCCTTATATCTCAGCAGACGAACATTTATGCAAAGCAGTTTCTGGACAGTAATCCTAATCTGAAACCGTGTTCAAGGGTTCTTGAGTGGAGTGAATCAAGTCTGGGGGAAATAAAAACATTGATAGGTGTTTTTATTTTGATGGGGATTTAACGAAAGCCCAACTACCATAGTTATTTTTCGAAACTGGAAACCATCTCCACTCCTTACTTTCGAAAAGTTTTAACGGAAAGAAGATTTCATCTGCTCTTAAAATTTCTTCATTTTGTGGACAATTACAAATTTATCGAAACCTGCCCCTGCAAAAAACTTTTCAAAATCCTGCCTGTATTGGAGCATTTGAAAAGGAAATTCTCCACTCTCTACGCCCCTGAAACAGCAACAGTGATGGATGAATCTCTACTTCCGTGGAAAGGCCACCCATCATGGAAGCAGTTCATTCCTTCCAAACGCAGCAGGTTTGGGATAAAATCTTGTGTTTTGTACAAGTTCGTTACAGGTTAAGTGTGGAAAATTTAAAATTTACACTGGTAAGGACATTATGTTTAGTGAAACATACAAGAATGAACCAATCACAAGCAGAATTGTGTTAGATTTAGAGGATGAACTGCTTGATAAGGGCTACACACTATACCTTGATAACTGGTATACTAGCCCTGCACTGGTTGACAAACATTGTGCGTAAAAAACGGACATTGTAGGGACTATACGTCAAAATAGGAAGGAGTTTCCCCAAAATGTGAAAGCAAAAAAATTGAAGAGGGGGGAAATAGTGGCAGCATTTCGGGGAAAACAGAGGGTGCTGAAGTGGAAGGACAGGAGGGATGTAGCTTTAGTAATCACATTTCATGGGACTGAAATGAGCCAAGTGAAGGGGAAAAGGGGCAATGTTAAGAATCTAGCTGTAGTTCGAGACTATAATAAAAATATGGGGGGTGTGGACAGGAGTGACGCTATGATGAACATATATAAGCCTGCAAGGAGCCGTCATTCCAAATATTACACGAAAATATTTCGACACCTGATTGATATGTGCTGCATCAACTCATTTGTAATTTACAAAAAGAATGGTGGAAAATTGGTGAGGAAAAATTTTCCTATCACTCTGGCAGAAAATTTAATCTCCAAGTATGGGCAACCGCACGTAGGAAAAATAGTTCCTTCCCACACTCCTTCCCCTGCTGGGATGACTGAGAGGCACTTTGTTAATTCCACCCATACAGAAAAAAGCCTTCCCCAAAAAGAGAGTGTGCTTCAAAGCAGGGCAGACGAAGGAAACAAGATTTTGCTGACCAGATTGTGAGGTGGCTTTGTGTCCAACTACATGCTTTAAAAATTATCACACAAAAGCTTAGTTCTAGAAAAAAAAGTTTTTTTTATAATAATGAGGATATTTATTGAAAATGTAGTTTAAAATTGACTTATAACAACACACAATTATAATAAATGTATTCCCATAACTGTGACTTAAAAATTTTATTGAAATTAAAAATAAAAATTTTCCCTGAATAAAATGCACTTTTTAAAGAAATCGTTCACCAATCAAGTGGTTAAAGAGAATAGGAGTACATAATACACCCCCTCCCAAGAAGCAACTTATTCCTCAGGGACATCTGAAATTTCACGTCGATCATTTCACTGTTGGAGTAATTCGCCAAACCATTCACAATTTTTACTTGAGGGTGGCTTTTCCAATAGTGGATACATTGCGCCAGAAACTAGAAGAGTTGATGGCAGACTTTCCAAGCACGAGCACCACTACGCTGTGCAGAGTAATGCATAGAATGGGATTTAAATTCAGGAAACTGAACAAGAAACCCATTCTCATGGAGTCGGTGAGTGTAGCGTCCACTCTGCATAAATTTTTGAGAAATACCGTATTTGTCCGAATATAGCCCCCGTGCGAATATAAGCCCCCCCCCCCATAACTTTCAAGCCTCACTTTTGGAAAAAATTAACATATACTAAAAACATATTCCTTTGCTAGTAAAATACACTTTTTAGGTCAAAAATAGAATAAGTACAACCTGAATTAGGTACTAAGTAGTTTAACTTGATTTTTTTTAAATATCTAGGCAAGAGAATGAAATACTTAACCAACTTAAACTTTTACAATCTTTTAATGATTCTGAACTTTCATTCCACACTTCTGGCGTCTATTATTTTCTGAGAAACACATTAGCATCTTCCTTCGAAATACAAAAACAGACAAATAAATATGTATAACAAAATGCACATTTTTCTATCTTCTATTTTATGTCTCTGATTCATCATCTTCTTATTCGCTATCATCTGACGCATCATTTTCTTCTTGACCACAAGGAGACCAGTCTTGATCATCCTCATCATCAGAGTCCATCCAAACAATATCATCCTCTGTTCCATCAAGTTCATTAGATATACAACATTTTTAAAACTCTTAATCACAATTTTACCAGGATTGCTATTCCAGCAGTTTAGCAGCCATTGAGTGATGAGGGCAGGAGAAGGTTTCTTTATTTTTCCTGATGGAGTATATTCCTTTTCCTCTTGCAGCATCCACTCAGCCTAAGTTGCCTTCAACCTGTCCTTAAAGGGTTTGTTTATCGACACATCGAGTGGTTGAAGCAGGCTTGTCATTCCTCCAGGGATTACAACCATGTCTGAATTTCCTACCCTGATATCCTTTTTACATCCTCAGTAAGATGTCCCTTAAAGAAATCTAGCACAAGCATAGATGGCATGTTGAGGAGAGCTCCTGGTCTTCTCTGCCAGACAACCTTCACCCAGTCTCTCAGTAACTCTTCGGTCATCCACCCTTTCTCTTAAACTCGTACATAAATCCCAGGAGGAAACTTATCTTTTGGCTGAGTCTTTCTCTTAAATATCACATAAGGTGGTAGCTTCCTTCCGTCAGCTGTGATGCCCAGCATGCACGTAATTCTTGCCTTTTCATTTCCCGTTGTTTTAATAGATACTGATTTGGAACCCCTCTCTTCCAGAGTAGTAGAACTGGTCATGTAAAAATAGATTGGTGTCTGGTCAGCGTTACCCATTTGCCCCAATAAGTATCGTTGCCTCTGTCGTAGGTGAATGATGAAACGCTGGTAACTTAGAATCTTCTCTTCGTAGAATTGTGGTAGACACTGGACAACTGTTGTTCGTCTTTGCAAGGAAAACCCATTTCTCTTCATCATCCTCCGTAACCACCCAGAACATGCTTGGAAATCTGCCCTCGGTATCGTCATTTCACTCGCAATCTTTCTTGCTTCTGTACAGATCATACGGCGTGTCACAGCGAAACCATTACTTCTATTTTCCCGTACATATCTGACAACGTGCTCTTCCAATTCTGTGTCTACCGGTAGTTGGACCACGAAATGCACAAGTTTTGAGAAGTCGAGGAAGCTGTGTTCGCCAAAGTCTGACACTTTTTCTGTCCACACCGTATTTTTCAGCCGCAGAATGGTTTCCATTGTCTCCGGCATATTTTGCTACAGCAATTTTAAAATTTGCATCGTGGCTCCTACGCTGGTGGGTCTTTAATTTCCATATCGAGACCCCCTTCTCTCTACTGGATTCATATTAATTACTTATATGGAGCAGACAACGATTTCGAAGTAAACGCAGTAAACCCCTTGGAAACAGAAGCTTAAGGGTACCCGATCCTAATTTTGTTGCCTCAAGTACGTCAGCAATCAACAAAAATGTGAAAAAATTCTCTTTGTTGGTTTGTACATAAGAGTCTGGTTTCCATTGTTTTCTATGATGTGGGCATTCAACAAATGTTTTACATTTTCCGTGATATTTTCATTGGGACGATGATGATGCATCTCACGCTAGTCTTGGCACCCATGTTATTCGTTCAGTGGTGTGTGGTGTGACCTGCAAGGTCTTCATTATTTCTTCAAGGTCATCATCATGTATTTTATCCGTATTTAACATTAATCACGTTTCCTGGGTCGCCAGTTGATATGCGCTATGTGCGTCAGCCGCCATCTTTACCGCCTGGGGGGGGGGGGGGGGCATATATTCGCCACTGCCTGCTGCTCTGGAAGACTGAACCCATGTCTTCAATATTTCTTCAAGTTCATCATCCTTGGAGTATTTAATGTATTTACGCCTTTTACCAATAGGGCCGCATTCCTTCGCACTTTTCTCTATACATTTACAGGTTTTTACAATTGTGTTCCACGTTAAACTTGGTATATCAAGTTTTTCGGCCAGGGACACGCGAGTGCCCGTATTAGAGTCAATCTGTTCGCAAAATGTTGACTTTTTCTTCGAATGATAACGATTATCTCGCACGCTTGTTTGCCATTTTAAAATAAGTTTCCTCACGACTGCCGTAAGTAATTGCACATTAAATAAAATATAAGGTGAAGCACCTAAAAACGCAAGATGACTGGCATTAGTGCGCGATTTCCGAGAAATATGAAAATGATCGCTGCGAAGTATGAGTAAAAGAGTTAACATAAATTTTAACCTTTTCGCCACAATTAAGCGGTAGTTCGCCAAATAACATCTAAATAAATATATTTATGGCATCCGCTACATTTTACATGTACTGTTTAAAAAGCTAGTACGGCTCCTTAGTACCATTCTACGTTCCATTCGATAACAATTCCGATCGCAAGCATTACAATAATCGGCATAAATACTTTTCAGCAATGCTATCGAAGTAATGTGCTACCATCAAACGAATTATTATGTTTTTTTAGAAAACCAAATAAATTAGCATTCATACATCATGTTTAAGCATGTATTTTATCCGTATTTAACATTAATCACGCTCGCGGGGACGCTAATTGAAGTGCGCTAGCCGCCATGTTTCTTGCCTTCAAATGTCGTAAATGGCGGGATTTGAAAGAGTAAATACCGGGAAGGGAATACATTGAAAGGATACATATTTTTTTGGGACCGGAAGAAAATGTTGTAAATTGCGGGAAAACGTAAATTCCGGGAACGTAAAAGCGTGGTTTCACTGTACGTACTATTTCCCAAAACCTTATCATTTTTTGGATGCATATAAATAATGAAACTTTGTAGTGCCCGAAAATAGCCCCCCCCCACTTTTTTTTGCCGATATTTTGTCAAAAAAGGGGGGCTTATATTCGGACAATTACGGGATTAGCCGCCTTCGGAATGACAGTTACAAGATATTTTACACCAACGACACTTGGTGCAGCCAGAACCATTCAGTTAATTACACGTGGCAAGAAAATATTGCTTCCGCAGTGCCCAGGAGAGCAGCTACCATCTTTACCACAGACACATTCAAGAAATAACAGGTTGGCAGGGTGGATTTAAGACACCATTAGGCACTGGAAAACGCACCATAATTTTACATATCGGAAGTGAGGATGGCATTTTGGAAGGTGCTCAACTGTGTTTTTTCGGCCATATGGGTAGCTCAGACTACCATAATGAAATGAATGCTAAGCACTATGAGGAATGGTTCCACAGAGTTTTAAACTTTCTCCCTCGGAAGTCTGCAATTGTTATCGATCAAGTGCCGTACCATATAATGCTGGACCATGAGACCAAGAATCCGTCAATGGGTTGGAAAAAGGCAGATATCATAGTGGCTTACAAAAATAAGCATTGAAGTTCCCATGGAAGTGCCGAGTTTCGAAAGCATCACTCATAAATTATGCGACGCCATTCTTCGGAAATCCACAAAAAATATTGGACATCCTCTACAGAGAACTTCGTCCAGATGTGGAATTCATTTGGATACCTGTTGCACATTGCAAACTAAACGCAATGGAATTGGTCTGGGCCTTTGTGAAAAAATAGCGGAAGTCAACATTGCCAATGCAGCACAGAAGGGCAATAGCGTAAAAGTTGCCTGTGACCTTTGCAAAGAAGCTTTAGATTCAGTTTCTCCGGAATTTGGAAGAAATGCATTGTACTCACTCGCAAAATATAAGAGCATTACTGGGAGAAAGATTATTTATCGAATGAAATAATAAAAAGCCTACCTGTTGTTGTAAATATGTACCACAATTATGCGGATTTAGATTCATCATTTGAAGATTCTGAGGATGAAAGATCAGATTTGGACTAACCAGGACATCAGCAAAATATGGAAATGTGCCATTATGTTATGACTGTGTAAATCTTACGTGTAAATAACTGTAAATAGTGTTAATTGTCAATGGTTACTGAAAATAGTGTATATATTTTTAAAACTGTAACCATTTATAAAACTGCCGATGGAGATCCGAAGCCCTATGAGAAAAGTTGATGGGAAATGGAGCAAATTAGGGGTGGATGGCTCCCTCTGAGCACAAGGCATGCTGGGGAGACAGCAATGCTGCAGAGCTTGTCAGCGGAGAGTCCGACTCTGGGCCCATGCATTTTTTCAGAAAACATAAAATAAGGAGCTCACTTCAGCAAAATTATAATATCTGATTCATTCTGGAAATTAAAAGAGGAAGATGACAGTTTAAGCCTCTTGACACCATGATGCTTAGTTGCAGAGAAAAAGTAGGTTTATAAATTGAATAGCATACCAATAAGTAGAGATCTGTGAAATTCGCGAAACGCGATTTTGCAAAATAATGTGAAATACCATATAAGCTCGTGCAAGAGGTGCACCTTTTTTCCCAGAAATCGCTGCCGAAAATGAGAGTGCGCCTCTTAAATGAATTTTATATCGGCCAGCCTTCGAGCCTCGGTCACGAAATGAGCGGCAGAGCAGTATCACGGCAGGGCGGTAGTGGCCATGAAACGAGCAGTGATTCGACCTAAGATAAGTTTAGAATCAGAAATAGCATTACATACTGTCATTGACAAAACATTCTCAGCCGACATTTTGCCACAGATTGAGTAGAACGGCAGAGTGGCACCAGAAAAATTTAATACCTGGGATTGGCGGCGAGCGGCAGTACGCTGCTCTCGTCTATCATGACTGGGTTTCAAGCGTTTTCCATGTCAAACATTAGGAACATAAAACTCAGCGTTGCCGCTGTCGCTCGCCTAACGCCGCTCGTATCGTGGCTGAGGCAAGTCCCGGGAGAGCTGAGTGACCTTAGTGCTTAGCGTGAGTCATCAAGGGGAGGGTATCTTTCGCTCGCTTGTTTACAGGGGACAAAGTTGCCTAATAACTTTAAAAACTTGTTGTATGACAAGGCGAGGATGTGGGGTGCCATTGGGGGACAGCGATTGGCCTCGCGATAAGTGCAAGCACCAAAATTTTCCACACCCCTAACTTTCTCATTTTCTGTCCCCGGACAACTTTGAGTGACTCAACTGTATGCACCTACCCTAAGCACAACATAGAATTCTGTGAATATTAACATTAGGGCATACGCCAACATAGGTCAGTGTTGTTCCAAAATGAACAAGGGCAAAAAGTTGTGGTCTTTCACGGCAGCTGAAAAACTTCAAGTGCTTTAAGTCATCAAAGACGCTGAGGAAGTAGGAAACCGTGCTGCCGGAAGAAAGCATGATGTACCGGAATCGTGCATTAGAAGATGGAGGAAGGATAAGGTTGCACTATTCCATACCAATAGGGACAGAAGGTCTTTTCAGGGAAAATCTACGAGCTGTGACAGGACATGCGCACGCGTGCCGCCATACTGCGATGCCCGTATCACTAATAAGTCAGCCGTTTTTATGTAAATCATCCAATTTTTTTATTTTGTCATTCATTGAAGATTTTTGCTGGACCATATTGAAAAAATAAATGCTTTAAATTCCATAGACAGTTATGATTTCTTTAAAAGTTTGATTTTTTCAGCTTTTGATGTCGTATCTACGCCTTATCGTTCGTTTTTTACGCAGCTGACGCTTGGGTATATAGCATTTAACGTGTTTGCATTTCCACTCGTCATCGTTTACAGCAAATATAATTTGTAAAAGTTTACCACATTTTAAAAGGCGACTTACAGCTACAACTATGACTTGTGCATTAGGAAAACGGTGGGGGAATTCGGATTTAAAAATCTGAGCTCGGTGCGACTGTCCGCACTTACCAACTAAACACGAATTGTAGCGAGGTCGGATTTGATTTGTTATAATGAATATCAATTACTCCACTCATTCCAAAGGACAATAAACAATGCAAGCATTGTAGGGCTAAGGCTACAAGTGAATACTTTTTTCTTCAACTTCGACGCATAAAAAGAAGGGAAGAAGCTCTTACACGTGTTTATACGGGAATGTGAAATCGGTAAATAAAACGAAATTGCGCCTTTCTTGCCAATTTTACATGAATTAGCAAAAAAATCAAAATGTTGTGCGTCAAAATCGATTAAAGCCTAGGCCTTCATTGTTTAACGCTTTAATGAAGTTCATTCGCGCTATCTCATTATGATCCAAAGGCCGATATCTTGATTTTTCGCGCACATATCGCGTTCGCATAATACAGTAAAACCTCTTTATATCGAAATGGAAGGGACCAACATTTATGACATTTTGATAAGTGGAGGTTCACTATTAAGAGGTTTTAGCGGGATGAACATAATTTCTTCCTAATGGCCCTTTAAATTAATGAAATTGCTGCTGTATTTTAAATCACTATATTTGTACATTTTTAAATATACATACTTCTAATTTTCCATAGTTTTTTTGAGAGTAGTAACAAAAAAGGAACAGAATACTTTAAATAGTTTTTGCTGAAAAAAAATTAGTGATATGTGTTTGTTTCATTTTTTTTTAATTCTTTTGAAATTATAATTTCTATCTTATTTAATAAAGTCATGTTCTCACTGTTGCAGTCCTCCATATTAAAAAAAAATCTTTCCAAGACAACCAAAGCTTCCTGCACCTCTTTTCTGGTTGGAGCAGAAACTAATTCCTCATCATCATCTTCTTCTTCCGCATAATTGGTTGCTGGTGACACCTCTCCAACTTCTGCCTCCACCTCTCCCACCGTTTCCCCCACATTTGGTGCACATGTAAGCAGAGCATCATCAGCATTCACAAAGTCATTAAACGGCAATTGAACATTCATCATTTTATTTATTTCATGCCATTCTGCTGGCTCATCCTCAAGTTCACTGTCTTCCTCACTACTACCCCCCATAAATCCTGCCTTGGTGAAACATTTCTCGATCACCTCCGACTGCAAACAATTCCATGAAAGGCATAGCCTGTGCATTGCTTGAAGTATATTCCACGAACACTTCTTTATGTCATTTTTATCATCGACTGTCCTCAACATGTATGTCACCAGTTGCTGTCTATAATTTCTTTTCACAATGGAAATTATTCCTTGATCCAGGGGTTGCAATCTGCTGGTGGTGTTTGGTGGAAAATACACTATTTTTATGTTTCGTAAGCCAATCCCCTCAGTTTTATGTGCCGTACACTGGTCAATGAGGAGCACTATTTTCCGGTTGTTCACCCCCATCTTCGACTCTAACATGCTCAACCACTCACAGAATAAAGATGATGTCATCCATGAGTTTTTGGACTTCCTGTATGAGCAAGGAAGTTTTTGAATATTTTTAAAGTATCTAGGCTTTTTATATTTGCCAATGATAAGTGGCTCCAATTTCTCAGAGCCATTAGAATTAGCACAGAATAGCACTGTGAATCTTTCTTTGCTTTTTTTCCTCCATGGCAAGGTTGGCCTCTAACTGAAAGAGTTCTGTCAGGAAGCAAGTTATAAAAAAAACCTGCCTCATCAGCATTGAAAATGTCACATTGTTTATACCCCACTAAAATTGTTTGCAGAGTTTTTTTCCAATCTTCTACCACTGTGTCACTTACAGACGCTTCTTCCCCACACATTTTCAAAGTTTTTAGATTCCACCGGACTTTAAATTTCTGCAACCATCCATTTGATACCTGAAAATGTTCTATTCCCATTTTTAAGGCTATTTCCCTTGCCTTCATTTGTAAAATAAGTCCAGAAATGGGAATATTTCTTGTCCTAGCTTCCATCAACCAGTCAAATACGTGTTTATCTAATTGCTCACTTTTCACTGCTCGAGATTTTTTATCTATGCAGCCTCTACGTGCAGCTTCTTCAGTTTCTTTACGTTTTTTTTAAATGGATGTCAGGGTGGATGGTGGTATTCCAAAGGTTTCAGCTATGTCTATCTTCCGCTTCCCCTCATCAACGGCTTGGAATATTGCTAATTTACTCTCTGTCTTCAGCAGCCGCCTTTTTCTGGGATTTGTCAAGTCCACTTTAGGCCTAAAATAAATCAGGTCATTTACGCTATTTTCTTTCTTATTATCAGAGTATTTAAAAAATGCGATTGGATATAACCAATGAGAAATGCCTAATATTTACGCAAAGACAAATATCAGAAATAGGCAATAGGTAAGCTCATTCGTAATAAGTTTATTAAACAATAAATGGTACTCACGTGATTGAAAGGCAATAAATCGTCTATTAGAAATAATTCGTAGATGGTTTAATGAAAATGAAACCATTCAAATTATAATTAACATAGATTGAGCTCCGAACTGCAACACACGAACTTCGGTGAATCAGCAAAGGGATAAACCGGCGAGAGAGTTAGATTAGAAACGCGATAGGGATATTTCATCGTCCGACTTCATATCAACCACTAAATTACGTCTCAAATGACTAATAATGATGCGTGTGGGTTGATAGTATGAATTGCTACAAAGTAGTCGTCTCGATCGTGGATGCTAGTCGCCTCGATCATGGGAGTTAGAATTCGCGGTGTGAATACTCATATAAAACAAACGAATGCCATGATGCGCACGTGAAAGGGCGGGAATGCGACCAAGCTGTAATCATTTTGAATACATACTGGTCATCTTCGTAACTAAAACGAGATTTTTAGGCTATTAATAATAAAGTGAAGTCATATCTGGCAAAAAATCTCTTTTAGTGATCAATTGAACGCTAAGCTATTTTAAGTATTCCGATGTAGCTACATTCGCGGCTGATAATTACTCTTGTACGTGGTTGTGAATGAATTCACACGATTGATACTCGTCGGAAAGGTGTAAGAAGTTGTAATTACAACGCTCGTAAGTTGTAACCTTTCCAAAGAATATGAGATAAGAAGTGTGGGAGTAAGAAGAACAATTGCCGCCAAATATTTCGTTCCGTAGAGGTAGTTGCGCAGTCAGGGGAGTCTTCTCTCAATACGAACAGCGGAGGTTTTTCGAAATTAGAGAGGTACGATAGGAAGAGGTTTCCCTATATGGTTGCATACAAATTTGGCAGGACCTAGAAGATAATACGATAACCGGAGGTTTACGATAAGAAGAGGTTCACTAGGTAGAGGTTTTACTGTATATATCGCACATTTAACCATGTTGTAATCCCCATCCCTTCCTTAGGTTTTACAAAAGAAAAATGTACTGACTCTCTCTTCGATTCCCATTTATCAATCCTCAAATTCTCGTAAATATCTTTACGACGACGACGTGCTTTCTCTTCTGAAGAATTAGATATTCTGAATCAATAATGTGCTGAATAAAATTTAACAAAAATAATATGGCCACGGAACAGCGGAAATACAAGCTTACGCGCCTGGAACACATTGATGCTGAGCAGTTTCCGGTGACTCACCATAATGAAGTAGACATCGTTGAATAACTTGTTGCAGGAAAACCCACATAGACACAGACGGTCCACGTTTCGCACTACGCATGCGGACTACTAACAATTAAATTACTAGGCTAAAGCGGTTTAATTTTAAAAGAATATTTGTAATGCGTAGATGTCTTTCTCTACACAAAAAACAATAAAGTGCACCAGTCAAATATTTTGGCCATGACGAGATGAAGAAGACGACTGTTTTACCGTTCTCTTAGTTTTTCACGTGTTTTTCTTCACTCTTTCCACCGTAGAAGCAAAACGTTTTAAATTTAAACACTTTTCAATTAATGCATTTTGTAGTCAAATTAACAAAGAGCAAAACAATATATTACACGATTCTATGGAGCTTCGGCGGAATTTTATACAAATGCTTATAGTTCAGCGTTCTTCCTTTTTTGCACCGATAGTAAGTTCCATTGGCAGTAATGGAAGCTTTCACGTGAACGTGGACAGTCCGCATCCAGTGGAGCCATCTGCATGGCCCCTCCGCGCCGCGGTCCATCCGCACGCGTACTGGCCACTGAGAAAGGTTGGGGCTTACACATGAATGTGGACAGCTTGTGCGGACAAAGCAGGTTGTAGTTTACTGTGAGAGCTGGTGTAAGTGAAAGGCCACTACAAGTTGCGCTATGTATGGTGAAATAGACACTGCCTATCTCTCTGTCTAAGATCTCTGTGTCACTATAGGGTGCACCCAATACCGCCTTTGGCGGGCAATTTTCTTCCGTTCTTTCATAGCATGGTATGTACCAATTCCTTTGATTACACTAGGTTGCATAACGTCCTTCCACCTTGGCAACCTCAACACAACTGGGATTGCGTCCGGCGTGGACACGCGGACATATGTCGTCCGAGCCAATGTGAAAGGACGAGCCAGATGCTCCGCACGCATATCGCGGAGCGCATATAGTCCACGTCCATGTGAAACGGTCCTACCTAGCACCACTAACGGAAGCGCTAGCAGTTGGGAGAGGGGGGAAGGAACAGAAAGGATAGGAGAGGGGTTGCTACTTATTAGCGGATGGATAGTCGGATATTTGGCGCTCCACTGTACTTCAATGCAAATAAAAATCATTTCCACACACTTCCAGTACAAGTTTCGTTGTTTCCGATTGTGTTTAGTTATGGGTGCTTTTTTCACTGCCTTTCTTGATCGATTGCGATTGTCAACAGCTGTAATCAATACTAAATGACTTTGTTGCATATACTTGCTACCTAACTTCCCTTTGCACCTTTTCTTGCTCATTCGATACTATTAACACAACTTAACCATTTCCTTCATTTGGTTTAATACAAATTTAGTAGTAAAAATTTTATAAAATATGATATGTAAAATGCTTAAAGTATATTTAATCAAAAAACATGCACTAAAAAATAATAAAACACCTAGAAATTGCAAAAAATTGCTAAATTGGAATAACACCGCCAAGATATTCTATAACACAGAAGTCGCATAATTTTAAAACGAAAATTAGTAAAAAATAAAACCACTACCACGGATCTCTACCAATAAGTACAAAAGTTAAAACCTTGAAACTTCACGTACGTAATAATAAAGATATGTCACCTTGTATAAAAATTTTGTTTTTGACAAATGCTTATCTTGGCAGAGATTAGACCTCTAAGTGATGCGTGGCGCTGTAGCTCTAAATAATTGGCCATTTTTTTATTTTAACGCAAGAAACAGGTCCAACATTTCTTTTCAAAAATAATTCCTCACATGTATTAGGTCAACAACAAAAATATCTAAATTAATATGAAAATCGATGAACAGTCTTGAGCCATTTAGGTTTAAACCCAAGTCTACCAGATTTTTGCGTGGACAGTAGAAATTAGTTTCCTATTTATGTTTTCTTGTCATGATAAAAAATGGAAAAAATCGGTGATGGAGTTGAATGCAATATGAGAGAGCGAAACACAGAATATCACCCAGAGTAATAATTCCAATAGCATACACCAGAGAGGATAAGATCACTGCGACAGCAAGATGACAGCTTGATTCTTGAGTAAAAACGTAGTTTGTGGAGCAAAATTCTCATCAATGAAAGCGAGCCAACTCCTCACCCCATTTAGTCTGGATTAGTGAGGGTCTACTGATTTAGTATTACTTAAATCTGTCCAAAATAAAGATAGCCTGAATCAAAACAAACAAAAATAATATTCATCTCCACTTTTTTCATTCTGATGAATGACAAGCAAAAATCTCACAGAAACTAGGCTGGAAAACAAAAGGTTAATGAAAATACTATACCAATAGCTTCTAAGCACTACATAATAATCAATCTCACTTCTTTTACATTCACAAGTAATTAAACTAACTGAGTATCCTGAAAAAATTTGGAGGGTACTTTATTTCTGAGATTGCACTATTTAAAGCCCAAGCATGTCTTACCTCATGTGCCACCATATGTCCTTTCAAACTGTTCTGATATGCAAATTTCTTTCCACAAAATTCACACTTAAACGGTTTTTGGCCCTCATGAATGGCCTTCAAATGGACCTAGAGAAGGGAAAAATTGTAAGGTAAATAAAGAAGGGGAATAAATATGTTCCATAATTTTACGTGCAACAGATTAAGCTCAACTACAAGCGATGCAATCAACAACCATGGACATAGATTGTCATAGCTGCACACAGTTTAAGAGAGTCATACACTGCATTTCACTACTTTTTAGTGCAATTTATTGGCATGACTACAGCAAAGAACTCAATGAATTAACATTATGCACACAAGGTTGCACTTTAATGGTAAGTATGATACTTAACAAGCACTACAAAGAGCTATCATCAAATTATCATAATACCTCATAACTTTGCCGAGTCTGAAATGTCTTTTCACACTGTTCGCAAGGGATCCTTGCTTCAACATTCTCTGCAGGAGCTACAGCTGGTGGATCCTCTTCCTCAGGATCCTTACCATCTTCTAGTCCCTCCACAATACCTGAGAGATAAATAGTAAATTTATTCAAAACACGAATTTCACTAATCAGTCCCTTGAGGTAGAATTAGTGCTTTTGAGATGAATCAGTACCACAACTTTAGAAAATTAAAATAATCGAAGCAATTCAACAAAAATATAGTAGATCTTGTTGTATCCCCTTATAATTGCATTTGAAGAAGTATAAATTGAGAATTGTTGGGTTAAAATGCTGAATTGTATAATTTAAACGTTATGGTCGTAGTTATTTTGACTAGGTTTTCAGTAAGAACCAATTCTTTCCCAGCCTATACTGCACGTGAACTCTTATTGGGTTGCCCGAGAAGAGTTAACATTTAGTAACAGTTCAGAGTTAACATAACATTTCAGTGTCTGGAAACCCAAAAATTTACACGTAAATAGGGTTCTGAAAAAAGACTCGTTTATTGCTTACAACTTTTGCACATTATCATTCAATTACTATCCCCTAAACATCTACAAAACTTGCCAATATGAAGTTTTTTTGGAGATATTTTAATTGTTTCTCTTCAATGTTTATTCAAAAGTGGTTTGCGAATAGCCTGAGACGGCAACAATATTCAATTTTTTCTGTCAGCACTGGTAACGAATTGGGTTATGCTTTTGTTTTCCCATGCTCATCTTAAACTTCTTCATCGTTGATCATCCCCTGGCTTTTGTGCATCAGCTGGTTTTCTTTGATGTTATTGTGTTGTTTTTTCCCTGTTGATTTAATGCTTGCTAATATTTTCAGTGACTATCGTTGTTATCTTATACATACTATATAATATTATATGCTGTCTCCCTCGAAGAAGATGGTAGTTATGTAAACAAAAGGCAAAATAAGTGCAACCTTACTGTGTTTCTTCATCGTATCATATTAATTGTAGCATTGGTTTACATGGCATTGGATGTTGCATGGCATTAGCTTTAATAATTTAAGATGTGTCTTGATTTTAACAAATCTTCCAGAATTTCTTACAATGGTTATGGTACATCTTTACTTAGTTCTATGTTAGAACTGTATGGTTAATAACTGTTAAGAGTAAAACTGTGTGTGTCGGTCATCCTTATTTCTCATTTAAAAAATGTAAAAATAAAATGCAAACTTCTAATGCATGTATTTCTGCTAAGTGGGCTTGAAAAAATTACTGCAATGGAGTCTAAGATAAATTAGGAGCGGAATAATTATAAAAACTTTGTTAACTCCACTAATTTATTTAATAACACCACCCGGGTTTCAAGGCTTGGTTTCATCTTCAGGTGAAAAATATGTTCTAGGTTAGGGTATATATACGAAATCATGATAGGGGAGGGGAAAGGATCGAACGAGGAAGGGTGGGGTAACAGTTTGGCAAGGATTGGGGAGGAAAGGGGGGGGAGGGAGGGCTTTGGGGAGGGAAGGGTAGGGAGGGGAGGGAAGGGTAGGGAGGGAAGGGTAGGGAGGGAAGGGTAGGGAGGGCAGGAGGGAAGGTTAGGGAGGGGGGAGGGAAGGTGGGAGGGGGTGGTAGTTATAGTCGTTGTTCGTTGTTGCCTTCATCGTGAGAGGTTGGGCTTGGGTCAGGGGAATTTGGATGAGGAGGAGTGAGAGGAGTAGCACGTGTTATTAAATAAATTAGTGGAGTTATCAAAGTTTTTATAATTATTCCGTAATGGATCAATTCCACAAGGTCAAGCCTACAACCGTTTCCTTTATAAATTAGGAGCTCTACATTCATTTTTGATGGCTTACAGCTGCTGATATTAAATTCAAAAATTTAAGCCAAAACAATAATACATACTACCTTAAAATTCATAAATATACTATGAACCAAGCGGATGAAAACCAAATCAATTTACTATACAAAATAGATGAATTACCTTCACCAGTATGCCCAGATGACTTCTGATGAAGATCAAGATTTTCCTTGAAGGTGAACCTCTTGTTGCACGTAGCACATTCAAACTTGACACCTTTATGGAAGCTCCTGTAGATAATTAACAGTAATGAACAATAAAAAATGGCAATTCTAAGTGCATATCATCTCTTTGGGCAAAGGCCTAATTAGGGGTACTACTATTAAATCTGTTAAAATGAAATTTTTAAATTGAGCCTCTCCATAATCAACTTGATTGAGCTTGAATTAATAACCTTACAGTCCACAGTACAATTAAGATTTAACCAAATTATTAGTAATTGGCACCTCATTCTACATCCTTTTTCCAAACTATGCAGCAAAAGGCTTGCTGAACATCAAATGTTTACCATATTTTCTTTTTCTTATTACCATTGTTCGCTTCATGCATTAAATGCTTCCTTTAATTTTTTAGTTTGAAGTTGTTAAAGAAGAAATTGTCACCACCACCACAAATTATTGAATACGAAAAAAAGGGGCACTAAAGAGAAAGTTTAAGGGGATAGGCTACCATTTGAATCGACTGTTTCCCCTCCTGGCTGGCTCAGACATGACTCTGACTAAAGCGCTCTCTTTCTATCGCGTCCGCCCCCAAGACCACATCGGAGAGTTTCTACCAAAGGCATGCTGACTATACCAAGACTTCACAGTACCTAGCCTACAGACTTGCTTGATTTGTAATATAAATGTTCCTGTTGGGAGTCAATCCCATTCTAAGGCTGTTGTTATTTCATTTTGTTCAACTCCATCTCCCTGCCTCTGTCAGTTGAATCACGATGACGAATTCCCATTGAGGTTCCGTCACACGGCTCCTTTCTGTTTGTTTGAGCATTTACTGCATCAACCTAGTGTAGGCTGTGGAAACCCCCAAAAAAGAAGGCCCACCCCCTCTCCCCTGCTAGTGGAAGCCACCTGAGTGAAAGTGAAGCTGGGCGAGGGCAGATAAACAAAGACAAGATGAAGGAATGATCTTATCAGGTTACACCCATTTCTCTTACACAATGAGTCCCACGCTGAAGAATTCCTTGTTTTCAGGGAAAAGCAGAGAAAAAATTTTTATATTGAGCAAGAGGGGTCTTTGGAACAAAACAAGTTCTGGCACATCAATTGTTTGGACTCAAAGGCGGTACAGACCACTTTATCTGTAACTTGACAAATATCCCAACTGCATTGTTTCCAGATTTTGTTTGCGTGAGAGGGATAGCAATGTGGCAGAGCTGCCTTTTCACACTGGTCTCAGATTTCCAGTAACTTCAGACAGGATGTTTTCCATTTACCACGATAATCAAAATTGAATCTTGTGTCACTCAACATTTAACTATAATTAGTCATCACAATAATAATTTGAGCATGGAATAATGCCTCCATTTGATATGAAGAGCTCTTAACACATGGAAGATTATTTCTATTTAAGTATTTTGAGCAACAATATCTCAATTTATATTGCTCCTTGCAGGGTATCGTTCTACTTTCACCTTACTCCCAATTAAAATTTATGAATTAAAAATTTATGACAGAATAAACAATGAACATTAAAAATTGATAACTGTCCATTGTTTATGTATTGTATGAGAGATCTTCTTGCTTTACTCTCATATTTTTGCACAGTTCAGGAATTAACAGTGATGGATTTTTCATCTTGAGCGAGAGGGCCCATTTTCCAAATGATACCTCCATCATAAAAACTAAGGCTGTCAACCACTTTAGACACAAATATCTATATGATTCTATAAATGCAAAGAAATATGCTGTGAATCTCCATATAATTGAATGAAAGAATTCTGCACATCATAATCTGCAAGCCATTAAAAGCGACCTTATGGCATCTATCACATGATGTTGTTCCAAAGGGAACAAACATAGTTAGCGATCGCAGAGAGACTGCCTCTTCAAAAGTTTCTCTGCTGAGAGAGACCTCCTAAGGTGGATCTTTGTGCGCGCTGAACAATAAACTGACTACATCTTGATCTTCACTCCTTTGGGAGGTATGGGAGTGGCATGCAGGGGAAGCAGCAGTGTATGTCTTTCAAGAGTAGCAGTCCTCAGATGATCCTGGGTGGTGTCATTGAATCACTTATTACAAAATACGAGCCAAGAGAGGGAAGAAACTGTCACCCCCTGCTCATCACGGAAAGATTAAGCTCTGTCAGCTCAATGCAAACCCAAAAAAAAGTATCTGGTGTCAGCAGCAGAGGGGGGAGAGTGAGCTAAGCAGTGAAGATGAAGTAGTCGGCTGAATTGTAGGCCCAGGTAAGCTAGCACTGCCATCACTGCAAAGCGCTGATGAAGAAGTGCGACATGGTTCGTGCTTTGCACGATTTTATAAAAAATATTCTTTTGAGAAAGATCTGAATTCAAAAAGAAAGGATCATTTCATGTGATAAAGACTTTTTTGGCCCATATAGCCTTCTTATGGCTAATTACTGTGCTGGTAAAAATGGTTAATTTACCCTTAGTTTATGCATTTATCCCTTCAATAAGGTAGGTAAGAATCATGCATACTTGAAATAACTTGCAACATAGCTGCATCTTTAATACATTTAATTGTGAAAACCGTTTTTATCACCCCACAACCATCATAGCAGTTTAAATGCTGACGGTCTGCAAACACATTCTTAGCGAGATAGCCCCATTAACGTGGTAATTTAACAAACTGTAAGGACTGTAGCAACACACTCATGCTCACGTGCATTGCATAACCACGTACATGTTGACTTGAGACCTCCAATATCACCAGAGTGGAATGATTACTTACCTATGAACAAAATATCGTCCCTTGTGTTGGAATCCTTTTCCACAGATGTCGCACTGAAACCGCACCTTCCTCCTTCGCCTCTGAGGTCTCCCTCGACCCTTCCCTCTGCTCACAATGATCAGCTCACCGAGGTCCTGGCCCTCTTGAGTCTCTAAATGTCCAATTATTTCCCCATCTAAGTGGTTAAAATAAGAATGATCACATTATAGTGCTTACCCAGGAACAAAGAATACTAAAAAACTTGTATCTCATGCGTCACATTCTCATAGTCTCTTCATCTTATATCATTTATATGTGAGCATAAGAAGTTGGTGACCTTGATTTGTTTTGAGAGGGGAGAAAGTTTGAGTAAAGAAAGAGGTTTAGGAGACCAGAAACTCAAGGGTCATGACCTCCTGTGTACACCAGGCTCAAGTCGGCTATAACCTTGATAGAATGGAGGCTCGCCCGGCTGTGTGCGAGAGATAGAGAGGCACTCTCTTCCCTCTCCCCCTTCCAAGCAGTGGAAAGTACTAAAGGGGAAGGGGTGCGCATCGCTCGAGCCGATCCTTCAGTGGGTGGATGAGTGACTGTCTTCTATATTGCAGAAATCACTGTTTTCCTGAGGCCAACTACACGGACCTTTTTCCGAAGAATACACCTTCCCTTCTCTCGCAAGTTCAGCATGCGAAGCGGGCGCCCAGCGGGAGGCCAGTGACCACGCCAACAGGCACGCACGGGCAATAAACACACTGGCTGAAGTCGCCTGGGTTTTCCGACCACCAGCATTCACGATCCCTCCAACCCAAGCAATAGCCAACACATCACATGTCTGGTCTGGAGCGATTTATGGTCACCCCTCGGGAGTTCCCGAGTCCCCTATCTCCCTGATTACTCAGCCCTCTCTCGAAGAAAACGAGGCAAGGTCACCGACCACCCCGATGCCCGAACAGATTATGCTTTCCTCTACGCTTGCAGTGGCGTGTGAATTCTACCAATGAATTCTTCCAATTTTGAAGCTTAGTCTAATAACTTGGCTGGGTTTTTCATTATATCGCACACAATGTGGAGATGCCAACGCCAGAGCCCGCTGCTATATTAGCCACCGGGTCTTCCTTAGATGCCCTTTAAATAATTTTCAGCTTCTCCGAATGTCTAACACGACGTGCTTTCTATTTTTTGAAGAATTGAACACATTCAACAATTTGTATTACTAAAGAAAACATGGAAAATATAAAATGTTCGCGGAAGCCCAAGTCACGCAAACACAGAGCAGTGATTCAGGGGGCTCAGGGTAATTGCTTGACGACGAATGGGGCGTGATTCGGCATATTTTCCATATCACCGTCAGTTCGTTATATACTAAGCTTTCAGTTCAGAGCAAGATTTTTTTGTCAGGTGGAGTAATAATGTTGGGGTCGAAGAGAATTATACCGAAGAAAATAGTACCGCCGTTAACGGTTATCTATATCAATCCTTCAGTTTACAAGGACGACGATTTACCTCCCCCCAGGAAATGCATTTACTTAAAATTATGGCATTTCGCCTATCCAGTTCTTAGCAACGATTCATCGCTCATTGAAGTACGTGAATGAATCATTAACTCATTCCCAAGTCTCTTTTCACTTTTATGATTTGTGCTTGGAGTTCTGTTCCCCCAAAAATGACTCAAGTACGGAATAAATGTTTTACCTTTTTATCTTTCAATGCATAATCTTTTTGTGCGAAATGACTGCACATTTCGCATCGTGGGTATTGGGAGATAAGTTGAACACCATTTCATCTAATGACATCCTTATTTACAGACTTCAATAAGCTTAAACCAGGGAATCTATAATATAGACTCAAAGGCTAAAACATATAGAACCTCATGTAATGACTTCGTAGTTGAAATGTGATTATCGAGTCACTCTTATGTTTTCGGGAACTTTTTATTCACACAAAGAAGTATGAAAGAGAAACTTGGACATCGCCGAGATGTTCCAGATCTAATATTTTACATTTCATTAAATAGTTCTTTCCCTGCTCCGACTTGCTACTAATTTTCTGATGATGGCACGACTTCGTGGTAAAACTATGAAAATCTTTTCTCTCTATCTCAAAGTGGTCTTGTATAATGGTCAGTACAATTAAGTATATAACTCTAAAATAAAACAAGGTTAACGTTTTGAGGCGTAACTTTGTGGAATTTACTAAAGTTGGCCCAACACTACCCCTGAAATTGTCGCGATGTGACAAAACATGATTCATAGTAAATAAAATTAATATGGATAACCAAATTGGCGGGTTCAGGCGTGACTCCATAGAATTTAATCATGATGCAAAGAGAACACTTGGTACCAAGCTTTTAGGGATGCGACTATTTTTTTAGGACGGTGGCTACAATAGGTATCCCTGTCCTATTTCCCATTATTTTATCACGTCATTTTTCCGTCCCTGAGCAGTATAAGAATTTTAATTGCCACCAACCCGAGCACACGGCAGTAACAAGGTCTGTAGCCATTTCATCAATCACCATTGTATTGTTTATGTATGCCTAAAATTTCATAGTTTTATATCGCTAAATAAGAAAGTAAACCGTGGTTTTTTATGTCTATGCACGAGACACACTCAAGTACTAAGTATTGAGCCATAGCTGGATTGAAAATTTTTTCGGAGTTGAACCGAGGACCGTAGACTTCAAGTCCAACCATGTTATCAGTCACAATTGTATTGTTTGTGTGTGTCTAAAATTTCATAGCTCTACATCACTCAATAAGAAAGTAAATCATGGTTCTTCGTGTCTTTGAATAAGATACGCTCAAGTACAAAGTTTTGAGCCATGGCTGGATTAACAATTTTTTCGGAGTCGAACCGAGGACTGTAGACTTAAAGTCCAACCATGTTATCAATTAACATTGTATTGTCTATGATTACCAAAAATTTCATAGCTCTATATCGCTAAATAAGAAATTCAAATGTGGTTCTTTGTACCTATGTTCTCCATTTACTTAAAATCTCCATTTACACAAATGCAAATTCCCACCCCGACGGAGACTCAAGATGGCAGATTACATTGGACAAGTGCGTGTCATGATCTGTTCTTTATGGACTTTGGGCAGCGAGTTTAACATGTGGTGCCGCTCGTGACTTTTAACCAAAGGAATTGTTTACATTATGGAAATGAAGTCAACAGGAGAGTGCAAGAAGGAAAAATGCACAATCATTCACACATTTTGCACGTTTGATGCATTACATTCGTCAACGCTGATTTTCTAGGTGTCTGCGTCTGCAAAAAAAGTTTTGCTGATGCAGTTTTTTGCCATAGTTCGTAAAAACAAATTCCATTTTTTCCTTGGGACTGGGGTTGAGGTTCATAACATCGTAAATTTCGTATTTTCGAATACAGTAAGTCCTCGACTTACGCGGTTAATTCGTCCCAAAAATTTCCGCATAAGTCGAAATCCGCGTAAGTCGAAACACAACAACTTTCATATCCATTTTTGAACCATTAGCGGTGCCACTTTTACTGCGATTGGCGGCGAACGGCGACGTTTACAGTAAACGCCATCTTTTGAGAGGCCGTTAAGTTAACACAATACGAAAATTCCGATTGTAACACAAATCCAATATTTATCTCACCGGATATTTAAATCAAAAATAAGTATTATTACACAAAATGTTAAAAAACTGAAAATTTGTTAAAACTATCATACTCATGTGAATGCCTGTTCATAATTGGTAAAAAAATCTTAATAAATACGTATATGCTCTTTGATTTGACTTTTACCATGTACAATTGTTCTATAAGCTTGAGAAATTTCAACAAACATATCACCTTTGTCATGTCTCTTAATAATTTCCAGTTTCGTTTACAAACTTATAACCTTACTTTTCTTTTTGCCACTCGTATAAATCTCACCACTCTTTCGTTTCTCAGCCATTATGAGGGTTTACATCCATAATAAACACAAGACGATTTTCATGATTTTACGAGAAAACTTTCTCGAACTTGATAAATAACAATCAAGTCACAACGGAAACACAAGTTCGTCTATCTGCTGCTCGAACGTATTTTTTTTTGCTGTGATGGACAACAGGCGTCACCTATGGAGTAGAAAATTAACTACGCGTCGACTTACGCGGGAAGGCCAAACAAAGCCAAAAAAAAAAGACGTCGATGCCGCGAAAGATCGGAGACAGGCTCATGTTTTCTCCTTTTTTTTTCGCCGTGACAGATATGCGGCGACAGCTAGTAAAAGGTCAAACACATAGGTCCTTATGGAGCCAAAGGCCATGGACATGCTTGCGTTTCCTCCGAATTTCTGTTGCCGTGACATAAACTCAGGGTGGGGGTCTGCGACTTTGTCGCGGAGAAGGTGACGCCAAACTGCGAGCGTTCTGAACGCTATCTTGTCGGCGTAATGAGTTCGGAAAGTGATGATCTACTAATCGCGCTCGCTGTTTCTTGGTACTGAAGAAAAAGAAACGTTGCTCATCAGTGTTTTGTCGTGACGCGCCTAAAACGCAACATGCAGCGTTTTAAAATTCGCCACTAGTCGCTGGTCGCAAGCTTGACCGACCCAATGCTATTCTATGTGTTTCACTTTCGGCGCACTGTCGCCGCGTATTTGTCGTGGAGAAAGCGCTGCATGTCGTGTTTATGGCGCGACACGATAAATAATCGATGTACACTCCCCATACCGAGGACTGACGAATGTGCCGCTGATTATCGCACCGTGGTAGTAGAGTGGGCGTTCCGAACGGCCGTAGTTTGGCATCAGTTCTTGTGCGCCTGACCATGAATCGCGGGTCGTCACCCGGTGTATCTGTCGCGGCAACAGAAAAAAGGAGAAAGCGCAAGCATGTCACCAGCATAACTGAACATCCGCGTAACTCCGGATCCGCGTAAGTCGAGGACTTACTGTAGTGCCATGTATTTATATAGGCTTTTGGTCGGGACCGACAGTTTTGCTTCGTATAATCGAAACTTCGTATTATCGTGCTTCGTATCATCGAGTTTCTACTGTACAAGGATATGCTCACGGCACTCATGACAACGGAAGCATTTTTCATTGCAAGGCTCCGGCGCTAAAGGGTAAAAAAAACTGCAGGTAGCATACACAATAACATAAATTTTAAATATCATTTATTAAAAATTTCTGTCTTGAGTTATGCTGTGTTCACTATCATTTTGATATTGCTTGGTTCTTCAATTCAATTTTGTTAATTTTTGGCTAACCCAAACCAAGTATTTAATTCCGCTTAAAGCTCTAGATTGGGAAAGTACAGACAACGTAACCAAAACAGACCTATCCAGTACATGGGAATATGTTTCTACAGGGAAAAAATTATTGCCAAGGATTTACGCCAATTTAAGCTAGTATGAGCCGTATGATACCATCAATTGTGATGTTTTATATAATACTACAATGTCACCTATCTTCCCAATCGCCTGTTGTTGGCATCGGTCGAAGACATGCGTTGTACGTACTTTATTCCGCTCAACAACATGCGCCAGTGTCATGACACGTGTGCTTGCAGGTGACCCCAAAGCGAGCTTCATCTCGTCACTTGTAACAGCTGATGGGGTTCCTATCTCAAGGTCATAAAGCAGCCTTGCATGAGTATTCCATCATAATTGTCAGAGCGTAAACAAGTGAACACCTTGAACCCATAACGGTTTGTACTGAAGAATGGGAAAATGAAATAATAATATTTATAACATTAAAATACCATGTATTTATTCGTTACATTTGAAGTTCACAGTAGCGCAGCATTAAATTGAAGATTTCCTTTAAATATGGGCAAGAATCTGCCCCATTTTTTTGAGTTTCTGTAAGTTCTGTTGTTTAATTTCGTAAAATCGAATTGATAAAACCACCAGGGACCAAAATCGCCCTACGTAAAATTGTTACATCGAATCTATGTAAAATCAAATAGGGTGGTTTCCTATTTTTTTTTATTGCCTAGATCTGAAGTTTATAACCCCTGGAGTACGTGTTTGAAGCCGTTCGATTTTTAAATGGCGTTAAGTATTTTTCCTTATTAATTAAAAAGTGAAAAAATTCAACGGCGCGAAAACGCGACGGCAAACTATTGCATGCTGGTTAATCCTATGTGTGACGTCACAGGTACGTACGCAACTACCGCAATCTGCCGCTAGGTGGTTCGCCGCCGCTGCTTATCTGCAGACGACGTCCGCCGAGAAAGCTTTAGTAATAATAATAAATTTATTGACGGGAAAAAAACTATTTGCAAAAGTAAACTTGGTGTAAAATGGAAATGAGCTTTATTTATTAATTTAGCTGCTCTAGTCGCATAGAGAAACCTCATCAAAATAATGAAACATTTATGGTTACGGTATGGGGAATGAAAATCGTACAGTATAATGTATTCTCAAATTAATGGTGCTAGCTCCTATTTTTTAGGTAAAGTTAGTTCGAAAAGCATGAAATAAACCATTTTGTTCGTATTCATTTCGAAATATTTCCCGCAAGCAAGCACGAAATCGTCACTTAATAACTATACGGAGAGCAGGTGCTGCGCCGCAGCTATGATAAGATTACACATTAATTTAATTCATCCACTTTGTCGAGGTGTCATTGCCAGAACATGAAATTAGCAAAAAAGGCTTACCGTCAATAGCATAATGGATGGCAAAATCTCGAAGCAAACTATGTATGAGCAAATACTAAAACAACTAAAATGCGTTGATCACCCCTCGCCGTGATCACAGACCATTGATGGGAACTCGTGATTCACTGCATCAGCTGATCAGCATCATATTCTCCAAGGAGTACCAGTAACATGCCTCCGAGAACATTGCTTTATAAAAATTGTTTTGTGCCACAGTGTCACACAACAATATTTAGCGATAGCAAGAAAGCTTACGTCCCGGTTCCACTAATCGAGAAGAGGAGAATTTTGTGGTTAAAAGCTGTCAGAAGAGAGTAGTACCTTGCTTTACTCCTCTGATTTCACCTGCACTAAACCGAACATCTTCTCTAAAGAACTCCACCACCATGGCCACATCCACTTACGTACAAATTGTCTGATACGATTGTCCGTACAAAACCAGTTTGTAAAGCCATTGAACTTCTTCTCATGAAACATTGTGGCTTTGTATATCAGCAAAAGGAACTGGTGATGAAAGGTAACTAATGAAATATGCAAGGTATGAATGATAGGAATGGTAAATGAAAGGAATAGAAGATGAGATAAAGGAAATGTTTGTCAAAACGAAAGTGATCAAAACGTAAACATCTAGGCCGGAACACCACAGAACGCGAAGTCACAGGTACGCAGTTTCGTTATTCATTTCACTGCGCATGCGACGCTTGCCGCGAAGAACTCCTTCGCGGTAGCTCTGTACTAGCAGGGAGCGTAGTAGCTTATAAAACGTCTTTTTAATGGCATGCTCAATGGAGGAGACTTTTCGAACATTGAGCATTTTAATCAAGGTATATTAATACATGTTCACCAGATTTTAGGGACTCTGAAATACAATAGTAAGTACAGTCGATGATAATTCCACATACCTCGCAATGTTGACTATCTACCTGTTACGTCATCATAAGAGCTGCCGCTGTTCCGCCATTTCCGAGCCTTTTCAAATGAACTTAAAATTAACATTCAATTTACTTGTAAACTAAGGGCCGTATTTATAGTCGTTACCTAGCAGTCCCCCAGCCCCTAGCAGGCCCCTTCGTCAAAAATGGTATTTATAGTCGGATTTCCACCCCCAGCAGCCCCCTTAGCCTCTCAAAATTCTGGCAGGAGATGCATGCTCCACCAGGGGCCCCCTTATCGAAAAAATAGTACAATATAAGTAAATAAACTAACTCAAATGGTTGTGCATAACGTTAAATTAATAATTCCTATTTTTGGTGCTTATAAAACAACGGTAAGATTTGTTCTTAATCAATAAAAATCTGATGTGACGCCGGACTCATTCCACGGATGTCCATAGTGTTGCTATGGTGGCCTGGAATCAACATATACAACTATCCCCATTTGCTTTGAATTGAGTTTAGTGTGGCTTCACCGTGATATTTAATGAAATATAAATTTGATTAATATTGACACGAATTGTATTTTTGTTCAATAACAAAGTATTGCAAGTATTCATTCAGTACACAAATATAAGTATCAATTCATTAATTTTCATCTCTTTAGTTGTCTGTTGATTTTAATTACCTTTAACTGCTCTGTCTGACATTTTCAAGATGAATGAATTTGAGGAGTTCGCCAGAAGATGGGAAGATATATATGAAGCGTTAGCAAGATTACCCAAGGGATTAGGGATGGGCACAATCCCATGGAATGTTTCAGGGATAGTGAGTTTTTGTGTCGTTACCGCTTTTCGAAGGAAATAGTTTCGGGATATTTATTACCAATCGTGTGTCCTTCTTTGATTAAAAATATTTATCCAGCAGAACATAATTTCAACTGGAGCCATATTGGCACTAGGAATGTCGTCGAGAGGGCTATTGGCGTCTGGAAGCAGAGGTTTCCATGCCTTAGAAGAGGTCTTGCTAATAATTTAAAAACCACTGTGGCTGTAATTTGTGCAACAGGAGTGCTGCATAACATTGCTCTGGCCAAAAATGTGGCTATGCCAGAGGATGAAAATGCAGAAGAAGACGTGAATGGGGACGTTCTTCATCCTCCAATGCCCATTAATGAGCGTGGTGCTAATGCAAGATTCCATTTTATACAACACCATTTTTAAAAATTCGTTTTACTTTAAAATAAAGAAATTTATTTGACAAGCTAATTTCAGAATTAAATTGCCTTTGGATAACCTTAATAAGACCACTCTTCATAGGAATTCCCGATAATCTCCCATAATTATCAGAAAAATTACAATTGTAGCAATTTTCGTGGAAATCACCTTGTTCCTTATAAAATATCAATATATAATACTAATCCACCCAGGCTAATTAGGTACACATTTTAAAAAAGATTTCGGATTGAATGGTTTTACTAATCTCATGCGATGATGTTTGACTCATAAATCAATACCTAATGGATATTGGAAAATTCAAATAATTATCAACTAAAATCATTGATATAATTTGTATATTATTAAGATATTTATTAATAAATTGCGCTCTTCAGTATGGTGGGACAGTGGAGATTATATATTTTCTGCCTTTTCTTGTGCCAGCCTTAATTCGGCAAGTTCCCTATCTGCCTCGGCCTTCATCCTTAAATTTTTTAACATCAGCCACTCCTCTTTAGCTGCTAGCACTTCCACCTGGACAGACAGAGGATTTTCTATCATGTGTCTATCAGGACCTCCCCCAGTACCCATTCTGTAGCGCATTTCTTCTGCCTTTTCTTTTTTGTAGTTCGTCTTCAGTTTTTCCCAGCATCTACAGAATGAAAGAGAAATTATTCAAGTGATAATTATCAACAACATTTCTTCACTTAGGTGTATCTCAATTATTTAATTTAATATATTTTTGATAGGTTCATTCATAGATTCATGAAATGCGATGAAAATCGTTTGCCCAAATGGAAGTTCTAAAATCTAAAAGAAGTACAATATTACCTAAGGATAACACCAACTGAAATTCAGCCAACAGAAAATGTTGTATCATCCTTAAAATTATGATTTTATTTCATTTTAATATGATTAAATACCTTTCAAAGACTCAGACAAACAGATAAGTAGTTAATTTCCCTTTACCTTTTTAATTGTACCTCGTCCCTCGCAGTGACATCTCGATTTTTCTTGAACTCACAGCATATTTTTTCCCACACTTTCTTTTTCTTGAGGCAGGAAACTGCGTCTGTTTTCTTGCTTTCCGCTATATCTTTATATTTCGCCACTAGGTCGCACAATATCTTCTTCTCCACGCCGTTGAAGCTATTTGCGCGTCGAGCGGCCATGTCAATACTTTTCATGCTGCGTCTGGGTCTTTATTTATCCGTATCCATGTTGATCACGACCGTCACCACTGAAACATTTGAGCTGCGAATTCCATTTCCCGCCGTTTCTAGTCCTTAGTTACCAGATCTAACCCCCAACCATCCCCTACCTAGCAGCCCCCTTAGCTTAGACTATAGGACGCACAATTCAAGGGGCCTGCTGGGTAGGGGATGAATAAGGGGACTGCTAGGTAACGACTATAAATACGGCCCTAAGACTTTTTAATCCAAATAATTTGCGTGTAATGAATACGTTTATGCTGGGGCACCTGTCGCAATAAATGAATTCTGTTTTCTTTGATGAAGGAAACTACCCTATTGGTGCATTGGAGATTTCACCATAGGGTAATAGAGTAGGCGATAGCCAGAGGAGAATCAAGGATGTAGTCATTATCTTTCACTTTCTACTGTACAAGGATATGTTCACGGCACTCATGACAAGGGAAGCATTTTTCATTGCAAGGCTCCGCCGCGAACTTTCAATATCCTAGCACGCACGTACCTTCTTTTTAATGTATAACAGCCACACTCAACTGCACTTACATATTGTATTGATACCTAACCCTCATGTAATTTTTTACAACACTGGTGTTAAATAAATTTATGAGCCAAACTGTCTTATTGTCAGTGATGGTCTCAATATTAGAAGTATCACATCAAATGAACCAGAGGCCTTTCAGTCTTTACACCAAATTAACTCTGCAAGGTCAAATGCACTCATGGTGTCCGATGGAACTATGATTTTTCTGCTTCCCCACTTCGCTGAATCCCAAACTCCTAAAATACTTGGTGCAGGACTGCCGAACTCTGAACCTAATATTTTATTACAATGGTGTAGATTGAAATGCAGCAAATTAATTATTGGAGTTAAATATCTCCACAAATTGTTAAAAACCATTTACACCCTATTTGACAGGGGTGTCACCTACTCAGTAATGTCACAAAGAAAGGCCATACCCTTGAGTGGATCCTCCAGCAAGACCAAGACCATTTAGTGCCATGTATTTATAATCTGTGCAGATAGCAGGAAAACACAGAACATAATTGCATGCTTTTTACGTGCAGAGGTTAACTCTGACAATTCAATAATTTAGCTCACATCAAGTAAAAAATATTGAAAATACTATGCAACAACGGAGAAATTTTGTCTGAAGGGACCAAAGTATACCTGTGTAAAAACAAGAAACTTTAAAATTAAGAGTTAGCCATTGAAATACCCAATGCTTCACGGCCAGAATTTACTGTCGCTACTCAAAATTGAGAGTTACATAAAATCGAGGCTTTATATGTAGTACCAAGATAATACCCTTTGCCATATGACAAGACCTTAGACCTTTCCCAGCTTAAGGAATTTTTCCAGTCAGTTTCAAACAATTTAATGGCTATCTGGCATTTGTCGTACATTTTCATCCTATCTCCACAATCATGCAACCCAATTATGTAGATTATGAAAGATGGATATGGGGTATGCTTCAAGCACATCCTGTGCAAAACAAATTTCATAAAACCCCAGAGCCATTAATTGAAATTCTCAAATTTCTACTAATGCTTACCCAGGATTTAGGAAACCCATTATCCCAGACCATGCATAAAAATAAATGCAGATCAGCCACTTACTCTGTAACCTCAGGTCTTACCTTCTTGGCTCTCCTGCTCGGCAACATTGACCTTCTCCTCAACCTCTACCTCATCCTCATCAATGACACCTTCCTCCTTGAATATTCGTTCCAACTCCTTGCCTTGCACAGCTTCTTTGAACCTTTAAATATACACACAAAAATATTATACACGGACAGAGGACAAGTACATACGTTGTACACTGATAAAAAAAACAATAAGAGGCAATAGTGTTCTTCCTAAATGTACAAAAGAAAAAATATTACAATACCATCCCAGTATCCTAGATATGTTCCGAGACTTTACTGGCATAACAGAAACAACACATAGCTGATCATACTATGAATTCATCATTCTTCCATTATGTTAATGCCATCTGGTTACCATTCATGGTAAATCACCTGCCCAGTATTCTTACGGAGTGTGTTTTTTGAAATATTAGCCTTTTCCAGCACATAATAAGAAATTTCACATGAATTACAGACCCACAATACCACACTACAATTGCACGATGATATTTTCTCAAACACTGCAATGCCACAGAGAAGTCCATTTTCCTTTATCATCACGTCTATCCTTCCTTTCTCATTGCAAGGAAGGTGAGTGTAGGAGGAAGGAGTGAATCATGCTGAACTCGAATCAATGCTATGCTAAGAGTGTCAGCACATGGGATACCCCTATTATCAATAACCATGCATAGTGAGTTTGAGAAGTGATTCTATGTAGGCAGTACGTTAATGTTTGGATTTGATATTCTTCGACAAAGACACAATACATACACAAATATAAATTCAAATTTCAGCAACTTAACTCCCACTCACATAACTTCCCATACTTGAGGTGCTCTGCAAAGCTATTAGTCAACTGTTCTTCTACAATAACGATATCATAGAGTAAATATAATATATAGTGCTATCCGCATAGGCGAAAATGGTATCGCCTGTTTTAATTCTCAAAGAGCAGATAGATGGCCCCGGAGTTAAGAGGGAGTAGAGGCCCTCTATTAGGCCTTCCTAATAGAGGACCTTTAGAGAGGGAGAGACGAGAGATGCCTCGCTTCAAAGTCGTCGTCTCCTCTCTCGCCTTATTGCCTCTCCTTCCCGCCCTCCCCTCTGCTCCTCTCCGTGAGGCTTCTGAATCTCCAGCTCCTCTGGCTTCTCTACCAACTAAAGTAGGAGAGTGTTGAGGTATACTACTACGAGGTGTCAACACAGAAATTATGTGCACTAGTTTGGGTACAAATAGCAAAACAACTAAAAGGCCTGCAGAAAAACTAATCACACCATAATTTTTTAAATTTAATTCTTCATTATTTGTTGCTAAATTTAAATTTTAGAAATGCATTTTAATATTTTTTACAATGGGTGAAACGTAAAAAGTACCGGTTTTGGACGGTGTCAGCACAAAGCGCTGACTTTATTAATTTGTAACTCAAAAGCAAGTTGTTCTGTTAAAACCAAAGTTCAATATGTATTACATAAACATGTTTTCTATACATGCTATAATTTTCAGGTTTGCATCTTTAAAAATAAGCATTGTCATCAATTTGTTAAAAGCTGGAAAGTCATTTCAAAACTGGAGCATCGTAAAACTTAGTTCTTAGTCACGTTGTAATTCACATTTCCTGACCGTTTTCAGCAAGTCCAATTGTCCAATATTTCAAAAAATGTGTACTTACTATCTGGTTATAATGAGAATTTTGTATTCTATTTTTGAGGAGATTGGTGATTAAGATCATATCAAATAATGTGGAAGTTACCAAGATGAATAATGAGTCCTCCAAACATAGCCAGACTTTGTGTTTTCAAGCAACACAGACTTTCAAGGATCGACTGCATCTAGATTTATTTTATTTTATTTTAATAAAGTGGTACACATACAGCAAGACTGCCAATTTATAGTGCACTTATAACAAATAACAATTAATATATAAATTAATAGTTACAATTTTAAATAGAACAAAAAACGATACAACAAACATTTATCCAGATATATAATCATTCATGCGTTAAATATGTTGATGCCAGGTGAGTAAAATTTTTAACTGTCAAAGAAAACGGATCAATATCACCCGGGAGAGAATTTATTAAAAAAGAAAGTCTATGGAATAGAGAGCGCTTAATTACTGATAGTCTGGGTGCAGGCATGTGGAGTAAGGAGGTAGAACGGGTGTGGCGGGAAGGAACTCGGATGTTGAGGAAGGAAACAATATCAGGACTGTCGAAGTGGGAGTTAAGGGCATCGTAAATGAATTTTATATCTGATTGAAGTCGGAGACGGGAGAGACTAGGGAGGGATAAAGAGGATAAAACTGCGCTAGTAGGTGTCTCGTGGAGATTTGGGTTTCTATATTTTACAATTTTTGCAAAAAAGGTTGTAACACTGTTAAGGGTGGCAAGATTAGTGGGAGTAGACATTGACCAAATAGGGGAGCAATAGGTGATCACCGGAAGAACTATGGATGAGAAGTAGGATTGGAGTGCCTTAGTACTAGTGATATCTGTGAACCGGTAGAGTAGTCCTAAGAGTGACATGGCTTTTGATTTGATCGCATGAATGTGTTCAGAGAACAGAAGTTTGTGGTCCACAATAATTCCAAGATCTTTCATGGATGACACACGATTAAGAGGCAAGGAGTCAATTACATAATCAAAATGGATAGGAGTTTTGTTCGTAGATATTGTCATTGTGGTGCACTTTTTTAAGTTCAATTTCAGCCTCCAGAGACTGCACCACTCTGTGGTCTTTTTTAAGGCATCTTGTAGCATATTAGAATCTGCGACATTATTTATCTGTTTAAATAGTTTGCAGTCATCAGCATAGAGTAAGGTATTGGCTTGGGAAGAACGGACAAGGGGGGCGATATCATCGATGAATAGGTTGAAGAGGTAAGGTCTAAGAACGCTACCTTGAGGCACTCCAGAAGTAACGTTAGACCAGGAAGATGAGATACCAGCGAGTATTACTCTTTGGGATCTGTCACGGAGGAAACTGGACAAGAGACTAAGGAAGGTGCCATGGATATTAAAGCGGGAGGCGAGTTTATGTAGCAGAAGTTTGTGGTTTAGGGTATCAAAGGCTTTGGAAAAATCAAGAAAGATGGCGTCGAGTTGAGACTTTTCGGCCATCGATTGTACTGCATGTTGCTGAAATATTGATAGGTTTGTTAAACAAGAGCGACCCGGAAGGAAGCCGTGCTGATCAGGGGAGAGAAAGGGAGAAGTGAAGTAGTAAAGTCGGTTCAGGATGATCCTTTCACAGACCGAGGAAAGAACGGGAAGTATCGAGATGGGACGATAATTAGAGACATCATTTTTAGGGCCAGATTTGTGTATAGGAATCACATTTGCTATTTTCCATTTAGAAGGAAATATGCCAAAGTGGAAGCAGCGATTTAAAAGGAGGGCAATGGGAACTGAGAGAGACTGAGCACAGTTGCGTACGAATACGGGACTGAGAGCATCAGGGCCAGGTGAGCGGCGGAGGGGGATCTTTGATAGATATTTAGCAACTTCCTTGGGATCTGTCTGAATTTCTGAGAGGCAGTGACTATTGACAGGAGAGAGGGAAAAGTCGTCTGTGAGTGAGAAATTTGACGTCTGCGCTTGACTTCCTGCGAAATATTCGAGGAAGAAATTCGGTCTGTCTGCTCCTACGGCACAGGAACCATTAAGTGACACAGCATCGGGAATTCGAGGGATATTGCGGCGTTTATTTACAAAGGTCCAGAATTTTTTAGGATCTGAAGTTATGGAGGAAGACAGTTCAGAGATGTTCTCCTTGTAGTCACGGCGTATGAAGGATTTTGATAGGCGACGTAGGTCTGAGAACACTTTGTAGGTGTTTTCACTGGGGTAGTCTCTATATAGATACCAAGCTCGATTTTTGTTACCAAGGGTATGCATTGTGTCGGGCTTGAACCACGAAGGGAATCTTTTTGTCCTTGGGGTCACAAAGGGAACAAAGTCTTTTATGGCACTGTTGATAACGGAGTAGAAGAAGTCCACTGCTTCATCCGGAGACAATGAGCTGAGGATAGTCCAAGGGATTAACTCGAGTGCGTGGTTGAGGTCATTCCAGGAAACCTTCGACCATGCAGGGAAGGGTTTATGGGGTCCGGAAGGCGCCCCACGGGGACTCCGGGAGCCTCGGAAACAAAATGTAGCGTCGAGGGACTCGTGGTCGGAGTCGAAAATATTTCGGCCAGGGGTGATGGAGATTTGGGGGACAGAGGAAATGAGGAAATCCAATGTTGCCAAGTTTCTGGTGGCATGAAGATTAAACTGCGATAAGCGGAGTGCGTTAATGAAATGACTAATAAAGTAATCATCATGGGAATTGAGCGGTGAGCCCGAGGTGGGGGAGTCCCAGCGAATAGACAAGTTAAAATCACCAATCAGAATTACGTTGCCGAGGTTGACAGCCTTTAGCACAGAGTCAAAACACTTTTCTAATACAATTGGGTCACTTGCTAGATAAGATGTGAAACTTTATACCACTAGCGAATATGGTATCGGCTCCCGTGAAACACGTATTTTTCAAGCGATAGTGCATGTTGTGGCTGCTAGGTGGCAGGGCACACCAACATTTTTATAATTCACTATTTTATAGGTATACAATGGTACATATATGTGATTTGCTGTGAGTTTCGAGCGTGAGGAAGAAAGTTCCGAAGGTTGTAAGTTCTGAAATGAATTCCATCACGAAACACATAATATCTTCAGCCGTACTTACATCTAGCGGGAACTTGTTGATAATGAATACCATGAATACTGCCTACACTCCCTGCTGCGAGATAGACGCATGATTTATAGTACATACCTTTCGTGCACATCAAAATGAATCATCCTTGACCTGTTTTCAATATTTATTGTTGCAAGGTAGTGCTACGGCAACAAAATTCATGTTTTTTTATATCTCTAATTAAGCTCGTAATGAATTCTGATTTTTTGTTGCCCTTTTTTTTTGTGCTTGCTTTGTTTTTTCCCACTCGTCAATGCAATGATAGTGTAGACAAGGCATAAGTCTCATAAAGCAATGGATATAATAGAGGGGTTTGAGGATATGAGGCATCTTGGGAGAACTAAGAAATTAGGGAAATATGCCTGTGTAAGAGTCGCGCTGACTTGCATTCCCACACTTGGTAGCTCTTGAGCGAGCAGATACCTAACGCCTCGGCATCACCGCCTCTCACCCCCTGCATCCGGTGAGGATGAGCTGGGAACTGCAAGCTAGCAGAGGCGTGGGTGGAAAAGGAACGCGGCAGTTGGCTTGTGGTCGAGGCATGAGATGGCTAAAGGAGTTGTACCTTTACGCAAATAAAGTGGATTTATGAAAAAGGACAAGGGAATGTGACTTATTCCTTAATTCCCTTCCTCGCGTTCCCTCTGCGCTCTCTGGCGAGCCGGAGAGAGTTACAACTGGTGTCAGAAGTGGGATTTACCGGAGATCGTAGATATCGCGAGGAAGCATCGAGAATGGCGAGTCGCGTGAGTTTTGGGGGGGATGAGTGCCGCTGCAGGACGTAATAGACGATTTCGGGGAGAAGATCAGCGTCTTGGCTAAGGAGAACGAGGAGCTAAAGGCGCGGCTCGGCAGTGCGACTCAGAGCTCTGCTCCGTCGCGGGGGAGCAAATTCTCCCTCATCAGCGGCATCGATGTATTCACTGGCCGCCCAGGGGAGAGTGTTGTCGCTTACCTCGAACGAGTGGAAAGCGTGGCCGAATTGAGTGGCTGGACCAGCGAAGAGACCCTGAAGGCAGCGAGAGTGCGTTTGGGTGGCGACGCAGCGGAGTTCTGTCGCAGCAAGGAGGAGTGCCACCAAGCGGCCGATTTTGCTGTTTTTAAGAAGTGCCTCCTTGATCGATACCGCCCGAAATTAACGGCTCGCTTCTACCGCGAGCAGTTAGGATCAGTGAAGATAGGGCAGGGATAGGACTTAGAGTCCTTCGCGGACCGGGTGAGATCGATCAACTCCCACACATATGAGCTTCCGACCCACGCTGACATGGCTGCCACGATCAAGCATGAAGCCGACCAAAGGGCCCTTGATGCATTCCTTCGTGGTCTTCCCGGTGAGCTCGGTCGGCTGTGCCGCTTGGCCGTCCCAGCGACGTTCGACGCGGCCATTGAGACGGCAATTCGGATCCGCGAAGCTGACCGCAGTCCGCGAGCCCGTTCGCCAGTGCGCCGTGTTTTTCGCTCTCCAGCGGAGGCAGGGCGGAGGTGCTATGAGTGCGACTCACCAAACCACCTTGCGTGAAGGTGCCCCCGCCGAAGGTGTTATACATGTGGTGCCTCTGGCCATATTTCTCATCAGTGCCAGCGGAAACCCTCAGAGAAGCCTTTAAATGGCAGCGGGTCCGGAGGCGCCACCCAGGCCGGGCCCCTGTAACCCTGTTCCTTCCACGGTTAGAGGCCGCTAAGCGGGCAGAGGATCTAGTGGTGGCAGTTAGTGTCGGGAGAAAAGAATGTAAATTTTTGGTGGATACCGGTGCCCAAGTTTCATTGGTAGCGCGTGGTGTTAACGGGGGCGAACGACTTAGGAGATCCCCATATCGTATCAAGGGCATTTCGGGGGCGACTGTGTGGAACCATGGTGTGGAAACAGTGCAGTTAGTGTTAGGAAAGTGTTTTTATAGTTTAGATATGATAGCGGTAGATTCGGTGGGAGAATATCAGGGACTTTTAGGGTTAGATTTCTTGGAGAAATATGGTGGACTGATTGATGTGAGGGGAAAGAAAATGAAATTAGGTGACGTCGAAGTTTCGTTAAGAGGCGAGTACAGCGCACATGAAGGGTGCAAGGAGAGGGTAGAAACGAGCGTTAGGGTCGTTGGAGTTGACGTTGAAGTGCCAATTAAATTGTCTGAGGAGACAGTGATCCCGCCCAGGAGTGAAAAAATTGTGTGTTGTAGACTGTCATGTGACGTCCCTCTTGAAGGAGAATACGTCACCGAGCCGGAAGTGATGAATGACACACAGAGTTGTGGACGAAAGTGGCAACTCTCCATGAAGTGGAGAAAAATTTTAAGAGTGACTTTGCAGGCATAAGACACGTCCGGGAAACGACTACCGCTGAGGAGGCGATAAATTTCCAGGAGAAGTTAGCGGATTTGGATGAACCGGAGAGAAAGGCGTTGCTGTCCCTATTGAATGAGTACAAGGGTTTATTCACTGAAGGAAAACTGCCTCCGGCCACAAACATTACCTCTCACCGAATCCCCACGGGCAATTCTCCACCAATTTATCGCCGCCCCTATCGAGTGCCATACCACCAAAAGGAAGTGATTCAAACCCTTGTGGACGAGCAGTTAAGGGCCGGAATCATTGTCTCTAGCAGTAGCCCCTGGGCCTCCCCAGTCGTCATTGTACCGAAAAAATCAACTGACGGCAAACCATCCTATCGATTTTGTGTCGACTTTTGTGGCCTTAATTCTGTTACTACCCCGGATGTTTATCCCATACCTAATATAACAGAAACATTAGACTATTTAGGGAGGAGCCGTTACTTCTCCACGTTAGATCTGACGAGTGGTTATTATCAAATCCCTATGCATCCTGCCTCCAGAGAGAAGACTGCCTTTAATGTGGAGGGCGGACATTTTGAATACAACCGCATGCCTTTCGGATTACGCAACGCCCCTAGCACGTTCCAGCGCATGATGGACGGGGTTTTGATTGGACTAAAGCCAACACAGTGCGTCTATTTGGATGATGTCATTGTATTCAGTTCTTCCATAGAGGAGCACGTAGAAAGGCTAAGAAGCGTGTTCGATCGGCTGCAAGAGTCAGGGTTGTCCTTAAAAATTGAGAAGTGCCACTTTGCTAGAGAAAGGGTAAGGTACTTGGGGCATGTGATCGACCGGGAGGGTGTACGGCCGGACCCTGAGAAAATAGACGCGGTTATGAATTTTCCTTCACCTAGTAACACCAAGGAAGTGCAATCGTTTTTGGGACTGGCCAAATACTATAGGCGCTTCGTAAATAATTACGCAGTGATCGCAAGACCCTTGATGCGTCTCCTTAAGAAGGGAACTAAATTCACATGGACACCTGACTGTGACGCGGCGATGGAATCCTTGAAGGCGGCCTTGGTAAGCACTCCGGTGCTCGCCTATCCTGACTTCGCAAGGCCATTCGTTATCTCCACCGACGCCAGCAACTTTGCGGTGGGCGCAGTGTTGTCGCAAGAGATAGACGGCGAGGAGCATCCCATCGCGTATGCATCGCGACAGCTTCAAGCAGCAGAAATAAACTAAAACCACGGAAAAGGAGCTGTGCGCGGTCGTTTTCGCGGTTCAATATTTTCGCCCTTATGTGTGGGGTCGTCCGTTCAAAATTATCACGGATCACGCCGCCCTCCGATGGCTTTTTAGTCTCCGCGATCCCAGTAGTAGATTAACCAGATGGGCGCTGAAGTTAGCCGAATACGAGTATGAGGTTGTTCATAAGCCAGGAAAACTCCACCTTAACGCCGACGGGTTAAGTCGAAAGATACGAGTGGTGGAGGTAATCGATGACGAAGACTGGAAGAAATACCAAGCCGAGGATGCGGACTGCCAGGAGTGGAAGTCGTGTGAGAGTTTTGAGGAGAAAAATGGACTACTGTTCCGGTCGACAAGTGACGGATTGAAGGTGGTGGTTCCTGTGAGCAGATGGGAAACTGTGTTTCGCCAACATCACGACCACGCCCTATCAGGACACCTAGGAGCAAAGCCGACTATTAGACGAATACAACAGATGTACTGGTGGCCCTCCCTTGATAAAGATGTGAGAGAGATGACTATCAGCTGTGTGCCCTGTAATCAGCGCAGCCCTTACGGGAAGACGAGAGTACCCCTGAAGAAACTTCCTGTAAGTACCTCTCCATTTTCCTTCATCAGCATTGATATTGTTGGGGCTCTACCACGCACCGCGAACAGCAATCGGTTTATACTCACCATTCTCGATCACTTCTCCCGGTATTTAGAGATGGTGGCTATTCCATCACAGACAGCGGAGGTAGTGGCTGACGCTCTACTTAGGCGGTGGATTTTGAAATTCGGTGTTCCCGATTACATATTGTCAGATCAGGGCCCCAACTTTGAGTCGGGACTATTCCAGAATTTGTGTAAATTTTTACGGGTGTCTTTCATCCCAGCTGTAATGGAAGGTGTGAGAGAGTGCATCGAACCATCTCGCAAATGATAAGCCACTATGTTAATGGAAGGGACAATGATTGGGATGTGTGGTTGCCATTTTTGGTGGCAGCCTATAATTCCAGCTGTCATAGTAGCACGCGAGTGACACCATTCAAGGTGATTTACGGTCGCGAAATGAAGACGCCCTTCCATTGCTTGGAGACCATAGAGGCTACCACGAGAGAGTCTTATGTGGACGAACTAAGTGATCAACTCCAGCCAATTTGGGAAGTGTTTGGGGAATAGTGAGAGGGCCCTTGAGTCGCAGGCGAGGCAATACAATAAGAGGAGTAGGGATGTGGACTACCAACCGGGTCACTACGTATACCTAAATGACCCCTGTCTAAAACCCGGCAGAATCCGCAAGTTTCATAAACCATTTTCGGGGCCTTATAAAATCCTTGAGGTGCTTAATGACTCTAATCTACGGTTACAACTACGTTTTAGGACTATCGTGGTGCATAAAGACCGCGTTAACGTACATAGGGGTGTGAGAAATACGGAACAAGAGTTCGCAGACGCAATCAAGGGCGAGAAAAGGCGTGGGCGTCCGAGATTACTGATGGCGAGTGGGAACGAAGCAGCAACGTCTCCAGAACTCGTACCCACCTCCCCCATTCCAAATGCAACGACGAGGAAGAAATGCACTGTGAGATTTTACCCCCCTTCCCCTTCTTCGGAAATTGATGCCGTTTCAGATTTGGAGAGCGAGGCTTCTTGGTCGTCGGTTTCAAGTCATTCCGAGGACGAGCGCGGAGACGAATGGGAAGCCGACCGACCACGCCCACTCCAAGCAGACCAGCCCTTGCCCCAGCGGTCGCCGTACTCGTTGCGTAGTAGGCGGCGGGTTGCTGATAAAAATAAGGAAGACCACGTGGAGATTGTTGACACCCCGTTGGCGACCTTGCCTGCCCCGACCTTGCCTCCCACCCCGTCCCCACCCCCCTTTGAAGATAGCACGGACCGCGCGAGGACAACGGAGATGGCCGCGGAGTCATCCTCGACCACCCTACCTTCAGCGGTCCTCCCATCACCCAGTGCTTCCCCCCCCGAAGTGAGTTCCCGTGCATGTGAAGAGCAAGACGGCGAGATTAATAGTGACAGTGCGACGCAAGCCGTTCGCCCTTATAATTTGAGGCCACGGCCAAGTTAAAAGGAGAGTGACGAGTGGCCATTATGATGTTGGCCGAGTGTTTTACCCGAGGGGCGATGAGTGTTTTAGTGTCTTGATATATGTAAGTGCGACAGGACCAAGTGTTTTCCATTTGGATAATGGAATACTGTTTGAGAGACGGTCCGATGTTATTTTATCAGACCATTCCTGGTCCGTGGTGGTAAATTTTGATTTGGTGAAGCTAAAGAGCGAGTATAAGCAATTGGGAGAAAATTTTGGAGTTGGGAGTGGTCGTATTACCTGTGGGAAAGCGGGGAATCCCAGAGTGGGGTATGATATGGCGCTGAGTAAGATGTTTATTGAATATAAAAAAGTTAAGAGTGATTAAGAGTGATGATGAAGTAAGCCATTGTGGTGGGAGGGTTGACTTGATGAGTCTAATCACTAAGACTAAAAACACAGAGAAATGTGTACAAGGATGTGGCGTATTCTGGTGGTTGTGGTACTGGTGGTTTCTTGGTGTTTTGGTGCTTGGTGTATTCCTTTGGTGTTGTATTAGAATTAGGAGTAATCAATCCAATGTAGGGAGGGACGTTGAGCCTCCCTGTGTGACTAAAAATGATTAACGCTACGGACGTTAAGGTTGTTATGTCCCCATGTGTCAACCCCAAAATGAGAACTCCATTGATGAAGACCTCTAGATTGAACATCAATCATTAGTTTTATTTTTATTGGGATTAATGATTAAACATTTTTATGTTTCAAGTTTTCAATTCAACGTTTTAACTTTCAATTCATGTATTTTCCATTGCTATGCTTTTCATTATATCTGATTTGTATTCTTTGTGGTTAGCCATTTTGTGCTGTTTCATTTTGTCTTCTTTTTTTTTCTCTTTTGTCGTGTGCGAATGCAAGTGGCCGGCTGGAGGTTAGAAAAATTTCACGCTGTTCAATTTTTCTCTTTGTGGAGGGGGGTGGTGTAAGAGTCGCGCTGACTTGCATTCCCACACTTGGTAGCTCTTGAGCGAGCAGATACCTAACGCCTCGGCATCACCGCCTCTCACCCCCTGCATCCGGTGAGGATGAGCTGGGAACTGCAAGCTAGCAGAGGCGTGGGTGGAAAAGGAACGCGGCAGTTGGCTTGTGGTCGAGGCATGAGATGGCTAAAGGAGTTGTACCTTAACGCAAATAAAGTGGATTTATGAAAAAGGACAAGGGAATGTGACTTATTCCTTAATTCCCTTCCTCGCGTTCCCTCTGCGCTCTCTGGCGAGCCGGAGAGAGTTACACCTGAGTGTTTTTGATAAGGGGACTTCTTCACCAGTGGAAATTATCCGTAGGATATTTTATATCTGAGCATGGACTCACTGGTGCTAAGATAAAGGAGCTGCCAAGTGTAATAATATTGCAACTAGTGTCCAATAAATTGGAGCCAAGAGCATTTGTATGTGACCAGGCAAGTACAAACTGGAAGGCCATGTCCCAGTTGTGTGTTTCACCAGAGAAAATACTAGCATGGAATTACCCCACATTTATGTGTACATCTGTGTAATTCAGGGGAACTTTTAATGACAGCTAAAATGATCTTGTGATTGAAATGGCAAACCATCACTTCCGCGACTTAACCTCTCACGCCATTTCGACGTACACAGGTACGGACCCTATTTTCTGTCCCAGCAGCGTTTGACGTACGGCGTACGTCCACACTCCTTATACATCAATTTAAATACCCCCTGAGGAGTTGAATACTCAAACATTATATCCCCGCTTGAGGGGTTGCAGAAAATTTCCTTCCAAACAAGGGCTGCTTCCAAATAAGGTGAGCACATCTCTAAGGGCATGGTTGTGATAAAATAATTTCTTTAGCATTCTCTTCATGTCAACAGTTTTAAAATTACACAATATCACCTGCATCTACAATCATTGAGTATCAGAAGTGAGTTTTTTATCATAATTTAGCACCATGAATACCAATTGAGACAATCAATTAAAAAGTTAAGTATTAAAAACAAAAGGAAGTCTTACATAAAACTTAAACATGATGGGTTATCAGACTAGTTTTCATAGCCAAGACAACTCATTAAACTATTTAACGATAAAATCCATAGTAAGATCTTGTTATAGTAAATGAGCATAAACAATACAAACGAGTTTGTCTTGGATAGTTTACAATTGGAGAAAGTATGCAAAAATAGCAATTCACCTCTGAGGTACTTTACGGCGCCTGCGCCTCCTGCCATCAGCATCTTCCTCCATGTCCTCCTCAGCCTGGTTGGGAGAATCCAGGTTCCCATCACCGGTATTTCCTTCCCCTCCCTCTTCACCCCCTCCTTCTTCTCCTGCAAGAAGACCAACCAAAAATAGTGATGTAAATTAAGCACATTCAACCATAGGGACTTCACACAAAGGTTACAACGGTAGAAAGTTGGGATTATAGCAGTCCAAAATATGATTTTCCTTAGTGACAACAAATGTTCAAATAGAGATTCCTTTATTTTCCAATGCCTACAGTAAATTTACTAAGTATTTTGTTTAAAACACAATTGGAAAAGTATAAAAGCTTATTCATTTTCAAAACTAGGTAACGCTTTTAACAACATTTTTATCAGCAATTATATAAAATTTAGATTTGCTATGAATCGAGGAAAATGAATTAATCCCTAACTGTAAATATTAGGTAACAGACCCCACTATCAGCATAAAAATGCAACATTTAACTCCCACATGCTCTATTTCCACATATAGAGCATTATTACAGACCAAACATAAATATTAACATCTGAAAAGCCTTAATTCTTATAAACAAGCACCTGACATCTGAAGGTTCATCTTCTTGCACCAACAAACAATTACTGTGCCAAATTAAGTCATGAAGTCTTTGCGTGTGCAAATGGTAACTCACCTTGACCAGATGATTCCTTGATAATAGTTTCCTCAGGGGGTGGTTTTGGTTTGGGGGGCCTTCCTCGCTTCCTTCGAGGACGCTCCAATCCTTCCATTTTGAGGGCCATTTCATGCTCAGTGACAAACATACCTGTGCCATCCTCACCTGGTACTATAGATAGGACAAAAATGGAATAAAACCCTATTAGACAGACATTTAAATAATGGGTAGACCAAATACTTCTCAGTCTACACTATTGAAAACTAATCAGAGCAAAGGCTACCTAAGGCCTAAGTATACATGCATTTGGAATTTATACTTCCTAGCACCCTTAAATAGGAGGAAGAAGCATTGCAAATAATGAAAAATGCTTCCACTAAACAGTCAATTTCACATTATTTGGGAAGAAATTAGAATTTCAGAATTTTTCAGCCTTTAAGGTTACTGTATTGTTTTGAAAAGGCTCTGTTGTGCAAGATTTATCACTCTCATTTTGACAGCAACTGTTAAAGCTATCTGAGGCTTGCTTGTTCACGCTTTAACTGGAATAGAATCAAGGAAGTCTCCCCTAATAAAGGAATTATTAAATTTCAATCCAATACGAATTTTCATAATAATTATATCACCCAATATCACCAAATTTGTCTCAGCAACAGAGGTTGTGTTATTTTTTTCTCACACAAGCATACTTGAGTAACCATCACAATTATATTTTTTCATATTTCATTATTTGTACTTGGCCTCTGTATTCTATTTCAAGGAAAATAAATTACTAGCTAATACTAGTCCACTATTCCTAATAAAATAATTAAAATTAACCCTGCTTAGTCATGAACAGAAGCCTTCAAGTTCAGTGCCAAAACTAAGCAGATATCATGACTTTGAAACTAGACTTTGCAGGATGGACTCATTAAAATGGTAAACACTGCAATAAAAAAGTGTAGTTGATGTTTAAGTTCAATTTATGGGCAAGCTTTCACTGGGCTCATGATTTAGGTCATAAACACACCAAATTATAATTAACTTTAAAAAATATCCTCATGACGTTTCTTACTGGCTACAATAATTACTCCATTATTGAAGGAAACATATATACATGTTCATTATATACATTATTTGCTATCCATACGAGCGCATGCATCAGCAACAATGTATAATATTCATGTGCTCAAAATCTCCGTAGATGAAATAAGGGACTACTCCAGTCTCAACCTCGCCCCAATAAAGACGTATTATTATTACTAATAAAACCATAAAATCATGGCTCAAATTCACATCTTCCCCATCATTTTGCGAGGTCCTCTTATCATGACGCTGATAGAAAAAGCTAAAAAAATTTGCATTCTATAGATAAAAAAATAGTAAAGATGTTTACAGCTTTAGTCAGTCGTTCACTGCATCAGTGTCTTAGCAATATCAGTGAGTACGAGGGATACTTTTTCATTTCCTTCAAGACTATTATCATCGTAAATAAATCGTTCAGCTAATTAATATAGCTCCTTTTATTTATCCTAAGGCCAAACTGGCCATCTATGTAGTATACACAGCGAGAGAATGAACTGCTCGACCAAAATATCATTTAACGATGAGAACCCGATTGAAAGCAAAGGTTTCTGCCTGAGGAGACCCATCAACCAAAACGAAGGGCTGATATCACTTACTTTGTATGAATATTTGTGCGGTAGAGCTGTCAAGTTCACTGAGTGCCTGTTCCCCAAGAGTTAGCTGAAGCTCACTCCTCACCTTCTCAATCCTTAGCCGTTCCTTCTCTGCTCTCCTTTCCCTTTCCACCTGTTGGACAACATTCATTAAGGTATTATAATCACTGAAACAACAACAATCAAGTACTTCGCATTTCTTAAACCACCAGCAAATGTCAACCCATAGCTTAAATATTTTACACTACTTGCCTGAAACTTCCAAAGTTCTCTAATTTTCTTCTGCCCTTCCACAAGCAATTCGAAGAACTGAACCGTTGCCTGAAGCTGAATATTGCAACCTGGGCAGATTGTCCTCGGTAGTTTGCCATCGTCTTGAATCTTTCGAATTCATAAAAACAAAACGGATGCATAACTAATACTTGAGTAGTAAAAAAAACACAAGTAAGAATTATCATGAGAATGACAAAATTTATAAATATCCACCGATAAAAAATTACTGTTATTTTAAACTCGCACCTAACAGGTCTGAATAACATAATAAACTAGGGCTTATCAATTTACCGCGAACCTTGGTAAGAATTTGGTTTACATTTGATTACTTTTCTCAATTTAACAACTAAATGCCACAATTCCATACGTAATAAGAGTGGTTGACGAAATAGGAGAAGAAAATCATCATAAATCCAGGAAATAATTTTAATTCGGCAAATGACTAGTTATAATGTAAGAAGCATATATGATTCATGTGGTAATACTCAGACGAAATTCGTGCAACTATAATCAGTAGACCCCCCATTTTGTTAGGAAAGGAAGTCAAATTATCAACTCTATTCGCACAATTATTTACTTGCCGTACCTTAAGAGGTAAATATCGGTTCACTAGGGAACTTAAATCTGGCTCTAAATCATCTGCGTTATAAAGTAATACACCACTTGGATTATCTTCAGCGCATAAACGACAAAAACTTGAATCGTATAAATATTCTCCCATAATGGCGGCGGGATACACCTACCACGCCGATAAATACCCACCAATAGAAGAGCTCGTTGCAAATTGTGGTAGCCTGGAATGAAGCTCTTCTCATTGGCCAAAACATAGCTTTCGAAAAAATTGATCAGCGATTTGTTGCTGGCGGTTGGAATGAAGGGAAGAAATATTCTGCATGTAACAAAAAACTTATATATTACCTATAATATAATCATTAGTTTTCTTTCAAATATTATTTTAGTTGTATTTTTAAAATTGAGGTATAATATATTGTGAGGTATGACACTTCCAGCGTGAAAAAAGACAGTGGTGTAAACTCCCCTACTGATGGTGAAGGTTACACACAAGTTAAATCCAGGCGTCGCTGGCAGAAATTTACTACCGGCAGCAACGAGGCCAATTGAGAAATTTTACGGGTGTTCCCATAAAAACATGGCTCTATGTGAGTCGTGTCTCAATGCCTTCTGAGGTCTCCAATATCCAATCGTACATCATGGAAACGTTTAACTGTTCTGGACATTTCTTGCAAGAAGGTAAGTGAACTTAAATATCACTAAAAACTGGCCTAAAGGAGTTAAAATTCGGGATTTTAAATTCTTGCCCTCTAAGAATTCATTTAAAAACCCCTTCACGACTGTCTCGAGAGAGTCTGCTGATGGTACGCCACCCCCCCTTCATGGTGATTTAGCCTCAACCATATTCTTTCAACAAGAGTATTCCGGCGCCCCTCCCCCCACTTATCAAACCTATTCACCAGTTAAACGTTGTAATAAAAAATATTTTTTCATTTTCACGGCGTCCCGGTTGTAATGTGGGTAAACAGAAAAAAAGAAATTACGTATTTTAATGAATAATTTATTTTTTGCAAACAGCTTATGCCAATTACTACCGCTTTGATATGGTCATATGGTCACTTATTTGGCACGCAGCTGGTTGCTTAGATCACCAAAACTGTCAATAAATACGAAGAATATAGAAAAGATAGAAGGTAATCAATGTTGATTAGGGCCGCAGTGGATTCTACGGCTTTTTCGCATTAATTAATGGACTTGAATTGCTGAGAGAGGCTCTTAATTCGCATTCTAACAAGGTTTCTAAGTTTTTAAATCAATATTTTGGCGTAATTATAATTAAAAACCTTGTATTGTGAGTGAGATAGGTTTGACTACGAAAATTTCAAAAGTTAAGGCAAAACGAAAGCCCGCCATCAAGTCGCAAGTACGCATTGTGTAATTTCAATTGTTTCATAGATGAAATTCGTTGTCCGTCTTGCGGGTTCCGCATCAGACACTTGTTTATGTTGGATGAAAAATATAATCTCATTGTATTTTTGGGATTTTTAAAGATTGTATTTTCTGTGTACCTTTCATGTGAATTCAAGTTCACTCAGGATAAAGATTCGCATTGAACTTTGCCACGTAGAGCCAAAGGAACTAAATTGTATTCCTTGTCAATGTGATTTTTTTTTAACTTTGCGGAGTGAAGATAGAACTGGTGACTTTTAACAGACCGGTATACACCAAAAAGGAAAATGACGGCTCCTATGGAGAGAATTCAAACCCTTGATCTCATCGAGAAAGATATTATCAATTGCCTGATGAGTGCAGGTTAGTGGGAGATGGTGAAGACATTTTAAGTAATAACTCGTATGAAGAACCAACGTCTCTGATAAGTTATTGTTTTCAGGTCAGGCTCTTATGGAATTAAGCAAAGAAAAATCCAGCCAGAAGCATGCCGAAGGTCAGACGGATACTTTTCTGAAAACGTTGGCGCACGTTGAGTCGAAGTTAACCGAGCAAATTAATTACCTGACCCAAGTTTCAACAGGTATGTTGTGGCAAATCTACTAAACGTGTTATTAATTATCCCCCGGTTTTAATCCATGTAAAACCCTTGAGCACGTCCTGATCTATCTGCTTATCGAAAGTTGCATTTGATAAAGATCTACCTCCCCTGATGTGCGAACATTACGTATTATTGGGTGGAGTACTTGGTGAGCTGTTAATACAGATTGTCACCTCCGCCGAATCCGGTGATGAAATCTGCGGAAATTGTCTTTACCTATGATGACATTACAGCAATTAATTCCTCGTGGGTAGCGGCTTCTTAGTAGTCATAATGACCTTAGCAGTGCTTGATCCACTGTTAGGGCTGAATACCTAGTTCCCTTAAATCGTCCTAAAATGCCTGGAGAATCGGGAAGGCTAGGTTGGGTACTGTTGTGTGCAATGGCCTGGCAAGCCGAGGGTCTTTGGTTTGATTCCCGGTCCAGGTGGATTTTTTCCTCTGCCATTTCTTTGTATGCATTGATGGTCTCTTCTCCAACAAATTGAAATGACTGTCTGGCTCAAGACTTGTGACTTGATGTCTTAAATAATGATCGGTGTATCCAGAGTTTTTCATTATTTGGGCTGGGGGTTACCACTCCTGATTATGGTAACCTGCTGAGTAATGTCATGCAGGAACCAGGAAGCCTGGCTGTGCAGTGGTTTGTATTAGGAATTGGAAAGCTTTAATACAAATTCAGGAAATTCAGGCAATTATGATGTGGTACATACGTTGACACCCTGGCTGTTAATTAAGTTCTTATTTCTGGAAAATTACAAATCTTCTTATCCATCTCTAACTCATGTAATTTTAAAATTTGGTAATCTTAATTATGCTAAGTTATTGGTTGAAGAGGCCAGGGTGGCCCAGTGATAGCATGTTCGACTCCCAATCGTGAGTGTTGCAGATTGAAAACCAAGTTACGCCTGGAAAAATATGAAAATAGAAAAAAAATCCAACTCCTTGGGCAAGACGAGAATTTTCCACATGCTACCCGGCCCCACTGCAGAGAGGCAGCAGTCTCTGTGGAAGGCACTGATGGTGCAGATGAAGACTTCGGTCCAGTTTCAACTGCCACAGATTTGTGCAAGAGTGAAGTTCATGGCTGGAGTACTGCGATATGGATATATAGATAGATAGACGTGGAATGCAGTGGGAAACCACCACATGAATCTCCCCGGAAGATTCAGCCTTGCATTCATGTGACGTGATGGCTTTCTTCCCAGTAAAATATTCCAGGGGTAAAATAGTCCCCTGGTCAAATCTCTGGGTGGGGACTACTGGGAGGGGAACATCAGAGTGGACAAATGCTGGATAGAGACATGAAACATGAGGTCTTAAGGGGTGAGCGGGAAGCTGGAGAATGTGAAGATGGAGAGACTGGGGATAGACATCCTGGGAGTCAGCTAGATCAAGTGGCTGGGGGCAGACAACTGTGGGAGTGACAGATACTGAATGATATATTCAGGAAATGACCAGAGGATTGCAGGTGTTAGCAACATACTGAAGAGAAAATGGGGCCAAAGAGTGAAGTTGGTCTGGTAGTACAGCAAGAGAATCCTGATGGGGAAGTTAGAGGAGATCCCACAGACACCTTATTAGTGCAGGTCTACATGCCTGGCCTTCAGGAAGAAGATATAGAAAAAAAAAATTTGAACAAATGTGAGAGGTCCTCTGAGCAGTGAAGGGGAGAGAGTACCTCATCATAATGGGAGACTGGAATGCAGTAATGAGAGGGAATAGAGGGAAGTAGCTTAGGAAATTTTGGACTAGGAAAACGAAATGTCAAAGGAGAAAGATTAGTGGAGTTCTGCAATGAGAAGAATATGGTTGTAGCAAACACTCTTTGAGCAACTTCAGTGCAGAAGCATTGGTGGCCCCTAGGGCAAGGGGCAATTGCCCCCCCAAAACCCACCATATTTCTTTGTCGTGAACCTTAAATTAAAAGTATAAATTATTTTGTTGATCCCCCCCCCAACCTCTGGTCTGGAGCCACCCCTGCGCAGAATCTACGCATGGAAGAAGCCAGTGGATAAGGCCAGGTACCAAATAGACAACATATTTTTCCAAGTGAGATACAAGAACCAAGTGAAGCAGTTCAAGAGCTATCCCGATGCAGATAAAAATTGTGATAGAATTGAAAGAATGAGTTGAAGAGGACAACTGTAGAAGTAGCAGACAAGCAACTGGTAAGAGAGCCGAAACAAATAAGCCATGTTCTCTCACCATGGTAAGGGAGCCAGTTCCTTCACCTGTGTTTCCAGTGGTTTTCTGGAAAGACTTTGTACCCAGAAAATTACTCAGGTTAGGCATATTTGACATTCCCAGGAGGCCTCTCCCCCAGATTAGAACCCCTGGTCAGTAGCCCAATGCTCCACCCACTGGAATGTTATGCCATCCATGTGAAACTAATGATATATGTACACAGTATTACAAAAATAAATGTGCTCACATGCACGGGAAGGTATTTTTAGAAATTTGGAGGCTTCTTTCCTTGAATTCTTTTTGTGAACTATAAAACTTAATTTCTTCAACTTAACAGTTAAATCCAAGTTTCGGCTCAACAATGTGGATTCCACTTAAATATTTTGTAATTATGACTTGGGTATCAACACTTAAGTTTAGTCATCTGATAAAGACAACAACATAGGAAGGAGGATACATATGCATGTACTAATTCAGGTGGGTGAGGGAAAATCACGTGGAAGGAGAAGGCAATTGGAATGGGTGGTGAGTAAGTAACTCCCCATCAGCATCCCAAATGCCTTCTCCTCCAGCCTGATTTCCTCTACCCATCTGGATTCGATATATGTACATATATACTCGTTCCTATGTAGTTATCTTCATCTGATGATGATGCAGTGTTGAACCCCAGGCTGTGATAAAAAACATATGTATTTACATAGCTGTGCCCTCCTTTTTAAGTTCATGTTAGTTAGAATTTGCTTGATGATTTCTCTTATAAAGTGGGTATTATGTAGGCCAGAGGAGTACTTTAATTGTTCTAACTTAAGGCTTTTAAGGTAAGTTTTACATTATGAAAGATTTTGTACAAAAGAATGTACGTTTGTCTCAACGGAATTAGAACAGGTTCTATTTCCCGTGCAGGCATTGAGACATTCGCACAAGCGTTCATACAATTTGCCACTTTACACGATGCATTTTGCCTCATACAAGAGTTTGTACAAACAAATGTACCGTGTAAAACGGCCTTAAGAGATTTCAATTTGGTATCATTATAATTAATGTATGTAATTCAGTGACAAAATCAACCATTGTTTTTCCTAGGCCAACCTCATGAAGGATCAGGATATGCATCACAGAAAGTCTTGCAGATGGCATGGCATCGTTTGGAACATGCCAGGTCTAGAGTTAATGAATTGGAACGGATAAAGAACAAACACCTCCAGGGAAGGGCACATGTGTTACGTCAGCAGCAAGCTGCTCTCACTAGTGGTGGAGCAATGCAGCAGACTCAGCCTGCCAATGCTAACATGCAGTCGCAAGTGGGCCAAACTCAAGGCATGTCGGGCACAACAGGGTGAATGCTAAATAATGTTAATTAAATAATTGTGTATTGAATATTGTATTTATGTATTTTCTTTATTTAATGTTTCTCCTAATTAGGTAATAAAACTTTAAAAGAAAATTGTTCTTTGTTGCATTAAAATATTGCCTCTATGTATTTGGTTACTGAAGTTGAAATATGAGAGGTATCCATAGTATAAGTCCCCTTTACCTAGAGAAAAAACATTAAATTAAATTATTACAAAAAATATTCACCTTTGTACAGAAGTACATATGTACTTATTTCCCACGAAAATTTCCATCCCTTTCCAAGTGTCCTGGCAGCTAGGCAATGTTTTTTATAGTCTATATCTTCACACCAATTTTCTACAAAATTCCCACAACAATTACGTTATACGCCACCTTTTTTGCATAGTCTTCATTGGTGAAGCACTGCCATTTTCTCCCTGTGATCCCCTTTTCTAATGATTTACAATTCTCACATACCCACTCTTTTGAGAGGTAAAAGTTTTAACCTATTACACAAAGAGAGGACTGGCAATTTTTAATATTTTGTGGCAGTAGAATCATGATTTTGTCGACCCTGAGATGCTTGCTGGAGCCAATGACCTCACTCACAGAAAAAATTGTGTTGACTTGGTGGGAATACACCGATTGGACACTACACACATCATTGTGGACTTGTTCTTTGACTTAAATGAATATAGTCTGCCAACGACAATCCTTTTGGACAGACATAACATATTCACCATAAACACTGCATAACTAAAAATAATTTTCCACTGCCGATTCATTTTTGGCAGTAAGAAATGAATGAAGCTACTTCATAACTACCAACAAAACAAATAGGAGTCTCCATGATAATCAGCTCACTACTGATTGCTCAAAAGGTTCATAACCACCGTAATGGCAGTGAGCACTGCAGCTACATCCAAACAAAAATCCCCGTGCTAGGAAACTGTCTGCATCACTCATAATTTGATATGTTGATAATGGAGACTTATTTCTTGGATACCCCTTGTACTTTGAAATTAATAGGTACCCAACATGTGATTTAATAATGTATGTACACAATTTCTCATTGGTGGAGAGGTGTCCTACTGGATACATTGATGAAATTTATATCTGTGAATTAGGTGGAGGAAAGGAGGGTAAGCTAAGTGTAATGTCACTCGGAGAGGACAGTATGGGGAGAAATTGAATGTTGGAGATAACACTGATAGACAAAGATAGGAGGGAGAATGTCAGGGGAGCAGAGTAGTAGTATGTAGTTCCAGAATAAGTAGCAATTTCCATAAAAATAGACTGAAAAACACATGGTATACAGATAATAGGAGAGCAAGGCTTCAGGAGATTTCCACATCATAATTGGCTCTCTTAGTCCTCTGTGATGGGTGGACTAACATGAAAACTTCTAAATGCATGAAAGCAAGTAAGGTAACCAATTACTGGATGTCATCATTCTAAGTGCTGTTTCCTTTAGCTCTAATATGGTTTATTAATTTTTTTTTGTAATTCATTTACACAATATAATACCATTCAGGAGAATAATATATATTGTAGAAACCTATTATCTATATTCATGGTTGAAGCATTTTATTGAGCGTTTCTCGATTTTTTTGTGTTTGCGTATTTCATTTTTCTTTTCTGGTGAATTCGAGATTGTTCTAGACGTAAACATAATTTTTATATAAATACATATATGGACCATGCATTGCACATCTGTGGTCAGTATTGTTGGGTAAGACTGACAAGGGAAGGCACCCAACATTAATCGGCGGATCGCGATCAAACTTCGTAGGCTGATAAAAAACGAAAATTCATTAGACACGTATTTTGGTAAAGCATCCATCAGGAACTAATTTTCGGGATACTTGCAATTGAAAATTTGTAACACCCTGGATTGATGCAACCCGCCGTACACACTCTGGCACAATCTATATATTCCAGTTTAAATGATCTGATCTCACTAGAACATTTGGTTGAGTGGTAACGTCTTTGGCTTCAATATTTTTCCTCCTGTTCGAACCTCCTGAAAGGCAAATTTTTTTTCCTTCTTTAGTCACAATTTTTTGCTTGGTTATTTTTTTAGTATATAAATTTTACTATTTGCAATTTAAAATAAATTTATTCTGGCCAGAATTTTAATTTTTACATCAATTCCTATCCTTTAATTATGCATTCATTCCTTTCACTGACCTATTTCTATTTACTGGATTTCGTTCAATCCAATTATTTGCGCCCACCTTTCATTGCAGTAAAATTGTGCACTTCTATATTCGAGTTACGCTACATAAATGGTAATGAAGGAGAAACTATTGCGGCTGCGTATGTACAACTGTTGTGAGACCCCGCAGAAAGTGTTTTTGTGACTTCAGCTTTTGGGCTTCAGCCATAAGCGCAAGGAGAAAAGCAGATTAATCACTATCTCGTGACTATGAGTGTTGACTCATCTGAAAGGTTAGGCCTGAAACCTGAAATTCGTAAGAATCATGGCATGGTTAGGGTAAACCAAACAATATATTAGCCATGTGCGTATGTGCCTGTTGCCATTTTCTCCTGCGTTTAAGTGTTTTTGCGATTACTGTTGAAGGAAATCTTTACCTTTCTATTTTCCTCTTCATTTAAGTGAACATACAATTATTATTTAAAAGGGAAATGCAAAGTAATGCATATAAATGCAGTGAAAAATTTGCAAAAATTAGTGGAAAACAGCGATGATGATGACCTTTACATTTCACGGGCGGAGCACAAGGGATAAAGCATTATGCTATTCGTCACATAGTTTGGTTCTCCTGTCTAACTCATGGTTGTAGTCCCATTTCACTCCTTCTGCCCTCTGGTTTCTCGGTTTTCGTGCGGGTGCCTTGCCTTCATTTACCAGGGGACGCAGATGGGAAATCCCTTGAGAACCGTTACTTTCCATTTTCCAGAAAGGACTTGCAATGCTTGTACAAAGGGATGTGTATTCACTCGTGCCGCACACAGAACAGCTCTAGGATTGTCATTCGTAAGTGAAATTATGCTGAGTGACATGGAGATCGCAAGCACAACTCCACAAACTAGCGACATATTATCTGGATTTTATAAGATGAGGACGGCCACCCATTTAACATCTCGAGTTTTAAGAAAAATAGAGAGAGGCAGGAGTTAACCAATGCATTGCATTATTGCGGTGAACATCTACGTAAGTGTAGTTTGACTACAACGCAAGCCGATCAAGGCGAATGACTTCTCCTCTGTGGAATATCCCACTTATGTGCACTCGCACTTATGGGAGACTCCATTAAGGTAAATACCGTGGCTAGTCCCGCTATCCTCAAAATTGGTCAAAAGAGCGAACACCTCATTGTTTTCAATGCATGGCTACCTCCTCGCGCACTGTGACACTAAGCACACACTTTGGACTGCTTATTGACATCATATGGCTAGCAGTCCTAAACACCTTGTTCCTATAAAGCCACCACAAAATCCACAGGGGAGAAGGACGTCTCGGTAGTTTAACTGGTTAAAGCACTCTGCGAAATCGAGGGATCCGGTTCGAATATTAGTGAAGGCTAATGATATTTCCTCTGTGGAATATCGCACATATGTACATGCAAGATATTGTTTTTCTGCCACCATTTTTTTTAGGCCTTGCGAATATTTTATCTAAGGTACATTTCTTCGATGACAATATTTCTTAATGCTCATGTCAAATACCATAACATCGGTTGGCTAGGATGGAGGGGAAATACTGCATAATATAGAACTGACTCCTATCCAGAATTCATCCTCGAATTTCATGTTGTGCATTCCAAGATTACTTATTGATAATGGTGTTTGGAAAATAGAGATAGTTTAGCTGAAGATTACATACTATTTACTGAGGAATTTCAGTAGTGACAAAATTGAAGCTCTCTGTTCTCACGATGTTCATGAGATTAAAATTGACGGGAATAACGTAATTTTATTTGTCATGTGTAAAACTTATCCCTGTTTTATGCTATGTATAATATGTATTAATTACAAAAAAGAAGTATGTATGTATAATTATTTGTTCTTTCACCATCGCTGACAGAGAAAAGTAAATGTAAAAGCATGGCCCTACTTTTGCTATGCATTTATTTTAATTACGTTTCCTATGACTCGGAATCAGGAAAATAACCAGATCAAGGGCAATATTCTCCAATTTAGGTTTTGCATGAGCTTGTCCTTTTTCCGAAAACATCGCGGTAAAAATTCCAGGAAGGAAGCGAATAATAGCCACCAACCCATTTCTTGTCCCCTAGTATTGAATTCAAGTGAGAAGCAACACCCACGACAAAGTTTTGCGAAAGGTCCAGAGATTTCGTCATCAAGTAGCCACGAAAAGTGTTAGTGACTGCTGTTACTGAATAGTTTTTAATCAGTTAAGAATATGTATCTAAAATACCATAGAGCACCAGTCCTCGAATTGAAAACCCTAGATGATGAATCGGCACTAATAATTCACGATAACAGCGGAAGAGTTAAATAGGGAGGCCAAGTGCTTTCGTGTGTTCCAAGTACTAATAAATTAGATTTATAATTAAGTTATCGATATTGAAAATTAAGGAACAAAATTAGGGGAATAAAAGTTTTTTCAAGATTTTTCCCATATATAAAGGGAAAAGCGCTGTCCGTCTAACATCGAGGGATGCCCATTCCATGGACCAATCTTACAGCGTTTTTATTCGATGAGCATCGTCTGCGACTGAAAGCGTCAAGGCAAATGTCCATTCAGCATACGATCGCTTGTACCTCTACTAAAGTCATAGGAAATGTGCTGATGAGTGAGAAATACAGGCTATGAAGCACACAAAGCTATTAGTTTGGTTATGAGTCATACGGAGACCCATCCACTCCATCGCTGGCCTTGAAGATAAGTCAGAGAACGGTGCAGGGGCTAGGTGGGAGTATTGCGGGTTGCATCATTCAGGAGGTTTTTAAACATTTTCGATAGCAAATATCTAAAAAAAAAGGGCCTAATGGATGCTTTTCCGGAAACATGTATCGAATGAATTTTCATTTTCTATCACCTTACAAAGTTTTATCGGGATCCGCCGATTACAGTTGGGGGCCTTCCCTTGTGAGTGAGATTGTATTTGTGTGGAGATATATTTTTCAATAAACTTGGGAAAAATTATAGAATCTGAGAGTGTTTCAGTGATTTTTTTAAATATAGGTGTGTGTATATAACTGGCTTTAAAGTATTGATAAACTGCGTAAATGTATAAGTTGCATTACATCTAGGATGCCTGGAGTTGATGCGAGACTGATTTAGTACCTAGACTTTTAATATAGGTATTTATCTTTCCACAAAGATCTCATGATGGGTCAGTACTGCTGAAATATGGAGCCTCTTTCAGCAATGAAAAGAAGTGATCATATGTACAAACAAAAACTTTCCAAAAAGCTACTTTGCATAGTGTGATAAAATTACTGGCTTGAAGAGGCTAGAAGCAAGGAAAATTAATTACTCAATGAGTTTTAAAAAGGAGTTGTATTATTTGTATATAAATGCAAACAGAGTATTGGTCGCCTTCATTCATCATTGCTTGGATGCAGATGTTTACATACAGCCGAGCGCCAACATCTGTTGATTTGTTTACTATCTACAAAAGAGCGAGAACATGTACGAGTATTATCAGCTCATTTTTTGTAGTTTGAATGTAGTGCTATCGTTTAGCGGAAGTAATATTCCCGTCCTACCTGTTGTTTAAATAATGCTTAAAAGTTTGCAATGAGTGGAAGAAAAATAACATTCCAGGAATGTTACTCTTCTTCTACTCAGACGCCGTGCCGTGCTCGCCTAGTACTCGTTTCTACCACCCAGGGCGCTGTCCTCTCACAACTGACAGTACAATAATATTGTTATTTTCGTTGAGTTTGTTGTTGTGAGGTTATATTGTGGTGCAAGCTGTGTTTAAGTTCAAGAATTATTTAAAGTAAAGTTTTACTATAGTAATACATTTTACTAAATAGTAATAATCATGTTATATTATTACCTGGATTTTAACTCATACATTTCGTGTAGCGTTTTAACTGATCAGCAAGTGCCAAGTTTAGTTTAAACTATGCCTTCTGAGTCTGACACGGAAGAGCCTAGAAGAAAGAGAGGTAAGGTAAACAAAGAACAGCATTTGAAAGAGATGGAAAAAATAGCTAGGGCAAAGGGAGAAGAATTTGTTTCACACAAAGGATATTTAGTAGAAGCTAGGAAAACGGGTCCAGACTGTGGTTGCAAGAAAAAGTGTATGGGAGGTTTTACTGATGAGGAGAAAGAGGCCATAATAAATACTGTTTATAACGGGCACCCGAAAAATGAAAAAGACACTTACCTTCTAGGCCTAATTGACAGACATGAGGTAGCGAGACACCACCCTTTAACAGCTGATTCAAAACAAAACTCACCATCCTTCAAGTACAATGCCATGAGAGGCACATGTCGCACTGAGGTATGCCGTAAGGCTTATATGAGCCTTCATGCTCTATCAAACTCAGTCGTGGCGCGATTGAATAAATTGGCTGAAAATAATCAGTCCCCCCTGGACATGAGAGGTAAACATTTAAAAAGAGGAAACGTGTTGGAAGCTACAATAATAGTCGAGATTGATGACCACATTTCATCATTTTCTAAAAAAATAACACATTACACCAGTAAGCCAGTAACCTATCTCTTACTAAGAAAAAGATGCATGAACTTTTCATTGCGAAATACACTGAACTGGAAGGTGTAGTGAAATATGAGTATTATCTCAACCATTTTAATACTAACTATGGCTACAGGTTTGGATGGCCCCAGGTAGACGTCTGTTCTACGCGTGAAGAACTGTCTACAAAGATCAAAAGTACAAGCCTCATCAGCGTAGCAAAACGAGTTGCTGCAACTGAACTAATTGTCCACAAAAGACGAGCTAATAAGTTTTATAAAAAATTTGAAGAAATCTCAGAAATGTGCAAAACCAGAAATGATGTAGCTGCTATTACTTTTGATTACATGCAGAATCTTCCCCTTCCGTTCATGCCTGTCCAGGAAATGTTCTACCTGCGGAAACTATGGTTTTATATCTTCAGTATACACGATATCGGCAGTGGAAAAGCAGTTTTCTATACCTATACTGAGGGTGTTGCTAAAAAAAGTCCGAATGAGGTCTGCAGTTTTGTTTTGGATTATATCAATGCCATTCCTGGGGAGGTCAAGGAGCTACATGTGTTTAGCGACGCCTGTGGTGGTCAAAATCGCAACCACACCCTCACTAGACTTTTTTTGGCCTTAACTATGAATGATAGGTCTGAAGTGATCCACCACTACTTCCCAGTGTGCGGGCACAGTTTTCTGCCATGCGACAGAGACTTTTCTGTAGTAAAGAGTGCAGTTCGGCGGCTGGACCGGATTTACATACCAAAAGAGTATGCAGACATCATTGTGAATGCCAAGAAAACTCCACCAAAGTTTGAAGTGAAGAAAGTAAAAAATGATGATATTTTGAACTTCCACGAGTGGTGGCCACACTATTTCAAAAAGTCTTCCACAAATGTTGAAGGAAGGAAGGAGAAGTTTACCATCAGCAAGTACAGGCATTTAGTTTGCACTAGTGATGGGTGTGTAACAGCTTTCGAGTTTATCAATGGCATCAACTTCTCAACGTTCAGACTTTCTAAAGGGCATGGTAACATTATTTTGCTTCCTGAAGAGAAACTTTACACAGGAAAAACCCCTGTCAATCCCAAGAAAATCCAGGACATAGCAAAAGTGATACAGCACATCCCAGATGAACATCAACACTTTTACGAAGAGGTACTTAGACTGCCAACGGACTTGGCTGACAGTGACGACAATGAATAAAAGCTGCTTACAGAGTTTAAGGTAAAGCAAGTAATAACTACTACATATTGTTTTCTTAGTCACACACACACTTCTTGTTTATATAGTCACACACAAGCCCACCAAACAAAGGTGTTTTATGCATAGGACTATCACACATAAAACTATTATAATCTTTTTATACCGAACCTAATCTAACCCAGCATAACCTACTAATAATATATTTTCCCTTTTATTATAATCTTTTTACACCTGACCAAACCCAATGACCTTATTTTCCCACGATTAAAGTCCTAATAAACTCTTTATTTTGAAGATTGCCGGGAAACGGAAGAACCAAAACTATTATCATTACATAATAAGTAAATGGACACACATTTAAAAGAAACTCAGTCTTCTATATTTAAAAAAATATGTTTACTAATACCTAGACATTGTTATTTTCCCTTTTTCATCCTCAATAAAAGAGTTATGTCTCAAAAAGTAATTACAGTAGCTGTTATTTATTCCTATTTTTGATAAAAAAACTGTTTTGAGTGGAAGAAAGATAATATTCCATGACACATTATAGTAAATACATATATAACTAAAATTTTGCATTTATTTCCCATTTTCAGACAGTATATAGTGCCCAAATATCTTCATATTTTCAATGGTAGGTTTTTTTGTAAAACCTCAAATTTCTTAGTTACAAAGTTACTTAGTTTTTTATTTCCCGAAAAATGAGATTTTGGAATAATACTGTTCTTCCACTCAGACGTTCATTATTGTAGTAGTGGGCAAAAGCCAAAAATAAACTCATGACGTGCAATTGCTGCTTTGATGATGAGCTGCTGTCAGAGGATATGTCAATATGCACTGAGGGTCATCTTTTCTGTATCCAGTATGTAAAAAAAGGGGCGGAAGTGATAATTGGTGATGGGAAGTCATCATTTCCATGCATGCAAGGAGATTGTGAAGCTGAGTTTTCCCTTTCAACTTTACAGGGAATTCTTGCCCCATCAGTCTTTGGGAAATTGGTTATGCGTTTACAGGCTGAGGAGGTGAATGCTGCTGGAATTGAAGGCCTTGAGACCTGCCCTTCATGTCCATATTCCACTATACCTGCTCCTGAGGACAAAGTCTTTAAGTGTCTTAGCCCAATGTGCATGAAAGAAACCTGCAGGAGCTGCAAGGAACCAAGTCATATACCATTGAAGTGTGAAGAGTAGATAAGAATGATGAGGTGAAAGCACAAGCATATATTGAAAACAAAATGACTGAAGCTCTAATAAGGTAATATATTTTTGGAATAAATATATGCGAAATGAATCTTGTGTTTGCTAAATGGCTTTTTGTAATATGTTTATGGAAATATATTATGTGTCATTATGTATATGCCTGTATATATGTATAGGTTTTCCCCATTGAACATGTGAGATGCATTCCAAAAACCTGCCATGCTATATGAATTCATGTTAAGCAAATGTATTAAACCCATCATTAAATACTCCCAAGGAGCTCAATCACTTATTGTTATCTTTAGGCTTGATATTCAATCATTCCAACATATGCGTAAAGAAACAGTCAGTCTTTAAAATTTCATTTCCAGAGCAACACACTTTTGAGCATGGACCACATCTGCATTAATTTAAATGCCCATTACCACAACAAACTGCACATGCTAATAGTCTCCTTTGCTTAACATAATGAAAGCCAATCTGAATTTTGAGTAGCTTACACTATCTCCAAGAAAGGCCACGATGTGGTGACTTCCTCTCAAAAGCACTCTGTCAGGAGAAAGGAAGTCTTAGACTCAACTCACCAATAACAGTCATCTCTGTAATACCAATGCAATAAATTATTATGATTTTCTTCAACCAATGGAATTGAGAGGAGGGAAGGCATTGGATTTGCTCACAACAACTTTTTGGTGTTGTCTTGATATATATCCCTTAATCTTCCCTTCAAATATGAGATTGGCTATGATGCACTCTACCTCATCTGCGTCAACTTGGCCTAACATGTCACCAGATGCACCTTGTTCAACTTTGCTACTCTTATTCTTTTCACTCACACACCTCAGTGCACAAACAAATGCTTCCACTGGAATCTGATGCGTGTTTAGAATCAGATGCCTGAAAACAGAGAAAGTTGGGCATGCATAAATTACAAATTCATGATATAAATTCTGTGATAATCACACAAAAAGTGTCAGTTATTTTTGTACAGAACAGGCAAGTAAATAGTCACTTATGCGATTTGCACATGTAAATTACATACCCCTAAACATTATTATGGAAAAGTAATTAGACAATTAGAGGAATAAATTCTGCCATATTGACCTTAGCTCCGCCATCCACAAAGTTTAAGCCAAACTTGGAACACAATAAGTATGTAGTTCAATCTTTGTGATAAATTAGGAGGATACCAGGACAAGCCATGGTATTATCTCTACAGAGTCACCTGCAAGTGCACTAAAATGCAAAAATTCCACTGAGGAAAAATCATTTGCCTTGACCGGGACTCAAACCCAGACCCCACTACATACATATATCATGGTGAGTGCTTTAGCCCCAGTCCTGGTAGGTCATGGTATCCTCAAAATTTTTCTTTGTGAACAGTTGCCCATACTACCAATTGTACTCTCTCCCTGGGAAATAAAAATAAAGGAGATGAATGGGCACACTTTGGATGACTCATTGACCCTAGTGGGAGCCCCACACATGCCCAACCAGTTTGAACTATATTGGCAGACTTAATGAGGAAATTAACAATATGGGAAGGCTCTGAGTGCTTTTCTCACTAAGTTAAAGAGTACATTTTTCTTTTTTACCACCCCTGACAGGTCACAGCAGTGTATTGAAATTCTCACCAACTATATTTTTACATGACAAGTGCCACCACTGAAAACAAGCCCAAGTGAGAGAATATACAATCCACATCTACAATATGTACTACCATAAAAAGGAAGGCTAACAATAAAGGCATTGGAAGACTGAAATTATGAATAATGAGACGTGTTTCAATGCATTAGCTTCTCCCTCAGTTTTTGTTGCAATCATAAAGATAAGTGGTAAGAAACAATTCTTAAAACCATCCGTATGACAATGGATTTCTCCTACTTTATCACTTTAGTCTGTATTACAGATATCTGCCTAGTTTAAAACTTGCAAAATTTTTCTTGTAAATTTAACCTAATATGTAACCTTGGGAGTCTAATGGTTCCTATCCCAGTCCTTAAAACAATTATGCATTCCGATCACTACTTGATTACATCCAAAACAATAGTGCAGTTGACAGAAATTCAGGCAATTTGTAAACATGACCAATGCCATTTAGGGAAGGGAATCACATGAACGAAGAATCCATGATGGTGGCCTTTGCTTAAACCATAAATCGTGAAAAAATTGTTTACTTTTCAATTCTTTCTAAGCCAAATCAATATATTTCAACGGTGCTACTACATATGTTGGATGGACTATAACAGTTATGGGAAAAATGGCTTTTCTTTGTATTATATGGAGCTCATGGATTAAATCTTTCAGCGGTGAGTCTTAGATGCTTGCAGCTTACTACTCGAGATGTGGCCGGACAAAAGTGAGATAACACCTCTATCTTATTCTTTTATGCTCTGTTTCTTCTTTCTATCATTTTAAATTTCAGCAAGACTTTCCATTTTGATTTTAGCATATCCAATGGATCACTGACACAGAGGTAAAATAGCAGCAATGCTTATTGTGTAGGCACATCATTTGGCTCGAGCTTTCCTCCCATAATATGTACATCCCTGAATGTGAGAATGACAAGAAAAAAACAACACTCACCTCACATATTAAAAGCATGGCTACAGCAAAGTTTCCACTTCTTAGTATTCCCATATAGTTTATAGCATTGTTTGCTTAACATGTTCAAATGACAAGGAATTCCTCTATAAAGTAAAGGATCAATTTACCACTTACACTTTTTTAAACAGATTTCTATAGGTCACTATCTTCAGTTTTTCCAGGAGAAGATATATTCCACACTTAATGAAAAATGCCTCGTGAAGTTGGACAGCAGCATTCAAACGACCAATGTCTCCTGCTTTCACTGCTTCTACAACATCCCAGAGCTGGAGGAGATCATACTTTTCTAGGACTCTGCGACTAGGCATATACCCCTACAAGGATAGAGATGCATGTATGTACAATAAAGAATGTTGGCTATTGTCGTCCAAATATCTTCAGCACTAGCAGCTATTAGAGGAGATAACCAAAAGTTGAGGCACTTTGCAACATTAGAGATACACTGACTATATTAGGGATAGGCAGGATTTTTAGGGGGTGGAGGAAGGGTAAAAATAAACCTAGCATTAGCAAACTTTCCATAAAAAGCACAATTGACCCCACGATTAGAGCCCACAATCTCATCAGATTGACTACTACTATTCAAATGATCTATACATGGTGCCCCATTAGAAATTTCAATTTATTAACCATAGAAATATTTAACATTTGTATTGGCAGCATAAAAAAATAAAACAATAAGTATAAAAAGAGTAATAATTACACTAAAATATGTCTGTATAGTCATACAAATATATCAGACAAACATTTTTACAGTAATTGAGGGAACATTGAATACCACTGCTATGATTTGGAATGATAATGTGCTCAATGAAAATATTCTTTGACATAATAGAAGGCATTTTTAAATACATAAATGGGTAATCCTTCAACCTCCTTTTGAATATCTTTTATCTGTTTGGGTAATGAATTGAACAGTCTTTTGCCATAGACATCAGAACAAGTGTGTTCATACACTCTATAACAGCCAGCTTTTCATGGCAGGAAGTCAGATAATATTTGCCAATATGTTTGTAACCTTTAACAGTTACTAGAGGTTTTTACTAAGGAGTAGTCGATTACAAATGTCGATTCTTGATTCTACCGATTCTCAGGCTTAAAATTGGCATTGAGAATTGATCGCCTAAAGTCGATTCCGATTCCGTTGATTCCGATTCCATCGATTCCTGATAGGAGACACAGTAAAACTTCGATTTTGCACCCTTTCATTTTACGACATTCTTGTTTTTTCATAGCGATATGCATGTCCTGCCGGGAAAATGGTAAAAACTTGATTTTACGTAGTTTCTTGGTTTTATGCAGTTTTTTTATTTTACGCAGTATAACTTCAGTCCCTAAGAGCAAAATAAATTGATTTTACGTAGCATTTTCAGCATTTCAACTAGGGATGGTCAGATCGGATACGTCAGATCCAAAGATCCACGGATATTACATTTTACCGGATACTGAAATCGGATCCTAATTCATTCCAAAAAATTGGATGTAGATCTGAATGACTAAAATTCACACTTCAGTGAATGTGTCCTAAAAAAGGAAGTAAAAAGAGGTCAGAGTTCCGATTCTATCTTCGCATGTGCCGATGCACCACGTCGGTGCATGCTATTTCTATTGCTATATTCGATGCTAGTTCTATTGATGCAACGATGCGTTTCAAAGCTCTCTCGGGCGTTACGCAACATAATTTCAGGTAGTGGAAAATCACGAGGAAGTTCAAAATCTACCTCACCCCTACCACAAGGGTAAGATTATGATTTAAATCAACTGAATTAACGGCTCCCCTCGAGCATCAGCAGCATCAACCTAGTGTTGCCTGCGGGGTCACCCTAAAAGGAGGCCCATCCCCTGCCACCAAGAGGAGACCACCTGGGTCAAAGAGAAAATGGGCGAGGATAGATAAATACAGATAAGGCGAGGGAGAGATCTTCTTGGGTTACTCCATACTCTTTCTCGCTGATTGAGTCTAAGCCGTAATATGAGCCGAGAAAGGGGAAAGAAACTGTCAGCCTCTCCTCATCACGGAATGATTTACCACCGTCCTCTCAAAGCGAACCCAAAAAAAGTATCCAGTGTTGGCAGGGGTGAGGGGAGAGTGAGATACAGATTGCCCTAAGCGCTGCCATCGCAGCAAAGTGCCAATGAAGAAAAAAAATATGGTTTAAGCTTTTCACGATAGCTCAAATTGTATCGAAAATGGCTGGGCAGTGGTGTCAAGGAATCACCCAAGCGGTCTTAAGAGCTGAGAGAGGAGGAAGAAACTGCCAGCCTCTTCTCAATACGGAATGATGTAACACCGTCCTCTCAAAGCAAACCCAAAAAAAAGTATCCGGCGTCGGCAGGGGTTGGGGGAGAGTGAGCTACACAGTGAAGACAAAGAAGCCATTGAAGCAAAGCTCCAATGAATAAATGCAACATGGTTCATGCTTTACACGATTGCTTCAATTACATCAAAAATATTAACCTTCCGGCAGGCGTGCATTTTTCAGTCACACAAGTGGGCGCATTGTGTACGCAGTACACGGAGACGCTGATAAAGAATAAATTAGGTGTTTTGTAATATAATGGTTAATTTGTCATTGGTTAGCTATGTTATTTATTTATTTATATAACTTCACATTTCACATCCTTATTTTTTATTATTAAATATTTTAATAACTTCCTAGCTTTCCGAAGAAACTTGTTCCTCAACATCTTGTAGGCACACAGGCAAGTGAAAAAAACTCGTTAATGTTTTATGCTAACGTATTTACCACACGTAATATCACAGTAGAAGTGTTATTTACGCACAGTTTACATCTCCCTCTTTTCGCAAAATTCACGGGAGTAGTTTTTAATAGAGAGTGGTAGCACTTCAGGTATGCTTCCAATCGGACGGCGTAGTCAAAACCATTGATTTTGACACTAAATACCCCTTTTTGAGACCCACGGCTACATTGTTTCTAAATATTATTCTTCGATACTGTTCTTTATCATGGCATGTTTATTGAATAGACAGAATCTGAGTTTATGCCAGCTATATTCAAGAAAACAAAAGATCATGCAAGTGGTGGGCCATGGGCTACGCACATTTTATGTACTGTGAGTACTGCACCTTTAGTTTGATTGTAATGTGCTATAATTTTTGGTCAGTTGGTAGCTGCATTGATGTCATGTAAGTCAAGTGTTGTAGGCATTCGAATAACGGCTTTGAGTCTAGGTACGTATAACATGAGAGTCACGTTTCTTTAGAATCAAAGCAATGAAGTATGTACTTACCTCGCTTCATTCACCAGAAATGCGTGTGGGATTTCTTGCTTTTTTTTCGGCACCCCTCCCGATCAATGTAATTGTTATCATGAAAATATATTGAGCTAACGTATAGTGTACCAATTGTAAGTGGGAAGAGTTCTGTTTTCATAGTCTAATGACTGCCTGAGACTTTTGACTATAACTGATGGAGAATTTTATACTTTATATTTTCCATCCATTTGCTGCCCGCATTTGAGTTCTTTATTGCCAGAGTAAAACGATGTTGCGTCTCATTGTGCCACACACTCAGGCCATACCTTGCCAGATTGCTGGGAATGTACTGCACAAAGCTACATCGACGTCTGAATGGATGCAACATTTCTTCCATTGCAATGTAATTGCTCATCTTGTAATTTTTTATGCAGCCACACAAAAACCAATCTAAAATCATCCGTATTACCACGTGTTTGTCTACATTTCTTCTAGCCTTCCTGATTGTAGAATCTTCCACATTTGAGACACACTATTTTGGCCCATACAGTCCATCTCATGGTCAAGTAATGCAATGGCAAAAATGGTTGATTTAGGCTTAATACACGCATTTACCTCTTCAATATGGTTAAAATAAGGTACATTTGAAATAACTTCTGATATAGCCCTATCTTTACTATGTATATCGAATCGTGAAAACAGTAGTTTTCATTTGCCAGCAACCCATCGTAGCAGTGTAAATGCCGACGGCTTGAAAACACATTTTTGAAAGGTGAGCCCCTGCATGAGTTTTCAATTCCTTTTGTTTACATGTATAAAAAAATGGCAAAAGTCTCGCAGAAGCTGCTCCTTGGACTCTCCTCCATGCTGTCAGAAGCATTGCTCGAGCATGGAACAATGTTGAACAGAGGAAATCATAAAAAATTGCTGGAAATCAGCAGGCTATGATGAGACAGAAGTTTATGTGGCTGAAGGGACATCATCTAGGCCCCCGACACTGCAGGATCTGCTTGCTAATGAACTTGGGCAACTCAATCAGGTTTGCCCAATAATGCCAGTTATTTCACCACTCACCTACAATCAGATAGATGAAGAGTTGGCTACAAATGAAGAATCGGTGAGTGCAGAATGTACCAACCTGCCAGCTTCTGATTTATTTGAGGGACACAGTGATATGATAGATGACAGTGAAGCAGTGCCTGTTCATCCTGCTCATAGTGATTTGAGAAGCTTTCAGAAATTTGTACAATTTTTGCTATGAACACCCATAGGTTGCAGAGGGCTGCCTTGAAAATCTGAATGCTTTAGAGACAGTTGTACATCAAGTATTTGATAATGGGATGCAAAAAACTAAAATAAGTGACTACATACTTTCACCCAAAATGAATGATTTCATAAATATTAAAAAATTCTGTTTAAATATTCCTTATTCTTTGCTTAAAATAATATATATTGCAAGGTTTAGTAAAAATAAAATGTAAGAGACATCCTAAATAACTAGACACCTTGCATTGCTGTCACCTCTTCATAAAGCCTTGATTTTACACAATTCCCTTATTTTGGTCCCTCCAACTGCGTAAAATCAAGGTTAACTGTATTTTAAACATCAACTAGATGAGGATATATTTGCTATGTCATTAAATACACTCTTGAGCGACTTCATTGTCTTTGTTATTTTATTCTAGCCAGTACTTAAATAATAGTTGTACGCTACTGGTATATAAATATCCTACCTGTTATTAGGAATAAGAATCGATGGAATCAGAATCAAGAAATCGATTTGAAAGAATCGCGATCGGCATCGGAATTGAAAAAAAGTGGAACCCACTCATCCCTAGTTTTTACTCATACCATCTCCAGCAGTACTATTATGGGTTAGCTAGGCTGCAAAGAATCCCTTGAGATTTGAGGAGTCAAATAGATTTTCAATAATGCTATGTGATTTGAGTACAAAGGAAAAATGGCAGTGAAAGCTTTGCGGGTTTTCTTCCGCATGCTTCCATTGTCGTTGACAACAGTTTCGATAGCATTGCAGATATATTCTCCAGGTCATTAGTCACTTCTGACCAGAAGATAGCTGCAATACTATCGAAACTGTCGTCAATGACAATGGACGCATGCGGAAGAAAGCCCGAGAAGCCTTCACTGCCATCTGAACGACTCCGCGGAAGCCTACGAGTACACAGAAAAAATGTTTTCAATGCATAAACTATTTGCAAAATTTATTCTGCATGCTGTATCCTAGATTAAGCTCTGTATATATGTGATTAAGAAGGAATACATTATAAAATAGTGGGTACATATTTCCCACTTGCTTCACTTAAAGTAGCCCATCGCTTCCAGTTAGAATGGCATGTATTGCATACTTGACTGCTTTCAGTTCAGATGCTGAAAACAGTGCGTGCGATGCTTGTGCTTGCAACTTTATTTAAAGACACTCATCAATTTCGGAATTCAATTGAACGCAGGAGTTTTTATGACGTGGGGTTGATACAAGAGGCAGAAGCCTGTTAAAAATACAGCAATAAGTCTGGGAGAAATATGAAGTGAGGTTGGGTCATTTCCACAAATGGTCCAGTGAGGTAAAGTCATTATTTAGGAAATGAGGTTGAAATTTTGTTTCAAACCATTAAAACAAGGACTTAACCCTTTGAGTGCCAGCCGAAATTCCATAAAGGTGTCTTAAAAGTGCCAAGGGATTTTCATGAAAATTGCAGACTTTCAATAAAATGTCATTTAAAAGAATAATTTTTATGATAAATTAGTCAAATTTGGACAGTGTATAGAAAACATATTCCTATAATATATTTTTGGCCGTTTTTTTAATTTATTAGCCATGGAAAAAATATTCAATCAATTAAACATTGTAATTGTTATCGCAAATTTTATTGCCATTATTTAAAAGCGATGTCGTAAAATTTTACATGTACGATTTAATAAGATTTATACATATTTTCAAAGAATGGTTATTGATTTTATCAAATACCAAAATTTTCAATTGCATTTTCACTATTATTTGTTTAAATCGATGATTATCAGCAGAGTCAAATTTATGATCCATTCAAGATTCAACCCATAACGTTTGAAAAATGAATATCATAAATCAGAAAAAAGGTAATCAGATATTGAATACATACTAGATAATATTTTATTATCTAAATGATCAGAATTGTTTTTGAAAACATAAATTAATTGTTAATAATAATTATGCAATGTTATAATTTTTATAACAATTACTGAGTGTATACTGAAATTACGATCACAACTGATTTGTTCACATTGTTGTGTGTCTGCAAGCGTTTCAGGTTTGTTTAGCAAATTAAACAATTACTTATCATAATCAAATGTGGATTTATCAAAAGAAAATATAACAAAATCCTGTATCCAAATTCACACAGAAATTCAAATTTACAATTACGAAGAGAGAAAGATAATAACTTCGACTGCTTATAGCATGCATTTTTTTGATTTTACAATGATCCCTTCCACTCAAAAGTAATTTACAATGTATATTCAACAAATTATGGTTGATAATGCATTTAGATTGCAAGCAATTTTCACACTTTACGCTTTAGTGAGATACAGAGTCAAACATCATCAAAAACTAATTCCCCAACGATGATGACACTTATTGAGATACGTACTGCAATAACCTGCTGTGGGATTCGGTCCAACTAAACTTTTACAGTTACTGGTGAGGGATGTAGTAGGTAATGCCTAAGTATTTTATGGGCATGGTCCACAATGGGCTGGAACGTAGATCATGAGTCACACTACGGGGAACTTTCGAATTTACAACAGGATGGAAAGCATTTGAGCAAAATTTGAAATCGGTTACAGGAAAACATGTTTCTGAACATGTCTCCAAGCATTTACTGTTGGACTAGTTACTAGAAATGCTGGGCTTAGTTACTATCCCCGTATTCAAAATACAAGCAATAAATACTTTCATTTCTTGTCACAGTCGCCGGCTTCCAAAGTCTTGCTCTTGAATTCGGGGAGAGGATCTTGTGTGAGTGGAGATACTGCTCTGCATATCTATTTATTTCAGTGACCATTATCCTCAGGAGAGTATTGGTGAAAAAAAGACGAAAGTACACTATTGGCGCATAATCATGGAGTGGAGCGTGCTTCGAACCTTGAACTTCGGCTTACTGCTGGCGCGGTGCATTCTTCCCCATCTCTTTCACTCCAGTAGTCTTCACTCTCGTCGGTTTCCGATGATGAAATTTCAGCATCACCAGTGTCTTCTTCCTCCACTGATTCACTACAATCAGATGAACTAATTAGGAAATCATTGTCACTTGATATTTTACTGATCAAATCGTAGATGTTTTTCTTTCTTTTCCGCACTTGAATCATCATAGAGAAAAATAACTTTCGTTGTAAATAAAAAAAACTTTCTTTCATATCACAAGTAAATAAAAAACGGCAAATATGAGTTTTCGTCGACCCAGTGATTTTTTTATGAAAAAGCTACGTATATGGAGAAATTGACTATGATACCTAATGGTAGAGGAAAGAATGTGCATTTGTAAAATGTAAGAGGTTTGCATAATATGTGAGGTGCTTTTGATGTCGATACATCTGTTGAAGGTGGGTGAAAATTGCGTTTTCACTGGCGAGACGAAAGCTCACCTTTACCAATATTTGTCGACTTTTTCTTTCTTTATCGCACTTCACTCATCATAGAGAAAATAAACTATCGTCGAAAATAAAAAACTTTCGTTCGTATCACACGAAAATTTCGGTAGGAAATAAGAAACCTAATTAGCTTGCGTCTCTTGCTATCTCCGAAATGCAACTGCTTTCTACGGCATCCTCCACTTTACCCGTCACCGAAAGAGCTTTCATTGTAATTGTTAACCCAAACGCATGACTTAGACCAGATGGCCGTGCTCAGACACTCCAAGTCATAAATAAATCTCCCAAACGGAACCCTCCACTTTGCCCGTCACCGAAATCACTACCTATTGTCGACCAAAAGGCATGACTAAGACCCTCCGAGTCATAAAAAAAGTAGCCGCTGATCTAATCTGTCTGGGTCAGGCTGGTGGCAACTTTGTTTACGCCTGCAGTTACACTCATTGTCAGAATCTTTTGTGCTGCAAAAGATTCTATAGTGGCATTATCTCAGTCATACGAAGGCGGGGAATGCACACCCGGGAAGAAATCATTCGTCTCAAAAACACTACGTATCCAGGACTGATTACCTATCTATTTTTTCCCAGTACCCGTAAAATAATGCTGTGGAGATCCTTGTAAAAGATGATACAAAAAGAATAAGATATTGATACGTAATATCCGTGAATTATGCGCATTTTCCCACGAAAAATCCAAAGAAAAAAACCAAGCAAATAAGAGGGCGGTGGAAGTGCCACTGAACTTGAGACCACAGTATTTAAAAGCGATTTAAATAGCCAATTGTTTTATAAAAGTGAATTTGAGTAGTATTATGTTTGTAGAACATTATGAAGCTTAAATATAAAAAAAATTACGGCGAAGAATTGTGTTCACGATGAATTAAAACACTCTCAACTTAGCGTCGCTATAGGCGACGCTGGCACTTTTGGCACAGTTTTCGAGCGTCACCTATAGCGACGCTGGCACTTTAAGGGTTAATCTCAGCAATATTGAATAGTCTTATTACATATTAATATATTTTTAGTGGGGCATTGGAAACCGGCCGATGCACGGTAAAAATAAGGAGTTTCATTACTTCCTCGCTTTTTCTACCCCCGTCATTACCCTCCTTCCTGAGAAAAGTCTCCCCTTATGTGCTTATGCAGCATTCCACTGTATTCAGTGAGACCTCGCCGATGTTACTATTTATTGCCCTGGGCCCATTCTTCAGTCAGTTGTGTGGTGTTGGGCAAATTCCTGCAGCCATAAAGGTTGGGCCATATACTCAGCCTTCAGCTTGCCCACGAGCATGGGTCTTCTCTGCCCAGTGTGTATATATAATCTTTAGCAGAAAATCACTCTTGGCAACGATGCACATGCATAAATAATATAGTTGACAAACACAGAAACACACATAAAAGGACACTTACAAAAGAAACTGAAAATCTATTCTAAACAAGAGGGGACCAAGCAGCACGAAGGGAGTCTCACCCAAAGCTCTATTTTGTACACTCACAATCAGATACCAAAAAACTTACCAAAAGAACTTTCACCGGTATGAGATAAATGAGAATTTGCCTCTTGTTTCGAGCACACTGCCTGTGACATCTTTGGAAGGCGTATGACAGGTATTCATCAGCTAAAAAAGAGAAAATCAATATTAGATTCCATGAACTACCAAGGAAACATAGCAATTAGCATTCACTACGACTTCTAAGCAAGCAGGTACATAGTTATAAACTATCCATGTGCATGCTGCTTAAATATTCTTGGGATGAACAATTACAGCAAAGCATTTCAATTCACCCCACTCCTCCACACTCTATGGAGGTAAAACTTGGGTATGCCAGGATATACAAATGTAAATTATGGTTATTTGCATCGAGTATAAGGTGAATGAGAATTTTTTGAGGAAAAGAATTTAGAGATAAGTATAGGAATGGTTGGGCCATTGAAGAAACTGGACTGAATGTTCCTACTTTAGAATCATATTAAAGAAGTGTGTTTGTTTGGTTGGTTATTTGTGGAGGCAACTGAGTTCATTGGTGTCATTAAGGTAACATTTGCGCTTAAGGTGGTTCCACCGTAAATCACTTGAAGGTCAATTTATTCATATTCTGTCTACTGGTAGAAAAACATGTCCTCTATCTGATATGAACCACAAAATGTTATCTTTCCACGCTTTCCATTTATATCTTCAATATGGTTACAATCATGTATGTTTGAAATAACTTCCGATATAGCCCTATCTTTACTATATCGAATCGTGAAAACAGTAGTTTTTATCTGCCAGCAATACATCCAATGCCGACGGTCTGCAAACACATCTTTAGCAACGTATTTCGCCCCTGCAAGAGTTTTCAATGCCTTTTGTTTACATTATGTCAAAAGTCTCTCAGAAGCTGCTACTTGGACTCTCCTCTATGCTGTCAGAAGCATTGCTCAAGCATGGAACAATGTGTTAGAGGAAATCATAAAAAATTGCTGGAAATCAGCAGGCTATGGCGAGACAAGTTTATGTGGCTGAAGAGACCTCATCTTTGCCCCCAAAACTGCAGGATCTGCTTGCTAATGTACTTGGGCAACTCAATCAAGGCCGCCACACACCGAATGCTATGCTAAGCGAGAGAACTGTTCTAACAACAGACGTCCGCCATGTGCGGGCACACACCAGAAGCTGAAACTCCACTTTTTTCCAAGATGGAGGAAAGCGTAAAACGCACTTCTCAGGTTTGACACTTGACTATTCCGTTAATATTGATGTAATTGCAATGATGAAAATGTTTTTATAATGCACATAGTGTGCAGAACTAATGTAAGAAATTTAGTTGAAATTGCTCTGTTGTAAGTAGGTTAAAAATGAATTTGGGCTGGTGGGACGAAAGCGGTCATTTACCACGATATATACTGCGCATGTGCCATGAAAGCTAAGCCAAGAAGAAATTGCCGGCCGAGCAATGCCCTGCAACATAGCATTCAGGAAGTTCCCATCGGTTTGCATAGCTTGCATTTGGTGTGAACGGGCAGTGGAAAATCGCTTTATGGGATCTTAAGACACGTGGCAAGTTGGTAGGGTGCTTAGCATAGCATTCAGTGTGTGGCGGCCTTCAGGTTTGCCCAATAATGCCAGTTATTTCACCAATCACCAACAATCACATAGAAGAAGAGTAGGCTACAAATGATGAAACAGTGAGTGCAGAATGTACCAACCTGCCAGCTTCTGATTTATTTGAGGGAGACAGTGACATGATAGATTACAGTGAAGCAGTGCCTGTTCATCCTGCTCGTAGTGATATGAAAGAAGCTTTCAGAAACTTGTACAATTTATACTATAGGTTGCAGCACCCATAGGTTGCAGAGGGCTACCTTGAAAATCTGAATTCTTTAGAAAAAGTTGTACTATCACTTTCAAAAGTCGGTCCACGCGGTGAGCGCGGCCAACTTCGCATTTCGCTGAATTCGAACTTCGAGTATTGCCTATGCATTCAGCGACTACTAAGGGCCAACTTGACTCATTTCCACTCAACTATGGAGACCCTCGTATGACCTTCTCCCGCTATCGCTCACCAGCCAACTCCCCCGACTCCAAGTGGTAGGCAACGGTAGGCGGAGAATGCAAAAGGGAAAGGCGTTAGGTGTTTTTCACTCTTACGAGTAGCGGGCTTAATTGTATTCTTGATAAATCGAGGAAATAGATCGACGAACCGACCACCAAAAAGCAATTTTTTGGATAATTCTCGACTTTGCGTTTTTCCCTGGACAGCTAACTCCCCGGACCTTTCTCCTATTGAGAATGCGTAGGGTAACATTGTGAATGAGTGGCATTACGACAGAGAAAGAACCGAGTAAAACTTTATGAGTCTACATACGGGATGTTTGGAATTCTTTAAGCCAACGTCCCCGTGTAATAGAACATTTGGTTGGGTCTATGCAGCCACGATTACGATCTGCAACTGAAAATAATGGCGATATTACAAAATATTAAAGTTGTTCTCTGATGAATGAACATTTTGTTTTAGATTTCTGTTACCATAGGTAATATACTGAAAATGACTATCCCAAATTATCTAGTACACTTTTCTTCCTAACCTTATCAAATCTTGAGTCATTCCCATTAATTTTCGCTGCAAAATGAACGCCAAATTTAAGTTTAAATCACAACTTCTATTTCGTTCGAATCTATTCTAAATAACGAGAAAATTTTTCATGTTGCTTATTTGAAAATCTTATCTTTTATTTATGAGCAGTTTTTCATCGTAGGCATTTTTAAATGGAGTGCATGTCTTCTCTGAGAGCGAGAAATCATTTAAGTTACATCTCCACTGAAGGAAAACTCATTAAAAAATTACCGCATTCATTTCTGATAAATTACAATCCACTTTTTGTAGCTTCATTCGCCATAGTTTTGCATTTATTTTATTCTAATTAGGGTTTTATCTTTTTTTAGGTAATATCGTAAAGTATAATTTTCAGCAATGATATGTGTTGGATGAAATAGGTATGACTTAGCTTTGCGTATTTAGAAATCAGCTTCGAGCGGCGTTACACCGAAGGCATGTTTCAATGTTAATTTTGCTCTATATTCTGTAATTCGTCTTACATTGTTTTTATTGGACTGTTAAATGCACTGCGACTGTGTTTAGGAAGTCAATACAAAACAAACAGATTCATTCACTGCAAGTATATCAACCACTCAGCTCATTTCTAGAAGCTATGTTCACTATGGTGGCAACATATTCTGGAGATTCGTAAAACTCCACTGACCTCTCTGACTATGGAATCTATCAGTCACGCAATGGGGGACGCTAGCTAAAGAAATTTTTGTGAATTCCAAGGTATCAAACGCACGACTTAATTTTAAATAGGTAGCTATTTTTATGCTCCTTTGGACGAGATTGTTTCACTGCACAGCGCACAACCTACAATTTTACGCGCACTGACGAAAAATGAGCTGCTGAGGAGATATCAGGGACTCTAAACTGTTTAAATCTGTCAATCCTTTAGCATAAATAGATTGGTTTGATAAATCAATACATCCAATCGCAAGGCAATCAATTAATAAATTCAGTCTGAATACATTCTCGTTAAAGCAATGCCATACTGTGAAAAATATTGTGTGCCTCATTGTGAGAGTACTTAAAAGCTCTATGCCAAATTCAGTGCACTTCACTTCGGTCACAAAAAAGTTGTGATATTTTCGTGGCACAAATAATAGGCTTAGAGTTAACGTTTCCAGGCTTGGATTGTTTCCTTTCATTATGCCCAGATTATTTTCAAAAATTAATTAAGTAGTGACCGATCACTAGTCATTACCTTGAGAGAAATTCGGAGTGAATATTGAATAAATCTCAACTCCCGATTGCAAGAGAATGATCGGACTCCCATCAATTACTCATCCCAGGTGAATATTCGGAGTTAATTTTTCCCTTGTTGGTGTTTATGAAATTCTCAACGGTCTGTGTATCCATATTTTGCTACAGTTCAAAAATGGAAAATCGTTGCATCAATAATTAATGTTTGTGATGGAGGCTTTCCAAAACCTCCAAATATTTGTTCCCATTCACTAATTAATGATATAAGTTTGAAGGCTATATCAGTTGTTTTGTTCTTAAACTTTACTCAAAGGTGTCGTTTTAATTTTAATTTGCAATTACGGAGATATAGTTGCACATTTATCATCATCACGTGTGTTTCACTAATATAGATCTTTGCCGTAATATCCCCTTTCCCGTCGTTGAGTCATATCCCATCAATAGCACCTTAGGCAACACCACGTTTTATTTGTGCTGTCTCTCGTATATCTCCTATCGACTTTTCGTTTATTACTCTCTCCATCCTACTTGAAAACAGCGAAATTCCTATTCAAACACAATTCTTTAAATCCTCTCTAACACCAATCTCCATACATTAATTTATCCTTTACTGAATGACGTAGTTATAGTTCCCGGAAAGGTAAACCGTTTCCCCAGCTCTGAATTTTCCTCATTTTCCTTCATTTTGGACTATTAAAACTTTATAAACTTCATTACCTGCGCTTTATATGATTAATTCACATTTCACATATCACGCACCTTTTCACCTGCGAAATAGACATCGAGTCCCGTGGCTGACTGGCTAAATAAATCTTGGCCATCTGCAAATCTACCTAAATTAACAGTTACTTGCTACTTTCCTTCGCAATTTTATCCCTTTCCATACATTTATTACCAAATTGTCAGCGAACAATTGAAAATCAATGGTAATAAGAAATGGCCCGGCCTGAATCCTCTTCCAACATATACCCATTCCGATTCGTCATTCATTACCCGTATACCGCTTCATCCCCGTGAGGTTTTATAATTATGTGCCTAAACTTCCAGTGTACTCCCTATTTCTGCAGTAATATTTGTTATTCTCGTCCAATGTACTCTGTCAAAAGTCTTCCAGCAGTCTAAGAAGCAAATAGAGACAGTGGCTATTATCTATTAATAAATGTTAAAATACTCATCACCAGAAATGCGTTTCGCGTCCCGCTCTCTTTCCTTAACCCATACTGGTCTTCACCGAGTAAGTCTTCCGCCCTTTCCCCGATTTCATTTTAACAGCTATCTCAGCTATTTTTATTACGTGCGAAATAAAAATTCTGATCTCTTAAAATTTTATCTTTCTTTTCTCACTGTCGGGAAAGGTTTCCGAGCTGATTTTGCAACAGTGGATTTTAGCGACGTATTTACTATAACTATAAATTACTAGTTTTCCTGCATGCAAACGAGGCTACTATCTGTCCCCTTTGCGCAGGACTAATGATTCTTGCCATGACGACCCATGTCATAAGGAGAGTACGGGAAATTATCGCCTTTTTTCTCCCACAAGAAATACCGGCCGAAGTCCTCCCACAAGAAAGTCCCAGCTGAAAACACTTCACGGGTTCTTCGGCTGGCGAATTCTTATGGAAAAGGGGGTTGGGATTGTTTTGGCTGTTCGTTGTCGGAGGGAGAAGGGCACGCGAGGTCTCTTAGCGAGTAAAAAACAAACTCAAGTTGTGCCTGTCGTAGCAGTAAAATTGGCCCCCAGAAGTCATGGAACACGTATGCAGTACGTGAAGCTCGATTTCAACAGAACACGGAGATGGTCGCGCTCACCGTGTGGACCGACTTTTGAAAGTGATAGTACATCAACTTTTTGATAATGGGATGCAACAAACTAAAATAAGTGACTACTTTCACCCAAAATGAGTGTTTTCATAAACATTCAAAAATTCTGTTTAAATATTCCTTATTCACAGCTTAAAATAATATATATGACAATGTTTATTAAAAATAAAATGTAAGACATCCTAAAGGCTTATGCCGATGACACCTCCTGCTTAGTATCTGCAAACAATTTTCCAACCCTTACAGAACTTGCTCGTTCATCAGTGAGTGACATGTCCACCTGGTGTACATCCAACAATCTCAAGTTAAACAATGCTAAAACTACCTGTTTACTTTTTCACACAAAAAAGAATCTGCCCCTTCCAAACCCTTTGCGAACTCTAAATGAGCACAATATTAAACGATCAGAGACCATTAACTTCCTTGGCCTTGCCCTGAATGACAACCTATGCTGTGAAACTCACATTAATAATTTAACAAAAAAAGTGGCTGTTGGCCTTTTCATGATAAGAAAGCTTACAGCAGTAATTTCCCAGGACTGTAGTAAGTGTCTGTACAATTTTGCTAAAACCCACTCTATCCTATCGTATGGTATTATCTTTTGGGGCAACAGCTCTCATTGTAATAGTTTTTTCTTTGCAAAAACAGGCCATCAAAGCAATTGCCAGTGTCTCCATTGGAGAGCATGGCAAACCATTTATCAAATCACTTAGAATCCTTACATTACCATGTATGTATTTATATTTTACAGAGTTCAGTCTTAGTGAGGGAAAATGAGAAAATTTTCCTTGCAAATATGCAATTGTTTCCATTCTCATGCTACACAGGGAAATCAAAATGTACACCTAAATAGGTGCTACTCGAGCTTAGTAAAAAATGACCCTTTTTTTTGTTGCTCACAAATTTATAACAATCTGCCAACAGAATTAAAATCCATTACTTCGACAAATGAATTTAAATCTCAATGAAAGCTATACCTTATTGAGAATGCTTTTTACAACATAGGTGAATATTTCGGAAGCTAATATTTTGTATATGTATGTGTACTTGATTTGCTGTATTTATTATTGATGCTTCCTATGTCTGATGACCTAAATGGAATAAAGATTATTATTATTATTATCAGTTGAAAAAATGGTCCAATGGTGTGACTCTAACCTTCTCTTGATAAATAATAACAAAACAGTACACCTACAATTTCATACAAAGTGGTTTGTTCCTGACGAAAGCCCCCTCATTAAAATGAGGAATTCATCAATGGCCAGGTCTTCCTTTCTGAAATTTCTTGGCATTCATCTGACAGAAAATCTCGATTGGAGTCTACTCATTGACAATATTAATAAGAAATTATCAACGGGCATATTAAACATTAAATTTGCATATGGTCTCCATGATGACTAGTGAAATATCATGCTCAAACTACCTTAACAGAAATATGGGCATTCAAAGATTATAAGAAGTACTTTTACAATGCTAATTATGGAATATATATGGGAAATTAGCAATAGAGGCATGCATTTTTTTCCTTTTTACAAATATTATCCATGACATCTGTAGACAAAACAAACTACAGATGCACTGAAACCATTAAAAAAGTTTTCTGGAGGATTTGTAAAATTCTATCCACAAAAATTCCACACAGAAAAAATCATCGCTTAAACCGGGACTCGAATACCAGTCTATCAGATGATTCTTTTGTGGCAAATTTCCACACATTGGAGTTATATCTTTGCAACTACACACCAAGACTGCATACCATTTCATTTTTGTATTTCTTTTAATGACTATGGTTCATAAATAATTGGCTTTACCTTGTACATAGTCACTATCAAACATTGCCTTACGTCCCACGTAGTAGCGATATGTCACCTGTTGGCTAAGAGAGAAATGCTCTTTCAATGGAGTTGATTCAATTGCTCTAATAAGTGGTCGACATAAATGCAGTTTGTTGATGTGAAAGTACACCTTGAAAAGTTGATTAACCAAGGAAAGCATTCCCCAGCGTTTTGTATCCTCTTCTGAAGAGCGACTGTAAAAATTGCATAGATGAATTAGTAAATACTCATTGCATAAAACAATACAGGAAACTGATAAAAAAATAAAAAATCAAATTATAAAAGCATAAGGATCAAAGTACATTCTTGATTTCAGAGTTTGAAATAATATATGAAAACATCACTATCACCGATGAATGAATGAAAGAAGAAAAAGGCTCTAGAAATGATTAACAAAAATAGTATGCACTTCTAATCCTGCATTCAAAGACAAGGATTACAAATTATGTAATAACAATGTGCTGACACATTTTGTGATAAATCAGTGAGGTAAAATTGTTACTCCATCAATTGATCCACTAATCATTAGGTGAAGCGTGGATAGTCAAAGGAAGGCTCCATAGTTAAAATAAGGCAAAATTTCATTTAATACAAATGTATTTATACCAGACACGATTAGAACGCAAAAAAATGAAGACATTTCATGACCTACTGAATGTGAAGCATTACAAATGGCCAGGGTTGGGTCATTGCACGTAGAAAACTTAGTAAATTATGCAGAATATTCCTACGGTTGCAAATTCCAAAGAAGAAAAATCATTCGCCTTGACTGGGACTCGAACGTGGATCCCTCGATTTCACGCCAAGTGCTTTAGCCAGTTTAGCTACCGAAGCATTCTCCTCCTCTGTGGATTTCTGTGGGCTTTATAGGAACATGGTGTTCAAGAGTGCCAGATATACAATGTAACAAAGCAGTCCAACAGCCTGTTACATTGTACGTCTAGCAGTCCTGAACGCCTTGTTCCTTCAAAGCCCACAAAAATCCACAGGGGAGGATGACGCCATGGTAGCTTAACTGGCTAAAGCACTCAGAGCAAAATCGAGGGATCAAGTCCCGGTCAACACGAATGATTCTTCCTCTGAGGATTTTTGCAAATATGTGCACTTGCAAGTGACGAAGTAAAGGTTATGCATTCCAATGATTGTTTAATAATTATTAATGTGGAAGAAAATGTATAAATGTATAAAATCATCATAATTTTATAAAAAGAAATTATAAAATTGTTATATAGCAATAAAATTGCATTAATTTAAATAATATTCTTACAAAATCACTGCATTTTTGCAGTTACAATAACCTACTCCCTAATATTTAACCAAGCATTCATTCATTTTCAGTTATATTATTTAGTATCTATATCGTGATAACATATTTAAGCTACAGAATAATAGTATAACAATTAGTCAGCTAAGTCATGGGTAGTAATTGCTTTTCTGACAGGTCTAGCAATTGAAGGCTTATTATAGGCAATTAAAGTAAAAAAATGGTATGAATTTGGTTCCATTTATTCTAATTAATTACTTTTTCTGTAAAAGGTGACTTTATGTTTTAAAATTAGAATATGTATTATTAAGCGATTCTACAGATGAATATACATGAAAAAAGAACATTTTTTAAGCAAAACATTCTGCTGACCCAACCCTGAAAATGATGATGCATTATTAAAAATGCCTTGATCAAGAAAAATGAAAATTTGATGTCAAAGAACATTTACCTTAAATTAAGTCATTCTAAATTCAAGTTTGTTAGTGGAAAACAAAACGAATTATTTATTATTTCCCCATGAAATGTTGAGTTCCATGAATTCTCAAAAAACAACCACGGCCAGTAAAGCACAATTTCTTTTCTCATGCTTCATAATTTCCTTTGCAGCATGTTTAATACAGAAATTTGAATGTGAACATATCCCAGTTTGCTGCCTTACTGTGAAAGAAGCCAACTTAACCGTGATGAATTCTATTTTTAGCTGCAAATCATCTCCAGGAAAATTCTCAACTACGAAGAGGAAACAATTCAATTACCTTAGCTTATGGTGCATGAAGGTACAATGGGGACAACCTTACGCCTTATTGCTCACCAATAACAATCATTAAACCTTTAAAAATTGGTAAAATCAATGATGAAAACCAAAACTTACTTATCTGCAGCACATATCCGGAAACAACTCATGAGGCAATCTGCAGCTTTCTCCAATGTTTCTCTTGGTGGACCCTGACCCCGCTTGGCTCTCTCCCGGTCAGCTGATAAAGCAAGCAGCCTTAGGTCAAGGCATAGAGCAAGAAGCATGGGCAAGAGCCAATTCTCATCCCTCTGAGCCTGTAATGCCTTGCATGCAGCCTGAACTGCTTGCGTCTGCCACCGATAAGCCTCCACATACTCTTGATTAGTTGCGGAGTAGACACACCTAAACAATAAAAATAGTGGTAAATATAGTAATGCACAATAAGTCACATTATTAATACACTTCATGTTCATGCTGCTTGCAAATATACAAAAAGGAGTCTTATTGACACATTTTAAGTTTAAAGGAGAGAGTCATTTATTAGAAAAAAATAATAAAAAAGGCAAAATTATCAACAATGAGAGTCATGTAATAAATGGATAGGCAACCAGGTCAGCGTGAGGAACTACTATTTTGCCAAAAATAAGTAATTAACAAAGAAAATACTGTAGGTATTTTCATTGGGATATCTGTTTCAAGTCTAGTTTTTTACCTTAGATTTAAGTTCTTCAACTGTAAAGATGAGATACCAGTTTTGGCAATCAAGATTGACAGGTCAGTAGAGGAATGAGGGGTTGGTTACACAAAAGGAACTGACAGCCTCAGCAGCAAATTACTAATATAATATATAATTACTAATATCTCAAATACATGCCTATAAATTCAAGACTCATAGACGATCATTAACATTAAGCCTTGTGTGCCGAATATCACATATACGAGTCTGGGTTTACTTTACGCAAAAGACCGGATGCCTACCATAAGTGCCGGAGATTTCTATGCGCAAAAGAACGGACGTCTCCTATAGACGTTGTGGAGAGTGGGAAAGTGACCGCCGCTGAAGCATTTGAGCTGTTCTTTCGGCCCTTCGAGTCCCTACTCAGTGGGTGGCAAGACCCTTCCACTTCACTCGTCCCAACGACATGGCAACTTTGCTCGACCCTCAAGCCCTTTAGCGGTCATTCTCTCAGCAGGTGTCTGCCGTCACTAATTGTATGTGCAGTGGTATGTATTTCTAAATAAATATTCGTTGGCTATACAACAATATTAACCATTGAATGAACTCCTTGTGTTTTGCAGTGTGTTTTCAAATTTTAGCGAAATTCTAGATAACGAAGTTGTCTTTAAAGCTTTACTTTAATCATTACTTTCCAATTAATATCCTAAAATCGTTAATGTAACAGCTACAAATTCATTTAAGATTTTAAAACGATAAAGTAAACACGAAGAATTCATTTCATTCTCTCACCTTTGCAAAAAATGATTGTTTAAAAAAACCACCGCATATACAAAAAAATGACTGCAACTCCATGCTGTGAGAGTGTTTTCTAATAAGATGGAGGTTCGAGACCAGTTGCCAAGCGAAGGGGCGGAGGGTTGGGGTCGGTACGCCGGAGAAGATATTCCCTTCAAAATGCCTCTGTACAGAGATGAGCTTAGTCTCCCATGAAGCTCAGGATAATAAAGACATTTCCGTGAAAAGTTCACCGGCACAAAAGGGTTAAGGATAAAGGCTAGGAAGAGGAAACAATTCAAAAATGGAAAATAATTAAAATATACTCAAAGAGAAACTAATGTACAACTAAGATCATCCCCATGGGCTGTCAGCTGTAATACATGGGCTGACAGAAGCATTCACTGATGTGTACATCTTTCCTCCTTCCACGACCATCAGTCTTTGATAGCTGAGCAAAAAGAGAAAGAGTCCTTGCATGTTTACTCCTGGGCTTGTGAATGCAGGGGAAGACATTGGAGTGGAGGAAGTAGGGTATCTGCTCCATAAGGGTAATTGACTGATTGATGAATAGTTGGGACATCCTAAAGTGGAATTTGGACTATTAACTGAAGATGACAGGACCTCAGATTCACCTGTAAAAGTTATAGCACTGAACCAATTGCCTGTGTCCGTTTCCCAAGATAAAAATGGTCTGAGATTTTATTTTTGGGTGGCCCAGCATATGGCAGTTATTGAGCCATACTTTCAGTTGCTTTTGCATACTTTTTACTTTGATTTGTACGCATTGAAGATCACAAGGCCTATAAAAATACATGTTTGACTTGCTTCTAGCAATGCAATTGTGTGGCTTTCACTTTTTTTAACTTGGAAAAATCAAATATGAGTGACAAAAATTTCATGAATGAATTAGCAGTTGATACAAAATTCATGGACATCACGCGGAGGATCTACCACTTGACAACATCAGCAGAGGAAACATTACAATTCAGAAGAGCACCTGTATTGTTGGGGCATAAGACATGAATTATAAGCATCCTAAATATTTATCTGTGGAAAATTGCTACTTCTAAGTTCTTATTATCCTAGTAAGCACTTTTTTCTTAGTAATATTTTTAATTCCTATTTTGCCATATGAACTATTAGATAAAGAGAGTACCAAAAAAGACAGCATTTCAATGTTAAATGGTTACTTTAAGTTTAATAAGAAAAGGATGATCTGATATGCCCAAAATGAGTGCACGTGTAAGGGAATCGTTAAGATCTTAATAAACATTGTATTGATAAAGTAAATTTTAATACAGTCTCTTGCTTGGCACAGGTGTAACCCTGAGGGTAACTCACTCGTCGTGGTCAAAAAAGATAAGGCCAGAATATAGAAAATTCTCCATCTAAACGATGGATCAGATACTTGATCGTGAGCCATGGAGTGTTAGTTCTGTAACATTGCCTATATATTGAAAGATGGAACAAATATAATAAGTAGCTCCAGCAATTTGAAAAGTTCTCAGAATAGCTATGAAAGTATATAATCCCCGGAGAAGTAAAACTACGGCACTTACGGGGGTCATTTTCCTAATGCAAATGTTCCCATCATTTTCTAGAGAGATTCAACAGCTAACTCCAACGCATACAATTTTGACTTACCGCAAGTGAGCAGCCACAATTTCGTCCAATGGTGGATCAATCACTCTTTCAACTGCAGAATCTGGATTTTCTATGTGGAGCCTGCTACTAACTACATGTCCATGGCGAAATGACAGAAACTCCTGTAACAAAAAGGTTTTCAGAACAAGCATTAAATAACTGCAAAAAAGTACAAGCGTAAGCCACTTTTTAATAAATCAACATACCCCCAATACATTCCCTTCCCTGTTTCTCCAGGCACTGTCGACCTGCAATATTAAGTATTATCTGTAAAATTTACACTCAAAAGTCAACATTTTGGAGCGGAAGTTAAGAGGCAAAGACTTCAGTAATGTTTAGGAACATGACATGCGAAGGACACGATAATTAGTCCCGTTTTACACCCATAACCGTAGGCATATGAGTTAATGGAACACAACAGATTGATAGGCAAACGCAAATAGGAGATTTTACGCCACCTTACCTGTTGAAGATACTGATTTAAACTCATGTGAGCCATGCTGCAGGTTTTAAGAATTCGTCTCTGCCCTAAACGCGGGTCTTAAACAATATCTCCAAGAACAATTACTTAAATTAAAACGAATAAAATGTCACTTTCGATCGATAAAAAACCAAAGTACCCCAAACGCCCCAACCTTTCATCAAGGAACGAAGAAAACAAGGATCAAATTCGAAATTGTATGACAACAAACCTATGGCCTGCGAGAAACAAAGCACCACTGAAATGCGCGATCGCGAAGCTAAGCGCGGCACGCACACTCAACTCAATTTTGTTTAATGAAGATCATGAAGATCAACTTGAATTAAACGACCGTGGTGGATAACTAAGGTGTCAAATTTAAATTTCCTTCTGTAAAGGTGTTAAATTCATTATATTTTTATCTGTTTTTCATCGTGGCTCCTAATCCATTGTAACATCTTAATATAAATTCCGTGAAGAAAGACGGAATCTATACATTAAGACAGGTGACAATTAAAGCATTCATATTTTGCTGGCAAGAATAGAGTAGTTACCTTATTATGCCAAGACTAAGACAGTATATGTTTTCCCCAAAATATCTGGGTTAAATACGATAATAATGCTTCGCAGCTCTTTTAAAAAATATTTTTTTGCAAAAGTTTTCACGCTGATGTTATGAGTTGCATCCACAGTCAGAGGCGGATTAAGAAAGGTACCCATGGTACCCATAATTCCTGGTGCAATAGGAAATATGGTGGTCATGACTTATTCCATACCCTCCAGACACCACAAAGTGGAAATCTGCCCCACCCCAAAAACAACGACCTTATAAATCCGCCACTGTCCATGGACAGTGGCGGAAACTGTGCACAGTTTAGAATTTCACTAATTACTCTGGCTATGCCTGCCATATTTTTAATTCTTGAAGTTACTTCCATCTCTTTTTCTCTTATAGCTATGCTTCCCTCAAATAATTCTCACATTGCATGCTTCCAAACAGCACAAGGTGAAATTTAGATGGAGGCAATGGAGAATAGACGATACACCTGCATGAAGTCCGACTTTGGAAATTGACATTGAAGATAGGTGGATATAGTGTCAATGGTATGAGTGAAGACAGGGACTTAATAATAATTACATTTGTGGTTTATCAACAGTAAGTTAATGGTTGAGGAGGTGTTGATAAGGAAAATTGAAGGCCATGATTGAGAAGAGTATAATGCATTTATAGTGCGTAAATGTTTGTAGCGATTGCTACGCTGAATAATGCAACTACGAAGTTTCTGTAGAGGAGCGTTTATTTCCACTTCGTAGTACCGACTGAGACTGGCAGCCGAGATGGCCTGCTTATATATTGGCGGCGAACTCTCTCGAACCCGGCGCCGGAACTACCTCGAACATTCTAGAATCCTTCTGGAGAGAGGCAGAAAAATTATCGTCCGGCCGTAACGCGGGCCGTCCGATTGGCAATCCAACACTCATCCACCGGTCCAACTCCGTGTTGTGGCGAACAATGCGCCACATGTTGAAAGGTATTGTGGGAACATTGTGTACCTACTGGCTGCAAAGATACACATACCATGCAGAACCTGATTATGAAAATGAAAAACTTTAAATTTGTTGTTCCACAATGAGATTTTTACTAGCACGACCTGGGTTTTGACGTACCATAACATCATCATCAGGTGAAGACTCTACAAAACACACGTTTATATACTGCACTCAGGAAGGGGGGAGGGTTGGAGAGTAGTTGGGGGAGGAGTTTGGAATTGAGTCAGGGAGTCATCGTGTGTTGGAGGAAAAGGGGGGGAAGAAGATTCCTGCTACTATCCTGATCCTCCCCCGACTACCCTACTTCCCTCCCCCCATACCTGAGTGCAGTATAAAAACATTTGTGTTTTATAGAGTCTTTACCTGATGATGACGTTATAGTTTGTTGAAACCCGGGTCGTGCCAATAAAAATATCATTGTGGAACCACAAATGTAAAATTTTTTCATAATGAATAATTTCCACCAAGTTACTTACCTGAAACTACCAGTTGTCTCACTTTTAATCTTAAATTTAATAAAAATAAAAGCTATACTAAAAAAAATGTGATCACTTTGTAAAATAATCTCTTATCACCCTTTGTTTTTTGGATATGTTCAGGTTTTCCTCATATCACTCCTAATCTTTTCAACATAAACTATATGTCCTGGGAATCAAAGTTTTCACTGGTATCCTGGTAGGGCCATATTTACCATGTGGCGTACCTGCGGTGGTCGCATGGGCCTCGCAAGAATTATGGCACACTTGGATTTGCAGTGTACTGAATGAAAAAATGTAAATATAGTTGTAAGTAACCTGGCGCCTTCTAGCAGAGTATTAATATACATAGTGATAGATATTTCTACTCATTATGAATTGTCTTTATAAGCAAGGCTGCAAAACTATAACATTGGGGGCCTCCTTCTAGATTCTGCTGGGGGCCTCAGGGGCATAAATATATTTATGCCCCTGAGGCCCCCTATATGGTCCCGGATACAGGGACATATATGTCCCTGTATCCGGGACCATGTAGTCCTACAGATGTATCTATGCAGTTAAAAGTTGTTGTGTGACTCATGTGCCATGTGTGGCTCTCCATTTTCTCCTTCACTTGAACTTACTGTGGTGTCTGCCACATTGGAATCATGACACCTCCACTATGTGTTCTTCAGAGGGAAAATTGAACCCTGGATCTTAAAAGTCAACCATCAGCAGCTACTCATGGATCTCATCGATCTCCACCTTTTCAAATCTGAATGCCAAAGACACCATGGTGTGACCACCAGCTTGCAAGCTGAAGAGTTGTGCAGAATGTGCATCCACATCTGATTAATTGAAATTAATATTTGTACTTCCATCGTGGTTCTCTAATCCTTGAAAACCTCTCATTTTACATCCAATTACCAGCATTTCTTCAAAGTTCCTCCCTTCACCATTTCTCACGCATTTGAAACACTTTAAAATGGCCTTGATTAGTGACACTCGCTCGTCTGAAAAGCTAAAATATTTTCATCTTCTGCCACAATTATTTTCATTTCTTACCTGTCCCTGACATAGACATATCCAGGGGGGGGGGTTTGGGGGTTGTAACCCCCCTCCCATTGATAAAAAAGTTAACATATGGGGTATGGAATACCCCCCATGTAAACCCACCCCCCCTTAAGTGGTGGTGACCCCCCTCTTCAGATGCTTAGATACCCCTATATGGTCCCTGATTGCAAGCAAGCTGGATTAGGCTGGAACAGTTCAACTGGATGTGGCAGGCTTGAATATAGCCAGATTCCACGTGATTTGTAAAATGTACCTGGAATATATGGCTTCAATCCAGCTGTGCATGGCAAGCCTGAAATGTTTCCTTAAAATCCAGCTTGATTGAAGTTGGATTCCAGCCTGAAGCACTGTAGGAATCTGGCTTGAATCCAGCTTGCACACTTTATATGTCTATAGTTGGATTCCCACTCACACACTGGAGGAGGCAAGTTGGTTAATCCAGTGGGATTCCTTCTTGCTTTGCTACCACAGGGAGTAAATTTCTCTACTTCGTCGCTTTTTTCTGTCGTAGATAGATGCGATGTGAATCCTGGGTGACTTGAAATCCATGAGATGTAATGTTTCGTTGCATCCATGGCCTAGCATGTTACCTTCGAGTCTCTTATAGTGGATTTCAACTCAGTTCTAATTATACATTCTTGTCACATCTTGATTGATGATTGAATTCATTGTGAGGTATACTTTCCAATGGATAATTCTCTGAAAAAGCATATAAAGCTAGAAAATTGTGACTATCTTGACGTATTTATTGACTAATGAAACATTCCATGTGAAAATGTAATGTTTCATGCTATATGTGCTAATACATTCTAAATGATGTAGGTACGCAGAGGTCATTGCATTTCTTGACCCATACAGAATTTGGAGGGTGCAGTTCCTGTGTACGCTTGCTTGATCAGTAAATGCTGCCTAGAATAAAGTGTTTCATGACCTGGAGAGCGTATTATCTCATCTTGCGTGGAATTTGTATGATTTGTATTGCCCGCTCATCCTTCATACAAAAACCGGGAAACGTACGCGCGAAAGATATGAAAAAGAAGAGCATCGAGGCGGCGTAACGAAGGAGCCAGGGAATCAAGCGAATCAAGGAGCCTACATAGTGTATTAATCGTGCAGGGAATCCTGTGTATTATTATCTTTGCAGGGAATAGAACATAATAGAAATCCCTGAAGAAGCAAGGTGATTGTTATTGTTAGAAGTATTGAGAAAGTGGATATTGTAGTGGAAAGTAGCGGTTCATTATGGACGAACGCATAGATAATTACTCGTAGCCGAGAAATGATTGTGACATTCAACTCTCCGTGGACGACGTGGACGAAGACTGCAATTTGATAAACATGGGAGCGTGCGATATCGTGTGTGTACGTCAACATTGTTCGTTGTTGATCGTGTGTGTGGGCCAGCGTATGGTGAAACTGTTCTCACCGGCCGTATTGTTCAAGCAGTGTGATGTGGAGGATTAAGATTAGCTAAAACCGAATTACTTGATCATTGGTTGTAGCCCTCACAATGACTAAAGAAATGGAAAGCCATAGTAAAGAGGATTCTACTCCTTTTTTTCAAGATGATCATACCATTTGGACAAGGTTTAGTTTCATTGTTTGGATTTATACATATTGCTCTTAATCATTATTTTGAGGTTGGAAATGTTATTTATATCATTTTGTATCAATTTAAGTCTGTTAATTGCTGTAATTTCGCTTCTTTGTGCCACGCTGGCGGATGTTTGTCATTCATGAAATATATTTTCATTTCTAGGAGCGAGAGGAAAAGGTGGCTAATTATTTTACTGGTGGGAACAATGGCTCTGTATTCCAGTCGCACATCCCTCCCGTTAGTAATGCCTGCCGTGACTGAGGAGAGGATGTGGAGTAAGACTGATTCTGGAACTATTCTATCCAGTTTTTTCTGGGGCTACACTTTGACCCAGGTGATAGGTGGATACCTAAGTGACAGAATGGGTGGAGAGAAAATAATACTAACAGCGGCTGTTGGGTGGTCGTTGTTAACTTTCTGGATGCCGCAGATAATTAGGATGTTCAAGGACCCACATATTTCGGTCAAGTTCATAGCTTTGACGAGAGTTATTCATGGTGCGTTACAAGGTAAGATGTAATTTGGTATGCTCTTCTTAATTCGCAGTTTTTTGTGTGAAAGCCTCGGCACAATGTCTAAATTTTAAACGTACTAATAGGATTTTATTTTGAATACACCGTGGAATTTTTTACAGTTATTTTCAATCGGATTGTAATTTTGAATTTTCATTATAGGCGTTCATTTTCCTAGCATGAGCAGTCTTTCAAGCCAGCACCTGTTGGAGAAAGAAAGAGCTCCATTTTTTAGTATCCTTACCTGTGGCTCTGCCATGGGAACACTAATTACTGGTACTTTAGGATCTCAGTGCTTAGAATATTACGGATGGCCATCCGTATTTCACGTTTTAGGTAAATGTATATTTTAATTTTTAATGAGAATTCTTAAGCCACAGAAATGTTTTTACATTACTTTTTTTCACAGCGCAGCGCCAAAATTTTAGATTAATGTTTGGGAATGTGTTAATACGTATGTAATTGACTTGATGAAATCTATATTAGGTAATACTTTCGAAGAACACAGTCTGCAGTTTCCTTGATTTCACCTGCTTTCCCCGGCACAATTTACACCTCTATCACTTATTTTCCTTTGCTACACATGCCATTATTTTCAAATATCTCCGCTTTACTACACCTTTTACACAAAGTTTTCCCCTACCTTTTCACATTGTTCTACGCACATTTTTCACAACATTTCCCATCCCATTTCCCATGCCTTCTTCACAGGAACGGTTCTGTTTTGGACAAGCAAATTGCGTCTTATACACGACTTTTTTGCGAGCTCTGAAAAGGACTCTTTCCCTGAAACGTCCATGTATGGGGGATTTCTTTCTTTAAAAGAGTACGCTACAACTTTTACGACACTACAATTACACCATCCTCCAACCACCAACCAACCCACTCTGGGATTGTTTTTTTTTTAAAAAGAGAACAGACTACATTCACCACACTACAACTACACCACCCTCTAATCACCAATCCGCTCGGGGGATTTTTTTTCTAAAATAATACGCTGCAACATTCACCACACTACAACTACACCACCCTCCAATCACCAATCTGCTTGGGGGATTTTTTTCTATAATAATGCGCTACAAAATTCAGCACATCACAACTACACCACCCTCCAATCACCAATCCACTTGGGGGGTTTTTCTTTGAAAGAAAATGCTACATATTTTACGACACTACAACTACACCCCATCCAATCACCAATCCACTTGGGGTTTTTTTTTTAATAAAAATACACTACAATATTCACCACACTACAACTACACCTTCCCCCAATCACCAATCCTCTCGGGAGATTTTTTTCTAAAAAAATACGCTACAACATTCATCAGACTACAACTACACTACCCTCCAATTACCAATCCACTTGGGGGATTTTTTTTTTCAAAATAAATACGCTACAACATTCACCACACTACAAATACACCACCCTCCAATGACCAATCCGCTTGGGGGATTATTTTTTCTAAAAAAATATGCTAAAACATTTACCACACCACACTACAACTACACCACCCTGTATTCACCAACCCACTCGGGGGATTTGTTTCAGGTAAAATAATATGCTACAACTTTGACGACACTACATATACACCCCCCCGTACAATCATCAATCCACACGGGGGATTTTGTTTCTTAAAAAAATCATACTACATTCAGCACACTACAGCTACAACACCTAGTTTACACCAACCCACTCAGGGGATTTCTTTTATATATATTGCCAATTCTCTTAACCACCTTATGCCCATTTCCTCACATTTCCCCCTTTCTCACCACTGGAAAATGTCATTTTTCATCTTCACAACTTCTAAAAACTGGAATTTGCCTTTTCTCTACAAAGAAAATTGCCTTTTTCACATTTGAAAATTGTCATTTTGAGCCCACGTACCGTCCCACCCTAGCACTCCTGTTTCACTCCATAGGCCCGCAACCTTGTTGGGGGCAGGGGTAAGGGTATATTTTAGACGTGAAATTAGTCCGTATCCGTCTACCGGAACTTCCGAAAACCTCACAAAATGGCATCAAAATCTCTGGAAAAGATGAGCTATTTTCCACATTTTCAAACGTTATTTTCTCAACAACAATGTATCCAATGAGAATGATTCCTACATTTCCATAATGCGTATTCATTACACGGTCATTTTGCATTTCTCTTTTTTCCCTCAGGTCCTCAGGTTTCTCATAAAAATTTTCCTCCGAAACTGTGTTCTTCGAAATGTTTACTCTATAGTATAATACTTGGGAAGAATAAGCTCAAAGCATGAAATCCATAGTGTTAGGCAGATAAAAATCAGGTAGTTGGCACCTTCCATGTGTTAAATTTTTGGGGTAATGCCTTTGTATATATGTTACAGGCCTTCTTGGTGTGATCTGGACAATTTCTTTTGTCCGCTTCTCTCCAAAAGCTGAGCGAATCCGGAAAAAATTGATAAGGAAGAAGTTTCAGAAGCACATGCAGTATTGCCCTGTATTACTGGGTAAAGATCACATGGATCAACTTTGTATTTGTAAGGAAGCAGTTCCGTGGATCCAGATAATTAAAGAGCCTGCATTTTGGTAAAATATTTCTACTTATTTTTAAATAGAGTAATTAGGGTACATGAAAGTTTTTACATTGCCGATATTGCATCATGTAATGAGGTTAATTTTTTAAAAGAATTTTGGTTAGCTAAAAGATTTGGAACCAGTTTTGTAAGAGTTCTTTGAATAGCCAAGTGCTGATTTTTCTGAAATGAAGCTTCTTCATCATTCCTCATTTCTAATATTTAGAAAGAACAGTATCCAATAGCTGGATTACATAGCAACAAAGTTTGGACTAAGGCTGACTTGCTGGAAGTACTAGGATAGTGATTTACAAATTACCCTCTTTTGGGATGATATACTTACCCAATTATTTGAACAAAGATGAGATACACTTTTACTATCACTATAAACCATATGATGGAAATCTATAGACCATAGAATTTCAAGACTTTCGTCCCGGGGCAAAGTTGTTGAGAAGTAGTGCGATGGTTGAAGGTTCAAGCTTTGATACTGGATAATAGTTTTTTCATGTGCTGTTTTATTAGTTGGCCTACCAAAACTAATAAAATTTGTTTTTCTGAGATGCATGAGAACATGATGCTATTTTTCTCATGTAAAAATTAACATCAACCCTTTAGTACACACATCCATTTTAATAAGTGGGCGAGTGGCACATGCAGTACTTTTAAGGAATGGTGTTCATTGAAATGTATATGCAGTGTAATAAATAATTTTTTTCATTGCAATTGTTGAGATGGAGAATATTTGGGAAATATCAGAATCGCCTATTTCATCTTGTTAATATGACCAATATTGAAGATATTTTCTCTGGAGTCAGTACACTATCCTTGCTAAAGTTAGTTGCATTCAAATTAATATTTTCAAAGATGAGTAATTTTTTTTTAATTTCTTAAAGTGACTGTTTGAAGTAAACCTGAAATTCATATTGAGAGTAAAATGAAGCCCAAGTCTAAAGGCTGTTTTACACAGTACATTTATTTATACAATTATCTTGCGAAGGCATGTACAGTCAAGTGTGCAAGAAAGTATTGTATGAACAACTGCAACTGAATCAGACTGCATGTTGCTTTACACGATGAGTGCAAATGCACAATTTTCCGTGCAATTTAGCTGTAGAAATCGATTGGAATTCACGAGTGTTTTGTTTATTATTTTTATGTTTCACTTGTGAACATATGTTTCACTCACGTATTTGACACCTTGAAAAGCTGATCACCTGAAATTCAGAACCATTTTAGTGCGACAAGTCATTGACGTTTCTCGTCGGATCTCCACTCTATATAGACTCATTTCATAGGTTTATTTTGTGTGTGTGACAAAGTTTTATTATCAAGTGGTGTAGCGGAACACGAGACATGTTTCTTTAGTCCCTCCTATTTTCCCACTGTTGTATTTGTACCAGTGTTATAATGTCTTTTTTTTGTTACTTGCTAACCAACAGAAATAAAATTATTTATTATTATATCACGCGGGATATCAAGAACTCTACGTGAGGGCACGACCAGTCATAATTTTGGTGGAAAAAGACACAAACCCAAAGATCGCGATTACACTGAAAAACCAGAACATAAAATATCACGACAAAATGATGATGTAAAAATTTGAGTAACTTTGAGTTGACTCTTCTTGGGTTCTCCACTGGTTCAAAATATTCATAATTGCCAACGTAATAAATTTTTGCCTTGAGGATGTGCGATGAGTCGTCTCCAGAAATGTCGACAATTATGAACAGTTTAAACCAGTGGAGAGCCCGAGAACAGTTGACTCATTAAATATTATATATACAGGATAATAGTTACTCATATTATTCCACGGGAAAGTGTATTCCTTTTTATAAACAACTTTATTTTCAATCGTAACACAGGCACCATATATCAGTTTTCTCTATATCTGCGCCATATGTTGAATAAAACCGGATCGAAATTGTATGATTGTCTGAATGGAATTAGAACAGGTTCTATTTTCCATTCATTCTTTCATACATTCACACAAGTGTTTGCACAATTTGCCATTTTACACGGTACAATTTCCTGATACATGTGTTCGCATGATAGATTGTGCAAAAAAATGTACTGTGTAAAACGGCCTTTAAGCTAACTAGAAACAGGAGTGCTTTGGTAAATTTTCAATCGACCAATTAAAAAAAATGATGCCCCACCATCTCAGATGTCAGCGAAATTAGGCATGTGGGTAGTGCCTACCCTTGTGATCCATAACTAGGGATAGGAAAATTTTGCGTTCGCGAATTTTGAGTATTTAGACAAAAATGGCCTAGGAGTGGTAGTTAGTTACAAAATACTCCACACTGACTGTGGAAATGACTTTTGAACTCGCAAAATGTCGCGAATTGTGCCCCAAAACGCTAATTTTCATTTTTTATGAGAAAATGGTTGGAAGTACATTTCAAACGCAAGAAAAACATTAAAATTGCAAGCAAATGTTCTCAATTCGATTTAAACAAACTCGCGTGCAAATATTCCTGAGGTATGCGGAAGTTTGCAGTTCATCGTAGCATAACCGGTGTTACGATAACAATCGCGGGAGGATGACATCGGGTGCTTTCGATTTACGGCGCTAACCGGCAATACACAGCTCGTCATGCCACAGTGCTTTCTATTTACAATTAGTGGAATAACCATCTATGGGCATCTATGATCGGTGGCTCTCCGCTCCGAGGTGAGTTGAACAAAGGAAAAGCAATATGCGCATTTATTCTAAGTAATCTGCTACAGCAGGGTTTCCCAAACTTTTCCTGCCATGGAACACTTCGTAAATCCTGAAATTTTAACAGAACACCTTGTGGACTTCACATATATTAAACCATTGCATTTAGGTATCAGCATATAAAGCCATTATAGGTTACTCAGAACATCCATTAGCCTTCCGCGGAACATAGTTTGGGAATCCCTGTGCTACAGATTTGAAGACGAGAGGGACTGCGCTTGTGTGAATAGCCACTTTGAGTTGTTTCATTTCAATGGGCTTGTTCGCCAAGAGTTTTTTAATGCCAATTACAGTCTGAAAACTCAAGAGACACGTATTTTTCCGATTTTTTATTTTGGTCTGATTTGTTCATTACACTACTACGGATTTGAAGATGAGACGGACTGCACATGCGTGAATAGCCGCTTTGAATTGTTTCATTTCAATGGGATTTTTCACCAAGAGATTTTAAATGCTAATTATAGTTTTGAAACTAAAGAGACGTATTTTTCCGATTTTTTATTTTGTTCTGATTTGTTCATTAGACTCTACTACGGAATTTTTAAGACGAGACGGACTGCGCATGAATGAATAGCTGCTTTGAGTTGTTTCATTTCAATGGGCTTTTTCGCCAAGAGTTTTTAAAATGCCAATTCTGATAGAGTTTGAAAAATAAAGAGAGACGTATTTTTCCGTTTTTTGATCCGTCGCCTGCTTTTTGAATTATCGGTGGCGAAAAATCGGGGTTCTTAACCCTTTCACGTAAAAAAACCAACATGAAAAGTTTTGAAGTCACTCGCTGCTCTGTCCAATCACGCTAGGCAGCGGCATTCCCCTTTCCTCGCTTTCCAGCGAGCAAATTAGAAACTGAACCAGGGGCCCGATTCTGATCTTCCACCAGTGGAAGACTGGTGGAAAGTTCCACCATTCGTTCATTGAACGACTTTTGATCCGTTAAATGAACGGCTCAATGACCCCCTCTGGAGAGCCGAACATCACAAACTTATGCCGATTTCCAACTTACCGCGAAACCGCGAACAAAAAAATGTCTACCTTCGGCACGCTTACTTCCGTCGGAATGTTTCCACCACGACACTAGCGCTGTTCCACCAAGTGGATGACGGGTGGAAGGGAAGTTTGACTTTCCACCAGTCATTGAACGATGAACGATGTAGTGAACGATTCTCTGGTGGAAGGTGGAACATGTGACGTAGCGTCGGAAAGTCATGACGTTTTGGTGGAAAAGTTGAGCATCGGGAAAGCATCAGAATCAGGCCCCAGATCTCTGATGTTGTCACGAACTTTTTGAGTGTGCGGCAAGTTTTGCGAATTTTTGTTTTTGATTTAAGAGTGGCTGAATATAGAAGAAAAAATTTTTTCTCCACTGAAAATCTATTTTCCAATCCATCTATCGAATTCGTGAATTAAATTGCAATTTCGCATCATAGTGAATGACCTTACTACAATGGGGTCGTTCCATTGCAATGGTTGCGTAGCTAGCTTTAAAGCACCAATCAAGGCCAACTACGACATCAATATAATTGTTGATTTATTTATTTATTGCGTGGCACCAAGATTGATTTTATTGATTGTATCGCTAGTTTTTGGCCATTTCCGTCAAATGACTGTTTATTTTCCAGTGACAACTGTTAAGTATCCTAGTTTTATTCCTGGTTTCTGTGCTTTCTAGTGATTTGACGAGTTATTAAGATGCTGAATGCAAAATTAAGTGCTAGAAACCGGGCTTTCCAGTATCAAAAAGATGGATTTTATTGTATCGATAAAAGTACGGTCATGTACGTATTTTACAATTGTCAGGTTGCTTGGGAAAGACTCAATTGGAAACATTTAAAATCTTCGAGGTACGTGACTGCAGCAAACTTTCACAAGGATGGAAATTCTCTGTAGTTACATGTCATTACATGAAATGTATTAAATTTTATTTTTAAATTTAGTGCCACTTTTCCAGGTTCCGCCTCCGAGGTGATTGTCTTTAGTTATAACATGGTTGGAAGGGAAAGTATTGCATAATAACCCAGATCATATTGGGTTAAACTATAGTATAAGTGACCCTTTTCTAGACTTTGAAATAATCGGTATTTTGTGCGTATATATATATTTGTGGTTACTGTGAAAACACCGAAATGTCTTGTTGAAAGTACCGAATTCCTAATTTCAAAGTACCGCTTTTCTCCCTCTCAAACCACCGAAAAATTCCTATCCCTACTTATTAGCTTCCAAGTGATGTACATTTGCCTATAACTCAGGGGCAACTTTTTTTCTGTGAATTTAGTCAACGGATTATGGATCACAAGGGTAGGCACTACCCACGTGTCGAATTTTGTGCAAATCTAAGATGGTGAGGCAACAACCATTTGGCGATTTTAAATGGAATGACTCAGCTTACATTTCTGTAATTGTATCATATTGGTTGATAATATGTATCCAGCAGAATGAACCTCTTGAAAAAGAAAACTGGATGTCCAATAGAAGATTGTTTTCTCTCCAGGGGTGTATTTTATCTGATTTCATGAGAAAACCTTCATCTCACGTCATATTCTTTTGTATAAATTTGCCTTTTTATTCATTGATGTTTGAAAAGGCAGCATTGGGCAACAGCCCACCACGATTGAAACACCGGTTCCCGATCAGTCACCGAAGTTAAGCATCGTTGGGCTCGGCTCGAGTTTGGAGGGGTGATCCTCTGATTCGTCCGAGTGCTGTTGCCCCTGTCTGTACGTGGCAGACAGTAAGTGTGAAATGACCTTAGCCGTCAAAGCACGTAAAACAAAAATACTAAATACCAAAAAAGGCAGCATTTCGCTTACCTATTTCGCTATTGTCACTTTTTTCTTGCTGTGGAATGGAATGGAAAATATATCGTGTAAATAGTGACTAACCTTGAACCCATCCACTCCGGGCTATGTATCTATATTTTGTGCTGTTGTAGTCTTATCATCCCTTTTTTAAAATAATTCTATCCAGGAAAGAAAAAGTTTTAACACACTTTAATTCATTCTCAGCTGTATATTAAGTTCCTTTTACACTCTCTTACTCATCCATTATTGATCTTGTTCATTTCTTATCTCTAAAGAAATTCCTACTTAGCAACAAACAATATCTGTTGATGTTTACCATACCATCTGATACCATCCATATAATAACTTACTTAAAAATAACATCACTTCCCCTCGGTCAACACACATCAACTCTTATCAAATCAAACTCAAAAGAATAAATAATCCACCTACATATAAACATTAAATGACTCATGAAACATCTAATTTTATCCACTACTAACATAAATGTTCATTTCCATGCACAGTTTTAGTCTTTGGTCCATTAAAATTTGGTAAATGTGAGCTTTTGTCTCGCCAGCAAAAACACAATTTTCAACCACTTCCAACACAAGTATCGAAACCAAAATCACCTCACTTATCATGCAAGCCTTGCACATTTGTGAAACACATTCAACAAAACAATACAATAATTACTTACGGAATGGCTAAGTATCAAACCTGAGAAGTGCATTTTTTCCTCACCGCCATTCTGGAGAAAAATGCTGTTTCACCTTGTCCACGGTAGATGGCTCAGCGATAAAGCAGTTGCTCCTCTTCCCTATACAAATCTCTCCCCCTCACTTTATTTATTTATTTCCAGATCCCCGAAAACAGCACGAGCGGCCTTTTACATCGGGTGTATAAACATGTAACAATAGACGAACACAAACACCCATGTCCTGAGTGGTGAAAAATCCACTCAGGCGGGACTCGAACCCACGACCCTCAGTTTAGCAGGCGAGGACTTTACCCCGTCGCCACCGGGGCCGACAAAACCACCCTCCTTCCACGAAAACTCTCCCCGCTGAATCCATTTACTTCAATGCAATTCCACTACATCCCCTGCTCTTTACACTTCACATTTCACTTCCAATGGAGGATTTACACTTCCTTATAAGGGACATCTTTTGGGAGTTTACCGGAACATTGCCAAATATGCCTTTCCTCACAAAACACTTGGGAGTCACTGCAGTGAGGACAAGAATGCCCATCCCATGGGTAACGAACACCCGTACCTCTCAAGAAACTGCAAGCCTGACTCAAATGAAACGAAGGTCTTGATCACAGGTACTTGTGTGAGAACACAAGATTCGCAAATCATTGCAAACATACTCGACACAGCCAAGACAAAAAATGATTTCTCTCAACTCTGATTGCAAAATGATTACCGGTTGACTTTTAAGTAATTAATTTGCAACCATTCACAATAATATATAATTATCTCCCCTCCAAACTAAGAAAGAAAACTCCTACGCAACACTATTTCAAAACAATTACAATGCTGCAAATGAACATCATTATATCCCCTCCAAACTTACCAATTTCAACTCAACCTACATTGTTGCAACTCTAACACATGCCCTTCGGCAAAGGGAAATACTGAGAAAAATACCCCCCCTCCTAGTCACCAACACACTTTAGGGATTTCATTCCCAAAGAAAAATATGCGAAATCATTGATTAGCATACCAAAAATACCCCCCTCCAAACACCAACCAAATATATTTCATTCTTGAAGAAAATAACGCTAAATCATTGATTAGGTTCCCAAAAATTCCCCCCCTTCTCATCGCTAACCCACTCTAGGGATTTCATTCTTTTATCGAAATTTAATTTTTCCACATTTTAAAATCACATAATTTTCACTGTGAAAATGCACATCCAGTATCATACTTTTCACTGAAATCGCCATTGAACTAAAACACTGCACCCAGAATTCTTCCTTTAAATACGGCATTCTAATTTCACATTCATTGTAAAAATCTGTATTTTGAACCTTCCTCCACCCTCAGACATGCCCATTTCCGATTTATCATTCCTGCGAAAAATGATTATTCTGCTTTCTCATCTTACAGAAATGCCATTTTCACTACTGAAAATGGCAAATTCAGGCCTGCGTACCGTCCCACCCCAGCACCCCTGTTTCACTCCACAGGCCCACAACCATGTTTTGGCCACGGCATATTTTAGACATGAAGCTAGTCACTATCCCTCGACCGGTTGTTCGTAACACCTCCAAATACAGTGAAACCTCGTATTTGCGTTATCGGAAATTATGTTTTCCCGCAATTTATATCACTTATACAAAGTCCCATTCAATTTCCTATGTTTCCAACGTATGCAGAACCTCGAATTTAGGCTATACATTTTTCAGTTTTCCCGTAATTTGCACCACAACACGCTCTCAAAAAATAAAATTCACTTCCTAAGTCCATTACTCATGTATATCATCCTTAGTAAAACACTTTTTACTTTGTGTTGTACATACATATATGTGGAAAAAATACGAAAGAGAACCGAAATAGGACCTGTTTTAAGGAAGAATTTGAATGCGGTGAGGATAGTATACAGTGCCACTAGTAACAGAATATACTTCTATAATATCGTTCTTTTACTGTTTCTATGCATACAAATGTGCATAAAAATTATAATAACCATCTGGTTTTAACTACATATGTAAATTGCTGGAAGATAGTACTTTTCCGTCAAATCTATTGACGACCCTGACGACGAGTGCCGTGTCGGTCATCGAAACACCGGAAGAATGGAACCTTTCGCCCGTTTAGACACCCCAAAAGCTTTAATTTGCAAATAATCATTTTTAGAAAAAATATATTTCGTAATATAATGAGAAAAATTTGAGCATACCGAAATAAAAATGAAAACTACGAACAATTTTCATGACGCAACACTTCTAATTGCCGCTGTCAATTGATTTATGCGATTGACGATCAGTTGTTTCATTGTTTTTGATGCTATCTTCGTGCCTGGAGTTTAGAAATTAAAGTTTATTTCAATGGAGTAGTTTAGTTTGCTCACTCCACAGTGGTTTCAGGAGGCAGGTGAGGATAACTTTACTGTGTCCGATAGTTTTGTACCTTTGCTTAATCACGCTGCTAGAATCGCTTCACCCGCTCAGATCGGACATGGTCATAATATCTGGCGGTACGTAGCAAAGAATTTTAGTGAAGTTTCTTGCACCTAACAGCCAGAGAATAAGCAATAAAGCATTATATTTAAGCATGGCTAATTGTGCGCACCACGAAGTAGCGTAGCCACACCAAGTCACTAAACTTTAAGTAGCGGTTTCTCAGCCAACAATGAGGACTTCAAACTACAATGTGCGTAACTTAATCATATAATTTGTTTAGATTGCTTGTACAATTATTTTTTAATTAAATTACCGCGAAATACTTTTAAGTTTGTAACATCACCCTTTAACTCAATAATGTCACTAACCTTTTCTTTCACTGGATCTGCTCCGCTATGGGAAATTTTAAGTAGCCCTACTAAATATAATTATGAAAATCGTGCTTGCTATTAAAAGATCTATTTATTTTTTGTTGCCCTGACTGCACATGTGAATACACTGTATTGTACCCCACAAACAAATTAATAAACACTTCACTCAAATAACACATATAAATCATTCCTCACCAACATAGATTAACTTCCTTGCATTTGCTTTTCACTCATGAACCAATCACTTGCCCAACACATAAAAACACTCAATACGGGCGTAACACAACATAAATCCTTTACAATATTGGGATAATTGCTGCCTTCAAAATACCTCGCTTAAGGTGTCGTAAATTGTATGGTCTCGTCTTTATCCCCGACACCACATCCAACGCTGGGTTCCTTCCTTTACCGTGTCTCTCTAGTGGTAATAACCTCGGCTTCTCCCGACTCGCCCCAACGTTTGGTTTCTTCCACTCCCGCGTCTCTAGCGGTAATAACCTAGGTTTCTCCCGGCTGCTCCTGATTGACGTCAAGGCTCGAACTTCCGGATCTCACGTTTCACAATAAAATTAACTCCCTCCGTCTTTATTTCGCACCAATTACGTAAGGTAAACTTCTTCTTTAACCGTATGGGCTTAGTTGGGACCACATTCGGTCGTGAAAGTCATACAGTATTAATGTGAGTCCGCTCTCCAGCATTAGGATCGGCAGCACCTGAATTTTTGAGACAGCCCCGACTGCTGATGTGCATCGGCTTATATAGCTGATGGATTTTCGTCCATCTAGAAGCTTTGCTGCTTTATCTGGAATGTTCTAAAAACTGGCGTGGTTCCGGTTCTTACCTATTGTTGTAATTTGCACGTGGTTGTTAAATCCCGCCACGTGGTGTTCAATATGGAGAAATAGCAATATTGTAACTCTTTGAATATGAATAAATAGGTCTGAAATTGAAATATTGGCGTTCTAATTATGCAAAATTAATATAATAGAATAATCTGCATCACCTTCTGTACAATTTGGCTGCCAGGGTTTCAAAAGTATACATGATTTTTTTCTACGTGCGAGTTTGCTTATATGTGAGTACGAGTACGTTAGAAGTTACATTATATTCCACCAATTTAAGGAAATATTTGAAAAGTGAGAGTCAAAATCTCTGAAAAAACATTTATTAATAAGATTTTTTGATTTCTCGGAATATGTATGAGGTTGTTTTCGCAACACCGCCGGACTAGAGTGTGCTCCTGGATTACCGGATTATGGGTGCTTGACTTTAATTAAACCTGCGGAGTGTTCATTTTTTACCTAAGTAGAAACTATGAAGAATGAAAATGGCTTCTTACCCAGATATGCGGAAAAATGAAAGAAATCGTGATGGACAACTGAGATCATTTGCACTGCCTCGATTCCCGAGTTATAACTGTGATAGGCAAGACACAGTGTGCTGTTCAAACTCTAAGAAATTACTTAGTAGGTAGTGATTTCTGTGAGCAAATGCTTGAGGAACTGCAGAAAATTGAAAATTAAGTGCATAATATAATTTATCGGGAGAGGAAGTCCAAGCAGTTGAAAACATCAATGAAAATAAATAATCATGCCATATTCATTAGATAGTTTCAATGGTTGCGAATAACAAATATATATAATGTAAATCGTCCTGCCATCTTCATCCTTTCTTAATTTTCACATTTCTATTCGAAAAGGTGTTTGATGTCTTTTTTCCATCATAAATAAATTAATGAGAAGTGCTAGTTCAAGGAATATACATTATGACACTGCTCTCCTTCAGTTCATCACTGTTTCTTATTTTTACCCTTACTCCAGTAAAAGAACATGGATGTATAAGTGAATATTCTACTTTTCCCACAATTTGCATTTTCCTGCAATTTACACTTTTTTTCTAGGGTCCCTGGAAAAGTGTAATTTATGGGTATTACTGTATGGCATCGGAATCTTGCGAAAAAATCACGAAATTGGTCATTTTTAACCTCTATTTTTTCTTAAACTACTGGTCACACCTGTATGTATCTTACATTTTCCAAATGTGCATTCTTTCCCCTACCTCTAGGTATCCTAGTCAATTTTGCCATTTACGTGGGTTTTTTGCAAAATAAAATTTTGCTAGCTTGTGAAAAACTCCTTCAGCTAATATTTTTGTAAAATATCAGCAACTCCCACCTGAAGCAACATACCTCAATTCACATTCACCATTTGTGACAAGCTCTCAACAATAGTGGAGCTTGACACCAAAATGCTTAATTTCATCACAGATACCCCCGCTCTTAGCAACAGATATAGCACCCTGGCTATCACAGTACACAAACATTGGTTCAGCCGCAAACCTTACTAGACCAATCTCAGCTAACAATTCCCCCATTCACACTAATTCTGTTACTATATTCATTGGATACAATATGTCACTATGCATATACATACATTGAAACACACCCCGCATGAGTCGAAGACGTGGCAAAAGCAGATTGCCCTTCACTTCTCCAATGAATGACACTTCCTCCCAACATGTAACAGCAACCACTGAATGATTTGGCATCCCTCACATCCCGTGCCAGGTCCGAATTATCACAACAAGCCCCTATGGGCCCACACGACTTGCCGAAAACTAGCCTACAATCACATGCTTTCCTTAGGTATCTAAAAAAGTGTTTCACACCTAATGATGCCACAACTTTATGGCACAACTAAACACGTTGTACCATAAAATTTTGTGTATAAGCACAAGATTTTATTGTTTAGTATGGATACTTCATACTTACTCAAAGTGAGGCCTGAAGTAGTAGATTGTACATAAGAGTGACTCTATTAGGTTACCTTGATGACACAAAGAGTTAAAATCGTCATGGGGCGTTAATATAGTAGTGTGAAAACTCACTAAGTGATTTTTTCGTGTATGAAATAATTGAATATCAATATTTTCATAAAAGTACTTTAATTGACTGACCTGTGAACCCTATTTCTGGTAACTTGCCTATTAGTTGTGGTTCTAATCATCTGAAAGGCTTTCCTGTAGAACTGGGCTGTTTTAATTATGAGGGTTACAATTTACAATTATTCATGGTAAATCCTTATTTTCGCATAATGAAATGATTTTGAAAAATCATAATAATCTATGGTTTGAGCTGATGGTTCCATGACAGCTTTTACTCCTTCCATTATATCGTGATGTTGCACTTGGTGATATTTTACACTGTTTCAGTGTCATTTTAATTGTGTGCAGCAGTTTAGTTTTAACACCATTATATTTGTTGCAGGTCGTGTGTGATCTGCCATGCATGCCATAACAATTGTTATTTTATTCTATTGTCATGGCTTCCTACTTACTTCCATGACACCTTTCCTGCAGCCAAGGTATTGTGGTTCTGAGTTCATGTATGAATATAGTTTGAGTTTTAAGTATTGGCTGCTTATTTTGTGTTCTACTTAACCATTTAGTCCTTTTTGTCTCTGATTCTCTGATTTTTTTCACTTATGTACCATATTTTCCGGTTGATGGAAGATGTTTTTTCGCCAAAAATCCTTGAATAATAACTCTGTATCTTATATTATCATTGTCAAAGTCAGATTTGGTCAAAGACTACTGGTAAAGAGTTTTCGGTGACATACTGCAGTCAAACTTAATTCTGAAAGCCATCTGTTGAAATCCATGCTACTTTTACCTTAGGAATATTTTTTGAAGTATCATTATAATGATTATTAATGGTTGCAATCAGTGCCAGATTACCAATAAGGCGAAGTAGGCAGTTGCCTGTGGGCCCCGAGGCTTTGGGAGAAGCCGCAAAAAAAATTTCCCCGTTCTTCTCTTGCGACTTGTTTATTAACGTGCCCCATTTCTTGTACTGCCTACAGGCCCCCAATTGTGTTAATCTGGTACTGGTTGCAATCAATGGCCACAAAACAAGGCAAGAATAATTTTTCATGGAAAATGTTGTTGAAATCTGCATGATACGAATATCACCATGAGACATGAGAAAGAAAAAGCATGATGATATGAGGAGTCACTGTTGTCATATTTTTTTACATCATTTGGTAAAAGATCACTTCACAGCTTCTCTGTAAAGAATTTTGAAGAGTAATGAAAATTATTTTTTTCTCCAAATTATGTGGTCAAAACTTGGGTGAGTCTTATGCGACCATGCATTCCATAAGACGTAAAATATGGTACACATATCTTGGTAAACATTTCATTTTGAAAAAAAAAGTTTATTTAAATTTATATGTGCTGATGAATGTTGCCTGTAGACTCTTGAGCAGCAAAAATGTTCTAATATTTAGTAGCATGATTTCTTGATTCACCCTAGTGGCTATAGTCAGTCAACTTTTAACCCTGTCTGCTAATATGCCCCAAAGAGGGTGAAATTCACCAATCATTTTATTTAACTGAGACTTGAACCTGAATCTCCCAATTGCTGGTCATGTTTGCTAGCCTGTTACACCAGCCAGCCCCCTGGCCAGGAATTGGGAGATGCAGAGTCCAGTTCTGGACTAGTCAAATAATTTTTTCAGGTTGAATTTCACCCTTTTCGGTGAATATCTTTGAGCCCATGTGCCTGATTATATACCACATTATTTGTGCAACCGCAATGATCGGAAATTTGTCTGAATGCTAAATACTGAAAAAGTACGTATATTAGATGGATTTTTGCTTACTTTTAGAGATCTCTTTGATTCTTCTTCCTCGGTTCTACAGGCTGGGGTGGGTTTTGGCCTCCCTCTAAATGTCTATTCTTCTATATTTTATGCCTATTCCTACCACTTTTCATCTTGCATGGTCTTCATGTCCTCCTCCAAATCCTGCATCCATCTCTTCCTTGGTCTTCTCCTTCTCTTCCTTCCCTTCATTCTCTCATGCTACAGCTTCTTTGGCATCCTTTCCTCACCCATCCACTCCACATCACCTAACCAAGCCAGCCATCGTGACTTCTTGATTATTGCTATTTCCTCACCTCTTAAAATTCTTTATATTTCACTATTAGTTCTTATTCTCCATATTTGACCATCTCTCACAGAGCCATAAATTCTTCTTCAAACTTTCCGTTCAAATGCAAGTAAAGCATTCTTATCACCAGCTGATATAGTCCATGCCTTCAATCCATAAGTCACACCTGGTCTTGAGTGTCTTATAGACTGTGACTTTCAAATTTCTTGGTAGATAGGTTAATTTCTGGAGTTTTATGTTGGCAAAATGAGCTCTATTCCCGGCCATAATCCTTTTGTTTATCTCTTGTAGCCACATTAATGGTTACTTTGAAACTCCAAATCCCTCTATGGCATTCGGCATCTTTCTCCCGTTAATAATTTAAAATGCTTGTTGGAAATTGATGAACAACATATGTAGGCTAATATTATATTTAAAGCATTTCTCCATGGACTTTCTCATGACAAAGAATTGATTGGCTCTTCCTCTTCCCGGTCTTAAAGCCACATTGGTACTTACTCAGGAGTTCCTTAGCATAGTTGCTCAGTCTCTTCTGTAGTTTACTATAGAAGACTTAGTAAGTAGTATTTAATAACGTGATACCTCTGTATTTACTGCTCTGTAATCTTCTTCCCTTCTTAAAAATATCTGCCTTTTTTATTATTGCGTGGAATCTTTGATGATGTTTATAGCTACTGCGATGGAAGTCAATGGGAATATGTTGTCGTGTTTGAACTGGCAGATGCAGGTTGATGGTAGTCAAACAAAATGAAATAACAACAGCCTTAAAATGGGATTAACTTCCAACAGGAACATTAATGTTTCAAAATATATTACAACTCAGGTAAATCCATAGGCTAAGTACCCTGAACTCTTGGTACAGTCAGCACGCCTTCAGTAGGATCTCCCCGATGTGGTCTTCTGGCCGGACGACATGCAAAGAGAGTTCGTCCCCTGACGGCACTTTTCATCAGCCTTTGAGGGGAAACAGCCACTGAGTGGAGAGAGTAGGGGAGGTGCTGGCGAACTGGTTGGTGGGAACGTTCACAACTCAACTTATAAGTGCGTAAAAGGTGGCAGCACTAGGATGGACAGTATAAAAGTTGGGTAGGTGAAACTGGCGTGCAGACATGAGTGTTCATGCAGAAATGAGCCAGATCACACACTTGTTTCATCCTCTTCCCGGCACTTTGTTCGACCACGACAGTCTCCGTGTCTCTGAGTCACCGTGACTAAGAGTCTAAGTGACGTAGAGAATGCCAAAATTGGCACACTGCCAATGAAAGTTGATGCAAATGAAAGACTATCCTTTAGTCCACAGTGTTCACCCTTGTGAAATGAAACTATGCATGGCTTTGAAGGGAATTTTGTGCTTTCGTATATGTCATGATTTTTAGGACTTAACTAGAAAGAAAACCTGCATCACTCATTTGATGTTGGATAAAAATGTTAAAGAGAGATCTTGAATTTGTTAGCCACAAGCCCTCCCTAGTATGCCCAAAGCATTTGGAACCCAGGACAGAAAGACTTAATTTGTGAAATGAAACATAAATGAAAATTTTGAGCTTCGATGATAACTTCAATGAGCAAGCAGAGAACACAAGAGGATATTATGTCAACCCCACAGCACATCTCAAGAACTGACAAGTGATGAAAAAATAAAGATACACTGTCAAGCAGATGCGCACAAAAATTCTTTATTCCCACTCTCCATCAAAAACATTTCACTGTTTGTCCTTCCGCTCTTTCAATTCCTTATCTCATCCTTATATCATTGTGACAGCTCGCTGTGTAGTCCATAGCTGTAAAACAGTGTCATTGCCAGGCGTGGGAATGTTAAATGGGAGATCGTGGTAGCCTCTTTCCCTCGGTTGAAGAAGTACCATTCAGCACCGTCGGATGGCGCCACTAGTACTCAACTAGTTCGTATTTTTGCCGCAGAGGTGACTCTGCATGCGGGGGAGCGGTAATTTTGAATCGTTATCTCGCATATATGGATATATCTTCTTTTTATTTTCCTGTCAGACATATTTTACCTTGACATAACAAATATTGTTTCAGTGTCCACCGTAGACACGATTTAGGATATATTTAAAACAATGATAAGCTATTTTAGAACCCTGTCTACATGGTTTTACATAGTCGCGAAGGGTTTTTGGAAGCACGACAGGCAGTTTTCAGACCACAATCATAACGTTTGCTACTGTTAAGCATCGTGAGATCTTTCTCGTGCCATTGAATTCTCAGTTGTGATAAACGCATCGACATTGTATGGTGCAAATCCTGCGGTTATTGTGAAACGATATTCAAGGGAACAGAAAAAATTCTCATTCCCCGTCCCAGCGCATTTGGAGAGTAAAATACATTTATGGGAGGTACTGATTGAATGGATAAGAACATAAACTACAAACAGGATGAGCATTAGGAGTAATGTGGCGGCCTCTTTACGTGAAAGATCGACGGTGTCACGACCAGCTAGAATTATGAAGAGAATTTTTTTAGAAATACCTTACAGGGTACCAAAACGCTCCTCAGAGAAGTGAAAGAAAGCCAATTACTAACAGTTAAATCCAAAGCCATGTTGTAGTCAGACTGCGATTGGATGGTCCAAACCATTTAGTCCATCGATGAGGGAGTGGAATATGACGAAGGTCTGTGTTATGTGGTTCCTCCATGTGCACAGAATGTGTTAAAAAATAACACCACGATAAGAGATGGTTAGTAATTTAGAAACTTTTTCAATTTGTTTCCTATGCTATTTTAAAGCTTGTATTGTGCTTAATTGCTTTTTTAATTTCACTATGTCCCGAAGTGTTTTCCAAATTCTGTTGCTTCGTAACGCGCACCAAGTTTTATCGAGTATTCTCTTCCATTTCGATATGTTCTAATTGAATTAAAAATTAAAATATTTTTTTGAATTTTTTTTTGAACAAATAAATAAAAATTAATTTATCACTTTTAATTTATAATTATATTACTATAGATGTTTTTACGTAAGATGAATCAACCTGAAGACAATAAAACAAAACTTTTTCATTTGGAAAAAAATTGACCCCACAACCGTCTAGCGTGACCATATGGTCACGCCCCATAACTCTGTCGTTTTGAATCCTATGTAGCTAAAACTGTGTGATAATAGTATTTAGGTGCTTTTAATATGTACTCATATGTAAAAATCAAGAAGATCGGACAAAAAAAATTTCCTCGGCATTAAAGGGTTAAATAACTGCTGGCGCTATCCAACGCTGCTGAATGGTACTTCTTCGACCGTGGGGAAGAGGCCACAATGATCTCCCATTACACATGCTACCGCAAGGTTAAATATGTCTGACAGTTAAGAAAAAATAAGATATATCCATATATGCGAGATATCGATTCAAAATTACCGCTCCCCCGCATGCAGAGTCACCTCTACGGCAAAAATACGAACTAGTTGAGTACTAGTGGCGCCATCTGACGGTGCTGAACGGTACTTCTTAAAACGTGGAGAACAGCCTACAACGATTTTAACACGCTCATTCCTCCCCCTGGTCATTGCCGACATGCTTGCCATTACCGTTTGCAGTCTTCGGAGGATGGGGTTGATCACTGTCATTTTGGTGTATTTTGAATGATTTCAAAGAATTAGCATGAAGATACGTTATTGCTTGATTCAAATCATAAACATGTAGACCAAAATCCTCACCTTTGAAGCTGACTCACTCCAGTGGGTCGATAAGTACTCAGTGGTGTTTAGAATTTTGGAGCTCTTGAAATAGTTTAAGTTATTGTAAAAACATACATAGTTAAATAATTGGATAAGTTGGATTCAAATATACTTCTTTATTAAAGTTTTGTTCATTTCAACTAGTAGAAAACTTAGTCTATCTAATCTATTTTCTTTTATTATGCTATCTGTTTTCAGGGGTGGATATTCAATGTTGTTCCATGGCTATTTCCTATACCGGCTACTTTTCTTGGGAAATGGCTTTCTGAAAAGCTGATTACAGGGGGATATTCTGTTACATCTACGAGGAAAATAGTTGAATCCTTATGCCTCAGTGTGGAAGCCATTGCATTATGCCTTATAGGTAAGATGCACTTTTATTACTTCCATGTAATTATTAGCCTAGTTAAAAGTGATAATTAAAACTCCTCTTTTGTGTTATTTATGAAGCCAAGATTTGTAAGAGTTATAGGTCAGATGCATGTGGTTTTAATTTTGGTTTCCATTTTTAATTAGTTCAAAAACATGCATTATTAGTTTTAAGTTTGTCTTTTTGGAATTTATGTATGTATGTATATGCATACTGAAAAGCCTTTATCTATGAGAACATGACAGAATTGGCTAGCATTTATGTTATTAGGACCTATCTACTACTGAGTTCACACTGTTCACTGTTCAATCGTTCTTGTCTACTTGTCTTGGTCTTCTTGGCCGTGATCTACTTTTTTATATCTTTGGTATGTGTTAGATGTGAAGTGATGAATTTGTGTAATGATAGTTTTCACAGTGTAGTCACAACTTGTTTAGTTCATGTAAGATTTAGGTGATTTTTTTATTGCTCATGTCATGTTGCTGGCAAATCAGGTTACAATCATATACTAGCTTGAATGGTAAGCTGGAGAAAATACATGTTTATTTGAACCTCTTTTGTTAGAATATCGCTTATTTACATAGGATTCAATCACTAGTTATGGCTCTCCTCATTTTCTTTAGTACTTCTGCGCATTGCTAGCTGGTGAAGAGCAAGATATGTAGCATGTTCTCTTTGGCATTTATTACTTATTGGTCTAGAAGGCAAATTTTGGCAACTCCCTTTTTTTGAAGAAACAATGTCATTTAGGTGTTTAATTCACATGTGAAAGTATTTACATTTCTGTGACAGTGATGGATAGGAACCAGAAGGCCACCCAAATCTCCAGCTAAGTAAAATCTGGCCTATTTATATCATGTCGCAAGAAAAGTTTAACAATTTATACACTCTGGAAAGGGGAATTACAGTGGACAAAATTCTTCTCATGCAAAAAAGAAGACTTGGTTGGCTTCAATTCATCCCACAAAAAAGGGTCTGATTTTGAATTTAAACTTTCATGCTGTGTGAATCAATTATTGGCTGTCTGGTCAACTATTGTTTGTACTGGGAAAAGGGACTATTTTGGACAAGGATTTTGAGATCATGTCAATGTCCTCGCAGGTGCTGCTCTCACTCATGAAACCCCTTTTTGATAAAGGCACTGTAATAACAGACAATTTTAATGCCTCACCTTAATTGACGGTGGCTCTGATTTATTGGCGCATGGACTTGTATAGGAATGTGTGTCCCACTCAAAAAGGGGTGTCTAATGGACTGAAAATTAAACCTGTGTAACAACCGACAATTTTAATACCTCACCTGAATTGACTGAGGCTTTGATTTCTCGGTGCACGGACTTGTATGGGACTGTGTCTCCCACATAAATGGGGGTGTCTGATGGACTGAAAAAAAATAAAGAGGGGTGAGGTGGTTGCATACCACTGAGAAAAACTATTGGTGATTCATTGGAAGGACAAAAAAGAGGTGATGCTGTTGTTGACAATTCACAGTAGCGATATGCAAGGGTTGGAAAAAAAGAGGACAAGTTTTATTGAAGCCTAAACTTGTAGTGGACTGATTTGCTGGGGGGTGTTGACAAAGTGGATCAGCATCTCGCTGATTACCTTATACCGTGGAAATTGGGAAAAAGTATTGCAAAAATCTTATAATTTTATGAAGCTGTGTGTCCTTTTTTGTCCTGTCCATGAAAAAAGGAGAGAGAAGAGTGCCCTTAGACAATAGGATATATCTAATTAAATAATGAAAGACAAGTAAAAAAGTGATTTCTCCTTTCTGTTGGCAACTATACTTGGGATCATGGGGGTGAGGAATTCCATTAAAATGTTGGGATGCTTATCATCTGTGCTCCTTTGGACTTATTTATTATTCTTTTTCTAAACATTTTTTGTATGTTTATATAGTATGGGCTAACTATTAATTCCTCCTCTAACAGCGGGGATGTCCAGCTTTCACTATTCTCTGATGTGCATGACAATCATATTGGCAGCATCAGGACTCCACAGCAATGCTGTTGTGGTAAATCCACAAGATCTAGCTCCTAAGCATTCTGGAATTGTTTTTGGATTGATGAACACATTTGGTGCAATACCAGGTGAGCATTCTACATAGTTTTTGTCTCTAATTTTGTATTAAATGTATTACATTTGGTTTGTAACTTGGGATTCCAATGATTTTCATCTTCCTGGACGTATCCGCATTTTCTATGCATCATAAACTGTTCTGGAGGAATTTATGTAATTTTTTAAATCTGTGGAAGTTTGGCTATCAAAACGAAAATCTCCTTCTCCATCTCATTGGATGCATTCAGAGTAGGGAGCAACTCCAGAGTCACTATGGAATGTTTAGACTGAATGTTAGTGCCTAGGAAGAATGGTTGACAATTTTTCGGAGTGGAAAAAATTACTATGTATTCCGTTTGGAATGAGCTGTGATATGACAAATTCCATTGAAGGAAAGGAAAAAGAGAAATGAGAGTAGGGCTATATTTGGTTAATCTACCAGCTGATTGGGAGATTTTATGGACAGATCATATCTAAGCTTCCCAATTTATGGGACATCTCACTTTCCGTCTTATAAGGCTTGCCATGTCAAGTGTTGTCAATCGTACATGCCTCCCCAGTATTCTCCCCTCGATCACCCACTTCCACCTGTCCCAGCCTCTCTAAACGGCTTCCACCCACCTTATCTGCCTTATCTGAACCTCCATCACCAACTTCTTCTCCCTCCACCACCCTTTCCTCTCCCACCATATCCAATGCATCCTTGTTCCTTTTCCTCAACACCCAGCTTATCCTCTCCATTCTTCTCCAAACCAAAATCTTATGTGTCTCCAGTCTACACACATCTCTCCACAATGACCAAGTTTCCTACCCTCGACCGTTACAGTGCCATGTACAACTCCATATTAGAGTTTGAACCAATCTTTTCTTTGTCTCTCTCTAAAGACACCCTCTCGTCAATTCCCTTCTCTTTGAAAATACTTCCCTGGCTTGTGATGACACTACATCTGATGTTCCTACCACTAAAGCCCTTTTTCTTTCGTTACTTACCGTACTGGCCCGAATATGGGATGACACCGATGCAAGACGGGTTGGGTTTTAGAGCTGCCATTTTAGGGAAAAAATTTTAATGCATAATGAAACGTTAGCCGTATGCTTTCGTTTCTTTGAATTTAAATTTTGCGTAATAAACACGTAATTGTATCACACACACTAAACATTTATAAAATACCTCCTTTTACTCTAATCACTCACTCACCTTAGTTTATTTTGCCGTTCCTGGTGAGGGATTTACAGGTTATGATTATTATTACCAATTAAGATTATATTTTTTTAGTGTTAAATAAATCAGTTTAATTAATTGACATTAACTATTGGGCCCAATTTACAACAGAGACCTATTATTTAAGTTTATCATAGGCAACAATAGAATTGCTCCAATCTTCTAATCTTTTGAAGCCCTTCAATTTTAAATAGAGTTCATTTCTTAGAGCTTTCATATTTTTGATATTAATTTACATCACCCGGTGTCCCTTCTTCTCACCGGCCACTGCGATCTTTCTCTCCTGTGGGCTTTAGCTGGGCTAGCTTCACTCTCTCCACTCGTGCCCCAATCCGCTCCTCTATATCCTTCCACAACTTAATTTCTTGTCTTCTTTCTTATCTTCTGGTTGTTCCAGCGTGAGAACATTTCTTTTATCCTTCCCAACCTAATTCGGGTTTTTCCTGTGGACCTTTCAGACACGTCTGTATGCCTCAGTCGATCACTAACAACTCCTCGTATTCTTCGCGTCCTCAACTCCCGTCTCTCTGTTGTATTGTTTATTCTTCCGCCTCTGTAGAGACGTATTGTAGTAATCCTAGAACCATCGATCTTTAATTCCTAATGGCTCCCCTACGTCACTTGGTGACGTTGTTACAATATATAGGATGAAAGAAGCATGCAGAGTATTCGCTACAAAGATTTTCATGCATTTTATTACTACATTGATGAGAGCAACGTTTCAATCAGTGAGATAGATATGCTTACTTACAGTGTAACCATACTTAATGCAATCATGTTCTGAGGCGGCTTTTATAGAAATTCCCTCCAATGGTTACAGGGATTAAAATATGAGGATATCGAGTACACATACAATATTACCTTATTTATTGCAATCAGGTGCTGATATTAACGTGATTATTATTGCAAGTGTTCTCCTATGAATACAGGGGCTATAATAGGATGATATGGAGTTCTGGCTACTCAGTGGTAATGTATTTCACCCTTGTAACACTATTTTAAACATCATATTCACTTATTTCACCGTCACTTTCCAAATGAGATGTCTCACTTCGAACTTCCCATGGCCTCACTTCCACATCCTCCGGATTGGAGTCCTCCTACACGACGTCATCCTCGGTGCCATCCAATGCATTTGAAATACAGCATTTCTTAAAGCCTCTCACTATTGATTCTTCTGGGATGGCATCCCTAGAAGCCTTAATCCAGCGGCTAATAAGTGCCAAATATGGCTTTCGAATATCTCCAGAAGATGTTTATTCAAAGTACCCACTCATCAGCCACTCACAAGGAGACATCACGTGACTGATGTTCAGGATGATCCAAACGAGGCTATTATTTTCTGAAACTATAGAGAGAATGTGGGAAAAGTGTCACGGCTTTCTTCCACATAGGTCCGGGTTCGAGAGAAAAATGTTACTAAAGAATCTTCCTCCGTATAAATCCTTTGCAAGTGCACTCTTCGCACAACAGACGTCATAGCTCAGTGGGTTGAGGCGCTGAGCTGGTCATCATTATATGGTGGTTGGGGTTCGATCCCAGGTGTAACCTATTTTTATCACCTATCACTTATTTTTTCTTTCGAATATTTTATGGAATTACTGTAAATTGCCCACTCCCATACATTTACGACAGTAGCATCAATTTTTTTAATTTTCAGCCTATTTGCTGGATTTTTAATCTTGGGTGACTTTCGAAGCTAATTTTTGGATTCTTGTGTGGCCGAAAAGAGACTGAACATGCTGGCAGACCTAATATGTTTAGATTTTGAAAATACAAAGATACTTCCGTGAATAGGATGGGCTTTGATTGGTCGTGGGTCTTTCTGAAGGCCGTAAACAATGAATGGATTATTACTTTTTAATTAGCAACGATTTACTCACTTAAAATTTCATAGGCCGTCATAAAATTTCATAGGTCATGGCCGTCACGGCAGTGCACTGTAGATTCATTTTTTCAATCCAGTTTTGGCGAATGACCTCCGACACATGCTTCGAATTATCTACGTAAAATTAGTTAAAATCGTCCTACACCGTGCGACTCTCGTAAAAAATCGGCGTTATCATACATCAGTTGTGCTATACCTGGCGTGCTTAAATGTGGTTTTCGTTAATTGTAATCAAGTTTGTATTCGTAATCGTGAGGAACCAGCAGTTACGCCATCCACCACACATGCATGTTGTGCGGGTTGCGTACAGAAATTTTATTTTCATAGGGTGCGAAAATAAGACTGATAGCGATTTTTGACTTCTTCCAAGTGGAAAAAATAACAGTCTTATATTGAGGCCAATACGGTACGTATGTAATCTGTTCAACCTGTTCTATTTTATGCCCTCCCTAATATTCAGCCGTGCCTTCTTACTTCTAGAAAATTTCATTATCTTTGTATTCCTATGATTTATCTTTGATCCTTTCACACTACCCCCATACTTCCCAAAGAATTTACCGTGTTTGCACAAATTTAAGACTATGCCTTTCTTATGTATGTAGAGTGTGGCATTTATACGATTTCATTTTCAGTTTTCCCACAATTTGCATCACTATGCGCTTGATGAATAAAAAATATTTTCCTTTCTAAGCCAGTTACTCATGCATAAGAGCCTTAATAAAATAATTCACTTCCTTTCACACTTACACACTTAAAAGAAGGGGAGAGAATATTTGGTCAAGGTAATGTGAACTGTTTTAGGGAGGAATTTGAATGTGACAGAGTTGTACACGGTATCACTAGTGATGGAAATTGAACTATTTCAACTTGTAATCTCAGTCTTCTCGGGGAAAGATTCGTACCATTTGTACTATGATATGAATATATTGTAGGACTAGGAGTTTGCTAGGTAAATTATACAATGTTAGAACGCCTTAAGGGAGAGTATTTATTTGGCACAGAAGTTGAAATCATGAAGAATAAAAATTACTTCTTACCCAGTTATGATGAAACATGAAAAATGCAAGAACTTCATGAGAAAAAAACTTGTTGAAACTTGCGTTATTCCATATATTTGTAAGCCTTTTTGAATGGAAAACAATATTTTACAAAACTGTAGAAGATTACCTGACGAATTATGAAGAAGGCAGTTTGCACAAAGTTGGTCTGAAAAATTGTGAAGTTTTGCACTTGTACCCTTGAATTGTGAAGTTTTTCGACTGTTTGCACTAGTCGGGCAGTGAGGTGGCTTAGATTCTCATGTGTTGTAAAGTTTTTCTCAATTTCTCTGCAACGCTATTTTATCTTTTTTGTCTGATGGAAAACTGGGTTAAAAAATAACATTTTTAATGTAGAACAAAATAAAAAGTATGGAGCAAGTTGAATCACGTTAGAATCTCTACAGTGTAGAAGTGAATATTCTCCTTTTTCTGTTATTGCATTTTCCCGCAATTTATGTATATACTTTTTTCCTAGAGTCCCTAGAAAAGTGCAAATAAGGGGTTTTTCTGTATTACAACTATATTTTTATTTCTTCTAGGATTTGCGGGAGTGTATCTTGCAGGCTTTATACTGGAAACCACTAAAAGTTGGGCTGCTGTATTCCAAGCAACAGCTGTAATCAATGTAATCGGTGGCTTGCTGTTTGCTGCATTTGGCAGTGGAGAAGCCATCGTTTGATTTGGTAAAACTGCTGGAATTGTCTGTTGCTTTTGACAGTCTTTTGCATCACATTTTGCCGAAAGGAAGAAATAATTATTGACTGTGGGGTAGATGAGAGGTTTATGTGAGTTGGTTGGTGAAGATCTGGTCACGTTAAAATTAGCTGCCTTTGGAGCATATTGGAAGAGGCTGATTCAGCTGTATCCTGATTATGAGTCCTTGCATGTGTTAATCATTGCTCAAGGTGTATCTAGGTGGAAGAAATTTTCTAAATATATGAGTAAATTTTAATTATTTTTGAGTTATAACTATGAGCCTAGCTTCCTGGGCTGCCTGGGCCTTATTTTCATGAGATCTCATCATAATTATGGAGATTACTAACTAAATATCCTCTTATATTGATAATTTTAGCCTCTCAGTTGCCCAGCTGGAGCCATGGTTGTGACTCATGTGTGTGGTGTTTAGGAGGTGAGGTTCAAATAACTGTGATATATTTTTCTTGTCTAAAGCTTAATGGAAAATAAATTTTCTTCAGCTTTTAAGGCCGTTTTACACAAGGCACTTTATTACACAATCTGATGTATTTATGGATGTGCATTGAAAATTGCACTGTGTAAAGTGGTGAATTGCTAGAATGCATGTGCAAATGCATAAACGAGAGATGGGAAAATAGCCCCTGCTCTAATTCCGAGCCTGCATTCTTGCGATATGAAAATAGGTGCTACTTCAAATTGTGCAATAAAGTGCCTTATGTAAAACAGTCTTTATAGCATTTATCTTTGAAATTTGAGTGTGATTTAGTGTAAATTGCATGTCAGGGTAGCTGTTGTATTTCTTGAGGAAATTAGGTGGTGCAATTCAAAGTAGAGCAATTCAGAACCTACGTAGTCATAAGAAAGATTATGAATCATATCTTTGCTAGCATCTCTATTTTTGGTCACCCATATGGTGGCTGTTATGAGCAACCACATCTGCTATTTACACAAACACAGAACTTCCACATCTTCTTGTACAAAAAGTTGAATTGTTTTTGCGTATTGTGACAGGTTTTAACAATCCTTTGGTGATGTACCAATTCTAGGTCCGCTGAAATTTTTCTCATTATTGATTCATTGTTGTCTGTTAATTAGTTGTCAGTCACCCATAGTCATAGATTTTTAACATAAATTTAATATGGTTGTAGTGGCTTTATATCATGATTTGATTGCTGGCAATACTGATTTTTAAAATAAAATTTGTTACACCATTATCAGGACATGTTCATCGATCTAGTTTTCAGTATTTTTGTTGTTACTGCACCTCAACACAATGATTTCTTCATGGTAGTATTGTACCATGGTATAGTAGTTTCTTGTCTCTGCCTCTTTGTCAATTTTTATTATCCAGCACTATGTTTTTTTTAATAATTTCTATGAGGGGTCAGTATGATGGCTTTTAAATTATATAAAACAAAGATATCAGTTTTTTCTCCTTATGCAAAGGTATCAATCCACATTTTCCTCCTTATACTCTCTGTCCAGCATTGCTGGCACTTCCTCTCCCCGCATGAGTTTGTTTGAGATGCTCGAATACGTGGGAAAATCTGTGAAATTATCCCCTCCTTGAAAAATCTGAAAACTTCTGGTTTTATGCAGTGAAGGAATTTCTACTAGATTTGTCAAAAGTAAGGATTAATGCTAGATTTATTTTCCAAACATAGGATTTGTCTCATACAAAATTATAAAGTTATCATGCTCTTTTTGCCTGATATCATCAGATTGTTACTTCCCAGTGTTTGAGAAATAGGGCTTTTTGCAATCAAAAGTTCATGTGGAAAATGATATATGATGATGGATAATCAGTGATGATATTTAAAATGTTTATTTAGATATAAAACACTCTAGAATAATATATTTTGATGTTGCATGGAAAAATAAACATGCAGCTGTGTTGGCTTGATTAGGATGTCACTTTGCCATAACCATAATAGCTCTGTTAATAAAAATGTAAAGAGCACGTGGACGTGATACTGCTTGGTGCAGTTACTGTCTGGAAAAGTCAGCTTTAATTTTCTGGTTTACAGAATATATGCATTTTTAATTTAATTTATTGAGTAGTTGAATACTAAATTTCCATTTGAAACTTTAATATCCAGGGAATTAATCACTTGACCCACTATTATTTTGTGCTTTTAAATCATTTATGTCTCATTATGCCGTGCATAAAGTTTTTTTGTTTTAGTTTACATCTGTTACTTTTTGGGTAAGATTTATTCATAAAACTTCACAATGTTGCAGAGACTTGAAAACAAAGATTGCTAACCCAAGGAAAAGATTGGCAACTTTAAGGATAGGAATCAGTTCCCAGATTTTGACTATGGCATGGCCGCTGGGGGAGTGTCAGAAAGTTGAAACACTGGGAGGAGTGACATTAGTTGTCCTCTTCCCCCTCTAGTTCTGCACAATCCTCTCTCCCCTGCCTACCCGCAACTTCAAAATTCAAAGCCTGCCTAAGCATCTGCTCTTTCCAAGTTGTTTTTTAAGTCTCATGCTACCTGAAAAATTCGAAAGGAAGAAATCTATTGTGCCAATCATGATGCATTCATACACTGAGGGAAATGTGAGGTCACTGGAAGAAGGACAAAATATACTGTGCCATGGTATTCATTATCTCTTATCAAACAGCATCCAATTATTCCTACAATGAATCTGCTTATTTGATGGGTAGTATTTTCGACACATTACTAGCAACTTAAGGTTCAAAAGTTTTTGATCGTTAACATTTTTACACTACATTGGATAATTTTTTGGTTGAATTTTCAAATTATGCAGATACTTTTGGAAACAATAGTCACCTAAGGCAGTCCCAGCGTTACAACATTTTTGGAAAATTCTCTGAGAAGTCTGAGGAAGGGCGAATGGACAGGACCCCCACCCCAACTCACGATTTTTCCCTGCTGTGAGGTCTTACTGTCCCCACAGAATGCTGGAGTTTCCCAGTGTAGGGTTGGCATTGGCTTTAGCAGAAAACAGAACATGTACAGTTAATTGCCCTCTGTAATTCCTGGAAATCCACTTAGGAAGGAAAGGAACACCTAGATGGCCAATGCCAAAATTTGGAATATGATGCAGGCTTCCACTTTAAAATTCATCATTAAATATGCAAATGTTTATAAACAAATTAAACAAAATATGGTAATTATTTAAAGTAAGTTAGTTGAAATATTCGTCAGCTACAGTTCTTTACATGTACATAATAGTGTTGTGATCTCACTATAGAAACAATTAAAACCGCTAATTAACAATTCTGAACTGAGCAGTGGTGAAGAATTTGAAAAATTCTAATGATGCTGCATGTAAAATAGAAAGTCATCCACAGCATATATTATGAGACAAATAACCAAAAGTTACCTAACAAATTAAAAAGAACATGTCACTTGAAAATGCAATAGATTTGCTGGAACACCATGCAAGCTAAAAATGTGATAATGTGCTTCTCCTTATCCAAAAAGTGAGGATGAAATGGGTTATCCTTTCATCGCAGTCTGAAGTGCCCCCCCTACTAATTCTTTTTTGCTATGACATCCTTGCTAGGCCATTGAAGCACTCTTCCCTTCTCTTCAATATCTTGTTTGGTTTGGAATGGTCTGAGATCACCAGGGTAAATGAGTGGTGAGCATTTTGTCCACCCAGATAGTTCCATTGTTGGGCTAGCTATCATGTGACACATAGGCTAATGCAGCGATTTCAGCATAGCTATGAACATGGGCTTCTGTAAGGCTTTCTTACCCTGGCTGAAAATGCTACATAATATATTTCATATTGATGCCGGTAAATGGATTAGTGCGGAATACTTCTCCCATTGTGAAATAAAACTTTGTAGCTTACATTCTACAAACTGAGACCAATACAATACAAGCCAATACTGCCCATGACAGGGGTGAGTAAATCCGGAAAATTCCTTTGAATGCATTTCTCGACAGACCCCACAGAGGTTTTACAAGAAAGTTTATCAAGACAAAGCATTTTTCACTCAAATATTTCACATCACTGTTGTTGATTTTGGCAATGCGCATCACTTGCTTTCACACCACGTTGGATATACATAATCACTTTTGGAGTTGAAGTTATTTAAACAAAAATTACTCATGTGATTTTGGGTTGCTGGTTTCAATTTCTTCTCCAGACTATCATTCTTCACTGATAAGGTCAAATCACTGTTGGAACTATATTTTCACCTACTGGCCATCTGTGATATTCACTGAAGACCATTATCTATGTTAGATGTCTCCAAAGAAGAGGTCTGATTGTGACATGTTGAGTGACTGGTGCTCGTGGAAGTTTTCAGCGTCACATGATCGCATCTCAGCATATGTGAACATGTTTCAATACTGATTGTGCAAGAAGTTGTAGCCAAAGGGGAGTTTTCATTAGCATAAATTGTATTTACTCTGCAGTCAAAGATAGGTAGACATATTTCAGCAATGCAGGGATTTAAACTGGCAAATAACATCACTGAGGGTTTTGGCCGAAGGGGCCTGCTCCTTTATAAAATCATAAAACTTAGCGATTTCATTTACAAGATTACTCAAGGTATCAAATATTCGCTATGTTTGGATAGTAGTTCCTCCAAGACATTGTGTGATGGTTTTGGTGGGAAGGTATAGACTAACAGTTATGGCTCCTGTAGACCTTACTTTTTTATTTTAGGGCATTCCATGATGTCTTGCTAATGTTTAGACTGAAGATTGCAATTATTTATTTATACATATTTCTGTTTTTGTATAATAATTTGAAATTTTTTTAATGATTTGAAATTTAATTTGTAGCAATTAAAATGTTAAGACCATGGAGATGTTGTATGAAATGCAGGCATTTTTGATGGGTCTTGAAAGGTAAATCATTTTGGGAAAAAGATTAAATGCTTTGCTTAATTCCACTAAAGAAATTTGTTCATTCGTTGAAATTTGTTTATTTGTCGTTGTATATTTGTTGAAGACTCAATAAACAAATTTCTCCTGTGAAATTGTGCAAAGCATTTAACCTTTTTCCTACAGTGGAATTCCACAAAGTATCGGCCACCACCAATAACTTCATTAAATCATTTTGAATTCAGATCATTGAGTGCTCTTCTTGAATTTTTTTCACAAATTTTTGATGAAAAAGCACAAACTGAGTGGGTTGTAGACTTTATTTTGAAAAATGTATCTTCAAGCCTTCAAATACAGTATTAGAATTAGTGCTCAGCTGTCGAGTATATTTTAAGTACCTAATCAATGATTTTGATAGTCAGTCACATATTTTTATATAATTTTATTGCATTTGAGGATGTGCACCATGCGAGGATGTGTGTGTATGTTTTAAGTTACGTGTGGAAATGTTTTGTTTAGATCTCATCATTTATTTATTTGTAGGGGATATTGCTGCCATCGGATACAACATTGGTTTAATAATAAATACATGGTGTAAATTTGTATGGGCATTTCCTTGTTAATTCCACTCGATTTTTACTGATGTTTAATGTGACCCAATTTTATCTAGTCAAAAGCTGTAATTAAGCATCAATTGTGTTGCTGTAAATAATTTTTTTTTTTGGGTTTTGTGAATTCAGTCAATGGCTTGTTAAATAGTTAAAGAAGTGTTCAAAAGCTCGTTATTTTTAATAGTATAGTTGTTGGAAGTTATCCAATTTGTTATACAGTTGAGCATCCCTAATCCGGAAATCCCTAATCAGGGAACACCCGTAATCTGGCAATATTTCAAAGGCAGTATTTCGCGGAAAACAAACTTTTTTGCCGAATCATTGCTTCGTATTTACTGAAACTGTAACCCACTCTTAAACTCAATTCTCCCATTAAAGAGCGAATATTGGAAAATTTTGTGCATACAATGTTGTCTATATTAATTATTGTGTGCAAGGAAGTTCTTTATTCAGCAAATTGAAGACATTGCAGAGATGCGGGTGTCTTGCGCGGCTTATCGGAGATGGACAGTACCGGTCTTACATGGCGCGCGCATGTTTGATTTATACTTAGTGGCAACTCAAAGTAAAAACTATCTGTCATCTGCATAGTTTTATCCGTAATTATGTCTAATGTAAGCAGTTATAGCAGCAGCAAGGGGGCGAAGCGAAAGCACAGAACATTGACTATCGTAGAAAAAGCGGAAGTGTTAAAAAAACTTGTTTTCTATAAATCAGTGAAGCGCCTGTACATATGATATTTACTCTGTTGGATCTTCGACAGTCTATGAGAGTAAGAAGCAGAAAGAGAAGATCCTCAAATTTTTCTGTGAAGTTGGCACTAAGAAAGGGATGGCGATAAGAAAAACCACGAGCGAAGGGTCTAGTTCTGTTTTAGATCGCGAACTTGTGCAGTGGTTTCGACTGCGTCAAAATGAAGGGCTTCAATTCAACTTCAATTGCAAAATGATCAGAAAGTTGATGAGATATTGTACCACACGAGATCATGCTAACTGGTAGGTCAGATGCTACCAAGTCAATGAGAGTGGAAGAGTGTGATGACACTCTGGTAGGATCGCGATCAATTGTTATTAAGCCGAAGGAATTAAATAGACTAATCAATTCATCACACTGTTTGGACGTACTATACAAGTCAATATTGAAGTCACCAAATAACAAAAGATCGTCGATTTTACTATTAAAGATAACCTGAATAGCATCTCTAAGTTCATTTTTGAAATAATTAAAACATGCATTGGGTGATCTATAGACAACTAGGACACCTAAGCGAGTTCTTTTTGACCTAAAAATAACAGCAGCACGCTCGTGTACCTTTTCCATATTATTTTTGAACTTGTGTTGAACAGGTGTAATGGATAACCCAGATTGACAGTATACTGAAACACCCCCACCTCTAATGTCACTTCTACTGAAATGTGCACCAAGTTTCATTCCATTAATTGTATAGCACTTAACTTCCTCACCAAGCAACCAGTGCTCGGTTAACATGAGTACATAAAATTTTTTTCTTGAAGTATTTCAAGATCCGTCACTTTATTTCTAATTGATTGAATGCTTAGATATAAAAATCTGAGCAAGTGGCTCTTACGGTCAACATCTAGTCACTTTTGCACTTAAGGTCTATCTTGAGATTTACCCATTAAATAGTTCTTACTAAGAAAAAACCTTTCAATCCCAGTGTTTACAGGCCAAAGGCTGGGAATAGTCAACATGTTCAGAAGATTAAAATCAATAGCGATCTTAAAAGATGAGTAGTTACCTTTAGCGTTCTGAGTTTCAACATCCACTGAAGTCTTCAATTTGGAATCTAACCACTTTTTTAACTCATGGTCTTTTGTCTCCGGAGCCAAATGCCAGATATGGACAAAACCCTTCCTCACCACCACCTTGAAAGGGCATTCCACATTGTTATTTGCTGTACCAAACACACGCAAATTTTGTCATTGCTTCTTATTCACAATTAACTTTAATCCTGCGTCGTTGGGATTTTCTTTCACCTGCTGATTGTTCATACTGTTCAAAACAGGTGTTGCTTCCGATTCCTTTACCTTATGGTTACTACTTACCAAAAGCGATGTAGCAATCTGTGAGGACATTGCATCAGTATTGGAGGTGTTTCGATGTGTATGACCACCCTGTTGCAACAAAGGTGATGGCGTCATTTCTTGTTGGTGATTATCCATCACAGACTTTACAGGATAATCCACTCTCAGCATTCCTGAATAGGACTTCACGTTGTTGGAAGGCTAATCAACGGCAGGTGATAGTCTTCTCGGGTATTAGCTCACTTGCCGGAACACCACTACAACTTTTCAGAGAACGTACTTCCACCTTTACTTCCTCAATATCTTTTTTCTGACACTTAATTACTTCATTGTATTGCAAGAGGTTATTACACATCACTTCAAATCTGGATCTGAGATCCACTTGGCTGCTCACCAGTTGTTTCATCATATTGTTAACGTAGTGCAAAAGTTGTGATTGCATGATTTGGCAATTTTTGCACCGATAAGTCAATTCTCTATTATTTCTTGAGGCATTCAACCAACCCTTATTAAGATTAGTGCAATGCACATGTAATTTTGCATTGCAGTTAAACTCGAAAACTATAAATTCACTATTTTCATCAAAAACTTCGGAGCAATTCATATGTCCTTCACAGCCACCATCTTGCAGAACTTAACAGGCCTTATCATGGATATGCCATATCTGATATCTTGTGTCTTCAACTTTTCTTTGGTTGTGGATTTCAATTGCAAAGGTATTTTTTTAATGAGATTGACTTATCTTCTCACTTGTGACCACATGTGACTTGTGACCAAATGGAAGTGAAGTCACCACACTTATCGATAGATTTCTGACCTACGCCTGTGAGTCACCAATGAAAATTTTGTATAAAGTTTTAATGCTAACTAAGGTTGTTAGCATTTATGGTCAACCTTTCTTTTAGTTATGCTCTTCCTAAACATTAGTGATGTGGGTGTCGTACTGTGTAAGTGACATGACTGTGTGATACCCAATTTCAAATGGAAAAGTTTCTATGAATGCTACATGAAAATATGATTTTCTCCTAAAGAACTTTTGCTAGTCAACCTTTTGTGTTAATACATGTTGTACATGGACTATGATCACTTAAGTATTATATAGATTGAATTTGTGGAAATATCTTAATTTCAGTTTAACATGTTGTTTTATGATTGATATGGTACTAATGACCCTGTCTGAAACCAAAATATATTTTGATATGATTCTCCATAGCACATTACTATGTGGTGGTGACTTATATATTATACATGATGACTGTAAGTTTCGTTGTAAACCAGAAGTTGAGTAAGAACTCGGGCATAATTTGGCTTATGCTTCTTTGTTTTCAATACTATCTGTGAGTGATTTGATTTACATTGAATGTTGAGTGATTACCTGAGAGTTATTTAATCTCATAGCTTTATTGTAATTCCCTTGTTTTATTCTTTGTGAAAATATCCATATGTTCTGAGGGCCAAATCATGTGCTATTTGCCATTTTGTGTAAGACCTTTGTTAAAATTTATGAATATGTGTAAAATGTGTGTACAAACATTGTTACTACAATAGAGCTAGTCCCTCAAGAAATTAAAATCACATGAAAGCTAAGTAAAAAAATGCAAATGCATATATACTCTTAATGAAGAGCATCATTTTGTTACATTAGATTGTGATTATCATTTATTAAGTGAATGGTGGTTGTATTTGTGGGAAACTGTTCTTACAGATGTCATTTTGGAACCCTTGTAAGGTGTTATGTATTTTATTAAAATAAATGGGTTTCCTTTTGGTTGGTGATTATAGTCTATGATGGGCCATGTTGTCTTTTTCCTAACACATATATGATAATTGTATATCTTGAGGAAGGAAAGTGATCAAAGTGATATGAAAGTTCTTTGGTTAATTGCAGCAGTGAGGAATTGGTTGAGGGTGAGGTAAAATTATGAAAGAGATCCATTGTAATTCTGTTGGAAAGACTATCCTAGGCAATAAATGATTATAACTATTTTGATAGTGGTAAGGAATTTTTCCTCATCTTAGATTTCTTCGTGTACTAATTCCAAAGTTAATTTTCTGATTTGGTTTACAATGCTAAACTAGTATGGTTGCTAAAGTTCTCAACTGGAAGCATTACAGAAAATGAACTTTTTGTTCGGCGGTATTGTTCTGCTGGATTTAGCATTACCTATGTGATTTCAAGCTGCCAGGGACTTAATACATATTTCGACCCTTCTTGCACTATTGATCGCCTTGCTGTGGTTATTGTACTTAAGCAAATGTCTCCGGTGAGTGAAGGGAAATTATGAAGGGCCCATTTTCTCTATACCACTTCATCCATTCATTAATCAAGGAGAATACATTTTGAAGACAACATCTAAGCCTAGAGGCTTATATTTCTATAGATCTTAGGCTTATTTTTTATCATACCACTGCTTTGATGTTGTTTTTTAATATGACCTAGCTGCTTAGCCATGGCCACAAGGGCTATGCCTTCCTAGTATTACATGCAAGCTTTACTATCTGATATAGGTAAGATCCCCTGCGGTTAGGGGGGAAAGAATACTTCCGCAGCATCCCTGCTTGTCGTAGAAGGCGACTAAATGGGTGGGGAAAGAACCCCTAAAACTAGCTTCCAGCTTTGGCAAATGGAAGTGCTGTTGTGTGGCTTCTTAAGAGTGCAGGTGATTTGTTTATCCCCCTATGGTACAGCTGTAAATAATTAATGCTCTTATGGGCGCCCTAGTGTTTGTGTTCACTTGGTTTGAGCTTGCCCATGGTCAGTTACCTGGAATGTGAGCAGGAAGTATTGCTGCTCTTCTAAAATATATCTGTGTGAGATTAGACAAATCCCCAACATATTGCATGATTCTGATGGAAAATTATGAAGAATACCCGAGACACTACAGTCAGCTCATCCTGAGAGTTAAATGCATAGTAGTGAAATAGACAGCGTAGTTATGCAAATTAAGTTTATTGACTCTATTATACTCAATGGTGGCAAAGCTTGGGCGTTTTCACTGGAGATGAGTCTATAGATATTAGGTGATTTAAATACTATGCACTTACAGGCAGTACCAGATGTTGCCCAGGATGGCTCGTCTGACTTAATTCAGGCTTGCCTAACTATGCATTGCCTAGGCTAGTGGGTACTGCTTACCTAAGCTTTGCCTGAAATGGTGACTTGGAGGATATTTAATGCAATTACCATGTATTTTATCTAAAAATCTCATGGCAAAATAGGTTTTGTATGGTGCAGTTGGATCGTAGTTGTTGAAGCTCCCTATAAACCTAATTCAACTACTGCTGGCCTTGCTAATTGTGTGTAGCACTAAATTTGAAGAGTTCCTGGTACTATTTTTCACCAGATCGTGGCATTAGCCCACACTGACTCATAAATAGTTTATTCTGCATTATTGTCATCCACCTGGATAGTTTGCCCATGGTATGAACTTGGTGAAAGAGCAATTTTAGGAGCTATAGGGAAGTGGTTGTGCTGACTCTTGCAACCTTGTTAGTTTATTACATTTTTAGTTATTTGTACCTTAGTACTAATTCTTTGGTGGGTGATGATGGTTTCTCATGTTTATAAAAAAGTAATCATGTCCAGTACAAGGCATATACAGACCTGTACATTAGAGAATATGGAAAGATCTGTGGAAACTTTGGAATGTACCTACGGGTACAGAAGTGGGAGACTTCTCTGAATGCCTTTATTGATATGGTCCTCTCATGTTTAGTGCTGTGTTTTTTAGAATTTTTTTTTTGCAAGGTATTGATTGGCGGGAGGTGTGAACAGCTGTTGTCACCTGTTAGACTCTTGAAAATGTTTCACAGTCTCTGCATTAGGCTTCAAATAATTTCAGGGATGTGTTGTCTTGACATTTTCTACCCTTTTTTGAGGTTACCTGCCTCGTTGGGAATCTGGAGAAAGACCTGAAATCATTCGAGCTTGGGAATCATGTCTTCAAAAATGGGGAATAAGTTTCAGGTAGTCAGTATCTGTATCATTAAATCTTAGTAGGATGATGACCTTTCGTATTTATGAATTCAGTGGAATCTGCATTAGACTTTGTTCTATAGCATTGCCTAATTTTACAAAACTTACCAAGATTAGATTGTAGGTGGAGTTCCTCCAAGGAGGACCTGAGGCACTTACAAGGAGACATGGCGTGAATCATGTTAGGGATCCAAATGACGCAATTATTTTCTAAAACTAGAGATAGAATGCGGGAAAAGTGTCACGGCTTTCTTCCATTTGGACACAAGTACGAGAGAAAAACGCCTATTTTCTGGCAAACAAACCCCAACCCTTCCTCCACCGCTGAACCTCGCTAATCCCTCAATGGGACACCAATAGCCAACCGGGTAAGAACCGGAGCAAACGCTAGATAAAGAGGTCTTTGAGATCGCCTTGAACAAACCATTGAAATGTAGGGTCGTTGGTCTTGGCAACCCCTAAAGAGAGAGGGAAACTAGTTTGGGTTAATAGATCAAAAATATGTGTAGGGGCTGAACGAGCAGATATGAAGTGCGGCTCAAGCGTAGGACGCATTTCCAGGAGTTGCACGTGTTCCTGTGTTTCTCCCGCAGTAAAAGAATTAAGGCCCGCTTTAAACTCAGAGAAAATATAAATAAATGGTCCGGAGTTAGTAGAACGGATATGCCTCCGAGCAGATGCAAATGTTATGGCGACAGAAAACAAATTGTCTTGGTGCAGAAATATTCTTTGCTTTATATGGTTTTACGATGAATATCATCCGAAAGTAAGCAATTCCACGCCATGAATAAAAAGTTGAATTCCTTCAATTGAAATAAACATGAGGTGGGAAACGAAATACTGTTATCATTGGGTGATATTTTTTGAGCTGGAATCTTATATCTTCCTCTCCCCCACGATAACGGCTTCCCTTCAAAATAGTATGTTGCTCCGCAAAAAGGTCATAGCAAAGATTTTTTATATAACCTCGGAAAGAGAACCATCTCTTTTCTTCTTATATTATGTTCACCAATGAACGAAAAATTGAGTCACAAAAGTCATTATTCGAACGCAGTTCCTGGGAAATTTGAAGTGCATGCATCGCTGTATATTAAAATGTAATAATCCGTTCATTGTTTACCGCCTTGAGAAAGAGCCACGACCATTCGAAGTCCATCCTATTCACGGAAATATACTTGTATTTTCAAAATTACACATTTTAAGCCTCTCGGCATGTGAAACCTCTTTTCGGTCAAACAAGAATCCCGAAATTAGCTTGGAAAGTCTCCCAAGGCGGCTGATTGAAAATCTAGAAAATTAAAAAAATATTGTTGTTGCTGCCATGAATGTACGGGAATGGGTAATGTACAGTGAATCCGTAAAATATTCGAAACAAAAAAAATTGACCGAACTGGGATTCGAACCCGCGCCACAGTGCGGGGACTGATGGTCAAACGCCTTTAACCGCTCGGCTGAGGCTTCTGTTGACTAACTCGCATTTCAAAGGTTTATCACGGAGGGAAATTCTTTAGTTGCGTTTTTCTATCGAACTCGGGTCCAAATGGAAGAAAGCCGTGACAATCTTCCCGCAATCTCTCTCTAGTTTCAGAAAATAATTGCGTCATTTGGATCCCCAACATCATTCACGCGATGTCTCCTTGTTAGACCTAATGGTCCATTGTGCCAACCACCATGTCTGTAATCACCCATAGAGTCCAGTCGCCCTGCTAAAGGCTAGCATGCCTTCTACGGGGATACCCCTGATTTCATCTAGTTCCAAAAATGGTGATTCCAGATGCCTGACTCCGGTCCTCATCAAAGCGGGACACTTGCAGAGTGTGTGTGATGTTGTTTCGTCCTCTTCCTCACACCATCGACATTTTGCCGAGTCTAATTCTCAGGAGATGGAGATGCCTCATGACTTGATAGTGTCCGGTGAACAGTCCCACCATAGTCCAAAGTTGTCCTCTGTTTAACATGAGAAGCTTTCTTGCCAGCCCCGGTCTGGATCCATCTATCAGGAGCTTGGCTTGCCTGAGCCCCTGTGCGTTCCGCCACATCTTAGAGTGTTGAGCTAGGCTCCACTCTTTAATCTTTGAAATCCCTGAAGAGGGTGCTATTGGGATGAAAGGCTCTGGTCCAATTGGATTCCCACTCGAGCCTTCCTTTGCCAGTTCATCCGTTATCTCGTTTCCGGTTATGCGTCTGTGGCCAGGGACCCAGAAAAGTTCTACGTTGCTCTGTCTACTGAGGGAATCGAGTGCTACCCGGCACTCCAGCAGAAGTCTTGATTTGCCCCCTGGAGAAATGAGAGCTTTTAAAGCTGCTTGGCTGTCGGTGAATATGTGAATTGATCTGTCTCTACGGCATAATTCCTTGGCAACTTGGGCACAGGTCAGCAAAGCGTAGACCTCTGCCTGGAAGACTAGCGTGCTCCTCCAAGGGGATTGAGAGCATTTTTATCAGGTCGGCTATAGTGAACGCCTGCTCCTGCTCTCCCTTCTTTCCTGGAGCCATCGGTGAACCAGACATGCTCCGTTGTTTTTACCTCCTTCCTTGGCCCAATATGTGAGTGAACCCCATGTCTCCTGGCTGCACGGCAGATTTGGTCGAAGGATGTATTGTTGAAGGCTCCCTCTATGTCGAGAAAAGTCCCCAAATCCATGCATCCAGTGTTCCAGTACTCCTATCCGAGAAACTAGGTTGTGGAGCGCTGTCTCGACTGACTTTCATTTTTGATAGGCATGTTGAAACGGGTGTAGGGGATGATTCTTTAAATGTCCCTCTCTTATTTTATTTCAAATAAAATTGTACACATACAGCCATGATTCCAATTTATTGTGCACTTTTCAAAATTACAAAGAGACACACGTTAACAACTAAACAAAAAAACGTGGTCTGCGTCGGACCAGACGGTGGAAGTTATACTTCTTTGGCCGGTCGCACACACCCGCTCACACACACAGGCAGACAGGATATATAAATGAAATAAAAGACATTTTTTCTCTATTATTCAATATATTTCTCCTCGATATATTGTTATGAGTGATTTAATTGTTATAATATACATCTATATAGATATTATCGTTATCAGTAATTTCTTCTATAATCATTCTTTCATCTTGGTTATTTTCTGGTTGCTCATTAGAAATCTTACTGTATTCCAAGAAAGACACAATCGGTTTATGATAACTAAAGTAACTAACAAATATTCTAGATTCAAACTTCTCAAGATATCTACTAAATACAGCATCAACGGTCGTTCCGTATTTGGTCGTACTTTGGTTCTTATCATTCGACATTACCAAGTCTAGCTTATCTTTGAGGAAATGTATCAATGGCTCTTTTTTTTCATCGGAAAAATTGATGTTGAAATCGCCACTCATTATCATTGGGACTTCATGAAAATATTACCCGAGCAGTTCGGAACCTTCTCTAGTATAAATTAATAAGTTTTGGTGGATAAACTTTAAGATCTGGTTTACAGTTTTACTAGGGGAGATGTATATCGCCACAACAATGAATTCTCGACCAGTTTGTGGAACGCATTTAGTGATACAAATTTCTCCAATAGCAGACTGTGCTGCAACAACAGCTTCTGATGCTCTTGAATGAACATCCATGTGGGAAGTGACTATATTATTATGGTCACTTTCATTGTGATAAATTGCTACTCCCCCCGCACTAACATTTTCCCGTTTATGTTTTGCTATGCAATGAAAATTCGGAATGTCGATGTTTTGTCCATCTCTTACATGTGTTTCCGATAATATAACTATTGTACATTTTTTAAATACGCTGTCATTCAGATCGAGCGCATGTGCAATTAGTCTTTGGCTATTAATTGAATATAAACCTATTCCTCCCTCATTAGAAATAAAACTTCCCAAAGACTCAATAATTGTTGGTAGTCTATTGAGTGATAATCTTTGAAATTCTCTTCGTAAATCTGTTTTACCTGAAGACTTTCTTCTGCCATGGTGGAAAATCATGGTGTCATCTTTTGTGGTGATACATAGACCATTAATACTCGTCACTCTCGATAAGGCGACATATACTAATTCTATGGAGTGACTTTTATCGTATTCATAGACAATCTCATCAAAAGTCTCACCCTGCGATTTATGTATCGTGATAGAACATTATGATACCAATGGGAAATGATTTCTTCGAACGTTAATTGTTTTATTATTATTCATTGGTATGCTGGAAGACCTTCGTAAAATAGGTACGGCATTGCGGTCAATATTGTGTTTTGCCATGTATCCTGCACATTTTTTCTGCAACTTCTGCCCAATTTTATTGGGGAAAATGAGCCACACTTTTGAAACTTCCCCATCATCGTTAAATTCTGTGACATAATTTTCCGACTGTGCCATTTGCCAGACCATCCGAAACATCGATGTTCGTGGTTATAATGTAATAAGTTCCTTTAACAAATGTAAGTTCGTACGGTAGCCCACCAGTATCTATTGTCGACATTTTATGCAATTTCTGTTCGGTAAAAATCTCCTGTTCTTTACTCTGACATCCAGTGTAAATATCAACGGCAATCGAAATTACTTTATCATCAGCATTTTTCAGAATGGAATTATGATATTGATTTACAGAAGCATTTGAGTGGAATAATCGTACTCCATGGGTAATGTACGGTGAATCCGTAAAATATTCGAAACAAAAAAAATGACCGAACTGGGATTCGAACCCGCGCCACAGTGCGGGGACTGATGGTCAAACGCCTCTAACCGCTCGGCTGCGGCTTCTGTTGAGTAACTCGTATTTCAAAGGATTTATACGGAGGGAAATTCTTTAGTTGCGTTTTACTATCGAACTCGGGTCCAAATGGAAGAAAGCCGTGACAATCTTCCAGCAATCTCTCTCTAGTTTCAGAAAATAATTGCGTCATTTGGATCCCTTACATCATTCACGCGATGTCTCCTTGTTAGACCTAATGGTCCATTGTGCCAACCACCATGTCTGTAATCACCCATAGAGTCCAGTCGCCCTGCTAAAGGCTAGCATGTCTTCTACGGGGATACCCCTGATTTCATCTAGTTCCAAAAATGGTGATTCCAGATGCCTGACTCCGGTCCTCATCAAAGCGGGACACTTGCAGAGTGTGTGTGATGTTGTTTCGTCTTCTTCCTCACACCATCGACATTTTGCCGAGTCTAATTCTCAGGAGATGGAGATGCCTCATGACTTAATAGTGTCCGGTGAACAGTCCCACCATAGTCCAAAGTTGTCCTCTGTTTAACATGAGAAGCTTTCTTGCCAGCCCCGGTCTGGGTCCATCTATCAGGAGCTTGGCTTGCCTGAGCCCCTGTGCGTTCCGCCACATCTTAGAGTGTTGAGCTAGGCTCCACTCTTTAATCTTTGAAATCCCTGAAGAGGGTGCTATTGGGATGAAAGGCTCTGGTCCAATTGGGTTCCCACTCGAGCCTTCCTTTGCCAGTTCATACGCTATCTCGTTTCCGGTTATGCGTCTGTGGCCAGGGACCCAGAAAAGTTCTACGTTGCTCTGTCTACAGAGGGAATCGAGTGCTACCCGGCACTCCAGCAGCAGTCTTGATTTGCACCCTGGAGATATGAGAGCTTTTAAAGCTGCTTGGCTGTCGGTGAATATGTGAATTGATCTGTCTCTACGGCATAATTCCTTGGCAACTTGGGCACAGGTCAGCAAAGCGTAGACCTCTGCCTGGAAGACTAGCGTGCTCCTCCAAGGGGATTGAGAGCATTTTTATCAGGTCGGCTATAGTGAACGCCTGCTCCTGCTCTCCCTTCTTTCCTGGAGCCATCGGTGAACCAGACATGCTCCGTTGTTTTTACCTCCTTCCTTGGCCCAATATGTGAGTGAACCCCATGTCTCCTGGCTGCACGGCAGATTTGGTCGAAGGATGTATTGTTGAAGGCTCCCTCTATGTCGAGAAAAGTCCCCAAATCCATGCATCTAGTGTTCCAGTACTCCTATCCGAGAAACTAGGTTGTGGAGCGCTGTCTCGACTGACTTTCATTTTTGATAGGCATGTTGAAACGGGTGTAGGGGATGATTCTTTAAATGTCCCTCTCTTATTTTATTTCAAATAAAATTGTACACATACAGCCATGATTCCAATTTATTGTGCACTTTTCAAAATTACAAAGAGACACACGTTAACAACTAAACAAAAAAACGTGGTCTGCGTCGGACCAGACGGTGGAAGTTATACTTCTTTGGCCGGTCGCACACACCCGCTCACACACACAGGCAGACAGGATATATAAATGAAATAAAAGACATTTTTTCTCTATTATTCAATATATTTCTCTTCGATATATTGTTATGAGTGATTTATTTTTTAAAATATACACCTATATAGATATTATCGTTATCAGTAATTTCTTCTATAATCATTCTTTCATCTTGGTTATTTTCTGGTTGCTCATTAGAAATCGTACTGTATTCCAAGAAAGACACAATCGGTTTATGATAACCAAGGTAACTAACAAATATTCTAGATTCAAACTTCTCAAGATATCTACTAAATACAGCATCAACGGTCGTTCCGTATTTGGTCGTACTTTGGTTCTTATCATTCGACATTACCAAGTCTAGCTTATCTTTGAGGAAATGTATCAATGGCTCTTTTTTTTCATCGGAAAAATTGATGTTGAAATCGCCACTCATTATCATTGGGACTTCATGAAAATTTTCCCCGAGCAGTTCGGAACCTTCTCTAGTATAAATTAATAAGTTTTGGTGGATAAACTTTAAGATCTGGTTCATAGTTTTCCCAGGGGAGATGTATATCGCCACAACAATGAATTCTCGACCAGTTTGTAGAACGCATTTACTGATACAAATTTCTCCAATAGCAGACTGTGCTGCAACAACAGATTCTGATGCTCTTGAATGAACATCCATGTGGGAAGTGACTATATTATTATGGTCACTTTCATTTTGATAAATTGCTACTCCCCCCGCACTAACATTTTCCCGTTTATACTTTGCTATGCAATGAAAATTCGGAATGTCGATGTTTTGTCCATCTCTTACATGTGTTTCCGATAATATAACTATTGTACATTTTTTAAATACGCTGTCATTCAGATCGAGCGCATGTGCAATTAGTCTTTGGCTATTAATTGAATATAAACCTATTCCTCCCTCATTAGAAATAAAACTTCCCAAAGACTCAATAATTGTTGGTAGTCTATTGAGTGATAATCTTTGAAATTCTCTTCGTAAATCTGTTTTACCTGAAGACTTTCTTCTGCCATGGTGGAAAATCATGGTGTCATCTTTTGTGGTGATACATAGACCATTAATACTCGTCACTCTCGATAAGGCGACATATACTAATTCTATGGAGTGACTTTTATCGTATTCATAGACAATCTCATCAAAAGTCTCACCCTGCGATTTATGTATCGTGATAGAACATTATGATACCAATGGGAAATGATTTCTTCGAACGTTAATTGTTTTATTATTATTCATTGGTATGCTGGAAGACCTTCGTAAAATAGGTACGGCATTGCGGTCAATATTGTGTTTTGCCATGTATCCTGCACATTTTTTCTGCAACTTCTGCCCAATTTTATTGGGGAAAATGAGCCACACTTTTGAAACTTCCCCATCATCGTTAAATTCTGTGACATAATTTTCCGACTGTGCCATTTGCCAGACCATCCGAAACATCGATGTTCGTGGTTATAATGTAATAAGTTCCTTTAACAAATGTAAGTTCGTACGGTAGCCCACCAGTATCTATTGTCGACATTTTATGCAATTTCTGTTCGGTAAAAATCTCCTGTTCTTTACTCTGACATCCAGTGTAAATATCAACGGCAATCGAAATTACTTTATCATCAGCATTTTTCAGAATGGAATTATGATATTGATTTACAGAAGCATTTGAGTGGAATAATCGTACTCCATGGGTAATGTACGGTGAATCCGTAAAATATTCGAAACAAAAAAAATGACCGAACTGGGATTCGAACCCGCGCCACAGTGCGGGGACTGATGGTCAAACGCCTCTAACCGCTCGGCTGCGGCTTCTGTTGAGTAACTCGTATTTCAAAGGATTTATACGGAGGGAAATTCTTTAGTTGCGTTTTACTATCGAACTCGGGTCCAAATGGAAGAAAGCCGTGACAATCTTCCAGCAATCTCTCTCTAGTTTCAGAAAATAATTGCGTCATTTGGATCCCTTACATCATTCACGCGATGTCTCCTTGTTAGACCTAATGGTCCATTGTGCCAACCACCATGTCTGTAATCACCCATAGAGTCCAGTCGCCCTGCTAAAGGCTAGCATGTCTTCTACGGGGATACCCCTGATTTCATCTAGTTCCAAAAATGGTGATTCCAGATGCCTGACTCCGGTCCTCATCAAAGCGGGACACTTGCAGAGTGTGTGTGATGTTGTTTCGTCTTCTTCCTCACACCATCGACATTTTGCCGAGTCTAATTCTCAGGAGATGGAGATGCCTCATGACTTAATAGTGTCCGGTGAACAGTCCCACCATAGTCCAAAGTTGTCCTCTGTTTAACATGAGAAGCTTTCTTGCCAGCCCCGGTCTGGGTCCATCTATCAGGAGCTTGGCTTGCCTGAGCCCCTGTGCGTTCCGCCACATCTTAGAGTGTTGAGCTAGGCTCCACTCTTTAATCTTTGAAATCCCTGAAGAGGGTGCTATTGGGATGAAAGGCTCTGGTCCAATTGGGTTCCCACTCGAGCCTTCCTTTGCCAGTTCATACGCTATCTCGTTTCCGGTTATGCGTCTGTGGCCAGGGACCCAGAAAAGTTCTACGTTGCTCTGTCTACAGAGGGAATCGAGTGCTACCCGGCACTCCAGCAGCAGTCTTGATTTGCACCCTGGAGATATGAGAGCTTTTAAAGCTGCTTGGCTGTCGGTGAATATGTGAATTGATCTGTCTCTACGGCATAATTCCTTGGCAACTTGGGCACAGGTCAGCAAAGCGTAGACCTCTGCCTGGAAGACTAGCGTGCTCCTCCAAGGGGATTGAGAGCATTTTTATCAGGTCGGCTATAGTGAACGCCTGCTCCTGCTCTCCCTTCTTTCCTGGAGCCATCGGTGAACCAGACATGCTCCGTTGTTTTTACCTCCTTCCTTGGCCCAATATGTGAGTGAACCCCATGTCTCCTGGCTGCACGGCAGATTTGGTCGAAGGATGTATTGTTGAAGGCTCCCTCTATGTCGAGAAAAGTCCCCAAATCCATGCATCTAGTGTTCCAGTACTCCTATCCGAGAAACTAGGTTGTGGAGCGCTGTCTCGACTGACTTTCATTTTTGATAGGCATGTTGAAACGGGTGTAGGGGATGATTCTTTAAATGTCCCTCTCTTATTTTATTTCAAATAAAATTGTACACATACAGCCATGATTCCAATTTATTGTGCACTTTTCAAAATTACAAAGAGACACACGTTAACAACTAAACAAAAAAACGTGGTCTGCGTCGGACCAGACGGTGGAAGTTATACTTCTTTGGCCGGTCGCACACACCCGCTCACACACACAGGCAGACAGGATATATAAATGAAATAAAAGACATTTTTTCTCTATTATTCAATATATTTCTCTTCGATATATTGTTATGAGTGATTTATTTTTTAAAATATACACCTATATAGATATTATCGTTATCAGTAATTTCTTCTATAATCATTCTTTCATCTTGGTTATTTTCTGGTTGCTCATTAGAAATCGTACTGTATTCCAAGAAAGACACAATCGGTTTATGATAACCAAGGTAACTAACAAATATTCTAGATTCAAACTTCTCAAGATATCTACTAAATACAGCATCAACGGTCGTTCCGTATTTGGTCGTACTTTGGTTCTTATCATTCGACATTACCAAGTCTAGCTTATCTTTGAGGAAATGTATCAATGGCTCTTTTTTTTCATCGGAAAAATTGATGTTGAAATCGCCACTCATTATCATTGGGACTTCATGAAAATTTTCCCCGAGCAGTTCGGAACCTTCTCTAGTATAAATTAATAAGTTTTGGTGGATAAACTTTAAGATCTGGTTCATAGTTTTCCCAGGGGAGATGTATATCGCCACAACAATGAATTCTCGACCAGTTTGTAGAACGCATTTACTGATACAAATTTCTCCAATAGCAGACTGTGCTGCAACAACAGATTCTGATGCTCTTGAATGAACATCCATGTGGGAAGTGACTATATTATTATGGTCACTTTCATTTTGATAAATTGCTACTCCCCCCGCACTAACATTTTCCCGTTTATACTTTGCTATGCAATGAAAATTCGGAATGTCGATGTTTTGTCCATCTCTTACATGTGTTTCCGATAATATAACTATTGTACATTTTTTAAATACGCTGTCATTCAGATCGAGCGCATGTGCAATTAGTCTTTGGCTATTAATTGAATATAAACCTATTCCTCCCTCATTAGAAATAAAACTTCCCAAAGACTCAATAATTGTTGGTAGTCTATTGAGTGATAATCTTTGAAATTCTCTTCGTAAATCTGTTTTACCTGAAGAATTTCTTCTGCCATGGTGGAAAATCATGGTGTCATCTTTTGTGGTGATACATAGACCATTAATACTCGTCACTCTCGATACGGCAACATATACTAATTCTATGGAGTGACTTTAATCGTATTAATAGACAATCTCATCAAAAGTCCCAGCCTGCGATTTATGTATCGTGATAGAACATGATGATACCAATGGGAAATGATTTCTTCGAACGTTAATTGTTTTATTATTATTCATTGGTATGCTGGAAGACCTTCGTAAATTAGGTACGGCATTGCGGTCAATATTGTGTTTTGCCATGTATCCTGCACATTTTTTCTGCAACTTCTGCCCAATTTTATTGGGGAAAATGAGCCACACTTTTGAAACTTCCCCATCATCGTTAAATTCTATGTGACATAATTTTCCGACTGTGCCATTTGCCAGACCATCCGAAACATCGATTTTCGTGGTTTTAATGTAATATGTTCCTTTAACAAATGTAAGTTCGTACGGTAGCCCACCAGTATCTATTGTCGACATTTTATTCAATTTCTGTTCGGTAAAAATCTCCTGTTCTTTACTCTGACATCCAGTGTAAATATCAACGGCAATCGAAATTACTTTATCATCAGCATTTTTCAGAATGGAATTATTATATTGATTTACAGAAGCATTTGTGTGGAATAATAGTACTCCATAGGTAATGTACGGTGAATCCGTAAAATATTCGAAACAAAAAAAATTGACCGAACTGGGATTCGAACCCGCGCCACAGTGCGGGGACTGATGGTCAAACGCCTTTAACCGCTCGGCTGAGGCTTCTGTTGACTAACTCGCATTTCAAAGGTTTTATACGGAGGGAAATTCTTTAGTTGCGTTTTTCTATCGAACTCGGGTCCAAATGGAAGAAAGCCGTGACAATCTTCCCGCAATCTCTCTCTAGTTTCAGAAAATAATTGCGTCATTTGTATCCCTTACATCATTCACGCGATGTCTCCTTGTTAGACCTAATGGTCCATTGTGCCAACCACCATGTCTGTAATCACCCATAGAGTCCAGTCGCCCTGCTAAAGGCTAGCATGTCTTCTACGGGGATACCCCTGATTTCATCTAGTTCCAAAAATGGTGATTCCAGATGCCTGACTCCGGTCCTCATCAAAGCGGGACACTTGCAGAGTGTGTGTGATGTTGTTTCGTCCTCTTCCTCACACCATCGACATTTTGCTGAGTCTAATTCTCAGGAGATGGAGATGCCTCATGACTTAATAGTGTCCGGTGAACAGTCCCACCATAGTCCAAAGTTGTCCTCTGTTTAACATGAGAAGCTTTCTTGCCAGCCCCGGTCTAGGTCCATCTATCAGGAGCTTGGCTTGCCTGAGCCCCTGTGCGTTCCGCCACATCTTAGAGTGTTGAGCTAGGCTCCACTCTTTAATCTTTGAAATCCCTGAAGAGGGTGCTATTGGGATGAAAGGCTCTGGTCCAATTGGATTCCCACTCGAGCCTTCCTTTGCCAGTTCATACGCTTTCTCGTTTCCGGTTATGCGTCTGTGGCCAGGGACCCAGAAAAGTTCTACGTTGCTCTGTCTACAGAGGGAATCGAGTGCTACCCGGCACTCCAGCAGAAGTCTTGATTTGCCCCCTGGAGAAATGAGAGCTTTTAAAGCTGCTTGGCTGTCGGTGAATATGTGAATTGATCTGTCTCTACGGCATAATTCCTTGGCAACTTGGGCACAGGTCAGCAAAGCGTAGACCTCTGCCTGGAAGACTAGCGTGCTCCTCCAAGGGGATTGAGAGCATTTTTATCAGGTCGGCTATAGTGAACGCCTGCTCCTGCTCTCCCTTCTTTCCTGGAGCCATCGGTGAACCAGACATGCTCCGTTGTTTTTACCTCCTTCCTTGGCCCAATATGTGAGTGAACCCCATGTCTCCTGGCTGCACGGCAGATTTGGTCGAAGGATGTATTGTTGAAGGCTCCCTCTATGTCGAGAAAAGTCCCCAAATCCATGCATCCCGTGTTCCAGTACTCCTATCCGAGAAACTAGGTTGTGGAGCGCTGTCTCTACTGACTTTCATTTTTGATAGGCATGTTGAAACGGGTGTAGGGGATGATTCTTTAAATGTCCCTCTCTTATTTTATTTCAAATAAAATTGTACACATACAGCCATGATTCCAATTTATTGTGCACTTTTCAAAATTACAAAGAGACACACGTTAACAACTAAACAAAAAAACGTGGTCTGCGTCGGACCAGACGGTGGAAGTTATACTTCTTTGGCCGGTCGCACACACCCGCTCACACACACAGGCAGACAGGATATATAAATGAAATAAAAGACATTTTTTCTCTATTATTCAATATATTTCTCCTCGATATATTGTTATGAGTGATTTAATTGTTATAATATACATCTATATAGATATTATCGTTATCAGTAATTTCTTCTATAATCATTCTTTCATCTTGGTTATTTTCTGGTTGCTCATTAGAAATCGTACTGTATTCCAAGAAAGACACAATCGGTTTATGATAACTAAAGTAACTAACAAATATTCTAGATTCAAACTTCTCAAGATATCTACTAAATACAGCATCAACGGTCGTTCCGTATTTGGTCGTACTTTGGTTCTTATCATTCGACATTACCAAGTCTAGCTTATCTTTGAGGAAATGTATCAATGGCTCTTTTTTTTCATCGGAAAAATTGATGTTGAAATCGCCACTCATTATCATTGGGACTTCATGAAAATATTACCCGAGCAGTTCGGAACCTTCTCTAGTATAAATTAATAAGTTTTGGTGGATAAACTTTAAGATCTGGTTTACAGTTTTACTAGGGGAGATGTATATCGCCACAACAATGAATTCTCGACCAGTTTGTGGAACGCATTTAGTGATACAAATTTCTCCAATAGCAGACTGTGCTGCAACAACAGCTTCTGATGCTCTTGAATGAACATCCATGTGGGAAGTGACTATATTATTATGGTCACTTTCATTGTGATAAATTGCTACTCCCCCCGCACTAACATTTTCCCGTTTATGTTTTGCTATGCAATGAAAATTCGGAATGTCGATGTTTTGTCCATCTCTTACATGTGTTTCCGATAATATAACTATTGTACATTTTTTAAATACGCTGTCATTCAGATCGAGCGCATGTGCAATTAGTCTTTGGCTATTAATTGAATATAAACCTATTCCTCCCTCATTAGAAATAAAACTTCCCAAAGACTCAATAATTGTTGGTAGTCTATTGAGTGATAATCTTTGAAATTCTCTTCGTAAATCTGTTTTACCTGAAGACTTTCTTCTGCCATGGTGGAAAATCATGGTGTCATCTTTTGTGGTGATACATAGACCATTAATACTCGTCACTCTCGATAAGGCGACATATACTAATTCTATGGAGTGACTTTTATCGTATTCATAGACAATCTCATCAAAAGTCTCACCCTGCGATTTATGTATCGTGATAGAACATTATGATACCAATGGGAAATGATTTCTTCGAACGTTAATTGTTTTATTATTATTCATTGGTATGCTGGAAGACCTTCGTAAAATAGGTACGGCATTGCGGTCAATATTGTGTTTTGCCATGTATCCTGCACATTTTTTCTGCAACTTCTGCCCAATTTTATTGGGGAAAATGAGCCACACTTTTGAAACTTCCCCATCATCGTTAAATTCTATGTGACATAATTTTCCGACTGTGCCATTTGCCAGACCATCCGAAACATCGATGTTCGTGGTTATAATGTAATAAGTTCCTTTAACAAATGTAAGTTCGTACGGTAGCCCACCAGTATCTATTGTCGACATTTTATGCAATTTCTGTTCGGTAAAAATCTCCTGTTCTTTACTCTGACATCCAGTGTAAATATCAACGGCAATCGAAATTACTTTATCATCAGCATTTTTCAGAATGGAATTATTATATTGATTTACAGAAGCATTTGTGTGGAATAATCGTACTCCATGGGTAATGTACGGTGAATCCGTAAAATATTCGAAACAAAAAAAATGACCGAACTGGGATTCGAACCCGCGCCACAGTGCGGGGACTGATGGTCAAACGCCTCTAACCGCTCGGCTGCGGCTTCTGTTGAGTAACTCGTATTTCAAAGGATTTATACGGAGGGAAATTCTTTAGTTGCGTTTTACTATCGAACTCGGGTCCAAATGGAAGAAAGCCGTGACAATCTTCCAGCAATCTCTCTCTAGTTTCAGAAAATAATTGCGTCATTTGGATCCCTTACATCATTCACGCGATGTCTCCTTGTTAGACCTAATGGTCCATTGTGCCAACCACCATGTCTGTAATCACCCATAGAGTCCAGTCGCCCTGCTAAAGGCTAGCATGTCTTCTACGGGGATACCCCTGATTTCATCTAGTTCCAAAAATGGTGATTCCAGATGCCTGACTCCGGTCCTCATCAAAGCGGGACACTTGCAGAGTGTGTGTGATGTTGTTTCGTCCTCTTCCTCACACCATCGACATTTTGCTGAGTCTAATTCTCAGGAGATGGAGATGCCTCATGACTTAATAGTGTCCGGTGAACAGTCCCACCATAGTCCAAAGTTGTCCTCTGTTTAACATGAGAAGCTTTCTTGCCAGCCCCGGTCTAGGTCCATCTATCAGGAGCTTGGCTTGCCTGAGCCCCTGTGCGTTCCGCCACATCTTAGTGTTGAGCTAGGCTCCACTCTTTAATCTTTGAAATCCCTGAAGAGGGTGCTATTGGGATGAAAGGCTCTGGTCCAATTGGATTCCCACTCGAGCCTTTCTTTGCCAGTTCATACGCTATCTCGTTTCCGGTTATGCGTCTGTGGCCAGGGACCCAGAAAAGTTCTACGTTGCTCTGTCTACAGAGGGAATCGAGTGCTACCCGGCACTCCAGCAGAAGTCTTGATTTGCCCCCTGGAGAAATGAGAGCTTTTAAAGCTGCTTGGCTGTCGGTGAATATGTGAATTGATCTGTCTCTACGGCATAATTCCTTGGCAACTTGGGCACAGGTCAGCAAAGCGTAGACCTCTGCCTGGAAGACTAGCGTGCTCCTCCAAGGGGATTGAGAGCATTTTTATCAGGTCGGCTATAGTGAACGCCTGCTCCTGCTCTCCCTTCTTTCCTGGAGCCATCGGTGAACCAGACATGCTCCGTTGTTTTTACCTCCTTCCTTGGCCCAATATGTGAGTGAACCCCATGTCTCCTGGCTGCACGGCAGATTTGGTCGAAGGATGTATTGTTGAAGGCTCCCTCTATGTCGAGAAAAGTCCCCAAATCCATGCATCCCGTGTTCCAGTACTCCTATCCGAGAAACTAGGTTGTGGAGCGCTGTCTCTACTGACTTTCATTTTTGATAGGCATGTTGAAACGGGTGTAGGGGATGATTCTTTAAATGTCCCTCTCTTATTTTATTTCAAATAAAATTGTACACATACAGCCATGATTCCAATTTATTGTGCACTTTTCAAAATTACAAAGAGACACACGTTAACAACTAAACAAAAAAACGTGGTCTGCGTCGGACCAGACGGTGGAAGTTATACTTCTTTGGCCGGTCGCACACACCCGCTCACACACACAGGCAGACAGGATATATAAATGAAATAAAAGACATTTTTTCTCTATTATTCAATATATTTCTCCTCGATATATTGTTATGAGTGATTTAATTGTTATAATATACATCTATATAGATATTATCGTTATCAGTAATTTCTTCTATAATCATTCTTTCATCTTGGTTATTTTCTGGTTGCTCATTAGAAATCGTACTGTATTCCAAGAAAGACACAATCGGTTTATGATAACTAAAGTAACTAACAAATATTCTAGATTCAAACTTCTCAAGATATCTACTAAATACAGCATCAACGGTCGTTCCGTATTTGGTCGTACTTTGGTTCTTATCATTCGACATTACCAAGTCTAGCTTATCTTTGAGGAAATGTATCAATGGCTCTTTTTTTTCATCGGAAAAATTGATGTTGAAATCGCCACTCATTATCATTGGGACTTCATGAAAATATTACCCGAGCAGTTCGGAACCTTCTCTAGTATAAATTAATAAGTTTTGGTGGATAAACTTTAAGATCTGGTTTACAGTTTTACTAGGGGAGATGTATATCGCCACAACAATGAATTCTCGACCAGTTTGTGGAACGCATTTAGTGATACAAATTTCTCCAATAGCAGACTGTGCTGCAACAACAGCTTCTGATGCTCTTGAATGAACATCCATGTGGGAAGTGACTATATTATTATGGTCACTTTCATTGTGATAAATTGCTACTCCCCCCGCACTAACATTTTCCCGTTTATGTTTTGCTATGCAATGAAAATTCGGAATGTCGATGTTTTGTCCATCTCTTACATGTGTTTCCGATAATATAACTATTGTACATTTTTTAAATACGCTGTCATTCAGATCGAGCGCATGTGCAATTAGTCTTTGGCTATTAATTGAATATAAACCTATTCCTCCCTCATTAGAAATAAAACTTCCCAAAGACTCAATAATTGTTGGTAGTCTATTGAGTGATAATCTTTGAAATTCTCTTCGTAAATCTGTTTTACCTGAAGACTTTCTTCTGCCATGGTGGAAAATCATGGTGTCATCTTTTGTGGTGATACATAGACCATTAATACTCGTCACTCTCGATAAGGCGACATATACTAATTCTATGGAGTGACTTTTATCGTATTCATAGACAATCTCATCAAAAGTCTCACCCTGCGATTTATGTATCGTGATAGAACATTATGATACCAATGGGAAATGATTTCTTCGAACGTTAATTGTTTTATTATTATTCATTGGTATGCTGGAAGACCTTCGTAAAATAGGTACGGCATTGCGGTCAATATTGTGTTTTGCCATGTATCCTGCACATTTTTTCTGCAACTTCTGCCCAATTTTATTGGGGAAAATGAGCCACACTTTTGAAACTTCCCCATCATCGTTAAATTCTATGTGACATAATTTTCCGACTGTGCCATTTGCCAGACCATCCGAAACATCGATGTTCGTGGTTATAATGTAATAAGTTCCTTTAACAAATGTAAGTTCGTACGGTAGCCCACCAGTATCTATTGTCGACATTTTATGCAATTTCTGTTCGGTAAAAATCTCCTGTTCTTTACTCTGACATCCAGTGTAAATATCAACGGCAATCGAAATTACTTTATCATCAGCATTTTTCAGAATGGAATTATTATATTGATTTACAGAAGCATTTGTGTGGAATAATCGTACTCCATGGGTAATGTACGGTGAATCCGTAAAATATTCGAAACAAAAAAAATGACCGAACTGGGATTCGAACCCGCGCCACAGTGCGGGGACTGATGGTCAAACGCCTCTAACCGCTCGGCTGCGGCTTCTGTTGAGTAACTCGTATTTCAAAGGATTTATACGGAGGGAAATTCTTTAGTTGCGTTTTACTATCGAACTCGGGTCCAAATGGAAGAAAGCCGTGACAATCTTCCAGCAATCTCTCTCTAGTTTCAGAAAATAATTGCGTCATTTGGATCCCTTACATCATTCACGCGATGTCTCCTTGTTAGACCTAATGGTCCATTGTGCCAACCACCATGTCTGTAATCACCCATAGAGTCCAGTCGCCCTGCTAAAGGCTAGCATGTCTTCTACGGGGATACCCCTGATTTCATCTAGTTCCAAAAATGGTGATTCCAGATGCCTGACTCCGGTCCTCATCAAAGCGGGACACTTGCAGAGTGTGTGTGATGTTGTTTCGTCCTCTTCCTCACACCATCGACATTTTGCCGAGTCTAATTCTCAGGAGATGGAGATGCCTCATGACTTAATAGTGTCCGGTGAACAGTCCCACCATAGTCCAAAGTTGTCCTCTGTTTAACATGAGAAGCTTTCTTGCCAGCCCCGGTCTAGGTCCATCTATCAGGAGCTTGGCTTGCCTGAGCCCCTGTGCGTTCCGCCACATCTTAGAGTGTTGAGCTAGGCTCCACTCTTTAATCTTTGAAATCCCTGAAGAGGGTGCTATTGGGATGAAAGGCTCTGGTCCAATTGGATTCCCACTCGAGCCTTCCTTTGCCAGTTCATACGCTATCTCGTTTCCGGTTATGCGTCTGTGGCCAGGGACCCAGAAAAGTTCTACGTTGCTCTGTCTACAGAGGGAATCGAGTGCTACCCGGCACTCCAGCAGAAGTCTTGATTTGCCCCCTGGAGAAATGAGAGCTTTTAAAGCTGCTTGGCTGTCGGTGAATATGTGAATTGATCTGTCTCTACGGCATAATTCCTTGGCAACTTGGGCACAGGTCAGCAAAGCGTAGACCTCTGCCTGGAAGACTAGCGTGCTCCTCCAAGGGGATTGAGAGCATTTTTATCAGGTCGGCTATAGTGAACGCCTGCTCCTGCTCTCCCTTCTTTCCTGGAGCCATCGGTGAACCAGACATGCTCCGTTGTTTTTACCTCCTTCCTTGGCCCAATATGTGAGTGAACCCCATGTCTCCTGGCTGCACGGCAGATTTGGTCGAAGGATGTATTGTTGAAGGCTCCCTCTATGTCGAGAAAAGTCCCCAAATCCATGCATCCCGTGTTCCAGTACTCCTATCCGAGAAACTAGGTTGTGGAGCGCTGTCTCTACTGACTTTCATTTTTGATAGGCATGTTGAAACGGGTGTAGGGGATGATTCTTTAAATGTCCCTCTCTTATTTTATTTCAAATAAAATTGTACACATACAGCCATGATTCCAATTTATTGTGCACTTTTCAAAATTACAAAGAGACACACGTTAACAACTAAACAAAAAAACGTGGTCTGCGTCGGACCAGACGGTGGAAGTTATACTTCTTTGGCCGGTCGCACACACCCGCTCACACACACAGGCAGACAGGATATATAAATGAAATAAAAGACATTTTTTCTCTATTATTCAATATATTTCTCCTCGATATATTGTTATGAGTGATTTAATTGTTATAATATACATCTATATAGATATTATCGTTATCAGTAATTTCTTCTATAATCATTCTTTCATCTTGGTTATTTTCTGGTTGCTCATTAGAAATCGTACTGTATTCCAAGAAAGACACAATCGGTTTATGATAACTAAAGTAACTAACAAATATTCTAGATTCAAACTTCTCAAGATATCTACTAAATACAGCATCAACGGTCGTTCCGTATTTGGTCGTACTTTGGTTCTTATCATTCGACATTACCAAGTCTAGCTTATCTTTGAGGAAATGTATCAATGGCTCTTTTTTTTCATCGGAAAAATTGATGTTGAAATCGCCACTCATTATCATTGGGACTTCATGAAAATATTACCCGAGCAGTTCGGAACCTTCTCTAGTATAAATTAATAAGTTTTGGTGGATAAACTTTAAGATCTGGTTTACAGTTTTACTAGGGGAGATGTATATCGCCACAACAATGAATTCTCGACCAGTTTGTGGAACGCATTTAGTGATACAAATTTCTCCAATAGCAGACTGTGCTGCAACAACAGCTTCTGATGCTCTTGAATGAACATCCATGTGGGAAGTGACTATATTATTATGGTCACTTTCATTGTGATAAATTGCTACTCCCCCCGCACTAACATTTTCCCGTTTATGTTTTGCTATGCAATGAAAATTCGGAATGTCGATGTTTTGTCCATCTCTTACATGTGTTTCCGATAATATAACTATTGTACATTTTTTAAATACGCTGTCATTCAGATCGAGCGCATGTGCAATTAGTCTTTGGCTATTAATTGAATATAAACCTATTCCTCCCTCATTAGAAATAAAACTTCCCAAAGACTCAATAATTGTTGGTAGTCTATTGAGTGATAATCTTTGAAATTCTCTTCGTAAATCTGTTTTACCTGAAGACTTTCTTCTGCCATGGTGGAAAATCATGGTGTCATCTTTTGTGGTGATACATAGACCATTAATACTCGTCACTCTCGATAAGGCGACATATACTAATTCTATGGAGTGACTTTTATCGTATTCATAGACAATCTCATCAAAAGTCTCACCCTGCGATTTATGTATCGTGATAGAACATTATGATACCAATGGGAAATGATTTCTTCGAACGTTAATTGTTTTATTATTATTCATTGGTATGCTGGAAGACCTTCGTAAAATAGGTACGGCATTGCGGTCAATATTGTGTTTTGCCATGTATCCTGCACATTTTTTCTGCAACTTCTGCCCAATTTTATTGGGGAAAATGAGCCACACTTTTGAAACTTCCCCATCATCGTTAAATTCTATGTGACATAATTTTCCGACTGTGCCATTTGCCAGACCATCCGAAACATCGATGTTCGTGGTTATAATGTAATAAGTTCCTTTAACAAATGTAAGTTCGTACGGTAGCCCACCAGTATCTATTGTCGACATTTTATGCAATTTCTGTTCGGTAAAAATCTCCTGTTCTTTACTCTGACATCCAGTGTAAATATCAACGGCAATCGAAATTACTTTATCATCAGCATTTTTCAGAATGGAATTATGATATTGATTTACAGAAGCATTTGAGTGGAATAATCGTACTCCATGGGTAATGTACGGTGAATCCGTAAAATATTCGAAACAAAAAAAATGACCGAACTGGGATTCGAACCCGCGCCACAGTGCGGGGACTGATGGTCAAACGCCTCTAACCGCTCGGCTGCGGCTTCTGTTGAGTAACTCGTATTTCAAAGGATTTATACGGAGGGAAATTCTTTAGTTGCGTTTTACTATCGAACTCGGGTCCAAATGGAAGAAAGCCGTGACAATCTTCCAGCAATCTCTCTCTAGTTTCAGAAAATAATTGCGTCATTTGGATCCCTTACATCATTCACGCGATGTCTCCTTGTTAGACCTAATGGTCCATTGTGCCAACCACCATGTCTGTAATCACCCATAGAGTCCAGTCGCCCTGCTAAAGGCTAGCATGTCTTCTACGGGGATACCCCTGATTTCATCTAGTTCCAAAAATGGTGATTCCAGATGCCTGACTCCGGTCCTCATCAAAGCGGGACACTTGCAGAGTGTGTGTGATGTTGTTTCGTCCTCTTCCTCACACCATCGACATTTTGCCGAGTCTAATTCTCAGGAGATGGAGATGCCTCATGACTTAATAGTGTCCGGTGAACAGTCCCACCATAGTCCAAAGTTGTCCTCTGTTTAACATGAGAAGCTTTCTTGCCAGCCCCGGTCTAGGTCCATCTATCAGGAGCTTGGCTTGCCTGAGCCCCTGTGCGTTCCGCCACATCTTAGAGTGTTGAGCTAGGCTCCACTCTTTAATCTTTGAAATCCCTGAAGAGGGTGCTATTGGGATGAAAGGCTCTGGTCCAATTGGATTCCCACTCGAGCCTTCCTTTGCCAGTTCATACGCTATCTCGTTTCCGGTTATGCGTCTGTGGCCAGGGACCCAGAAAAGTTCTACGTTGCTCTGTCTACAGAGGGAATCGAGTGCTACCCGGCACTCCAGCAGCAGTCTTGATTTGCACCCTGGAGATATGAGAGCTTTTAAAGCTGCTTGGCTGTCGGTGAATATGTGAATTGATCTGTCTCTACGGCATAATTCCTTGGCAACTTGGGCACAAGTCAGCAAAGAGTAGACCTCTGCCTGGAAGACTAGCGTGCTCCTCCAAGGGGATTGAGAGCATTTTTATCAGGTCGGCTGTAGTGAACGCCTGCTCCTGCTCTCCCTTCTTTCCTGTAGCCATCGGTGAACCAGACATGCTCTGTTGTCTTTACCTCTTTCCTTGGCCCAATATGTGAGTGAACCCCATGTCTCCTGGCTGCACGGCAGATTTGGTCGAAGGATGTATTGTTGAAGGCTCCCTCTATGTCGAGAATAGTCTCCAAATCCATGCATCCCGTGTTCCAGTACTCCTATCCGAGAAACTAGGTTGTGGAGCGCTGTCTCGACTGACTTTCATTTTTGATAGGCATGTTGAAACGGGTGTAGGGGATGATTCTTTAACGGTCCCTCTCTTATTTTATTTCAAATAAAATTGTACACATACAGCCATGATTCCAATTTATTGTGCACTTATAAAAATCACAAAGAGACACACGTTAACAACTAAACAAAAAAACGTGGTCTGCTTCGGACCAGACGGTGGAAGTTATACTTCTTTGGCCGGTCGCACACACTCGCTCACACACACAGGCATACAGGATATATAAATGAAATAAAAGACATTTTTTCTCTATCATTCAATATATTTCTCCTCGATATATTGTTATGAGTGATTTAATTTTTATAATATACATCTATATAGATATTATCGTTATCAGTAATTTCTTCTATAATCATTCTTTCATCTTGGTTATTTTCTGGTTGCTCATTAGAAATCGTACTGTATTCAAAGAAAGACACAATCGGTTTATGATAACTAAAGTAACTAACAAATATTCTAGATTCAAACTTCTCAAGATATCTACTAAATACAGCATCAATGGTCGTTCCGTATTTGGTCGTACTTTGGTTCTTATCATTCGGATTCGAGATTCGTGGATTCAAGAATCTAAGTCATCCAAATCGTTCCAAATTTCCAAATGAATGATTTGCAAGGAGAATCGAAAGATTCAAAAATGTTTTGAATACAAATCGTTCATTTTGAACGATTTGTGTGGAGATTTCGAAGATTTGAGCAATTTTTATGGGATTTTCCAAAGAATCGTGTTGATTTCTTCTGGGAAGAGAAAGGTTGTTTGGATGCTGATATCATCCAGGTTTGTAAATAATGAACAATTATGACATTGCTATCATGTTGAATTGATGTTTACCTGCAAGTTGGGAATGTATTTGGCTGTAATTGCAGGAGTTGGTTTGAGGACATATTCACAGATTCCCTCTAACCATATGAGATAACTCTGGTAAATGACTTTTTCACGAAGAAATCTATATTATTCTGGCAATATCAATTTTTGAAAAATCTTGGGTGACCGTAATCTGTGAAAGACTGTCTTCAAGTAAAGTCGTCTATTGCTACATTAATACATTTAGTAGGTTTAAATTTCCAGAGATGCTCATAAGCTTTGGGAGAAGTCATTTTTTCTTTTCATTATTAGCAGTAAACTTCCGTTTTAGCGAGCTCATGAAATGCTAAGTTGCAAAATTGATACTTTCACTAATCTGTGGATAAGAAATTTTTCTTGGGAAATAAACTGTGAAACGGATTAACTTTCCCTGCTAGTAGCCAGCCTTCATATAAAACTTGATGTAATTTCCTCCTTTCAGTGACATTATACACAGTACACAGAGATGACTCAGTAAGTTTCAACTATTCAAATCTTGAAGATCTGGGTAGGTATATTGATAATTTCAAAATTGAATACTATTCTATATAGTGTGGCATTTCCCCCCCCTGTTTTTTTGGTCAATTCCCCTCTTTGGACAGTTTCCCCTCTGCGGACTGTTTATCCTCCGGACTTAGCCGAAGGACTTGCCCGAACGACATGCGCGCTAACGACATGTGCGCCAACGACGGCCAAAATGCATACGACTACAAAATGCAGTGACTACTGCCACGACTTCTGCCACACCTTTCGCCGCACCATTCCCTCACCAGGTCCTGCCTCGTTTTTATAGCCAGTAAAGTGAGGAAGGATACCAAAAATGCGGTCATCCTTACCAAGTCACAAAGGCTGTGATCCTGTATTCTGCGGCCGACGCCAGAAAACAGTTCCTGGCGCTCCAATTAAAAACTGCTACCCTATCTATCACCCATTCCATTATTTCCTCCCCTCCAAGGCTACCAATCGCCAACCTCCTGACCTTACCCATTCCACCTTCGTCCTTGTCGACAGACCCCCTCCTCAGCTGACTCATGGCCGAGCTCGCTCTCTATTGCTTCCGAGACGGCGACCGGTTATCACCGTTGTGTGAGCCTGCTGACTTAGTCACTTTTGTACTTAAGAGAGAAGCTCAACCTCTCGTACTTGTTAAACTTAAATTATTTTCCGACTGGAAACTTTCATCACGGTCGCCTGGCACTCGACCTATGGGTAAATTCTTGTAATTGGTTTGGTTCTATTTGTGATTTGTAAAATATATTGATAAGTTAAGTTTATGATTGATAATACTTGTGTTCTCCTCATTTAACTCACCCGAGCTTGGGAAGAGTTTGTGTTTTTACGAGTGTTATCGGCGAGAAAATCTACTCTCTTCTCCCGATAGCGCTACAATAGAATGTTATAGAATTATGTTACATGCAGAGGATACAGTATTTTACTGGTGTGTTATTGCAGATTATTAATAAAAAGGAGAAATCAAAAATGCAAAATTTAAACGACCTGGATAAATATGTGCAGATATTCACAAAAGGTACCCGAGCAAAAATCTTATTGAAGGTTTACATTTAAAAATAAAATTTTGGAGAGCTTCTTAGGCTTGAGACTTCTCCTTCTTTCCGATAAAATAGTTCCAGCCTTGGAGAACACCCTTTCGCAGGGCACAGAGGACCCAACTACACAAAGTCTTTTCTTCATCAATGTGAAAAGTCTTGGGTATGCCCCTTGGTTTTTCCACCACCACTGAAGAGGATCTTCCTGCCGTAAAAGATGGGATTCTTTTAAAAATTTATCAAATTCTAAAATGGCTGCAGCAGTTGGTGACCTATCACAGATTTTATTGCGTAAAATGGAATCTAAATGCTTCCAGACACACCCAGAAGAAGGAACCATATCCATATTTATGTCCTGGTTTGAACCTGCAGCTTCACTGACTGTAGAAACAGCTGCTGCTTTCCTAATTAAATTATTTTTTGCCCTATCAATGGCAGCTTGGTTGTCAAAACCCACATTTTTGAACCTTGGATCTAACAAGGTTGCCTCTGCCAGTAGGATTTTGTCCTCAATGCCCGAGAATCTCTTCTTCATCTCACTGCGAAATTTGGACAACAAATTTTTGACCTCCTCTTCTGGTGCATCTAAGTTCAGTGACTGTAAATATATCATCATTCCCTGGCTGAGAGGTATCAGTTTTTATGCTGTCACTTGTTTCTCTGAACTTATTTCTAATGTTACTTCTTGAAAAGGCAGTAAAATTTCACAGAGTTTTTCAATTATATCAAAATCTATTTGTTTTAGAGTTCAGTTTTTAGCAATGCTAGAGCTGACAGGAGAGGTTCTTTGTTTTTTAAAACTGATTGGAACATTGTATAGGTAGAATTCCACCTAGTGGGTACCTCCTGCTTCAGAGTTGGGTAATTGACTTGGGGGGACTGCAGAGATTTTAGTTTCTGATGGGCAGCACTACTTCTCTTGAAATACTCTACCACTTTCTTTACCCTATTTTGTAGGTCTTTCACTTCACTCAATGAATTTTGCACAATTAAATTTAAAGTGTGCGCAAAGCACGGAATATGGGTCCAGCCTAAAGTCCTTGCAGCAGATAGCATATTCGCAGCATTGTCTGAAATTAATGCTACTACTTTTCCATCTAGTCCCCAATTTTGTATTATTTTCAGAATCTCTTCTGAAATGTTAATTGCTCTGTGCTTTTCCATAAAGTTTATGCAATCCAGAAGAGCAGATGGCAATTTTCCATCATCAGATATAAAATGTACTGTGACTGCCAAATAACTGTCATTGGTGGTAGATGTCCACCCATCCACAGTAACTGAACAAGAAGATGTGCTTTTGAGTGCTTCCTTTAGTTCATTTGCTGTTTTTGAGTATAAAAGTTCCAAATAATTATTTGCCAAGGTTTTCCTTGAGGGGAGTCGATAATTAGGATTCAGCAAGTGTATGAATGTCTTAAATGCTGGTTGCTCTACAAGACTGAAAGGAAGATACTGTGACACGATCAGCTTAATTAATCCCTCATCAATGCCTTGGCTGGTCTTGATTCCCAAAGGACGGTGAATAAATTGCTTTAGCGTTGTCTGAGTTATGGACACTGAGGAAGTACCTTGAGGAATGTCTTCAGTTGAGCTAGGAAGCAGCAATAGAGAACTGGTAGATGCTGCTGAATTGGATGATGGCTGAGACAATTGCTCTCCAGTCTCATCAGTGCTATGGCAAGCCCTTTTTGGAGCATTGCCGTCAAGACTGATTGAGGGATGCTTAATTTTAATGTGTCGAAACAAATTAGATGTACATCCGGACTTAAATGAATACTTCTGCTTACAAAACAGGCATTCAGCAAGATCTGTAGATACTTGTCGGTAGTAATGCCAAATTTCACTCTTCCTCCTCTTGGAATCCATGGTCTGGAAAATTTTCAGGGTAACTTATTTTTGTTTGGTTACCATATCTGATTTGAAATAATTTTTTAAAGTAAATAATACTTTTTTCTTGTCAACCAGTGAATATTTTACTTCTCACCTTCAAGTCTCTGCCAAATTCCTATCACCTAGAGTATGCAGCTCAAGTCTTCAACAAGTATCTTTCCTTAGAGATATGAATCGTAGCTATAAATGTGTGAAAGAAACCACAAGTAATCAACGAAAGGAACTTTACATGGCCAAGATGTTGACATAAAATTATTAAAATCTCACATATATTCGGGAGAAAGGTCCTCAAATGAAATCACCAAAGGCCTCAGGACAAATAGTTAACGTTAATTTATCGCGATATGATATCAGGCTGCATCACTGACTATATCCGTGGTAGCATTGCCAAAAGCCAAGTGAGCAGATTCGGTCATCAGCTTAGGCGTTGGAGGACTGGCAAGACAACAATTCATTTAATCATGAGTAATTGATCCTTGCAATTTTTCCGCATCAACTGGCTATCTAATAGCATTGCTAATAGCCAAGTGAGCAGATTCGGTCACCAGCTTAGACGTTGGGAGGACAGACAAGACGACATTCCGTTTAATCACGAACAATTGATTCACGTTAATTGAATAGTATGAAATTAGCAATAATTTTTTCGTCGAACACAAATGTTCAAAATCCTGCTGAATTAGGTGTTGTAAAGTACAGGTGCTTACTCCCTTTGAATTCATTTTATATGATGTGCTATTTTGTTATGCAATCATTGCGACCGGTAAGCAATGTAATACCGCTAAATAAAACCAGTCTACTATATGACTTTCTTTGTAGCTTGAGCTAAGGTAATTTCCCCGAGAAGAATATTCCAAGCTATAGGCATGACCTACTATCATGGGTCAAAGTACACCATATCGTATATTTGATGTGTTCCTGCTAATAGATAATGTGAAAAAGTCAAGCGATTTCGAACGCACCGCGTATTCTGTATTCTCATAGCTGTGAAGAGAAAAATTAAAACGAAAATATTTTTGTGGATGGGAAACATAATGACGTGAAATAGTTTATATTGTGAAAAAGGTACCGTAATGAAGAATTAGAAGCAACCATAAATATAAAATTTCCGTGACATTATGGCTGTAAAGAAAGGATATTAATCGCTTTTCCCAAGTTCACAAGCCATGGATTGTGAACTGCACTCCTAAATAAACAAAAAACTGGGGCAATTGACGAAGGTTTACATTCTGAAGGTAAATTATGAAATGGAGAATAAAAATTCACTTCTTCGGCGGGACATAACCATTGTTCGCCTGGAAATCATATGATGCGCTTACGTAATGGATTCTTTGATTTGGTTCAATCCACTAAATCGTTCATTGTCACATTTTCGTTCATTATGAACGATTTGAAGATTTGATTCATTACCATGAACCAAATCACATGAACCGAATCATCAAAATGAATCGGATTTCCCCCCTCTACAGAATAGTGGTGGTATTCATGGTCTCTTCAGCATTTGGAAATTTTAAAGAGGTTATTTCTCTTTTTCCAGTCCAGAAGCTTTCTGGGAAAGAATTATGCTCTTAAACACTAAGTGTCTTGCCGCTTATCAAAGAATGCGGATTGAAAATTGTGGCCATAATAACTGACAATAACAGGATTAATAGGAACATGTTCGCTCAGCTATGGAAAGATTCTCCCGATAGGTTCTCTTTCTCACTTGGAGATTCACCGGTGTTTTAAATGTATGATACGGTACATATTTTTTAAAGCTTAAGAAATAAATGGATAAATGTAAAAGATATTGACGAAACGCTAAAATTCCCATCATTCAACACATTTGATATGCTTCATGCCAAATTTTCCGATATTGTAGCAATATACAAAAAAGAAATCAACCAGCTGTTAAAAAGTGCTCATAGCTTGACTCATAAAACGGTCTACCCCAGCAACTTAGAGAGACAGAATGTTAATTTAGTAGCTAAAATCTTTAATGAAACAACTACTACAGCACTGAAAATAAAATACGGAGATCATAGATAAACTTTTCAATTTACCGCTTTAATCACCAAATGGTGACATAAATAAATATTAAGAATCCCATCTTGGGGACTCTGAAAAGGCAGGATTTGTGCCATCCTTTCGCTGATCGAAATGATGAGAGGTTACAGTTTTTAAAAAATTTTCTTGTGTGGTGAAAGAAATGGGATTCACTTGAATCAAAAACAAAACCATGTTTGACGAGAGATACGTGGAATGCTCTTTGCCAAACTCAAGAATTTAAATGCGGAGCGAGGGGGTGACGGATACACGGGAAAAGGGACTCGCTACTGTTGGGGTTGACCGTTTGAAGGGCTTGATGGGGGGGAAGGGGAGGGGGCAGGCAGTTAGGGTAGGGGCAACGTCACCTACATACGGTTCGATCGTGGCGCTTTTTGGACTAAGCATGGCGCAAGGAGGGGGGCGGAGTTTTCAATCATATATTCGTCGCACAAATGCCTTCAGGCCTTACTTTGTACCGGTCCACCAAATTCTCCCACTTCTTCTTCAAGGACAGGTGGCCCCCGGGATACCCCAGCTCCTCTCCCACTTTCCTGAAATATTTGTAAACATGAGATGGTATATACTTGAAGATAACTTAGTGACATCTGACATCTGTTTCAGTCAGATTTAAAATGAAAGCTGGAAACACTGTGCACATACCCATAGGCAGTGGCTGCTGAGCCCTTTCTCCCGGTGAACAGCAAATAATATTTTTCCCTTAGAGCGATAAAAAGATGGGTCCTTTCGTCAGTCTCTGGAAAAGAAAATAGTATTAGCTTAATAAGAATGAAAAGCGAGCAATTTAAAATACATACACACGAATATCATGGTAGAATAAATAATGAACTGCAATCAGGTAACTTCCATACGATGCGAGCACACGGTTTGGAGACATGAGGTATCACTTTGACCAACATGGTGTAGAAATATTTATCACTCTGAATTCAACGTACAAAGCTACTTGCTTCTAATGTATCTACATCTACAAAATACCCTGCAAGCCACCTTAAGGGGAAAAGCATAAACGATGAAGTGAGATAACGTTCAGTGGCACAAAATGAATAGCACATGGCACGGAGGTAATAAAAAATCAATCTTCAAAAATAACATGTGAAAATACTTATATTTCTCTCCTAAGAAAGATATGAATCTTTCGTGTCGATAGCAATAATGAACTACACTGTGTTATCTTCGATACGATGTAAGCACACGGTTTGGAGACATGAGGTATCACTTTGACCAACATGGCGTAGAAATATTTATCACTCTGAATTCAACGTACAAAGCTACTTGCTTATAATGCATCTACATCTACAAAATACCCTGCAAGCCACCTCAAGGGGAAACGCATAAAAGATGAAGTGAGATAACGTTCAGTGGCACAAAATGAATAGCACATGGCACGGAGGTAATAAAAAACCAATCTTCAAAAATAACATGTGAAAATACTTATATTTCTCTCCAAAGTAAGATATAAATCATTCGTGTCTATCGCAATGATGAGCTACACTGGGTTTTCTTCGATACGATGCAAGCACATGGATCGAAGTTTAGAAAAATTAGAAAACTTTTTAGAACAGAATATATATTTGTTATTCATTTCTCTGGCCAATACAACCTACAAAGCGACCTGCTTCTAGGCAAATGATGAAGTGGGCTAACGTTCACTGGCACAAATTGAGAGCACATGGTACGGGAGCAATTATAATATCTATCTTCAAGAATAACATGTTAAAACACTTAATTCTCCAAGGAATTAAACTCACTATAGAACTAGCTCGTAAATACACCATTAAGAATTAATAAAGATAACGTACATTTCCACTCCAGTGGACGCATGGGAAACAAATTGTGCTTCACATCCTCGAAAATACATTCGCATATTATAATTCCGTCCGTCCGAATCGAATAAATTACTCTTAATATAATTAATAACTAAAACTTAATTATATTTACAAACAATTCATGTGATATCACTCGTTAAACAGGCATGCACACTCGTACTTACATATCCATTCCGCAGGAGTGGTTTTCGGGGAATCTTGCGCCATCGCGACCAGCTTTCAAAAGGGCACGTAGGTAGCTTCTTCAAACACTTCACACCCTTCGCCCCTCACGCCCTGCAAACCCTAGCGCCTCGCGGATTGGAACGACACTTCACTGACGTCACTTCCTGAATGTGACGTCTGCTAGGGCACGAAGGGCGCATAAACGTGGATTGGAACACGGCCACAGGTCTTATCGCACACCTTATTGCCGACTGCCCGTCTGTCCGTCTCCTGTATCTGCTTGTCCTCCCCCTCACGTGACTTAATTTCAAAATTCCACCAATAGCTTATGCGCTTACAATGACCTGGGTCAACACAAAGGTGGAGTGATTCTCACCGTTACAAATTTAATGTGCTCCTCAACGGAACATTTTATCAGACATTCACTCAAGAAGGTAGACGTTCACCTCGCTCGCGCAACGGGAACCCCGCTCGGGAAACAAATGACTAGCGCGGGAGGCGCGCTTAGTTCAAAAATAAGTATAAAACGGCTAATCCGTCACAATATATATACAAAATAAGAAATACAGAGTACATTACATCAAGATAATAAAAATTCATTTACAGAATACAAGGAATTTAGCAATAAATACTTATTTAATTTTGCCTTAAACCTGGGGAGACATCAGTTTTAATATTGACAGGTAATTGATTATAAAATTTTGATCCTGCATAGGATGGTCTTTTGTAAACATGGAAAGATTATGTGTCACAGTTATGAAATCACTGTTTCTCCTGGTGTCATACATATGCACATGATTGTTCATGGTCAGACCCAAGGAGTAGTGCTGCTCTTTCACATAAATAATGGCATAATAAATATAAATATGGGGAAAAGTTAAAATTTTGAGTTATTTTAAAAAACCGTCTACAACTTGTATATTTGTTGACACCAGTTAGAATCCTAATTGCCCATTTTGGAGCCTAAATAGCCTAGAGGAACCGTTGGCATGTCCCCAGGCCACGACACTGCTACATTCGTCAAAAACTGCTACGGGCGTACAGACAGCGTTACGCGATGTTAAACGAATTAGGCTGGGAGCCGCTAGAGACTCGGAGGCTGCGCGCTAGGCTTAGATTACTTGAGCAATTGAGAATAGATATCTTTCAGAGCGACACGGAGAACATCATATTAGAACCCCACTATATTTCCAGGTCCGACAGAAACGATAAATTAAGAGAGATATTTTGCCGAACGGATAGGTATGGGAATTCGTTTTTCCCCCGAGCAATAAGGGACTTTAATAAATGCAAGGCGTAATTTCATAGAGCGTTTCCTTTTTATATGTAAACGGCTGGTGTCCTAACACCCCCCGCCACACGCCTACTGAGGCGGCTTGCGGGGTGGTATGTAGATGATGTAGATGTAGACACTGTATTTCAGGTTACTGAATATAAAAGCATAATAGATACATAAAGCAGTATTAATGTCAGTAATAGGAAGGATACTCCTGAGTAAGTAACAGCCTGAGGCTACACAAGAACACAAAAAATTGATATGTTCATCCCAAATAAGAGATTCATCAATATAAACACCCAATAATTTGGAAGAGGAGGAGGTTGTGTGTGATTTGCCCCCTAATCTCAAAGGAGGAGATGACAAAATATTCTTCTGATATGGATGGAAGAGCGTACAGAAAGATTTATTGCTGTTTAGAGACATTCTGTTCTCAATACACCATTCAGCCATAGTTTTTACTTCAGTCTGTGCCACCACTGACAGATACTGATCACTGGAGATCAGGTGGTTGGTATCGTTAGCGTACATAATAAGTTCCCCAGTCACAGTACTATTTGGGAGATCATTGACATACAACAAGAAGAGCAGTGGTCCAAGTACGGACCCCTGTGGAACACCTTTTCCAACTTCTATTTTGGTCGAGGACACCATTGAGATTGGACCTTTGATGCAGACAAACTGACTTCTTCCAGACAGATAGGATCTCAGCCATTCATTGGCCTTGCCAGAAATACCATAATAACACAGTTTTTTAAAACAAAATTAAATGATCAACACTATCAAAAGCCTTCCTTAAATCATAGAAGATACCCAAAGCATTCTTATTTTTATCCAATCCAAGGAGAATCAATTCAACAAATTTGTAAATAGCAGTTTCTGTACTTTTCCATGCAAAACACCATGCTGACATAAGGACAAAATCTTATACTTTCCGATAAAAGATGAAAGTCTGTGAAACATAACATATTCAAACACTTTTGAAAAAACAGAGAGCAGGGAGATAGGTCTAAAGTTATTAATGTCCGTGTTATCACCACCTTTATGGAGAGGAATTATCTAAGCAATCTTTAATCTAGATGGAAATATACCAGTACACAAAGAGTCATTAACTAATTGTTCAAGAGGTGACACTAACAAATCTTTAATATTACCTCTCACAATACAACATGGAACCTCATCGAAACGAGATGAACATTTAGAACTGATTTTTGTCAAAATTTTAGAAATCTCTCTTTCAGAGGTTGGATAGAGATAAATAGTATTCCGAATCAGAGGCTGGTCATGACAAAGTGAAGAAATAATGGCAGAAGGATCTATATTAGTAAATTTATTAACAGCATTCACAAAATGCATGTTAAAATGGTTGGCTACCTCGGTTGGAGAAGATACTATATGGCTTCAGATTAAGAGAGGGGGTGGAGGATGATTTAATGCTACGAGATGATTCATTAATTATCTTCCAAGCTGCTTTCCCAGGATTATTAGAAGCCAAGATTAATTTTGAATGAAAATCCTTTTTGGCAGCTGTAATGATTCTATCATATTGTTTTTTATTAGCTAAATACACTTGTCTACTGGACTAAGAATCACAGGTTTTCATTTTCCTGTGATCAGCTTTAAGTTGTGCTGAGAGAACTCTGATTTCCGGAGTGAGCCAGTTATTATTCTTAGAAACCCTAGGTGTAACATGCTTGATCCGAAGAAGGGGGAAATTACAATCAAAGTGAAATTTAAAAACAGTAAAGAAATCATTAAACCTCTCAACAAAGGAGATATCAGGATTGTGCACAGTCCCAATCCTCCTCCAAATCCATGAAAAAAGAACTCTTAGCCCACTCAGAATAGACTCTCTTATGTTTATATTCAGGCTCACATTTCCTATTATTGCCCATCAGCTGGAGGGTAACAAGCTGAGCTGTATGATCAGACCAGGTAACGTCAACAACAAGGATACCAATGGGATGAAGGGCAGAAACAACATTGTCAATAGTGCTTTGATTGTGAATGATTTTTTCTAGTAGATTGAGAGACTAGTGATTTGATATTAAAAGCTTGAAATATATCAATTAATTGAGATTTAAAGGAGCTAGAGTGCTGAAAGTTGACATTGCAATCTCCACAAACAATAGGCTCCAATGCACTGCACTTTGAAAGATATAGAGTCTCCATTAATCTGTCCTGAAAGATGGGAATACTGCCAGTGGATCTATGCAAACAAAATATGGGAATTGATACATTATTGAGATTAACACTTTGAAGGTGGGCTCTTTTTTGCACGTTGAATTGCTCTTGGTGGACCATTTTTCCATTAATTCGCAATGTTGTAAAAATTTGAGCAAGAGAGGTATTTTATTAGTGTTTGTTTCAAAATGGAATCTATTTCATCTTTTTAAAGGTTACATATGATTATGGAGGGAGTGCCTTTCAGTTATATTTTTTTAGAATCAATTGAAAACAAACCTTTTTTGTAAAAAAAGTTGTACAGAGTGGCTGATTAGGGGTTTGAAATAAATTTAATGCCCTTATCTTGAAATATGCTGTTTTAATTTAGTAGATCATATGTAAGGTTGAATAGAAAAAACAAGATCGTATGCAAAATTTTTCTTTGTGTGATACACTCGGAAACATTCGCCATTACATAAGCCTACATTACAGTCTTTACAATAAAAAGATGCATCCTTCCTGTTTGCCTTGCCTGTAGTTTTTTTTGCCTTTGGCAGAACAAACAACACATTTCCTCTGGGCTTTATTATTTCCTTCAGGAATTGGTATTCTTTCACGGAAATGGCGAGCACTCAACCGAGCAATTTAGGGCCTGTCATGTTTTCAGATGGAGTTTGACAAATATCAGTACATATGAACTCCACAAACTTTCTAAGTGCATACTTTTTTCCACGTAGGCTATTATACATGATACATGCATTTGCCATGCTCATTGAAATACAGAATCAGATGGAAGGCTAATTTTCTCCACCATTTTACACTTCGATGAGATGACGTGGAATACGACAATCGCTGATCGCTCAAATCTACACCAAACTTATTCCTGTTGTAATCAACAACACTTGCTGGCTTTGTTTGCTCTCTGCCATGCCTATCTCTGAATGTCATCATATCATTACCATTTTTTGTTATCATCCATATTTCACGCTTGTCACGTCATCTAATGATAGATACACCATCTTGTGGCGATGAAAAACTGATCCACGTTCAATTTTCTTAGGAGAATACATAGCTTTAGGTATCAGCTTTCTGTTTTTTGCAGTGTCCCTACGAGTCCAGTATTTAGGGCTTTCAGCTCGTTTTACAGTTGAACACTTGTAAAAAATCTATCCAAAAATAGGGTGTGTCCCTTGTTGACTAAATCTCCAAGAAGCCGCTTCACTATTGCAGCACCAGAGTTGTCGAGTCCTCGTCCTTGATATACTTCAAGATTCCACACATAACCCGTTTTGTATTCACATTTCAGATTCTCATCATTTATTTTTTTACAATAATTGTTTACAAATATATTGGTTGAAGACCACAACAACATTCTAGACACTTTATCAGCAGTATGGCCGATTTCACAAAAGTCCACAGGGAATAAATTTTCACAGTCCACCAATTTTTCAGTCAAAGCGACTGCCAGAAGCCTTTGACAGGAAACGCAGACATTTTGCCTCCTCATCAAAACATAATTTTTTTAACAAAATGTAATTGTACATAATTAAGTTAATTACTTCAGGAGTAGGACAAAGAAGCTGGCCCCTGTCCATTCGATTAATGTACTTATAACAATCATCAAAATGGAGGTCCTTCTGGACAGTTAACATGGTTTTACAGCTGTCACACTTTAACTATTTCACTACACAAAATACACAATAGCCTGATAAATAGGCAAGCATTAGCAGTGAGTCATGTACTGCAAGAACATCTTTTTTACTCACATTGACATCGAAAAGGGCAACACACTCGGCACTATCATCTACATTACGAAAGTTACAATCAAAGTTAAATTCACTTGTTTCAATATTTCCATTCTTTCTAGATAAGATCCCCAACTTCACATTCTCCTGCTGCCTTAACTAATTTTCAGACTCGAATAATTGCCAGATGGTATTTGTATTATTACCAGACATTTGTCTATACAGACTGAATCTGCCTTCTAAATTATCCTTTTGGAATTTTCCAGGCAAAATAAAATCTAATCCAAGCTCAGCATTGCAATATGAAGCAATTTCTAACGTTGCATATGTGCTCAGTTTTAATGCAGAGTGAGTCTCCCTCGTAAGATGCCCAGTTGAGCACTTCATTCCATCCCACTTGTCCAGCCAATCCAAAATTTCATGCAAGAAGATATACTTTTTATCATGACATGTAGGAGTCAAGGGACTTTTAAATGAATCGTAAAGTCTGTTACCAATATTACGTGACTTAACATTCATAATTTTCCGCCATAGCAATATTATATTCAAATAGGCTGCGGTGCTTTTATAATGAGGAATTTTAAACGATTCACCACTCTCTAAAAGGGCAGCAATTACAAATTCACTGAAAACTTGTAGCACCAACTTCACATTTTGTCGTTCAATGTTGGATGGAGAAAGAGCTTTAGCCGTTAAATTATAACCAAATTTAGCTAAATTACCCACTTCAGAGCTGTGAAGCTTTTTCAATACAAAGAATGAAGCCGAGTGAAACTCGGCATCCCCAGTTAGATTAGTAAAAGATGGGAAGAACATGCATCTTCGATCATTTTTTTGGTTCAATCAGTTATTTCGGACACTTTTAATGAGATGAACAGGATCAATCATAAAGAACAACGGCCTTGCACTATTGGAGGGGTGGGGATACAGAATCTGAAAATTTGGTGGGACTGAAAATTGTGACATGGCTCTCCGGTTTATTGAGTTGTTGTCACTTATGACTGTAAAGACATGGAAGCCAATTTCCCCTAAACCAAGAATAACTTTTCTGATGTAATGATGCAAATCACTATATGACAGAGTTTTAACAGGTAACACATGTGCAACATCTTTGTAAGGTGAAGTTATACTAGCAATCATAAAGACATGAGCAGTTTTTGCCATTCTCTCACTGTCTTAAGCCATACCTATAACAGATCCTCCCCTATAATCAAAATATGGCTTAAGGTGGATTTCATCTATCATGAGCAACACTTTCTTATCTTGATCTTTTAAGAATGGGAACTTTTGTCTTAAGTACTTAAAAAAAATTGAGTCCCTTTGCTCACACATAGGGCTAATGTTTGAGGAAGAAGATATCCTTTGTATAGTACAGGGATGGGGTAAAATTAACTTCCCAGTTCTTCTCACAAAGCTATTGGGAAGTCAAATCACCACTCGCGGCGCTGATGCCAATTGCAAATGGCGGACAGTCAGGAGTCATTTCTTTCGCTTGCTACATAAATACCGTATAAAGGACCGTGGTACATACGTACACCTGCTGCTTGAATACTGTAAACATTGGGATTTGTTTGAGATATTTAGCTAAGTTTTTTTCGCAGATGGCTGGCCGAGTAACTCTTTAATACGGTGGCCTTTTCTGTTGAATGGAGGATGAATAACAGTAATATTATAACCATCACATAGTCCTTTAATAAGGAACCCAACCATCACCTCGTCAACATATGGTTCCAACTTTCCTAGCAGGTTGCTTCCTCTTCAAATATTTTTTATCAGAGGCCCTTCCCCTATAAGCTTTACTGACATAGCTTATTGCCCCCCTGGAGTGACTCCAAACATAAATTTGAGAGTATGGCCTCCTTTATAATGTGAATAAGAAAGAACCTTACAGTTCAAAAACTGAAATTTTGAAAGAGGAACTTCAGTGCAGTCCAACACAATCCTCACCTTCTGAAAATTACGAAAGCATTTAGGCATTCTTCTTAACACTTCCTCCTTGGAGGGCCATGGCAAGGAAGGCCTTAAAAAAGAAGCCATCACCTCCACACCTGTTGCAAAAATATTTTTGCATGTAGTTGGTGTACATCCAAAAAATATTGCAAGGAGAGCGAAGGTCCAGTTTAACTTCAGTTTCATTAACGTCATCAGCACTTTAGATTTATTGTCCAAGTGGAGGCGTCGATGGTCAGGGTGAATAGCTGAAACATATTTCACAAGCACATCCAGTTTTAAGAAACTATCCAGTCCTGTCAAGGAAATCAGTCTCTTCTTGGTGGTAATTAAGTCTGCTATACTGGTCTTGAAATCACCACTTGATACCTGACAGGCGAAGTCTCTGGTCTCGGGTGACACCTGGACCTCGATGGAGGTAACTCTATCCACCTGCAGACATGGTGTCTTCCTCAGGGAGATCAGAGCTTCTGCTGCATCTACTTCCAACCGTGTCTGTGCAACAGGTCCATCACTATCGTGATCCTGAGGAATGAATGTTTTTATAATTAATATTTAATCATTAGTTCATTAGTCAAAATATTCTTCATCAATTAAGTACTATATGACAGATGGATAAATTATTCCATACTTTTGCTAGAGAAAGCATACACAATATAATTTATCTACTTCATAGTACTTGTGCAACAAACATCAAAGATGACTTGCATATAGAACTTCATCAAGAAAAAAACTATGAAAAGTGTCACATCGGTGATTCTCATTCACATTACCATAATGATTTACATAGAGCTAAATGCTTGACCTCACCATCTTTAATCGGTCAGTTGGATACAAAATGACTAATTGCAACAAAAATGTACCAGGTCAACTTCTGTTTTTTACAATTCCCTCACACCTTTTACTATGCACATTCTTTCCCTCCAATTCTTGACCACATTGTCTCTCACTTATCCTGATGGACAATTACTAAATCCTTGAACCAATTCTTTACTAATACCTTTGTTTCCAACACATACTCAATATAAAATAACCTTCCTCCTACTGACACCATATAATGGAAATTGTTTTCTCAAAACCATGTTTCCATACTTAATTTCATAGTGAAGTAATCTTTCCTTAAGATATTACTTAAAAAGAGTCCCTGCCATACATTACATGAAAGACTCCTTAAAAGATTTTCTACCATAGAAATTTTCCCTCTATATCTTAAGTTTGTACCACACTAAATTTTGCCTTGATTATACAAAGCAATGACAACAATCCTTAACCTAAATAGCTTAACAACACAGTCCATGTCGAATCCTGATTTATTTAGCTTCCCACTGAATGTTGGTCCAACATCTAACTCTTTCATAACCACCTCTTTGTATATCTTAAGTAATTCTCGTGTTCAGGATATAGTTTCGGTTTCATAGGGTTCAAGGTATTAAAACAATGTTAGTAAATACTCATTTCAACTTCATGAAATAATTTATGGAAATATGCTATGTGAAGTAAACAGCTAGCTAACATTTAGGCAATAATGACGCATGCAATGTGATGGTTCACTAATTTCAAGCTCTTAAGGCCCAAGCACTGATAAAATAATGTGAAGACCTAACTACTAAACAACTCGTAAGTCCACTAAAGGAATCTCTATTTTCATATCTCACTATACTGCATACGTGACATGGTACAAGTCAGTAAATGCAATATTACCAGCGGAATTGCAGCACAGAGGAAAGCACTTGCGATAAGTAGAAGTGTTCATCGTCATATCTGTAATCTTAAGAAATACTTGAAAATAATTACCTGTGCAGCTTCCACCGTTTTTTCTCCAACATTCTCTTCATATTTAAGGTCACTTCTAGTTTTGGGGGAGTCGAATCCAGTAGGCACCGATGACTTTGGCAGATTGCACGACGGAAGTGAGGTTTTCTTTAAAAATTTGTGCTTTGCTGGGATATCTAGAATAAAACAAATACATGATTTAGCAAGTAGGTATTCGTACCTCAACAATGATGAATGATTTCAACGTAATTAGTAGTACAGTGTAAACTTTTAGTTCCCACGGCTTATAAGAATGAAATTTCCCATTCCGAGGTCATTTAAAAGCATTGCATACCTGGTAGGATGTAATCCGACTTCTGGAAATGCTTCGAACATACCACCATGCTTCCGGACACCGATTTTCCAATTCGTAATAGTTTAATCCACAGGTTCCGTCGATCACATTTTTCCGGAACCCCCCAGTAATTTTCAAAGAAAACCACTTCACCACTTTTCGGAAATTCATGAAAGCGGACTTCAGGGTCTCTACATGCTTTCAAATTACATTGCGGAACGCAGCAACATTTCTTGGACTTAGTTTTCCTGGGGGGAAAAGTAGCAGGCACTTTATCCATATTAGAAGCAAGCCACGTTTACAGCCAAACACCACGAGAGACGATGCGCTACGCTCGACTCCTGACCTCTACTTACAGATTTCTCCGCTAGTGTGTGTGTCACTTGTTTGGATTCTCGAAGCTTTGGGGGATAAACTATGGAAAATGGTACTGAATATTAGCATTTCCACACTGTAATCTGGTTTGCTCATACATTTTATGGAAAGCTGCTCGGAGGTGAAATCATAAAAAGGATCATCTTTAAGCATTACCTTTACAAGAAAATCTTTTGCTGTGCTAAGTTTATCCGTATCTCTGCAAAACTTATCGGAAGAAATTTTACATAAAATATCATTAAACACATCTACCCTTTCAACTTTCAAAGGAAAACATAACTTCCCCAATGTTGACATACGCACCTTCCCAAAATTTACTGTTACCATAAGTTCTTCATTCACCACCACAGAGTATTTTAAAACAGGGCAGGGGGAATAATTCTAAATTAAAAAAACTAACACAGCCGTCCTTGTGTAGTACAGACCAGAAGTTGCCCAAATCAATAAATCTCACTTTCTCAGCCAATTCTGATACACTCATATATGCTCTTTCCTGATCATACCGTTCTTTCTCGTTTACGCTGTCTTCCATTGATTGAGCGTGAGCAGATAACTCATTTATCTTCCTCCTCTTCTCTGGGCTCTCACGTCCTTTTCTCTCTGTTGAAAGGTACTTTGCACAGTTTGGCAGCAAGGTTGGTATAGCGCCAGGCCGAAGACGAGGAAATACTAACGGTGCCGTCACCTTTCTCCCGGTCTGCTCATCGAACTCATTCACTTCTCGAAGAACATCATGGGAGGCAAAATGCTCTACACACATGTAATTACAGACTAACATTTTAGTATGGCATTTTTATGAAATAATACAAAATCAGTAGCAAAAGTTCCATGTCTAAGCGTATTGTATTGTATTAATTATCAGACAATTTTCCTTTTTGCACCAAAAACCCTAAGGGTTAGTACTTAGTTTAACGTGCTTCGACAGTCAATTTCAGCTAATTGATATGTAGGGACAAAAAATATTGCGTACTGATTCAATCGTATAATTTAAAGAACTAGTTTAGTGAAAAATAAAAAGACTCACATAAAGAATGAAACACAAATACCATTATGACTTAGAGACTGCTACGTTTGGTCATTTATGCGTAATTAGATGAAATATTATACAAATAAGTATGTAATAGGAATCACATACCTTGCTATTCTTCGATGGAGTAAAATGCTCTCTTCTTATAGCACGTATCCATTTTTGCACGGATATCTTCGTCCGCCGGGAAGTTAAAAACAGAAACTTTAGGTCCCTTCTTGTAATTTCCTTTGCACCCTGGCACACAACACGAGATAGGCATTGTTGAATAAGAACTCGCATTCACTTGAATTCATCCAAAACTATGTTTTTCTCAATGAAAATACACCAGCTTCACAGCACTGAGGGAGTACACCAGATCACTCGTGGTAATGACTAAAGCCGAAAGGGGACTGATTCAAGGGTTTCAAGGATACCTGTTGTTATTTTTGATATATTCACTACTACTTTGGGCAGTTTATAGCACTAATAAACTTAAATGAAGACCGACTAGTCACTACTACGTCACATTTATTTGGTAACACAAACAAAAAGGCATCGAATTTCGAAACACTGCTACCAACTACAAATATAAATTTCAAATGTCTTAAACACTATTACCAACACTTTCCCTTGTTTAACATGTTTGAAATGTTAAAACACAAAAAAAGAAAAAAACATACTCAATGCAAACATACAAATACATTTACATTTTCTCAATGAAGTCGCAACATATCCACAAATAATTTTGTTTTAGAACCAGGAAAACTTTTAGTGAAAATATCAGAAATATTCTGAGCTTATGGCACATATTTATATTCTACAAACCCTTCTTTCACTTGTTCCTTACAAATATAATACTCTATATCAATGTGCTTAGTACGTTCAGTCAAAAAATCTGTTTTGCTGAGTGTAATAGCACCCATATTATCTGCCCATATAACAGTAGGCTTACATACAAATAAGTCCGTCGGTCCATAAGCCAGTGAAGTGAGGTCGGTCCATAAGCCAGTGAAATCGCCTCGAACATGATCTAAATTTTATCAATGTTGCCATTTTATATTTGGAATAATATAGCTAAGGGATTTAGAGGAGAAGATAACCTCCCGAATTCGACAAATAATGGAAATGGCAGAATAATAATTTCTTCTGAATCTCAGAGTGCAGGTCTTCCGTAAAGTTGCTGCCAGAGATCGTTCCCATTAAGAATTCATCTGTGAAAGAGGTTGGGGTACAGTTTTTCTAAAAAAGTTTTTATAGAAACAGTTTTTCTAATTTTTTTTTCTAAAAGTAATCATGTTCTAAATACTATTTTTCTAAAAATCCATTCTTCGAAAAATGATGTATTTCTATAAATATATAAATGTACATATACTCTTCTATATAGCAAGGAACAAATAAAATAAACAAATAACAATGAAATAGGTTAAATTCGGCAATAACAACAACGTAGATACTTTTGAGACCAACTATAATTTCAAAATTTCAAGTATTCAGTGTTCAAATTTTAGTTTTGAAACATGGTTGTGGAATATATAAAAGCACGCAAAAGAAATTATTTTCATATTGACGGATACATTTATTATTACGTAAGAGAAAGCGGAAACAGAACTTATTGGAAATGCCAAAATCGGCAAATTTGTCAGGCAAGATAACTTTCTATTGCCGGCGTCCGTTGCTTATTGTGCTACGGTGCAGTAATTTGTAAGATTTTAATTTAAGAATACACCATTGCAGGGAAAGGGGTTTAATCAAAGACGGAGAAGGATCAACAAATGAAAAAAATCGGGAATATAAAGTTTTATATTATGGGAAATCGTTAACGGACAGGCAGCTCCAAAAAAGTTGGCTCCACCGAATATTTTTATTTTTACAAGGAAGCCCACTGCCATGTACCATCATAATCACTGTCAACTGGTGAAATGTCGGTGCCATCAGGACTAGGATGAGTAGCTTCCTGGATTACTTCTGTCACTGCAGTAGGCTCTTCGCTAACCGGTGAAATTTCAGTTTTTTCAGGAATCTTTATTTCTGGTTTTGGAGATTTTGAGCTGCCAACTGAAAAATAATGATTTTTTTATTAATCGCCTGGAAGTATGATAAGTATCGCACTGTTAAACGGCATGAACCAATATTCATAATCTTACAGTTTTTAAGTCAACAGTTGTAATGGAAATTTTGATACAATGAATATATCTGATTAAAGTATTGGCTAGTGTGCTGAATTCCGACCCTCACGTTCCAGATAGCGTTGGAGATTATTTTCTGATTGAAATACTACTTGGGTTTAATATGTGGTAGTCCGTGGAATGAGTACCATGTAAGTGTAGATATTCGTATTATGTTAATGCCCGGCGATGTCGTCCACGTATCCTACCTTTTTGGCAGTTGTATCCGTTCTTTTTACAACTAACGTATCGTCCGATGCATGCATTGCACCCAGAGCAAGAACATGTTGGTGGTTTGAAACGCTGGCACTCGTGCCCCAGAGTCAACGGTTTTTTATTTCAAGGTGGATATCGGCGATATAATTGTTGCAGAGGCACAATTTCTCCGGTTCCATGCCAGATCCGTCTGGTTCCGTCATCTCGTCCTTAGGTCCATAAGCCAGTGAAATGAGGAACATCGTATCGTTATGAGATTATCTCGCCACGAACATAATCTAAATTTTATCAATGTTGCCATTTTATATTTGGAATTATATAGCTAAGGGAATTAGAGGAGAAGAAAACCTCCCGAATTCGACAAATGATGGAAATGGCAGAATAATAATTTCTTCTGAATCTCAGAGTCTTCCGTAAAGGTGCTGCCAGAGATCGTTCCCATTAAGAATTAATCTGTGAAAGAGGTTGGGGTACAGTTTTTTAAAAAAAGTTTTCATAAAATAAGTTTTTCTAAAAATTTTTTTTCTAAAAGTAATCATGTTCTAAATACTATTTTTCTAAAAATCCATTCTTGGAAAGATTATGTATTTCTATAAATATATAAATATATATATATACTCTTCTATATAGCAACGAACAAATAAAATAAACAAATAACAATGAAATAGGTTAAATTCGGCAATAACAACAACATAGATACTTTTGAGACTAACTATTGGCCTTTGTGCCCCCGGAGAATGTCATAGAACATTTTCATCTACATCTACATATTACCCCGCAAGCCGCCTCAATAGGCGTGTGGCGGGGGGTGTTAGGACACCAGCCGCTTAAAGATAAAAAGGAAACGCTCTAATGAAATTACGCCTAGCATTTATTGAAGTCCCTTATTGTTCGGGGGAAAAACGAATTCCCATACCTATCCGTTCGGCAAAATATCTCTCTTAATTTATCGTTTCTGTCGGACCTGGAAATATAGTGGGGTTCTAATATGATGTTCTCCGTGTCGCTCTGAAAGATATCTATTCTCAATTGTTCAAGCAATCTAAGCCTAGCGCGCAGCCTCCGAGTCTCTAGCGGTTCCCAGCCTAATTCGTTTAACATCTGTGTAACGCTGTCTGTACGCCCGTAGCTGTTTTGGACGAATCGCGCAGCTTTCCTTTGTATTTTATTAAGTTCCCGGACTAAGTCTTTCTGCACCGGATCCCATATGCTCGCTGCATATTCAAGGTGTGGCCGGACGAGTGCGAAATAGCACCTCTCTTTTACTTTTTCATCCGAAAATCTTCCCACAATACGCTTGACGAATCCTAGCTTCTTCAGAGCTCTGCCACAAATATTTCTTATATGTGCTCCCCACGATAGGTTCCTAAGTTATCGTAACTCCTAATTACTTCACTTCATCTGTCGCCTTTATGTTAACACCATCCACAGCATATACATGGGAATAGTTGGACGACTTCCGCAAGAAATGTACCGCCGTGCATTTGCTCAGATTAAGTTCGAGTCCCCACTCTTGGCTCCACACATGAACGTTGTTTAAATCCGATGATAGAGTTTCAAAGTCAGAGTGATCACTAATTTCACGATAGATAACAGCGTCGTCGGCGAATAGACGTATTTTACTGCTAATTCGAGAGCATAGATCATTTATGTGTATAATGAACAAAAGGTAGTCCGATCACGCTTCCTTGCGGGACACCTGATGTCACTTTAACGACATCAGAGCTAATTCCGTCAAGAACTACCTTTTGCTTACGATCACTCAGAAAGTCGTGTATCCAGTTTACTACTGTTTCGTTTAGGCCGCATGACTGTAATTTGTATAAAAGTTTGTTATGAGGTACCGTGTCGAAAGCTTTCTTAAAATCTAGAAATAATGCGTCAACTTGTCTTTTCGATTCGCCAGATTTGAGAACGTCATGAAGAAAGAGCGCGAGTTGTGGATTTTGAGACATTGCTAGAAGATTTACACGAGGAGGTGTTACCTATAGCCGATTGTTTAGAAATAAATTACATTCGAGGCCGTCCTGCTCGTGGAAGAAGAAGAGAGTCAGCCCCCCGTTATAGGCCGGAACTATGGTCTCAATATCAAGCAGAATTGGATCGTACTGCAAGAACCAACAACATATCAGAAGGTTGCATAACCGTTTGCAGATAATTATGTGAAAAAACCACCCAAGTTTATACTCTTTTCTAGTTGAGTTGCAAAAAGAGCAAAGCGATACAACCACGATGTTGGAGCAGCTTGATTTGGGTCAACGGGTCAAACCACCAACGAATCAAAAAAGGAAACAAGCAGAAGATAGAATTTTTAATGTAGTCTCTCGATATGACGAATTTGTTGAAAATAATGGTATTTCGACCTATCTTCGTAATCTATTTTATTTTATTACTATGTAAAATTTATTAGAATAAAATTGTTTTAGAAATATATTATCTTATAAAAAATGTTATCAGAAAAATGTTTTTTAGAAAAATAAAATTTTAGAAAACTTATCATTAGCAAAACTTGTAAAATTTTTGAATAAAATTGTTTTAGAAATATATTGTCTTATAAAAACTGTTATTAGAAAAAAATTTGTTTAGAAAAATAAAATTTTAAATACTTATCATTAAAAAACTTTTTTTAGAAAAAGTCACCCCCTACCATTCCCACCCAATCTACCACTAAATGCACATGAGTATGCCACGGTGTGGTGAAATGCGCGTCGTGCCAGCGTAATAAAGTTTTGTGGAAATAACAAAAGTGGGTTTCTCATCATGGATATCCATAATTTCCACGAAGGCAGGCCTGATATCATCAGTTCAATGGTTTGGATTGAAGGTCATCTTTTAAATAGATACACGCCCCTCCATTTTTGAAGGATTTCCTGCAGTATATTGAGCCAAGATCATATCCCGTTATTTTATATAGGTCACCTTCTTGTACATGCAACCAATGTTCAGAAAGGCACAGAATATCGTATTTTACAGAGTTCAAATACACTTCCAAGTCACATGTCTTGTTTCTTAGGCTCTGAACATTAAGCCCAAGAAACTGCAGAGCAAACACTATCTACGGATTTAGGAGTTTTCACATTCAAATCACTATGTGCTACACTGGGGCTGGTACAAACATCAGGGGTTTTATCGTTTTGTCATAAGGACACATCGTTTGCTCCATGGTCATTTACTGTGACAGAGGCATCAGCGTTCTTTGGCGTTACTTCACTAACAACTTTACTGATACAATGAATTAACTCTGAGCATAAGTAAATTTTACCTTTGTTATTAAAGTGAAGGCCATGCTGCGTATGAAATGCACGACCCATGCTATTAGCATAAAAAACAGAGACATTCTCAAAGTTGATGCTTAATTTTTTTAGATCGTCATCAACCCTTTTAGAATCTGTATTTACACATGAGGTAGCAGGAATGTCGTGGCGATGAGGGACATTAACAATTATTACATTAGTATGCGATAGCTTAGGAATCAAATTATTCATGGTATCTAAAAAAAACTTACCCCTTATTAAGATACACGTCATTCGTGCCGGTCGTGATGATGATGATATCACTTTTGGATAAGTTTTTTGAGTTCGTTGCGCATGATTTCGTGGCCTCAGCGATCCCAGCGTTCGGCTTCACTACACCACATACGTCATAGTCATTATTGACCTCATTTTCAGCTATTTTTACGGATAAACCGCGGCCGTGGCTGACCGCAAAAAACAGAATTGATTTCTGCTTCCGTTTCTGCCCCTTGCACTGCGGACCCGCGACGTCCTTTTTTTTGGGACAAGGGGGCTGGGCGAACTTCACTGCACTGTACTTAGATTTCGGAAAGGTCACTTAAAATGTTATATTTGTTCCGTAGCGTGATCAAGGGTGGAGAAGGGGCTTTAATCCTCGATCGGTTAACTGTAAAGCTACCGTGTTGTTCCAATCGTTGTCGGCCGAGGATGATTGGGTTGACGTGCTGGAACTACATACGAAATGATTCTTTTTGAGGGTCTGTCTCTGTAACTCCAGATCTCTATTCTTTTCATGCAGAAGACTCATATCACGTAGTTGCTGCTCAATCACCTTTTCTTTGGAGGCAAGGTCTCGTTGAAGTGTAACACTTTTGTCACGAGCTGCACTGAACGAACACGCCAGGCACAACCACATTTTGTCAATACTCGATGAATTATCAATACCCTTGGCGCAATTATCGTGGTATAACTTCGAACAGGAGTTGCAGCTAACTCCATTAACAACTTTTTTTGGCAGATATTACATTTAAGAAAACTACTTATTGTTTTATCGGTGCCGATTACATCTACGCGCGACTCATTCGGCGCCATCTTGGAGGGGGATGTTAAACATTCTGTGATCAACGGCATCAGATAATGCAAAAATCAGCTTAACATTTGGCGGCTATTCACCTTCTGCAGCAGTGCGTCTATTAGCTTCTTCTTCTACTTCCCGCATTGTCATGAATCCAAGAGCAAACGGATTTTCAGATCTCAAAATATGTTCCAAGAGACTAGTAAAATTCTCGCTGATACCATGATTAATGGCATTGTTTATGTGTGCACTAAGATCATCCTGATTATCCAAATGTATATCTGTCTATATTGAGGCCGTTCAAATTTTCCATCATCATTTTGAGTAGGTGAGCTGCTACATTAAGTTTGTGATGAACTTGACTGCTAGCAATGTAACCTCTATCAAAAATGTCCAACGAGTTCCCAACCGATGTCATATCGGATTCTGATCTGGAACTTAAGTTCTTGGTATGAAACTGGTTGGATATCTTATTTCCAATCTGGAACTGATAAGGCAGTGCAGGAACTGGTAGGCAACCAACCAATGGTACGAGAACCAGCAGTAGAGCCGTAGAGAGATGACGTAACAAGGAACTAGCATTTACGAAAATGTTTTATGATTTTCATTCTTACTATATCAAAACAACTGAATATTGGTGAAAAAAAAATAAAATAGTGAATGGTCTTATAATTGAAGGGAACAACAAAAAACAATTTTTTACATAGATTATAATTTAATTACAAAAAAAGGATTCATACATTCAAGGTATAATGATTTCTCGGAAATACACACATATAGCTGTGGTTTGCACCGTCAGTCTAAACAGCGACACATTTCAAACATGATGCGGGAATAATTCTCTCTCTGCCCTTTCCTACAATTTTTTTATGTGATGCACACCTCTAACATCGTCTAAATTTAAAATTCGAATAGCAAAAAGGGGGCACTTGGTTCTTCGTCGCTTGACAGTAGGATGTCATCAATCCTACCTTATATGCCATCACAGAGGTACACATATGAGTTATCCTTCTTGTTTTTATTTGGGACAGTTTTTTTTGTTAAAAATAACACCATTAGATACCATCTTTTCATATACATTATAAGTCTGGCCAGGAGGAAGGTTGCGGGTGTTGCCAACATATGGCTTTCCGAGTCCCAAGGCAACTACATTAGGTGAGATCCTTTTCATTTTTGAGACCATTTTAAAATTCTGGAGCTTTTCACAAAACAACTTCACTCTATTTCCACTAACTACATTTTTGGAAATAGTTGAAGTAACCCCAAACAACTCAATATTTCTAATAATATGTTGGGATATTTATTTGCTGGCTTTGATTATTCTTTTTAAAGATCCTATTTCTGACTCATATGGAAAAGCTGTATGAGCCCACAGTGGGCTCCAGTATCTAACACTCTCGGCAAGGTGGAGTAACTGATGGACGTTATATGTCATCTCCTTCTTGCCATAATACTCCTCAGTTTTATATACAAACTCCAGCAATAGAACCTCCGCAGAATCTATTTCACTGTCAGTAATTGTGTCTTTCAAGAGGATGCCACAAGCACAGACAAGTAATTTCCATTGGTCATAATACTGGTATGGTAATATTCCTTCAAGGAGTGGGATACTGAAAAACAAAAACCAATTTTCTAAATCTCTTGCCTTCATAAACGTCCTGTGGGTGATGGCAACAGGCGACCTTTTCAGAAAGTGAGGTGGCTTAATTTTACACAAACATTCGTCCAACTTATTTACAATGGTAGTTGTACTGATGTAATATTCAGTATTTGTGTGAGTCATCCACGACTCTAAAAATCTTTTGACGACCCCTAATAGCACACAATGCATGTAGTCGGGTGCAAAACCCCAAGTCATCGAAAATGATTTCAGATTAATTAATGGACTCAATGTATTGATCCCTAAAGTCTTTTCACTAGTGACCATGTACGATGCGAGCGCAATCTCAAAATTTTCATCATTACGTTTGATAGGGTTAGGGCATTTGAATGGATATTTTACAATGCCATCAACGTTCTCACCTTCTATTAGACACCAACTACAACAATTATAGCCAATAACGCCAGTTATCCCCTGCATAGGTGCACGTGCCACTGTATCTACACAGCAGCATAATGTCATCACTTTAACAACAACTTCCTCCCCATCATATTCCATTTTCATTCCTTCATCTTGAAGGCCATTCTTTAAAAGCGTTAAGAAATATGCCAATTTCTGGCTTTTTCTTGCCATTCTATAAACCTGCAGTGATAACATTCTTTGAGCGTGAATCTATACCTAATTCATTTAAGGCGAGCAAAGTAGGAGTGATCGACGTTTTGGAATCCCTAGAAACAGGAGCTGAATCACAATTGAATGAACAAGTCACATAAAAGGTTCGTCGTTCCTTGCTAGATTTAGGAACTTTTTCCCTGTACAAATTCCCTGATGTTATGTCAGAATACTTTTCTTGGTCACCGATACAGTTGTTTAAAATTCTTCCTTCTTTAATTAAATATCTAATCTGACCTTCAACATCCAGAGTAATGAAGCAGTGTTCATATTTGTATCCCAAAACCGTGTTCCTAAAGTTGCAATTCTTAAATGTCCCCAACTCAGGATCATTTTTATTCCCTAAATAAGATCCACAGTATTCTCAAACATAGTGGAGAGTGGTTACAGAATTTGGGTTCAACAATGCCTTAAAGAGATGCTGCGTTGCTGGGAAAACAGAAGTTGAAAGAATAATATTTAACATTTTAAATACGTCACAAGTGGCTGCTAACGTTAAATTATACACTGTTGTTAAGGTTAACATCATGAGCATTATTTCTCCAACATTAGCATAAATCTCCTGGGGAACATGATGATCGTATTCCAATAGAAAGTCAAAAAGTTTTGAAAACGTGCTTTCTTGATCAATTTCATCTGCACTTACTTGAGATGTGTTACCATTCCATTCACTTTCATGAAGTCTTTCCTCTTCGCCATGACTACTGAGCTCATAATCAGTAGTAGTTACAGCTTCTGTATCACTACAGCCTACATCACTACTTCCCCCATTTCCAGAATTGCTTGGTCCACACTCAATATCAGTTTGATCCTCATCCATCTCCGGAGCATGACGTTCGCCAGTGCAGGTCAATTCCTTTTGAGGGCGAAAATACATTGCCATGAAGTTGCACGCATTTTTGGATTAATCATTAACACCAAAATTAGGGTCAAGGATTTACTTACCATTTTATCAGCAGACATTTATGAATTCATTTAAGTGGTGCGAAATGGCAGCAGCCTTCCGCGCACCTTTTTACCAAATTTACTTTACTTACTAACGGTATAAGATTTCCTCGGTCATTATATCATCGTCTTGAATGAGAGGAGCTGTCAATAGCTTATCATGCGGGGATTATTGGTGATCCCAAGGGTCTATGAACAATTGATGTGATCCTACAAAAAAGAGGTTTGTACTGGTTCTTCGCGAACGAAGGCCTACAGCTCCACGCTGCTCTGACTTTAAAAACCCTCGCGGATCGATTTCCTCCCAGGTACAACAAAAGTGAAATAGTTTTTTTCTTCCTGGTTGGTGACCCCGTTTCACAAGTGTTTACTCAATGCATAATTGCCAACCCTCTCCCACCACTTCATCCCGTGTGATGATAAACAGGGGCGCTCCAGACGTGAACTTAGTCGAATAATGCCTGTGTTTGAAATTTTGCTAAAGCATAATGTGGTTCCCTCCTCGTGCCCATAAACCCTTGTATTAAAAGTTTCGCATTAAAATTCTGACTTATTTGTGTCTCGAACTTTTAACGAAAGTATGTAAAATTAGAGGTAAAAAAAATGACACGATAAATGGGACACTCTGAACATGGTTGCCCCAGGCAAGGCCTCCAATTCACCTAAGGCCTCAATGGCGCTGTAGGGTCTATCTTGCTCAGATTTTTTTTCCAATAAATCTTCCACTTTTGGAACTCTAACTGAAGTAATTCCAGGTCTACTATATCTTTGTACAGTTTTAAGGCATCTGTTTCTAATGCCTTATCAGAGCATAGTGAAGGGATTAGGTAGTTTAGAGTGCTAAGAACATCTTTGTGATCACTGAACCTGCATTTCAGCTGTCATATTAAGTCATAAAGAAGTGGAATGGTCAATCCTATTTTAAAATACTTTTATAGGTCTTTTTCGGAGCAGTTACCTCTGTGGCGTTGGGTAGATATCAATCTTGGTGTACATATTTCTTCTCCAACATCATTCAGCAAGGCCTTGGTCGTTGTAAAAGTTCTTGGTCGATTGTACTTCGAATGTTCTCAAAGTGTTCAAAAATGTTTTTCACGTGATCATTGAATGACCTTAGATCACGGAGGGGGGACTGAAGCACCTTACCCACTGATACTGTGGCCGAAAATACACTTGCCATAACACATAGGAATACTACAAACTCACTTGCAAGTATGGACCTGAAAAACGAAGATGCTGTGTCAATGTCAGTGCTTTGGCTTAGGTTTTCTAAGGTTTGAACAGCCTTATAGAAATTCTTTGAACATCAGGAGGATATTGTGGTTTAATTATTATATAAATATAGATAATATAAATTATAGAATCACCTCCATACTCAGAGTTAAAATTAATTGAGCTATGTAAAGATTTCAAAAACGTTACAAAAGCATCTAATTAACGTTAAGTACCGGCCCAATAAAAGTGTGGAAATTTGTACCGGTGCTTATTTTCGAATTATGGAAGTCCATAGTTTCCACACAGGTTGTGCCGATACGCTATTTTACTTACGGTAGGTTCTCTTGCATTCTTACCAACAATCTGCGTGCAGATGACAATGATGGCTCAAAATGCACGAACGAGGCAGTTGGTTTTTTTTACACATATGATGAAGGTTGTTCAAAATAATAAATCTCATGCACATGGCTAGAGGATCAATCCACCCTTTTCCCTGTGAAGTCAGCAGTAGCATGTCAATACGAGTGGTAATGCTTACAATAGATATACTTACACTAGACGGCCACTTAGAAATACCCTGTGAAAAAATCATATTCTACCATAGGTGAACCTGAAATTTAGTGCCACAGCTAACAAAAGGTTTTTAAATAATCGTACATCAAATAGCAGAGAGTAATACATTTACAACCAATAATAAAATAAAAAATATAATTGTGCAAAACGATCGTGGAAGATCATCATGAGTAAGAAAAATATGCGATAAATAATTTTTATTATATTTTATTTATGAAAACAGGGAAATTGAAAGAACTGACTGACACTAACTGAACGCAGCATACTTATCGCAACAATACAAGAAACAGGATATACAGATTAATTTGCATTTGGATGTGAGGGGTATAGAATTATTAAAGGAAAAGTAGAAGAAAGAGTAATAGAAATTCATAACAATAATTTCTACATTATTTCCACTAATATGAAAACACCTATTGTATTATAGATCTAGCTTTTGAATCCCATCCTCATAGAAGTGTTCCGCCGCCTGATTTGACAACCACTACAACACGGTCGTTTAGACATCATCGTCGTCGTGGCGCTGACCACCCAGATGCATCTTCAAATGCAAATACAGGTGGTAGTCAGTGGGCGCTAGATCGGGGCTGTAAGAAGGATGGTCAAGTTATTCCCAGCCAAATGATCCAATGGCCAGTGTCTGTTCTCTTTCACTCTTTCATCAAATTTCTGCATCAAATATTCAGTAGTGGCTGAAGGTTGCCCACTTTGTTCTTCATCATGAACATTCGTGCGGCTATGTCTAAAAATCTAACCCATTTCCGTACCATTCCATAGCTCATAATGTTTTCACCATAAACTTAACGGATCTGACGATGCATTTCAGCCGCTTTCACGCCTTTAGCACTAAGAAAACAAATCACAGCGCGTATTTCACAGTCGCCTGGATTCTCAATCGACGGAGGCATTTTAAATACATAAAAACGTAAACGCGGTCGAATGTTTCCGTAGTAGTGTCTGTGGCTTCCTAAAATATGTAGGTACACAGCGTGCATGCGCCAAATGCCGACCGTAGCACTGCAGCGGCCGATTCTATGTATTTAGTATACAAAAGACGTACATATCTTGGGATGAAATAAGGTCATCAAACTACCGTTCGGTTTATCGCATGAAGTTTTTACCGTTTAATCATAATGTAATGAAAATCGTTTTTATTGGAATAAAATGTTATCCTTAGTGCATCCTTTTCCCTTAAAAAATATCGACGCTTTGGTGTGGCACGCTCCCGGCTTGTTTTTATTATTTAAATAAAAAATATGGTACGCGTACACATATCGGTTTCAGACCGCTGAGCTACACCCATCCTTTGCCCGAACTTTGTGTCTTTGCGTCGAATTTAAAAAAACATAGGGGATTGTTTGAAAAAGATTCGAATTCATAATATAGGAAAGTCGAGAAATATCAATATGATCGCCATTCTTTACAAAGATACTACTCCAAAACACATATAAAAACGAAATACATGCAAAGTAGCAAACCTTGTATCATCTTCGCAGATGATATTATTTTTTTTTCGCATGCTTTCTGAATATATATGATCTTTATGTCTTCACGAAGGCCCGAAACTTTTGGATAACACGACTTGGGAGCACGAAGGAAAAGGAAGCATCCTTTTGAACGAGAAATCTGTCGGATCTCATTCCTACCTTTCATAAAATTGGGTTCGCTTTGATGGCTTCATGCAAACATCATTATATTATTCGGAGTGCTGTGGATTTGGGTCGCAGCGAAATGAAATGGGACTGCTCAGCTTCGAAAAGCATTTCGTAATTATTCCGAACGGGAACGTGCTTACTCCTGTGCGAGAGTACAATTAAGAATAAAAATATTGCTTTTACGTAGTTTTTCTCGGAGTTCCTCCGAATAGAGGTCGAATTAAAATTTCATATCCGAGCAATATCCTCCTTTTGGGGTCTATATCACAAAAAAATACTGAGCACAAATTTTTAGGATATTAAAATAATTTTATTCTTAATTAGTGTCTTAAGGTGAAAACAGGCTCGCAGAGGTAGTATATTGTGCAATTTAGTCTGTAATCGTGCAATCTCAGGCCCGGGGTTGGAAAGACTGCTAAGAAAGTGTTTAGCTCTTAACTACGGCTTCATCACCCGCCATGTATCACTAAGTCTGAATTTCAGTCGCTCAAGGAGCTAAAAGTGACTACAATATTCTTCTCTGAGGAAAATTGTATATCATATCTTATAATATCCTCCATGAGGTGTTAAAAAAATAGGCAAAGCGCATAATGTTTTGGCTTTTCATCATGTTCTTTCTTCTTAATTAGTGATTTTCAAGCAGCCACGCAGTTGGTATATCGTGCAATACAGGCTAAAATCTCATTTTATGGCTCTATAATCTGCTCTTAAAAAGGGCTTTGCTCCTAAGTACGAATTAATTAAGAATTATCTTAAACCGTACCAGGAGGAGGAAACGACATGGAAAATGACGTACGGGAGTTTGCGTCTTAAAGGCGATTGTATGTATTATAAAAGGCAATAGAGCACCCTTTCTAAAGGAAATGCAGGTATGACAAAGCCTAAAGTCGTCTCTGCAAAAATAGTGAGACCTTGCTTGAGACCGTATTTACGCTGTATTCCTAACCTTTGTCAAGAGGACCTCCAGGGAGTAACGTCATTGGAAACGTTTAAAATTCTTACCTGAGAGGCCGACGTCATTCTTCCGATTGGATTTCAGTGACCTTTCAAAGTTGGACTGCTAAAAGAGTGGATACTCCTCATGACTTGGTAAAATGAATAAAAGCACGGTTTGGCTACATAGCCAAAACTGAAAACCTTTTGCCTATTCCACTAGGTAAAATTTTCCGTAAAAAAAAGTCTTACGAAATTCGGAGTCAAACTATTAATTTAATCAAACGGTGATGGTAGACCTTCACTTTTGTCCCGTGAAACCTTGTTTTTCAAAACACTAGAATATGTTGCCCGTTGAATTTCAACGGGAAGATGAAAAATAAAATGGTTGCATATAATTGAAAGAATTATCCCAAAATGACTGGTAGAATTCATTTAATGTGTAGCAGTCAATAAACGCACATGGAGAGGTTGGGGTGAAAAATATCCTAGCTAAAATCTCATTGCTATTCTGATATATTGATCATTTAACGTGAGGCGTAGACACCCCGGGCTTAAGTTCCAATTCCAAACCTAACTTTCGGTTTCGAAGTGAAAAAGAAATTCTACTACTAGAATAGTTGAAAATTTGACGAGGTTGGACTAAAAACTAGATTTTGGGGAAAAAACAAGGGTATACGAAAATCGAATGCAAGAATTAAAAACTTTGTTCTATCTGATGATAAAAATTTCAAGCATATATCTTGGGTGCGAGTAATTAAAAAAATGCAAGCAAAGCGCTGCACCGAAACCAATGCTTTTCTTCTTGAAGTAAAAGTTGGTTAAAAAGGTCCCTCCATGGGTCCCTGAAGCCCTTCTAATATAGCCTATTAATCCTTTTAGGCAAAAAGGAATATGTGCCAAATTTTGCTTGTATCTGTCGAGGGGTTTAGAAGTCCATAGCATTCAAACAAACGGAATTTCAATCTTATTAGATATAAATTTTACTGAAGAAACCGGTTTCGCTACTCGAAAATGAAGGGTCGCCTAGTGCGTATGTGTAGCCCGCTTGCCCGTTAAAATATATCCACCAAAGGCAGGGAAGAATGGTTGGTAAACTTCACACAAAAATCGACCCAAAGAAGGGAAAGATGCATTATCCACACGGCAATGAAAGTGACGTTTGAAGTAATCCTCCAAGACCCGTTCACGCGAGGTTAAAAAAAATACGCCCCTCTCGTCATATTACCCCCATTAATATTCCAGGGCTGAAATTTATGAGCCGAGATCCCCAGGTTTGATGGTGACGCATAGTCAAAGCCTAACTAATTCACGCTTTGCCACGCTTGCCTGAAAGATATGGCTCATTCTCGCAAAATCTTGATACTTCCTTGCGACAACTCATCATCATTGACCTAAACATATATTTTCATTTCCTTATGGTACGTTCTGAGTACTAATGATACATGTAGAACCGTAGGAAACCGTGTAATTTGCTCTTGAGAACTGAACGTTGGGCATACCAAAATATTCCGTTTCTTATAATATACAGTAAACCCTCGATTAAGCGACCACCGATGGTTCCGTTGGAAAATGGTCGTTAAGATGGGTGGTCGTTTGACAGAGGTTTAGGAGCCTGGAGAGGTTGTTTCTATGAATATTATTGCAAATGCCAGGGTGGCTATTTAGAAAAAAAATGGGGAAACTACTGAGCTCTGGATTCGTTAAAAGTAATACGCATCAAGTTTATTTCAATGTTTTATACCAACTCGTGGTAAAGTTTTGATGCATACGAATTTCATCAACATTAAATATTTTCAAAGTACATAAAAACATTTATCGCTTTGGTTACTAGATGCGAATTACAATATATAGGTAAGCAAGTACACTATAAATTCAACAGATTCAGGCGAGATATCGTGGAAGTTCCTCATAATATAAGAGAAACAATTGAACTTTTCCACAAATTGCTTTAATGCGTACAACGCGTTTCGGCTCACAGAGCCATCATCAGGTACAATTATCTGATGATGGCTCTGTGATGTCAGGTACAAGTACCTGATGAGTATCAAGTACACTATATTTGCGGAAATACGTTACAAAAATGTTATACATGCGTATATATACTTACATCGTTAACTTTAAACTGATATTTTACAAGCAATTAAATTGACCAATGAGTTAATGGAAACGTTAAAAAAACACTATTTAACTCCAAAATAATATTTTTTTGACTTTTATTTTCATTCGTCTTAAAATTAGGTGAAAAAAGCTTCAGTAAAGAGATCTGCTTCAGACCTTTTCACTTCTGTTTCACTATTTGATATAAAAAAACATTTCAGTTCAGTGAAAAGATAGTTCATTTTCTCCCCGTGGAAATTTGCAGTTCTGACTGAATTATGGCACTTCTCTATCATTGAAAGTGCCTCTTGAGCACTCGGACATGGTGTATGGCTAGATTCCTCAAAGTCTGAATCACACTCGTCCTCGGCAATTGTTCCTTATAAAGCAACGCCCCCAAAAATCGTATAAGTCATCCATGCCTTTCTGTTTGCATACCAAGAGACACCCAAATTCGTCATATCAGTGTTCTTGAAGCAATACATCTACTCAATACCCTGCAATCCAGGGTGTGTGGAAGGGGGAGAGTTATCACCTACATGCACCACACTACAGGTATGCTACCAATGCTACAACCTATTTCTATGAATGTATTTTACAACTTCATGAACGAACAGTGATACAAGGGTCATGCAGGAAGCATGCGAAACGTAGCACTCAGCAGCACAGTCTAAGGTCGTTAAGGATGAATTAAGGGTTGATAAAAGGACAGATGTTCCTAAGGACAGCTACATGGACTTCTGGAAAGACCCTCCACCCCTTTGCCCCACCTCTCTTGAATGCTTTTCCCTCCCGGGCATTAAGCGTCATGTGTATGACTGTCATAAAGTTTCGCTGGATCTATAAATGAATAAAGAAATCAAAACATAGTAATACCCTAGGCCTGCTTTCACTCTTCTACTCGAGCTAGAATGAGTGTTCGACACATCCTGACGGAGTGTGAAAAATACCGGTCTTCTCGAGAAAGACATAAGGTTAACGGGACCTTAGAAACGATCCTAGGCGACTCCCCTGATAGTCTCACCCGAGTAATTGCTTTTTTAAAAGATATTAATGTTTTAAATAAATTATAAATTCACTGTTTTAGGCTTAATTGCACATTTTATCACATGTAGGCAAGCGAAATTTTAATTTTTTATTCGTAATTTATATTTTGTACTTATAAGGATGAGAGTGGTGCAAAATGACCATAGTAGTCGACGCACCCAAAAATAATAATACTACTACTACTACTCGAGCTAGAATCTCTTCTTGAAGGACTACCTTGAGAGTCAACATAACGTTGCCCACGGCCCACCACTAGGAGGTACACGCAGTGCAGTGATACACAGGGATGGGGGAGGGAATTAATACACACAATACCGGTATTCAATTGAAAATTTATTCCTCAACATTCCTTATAAGATGAACTTCGATGCACTCGCTCTTGCTGTGCCTGAGCAAATGAAGCTTGGGCATTAAATAAGTTGGTGGCAGCTACCATCATTTCCCGCTCCCTCTCCGAAATCCTCTGTACATCCTCCTGTCTCTTTTCCAAAATTTCAATTAATCGTCTATCATATGACAAAAAATCTTTCATCAGTGAGGTAGTCTCTGATTGCCTCCTGCAGGTTGATTTCCTTGATAAGAAAATGTAAATAAAGAGCATGCTACTAGATTTAGAATCAACTTTTAAAAAACTACGGTGTAGCTATCTAAATTGCGTGCGTTGAACGATATTGTTAGGAATATGCAAAACTATGGTATTGTGAATTACTATCTTCCAAATAGGATACCCATCGTGACTATATTTTATAAAGAACAACTTTCAACAATCTCATTTTAGGAACACAAAAACCTATGATTTACTTTCGGCTTAAGGCTGATGTAAAAGACTTGAAATATTCACCTCTATTAGCCCAAAGATAGGAAATTGTATGATGAATAGAAGTGCCGCAACCAAATTTAGGAGTACCTTACCTTGAAAACTGAAAAAAATTGAATAAACTACCACAAAAAATTCTTATTTCTTGAAAATGAATAATGTTGAGTAAAACAACGCGCGTGCTTGGCAGAGCTATTTCGATTTTTAGTGTATAATTTGGTCTACACTCACTCATTTGTGTTTCTATGAGGCCGCATTTAACAATAGAAAGACCTTGGGGTTTCATATTAGGTGCCTTTACCCTACCGTAGATTGACCGTAGCTGTCGACTCAACTGAAACATTCACGTCTCCTTGTATATCACTCCATCCTCCCATGTTTTCACTCCCTCTGCTCAAATGTTTTCTTTGGTTCGGAGGAAAGCTTGCGCTTTATTGACAAGTGCTGACATTTGTGTATTTTTTTGGTCCCCCGAAGACAGGTGAAATAGAAAAAAAGTGGAGGAGAAGGCAGCTTCCGCTTCGGCAACGCCTTTATGAAGATAAATGGATCGCGACGGGACATCTGCGTGAGGAAAGGGCTTGCGGGATGCATGCATATTTTTTCCCCGTTCGGTGACCCCCACTGATCTGAGCTGCAGCGAAGGAGATAACCTCCCAACCGACCCAGTGAATGGATAAATAATATGTGAGTTTGTGGATTTAAGTCGAGTCGGCTTGGCATTTTTATTCACTGTCGTGTGCTAGAGGAACTTGGGTTGGAATAAGAGGTGGGAAGAATAAGGAGACCCTATTAAGAGAGAATAAAAACTCATGGACTCGAGAAAATGATTTTTTTTGGATAGATTTGATGTAATTTTAGCCATGTGAGGCTGAAGAAAGGGCTTACTGACGTCTAATCGTACGTGTCTTGTATTTTAATTTATTGAAGCTTAAAGGTGAATGACATATTTCGTTATCTAATAAAATGTCTATTTGACGTTCTAAGCATTTTATAGATTTGATTTTTTTTTAAATTTTGACGCACGGAGTTATGTTTACTATTTTGATGTAATCATTTTGCAGTTCATAGTTTTTCCACCTCTAGGAAATTAGGTTATTTGTAAAATATTGATGATCTTTCAGCCATGTGGATCTGTGTGGGAGGCTTACTGTAGTTCCGTCATTCTTTTGGAACCATAATCCAAGAGGACTGGTGATGTTTCGGCATATGGTATCTCTACTTAACATTTATTGGAGATTCATGTTCCCACAGGAACTTGGACTTATATAATATTACCGTGAAGGAATATTTGGTATCAGATTGCTATCCAATAAAGCGAAAAAAATCGAGAACAATTTTTTTCAATAAAAAAAATCAGTGCGTTTTAATGTGAAAATAGAATGGCAAATTCCGCGAATTTACTATTGTACGCCTGCTGAATACGCTAAGAAATACGGTTGAGGAAGTATTTTATGCCCTTCATTTTCTCTACCCTCAAGGAAAAATTCTTTTTTTACCGTAATAAGTAGCTTGAATTTATTTAAACTTTGTAAAGACACACACGGATGGAATATATCTTAACAAAAAGGGAATAACAAAAATAGAATAAGCTGTAGTAATTTTTCAAACTTCTTGTTCCCATGCCTATGAATTCCTCTGGAAGAAATGCGAATGAATGTTCTGCGAAATTCCGTGAGAAAATTATTTTATGGAAAGCTGTTTCTCTCGTTTTACATTCTTCTGGGGCCGCAGCAAATGTCAAAAAATGAAACCCCACGGCATCATAAGAAAAGTACTATTCGATGATATTTTAGAATATAATTTAACTCTTATAATTCTGTGTCTGAATAAATTGGTCTTTTATAACGTTTTTTTCTCGAAATTTGATGAGAAGATGGCGACGTAAATTATGCGACGCAGTTGCTGAATAACAATCCCTAGAGGAGGAGAGAGAGAAAAAAGTCGGATTCTTAGAAAGGATCGCATGCAGGCGAATGGTAGAGGAGCGTATCGCCCGGCCAGAGCCGCGTGATCGTATAAGGTCAAAGTTCAAGCCGAGGCAGTTAAGATCGTGAGGTTGGAGGGAGAGCTTTAGTGGTGCTAGAATGTTTATCATTTACGTCCCGTCCCCCAGCCGTCATCCCTTTTATTATTTAATGCGCGTCCGGAGATGGTTACAAATTTTATACGGACCACAGATGGGATTCCGGCGGGATTTCGTTTGATTTTTCCGGCTTCGCAATTTATCTCATGATCCCGGATGGTCGAATAGGATACCTTTGAGAAAATCGTGTGGTGGTTCTCACTTATAGTACCTAGCTTGACGGATTTTTGAGATCAAAGCGTAGTTTTTTTTTTTTTACAAATGCTTGCTTTGCAGCGAAGACGTACTTACTTAGCAAAAAAACAAATATCTAGTTCAATAAAATGATTTGTCTAATAGAAACCAATTGATGTAATATTTTAAGGTGGCTGGAGTGGTAGTCATGGTTCATTTAGTGCACATTTTAATAGTTTTTCAATTAAGTTGGAAAAAATGTATTCAACCAGTATTTTGCTGTTGAAAATTGTGAGCACCTTTCGACATGTCTTCTTTGCTAGGATTTTAGATTTTTTTGTAATTTTTCCGTATCCCATTTAGTTCCGCAATATATAGCTTTTTCGTGAATGTTTTAGTCTAGTCCAGTTTCCCAAACTTTTTCTAGCCACATGGGTTCCACAATCCTATACCCAAAGCCCCCCAATCGGAAATTTAAAAATGATAGACTGCATAAAAAATCATGAAAATTATTAAATTTACAGTTAAAAAAATACAATTTAATTAATTTTTATTTAAAATCCAATAGAAAGATGGTTTATTCATCACAGGACATGTATATATGGTGCCGTTCGATCAGGACCCTGCATGCCCCCTAGGTTTAAGCACCGCCCATATGTGCCCAGATCTGGAACCACTGGTCTAGCATGACATCTGCTGTTGTTTTAATGACTTCTGTGCTTCTACATTAGACCACCGAAGCTCTTGTGTTTACCCTTTTTAGTCTTATCGGTATGAATTCGTTTACTGCTGAGTTAGAATAACAATCCGGACGGATTACTCAATCACGGGATTATGGAATAGAGATATTCAGGAAATTACGAGAGGTGATCTATTATGGGGAAATGAAAAGGACATTTGTGTAAAATAATTTTACGTCATACGAAATCACGGATTTGTATCAAGTGTACGCAACAACCAAGATAAATGTATGAAAATAACTTTTTTGAGAGAAGCCAAAATAAAGAGGCTGGAAAAACCAATGGCAATTGTGATGAATAACATCGCAGGAGAATCAGTGTAAATTATTCCAAAGAATGAGAAAGAAATAAGCAAAAACATAAAAGAACTAATGTCAAAGAAATCCAAAGATACCGATAATATTTATGCACATGTTTAAAAGCAGTTAATGTCAACAGTTCTTATTTTATCGTTAACATTGGTAATATAAGTGTGCATACGGAGATAATTTATATTAATTTGAAAACTGGCAGTAATACCTTTTTTTGAAAAAGTGATTAAATGGATGTGATTGGTCATTATCTGCTTTGTAAAATAATTGAATAAGTTGTTCATAGTCGATTTATTATTTTTCTAAATAAGCATTATTTTTTTTCCAAGAACAATCGATTTGGGTTCCTGAGTGGTATAAGTACAGAGGATTACAGAATTATGTTTAGACTTGAACGAAGGACTATAGGAACTGCAAAGTTGCAGGCCTGATATTTGACATAACTAAAGCTTTTGACTCTGTAAGTCACCACATATCATTCCACGTATCATTGAATCGATGGTGGCAAGCTGGTTTTCGGGGTATTGTGCACGGTTGGTTTCAAATATCTTTGTAATAGCAACCAGTGTTTGCGTCTATAAAATTGTAAAATTTAACCCTTCGTTGGACGCGTCACATTTTGAAACGCACTTTGCCTCGCGGCGTCTTTCAGGCATCATTTAATTATGGAAAAAGAAAATGCATAGAAATATTCAGAATTGTTATAATGGATGTCATTTATTTACTATAAAGTCACATGATGTGTATGGGGTACGTATACACGTATAATTGCAGTGTAGTTTTATGTTAATACAAGACTTATTGCATCATATTTCTTAAAACCAAAACCGGATGTGAATGGTTATCAACCTTATGTCAATGCTAAAGAGCTGGCTGCTTTTGGAGGCTGCATTTTATTTTTCCTTGTTGGGACTACATGTGTAAGTCTTTCATTGTTTAGAATGTCTGTAATTAGTTCATAACTGGGAAACCAACTATTTTCGGTAACATCGCGTCCACTATCAGGAATGAGTTATAGTCAATCTTTTGAGAAAATCGTTAGGACTATTGTCTACCTGAAATGGGCCATCTGGCTATTTGCCAGCCTATATTTCTAAATTTGCTTTGCAGAAACTTGTGGCGTATGTCAATAGAAATATATTTATTCCAAACTTCCCAGGCATTGCCAAAAACTGTACCTTTCCCTAAATTTTGCAAGTACTTCATCTAGAGTTACAAATTCACCCAATGGATTACATTCTCAGCAGTTCTGACCAAATAAATCGAAAGTTACCCTCACAGGTACAAGGTTTTCTGAAGCTTTCCTTTCATTCCTGGTTTCTTTGTCATTAAAGTGTGCATTCTTTAAGAGGAAATGAGAGCGTTTTAGATGAACTTGATCTTCCGGGTACCCCTGCGGGTTGGGGGATGGAGAATACTCCCGCAGTATCCCTGCTTGTCGTAAGAGGCGACTAAAAGGGCGGGGAGAAAACCCCGAAAACAAACCCTGAGCCAGCAAGGGTTGAGCCCGGACAGTCTTGTGGGTCAACTGTCTGTGTGCGGCCACACCACCTGGCCTGCGATCCACCCGCATGTTTGCCGTGTGCGGAGACCCGTAAGGAGGAGAAGGGGATCCTGGAGGGTGAGGTCCGTGGTTCCCAGCCGGGTGTCGGATGCCCGGTATGGACCGGGGGCCAATACCCCTCTTTGGCCCCGGATTCTGTGTAAACGGGCGGCCGGGAGCTAGCCACTCCCGGTCAATCGGCTTCCGTGGCGTTAAGCTCAACGGTGGCGAGTTCCAGGGAGGTGGGGGTCTGCGTAGGGCGGTCGGAGATGTACGGGTTTGGTGGGCTCGTGCATCGAAGATCCAACCCGAAACAGACAACCACCTCTACGGCGCTATATCCCCTCGGGTAGCCCTGGCGACCGTACCGGTTTGCGGTGCGGCGTCCCAATTGTGTGGCTCCATGGTGGGTGGGGAGCCCGGGGGACGAAGAATAATTGGGAATGGCGGAAACTAACCTTCCACCCCCAAAAAGATCCCGCCCGGATACGGGCGGGGGAGTTAATGTTCTTGGCGCTAGTCTGCGCTACCTAGTGATGAGGTGCCAGAAGGAAGGGGAGAGCCTGAAGAAGGTGTCTCCCTTCCTTATTCGTAAGTTACTGTCTGCTTCAGTTCCTGGTGAAATTAAATCAGCAAAGAAACTTCGCGATGGCACACTGCTCATCGAAACGGCTACGAGGGCTCAAAGCGAGAAGCTATTACTTTTTGAAAAGCTTGGTGATATTCCAGTTAAAGTCGAAGTGCACCGCACCTTGAACACCTGTCGGGGAGTGATAAGTCACTACGACCTTTTGTACGTTGAGATCGACGAGATCAAGCAGGAGATGGCCTCTCAGGGGGTCACCGATGCTCGTCGACTCACTACGAAGCGCAACGGACAAAGGGTAAATACAACGTCTGTCGTACTCACGTTCACGCTTGACCATCTCCCCGACAAGGTGTTTGTCGGTTATGAATCGGTTCCAGTGCGTCCATTCATACCGGCGCCCATGCGATGTTTCCAGTGCCAGCGATTCGGCCACATGGCCACACGGTGCGAGGGCAAGGCCACCTGCCCCCGCTGCAGCCTGGAGAAGCATGAGGGTGCGGAATTCAAGCGTGACCCACTTTGCGTCAATTGCGAGGGTGCACATCCAGTGTACTCACGTGATTGTCCAAAGATGATCGAGGAGCGGAAAGTAATGGAGATCAAGACGGTTGAAAAAATCCCGTACTTCGAGGCTCGGAAAAAGTACAGAGCACAAGTTGCTCCTACTTTTTCCAAATCATTTGCCCATGTCGCATCCCCTCAAATTGCTAAGGTCACCATTTCTACACAGACAGAAGAAATTGCGAGCCAAAAAATGAATGCCTCTGCACAGAAAACGGCCACGCCGGCTAAGGCCACAAATCCGGCAAAAAATTCACAAACCACCGTTCCGGGTTCTCCCGGGAAGATCCCCACTAAAACCACCGCCGGGGCCACGCAAACAAAGCGTGGTAACTCACAATCCCCCGGTCCATCTGGTAAGGGAAAAATGCCTCCACAGGAAGCCATGGAGGAAGATTTCTGTATCTCGGATACGAAGTTGAAAGAATCAGAAAAAAGGGAAGGAAGCAGCGCCTTAAGCGCTGATCACTTCGTAGTCCTTACTTAGGACGCTCCGTTTTTCTTAAAATTTTTATTTATTTTTAAGTTTTTATTTATTTATATATTTATTTATATATTTTTAAATTTTATGACCTCTATATTACAGTGGAACTGTAATGGATTTTATAGGCATAAGGAGGACCTGGCCATTTTAATCCGAGATTTTAACCCTTCTTTTATATGTCTTCAGGAGACGCATTTTAAGACGAGCGACAGTCGAATTTTAAGGGGATACAAGGTCGAAAGGCTTGATGACCTTACTGGTCATAGAGCCCATGGCGGGGTGGCGATTGCTGTTCGGGAGGCCCTTTACACCTCTCGAGTACGGATTGACACCCCGTTTCAGGCTGTGGCCATTACCTTGTTTACTCCTCAAAATATAACGTTATGCAACGTTTACATGCCGGAGGGTGCACCGGTAACTCCTCATAACCTAGAGAGACTTGTCCAACAGTTGCCGAAGCCATTTATGTTATTAGGCGATTTTAACGCCCATGACCCCTTGTGGGGAAGCTCAAGAGGCCAAAGCACAAGGAGGGGACGGATTTTAGCCAGTTTCATCCTCGATTTTAACCTTTTATTACTTAACAACGGTGAGAAAACCCGTTTTAATGTTTTTAATGGAGAGTACTCCTGTATAGACTTAGCTATGGTAACGAGCAGTCTTTTTAACAAGTTTAATTTGTCCGTGCACACAGATCTCTGTGGGAGTGATCACTTCCCCATTTTAATAAATTCTGAACGAAGTTTTAACACTGATTTTATCCGACCGGGCAATTGGATTGTCCGTAAAGCTGATTGGCAGACTTTTAGAGACGCTTTTAATTTTAAACACAATTGTAATTGTGATGCCACACACAATGTGGAAGTTTTAACTAGGTGCTTGATCGAAGGAGCGAATTGCAGCGTCCCACGGTCATCGGGTAACGTCCCACGACCAGCGGTTCCTTGGTGGAACAAGGAGTGCGCCGAGGCAATTCGTCTCCGAAAACGTGCTTTGCGTCTTTTTAAAAAGTACCCAACCGCAACGAACCTTTCGTCCTTCCGCCGACTGCGAGCGAAAGCTCGACGAGTCGTGAAGGAGGCAAAAAGGGTCTCCTGGAGGGAATTCGTCAATAGCATTAACCACAGAACACCACTTGCACAGGCGTGGAATAAGGTGAGATGCATCTCGGGCTCCCGTAGGGAGTACGGCGTCTCTTGCTTGAGAATTAATGGCCACATCGTGAGCTCCCCTCGCGACATAGCCGAGGCTTTTGGCGAGTCACTAGCCAGTATAAGCAGTGACAGGAGTTACTCGGAAGCGTTCTTGGCCATCAAGGAACGCTTCCAGAGAGCTCCTCTGTGCTTTGCTGAGACGTCCGTAATCGCGGAGTATAACGACCCGTTCTCGCTGTGGGAACTTCGGTCAGCCATCGCGGATTCCAAGGACACCTCTCCGGGACTGGACGGAATCCACAACGCCTTCCTCCGAAATCTATCGGGGGAAGCGTTGATGGAGATCCTGAGCACCCTTAACCAGTTATGGTTCGAGGGTAGTTTCCCATCTTCCTGGAGGGAATCTGCGGTAGTTCCGGTCCCTAAGCAGGGAAAGGACAGAACGGACCCGAGTAACTACAGGCCAATCTCCCTTACTAGCTGTCTGTGCAAGGTAATGGAAAGGATGGTAAACCGTCGGCTCGTTTGGTGGTTAGAGCGGCGGAACCTTCTGTCGAATATCCAGTGTGGTTTCCGGCGAGGTCGATCAACCATTGATCACCTCGTTCGGAGCGAAAATTTCATCCAGGAGGCCTTTCTTCTGCGCCAGCACGTCATCGCGGTCTTCTTTGACCTGGAGAAGGCGTATGACAGGGTCTGGCGTCAGAAGATTTTAAACACGTTGCATGGTGGGGTTTTAGGGGAAATCTTCCCTTTTTTATTAAAAATTTTTTATCTGACCGAGTTTTTAGAATCAGAGTAGGCAAGCACCTTTCCGATCCCTATACGCAGGAAAATGGAGTGCCTCAAGGATCAGTCCTTAGTGTGACATTGTTCGCTATTGCGATCAATGACGCTATCGACTGCATCACGGGACCTGTCATGGGATCATTGTTCGTGGATGACCTGGCTATTCTCTGCCGGTCATCCAAACTAGTAACCGCGTTCAGACAAATACAACTCTGTCTTAATAAACTGGATGGCTGGTCCCAAAAGAACGGCTTCCGCTTCTCAGTGGAAAAGACAAAATGTGTGCATTTTCATCGTCACAGGGGCAACCATATACCACCAGAGTTACGCCTCGGCGGTAGGGTTTTACCATACGCTAAATCGGTTCGCTTTCTCGGGATGGTGTTCGATTCCAAGCTTAATTGGAAGGAACACATCCGGACTCTAAAAGAAAAATGTTTTAACGTTTTAAATATTTTACGGGTTTTATCGCACACTACATGGGGCGCTGACAGGACCACCATGCTTTCATTTTACAGGGCAATGGTGCGTTCCAAGTTGGACTATGGATGTTTCGTCTACTCCTCGGGTCGCAAAAGTTACCTGAAACCGCTGGCAACGGTTCACAACGCGGGGCTACGTTTGGCGACCGGAGCGTTCAGGACGTCTCCCGTTTTGAGCGTATACTCGGATGCCGGAGAGCCCCCGCTGGATACCCGGAGGAACATCTTAATGGCTAACTACGTCGCAAAAATTTTATCTATGAGGACTCACCCGTGTTTTAACGTAATTTTTAATCCCAGGTTTTTAAACATTTTTAACATGCGGACAAGGGCCACCAGACCCCTGAGCGTCCGTTTTAACAATTTTTTGGAAGGAACAGATGTGATACTTCCAGAAGTGTACGGCCATGGATATTCCAGCCACCCACCATGGCGAGTACCCTATCCCAAGTGTATTTTTACCCTACTAACTGGCCAGAAAGGTTCCACGACGCCCATGGAGTACCAACAACTTTTTAGGGAAGAGCTGTGCCGCCACTCCGATTTCACTCCCGTGTTTACGGATGGCTCGAAGTCCGAGTCGGCATGCGCATGCGCGGTGTTCTCGTCCCACCATGGAGTCATCGGGGTGAAGCTAAGCCCGCTGTGCAGTATCTACACGGCGGAGCTTTTCGCCATAAAGATGGCTCTTGGTGGTATTAGGGGCAATTGCGGCGCATACATGGTCTGCAGTGACTCTATGAGTGCGCTGCAGGCCATTTCCGGTTATTCCCCGATGCACCCACTTGTCCAGGAGATTCAGAATTATCTTTTATCCCTTTCTAACAAAGGAATCACTATCCGTTTTCTGTGGGTACCTGGACACGTGGGAATAGCCGGTAACGAGATGGCTGACTCGGCAGCGAAAAAGGCTCTTCAAGACGAACAAATTTCGTCAGTATTGGTACCGCATGAAGACCTAAAGGCTACGTTGAGAAACGTAGCCCTCGGACAGTGGAAGGAAACCTGGCATTCCCTGACGGAGAATAAGTTGCGCACCATAAAGCCGGTGGTATCAGTGTGGCCCACATCAGTCGGGAGGACTCGCAGGGAAGAGGTCGCAATCACACGGCTGAGGATAGGGCACTGTGCCCTCACTCACTCTTACCTCTTCACCGAAGAGAAGATCCCGCCATACTGTGAGGATTGCGACTCTCCCATTACTGTGAGACACCTTCTGACGGTGTGTGATAAGTACCGTGCTCTGCGCATCCGGCTGAACATCAGGGGAGACCTAGGACACGTCCTAGGAGACGATCCTGATTGTGTCTGTCGGATAATGTTATTTTTAAAAGAGTCTGGGCTTTTTAACTGTTTGTGACGAACCATTATTGGTGTTTTATCTTACGCCCATTTTAATGTGTTGTGTTGCTTTTATTTGTCTATTTAATTATTTATTTTACATAATTTGACATGGTGATGTTAGATTGACGTGGTGCGAATGACCTTAGCTGTCGAAGCACCCAAATCACCCAAATACTACTACTACGATCTTCCGGGATAGAGGGGGGTTCGGACGTAAAATTGGCTTAAGGGTCTTGGTTTTTATTTACGCGATACAGGGTCCATTATGAATGTAATGCACATTCTCTGGGAAAAATTGATTTATTGATCGTACTTGTACAAATGCTTAAAATTCTTCAAAATACTCTCCCCCTGTATCAATACACTTGCGGAGACATGTTTGCCACGCCTGGAAGGCACCCTGAAACTCCTCGACGGGAATGTCTCTCAGGAACGTTGTAACATGCTTTTGGATGTTTTCCATGGTCTCCCAATGCTTTCCTTTCAGCTCTCTCTCTTCAGTCGGGGAAACAAAAAGAAGTCGCACGGAGCCAAGTCGGGACTTTAAGGGGGCTGGGGGACCTACTGGGGGTGTTGTTCCGGGCCAGGAAGTTGGTAACGATGAAGGACGTGTGGTTGGGGGCATTGTCATGGTGGGGCTAGACTGTGCCTTTGATGTCAGCCCTCACGCGCGCGACCTGGCGCATTTACAGATCCTCGGTCACTATCCCATGTGCTACAAATGTGGACATGTGTAGGGTGTCAGCAGTTTGCCGGATGCTCAATCGACTGTCGGAACGCAAAACTTCGCGCATTTGATTCACGTTTTCGTCGGTTCTGGCCGTTGTTGGGTGTCCAGAACGGGGTTCGTCGGCGACCTCCTCCCAGCCCTCCTTGAATGCCTTGTGCCACCTCCCGGAATTGTGACCTTGAAATGCAGTCATCCCTGAAGGTCTCTTGTAGCATCTAGAATGTTTTGGTTGCATTCTTTCCAAGCTGCACGCAAAATTTGATGGCGTATCGCTGTTCAACCGAACGCTCCATCAAAGCCGTATTACAAAGTCGAAAAAAAAACTTCACACGGAGGCACGTCTTTCCGCTCAGACTGCTCGGAGCAAAGTGGCAACCGGCTGTGTTGGAAGGGCAGACCCCCTACCACATTTCCCGACCGGTTTTGCCACGCTGCCATGGATAGTCGCATCACAATAAAATCATGCGCATTACTTTCATACTGGACCCTGTATGTCCATTGTTACCTCCAGAAAACGGACCGTCTCCGCCTTTGGAATCACGGTCGTGCCGAAAAGAATTTGGGGGCCTTCACCGATATTTGTACGTCGAGATAAGACGAAAGCAATTTTGGGAGTTGGTTGAGCTAGTATTGCAGGGTGTAGGCAGTGCGAGTCAGGCTTGAAACCTGTGAAATTAAGTAGTAGTCGACGGCATGGAGGAATGTGAGTTTGGGGAGAGGTGGGCATGTCATTAACAAAAAGATTAAAAAGGAGTGGGGAGAGGATGGCTCCTTGTGGGACGCCAGAGATGTGTCGAATGGTGTAGTGTTGTCGAGTAGTTAAAGAAAGGTCTGGGGTCAGTGGTAGAAATTATCAATCCTTAAGTGTTTTTTCAACAGTGAATATGTTATTAAATTTGTAACTAATTTGCATAATTTTGAGATATTATTGGACATTCAACTATTTACAATATTTTACTTTCTTCATTTGCTGAGCTGCTGTGCTCTACTTTTTTTATGTGTTCATTTGTGTTTATATTTGTTCATTTTGTGCTAATTAAAAGGGCCGGCATTGAATTCTGACATTCCAATGGACAAGGACTAATGCCTTTTAGTATCAGCATATTACCCTGAGATCCGCCGCAGATGCGTGTAGCAGGAGATGTTAGGACACCAGCCATGGAATGGGGGAAGAATAGTGAAAAGGAGGGAGGAGAGGACAGATGTGAATTGTACGTTAACGATGTGTCTCAAGTTAGCGTCTCGCTGTTTGTTCGATAGCAGATGAAGCAAATAAATTAACTTAAATGAACAAAGTGGACTGTATTATTGCTGTTACAATCTTAGGATTCTTCACTGGCAAGTCCCATTCAGCGCGCATGCTCCTAATACAATCGTCCTAAGCGATCGTTCGGGGCAGATTTACTGACACACACACGGGTGCCACCACGGAGTCCACCCAGCCGGCCCCAGAGTGCAGACCAGTCCAACACACTGTCCCGACAGTCCCTGCCCTACTGTGTCTGAACATGCCGCCCGCCAAAAAGAGGATAAAGATACCCTTTGTTAAAATAAACATAGCATAGTAAAACATGATACAATACTTCTCTCCTGAAGGAAGAGGGCAAATTTTACTCAAAGGTCTCTTAAAGGTTCTTTGAGTTATTCGAACAGTGTCCACACGCACTAAACCGTCCGCACCAGGGTGAACCTCCTCAATGACATCTAACTTCCAAGCCATCGGGGATGTGTTGTCTTCCTTCAGCACCACCATTGTATCGGGTTGAATGTTGTTAGTGGGAGTGGACCACTTGGCTCTCTGCTGCAGATGCGTCAGGTAGTCGGTGGACCACCGCTTCCAAAACTGCTAAAGCTGGCGATGTAGATGCTGCCATCTGGAAAGTAAATTGAGTATCACATTTTGCAGATCTGGTTCAGGATATGATGTAATAGGTTTGACAATAATGAAATGACCTGGGGTCAGGGTTGATGGGTCATTAGGATCATTAGAAAGTCAACTAAGCGTCTGGAGTTAAAGCAGCCTTCAATCTCGGTTACCAGTGTTGTAAACTCTTCGAAGGTCAAACTTGACATACACATGACTCTCCTTAAATGAAATTTAAACGATTTCACTCCTTCCTCCCAACCTCCCCCAAAGTGCGGTACTCTCGATGGAATGAAATGCCACTGTATTCTTTCACTGTTGGTAAAATTAGTCACCGCTTCGTCTTGTGTGCCGCTGTAAATGTTGCATGTACCTCACTTAGCTCTTTGTTGGCCCCAACGAAAGTTGTTCCATTATCACTATAGATGTGCTGACATCTCCCACGTCGAGAAATAAACCTTTTTAATGCGACCAATAATGCCTGGCTAGTCATGTTACTGACCACCTCCAAGTGTATAGCACGGGTGGCTAAACATATAAACACAGAAACATAACATTTTGTTTTTAATTGACTTCGTGGGGAACCCGATATTACATAAAATGGGCCTGCATAATCAATCCCGGTGTTCAGAAACGGTCTGGTCTGATTAACTCTACACCTGGGCAGTTGTCCCATCAACTGTGCTGCTGTTTCTGCCTTTAATTTGTGACAAGTCAGACAGCGATGAATGACCATTTTAATCACTGTCCTTCAATTTGGTATCCAATGCTGTTGCCGGAGGGATGCATGTAATAGTTGACACCCGGCGTGTAACAAGCGTTTGTGTTCGTCCTCGATGATGAGTTTGGCGAGATGATGCCGTCGAGGCAATATAGCCTGGTGCTTTTGCTCAAATGTAAGTTCAGAATTTTGCAGTCGTCCTTCCACTCGAAGAATCTTATTTTTACACAAAAATGGTTTTAATGACCTTAACCTGCCTTTGTTGCTAACCAAGCAGCCCTTTTCTAATCCTGTATCTCATCCCCGTATTCACAGGCCTGAGCAATCCTAATACAACCTTGTAATGAGCGTTGAAGCTCTTCTATGGTGAGCTGTCCGCCTTCTCTCTCTGGAAGCTTAGCTCTTGCATTCTTCGAAAATCGTAGGCAGTATGCCACTATACGTTACAATTCCCTCACGTTTGAAAATTTCTCCATGAAATCTGATGACTGAAATTTTAGGCTTAGGAGAGCTATCTTCTCTTTCCTTTGTTCTGATATACCTTCCAATGTCACTGCCCTACTAAGATTCGGCCATGTTGATGGCGTTTCTGGAAGTCATGACGGTCTGTTCCACCACAACTTGCTGTGGACCAGAATGTCTGCATTTACACCTCTAGAAATAAGATCTGCAGGATTGTCTCCTGAAAAAACGTTCCTCCATTCAGCAGATGATGTGGTTTCCTGTATTTATGCAACTATTGGTGACGAAAGTTTTCCACTTGGTTGGCAATGCCATTATCCATACCAATCCCACAGTAGAATCTGTCCATAAAAACGTCTTGAAGGTTTTGGTGTTGATTGCAGTGCTGACCTTCTTCAGCAATCGTGCTAACAGCAGAGCCCTTCATAACTCTTGGCGTGGAAGTGAAACCCTTTTCACTGGCGATACTCTTGATTTGGAACACATTTTCTTAACTGTTGTGCTCCCTTCTTCATTTGTATATCGAAGATAGATACCTACATGCGCCGTAGGCCCTTATCGACGCATCTGAGAAGTCATGGATCTGAATGTCACTGAGGATACCTTTCTCCACTACTAGTCTCTCTATGAGGATTTCCTTGATCCTCGGAAGCTGACCGTACCAATGTGCCACTGGGATCGTAATTCTGCTGGAATCTCGTCGTCCCAGTTGAGTTTTGCGAGCCAAAGTTGCTGAAGAAGAAAGATTGAAGAATATAACTACCGGACTAATGACCCCTAATAATAATAATGCATTTATTTGTCCAGAGATTTGTGGTATAGACATATACAAATATAGGACACGTCAAAACAAGAAAATCACACTTTCAAAAACTCATTTACAGAATAAAACATTTCAGTTTTCAGAAAAGTTAATAACTTTTTTTTGAACACATCTTTGCTTCATGTTTAATTTCCTGTGGTAAACTATTAAAAAGCCTTAATCCCATTGACTTGGGCCCAAGAGCAACATTTTGTGTTCTAACAAATGGTTGATGCAGATCTTTACAAGCTCTCGTGTAGTGAAAATGGCAATTGTCATTCGTCACTTATTCAGATATGTTATTACTAACATAAATAATTGCAATATAAATATATATGCATGGAATTGGTAAGATTGACAGTTTTTTAAAAAGAGGCTTACAGGGTGCATCACTAGGAGTGTTGCTCATAAGCCGAACAGCCCTTTTTTGTATTTTGAAAATATAATCAGCATGTGCAGAGGAACCCCAAAACAAATACTAAATATAACAATAGAATAAAATTTACTGTAATAAATAGATAATAGTACCTTGACATTTACAGAATTTCTTATATTTCAAATGAGAAAGCATATGGAGCTTAGCTTACCACGTGTTTTGCAAATGTGCTCTTCACAAGATATAGATTTATTGAGAACAACTCCAAGGAAATTAGTGCTAGACTTTTGAGGGACAAATTTACCATCTATGGCAACTGATATATCAGAAGGCAATTTGTTTTTGTTACAGAAATAAATGAAACTAGACTTATCAATATTATGTTTAAGAAAATTGTGTTGGCACCAGTCACTCAGAGTCTGGGCAACACTTACAGCTCTGTGAGTCAAATTATTCACTGAGGACGCTGATATTATAACATTTGTATCATCAGCATAGAGTATTGGGTCAGCTCCAGGTACAGAATTTAATATTTCAGGTAAACCATTGATATAAATAAAAAATAACAGAGGGCCCAGAACAGAGCCCTGTGGTACACCTAGCGTTACTTCTTTACCAGGGGATGTATATGTTGTACCATTTTTACGTAGTACAACATGTTGATGCCGTGCACTTAGATAGGATTCAATCCATTTATAGGGGATGCCTACACCATATCGTCTAAGTTTCCACAAGAGAAGCTGGTGATTTACCAAGTCAAAGGCTTTAGAAAAGTCAAAATATAAACCCATGGTTTCAATTCTATTATCCAAATTTGAGAGAATTTTATCTACCATATGGTAGGTAGCCGTTGTGGTAGATCTGGATTTCCTAAACCCGTGTTGAAATCTAGATAGTAAATTGTAGGATTCAAGGTACATTGACAGCCGGTTATAAAAGACCTTTTCAAAGATTTTCCCTGGCTGATTCAGCAGAGAGATAGGTCGATAAGAATTCATATCATGTTTGTTAACTTTCCCTTTGTAAAGGGGTACAATTTTAACAGTCTTAAGGGGGTCTGGGAAAACTCCAAGTCTTAAAGAGTTATTAATTAGGAATAATAAATGATCTTTAATTACATGTAAAGAATTTTTTATGACAATGCCAGGGATGCTATCTAATCCTGAGCTAATTTCAATGAGAGATTCATTAGTGATGTTGGCCAGCTCTATGTCAGTACAGGGATACAAATATAATGAGTGGCATGAGTTAGGAATTTGATAATAATTGTCCGAGGGGATTGAGTTTACAGGTACTTGCTGTGAGAGGAAAAATTCATTAAAATCAGATGCCATCTTTAAGTAGTCAGATTTGGCATTACCATTTGAATCATGTATTTGGATATCATGTAGAGGGTTTATGCAAGGCTTGGATTCCTTAATGATTTTCCATATTTCTTTGGATTTATTGTCAGCATTTAAAATTCTATTATTGTTAAATGATTTTTTTGCAGACCTTAAAGTGTTACGATATATTTTCTTTAACGTTAGGTATTCCAATCTATCAGAAGGTTCATGTTTGCTTTTATACAACAGAGCTGCATCTTTCATATTCCTTGATAGCCTCCGAATTTCATCAGTAACCCGTGGGTTTTCACAGCTTACAGATAGTGACAGGTTTTTAGTATTTTTTTAGAACTAGAGGAAAACAGATATCGAAATAATATTGATAAGTAGAATAAAAATAATCAAAGCTGTGATAAAAGATTCAAAACTATATAGGACAGACCAGTCATGACAATACAACATGTCGCAGAAGACTGCGAGATTTTGATTGGTGAAATACCTTTTATAGTGTTTATTACAGTTATGAGTACAGGAAACTGAAATTGTGGAAAGAAGAGGATAATGATCAGATATATGTGCAGTGACAACTTTGGTTTCAACATTAACCAGATCAATATTAGTCAGGATATTGTCCAAGACAGTTTGAGAGTGTTTACTCACTCTGGTTGGCTCACTATTGGAGGCATAAATGCCAAAAGAGGTTATTAGATCTAAAAAATCACGTTTCGCTTTGGAATCTTCAAGGAAGTTGATGTTAAAATCACCTGTTATGATTAAATGTGGTGATTTAATGGATTTATAAATGAGTTCCAACAGCTTTAAGAACCTTTGAAGGAATACATTGAAATCACTCGAGGGAGAACGGTAAATAGACAATACATAGAAGATATCATTATCTACACTGAAGCTGGCAACAACAGATTCAAAGGTTAGCTCTTCATTGAGATATTTGTACGTAAAATTAATTGGGACGAGATTAATACACTTGGAGAGTAGAACCAAAACCCCACCATTTTTGTAAGTCATTCGACAGAATGCATCTGCAATATAATAACCACCGAGTTGAAAAGAATAGAGTTCACTTAAATTTAACCAATGCTCGTTAACACATATAATATGAGGTTTATAATCACTCGCTAGAACCTCAAAGTCAAGTAGTTTGTTGCGTATGCACTGTATATTTATGTGCAAAACGTTTAGGTCACGAACTATCATTCCGGCGCTGGCAGGCGAGGCTTCCGAAAAGAATAATTACCAATATGTACATTATTTGGCCAGAAAGTCGGCTTAATAAGAGTTTCACGAAGATCGCTACCTACGGAGATCCGAAAGGAAGCATAGTTGCCACGAGTTACTTTGAGCTGTTCAATCTCCATATCCGTTGACTTATCAATTTCTGGAATTTCAGATTTCACATAATCTTTTCAGGTTTTTCAGGTTTTTTTAAATAAAGGTTTCTACAGACACTTTTGGGCTGAAGTTCCACACATGTAGATGAAAACGGCGTGGAATCCCCGAGAGTAAACTTACTTTGTCAGAGGTTCCAATTATTGGGGGATTACGTCGTCTACGTTTGTGACTCACATCAACGAATTCATCCTCGCCTGGTGCAAATTCAATCTTATCACTCTTGCCTGGATTCACACTGGAGATATCACATGCAGATACATTGCTAGATGAGGGCTTGGAGCACGGTTTCTTAACTATTGGCACTTGTTGTACTTTCGATGAAGTTGAAAGGCGTGTTCTTGGCCTCTCAAAAACAACGGCTGACGTGGGCTTCGATGCAGGCTGGAGTTCACACGACTGAGTAATCGAATCATTCCGCTTATTTTCTTTAACAGAATCGGCAAATGAAACTGTATTCCGCTGACTAAGGGGAATGAATTCCCGAGACTCTTTTAAGTTTAATATTTCCTGTTTAAGTAGCTCGATATCTGCCGCTATATTAAGTATTGAGCACTTCGCGGCTACGCAGGAAAAACATCTCCAGAAAATGTCTCTACACTCCAATAAGGCTTTTATAGTCAAATCATTAAGATTTGTACATTTATGATGAAAAACACGCGAACACAGAAACAACAAATAGGTTTATCAGTGGATATAACAGAATTATTGCAAGAGCTGCACAAACGAACGCTAGCTACGGCCGCCATATTGACCCGGATCAATGGATTGAAAATCGAAGCGATAGCAGCTAGTGTCACTCTCTTAGTAGGGTTGCTCAACCATTGTGAATTAAAACATGTGTCGAGGCCACAGACTAGCTGCAGATGGTCTGTTGCTGGATGCCAAAGTAGGCCTAATGCCTTCACCTTGTCGTTCCTATCCAACTGAAGTGGAAGCTGTACTTCCCTAAGATCTGGAGGAATGACACTGAGTAAGGCTGGATGGTTTGAGCACCATTGGCGTAGGAGAAATCCGCCTTTATTTAACAACTGTATGAGCTGTGTTTGAATATCGAGAGCTTCTTTCAGAGTCGAAGTACCGGATATGCAGTCATCGACGTAAAAGTCCCGTAACAATACTTCTACCCCTTTGGGAAGTATATCCCTTTCACCTTGCGCAAATTGGTGTAAGCACCTAGTGGCTAGAAATGGCTCTGGAGAGGTGCCATAGGTCACTGTCTGTAACTCAAATGCTTGAATTGCGTCTTCTTGTGAGTTCCTCCTTAAGATTCTTTGAAATCTTCAGTCGCTATCCTCAACTCGTATCTGACGATACATTTTTTCGATGTCAGCCGTGAAGCAGACCTGGGGAGTACGAAACCGAAGTATGATTGATTGAATGATATTCTTATGGTTGGACCAACGATACAACAAGATCTCCAAAGACCTGAATCGGCGTGTACTGGCGCCTCTTCCTTAAAGACAAGCGCTGAACAAGTGATTCCTTCACAAAATCCGGCCACATCACAAAATCACAGAGTCCGGCTGTGGTAATCTAGGAAAAAAATCTTTTTAGCTGTGAGCGAGAAATTAAATTTTTATTGTCAGATATTTAATAGCAAACGTATATATTTCCATTTACTGTGAGCATTACTGCTGCATTGAGAGAAATTTAACTATGGTGGTTAATTAAGGCATTATGCGACAATAGTAAAATAATATTACAGTATATTCTGTAAATGTTTGCACTTATTGCAGTTCAAATGTTTTGCAGAAACTGACTCTATAATGGTACTTGGATGATCAGTAATGAAAACCAACTTGCCTGTAGTGCAAAAAAATATTGTGTAGAACTGCACATGCTATTAAAATTTTGGTTGCCTGCTGGGGTTGATAATGGAGAACCCTATCCCTCAGGAGGCTTCTCCAACGTGCTTTCATAACCCCAAATGCACACTCAATGACATTTCTTGCCCGGCAATGGGCATGTGTGTAGTCGTACTCAGGTGTTCCAGGAAGTGCATTTGACATTGGGGTTAATAGCCACGGCTCCAGAGCATAACCTGAATCACCTAAATATAAGAATAAGTTGTAAGAAATGGAAATTTGAGGTCAACCTGTTTGACATCCATCTATTAAATTACCAAGAAATTAGTACTGCCCAAGCCTATTTTCATGCAATTGTTTGAGCTGTGTTCTTGCCCAAGACCTTTTCCAAATAAATTGATCATGTACTGTTCCCGGATGCTGTCACTATGTATATCATATGTAGTAAGATATACAGTTCAACACAGTGAAAGGCATTTCATCATGTGTACAAGAAAGACCCTTCTGACTGATGCAATCTTTAGACATTGATAAGCAAGTGGCAGTCTTGTGATGGTTATTTTAAAAAAATATCTCACCATTTGGACATTTAAAGATTGTGATTCTTATACCCTTGTGATTCTTATACCCTTCCTCTCCTTCCAATGGAGTAACAATTGCTACATGGGTGCAATCAATTGCCCCCAACACGCCTGGAAACCCAGCCAATGGGTGAAATCTAAAAACAAATTGGAAACGTACGTTTAGGTACAGTTTTTAATAATTAGAGGCTTAAGTGTACGTAACTATAAACTTAAGTTACAATTATTACCTATCTTGGATATAATTCCTTTCCTCATTAGTCGGCGGTAATTTTAACCATTCGTTTTATAGCCGGTCGCAAATGGCCCTCGTCACGTTTTTAACGCATAGGCTAACTGAGGGTTGGCTTACAGCCAAGAAAAAGTCTTGTCCTACGCCTCTTTGGTACCCTCCCTCAGCCATGAAACGCATAGTGACAAGAACCTTTGAATATCGGTACATTTAAAAATTTCAATGCGGATAACACATATGCTACAAGTTGTCGAAAAGTGTAAATAAGTAAGAAATCCGTAAACAATGGAGCATAAGAAGCAAAAACAATATGCTCACTTCACAAGAGCATCCGTTTGAAAAGTAATATTTAACGTGTCATCTGTAATCGGACGCTTAGTCCATCCACTTTCTTCCGTTTTAGAGAATTTTCCAAAGAATTGCTAACGTACGCCATAAGCTCCTTTGACGCTCGGAAATAATTCACGAAAATTCGGTCGTCGTACTCAAATGGATTGTGAGCATCTCAAATTCGCCGTCTCTCAAGAGTAAATCTTCGTCTCTCTTCGATGTGCATTACCAATGCCAGTTGAATTCGCCTATGCTATGTTCATTTTTTACAGTCGAAATTTGAATTAACAGCGATACTCCTTTTAAAATGCAGCTTAACGCCTTGAGGTGGGCAAGTTTATTTCGTATGGCACGTCTTATGTCGGCCTCCGAGCCAGGTCATAATATTACGGCCTTCGGACCATACCTACCGCCCCACTTATGGCCCTTAGCTCAGATTGGAATCGTTTGAGACCGTATGTATGGCCAGAGGCCGTAGTTGTGGTCGATTTTCGATTTCAATATTGTTATCATGAATACATTTGTGGGAATGGATTTTTATATTTACCTCTTTCCTCATTTTGCTCAGTGAGGGTATATGCATAATCGACGTTTTACCTTTATAATTAAATTATTATCATGCGCCCAAATGTTAAACATATTTAAGTCTATTTGCATCCTTTTATGGCATGTTTCAAAATTTTTATGGACACTTACTAACACAATGTCATCAGCATACATGATAATTTTAGTATGCCTAATAACTAAACATATATCATTTATATATATCAAAAAGTGGAGAGGTCCCAGAATGTACCCCTGAGGAACCCCATATTTTATAATCTCAGTGTCACTATTAGTATTATTTATTTTAACTATCATCCTTCTATTGGTTAGATAACTCTCAAACCATAATAAATTATGGCCCCTTACACCAATTCTCTCTAATTGACATAAGAGGATATTTATATCTAAAGTGTCAAAAGCTTTCCGAAAATCGATGAAAAGGGCTATTACAGAAAAACTTTTATCTAGATTTGCATTTACAAGGCTTGCGAAATGTTCAAGGGCACCTTTAGTTCCCTTAGATTGAAGAAACTCATACTGATGCCCAGACAGTATATTTTTAGCATTCAAGAACCGTAAGAGATGATTCTAAACATATTTTCTCTAAAATTTTGTCAACTGAACTTAATATAGAAATTGGCCTATAATTATTGAGGACAGTTTTATTTCCACCTTTGAAAACAGGTTTAATAGTAGCAAGTTTCAAGTCTTCAGGGAAAAACCCTTTTCTAAGACTGTTGTTAATAAAATTAGTCAAGATTTTTACATTGAAATTTGGATTTTTCAGGTCCTTCATTCTAATATACTTTAGTAATACTAAAAAACATACAGTTAAATAAGAACAATCTTTAACAAAATAAAACATCTTCAGTAAAATAAAAAATAACTTTTGTCGCATACATAAAAATTGCGAAAATAAAATCTTTGGTTAAATGAATAAATATAAAATGTAAATAAAAAAGTCTTCAGTATAAACCAAATCCTCTGGAACATGAATGGAAAAAATAACTTCTTCAGTCTTCAAAAATTATCTTGTACTTATTTACTAAATAAATATCCACTGTTATTAACTGTGAAAAAAATGAAATACACGTGAGATGATAAAAAAGTTTTATTATTAATGTGGATTTAATTCAATTCACCTCAAGGTTGACCACTCGCTGAGCCTGTCAAATTCTCCAGTGCAGCAGCTATTCGGGAATTAGATGCAACCAACTCCCTCATTCTGCCAATATGTATGGTGTCTCCTGCACCAGGAGTGATTGTTCGCTTCGGAGACCAATTATGGCTTCTTTGATGTCCTGAAAATATGCCAGTGAGCAACAAAAGTCATGGATCACAAGCAATGCGCAAGGTATAGAATTTGCCTAAAATCCACAGCTTCACCAGACAAATGATACCTTCAGCAGCTGAAGGTGCCTGTCTTCATAATTCTCCACCTTCTCTGATACTGCCTCAAGTTCCTTAAGGAGAGAGGATCGGTTGAGTTCGTTCTCATTCTTCTACAATATAATTAAAATCTTCAACGAAATAAATACAATGTTTAGGAAGATAAATACTTCAGTAATACCAAAAAACATACAGTTAAATAAAAACAATCTTTAACAAAACAAAACATCTTCAGTAAAATAAAAAATAACTTTTGTCACACACATAAAAAGTGCAAAAATAAAATCTTTGGTTACATGAATAAATACACAATGTAAATAAAAAAGTCTTCAGTATAAATCAAATCCTCTGGGACATGAATGAAAAAAATAACTTCTTCAGTCTTCAAAAATTATCTTGTACTTATTTACTAAATAAATATCCACTGTTATTAACTGTGAAAAAATGAAATACTCATGAGATGATAAAAAAGTTTTATTATTAATGTGGATTTAATTCAATTCACCTCAAGGTTGACCACTCGCTGAGCCTGTCAAATTCTCCAGTGCAGCAGCTATTCGGGAATTAGATGCAACCAACTCCCTCATGCTGCCAATATGTATGGTGTCTCCTGCACCAGGAGTGATTGTTCGCTTCGGAGACCAATTATGGCTTCTTTGATATCCTGAACCATATTGATAGCCATTGAGCAACAAAAGTCATGGATCACAAACAATGCGCAAGGTATAAAATTTACCTAAAATTCACAGTTTCACCTGACAAATTATACCTTCAGCAGCTGAAGGTGTCTGTCTTTATAATTCTTCACCTTCTCTGATACTGCCTCAAGTTCCTTTAGGAGAGAGGACCGGTTGGGTTGGCAGCTTCCTTCTATTTGCAAATTGTGAGAATATAAACTGGATTTCTGTATATAGTTTCACAACTTTAAGACTTTCAAGGAGGAGTTAAAGCTTTTCATTATGAAGCAGATAAAATGGCTCAACATATGCACCTTGACTTCAATCATTGGAGACAATGACAGGAAAAATATCAGAATTTCTTCAAGACTGAAATTTCATGATCAATTCTACCAATGTCAAATTTGAGTTACCTTTGGATGTAATAACAGATGACACCACATTAAATACATGACTTTAATTATGTACCAAGCTCAAAAACCAATATTACATATATTTTACGTTCTAGAAAGGTAAAAGCTGGGAATATAATTTATTTAGTGGATGCTTCCTTCACCTTCCTTTCCTCAGTATTATTTGTTGAGAACCAATTGTGAAAATATATATTTGTTGTAAAAACTTACTTTGAGGTGGAGTAACTTTTTCACCCACTGTCCCTGCTAGGTCAGAGACACATTGTTAATGAGAAAGGAGTACACCACTTCATTTTCTAATGTAAACAAAATAACTCAAGAAATTTAATGGTACTTACAATTAATTAAACTCACCATTGCTGGTTGAACATGGGTCAACATTCATGCCATCTTCAGTGCACAAGGAAATCTCTCCAGCAATAACCTACAAATATTAAGAAGATTTAGCAGAGGGCATCTTCATTTATCATACATAACTATAAGCTGATAAACTTACCAAGAGCTTCTACATATGAGTATGAAATGAATAAAACAAAAATGTTTCTCACCTCCATTATTGGCTCCTCTAACTCTATATTTAAGGAGCATTCTGCATCATCCTATGGTAATTAATAGTAGAATGAGCATACGACACAGTTTCAGGCAATACTTTGTGGAAGTCAATCATACTGGGAGTAAAGGATTGAACATGCTGGAAGATACAGCTGGAAGTGGAAACTGCAGTGTTCAATCCTTTACTCCCAGTAGAATGAGTGTTAACAGGCCGAACAGTATCTCTGCTTATAACCTATATAGGTATAACTGTCTAAAGTGCCACATCATATACTTGCAGAAACTTTGTCGAGATGCATGCCTCCGTCAAACAGAGGTATTGATGTTAGGGTTCCAATTATTCCTAGGACTTTCTGTCTCTATCTGACAGTTCACTTTCCGGCCCCACCTGTTATGTACACATTCAATATTAAATGAAAAGCATTGGCAATTTTCCTCTGTTACAGCTGTTTTAGAAAAGTAAATATCAAGCCAATATCCTTTACTATTTATTTCTATTACACACCGTAACATTCCCGGTTCTTCCACGATCTGCGTTTATTCTCGCATTCCTCGCCCGTGCATTGCCCTTGAGATCCTTCCACACCTTGAAAGTTTTAACATATAATCGGTAATGTGGAATAACATATGCATTATCTACAAATATTTCTACTGGACGAAATGTCAGAGATAAGGCTAAAAATACTGTGATCACTACATATTAACCTTCTTCCACTGCACGACACTTTTGTTGGGCCCATGTCCGGCGAGAAGCTCAGCCAACTGCTGCCACTGCCTCGGCAGTTACCTTGCCCTGCGGCCCTTGAAATCGTCCGCTGGCGAAATCACGGTGATCTACCATGTAATTTATTTTTACACTCAACTGGCTATCTCGAACATGAGCTGCTCTTTTCCTTGTATCTCTGAAAAATATAATGACGTAACTTTTTTTACGTAGCTAGTGTAAATTTGATGCTCTCTCAACAGGGGTGCAAAGATTTACGTTACACAAAACAAAATGGATGGCAATACTGTATTCACGAATTAAAATACAAGAAAATATCGATAGGAATATTTAGCGACAGGTTACTTACTCTTGTCAGCTCCATTGCCTATGGTTAATAATTATGTTAAGACTGCCGGACAAGAACTTCCACTTGTATGCACAGGATTTTCCTCGCCGATATCCTAAAATCCGTCATAGGAGACGACCCTAATGTTTTAAGCAGAGTCATTTTATTTCTGAAAGAGACGGGACTATTTAATAAAATATAAGCCTCACAGTTTAAAAAAAAATCACTTCATATAATTTTTAAATAAGTGACATAAGTGCAAGCGACTAATCTTTATTACTTTTACCGCGAAGATTATGTAGTGGTGCAAAATGACCTAGCCGTCGACGCACCCTACTACTTAAAACCTACCTACCTACCATATGTATGAACTAGTCAATCTATAAGAAATCCAATGCCACTAAACTAATGCATTAATGTATTTACCCTGGGAAAAGGGAAGAAAATAGAGAATACTTTTATTTTCTAATAGGCTCCTAATTCAACCCCTGAACTTACCTTACTCATATCCAGTATGGAATACATAAGTGTAAACATTTGAAGTCATTCACATGCATGGCAAAGGGCATGATTTTCTTCACAGTATATAATGAGTGTGTTAGTGGGGGATACAAGGTGTGATGAGGGGTGCTGAATGTGGAGAAGACCTCTATTTGGTCATCTATAGTCTTAGGTGGCCACACTTCAGAAAAATGTATTTGTATATTGCTAATTAGTGGAGAGAAACCTGGCACTGTCAGAGGTCTACTATGTGGAGTACTGTTCTTTAAATGCTGACCACGTAGCCTCGAAGCAGGAATCTGTATTCAGCACACCTCTGTTAGCCTCCTTGGGTTAGAAAGCCAGCCATCTCGGCACTTCAATGCAAATGATGCATAACTCTGCCCCCATTACCCATTTGTTGACCATTTGAGAAAATGAGACATTTTTCTTCATTCACCCATTGATTACAAATGGTGCCACAGGATCACCACGAGCAGATGGGTATGGAGTTGGCTTGCAGAGGCTGAGGGCCGTCATAGTGACAAGCCTGTATTCGCTTGCAAACCCTGTGCAATCCCATGGCCATCACAACAACCTGAGCTCATAAACTTAAAATAATGGACTTTCATAAACATTTAGGGGGATGAGGATCATTGTGGTGTAATTCACTTCACTCTTGTTTCACATAAAATAAAATTCTCCTTTTGAAATGATAAATTGGTTGTGGACGCGTTTTAAGTAATTTAGGGACAGTAAATATTTACATGTGCCACAGAGTGGTGAAACGGCTCGTGCCGGTACATAAATATGTGGATGTGCTACTGAATGCTGGCATAAAAGCTGAATGTGTTACTCATAAGTCATAATGACTGTAGCACTATGTTTTACAAGACTGACTTAGACCGTTATGATTCTCATTCCTCGAATTGTAAATGTGCTATATATTCTCAAACCCATGTACAATGAATTTCCATACATACTTCTCCGATTTGTGATGTTAATTTTTTACAAAATATACATTGAGGTAGGAGGTGGGATGGTCTAGCAAAGACTCCTGAAAATAAAACAATATTTCATTGTTGAAAAGCAGCTTGAAGCGTATTTCATGTTGCCGAGAGGTTATTTCTGAATAGAGATGACAGCACTTGCCTAAGTAAAATAGCGAGTAATAATATCACCCAGGTTCCTCCTGGCCAACTGCTGGATATCGTTGCTAACAATTTCAGCAAGTGGCTCAATATCTGCATCCGGAATGTGGTTAAGCAGAGGTATTCTGAAACCAATGTATCATAGGTAATAACTCTTTCATTTGAAGGCATTCATTTAAAAAGTAGGCGCCGATTTGTTTAAACTCATTCAGTAAAAAGGGAATGCTATATGAGAATTACTCAAAAAACTAAATAAATAAGACATTTCAGGAATGTGTTCAACAGATTCTCTAACCTTTCGTAAATCATAATATTGTGCAAGATAGCACATGATATTATAATTTGACAGGCCTGCTCTGGCTGATAATGCAGCACCCTGTCCCGCAGCAGGCACCTCCAGCGTGCTTTCAGCAGACCGAGGTTCGCTCGATCACAGCTCGAGCACGGCAATGGGCTCTGGTGCACCTAAACTCTGGGGTCCCTTCAGCGGCTTGTGCCAATGGAGTCAGCAGCCACGGCTCAAGGGCGTACCCAGCATCTTCTAATTACAGCATAATGACGTGTATGGAATATCAAGATAAAAATATTCAGAGAAAATGACACAATAATGTGCTTAACCTTATTAAAATATCACAGATTAATGCTACTTATTTCTGACTTCTTACCAATGAGGTGAAATTTTCCCATTCCTTCTTCATGCAAGGATTGCATTACCCCCGGGCAGCACTGGTACGTGCATATAAATTGGTATTGGACTGTCTCGGGATAAGCGGTGATGTCCATAATCCGCATTTCATCATCGCTGATCTGCAACCGGAACGAGAAATGTGCTCACTCAATACTGATTATTCAATACTTTATTTACAACGTAGTTGATAGTCAATCCCCTTTACATAAATATGTAGTTGAAGTTTCACTGCAATTAATTCTACCTCCTTTCATTCCAATGACTCCTAACGTACCATTTGAATGTTGAGGGAATAAAAACCTTTGTGGTTCTTATACGATTCCTCATGCAGTAGGGGAGTAACAATCGCCACATGTGTACAGTCTATGGCTCCAATAACTTCGGTAAGCCAATCGTGGGTCGAAAGCTGATTGAAGTTTATACGTTTACACGCTAGGTCTCTAAAAGCCAAGTACATAAAAGAAAACTTTAACCTTGTTTTACCTTTGCTCCAAAAGGGCTCTTTCGTCGTTTCCATTTGGAAATTTAATCCATCGCCGTTGCATACCGTTCATTGCATACGTCTGGACATGGCGTGGCAAACAGATCGCATGCACCTTGAGGCAGACTTCTGGCTCACCTACAGGAAGAAATCCTGTCCAACACCCTGCTGGTAGCCTCTTTCAGCAAAAAATCGTAAAGCTACCAGAACCTTCATGCAACAGAAGTAATCGTACTCTAAGTCTCTGCTCTGCGAATTTTGAATATTCATAACCGTTGAACATATGTGTGTGGATGATGAATGAGAAGCGACATTTCTACATCATTACGTAGAATAATACTTACATGGGTCTGAACGCTCAGTCCTGAAGAACGCCTTCTTCTCAAAGCCGTTGACAGTTCATTGCATAGGTACAATGCCTTTGCTTACCCTGAAAAGTTGGTGAAAATCCTCTCCCCTCGCCTCTAATGGATTGCTTGTATCCCGCTAATGCATACGGTACAACCTTAGCTGTCGTGCCTCGTCCAAATCATCCTCAAAAGCGAGCAGCATTCTTCGGTAATTTACCGCAAATCGTGCCATTTCGAAGACTATTCAAAACCGCGCGGTGTTTCGAGGATTAGAGGCGCTGTAAGTGAACAAACACTGTCGTAATGCGTACTTTTCTCCTAAGGAGAAAACTTACGTCGGCCTTACAAGGAAGACGGATATGGACTGGTAAAGTGGTGACGTCAGCCGATTGCTAGTCAACTGCTTCATTTTCCAAACAACTTTCAGCGGCCTATCTAATAGCATTGAAAATCTGAACTTCGACAATTTATCAATTTGTTTTCGCTAATAGAGAGACATGTTAGTATTAAATTTAACTGAAATAGTATCATTAATCATGGCGTTAATGATTTCTGTTTTTATTAGGCATCAACAGGCGTGTTAAACTACGATATCTTGATTTCAAAACATACAATTTCCGCAGCACCTAGATGTAAGCCCTAATAGTTACAAATTGTTCCGTAAGCGTCTGTGTCGTATAATTCCTATCTACGGCTATAAATTAGTTCTAGTTAAACAAATGTTATTAGCTGCTCTACGGACCTTCGATAACTCTATTTTGTAGTATTTATTGAAATTAGTTATTTTTAAATTACTCGATGACGAGATATATTGAATTTTCTCATAAAATTACGATACTGAACTAGAGTTTCTGAGTAGAGTTAAATATGGTAAACTAGACGCTTTCCGCGCCATGAAACAGGATATTTAGTAACTTTGATGCGCGATGTTGGAGTAAGCAAAGAGTCAACTAGTTGTTATCAAATTATGTATAGAAGTATTATTTAGTAATTCCATCGATTAGTATTAAAATTAAAATAATCTGCAACAATTTTGTGAAGGACATGACTTATAAGTTGTGGCACACGACTATTTTACGATAATGATTTCCTCTATTAAAGCATATTGCATTCTCTTCGGGGTCAACCTTTATCTCCAACCGGAAAAATAAATAAAAAATATTGCAATCTGGCACGAAACACATCCATTATGTGAATTTCCATTAAAAGTATGCAAAGCGGGCAGGGTAAAAAATACCAGCCCGTATGTGTTTATAGCTTTGGTAAAAAATACGCTGCAAGATCGAGTTTATCGACGGAAAAATTCGATGAATCTCCGAGTTCCATAAGTAGAAAATTCAATTTTCTTACTCAGAATATACGTTAACTATAGAAATAATGCTAGGTCGGTATATTTTGGCATTATACAGAACAAAAGATAGAAAATACCATTTGGGACCATATGCAAGTACACACCATGTATTTAGAGGAAGTATTAGGTTTGGAAGATTATTCTTTAAGCCATTATAACTAAATTAAATCTGCATTTTGTATTTGTATGCCCACTTCTGAAACTATCGTAATTCGTAGGACCGCTGCCAACGACGTCGTCTGCTACGGTAATACGAATGCGTTTTATGAATCAACATTGGTCACGAGGTAAATAAAAAAAATTAGGAGAGTAGTTGACACCTCAAAGCAACTATCTACTGTGAAAAGAGTGATTAACACAATCATAGTAAACAGAAATAATCCATTCATTCTTTCCTTACGGGAGAAACTGTTGTAACGCAGATTTGTTTGGAAAGAAAGATGGCGATCACCATGGCAACCGGGGGATGTGACGTCACACTTTACCAGTCCATTGTCTCCCATCTGGGACTCCCGGAAGGGGCTTCGCCGGGTTACAGACTTGGGTCGGGCGACGCTTTCTCTCCGGGCGTTTCGTGTTTCTCCTTTCTCTCGGAGAAACTCGTTACAGACTACGGACAGGAGAAAAGGCTCTTCCAAGCGCCCCGCGAATCTGTTCTCTCCCGTTTTCGGGAGATATCCAAGTTACAGACTTGGGCCCCAGTTGCTGCAAAAGGTCAGTAACGCTAACGAGATTATCATAACGGCCTTTAACGTATCTTGCCGATCTTCGCTGCACGCGTTCTAACTCAGTTTTCAAGCCTATCTCATAAGGATCCCAAATACTGGCAGCATATTCCAAGTGGGGTCTAACGAGGGAGAAGTAGCTGATTACCCTAACTTTATCGTCGCACTTGCCAAGTACTCTTTTAACAAATCTCAATTTACGATTAGCTTGACCGGTAATTTCTCGAATATGTTTACGAACTTGTATGATCAGTGTTTAGGCAATATATTGCCTTTAAGCAGAAATTAATTATTGCCCCCAAATGATAATGGACTGTATTCTATTTTGATAGATTGAGAGAGAGAACGCCCCAGTATCGCTCCTACCTTAGCAGGCCACAGCAATAGTCCTCCTCTGTCCTTGTTTCGGCAGTGCCGTCCGCTGGCAACCAAATCACACTGTTCACTCCTCGATCCCGACTCCTACTGGGCTTTTCGATTGTTAGCGTGATTGTTCGTAGGCCACGACACCTGGCGGCGTCTCTCTCAAATATTACGAAACATACTCCCCCCCAAAATTTGAACATCAAATTTTGAACAATTAAGTAAAAATAATGACAAAAAAAGTATAAACACAATACCAATCTCATGGTTGGATCAATTGCATCATACATTAAATATTTGGTCTTTGTTTGGGTGAAGGAAAGAAAGGTTCTTTATTCACTCTGGAGGGGGCATTCACCAGAGACTCAATTGGGAAGGAAGCCCTCGGAAAGGTATGTGGGAGCACCAAAGACCAAATACTCTAAATTAAAGAAATAAATGTCATGCTTTATGCTTTAGTAGTAACTTGCTCTCCTCCAGCTAAATTAAATAAATTGTTGAGAAAAGAGAAAAAAATAAAATAAATATATTAGGAAATTAGTTCCCACTAATTTCCCACAGGCAGTTTCATAACCTTTGCTACGGGACGTTTGAACACCCCATCCTTTGTTCGTAGTGTTACTACCCGAACTCTGTTATTTGGGCCGGAGTGGATCTCTTCCACTCTAGCCAAGGGCCATTGCAATGGAAACATGTTTCTCCTTCAATACCACAAGGTCATCTTCTGCTAAATTTTCATGTTCTTTCGCCCACTTATTTCTCACTTGAAGCGTGTTCAAATATTCGATGGACCATCTATTCCAAAAGTGTTGCGTTATTTGCTTCACCAACTGCCACCTTGAAAGTCTATTGGAGCTCAAATCAAGTAGGGTCGGTTCTGGCAAGCCTACTAAGGGAGCACCAATTAAAAAATGTCCCGGGGTCAAAGCTTCATATTCAGAGGGGTCGGGTGACAATCGCGTGAGTGGCCTTGAATTCAAAACCGCTTCGATTTTAGCGAAAACTGTGGATTGCTCTTCAAATGTTAGAATTCTATTACCAATAATTCTTTTCAATAAGCTTTTTGCTGATTTCATATTAGCCTCCCAAAGTCCCCCAAAGTGAGGGGCTGCTGGAGGATTGAAATGCCACTTAATATTGTCGTGACCCGTTTTTCCCTTTCCCTCCGTTTCAAGGAGGCCCTGTTTATTTTTCCTAAGCGTAGCCTCGGACCGAGGCAGGTCCCTCTACTCTTGGTCACGATTTGAATTGGCCCATTGCCTATTTTGGCATTGGATCCATAGCCCCGCGTAGCCGGACCGACAAGCTTAGGATGTACAATTCTAATATAATTAGCCGTCATGATTCAGTATTTTTCCACACGGAACATCTCTCTACGGGCGGTCGACATTCTCATTGTTTCTTAAGAGATACGAAACCGCAGGTTCCGTCCGGCCTCTCATACTTCTTGTCACTCGAGAATATAATTCTCGTCAACATCTAACTACGTAAGCAGCATGGGAACTTTCCAGAGGTTCTCTTTCTTACCAAATAAGGTTAGGCTTTGCCATGGACAACGCCCTAAGAACCTTCTAGAATAAAGGAGGGGGTTCAGGGAGGGTTAGAATATAAAAACCCTTTTCGGATGGACGCTGTCTCTCTGTTCTCTCCGGTCTTGCTGCTGAACGCTTCGATCTCCGCCAATCGACTCTTCGACCAACGACCACACCCGTGCACCACAGACGCTACTAGAGGGCCATCCTTCCCTTCGTCCGTTTTCGACCAACTTCACTACAAGATGTACGGCATGGAGTAAGCATAACCTAACCTGTACTAAATGACAATAAATGGATTTTACTTAAGGAATAAAAGTGTTCTTTTTGACTGATTCCTGAGGTCTTGACCCCTGAAAAGTCTAAGTTACGACCCCTAAAACTAGTCGACCCTAACCGGGCCACGACAATATTTCTTTGCGATAGGGTATCCATCATGTTACCTGAACTTAATAAATCCCGCCATTGACGATTAATTCCCGTTAAATATCGATTGGCTCCCACAAAATTGGATCCACAATCTGAATATATGTCCGTGCATAAACCTCGTCGAGATATAAAGCGTTCTAGAGCGGCAATAAATGCCTCAGTTGTTAAGTTCGACACTAGCTCTAAATGGGTCGCCTTAGTAGGGAAGCATTCGAACAAACACAGATATGCCTTCCAGGATTTGGATGATCTCCTCAAGGATTCCCTTACAAAGAAAGGTCCACCGAAATCAACCACTGTGTACAAAAACGGACGTGTTGCCACCACTCGTGGGGATGGTAGATCACCCATTTTAGGTACCTTACGCGAAGTCTTCAATTTAGTGCAGGTAACGCAGTTTCTAATTCGCTATCAAACCACGGAACGCGATGATAAAATCCAATATTTCAATCCTAATAAATATTGCAAAGTCATGGGTCCCACATGCAACTACATTTTATGATAATGGTCTACGATCAATGTGGTTAGATAAGCTTCCTTGGGTAACAGCAATGGATGCTTGCGATTGTAGGCTAAATCAGCATTATTTAGCCTTCCACCCACTCTGAGACAACCCTCGGAATCGATAAATAGAGACAATTTCTGGAGCCTTTTGGAACAGATACGTCCCCCTTTCAGATATCCAATATCTTGCTTAAAATAAGAATACTGAGTTACTTTTATGCATACTTTGAGAGCGTTATTGATCTCTTTAACACTTAGATTACTTTCGTTGCATAAGTCCGATGACCCATTTTCTAATGCAATGAATCGGAGACAATAAGCAATAACTCGATTGTTTAGACAAGGAGGAAAAACGTTTAAGGAATGCGATGTCTAGCCTGTCTGTATCTGCGACAGCAACATTCGATTTCAGAGATTTCCTTTCCGGGAGTACATCATTTGTTCCTGCTAATGCACTAATTTCCCATTGATCAGCACTATTAGATACCCAGGGAGGTGCGTTCCACTATAAGTTATCGTAATTTATTTTTTGGGGTAGCAATCCCCGACTGCCAGAATCAGTAGGGTTATCTGTACCAGATATATGACTCCACATTATACCCACATGACTTTCTGATATTTGAGCTACCGTATTCGCCACAAAGGCTTTTAATAAATGTGTTGGAGTATTTATCCAAGACAAGACTGTTATGGAGTCAGTCCAGGCATAAACACACTCAATATTTATTTTCTGCGAGAGAAGACAATACGTACTCAATAAGTTTCGTCGGCAAAACTGCGCCCAGAAGTTCTAGCCTCGGGATGGTTAAAGTTTTAATAGGTGCGACTTTCGTCTTGGCCATCATTAAATGGACTCGTCCCTTTGTATGGAGTCCTCCATAGCGCAAATACACCACTGCGCAATAGCCCCGCTCGGAGGCATCGCAGAAACCCAATAATTGGTGGTGTTCTGTGTCGCTTACTTCACTACTTAATGCACCGCGAGGTAATTTTGTTTTCCAACAGAGGCAATTGGTTTACAAAATGTTTCCACGAGTCAATTACATCGGAAGGCAAATCTTCGTCCCATCCGATATTTAATTTCCAAAGACCCTGCATAAAATGTTTCGCCCAAAAGACGACCGGACTAATCCATCCTCATGGATCAAATAGTTGCGCCAAATTTGAAAGAACGCCTCTTTTTGAGGGTGGTTTTAACGATATCCTCACTGTATAGGAATTAAGCAAAATGAAGTAGAAGCAATTCTCCGGTAGCTGGTTTATTCACAAGGCTGCTTCCCATGCTCACTCTCGGCCGGGCACTCGGTGTCTGAACGAGAGCATGACTAAAAAATGACCGGTAGACCCAGTGGCGCTACTAGTGGAGTTTTTCCTGACATATCAATGAAGAAAACGCTTCCCGAAGTTCACGAGTCAGAAATCTCTACTACACTGACTTATTTGCATGATCACAATCCCACATCGTTCCCAGATATCTGCAGTTACATGTAAGTTGTATTATAGGTACATTAGGAGATTGCCGGCGTGTGAAGCAAAGAAATTCCCCCAAGGTCGTTTTCGACCACTTGGGATAAAATGGCACCCTGGTCGTTTTCGACCGCTTGGGTTTAAATGGGTTAAGAGGAGGCAACTCCTCATCAGTTACCCTTGGTTCTGGAATTAACATAGATGCAGATCCGATTAAAAAATGTGCTGGGGTGAGTGGCTGCAAATCAGCAACATCATCCGTGATGGGAATTAAAGGTCGAGAATTGAGACATGCCTCTATTTGACATAAAATTGTTGACAATTCTTCATATGTTAGTGTGTGCAATCCAAATACTCGTTTCAAATGATATTTTGTGGATTTAACTGCAGCTTCACATATTCCACCAAAATGTGGAGCCGCGGGAGGATTAAATTTCCAACAAGTTCCATCTTTAGCTAAGCTTTCAATAATGGTGTTACAATGTTTAGAGGCCTTGTGAAAGAGACTTCTGAGTTCAGCATTAGCACCAATATAATTCGTGCCTTGGTCACTAAGCAAAGTAGCGCAGTGACCCCTTCGAGCAACAAATCTTTTAAAGGCAGCAATGAAGCCTACAGAGTCATAGCTAGACACAACTTCAAGATGCACGGCTTTGGTGCTCAAACATATGAATAGGGCCACATATCCTTTGTAATGTTTGCGACCCCGCCCAGGGGAACATTGGCCCGCAGTAATCGACCCCTGAACTTAAAAATGGCCTGTTTAGTGGCCTAACCCTGAGAGGAGGTAAGTCACCCAGTTTTTGATAAGGAGGAGAATCAGAATACCGATGACAAGTCGTACAACTGTGTATTACTCTTTTCACAGCTTGTCTTGCCTTTATTATCCAATATTTTCTACTAATGTGTGAAAGTGTCAATTGAGTTCCTCCATGAAGAGTAATTTTGTGATAATGTTCAATTATAAGAGTAGCCAGGCGATAAAAATGTGGCAAAATTAGAGGATGTTTCTCGTCCTCACTCAGGATTTAGTGTTTTAATCGACCACCAACACGAAGACAAAAACCTGCAAAAAGAGGGTTAAGTTTTTGTAGGGGGCTCTGATTAGAAAGTTGAAGGCCTGACTTTATCAAAGAAAATTCTTTAGAAAAGGAAGTTCTTTGGAATTCATGAACCCATAGCAAACATGCATAGTCTGTTTCTTCGACGGTAGCATGTGAAGAATTAGACGATGGAAAGTTTTGTAAATATGTTAGAATTTTTCCAGACCACCCAAGTTACAAACTTGAGTTTTAAAAATCTCAGGCAGAGTGCTGTTATTCTCAAAAGTTTTGATAGAGTTGAGTACCTATCCAACAAATCCCAAATAGGAGGGGGCGAGACTGTAGAAATATGAGTTATTTTTCTTGTCTCTTTTGGCTCTGTAATGAGTTGTATTGGCTTTGATGCTGGCCATGGTACACTGGAAGTAGTTAATTGTGGGGGACCATGCCACCAAATCTCTGACTTCATTAACTCAGAAGGAGTTAAACCTCTGGATACAGCGTCTGCAGGATTACCTGCTGAGCGAATATGATGCCAAGTACCATTAGGAAGTAAAGTTAAAATTTCTGCACAGCGATTAGCCACAAAGGTTTGCCATCGAGAGGGATGACTTTTCAACTAGAACAGAACATCAATGGAATCAGACCAAAGGTGCACCTCTGAGCCAGTCAAATTGAGGACATGTTGGCAATGTTTAGCGAGGCGAGCAGCCAAAACGGCTGCGCAGAGTTCCAGCCTTGGTATGCTAATAGTTTTGATAGGAGCAACTTTGCTCTTTGAAAAAATTAGCATGGAAGTAGAACCCTCACAGAAATAACTCTGAGATAAACAACAGAACCATATGCCCTTTTCGAAGCATCTGCAAATACATGGATTTCTGAAAATCTAGCTTCTGGTGAAAAGTTAATCCATCTAGGAATTCGCAATTGTGAGAGAACGGGCAGAGAAGAATACCAGTTATTCCAATTGGCAGATTCATTAGCAGGAAGTTCTGTGTCCCAGTCTATTTTCAACAACCACAGTGATTGCATGAAGATTATTGCAGTTATTACAACTGGAGATAACCACCCAAGTGGATCAAATAATTTTGAAACATTTGATAGAACATTTCTCTTTGTCAGGACAGGGGAAAATGATTCTATACTTACCCGGTAATATAAGAAGTCTTCTCGCGGCAGCCAGGATAACCCAAGCACAGCCATGGAACTGGTCTCAGGCAAGGACTGGCAGCTCGAAACCGCAACATCCTCTCGAGGCAGCCACTCAAGAAGTTCTCCGGCATTGGAGGCCCACTTCCGCAGAGTGAAGCCGCCCACCCTGAGCAAGTTGATCAAATCCTCTTGTTTGCAGCGAGCATCAGGCAAGGTATGGGCTCCAGTCAGCACATCGTCCATGTAGATATCTCCTAACAGCACAGGAACAGTAAGAGGAAAGGCATGGCCTTCTTCCTCGGCTAGATGCCTAACACAGCGAATAGCCAAATATGGGGAACACGCCAAACCATACGTAACAGTCTGAAGTCTGTAGGAAAGTACAGGGCCATTAGAATCAAATCTCCTAAGTATATTTTGCAAATGCTGGTCAGTTTCATCTACTAAAATTTGACGGAACATTTTCTCGATGTCCGCGGTAAGGCAAAACGGTAACTTCTCCAGCGTAGTACAACATTAGCTAAATCTGGCAACAAATTAGCTCCTATATGTAACTTAGAATTTAACGATACTCCTCTGTTAGTTTGTTGGGAGCCATTGAAAACCACCCTTAGCTTAGTGGTTGTGCTGGATTCCATCTAAACGCCATGGTGAGGAAGTTAGAGGCAGCTATCCATTTCCTTGGTCTTCCCCTCCGATTCCTTCATGTGACCTAAGTCAATGTACTCCTGCATGAATGCTTGGTATTTCTCTTTGAATCTCAGATCATGCAGAAATTTCCTTTCCATTTGCTGCTGCATCCTTAAGGCTGGGATATAGGAACTGCCGAGTTGAGTTGTTTCTGCAGTCTCGCCACCCCTCAAGGGTAGTCGTACGATGAAGCGACCTGAAATATGCCTTCAGTAAGCAGAAAGAAAATATTCGTCACATTCCTGTTCAGCTAGAGTGAGTATTTTTCTGGAGGGTTGGAAATATTCTTGTTCCCAGAACTTCCATAGAAGGTCTGTTAGGTCCTCATTCTCCAGGCAGTGAAGAACCGTTGAAGGAACTGACGGCACAATCTGCTGGTTTTGGACTTCTCCAGACAACATCCATCCCAATGCGGTGCACGTAGCTATAGGCTCCCCTGAACCTCCATTCCTCACCTGGTCCTTCACAATCTTGGCATGGATGGCGGCGCTAAGTAGAAGTTCAATACCCTTTTCTTCATATTGCTGTGGATCGGCAAGCGTTAGCCCTTGAACATGTTTCCAGTTAGAGAAAACAATCTTATTTTCTGGAATATATGGAGATATTTCTGTGACTACCTAAGCGTCAACGTCACAAGAAAATGAAGATTGGAAATGGGGCATGATTTTGAATGAGACGGCCCTTTTACAACTCGCCTGTTTATTTCCCGCTAGTCCCAGTATCTCCACATTCGTGTTTCTTCCCTTGATCTTTAGCTGTTGGCACAATGACTCCGAGATGAAAGACGACTGAGCACACTGATCCACGAGCCCTCGAGCAAGTATTGAGTGGCCATGAGGTCCAATCACTTTTACGAGCACCGATGCAAGCAGCACAGAACACGTTTTGGGGGAGGGGGTTAAATGCATTAATGTGGATTTATCTGAGTTCTCTTCGGGTGAAACACTGTTATGAGCGCGAGAAGAATCTGGTATCGGGGTAGATTGCTTTGCGGGCTCCTCTGTCTCGTGAATCATCGAATGATGCTTTCCCTGACAGAACCTGCACCTTCCTTGAATTTACAACATTTTATCGAATGACGCGAGAGACAGTTCAAGCAAAGGCGCTTTGATTTCACTATCTCTTGTCGCTGCTGTGGAGTCTTTTCTCTAAATTGGTCGCAAAACATAATGAAGTGCGATCCATTGCACAAAGCACATTTGTCTTCGGCCTTTTTGGAATCGTAGCCCACGTGAAATACCCTAGAATATTTAGAGTCAGTCTTATTCTTGGTTTTTGCACTATTCGAACAGTATTTAGTCGATTTACCAGTCCCAAGAGTCCCACTCTCAAATGCTTCGGAGCTAATTATCGCACTTTCCAGAAATTTAACAAGAGTATCCAAAGTTGCCGGCTCTCTTGGGGTGGTCGAATTCCCTAGATAACTCTCCCACTCCTTACGAGTTTGTGGATACAACTTGCTGACGGTTAGGTAGACTAACAAGTCGTCCTTTTGCTCAGAAGCTTGCCGTAAATTGTTCAATGGCCGCACACTGTTTAAAGAAGAAGTCAAAATGCGTCTCAACTCTGCCGAGTTTTCACTTCGAGCGGCCTGCACAGAAAATAAACTGTCAATGTGAGCATTGACTTGCCGACGCTTATTTTCGTATGCGTTCAGAAGCGTTTCCCAGGCTAAACTAAAATTGCTCCCAGCAACTGGTATGGAAGAAATATAGTTCGCGGTTTCTCCAACGACACAGCTTCGGAGATAGTGCATCTTAGCTACATCTGAAATGGTCCTTTCTCCAACTACAAGGGATTCGAAAATTTCCTTAAAAGGCAACCAATCGCAAAAGACACAAAAAAATATGGGTAAATTCAATCGAGGCAAGTTAGTTAGCTGAGCATTAGAATTAATTTCCCCTGGGATAACATTTGAAGCACACTCTCTTGTGATCGAAAGTTCGTCTCCCATTAAGGTGTTGAAGTATTCTTTAAATTCTCCCTTCTGGGTTACGTAATTTTCTTCGGCATTTCAAAAAAATCTTCTTTAAAATATTTGTCCGCGAAGTCAACTTCTTTTGACCTAATCATTGAACTGTGCTCACGAGTTTATTGACTCCACCACTCGTCTTATTGTTCCAAGCGTACTTCACACGCACTACGAGTCATTTTGGCTCGTCCTTCCTTCTTAAAGTTCGTAAAAGAGTTCGTAATTTTGCGAAGAAGTTTTTCCTGTTGGAATTTAAAGGACTCCATCGTGACTTTCGCGGCCCTTGATTCGTAAGAAATTATGCACACACAATAGGGAATGAAAAATTAAGTCATGACAAGCAAACAACGAAGAAATGAAGCGATATTAGAGCAAGCAGAAAGAACATTAGCACGTTCTTAGTAGAATTCGCCATGGGGAGCAACCTATTCAATCTTACGCCGAGTAGCATGCGGCGCGACAGTGATGTGGGGGGATTAGAGGAAGCATTTGACTGACGTCTGGTAGCACACGCTGCGTGAAGTAGCCCGTAATTATGGTTCAGAAAATAATTGAAATCACAAGCTTTATAGCTTTCCGCAGCAAAACAATCGTCACAAAAAGTTAGCAAGCAGATACCAACCAAGAGTTTACAGAAAAAGAAATAGAAACTTATCGTTCATTCAGCAAAGATAGACGAACTTCAGTCCAGTTCGTCCGTTCTGGTAAATTCTTCTTCTGCAGCAAAAAATAGCAATTATCACCAACTATCCGGCCCGAAGGACCAAATCTTCCATGTATAGGAATTAAGCAAAATGAAGTAGAAGCAATTCTCCGGTAGCTGGTTTATTCACAAGGCTGCTTCCCATGCTCACTCTCGGCCGGGCACTCGGTGTCTGAACGAGAGCATGACTAAAAATGACCGGTAGACCCAGTGGCGCTAGAATCACCTCATACAGCTAGCGCCAACACCTCACAAACACTTAATTGAGCATTTGCGGGAAAATCAAATTTCTGAACACTCACGTTGTAAGAAAAGAAATCCAACTTAGTATCCCAACATAAACCTGATATTTTTAAATTTGAGTCTTCCTCATTATTAAATTCCACTTTGCGTTGCACATGCTCCGGTGAAATCGCCCTTAGAACATCCAAGGAGTTTGTGGTTCACTTATGAAGTTGAAAACCTCCGCCTTTTAACAATCCATTCAATTGTGCTATAATTGTGCTCTATTGCCTTGGCGCTCGTAGAGCTTCCCGAGATTAAGTCGTCCACAAATACATCGCTTGGGAGTACAGAAGCTGCGAGGGGAAAGTGTTCCGCTTCGTCATGAGATAATTGCTGAAGTACTCTCATAGCCAAATATGGAGAGGACGTTAAACCAAATGTAACTGTGTTTAATTCATACTCTTGCAAAGTGGAATGTTCGTTAGGACGCCAAACTATATTTTGGTAAGCCCTATGCTCCGGACGTATCAAATTCCTTCTATACATTTTTGAAATATCAGCTACAAATGCCACAGCATGTAAACGAAAACTTACGATTAAATCAGCGATTTCTTTATGCAATTTCGGACCCTTTAAAAGTAGTTCATTCAAACTATGCCCTGATGAGGTGCGAGCTGAACCATCAAACACTACGCGCACTTTCGTGGTTGCGCTCGACTCCTTATGCACCGCACCGAGGGAGGGAGGGATGGAGGGAGGGGGAGGGAGGGAGAGAGGGAGAGACTTGACTTGACTTGACTTGTATTTATTTATACTGGGTTAGATGAGGCGAAAACGCCCCCTTTTCCCCTAACCCAGTGCCCTCACTGGTACAATGGTTTGTACATATAAATTGAAAATATTAGACAGTATTGACCTTTAAAATTGAACATTTTAGTCAGGCTCTTTGTTAGCATTCTTCGAGCGTCCATTTTTTTAAATAATCATTATTTCGAGCACTTACAACACCACATAGAACGTAACCAGCACGATCAGCATTCATTTTGTCGAATGTTCTCATTTAGTCTTTGTACATTTGAGCAGGAATTATCAACCCTTCTTGATCATTCCGTAGACGTCATGCTGATTGTTCTTCGCTACAGACCACTAGGAGCAGGCGTCCCGGTAGAGTGTTAAGTTTTGGGTCCCATTGCTGGTTGGTGCTTAATCCGACCATAGGAAAATAAATAAAGAAAAATATTAACTCCAACACCGGACATTTTCAGAGAATATTACTTACAAGTAATTAAAGTAAATGAAAATTTAGTTTAAAGTACAATGCATCCCTCTTTAATTATCTACCTTGCTCTTAGAGTTAAAGGATTTATGTAATAAGTGTGTGACCGGAAATTAAGAAGCACCCCGCACGGGGGGAAGAGGGTAATCTCTTCCTTTGGGGAGCCGCGCCCCCACGGACCCGAGCCCACCGGGGAGACAACCTCGTTATAAAACCCGTAGTATGCTTGGGCAGTATCCAGACAGTATGTGAGTCTGCTGTTCTGAGTAGCCATGACATCAGGCATTCGGATTCACCCACGTGTTTGCCGTGCGTGGAGACCCGTACGTGGAGGAGAAGGGGATCCTGGTGGGCGAGTTCTCCGGCACCCAGCCGGGCGTCGGATACCCGGTATGGGCCGGAGTTCAATACCCCACTTCGGCCCTGGATTCTCCGAAAAACGGGCGGCCTCGACCTAGCCAGTCTGGTCAATCGGCTAGCCGCACGACCGGCGGCGGGGGACCGCCGTCGGGGGTTTTAAGGGCTTACCGGTAAACGGTTCGTGTTGGTGGCAAGTACTGGAGATACGGTGGTCTTCGTAGGGCGGCCAAAGGCGTTCGGGTTTAGGAGGGCCCGTGCGCTAGAGGTTCTCACCAGAGAGAGACTCCCCAATCGATGGTGCTATATCCCTTGGGTAGCCCTGGCGACCACACCGGGTCGCGGTGTGGCGCCCCGAATGTGTGGCTCCGTGGTGGGTGGGGAGCCCAGGGGATGAAGTTCTTATTTATATGGAGTCTGAAATTCTTCCTCCACCTAAAAGATCCCGCCCGGACACGGGCGGGGGAGAAAAAGTATTTTGTTGTAGTAAAGTTTGACATTGAAATGTTCAAAGGAAGGTGAGAATCTGAAGAAGGTCTCTCCCTTCTTCATTAAAAGAGCTTTGCAGATGGTCATTCCAGGAGAACCGAATTCTGTAAAAAAAACTCCGAGATGGTACCCTATTAATTGAGACAGCTAATCACATCCAAGCGGAAAAACTATTAAAAATGGAAAAGTTGCACGATATCCCAGTTACCGTTGAAATCCACCACAATTTGAATACTTCCCGAGGTGTGATCAGTCACTACGACGTTCTCTACGTCGAAGTTGACGAAATAAAGAAAGAGATGGCCTCCCAGGGTGTAATTGACTGTCGCCGACTGACGACCAGGCGAAACGGTGAAATTATCAATACCACCTCTGTAATCCTCACATTTGCTTTGGATAAACTCCCAGACAAAGTCTTCTTGGGTTATGAATCGGTACCCGTGCGACCATTCTTTCGTAACCCGATGCGTTGTTTCCAATGCCAAAAATTCGGCCACATCGCACCGCGATGTGAGGGCAAGAACACCTGCCCGCGCTGTGGCAAGGAGAAACATGAGGACGACAAATGTGCTTCCGAACCTCACTGCGTTAATTGCGAGGGTACGCATCCAGCGTACTCACGAGAATGCCCTGTGATGAAGGATGAAAGGAAGATAATGGAAATTAAGACCCTGGAAAAAATTCCTTATGCAGAGGCACAGAAGAAATACCGGTCACTAATGGCCCCTACTTTCTCTAAATCCTTTTCGAAAGTCGCTGCAACCCCAAAAGTAATGTGTACCATGGGTACTCAAACAGAAGACAATATCACTATTGAGAGCACAAAAGCACCTGTGAAAGAACCAAAAAACCCAGCCAAACAGGGAAATAAAGTTCCAGACAACAAAAGCAATTTCAAGGCGGTTTCTCATAACAAACCGCCCAGATCCAACTCTGAGGACACTGGAAAAAGGCGAGATAATACACCTCCACCCACCTGCTCTGGTGATTTAACACCAGATGCAATGGAAGAAGACATGTATCTCGGACACGGAAGTGCTCCAGGCTAGAGTAAAGCAGAGGAAACTACGGTTTAAGCGTTGATCCTCGAAATGTACTCACGTACAATTCCTGGTTTTATTTTATTCATTTACCTATTTATTTATTTATTTGCCCAGACCCTTTATTTTGCTTGGAGATTTTACCCATAAAGCATAAAATACTACTCCCAACCTTCATGGCTATATCCATGCTATGGAATTGCAATGGTTTATACCGCCACTTAGAAGAATATAAGCTTCTAATCCAAAATTTTAATCCCGTGCTTATATTTCTCCAAGAAACACACCTCAAAGTGACCGATAATTTCACATCAAAAGGATTTCAGGTTTTTAGACGGGACGACGTCGACGGCAACAGAGCACGAGGAGGGGTCGCTACCTTAATCAGGGAGACCTTTTACACTTCCCTAGTGAATTTAAGGACACCGCTTCAGGCTCTAGCGGTCACCATTGCCACTCAGGAGGTAATTACTTTCTGTAACGTTTACCTACCTGAGTGGGCCCCAGCTACCAGACAAAACCTAGAAAATTTAATCAGACAACTTCCAAGACCGTTTGTTTTACTTGGAGACTTTAACGCACATAACACTTTGTGGGGTGATTACACACGCGATTTTAATGGCCGGGGTCATCTTTTAGAAAAGATTTTTAACGACTTTAACCTTGTTCCTATAAATGACAAAGAAAAAACACATTTTAATGCCTTCAACGGAGGATACTCTTCCATAGACCTATGGATTACCACCGAAACCATCGCCCCTCTTTTTACATTGGAAGTCCATGACGATCTCTGTGGAAGCGACCATTTCCCCCTCTTTATTAGAAAACCGACGAACGTTCGTCAATTTAGTTCTCCCAAAACATGGCTTATCAGGAAAGCAAATTGGGCGGAATTTAGAAATAATTTTAATTTTAAATTTGACAGCACCATGTCGGCGCAACGAAATATGAAGATTTTAACAAACAGCATACTCGACGCAGCGACAAATAGCATTCCAACATTCTCTGAAACTCCTCGTCGTCCCCCAGTCCCATGGTGGAACGAGGAATGTGCGGAGGCTATCCGTAAGCGTAAAAAAGCCCTGCGCATATTCAATAGATTTCCAACCACCAATAATCTAGCGGCCTTTAGGCGCCTTAGAGCCAGAGCCCGGCAAGTTGTACGGAATGCCAAGAAGTCTTCATGGACGAAGTACGTTGCGAGCATAAACCATCGAACGCCTTTTACACAGGTCTGGAATAAAATAAAATCCGCAATGGGCAAACGCAATTTCTCTCCGGTCTCTGGGCTAAAATTAAATGGATCCATTCTCTCATCCCCTATCGATATTGCGGAAGCCTTCGGCAAACACTATGCCACTATTAGCGCCAGTGACAGGTACCATCCACCATTTCAAAACATAAATCCAGAGCCGAAAGAAGGCGTCTTAATTTCTGTGACAGTAAGAACGCCTACTCTTACAATAACCCCTTCACAATGTGGGAGTTGAAATCAGCAATAGAAAGCGCTAAAGACACCTCACCTGGGAGTGACTTAATACATAACTCTTTCTTGCGAAATCTCCCTCACTCTTCGTTGCCAGAACTACTTGCCACACTCAACCAAGTGTGGTCGGAGCAGGTATTTCCGGAGAGGTGGCGAGAATCCATTATCGTTCCGATCCCCAAGCAGGGAATGGACAAATCTCTCCACTCTAACTATCGCCCAATATCCTTGACGAGTTGTTTATGCAAACTGATGGAAAGATTGGTAAAAAAACGGCTAGTGTGGTGCCTTGAAAGCCGCTCACTCCTATTGAATATCCAGTGTGGCTTTCGAAGTGGCAGGTGTACTGTCGACCACCTGGTGAGAATCGAGGCCTTCGTTCAGGAGGCATTTCTCCTCAGACGTAATCGCGGTTTTTTTCGACATTGAAAAAGCCTACGACACAACGTGGAGACATGTAATCTTACAGTCATTACACGACTGGGGTTTTAAGGGCAACCTACCCATATTCGTGAATAACTTTTTAAATATGCGTTCCTTTAGAGTCCGAATAGGAAATACCCTCTCCCAACCATACGTACTGGAGAACGGAGTTCCTCAAGGTGCGGTCCTTAGCGTCACAGTTTTTGGTATCGCAATCAACAGCATTGCAAAATGCGTTCAATCGCCCGTGACGGCCTCACTCTTCGTCGACGACCTGGCGATTTTTTGCAGGTCATCGAAATTATCAACGGCTGAGAGACAGGTTCAAATGACCCTAAACCGTCTACAAGACTGGTCCCTTGCAAATGGTCTCCGTTTTTCTGAAGAAAAAACGAAATGCCTGCACTTCCACAGGGTGAGGGGAATCTTTTTAAGTCCAACCTTAAGGCTTGGAGACAAGGTCTTATCGTTTGTGGAATCCCACCGTTTTCTCGGTCTTTATTTAGATAAGAAACTTAACTGGCGAGATCACATTCAACACACTAAGAACGCATGCCAAAAGATTTTAAACATTTTTAAATTTTTAAGCCATTCGACATGGGGCGCAGACCGCTCCATGATGCTTTTACTATACCGTTCGCTGGTGAGGTCAAAACTGGACTACGGGTCCGTGGTATACTCTGCTGGAAGAGAATCATATTTGAAACCTTTGAATACCGTGCACAACACCTGACTCCGACTAGCCGTTGGTGCCTTTCGGACATCACCCGTTCATCATCGTTTCGGACATCACTCGGAAACGGGCCACACGCCCACTTGGAATACGTTTTAGAGATTTTATTGAAGAAGTGGGCATGTCACTGCCCACAGTGCATCAGGTTAAATACTGTAACCAACCACCCTGGCTAATGCCCCTGCCTAACGTAAACCTCTGTTTACAAAAATACTGCAAACAATTAACGACCCCTATTGAATACAGGCAAATGTTCAAGGGACTTCTAGAAGCTCATCCCAACTTCATACCTGTTTACACTGATGAGTCCAAGTCAGATCTCGCGTGTGGGACTGCAGTGGCATCCGTACATCACGGCGTCCTTAAGACGAGGCTAAGTCCACTCTATAGTGTATTTAACGCAGAACTGTCCGCCATAAAAATGGCTTTATGTAATATTAAGGGCAGTCAAGGATCTTTCTTAATCTGTTCTGATTCCTTAAGCTGTTTGAAAGCCATATCAGCCATGTACTCAGACCATCCTATTATTCAGGAAATACATTTTGTCCTCTCATCCCTTACTCAAAAAGGAATCCAAATCCTTTTTATTTGGATTCCTGGCCACGTAGGTATTTCAGGTAACGAAAAATCAGATAAAGCGGCAAAAGAGGCGTTGGAAAACCCGGATCCCGTTTTGGATTTGGTTTTATCGGAAGATGTCAAGTCCATGCTTCGACGGATCGCCACTAAGCAGTGGAATGAAACATGGAGTAGTATGGAGGAAAACAAGCTACGTACGATAAAACCCGACACTCTGGCATGGCCTTCTTAAGTCCGAGGTAATCGGAGGGAAGAAGTTATTATTGCCCGTTTGCGGATAGGCCACTGCGCCTTGACCCATTCTTTCCTATTCACGGAAAATAAGATACCCCTCTACTGTGATACATGCGATAAGCCTCAGACAGTGAAACACATCATGGCGGAGTGTGTTAACTACCAAGATGCTCGCAATCTTTTCGGCCTAAGGGGAGATCTTAAATACGATCTGGGTGATAACGCTGACCGACTTAATCAGGTAATCGGGTTTTTAAAAGATATAAATATCTACCACTCAGTTTAATAATTTTTATTTTTTATATTATTTTAATATATATATATATATATATATATATATATATATATATATATATATATATATATATATATATTTTAAGTATTTTTAAAAATACTTGTTTCTATTTTAGTTTAATCTCTTTCGTTTAAACTATTTAAGTTGCAACAAAGAGCCTAGAGCCGCTCAATGCATTGAAAGCATTTATAAATTGGACGTGGTGCAAAATGACCTCGGCCGTCGGCGCACCCACAACCCCAAATACTACTACTAATTAAGAAGCACCAAGGTTTCTTTCAGAAAACAGACTTATAATTTCACAAATGTACAAAACAAAACAAAGGAGATCCTTCTCCTTTCGAGGCTCGTCACTTTCTGCTCCCTTTCGCCTTGGTGGGTACGCTTTAGTCCCTGGACGACGAACTGCTGTCCGCACCTCCTCTAGTTAACGCGCCGAACCTGGCCTTCAGCTCCGGCGCGTTCTTCGAATGTGTCGAATCGGTCAACCCCGATTCGGCACAAGTGAATACATTTCATGATTTAAAAACTCTAATGGTCTTATGGTTTAAAACACCCGTCCATTCGCAGTCTTAAAAGACAGGTAAAAAATTTTAGGTAAGTCATATAATGTAAAAAAATCAGAAAATATTGATAAAACTGTCTTAAAGGAGGACTGATAAAATCAAGAAATAATATAAATATAAAAATGCCATAGGGGGGAAATAAAAGCAATAAATGCAACTGTGAAAGCTCATTAATATAAAACCAAGTTGTAAAAGATGGCAGCAAGGGAAGTCCGTTGGTTAAAATATGTGATAAAAGGAAATAAATAAACAGGAGTATAAAAAAAAATGAGTACTAAGGGTTATAAAAAGGTTAAAAAGGTAAAATAATACTTTAAAATAGGTTATAGGGTAGATAAATAATAGATTAAATATGAATAGTAAGTGTGGAAATGAATAAATAAGAATAAATAATACAGGGTGGTAGGTAAGGGGATAATAAATAGATAAAATAGATGAAAAAGATTAAATGGCAGTAAAATAAAAAATGGTAGTAAAAAAGTTAGTGGTATGGAGGAGTAGTAAATGACACAATTTAGGGGACGTCTTCTGTATACCCCCTGGCCAGAAACGTTTTTAGCTTGTTTTTCGAATAGTCCCTTTTCAATGCTGGAGGTAGTGCGTTAAACGCCCTGGCGAAAGTCGCAGCGAAAGAGCCACCCATCCTCTGCGTGCGCTGTTCCGGAAGCAGAAAGGAAGATGTCCCCAACCGAGTGTGTCTGCCGTGCACTTCGTCCATCGTTGTGAGATTCTCGTACAGATACCCATGGACCTTGTTGCGGCGCACTGCGAGCCCTGTCAAGAGACAGTAATACTGTCTCCTCTCCTTAATCTTCAAGAACTTTTCCCTACCGTAGATAGGGGTCACGTGGTCTCTCAGCCCGGGTCGGAACGCGTACCTAAGACAGGCGTTCTGCGCCACTTGCAGGCGACTGATGACCTGTCCCGAAAGGTCGCTACATGGTAGGAGACTGTAGTCAATGATGGGTTGGATCAGCGTTTTACACAGAAGTAATTTAGTCTTTTTACGAGGTCTGAAGTGCATTCCTCTCAACTGTCTCAGCCCCCTATGCACTCTAGAGATCACTTGCGATACCTGCCTTTCCCAAGCCAAGTCTTTGCTAATGATAATTCCCAGATACCGGAAAGAAGAGACGTATGGGAGGACAGCACCGGAAAGTCTCACTTTGGGGATGCTAGGGGAGAAATAGCGGGCCAACAGACGTTTGTGGTCAACCAACGTCGCTGTGCACTTCTTTGGGTTTGTGGCCATTCCCCTGGAGTCCAGCCATGCTTCGACCGTTTTCAGGTCCTCGTTGATGTCCCTAATTCCCGTGCGCCGTCGAATACAAGGGAGAGCAGGATGTCGTCCGCGTATAGCATTATTTTACTCTTGATGGGAAGATCGGTAAGACCGTTAATATACAGGTTGAAGAGCATAGACGACAGGCTCGACCCTTGAGGCACCCCATCATTCAACACACGCCAGCCGTGAAGAGTTCCCTGCCTCACCCGAAGCGTCACTCGCCGTGAGGCCAGGTAGTCCTCCACCCACTTCACAAAGTCGAGGCCAAAGTTGAACTTCCAAAGGGTAGCCAGGAGAGAGGTGTGTCTGACAGAGTCATACGCTCTGGCCAGATCAAGGGTCACCGCGAGGGAAAGTCGCCTTCTGTCTATAGCCCCCCGCAACTAGTCCAGCACCCCTGCCAGGGCCGTTTGGGGGCTGTAGTGAGGTCTGAAACCAGATTGAACGTCGCTAAGGATGTTGTTGTTGAGAACGTGGTAGGTGACCTGTTGTTGCACGATCTGGTCGAGGAGTTTTTCCATGGCATTCGCAATCGCAATCGGGCGATAGTGAGCCCAGGCAGTGGGAGATGGAACCTTGGGCAGGGATAGGATCACAGAATTCTTCCACACCTTGGGGTACCTGCCCTGCGAAATAGACGCGTTAAATAGGATGATCAAAGAGCGCTTCAGTACCGGTATCAGCATTCGGACCATGGTCGGAGATATTTCGTCTGGACCTGGGGTTCGGGAACGTTGCGCAGAGGCGGCGACTTCCACGTCCCTTTCGTTATCCTCCGGAAGTGGAATTCCGGCAGGATACGATCGGGGCATACGTTATAACTACCGGGTGCCCAAGGGTCAGATAACGTAGGGACGGTCACGAAAGAGTCCAGGAGGTCTTCAGGAGGAACGGCGAGGTCATCAGTGCTGGAACGTCTGCGACCACAGCCCTGTTCCCTCACCACCCGCCACAGACCGCTGCCGCCTTCCCCCCGCTGGATAGAGTTCGTGAAGAACTTTAACTTGGCGTTCCTCAGGGCCTGTTTTATTTTGTTACGTTGAAACCTAAAGGCGGCCCAAGCTTCTGGAGACTTTTTAACGGTCCATATTTGTGTAGTCTGTTTCTTTTCTTCATCCCCTCCCTTAACTCCGCGGAGATCCAGGGCGCAGGGTTCCTCGCTGTGGAGCGTGATCTGTGTGGGGCGTGCTCATCGAAGACCCGGGCAATGATGCGAGAGATGTCCTCGGCACCATCGTCCAGTCCCCGTCTTCTGATTTAACTTCCAACCGAGTTAGCTCCGGGTCCCGCAGGAGTGAAGGGACATCGATCCTCTTAAAGTCCCTGAAGCGGATCCTGGAGGGAGGGATGGGGGGGTCCTATACAGACAGTGTGCAAAAGATGAGATCATGATGGAATAAGCCCAGTGCCGGAAGCTGACCGTGGTTGTGAATTGGGCTATTGTCTGTGGCGATAATAAGATCGAGGGTATTGTGGGAAGTTGCGGTGTGGAAAGTGGGTTGAAGGGAGAGAATCCTGAGGCTGGCATCTGTAACTGCACGTTTAAATACCCTGGCGGCGCTGTCAGGCTTATTAACTGGCGTATTGAAATCTCCGACGAGTACGGCCCAACGGTAATGGCCCGCGGCCACAGCGAAGAGGTCCACTACTGATTGTGGTGCTCGGGGTTTGGGGGGCAGTAGGCAACGCCCACCAGGGTACTCCAGTGGCCACCACGAACCTCAGCAAAAAGATATTCCTCCCTAGTCAGTTCACTAGCTCTGGATTCGGCCACCCTACACGAGGAGAGGTTGTCCCGAATGTATAAAGCCACGCCCCCTCCGGACCTATACCCTCTGTCGTTCCGTAGAACCACGTACCCCGGTAGGGAAAAAACTGTATCTGGGTAAGCCGGGTCCAGGTGGGTCTCCGATATTCCTATGATATCGTCGTCTCTCGTTTGACATAAGGTGATGAATTCAGCCCAATACGCCCGCAGCGATTGGGCGTTGACGTGGCTTATAGATAGGTAACGGGGAGGAGCACCCGCGGGGGTTAGAGTAGGTATCCCCGATAGGTGGCCCCGCCATTGTTATTGACCCCCCTCACTCTCCTTGAGGCGGGCTATCAAGGCTAGGTATCTTTTCTTTGTTTTGGCATTTTTCGGGGGTGAGCTGTTAAAGATTTCCTCAACTTTAGCTATGAAAGACGAGGGATCGACTGACATACTGAGTAGGTATTCGAGGGGACTGTTTGTGATCGGATGTTTCTCATTATGGTCTTGTACAAGCCGATGGGAATTTCCTTGAGAAAGCTATCCGTGGAGTCACCAGGCCCGTCCCCCTCCTCCTCGGATCCACAGGTGGTGACGGATGCGGTGTCCTCGAACTCCATCTCCTCACCCTCCACCCGCGGTTGTTCGCAGGCTTGCCTCTTGATAGGTTCGTCCGGTTCGGGAGTGGACTGCCTTTTCGCCGTCGGCCTGGGAGTGACTACAGTATCGGGTGGTATGGGGAAGGGGGGGGGGTAGGGATTGGGTCGGCCAACGTCTCCACCTGTCCAGGTTTTGTGGGCTCCCCGGGGGGAATCCCAGGAGTGGCGCGGAGTTGCATCCACATCATGACTGGACTCGAGGTTTACCGTCTCCTTGGGGATGTCAGGCCAAGGTTGACTGGCCGGAGGGATGATCTCCGCTGCCAGTTGTTCACCACTGCCTCTCTCTGGTGCTGCATCTTCGGTTTCCGTGGGAAGTCCTGGGGGTGTCTCCGCGTCAGCATTCGCCGCATTCACCTCGGGGTTGTAGGGGATGGGGCAGCGTTTGACGTGGTGACCAACCTCGCAGCAATTGTTGCAGGTTACGTACTCCAAATTAAAGTGGATAGTGTACTTCGTGCCTTCGTAGTATATAGCAGTATTTAGGGGAATGTTGGCGGGGTGGGACAAGAGGAGGTTTGCAGCACGTCGAAAACTCCCGGTGTGGCTAAAAACTGAGTTTCGGAGCCCCACATTCATGTCTCTCACTTGGCCCACCACTTGGCCAAACTCCTCCAATTGGTGGATAACTAGGTGGTCAGGGATGTGTGGGTGAATATTGGAGATCACCACTCGGTATGCCCCCGATACGTATTTTCTGAAGGTTATCTGTTTACTTTTGTACACGATGGGGGGGGGGGAGTTGGCTACCCTAACAGCCTCGGATTCCCGGTCTAGGTAGACAGAGCCGCTGGAGGGAAATTTTGGATGCGTAGAGCACCTGTGACGGAGTAACCAGTGTGATAAGGGCCATTAGGTGATCCTCCAGGTAGATCCTCCACCCAATCACAAACTATGGCCGACTTTTGGTCGTTGACCTTTCTGCTTCTGTTGGAGGAGCTTGCCGCCTGGGCGTAGGAGGGCGGAGAGGAGGAGTTGGATGACCCGGATGTTGATGATGAGGGTGTAGAAGACGTGTTTGACTTGAAGATGGTGGAGAGAAATCTTTTGAAGAAGCACTAGAGATGTTGGAGGTGGTGGGATTGGCAGTGGATGTTTTGACTTGGGTTGTGACACCCTTGCCGGCCATCTCACTGGCAGGAATGGTAGCTGGAGGTTCACCGGGTATTCCCGGGCCGTTGGGCATCATAGATGCCATATTATGGCCGGAAGAGCGTTACCTCACCGGCGGTGCCGGCGATGGCAACGCTCGCGGCAGCTTTCTAAAAATTTTAAAAATGAACATCTCCGGCACAAAAGCACGTAGTACCTTCCGGTTACCACTAAAATACTCGTGCAACTATTCTTTAATAGTGGTAACCGGAGAAAATGGCCCTTGTAATAGCAGCACCCTAGCGGGAACAAATGACGATCGCTACTAATGTAAACAACACGAGCCAGCACACGAAAAACCACTCATAACTCTCTTATTACCTAATGTATCTTCAAAATTTTAACGAAATATTGATGGGCGTAATTAGGGGCAACTACTTATGCCACTGCGGGTTCCTAAATGCGCCAAAAGTGACACCAAAGTGAAACTATATCGTCACAGTAAATCATTGACTACGTAACACCACTAAATTCCTTATAACTCGTGAAACAATCACGTAAGGAGATAACCACCTTAGCAACGATTAAGACCAATAGTTTTACGCCAACCAATAGTTTGGTTAGTTTTATATTAAGAACGAAGCCAAAGGTCCCATCCAGGGCCGGGTGAGAGGCCAAATGTCAAAAGCTGGGCACAAGTCACGTTTATAATCCCAAGTACCTCAAATTAGGACGCCTGGTGAAAGATTTGCTATGAGAGGTATAAGAGATAGCCCTACACTTAATGGCTAGAATAAATCCACATGGAATTTATTGCGTTAGCCACAAAAAAACCACCCCTGCGGGTAGGGGGATGGAGAATACTCCCGCAGTATCCCTGCTTGTCGTAAGAGGCGACTAAAAGGGCGGGGAGAAAACCCCGAAAACAAACCCCGAGCCAGCAAGGGTTGAGCCCGGACAGTCTTGTGGGTCAACTGTCTGTGTGCGGCCACACCACCTGGCCTGCGATCCACCCGCATGTTTGCCGTGTGCGGAGACCCGTAAGGAGGAGAAGGGGATCCTGGAGGGTGAGGTCCGTGGTTCCCAGCCGGGTGTCGGATGCCCGGTATGGACCGGGGGCCAATACCCCTCTTTGGCCCCGGATTCTGTGTAAACGGGCGGCCGGGAGCTAGCCACTCCCGGTCAATCGGCTTCCGTGGCGTTAAGCTCAACGGTGGCGAGTGCCAGGGAGGTGGGGGTCTGCGTAGGGCGGTCGGAGATGCACGAGTTTGGTGGGCTCGTGCGTCGAAGATCCAACCCGAAACAGGCAACCACCTCTAGGGTGCTATATCCCTCGGGTAACCCTGGCGACCGCACCGGTTTGCGGTGCGGCGTCCCAAATGTGTGGCTCCACGGTGGGTGGGGAGCCTGAGGGAAGAATCTATCTTTGGTATGGAGGGTAAAATTCAACCACCATCAAAGCGATCCCGCCCGGATACGGGTGGGGGAGAAACAGACTCGTCCGCCTGTAGGCGGTTCCTAATCATGAAGTGCGCGAAAGAAGGGGAGACACTTAAGCGAGTGTCTCCCTTTCTCATTAGAAAAGTTCTATCGGCTGCAGTGCCCGGAGATTTAAGGTCTGCGAAGAAGCTGCGTGACGGAAGCCTCTTAATTGAAACGGCCACTCCGCAACAAAGCGACAAGCTGCTACTAATGCAAAATCTCCATGATATTCCAGTTCACGTAGAGGTACATCGCACGCTCAACACCAGTCGGGGAGTAATATCACATTACGACCTGCTGTACGTTGAAGTCGATGAGATCAAGAGAGAGATGGCTTCTCAGGGAGTAGTAGATGCTCGTCGACTAACAACGAAGCGCGACGGCGAAGTAGTAAAGACTACCTCAGTCGTTTTAACATTTGCGCGTGACAGTCTCCCCGACAAGGTTTTCGTCGGATATGAATCGGTACCAGTACGACCATTCATACCGGCGCCCATGCGCTGCTTCCAGTGCCAACGCTTCGGCCACGTCGCCACGCGATGTGAGGGCAAGGCCACCTGCCCGCGCTGCGGCCTGGAGGAGCATGAGGGTGCTGAATGTACCAAAGATCCACGTTGCGTGAACTGCGAGGGTACGCATCCAGCGTATTCTCGTAAGTGTCCGAAGATGATCGAAGAACGTAAGGTCATGGAGATTAAGACAATTGATAAAATCCCTTATTTAGAGGCAAGGAAGAAGTTCAGAGCCCTTGAAGCACCGACCTTTTCTAAATCCTTTGCTACCATAGCAACTGTAAAGAAAACCACCCAAGGAACTCAGACCGATAAGAATGAGAATACGAAGACAGTCGATCCGAAAGAAGCAGCCAAGCCGGCTAAGGCAATAAATCCGGCAAATAAAACACAAGCCACCGTTCCGGGTTCTCCTAAGAAGAACCCCACTATAACCACCTCCGGGGCCACGCAAAAGAAGCGTGGAAACTCTGTATCCCCCGGACCATCTGGTTTAGCCCGACTCAACCAACCTGAGTCAATGGAAGAGGAAGAATGTCTCTCGGAGACAGAGATCCTCCGGGCTAGAACCAAAGGTAGGAGGAGAAATCGCATCAAGCGTTGATCCTCCAACTGTGTTTTACATTTTTAAATTATTTAATTTATTTATTTATTATTTTTAATTTTTATAATATTAATGGCTTTTATATTACAGTGGAACTGTAATGGTTTTTATAGGCATAAGGAGGAGCTGGCTATTTTAATACGGGATCTTAACCCATCTTGCATATGCCTGCAAGAAACACATTTTAAAACTACCGACAATGGTCTTTTAAAAGGTTTTGAAGTTTTTAGATTTGACGATACCAGTGGCCAACGTGCCCAGGGTGGAGTGGCAGTTGCTACTAGGGAGGCCCTTTACACCTCCCGAGTGCAGCTGACAACGCCTTTTCAGGCAGTTGCAGTGACAGTACATGCCCCAGAGGCTGTGACATTATGTAATGTTTACTTGCCAGAGGGGGCACCGGTTACCCGATCCAATCTTGAAGCCCTTATTCGTCAGCTACCTAGACCTTTCGTTTTATTACGGGATTTTAACGCTCACGATACCCTTTGGGGTAGTTCTTGGGAGCAGTGCAACCGTAGGGGCCAGGTTTTATCTAATTTTATTAAAGATTTTAATTTAGTTTTAATGAACAATGGGGAACACACCCGTTTTAACTCTTTTAATGGTCAGTTTTCTACAATCGATCTTTGCATCACGTCGAGTATCTTGACGAACAAGTTTCACCTGACTGTTCATAATGATCTGTGTGGGAGCGATCATTTTCCCCTTTTAATAAATAGAGAAAATAATTTTAACCCAAATTTTATCATGCCGGGCAACTGGATTGTCCGGAAAGCCAACTGGCCGGTTTTTAAGGACACGTTTTATTACGAGTATGACGAAAGCCAAAACGGTGTTTTAAACATAGATAAATTAACGCGCAGCATCATTGATGCAGCCAACAGCAGCGTTCCAAAGTCAATGCGAAACATTCTTAGGCCTGCAGTCCCGTGGTGGAACGAGGAATGCGCAAGAGCCATTCGTCAGCGCAAGAAGGCTCTAAGGATTTTTAATAAATTTCCCACGGAGACGAACCTTGCTTCCTTTAGGCACCTCCGAGCCAAAGCTCGAAGGATCGTGAAGGAAGCGAAAAAAGCCTCCTGGATGGAATATGTATCCTGCATTAATTACAGAACACCCCTGGCACAGATCTGGAACAAAATAAAACGTATTTCGGGAAATCATTATCAGCTCAGCGTCCCTTTCCTCAACGTCGGCGGCAATGTATTGACATATCCGTCTGCTATTGGTGAGGTCTTCGGGGAGTTACTCGCCAAAACATGCAGCGACGCCACGTATGAGGAAGCCTTCCTCTCCATCAAGAGACGCACAGAATCCTCCCCACTCATCTTTACTGAGATGCATACAGTGGCAGAGTATAATATCCCTTTCTCCCTCTGGGAACTACGATCTGCCTTCGAAGACTCCCGAGACACAGCCACAGGAAATGACGAAATCCACAATGCGTTTCTCCGGAATATTCCGGAGAGGGCACTGTTGGAGGTCCTACGCTCCCTTAACCAACTTTGGTCTGAGGGTAGCTTCCCTACCTCCTGGCGGGAGTCCATAGTTGTACCCATACTCAAACAGGGTAAAGATAGAGCTGACCCGAACAATTACAGGCCTATTTCTCTTACCAGTTGCCTGTGTAAGGTAATGGAGAGAATGGTGAATCGGCGCCTCGTTTGGTGGTTGGAGCGTCGAAATCTTCTTTCCACTATCCAATGCGGTTTTAGACGTGGCCGCTCGACCGTTGACCACCTAGTCAGGGTCGACAATTATATCCAGGAGGCTTTTCTTCTCCGCCAGCACGTCGTGGGTGTCTTCTTCGACATGGAGAAGGCATACGACAGGGTTTGGCGGCGGAAGATCCTAACGACGCTGCACGAGTGGGGCATGAGGGGAAATTTACCTGTTTTTATAAATAACTTTTTAAGTGATCGTTCTTTTAAAGTTAAGATAGGCAAGCACCTATCGAAACTCTATTCCCTAGAGAACGGTGTACCTCAAGGGTCCGTTCTAAGTGCGACACTTTTTGCCATTGCTATCAATGATATAGCAAAGTGCATCAAACCTCCTCTCTTGGGATCACTATTTGTGGACGACCTAGCAATATTTTGCCGGTCGTCTAAACTTATTAGCGCGGCCAGAGTAACCCAGCTGGCTCTGAACAGACTGGAGAATTGGTCCCAGAGAAATGGATTCAAGTTTTCTACGGAAAAGTGCAAGTGCGTCCATTTTTATCGTGTGAGGGGAGCCTACATTCCACCAACACTTTTACTTGGTGGTAGAAATCTACCCTATGTGGAATCAGTTCGGTTCCTCGGTATGACCTTGGACTATCGACTCAACTACCGTGATCACATACGGGGTTTAAGGGACAAAAGTCTACGGACACTAAACATTTTAAAGTTTTTAAATCACTCATCTTGGGGTGCCGACCGCAGGTCATTGCTTTTATTATACCGCGCACTCGTGCGTTCCAAGCTGGACTATGGGTCGTTCGTTTACAACTCCAGCCGCGACTCCTATTTGAGACCTCTGACATCAGTGCACAACGCAGGGCTTCGGATATCCACGGGTGCTTTTCGGACCAGTCCGGTCCCCAGCATCTATGCTGATGCCGGTGAACCGCCGTTGTCGCACCGTAGAAACATTTTAATGTGCTCCTATGCGGCCAAGATTTTAGCGACAAAGAACCATCCGTGTTTTAACGAGATTTTTAACCCCCGATTTTTAGAACATTTTAGCAGACGGACAAGGGCCACCAAGCCGCTTGGTGTTCGCTTTAATTTATTTATTCAAGCAACCGGGTTAAGGCTCCCAGATTTATATCCGATTGGGTACTCAAGTTACCCACCTTGGATAATTCCGTCCCCTGAAATCCACATGGGTCTCAGTAGACGCCCGAAAGCTTACACCACTGATCTAGAATACCAGCGTCTTTTTAACGAATTTCTTTTTCGTTACTCCGACTTCATTCCCATATTCACTGATGGTTCTAAGTCGGATGCAGCTTGTTCATGCGCGGTTACCTCCTCTCACCACGGGGTCATCGAGGCCAGACTCAGCCCGCTGTGTAGCATATACACAGCCGAGCTACTAGCCATTAAAATGGCTCTCGATGGGATCGAGAAGAGTGCTAAAGCAATTGTCATTTGCACGGACTCGATGAGTGCTCTTCAGTCCATTTCTGGCTTTTCATCCGATCACCCCATTGTCCAGAGCATACACTATAGCCTCCTATGCCTTAATAGAAGAGGAATTGCTATAACGTTCCTCTGGGTCCCTGGACATGTGGGAATTGCCGGGAATGAGAAGGCGGATGCAGCTGCAAAAGAAGCTCTAAATATCCCTGAGCCGACGACGACGCTAGTACCCTACCAGGACCTGCAATCTACTTTACGTAAAGTAGTCCTAGATCAGTGGAGTGAACTGTGGAGTGATGTCCCAAACAATAAGTTACGGACAATTAAACCGGTAACGACAGGGTGGCCCACTTCCATCAGGGGTAATCGCAGAGAGGAAGTCGTCATCACACGTTTAAGAATCGGGCATTGCGCCCTGACCCACTCGTTCCTCTTTACAGAAGAGAAAATTCCTCCTCGATGTGATGACTGTGACCGTCCTCTCAGTGTGCGACATATCCTGATGGAGTGTGACAAATATCGGGACACACGAAACAGGCTAGACATCAGTGGCGACCTAGAACAAGTTCTAGGCAACCATGCCGATCGACTTAACCATGTAGTTTCCTTTTTAAAGGAAACTAATTTAATAAACAAAATCTAATATATTTTTAGATTTATTATTTTTACATTTATATTTTTATTTATTTGGGATTTTAATGCTACCTTTTGTCTAGATTTATATTCATTCATATGTTTTTAAATTAACTAGATTGTGCGTGGTGCAAAATGACCATAGCTGTCGACGCACCCTATTAATCCAAATCTACCTACCTACCCCACAAAAAAACACCACTTTATGCGACCGCCAACGAGGCCGCGATTTAGGCCAAGATTGGCAGCCCAAGAAACAGCTAAAAAACACTTCACTGGCACAAAAAAGCACACAGAGGTAGCCTGTGTTTACTTTAACACAAATACAATGTCACAAAGTGGGTAAAGTGGTTATTAACATAACCATAGGTAACAAAACGAAGCACATGGTGAAAAATGGACAATTCTTGGTAACACAAGAAGTACCTGTTGCACTCAAATGGTAATTGTACCAGCGTGTAGCTAAGCACAAACACAGTAATATATACACAACACAAAAAATAACCAGCACGAACACTGGGAACAGGGGCCTGCAGAAGATTCCGCTGCCTCGCGCCGCCAGGGCGAAAAACTTAAAACTGCTTAACTCGGCCAAATTTAGGTGTTTCTTCACAGTTTTAGTACTGAAATATGCAGAAACAGTAGCTGCAACCGTTAACATGCACAAATGCAGAAAAAAACTCACGCAAACTACTCAAAACACGACTCGCGGGGGGGGGGGGGGCGGGAGGGAGGGGGGAGGGAGGGAGAGAGAGAGAACGCCCCAGTATCGCTCCTACTGTTCACTCCTCGATCACACTGTTCACTCCTCGATCCCGACTCCTACTGGGCTTGTCGATTGTTAGCGTGATTGTTCGTAGGCCACGACACCTGGCGGGCTCTCTCTCAAATATTACGACACAATCAGAATTTTTCAAGTAATCTAAGCCTAGCGTGTAGCCTTAGTCTTTGTAACGGGTCCAAACTTAGTCCTCTCATCATCTGTGTAACGCGGTCTTGTTCGCTCGCAGCAGTTTTATCAAAGCGTGCAGCTTTTCCTTGTTTTTAGTTACTTCGCGTATTAAATCTTATTGTGCAGGTTCCGGAATGATAGCTAAGTATTCGAGATGTGACCAAACCAGAGCAAATTATCGTCTCTCTTTCACTTATCGGGGAACATTACTACTATTAGCTTGACAAAAGAGAAAGGATATTCCATGCTTTAGTTTTGATTCACTAGTCTTAAAAAATCATTCAGTGGTTGAATTGAGTCATTTTTATAGAGGAAATTAACTACATCCAAGAATCTTTCTGAATTACGGGGCCTGAGTTTAAATCTTGGCTAAGAGGTAATATGTTTCAGTGGAATCTTGATTTCTACTCGAGTGTCATGTAGAGAACTCTTCACGTCATTCATGTTGGTCGTAGTCTTGCCGTTTTTTGTTGGATTAGGCCAATGCCTACACCGAGTTTCTCCCCACCATTTATCTATTCTCAAAATAGGCATACTTACGAACCTTTTCACTTATCCTTGTAAATTATGTGACCTTACATAAATGGCCTTAAACTTTCGGATCTGCGTGCAAGATAATTAATTGAAGGAAATTAGGACTTAAAATCAGGGAAGCGGCAACTCTAGGCGTTGCCAACAAGAAAAAGTGAAACTGGCGGGTCTCTTTACATTTCACATGGCTTTATCCTCCTAAGGGAGAATCCCCCTTTGTGTGAATCTTTTGGTTCATCTCTGACCGTGGTTTTATTGCGTTAAAGTTGATTGAATACCAGAAATACGATAAGTGATTGAATCTCAGGAATAAGAACAGTTAAGGAGGACCTTAGATATTTCTGACAAACAGATTTGTCTAGCCTTATGGGATGATGGACTAAGTTTTAAGTTTTTTAAGCGTTAACATTTTAAACCATTTATGACCACATCTTCACTGTTTCATCAATCTTAAAATGATGAGCATAAATTAAACTGTGTTTTTGTCTTGGTGGACTAAGTTGCCTATTTTATTTTGGTACCTCTTTATTTATGCACATATTCGTTAACACCCCTTTTCCATTTTTGATAGCTAACGTTTAGTTTGACACTTTGCATAACAAATGTGCAATTGTGTTGTACAAAAATGAGCAACAATTTATTTCTTGACCCGGCGCTAATAGCTTAAACGTCAACGCGCCAATTACCAACACATCTATCAACCCATCCATCAGTAGTCGTTCGCCTCCCTTAATAGCCAGGCAACCGTGGTAGATTGAAAAAAGTAGTTAAGTCATCAATATGGAGCGCAATGGTGAATAGTTGATCGTTTTCCATGGAGTTGGCTGAAATGGGCTTTCGAGGTGAGGGCAAAGAATGGAAAACGCAAGCAAGAGGGACTAGAAGACGAACGCTAAAAGTTTCATATGGTGTGGGGAGGCTCGTGGGTGGAGATAGAAATGGGGGAGGATAAGTGTTTTGGAAAGAATCGGAGAGGTAGCGGAATGTCGGAGGCCATTTTAGAAGAGAGAAAGTTGGGTAGGTAAGACGTCGGAGGAATAAACTGGGCATTTTGGATGTCAAGACTGAAGTAAAGGAATGGGATACTGAGGAAAACGGCGTCGGCATTAGCATATAAGGAAGGGTTTGTATTTGTTACGTTATGAAGCACTCATATTTTAAAAGTTGGTGTGTAAGTTTTCCGTGGCCATGCTGAACCTTCGTAAGCGGTTTGAGTTCACCCAGTAATAAATAGTTGGCGCTGTGACTAAGGGTGATTTGGACATCATGGACCGGAGAATTGATATTAATCCACGCTTAGGCCTGTTGCTCGCAGTTTAAATTATGCTTAGTGGTATAAAAAATATAACGTTTTATCCGCAAGTGTTCTAAAAGTATGCGTGAACGTAATAAATGATTTTCGTAATTTTTTTCATGAAACTTAGAATTATAGGTTGATGCCTCTATTTCCATGAAATATCTTACATTAAAAGGGAATTTTACTTTTCAAAAGCCCTCTGCCATCATTTAACCCTGGTCCCCTCGTTTTAGAAAAAAAATACTCTATAGTCATTCACCAGCCAAATCCCGAAGTATAACATTTCTGTCAAGATTAAGGGACCAGCAATGCCCTCCAGCACTATAAGCAAAGTGAAAATGATGAGTGATGCTGTCTCTCACTTCCCTCCATATCCGTTTTTTTTAATAATATTGCTATTATACGACTCTCCTGTCACTAAATCGCGATTGTACCTCTTGACTGAATGTGTCAAACCTGAACAAGATTTTGAATGCTTAGTCGAGGAAATCTCCATGTTGTTTTGATATGTGACAATATGTGTAATAAGCTGTGCTTTAAATGGCAGTTAACTCTGTCCTCAAGTGAAATCATCTCTTACAAGCTAGAGTAATTAAAAGAGATTTTGCGCCACGATTTAAAAAGTCAAACTATGAAATGGGTAGCCCGATTGTTAAAGCTTTTTTTCTGCTTAAACAACTGCTTGAAATTCGCTGAGAAAGGTGTGTTGAAAATTTTCGCTGGTTAAAAATGATACGTTACTTAGAAAGATGTGCATGTAAAATCATGAGTCTAAGTTTATTTTTCCGAATGATACTGAATGGTAGATATACTAAATACTTAGTGAGGCGCAACTCATAAAGGTTCAGTAAAGTTTTCTCAACTCATGTATATTTTGTAAGCTCTAATTACTACTTACTACAATTTGTTAGTTAACGAACAATTTTATCTTCAACTTCAAAATCGTTGTCAGGATTAATTAAAACTGGTGTAAAAGTTCAGTAAGTTCTTTTTATTTCCTGTTTATTGGTAGAACTTAGTAAACTTAAAAATGGATACTATGTACTTAAAATTACTGGACTCACGAAACAATACATTCATTTGATATTTTCTCCTCCTTTCTACGGCATATCTCCTTCTTACTTTGATATTGTTGATGATATTTTGCTTTTGCAAGTATTCAGTACAAATTTTACGAAGGCATAGGGGTCTGAAACCCTGTTTTTTACGTTCGTTTTTTATCTACTGTTTTCACTTGATCGTAAGTTGCACCTCCTCATCATCATCTCTCTTGCGATTAGCGTAATTTTTCATTATATCCATTGCAGTTCAGGAGAATGTGGAATGGATGATCCGTACGTGGATGCAAGTGAAAGGAGCTTGCTATGTTGTTATGGCCATGTTGAGGATATTTAGGCCATGATTTATGATAAGAGGAGTGAATGGAAGGGTAGTCCGAGAAAGTAATGGGTGAATGTGGTGGAAGAGACTCCTAGTAGAAGGAATACCTGGAGTTTTTAGAGTATGAAGCAGTGGATGAATGTAACGTAAGCGAAAGAGGTAAGGATAGGGCATTATGGAGGTAACTAAAAAGAGTGTTATTTTGGCCCTACAGCCATACATATTTTTTACTGTATCTACCGCGAAAGGGTATGGTGTGATGGGAATGTAAGCTTGTATGTCTGAATGCGAAAGAAACAGCTCTCCGAGCATTATACAAAACAAGGCACATAATAGGGGGAAGGCTGTTCCTTTTTCCATGTGGCCAATGGCATCCCAGAAAGATATTGTATCCAGAAAATTAAAATTTCGATTTTCCTTGATATGTTCCAAACCTGATCAACTTTTTCTCGTAATATCCCAAATTCAGTTGAATATCTTTTGGAACACATTGGTGTATTTCAGTTGAGTAACCTTATTTTCTTGAAAATGAAAGAGGCTTGATGTGGGCCTAGTGTTATATTTGCCGGGCTAAGTAATGGTGATTATTAAAATAGAATGGAATTTTGGTGAAAATTTTTGTTTTTTATTTAGAACCAAACGAATCTACCTATTTAATAGTGAGGTTAGGGACCTAGTGTAATTAAAAATATTAATTTGCATGCTTTCAAATTACTTCAATTTTTTTAACATGCTCATTTGATAATTTTCAGCTATATACGAGGGCAAGGTGAAAAGTTCTCGGCCTGGCAATGAAAGACCAATTTTTATGTCAAAAATGCATTTATTTTTCCACATCGTCCCCCTTTATGTCTATTCACTTTTTCCAACGACTTTCAAATGAGTAGATTCCATAACGGAAGTGCAATTCTGGTAGGTCTGCAAAATAAACATCTGCGGCTGCCATAACATCTTAATTGGACTCAAAACGTTTTACATTTACAAATTTGTTTAAATGTAGGAATAGGTGGAAGTCAGATAGTGCCAAATCTGGTGAATAGGATGAATTTTCCAATTATTTATAGTTCAAATCCCTCAGTTTTCCCGGTGCCAAAGCAACTTTGTGCGCAGAGGCATTGTCCTGGTGAAAGTTGATTTTCTTTTTTTGCAACCGAGGCCTCTTCTCACGTATTTTTTCAGTTGGTCCAGAAGACTTGCGTAGTATTCACCATTTATTGTTTTACCATTTGCAAGGTAACCAATTAGAATAATCCCTTTTGCATCCCAGAAAACACTGGCCATCACCTTTCCGGCAGATAAAATCGACTTAGCCTTTTTTGGGGCAGGTCCGCGGGCTTCCACTCACTGCTTCGATGACTATTTAGTTTCTTGCGTCTAGTGGTGGACCTACGTCTCATTGACAGTAACAAATCAGCGCACAAAATCAGTTCGATTATTTTGAAAACGGCCCAAAAATTGCTGAGAAATTTGTTTACGCACTTGCTTTCGGTCAGCATTAAACAAATGCGGCACTCAAAATGCACAAAGCTTTTTCATATTTAATTCTTCATGAAAAATGTATCGTACTCTTTCCTCTGATATGTCTATGTCATCAGCTATTTCATGCATCTTTATTCATCGATCGTCCAAAACCATATTGTGCACTTTCTCGATGTTTTCATTTGTTGTTACAGTTTTGGGACGTCCTTTACATGGTTCATATTCAAGAGAATTTTGGCCACGTTTAAATTCTGCCACCCATTTCTTAACTGTCGATAATGAAGGAGCAGATTCCTTATAAACCTTCACCAAATTTGGATGCATTTATGTTGGCCATTAACCGTCCAAAACGGATAGTTTTATGACAGCACGATACTCCAGTTTATCCATGTGAACGAAACACACACAACACGTCTACTTCAAAAAGCCGTGTCAACAATGCAATGAGGCAGCTCAACTTGAAATTTGAATTAAATTGTTTGGAAACGTGTACGAATATAACAAAACCAAAATTTCATTGGTACTAACGCTATCTCTGTGTAAGGCTGTGTAACTTTTCACCTCACCCTCGTATGCATGCACATATCCTAGCTCAATGAGATAAAGCTATGGGAACAATAGGAATGTGCGAGAACTTACAAAGCATCCTTCTTTTATCAGATTTCAATCCCTATTGTTATAAAATAATTCACTCATAATCAACAGAATTTAGTATCGCCAAGTGTATAACATGCAATGTTAAGATGCAGCAACTTATCGAAATTTCACTTCTCCGCTAAAATAATAGTTCGCTGAACCATGATGTCACAGTACGTTCCTCAACTGCAGATGAAGAAATACATTTAATAATTGGAAGTACTAGTAATTTCAACGCTAGTTTTATGTTTGTAAATAACAAAGACGGAAAATAAAAACAAAAAAATTAAATATAAAAAAGGACCTTCTAAAAAAGATAAAAAGTCTCATATTTCCGGTGTACGATTCGCAAGTGCATTTTTCCGGGATTTTGAATGCCGAACGAAAATACGGCAAATACCTTTAAGATTAGTTTTTTATGGTATGAGTGATTATTTACACTTCTTCTCCAGGCTCAAGCGTATAAGCATCAATCGTTTACCATGTCTGACGTTACATGTGCCAGCTTGCTCTGGCTCCACTAGCAATATTACATTACAAGAATAACCCACGCGCCCTCTATTCTATACGTGCTAGTAGATAATTCCCTTTACACGTTACAATTTTATGCATACTTATTGCAGTTCAATTTTCATAGCACCCCTCACCCGCAAAACTACTTCTAATACTCGATTTTCCCGTTAATACCGAAGATGCCTGCCGAGTTTTATATCTTTTACTCATTAATCGTATTTTTAACGAACTAATACACTGTTGTGATCGTGACATGGCCAAATATTGGTTTTGGTTACGGAATTTTATGTTTAAAACTATTCTCTGCGAGGTGAGATATTGCCGTTGATATTGTTGGGAAATTGCTACTTGCGTACCCATAAGTATACAATGATGGGATCACGGTTCTTTTTTTCGCGTTGTCGTTATCGTTATCCAAAACGCGAACCGCTCTTGAAGAGCGAGGCTTGAATTTACTGTCCTTAGAACGCTCTATATATCAATTAAATTAATGATTTAAGGCTACTGACAAAATTTGAAGAATTACGATCCCATTTTCGCTCTTAAGAGTGCAATTGGAACATAACGATAAAGCGAGCGTACGCGTTTTGGAGGACCATGATCGCGCACCAGATGAGTTCAATTATGAGTTTGATGCTTAAGATCGATTTTTTTGTGTTAAACGATTGGTCGATCGAAGTACATATGTTGCTGTTGGATTCTGCACGGGTGAATTGAATGCAAACGCGGGAAAACAACAATTGCGTTCGATCGGCGAATAAACCGCTTAAACCCCGCACCTCAGCTGCGAACCCGGACAGATCGGGACGTTTTGAGCTTACACTGCATTAGCATGCGGAGCAGCGCTTGCTTGCGCGAACTGGCGCGTGGGGACTCCCGAACCGACCACATGCTCAACGGTTTAGTGGCTCGCGAGATTTACTCCTTGTTTAGTACTCCATTCGAGGACGCTTTTGTTCGTCCAAGCGTTGGAACGTTCGTTCTTGGACTCTGGGTCTAATCCGATGGACACTTGACCCGCTGGGTAAATGAAGGACCGTTTGGGTTTGAGTCGCGGAATCTGAATGGACGTGTAATCAAATCCCTAAGCTGGTTGGTGGATAACGTTCTTATCGACGAAATGCTATGAACCGGGGATTTTTTATGCTGAGCTTCTGGATGTTATGTGGATTAATTAATCATCCTGCTGCCTGCACTTTAGCAACATTATGCTCCTATAGTTAAAGGTAGTACGGGGTTGTTAAATGTAGTAAAGGGATCAATGGTGAAGATAATAAGGGTCGTTAAAGTTTTTATATTTTTAGACGTACCTTATCGGAAAAAAATGTAACAGCTTGCTCGACCTATTCTCGACGCGATTCCGTAACGCATATTCGGGGAGAAACTTGTAATCCCAGGCACGTTAAGGTAGCTTGAGTGAGATATAATTTCATATAAAATTGAATGAATTTGGCTTCTTCATAAAGACAATTATCTCACCTTTCCAAAGATACCAAAATATCAGGAACTTACTCCACTACTTTTCAAGATATTTGCAAAAAATACCAGCCATTGTCCACGGCAATTTAAGACTCTTGGAAGTTAAACACGGGACATTTAATTTAACACTTATATCAATCTTCAAGATGAGGAATCTTAGCAAGCGTATAGTTGAAATACTATGCACTTATTTGTTTATTATGGATTTTAGGATATAATTTCCAAGTAAAACAGTAACAATAATAACTCGATGGTAGGCGAAGTAACCTTGTAGAATTTCGACTTATTCGAATGACGAGACACCTGGTAATTTCCACACTTTTTATTTTCACTGACCGGTTTCGATGTTTTAGTACATCATCATCAGAGTTATAACACCATGTGTTAGCAGTACAGTGAGCGTTACAATATATAGGGAAAATTTGGGGAGGGAGGTGGGTAGATGGGAGGTTGGGGTGGGGGGGAGAGGATTGGGTTTGTTTAACATTCAAGGACAAGGGTAAGCATGTGAACGTCACAGATTAAAAGATACGGGGATAGGGACGGTAAAAAATTGGGACAATTTTTCGGGCACAAAGTCATTTAAAACTCTATTACCATGCATTTTAACGGCAGAGACAATTTCAAATTTTTCTAAAAAATCAAGCTTTCAAATCAAGCCAGCAGAAAAATCAACCTTTGTCTGATAAATGTAAAATAGAGGGAATAAAATTGGATGAGTGCTTAGACTCAAGTAGGTGTTTGGCAAACACGGATTTAAAATCACCCTTTTAAAAACTTTTAGTGTGTTCAGCCATTCTAGTCTTAAATTTACGGTCTGACCAATATAAACACAATTGCACCCCGGAGTGTCACACTTGAGGGAGTAAACACCATTTTTTCAAAATTCTCACAAACGTCTTTGGAATTAAATATGAGTTTTCCAATGATCACAGGGTTATAAAAACATATATTGAAATTGTACTTAGGCAGAAGTCTACTTAGTCTATAACGTAAGTGTTTAATAAAGGGCAATTTGCACCATCTCTTTGGTTTGTCCGAGGAAGTGGGGGAAAGTTGAGTTGAAGTGGCTATGGCTTTTTTACGTAGATGTCGGTACAGCAACTTATCTATTATTTCTTCACCATAGCCAATGCGTGAGGCAATGTGTTTAAAAACCCTGAGTTCCGTGGTAAACGCATGATCTGTCAGAGGTACGTTCGTGTGGCGATGTAGCAGTGAGTGGAATGCCGCGAATTTATGGCGATGGTGGTGATTGGAATCATTGGGGATGATGACGTCAGTGAAGGATAGTTTGCGAAAAATTGAGAACAGGTCCTTATCATTCAAGATGGAAATCGTCAAATCTAAAAAGTTTATACTCTTACCGCCCCTTTCAACCGAAAAGGAAATAGAAGGATGGAGAGAATGTAACATTGCTAGAAATAGACCGAGTAGTCTATCAGTACCTGACGAGAGGCATATGACATCATCTACGCATCTAAAATAATAGGAGACATAATTCAGAAGAGGGGTATTTGAAGAAAATAGTTTTTTCTCTAACTTGTCCATGAAAACATCGGCCAGAATAGCCGATAGAAGGGAACCCATCGATGAGCCATGTGTTTGAGAGTAAAAGGCCCCATTGAAATAAAAATAATTTTGAGTAGTATAAAGATTTTAAAGGCGTTCAAATTCCTTGATAATCGGGTTATAACTCTGATGATGATTTACTAAAACATCGAAATCGGTCAGTGAAAATAAAAAGTGTGAAAATTACCAAGTTTCTCGTCATTCGAACATAACAATAACTTTATCATGGAATTATTTGTAAGCTAATATATTTTATTAGGAAATTAACTGATGCTAATGGTTTTACTCTTGCTTTTCTGGGAATAACTACTTCAGAAAATATTTTCCCCATTGATTTTCCCGTGAAGCATTTCTCAACATCGAGATCGCATATCACAGTACAAAGCTCCTATTTCATAGATGTAATAAGGATTTTCTCTATATTCATGTCGGTCGAGACTCCTGAGCATTCCTTATCTTGCCGCCTTCTCGTAAAACCATCAGTTGGAAGCTTTTCAAAGTCATCTGGAGACTGACTGGAGACTTTTTATTTGCTGTAAATACAATTGAGCTGCCTTAGAATAAAGTGTATGCCCAGCGGCATGGAACAAAGGCATCATCGTAGTAATTGTTGCAATGTGCAGTATTCAATTGCCTGTTTTCAAAGCTCAGATAAAATTCAACAGCAAGACTTTGCTTAAGGTATGTACATCACCCACAATTTAGCAGTTCACTCTTAGACACTACCTCCTTAAATTTGTTTTGAAAATTTGAAACTTTTGAAGTCACTTTCTCATATCCTCAAACAAAATGTGTCTTCCTAGTACATAGTATTTGGACTTTGTTACAAGAATGCTGAATTTTCCTGAGGAAAATTACTCAAATTTCCTTTTGACAACGTATTACTAATTTTTAAGTAAAATACTATGATTCTTATTTTAAATCCTCGTAACGTATGAGCACACTAACATTTTTCCGGCCTCGGTGGCTGCGGGGTTAAGGTCTCTGACGCGAAATCAATGGTTTGGGGTCCGATTCTCGCCTGCGTGGAGTTTTTCCTCTTCATGTTGGTGTGTAACCATCCGCTGTTTTCCGGTGAAGATACCCGATGTAAAAAGGCCTGACGTGCTGTTTTCGGGGTCAATGGAACTTTAAAAAAAAATAAAATTTTAAAAGTTTTTTTTTTGGATCTGCGTATATTTTCCAGCGCACACGGACCTAACTTCTGCTTAATACTTAAAGTACACGTCACCCATGCATCGTGGTTTTCATTGATAGAGAAAGTAAATACACTGGGGGTCATTTTTTTCGTACGACAAATATTTTCATGCACGGATTTAGAACACGCATCTCAGCGCTGACGACAGTTTTTTTTACCGTTTCATAAATGTTCCTCACTTTCACTCCCCAAGCACGGGCTGAGGTGACGGACGGATTTCAGATGCCGTGACTTTTAATCAGGAGCGAGGTGGTACAACGTCCGTTTAATGGGTTGATGTAAAGCCGACCATTTTTCAGGGAGGGATCATTATTTTCTTTTCGGGTATATTCGCAGAAATCTCTTCCCCGAGCAGAAAACACCACTTTTACGATTGCTCTGGCAGGGGCTTGTGTTTCATTTTTGTAGGCGTGAATTTTCATGTCAATTGACCATCTGCGAACACCTCTAATTTTTAGTTCCACGAACTGCGGAGTTGCGCCATGAAATGAGTGTGTAACCATGTTATTACACACGCGGATGACTGGTTTTATTCGCCACTTTTCTCCTGTTTATATGTCGCTGCTCGCTGACGCGGTATGAATGTTCCATGCTGAGTTCTTGCTGCGGAGTGAATGTAGGCTCTAGCTCCGTATTCCCCCCGCTTGGTTGCAATTTTCGATTTAAACAAATTTACTGTTGTCTACCCATTGTACGGGGTAATATATGAACAATCTGCAATACTTCAGGAGGTAGTGAGGTAAGATAGATAAGAAAAAAGTATTGTTCTGGGACATAAGGTCCCTTTGGAACATTAAAGAAAAAGTTACATGCCGCTACTAAAGAACCACATTAGAGATAATAACAAATTTCAGGTGAATAATTCCATAATATACAAGAGGAGATTAGGAAAGAATGCTCATATTAATGAACTGTGTTTTGGAACATAAAATGCCTTGTTATTTGTGTTAATCTCCTACCTGCGGTAGGGGATGTGATTTTCAGCATTTTTTGTCCCATTAATATGGGGTCGTAACTCCTTGGTAACCGAGCTATGCCAACGCAAACATTTTGTCAGAATCATTTTGTAGTTACCATGAAAACGCCAAAAAGCTGTGGCGTGCACTAATAATTATGAAGTAAAACTTGTCCATGTTGTACTTAATATTTGTATCTTCTACTCCTGTCGTGATTTATGCTTATTGCTTCCAATTTTCTAGATAGTAACCAAAACAGGAAGAATTTTAATTCTGGAAAAAAATTAACTTTCCAGAACTACTTGTTAATTTTTTGGTGTATGAAAAAAATAATGGAGTCAAAAACATAAACAAATTTTACGTCTTACGTATAGGTGATTTAGTTGCTGTCTCTTTTAGTATGAATATCTGGTCTGTCGTTGATCTTCCTGCCATAAATCCAGCTTGGTGTTCTCCCACAATGTTAACAGCATGTTCCTCCAGTCTTTTCAGGATTAGTTTGGAGAGGATTTTGTATGTAGTGCTTAGCAAGGAGATTCCTCTATAGTTCTTACAGTCAAGCTTGTCTCCCTTTTTGTGCACAGGAACAAACACCGCTTCTTGCCATTCTTCTGGTATTTTCTCTATTCTCCATACTTTTATTATAAATTTGTATAGATATTCTTCCAATTTTGGACCTCCATTCTTTATCAATTCTATTGGCATCATGTCCCCTCCTGGGGCTTTCCCATTCTTTAATGTTTTTAGTATACTACAAATTTCCTCCTGGGTTGGTTCAGCTACAAAGCTTCTTCTTTGTTTATTTGAAGAACTTCTTCTTCATCTAACTCCATTAATTCTTCACAATTTAATAGCTCTTGAAAATATTATTTCCAAGTATTAAGAACAGTTCCTTTTTCACAAACTAGTGTGCCATTCATGTCTTTGATTCCAAAAACCCTTGGCTGGCATCTCTTTTGAAAAAATCTTACTGCTCTGTAAAAGTCCTTTGTATTCTTTTTTGTTCGGTCTTATTCTGCTTTTGTTATTTTACTGTTAATGAATTTACTTTTCTCTCTTGTTAGTACCCGGGTTGTTTCCTTATTGACTCTTGTGTAATGCTCTTCAGCTTCTAGTGTTTGCTTGTTCAAGACATTTACTTTAGCTTTCTTTCTTTCGGTTACCATCTTTTGGCAGTCTTCATGAAACCAAAGGTTTTTGGGGGTTTTTCTTGATCCAACTTCTTCTTTTATTGATGATTTAATTTGATTTAATTGATGGTGGCTACCTTATAGCAGGATTAAACTATATAAATAAAAGAACGAAATTATTTCATGATTTTCACGCTATTGAAGAGGTGATTATGACATTAACGAAGCATTGTTTGAGTTTATTTATTTATTTATTTTGAAATTAGCTTTACATTTTTTTCCATTTTTCCGGGAAAAGTTTTCCGACGGCTCTTGCTAGCATGGACGTAATCGTAATCGGACGGGCGTATTTGCGATTGATAGCAAACGCAATATCTTATGGCGTCCTGGCTTATATAATTAATTATTTTCACGGAACGAAGATAATGGTTCCATAAACCGGAGGTTTTGGAAAGCCTCAAGCACACACATTAATTACTAATACAACGATTTTTCATTTTTTAACAGTCGCAAAATATATTGCTGGGACACGCAGACCGTTGAGAATTTCACAAACACCTAAAAGGGACAAATTGACGATGGGAGTAACTGATGGGAGTCGTTTCATTCTCTGGCAATAGTGAGTTGAGATTTATTCACTAATCAGTCCGAATTTCCCTCAAGATCAAGATTTGCGAACGGAATTACTAATTTATTTTTAAAAATAATTTGGACATAATGAAAGGAAACAATCCAAGCCTGGTAACATTAACCCTAAGCCTATTATTTGTGCCACAAAAATATCAAAACTTTGTGACCGAAGTCATTTACCATAGAGTTTTGAAGTATTCTCTGACACTCAATTGTTTTCACAGTATGGCACTGCTCTGACAAGAATGCATTCAAACTGATTGACTTGATGTTGGAAATATTGATTTTCTAAACCAAACTATTTCTGCTATAGGACTAACCGATTTAAACAGTTTAGAGTCCCAGATCCTCCTATCCTCCACTACAGCAACTGTTTTTGCGTCAGCGCGCGTGAAAATGTAGCTTCTGCAGTGAAACAATCTGCATACTACCCTGCTAGCCACATGGGCGTCTGGCAGGGGGTGTTAGGACACTAGCCGTGTGAATATGTAAAGGAGAATGTTATAGGGAGGTGAAAAAGTGAGTCTTGTCCAAAAGAGAATGACAATAGTTTATTAAAATGTAGTCGAGCGTTTGATGCCTTTCATTTCACAAAATATTTTAAGCATAGTCAGCATTATTCTGTATTGCGTGACTGAAAAATTTCATAGGTAGAGAGGCTAGCGGGGTTTTGCAACATCTCCAGAATATGTTGCCACCATAGTGAACATAGCTTCTAGGAAAAAGAGGTTCGCTCAGAAATGGAGAGCTAAGTGATGGGTCGTCTTGCTGTGAATGAATCTTTTTATGTTTTTAGTAACCTCCTAAGCACAGTCATATACACATTCGCTTCATTGGTCACAGGCCAATAAAAATGTAAGCAAAATAACATACTAATAGAGAAAATTTAAATTGAAACATGCCCTCGGTGTAACGTCACTCAAAGTTGATTTTTAAATACGCAACGCGAAGCCAAGCCTATTCATTCAACACAGATCATTACTGAAAATGATACTTTATACGATATTACCTCAAAAGGGGCAAAACCATAATAAAGGATAAAATGAATGCAAAAATACGGCGACTGAGACTGCAAAACGTGGATTATAATTTATCAAAAATGAATGTGGTTATTTTTTTAATGAGTCTTCCTTCAGTAGAGATATAACTACATTGATTTCTCGCTCTCAGAGAAGACATTTAAAAATGTCTACAGTGAAACATTACACAAATATAAAAAATAAAATTATTAAGCAACATGAAAAATTTGCTCGTTATTAGAATGAAATATATGCCTATATAAATCAGGTATAGATTAGAATAGAATAGAATTAGTGGCTGAAAATTTAAGTTTGCGTTCATTTTGCAGCAAAGATCAATGGGAATGAGTCAAGATTTGATGAGTTCAGAAAAAAATGTGAATTACTTCATTTAGGATAGTTATTTTCAGGATATCACCTATGGTAACCAAATCATAAATAAAATGCTCAATTCTTCAGAGGACATATTTAATATTTTTTTACATCTCAATTATTTTCAATTACAGATCGCAATCGTGATTGCATTGACCCAACCATATGTTCTATTACACGGGGACGTCGGCTTAAAGAGTTCCAAACGTCCCGTACGTGGGCTTCTAAAGATTCCTCCGTTCTTTCTCCGTCGTAATGCCACTCATTTACCATGATACCCCACACATTCTCAATAGGGGATAGGTCCGGCGAGTTAGCTGGCCAGGGTCGAGGATTATCCTAAAAAAATTGCTTTGTGATGTTCGCTTTGTGGATTGGACAGTTGTCCTGGACAAAAACCACCTCCTCACTCTCGGGAACGATTTCATCAATGTAAGGCAGCAAATGAGCCCTTAATATCTGAACATAGTCCACAGAATTCATCTTTGTGGGGGGTTTCACTAATGGTCCTGGTCCTGCTGCAGAAATTGCCCCCCAGAAACTCAGGCTGATACGACCAGGATTTTGTGTTCTAATTAAATGCTCTGGGTTATACCTATAAAAGAAATTATCAAAGTGTTACTTAATTTTAAAATTTGGCATCTAACTAATAACTTCACACGTCAAGTCTTAAGAATTATTACCTTGTATTTCTTGGACGCCAAAGTTTAACCTTCCCATCTTGGTTGCTTCGGAATGTTTTTTCGTCCGAAAATACAACAAGGTCCCAATAAGATTGGTCCATTTCAGTATACCTTCTGGCAAAATCTAGTCTGGTTTCTTGCTGGATTTCGGTCATGGAGGGTTTCTTGGCGGTCTTGTGGTGCTTAATTCCGCCCTCTATAACACGGCGCCTTACCGTGGCGTAGCTGCAGTTAAGATTACTGCTTCTCCTCAACTCTGCTACACCACCCACGAACAATGGATTCTGACGAATAGCCTCCCTTATATTCTCATCTTCTTGCCTGTTAGTACACCTCGGACGTCCACTCTTTGATTTTGATTCTAATGACTCGTCACCCTCCTAATTTCTCTTTAGCCACTTATACACAGTTTTCCGGTCTACGTTTAGGTGTGCCGCTATTTGTGACACAGTTTTCCCGCTCTCAAAAAATGACACTATTTGCCCCCTCTGGGCTGCGCCTAAATGATTATTACCACGCCGATCCATTTCCTCGATGTTTGAAGAATACTCAAGCCTGCTACTCGTAAGAGTGAAAAACACCTAACTGAGAACCATTCCCTTTTACATTCTCCACATACCGTTGCCTACCACTTGGAGTCGGGGGAGTTGACTGGGCAGCGATAGCGGGAGAAGGCCATAGGAGGGTCTCCCTAGTGAGTGAAAATGAGTCAAGTTTGCCCTTAGTAGTCGCTGAATGCATAGGCAATACCCGAAGTTCGAATTCAGCGAAATATGAAGTTGGCCGTGCTCACCGCGTGGACCGACTTCTGAAAGTGATAGTACATACAAAAACAAAAATAGACAATTCAAACACTGGGGCAGCGAGAAACCGTTTCTGGTGATTATCTACCAATTAAACCTTGATCTACTGATCTACGTGTTTCGAGAGTAGTTAACGAAAGCAGCTTTAAGAATTATTTCTTTTCACCCCATTGTTAAAGGAAAGTATAAATTATTCTTCTTCGCGATGTAGGAAACAAAATGTGTAATCTCATTAGAGATTCTCCATTCTACTTGAGTTTTAATGAAAACCGTAGGAAATCTAATTTTTAATATCGTTTCCGATTGGCCATCCAACCGGAAAAATGTCGAGGGGACTGAAATTTAGATTAAAGATTCCATTTTCGATTAATTCGTGACTTGAGTACATTGGGGTTCGGAGATGGGTAATTTACGCTTAACTAATAAGGACGCGCATTTATTTAAAAAAAACTGTGTGGCTAAGGAAACAATGTAAAAGAAATGTTGATTGTTTGACGTAATACATACTTGTGTACTCATCCACTCTGCTCTACATAATTTATTTGGAACCATAGACCGGAGAATTCTCGGATTCCGCTTCTCCGACTGCTGAAAAAAGTTACCAAAGTTTACAAAGTAGCAGTTGCAGTACAATTAGTCCTGGAATGATATTGCTACGCGTGAACCAACCTTTACATTTTGGTGCGATATTCCACAGGGGGAAAATCTTTCGCCTTGACTGGGATCCCGGTGACTTTGTATAAGATTATACCATGGCTTGTCCCGGTATCTTCAAAATTTGTCTTAACAGTAATATTAAATATTTATTACATTACATACAATTAGTAATCAGGTTTCCTAAAAATCTGTTTCCACTGTGACGATTTGGACATTGACTCGCTCGGAAAATTGAAGCTAAGTAGATTCTACACACACGTTATCCTATTCATTGAAAACGATTTAATTGAAAATTTTGGAAATACCGGATGTGAGATTTGTGCTTATTTTTTCTAGATGAACTATTTAATTGAGAACTTTATTCGAAATGTAATCCGAGGTTGGTTAAAACACTGTGACTTTCCAAGTTTCGCTGTTATGGTACGTGTGCTCAGACAAGCATTGGGCTTTGAGTTTGGGATGGGGAGATAAAGGGTGTGGGGGAGGTAAAACGAATGGTCGGGGTTAAATGAGCTTGAAGCGGAGAGGAATTGTGATTTAAAAAAATGAAAACCCCCAGATGGAAGTGGTCGGAATGTGTGCTGGATTTCATTATTTTCTGTTTCATTTCACCTTTGACCTATCCTGAGATGTGATCTTTGACCTATCAGCGATATTTTTTCACCTTGAATGTGCTGAAACGAGATGTAGAAATTCATGATCCTTAGGATAGGGAAACGCTCCACCTTTATGGTAGATTTGCGACTCTGGGGCGCGCCGTTGCATTACCGTTAGATCTTGGGAAAACAGAGGACTCTCCCTCATAGGTTTCACTATTTTTGTTTCTTCGGCAGACTGGGAATTGAGCATCTTGTCAATCTCTCATTAGCGGCATAATTCAGATTAGAAGGTGAATTCGCTACTTTAAACTACTTTTAACCCATTCTAATTTTAACTCTACATTCTACTTTTAACTCTACTTAATACTACTCTAAAACCATGTAAGCTATCATTCATTAATTGTAAATTATTCCTTGTCGGTTATGTCAAGCCATTCCTTTCTATCCCATCATCTTCTATATCTAGCACAAACTTACCAGTTTTATCCATTATTCTTAAGTTACCGTTTTATCCTTTCTTAACTATATCTGCATCTGCATAATACCTTGCAAGCCACCTAAAGGGTTTGTGGCAGGAGGTGAGTTATGATCAGCATGCACTACACTATACCCTATTCAAAGTTAATCAAACTATGACTATTTATGCATTAGTAAAAACCTGCAAATACCTGTCATCCTTCACCCTATAAATACACTATACTGTGGCGGCACATCTTTTTTTATCTTTCGTTTGAATAATCTTTGTATTTTGAATATTAATTTTGTTGATTAACTGTCATTGCAAATTGATGATTAATTGAATTGCAATTTATTTAAAATGTTAAGGTTGAAAAGTATGGGAATAATTAACAAGAAGCCTCGTGACAACCAACGAGGATTGTTGGGTTGGTTATAGATCAATAAATGGACCACCATGTTAAAAGCAAAACGCGTTTTCTTTTGTGTGTGCAATTCCCGACACCAAAATACTATAGGGATGCTACCAATGCTATGTATAGTGTGTATTAATGTATCAGGAAACATGCGAGACGTGCTGTTAGTCCTACGTATCAGATTAAGAAACAAGCATCATGGAGAAAATCAACTGATTAGCTACACTACCTATTGACGGACGTAGATAAAATTTTTAATGGCAGCTATTATGGTGTCTTATCGTTCGGGGAAAAATATTTTAAAACCTTCTCATCGTGGAACCTACTCCTCTCTGTCCTCGGCATTGTCCTAGCATGGCATGCTCTTTTTAGTCCTTTCTGTCTTCTTTGAGTTCCTCTCCCCTTACTCTAACCCTAACGTGTTGGAAGGGCTTCCTCGCTCCAGTAACCCCTGGGACTGTATGGAGGGAGCAATCACAGGTAATAGCACCTGGTAGGGTAACCCATCAAGGAAGATTAAAGGCTAAGATGCCGCTAGGCTAAACATAGTCCGCGCAGAGTCCCGTTTCTCAGACAGGCGGCTGCGAAGGAGACAGTAGACTGCTCTTGAGGGCATTTGAATTTAAAGGAAACTCGCCGTAATCTGTGATTGCGATAGGTTATAAGTACTATAGTGGAAGGTCGCGAGAAACCGTTTAGGTCATTATTACTACTATATTATTATACTTTGATTGGGGCCGATAATATTTGTAAAAAAATTCCTTTCCTTTTAAAGATATTCTCAATCCCTCCATTGAATTTGGCTTCAAGGCTTATTACGGTGGTGTAGTGGCGATATTTAGTCGGCCATGATATTGATCAGCAGTGACAAGTGAATTTACAGAGGTGAAAAGTTTTTTTCCGTACGTGGGGATTGATATCTTCGGGCTTCTTTTCGAATAAATTAAAAAAAATTATCTCTATCAAATACTTGAAGTGACTGCAACGCTTGGTATTTCTGTACTCGGTATGATCCGTAAAAAATACCCGAAGGAAGGAAGAATTTTATGTAAAGCCAGAAGACGCCAAATAAATGCATTGTAATGTAAAAAATAAGTAAAATGATAAAATTTATAAAAGTAAGCAAATTAATAGAAGAAACCAAATAAATATACTGTTATCTAAAGAAAAAACCTGGAATAGGGGAAAAAATGTGAAGTAACACTTCAATTGCATAGTTTCAATATTTAGTCTCAATATAAGATCATGAAGAAAAGTATGTGTGTTAAATAAAAAGAGTAATGTAATTGGGGGTAAATCTCAAAGGAACCCCAAGCACTTGTGTGACATACGAATAATATATATTGTAATGTACCTTATTAATGTACTCAGTATGAAGAACTTTGGATGGATTGTGACGGTCAGACATAATAATTTTTTAAGGAAATCTGGAGACCTGTGGTTTCTGGCAGTGGCGTATCAAGAATTTTGCTCGGGAAGGGGGGAGGAGGGGGGTCCAGATTATTTTCGGTGAACTGCCGGGGGATCATGGCCCAGTCTAATCGGAGGCCCTCACCGGAATATTTTTAAAAATTACAACAAAACTGAATTTTCTATTTTTTTTGTTTGAAAGCTTTCGCAGCTTTTCTATAACATTTAATGTGGGCTCTCGAAGGAAGTGGCTACAGCACTTCCTTCATTAAAAGAGCAATGAAAGAAAGGCAACAACACCATAATGATGACGACCGAAAGAAGAAACCATTGGCGTACGCAAAAATTCCCTACATCTCCGGAGTCACTGACAGAATCGCTAACATCCATCGGAGAGGAAATATTGTGACTCGATTCTGCACGGTGAAGAAAATCAAAAACATCCTGCCCTCACCGAAGAATAGCCATCCTCCCCTTCAGTTTATGGGTGTGTATGAGGTTCCCTGCCGCTGCGGCAGAAGCTATGTGGAGCAGAGTAAGCGAGCTATCTCTCAAAGGCTTAAAGGGCACAAGAGAGCGATGGAGCAACATGAATGGGACACATCAGCTGTTGCCGAACATTCCGCCTCAAGCCCTGGAAATAAAATAATGTTCGATCAAACACGGGTCTTGGCCAAGACGCAAGAATATCATCCGCGCTTAATACATGAGGCCATAGAAATAGCCAAAAACCAAAATATTTAAATGGGGAGGATGGATATATCCTTAGCAGGGTTTGGAAAGTGTTCTTGGCTCCAGCAAAACCCAACGGCTAACGTCTTCCGAAAAATATTCAAATCGGCCCAACAATGGTGTAACGGACAACGATGCTATATAAGAACGAACTAAAGCCGGTTAACGCTCATTCTCCTGATGACGCTTCCAGTAAGAGAAGCGAAACGCTGAGATTTTCATAATGAACAAAACGCAGCATTGCCCGAAAGCATCATCCTACATGCATTTTCTATTCCTTGTTGAAGTATTTAAAGATATTTTGTTTGGTAATTTTTATATATTAATGTTGGTGCCCTTTACAAAGGTGCTTTTGTGGGGAGGGTGTCCGGTCCCGTTTTTCCCTCGCGTTAATACGTCCATCGTGTCAATGTTCATTGCTTTGGATCCTCCGCCTAATCAGATGCCAATGTTAGGTAGCCTCCTTCTCCAGTCTCGGGTTGAGAACCATCACTTTCTGGGAGCAAACGTCTTCTCGTGTTTTACGGCCACGTCTCTAGTATGCCTTACACCAGAATATCTCACAATATTCATAACCCTATCATTTCTTGGAAATGTACTGCTACGTGGGCAGTTGCTGTGGAAGGGAACCTGGCCGTAGCCTCTTAAGCCAGCGGTTCCCCAACTGTGGGCCGCGGGCAATGTTCTGTTGGGTTGCAGAATGACCAGAAATTAAAATTCTCCTTTTTCGATTGGATAGACTCAAAATTATTAAATATTAAGCCTATCGGGAAATTATTCAAATTTATGGTTTTTCTCATAGTAATGGTTCAGGATAGAAACAAGTTCAGGACCTAGATACGCGAGAGGAAGGATCTGCACTTTTCACATCAAACATCTGTTGTAATGCAAATTGAGCCCTGAAATTTAAACAGCAATACAAATGCTCTGTTTCCTTTAAAATTTGAGTAACTGCAGACACGAATGCTAGCTTATTTCCAAGAAATTCTGGTAAATTTTACTGAAGAAATGACCAAAGACTCACGAGGAAGATCCCAGATCCTTTGATGGTACATAGCCTCAAGTGTGACCATGTGATGTGGAGGTGAAAGAACAGTCGCAAAGCAGTAGTTCGTCAGCAGCAGCGGGTGCTTGGCCAGTGCTGGGTGTGTCACATACAACGAGTTCGAGGAAAGTGGCTGATAAACTAATAAAAAATCAAGTTATAGTAGAAAAAAATGCATGTATAAATTGCCAGCTTCATCTAAAAAAAATATCACTTCTATCTTTACTTCAGGAGACAAAATTGGTAATTTCAAATTGTTTTGCACATAATTTAATAAAAGTTATGTACTCAAGAGTTATCTATTCTTAAGTCCAAAGAAGGTTTTCAAAATAAAATAAAACGTTCTTAAGACAAAGAAACACTACAATTTCTCCTTAAACTGACAAAGAACAATGGCATTCAATACAAATTATCCATGCTGGAAATGCGTTTCAGAGCATGGAGAATGAACCTACTTATGGTCCCTAATTCGTGCTTACATAGGCAAGTCTTTGCCCCCTCCCTCTACAGAAAAATAAACACCGCATCTGCCACATGAAAACCAAGGGTAACTAAACGGCTTTATAGTCAACTTTGGGAAACTAAACGGCAATAGTAACTAAAGAGTGATTACTAAAGGAGCCTTCAGTTTTAGGAACAGAAACTAAACACCACATATGCCATGGGTATACTAAAGAATGTCAACTAAACAGCTCTTCAGTTTTTTGACCTCAAACTAAAAAATCTTTATAGTTTTTATAAAACTGAAGGCGCTTACCTTTAGTTACTATAGAATAGCTTTAACAACTAAAGCTTCTGTAGAGTACGTTTTCCGAAGGGTTGTGGTGGTGAATTATTTAAAATTAAAACTCAAGCTCGAGGAATAAAAATAACATCGTACTGGTAACCCTGAATAAAACGTATAACACGTTTCCAGCGTCATGTTCTAGTACAGTTGTGCATAATAATTTCCAAATACCCCCCGAGAAACTTTTTTCAGCCTGTTAAAATATTAAGAAGAATTATTAACCTTATTATTCAAGAAGAATATTCGAAAATTGAAGTTTAGTTTTTGACGTTTATATAGTTAATTAGTATATGAATTGATTGTGTATATTACGTTCAAATGACGAATTTGCGTATTTATTCGTATTTATCGTCGTAAACGTTGACACAGTCCCTGTCATTACTGAGTTAAGTAGAACACTGGGCGAATTAGAAAACTGCAGTTGAGTGACTCTCAAAATGTTCACCTGTTTTTTTTGGAAAGGTTGGGAGTTGGGACTTCTTTCTGAGGGAAATTTTGGGATTATCTGTGACCCAGTTAAGGCGCATGACACGACCTGCACCAATGCTTACTGAGGTCTTATCAATACTTAGCGATCTTGAGTTAAAAGCTGTACTTCATTCGAGGCTTTGTAGGCATTTGAACGTCAGCGAAGCAGCTGCTGTGCACTACTCAGGGTGTATACTTTGGAAGGACCTTGATTATCTTGCAGAATATGGCTAAGAGACGTTTAAAGTGTCCTTCATTACTTATAGAAATGTGAAACGTTTTATTACTCCTCCAGGGTTAGCTTTCAAGCTTAACTTCATTCTAGGCTTTGTAGGCATTTGAACGTCAGCGAAGCAGCTGCAGTACAGTATTCAGGGTGTACACTTTGGGAGGACCTTGATTATATTGCAGAATATGGCTAAGATACGTTTAAAGTGTCTTTAATTGCTCGTAAAATATAAAACATCTCATCATTCCTCCAGGGTTATATTTCAAGTAGCGCTCTGTAGTAATTAAAAGGTTTAATTGGTGAATTCCGAGGGGAGTAAATGTATCTGCCAAGATTTCTATTCCTTTTGTGTTTACTATCAAGAAAGACCTAGAATGGAATATGTCAGACAAATTATGAGGAATGTGATAGAAAGGGAGTGAACGTTCAATTTATGTTATTTCCTGGGAATGTGGGAATAGCCAGGAATGAGCGGCTGACGCATAAGAGGAGAAGGCATTGAAAACCACCGAGCCTACCAATACGCTGGTACCCGTGGATGATCTAAAATCTACGATGAAAAACTTAGCTCTTCGATTGAGGACTGATATGGCGGAATACTCAATATAATAAGTTGTGACACATAAAGCCAGACGTGTTATCGTGGTCTTCGTCCGTGAGGAGGTGCTGGAAAGAAAGAGGTCACCATCGCATGGTTGAAGGCAAAGCACACACACCTTACCTACTCGTACCTCTTCACGGGAGATAAGCTGCCACTACGCTGTGATCGCAGCAACTCTATTTTGAGTGCGAAACACCTCCTGGCCAGTGTGGGAAATACCGGGACGTGGGAACCAGGCTGGACATCGGTATGGACCGAGATTACGTTGTAGGGTACGATCTCGATCGCCTAAGCAGAATAATTTTATTTTAACAAGAAAATGGGCTTTTTAATTTGAATTTATGGCTATCATAACGAGTATGGCATTAAATATCTTTTTGAGGTTATGTTTTATAATTTACTAGTTGAAAAGCTTCCTGATACAGGATAAAATATTGGCGAAATAGCCAAAAAAGTAAAGAATAAAGGAAATAATTAAATAGAAATAAAGTGTGGTTAAATTATTAATAAATAATTATGAATTAGAAATTAATGTGTGGTTGACTTATCAATAAATAATAATAAAAATAACTTAAAACCTCCTTGACTGTTGGTTATAGTTATCTAATTATTTTTCTTAAAATGATACGTGCATTTTGAGAACTGTACACGCCCCCGCCATGTGTCAGATAGTGGAGACAAGGTCACTATACCCTTGGGTACAAGGGTATAGCGACCTTGAGTGGAGAACATGTATAGCAGAGTCCTCTGGATTGCTATATAATAGCTACGAGCACTTGGTGAGGGAGTGTTGAGAATGCTATCTAGAGAACTCTGATGTATGGGAGCTCGCTTGCCATCTTGTGGCGCATATCTGAATCACTACGCATAGCAACTAAATCTTACGTACGTACGCATAGCCCCCCATATCGTAGATGTATTTAACTCAAACTTTTTGTCCTCAATGACCTTATCTAAAATGAAAAGTGAGTGGTGCAAAATGTCCCTCGCTGTTGATGCACCCTTAAAAACCAACCATACGACTATTGTCAGGTATGTGAAAATGGATAATTGTACGAATAAAGTGGTTTTATGAAAGGAAGTGGGAGTGGATAGCTGTTGCTAACCAATCTTCGGGTTTTTGACTGCTAAAGATGATATGCGTTTACAGCAGTTAAATTAGGTTCACATTTTGCTGAATTGATAATGGAGGAATGTCGTAAATTGGTTGATATTTTTGGTTTCCCAACCTTATTTTTACCTTCTTATGAAAACGTTTTCTTACGTCGCATCTATCATACCATCTATATCGCATTGTTCTCTGTCTTAGAATGTGTCCCTTCCATTTGTCTCGTCTTATATTGACCGTTCTCCACCCCCTGGGCACCCCCTCTATCAATGAAAAATTACACCTCTGGCGATAGCACCGTATCTCGAACGCATCAATCGTTCTCCTATCTGCAACGCCTGAGGTCCAAGAATCTCTCCCGCAAAGAAGTAATCTTCAGACAATTTATTTATTATCCACTTCCTGTTAGTGGAGTTGATGAGTTTTATCTTCTTAAAGATTTATCTTTCCCCTTTGAGATACACATTTTGGGTGTAGGGATGGGGTCCATAGGGTCCGGAGCCCCCCAGTGAATATTTATAATGTATTTAAAATAGGGACAATAGAAAATTTTAAATTTAATTTTTTAACAAAAATGTATATTTTATTTATTCTGTACTTAGAACAACTTTTCCAAACAATATACCGGTAATTTTCTAACAAAAGAATGCTGGCAAAAATATTTATGACGGTACGGGAGAAAACCTGGCTTAGTATAATGTTTTATAGAAATTCCTGTGATTACCTTTGAATTCCATTGAATACATCTGTTAAAAAAAGGATTTTCATTCATTATTGAAAATTAAAGCCTTATAAGCCAACTGGGAGCTTTCTAAGCCCAGTGGTTTTAACATGTAAGTAATGATAGTGCATGGCCCGGGAGCCGGGGCCTTGAGCCTGAGCCACAACCCGGGCCCGGGCGGGAATCCCCGCCTTTCCGCCCTGGCCCCTGAACCTGTGTAGTTTTGATATTACTCATTTTTCGAAAGAATGATAATTCCACGTGATTAAGAATGCATTTCTGTGGCGATATACTTACATAAAAATTGGCTTTAAGTCCTACGGCGGAATGTGCAGAAATATGGACCCTCTTAAGCTGAATATGTTTTTAGTCGATTATTAGCATCCTTTACATATTTTATTATGCTATTTAAACTCAGTTGAATTACGTTAAAATGCTAGAAATGATGTGGTTTTTTTCTATACATTAATCCTTAAATTGAGTTGCGTATAAAGCGAATCAAAGATGCATTAAATAAATCCTTGAATGGTGTGGATAACTATAGGAAATGGCTAGGCTGAATGTGTACATGAAACCATCGTTCACAGCTTTTTTTGTTTGAAGTGAAAGTTCCAGCAGAGATAAATTCACTGCTGGTGAAAATTTACTAATTACGAGGTATGATCTATGAAAATGACCAAGAACGACACGCAATGTTTTTCTGAAGTAATATTCCAATCGAATTTCACATCTATGTATTGGTTTTCCTGATATTTATTATGGATCCTTTTTCTTTGAGAGGGTCTTGTCGTTTTCGAACAATACCATTATCTATGAGATAACAGTACTTGATCGTTCGTGATAAGTAATGCTCGTTTAGTCCCGCAAAGAACAGCAAGTTTTAATTAAATTAAATTTCGATACTTCTGAATCCAGTCATCCATGATTGTAGGTCATGATTTATCATTTCATTTCATTCTAGAGAAATATTGCCGCCCGCAATGCTTCGTAGATGTCTTTGAAAAGCGTTATTATCCAGTGATTTCCTGGTGTGCGAATCGCGGAGCTATTTTGAGGATGTTGAAACCGTAACCGGCGATGACAAAGGGGAGACAATTCCTTTGTTCGAGATTAATGGTAGTGGTCTGCCCTAGACTCGTCGCAAGAAAACGTAACACATTTCATATCTCACGCTCGAACGAAAAATAATTTGTTCTATTCTCGATCATAAAGTCATTGTATCTAGGGTTTTTCTCGAAGTGATATTCATTCCATGGCGTAGGTCTGATCTTATTTTATTCGCTTTCATATTTTCTCCTTTCTTTTCTTTTGGCACTTGGACGAATCCAGCTCTCATCCATGGGAGAGGCTACGTATTTATCGTAAGGATAACTACTATACTGAGCGCTGGTGCGGAATATTTGCTGCGCCAAATACGTAGGGAATGAAAGGATACAAAAGTTGCAATAATTATGTATATAAATTTCATTAATCAAAACTATTATTTAGCCTAAAAGGAAACATTCCAGCATCATGGAAGCGAGGTGATTGGTACATTTTTAAAGAGCCTGAGGGTCAAAACCTTCCTGCGTGGAGGATACTGGTTCAAATCCGGACATGGTAGGGAATTTTTATTTCATTATTCATGGCCTTTTTGGTTGCTTAATTAAAGGAGAGAATTTGAGGAACAGAAGCTGCGTCCAAAGGGACGATAAACTGCTGTCCCCTTTCCGTCTGTTAAGAGCTGGCTAATGCTGGGCCGTTCTTTTCCTTTCCTCCCAGTCTGGGTTGCCGATTCGTTTTGGGCAGGCTTGAAATACCTGGTTCCTAGCGTGTAAAATATTTTGAAAGGTTGTTATACCCTTCTGTTTCCATCCGTTTTCGATTTTACGGGAACAAAGGCACTATGAAAGGCTGTATCCAATGAAGGTTTTGCCTCTGTGCTTTCTTCGTAATACATCCCATTTATCTTAATGCATTCAATCATGAGATGCAGTTTGGATATTCATATAGATTTACAAAGAGTGAAAGTTCTACCTTCATATTTTAATTCATTTAAAGAATATTTTATTTTGGCTATTATTTATTTAGTTTACTGAAAATTCCTTGGAACCTACACGTTTACATTTACCTCACGATTGGGGTTCGTTGAAAAACATGCTCTACGTTTTGAATCTATTTTGATTTTTGAATTTTTTTCGCGTGAACTGCTAGTTTTTGAATGCCAGTAGTGAGTTTTTTTGTAAATTAATTAATGGAAATGGACCCTTCCTTCTTAAAAAGATTCCGATTTGCAGCGAAAAGTTTTGCAATCCAGACGCGTCAATCAAAGAATTAACAACTTGGTAGGTAATTTTCTACTCTATGTTTAATTCACCTACCAGTTTCGATGGTCATAACATCATAAATAGAGTTTAATTACTAGTACAAATACAAGTGGCGTCAACTTTATAGGAAGGTATGTTGAGGAGGGATTGAAGGGAAAGGATCTAGGTAAAGGGGATTGGATATATGGTCAGTTGCTCTTTTGCAAGGGCAGAATACTCATAGAAAAACATTAAAAAACTCAATGATGAGGAAACTGCAAGAGGGGAGGATTAGGGACGGTGAAAAGAGATGAACATTTTTCCTGGTGAAAGTCATTTAAAAGTCTATTACTAAATACATTATGCCGAAACAATTTTAAACAATCTTGCTTTGTCATATTAAGGTAAAATTGAAGGATTGAAATTATACGAGTGCGAAAAATATAGCATGTTTTTGGCAAAAATAGACTTACAGCCACGATTTTAAAACGTTTAGAATGTTCGGCCATTTTGGTTTTGAATTTTGGTCTAGCATCGCGTTAATTATTCTGACGCTGTTTTCGTCAAAATATGCTCGGTAGCGTCGTCAAATGGTTGCATATTTCGATCTAGACGTTTCAGATGCACCCCTTCCCCCTCCTTTTATTATCCTCTACCACCATTCACCCCCTCCTTATGTCCCATTCCCTTATTTTCCCCTGGCCTGCAATCCCTGCCCTTTTAAAAAATCCCCCGTTCCCCTCCTATCCCACATTGACTCAATTTAATCTTTCACTACCTTCATTGTATTTTTTCTTTCTAAATAGTCATACCATTTAAAAATACAGATTCAGGTGCCTCATGGTGGAACCATTCCATAATGACAGAAGCAAAACACTTGCAGTTTGCCACTAATAAAAGATTTGATACGACTAGTTTCAATGTTACTTCGTCATATTCAAGCTAAAGATGATGAAGTGTTTTGAAGAGAATTGAGAATTGAATTGAATTTGATTGAGAAGTGTTCTGCTTCAGTCATTACGATCATATTATTTTAAAAATAATTAGATTTTCTAAGAATGCTTTGCTACTAATGTAAACATTTTTCTATTCTTGATTCCAATTAACGGTACTTTTTTTAATGATTTTTTTAGAAAATAAGCGCAAATAATTTTGTTGGTCTCATAGTATTATGCAAGACTAGAAGACAAGATGCATACTTTTGTGAAATCAAATTGAATGGGTCGTAATTTGCAATAGCTATGCGAGGTAAAAGGTCGTCACGTTTCTAACCCTTCGAATGCATATATTCGAACAATGGTTCTCCCATTTTCCCAGTTGATCCAAGATTCCCACTTCAAACTCGGCACTCTAGGACTATCTCAACGGCATGTGCCTTTGTCCTCTGAACGCGGCGTGCATCATTAAACGTGAGTTGTATGCTACGATCCATAAGGTTCAATGAGAAATGAGGTCGCCTGTCTTGGGTTTTGATTGTGTCGAATCCTTAGTACTCGGTTGATTATGTTGTATTATGGTTCAGCATTCTGGAAGGGGCACGGTCGACTTATAACGAGAAAACCTCCCAGTCTTGTGCCGTGTCCTTTCACCTTTCGAGCGGTCCACCATGTTGGATCGTACTGCACAAGTGGTGGATTGTGAAAATTAGGAGAAACATTTACGTGCGTAGCACAGTGGTAGGCAAGCTCACTCCGTAATATTTTTTATTTCGTCAAAATTCATCATTGATTCGTCGGTCATCAGAATCATAAATTTGGGAAATATCATGCCGATGATTATTGTTGACTTTCGAGGAAATTTGGTGTAATATTTGCGGATGCATTCCATGCTACTCTTTCAATTAATTTGTGTGTGTTATTTTGTATGCATTTATTTTAAAAGTAGGTACACCCGTGATAATCTCATAAGAGTTTGAAATTCAAGTTTCTGCTACTGATTGAGGTGATGTAGTGACGAATAAGGCTGTGATAAAATATTCAAATTATTTTTATCTCGATGAGGCTGGCAGAACTTTTAAAAATCCGTTCGTAATTCTTCGTAATATTCGTCCGCCCGGGCATTATCACTCAGATGGCATACATATTCATACCAACCTGCGAGCCGCCGCGACGGCGTGTGGTAGGGGGTGTTAGGACACCAGCGATGAAAAGAAGTGGGAATAGGGAATTGATGAAAGTGAATTACATGTTAACGGAGTCGATTATTGTCACCCATGTGTTTTGGTTATAATCACCATTTGATTTAAATGTTGCCTTCCCCAGCAGCAACAAAATCATGTGACGCAGTACCTAAGCACTTCATTCCAATACTCTTGAATATAAGTAAAGTATGGGCAGTGTCATAATCTGTAATTCGACTGAATAAGTTGTAGGTACATAGATAGTCCTTCCTTAAACTTCCTTATTTTACTCTTTATAATGCGATATCCCAAAATTCCTCTTTAAACACTTAAAACTTGATGTCTCCCCACTTCCACACTTGTGCCTTACTGTTCAACATTCCCATTCCTCTCCTCCCACTCCCACACATGCCCAGAAATTTGTGTCAACTTCTTCACCCTATTGTAACCCTTTAATATGGTTTTTAGACATTTTTTTGTTTCGGTCTGAATTCACCTATCATCTTTCTTTCCTATTATACGATATACGGTACTCCCTTACTTATTTTTCCTTCCATTCGCCAACTCCGGGTTAAGTGTACAATTTCACCCATTACACCTGTCCATTTCAGGATGTGCACTGTCAGAAGAGCATAATATTTGCTGTTACACCTAGGACATTGGTTTTTAAAGAAATCATTTCCACCATAATACCTTGTCCTTTCATGCTTCTTTTGATTCTGTTACATTCGTGCCTTGCTTAATAGTTGCTCTTTTATTGCAATAACTCCTATTATTCCTTTAAATCTGGCTCTGCTTTTATAATTTCCTCCATACCTATCTTTGCATACATATTTTGCTTTAGTTGCTCATGCATTGCTTCATACATCTTTTGCTTTAGTTGCTCATGCATTGCTTCATACACGCCCTCCTGTTCTTAAGGGCAGACAATTAACTATATGGGAACCCGGCCAACACTGCCGATGCGAATTCGATTTGGAAACTGATAATTAAAAGTCTCTGACCCTCTTGGCAAGGCAAGCCGAAGTTCGAATCTCTTTATTTGAAGTCAGAATCGATCTTCCGCACTTCGTGATAAAATTCGAGAGGAATTGCATGCATGGTCTCAAGGATTACATTTATCTTCGAATGTGACGTATTTTCGATTAAGACTGCCGAATCCAAATTCGAATAATCGAATACAAGTAGAGATGTAGGGTACGAGTACGTATACGACCCGCGAAGCTTTTGAGCAACGCGTGTGGAAGTAATCTACGGCTCTGACCTAAAATAATGTCACTCTAATCTTAGGTACTTCGTTTTTGGAGTTTCAATTGATAGATTGATGTGCATCGATTTATTATTCGACAATTTGGTGGTTTTTCGTTAATTTTTATAGCTATTTTTGATGGCAATGGACGTAACAGCTTGATTTTCTTCGGCAGTTTTACATTTCTCGTTTTATACGAATTGTTGCCATATAGAGTGATTACCTCGTTTAAAAAAAATGCTCCCTCTGTTGTTGCAGTATAGCTATAAAACACTAAAAACAGTCGGAATAGGTCTGAAAAAGCATTCTATAACGTGATTTTAATGTTACTCGTCTGATTCTCATCTTTTATTCGATTGCTAATTTATTGCTCGGGCATATTTGGGAATCAGTTTTATTGGGGATTGAGAACAAAAATTTAATGAGAAAGCAGTATCTGTAAATTAGATAGAGTTAGTATTAAAATTCATGCCATTATATTATCTACCAAGTTTTTTTTAATGGTTGATTACTTGTAGATTCATCCTCTTAATACTTGGTGAGATCACTGCTCCTATTATTTAATATGGTGAGAGAAAAAAAATGAGTACCTATATATTTCAGATGAAAAAAAATTATCTAAACATATGCATAGTAAGTTACTGATTTTGATATTGACGACAAAGCACCTTGATACATAATCATGCAAAAAAATACTACTTGATGTTTTGTTAACATGAACGGTAGCTATTATCTGTAAGTAATGGTAAGCGTTTCAAAGATTTGATTCTTATACATGTAAATGGTGGCATTTAACTCGACTACCCCTGTCTTCGGAAGATTTAGTAACAATGTCAATCTCCAGTGTAAAAACAACAAAAATGATATTAGGACAAAAAATATAACTGCGATTGGAACTTCCCATTCGCTCTCGTTCGCTGATTACAACCATAAAGTGAGTAAATATAGAGTGGCATCGAGATAGGGAGATTAGGATTTAATTGTTTAAATGGTATTTTGGCCGAGTGATGGAAGAGGTGTATCGAAGTAGCAGTATAAGCTGGAACAATCGCGCTCGGCTTCAACTTCGGCACACGGACAGACTTCATTCAGTGTCGCTTCATTGAAATAACTTTCTAATGATACTGTCGGTATCAGTATGTTTACTAATCGACACATATCAACGTATTTCAAGTCCGTCAAGCCGTAGCACCGTAGCATCCGAGCGAAGGCTACGGTGGCCACGGTCAAGCCGTCTGTGCAAATATTTGAATGTTAATTTCAGAACAGATATAATCGTGAGTGTGAGACTAAAAGCAACTTGAATTCAATGTTGTTTTTAATATAAACTGGTATAAAGACACAAAATATTCAGAGCATATTTAGAAGCCACAGGGTTATATTCTCATTATATTTATTGTAAATCATTCACTGAATGGAAAATGAATCATAAAGAACGCCTTCTTTCTCTATATTGCTTCATAATAAAGTAGATAAGGATGATTTGATAAGTTGTAGTTGAGGTGGAAAGCTCCATTGACATATTGCGCAAATATTAATAAAATGGCAATCATCCGCAATGCTTGTATACATCATTTAACTTTATACTTAACAACTGCAACGAGTTAGAAAATAAGACCTGTTAAAATTCCCGGGGATATAGGTGTAGCGGAGCTTGACGGTAGTCACATGTGCGAAGCTTGACGTCAGGGAGAGTAAAGTACCTATATTACGCTCTTTCTATTGCAGCAAATCCTGATGCTTTTTGTATCGCTGTGTCTCAGCTAAGTTCTTCCTGCATTAATTTGTGAAGCGTGTGAATCGAATTTACTACCAGTGACGGATGATCTTTAAACAGTGCACTATGGTTTTCAAGACATAATTTTTCCGAAGAAAGTGCGTTTTCCTCCCTGTTTAATAGTGAATTATCATCACATGAGATCTTTCAATCGTCATTGGAATAGTTCAGTCAGTGCAAATTAAGATGCCATTATCACTTTAAGTGCCATTATCACAGGGAGGTAATAAGAGTCTTTCAAGGTTAGAAAGATTTTTCCTGTGTAACAATGATATCCATTCCTCTCAACACTTTTAATGCTTAATTGTAACAAAAGCTACACTCTTTGGTTACGATGAAATGGTGGTTGTTCGGGGCAGATATTTTTGCTTTGAACTATATCATGAGAATTGTATACGACTTGTTATGAATATTTCAAATATTATAAGGTTTTTCATCACAGAAACAATACCGAAAGTTATTTATATGCATGGACATTTATTACAGAACATTGTGACTACATTTATCTGGATTCGGTCCCCAAAAACAATACTAAATTATCATCGGAAAATTATTAAACTCATGTCTGTCTTCACTATATTTGCTTACATGATAATTATCCTCCGTACTATCATTAAAACTTCACGTCCCTTGATTATTGTGCTAATAAACTATATCTCTTTTAGGAATCATTTATACAATGTGACATTCGTTTGTAATGAGACATTCATTGTAATTGTACTTAAATTACATTTTCCTAATGGTTTTTGTCATTCAGTGAATTAAATCTCTTATCTGAGAAATTTAATTAAGACATAATGTCTTAAGACTTAAGTACTTCATATTCAATCCCCCATATCATTTTGATAGCTACTGCCATAAGTTTTTCTTGCTTATGTAATTACGGGTACATGAATACTTCTCTCATCCTAACTTGCAGTTGATGTATTATATTTGAAAAATGATGAATTGTAATTTTTCTGAAAACAGCGACTACCAAGCAGATAGGGTGAAAACAGCTGATGGAAGGACTAGGTTGGGAGGCGCAAGAGACGCGGAGGAGGCTCCACACTGCGCTAAGATTGATTGAAAAAGTCAGACCAAGCGAGTTTCAGTATGACACGGACGATATTATTTCAACTCCACACTATGTCTCTAGAACTGAAAGTAGTGACAAAATGTGATGGAGATACACTTCCAAACTGATAGGTTGGAAAAACCCCTTTTTTTCTGCGCACCTCTAATGACTACAAAAAAAAGAGCATGATAATGTGACTATCCGTTAATATGCAGTTCAAATATTCCTTCTCCTCCTCCCATTCCTTCCTCTTCTTTTCTCTCTATTTCAAGACTGGTGACGTTACACCCACTTATACACGCCACTATGGTGGCTCGTAGAGCATTTTGTAGACTTCGATACCGTTATGCATATTATATTGGATGGCTATCAGTTTATTTCTTGTTTAAGTTAAACAGTTGAAGTAACTATATACTCAGTATTTTCTTAACATTTAACTGTTATTTATCAATGAAATGTTCATCCATGAATAAATCAGACCATCAGTACTCACACTTTCAGGTATATAATATGACCAGATCAATTATAGGAATAAGATTTGCTATCGCTCAATGTATATAGGAAGTAATGAAGATGAATTTCTTAAGTCTATGCAATTAAAGTTTGAACATGATTAACTGATTGTGCCTTAACAAATTTATTCAATTTAAGAGCATGAGAGTCTAAATATTTAATAATTATTTAAATATACATTGATGCATTTTTGACTAGTGCATACAAACGGCATTTAGAAGAAAGAAAAATAAAAAAGTGAAATATACACCTTGTTTGACAGAAAGATCAATGAGTTCTATCTTACAAAACTCTATTTACAGCTTAAACGAAAATTGAACAAGATGCATAAATTATTCACCCAATTCCATAATTTTCTTTTTCCCAATTCCTCTTTTTTTATTCTCGCCTTTTCCATTCTAGGAACGCATATGTACCCTTGGCAGCATGGGGAGTAGAATTAGACAATATAAAATCTTCATTATAATGCCCTATGACTCAATAATTATTTAAATTTCCTTTTTTTGGTTCTTTTAAATCAATTTTGTGCCGTAGAAGGTGTACAATAACATTACCTCTTATATTCAACAGTATATTCATTGAATATTTTTTGTTTCTTTACTTTTCGTTGGTAATTCTTTCCTTACATTTGATCTTCACCAATCATTAATTAAAACAAATTTCCATGTTCTCTTTATTGTAACTCTAATTGTCCTGGTCTTTTTTCAATCTAAGAGCATGCTCCAAAGACATGTGGTGCTTACATAATATCAAGGTTGTGTTGATAGCCGTTAGTAGTCTCTTCTGGCAGAATTCATTCTTTGCTTGCCATACGTGGTTCTCAATATATACTTGCTTCTTCTATCGCTGGTATTCCCTGTTCAAGTCTGAGAGTGAGTTTGCCTCATTCATTGTTCCAAAATCATTGGTTTTGTTTTTTATATTAATTTTAAAGTTATAATTATACAGCTATTTCCATATGGTCCAACATTTGTGTCATATTTATCCGACATCCGACGCGTAGCCGTACATTTACAATAAAAACATTTATTTTCAGCCATTTCGATTCCAATGCTCCAACCAGAACTTCAGAAAAGGCTGTTATTCGTTATTTTATAGCAGCAGTCAACACCATAAACGCGTTTCAAGCCAAACTGCTATTAAATTAGTACGTTGGATTGAAAAAGCAGGTATTCCATTGTTGTGCGAGGCATTCCCAAAAAACATTAGCATCCACACGTAAATGTTTTCGAATAACCCTAAAAAAATCATGATATTATCGATAATGAGACATTGCTTACTTTTTCCGCACGGTTTGAGATGTTCCTTTGTTACATAACCAACTGTTGCCACAAGTTCTGTGTTCTTTCACTTACGATTAGTATTCGCAATCAAAAAAATAAAACGCTAAAAGAAATTACACTCTGAGTCAACTGTTTACCGATGAAGCATAGCAACGACAAAACAGTTGATACTCGTAGAAAGCACACAACAGGCATCGTCAATGCTCCTCTGTGTATGATGCAACTTCACGGGGGTTCCACCAGAGCCTCCAAGTGTCCTCTTCCATAAGTCTAAATTCTTCCTCCTCGAGGGTAATGCCATCTGAGAAATTATTCCAAAAGCTCAAAAAAATTGATATCCAGTTTTCAACATTGCATTGCCACTCTATATATACTTACTATATGTTACTACGCAATACAACTTGATTTCCACTTGTTTCAGACCACTAGGCAACGTTCATGAAAACAGATCAGGGGCCGAGTTGATTAGCGCTAAACAACAAAAGAACTATGATAATCGCGTACGCGAACGTTGTTGTTTTAATTGTCAGTACAGGCGTGAAACGGTATGTGTAATTTTTTAAATACTTATTTGGTAATAAACTTTCGTTTAAATACTTCTTTTGAACGACTTCGATGAAAATAAACAAAAAAATTCGGTCGTGACTGTTGTTCACTCTATCGGCAGGTTACCAAAACGTTTCGCCAACGTACACCGTTCCATTCAGCGTCGTCCGTGTGCGCTAAAGCGCGCTGATGTGTTCCGATGTGCGCTAACTTCGACACCTTGAATGGAAATCTCCCGATGTCATTAATCATTCATTCATTCGCTATTGCGTTCGGGTAATGGGTTGTCCTACCAACGAGTAATAGTTGGGAAGAACTCTTTATGAAGGAAATGATTATTCTGGTTAAAGGAGAAGTTTCCTTCTTTTAGAGCGTCCTGATTCCGCCCATGGACCAGATTTTCTTCCTGCCTCAATTTAAGCTCTTTGCCCGCTCACTTTTTTTCCCTGTAGAAGGTGCGACGTCGCTTCATTCTTTTTCCTAAGCACCCCTTCCTTATATTTCATTCAATTCGCCATTTGCAATCTTCTTCCTTCTGCTTCGCCGTCTTAAGGAAGGTTTTTTTGGAAAGCGTTGGGTCAGCGTTTCTCTGGCGGCGAGAGATTCATTCATTCCCTTTCGATGGCCATCCTTGGGCTTAAAGGGCAATCCTAGTTTGGAGCGTGATGGATAGAGGGAGATTATGAAAAGGACAGGAGAGTAATAGATAAATGGGGTAAGGAGAGGGTTGTGGAAAGAAACGGAATGAAGAAGAGCGCGATATGAGAGTCTTGAAGGACGAAGGAAATTGATTTTTCCCGTGTTGAGTGACGTTACTTTCAGTGAGCTTGCGAGGGATCATGAACTGTCGGCGTAGAAGAATCTAAGTATAGTAGTTTCATTATGATCACGGTTGATACATAAGATTCAACGAAAATGTAACCGCTGTTTACTGCGCAATTCATTCCACAGGATTACATTTTCTGCTTTTAACTTCGCAAATACCGTTCAGTAAAATCAGAAAATGTTTTCAAGATTTTTAGTAATATTTTCTATAGAATAAAAAGTTCATTAGCATATGAAGAAAAACTAAAAGTCTGGTGATGGGACGAAGATATATGTTTAATATTGCTATATATATATATATATATATATATATATATATATATATATATATATATATATATATATATATACACACACACACACACACACACACACACACACACACACACACACACACACACACACGGAAAGTTTCGCCAATAGGCCACAACAATAAAAAATACACTGGACAGGGGGTGGGGAAGGAAAAGGGGTACTTCTTCTCCAGCTGACGAAGAGCTTACAGGCTCGAAACGTTCCCAGTAAGTCGTCTCTTTCACTTTACTTTTCTTTCCCCACCCCCTGTCCAGTGTATTTTTTATTATATATATATATATATATATATATATATATAACGTAATTATTTGCTGATGCCTTTATTTTAAATGGGCTGGTCTAAAAGCCTGCTTTTGTTTGGTGTTCTTAGAACAGAGCTAACATTGTTTGAAGTCAAATTATAGGTCTTTAGCTGAGGTGATACTTACTTTTGATTTTTCTTTGAGAAGGTTGATGGTTTCGAAACTGGAATTATATGATGAGATAATAGTATTCTTGAACCTAAGGTTTATGAAAGAAAGTCAAAGATTTTATTACGATTTTAGACATTTACTTGTCTTTCAGTAGTTATTTGCCATATCGATTTTTAGAACTTAAAAAGTATGACTGAATTCAGTGAAAAAATTACGTGCCATTATCATTTCAACACATCTACAATCTACCCCTCCTCGAAACGTCGTAAGGACGGTCAATAAAAAGTTTGTACACTGACATAAAATGTTTAGGTTCTGGGAAAAGAATTGGAAGTTAGAATTGTCTAAAATTGAGGTGTGTTTTCGTGGAATAGTGGCTCGCACCTTTTTTATAGCCTTAGTGGTGCACGGGGAGGACTCTCCGATCGTCTCTCTCTTCGAATCTCTGCCCGATGGTGAATTTCTCTTGTTTCAATGCTATATTCCGTCGTGCAGTTTTAGTTTAAATGTTTAATTATTGTAAACTAGCAGAAATGCCCGTTGATTCTCAACGGGAGAGATACAAGTAAGAAATTGTAGTATTTCATTTCACATAGAAGGGAATCTGACTGCTCATTTCTCATCTTAGTTTTTATAATAAGCGGAAATTGCCCGTTTTGTCACATAATGATTCATACTATTAAGTTGTTTTTCTTATATTGTTTATTGTTTAAACCGTAAAACTAAAAAAGTACTAAGGTCTCTAGCAGTGTGCAAAATTCTACGTAGTATGCGATATACTACGCTTACCAATGGGCCCTAATTATTAGAATCAATGGAACGTGCTAAATGCAGATACAATGTAAAAGCCGTTAAGCGCACATGGAGAGGTTGGGTTACAAAATACCCCAAATGAAATCTCTCTGAAATTTGTTAATACTGATCATTTTATTTAATGTAAGCCATAAAAGGCCCGGGCGAAATTTTCCGTACATATCCAATACTCAGTCTGCCAAGGTAATATGATTGTTAAAATCGGAGAAAATGTGATAAATTTTAAATTGAAAACGTAATTTTTCAGCAAAAACAAAGTATAAAAAAAATCGATTGCAAGATTTAATACTTCATTATTATTTTACATCCGATAGTAAATTTCAGCTCTATATTATGAGTTTAAGTAATTAAAAAAACATCTGCACTTATTTTAATGCTTATATCATGGGAGTAAAATATAGGGACCCGTTTTAGGGGCCCATGAAACCCTCAGGACTTTTTCTATATAGCCTTTATCACTCCTCAGTATATGCGCTATTGTCATGCAAAATGTCAGGTCAATCGGTTCAGTAGTTTTTGAGGAGAAGGGTAGCGAACATGCATACAGACGCCACTACACTTTTATATATTAGTATAGATAGTTAACTGTTAAAAGGAATACAATATCTTAGCAAATATATTTTTAAATGTGCCGTAAATTTTATATTTATGACCGGGAAAATATAATATACATAATAATAAATAATAAAGGTATACTTTTTGAAACGTCAACTGAAAAGTTCTTTGATCCTTTTCTAATGCTGTTGGAGATTCTACATCGTAATCGCGTGCCACTTGCCGGTTGTAGTTTCTCATTCGGTGATGAGTTGCCAATTAGAATTTTCATCCAAGTGGCCAGTTCACTAGCAGGACCATCAAATTACTGTAATCCCGGTCAGATCGAACCAGTCTTCTCAAAAACGGTCGCCGAACCTAAGCTTATAGGATCAACTCTGCTTGTTTTTGCAATTGCGGAGCGTATGAATTATCGAAAGGCTTATGCTGTTGGAGCAAATTCACCAAGAGTCTCTTTGCAGTAGATCGATGTCGGCATTTATTTCGGGAGTGATTGACGATGTTGCTAGTCACCTCTCCAGCCCAACTCTTTAAGTGTTAGACTTAAAATGATAAAGGAGCCGAAAATCGACTGCTGGTTTCGCAAAAAAATGGCTTGAAAAAAAATGAAGACCTTCTCAGAGGCATCAATCGCAAAGAATTGTGCCTGGCGTGGCAAGGCAATCTAGCAAAAAAGAAGCATCAGCAAATCTTCTCAATCGTTCTTCATTTCTTCAGTAGATACATCATATATACCTAATGACCGAATCTGTTTAGCAATGAAAGTAATTTCATGCATCTATTTCTATCTTAAAGTTAATTATCATCCAATTGCAGAATTTAAATTCGAAACATTTCCGCATATCTGTGCGTCTGACTATAATTTGGTGTTTTCGAAAGTGGTTGAAACCCGAAGCTTACCGTAGGTACTCATTTTTTCAAAATGCATTATTAAACTATCGTCAGAAAAAATACTATGCTATTGATCAATTGTGAGGCTTTTTATTTCAATGCGCATTCTTGTTAATGGTGAGAGACGCTAACGTGCTTTTTCTGGCTTTGTTTGGATAAAACATGTCGCAGCCCCTTGCTGTACGCGCAATCCTCGATCCCTCATGTGTGAGCCGCTCTGTCGTATTTGAAGCGCCACAGCAATAATGAGGGATTATTTGTGGGTTGGCGGTGTGAATAGTATCAGGTACTACACAGGCTCTTAAATATGGGATATAATTCTGTGAATAACAGATTTTGTGATTTTCCACTGAGCTTTTTATTTTTGCTAAATTGCACTATGGTGTAAAAGTGATCATCGTGAACCAATTCTTAAAATTCCCTCTAGGAATGTGAGTGGTTCAAAAAATGTGGTTTATGTTTATGGACCATCGAAGCTTCACCATCGATATTAAATCGATGAAAGTAGAATTTTACGAAATCCTGATCGATTTGGTCGATTGCGCGCAAAGCTTGTATGTTAGCAGCATGTTAGCTACATAAAATCAATTCCATTATTAAATTTACATGAAAAAGACAATATACACTGAATAAATATACTATTTGGTAACAATACCAAGGCATTGGTTTCGAGTCACAGAAATGGTGGCCTTTGAATTGTCCCACCATTATGACACGAAGAAAACACTTGCAGTTTTCCACTAATAAAGTTCATTAGTGAAAAGCTGCAAGTGCGATGTTTCTGTAATTATGGAACGCTTCCGCCATATCACACCTGAATCTGTGTTTTATATGCAGTCTCACGATTGCTTCGAGTTTGCTTCTAGCAGATGAAAGGAGCTTTTTTCATGACTGGAGTTAGATCCTTCAATGAGCCTACGATCTTGACTTTGGTGGTTGCATTGGGTGCTACATCTACAGCTGCTGGGGCATTTACTCCAATAGCATGTTCTCACACTTCATGATAGAAAGCATCATGAGTGCCACTGCCTCTGGGCCAAAAGGTACTCAGGTAGCGCACTTATGGTGAAAATTCTGTAAGTGATCGGTAAATGAAAGAACGGCGATCGAATTCCAGTACGGTGACGCGATTATTTTCACCGAGGATTTCCGCGCATTGCTGGCTGGCTTTGAATCGGAATAAAAGAGTATTGGAAAGGGGGAAGCCTAGAGCCCTCTATATATCGTTTTGATCCGGGAACATAGGTGAAACTAAACCCTTCGCGAGGGATGGCATCCCATTCCTCCCGTATCGACAAATGGGTAAGTCTTGTACTGTAGTCTAGGATAGGTATTGGCTTCGGGAATGCATCGGAAAATGAAAGCATTTCCAAGCCGGCTGATGGAATCCATTCAAATTAGTCTTCAATGGCTTTTCAACTTATGTTTAAAGCCATAAGTCCAATAATTCGGCAAGTATAATAATAATAAGTTTATGACTCCATACACAAAATACATTTCCAAAGCAAATTTTGAGTAAATTTAGATAGCCTTGAAGGAGAACCTGTTTTAAGGCTACCATCAAATAGTAACACGTTATACTTACAATTAAAAATACATATAGCTCATGTAGTGAGGCCAAGACAATTACTTAACAATGTAAGTGCGTACCTAAAAAAGCTATTTACTAACAGTTTATGGAGTTAAGTATAAAACATTTACTTCAACATTTCCTCCTCATTCTCTTTGGCTCAAAGCCAAGAGTGTACATTTTTTGATAATATTTTTACGCATATTACATTACATTATCAATATGAGAACCTGTTTAAGGCTACCATCAAATAATAGCATGTTATGTTTTCACTTTAAACTTACATAAAGCTCATGTAGTGAGACTAAGACAATTACTTAATAATTTAAGTGCGTACATTAAGAAGCTACTAACTAACACTTATGGAGTTATTTATAACACATTTAAAACAATATTTACAACAATTTTTCCTCTACACTCTCTTTGGTGAGAAGCCAAGAATGTACATTTTCCGAAAATATTTTCACACACTTAGAATCAATGCATGAATGGGGTAATAGATTATATACCTTTGGTCCTACATACAAAAAACATCTTTTAAATGTCGTCAAATTTGGTTTGAGTAAGGTTATACTTTTTTACGCAGGGTAACGGGAGAAGGCGGAGAAGTGAAATGAAGGAGAAGAGAGTTACCACTTCTTGTATAAAAACACTGTAGAACCTTATAAATATATAAATGCCTCATGCATACATCATCAAGTTGTATTACATGCAATGGGTTAGGGTACTCTTTGGAAAAAATGTTTCAATCTTATCTTCTTGCACAATTAAATGTAAATCGCGGAGACAGATTTACATCGAAAAACGCGCAGCTTCGGAAAAGAAATAGCAGTTTGTTTTGCTTAAAGGTGAGTGGTTAGAATTCATTGGCGTGTATCCGTGGTGTTTTAAATAGCTGCATTTCTCGCACCATGTGTGTATCTAATGATTCTCCTCTTACATTGGTGCTGCTTGGTAGTAACGTAGCCCATGGCATAATCTGTCTCATTCGACTCCCTTTCGGACTAACCCTGAACCAACAATGCATTCACTCCCCGTTTCCTCATTTCTCTGAGCCAGTAGTAGTCTCCTCATCATTAAGTTAGCTATCGTTCCTCATCTCAACATTTTATTCCTTGCGAACCCCGCTCCAAACCCTAGCGGCATGTTTACGAGGGATAAATCACTTACGCCAGCATCATACTCTACTGGAGTAGAAACTCATATCTATAAAGAAACAATACGTCCAATTGCACCATACGCCTTGCAAGTATTGTCTGGAATTATGAACCAGGTAGCAATATTTTTGTTTATATTCAAACAAGTAACTATGTATGATACCACGCTGTATATCTCACACCGATCCTGGTTTCGTCATTGTATGCCATTCTCAGTATCAACAATATAATAATATGCTGTAACCAGGGTCGATGTGAAAAATAGTGTGGAATCATGCATAGTTACTTGTTTGAATATGAAGCTAATGAAGGATTTCCACAGCGTAACGCCGGAGACAGTGTCTTATATCCTCAGCCAACAATAAATTGAAAAATCAGTACTTTACGTACAGCTGCGGAAAAATATTGAATTTTTTAAAATTTTCGACAAAGCTAAAATACGAGAGAAACTAAGGATACATAAAATAAAATTGGGAAGTTTTTAGGCGTGATGAAAATAGTAATTGCCTGGTAACGTAGTTATGTCGCGTATTATAAACATGAGCCTTTTTCAGCTCCGTTGTTATCTGAAAAAATTTAGGCTCCCGGGCAAGTTAAACAAAAGAATGATGGCTGTATTGCTTATACTATTAAATTCGTCATTCAAAATAATTAATTATCTATGAAGACTACTTCGAATGTAGTTTTAAGGAGTTATGAGAAAATGTACTGGATGTTTGCTAAGTCAGTTCGATTTTTTATGTCCTCCAAAGTTGTGAACCGGATTCACCTCAAATGCGCTAATACTATGGAGTGCGAAATACTCAAGAAGTTTTTGCGGTGAAAATGAGAGGGATAAGGGTAGAGGAATGCACGAGGTAATAAAAATTAGAAACGGTACCGAGCAACTACGATAGACTTTCCCTTCATTGACTTACCACTTTGAGAGAATGGATGAGATAATGGATGAACAATGAATGGATGAGAATCATTTGACAGATTTATGATAGAGGAGTAAATTGGTTGAGTGGAAGAATGGCCGAGGAAACTCATGGATGAATGGGGTGGAAGTGACTGGTGAGAGTAAAAACCTAAGGACGTTATGGAACGGGAGAGCATGTGCGAAACGAAAGTTTTATGAACCTTTTCGGGGAGAAGGAGGATGGAGAAAGTACGATGGAGGTAAGGAAAGGCAAGCGAAGAAGTCTTGGATGATGAAGGAAGAGTGACTATTGATTGGGGAAGTCGAGAGGAAGATGAGTAGGTGGATGGAGCTAGTTATCTTGGGAATCGTATACTGGAGACCGTTTTGGATGACAGAATGATGGCATGGAGGGAAAAAAGGAGATGGATAGACATTTTGGATGCTACCAAGGGAGGCACTAATAAACAAATAAACTTAATTAATTCAAAGACACAGAAAAAATGTATGAAACCCTGAAATATAAAACGATAAAATAAACTAAATTGAAGTTTTAAAAAACAATGGCAGGTTTTGCTGTACAGTAGCGAGGCGTGGATTTCTCAAAGAGAGATAGAAAGATCACATCAGCTGAAATTATATTTTTAAGAACAGTAGAAGGTTGCACACTACAAAATAGGATGAAAAGTGAAATCATAAGTTATAATTTCAATATTTTTAATTTAGAAGAAAACTTAACAGGATATGGAGTCAAATGGTATAACTATTTTGGAAGAATGCAGCAGTACCGTCTCCCCGGAAATGCCTTAGAATATAAGCCTAGTGGTAATCGCGATGTTGGTCGACCAACATTGCTAGATGGTTTATGGAACAGGCTACGTAGTCTAGCCCATGAAGAAGAGATGATGGTGACGGTGTGACAATATCTAATCATTTGGAGCTCTTTATAAACAATTAGTCCTCCACTTAGCCCGTCAACTAAGAAAAATAGGATCGGTTTTAGCACTGGGAAGAGTATAATTGGGGAAGATAGGTAAAGGCTGGAAGCCATGTAGGTGTAGCTTGTGGTTGGTGAGAAAAGAGGAAAAGTCTGCTCCTTGACCACTGTGCCCCACTCACTCAGCCCTCTAACGCCTTAAGAGTTCAAGGCTTTTGCTATACTTTGTTGATTCAGTATTTTCATAATACTAGAATTAATTCATTGTCCATGGTGAGCTCGTTTTATTGAAGAAATCGTTAAATAATATTTCGGTATTATGTGCATAAACCAATTTTGCGGAAAATTCTCTCGTTAGGTTAGTTGGTTGGACGGTACATCCCAGGTGTCGAAAGCAGATGCGTGTACACATTTCACATTAAATTTAATTGCAAGCCGTGCACTTGCCACCCCTAAGTGTTGATCTTTCTTAAGGAAAATGATGCAGTAAGGGTAATGCAATATTATGATATAATGTAATTGAAATTGTCTTTGTTATGATAAGTATCAAGAGTAAACTCGTATCTTCGGTAACAATGATGCATATCTCTTTGGTTTTATAGTTTAATAGACAAAATCAGTAATTACAGTGAATATAATTGATGGAGAACAATAAAAATGAAGAAAAAATGTATACTCATAAATACCATTTTATTGATAGGAAAAAAAACCGTAAAGTATAATCTATTTGTAGGGTCCTTGCGTGCTACCAGCAAACCTTTCGCGTGCATTAGGCTGCCGATCGCTGGTATAACCCAGTGCAGCAATTACCCTCCAGGCTCAATGATTCACCCCCCCATGTATATTATATTTTTATTCCCACCCTCCAAAGTTTGCCGATATCCCAGGTCATTCCGGTCCCCCCCCGCCAAATAATTTTGATGAGGCACTTGCTTCATGACTCCCTTGCGTGGGAGCCGCTGAAACAGCCTATTTATATATAAATGAACGCAATTTAGCCACTTAAACTCAAGTCTACCCCTGATGCTCTGTCGATTTAAAAAGGTTTGGTGTAGTTGGCCGTGGGGTGAATGCATGTGGGGATGGAGGAGTTAGGAAGTCGGTGGGTGGTGAGAAAGCGGAAAAGTCTGTTTCTTGACTCCTATACTATGCCTCGCACACACTCGAACTCTCTCACGCCTCCACCCCTCCCTCCCCTCGGGTCCAAACCCCCATCTTCCTCTGATCGATGACACTCACGCGATAGTTTTTGCCTTTTCCCCCCTCTCCGCTCTATCTCCCTTTCCCCCCTCTCTCTCCCCCCTCTCCACACATCCTCCTTTCCCAACCACTCCCCGTTTTTAAGGGTTTTCGTCGCATTACTCCACCATTTCGCGCCCTTATCCTTTTCCCAGCATCCCTCGCGTTCCCATCTCTCATTTTTTTTAAATCTTCTACTCTATACGTGTGTGTAGTTAGGAGGAAAGCCATGTTTTCATACAAAAAATTGAAATCCGATATTTTAACTGAGACACACGTCGTGAGGTATCCTCGAATATCTTTATTTTTAAAACTAATTGTTTATTGTATCCCTCTCTCAATGTATTGCTGTGGGCGCGATAGTTCTTCAGAACTAAAGGCATTTACTCATAATTGTGATGATAGAAGCAAAGCACTTGAAGTTTTCCTCTTATAAAAGATTAAATGCGACTAGTTTCTATGTTACTACATCTTCAAGTCTAGTATTAGTAGGATCGAAACTAGTCACTTTAAATCAGTGATTAACTGTTTTGCTTCTGTCACAATGGAACGGTTCAACCACCACCTGAATCTGTATTTTATGTTCATGATTGTGATGTTGGCATAAAAATTGCTGTATTGTTCTGAAAGCATTGTGTATATGTACATGAAAGTATCATCAATTCAGTTCCTTTCTTGGTTCCGTTTTTAGGGTTTTCGTCATCGCATTCCTCCGCCATTTCCCATCCTTCCCGTCATCCCTAGCGTCTCAGTCTCTTATCTTTTTTTTCTTCTCCATATTTATAAAAGAAAATAATACTTTTACAATCCTCAATTTTGGTCTAGACAATTACGCCCAATCCGGATTTCAATGCATGTGTGTCATCATCAGGTGCTTGAATGACTATGAATGTGAGAAACCATGAATGTATTACCTTGGAAGCCCAAGGATGAATGAAATCAAGTACATTGTGAGTGATATTGAAATGAAGACTTCCATATCAATGAAACGGTTAGCTGAAAGGAGAATTACGTTGACAGCCGTAGTAAAGAGTCTTCTTATTGATGACGGCTGATTATTATGATGACAAAATGGGATGAATGCAACTTCATTCAGAACAGTATAGCAATTTTTGCACTCAAAATGGAAATTGTTTGTATGAAGGGCAAAATTAAAGAAAAGACACCTTATATAAAAAAGTTCAATGTGCCTATCACGAAGCTGATTGTCGTTCATATAAAAATTGTGGAAATTCTAAGATAAATGTAGTTGAAGCTGAAAATACTTCTTTTTATATAACAGGGTTAGTGTTATTTTTTATCGTTGTAATTTCTTATTGCGACCTATATGCACAATGTTTGAAGCATTATTCACTAGGTGGCGTGAGTAAGATTAGATAAATATCGAGTGAAATTAATATATCAACTGTAAATCGCTGAGAGAATAGTGACAAATGAAATTCTGAAAATAATTTTTTGAAGTTTTCATTTTTTTGTCGTGTAATATCCTAGCGCCATAAATATTTTTAAAAATATTGATATTCTAGGCTTCAACTTCTTTCACCTTATAAATACCGCAATTGGCATATAAACGATGATCAAGTTCGTTGTTAGCGCATCCAGTTCATTCAAGTAATGTATCCTTTCTGTCATTTGGATCTTTGCACCAAAATTGTGTATATATTTTCAGACGAATCCTGTATTGTTATGAAAGGAAGAAAATACTTTCAAACGGCTACATATTGCTCTTCCGTTAACTCAGCTCGGGTCGTCCATTCTCTTCCGCTCGTCCTTTTACCTTATGGTGGACGACAAACGTGTTTTGTCTCTTCGATGGGTCTCTCGCGGGGGTAGACCCGGTAGACTTGACTTGGCAAGAGAGGGTATTCTCTTCCAACCCATCAATCACTCACTCGTTCCCTGCATCACCAACTCTCTCCATATGGGACTCGGCAGGATATTGCCTGAAAAATTCAGAACTCGAAAGAAGATGTGAGGATATTTGTCTTTTAACTCCGTATCCCCTCGAGTGTTCTCGCAATGTGGTGTGTCCATTCCTCATATCCCATAGGCTGAACAAAGACAGCCATGGATTCATGTACAAACTCTACGTGGTGTTCCAAACTGCAGAACCTTTTAAGCAATGGTAATGGTAATTATTGTGAAGCGATGAACATTGTATGGCGATGGATAAGCATTTACGCCGGTAAGGATTGGTGGGTAAGATACTTTGAGTAGGATTTTTCGGGGAATGGAAGAGGAGTTTTGAGGGAACCAGGCGTCAGCTTTAGCTTGCCTTTTTAAGGATGGCGCCAAGGGATTCTGTTTTAACCATCATTTGACTGACATCTACGGAATACCGTGCAAGCCACCTCCAGGGTCTGAGGAACGATTTGATTTGGGGAGACACCAGACGCTGCAATCGTCCTAGCTCAAGGTCGAATGTCGCGGCTATTAGGTGAGGACGAAAACCAGTCGGGATAGCAATGCTCGGCATAACCACAAAACTAGGAGAGTAACGCGTAAATTAACATGCGCTACACGGGTTAAGGTACTGCTACTGATTAGTGTAACCAATCCTAATAATTCATGGGTTCTACGAGTTACTAATTTATGCCAAAAATTAAATCATGCGTGACATTTCAAGCGGGATGAAGTTTTGGTAATAATGATAAGTCATTAAACACAAGTACGAAGTCCGGTCTGCTTAGCGTCATTCAGTCTCGACGTCCTCCACAGTTAAGTTGACTTGTAAAAATTATTACAAAATTACGGGAAAAAATTGAAATTTATTGCCATCCAATTCCGACATTGAAAGCTGGAAAAAGAACATAAATTATGAATAAAAGAGCTAAAATAACAATGCAACCTTACGTTATCACTAATATTATTCAGGGCATTGATCGTGACCCCTAATCGTGCGTGGAAAAATTATATTTTAAACTTGTCGGTCCCGCAATATTTCTTTAATTTTATGCATTTGATCGAGCCTACCATGGTAGCACGAAGATTTTTAAAATGTTTTCTTTTTAATAATATGTTTTTTATAATATATTACCTTTCTTTTAAAGCATAGTGCGTTGGTATTCTCAGTTTTAAGCCCTATATGACGGACGAGCACTTTTAAGTCCTCTACAAAATGACTTCCAAGTATGCTTCTTCTAAAACATCCACGCTACTGCTGGGGTTCGTAATCATTTCCTCAGGTTGGGAAGTCTGTAATCTAGCCACCTCACTGTAGCGATACCTTTTTTAACCAATACACGCCAGCAGTATTAGGTCTTCAAAACACACGTAAAGCCCTGGTATCCTGGAAAACCGATATCGGCATGTTAATTCTTAATGCCATAAAATGTTATAAAAATTGATATTCTCGTATTCGACTACGTTTATACCAAAAGGTTACGCAATTCGCAGATAAACGACGATTTGTTCGCGATCTGCGTACGAAATTCACTAAGGTAATGTGTATATTCTTTTGTTTGATACTTCCCCACCAAAATAGTGTCCATTGTCAGTGTTGCACTTCAAGAATTCTTTCCCACATATGGCTATGGTGAATTGCTAATGCGTTGAATGTTAATACATTCCGAAAATATGATGGAGTACAGCTCTTTTTTGAGTGCAATATTTCCATCTTAGCTCTTGTCGGTAATATGCATTACAGAGAAATTCTATACCACTGCACGTGAAATATGGTCATCATCAGCGTCGTGAGAGCTCGCGAACGAGTTGCAAAAATTGTGGCTTATATGTTTCGCATCAAGTGCGGAGCATTTTGATCTTACGGTGAGAACTGTTTTTTATGCATTCAGGCATTCTTTATCTTCTTTTTTGCTTTTGCGTTTCGCAAGAGGTTTTTCTTATATAGCTGTGTTTTTTGCTCATTGGCAGTGACGCTGGAGCAGCATGAACATTCGTTCCTCTTCCATTTTCTCCTAATCTTATTCTTCTTTAGCTTGACAAAGTTCAGGCCATGCGTCTTCCCTCCTCATTTGAGTCTACAGAAGCACCTCGAAAGACGTAGCGAAAGTCCATGAGAGCTAAAAAGAGAGGGCGAGAGCCTCTGATCTAATTGAAATTGATTCCTAATCGATAGGTGGATTACCTCCGACTTTTGGCCGTAAAATAGTCCTCTTTGATACCACTAGGTGAGGAGAAAGATTGTAACCAAGTTAAAGTCGATAGTTAGGTTGAATAACGAGTTTGAAATAATTTTATGCTTTGCTTGGATCTAATGACTTCATATTGTGATATTCACAGTAAAAAAATAATAATAATGCGGCTTTATTTGGGCGAGATTGAGACTGTTACAGTCCCTTCTTCCATCTAAATCTTCGTCAAGTACAAATATGAAACAACTACAATTTGACTATTAAAATTATAGAAAAAGTACAAAAAAATGACCATGAAAATTTTATAATGAAAATACTGGAATATAAGCAATGTAGAATGATGTACACGACTGTGGGAAAAGCGTAAGGAAAATGAGCTGCTATCCTTAACAAAAAAACCCAACTGCAGGAAAACACCCACACATGAAGGGGACTGTGAAAACTTGCGAAAACCTACTAATAGATAAAGCTAATGTACTTTATAAAAAGCATTGTAAGAAGTATATAAAAAGAAAGAAAAGGGGAGCAGATATGTTCAATTAAATGAGAAATAAAATATTTTTAAAATTAATAATCAATAATTAAAAAGAAGTCATAGTTAGTAAAAATAGGAAATATGATTAAATACTATTCAATTATAAATTAGATTTGCTAATTTGCTAGATTTGAAGCTAATTAGCAAGAAAACGATTATTAGGTTAGCCTCAGAGGTTATGTTTTTTTTCTCATCTCCGATGAACGAAGCCAAAATTTTGACAAAATAATGGCTATAATCGAAATGCTGGCATTTAATTTAGCATAATTATTCGACCAAGCAAGTTTTTATCCCGCTTTAAGGAAAAGTAATTTTTACTTCATTTCTATTTCGGAATGTGTTTGAAAATTCGCACCAAAGATGTGAATGGATCTACAGTCACGCGTCGTAGATTTTGCCGATGAGAATTCGCTGCATCGCGATGAGGCGAATTGGGGTGATGTGCAATTCCGAATTGCGTGGTTGTGCGACTTGGAACGTGGTAGGCCAGGATTCGCTCCCGACTACAAATCACCCTCGCGCACGGCGTGACACGGCGGAGGATACTCTCCTCCACCGTTCGGATCAATAATTAATTTACTGCTGTTGACAGAGGTCCTTTCACCTGTAATAGATGATAGGTCTACCGCGCACAATATTTATGTGTTAATTGCGAGCCCTGAACTGCCGGTGACATTAATGTCCTAGCGTCCAGCTCATTCACGTAGCACGTTTTCTCCGTGTTGCTCATGTTTTGGCCAACTTCTATCTGAGAACTCTGCATAAAATGATGCTGGACATGGTGAAAACGTATAAGAAGCGTTGTTGTTACAGGAATAGGCAATACATCAGCATCTGCTGCAACGAATCTGTCTCTTGTGCATTTAAAATTGTAATCTTTTATGACCCTTCTGAATATGGTAGTAAAGATGCGGAATTCGTTGCCCATTTATTATTTGTAAGTTTACATTGGATAAATGAATTTGGAATAATATTGTAAGTCCTTTATATTTGTAAATCTGTTACAGGGCTGCAAAATGACCGCGAATATCTTCACTAAAATTCATCGATGTTTAATGTGACTTTATGATACGCATTGAAAAACTCTTTATCATTATTCTCATGAAATACATTAATGTTAAAGTAGTAAAGCAAAAACTTGAAGACGTAGAGGGTGTTAAATTTTTTTTTTGCTTTGAGTACATTTGTATATTGAGTCTACGTCAGTGTGATTTAAGAAATAATATGTAGAAATTTGGTCATATTTACTGAGATACCCTAAACACGATATTTTGAAATTAATCGACGAATTCCTCCATTGGAGAGAAAAATTTATGCTCAGTAATAAAATCAAATATTTTTATATGAATTAAAATGATTTTTTGCGGTAATTTCATTGCCATTAACCATTGCTCGTTCGACGTATGCACTGACTGATGTTGCACCTCATGTCTTAAGAGCCTTTAGTCTCTTTCTTAAGTTGAAGGAAGTTAGGATGAATATCCGATTATCGGGTTTATTAACCTATGGTCTCAATTTGTATAATACGCCGCCAGCTGGAGTGATTTCTTTGTCTCTCTTCAATGCGAAAATTTATTCCAGGGTGATAGTATGTCTGACAATAAGCTTCTGTGATATCTGTTGACGGCAGGTTAGTTTTGTTATGTCAGCGTCCGCAATCAATGTGTAAATCAGGTAACTTAATCCAGCAAAGTTATCGCTGCTCATCTGAGCGGCCGTTGGGTCTAAGAGGCGCGGCAAAGATATTAATCTCAATCAGGCTTCCTTAATGCGTACTTTATTTTCCTTGTGTTTTCCTCTTCTTCAAAGTTAATCATTGAGTATCCACTATCATGATTAAAGGAGGATTTGATTTGCATTATTATCATTATAATTTGAATTAGTATCATTAGACGTCCCTGAATTTACAAGGAGTATTTCCATTTAGTTATCACACCCATGATAGGCTTTTAACATTTAATCTTCAATTACGTCGTTAATTATTTAAAGGCCGTTTTACAAGAGTCACCTTATTGCACAATTTGATGCACAGAAATTGCGAGAACGCGAGCAGTGGCTATTATCCCATCTGTCGTTTATACATTCGTGGATGCATTCATCATACATACATCAGGTTGTGCGATAAAGTGCCATGTGTAAAACGGCCTTGAAAATCCATGATTTGCTGACGCTTTGAATGCAAGAAAGATTTGACGAGATTTATTGACGTCTGTGAAGAAGAATTTGCAGTATGTCAGATAAAAGTCTAATGACAATTTTGTCAGAATACAAAGTCTGTCTCTCGATAATGAATAAGATGTGTGCTACGCAGCGGCCTCGACGTTTTGTAGTATTGTGGAATTAGAATTAATTCCGGCTTCGCTCGGTTTGCGATTTATCCGTTATTCCATCACCGTGTTTAGAGGAAGTCATGAATATCTTCATTCGTAGCCTAGCACGGCATAAGTGCTGGTATAGGATGCAACCGCTTGGAATGTGGCTTTCTTGAAGTCCGTTGCTCCCTTGCGTTGCCATCTTTGATGAACCGCAAAGGGCTGAACATCCTGTCCCCTTATACCCTCCCAAATTGCCAAATGAATTAGGAAGCCTAGGTGGCGTAGTGGTCTGCGTATTGACCCGGAAAAGCCATAGGTGTAAGCCATAAGCCATAGTAAGGTAAGCCATTGCCCGGCAACATAGGTGCATGGTTCAATTCCCGGTCCAGGTCGATTTTTTCCTGTGGCAATTTGTCCGTTTTTCCATCGCCGTGTTTAGCGGCAGTCATTACTATCTTCAAACAGTCTGTCCGCAAGGTCATGGCAACTGCGTTTTGGGATCGCAAGGAGTATGTTAATTGATTTTATGCCTACTGAGACCAAAATAAACGTAGACACATTGTTAGACGCTCAAGAAACTCAAACGGGCATTCAGAACCGAAGAAGAGGAATCGAGCTCACTCGCGAGGAAGAGCTCACCGAGGACGAGCGCATACTTAGCACGGTGATGCTCGCCCATGTGTCGCCCGCACAACTGTCGATCTTCTGAACCAATATGGAAGGGACGTTATCACATTTATAGTTATATATGGACTTAGCACCCAGCAATTTTTATTCATGTACACATTAGATGGAACATATGGGTGGAATGCGATTCAACGACGATGGTGAGTTGAGGAATAAGAGTTCATACGCTATCTCAATGAGTTGACGGCATACAAAAACTACCACAGCGACTAAATAATCCATAGGATGTAATGGCGATTATATTGAAAAACAGGGTTGTTCTACTTCAAAATCATGCAAAAACTTTTGAAAACTTTTTCTATTTTTGAAAAATATGGAGATCTCATTTTTGGGTTAACCCTCGTAATGTGGTCTCCATTGTTGTTCTCTATGTTGGTGGCGGTCTCTGACGGGGTGCAGGCGAAGTTCTCTTTCCTCCTACGTTTCACTCGCACTTGACGTATAAGCTCTGATACGCTCCTGCTGTAGTGGTGCAAACTCCTGTTTTTCAGGTGTTTCCAACGCACGGATGGATTTATATTTGTTGGATACAGGAGTAATCTGCCCAATACTTTATCTTTTCTTCGATGGTATTTAGATAGGTTTCAACTGATTGGTATCCGATGACAGTAAAGAGTACACGTTACAGTATACTTTGTGACTTACAATTAGAGAGTCGAGTTGCATTCTTTGTTTTCGGTTCCCTTGGGAAACCAAGGGAACGGATGGAAGAAGCCGCGCATGCGTAGAAAGGGTCGAAAATCCTGTCTCGGTGGGTCGGAATGAATTTTCAACTTTGACATTTAATTACTCGGAATGCAATTGTGCTATTCTAATGGGTCGAAAGGCATTTTGTTGGAAATATTAAGGACTTTCTGAATATTGCCATCCACTTTGATTCTATCGTCTACTTCCTCACCGTTTGCCAAATATTCGTGAAAAACAGCAATGCTGCACATTCTAGTTTCTAGTCGGGGTTACGGGGTGTAAAAGGAATGGGGTAGTTTAAAAAAATTTAAATATACTTTTTCTCTTGTTTTGAACTTTCAATATACAAAATTAAATATTATTTAAATTAGTACTATTGGAATAAAACTGTAGATCTGCACAAAAGAATAAAAACCCAAACATTTTTCTTAATCCACGTTAATTATAGATTGTGGCAAGGTTTTTGCCTCAGATTTCGTTTGATTTCCATTTATTTCGTTGCCGACAATATCTGTGCATGAAGGTTAAGGATAAGCACAAATCGTTCGCTAATTAACTTCAATAGGGTATTTACTCTCATTCAGTGATTCAACTCGAAGGTTGGTTTGGATAGTTGAGGGTAGATATCACCCCGGATTAAGCCACAGGCGTGTGAATTTCACAAATTCAGAGAAGGGGTCCAGTTCCTTTCCCAGGGCCTCCTCGCCGAGGATTTTCATTAGGCTGCACCAGGCTTTTCCCGGCTTCACCCGGATTTTCATCCGGAAAGGCTTCACCCGGATTTGAACCCGCGACCCTTCGATCAGTAGCCAAGCACTCGACCCACTTAGCCGCCACGCTCCCTGTCACTTAGGATCTTAGAATGTGGTAATTTTATATTTCGGTCGGTGTCATAGTGCATGTTAAAAATCTTTTATGGACGATCTTTCTTGTTTTTTTATAAGATTAATATATGTGGTTAAAAGGTCTCCTCAACAACATTTACGTCATTCCCAACGTCGTAATATTCTCTTGTCAATTCCTGAAATATGTAGTTTCTCTTGTAAAGTACCTCTCAAGTTATATTTCCAGGGTTGTAATTTACCTCATTATTCACTAACCTTTATTTCAAGATTGAGACTGCGTTGAGATTCAAATTTCGGTGGTGCTATAAAAAATACAGATAAAAATTTTCATTTACGATTTACAACATTTTAAATGTATAATACACGACACTTAAACTACATGATTTGGAGAAATGAAATTTAAAAAATATAGTCGTCCCTTGAATTGTGAACTTATTTGTTCTTGTCCACATTTCGAACCTCGAAGTGTTCTAATCAGGAAATCCATCTTTTCATTTGAGGTAGGTGGAGGGATATTTTGCCCTAGTCATAATAGAGACCAAATTTAAAATGTTTTTAAATTAAAACACATGTAAGATGTATAAAGTAAATATTGTAATGTAAAGTACGCAAAATTTTGTTTTAAATTACTGAAATTCCCAGTAATTAACTGAATATAAGGTGTTAACCTGACTCATTTTTTCACGCCCTATGCTGAAAACACCTTAACAACCGAAGTTTTTTGAGTCATGTTGTAAAAATTAGCAAGGTGAGTTGATGATTTATTTTTAAAGATTGTTGAGAAAGCATGCAAAGTACTAACTCGAATTCAGGACTCGATCTATGCGTCATAACTTCCTCATATTTTAAAATTAAATCTCCCTGGAGTGCATACCCGTACCATTTCCTATTGAAAATGGGTGGTAGGGATGTTTTGGAAAATATCTCGAAAAATATTATGGTAAGTGGCTTATATTTTGTTCTCATTGGAAAGATGAAATCTTTTTCTTTCCAATGAGGCCATCGGTTTTTACGTGAAGTGATATCTCGCTCAAACTATTTCGATTAAGCAATTGAGTAGTATCAATTAGCAGATGAAATAGGATTAAAAGGATGAAAATATTAGGTGGAATGAAGGTGGGCATAAAAGTTAACTGCGCTAGAAACATGTGTCATCAGGTAAAGCGGAGCTTTCAGAAACACTTTGGTCCATGACCAGGATAACCAAGCGTTAAACTAAAGCCAGCCTTTTTGGACGGCTGCGAACAACCGTAATGAAACACATCGGCACACCTCGGGGCTAACCATCCAGATGGTCCATCCCTTAATAAGGCACCGGCACGAGCGCTGACTTACCCGTCGCGAAAATTGGGTCTCAGCCGCTCGCTCGCCCTCACATCCGCGGAGTAAAGCTCTCGCACGGAGCCAGATTTCTCCTCTCTCTCTCTCTCAGCCTCATCCTGCTCCATATCTCTCGGCTCCGAAATCCCATCTCCTGCCCCCCCCTTCCTCCTTCCCTGCGAACTTCCCATTCTCCTCCCCGCTGCAGTCCGCCCTAGTCTTGGGCTCATCAATCGTACACGTCTTGGGCCGACCACTTGTGAGAGCTTGTGCTCGCCTCAACCGACCGACCGCGCATCCTTCTCTCTTCCCACCCCACGCCCCTCTTCGCCTCTCCCATCCCCACTACTCCCACACCCCCCTGTTACTTCATAGGGGTCATTCACCCGTCGCCGGCCCACTTTGTGTGTATATATATATATCGCCTTCTTTCTTGGGTAGGTAGGATTGGATGAGCCGGGTGCGAGTGCGACAATGGCCATTCTGCTCCTCACACTATTTTCATTTTCTTTCTGAAAGTGATATACATTAAGGAGGTTCCGCCGCGACTGTCTGAGTCAAAACAAATACTAAATTTAACATTTTTTATATTTTGTCAAAAAAATTCTGTTTTCACTGTTGCAATGCGTTACCTATAGAAACCCAAAAGTAAGGAACAAAATATGCAGAACAATATATGAACAAAATAATTCCACGAATGTATTTTAAATGAGCACTTTTTTCCAGCCATAGGAGCCGACTGCAGCGGCATTTGCTACGAATTACCGCATTTTGACTTCAATTACGGCATTAATTCCCAAATGAATAGAATAACAAGGTGGTAAGATGCCTGAATATTATTTTTATTCAATTTCTCTGGATTATTTCCTTTCCACGAAAATGGCATTTGTATTTTATGGAAAAATACTTTTTCTCCCCGTGTTTCTCTCATTCCCCCATTGAACACAATGTAATTTCAAGTTCAATTATAGAATAAAATAGCGTGGAAAGGTATTATTTTGTTGTTCATATCAGATAGAGGACAACTTTTTCTACAAGTAGACAGAATATGAATATTATGACATTTAAGTCATTTCACGGTGGAACCACCTTAAGCCTGTTACTACCTTCTTCAGCCTAGTTCTTCTTCAAAATTATTTAAGAAATACGGATTAAGGCCTTGCGCGCCTTATATCCGTATTTTTAAAATAATTTTGGATTATTTTAACTGAAGGAAAAGGGATACGCAAGGATAGTGAAGTGTGGAGGAAATTATCAAAGATGAGTCAGCTTTACAGGACTATCACCAAGTGATACACCTTGTTGACTATGCCTACCCCTTAAGAGAACGGCGTGATGGATTTGTATGTATGTCAGAATTTTTGGAGTACAATTTGAGAGCATCTGTATGCTAACAAGATAAAATCATCACGTCCGATTCACGGTCGAGGAAAGGTTTTCATAATCTACATCTACATTCTACAGAGAAAGCCATCGCTGGGTCGTGTAGTTGGGGATGCTGGGACATAAGCCATGTAAAGAGGGGGGAATCAGGAAGAAGAAGGACAAGGCATTGGGAAAGGACGACATTGTATTATGTATCTATATAATTACCTAGATATATCTATCTGTAACTCTGTTAACACGATCGTGCTCTCAGTCACGCCTGTTTGAAGGACTTACAGTTAACCTAGGAAGTTGAAATTTGGCAGGAATACTGGGTGTGACATAAAACCAGCCTAAAACAGTAAAATAACCCGAACAGCAATACAAAGGGGTTGATTTACCCCGAATTAGTTAACTTTTAGCCCTCTTAGGAATGCATTGGACTTGATGCTGGGGTTTCTTTTTTGCTCTTTAAAATTACTTGCACGCGAGACATAAAGTTTAAATTTTAGTGTCGGTTGGCTAAAAAATGGATGTTTTAACTGTTGTATTCCATTTTCCTACATTCTTCTTTTTTGTCTGAAATTGGTGCTTAAGGGTACTTAAAAGGGTACTTAAGCCCGCGGCCTTCACGACATAGTTTATGTGATGAATATGAGGAATGCAGTGAGATTTTATTAGATGTATTTATTTCACCTCATTCTCTCCATGGGTGAATGGTATATGGCATCCTTAATGGTAATTGCAATTTGCACGTCACATCATGGGGATTCTTTATACCTTATGAATCAGTTTTATTTTTTTCTTCTTCTCGTTGAATTCAACGGGCTAGTTGAACTAGTGTATTAATAAAAAAATATCCTTTCGGGTTTTGCTGCGTGTTTTCCATTTCTGCGAAATTCAACGTTTTGTTCCTCGTGCTGCGAGCGTCGTCAGAAGAATGAATTATGTATTTATGTTAAGTCTTAGTATCTCGCTGTTATGGTAGAATTAATTCATGGTGCGTGGTAGGAAGACATTTTTGTTCTCATCTGTACGGAGGCGTATCTCTCATTTTGTCTTTGCTGTTAGTAGGTAAGATATGTACTGCTGGGTTAAAATAATATCCTCCGTGCCACCTTGAATGTTGCCTGTTTGAATTCTTCAAGTAATCATATCCTAGCGAGCATTGTCCGAGTCTCAAGCGGCTGTGAGCTCAGTCTTTCTATCGGTTGTGCCACCATTTTGCTTCTGTTTCATTTTTGTTCCCATAAGTTCAAGAGATAACAGTGAGGGTTCACAATAATATTCTCCTTGTCACCCTGGGGTTTGCGTGATCTGATTTTTTCCATTAATCTTAGCTTAGCAATTTTCTCATCGCAGCCCTTCCCTTCCCTCCTCCTCAATCTACTTTCCTACGCGTACAAACCCTTGGCTCCGCCGACCCCCACCCGGGATCCAGTTGGTGTAACTCCCCCTGGGTCGCTTCTGGAGAGATTTGAGTAGAGGGGAAGATGCGGCAGGCACGGTCCCCAAACCTTGCTCCATCCCTTTCCTTTTCTCCCCATATTACAATCCTCGCCCCAGATGCGATCCTTCCCCCTTCATTGTCCGCACCCCCTTTTTATTTCCGTCCCTTGCCCACTCCTCTGGTTTCCACCCCTCGCCACCCGCTCCATTGACCTCACTTCCACCTGCTCCTCTCGCCCCTCTCCACCCGTCGTCCTAATATTGAGGTCGTGCAAGTGTTGTGACACGTGTTAACGCATTCATGCATGCATGTAGCTTTTATGAGCTTCTTCACCAATTTTTTCTACTCCTTAAACGCATCGTTAAAGTGACCATGACCTATCCCCTACTCTCTGCGCGGTTTCAGAACGCTCCTATATTTGGTCCATTGTACTAATGTGAATAATTTGTTCTCACGAAAAAACAAGAAATTTAACATAGTGAAAAGTTTGCCTGGACCTAATTCTCGTGGCAATTTTGGAGGGTTCAAGGGAACTAGATTTGGTATTAGAATTAGATTTAAGTTAGAAGAGGACTTCAAGGAAGTCACAACTCGTGAGGTTGAATCCTATATCAGCTCTATTTAGGTGCGTTCAATTTATTTTATATGGTACTGTTTATCTGAACTACAGCGATAAATAACACGAAAAATAATATTTACGTTTTTTTATCGCCGTAGTTCGGCAGGATGAACATCATAAAATTTGATCTCATTTCAATACATCGAGTTAGGATTGATTTGATCAAGTTAACAGCAGAGAGATGAAGATAATTGTTAGAAATATGTTCTAGGAATATAAAACGAATAGGGATAATTATCTATGAAGGATTCCTACGATGAGTATGATTAGGATTGATTTGATCAATTTAACAGCAGAGAGACGAAGAAAGTTGAAGAAAGTCCTACGATGAGTATGGTTGGAAAGAGTTGAATGGGGACTATAGTTTTAAGAAGAAAAGACACACGTATTTTACTCGATCTGAGGCAACATAAAGGAATGAAAACGGAATGTTTAATAAAAATAAAATGTAATTATCAGAGTTGATATAAAAATTCCACTTCTTGTACACTGCTTCTCATAGGAAGAGTGACGCATTAGCTTGGTTGTGTTCACCGTGACGCCTTTTATCCAACTCCCCTTCCCATGGGCAAACTTCGGAATTGAGATAGGAAAAAGTACGTTAAAAACTCCTTACTTATGTGGCTTATCAGGCACTACAATCGTGTGGTAAGTCGTTGAATCGATGAAGAACTTTGGCGCGAATTAAAAACAGCAGAAAAAAAGATTGATATTAAAATGGAGCGTACAGATCCCTCGAATATTCCTGGTGCATGCTTGCGCAGCATGGAGGCGAGGTAGAAGTAGAGGGGGTGTAGATTAATACCATGGACACTCTAACTTGAGGTCTCACTGTGAGATGAATCGAAGCGGACGGGAGGTAGTGGGGAATTATCCCTCACTTCTCGAAGCTATTGTATTGGCAGCTAATAGAATGGTTTTCTGACTGACCCTCCGCGCTAAACAACCCTCCTCCGCGTTTCGCAGGATTTGTTAAAGTTCCGTAGCCCATATCCAAAACTCGTCCACTGCGCAGTGCCAGGAATTTTTGCGAGAGCTATCTATATAGTTCGCTGTTTTAGCATTTTGTGAAAAAAGTTTGCTAGGCATAGACGAGTTTGTAGAAGGACAAAAGGTATGATAGAGATATGGGAAAACGGAGAAGCATCTGAGGGTGTTGGTGAGATGGAATGATGACTGTGGAATTCCATGACTTCGGGAAATGTGGACGGAGGAGGAATGTGATGTGCATCCTTGTTTCACATCTCCTTTCGCCACTGCGCCATTCTCATCACTTTCCCTACTCATCCCTTCCCCATCACAACACGTCTATCCCCGGAACGTATGAAAGAGTATTGACACTAACTTTGTGGAAACGATACATGTCCATCTTGAAGATAGAGAAACACTGGTTAAATGAGCATAGGCTGTGTTACATTAATAACGAGGATCCTTTCTGTTTTGCATAGCTTTTGAGCTATTCGAATTATTTAAGTAATGTTGACGCCATAGCCCCACATTGTACGGAGAAAGGGCATAATGTGAACTATGATGAGAAATTTGAAATTTGTAAGAGTAAAGCTCAACTTTGTAATGATATAGTTTTCGCTCATTCACGACTCCTAATCCTCAGACTTCCAAGGCCTGTGACCTAAGAATTTTGACCTTCACCCATCCAATAATCCTATTTCTCCCCAAACCGCTTTCCAGTTATTCCATAAGCCCCTGCCCTCCTCTAGCCATTCACTTCCGTGAATGAACCAACTTTCCCTTGTTTTCCCGCAGTCCATCCCCTTTCCTCGACTTCATACCCCGCTCCTAATTATGGGCTGAGATATATGTACAATTGTAACCTATACTATGCCTTTCTAAGTGGTGTTTTTGAATTTTTGTAATGGTAACTAATGATATCCGTATATGTCGACGGCGAAAATGTCTATCTTGAAGATAGAGATACACTGGTAAAATGAACATAGGCTGTGTTACACGTTAATAATGAGGATACTTCATGTTTTGTTAAGCAATTGAGTCCAATTGAGCTCTTTCAATCATTTTAGTAGCTTTGACGCCCCACATCGCCCCTGAATTGTAAGAGAAAGGGTATAATTTGGACTTTGATGATAAATTTGAAAATTTTAACATTAAGGGTTTGTAATGAAGTAATTGTCGCTAATTCACGTTTTATTTATGTTTTACGTCTAAATTAAATGGGAAGTTTGATGGATATTTTGGCGTGGTGTGGGAGCGTAACGAAGGCCCTTGAAAGAGGATCAGAGTAGTTCGAAGGAGATGTGGGTATGCGGAAGGATGGAGGAAATGGAATGGGCAGGAAGTAAGTACGTGGTATGGTAAGGGAAGAAAGGTGGTTGCTAGAGGAGATTAAGTGGCAGAGTAAGTCGTTGGATCAAGTGATTAGAGCCGAGGGTGGTTGAAATTGGTTATGAGGGAGACTGTTTAGGAAGCGGGGAAGTTGATGGGAAAGGATAGTATGTCGGGACAGGTTTGAAGAGAGATAGGACGAACCAAGGAGAGAAATTAGGCAAGGAAGAGACGCTGTAAGACGATAAAGCACGGTAGAAGCGTTCCATTATTACATACCCATACCATTGCAATAAATAATTTATACCGTTAACCATAATTTTTTCTTCTCTTAAAGCGTAAATAATGAACACCATACGCTCCATACTTTATATGAAAAGAATTTTCTCGCCCCTCCTCTTCGAAGCAAAATTTAGTGGTCTATGTCTTACTGATATTTATATTGAATACATTTAGTCACAGGTGAAATTAAACATTCCATCCTCGATCCTACCATTGATCACACGCATCCTGGGATATCTTTCTTGTCGTGTGCCCTGAAGTAGTGTCATTTAATGTCATTAATTCTTGTAATATTGTATCTGCCGCGACTCGGAGTACGAAAACAACTTACTTGCATCTTCTCTGTTAATAGTTTAATATTCGCAAGAATTCCGTGAGGCGTCTCTCTCCTTGCATTACAAACATGCCTGTTTTTGGCATTATACCGCGACTCGGAGTACGGAAACAAATTACTTGCATCTTCTATGTTAATAGTTTAATATTCGCAAGAATTCCGTGAGGCGTCTCTCTCCTTCCATGACAATTATGACTGTTTTTGGCATTATACCGCGGGTCCGAGTACGAAAACAACTTACTTGCATAATCTTTGTTAATAGTTTAATATTCGCAAGAATTCCATGAGTCTCTCTCCTTGCATAACAAATATGCCTGTTTTTTGGCATTATACGGGACTCCACTTTTCTCGTTTTGAATGCGATGTAATGTAAGTTCGGTCGGCAGTGTGAGCGAGATATCACTATAGTCGTAGTGAAACGTCGTGGCACTCGCTTTTGAAGAGCATAGTGCTAAGGACAGGAAGGCATACTGGAGATAATGGATAAAGTGGGTGAGTTTTCATCCAAATGTCCCTCCGGGAGTCATTCGGTAACTTAGCCCACTCATCAACGCTTGATTAATCCTTAGTGACCACTAATTCTCCGCTGGTGAGTCCCAAGTTTCGCTCTACCTATGAAAATAAAATTAAATGATATTAAGTGTTATCTTTCTATGTATAAACCCATATATGGTACGTCAATATTGTTATTTTTGGCGGTAAGATGTAGGCCATGAAAAGATAAAAAAATGAATTAAAAAAAAATATATATATATGTATACATAAATGATTAGGGAAATATCTCGCGGAAACTACTTAAATGTACGCTTTTTTATCAATTTCCGTTGATTAGAATTGGAGAAGGTTGCAAGTCACTGCATCCAATTTTATTTTATTTTATAGATCCTTGTAAGCTAGAGAAAAGTAGCAAGGCGGCGATTCCCCAGTTCCATCACGCTGTTTCAAAGCTCTGCTTTTAATAATTTTTATTTATTTAGCATTTTCGCAAGGTATGCAATGTCTGGAGATGGATTCAAGATATTAGAATTTTCGTCGGAAAAAAGTGCTGCGTCGATGTTCCCGCTTCGTTTCACGCTGCTGAGGGATTTTCTTCGGAATTCTATTCGATTTCTTCTTCCTAGCATTTTTGTTTGTGAGTGTAACTAGGCCGATGGATATAAGATATCAAAAGCTTTCTAAAGGTAAAGTTGTTGTCATTTACTTTTTTGTGCTTGCATTTTCTGCGCAGTGACAGCTTTCATTAAAAATTTATTCAAAAGTTTTCCGCGCTAGTTTTGCTTTGGAGACATCTTTCTTTTAGATCCTTTTTTCAACTGCTGAATTGAATTGCAGGTACGGTAGTTTTTTGCTCTTGTTTCAATACTGCCTTAAGTTATATTTTGTGAACTAATATTTTCGTGCACAAGTGTGTATACATATGTAGGCTGAGGGCATAGTAACCTTTTATTTCTAATTTCATAATTTTAAAGAAAAATGTTTTATTCAATGCATTTCTGTCGGGCTAATCATATCTTTGCAGTTGCCTCTTAATCGATATAATTCGTGATTTCGAGGAAAAATCCATCATCATCATTTTCTCCAGTCGTTAATCTTAAAGCTGTTTCTTTATTGCTTGTAATAGTGAACTCTTACGTTACTTCTAAGCGATATCCGCGGAAACGGTTGGCGCAGCCATCAATCATAACTGCCATCGGCTAAACTTTTCATGCTTTCATATTTCGACCCTTTTACGCCTGCAATTTCTTGATTTATTAAATTTTATCTTGAGTGTTCAATCATTATGTATCCTGTTCACAGGCATTACATATATTTCTTTTATTGTGCTTCGAACAAAGTAAATGATAGTTTACTCTAAAATTTGATTTTTTTCTTTTGGCGTGTGTTCCATTGGACACATTCATAATCGCTCATGATTCTTTGAAATGAAATAAATCTAAAATTTCAAGGGGAAAGATTATGCCCTGGATGAATGCATAGGATGTTTAAGGTTTGTAGGTGTCGTCAACTGCTATCAATTAATTTATATTCAATTATTACTCGGAAAATGTCATGAAAACATCAGGCATTTTCATACGATTGCTGCCTTTGGGGGCGAATCCGAAAAGGATAACTGCTAGTATGCATAACATTTTATCTCTTCGTTCAAGTTGAAATATTGTCTTCAGTGCTCTTTTAAAGCGAAATTTGTTTGAGTACAAATGTAAAAACTGTGTAAACACAAACACAAGTGCGCAAATTCGAATGTCAGCATGTGGAAATAATAATTACCTTTCGTTCCTAATTTAATATTTTTACAAAAATATTTTACAAATTTTATTTAAAATCTTATCTAATGGATAATAATTTCTATGCAACTATTTATTAATTTCCTAGAGTTTTTCGCGCGAGAACATCTGTAAAGAGCTTTGTATCTTTAATCCGGGCTGATCCATACGTAATTGTAAATAACCCCTAATTCGGAAGGATTGAGATCTGCTGAGAAACGTATTCCCCTATCGACTAAGTAACTGTTTGCTTAAAATCTTTTACTAAAACTATTCCAGTTTTTTAAATTGCATATGTTTTTTGGTGATTGTCCTTGGAAAAATATATAATCTCACTATTCCTCAATGGCTAGAAGTGTATAAAGAAAGTCCCCATTACCCTCTCACCATTGGCGCGAAAGGATATATGCTCCAAAAAATTTGTCTGCTATCGCCATTCTTTATTTTTTGTGGTTAGGACTCTCACCTCCTATCGGGATACACTCTGTGTTACCTAGTGACCGTTTCCATCTCACTATTCCTCAAAGGCTAGAAGTGTATGAAGAAAGTCCCCATCACCCTCTCACCATTGGCGCGAAAAGCTATTTGCTCCAAAAAAGTTGTCTGCAATTGCTATTCTTTATTTTATGTGGTTAGGACTCTCACCTCTTATCGGAATACACTCTGTTTCGCCGAGTAGTCGTTTCCATCATCTTGCGACAGAATTCGATTTTCGAGCCTTTGCTGTGATTCCGTTGAATTTCACGCTTTAAGAGCGAGGTTATGATCGGCTGAACTACAACCGTAAAAAACTTTCTCTTCTCAGTTCCACAGTGGTGGTAGTATTATGGCCTTCTCCTTTGTGAGTAACTCTAATGTATCCGGGACTCAAACTAGGCATAAGGAATTTTCCTTTTCTTTAGTAACCCTTATTCGCTGCGCGAAACGGTAACTAACTATTTAGACCGCATCCGTTTTAGAACACCTTCTGAGCTAATCTTTTTTTTTCTTTAAGTTAACCTTTGCTATTCATTTTTTAAGTGGAACTCCTTTAATGTCTTTATGTACTTTACGTCCACTATTGCGCCCGCTGTTAGCACGCTCGCTTGATGAGGCGTAAAACCATCTCATGAAAAGCAAACGACACGGAACAACGTCAGATGACGTCAGATCTCTTTGATACCAATTCCTGGGCATCTCTAATTGAGCTGAAGGGCTGTAATGTTTAGGGAATGTTTGTGTTCACCCAGTTTATAGAAAAAATCGTAAACTCTGAGAAAGTATCCTTAAATCCAGCGAGGACAGAAATTCGTTCTTCAATGGGATTTAATGAGAGAAATGAAAGCAAATTCCTTGCAGATCAGTTTTCTTTCGTTCATTAAAATATGAAAACAATACACCTACAACGGCGAGACTTGCACTGAAATATGCCAAAAAAATCACACACGTAATTTGCGATATATTAGTTAAAGCGTATAATTCTAGCATTTTTTCCATCTCTTCCATTATTGGATCTATGGAATTGACCATTATTGGCGTCGAATACTCAAATTTGTTTATAAACTAAGATAACCTGATACGGTGTTTTTAAAATGAATAAGCACTTTTTTGTTTTTTATATCTGTGGTTGCTATAAACAACTTAGTGAGAGTTTCACATCTGTCGTGCGTCCAAAAACTGGCACACCCAGTTTTCTTTCCTCTGCTTTCGCTCACTCCTTTTGGATTCCACCATTTCCACTACCGCTTTGCTTCCTTTGATGGAGCTTAATTCTTATTATCTCGATGGGTTTTTGGCCCACCGAAGCCTTCAATGAAGGAGAGCTTCAGTACTCTTTTACAGCATCCAGGTTGGACCAGAACGTCACCGGTAAAACTATGTAGTGATGCGAGATTGGAATAATGGTGGGAAGTGAAAATGTAGTGATGCCAGTTTTGAATCTTGGTCTGGAAAGAAAATGAAATAGCCGTGACGACAAGACATATCTTCGAACAGTATTTTCAGTCACTGTCCCAATCTCTTCGATGGGTGCGCTTTCTAATTACCCTGACTCTTCACCCACCTTTTACCCAATTCTCTTTTAATGGCCGACCGACGTAGCCAGGTTCCTGACGTTCCGGCTTGGTTACCCTAAGGTCGCGGGTGGAATTCCGGCTCGGGAATAGATGTTCGCTCTTAGGATTTAAGGTTAGACGGTATGATATAATTTTGCAGTTGGCTCGCCTAAAAACCCAGATCTACTATTTTTGAAACGCAATGTTTTCAAGGCTGCAACCCCTGGGACCAAACTTCGGCGTCCGAAGGTTGGCACGTTTTAGTTTTTCCTTTTCCACAACCCTAAGTCTTATTTGAACTTTTCCTCTTATTTGTGTGTTATCGCCATATATTCATCTCAGTGGGACCCCAATTTCATATTCCAATGCAATAGAATAGTGCATTTTAGTGAAAATTGAATTAAACCTTTAAGCAGCGTAATGAATGGAGGAGATCTATGCTTTTCTGTAGGTTTTTCTCGACTACGTCCTCCATTTGGTGATCTTTCCTTTGTCTTCTTCCATGTCTGTAATGCTCTAATAATTTTTAAAATTGTAATTAGTTTTAGAAATATCCATCCTCTCCAGGGTTGAACAACCTTTTAATAGCGTAAAATATAATAGCGATCAATTTAATGATGAACTAGGTAATTGTGAACATTCTAATGGCTAACTATTTGATATCGATCAAACGAACCATGTGTGACGTACAATGTAATAGCAGACAACATAATAGTGAGCAATCTAATAGCGGACAGTAAAATGACGAACAACCGAATTGCGAACTATCTAATAGTGAGCAATATGCATGTGAACAACCTAATAGTGGACAATCTTTTAGCGAACAGTGTATTGAACCCAACGAGTGTTTCGCTGCGTTCAAGTAATTTATGGTAAAACGAACTAGTGATTGTAGTCTTTAACGGTCCATCCCTTTAGTTTTACAAAAAGAGTCCTGTATACGTGTCGTCCCATGTGGTTCGCTGCATTTTAATATGACGATGGGAAGATGAGGTGGTGGCCACATCCCCATGCCTCTCCAACACGGTCCCCTCGCTGTCCCTCGCCGCTCTCCACGTAGCTCTCGTTAATTGCGCAAATGACTACAGCAGCCGAGCGCGTCGGAAAGTGAATCCGCCGACCGCTCATCCCCCGTCCGCACCCTTCCTCCGTGTTCCTCCAATCCCTTGCGGCCCCTCTCTTCTGACTTCACACACGTTTCCCCTCCATTTAGTCCCTTCTTCCTTCACACTCTCTCCACATTAATTCACCTCGGGGCCGTGCGATATTCAAATATCGGCATCGCAAAATACGCGATACATCCCGAGACATAATATCGCTTAGCGTATGATATTGCTAATAATATTAGGGTAATCTATTGGGTACGGTAGGTTTAAATGGAAGGGAGAAATAAAATCCTCTTGACTCCTACTTAAACAACCTCTGCCTTCATCTCAGTGTTAGTCCTACCTCTCTTCATTACGCCCAGGAAGCCTTTCTTATCTTTCTCTTTCTTCCCCTTCCCCAAGCGCCCAGCATCCGCCCCTCTATTACAGCCTTCAGCATCACTTTGTCTGTATTTACCTGTTTCATCCACCTACTATGTCACCTCCTAGTCTTTGGTAGAAATTTTCTCTCCTCACACACCATAAAAAGAACTTCCTCGTTCGTCTCCCTATTAGTCCACTGCATCTTTTCCATTCATCTCCACACCCTCGTCTCAAACGCCTGCAGCCCTTCTCATCCTCTTCCCTATAAGTCCACGTTTCTGCACCACACAACGCAACACTTTATAAAAAACTTCATGCAAACCTCTACTTTACATTTTTACACAAGTTACCCGTCTGGACGTTGACAACCTCTTCTAAAACGCCAAATTTTCAGTCGAGTGTTCTTTCGAACGACCACTATATTTGTCTTATTACATGATGTCCCGTATTGAATTCTTATGAAGTATCAATTTATACTTTTGATTTTAGCGTCTCACTTTGTCAATAATGAAAGCAATAGTTGAGGGAACCAAAAATGGGTGAAGATACCAATTTGGGCTAAAGTCGGAATGCTTGAAGCAGGTCATTATGGATGTCGAATAGAGGAATTGCGAAGGAATTAAATGCTTAAGCTGATAAGAGAATCAAGTGGAAATGTAGTGTTTTTGGAATAATGATGAAGTTAATATGGAGGAAGGGGACCATCTATGGAGTCATACGAAGAGCCATGTAGAAAAGATGATAAATTAGAAATAGGCCAAGAAGGAAACTTATTGGGTAGATTATAAGACACAACAGTCACCTGCACTACAAAATCTTCAATTGCATAGTACCCTGCGAGCCACCGCAGGGGCGTGTGTCTGGGGCTGTTCCATGAGACGGGAGGGAATAGGGAAAACAAAGGGACACAGGGGAATTGCGTGTTATTGGTGTGTCTTAGTGACACGCTGTTTTTTTGCCATAGTAACTAATGATGCGTGGAATGAGGAAACTTTAGTACTCATCAGTTCGGTAGTGAATTTCTCTTATTTTGTCACTTCTATTAGTTCTTGGGATATAGTGCGGGGTAAATAATAATATCCCCCGTGCCATACTGAAACACGCCTTATCTAAATTTTTCAAGTAATCTAAGCCTACCGTGTGGTCTCCCAGCTTCTAGTGGCTTCCAATCTAGTGTGTGTAACTGTGCAGCACGTGAGATGTATAGAATTCAGTTTAGCGAAGCGCGCGGCTTTCCTTGGTGTTTTATTGATTTCGCGCATCAAATCTTTCTGTGCAGGGTCCCGAATTATTGCGATCAAAGCAGATTAAGTAGCAATCTCTCTTCTTTATTTTTTCATCTTAGCCCCTTCCTACTTCCTGCTTGATAAATCATAGTTCCTTCATTGCATTGCCTCAAATGTTTCTTGCAATAATGGAGGGAACACCAAATGTAAAGAATCGACGTGGAAGACCTAAGGACCGAATCATCAAACAAATCATGTGAGATGTCACAGTGAGGAAATATGAAGAAATTTTGTCGAGTGAAGACGGTTGGTTGACATGAGAATAAAGGCAAGTGAGGCAGAAAACCGATATTTTAGATTAATGAATGCTGATGATGCCTTAAGTTCTGTGAGATACATGCGTTTTTGTCTCGGAAAGCGAAAATCGCACGGTACAAAAGCATTCTTATCCCGAATTAGTTGTATGGCAGTGAAACCTATGTTAAAAAAAGAGTTGGCTAAATGAAGGGGGAATGGGCTGGCTGACCTATGAGATGACCTCTTGCGGCTAAAGAAGGAGGGGTCAGGAGTGAATGGGTCATGAAAGAATACGGGTTGGATGCTGCAGTAAAGCACGCATATGTAAGGAGTGTGTTTCTTTGGTTGGCAACCATGCTGAGAGAATGGTTGAGAGTCGAATAAAGATATGTATTTTATGAATACACTGAATGGTGTGATAGGAAGTGGTTAACCCTTAAAGCCATGGTTGAATGTAGTAGAAGAGACTCTATACAGAAGAAATATCAGGAATATTTAGATTAGGAAAGCGTGTATGAAATAATGAATGAATGGAACAGGAGCGAAATAAGTATGCAAGGACAACTTTATGGAGGAAATAATTAAAAGAAAGCCTATTTCCCAGGCCTTACAGCAATTACTTAGTTCTTTGACTATGCCCACCCCAAAAGTGAATCTCAATGCATGTATGTTTGAATGAAATATGCGATGGGTTTAATCATTCTTTGCGAGACAATCCTATCATTCAATCTATTTCTTGAGAAGATTTTCTTGAAATTTTCATTCATTCTTTTTCTTGCCGAGAAAATCCTGAAGAAGTACAGCGGAAATACCTGGAAAGGCTACACTATATTCAGAGGAACACTGCGAAAGCCTGCACCTGTTCTCCCTCCATTCTTATTGTCTCGCGCCTGTCATCGAAGTCATATGATTTCCATTTGCGATGTAATGCAATAAGCAATGTCATTTCTTCCAATGTAATACGATGTATTGCGTCCCACCATTCTGATTATCTAGCGCCTTCCATCAATGCGATATGAATTCGATGTGCGAAATTATGCTTTGGGCGATATCATTTCATGCTGTATATTACGATGTGTCGTATCCTACGATTCTGATTATCTCGCTCCTGTAATGAAAGCGATGTGAAATCAATACCCGATATCATTCGGCAACCGATATAATGTTTTGATATACAATCCGATATGCGCTGCAAAAACGTACGACTGAAATCCATCCGTTCTTATTCTCTCACACCTGCCACAAATAAGATATGACTTCGATGTCATGCGATGATCGATATCATTTCGCACTATATAATACGTACATTAATTATCTATAATAATATCAGACATGGAGGTGCCTAATTTCAACTTGGTAATTCCTTTTGTGGATTCCGATATCATTCAACAAACGATACAACCTCTTGCAATATAACACGATACGCGCTGCAAAATACTTCGCCTGAAATACCACCATTCTATTATCTCACATCTGCCCTGAGTGCGATTTTAATTCGATGTGCGATATCATGCGATGGGTGATATAATTTCGTGCTATATTAAATGGTGTATTGCGTGCCACCATTCTGATTATCTCGCGTCTGGCATGAATGCGATAATGTAGAGACGCCGAAGCTATCACTCAAAGCTGTCGCACAAGAAATGATCTCAAGAATTTCAGGCAGACATGGATATATCAAATTTCAATTTGGCAATTTCGATTATGGAGCCCGATATCTTTCGACAAACGATATTGTGTCTTGAGATGCGAGCCGTTTTGCGACGTATCGCGTCTCACCCATCCAACATTTTGAATTCTCGCTCATCCTTTTCCCCAATTTACTCCCTTCGGCTTCCTCTTCCAGGGCTTCGTCCTTAACACAACCAACCACTCTCTTTTTTTTCTCGTTCTCATCTCCCCATCCTTGCGCTCGGAAACACTCCTCCTCTCCTCCTTCAGGCTTTCATGCTCCATTTTTCTCACCGCTCCATATAACCCCTCCCCCCGCCCTTTCCACCTCGTTCCGAGCCCCCCCGCTAACCATTCTCCTCACCCTTCCCCACCCCTTAGCGAGTGAACACACACATACCTGACTCCTGAAACGCTCCCATCCTCTTCCACGCCTTGGCAGTCCTCTCTCGCCCTCCGTCGACAAACTGTTCCCTTGGGGAAAGTCTTGAAGCTCACCCGATGTTATATCCCCCCACCTCTCTCTCTTTCTCTCTTCCCAGCATTCCCTACTCCTCTCTACGCATCGTCATTCCAACTTGAACCTCACACTCGCACGAACTCAAAACACATAATCCGCTGTAGTTTTTTTCCCCTCTCTCTCTCGCTCGTCCTTTGCTCACCAAATTTCGAGTCGTCCTGGTGTTCGACGTTCTCTTTGGACTCCTACGCCTGTACCGCGTGCGAAACAATGAGGGTTTTTTTGCCATATGAAGACACTTTTATGTTTCTGTTTTCTCTTTATTATTTTATGATTCATACCTCTCCCCTCGCTGTGTGTTAGAATCTATGCGTTAACGTTTGATCCGTGTTTATGATTCAGTACGCTCCTTCGCCTTAGATTTTTACGCATGATGCCTTTGGAAATAGGACTTTCTCCATCTCTCTTGAGCATTTTTTATGCAAATTTTAACGGAGTTCGATCGTTATGGTAACAATCATCACCAACATCATCAGCAGTCTTCAATTAGAAGATGGGTTTACTGCAGCTCTCAATTTCACCCCTTTCTCTCACTCTCCAACCGTTTCATTTGTATGTTGCAAATGTCATGAGTATATGTCAATCTTTTAAACTTTTGCCGACGTTTCGGACCTTTATTTATCCATCTTCAGGGCTATAAACAAATGATACATGATGTTAAATGTTTGATAATTCTTTTTTGATTACATAATGGTTAATTTACAGTCATTAAATATAAAAATACATAGACATATTCAAGATTGTTACCTTTAAAGTTTGGTGCTGTTTTTATTTACAATTTTAATTTGGTTGCTTGGATCCATTTCGTTTCATTTGTACATTATTCTTTACTTTGAGGTCCTTCATTATTTTCCGGATATTTTCATTTTTGGTTTTCCACTGAAATGTTTCCCACTCATTTCTCCTTCCATTGCCAAATGTGTTCTATAAAATGTTTCTTCTTTTTCTTGGAGTTTTAATATTTGCTATAGGTGGTATAAAGCAGTACTCACATTGCTGCACCGTTATTCCTCTGCCTATGTTTCTCTACCACCATTAGTGATATACATGCAACTCAGAAAATTTCGCTTTACCCATCGCTAATCCTATACTGTAATGTAAAAATGTAATGGTGCCTGTGCGCTTGTCTGTTACTCATTCACGAAAAAACGGTTGTACCGATTACTTTTAAATTTTTCATGTGGGTAATTAATTGCACTGGAACGAATGTAGGCTATATCAAAAAGTCACTAAGGCCCCATAACGGGCCCCTGTTATTTAATCCCACCAGAAAAGCATTGAAATCAGTGCAGGGGTTTGTTTTGTTGCTTTTTTAAATTACTTGCAATCAAGCTATAGGGTTGAAATATTGACTATTGAATGGCTGAAAGAATGAAGTATTTATTTTTTCAATAGATTTTGTTATACGTTTTTGCTTACAATTTAGTTTTAAATACCAAAATTATCAATTTTTCGCCGATTTCAGTAATAGTGTATTTCCTCAGAAAACTGAGCAATTGGCTATGAACGCGAAATTTCGCCTGGGCTTTTTATAGCCTACATTAAATTAAATGATCAATATTAACAAATTTTAGTGAGATGTCATATGGGGTATTTTGTACCCCAACCCCTCCATGTGCACTAAACGGCTTTTACATAGTAACTGCATTTAGCACGTCACGTTGATTCTTATAATAAGGGCCAATTGGTACGCGTAGTATATGGCTTACTACGTAGAATTTTGCACACTGCTAGAGACCTAAGTACATATTACATATTACATTTCACATATTAAACCTTAATACAGTCCTAATGCTCAAGTGGGATGGTTGTGTTTCCAATCGGCTCAAAGTCCCCGAATCACTGTTTTCTATTTAGCCTCGGAGTAAATGAAGTAATGAGCCGTTTATCTTGAAATATTGAGCGTAGGTAAATGGTACTTAAAATAAAAATTCAAATATTGTCTATTGGTAGTGGATAAAAAACCTCGCTGAAACTCACTTAAGGGAAAATATGCTCGAAGTTTATGGCGAATTTTCCCACGCCCCCATTGCAAAACAGGAATAATTTTTTACTTTTACTGTTTTAAGAGTAAAACATTTCAGTAAAATAGCTTATTACCAAGAATGAAGCGACAAAACGGGCAAGTTCCTATTTGTAAAAAAAACTAAGATGATAAATGAGAAGTCAGTTTCTCTTCTGTTTGAATAGAACTATTATAACATTTCTTACTTTTATCTCTGCCGTTGAGAACCAACGGGCATTTATGCTAGTGGTATCATAAAGCTGTGTGATTATACTCATTATATATTGTAGTCGACTGATTCCAATGAAAACCGTGTCGTCTTTTACGTAAGTGACGAGCAAACGAGTACCTCCCAATTAAATGAGGAGAATCGGCGAACGTGCAACAGTCAATTAGTCATTCGGAATCTAAGTTCAGAAATATTAAGTGAAGAATGTTGCATTTCCAGATCGATGCAATGGATTTTGCTCGTAATAAATTCATTTCAACATTTATTTTAGTGAAATGTGAGTTAAGGGCACTTTGCCTGGTCTTCAAGTGTCTAATCTCATGGATAGTCTCTTTTTTGCACAGAGAATAGTATTAGAATCTTCTTACGAGCCATCCTGCATGTTCAGTTGCGGTAAAAATAACTTTAATCGAGAAGATATCATTCGCAATCAAACGAAGTGTGTTGCAAAAACTGTAATCCTATTACCGTTGACTTAAGGTTGTTTGAGCGAGATATCGCTTCTTATAAGACTCAATAAATTTGGCCTCATCATGAAGAAAGATATATTTCAAATAAATATCAATCAAAATGTTAGCAGCTTACCTCCTGTCTTTGTGCGACACCTGACATGAATATATACGCCGTTTTCCATTGGATATAGTACGGCATTACACTCCAGAGAAACACTTTTAAAAATGAGAAAATTCAAATTTTTAAATCACGTCGTAAATGACGAGGGTAGTTTGGATGTTTTATCAATTAGTTGACAAAGTAGGATTTTTACTTACCATAATACTCAAGATATTCATGCGTACCGCAAAGGTGGTGATGAAATACGTAGAAATGGCTTCGAGAATTTTTTTCTCATGGCGATTTATACACCATAATACTTATCATGAAGTCGGGAAAAAACCCTCGGTTGTGCCGACGTTTTCAGTACTAGGTGTGATATAAATGATTAAAATCAAAGGCTCGAATATGTATATTTGGTGAATTACCGTGAAGTTTAGTTATGTAAAATAAAGAAATTATACATTCAAATGATACATTAAAGTTTCTTTATACTTCTTACAACTGGCTGAATTAAAAAATCATATTCAAATTTTGTGTTTATTACGACTAGAGAAAAATATCGCTCTACCTGATAGGCAGAAGGAATTCTCTATGTTCTTCCTTGCTTCGAATGTTAGTTGGTGTCATTTTCATACGTTCATGAGAAATTATGAGGTTTTCAGGCTCAGAAATCGTCAGGCACCGCCTTTTATTCAGGTTTAGACTGTTGGTTGTTTAGACGTTGCAAGCATTTATGGGAGATGTCTCTTAGTTCATCTGTCTTCATTTACACCGGTCAAGAGGTTCATGACACCGGTGGTGCCCGTAGATATTCAGTGGCACGTCTATTCAAACTCCTAATGCCATTCAAAGCACGCTCCTCTTCAAAGTTTGGGGAGTTACTGTGTTCCGATTTCCTTGTTCCTTATGAACTAGTATTTCTTGTTCCCTTGTGGTTTTTATGGCTTGGACGATGGAAGTTCTTGTCATCTCATCTACAATTCCGATTATATTCTATACATATTGTTGTGTACGTGTACCTGTAAAAATATATCGTGTGGAATTAAAGTTTTTAGTTTTCCTTTCAAGACAATATTTCAGTTCTTGGGCTAGTACAAGGAAATTTTGTGAAAACCAAGATCAAAGTTCGCAAAATGACTATGCAACAATTGACATTTATCTAAACTGATAAGTATTAAAGAACAATCCTTCTCACTAACGTATTGCTCGGTGAATTTTCCATTGAATTCATTAAAAATAATATCTACTCAACGCCATAAAAAACTCGCTTAATGCATTAGTTTTATTAAATCATGATTTTTGATTGGACATTATAAACGATTGAGTTAACAAAAGATTTTTTGCACGATTTTGCACACCTTTGATCTTTCTTTTATTCATGAGGAAGGCAGCACAGTAGTTGTAGTTCATCTTCTATCTTTCATCGATTTTCCGAAATGAGATCCCGAAATTTTCCTGCCTATTCCCATTTAAAAATACTAAGCTCTGAGACACTATCCGTGGCAGTAACTCTTTATCGTAGTGAAATGCTTGGGAGAACATGACATTGAGGAACTGAAGGGGGAAAAATCATTCATCTACACGACAATCTCTCGATTTCGCGCTTTATCTAATAATGACACCAAGACATGTTGACCCACGAAGCATCCCCGGTCATTTGTCAGAATCCAAGTACGTGAAAAGACCCATGTCTGAGAGATGTTCACCTAAAAAAACATGAATTGAATGGTTTTCTTCTTGAATCTATTCCTATGAATCATTTGCTTAAATATAAAAATTAAAAGAAATTCAGTCATAAGGTATGTTTGTCCTTACAAATTATAAAACCCTTGAATGTGGAAATATCGAGCGAGTTTGCGTACAAATTCCATCACACGTTTCTAATTTTGTCCTCCAACACTTCCGTGATCCTGTGTAATTTTTGTTGAAAAAACACTCATCCTTTTCTAGTTTAACTCTCCTTCTTTTCGTTAACTCTGCGATACAGGTCTCGGCATCCACCGTTCTTTACATCTAGGTCATCAGTTCCTTCCTCTGATTCAACTTTCGTCGCTCCACATTGCTGCTAGTGGTTCAGTCCAAGGGCGTTGGAGTTTTTGTTACTAGTGAGGGAAAGATGCGGAAAATTTATATTTTTATGCAGTAAAATTGTACATATTTGTGAAAATTGAATAATTACTTTATACGTAATAATAAGTAGGAGAGATTTACGCCTTTATTTTTTTATTGAATACATTCTCCATATGGTGACCTTTCTTTTCGATCTTGTTCTCTGCCAGTTTTTAAAGTCATAATAATTTTGAAATATAATAAGAGTTTTAAAAGTCTCCATCCCCTCCAGTGTTGATCAAACTCTGAATGGTGAATAATCAAATAGGTAGCAGTTTAATAGTGGACAATGCAATTGCGAAAAATTTAATGCCGCAAAATCAAATTTCGAACTGCCTAATGACGAAAAATCTCTAAGTGAATAATCTAAAAGCGAACATTCAAAAAAGCGGACTATCTTGTAGCGAACAGTAACTTGAACCCTATGAGTGTCCACTTTTGAGATATTTCACTGTATTCAACTGTTTTTCGGCAAAAAACTTTTTTGTTGTCTTTAACAGTCAATTCTTTCATTTTTTGCCGCAAGATCAAATTTCGAACAGCCTAATGACGAAAAACCTCTAAGTGAATAATCTAAAAGCGAACATTCAAAAAGCGGACTACCTAGTAGCGAACAGTATTTTGAACCATATGAGTGTCCACTTTTGAGATATTTCACTGTATTCAACTGTTTTTCGGCAAAAAAAACTTTTTTGTTGTCTTTAACAGTCAATTCTTTCATTTTTTCTCCATCCTAAATCTCTAAATATCGGTATCCACCATTCCATAAATCTCGGTGATCAATTCCATCCTCTGATTCAACTTTCTACGCTCCAAGTAGCCGCTAGTCCAAGGGCGTTAAGAGTTTTCTTTTTTTTTTGTTAGTGAGAGAGAGAGAGAAAGATATGCAGATAAGGAATGGAGGTGAATGCGAGTCGGTAGTTGGCGTCATTTCGCTTCTTACGGAACGGCCGGAACTCATTAAGGACTCTTTAAAAGGCTAAAGGGAAGGAATGGCAAGGCAGAAGGGGATTAAAAGGGACTTGTGCGAGAGGGGGAGTGAGGGAGTAGCTAAGGAAATGGGCTCCACGAGTATACGGAGTAGGGTTAGGACGCCGCCGGCCCGGTTATTAGCCCTTCAAGCTCGCTCCCTTCACCTCAAAAAACCTCCCCCGCCTCCCAACACGGACGAGCTCCGCTCCAGTAGAGGAAGGGGGATTACGCTGTTTAACGGCCTTCCCACGGCCGTCCGTGGGTAGACCCGACGGCAGAGTGATGCCCTTCGGCCGAGAGTGGGCGAAGCGACGTTCTGTTCTGGGGGAATGCATCTCTGCTTTGAGAAATTCCTCTCAGCCGTGGGAAGGAGGATGAATGACAGGGCAACAAACAATGGCGAGTGCCCTCCCGAATCGGGGTCGATGTTGGCTTGTCGCCGCTTGTTGTGAGCTAACAGGTGTGGTCTCCCAAAATAATTAATGCGTAATAATTTGCATTTAGACTTCCTAGAGATAAGACCACCGCCGAATTTCAGAGCTGCGAAGGAAAACTGGAGGAGCGTTACTTGATTTAATTGTTGCTACTAAAATGTTTCTCTCTTAACTGCGGGCAAAAGTTACTGTCTCCGCAATTTCTATGTTATAAATAATATTATTGGATAAATCTACCGATTTAGGTTAGATAAAATGAAAGAGAGTATAATTCTTCCACATTTTTACAGGCTTAGACCACTATGTACCTTCACAATTTCTCTCTTCATTTAAGCATGCGCCCTTTCTCTCTTCATTCCGTCCATAAAACCTAATTTTATTCCTTTCACTTCTCCGCTTACCCAAAACTCTCCTCTCTTTCACGGTCTTCAGCAACCCTTCTCCCATCAAATATCTTCCAGCCACCAAATCTTCCGCCTCATAATCTCCTCCCGAAGTTACCTCTCATTACCAACCACTCGAAGCACTTCTTCGTTTGTACTTATTTTCGCCCACCGCACTCTCCATTCTTCTCCATTCCCCCGTCTCAAGTACCTGCAGTCTACAAACGCCTGCAGCCTGTTCTCGTCCTCTTTTTCTCAGTATCCACATGTCTGCCCCGCAGAACGCTACACTCCATATTAAACTCTACGCTGAACTTTTTTTTACATCGTCCCCGTCATCAGATCTCTCTTATAGCTGAATGGTTATTTCGCTAGCCCTATTCTCCTTCTGTCTATGTTACTTACTGAGCCATGATACCAGCACTACATACTGCCAGTAAGTCACTTTACTACTTTGAGTATTGCAGGCGTGTTAAATCATACTGTTTATTCATTTATCCTAATTGTCGCTTAGTGCCCTAAAGTAACTACGGAATCCGGATGCTGGTTAGGTTTAACTAATTGCGATAAAATCGCGTTATTAATATAGTGAGAGGATTGGATTTCCATCACTAAGTTTTTGTGCATTTAAATTACTTAATGGAAAATGCTACCTTAAACTACATTTAATATCACCTATGGGAACTCTGCCTTATTTTGCTGCGTGTTCTTTTTGACCTTACAAATGTGCCATAAAAATTAAGCTTGGATTACCGATAGAGTTTTTTAAAAGCGAAATACACTCATAATTATTTTTCCATTTCCATCCCTGTTTTGGTTTTTATTTTTCTACTTGAATTGAGCGAATATTTTTCAACCTATTCACTCTTTGAGTAAAGATTTGATCGAAAAGTATTTTTTGAATGTTCTCAACATTTCCAAACAAGAATCGTCTGTGACCTAACCAATCAAAATGCCTCTTTGTTGGAGTGATTTTGACTGGCGGGATAAAAGGTTGCTTTCGCGGAAAAATGAAGTGCCAGACGAAATCTGCTAGGGGCGTCGAAACGAAAGCCTTTGGGTATCGTAGGTATGAAAAAAATATGAACTCAATCCATTGTAAAACAATCCGTCAGTAGTCCGTAGGACATGACGGATTGACGAGGGATGGCCTATGGAGGAATGCTTTTGTTGTCCGTAACACCCAGCGGCTCGGGATCCGAAATGGATCACATAATGCCTGCATCGAGTTTGCTCACATTTTCCCCACATCCTCTTGGGCAAATCAGTTGACGGCGACCATTACGCGCTGCGCTTGAGGCAGTTGTTAGATTGAAAACCGCGCCCTTCCGTAATGCTTGACAAGCGCGTACCGTTCACGTCCATTCAAAACCTTCGCGGAATCATTTCAGCCGTGCACATCTCGGCTAAACTCGAAAGAATTTTTCTCCGAGGAGGATACAACCAAACTAATTTGCATATCTGAATTGACAGACCCAATACTTAAGATGAGTATTTACTCGCGGAATGGCGATTGGGATTTTAAGGGAAAACCGTCATTAGAGCCTCGTCTTGAATACATGCGTTCACGCCAAAGAAATTTGGTTCTCATTCTAAACACATTTCATTGAGGAGACACGACCAATTAAGGGCAGAGCTCCCTCCTTTTTGATTGTACAGGTTATTTGAACCATGTACATGTTTTTACATTAATTTTGAGTGCTTGGGCATGCTCACGGAATTCTAGTTCACCACTGTATTTGTGGGATTGCATCATTTTTGCTGGAATAGTATGGAAATCAATGGGAAATTCAACCCTGGACATAATATTTCATAAATTTAAAATATAAAACAAATGAGTATTTGATGGTGAGGCTAGGACTAAAATACGTCTAAAAGATTGTTTTTTTAAATTTTCTTTTGGCTTATATACAAGAGATGACATTGCGATACTTCAGTTTGAATACGAGAACTATAATGTTTTTTTCTCTTTTTCTTGGGTTGATCCACAGCAGAGACATTCTTTGGCGCTGAATATGGCAGTGAATGAACTGGTAAAGTCGTGAAGTCAAATTACTTTACAAATATATTTTCTTCTATGCATAGTTTTAATTTAATTGGCGTTTATTTGGAATAGAACGCTTTGGTAACATTTTGTTCAAAAGTCATACTTTGCCAGTCCCTTGCAATAAAATCAGTTGACATACTATCCTTTCGGATACCGTTACTGCTATCAACATCTTTTGTGATTTTAGTGGACAAATAACAAAATCATTTACTAATTTAATATTTATGGCAGTGAATTAGGGTAGATTATTTGTCCCTTGAGGAACCATAGTTATGGCAATAATTCCACAATTAGCTACTTTAGTCGCTAAATGCAAGCCTCTTTTACTAGTTACCCCAAATGTTTTAGCTGGGAAGCATGTTAACTTAAAACTACGTTTTAATCCATCCGTATTTTCGTCATTTTGTCGCTGCGTTGCGCGTCACACTTAGAACCCGTTGTCATGGCAGCAACGACATTGGATGAAGAAAGAAGAAAGTGGTTAACCCTGATGTGTTATTCATTTCCAATTACCTCTTTTCAATGTTGCAGTTGCTGTTGGAAAGTGGAGGATTGAGAGTAAAACTAGCGATGGGGGCTGCGTTTTTGGTATTTGATTTTATTAGAAGACGGAGACAATGACGATAACTTGGTGGATCTCTTATTTTTCTTAGCTATTGATGTCATATATGAACGAAGATGATCATTCCTAATTTGTTTTGTAAGGTTCTCTACCTTTGAGAAAGATGTTGACGTCAAACTTGAATAGTTGACAGCGAGCATAATGCGATCCACATTTCCTCGGCACTACAGTAATTTTAATGATTCAGAGATGAGCTGGAACAGCTAGCAGAGTCCTCAACATCCCACACTCCTATCTTAATGAAACAATACCTTAATGATCCCTAACTAGCACGGGACACCCATGGGAAGGGAACCAGTCATATTTGTAGTTCAATGAGCAATTCACTTATAATATTTTCTTTACCCCTGCAATCACAGTGAAGGACGCTGAAGTAGCAACTGCCAAATCTACGAGAAAGATATTCTGTAGGATGTGATTTAACCGTTACTCTATGGCACCCGGTACACTGCACACATTCCTTTCAGAATATTTTACTCAGTACTTTTTTTACTAAGGTATAGTTTCAACCCCATCTCCCTTCCTCCCCTATCCTCGGAAGACTGCAGCGCTGAGCAAACAGAAAACAGATGCGCCGCTCGGTACACTGCACGAGATTCTTTAGGAATTTTTTCACTGTGATTGACTAATTGCGCATCAATCTGATTTCACTAATCGGTAGCGGACACAAAGTCCTTTGAAACATAAAAAACCAGCGAAATCGAGGCGGTAGGTACGTATTTTTGCAAATCAAGTTCAAAAGTTTAAACATTTTGAAAAATTAAAAATAATTGCTATACATTTTAATATGACTCTATAATATAATTTGTCAACTTTCAGCAATTAAAACAAGCTATTTTGGAGATTTTTAGCACAATTACATCAAGAGATATAGCCCTAAAGCTAAGGGCATAATTGAAAAAATTTAAAAATAAACAAAGAGCTGTAACTCGCGATATACTCAATATTTGGGAAAATAATTTTGCACACATACTAATACTTGAACAGGAAACATATGTACCAATTTTTGTGGAAATCAGAGATGGTCGGGGCATGGTCTCGTTTTTTGATATGACCCACCTACGCTTTTTTATAATACACCGGAAAATTTTCTCGGTCAATATTTTATGGTGTTTGGCCGAGCATTAGTAATATGGAGCAGGAGATGGATTACATCTGTCATTAGTATCTGTGCTCCTCATCCTTAACTTGTCGATCAGAAGAAGCAAAGCTGTCCTCACCGTTTCCTTAGTATTGAAAGAGAATTGCTGAAAGAGGGGAAATATTCCCATAATTGCTGGCGAGATTTAAGGTCAGAGGTTAAGTGTTTGGTATCGCTGGAGAGAGACACCCTTAAGATGGATGGATACTTGAATTTCTAAAGGGTATAGAAAGCTTTATGATGTTCATGGGAAATAAATTCGTTCAACTAAATCGTCTTGACTGCAACTACGCAATGCGTTTAGGCTTCAACATGATCTTAAGCGTGAGGGATGGATGTGCTGTACACAAAGTAAATAATCATTAGGAAAAATCGATTAATGTACGAGTATATTCTAAGTTAACACTTTCTTATGTCAGTTGTTTGGGTCCGTACCGAAAGCGATAACTTAAATGTATTATTGTAGCTTTCTCTCATGTTATATCACATCAGTTAGCCTATACTGATTCGGAGTGGAACCTCGAGTGTTTATTCCTTCAACTTCGTGACCACGATGATTTTCATTAAAATTCACCAATGGGCCCTCATAGGTTCCCTAGGCTTCCTCGCTCTCTTTTTAATAATGCTGTTTTGCTGGTTACTTGGAGGAGGTGACCGAATACTAAGGTCAATTGCGCTATTGACGACCGATGGGTAGTTTAGGTAGGTAGAGGGTAACCCGGCGTACACATTCGCCAGCTCTTAAGTAAAGGCGTCAAGGGGACCACGGTTTAAGGTGGTTGGAGCGATTTTTGTTTATGTATAGATTATCATGAAACTTTGCTAAAGGTGTTCTCATTAGTGATATCTATAAATAGAAGCTGAAAAAATGCAGGATACCGATTGTTAATTAAATGGCAATTCAATGAAAAACACGTGGCCTTATGGCACATAGTACACAACTTATATTTCGTAAAAATTCGATTAAATAAGTAGATTTCCTTATAAACTCGAAATAAAAAAAATACTGTCACAATAATTGTTGCTAACAAGTATGAAGGTGTCGCGAAGAGTCCAATATTCAAAACAAACATATTTCAATCTAATTTCGTCTTAAGTTCGAATACCGCGTCGAAAACTCTAGTCAAAACACGCTTTAGCATAGGAAAACATTTTAAAATATAATTCTGGTATCATTTCCGTTACTGCCTGTCGGAAAGTTCCAACTCATAAATAGATTTAATCTAATGAAATGTGGTCCTAGTATTTTTTTTCGAATAAAAATATTGTTAAAATTTGCACTATATTCCACGATTACCGCTCCAGCCACCTTAGCGTCCCATGCGACGAACGAGGTGCTTCACACGCGGCACCCGAGTAGAGTTTGAGTTCCACCGAAAAATCTTCTCCACCTCCGGGATACCAACACGAGCCCTCCGGATGGGAAGGCAATACTCTAGCCTCCGTGCCAATCCGATCGACTTATTAGAGGTGTTTATTATATTGGAGGTGTTTTGTGTCACTTACTGACAATCGTTTACTCAGAGGATATACTTTGTATTTTCATTAATTTGTTTAATCCCGTGATGAACAACATAGGCTCGAAATGTTGGTTGGTTAGTTGGTTGTATGACGAGTTGACCGATAGAGGAGGTCTTTTGCACCGTCGCGTCGTGGCTAGTTGGATACGTTGGTAAGGGAGAGATTATTTGGATGAATGGCGGGAAGGGGAGAATACCGGGGTCGGCATTAGCCTACTCCTAACGACATAGTTTAGCGTCCCATCTACTAAAATTGAAGTGCCATCCGCTAGTCACCATAGTAAGGTTTAAATTAATGGTTAATCCAAATTGTAAATACATGCAGAGTAATTTAGACTCCTGTGCACGCATTTCGTCATCCAGGTGGCCATCGACAGAGAGCTTTTACATCTCGTAAACACGCACGTCCCTGTTGATGACCGAAATGCATGCATATGAGTCTAAATTCTGCTGCATTTTATTTGGCAATTTTGATCAATATTAAAATTTAACTTTACGTGTTAATTGCTATCTTCTTGAATTATTCTAATAAGGATCTGGAATCAGCTGAAAAACCGGTGTTCTAACCAAGTGTTCGGTGTTCGGACTGTTTGAATTACAAACGAACCAACCGGTGTTCGAGCTGCCGGTGTTCGAACCAAGACCCTCAGTCCAAATGTAGGTATTTGATTTGTGGTATATGTGAAGAGCGGTGAATGCATCCTTCACTATTTCATCATTACGAGTTTGCCATTTTAAGTTTCCTCTTTGGGCACCGTTTACAACCCGTGAGGCTTCTCTTTCAAGAAGACCAAGAGTGCTGGCGAACAACTGTTTTATTTTATATTATCTAATGTGAGAAGAGTGTGGAAGCGATGGAGTTATTTATGTTCCTAATTTTAAGTTCGGCTCCGAAAGAAACTCATTCTTCCGCTAAAAACTGGAAACATGCTACTGTTTACTGGAATCAGTGCCGGATCAGCACACTTGGGGGCCTGTAGGCAGTGCAAGCAACGGCACCCACGTTAATAAACAAGTCCCAAAAGAAGAAAGGGGAAAAAATTCACGGAGCCCCTCCGGGACCCCCAAAGCCTCGGGGCCCATAGGCAACTGCCTAATTTGCCTTATTAGTAATCAGGACTGACTGCTATCTTAAATTCCGATATTTTATGCTGTGATGCGATACTAAATTGATTAAACTTTCCGTTTCATGCAATTATTTTGAAATATTTTGGGATGTAGGGGCTCAGATGTGGATTTCTACAAATATTTTACTAATAACTGACGCCGGATGTTTTACCGAGGCATGTTTATATTCTGAAAATCAAGTTTTTTATCTATGGACTTCTCCGTCTGAATTAAAGTTTTTTTCCCTCCAGTTCATTGCTTGCGTATATGATTTGTTTTCAGCCGGTCTTATTTGTCTTCTGCTTTACTTTTAAATAAACGCATGCATTAGATTATAGAGAGTTGGTAATGTATTTTTTATGTTCGCATTATTATAATTGTTAATTACTGTTTTCCTTGCATTGTGCTGAAGTCCTGAAGATGCTTTATTTAAAAGGCGAAACGTCGGCAAAAAAAGGAAGTTGATATTTTGAAAAAATGACATGACCAACTCTCTATAATTTAACGCATGCACTAATTAACTGATCAATAACCAATCCAACAAAGTTTGAAATAAGCTTATTTTCATATTTATTTATTTTTAGTCCTCGTAAATCATTTTCTTGCGTTCCCATTTGACCTTCAAGGGATATTGCAGCGATACTCTAGAGATGTGCCACTCAGGGGACTAGTTACCTACACTACCTGGGCATGGTCAGCCTAGCATGGTGATACGCTTTCGTTCGGCAATTTGGCATTCTCTATCAGCGGAGAAACCTCTGACCTTTGGCCGTGACATTTACTATATTTTCATTTTTTTGAGACAGGCTCTGAATGCCTTAATACTCAGATTCTATTTGTGTCATTCCATTTAATTGAAGAAAGATTGATTACAAAAGTCGACGTCAGCTTTCACCGCCTCCACGGTTTCCATTACTACGAAGGCCTGCTTTATCCTGCATCTTCTCAAGGAGGTCGACAAACACTTATGAAAAGACCGTACAATCATTTTATAAACCAATTTACCTTCGATTGTATTATTTCTGAAGTAAGGGTGAGGAACGTTTAAATGATGCTGAATTTGGTGAAAATGATATTCTTTGAAAACTAGTTATATGATATTTTTTGTAGAGCAGTATGTAAAATAATACGAAAAATGTTTTGCTTCGTTTCGTATTTGATTTAAAAACTCTTCATTTGCATTTCTCAGCGAATTGGCGAATTTAATGATGCTTTGCTAGTCTATAGACCTTTAAAAGAAAAATCCCATTTGGCAAAGTAGTATTTCTTTATCCTTTCATGTTAATCCGACAATTTTACTGGCGTGTATTCTTTATCCCATACATAATTCTTTACCTATCTCCATCACCAACGTTGCTTGCTCTTGTCAAATTATATTGTTTGACGTTAATTTTTACTCCCTGTGTAATATTCTTTGCTTATTTTAGTTCCCTTCTTACAAATCCAATGCTTTATATCGTTAAGCTAAGTCTGTACCATAGTTTGGTGCACTGAGTGTAATACTATGAATGGATTTAGAGCGAGCTGTCATTTTGTCTTATCTTGCACTTTTGTGTGTTAAGTATTAAAAAATCATGTAAATATTGATATAAAAGCAAATGAAAAGTTTCTCTGTCTGTCTGTTCGCGAATTCCCATGAGAAAGTATGCGAACAGGGTTCATTTTATTCGCTTGCTGTCTTTTTTTATTTTGCATAATTAAATTAGAAATATTCTGGGTACAAAAATGGGACTACCGCCAAACGAAAGGACATTTAATTTAAATAATTATCCTTTCATGCGAATTTCATTTAATACTCTAAATCATGAAAACTAAAAAATATTGATAATATTGCTCAAAATTTTGCGTTTTTGCTAAACCGTCTCCATGACGACCGATAGCATCGCTAAGCCCAGTCTCATGAGCAAATATAGGGAACTAGCAGAAGTTCCCATTGATTCTCAACGGACGAGATAAAAGTAAGAAATAATATAGTGGTTATATTAATACAGATCTGACTTCTCAGTTCTCATCTTAGTTATTTTTCCCAAGTGGAAATTGCCCGTTTAGTCACTTAATGATGCACAGTCTTAAACTGTTTTACTGAAAATGTTTATTTTTTCGAACAATAAACAAAAAAAGTAGGTGTTTCAATTTCGTGAGGGTAACCTAGGGAATATCGCCATGAAATTTGAGAGTATTTTTCCGTTAGTGAGTTTTAGCAAGATTTGTTAACATTACCAACAGAAATAATATTTGAAATAAGTATCATCTACCCACGGGCAAAATTTCAAGATTAACTGCTCACTACTTCATTCATTCCAAGGCTAATTAGAAAGCAGTGATTTTGGAACTTAGAACCCATTGAAACCCCAACCTTCCCTCTTGAGCTGTAGGCCTGTATTAAGGTTTAATATGCAAAGTACGTAGATCTCCAGCAGTGTACAAAACTACGTAGTAAACTTTATACTACGACTACCAATTAGCCCTAATTATAAGATTCAATGTGACGAGCTAACCTCAGTTACTATGTAAAAGCTGTTAAGCACACATGGAGAGGTTAGGGTACAAAATACCCCAAATGAAATCTCACTGAAATTTGGTTTAATTATTTATTCAACACTAGCTATGCTCGGCATGCGTTGCAATGCCTCTTTTTTTTCTAAGTGTGCGTTTTCATTTACATGTGAAAAATAAATGAAAGACATTGATTTGTTGTGTAATAAATTTAAGTTGAAAAGATTTATTCAATTGCTTTTGGATATACCTACAATATATTTGGTCTTACCGGCCTCTGCTAAAACAAATAAATTTTTCGGCTGTCCTACTCGTGAGCATGCAACATATAATTGACCATGTGAAAAGCATAGACTTTCCAGATTCAATCTACGTTTTTGAAGTGACTGACCTTGTGCCTACACTATGAATATAGTCTTTGAACTTGGCCTTAAAATGCTGCTGTCGTGAGTTGTCATTCATTGAATCGCTTATTCTTCTAACGCTTATTAATTAAATTTAACGGATTTTCACGCCTGGATGTCAAGGAAATTTCTATTGTTGAAAAGGATGAGAAATTGATGAATTTAGAGATAAAAACGCAATACTTGGACAAAAACGAAGCGTATAAAAAATTGAATGAAAGAATTAAATAGTGCATTCCTTTATGCGTTCTATGACACAAATTTCCATCCAATATCTTGAGTACAAGTAATTATAAAAAGAAAATAAAGAAACACCTGCACCGAATTAAATGCTTTTTATATGGAAGTAAAAGTTAACAATAATGGGGTAAAATCAACCCCAAAAATGGCCATTCAATAATTCGGTAGCCTTTTATGTTGGAAACTTATTTTAAAAATAACATTTTTATTTTCAATTATATGAAAATATTTCTTGAGCTAAGAATTTTAGACAATTCTATTTTCTTTCTGATACTGCTATCATTATTTTCATATCTCATTAATAGGTAAAGATATTCAATGTTAAGTGATAGCGTTACATGGACTCGCTCATTAATTACTCTCGCCAATGGTAAGCGCTGGCATTTATTTATCGGAGAAAATAATCAACCTCACCAAGTGTAACTTAAATATAACTTTATAGGTAATTGCATTTAAAATGTTAATCTCCCGAAGAAAACATGGATGGGAGTATTTTCGCTGGCATGAGATAGCTCACAACTAAGTGGCAACAAAGTTGCTAAATTGGGATGAACTACATAAACTCATTGATTGTTGACCGTGCGTATTGAGGTCCATTGTTTAGGAAACAATTTATTATAGGAAACTAAACCAAATTAAATGCAGAAATAAATGTGTACTCTATTTATTTTGTATAAAATGAAATTTAACTGTTGAAATAATCAAATACCCTGCTTGAATTTAAATCATAGGTGTTTGTAAATTTGGCCTTGTGCCTCCATGCATTTTGTTGCACGAGTAAGAATGCATTTCGTAGCCCTTTTTAGTTTATTGGGACAACCTTTAACGTAGGCTTTAGCATTTTGAACCCGAACTTTAAGATCATCCCTGGTATGAAATTTCTCTCTGTACACTTAATCTTTCATCCAGCTCCAAAAGCAAAAGTCTAATGGATTTAGATCCGGAGATCTTGGTGGCCAGCTCTGTGGACCACCATGCCCAATCCAACGCTCAGGAATTCGAAGTGGAAAATAGCGATGTCATCGCTGGAGCGCACTGACAAGTCTATGTATTCGATTTCTTAACACCTGCTCTGTCTCAATTTTCCTTACATACAGATAGGAGAGTGTGTTGGTGAGGTTGTCAGCATCCACAAGTTGCTCTTTAGCTGTTTCATGTAGATTTCATCATTTTACACTAGACAAATAGTTCTTAGGAATAGTGAAAGGAATTGTGCTAAAATCTAGGTTATCTGAATAGAAACCATTTCTTGGTGAAAGCCTTCAATGTCCGTGTTTTTACCCTTTGTTTCCTTTTCGCTCCGGCGATTCAGCAGTGCCTTTCGTCCTCAACTCAACATATATTTCTTCCTCTTACTTATTCCCTCACTCATGGAGGAATAGCCTGCGACAGGATCCTCGTGCAGTTCGTCTAAATTGGCGATAAGAGAGAGTGAGGAAAAGCATTGAGACTCGACTTTCTGCGATTCAACGAGTGAATCGTCGGGAAAAATCTGTATTGCTGCGGTAGCAGGCAGGTGTTCAGGGACAGATGGGATAAAATCGGCCCTGTTCGAGCGGACTCAGAAATCAGCTCCTCCCGCCACTGCTGTGGAAGAAAAGTACACGAGCATGTACAACTAGAGTTGTGGCCATGCTATTTACATATATTACATTTTTGGTCGCTATTTTGAGAAAAAATAATCTGTGTCTCCGATCTCCACCAAAAAGGAATCTGGGACAACAACGTCTCTGCTGACCACATACACCATCCTCTTCCAAGAGCTGACGTGATCAAAACCGTCAACTTTCATACCCAATTGGAGACGGTAAAAAAGTGACACTACAAGATATATAACACACGCTACAACAAAGAGTTTTCCTCATCAACTAATTTGTAAATGTTTAAAAATGGAGGAGCTTGTAAACAACTGGCTTAATATTTCTGCCAGATCGCCATCGGCAACCTCTGGTGGAACATTAGAAAGGACTAGTTTTTCAGTTTTCGTGATCAAACGCCCTTGCCTTCACCCAGGTATTTTTAATTGCTATGCCTCCATGATTTATCAATAATATTTCCACCAGCTCCTCAGTTTTTAAGTATTTACAAATTATTTTCTGAGGAACATTCTTTGTTGTAGCGTGTGTTATATTTCCGCACCCACCAATCTTTTCCCCTATTTCTATAAATTAGGCATTTATAGAGTTGTCAGGTTAAGCGGGAAGTATGATTCTGATGTTTTTTGGGCCCTACAGCGACTGGAGTTATTTATTTTTGTTTGGAAGGCGAGGACAGTTTTCCCTTCCGCGGAAAAAACACATTCGCCTGGATGGCTTGACTCTCGCCTGGCGGCGAAAGATCAGTCTTTTATACTTACAAGTGCAGATGATCTCTCTGGGGAGCAGGCACACACGGGTAAGGACTTTTTCCCCATTCGTACGGCCCTGGTAAGGATCTACGCACATCAAAATACGTGAGGAGTAGGGGAGGAATGGACGACGGGCTTCCAAACATGACGGCTCTTGCACCACGTTTGGGAGGGCATCCTCAAGGATCCCCGGGGGATGGGGATTGTAGCGGAGAAAATTAGGCTACTCCGAAAAGGGAAGGACAAGATCGGAGCCTTTGCCGCCTCTTCTTCCACTGCATTCCCAAACCAGGAGAATGACCCTCGGCACCAGGGAATTTCCGCCACAACTCCCTGCTGAACACCACGGGGAAGCTGCTGAAGAAAATGATCTTGCAGCATCTGAAACGCATGACCGAAGCGCTCAACATCTTTCTGGATCAATTCGAGATTCGAGAGGAACATCCTACGATTTACCATCTTGCCCGGGTGGCAGACGTCTAGAATTGGAACCATACTACGGTCGGCTTATTTGACATTTCGAAGGTGTTAGACCGTGTATGGCGCGTGGGACTGCTTCACAGGCTGCAGAGTTTCCGCTACTCGGTATGGCTGGTGACATTGCTTCGGTCTTGGCTCCAATATTTCAGCTCCTTCGTGGCGTGGGAGAATTCTGTCTCCTCGCACCGTCTCGTCGAAGGAGTACCTCCGGGAAGTAGCCTACTTTTCAGCGTCTCCACCTCCGACATACCCTGCAACTTCGGCCCAATAACAATGACAGCCCTATACACAGACGAAACGGCTCTTCTGGCGCGGTCAGCCAATGGACAACTTGAATCTTACTTGAAGCGGAATAGCTGAATTGACTTATTCATTATCAGTTATTGACGATGGAAAGCGAAAATGATTTTTACAATGATGTATTTGGAAAAATTTTAGTATCTCTATAATTAGATACTTCAGTAGAGTTTATGAAGTATTTTCTATCACCTTCATCTGGGAAACCTTCCGCCAACTGACTTAAGGAGCTTCATCATCTGTAATAAAGAACCCTTTGTTGCTGACGCGTAGGAACGATTTAACTCTAAATGGATTTCAATTTACAGCTGGGCAGTGTATAAGTTACTAGTTCCCGTTTTCGTCTTTGCCTCCTCCCTTCCTTATGTATGTACTTCAGATTTTTTATTAAAGTGATGTACCAAGTCAAAAACTCTTTCGGGTGAATTAAAACATTCGCCAGGGCGTTGTGCTCGAAGGCAAAGCGCATCTCTGTTTATCATTTTTCAGCATCAGAATTTTCATGGAAGGATCAACGCCAAGCTAAGGGTTTTTCGCCAGTTTGTAAAAGCTCTTTAAGTTATCGTATTAAAGCTATCATGCGTCACTTAAGGGTTCATCCTCTGCCTGTCTCAGTGTTGCTATGCATTGTGTGAATACCTACCTATTCGAAACTTTTCCTATTTCCTAAGTGTCATAGTACGATAAACCAAAATCTTAAATTTTGCTGTCAGTAATGTCAGTTTTCAACTGAAATTAGCAGATAAAAATGGTAAAACATTAAAATTTACCTACTTCATCTCCAGTTGGACGATTTCTTTTACGAGGAATGAGGTTTTGACCTCATCTCACCTTCCAGAGTTTCAGAATTTTCATCGAGTGACAGACAAGAAGCTAAGAGATTTATGTGTGTATTAAAAACACTGAAGTTATCATATAAAAACTAGTATACTTAAGGGTAAATTTTATCTCTGGCTCCGCTTTTGGTTGCAAGGCATTGCGTCTTCACCTATTCGATCTTTTACCAGCTGCAGAAGTTACGGAGCGTTATAAACACGGCGTCCAGATTTTATTTTCAAGTTTTTATGACACTAAAGTTACCATATAAATGCATTGGTCGAACTGAAAGAAATTTCATCACACGCTACAAAGAACGGTTAGAAGTTACAAGAATAAGGATTCCACCGTACTCTATGCGAAACACATGCAGGAGAACAATCATGTTAGTGAATTTGCCCCCGAACTGTTCCACGTCCTTTCCTTAGGCGTAAAAATGGACGCTATAGAGCGAAAGAAAGTTATCAGGCACTCCGCAGACCTATGCAAGGAACAATTATTCCCGCACCCCTCCCCACTCTTTTCTTACAAAATAACCTTACAAAATATCCTATACCGCACCTCCAGCCCTTGATCCTCGGTCCTACTTACCCTAACTACTTGCGACAACAAACAAGTAAACAAATTAAACATAATCTGAATTTTGTACCTGATGAAAACAGGTGTAAAAGTTGTTAGCTTTTACACCTGTTTTCAACTGATATCTTGTCGTTTGATGTGTTTTTTGGTTTATTTCTGTATTCAATATTTGTTTAGATGCCCTTCGAGGCCTTCATCTTTATATTTGTATTTTTGCAATTAAATTCATGTGTGTACAGTATCCACCTGAACCTAGGGGACATGGGATCCCAGGTTCTTCATAAAAGTTATTCTATTCTATTCTCTCATGTCATTAGTCGGCGAAACGCTTCGTGTAATTTAGTGAAAAAGTTTTTGACAAACACTTAGGTGTTGTTTTTTCAATTTTGAACAATTATTTAAAAAAATAATGTAATCATACCATTCATCTATTTCATGGGTGACATATTATTCCTTTATCTCCTTTCCCATTTTCCGAATTTTCATATGGTGATAAACACGTTTTCCGTCTTCCTGAGAGAACGTTCTCCTGTCCCCTGCCACCTCACTCCTCTCGCCGTAATTCTTCGAGGGCCACAGCATCTCTTCCCATCACGACTTGCCGCACCAACCCTTGACAAGAGCACGGGACTATTTGGGATTCCATTCGGATTCCGGCGCGGAGGGCGAGAGGAAAAAAACAGCACCTCCAACATCGGGCGGGAGAATTTCACGCGACTACTCGGGGCTATAAGGAATTCGCACGTGGCTGTCCTGAGTTTGTCTGAGTCACAGACCGCCACGCCTCCTCCGACCCTTTCTACAATGCCTAGTTTCGGTGAGGGAGTGGTTGGGGTGTGAGGGTAGTTTGCTTTTTCTTTACTACCCTCTAAACCTCCTTCGTTTGGGACGAGGCTGACATTCGAAACTTGGCGGTTGTCGAAGACGTAGAGAGAAGAGTTAGTGTTCAGTTTACCGGAATACATAATATTTCAAGTAAGTGGGTTATTTCCTCTCCGTTTTTTGAATGGGGCAACAAAATCAGGAGGAGATAGCGACGAGGTTTGAAATAAATATCCATGGAATTTTTTTATCTAATAACAAAATGAGTACAAAAAAATAATTCTTTGATATTTTATCGATATAGAAATTTATATATTTATGGATAAGTAGTTTATACTTTTAATTGATATTGATGACTAAACTTGTGGGAACTTCAGAAAAAAAGAGGCATAGATATCGGTTATAGTTAAACGATCTTTCAATAATTGAAGGAAAGGATTTTACCGTTTTCGCCATTTTTTTCACAGAGGCCCCTGGTTTGTTTACATGAAAACTAACATTAGATTCAAACTCAGGAGTTAATAAATATAAGTAATAATATAAGTAAAAAAATCGTAGTTCTAAAAATATAACGGAGTAATGAATTTTGGTCAGCTTTTTTCGATTTTCGCCCTCTGTGCGACGTAGAGTTTGTACTCAGTTTGATGACTTGTTTCAAAGGGGTAGGTTATTAGAGTAGGCGACCGAAAATTGAGGTAACTTTGATGTAATTGACGACCGGCAATTGAGGGAAATTGAAGAAGGAATAGCGCATCAACTTGCTTTTTCGATTCTCCCGATTTTAATAAAACATAATAGCCATTCATCAGTAATGACTGCGATAAGGAATACGTCTCTGACAGTGCATCACTTCCAAGTTAATACGAACTGACTGCTTCCTTGATACCGTGCCAAAGAAACTGTTATTTCTTTTCTGGCGTTATAGGCAGCCTGAACGGTTATGGGACGTCTTTTTTCTGTTCTGTGGACTTGCTCGTCTTCACTTAAAAAGTCTTAACATCCTTCAGTGCGTGCAGCTTGTTGGAGTCATGACATTAAGAATCCTGACAATTGCAAATAGCTGTTGTTTACGTGGATTTTGTTATTCCATACGAGTAGACGTAGAGTATATGACTTAAGATTTGGACTAATACAGACTATTATGTAAGAATTGGAACAAGCCATCAACCACTACCCTCATATAATAAATAAAGAAGCTGTTGTACTGTCCACAATCTTAATTTTTAACTTATTTCGACGCGTTTCAACGCCTCGGCGTCATCATCAGGGCAACTGAATATTTAAAAAACAACAGGCCTTTTTATATAGTCGGTAGGAAAGGAATAGGGGAGTGGAGGGGATGAGGGTTTCAAAGTGGAGTTTAATGTCGCACATTCAAAGGTGAAGTCGTCGGTTGAGGTAGGTGTGAGGAAATCCCGCCCTATGTCATCCGATACCTCGCTCGATACAGTTAAATTTACTACCCTCATAGTTCTGGACATAGATCTTGCGCTGTCATGACCACAAAAACACCTCACTACCAACTAATAGCTGCCACTGAGGAGAAGATATAGCGCCCAAGGAAGCGGTGTCTCCAGGTCAATGACTCAATTTCTCTTGGTTTGGCATCTTATATCTTCTTCTTTGAAGATACCGCAAACACATCAAAGCGTTTATACATTCATTCGAGTGCATTTATCATGCTCTTTTTCCATTAGATCGCTTACCTTCATCCGAATTTCCTCTATTATAGTCATGTAGTTCATTCAAAATTTCCGAAATATGTACGTACCGTTATTATATTGTATTCGTTACCTAAGCAATATGTACATTCACCTAAACTGTAGTGCATTTCTTAGATATGCTGGGTAAACCAACACCGATTATAACAATATATTTTATTATATATAGAGGGCTGTAGTATACCAATCCTAGGATTGTAATACTATGGTGATGATGATAATATATTTTTAGTTGATTTACTCTTCTCAGCCGCCTCTTTTTGGTACTCCATATCTAAGTAAAAGAAAACTATGTATAGTTCAGGAAAATTATTTATTGGATTTTCCGACCAAGGTTTCGACTTACACTGTCATTACCAAGATGGACTTGTCAAAGGTGGCGTTGACAATGACTGTGACAGTCGAAACCTTGGTTGGCCAATTAAATGAAATATTTTTTCGTGGACTATAGAAAAATTTTCTTTTACTTGTATTTTTAGTAAATTGCGAACGAGTAGTAAGCAGGAGATCCCTGAACCTACTTGAGACTTGGATTAAATCGCGCCAGACATTTTGAATTTCATTTATTATAGCGTATTATTTGCTCTTCTCTTACTTTTTTATTTTGTACGATAAATGAGGATAATTAAGATCATACACGCTATTTTAGATTAGCTGTATGGCTACTCCCGTTGTTGTTTTTCATCTACTGGCGTTATTCCAAAAATAAGTTTGCTCTGATCGTGTGATATCTCCATGAATTCACCTAAATAATAATTAAATACCCGATCGAAGATCGGCCTCAAGATATTTCTGTTTGTGATAAAACGTAGATTAGTAGTATTTGCAGATTCGCAACTTTCATGTGACGATATATATTTCACACATTTTCTCGATTTCATTGCAACATACTACTTTCGCCGAATATACTGCTTTCACCGAGGACAACTTTCAGCGATGGGGAAGGAAAGCGAAAGCACTAATGTTGTAAGTCATTCGATGAATATCGTTCAATGGGCATCTTTGTTATATCTGGCTAACTTAAGCAGTTTGGCATTTAATTAATGCAGTGGTTACCAATGATTCAGGTGTTATGAAGATCAAGAGGCCTTCGCTTATTTGGTGTGAGCGACCTTGAGTAGTAATGGAGGATAAAATACACTCCATTCGCATGCCGCAAAAAATAAAGAGACAGTATGACGCAGACCACTGTAGTTAACTCGACCTTTTAATGTCTAATGATAGGACGACTGCAGGATTATTACCGTTCAACAAACGCACTTTTGTAACATCCCAGCAAACCGCCAATTATTTATAGACTGAGAGATAATGATGCATTAAATTTTCATGCTATTTTATTTCCTAGAAAAGTATCTCATAAATCACTCCTTTAAAAAAAATGCAACGTCACTACGCCAAGCATGAGGTAAAAATAAACAAAAATTAAATTCCATTAATATTAATAACTATTGAACTTTTTCTCCAATAATCTTGACGGGATAAAAACATTTATATTTCTTCATCCAGCCTTCGTGGCATGGGGTTTGACTTAAATGTGTTACTAAATGTACTTTGAACCGTGTATTGTGAATTGAGGCTAAACCAGTGATACTTTGGCAAATTAAAAAAAAATAATCTCTTTGCACTGGATAAATATTTTAAATTTAATTCGTTTGATCAATAAATGAATTTTAGTGTAATACCCAGTTAGAGCTTGTAAATTAGAATTTTCGTTCAAAACTAAATAAAAATAAAATATTTTTTTTTGCGGTAAAGTAGAGATTAATGTGAATGAATAATGGTTACCATAAAATGACCAAATGGCCATGTATGGAGAGCAGCATTCAACCACTTTTAAGATTAAACGACCAATGGTGATGGCTAACATACCACGTAATAGGAGGAGGACTATGTGATTTTTAAGCTTACTGTTCGCCAAACAAGTAAAGAATTAATAAACAGAGAAGTTGAAAATATAAATCATCTGGATAAAAGTATTTGATAATAATGACTAAACAGGTCAATCATCAATTACAAATCGCTACCGTTTCTACGAGCAATTAAACAGATCATTTCTTGCCATAGAAATAAAAACAATCGCATGCATCCTAACGAAACATCCAATCACAAAGTGTGCTTATAAATAATGATACGCCATCAAAGACTTTTAATGCCGAAAAACAAAGTAATAACGATGTAAATGATACCCCGCATATTTTTTGTTGCTCCGATGACCATCGAACACTGGCAGCTATATCTCCGGTAATGGCGGGCAGATATAAGCAATATATCTCCAGCAAAACGAAAGGCAGAAAAGGAAATATATTCAAAATAAAACCTTCACTGAATCCCATTTTGCTGCCGACTTCCTCAATGAAACGAACGACCACAGATTCAATCTCCATAACATTATCTCTTGCTATAGTAAGCTTGATAAGCGTTTCAACATTTGACGTTATATTCATTTAGGGCCAACAACACCCTCGACAAATTCGACGATCACGCATTCAATTTCGAGCATTCAATTTCCAACGATGAGAATGTTTTATCTTTTTTCTTCGTTCGGGAGGCATTCCTCATATTATCTCGTCGTTACCGGAGATAAAGTGGTTAGTTTTCGTTGGTCAATTATAAAACAAAAAATATTTCGGTTTCCGTTGATGTTACTACCTTAAAGTTTGGTAATAATAGTAGACAATCGAGGCAACATGTTAGGAAATACCCCCTTTAGACCTCAAATTAGCACTAGGTTCATAGAAATCCTTAATACATCATATTAAAACATTTTTATTCGACCTTGATGCAATAGGTGAGGATCTATTTATAGCTCCACTTCTTTTTCATGTAATTTGCAACGTTTTAATTACACCATTAAACATTGTTTCCAGGACCTCTAATTGCAGCACCGATAAAAAATGTTTACAACAGTTTTAAAATTTAAATAATTTTAAATATTTAGGGATCAGCTTTCTGTGGTGGGCAGAGTAATGGCTTCTCATTCCGAGGGCTCGGGTTTATATCCGGCCACCGAGGGAAATTTTTCATTTGTTTCCTGACAACAACTTAAGGTAGTTTGAGCAAGATATTTCCCCAGTCATAATGGAGACCATATTTGAATTTTATATTTCAATTTCAGCGCCTGTGAGAAGTGTGAGGTAAATTTTGTTATACTAATGGTGCACAGATATAGTTATATATGACCAAAATTCTAAGTAATTAAATAAATATATCGACATAAGTCTCTGTCTTGACTCATTTTTCACGCTGTGAGGCTAAAAAGCTTTCAAAACGGTAGGTCTTTTGTGATTCTGAAAAAATTACGGCGGTGAGTAATATATTAATTTTTATAAATAGTTCAGAAAACATACCAACTACACACTGTTAGTTTTTTGACAAAATCTAGGTGTTATACTTAAATTCCTAGATTTTTAAATATTCTCCCTCTGGAGTGCAAAGCCGTAATCTATCTCATGTATAACAGCTTGTATTTTCATGCAAATTGCTCGAAAAGTAGTTCGGCAAAGGGTTAATGTTTTGATATCATTGGAAAGATGAGTTTTTTTATTTAAAATTAGGTCAAATTAATCAAATATTAGGTGATAAAAGTAATTTTTCACTCAAACTACCTTAATCACCATGTGGACGGGACTTCACTATAGTACAGTATTCCAACCGTCCGGTCGGATGAGACATTAACCTGTGGACCCCATTGGCAACTTTCGTTGAAGAGTATACCGATGCCCTCGCCGGGAATCTTTTCGCCTTTCCTCATTTCCCCAAATAATCCTCTCCTAACCGACCAACGGTGTTAGCGAAACTTGGTGGCAGTCGCCTGCTCAAAACGTGATGTCAAATGCGGAGCCCAAGGGACAGCGCATGAAAGGCAACGATGTCAACATAACTGAATTTGACTCAAGAGGGCGTGAAAGTGTCAGAAGTGCGTTTCAAGACAATGTTTTATAATCCAGATAATAGTGGATGGAAATACGCCAATGGAGCTCGCAACCCAGAGGGGAATCCCATATAAACAACTGGATTATGAGCCATAGAGATTCTCTAACTACCGCTTGAACAACACTGTACTGCCGAGACATATTACTGGAACCGTCATAGCACTGGCCAAACAAAATGAACAATCTATCCAACATTTTTACAATCGAGTCAAAACCGCGTGTGCGATATATGAAAAATTGAAGGAAATATTCATGTAAAATGTTGTCCGATTCAACGGATATCACACACAGCGACCCTTGTTCAGAAGTCGAAATGCCAGTTGTTTCATGTGATATGACTGAAAAACATTTCGATTCACTGACTTGATTAACAACTTTTCTCAAAATCACCTTTTTCAGAACTCTATTATTTAATATTGGATATAGAAGCTTATATATTCATTTATTTCTCCCTGCTCTTCAAGGACTGATCGTAGATAGCCATCACTTTTTGTGCGGGAAAGGATACGAATAGTTTACGAATGATTTTATTGAAAAGAAAAAATCACTTAAGTAAAAAACAATGTATATTTCCTTCATAATTTTTATTATGTTACTGCTAGTTTTAACGGATTGGTTTCATAATCAAGTACAGATTCTTATGGACAAGGTATTGAAAAGCATTGCAAAGATCTGGTCTTTCATGTATTCTACCACGAACGCCAGGTCAGGTTTTGACCAGAAGACGCCGGCTGCAACGCCGGCGAAACTGTTCTACCAAAAATATGGACGTTCGCGGTAGAATACTCGAAGGACTAGATCTTTCCAATGAAATACTCCGCGGAAGTCTTTACAGGGATTGAAAAGCATTCCTCGCTACTAGAAGATTTCTTCTCATTCAAGGGAAAGCATTGTTGACTCCTACCGTGATTATTCCCCACCACTGCCATTACCCCCCTCTTGCGGACACCTTCCTCGGAAAAAACCCTCTCCCACTCCCAACTCTCCTTCAAATATGAGTATACATGTATACAACCGACCTACGCAATAAGAATTCGGACCTGATGACGTCGCGGATGCGTCGAAACTATTTGTACCATAATAAATTTTGGTAGAAATATCCATTGTGTTTTTTTTTACTTTCTAGTGGATTTCCACATAGTTATGCCTATAAACATCGAATATAGGAAAAAAATGGCTATGGAATAGTGACGTTAGAGAACGCCCCCGCACTCGGGGATATTACATGCAAGAATGTCCCTCCGAATGATGGAATGCCTTCAATGATTTTGGTTCTCCAAGGGAAGTCAGCATTTCTATCCTTGGAATTTCCAATATGTTATATCCAATAAGGAATTATAAAAGACAGTTACCAGGATTTTTTAAAAATCTCAGATTATGATTTAGTCATCTTTTTAAGGGGACATTCTTGCCCAAAACTTCTCTTAATTACAGAGGAATTTTGGCCAATTGACATTAAATGAAACAAGATTTCCAGCAAATTAAGTTGTATTAGGGCAGATGTGGTGGAGTTCATTCATAGTAGTAAAATTTCTTTGCAGTTTTCCACTTTTTTAATTAAATATAGGTTTTTGCGACCGTTTTCGATGTATTATATCTAACCGTGCTGAACAATGATGCAATGCATCGAAACCGGTCGCACAAACCTATATTTAATTAAAACAGTGGAACACTGCTAAGAAATTTCATTACCAAGATTTCCAGTGCTTATACGTTTATACGTATATGCATACATGATCCTTTATTAATCCTTACTTATCTTACTTTCTACGATTTCATCTGCACAACTCAGTAGAGATTGATTAGGTTGGTATTTTTATTGAAGTTTTCATTGTATTTTTTAGCTTTTTCCGGACTTAGGTAATTATCCACTTGGATATCTCAGAAAAAGGGAGGAATCAGGTGAGATGTTGTGGAATATGAGCATAATAAGAACTATGACGGTGCAATTTTCCACAGATAAAAATTTTTAATCGAGCCGGGTTTCGATGCACTGCATCATCATCAGCTGCATTTTTATTTTTATTTTTATTTGTCGAAAATTGCACCGTCATAGTTCTTATTATGGATATCTCAGTTTTGTAGTCATAACTTCGAAAGGTTCTCTCGGGATTTAGAATCGGAGCTAAAAAAATGTAATGCACGATCCTCATCTCACCTTGATATCACTCTGACTCACGAAATTAAGCTGGGCACGTTCATCACGAGGCTACTTAAAATCCCGACTTTTTAAAATGCAATCCGCCCGGGTTCCTTTTTTTAGGAGGCTGTGGCGTCATAATTTTGTCTTTGTCAAGGCTAGAAGAACGTTTAGAGAGAGAGAGAGACCTTCCATAGAATAAGACCCCCTCCCCCCAGTGGGAGGTGCTCCACGTGCTATTTCTACAGGGCGTAACTAATTAAATGACTCTCGGCGACGAGCAGCCAAATTATCCTCGGCGGACGCAAAATGTTTTCGCGAGCTTTAAGTCCACTGCGAACCCAGGTGCTAATGGATTCATTCATTCATGAACCACCCACCGCTCGTTCTCCTCGTTCCTCTTCCCGGAAAGTGTAAGGAGAGAAGGAAGAGATTCTTCTTTCCTTAGTCCTCCCACTCGTCTGCCCCGCTCTCCTTACACCTCGTTACACCTCAAGAGAAGCGCTCGCCGTCTGCGTTGGTGGATTATTCCTCCGGCTGACGGAATATTCTTCCCTCTCGTCGCGCTGAGTTGGCGAATTAGTCGCGCGGGGGCGCGGGGATTAAATATTCTCATTCACGAAGTGCCTATCGATCCGCTGTGTTGAGTGAGAGAGAGAGGAACCGTCCTTCCCTTATCTCCGTTTCTGTCTCGCTCAACCAATCTCCTTATATCCCCAGTTCCTTTCCGTTCTCAACCGCCATCCTCATACCTAAGAGCATTCTAAAGTCTGAAGACAGCGGTTGTTATGTGAACGTGGTGATATTGAAAACTGTTTCTCATTAATCTTGCTTATTTGTCACTCTTTTTTTCACCACTCCTTCATAGTGCAAGGTGTCCATTTGTGGCAACTATGGTTTTTAGTACTTATACTGCTGTTTATATTATTATTGTCAGTCGCCTTCGCAAATCACAAACCAACCAATCAACCACTCAAATCCTGAGAATAGCACATTATTATATTAATGGTGTAGTGAGATCAACTGTACCTCATCAATGATGATTTTGAACACTATTTTTTTCCATTACATACGAAACGGTAGAAGGCGTCGCTTGGGTTGAACATCTTTGGCTGAACAACAGGATAAATCAATACCGTTGCACTAATTGCCAATTTTCATCAGTCTAATGAAAAAATATTTAGCGTAATTAGTTTTACAAAATTTGAATGCAGGACAAAATGGTGGAAATTATAAAGAAAGAGGAAAAGAACAGAGACCGTTTCAATGGCTGAGACAGGAAACGAAATATCAAATTTTGCAAAATACTTATGTGCTCATAACCATTTCAAGTAATTGTAACCCAAAAGGTTTGCATTGCACAAAAAGAGAGCAGGTGATGAAATTTTTAGATGAATTTGAAATTAACAATAACCCAGTTAATATGATTTTATGAATTAGCCATACGTTCCGAACTCATTCCTCACTTCGAAGTAAATGTCCTCCTCGTCCCCAACCACCTAGCTAGGATGAATTTTATTCTTCAAATTGTTTTCTTGGCTTGGCCTGACCTCATGATGAATCCACTTAAACCTTCGTAACGCAATCAGAACGATTTCTTAAACTACCCATTCCTCACTCCTCCTATCTCTCCCACGACCGCTTCCATTCCCTAGTATACTACGCGGTCACCCACGAGAATTGTCACCTTGAGAATGGCACTCTGCCGAAATCTTGGTCGGTTTATAAAAACAAGTGTGGAAAATTACGGAGTGAGTTGATTTCAAATAGGGAAATTTCTTCACTCGGAATGTTTGGTCTTCATCCTTTTTCACGTGAATCATGTAGTATTTGTACCACTGTTCATTTTAGTGTCGGTTGCCTCCCCAGATAACCTGCCGACCAATCAACCTCTCAAATCCTGAGAATAGCGGCTATTATGTTAGCGGTTTTGTGAAATCAACATTTTCTCGTTCATCATGGTTTTCAAAATACCATTTTTCACCAATCTTTCTGTGGTCTGTGCCTTTATTTTCGATGGTTATTCTTATTCCAATGTTATCGTTCGGAAGGAGCGTACAGAAAAGTTGAGTTAAGGGATTGAGACTGGAAAGGAGACGGGTGCAACATGATTGACAGTTTTTCTCGTAAGTGTTAGAATGTGTACCGTCCAGCTGTAAATTGAAATCCTATTAAAAGTTGTTTCGCTTGTATGCGTCAAACTGAGTGTTCCTATGCATACAGGTGAAAAAGCTTTTGAATGCATTTAGCGGAAGGTTTCCGCGATAAAGTCTTTAGTAAATACTTTTTAGTAAATTCCACAAAATTAAATTACAGAAAAAACTTTCTACACCCTGGATAATTATGTTGTCCAAATTAATTGCTACGATCGTTTCGTTTTTCATAGTGCAATCTAACAGACGTTAAATTCTGGGACAAGTGGTGCGGGACAAATACAATCTTATTCAATCAATTTTTCTCACTAACGTCACATAAAATGTTCTCATTTACATATATCGACATATTAACCTCATTAACCATATTATTGTTTTTTCCTATTTTTTTAGGTTTTACATAGCGTCGAGCTGAAAGTTCTTCGGTATTTGGGCTCTGTTCTGTTTGGGGATATAGTCCTCCAATCAAGTATTGCCTATGGTGATCATATTTTTTGCCGGGGATATTTTGCGGAGTGCAGCATTAGGTATCGATGATGAACTTTTGCGTTCTCTCACAATCCAATATTTAGCCCAATCTCTGTTTGCTTAAACATTCAACTAATGTACCTGCTCGTAAACCGTGCGGGTATGCGACCAATGGTGTTTCCGTTGGACGTGTTTACTAAAACACATCCAGTCTTTTGTGCAAACGACATGGATATCACAAATTTGATAAAGTATTCTCTTCCCGGTCGAAATAAATAATTATTTACATACTTACTAAGAAAAAAGTTTCTATTTTTATTACTGTTCAGATCTGGTTCCATTAGTGCTCTGTCAATCATTTTCGGACTAGCAAATTATTTTTTTTTAAAGATTAAGCATGCAGTTTTATTAATAAAGAAACTAGAATCGTTTAAATACTGTTTCGTTACAATGACATTTAACCGAGAAAATTATTTATGTCGTAATAAAGGAAGGATTAACAAGAAAACATATTGAACTTGTCCTGCGACACTTACTCCAGGGTATCCATTGCTCTATGGAAAACAAATACGATTTTAACAATTAATTTGAACAATAGAATCATGTTGTATGTCAAACAGCTTTTCTTTAAATTACTTTTCAAGAATCCTCAAAGAATTGAATATCACCTTCATCGAGGAAACCTTCCGTCAAATGAAACCAAAAGCTTTTTCATCTGCATTTCAATCTGCAATCGTGATGACGCATAAAATCGAAATAGCCTTAGTGGGATTTCAATTTACAGCTGCGCGGTGTATATTATACCTACGACAGATAATAATACCGCATTTAACGGTGAAATCGTTTTTCATTTCAGTCTTAATCTCTTACCTCTACGCTTCTTTCAAGGAGAATTTGAACTTAAATGATTGTTAAAGGAGGGTTGTGTCGAAGAGATGGTGGTGAAATCAACTGCATCTAACCATTTGTTATAATTAAGTACTATTTTTGGTCACTCCTCGTGCGCATATTTTTATCGCCAATTTCTCTCGTGAAAATTGTATCACATACATTTGTTGTAGTTGCAATCATGGCCATTATAGAACCGACCGACCGACCGACGCGTTGCAGCATTGAGTTCTGACGGGCTTTGAAGTGGCAATTATTATTCATCTTGGTTCGTATAGTCTTGTGCTGTGTTAATCCATAAGAAAAACATACCCTGTGTGTGTATATAGCCCTGATTCCTTTTGGCATATCTGCGGAGAGATTACTCTGAAATCGAAAACACAGCGACTTACTACGCTTGTGAAGAATTTCAATTTTGAATTTGAATTTATTGAGTTTATCGTTCACCCAACATATGAATATAATAAAAGGGTGAACGATAAAAAATACAGATGTTTAAAATTTCTATAAATACACGGAGTCAAGCTGGCCAAAAAATACATTATTCATATACATTCTCATGATTTAGAATTTTACAATCTACATATTTACACCTACATATCTAAAATTTACATATTTTCTCTTTAAATAGTTAAATACACAAGATTTATCAACGTTAAAGTTCAACTGGTTTTTTTTGTGACCAAATAATGAGAATGTTTAAATCACCCTGCAATTGTGAACAGTCATTTAGATTATTCACTCTTTTATGTATCTTGTTATCATCAGCAAACGTTAAACAATTCGTATGCTGAATATATCTTGGAAGGTCATTTATAAATATTAAAAAAAGAAGTGGGCCTATATTTGAACCTTGTGGCTCACCCGATGATACAAGATATTCACTTTATGAGGAATTCCCTTGTAATACATACTGCTTTCGTTCAAGCAAGAATGAGCACAATAGCTTAAGGAGAGATCCTGCTACCCCAATGCTTCGACGTTTTTTCATTTAGATGCTATGACTAACGGTATCAAATGCTTTTCGAAAGTCAAGGTAAATAGAATCAACTTGGGAGCCACTGTCCATAACAGTAATAACATAATTTGTGAAATCAGCTACATTTGTTGTCACAGATCTATTCGCTACGAATCTGTGCTGGAATTTACTCATATGGCTTTTGAATTGAAATTTAATGTGTTTACATATTTTACTCTTAAATATTTTGGAAAATATAGACAGAATACTCATAAGGCGGTAATTCACTACATCACTGCGTTCTCCATTTTTAAAAACTGGACAAACCTTGGCAATTTTCCATTTATTTGGAAATACTCCTGTTTTTCAGGAAGTATTTAACAGATGAAATAAAGTTGGAGCTATGATATCTTTACTACCTTTCACAATAAACGCTGAAATGCCGTCCGGACCCATTGACTTTTTCGTTTTTACACATTTTATTGCATTTAGTACTTCGTGTATATCAATATAATTTAAATAAATATTACTACTGCAATCCGATACTCCATTAGAAGGATGGAATCTTCTAGATCGTGATACAAAAGTGAGTATCTTTTGTGACCGCCATACAGTGTATTCTGATTACTTCTCCCACGAAGGTGACATGATTTTTTGTAATGATATCGTATCCGTTATGAAGACCCTTGGCCAAGAACACAGAGTATATGAGTGGCATCTGTTCATTGGTTCAAGTAAAGTTAGTCTTTAAGTAGCGCTTCTGCGCATTGGAAGTAAATTTCCATCCATACCGATTTCTCATGCTGTAAACCTGAAGAAGACATGGAAATAGTATAGGAAAATATGTGGAGACTTCAAAGTACTTGAAATTCTGCTTGGCTTGCAGCTTGGGTATACTTGGTACTGCTGCTTTCTATGCGAGTGGGACAGCAGAGGAAGGAAAAACCACTATTCTGATAAAAATGGCCTACTCACAATGCACTACTGCTTGGAAAGAAGAATGTGGTGAACACTCCTCTTGTTGACACGAAAAATGTGTCTACCTCCACTGCACATGAAATTGGTCCTCATCAATAACCCCGCAGTCACCGCAAGGGCGTATAGAATAAGGTCTTACAGCACGCGTCATAAAAAGAAGGCACAAGGACGGGAATGGTTAACATGCATTAAAAAAAAACTATTTGTATGTGTGTTCATCTTCCTCAATGTCCATGATATAGATTTTTCTGACACACAACGTTGTTTTACGAAAATATTTATTGACTCAAAATCATTACTCGCGCTATTGGTTCGAGATAATAAAATCAATTTAATTTCTATTTGCAATTCATTTTCATAACGAATGCATTATAAAATTACCATAATTGAATGTACGTGAACAAGTTCCGAACTTGGAATTTTCGTCACAGACAAATTCTGACCGAAAAATGCCATATAAACAGCAAAACTCAATTTTCTCGTGAATCCCTCTACCAATTATTTTCTTTCGGGAATTTTTTTCTCTTTTATTACATCGTAGAAGTGAGTTTTGAAAATATTTCATCGGTGCAAGCACTTTAAATTTAAAGTCGATCGAAGCCCAACGTGCATTTATATGTCCTCATAATGAAAGAAAGACGTGTCTAGTCGTAATCTCGTACCACCTCGATGCTCGTGGCGCTCCCGGCGCGTCCACGCACGCAGAGGCTCGACTTATTTTTACTTCTGTTCCTCCAATAGGTGTCACCATGTGCAGTTCACGCGCACGACGACGTTGCCTACGCTTGAATGTAGACCTTTCGTGCGTTTCGCACGTGAACTGTGCGCGTTCGACGCGTGAAACGCTTGAATGTGAATCCGGCTTTAGTTATATCAGAGTAAAGGTCAGTTCACATTGAATGTAAGGACATAACCTGAGGACGAAACATAAATTTAGCGAATCAGAATCTTTCACAATGTCGTATGTCCTCAAAGTTCAACTAATAGAGCCCAAGGAGCCTTAAAGAGCTGGAGGGACAAAAAACCGACCCAGGTCGGGCGACACAGCTTAACAACTAATAGGATAGGTCCTTTTTCCTTTTAAGTTAGCCATCAGCCCTAGCCCTAAGTCACACAGATGGTTTTGGAATGCCATGAAAGATTTGTATCGATCGAAAATTTGGCAGAAGATACACTTCCTAGTTGGTTTGCATTTCACCTCCTATACGCAAAATATTTCCTGGCAATCTAACTCTTGCACTATCACATTCAACTCACTACTCAATCTCTCCCATTAAAAACATGAATCCCTGTAGCCTTGTTTGCGATTGGAATTTCTACCTTGCGTGCTAGTTTGACTAATGCCCATTATTACCTTTGAGCATGTATGCAATAGAGGCGCTGTGGAATGGGGAAAGTTGTCTCCAGTGCAACCCCCTGGTGTATGACGTCAGATACGGTAAAACTGCCAATAATACTTTGAAAGCCTTAAATGCTTAAGAGGCAGCATTACTTTGAAAATTAATCTCGTTTGTGGCGTTGATTGATAGAAATTTGAGATTTTAAACGAGAGCGATACTTTTTAGATTAGTATAACTGACGGAGAAGACGCCACTAACGATTTCTTTGATCTGGAAAGTACATGGACGAACCTTAGTGACATTTAATTTTAAAAAAGCAGATAAGAGGAATAAGTCTTCAAAATATGAATGAGAAGTCCTGCGTAGAAACTATAAAGTAACATGTGCATAAATGTTAACCACGAATCATCATTTGCAATTTTTTTTAAATCACTCCCACCCAAGCATTCGAAACCTTTTAATAAAGGGAATTGCGTCTGAAATTGAGGGTGAAGGGAACTTTTCGTTTAGAAAGCCTTTCCCCTTTCGACCCGGTGATTTTGCACAGACGATTTCACCATCCTCCTCGCTCAGTCGAAATTTTAGTGCGCGGAGGTTCCTGAACATCTGCTCGAATCATATTCTTGTTAGCCTCGGGGCCATCCAATCAGAGAGTCGGCCCCTTGGGTGAGTTTTAATAGGCAAAGGAATAAGAGAGAGAGAGGACGGTGATGGCTCGTGGAATCCATTCTACTGATCCAATGAGATCTTCTTCTTCGCCCAAACCTTTTTCCCCTGAGGCCTTAATCACAATGGATACACCGATATCACTTGCCCTTCTTTATTAAGATAACGAGATTTATTAAGATAACTGGAAATCAAGAGTTGTGGTTATCACTGTCATAATATCGAAATCACAAGAAAAGTTCTAATCATTCCGACTTGAATCATGGTCGAAACCAAACATTGTTCTAAGTATTTCCAATCTATTTGAGATCTTTAAGTTATTGTGTTTGTTTATTTAGAATGTTACCACCGAAAAAACCGTTTGCTTCCGAATTCCGAAGGATCAGAATTGCACGCAAAGAGGAACAAGTACATTTAGCCCACACATTAAGTAAATGGATATCGTCGAAATCAGAACAAGATAGCGCGGCGAGTATGTAAATCGCAGTTACAAACTGACACCAAAGCTTCTTCTATAGAAGATGTTGATGCCCCACTGGATAGACAGGAAGAAAAGATCATTGGTGACATTGACGATGAACCAAGGGCCAAGTATGATGCGGCCATAATGACTCCAATTCAAAGGTTTCTTCTTCTAGGTAGTGTCCCTGGTACCACAGCTGTGTGTGATTTTTACCACTTGGCTTGCGCGTGTGTGTGCCTCATGTTTTTTCACGAAGTAGTTCCGTTCCCTTGCCTCACTCTCTTCCCCTCGGTCCTTCACTCTCCACCCCTCTCACTTCTCTACTTCCCCTCCTTGCCGTGCAGGTCTACGCCAGGAAATTCTGCGAGTGCTACATATCCATCTAAATTCTCCTCTTTCTAAATTTCACGGAATTTACTTTTTTCACGAACAAAGGAAAAGGTAAAAAATGCCAATTGTCAATATATTTATTTCTTTAAAAAATTAAAAATTGTGTAGGATGATGCTGTCGGGCAATGCTGCGTTTTGTTCATTATGAAAATCTCAACGTTTCGCTTCTCTTACTGGAAGCGTCATCAGGAGAATGAGCGTTTACCAGCTTTAGTTCGCTCTTATAGCATCGATGACCGTTTCTCTATTGTTGGGCCGATTTGAATATTTAGAATTTGTGCCAATGGTGCAACGGACATCGATAAGAGCGAACTAAAGCCGGTAAACTCTCATTCTCCTGATGACGCTTCCAGTAAGAGAAGCGAAACGTTGAGATTTTCATAATGAACAAAACGCAGCATTGCCCGAAAGCATCATCCTACATAGGGGTACGTCCAGTAGAAAGTGGACAAATTGGAAAAAAAGAGGTTTTCATGGTAGAGTGATAATTTTTCTATTTTTATTTTTTTTTAGTTTTTTATTTTCATTTTTAATTTGCCATTTCATTGCTGAAGTGCTACCCCTACCATTTAAACTTCGCGAACAAATTTGAATTTGCTGTATGTGCCTTCACTGCATGCTTGACAATCCGTCACAAGAGTAACCACTTTTTCTACTTGTAACCTTGTTTTTGTCTGTCTCTTTATATACTTATACATTATATATATTTGTACTTCATTCCTAAGACACTAGAGTAAAATATAAAAAATATTTTAATGGTATATTGTAATTTGAAAAAGAGAAAATTGATTTAAGTTATATAGGGTATTTCAAGTGTCTGTTTTTGGTCACAAGACATAACACTATTTCTATGTGCTTTTTATATACTAAATTGATGACCTGAGTCCTAAATGTTCGGATGTAATGAAAAAACATTATGTATTCTAATTCATTCAACAGAGTTTCCTATGAAAAATCTAATATTTCTATAAACCTGACAGTTTTAATGGAGTCAAATGTGTCAAAATGTCACAAGAGTAACGGTGGACAGGCCCATAGATAAGATAAGCTGCGAAATCCTTCAAAAACAAAATTAAAAATTGTACGAAAATTACTGTCGTCGCTCTCGCTGTCACAACGCACGCAGGTATACATTTTTTCGGATCTACCCTCGCGGTTCCAGTGAGAGATTGAGTGGGAAATGGAAGGTGCGTCGTGAGAGGGTATTTGGAATCCTTTTTTTCAACCAACTGGGGGTATGCGGATACCGGAAATTGCCGTCTGTCATCCGAGTTAATTGTTTCGCCCAACCCCTCCCCCCCTCCTCCGGATATTAAAATGGAGTGGGGGACAGAGAGAGAGTGGAGATGATGCCCAGAAATACATTTCGCTTCCCAAAACGCAGCATGCGTCGCGTTTACGGTTCTTTTGCCTCATTTATAATTCTACTGCCGAAGAGGAGTAGCGAGGCAGCCTGGCCACTCTGGTCGAGCTGTTCGCGGTGTCGGCGCGGAGAGAAAATTGGTGTCGTCCGACTGTGAAGCAATTTCTCTTCTTTTTTTGTCACTCCTGAAACCGAGAAAGATCACTTTCGGCTACCAATTCTGCGTGTCGTCAAATTGTGACGAATATTTTTTTTCGTGCTGAGATTGCCGCGTTTTAACATTCCCATGCTCCTCTGGAGTAAAAATAAAGATTTGGTTCTTTCTATCTTTTGTTAATTTACATCCACCGACCATGGTTTTGGCACTGCGGACCATTTTCAAGGTACTTAGTGCCGATACCGTGGTCGTTTATTAGAAATAAAATAAGTGTGGAAATAACCGAGTCATTTATTACTACACATGTTGAACTCTAAACACATACCCCAAGAGGCATTCTCGAATTCTCCCTTATGCCAGTAAAATAAAATTCTGTACAAATATTTTCACTTGATTTTGACTTTATGACCTAGATTGCCTGGCCATGTGAATTCTTTGAATATGGCGACAATGAGCATCAATTTTCTCTGGTGATTGTGCAAACTAGCAAAGAAAACATGACTCTATAAATAGAATTGCTTACGGTTAACCAATAAAGATAATGTTGGATTTAATTGGGCGTTATGACTCTAATATGTACAATGGTTTACATTTATTTTTAAATGAACACAACCTGTGTAGGCTCTTTTTTTATAACTTGTTTTCTAGTTTTTTTTTAATTTCTGAAACCGAGAAAGATAACTTTCACCTCCAAATTCTACACTCCATCAATTCGCGTCGAGTCTTTTTTTTCTTTGCGGTGATTGTCGCATTTCAGCTGTTTTTTGTTTCGGTAATATACAATTCTGTTCAAAAATATTCCTTTGTTTTTACTTTATGACATATGTTGTCTAGCTGAGATGAATCCATGAGGATGGTGGCTGTGAGTATGAAGTTGTTCCTCTCATTATATGCAGACTCACGTGGGAAACGCGGCACTACAAACTGAATAGTATACGATACACTAATCAGGATACCTATTGGAATTACGTGGTCGTAATGAGACTAGTGCTATGATTTACATTGAATTGAAGTGCCTCTTATCTGTGCAGGCACTCATTTTCTAATTTTTATCCTTATTTAGGTTGTAGAGCTCTCGGGTTTCCTACCGGGTGAGTAGCACCGGTGCGCCGGTTCAACTCACCAGCGTCACCTGGTTTCACCATCACCCGGCCGCGGCGTTTGGAAGGCGTAGTCTACCATCGTCCTCAGGGTGAAAGATTTGGCCTCAAGGATTTTATTTATTTAAACTCATTAGGGTCAAGTTGGCTTTGATTGGTCGTCACATTTTTTTATTAAGTAGACGCGTACCAGAGGTGAAAACACGGCGCTGTATGTTCCACAGCGTAGCATTAGATAATTAATGTAAATAAGTATTGGAATTAGACAAGAGTAATGAAGATCAGTATAATCGCTCACAATAGAATGAAGTATCCGTTATCTTTTCAGGCTCTGTTTCTGTTTTTTCATGCACGAATACATATTTTATATAAAATAAAAACATGGCAAAACTATAAAAAACAATGTCCTTTATTACTTCCATGCCAAATTCATGGAATACAGTGCAAGGTTGTCTTAGCGCCAAAGTTCCTAGGAGTTATAGATTGATAGTAGTTTTTGAAATTTTAAAGTCATTTATGAATTATTGGTGTTGATAATTACTTGGTATCATTATAGTACAGTAACTCAGTAGTCGTAGGAATTCTGTGTACATATTTTCTAAATCAGTTTTGAAGTAGCGTCATGCTTCAAGTGCCAGTCAAAATAATATAGGGTGCTAAACCTTTTTTATGCTGTGACCGAGGATCGCACGGGTGAAAAACGAGCACTTAAAAATGTCAGCTCAATAGTCCATTCGTCATGTTTTATTCCGTGAGAGTAATCCACCGATGTTTTATGGGTTGTTAATAATTCCCACTGCGTCAGAAGTGAACTCCAGGACCCCATATCATTCTGAATACAGTGGAATTTTCTGTTGTTGGAGAGGCTCCCGATTTTACTCCTACTCTCTAACTCATTAATTATCATATTTTATTTGTGCATTTCTGTTTTAATAATTATGGCGGAATAGTTGAAAAGCCACGTGGAATTCTGTGGATAAAATATTGGCGATATAGTCATTAATTAATGAATGAAGTATATAATTAAATATAATTTAATGTGTGGTTTATATATATATAATTTAAAAAATATATATTACAATGGCAAACATTATAATATAAGTATGTAAATGTCTCAGATTTCTTTTTAACAACATTTTTGGTGAAGCAGGTGGATCTGTTACTAATCAGTTTCCCTTACATGTATTTGAAAAATTCATACACCCACGCAATGTGTCAGTTAGTAGAGTACGTATATGGGAGCTTGCTTGCCAACTATTGGCGCACATCACTATGCCTAGCAACTGAATCATATGTACGTACGCGTAGCCTTTTATATAGTAGATTTTCCACCTAAATCACCCGTTTAAATCCAAGTCTACCACTAGGAAGAAAAGCTACAGAAACTGCAACCCTTGTTCGAGTAAGGCTATTGATTCACATTTGACGTTCTTAGCGTAGTGTTCATAGCTTAGTGGTTTGAATTTCATCATCATCAACTTTAATTCTGCTGTGTCATTGCTATTCTCCACTTACTCTATCCAAAAGTATTGGTTTCAACCCTGCTATCTATTCTCCTCTAAATATTTTCTGTTGGTTATTATAGTTGAAATAAATGTTCACCTTTCCCAGCAATATTTTTAGAGATAGGCAACAATTTTCTCCCAAATCCTTTCTCTTTCAAGGCACTATATTTTAATTACATTATCTTCGTATTGTGTTTTTTCTGTAATTATTTGTTATGATATTAAGCAGGCCATGACTTTATGAATTATTTTATCATCCTGTCAACAAGGTATTGGCATGTTAAAGGTCCCTGGTTCGATTCTCTATCCAGGTGAATTTTTTCGCGCGGCAATTGCTACGTATTTCATGTTTTTTCGGCAGGGTGAAAAATCTTCGTATACGTAGCTTAGCACGGCTTAAAAGCTTTTATGTAGGAATCATCCTCGTGGGTTGTGGCTTCTTTGAAGTCCTATATTTTCGTACGTTGCCACCCATGTTGAACTGCTAGATCATAGTACGATCATTATGGGACATTAATAATTTTCTTTTTCAGGGTTGTAAAAATGTAATTTCTCAAATTTTTGCTAGTGTCAGGGTCACCTATCTCTGGTGAGAAGTGGTTTAAAAATCTGAAATTAACAAAAAATGAAGCATTCTAAGATGCATACCTCCAGTAAAAAGTTTGAGTTAGGAACTCATCTGGTTACAATGAAACAGCCATGTTAGAATGCTAAAATATAGCGTCTGCGTGAAAAAGTAAATTTTGGTGACGGGTAATGCACTCACAAAAAAATTAATTATTATTATTATTTATTTGTTTTTCGTTTAAGCTCGTACACATAATGGCAAAAATTACAAAAATTAAAAAAACGAGGGACATTGGTTCCCCTAAGAAAAACATCCTGTTTGGGGTTAACCGACTCTTCTTTGTTTTACAAAATTACATCAATGTTGGAAATAACAAAAATAAGTCACTGGGTCGCAAATTACAAATAAATTTACAAAAATTATTTGAGGATAAAAAATATAACAATGGGAAAAATAAAAAAAACAATGATAATACCGGAACTCAACAGAATCTGATTGGAATCACTGCAATTTACAAGAGAGTTATCGTTTTATATAGTTATGGTACATAAATAATGTAATAATTCATCATTGCGATCCATTTCATTCTATCTTAAGCAAGCCAACAATCATTTGTGTGAAATACACAGTGGAAAAATCATTTATGGACAGGGATTCGAATCCAGACCCGTTAATTTTGCGTTGAGTGCTCTAACCAGTTAAGCTACCCAGGCGTCCTTTACCGCTGAGAATTTCATGGAGGCTTTAAGGAGCGAGTCGTCCTCACGGATACCGTGCTTACAATGGCATGGAGTACCCGTGTGCGAGTGCTAAGTGCTATAGGTATAGCGAAACTTGGTGGCACTCACCAGCTGAGGATTAGAGGACACGGACCGTAAAACAAGGGTTGATGAGCGGGCAAAGTTATCGAAGGACACCCGCAAGAGTCCTCGAGTAAGAGGCTCGGCCGCTTCAACCCAAATATAATGCATGATTTCCTCTCCTTTGCGTCATGATCTTCACAAGCGAGTGCCACCAAGTTTTGCTACACCCATACTGTTCACGACGTAAAGCCCAAAGAAGACTCCTTGGTAGGTTATGTGTTCAGAGCACTCGGCGCAAAATTGAGGGGTCTGGGTGCAAATCCCAGTCCAGGCGAATGATGTTTTCACTGTAAATTTCACACAATTGTATGACCATCAACAGGTGACTCCGTTGAAGTTATTGCGCGGCCTTTTCCGCAGTTCTTTGATCCCAAATATCCCTGTTCGTTGTCATATGTCTTCATGTCATGTTTCATGATTTTTGCCATTACGAATTTAACATAAAATTAAAAAATCTTAAAATAAAAACCACCAAATAAATGTGCCGCCACAAAATGATGCATAATTAAATTGACCATTTTATGTGAAACTCTAAAAATTCTCACTTAAATTGTGTACAAGTAATTATACATTATAATTAATAATACATGTTTATGAACTCTCTGGTTGAATAATGAGGAATATTAAAATCTTCTTATCCGTGATAGATACTTGACCTTCCAAGTTATGTGCTCCCAGCTTCATTGGGTATTATTGCGCGTGTTCTTTCTAAGACAATTTGAAGATTATTTCATTCTGCCTTCTTCCTAAAAACTAAAATGAGAATTTGAACGATTTCAGTTGCAATCCTTGACAGTAAAATTCATTAAGAAACATGGATTATTCCAGGTCATTAGACATGAAGACCCTTAAGGTGGTTTTTCCTCTGGTCACGTTATTAAAACATTCTGAGTAAATAAATTGCAAAGTACTATCTTTCATGTACGTTTTATCAGATGCAATGCTTTACAACAGTTGATTCTAATTTTTACTTTGCATAAATTCATGAAATTATAGCCCTTAATAAACATTACTCAGCTGTGTCTGCCTCATTTCCTTAGAGGCCTGTCTGCCTCATTTCCTTCCTTCTGCAAAGCTGAGGAATTGAATTTATACACTAACGCTTGCAAATGCAGGAAATGCTATGCATCGAGATTTAAAAATGGCCGAGAACTTTGTAACCAGACTAAAATAAAAATATAATAAATGTGGTTTTTGTACTGTCAACATTTAAGGCTATCAACATTCAAAATATAATTATTTTATAAAGTTTTCAAGCTTCCATTTTTTGGACCACTTCCTATGTACTGACCCACTCCATGACTCCTATCGTAGAATAAATACTATTTATCGGATGGGCAGGTTAAAACACCATGTTTCGAAGTCTTGGATGGACGGCAATGGGAAGCCTTATCTCTTAATACTTAGTATTCAGTAAACATTCTCGTTGATTCAATTTCAACAAGCATATTCAACGAAGACAATAGCAGCACCAAGGTGAAGTATAAAATGATGTGTTGCGCTACGTATTGTGGTTAATACAGCTATGTCAGTTTATACTACAATAAACATAACGATGACAATAGTCATTGGATTTCATAAAGAACATTAGCATTCCTGATCTAGCTGCCTTACGTTTACTGGGGGTGTTTTCATCACATTATTGCGAGTGACCCTCCGGAAAACCTACCTGGCTCAAGCGAATTAACGAGTCAAATATGTTGACGAGGAATATATATGTGAATAATATTTTTTTCTTTGCTTGTTGTTCACGTGAATGATACAAGCAATATTGTAAATTCAAAGTTATCCAGTGCTTGGGATAAATTTGTACCGTATATTGAACTTTGGAGAAATTATTTCGCCAAAAAACCCATTTCAGGTTAGGAACAGAATCTGTGACTAACAGGATGCTGGGTAGCTGATAACGTATCCTACAGGAAACCACAAGCATTTATTTTTTCTTTGAGTTTTTAGCCATCATTCCTATTTTATTCTTCAGCCAATCAAATAATTAATTTTCTTTTAAATACCACGCCTCGCCCTCGTCAAAAATGTTACTCTGTGTTCACTCCCATGAATCGTTTTTTTATCGGTGAATTACGCATTTATTTTAAGCATTCAAGTTTTTAAGGACATTTTTCTCTTCATAACGATCACTTGTTAATGGTGTGAAAGGCCGTCTACTAACGGGAAACTTTCTCTTGTTTGAAACTCGAAGGCAACGTGGAAACAATCAGCTGAGATGTTACTTCTCTCTGACTTAAATTTTCCTCGCGATTTTTATGACCTTATCTTGACATTTTGTTCCGCGGAAGTCGATTGAGGAAGATTTAGAAGTTTTCCTTCGGCCTCTGGAAAGAAAATGAAATCCCTTTGAGTGACGTTTTCGGGTTTTTAATTTTTTCTCAGCTTTTTTTTTTTTTCATATTGGTGCTGAGTGTTCCACAGTTATGTGCTCCAAAATGAGGCTCAATTTGAGAGAATTACGAGCCCAGTAGTAACTCTCATATACTCAGGACTGAGGATTTGACGGTACTACATACATACCCATCACGCCGTTCCATTTCGGGGTTAGGCATTGTGAATAGAGTTTAATTATCAACAGTAGACCTAGGGAACTGACGAATATTCTCATTATTTCCTCTATACTGCCATACACTCCAGCTGTCACAAAAAATTTCAATAGAAATAAGGGTATGTGCCATCGAGTTTAGTCCCGAGGATTGAATAGGACTCAATGGTATTCAGCCTTATTTCTGTTATAATACTTTTTGACTACCATCGTAAAAATTTATTACGAGGCCTAATCTTAGGATGTGCCGTCATTAGAAGACAGCTTAAGTATATAAATACTCTCAGCTCATAATTAGCAGAAGGTATAAAGAAGCAGGGTAATCGACGATCACTTCAGTCGCTTTCTTTCCCCGAGGATGGAGAAATAACTTGAATCATAGTCATTTCTCTATCACCTCGCAAAATACTTTAGTAGAGCAAACATGTATATGTTAGATAGAGTTTCGAGCTTTTCATTAATACTTCAATGTTTGGGACGGGCGGAATAGTATTTAGGCCTACATAATTTACTTTCCTGGAAAATGTACATCTCAAATCTTTTTTTGGAATGATTCATTTCTACAATGTTAAAAAAATGTGTAATCTTTCGCTCCCTTTCTCGCTTTTTTTGCACAAGTGAATGTCGAATTTTATTTTTGGACCGAATTCCAGTCATGTACGGTCGTGACATTCCGTAGAATTTCAGGAATATGAAGAGGACTCGTTTTTCTTTCGAACAAAAATGCGGAAAAAATACGTTTTCATTTTATGGTACAACGTTCGTTACTTTTAGATATGAGAATTCCACCGAAACGTTTTACTGCTTACTGCACAGTTTCCTGGTGGATCGCGAATTTCGCAAAAAGGGAATAGTTTTCAAATCCAGCTTTTTTATTCGTCGCAGATTGTTTGCTAGAAACATAAAACTGAGATATTTATATTTACCTTACGTCCGGAATAGGTAAATGGTGACACAAAGTCTATCTCAACGCTAGCTTCTACTCCTAATACCATAGTTATTCATCATTTCTCTATCTCAGACACGGTCGTTTTCCTGGATAGGCTGATATTTATCTTACAGATGCATTTTCATTTGATTCACATGCGGGTTTTAGTGTAAAATGATGTTGAATTAAGAATGAGAATATTCACTTGATTAACTTCCCAGCGCCGCAATACTCTCAGCTTCATCGTCTTTCACTGGTACCAGAAGGCTGAAGACGTGCGTATAACGTACGCAGGTATACTAGGTAGGTAGATAGCTAAGTATAGGTAGGTAGGTAGAAGTAGACTACGTACGTGACTCCTGTACTAGATAAATTAAGACTATTTGCCTGCATGGACTTATCGACTTATTGAATACCTACGCGTGATAGTGACAAATATTTGGAGATTATATCATTATTTTATATTATTGAGAAATATTTGGATATTTGCTGAGATTGTAACTTTTCTTTTAGCGAGTTCTTGAAGAAATCACAAGATCTTAGTAAATAAAAAGTTTGGAATTTCGTGGCGAACACGTCGAAAGTTGACCAATTGCTAACTTCTCCGGCTGCGACCTCTGCTTTCCTCTTTTTCATAAATAAATAAATAAGCAGCTATAATTTTTTAAAAAGCTGTAAAATACTTCCAAATTGTGTGATTTTAAGTGTTGAAAATGATATTAATTAATTAATTTATAAATGAATAGTAATAAAAAAATAAATATAAATTTGTAGACCAGTTAGAGTAAATCGAAGGCTAGAAAAATATAATTTAAACTTTCTGGGACCAATATAGTCCGTCTCATTGTCTCAAATGTATTTTGCCATATTTGAAAGTCGTAAAATAAAAAAACTACCTTGAAATTCCCATTGATTTCCATCATCTTCACAATTAGTCTCGAAAACCTTTTATGGGTACTAACTCGATCCTATAAAGAATTTTCCCATAAATGATAAATGGCCCAATTTATTTATCGTACCTAGAACGCTCCTTTTATGTCGTCTCATCAAATTCGTTTGGGCCGTTTTTGAGATAAATTTTACTTACTGTTATAACTCGGTTAAGAGTAAAACCCATGTAAAAAATAAATTAAGATAATGCCACGAGGAGCCATGATGTTTTTTACGGCGGTGACTACTCACTTTTATTATTCAAAACAGAGCTCTCCTGCGGTACAATACGAATATTAAGGGATTGTAATAATAATAAATGGTGCTCGTACTCCTACGATTATTCAAAGTACTTAATTTATCAGTTATTTTACAGGGTGTGAGGGTATCTACATATCTGTTGCGTGTGGTGACAATTTGTTTCTGGTAAGCTATTGCACATTAGAATGGTATGCATTGGACACGACGTAGTTGACTCGTGAAATCCCGATTAAAAATTAATGCTGAAAATATAATTCGATTTTAGAGATGGTAACTATGGTTTGAGGCCTTGGGAACTCTGGTATGCAAACGCAGAGACAACCTTCCCCCCTGTGCAAAGTCAGTTTGTAGTTAGTAATGTACTCATCCACGGAAACATGTTTCTGCGCAACTGCCACCATGGGTCTCCACCACTATACCTTTAGAGCTCTGCAAATAGCAGCCAAGTAGGGATAGAAGTTCCAGTAAACAATGCCACATTTGCTTTACTTGTTTGTAGATTGCTACATTTGCTTAAATACTGTCTTCAGATTTTGTTCAATACTATTCTCTAAGGGTACGAATCTATAGCGTCACTATTACTGTAATTTAAAGAGCGAAAATTGAGAGCCTGGCCTAATTTCCTCAGTCTGCCTTTTCGTCAGTGGAATGAAAACGTAATCGGAAGTGCCTAAATAATTTTCCTCTTTGGCTCCTTTTAACTTGACGGAGAATTCAAGGACGCAAAGCAGTTCGTGTGTGCTGCTCGTGGCATTACATTCGTTTGAAGGTTCACAATCGGGGTTCTTTTGATGAAAGTAGAAGCGGTGCGTTCAAATTGGAGCCATAGTCTTTTCTGCCTCGTTTTCGCTATCACCCACTGGAATAAATACCTCAGGATATTTTTGCATTGGCCATTCGCGGCATTCTGTATAGGCAGTCTGCCATGTGCTCACATTTTCCAAGGCTTGGCCGCAGTGCCATCCGAAACTCCTGATAGGTAGTCGGAGCACAGTGATAATCGTCATTCTGAATATCATCAGACCTTACAGGGTGGATGCACACGCACAGGCAGTGGTGAGTTTTCCGCCACTGTCAATTTCTTTGTGTTATCTTCTGGTCTGTGGAATGATAGTGATGAAAATGAAAGAGAAATTTAGGTAACTAAAATTGCATTTCTTTTTACTATTTTTCTTTGCACAAGGACCACGACTACTCGCGTCAATATCGCTTTCATGTTGGGTGTTTGCTGATTTTGCGAGTTTAACAGACAGCGTCAGCCTATTCTTAACGAAAGGCGCCACAAATTCCACACTTTAACGTTCCAGTCGAAGGACGGAGTACAACATTTGAACTGAATTCCGCATCGCACTGTAGTATGGTCCGGGATTCCACTGATAAATCTCCGCCACTGGTAGGATTCCAACCTGGATTTCCAGGAAGCCAGTCGAGTAGAAGTAATACCAACCTGATACCCAGCCAATTCGAATTCAGGAAGCTCAGCACGGGCAGCGGTATGTTTGCATTTTATGTCGGTCTCCCTGTATTCTCAGGTGAATGAAATGAATTTTTAATTGAAGTTTTTTTTTAATGAAAGGGAAAAAATGGTAGTGAAAATGGTAATTTTTTTTAGATATGGCACATTACTAAGATCGATGACCACCCCCGTCGATATCGCTTTATGCATTCTATTTCTCTAATTTAATTGCGAATTTGTGACGCATTGGTATGAAATCAAAATTGGAAGCTATGACGTGTGGAAGGACTCCATAATGGCAATGAAGAAGCTTTGTGACTTCCACTGTTTATTTGAAAAAAGAACAACCGGTTTCGGCTGTCAAGGCATCTTCAAGTACATTACATTTTCTGAGTCACCTTTCGAAGGGTGGTGTGATCGTTGTACCTGACGAAATTGTCATATTTATAATAAGATACTTTGCATCTTAATCAGTGAACAAGTTGGTTTACACTTTAATTTTAAACATATAATTTTATTTCTTATTAGGGAAGGGAGTCATAAAATTAGGTGTTTTATGTGATTTGAGGCACTTGGGAATCGTGGTCGGACAATAGCTAGTAGGAAGAGCATAGTGTTTTTATATTCATTGGTTTTGCTGCAGCTGAAACGCGCTTTCATTTTCAATGAGAGCAGCGGACGTTGTTGCTGGAAAATTTAAAGCGGTTCGGAAATATAATTTTCAGCTTCCTATCCTTATGATCCCTAACTTAAAAATAGAGTTACGATTATCAAATACGAGAGTCATTGACGAGAAAAGTGATCAAGGTTTATCCAAAGCATCCCTCCCGCTACTACTTGCTTTACTTGCTTTTTAAGCACTTCTCGTAGCTCCAATTCCCTTTGAAAACTCTGCTATTTCTGAGATGACTTTTATAATCTCCACACAGTTCTTCTTCCCTTCGGAAACGTTTAACCGCCCCTTTCTTTTCTATTCCTCAACACACGTCCCTCCTCTCTTCTAAATTATCTCATCTTTTCCAGAAGGATGGAGGATAATATATGGTCTTTAAAACCCAAGGGAGTGGTAAGGAGTGGGGAGGTTAACCATATTGTGGTCTTACATCCATTCTGAAAACTTTTCTCCTTAGGAATGCACGGTGTAGATAAACAGAGTGAAAGGTAACAGTTTTTCTTTCCTGAACTCGAGCCAAGTACGTAATACGTCCAAGAGATGGACATACAATCCTGGTTTTCTTCTTTCTCCCATCTCTTACTGGAGATTGTGATCGATTACCGAGAAACTCTAAAAACTTAGAATCCAGTAACTTTGCAAAAACATGCATGCATGTTTTAAAGACAGGCACCCGTATTCAGGCTGTTATATTGTGGAGTAGGAAAACTAACATAAACATTGTTGGAATAAGCTTGTTTAAAGACATTTGTTGTATGGAATAAGTGAATAAATTTCAGTCCCACTAGGCTAATGCGGAGATTTCAATGCCACCCCGAGTTCTCCCCGAGATCTAAAGGCGCCAACTGTTGTGTGGCATTGCGGCACTCGTTAAGCAGAGTTGGACACTTTTAATTTTCCGTTAAATTATCTTGTCAGTCAGTTAGTTTTTATAGTGCCCTTGGACTTCATGATGTATCTCTATTAATTTTGTTTCGTGTTTTAGAATGGTATGCTTGTTAGAAAAAAATCGGATAAATAAAATGTGATAAGAAGTTAGATTAAATGCCCCCTGCCACACACCCTTGAGATGGCTTGCTGGGTATTTGGTAGATGTAGATGTAAACGCGCTGCAAAACAGACATACTGAGGAAAAAATAATTAAGTCTGTTTTAATTTTGACTGAAAATGCCAATGATGAAAAATGTTACTATTTTTTCTATTTATTGACCTAGTAGCTCTTGAATGATGTCCTTCCAGCCAGTTGTTTATACACCTAAGTCTCTGTAATACTGTTTAGAATAATTAGCCTCATCGCATTGTTGCTTGCATCGCATTGATACATACTAATGCGGTAATATATTTTTATTAGTCAACATTTCTGAGCGCGAATAGCTTAAGCTTAATTGCCTATTTTTGAGTTCAGTAAGTATTTGGTGTAGAGCAATTAATCTTTAGGATACAGCATGGTTATACAACATTTTTTATTTTGGGAAATAAGCAGTTTTTCTTTGCGAACCTTTCGAATTTACGTTGAGAGGTTTAACAGGGACGGGCATTCGAGGAGAACTTAGGCGGAAGAAGATACTATGATGACTTAACATCTGTTGGTCTATGCACATTCTTTCTCACGTTTTAATTCCTCAGCATTTTCGACCATCTAAATTTTGGCTGGAAAGGATAATTGTGGACAGTTTTTAGGCGCGGGCTAGTTTTCACTTGTTGACCTCTCAGCCGTTCCATTTCAAGTAAGCCCAAATATGGATAAAATTAAATAACATAAACAAGATATTTGAAAATATGAAATACTAAATTGTAACACCAGTTACATTTTTTTAGTTTTTTTTATTTTCTGCCATAAAAAGTGAACTTTGTCTCATCGATAAAACACACGGAACAATATTGGGCACACATGGAACTTAAACATGTCACTCCCGGAACTTATTAAAAATTTTATAACTAGAAAATAATGCTTTAGGATGCTTCTCCATTAGTTTAAACAAAAGAATAATTACTCTAATCTTGTTGATCTTAATATCAACATTTAATGTTTAAGCTATTCACAGAGTTTACAGGTTAAAGTAGTATATGTTATTTAGCGTCATTTGTGTGAGTCACACCCGGAACCACAGTTATTTTTTAAAATTACAACGGTACTAGTTAATTTTTAAGTTGGGTATTAAGTTGTAAATAACCTTCTTTTATGGCTGATTAAAGGTGTACTCCAGTACATTTTAGTTGAAGTATTTATATGAATATTTAAAATTAAACACTCTTAAGTCACACCCGAAACCGATGGAATGGCTGCTCAGTTAATTATCTTTTTTGGTCATATCCCTTGTTTAAAAAGTCCACTCCCGAGGGGAATTAGGAATACCCTATTGTCGCTCTTTCTAAAGAAAATCTTTTTTCTCGGAATAATACGGTCTTGATAGGCAAGCTGTGGAAATGTTATTGGGTGAGCAAATTCTGGAAAGAGTTAATCAGATGTTCGGTCACAATGAGTACCTTGGAAATGTCGCAACGAGGAGTACTTTGGAAATTATATCTTCACTATTTTTTCTTGTGGATTAGGTAAGTAATAATAAAGAATCGTGTGCTACCATAGCTAAGTTTTGAGAGATATGCGTATTTTTATGCTCAGATGGATTATTAATTGCTCTAAAGTTATCATGGTGGCCGAAAGAATAAAATAGTTGAGAGAATAAGGCATTATGTGTTAGAAAAATGAGAAAATAGTTTTGGGTATAAAATTTGAAACTGATATGGAGCTTGATATTCTTTCTCACGCAGCGTCAGATATGAATGTGGTGAGTTGTACCTTAGCAACGACATAGTATGACTGTAGAACTTAAAGGTTACCATATCCCCCGCACTGTCAAGGTAAACAATGGAGTATTTGCACAAATTTAGGAAACAACGGCAAATGTTAACTTTGAACATAAAAACCCTAAATCCAAAATTTAGCTGTTGCACATTGCCTACTTTTTAAATAATAAGAGATTTAAAATCACAATTTCAGCCTTGCGCACAAACAGACCGCGGCCATATTGCGACTGCTGTGACGTCATCCCCCTGACTCTGCAGTCGCTACCGGGTTTGTTTACATTCGTTCTGGTTCTTTTCCGCCTTGAACGGTGAATATTTTGCGCAATAGGCTATAGGGTGCCGAAGTACACCATGCAGGTACCAAATTATACCCATGGCATAATTAATACGATAAAGAAGGGCCAGAGTTTAATGAATTGAACGATAATGTAAGCGATTTAAGCCTATTAGACTGTGCTATTATTTTGTTTGTTATGCCTGCGAAGCACTTATACTATCATTCAATTTCATCAATCCTGTAAAAAACAACAAAACAAAAAGAGCACAGCACACAGGACACTGGCCCGTTAAAAACTATGGATAGTTATACAAACTGAAAAGTAAGAAAAAGTACCCCCTCGGATCTCTCGTGATCGTGATCTCCGAACTTCTAGGCGATGACTTGACTGCGTCTCCATCACCATAACCGATATTTTGACTACTTAGACTCACGTACGCTAAACTAATTTGCTCATACATGATCAACTCGGGGTTGCCGTGTCTTGAAACTCATATCATTGTTTAAAATGCGGGAATTATAAAATAATTTCATCCATGTTTTCATATGTTTAAAATGTTTTCCAAATGTTTTTTCATCTCAGTGATGGCAATATTTTTCGGCCACCAAACCGTTAGACGCAACATTTTAGACAGCTAAAAACCCGTGTGCACAATCTAAACTAAACTCAGTATATTTCCATTTATGATTAAGTAAGATACTTTATACTTTTCTACAAAAGTTGTAGGTACATACTTAGTATTTTACTTAATCATGAATACAAACAAAAATAACTTATACGAAGTGAAGCCTGCCACTGTCAAGTTTTGCGCAGTAAGTTTAGACTGTGCCACCATGCACACAAAAATAGTACATAGTAAAGCACCCGGTAGTCAACACCATTTAAGACGCACGCAATATTATAAACTAACAGCATATTCGTAGATTGGGTTTTGCTTCGCTATCTGTTAATACCAGCTGAAAATGTGCCCAGATAACCAAGATTTGAGGTGAAAATTTCATATTTTTCCAGATTTTTAGTTTAATGATTTCAGATTAGTAAGCATTTTCAACAACTATCAATAATAATTTTGGAGAAACATTGACAGCAAGAGAAAACACCCATTGAGATTAGCGTGGTGATGAACGAGACTGATATTTTCGTGAATACACGTATAGATTGTAAAAAAGTTTCAAATAATCAAGATTGATATTATAAAATGAAGAGGGTTAGTACTTATATTGTACTCAATACACGATCATATTTTCGAGCGCCACAATGTTCATATAAAATTGGAATAAATTTTTTCAAGGTTAGAGACGATAACCTTAGAACTTCCGACCTGCTAGGCGATGAATTTACCGCTGAAAATATACCCCATTATAAAAGTTAATACTGGCCTACGAGGAAATTTATAACTGCTACAAAAGCGATCGGCATTGGATATTTGGTGATTGAATTGAATAATTATGAGTAACAATAATATATGTACTTTGCAGTTTAAGATAACCTGCATGGAGTACAAATTCGCATGTCAAAATAATAAACATCAAACGGTTTCCCTTACCCTGGCACAAGATGTACACATGCCGTCGATCAAATTAAGAATAACATAAGAAACAATACACTTTTACAGTTACGCCTTTTAAAACTTTGGTAATTTTGTCTAACTTTTACTATATTGGTAGAAAATTATAATGAATTACTGAATGACAATTCCCCTCTTTACTATTCACCCAAAATTATCCGCATTCCGCCAAGTCATTACTCGATAGTTGATGCAACAACCATAGTTTATAGTTGGATCAAGCCTCGATTATACCTGTTAACTTTACAAACGTAATGATTCCCTATTTTGAATCAGTAAAGTCGGAATAATTCGTATATTTCCACTTCATACATCCTCAACACGCTATAACACAGTCTCACCCGACTGCTGCAAGGGGGATTACGTCACTACGCAACGAGCCAATGGCTGGGCGTAAATATATCGTTGCGAAAACAATGCTCAATAAATCGTGATTATTAAACAAACTAGGCAAGATTTAGAGCTGGTAATTTAAATATATTATTATGGAAACACAATTTACGATATAGAATGGATTTCATAGCAATCCCCCATTTATGCAAACACTCCATTCGGTACTTCTGTAAGTGTGTCACTGTGAATTTAGGATTCCTACTAGTGGCTACTTTTAGCATTCCCTGTGAAATCTCGAGGTGAACTTATAAATAATGAAATGCACTACCCCGACATTCGGCCCAAATTTTCCTCACCATGCGCTCATTTAAGGTTAAACAGGTGTTCATTCGGTCAGGAAGTATTTTCGAGCATTCATTTTGGATTATTTTTTATTATTAACGGATTTAAAAATTGATCATGTGGTTGGGTTGTTTCATTGATTATATTTATCTTCAAACTATAGATAATAATTCATTAAACACATTTTCATGTGGATACAGATCTAATGACTTTATTATTTTAGTATTTTATCTAAATCATCATAATCATATCCTGATGGTATTTTTTCTCTCAGGAATGTCTTTTGGTTTTCCATTTGCAACGAAAGTCCTTTTTAATTTTTCATCGTTATAAGTTTATACAATTTTTTTCATAATTGAGGCAAGCCTCAGTTGACTTGAAAGTAAAATATATATTTTTAGCTATTTACTATTTAAGAGCCTGAACATTATGTAATTTTCCATCTGCTGAATTTATTTTTGACTTATGAATCAGTTGTCTGTTTTGTGCTTTGACGTTTGATGTATTTATTTCTCTTTTTTTTTATTTTTTTCAGGATTTTTGCTGCTTCGGTATGCGTTTTTGTAATAAAGGCTGCTTTGGATTGAAATCAGATTGCCTTAATTATAGTATTTTTTTCTAATCAGTGACTTCCTTGTGTATATAATCATGTATGTGGTTTTTTGGCTTGAATGACCAGTTGTTATGCATATTACATGCATTACCGTAAACAGCACACGTTTTACAGACAGAGAAATATAAACCATTCCTGAGGAAGGCATATAATGTCAATTATTTTGGACAGTTTGTAGTCGCGGGTTAGTTTTCATTCCGCTTTTGCTGACTTCAGCAAATTATCTTAGTTGGCCATACATATTAGGTTTTTATAAACCCACTCCTGAGAGGAATTATAAATATCCTCTTGTCACTCTTTCTAAAGAAGACATTTCTTCACCAAATAATGTGGTCTTGATAGGCCTGCTGTGAAAATGTCATTGGGTATGCACATTCCGAAGAGAGTTTTTCAAGTATTCGGTCACGTGGAAGGATGTCACAACGTGGAGTACCTTGGACATTTGTGAGATATACAGAATTATTTTTTACCTAGTTTTTCTGGTGGTGTGTATAGGTAATAATAACGAATTGTGTGCTACCATCGCTACTTCTGAGAAGTATACATATTTCTGTGCTCACATGGAGTATTAACTGCTCTATAGTTATTATGGTGGTCCTAGGAATAAAATGGTTCAAAGAATATGGCCTTCTGTGGGAGAAAAATGAGAAACTAGGTTTAGGTAACTAGATATTAAATTGGTTTAGCAAAAGACTTTGACTTACATCTAGGCCGTGTATTTCTAATGCAGGATTAATTTATTTTATTTTTACTTGGTAAATATCCGTATATAAATTCATAATGTAAGTTACTTTATTATTAATTTTCTGACTCCCTTTACAAGAGTCTTTCTCATTTTTTAAGAAATATTTTAATTTATCTGTGCATTGCACGCTTTTATGCATCAATATGAATCATGGTACTGGCTCTTGCACTCTGAAGCTTAGCTTTATTTATGGAAACGTGCCAGTTGCTTAGCAATGAACACATTGCTTCATTCAGGTTTATATGACCTAGACAATCACTTATGGGTAGTTATTTCTGTCCACTACCCATTTTTCCTTTTTAGAGGGGTAGACCATTTTAACTACATCAATAATTCTGGTACGCAACTTGCTCATTTTTTTTGCCTTCAGCTTCCATGAGTGGTAGCATCTTAATTTCTGGTTGAAGCTTTTTCTACAAAAATCATAAACATTAAAAGAAGTTTCAGAATCGTAAATATAGCATGTTCACGTGAGATGTTGAAGATCTTGGATTCATTTATGTTGTCTCATGTTTATTTCCGGCTAATAGCATATGTACCCAAAATTCGGATCATTTATCATTTCAGTTGTTTCTGTTAGTATTTAAGCTGATTTAGCAAATCTCGTTGCGGGCTCTTACTCTCTGCATGTATTCTGTGGATTCTCCGACCTGCTTTCGCTTGAATTATTCGGTCATCCTTTCTTTTCCAAATAGATTGTATGCCCCGCGTAGAAATTCGAGTTTTAATAGTTATAAAGCCGCGTAAGTATCCACGAGAAGCCTCGCGCACGGAATTCGGGTCAATTTTTAGAAATCCTTTTTGCCCTGCTCGCGGAGGTGAACTTAAATCTACTTAAACGTGCACATATGCCCGTCGGTTCATCCACGGGCGTCTCGTTGGGAATTCTGTAAACTTTTCAGTCGGTGGAATCAGTGGTTTTCAAGTGCATCGTTCATTTAATGAGGATTGCCACCTCTTGAGTACCTTTTCCGCTCTCGCTTAGAAAGCGCCCTAAGGACAGGATCCCGTCGCCTTCTGTGAACGCTCAGTGTTTTTAAACGTGTTTTCATCGTTGGGTGCTGAGTGACGAGGCACCCCCGTTTGAAATGAAAAAAGGGGCGATTTATACAGTTGTGGCAAATAAAATTACGGAGGATGTGTCCATTATTCGTCATTTACAGAAACAACTATAATGTAACACGTGACTTACGTTTTATTTTCGTTTTTTTTTTCTGTTTACATTAGAACCTCCAGAGTTTTCCCTTGCTCCTCAAGGGGTCATTTTGACAACTTTTCACGTTTAATCAAAATGTAATCCATAGTCCTGAAAAAGGGGTTGGTGGTGTCAGCCGTTTTTGCTAACAATAAAGCTGATATGTTTATGTTTTTGGACTTTATTTATGGAATAATTATTTTTATCGTTTGCATAATTTGAAAATTATAAACACAATTATTAGCAGTTCTGGCATGGATTTACAAAATTAACTCAGCAGCAAATATGGGTTAAAATTTAAGGTTCACTTATAGGTATTTTATTATTGCTTAACAACTAACAAGTGTAGTGCAATCTCAATTGCAGAAAACGTCGAAATGCACATCATGCATGTTTTTTTTTAATTTTACCAGAGAATTCTCCGCAGATGTATTTTTGTAGTATAAACTCATCTGCAGTTTTGTTACTCTTTCACCTTTCAATCTTACTGTTTTTATCGTTCGATTTTTCTTACAATAAGATTTAAAGTAGTTTACATATGATAGTTTTATATAAAACAACTTAGAGTGACAAGCAAAGAAAGTTAAAGGGTTCAAAAGAACCCCTCAACTGTTCTAGTACTAAATTTATAGTACGAAAGTACGAAAGCTAGACTTTCAACAGATAAACGAAGAATCAGTAGTATGTTAAAAGTAACGATATTGTTGTGCAATTTACTTTTAAGCGAAAAAAGGCTCAAAATCACTAGTTTTTGTCACCAAATAAACATTTTTCTGGAAAATTAGTTATATTTGTTGCTCGGCGCTAAAATTTATATTTTGCCGCCAAAGACTTGTAAAAGTGGCTAGCTATAGCTCCAAAGTCGCCAACTTGGCAAATCTGCTACCAGTCAGCCAGAGTTTGGCACCCCAACCGTTCCGATTTAAAAGACGTTCTAGGTGAAAAATATCCCCCTCAACGCTCTTTAGCACCCCCTCTTCCTCCTGCAAGCCTGTTGATGTACTTATAAAAATTGCCAAATCAAGCGACAAATACGCTAGCTTGGCAGCATTGGCTATGTGGAAAGCACTTCAAGTTTAGCACTCCGTCTATCGGATGGCACGTTAAACTGTGGATGCCTTGGAGCCTTCCGCTAAAGCTGACGCCTGGTTTATCTCCACCTTTCCTCCTATTCTCCAAATAATCCTCCCAATATCATTCTATTCTATTCTTAACCTTAATGGCATATATGACGTCAGTTTTAGATCACCTTCTCAACCAGTCAATAAATTGAGGTCGTTGATGGTCACTTCGTTGCTAAACCGATAGAGAGGGTTAGATTTCAAGCAGAATTTTAAAAATATTATTTCGTTGGTAGTTGTGATACACATTCGATGTGGTTGAACTTCGATTTACCTGTATCTTAGCAAAATTATAGAAGGGAAATATTTTCAACTTCTTATTGCGGTTGTTTGATGCATCAAGGAATGAATGATTATCTTAGGAAGCCAGAATTGCTGTGCATAAAAGTATACTCCTTCCCACTTCATTGTGTGGTACCTAAACTTGTGTATGCCACCGTCAGCGTAAGCATGGGCTGAATGCTGTAAGAATAGGGTATCTGAAAAGTGCTGGCGGTAAAAGGGTAGAGTCACAAATAGTAGGGTGATGAAAGAATGTGGAGTGGATGCTCCGGAATGTAAAGGCATGTAAATGAAAAGAGCGTGCTTCCTTGGTTTGGCTATGTCGAGAGAATGGATATAACGATGCAGGTGATGAAGGAGTGAATGACTTGAGAGGAAGGGGTAGACCGAGAGAGAGTCGTAGGTGAATTTGGTGGAAAATAATCTTAGGTGGAGGAATATTAGGAGTCTTAATAATGGGAGGGCGTGTACTCGTATAATAAAATATATATTTATTGCTCCATCAAGTTTTGTACATAATATATAACAATAAACACAGACTGGAGCTTTAGGTGATCCCTAAGGCATTTGCCTGTTGGTGGGGTCACCTTCAAAATATTATAGTAATACTAGCACAATTTTTTTACAGTAACAAAATGTCTCCAGTTGGAAACAGAAACTCTTTATAACAGAAAAATAGTAAACATAAGTAAAAAAAACAAAGGAATAGAAATAAATACACAAAAGTACAAAACAGGATATTGATAGTAAACAATCTCTAAAATAGATCCCTAACCATATTTCCACTAGTAAATAGCCAGAGTTTCGCCTGCTTTTGGAAAGTTTTGATGCTAGAACTGACTTGGATACTCTGTGGCAAGCTATTGAAAATTTTTGGTATGAATCAATTCGTCAATTTAATAGAACTGGAAGAGGTACCTATGCAAGGAGAGGGCATGCTGGAGGAAATTATTGAAGCAGGATCAGCTTTTCAGGTCTATCAGCGGAATTTGACTTTTATCTTTGACTATTTGACTTTTGACTCTGTGCCTACCCGGAAAGATGACGGTGTATGTATTGTTTCCGGTATTTGACGCGCCTGAACTTCGTTGGTAGCAACCAATTGAAAATTGAAAGGAAATGCCTTCCCTATTAAGGCCTCTCTAATTCCTTGGGAATTATCGGCTTAGTATAATCTCAGAGACCACTTACGACTCTTTCAATGTGGCTATTTCATGAAATATTTGTACGAATCTTCTACTTGACGAATATTGTGTGCGTTTATAGTTTCGGGTGTGGTAAACTGTACTCTCACCCTCAATAATATGGTCTTAATTCGAACTATCGTTAAATATATCTTAAATTCACTGTAGGTGGATCATTTAAGTTGTGAGAACAGTTTTGAGAAGGTTGTAGTCAGCGGTGGCCCGTTATTAATGATAAGCGGTACAGGATTTTTTATTTCGCTACTCACTCGACCGAAGGAATGCTAAACTTTTAGTTCTATCGGCCCTTATATCTAGTGAAGTAACAATCGGAATGCCACCCACATATTTGTTCCAGAGCTATCGGTATATGCTACCGATAAATTACCCACTGATGCTATACCCTGTGCGTAATGCGAACCAAAACAGTATGCTAATCATAACAGTTAAAAAATAAGGAGATAGACTTAGGTATAGATCTTGGCGGATTGCTTATTGATTGGAATCCGTCGAACTGTGTGACTCTTAATGCCTACTTTGATAAGGAGATAAGAATGCCAATTCAAAAGATATTTAAGGGTTTAATGGGTTAAGTTAAGGCCTTATATATGTCCTTTTTGCAGCCATGTACTCTTAATGCTGGATGGAAATCTATCAACTGTGCTTGTTTTGCGAAACGCACTTTCCCTGATGGGATTCTATTTTTCGAATGCGTGCTGAAAATGGGATTATATAGAGTTATATTGCAACATTGTATACATCTTTAATACATTTTCACCATGAAAAAAATTCATATTAATGCTTTTAAAAATATAATATAGTGGCCAAGTTGGTAGGTAGCTCTTTGGTTTAAATCCTGGCCCTTGATTTGGGGGAATATCTATTTGCCTATGAATTAAGCTCATCGAATAAAGCTGCAATATAATCTAAAAATCGGGAAAAATAAAAACGGACGTAAGAAAGAAGGAAAGTCTTTAAAAAACCGGGATATGATAGAATATAGGCAGGGATGAAGTGGAAGGCTATAGGTAAATCATCCTTAGGTTGAAACAGAGTTGACGATAACATAAGCAGTAGGAAAACCTATGATTAAGGTAGTAAGGTAGGAGCGATAAATCAATGCACCTAGAATTTTATGAATTTAAAGTCATTTAGAAGGAAAACCTCCCATATTTTTAATGATATCAAAACATTAACCCTTTGCCGAACTACTTTTAGAGCAACCTGCCTAAAAATATGAACTATTTTACGTGGGATAGATTACGGCTGTGCGCTCTAGAGGGGGAATATTGAAAAACATTTATATATTCTAACTCCTAGAATTCGTCAAAAAACTAACGGTGTGTAGTTTGTATGTTTTCTCAACTATTTATAAAAATTAATCAATTACTCACTGCAGTAATTTTTACAGAATCGCAAAAAAACCTGCTGTTTTGGGGGCTTTTTAGCCGTACGGCGTAAAAAAATGAGTTAAGTTAGAGACTTATGTAGACTATATTTTTGCTTATTATATATAACTATGTTTTTTCAGTATTAATGTTACAATATTTACTTCATATATCTTACAGACGCTTAAATTAAAAAAATAAAATTCGAATATGGTCTCCATTATGACAAGAAAATTATCTCGCTCAAACTACCTTAAAAAAATACATCAATCTTTGGTTAGAATTTGAGTTGGAAGACTCAGATAAAATACCGTGGATTCTGGCGCATATCAACTCGTTATTGTGTCACTAATCCATGCCTACACGTAATTCATGAGCGTCCCGCACTATTCGCATTATTTTTTTCTTGCGGTGTATAGCGACGGGGGAATGTTGATTTTGCTTGAATAAAGCATTACCATGGTAAAACGTGCATCGCCCGGACGAGGGTTACTCGCACGGAGAGCGAGTCTCATGAAGAATGTAAGAGGCTTCACGCTCGATCCGTCCTACGTTTGCCGCGAGAGATAGAGAGACGGAACTCCTCACTTCTCTTCCAACCTTTCCCTTCCTCTCGCCGTGACCCAATTACGACCGAATGCCGCCACTGGAAATCATTCCTGGAGGCCCTTTCTTCCCCATCTTCCCTCACCCCCCTCTCACCTCCTCTCCGGACCTCACACAACCGAAGTTATTCAGAAGAGGGAGCTCCTTTCCGCGGTGTGTGAGTAGTGGTTGGTATCTACAGCCCTGAACTTGATTTCCTAAAATTGATGAGGGCGAATTTAGTCAGTTCGGCATCTCTTGAGAGTCCAGAGACGGTGTGAAATCGCAATCATTGAGGACGATTCACTCCAAAATAGAAAAAACTGTTCCACCACACACGATCGCGAGCCAGTCAAAATAATTTACGTTTGGAATTCAGTTTTCAGTTTTCCCTAAATAATATTGTGGTAAAAATTTTCTCATAAGCAATTAAAATTATATTATGTAGTTGCGATATGTTATGCTGGCCTGTTTTATTGGCAGTAAATAATTTTCATAAATAGGAAAAGAATTAAGGATTAATATATTGGTGGAGGAATTCGTCTCCGTTTCAGTATGAGGAACATGACCCGGTGGAGAACCTGGGAAGAATTCCTCCATCAAGTACGCCGGGAAAGTACCAGATCTTACCAAGGATGTTTATTTTAATGCTTCCTAAAAACTTGAAATGTATCCTTCGGACCTCGCACAACTCGATTTTATTCAGGCGGGGAGCTCCTTCTCGTGGTGTATGGATGGTTGGTCTCTGCAGCCCTGAACTTGATTTCCGAAAGATTTATGAGGGTGCACCCCATCATTTGGCGTTTCCATGTCTCACTATCTCGCTAGATACACATCTTTATACTCTTGAAGTAGCCTGCGACATTGGAGGGGAAATGTTGGTATTTAATCAATCTTTGGCGCGAAAAATATCCTAAAAGTATTATTTTAATCGCTTTAATGTGGAAAAAAATTCTTGAGCATGACTCTTTAAAAAATCGAAAGCAGTTCTACCACACATCGTCGCTAGCTGTTTGATAAAATTTACATTTTGAATTTAGCTTTCAGATCTCTGATAAATATTATTGAAAAAATTCTCTCAACCACAATTTAAATTATATTCTGGGGTTACAATGTGTTATACAGACCTGGTTAATTAGAAGAAAGAAAACTTTTGTTGATAATCAAAGGATATACATTTTAATACTTGTTAATAAAACTTGAGATACAAATAAAAAACCGGTTCCACCAGCTTTCTGACAGCATTTACATTTTAAATTGTCTTTAGTCTTTTAAACCCAATTAAAGTTATATTATGTGGTTTCATTGTGGTATGCAGGCCTGTTTTATTGAAAGTCAGCATTTTGGTTGATAACTAAAGGATTTTTTAAAATTTTAAATGGTTTTTAAAAAACTTGAAATTAACTTTTCGGATCTCGAATAAAAGAGTTTATTCCGAGTAGGGAGCGCTTTCTCATCTACAGCCATGGACTTTATTTGTATAAAATTTACGACGATGCGTGGACGATTTGGGAGCTTAGGTGTAAGCAATAACATAAGCAAAACAATATATCCTGGTACAATGTATTATTGTGAGTTGAAATAGGATCATCTTTTGTATTGTTCAATCTATGCGTGTTTTTATAAGTAGCAAACTGTTCCACCACTCACTGTCGCGAATTGTTAGACACAATTTACATCTTAAAATCAGTTTTTTAAATACCTACAGGGTTCTGTTGCATCTTGGTGTTGCTGCGATGATTCCCGAGCATACAGCACTATCTTCTAGGGAATATAATAAGGTGGTGGTATAAAATAGTCAAAATTAGAAACAAACGGATTATGCTCAAGAAATCCAGCAACAAAAACGGCCAAGGAATTCCATAGAGCAGACTTCCGGATTCTAGACTACTGTAAAGAATATTGTCAATATAAATGCCCTCCGCGCTGCCAGGGCCTCTCATGCATCTCTGAAACACCGCCTCCTTTCCACCATCAACGAGGAATTTGGCCATTCATTAGTGGAATACGCACTAACCATTGTAGATGTGCCGATTCGCTTCATAAATGGGGGAAAACACCATTCCCGAAATGTGACTGCGGATCAGAAAAACAGACTATCCGGCATATAATAGATCAGAGGTCTCAACACTCTTCAGCCCGAGGGCCGCATTAACTATCAAACAGCAGTTCGGGGGCCAACTACACACTCGAGGTCCAAATAAAATAGATTCAAAACATGGATGTTGTTTCTCATTATTTATTTAATTATATTTTATGAAGTTATTATTTAATAAAACATTGATACACTGCACATGAACCTGTATCAGTGAGAATGGTGAAATTTTTTCCTGGATGCCAAAATAACAGACATTTCTGGCTTTAGATTTGATGTCACTAACATCAACAGTGACCTGAGATTATCATCGGAAAAGTTTGTTCTCCAATTGTTCTTCACGTATTACATTCTTGAAAATGTTTGTTCACGCAGGTATGTTGTTACAGAGATTGAAAGGTACCTTGATGCATACGTTTTGACATAAGGAAAGTCTTCCTTGAGCAAAAACTGGTAAAAAGCCACCAGTCCTTCTTTGAACTTGTCCCTAAGGAGGTCATTTTCTTGCAACTCAATGACCTCCAGCTGCAGTTCATTTGGGCAACTAGCCACATCTACTTCAAATGGGTTTTGAAACAGTCTCACTTCTTCTGCCTTTGAATCCAAGTCAGAAAACCGCTGCTGAATCTGCAGCTGGAGGTCTTTGATGATTTCGCATGCAAATGACGTGGGAAACTCAGCTGTTGCTTCAGCCATGAAGACCTTGCACTGCTGAAAGTGCGTCAAGTTGTTGGCCTGTACTTGTTCCAAAAACAAGACAAGTTTGGATGTGGAGGCCTTTAGGTGGGTGTATAGATCAGAAACTAGATTTTCCCCTCCTTGTAGTTTAGGTTCAGAAAATTTAAATGACTAGTTATGTCTGCATCAAAGGCCAATTGCCAAATCCACTCTTCATCAGACAGTATTGGCAGTGACTTGCCTTTACTTTCCGGGAAGTCACATATTTCCTTTTTTAACTTAAATACTCTGCTCAGAACTTTCTCACAACTTAGCCATCTTATTGCTATGTAATCTTGCGATTCTGTGTCTGTATCTTTCATCATGTTTCTGAACTGTCAATGGTTGAGCCCACTTTGTGACTTTATTAAATTAACCATCATCACCAAGGGTTTCAGTACCCTGCTAATGTTCCCATATTTAACACACAAAGCTTCCTGGTGAATAATACAGTGCAGGGTTATTGGTTGTAGAATGTTTTTCTCATTAAACATCTGCTTCCCTTGTCCAACCATGTCTTTCCTTATGACACTCATGTTCTTTCCTCCATTAACAGTAGTCAGGCAACTGAGGTTAATCCGGTCCAAGTTATAATCAGCAAATGTTTTTTTCAACTCATTGAATATATCCTCTCCGGTAAAAGTGCCATACATGCTGTGTAGGGAAGCCAGCCAACTCTTGTGTTATGCTCGCGTCTTCATCCACACCTCTAATGAACACAAGCAGTTGAGAGGTGGAACAGCTGTCCAGCGATTCATCCATTTCAATTGAAAAATGGCAAAAATTGCTCGCATTTTTCGCTATTTGAGTCAAAATGATTTCACTCGTGTATGCAACACGGTGGGTGCTATGGTATTTGCACCCAAAGCTAAATTTTCAAATTGTTTTGACTTTTCTGGGCAAAGTACCTCAGCCACCTCGAACAAACATTCCTTCACTACTTCACCATCTGTAATCGGTTCGCCACTTTTAGCCAGGACTTAGGCAATATTATAACTGGCCTTAGGTAAGAATTCATTTTGATTTGAGGATTTACTGAACAATGTCCTCTGAGACATGAGTTGATTTTGTAATTAATATTTTTTTTTCGGCAAGGACTTTACCCTCCAACTGTGCATAATTCTCTTGATGATTACTTTGATGATGACGGCGCAGGTTGTATTCTTTCATCACAGCCACGGTTTCGTTGCAAATCACACACAATGCTTTCTCGCCGGATTTGATGAAGAAGTATTTCAAACTCCATTCTTCTTGAAAATGCCGACACTCATCGTCTGTTTTTCTTTTCCTTTTCTCGGCCATCGCTGGGCACTAAAATAAAGTGAATTTAACATGAATAAACTGTGAAACTGAGAAGTATCTTGTACACAATATCGCTCAAAAAACCTGATTATGCGAACTAATTTCGTCGCAATTATAGCTGCAAATGACCCGAAACAATTTTAAAAAATTCTAATGATTTCTTAAGTTGAACTTACCTGAATATAGTGTGCAAATATATCCACTTATGGTGGAGAGATTTAATGCCTCATAAACACCATAACACACAACTGTGCGCCTCTATTTTAATTCGGTAAAGACATAACGTCCACGCAAGCGGCGCGGCGGCTGGTCTTGGCAGGATACGAGTAAATTTCCGTAATTTTTTTCCGTAGAAAAAATGTCACCACGGGTCGGATGAGAGGGCCTCGCGGGCTGCATCCGGCCCGCGGGCCGTAGTTTGTAGAGGAATGAGACAGACAGAGGAATGCAAGACAAGGGCATATGATGTGAATTTCTCCGATTTTCTGATAGAAACTGACACTGAAAAGACTACATTGTTAATTTAGTTAACTGTTAATGTGACTTTCATGAACACTTCATGCTATACAGGGTGTTTTGTAATGACTCTGTAATATTTTAGGGTATGATTAAGCAGATCAAAATAAGAAAAAAATTCAATTGGACATGTGTCCAAAAACACACCGTTATTCATCTGTCGGTCGGTATGCGTTTTTCACGGCAACCCCGCTAAATAAAAAAACTATTTAAAATAATGACTTGATATTTTGTATAGCTGTTAATGGAAATGTTTTAAAATAACGTACGGTATTTAATTATGTTCTAATACACTGTTTCAAAATGGTGAACAGTCAAACGTGACCTCCTTTTCGATATTTGAAGACTAATCTGTAAATCTCTGTATTTGATCGATGCCAAGCCGGTCCGTTACACGTGATGTCAAGGCTCGGTAGGTACAGTGCGGCGAGACGCAATCAACATGTTGAAGTGAACAGGTTAAATGGGAAAATCAACATGTTGAAATTGATAAAAGATGGGTGGAAATATTCAGCCATTTCAAACAATCGTATTTCATGTGAACATTTATTTGTTCTTGTTCAATTTACGTTGTGCTGCCCTGGAACTAATTCAGCAGTTGAAAGAGTTTATTTTTCAATTGCTAATGATTTTTGGGCAAGTGAAAAATCGAAATTAAATTTTGATACTCTAGCTGTAGCTCTTACCTTAAAATTCGATATGAAAGATAATTTATGTTCAGATATTTCCAATATATTGTTAGAAGATAATACACTGTTTAAAAATATTCATTCAATGGAAAAGTATTCATTGAAATAATAGTTAATATGTATGTAATCATAGTCACAATATAAACTGTCACAAATGTTTTTATTATGCATTTATCATATTATATGTATTGTATTATTGTTGCAATGAATGAAATATTTCTTTTATTTTCGATATTTGTATTTTTTAATTTGCGTCCTCCTTTTCATTGGAACAAAAAATTATGTCCTCCTTTTCATTTTTAAAAAGTTGGTCACCTTATTTTGGGGCCTAATGAAACAAGCTGTGTTTCCGCCAGCGGATCAACAGCAGTGAGCAGTTGGTAGACCTAATTCAAGATACAACAAATAAAATTAGGAACAATCAAAATGTACTGGCTAGAGTGTACGAGTCTCTTCGTAGGCATTGTGAGAGCTGTATTGCTACGGGAAAGCTACATTTTGAAGACTTTTCATTATGTTGTTCCGTATTTTATGAATTTAATGAACGATTTATGTATGAAATCATGTTTTTCCTTTTATTGATTGAGTAAAGGTATCAGCTTGTTTTTGTTTTGATATCAATTATGGTCTATTCTTGTATGTGTGCATTAAACTAGTTTGTCGTTTGGTTTCAAAATCGGTTGACCATTGTTTTACAGGATATGGAAATTTTATTGAAACCATATTGTTGTATGTGTGCATTAAACTCTTTGACATTGGTTTGAAAATCTATTGACCATTTCATTGTTTTATTAGGTATGAACATTTTGTTGATATCGTTTTATTTGTAAATAAAAGGCGCAACGTTTTCATTCTGGAACTTTTTTAAATATGATTTCTGTGTGCAAAGATATTAAGAATTTAAAAGTTTGCTTCTCCACCGTTTTGAAACGGTGTATTAGAACATAATTAAATATTGTACGCTAGTTTAAAACATTGCCATTAACAGTTATACAAAATATCAAGTCTTTATCTTAAATAGTTTTTTTATTTAACAGGGTTTCCGTGAAAGACGTTGTGACGTCGGGATCCCTCAATTAATATAAACGTTCTTAAAACTCATTAGGGCATTGCCCCATCTTTATTCCTCGTCCTTTTTCTTTCTTTTTAATCTCTCCAACAATCCCCTCCCTTTATCAACGATCCATAGCAACCTCTCTCCAAACAAAACAATAAACAACTTAAAACATTAACATACAAATCAATACCATCAAAAACAAAACAACGAACGAAACCAAATACACAAAGTCAAACAAAACAAATAAAAATGGAGCCCGACAAGGCACGACGCTGCACGACGTTACAGACGTATACCGACCGACAGCTGAATAACGGTGCGTTTTCGGACACATGTCCAATTGAATTTTTTTCTTATTTTTACCTGCTTAATCATACCCTAAAATATTACAGAGTCATTACGAAACACCCTGTATATATTTTGTTCTTTTATAAAATCTAATTTATTCTGATGTGTATAATCATACGAAAAATAACCATTCCCAAAGTTCAACCTTAGAGACTCACGGCAGTGCCGACAACAAACCCAATTCAAGGACAGGGGCACTAGAGGTTGGAAGCTTACGCGCCATGGGAAAGGACAAGCATAAATTTTCCTGGAAGTAAAAATCGAGATATAATTCCTGATTATGCTGCCTGCAATGACAGCAAAAACTCGAGGCAAAAAACGAAAGACGCAGCAGAACTCAGAAGGTCTTTCAAAAGATTCACAACGCTGTGCGAATCTAAGATTCAAATCAGTAATCAATCTGCCTAAAAAAATCAATTGGTTAAGTCTTTCAAACCAAATTTTAATTATAATGAGTTTGAAATGTGTTATGAGATACTTTTTATTAATTGTAAATAATCTTTTTCGATAATTTATGGATATGTATTTCTATAATTGATAAAAAACTTGAAATTTACTCTTCGGAACTCGCGCAACATAATTTATTCAGAGGGGGAGCGCTTTCTCTTGTTTTTGGGGTTGCGTTTTTATCCCTGAACTTGATTCCATAAAATTTATTAGGGTGCACACCGTCAGTTGACATCTTTAGGAAACGCCAGCGCGAAATCTGTTGCGATAAAATACGAGTGAACAAATTCGTTTTTATGGTTTGATAAAGAATAGTCCTCCATAGTGTTGGCATTATTGTGGGCTGTGTCTATCGAGGAGAGTTCTATTTCAAAGGGAAAGCTATTACATTATAGGTATGTCACCGAAAGCCGTTCCATATCATTTATTTATTCAGTTTTTCAATCCTCCCTTAAATTTTAAATCAGGAAAAGTCTTTCCTACCCTATTTAAGTTGTATCGTGTGGTTAAAATGTCCTATACAACACTTTCCTATTAAAAATGAAAATCTTTTTTTGATAATAAAAGGATTAATCTTTAATTGCTTTTTAAAACTTACAGTTATATTTCCTTAAAAAGTAAATTGACTCACTTATTTTCTTTTTATTATTTGCTTTTCCTTGTTATCAATTGAAAGAAGTTGAATCATCTGAAAAGAAAGTGTTTTCCAGCCATTTGAAAATTACTCAAATAAATGATTATCAGCTAAATCCTTTTAACGAGACAATTTTTGGATCTGAATCCATATTTATGAATATAAAAAGAAATCACTTAATCTTGCAGAATGGACAGATTTAAAATGTCATTTTTCCCACGATCTATAAGGGACCATAACAGCTGCCAATGAGGCTTTTATCTAGGTTTGTCGTTAGGTAGTGTAACTCTTAGTAGTAGTAGTACTCTCTAATACTTGAATCCTTATCTGTTACCTAGTACTAGCAGCATGCCGTGCATGTTTTCTACATAAGTCTTGAGTACCTGTCCATTTGTGTCGTTGTAAAATACATATATATTAATAGTCCCTCTCCATTGTGATAATATCTGTAGTGTAGTAATGCATGCTTGTGAGGCTTCGCCTCATGACAAGCATTAGCGATTTATGCTAATGCATAATTAGTCGTAGTTACACTAACTTTAGGGTGTAGTGTAATGCATGTTGGTGAATACTCACCCCCTGCCAAACACCCCTGAGGTGGCTTGCTGGGTATTTTGTAGATGTAGAATAAAAATGTGTGGAATGTACAAGGCGAGAATTATTTTCATGTGTCGTGTTTCCACAATGTAAAGCCTGAAGCCGTAACTTGTATTGGATGGAAATACCCTATGGCTAATCAAATAAATGTGACCCCTTAGAGACTCGAGCGTGGAAACTCTGAATATCCTGTCTGGAACGCCAGCAGTGATATATAAATAAAAAATATACATCTAGGTTTTTTTTCCGTTGGAGTTGGTACTTGCTCCATTATTCACGGTCGCTGGAAAAGTAGTGCCATTCTGTTTTTGGCGTGGGAGAATAATGCATGATTCGAAAAGTGGTGGTTCCGATGCCTTTTTGAAAAGGTCACGTCACATTAATGTACTCTAAGGTACTTGGAAAATCAATGGTAGTCGTGGGCCTGCATTGGAGTTTTTAGTTGGGGTTTTAATTCTCGGTGCCCCGTATCGGAAGATTGAAAAGGTCATGCCACTACCCCTTAACCCCTATTTCCTCCTCTTGCTATTTAGCTGGTGAGCGTTTACTCGTACTTTGGCCGCCCAAACGTTTTAGACTGCGCACCATATTTCACGCGATATTGATTTTAGCAAGCCATATGATGTGTAAAATGCATTTTCGAAATCCACATACAGAGGCAGTTATTACTGGAATTTATTTATGCGTGACTGCTTTTATTTTATTTCAATATATCTTCAGTAGACGGTCAGAGCAAACTGTCTTTCAGTAAATATCGTATATGGAAAATTTTAATGGTTTGTAAATATTAAATTTGTAAAGATATGGCTCATCATTCCATTTTTACCTTTTTCAATATCACCTAACAGGAACGTAAAGAAAAAGGATTGTAAGACTTAAAGAATTCAATTGTTTTATCAATTGCTTCGCGTATCGGATAAAATTTTCAAATTAGTTTGATTATTCCGCCGTCCGTGTTCGGAAAAAGTTACGATTGTGTCATGTTTGTTTAACGTTATGGAATAGCAAAGTGCTATATTTAACTTTAATATAATGGAAAAATTCAATAAATTTGTTGCATAGACGGTGTCTCACCTAAAGGAAATATTTAATTGTATTTTGATGAGAATGACACTCTCTAAAATTGGATCAATCATAAATTGGACTTTTGGCAAATATTGGCATGTTGAACACAATTTTATTAAAAACCTTACTATGCAATATCTTGATTGCATGCCTTTTTCATTTAAAAGTTCCAAAACAGAAACACCGGTTGAAACCGGTCGCATTAAAAACTGATTTTTATAAAGTGGAACACTACAAGAATTCTTTAAATCACGATAAGTTCCACCACATCTACCCTGAGACAACGTCATTCATTAAAAAAAATATTTGCACGAGTGATAACTTGGGGACTACTGGACACAAATACCATTATTCACACTGTACGCCTTTCAATCCCCGTTGACCAGAAACAAGTCAATGTCAACCTTTGGGAGAACTGATTTGAAGGTTGTCGGGTCTTACCTGGTATAGTTGTAACTAAATCAAAGAACCAACTTCACCACTGTTGGGGTACGTTCAAAGTTTCCTGGCATAATTTAATAATTTTTTTGAATTAACACTATATATCACATAAGGAGAATAGTCGCTGGAACTATTAGATTATGATGACTCATAATTTCCGTGCGAACAATATTGTGAAAAAAATTCTTATTTTTCATCTCGTTGCTGCATTAGATGCCATCCTCATTTTCAGCCTCTCTTTTACGTCTAAGGTTGCAATGCAGGAATTACCGGTAAATATTGAGCGATGTTTTAATAAATATATGAAAGGTGCATGCATCAACAATGTCTGTATAACACTTTCAGAAGTAAATGTGCGAGTTCTGTTGTATGCGGATGATGCTTGTTTTCTGTTTGGGAGCCCACAGTGATTGCAGGGGCCTTGGAATAACGTCTTTGAAGCAACGGAGAGGTATCTAATTGAAAGTTAATGAATCAAAGATTAAAGTCGTAGAATGATTATGTAATGAGGAGACGAAAAGTTTGAGGAGTAGTAATTGGATCGCATTCAATGTAAGCGGTTAGATTGCGGAGGTAAAACAGCTTCATTTTCAGCTCCTAATTTTTAAGTCCCAGCTACGACAGTAATGCTTTCCATCGCTTCTCTGTTTGCGGTGTCGGAAAAAGGCTGATAATGATGCGATGCCAAAGGGTGTTGCCTCGCGGACGAGAACGAGGAAGTGAGAAAAAGAAGATATTTTGGAGGCGGAAATTCTCGTGAAATGCTTTTTTTTATTTAATTCTCCGTAATGAGGATGAACTACTTGCTCTCGGGGAGCGGAGAAAAATTGACGAAGACTAAAAATTCGAAAATATTTTTATCAATGAACTCACTCAGGTTTATGATCGCTCGCTCGCAGAATAATTCGTGCGCACCAACTGTCATTCGGAACGGGCCATGAGGCTTGTTCGATGCTAGTGGCCGTAAAAACACACCTATAGTGCATAGGATTTGATAATAACTGATCAGGAATTTGTACTCAGCTTTAGGAAGGCCAGTAGTTTTATTTTTATTTTATAGGGCGTGGTTTAGATTCTTAAGTTCCGTATTTCACCTAACCACTAGACTCTCGCTGTAGATTGAAGCTAACATATATTAAAGACAGGCCATTATAACTATTGGGGTAATCTAATGGTTAAGGGTAGGCCTAAGAGGAAAATAATAAATATTCTCTAGATTTTCACGAGTGCAGAACCCTATCATCTTACACCAATTTTTCTAGAAAACTTTTAATTGTAAGTTAGCAAGTTAACAAAATGAAGGATTTTGGAGAATTATACTTGAAGTACTTCCGTAAGCCCCAAGGCCAGAGAGACCGTAGAACATAAACACTAAGTTAAGATATGGATTCCAATGAAAAATCTCCGTCATATTCGTGGTTTAAACCAGAGCCCTCGGAATGGAAGCTGTTATTCTACTACCAAATAGACCCAGTCTGGGGTGGTCGGTGTTCCTTTTATACACAAAATAACTTTCATTTATTCTTATTTATTTCAAGTTGGTTTACTTAATAGTTGTATTTGTTATTGCGTGACTTGACAATAAACTTTGTTTTCATAAAAATATCCAGACACATCCCTGGGAGAAATCATAAAGCCCAAACAAAAAAATAAATAAATCGAAGTTTCATAAAACGGTGGTAGTTACGATAGGTAGATGTCCTCTCAAAGGGACACTAAGAGGAAGCCGCGTCAGTTGAAAAGTTGAAATGAAATCCCTGAGAACAGTAGAAGGCTGCACAATACGTGATAGGATAAGAAATTAAATCATAGAACAAATCTGAAACATGAAAATTAAATAAAAAAAATAATTGAATATAAGGCTGATCGTTGTAAGAATTTAGGAAGGATGCCGCTGAACCGTCTTCCCATAATCATCTTAGAATATAAACCTGGTCATTATTGGAAATGTTGGTCGACCAAGGCAAAGATTGCTTCAGGAACAGGCTGCAGGGAATCCATGAAGTCAAGATGACGATGATGGTGTTGATGCGTGAGAATTGACACAATTCCTGAACATGCGTATTCGCAACTAGTGTTCTTGATGAGTATGCTTCACGAGTATGCTGCTAAATAGCATTTCTCTCCTAAAGCATCACTGAAATATATCAGTGTAGTACTGCTGTAGACTTTAAATTGTGAAAATGGTTCATTTCATAACACGAAACTCGTGCAGTATATTTCCTGTTCGTCGAAGAATTGCTCGCGAGCTTTGAGATCGTATCATGATCTGCGAGTTTACCGTTCACCGCTTTTGCTTTTGAAATTATAAAGACACCATACGCTTTCCTTCATCCGTAGGTGAAAGCAGGAATGAAATGAGTTGACGCATTTTTTTTCTTGTTGAGAGGTATTTTTATAATCTCTGGTACGGTATGTGACAACATGAGCCAAATTATACTCACCGCCAAGGTACCATGAGGGAAGTAAAATGTAAGATTCATCGCTGCCCCGTTAAAGAGTCACTTTTTTATTTCATAGCTTCTCATACATTCATCTCACTTGCAAGCAGCAATCACTTCTCACTTTATGCAATTGGTCCTTGAATAAGGAACGCGGAAATGAACGAATTTGAATCGAATGGGAGATAGTAATAGCTTCCTTTACACTTTAATTTCGGCCCACGCAGTGTTTAAATGCTTTGCACAAATTCATAATCATAGATTCACCCCCTGCTACACACGCTTGAGGAGGCTCGCAGGGTATTATGTACTTGTAAATTCAGGCGCTTTAATGGCATGGAGTACGAGTTGAATCATTCACGTATTTCATAATTTTTTTATGCGTCGATTCGAACGCCCTTATAATAACTAGTGTTGCGGCCTTTAGTTTTCGGTTTGGCCAAACATTCCATCCTTGGCTTCGATATACCAATACCAATACGAATTTCGAATACCAATTCGATTTTCACCGGCCGTCTCTTGGTTTTCATCCAGTTACGTGAAACGCTTCGAAGCAATTCGCCAAGCAAAGGAGTCATCAATCCGAAGATTCGAGAGCCTTTTCTTTTTTCCACGCTTTTTATACTAGCTGTTAATAGATTCTTTATGTGATAGAATGGCTTCTTTGCTTGTGCTACTGCACTCAATATAACTCTCGTGCATCTTCCATTGCTGGTGACCCTACTTCCCAGGTAGCGAAATTCTTCCTCTTACTCTGGTTCCTGCTGACCAAGTCTTGCAGTTATTCCCTGGTCATGTACAAGTTACAGATTTACGGGAAATCAACGCTGGCGTAGACGATTTTCCAGTAACATACCGGTGATGGGGAACTATAGGGAAAATGTTAGTAGGGCTCAGCCTGTTCTTCGATTTTACTGGCTCTTTTCCGCAGCTAGTTGTTGAATCTTCCTGTTTCAATGAGACAAAATTATATTGGGAGGAAAGTAAAATGTTCCGTTGACAATTACCTAAAAGCGCTAACCGATTTTTAAACCAACATGGTCCATATTCGCATTCTATTTATCCTTAATTTAACAAATGCAAACCGAAGGTGTCCGATGCTCGCTACTGTGTCTCATGAGCGCTGGTAAGTCATTGCTATAATGTCCCGTTAAGTGCCTAAGTCTTTTAAAACATAGTTTGTTCCATAAATCGACCTTAACATCAATTGAAAGGGAACTGGATTTTTTCCTCTTTGTGACAGATAAATTCTAATACGCCAACATTTTCTTCTACGGTTGCAGCTACTCTTTAACGCGCATATATTTCAGTGCCTCTAAATGTTTGCTCATGTCTACACAAGTTGCTATCCTTTATTATCTGAGAACAATCAAAAGGCTGCCTGCGTATATTCATATGGAATACACTGCTATCCTTGGTTTTCTAATGATTCAGAAATAACTGATAACTTACCAAGGAAACCGTAACGTGCGAATATATTGGCCAGTTGATTTGCGCTGTTGAAGATGCGAGGGAAATAGGTGGGCTTTTGAATAGAAAGGAGAATGGCAGGAGGGAAACCAGGTGGAGGCATTTCCCGTTTCCAGTTTTTCGTGCACCGTTTTACGGACTGAGGATTGCACTTGAAGTACTGTGCATGAAGCAGTCAAGTAGAAATCGGGAATCCAGTGCAAACATTCCGACTAATCTGGGAATAAGAGTGGATTCGGACAAGAGGATCCCAACTAACGCTTAATATGAGAATTTGATCCGAAAACCAGCAACTCGAATTTTGTGTCTCAATCTGCTGGTTCTGACACCATAAAAATTTAGGCAATTACGGTATATGATTACATATGCGGCGTATTTGAATAACGAAATATAATAAAATATATCGTAGATACTAATTCAATAACGGCAAGAATCATTGTATGAGGATCTCAGCTCAAACCTATAATGAGATTTAATTCAGAAACAAAAAAACCGAATCCTGCGACTCAATCGTCTGGTTCTACGATAAATACAGTATAAAGTTGCCAAAGCAGCCTAGTTAATCACTCAGGACACACAAATCTCGGTATGAGGATCCCGGCCTAAACTTTCAATTCGAGTTCGAATCACAAACTGACAATTCGAAGACTGCTTTCTCGGCTCAGAAGACTCGGCCTTTCGGCTGGGCAAGCCCAAGTTCCGAGTTAAACCTCTAAGCGAAGTTCGGGTAGAATTGCATACGTGGTCGCACGGATGGCTCTTCGGATGTGACGTCTTTCGACTCAGGTTGCCGAATCCAAGTTCGAACATTCGAATACGGTACATTATATGGTAGCCCCCCAGAGCTCTTTGTGAGAGAACCGAGTGTTAAGGCACCACCCCAGCACTATCTCCTCGGATGCTGGAATAGTTGTTTTTATGGGAGACGTCGAAATCAAATGCTCATTTGCTTGCAACACCTCGAGCATTATTAATGATGCTAATAAACATTAATTATTGAAAGATTCTAAGGTGACTGGAGCGATTCTTTGCTATAAGCAGAGTTGCTTGTAACTTTGCATTAGTATGGCACCTATGGATAAATGTGAAATAAATTGCATTTTATCAATTTGCTATTTTTGGTAATTCAATGCTATTATATCGCGTAGCCATATGGCAAACGAGATATATTTCGTTAAAGTTGGATTACATATGTGCAGGTTATCTTATAAACGCGAATAAATACCTAACGTTTATGATATTATAATGGTTGCTAACAAATATCTAAGTGTCAAGCCGAGTCAAAGATTCGAAAAAACATACATTGAGTATAATTTTTGCCTAAATATCGAAAACCGCTCAGTATCACCAAATCAGTGACTTAAGTCACAAAATGATTAAATTTATCCGCAAATGTTAAATATAATTCTTGTATTATTTCCCATACAGCTTGCTTGGTTATTTTCTCATCTTAAAAAATGCACTTCAATGAATTTAGGTCATATTATTTTTTCGATTACCTTGAAAAATTATTAAAATGTGCACTCAATGACCCAGGATTATTGCTACCTTAAAAATAATTTGTAAAGAGAATGATCTCCACGGATATACCGCACCGCTAGAATTTCTTGTGTTGCTACCTTACGCGCACGACAGACGCTGCAAATGGGAAAGGCATTTGATATCAGCTACGAGCTGGAAAGAAAAAATATTTCTTTCAGATATTTTTCACGCGAAAATAATGATTCATCAAAATATATTTTTCCCGGCACTTGTTCTCCTAATATATCCTATCCGTGGGGAGAATCTTTTGACAAGTTGGTGCGAAGCCGTATGGAGCTTGTTCACGCTTGTGGTAATATTAAGGTTAAAGCGTTTTTAACCTGAATATTGTACGTTGGAACTGAGGTCGTAGATTTAACTGACGTCATTTTATATGGCTCTCGACCTATTGGCACACAGCGAAACAGTTCCAAACAGTTACATACGAAACAATTGTTCTTTTTATTCGAAAGCCGTCTCGTCCTGTATATTGCGTTGTTTATTGCTTAGTTTCAAAACATGTCCTTCCTTACTTTATTCTCATTTCATGTGTTAAAATCTTGAGCTATATGAATAAAAACAATTTATTGATCTAGGAGTGACAAAATTCTACTTGATTCTTAAGAAAAAAATGAATTTGATTGAATACGAAATTTTTTACCGATTCCTCCTTTGGGTAACCTAAGGTTTTATTGAGAAAATTTAAAAGAAACCTAAAAGAATAAGAATAAAAAGCGGTATAAATGTGATTGGATATGAAATAAAGCAGTTTCTCGTCTTGTCATATGACGTTTCCTCTCTGTATGAGGATGCAATTGCTCTTGACATGCATTAAGGCAACGTGAGTTCAAAAGTATTTTTTTTGCTTTACTTTAATGTGCGGAATATGACGAAGAACATTTCTTTCGGGAGAAGTTTTTTCGCTATGGTTCGAGTTTTTAAAAAAACCTACCCAGTGGCATATTTATTTTTGACATCTCACTGCGATATATATATATTATTATTAATTAATATATTATTCTTACCATCGTGCTGTGAGAAAATTGAAATACAAACTTCAAAACTTGAAATATTGAGCAAGTGCCTAAAAAATATGTTTAAAGCTTATTCTCTTTTCATTTCATGGCATCGTCATGGTTCTTTCAGACTGTATTGTGTTTGAGAAAAATGGTTCGCATAAGATTTTCACGATGCGTAGTATCGCTTTTTAAGATTCTTGAAGATGAGAATGGCTCCTTGGCGAGGCACTTACGCCTCTCGTTAAAGAATCAATATTGGGTAATTCCATGCCAAAACATCCAAAAAATAGTTCGAAATTGGCCTTGACCTCTCCGATTCTCACCATATTTGCTGTATGTATACCGTGTGACCACATTGTTGGCCATGCCCCATTGTTAAGCAAAATATGCATCCGTGCAATCCAACACCACTCTTGTACCATTTGAATGCAAGAGGCTGATTTAGAGCTAAAAACAAAGAATTAGGGCCGTATTTATAGTCGTTACCTAGCATTCCCCTTATCCATCCCCTACCCAGCAGGCCCCTTGAATTGTGCGTCCTTTAGTCAAAATTAAGGGAGCTGCTAGGTAGGGGATGGTTGGGGGTTAGATCTGGTAACTAAGGACTACAAACGGCGGGAAATGGAATTCGTAGCTCAAATGTTTCAGTGGTGACGGTCGTGATCAACATGGACACGGATAATTAAAGAGCCAGACGCAGCATGAAAACTGTTAAGATGGCCGCTCGACGTGCAAATAGCACCAACGGTGTGGAGAAGAAGATTTTGTGTGACCTGGTGTAGAAGCATAAAGATATAGTGTAAAGTAAGAAAACGGACGCAGTTTCCTGCCACAAGAAGAAGAAATTGTGGGGAAAAATATGCTGCGAGTGTATATGAACATCCTTAGATAGAGTCTGGCGTCACATCAAATATTTATCGATTAAGAGCAAATCTCACCGTTGTTTTATTAACACCAAATCTTCGAAATTATTAATTTAAAGCTATGCACGATCATTAGATTCAGTTTAGTTATACCTGTTGTGTTATTTTTTCGATAAGGGGGCCCCTGGTGGAGCATGCATCTCCTGCCAGAACTAGGAGAGGCTAAGGGGGCTGCTGGGGGTGGAAATTTGACTATAAATACCGTTTTTGACGAAGGGGCCTGCTAGGGGCTGTGGGACTGCTCGGTAACAACTATAAATTTGGCCCTTAGACTGTACCAAATCGTAACAATGCAGTTGTAGCGATGTTTTCATGTTGACGAACCCCAGAATGTGTTCTCGTATTTTTGATGTTGAGCTCCTTGAAACCTATTAATTGTTAAGGCTCAAAATCTCGTGTCCTCCAACAATAAGTAGACCTGCAGAACCAGGATGGGTCAGTGATCTGGAGGCAATGCACAAATTTACGAGAAGCTCAATTTTTCATACTCCCGTAGCAAGGCAACGGATGTATATTTTGCAAAGTAAAACGAAATATATTCTGCCAATTTGGTTGAAATCGGAGTGGTGTATAGTGTACTAGGTATCTGCATTAAAGGTAACTCTTTGTTCGCATTGACGTGGAATGGACCCAATTATAGAATTACAATGAGATTTTAGCTGGAGTGTTTTTCACTCCAACATTTTCATGCGTGTTGAACGACTGCTACATAGAATATGCATTTTAAGTGTCACATTGGGAAGATTCTTTTAATTCTGTGCAGAATCATATTTTTTCCTCTTCCTGTTGAAATTCAACGGGCACCATCTTCCAGTATGGTGGTTCAGTGCGATTAGTGTAATAACTATATGCGTCAAGGATTCGGAGATCAACGGCCTGCTTCCGTTTTCAACATCGGTTTCTGCTTAGTCACCGAAATTAAGCATCGTTGGGTTCGGCTCAAATTCGAAAGGATGCTCATCCTATTCCTCCGGGTGCTGTTGCCCCTGTCAGAAAGTGAAAGACGGTGAGTGCGAAATGATCTTTTGCCACCAAAGCGCGTTAAAGTGATGCACCACTTATAAGGTTCGGCTTTCAGTGTCGCAGCTAGTCGATCCGATCCTTGCTGGGGTAGGTTGACCGCTTGTCCAATGGTGAAGCGGCTTGAACATGTTTAGCAATTTGTTTTTCCCATCAAATGGTCAACATAGGGGACAATGGAAGAACAACAGAGGAAAATATGAAAAAAATATATCCCGAAAACCGCAGGTATTTTCTCTCGAATATAATCATTTACCATCCCATTTTAGTAGGCATAAAATATCTCCAAATAGCGTGTTAAAATAAAAAAGAAAGTATGCCAACGGCTGATCCCATTGTGGCCGGCCGGTAGAAAATTTCTTGCGGGTCTTCAATGTGGAACAAATTCATGCGTCACTGCTGCCAAAAGGCATTTCATTTCAAATGCTTTTTTATTTAATTTTACATGTTCCGGAGGATCTCATGCAAGAAGCAATTAAAACTTTTTTTGGTGGTTTTGGTGCGGAATGCACGTCGCTCATTTCTTCGTCGTTTTTAATAATGAAAGTGGTGTCATTCATTCGATCGATGCCTTTTAAAAATATTTCCTCTTCTAAAATATCTAAAATACAGTGAGTCCTGCGAGTGGCTCGCTTCTTACACCAAGATGGAACTTAAAAATTTTACACTGTACTATTTATCATACTCACATTCGGAAAATTATTAGTTTTTTTAAATATTTATAGATGATTTCATTAAGTAACACCTTGAACTACGCACATCGTGGTACTTCGAGAGAACACTTAATTCCTTTGAGGCCAGTTCACATCAGCTATAGGTGGTTGGATTAGTGTTAGGACTGAAGTACTGGTTTTGTATCTCGATGGTGCAGGTTCAAATCCCTTATTGGCTGCGAAGGTTTTTCAGTGTCCCGATTACCACGTGAGTGATAAGTCAAAAACATTCCGGGTGCAGTGAAAATGTAGGACCGCTTAAACCCTGGGTGATTTGTTGTTCACAAGTGAAGTGAAGAGCGTGGTGCTCCGTATTTCGGACAAGACGTTTAACCGTGGACCTCTTGGCGTCTTTTTTCAATGGTATGCTTATGCCGACGCCTGGTTTCTCTCCACCCTTCCTCTACTGATTAAAAAATGCCACGTGTTCATTGATGAGGGGCGAGGTGGTAGAGAGGACTTAAAGAGTCTCAATCTCACCCCAAGAAAGCCGACTTATGTGTTCCAAAGCTATACCTACTTCCATCCACTTCTGATTGGCGCAAATAACCTCAGTTATCCTTCACATTAATCATTAGAAAGTAATGTCCTTGAGGCGATTTAACTTGACTGGTAAATCAAATTGAGAAGGCTCGCATTGTGCCTATCATGGTGAGTAGAAATTTTTAAGCGCTATTACTGCCAAAGCTATGTCGCACCTTTCAGCCTAAGATATTAAATATTTAAAAAAACATCATATCCCTGCCCAATTTGGGGTTTGGAACCGCGACCTTTAGATTGAGAAACCGGAGCGTTACCAACCTCTGGGGCTTTATTCAGTAAGGAACCGTTCGAACCTCGGAAAATCCATGAATGTTACGTCACTTCCTCGAAGTAACCACAACTTTTGAATGGCCCTATTTGAAATTTTAGAGACTGTGACGTCAAAATTTCGACACTTTCGAGGCTTGGAAATTCCGGGAACATACAGAATAGCCCTCCTTGTTACCGCAGCTGTCATCACTTTCCACAACCACCATTTTCTTCGAACATTGTCGTAAAACTTGCTTCTGCACTTAAATGGGAGACGCCCCTTGAATCAGAAATTTTGTTCGTCCAATTTAATTAAGCGGAGTAAGGGCACCTCGTGTCTGAACACAAACTCATCGCGCAATATTTCTCGACCGGGAAAATTCATTACGCTGACCGTGAATTTGTAGGCGGAGGCGTTGTTTGGGGTACCCCATGGGATGTGTCGCCGGACGGACCACATGTTGCGGCCGGAACTTGGAGCCAGCGTGGGCCGCCTTGCAGCCGGATCGGTCGTCCTTTCGTGAAGGACCCTTGAAAACCACAAGCGGTGCCCACTCTGGTGGGAAACAGCTGTTAGGACGGAAGACAAGGGCTTGGACGTTCTAACGTGCATGAAAGAGCCTTATCGATGGCCTGCATTGATTTATCATTTTAATATGGAGGAGGAAAGGAAAGTATAAAAAAAAACCTTCATCCATTATCGACCTCACTTTTTCAATAAAGGCAGTGACCCATTTATTGTTGATATTGCGTCATTGTCTTGAATATTGTCCAATAATAATGATGGAGAGGTATAAAACATACTACTCAGTTGAGTCGGAAAATTAATATAATTTCAGATAAACAGTAGTAATTTTAGTACGTACGGAAGTAAGACCACTCAAACTATTACAGAAATGCACTTTTCTGTTTATTCTTCTTTTTAGCCATTATTTCATTGATATTGTTTCCGTTAAAAGTTAACAATAATATTTAATTTTTATCTAACTCATCTAAAAGACCTCGGACGATAAATATATTATATTAATGCATATTAATAATAATAATTATTACTATATCGTTACTTGATGTGTGTCGTCGGTTATACGAAAGAGAATTTTCTACGAAAAGACTCATTCCCACGCGTAATTTATTCATCACCTTAATCATCTTATAGCCACCCACGTTGAAATCTTTAGTTTTTGAAAAATCTGTACCTATTCGGCGCTTGAAGGCACAAATTATCGTGGGCGTAGGGATATTTTACGAGGAATCCCATCCAACGATTCCCCATTTGTGCTTTACGTGGTTGAGAAGGCATAAGTAAATTTATAAAATGAAGAAGAGGACAAGTAGGCGTTTTTAAACAAATAGTTGGAGGAGGTGAAAGAATGAAGAGTAGTGGTCTGTGATAAGGGGGGAAAAGGGAGGAAAAGGATTGGCATTTTGTATAAGACGTAGAGGTTACTAAAGGCTGCACGCAAGGCTTAGATAACTTGAGAAATTTAGATCAGGCGAGTTCCAGTACAACGCGGAGGAATTATTTTGACCCCACGCTGTATGTATATCTTGAACTGATAAAAACGACGAGATAAGAGAGATACACTGCCAAACTGATTGGTATAAAAGGTCCTTCTTTCCGCGCACCATTAGTAATTATAACAACAGCAGCGTGACACCAACATAAGACGCATCGATAGCTTACGATTCATTTCTGTCCTCTCCCCCTCCTTTTCCCTATTCTCCCTCCCACTTTTATAGATGGTGTCCTAACGCTCCCTGCCACACCCCTCAGGGGTAGCTTGCAGGGTAGATTGCAAAAAAGTTGAGCTTCATATGCAAAATAAATAAGTTTTTAACATGCTGCACAACTAAACTTATATATAATGTAATATTCTATCTCACTTTAATTGCTGGGCTACAATCATGTTTCTTGCCAATAATGCAGACAGAAATAGACTTCAAGTACTACAGAATAGAGGCATGTGGCTATTATTAAAATGTGATAGGTATACAAGCATTAACTTTATGCCAATGTATTATATAATATAGCTCAATATCCACAGAATTAAAGAGCATTATAAATGTGGTTGCATTTAAAAGGAGGAGAAAATATTGGTTAATATATGGAAAGAGCTAAAACTAAGTATATTTATAATGAGTATAGTGAGTGGGTAAATGAATAAGAATTTTGTTATTGTCAAATTGCCCTGGAAATGTGATTATGGGTACGTCGTATATATTTCATGTCTTGGGAGTGAAACATTGGAAGTTTTATTCTATGTAACTAAAACTCTATTTTGGAATAGCTTTATGCTACATAAATGCTATTATTTTTACTATTTAGATGCAGAAGAGAGGTATGAAGCGCACTGAACAGGTTAGAGGAATCGTGTGAGTAAAATACTTTTGAGAGGGTATTATGGGGCAGGAATTAGCCATCTGAATTCAGCGTGACCGATAGAACAACGAACTGCCATATATTTGCGTGTGCCACGCAAAGTTTTTCTCAATAATCAGGCAAGAAAACAATGTGCGCGTCATGCATGAAGGTATACGTAAATGACCGTGACTGTTTGGCAAGGTACCTGGGTATCTAGGACAATATTATGTTATGTATAAAATACACTGCATGATTTGCTGAAAGAAACAGACGTTCTCCTAGTCTTTTAGGCATTGTTCCATCCTATTATGCTTCCTTTAAAAACACAATGCGCGGGATTTTTAGACGATTATCTTCGTTCGAATTATCTTACGTGTTTTAAACGAATTTGTCGTACACTCTTAAACTTTCAAATTTTTTCTACCATGCTATGGGGAAAAAATGAAAAGCATACCCAAATTCAGCATTAAATAAGTGTATAGAATCCAACTTATAGATTGTGATAATTCGCCTGGAAAAATACATTTTACTCCCGACGGGGATGAACCAATCTCATATGCCGTTTAGGTCTTTCGGTGAGTTACTCAACTACAGCATGGTAATTTTATTTTGTAGATTTTCGGGGAGGTATAAAGTGAAATAACTTTTCTACTGGTTATTGGAAGATCTGGAATTGAACCCTACATCTTGATCTTGTGCACATGATTGCATACCATATCATTTGTGCAGTTTACGCCATGAATACGTGTTTACTCAAAAAAATACGTGGAAATCGTGCTGTTTTCTTCTATTTCATTGGCAAAGTGTACCATGAATGGACCATAAGGAGGACTAATTAGAAGTTCAACGCCGTTTGCGTGAAGCAATCCGAGGAAAACCATCGGATTTTTGGCGTAACAACTCATAACGCCATTGCACCTGCTCACACTTCACTGCTTGTTTGTGAATTTTTGGCCAAAGACAACACCGTTATGGCATCTCAGCCTCCGTATTTATCGGACATGGCACCCTTGCGGCTTCTTTCTATTCCAAAATATATAAAAATAACGTAAAAGGGTGACGTTTTGCCAAAATTGAGGAGACAATGACAGAATTGCTCAAGGAGCTAAACTACAAAATGGGAAATTGCGTTCCAGAGGCGCTTCGAAGATAGGAAAAAGCGCTAAATCAAGTACATTATATCTGATTGGAATTACATTCAAAGGGAAGAATTTCATATTTAGGAATAAATAAAGATTTTTTGCAAAAATAAAACAAAAATACCGCGTATATTTTGAACAAACCTAGAACTAGATATTCAGATTATTACGTTAAACTTGTATCACTTATAAAAGTGAAAAAAAAATGTTTCTTTGATCAGTTTAATGATTCGCCTTCATTCGTTAGCTGCCCTTTAAAAAAGACCAGCGGGGTTGTTCGAACAAATGACCTTTTATGAGCCTGGCGCTCGTTGTGAGTCGATGGACGACATGTGATGGAGAGCGCTTCCGACGTCGATAATACTCGGCCAAAGGTCCGCTTGATGAGTACAAGTTCGGTCCACGGACTTCAGTTTATGACGGCGATACATCGTCGTCGGTGAGAACCCTTGGTAGCGTGCATTGATTTTAGCCCACGCGAGGCTACTCCGCGATTTCACGTCAACCTGCACACCAGATGAAAGGGAATATGTTTTCGAGTTCGTGACCGGCCAAGCTTACAGTTCAACTTGTTGAGGCGTGTTCTGCGCGATACACCGACGCTAAATCACCGACGACCCTCAACTATCGTCTCCCGGCATAAAAGGGGTTCCCAATTTCCGCATGAGTGGACTAGCTCATGAAATCAGCTTGTGCAGGTGTATCACGGATTGGCTTATTGTTCATCGAAATAAAAACCTTAGGTATATGTTAGGGGAATCGAGTAAAATACTTTAGCTGCTGCAAGACATAGCAATTCTTTGAGTTACGCCATAATTTGTACATAATGACCTTTTATGCTCAGTTTTATCTTTTTAATTGTTTGTGCAGCTCACTTACAACGTTTCATGATTAGATACGCTCCATATTCTCTATGCGAATGCTTTAAAAATATGGTTAACGGAGTTAGTGAAATTTCAAGCGTAAAACGCTTTCGCATGGAGTTGATACTCGCATCACCGCGAGACAAGTGCACCACATGCTTGGCGTTGGTGATGTCTATAAATACAATTTATTTGGAAATCAGCCCCATTATCCCAGATGTAGAGAATGCTGGATATTTTAATATTTACTTAAACTAAATGCCATTGGCATAGGTTTAATTTCGAAGTGCCAAAAACACAGCGGACTGAAAGGTTTGGTGGAACATTAGCGAACTAATTGCAACAGGAACTTAGAAAGAAGAAAGGTTTAAAAAAACCTTTTTTCTTTGAAAGGTATCCTTAAATATCTTGCGGCGGACGGATAGCAGAACTTTGCGTAAGTGGAAGAATTTTGTTATATGGGCAGCAGAACCAACGGCAGTGGAAGAAGCAAGTAAGATATTGTGAGATGAATAACTCAAACAAAGGAGGTCTTTTACCAGTCTGCTAGGAGTAAGTAACACTAGCCTTGAGGTAAGAAAGCACTTCATTAAAACATGTATTTGGGGCGTGTCCCTATATAATAATGAAGCCTAAGCTGCAGAGTAAAAGAAATTGTAAGGAATGGAGACGTGGTGTTATCAAAGAATGATGTAGCTCAAATGGACGTAGAGAATCACTAACGAAGCTCTGCAAAGAGATGGAGAGGAAAGAAGCATAATGAATACTCTGCGTAAGGAGGGACAAACTAATTGGACAAATTTTGCGACACAATAGTCTCTTGTGGAGTCAATATTGGAAGGGAAGATGAATGGTAAAAATTACAGTGAAGGATCAAGAACTGAATACATCAGCAATTTATGACGGATGTTAAGATGAATAATTTGGTGGAAATGAAGTGGCTGGTGGAGAGGAGAGTGGAGTAGAGAGCTGCGGCAAACCAATCTTCGGATTGAAGACTGCTGACGATAACGAGTTGGAAACGCAGCTTAATGAGATGTGCCAGCATCATGTAGTAGTGGTGCATTACACACGGGTAGACGCGATGGAGAGGGATGAAAGTTACACGATAGGAATGGAAGATTTGTTGGATGGGAATTTCAATTCCCGTCGCCAGTTGTAGCCTGTCGTTACAGAGAGATAGTGCAAAAGTGGAATACCACTCCAAGTTCCAGCCTACTGACCTGGAGTCCCTCTCCTTATGGCATTGTGATAGGGATTGGATTACCAGTTCCCCAGGCAGCGTTGGAATCCACCTCAATCAAATTATGAAAACAGGTCCAACAAAACACGGCAATCCACTACTGAAACTGGCGACTCCAACAGAGTTTAATATTTATCATTCTTACGCCTGTTGTTCCCTCTAAAATGTTACGCAAATGTTTTTTGAACATCAGATGAAGAACTGCTGTTCATTTTCTCAATCACTGGAAGAACACAAATGATATGGTACGCAGTGACGCGCGCGGGCAAAGATATTGATCAAAGGGGATGAATATTTCTATGCAAAAATCATGCGATTTGACCGGAATTTGAACCGGGATCGGAACTCCGTGAAAATTCTCTTTGATTAAAGATGTCTCGGTGGTGTAGCTGGATAACCAACCTAACGGGCATTCGGGAGATCCAGGTTTGTATTTCTCTTAGGGGAAGTGATTTTATTCATGACAATCATTCCGTTTGGTGCTTATTCCATTTTTCATTTTTAAATGTGACTGCATACCATTTATTTTACGGTAAATCCTACTTTTACAAAAAGTTTAATAGGATATGTATGTATTTGAATGACTTCAAGCTTTCCCGGTGTATTGAGTGGATGAAGGTCTCTCGAGTTTCCACCCATGTGTGGATTTACTTTTTGTAATTTATTTTTTGAAGCTTTTTCTCAGATAAGTTTGACCCAGAGCAATACCCATCGCATATATTTTTATGTTTCTCGTATGTTTTTGTAGCTATATTTCCTGACCTATATGTTCTCACATCCTCTCTGGGAGGCAATAGGTCAAAATAAGTGGGTGTAAACTTTCTTCAGTCTTGATTTTATTCAGTCAGGTCTGTCTTCATCCCTCTCCCATGGCAATCCACCCTCGTTAAGGATTGTGATCCGAACTTTCTTATCCCCGAATTCTAAAATCCCATTGAATTGATTACACACCCCAGGGCGAACACGTTCAGCACTGACCTTTCGTAATGAGATTCACCCACGAGAATGGCTCGTATTCCATTTCCACGAACTTTTCCAGGAGTTTATTGGATGGAAATTCAGAAAAAAAGGAGTCTGGATAGCATTTGTTTGATTTCACGGTTTATTTAACTGGGGACCGCCAGGAATACTTGTCCTTCCTGGAAATCGTTCTGGGAAACTCTCCCGGGGAATTTTCGACTCCAAAGGTCAAGGGATGCCTATTTTCGGATGGAACTTCTGCAATGGAGGTGGGTAAGATTTCACCAGGGTTTTTCTTTTCCTTCGCATTCAAAGTCGATCGTTCCGGATGGTTGAGCCGTACACAACGCACAAAAGTGACCTCTATTTCGATCGTGATAGTGAATCGATTGGAGAACAGATTGTTGTCATTTTTTAGATAACTTCGGGACTATTATACTCTATTAAACTGTGAAAACATGTCCCAGGCATCTTCAAATCGCCCTTAAAGTTATGTAATAAACGTAGGTGAGCACAAATTATAGTATGCTTTGTACTGGCCAAAGATGTTAAAAATAAATGCAGGTGACATTCCACCTGATTCTTGAAGCGGATAATTTTGCCATTACAGTCAGTACGATATAGGAATCACTATGGATACGCTTTCAGAGTTCCAGTCAAATTATCGAGTACTATTCGCAAACCTCTACAGGCAATGCAATTTTTGTGCCTGGTAGTCTTCTCTGGACAAAATTCTTACCATGCATCCCTGTTCTTGCTTTTCCTTCATCCGTAAGCGTTCGTAGCTGAACCTACTTCATTTCATTTTAAGATTCTAAATATATGACGAATGTGACACTCAGGGGCACCATGGGATGATGTTGGTGGGGTTGGTTAATATTGAAATTTTTATTACAACTCTTTTGTAATTTTTTTATTGAAAACCTCAATTGGACGGCAATAAAATCAAAGTTTTGAGTCAAAACGATTAAGTTTTTTAAAAGTAAGGATTCAAAAGATTTGTATGGCGGACAATGCTCAATGACTTGATTTCTCGAATCTTACCAATGTTCATGGGATTCGAAGATTCCAGAATCCGGATGTCCTATCTCTAATTGTTACCTCCTTGGTCCTGACTCTCACTTTTCAGTGGCAATTTCAAAATAATAATAAGATGACATTTCTAGGATATTTTCCTTTTAAGATGAAGGTACTCATTCATAAAGTTTTTTTGGTCTCAGTTTAAGAGTAGGTCAAGATTATTTAAAAGATTTTTTACCATACCAATTGAATGAAAAGAGAAATTTAATAAATTTTTAATAAATGTTCCTTTTGAACATGTATTATTTTTTTCGATTAGACCTGTGTAACTGAATTCCCAGTTGAATTTATATCTCAGGGAAATTTAAAGCAGGACAGTTGGCCACTACGTAAGTCAAAACTAATGAAAATAATCGTCATTTTTACCACGCTTTTTCTAACTTGCTCTGTTTGTTTGCTTTTTGTGTAGTTGGAATCTTGTAAACGAATTATAGCCCTCTTCCCAATGCTCAATCGAGCTGAAATTTGGCACACTCAATGAAAAAACACGAATCATTAATTAAATTTACTAATTACCAAATTAATCTATTAAGAGCATTTATTTTTTTACTTTTTGGTACACTTTAATATAAGCGTGGTTTTTTCAAAAAGTATTTTTCACATATTAATATTACTCAAGCGATCAAAGAAAAATCTGTTTCTACCTATAATATAATGTTTTACCTTTGCTATTTGAAATTTCGGGGGTTTTGCTGCATGTCAGCCGACGGGCATATACGTGCATTAATATTTATGCCATTGATTGCCTATTTTTCTCATTCTGACTAATCCATATTTGTATGTATTTAATTGGTTGAAATAATTTAATCTCTTTCATTCTACATTATTATACACATATATTCAATGTTGCACCAGTAGTAGCAATGTGCCATTAGCTAGAAAACTAAGACGGGTATACCAGAAATATTTCATTTACTGGAACAATATTTAAACTGCATCAGGCGGCTTAAAAAAATATCCAACTAAGACAATTCAAACATGTTCTTAAGCAGCGGCGATTGTCCCCTTCAACCCAATGGAGTTTCGATAATTTGAGGAAAATACAAGGAAAATGATATGATTGTGTCCAGGAAGACATTAATGGGAAAAAATTTCCTAAGAGCAGGACAAATTAAAAAAAATATTACTTTCATTTATAGTCTGACATCTTTACGTCATCCAGGAAAATAGCAGCATAAATTCTGATCCACCAGGGAACAGGTGGGAGGGTTAAAGTGACAGGTATGGAAAATGATATTCAAGGGACCAGGATACACGAGAAGATCACAGAGCAGGTAGCACCGTATGAGATAACGTAAGAGATAATCGCATATCATTCTCGCAAGATAGATTACGCTATCAGCCATTCAAGCCACTCTCTCTTGTGATAATACTTTACCATACAGTTCTACAAAGGATAACAGCAATGTACCGGTAGAGCTAGATTTAACAAAACCAATATTATTTTCTAGCAGCTAATTAAATAACTACAGACCTCGATGTCGGTGGGGTCATCCAGTTCTAAGGTCGCGAGTTTAAGTCCCACATGGGTGGAATAATTACAATCTTGGCCATGGTTGTTTGAGTCCGTTCACTGTGTGGGAGGAAGAAGAGACATCCATATCTTATTCCACGCAGTTAAACAGAGAAATTTTGATTAAATTGTGATGCACAAACTGAAAAACTCAGAATCAATCATTATTATTAAATTTGACCGATAAGCTGCACGCACTACAACACCTTCCACCGCATGCACTCACAAAAGTCATTAATGAAAAGGTCAACAGCATATGTATTCTACTGATAAATTTTAAAAAATACCATTAATTGCTTTCTTTGAAATAAAATGTAGGTTTTTGTTAATAGTACATGCCTTAAAACTCCCACCTCAGGGTCATCCATAAGCTTTACCTCGCAGGAACATCTATTTTGCGAATATGTAAGAGCACTAGCGATCTTCATACATTACTCTCCCCTTATGTCGTCCAATATTCTCATTCTCGTCCTTCTTTCTCGCTCACCAAGGCTCTAACACCGTCTGCAACGTGCTCTCTACTTTCATCATGTCCACAACTCAAATTTTCTACCTCCGCCTCCAGTTTCCTGTCCTCGGCTATCTAATTTGACACACCCTCGTATGTCTTACTCGCAACCCCCCCCCCTTTCCTTTATTTCAATCAATCCACTCTCACATTAGTACATTTAAATGTATTGAGTATGAATTGCAGCACAAAATATTGCATGTAAAATATTTCCGTGATGGATTGAAGTATAACAAATATACCTAATGCCCTTATAACATTTACAGAACCTTACATCTCACAACGGGGAAACAAGACTTTAGGAAAGTATTTACTTTGAGGTAAGGAATTTCATGACAAGTAATACATAACAAATATACTAAAACTTTTTGCGGTACACGTATAGTTAGTTCTTTTAGCTTATCATAGAAACGGGCAGCCAAATGTTTATTCTAATTTGAAAAGTCAATTTGAACATGAATAACGTTGACTGGTATATTGCGAAGTTCTGGATTATTACCCAAAATGTGGCTCAGAGGTGGTCAGAAATTTCTGGGAGAAAATTTTGCAATGCACGGATAGTTCAAAAGAATAAAGTTTCAAGATAATCTTGCAATGCGCCAAAAATTAATACCCGAGCAAAAAAAACGTAAATTTCACACAAGTTTCGCAAAAATTAGAGATTTCCGCAAGTATTCCGCGAGGAACCAATGCAGTTAATAATTTGTCTTATAGATGATGTTTTCCATTTGAAATTTAAAAATTGGAAACTTTATGTTTCTGTTTTGGCAGTACTTACAAATAACTCCAAATTGGTCCAAAATAACATACGCCACACGCATTAAAGTTTTTCGGTGGGGATGCATAAACTAACGTGCCCATGTTGCACTGTTACTCTATGACAGAAATTATCTATAAAACAGAATCACGGCTGCCGCAACTTTTGCGAAAGAATGCACACTCAAAGGTGTTGCGACGAGTTCAGCAATGATGTTGATGTTTTCCGTCCGGCGGATGGAATAACCTGTAGAACAATTAATTACTCGCTATGCCAGCACTCAGGGCTCATAGCTCGAACGCCTTCTGCCTGTTTTAACTTCCTCTTCTCAAATCTTCAATTTGAATTCCTAAACGGTTATTGATCCTAAACTTCAAACCAAATTCAAGCAGTAAAGATACCTTTTTTTACTTCTATATTAATTTGTTCTTATTTTTTAACAGACCTTTAAAGTTATTTCTGATGTACGTTAATACCCTATGATATTAACATCTTTTTTGCTGAATTGTTCTGATGAAATTTTTAATGACAAATTATTCTTTCGGACTAGGTAGAATGACGGACATCGAATTGGCGTGGTGTATTCCCATCCCGGGGATCCATTTTCAAAACGTAATATTGGTGATTTTTTAGTGGAAACCCGATCCCTACTTGTGAGCAGTGTGGGTAGTAATTAAGTATAGTTCTCCATCTATCGGACAGACGGGCTTTAATACTGAAGTTAGGTTTCTCACAAGCCTTCCTATTTATATTAAAGCCGTGTCCAAACTCGTTAGGCATTAGGGAGCATGGATTTGGCTACCTAAATTTTGGGCAGCTAACAGAAAGGGAGCTTGAGTTTGGACGCCCTTAGCAAGCGTCGCTATCTGCTGAGCTCGAAGCAAACGAAGGACAAGGGAAATACGGAATACGATAATGTTTTGAACATATGACCCTCATGACTAGTGCTGTTTGAAATTTGATTGCGATTATAATAAATTTTCTCATTATTTTCGTAGTTTCGAAATATTATGTGGTTAATTCGTAACATAGACATTTATATAGTTAGATTCCGTGATTTACAGAGTACAGTATAGCACGTACTTATAGCTTTTGATCAATGTGTTTGTATCTTTTTAAGTTCGTGGTTTGTGTCAATGTTTCCTTTTGGTAGATAGCGATTCGTGTTGGACTGAGCAGTTTAGTAAATTTGTGATTGTGTATTTATCTGTGTCTTTTAGCAGTATAAAGCACGTATTTTTAGTTTTTGTTCATTTTGCTTATATTAACTTTCGCCGCTATGGTAGATAAAAATTCGTGTTAGACTGAGCAGTTAATTGCGTTTGTGATCGTGTAGGTAATAGCTTCAATTCGAATTTTCTATTATCCCTGCACTGTTCTTTCCTTTTGCGTGCATTATTAATAAGTCTGTTTACGGTGACATCCAGCCACCGCATGATGTCCATTAATTATTTAGTATTGGGCATCCTTTGGATGTTCATTGGATGCAGTGACATCCATATGGAGGCCACGAAATGATGTCAAATGGAAATGATGTAAAATAAATCTTTAAAATTAATATTAATTATTTCTATGTACAATTTCCCAATGGTACAGGAGCTTCGTTTACAGTCATAAAAGTATAGCTATCTTTTGCTTACTATAATTTATGGCTTTTGTTGTAGGTAAATGGGGTTTGAAGACTAACTATTGTGGGAAAGAAATATTATAGCTTGCCGTTTTTTGCGTGTTGCAATTACTTTTTAGTTTCGTTAAAAACTTGCAACATGGTAGACTTTATTTAGACGCGTTGAGGGTAGTTTTACGTCAGTTTATATGTTTAGTTTATCCGGCTTCTCCTTTCTAGCTATAATTAACTGTTCGGTTGATTGATTCGTTACTCCCAAAAACGAAATTTTAATTTAAAAAATAGCTAACATGCGCAAGAAAATATAAAAAATCTGATTTGTAAACACTAAAAATACTTCCCCGCTATGACACCTGTATATTCTGTCTCACTCCTTAATATGAAGGTCTCTGTCTGTTTGTTGCTTCCGAAGATGAACTTTATAACATAAATCAATCTAACATTTATCATACATTTAATATATTCATAATAACTCACGCCCTTCCATTCAAAACAAATTACCTCCCCGCCATATTTACTGCAATTCCACTCATTCCACTACTTTTCACGCTTTTACCACTCGGAATCATGGGAAATTCAAAATGGGGGCAGATTTAGGAAGAACTTGTTGTTGCCTAAATCCGGCGACCGATTTGGCTGCCCAAATCCGCTTCCTTATGCTGCCTCACGAGTTTGGACACACTTCAAGATGGCGTCCTCCCTAAATTTCCGGATTTAGGTACCTAACTGGCGAGTTTGGACACGGCTTAATACTCTTTCCATGGCTGTCCTACCCACTTATCCGCATTGACGCGAAGGACACTATCTGCCGATAGTCTCCCCAAATTGCCAACTTAATGAATAATGAATATTGTGCCATAAAATGTGTATACTTTTCACCTTTTATCGGAGTTAAAAAAAAATGATATCGCCTAACAAAATTCAGGGCCAATATTTTTGGATAAAATGTGTTGGTACTAAAAATAGTTAAATATTATGAAAGCGTATTTTCTTCCCAATTCTAGGACAATATCGTCATTTATTTATATCGTGTGAAATTTACTGTGAAAAAATCATTCGCCTGAACTGGGATTCGAATCCAGACCTCTCGATTTCGCGCCGAGTGCCATGATATTCACAGTGGGAGAGGACCCCTGGGTACCTTAACTGATGCGTACCACTCGGTGCGAAATCGAGGGGTCTGCGTTCGAATCCCAAATCAGGCGAATGATTTTTTCACTGTGGATTTCACACAATTGTGTTAAAATTACGGGTGACTCCGTTCAAGTTACTGCGCGGCCAGTTCCGCAGTTATTTGAAGTAATTCATTTCGTTTATTTATTTTAATAGAAATGCTAAGTATCCTCTGCAGTAAGTAACTTGGATCACGTTTTCATTCCCATTGATGTTCAGGGGGAAATATGATATGATGCAAAACATTGGCTATGGCGCCTGCACATCCACTATTCAATTCAGTGTGACTTATAATGTAGATTAGAGGAGCAAATCCGCCAGATGGCTATGCGATTCTAATAACATACAGTACTCCGTTCCATCTTTGGAAACATCTCTCATGCTTATGTATGCAATCAGGTAATAAAAAAATTGGGTACCTTCGAGTTTAAGTCGATCTGAATGTAAGTCGAAGCATGCTTTCCACCGAAAATCAAATATAGGCGCAAGGATGAATATTTAAACAAAGAGCGAAAAACGATAAAAAAATGATAGACCAATTTCCCATTTAGTTACCGTTATTAAACCTTCAGCTGCACCATAATAGGCCGTGTAGATGCCTACAGTATTCCTTGACACAACTGCCAGCGTTATTACTTGTTGAGACTGTCACATAATCGTCACATTTTGTGATTCAGCTCCAGGTTTTGACCATGATGGCATTTTTTAAAATACGCAATATATCAATCAGTGCATACGATGATTTACAGCCCCAGCATCGCCTATAGCAACGTGGGAAATCCTAGTGTTTTCGGGTTGGTTATATTATAGTTGTGCAATACAATTGACCGTAGAGAATTATATAATATCGCAAAGCGGTACTACCCAATGTATTTGACAATTGAATGTCTTAATACGGAACTTGGAATATTTACGCATTTCTTGGCGAGTATTCGCCAAACTCCATGACTTGTGTGAAATAGACACGTACTGATCTATCCAGTCAATACGCGGGAACATTGACCTCGAATAACTAACCTTATTTAGTGGCTAGACTATAAGTCAAAGGTAGGTGTTTATCTGCCGAAGAATAGTAGACATTTCTCGACTCGTACTCAAATTTAAACGGCATACATCAGCAATTTATTTTCAACTTTGATGGAAGGAATCCCCTCTTGGTGCAAATAACCCTCCTCTTACGGTAGCTGACAATGGGTGAGAGGGGTTTTCGAGCTGGAGAGAGAGAAGGGCATTGGCCTCGTGAATGTTGCAGCAGGGTGAGGAACCAGGCTCTTGAGGCTGGCATAATGCCCGCAGCCACCCAGCCTTATTCCATTCCCACCCGCTGTAAGCAGGACGCGTACACACACACACATACATATACATATATCCAGGGGTCCGCTATCATTCTCCCCGATAGCAACCGAGGGAAGAAAAAAAAAATCGCAAGGAATAATGGAGGCCTTGACAACGTCGTTACCTTCTTCTTTCCGTACTCTCGCATGGGACGGAAGGGAAGTGAAATTTCCGGCCTCCCCCCCCACCCCAGGGGTGGGAGGCTCATTAGGGGCGAGGGTAGTCAGGAGAGACTCTCGCTCCCACCCCCTCCGCCCCCGTATGACAATGCGATCATCACGGTGGACCGAAGTGTGTCCGAGGGTGAATGGTAGACAGGAGGGCCCTACTCCTTCTTCTACTGTCCACTTCCGTTACTATCCTCCGTACTTGACCTTATCCGAAGCTTAGAGAACAATTTAAATCTTGAATCTGCCATCAGAATCTTTTCAAATTACAAAATACAGTTAAAAAAGAATGAACTGATTTCGGATAGACTTAAGTACTTAGTTATGAATATGTATGACAGCTACAGAATAAATTACAAAGCCAAAGAGAATGATTTAGGCCTAACTTTATGGAACCAAGTCAAGGTAATAAAACCAATAGAATACTATTTATCTTTACTTATAATTTATTTCAGACCATGGTTTAAGCTACCCTTTGCCGCAACATGAACTTAACAATGGAAAAAATTGTTGAAATCATGGTCGGTAATAAATAATAAGTGTGGATAAGTACATAGATAATGGTTTAATTACCAAATTACGAAGCATTAACTAAGTTTTCAAGTTTCACTCGCTATATCGTAAATGCACTATGTGCTCTCCATCCGCTGGACGGAAAACATCAACATCATTGCTGAACTCGTCCGCAACATCTTTGAGTGTGCATTCTTTCGCAAAAGTTACGCAGCCGTATTTATTTTTTTGAGCTTGTCCATGGCATTGAGTAATAGTGCAACATGGACACAATGGTTTATGCATCCCCACCAGAAAACGTCAATGCGTGTGATATATGTTATTATGGACCAATTTAGAGTTATTTGTCAGTACTGCCAGTACAGAAAAAAAAATTTCCAATTATTTAATTGAAAAAATCATCTATAAGACGAATTATTAACTGCATTGGTTCCTCGCGGAATACTTGCGGAAATCTCTAATTTTTGCGAAACTTGTGTGAAATTTACGTTTTTTTTGCTCGGGTATTAATTTTTGGCGCATTGCAAGATTATCTTGAAACTTTATTCTTTTGAACTATCCGTGCATTGCAAAATTTTCTCCCAGAAATTTCTGACCACCTCTGAGCCACATTTTGGGTAATAATCCAGAACTTCGCAATATACCAGTCAACGTTATTCATGTTCAAATTGACTTTTCAAATTAGAATAAACATTTGGCTGCCCGTTTCTATGATAAGCTAAAAGAACTAACTATACGTGTACCGCAAAAAGTTTTAGTATATTTGTTATGTATTACTTGTCATGAAATTCCTTACCTCAAAGTAAATACTTTCCTAAAGTCTTGTTTCCCCGTTGTGAGATGTAAGGTTCTGTAAATGTTATAAGGGCATTAGGTATATTTGTTATACTTCAATCCATCACGGAAATATTTTACATGCAATATTTTGTGCTGCAATTCATACTCAATACATTTAAATGTACTAATGTGAGAGTGGATTGATTGAAATAAAGGAAAGGGGGGGGGGTTGCGAGTAAGACATACGAGGGTGTGTCAAATTAGATAGCCGAGGACAGGAAACTGGAGGCGGAGGTAGAAAATTTGAGTTGTGGACATGATGAAAGTAGAGAGCACGTTGCAGACGGTGTTAGAGCCTTGGTGAGCGAGAAAGAAGGACGAGAATGAGAATATTGGACGACATAAGGGGAGAGTAATGTATGAAGATCGCTAGTGCTCTTACATATTCGCAAAATAGATGTTCCTGCGAGGTAAAGCTTATGGATGACCCTGAGGTGGGAGTTTTAAGGCATGTACTATTAACAAAAACCTACATTTTATTTCAAAGAAAGCAATTAATGGTATTTTTTAAAATTTATCAGTAGAATACATATGCTGTTGACCTTTTCATTAATGACTTTTGTGAGTGCATGCGGTGGAAGGTGTTGTAGTGCGTGCAGCTTATCGGTCAAATTTAATAATAATGATTGATTCTGAGTTTTTCAGTTTGTGCATCACAATTTAATCAAAATTTCTCTGTTTAACTGCGTGGAATAAGATATGGATGTCTCTTCTTCCTCCCACACAGTGAACGGACTCAAACAACCATGGCCAAGATTGTAATTATTCCACCCATGTGGGACTTAAACTCGCGACCTTAGAACTGGATGACCCCACCGACATCGAGGTCTGTAGTTATTTAATTAGCTGCTAGAAAATAATATTGGTTTTGTTAAATCTAGCTCTACTGGTACATTGCTGTTATCCTTTGTAGCCTTGTATGGTAAAGTATTATCACAAGAGAGAGTGGCTTGAATGGCTGATAGCGTAATCTATCTTGCGAGAATGATATGCGATTATCTCTTACGTTATCTCTTACGGTGCTAACTGCTGTGCGATCTTCTCGTGTATCCTTGTCCCTTGAATATCATTTTCCATATCTGTCACTTTAACCCTCCCACCTGTTCCCTGGTGGATCATAATTCATGTAGCTTTTTTCCTGGATGACGTACGGATGTCATGCTATAAATGAAAGTAATTTATTTTTTTTTAATTTGTCCTGCTCTTAGGAATTTTTTTCCCATTAATGCCTTCCTGAACACAATTTTATGTTTTTCCTTAAATTTTCCACAAATTATTGAACCTCCATTGGGTTGAAGGGACAATCGCCGCTGCTTATGAATGTGTTTGAATTGTCTTAGTTGGGATTTTTTACGCCAATTGTTGCAGTGTAAATATTATTCGAGTAAATAAAATATTTTTGGCATACCCGTCTTAGTTTTCTAGCTAATGGCGCGTTGCTACAATTTGTGCAACATTGAATAAATGTGTATAATATTGCAGAATGAAGGAGATAAAATTATTTCAACCATTTAAATACAACACAAATAAGGATAAGTCAGAATTAGAAAAATAGGCAATCAATGACATAAATATTAATGCACGTGTATGCCCGTCGGCTGACATGCAGCAAAACTCCATTAATTTCAAATTGCAAAGGCATGAACTTATTTTTTAGGTGGGATCAGCTTTTTCTTTGACGGAATAAGTAATAATAATACGTTGAAAATACTTTTTGAAAAAACCACGTTTATATTAAAATGTACTAAAAAGTAAAAAGAATAATAATTTTAATAGAATACCTTGGTAATTATTGAATTTAATTACTGAATGGTGTATTGCCATTGAGTTTGCCAAATGTCAGCTCGATTGAGAATGTGGAAGTGGGCTATATTTCGTTTACAAGATTCCAACTAGTCAAAAAACAAACTAACAGGGCAAGTTAAAATAAGCGTGGTAAAAAAGACGATTTTTCATTAGTTTAGACTTGCGTAGTGGCCAACTATCCTGCTTTAAATTGCCCTGAGATCTCAACTCATCTGGGAATTCTCCATCCACGAATGTCTTTTCAACCACGCACTCATGAATTGATGTTCCTCATGACCTTTAAAAATGCCTTCTCCGACCCGTTGTTCCCTTTCCTCTAAACTCTTTTGCCACCCGGCTCCTCTCCGCGAGGAACAGGTTCGCCGCCGCATCGCCGTGGTGTACTTCCGAATTAAGACATAATTTAGGGAGAATTCCTCCAAAGTTGCCGTGTTAAGGCTACAGCTGGTGTCAGTGCAGCGGCGCCTCGTCTATTGATCGTGCGAAAGCGCGAAGCTCGTGTTCATGTTCCCGAGTTGCCGATGTAGTTACGCAGGAGTACTGGAGCAATTGTAAAATAGCATGTTTCACAGTGAAAACATTATTTTTAGACGGTTACGATCAGCATTTGAATATAATTTTCGCTTAGAGATTGATATTTATTGCTCTTTTACACGTAGAAAATATCTGATATACGTCAACATTCGTCCCATTCATTTGTCGTTCAATTCTAATATTGGCTGACTGCAGCCCTCCATCCCTACCTAATGTTATTTCCTTATTCCCTGTTAGCTCTTGTTATGTACTTTCCTCTTTAATTGGTCTATGCATTTATTCCTTGAACTTCCTCTTGAGACATTTCCCTCTTTTTTTATTTGTATTTCTTGGGCTAAAACAAAACACGTTTTTCGCTTAATGATCCGACTCTTCCCCCAAAAAATTAAAGGTAAAATGGTATCAAAAGATTTGTTTTAATTTTTAAGTAAAGAGAATTGGAATATACATTTGGATAGAAATTTCGTTCACCGTTCCTTTACTGCTTATTTACTGAGTATTTATTCTACGACGTTTGATAAAAAAATATGCGAACTTTTTTAAATTTCGGAGGATGCACAATTTCAATTTTCACAATTTTTTTTGCTGTGTTCATACAATTTTCTCTGACGTATGCTGATTTTGGTTGCCATATTTGCTGTTTTTTTTTTAGAAATTGCCACAAAAAAATCGGCCTGAACCGGGAATCGTACCGGGAATCAAAATTTTTCGTGGCCATTTCTACTTTTTTTATTGCCAAATTTGCGGTTGGCTTGAGAAACTTCATACTTTATTTTGGCTATCGAAAAGGTCACACGTATTTTGGTGTTCTCGGCAAATTTTTACCAATGGAAAAAATGAAAATGGAAACAAAGAATTTTCATTAAATGTTACTATAGGAATGGAATGAAGTGCAGCACCGAATTGGAACAATTCCAATTCGGTGCTGCACTATGCTTGTTTCATGCAATCTGTGCATGAAACAAGCATATACAAGTGGCACAAGCGTTTGTTATAATGGTAGAGAAGATTTTGAAGATGACTAGCTAACAGGACATCCCTGCACAACAGCAACCCAAGTCGGCATTTTGACGTTGAAAGTGAAGAAAACGATTATGTATAATCGCCGAATCACTATCAGAGAAGTTGCTGTGGAAACAGAGATGTTGGAAAATCATTTGGCTCGTTCGAATCAATTATTTCGGATATTTTAGGCATGAGACGAGTGGCAGCAAAATGTATTCCGAAATTGTTAAATTTCGACCAATTATCAAATTTCCATAAAGCACCGACTCAATTTTCACTGCTTGTTCGTAAATATTTTGCAAAAAAAACACCATTATGATGCCTCCCCCTCCGTATTTGCCAGACGTGACACTCTGCGACTTATTTCTATTCTCTAAAATAAAAAAAGCCATGAAAGAACGACGTTTTGTAAATATTGAGAAGAAATGAGATATTAATGACAGAATCGCTAAAGGAGCCAATGACCATACCGAAATTTGCGTTCCCGAAGTGGTTTGAAGATTGGAGAAAGCGTTGGCACAAATTTATTATATCTGACTAGCTGGTTACCCGTCCTTCGTACGGGTCTCCACCATTGTGTAATTCGATGGCAGAAGATGATTTGTGATAGCTTTAAACCTTTTCACAACGTTACATAAACACTTTGCACGGTTTTCCCGTGAAAAACGTGAAAACCTTCTGGAAAATCGGTTAATTAGTGGATGAGGTAACTAAGAAAGCACTGTTTTAGGGCACCAGGGCCCCACCATTACCTCCGACCCCTGAGGTCATATTATGTCTACATTGGTTTTGTAAATTTTTTACACATGTTTTAGTATGAATGTAAACACATAGCTTGAGTACGTAGTAACAGTGATCACAATTCTAATCTACGCATAAGTATATTACGGCCAACAAAGGGCCCACGTTGGGGCTTTTGGGGTCCCTGAGACATTTTTTATATGTCTTATATAGTGTCTATGTCCGTCCCAGTGCACTCAAATACCCTAGTGCAAAATTTCAAAATAATCTGTCAACCAGTTTTCCCGTGAAATGCAGAGAGCGTAACAGATAGAGACAGTGCTATTATTTTATTGATATAGATGGGGCCTACTTTGAAGGGGCCCAATTAATTTTAAGGGGAAAATTTAATTAATAAGGGGAAAGAAGTAATTTTAGCTCCTATCATTTGGTGGGGTATTTCTAATTTGTTTACGTTTCTATAGGTTCTAGTGTATCGTAGAGTTGAAATTATATCCTCCGTATTTCCCTGGTACTCGCTTGATTTGAACTAACGAGTTACCTTAGCATTTCGTTTAGCTTCCGAATCTCTAGCGGTTTCCAGTTTAATTCTTTCGTCAGCTGCGTCACGCACTATTATCGCTTGCTTGCAGTCTTTAGCGAACTTACGGCATTCTTTTGTATTTTTTTCGCATATATAATGCTTCTGCGCAGGGTAAATGATGTTCGCGGTGGCGCACTCAAGATGTGGCCTAACCGGTGATATATCGTATTTAAGTTAATAGATTAAAGAATTCGGTGTATATTAAGCACCCGAATTCATATCATGGCTATCTGTGGCGTTGAAACGTAAAAACAATACCATATCCTGTTTGTTTAAACCTGTTTAAAAAAATGGTGTGGGTAATCGGAATTGGCAAAATTCTTCGTGGAGGAGAACCTCGTATTTCAACCCAAGCGCCAGCCCTCCGTGGAGTGAAAGGAAAGAGAAACGTTTTGGGTTGGGGAGGGCGGAGGGACTGGCTGATGTGTGGGGATATGAACGAAGCTTAGGGTACAATTTGGAATATTCATTAGGAGCCTGAGGGTGGTGAAAGAAGTCGTTGGTTGTGGGAGCCGCTTTTACGCTGAGCTGTCGCAACAAGAGCCTAATTCATCTTCTCCAGCGTTATTTCATCTCAAGATAGGAGACGACAAGCACACACCTCATGTATCGAAGGTGTTCCCATTGCTTTGGGCTTGTTGCCGCGTAATTGTATTCGCTCTCAAGTTGGGACTCAATGGGAGGCTTCAGGCCGACGCGATATTTTTCTCTCAAAATTGCAGAGAATTTATTATTAAGTTATTCATTTGTGAAGTATGAAAATATTGATCGGTAGATGTAACGATATTGAGGCTGTCCCATGGACAATTACGGTTTGCGTGAACGCATTACATATTTATTTTTTCAGAGGATTTTTATTTTTTCGTCGTATTTGTTGACACTTATCAAAGATGGGTTATATAATTATAATAATGGGTTACTACGCGCAAAGAAACTAATTTATATCGTGGGTTGTGACACCGAGAAGAATGTGAGCAAGTGGTGTAAACTAACTTATCTTGGGAGTATATCGGAGAGGGTTTCAAACTTTTTTCCCAAAGATAAATTTAAAATTACATTGTACAATCGAACAAGTCTTAAAAACATACTTAGTTCCACAAAAGATAAAATAAAGATAATGGAATAGTGTGGAGTGTATAAGTTAGAATGAAAAGACTGTGATGCAGTGTATGTGGGTCAAACGGGAAGGTCATTCAAAGTGAGGGCGACGGATCATCGAAGATGCTATGTGACGGGTAATGTTGCACAGTCCCAATTTGTGAAGCATTGGTGCAAGGTGGGTCATAGCAGCGATTTCGTCTCTGAAGCTCTTCACCAGGAAATCAAGTGCAGGAGACTCGACATCCTGGAGAAGTGGAAATCAAAATAAACGAGAAAAATGGACAGCTGGTGAATGATCTAGTGTTTACCGAACTTTCCCCCATCCTTGACGTCGCCTCATGAGAAATACATAAGGCTTGATTTCCCCCCCCCCCTGTCTTTCATTTTCCATCCCACAACCACCGTTGTCTATTTTTCATTACCTTCTAGCCTTCCCCGCTTGACTTGCTAACCATATGCATCTTCCTATGCCAACCTTCTAAGCACCTTCTCCAATCCATAATCCCCCCCTAGCTAAACTTGACTATACTATAAAGAGTGTATTTTTCCTAATGATGTCTACTGTTGGATGAAACCGGTCGTTATTAAACATATCCTGTGAAATTTTACTAAGTTTTTATCTTTCTCAACAATGAGATTTCACAAATTTGAGCCTGATTCTATTGAATTTATTAAAGGTCTCTGTTGTTTATGGAAGTAAAAACTTGCCCCATAAGGAAAGAAAATTGATCCTCAAAGCTCAGCCCACGCGTAATTCGTGGTCTCTGTAAAATTAGATCACACATTTTACTATCTTCTTCAATACTCTGTTTCCGTAAGTCCATTTCTGTTGTTAAGGCATGAGAAGAGAGTGGCATCCCCGGGATAAAATCCCTGGTGCAAATTTTACTTTAGAATTACGAATTATTATTAATTCTCATCCATGCTCACTCGGTTGCAAATGTTTTACAAATTTCTTCGTTTTATTTTAGCGATTGGCATTTTCCTACGTCCTCCACATGATCGAATGGATGTCTCATGCCAAGTACTCTTACTCTATGGCTACGGATACGAAATACTTGTAGTTTGTCCTCGATTTCCTTTGCCTCTTTACCTCACTTTTATTTTGAAATGAATTATTAAATTAGGTATGTGGATATATTTCTACGGTATTTACTACGTGAACTACTCCATTTAACACTCACATTTATATCAACCAATGAAATCTCCATTGGTATTAGATTGCTGCGGTGGCTGGAGCACTGATCTCCAATTCCGAGGGCCCAGGTTTGTATCCCATTAGTGGCAGAGATTCATCAGCGAATGCTTGATAATTTTTTGAGATTAATTCAATTGTAATTCTTCGTCTGTTGGATGAGACGTAAGGCCATACTCACCTTGCCATTCGTAAATAATATGTTAATTCTGACGCCAGGTTTCTCTCCACCCTTTTTAATTAACCTATTTATGCAGCGCATATTAACCTCCCATCCTATAACTGTGCATGACCTCAGTTTACATCCGTCTTATAATGGCTTCCCATTTTATTCATAAGTACCCATCTGGGTTATCATTCAAACATGTTCTGACAACGAAACTATAGTATATTAGCTGATCAGATATCCTTCCGATTACGGATATGGTGAAATTAAATTTCTCTGGAATGCTAACAAACTCCGGGACGGATTTTGGGCATGGTAAAGGAAGTGAGTTGAATATTGAGAGGAACCAGTGAAGGATTGTAGGGTGTAGTAGAGGGAATGAAGCTTTTAGATTAAGTAAGGAAATGTGTCAGATGATTAATTTTGGGGATATAGAATGAAACATGAGTATCTTAAGTTTGCACATGCTATTAAAACTAAACGAGAAAGGAGAATGAAAGATAATTTTTAGCTTCGTTAAAGACGACAGAAAATATAAACGGAATGTTGGGAACAGTTAACGAAGACCATGTAATATTGCTTGCGTAGAGTTTTGTTGTCCATCTGTATTTGAAAGTTCAAAGTATTTCAAAAGTAGAATCAAACATGACCTTGTCCTAGACACATCATTACTTTTTGGAGAAAATGAAAGAAAGAAACGCTTTCTCCAAAAGTGTACTTACTTTTTAGATCTTCTTTTCATGAACCTATAAGTTTTTAAATTATTATCTCTATGGTGGGTCTGATCTCTGACCCTAATACACGCATGGCAGCTAGATTCAATTACGAATTACAATTTGTAAAACTGTGTTTCATTAGTTATTTAAAGAATTTTGTTTTGATGCATTTAAATTCCTTTTTCTGGTTTCTTAAATTTTTTGCTGGACTGATCGCAAGATGTGTGCTTAGTGTGTTATTTTTAAATACCTTTGATATTTTTTATGCTGAAAAAGGTGAAAATAGTTGTAGTAGTAGCAGAAAATGGTATTCAAAAGAAAATGCAGGTCCCAGAGTGAATATTTTCACCTGTACCCATTTTCATACTGTCCCCTTGATGACAGGTATCCAAAGTTCCTCCAATACCGCCCATTCATCTGACTCAGGGGATAATTTATTCATTGTATTTTAAATCGAATCATTCGTATGAGATTCCACGGTCGCGTCTGAGAAAAGCAATCCGATGGAGAAAAATGGCTCAGTTTATTTAAAGAGAGCGGAGGGATTTGAGAAGGTGAGTTGATTGAAGCAATATATACCTGCAAGAGGTCGAGTTGAGTGAGGGCTTGAGGAAATGATGACGACAGAGAAAAAGAACGTCTTAAAAGGACTGAAACTTACCATGGAATTGACTTTGCCGATGCGAAATTTATTCATTAGGAATATATAAGATAAATGCAAAACTTTAATTTTTGGCTTTGATGGCAACTATTAACTACATCACAGCATTGAAAGCATGGAAAGTGTCTTCTCCTTGATTAACATGGTTTGTTGTAGCAGCTTTTAGCACGCTTTTAAGTTAGTAATAAAAAATATAAGGGAAAATAATATGAACGAAAGGAAAAAAAACTCAGATAAAAGGAAAGATGCGGTGGGTGTCAGCAGTTAACTTCATGTTGGCCTCGATTTATGACACTTGTGGAAGAAATACCAGAAGTTGATAAACAAAACATAAGTATGCGGGTGTAAGTATTTAACAATTTATTTACTCCTGCCCTAGAATTTTTGGCATTAGTGAGCCAATTTTTGCCCATAGCGTTAAGAGTAGCGCGTAGCATGAAAGATTGGCACATACCTTCAGCGTTTGAAGTCTATTTAAATCAATAGTAGTATCAAATTAGCTATGATAGTGACGTTGTTTACTTTTTCTCATGAAAAATACACCTGTATCTTTCAAAGTAACGCGGTAAATTGGTATATGTGATTCTCACTGTCTCTCCTTGAACTTTTTCTAACTTCATTATGGGGTCTTGTGCTTGCAAGAGTATTCCTATTCGTCTTCGGCACCGTTCGTAATATTGTCTTTCTCTTTGTGAAGACGCTAATAAAATGTACCTAAGTGCGATCATTCAAAGCTCACCGATGATCCACATGTAATCCTCAAACTAAAGAACGAGTGAAATGCTGAAGAAGAAGAGAAAGAAGATTCCCGGGAAAAGAGCTATAAACGAGGAAACATTAAAAAAAAACTAACTATCAAGCCGTAGAAATTTAGTACGATTTTTTCAGATATTGTTCATCAGCATTGTATCTTAGGAAGCCGTTCATCAGCTCTCTTATCGGTTCACTATCATCAGTATTCAATCCGAAGATCGGCTTAGCTGCAATGAGGCCTGCCTCGATGGAAACACCGGTTCCCAATCAGTCATGGAAGTTAAGCATCGGTATATAATCGTATGAAGACCCCCCTTATAATCGTTTCCCCTTTGTCAGCAAAAGTACGAAGTCCATAATCCAATGGATACGAAAGTATGAGTCACATATATACGTAATTTTTCGTTTTCACGTCGATAACTTTCTATTTCCCAACGCACAAAAAAAGACAGAACAGGATATATAAATCGAAAACTGTGTGGAATCAATAGCCGTTTCGCACCCCTTTCCCCGTTCGTTACCAAGGGGTATATATAGCACCCCGCCAGACTTCAGCGCCACGGTTCAACCCCATTGTTAAGGGGAGCTGTGTAATCAGCAGCGGCTCCGCCAGAATTATCACTACGCCACCGTCTGCCTCGCTATCATCCATCCATCCTACTTCTCCTCAGCTGCTCACTCCCATCTCCTTCCGGATACGAGGCACCTCGAATGATATTTCTGAGTATGTGTGCGAGAATAGCGGGAACCCCAAACCTTCCTTCCGAAACCTGCACCCGTCTTCGTATTTACCCTGCTATCTCATCCCGCTCTCATTGGATTAGGCGTGTGGGTTAGGAGAAAGGCCTTGAAATCGGCTTTGCATGATTCATCTCTCCCCAGTCCTCATAGGTCCTTCGTTTCCCGTTCCCCCCGTCCTTCCACGGCCCACAGACACCACGCGACGTTCCTCGCTATAACCAACCCGAAATCCATTCCAAGGACATTCCCCTTACTAGGAATACGAAAAGGGAGGTAATTTTCGCGGTTATGGTTTCTTCCGATATATGCAAGGTTCTCATCATCTTCCTCCGATGTTCCCTCGAAAGCTGATTGGTCTGCCCGAAAGAGATTACGATCTCATGTCACTCGCAAATCTCCGAGATAGCACAGTCGCAGATGACATACCCCCCTCACAAATGCACAGTCGAAACCACACGAGAAGGCTCGAAGGTTCCTGTTTTAGATAAAGTATCGCATGCTAAATCACCATCCGATATTATTAATATAATTATTTTCACATGCGGACATGATGAGACAACTCAACAACACCGATGGTCTTCCCTAGACACGCCGTGATGATAATCTCATGCGAAAATATTAAATTTATCGCGTGGTTTCGTCGATTCAGCATTCTCGAGGCACAGCATCTCGTCCGAATGCGATAATTATTGATTCAAAAGTATCGATTGGTTGTGCGGCATGCGACACTTCAAGAAAATCATACGAAAGTTGGCTATTTTTGAGTGTGATTGCTATGACGGAAATTTTAGAATCGACCACTTGAATCGATGAAACCATACAAAACATTGTTATTTATACAATAATTACCACATCATTCCGGAATTGACCTTTAGCTGAAATGGTTGGAGCTAGTTTTTAAAATTTATGACCATAAAAAACTGCAGCTATTGTCGAATTGAGGATACCAAGAAGGGATTGCAAGCAAACTCTTCTCAATCTGATTTTAAATTTGGTAAGAATAAAATACGAATCGCCATGCCAAAACCATGGAATCTGTGATTCATGCATTTATTTTTATGAAAAGTTTCAAAGGTTTCTTCTCCCTCTCAAGTTCAATGCCAGGTCTGATGTTCTGGGTCAACTAATTAGTTGTCCTTCCTCGAGTGTCTGGTTTTTAAAATTTCATTTTACAAAATTCTTAAAATTGAACACCCGAATATTCTGCTATTCATTTTAAAGATTCTTGAGTTTCCAGATATGTTCAATCCACTAAAGTTTTAAAAACTTAATGACGAGCCGCAAGTTCTACTGAAAACCGCAAGGAATTAACAGAAAAATGTTATACACTGGGCAAGGTTACTAGAAAAATTCAAATTTAATGAGTTCTTGCCGAAACGGTATATATTATTTAAAACCCTACACTGCATCTATAGGATAGGAAAATGCGGCGAAATAAGGAATATTAACTGTCGAGCAGAGTGTTTGGAGATTTATTTCATTCCGGTGTGCGGGGATCCAAATTAAGACAAAAACGACTATAATACACTAAGTAGGGTAATTTTCCCTACCTGCTACTTAAGAAAACATACCCTGAGGAGGGTGTGCTTTCTTAAGTTAGCAAGCAAAGCAAACGGCTAATAAGCAAAGTTCCCTTCTTCAACCGTTGTTCCCTTCTCGAGAGGATAATGCCTCTGCGTCATTCATTCCCAATTCACTCTCCGAGTCAGGAAAAACAGGAGAACCACTACCGCGCTCACAAATACTCAGTCGAAACCACACACGAAGGTGATTATGTGGGTACTTCGTGGAAATTCTCATTCATTCCTACTAAATACCATAGTCGGAGGTAGTGCTAAGAATTCATGGAGGCCAAGGAGCTTCAGCTATCTTACTAGATGCCACAGCTACGACAACTAATATGCACTCGTAAATTGTTAAGAAGGCTTTCTTCATGACATATGCAATAAAAAGTGCTACAAGCTCGTAAAGTAGTATTAATATTTCACAAATTAAACTTTAACCATGCGGAGATTTGTGACATCTAACAACAATTAAACACCCGTTGTACAACAGCACAAAATAAACTGTGTGAAGCGTTTTTCTCAATTCTGTCAGATGTGGTGCGTAGTATTGCTTGTGGATCAAACCGAAAATGTTCATTACTTGCTCTTAATATCTGACGCCGTGTTTTGGTACACCGCTGCGCTACATGAGGATTTAATTCAACCAATTTGAAATAGTAAGTAAGGTGATTTCCGTGATTTCTATTAAAGTTATAATTAGGGGATTATTACGTAAATATTCGAGTCTAAATCGAAAAAGGGATTAGGTTACTAATAGGTAGGGTATCAAAAGTTCGAGTTTTTGACGCTGTTTCTAACCCTCTTCATGACCATGATATAATCATTCTGATAAATCCCTTTTTCTCCCGGCATTTTTCATGTGCAACTACGGCTGAGGTGATGTTTTACCAAAGTATTTCTAAGTACTAATTCATTTCTTCTGCACAATTCGAATGCATTCTCGCGGGGGCTTGGAGGCTGTCTCCTGGTCGTCCGATCCACTGACTGCCCTCGCTTCGGACGCACCGCCACACCTTATGCTAAGCAAGAAAAATATGTCTATACTAATATCTAAAAATGGAGTGGTGTCTGTCTGTATGTTTGTTGCTTTTCTTCTCAAAAACTGTCAAGGATATATTTAGTACACCTATAAAACTATAATTGAGTCGTAGAGTGCAGAGGTATTGTTGGGGACCAAAAGGCCCTAAGGCTCCAAATCAGTGCTCTAGATGTTTTCTCATTGCGAATGAACTGATGGACCGATTACCATGAGATATTACACGCAGGTACATGATAGGTATAAAAATGATAGGACACCTATATGAGAAAGACCATAAGCCTCGAGGACCGAAAAGTGGGCCGGCCGTGTCTGTTGACTAAACACAAACTGGGTACATTTACCCCAGATTTCCTATGTTTCACTCCCATAAAGAAAGGCATTGGAATCAGTGCAGATGTTTCTTTTTTTGCTTTCTTATATTACTTCCACTCAAGATTTAGGGTTGAAACCATTTGGCCGAAAAGAATGTAAAATGCTCAACTTTAGCCTCGTTCCTTTATGCATGGATCAGTGCTATTATTTCTAAGCTTCCTGCACGAAGCCGTGTTTATCTGCTAGTACTTTTATAGTAGTAAACAGTACTTTCTTTAAAAAACATTTCATCCAACAGCATTTAAAAAAATTGAATAGAATATTTATTCAACGGGCGGTTTCCCTTTGGCCAAGATATTACAATAGACAATGATTCAGAAATAAATGCCTTGAATCAAGCATAACAACTGTGAGCTGTGGTATGTTATCAAAAATATATAAATATATCACGCGCCGACATGTAACATTAAATGAGCAGCGAAAAATACCAATTTTAAGGTAAAAAATATACAAACACAAACCATTTCTATAATTTTGTATTGAAAATAATTATGTATAAAGTAAAAAAATGAAAATAAAATTCAGGAAAATCATAATTAAATGCAAATGCAGATTGAATACAAAAACTCATGTACATACACAAAACAAAAAATATAGAATTGAGAAATACTGGTTTGGTGTATTTGCTATAATACTTCGGGTGTTTTGGTTAAATTTTTTTTAGCGTAGGAGGTGTTACAGAAAATAGATCATGTCCCTACAATTATTTCCATCTCTCATAATATGGAAACTAGGAGAGTGGTGGGCGTAATTTTAGGTATGTTAACTTGTACATTTCTAGTGGAATAAGAAAGAACTCCCGAGTGTTCGGAATGTGGGTTTACCTTTGTTGGTGTGGTGATGTGATTGTTTATCGTATTGTTATTCTCATCTGGGAGTGGTCATGAGTCATCTCTTGAACTGGGGGTATGGAACCTTTCTCGATTCTTCCTGAAGTCTCTTGTCGCGTTTTCTAGACTTTGAGCGTTCGTATATAGCTAATGTTTCGAAGAGTTTACTTGTAATTATGCCTAACTAATTGTTCATGAACCCACATTCCGAACATTCGGACTTTGAATCTTAGTTGAACGCACGTGTTTACGAGGTTGAGATTCTCCCTCTTGATTGACCTGTTTGACCAAAACCTTGCGTAGGAGTCTAATTTTATTTGCTTTAATTTCTTGATTTTCATTAATTTTTAATATAAAATCACTTGTCAATTGTTCTCTTCTTGATTTATCCGGGTCTATTTGAGGTATCCAGGTTGACAACGTGCCGGCAGGCCTGGTGGTCGAGATATCGCGGGTTTCAATCCCCACACGGGTTTCGTTGTAGTGTTTGTCTCGCTATTACATCTGTAAGTAGGCTTTGTGATTTAGCGCTAGAAGTTGGGGAATACGGAACTTGTGTATACTGTAGGAAATGAGGAGTAATGATAAGCGACAAAAAAGATAAAGAAATTCAAGACGGTTGGCCTTTCTTGTAATATCAACTTATTTTCAAGACAATCTGTCGTTGTGGGCGAAATCTTGTAAACCTTTCACTCAATTAAGCAATTTTGTTACTCTGTCTAAATTCTAAAAATTAAAATTTGGACATTTGACATAAGTCTGCGATTTGGAATTAAAGCAGATTAAATTATTATTCTTGAATGACATTGAGATTGGTTCCTTGATGCATCATTCACTCTTGGTTTCGTTGGTCTTCAACAACAATGGGTTTCCTTCATGCCACTAGCCTCCAGAGAGATATGCTCCGTGGTGACATGAGAAATGACTAACGATTACAATGCGTTTTCGATTTCCACCAGCTCGTCTTTACAGTCTTTAGGGATTTGCTAAGCGAAAGGAAATATTTTGCTAGGGGGTGGAAAATGTATGCTAAGGGTACGCATGAGTAACGGATATTGAACATTAGTAACACTATCAGGATTAATGGGAGTTAGTATTGAATTGGAAGGAATAAACGGCTTCAGGGATCAGTTTTCGTGTTGAGGAATGATGTGGGCAATGATGGCTCATAAATACTGACTTAACTGCTTGAATATCCTGTTTTACCTCGTCCTTTACTCAGGCACGGAAATTGTAGATGGCCTTAATACTCAGGTCGATCGCGCGCCAACGTAGGAACCCGATGACCGCTTGTTCTATCCGTCTAGGGCATGGATGTGATTCTGACAGGGAAGGAAGACAAGGTCTATATTCATTTGACACAACTTTCAGAAACACTTATTTTCACCCCCGATGACGATGGACGAGCCGTTTATTGGACAAACCCGAACAGGCTTCATTTACAATTATTTTGTAATAAAAAAAAATAAAAGGAATAGTCTCACGAGGAAGACCGAGGGAAAATAAAGGGCCATCAATTACGAGATACCGGTAAGTATTAGAGCTACCAAGGCATGCTAGAGTTAATGAGGGAATAGGGAGATTGGAGGCCTGCAATCAATCAACCTTAGTATTAAATGACTGCGGACTAATGAATTCATGAATGTCTCAAGGGGGCTCTACACCAGGGCTAAAAATCTAGTTTTAGACATTTCCATCTTCCACCGTGGCAGCTTTACCTTGTCAGCTAAAAACCTTCCAGTGGTTTCTCCTCAGTAGACGAAAAATCGTTTGCTGTATTGAATGGTATAATTTTCTCATAAAGTGGTTAATTTTTTAATAAACAATAGCGGAGCATCCCATTTTTTGTAATATTTCGGGGTACGATGCGAAGGCTAGAACCCGAAACTAGGATTTTAAATCCACTTTTAGCAAAGACTTTATCTATGCATACAATGGACAAATATTGATGCTGTTTTAGTATTAAAGCCACAGTGAGGAGAAACATTCAAGCTTGCATTTCTCTCCGTGATCTAAGGAAGTATGGCGAGCGAGGTTGTCGCTGACGTAGCCTGTCGCCGGTCGACTCCCACTCTTGCCCCCTAGACCTCTTCCCCCATCTTGTCTGCAACACTCAGATGGGTTCGCGGCACATGGTCAGTGAATTGGCTTTGAAGTATAAAACTCCCTTAAGTACGTATTTTGTACCTATCCACCGTCATCTATATTTCCCTGCAGGATGAATATCTTTACCCGTGCAGCTTAAATGCCAGTTCTATGGCTGTTTATTTTCAATTTATGGGATGATGTTGTAATATTCTGTGTTTTTTCTTTTGCCAAAGCTTTCTGGATGAGCGTTCGTTCAAGAAAAGAAACATGAACCAAAAGGGACCTAAAATGCTCTATTATTGAAATAAGTATATTTAGCAAAATGATGCGTTCCAAGACTGGCAAGAACTTCACCCTGAGATTCCATGTAGGGATGAGGATCAGCCGGACATGTCCAAGTGTACCAATTAGTTTAGTGTCAAAGTAGAGAGTGTTTGGTAATTATTTATGACCTACTAGGTTCTGTCGCCCAAAGCCTTTTCCCAGGACATAGGGTAGTGTGTTTCTTGTTCTCCAGAGTCTCCCTCACTCATAAAATATTTCTCAAATATAATGACAGATTAACCACGTGCTATGAATGGTTGCTTGGATATGGTCGTTTTCCTGATAGTTTTAGTGTACATGAAATCGCGCCGATTAAAAAATTCACTTTGGTTAGTCTAAGGTAACGCATAAATTCTTAGTTCCACAATGGTCTATGGGACAACAATCTTCCTGCCTGACTTCTCCCGAAACCTTGGTCGTGTGTATTGATGAGGCGCCGAATATTGATGAGTGTTAAAAAAATATCACTTCGAAATAACTTCCATTTTTAAATTTTCCTCTTGCCTCGAAGTTTAATTTTCAGAACGGCAATACTCTGCACATTGTATGAGACTCTGAAATATAAATGCTGATAGCATATATTGCAGCGCTTGTGGGTGAAATTTCACTTCCTGACTGGTATTTTCAGGTTTTAAATTATTCCTTAGTAGTCGTAGGTTCACTAACTTTTATAGGATAAAGTGTTCATGAAAACTCACACCGTACCATAAACCCTTGAAGTGGATTGAAGGCTACAATGCAGATGTATATTGATTACATATTATGTTGCCTCTACCATTATACAAAATGATTTTCGGTATCTACTGCTCAACTTTTCTAAAAAAGTATTCTTCCTGAGTAGCTTTTAAAATATTCTCATGTTGGGATAAGTGGTTCTAGGAGAAATGATAAACTGTTTTACATTGTAATGATTTTTCATTTGTAATTACATGCTGTTGCTTAAGATATATAAGACATTTCTGATAAAAAATGTGGGAAGTTGTGCCATCTTCTCACGCTACAGCTCATGGAAGTTACGTAACATACTTCTCGTTTAAACGAGTAATAACCCAAAATGAAAGGTATCCTCTTACGGAGAGGGATCGATTAAAAATGCATTGAGAGGCTGCATGGGGGACGAGAGTTCAATTTATCTGCGGGGTTTGGGAAGGAGTAAAAGTATAAAATAAAAAAATCTCTCCGGACCCAGGGTCAGTGAAAATATAATTGAAGTGCGGTCTGCTTACGGCTCTCATCAGAACACACGTTTTGAGTACCCATCTACTCCGCGCTTGAAATATTCATCAAAGGACTTCTTCACTGGAGAGTGGTCGAAATGTCTCTCGTGTGTTAACTCTTCTCTTTGGTCGACTGAGCATGAAATAGTTAACGCTTGCCTCGAGACGGACGGGTGTGCTCATAGAAAATAAAAGCGGAAGTGGAGAAAGTTCGCTCATTTCCCTTAGTTGAAGTCAACATCCATCCGAAGCTAACAGATGAGGAAGAATGTAAAGGTCGATTTACATTGGATTCTAGGGAGTAACTTAAGAACGCAGAACTTAACTGGTGGCCCCGGTGGCGGCGGGGTAAAGTCCTCGCCTGCTTATCCGAGGTTCGCGGGTTCGAGTCCCGTCTGGGTCGATTTTTCGCCTGCCCAGGGCATTGGTGTTTCTGTCAAGCTCTGGTGGTTCGGCCCCTGCGACAGCTGAGGAGAAGCCAATGACTTATCGGGATTGCAGGGCTATACGGACCACCAGAATCGTCCGAGGGCAAATAAAAAATTCTAGGTCATATTGCAATCTCCTTTGTATTTAGTCTAGAGGTTAACGACGCTGCTGGCCATTTTTGTCACGCTGCCACTGATGACATTGTTGTCGGCGCGGAATCGGCGAACGTGTTGACGATTTTGCGTCATGATCTGTTGAGTCGCTTGAAGTGAAGTGACGTGTGTCTTTTGGGCCGAGTATGGTTAATGACGTATTCATTAACGTAGAATCTCCGTGGAAAAAATATTCTTAAATTAACTTATTATAGTATTTATTAAATTAAAGTACTCCGAGAGTTAATTGCATCAAGGTGATAAAGCGATGATTTTGGGAAGGAGTAAAATTATAAAATAAAATAAATCTTGCCAGACCCAGGCTTAGTGAAAACATAATGCAGTTTAATAAAGTGCTGATATTACTTTTATTATGACTAATGAATGCTCATTGATGAATTTCGTTTTAGAAAGAATACGAACCACGGGATATTGTTCATAGATGTTCGAAGTGCTTTCAAGGAATTAATGTGTTCTCAATTGAATTTCACTTCTTTTGCGACAGACTTTCGAGCTTGCAAAAGCTCCAGAAGTAATCAATACCCAGAAAAATCATTTCACTCAGCCTGGAGAAATATTTTAATGATTGCTCACCATCTGGTACCGACACTATCTATGCAAAATTCCAATTGTAAAGTGAAGCAGATAATATTTTATCTAATTCCCTCTTCATAAGGGTGCTGAGCATAATTCTGTGCTTAAATCCGAGTCAATTAATCGAAGCAAGAACGGCGGAATGCTTGTATCTGCTTTCGTCTTACTCGGATAATTATCCCACGGATTTATCCCCGTTATAAATGAATCACTTCCATCAGAACCAATCGTGCTGAGCCTTACGTAAATCCTAGTTTAGATCCCGATTCGGGTAAATATTGACGCATAATTAATGGAGACACTCTGGATTAAACCACAGGGAAAGGGTTGGTTTAGGAACGACGAAATATTTCATTCACTTTCGGGTTTTAATGGGCGCTTTCGGAGGTGATAAAAAACATAAGCGGAGAAGGCGTTCGTATAAAGTCAAGCACCTTTTACGGAAAAGGTCGAAAAAAATGTTTTTTTTTTAGCTCCGAATGCCGCTGCCGTTTCTGTCGAGGTGTGGGACTTAGAAGTGGACTAAGGTGAGTCGTTTCCCGTGAGTCCTGGCCTTTTTAAGCATTCTATGGAACTCCAAACACGAAGAATTACGCAGGGCACGCGCCAAAAGAGGAGGGATTAATGCGTCAGCGATCATAAATCGAAGGCATAAATGAGGGAACGTCCCTCGCTTGCTTTGACCTGCCCTTCAACTCTTAACTCGACCCCTACCTAGTCTTCCCTCGTAATTGCGATATTCGCCCTCCGTCTTTTACATTTTTTAGCCTTTTAAACTACTCTCTTTACATGATTGGGTCAACGCAGAAGTAGTTGTAAGCAGAGTGGGAGGGTGAATTTTTGATGTTAATGCGAATGAACATTTTACGGTTCGTTCTCGGTGTCGTGTAAGCTTTTGCCTTCACCAATATTTGTGTATTTTCGAGGGCCTCGTGTGCATAAACTATAAGGATTAAAGAATATCTAAAGCAACGACTAGAAAAAATTAACATTGGAAAGCAGAAAATATTAGTTACCATCGACCAATTGTTCATGGGTTACCCATTTGTACTAATGATTTCGGTGGACAAATGTTATGCATACCGTAATTTTCTTTCTTTCATTTCAACTTTTTTTCTGACAAACAAAACAAAAGAATCTCCCAATAACGAGAGTAACGTATTTAATTTCGCATTCACGAAATAAAGACCCGACGGGAGTATCAAGAATACTCCCTGTATTTTTTATTTTAATTTTAGAGGTTATTTTAAAGAACACTTAGGTCAGCACTGAAATCAGAGCGGAAAACTTGAAACCCAAGTCGAATCGATGGATTGAATTCGATACTTTGAAGCCTGTTTTTACACGATGCTCATTTCAGTGCGTAGTGTCGCCGTTCAGGCATTCGTTGAAATACGCATTCTAAATAGTAACCTCCGAGATGTACAGGCCGTAACTCTACCCACTTTTAGTTAGTAGTCCAATGAAAAGCGCGGGAAATGCACTTTCTGTGATCTTCTCACGGTCAGGTCCCAAAAAGTTGGGAAACTATTTCTAACCATATGCCAAATTTTAAAGGGCCACTTGTCGTTTATTAACAATATAAATGCATTTTAGAAGGAATTAGCACTATTTTAGAGAGGAATTTTAAGCCATTACTAGTAAAACTACTGATAAGTTTGTAACTGTACGTCCATCACTTTCTTAATCAATAAACGTATTGATACCACTTTGGATGCATTAAAAAGACAATTTGTCCCAAAGAAATAAAAGAGATTATAAAGACACGTTGGCCTCAAATTGCCATGTGATGTACGAGTTTAAGAGGAGGTAGGAGTTCTTGATTGAAAACAGTACGAGTCAATTGCTACCTTATTGTCTATCTTACTAATATATAAATGTGAACATATTTTATTTTTATTTATTTAACATGAAATCCAAAATCAGCCAAGGAGACCTTTACATTGGATTTTTTTAACAAAAGGATTAAATAATACATTTACAAAAAATGGGACAGCAAATTTGTAAAATTAAACACTGAATGATGTCCACTGAATGAAAAGACAGCTTCATCCACTATGGTAATTTAGGGAGTGAGGAAGATAGGAAGGGGGATTTAGGGAGGAATTCTTTTGATAGCGGTTGTGAATGATGAAATAGATGACGTTATGTCGATAGAAGGGGTATTGAGGGAATTGTAGGTAAGAAGCAGCCGGTAGGTAAGGGATCTCTGATTGTGAGTGACAGATAAACGGTGGTGAGGAAGATGAAATAGAGACGAATTCCGGGGTTTACGTGAGGAGACACGGAGAGAGAACATTGGGAGAAGGTCGTTAGACTTGAAGCGGCCTAGGATATTTTTGTTTTGTAGATATAAAGTAACACAGTAAAATAGGTTATTGCCATTACTATTACTTAATAATTGCTGAAAAGGCCTCAGGGTCCCAGAGGCCACAAAACGGGATCTTATATTTTACTCCCACATGAAAAGCATTGAAATCAGTGCAGGCGATTCATTTTCCTTTTTTAAAATTACTTGCTATAAAGATATAGATAGCGTTGACATTTCCACCTTCGGATGGCTGAAAGAATGAAGTATATGACTCTTGCAATCGATATTATACACTTCGTTTTTGCTTAATAATACGTTTTCAATTATCAATTGTTCTCCGATTTCAACAGTAACGTATTTCCTTGGCAATCTGAGCAATGGCTGTGAATGGCAAATTCAGCCCGGGCCTTTTAATGCATAATGCATTAAATTAATTGTTCAATATTAGAAAATTTCAGTTGGAATAACTTGTACCTAAACATCTCCAGGTACGCCTAAATGCTTTTACATAGTATCTGCATTTAGAGCGTCACATCGATACTTCTAATTAGGGCCCATCAATATGCGTAATATACCGCGTACTTTGTAGAATTCTGAACCCTGTTGGGGACCTATGGCCCATAGATACCTATTTAACCTTGAGATAGTCCTATAGCTCAGAGGAAAGGTTGGAGTTCCAATGGGTTCTAGGTCCCAATGTTACTGCTTTTTATTCAGCCTCGGAATGAATGAAGTAATGAGCAGTTTATTTTGAAATTTTGCGCGTGATAGTGACATGATAGTTTAATAAAAATGCAATCCATTTGACAAAAGCCATAGAGCCTCAAGGACCGAAAATTGGGCACTCCAAGGTTATTGAAAAAAATACAATTCATTTGATTACTTTGAGCCCAGATTTCTCATCCATTAAAAAATTCCCACTCCCATTAGAAAAGCATTGGAATTAGTGCAGATATTAAGATTTACGGGACAATAGCAGGCTTATGGATGGCTTGGTTGTCTTAATGGCTGGAGATATCAGACAAACGGTAATGATTATAGCTAACGGAACTCCATTGCATTAAATTAATGCTTGCCTTAAAGAATCATATTTTTAGGAAAGTAAAATAAAATTGAAAATTACTACTGAAATGGTAGAAGAGCGTGTTAACGACGTAAATGCGGGAGATCAGCAATGGGTCCCTATAATGGTATGCTAAATTTCACCATCTTCTGGTTCTTAAATGCATTTATTGGTGCATTTAATTCGCAAATTCCCGTGCGAAGCTGAGTCTCTCTGCTAGTACGTTATATACCGGTTTAAGCAACACAACAAACGGCCTCATATGTGATACGCAAGGTGCTATTTATTTATGAGGTATATGATTCAGATAAGTCGCCAATGAAATCTTTTTACCTGGAATAGGCGTCCTTGTATTTTGTGTCTTTAGACTGTTATAACAGCGCACTCCAGTGATTTGACAATTTCTGCGGTCATCAGTGACGATTTATTACCTTGTTTAAAGAAAACATACGGTACTCAAGGGTGTAATCTTTAAAGTTATTTTAAATGATTTCGTGAACATTTTGGTGAACAAAAAAACGGATGGTTCTAGTTCCATCACAGTTTTTTTAGACCTAAATCTCCTCTAGAATTATTCTTCTGAATAATGCTCGAAGGAATTAATAGCATCTCTGATATATCTCTTTGGAAGATGAAATGTTCCATTGCAAGCAAAATCCATCACTCCCGAGTATTTAAAGAGGTAAACGAAACGCAAGTTGGTTCCCAAGTAACTAAAGAAAGAAAATCTCCATTACAACTTATTTACAGTTGGAATGCTTGCCCCGATTGATGTGAAACTCATTTACATATCTTGATTTACAACTGTTCTTTAGTACAACTCCTATACAACTGCACTCCAGGTCTTTTTCAACTGATTTTCAATGGGCTGCATTCTAACTGATTTACAGAATCTACTAACTGATTTACAGAAGTACAACTGATTTTTTAAAACATATTCACCGATATTTGTTCTATATATAACGAAGCTCCATTATTAATTGCAAACGAATTTTAAAAAGCATCTACCCGGTATGTTTACCCCGTGGTTCATCCTTCATCCGAAATTTTGTCAAAAATGGAAAGCTAGTAAACGAATCGGAGAGACTTTAGTTCTGCCAGTAAACACTTCAGTGAGAACTTTGCACAGTTTATTTCCGTTATACACTATATTATTTCTATGTGTTTATTGGTACATTCAGCAATTTTCTCCTTTCATAATTTCCGCAAGTTAGTTATGTCTTGATTGAAACGTGAAGAAGCGTGAGTGAATTGGAAAAAAATCTTGTTTATTCTCAGTTATATTGCATTTATATTCATACCTACTATGCGGCAATATAGGTAATTATCAAGTAATTAATGCCAAATATCTGTTATCGTGATGTAATTATATCTCCCAGATGAGGGATTCCGAATAATTTGCCTCAGACACAAGTTGTACTGTTCAAGAAGTCATTAATTAGTCTCTATTTTGCTGAAATAAAAAAAACGTTGTGGTAAAACTCTGCGACATTATTCTAAAAAAATATTTCAAACCATGAGCGTAAAAATGAAGTTTTTAAAAGAATAAATTGGGACCTGATGGGATCGAACTATAATTTAATTTAATTGACCTATAATTTAATTTACATATCTCTCAGGAGCGGGTGCTTACCTTACCCACTCACCCACGACTCGATTAAAACAATGACAAAATGCGTTTTAAACATTGCCTTCAAATTTGCCTGTGAAGCATTGCTTCGGATAAATTATTTTTGCAGGCTTTATATCGTTCCTGAGAGTCTTATTTACACGCGAAAACTATCACTATTTAAATATCTCCGTTCAGGATTCATGATTGGGGAGAGAAATAGTACAGATATCGTCAATTGTGATAAATACGAAAGTGTCCTCTTCGCAATTGGAAAGTATTGAGGGAAATAATTCCATTAATTCTTATTAAGCGAGCAATTGACGTTTGATAAGTATCAAGGACGGTATTAATGATTTATTTAAATGCACAAATCATTAACGTACGCTAAAATAAACCCTGTTGAAAGTAATTTAGATAGTGGGAAGCGAGAGCCCTTTCATCGATAGAATTATTTTCTCGTCAATTTTTTCCATAATATGACTCGAACAGCCTACAAATTCCTTACTCAATTTAAAGCATAATAGCACTAATGTCTCCAGAATTGTTTTTTAAACATCAAAAAACTAATTAATCATAAAACAACAGAATAAGATACGAGGTGCTTCGGAGACTGCATGAAGAATGCGTCATCGAAATTTTAATTAATTACGCTCCAGACCGTAGTTCATGGATCGTTGATTATTCACCCAAATAATCAATGATTATTTGACTATGAATACATACAAAATAATCAATGATTTTTTGACTACTATGAATACCTAAAAATCAACGATTGATGAATCTATGATTCATGAAACAGAGATTGGCCAAATGGAGATTTTCGAACGACTATGAATTGAAAACTGTAATTAATTAGAGATATAATCAATGATTGAATATAATCTGTGATTATTGTGACTATGAGTACCAGCCTTAAAGTCTCAATCTAGCCCCAATAAATATGTTTATCTATCTATTTATAATTGAGATTTTCGGCGTCAGCCGTCACCTTTTCTCAAACTTCTTGACCGCTCTCTTTACATCATTGGGTCAAAGCCGACTGAGTCTTGAGCTGAGTTCAAGTAGTGACGGACATTGCATTCATCGTCCCCATAATCCTCACATATTCCGTTTCAATCTTCCGGAGGAGTATTGTAAATATTTATTTCATCCCTTACATCTTTTTAATTCAATTATTATAGCCCGTAAAGGATTTCAGTTGTAGTCAGTAGTTTGCGACTAAATTAGAGAAATAAATTAGTTAATGAGCTAACGAAATAAATGTTTCCCTTTAGGAACTAATGACTAACCTGAAGGCATACTATCCACAGTAAGCCATGCCAAAAGTTATTTCGACTACTGCACTCCAAGTGAATCTTAACGCAGTTCAGCAGAGAGAACACTCGACTTCTGGTAAATGTAGCACGTCTGGACTTGCACAACAAACTAGACGATCCTCACCAGTCACCCGTGGTGGAAACAGCAGACATGAAACTTGTTAATTGAATACGGAAACATAAATCTGAGAATACAAAGTCTTGTAAATAGCCGTATCGTTTTGAATGATCTGAAAATTATCGGTTATATTGTACGTCAAAGATATTCGAAAATCGCAGTAAAGAGTAGTTATTGATTGTGCCCAAATTAAAATGTTTTCAATTGGACCCTAAGAAATATATCTTCGAGAATGAATCACATGCTTCCCTGTACGACGAAAATGACAGCAATGTAGACAAATTCTTCAAATTAGAGAGACTTGGATATTTTTATCCCGTGGGTCGAAAACGACCCACTGAACATGTATGGGTTAACACACTTGGGGGTCTGTAGGCAGTACAAGCAACGGGGCCCACGTTAATAAACAAGTTGCAAGAGAGGAGAGGGGATAACAATTCTCAGGGCCCCTCCGAGGCCCCCAAAGCCTCGATGCCTTTAGACAACTGTACGTATAGGTATTGTAGGGCTTTGCTATATTGGTAATCCGGCACTGAGTACGTGTATGAATTTTTGCCTGTGAGAAATGTGTGGGTTATTGAGGAAGGTGATGGACATAGGTTCCATCAAAGTTAGGTGGATAAGACGACAAGGAAAGAATTAGTTGGAGAATGGAGGAAAGGTGATATATTACACTCTATTACGTGCGGCGAGTTTATAAGGTCACCTTTTCCACAAGTCGGATGAAGACGCATAGGTAAGGTAGGGATTCATAATTGTAAAACACTGCTCATCCTCTCATAGCTGTAGTAGTATTTATACTTCAGAATGATTGGTGAAGGTTTTCCGGGTTTGATACCTCCTTGATCCATGCCTCTTGAAATAATACCGCCAGCACTCCATCTATCTTCTTTCTGTCTGAATTATCAACTGAATGAGTGTGTAAATGTTTGTGCGTAAATGATGTATGGGTGTATTTAGGAAGATGGCGGATATTATGTTCCATTTAAGATAGTCGCATAGGAGGGGAAGGGAAAAAATATTTGGAGAATTGGGGAAAAGTGGAGAGAAATCTAACATCGGGGCTCCAGACCTGGGGCGCGATCACGGAACTCCATAAGGCGAGCACTTGCGCTATTGTTATTTTTCAATTTTCAAACAAGAGCGAAATCGTAATCACCATTTTCCAAATTCTGTCAGGTGCTTTAAACCACTTAGGTTAATGGATTGAAAGCGTTCTTATGGCCATTAAATGTGAGCATTGCCCTTAAAGAGCGCTTTTTGTTTTGGATTACGATAGCGACAACGAAAAAGAAGAAACTGTGATCCCACCCCTGAAGAAGCTAGCTTGAATGCTGGTGAAACTGCCGTAAAATTAGATGGATCAATGCGTTTGGAAACTCGGGAAATCTTTACTATCTGGGCGTTTCCGCGGAAGTTTTCACGACAACATGGTTGGTTAATTATTTTGGGGAGGCGAGCGAAAACTTATGTCACTTACGCTATTAAGGACCCGTAAGTAGGTTTGTAATGGAAGGGTTATAATAACCATAGGTCGGATTTATATTAGGGCGAGACTGAGACGATAAATTCATCTCTGCCATATAATCTCTTGTTAATGGATACATGAATTATAAAAGAAGAATTGGTGAACAAAACACTAACGATGTACGTACATAGGAACAGTTTTGATTTTATAATATAAAATATACAAGAAACATTTTAAATACGACAAATTATGAGAAGAAAGTATTAAAAAAATATGTAAATATGTGAAAAAACAGCCACTCAATAAAGGGGTGCTTGAAAAACCTGTGGAGAGAGTGGATTATGTTTTTATAAATCAAGAACAGGTCAACAGGCACAGAAAAATGAAATGTAGGTACATTCAGGAAAAAAGCCATGAAAATACACATCAATAATATAGTATCAAATAGCATGAAAAATGATTATAGGGGAATGGAGGAAGGTTGGAGGGAAATCGGCGTGGGCGTTGGCTTGAACTTAACGAAAGGTGCCCAGGGTATCACTGTTTAACGTCCCATCCGACGGACGGAGTACTGCACTTGTGAAGTGCTCTCCAGAAAGCACTTAGGTAGGTGTTGGTATTCCATTGAAAAATTCCTGTCACCGCTGGGAATCGAATCCGAAACCTTGCGATGGGATACCGGGAAGGACGGTACTCCAGCCACCAAACCAAACACAATTCCACTAATACTTAATTTTTACACGCTTAGGCCGATGAGGCCATATCGTACTTACTATCCGCCGCTAACAGACAGGAGTGAGACCACTCGGTACGAGTTGGACGAGCAACCATCAACTCTCAAGCCGATCCCAACGATGCTTGACTTCGGTGGTGGAGCGAGAACTGATGTTTCCCGTCTTAAATTTTTATTAATTTATTTATTATGGTTATCTACCAGTTAAGGTAGGTTTAAATGAAAGAAGATATAGATTTTAGCAGGCGAACTTCTCTATCTGCCTTCACTATTTCTTTCTTCATCTTAGCATGCGTCCTATCCCTTCTTCATCCCGTCCATAAAACCTTTTCTTTTTCTTCCCCTTTCCCGATTACCCAACATTCTCCCCCTCCATCACGGCCTTCAGCCACCCTTCGTCTCTCATTACCTCTCCCAATCACTTACTTAGCCTCCTCCAGAGCTGTCCTCTCCTAACCAGGTAGGTTCAAATGGAAGAGAGAAACAATTCTCTAGATTGTTTCAGGCAGACACCTCTGTTTACGTATACAATTTCTTTCTTCATCTCAGCATTCGCCCTACCTCTCTTCATCCCGTCCATGAAACATTCTCATATTTCCCCTTCCCTGATTACCCAGCATCCTCCCCTCTATCGCGGCCTTCGGCATCCCTCATCTCTCATTGCAACCTTTCACTCTTCCAATCACCTACTCTGCCTTCTCATAATCTCCTCCAGAACTGTTCTCTCCTCACCTTCCTCATTTTTCCTCTTCTTCCTCCACCACACTTTCTCCAGGGAGATGTATAAATAAACTAGCCGGCAATCCTGAAAAATGACGGTCCATATTCCCAGGTAATCAAATCTTTTTTTATAGATTTTCTTTATTTTTTGTCGCATATTTCACTGCTAATAGTCTGATATCTTGAGGCATTTACTAATGTTTAAATAATGCATTAGAACATTTTTGATAAAGTGTAGCTTTATTGACGGTAGCTACGTGGTTGCCAAGCAAATTTAACATAGGGGTTATGAGTTTGAGTTAAAGTGTTTTTATTTTTTAAATTTACGATTCATCTGGATCGAAAATGGTAGTTGGGGATTTTTTTCCAGTTATATGTGATGCTATACGAAAAAAATGACGCCGAAACCAACTAAATTGGTGGAGCCGTTTGCTCCATCATTAACACCCCCCGATATTGGCTTTAATTAGTATAGATATGAGGTTTTAGTAAGTTCTCGTCAATCCTACGAGCCAGCTTTTCTTTAGACCTCTTCCTGCTATTTCTTTTCGCGTTTTCTAAACTTTTGACATCCGTCTTGTAACTTATTTTCGGCTCTGCCATACCTTCCGTCGTATTGCGAACGCTGAGTGAGTGATAAATATAAAATGAGGGTGAGAATGGTGTGAGAGTGCTTGGTTGGGGAGTAAATTCGGTTGAATACTCACGGAATGATATGTAGGGTCGTAGGAGCCACAAAACCACCACCATCGACTCGAGTTGCTCTCCGCCCCGTCTAACTTGTGTGTTTACGAGCAGTGCGAGCGTTAAGCGGCGTTACGTGACGCTGCATTAAAAAAAAAGAACTGCGAAAATGCTAGCTGGGAAGACCCCATCGAAGTGTGCTTATGGGGAGAAAGAGAGAGGGATAGAGAGAGAGAGCTAGAGGGAGATTATAAAAAACCGGGGAAAACCAAATGGAAAGAAGGATGGATCCATGGTGAATAGAAAATGGAGAACCACAGCACTCCCACGTGAGGCCTCGTTTTGAAAAAAAACAAAACAAGTGATCAAAGAATCCTGACATCTTTAAAATGTGAAGAATTAACTTCTCTGCTGGTTAATAAAAGATGAAAACTTAGTAAAATCTGTCTTTTTAATAAGTGGACTGGTTTCATCCAAGAATGGACATAATCATGCACTTTATAATGAACAGGAGGGCTATGAAATCGTCAAGACTCGACAATGACGACGTGTTGACGTCATTTAACCCTGAGAATCCCAATTATTGAATTACTAGCTGATAACCTGACAAAAATGACAGGTAAAATACCCAGATTTGTAAATTTTATCACAAAAAATCATTTATATATATATGTTTTTTGTAGGTTATTTTGCTGTTAATAGCCTACTATCCGGAGTCCGTTACTAATGTTTAAAAAATATAAACATCTGCGCTAAAGTGCAACTTTGTTGACGATAGCTACGTGCTTGCTATGTGCATTTAACATGGGGCATTTTAGTTTGACTTTAGGCGAGTTTATTTTTTCAATTATTAATTCATCTGGTTCTAAAATGGAAATTCGGGGATTTGTTCAAGATATATGTGATGCTATACGAAAAAATGGCACCAAAACCAACCACATTGGTTAATCCGTTTTCTCCATCATTTGAATCCCCCCCCCTCAGACAAGTCTTTTATTTGCATAAATATAGTTCAGAACTGCTGAGGCTGTCGCGTTACTATCTAGATATAATGGGATTAAATAAATCCGAGCTCTTCCTGAATCGGGAAGCAGTATTCTCTTAACTATGAATAGTCAAGGAGAGGGGGAGAGGGTATGGGTTGGAGGAGGGGTGCAGAAAGAGAGCAGCTTTCTTCTATAACGATGACATTTCACAAAGCTGACCCCGACTATCAATTTCGTCTCTGCTACCATTTTCATTTATTTATCCGAAGTCTGAATGACCTTCAGAGGCTCTAGTTCATTCCGAAGTCTAACAACCATCTTTCTAGCTGTATTAAAATTGATTAAGCTGAATTATGTTAGATATCGCAGTAATAAGGACAGAAAACCGGGATTGAAGTATTTGGACAATACTCTGCGTGGGCTAAACTACGCTCAGTGCTACCTTTGGCCCGAAGCTCAAATTGTCCAAAGTCTTTACCTTAAGATTCCTTTGGACAAAATATCATAATTTTCTCTTTTATTAATGCTTGAAAGTTCTATTTTGCATTCAAACTTGTACATACTCCAAATGTGCACATAAAGTCAGTTAGAGGGGTACAAGCATTTTTAGATAGTTAAAATAATTGAAGTAATGGCTTCCTTGATGAGTAGGCGTAATAGGACTTCCACAAAAAATATAAGTACCTACCTACTTATTCCTTTACTCCATTTTATTTTAATGTACGACATCGTTTATCCAACATTCGTACCGTTTGAAATGCCCTTTCTCTCGTCTATTTTGGTATTCAATGCTGAGAAAAACCTCTTTATACCTGATATACCTGATACTTGTTCCTCATCTGACTCCATTTTCTTCCTCTTCTGTCCAGTATTTATTCCTTCTACTTTTTTTTTAAATTCATTTACCATAAGTTTCAATCTATGGTCATATTTTTTTGTCTAGTACTAATTTTAAGTTTTGTTCCTCGCTAAATTATGCGGAAGTCTTCACAATTCTTTAAGTTTAATATTTTTACAATGATTTGACCATAAAACCAATCTCTTCTCCAAAAATCTCTTCGTCATTGATTATTTCCTTGGAGTAATTCTTCTCGTGAATAAACTCCGAAACGACTTGGTGCATTTTGAAGCCAGCTGGAAAACTTCTTTTTTCTTGGCGTAACTTTTGAAATTTGATATACATATTGAAATGAAAGCAATAAATGTGTAGTTTCACATAAGATAAATTGCACACATGGCCTAGATTTCTATGTAGGAGGATATCATCAGGTATGGGAACTAGAGTGACTCAAACTCCTGCAACTCCCCGCCCTTAAAAAGTACAACCACTTTTTCTTGTCTCCCGCATCTTGAAGGCTGTGTGTACCTACTCATAGGGAATGATGGCTAAAAAATATTTTTAGATTTTTTAAGGCTGCCCTGAGCCGTCTTACTTCTCGGGATTCTCATAGTTTTCTTTTGATGTTAATGCAATATTTATGAGAAATTTTATTGCGTTGAAACCAAGCAACATATATTGATCGCGTTTAATAGAGCTATAATTTTTAAATTAGTTATTAAAAGGAAGGCAATTTTAATTTTAAAGATTGCACAACATTTAGTACATAACATTTTTAAGCCTTGGCCGAAGTTTATGAAAGATACCAGTATAAATGTCCCCGCAGTCAGCTGGTCAGATATATTTTTTGGATTAATTAGTGCAAGACAGAAACTCTGTACGTTCAAAAGTTATCGAAAACTTGCAACTCAGATAGGAAGAATATTATGAGTAGGGGGGTAGTATGGTTACAAAAAACTTTTGAAGCCCAATTTGCAAGAAAACCAATGTATTCTAAAGAGCGCTCGCAGAGCCAATATGAAGGTATTGCCAGTTTCAGGGTGAAACACATGAAAGATTTCCTTGAGTCAGTTCCAATATGACATGTTTCATTACATAGTGGTGACGTTAGACCCATTTTACTTTAATCTTAGTTTCAACATCATTACATTTGTCTGTACTTCATTGAAAGATTCGTGATTATATTTGTCTGTGTGTCCTTCATTTTGATTAGGAACTACTGAACCTAACCCATTCTCATTTGTCCGTAGTCTGCTTAATGCCTTATTCATAGTTCCTATTCTTCCACAAACTTTTCCATTTCCATTTGTGGCTGTATTCTGTTAAACTTATCTAGACTATATGATGGTGTTCATCCTACTGAGTTGTGGCGATGATTAACGCAAAATTGACAATAGAAAGAAATTGCCTTGCCTGACTGGGAATGGAACATCAGAGTCATTCCCACATTAGAGTGTGCTATAAAAATATGTTTTTAGTGTTCAAGTGCTTTTTACTTCCCAGCCTATTCTGTTGGTTTTCAGTTGACTCTTCTTCTCATAAAATGCCTTCATTGCTTGTCCTACTCTGTTTTATACATCTTTTTTTCTTCTTTCGTCACCGGTAATCCTTCGTCCTGGATAGCAACATTCTTCTACCCACTTCATTTTTGCCATCCATTTCTCATGGGTTTGTATTGTTCATTAGTTTCCACCAACCATTATTTTAGTTACATAGCAAAAAATACATCCAATCTCTGCAAGTATATATAATGTAGTTTTTACCAGCCTCTGCGGCGGTGGGTTAAAATATTTGCCAGCTAACCTGAAGTCGCTGTTTTGTATCCTTGCTGAGTGAGTTTATAACCACATCAGACAACATCTTATGCTCGTCTTAATAAATAATATTGATGGTTATAATTTTAAATTATCGAACAAACCCTTACCAACACTTACTCATAGGCGAAATTTATGGCAGAAATATCAAGACCTTTTCAGGTTAAGACGAGATCGTCAAGGGAAATGTCCCTTACCTCCTTAATACTGCGTCTTCTTAAAGAATATCCGGGAATATTGTAAGTGGTTACCAAACAATTCCATCAGATTTGGCAGAGGATCTAATGCAAATAAAATTGACTTCCTTACTTTCGCAGATGACATCGTCCTAATGGCAGATGACCTCAACACCGCCAGAACTCTGTTTGAGGTTTTAAAGGAAGTGGCATTATAGTGGTCCTTTATTAAATCTTATAAAAAAAAACAAATAGCATTATGTCTGACCGTTATCCTAGCAAATGTCTTCATACTAACGCCATAATATGCCATGAGACCTTTTATGCTGCAAAATGCTAGGCTCTCATCCACAATGGAGAGAATAAGAAAATCCTTATAAATGAAAGGAAATTTTTTGTAAAATTCTAGGCTCTCTTTAAAATTCTAACTGGTTGAGACACAAATATCAAACTCCACACTAAATTTGAAAAAAAAAAACTGTAACTTTCTGTGTGTCCACATATTATTAGCCACATTTATAGAATGCCTTACACCTGTGTATCTCACAATATCATGTCTTGGAACTGTACTTCTCCGTGGAAAAATGCTGTGAAAAAGTACCTGGCCGGAGCCTCTCAGGCGATGATTCAGGAAAGAAGCAAGTCCGAGACCTGGGTACGCGAGATAAAGGATCTCCTAGGAAAGAAGAGAAAAATAACTGGTGTTAGATGGACTAAAAGAGCGGAAAGCCGCTTTCTCGGCCAAAATGAAGAAATAATGGATACCAAGAGAGACTTCAAAGTGTTAAACGTTTTCCTAAGCTAGAAATCCTACGCACTAAAAATGTGCCCACAGATTCGCAAATATATGACGTACTTGGATGATAATCGAATCCTTCATTGATCTTGCGAACTAAAAAAAAGTAGAACGGTACATACAGCATGCATGCTTCATGCTGTTTGGCTTCAACTGTTTGACGTGCATGAAAAGCGGGAGAAATTCGCGCGGTAAACTTGTCACCAATCCTCGTCACCTTGGTGCAGACGTCGTGTTGCGTCGTGACATTATCGTCACTGTGACGTTTTAGTGCTGCTTCTAAACATCTTTCCACGAGTCTACGAGCCGTGCACGAGTGGACCTCCGATGCTATTTTGGTCGCATTCGCGCACACTCTCGCACATCCACACACTCTCAACGTTAGTGCCATCGTCTTCTCTTTGCTCGTGGCATACTCACCTCACAAGTCTCTTGACGCTTCTGTAAGGCGGAGACGAGGAACGATCCCCTTTCTCTTGAGTCTCGTCCTCCTTCGGCCCTTAAATGCAGTCCTCCTCCCCCAACCAACGGCCTCGATGGATTCTCTCAGGAGTTCTAGTAGGCACTCCTTCTCCCAATGCATTCCTCCTCCTCTCTTTGTCTTTTCTTCCCTCTGAAACCCCATTCACCCTATTCAATACCCTTCCCCTCCCCATGTCCACCGCCCACCACTCTCCAACCGCGAGCACAAAAGCGCCCTGTTGACTCCGCAGAGCGTAGGGAATAAAGATCGTAAGGTTCGTCACCGTCGACGTCTCGATGTTCGAAATCGAGCTCTGCATATAACGATCGTTCCTGCTGAAGCACTCAATATCGATGAATATTGGATATCGGAGGGATGTTGCTACCAGGAGTTCAAGGGTAATCTGAAAGTCTGAAGGGTGACGAATTTGGATTTTTAAAGTTTTCCCCCCAAGGCTAACTCTCTTTTTAGGCCAGATAGTCTGCTTTGATGCCGGAAATTTTAGTAGAATGGATCAGCATGTGATGCTTCCTTTAATAATATTCAATAAGGAACGCACACCAATGATGATTTTTGGAAAAAGAGCGTCAATCCCACGTTTCTTCAAAAGTATCTTTAAACTCTGCGCCGGTATCCACATTTGTTTCCTTGTGTTTAATTTTCAATTACTCAAATATTTATTATAAGCTATCAAATATTTAAATGGATGTTTAAAGTTCAGCTTGTGTAAATGCTGCCGGTTGCAATAAAAAATTGTACTTTCTCATGCTCTAAGTTCAAAATTGACAAAAGTTTCCAGGTTTGACTCTTATCACCTCTGAACAGTCTTTTTATCTTGAAAATGAGATTGACCTGTTGAAGTATTGATCAGTTTCATGAATATTAGTTAATGAAAAGTATAAAATTGTCGATTAATCACCCTGTCATATTACTTCATTTATTGTGCTTCCTGTATTTCCTCAAATTAGGCTGCCGTATGACCTATCTTTAAGTGAATGGTAGTTCTCTCCGATATTTTGACGATTACGTTACACCATTATTTCACTTGCCTAGCACATACATTTTAGCGCCATTGATTCAAGTTAGTTTCCTTCATGTCAAGCACATGTTACGTTTCAAAGTAGAGCTAATCACCGTATCCGTGGTCGAAAGCAAGCATAATTGTGGACAAGATTGGAAGATGAAAGTCTTGGTTTTCATTGTATTTCTCCATTTTATATCCTTTTGAGAGACAAAGGCGGTCATATGTAGACTTGTAACTTTAAACTCTAGCTATGATTAATTATTAGTACCTTTATTTTGGTATCATGGAATCGAATTTCTTTAAGTTCGTTCGCTCTTTTGACGTATCTGCAATCCGATTAGCCCCCACTCTCCTTGAAATTCTGTTTCTTTGGAGTACGTTCTCGCGTACATACAAACCTTGAGTCTACGATAGGAAATAACTAAGTGACCTCTAAATTATCCGACAAGGTACCAACCCAAATATTTCATTCATATCAGGAGGGATATTGAGACGGTACATTATTGAATTTGCTGAAATGATTGGTCGAAAGATTGTCTTACGCTGTTTCAGCTAAACAATGCCTTCCTTGATAATAGGTTCGTAACCGACCCATCGTGAATGCAAATTGTTGCGAAGAAAAAGTGGAACAGATTAATAAAGAAATCTTTTCACCTTGATTGATTACTGCTGGAAACCGGAATATATGTAGGTATATTTTATATTTGTCTTGACTCAAAACATCGATTGGAGCCCTATATCGATAATTATGAAACCAAGTGAGTCCGAATTAACAGTGAATTAGGGTTTATAGTGAAAGTTCGGCATGAAATTGATCGTCCAGCTTTGTTCGACCCTTTGTTGTCCTTCAATGCGGCCATATCTCGTCGCGTCTTACCTCTCCGTGGCATCCGAATTTCTCATCCCATCAGGGGGCTTTTATCGGAGAGTCAGCAGCGAGCTTCTTCCCATTCGTCTCCTTTCACATTCTATCATTCTTTCATTCCCTATTCTCCTTTTTCCATTTCGAGTGCCGTTGAGAAGAAGGGGAGGGCAGAGGGAACAAAGACTTCTCGAAGACGTTATGGAGCGACTTAAGGTGTCTCCACCTCTCACTTTCTGATTCCTTTTTTCCACCCACCTTCTTCAAATCCAGCTTCCTCGGTGCGAGGTCATGTGTGAACCTTCCTTCCTTCTTATTTCTATCGGGGAAGCAGACATAAAAGCTCCACGGGCTTCGGACCACCCATGCGTCTGGAAAGGTAAGGTTTTTCCAAAAGGGTGTCAAAAGGTGATCCCAGCTTTATTCCGCCAACCTCCTCGCTGGGAACCTTATATAGAGTTTCATTTCCCTCTCCCATTTTTTTCGTATTTTTTCTTACTTCTTGGCACGTTCCGTGAGAAGTGAAAACTATTCCAGGGTTATCCCGCGGTCAATTTTCGTGTGTGATGCTTCCCGGAGTCAGCGATCCAATGAAAATGCTGAGTTATTAGGCCAGGAATCGAGGAAGACAATTGGATTGGCGGTGGGATCGCTCATTGTTATTACATGGTTTTATTATACTTGACATCTCTCTTTGTTTGGGTCAAATCTTGTAATTAATTTTTCACCCACTTCCACCATGTCTATCTTCATGAAACCTTTCCCTCATGTGTATTTTCGATGACAATACAGTATGTTCTCGATTTAAACAATTTAACACGAATTTTAAGCATTAATTTAACGCAAAACTCGAAATCATCGAAATTCACTGTAAAGTTTTCAATAATTTATCCATAGAATAGCGACAATAATTGAATGAAAAATTGATGTACAATTCCTAAAAACAATCAAATATAAAATAAAATTAAATTTTTTTAAAAACATGGTTTTATAAAAAAATATGTACTAAAAAGTAGAAAATAACTTTTGAGTGGTCACAACTGGCCTACAACAGGCTGATCGTGATTTTTTGTGACTACTAATAAAGCCACGGGGAGCAACCAACATTTGTGATGCAAAAGACGGTTTATTTATTTATTTATAAAAAATTCCACGCACAGGATGCTTGCCAATTTGCAGTGGCACAATATAACAACACCAAACCAAAAAAAGATATACGAATGCATTCAAACAAAAACAATTAAACACATAAAAAGAAAGAAGCAATTAATAATTGCCAGTGAGATACGAAAGAGCACGGCTGTTAATGGTGTAGGAAGAAAGTGAAAACGGGTCAATATTGTCTAGAAGTGAGTTTATCAGGGAAGAGAGGCGGAAGAGGAGGGAGCGCTTGGTCAAGGATAATCTGGGAATGGGTACGTGGAGTAACGAATGTGTGCGAGTAGGACTACATATAAATTTAATGTTGATACTGTCAATCAGTTCTGGACAGTCAATGGCAGAGTTGAGGATGCTGTGGATGAGTTTCAGGTCAGATTTGAGAATTTTGTTTTAGGGAGATTGAGAATAGATAGTGTAGGCATAATAGTTTCAGTTGGCATATTTCGAAAATGAGATACTCTGTATTTAACTATCTTGCAGAAGAAAGAAGTAACTGACTGAAGGGTCTTAATGTTAAAAGGGGCTGATATGGACCAGATGGGGGAGCAATACGTGATTATTGGGAAGACAATAGTCGAAAAATATGACCGTAAGGCTGGTAGATCTGCAATTCGTGTGAAGTGGTAGAGGAGGCCAAGCAGAGACATTGCTTTTTTTTTTTACTGCAAGGATATGGTCGGAGTAGTTGAGTTTGTGGTCCAGCATAACGCCGAGGTCTTTAATGGAGGAGACGCGATTGAGATTTAGTGAGTTCATATTGCAAATGAAATCCATGGGGGATTTTTTTAGGGAAATAGATATAACATTGCATTTTCTTGGGTTTAACTTGAGTTTCCAGGTATTTCACTACCCTGAGACCGTGTTTAAGGCATCCTGAAGATCACAACAGTCCGTGAAATTGTGGATTTGCTTAAATATTTTGCAGTCATCTGCGTAAAGAAGGGTATGAGCTTGTGAGGAGGGAACTAGGGAGGCCAGGTCATTTATGAAAATATTAAAAAAATATGGTCCGAGAACACTTCCCTGGGGAACCCCAGACGTTACAGGTGACCAGTGGGATGAGGAGCCGTTAAGTATTACCCGTGGGATCTGTTGCTTAGGAAGAAGTCAATTAAGTTTAGGAAATTACCATGCAGGTTAAATCGATGAGAAAGTTTGTGAAGGAGAAGAGAGTGGTCTAGAGAGTCGAAGGCCTTTGAGAAATCTAAGAAAATAGCATCAAATTGGGTTTTCTTGGAAATTGTATGCATTTCTTGGAAATGCATGGTGCTGAAAAACTGCTACGTTGGTCAGGCAGGAGCGGCCAGGGAGGACCCCATGTTGATTCTTGGACAGAAAAGGGGAATTGAAATAGTAGAGTCTGTTAAGGATAATCCTTTCACAAACTGAAAATAGTATTGGTATTAAAGATATTGGGCGATAGTGAGAAACCTCATATTTAGGGCCATTTTTATGAATGGGAATGATGTTTGCGAGTTTCCATTGGGAAGGAAAAGTGCCGAGGGGAAAGCAATTGTTACAGAGGAGGCACAAGGGGAGGGAGAGGGAGGATGCGCAGTGTTTGATGAGTATGGGACTGAGGCCATCGGGACCAGGAGCATGATGAGAGGGATTTTGCAGAGATACTCAAATACCTCACGATCTCTTAAAAATCGATAAGGAGTGGTCACGAATTGGAGTGAGGAAGTGATCACGATTAATGGGGAGATTAGATTAAGGGGCTTGGCAATCTGTAAAGAATTTATTAAATAAGTTTAGTCTATCTTGACCCACCGCATTGACATTTTCATTTGACATCTCAAGGGGAATGCGCAGCCGATTACGGCGACTATTTACAAAGGACCAGAATTTTTTGGGTTGGAGGAAATGGAAGAAGAAAGGCCCAGCACGTATTCTTTGTGATCACGGCGGATTTGCTTTTTAGAGCAGCGGCGGATATCGTTGAAAGATTTCCGAGTGTTCTCATTCGGAAAAGCTTTGTACAGATACCAAGCACGATTTTTGTTTCCAAGAGCGTGAATGGTATCTGGTTTGAACCAAGGAGGGACCTTTTTGGACTTGGTTTTGACCATGGGCACAACATCTTTTCCCGCACTCTCAAGGATAGTGTAAATAAAGTCCACACCTTCTTCCGGAGACATGCAAGTGAGCAAATTCCAGGGGATGAGGTCGAGGCTGCGGTTAATGTCGTCCCAACATGCCTTCAACCAAGCAGGGAAAGGCTTAGAGGGGGGAGTAGGAACCCTGCAGTGTTTCTGGGAACGGGGGAGGAGGACAACTGCATCGAGGGAATTGTGGTCCGAGTCAAAGATATTTCGCCCGGGGGTGACTGCCTCTGGGGCAACGGTGGAAGGAATGAAGTCCAGTGTTGCCGCGTTTCGGATACCAAAGCCAAGAGCATTTATGAAATTTTGAATGAAATAGTCATCGAGGGCGTCACGAGGACAACCAGTAGTTGGTGAGTCCCAACGAATTGATAGGTTAAATATAAATCAATAGTAATCAACAGAAACCAGAAAAACCTAAGTCCTAATCACAATTTATGATACTAAACACTTTTAAACAATTCACTGTAAAGGTTGAGGCAAGCTTCGCTTGCTGGAAGTTCCTGGTTCTACACAGCTTGGAATACTCGAGGCGTTTTACCACGTTACCTATAGAGTAATAGTGAAGTCGTTTGTAACACAAATACTGATTGCGCCCCCATGGTTTTATTTTTAGTTACAAATTATCACGTTCTGCCTGTTGTAGTCCAGTTGTGAGTTGTGACAGCTAATAAATTATTTTCAACTTATTAGTACATTTTTTAATAAAACCATGTTTTTTTAAAAGTTTTTATTTATTTATTTTATTATATCACGATGAGGAGGACAAATACTTTTTCAGTGCTTAATGATACTGTAATTCAACCATTCGTTTATTAAATAGCCCTAATGTAAAAAATTCTATCGTTGATTCGGTATTGACCACTTTAATAATGTATGAGATAAATTATTGAGGGTTGGACATGACCAACCCTCTATAAATTAACTCATACAAAATAATTCTATGAAGCATTTGCGACATGGAAGTATGTTGGGTGTGGACTTTTTAAATTTGAGGGAAGCATCTCTAATTTTTGCCGGAAAATCGAATATAATAGCACTGCGCAGCAATATATAATTATATTTTGCCTTTTTTCTTCAATAAGTAACCTTTTATAGTCCAAAAATAGAATATTAATGTAAAGTAAATTCATTATATCAACTGAGAGATTTTTACGATCATTGTAATTATAAACGATTAAAAAACCAATGAAACATGACATTTTATTATTGATCTTTATTTTTATGTTAGTGGAATGAACAAAGTATTTTAGAAGTGACAAAAATTTGTGCTGCTGAGGGGAAGGAAACCAATATGTTATGGTAATCCGTTAAAAAATTTATTTATAACAACAATAAAGCAGTTATCTACTGATATGCTATTTCTTCTAGCATAATATTTCCTTGGGGATGGTGTAGACAGTGTGACAAGGAGATATTTTAATGATGCATCTCACTGTGTTGAAATCCAGCGTGTTTGGCATTCTCGATTGGTGAAGGAACCATGCGTTGCATTCATATGTACCTCTAGGCTTTGATTCTCTGGAGGCCATAGATCCCTGGGAAACCGCAGGTGGCACCGGCCTACGTACCCCGAGGATGTGAATTCTATAGCCCATTGGGCTTTGTACGGCCATAGTTCCTCCTAGTTTCTCCTTAACTTACCTACACCAATCACATCGTCCTTCGTGGGTAGTCTAACCGTGAATCAACGTCGGAAAATCGCAATTCTTTATGTGGAAAGATTTGATATTACTAATATGAGGGAAGTTCCTATTAAATGAAACTTAAGCAGGTATCCGTGTTTAATTTTAATGACTTTGATGTTTTGCAACATTAAAAGTATTTTTTTAGTTGAAAATTTTCATTTACAGAAGAATTCGAGTATCTAAGAGTTACTATAACTAGTCATAATAGAATGGACCAGGAAATACAAGCAAGATTAAATGCAGCCAATGGGTGATATTGGAGTCTGCCAACATTATTAAAGAGCAAGCTTCTATCAAGAAACACAAAAATTAAGATATACATAGCTATTATCCAACCTGTTCTCTTGCATGGGTCAGAAATGTGGACACTAACGAAACACACGCGCAAAACGTTTTTTTTTTAGTTTTTAAATATTTTGTTTTCAAAAGTTAACTTTTGAAAACAAAACATCCGGACGTGGAGAGGACATCCAGAAGGAAAGTACCCACCAGGGAGGCCAAGAATAAGATGGAATGACCAAGTAACAAATTACGTGAGAAAATTGAGTCGTGACCTTGAGATGGCGGAGAACGGAATAGCTTAGAGACGACTTGTTGACGAGGCCAAAAATCCGTTAGGATTTCAGTAGCCACAGGAGTAAGAGTAAATAAGTAAAATGAATTTTAGGAAACATTCTCCTTTGTGACTATCCTCAATGTATTTCTTTTTGTCAAGACGCGTTTCTGCCCCCAGTACCTTTTTCAGAACTGCGAATACAGGCACGATATTGGGATATGACGTCAGGCATAATTAACACTGGAAACGTAATGGTTGTGTGTCGTGGTTTTATATATGGGTTGGTTTACTGCTAAAATAAAAAAACACGATACTCAGAACATAATAGGCTCCTGAAGCTTGGTGAAAATGAGAGAAGACCCGAATACAAATCATCCAGAAAATATCTCAAAAGATAACGGTAAACTTTGAACTTTCGTATCAGGGCAAAAAAAAAGTTGATAAAGAAAAGTTGAATGAATATGGGTTGGTCGGGTTCTAAAATTGAAAACAAATAACAGTATAATACACATAACATAATAGGCATTACCTCTTCGGTGTTCTGTGTAAATAAGAGAAGGCCTGGACATATTTTCCATAAAATGTCTCAAAAGATAGCTGTCTATTTTGAGCGTGGTGGCATAGTGGGTAGAGTGCTTGGCCACTGATCGAAGGGTCCCGGGTTCAAATCCGAGTGAAGCCTTTGGACGCCCCCGAACAAAAAATCCTCGGGGTGCGAGGTGGCCCAGGGAAAGGAACTGGCCCCCCTACCCTGAATGCGTTAAAATTCACACGCCTGTGGCTTAGTTCGGGGTGAACTCTATCCTCAACTATCCAATCCAAACTTCGGGTTGAATCACTGAGTGAGTAAATGAGCAGTTTATTTCAACCTTTCTTATCACGGCGATGAAGAAAGTTGATGAAGCAAGAATTATTTTCGGCGCAAGATAATCTGACATGTAAAAATGCGCGCATTAAATAATAGTAGTATGAAATTGCCTCTAATACAAATATTAATATGACCGAGAAGCTTATGTTCTAAGGTAAATGTTTTGTTGCGGAAGAAAAACACACCAACTCCATATATATGAAGTGGGAAAGTAAATATAAAAAGTTAAATAAAGTGAAATACCGTGACTTCATGCCTAGCGTGAGGTAAACACACGCGGAACGCTTGTGGTGCAGCATCAAAGAGACTACGGTTTTAGGAATATTAGGAAAGAGGGGGGTCGTGGGGCCTAGTGAGTTGAGCACTGGGTACCGACCGGAGGGTCCCGGTTTCAAATCCGGGTGAAGCTTCTCTGGACACCCCTTCCGAAAATCCTCGAGTACGCAAGATTGCAGGTGACCAGGTGAAATGAACTCCCCCCCCTTCCCTGAATGTGTGAATTTCACACGCCAATGGCTTAGTAAGGGGTGAGCTGTACTCTCACCTATCAAAACCAACCTTATCAAAAAAATTATGAGAAAAATTCTCATTATCTGCTGAAAATGTTGAATAAAAAACCTTTGAATCTTATTCACTTCACCCGATCGAATCCAGACATTTCCTATTTTTCCAGTCACCACACCACCACCTAAACTCATTCCAAATAACTTCAACAAAAGTTTGGAACTCCCTCCCTATATACTTGAAACAAGCTTCATCAGTTACCTCCTTTAAAACCAAACTATACGAACATTTAATGCAACAACAGAACACTTGAAGCTGGGTATCTAGATGTTACACCTAAATATTAGTTATTAATGTAAAACAATTATGTAAAAATGTGCACGAAAGCCAAACAAAATTATGTATGTAATCAATAAACCAAAAATATGTATGTTAAATGGCATTGGCCAATGCTGACTTGTAATCTTGTTGTATTTTACTTAAACTTCGTATACATTTTATAAAAACCGAGCATATATTTGACCTAAATGTACCTGATCTTACAGGGCATGCCCTAGATCAGTAAAATTCGCATCTATCTAAAAAAAAAACCTTCGGGCTAAAACACTGAGTGATTAGGAAGGTCCACGAATGAAAAGTGAAAGACAGAGGCTACTTTGCTTAAGTAGGGTCTCATTTCGAGTGTGTCGAGAGCGTTTAGGGTCCCTCACAGAAATATTTATTACATGAAATAAACAGATGACATAGGAAAGTAACACTTTCCATAAAAACTACTACGAGCGAACTGAAAAAGTTACACAGCTGATGGAAGTACTAGGATGGGGGCTGTTAAGAGACTCGGAGGCTACACGCTAGGGTTAGATTACTTGATAATTTCAGATCATGTGAGACTCTGGTTGACGTGGAGGATATTATGTTAATCCCGCGCAACATATCATGAAGTGATAGAAGCGAAAAAATTATAGAGGAACACTGCAAAACTGATTGGTACGAAAATTCTTTCTTTCCGCGCACCATTAGTGATGAAAGTAAAAATAGTGCGTGGCACTGAGACACTCCGTTTAAATTCGATTCACGTTCATCATTACCCTATTCTTATTCCTTTTCCTTATCCCCTCCTCTTTTCATTGCTCGTGTCCCAACACCCCCTGCCACGCGCCCCGTGGCGGCTTGCAGGGGGAGAATAAATGAGTTTCTCGCAACTGTTAATGACTTCAAGCGCCGTAACAAATTCTGACATAAAAACACTGTCTCTACCCTGAGGAGAATTTTTGTTCATACATAGATATACTTTTCCTCGTTCATATTTCACTCAAAGAAGTACATTATTCAATAGTATCCCGCCTCATTTACCTTCATCCCGCGTTATTCGAAAAATTGGATTTTGTGGGAAAAAACAAGCTGTGATTGACGCCTTTCCTTCTCTAATTACGACCACAGAGAGGAATATTATTCTTTGGATAGTTTATAGTCATAAAGTTTTAATTATTGGGTGCGCTTGAATAGCCGGAGTCTCAAGAATATTTCGGCCGGTATGATTTAACTCAAATTTAATGCAATAGTTCGAAGCGGTTCCTTTCAGCGTATTTAATCAAGATCAAGGATGGGAAAAACTTGGTAAGATTTCGTGATTTATAGTTCCTGAGACATAATATGGGCGAAAAAGAAGAGAGTGAATTCGTGGAAGATGGTCAATTCTAGCTATATCGCTCGTGAATCAGACTTGTTTTTCTTCTTCGCTTTCATTATTTGTCCAGCTGATTTTATTTCTCTCCCTATCATTTTTCATTCATTAATTAATCATCTTCAACGTTATTTGACCATGGTAAATACTAAGTTGCTAAAACGTTTTCTAAAGCTAAAAAAGAGCCCATGTAAGCTTAGTTTTCGTAGGTTGGACTATCAATGAGCGTAGGTGGTACAAAAGTGTTTAGTAAGGGCCACAAAATCGTCCAACTAGCGATCTTAGTAAATGAGAAACGAAATGTTGCTGATATCTATGTTATATACACAAAATTATATTTTTTTAAGTTTTACCATACTTATAATATCTTTTATGCGACCATTATTCCGTTTTTAATGTCAATATTGTCACAATTTTAGAAAACGGGGTAGTTTCCAAGAAAATGTTTTCCGAGTTACATTTCAGACACCATCATGGTTATTGACGGATCATTACTTTCGAAGTTTGAGCAAAGCATGTTGTCGGGACGCGTTCAAAATCTCCATCCGTGCGTAAATTACCTTATTATTTTTTTCAGCTCTTTCAGAGCTTTGGAACGTCACTTAAGGAGCCGACCCGCTTGATCTACGTGAGCTGATGTTGCTCACGTTCATCCGCGTAACCTCAACACGTACGCATTTCCTGCGATGAAACCCCGCAGGACCGTCGATAGCAATTTGATAAGGCCTCTTCTCACGTTCAGCTGCTTCGTGTTTCCTTTAAATCTCATCCCTGTGCTCGGTCTTTGAGCGGAGCAAGGTTGCCTGGATAATCCTTTTCCGCACTCGATTGATCCGTTGTCCACTTTCCCGAAGGACGCTGATATGAAAATCCGTAGCTTGGAGCGAATTCACCAGCAGCCAGTGATTGATCACGTCCACTCTCGAAGTCCCGTCAATAACTGCTAAATCTATCCTCACTGTACGTTGTAAGAGACTTGGAAGCCTGATGGATAGAGGGTTTGGATACTGGATGGTCCGAGGTTCAAATTCCGTGGATACTTCAGCGATCAAAGACTTTGGAAAAGGAAAAAGGTTATCCTACGCCAAAGCCGTTAATTTCCGGCAACTTACCATTTAGTAGGTATACATTAGCCGAAGTGCTCGGCTTCGAACGGAAAGCTCTGAATTATTTGTATTTTCCGGAATGAATCCTACCTACCATCAGTAGAGAATTTTTCATTTGCTCAACTGGCTGATAACTTTTCTTGTACCATATAACATTGAGTCCATATTTTTTTAATAAACTCAAATAATAGATTTAATTTGTTCCTTTACCATTTTGTCAATCTGGCCATTTAGTATATCTATATTTAGAAAACTCTTCCATCACTCTTTTGTCCCTTGTGGTAATAACAAGAACATGACACAATATTCAATATCCGGGAATCCGGGTTCTCACCCTCGGAATTCTAGTATAATAAACTCTTTTTGCCTTTTATGCCTAATTGTCTTTACCATGTACATGTCAGCTGATACCATTACGACTTGTCAATACGTTTTTACCAGCTATGTTGGCCATTTCAGCTTAATGAGAGAACTTTCTATACCTCAACTTACCGCGCGGTCTGTATTGGGCTCAATCGGCTATTCAACAGTCGAAGCCGAGCTGAAACATAAATAACATTAATTCGTTGTAACTCATGAGAAAAAAACCCAGCCAAAACTGAAAAATATATTTTTAATTAGTTTTTATATTGTTGTGTCCCTACCAGGGTCACAGGGTAACGTAACTCATTGAAAGGATCGCATGTCTTGTTGGCAGAAAGGAGAGTCAATAAGAGCACCCAGATCTTAAATAGTCCATTTGTTATATTCGGCACTAAATCACAACGGGATTGATGCGGATGGTCAAGGGTCCGTGGTCCTTTGATGGCGGGCGGGGCAGTGCCTCAGGTACAGGCGACGGGATGGTTGGAGTGGTCGACACTTGGGCGGGGTCGCAGAGGCGAGCGTAGTAACGTCTAGGGGTATGTTGGTCGGTCGTCAGAACTCAAGAGAGACACTAGCCGCGGGCCCTTTATAGAGTCGAGCTGCTTAGGAGCGAGACACGCCCCCTACCTCTTCTCCCTCACCAAAAAAGGAGGTTCTTCTGGAACCTTCTTATTTGCGTGTTTTTCTAAGGTCGCGGCTGCGGCGCTTGTGGTGGGGTGTGACAGGGGAGAGACAAGGCGGGTTGCCAATGTCCCAAAAATAAGGTTGTAGTCCTTTTCAATTAAGAATCGGTGATTGGTGCCGCCCTTCCCCTCTTTCCTTTGGGGGAGAGGGAGGTCTACCTGTTTTTCGCCTCAACGCCGTATGAGTGTATTTCGTTCACTGACGTCAAAGGAAGGTGATATAATGTGGAAATAACCCAGGTCTTTAGTCATTGTTCCGTTCTAGTCTGTCATCAAGGGGCCTGGCGGTCTCTGGAGTATGACAATATGATAAATTTTAGTGAACCTTATGTTTCAACAGGTGGATACCCCGGGTACCCGGTTATTGAGAATAAGCGTAGATTTTCATGCAAGATTTGTTTTAGTTCAATGGGGAGACAGTAAAAATGAGTGTACTTATATTTGAAAAAGATAAAATTCGAAAGATCCTGCAGGATTTTTAAAAACAATTTTCTGGAATAAAAAAATTCACAAAAAAGCTGGGGTTGGCATCTGGTTATTGAAATAAGTGTTTAATCAACCATCGAGTTGCTAGAATATTTAGTACCTACGAGGAGAGGCTAGTGCTTAAGACATGGTGTTTTAAGACAAATATTTATTCATGCTCCCTTAATAATTATTTTGGATATAAAACCTATCAATGGTAAGTTAGATGCTTCGTTTAATCTATTATCAACAAAATGTGGACTGTTGTTTCCTTCAACTAAGCATATATTTTTCCTCTCTATCTTATGCTTACTGCTTTCTCATTGACCTGCATTAAGGTAGCTCTTGTGCTTTTATAATAATGGCTAAGGATCTGAGGCAAAAAAATAAAGTGAAACATGGGTGGTGTATAATATTGTCAATATATTTACGCATATTTCACTCTCAGGCTTCCCGGAAATAGCACAAAATTAGAGCCGAAATCGCACAGAATGCGCCTGGTGGAGGCCTAAATTCAGTATTAGGGACCATTGATAAACTGGCTCTCGTCGCTAAATCTTAAGCGTTAAGCGTCAATTCAACCTCTTCTTTGAGTGGCTAATAGAATCGGACTGGGTTCGAAACGCTAAAAAAGAAAATTTTCCTTGAAAATACGAAGGTGCTCCCACCGAATTATCAGGAAATCAAGCGTCCTCCCTATGTATATGTCTCTATAACACATTTCCTACGGCCTGAGTTCCGCCTCCTCTCTCCATTCTATTTTGTTGCTCCACATATTTTATTCCAAGCCCTTGAAACCATTATCTCGTCAATATTTTTCCTCCAACTTCTTCTAGGTCTCCCTCTATTTCTACTGTCGGTCGGTTTCCATTCTAAAGCTCACTTTGGCCATCTTATGTCGTTCATCATTTTTATGTACCCAAACCATAAGATTTGTTTCTTTTCAATCTCCTTTATGAGGTCAGTGGTCATGTTCATACTTCTTCTAATTGTTGAAATTCTGATTTTATATATTTAAGATCTTCCACAACTTTGTCTTAAGAAGCCCATTTTGGCTGACGTAAGTTCCCTTTGACTCTTCTCGGCCATTTCCCACGTTTCACCTTCATGTGTGTATATTCTTTCATTGATATTTTTTTTTAATTTTTTGTATTCCTAGTAATTGTTTTGTCCCATAAAATGGGGTTTAATGCTCTATTTTTTCTTTTGTTGAAACTTTCATTTTTTACATTCTTGCTCCTTCCTTGTTTGTTGAATATATGACTATTTGCATGTATATTTTTTTTACCTAGCTCAAGATCTACTTGGTTAGCGTTCCCCACAACCATATATTCTGATTTGTTTTAAATACATGTAGGACCCCCAGCTTTAAATTCAACTACAAATCTCCAGATCATATAATTGAGGCATTCAGTCTCATTTATCTTGTTCATTTTTCCTGGACCCTGTCCAAAAATAATTTTTAAAGCGTTGGAAAAAGACTACAAGGACGTGGCGATTTCGACAGCTACGATATGATGGGTAGGTGAACAATTAACAGATATGACTAACATTTTCTTCGCCAGTAAAATCAGGTGTCACTATTGAAAGAGGAATAATTCATTTTTTATTCATAATATATATAATTAATTATGTTGTGTATTTTACTTAAGAAATGTTATTTATTAGCAATTTAAGTTGATTTCAGTTAACTTACCTTGAAATGAAATCACTATCCTTGAAATAAAGTAAGTATCTCATACTGCTGCGGTGAAGTGAATATAATTTTTGATTGTCTCGTTTCCGCAATTTTGATTTAGAAAAAAATGCCCCGGATAAGTCTGTTGGATCATAATCACTAAATTGATATATTTGGTAGCCTATTAATATATAATGGGGAAGATATCGTTGCTCATAATTTAAAAAAATATGGAAGGCATTAATTTTGGCTAGAATATTTTTTATTTCAGCCCTCTATTACGTCGTCCCAATTAAACTGTTATTCTGAGTCCAGGAGATCCATGCCATGCAGACGTAGTTGCACTGGCGCTGCGGGACCTTGTGTCTCCGCAATCCGTGAAAACGGCGATGACATTAAGGTGTTTCCCCGTAAAGAACCGAAAGTCATTTCGTCAGAGCCATCCTGTAAGTGTGCTCAGCGTCGGTTGGTTGAACCATAGCGGGACTAACGACTTTGGATAATCGACAGAAAATTGCCCGACCGTTAAGAGATGTGCCAAAACGGAATGGCTTAATGCAGTCCATGACTTCATCCTAAAGACTTACAGCGTCGCACATTACACGTAGCCCTGATGCGGATGGGTACTAGCACGTTCTTCCTTAAATGCACCAGCAGAATGGAATATTTCGACTTAATTGATAAATTACTGCGCTTACTGAGATCGTTGCGTGATGATGTTGATGGTTTTTTATGCGATTGTTCAACGTTTTTGTTAATTACGCATGATATGAAAACTTACCAATTTGTTTGCAAGAATGAATGACCAAAATAACAGGAAAAAATGTCTCAAAAACCCTGATCTCTGGTTTTTGGCATTTTTGAATATGCACTACCACTTTAAAAAACTGAGAACATTTCCTGTTTACGGATGATACGTAAATGCATTAATGAGATGAATCAAATAGTAAGTAGTAGAAATATAGTGGTAGTAAATCCGTTTAAACTAGGAGATATAGTTAAAGAAAAAAAATTAAACTTAAATAACTTCCAAGTTATCTCAAAATTTTGGGGTATAAAATTGCTGGATTATTTGAGTTTAAGATAAGTACTGATGTCCAATATTTCAAAATTATTGGTTGAATATATTCCGAGGAAAAAATAAAAATGTAAAAGCACTGTTTTGGATTTTACGGTCTTTAGTGGTCACCGTGGTAGCCAAACCTTTATTAACATTGTGATTTTGAACTCCGAACATAGCAGCAATGCCCTCTGCTTACAAGTTCTAATTTACTACCCTATTCGCATGAAACCATTAACGATCAATATAAAAAGAATTACTGCGATACTTTAGTTGGGTTATTTTTCACCCCAAATTCTCCATGTGTTGATAATGACTGCATATTATTATGCTATAATAATTGCAATATAACTTTGAAATTTCACATAGGGAGGATTCCATTAATCCTGTTCAACGATTTGATATTTTTATTCTTACTGTTGAAATTCATCGGACACCATCTTCTAGTCATTAAATAAAATAGAATATGAAGCAACTAACTTGGCCTCTCTGTATATATTCTATGCCTCAGAGGATGGCATTGTGGTTACCATCAACACTTGAGGAGCTAGCGCGGTTATGTGCAGTTGAAGAAGTAGTACCTTATGATAGCGAGAAGGGGACGTCATAACCTCAGTTGGATGTCTTTTTCAAGTTTAGGGTCGTTACCTTGGAGCACGGCTTTATGGTGATGGGTGCCACTTCATAACTTGCGTCACTGTATGCATTTACGGCCAAAGTAAAGTAAACGGCCAAAACTTATTACAAAATTTCTTGGGTGGCGTTTTACACTATTAAGTTAGTAATATTACGGAGGGAAGCCAGTGGTACTCCGAACTTTGGGCCATTACTGCACAGTGCTCCTGTAAATGCCGAGTATGAAATCCATTTAAAAGGACTTCTCCTTCATTATGGTCTCATTAAGCTCTTCAGCATCGAAAGATTTCTGTTGAAGGATCTCGTGCTTTTCCGGCGAATACTTAGAGTAAATTCCACTCGGGTTTCCAACTAGGTCAGGATGCGGGGTTTTGTTTTATATTTCGAGGTTTGTTTTATTTTCGTTGGGACTACATAGGTATTATTATTATTAGAGGTGATATACCATTAGAGGTAGGCTTAAAAGAAAGTAGGAATACTTTAACTTATCCTTTAGAGCTAAATGCTCTTGTCTTCATACACTATTTCACTCTTCAACTCGGCTGAGGCCCTGCCTCTCTTCAACCCATCCATATAGTCTTTTGTCTTTCTCCCTCTCCTCCGCTTACCCAACAACCTTCCCTCAATCACGCCCGTTAACTGAGTTACATTGAGCAAGATATATTTACTCATAACATCTAATTAATTTAACCGCGTTATAAAGTAAAGATTACATATTTCTAATAGTACCAAAATATCAGCGACTTATCTTTGTACTCTTCAAATATTTTAGGAAAATTTAAGCCGTTTTCCAAAAATTATTTAGTGCTTGTGTGTGCTCCAGAGACATTTTAAGCACATTAAAAAGTTTTCATGTGTTTGATGTGTCAAACAAATATAATATGATACATTATATTGAAAGATAAGCCTACAACCGCAGCATTTTCATGTAGAGTTTTTCTGCAGTGCTCATATTTTTTAAAGAACCATAAGTTCCTTCAGACCTTCAGAATTTGCAAAGTAATAAATGTCTTCACTCCACAAATAACAGGAAACATTTTTTACTACTTCAGTATCAGATCCTTTAAGTATCTGGTCATGGATATCCCCAACCGATACCATTATTGCTTCCACCATTCCAGCTATATTTGTCGTTGGAACGCGCAAGCCCTTCCACAGCGTCAAATTTGTAGTCTAATATCAAATTTCTAGTAGGAAGGACAGCTAAATATGTTGCCACATATTTTAAGGTAAGCATCTGTATGTTCACGAAATTGTTCAATATGAATATTTTTCAGCACTCATTGAGATGTATTTATTATTATATTTTTATTAAGGCATTCTACCGGTTTAAGTAGGTTAAGATGGAAGTAAGTGAAAATACTCGACATTTTCAATAAGTTAGCTAAAAACATTATTCTATAATTTCATATCGGTAACTTGCAAAATATTGAATATTCGATTAATCTTACTTTTGAGCATCTCTAAATTGAAGCCATGACTATTTGGATATAAATTACGAAGGCGGTGATTCCTGCTAACCGAATTTACATGTGAGTTCCACGACTTAATGGATATCTTAGCTTTAGGTTCCATTGCTAAATGTATATGCAACTGGCCATTAAGCGTGTAGATTAGCCCATCGTTCATATCTATGGTCCGGAAACATTTTTTAGTTAGGAAAGTTCCTACCACAACGCAAAGACAGCCAGTGCACTGGCTAATGGTAGTCCAGTAGTTTTTGCTTTATTAAGAGCAAAGACGTATTCGATAGGCAAATTCCCATCGTCTGAAATATCTCTGACGTACGGCTGATTGAAATATTGAGGATGGGCACCAAGTATTGAACTTCCGTCCCAATCAATCGCTGCGTACTCCACCTCGCTCTCCTCCCACTGGATCCCGCGTTAGTCGATGAATACAAACTACGATTTCGCGAGCGTCCGCCGCCCGCATTTCCCTTTGGTCTGGCGATTCGGGATCGGAGAGAGGGGATGCGGGTTAATTAAGGAGGGAGGTCATCGGTGTCAGAAGTACAGGCAGATGCACCTCCAAACGCTTGGATGTCTATGCCGGTATCCTTATTTGGAAACTCGATCGTGTTCGCTCCTTAATTAATAGATTTGCGCGCGCGGCAGTGCGAAAGCAAACTGTTTTGGGGGTAGGGGATGACCGAAATAGTGTAGCCATTTCTCCGAATCCAGAATACGTTTTAAAACCGGGTGATACGTACTGCCCCTCGCTACGTTTAATGTCATGTAATACATAATTTGGAGGCGAATCTTTGCCCGGATTGTAGTGTTTCTTTGGGCAAATTCTTGAAGATATCACCCAAACTGAGTAAATTAACTTTTGGAACGTCGTTGAAAACTCGTCGCCAGTCTACCTCACTTTTCCAGCAAAGGCATGTGCCATCATGTCCCGTAAACAGACAAGTAATAACGGCTGAAACAATGGCTAATATTTAAAAGGGCGATAAAAATACAAAAATAGTGCGTTTGATCTTTATTATCTAAAGTAATAGACCAGTTAGTCCAAACGAACGCTAGAAAATAAACTTTCAATTTCCTTGCACACTTTAGTTAAATTCTCATAGTAATTATTGTACTGCATTATATTATAAAGTCGTAAAATAAAACTCTCCACCTTAGAGTTATGGATGCCCATGCTTTTTATGAATTGGACAAGAATTAGGTCCCTTAACGAATTTTCCCGAAGATCTGAACTGGCCCAATGAATTTATAGTGCCGAAAGCATTCAAGATATAATGTCTCATCAAAATCATTGGAGCCATTTTCGATATAAATTGTACGTGATACAAAATTATTACTCATTTAAGATTCTATGGTAAGATGTATGTAATTAGGTGACTTGGTAATAGACTTTTGTTTAATTTAGTTTGCTGGCATCGAAAAAATGTAAGGTCATGTTTCCAAATTTATTATGCAGTGAGTAAAACCTTTACGGTGGCGTTATCTATATAGGTTAGATGCTTGGAATAACGAAATTAATGTTATTGTTTCTGGTCAAACTAACTTTTGAGAGGAGACCCGAGACGACATCACTTATACATTGCATTAGGCGAGACGAGACCACCACCATGAGGCATTTGAAAGTCTCGCGAAAATAGGAAGGAGAGCATCGAATAAAACAATCCTCTATTGTGTAAATAATTACCTTTTCATTGTAACTAACCTTGTAGTTTTCATTTCGCTTTCGTTGACCTCAGCAATTTATCTCGGCTGGCCTTGAAGCCACTTCTTTCATGAGCCCACTCCTAAGGATAAGTCATAGGTAATAAATATCCTATTGGAGCTCTTTATGAAAAAAACCTTAATACTCGAGGGGTTTTTGGGTCGAGTTTTCCAAATATAAGATCACTTGAAAGGATATCACAACTTGTAGTGCCTTGAGAATACTGTAAGGTACACTGAAATATATTTTCATTAATTTTTATTGGGGTCTAATAAAGTATTGGTAAAAAAATCGCGCGCCTTTAGGGCTACATTTTGAGAAATATATATATGTTCTTACATGAAGTAATAATTGTACTACAGTCGTAATTGGCCCCGAAGGAATATAATTGTTGAGAGGCTAAAGGGACGAAGAAAAAAGAATGGGGAAAGGATTTTGAGGGGGAAAAATAAGAAAGTAGTATGTTTTGTAGAGCAGCGTAGATATTGAGTCTACTCTGCTCTGCAAAATATACTACTTTCTTATTTTTCTCCCTATTACATTATATTCTACTACGTTATAGATTACATTCTTAAGTTATTATTGCTGGCACCAGTGGAGTTTAGGTTGCTTGAATGCCAATTACTAGTTTATATTATTAATATTATCATCGAAACAAATGTTATAACATCGGTTGCCACTATAGTTTGACTCTTACAGCACTCTCTGTGCTGTCACCACTGCTATAGGAAGGAGATATTTTATTCTCTCGGTGGCTATATTTTTTTTATTCATCCATTAACATCGAGAAACTTTGTTAGATTATTAAAGTGGGTTTTAAAAGCTAAAATTTATAGGATATTAATAAGACTTCCATACCTTCTGAAGTATTTTCATATGATGAAATTAAAATCTTTCTTAGAACTCTGCAGCAACACTTTGGTCTAAGCCAACCTGCATTATTAATTTACTGGATTCTTGCACGACGTCCTTGCAATGACGGAAAAAACACGTATAAATTAATCCGCCACATATTAACTGAATGTGGTCTCACCTCAAAAAAATGTTCATAGTGATACGTTGTGAGACCAGCATTCATATTATCCTCCTATCTCAATTTTTCATATTTTGTAGGCTACAGGGTTATTGCACCGAACCTCAGGATTACAGTGAGAGATTTAGTTGGAGTATTTTACACCCTACCTTCTCCATGCGTATTTCATGACCCCGCCATGTGGGGATTCTTTGAATACTATGCAACGATTTTAATGTTTTACTTCCTCCCGTTGACCTTCAGCGGTCATCCTCTCCTAGTGAACTTCTAAAAGGAGGGAGTTAACAATGAGTAACTTCCATGAAAACCACTTCCCCAAAGATTTAACGTGGGAAATGTGAAATAGATAATCATCAATTTGTTTTTATAAAAAAATCAATGCTGATGTCAAAAAAATGACGATTATAGAAATTGAAGCAATAAAATAATTTATTTTATTTTATCACGGAATGAAAATGGCCACCAAAATGAAAGTAATGCGCACAAATGATTTTCCTTCCTCCAATGATTTATAGGTGATATGAAATTGTAAAATGCTTACGGAAATATCAAGGTCAACTCTTTCAAAGTTAAATAAGGAAAAATGATACTGCACGAGTTGATTATACTCTTTTTTACTTCTTTGATATAGGTGTAAATGTCTTCTATAGGTTAATGTAAATGCTAATTTAGGGAGTAATTAACGCCCTTTGTTGTAGGAGGTGGCGTGGTTGCGTGCGCTAGCTGTTCAGTGCGAGCAATTCCTGAATTAAATAGGGCAAGCCCCAGGCTTGCACTACGGCAATCCAGCGGTCCACAATGGGCGGATAAACACGCCCGCCTCCCCTTTTTTCCGTTTATTATACATCACCATTGCATTAGACTAAAATGAACTCCATAAATTGCTTTAATTGTTACATCTATATAGCAATAGAATAGTAAACTATGTAACAATACGAAAACATTCTAAATTCATTTTTTTTCATTTTAAATCACTTACGCAAGTAAGTAGGTGCGAGAAAATTTGAAAAAATATTGTTTTACCTTTATTCATACCAGATACAAAGAGAAACATATTTTTAAAGAAATCGGAAAAGATTAGACGGCATTAAATTTAGGCTATGCGTGGAGATAGTTGTGATGATTTTGTATAACTGTGAAAAATATTATTGGTAAGATATGCGCCATAGGTAAATGAAAGGTCTGTATTTTTTATGAATGTGTCGCTTGTCTTAATTTTTTCTCCCATGCAATTCTTAATAAGATTTTTTTGTGGTAAAGGCTTTTTAAAAAAGATTTGTGTCGTGTATACTATTAATCACTCAAAAATATAGGAACTTTACTCAATTTAACGACAATACTGTAAAATTCGGTCAAAAAAAAGGAAACAGATTGTTGAAAGAATTATTTTTCCCACGCGCAATACACGGATATAATTCAATCAGAGTGAAACCTCATCAAGGCAAAAAAACACCTTCATTAACGTTCTCACTGATACTATTATGCCCTTTTTCCTTTTTAGATGACTGGTGACGCAGCACTCCCTACTATTGTCCCTTGCGGATGATGCAGGGTGGTAAGGAGACTCATTAGGACCCATTTTTACTCTACACATTAGTTAAAAAATCCTAGATATGTAAATTACATATTTTGAAACAAGCGTTGCAGAATCTGTATCAATGGTTTCCTCGGAGACTACATGTGAAGTTTAGATTCCTTGAAAAATTCAGATTAGACGAGTTTCTCAGGTTGACTGTCAGGATATTATTAAGACCTCGTTCGTCTCATTTGAATTATTGTAAGAAACACGCGAGGTGGTCTATGATAGCTCAAAGATTCGACATTTTTAAACCATAAGAAAGAAATCAGAAAATGGTTCTATCACACTGCTACACCGAAAAAGAAATATGGGTGAGGTATTCAAATTCTGTAGAATGAAAGGAATTTGTTTAAAATCAGTCTTATTCAATACAACATTTGAGACAATATTTTTTTGGTGTATCATGCATTTTAAATAGAAAATAAATAAAACTGATGATCTCAGGCCTGACCTCGTGGAAATTATGGATATCCATGATGAGAAAACCACCTTTGTTATTTCCACTAAACTTCATTACGCTGGCACGACGCGCGTTTCACCACACTGTGGCATACTCATCACTCATGTGCCACAGTGCACATGAGTATGCCACATGATTATGAGCATGGCACATGAGTATGCCAATGTGTGGTGAAACGCGCGTCGTGCCAGCGTAATAAAGTTTAGTGGAAATAAAAAGGTGGTTTTCTCATCATAGAAAATAAATATGTTGTGGGAAAATAGAACAATTAAAGGAGGTTATCCGTCAGAAGAGGAGTCTGCTAGTAACCCAAGCCTTGTAATAAGGAGTCACTTTATTAAAACTTATTTAGAGCATGCTTTTACATGGCAGTGAAACCTGGATAGTAATAGGTGTAGAGAAAAAGAGGTTACTAGCAATTACTATTTGGTGATACCCAAGGTGATAAATATTAAATATGAAAACAATAATGGAAAGACAAATGGATGGAAAGTATTACAGCGAAAGACTTATAATGGAATACGTCAGACAAATTATGAAGGAAGTCACATTGAAACATTTTGTGGGAATGAAGCGGTTGGCAGATAAAAGAGTGGTGTAAACAGCCGCCGTGAACCAATTTTCCGATTAATGACAGATGATGATCTAGATACACTTAATTATCTCCTACTTCATGGAGTTGATCTTTAAAAAACTTGCTAAGAGCCTAGGGAGATTCAATTGTATCAGACTACCTACTCATTTGATAGTTGGATAGCTGTCAAAGATGGTGGCTAGCGTGCGGCCTTCCAAAGAGGTCTATTTTTATTTAGCGCAGTAGGTGGAGGAATTTTTTCAAATCGGCTTTAGTCAAAATATTAGCCTTACTCAAAAAAAAAAATGGAGGGAATAAGGTGAACTTTGGAAACAGTCTATGTTACCTGCTTCGACCTATTGACTAAATGTAAATTGTAAATAATAAGTATAACTTAGTTTTTCCACATAGATTTATTAACACAATACGACCTAGGTTTCGACGAAGCTCTTCATTACCTGATGATGACGAGCTTCGTCGAAACCTTGGTCTCCTTCTTGTAATAAGTCTATGTGGTAAAACTAAGTTATACTTATCATTTACAATGCTAAGCAAAGTCCACGAAGTCACGCCCGAGACAACGGAATAAATCTAAATTATTTTAATTTCTATATATCGGCTCTGCATTGTCATCAAAGGAGTATTTGGTGCATTAGACAGAAAAAGACAGTATGTTAAATTTCGGTACTGAAGTCCATAGGGTTGCTGTAAATACTGATCAAAATATTTTCTAGAGCAGTGGACAAATAAATACAGTATGTTAAATTTCGGTACTGAAGTTCATAGGGTTGCTACAAATACTGACCAAAATATTTTCCGATACATCAGAACTTTATTTTCACTAATTTCTTCGGAAAGTTATCCATCAATGTTGATTTGGCATCTAATTAAAATGGCTTCCCCACCCAATTCATTGTAAGGTTCGATTGTAAATAAAGGGCGGGGGGGGGGGGGTAACTCGATGCAATAAGTGTGGAAAATACTCTGTTGGGAGGCCGTATTATTCCCTCACCTTTCCCAAAAACTCTCCTACTCGCTTGATTCGAAAAGGGCCCTGTCACCCGTCGTGTTAGACGTGCTCGCGCGGGTGCAACCATGCTTGTTTGAGTTGCGCAATCAAATCCTTCTACGGTTAGACTATTTCCAAAGTTCGTCCAAACTCATCAAACGTCTCGCCCTTCATCCAGTGGACGCCGCTGACCCAATGACGCAGGTTCCAAAGGTCACGGCCGAACGTCCACAAACGAAGGGCGAGTTTGATTGCGCGGTCCGATTTTATGAGCTGCAACGAGATTTCCCAGTCATGAGCAGACGGGTGCTCAAAGGAAAAGGCCGACGTTGAAGGACACAAATGACGCGAGGGATTTATTTCCAGCAAAAGCGTGACCCATAGACTGCGCTTTACTATATTTGTCCTATACTTGATTAGGATTGATCAACATGGAGTTACCAGAAATGCTCTTTATCGCCAGACTGGGTACTCAATATAGCTAAACTATAGAAATTAGCAAACTCCGTCTGCTTAAATCAGTACGTAAAATAACTAAATAACCTCAATACTTTCCGGTGTTACTTGGTGGAACCACTGCATTATGAACATTAACAATAACTAAATAACTTCAAATGTAATTAATAAATTTAAATTACAAATATTAACTCTATCCAAATACTTATAGCTCAATCATCCCAAAATTATCAAAGTAAATTTCTAATGAGTAAAGCTGAACGTATTAGCAGTCATGCTTTTAATTACTTCGAAGAGCTACACCACAACAAATAATTTATAATAATTCAGAGTTAACGCAATTAAGAGTGACAGTAGAGTTATCATTTATAAAAATCTTCCCCTGACTATTTTCTTGAATAACTGGTAACGACAGCCAATTTTTGCTTTTAGCTCTTGTCAAAGCTGTGTACTGTCCATAATAAAGCGCATTGGAGTAATTGTTTTGAATCGATAACGTAATTAGCTTCGAAAATCAAATTTGTCTGCGTGAACATGAGAAAAATGAATAAAATAAATAACAACTGACTTGCAAAAAAATGGAATAGTCCTGAGACGAATTTCAGGTCAGATCCATAAAATTCTTTAAATAAAAATATTATGACGTACCTTATCATATTGCAGCGCATCAATCTTCTTCATCATTATTGGAGTTAAACAGACTTAGTTTTGGCTGACCGGTAACTTTACTTTGTAGAATATAATGTAGGATATACGAAAGATATGCTATATACTTAAATAATGATAGCCTGGAGTTATATCACTCTTCCATAATCTCATATATATATATGTATTTGGTTTCATTTATTTATTTATTGGCAACCTCTGTATACCTGCCAAACTACTTGTAAATACTGTGCTGTAATATTTTGACGAAACTCATGGATGTTATATCCCGATGATGTTAATAAATTATTATTATTAATACATGTATGCTGTAGTTGTTTTCCGGCCACGATGGTACGAGGAAGCATTCTCGCAGGTTTAATTCCCCCCTTGGTTTTTTTCCCTCCATTTAGGACTAAAAGTTGTTCTGCATATGTAATTTTGAACGGTTGAAATTTATGGAAATATACGTAAAATATGTACGCCGCAATCTCTCTGTTACTGAAAATATCTCTGCTATTTTCAAATGGACTCACGAAAATTTATTGATTTGCAATTCCTCCAAAACAAGGGCAATTATATTTGGAAACTCCAGATTACTGAAAAAAAATAAACTTTTCCCTACTCCCTAACATTAGGGTAGCTGACGCTGATATAGGATTTAGTAATACAGTTAGAAAATTAGGATTTAAATTAACAAAGAACCTCTCGTGGAATCATCATATACTCGAAATTTAAAATAAGGTCAACAGAACTTTATATTAATTAAATATACACAAATCTCTTCTCCCAATTTCGACTCCTAAAACGCTTGTTTGAACTCTCATACTCCCTACATTTGATTATTGCGCCTTAGTCTATAATGATCTACCCTCGGAATTAGAAAATTAGTTTCAGCGGCCCTTAAATTCCTGGGTAAGATTTGTCCTTGTCCTTTGTATAATGAAAAACATATATCCCACCACCTTCACAATTTGTCATGGCTTAAGACATTAGAAGACAGAAATATTTGCTGGGCTCTTTTCTCTTTACCGTTTTTTACAATAAAAACCCAGCCATGTATATTCCATGTTTAAAACCCAGATCAGTCTCGGTCTTAAGACCCTCCAGGATTGACCCCTCTTATCTCATGCACCCTATACCCCGGAAAAATACTTTCCTTCAATCAATTGTTATCTCTGGCTCAAAACTTTGGAATACGCTGCTGTTGTCCATAAAATCTTCCAGCTCTCTGTCAATTTTTGAGGAGAAATTATTTAACTACCTATTATTATAGTGAGCTATTAAAATGTCTATAACCTCACTTTGTAAGCATGTGTGCCTTTAAGCCATTATGTTGACTGAAACAGTTTTACTTCAACTTACTTTTTCTGTTTTTGTCCTCTAATTTTGTATCTCATTTTATAGTATTTTTCCTTACCTACATATTGGTTCTTTTACATTGTATTATTTTTCTCTTTCTCTATCTTTAGATGACCATTTCCCTTTGCCTTAGGTGTGTCATATATTTGTTGATGTAAATTTTGTAAATTAATGACTTGTTTGCAAGCTTTTTTTTTAGAAAATAGATCTATTTATGTAATATCTATACTGCTCTTAAAAGGAAGCCTAGAGCATAATAGACATTCATTTGTTAATTCATAAAAGGGTCAGTACTTAAATAAATTTAGTAAATAACTTTTTTACTATTGTAATTTCCTGATGAAGATTGGTAGTTATATTAATCGGTTAGCGTTACACGTTTCACCTTTAATCATCTAATAAAAATAAAAGTAGTGCAAACTGTTATCGGGTATTGCTATGCATTATAAATAGTTTTCTTTCCTTTCGTGCTCCTGGGTAGCGTCTCATAAGAATGAATGAAATCGAAAATGATTAGTACGGTTGATATTAATTTCCCTGAAGTTAAAATCATTGATCGTGTATATGTGTAACTACATTAACTAAAACTTAAATTTTAGTAGACATTTTATCATGACATAAATTGTTCAGTTCCTATCGCTTTTTTAGTTCTTGCCAACGAACCAATATCGATGAAACATTGAAAAAATTGGGTTGACGCTAAAAATTTCAAAAGCTTTCAGTCAAATTTTATGTGTGTATAATATAAAATGACACTTATGAAATAAAATTATCTGTTTCAGTTAATAGATTGGCTCATGCCATGATATATTAACCTCACCATAATCATTGACATTCCTCGCTAATTAACTGACGTGGATGGAACTGCGTCATCTTCATTAAAGCAAAGTGATTAACCTGGTGGCCAAACATACCTATGGAAAAACTTAGCAGCAGCAGCCATTGCCTCAGAAATCGATGTTATGTGTATGCTCACTCTTCTGTACCCCACAAAATTCGTATTCCTAAGAGTGATTTAAATAACACACTGCATGTCAAAAAAAGGAAAGTGGGAGACGAATGCCTTAAACGTGGCATATTCTTGCCTTAGAGAGATTCCTAATACTTGTTTTTATTGAAATATTTAATTTTGCAACGCTATAATTTTTAACATATGATTGAAACATTTTACAGTCATAAAGAAAGGATATGAATTAATCTTCAGCAGACATAAATCTGAAGATTTTTGCGCCATCAATTTTATAATATTTACTTCATACTTCTTACAGACGCTGAAATAAAAAAATAAATTTCGAAAATGGTAACCATTATGACTAGGAAAATATTTCACTCTAACTACCACAATGCCCAGAGATAAGACAGATTTATCTGTCTTCAAATTTACTTGCTCCCCTCTCTGTTCTCCTTTCATTTCTCTTTTTTTTATAAGTAATTTTATACCGATTGCACCTAATCAATTTAATTGCGGATTGCGCAAAGACTATTTACACCGCTCATGCATTGCAATGAAAAAGTTAGTATTTAGTTTGAAAGTGACAAGCTGGACTTATCCTCCCTCAACCGCGGGTAAATTTAGCATGGCCAGTGTAGATCTTGTTCCAGAACCAGAGAACATCTCGTTCGGCCAAAGCCGTTTCAAAGAGGATTTCTTGGTGATGAAACTGGCCAATATTACCTATCTACAGGTAATGGGAAAAATGCATGAAATTTAATAATTGTATTTGAATTATGCACTTGGTAGTACAATTTATGAGAAACTCGGAAATATAATCAGCGTGTCAACCGTATGCATTAATAATTGCCTCGCAAAAAATTTGCATATAAATGAAATAAACATTCATATGGCCTAAAAGGGCATCTCATTAACTTGAAGTCACTGTGAGATATTGCCTCTCTATTGGTGAGAGAATAATCCAAGGGATTATTCTTTTTAAGACGTAGTGGCTCTTACTCGGAGTAGCATATGACATGAGAGGGGTTTTAGAGGGATTAAGTTTCAGGGATTCTCAAAACTTTGAGGATATAAATTTGGTATTTCACTTTAATTTGACTCTCTTTCGGTGGATTTCGTTTAAGATATATAACAAGCTGTGTAGTCCCAGAATATTTAAGCAGCGAGAGCGAGGTTTTCATCCATTAGATGTTGTAATTGTACTAACTGTTATTGTACTTGAAGTGGGTAAATATTTAAATGAAAATTACTCAGCCAGATACCGTACCTACTGTTAAATTGACTTGTGTGTTAACAAATTAAAATATTATCCATTATTCTATAGTTTTAAATTGCTAAATGCAATTTATTAGGTTTTTTCGTCATAGTTTATGTGGTGCAAAGTATGATAATTTTGTGTAGTTCTTCATTGAATAATTGGTACACTTTCCTCGGTAATTCGTCTTCATCAAAAGCTGATACCTAATTTTCCAAAAGACGCTTCATCAAAGGCCACGAAATGCTAAACATTGGAAGGATAGCGAGTACAACTCATGGAAATGTGCAGCCATTACATTAATAAGCAAAATATTATAATGAGGAAATGAGATAACGATTGTATAAATATATCCGGCGCTTCTAAAATTCTCTCTAAATTAGGATTCATTTCCGGAAATGGCGGTACCAACTGTCGCAATATTGTTGCCTTAGTTGCTTAGATTCAACAACAACAAATTTATGATTTTAGTGTTGGTCTGTGCGTGTATTCCGGTGACCCGTATTCACGTTTAGAAGCTTACTGTAATTAAGGTTTCAACTTAATCATTTTATCTCCGTTTTTTTTATACGATTTTTAAGATATTTTTCACTTTTTGCTCTTTGAAGTCACGATTTGCGACTCTTTTTAATGCATAGAGACTTAAATTACGATGGTGCAACTTTCTATACTCTGCGCTCAATATTCATTTTCAGCTTAAATTGGAATTATTTGGTGATGTAGCTTGAGTCACGTGTACGCAAAAACATTGAACCATTTTTCTTGAACTATTTTTGGGCAAATCCAATTTTCACGAGATGAAACTGTGGGATGTGTGTCTAAAGGTGTTAACGGTTAACAGCACATGTCTTTGGGGACACGTATGACGGAACATCAGGTATTGATAGCCTCAAAAGCCTTATTAAGTGACTCTCAAATCACTTCTACGGCACATTGAAAGGCAAAAAAAATGAACCATGAAGTGAAAAAAATATATCTTTATGGGACCTTAAAACCTTTTACTTGTTTTCCTCATCAAGGAATTAAAATTTAATGCTTAACACACCCTTAAAATTGTTCTGAATTAGTGTAAAGTATTGCTATGAAATCATTAAAAGTCGTTATCATGTTGTTAATATGAATAAAAAAGGATATGTACACTCAGGTAATCTTTAAAGAAATAGAAGAATAAGAAAATACGCAAATTTAATAACGCCCTAATTTATCTACTTATTCACGTGTCATTAGCTTATTATTGCCTTCAACCATCTGGATTGATAATAATTTAGTAAATACCTTTTTAGTGTTGGTACCTTACCCTCGTTTAGTGATTTAAAAAAATGATTCCCAATTGCATCAGCGTGACCTGATGCACAATCAGTCTGGTAATTCAGACTATACATTTCATGAAACCAATTAGACCAAATATTCTTCCTCCCTCTGCTCCTCAGCTAATTGAATTACTACAGGAAAACTAGTAAATTGTTTTCGATATTTTGAAGGTTCTTTGGCTTGATTTTACGAGGAAATAGATCGCAGATTGCGTCATTTCAAGAAATCTGCTGGAAAATTTGCATCCCACCATGTCCAATCTGTTTATATTAGTGTTGTTCATGCAGTAATGAGAACAAATTTAGAATTTTAGGCACCACAGATGTTTGAGTTAAGTTCAATAAAAATTTATACTGATGCATAAGCGAATAAATGCAATGGTAGGAGAGGATAATTGATAAGCACTTCTTTTTTCGGCTATTTAATTTGTATGTACGAGTCATTTGGCCGTATTAGATGGAATACGATTGTTGCCAGAGGGAAATATTTTGGAAAAATTAAGGGCGTAAGGCGTTATAAGGCAAAGTAGATGAAGTTTAGAATTAATGAGAGGGATAATACAGAAAATATGAAGTTATTGTTGGCTGAATTAGCTTCAAATGGTCCAATGAAATTGGTGAGATCTTGATCTGGGTGAGACAGCTTTCCTTTGTCCTAAATATAGCCATAAAAGAAGCGTATGGAAACCGGTGAGTTTCGAATTAAATGCCTGTTTAGTATTAAGGGGTGAACAATGTTTGTCTTGGGAAGCAAGAGAGCAGTTTAAAAACTATGCTTCCCACTACTTCACTAATATAATTTCCACTTCATTGTATGGTAGCAAAACTTGAGTAAGCCAGGATAAGCATAAGAGTAGGCTAAATCCGGCGGTAATATTACACTTGAGGATTGTTTGTGGTAAAAACCGAAGGGATAGGATTAGAAATGAGTGGGTCTTGACAGAATGTGGAATGAATGCTCTAGTAATGAATATGTGTGAAAGGAGCGAGCTTCGTTGGCCATGTCGAGAGAATGGAGGAAATTATTAAAGCAAAGTCAGCTTTAACGCCGACAATTAATCGTTTCTGGCTGTGTCTACCCCGAGAGATAATGTAATGATGGAGAAAAAAGTATGTATGATGATCCGTGCTTTTTATTCTTTTATACAAGATTAGAATTTTAAAGAGGAGCGGACGAAATGAGATTTCAAAAGCAGGGAGTGAAGAAGGAGAGGACTACAGCAAACAGCCTAGGAAACGCTGTGATGAAAAAATGAATGGGTTGAAACATAGAGTTAGCATTAAAGGTATGTATATCGCAGAATTATGTCCATTAATTGTATAAATTAGTAAAATTGAAATCGCAGTGGGCGATTTGGGTGGGATAGGATTTCAAAGAAGCTCAGAATCTTAGAGCAGGGGTCGAAAAACCTTTTTAGCAAAGGGCCAAATTGTAAATATTTAAATTTACGTGGGCCAATGAGCACACCCTATAATTTTGTAGACAGGTCTGCTTAAAAACAAGCAAACTTTTTACTAATATATTGAACAAAACATACCGCGATAATTAGAATGTGAGCAAAAACTATTATAATAAAAAATTATAGATCAAAATTGTTGAAACTACAGCTTTACTAACGGAATGAATGCAATTAGTTTTTTGGGAACGTATTTCATCAAAACGAGGTTCAAAATTAGTACTCTCTGTCATCATAATTGATTTGAAAATGTTCATTTGTTGATGCTGACCTATGGTGAGATTTAACATTATTCATTTTTGAAAATGTCTTTTCACACAGGGAGGTAAGTACCTACTTCCCAAATACATATACGAATCCCCGGGCATTTGCTAATTTTTGATCGTATTAGAAGACATTTACAGAATTCCGTCAGTCAATTAAAAAATTGTAAATTTTAAAATGCATTATCAGCTCTTGGGCCATAACAAAAGAGAAGGTGGGCCGGGCATGACTCGCGGGCCGTAGTTTTTTGACCTCTGTCATGGATGAATCATGTGCATGCTTTTTTATCTTACTCGTGATGAAAAGTGCCAAGTCGCTCACACTCTCATCTTGGATACGATATTTTTACTTCAGCACTGAACACACATCCAAACATAGGATCAGAACACACCTGAATATATCGCCATACTCAAGATTGCCTTTTAAGATGTTTTCGAATCAGATAGTGAACCAAGTTTGTATCCAAGAGAGCTATGCGATATTGATAAGAAGACATATTTGATGGTCAGATGCTTCGAGCAGGATACTAATCCGACTGTAGGTTGGCTGTTTCTTTGGGGAGACGACCAACAGCTGAGGTCATCTGCATAGTTATTGGTTGTGGTAGCCGTTAGGGAAGGACTGATTACTAAAATCACTTCAAGGATCTTGAAGGATATTCTGGTAGGTTAGTTAAGGTATGATTGGTTTAGAAGTGAAGATGAGTAAAGCCGGCGTTGGGATCAGCCAAACAAATCATCTTAACAAAAGTTGCAATAAGCACAGTTAAACGTGCTACCTGAAGGATGAAGTACAGCTCTTGAAGTGCTCCCCATACGTATATACCATGTACATTGTAAAGCCGTCACCGTTCTCTTGCCTCTGGCGAAGGCCTCTCGTGGAAACATATATTTCTTTCCACTATTCTCACCTTAACTTCCATCTTTTCACTCCAACTATCATAAGGGACGATTTTTTTTATAATTTAATTTTTTCACAGGTTCAGAAATTACATTGTGGAATATAAAAAATCTAGATAATCTAAAGGAAGACAAAACAAAGCAAAAATATCAGAGAGAACGAGTTTTTAAATTTTTTCAAAGGTATAGAACGGGCACTTTAGGATATGAAAATCTAGAGGACGTGCAGGAAGATAAAGAGTAAACTGAGAACAAAATGTGTACGAGAAAATGGAACAGCACTTCATCAGAACTGCCTCCTTAAGCCGCATTTTCCACGGTAGAAACAGTGAAGAGGAGAATATTGGAACATGAAAACTATGGCCTCAAAGAAGAGATGAAGCTAGAAAGAGCTGATTAATATTTTTTTATAATAAGTTGTGTATAGAGCACGCGCGGTTTTGCGGTTGAGAAGAAAACACCAAAAAGCCGAAAAAATATTTTATCATCGGAATTCTGAAGATAGGATGCATCTGAAATCCACATTTTTCTTCATTCTCCTCGGCCATTGATATTTTGCAAAGTAGTCACGACAGATTGTGGTTTAAAAAGAAAAAATTAGTGCAAATTGCAGAGTTATCTTTTTTCGTACATCCTTTCGGCCATGTGTTAAAATATTTGGTTAGATATCTTCTCAGCATGAAAACCGATTCTGATACGAATTCAGTAATTTCAGGATCCACTTTGTGAAACTTAATGATAGATAACGTAGGTAAGTAAAAACTGTGTAAGTTTCTAATGAATTTTGTTATGTAATTTTTTCTTGTAGAAGATATAGGTCTATTAATTTGTCAATTGTTTATTCTATTTTCCAACGTTTCGAAGAGGAATCATCTAAATAACTTTAGCTTGGAGCCACCGGTTTCGTCGAGTAGCCTGATTACGTTGAATACTCGACGAAACTTTCGCTTCGAGTTCTATGAAATTTACAAAGCTTTCAATTACGATGCTTATGCGTTCTCCCACTGATATTGCTCGCATTAACTGCAAGTCTGGTGTATTATACAGAAGCCGAACGCTTATTTAACATTAAAATAACGTGAAGTCTACGCCATCATGCAGTTAACGACAACCAGACATATTAAGACCGGTCCTCTGTGTTTCGAAATACTACTCGGGCTCACCTCAGATCGTTTCCTTTAAACTCATCGGTCTCCATTAAAGGTACAATGGCGGAATTTAGACGATGTAAAAGAGTGAATTTATTGATAATAATTTTGAAATTAGTTTTTAAATGTGATAATTATGTATGTAAATTTCTCTCAGTTAGTTTCTCATCTGCGGGTGACTTCGTTAAAGATACTTTCGTGTCTATTCCCATACTACTGCGAGTGAGTATAACTGAAAAAATAGTTATTAAACGAAACTATCGTAATTAATGCGAAAGTATCTCCCTGAATTTTAAAAGGAAATGTAAATCGAAGGCTATAGTACTCGCCTCATATAGGTGAGAGTGAGTGGATCAAGAGTTTTAAAACCAAGAAGGAATGTTTTGAAATTTAATAATGTGAAAGTTTTTCTATTTTATACTGAATTTTCTTCCGGACCAATTATTTGAAAGCAAAAACACATGGTAATTAGACATGTACCGTTACCTAATCTAGTGCTAGTCTTGTTTTCTGTCTTAAAAAAATGAGATCATATATATTTGGGCAAAAATATTTTTTTATTGAGATATGGTGTTTCTTAGAAATTTGACGGTTAATGGGATGGAGAGGATAACCAAATTGATCATCCCATCTTCAATAACATTTTTCCTAATTGGCTTCCTACCTCGTGAATACACCCAAATGTATGCAAAGCGTTGATTAATTTTTTTAACCAATGCATTAGCTCGCACGAAAGTATCTCCTTTCTGATGCTAATTAATGTGTGAACCCATTTAAACGCTTTGCAAGGAATGAAACATAGATAGTCGAGATTGTTTTACTATGCTAATTAAATCTGTGAACCTTTGATCATGCTACTCTTCTGACACATTTAAGTGCTCTAACTGTAGTTTTTATTTTTTCGTATCATTTTAATTTTTTCTGTAGATATTCCGGATGGGTGCAGAGGTCCAAATCAAATGGCAAAGGATTGAAAAATTCTGAATTAAAACAAAATGGCTCGAAAAATTATGCACAATTCACCAAATTAGCTGCTGAATATTCTTAATTTTTTAGTAATAACGTGCTATTATAGCGCAAAAGCCGATAAAATGTTGCTCATATTCACACTATCAATGTCTTCACGTTGTTTATGGCAGTACTCTTCGTATTAATAGAGCTCATTTGGAATGTTATCGACTTTACCTAGCAGCTATTCGTTGGAATTTTTCTTTGGCTGCTGTCAATAAAGTTTTGGACTTAATTATTTTCTTTTACATACACTAACTTCGACGACTTTGCCAGCTCCTTGGATCAACTTGCTGATTTTTAGGGTTCCACAAACAATTTTTCAGCCAATGGAGACGATTACTCTTCTTCTGCTATTTTTCAGAAAAAAATACCATTTAATTTGTTATTTACTATTCTTTCCTTTGTGAGCGACTTTTTTCCTAAGTCACATAGTGCTTTATGTGTCTTTACGTCGTCCATGAGAATTTATTTTGCGCTCCGAACCCAGATAGTGGCGGAAAATTTTCTGTCGAAACAAAATCCAACTTTTCGAGTTTAGAAAAACGTCAGTAGAAATAATCGCAAAACTGTGGACCCCATTGATGCTGGCTTTCTTAAAAACCGTGGTATGATGCCGGATTTCTCACCACTCTTCCACCAATCTCAAATAATAATAATAATCCCTCCCTTGCCAACTTACCTAGCCATCCTCAAGCTTATAGCATCCGCGAAATTACCTGGTGCAAACCTGTGCGGAACGGAGGGGAGGTGGGCGTGGAGCGGGTGAAAGGAAAGGATAGGTAGATAGATATATACTTTTTATTTTCGTACATTATATTGTACAATAAATATTTGAGTAGTTATGTCAGGTAATGAATAAATAAAATACAAAGTACATACATAATAAATAAATACATAAAATATATAAATTTTGTTGTAGACAGAATTTAGGGTTCGCCCTCTATGGTGTTAATTTGTAATCGCAATCGAGTCTTGAATGTTGTAAATGAGGGAGCGTTTCTCACATGAGATGGTACTGTATTCCATAAGTAAAATGAGGTAATGTAGAAGGAGTTATGAAGCGTCTCCGTGGAGCAGCGAGGTATCGCCAGGGGCAGGATCTCACCCCTCACAGGTCTGGTGCTGTGATAAACAGAGAAATAACTAGCTAAGTAGTTGGGTAGCCCAGTTTTTAGTATTTTATACATGAGGCAGGCGGCAAAGTAATGCCTACGCTCCTTTACTGTGAACCAACCCAATTCCCGCCTCTAAGGTCTGATGCGCACATCCCGCCTGAGGCCGAAGACATACCTTATCCCTGTATTGACTAATCTCTGAAGCTTGAGGTTCATTTCCCTTGAAATGTCGCAAATGACCAGAGAGCAGTAGTCCACCAAGGGGAAGAGAAGAGTTTCAATGAGATGCTTCCTCAGCGGTTTAGAGGTACTTTTCCTGAAATAATTCAGGCGGTATATGAGTGAATTAACCTTTTTGCAAACGCGTATAACATGCTGCTTCCAAGTTAACTTTTGGTCCAGTACCACTCCAAGGCTGCGAACCGAAGATTCGAAGTCGACCCTTGTTCCATTTGTGAAGATGAATTTGTTATTTGCCGAGGAGGATAGTCTGTTCACAAAATAAGGCGGACCAAATATTATAGTTTTTGCTTTGGACATATTGAGTTTGAGGTGATTTTCGGTAGCCCAACTTTGAATATGTTCAGCGCTTTGACACATTTTTATGATATTATCATTCAATTCCTCATAAGGACATTGAATGTAAATTTGTAAATCGTCAGCAAAGATCATGTGGCATAGATTATCGTCCAAACCATGTGCAACATCATATATGTAGAGAGCAAACAAGAGTGGGCCCAGGACGGAGCCTTGAGAAACGCCAGAGTTGGTGGATACAGAGGTAGAGGGCGTACCATCGTCACCCACAACTGCCTGCTCCCTATTTGCCAAATAGGATGCTAGCAAAATAAGGACTCGGTTGGAAAAACCAAGTTGTTCAAGTTTCAAGAAAGGACGGAGTGAAATAGAGGGAGAAAACGAGAGTGAGAGAATAAGGCAGGGAAACCAAACTTTTTCGTTAAAACAGTACGAGTCTCACATACACACACAAGGCTGGCGGTTAAAAATCATGCATCGCTATGAATTTACTAGGGATCCTATCATAAGGTCTCATTGTGAGACGAATCGAAACGGGATGGCAGATAGTGGTGAGTTATCTTACTTCACGAAGCGCTTATTTTGGGCAGCAATTAGAAAGGTTTTCTGACTGACCCTCCTCACCAAACGACGATCCTCCCCCGTTTCGCTGGATTTTGAAAGTTCCGTAGCTCATATCCCAAAACCCGTCTATGCAAATATGTTCTTACGAGTTCCGAGCCTGCAGTGCAATGAAATCCTCGTATTCGCGCGCTTGGTGACACAGTCCTCGATGTTTGTGGTACTTTTAAACACTTGGGTGTTCACCGTATAAAGATACCAGTTCCAGATACCGTAAATTCATAACCAGCATAATTGGTCGTTTTGGTATATTGGAGGAGGTGACCGACTGTCAAGGTCACTTGTGCCTGTGAGAATGGGAGGATAGTTTGGTAAGGGGTGGATTATTTGGGAAGTGGGGGAAGGGTGGAAAGAAACCAGGCGTCTTGATTTTGGAAGTTCCGTAACCCATGTCCCAAAATCGTCCAATGAGCAGTCAGGAATTTCTGAGAGAGCTAATACGTCAGTTTTCAATTGCCTCTCCAAATGCCAACCATCCTGTTCATCCCTTAGGCCATATGAAAAGATCCTTGAATCATCCTCCCCGTCAATGATCGAATCCCTATGAGAGCGTCTGTTTCTTTAAGCCTCCACGTTTTTTATATTACGTTACGCCCCCACGGGAAATTGTCTGTCGCGCTCCGAATTCATTTCCTCCCGCTGCCGAGGCGCCCAAATCTCTCTCGCCCGCGTTGGTGGTCTCTTTGTCTCCCCTGCGGGGGATTCCGTATTTGCATTCGCGCACTTCATCTAAGAGGAACGTGCATCCGGATCCGTTCCGACAGCGAGAAAGGACTCTTAATACATATTTATGAAGAGGTGGCGGCTCAGGACGACAATCATCTCCGTTCCCACTCGAGGCAATCGAGAGGGCAGTGAAATACGACGTGCATGTGAAATCCATCAGGATCTAGACATTACGAAAGGAATCGTTGGCCTTCTCCTCCACTAGGGTTTCCGAAAGGAGGTCCTTCAAGCTCATCTCTCCTAGTCGCGTGATTTTAACGAACGCACGATTGTGTGCGATGGCTCAATAAACACCGAATGCTGATTCCCCGTTTCCGCTACCGACATTCAAGCCAGTGTGTAGCACTCGTAGAAGTTCCTGGCAACGGGAAAGAGAGTGATGCAAAGGAACCAAACTATTTCGCGAAAAAGACACGAAGTGCACATACGCTAGGCAAGTGGTTAAAAATCACTCATTTACTCAAAATCACGACTTTACCAGGTCTTATTGTGAGATGAGTCGAAATGGGGCAGTTGGTACTGGTGAGTCATCTCAGCTTTCGAAGAGCGTGTGGGGGCAGCAATTGGAAAGGTTTTCTGACCCTCCTCACTAAACAACGTTCCTCCCCGTTTCGTAGCATTTTAAATGTTCCGTATCCTGTGTCCCAAAATCGTCCACTGCGCAACGCCAGGAACATTTGCGAGAGTTATAACCAACCTAAACGCATCATAACTATTTCGCTGTTATAGGCGTTCACTCTGTGCTGCCCTCCCTAAGAAATGCAGTGAAAAAGTGAAAAGGAAGCAGTTTCTTGCTAACGTAATTGTAATTGCCGCATCCATGAGATATTTTACAATATTTGGAACGGTTTAAAAATCAAATGATAATCTCCTATCTTTATTGAACAGATTAGCATTATGCTCTTCTTCATATAGTTTGTCTTCTCGCTTATCGTGCTTCAGTTTTCCTGATTCCCCCGACCAGTGCCGGATTGACACACTCGGAGGCTTGTAGGCAGTACAACTAACGGGGCCCACGTTACTAAAAAAGTTGGAAGAAATGAAAGAGGAAAAATTTTCCAAAGCCTCGGGGCCCATAGGCAACTGCCTACTTTGCCTTATTGGTAATCCGGCACTGCTCCCGACGTCAGTGCCAACAGCTGTAACTTGTCAGCGTTAGAAATTACATGTTACAGCCGTTAGAATGTACAATTTACATTGTACATTCTTTCCACGATTTTGCGTCAGTAGTGGAAAGAAGACATGAGACTAGTGTCTTCTGCGTAATGAATACTCACCAAAATCATCTGTCGATGATATCAGCTTGCTTTGGTGGCTATAGTATTAGCTTCCCATCCCTAGGCCCCGGGTTCAAACTCAGGTAGTGGCGGATATTTATCTAGAGTGTGCCGGTCCCAAAATGGGTATTTTGTGGAGGGCACTGTAAGTGTGGTACACCGTCCGTCGTTTAGTACGCTAAATAGTGATCACCTTAGCGCCTTTACTGATGAAGCAAAACCAGGCGTAGGCTAATACCGACGCTGGGTTACGTTCCACCCTTCCTTAATTTGCAATAAATATTCTTTCCTTACCAACCTACCCGCCCCTCCAAAATGATGCATACCCAAATAACCACCCTACCAACGTAACAAGATTAATGACGCGCTCCCTTTCATTATAAGATTTAACATACGTCCCGATGTGGCCGGGAAAGTCACGGTTTGAAGACTGTCTCGGTGTCTCGCCCAGTCGTAATATATGTCTCGTCTGGTCCTGAAGTGTCCCGGAATGTTTCCGCTACGGTATAGCTCCCGAAAAAGTTCCTGTCGCAGATCTGCTCGGCATGGAGGGGAGGAAGAAGCGGAGGGGGTGAATGGAGAGGGTGGAGGGGAAGAGAGGTAGGCAATGAAAGAGAGCGAGGCAGGGGAATCAAAATACTTCGCTAAAAAGATACGAGGCACACACTATCAATGCCAGCGGTTAAAATCACCCATCGCTAAGACTTTACGTGAGACGAGTCGAAATGGGATGACAGGTAGTGGTGAGTCATCCCACTTCTCGAAGCGCTTGTGCTGGAAGCAAATAGAAAATTTTTCTGACCCTCCACACTAAACAGCCTTCCTCCCCTGTTACGCATGATTCCGAAAGTTTCGTAGCCCATGTCCGAAATCGTCCACTGCGCAGCGCCAGGAAACTTTGCAAGAGCTATGCCCTAACCACTTCACATAATAAAGTGCGGCTACCAATTTATGGCGAGAATTTAGGAAATAGAAAGAATTGAATAAAATTGTATCAAACGTCCTCAAAATCTCTTGGTTGACTAATTGTGTAAATCACTTCGTTGAAGGGAAGAACCTCTGTGATAGAAGCCGAATTGAGCATCGGTTTTTTAAATATGTTCCGGAGGGCCTGGAGGAATTGATCGGCCGGGACCAAGAAGGATTCAGTCATCCACTAGTAACGAGATTCGAACTCGGTACTCCAGAGTTTGGTACTAAATCAAGCCGCCTTAGTTGAAGGGAATTATTTTATTTTGTAATTTCAATCAATGAATAAAATAACTCTACACAATTAGATTAAATTTTATAATTCACCTTCCGAATTTTGTCCCGGTTTCAGTTACTTCAAAATTAGAACTAGTTTTTAACCTTAGAACTGGTTGTAGAACCTACCTATAGATGTTTCTTATCCTATAGTAAACGCTTGCGTTAGTCTCCCTATTGCTCTTAGCCACAGTATTTTAAGTTTACGCTGAGAGGCGCAGTAGCTTAATAAAGGAAAGGGCTCGGAGCCTGGCGTCACCTGCGTCTAAAATAATGAATCAAATTCTCTGTCGAGGGGAAAATTATTACACTGCGAGGGCAGGGGGTTGACGAGGTAGTAAGAGCAGTAGATTTCCATCCAGATTGGTTTGTTAGTTATTATAGGAGATAACTGACAACTGAAGTGGTTAGCCTTTTTAAAGCCCAGTACAAACGGCGACATTTCTGGCACTGAAGCTGGCGCGGGAACAGGCTACTGGTAACGAGTCAACAGCCAATTTCATTTCGTTTGTTGGCATGCGATAGAATAGCTTGCTATTGCCTTGCTCTGTTAAGGATTAGGACACGTTCAATTTTTCTAGCTATCTGGCAGCGAAGTTTTGCGCATTTCCGCCTTCGTTTGTCTACGAATAAAAGGAGATAATTTTATGAAGAGGAAGAATTTAATATGGAAGTGTTGAATATTCATCCAACTAATCAGTGAGTATTAAAATTAATCGTTTAACTGTTAAGCACTGTTATTTATTATTCTGAGTAATTACATACAGATACATGGCAAAATAGTATGTTTCCCATAACCTGTCATGATAACAACAAAGACGTTGATCTACTAACTCTAGTCAAATAAATGATTTATAGTTTTACTGTGAACGCTAGTTATCACCTATGTAATCTACATCTACGATGTACCGTGCAAGCCACCACTAGGATGTGTGGCACGGGGTGATTCCACACCAGGCATGCAGCACTCGTACCAGCACAAATCAACATGCAAACATGCAGAACAATGCTATAGACATATCTAGTGGTTATTATTACTAATACTGTTAATTTATGAATGCTACGATATGCTACTTCATGCAGAGAACAAAATAAAATAATGCCGATCATATCTACATCTACGAAGTACCGATCATCTAAGTAAATCTGAACGTCATCCAATCCATAAGCAAAGCACTTAATTGTTTCCATGAATTGGTCACTGCCTATAAATTCGTGTGTACACAGTGTTTAAATATTGCTCGCAATCGGTGATTGGAATTCCATAAAAAATGGTCGGGATGGTTGGAATTCCATAAAAAGTTGCAGACGGATTCTGGCACAATAATTATTCCCGTGTTTACCGGGCTTAATTGTAGGTAGGTAAGGGAAGGTTTGCTTTGGGAATAACGAAAGTGTGGAAATAAACCTGTCTTCCGCGTTAACTCTTATCAAAAGAGGCCGAAGCATCAATTGGCGCAAATCCGATCAGGCTGACGATACTACGATTCGAGTGATCTTCAAATGGCAACAATGTTAGTATCAAAATTCCACTGAAGAATTTTCAATTTTTCCTGGATTCAAACTCGGAGCATCGATGTCCTACCAACTCATTGGTTTGTAATTGGGCAGGCCTTCCTTAAATTTACTCCAAACTGGGGTTGTCTGTTAACCTTCGTGGGTAAATTCAGGCTTATGTTTAGTTGACAGCAGAGTATAATAAATACATATGTATTCCAAAAGAAGGGAGATACTATCGGGTTTCAAGTTCATAAGGTCTAAGATACGAACTTAGTGTAACATGTCAGTGCGACCGTCATGTTGAGATGTTGGTTGGTTGAACTAAATAACAAAATTCAGTGGAATTACTGCAATAATACAACAAAAGGAAAAGGAAATTTAAGTTTAAAAAAAAGAAATGTTGCTTTTTTCGCAGGGAATAGTATACATTCAAAACAGTTTGGCAAATAAGCATTCAAATTAGAGTCTTAATAATAGCGATAGAATACAGGCAAACAATGCCAGAAAAGAGAGTGGAAGGGCTAATTAATGCGGACATGGATGATACAGGATGTTTATCTGTCTCCCTACGGAATTGTTAATTCATATTATTAATTTAGTTTTATTTTGATCTGAAGGTCAAGAGTAATACCTGACTTAAATCTCTATGATACCTATGTAATAATGAGTACACCTACAAAACGGACAAACTGTACGAATGTAATGGATTCACAAAAACAGTTATCATAATACTATAAACAATAAAGCTGATGAAAATACAAAATATATATGCGAGAGATACATAAGAACGTTATATGAATATACAATGAATGCGGCACCACAGGAAATATGTACCACAGTTTATCATTCATAAAATCATTGAGACTGAAGTAAGCCTTTTTTGTTTATTTTTATAAATTGAATCAGCTTTTTGTTCTATGGATTTATGGAGTTTATAATAAATAATGGAGGCTGATTGGTGTGGCCCCCTTTAATTTTCCGCCGATGATAAACTATTTAGATGTATATACCTCATTCGTAGTGTGAACATGAACTCCACTCAACTCTACTGGATAATGAACCAGGTTTTCTCGTATCAAATTTTAATTAGATGCTTATGACCCCGAAGTGCGTGGAGTTTGCGCAGATTTTTATTGTTAAACCTAAACACAGATTTGAAATCATTTCAGTTTCTTGAAACTTATTCGTCTCTAAAATAAAACTTATTGACCTCTTGCTGATCGCTCTTTCATATGCATGCATTCATCATCGAGCGATCTCCAGGTGACTTTACCTCATCAAATTTGACAGCTTTTCTGAGGATCGTTTGAATATCCATGATACGCATAATTATGCTTGCACCGGAGCCTCCCGGCAAACTCGCGTCGGGCCGCTTCACTGCGCATAATGGAACAAGCTCTAGCACGACCGATGCGTGGAATGGAACACCTGCTAGGAATCCGTCTTGTTGGAGTTGCTCTGCCTAATCAACGAGTGGTGAATAATGTATGAATTTCTTTATGCATGAAAGAAAAACCTGGTAGAATATTCCGCTTCGCTGTCTAAAAAATGGAAGATTTCTGATATGTTTAAGGACTTGCTTTAAGGTAACAAACAGAAGAAATTTTCTACTCTGAATTTGTTACTGACAGCAAATAATGTGCAAATATTAAGCTGAGGCTAAAAAACTTGTTACTTTATGCTCAATAAAAATGGCCAAATGAATTATTTGGAACGATTTGAAGTTTTAGAATCTCACTTATGAAGAATTTCACTATCTCCCATTGAAAAAATTATCGCTGGTTATAATCGTGGTCAGAATAACATGAAAAACTTCAGAGAGCGAATAGCAAGCATTGCTCACCTATTATAAATCTATATCTGCATACTACCCTGCTGACGCAGGAGGGTGTTTGGACACCAGATTTGAAAGGGCAGGAAAGAGGGTTAAGCAGTGGGAAAAGACCTGAGGGTTATAGGTGATTAACGATATGTCTTATGTTATTATCACGTCGTATTTGCTCTAATCACGAACGGTGAGTGTAAAGAATAAACGATTGTACCTATCAGTTCGGCAGGGTATTTATCTTATTTTGTCGCTTGTATCAGTTCTAGAGAAATAGCTAAGTTCCAAGTCAACCTTCCCCTAATCATGATATCTACATCTCTTGTGTTTCTTTATACATTTACCCGACGATTACGCCCTTCCTCTAAAACAAAATGCGTGATTTTAAAAATATATATTGAAATTTCAACAATTACGAAATAAACAACTAATGTACTTAGCAAGTTTGGCACCGTAAACCAAAATCTTCCACTTCTATCACAACTATAACGCTATGTATTGGTACCCTCATGATTGAAACTTTTGGTTAGTATCTTCAGGAACGTATATTTTATTAAGATTTTACCGATGCAGAAAGTTGTAAATGTCTTTTTCCGGTGTATCATAGGTTCTAATTTTTTATGATTATGATGTTATGACTATGTCTTACGTCTAAAACTAGATCGTGTATACAATAATTTTATATGCAATAACAAATGATTTGCTTTTATTTCAATAGGTATGGAAATATCCACAGATGAAACCCGTAAGTGAATTTGGGGCACCTAAAGCTTAAGACTCCAACTATCACTACTGTTGCGTTATTTATTGGTACCCACATGATATAAAGCGCTTGATTAGTACCTTCAGGAACAGGTATTTTATATCTAGGTTTCATCGACGCAGAAACCTGTGAATCTTTTTTTTACGCCGCATATGCTCCTGTGTTTTCTATAGAAATTTACCGGAAAGTTCTACGTCGAATGCTAGATAATTTGGACAGTAATTTTATGTATAATAACAAAAAGCTTGCTTTCAATTCAATATTTAGAGAATTTTCCATAAATATATACTATAAACATAGAATATCCTTAGCAGTTTGGGGACCTAAAACTAAGGTCTCCTACTACCACAGCTATGTTATATATTGGAATTCACATCAAATGAAACGTTTCGACAGGATCTTTGGGAACTGGTATTTTTATTTTGGTTTTATCGGCGCCGTAAGCTGAGAATCTTTTTTGTTTTTACGCCACATAAAACACACTGGGAAGCATTATGGCCTTCCGAACTACCTTTCCTTCCCCAGCTCGTTCGCTTTAATTTCCACCAAATTGAAAGCGTCATATTCTTTGACGGTGTCAGCATCAAATCCTCACACGTGCGAAGAAACCGAAATCCCCTTTTAAAGGGGAAACCAATTGGTTTCGGGTCGTTTGCCAAAGAGAGTGAAATAAACTCTCAGGAAATCGAAACAGATACGTCTCCTTCTCTCTCTCTCTGAAAACTCTGGAGGTATCTCTCGAGGGAAACTCTTTAGCCAACTCTCCTCCACCCTACAGGACAAAAGTCGTTTAATTATCGCCATTCGCTCCTTATTAGTCACATTAGTGGAGGGAAGGGAAAGGTAGGACGTCTGCGTCGGTATTTTGCACAATTCAGTTACACTGCATCTTGTGATGGCGGTTCCCCTGCGAATTGCTCACATTTCACTAATATTCTGGATAGAAATGGAAAAACCTTGTACTCTTTTCATATAAAAAACAAAATCAAACTTTTATTCGCCATTTAATTCTCAAATTGTACTTGAAGTTACGTGGTGTTAACAGCGTTAATGGGTAAAACATAGAGAATAATTATCTCTTTTGTATCTAATAAAATGTAATTTTTGCGAAGCACTGTTTATAAGTAGCGAAGCCTCAGTAAATTGAATAAAAATAAAGTACATACACCTTTACATTTTATTTTTTGAGTTATTAGTAAATTACTGCAATTATTGAAATCAAAGTGTGGTAATTCATTAGAGATGACACTGCAGTTGCTCCAATGGTTGTATAAAGTGTTTCTTAAACTATATATTCGTCGAGTAGTCTATATAAATTTTGAACCTTTACATTGGTTTGTTAATAGCTAAGACTTTTGGTCAATGATAGAGCATTTTTTTAACAGAACAAAAAAAAATATTTAATATAGTTTAAAGTATGACTTAAGTAGTCGAGGAGAAATCATAATAGTGACTTCTATCACTTCGTTATCATTCTACGAAACGTATAAGCGGCAATCGCTATCCCTTACGCCATGTTTAACGATTTTCATTGTTAAAATCGTCGACAGTAATAGATTATTTTGTTAGACAGTCATTGGGAATCGAAGTACTATCTATTTAGATAAACAGAAAAAGAAGAGAAGGTTTAATTGAGTGACAAAGAAGTTATTTGCTAGTAATTGGGCAACGATCGTACTGATATGATTTTATTTCGCTGAATATGGCATTAACTGATTGGTTGGAAAACGTTGCCTCAATGCTATTTACTTTCTGTACTTTTAAATCACTCTGCATTACCGTTGACAGAAGAACTTTTGCTCTGAAAATGTAAGGGTTACCTGCCGTTGAGCCCTGATACAGAATCACTTCGTCGGTGAGACAGAGGAATTCAATCAGCTTTTTAAACAATTGATCTCAGCGCAGGTGATCGATACTCGATCCATGGCGATAGATAATTGGCGATTGGTTGTTTATTTCCTTTAGCCCACAGAAATACTTCATTCCCGGTTTCAGTGGATGGTAATACCTTGCGAAACATTTAAAATGAAAATACGTAACCTGTGAGTTTAATGGCCCTTACCGGTAAATACATGCCAGTTCTATGCGTGACGTCAGTGACATGTCAGTTCTATTGATCTGTCAATCGATAAGCTAATAATTCTATCACTTAAGATGAATATCTCCGATAAACATTAAGTTAGGTTAATAATTGTGTCAAAGGTAGACAGAAAATTAGATTTGCTAATGTTTTTATTCTTAAAATGTTTTCATGCCCATGAAAAAATTAATTTTCAAGTTTTTTTTAAAGAAGAATGTTTTCCAATTTTGGTTACCATCTTGGAAATCGGAAGCAATAAGCTTTAACCAGGACAGGAAAAGAAACATGCAAATCTTAAGTACACCTTAGACACAACTTACCTTTTTATGGAATCCATAGATTTTTTGCGTTTTCATGGTAACTTTAAAATGCTTCAGGGCTAAATGTTTAGGTTTGTATAGCTCGGTAACTATGGAGTTGCAACCCTATGTTCATGGGGCGAAAATTCTTAAAATCACCCCCCCCTCCGTATCCCGAAGTACTGCCGGTTCATTTTGAATCATCCTGAATATGATGATTTTCGACACCGATAGCCTGATGACTATTTCCTCACGAATTTGAGAATGACTCTACAGCAACGTTAATTCAGCTTGAGAGACCACTATCTACCGTTTGTTGAAGCCTCTTTATACAAAAGATCTTTTCCGTGTCCACGACGCGAAAAGGGCACTCCCAGTGTACCTTTTTATGGAGCGGTCATGGACAGTTTTCTCATTCCCCCGCGAACCTTTTCCCCTTTAAAATCGCTTATCGCACCCCGCTCCTATATATTATTTTTAATCTCTCATCCTCGACGTCACAAATCTTTTCCCTCCCCCCCCTCTCTACTCCTCCGGCCACCCCGATGTACATATATATATCACACCGCAGAAAATCCCCCTTTCCCTCTCCGACTAGCCCCTTCTCCATTTCATCTCACCCACCCCGGATCAACCCTCCTTCCTCGCTTCGTAACCCTGGAAAACTACCCCCTCCCCCGGAAACTCCCCTTACTTCTCATCACCCTCCCCCGAGATACCAGGTCTTCATCCTCCATCCCCCTTGGCCCACATGACGTACATACCTATCCCCGCTCAAATTTCAACCCGCATAACTATTTCATCCGTACTACTTTCCCGGAGGAACGGTCCGTGGGGTGGTTGGGCTTTGCCTTCCTTTTTAACCCTCCTCTAGGTCTACCATATGGGACGAGTTGCTGTTGGAGTAGGTAGTGAGGATTTTATATGCGAGGAGAAAGGTCGTCTGAAAGGGGTTGTAAAATCTACGTCTACATATTGAATTTGAAGCCACCTCGCCACGAAGGTCCGTGACAAGGAGCAAATGGTCTTCTATTATTAAAGGGAATTTGACGTTTGGTCGTAAAACTTGGGAGACGAGATGGTAGGACTTCATCTGTGCTCACTGTTTCCTTCCCCGTTTTCTCGCGAAATGTGCATTGGAGCACTGTTTCCTTGTTTAATGGTGTAATATCTTAATGCGGATCTTAGATTGGATTGTAATTTTTCTTAAGGCAAATTGATGAATATGTCACGGCGTGCTAAGCAGATTAAGTTTTTTAGCATCGTTGAAAACCACGTCGTCGCAAGTCCACCAATCACTCACTTCTCCGGCTAATCCGGCATTTGCCATCCTATGTTTGAAAATTTGGAGTAAACACAATACAAAATATTATGTGTACCATCTTGAAAAGGGTGATTGTGAACACCAAAGTTATATTTTGAAACTTAATTATCTAATATGTGGATGGAAATCTTTTCTGGGCTCAAACTCGGACCCTTGACGAATTTTAACGTTGATCAGATCTTACCCATTGAATTTCACGTAACTAAAACCCTCAAAATATGTTTTTTCATAAATATCTTTAGTGCAGTCTTCGATATTAATTTCCATGGATACATACCATTATTGCTCAGACGTTTCTAATGTATTTTTTACCACTAATCTCTTGTTGTCTGTCTTGCTTATCGATAAAATGTGGGTTAAAATTATTTCTTTGTTGTGTCTAGTTTGAGAAAATTTGGGGTAAACACACACATGGTGACGCTAATATACCTGTAATTAGTGTATGTGTGTTTCAGCGGTGCATTTAGAGCCACTTGATGCTGTAGCAAGGAATGTTAGGCCTTCAGCTGTGAAAGTGGTTCAAAATTTGATGATTTGCCTTATTTTGATTTCATTTTGTTGGAGTTTCCTTAGATAGTCAATTTATCATTACTTGTTCTGTAATTTTCCTTTAAAGTTCATCATCTCAACAACAGCAGTTCGATGAGAAGAAAGTTTTAACAGTGCTTGCCAAATCAGACAATTTAATGGAATTTGAAATTAATGCTTTTACGCATTTTCGTTTTGATGATTGAATTTCAAAAGGTTTGTCAGAACAGAATGTGCTTCTACCGTTTAATTAAGGAGCACTAAGGATCACTATCAAGCACTAAATCACCATACATTTTGACTCATAAAGGATGTAAGTTTATCTTTTTTTATGTTAAGACTCCTGAGCAATTTATTCATGAGGAAATCAAATTTTCACATTAGATAATACACTTTCTTCCCTTCGTTTTATCTTTTCTGATGAACGATCAACGGTAAGTCATACTGAATTGCTACATTGCATCTTTTTAAACATTTGTAGAAAAATCATTGGTATTCGCGCATCCCTCATTAAAAGTGTTTTTTTAAGTCAATGTATAAGAAGTGAGATTATTTTGACAAAAAATATTTATTATAATTAATTCAATATTTATTGCTCTTTGTTTTAGAAATATCGTGCTTGTGTCGCTAAAAAGAAAGAATGCATGCTAAATTGAGGACGGTTGGTCCCTGGAGGGTAAATTGGGAAATATAGCTTAATGGAGACGCTCTATAAAGAATTGTGTGCGAGAGAAACAAATTTTTTCAGCATATTACATTAATTTTCCACGCGCATAGCAAGTGAGTGCATGGTAAATCAATCTCCAATTGGCCTATTTAATAGATGGGGTCAGATATTTGGGAACAAGACCAAAGTTCGTGAAGTTATCATTAGCTAAACCCTTGAATGCAAATTTTAGGCTTAATCGATCACTGCGACAGCAGTTTTCTCCGTTTGATGTAAGTTTTTATTTTTATTGCGTGAGGAGATTAGCGGCGGAGAGAGCAAAGGTTGTGCAAGAAAGGTGCGCTCCACTCTAGAAGTTTATTTTTATATCCTAGGAGCTTTTAAATTAAGGATCATCCGGTTTAAATGAATTACCCGCGAGAATATAATGGGGAAATTGTTTTATTTTCCAGTTTTATGGCATTTGCAAGCAACAAGAAATTGACAAAAATTGCATGGTTGTATTTTAAATGCATAAAAAATGAATTCCGAAAATATTCATATAATTAAAATTTTATTGATAATAAATCGTTTCAATTTTTTCGCTCGAACTTTGATGGACAAAAATATACTCTCAATGTCTTGAAGCCATTGTGATGAAAGCTCAGAATTTAGTTTTTTGAATTTTCAAAGGTTTTTTTCCTACCCTTATTTGCCGAGAGAAACATGACCTCCAGATTTTCATCAAAATCTTTTTAAGGTCATGGGCAAACTCCCAAGCCCCAAGTGGCGAGGAACGACTCACTTCCGAAGTTACTTCGAAAATAACCCTTAAAAATGCCAGAGTTCACCACATACTTCTTCCAATTTTTTATCTTACGTGTTCTCTTGCCATGGGTTAGAGTTTGTTAACTCCTTGAAAGAATAACCGAGGAACTCAGGGCAGAGCGACTCTATGGAAATGGTCAGCTTCTTATTCTTTCAAACTATTCGCCTTCAATACCTGCCTGCGAAGCCTTTCTTCTTTTGACCTTCCTTTCTCATCCGTCGATGAACTAGCAGATGCCATGCGAGATTAGTTTAAAATAATAGCTTATTGCACGGATATTATAACATTTGATGTAAAAATTAAATAATAAAACCATCTAAAGATATAGTCATGTATAAGAAGGTGTAGTATTTATTTTTATCGCGAATTTTTAAAACACCATCAGAAGTTATCTATCCGAATGTTCACGCAAAATTGATTTTTTGAAATTTCCTCAAGTTACTAGATCCATTGAAGTCAGTATTGAGGGATTTGGAAAACAACGGATATTTTCATAAGTACGAGGCGTATTTTTTTAAGTAAGTACCGTTTTGAAATTAAAATAAAACTAGTATACTTTCCTTAACTATTTTATTTTTACGTGAAAACCTATGCCTTAATCTATTTTTCTAAATAATTTACACTAATATTAAGGCACTTCTCGTATCGTAGAACCAGCTTTTGAATCCCTTCCTCATAGAAGCCTGCCGCCTGATTTGACAACCACTGTAACACGGTCGTTTTGGTTTCATCATCATTGTCGTGCCACTGACCACCCAGATGCATCTTCAAATGCAAATACAGGAGTCAGAAGGCACTAGATCTGGGCTGTACAGAGGGCGAACAAGTTGTTCCCAGCAAATTGATCCGATGAGATCTTGAGTTTGATGGACGGGCATTGTCATGCAGCAATCAACATTTTCGGTACCCAGCGTGAGCAAACTTTCGATAATTTTAACGTTTTTGCGGCCATCTCTAAAAGCTCTAACGCATTTCCGCATCATTCCATCGGTCAAATTGTTTTATCCATAAACGTCACTGATCTGACGATGAATTAAAGCCACTTTCACGCCTTTTGCTCTAAGAAAACGAATCACAGCGCGTGAATTGCAGTCGGCGGGAATCTCAATCGGCGGAGGCATTTTAAATATTCGCAAACAAACATAAACACGGCCAAATGTTTCCGTAACAGCGTCTGTGGCTTCTTAACAGATGTAGGTGCACAGCGTGCATATGCCAAATACCCACCGCAGCACTGCATCGGCCGAATTTAAAAAGGGTACTTACTTAAAAAACATTCCTCGTATTTGCAATAGTGAGTGCGACAATAGTTCCTGGATTACTTACATGTTTCACTCATTTGAGGAATTTTTGCCCTTAATGACTTCCCTTCAATCCCTTCAATTGATAATTATAATCAAAGGCTGCTTTCAGAAGGTTTAAACTCATTAGCTGTAAATGAGTAAATTAATGGATTGCGGAAGAGTTATTTCACAACAACAAAAAACAGACCCTCGATTGACTGCCATTTTTGAGAGATGGGGACTATTTAAAAGAAAGAAGCTACCTGCAGATATTGGAGTTTTCCAATGGTGAAAAATGTGTACCAAAATATTGTATGACAAAACCTTATAGTGGTAGCGAACATGCTGGTAGTTGTCTGCGCCAAGTATGACGTCAAGGAGGGAAAGTCTCATGTGGAAGGGGTCGGAAGAGGGAAGAGAAAAAGCAAAGGGTAGGCAGTGCGGCCAACATAACAGTATTTAACCTGAGGGGGGCGGGGAAGTGTCAGAAGCGCGTTTCACGACAATGTTTACGGCTCAAGCAAACCCGCATTAAATTGCTCTGAAATTGTTCGCAATCCGAGTGAAAAGTCCACCTAAACAACTAGAGATTTAGAGAGCTATAAAGTTGATGTGAATGACAGTTTGAGCATTATGATGTTGCTGATAAAGGTTTGCGACTTTGGTCAAACATGGAGACTATACCACTCCCCCGTGCGGAACAAGTTAGTGGGTAATGGAATTTTTCCACTGGAAATGCCCCTCTGCGCAACTGCCACCATGTTTTGCAACCACCATACACTTGCTATAAATACTAGACAAATTGGAAGTGCGCCTCCTATGACACAAAATATACCGTGGTTTTGACCATAATTTCCTCTGTAGTGAAATGGGGAAATGGAGGGATGGCGATTAAATTTCCCTTCGCCTGACTTCAACCGGAATATGTGGTACTATTCACAAGTTTAATTATATTACTGGTTGCATTGAATGTTTTTTATCCATAAAACATTTCACTTATGATATCGCTTTAAAAAATTTAGCCCTTGGCATCTGTTTTTCAGGATTTGTCATGTTAAATTAAAAGATTCTAACCTCTGCTGTTGAAATGAGATTAACAGGAATTTACGCACGAACTCATGTGGATAAAACGCCACGAGCTGACTTCGCATTCAAAAGTAAGAGCAATAAATATGTCCGGCTTTTCACGACCGCGGTTGGTTGGCAAAATGTTTAAAGGTGAGTGGTGGCTGGGAAAAGATTAATCGCATCCCTTTTACCGTACTACTAGCTTTGTGAAGGTGAAAACAGTTTGTTTTGTTTCTAAATGGCTGTAGGCTCTATGTATGTTAAGGATATTTATTTAAGCATTCATTTGAAGAAAACAAAAGTACATATTACGCCCAATCCTGCATTTTGCGTATCTAAAATTGACAACGAATTCGCAATTGCGCGTTTACCTTCAGCTCTAAAGAAATGTCGAGGTACTGAAAAATAAATCCAGCTTCCTGCCGCGGGGAGGGTACCGAAGTATTCCTAAAAGGCTTAAAAGCAAAAACCTAACGGACAAATGGAACTTTTTAATGCTATTTCCTACATGGAAAAAGAACATGAAAATGTAATTTTGATTATATTGCGAGAATCATAATTGCACTAAAAATCTTTAATGGCTTAATATTTTTCGAGCACTGGTTATGAGAATGCCGTCATTTTATTTAGTAAATATTTTTCATGCAGTTAGTTACATTTTTAAAAATTTTTTTAATAAATAATTTTTTATGTTATTTTGCAAAGACATTTTTTTACACCCTTGGTGAATTTGTTATCATCACTGGCAGGACTTTTAAGGAAGTATTTAGGCGCTCGATCACGGTTCTCCATAACGCATGCGCTGGCGTTATCGTTATACATATTTCTATTGCACTCATGAGGGCCTAAATGTGTTTGTCTTCCATTAAATTTTGTAAGGTAGTTTAAAATCACAAGAATTAAATGATGAACTGGGTTATTAGGGCAGTAACTGTGAGCATACCCCATAAGATCGGTTTGCGTTTTTTAATACTATAGCGACAACGAGGAACAAGGAACCATGTTCTCACCTCAGGTCCCTTTTGTGACCGAGTCCCATTTTGCATTTACTTGCTCTTCTATCTTTTCATGTAAAGTAGCAACGTCCTCACCTAAATTTTAAGGCTGGGAAATATAGGTTTGCTTCAATTGGATTTATCATCAGCGCACTTAATTTTGGATGAGAAGCGGAAGTTATAGGAATCATTTTTCCTCTGCTATTGCTGCCTATTTTTGTCTCATAGACTGAGTGTGAATAAATGTTTTCTTTTTGATGGAGTAAGAATGTTTTTTTATGTTAGACATTCAGCATTTAAAATAATCAGATATTATAATTGGTAAGGCCAAACTATAAATATGTATAATATTTGCCCGGACTTGAACAGTAGATGCTATTAGGCACGCGATGAATCCATGCATAAACTCTCTGATAGGAATTCTCTCTCTCCTATTGAATTCTCACAACGTCCATTCAAGATCTCCCAGTAACCATGCAGACCTAGAGGATTGAGGGTTAGTCGCTGAGGAAGGTGTAATTTCATCCTCGAATGTTGCCCTAGATCACATTATGCATGAAAAGCATACAATACCTATTGACACTCGTGAGCCTATCGAATGCATGCAGTCGTATTACTGAGTAGAATAGCCAGCCCTTCTTTTTCCTGAGACGGAAAACTGCAGTCGCTACTCCTGCTATTTTATCGCTCCGTATGACACGGCATGCTCCGCTAACTAGCGATCCTCATGCCCGGCGTATAGGTCATCTTTTCATCACGTCGAACTGAACGGCCTTGCCAATCAATGCGGAGACCGGTACGTGAGCGCCGCGACACTCGAATGCTCGGGGATTATGGCAGCCCCATTGCTGAGCTCCTCGCCTGGAGAGCTTTAATGGGTCTAAATGCACCTTTAAACAAGGTCAAATGAATGAAAAAAAGAATAACCAGCAAGATGCGGATGCCTCACTGCGCGATTGCTAGTTGGAATGTTTTCCAATGTCCCAATTAAAAGTTTGTCCATTCTTTGAGTTTCTTTCCAAAAAGGGTACGCAAATGATCAAATGATGATTTGAACCATTCCATATTTGAACCATTACCTGTATTACTGTATGCATTGGTTCAAATATGGAAGCAAGATTTGTTTTTATACTTGTAAAAATTTATACTTATTGAAGAAAAAGTGCATGAAAAGCACAAAACATTTTTTATTCTTCATTGAAAATGTAATTAAAAGTGTTTTAATCTTAACTTTGTTAAATTATCAACAAAGCATAAGCAGTAGCTTTTAATAAACATCAGATTTCTTCGTAAAACAGCTTTAATATTATAAGAAAATAGATAAAATAGCATGTATCATGGTATAAGGTGTTTTATCGTACCTTCTTTCGGATAGTCGTGGTATAAGTTTCGCAAAAGCTCCTGGTGCTGCACAGTGGATGATTTTGGGACATAGCCTACGAAACTATCAATGTCCTGCGAAACGAATGAAACTTTCAAAATCCTGCGAAGGAAGGTTTTTTAGTGTAAGGGGTTAGTCAGAAAACCTTTATAATTGCTACCAACACAAGCGCATCGAGAAGTGGGATGACTATTTACCAACTTCAGTCCCGTTTCGATTCGTTCGCAATGAGAACTCAATAGGGATAGGATAGATAGGGTCCCTGGTGAAGTCAGAAGGATGAGTGGTTTTAACAACTTGTTTTGTGTGTGTATGTGTGTGTATAGGTGTAGCAAAACTTGGTGACACTTACTTGTACAGAGCGTCAGGGAGAGGAGAGCATCCAAGAGAGGAGAATTGACAATGTTTAGTTTCTCTCTAAAGGTCCTCACCTGAGCCTTGCGGTACGTCTGCCCGCTCTTCAACGCTTAATTCGCTCTCTGGAACTTCCAACTCTCCGCTGTCGAGTGCCATCAAGTTTCGGTATGCCTATACCTCGTGCCTTTTTCGCGAAGTACTTTGGTTCCCCTGCCCTTCTCTTGTTGCCTCCCTCTCTTCCCCCTCCTGTCATTTTCCTTCACCCCCTCCACTTCTACCTTCCCTCCTTACCACGAAGGTCTACGCCAGGAACGTTTGCGAGTACTATACCCGTTCATATCTGCCGCGAACGTTAGGGCTGCGAAAGAAAAATCGGAAAACGAAGGAGAGAATTTTTCATTAAATCGCACTTTCGCTATCATATTATCTTACGCGTGTGGACTATGGCACTAGTTCAAACAAAACACGGGTAGGAGCATTCCCTTAGCCTCGTAAACAGTTAACCGAAAAATTCCAACCACAGCAACTTTCCTTCGTGATATCTCTCCAATCTCCGATCCTCTCGCAACGCAAAGCAAGCCTTGTGTATTGTCAAAAAAACAATTCCGCGAGGTCTTTGAGTCCGTCGCCTCGCGTAGGCATCTGGAAAATGGGTTAAATGTGGGGATTGCATTAACGTGGTGGCTAAGGGGCTAGATTCCCAACCAGAGGGTCCGGGTAGGGAATAGCAGTACTTCGTCGTCAAATGAGCCATATCGGTTGCCCTTACTACTATATATATATATATATGTAACGTACCTACTAAAGTAAGCTAATAATAATAACTTTATGGTGTAGCACTTAATCCTGAGTTAATGCTTTATTTTATTTATTAATTGGATAATTATTGGTAATACGCCCAGTGGAAACGCAAAACTGAAATTGTTGAATTAAGGACCGGTTTTATTATATCTGGTTTGTTAATTCATCGGCCTGGAAATCGAAGTGAAAACGTTCTCCCATCGATAACGCTCACGTCCACTAACCCACCATTTGATATGTACAAAACTCCAACACTTGGTTTACATTAAATTAACGAAAAGGCATTTAGTCATATTGTGGGATATGTTAATTAGACATTATAAAACCATACCTAAATTTGTTTACATACAACTATTTCAATGAACATAAAATTAGTAACATTTTATAAAAGCTGAAAGATTAACTGAATTCCAATTGTCAGTATATCATTAGAAATTACTTCAGTATTCATAAGCAGTGCTAAACACATTCAAGCATGATTAAAAAAAAAATATAATTGAAATAAATTAAAATTGTGTCACACATCCCCTCCAAAGCACTCCCTTCTTGGGAAAGGGCCCAAATGGTTCCGTAGGTAGACTGTTTTATCGTTTCATCCTACGGTATCAATATTATATTTAGTTGAGCTCGATGTTTTGAGAATCATGCGTTTAATTTAGTGAGGATGATTATTTTTGTCGAGTTAATCTGGGTTCTCCATTCTTTCTGTTAATGTTTTCCAAAATTTTACTCCTTGGGTGATTTTAAATGTGACGGACAGACTCATCAGTTTCCTAATATTTTCCAGCGAAGCCCATCCGTCCATCTTATCATGGCTGTCACACGCTGTTCATATATGTCGTCCTAATGCATACTTTGGAACCTTCCTGTGAACCATTTAAATTTTTTCATGAGGGATTATACAGCAGAGGAAAACTCGACAATGGGTTTTACAATATCTTTGTACGCAAATTCCTTCGATGTAGTACTGCTTCCTTTGAGCATCAAACTTCCGCAACTTTTAGAACTTCAAAGGCGTTTCATTACACATAATTTGTGCATAATCCCTACCATGAATTTTTGTTGAGAAATACTCATAGATATGTACGGGCATTGCCTATTGAGATCGATCGCCAAATCATATTTCCTCACATTTTTTCTGTAGGAATATAAAATGGATTTGACAAAATGGTATTATTTATAATTCACTATAACATTTTATATACCTTATGACGAGGAGAATTGTGAGAAATATTTCTTGTATCAGATGCTATTATCCCTAAAAGATGAAGGAAAAGAATAATAATGGGCACATTGAAAGATCACTTACCATGGGACTACTCAGGTTGTAGGAAACGACCACGACAAATCACATTAACTGGCACAACGATTCAATTTTGGCATGAAAATTCGTATTAATGGGTATAGATGGGGGATATGCATGGCTGGCGGAAAGAAACAAAATTGTGTGCATTTAAAATTTATTCATCCGTCCGTAGTCATAACAGATATCCAAATGGCCATATTTGGATATCTCATAACCCAGGGAACTATCGACCAATTTCATTAACGTCGATTATAGACAAGACACTCGAACATATCGTTGTTAGCAATATCATGACGTTCCTGGACAGTCGTAACTTCCTCCATGGCTGTCAGCACGGCTTTCGGAAAGGTAGATCATGTGAAACACAGCTCGCGCTCTTTCTTCATGACGTTCTCAAATCTGGTGAATCGAAAACACAAGTGGACGCATTATTCCTAGATTTTAAGAAAGCTTTCGACACGGTACCTCACAACAAACTTTTATACAAATTACAGTCATGCGGGCTGAACGAAACAGTAGTAAACTTTATATGCGACTATCTGAGTGATCGTAAGCAAAAAGTAGTTCTTGACGGAATTAGCTCTGATGTAGTTAAAGTGACATCAGGTGTCCAACAAGGAAGCGTAATCGGCCCCATTTTGTTCATTATATACATAAATGACCTATGCTCTCGAATTATCAGTAACATACGTTTATTTGCTGACGACGCTGTCATCTATCGCGAAATTAGTGATCACTCTGACTTTGAAATTCTATCACCGGATTTAAACAACGTTCATGTGTGGAGCCAAGAGTGGGGACTTGAACTTAATCCGAGCAAATGCACGGCGGTACATGTCTTGCGGAGGTCGTCCAACTATCCCCGTGTATATGCTGTGGATGGCGTTAAGATAATGGCGGCAGATGAAGTTAAGTATCTGGGAGTTACGATTACCTCGAACCTATCGTGGGGAACACATATAAGAAATATTTGTGGCAGAGCTCTGAAGAAGCTAGGATTCGTCAAGCGTATTGTGGGAAGATTTTCAGATGAAAAAGTAAAAGAGAGGTGCTATTTCGCACTCGTCCGGCCACACCTTGAATATGCAGCAAGCATATGGGATCCGGTGCAGAAAGACTTAATTCAGGAACTTAATAAAATACAAAGGAAAGCTGCGCGATTCGTCAAAAACTGCTACGGGCGTACAGACAGCGTTACGCAGATGTTAAACGAATTAAGCTGGGAGCCGCTAGAGACTCGGAGGCTGTGCGCTAGGCTTAGATTACTTGAGCAATTGAGAATAGATATCTTTCAGAGCGACACGGAGAACATCATATTAGAACCCCACTATATTTCCAGGTCCGACAGAAACGATAAATTAAGAGGGATATTTTGCCTAACGGATAGGTATGTGAATTCGTTTTCCCCCCGAACAATAAGGGACTGCAATAAATGCAAGGCGTTATTTCATTTGAGCGTTTCCTTTTTATGTGTAAACGGCTGCTGTCTTAACACTCGTCTGGTGCACGGCTGGTGTCTCGCTTGGCAAGGTATAACATTGTAGGACTCAAGATCCATACACATAAAAGAGCTATTAAATGTACTTAACTTTGCCTCAGCCACTATTGAATGATATTTCCTTTGTAGTACGGAATCAATTGTGCTAAGAACTATCGGTGAGTTTACAGACTCAAAGTAAAAATATTTACCTTACAGAAAGATGCTTGACTAACTTAAGTTCTCGTAAAATAGGGTGTGTGCTCACATCGGATTTTAAAAACAATAGCTCGTACAATCGTTTTTAAATAAATATCAACTGGATAAAAATATTTTAGTAGGCACTACCTTCTTTTTAAGAAGATTTGGAATTTATTTCGAATTAAATCAAATTTAATAAATAGGCACACCTATGTATCTAAGTCCTTTATTTTAATCGGATTTTTGGGAATCTCGTTCTCAGATTCATCTGAAGTCAATGCTAAATATCTTATTACTGAAATTTGTTCAATTAATACCTACTTTTTATGCAGAGAGTTGCAGCAACCAAGGGAATATTAAATTGGCTACCATTTAAGTCAGAAACGTTTACGAATTTCATGATTTCACGTACTTATTTAGCTTTTTAATTTTTAATCAACTCATTATACCTACATAAACCACAAATGGCTGTCAAATATAGGTAAAATCACATGTTACCGCCAGCGTAAAATTAGTGTCTGTTGACGCGAAATTATGCGAGGAGTTCGCGAATAGAAAAATTCCAAAGTGCTTATATTTCTAAGGGGTATGATTACGAAAGAAACTGAATTTATAAAGGATAAAAAATTATTTGAGAGATTTAGTTTGTGAAATGTTGAAATATTTGTGCATATCAGGGATACTGTCTGAACATATCAAAAATAAAATGGTGAATGTCAACAGGAAGAGGATAATTTTTATACATTAAAGTGATCTACCGCTTTAATGTAGGTTTTATTGAAAGTCGGAGTCAGTACACGTGTTTTAGAGGAATTGCGGTCTTGTAGCAATGAGTTTAATGAATATTGAATTCAGCTATTTCAGGGATACATGTGATTTTCACAGAGAATAGCAAAGTTGCCTGGTCACACGTTACCCGTGTCAATGCGAGACAACGTCTGCTCAACGTCAGGCGATATCGCAAGTTGGTCGTATACACGTGTGCCGGATTCAAGTAGTCCATAATTAGACGTCTCAGTCTGATGAATACAACAACTGATGATCGAATAGGTATCCCTCCAATCGGTGAAACACATGGGACTCCCAACTACATTAAACACGGCCATCCTGAAATTCGGCTCGTCCTAGATTCCACTTTTATACATAGAATTATACTAAAATGCATCCAATATGCTATTCCATTGGATTTCAATCAAACGAAATTTCTGTGAATAGAAAGTAAACGTTAATACTAAGGTTTTATTTGTATAATTATGACATTGGAACGAATAATGCTATGAAGCAATTCGTCTCTGCGCGGAAATTTACTGATGACACAGAAATTGCTATACCACAACCAACTCATTACCATATATTTTGCGCCCACATCAGACTACCACCAATTTATGGTTACATTAGCCAAGTTTAGTGACCTAACCTGGGTTTAACTTGCTAATTCAATCTCCGAGATCAGAGGCTGCAGCATGACCTACTGGAGAAAAACAGATATATCGGCCAAGTTCAGTGACCCATTCCAGGTATGTTCCGTCACCCACTGACGAACGCAATGACCCTAAAGGCCGTTTTACACGGTACATTTGTTTGTACAAACTCTTCCGTGAACTCTTGCATGAGGCAAAATGTATCGTGTAAAGCGGCAAATTGTATGAACGCTAGTGCGAATGTCTCAATGCCTGCACGGGAAATAGAACCTGTTTTAATTTCGTTGAGACAAACGTACAATCTCACGTACATACGTTTGTACAAAATCTTTCATCGTGTAAAACGGCCTTAAGACTTAGTGATCTCAATCACCTATGTCAGAGGTTGCAGTATGATCTACTGGTGAAACAGAAAAATCAGCCATGCTCATTGACCCATACCGGGTTAAACTTGGGAATATCAGTACCCTAGGTCAGAGGCCGCAGCTTGACCTACCGGTGAAGCACAGATATATAAATACCAGGCCAGATCTAACTTTCTGCGTGAGCAGGCCTAAATGATACAATTTCGCCTAACCAGTAGCATTGCATGACACTACTCAAACAGAATCAAGAGGTAGGACATCGCAAATTCATGAAACCCACGGGATGGGACTATTCCCTAGAAGAATTTCAAGTGATGATTAAGCAGATAAGGCGTAAACAAATTGCGTGAACTAAAGAAAGCCTTGAAAATTCAAACAATTGTCCATTACTATGGACTGCAGCATGAGCCTTTTGTGGACAACCTTATAGGCTGTGTAAGACTAAAATCATTAATTTTTAATCCAAAAAGAGTCTTGCTCAGTGAAAACAGAATTTCACTCAGGAAAATAGAAGTAGGTTTATGAAATAACTGCAGTGGTATGACCAAACTCTAAAAAAAGCCAAAAAATAAAATATTAGACTGATACTAAAATCTCAAAATTTCGCATGGCTGACTTATTATTCGTGAACCACTCTTTTAATTAAATAGGGCTTCACTTGTTAGTGTAATAAATCATTACGACGTAAGCGAAAGAATTAATGTTGGAGTTTTCTTGCAGATTCTATTTCGATTTCTTGAGTTAGATGAGTAACCGTATTAAGAAAATGAACTGTGAGAGTATTAGGACTCAAATAGTGCACATATGCCACTATCACCAACTTTCTCATGCCAAATTTCAAAATTATTAATAATTGAAATAAATTTACCAGCATGCTACTCGGTGAGATAAGTAAAGCCTTGCATTGGTCGATACAATTGACATTCATGAGAATAATCAAATTGATCCCCAAAGGATACACTGGAAAGAATAAATTTCTACCAAGGCTTCTGAATCGCAAGCATAATAATGGCAATACTGCAGTATACTTTGTCACATGAAACACTAGACGGGGTCGGAAATCACTCGGAAAATACCCATACCAGGTCCACAAAGCGGGCCCGAGGGCGATAACTTCAGCCACCACACCAACGTGAGCGATACTCCACCTACATTTCTCTCTTGTAATACTCCGTAGAATGACTGACGCTTGTAACTTCAGCACTAACGCGTCTCCAATCACACAATATACGTACAACAATAGCGTTTTTACTTGAGCTACAAAAAGACTGTACTGTTCCTTCGTGAATTGAATTAATTTAGAATCACGTAAAAAATCTCGTGCCTGGGTCTGAGAAAACCCACTTAGGTGGGACCTGAGCCCGCGAGTAAAGGATCAGCTGGTTGATCACTCAACCCCTCCGACAATAAGGTTGCGGTGGAGTTTACGGGTATGTTACCATTCAGCGATCTAATGCCCGAATATCCTCACATATTCCACATGACCAATTTTATTTTTCCAGACTCTTTCAATATGACTGGGGAGGCTAAAGGCGAAGGACATTCACAGACGGCTTATTCCTTTCTTTAGGCGATCGTAAATCATTTCTCGAAAAACCTTTCTGATGTATCTTGGCGGTAAGAGAGATAAGAGAGTCGTCATTCAAGCGATTACAAACCACTACAGTATCTCCGGTCACTCACAAACCTTTTAACTTCTTTTTTCGCAAAAAAATAATTCCCACAGGAAACATCGCTATTCTGGTATCAATAACACATTCTGAAAACAAAAGCAATACGATTTATCTTCACAATTCACATTCTAATATCAATAGTAACGATACTCATTACAGATTTATTTATATCAATTGACACAATGGTACAATTTTTGCAAGCCCCAAATTTTTGTGAGATTGAAACAATTTATTTCTGAGCTGATGCCCCTGTAACTAATTGAAAGGCTTTTTTCCCAGTAGATATCACTATCTAACTAACCTCAGATCCAATCCCCTTTAATACATTACGCGCAGGTTTTCCACACGAAAAGGTAGTTACCCTGCTATCCAATGATAACAGGACATTCAGCACAGGATTCTATTAATAATTAATGTATTTACTCAAGTATGAATATGAGTCAAATAAGGGAACGATACCCGTAACAAAGTAATATTTTAAAAGAAAGCAAATAAATTCACTCTCATCCAACACTTTTCCTGGTTCCGCCTCAAGCAAATGCCAAAGAACAATAGCTACATATATTATATACTCTCGTATTGGAGCTACCGGCGGTTTTGGAGATGAATTGACGAAGTATCAAATCAATGGTTCACGAGTTCACTTAATGGAATGAAGACATGATGTTTTCAAAAATAAACTTTGTTATATTTCACGCAGTTTATTGTGTGTGGAATATAACAAAGTTTATTTTTGAAGACATCAACTGACTAAGTACTTCGGAATCTGTATTTATTCTGGTAGTGAAGGCTGCTCGGGTGCTCCACCGGGTAATCTCCTCCATGGCTGCCGACGTTTTCATTCTATTGGGAGACGGCATTTCTATGCCATAAGATCTTTTGACATGCGGAACAGCGTTTCATTGTGCCCTCGCAAACGGAACTATAGTGTCTTTTGCATTTCCGGTTAATGAAAGCACCAATTTGTGACTTTTAACGTCGCAAAAAAACAAGCTTCCAAAAAGGATTATTCAAATAAGATATGGATTAACAATTAAAATAGAGAATTGATGTATTTGTGATGAGATTTATTTTACCATTAATGGATCGTTACCCTCCAATTCATTGCAAAATTCACTAGATTCGCATCACTCATTCAAATTACAGCAATACCTTGTACAATTCATGTGAAACTTTTGACCAAAGTATCTTATCAAAGCAAATGCTGGTAACAAATATGTATTCAAATTATTCTCACGGTTGACCACAAGGTTTCCATCGCTCACGCGAGCGTCTTACAAGCACAAAATAAAATGCCACTCTTACCACAGTATCGCGGCTGGAAAACGGAATTCTGTTAGATACCAATACTCCAGTGCGACAATCTTCTCGTCCAAGTTGCTCTCCTCTGGACCGTGGTCTGCCGGTGGACGGATTCAGCTGGAGGAGCAGAATTCGCCGTGCTGTATTTCATCTCCGCGAGTAGGTATCTCATTCTTCTCTACATTTACTCATTCGCCGTATCTTTGTCAGCAACGTTGGTTGTATCCCGCTTCTGATATTAGGGGAATCACGGTCACGTAGTGTCGAGTTTAATGAAGATAGAACTCAGCTATTTCAGGTTCAATTCAGTAAATGTTTATTTCCGCACTTCAAACAGCATAATAAATAACAAAAGACAAAAGTAAGTTGTAAATAGCGCTGTAGGCTTTCACCTCTTCAGGGAATAGATAAATAGACCATTGAAATGTTCACTGGATAACAATTACGGTAGAGATTTTGGTCCGGCATTCACCCGAGGACGTACTAAAAATGGAAATGAATTCAATATTGCTTAAAATCATTCCGTGTAAATGGTTTTATGATATCAAATGAAAAACTTTAACTCGATTATGTGTACTGAAAATAGACATAAGTATGGTATTTATTTTCCATCCCATTCTTGGGTCAACGACCAATCACAGCCAAGCAGGCGAGTCAAGTGTTTCGACAGTATTCCGATGTTGGAGCTGGAATCTACCAAAATATTCTTCGAAGGAATTCTGGGAACTGTAATCGAGGAAATGTACTCTTGAGACTTACAGAATTTCTCTTGAGAGTTGCTCGTTTAGAATGTTTTGTAAAATTTATAGTAGTGATGGGCCATTTTGGAACGATTCGTTCCTTTGGAACGAATCCACTGATGGTACGAGAAGGAACGAATCCGGTTGTGGAAATATTCTCGTTCCGAAGGACCGATTCGTTCCAAAGAACCGAAAGGAACGAATAGACCGAAAGGATTCGAAAGACCGAAAGGAATCAAATAAAGGAATGGATTCATAGGAACGAAGGACCGAAAGGATTCGAAGGACTTAAAGGAATCAAATCAAGGAAACCTTCCAAACTTGATGTCGGATCTCAAATTTGTTGACGGTTTTTTTTAGATGTCATCGAGGTTTAAAACTGTATGCCATTAATTTTTTTCTAACACTAATAGTTGACTGCTAACATGGCGCCAAATTCGTAATTTTTGTGAAACTTGCTGTATTTCGACTGTAGATTCTAAAATAGAAGTCGGATCTCGAATCTGTTCGGTGGTTTTATTTAGATCTCATTCAGGCCTACAACATTATTCTATTCGTTATTTTCCATTCCTTTTAGTTCTCTGGTAACATGGTGTCAAAGTCGGAATTTCGTGAAACTCGTTGTTTTTCGACTGTAGCTTCTAAATTAGAAGTTGGATCTCGAATCTGTTGGGCGGCTTTTTTTTAGATCTCATTCAGGTTTACAACTTTCTGCTATTCGTTTTCTTCATTTCTCGTTGTTCTCTGGCAACATGATGCCAAAGTCGGCTTTTCGTGAAACTTTCGAATGTCTCTTTCCCTCACGCCTTCACCAGTGTGGATATTACCTTGAGACTCGACAGGCGCATGCGCCATAATATGAAATTTACGGATAAGTAGCAAAAACCCGTACTCCCGCGTAGTTCTCTAGCAACATGGTGCCAAAGTGAAAATCTCGCATGTTTCTTTCTCTCACGCCTCCACTGACTAAGACGTTGGGGGTGCGGCCCCCTTGCGAGAAAAGCGAGTATCTCTACAACTATCCAACACACGGGTATGTTTCTTACATTTCTAAAATGCGCATTTCTTGCACTTTCAATGGGTTATATTTTCATTTTCACTACTAACGAGACTGTTTCACAAAACAGATATTGGCTGGAGTGACGGGAAGCCAGATTTACCTTCATTATCTTCGGTAAGTAGCGTGATTTTAGCCCATAATGGGATATTTGTGGGCCGTGGTTAAGTAAGTATCACCTCTGCATTTCATTTGGAAGTGTCATATTAGTATATTATTTAAATTATTTGAAGCAACGAGTAATTGACGAGAGCAAATAGCACGAATAGTATTGAATCATATCATTGACATGTACCCTAATGCCCGAATTCCCAGGCACAACTTGAAAAGGAACGAATCTTTAAACTCGTTCCTTTTAGTGAACGAGAACTAAAGGAACGAGTCCGAGAAAGGAACGAAACTGCCCGTCACTACTTTATAGTATTATATCAAAACATTATGGCGTAATACATTTACTCGTATATTGCGTTGTTCAGAAAACGCCAGGACAGTGCTACTGCGCACTGAAATAAGCATCGTGTAAACAAAGACTCCGCGGCATCGTATTCGATTTTATTTACGTATTTGGCTCCAATTTTTAGCGCTGATTTCCATCCGTCCATGCCTGTACGCCTCAATTGAAACACCGGGGAGAGAACGGCTGGGTGAGTTGGGCTTTCCCCAAGGTTGAGAAAAGGCTTGGGTTGAGGAAATTAGCCCGCACCCCGCTTCTGGAGTAAAATACTCCCAGACCCATTGCGTTAACGCTGTCATAAGCGTTAGCTTGGTATGGGGGAGACTATAAAAAGGAAGGGCGGACGTTAGTCGGGGCTTTTAAAGATGCGTCCTCTATGAGAGCAGGTCGTGGAGCCCTGGTTGTTCTTCGCGGAGACCGCGCCGATGCCGTTCCTTCGACTGCTGTCGTCTCTCCTCGTCCGTGAACCAACGACTACAGGTACTTAACTCCATCCCTTCCTCGTGCCTTGCACCCTGAACCAACCGGGGAGAATTACTTTTGTTTTTTTTTTACTGTGTGGATTTGAACAAATGTACTTGTGTGCACTAGCAAAGTGTAGGTATTCTTCGTAGTATTGTGAATTATAAGTATAACTTAGTTTTTCCACATAGATTTATAAAAACAAGACGATCTAGATTTCGACGGAGCTCGTCCTGATCAAGTGATCCAAAAGTTTTAAGTGATGCCAAGTAATCGTGTAATTTAAGAAAAAAAGTCTGATGATGACGAGCTTCGTTGAAACCTAGGTCGTCTTGTTGCAATAAATCTATGTGAAAAAACTAAGCTATAATTTTCATTTAAAATGCTAAGCCAATTCCACGAAGTCACGCCCGAGACAACGGAATGTATGCTTCGTAGTTTTCCCCCGTTCACACCCGAAGACTTCATTAGCAGCAGAGCGTGGTTTGTGTGTTAAGCTAATTGCACGCGTGATAATGGTTTCTAATTTATCCTCCGGAACGCCGCAGATCAATCAATCATCTAAATCCGATTTGATAGGAACTTGTGTTAAGTTAGGGCTTGAAACTGATGCAGCGTTAGATGAGATACGCAAATTGAGTTCGTGATCATCTCCGTTCTCCTTCCTACGCAGTCAGAAAGAAGGTGGTGACGAAAATATAGGTTCGAATTATACTGCTGAAACCTCTCAAACAATGGAGACCGTGGGTGGGAAATCTCGTTCAGCGGAGCACAGGGGGAAAGCGTGGCTAGTTTTATAGAAAATGTAAGAGGATTTGTTGCTCATTTTGAAATAAATTCGGCCATGAATCTTAAAATAATTCCTGAAATACTACGCGAAAATGCGTTACGTTGGTAATGGGCCCACGAGCTTTGTGACCGTTTCGACCGATCGACTTTGTGACCGATCGTTTATTAAAATTAATTATGTTAAATTTTGAAGTACACAATTATCAAAGTCGTTTGAAACAGGTTATGTACAATCGCACGGAGGGAAGGAGTGAAACCATGGGATAGTACGTAATTACTGTCAGGATTATGAACTGAAGACTTGACACACCACTTGAGGAGGTCGAATTGATGCAACTTGTGTGTTGAGGTTGAAAATCGGACTATTCGATGCACTTGGTCAATCGGCCGCTTACTTTCGTGGAACTAGCGCAATTTAGATAGGAAAAAAGGAGGAGTATAGCCGAAACTTATATGGAAGCCGTCTTCAGCGGAGGAAATGGTCGATCCGGAGTTTAGCGATGGTAACCGTCGGGGGTCCCGTTTTACGGGTACCCGATTTTTCGAAGTCCATTCTATTACCCACGGTCGTCTCGTTTAACGCCGACACAGGGGTATTGTCTCAGCGGGTAGGAACTGACCTTGCATCCGTGGCTTTTGGGAGTCGGACTCTCACGGCGGCTAGGGCTGAGCGGAAATAGCCCACTAACGAACTTGAATGCTTAAGGTTCGTTTTGCTCGGTGCGTTTATTACGATAATCATTCTACGATAATCGGGGACGTACTATTTTGCTTAGTGCGTCTACATCTATACGATTTTCGACTAGACTGCCTTTTTGTGGTGGAAAGTAGAGTCGCGAAAACATCCCGATCTGCAAATTGTGTAGGAGGAGCTCTGGAGGATTGTTTATCTAGAATTTTAGAGGAAGAACCGTCCCCCCCCATAAATAGGAGAATGAGCCATCTCTATTAACCTTTCCATCTATTTTACGTCATATTCACGAGAATCACTTGAGAGATCCCAAATGTAGCGAACTAATAGAGAAGTTAGCAGAAGGAGAAAAACTACCTAATATGGCATTAAGTAGGGGGTTATTGATTTTTCCCAATCTGGAAAAAAGGAATCGTATTCACGTGCCTGATCAGATACGCAATGTGTTAATAATCTATTTTCACGACCTACCAATGGGAGGGAACTTGGGATTTAAGAAAACCCGTGAACAGATTAGTAGAGAATTTTTTTGGCCTAAAATGTATGAAGATATTTTCAAATTTGTGAAATCTTGTTCAGAGTGTCAGCGTGCCAAACCCGTTCAAGATACTCGTGTCGGTTATCATTCAGCGGAAGTCACAATCAAACTGTGGCAGAGTTCAACGGTAAAACCTAGACGGTTCAACCTAAGTGTCTTATAAAAGAGCCTTAAAGGAATTCGTACGTAGACCTAAGGTGCGAGTTTGAACGCAGCTACAGAGAGTGGCTATTTCTCGTGGGATAGGAAAATTAACGGAGCAATAAATAGATGGATAGTCTGTATTGGGGCGACATTGTGACTTTAAAAACTCTTTTCTTAAAAAGACCTTTCTTAAAGTTCTTTCTTAAAAAGACCCCTGGGGGCTAAAGGGAAGAAAGGACTTCTAAAGGCCACCCCCCGCAAAGAACCCCCGCAATAGGCAGAAGACGCACGTCTGAACGAGGCGGAACAATCGCTTGAACTCAGGGTAGGGGGAGAGGAAATACTGGTTTGTAGGAAAAGGATTAATTTCGAATATGACGCCCGCTGCCGAATTGGCTCATCTTTTCTGCCCTTGTTCCACGCAGGGAAAGCTAGTACTAAAACGAGGCTCTTTTTTAAGTCTTCTTGGCAGGTTTCAAAATCCATAGAATACCTTAGGGCTTAATGACGCTGAATTGGCACGAAATGAATGCGGCTCAAGATGTCGTACCCGCTAGCTGGGGTCGAGATCGTTGGCATTAGTTGTGGAAAGCATAAGGCTGCGTACGTATACCCAGAAGGCCGCTGCAAGGGCGCGTGGCATGGGGTGTTTGGATATCGGCCATGAATAGAGGAGGAAATCTGGAATAGAAATTGGAGGAGGAAAGGGAATGAAAGTGAGATATATTTTATTTGATTAAATTATTAATCTGATAATGTTGTAGAAATTGATCGGATGGTAAAAGAAGGAATGCGTTATCCCTCTATATTATTGCGCATATTTCTGTGCTGTAAGTGTAAAGCGGGGGTAAAATAATACCATCGTGTCAACTTCTCAATGTCGTTATTCGATGTTTCCTTGCACGATTACCTTATAGTGTAACCTCTTGGTATCTAGGGGCTCCTAAACTAGTCATTTTATTTGTTTTGCCATACTTTTATCTTCAATCTTGGCAGTTTAAAAAAATACAAAATCGAGGTTTTCCTTCGTATTTTGTGAAGTACGTGAATCAAATCTGTCTAGCGTTCCAAATACTTGTGACGTACTCACGTTGAGGTTAAAGCAATGTAACATCACATACAATTCTGTCGTGAAACGTCCTATAAATCGGTACTCATGGCTGGAAATGAAATTATCTACGTTGTGCATATATTTAGAAATATAATCTTATAAGGGATATCCAAACTGGCCACGTTGCATTCGAAAGAAGAATTTGAATGTGGTTCTACCGTAAAATGTAATTTCTTTGAATAGTTATTGACCACTTTAATAATACATTGGTTAATTTGTGGAGGTTTGGTCATGTCTTTTTTAAGAAACTCACACTTCTTATTTCCGCCTACGTTTCGCCTTTTTATTAAGGCTTCTTCAGGGCTACAGTACAATGCAAGAAATACAGTTAATAATAATTATAATACTCCAATGATAAAAAGTTTTCAATCACAAATTTAGTACCTCAAAGGATTAACTTTCTTACTGCAACAATGGTAACATAAAAACAAACTCTTCCTCTTAGTAACAAAAGCAACATTAAAAACAAAACCAAAAAGAAGGAAGTTGTGTTTCTTAAAAAAGACATGACCAAACCTCCATATATTAACCAATGTAAAATGTAATTTTATTGATACCATTGCTACTTAATGAAAAAGTGTCCTTTGTTGCCATGAACAACCAAAATCTATCTTTCCAAACTTGTAATTTCGCAAATAGAAATGTCCATTATACGATGTTAAATGGAAGAATGGGTAAAACCAGGAAAAAAGATTTTTCTATCTTTTGTAAATGCCATTTTCGCGTATAATTGTTTATAAGAATCAAGTTCCTGCAGGGAATGAAATTACCCTTTGAGCGAGGCACCAATATATATTTTTGTTTATATCAGTAAATAACTCCAGGAGCTGAAGTCAAAATGCGATATTTCAACGGAAACGGCGCTGCAGTGAAATCCTATGGCTGATTTGCGATTTGGTTGTGAAAGAAAATGAAAATTTTTCTAAGGCAACGCATGTTCATATTTTTGTTAATTGATCAAGACGTTTAAAGAAACTGAAAATGGAGCAAGAAGTTTAAATGAAGTAATGTTTGAGATATACATACTGTTATGAGTGGTAGGTATCAGCTGGTATCAGCCGTTCAAAGCAGAAAAAATACTCCACTAAAGACAATTTAAATCCTGGGTGGCCATCAACATCGAGTGATGACGTCTATGATGTTGAAGCGCTGTTGATATTCACGTTCTTATAAGCATAATAATCGTCGACTGACCTTCCGTGAAGTATCAGAAGAAGTTCAACATAAACAAAAGTTAATTTCATACGATTTTGACTGAAAAACTGAACATGCATCGAGTGGTTACGAAATTCATTCCACAGTGGCTCTCAGATGAACAAAAATAAGCACGAGTCGAAGTCTGTCAGGATATTCTGAATCCATTATATAAGAACTATAGTTTCCTGAGCAGCGTCAAGTAATGAGATCTGGGTTTATGGTCAACGTAGTGGTTGGGAAAGTCGACGTAGAAACAGAATATAGCACGCCAAAGTCGCTCTAATGTCGGTGATGCTCATAACCTTCTTTGATTTTAATGGCACTGTTCATTATGAGTACGTCCAACGTTGTCAAAATAACAGTTAAGATTTTATTGGAAAGTAGTGTTGCGTTTATGGAAATCTGTGAGAAAAAAGGGGACTGTGGCTCGGGCAATTGGAACTAGGGTGATTCACCTCGATAACGTTCCTTTGCATTCAGCAGCTTCTTATTAGAGTGTATTTCACAAAAATTAACCCAGTACTGTACCCAAATCTCCATATTTGCCGGAATTCACTCTAATAAGCTTATTTTTAATTTCGAAGTTGAAATCCACCCTGAATTTACATTATTTCCAGTCCAAATAAGAGATTAATCAACACTCGCTGCGGGATCTGAACGATATTCCACTAACGATATTCCAGAATGCATTCCAACAGCGGATTTATCCTCCGGAACGCCACAGATCAATCAATCATCTAAATCCGATTTGATAGGAACTTGTGTTAAGTTAGGGCTTGAAACTGATGGAGCGTTAGATGAGATACGCAAATTGAGTTCGCGATCATCTCCGTTCTCCTTCCTACACAGTCAGAAAGAAGGTGGTGACGAAAATATAGGTTCGAATCATACTGCTGAAACCTCTCAAACAATGGAGACCGTGGGTGGGAAATCTCGTTCAGCGGAGCACAGGGGGAAAGCGTGGCCAGTTCTCTAGAAAATGTAAGAGGATTTTTTGCTCTTATTGAAATAAATTCGGCCATGAATCTTAAAATATTTCCTGAAATATTACGCGAAAATTCGTTACTAGTTACTACTAAGGGCGGAAGAAGCACTGGAATCGATGTATTAATTGCGGAAGGTACTGCTTTGAAAGTGATACGTCTGATTGAGTGAATTATGTTATCTGGGACAATTTCGGTTACTTTTTGGACAAACGTCACACTTTAAAAATAATGCTGGTGTTAGAGTAAAACTATTAAATAGCAGTTTTATTACTTAGGGCGGGTTATAGATCATTACTGTATTAAATTAATTTTAAATATATAAGAGTATATTTTTTGTATTAAAGCCTGACTATTCTCCTGACTATCATTACATTCATAACAGTTTATATTTTTACAATATCAGCGTTTATTCAATGATTAATTGTGTACTCCACACTTTTTTATTCCCGACCATGGTTTCGACAATCATTGTCATTAGCAAAGTAATATGATACATGATTGGATAAAATTGTTAATGACAATGATTGTCGAAACCACGGACGGAAATAAAGTGTAGAATACACAAAGTAGGAATCAACTTTGTGACGTGGACCAGTTCCATCAAGTTACTCCGGAAACAGTAACTTTTCTCCATCGCTTAGAAAATAAGGGATTACTGCACTAATGTTTAAATTTGCTTTACTGATTTTATTGGAATAATTCCTATGAAACTACCATTTAGTTCACCTTAATATGTTCAGGTTTTTTCTTCCACATTTTCAATTATGCTACACATTGACAAATATCCTCTTAATCAGTATATTAAAATTATCATATTCTAAACCCACGTCTAAGTGAAAATCAGCTTTTCTGCAGTTGTAGTGCCTTAACCGGGAGAACCTTGTTACCTCTCTCTATCGGCATATACTTGGAAGTACACCGCGATAGAAATCCACATTTAGCTTTCACAAAATTATTTATTCCTCCTTTTTCCACGAAAAAGAATCTCATCTCACATGGCGCGTCATGCCAACGGAAAATTACATTCACACGAGCATTAAACCAGTTTCATAAAAAGCTCAAAATCGGACGTCTATAAGTTCCACGGATATAGTATTCAGACAGTTCAGTGGGGCTGGATTTAAGGTGTTTTAGATGAAGGGGCTGCCGCTGCGTTTAAAGAAGCGTCAGTATCAGGCAAGAAACCAATATGATCCAATTTCGACTTCCAGGGGTGGATTGTAGAGACTTGATGGATTGTAGGCGAGTAAGTATTGGAAAAGAAGACCTGATAAGAATGGGAGTCTTCGAAACTTGATGCTTGAAGAAGGTAGACGTCGTTGGAAAATATAAAATGATACACATGGACGTTTAGAAATGTGTAAAGTGAGTAAAGAAATCGTGGATATATACACGATAAAGATACACCTAAGGGAAAACGGAAATTCTCAATAGGAAAATAGGAGGAAATACTCGGACAAAGTAAACGGGTTTAAGACAAAATAGCTGCCGGGGCACTAGGTAATCAATATGAGATTAAATGGTATTGTGATAAAACAGTCGTCGGAATATAAGTATTACATGAATTTCCTTTACAATTTAAATTCCAATGTGATCCACTCTGAGAGAGTTTATGACCACATTCCAATGTGGTCATAAACTCTCTCTCTCTACAATTATGTGGATTCATCAATGGATCATAACTCCATTAAGGATACATTTAAACAACATTTTGGAAGATAAAAAATATTGGGGCCATGAAATGAAACTATTAACTCACTTAAGATTCATATTTTTATTTTTTCCTTCATAGATTAATGTATATAGCGTGTTAAATTGGTTTAAATCGCTCAGTTGTTTTCCAAATGTAATAAGATACTGACTGCTTCAAATGAAAACATTTGCACTGTCGATGAATGCATCTCCAGTTTCATGACTGAGACTTATTCCTATTTTTCACCAGTGCCTTTTCTTCCACCGGCTAGTTTGTATAACAGGAAACCATAGTCACCTAATGTTTTGAAACAAAATGCTTATAATGCCCGACTAGTGCAGTTTTAATGCTTTAAATTCAGCTGTGGAATTTGTAAGATAATCTAGTAGGTATATTAATTGTAAAAATATTGACCGGCTCTATTCATCATAGGAGCAGCGAAACTTGGAGGCACTCACTTGTGAGAAGGATGGATCAAGGGAGACGAAAGCATACATAGAGGAACCGAGGGCCCATCCAAAGATCCCCCCGCGGGTCTTTCGATACCTTCGTCCGCTCATCAACGCTTGATCAACACTCAGTGACCTTTAATACTCCTCTGGTGAGTACCACCGAGTTTTGACTTACCTATACTTCACTTCAACGAATACAATAATTCTAAGCTGTGCAGATGGAGCAGAATGCAGATGAGGTTAATTTCTTATATCAAGCCATCTTCTTGATTGTTCTCTTTATGTTATTTTTTCTCCCTTTATACTAGCTCACAGACTGTCTGTGTACGTACAAACCCATTTCCCATCATCCAATCGATCTGAAATTTGGTCCATAGACTCCTTGTGAACAACGATTCATTTTAACAAACCCACACACACACATAAATACACACTGACTTAATTATATTAAACTTTATTTGTATGAAAATGAAAGAGAATTTAAGAACCGTTATCTGCCTATCTTCACCATCAACTGGTAGCCCAGGGGTAAGGTAGTGAACTATGGAAAGGAAAGTGTTGTGTTCGATTCTCTGCTGGGGAAGTTAGTTTTCTTCTTTTTTTCATAGCCATTTTCACTTACATATTTATTACCCTCATTACCCGCATTACCCTCTAAAAATGTTTCTGCAATATTTTACTCGCTAATTATTCATTAATGACGGCGATCAAAGCTAGCACTTGGCCCTTGGACGTTGTGGGAGATGGACCGTGGTGAGCCAACAACTGTGACTATCGCTATTGAATGTTCAACAATGAATATAAATGTCAAATTGAATAACTAATGTTCCTAATGGTTGTCGAATGTCTAAGTAATTTGACATATCAGTGACGATAGAATCATTTCCTTTCACAAATTAAATTTATTAGCATTGTGATAATACAATATTTAATGGCAATGATACCATAAAAAAATGAAAAAAATATAATAAAATGCACTGAGAATATGAGACATTAAAACGTGACGTAATGCATATGAAAATAAAGAGAGTTTAACCATAACTTAGGTTTTATGAGGTTATGTTATTATTATTTTTTTGAGACTAAGAGGTCCGTGTCTCAGTATGAATTCCTCTGTCGTAGATGGCAAACGTTCATTCGGGAACTTCATCGCAATTTCCGTAAATTTGTGCCAGATATGCAATTAATTTTTCACTCTTTTTGAGATTATTTTTACTTAATCTCAGATTTCCAATGGGTGAATTTGAGATTATGAAATGGAAGATTAGGCCGTGGACTTTAACAGAGAGGCCTGGAAAAATGTCGGTATATCTAAGAATGTGACTACTGAGTTCATTTACGTTCAGTAAGATATACATGTTGTTATTACTAGCACAAAATTTGCAAGACCTCGGAGTATAGCACAAACTCTGATTTTAATTTCGCCTTAAAAGAAGTGAAAGGAGTCAGTAATGAAAAATATACTTGGTTGATTCCACAATTTATTTTGACTCTACCAATTTCAACATTTACAGGTCATCATCAGGAGTGTCCTATTTTTAAATGCTATTTCTAAATTCCACCAAGTAAACTTTCCGACCATCGATTATATGAAAGGAGTCAGAGTTACCAATACTATATTTCCTATGACGGATGGATGACCCCGTTGCATAAATACACTCACCCAATATAGCTGTATCATCCAATATTGGATGTACTTATCCATAGGGTGAAAGTAGAAAAATTAACTGTAAATACCTAACTCATAGATATCCAACCCATCTCTACTTAAATGATGATTTAAAGTTCAATTTATTCTGTAGCATTTATTCTCCACGCTTTCTTGAAAGTAATAAGCTCTCATATGAAAAACTGGAGCTATTTTACCGGAAACAGAATGGAAACAGTGGAAGATTGAAATATCAAATAAATGAGTTCAGCAATATGAATAAAGTTACCGGCAAGAAATATTCTAGTAGAAGAGAAATGTCTACTTTCTTTCGGCCTAACTGAGATAATCGTCAGCAAATGTAGGGTAAAAAGAACGACAACCCTTACCCTAGAAAGCTGTCTGATACATTTATCTCTCTTTCTATCTAAATAATGAAGGCTAAAAACTGTCTATCGGGTTGATGGGTTACCCGGTAAAAACTAAGAACTGGCTGTTCTTAGTTTTTGCCGGATATCGATCAATTTTTATTTCATAACAAATAGCCTCTGCTGTTCCAAAACTTCGCAGTAACTGGATTTCTGCAAGTAGCACAGGATTAGAAACTGGCCTATCCTGAATGTATTTTAATTCCTCCTTACTGGTTTAGTACGAACTAGATTCCTCCTTCCGATTTATATGTATTCCTATTGTCGTATCTGAAAATTATAATTTTTTATGCCTTTTGAAACGCAAGCACTTTCTATGGAAACCAAATCACTTTCAAATGTTTCAAAGACCTTATTGAGTTAATTACTTATTTAGTTGTTGATGGTAATATTTATTATCCCTAAAGTGAACCTTTGGTCTCATTTTCCTGAGTTGTTCAACCAGTAAGGGTGCCGTCATTTAAGGTTCATCTCTCGAACATAAAGGCTTAGTTAATTAGTTAGTGGTGGTATTATTTATTAATGTATTGCCTCCAGAAATGTGTATGGACAGTATTTCAGAGTTCTACATCCTTGGAAAGTAGGTTAAATTTTGATTATAAAATTTGGTCCAGACAAACAGGTGAAACTCAAGAAAACCTTGTAATAATAAAAAGGATTGAGATTTTGCGAAGACAGAGGGAGGTATGGAGTATGAAAAGTTGGAGGTTTAAATGTAAATATAGAGATGTTTTAAGAATGAAATCATAAGAGGGTCGTTCAATAATTAACGACACAAACTGCAATAGCGGGAAAACTATGAAATATTATTAGATGAAACTTTCATAGGGTAAGTTTGGTAACCATGGGGACAAATTCAATAAGCTGTTTGAAACAACCGGTCGAAATTTACTAGAGAATTTTGAGACTATGTACTGAAAAGTGTGAAAGCCGTGAAAACGTGTTTCAGTGGATTGAACTGTTTAAATCGGGCAGAATAAGTGCCACCGATATTCATCGCTCCGGACGACCAGCTGAAGTATCGACCGACGCGCTGCAAGATCGCATTAATGACCTTATTTGTAATAACAGACATATAAAGGCCGCTAAAATTATTGACTTGCATAATGTTAGTGTCGAAAGTGTGCATTCAATCATTCATATGACAAGCTGCATTATCGTAAAAACGTGTTTGAGATGGGTTCCAAGACAGTTAATTCAACTTCTTAAAGACACCCGTGTTCGCATTTGTTCTGAACTCAAACCACGGTTTTTAACGGAAGGTTATGACTTTCTAGAGCGTTTTATAACCTGAAATGAAACGTAGACCTCTTTCGCACGAGCTCTCGCGAGCGCGCTCACGAGAGCTGAAGCGACCGGCAGGGTTTGAACCGCCGCGCCGTAGGGATGGGAGAAAAAAAATCGATTCTTCATCATAATCGATTATTTGCTTCCGATTCTTCCGATTATTAGATCGATTATGGGTGGACGATTTAATCGTTGAATCGATTATTCAATCCCGATTATGACCGTCAGAAAAAAATCGGCGGGATTGGTGTAATTTGAAAATTTACCGAGGGAAAAAAAAATCGGCTTTAGAACTTGGATGATTTTTTTCGCAACTGCCAGTGAATAGTTTAAAAATAAAAAGATTCAAATAGCCCATGAAAAAGCAATTTTTGCATTTTATGTTTGAACTGCGATGGCAAGACTGGAAAATCTGGAAGAAGACAAGTGAAAACGCCGCAGATAAAAAATATGACTCAGATGCATGTGGTTTAACGAGAGATGAGGTAAAACGTTTATGACTCTTAATGACAGACAGCTTCATTTCAAGGATAACGCTAATAATATTTGACCTAATTTAGGAGTATTTATGCTCCTGATATCTACACCATGAAGTATAAGATGTCGAGAAAACATATACTTTGAAATACAAAGCTAATTTTTCGAAAAAATAGAAGAACTAGGCATTATATATATGATTGACAACATAAGTTACCATTTCTGTCGAAATAATAAATATATATAAATATTTATAACTCAAGTATCATCATCACTGAGAGATTTAAATTACAATCATTGTAAATTTTGCAGCATGTTGAGTGTGAATTAGAGCTATACCAAGTATTACATATGGAGACATATTTTTTACTGTATTCCAGGCACCTATAACATTCCCATTTTGTCTATACCTCTATCCTTTACAAAACCTTTACAATATCCTTGATTAGTCACCTACTATTATCCTCTTTTCAATTAGGTTATTTAACACAAATGCACAAAAATCAACTCCTTATATACAGCTCTCTATCCCCACGTCACTTCACAGTATCGTTTACTTCAGTCAGAGAACATAATTATATATCACTGAATATAATGATTTCACCACAATCATACAACACCGTGAAATAATTTCAACAGACCCTTCGTTTCAAAAATCGGGGCGCATCGCTTTCCGCTTCGCATACTCGGCGATCCTCCTCAGGAGTCTACGATTATTCCATCTGTCACAAATATATCCGCAGAAAAATCACATGATTATTTACCGATTCTTCAAATAACCGATTATGCTATCCGTCAGGCATGCGCAGAGTGATGCTCATCCTTGACGATCCTTCACAGGCTTGAATGAATCGTATGATTCTTCTGCTCGTCACAGAAGCTACGAACTTCACAGAAAATTCGCATGATTATTTACCGATTCTTCAAATAACCGATTATGCTATTCGTCAGGCATGCGCAGAGCGATGTTCATCCTTGACGATCCTTCACAGGCTTGACATGAATCGTATGATTCTTCTGCTCGTCACAGAAGCTACGAACTTCACAGAAAAATCATATGATTATTTACCGATTCTTCATAATCGATTATGCCTTCCCGATTTTTGTACTGAATCGATTCTCCCGACACGATCATCATATGATACGATTAATCGATTACTGAGAAATTTTGCCCATCTCTAGTGTGCCGTGAAAGTTAACGTGACTGAGCCAGACCCTTTCAGACGAGTCCATATGATCTGCGGTCGGAGGCTCTCGAGCCGACATGCGGCTCAACCCGCTGGTAGGCGGCGGCTGGTGGGGAGCTTTGCTACGTCCCATTGCATTACATGCCTTTCACACAAGGCTCAGGAGAGCTGTAATCGTAAGAAGACTAGCTTCCTCTTCCAAATCTAGCATCATGTGTGTTCGCAACAGACTAGAACGAAGGGACCTGAGGAGCATCGCCGGAGCAAGTGGCGTTGTAATGAATGGCGTTGTACGCCTTTTCACCCGGATTACGTGAGCTTGTGCAGTTCCTTCCAGCTCTCACAAGCCGCTCTGGTGAGCATGCTCACGAGAGCACGCGTGAAAGCGGTCCTAGACTCACCACTATGTACCTGAATCCAAACGGCTATGTCTTGAATGGAAACATGAAATTTCGCCTGGATTCGCCCGCTGAGAAAAAATTCAAAACTCACGCGTTTGTGCTAAAGTGATGTTAGGGGTCTTGTGGGGTTCTCAAGGCCCAATGTTTTGTATATAGTCTGAGAAACAACGCAAAGTGAACTTTGGGTGCTATTCTAACATACTTCAATAAAGATGGACACCTACGATAAGAAGAAAACACCAGGTGTTCAACTCAATACTTTTCGGCGTTACTCAATGGAACCACTTCATAATGAACAGGAACAAAAACTTTGTATGCTCCACAAAAAAACTTTTATTGATACAACCGGTTTCGCCAGTTATGGCATCTTCAGGTATACGGTATAGGGTATACCTAAAGATACCGTAACTGGTGAAACCAGTTGTACCAATAACATTTTTTTTGTGGATCTTGCTAAGTTATTGTTACTGTTCGTCAGGCTCTCAAAATGTGAGTCCATCGGTTTGGCTTATTCAAAGAGATTTTACGCCGCATCGAGTCCCAAAACAATGAAGCGGTCGAAGAAGCTGTACACGAATGTCTTAGACGGCAAGGTCAAGAATTCTTTACCACGGGAATTAGAAAGCTCATATAGCAATCGGATGAGCGCTTAAACGTTAATAGAGACTACGTTGAGAAGTAAAGTGCGTTTCATTGTTATTTAATGAATAGTTTTTTGTTCACTGATATTTGTCTCGTTAATTATTGAACAACCCTCTTATTAATAAGAGCCGCTGAAAATATAACTCTTTTCGGTGAAATAACGTAACTACAGCCAGCATTAAGAGGAAAATATCCTCTAAACCTGCGGAAATTCAAGTCTGGATCGAGGCTGAACGTAACAAATAGACTTTTGCTTGTTTACGTTTTAACTCCTGTTACCACATCTTTCGCTCCCAAAGCACACGACGTTTTTCCGAATGTTCAGATGCCATAGTTAGAATGAACCCTTCCATTTGAATATGGAAAATATTTCGCGAGCGACGCAGAGCTACATCTGGACGTCCGCGTCCGGAAGTCTTATTTCCGCAGTCACATCAACTTATGCGAGTCACGTACAATGACGCTCTCCAGTTGCGCTCTCGAAGGAATGAGGTGGAAGTCTCGACAGGAATTTCGAAAATTCAAGTGAAACACCACCGTTCAACGGCAGGTTAGACGCAGCGAGCAAAAATGATAGCATGGTGCAGTGATGTAGCCAGGATTTCGCATTGGGGGGGTTCAGGGTCCATGTTGTTAAAGCTGTGGTAGGGGTGTGACAAGGTTTGAAATTTAGGAGCAAATTTGCGCATATAGGCAATTAAGAGTACAATTGCGAATGCGGTAACACAGGGACTTTTTAAAGATTTTTGCAGAGAAAACTTCATTAAAAATACAAAATCAACAGTTTTTTGTATGAAAATTATAGACAAAATTATTTTAAAAGTTGCTCTGACTGAAGAATAAATTAATTTTACATACTTTGTTTAAAAAAATTAAAGCTTTCTTCTTCAGTACCACTTTTTAAAATAAATGAAAAATTTCCGGAGGGAATTTTTAATTTATTTTAAAAAGTGGTACTTTAAAAAGTGGTACCCCCCCCTTGATGTCCTGACCTCTTGGAACACTCGGCGTCAATGGCACTGGTATAGTGGTAGCGGAACTTGGTGGCAGCTGCCTCTACGTAGCGTGACGTCAAGGAGGAGAAGGATCACGTAAAAGGGGTCGGCAAAAGATTGGAGAGTAGAGGACAGTACGCTGGCAACATCATCATAATTGTTTCAATCCTGAAATTGGTTAACAGCATCCCTTCTTTCCTACACAGCATAACAGCATTCTTCCTTATTAATTGCTAACTACTTCATCCTGGTATTTTTATTTCCCATACCCCTCTTTATTTTGCCCATTTTTACTCTAGGTCTTTCTCATGGAATATTACTTTCTATTTTACCCTCGATTATGTCCTTGACAAATATATTTGGTCTCAGGTTGTGTTCAATCCACCTGGTTGTTTTTTGTCTTACTACGCTTCATATTCGTCTTTCTTCTTCGGCTCTTCTGTACAATTATTTTTTGTTTAGTTATTCTTTCTTTTTTTATTTTAGGCCATAATATCTACAGCATTCGTCTTCAATAACAGGTCTCAAAGGCTTCTACTGTTTTATGGACAGCTTTTCCTATGTTCCAAGTCTCTGACCCACCGAAAGCCGCAATCCCTAGGAAGGCTTCTATGTACTGCTCCCTTGTTTTTAACTGCATTCTCCTTGAGCATAGCAGTAATTTCTTCATTATGAACGATTTCTTAACTTGGGCTACTATACTATTTATGTCCGCCGTGCTTTTTCAAGTCACCTTGCTGCCAGCCATAAATTCTCTCGAAAGACTGACCAGTAATGCGTCGGACCATGCCACCCAACGTGACGCGGCGAATATCCGATGTGTTTATTGAAACTGTATTGCATTTGAATGCTTAAACGGAAAGCTTAAGCGTCACTATCTATATATATTAATTTTTTAGCGTGTCAATTAGTCATTCTGTATCCATTTTGTTTATTTCTCTCTCACGTTTTGAGCTAGAGAAATGAGGTTTGGTGTATTCAATGTGGCTTTTCTGTCTGTATGATTTGGAAATAGTTTTGGATTTTTAGCAGTTGGTGGTGCAAAGAAAAATGCAAAACCGTGTTTTTTTTAAATTTAGTTAGATTCCGAGGACTTAAGTTTTTGGGACTCCCGGGTTCACTTTTTCAGAGCGAATCTGTCTTTCTCGGGACTCCCGGGTTCACTTAAATAGGTTAGCATATGAAATGCATGTCAGCAACCAGTGGGTTGTTCCCTAAAATCCATATTTGCTGCAGCGGTACTCTGCTCACATCAATGTTGAAATCTGTGCCAACATCCGGGTTATCAAATACATTTACAAGTAATTTTTCAAGGGTCATGACCACGCTACACTGGAAATTGAAGAAAGAGGGTCTAATAACTGATAATCCAGTTCATCTCTGGACTCTTGTTTGCTGATCACGTGAGCATTGCACAGAAAAATTAATACTTTGACTTTTTTACTCCAAAATGTTTACTCATGTTTCAAAAACTATTCTCAATGTTTTTTTCAATTTTGGGAACCATACACACTCATTTAGCCACATTTCCCACTGCTTCCACTTGAGTAGTGCAAAAAAAAGGAAAAACACCAAGTTCTTCTAAAGAGCCCACCAGACAGCGACTGCCTGCAAAGCAGGCAGCAGGTCTGCTTGACTAACAAGAAGTTTCGAAAACACAAGAAGTCTCTTATTTACTAATCAATAAGTGGAACGTGGGGGAGGGGAAAGAAAAAAAATGTGGATAACAAGGAGAGAGCATTTGTTAACGTAACAGCGGCCGAAAGAATGAGGAATTGGAGGGGAACAGACGCCCATTAAGGAGATTAACTCGGGGGTTACCACTTATTTTTAAAATGTCGAGCTATTCTGAAGAATTGAGCTCAAGTCGGTCATTGGACTTTAAAATCCCTCTTGTCGTAACTGGTTAGAAGGCGTTTCGCGAAGTTGCTTCTCACGTCTTATTTGTTTTCTCAGATGCATTTGAGTGCTTCTTTGCCTTGATACGTTGAAGCTTCGTCAATGACTTCGTCACAGTCTCCATGGGCGAGTTCAGAAAACCTATGGAAAACCTTCCATGTGGGATTCTTGAGAGGGTACAGTCTGCCCCATCACACACATTACTCATCAACCGCCATGCTGTCACTGCAATTTCATATACCTCTCTTCGCCTTTCCTCTTGTATTTTTTGACTCAGCTCTCCAGCTCTTAGAGTGTACTACGAAGCCCGGGTTTAAATGGATTTTCATGTTTGACGTCCAGCGGAACGATATTTGAGCGAAAATGTTTTTTGTTCGTCCGCAGGGGATGTCTAATTGTGAAGGACTACTTGACGCATGTTCATGGATATCTCTCCTGGCAATATCACAGCAGAAGACATCCGCATTGACGCAATTAACGTGTTTACCAGGTATTTTCGCTGTTCTCTGTTTATTTGCATTAAGCTCAACGATATGAGGCCGCTATCCCTCTAACAAGGGCGTCCCCTGGGATCAAAACGGTGCCCAGTAATGTGAATGGCTGAGCCGCAACAAATACTTAGCGGAGTCACCCACTGAGTGCATGCTGGAGTATGTGAACATCACGGTGAAAGAAATCATTCGCGCTTGGATTCGAGATAATGAACTGCAATGGCAGCGGTTCCCAAAGAGGCGCTGAGAGCTTACACCAATCAAATCATTCAAGCTTTTAATCATGACAGCTTCAGTGAAATTCACAATTGAAGAGGATGCCTTGGTATCTCAATAGGTAGAAGCACTTGCCGCAAATCTTGAGGACTCAAACAATTCCAATTCAGGTGACGGCTTTTTTCATTGCCACTCTCCCATATTCATGCCTAGGGCAAGTGTGTTAAAAGTGCTTGGTGAGCAAGTTGACCTCCTAGAAGCCCACATGGCAATTTTTTTCCGTGATTTAGAAATCTTAAGAATAAACTCTTTCCCAAGCATTCGTAAAATTTCCCTCGTGAATGGAGTGACAAGCGAAATGGTTAGGGAAAAACTTGTGTTTTCGAAAATAAAGCCCGCTCCCGCTTTGATAAATACCCGCTCTCGGCTTACTGAGATTCGTGTGCACTCTTGACAAGAGCCCCATGTTCTTTGAGACGCCTTGCCTACTCTTATGAGGGGGGGCATGCTTTTTGTGATTATGGATTTGTGATGGGGTTTTTGATTCTCACTGACCATCGCATCCTTCGCGCTTACCAGCACATGTGGGTCCGAGTCTGCTACTTGGTGTTTCAGTGGCTGCCAACCGTGATGACGGCAATAATTTTCTTGATACAGCGCTCAAAGCCACGTACGGAAATGAAGTTTCCTCGTTTCTGATTCACTTTATGTTGCTGGTGTGGATGTTGTAATCATATCGTGCATTTGAAGAACTAGCAAATATTATTACCCTTTTTTCAAACCAAGGGTGCCTGTTTGCATTTTTTTATAATTACGACTGATATACTCAGAGATGAAAGATTGCAACATGGAGAGAAGAAAAAGAATTTTTTAAAGGAAAGAAATGAGGTAATGCAGTCTTAAGGTGGCAGGAGCGGTAATCATGGATCATTGGGTGCACATTTTATTACCATTTTAAGGAAGCAGAAAAATATTCTTGGGCCATATTCCATATAAGTACATCTGTTTATGCGTTCGAACTCATCATCATACAGGCTGTAATAACATTGGTACCAGAGTTATAAATACATTTTTTTAAATAAAGCATGGCATGACTAGAGTTTTCAGCGCGGCATTTGAAATTTAGACATCATATTGAATTAGGGTTTTCTCGAATATTGGACTCGGAATGACACCCTTATATTTGTTAGCATCAATTATGAAAATATGAACTTTATTATTCCGTGTTTAGAAAAAAATCTGTATGCATGTAATGGAATTATGACGAAATATATATGTCATGTGTCATAAGGCTTCGTGTTAAAATAGCACTGAATTGCCAAAAACCTAATAATCGATATTATGCAATTTTTTCTCTTTAGATATCACTAATGAGAACCATATGCAAAGTTTTGCACCAATCCGTACAGAAAACAAAAATCGCTCCAACCACCTTAGGCCGAATATAAATACAAACCACAAACACAATACTTGGTGGCCTGTCATAGCTGTGAGTTCAAAGGCCGCAAAAATGACTCCTCTTGGTTACGCGGATTCGGCCATCAGGCGTCTCAGACTGTAGACCCTTGCCCTGAGCCTATAAACTCTACTCCGTGCCGTTCAAGCAACTATTGTTATTCAATGGCAAATATGGCGTCTGCGACTAATTTGTGTTCACACGAGTCCTCCCTTATCAATTTGAAGAACCTGTGATATCTGGTGGCCACCTAATTAGTATTAATAAGAGCAAATAAATTTGTAAATTGTTATATTTACATTATTTTTTATCATTCAATTAGGCCATTGGTGCGCACATCCGTCTACTCATCTGTGTATTTCTACCTTTCTTTTTTCGGATTCTATTTTCGAAATGGCCTTTCCTCCTACTTTCGCAATAGTTGCGATCATCTGGACGATTTTCATACTTGCATGGACGAACTGATATTTCTTGCATGTTGGACCAAATCTGTTAAATAGTGTAACTACTTACTGTAAAAAGTCATTAGGGATAGACCTCTTTTTTTAAAGTGTGAAAAATTTGCTATTTACTTACATGGATTGAGAAGACAAAATATATTTCGTAAATACGAGTCTAATCAATGTTGGACTATTTTGTTTGCTATCTCCCAACGAAAGGGTTAATTTACTTGAAACTATTACCGCTACCTGCTTTTCCTTCGAGGTTACGTAAAGCTCTCTATTCAATTGCATTTTCTCTTTCTCCAGTGTATTATTTGGGAGTAATTGAACTTACGTATTATTATTATTTTGCGTAAGCTAATCTTTCAGGAGGTTACAGATTTAAGGCAGTTGGAGTACGATGTTTTACCAGTTATAATAGATACCACATTCAAATTTCATTTTTAAATTTAAGCAACTGTAAAAAGCTTGAAGTAAATATTGTAACATCATTATCGACGCAAAAAACAGTTTTAAATTCCTAAAATTCTCAATATTTAACAAACTACACATCAATAAGGCTTCAAATTTACTCATTTTCTCCACTCCGTACGTTTGAAACGCATTCACAACCGAAGATGTTTTTTTCAATTCCGTAAAAAATTGCTTCTCTGAATTATTGATTTGTTTTAAAATATATTTGAGAAAGCAGCTACAAACTTAAATTTTAGACAAGAATTATGCGTTATAAATTCATTATTATTTAAATAAAGTCTCCGTGGAGTCCATACCCATACCATTTCTGTGAAATGGCCGGTATTTTTTGCCTATTATCTCGGAGAAGTATCGTGGTGTCCGATATTTTGTTATCATTGGGAAGATGAGACCTTTTTCATTAAAATGGAGTCAAATTCATCGAATTTTAAATGAAGTGATATCTCGCTCAAACTACCTTAAAACCATTCACTGGTATTCCAACTCCATACATTACGAGAATGATCATTAACGGAGGCATCGTTGATGAGAAGGGGTGGAGATGAGGAGAGCGGGTGGTCGACTGAGGAATTACTTTGAGAGAGGAGGAGGGGGAACTTGTGGTGCTAGGGAACAGGAGTGCGAGGTTGGCTATTTGGTTTTGGGCGAGCTTCTCGGATTTCGCGATCCTAATTCAAATACAACACATTCCTACAGCTCCTCGAAGGGTTTAGGTGCCGTTAGAACGCGTGGCCTGGCGGCCAAATTTCGCTCGTGTTTAATGGTTAGCAAAGCTTTTAACGGCACGCTTGCCAAAGTTAGTTTGAGCGAGATATCACTACACATAACATTCGATGAATTTGGCCTCACAATAGAGAAAATAAATATAGTTGAATTGAACATCATACTTGCCGAGACATGTTCCAAAAAATACGTATGCACTCCAGAGAGGCTTCATTTAAAAAATGAAGACATTCGAACCCAAAGATATCGTCTGCATATAGAAGGGAGTCGTTCGTGGGCTTTCTCAATCGCTTAAAAATATTAATCAATTATTCACATCAGTCATTTTTACAGAATCTCAAAAGAATCTTCGGTGGCGAAGTCGTTTTCAGTGTGCGGCGTGGAAAAAATGAGTCAAATTGAAACCTTATAGTTTTTATGTATATGATGTATATTTTGTAAAATATTCAGAATTTCAATATTTAAAACCATGTTTTGGTGGCATTTTGTGGCAATATTTACGTCTTGCTCCTTACAATTGCTTAAATTTTAAAATAAAATGTGAATATGGTCTCTATTATGACTAGGGAAAAATATCACTCAAACTACCTTAAGGAGCTAAGTCACGCAAGGATGGGAAGGATTCGAATGCGAGGAATCTGCTGGGAATATCGGGAAATTGAATGCAGAATTAGGATTATAAGAATTTATTAATGGTAATATGTTTTAAGTAAGGGAATATGCCTCTGGCTACCAGTGGCAACCCGACCCTCTGACTGTCCTCGCTTAGCTTGTTCCGCCGCCACTCATACTAAGGAATTAAAAAATAATGCTTTTATTATACCCCGAGCTCTCGCGACGAAAAACCAGTAATCTATCCAGCCCAACCCTTATAAAATTTTCTGATGTGATCAGGGCCGTCCCTGGGAATTGAGGGGCCCTGTGCAAACGGAAGTCTGCCCCCCCCCGTAACTTTTTATTCCCTTGTTGATTATATAGTAGCATATTTTAAGCATATTTCATGGAATGAAGGAAATTAACCGACAAACTGGATAATAATTTCAAAATAATTACGTGTACACTAAGTAGTAGGTAATTTCGGGTATTAGTTGTTGCGTCTGAAAGATGCAAGCCCGGGCGCGGAGGTTATATGTTTAAGTAAGGGAATATGCACCTAGCTACCAGTGGCGACCCGACCCTCTGACTGTCCTCGCTTAGCTTGTTCCGCCGCCACTCATACTAAGGAATTAAGAGATAACATCCATTGGCGCGGGGCCCAGTGCAGTGGCACTTAACGCGCTTACCTAGGGACGGCACTGGATGTGATTATTAGAAACGTAAAAAATATACTTTATCCAGCGTGCTTCTTTTTTCGGAGTAATTAATTTTTCCTAATTAATCTATTTATTTAGGATAAATTATCAATCCATGCCTACTAAACCACTAATCTCTAGTGCTGTCTTTCTTTTGTGTTCTCTTTGAGATTTTTCCCTCATACCGGTATGAGCTTTTCATTTGAGGCGTTGAAGTTAGCTCATAGTGGATCACATCAGGGTACTTCACTGCACGTGAACGACGATGAATTTGGCAACGACGATTTGGCAACATTCACATCTACATAACACCCTACAAACCACCTCAAGGATATATAGCCTGCATTCAGTAGCATTTCGTAAGTACCTTCTCAATTTTCACAGCCGATTGTTCTGCAAAAGGTTAACTTATTTGTCCCGACTACACGCTTAAAAACTACGCTTTTTACCAGACTGTAATTAGTAACTTATAGTAAATCATATTTGATGCAACTGAAAATTAACACAAAAGGCGTATGCAATTATCAGTATGTTACGTTCGGTAATTTGCCGGTGAAGGCATACAATATAGACCCGGCCAAATGTTTAAGAAAATAGTTAAGTTATTCCTATGAGTTAATTACTAAAAAATAACCTTTTTACTTAACAGGAAGCTTTCCAATCACGTATCTGCACAAAACTGTTTTAACCTGCATAGTGGATAGCGTGTTCGTATGACTTGAACATCATCTGCGCTAAGTTAATTGAAACACAACTTCACTGTAGTTCGTTTGTGTTAATATGCGCGCACGCAGACGAACCTTGTGAGGGCGGGGAAATGTAGAAATCGAAACAGGAATATCTCAACTCCTAACCTAATTATGACGATTACTTGAAAAAATAAATATTAAATCGGAGTGTAACTTATCATGATATGAGTTTGACCATTTCTTAAAAGAAGTTTAATATCGTACCGACATTTTGTAAACACTTCAGCGTAGATCGTTCCAATCGTCGACTTAAGTGTTCACTTGTGTGTTCTCTTCTGCTACAATATGCGTTAATCTGTGCAAGGTGATTGGAAAGCACACAAAGTCGCTAAAAACTTTACATGATCAATTTTTAACGCCTTTAATGAAAATTAACACATCAACCGCAACCTCAGATAGAATTATCATCGTTTTTCTCTTCTCTAGCGCACTACAGCTCACATCAGTAATGCTACCACTTTATTTTGAAGTGCTCTGGCACGTATAGTAGCCTCTGTGATGTACAACTTAGCTTAAACTTAACTGAAATGTATAAATTGATATATTTTTAGCAAAAAACTAGTACCGTTTTCAACCAAGGACTGTGCCTCCTCTTAAGCTCGTAGGTCACGGAATGAGAATTCAGTGAGTCTTTATCACCTCTTTCATTACTTTGTGTTAAAATTTCTTTTTATTATATCCAATCTGGTGTCAGGACGTGTTTATCTATCGGGAAAGTGACGGATATACAGGTACTAATTGAAAAAATGTTTTCCCTATACATAATTGCCTAAAATGCCTCGCAAAAGTAGTCCTAATGCTTTTCTTAATGCACATCTTTTGTCAATAAAGGAAAAAGGCCCTTAAAATGCGGCGAATGGCAAGAAATAATAGCCCAATCTTTTGGAACCTCGTCATTAGAAGATCACAGCAAGCGCATTTCCTGCGCTGTTAGTTGTAATACCTACTAAATAAAAGTGGGGGCTGTAGTGTTACGTACCCTGCATCTCGGAGGCTACGCTCGTATGCAGGACCTGAAAAGAATATAAAGCAGCTGCGCAGATTTGTTACGATGAGAGCTGCGCACTTAAGCAAATGGAAAGCGCCCATCAGTAGTATACGCTCGTCACTGACTGACCGACTCTGTAACGCTGTAAGATGGAGCCACAATCACGAAAACTCATTTAAGCCCTGTTAACTGCATATTACCTCAAGGAAGCGGTAGATCGACAGTAAGGTGTTGTATTGTGGAGTGGAAGGTATGGAGTTTGATGTGATGGTGTGGTACCAATTTTATCTTTTTTTCATAGTTTTTTCACTTTCATTTTTAGATATTGTGCTTTCTTCATGGTAACTTCCATTAAAAATATTTCCACGCAATTTCTTGCTCTCTAAAGTGATACACTCATTAATTCCAGGGAGTGAAGCGAGTTAGATGGAGCCACAATTCAAAGTGTTTGTTATATAATCATCATTCAACGGGAGCCTTAGGCGCCTTAACCACTGACTAGTTACATGTATTTAGTAAATGAAAGGATCTTATTTTGGCAAGTATAATCTCTAGGAATCATTCTTTCTTCCCAATATCTGTTTCCCTGGACTAAATTAACGCGCGGCTACATCATAATTAATCTCTGTTGTTTGTGGTGAGCTAGGCGAATGAATTCGACTCCATTGAAAAGGAATTCAACTCAAATTTTCGCAGGCGACGAAAGCTATTAATTTCCAGATTCCTCCGCTCCAAGGATGGAGAAAGCCCTAGTGAATTAGGAATCTCATTCTTGTCAGGCAAACAAACTTACCCATGGAAAAAACCCATCTTTATAAAAAAAATCGTAATTCCATTGTATTTGACCGTTGGTAATTCTCTCCAATATCCTTAGTGCATTTGATTGAGTCGCTCCAAGTAACCGAACGTAAAATCGGCTACGACTCGCGCTGTATTACCGCCGTTAGTGGGGAGTACGGGTAATGAAATCCTTCGGTGCTAAACCGGGAGAGGTTGATTTGCGAGCATTTGATTGCGAGATAATTTATCCCTATGACGATCGATTTTGTCGCACAAATTAACAATTCATCCTGAACTAACTGCAGTGTTGACGAAAGCGTCGTAGCGGTTTTAAGGACATGCCCGCATACGGAAATAGTAGCAACGATTATAAGGTCCCACTTCATATATGGAGCATAAATTTTGACAAAACAATTTTCAAAATTAAAAAATGTTAAAATCATCATGGGTACCTAAGAGGGCGAAATTCGCCGTGAAAAAAATCACTTAACAGCGGGGTTTTATGCCAAACGAATGGTCCTCAGCATTAAAATTTTATCCTGAACAAATAATCCTCCTTGTACCTAACGTTGTACACTGATAGGAAATACGACTGTACCAAGGGAGTGAGTTATGATTGCTCAGTAATAACTCAGACCGCGTTTGAATTAACCGAGAATATTCATGACGGCTATGATTTCGCTAGCTTGTGAGGATACTTGGTGAGACACACTAGTCTGGTGATGTAAAATTTACGTCTGTACATATGTTATTTGTATTGTCTATTATCCTATTTCATGAATTAATCGTAATTATTAAAGCTCATTGCCTAAAAATCTCATCCAGTTCGTGTATGTGAAACTTGCGATAGTGGATTTACCTCTCCTATCACCTTTAATCGAGGCACATATCTCGAATCGCGAGAGTGGCATGCGGGAATCATGTGGTGCAATTCAAATTCCGATGCTTCTCGGAGAGTGGTCCTAGTGCAGTGGATACGCCGTGAGCATCAACTTCAGGAATGTGCCCAGCGGTACTGACCGTGAATTGACTGAGTAACCCTTGCGGGAGTAAAATCCCTATTCGCACCGTATAATAGCTCCTCAAATTTGAAACTTATAGGAGATAAAACACGTTAACGCCGCGTAACATACTACACGTTGAAATATAAGTTTTTTGTGGAAAGGAATCGGTACAAAAATTCATCGATACGAGCGCAGTCCGACGAAATCACATTTTCATCCACGCGATTTCACCCACATCTCCATTTGCACATTGTGCAAGTGGAGATGTGGGTCGGTTTAGAATTTTCAAAAAGATTATTTGAGCGTCAGTTTACACTTTTGGCTCGATATTGCAAAAAAATCCATAGCTTAAGCATGTCCACGTTTTTTGAAAGATATTTGCAGTGTATTCAGTAGAATATATATGTCCTGACGAGCTAGTGATTTTTTCCAATATTTGAGTTTTATATGGCACTAATAATCGGAATATCAAACAACACCTCGTCTTTTTTCGGTATTATCCGAGTTCCATAATATAGAGAATGCGAGTTTTTCAGTGACATATACTACAGGTATATGAAAGAGCCTTACGCGATGTGTTTAATCGCAAGGTATAATATTAAAACATGTTTAAAACCTTTTTATTTTACAAGTCCTGTGACTATTAGACATAATTGGACGGACACAGTAATTAAATATCACGTTTCTACATCTGTAATTTAATTTTTTATTTTCCCAAAGCTTATGAGGTAATGTGAGCTGTTACTAGTGTTCTCCCTCACAAACATAAATCATTTGAAATCATGTTATTTCTATGGATAGAGGATATTCCCGCTGTCTCTCTCATGGAAGAATAATATCTAATCGTGACTGAAGTGTTGGCGGGTTTTCCATCAAGTCAGTTAAAATGCTGACGACGTTTCGATATCTGACTCTGCCATCGTCATCAGGCATTTGCTCGGTAAAATTCCTGCCGCGTTTACATAATTTCCATCTCCGGTGAGGTGCCGCCAATTCTCTCCCTTTCCATCTTAATTTTCCGAAGCACGGATTTCCATGCCTCGCTAATTGTATATCCCATGTAGAGGCCAAAGTCTTTTTTTGGAAAATTGGGTAGCCTAGACGTGGTGGAAATCCCGTGAATACACCTTTCTAATCAAGCGCCAGGAAAGGAATTAAATGTTTCAAGTACTTCTCTTCGTTATCCCTTGTTCATCCAAAGTCTTTTTTGCTGCAACTATCATTTCCTGTCATTTTTTCAGCCAAACGCCTTATTTCTTCAGTATTCCATATTTTCACATCTACTATATAAAAGGCTACGTGTACATAGGATACGTATGATTCAGTGCTTAGGCGTGATGATTCAGATGTGCGCCAATAGTTGGCAAGCAAGCTCACATATACGTTCTCCACTAAGACATGGCGCGAGCGTATGTATTTTTCAAAATACTCGTATCATTAAAAAAAAGATAAATTTTAAATAATTCTAACAAACTGTCAAGGGGATTCATTCATTATTTTTATAATAAACCCCACATTAATATATATTTAAATTTTTACTTTACTATATTCTTTTTAGCTATTTCTCCATGATTTTAGCCGGTTTTATCAGGCTTTTCAAATAGTCTCTCATAATTTGGTTCTCGCAATCTTTTCCTAGTAAATCTTCTCTTTCATTGCTCCTTCCACGGTAGTCTTTAGGAATCTGTTGTCTGAGGATGTGTTCAATAAGATTTTCACCTCTGCTTTAAAGATTTATTATTGAGAACTCTCTTTCTCTCTACTTCTCTCACCCACTCTTAATACTCATTATTCATTTTCTCCATCAAATTTGATCTTCGTCGTTCTCCTATTATTCCATTCTTACAACCATCTCCCTTCTGCTGTAATTTGTCATTGCTGTCACTCATCTTTCTTCACAAGCTTCTCTGCAAAGCAAAACCATCCTACAGACATAATTTTCAAGGAATGCCCTCATTGCTTTCAATGAAAAAATTGCTCATCATAAGCAGTTGTTAATCCAAATATTGGTTTACTGTCACCCTCCACTCCAATCTGCTCTCAGCTAACCGGTTCATTCCTAAACGAGTCTTCGCTCTGACGCCTCTCATAATTTTCTTGATTTATTTGATATTGATGTATATTATCTAACATAATATTCACCGATGTGTACATATATGTCAGTAACTTTCACACAAGAAATACACGTGAAGCTGAATCTTCATATGAATACAGACCTTTTTTTATTTGCAACTTTAAATTAGAAATAGTGGTTTTCTGTTACTAGGAAAGGAAGGTACCAATATAAAGAAAATAAAATAAAGATTCCTATTCCTTCAATTGAAATTTGTATTCCGGTCGAAAATCCGGAATTTTTACTTGAACATAACAATTTTTTTAAATGGACTGGTAAAGTTGTGACGCCAAATAACTTTCCAAACAACATTTTCCTATATATTTGGCACTGATTTTGCATTTATTTGGAAAACAATACCTTGGTAACCAATTGTTCGTGACGTCATGCTTTACCAGTCCATATTTTAGTGGTTTTGAGTCATCGTCCCCATAACGACCATACTCATTGTTTAAGTCAAGATTTCGTGTATATCCATTAACTCACTGATTCTTTGCACTAAGAAAGATATGAATGGTTTATTACAATCAATGTAAGTGATAATATTCTTCCCGTTGATATTCAACGGGCACCTTCTCTAGTATGTATATATTTGATATATTTAACTAAATGGGACAGAAACGTGGACTCTGAGAACGGAGGAACAGAATAGGAAGCAGGCGTTCAAGATGTGGGTGTAGAGGAGGATGAAGTGTTGATGGTGGATGTTGGAAATGGAAATTGATGGAGCATGAAGTGTTGATGGTGGATGTTGGATGGAAAGTAAATCAAACGAGGGAGTGCTTGACATGGCTGGTGAGGAAAATAAACTTTTGTATGAGATTAGGAGGAGGCAAAGTAGGTGGTTGGAGGAGGTAAAGAAGGGAGATGTGTTTACTTAAGATCGTGATAGATGGAAAGATGTTTAGTTAGCGGGGAAGGGGAAGAGAGATTAAGTTTTATGGACGGGTTGATGTAGGGTATAACGCACGAGGAGATGAGGAAAGAAATACTAGAGGCAGATAGGGCCCTTCACGTGTAAAAATCTGCAGGACTTTTTCTGCCTATTATTTAAACTTATCTTTAACCGATTGATTACTTTAATGATGAATGGTGAAATGATTCTACCTTTGTTCTTCCTCATCGGTAACTATTTCCGTTCATTTCACCTTTCATTATTATCAAGAGACAATTGGGCCGCATAATGTGTCCTATAAGTTTGCCTCTCATTCATCTCTTCACAGTTTCCTTTATACATATTTTATCTCCAACTTATCGTTGGACAGCTTCGTTCGTGATTCTCTACTTCCGTATGGTCTTCTTCATTATTTGATATCATCACATTCCCATTGCTTTCAACCTTGTCCCATCTACATTAGTTACTTTCCAAGCTTCAATGCCAAACAAGATCATGCTTCACATGTATGTTTTAATGAAATGCTTCCTCACTGCCAGACGTGCGTTACTAACAATTAACAGACTTTTCTTCTTGAATATTGCTTTCTTTGCTTGGGTGATACTGCTCCCAATATTTTCTTGCTTATTCCATCGTCGGCGACCCTCCTCCCCTGAAAGCGAAGTCATTCCATTTGAGATTTTTGAGAGAAGTATGACGGTGATTCTGTCTTCTTGATTTTTTCACCAGCCATAATATTGGCTTTCTTTACATTTAAAACCTTCAAGTTGTATTTCTACCTAGTTTTGTCAACATAGTTCAGCATTTTCATCAGTTTTCCTTTTTTATCTGCCATGCCATTATCAAATCGTAGCATGCAGTCGTATTTCTCCGCGCACGTGTCACTATGCGTATATTAACCCATTCCCGGCCAAGCAGTGAAAAAAACAATATTTTAAAAGTTTAAAAAATTAACTTTGTTATTTATGGATTCAGATAGATAGTTTATAAATCAGGTACAATTTTTTTAAATATTTAAATTGTTAAACAAAATGGTGCGTTTACTCACCACTGGCCAAAAGTGTGTACATTAGGTTACACTGCAGAGCACACACACTAGATCAATTCATGGAAGCTCTGAAAACAGTCAGTTAGATGAACCTCACACTTCTGGCACATATAAATGGTGTGATTGTGGAAAAGCCTGCTCCTTCATCTCGCATTGTTTTTGTGTTTTAGCATTAGATATCTAACTCTATTTTTTCTTATCTCACGTGGTAATGACTTGCTAACTTCTAGACTTTGTGGACTACACTCCAATTTCTTTTCTTCTCTAGTTACTTCAGATTCACATTTCATTAAAGCAACGGCAGTGTAAGAACTAAATTCAATATCTGAAATGTGATTATTGTTTGCTAAATTAAAGATCTTCCAAAAATTCACGACTGCAGGGTCAATAACATTGATGAAAAGAGGCGACCACCAATTTTTTCCTCTGACAAGGATGCGATAGTTAGCAACAGCGTTATCCTCACAAGTGTTTATTACATTAAAAAATGACTTGAGGTTGTGTTATTATTGCCTCTTTTTTCTTGACGACTTTTTCTTTCTGTGTTTACCAACAGAAGTATTTCAATGTTATTGCTTGCTACTGTTACTACTAAAGTATCATGCCATTTCGCAGAAGAATTATTGAGTTCTCATCAAATGCATAAACATATTTTCCTCTTTCTTTTTTCTAATACACTTATCTTCCAAGGGTAACTTTCCGGTTCAGTTATCACTAATTGTTCCGGTGGCAAATAACATCTTTCAGTTAAAGTTAAAAGAGAGTGTGAGATGAAAAAAACATCAAAAAATCCCCCGCGCTCCGATGGAAACTTCATAACACTTAGCAAATCTTAAACTACCTGTGCTCCCAAACTATATTTTGCTTGCTCCCTAGAACTAGAAAATTTTCCATCATACCATAAATATAATTATTGATTTTGAAATGTAGCTAAAAATCCAATAATAAGGGTAAAAACAAAAGTAAAAAAGTTTTTGGTTGTGTGTCAAGCAGTATTGAAAAGAGCCAATTTGATGTAAATATTTCCATGGATCAAAATTAAAAAATATGCAAAATATTTAAAAAATATTGGGAATTCAAGCATATTATAACAACCAAACAAGCAAAAACATTAATATTTGTCTTGAATAATTTATGAAAAAAAATTTATGAGGTGGTGCGTTTACGCACCAATGGCTGGAAATGGGATAACTTGAGTGAGGGATTATTTTTCCTTTACTCATACACGTTCAATAGACGTGGCTACTTGTAGGCAAATAATTGATCATTTTGTCATTCCCAGTCGCCTAATTGGAATCATTTTTTCGTTCTCGTATCGTATTTAATAAATTATAGACCTCGAATTAGGTAGAAGTTTCGGGTGGGTTCCCGTGTCACACGTGGACCTTTATTCGGAAATATTAATGACGTCGGTGCATAGCGCTCTCTGGGACGGGCCTCGGAAAATTGGAAGGCCGGTCATGAAAATTTGAGGCTAGAGAGAGAGGAGGGGTTGTTGGAGCGGCGCCTAATAAGCTCTTCGGAGCGTGAAAGCCAAGAGTTTTGGGAGACTGAGAGTATGTGTGTGTGTGGGTATGGACCAGGAAGGGTCTCCTTCCCAGTCTCACCCTAGGGTTCACAGATAAATCCACCACTCTCTGCAAACTCACGCAATCTTCGAGTTGCTGAGTTTGTCCAAACGACCATCAGAAACCATAGGGGTTGAGCAAAAGAAAGCCATTATCTCCATTCCGTCGTATAAGAAATAAATAGTTTGATATTACTTAACGTGCATGCCCATTAGGTTTTAAAGGGTGACGAAGAATACATCTTCTCACGCACACTTTCATGTCAATTCATTTTCTTTCATGCCACTTTCATGTCAGTCTTTTATGTCGTGTCAGACATGCGATATGCATGCATCATCAAATGTTTTACACACAAAATTAGGGATTATATGTTATGCTAGAGAAGGTGCCCGTTGAATATCAGCGGGAAGAATATTATCACTTACATTGATTGTAATAAACCATTCATATCTTACTTAGTGCAAAGAATCAGTGAGTTAATGGATATACACGGAATCTCGAAGAAAAAAATGAGGACGATGGTCGAGGTCGTTATGGGGACGATGACTCAAAAACACTAAAATATTGCGAATAATTGTAACGTTTTAGCAAACATTTCTGAATTTCGACCGGAATGGAAAATTTGACTGTAGTAATAAGAATTTTTATTTTGTTTTCTTTCTATTGGTACCTTTCCTAATAACAGAAAACCAATATTTCTAATTTAATGTTGCAAATAAAAAAAGGTCTACAGCCAAATGAAGATTCAGCTTCACGTGTATTTCTTATGTGAAAGTTTCTCTGATTATAATAGTAGATTATTAGTATGCATCCCTAAGATTCTATATATATATATATATATATATATATATATACGAGTTCGTGGAAAATCACACACGCGATAATTTAAATAAAAATAAACTTTGTGTTTCTATATTTATTTCCGCCCCACCTGTGGCAAAGTTTATTTTTATTTATATATATATATATATATATATATATATATATATATATATATATATATATATATATATAAATAACATATTACCCTGCAAGCCGCCGAAGAGGCGTGTGGCAGAGGTGTCAGGACACCAGGTCAGGAAAGGGGAGGGAATGGGAGAAAACAAAGTTGAATTGTATCTTAACGATGTGTCTTATGTTAGAGCCACGCTGTAATTGTGATAATCACTAATGGATCGTGGCAAGAAGATATTTTTGTAACTATCAGTTTAGCAGTGTATTCCTCTTATTTTGTCACTTCTATCAGTCTGGAGACTTAGATCGTGTTTAAAATAGTATCGTCCCGTATGGAACTGAAACTCCCCCGATCTGAATTTTTCCATTAATCTAAGCCTGGCGTGTAGAATCCAGGTCTCTGACGGATCCCAACCTATTCCTTCCATCAGATGTGTTATAATTTCTGTTTGCTCATAGCAGTTTTTTACGATGCGTTTGGATTTCCTTTTGTATTGTATATAGTTCGCGCATTAAATCTTTGTTTTCCGGGTCCCAAATGCTTGCGACCTGTTCCGGATGTGACTTAACTAGAGAAAAGTAGTATCTCCCTTTCATTTTTTATCAGAGAACCTTTCCACTATTCACTACGTTATTTGGGGAGGCAGTGGACAACTGAGGTCATTTTCACCACTAAGGATAGGTGGGTGTTCTGCTTGATAAGGGATTATTTGTGGAACGGAGGAAGGGTGGAGAGAAAACCGGTGTCAACATTAGCCTTCTGTAAAGGAATGGCACCAACTGGACTACGGTGTTAACGTCCCATCCGACCGATGGAGTCCTGTATTGAATTACTCTCCACATAAAACCCAAGTAAAGATCGTAATTCTACTGAAAAATCTCCAACACCGCAGGGATTTGAAGCAAAACCCTCTGAATGGGAAACCAATAATCTAGCCATCCACTTCCTTTCTTATAGCCATTCTTTTGGTGCAATTAATAAAGAAGAAATAAGCAAATAGTCTGATATTATTTGCGTGAATGTCCTTTAGATTAAGTGGTGAGGACTGCGATTTATTACGTATAGGTACTTTCATGGTAATACAACTGGCAATATGCATATTTTATAAAATATTTTTTACAGAAAATGTATTCTTCTTCTTTTGTTTTATCCGGTCCAGACGTTGGCTATCACTTTGGCAATGTCTGATTTCCTTGATTCAGTTCAGAATATTTCCACCGATGTTTCTCCATACCACTTTCTCTTAATGACAAGCCAGGAGATTCTACTCCTCCTTTCTTCAACTTTCCCTTGGTGAGCTAACTGAAGAAGTCGATGTTTATCATATTGTCTCATTGTTATTTTAGAGAGTTTTTACACTATACGTAGGCGTTTAAAATTGTCATTGGCAGTTAGTAATCCAAGAATAGGCTAAGTAAAAGAGAAACTTTGTGTAGTCCACGGTAAAATGTTTTATCTGATTTGCCAACCAAGGTTACGACTCCCTCTAGTCATTATCATTGCCTTGATAATGACTGTAGAAGTCGAAACCATGGTCAGAGAATTAAATGAAAATGTTTACCACGGAACATAAAAAGTTTCTCTTTTACTTAGTAATGGATTATCACAAAGTAACGCCTGAGAAAATTAAGTCCATCCAAGTAGAACGTTTATACAACTCTATTTTCATTTATACTTTCAGGTAACCTATTAATTACGTAATAGTTCCTCTATTTGACATAAAACTCCATTTGATACTTGTGATTCATCCTTGAGTCTTCATGATTATTCCTCCCATTCGTTTATCCTTTCAGAATGGTTTTCGAGAAGATTCGAATGCCTCAGAATGCGTTTAAAACATTAAGTATGGATCACAAGTGGTGGTCATATATCGAGGATATAATTTAAAAAATATCTTACGTTATGTAAGTAGTTAATGCACAAAGTATTTATAACAAATTTAGTCACGTATTGAGTTAAACACCATGCACTATATTTTTAAATACGCAACTTATTTGACCTTTTTTAAAAAGGTTGAAATAGTGGGCAACGTCTTTTAAATGGTTACTAAAAAGACTTATTTGTCTTAAACAATTGATAGTGTGTGATTTAGCGCTTACCTTAATGGGAGTAGCCACTTATTTTAAGAGTGTCTGACACTTATTTGTTGCGTTCAGATATTTCTTAAGAGAAATTTCAAGTGAAAATAAAGCGCAAGGCCTGTGTAACAAAATTGAATACATACAGCACGATATGCGATTGCGGAGGGTGCCTTGCTTGCAAATTATAGTTGGGTCAGAGTTCATATGCCCATATGCGCTTGCTGTCGACTTAAGTTAAATCCTTTGACCGGGAAAATTATGAGATCTAATTTTTTATGGCGTGTTAATCTTGGTGAAGATAAATTAGTTTTAAAAATGGCATTGAAAAATGTATTTGTTTTTGCAAGGCGTTAGGGCGTATTACTTGTTGGAAAACGCCACTCTCTTAATTCCTTCGGGCCCTAGTTTTTACGCTGGGGCACATGAGGCCTTCCATTTTAGAAGAGCCTACTGATCTTGTCGTAGGTCAAGAAAATTGGATCCCCAAAAGCTCTAAAAAACTTCAGTATTATTTTATCCAAAGGTCAAAATTATTTATAGGGCAGAGTCTAATCGTCGTGTTCACCTCTCCATCTCTTTTTCAACTAGACTGTTGATGATTCATGAGTCATCCCCTCTGACACCTCTGAATCTAGGAGGGTGTGGGTGAGGTTTTGAGGAAGATGGCAATTTCGCAACTGCGTAGTTTCCGTCCGATTTCCTAGAAGATGGTTTCGCTATTCTATATACTTTTTTAAGTGTTTTTAAGGGTGAATAAATGCAACTATTTATTTTCTCACGTTGGTTACCGACGGGTTAAGCCCAAGTGAAGGCATATCAAGTATTATTTTCTACCAGTGTCAAAAACTTTTAGGTTCTAAAAATTCTATTTTATCCTGCTAAAAATCTTACCATGATTTTAAACGGTGTTCTCTACCTGCTCAAGAGCTTCTTTACCGACTTCAATTCAAATAACAACTTGCTTTGGATAAAAAAAATGCATACGTAAACGTCACGCGAAATGAAGAGGTCTTAAATAAAGTGAAGGAAGAAAGATCGCTCATAATTGGAAATAAGAAAACGAAAAGGTAACTGGTTGTGTCATGTGATTAGAGGGAAAAACATATTAGCAGTGGCATTAGAAGGTTCAGTTGAGGGAGAGAAAAAGAGAGGAAGAAGAAAAATTAAATTAGTGGATGAGGTAAAGATCAGGAACTACAATGAGACTAAAGAGAAGGTTCGGGACATAAGCGGATGAAGACAGCAGTGGTGTACGGGACCTGCCAGCAGGCAGAACACCAGGTGATGATGAACCGTCACGCCGTTCCCTTTTCAGTCAAAAAAGTTTAACTATCGGTAATATGCCAGTAAATCTGGCTCTGCTTACATAATTTCATCCATTCTACCCTATCCTTACACACATTTTTTGTTTCAGTGACCCTAATTCATTGCTTCATACACGACCTCCTGTTCCTATGAGTTCTGATAATACTCCTTCACCGCATTCACCCATGACTTTCATGGTACTCTCACACCATTCACTACACATCATACATATGTTTCGTTATTCGATTCTTCTCATTAATTCTCTCCAGATGGCCAAACACACGACGAACATTCCTTTCATACATGTCCACGGCTGGAACACTCGAACTAATTCTTTCATGACTCACTCATTCCTAATCCTATCCATCCTACTTTTGCTGCAAACACTTCTTGGGGTCACCATTCCTACTGTATTTGACCTAATCTAATGCTTGCGTTAATATAAGTACATCCATCATGTGTATGTATTCATACTTTTATAGGCCATGCAAATCATGTGACTCTATAGAATCTATTTTCCCTCTTCTACTTTTTACTTTTATTAGTTATGGTCCGTGCCGGCCCAAGCTATTTTACAAGAGTAGTAAAAATTCTATTTGGCCGCTCCTAATGTAGAATTCATTTAACGATCGTGATTTCTTAAACCACTCGCTAATATAATCGATAATTTCTCTTAAGGGTTTCAGGACGATCCTCTTAAACATTCTAGTTTACTTTCCCGCCAGGAACTCAACTTTTAACCCATCAATTTCTTTAAAAAAATTCGAGTTTTACGAGGAAAAAGTTTTTTGTGATAATTTATATTATAACTACTTCTCTTGGGTGGATGTTATTTCAGCCGTGAACCGTAGTGCTATTTTAGCCTCTGATCTTTTCATTGGACTATTGTCAAGAATTCTAATGAAGGAAATTGTTAACCTGTAGGCTTTATCGTACTCCTTATTTAAGTTTGGAATGAGTATTAGTCTCTTTTACGATATGGCAAGGAGGGTCCTTTTGGATGGAAATACATACTAGAGGTTAGAAATATTTTTCGATTCTCATACTTACTGTCAACTCTTCTTTTAAAATAATAATTCGTAGACTGGCTACTCCTATAACTGACCGCCTGTAACTTTTTCCCACGTTGCCCACGCCTTGTACCGGCCCTGATTATGATTACGGATCTAAATATTCATCAGTGTGTATAATATCATTGCTATCATTATTTTCATAGGCTTCAACTTAGCATTCGCTGAATAAGTGCTTATGTTTTCTGCCGTCATGGATTTACCTGTTGGTAATGTAGCAGAAGAAAGTTTTATTGAGTAAATTTTATACGAATTTTGAGGATACCGGGACTAGCCACGGTATTGCCTTTAAAGAGTCACCCGCGCAAGTGGACTTAAGTGTGAAATTCCACAGAGGAAAATTTTGAACGATAAATTCGCACCGTTGCATGAAATTGCGTGCATACTTTTTGTTTGCTAATTTCTTTGTGGGTTTGATTGAAGGGCCTGTGCTCTCATTTAATCCCCTGTAGGCCCCGTAAGTCATTCAGTATCACCATAACTCGACAGCAGCCTAAGAGAGAATATTAACTGCTCATAAACAGCCACGGGGAAAGTTGATGGAAGCACCGCCCCTTCAGAGGGATCTTTGAAGGACGAAGAGTGCTGATGATGACGTTTAGAATGGGAGATGGGATAAATGTATGAGCTAGTCATCTACATCGTTCAAAACTAAAGCAGTTGAAAAAGTATGTGACGGGATGAAAGATCGGAAAACCTTTGATTGCTCGTAGAGTAGCGAATAAGTGTGAACGATTACTGCAAACGGAAGCTGCAAACTCGGCTATTCACAGGAGATAAACGAAGTCTGTAATTCAAAGTCATTTGGATTGATGTCTTAGTTTCCTGATCACAATTGATAGTGTGTACTAGTCGTGGAGTCTAATCCTAACTCTTCTTTAAAGTCTCAATGTAAAAATTTATTGCGACTACCACACTGGGCTCTATGGCGGAATACTTAGGCTCGGAAAATACGGAATAAATGGCATATTTCCGAACAACAGTTACGACAAACATGATGTTTTTAGATGCTTTGCCGTATTTCATTGTCGTATTATGCCTTTATTTGTGACGCGATAAGGATAAAAAGATCTGTACATGAAGAGCAAATGAGTACATTTCAGTGTTCCAAAGGTCGTTTGCGCGTGCTTAACTGGCTTGGTAGGACCGCAGCACAAGGATCTTTGCCTCGGATAATACGGATTCTCGATAAATCGGGACTCGGATAATCGAGGATGTTGTGTTTTCTGATGATTCTTGTTTTGGGGTGAGGTTTAAACTCAGGTACTTCGCACATCAAGAGAATTCGTGACTGATCTCTTCCCTATCATCATTGGTTTTCCTAATTTATTTTTGCTTCCATCATTGATTCACTCAAATATTGTGTTTTAGATAACATCCCATCAGCAATCACTCTTCCTTCTCACCAGTGCTTGTTTATATTGCTATATAGTCATTGACAGCAGAATAAAAACATTTACAACCATATGACCTCGCTCATAATCAACTGAGCTAACACCGTGGTAGGTAACTGACGAAATTAACTAAATCTCTTTCAGCAAATAAAATTCCTTTTCCGACTCTTTTAAGGAGTTCCCTTCATCAATAGACTTTTTTTAATGGAACAAACCGTAATCCTTCAGCCATTCATTTGAATGTTTTATGCTTGAATGCTGCTGTACATGCATAAGTTGGATACTCAAGGATTTACGAGACCATAAACTGTTACTGGGAGCGCAAAAGTCAGGCGTAGTTTCGTGATTCAACGTGTTTCTTACTAAAACGTAACTGTGATAAACATAATTCATATTTATTTATTTTTGTTAGGCATTTGAGAATCAGAAACTTAAATGCTGAAATCGCAATACTTTAGGAGTTTTACGTACTGTCAGGCTTTTTCTTAAAGTGTGATCGTTAACTCAGTTGGAATTACTTTCCTGAACATGACCCTTTTCATACTAAAATCGATGAACCATGATAACAGAGTAAGTTTTATTACTTTCTAGCAGAAATGCCCTTGATTCTCAACGGCAGAGATAAAAGTAAGAAATAATATAGCAGTTCTATTAAAACAGAAGAGAATCTGACTTCTCATATTACTTTTTAATACTACATGGAAATAGCCCTTTTTGTCACTTATTGATGCATAGTAATAAGCTATTTTACTGAAATCGTTTATTCTTAAAACAGTAAAACTAAAAAAATTATTCCAGTTTCGCAATGGGAGGCTTGGGAAGTTTGCCATAAACTTCGAGCATTCGTATATTCCCCTAAGTAAGTTTGAGCGAAATTTTTTTCCATATTTGAATTAATTTGAAATAAGAATCATGTTCCATCGCTCAAAATTTCAAGATCAAGTTAGGGTAAAAAATACCCAAACGGAAATCTCACTGAAATATGCTTTAATTATTATTTCAATATAGTGCGAGCCATTAAAGGCCCTGGCGAAATTTCCCGTTCATAACTTCATTTCTCAGGTTGCCAAGGAAATATACCATTGTTGAAATAGAAGAAAAAAATTATAGTTTTGGAATTGAAAACTTAATTTTTTACCAATGACGAAACGCAAAACATAATCGAATTCAACAACTAAATACTTCGTTTACTCAACCTATGTTCGTTCTAGTGCACTTATTTACCCACATGCAAAATTTCGAAGTAATTGGTTCAGACGTTTTTGCGTGATTGACTAATAGACAAACAGACTGAAACCATCAGATTTTTATATATAGGTATACGATAATTTATTTTTCGTAATGAAAATTCTTTTTCATTGTGTACGTTTGTTTTTCTTCCAAATAACAGTCAAGCAGCCCCTTAGAGAATGATATTCCGCTGTGTTTAAAAGATTAACGCCAACTTCAATTGAGGTGATAAATGTTCCCTTATTAAATAACGCTCATCCCCTCGGCTCAAAATTGCTAATTATAAGCTCACATATAAGTCACTCATACTTCGATCGCTTGCTAAAGACCCAAATCCCTCGTGATCCGAGCCTATTGCGCCTGATGCCAAGGGTTGCGTCAATCATTTTATTGATTGCGAGCGTCTTCTTTGAGAAACATTTCGGAGAATGACGGCCTATCCATCCAAGGAAGTTCGCTTTGTGTTATCTTGAGATATTTCGGTATCTTCCTGTTTTTCCCTCCACTTTAGCACGCGAGTCCATGTATAATTGATCTGCGCCGTTCTCCGTTCTGCTAGGAAACAAACAGGTCGATATTACCAATCTATTCTGAGTTATCTGCGGATTGCGTCATTCTAATTGGATGTGCTCTTTGCATTCATTGAAATGAGTTTTGGCAGCTTTTTATGAGAAGCCGTGCACTAATATTGCAATAAAATATGCTACAAAGAATGGCAAAGACATAGATTGATGCGTGCCATTTCAATTTAAGTTTCATATTTAAGTAATAGATATTACAAATCTATTCTGAGTTATCTGCGGATTGCGTCATTCTAATTGGATGTGCTCTTTGCATTCATTGAAATGAGTTTTGGCAGCTTTTTATGAGAAGCCGTGCACTAATATTGCAATACAATATGCTACAAAGAATGGCAAAGACATAGATTGATGCGTGCCATTTCAATTTAAGTTTCATATTTAAGTAATAGATATTACAAATCTATTCTGAGTTATCTGCGGATTGCGTCATTCTAATTGGATGTGCTCTTTGCATTCATTGAAATGAGTTTTGGCAGCTTTTTATGAGAAGCCGTGCACTAATATTGCAATACAATATGCTACAAAGAATGGCAAAGACATAGATTGATGCGTGCCATTTCAATTTAAGTTTCACATGTTGGCATCTTACTTTTTTTCCGTCCACTTTTAGACGGTAGTCATTGTTTATTTGAAATATGTCCTTCTTCTTTCTTCGATTATTCGTGGATATCAAAATTATCTTCTGATGTATCTGTGGGTTACCTTATTGTCCCTGGCTCCCCTTTAGGTCACTCACATTAGTTTGAGCGGCTTTTTGAGAATCCCCTATAATATAATAATTGATAAATCCTCTTAAAATGTTTCTCGTTATGGACGTCAAACCATTTGTATCATAAAGGTATTCTTTTATTTTTTAATACATTATCTCATTTAGAGTGCTTTTGAAAGTCTCCAGACCCACGCTTAATAACTATAATTAAGTGTTTAATTTGATTATAAATCTACTCTGTATGGTAAATTGTGTCTCCATTATATAATATTTTAGTTATTAGTACCTAATTTCACCAACTTAATTTAATAATTATGTTTTATTGAGCATTGTTGTCGCTTCGATATTTATTCAGCCAGAACACCCAGCCATTGGCTCGTTACTAATATGACGAATTTCCTCAAATGCAGACAGCTGAGACTTGTGTTTATAAGCATGTTCCGTGCTAATATGGATATATATATTTTTACTTACATTTTCACTGTTCCAAAATTGTGAATTATTACGTATATAATGGTAACTGGATGTCGAAATGCGGAACCTTTTGAACGAGAAAAAAGATAGATATTGTCACGTAGTATCTCTCCAGAATTTTCCACGAATATGTTAGAGCTTAGTAAAAATGACCATAGCTGTGATAGACGTAAATTTAAGTATATATCCTTATTTATGCTATCGTTAAATTAATAGAATTGGCATTTCAGGTCTATTTGATGCTATATGGCCAGGGTCTGTAAGTGCGCAAGGCTCATAATGGTTTTTAACCACTTATAATTTTAAAAACTATGGAATGTATGACTGTAAAATTTAATATTTATGTTTTTTGTGTAACAAAGTTATATTTACCGTCCCAAAATTTGTGCAAATACTCTATAGCACCTGCGGTTTTAGTTAGCTTTTTTAAATTTGAGGACAAAGGGACGTAAAAAAATGGCAAGTGCAGACAATACACAAAAGTTTCAGTATCAAAGGAAGTGCAAACTCCATACACACAAAAAGATTAAAAGAATAAAAAACTATCATATATGGGATTGGGATGTTTCATTGCAATGGAACTTAATAAGACTTTCAAAGCAATTTAAGTACATGTATTATCCTATTATCAGTGAAAATATTCTCCATACAACTCATTGAATGATGCTACGAAGGTTTCTGCGGTGGCTGTAGAACCTGAAACCCCTCGAGTCCTTGACTCATAGGGGAGACAGAGTTAGGAAAAGAGTATTAAAACCACTATGAGTAGATACACCCTATTTTAAAAGGTCAAGGGGACGGTAAAAAACACTCTTAAGGAGCAAAAAGCATGCATGAATGTGGAGAGTGCATTTTAAAAATAGCTTCTCACACTCCAAAAGTTTTGAATAACTTCAGATAATTCCTCCAACTTGCACGAAATTCCTTTGCTTCATAAGAGTTACATAAAAGCATACTTTTCTTATTAAGCTAATTAGGCCGATAAATATTTTTCCTAATTATGAAACTTCAGACTGATACCATGAAAATGTTGCGTTTCGTTAAGTTTTGGTTGCATATTCAAAATGGCAACAGTCTTAAGAATAATTTTAGTACTCCATAAATGCCCATTATGTGACGGGTTTTTAGTGAAATCAATAGAAAAATCATGTCTATCTTTAACGAAACACAAACCAGTAACCAAAGATGACAGAATATTCGCTGTCATTAACTGAAACTAATTTTTCTAGTATCTATTAACTAGTATTAGTTTAGCGTGATGATGAATGAATTGTAATTTCCAACCGGTTCTTAGCATATTTATCAGAGGAAAAAGCATAGTGCATAATATATATTCGTGCTTTATACGCTATTATAATGTTAGTTGTGTAATAAAATATATACCAAAAAATATTGGAAAGTTGAAATGGAACTATTGTAATAATACATTACGCTACCACATCAATGAATCTATATAATGTAAATTTTATTAAAATAAAAATGTTATTAAATCTGGTCAATTCAATATACTCTCATTTTTAGTTAGTGTTCGCCATAAACGTTGCGCATGGCCATTAATTGCATACTATTAGCAATGGACACCAATTCATTAAATACTTTCCCATTAAAATAGTAAAAAGGCAATTAATACGGACTCTTTTTAATGCTAGCCCAAACAAGCTAAAAGTCGTAACCAGTGGTTCCCAAAGTGTTCGCTGCCGCCCACTGAGGGAAGGTGCTTTAATTAGGTGGGCGAAAGACACAAGAGGGTGGCAGGGGGGTCCTGTCCGAACGCTACCAAGGTCGATGGTCTTTCCAAGGGCGATGGTCTTGCCAAGGGCGATGGTCTTAGGAAACCCTCCTCTTATAATTTTAACTGAACATTGTTCTCCTCACTTTTTACATTATAGATGTTGCTCATGGTAAAATATTCGGTAAAACGTTTTATAAAATCGACTAATTTTATAAAAATGAGCTTGCTAACGATAAAACCGTTTTATAAAACCTAGTTTTATAAAAGATTTTACGGAATAGGACAGTTTCTATTTCCATAAAACCGTTTTATGCAACAACCAATGAGATGTTCCGCTCATCGCGTTGATAATCTCGTATCCATGGTAAGCCAAACAAAAGTAAACATACATGGCTGGAAATTCAAATTATTGCTATTAATGCTTTCGTCTGATCATTCATACTCTCATATTTTAAGCACAATGACGTATAAAAAAAGCCTTAGCGCCATAAAGGATGGTCAGAAAGTAAGTAAATAAACAATACACATGGTTTTTAACCAAACAGTCATCCAAAATAGAGTGCATTTATCACTTCACGTGTTCGCAAAGCGTCTCCTAGATGGCAGATTGATCAACATTGCGGTTTTATGAATAGTTTTACATTTGAGCAAGCAAGTACGTTTTACGTACGATTCATAAAAGTTTAAATAAAATCTTTTATATAAATCTTTTGTAGAAACTTTTACCGTGAACAACGGGCATTACATTGTAAAGTAAATGCATTGAGCGTTAAAAGTAATTTATGCCTTGAAATAATTTGTTTTTCCGAGTCCAGGTAGTTCTAAGCTAAAAAGGCACGAGAGCTTGCATTTCATTGCATTTAAGACCTTACTTGTGCTATATAAACTTTCTACCAGTATATTCATGACTGAGAGAATCAACTATCCAGATACCTATTTTATTATAAATAAAATTAAGCTTAATCGTATTAATTTGAATGTTATTTTTATTATCTTCTTAATTACGTCATGCTGTTTATGATTTTAATGCTTATGGTTGGGGAGCGTTTGGTATAGGTCAATGGAGCAAGAGGATGGTTGCACGAAAAAGGTTTGGAAACACTGGTCAAAACAGTAATGTACCGTGATGCACTAACAGATTATGTTAATGCAGTCATCGGGATATCTATTGGCAAAATTTATTTATCTTTCTCGAGGTTTCTAAGATTAAGAATTAGGCTCTACCATTGCGAGAGAAGTTATGCTGGCAATGATATAGTTTCGTTGTTAGGAAGTTGATTGCTTAATTAAATACACTTTTCTAGCAAGGATCATCAAATAGGGGATATTGACTGCGATAACTTTTTTAGATGTATTTTCTAAATGATTTTCAGTCCTCACAATGAGAGATAATTTGTTTCCAAAAATATTTTTGAGTTTAATAAACTAATTTAACTTTTATTGATCGCAAGAAAGCAATGGACCCTTTCGAAAAATATTAATGATAGTTTTACTTACATGATTGAAGTATATTATATTAGGAGTTAAACCGAAAAAGGATGGAGTGCAGAGCTGCAGCAGGTCAATCTAAGCTACGCTCCAAGCTACTTTTGCTGTTTATAAGAATTTTACAATTCGGAATAGTTATATGAGGAAAACATGAAAAATTGTGGATTTGATGAGGTTAATGGATTCCTCGTTTTTTTAATTGCGTACTTTTATTACTGACACCAAAAACAACAACATTATTTGAATAATTACTGATGAATAAATTGCATGGTGAGGGTAAAAACGTATAAAATGAAAACTAGTCTTGAAAAGCAAATATACAGCTTTTTCCAAGATTTTATCAAAATATATTTTTGCCCTATTCATGGGAATGTATGTTTCCTTAATTTAAGGTTCTTTATCTAATTCGAGAGATTGTGAAAATTAATACAATGTGACACCTTGTCAAATTTAATCTTACGGCTTATTGGATACCTAATTTTTTTCAGTTATGCAGTGCATCAGAACTCGACTCCAAATTAGCATCCGGTCAAATCCTTACATGGTGTTTTGGATTTTTTTTTAGAGCTGCACGTTTTACTTATTTTCATTTTATATATTACGCCTTTTCGTTTGCGAACATTTATTCTAAACTTATCTGCCTGGAGAATGGAACCCAATCGCTGGGAGAAAAAAAGTGCGTGCCGTAGTCTTCGTATATATCGTGGAATGTCCGGAATGGGACTTTGGCTATACCATTACGTCGTGCGAGGCAAACAATTTAAAGTTTCGGAATGGCTCTCAGGAGGACCTGGCGATGACATCCACTTATTTCATAACGAGAGCGTTCTAGACAGTCGAGTTCATTTGCGGATGTGATTCTCTCTAAAGTTTCGAGGCTCCACTATTCTCTCCTCTATGATGTGCTAAGCTCTCTCATCCTTGATTAAAAATATGCGAGCCGTTGTGAATTAAATTTAATTAGGGTCCTTCTCCTCCTTAACGCTTTACCTTCCCACTACAGAAGTGGTGCTGGACAAAGAATATCATTCCTCACGTCGACTCCTTGTGGACATTAATAAGTTCAACCGTTGGGAAAATGAATTTCCCCCGCAGACTTTGCGTATATCCCGCGGGGAGATATTGTGTAATCTAAACCGGCGCCCATTCCTGAGATTGCTTTGTGGGAAAGGGACGTTTTAATCCCCCCCACCTCATCTTCTCATTGTGTTTGGAGCTGATCGATGCTATAAAGTACGTGGCGTATCTCAAGGTTAGCCCTTGCGCAAACCACCCATCCTATGTCGTCAAATTATCCGCGTTTAATGCGTCCGCCTGAATTTCCTTCCCCTCAGGGCGACTCCCCTTAGATTCAAAAGCGGCGGGAGAGATTAACTGTGACGGATAGTGCTTGCTTTTATGATGGGGAAGAACGACTGTTAAAGTTTTAATGGACTGTTTGAGGGGCATCTCACCCCGGCAAACACGTTCCTGTATCGTCAAGCCTTTCAACCGTATCGTAAATCGGGAGTTTGATAACAATAAAAAAACACCAGGCCTGCTTATCGATAGAAAGTCATCGTTCATCGACTTTTTATCATAGATATCTGTTGGCGTTTAGTGGGACTTACATTTTACAAACGAGGGTGTTTATGAGAATCAATCGAATAGATTATTCCTACGTATAGATTATTTTTTCATTCAACGCAAGTTCTGGACTATATTTCTGTGTTGATATTCAAATGACAAATGCAGTCCGAATCATGAAAAAGTTAAGGAACCCGATGAAATTTAAATATGGAATTTTACCGAAAAAAAAAGTCTCGTATAAATAATAGCGTAAAAATGTCATGATTCTCATAGATCAAAAGAGCAATTTCTCCTAAATTTTCTGTAGAATTTACAGTGATCTTATTTTTAATATTAGATAATTTTTTTCGCCCTGAAGATTTTACAATTACCTGTGAAAAAACGTGTTCGGTAACTGAATCTGAGGGACGATTTATTCTTCAATGATGGCGTTTCGTTTATCTTCTTCTGTGCAACCGAACAATTTAAACTCATTATTTCACTTCAATATTACGTTAAGTCTTCCTTCCATTTTTATCTAAATAATCCGTGCAAGCAGAAAAAGATTCCTGGCGAGTAAATTCGTTTTTCTGCAAGACAGCTGTGTTGCTGAGAATCAAGGTCCAGCTGCATGGTTTTTTGAGAATGAAGTATCATAGTTCACTCAGGGCTGTCGCTAATTAGTCTGAGAGGAAAGTGGTTGCAAGTAAAGCTCGTGTATCAAAAAAAACTTAAATATGAGGGCAGTGGTAGCTCTGGGTGCATTATCAAACATTTCGAGAGCTCCATTATGTTTACAGATGAACGTGTCTATTAAATGGTCATCTGTTTAAAGTTGTTATCAAAATACAAATATTCTGAAATAGCACCATGCAAAATATTTACAGGGATTTTAAATACGTGGGTAATAAAGTTGATCAATTATCGCAAGAAGGAAATAAGTGCTAAACTGACTACCAATCATCATCCGCTGTAATGAACTTTAAGATAGGTTTGCTGCAGCTCTCCACTCCACAATCAGCTTATCGCTTGGTTCCTGCATAATTTTTCATTTGATGTCCATTATAGTTTTCCTGATGAATTCAATTCCTGGTCATCTCTTTTAATTATTCTCATTCATTTCTTCTTTCATTATTGTTTTTAATAGGCTATTGTATCGCAAGAATTTGCCCAATAATTTTGTCTCTTCTATTCTCAGAGTTTTCATAATGCTTCTTTTCACATCCGTATTCCGTTGGAACTTCTTCGTTGCTGATTCTCCCCGCCTATTTGATCTCATCTGTCTTCAATTACTATCTACATCTCATCATTTATATTATCTTCAGCTCTGCATCTCTTTTTGTCCAGGCTTCACTGCCATGTATAAGCTCATGCATGCATGTCCAAACGCATATATGTGATATAAACTCATTTCTGTTAGTAAAGCTAGGTAACCTAGCTTAAAGAGTTTATTATAGATACTTGTGGATTTTCGAACGTCTTTTGACGAGACATTGATTCCCAGGTTTAAAAAAAACCAAACATTTTTGCGTTGAAAATTTTTAACTCATTTAAAGAATGCTGAAAAATTAAAAGTACTAAGGACGACGTTGTAAGGAGTTAATTCCCTTAAAAATTTCTTTCATGCAAATGAAAGAAGGGATCCGTCCAAACTCTTGGTTTTTAAATATAATAAAACGAAAGAGCAGTTGTAAAATTACGTCAGTGCAGCGTTAGCATTCACTTTGGTAATTTTGGCCCTTCTGATAATTTAGGGTAAACGTAAAAATGTAAAAGTCTTCGAGCACACATTCTGCCATATTTTATCTTGCCAACCCCATTACGTTCAGCCTATTCGGCTGTTTTCTTCCCCATTATAGCTTATCATACCTTACCAGGCCGAAGTGAATGCAGAAAGTTTTCGAGAAATGGAAGACGAAGCTGGTTTAGGATGATTGAAAAAAAAATAAAAAAATTCCTTATTATTGCTCAACTAGTTTTCGTAATCGAGGGAGCTAGATAAAAAGTGTATTTAATGCAAAATCTTGATGAAATGGACTCTAATTACACTCAAATTATGCATCCATACAGAACATTCTCAAAATGAAATAAGTGCTATTTAAAGGTTTTTATAAGGCGATGGAGCTTATAATTTAACGCTGGTAAACTCAAAGGCCTTGATTGATCAGAAGGATAATCACAACACTTCTATGAATCTCAAACCATATTTCACTGGATACACACCACATCAGTCAATATTGCGAGGCTAATAAAACTTGATGTGAGCAATATGGATAGGAGAATATAATGGCATCGGTTTTCATTCCGAGACTCTATAAAAGGATTTATTTGGAAGGTAAATGATACTTTCATTCAGGAATTGAAGAAAATATTCATGAAACATTAACTCTGAATAATGCCTCCATAAGGGATATTTTTTTTAAGCTGTACATAATTTTCCTGATGAAAGTGTTCCAATGAAAGCGCCATTTGAAAGTTATTGAATATGTAGAAAGCATCGATCTATATAGAATTTTAAGAATGAATCTCAGTTTTTTTATGCTTTTAAACTCAAAACGGGTTTATATGCGGTCCGTAATTAAAGAAAACTAATTCGGCACAATAATAAGGTCAACTCAGCATAACCAAGTTAAAGACATCAATGGAAAAATAGCGTGATTTATCAATAAACTCCATAGTTTTATTACCCTTGTTTAGGAGTTAATCGTTTATCATACCTATATTCTCATACCCGTGCTCATTACTATAACACTTTGTAACCTATAAAATTTCGAAAGTGTTAGATAGCAAAAGTTTTATGGAAAAGCATTCATCAAGTATCTCGGTGTATTATATTAGTTTATTTGAAAAACATACTGTTCGGCCGCAGTCCATGTCGCAAGAACAGCAAATAGCGCGAAAAATAAAATATGAAAAAATTATCATCGAGCTTATAAAATTATTGTCAAAATCAACCTTAAATCTTTCATTAAAACTTTAGGATTTAAAGGACACCTTTGTTTTTGTAAATTATTATCTTTGAGGCTAATAGTGGCTATGGCCGCAGTTTTCATTTTGGAAAGGACGAATATAACACTAATTTTAATATAACTAATTAAATAACTAATTTGCATTAAAACTGAAATGTTATTTTTCGTAGGCCATTTTACGAAATTCGGTCAAAGTTAAATAAAAATTATGAGCTTTAAGGCACATTTTAGTTCTAAATCACCGTTGTAAGTTGATATAACAGATTTACATTAGCAAAATACAACTTTTCTGATCGGAAATGTTCTATATTGCTAATTTAATTTTATTAATTGAGCCTGGGTTTTAGATTTTTGATAGATTTTTTCCTGACTCACATAGCTATTACAAACGTCTCTCAAATACCTATATAAATCTTGTACCTCATTTACAAATTCCCTGGAATTTGTATCAGTGTGTGAATGAGTCAGTCTAGCCTGCATTTTTTATGTATATTAATATACTTACCACCATTTGGAACCTTCAAATTAACATTTTTCCCAAGTGACCAAGGAATATTGAAGTCTTTGAAACGAGATATTGGCCAGATGTACATGACCACTTTATATGCAGTTAATACTACGAAAAAAGAGAAATCAGGGGGTGTTGTTGGTGTGCTGGATGGAACACTGACTTCAGATATCCAGGGTAGGGGTTCGGATTCCGGAATTTTTTTAGTGAAATTCAAATCTTTCCATGAACTTCTTCGTAGACTCTCTTCTTCTTGTTCACTTCCCTTCGAAGTGCATCCATATATTCAAGATGATAATATATGCAACCATAGAGTACAGTAGCACAGGGAAATATTGAAGCGATTGAATTGCACAATCAGACGTACTGAATGGGTCAGTTTTGCAGTTGAATACGAGGGTTAAGTGGCGACATTGTCCCGATATTGTAATGATTTATTTATAAAAATGCAACATTGAAATTATCAAAACAAAACAACTGCCTTGTTCATCAATTTTATAAACTAATTGCGCACGATGGCCATGTTAGGAGGATCATTTTTTGCAAAAGAAACCAGGATTCACTTTCGTGGCCTCCTCTCAATAAAAACCAACCAACCGAGAAGTTTAGTGGAATATTTTTTACGGTATAGCTCAGCGCAGTGGGCGATTTTGGGACATGATCTACGGAACTTAGAAAATCCTACGAAAAATGGGAAGAATGTTTTTGTTTTTTTGTGGAGGGTGAGTCAAGACACCTTTTCAATTGCTGCGAACACAAGCGCTTCGAGAGATGGGATGACTCGCCACTAACTGCTGTCCCGTTTCGACTCGTTTCAGAAAGAGACCTCAATATTACCCTTAGACCTCAGTCACACGAGCTCTCGTGAGCGCGCTCACGAGAGCTGAAGCATCCGGCAGGGATTGAGCCGCCGTGAAAGTTAAAGTGACTGAGCCAGACCCTTTCAGACGAGTCCATATGATCCGCGGCCGGAGACTCTCGAGCATGCATGCGGCTCAACCCGCTGGTAGCCGCCGACTGGTGGGGTGCTTTGCTACGTCCAATTACATACACGCCTTTCACACAAGGCTCAGGAGAGCTGCAATCGCAAGAAGAACAGCTTCCTCTTCTAAATCTATCATCCTGTGCGCTCGCAACAGACTAGAACGAAGGGTTAGAAGGGAAGGAAAGAGAGGAGTATCGCCGGAGCAAGTGGCGTTGTGGTGAATTGGAGCCTGTTCACCTATGCTCACGTGAGCTTGTGCAGTTCCTTCCGGCTCTCTCAAGCCGCTCTGTGAAAGGGGTCTTAGTTAAGTCATAGCAATGGGTGATTTTAACCACTTGCGCCTTTTTTGCGAAGAATATTGGTTAACCTGCCTCAATCTCTCTCGATGGCTTCATATCTTGTCTCCCTCTGTCTTTTTCCTTCACCCCCTCCACTTCTACCCCCCCCCCTCATCACCGCGAAAGCTAAGCAAGAAACGTTTGCTAGAACTATATCATATCTACGTGCCTCATGTAAATTACGAAAAATACATATAACTTCCAATAACGCCACTGGATAAAATAATCACGATACCCATGTCTCCTCGGTTGAATCTTTCTTCACTGAAAACGTGTTTCAATCCCATGCGCCTAGGCAAAATCTATATTCTATTCTGTAATCTATGGCACAAACAAACACATTCGCATTTACGGAGTCACATTGACCAAAATAGCCCGATTGTAAAAGGGCCTGCCAGGCAAACGTCGTGGGATGAATGTTGTGTTGGCCTGAGGGTGATGGTCATAGATCAGACGTTGCTACATAAACCTAGCTTTTGAAATAGTTCAAAATGCAAGTCTACTTCTGTAGAGACCTCACTTGAACGACTCTTTTCAATCTTCCTAATTTGTAAATGGAGTAAAAATAAAAATAATTATTTCAGGCTCGACTTTGTGGAATTGATCCATTAAAGAAGAAAACTAACGATAACTATATAAGTATGGATTTCACTGCTGAAAAAGTAATTAATGACGACTTAGATTTGAACTTGTGGTTCTATCATCAGGGGACCATGAACTGATGATGATATTATGTTTAAAACTAAAGGTTATGATTAGTTAACTTTTTATATGAATAAATAGTTTTAATCTTTCAACTATTTTTAACGGTTGCATCATTTAAAGACCACCAAGACATGACAACTAGTACTGAAGTTCAATCCTTGAAAATAGTCGTGAGATTATAGAGTGAAAACTCTAGAATAGCCAGTTACCCATTGTTATTTTCATCTACATCTACATCTACATACTACCCCGCAAGCCGCCTCAATAGGCGTGTGGCGGGGGGTGTTAGGACACCAGCCGTTTACATATAAAAAGGAAACGCTCTATGAAATTACGCCTTGCATTTATTATAGTCCCTTATTGTTCGGGGGAAAAACGAATTCCCATACCTATCCGTTCGGCAAAATATCTCTCTTAATTTATCGTTTCTGTCGGACCTGAAAATATAGTGGGGTTCTAATATGATGTTCTCCGTGTCGCTCTGAAAGATATCTATTCTCAATTGCTCAAGTAATCTAAGCCTAGCGCGCAGCCTCGGAGTCTCTAGCGGCTCCCAGCCTAATTCGTTTAACATCTGCGTAACGCTGTCTGTACGCCCTTAGCAGTTTTTGACGAATCGCGCAGCTTTCCTTTGTATTTTATTAAGTTCCCGAATTAATTCTTTCTGCACCGGATCCCATATGCTTGCTGCATATTCAAGGTGTGGCCGACAAAACTACTTGTTAAACAAAACTAGGTGTTACTAACAGAAACAAAATACCAGCCCGTCTACTCTGCCAATTAATAAATGCTCTTCAAGAGAATTCACGTAGTTATAGCAGGTTTGAATTTTGCTAACTTTAGCTATATTAGGTACTAATTATCTGAAGCTGGTGTGTCTATCAACCATAGCTTTTTGAAGGACTTCCTGGTACCCTAGGAAGTTGAAATTTAAAATTAATAAAAATTGTAACCGAGAACCGACCGGGTAACTAGTAAAAAAATCTCGGACAAAAATACCGGGTAATTTATTAGGTACTAATTATCTGAAGCTGGTATGTCTATCAACCATAGCTTTTTGAAGGACATCCTGGTACCCTAGGAAGTTGAAATTTAAAATTAATACAAATTGTAACCGAGAACCGACCGGAAAACTAGTAAAAAAATCTCGGACAAAAATACCGGGTAATTTTTAACCCATATTATTTACATTAACCCCAAAATAAATTAATTGATCACGATGCAGGTTTTTCTTAAAATTACTCCTTTGACTCAATAAATGAAATATTAATTTTTTATTATAGACTGGTTGAAAGAATCTATAACCGATCGAAATAAAATAAATCCATGAAAAACAATTAAAAGTGTTTGTTTAAATACCCTTATCGTTAACTTTTACACCCTTTAAGAAAAATATTCGATTTGGTTCAGGTTTTTATTTGCATTTTAAATGAGTTGCACTCAGTATACACTAATGAAAATTTTAACATTGTATGGATAAAAATATATAGTTTTTAATTCTTAACCTCGAATTTTCCTATTCCTACTTTTCGCTTTTTTATTTAAAAATGCACTTTTAGCTAAATAAATAATCTTTTTTTGCCATTTCAACAATAGAAATGATAATTATCTTCACCACAGCATGGCCATTAATTGAGAACTAATGCTTGAGACCTTTAAGCTTAAGTTAAAGCGATCAATATGAGAAATATAGTTGAATTTTAGCTGGGGTATTTTTCACCCCAACCCCTCCAATAGTGGGTAACGACTCCTGCACGGCAACTACATTTTGTGCGTCACATTGAATGAATTATTTTATTCCTATGCAACAATTTTATTGTCATTTATTTTTTTGCATAATTTTTATCTCTTTTCGCTGAATTTCAGTCAGAGGACCGAGTCTCAGGCAATGTGGTGGAATCCAACGATGGAGGTTCTGTTTTGCCATTGGGAGTCAGAAGCGGCAGTAGCAGCTGGGCAAGCGTGGGGACCGTCGCACGAACAAAAAAACTGAAAAACGTTTTTTTTTTCTCGTCAGGTCGATCGTATAGAGAGAGAGGCTGCGTCTCGGGAGTCTTCGTGTCTCTTCTCTCTCTCTTTCTCTGCTCGATTATTCTGGCCGCTTGCGTGGGCGAATGGATGGACACCAGGTGTTGTTCGAGTGCCCTCCGGCTTCGGCGGCGGTCCGTTTCACCCTTCAGCCCTGAGCGCAGGGTTCAAGGACAGGAGGGGCTGGAGGGAGAAATACGTTTGAATGGGGGGAGGGGGTACTGTGGGTGAGGGAGTACAAGGGAGGTAGGAAGAGTAGGGCATGGGGGTTAAAAGAAGGGCGAGCTCGATCGATTCGATAAGGTGGAAGTAACGACAGGGGAAGAGGAGGGTCTCTAGGATGGTTGATCGGGGTATTGGGTGTCGACGGAGTTTGAAGTGTTGGTAGTGCCCCGAGGATGGTTTCATCTTGGGGCTCGGTCTTCGAGATTTGATTAACTTGGACTCAACACATTTTTTCATGAAATGATTGGGAAGAATTTTTCTCTTGCTAAGTTATCAAAGCCTGAGGCCCATATATTGTCCGTCAATATTAAAATATATTTCTCCGGAATTTATCGTAAACATTAAAGTAAATAATATACCTCTGACAGCTGTTTGTTTGATGTTCTGTGAAAATTTTATTTAAGAAAATTCAATTTTTATATACATGCCGAGCAGTTTTTAATATTGTCTTCCAAAACCATTTAATAGGCTTTAAAACTACTCTTAAAAGTACTCTTGTAGCCATAAATACTTAGCGCGTCTGTAGAGGGACTAAATATTTTTTTAAAGATGCTATTATATTTGATTATCTATTCGTTGAAAGGTGCTATCATTTTTTGTTCATCTTATATTATAGCCCTATTTCACTGGAACATATTGAATCACCCATATTTCAATTTTACGCTGCAAAAGGATAAGATTAGCTTTATGGCACCCAGTTTGGTGGATAAGTAATTTTCGAAACTAATCTTTTTCCTTAATCTTACTTTTAATTTTGAGTAGATGTTTCCTTCCGTCTTTTTAGCCTTTAAGTAGAAGCTTAATTTTTCTCATCATTTTTAACGGTTACTGGATAACATGTTGGCTTTTTTATAGCTGCTTAATTTTTTCATGGCTAATAAACCGCAGGTTCCCTCACCACGAGGAATGAACGCTAAAAATTTGCCTTGCTCGCTTAATTTGAGCTTTTATACAATTATTTTATGGAAAATCTTTAAAAGTGTCATTTAAACAATTTTTAACTGCTTGAGTACCAGGAGTTTAGGTACTGGAGGTGATGGAAATTTTTACATGGCGAATCTTTACAGTTGATAGAATATGCTTAATTGGGTGTGGAATAATATGACGGATTCTTCTCCTTTTTCTACGTTTCAAATTGAGTAGGTATGTATTTTACCACAAATTTTAAGGTCGAAGATAAATGCGAGTTTTTTCTTACTTCTAAATCAAGGCAGAGCTACTATATTTAATATTTTCTGAGGAAATATAACATTACATTGGTACATTTAAATGAAATTAATTTGAACGCAGTACCATAAATTCGCCATAAATAAATACATTTCCCGCTCGAATGCTGGTTTTCAACTTAGAAATTCTGTGATGCGTGGTGACATACTTCAATGCCTAGTAATGATATTTGGTTGTAATCCTTCAAAGCAGAATGCATGCATTGTAGGTTTCTCTCCTTTTATGATACCTCACGTACATATTGAGTTGGTGGTCATAATATAACGAATGTACTATTGCCACCTGCTTCTCAAATTGTTGATCTAGTGGCATAAATACTTGCATATGGTAAAAATAAAAAAAGGTAGGTAACCTTTTTCCAATGTCGCAATTCATGAGCCTAGGTAGGCCCGTTATATTTTAAACAAGGTAATAAGGCAAGCATAAGGCAATTCCTTAGATTGTGGTTTCATTTAAAATGAGTTAATTGCATATAATTTTCATTAATAAATTGAATTTGTGTGTAACTCACTCTCTATTTCCTTTTGAAATATACGATTTGGCAGTGTACTTAGTATCCTGGATCAATGGCGGAGGATGGAAAAGAGTTAAGTAAATAATTATTCCTCAATTTTAAAGGAGTTCATAATTTTCTTTTATAATTGAAAATTATCTGATTTTTTGTATAGCATCCTGAATCATCAGTGCTTCCGATATGGTTACACATAAGGGTGTGGTGTTCAAATCAATAAGCGACTAAGAGCTCATCTCTTTTTAAAATCAGAAATGAGCTGTCCAGTGAATTGAATTATTTGGTGGAGAACTTTATATGAAATAAAATTTTTCAGCATATTTTCATGTATTTGAGACTTTTTCGTTCATTTGCATCAGCCTCGATTATATACATACATATTTATATATTATTTTTATAGTTTGTTGAAAAGTATATTTTTCTGCATTATCGAGAAACCCATTGACTACAAATTATTGGCAGCACCAAAGCCTATAAAATATAGTGGATTCAATGTACACAATAAAATATACCTACAGTAGGATCTTTATTAAGGCAGTATTTCTTGCCAAACAACGACTTGGGCATCAGAGCGTGAATTTTTCATGCAAGCACCCCTGCGTAACAAGATTCCACGCGGCAAGCACAACTATAATTACATTTCTTTAAATGTTCCTCACCTTTCAAGTTTTCATTTCATCATTGAAATATACGGAGTGATATATGCATTCACTGTAATAACAAAACATATGAGAGTTTTATGTTTCTGCATAAACTATTCACTCAATTACTTGTCTTAATTCTGCTCATACGATTATCTAGAAATATTTTTTCCACGCGTCAAAGTGAATCACGCCTGTTTGTGCTAGTGGAACCCAATCCATTATGCCTACATTGGACATTACGTCCATGTACTCTTTTATCCTTTTAAAAAGGCCGTTTCTCTCACTTCCCGCCCGTACTTAACTATTGACTGGCCGGGATAGAACTTGCTCAGAAAAAGGCAGATAGGGCAAAACATATCAAAGCCGTTGTCGTTTTCTGCCTCTCTGTATGTACTCCGTGCCCAAACCTTGGAATAGAGCCTTTGGAAGGACAGCGAGTGAAAGGAAAAGGGTGGATAGACGCTTGAAACAACCCTATCGGAGTAAATCCCTACGGAAATAAAATAGAAAGTGACTGCGTTCCTTCCTTCCGGGGCTTTCAACCCAAAACTTTGTTAGGCGTGGAAAGGAATATCTTGGAGGTGGTTTCGGATATGGGAGCAAGTTGAATGGGTCTTTCAGCTTTCTGCTGGGCGTTTCAGCATAATTCAGTTTTGTGTTATGAGCAAAATGATCACATATATATTATTTTATCGCCATAAATGAGTTTAAAAATGATGGAATTTGAGGAGAAAAAATAAAATTCATAAAATTTATTCCTCACACTTGAGCAGTACATGTAACTGTAAATTTCACAAAAAACTCAAATATAGCATACCTAAACCGCAAAACTTATACTTCAACCGTAGGTAATGGTGATGACCATTACATCTACATACTACATTGCGAGCCGCCGCGCCGCAGAGGCGTGAGGGTAAGGGTGAAGAGTGTTAGGAGTGCAACCTTGAGAAGGGAGGGAATGAGGAAAAGGAAAGGGAAGAGGACTGAAGGGATTTGTATGTTAGCCGGGTGTCTAATGTTAGTGTCAGTGTTAGTGACCATATGGAACACTATTAAGAAAAGGAGAAACAGATGGATTGCACACAATTTAAGGCACAACAGATTTGTGAGGAATATGATTGAAGGAAAAATAGAGGGAAATGTCTCAAGAGGAAGGCCGAGCGATAAGTGCAGAGAAAAAATAAAGAGGAAAGTACTCCGGATAAACTACCAGAGAGATAAGAAACTAGCATTAGATAAGGTTGGGATGTGGGCTGCAATCAACTAGTCTTAGGATTGAACGATTATTGAGTTAATATTATTACCTGAAGATAATGTGGTAACGTAGAAAACTTGGTAGTAATTTAAGTTCTATTTTTTTTAAATTTCTAATCTTAACTCAATCAAGATTAGTTGTTAAACAATATTTACGGAAGATTTCAGCATTCCACAAGGCGAAGGAAGTGCGGAACTTGATACGATACACACACGTTTTGGCTAATGAATTTCATCGGGGATGTTAGCATGTTATCATTTGCGTTTCAATAAGTGTATGCAAAGGGATGAGGGATATAACTATGATAACTTTCTACTCAATGTGAATTCCGTGAACCTAAAGCATTATTTCTAATGCAAGCCATATTCTCTTGGTCAGGATATATTTTGGTACTGTTTACAATTTTTCAATATAAGTTTAAAAAAATGTTATTATAAATACAGTTAGTACATGGTTACATGGTTAACGCCTTGGTTATGTACATGGTTAACGCTAGAATGCCCGAGGTAGTCTTATTGACTACTTTTGATTGTGTTTTTTCTCTAACGTCTACCATAATTTCTCCATGAAAATATCCATTCATGACTTTTAATCATTTTTCAAGTACTTTAAGAAAATATGGTCGAGATTTACTTAACTTTAACATTTAAAACATTTTTTTCAAAATTTACCTTAAATGCCCAAGGCAGTCATTTTGACTACATTTGTCTTGGTATCAAATATTTTATAACATTCCAAGCAAGCTGTGGTTTTTCAGTTGTAGTTACACTTAGATGGACAAAAGCACGCATTAGAACATTTCTAGTCCGTCACCCACATCCTCAAACCTTTCCCCCCTCCAGCTCCTTGCCTGCCACTTTATGTCCCTTATCTCTCCCAGTCCCTCATCACCTTTCGGCGTGGTGATTTGCTGGCAATATTGTTTTGATTATTCTAGTCATAAACAAAAAAGTTAGCTCTTCGGTCTTTGCCAAGGTACTGTTATGGAAGAGTTGAGCCAGTACGTTGATGTTGTCTAGAGGACTCTGTCGCGAGACGCAGTTTTACATAACGTGCAAGGCTGTTGGTCATGCTTGTTGAGTATTGTCGGAATACACTACATACTGAGTAAAGGTAAAGATCTCTTTCGTAACAATGGCACTTAGGAGGGATATTACCCCTGGGGACATTATCTCAATATTGCACGCCATTACAGAAAACCAGTCTGAATATGGAAGTGGTGCATATTCATCAAATCGATGACTTGGTACCCGATGAGATTCGCAGTGGAGGAGCGAGTTCATCCAAGAGCGATGAGAGTGTAGAGGAATGCTACACTCTAAGTAAAATTCTTTAATTACTTTTTATTGGCGCTCCAAATTCATCTTATACTAATTGCGCATTTTATATCGCAGTGTCTGAGACCCGAGGACGTGGTACTAGGGGGAAGGAAAGAGGCGGAGCCCCTCGACGGGGTCCCCGTGGTAGAGGTGGTTCAACTGCAGTTGCATCCCAAGCGCCCCGCCGGTAACTGCACGTGGGCGAAGTCGTGGAGTTGCAACACAGGATGACGTCTCGCTGCAGTTCGTAGTATCAGATGGGACGGCATGGAAGCAACTCATTCATGAGAAGAATGCTCGAAGTAGGCGTGCTGACCGAAATCTTCTTAGAGAAGTACCAGGGGCCACTGGACATGCCAAAGAAGTGTTATTACTCCTTGGCCCAGGAGTGCTTGGCGACTGTTCATATACCACTTTGCACTACAGGAAATTTTTACAAATGCCGAGGATCATATGCATAATGAAAACGATTCATTTGGGCTGACTATGGAAGAGTTGGAGGCGTTCATTCCTGTTTTATACGCCAGAAGGGTTTTGGGAACAAATGACAGGCCTGTGCACAGTTTGTAGAATGAAAGCTGAGAACCTTTCTGTAAGAAAGCAATGTCAAGAAATATATTCTGTGAAATCTTGCGTTACTTACGGTTTGATGAGAAACCCACTCGCTCCGTCCGTTTGCAAAATGACAAATTTGCCCATTTTTCAGCAGTGTGGAATAGCTTTATTGGCAATTGTATTGTATGCTACGGGCCAGGGGCATTCGTTACATGCGATGAACAGCTTTTTCCAAGCACAGCTAGGTGACCATTTACGCAATTCATGGCGAGCAAACTAGATAAATTTGGGCAAATATTCTGGCTGGCTGTTACAAGTATACCTGGTGAATGGTTTTCCTAACACAGGAAAAGGTCCTAATCGTTCAGAGGGTAGTCGTCTGGCCGATAATGTCGTGATGAAACATATGCATCCTTATCTGAGAAAGGGTCGCAACGTTACCACCAACAATTTCTTCACGTCTGCAACGCTAGCAAAACAACTGAAGAATGCTGGTACTACCTTGTTAGGAACTGTAAATAAAATGAGGAAAGAGGTTACAAAAGAGAAAAACACCGGAAACAGTCAAGAGTTACAATGAGTCAAAATATGGAGTAGATGTTGTGGATCAGATGGCAAAGAAATACACTGTACGGACAGCCACTAGGCGACGGCCTGTGCATTATTTTCATAATACACTAGACTTAGCAGCTATAAATTCTTGGGTTGTTTACAAAGATATAACCTGTCATAAAATATCACGAAGGGAATTCATTCAGAAGTTAGTAAAAGAGCTTGCAGGATCATATATGATGTCTAGAGGTTTAACCCTTAATGGTAATGTGACGACCAACAAAGAAACAGGGATTGAGCAAAAGAAATTTCGCCAAATAAAGGAAGAATGCAAAAGAAATGGGAGTATAGGTTCTTGCAATTCGTGCTAGAAAGCAATTTGTGGCAAATGTACCGTTAATTATATGACTTCCCGCTCCTCTAAGAAATGTAAAATTTAATTTTGGTGATTTTTTTCATGTTTGTTTTTCATTTACTATGTTACTTTTCAAAAATTTCCGTGTTTTTGACAATTACATTTACATAATAAATAGATCCCTCCAATAGGTGCCTAATAAATGTAATATACACGTTTTGTAACCATTATTATTGTAAAATTCTTTTTTCCATCAAAATAAAACAAGAAAAAAAGGAAATTCTTGCAACTTCTTGATTAGACTCTACATAAACATAGATATTAACTATACCTGTCCTGGAAAATATTGTTTTTTATCATGGAAAACTATATGGTGACATACAAGTAATTTGTAACAAATGCGTTGTGTAAAAATGCCAAAAATTGCAACACAATACGAAGTACCTTGGGCATTCTAAGTAGGTGAAAAGTACGGGCATTATAGTGTTAAATTGATGTTAGCCACATGACACTGTAGGGCTTTACAATTCTTAATAAAAATATATGTTCATCATTTGTGACAAATTTGAAGTGAACTATTTTTTTTCTTATTCTTAACCAGCTGCTTCAAAATCGGAATTTTCATTCAAATATTTCCACTCAACTCCTCGAGTGGCTAATCCTCTTTCTCTTTTCTTCTCTCTTGCCCCATAAGCAGTAGGTACTTACTTTCCACAAATCTGTCTTGCACTAATTGGTAGATGCGAAGTTTTGACGAGATTAGCGATGTGTATTAAAAATAAAAGGAATATAACACTGTCACGCACAGCGGGCACGAGGGTCTGGAGTCACATTCCTTTAGGACTCGTTGGTCGAATGAGAGAATTTACTTGACCATGACCGGGTACCCGGGAGCGGACTCGAAATGCCCGCCATCAACCCAAGGATTCTCCTAAAAGCTGTCTGAAAAGCATTTCAGCTCGTCGACGGGAAATTGCGAACAAATATGGTCAACATCCCGCGTGCACCGTACTCATTTAGTTTTCCCGAGTATGGACTGTGTGTGTCGAAATAGAAATATCAACTCGGCTATACGTACCTACGTTGTAATGTTTACTTTGGGTCGTGCATATGCATGCACTCGTCGCCCATCGCCGAGGTGTTTCCGGATAAAAACTGAAATGAGGGAACGTTATTTCATGTTTTATGGACGCTATCAAATCCAAAAGATTCTCGTCCGAGCAATGAGTGGTTTTTTTTCAAGGTTGTGCGAGATATGTACGCGTTGCCATTTTTAAATCATTCCATCCCAGAATCATGAAAGAAAATGGCACGATTTCTCACTTAGATTTTTTAATTGCGTTACTAATGTTTATTCCCACTGCAGACAGATTTCACATTTATGATTGCATCCACCGTTTTGTGATGCGTGGCCTATATTTCTGTTCTTGTTCATCACGCTGGGTTGATTTGAGACAGATTGCTTTGATGGCTTAAGGTTTTTTTCGTCAATGAATGCCATAGATTAATGACATACGTAGTTTTGTTTGAGGGTATTAAAGAAATGTCGCAGGAAGCAATAACTGAATGTTTTTCTCTGGAAGGAAAAATTATAATGTACAAAAGTGCACTCCTTCCCACTTACTATACGCATGTTAGCGAAACCTGGGTATGTCTGAAAAAGCAAAGTAATATGCAGATTACAATGGGAATGGCGTATCTGAGAAGTAATTAGAAATATCTGAGAAAAATTAGATCCTTAGAGTTAGAAATAGGTGGCTAATGAGAAAATGTGGTGTACATGGTAATGGACATGCATGAAAGGAGCCTGCTCTATTGGATTGGACATGTTGAGAGAATGGATGAGAGGCAAATTACAAAGAAGATTTATGGTGAAGAAATGCACGGTATAAGAGGACGGGGTAGAACGAGAAAGTAAAGGGTAAATGTGGAAGAACATTAATAAGAGAAGGGATATTAGGAGTCTTAAGCACTGGAGGGTATGCATTAAGCAATGCACGAGTGTAACTGAAGCAAAGAGGTACGCAAGGATAGGTCAGTGTGGAGGAATTTATTAAAGCAGAGTCACCTTTACAGACCTATCACCGAGAGTTATACTTTTTTGGACTGTTCCTATCCCGAAAAGAGAACGGCGTGATGGGTACGAATGTCTGTCTGAGATTTCCAATCTTGTTTGGTACTTTGTATGAATATAAGAGACGAAGGGTGTTCTAAAACATATTTTTACGGTGTCTTTGTGCTATAAGGGACAATTATGGCACTTCTTTTATCTGGGATTTGATCTCAAATTTGTCGTAGGTATAGAAAATTCACTTATTTATCGGTACCTATTGTTTTCTTACCGTTACTATGACCAGTATAGCAGAAGAAAATTGGAGGCCAACTTGGTGTTGGGGGCTGGAAGCTATTAGTAGCCCTTCATGTCCATTTCATTCTCACTTACCTCAGAGCGCGAGACGACATAACTTTCTGATCAGCTATTGAAAATTTATGGTAGACAGGGTTTAGGAAGAACTATTAAGATATTCTTGAACCTATACATTGGACTAATTGATCTGAAATTTAAACAAATTGACAATTTTTACAGAAGTGTAGTCATTTTAATCTTCTCAACTTGTAGGAATGTAAGTTGGCTTGTTTAATTCAGACACATGCTTGGTAAGATAATTTCAGTAAATTTCTTAGATAGGTAAAGAAAAGGTTTTTTAGTTATGTTAATTTTATAAGTGACTAAAGGAACTGGTATTTTTTTCATAGCCACAGGATTTATTAATTAAAATATGGAATGCAGAATATTAACCAAGTATATTTCAGCTTATAAAATGCAATTACGCGCTGTAGGAGAATGTTTCAAAGATTTGATTGGTATTTACCATTCTACAACTCTATGAAACACCTACCTTTACAAACTATCTCTCTTGAATAAGACAGATGGTTTTCGTTTGTAGGAAGTAAAGGTATTTAATTTAGTAGGGAATCAATTCAATAAATTCTGCGCGTCAGTCCAAGAATGTGAGTGGAAATGGATGTTTCGTGAGGGGCAACGCTGGAGGGATTCATCGGGACTCTCGTATTTGTTTACCCGCAACGTTCAATATCCTCAAGCAATCGGTTTCCTTCCAATTTAGCCTCAAGCGGTAGAATTAAATCAAGGGTCCATTCTTGCTTTTTTATGTGACTCGATCCTGAGAAAAATTGGACTCCCGAGGGTTTTATATTAATTCTCAAATTCCTACTACTCATCCTATAAGTTCACTCCTTAGATATAACACTTCAGTCCACCTCCTTAGATCTGACGACTCAGGGAGATTACATTATCATTAATAACCTAGACTGAAAATGCATTTTAAATAGCATTATAGATATATAATTGTAAATTTCATTCATCAAGGATATCTTTGTTTCAGCCAATATAATTGATCATTCTTGAGAACGAGATGATTCATCGAGTGATCTATGTTTCACAATGTGTTATTACATATCAGGCTAAGCTATAAATAATAGTGATAAAAACTCAATTAATGAGAATGATTTCATCTGTGCAGCAAACGTGATTCCAGTTTGAAATAATGTTTAGAAAGTCTTGAAGTACCTATAACGAAGACTGAATCGTGATGGTTTCAGGTGTAACTTGATGGAGTTGATTTATGTTAGATTGAAAAATTATATCTTTGTAATTCGACATTATTTTATTTAGATGATGTTCGATGTTCAGCGATCGATATTATTCGTTGTTCAACGTAATGTTCAGGTATCTTCATGCGCTTGATTTGAAGATGGCGTTGAGCATTGAAATCCGGGTCGTACCTAAATAAAATTATGTGGAATCACAAAGTTATAATTTCCATTGTAAGATAGAATCGGTAAAATCAGTTTGTATTTTAATGCCATTTGATGTTTTCAATACTTAACTCTTTAAATAATAAAAAATTAACGAAATAAGTAGGAGAGGAAGATTTCTTTGCGTAATTATTACTTGTGCTGTTTTTATTTCGTCATACAATGGTCTTTTACTTCAAATAGCGAAGCACTAAAGAATTGTTGCAGAACAAATTAATCCCACTATTTTTATAATTAATTGTGAATGGAGCTGGAAGGATATTTATAACTTTTATTTTCTTCCTTTTCACTCGCTACATCTATGCATTTGTTGTTGATTCACAATGGTTCACTCAGCGCAAAATTCCCGTCTACGAAATATGTAAATGTAAATGCAGTGCAGACGTACATTTTTGGGGCAATACAAATGAAAGTTAGTGAAGACCAACTTTCTTTCGCTCGAAAATATTTATTTAGAGAAACGAATCAAATCAAATGCCCATGATAGGTGTGATTGCATCACAGGGCGATCGAAAAGCTCGACGTTATTTGATTTAATACCATTAATGGTTGAGGATATTATTGCATCAGTAAAATGAAGGTTTTCTATTTGAGGAGAAATATGTGATGTGATAGCTAGACTGAAACGCTTATTGAGGATAAAAAACTAATCCATTCCAGAGGAGGCGTTATTTCGCAACGCTTGGTGTCGCTCAATCGATTCGCGGGGAAAGGCGTTATAATGGAAGTTGACTTCTATGGAATTGGCAGGAGTAGCTATACTTCTATGTGTATTAATATAATGTGTACTTCATGCAGGACATGTTTTGCTTGCATATAGCTTCCGTTATTTTAATTGAATGAAAGAAGCAAACAATGAATGAGACCATTTCGAAAATGAAGCCACATTGCTGGTTTTCTTATTGTTAGTCTCGCCTTAACCAGTAGCTATGGGCTAAGCTTTAGTGGTCGGCGAGATCGAACTCACTTAGTAAATGCTGGAGTTTTTTCCTAGATAAAGTTTCCGGGGAAACGGGATTCGATGTTAAGGTGGCTGGTGTAATTAACAAATTCGCTTTAAACTTTGCATACGTGCTCTTATCACAGTCACATCTATAGATAAAAGTGAAAAAAATTGCATTTTGCCGATTTAGTTTCCTTGCCATTTAATGCTATTTTAGCACGTAACTTTATGGCATATGATACCTATATATTTTGTAATAATTCGATAAAATATGAACCGATTTTCTTCTAATATAATACATTTCATACTAAAATAATGGTTGCTACCAAACATATAGGTGTCACTTTGAGTCAAATATTCGAAAAATCATTTAAATGTATTGTTTACCTCAATTTAGAATACCGGACCGATAGCACAAGTTATAACATGATTGTTCATGCTGTGTGCGTGCTGAATGTAATGTGAGTTCCACCGCATTGACAGATTTTCTTAAATGAAATGTGGGCCTAGTTTTTTTTTATTTACTTGAAAATGTATCAAAGTTTGCACTGAATGACCCACAATTACTGCTCCGGCCACCTTAAATTGACGCTATAAATACTGGTTTAGTTATTTTTTTTAACTGGATGGGTTCCTTATACCCAGGCAGCTATCCGAAACTGAGACTAACTGACAGGTAACAAGCTATATGACATACAGTGTTGCCACATTTGAGCTGTAAATAAAAACCTTCTTCTAGGGCTGACGTCCATTAAGCGCGAAGCGTGATAACAGTGTTCCTTATATCACACGATATCTAACGATCTAAAAGTTCCGTATTAAACACCCTGAAATGACAAACTTGTGAATACAGCCGATAATTATCAGTCATAGTTAAGGCTCAGCTGGGCAACAAATGAGAGACGCTATTAAGCATCCACCTCTTCCTTAACTTGTAAACTTTATTCACAGCGGTTTTTTCATTGAGTACAACTGAAAAAAAGCGTTCACGGAATCAAATTGATTTCTCAATAACCGTGTTGCTTCTCAAAAATCTTTTACTGTACTAAAGATACAATCCACAGGCATTCACTGATCATGATTGTAACGGAACCAGACTGAAAACCTCAGTCTTGTCGATTTTTACTCTCTTGCAAAGAAAAGTATCCACTTAATGAGAGTCATACCTTTCCATAATTGTTTTTCCACAAGTGACGCTAAAAATTTTGATGGCTATGAGTCCAAAATTTTTCCAACGCCTGATTGAAATAACTCTAAAAGGACATGCATTTTTTGCATGAGGCTGAGAAAAGGAGCAAAGTTTTCAATAATTAGTGATGGAAATAAAATGGAGGCATCAAAGTATCGATTACGTCATCTAGTACCAGAGAAACTCCGCATTTATCGCTGGCAGAATCGATAATGTGATAGACATGAAACTGAAGCTGGTTTCGGTTGACACTGAGTAACTTATTACAAACAATATACTCTTCAGCCAGCCTACATCATTAGATGCTTAATATGTACACAATTAAGATTTAATTAGGGAGGCTTATGAATGCTTTCAGATCGTACTGTCTTTTTTTATAAAAAAAAACTATATTTCTCGCTCTTGGTGGTTAATGCAGGAGCGATTAAACTAAGGACAACCATATGCGTTGTTAAAGAAAGAAAAGGATGATGAAAACTAAAGTGGTTGTTCAGAAATATTTTTTTATTTAACTTCCTTTTTTTCATTATTGGAGCGGGACCTTCGGAGAGCGAGAGGACTACATAAAAAAAGGGGATCAACCGAACCAATTAAGTTTCCCCACGAACATTATTATCCAATAGGGGGAAAAACGTTTCGTTCCTCGTTACGTGCTATAAATTCTCTCCCCTTTGTCCTCTGCCCTTTTTTCCGCCCTCCTCCGTAACACCGACTTTGCCGCTTATGACGCTAATTATTTCAGGAGGAACCGTTAAGGGTGGGCACACAAGCGATTGAAAGCAAATGGCATCCATTAAGGTGATAAAGATGATGGAATAAGCTATATAGTTTTATGAACGAGAACCACTACACCGATAATGGGTTTTCCGTCAAGGAGAGAGAGAGAGAGAGGAAAATAAGGAAGCAATAAAGAGAAAATTAGGTGCAAACCCGAATCAAGCCCGCATTACTTCCTTTCTAAGTATGGTCTCCCAATTCCCGGCATTTTAGAAACCGTCGGGAAGCGAGACCGGGAGACCGGGAAATAGTATTCCGCGAGTGTTCTAGGAGATTCCCAGGGTTACAGTATTTATCTTATTTTCATGGATCTTAACAAATAATGATATTGACAATGACAGTGGAGTTAGGCGGTTCAAAAAAATCGAGTCTCCTAATTTTTCACTCCATCCTACAGTTTGATCTCAAATGACACTGTATATAAACTCACTGTGGAAAATACTAGCTCAATATGTCAAATAGCTGTCGTGCCCTCACGCAGTTAATTTGTTTTGCGGACCGTATTAACGCCCAATAAGTCTACAGGGTAGGCAACATGAACGATGCAATTTGCAGTTATACAGCCTCGTAGGCTCCTGGGTGGAGATTTGGCGGTATAACTGCAAAGGTACTTTGTATTTTTTTATTTCAAGAGCATGATAAACACATTGTATTCTTCTTCCCCTTTTCTTCCTAGGCTTGTGCTTGTTTACTTCAGCGCACGTTCAGATTATTTCACCTTGAAATTGTCCCGCCATCTTTTCCTTGGTCTGCTCACACCTCTTCTTTCACCTGTATTATCCCTTACTTATTATTCTTGGCAATCTCAACTTTTATACCGTCTCCCATTCTATCTATGTTATATCACTCCATTCCCGCTTTCACCCGTTTACCCATTTTTTAATATTCCTTGGTTGGCAGTCTTGTTACTTTCACTTTTTATTCTATCTCCTAAGTTTTTTGCTGAGATTTTCCTGAGGATTTTAATTTCTGCGGTTTCCAGAACACGTTGTCAATTATGGATGTTTACTTCCGTAGCACGTAATAAATATGTAGCCGTGCGGAATCGCTAATGGGCGGGTGCGTTGGTCAGCTACGACAGCTACGAAGCAAAGAGGCTGTTTTCCGTGTCGCATTTCAATTCCTCATCCCATACCGGGATAGAGGATGATTAAATAATATTTCTTTGTAGAACGGGGTTAAATGTTAAAGCAAAATAAAACAAGTGAACCGTAAGTTTAAACAAAGTGAATGTGAGGTGGAGAAACACGAAGTCTTAAACTTCAAAAATAAAAGAAAACATTCATAATTGAATATGTATTCACTGCTCTGGTAGGATTTTTGCAATTATACCTGCTGTCGAATGCCAACACACACAAAGAGCTTCGAGTTTGTGAAATATCAAATGCCCTCGTCCATGCTGCCTACTCTGTGGACTTAAAGTAGGTAGCGTAGTCAGAGGCAGTTTCCAGTGAGCGAATCGCCACCAAGATTCCGTAGTGCCGGAGTTAGCCTAAGTAATTATAGGTGTATCGAAACTGGCTCGCACTCGCTTGTAATAATAATGACGCCAGGGAGAGGAAAGCATACAATGTTGGTGGGACAAAGTGTCCCTCGAAAGGTTCCTCCGGACATTTTCGGTACCTTTGCCCGCTTGAATTATCCTCCGTGACCTCTAAATTTCCGATAGTGGGTGCCACCAAGTTTTGCTATACCTATACTCGGGTAAAAAAGGTACCGCGTGATACCAGGTACAGACCAAGGAAAAAACTGTTTGCCCGTTTATGAATTGAAATCATGTACCACGTGCAGGATCATGTACGACGTGATGCAAAATTTGGGATCCAGCATCTTTAAATGGTTTCAAGCCCTTTCTTTCTACCTCCCTCCATTTCCTTTTTCTCTCTTACCCTCTTCTTCTCTCCCTTTATCCTTCATTCACTCACTCATTCCCTCCCCATGGTGTGGGACGTGTCCACGTTTGCCTTTTCCCTGGACCTGGTCATCCTTCTCCGCCGACGACAGCCGTTTCCTGACACGCCCGTAGGCGGTGCTTCGACTTATTTCCCTCGACCACCCTGTCCCTTCCCCCCAAATCCTTTCTTTTTAAACCCGTGCGTGCGTGGGAGACGTGAAATGTCCTCACCCTCCTCCCTCTCCCCCCTCCATAGACTTAGGAGGACCGGACACCCCCCCTTTTCACGTCCACCCACTCCCAACAGCGTGGACACACGCTTTTTTATACCAGTTCGACGAACGAGCTAACCCTTGAGGATTAAAACGTCCACTCAAGGGAATGTGTTTAAAGCTGTTCCCTCACAACCGGAACTACGTGAGCCTGGATCAATGAAGAGGTCAAGGTAAGGTATTACCAAGCAGATTTTTGAAATTTTTATAGGTTATACTTTGATAATTAAGCGTTGAGTAAGTCCATAAATCTTATTAAAAACAATTTTTTAATCTCTTAAAATTGTGCTTAAGAGTCGTTTTTATTGTAAATTGAAAAGGAATCTGGTAATTTTATTTTTTTATCGTTAAAACAACCCACTTCATCATTATCATTGAATATTTCCCAGGATTAGACTATTTGGCCTGTTCTAATTCAGGTCGGAAGCTGGTCCCTACATCGCTTCTTTGCCCGTGAACAATCTACTTTTCGTTGGGTTCTGTACTCAACGTCTCTGGGGTAGAAGGTTATTCGACATCCTCCTGATTTGTTTTTGAATTTATTGCCCAGAACTCGAGAAATAATGAATGGCACCACCGTGCCATTCATTATTTCTCGAGAATCTCCATCTTCCAATGAGAAATCTCAAGTTTTCACTTTTGTTTTTTAAACATTGATATCTACGGAGCAAATCATTTTCCTAATATTATTGATGAAATACGTGAAATTAACCTCCATGGTCCACGGTAATGGTGATCTCCACGAGGATCTCCCATCATTCCAAAGTAGTTCTAAAAAAACCCAAGCCACGGATATTCGTTAACGGATGCATCCCCTCTCTTCCATTCCCAGCATTCTTCAGAAACAGCAAACTTTTATTGCAGGTGGGAGAAACGGGTCGGGGTAAGGTAATCATTTGGTAATTTAAATTAGACAGAAATAGAAATAAAATTAATATTCTTAATCTTCTTCTTTCAAATTCTTCAAAATTAACTTAATAAAAAAGTAATTACAATTAATTTTTATAGGCCGGCATATGAATAAATTTTAATTTCAATTCGACTAGTTAATTAAGATGCATATTTATACTATAATTAATAGTAACTTCTTATGCTTTAAAATATGTATAATTGTTTTATGTGTACAAACTTTAGGTAAAAATTTGCAATCTTGTTCCGAATAATAATTTCAACATAGTTAGATTTTTAAGGGGTTATAGGTTCTTTAGTAAGTTTACTATTTAATCAATATAAGATTTCATGGAAGTGGAATAAATAATAGGTTGAGCCAATAGGTATCACACGATGGATAGAAAAACACAAAATTGGTAGTCTTAGCAACAGGATATTTTCAAGTTTTCGGCCAGCAAGAGTCTGGCCTTCTGGAGTTGATAGGATCTGCGAGGAAGATGAGGTTGGACAGGGCGAAAAAATAAGGTGGGGAAAGGAAGGAGAGGAGAAGGAGAGTGAAGGGAGAGATGGGAGGGAAGGAGGAGAAAAAAGGGAAGGGGAAAGGAGAAAGAATTAGTTAGTGAGATCGATTGATTTCAGGAAAAGAGAAAGCCCGGTACAAATAAATACATGCCTGCTCAAGGGTCTTCAGATAAAGCGAAGAGGCCGATGGAGGGAGAGAAGCAAGGACGCCTGCGCTAAAACAACAGTCGAACTTAAGGCTGTGGGTGGAGGTATGGGTCGGGACGGGGAGAGAGACATTTTGGGAGGAAGAATTTCATGACACTCTATGGCCGTTGGTACGGAGGCTGAGAGGCCCAGTGGTGAGCCCAGTATAGAACGCCTCACATATATTGCAGAATTGTAACCACAGTGCTGGTGATGCATGAAGGAGAAGAAAAGAAGGGTAGAGAAAAAGCGCAGATTTTTGAGGGGGAGGTGTATTAATGAGGATGGGACACGTCTTGCATCTTGGGCTATGGCATGATTCGGGTGGAGTTTTCGTCCCAAGTATCTTAATTATCTAGTTGAATTGAAATTAAACTTTTTTGTATGCCGGTCCATAAAAATTAAATTTAATTAATTCTTATTAAGTTAATATTAAATTTATTTCTATTTGTCTAATTTAAATAATCACATGAATACCTAACCCTAACCCGTTTCTCCCACCTGCGATAAAAGTTTGCTGTTTCTGAAGAATGCTGGGAATGGAAGAGAGCGGATGCGTTCATTAACGAATAGCCGTCGCTTGGATTTTTTTAGAACTACTTTGGAATGATGGGAGATCCTCGTGCAGATCACCCTTTTTGTGGACCACGGTGGTTGATTCGGCGTACTTCATTATCCGCGTCGTTTTACGGAGTGGAATCCCGGACGAGTTGCTGGATCAATGTTGTTTTGGTTGCACAGGACCGTCGTTTTCGCGAACGTTTGCTTAAAAAGGATTCGCGGCCAGAAACGAGCGTGATAAAAGGCGTCAGCCAATTTAGCCTCTCGTTGAATTTCGCCACCGTTGTTTCCTGCTCCCTAATAATAACCATTGTGGACTTCTACGTCCCTTGCTGATGGCTTATTATCAATGTCTAACAAGATATTACTATATGTCATTTGGCCCATTTTAAATCGTTAAGTCAACATCCAGGTAAGCCTAGCACAAATCTCTCTGGATGTTTGAGAATGTCAGGCAATGGTTGAAATTTATGCGTGAATCCTCCATTTTTTTACTACCGGTCCAAATTTCTTGAATTTACATTTATAAACTTCTATTGCAGTCATATTATTTCATATTCATTTTAAACCTACGTTTACAATCATGGTACATTTAAGTCTTTTCTTTATGATGTTTGTCTGTATCTAATATTTTGTCCGATTAGTTTTGCTAGTCACAGTTAAGTCAACGCCAGACAAGCCCTACAATGAGGGCTTGTTAGTAGGTGTGAAGATTTTTGAATTGTTAGTTTGATCTAAGAAAAATTCCTGTGACAGAGTATGCCTATATAATAATTTTTAATCAATCTTTATAATTTTACAATAGCATTTATAATTTGTATTCATCTTGGTAGTTCATAAAATATTCTTGGTACTTTACACTTTGTTGCTCTCTTCCTGATTCCGTGAAGAATTTCGGTATTTGTCAATTTATATTTCTTACTCTATTATTGGAGCTAATTCAAGATCAATATTTGACGAGTTATGGTAATTTTTAATGGACATACACCGTGATTCACCCCCACATAATTCTTGGAACAATAGGAAAAATGGTTGTCATAAGGCATTCCATACCCCTAGATCCCCGAAAAGTAGGAATCACAGCAAACATATTGAGTAAGACCCCCCAAAGTAGCAACCTTAATCCGCCACTGGTCCAAGCGAAGCAAAGGTCAAAATATTTATGTAAAAAGCCGAGTCACACGTTAACACAGAATCTCGCAGGTCAGAAAACTGAATACGCCACTTCCATTTTTTACCGCTAGGAGTCCCTGAAATCGACTTGTACGAATTAATGAACGAAATTGGAACATGTTCTATTTTCTGGACATGCATTCACACAAGTTACGATTAGTTACACGATACATGTTTGATTGGGCATGCATTTATAAATTAACTCGTGTGGGTGTGAAAAAACTCGTGTGTATAAGAAAAGCATTTTTGAATATGGTGCCAAAATGAATTAATTTACTATCATAAGCATGTAAAATATGAATATTCTATACTACTACCGTTTGAATACCCGGAGAGAACAGGCTAGTCATCCTTATTAAAACGCAATAAAGTTGACTATTTTATAAACAGATGTGCACCTGTTTTCAGAGACGTAAATGTCATCTTTTCGGAGCATTGTGTAACCAGTCCTCAAAGCCCGAGGTACACGCAGAAGCTGACTCGTACGATGATCGATTTATATTGAGTCGACTACTATGCCCGACTCCGCTTGGAAGGACGATCGTGTCTACACGTACTTGTCGCGAATCTTGCAATTTTTGAAAGTTACTAGCGCCGCGGTGTCATCATGCAGAACCTCTTACAAAAAAAATACATTAAGAATAAGAGGAGGTATTCTTGGAAATATGAATGTATAGAAAAGAGCCGTAAGATAGGTGTACCTCTATGTATGAATATTACATAATTAGATATAAGAACGTTATAAGAAGTATATTGTAGGGAGAAAATCCCATGTTGTGTATATGATATGTTTCACTTCTTAAATTGATGTGAACGCTAGTGAACCCAACATGGAGATGAATTTAAAACGTTTGTTTCTTTAGTAGGATTATGAGGCGGTGTGTAACAAGTCGTGCGAAAGGTAAACCAAATAGACTTACAAGTTGAAGCACATGCTTTGAGGTTAACAAAAAAGGCTTGCCCATTCATTTTCGATTTTTTAAATAAGCTTCGTACGAGCCTTCTGTTTAATAGACGTGACACTTATTTAAAAAAGTGTAATCATCTGCTGTGTAATTTTTTCATTGTATTTTTATTAAATCTCTTTCGAACTGCCTTTTGAAGTAGGTTTCACCACGACTAAGTGAATCAAAACAAATTTTAAATTCTAACTTTTTGTTTAACCGGTTTAAAACATTCAACTCTAACTTCTGACACGCGCTAGCTATTAAAACAGTAATACGGTACAAAATATGCAGATTACTCGCCGAATATATTTTCAAACAAAAAGTTTCTCTTTTAAAGAAGAATTTTGTGGATACCGGGACTAGCCTATCATATGTCCAACAGTCCTGAACACTTTGTTCCCATAAAGCCCTAAAAAATTCACAATGGAGAAGGACGCCTCGGTATCTTGACTGGCGTGTAATCGAGGGATCCGGGTTTGACTCCCGGTCAAGGGGTTCTGAGGTTCTGTTTTCCACTTTTGAATACCGCACCCTTTTATAACCAAAGGATATAGCCTTTTCAATGCCATTTCTATGCAATTACCGCATTTTGACTTCAATTATCGCAGATTTTTATTCAAAACATAAGGTCGTAAGGTGCATTTACTTTATTTTTATCCAATATCCCGGTAGTTTTCGCTTATTTTGAGCAATTTTCCGTGAAAATGGCCATTACATTAAGTAATAATTTCCGACTACTTTCTCCCGTTCTTCCATTGAACACCTTTTTATTTCAAGTTCAATTGGAGAGAAATATTGCATGGAAAGGTAGCATTTTGTTGTTCATATCAGGTATAGGGCACGTTTTTCAATAAGTACCCAGCATGCGAATTGAATGATATTTTTGAATTGAATCATTGGAATCTGTTTCCAGTAGAGGAAAAAGCCATTCTTAATCAATACCTACCTACAACGAGGAATTGAAAGCACGCATAAATTTGGCTGTGAAGACAGTAACTGCTGACATGCTTAACAATGTGTGGGAGGAATTTCAATATCGACTTGATATTGTTCAGGTTACTCAAGGAGGACATATTGAACATTCGTAATGTTATTTTTTCAACGAAACTAGAGAATGTATCAGTCATTTTAAGAGGTCACGCAGCTCTGTAGCTCGTACCATTTAAAAAATACAGATCTTTGAACCCGATGCATCATTTTGCAATCACCCTGTATTTTCCGTGCAAGTACTTAACATGTTCCATAGTATACCGATTACTATTATTATTATGATATGATATTGGCATTTATTAAGTTTACAATTAATTAGTGTCACAACAGACACCCCTGAGGTAAAAGAAAACCTGTGTTGGCGTTGTAACCATTTAAATTTACCAAAAATAACTGGCTGGTGCTAGGCCACAACATAATAATATTGCAATTCATTTTTCAGTAGATTCAGCATGTTACATATGACTTTGCATTTTAAAGTGTATTCACACAATCATACACCAGGAAACAATAGGAAATAAATATATATACTATGTTTGTGGAACACTATTAATTGATCTAATACATTCCATAGTTACAGAAATTATTCATAAAGTTAAAACTAATCTTCAATATTTGTAACAGAAAAAAATGAATGTTTTTATTTCTTTTATAAATATTAAACCGACTTAAATGAGGCAATGTTAACTGGTAGGCGATTTAATATGTTGGGAGCACAATAACAAAAGGAAGGCTCCATTATTAGGTTTGGGAACATTAACTCTTTTCCGAGGCCTCATTCCATAAAACCGGACATTCACAAAATCTGTGACATTCCCTCCTCTGTCATAAAAAAATCGTAATACTCTCAAAAATAAGTACCTAGGGGTACTCAGTACCTACCCAGTATTTTAAAAAAAGGAAGGGATGAAAAGTTTCGTCTTTCACCCATTATCAATCTAATTCATTTGTTGTACCACTATAACAGGATTGTTGTTAATGTTATTTCTGTCGATACGAGATTTATTAGTACCCACGCTACTGAAAGACAAAATTTACCGCTAAAGCCATCGACGAAGCATAAGAAAGCATTAGCAAAATAATCTATTCACTGGTAAATCAAAGAAATTCTCCCGTTAAGAATTTACTGCGCCAGAGATCAACAGTAAACACCTCACCTCAAAATAACCTCTCACAAGGCTATTTTTGACTCTTAAGTCTGTCGACGGTTAACTTATTGCCACCTTAAATGAATTTATGCGGGCGAAATTGGATATTGAGGCAGGAAACTCATGTAGAACCCTCTTGTTATATCACAAAAAGATATACCTAGGTACTCCCCCTTGCAGGATGAACTTCGGAGGAGTCCTCCTAAAAATAGAGTTCATTTCCTCTTTCGAACATCTCACTCTCTCGTTCGCGGCGGATTTGATGACGAGACATTGCGAAAACGACACTTCCTCCTCCTCCAAAGGAAGCTTAAGTGGAAGCACTTTCCTGAATGTAAGCCTTTTTCGGTTTATTTCGGAGCTGTAATTGCTCCTCGACAACCCCTCTCGTCTCTGCTTTATTTGCCTCCCAGAGCGCACACCCTGCAGCGAGGTTTTCGCGTTTGGGGTCGCCGTAAACAATAAGATGAGCGTAAAGGCAAGAGTCTTTCTCTCTATCTTTCCTTTTTGGCCCTTAAAGGACTATGCGGACGTCCGTAGTAGGTCAGGACTTTACTGCTTCGAGCTAAACCCCTAGAGTTTCTCTTCACCAACCTACCTCCTCCCCTAAAGCAGTAAAGTTCAAAAGGAACTCCTCCAGGGGAGTATGGTGCAAGGGGTTTTAGCCTCAGCCATATTCCTTCCGCACAAAACTCCCTTTGCGACGTCTTTCCGGGAAGTAGGATGCTCATCATCGCCAGTTTTCGACCCCGAGGCGACCAGTTAAGGATGGGATTTTTTTGCTAAACCTAAGGCAAGTCTCGTATTAACCAATTCATGCCTGAATATGATTTTATCGTGTTCTTTGGTTTAAAGTCAAAATAATCATTATCCTGTCTTCGATAGGATTGTCACTTTTATTTGGGATAAATTTGAAGAAATCACACGAGATGAGGAAATTCATTTTTGGGACGTCACGTCGTTAAAAATATGCAAAAAGTCGCTCACTCAATTATAGTTTTATACTTCATCATTTCATATTATTTGTATGAATATTATTTATATTTCTTCATAAAGATTGCAGAGAATCGGACTGCGTTGTGGCTAGAATGCTGGCCTCCTATCCCGAGGATCTGGGTTCAAATCCCAGCAGCGGAATCCCGAACCGTACGTAGGAGTCTTGTTAAGTTCACTTCAAGAACAGTACTCCCGTCGTCACATAAGACCCCTTGCCAGCTTTCGCTAAGAGCAGGCTAATGACGACGCCGGAACCTTCCCTCCTTTCCTAAAGAAAGCCTTCCCTTACCGACCCACCTACCTATCCTCCATGGCTCAAATGACCTCAGCTGTCGGTCGCCTCCCCCGGTAACCAACCAATTAGGATTGCCCTCATGGATTCAACTTTCAATTCCTACAATCAGGGGGAGAGAGAAAGAGAAAACGAAGTATGGTGGGCAGAGTTGTAATACCTACAATAACTGTTGCAATCATAAAACGGTTTTGCTGTTGATATAATGCTGAATTATTTTAAGTTCAATATTATCAAACCGGATATGTGATACCAACTGTTAGAATTAAACGTTACAGAATTATTGACTGGTTCTTTTATTCAAGACATTTCTTGATGGCTAAAATATCAGTCTAAACGCTTTTTTTGTTCCAAAATTCATGATATCCTCGCTTTTTGAGGACGTATGGCCGACCAATATATTGCTCCTTACTTTGGAAGATAAGTCCAGTTGGGATAACCTCCAATTTGTTTAAATAATAATAATAATTCCTGGCGCCTCCACCAGGGCACGAAAGCCAGACCACCAACCCCCCCATGGCGTACTTAGTAACGGCTTTTGCCGGCTAATGGTGGACGTCTGTGTGTGGGGTGGTAAGCCCCAAACTGGTTAAACTGGTTCCAAAAAAGACAACCAGGAAAGCCACCCACAACCGGCCCCTCTCGGATGGGGGCCCTAGTACAGTTGGGTGTGGCAATGGAAATTCACCACCTCAGAAGGGAGCTCGTATGCAGCGGACGGAAGCCCTAAGGGGCGACATTATCGCATGCCATGCTGCCAGCGAGCCCGATCTTAGGGGGTATATGGCAAGGTGGTGGCTTTGTGGTGTGAGATGCATCCAGAATACGACCATCTATCGCAGCAGAATTTGCGCGATTATGCCTATCACCTGCGAAAAATGGAAACTCCCCACCAACCGCCAGTTCAGAGGAACACACTACCGGTCATACCACTCTCCTCGACACATGCAGCCTCTCCACCGCCTGAGGCAAGAACGACATTTGTTTCAGTATCTTGGCCAAATAGGGAAGAAGCTGGTTAGACCGTCTATGAACTACGAACGCGGATGTTAAGCACCATTAACTATGATGAAGGACTATCTTGGTAGAGAAGCATCCACCGAAAAATCTATCTGTGGGGTAAACACAGTCCCCAGTTGAATGGTCTTATCGACGAAATCCTAACGGAAACGTTGGACCTTTGGACCGTAAATTGCGTAGTCTACGCTAAAATTATGGCTCACTCCCAGAAGAACATCTCTTGGAAGGACAAAGCATCATAGAGGCTGGAAAAGTTGGAGGCCAAGATCACGCAGGCGAGACGACAGGCGTCGAGAATCCAGTGCGTAATGGAATACATCTTATATGGGCGAACTTTCACTCTCTAAGTTCGGCGCATAGTGCGCAGTCATACAACCATGACACACTGAATAAAAGCGTTCTGCTTACCATTAAGCAGCAAGCGGTCGATAGAGTACGAACACACACCACTGCCCGGAAAAAACTCCTCAAGAGGAGTAGGGCCGTGAGGGAAAATTCCACCTTTCTCCTTCACCCATCCTGTCTCTTTCGGCCACCTCCGCCTGTTGCCGAATCTCCGCCACCCGTCCAAGAGGTAGACCGTTTCTGGAAGGATATCTACGAAACGTCCAAGCCATTCAACGGAGACACTCCGGCCATAGGACTCTTTAAAGAGCTGTGTGACCACCACCTGCAAGATGTGGATGGACCTCTTTCAATCACAGAAAGTGACGTGAAGAAGGCCTTCTCTGGAAAGAAGAACTTCTCGGCTCCAGGAATGGTTGCCGTGAATAACTTCTGGTGGAAGAAGTTTACTTCCAACCACCAACACTTCGCCAAAATCTTCACGTCCTTTCTGAATGGTAGAGTCCTTATTCTACCTTGGCTGACTGAGAGACGCACGGTTCTGATACCTAAGAAGGGAGACTTGTCTAATCCAAAGAACTACTCTTGAATTTCCATGTGCATGGTTTATCTACAGATAATATGTCTTTCTTTATCTCAGAATTCGTCCTACCCTTCTTTATCATGCCCTTAAAACTTATTCTCTTTCTTCTACCTCCTCGCCTACCCTATATATACCACTTAAGCAACCCTTCACCCTTTAGTTACCTCTCCCGACCACCTACTTTGCCTATTACTAATCTCATTCAGATGTTTCCTTTCCTTTCCCACCATGCCAAGCACTTCCTCGTTTGTATTCCTTTCCGTCCACCGTATTTCCTCCATCCTCCCCACACCTCAAAACATCTCGAACGCTTTGGTGTTTGCTACTATACCTATTTTCTTCTCGTTTACTACCCAAGTAATAAAATTGCTCTACTTACTCCAGTTTGTGCACTTCTACTTTTATGACTAGCCTCGCTACCTTTGTACTAGTGAGTCTCATTATTTTTAATTTGTTATGATTTATCTTGGTTTCGTTTTTCCCGCTCTGATATCCAAAATAATTTACTAAACGGCGTTGTGGATTGGCCATATATGCACGGATAAGCAGTGTGTGAGCGGAAACATGGTCGTGGTGGAATAACAATGAGTATTTCGCCAAAACTCCGGATGTATCTTTGGATCTCCTCACATAAACTTTAGGGTAGCAATTCTTAGTGATTGTAGGGCATGGTCGCTAAAGTTAATGGCACAAGAAGCTGTTGACATTGAAGAAGAAAAAAGCACAAATTTCGCCTATTTTTTTAATCTAACCTTGAGTGTAATTCCTTTGGTGGAAATTATTTCCTTTTTTTACTGTTTAAACAGATGGTCCATATACCTGATTTATCGTATATGGGAATATGATATGTTCCAGGAGTTTGTCGGATTAATAGTAGTGTGAACATCAACTAAGTTTGGGCATTGGTAACAAAAGTTAGGTATCGTATTCCTCTTATAGAAAAGTTTTAAATATCGAATAATGGATGGAAGAGTTGGAAAGTATTAAATGCGTAACAGAAGGAAATAGAACCGGTGGATAATAAGGTCTTTATAAACTAGGTTTGGGTATTGGATATGGTATTGTATAATCTTGGAGATATGATGCTCTGAATTAGCCAAGGTAGCATCGGGTGTCCCTCAAGGCAGCGTCCTTGGACCTTTATTGTTCTTAATTTACTTAAACAACCTTCCAGAAATGATAAACTCGAAAATAAGACTTTTTGCGGACGACTGCATCATTTATCGAAGAATAGGTAATGACCATGAAGCGACCTGAGCGACCATAAAGCCCTTCAGGACGATGTTAACAAATTGAAAAGTTGGGTATCGTTAAATGGGATTGATATAAATGTACAAAAATGCAAGTACGTTAACTTTAGCAATAAAATTATTACCAAAACTAGAATATACGAATTCTCTGGCAATGCAATTCCAAAATCCGATAGCTGTAAGTATTTAGGTGTTCATTTGACAAATAATTTAGACTGGGACTTAAATGTGAATTGCATGACCAAAAAGGCGTTCAAAACGCTTCATTGGGTAATGAGAAACCTCAAATGGAGCCGCAAGGTTACAAAGGATATGGCCTGTAAAACACTGGTTCGCCTAAGTTTCCCCGGCATGCGTTTCAATGCCTCATTTTATTTCTAAGTAGGCACACATATTCAAAGCAGACACATTTATATGTACAAAGTAAATGAAAGACAATGATTTTTTGTTTATTAAATTGAAGTTGAAAAAATTTATTCAAGTGCTTCGGGATATACAATGTTTTTGGTCTTACCACCCTCTGCAAAAAAAATAAATTTTCGGCTGTCCCACTCGTGAGCATGTGTAAAGCATGGATTTTCCAGATTTTTTCCACACTATTCATCTACATCTACAAAATACCCTGCAAGCCACCTCAGGGGTGTGTGGCAGGGGGTGAGTAATCACCAACATGCATTACACTATACCCTAAAGTTAGTGTAACTACGAATAATTATGCATTAGCATAAATCGCTAATGCTTGTCATGAGGCGAGCCTCACAAGCATGCAACACTACTCTATCGATGTCATCAAAATGGAGAGTGACCTCAATATACATGCATTCTACAACTACACAGATGGACAGGGAGCGATTTGAATTTGGAGATATTGAAGCGATTGACCTTTTTACCTTGTTGGTGGTCATTGAGAAGGCAATTCGAACGGGAAATTGTAGTAGTTTGAGCACAACTAAGGCATCAGTCACTGAACCTGGCCTTTAAATGCTGCAGGCGTGAATAGGTACCCATTCATAAAATCACTAATAAATGGATATTTACGCCTGGTTGGCAAGGAAATTTCTATTGTTGAAAAGAAATAAAAATTGATGAATTTCGAGATAAAAACGCAATCCTTTGTACAAAAACGAAGCCTATAAGAAAATTGAATGGAAGAATTAAATACTGCATTATTTTTTGCGTTCTATGATGCAAATATCCATCCAATATCTCGAGTGCAAGTAATTAAAAAAAATAACAAATAAATAAATACCTCCACCGAATTCAATGCTTTTCTTATGTAAGTGTTAACAATATTGGGGTAAAAACAACCCCAAAAATTGTCATTTTTATAATTTAGAAACCTTTATGGGCACTCTCGCAACAACTCACCAAAGTTTCATCGGAATCGGATGTATGGTATTTGCGTGCATGAAGCAAGAACAAAGCAAAAATTCTTTTTTGTAAATAAGAATATATAAATGTCATATGACGATGTATTTCATTGGTGGCGATAAAAATTTAAATCGGATTATTCGCTCATCAGTCTAGCACAAAATGCAATTCGGAAATGATTGAAGTTTTGGACTCACCTAATTATCCGTTTTGTGCGATCGGAAGCGTGCATCTAATTTTAAATGTGTATAGTGAGCATTTAAAATGTAAACCGTGGATATCGTGTATTCGTGGGGAATGTCAATTAACGTGGGGATATTGTGAATTAATCAGGATACGTAATTTAATCACTCAATCCATTGCGGTGAACCTTGTTTTTAATTTTCCAGGATTTTAATCACCATTTAATATTAAAATATGACAAAACTGAGGTCTCGTGTACTGGCTAGTCAAATTATTGAAATTGAGCATTCGTTTGAATCTCAATACACCAGTAATGGCGGGTAATGCTTTTTTTTGCCTTTATGAAGTGTATGTATACATGTTATATAATTTTCTATTGACTTTTGGATAGGTGTTTTTGATGGCCTGTTATTGATTGCAGAATCATCCAAATTTCATCATCAAGGCATGATAATTCGTTTATCAGTTTGATGTGACTTGTCACACGCTCTAATTTGTCGCCGGTAACTTGTGTGCCAAAATTTCCCCCCCCTCGAAACCTCGAGACTCGAAAATCCTCGGAGACTCAGAAACCGCAGGAGACTCTCGCGTCTCGTCAAAGTGCCCGAGCGAAGAGCTAAGTGCAGCGATCTGCCCCGGTCAGCGCGGTCACTCCGGTCATCGCGGCTTCTACAGAAGCGCTCTTTTTATACTGTCCGCGCTGGTGCTGACATCTTTTTCCACGTTCGAGTCGACCTGCGGATATTCCCACCAATCCAACGTGTGATAACATTTCCCCTCTTCACCCTACTCCTCCACTGGCCAGCTTTTCCCCTCCTGCGCTGGCAAAGTGTACCGCCATCATAGCAGCTCTTTTTGCAACGGACCGCGCGAGGAAAGGACGTGTTGGTTGGGTTCCACTTGTGATCGTCTTGCAAAGACAAGGCTAACGGTATTTAGCCTACGGGCTTGTGTTATACTGTAATAATTGTAAATATATAAATACTGTCATTGAAGTTATTTCAAACTAGCTAAGGTTGTTTTCATTGTTTTTTCTCTCGTTACGCCCACCAAAAATCAGTCAATTCGTTCGTGACGTCAAGTTTCACGGGCTTGCGTTGCACTTGCATCCATCATTCTTACGTCCACAATGGTCGTTTTTTAATTGTTACATTCTTATTTGGTGTCTTTCATTCTTTTTAATTAATTGTTCATATTAAACACACATACTTATCTGTATGTCCATTTTTCATTAAGCATCAGCGGTAATTCTAATTATTGCCAAAAGGCAAAGAAATGAGCTGGTTATTCAATTAAATGTTATTACTTTCTTCGTCAGTCTTTAATGGTGGAGCTTATTGAGAAATGAAAATCGGGTATGGAGGGGGAATTTTAGGTAAATACCACGAGGACAGTGTAGGGCCGAGTTATTCAAGAGCGTTGTATTCAAGTCGTTCATAATAAAAATGTCAATTCTCTTCGTTAAAACTCTGCCTACGCTCACTGTTTGGAATTAGTACATGTAGCAAAACATCCCCTCCAATTCATTGCTACTTGTAAAAGTTTCAAAAAACGCAAAACAGTTTCTGAGAGTTTCCATTTTTTTTCTTCCCCAGTATAGTTACCATTACAATCATTACACTTCAAAATTTAGAATGTATACAAAGAGATAAATTTGTTCTTTTAGTTTCCTAAATAGAAAATGAGTTATTGTCATAGTTGTGTAAAAGCCGAAAACAAATTAGTATATTGTATTTTAAGGTGGTTTCACCGTATCGTCACTTAAATGACATTTTATTCATATTCTGTCTACTTATAGAAACACTTGTCCTCTATCTGATGTGAGCAACAAAATGTTATCTTTTCACGCTAATTTATTCTTTAATTGAACTTGAAATTACATGGTGTTCAATGGCAGAATGAGGGAAACACGGGGAAAAATTGTATTTTTCCATAAAATATATATGCCAATTTCGCGGAAAACTGTTTATTAGAAGGAAATTATCCAAAGAAATTGAATAAAAATAAAATATAGGCATCTTACCACCCTATTTTTATAGTTATTGGGGAATTAATGCCGTAATTGAAGTCAAAATGCGGCAACTCGTGGGAAATGGCGCTGCAGTTGGCTCCTATGACTAGGAAAAAGTGCTAATTTAAAATACATTCGTGGAATAATCTGTATATGTTGTACCTTACTTTTGGTTTTCCATAGGTAACGCATTCCATCAGCGAAATCGGGATTTTTTGTACAAAATATAAAAAATGTGGAATTTAGTATTTGTTTTGACTCACACGGTCGCGGTGGAACCTCCTTAATAAATAAAATAGACATTTAGTTGCATGACCAGCAATTCAAAGGTTAACGGCTGGCCTGTTTTTGCTCAACCTCGAATTTTAAATCTCCTTTAGTCTAACCCTGGCACCCCAACCCTCGACGATCGAACCCTGATCGTTGGAAGAAATTCGCGGAAAACAACCTTCTCCTCCGATCTTTGGAACGGTCCGGATCTTCCCTCACAAAGTTCTGCACTCATTACTTAAGCAAACGGGCGCCGCGAAAGCCTCCCGAACAACATTCGAATTCTTCTCCGAGGATATTGGAGTGTTTTTAAGTGCCTTCCACTGTTCCTTCGCTCTCTCTCTCTCTCACTCCATATATATCCTCCAGTTTCTAATCTTCCTACCCGCGATCCCTTGCCCTTTTCTCTCTTTTTTGCCACGTTACTCATTCATTTACGTACCCTTTTTCGAGGTAGTGGAAAAGGAAAGAAATGGGAATAAGATGGATCTCTGGGATGTGACTGATAGATTCGATTTGAAACATCGATGCCACTGTGCGTTTTTGCAACCGCCTTTACTTCTCTGACAGTGGCTTTAAATTCACTTTCAAGCGACACTTCGATGTGTAAAGCACGAACTTCTATGGCAGTAGGAGTCGATTGCGGTAGTAATTGACCGCGGTTTGCACTTACACGGAAAACAGACTCGCTTATATTTAGCTTGCAAGTATAATTTCGATTCTTCGATAGAAATCGCATCGGGTGATATTCTGGTCACATTACCGTGAGCGGCGATAAAAAATGTGAACAGCGAATAAATTTGCGGGCAATGAACGAATTGTTACATATTTATTCATAAAGTATACATTTGTGTATTAATTTCTGCGTGAAAATCTTTTTAATGAGAAAAAAATAACACAAAGGTAAGATATAGGACTGTTCTTGAGTATAAAATTAATAATTATAACAAATCTAATGCTTTATGCGTTTTAAAGATTCACTTTATGCAACTTAGCTATAAAAAAATATCAAATCCACGAATTCCCTTGGACTGAAGAGTGCTATGTGCACACGCCATTTGTGCCGAAATTAGGAGATTTTTGAGGTTACAGTATTCATTGTTAAGCTTATTCATTCCATGGGAAATATGCATAAATTTATGATGTCATAAATTTCAATATGGCCGTAATTATAGTCTTCAATTCTTCTCCTATCAAATAGTACTTGCTGCATTCATGTATCTCAAATACTTCCGAGTTATAAAGAAAAGTTTGGTGTACATGCTTTTGTACCATCGCCGCCAGCCATGAGTAGGGGTACACCATCCGTTCCGATTTATAAGACGTTCCAGATATAAAAAAATATCCCCCGCAACCTATCATGGCAGCCCCTCCTCCTCCTGCACGCCTGTTGCTGGCCACTCAAAACCTATTCCGCCGCCCCTTTAAGAACGCCCCTTGACCTGCTCTTCCATACAACCTCCTGTTACCTCTTCCTCCGTTTTTTTGGATGAGCGATTCCGATTTCGCTGGATATTAGACGGAATTTCATCTTACGATTCCCTTTAACGATACCCGAAAGCGATAGTGTAGAATGAAGTGTAGAATGAACGAAAGCGGGTGATTCACCTAAAGGAGGTTCCGCCGCGACTGTGTGAGTCAGGAAAAAATACTAAATTCAACTGTTTTTATATTTGTTTAAAAAATTCCACATTCGGTGATGGCCTGTGTTACCCATTGAAAACCAAAGTTAAGGTACAAAATATTCAGATTAATCCGCGCATATATTTAAATAAGTAGTTTGTTCCAGCTATAGGAGCCGACTGCAGCGCCCTTTAATTGGAATTGCCGCATTTTGACTTAAATTACGGAAGTAATTTGCTGATAACTAAAACGTAGGTGGTAAGGTTCCTGTATTTAAATTTCATTCAATTTCTTGGGAGTTTTCACTTCTAAAACAATTTTCCGTGAAAATCTTGTATTACATGGGAAAATACTATTTTTCTCCGTGTTATTCCTATTCTCCCATTTAACACCGTGTAATTTCGTTCGATTTGCGAGAAATGTAGTGTGGAAAGATGTCATTTTTCTGTTCATATCAAATAGTGGCATTTTTTTGGGTCAATAGGTCAAGTACTGGACGTTGGTAATAGAATAATAAAAATGTGTATTTTTAAGAGTTGGTAATTAATGAATCAGATCACATGTGTTTTTGTTTTTCACCATTTTTGGTTACCAAGGAATATTAAATTACAGTTACCATAACGAATTTCAATATCCATAACAAATGTTTGCAAATTCTGTTATCTCAATCTAATTTTTTTCACTTCAAGGCACTGCCTTATAGTTTTTTCAATAACTTATTAGTCAAATATACTTGTTGATTAATCCAATGTTATGCCAATATTGTAGCCCTAAAGATGGAAATGTAAATCTTCGAATCGTTGGCAAGAGGTAAACGTTCGCATGTTGATTTGATTTATTGATGACCAACCCTCAAAAAACATCTATTTATTATAATTATTATGCCAAATATCATACCATTGATATTCATCAAGTTTTGCGTGAATGCGGAAGTTACCCATTTGATGCCAGAAGAAGTTCCATCGTTCGTGAAAATGTTTCAAATAAGAAATAAAATGTTTCGTGTAACGTTACTCCGGCTTTGCATGCATCAGAATAAAGTTGAACGTGAGCCAATTCATCATACAACAGAGTAAACTGGTTTTAACTAAATAAATCATTACTATGGTCACTTTTACTGCAGTTGATCAACGTCTCACACCATTTGGAGATCAGATCTATTTTTGAAGCTTAAAACGCCTAAATGTGATACGGATTTATTTTCCTACAAGTTACACCTGCCCTGTCATCAGTGAGTCGGAAAGACTTCATAAAAGGATAATTTGCATACGGTATAGTGAGACTGTACATTTGTTGTTTTTTTACCGGTTTCAGGGCCTGCTCATTAGGCAAGAGTCCTTCAAAAAAGATCAGAAGGAGAGTCGATGTGCTCCTCAGAAGCAAAGATCATCGACATTCGCAACCACGAGTGTTAATTCCTGTGTTGACTTTTAACAGAGGTGCGAAAATTGATAATGCTAAGCTTTTATTTTCTTTTTGGAGTATAGCATACTTTTAGAAGCATTTTAATTTAATGCATATGTTATGAAAGACGTGTGCTTCGTTGGTATGATCATGTTTAAAGAATAGATGAGAGTAGAATAACAAAGCAGGTGGATGGTAGTAGAGTGAATGATGTAGGAGGAATGGGTAGACCAAGGAAGTCATGGGTGGATGTGGGGGAAGAGGCTCTTAAAAGGAATAAGGAGGACGGGTATGAAGGAACGAATAAGTGCAGCTATACCTACAAGAGATAAAAAAGTTTTCAAATACCCTTATATAAGGAAGAGAATCGAAGAACTAAACAGATAGAGCTGATTTGGAATGGGCGGTACTTAATAAAGTTCTGGTATTTTTTTTGAAGAGTATTAAAAAGCAATTATACTACTCGCCCGGTAGTACCGACGAGAAAATACCGGTATACCGGTAATTATTTGATTCTTTAAATATTTTAACTAATTACAAATAAGCATACGTTTCACCCTAATTTTCCGGTATTTCGGCAATTAGAATATCAGTCCAAAAGTATACTCAGAAATTTCCATCCATCGGCATTTTTAATGGACACTCATCGAGAATATACATCGGCTTTTAAGTAAATACTTTTTATTTTACGCTGTATGTTTGCGCTCGTCGCTTTTTTGTTGGAATGATTTTAAATCACATGAAGAACGATCGGTATTTTTTTATTGTTGTAGTGAGGTAAAATCCCCCGTTATAGTGATCAATACTTGCGGTCGCACTAACGTTTAACTTACAGTAATAAATATTTGTATTTATACGGTTCAAAATCATCGATTGTCTGGTGCTCGGCATGCGTCAAGAATTTATACTTTCCTATTGTATCAATAATGATAACAATCATATCTCAACTTTATGTAAATATGAAAAAATGCAGACGCACTACGAGAACATTTGAAAACTTAGTGTAGTTAGTAAATTTTCGTAGTTAGTTCCGTTAGTTGATGCAATATAGCAGTGCTGTCAAAACACCGGTATTTTTAGTACCGGTACCGTCCGTAGTACCGATTTTAAATACTGGTTGGTACTACCGGGTTAAAAAGAAAATAGCATCGGTACTACCGAATACGGTTTTTTTTTGCCCATCCCTAGAGCTGATGGTGTGAAAGGACAGGGTAGACCGAGAAAGACATGTGTGAATGTAATTTAAAAGAATCTAAAGAAGAGGATTATTAGGATTCATAGGAATGGGAGGTGTAAAAAAGGCGAAAATGTATGCAAGGATAGGGTAGTATGGAGGAAATTATTGAATAAGAGCCACTTTTCTACGTCTAACGTTAAAAACTATAAGTGCGATATTCCACAAAGGAAAAATAATTCACCTTGACCGGGATTCAAACACGGATCCCTCGATTTCGCGCCGAGTTCTTTATCCAATTAAGCTACGGTTAATATATGTTTATTCTTGATCGATTTTACATATTAATTTTGATCGTACAATTTGATACATTTTAAAACAAGGTAACAGTCATCTGTGAGGTATGCCTCCGCTAAACAGCTGGACAGTGTGACAACCCTCGATGTGGTTGCGGTGGTGGGTGCTGCATCCTGCGGTCTCGTGTGCGCTGGCAGCCGTCTGATCAGAGGAGAGGAAGTTCCAGGGTAGGGTGTTGACTCCTGTAACTGTTCAAGTAACCAGGGGTGCGTGGTGGGTGGCGCTCCAGGAAGGTGAGCAGACCTCAGATAAGAGATCAGTCCCTGTTCAACATTTCCCCCATGAAGCCTTGTCTCTACATACCCTGCAATGATCCTAGATAAGGTTATCAATTTAACAAGAGGAAAGAGCCGGAAATTTAGCGATACCAACATGGTGTCGGGGATGACGCCACTGCCAAAGGAATTCCAAGTGTGAAAGATCCGACGAAATGCATACCATGTCACCTGACCCTCGTTGAAACCAATGAGATGATGAGTGAGTGTATCAACCCGCCGGCAAAGAGGGCACCCATCAGAAGGGACAAGTCCGTAACGCTTTTTAGTCTAAAGTTTATGACGGAAACATGAGTGACCCCTGGCGGAAATTAAAATTTGATGCACACCAATTTTTTATCGAGTCAGGTGCGGCCGGAACGGAAGGCGGAAGTTCGTTTTGGATTAATTTATCGTAAACTCTTTTTCAATCACGAGTGACTCACCGGGGGCTAGTGCTTCAACGATACTTCGGATTGATCGCTCCGCGGAACGAAACGCTGGGTTGGAGGAGGCCCCGGCGAGGGCGGCCTTGACTAAATCCCTCCACTCGGGCCTGTCATCGAAGAGTGCGTGGACGTGGAGTTTGGAGAGGAGAATGTAACATTTTAGTTTGATATTTGTTAAAGAAAGTCCACCTTTTAGCGGGGGGCCGTACAGTTGCTTTCTCGAAACGTTCTTGGCGTGTCCTATCCAAACAAATAGGTTTTTTCACATAATGAGCTCCGGCTAAATAATAAATGTTATCGCGGATTGATTTGCGGATAAAATCACATCGCGGATTAGGAAGGAGGTGTCTAGAATAGCACGCTACTTCGCGATCGCGTATTGGTATGGCGATAACACAAGGTGTGATCCGCCATGAAGTCGACGTTTAAAAACATGAGATAAAATTTTGAAATCGCAATTTAGTAGCGCGATCGTCCGAAGATCGTCAAACGTCCTCGGCCGACGTTTCTTTGGCAATAGTGTAATCAAGGCGACTCGCTGGCTAGGAGTCAGCATGCCGCGGCCTATGATCGAGTTATATACGCGAGCCATAAATGGACCTAGAGTATCCCAATACGCGGGGTAAACCTCGTACGGCAGGCCGTCCGGACCAGGCCCTTTTCCGCGGGGTAGTGAGCTGGCAATAGCGTCCAACTCCCCAACCTCGACATCGCATGTCAACCTATCATGGTAATCGGGGTATAGGGTGGGCAGATAATCGGGAAGCGGAGGCTCTTTCTCCTTCCAGGGCCCATATCGCTGAAACCTCGACTTATAGTGTGCCATAGCGTCCTTTAAGATGTCACTTGGTGGGTTCTCCCTATCCGACGGCGGTGTAGTATCATCACTCATCCGTAGTGTGCGTCTGAGTTCAGCTAGCGTGAGTGGATCCCAAATTTCGGGATCCAACTCCTTTTTCCATCGTTTCTGGTGGTACCGGTCTAGTTCCAAATCCAAGATTCTTTTATTAAGGGTGCGACTTCCTAAAACAATGTGGCCGATCGTAAGGGAGATGCGAGAAGTTCCCTAAGAGCGGATCGGAGGAACCCGATGCTCTCATCGAGCTCTCGTTTGTACTCGTTAGTACACCTCCTTAAAAGTGAATTGATGCGTCTTTTAAAGACGCCGTCCCACGAGGAGCCAATATCTAAATCCGAGCGAGCGTTACCGATTAAATCGATCGCGGAGGCACAAATCACTCCACGGAAGAATTCGCCGTTCAACAATTTACAATCTAAACGCCAAAGATACGGGCAAAACGGGCGCTTAGTGGGAGGGGGCGTGTCTCGGGGGTGGCTCAGACAGACGAGGGTCGCAAAATGGTTGAACAAGGAAACGGGAAGGGTATCGCAGGAAATGAGAGAGGGGTGAAGAAGAGGGGAAAGGAAGATGTTGTCGATCCTCGTGCGGGAGCCGTGCTCGACACGTGAGTATGGGATCGAATTTGGCGGTAAAAGATGAAGTGCGGTATTTATGCAGCGAATGGAGTCAAGTAGCAGACCAAACGTCCTACTTGGACGATAGTTCAAACGATCGTGGTTAGATTCGGAATCCTCCCGACGGTAAATTGCATTGAAGTCACATCCGAGGATGGCCTTTCCGGAAAAACAACCCAAATACGGGACTAACGCAGAGTTGAAAAGAGACTCGCGCTCTACTCGATACTTTTCGCCAGAGGGCGCATAAACATTGATGAGATGAACAACATTTGCGAGGGTCAAAATGCGGCCAGAAGGATGGAACCGCAATCCGATCACGCACATACACCTGCGCTCCAAGGTGGTGACGCCTCCCGGATTACAGGAGGAGAAATTGTCAAAGGATTGTAGGAGGGTGTCTTGCCAAACAACTCCCCCTACAGTCTCCTGAAGGAAGACTATGTTGACTTTCAAAGAATGCAAGAATTTACGAATCATATTTACTTTTACTGGGCTTGAAATCCCAGCGACATTTAGAGATAAGATTCTCAAGGAGGCGTCGCGAGGACTGCTTGCTCCCCCGCGACCCCCCATTATGAGCCCGATCCACCCCTGGTCCCCCGGCTACCTCTCCTGTTAGGGTGGCGTTTACGGGAGCGATACCCAGTCCTCAGCCGCCCGACACCAATCCTGTTTGTTGATTAACTCGTCTCCTCCGCCGATTTCAAGTCGCATGATCGGCTTAACATACAAAACCTGTTCATGGCCAAAAGAGTGGGACTGCGAGAAGGACCGAGCGAAGGGGTTCGGGGAGGGGTACGGGGAGGGGTACGGTAGTGAGGGCTAAGGTCTTCTTCTGGTAGCTCTAGTGCCTTGTCTACACTAGATACTTAACTTTAGTGAATTCACTTAAGATTTACATTAAGTGTGGTCCGACAGCTACACTTGAACTTTAAGTCGACTGGAGCGTCGTGATCGTCAAAGTCGGGAGTTAGGGAAACAGTGAATGATAACAGTTGAAGATCAAGGCGAGCAATAGTGCGTAAATATAAATACGTTTTGTACAATTCTTTCTGCGATCCAAATTTTGAGTTTTTGGTGTTTTAAGCCAGTTTGGAGTCCAGAGGTTAAAAGTAAAGACAGTGAGGTGTTTCACTGCCTTGACGAATCTTTACTTGGGGAGGTTTTATGGAGCCAGAAGAATTTAGAACTGCTATGGGGCTGCTTGTAAAATTAAAGTAGTCGGCAATCGTCCTCCAAATACTCCGATGCCTTTCATAGGTTTTAAATTTCCCCTGAAAAAAGTACGTTCCCCATATCCTTATAAGTAATTCTACTCCCTCATGGGAAAAGTTAGAGGACCTACGGGATACCTTGTCACTCCTATTAGCAGGTAACGTATACGTAGTAGTATGATGTACTATTATTGTACTACACAAATAACTTTGAACGTCTTTTATGGAAAGGTATTCGCAATAATCGATAACGATAGCTAAAAACTAGTACACAACTTTTCCAACAAATTCCCTTCAGACTTGTCCCACGTGTCGAACACAGAATAATAATAATAACAATTTTGATTAACCCATTGCACTATTAAGTGATAATGGCTGGTGACTGATGAGTAATATAATTTGTGTCATGCGCCGATGCACCCGTTATAACACTTGAAGAGCGCAAACCGTGTGAAAACAGTTGACTACAATTAACTGAAGTTCGGGTCTAAAGTGACTTAAGCGTGAGTGTACTTAAATGAAACTGCTGACACCTACACTACCACCTTAAGTAAGATTCTCACTTAAGTTCTAACTTAAATTACTAGTGTACACCCGGCATAGGAAAAACGTGGTGGTGGACGAAGAGTCGAACAAGTCGAGACGGCGAGTCCACGTTCGCCGTATGGGACCCGTCGCTAGGGGAGGGTATGGACTCGATGTTTTGCGTCCCCGATGCGGCACACAGCGAATCCTTATCCGGAGCATCCCCCTCCTCCTCCCTGCGGCGACCTTTCATTGTTTCGTCCGTGGCGTCCGTGGCGGCTGGGCGGAGGGGGGAGGAAGGTGTTCCTGATCGGCGCGTGCATGCAGTTTCGTTGGAAGTGTGTGATCACAGCAGAGAGGAGGGAGAGGAGAGAGTTTGGGTAAGGTTTGCAAAGGGAGGGAGAGAGTGTCAGGAAGAGAAGGAGGGGTCCTCAGCGCCCAGCACGCCGAAGGCAATAGTTTCTGGGGGGCGACGTGGTTTTGTTTCCCGACGCGCTGCGGCATCGGCGTTGGCTTATTGGCGTTTGAATGTTCCGGTGTTTCCTCTATCCTCTGCTTCTTCTGCGGTTCTTTTTCAGCCGAGCCCGTCCCCCTTTTCACTCCACCCTCCTCCAGGACGAGGATCGGGGAGACCGAAGGGGAGGCAGGCGAAGGGGACGCCTTCGGCCCACGTGGCAACTGGACCGCCGCGGGCACTGAAGTCAAAAGTGTCGGAGGGATGGCCTCAGCTTCCAATTCGAGGATCTCCCGGGCCTGCCGCTCGACCGTTGCCCCATCCAGGTGCATGGCAGCCGGCACCGTTGTGACGTCGGCGTAGCTCCTGGAGTTATTCCGTGGGCAATTTCTTCTCTCATGTCCCTCCTGACCGCACTGGGCACAGGTTCGGCGATGTCCATCGTAAACAACGATGGCCCTATTCCCTTCAATGGCTAAATAGGAGAGAATATTTTTCTAAATGATCATCCTGACGATGCTAGTGCCTGTAAACATATGGTCCATTCGAGGATTATTCCATTTCCCGTCCCAAATACGGACGAATATCCCATACCGGGAGAGCTAATTCGTAATGGCTGCGTGCGGCACCTCGACATGGAGGCACATCACGCGGACACTAAGAGGGCATCCCGTGGCATCCTCTACATTAACCTCCATTCTTCTATTTGTCGTGGTTGGAAACGGCATCCGAGGGACCAAAATTTCCATCACTCTCTTATAGATGTCTTCAAACCTAAACTTCACAAAGATCTGTCTTCTCGATAATCCATACTGTATCAAGTTTACTTCGTCTTCCACGAGGCGCATCGTCTCGGTGAGAAATGTGAGCGCCTCAAGCGGTGTTGTTGCTTCGCAGTCCTCATCCGCCTGGATGAGAACTTGATGCTGCCGGCGAATCACTATTGCAGCAGGAAAGAAAAAAAGGAAAAGAAAAAACACTTCACAAATCAGCTAGGGTGCCGTGTACCCGTCTTACAACAAAGTCACTGGTCCCGTGGGGAGGGGAACCCCCCAGGACTACAGGGTACTGCGTCGTCTGATATCTCTAGGCGACGGCAAATGCACTGAACATGTAAAAACAATGATGAGCTATACCAAAAACGACAACGCTAAGGGACTATAGCTGTACAGTAGGTGCGTTCTCTAAACACTCAGGAGGATCAACCATACTGGGCACTTGTTCACCTTTGTTTAAAGCGAGAGGCACAATTAACCATTACTTGTAGAAAAGAGAGCACTCCGCACAAGGGAAAATAAAATGGCACACATGAAGCAACAAAACCAGCCAGTCGCTGCACTACTAAAAATAAGTAGCAAAGACGCTTCTCTGTATTTTCGGCCGCTTTCACGGCCCAAATAATTAGTTAAAGCACGAAAAACTAGCACTTTTAGCTTATCGTTCAACTGTCTTCACTCAAGGCGGGGATGTCCGCCCGAAATTCGCCCGCGGGGCAGGCATGCACTCGCCGGCAGAGCCAAAGGCCACGTCGGTGAAACCGAGCAGTCGGAGCGCAGCCGAGACACGACTTATTACTTAGAGCTACCGAGGCGTCCTTATCCCCTATGGATTATTTAGTGGCTTTATACGAGCATGGTGCTCAGGACTGCTAGACATATGATGTCATTAGCAGTCCAAAGCGTGCGCTTAGCGCCACAGTCCGCGAGGATAAAGCCATACATTGAACACGATGAGGTGTACGCTCCTTTAACCCTTGTGAGGTGTTCGCTCTTTGAGGTCAAAAGAGCGAACACCTCATCGTGTTCAATGCATGGCTTTATCCTCGTGGACCGTGGCGCTAAGCGCACGCTTTGGACTGCTAATGTCATCATATTTCTTGCAGTCCTGACTACCATGCTCCTATAAAGACACCAAATAATCCACGGGGGAGAAGGAAGCCGCGGTAGCTTAACTGGTTAAAGCACTCGGCGCGAAATCGAGGGATCCGGGTTTTAATCCCTTTCAAGGCGAATGATTTTTCCTCTGTAGAATATCGCACTTATGTGCACTTGCGAATGACTCCGTAAAGGTGAATAACGTGGCTATTCCCGGTATCCTCCAAAATGATTAAAAATTATGTTCATTAGCTTTGCCTTCCCCAAAAGGAATGGCGTGATGGGTGCTTTTGTACTCGTACATTACTTAAAAATATTCGGCTCTGACTATTATACCCTTATAGAATATAGAATTCTACCCACCGGCAGGTTACCAATCGTTTCGTTTTAGCATACCGTTGTACTCATCGTTGTTTGAGTGCACTGATTTGTTCCGATCTGCGCTAACTTCAAAGCTTTGAATGGAAAACTCCCGATGTAATAACATATTCACATGACAATGAGGGATAGCTAGATTGTACGCTCAGTAATTTTGTTGCTCTGTCTATGGATCCATAGGAAGACACATTTCATTTGTAAAAACTGGCAAATATGATGAAAAACATTAATATCAATTAGGAGCTAAACCATGGGGTCTTCATGGACGAATGAGACAAATAATTATTCAAAAGCGTAATTTATCCATATAAGACGATATGGTTTGTGGGGGAGGCATTAGACATGTTTTCTTTAGTACTGAGACGCCAACGACACAGAAAAAGTTAAAGAATAAACCCCTCAAACCTGTATGGCTATCGATCCAGTTCCTGTTCGATTAAGACTCGAGTTATCCATCGTTCTTGTCGCCAATAAAACCACTATTGCGCTCAACCCCATTTCCCAGAAGTCAATGGACCTAAAGGACGAAATTACGAAATTTTCCAATTCCATCCCTTGTTATACTCGATAAATTCCGATTATCACCCTACAATACAGCCGAAATTGATTTTTGGGGGTCCCAAATTTATTTTCTCGCGAGAATCGGATCTAAAGGTGGCTTTGCACAAGGAAGTGGACTTATATTGTAGAAGTGTGAGTAGCCATGCAACGATTTATCCCGCTACTTGCACGGCATCGTTTTCCTTAGAAAAAGTCCAAGATAATAGGGTGTTTGGGCATTTAAAACTACGATCAATAGGGTATCGCCTTGCATGGTATTTGAGGCGAGGCAGACGTGATGGAGTCGCGATGCCTTCTGGGATGGTAGCAGACGATGTGATTTTCAATTTTGGGATGCCTACAATTGTTTCATATTATTCAATGAAAGTCTGAGTGAAAAATTAAGCAATGACATGTTTCAGTGATAAGAAATTCAAATGTAAAATCAATAACTATTTCTGTTATGAAAAACAGCGGGTATTTTAAAAAAGAAAATTTTCAAACATCTGGTGAGGGGAAAATTTTTTAAGGTAAACTTGTGCATTACCTTAATTAAACACACTTAGTGTATTTAATAATAATCTTACGACAAATGTGTTCCCATAATTCATATTAGACTAATTACCGTCGTCTATATAGACTTACAGAAAAGTAATGTGCAACCCCAATCACCTGGCATATACGTGATCAAGTGTCATGGGAACATCACGGCGGTAAAAGAATGATGAATCGTATTGGCTCAGCAGACTATACGTCTACTGGAAACATTATTAATACGTTGTTATTTATCATTTTCGGATGGTGCAATCACGGTTATTGTCTTGAAAGTAATGCAATCAGTATAGTGTATTGCTTCGTTGAAACTCATTATTATTCGTGATAATTTATTTTAAAAGGTTTTATGGTTCCTCCCACATATTGAAGAAAAATCTTAAATGAAACAGTCATAACCCCCACCTTAAGAGAAGAGTGCTGTTAATTTAATCCTCAACGAAACTATTGTCAGATATTCGTATTAAAACACGACGTTCGGAAGAATCTTCCTTTTAAAATCAGTCCATTCATAGCTACGGTGAATTTTAACTCAAAAGACGAAAGTTACGTGAACTAACAGATTCACGAAAATTTCCTCGACGGCTGAGAATGCAATTTATCTCTCGCTGTCGACTTATTTTCTTAAATGACTTTCAAGCAGCATAGCCTTTTCATTTTTTTTCAACTAATTATATTCCAGTTTCATTGGTAACACAGTGAAAATAAAGCTACATCAGTCGATGCAAGATTTACGAATCCCATTTTTTTTACAACGTCGGTGGTTAACACGATTTAGAACGATGTAAAAATAGATTTGTAATGAAATCAGTGTCCTGGAATACTAGCTGCTACTACTTCATAAACAAAAAGCAAAAAAAACTAATTCGCCAAGAAAAATCAGGCGAGGTCTAGAGTTCGACAAGTAGAACGAACTTATAAAAACTTGAACGAAAATTAGTAGAAACGAGTTAAAAATCTCAGTTCCACCATTATATACTGCGCATCAAAACATAAAATCAGCGCCATTAAATACCATAATTCGATGTAATTGAATGATGAAGAAAGTAATTGAAATTATACATTGTTTTCACGATTATCTGATGTAAAGAAAGGCCATCATCTTGGATTCTTCAGTCACGTGATTAGTATTATCAACCGGAATTGAAAGTTCTCTCTTGTTGGCTGCATTTACTACGCACAAGTCGCCATTATCTCGGACAGTGTCCACACATTTTTCCTGGGTTTTCCCAGAGAAATGGATGGCCAGGGCGAAATCAAATGCATCGATATAGCTATATCTCATACTCTTAAAACATAATAATTGCATGCATGTAAACTTTATCTCGAAAGCGGCTCCAACGAATTTGATGAGACATTATATATATGGAGGACTTTTGGTACGTGAAATCCAGTGGGGTAGGTCTGATCTTCTGGAAAATTCGTTAAGGGACCGATTTTGAGCCTAGAAAAGATTTACGGAGGAAAAACATGGGACTCAATGGGAATGTTATGATATGATTAAATACATCAAAGTCAATGAGTAGTGGACTTAACAGTGCGAGAAAGATTACATTTTTTAAATCCTTCGATTTCGACTTTATGGACAATAGATTTAGATCAAACACGCTGCTATGGTGTTTTTATCGCCCTTTTTGAGATTATAGCCATGGTTACAGCCGTTGTTTTTTGTTTATTTACGAAGAAGGATAAGGCATGCCGTAGTCGGAGAAGTGAGCGATTGGTGGACTTACGGCCACGTGATTTTCAATGGAGTTCCAAAGATTATTACAATTCGATCGAAGATTCGGCCTTAAGATAGTATATTACTAATTCATTAAAATCTGTGTCCGTCAGTTATGCCTGTTGGTAACCTCAGAAATTAAAATTTAACAGGAATACTGGAAACCGACAGGAAAAATCGTAAAAACTCCGGAAATAGATTGGAAGGGCTTGTTTATACCTAATATTGTGAACATAATTTCATATTTCTAACTTTATTAACATTATTTCATGCATTGTTAACTTTTCATCTTGGGTCAAAAAATGTTTTTACCCAATATAAAAAGCATTGATTTGGTGACGGGGTTTTCATTTTTTTTATTTTTTTGTTTCTTACACTCAAGATACAGGGTTGAAGTTTACATTATCAAGTACTCGAAAGAATGAATAAGCAATCATATGCATTGTCAAAATAACAAACAACAATTTTAAGGAGTTATTTTTACCCCGAATTCATTAACTTTTTGCCCCGTTAGAAAAGAAATGAACTCGGTGAAGGTGTATATTTCTTTCCTTTTTGAATTACATGCACACAAAATCTAAGATTGAATCTAATGGTGGGATTAAAAGAGCAAAAGAGTTTCACTGCAACTGTTTCCCAACGGAAACAGCTTCGAAGCAAAACAATTCCGCGAAACACCTTGTAGCATACAACAGCTAGAGGCACACCAAACAACAAGCGATCGATCGGCGCTGTTAGAACATTGCTAGTAGTTCTGTACTTCACAGCTCTAATTCTGTCTGCAGCGATGGGCGGACATGTGTTAGTTTAATAAACCAACTACCACTTGCAAAAGATTCAAGTCCAACGGATTGTGGCTTATATCCGCAACGCAGCCACACGTGCGATATAACTGGAACGAAATAGAAGAAGAAACAGTCAGCTTCAGGTATCAGTTGAGGGCCTGAGAGTCAAAGTAATACAAGTGACATCAACGCGGAAAACGATATGAGTGCATATTTTCTAAGTTGGTACCGTCAGGTAGTTACAAGAAAAGGAATACAAGTGTTCAAAAGTATGGTGCTGTGATCTAACCGCCGAACACTTAAGGTGGCTGGAGCGATTTTTGTATGTGTACAGATTTGCGTGAAACTTTGCATACGTGTCCTTATTAGTAATATCTATCGATAAAAGTGAAAAAAACTACATGCTACCGATTTGGTTTCCTGCCAATTCAATGATATTTTAACATGTACTCTTATGGCACACGGCATATATTTTGAAACAATTCGATTACTTATGTACAGATTTTCTCCTAAATGCGAAATAATACGTTTCATACTATTATAATAGCTTCTAACAAATATCAAGGTATCATGCCGAGTAAGAAAAGCGTATTTAGATATGATTTTCTAGTAAATTTCGAATTTCGCGCCGCAAATCCAAGTCAAAACAATGCTTTAATTAAGGCGAAAATTTGAAATACAACTCTTGCATCATATACATTACTGCATGTATGGTGATTTCCAACGTATAAACAGGTGTACTTGAGTGAAATGTGGTCTAAGAATATTTTTTTCGACTTGCTTGAAAAGTTATTAGAATGTGCCTTCAACGACTCACGATTACCGCTCCAGCCACCTTAAGCTACTTTGCTTTTTGTCATTTTTTACTGGGGTAAAGTGATACAGGTGACACTGGACGATGTTTGTCACTTGTATTACTTTGGCTCTCAGGACCTCAGTCACAGCTGACAGCGGCACGATCACGTAACTAACCTTTTGTTTGCAACAGTTAGGTATTTGAAACAGTTTTCTGACCGAAACAGTGGCGGCTGCAACCCTTTCACTGCGACGACACTTTAAGCCACGATTAGTTTAAATTTTTACTGCCGGATGAGAAAAATAATTAAGTTTTTAATTCTTGCTCTTAATTTTCCTATCCCGCGTAAATAGTTTTACGTTTGCGTCAAATTTGGGCCAAATTTATGTTTGGATTAAGTTTAGCCCAAACAACGGGAATGAGACTCCCAACTTCAAATAGCGTCTAAATATTTATACTGTGCCGAATTTATTTAGGAAATGTATTGCGCAACTTGCCCCAAATATTAATAAATTTTCCAAAAACATTTATGTAAATATTCACGTAAGCTAACGCTAATTTGGGAAAAATGTGGAGTGAATATTATAAATTAATTAGCTTTCGAAAGTAGCGCAAAACTTCCTTAATTTCCCCGAATGGTGTTACAACTTTGTAGTTAGTTTATTTAAGTAAATTGGGCTAATTTTCATTTAAATCAATAACTATCCAAATTCCCAGAAAAAATCTTTTGTAAAATCGAGTAAAGTCCATATCTCCAAGTAACTTATATTTATTTCAAGAGTTACCTGCCTTAAATTTTCAAGAGAAGCAAGATATTATTTCAATGCATCCACTTGCCCGTGCTATCCAAAGGCAGCCATAAGAACAGGGGGGTCATTCTGTAACTGCAAACCGATCGGTACGGTAGGCTTTTCGTCGGATGGGACGTCACACCGACTCGGAGAGAGCAGCCGTGCGATTCTTAACGCACCCGATCGGTGCGCCGGCGAGCTCCAGTCGGTGGATCCCAGCGACACGCAAAAGCTGTCGGTACGGCGGAGAATCAGTCGGTTTGCTTGAGAAACACCGAAGAAAATGGATAATAAATTTGTATTTTTAGCCTGAAATGGGATAATTTTATACTTGTAATAATGAATAAACATATATTCATGATTGTAATAGCGACATAATTTGTTCTTAACAGAGCTAAAGCAAAATTCGAAGAAGTTAAGATCATAAAGGTGATGATCTATAATAGAAACTTCTAAGCAACTAGAATTCCGTAGTATTGCATTGTATTCTCTTGGCTGTTAAAAATGTTTAACCATTTGGCACTAACAAGTACGTAAATAGCACCATATTTAGGCTATTCAGCATACTCGATCACCGGAATATTTATCATAATAAATTTCAAAAATCGTCCGCGGTGAATGCCTATTACTGCGGTGTAGTTATTCTTAAATGGATGATTCCCGATGAAAGTTTTCAATTATAATCAAACAGTCACTTACTTAGCTAGATTACATATTCAAGTAGCTTCTGATTTCAGAAAATAGGCGATTTCGCACATTTGTGAGCATCGTGTTTTGATTGCGATATGTTAGCCCCCGATTTTGGGCCAGGGTAACGAAATTTCGTATTTTTACTGATGTTTGTTTGCTTTCAGCCTTTATTTTCGTAGTTGAGCAGATATATTTTAAGAATCTTTAGCATTGAACTGTCAATCATCACGATATCCTAACAAAATTCGGATTAACCATAAATAATGCCGAAACAATGTGTTGGACAACACCATGGTGTGGTGACAACACTACTTGCAAGTAGGTACTCGTACAAAATCCAAGAGTGCTAATAGCAAATTTACTTATTTCTCCACTCAACTTAAATTTCTTTCACCAAATGTATTTATTTGTCACTCATTAAATTCATTTTACATTCAAATTTCTCCACGAAATAATATAATAAATGTTTCATATTACACGAGCACGCAGTAATTTCACTGTCTTAAAACCACGAATATAGAATAATATACCTACAAGAATATTTCAATACCATACCTGCAATATAAAATACATACCCGGATATTCTATTTTCGAGATCACGTCACTTCAATTTATTCCAACGAATAATTCTAGCAATCTTTGGAAGATTAAATACTATATAGGTACATGTGATACCTTTTCTGCAACTAGAAATTCCAAATGCAAAACGAAGTTAAATGTTGGATCTCAATCAGATGAGTAAATATTTATATAATCAATATACTAATATAATACGATCAATCAATAAGACATAATCAATCAATACACAGGTTAAATTGAAAATTTGAAGGTTATTTCTGGATTCAAGCGATCACAACTGATTCATTCTCATTTCGCACACTTCATTTAGTAGTAGCTAGCTAGTAGTACTTCTCGCAGCACTCAACATCTTTTATGAATACTTCATATTCTCACGGACGCTACTAGATATGTTCTTTAAATATAAAGCACTAATTTTAATTATCTCCTTTCGACATCGTTGATTTCTGTTGCTGCTGTCAACCCCTAGAGCACTAGGTGGCTTCCTGTAGTCATATGTTTCTCCTATCGTCTTCCATTGGTGGAAATAGAGCATGTGACCCTCAGCTTTGGAAACACTCGGAAAATTGGGAGGAGGGGGGAACATTGAGTGGGAGGAGTTACCCAACCGACTGGAATGGCACCGACTTGCATACAGAATCGCTGAAATAGGCTCCGTCGGTAGCGGAGTCCAAGTCGGTACGGAATACCAACCGGTCGGTGTATTAGGAAGCGCGACCAATCGGTACGAAACCGACGAAATACAGAATGACCCCCCAGGGGGGAGCAATGTGATGGATGTTTCGTTTCTCAGGTTACAGTTTGATAACGCCATGCCCTCTCCATCTACCTCAATGATTCCGACAGTATAAATTTGATGATTTCCTTGGCAACCGCAGCATGGGATTTAACTGGGAACTTAGGCCATATGTCTTTATGGATTAGCTTATGTGATCAATAAGAGAATTGCAGTGAGATCTTATTGGCGTTATTCATCCCCTCATCCTCCTCATGGACGGTTAATGAATGTTATATGGTATCCTAAATGGTATATGCATTTCAAGGTAGCACCATAGGGATTCTATTCATCAGAGGGATCAGCTTTTAGTCGAATATCTGCATTATGAAGCTTTCTTGTTCTGGTAAAGTTAGTAAAATACAGTATAGATAGTTGCATAGTTTGTCTAAAACATAAAAAAGGGACGAAAAGCATAATCAACTCTAAAACGTACGCTCAAGAGAATAAACATTTTATTATGTGTATAACGTATGGCAATAATGTTCCTCTACCAAGGCATGTGCCCAAATGACACTTAGATGCTAACTCATTTTCTCGAAAACGAATGAGTAGATCGGGAAATGTATATTTGTGAAATAAGTGCCACCCACATTAACACATGTGTCTTAAAAAATAAAAAGGGTAATTTATGGACATGGATGGGGAAACTGAAATCGTTTGGTTCCGTACATTCCACGTCGTCGGTCATGGGCAGCGAGATCGAAAACCACCAAAAATCGCCAAATTTCCAACGGCATCACTCATGTGAAAACACAAGGTATCAGCCGGTTTGAAGAGAGAGGGGGCATTCCTTAAGTGGGTGGAGGATTCGAGGCGGCGGCAGGCAACTGGCGCGCTTGGACAGGGATGGTGGGCGAGGAAATTGGGGGCGGGAGTACGTAAGGGATGGGAGGGATTGAGGTGAGGGGCAAAGGGTGGTCCCTAGGGTGGGATAGGGGCGCTGGGGGGATAGGGGTTTTTGAAAGGGTCCGACCTGGAGAGTCCTGGTGGGTTGAAAGAGGGAGGATAAGTAACAGCCAATTTCCCGCGTTGACTCCGGAATCCTATTTCCCTCGCACCGAGTGTTTCGTCCCTCGAGGGCAGCGGGGGGGCGGGGCTCGGGAGGAATAGCGGGGGGGGGGGGCGGGGGGGGGGGGCTGCGAGATTAAAATCCCTCTCTCGCCCGGCTGAGTCGCCCAATGACGCGCGCTCAGCCGATTTCAAGATTCATCAACTCCCGGCGAATCCGTTGCTATTTTTATTTCTACGGCGTGCATAAACGCCTTGAAAGGATAAGAAAAGATTTTTAATACATATGTACGATAATGATCAACACTACTGCGCAAATTTTAAGTAATTTGTATGTAAATTGCTCAAACTTTGCCTTTATGTCATTAATTTAGTCATAAATAACTAAGAGTGGTTATTACACTGGCATGTAGATGTAAATACATTCCAACTTAAAAATTCAAAGGGTAAAACCTTCAGAGAATTCTCTGCTATGATTAAAACATGGCTATTTACTCAGCAAAACGTTGAAACAATGTTTTAAACATTTACTCTGAACTTTTGATTTCTTATGTATTACTGCATTATTATATCTTATGCTATGTTAAGTTAAATTTTTGCTATGTCTTTCTTTATAATGTTACTGTGTATGAATTTACTTGTGATAATTTACATATGTCGATAATGGCGATGCAATGTCAATTTCTCTTGTGATGGTGGCTCAATACAGGTTTTCAAAACCGTGGAGAGCAACTAAAGCTTCCAATATTTGTTTATAAAACTACATGATTCTTGTAAATTAATGCGGAAGTAAATAAAATATTCATTCATTCATTTCCTCCACCTCCCCAGCACACGCTCTCACTCCTTACCTGGGGTTTCCCCAAGCCTTAACGGTTTCTGTTTCCCACCCACCACATCAACCCAACCTGCCCTGATTGGTCCCTCTCCCCCCCCCTCACCCTCAATACATGGTTTTATTTTGCTAGACATCTTTGTCTTTTTTATGGGGCAAATCTTTCAATTAATTTTTCACCCACTTCCACCGAGTCGATTTTTTGACACTTTTCCCACATGTGTATCTTGGATGACAGTACGATATTTTCTCAATGTAAACCAATGAACACAAAATTTAAACATTGATTCAGCACAAAAAAATCGTTCCATTCTTTGTCATGAAAACTTTTCCTGTAAATATTTCAATAATTTATCCACAGAATAACAACAATAATTGAATTTAAAATTATTAAAAACTGAAAACCGTAAAATAATGTAAAATGAAAATAATTTTAAAAAACATGGTGTTATTAAAAAATGTACTAAAAAGTAGAAAATAATTTTTGGGCTGTCATCACTGGCCTACAACAGACAAAACGTTATTATTTGCGACTAAAAGTAGAATCATGGGGGCGCAACCAACATTTGTGTCGCAAAAGACCTCACCGGAAACGCCCCAAGTCCTAACCACAACTTGTGATTCTAAAGACATTTCAACGGATAACTGTAAAGGTTTTAGCAAGCTTCACTTGCTGGAAATTCCTGGTCCTGTACATTTTGGAATACTAATGACTCTTTACCAAGTTACCTGTATGTATAGTAATGGGAAAGACTTTTCTATCACAAATGTTAGTTGCGACCCCATGGTTTTATTTTTTGTGACAAATAATCACGTTATGCTGGTTGTAGGCCAGTTGTGACAGATAAAAAATTATTTTCTACATTTAGTACATTTTTTATAAAACTGTGTTTTGTAAAAAGTTTTTTATTTATTTTATTTTACATTTATACATTGAGCGTTTATTTTGAAAGGTTCACTTAAAGATAATGCCGTAACATCGAAACTAGTCGAAACAAATCAGTAACTATTGGAAAACTGCAGTTGTTTTCTTTCTGTAATTAAAACAGTATTTTTGAACTTTTACTATTAGCTACAGTCATTTCGATACTCAACAGTGGGTGGATATCAAAATAGCAGATTTCAGTGTCAAATACGGTAATTATTACAAAACACTCAGCTCACTTGCTTGGCAAAGATTGATCATTGGATCCGAGAATTGGATATAAAATATGTGTTAAAACATTTCTGTATACACTACTGAAAAACATATTCCATTTATTCATCGAATAGGACAACACCCTTTACACAGTATTATTTTAAGGACACTGAAAATTGTTTGATTTTCTGCACTGAAGTGAGCCTCGTGCAAAAGCGTATTTTACGTTATAAATGTTTTTACGGCATGAAACAATAAGGAGTAATACGTTTTCGACGTCGAAATAGTTGCAAAATTATTTTTTCGGGTGTGACCATACAAACTTACTAAACTTTGTACCATTAGTTGATCGATTTGAAACGTTACCAGAAATTATTTTTAATAATTTAATAAAAGATATGACGCTGCATTTTTTAAATAATTCTGTTTGATCCTGATCGTTACTTTCAATAATGTTATATACGATTATTGATGTGATGCTAAGAGGATAATCAACTTTGTATCACCAGACCCTGTGTACTTGCAATTAATGAGCAAATAAATAACTGAGTTTTTTTTAAATATCTTAGTGCAAGGCGCAACTTTTCATTCTTGCTTCAGGTACTAAAATAGTTCGGAACCGCTCTGTTCCCTGCCACATGCAATTCCCCTCCGTTGTATTTTTCAAAAAAACATGTTTCCCACTCCTTTCGTCTCATCCAATTTGCCTAATTTCCTCCCTCCTCTTCTCGTCTTATCACAAGTTATCCTTCTGACTCATCCTTTAAACCTCTCGCTGCCTCTAATTCAACTTCTTCCACTTTCTTGCCTTCGGCAAATTTCCTGCATATTCCGCCAATTTAGGCTATCCTATCTTCCACTCTCCATCACGTCTTCATTGATCTTTCCCTCCAGGATACGACCTTTAAAGAATTTCCTCCACACCCACGTCTCAAATTCTTTTCTCCATCGTCCTTGTTCTTTCGTAATGTACAAACGTTTTCAATTGCGCAAAATTTCACTTTTTATACTTCTTCAATGCTCTACGCAAAAAGTGACACAATTGTGTGAACACTCAGCGGATGGCTCCGTTTAAGTTGCTTCGAAGCCAATTCCGCAGCTCTTTCAATAAGTCTTAAGTGATCGTTTTCTTCAAATATTTCTTATCTTTCTTATGGGTTGGCCTTACTTGACATGGTTTGTGCATGTCGTTCGGTCCTGCGCGGCGTCCCTTAGCTGTTAATAATTCCCTTTCATCATCGCTATATTAGATGTGGCACATTGCTTTAACGTGCTCATACGATTGAGACTATTTGGAACTTAATGTCTGTCACAAGCTAACCCCTCCAAATACGAGCCAAGCCCAGCGATGCTTACTTTCAAGTGACGGAGCGGGAAACGGTGTTGCTATCCTGGCGAACTATTTCCTCTCCATCATTACATTTGTACTTCTTTTCCCTGCATCTTCACGTGCTCAAATTGTTAGCCCCATCCAACAATTTTTAGTGATAATATTGAACTACATATTATCTTAAGATAAAGTACCACATGAATGGAAAAAAGACCATGACACTTCAACATTTAAAAAAGGAAAGAGTATCCAGGACATAATTGACCAATATCGTAAACTGAGCTCTCACACAGGGTTCTCGAGCACATAATTGTTAGTAACATCACGATCTCCCTGGATAGTCGAAATCATTTCTGTGACAGTCAGCAAGGCTTCCGGAAAAGTAGATCTTGTAAAACCAGTTTGAACTCCTCCATCATGAATTCCTAGAATCAGGTGAATGGAAAAAGCTAGTCCACGCGTAATTCTTGTATAACATTCTAGATTCCATTGAACAACCGAAATGGTTCCTCACAAAAAAATAATAATCAAAATGCAATCATGTGGATTAAACAAATAAATATTGAATTTGACAATAATATTCTGAGTAATCGCAAACGAATAGTAGTAATCAACGGTTTTAGTAACGATATGGTTAGTGTGACATCCGGCGTCCCACAAGGAAGCGTGATCGGCCCCCTTTTATTAGCCATTCATATACACGTTATTACTTATTATTACATATATTAAATATAGAGTTAGAATATTAGACTGCTGATAATACGGTCATATACCGAGATATTTCCACAAATGCTTACTGAGAGATTCTCTCGTTGGATCTTACCAAGACTGACAGGTTGTGTTTTGAGTGAGGGCAAGAGGTTTATCTCAGTAAATGTACTTCATTGGACTTCTTACGAAAGAGATCAAACCAACAGAATAATTATAGTGAAAGGAGTAAATTAAAAGTGTCAGATGAAGTCAAATACATGGAAATCACCGAAACTTTAAACCTACCGTGGAAACACATAAGAAAGATTTTTGGCACAAGATTGAAGTTACTAATATTCATGAAGCGAATTGTAGAAAGGTGGCAATCTTGTATCTTAAATTCAGTGTAGGTAATTTAAAAATGCAAATAAAGAAACCCCACAGAATCACATGATTTTCTTATGGGGCTAAACTTTAAGAAAACCGGCGTAAATTCAACCCATTAGAATTTGTTTCGCTGTTTTTATTACTTTTCTTTCGGTTACGTTCTTTCAGACATCCAATAGTGAAAATTATAACCCTTTTTCTTGCGTCCATGTAATTTAAAAATAAAAAAGCAACCTCCTGATTGAAATCTTTCAAAGCTTTTCTTATGGGGCTAATAGTCAACAGTATAGGGTTTATATAACCCCTTTTGATTTTTTCATGGCTTATACTATTTTTCCGGTCGGTTTTAGGTTATGATCAGTATTCCTCTGCCTCTGAAACCATGATGATTCCATCTCCACCCTCATTAAAACCCCCAAAAATAGCCCTTCTCCCGGCCCATATAACCATCCCCTAATATCTCAGTCCTCTCCTACTTCTGCCTCGCAATGTCCAATCTGTGACGCTGTTCCCTGAGATGTAAATAACTTCAAACAAATAGAAAAGAGCTTAACAGCTTGATGCGGGAATCTTAAAAACCTTAAATCTTAAGTGAAAATTTCGAAATGAAATGTTCCCTTTTTATATATATTCTCCCATATTCGATTTCCCATGTTTCATCTCCATATTATGTTATGCTTCATGAGAAACTGGAAGTTGTTTGGCATAGCTTTGTATCGTACACCTTCTCTATATAAGAGCAATTATTATTTTATAAATCTGCAACATTCTGCCCTAACCACAGCTTTTGCCTGCATCGAGCACTCTTTATTCTTTGTACTTCTTTATTTTTAGAGGTCTTTCCCTTTGCCTTTTTTTGGGAATAAAATTCTACTGATAGGCCACGTATTCCTTCAGTACGCCGGTGAAATGTAATATGCTGAAAATGTGAATGTTGGGGAAAAGGAAAGAGAAGGCTTGCTTTCATTAGATTAAAATTTGCATGTATAAAAACAAGTAGGTCGTAATTTCCAAATTTTCTGTTATCATCCTGCCCAGCTTCACGTAATTTGAATTTCAAGGAGGATCTTAACCCTGACACCGCTCAGTAAAGAGCGTTTAATTAGATTCTTGACAGTTTGCTTCTTAACTGTTACATAAAGCTAACTAGGGGGCTCTTTAGAGTAAGTGATAGTAGCCATGGAATAATTATTGTCAGCCATATGTTAAGCTCTTTTAAAATGCAGAAATTTTTTATAATTCAAAGCATATAAAAACCTGATTTAGTGAGCGACATCGCCATATCACCGTTTACCATTTAGCCGGTGACTCCGGCCGACTGCCTGTCTAAAACATTGCTACGAATTTGCAATTCTCCTTAAAACGCCGTGAATATGCATAATTTAATTCTTTAATAGTCCTTACTGACTGAGGAGCCCAGATTAAATTATTGGTCTATTAAATAATATGTTAATTGTGTATTTACGTAGTATAAAATCAGTGTAAACTTAAAGGTCTAGAACTTTGTAATCGGGGTTGATATAGTATCTTTCTATGCTATAAATTTCAATTATGTAAAATAAGTTGTGGAATCAGAAAGTTAAAAACCTTATAACATTTCCAAATATACCCTTGTATGTACATTTGATTGTACTTGCATTGACTTGCACTCTTATTTGTCACTGAAGCATTGAATTTTATTTTTCGCACTCAGTCGTTTCTCGAAAAATAGGGTATGAATTCAATCTTTATTGAAGGGGAAAGGAAACAAATTGAGTTAACGAAGCTGTACTATTACAAGTTCTTTTCTCAGATGAAAGAACAAAATATTTCCATGAACAAAATTAATATATTTTCAAGAATAGAGTAGAATTATGCATGAGTTTGCAAGGAATGATTCGAACTTCAGTGTGTATCAATATATGCTAAATTCCTAGTGAATGTTAATCCCGTTGTGGCATACTCTCTAATCCTTTACTTATGTTTAGCATCTCATATATTTTGGAACCGCTGGGATATCGTTAAAAGAAACTGCAACCTCATGACCAATATATTGCGTAATAATTTCCCGCACGTGATACAAGTATAATTTTTGACCTTATTGAAGTTTTTTAAAGGTAACGTTTTAAATAAATTATTATGGTGATGTAGCTCAAGCAATTCTATTTTATGATAATGCGTTTACGTGGATTACGAAATACGTGGATTGTTCTGCTGATTATCTTGTTAGTTCTACTTAATTATTTCTATTAAATAAATGAATACGTTGGGAATCGTGGTTGTAAATTGTTTCTTTTTACTGTGCTTGTACCTGGCAAGGTTAGCCACATTGTTACATGAATATATAGTAATAATGTGTAAAATACTGCAGTCACTCATACTTGGGACATTGAATTTGTTAAAATATCTGTGGCAAAGGTACTGTTGAACTCCTTAAAGCCTCAAAGGAGTTATAAGTTACCTATACGGAAGAGCTACTATCATGTTTGTCCTCCAGAGCGGATGTAAAGGAAGTATTCGTATTTTGGAAGACGCACGAAAATAGCTACACCCGATATCCTTTCTTGTTAAAAGTTACGGCTGTTTTTTTCTCTGCTCCTTCCTGTGTCAGGGTTACTTTCTCCTCGCCCGTCTGGTATCGATAAACGTGACACGAGGAACGGCGGATGTCATCTCCACGAGACACAAATCCCAAACCGATATCTGTTTGCTCAGCGGGATCGGGCACACGAAAAATCCAGTATTTCGAAAGAAGCCACGACGTCATCTTATATATACATAGAAAGAGAGAGAGCAAACTTCTTTTGCATTCTGCCCAACAAAATGAGAGCGTGTTTGATGTTTGACATCATTAGGAAAGGAAAAAATTCACTTCGTCCATATGCGAGGCATGTGGGTGGGATGTAAGTATTTATACTTTCTCTGACAAACGCCACATTCTGTTATAAAGGTATGATTCTCACACGAGTTTTAGTAAAATAAGAGTCGTTAAGGTATAATTTTCAATACAAATCCACGTTACTCTCTCTATGATTTTACTCTTGAAAGCGAAATACCGGTTTTTTCACTGTTCCGGTACTTAACAGAGAACGTTCTTGTACGACATGATTTTCTGAACTCGTGTAAAATTATATTGTCAAACCACCCATATGCCACCTTTACAAGGATGCGGACACCTTTAAGAAAATATATCCAAACCTTCCTACATTTTAATTTTATCTTACTTGAGTTCTTCTGTTTGAATAGTGTATTCGATTCGTTGAATATTGCATGATGTATGTACCTTTTCAGCCGTAGTCAACTTGTAGAATTTGTTGCAAAATTTCCCCGTTTTATCTTGTTGGAAGATATTATTTGGTGTAAGAGTATTCTCCCATGTGTCTTTTCTTTAAATTGGGTCTATCATCGGGTACTCCATCCGGTTAAAGTTTTCGACGAATGCATGGCAATTATATATATTTATTAGATTTATATTTAAATTTCGGTGCGTAAATACTCCCGTGTACGAAATTTACTCGTGTTCGCACGTGTCTTACGATCTGAAGAGGAGTAGTTAGCTCAGTTTAATGCCTCTATCAACAAAATCAGAGTATTGCATGACAATGCTCTCTAGTGTTTACCAAACTTTCCGGTGCTCTGATGAGATGCATTTGTTAATGATCCCATCACTCTGTATGAATGAGGGTGAAATACATCAAATATCATTTTGAGTGGTCCATTAATTGATTCGCCTGCAAATAAACACTCCCCATTATGTAAAGTATGGACATTATTTTCACTGTGGCGATGGAAATACAAATATAATAGCCTAGCCTAGGCAGACAATAAAGTAAAATAACATGCATTAAAGACGTAAAGACAAAAGGATTTGCAAAAAAGATATGAAGAAATAATTGTTGAGCTCAACATTTTTTTTAGTGGAACTACTGCAGAAATGTTTGAAGCTGTATAATGTTGAACGAAGTTGTATTGAGGGTACATGTCCTATTCTTACCGATAATGTTTTTGGCACGATAGAGTAGTAATGAGTACTGTCAAGATAGATGACTATCTTATAACTAAGTCAAGTGAAGTTGCGATTCGCTGATCCATTTTTGTGCCTGAAATAATTTTACACATGAAAACGTTCCTGAGCATCACCAAGAAAGAATGATTTCCAATAATTCTTCAATTAATCTTTTTCTCATAGAAAATAAAACTCATATTTTCCCTTAAATTAAAAAAAAAACATTAACTCTGCGTCAAAAGGTGAAAGCTGTTTTTTAATCGTGTACAACTCATGCCTACACGACGGCTTTTATGACATATCCTCAATATAAATACTCAAACAATATTAATAAAGCAAGTGGTTTAATGTTGAGTGTTAGTGGTGGGGAATGTTGGTTTTCGTGATTTCTTCCATAAGCCTGTCCGTATAGTATTGTGTTCTTAAATTAAAATGAAATGAGTTAATTGAAGGACAGTTACGAAATATTTTGTTTAAAAATTAGATTTGCTATATTGTTAAGCATGAAAAGTAAATAAATAAAATTTTCATCATTTATTTATTTTACTATGTCATTATTTTTGTTTTTTCTTAAAGCGGGCGTGTATGAGAAATGCATGAGGGTAACTGATGGAAAAGAGGCATTCAAGGATAAGGCAGTATGGAGGAAATTATTACAGTAGAATCAGCTCTACATGTCCATCACCAAGAATATAACTTTTTTGACTGAGCCTACTCCGAAAGGAACGGGCGTCATAAGAATGCATGCATGCTTTAAAGCATGCTGTTTAAGTTATGCTGGGATGTTTCAGTTTTTTAAATTTTCATTTGAATTTTCAACGGAATTAGTTTATACCCCTGCGACTAACGTCACCACTGTGATGTCTGTCGCGTGCTCCTGAAATCCACGAGCGCGTGGCATTGTGGAATTGTTTTCACGTGATCATTAAAGTCCAGACACGTATCTATCCCGTCTTATTTCAGATAACGTTGTGTGATGGAGGGTACGGACAGTATTTTTTTTAGCTGAAATTGCTGTGAGACAGTTTCGAAAATCTAGTTTGCCCGGAGTAAACCGGTCATTACTTATGCGAGTGGAAAACACGGGGAGGGAAACGAGAAAAGGAGAATGGCGGAGCTTTCCTTGCCAGAGAGATGAATCTCATTTGAGTGTCCCGTGGACTGGAGTTTAGAAGAGAGATACGTTCAACGAAACGCACTCCTAATGGATGACTGTATTTCTTTACTCTGGCGACGCCATTCCCTCTCCTCTCACCTCCCGCATAACAACAGCAAGCAGTGGAATGAAACGTTGGAAATATTTTAAGGTGGGACATCTTTGTACGCATGCTGTTGAAATTCAAAACAATGAGGGGAAAAAATGCAGAGAGACAAATCCCGGAATATTTTCAGCTCTAACTTAGAATTCAGTTCCATGGTTTGCTGAAATTAACCAATAAAACACTGTCATCTGTCGTCGTGTCCAAACCTACAAATTTGAATGGATATCTTTTATCATATTATTAAATGAGCAAAAACTTAGCGGTTGAGAGTTTGTCACCAGTTTTATTATCAATAGCTCCATTTTTTGCATGCATGTATCTCGAATGGGCTCAAACCATTTTTGGTGAAACAACACATACTGAAAGTTTTGTATTTAAAGAGCTCTGTAGTCGGGGTCTAATATACGGGAAAATTCGTAATGATACTGAATTTAAGTTCAGACAATATTTACGTGCTGAATCATGAAAAGCAAACGATTTTAAAGGTAGAGTATTTTAATTTGTGCCCTAAAAATTTGATAGCATACACTTAAAACAACACTGAGTATATTGCACCAGGAGGTTAAAACTTCATATCTATATCGACCAATTTTTACTCATTGGTTGGTCTATTAATAAATTAGTTCAGATCCACCATTTTGGTGAATTTGCTGTTTTTTTTAGATAAGCGCCATAGTTTCAGCCGTTAATACTAGTTTATGCATGATTTCGGGCCTTTAAAGCGTTATTTTTTAAATGTCTTGATTAAATACTTTAATTGTTTCAAGTTATTAGTTTTTAAGTGGCGTTGCTGCAGTTTTAGTTGTCCGGGATTGCCGCCATTCCTTTGGGCAATAATTAATACCAATAAAACGTATTTGAACACAATGTGAGAATTCAGTTTTTTTAAATAATGTTATTTTTTAAATTATAGGTTCAAAGATAAAATTACAGATGTATTTATTTTACTTTTTACTAGAAAAACTATTTATGTTACTGCAAAAATCTATGTCGCCTTTTACCTGAATATATGGCATTAATGTTGGCAGATATCTTTCTTTATTTAAATCACTTATTCTGTATGTAAGATAATTTTTGATAACTTTAAATATGGAAAAATTAAACTTTTGAAATTTATTACTACCCGCTATTAAAGTGCTAAAAAATCTTTTTTTGTTTTTAAAAAGACCATTGTTGTTCTTAAAAGCCCGACGAAGCCGGCAGCATAGCTCGGCGAAACTGTTGCTTAATACTAAATAATTAATCGCAGAACCAAAAGTCTGAATTTCTGCTAAAAAATCTTTTTGACTAAAATGCCGTCCGGAAATTAGCACCGCCCCAGGTGGACCGCCGATCCCTAGGCTGCCAGGCTGTCAAAGTGAATACAATTGAGAACATGAAAACTTGCCTAGTTTTTATGCGGTTGATGGGCTAGTTTTAATTTTGCTGGGCTGAAACCTAGATAAAGAGCAGTAGAATTCGATGCTCAAAAATATGTAATTAAAATTTGACTTCACGTCACGTCTCTCCTTGTTAATGGGCTTCTGCAACTGATCTTGTCTTTTAAATTTTTTGCCCCTGTTTTGCTTACTTCTAACTTTAAGATACATTTATCTATCACCCGTATTTAATTACCTCTGGTTCTATTTACGTTGTGCTAATATTTTAGTTGCTTTTTTTACCCGGGTTTTACTTCAGATATCAAGAGTCTCATTGCAAAATATAACAGGTGGGTTCAATCCTTTCAGGCGTAAATTTGTGGAAGTCCACTTCGAATTATGACAAGGCCAACTGTTTTTAAATCCACTGAGTTTTTTATTGGTTCAACTAGATTAAACGCTACGGCGTCATCATCAGGTACTATAGTATAGTGGGATTCATTTATTGCAAGTCATTTGACGTGAGTGGAATTCCTTAGTCTCAATATTTGCATGTAGTTTTTTCTTCTAAGCGATAGAGTACATATTTTCATTTTTTGATGCTTCTGTTTACATAGATCTCATTGAACGTTTTTACTCCAAACGTGCAAGCCAAAGATCTTTTCGTGGGATAAATTTTATTAGTTTTTCTGACGTTACAAAGCTAGCAGAAATGTCATTATATGTTATGAAATTGGTTACTATGAATTACATTTCAGATATACTTGCTATGAATATGGATGACTTTTATGTTCCAATCCCAAATAATCTGAAGGAATTAATTAATATCCTGTGTACTGCAATTTAATCCTGCCTAATTCTGTATAACCTATAAAAATTAAAAGGATGTAACTTATGTTTTAAAATCCACGCTTGGATGTTGGGTCCTACGACTGTGCGTGCATTATAATGCACAATGGTCGTGGTATTTAAAACCTAGCTGTTTCTACTGAGTGTTCAAAATTAAATCCGTCCGGCAGCGCCCGCAGCGAGAATTTCAATTCGTACGATAAATGTTTAAGGAATCACGCGTGGAAGGGTTTTGAAGAGTAAAAATCATTGCTTGTTTATTTTTATACATTTTATTAACAAATGAATGGGAGAGAAAAATAGGGGATTTAAATATAATACGCGATAATGCCTTAAAGAGCATGTATGTCATGCTAAAGTATACTTGAAACAGAACTCTGAATTGTTTAAGTGGATTAAATGCTTGCAGTTGAAGGAGAAATTAGCTTCAATGGTTTTGATATCGTTAAATCTTTAAGCTTTCAATGGTTTTGATCTCGTTAAATGTGGAAAATCATAAAAATAAACTGTTGAAAGATTAACGTTCTTATTCGTTTCACAGTTAAATTTATTCTCCAGAGCCTGATATGCGATGCAATAAATGGTTCAACTTATCTGTTCCACACATTATTCTACTCTATTAGTACTCTATTAGTATTCTGATCTATTGTAACGCAAATTTATGTAAAATAAATTCAGTGTGCATCACGATGGAATTTTGTTTCCATTATTTGATACAATATTCTAAACTAGACTATTGTTGGAGATCATATCCTCTGTCAGATCGCAGGTTAAAAAAATAATAATAATTAATTGTATAAAGACGCTTTTTAGATACCTAATTTAAATGATATGCATGCGGATCTTGCTTTATAAATATTATTAGTAGCAGGGATAGTGAAGCAAGGACTTTCGTTGATGACATATTGCTGTAATTTGTTGACAATCACTTTATTACTATAGATGTTTCCTTCATTGCACTTGAGCTTAATTTCATAGGTTCTCCAAGTATAATGTCAAACTGTCTGTTATGTTGTCGCTTTTCTGCGGCAGTCAAAGACATGATCGTCACCAAATTTTGCTGACCCAAAATTTTACGTTCTCATTTATTTTTTATTCACTTTCTGTTTTCACCGAAAACAGCTCTAATAGCCTTTCAAACAGGTTAGTTAACAAATAATAACAGACAACCACACACAAGCATGCCCTGATTGGTGAAACAGGGTGCTCGTTCCCTAAGAGAGCTCGAACCCACGACTCGGGGGTTAGCAGGCGATAACTTTACCCCATCACACCGAGGCCGACCATGAAATGCGTTCCAAATTTGTCTCTACAGCCCTTAAGAAAAAGAATGCTGAATAAGGATATTGATTTAAATGTTTGAAAGTAAAGAAACACTTCATTAAAAGCATATGAATGAAATATTTATGTGACATCGAAATTTGGATGATTACAGTGTAGTCGAGAAAGGTAAAGGAAATGTGGTGATATCAAAGGAGTCTAAGATAGCTAGATTGTATAGGTGTGGAAGGTGGGCCTTCTGGAGCCTTCCTGGCACTCAGACCTTCTGGTTCATTGTGCCATCCCATATTTAACCTGCCTGCCACTTGCAGACAGGGGACAAGAGCACCGCGGTAGGAGGGGTCACCGGTACAGGTATAGAAGGAACTACCTCCCTCCAACCTTCCCGGTCTGAGTATATCTCCATCCGGCCTTCCGGTATAGGCTTCGAGGGAGTGTCACCCCTCCATCCACCCCGGTAGAAGTATGGAGGAGGGCCACCCATCCAATCCGCGCCCGGACCCAACGCTGCTTAACTTCAGTGATCTGATCGGAACCGGTGTGTTAACGTGGCTAGGCACTTACCTTGATGAAGTCTAAACTCTTCTTTCTAAAACTTTCTCTTTGCTGAGACAGATATCCTAATAAGAGCTGGGGATGAAGAGATTTTTTAATCAAAACTTCGCAGAGTTGAAAACCAAGTACTGATTATTACATGTAAAGGACAAATTTATTACACGTAAACGGCATTAAAGCTTCTTAGCTACAAATATGGAGGCAACAAATAATGGGAAGAATTACCGTGGAATTCCAATGATAAAATTCATGAAGTTCATTAGTAAGGGTATTCTGAGGGAATGGAGCAATTAGATGAGAGAAATAGGGGAGCAGAACAATAAACCTATCTTCGGGTTAATTACCCTTGCTGGTGAGTTTCTAGTTGTGATGGGCATTAATGGGAAGTAATTGCATTTAGGGAACAGTTCATCTACGTGAAATATTCAGATGAACTATTCACTGTCGTGTTGGTTGCCTATTTGAAAGTGTAAAGACTTCCGTATCTAGTACGTTGTTTTCTCAAAGTCTTTGCTGATATTTTTAGTTGTTTCATTTTAACACGAAGAAAATCATAGCTGATATTCTTTAGCAGTCTTTCTTTATTTCTAAGTGTGAAAATCATATTTAAATGTATAGTAAGTTTTTTAAAATTTCTTCTATCATCACCATCCAAAAGCATTCAATTTCCTTTCGAAGTGAGAACCTTCTACTGGCACAAAAAGTATGCTACTCGGAGTTTGAGAAATTATTCAGAGACGCGTGGGTCAATTTTTACGAAACGGACATTGAAATGAAGCTTCTTTCAATGCATGCAAACGTTTTTCAACTATATTAAACGTTTTTTATAGAGCCAAGATTCCATTTTTTGACCCCCCACGAAGCCATTCCCATATTTTGGGGATTAATACGCAAATACTTTGATTTCTGTGGCAGTCAAACCTTTGTTTAATGTTCGAAGATTTGTATGTTTTATTCTCAAATTTCAGAGTTCTAACTTTATTTGTTTAAATGTTGCCTTCATTTTTGAGGAACAACTATACCACCGTTCTCACAACTTGGAGGGAAATCCACGTAACATTATTGGCTTTGTCGTGAGTTCAGGACTGCGACTCAAGTATTTCCAAATACATGGAAGTGAAGGAGTATTCCATACCGACAACGCGAGGAAACAGGAGCGGAAAGTAAGTTTCGAAGGTCCGCATCTCTGACCCAACGAATCCTGAAATATTTTAAAAAAATTGCCATAAATAAACATTGCTTATAATTAATAAACTTGAATTGAAAAAAATTAATTTCCATGTCAGTTTTATAAAAAAACAATTCAGGGGTTCTGTTGTTAATAAGCCTCAAACTCAGGGTCACATCCCTTCTGTGTCGACGGTAAAATGCCAACTAGACCAATCTACATCACCATGGTTTGAAATTTTAAAACAGGATTCAAGTAGCTTATTAAGTTTGTCAAGGACCAGTGGGCTATTTATTCATGAACATATTTCCTGTATCCATTTGCTTAATCACTTCTGCCAGGTGATTAGTGTCCCCTCTAAATAAATAGTTCCATCTTACTGTCTTACTTCTTCTGCATCTAGTAATTACTAACGATATTAAGTAAATCAATATTTGGAAGATTTCCAACATAACAGAAATTGTACAGAACACACTATAAGTAGTACCGCAGTGCAATTTACCGAGTAAACCAAGCGTAGTTCCCTCCGTCAGCTAGCTATTCTTTGGAACTATCCTCCGAGCGAACCAAAAGTAGTACCGCGGAACTAAGTTCCCAGCGAATTAAACGTAGTTCCGCCCGTTGGCAAGCTATTCCTTGTAACTATCCGCCTAGCGAACCAAAAGTAGTACGGCGGAACTATGCACCGAGCGAACCAAATGTAGAACCACTCGTCGGCAGAACGATTACCCGGGACTAGTCATTGAGTGAACTAAAAGTGTCGGAAAAAAGTCCACCTGTCGGCGAAACTAAATTGCCCCATCATCCGCGTAGTAATCATCGAACGAAAGCGGTCGGCGAAGTAAGTGAACTAATTGTCTGGAGCACCGGCACTGTCGGTAATCGAAAACGTAAAAGCATTTCAAGTTTATGGGGCAGGCTGCGGACATTATTTTTTTAGTTCAAACTGAACGATTCACCGCTTAGGGCAGTGAATAGTTCACTTAATTTACTCAAGAGTTCTTTATGAATCGTTCGTTATGAAACTACCAATCTCTGGTATCTAGGCAACTCACAAAGCGTTAAAGTATAGAGGGTATGGACTTTAAAAGGATACATTCAGAGATACGCAGCGAGAAATATCCACTGTTCAAAAACAAGGAAATATGTGCCCAGCGGCTGTTTGGGGGTCTGTTTACTTTTATTCATTCAATAATACATATTTTATGCTGAAATGCGTAGTCAATGTCAATAATGTTTTTTCGTGGAAAAGTGGAATTTAATACCTAACAAACATCCAACCAATAAGAGTTGATTAATTCTGCTTTCGATCTTGACGATTTGTTTTTCCCCGTTGGGCATCGAGGCTTGGACAAGAGCATACCAATGAGTCCTTTCCAGCTATTTATTTGGCTTCGGGCCATACTGCTCCTCTACTTTCCATACCCTTTCTTTCATTGTCTTCCCACTTCATTCTGGTCAAATGTTTCCTCTTCTTTCCTAGGGTCTGCCTTCCCATGATCTGCCATGGAATTGATGGTCCTCCATGCCGCATATGCGGTCGAACCACTGTATTGCACTTTCAATTTCCTCATCTTATAGTGATTGTTTGAGGTAACTAAGCATGGTATTTCTTATTCTACCTCCTCTGTGTAGAAATATGGGAAAGTTGAGCTCTACGGACTCTAATGTTGGAAACCAAGTATAAAACACTCCAATGGCCGTAAAAAGTTCTGAAGAGTACCACTCGTTAGAGCATTCAAATGCCAAAAATTAAATTTTTTCTTCAGTAAACTTTGGTTAATCATAGGATACAAACACTCAACTCAACAATATGATCCTTTACTGGGCTGTTTGGGGGCTCCGTATAGGATGCAGACGTTAGGATGACGTATTCACTTCGTGGTTAGTCATTAGCGAGCAATTAGTTTTTCCGTAAACTATCACAATTAGGATAATGGAGAATAATGTTAGCGTCCTGCATGTACCTATTATGACGTGTAATGGTAAAATATTTTTACAGCCATTCAATAATTTATCCTTGGTTTCCTTGAGGCTTCTTGTTTTAATTTCCTGTCACCTAATCAACCTCCTCCTCATAGCTTGAAACCTGTTCTTGAGTATTTCAATCAAAGTACAAAGCTCACAACGTTAGATAATATTTGGAACATGTACAGACTTATGTAATGCCATCTTCTTCCACTTTATTGTTTTTATTTTTCTTAAAAATGTATGATTTTCGGTTCCGGTAATTAAATATTTGCTTACCAACAGAAATGTTCAAAATTTGCTAAAAACTAAATACGTACTACTAGTCATCCTGTGATCTTGACCATTTGAATTTAATTTTTCACAATAATAAAAGTTTAAAAAACTGTCACTCAGATAGTTATATTTTTTTAAAGTCCTAAAAGTGCTGAAAAATCGCGGTTGTCTGAAAAATAAACCTTGACCATTTGCAACTAAGCTAAAAACCTCAGCGTTTTAATTCCAAAACATAACTCTTTAGCATTCAGACTCATTCGTTTAGTTACTTATCAACTAATATTTGAGTTCAATCAATCAATGATGTTTTTTCTCTTATGAAATAACAGAAAATTAAATAAATTTAAAAAAACCTGAAATTGTAATTTGCACTAAGTATGGTTGAAATATTTTTCAGCTCTCAAATTTTCGTTCACATCAAAAATGGTTTTATTGCCTTCATGTTTATATGGTAGATCAGGTAATATATATAATGTTATTCATTTATTGCATTGTTCTATATAATTTATGCTTACTTTTTCTTAGGTAAATGTACTTTTTTGGGTTTTTAATGTAAGGACACATTTTTTCTTTTTGTAAACTTACTAAACCCTTTATTTACCTTTTTATACGAGCTACGGAACATTTCCTGCCTTTTTCAAATTCTTTACAATTTATTTCTCATCTGGTGTACCTAATTTCACTCTTATTGCTGTATATCTATATGTATTTATTTAAAAGAGGGGAAACAAATTTCTTTTGCAAAATATTATTGTTTGCCCCTCGTTTTGTTAAGTTTTATCGACATTTTGTATTTTTTTTAAATTTACTTGTTAATGAATAAATTTCTACAGTACTTTTACTCCAAAGGAAATCCTCTCGTTCTTCTGTTTCGATGGACAATATCCATGGAATCACAATTACGCTGTTAGAACGTCTTTGTAGCGTATGCGAGGTGAGACCGTTTTTACGATGAATCTCAAGACTATATGACGAAATAATGTGAGGAATCCAATCTTTGACTTGTAGAAAAGTTTGGTTCACCCAATTATTCTTTTAACTTTGACTTTTTCTTTTGTAAATGATTTGAAATTAAAGAATTTGTTTTGGTTAATATCATGTTTGAATTCCTTTAATTTCGGAATGACGTCAATCAGCATTTAAACTATTCTATAAATATGCTTTGACTATTTATCGCTCAAAGAGTGTAATTGCCACCAGCTATCAGCAAAGACTCCAGAGCAATGACATAGTGCGTAATATAAATATATGTATAAAAAATAAATTATATCAATAGACAAATCTCTGAGCAAATTACGTGTGCTAATTGATGCGTGATTTATTTTGCTTTTCTTTTGGAGTTCCATACATTTATATTTACAGAGAAGGAATGTTTACTTTTTTCTAGTCTGATTTTGAATGGACAAGTAATAAAACGGAGAAACTATTCTCAAGGGAGTTTTTACACTAATTGGGAGGTATCTTTGGTGAAGTATCTCGGAATGCGGTTTCACTGGCGTGAGTTTAAGGATTATTTTGGGGCGGCAATTATCCCCAAACGGACTGTCCTTTCCTTTTGTAAAATTTCGTGTTCTGTAATTAACATTCTGGCGATTTAATGAAAGCGATCCTCTTACATTCAGGGAAATTTAGCGTCTTAACGAATGTGTTTCATGTGATCCCTGGTGAATATATTTTCCCACAGAGAAAACGAGAAGGAAGTGGTAGTTTCCATTTGGTGGCACTGGGGTGCAATCGTTTGCCCACCACATTATTTAGGAACATGCATCTGAACACAAAGAGCGAACGCGGCTTTCTTGTTGACTCTTGGCTGTGCCAAACTTGGAGGATGTAAAAAAGCATAAAACCCATTCGCTCTCTTCATAACCTGGGGTCAAATTCAAAAACTTATCAAATACTCTTCTCTTTATCTTACACCAATCAGCGTTGTTTTAAAACCATATTTATTTAGCGTGGCGGGTATATCTCGATGCTGATTGGACGTCATAAAATATAAGGGTATATAATATGCTACAGAGTATTTAACGTATAATGCCTAAAAGAAAGTACTCATAATTTTTTTATTTGTCGTAAAATGAAATTTGAAGGATTTTCCATTTATATGGTGTCTTATTTCTTAAAAACGATATTCTGTTTCGAAATATTTTAATACTGATGGATGTTCCCAACCCAACTCCAGCAACAATGTTTTGCATTGGTCTTGCTACAGAGTATATAACGTATAATACCTAAAAGAAAGTACTCAGAAATGTTTTATGTGTCGTAAAATTAAATTTGAAGGATAAGATTTTTAGTTCCTTTAAAGGAATGATCCCAGTGAGAAATGAACTATTTACGGTGAATTTTTAAACCACAGGAAGATTGAAGAAAATGTTGTGCTGTAGATAATTAATTTCTCATCCAGTTATTCTGAAAACCTGAGGGAAAATATATTAATTTCTTTTCCACCTCAGCCAACCTCTGGTTCAAGAACTGTCCTTAATTCTAAGGCTAACTATATTTTGGGCAGGAATATCTCATCATGTAGCATTGCAGTGATCATGAAATCATTCCAAGAGCTCTGAAAACGATCGCAAAAATCGTATTTGCTCAATATTTGAGCCCTGATTTGAAAATAGTTTCTTTGCATCCTTCTGTCTACGCTGGTATTAATGCCGTGGTGTGATTTATTTTACTATTTCTCAAAACGTCCTGTTCGATGCAGTGATATATTCAACAACATTTTATGTCCTATTGATGTTTGTTATCACCCTTATCTATTCTCAAAATTTCGTATCCTAGGAGTATTGGTGACATATGATTCTTTCAAGTATGGTTGGCCGTAATATGGGAGCATCAAGATAATTCTAGTAAAAAGCTTGACATTTAAAGATAAAATTCTAAATTTTTCAATATTTTCCAAGAACTAATTTTTTCATACAATTTGAATATGCTTAAGAACATGAGTCTTTTGAATAGATATAATAAACATTTACCATGGCTAAGCTGTTAATATAGATGCAATATATTTATATTGTCATCTATAAAAGAAAATGTGTGCATAAAGTATTAAATCGAAGTAGTAAATAATTGCTGAAGTAGGAGAGGAGAAATAGTTTAATGTGTGTATAGCAAATTGATTTGTCTATTATTTAGCCCAATTTTTTCATCTCGCTGCTAATCATTATATAACGCATGTCGACTCTTATTTACTATTTTTGTTCATTTTTTTCATTGATACTTTCTCCAACTAACATAACCTGAGGGTTTTTCCCTGATCCTGATCAGATCATTTTTATTTTCCTCGATACTCTTTCATTTTATTATTGAGGCTATTATATAATATCCTCGTATCTATCTATATATATTAATTTTATAGCGTGTCAGTCAGTAAGTCATTCTGTATCCATTTTGTTTATTTGTGTGTCTATTTTATCTGCATTAAATGTAGATTCTCTGTCTGAATGATATGGTAGTATATTTTGATTTTTAGCAGTTGGTGGTGCAAGGAAAAATGCAAAAAACCTTGGTAAAACTGCAGTACGCAGTAAATTACAATCAATTACAAACCGTATGGGCATATAAACGTTGTTAATTTATATTTTTCGGGTAAATCTTGATTGCACTACGATATCTGTCTTACTTTATTTTCATTTTTTTTATTTCCCTTCATCCCTTCATTTCCCTTCATGTACATGTATACGCAGGGGTCTCCAAACGTATCGTAAGGGGGGCCACAATGGGCACATGATCACTTTTCAGCGGGCCGTAGTGAAAGAATCAAATAGGAAACTTTAGATATGAGTCTTATCAAAATGAGAAAATTTTATTAACTAGTTACAGAGTATGTGAAATTAAATTATTGTATATGGATGATGACGAACTCTACCAGCAAATCCACTCATTTTCATCACAAACCAATAATATGAATGATGCTACCGTATTTGTGCTTTTAAAATCTTATTTAACTGAGATTTAAATTTTGAAAACTAATTACTTACAAGTACTGACCATTTTAGGAAATATTATGCGGCGCCTGTCCGCATAATTCTTCTGCGGGCCGGATAAAATAATCTTGCGGGTGCAGATGTGGCCCGTGGACCTTAATTTGGAGAGCCCTGCTTTAGAAAAAGATAGTCAAGAACTGATGAAATTTATCTGTCCGGTTGGAAGGTTTTGTTTTAGGAGGCTTTCATGGGTTAGCCATCCTCCGGCGAAGTTTAAATAAAACGAATGTCTGAGATGCTGGTGGGCCTCGATTGGAGCCGTTTATTGGATAGATGATATCGTCGTTTTTGGAAAAGACTGAGAAGAGCACGGCAGGTGGCTGTAGCAGGCATCCAAATGGCTCCAGGAAGCAGGGATAACGCTAAACAAAAACAGTGTCAGTTCAGGGTGCCTGACCGCAGTGACCTACGAGAAACCCTTATATAACAGCGAGCTAGAGCGGGAAACTGAGACAAACCCTGATACTACTGAAGACACCACGAGAAAAGATTATGGGCTACCAAGATCAAGGGACAATGGACAGATTTTCACTCGTTCAAGCAGGATAATTTAAAAAAAACTAGCTATAAACCTATCTTTGTTAATTTGTTTAGTGTCAAGTTATTACAATTAAAAAAGGGGATTAAAGTTGATTGATTGCTATTCTCAATAAGGTTTCCCAAAGTGTCTACTTGAATTATGTTCGATTGCCATCAGCAACATTTTTGTTAACCACAGAATTTCTACGCTAATTTTGACCTTAAGATTTGTCTCAATAAGTGTTAACATACGACACCATATGATGGTTATATGTATTTAAATTATTTTCCTTTGTGAAAGAAGAGGGTGTTGTGTTAGAATTTAAATTTAATGGTCACATAGTATAATAGTGATGCTGCCTTGTACGTTGACATGTCTGTTACCCGCCAGCGGTAATGTGCTGTACTATTGGTACCAAGGAGAATGATAAACTGTTGAAGTTTTGAAACATGAATCTTTGATAGGGAAATCTATTTTATTGAGATTATTTATATTTTTATTTCGGGTTTTCCCCAGTCCTGGCATTTTCCAATGCGGTATGCATTCCACTCAAGAATTAATAAATATAAATGGTTGATTAACATAACTCCCAAAGCCGAAAACACTAAAAAAATAGCAATATTCATAAAGGACAATCACTACTAAACGATGATGTTTCTCGGGCTTCCCACCAGGTCAGGAACTCTTTGGCCGACGTTTCAATGCCATCGTCCTCAGGACATCTTAGTGGGAAAGAATCTGTTTTCTTACCTATCTAAACGGATTCCCACCAAAAGGTCATGTCGGATGTGATGGCGACCCCCTCTTCTTTCTTTTCCACTTAATTTTTTGGAAACCCGCTCGAGAACCTTCCCTAGAATGCCCGAGAAATCTTCATCAGCAACATACATCAGGAAATAACCAAATCATATTTCATTACTAAACGATGTGCATAAGGTTCTAAAATTTAGGGATATCGAAAATAACCCCGACAAAAATATTTGCAAGATTTTACTAGATGCTCATTTAATATGCAACTCTTTATGTAATGTTTATAGAAAGAACCATTATTAAGATATCAATTAGTGTGATTAAAATATTAACCAATATTGATAGAGATAACATGCCTGAAGTTGCGTTACGCCCATGAGACGTGTCTTTGAGACTTGGTTTTACGAAGAGTGTAGGTATATTGTCTTATCGCAAAATAATAATAATTATATTTATTGAAACAATGATAGCTTAATTGGCAGGAAGCGATCCTACCTGAATGTAATTAATGCCTGATTATTCAATAAAATCACGTCAATATAACTTCTAAAAGAAGGGCGTTAACAATAAGTAACTTCCATGACAACCACGATCCGAAAAAGTGAACGCGGGAAATTTGTAAGTGAAAATCACCCAGGAATATACTTTTACAGAGACTTTTATGATGTCACAAAAACGATTTGGAAAGGCAATGAAATCATTTCTTCTTTGTCAACATAAAATTTAAATGGCCACTAAAATGAAAGTTGTGCACATTTACATTTTATAGGATAAAATTTTCTTTGGTGATACAGAAATATTAAATGCTTACGGTAATATCAGATTCGACTCTTTTGAAATTAAATTGATAGGAAAATGGCACTAAAGAAGTTAAGTTCATTATTTCTTATTCCATAAATATTTATATGTCTTTCACATATAGCATTATAAAACCCTAATAAACACCCCCGATTGTTGGAGGCGGCGTGGTCGCGGTCGTAAGGGCACAAGGCGAGAGACGGCCGTGGGGATGGCTAGGTGGAGACGACCTCGTTGGGTGACCCCAGCCTAGGATAATAACATAGCTAAAGTATAGATAGCATATAGTAGCATAGATAATAAGCATAGCTAAAGGAGTGTAAACTTTTTCTGCGAACCATGTGTGAGAGGTTGATATTAACTTTAGTTAGTTAGTTACCTTTAGTTAGCACGGTTAACACTTCTGTTTTTCAACTGAATAGAGAAAACGTATGCTAATTTAAGTCAATAATAATAGTAAGCTATGATAGATAATGCACTCTTTCCTAAAAGACATGATCAAGATGTTTACTTTTTTAATTGTTTCACTCTAATAAAAAATAAAATTGAAATATTTTCACAATTTGATTTGACTAACTAATGTTGAAAACCCTTATACTAATCCCGATAATTTTGAATTAATTCATTTTGTTAATTTTTAACTTCATTTAATTGGTTATTTACCACTTAATTAATTTATGCTGTCTAAGAAGTTAGAAGAAGTCTGCTGTCAAAGAAGTTAGCAGAAAAGATGATCATACCTTTGAGCCCTGAAGAAGAAGATGCTTTAATTAAAAGGCGAAACGTCGGCAAAAAAGGAAGTTGAGATTAAAAAAAAAAGACACGACCAACTCTATAATTTAACGCATACGTTAATTTTTAAAATTACATAAGAAGACAATAGGGTAATGTTGAAACTCATAACCTTTTATTTGTTTATTTTTATATCGTTTCACGAAATGGAGAAGAAATTATGACCATTTATCTTGGTAATTAATTTCCAGGTCTCTGTCGCTTTTTGCTTCGCGTTAACTAGCTGAGCAAGATAGTCTCGCAACTACGTGCGTTAAAGAAGGATGGAAGGATATTTTGGGAAAGGAAGTGCGATAGAGAGAGAGGATGGTGTTCTTTCAAGAAGGCTTTCATTAGCTACCATGTCCTGCTGATGACCGCGGAAAGAAAAGCTCCCTCTTACAGATGAGCTTCTACTTCTCTTCCACCTACGTTTTTTTCTACTTTCTCCCATTTCACACATCCCTTCCAATTCCCACCATCAGTTCCTCCCACACGCCTTTCACCTTCATCACTCGTTTTCCACGTTGTGTCGTTTATCTTCTAGGCTCTTCTTCCCGGCATTTATCTCAATTAATACGATCAGATTGTAGCTCTCATATCCGTCTCAAATATTCCTCATTCATTTGGGATTGAAATAGTAAGGGAAGGATCTTTTTTATGTATGAGAATCCATGAACATTTTCCATGAAAACAAATGTAGGGAAAGACATACATAGGGGTGTAGCGTTTAATACTTTGGCGTTACGGTTATGGACTTATGTATTTTACCGTGTTCGTATTTTTTAAAAGGAGTTCCTTTGTTGATTTTTCAATTTTGTGTTTGGCTGGTTGGTTGTACGGTGTTTTGTGACGAAAGAGAGAAGTGAGATAGTTGAGAGAGTGAAAAAAGAGATCGGGGGGGTTATTTTGTAATCTCACCTTTTTAGTGACTCTTAGTGGAAAGGCGGGAGATCCGTTTCCATCTCTTAATGATCGGCTCACGAACGGTTCGTGAATTGTCGAAGCTTCAATTACCTTATATCAAATAAAAGATGCCGAGACTGGCGAATACCCAGATTACTCAACATCTTACGGAAGATATCTTACACTGTACATACCACGAAAATCTAAATACAGTCAAAACTACAAGCGACATGTAATCGATCACTCAATATTTAAAAAAGAAAATTTAGTGCATCTAATTAGTGTTCGATTCACAAGCACGGAAAATATCTACCAAAAACATAGATTTTAAGGCAATATTAGTTAAAATTATGAAATTATGGTATAAATAACTGAATTTCATTCTCCATACACTGGCGGATAGGCACACGAAAACAAAGGTATCAGCAACATTGTTTGGGAAATACTAATACGAAATATATACACAGATAATTCAAGCTAATAATAACATAAGTATTTCAAACGAAGCATACCTTCAAGTGCCCAATATATTGGAGTTGAAAATGCTGAAGTTCTTCACGTTTAGCAAATTACAACAATACGATTTAAAATCGTTTGTATCTTTCGCGCCCTTGTTTATTTTCCAACTCAAGCTTCACGTGGAAACAATGGTGGCTCCGTGTCACGTTCTTTATGACAGTTGAGATGGAACTAATGGTAGGTGGAGTGAATGAAACGGATCAAGAGTCGAAAGATACGGATCAGAGCGGATGAATCGTCTAAAAGACCAACACATGACCGGTAGTTCACCGATTGAGATCCGAAGATGGTCACGCCGCCTGGGTGGCGGAGTTGAACTACGTAAAAGTGACATTTTATGACGTATTCTCACTAAAGTGAGATTACAAAATAACCCCCCAGAGGAAGGTCTAAACTGTGCCAACTGCAATGGCGGAATTGGCTTCAAAAATCAAGAGGTATATTGCCTCCATTTATTTTCATTACTCAGGTATAGTTTCAACCCCTTTTTCCTTCCTCCCCTACCCTCAGAAGACTGCAACGCTGAGCGCAACGAGATTCTTTCGGAATTTTTTACGCAGTGATTAATGAATTGCGCATTAATCTGATTTCATCAATCGGTAGCAGACACATAGTCTTTTGATTCATTAAAAAACTAGCAAAATCGAGGGGGATAAGTATTTTTGCAAATCAGGTTCAAAAGTTAAAACATTTTGAAAGTTTTCAAAAAATATTAATAAATGTTAATATGACCCTATGATATCATTTGTAAACTTTCAGCAATTTTAACAAGATTTTTTGGAGATTTTTAGCTCCATTAAATCAAGAGATATAGCCCTAAAACTACGGGCATAATTGAAAATTTTAAAAATAAACAAAGAGCTGTAACTCGCGATATACTCGATATTTGGGAAAATGATTTTGCATGCATGCTAATACACGAACAGGAAATATATGTACCAATTTTTGTGTAAATCGAAGATGGCTGGGGCATGGTATCGTTTTTTGCCATGAAATGACCCTACTGTAATTATCACCGATATGTGTATATATACATATATGCCATTTACTTTCACACAAGCAATACACGTAAAGCTGGATCTTCATTTGGCTGAAGATCTTTTTTAATTTGCAAAATTTAATTAGAAATAGTGTTTTTCTGTTATTGGGAAAGGTACCAATAGAAAGAAAATAAAATAAAGATTCTTATTTCTTCAATCGAATTTTGTATTCCGGTCGAAATACCAAAATATTTGCTAAAACGTAACGATTTTTCTCAATATTTTAGATGAACGGTTTATTACAAATAATTTAAATGATAATATTCTTCCCGTTGATATTCAACTGGCACCTTCACTAGTAAATTTTAAATAGCATTGCAGTTAGCTCCAATGACTGGAAAAATGTGTTGATGAAAAATATATTCGTCGAATAATTTTCATATTCTGCACCTTAATCTTGGCTCTTCTCAGGTAACGCATATCATCAATGAAAGCAGGGTTTAAAACCAATTAAACAAAAATCTGGAATTAATTATTTGTTTTGACTCACACGTTGGAACCTCCTTAATCTTAATTGCGTCTAAGGACAGGGATTATTTTTTTATTAACCGAAAATCTAGCAATAAAGTCGCTGATTTTGGTGAATATCTAACAGCAATAGAGTGTAAAATTACGCTTTTGTCCATTGTTATATAATTTTTCCTTTGCTTAATTCCCTTTTTACTAATATTATGATGCTTATTTAAGTATAGTCAATTTTAATTCCTGCTTGTAGCGATAGATACAAGTGAATTCTAATTTTTCTTTTTCATTTCCAAGTTTTTTAGTTGGACAATTAAAGATATATTCTTTGCAAAGATATGATTTTTATCGTTCTCATTCTCGATTAAGAAATATAAGAACTAATTCTTACATGTCTTACCCGAGAAGAATTTACAGAAGGTATAAACATACCTATATATTGACTTTTTTTGTTTCAGGATAGTAACAATCCAAGAATTTCTTTTGGAAGATTGCTTGTAAACCGAATTCGACTGATCTTTATCAAGTAAATCTTACTCTTATACCATTTGGTACTTTTTTAATTCTCTCATCAAGCACCCAAAATTACAAAGCAGAATTATAGCACCAGAAAAACACCATAATAGCTCCAACATCAAGTGCGGAAACGACAGTTACTCATGCTCTTTCGCTATTCAGTTACTTGTGTTATTCCTGTCTTGTGAAGAAATGCTACTTTGACATGCTGCATGTGGTGAATGTAAAAGTAAGTTAAAAATAGTATTACCTGATTTAACGTTTTTACCATTTTTTGCCCCAAAGTGGAAGTGATTTTAGTTTAATTTATTTTGTTCATTTTGTGTACTCCTTGGTGGTTTCCTGAAGTATTCTTCCTGAAATCTCAGTTACAGGCATATCATCGATTGTCATTCAGCGAAATCTTTATATTTATTGCCTCTGAATTAAAATAAAATAATAATTATAGTCTGGGTATCGTACACAGTTAAATTGACTTCGAATGAGCATCTACCTCCAGTGAACTTATATCTCGTATAGCGACATTTTTTAGCCCCTTTCTATTTTTAACTTCCAAGAAATAAACTATCCGTATCTTTTATATTACCTGCTTGGTGAAAAAAAGACTTCCAACCCGTTTCCTTTACGAAGAGATTATATCTTTCGAAGCGCTTTGAAACTAAGAGAATTTCCATGAGTGAGAATGAGTTATCCCGACTTGTGTATCTCCACGCGCTTATCTTTCTATCGTATATTTTTTCATGGGATCACGAGGGGTTGCTTATTATATTTTCCGGTATCCCACCAATTCATTCAATTCACGCTTTGTTTTTCCGTCTCTCTCGTTCTTTTTGATCCGGGATAATACTCTGAGATGCGGTTACGTCGAGACGACAGTATGGGGGCGCTACCCATCCGTCGCTTCGTTTGTTCCACCCCGTATCTTTTCCTCCTCTCCACAATTGCCGACCCTCGAGCTGAGAAGACCCTTTTCCATCTCCCCCGCTTGTTGCTCGACTTCACCTCCACACCACGCCCCCCGAACAACGCTCCTTTTCTCTTCTTCGAATCCTCACGCCCTCTAACGCTCCCCTAACCACCCTACGCCCTACTTTTCTTTCTTTCTCCCTCGTTTCTTTCTTTTCCACCCCTCAAAATCTCATTGCCCCGTCTTGTCTTCACCCTCTCACTCCACCTCCTCTTCTCGTCTCGACCCTATTCTTTCTTTTTATATATATTTGTTATTCTCTCCCTTTTATTTCCAACCCGTATCTCCTTTTATGTTTCTGTTTCTTTCCGTCCTTGCCTCGGTTCCTTTCTTATCCACATCCATCGGGTGATTTTCCTGTTCGCAGCACCCCTTTCTTTTCTTTTCCGTAAACCTTTTGGCGTAGGCTGTGCCAACTTCACGATATTTTCAAACGATCCGGAATCAAGCACGGGGACTCGTGTGCTCTTAAATTGATCTTGCAATAGCTTCTTTCCTTTGAAGGAATCAAATCCGCGTCCTAACATATCATTGTACATGGGGCGATTCCACGCAAGCTCAAACAAGGCCGTCACTCCACCATTTCCGATTCTCACGAATTTAGGCACAAAGGAAGAATGTATTATGAAAAGACAATTTGGAAAATATTAGCTCTTGATAATTATAAATGTCAATTTAATGACGCTTCGAATATCACAAGTTAACGCAAAATGGCGCGTCGAGGTCCAAACTGTCACCCCAATACATGTCAATTTAACCGTCAGGTTTCAAATATAATGACATTTTCGTCATGAAAAGACAACAATCTGCGTTTTTTTTTAACTTTTGGTGACATAGTAGTTTATTCTGAACTTTTAGATGACTTTATTTTGCCGAATTTTTTAATATTATGATGTTTAGAGCCTAATAACTCCATTTAGATAACTCCGTTTAGGGCCTAATAACTCCATTTTTAGGCCCATGTTTAGGGCCTCATAACTCCTAAAATTATTCTTATAACGAATCATAGTTACCTATTTTGATTTAGCTCAACGTAGTACTGTAATTATATTTCATTAAACTTTTTTTGTAGCACTCAACCACGGCACAATAGAGAAACAAAAACGGGAAGGTGGCATTTTTTCGACTTTTGCTGCTTAAAAAAACGATGTTTGGCAACTTATAGGTTGAAATGTATATTTTACAACAGTGCAAACCTTTATTTTTCAAAACCAAAGTAAAAATGGTGTTATTTAGTGAAGCATACAACATAGAAAAGGGCTAACATAGTGGCCTGCAACGCGCGCGCCGGATTTGAAAATGGCACGTTAGGAGGCTGTGCGGGCGGTCTGCGCATACACCGCGCGTCCAATATCTACCTACTACTCACCACTTCTGCCGAAACGAAAAGTTACCTTTAACAATGAACAGAGGTTGGAGTATAGTCGTGATAGTCCTCGAAGACGAAACATCATTCGAAGTATTATATTCTATTAAATAATTGCCGATATAAATGTGAATGTCCTACCTTTTTCCATTGCTGCCCAACTATCCGAACTGAGGTGCTTTTAGCTGAAGTCAACTCAAGGTGAACTTCCAAAGAAGTGCCTTTGTTAGGGACAAAGTGCTGATATTGTTGGAGATAAAGTGTTTCTGAAACACTGTTTGCAGCCTCAATCCATGCCTTTAATTAGTTGCATTGTCAAAGAAATTCGTTTTTTTTTAATTTACGTAAACTATGACGTGTACTTATCGGCGTTTTCATGGAACAAGTAGCTGAAGATATATTCTATTAGTGAACAACGCAAAACATGACTGTTTTTTCAAATCATTAATTTCAGCAGTTTAATCCCAATTATTTATTCCGTTCTTATTTTTAATTACTTGAATAAACCTTGAACTCTAATGTGCACGAGTGATACCTGGTGTAGGACAACACAAAGCATCACAAATAACATTGAGAAAAACCTTTTTTTTTGCCATAACAGAATCAAAAATATTATTTGTGTAAACACTATTACATATTTTCATTTAAAACTTTGGATATTTAATTTGTAACACTAGGTTATTTAATTGCATAGGTAAAATGTCTGTGCAATCGGTTTTTGCATTGTTTATAAATAATTGAAAAAATCTATTTTTTCAAGTGTTTGGAAATCGCAAATTTTGATACTGTTAGGCTCATTTTATAGGTTTTTTAATTCGCACATTTTTTGTTTGAAGCGCTTTTAAGAAAAATTAATAACTTTTTACACTCTTCGGAAAAAAACACTTTTTCTCATCTAGATTGTTAAATGAACATTTTACCGATAAATAACTCTTTATTGCCAACGATACAACATATTATCACTATCATTTTGAATGCATTCAATCCATCAGAACTTGTGTAGCCATACTTTCATGTCAAAATATTATTTCTACTAATTGACTAGTCTATATGAACAACGATCAGATTATTGATCATCATTGAAATTATAGATATAAGGAGACTTTTTTCATTTGGTTCTTCACACTAAATTAATTTCCATTGTGACAAGCTTCGTCGATGTATATTACAATAAGAGGATGATTTATCAACCCTCAAACCATGATTTCGGGCTCGCAGACTGCCATTGCTCTATATATCTTCATTTTTTTAGCCCACTTCCTTTTGCGAGCAGCCTCGTGCCTTTCAGTGCCTTAAAATTATTGGAAAGGAACATTTTCTCGGAGAGATAAAAGTCTGCGGTTCTTAGAAATAGGTTTTTCTTCGATTTTTTTTCTGAATTCCCGGTCTGAGAGGCCAACATCACGGTAAAATTATATTCTTTTTGAATCTTGGGGGACTCTAAAATGCCACGTGGAAACATGTATTACATGAAAAGTATTTGCTTAATTTAGCCGTCGAGAGCAGAAGTTGTGAAATTAAGTATTTTTGTTATAAGCTAAGGTGTGGAAAAGGGTAAAATTCCTCTGTCAGTAATTCTCCACCTTTTTACTACCAACTACTCTCTTTCATAGTTCAGAATATTATTCCCCCTTCTCATTACAAATTATTAAAAAATAAGTAGTTTAATTACGAAAATGACAATATTTTTTCCAGAAATTTTCCAGAATGTATATTATCGACAGTACATAACATTTTCTTGGATAGTGGTCCCAAATCCCCGCTTAACTCCACTAAGTTCTCCCTTATTAGGGAATGACCACTGGTTGAGTATCCCTGCTCTACTTCTTTTCGGTTTGGCGCGTGAGTAATGTGTCTAGCTACTTTGTATTTCCATGAGATAGTAGAACTTACCATTAAATTTTTCATTTATTTTACTTAAAGCCTCATTTTCCAAATTTAGTCAATTTTGCCTTACATTATTCTTGCTTTCAACGGCATAATTTATTTTTTACGCTGCCTTCACCCAAGGTTGATCTTGGGAGTTATTAGTATTTGGTAAGGCAGAGCATAACTTGACAGCAGAATCGACTTAGGGTGTAATTGCTAACATCTAAAGAGACTGAAAATGAGTAAAAGAAGTTTGTAGAAAAATTGATTATAGTGCTTATCAGTGCAAAGTAAATCATTAGAATTCTGATGAAGAAAAAACAAGAAATATAATAGAGATTTGTGAGAGTGAAATTGGAGACATCACCATTAACGTGGCTTTTATTTCCTGAAAATATTAACCTGAAAGAAAAAAATGTAAAGGGCTTCCTCTGAATTCGATCACAGCCCAACGATCTTAAGATCCGGTGACTGATCGTGAAACTGGTTCCTCCATCTTCGCAGGTCGTTTTCTTCGCGCGATTGAGATTATCCCGATGCTAGAATTATATATAAACAATTAATTGTAAGTCTTTAAAGAATACATCACTTAGCCAAGGGAGAGCCAAAGACTCTGGCGTACATTTATGTCGTCAGCTAAAAACTATGCAGCTATGAAAAAAATTTATTGGATTTATTAGAGGTAGAGGGAGCTTTACATTTGAGGTGTTGAAGTAAGCGCAGTTCGGAATACATCAACGCTTCTCAGCGCGCACGAACGATGGTGAATGTAGCAGAATGTGTGCAGGCGACACGTTCGGTAATCTGCCGGTCCGTAACATATTTTAGCTTCACAATAGTCACGGTCACATTTGTTTAGTATCGTAAACATTTTTGTTAATTACATGCTTGCCTTTTTACCTTTATCGTACGGATTAAAATTCCCGCTTTGGATGCTGCCGGCCGGATTTCATTTTGAATGCTCAGTAGAAAATCTATGGGTTTAAATACCAAATCCGGCGTACAATGCATTGTACGCTCGGCCGTAGGACCCCACATCCTAGCCTACATTTAAATTTACGCTAGTCTTTTTACGGCAAGAAAGTAATTAAAATTTCTATGTCTAAATTTGACGACTTCACTGGAAATCAGCATAAATACTACAAACGCAGATGCGATTATCTAGGTACTTTTGTTGTCAAAAACACTCCAGAGGACTTGCGTTTTAACCTTTCGAGGTGATTCTGATCACGCAATAAAGGAGTCACGTCTTATAACCACGAAGTATTATAGATTTCGGTGTAATTAAAGCAATCTTAAAGATCTCCCGCGGCCATCCCGATCGAGTATCTATCTCCGGAAATCGAGTTGATCAAACTGAAAATAAAGAACATATCGTACGCCTACTCTATCCATATCTGTGGCTCAAACGCCAAAATCTCGAACAGTTCGTTTATTGAACCACGTGACTCCTTAGTTACGTGATCGGAATTATCTCGAGCTCTTCAAAAACACACCCCCAGCTCACATCAAAAATGCTCCTATTTTGTTTTGAAGGGCTTTGCCTAGGTGCGCAGGGTCTGAAACGAATGGAAAGCAAGCAGCACCGCAATAGAGCAAAGAGAAAGCCTCAAAAATCAGCTCGCTGTAAAAATTGATGCTTGATTGATGTGCCCCGAAAGTACATCTTACCTAATTCAATGAAAGCATTCCATTGGACCATTTTTTGCGACTACATCGGAGTAGCCCTGAAGCTTTGGATGGCGAAAATTTAATAAATAATTTGCAAGATATGCATTGTCAGCAGTGCGTTAAATTCCCATTGCTGGTTTTATTGGTTTAAAGAAGAAATTTTCTCATTTATTGACCAACTTGTTTCAGGATTTGAGGCCGAGAAAGCTGAAAAAAATTCTCGAGGGGATGGTGGAAAGAAATTTCCTCCCGGAAATACAACCTACCCTGACGCAAATAAGTCACTGTCCCTTTTGTTCCTCCTGAAAAAGGACATTCCCACCCTTTCTTCCATGTAGTTACCGACGATACCCTAACTTCCCACTTTTTGTTCAATTTATATAATATTTCTCACCAAAACCTTCTTCTTTGCTCCCCTAATTTTCTTTCTATCTATATGAGATACCGGTCTTTTTAACCCCAGCGAACTGGGGAGATGGGATATATTAATATTGTGCCATTTCCAGTGGAGAAATATGAACTGAAGCTCTTCTCATTCTTCAGAGACTTTTTGAGGAAGAGACAAGGTTTCCAGGGAATTTTTTCCTCGTTTCTCTTCCTGGAGGCTGTAAGCTCCTATCTTCCTGGTTCCTTTGTGCTCTCCGTAACTGCCGCGGTATTTCTCCTCCACCCTTAAATGCTCGTTTGTTAATGGAATAGTGTTAGTTTTGTTCCTTTCTTGTCAGAAATATGTGACTCATTCTCGTCGCTTACCCTCCTTTTTTTTGGCCTGGAACAGGTTTTTTTTACTAATAACAAAGAATAACTCAAATACGAAATCAAACTTCTAGAGTACAAAATCAGCTTTGGAACCAATTACATGACTTCATATCTATCCATTTCTATTAATATATAATTTGCCAAGTGTCCCCCTGTTCATTTCTGAACTCATGCAGTAAACTGCGTTTGTTTTATACAGCGTAGGAAGTCCCAGGAAAACTGTTTTATTTTATAACAATTAGGGTTCCAACCCAGGAAGCCATGCTATTTTTTTTCTATATCTTTAAACGAGGTTCTCCATTTCCACGGAATGCAATCTTTTATTCTTCCATTGATTAAAAGACGTAATTTAAACCGCTTTTTTTCCTTTTTGTTAAAAAGATAGCTAAATCTTTGGGGAATGAATTCATTTCCATCTTTTTTATTGTTTGATGTAGCGACCAGTTTTTTTGTAGTAACATAAATGTTTGAGAGTATTCATAAATATATTTTAGCTAAATGCATATGAGAAGAATTTCTAACAACTTAATTAATTGGTAAAACGTGACATAAAATTACAGTGCGAACGATATTTAACTGTATATTTAGCATTGGCTACTCGTTTATTGGGAAAAATAAACCTAGGGAACCAATTAACTTTTTTTGTAGATTTTCGCATAGCATTGTACGAGGGCAGACTTAAAAGTAAGGTCTCCAATTTTTTTTGTCATAGAAAATGACATTTATTTACATTGTTGGATACATTGTTGGAAAGGCATGGCTTCAGCTATTTTTCAATGTAGTCACCCTGGCGCTCGATGATTTTCCTCATCCACATGATGAACTTTTGAATACCGTCGTCATACCAGCTTCCGTCCGCGTTGCGAAGGCGTTGACCTCCTCTTGCACCTCGTCGTCCGTCGCGATCTTCATCCCTCCTAGGTCTTCTTCCCATCCTATCTTCAGGGTGAGGATTATTGCTGGTAGATTTCATGCCCCGGGGAACCACTATCAATAAGGAAAGATACTGCCACACATTACAAAAGCTTCGGCGCGCCATCAAGAACAAACGTTCAGGAATGCTGACGAAGGGGGTCTCATTTCATCACGACAACGCGCGACCGCATACGGCTAGTCCGACGCAGGAACTGATCTCGAAGTTTGGGTGGAAAGTGATCGGGCATCCTTCGTACAGCCTCGACGTAGCACCAAGTGATTTCCACATGTTCCTCACCCTGAAGAAACACCTAGGAGGGATGAAGATCGCGACGGACGAAGGAGGTGCAAGAGGAGGTCAACGCCTTCGCAACGCGGACGGAAGCTGGTATGACGACGGCATTCAAAAGTTCATCATGCGGATGAGGAAAATCATCGAGCGCAAGGGTGACTACATCGAAAAATAGCTGAAGCCATGACCTTTCCAACGATGTATCCAACAATGTAAATAAATGTCATTTTCTATGACAAAAAATTGGAGACCTTACTTTTAAGTCTGCCCTCGTATATGCTATTTATGGCTTTTGGTTCTGCGATTATTTTTTTAATATTATGCAACGGTTTCACCGTGCTATGCTGCCGGCTTCTTCGGGTCACAAACCAAGGCCTCCCGAGCGACTACCCTAAATTGGCAGAATTCTTTTTTTAAAATGTATGTTTCATGTGGATAGGAGAAATATATAAGCAAAGGGACGGTGCTATGGAGTCTCCTCTTTCTCCTGTTATCGAGAACCTATACATGGAAACATTTTAAAAAGAAGCGTTAAACACCCTTGACCATCACCCAACAGTTTGGATAATATACGTTGACGATACATTCGTCGTTTGGCCGCATATAAAATGGATAATTGAGGAGTTCCTATTACATCTGAATAAGTATAACATAATCACACGATAAAACACTACCTCCAGAGATCATCTACGAAGGAATAAAGATCCATTACCACCCACAATGTATGAGGATGTATACGAACTTCCCTGCAGTTACGGAAGATCATATGTGGGGCAAACCAAGAGAGCCATTGGATGCAGATTAAAAGAACATGAACGTGCAATCCGGAATCTGCAGTGGCTGAGCACACTACGTTAGAGGAAGGTCACGCCATCGACATCGAGACGGCAAGAGAAAAAAGCAGTTACTATCCACGGCTACTACACTACAAAAAGTACACGGCTACTATACTACACAAAGAAAGCAGTTACTATCCACGGCTCATGAGGGCGGCGATCGAAATAGAAAAAATACCAAATAATATCAATAGAGAGGATAGTTATAAACTCCCTTATACCTACATAGTTTATACCTCCCTTATACCTCCCTTATATAGTTTTTACTTCTCAAAATCAACAACAACTGAAATAGTTTATTTATTTTTTGAAAAAAGACCATTGTTGTTCTTAAAAGCCCGACGAAGCCGGCAGCATAGCACGGCGAAACCGTTGCATAATATTGAAAAAATAATCGCAGAACCAAAAGCCTTAAATAGCATAGGGAACCGATTACTAGTAATGCTATGCTAAATTCTAGTATCCATGGCCACGCTTTATCAGGCCATTGATGCAGGAATATTTCCTTTTCTTTATATAATTTTGGTTATTTGTTCTAACAGACGTAAAGGTGGAAGCATATTAAATCACCAATAGGCTAAAGCACAAGTTCAGGCAATTATAAACACATTTCAATATGTTTTAAATACCTTTCAATTTTGGAGTAATTCCAGGCGTTTATGACTATCCTGACGCTAGAAGTTTGTCTTCTATTATTATAGTTTTACTCTAATCAAATGAGCGGCTATGATTAAATTGATATGCCTATCTAAATCTTCAAATTTCCGACTACGCATTGCAATTATTCCAAAAAATTATTGATTTTTTCGGTATCTTGCTTTTTTATCTTATTCCCACTCTCCTATTCAAAATACAATTTGATTCTTGATACACCCTAAATGTATTTCCCTCCTTAAGTACATAGTACGCATACGTGCATCGAAGAGTACATATACATCTCTACCTATACCAGCTACACCTTAAAATGTTCGATCATGTATCACAATTATTCAAAATTAATTATCCATTTTTTCTGTTTCTTGGGTTTTATTTTATTCCCATTCTTCATATAAAAAAGTTTTTTTTTATTCACCAAACTTCAAACTCATTCACTAATTTTGAGTAATGGGAGATAGTAAGAATTTTCTTACAGTCCTACTTTCAGCCTTCTAGCTATATACATAATAGATATGTAGAAGAATTCACACATTTGCATCTCAGACCTCAATGTACTTCTCATTCACCATTTACGTCACATCATTACTATAAAAATAAATAATTATCCCAAAAAATCTTCGTTATTTTCCATCATGCATCAATTCAAGGCCGTAATTATTAAGCTTTGTTTAACGTTCTCCGTCTCTATTGTAGCACAAAGTGTCTACTAATAAGGTGTTACCATTTGTATTTTCTAAAAATATTGTGAATTTTTATTAGATGAATATTGACAACTCTGTGCGCCGATTTCTAATTCACAAAGGTCAATCATTTTTATTTGAACGCTTATACCACCCTCGAGTGTATATTTTGTTCTGATAGCGGAAAATTAAGTGGAAGCCGGACTAATATCCAAATTGTGTTACCCAGATGCTTTTCAAAGCTACCTTTCTAAAAATTCAAGCATTAATATTGCATGTGTAATCTGTTGTGTCGAAAAACATACACAAGATATTTTGTATCGCGTAATCAGATTTCGTTTACTTTAATTCTTTTTCATTCCTCTTAATTTTCTCTCATTCCTCTTAATTTTCTCTCATTCCTCTTAATTTTCTCTCATTCCTCTTAATTTTCTCTCATTCCTCTTAATTTTCTCTCATTCCTCTTAATTTTCTCTCATTCCTCTTAATTTTCTCTCATTCCTCTTAATTTTCTCTGAATCGTTCCTATTTTTATGTTATCTAATTTAAAACTGCAGAATCCACAAGGATACTTCTTCAAACCGAGAAAATAGTTGTGCGTAATAAATTTTAAAGTGAAAGAGCGGTTTTTCATTCTTTCATCGAGAAAATGTTCCACATTTTTCAACTGGTAACAGTTTCGTTTATGCTAAACTCTGTTTCTACTCTCTGATTCATTTGAGAGTATGCCTTTTCTGAGCCATAAATCTGTTAATCTTTATTTTTTGCTACGCATATATAACATAATATTTGCATGTTTATTTATATATTTACATAACATAATGCATGTCCTTATAGAGATAACTACGTTTATCATTTTCCTGTTCCCTTCATTTTCCCTCCCATTCATTTTTGGAACAAATTATGTATTATGTCATTCTAAATTATTTAAATTCACTATCACTGACTTTCCCATATATTCCCTCACATGTTATCTTCCTTCCTTTGCTCAAAAAGATTGCAGTTTTTCAGTATTCTACACTTGTATCTATGAGTTTTTTTAAATTCTCCTGCATTTTGCACCCACAATTTTTAAAAACTCATTGCAAAATTGCCTTCTCTTCTCAATCAATTTATCTTCCTGCTCACTTCTAGTTCTATATTTTTCATTGAAATTTGGCTGACCTTTGTCTGTATTTAATTATTGCTAAATTGAATGTATAATTTAGTATCACAAAAGGCAAAAGAGACTTGGATATAAACCCTTTTGGATGGGCAGTTGGGATACTGAGTACCTATATAATAGCAACTGCCACGAACAATTTTTACTAATGGGAAAGCAGAAGTTTGAAATGAAAAAGCTGATTAGATTTAAATTAACATCTTTGGGATGTCTGCAAATATATACAACCTAGCACACAGAAATGTGAGATACAGTCTCTTGCATTTTTTTGTTATATATTCATGACATGCCCTATCTATTGTTACTCACCGCAGAAGAATCATTATGAGCCGTAATGTATCAATATTTTATTGAAATATTATGTGCAATGGCTTCAGGAGTCAGTGTATCACGATCTAATTCCTCCGCAGTAATTCTAGTGGTTCTACAAAATATGTATTTACAATGACGATTGTGGACATCATCTTGCAATCTGATAACTCATGAATGTGCAGCTATCGCTAATAATATCATACTACATAATTGTGGTCAGCACGTTTTTCTCTAGTAGATTAGTAACACTTTAGGGATATATCTGCAAATAATTGCAGATATATTCATGAAGTGTTAATTTAAATCTTTTTATCTTTCCAGTTCAAAATTCTGTTTTTCTCATTATTGAAACTTGTGCGTGTCATTTGTTACTCTCTAGGTACTCGGTATTCCACTGCCTATCCAGAATGGTTCATTACAAAGGATACTTTGCCTTTTTAATACGAAATCAGACATTTGATTTAGCCATCAATGAGAGATGTAGGTTTACTAAAAGTTTATGGAAAAAGTGATATGAACCTTTCTTGGATGATTTGTAGCCTTTAAATGTGATATTGCAAGGGAAATAGAATGAAGTAGTAAACACATTTTTTTCTCTGGTGTAAGGAGGCGATAGCTCTACCATACAATTTATATCAAACTTTCTTCATTGATCAAAATCGCAGAACTAAAAATCCGTATAGGACATCAAGCGAATCATTCAGGGTATGTTTTTCAATATATTCCAATTTAGACGTAAATACAATAATATTATTTTCTATTTTATACTGAATTATCTTCCAGAATGCATTAAATTAATTTTAAAACTATTTGAGAGCATCTATTTTAACATGGAGAGCTAGAGGGAAAGTATCATACTTAACCGATTAAACCGAACCTTAATTTATTCACTTATTCATTTATCAAACTCATTGCGGTCTTACACAAAAATGGTACGAAATATTTACATAATTTACCGCTTTAATGAGATCACATAGCAACGAAACGGTTTGTCTAGTATTTCTACTATGCAACATGATTTAAAATTCCCTGTACAAGTGTATTGAGGCAATTATTCTATGATACTGATATGATACCTTACTTTTTGTCCATGATGACAGAGAATGCTATTTTTGAACAAAATATGACGTGTCCAGTGGCCTAGCTACAAAATTTAACTATTCATTGGTATTATGTCCATAAAACATCGCCGTACCCATATTTACTACAGAATTTTTCGGAAATAGTTTAATTTCCTGAGACCTCACGTCACAATTATTACCACGATGTACGATGTACGATTAGTGCGATGCTTATCTTCATCGGAGGGGATACTTGAAGGCATTCTGACGCATGTGTTTAATAGCCGAGCTTCAGAAGAAACTACTTATTAAAAATAATATCGCACCAAGAACACTATGCCCATATTTCCTTCAGGAGTATTTGGAAATATTTAAGAATCGTGAGAGTTCATGTCATAATGGCTACCACCAATATCGTATCGTATCGTATCCCGTTCATCGTCATCAAACGGGATGCATGAAGGCAATCTTTATCATGCGCTCATAAGCCGAGCTGCCGAGTATTTGGAAATAGTTATGTATCGTGAGAGTTCATGTCATAATGGCTACCCCAAATATGATGTTCATCGTCATTGAACAGATGCTTGAAGGCAATCTTTATCATGCGCTCATAAGCCGAGCTGCCGAATCCATAACTTATTAAAATTATATCCTTCAAATAACGGTCTACCCATATTTTCTTCTGGAGTATTTCCAAATAGTTTTATATCCTGAGAGTTCACGTCACAATTGCTACCACTTATACGATGTTAATTCTTCAAGCATGCTTGAGGGCAAGCGAAGGGTGGATGGTGTTCGTGCTCAGCCATTTGAGCGAGCTCTTTTTCTTCCCGTCCCTCCGTAGGATTACCAAACAGAGCAAGATTTCTTTCGAAAGGACGCACGTAGTGTAAAGTGAGTTGGGTTAAAAAAAAGCAATTCCACGGGATCTCTTCCTCTCGAGCCACCATCTCTTGTGACGTCACTCGTGACTTGCCTCGAGCATTTTCCGCGAAGCATGAGCGGAGTTTCAACTAATTCCTTTGCGTCGAGAGTAATAGGTTTCACCCTCACCGAGATGAGAATAAACGGCTGGGAAACCTTGCTGCCCGCCTAAAAAGGACTGGGAAGAAAAATGAAGAGAAAAACATATTTTCTGAGGATTTAATGGAGTAGCGATTTCAGATACACAAGTGTTACGCAAGAGTCGGTTTTCGTCTCAACCTACTGAACGTAATTGGGTTTGAAAGTTTTCCGGGACGATTAGCCCGAATAAATGTTTGAGTTGCACAATTTCACGTAATTTCGCAAAGGTAAACTTATTACTGCTGTTTACTGAGAGAGATCTAAAAGTCTAGCATCAAAAAAGCGCATCCTTCAATGATGTATATTTTTGTTTTTTCTCTTTGGAGTAGACGTCTGGGAATCGATTCCCAAAATTCCGTGATAATTATCGCACATAACTGTCGTACAATTTCGTGGAACATTCGCATGCCACACACCCACTCAATACTTTCCGAGCGATAATTCAGCCTTCGGGTGCAAGATTGGTGTGAGTCAAAATTGTAACTTTTTGGAAAATGGAGTTTAAGGTGGAATAAATAAAAAAATTATACCCTAAGCGCTTCTTTTCGTGAAAATTACTTAAGGTAGACTCATGCAAAAGTCGGAATACATAAAAGGAATGCTTCAACACTGTAGTCAGCACAACAATTAAAGTGTAGCGAAAAACTGACTTACATCACTTCAGCTCTCAACGGCTCAATTATCGCATCCGAACAAGACATAACGACTATAGAATATAAAATAGACAAAAACATGGAATAAAATCTATACTTTCACATGTGATAATTATCACGACGTTTTGAGAATAAACCCCCTGGATCCTGGCAGAGGCTACGTCGAAAATTAAAGCTTTTGGAAATGAGATTGCATAGACCATATTTAGGATCTATTTGGTGAATCATGTGAACCATTCCAAATTGTATCAAGGAAAACAGACCTTGACGATAGGTAATGTCAGAACCGGAAGATGCAGAAGAGGGAGAAGAAATATAATAATAAATATATATTTTATACAGATTTACATTCGATTTGAACAATGAGTATGAATCACATTTGAGCTCAATATTCAGTTAAATTTTTAATACACAAAGTACCAATTTCAAGAAAAAAGAATTAAAATTAACGGAACAAAAAACCCAACATGCCATATGAATGGAATAAACATCTGAAACAAAACATAATATAAAATATGGAATAAGGAGCAGGTTTACGCATTGAATTAAATATTAACATGATTAAATATTTTGATTTTATGATTTTGAAATAAATAACAAGGAAAAATACAACAATAGTACAGCAGTATGTAAGTTTTCAGTGCAATGCAGTGGAGAATACTTCTCTTACTTGTTTTCGACGATTTCGGAGCTTCCAATTCCGGTTTATTATTGAACCATCTCTCTCCTTTAAAGCCCTCAAAAACCCAGAGCCTCGGTAGCTTAAATGGCAAAGATACTCGGGTAAGATATGGAAGGATCATGGTTCGAGTTCCGATGAAGCTGAATGATTTTACCACAGGTATTATTAATTTTTGGTCAATATTTTGGGAGTAATCGTGATGTGATTTTGTGGCTTCTGCGGGAGAATATTTTTTAAGCTCTGTTCACTGCCTCATAAATATTTTATACTTTTAATGGTGTTCATTTAAGCATTGTTTCATTTGGGCTGCAAATGGCCGATATGTATTGTTAAATTTCCATTACCTACCTCATAATTAGTTCGTGAGCTCTATGACGCAAGCACTTTGCAACAAATGGAATCTTCCACTTTTACTGTATCCGATGGGCATCGAATTATGATGGCTTGGATTCGTTTCTGTGTAGCAAAAGGCTTGTAGTTGCATCCGATTCCTGACTTAGTTAACTTATTTATGGATCATTAACACATACTCATCCACCTATGATGTTTACCTGTTGGCCAGTATAAACCTATTAAGAACCGTGTATGAGAATTGGTATGTTTTTGTAATTGCACATTTTATTCATGAATACCCAAGACCCAAAATAGTAAATGTATCCATGAAGAATTACCATAAATTCATGTAGTTACTTCTGAAAATTGTGTTTACCAGAATAGATCCACGAAGAACGTCTCTTTTTTTTGTAGAATGGTATGCTCATATATTTTATGTGCGATTTTCTTGTAGAAATCATTTGATATGTGATGCAAAGTAGTAGTTGTAAATCCATTGTTAAAGCCATGATCTTAGGAAACAAAATAATACTAAGGGATACTAAGACCTTGGTTAAAACTTACGGACGGCTTGGTTTAAAATGTATCCCCAAGTTTATCTGCAAACCCACACAGAAATGTTACGGGGGAAAAGTGGGAATTGAAATGTGATTTAATTCCCGATTTTTCCAAGCGGTAATTTTACACCTTACGGAAAAACAATTTTAGCTGCTAAAAGTTAAAAAAAATATAATATGTCGTTATTGTAAAATTTAAAAAGTTAATTAACGTCCTATTTATCAAAAACACAATTTATAAATTCTGGGAATTCAGAGGTATTACAGTCTATGCAGTTGAGGGCTTAAATGGGTTAGGGTAGTTTGGGCGAGATTTTTCCCTATTCAAAACAGAAAGCGTAGTTAAATATTATTTTATTATTTAGGAGACTAAATGAAGCATGGACTAACTATAGAAACACTAACGAAGCAAAAACCTCTCCCATAAATAACTGGACCAATTCATTTATTAACTGAATATTCATGTTTTTCACCTCAAATTGACCTACTTGTCTCTCGACATTTGTTGAAAATATCTTCACAGCGGAAGGATAATATGTAATTTTAAAAAATGTACAATGGTAAGTTGTAAATTTTGTGAAAAAAGAATGGAGAGACATACGAAATACGCACGGATACGCGATTCTATATGTTAAAAATTCCTCATATCTCCGAAGCGCACAGCTGCACCATATTCCATGAAATAGAGCTTCCACATTTTGGGAAAGACCTCGAGAATTTGTGCAATAAGTGTATGATATTTTATGGTACCATTGGCAAGATGAGATCTTTCTTTTTAATTCAAACGACGCCAAATAAATTTTTTTAAAGTTTCATCTTTCTCAAACTACCTTACGATTTTCTACATCACAAACACAAAACTTGAAAAAAAATGATAATTCTAGTTTCTCGCTGTTCAAGTTACTGTTAACTCAATTGTTTTTCTCTCCGACTATAAATTCACTCTTTATTCTAAATTAGACACATTTTGATAGTGGCAAGACTGCTTCGAAATGATTCCATCATCGCCCCAGGAAAAAACCAGATCTTGGAGAGGCGAAGGTCCCCCTACCTCAGTATCCCGTGTCCTTTTCCAACTATCATTTTGCCGAAGATGAAGCCAAATCGCGTTTTCCTCTCCTCAAGAGAAAACTTTGGGGGCGTGTTATCAATAAAGCCACTCCTACAAGGATTTTCAAAGTTTTCCTTCTGCCCCATTTCCTTGAAATTCAATAAGGCCCCCTGTGTGTCATGGAGCATTAACTCCTCCGCGCACTGCTAAGGGGTAATTTTAGTTTTCCGCGAACGAAATAAATTTTCTTTGCCCTGAAATATACCGGAAATGACATTTCGCCCACGAGTGCTGTGAATTGAGGGGTAAATTGCTCATTCTGTGTAAAAAAAAGTCAAATTCATAGAATATTACAGTAGAGTAGTTCTGAAGTGTTCACCATTTTATGACGTAGGGACTTAGTGGGTCATTGAATGAAAATCAGTCTATCAAGCTTCATTAACATGAGACCATTAGTAGTTCATCTTATTGAAGCGCTATCGGGAGAAGGGAGTAGATTTTCTCGCCGATAACACTCGTACAAACACAAACTCTTTCCAAGCTCGGGTGAGATAAATGAAGAAAACGAACGAAACACAAGTATTATCAATCAATAACTTAACTATCAATATATTTCACAAATTACAAATAGAACCAACCCAGTTACAAACAATTTACCCATAGGTCGAGTGCCAGGCGACCGTAATGAGAGTTTCCAGTCGGAAAATAATTTAAGTTTACAAGTACGAGAGGCTGAGCTTCTCTCTTAAGTACAAAATGACTAAATCAGCAGGCTCACACAACGGTGTTACCCGGTCGCCATCTCGGAAGCAATAGAGGGCGAGCTCAACCATGAGTCAGCTGAGGAGGGGGTCTGTCGACTAGGGCGAAGGTGGAATGGGTAAGGTCAGGAGGTTGGCGATTGGTAGCCTTGGAGGGGAGGAAATAATGGGATGGGTGATAGATAGGGTGGCAGTTTTTAATTGGAGCGCCAGGAACTGTTTTCTGGCTTCGGCCGCAGAATACAGGATCACAGCCTTTGTGCCTTGGTCAGGATGACCGCATTTTTGGTATCCTTCCTCACTTTACTGGCTATAAAAACGATGCAGGACCTGGTGAGGGAATGGTGCGGCGAATGGTGAGGCGAATGGTGTGGCGGAAGGTGTGGCAGAAGTCGTGGCTGAAGTCGCTAGCAGTAGTCGTTGCATTTTGTAGTCGTAGGCATTTTGGCCGTCGTTGGCGCACATGTCGTTAGCGCGCATGTCGTTCGGGCAAGTCCTTCGGCTAAGTCCGGAGGGTAAACAATCCGCAGAGGGGAAACTGTCCAAAGAGTGGAATTGGCCAAAAAAAGGGGGGAGAAAATGCCACATTATTATATCTACATGTAAACGTTTGGAGTTATACACTTATATATGTGTTTGAAAAAGTAAAAGCATTGTGAACCCTTTCTCTCCAACGTTACAAGAAATATTTAACACGTTTTTACGCTGAGACTTGGAATATTATGCCTTTCATGACTCTCATTATAGTAATTGTAAATTAAATAATGCTTTCAATATCACAAACATAAAACCTGAAAAAAATGATAATGCTAGTTTCTCGTTGTTCAAGTTGCTGGTGACTCAATTCTTTTTCTCTCCGACTATAAATTCACACTCGTTCACTCTTTATTCTAAATTCGACACATTTTGGTAGTGGCAAGACTGCTTTAAAATTATTCCATCATCGCCCCAGGAAAAAAAAATTATACCACTCTGGAAAACTCGCTTTGTTCTGACTTCAGGCAAGCGGTCAGCTCCCACAGAATTGGTAATATACCACCATGGTGTTTTCCAAGGCGACAGCTTGAGCCCCTTACTGTTTTGTATTTCCCTATTACCCCTGTCCCTTAGGCTGCGACGAGGTAAATGTGCGGTGTTCCAGGTGACAGGAAGCATAAGGTCACCCATTATGGATGACCTGAAGCTTTATGCTTCTAATGCAAAAGACCTTCGCACTATTCTGAACACCGTACTGGAATACAGTGAGGCTTTAGGGATGGAGTTCGAATTGGACAAGTGTGCATCCATCCACTTGGCGAGAGGTAGCTTTTCGGAGATCAAAGAAGACGTTCAACCTGTTGATGGGAGCGTCATTCGTCACCTCAGCGCCGAATGCAGGAGGTTGCAGCAGTGAAGGAAAGGCTCACCGCCAAATACAAGCAGACTCTCAGGAACATCTGGAGTTCTGAGCTGTCTGACGAGAACAAGGTTCTTGCCAAGAACATGTTCGCGGTTCCTACACTGCTGTATACCTTTGGATAAAAGAAGTGGAACGTCAACGAGTTGCAGAACCTCGATAGGGGATCGAGGAAGATGATGACCATCTATAGAAGTCTTCATCCGAAATCTTCCGTCGCCAGATTGTATCTCCCTCCCTTGTTGGTGGTAGAAGACTATTAAGTCTGGAGTGTCTCCAAAACAGAGTTGTCCTGGGTACAGCATGCCGAGTGTTGATAAGCAGGGACCCCAAGACGTCCTCAAGCTCGAAATAAAAAAAAGGTCGAGCAGAAGGCCTTGCTCAAGGTGCATACCGATAAGCCCATGAAACACCTGTGCTGTCATATGCCCCTGGAGATATTGAGTCCGTCATGGATAACGATAAATCCACCATCTGGTGGAATTACTCCTTCTTCACCACGGACGTTGGAGGCGATCAACCTTGATATCGTTCTCCTCGACCATCTCACACGCTCCACTTTCGTGATCGAGTTTTCGGCTCCGGTTGAAACTAACATGGATACGAAGGAGGTGGAAAAACGGACGAAATATCAAGACCTGCTTTTCGAACTTCGACAGATTTACCCCGGACACTATGTAAAACTAGTGGTCTTCATCGTAGGTGTACTCCGGGCAGTCAAGGTTCCGCTGCTTAATAACATCAAGTGCATTCCGTCCTGCGTGGCACAGGTGGAATCACTAGTTGCACGCATGCAGAAGGCCGTCATCCTGGGGTCACTCTGTCTAATACGTACACATGACCCAACAGAAGCGTAGCTACTTATCTGATGGGCGTCGGACGTGGCAATGATTACTGCCCAACCCCTCTCGAATCTCCGGCCATTATGACGGCAATGAAACCTGATGCTTGCCGGGGACTCGGAGGGAAGTGTTACAACTGTAACAAATAATAAAAAATAATAATAATAAATGGGAATGACCCTGTCGGTTCCCTCCCGCTTTTTTTCCTTGCGAAATTACAATATGAGAGTACCTATTGTTCAATCCCTCTGTTCCAAGCATTGTACTATTATGTCTTTTATGTATTTATGTCAGTTGTACATCAATTATGTCGTCAGTTCTTAGATTCTTATATAAATCCTTACATTCCAGTAAGTTCGCATATTCTTTTTCTCTTATAATTTTATTTTTGCTAATATTTCCAAAATCTTCACTTTGCCACTATAGTTATTATATACTTGTTCCCTTAAGTGCCTTTGCAATTCAGCACTTTCCCTAGTCAGCCAGCTCTTTCACTTGCCAACCTTCATATCAACGCAGTCTCCCGCGCTCCCCTCACACCACTTCCAGTACGTCCGGACGGACGCATCCGCCACATGTCACGTCGTGAAGACCACCGCCGTCTGCTCTCCGTGTACCACCTTCACTGCTGCACACTTCAACAATCCTCCTGATCTCTTTTGAAGCGCGCTGTCTTGTGCGCAGTTATATGAAACGAATGGAAAGCACGTGCGCTGTTGTGTTGCGGTGTGTGCACCGCACTAGAGCGAATGGAGAGTTCCCGGTGGCTCGTTCGTGAGCGATAACTTGTGATTCTCCCTAGGTCGATATGAAGGACCTGTGGACCCACATTGCGGTGTGCGTGATGCAAGATACGTGAGCCGACACACTTGATAAACTTGTGCGCGGGAATTCAGGTGGTGTAATGGGTGGGTTGGGGGTGGTGGTGAGGGCTGCGGAGGCAGCTGTCAACGCGTCTAACCCTAGAGAGGAACGAATGCCCGAGAGAGCTCCAGCGGGGAACAAGTGGGAAAGTTTCTGGGATGCGTTTTGAATATTTTACCTGCCCCTTCCAAATATCGATTCACATGAGCTGAGTCTACCTACTCTTTCGAGGTGAGTTTTCCCTAAAGGCCACTTTTACGTGACACTTATCTCAAGGGCCGTATTAACATTCCAGTGCTGAGTATTGAACTGTGTTCCTTATGATTAGAGATCCGTGAAAGTGGTTTTATTTTTTTCTAAATCTCGTTTTAAACTATGTGACTTCGGTGTTATAGAATATCTTGGCGGTTTTATTATAATTTAACAATTTTTTGCACATTTCTAGGTGTTTTATTACTTTTTGGTACACGTTTTGCGAATGAATATACTTTTAGCACTTTACATAACATATTTAATACAAATTTCATTGTACTACATTTATGATGAAACCAAATGAAGGAAATAGTTCAAGTTGTGTTAATATTATAGAATGAACAAGAAAAGGTGCCCAGGGAAGGTAGGTAGCAAGTAGATGCAACCAAATCGTTTTGTATTGATTACAGCTGTTGCCAATCGCAATCGATCAATAAAAGGCAGTGAAAAAAGCACGCAAATTAAACACAATCGGAAACAACGAAACTTGAACTGGGGGCGTGTGGAAATGATTTATTTTTGCATTGAAGTACAGTGGAGCGCCGAATATCCGACGATCCGTCCGCTAATAAGTACCAACCCCTCTCCTCCTATCCTTTCTGTTCCTTTCCCCCTTCCCCCAACTGCTAGCGCTTCCGTTAGCGGCGCTAGGTAGGCCCGTTTCACATGGACGCGGACGATCCGCGCACCGCGTGCGGAGCGTCTCGTCCTTTCACATTGGCGCGGACGACATATGTCCGCGTGTCCACGTAGGACGCAATCCCAGTTGTGTTGAGGTTGCCAAGCTGAAAAGACGTCATGCAACCTAATAGGTAGTGTAATCAAAGGATTTGGTATATACCATGCTATGAAAGAACGGAAGAAAAATGCCCGCCATAGGTGGTTTTGGGTTTCCCCCCTATGGTGGCACAGAGATCTTACAATTAGACAGTGTCCATTTCACCCTCCATAGCGCAACTCGCAGTGGTCTTTCACCGAGCTCTCACAACGAAATACAACCTGCTTCGTCCACACAAGCCGTCCACGTTCATGTGCAAGCACCATCCTGTCTCTACGGCCGGTACGCGTGCGGATGGACTGCGGCGCGGAGGGGCCACGCTGATGGCTCCACCGCGTGCGGACTGTCCGCGTTCATGTGAAAGTTTCCATTTCTGCCAATGGAACTTACTATCGGCGCATTAAAGGTAGAACGCTGAACTTTAAGCATTTGTATGAAATTCTGCCGGAGCTACATAGAGTCATGTAATATATATTGTTTTCCTCCTTGTGTATTTGACCAAAAAATGCTTTCATTGAAAAGTGTTCAAATGTAAACGTTTAGCTTCTGCGGTCGAAAGAGTGAAGAAAAACACGCGAATAACTAAGAGAACCGTCGTTTTCTTCACCTCGTCACGGCCAAAATATTTGATTGGTGCACTTAATTGTTTTTTATGAAGAGAACGACATCTCCGCATTACAAATATTCTTTTAAAATTAAACCGCTTTAGCCTAGTAATTTAATTTTTAGTAGTCCGCGCGTGTAGTGCGGAGTGTGGATCGTCTGCGTCCATGTGAAACGGGTTTTCCTGCAGCAAGTTATTCAATGACGCTGTGTACTGCATTACGGTGAGTCGCCGGAAACTGCTCAGCATCGACGCGTTCCGGGCACGTGAGCTTGTATTTCCGCTGTTCCGTGGGCGTGTTATTTTTGTTAATTTCTTTCAGCACATTATTGATCCAGAATATCTAATTCTTCAGGAGAGAAAGCGCGTCGTTCTAGATATTTATGATAATTTGAGGATTGATAAATGGGAATCGAAGAGAGAGTCCGTGGTTACTTTATGCGGCGAATTCCGGCGGAAGCATCACGTCCGTATCATAGCGCCGGAGGTCACTGCGTCCGTATCATAGCGCCTCCGGCGCTATGATACGGACGGCACCGCTCCGGTAAGCGGAGCTCACCACAACCGGCCTTTTAACATATTCACAAAGTAGTGCTTCGCGAGAGATTATAAAATTAGTGTGTGAGGTGTTGTTTGTGTGGAACTTGAATGATTAAAATTGGAGTACATTTTTCTTTCGTTAAACCTAAGGAAGGGACGAGAATTACAATATTGTTCAATGCACGATAGATATTACGCGAATGCGATATGTGCTCGAAAGGGCAAGTTATCGGCCTTTTCATCATAATGAGATACCGCGAATGAACTTCAGCAGCGTTAAACAATGAAGGCCTAGGCATTAATCTATTTTCACGCACAACATTTGCTATTTTTTCGCTAATTTGCGTAAAATTGGCGAGAAAGACGCAAAATCGTTTTATTGACCGATTTCGCGGTATTTCGCATTATTTCGCGTTATTTCGCGATATCGCGTATCGCGAATATCACGGATCTCTACTTATGATTAAACCCGTATCGCGTAAAGGGTGTTACCATATTCGATGAAAGAATCGAATTAGATTATTGGTAATGAAAACGGCAATAAGTGCGATACTTATTTTCCATCTGATTCTTAAATCCACTGACCAATCACAGACCAGCCGGCGAGTTGAATGCTTCGAGATTATACCGGTGGTGGTTAAAATAAAGTGATTTATTGTAAAAATAGGCCAGCGTAGGAGGGTGATTTGATTTCCGTCATAACTCAGGTTCTAGCTTCTCATCCCAAGGTTCGAATCCCGTATCCTCATATCTCTTAAGTGGATTGGGCAGGACATTTCAAGTTCCTGATAGGACGTAAAATTGTATAATATTGAGCGTCTGTCTGTCAAAGTATAGGTATAGCGAAACTTGGTGGCACTCACCGGGTGAATCGAGCGTCAATGACCGCGAAAATGTACCTAAGGACTTCCGGAGGGACCTCAGGAGGGTCAATTTGTCCATTTGTCCCACATCTCTTTTATACTTTCTTCTATTTTGAGTCATTCTCCTCACAAGAGAGTGCCACCAAGTTTCGATATATTCCGAGTTTCTTTTCACCCTTAGGAAATCCAGGCAATTAGAAGAAAAAATTGAAGAATTTCACGGACTAAAAAGGCATGAGATATAATAAACATTTTTACTGTTTTGCGGTATTTTCCTCCGATAGAGATAAGCTAGATTTAAAATTAATAATTTTCTCCATACTGAAAATCGCTTGTGCTTTTTCCACAATCATATATTGCTTCATACACGCTCACTTGTTCTTAGGGCTCTCAATATTTCTAGCCCCCCCGCTGGCTACGTCACTTCAAGAAGAAATGTTCAAAAGCGTTATATACCGACCCTGTAGATTTTTCTCCGGGTATCACTGAGAGAAAATGAAAGTTGAAAGGAAGAAAATGTTAATGATCAATGGGCAGTTTCTTTTGCGGACGGTGTGTCGTTGGCCATAGAAGGGTGGTAGATGACCATGGCGTTCAGGAGAGCTTCGTCGCTGAGCCGCAACGGACGGCCCACCGTCGCGTCTTAAAGGAAAAGCGAAAGCTCCGTGAACGGCATGCAATCCTCGTAAAGATGATATGATCTAGTCTTTCCATTTTCGTTTTCTGCCTCGTAAAGAGTAGGGAAACGCACGTTAACTTAAGGTGGCTCTATATCGGGGCTAAGAAGCTCGTTTCAGACGTTTCCCTCTAACCCAGTAACGGCTTTGCCGTGACAGCTGGAGACTTGCAATTTTTGTCTTCTGTAGATGAAGAGCCATTTGTTGCTTTAATTGGAGTAACTTTATGATGAAGTATTTTTGTTTTTTTATAAAAAATAGCAAATCGTTGGTTTTTACGAAATGTTTTGGAAAAATTTCGGGGCACGTTGCGAAGGCTAGATTCCGAAATGAGGATTTTCTGCCAAGTTAAATCAAATAATCATCTTTCATGTACGCAAAAAATTAAAAACCATTGATGCTGTTTATTTATTGAGGCTATAGCAATGTTACGCGTTCAAGCCTGCATTGACAACGGAGTAGACCTTTTCCATTCCCACCCAAGGATAATCGTTCCCCACTCCATTTTTGTCAGTACCATCTTCACAGTTTCCCTTTGGGCTTCTACCACCTCAGTAGGCAATCACAGGCGGCGACCGTTAACTTTAGTTGGCTTGGAAGTATAGACCCACAATAAAGGAAAAGCGAAAGCTCCGTGAACGCCATGACATCCCCGTAAAGATGATATGATCTAGGCTTTCCATTTTCGTTCTCTGCCGCGTAGAGAGTAGGGAAACGCACGTTAACTTAAGTGGCCAGCGCCAGATACCTAGGTTTTAAGAAATATATCGAAGAAAATGTACCTTTATTTTGTAAAGCATAGAAAATTTTACGTGCTTTACCCGAGAAGAATATACTCGAGTGTGTCGAGTGTGCGATATTCTCAATGAAGGAAGCAGTCTTGTGGATAGGGATATTCCAGTAAAGGTGAATGATCCTTTTCTTGCGCATTTTACGAATTCGTGTGAGCTTACTTATTGTTTATAGCATTCAATGGTTTTCGATGAGAATGCTGTACATCTACATACAACCATACTAGCCACGTAATGGGTGTGTGACTGGGGTGTTTGAATACCAACAATATAAAGGGAAGACGTAAAAGTAAGGAGAGGACCGAGTTGCGTTGTAAGTTAACGCTGTCTTGGTGTCTCACTCTGCTTTTGTTATAGTCGTTAATGGTGCGATAAAAGAGGAAATCTTTGTAACTATTATTAAGGCAGTGTTAATTTGTTGTTTCTATCAACTAAAGAGATATATTTTGGTGTCAAAATAATATCCACTATGCCATTCTGAAACTCACCTAATCTGCATTTTCCAAGTAAGTCTAGGAAGAGTAGCTTATGTAGCCCTTAAGTCTCTAGAAAACCTAGTCCTTTCATCAGCTATCTAAAACAACACATTTTCCGGAACTGCAGAATTGTTCAATTAAGGCAATGTACAAGGTTTTTATGCGTGAATGACTGCAAAGAGTTTTCATACATAGATGTTCTTGGAGGGTTGGTCATCAACGAAACAAAATCATCGTTTCGCAAAATTATATTTGAATCATCAGGGCTACAATAATAAAACAGCTTAAGCATAAATAGAAATTAACTTATACTCATAAAGCGTCTATTTTAGATAATTTAGTGATCAAAACCTAGCAATCATCAAAGTCTTCATAAAGTTTGTCAGATTCAATATGTTTCCTTTTGCCAAAAATATCAATCACATATCGACGATTATTTGTATCCTCCGGTGGACTAGCTCAAATATATGCGAGGAAACGTCATCAGAAGTCTTGCACCAGTAGCGAAGAGGCAAATAACTGATCTAGCACATATTGAAGTGACAACATATGATAAATACACTGCCGAACTGATATTCCACGCGCCATGAGTTATTATAACAAAAGCAGTTTTATACTAAGATACTTCGTTAGAATACAATTACCCACTGTCCTCCACCCCCTCCTTATCCAGTAATGCATAATTGACAATTTGAACATTGTTGGTGACAAAGGCTCATTCAGTCAGGCGCCATCATTCAATTCCAAGATTGGTAGACCGAAGCCCTCCATTATACCCTGTCCTCTGCTAACGCCTTTCCCAGCAAGCGACTTTCAGTATCTAAATAAGGTACAGGTATAGTTACTATGCATATTCAAGGTTGAAGGCAATAATGGAGAGCTGGGCTTTACTCCAACTAGTAATTTTCAAATTAAATCCCGAGAAAATAGTTTGAGAAGCATAATAGAGGAAGGTAGCTTTGAACGTAGGGGATCTAATTAGATTAACTGAGAATAAAGTAAAAATCATTCAGTCAGTTAAGGGATTGCAGCTATTTGAAAGTGCAAGAAATGAATGCTGCAATATAAAATATTATAGTTAATCTTAGGAAAACCAAGATATTGAGATTTTTCAAAAACTAAATTGCCAAAATTATCATGATGGTATTAAGTAAGCCGAAGACAAGGGAAAAAAATGTATTTGATAGTTTGACGAGCTGAAATAATTTTAATAAAAGTGGTTTGGAGAGGTGCCTCAATGTAATAGGAATTTATCAAATTTCGTTTAACATATTTTATTATGAATAATTTTCTTTTAAAATTTTAGCCCATCTTGAGAAATAATGACAAAACTTGATTAAATAAATACCCTAAACTTGGTCAAAATCAAATGAGGAAATTGAAGTAGTAAAATTAAAAAAATCGACATATGTTGGAATAATTGGCCTTTTTCATTGATGAACATATATTTACGAGGCATAACAGTGCGAATGATAATTTGATAATTTTAGAATAGCGCATATAGTTTATGGGTTTTTAATGTTAGCCCATTAGTCCAAATTTTAAAGCGAAACATCTCGGGTGAAGAACAGGCAACAAAATTGTTTCATGGTTATGAAGAAACTTCGTATGTGAATGTTTTTAATCAAGACACTTTTCATTAAGACAAAACGGAAAAAAATCCTTCGTCCGTGAACGGGTTTTTAAAAACTATTGCTCAGTATCTACACATTTCAAATCTAATTAAAAATATTGGCTCAGTTGCCATAACAAATGGATTAATTTCTATATTTTTTTATTTTTTGCTACAAACGCGGACGCTGGCACTATTCGTGAAGGATCCATAATTTTCCTGACTCGATTCCCGGAAAATATTCCTAGTCATTCCGTACTGCGACATCTATCATTTCCGGCCCTTTGATAGCTGACCCAGTATTAATCTCCCTATAGGCCAATAATAGTGAGTGAATTTTAATGAAGATGATCACTGACAAACATTTACTGTATACTCTGGGATCATGTTAGATTAAAAATATTATATTAGCTCGACATTAGCTTACAAGACACCCAACGCACTTATGATGAAATACTCTATCGCGACGCTTGTGGTGGTTATGTTCACTTTTATATTATCTGTTCATAGTTTTTTATATTTCAGTTATTAAATGGCAAAAATCATTAAAGTATTTTCGTTAAGTTCCTAAAAATATATAGCGTAAATTTGCATTATCTTCTAATTATTAGGGTAATCTTCCAGCTAAAGAGCTAAATATAACTAAAAGCCAATGTCCGGCGACAGGATTGGGGGGTGGGCCGATGCTAGTGATGAAGAAAACGGCTGAGATTTTAGTTGGTTTTGCAGTAATTATTTCGTATACAATCACATATATTATGAAAAAAACCGGAATATCTATTTTTGGGCCAGATAAAGTGTAAATTGAAATAAAAAACACGCCTTTACTCAAACTCATAAGCCCTGAGTTAAATTTTCATAACGAACACGTAAACAACGTTGCACTTTAGCACAGATGTTAATAGTTTGTAAACATTTGCAACGGCACTCAGAAATTAGACTCTTGACAGTAAAGTAACTAACACAAAACGTCTACTATATAAAAGGCTACGCGTACGTACGTATGATTCAATTGTTAGGCGTAGTCATTCATATGTGCGCCAACAGATGGCAAGCGAGCTCCCATATACGTTATACGTTCTCCACTAACTGACTCATGCACTTCTCTAAATGCACGCAAGGGAAACTGTTTGGTGACAGCTCCGCCCGTTTCACAAAAACTGTTGTTAACAAAGAAATCTCTGACATTTGGGTATTATATATATTTTACCATATTTACCTATATAGTTTTAATAAAAAATGAAAACGTACATTAATTTATATTTAATAATTTACTTTAGTTATCATTTTTTGCTATTTCGTACATATTTTAGCCTGCTTCAGCAGGCTTTTCAACTAGTATATAAGTAAAACCTCTGCTAATAAGATTTGCATGACTGGGTATTTTATCCGTCATTTTTGACAGGTTACCAGATAATTTTTTAAACATTTCTGCTGCCATATCTCTCTTAAAGAAAATACTTATTTCATTTTGCACCATATATTTTCCTGTAATTAGTCTTCGTAAAAGCGAACCCTTATTGCTTTCTAATGTTGGTTGATGGAGGCATTCAAGTCACGTTCGATTCTCCAATTGGTGCCAACGAGAGTTTGCAGGTCGGCTTGTACCGTAAATTTTATGCCTTCCCCCTCATGCATTCAACAACTGTTGCAGCGGCTGAGCGTCGATCGATACTTGGCCCAGAGCCGCGTTGCTGTGCAATGAGCAGCACGTTGAGCAGGTGGTTGGCGATTGCGAGGCCGTTGACGCTCTACGATTCATGAGCCTCAATCAACATAAAGCGTCAATGTGAACGTGCCAAAAGTAATAATCATCCCCTACAGTCCATCATGTCAGACCCGAAAAATCAGTTAAAAAAATAAATATCTTAATATCTAAGGACTTCCCAACGTTCTCCCGTACTTTTACTCTTTGTTGTTTTACTCCTCTTTTAATGACTTATAATACTACCCGATTATATATAAATCGATTTTTTTTCTTTAACTAAAGGCTTCGCCTTGTCGCTGCAACCAAATGGTCCTGTTTTCTGCAGATCTCTTGAACTGTCAATAGTTTTCAGTCCCCATCAGTTCTTTTGCCCTGTTGAGATACTATATCCTTGATCTTCCTCTTCCTTTCTATCCGAGCACCCACCCCTCCATCACATTGACAAAAGATCTATTAAGTCTCATGAGATGTCCTAAAAATTTTATATTCCTTTTTCCATGGTGTTAAGGTTCTCTTTTCATTTATTTCCTTTAAAACCTCTTCATTACTTTTTCTCGCCGTCCAGCTTATCTTAAGCTTTCTTCTCCAAATTCACATCTCCGCTGCTTCTAATTGCTCTTTTTCCCGTTTCCGGAGGGTCCAACTCTCGCTTCCGTAGAGCAGAGTGCTCCTAATTAAGGATTTTGCAAACGTTTTTCGTGTTTCGATATTCATATGCTTGTGTGTTAGAAGGTTCCTTTTATTATAAAAGGCCTGTTTTGCTATTTCCAACCTTTTCTTTACCTCTGCACAACATCTGTTATCCTCGGTGAGCATACTACCTAAATAGCATAATTGTTTCACTTGTTCTATTTCCTCCTTTCCTATTGTAATTTGAGGCCCCCTTACAATGTTGCTTTTATTCACTAGCATTTGTTTCTACAGTTTCTTGGTTGTCGTGGGCAAGGGCCTAGCCACGTTGAAACACCGGTTCCCATCAGAACACCGAAGTTAAGCAACGTTGGGCCCGGACGGTGGTTGGATGGGTGACCCTCCTCCATACCTCAACCAGGCATGGATGGAGAGATGATACTCCCTCCATACCTATACCGGCAGGTCTGAGAGGCCAGGCCAGGCCAAACCGGGCCGGTCGGAGGGAGGACATCCTCTATACCTGGTACTGGGGTGAGGCAGGGGGAGGCCAATCCTCCATACCTCTACCGAGGTGCTCTTGTCCCCTGTCTGCAAGTGGCAGACAGGCATGGGGTTGGCACAATGGACCAAGAAAGGTCTAAGTGCCCGGGCTCCTGACGAAGGCCCCCCCAACAACAATCTAATCTTCTTGGTTGTCGTACAGTTTCAATAGTAATCTCCTATCTCTCCAGTCTAATCCAATTGTTTTCAAGGAATTCAACAGCGTATATTACAATAAATCGATTTAGTACTCTAATATTACAAGTATTGTAATGAAATTTCACTTATACAATTACCTAATTTGTTACTAAAAGTTATTTTGAAATCGGTTGATTTAATTTACAAATGTTGACGCATTTCGCTCCGCCAATGTAAAAGGCCGTTGTATTGTTTTTGGTGTTTAGCAAATAATTAAGTCATTTATCATCATTTCTCCAGCATTATGCTTACATCTGATGAACGTATAAATTTGGCTAAGAAATGATTCTAAGATGGGTATCACGTTTATCAACTACATCACTAGTTATTTATCTTGCTTCATCCACCATTAACCAAACTGCGAGTATTATTACAGTTTAAAGTTCCTAGGCGTTTGATCATGTGTTTTTTAATCAACATATTTTAAGCTTGCTAAAAGAGTAGTTACGTTTGCTTAAATATTTGTTACACTGCTTAAATATTTTTAGCCCGAGTGCTCATGTAAAGGTGGGTAAAATATTCCATAGTTGCGTATTCATGTGGATTGTACTCAAGATAATTGAAAAAAGACGATCATTATAAAGAGCATAAATAAGATACTGAGACCGGTTTTAATACTTTTTATTTTCTCATTAGGATGAATTCATACAATTAAATAACTTTTCAACAGTAAAATAAGGTAAGACGCAAACTTTTCAGCAGGGTGAAATAAAAGAAACTTGCTATACGTGGAACTCGGCTTTGTCCTTGTATCGCTCATCGCATCTCAAACAGTTACTTACTGTGACAAGAGAGGTGGTCTAGATTCACCACTTCAGTCTAAGCTACCCATTCACCTGTGAATTTAGTACCTAATCACACCTCAAGCACACTTAATCACCATCGATCATGGATTCACAGTCACTACTGGGGGAAATAGGAAATCTACGGTAAGTACTAGATAGCTTCTATGTTGATTACTTAATTCAATTAATTTGTTATCGTGGGTCTTTTTGGATATTTTGACGTAGAGATTAAATTTGTGTATATTATAAAAAGGAAACAAATAAATAAGAAAAGTATATAAAATAGTATAATAATAAGAAAAACAATATAATAATAAAATAATAAGCTAAATAATTAATGATCGAGTTACTATCGAAAAGCAATACAATTCACTAGTTAAACAGCAAATAAAGCATAGCAATACGACAAAACAACGAAGTATAGTTTTACCACTCATCGGCAAATCAGTCTGATACGATAAAATGTAGGTGATGTTAGTAGCAAAATGAACGTGGTGGGTATAGATGTATAGTATGTCGGTATAATAGGTTCCTCCTCAACTGTTGGACTCAAAACAAGAACCAAATTCCACTTTTTCGTTTTTATTGTTCAGAAAATACTTCTTTCACTGATGCCATGGTCAAGCTATTGAAAAAAATTAGGATGCACAACATACAGATTGTTTTAAGATTGTTATTTGCAATGAAATCTTTTTCCAGCTGCTGAAGTCGAATACAGCACAATTTATGGCGAATTACAGCATTTTGATGACTCCATGGTTTTTGGATTCTTCCCACGTCGGTACGTCCTTGCGGGCGACAGTTTCGCCGGCACCCTAGCGAATTTCCGGCGATATTGTCGTCCAAAAGGATGAGCCAACGCGGAAAGAACCCGAAAACCCTCGAGCCATATTATAATCACCGTGGAAGCCTTCGTAGCAAATACAGCATTTTGACTTTAATTATTGTAGTACTATGCTAATAACAAAAAAATATGAGGTGTTAACGTACCCAAATTTTATTTTTGTTTTACTTTTCTAGGAAAATTAACTTCTTATTAATAGTTTTTCTCAAAAATATCATTAATATTATGTAAAAATACTAACTTGAGATATAGAATTTTTAGCATGTTCTGCTGCATTTTCTGCCACAAAAAATGATTCTAGAATATCAAATTACGCTTAACTGAATCCCTAAACGCCAAATAATATTTATTTACTTCCACTTTAAGATCACATTTGGTATATAACTAAAACGATTTAACATCGGCAGGTTTAGGTTGGCTCCAAGGTCCATGATAAGGTTTAATGGATACCATTTGCACTTTCGAAAGTAAAATAATATGCTTAAAATTTAATAAATAGAAATTAAGAAAAAAATCAAAATATTCATAAGCCATTTTGTAATCCATATTCAAATATTTCATACCACATTTCCATCTTTGTATTATTTTAGGCAATAAATTGTATAATTTTTGCCCCATGCATAGAAATTATCTTTTACACAAGGTTATTCTTGATTTGGAAATTCCGTCAAAAAGTACATTTCCTCAGTTACATTGATATTCGTCTTTGACACTCTACATATTTTCACTTCTAACATAAAATATTTTCAGAAACTTGAAGCAATTGAGTGTTGAGTGCATTCGTAAATATAGTGTGGAATTTACTAAGTGGTTTTTTCAATATGCATTTTAGTGTCTACGTGGTATCATTTTGAGACAAAAATAATGCATATGAGGCAGTATTTAGTCTTTTTACGCAATATTTTATGTAAAATATACTATTTATTTATACATTTTATCACAAAAAGTAGTTTTTTACAAAGATGAAAAAATAGATATTTTTATATCCACTATACACATTGGTTGTGCATGGGATACATTTTAAAAAATCAGTTTTAGTTTACATGAGATAAAATATACTGGGTACTATTAAGTATAAATACGAATGACATGGATAACAAACTGTAAACTAGTCACGTCATGCTATAACCAAAATGCTACCCATAATTTTAACAAACAATCCGCCTATATCTTCATGACTGAATAACCAACTCTTTGTTCTTATAAATATTCCTAAGCCTATATTATTAGTGATTTTACAGGAAAAAATAAAGAATAACTTAATATTGTTTCCAAATTACCCTTATTATTTCAATGTGCGTTAATATTCAGCAATTTAGTTGGTTATTCATAGCCCTATTTGTGGAGGTGGCCAGTTTTACTTCAACTATGCCATAACTTGAGCTTTGGGCCAACCTCAATCCTAAGGTTAAAGTCTTAAGTGTCCAATCTTCGAAGGGCTTGAGGGCCTTTCTCTCGTGGACCATTCCAGATTCACACGCCGTGAAAATACCCCGAGTGCTATTCTCAGTTCGGAGGGAGGAAAAAAAAGAATCCTTTAACTCTGGAAGTACGAACGGTACGTGAGAACGGGATAGTATAACCTGTGAACCAGCCGGCCTCGCGGCCATAATTCGCTCCACCCACACCATTTCACGCCCACCCATTCACTGTCCCCCCCCCACCCTCCCATAACCCCCATCCCCCACCCACCCTTAATCCCCCTACCCCTCTCTCCCACTTCCATCTACCGCCCACATCACCAAGCGTGGCTCGGATCTGTAAGTGGTGTCGTGAAAGCGAACATGATTTACGGCGTGAGCGGATCTGAAGTTCGTTTCCTGGCCTTGTGCTAAAATATAAAACTCTCCCACACTCCTCTCTCCTTATGCCTCTATTTCTCTCTCTTCATTCTCTTCTTTTTAGCTCTCTATATTCTTTACACCTTCTCAAATCATGAAACGGGTAAACTTTGGAATGCCAAATAAAACTCATGATTTCCCAAACTGCCATTAACACTTAGAAGCTCATTTTCAATCAATGAATAATAATAAACACTAATAATATTGTCTTATAAATGAAGCATAAAGCGAGAGGGAACTATTTCCTCGCCGTAAACGCCCGTCTGGGAACAAACTCTTTCCAAGTTTGGGTGAGAAAAATGAGGAAATCAGCGTCATTGCCAATCAATCAATTGCCAATTACGTAGTAGCCGAAAAAAATCTTCTTTCATAAAAAATATTTATATTTACTTCCCCGTAAATATGCAAATAAGTACATTTTTAAAAACAAATCAGAAGGTTTCAGCAAAGGAGCTTTAGGTGATCCCTAAGGCATTTTCCTTGCCATAATTGATGGAGTGGAGTCAATTGATGGAGTCAATTATGGCAATACTATCGAATATGAGTACTTATATAATTGAAAGTATACCTAATCTGTTTTCAAAAAATCATATACACACCACTGTAATTTTCTGTATTTATACAATTGAGAAGAGATGACTATTCAATTTTTAATGGATGATCAGCCATAAATTTACATTCTTTAAGAAAGGTTTAACATTGCATTCATTGGTTATAGAAAATAAATTAATGACATTGAACACAATATGGAGAAACCACAGTTCATTCATTTTAATTTTTTACATGGTCGAATCAAATGACCTGTGTAGAGCAAAATGATGTGAGTTATCCATGTCATTAGGTCTGTTACCACTACGACAGTAGAACAATTTTGTGACCTTGAACGTGTACTTATGTCTTAGAGGCAATACCTGCTAGTTAAGGAAAATAATAGGGAAGGTTCATGAGAGTGTAGCTAGGGCTGAATGATGACACCCAAAAACCTGACATTCTGGCTCAATCTTTTGAATATATTCATCATCATCATTGGTTGTTCAATTCTAAGATTGGTTGACTGCAGCCCTCCATCCTACCCTACCTAATGCTAATTCCCTTACACCCTGGTAGTTTTTCCTATGTACTTTCCTCTTAATTCGGTCAATGTATCTATCCCTTGGTCTTCCTCTTGGGAATTTACCCTCTATTTTCCTTTCAATTATATTCTTCACAAACCGATTGCGCCTCAGGGTGTGCCCAATCCATCTGGTTCTTCTTTTCTGTATGGTATTCCATATGGTCCTTTCCTCTTCCACTCTTCTGTAAACTTCATTTCTTATTTTATCCGTCCGTTTCATCTTTGGTATCCTCTTCCAATACCAGGTTTCGACGGAAGAATTGAAATAAGTTATTTAATTCCACTAGTAATATTTATTGTCATGACCCGGGTTTCGACTCTTAGTGTCATCTTCAGGTGACGAAGATGACACAAAATGTCGAAATCCGGGTCGTGATAATAAATCTTACAACTGGAATTAACCAAGTTACTTTAATTCTTCCGTAATGGATAACTTCCACAAAGTTAAGCCTAAAACCGTTTCCTTTGTGAACCAGGTTTAGAATTTTTCTAATCTCGTCTGGTCTGCTTTTTCATGTTTCCGATCCATTGAGTGACACGTTCCACACGAATGCTTTCACATACTTTTTCCTCGTTCTAGTCCTATCTTCTTTGAATGTACATTATTACGATATGTTTTTCTTCTCGGACATGGGTGACAAAGGATGATGTCTTAATAACCTGCCGTGACCTAAGTTTATTATTCGTAGGAATTCTGCTGCAGTCTATAGCCAAATAGTAGAGCTTTAAATAGAGCAAGTATTAAAATCAGGACTGTGTTTCTAGGTACAAATAGCTACGAAAGCTTCATATTTTTTCGCATAACCAATACCTAATAACTCCTTCTGGTGCACTAGCATTATCGCAACGAAACTCAATTCTCTATCGATCGCAACGAGTCGTAGTCATTGATACGAATTTTCTCCTCTTTTATTATTTCTTCTATTATTTCAACTCATTGATATGAAAATTTACAAAATGTACTCATACTGAGAGCCGTCCTGTGAATATTAAGAAATTGTATTAAAATTAGAAAATGGCGTGTTTACTTCACTTACACTTGCATTACATGACTCCGATATCCAAAAAAAAGCATCGACATCAACTGATATTAGGATATCAAAGATATTATGTTTTTTTTCATAATTGCTTGAGTGTTGAATTGGAACGCTTGAAATGGAAGTTACATCTTATTCAAACATTTTCATTTTATTATATATTAATTTAGTCTTTAGATTTTAGATACGCTTTTTATACGTGCTTCAAAGTTAGTTCATACTATCGAAGTATCGGTGATCGTGAGTTTGTGTACACATGTTGAGCTTATTACTCCAACTTGTTGATATTCTCTTAGCTACTGATTTAGGTATTTTAATTATTCACTCTTCTGTTGAGTGGATGGGTAAACTTTTCTAGCGCACATAAATTGTATCACTTTTATTTAGTTTCAAGGGATACTTTTTCTTTCATTCGAATGACTTATTTTCATTGTTGATGAACACAGTCGTATTTTAGAGTTGGATGTTCGTTGCTGATAAAAACGTGCCTTTTTTCCTTTTCATTTTTCTCTTTCTTGCATTCTATAATAGTATGTGAGTGCTTTTTCGAGCTCCTTTCCGTAGAAGTAAAGGTTAGGATGCGATATCCACCTTTTTGACACCCCGAGTGTCTGTAGAATATTTTACGAGGACAGTGATGTCCAACGGTGACAACCAGATTCACATGTTCTACATCGCATTACGGATGGAAACCACGTGACGTATACCAGTGACGCCAGTCGTCTTAATGTCATCTCAATTCCAGCATTCATAAAAAGATACCTAGTTCAAGACGACCCTTCAATTTGAGTGCAAAGTGCACCAAAGTTACATTTTTATCGCAATGCCGAATTTTGATGGACACGGATGGCGCGATTTTTAGGCCGCAAGACAGTGTGGACGCAGTTGAAAAAAAACCTAGGGCCATGTTGTACCTTTTACTGTTTAAGAACTTTTTACCATCAAGTTCACATTTTACTGGTTGGGAGATTTTATTCTATCGGAAAAGTCAATTAAAACTAGGAATGCGTTTTTCAAATCAAAATTTCCTCGTGGACTATAATGCATTGAAGTATTATGCCTAACCAAAGACAATTATAAAATACATATTCAGGTGTGATGTGGTGGAACCGTATCATAATTACAGAAACAAAACACTTGCAGTTTTCCACTAATAAATTAAAATATAAGTGTTTTGTTTCTGTAATAAAATAGAATTATATTATTTTTAAAGGAGGAAGTGAACCCAACGCTAAAAAAGAAAATTTTCATTTCCATATGTAGTAAGAACATGTTTCAAATGAAGAATTTTAATTCCAACTAAACAGAACACTTTAGGTGCCTCTAAACCTATGGCCATGGACGGTAACTATTCAGATATTTTCATTGATTAGCTACTACAATATTCTAATGGGTTATTCCATCTTGCTTATTAGAAATGAAATTAAACATTCTTTAATTAATTACACATAAGTAACCTACTCTGAGACTCTATAGGGGTTCAAAAAATCATTCTAATACTTATTAATAGTTCTTAACATTAATATGTAACTAATAAGGCTCATACGATAAATATGACCCGGTTCTAAATTTGGCCTTTTTGTCATTGCATTAGAATAACATGAACATTTCCTCAAGATTCTTTCAGTTTATAATAGCTCCGTGCTTTTAGTGGCTAGTCAAGAAATTACTTCTCTTGAGGTGACATTTTCAATCCATTATTTATCCAGTTGAACACGGAACGCCGTCCGAAACTATCGTCACTGCTATTTCAAGGTAATTAGATAAACCCTCTGCGCTTCATTGCTAATTGCCACCTATGAACATGTAGCATGTAATATGATAGCTTGAGATGAGTTGCATAAGATTATGTATTGTTATTCTTCAACTTGCATGAACTTATTCCTTAACAAACCAGAAAACGAAACCTCTTTTTAGCATTGGGCTTTATTTGGGACGAAGGTTCTCAATATGGCCCATGATACCGGTTTTGAAAATTTCATTATTATCGAAAATATTTCCAATGACAGTAATTCTGGTTTCCAATTTTCCTTATTGTTCACCCAGAAGTATCTCACGGGACAACTTTAACAGTTTTTCTCTCATGGTATCAATACAAAAAAATCTTTAAACCTTGAATGGGCATTATTTGGTGATTGTATATTAGTTTACGCTGTTTTATATTTTCCGCTTAAGTATCTGACATCTCCTTTTGTCTGATGAAACAGAATTAACTTCATGCCACGTTTAAACACTTCGTAAACATTCTATTGAGAATGTTTAAAAATTAATTGAAGGCGGTCGGAGATTCAGCGAATTAAGCTGAAGTGCTAACTTCAATATCAATTCGTTTTGGATGGTGGGTCTCCCGGTTTCCAGATTTTCCGACGCGTCGTTCCATTATTAGAATAGAAGATAGGATAAGATAGGATAACTGGATACACCATTTTTCAACACATTAGCCTAGTGAAAACTGATGGAAGGAGAAAAAAATGGGAAGAAATACAGAGGAAGACCAAGAATGGAATACTTCAAGCAAAAAGGGCCGTTGAGAGACCGGTTTTCTCGGGTCGTTTGTCCGAGGCCCGGGCCCTGCCCGGGCCCGTGCCTGTGCCAGTTCGTCCACACCAAGCCACACTTTAGGATAGCCGAATTAACTAGCAACGTTGCGCAAGCTTAATATCATAGAAATGCAAATGAAAAAGTAACTTTGTTCTTCCACAGATTTATTCTCTTGGCACAACATGAGTTACTTTTTCATTTGTGAAAATCAACTTCCACATAGTTGAGTCTAAAACTACGGATAGTATTAGTAGTTGAAATTTAAAATTAAATTAATAAAGTTATAGATTTAATTAATTAATACTGTACATTTTTTATAAATTTAAATGCTTTGCAACAATCGTGGTTAGACTAATTTCATCTGATGCAATGTCATGTCTGGGAGTTTCAGACTTGGGAATTGTGAGGGGAGGTTAGGTCGCGTGACCTTAAGTCTCCTCCCCCTTCCTCTCCCGCTACCCCATTGTAACTTAACACAGTAGCAGATAAATAACGCAGCGCACAGTACCGTATCGGCATGCGTGTTCGGGTTTTTACGACGTCGAGTTTGAATTATTTTGTTTGTGAATGTTCGTTTATCTCTTTGGTTTTCGTCCGAGATTAGTGGTTGATAATATAACGTCACTATGAGAGTTTGCTATAAAAATAATTTAGGGTTTGGGATTCGTGTACTCATTTATTTACGCAACCTTTGACTACTTAATAATTTGGAAATAAAAGATAGCCCTGTGTGTATGGTAGAGAGGGTTTTTTATTTGTTCGATTGATTATTGTTATTTGTGTAGCCTGAATTCACGTAAAAAATAATTTCAATTAAATACTATTAAATAGATCTTAGAGCGTTAAATTGCTGTTTTAAAGGGTTTATTTTTATAACCTTTAAACCCTTTAAAACTATAAAATAAATAAAAATTATCTACCCCCTTTCTACTGGGGGGAATTCAATACCTCCCGGACCCGGCCAATTTTATTTTGCCCGGGGCCTGTCAAACCTGCCTACGGCCCTGCAAGAAAATCATGAAGGACATCCCAGTAAATCATTATGTAGCAATGAATCATATGGCAGAGAGGAGATTTGAGTGGAGAGCTGCAGCAAACCAATCTTTGGTTGGTTTCTGCGGATGATGATGATGACGTTCCATCTTGTGAACAATATTTCACCGGCTACCTTGTAGACTTATTCAGGTCATCTGAACCTAAAGAAGCCTGAAGGTGAGCCGACGAAATGTTTATTTATTTTTTAAAATAACCCCATAGAACAGTAATTTTAGGCACGTGAACTATTTTCGGGTTGCACGCCGAGTCAATTCTCCCATTTCATCCAACATTTCGATGGGCGTCTCGCTCATCATCATCTGGGATATGATAACTCTCAGCAGAAATAAACGTCTTATATAGAACCCTTTGTCAAAAATTGGATTACTTATATACCATCAGCAGTCACCTGAACTCCCAGGATGGTATATAAGTCGGTTAATTTTTGACAAAGAATGGCATATAAGAAGGTTAATTTTCATTGAGAATTAACGTATTCCTGATTATGACGAGCGAGACGCCCTTTGAAACGATGTATGAAATCGAATAATTCACCCAGTGCACAACCGGAGAAGAGTTCACATACAGTATTCTCCGGGCAGGAATGTTCTTACAGCTAGCACTTTAAGGCCTTTTACAACAGGGGCATTTCTCTCACTAGATGTTCATACTCACTCACAATAATGTCCTCAAGATGAAATGACGTGGGGATAAAATCCAGTAAACAGGAAGATTTACCCTCCTCTTAAGCTCCGCGGAAAGGTAAGCCTAAAAAAGGGCATATTTTACATCATTTACATACCTAGTTAGTCTCCGGTTTTTACCCTCACGTGCATGGCTAAGAGTCACATAAGTCACTCTCAAATGCGCTTAGGCAAGCATAGACAAATGAGTTTTAAATTATTTTCTTCCGAATACATTCCACTCTCCCCCCCCCCCTCCACAAAAACCTCCTTGTCACTCGGCGTGTCTCACTTGTCTTTATTGCTCATCATGAGCACTTTTTTCGAACAAAGCTGCCACTGTAAGATGGAAACCCACTTTTTATTACTCTGCAATGTCCATATTAACATTCTTTACAGTCATTCTGCTAATTTTAATTACTCGATAGGCAAAAAATATATATATAAGTTTAATTTGTATAAAAAGTTTTATAGCGCGTTTTCGTAAAATATAGCGCTACGCTGAAGCAACGCACTGAGCTTAATTATGTATCCTATGCAAAATTAAATGTACCGCAGGATGCATCAGACAGTCTGTACTTCACATTCTGCATGATCAACGCGATTTTCAAGAAATTCGAAATAATTACCTTTGACCGCCATTTTCTGGATTCACCTTGTTACGTAACAACTCCGTTTTTCGAAATTTGTAATTCTTCGTGAAATACTTTTCACATTTAAAAAAAAAGCTGAAATGCATCCTAAATAAGGAAGCGTTTAGAAGGGTTTAGAGGTTACCTGTGAGAGGAATACGATAGGCTAGGAAGCAAAATCGCAAAAGATTGCTTTCTTATCCGGTCAGTAATTTTTCTTAGCACTAATATCGTCCAGCTTGACTCCCCTCCTATAACCGTCAACTCGTCAAATAAGACTGAAAAATCTTAATTTACTCTAGTGTTTCGCAACGACGCACCTCGGTCGTAAGCAATTAAAATTGATGGCAAGAAAAGATATTTCGTTTTTACATTGCATTTATTTGTAGCACTCAACCTTGTAAGGGATAAATTTGAATATGTACGCTCAGTATCTATGCAGCTTTAAAATTCTATCTAGGTCGTAGATAGAATTTTAAAGCTACATAGATCGCTAACTGATATCTTTATTTGATATGCTATTGATTACGTGCAAGATAATGGCAATACAAAGAACGCGTGAAACAAAAAAGTAGTTACTATTGCTTTCAATGAGTGGTCGATGCTTACATTCAGTTTAAATCAAATCTTGACTGAAATATGAGGCTTTATGAAAGGTGTCAAAATTGGCCCCAAGATGGTGATAGGGTTAATTGATAAAATAAAAATGAATACAATGCAGAGGAAAGAAATGGTGTGAAATGATTCCTTCCCGTAATTCATGAAAGTCAATAAGTTTTGTTAGCATACAATGAACTAAATTCAAGCATACGATAAGCAAGTAAAAAATGAAAAGTGGTTAAAAGAGTGAAACTGACCGTGTTTCCACTCCAAGATGCCGAGAGTACGTCGGCGGATATGCGGTTCCCGCCTTGAAAGTCGTACGGTGAAGCCTTTCAAAGAAGTCATCCCTACCAGTTGCTAGGGGAGGTCACACTTTCGGTCTTCCTAGGAACGTCTTTTCATCAAGAGCAGGATGTTTTCGAACAGTTTCTCGGTCTTCACCTCTACAATTTGCCTGTGGGCGTCTTAATTTCTTATCTTGATTTCGAAAGTAATCTTAGGAAATCACCTGTCTGCATGATTAACTGTTTTATTTAAAAAATAATAAGCACACTTTGCCCATGGAACCTTGAATAATTGCTACTGGGCATAAGTGGATACATATGGTAATACTCCAAATCAGATTCTCACCTTTTTTGCAAGAGGTCTTTATTTTGGACTTACGTATTATTTTGGAGTACGTATTAAATCTAGAATAGCGAGTTGACATAAGTGATTCAACTATTTTTAATATAAAATACATAATATTAAAGACGATACACACATTTTTATTCTATCATTTATGGTAAGCTATGCCCACTTAATTGTGAGCTGTTCTTGATTTTGTTATTTAATTCTCTATATTCTGCCCCCAGTTATCAGATATTCAGCCATTTTTAGAAAAAATCATGGTGCGGGAAAATTTGTTCGATCAATGACTATTTTTGCGTAGTTTTGATGTTTTATACCTGATGAATTCCAAGTTCTTTTAATGTTTTAGACATTTTTTTATGCCTTGAATCTTAAAACAAATTCCTGTCGTCAATCCTATGCTCTCTTCTTCCAGCTCACCTCATCCTCAGCTGACCGATGCATTTCTATAAACCACCTGCTTAATTTCCTCGTGACTGACCAAGAATACAATATTTAGCTGGAATAAAGGTAAGTACTCTAGCTATTAGGTACCCCCTCCTTCCCCTTGACGTAATTATTTCTCTTTTTTATCACAGGTCTATTATACTTGAGATTTCTTCCTTGCCTTGAAAATTAGTAAATTGTTGAAATATTGGTTGTTGTTGGTCAGGAAATTAAATTCATCCGTGGAATCAGTCAAAAGTTTCACACTTTTTACTATGAACTGCTAATGCCATTTGTTTTTGTTTTCAACGTTCATGCGGCAATGATTACTGAACACTCATGCCAGCCAATTACATTTCTCGACGCCGGATATGATCCAAGCATTATTAAACAAGGTATATTTTGCATCGAAACGCTCTGTATGTTGTGTGACACTTCAGTATGTCTATTATGAAGTTCCTGAAGAACTCTGAAAAAGTACTACTTGAAGGTAGCTAGAGAGATGATGTTCCTGGTGCGGTTTTCTGTTACCGTAAACCATCACAGTGGGTGATTTTCGAGATCACAACTCCGTATTCGTAAAATAGGTCTTTTAACAGCCCTGTGAATGATCCCATTTATTTTGTTGGGTGAATGTATCGTACTTAAGTCACACGCGAGGAACCAAATTTCCCGTAAACCAATTATTGATTAATTTTTTACATTAGGAATTATTTTAGTTTCTCGTGTGGGCTTTTTTTTCCATTCCTGGCGATCTTAAGCGTATGGTTCTCAAAACTTTATATGGCCATTGGAGTGCTACATCTCTCGTCTCCTTAGGATACTTATTTGATAAAAGATATATGTAGCGTATAAACCAATACATTACTTTTGCAGAAGATCACTTATATTCTTTATGAATGGTAGGCATATGTCACCAAACGGCTGTTAAAAGAAGTCATTTTTTTACGTGAGTAATGTCAACTAATATCTGAGCGGGTCATTTCTAGGTTTTTTTGCCTAAAATTGTGATCTTGAAAAATTGTGATCGCATGAGAGTTGCATGCCAATCACTTGAGAATGAAGCAACAAGGTGAACTTGACTTTGATTTAGAAAAAATCATGGTAAGATGAAGCCTTGTGGTACAATTCAAGGTCAAAGGGAATTTCAAGGAAATCGTGTGGTGCTAAAATTTCAAGACGCCATTAGAAAATTCGTGGGAATCAACTCGCAATGGACGTATTTTTATAGGAAGAACGTTATGTTAAATATTGATTTATTTATAGGTAAATGGCTTGACAATCAAATGAAATCACATTTCCTTAAAACAGGCCCGCTATCTGTTCTATATTGCTTTCCTCGAAGTATTCTAGGTGGTCAGTCTTAATTTTAATTTTTTATCCAAATATATAGCTAAATAAAATCTAAACCAACCTTCGGGTTGAAACACTCATTGAGATGAATAATAATAGGGTAAGTCCGGGAGAGATGGCCCCACCTTTTTTAAGTGTTCATATTTTTGTTAATGATGGTATAATCGGTTCAATCGTTTGTTGTCCTATAAAATCATAGATAACGTAATTGTATTTCATAAGAAATAAGTGAAATTTAAATGGAAAATACCTTTAAAAAATTAATATATTTTTTTTTGGGATAAGGATATTGGGAGAGATGGACCATAACTAAAGGGCATTAAATAAACTTGAAAAACACTTTCTCTGTACAAAGGAATATTTTAATAACACTCTATGGTTACTAACAATGTTACCAAACTATAAATTTGCAAATTTAGAACATATAAGACACAAGAATCTAACCAAAAGGATTAAATGGCCCACAAAAAATTAAAATGAAATGAAAAGGCCAAGTTTTAATATTGGAATTACTACTAACTACAATTTCCTTAATTATTGGTTCGACTATATTTGTTTTTTAACATTTCAGCCCTTTGATAAAGCAAATCTAAATTGTCAGCTTTTACTTATAGTGTAAAAAGTTGGTCCTTCTATCCCGACACGAACTGGTCCATCTCTCCTAATTGTATGGAAGAGATGGACCAGGCCATTGTTCTGCTTTCCCCAATGCCAGGGGTGCCGCAGTAGTGTATAATGAACCGTTACATATTGTTTTCATTAAGTATAGACATGAAACTCAATAATATGGACAATTAAACACACTACAACTAAAAAACGTTAACTATGAAAAAATATTTTACTCTCCTGATATCTTTTTCCTTGATTGGCTATCAAATAAACAGGTCTAAGCGGCTATAAACAACAATACGTGTCTACGTAGTCAGCCATGACACCAGCATGAGAGCAGTGGCGCACTAGAGTGGCTACAGTCCGAACTATGCAATCAGTCCATCTCTCCCGAGGGGCCATCTCTCCCGGACTTACCCTATATGAAATTCTTGGTTAACACATCTTCGATATCATGATATCAATCTATCAATATAGAGACTAATCGAGTGATTCTTTTTAATCTGTATTGTGGCAATTAAGGAAACAAGGTGTAGAAAATAACTGATTCAGTGACACCATCAAGCTCTGAACTTAACTTTGAAGCAATGTTTCCAACTTTACGAAGAGTGAAAATTAAGAAGCGAGGTAATGGACGCCATGGAACGTCATTGTTACTACCAACCTTTTTTTATCTGGCACTAATGTGACTGGTTTGGCTTATCCGGTATATCGATTCAAAAATAAAATAACAAAAAAGCACGATTTTCTGCATGGAATTTCATATGAAATCGTTTTAATCTAGCAGTAAAACGATTTCTTAACATGATAGTAAAATAAATTATTCGGTATTTCTTAGCCAGTGTAAGCATTTCATTTTTGCCATATTTTGTAGGCTATTTTCCACATGAAATACGTTGAAATTGTCTAGAATATCCATTGACTAAAGAAAATTAATTCCCTAAAATGCACAATTGCTGTCCTTGACATGTTAGCACTGCATGAACTTCTTTATAGTTCCTTTGACTTTGTACTGATATCGCAGTAGTTAACTTTTCTATTCATAATTCTTAGAATAACTTCAATTTTCCTCATCGTTTTATCCTCAGGTGAATTGAATCTTAATCTTATGTTCGAATTTCTTTGAAATAAGATTAGTTCTCTTCATTATTCCTCGCAGTAGACTTACAGGATAAGCTAAGCAAGATAATCAATATTCAGAACCATTCTCATACCCCAAGTAGAAGGGGTTCCTTCAATGCTTGTCAAGCCTCTCACGCTGTTGCTCGTTGGAAGAAACATGTAACAACCGCAAGAACGAAGATTTTCGCGGTGGTCCACGATGAACTTCTTCATTTTTCCGGGTTCTACCACGTTGGTTGCTGTGGTGATGACAACAGTTTCGCTGGCACAACTGCCAGCCTTATTTTAAAATCCCTTGTTTCCCTGCAAAACAGTAACGGTTTCCAGATATTTCTATCTCATATCACTATTCGAAGAAACAATAGAGATAACTGTGCGTGAATGGATGAATCGACTAATGAAATTAGTGCGGAATAATGTTGTGTTCTATAGTTTTGCTTATTCATTCATTCGTGTTCTATCAATAGTCACCTAATATTTTAGGATGGATCCCTGAAGTACTAGTAGGAGACTCATTTGTTGTTCCTAAAGAAAACCGGAGTATTTATTGTCCTCGTAGTAGAACTCCTCGGAGGCCACACGCTTGTCAAACATCTCTAGAAACATTCAGATCAGACGAGTCTCAGTAAAACAGCAGAGGATATTATTTTGACGCCACGTTTTATGTCTAGAGCTCATAGAAGCTACAAAACAAGAGAGATACACTGAATGATAGGCACTGGAATTTCTTCATTCCTCGCACCATTAGTGATTATAAAAACAACGGCTTGGCACTAACATAAGACTCATCGCTTACGTACAATTCACCTCTGACATCTCCCACCTCCTTTTCCCTATTCCCTTTCAGTTAATTTCTGGCGGCGTAGGCCATGCCACACGCCTCTGCAGCGGTTCGTAGGTAGGCCAGTGCGATTATTAGATTAATTAAATCGTCGATTCAATTATTTTTGCAATTGATCGATTATTTCAGCACATCGATGTCGATTGCGGTAATTGGCTCAATTGTCAATTTTTTTCAAGTGCCAATTGTTGCTCAATTGTCAATTGCTATTCAATTCACAATTATTGTCCGGTAATCGATTAATTAACGATTATCGATTCGCGCCATCCCTACGTCCTGCCCCGACCCCTGCCTTCGAGTGCGTGTGTCTGTTGTGACCGTGTCAGTGTGTTGTATTTAGCTTGAGTGTACAGACTTGACTTAGCTTGAGTGTACAGAGTTTAACTTGAGTGTAGCGTTTAATTTAAAAAAGCTAACTGATTGAATTATTTTGTTTTTTTTTCCAATTAGTTCTTTCATTCTTCTGATTGCCAAAGGAAAGCCTTTGAAAATCACGATCCAATTGAGTCCTGTCAATTAATTGATTGATGTCAATTAATTAAACAATGACAATTAATTGACACCCATTTCGATCTCAATTCATTGGCCTTTGTCAATTAATTGAATTACTTCAATTAATTGTCATTTCTTCAATTCTTCAAGTTGAATCGACCACATTTCCAATTATTCTTATAATTGATCGATATCGATTTTTTTCGATAATCGCACAGGCCTATTCGTAGGGTACTTTATTAGTGTAGAAGAGGTTATCAAACGTCCATTTGTCTTATTTGAGATTATTCATTCTCAAATCGTGATGTATCGAGGCGATTGAAATTTTGTTTTTCAAATATTCCAATGCACGTATGAGAAATTTCTTTTTCACGACATCGTGACTAAGTGATTTCGTTATGACAATGGGACAAAGTTATTATTTGAAATAAGCGAAGTTAAAACTTATATATAAAGTATATTAGTATGGTCTTCAGAATACCTGTTAGTTTTTATCACAGACATAATGCATGGAAGCAAACTGCTACGATAGGTGCACCTTTATGAGTTAGGTAGCTTTCTAGTTGAGTGAAGAAAAAAATATGACTTTTTATTCATCTTTACATAGACTTGATTGCCTCCTCATTTTTATTGCTTGTTTATCTGTTATACGATTAATCTCAGGTTACGAGAAAAAATACTGCTCAGTTTTAAATTAGTTACCACTCTCACGCATGGTTAAACATAATCTAAGTAGCATTGGAACGTTAGCTGAAGGAATATTAGCTATATCAAGTCTTCAATATATTAATTTAGAAAGTTTAGGAATTTATTGTCAGAGACTAGAGTGTTAGCATAGATTCACTCAGAGTTGATATAAATAAATTCAACGGCGATAGATGAAATTTGATTTTAAATTAAATCTTTTTTCACATGAAAATAATAATATACTGGTAAAAACCCGATCAACGACTACCTCTGATGTATTGAGTTCATATGTAGCTAGGATTATTTCATTAAATATAGAAACATTGATTTTTCGAGAAATATTCAACATTAAAATACATGCAATCCTTAAATTTGATCATTTAAGGCCATGTGTCTAATTAGTAGCATATTATACTATACAATTTGCAATTATCCACGTACGGCTTTGTTAGCGATGAAGTCATTACAGTTAGCATGTATTTTTTTCCATAAATATGCTTTCCACTTGAAAATATACTGGAATTTGATCTCTTTGGTCAAATTATGGATTAATGATTAATTTTTATGTATGTATGTATTCACATGTATTGTATGTATTATTTATATATGTATTCACAATCTCAAATCTTTTACATTATTTCTTATTGACTATGACTAGGTCCGAATTTCATTTCGACCTTATCCCGCAGATTGGGGAATCGAAATATCATGGAAAATGATTATATTAGAAATATGTTTTAATTTTTATTTATCAGCATTTCATATTACTTTAAATACAAAAAAAATGACAGGAAAATATTTTAACTTAGAAAAATGGTGCATTGCATTTTGATTCAAGTTTGTGCATTGTGTTGAAATCCAAGATGTGAATGAACGATTCAGAAAGCCAAGGACATATTAAAATGGGAGATGAACCATTGCTCTGGCACGAAATTAGCTTAAATAATAGCTTTTAAAACCGTCAGACGGGAGAAAAAAAAATTTTTTTCGACTGACTATTTTTCAAATCTCTCCATGTAAAACCAAGCATATAACGCCACTGTCTTCTTTACTTCTACTAATACACGGTTACGGGTTTCAATTTTGTCGAGTTGATACGGCAGATATGGTTGAATGCGTCAACTCTTGGCATTTATCAAGGGAAAATAAACAAGGAACCTAATTGTGCTAATGGGATGAAATGGGCTGTAAAAATAAACTATGATACTTTTTTAACCCGTAATTTCCGCATGTGCGTTATTTGAGGCATATAAATTAATCTGCTTATCAATAATTCACCGAAAAAGGCACACAACTCTTCGGTGCCTATTTTTTTAAATCAGGCTGTGTCTCTGATACTTTAGTGCCGTAACTAATATTGTCAAACGGTATTTAAATATAACAAAGTAAGTACATATTTTAAATTATCTTGCAGGAACGAGCTAAAAGTAATCTGTGGTATTGCTTTTAGCATTTTGAATGGTTATATCCCCGAACTGACTTTTGACTAACACAAATGGTATAGTCCCAAAAAGTAAAGTAAGTAATGATATCGGGTTTTAGTGTTATAAAGTGGTTGTGAAACATGGTGGCGGTTGCACTGAGGGCACTTTCCAATAGAAGTGTCCATCACTTACGAACTGGCTTCGCATGGAGGAGTAAGTTAGTCACCGCATTTTATTACCAGGGTTACCAAGAATACACACTTCCATTGCCAACTTCAAAATGTTCGATCTGTTACTTGCATCAACCTTATAGTGCTCTATAATTCTCAGTCAAAGTGTTTGGTTGGGACCAGCTCCGCCAAGTTCAGGGCGCTTTCATTGTTTTTTGGTTTAATTTTTTGAAGCCGTACGATAGGTGGTTTAGTGAGGACTCGGATGCATGCATATTGTCACTTTGTTTACTAATAGTGGTTTTTTGTGAATTCCAATTGTTGGTATAGAAGAAAATTGAATGCTCCACTGAAAATGGGTAAAAGATCTTGCTGTGTTCCTGGATGCTCCACAGGGTATTCCAAAACCTTTAAAAAGAACAACATTTCAGTTGTGAAGAATTAAAGCTTATTTAAGGCTAATGTAAGTACTATTTTTTATTCTTAACGTTACCGTATAGCTAGGTATGGTCGATGATGATGATTACCTATGTATCCATTGCAGAAGCCGATCGTTGGTGCTCTCAAATGACCCATGATAGGTTATTGAAGGGGTTTTTCTATTATTCAATTCATAAATCGTACGTGGTTTGCATTATTATTTGAGGAAAGAACCATTAGTTGCTTCCTAACTAGCCGTAATTTCCCACAGTACGAAATAAAAAAAGTAAATACCGCGTTTGTTTACATTAGGTTGATAGGGATCATCTGATTTCATGCGCCCAGTACGACAGTGGCACCGCGGTTGGCAGCTTCAAGAAATGTATCATGTCGAAGTTAGGAGCCTGTTATCCTTCAGTATCCATGTTTGGGACTCTCCGATGGGCTGCGAACAATGTCAACGTATTTTGATGCAGCGTATGCTGCGGATTTTGATGACTATGTTTTTGATCGTAAACATTGTCATGGAATGCGCTGCTGACACTTTCACGCCCTCTCTAGTGAAATGCAGTAATATTAGTAGCGATGCCTACAATGTCACGTTCCTCTCCCGACCACTTCTTAGCCGACTACTTTTACATGAGCCTTCCCCTCTTTGACACAGCGTAAAACGCAGGCGACTGCCACCATGTTCCGCCACCTTTATAGCTAGAGTATGGGTTTATCCTCCAGTGGAACTGGGTTTGATTTCTGGAAGTGTCGGATATTTTTCTTTTGTAATCCTTACTATGGTGTATTGTGGAGAGCGTTTAAAAGCTATTGTATGCGTCCTTCCTATGAACTCTGGACCTCTTCCGATGGACTCTGTCTCTTATTTGGAGTAGGGTAATGTCGATGCTAGGTTGTGCTTCACCCTTCCTCTATTCACCAACAAATTCCGGGGACAGACGAGTTTTATCGAATGGCCAATTATTGTCCGATTTTCACCAAATTTAGGATTTAGCACTTATTTCACATTCTAACAATACAAGGTGTGGAAAAGATGGTTCCGATAAAAATTTAAATATGATAAATATGGTACCTACTTATCTTGATTTGGGATGGGTAACATTTACGTTTACGGGAACCATCACAGACGACAAAAGACGATCGGGTAAAGGTGAGCTTTCGTCTCGCACTTGTTTTCGCGATTTTCACCCACTTTAAACAGAGATATCAGAACCAATTTCACCTCACTTATTATGCAAGCTTTGCAAATTTGTTTAACACTTTCAACACAACAATGCATCAACTACTTTAGAAATGAGAAACTTTCAAACCTGAGAAGTGCGTTTTTTCCTCTCCGCCATATTGTGAAAAAATGCCGTTTCCTCTTTTCCACTGTACGTAGCGCAGCGATCGAGCAGTTGGTTCTCTAGCATATACACACCTTTTCTACACAGTTTCTTCCCTCCTTCCACTCAAACTCGCCTCGCAACAGCCATTTACTACAATCCAATTCCATTCATTCCACCGCAGTAAACATTGCTCATTTCACTTCAAATGAAGGATTTACACTTCCTTTTCACTCACATTCATTCCACTGTACTAATAACATTTCACGTATCACTTTAAATAGAGGATTTACACTTCCTAATTGAGCGTACACGATTGGCAAATCATGGCGACCATACACCACACACGCAAGTCAGAAAATGATTAATGCCAACTACTCTCAACAATTAACTTCCAACTGTTGACAGTTAATTTCCCCCTTCCACACTACCCGAGAGAACTCCGTCAACAATACTATATCATTAGCCTCTAACAAAAGCCCACTTATATTAACGTTGTGACCTGAGGGATTCTATTCTTAAAATAATACGCGAAATAACATTTTAGCCTTCTATCAATGCTCACCAATAATCACCAATAAGCGTGAGGGATTCTATTCTTAAAATAATATGCGAAATATCATTTTAGCCTTCTACCAATTCCCACCAATAATCACCAATGAGCATGAGGGATTCTATTCTTAAAATAATACGCGAAATAACATTTTAGCCTTCTACCAATGCGCACCAATAAGCGTGAGGGATTCTATTCTTAAAATAATACGCGAAATATCATTTTAGCCTTCTACCAATTCCCACCAATAATCACCAATAAGCATGAGGGATTCTATTCTTAAAATAATACGCAGAATAACATTTTGCAACTTCAACCAATGCTCACCAATAATCACCAATGAGCGTGAGGGATTCTATTCTTAAAATAATAAGCGAAATAACATTTTAGCCTTCCACCAATTCCCACCAATAATCACTAATGAGCGTGAGGGATTCTATTCTTAAAATAATACACAGAATAACATTTTTAAACTTCAACCATTCCCAGAAATGCCCATTTCCTCGTTATCGATCGCGCTAAAAATGAGTTTTCCGCTATTCAAACTCACGAAAATGAGTTTTTCACTTTTGATTATAACCAATTCGTGTTTAACTCCATTGACCCGCAAACCTCTTTGTAGGGTGGGTTCAGGGCAAGTTACGGAAGGGGAAATCGTTTTCCGCTTTTCCAAATCACGGGAACTCAGTGAAAATCATCATTTTGAAACGTCCTCGACTCCCAGATATGCCCATTTCCAAATCACGAAAATGCCTTGAAAATCATCATTTTGAAACGTCCTCGACTCCCAGAAATGCCCATTTCCACTTTACCATTTCCACAAGAAATGCGTTTTTCACTTTTGAAAATGGCCAAATCGGGCCCGCGTACCGTCCCACCCTAGCACCCCTGTTTCACTCCATAGGCCCGTAAGCTTGTTGGGGGGGCGGGGTAAAGGCATATTGTAGAGGTGAAATTAGTGTTATCCCTCTAACGGTTGTTCGTGAAAACCTCCAAATATGGCGTCGAAAACGGACGAAAAAATCGAAAAATTGGTCATTTTCAAACGTCTATATCTCAAAAACTACTAGTCACACCAGTATGATTATTACATTTTTACAAATCCGCATTCTTCCTCTACTTTCAATATCTTCAGTTTCCTAAGTTTTTCAAAAAAAAAATTTGAAAGTGCGAGACGAAAGCTCACCTTTACCGACGATCGAAATCAACAAGCTGCTAAGTGACAATAACCGTATATCTGTGCAATAACCTTACAAGAACCATCATTCTATTCGAGGGATATCACAGAAAGGCAAGGAAGAAACTAAAATGTGGGAAAATTTTATATTTTCCAATTTCCTGTTGGTGATTATACAACCCACCCCAATGGTGATTGGGTTGCGTAATGTAGGAGAAGCGGGCATGTAGAACCGCGTATTTTCTAGAATTTTATGTAATGGAATATTATTGTCGCCTAGCAGCTTGTTGATTTCGATCGTCTTTTGTCGTCTGTGATGGTTCCTGTAAACGTAAATGTTACCCTTCCCAAATCAAGATAGGTACCTTATTTCTCATATTTAAATTTTTATCGGAACCATCTTTTCCACAACTAGTATTGTTTAGAATGTGAAATAAGTGCTAAATCCTAAATTTGGTGAAAATCGGACAATAATTGGCCATTCGATAAAACTCGTTTGTACACAAATGTGGAGTACTCCCTACTCTACCACCCGATCCACCTATTTTACAGCAGCGACCTCTGTAATGACCTCAGTAGTTGCTCTCTCCCGGTAATATCCAGTCAAATACTCCTCATATTAACCCTTTCAACGATAAGGGAAAAATGTTCTAACTTTCCCCGGTGACTTAGTTCCTTTCTTGGCATATTCTAATTCGGCTCGATGTAAAAAGATATACATGGCAACCAATTTTCATTTTTGAAGGAATTTTATGGCATTTTACAATTTAAACTTTTGACTTTCCAGAACTTTTTGCGAAAAAGTGCGAGATCTTGTTGTGGGGGTTGCTTGCGTTGCTGGAATTTTCCCTTGCCAATTTTACCTGATGTAATGGAATTTCCGACGTACCCCTTCATTAAGCTCATAATTTCAAGGGTTTAAATAAGTTAAAAATTCTTATTATGCATTGCACTCGAATAAGTCACCTTGCAACAAACTATTACACTTATAATTATTAAAATCAACAACCTATATATTTTGAATAATTTTGAAATTTTCAGTAGATACACCTCCTATAAAGGTACAACTAACTTCTTGCTCAGCAATATTTCAATGAAAATAGCTGGATGCGTAATATAATCATAAGAATATATATACATTTGTTAAGTCTTAATTAAAAATTATTAGGGAAAGCCTTTTTTCATTTATCCCATAAAGCTGTTGGTTACTGTATCCAAAGGAAATCTTTCAAATGTTAGTCGTAGCAAGATCACCGAAGATGAATATTCCAAATATTGAACTAAAAAACAATACATTCATTGAAAAGTATATTGAATTCATTGAAGTGCGTGATTTAATAGTAAAAATTGTTGAGAGGGACGAAGTGGAAATAAAAAATGAAAAAGCCATGAGTTTTTGTACAAACAGCGATTTCTTTATCGGAATACGATAATTTTATATGCACACATTTCACTAACTCTTTGATGTATTTTCCGTATATTTCTAACCGTGATCAGACGGGATCCTGCAGGAAGACCTCCAAATATGAAGCAGGTTTGTTTCTTTTAGTTCTCGTGGCGTTGGTTAACATCTGTTTTTTTCAGAGAAGTGTATCTTACCGACTTTTCCTCATAGAAGTTATATCCCGTCTATATTTCATTGACTATTTTCAACTCTTTTTACATTACCCAACCGGTACCGTTAAACTTTCAGTCGAGGAAGTTGTCGCTGAGAAAGGATTTGTTGGAACTTTGATATGAGGCGTCTTCTTTTTTTAAGACGTGGAGCAATTTACTGCGTAGTCAGGATATTTCTAGATAGACTTCGAGAGCTAGATAAAACTTTGGCACAGAGCAATTTTCCAGCCACGAGACTCCGATTACTCTTTTGACGCGTTAGTTTTACCACCACAACGACGGCGGTGAAACAGAGGCTCTCTGTCGGGAATATCGTCATCGTTCGCGTAATCTCTATTTTTCTTTGTTCGAGTCATTTCGAGTGGGAGCGGTTGAGTGCCGAGAATTCTCCTCCAATGGGAGACGCGTTCCGTTAAAATCTCGCCTTTTAAGATCCTGGAGGAAAGTACCTCGTTGCCTCCCTGCAATCATTGTCGGCGCTTGCGTCGCGTTGTCATCTATCCAACTCGCATACTGTTTCCCCTTTCCGACGCCGGCGGTCGTAAAAGCGGACAGTCATCGAAGCACGCGCGTAATCCGCGAGGCTTAGCGTAAGCATCGCCTGGCCGGTCGCCGAGTGAAACGACTTCGCGCGATCGCCTTCAACTCTTTTCCTCTTTCGCTCTTCACATTTTTTTTCTTCACAATCCTTCCCTTTTTCTCCCATGCGTACTTCTCATTCGACCGCTGCTCAACTCATTCGTGTTGGGAGCTAAAAAATTGATAACATTTTACGAACTATGTTTTACTACAAAGTTTGGAATTTTAAAATTCATCTTGGGCAACATAAAGAATATTTCTGGAGGAAGTTTTTTTTAAGGAAAGGAGAACCATTTGATTACCTACTTGAAGATATAAATAAATGCTTATTTTAGAACTATCGTCAGAAAAATAAAAAAAATTACCATGAACACAAGTCAGAGGTAGGTAGTAAAATGCTTGCCTAGAAAACAATCATTTTTCCTACTCGTATCAGTATTAAAAATTGCACCTAACAAAGTGCCATTGCGCTATTTGTGCCATTTCAGATGTATATTTCATACTTTCCTGTATAGCTAGGCTGCATTTGGCTTAATTGTTGATGTTTAGTCCAAACGACCCAATGATGCTGTATCAAGACAGCTATAGACTGAAGAATGTGTCTAGTTTGCGACTCTCGTGTCACGTGAATTCAATGTTTTGTACTCGAAATATGCAGAATTCAGCTACCCCACTGAAAGATCACCGATCTAGGTTGTCGTAGGTGACTTAGAAAATAGACTGATAAATATTCTTTTCTTGGAATGAGTAAGAAATCAGTTAATTCTCAAATTTAATGCACTTGATATATAAATATGTTTAACTTTATAGAATTTTATGAAGATCCACAAGCCTTGGGAACTCGAAGGAATGTGGTGGTCGATTTTGTGGTTATTTTCCGAATTGCTATGATTTATGGGAGCTTTCCATTGGCTCTTAAGCTGTGCTCTGCTTCTCAGCATAACAGCAAATTTGCGTTCCATTCGTTTCACTCCCTGGGCACTTAAAACCCGATTGGGAGTGTAACTGATGTGCGCTAGGAAAAAAACTTTGAAAATTGCATCCTCTAAGGCTGTTCTTATGCTGATTTTCAGTTAAAGCGTCAACATGGTTAACGTTATTTTTTTTATCAATTTTAACAGTGGAAAGATTGCGTTTTTAAATACATATTTTAAACGGAGTCTATAACTAGGGTGACCAGACGTCCAGATAAATCCGGACATGTCCTCCTTTTTATCTCTTTGTTCGGGGTCCGTGCGGATTTTTACATTGTTTTCCTTTTTCGCAAATTTGTACGTAATAAAGTCATATTTACAATATTCCCGTTCTATTGCTCTTTTCTTCAATTTATTATCAACAGATGCCAGCGGGATCGTCGATTTTATCGATTTTCACTACAGATCATGGATCGATCAATAAGCGGAAGTGCAAATATCGACTATTTAAAATTTACTTTGCGTATGTTCTGTTCCGTTATGTAGCGTTGTCTTGGTTACACTTAGTTCCATGTGGTTCCATGTGTGATCTGTTGTTTATAGTAACTGGTGAGTTTTATAAATATCGGGAAATGCCTAAACGCAAGTCTACATTCTCAGATGTTCTATCACACAAATATCCTGCCTTCAAGAAAGGAAAAACTGTATACGAAGCAGAATGAAAAATATGTGGAGCTGGAACTTACATCTCAGTAGCCAATATATTTATATATTTCCGTGCATACTCTTTTTTTGAGCTTTCTCCTCCTCTTTAAAGCTGTTTGACCTCTTTTTTATAGCTCTGCATCTGGTCACCCTATCTATAACTATTTTGAAACGATTCGGCTAGTGCTATAGTGAAAGTAAATAATGCTACCTACCGGCTGGTTACCGAACATTATACCTGCGGATATCGTCGTTCGTGTGCCAGACTTGGTGCTGTAGTGTTCCGATCTGCACTTAATTCAACACCTTCATTAGAAAGCACTCTTAATGAGATATAATAAATTGTGATTTACTGAATTTGACGTACAATGCTCGCGATATTATGTATTGCCATATTTATCCACCGATATCTGCGATACCTCGATTAGTAATATTTTTCGATACAATACATTTTCAAAATCTTGCTGTATGCTATATGCTACGGGCGATATCATGCACCGAGTGATATGATGCATTTAACACCTTTCAGTTTGTGGCATCATGCGGTGTCATGCAATATGCTGCATCAGTCAATACCAGGCATGACTCCATCTGCAATATAAGGCGCCATTCATTCAGGTGCATAACATGATATCATAATATAGCCAATCCCTCATTATATAGTTTTTAAAATATACAAGGGTCCAAGAATTTTTTAAATGGTAATAAAATGTTCATGTCAACTAAATCATTTTACTACAGTTGGTTTGATATTTTGTTTTATTTTTAAAGGTCTTATCCTAGCTCATATTTAATAGATGTTTTCTGAATGTTTCTCTAGGTTGTAAAGAGAGCAACCACGTCCTTTGAAAGGTCACAATCTGCTTTCACATTCACAATGATGCTAAGCTGTGATCTTTTCAATGGCAAATTTTAATTAATGGACTCTCTGTATTCTGCATATACAGCCAGTATGTTTTTGTTCATCCACGAAATGGCACCGTGAAACTAATATATAGAGTCACTCTATCTCTTATAAATATTTTTTTCCTGTACAGTTTGGAAAACACCACAGATCTTCTCTCTTTGTCTTCCGAACTTTCTGTCAGTGTACCTCTCGGTATCATTTTTCAAATGGTAATAAAATTTTCATGTCAAATAAACCATTTTACTGCAGGTGGTTTGATATTTTGTTTTATTTTTAAAGGTCTTATCCTTGCTCATATTTAATATATGTTTTTTGAATGTTTCTCTAGGTTGTAAAGAGAGCAACCATGTCCTTTGAAAGGTCACAAACTGCTTTCACATTCACAATGATGCTAATCTGTGATCTTTTCAATGGGAGATTTTAATTATTGGACTCTTTGTATTCTGCATATACAGTCAGTATGTCGTTGTCCTTCCACAAAATGGCACCGTGAAACTAATAGATAGAGTCGCTCTATCTCTTATAAATATTTTTTTCCTGTGCAGTTTGGCAAACACTTCAGATCTCCTCTCTCTTTGTCTTCCGAACTTTCTGTCATTGTCCCTCTCGGTATCGCTATGTTTTTGCATGTATACATTTTTTTATATTTTTTCCTTTATCTCATTTTGTATAGTGATGCTAAATGTTGAATACCGTACGGTCTTGTCCTGGTCTTCTTCCCAGAGTCCCCTTTCCAGCCTGCCGCCGTGACGTAACTGCTGAGTTCTTTTCACGTTTACCCTCCACCTCATTTCCTCCCAAATACCTCCTCGCATCCTCTGCATCCCTCTTTCCTCTCTTTCCTTTTTCGATTTCATATATCTGGGCGAACAGCCTCACGCTTCTCCACGTCCCCCAGTCACGCTCCCTATCCACGGCCATCCGGTGTCCGCATTGCTCCACCACTTTTTCTGAGGGATGAGCAGGCATTTTTATAAAGATTTATTTACGATTACGGGCCTTTTCACTGTCATTTTTCTTTTCGGTTGTGATGCAAAGCGGTGACGGATAAAAAATTTTATCTAATAGGATAATGCAGATCGTTCAAGTGTTTATTTATTCATTTGTTACTTTTTTTAAATTTGTTCGGTCCGAAACAAAATGTCGCTGGATAATGTGATCCGAAGGCCTTTTCGTTGCGCAGTAATTTTTCCGTGAAAGCGATGGCAGAATACGCGAAATGGTTTTTGTTACGAGTTGAGCGTTTTTAAGCCGCGGCGAGTTTCGATTAACTGCAGTTTTTTTCCTTTTTTGTCATATTATACTTTTTGTTCTTTCCTCCGAGGGAAATATTTAGCTTTATAATTAGGCTATATTTTTACTCCTATTTTCATTTTCCACAGCCGCTGCAGTCGCACACACTATTTATAGCATTTCTTTTGTATTTTGACATGAAATGGGAAAATATTACACTACTAGGCTTGTACATGTGCGCATAGAACACTGGTAATGATCAGCAGTTGGCTGAATTAACCTAATTTCCTAACACGTTGAAAACATGCTCACCTTAAAAGTGTCAGTGGAGATATTCTCTCATAATTTTCATAATGTTTGCCCATAATCTTTTCCTTAAAATGTGTACTTCCGAGCAAATAAACCAAATAAAATGTCATTCTTCTGGACTTAGCAAATGAAGACTCGAGATAAACGTTTTGCGGTTAGAAATTCATCGTCTTATTAAGAATGCTTAGAATTCATTATGAGAAAAAACACAGTACAAATTCTATCAAGACAGACAAGGTATCGTGGAAGGTTATTTGGGATTTCCACCGGGTCATGTTCTCCATTTCGGCCGACGTTTCGATGAACGAGTCGTCCATCATCATCAGGGCATGATCATCATCAGGGCATGATCATCATCAGGGCATGATCGTCATCAGGGCATCATCTTCCCCAGATGACGATTGACGACTCGTTCATCTAAACGTCGGCCGTAATGGAGAACCTGACCCGGTGGAAATCACAAATAACTTTCCACGATATAATACGCCAGGATAGCTTGCGATCATTCTCTATAAACAAGATAATGATGCTTTAGACGTCGAGACCTGTCGACAGCAATAAAAGATTGTGGAATTTGCACTTTGTTTTTTCTCATCATAGATTTTATCAATAATTTCCACCAATTATCGCCACAATCGATTAATTTTATAAGAATTTTTAGCTTTCAAAAATTGATATCTGACATTAGTTACTGTCTTCGAAATACTATAGTATTACACTTGGCATTGAGGAGATATTTTGCAATGATATGCTTTGCCCACAAGAAAGGCTGGGAGATATTATTGGCCATTTTCCGCTGAAATCGGGAAACATAACGAGGAAGCATTCTTAAGCTTGTCAATTTACATACGTAGAAAAAAACGGAATTATCTGAATGGCAATACTCTCGTATGGGTACATTTCATTTTTGTGAGTCGTGGCATAAAACGTTTACTGAGCAAACCAATTTGAAACGGTCACCGGCTATTCAGAATTGTCCATGGAGAGGATATTTGTAGTGGTGGAGTATCCAAGAATATTTTCGATGATTCAAAATAACTTCATACGTCTAAAGGCTGTATAATATGAACACATATTGGCATGACCATGTAGAAATTTACTCCCTCCACTTTCAAGATTTGGTCACTTTGAACTCATTATGGTTGGCTCTTTTCTATTCACTGCTAACGTCGTCAACTGACCAACATTCTTCTGGATTTTACAAGCTGGAACTCCCTATTTGTATCATATTACATAGGTATATGTCATATCCCGGTTAACATTAACCAGGCATTATAACACTGGGCCTTATTATCATGACTAAGATGAAAAAAATTCGTGCTCCGAAATGGAACAGGTCATATTTCAAATTTTTACTTCAGTATTTGTCATCTAAGCGTAGGTATAATTACCCCATAGGGTTATTATACCTACGCCTTTCTCCTTAAATAAAGAACTTAAGTTATTTCAACATTCCTGCTTGCTTTCCTAAATTGTCATTAGGTTAACAAACAGTAATTAGGTTGCTATGTCCCTGGGGTGCCTATGGCGGCCCGACCCTTGCGGCCCCCGACTGTCCTCAAATATATCACTTGCTCACTCATGCTAGGAAAGAAAAAGTATTATTATAATAGTACTGATAATGAGTACTTCATTTCCAAAAATGTGATTTCGTAGGATCATACTTTCTTATTTATTTTTACGAAAGAAAGAATGTCTGTCGGCAATAAAATTGATTTCTCCATCAATTCCTTTGAGCATTTTTCCCCGTACATTCTTCTATAATGGTACGAGTTAATAAAGAGATGTTTTTCAAAAATCCCTGATTAAAAAAAGTGGAGTTATCGCATTTATAAGTATATCTCATAACTAGTAAAATAAGTAATTTAATTTGATTAAGTTTCTTGAAATATTTCTTTCAAATTCTTATGAACATTATTATCAATTAGTTTAGCATAAGAAACAAAGTATGCAAGCGATAGAAATGAATTTCATGAACAGTTATTAAAGTTATCTGATAAAGCTTGCCTTCACAAACAATTGGTTACCAAGGTATTCTTTTCCAAATTTGTGCAAAGTCAATTCTAAAATCACAGTAATATATTGTTTGGAAAGTAGTTTGACGTTGCTCCTGTACTAGTTCTTTGTGGAAGCTGATATGAATGTTTTGGAGTCGAATCCAAGGCTTTAGGTATCCGAAAATTAGCCTAATACCTGCCTTTTGAAATATTTTAATAATATTCAAAGTGTTAATACTGCTCAACTTCTACTTCTTAAAAAATACTGAGCGTTATATAGCAGTTTTTATTTATTTATACATTATAATTTTAAAAAATTACAAATTTTAAACCAGTTTATATCGTTCAAACAAACAGAGAAAAGTAGGGATGGGTAATGCAAAATTTACGGACACGGCAGTGATATGGCATCAAAAATCGCCGATTGCCTAATAAAAAATATCCGACCGGATCGGAAATCGAATTTGGACCTTACAATCTAGCGTCGAATGCTTCGAACACCAAACTATCTTGTCCAAAAGAAGGGGGAGGAAAGATGAACGCAGAAAAGAAATGTAAAGATAGAAGATGAATAGAAATTGGATAGCCTTAGCAAAACCCTCTACAACTATACAAGCAAAGTCATCTGCCATATTGATTCCAACATGTGTGAGTGATTTTATTTGTAGTGAAATTTGATATGTACTTCAAGTATTCCTTACGACCTAGTAATTTGGAAAATTCACTTACATTTTTTTCAATTAATTTTGTGGCTGTGAACTATAGAAGCTCAATGTTTATTTTGATTTAAAAGCACATTGAGGATAATCCAAAAATACCTAAGTTATATCCTCAGTCAGCCAGGTTTCACCATAACTTGTGACTATAAATATGAATTCGTGATTTCAGCTAACTCCATTCTACAAAAAATTAGTTCTATCGGTTTGGTCTCAGAACCTGTCATATTAGGGTAACTGAAGCAAAAGAGGTATGCAAGTATTGGGAACTTGGGCAATATGGAGGATATTAGTAAAACAGTATCAGCTTTACAGGTCTGTCACCGAGAATTAAACTTTTTGGGCTGTGCCTATCCCGAAAAGGGATGACTTGATGGATATGCACGTACCAGGCAAAAGATTCAGTGCAGATTTCAAATTGCCACATTCTTGTGAGAGGCAAAATGGCGAAATATCCCGCTTGTTTTTACACACAGGGCTCTGGCCTTAGGGTTTTTCTCCTTTATTTGTGAGGTATGTAGTGACGCACATCTTTATCCCTGCATATGTTCAGACGTGACTTTCTCCTCAACAGTTTTCTTTTTTTTTTTAATTTCTTGCATTCGCCATCATTTTTGCTCTCGACGAGCAATATGTTTTAATCTCAGAGAGTTTTTTTTAACACACAGAGTCCTCTCGCTAATTGCTGACGTTGTTCAGTCATGAGCTTTTTAACATATGTCTTCCTCCACTTCTCCCTCAGGAACGTCTCTTCATTCCCCCTTCACTTTTGCATCAGCGTGTTATTTTATCGACCCCTCCTGTACCTGGTCTTCCTTTCTCCCCACCCTCATCTCCAAAACCCTTCTCCCGTCTTATTTTCCCCGCCCACACTCTTACCCTTTACCCTGCCTTTACCTCCTCCTTCTACTCCACAGTTTCCACGCAACGGCAAAGACCCCGTCTTCGCCACAACTCCGGCGGTTAGAAGCCAATGAGGACGTTGGGGTGGTTATGAGAGAGGAGGTGGGGAAGGTCCATTGTTGACAGCGCAAACTCGTAAAAACCGCACACTCTCAGCGCTTGGACTAATATAAACGCCAGTCTGGCCGGCCCAAAGTTCAACCCCATTCGCATCTGCGTCGAGTGTGGTTTACACTACCACCGATCCAATAAACATTTTTAGTACATCGTCACAGACGCAAGAGGGAGTGATAAATTCTCCGCAAAATGTTTTCCTTTGGTGCCTCGCTCAGATAGTAATTTTTTAGCAGGCTTTTCGAGTCATTTGTGGAGTTCCTTTGCATTTCGTATGGCATATGGTTGAGTGAGAAGATTTGTTTACAGTGCCATGAGATCCCCCATAAAGAGAGCGTGATTGTAGGCCAATTTCCTTTGTGAAATCGTGACATGGTTGAAGAATAAATCACTTTATAATTTTTACTTTGAACATAGATAATATTGACCACTTTTATTATGATTGATTGTTTTTTTAATTTTTTTAAAATATTTACTTTTTTTTTTTTCTTGAGATTATTAATTAAATATTTTTTAATATATAAAAAAATATTTGTTCGTAAATATTTGTTGATGTAAAAATGTTCGTGTCAAAGAAGAACATTGTTGTTAATTTATGCAAACATTCTGGGATAAACCTTTTACTCTCTACTTTTAATGTCACATGAAGGTATGTACTGAGTAGCTATTAATAACATTTATGTATGGGTACATCATACGGTTTTTTATGTTATTTTACATTATGACTTACATGTTGTATTTTTAGCCCTGATTAAGCTTATATAAAAAAGCGAAACGTTGGCGAAGTGGTTTTTTTAATTGAATTGTAGACCAAAACTCCAGAAAAACACAATCAATCAATTTATAATTTTTCACACTTTTTTATAAACTAACCGGTATCGATGTCACAACATCATCATTAGAGTTCGATTGCACGATTAAATTTAATTAACTTTCAAATTTAAAATGGTGTGGTAGGTTACAAAGTGCAAGACAACCCCGAAGTAGTGTATAAAGCAGAGTCATTTGGTCGGAGTCACTAAAACTCGTCGAAAATGGTACCATATGGTGTATGAATAGCTTTTGGCCACACGCGTCTGTCGCTTGAGGATTCATCGTTTATTTCTTCCGAGTATATATTGAATAACTTTTTCTTCCTTCTGTAATTCAGTGCAATATTCCACAGGAGAAAAATCATTCGCCTTGACCGGGATTCGAACCCGGATCCCTCGATTTCGCACCGAGTGCTTTAACCAGTTAAGCTACCGAGGCGTCCTACTCCCCTGTGGAATATTTGGTGGCTTTATAGGAGCAAGGCGGTCAGGACTGCTAGATTTATGATGTCATTAGCAGTCCAAGTCGTGCGCTAAGCGCCACAGTCTGCGAGGATAAAGCCATACATAGAACACAAGGAGGTGTTCGCTCTTGACCAATTTTGAGGATACCGGGACAAGCCACGGTAGTAACCTTTACGGAGTCACCCGCAAATGCATATAAGTGCAATATTCCACAGGAGAAAAATCATTCGCCTTGACCGGGCTTCGAAACAGCGAAATCGAGGGATCCGGGTTTGATTTTTCCATTCATACCCAAGGGGTGATTGCCTCACCAACACGATGCTTCCATTTCATCCTCTTCTTGTTCATGCCTAGCTTTACCTGCTCTTTTCAATATTTTCATGGTTTTCCTACGGTTTTCATCCTTTTTCCTTCTTCCTTTTTCCTTCTTCCTTGTTTTAGTTAATAAATGTAAATATGTCATATAATATGTCTTGTCCTACAGAGGCAAAGCCCCTTTAACTCTTATTATAATAACACTTTTTTCTAATTCCAATTAATTTGATTATGACGGTGACAAAAATATGCATAACTTGTATTTTGTAAATGAAAATGTTGCAGATTATTTTGCTTGAGCTTTAACTGTAATACCAATTTATATTGCATATATAGTATTGTGTAACTTATTGTTACTCTTTCTCATGTTCGTGTTTTTATTTGAAAATTTTAAAAATGCCATTTGTCCATTAATTACGTGAGGTGTTTAGGGGTGGTAGGGGTCGAGCCGAATCTCACCAAACCTCACGTCCTCACGGGAGAGGGAGAGTCTCGGCCAATATCACGTATTTTTTTCCTCAAGAAACAGTAAAATTGCGAGTAAACTGGGTTAAATTAAGTAAAACATGTGGAAACAAATCACATGGACTTGTTGGTTCCAGTAGTCACTCTTGAGACCACACATGAGTCCCAGTGGACTGAATTAGAATGATTATTCTTCTATGAATTTTAGTAGAACCTGTTTAATTATTTTATTGTTCGATTTTCTCATTGTGATACTAGATTACGTTCTTAGTACTAGTCTTAAATACTAGTATTAACTAGTCCTAAATAAAAATAATGAAGCAAATTATGTTTTTTTTAATAATTCCAACTCAATCTAGCACAAATTAACGTATATACACTAAAAATACGAATTTTTTAAATATCTCGTGGGATTGTGGGGGGGGGAGGGGTTCGAGCCAAATCTCACGATATCTCACCAAGGGGGGAGGGAGGGTCGAAAAATGGCCAAAATCGCCTCGCGTAATTAATGTACGCCCCCTTATGTATTTACCTAATTGTCCCATAGAAGCTAAGTCCCGACGACAATTTCAAAAAATTTCAGACTGTTATTCCTTCTAGGTTTTTGATTCCAGATTTCTTTCGTCATGCCATCTTATTTTTCCTATCTTAACCTATCCTCTGATGAAATTACCCACCCACCTCGAGCACCTAATTTTGGCTTTTGCCACAATATCAGATGTCTTTTGTGTATCCCAAATCTCTCTATAATATTTAATTTTCCAACTGGTGACCTCTCTTGTTGGTCCAATTATCTTCCACAATACTTAATTCTTCGAATTTCACCAACCTTTCCTCCGCATTCTCCACTAAAATTCATGTTTCCGTATGTTTAGTAGAATTATTTTATTATTTGAACTCGGATTTGGAGGTCCAAACCCTTAGGTCTCTTCCATAAAGAATTTATTTTCTTTTTTCTAATCACATGCTAACTGTGCTGGCAACGCTGACATTAAAAATTCCCTTTTGCATGTGGATGTGAAATATAATATATTTATTTCATTTTAAAATAAATATTTTTTTAAATCCTCATCTCATAAATTTTTATATAAATCTCGTGTTCATTTTCCAAGCAATAATTCTGTTTTTTTTTCATAATTTCCCTCCGTGAAAAAGTATCACGGCGTGGGGGATTTTGTAAATCCGAAACTTGAAAGCGGGTCATTATTCCTCGCGCTGTCATCAAATGAGGTCATAATTCAATGTGCTTTGCAGTCCGTTACGTTTTGTTTTTCTCTTTTAATATTTGTATCCGGGAAACACAAATCTCTCTCTCTCTCTCACATGGGCGAGTGAAGATAGCAATCCCTGTATAGTCATTTTTCTCCCCATTACTCTCGCCCCCCCCCCCCCACGCTCAAAGCCTTCCTTCCTGATCCGCCATTTCGCTTTCGTAACAATGCTCCCAGAACGTAATTCCCATTTAAATGCCTCGGGGTTTTCTATTCCTGCACAGAATTCCTCCCTCTTAGTTGCCAGATAGTGTCCAATAGAACGGTGCTGCTGCCTCCATCCTTGTTTTCTTTTTTTAAGTTAATACCACCTAATTGGTGTCGCTGTGACTTTGATCCGATTCCCCGTATCGCAGAGCTGCAACTCTGAAATTCGAATAATAACGGTGCCGAGTGGTGCCGAGTGATTGGACGCGAATATCCACGCTCAACGCAATTCTTAATACGTCCGCAATGCGAAACAACAGTTCGACTTTGTTTGATGTAATCTTTACACGTGTAATCTTGCCAAGAAGGTTGATTTGTGCCCACCTTAATGATCTCTGATCAAGCATTTTCTCCACATAACGATGGATGTGGATGTGCTCTCCTCGACTAAATGATAGCGTAATTTGATTGGCGAAACCCTAACTCTCAGTTTTAATCACGATAAAAGCTTACTATACCATCTCTAGTAATTAGGCCCATTCCGTACAATACGATCAATTACATGTTATAGGATGCTTACTATTTTAATTGCTCAACAGTATTCTGTGATACAGAACCAGATAGATGGTTTATAAGCATGATTGCTGTCATGCAGGCTGAGCTACATGATTTCATAATTGACGTGTTACTTGTTTGCTACTTGTTCCCAGTAGGATCAAGTAGTTGTAGACAAATCACGTTAGCTTTTACAGTTGCAATGCGATCTTCTCTTTCTGAAATCAGCGCCGTTCACTGTATACATTCTTGCGGCTTTTAGTATTATGTTGGCCGTATAACCCATAATGAGCAGCAGTTGCCTGCTGCCATGGATTGATTGATATAAAATCATGGTAAACATGCGCCCCGATACGAAGAAAGATACCAATTCCTCTTCACTACAAGTTCAATGATCGTGTGATACCTTCTACTCACCATGAAAAAAAGTTTTTAATTTTCAAATCATAGATGACGAGGACTAAGGAATTGACGCCCCGTTTACATCACTAGCATTCTACTCTATCAACTAGAATGTTAGCAAGAAATTTTCCTTGTGAACTCAAGTTAGCACCGACCCGAGTAAATTTTTTTACTATGCAAGAGATACTAGGGTTGGTGATGGTTAACTGTTTTTGAAATACGTTTGATGCCCCCTTTACATTACTAGTCTTACTAGCTCGTAAGCCAGTGAAAATTTCCCCGTGTGAACTTAAGTTAGCGCCAACCCTAATAAACTTTTTTGCGTTGTTTTTTACAACGCACGAGTTACTATGGTCAAAAGATAGTTACTAGCTAAGAAAGCTGGCAATGAAAACGGTGCATGAGCGGAAGTTAGTTGAAATCGTGGTTGAAATAAGAGTTGAGAAAATGGAGGGTGAAACAGGAAGACGGAAGCAGTACACTGAAATGGAAATTGAAGTTTTCCTGGAGTAATACGCCAGCAAATCCATTTATTGGAGGATGCAGGACTTTTTTCTAAGTTTGATCATATTGACAAATAAATAAGTAAATTTGTCAGTGGAGACCACGGTACTGCCGCAGGCGCGTATGTTGCTCCAATTTATTTAGGTAATTCCTTACTCTTCACAAAGTAACCAGCATTTCTAATGCGGTGAACTTGGAAATCGTGTGTACGCAAATAATTTAGAGCCGCCATGTTATCCATAATTCAACCATAGTAATGTAAACGGGGCACCACACGTTCTATGTTTCGGTGAAAGTGAAGTAAAAGAACCAGAAAAACATTTTAGTTGAAAAGAATCAGCTGCCCTAGGCATGTACCCAAGATCTCGTGGCATTTCTCTGAGTGTTTTAACCAATTAAGCTACCCAGGCGTCCTCTTTCGCGGAGTTGTTTGTCGAGAATGTAAGGTAGCGAGGTGTTCCCAGGTACTGCACGTATTGCTCGCGTTCCATCGCTTTTCTCGGAGCTCTTCGTGGTCAGTCCCGCAGCACTTTAAAATTGTCGTTACTAAACACCCATGTGCTCTAAAGTGACCTTGGCATCATGTATTTTATGCCTAAAAAGCCTTGTCAAAGATCTTTTTCGCATAAAGGCTAAAGGTCATCATTATAAGACAATAAATGGACAGTTGTAATAAAATGTATCTATGGAATCGATTATAAAGCGATCCGAAAATGTTTTGGACCTCATTACTACAATTTGGTTGCAGGATCTATCGCTTTCATAGCATATCCCTCTAACCATAGCTATGGTTAGTTATCGGTTTTGAATGTTTATTCTACTCAAGAATATTATTGATAATGCGTCAATAAAATTGTCATTCATCACATACTAACACTTTAAACAAGTTATTAGGCCTTCAAATGAGCCTTAAGCATCCACCATCTTGAAACGCAAAAACTTATAATTACGTAAGTTATGAGACCATTTATGAAACCAATAAATTTTTAAAATTTTTCGAGCTCATATAGAACGATTAAAGCAAACTAGAAAAGATTAAAAGTATTCGAAACAAGAGGACGCTGAAGATAAAATGGACAGATAAAATTAGAAATGAAGAAGTATACAGAAAAGTATAAGAGGAAAGGACCATATGATACATTACACAGTAAAGAAGAACCAAATATTTAGGACACATTGTGATTTATCTGTAAACTCTCGCAGGTAATCTTATGACTAGATTTACTATTGTGTTATCTGTTGCACTTAAGCTAATTTTTAAAAATAGTCTCCCCTTTCTAGTATCGCTCCTCATCACAAGGTATCCGTGGAACCTATCGCTTTCTGTCGCCTACATCTCTCACTCCATCTTATTCTAGTTTATCTAGTAATAAATTCATTGACTACTACGCTTAAATTGGCTTTCCTTCCTTAAAAAATAATGCATAATCGCTTTGCTATATACCGACTCTGCGTGAAAACTCAACTCACTGCTAGTACCAACTGGAATAGATATCGTCTCTTTGGTCGCTACTGGTGTAGAAGACAGTGTCAACATTTATGTATAAATAAGCTAAACATTTTTTGTCAAACATTTTCATCTTCATGCACCAATGAGATTAAATTCGCCATAAAAACATTTGACTTGAGTGGGGTCCAATCCATGATCTCCGGAATGCCCAACTGAACTCTTGAGTGGCTTGCTGGTGGAAATGGCTAACTCAACCGACCATCAATTTGATGATCCGGGTTCTAATCCTGGCCAGTTCCATTATTTTTTTATGGTGAATTTCATCCCTTTGGTGTATATCTTTGCTTCCTTGCACGTAGCGGCGTACCAAGTCATTTGTGAATTTTTTGCAGCGATGTTGCTATGAAAAGTTAGTCGTTTGGAAGTGACAATGTTGGGCTTATCCTCTGTGACAGTGGCATATCAAGTACGACAACGTTTCTCGAGATATGTTCGTGACTGGAGAAGAGAACATGTAATTTTTATAAAATCCCACAAAAATTTGTACTGAATTATGATAGATTGGTTTTGGCAATTTGCAAACACATCTGACCGACGAATGGGAGATCCGGGTTCGAATCTTTTTTGAATTTCATAATTATTTTTCACGGATAATTTAATCCCTACACTCAAAAAAAGAATTGTACAAGACAACCCAAGAATTGGATTTGGTATCCAACCAAAATGGACGCTGGGGTGCCATCCAATTAGTTGGCTGTGGCAGACATTTTTCATGGATATGTTGGAGTTCGATGCCACATCCTACTATCAATGATCCACAGTCCACTTACCTTGAATGCATCGTCCGGTAAAAGTGGAGAAAGCAAGCAATTAATTTGCTTGCTTTTATGACTTTATGTATATATATATATATATATGTGTATTATTTTTACAAAATGGTAGCCAATTGTAAACATGAAAGCCGACTTTCCTGAGTTTTTAATATCGGTGTTTACAAAAAAATTAATCTGTGATTTACCATCAACAATGGAAAATGTATATACAGGGAATGCAAACTTTCAACAAATGAGTCAAAACAGAAGTACATACATTCGTTATAAAATACCGGGAGAAATTAAAAATTAATATTGAAATAACAAGAAGATTACTTAAAGAGTATTTGAGTAAGGCTTATGGCAAAGAAAATGACACTAGAACTGCTGCCAGACGAAGTGTTGATAAATTGATATACATACTAATTGATATATCAGCCATTCCATTTAAAGTGAGCCCAAATATGGAAAAAAATTGTTATACAGTTTAAAATGTGCACTTAGCTAGGTTTAATGGAGCTTAATTAATTAAAAATACTTAGTCATTCTCCAAATTTGAATGAAAATTGAATTTTACTCATAATGGAGAGCATAAAGAGTAATTAAGTCACACCCAGAAATTTTTCATGTCACACCCGGAGTGTCATTTGTGTGAGTGTCATTCGTGTGAGTCACACCCAGAACCACAGTTTTATTCCAATTACAACGGCGCTATTTAATTTTTTTAATTGAAAATTAAGTTGAAAATTACTTTCTTTTGTAGCTAAATAAAGGTGTACTTCAGTATATTTTAGTTGAAGTATTTGATGTGAAAATTTAAAATTAAACCCTCATAAGTCACACCCGGAACCAATGGAATGGCTGAAATACTGAGCTCACTCTACTGGAATCGCATCATAAGCAACGCAAACTTAAAAGCAATTAATTCCCGCAGTTCTTTTGATAAGTTGTCATGTTCGGGATCTTGCAACAGTCACAATAATGATCAACAGCAAAATTATTTTCGGTAAATGTGAGTTTAAGCTGTATGAGGTTGAAAACAATAATATTTCTTTCCGTGTTACGTCGGGATTCCGAGTTATATCTTAATCATTAGTGATAAAACTAAACACTCATCGAGGTCGAACGCGTGCGCTTTCTGAATTTACATATAGAGCGCGCTGAGAAGGACGCCCAACTGAAGCTCTATCCAACTCGTTGGGTGTCCAATCTAGTCCCAAGTGCCGCACTGACCAATGCATAGATGTGGCAACAACGGAGCGCGTATCCATTTACAATGGATGGTATGTCCAAGCTCCTTAGCCGTCTTATCAATTTGAGCTTATGTTCTGTCCAACTATTTCTTATCCAATAAAAATTGGACGCTTTGTCCAGCCTCTTTATTTGAGTGTAGGAGCTGCCACGCGCACGAATTCAAAGATTGACGGTTTACCTAGTCATTTGTGCATTTTTCGTATCAATATTGGTTTTCATCTTCTGTAATTGAAAGGCGATACTTCGTATTAATGAACGAAAAGTTAAAAAAATTAATGTGAGGTTTTAAAGATCAGAATGCCAATATGTCGAAATGTGAATATTAATGCAAGGTATAACTACCCACAGCCGTTGATGATTTAATCTTCAACGGATCACGTGGTCTTTTCCAGCTACATTGAAGTCATTACTATTCACGTGAAGAGCGGGCACCAATTATTAACACTTCGCTGGGAGATTTGACTTCGAGCGCAAAAACTGATCACGTATCCCCTAATCGTTTTTCATCGCTGCGTGTTTCCATTTGACTGAAACAAATCGAGCATTTTTGGAATTGCCTCGAGGATAGCATTAAATATTCCGAACTTCCTCATTTTTGGATGGCGGTAGGGTGGATGATATCACGAACGGATCCATCGAGCATGCTACCGTGTGAGTGGGATTTTGAAAATGCATATTCTCTCATCCGCTACTCTAATATTGATTAAAATACCAGATGTGTTACATTTTTACTCAATGGGAGTAATCCCCTGCAGTTAATAATTAAATCCTCAGCGCTTCATGCATACTTCCATTTATTTCAATAGTAATGTGTTTTCAATTAATGCGCTAGGTATTATTCATACTCGTTGGTGAGTGAGATACTCATATAGCTTACGCCGTATAGCTTCCGTTTAATGGAATGCAAGCGTATAGCCTTTTTTGAATCTGGAGAGAAACTAATGGATGACCAAGAATGGCAATTTTTACCCCTCTCATCTCCAATTGTTAGTGAGATAACTGATTCCAAATGCCCTCAGTGGGGTCTCTGGAGGATGCTACGCCGCAGGATCACAGCATATGTAACATGGCTAACGAAGAGAGAAGATTGACTGGCAGTCATCCTGAAAAGATCGTCTTCAAACTGAAGTTAGGTGAACTTAAGGCCGCCATGGCAAAATAAGGCAAGAAGCGAATTTATGCATTTTAGTACAGCCCGAATTCGATTTAAACGATAGTAAATAGGGTTAAACTGAGCATTATTTTCACTATTTTAAGGTTAATATGCCAAATACTTTTGTGATGACATATCAGAAAAGTAAAGAATCATGAACTTTGTTTTTTAAGTTAGTATGTTGTCAGTATTTCGAGAACAAGTATCTCAAACAGAAATATGAAAAATAATACCTTCTTCCTAATGCAATAGCTCCAGAAGTTAATATTTGGGGGTATTGATTTAGTCAGCTGTAAATTATCAATGGAAAAGTTTTTAGTATAGCATGAGGTCAGATAATGCCGGATTTAACAATGCTTTTAAGAATTATTAAAGAAGTACAATGAACATTTTGTATTGAGAATGTGGATATTGATTTCACGATTATGTAGAAAATGAATAATCGTTTGTTAGCAAAGAAGAAAATTTCGGGATTACATTTGGCATTCAGCCACCGCTTAAAAGCCCGGTATAAAAAAAAACCTTCGCGATCAGTAGGTTATCAGTAAATGTTATTGTTTTAGGTTTATTGGTTGCCGTGATGCGTATCTAGCTTGAATGATTTCCAAGGTGACTGTTAGACAGTTTATTGACATAAACATATTACATCGTATGCACGACTATTACGTGACATATATGATATGACCGACACCATTGCACAAAGCCATCTCACTAACCGATTCATTACACACATGACAGTGTTGCCACCTGTAGTTCGCATCAGTATTGCCAGCTCTACAACATCTCCCCTTTTTAGGATAATGCTTATTGAACATATACATGACAATGTTGCCACCTGTAGTTCCCATCAGTATTGCCAACTCTACAACAGTTATAATGTTCTAATTAAAGCAAATTATGACCTTATGTGTTTGGATGTGAAACGACTGAGTGAGCGTGCGAAAAAGGTCAAATACCGCGGCTGTATTGCTTTTTTTCGTCTTGACGTCATTCAGGCCAAAAGTCTTCAAATATAGCAGGTGATTTGCCCCTCTATGTTTGCACTAGCTCGTTGGTGCAAATGGACTACTTTGGAATAACCTTTCATTATTATTACATATTTTAAACACCAGTCCTGAAGCTCAACTTCGCCAATCCACATTCCTCTTCCTCCCTCGGCATTACTCATTATCCTCCTCCTGTTCACCCTTACCAACTATTAGTATCCCTGCTCCTTCCTCCCCCTCCTAATCATCTCTATATCCATCGGTGAAAGACGAAGGTATAAAGGCGAGGCTGAATGACGCTTGGTAGACCAGACTTCGTACTAGTGTTAAACGGCTCATTATTATTACAAACGCCTCATTCCGCTTTAAATTCCCCTAATGATTTTTTACTGCATGCTTATCTCTTGGTTATCCCGCGATTATCACGAGAATCAAGGGGCATCAGAGACACTTAGGATTGGTCACCCTGGCAAATCTACCGTCGATGAACACAGCATTAGCCTAGGCAGTATTAAATTTCTTTGTCATTAGATGGTACAGGTCACAAAAGACATCGTCAATTAAATGAAAATCAATAAGATTTAGTCTAGTAATGCCATTAAGAATGCATACACCTGTATATTACTACATCATCTAGAATAAATTGTTTATATCATCATGAAAATATTTTTAGGTGAATAAAATAATTCGGACAGGTACATTCTACGCATAATATTTTAAAACTTTAAATCATACTTTTAAAAACTGTTAGGTTTTAGAACACGTATAAAAATAATGCACATATTAAAGTCCTCTAATTTTTTCTGGATCCTGCTGATGCCATAGGAAATGCAAAAGCCCCTTTTTCCATTCTCCTGAACAACGGTAAATGATTCACCATCAGTAATTTATTCAGTGTCGAGACGAATTGATGGAATTCGCAACTCATTGAATCTTCTAGCAGTACATTTTCGCATCTTCAGTGTGTCCTTTATTTATAATAATCTCCTTTTTTAGAATTTACGACACATTTGAGGTTTTTAGTTTAATGTTTCTCAGGCTTTTAACTTTTCTGTACTTGAAGAACCCACCAGAAGCCAACTTCTCGTCTTGGCCGTTGAAGGTTTCTTCCAGCAAAGTCGGAATGAAAACGTTAATAAATTATAAGAATTGTACACGTGGCTAGTAAATTTCTTATCAGAGGCTTGAAAGGAAACTTCTGGGGTCAACTACAGGTAATTCATGATCCTAGTAGGGTTAAGGTCAGGCAGCAGCTCAGGAACTAAATCCATTGCAACACTTGTCTCCGCGAAATATGCCCTGGTAATTTCTTCTCTCAACTTGAAGTAGGCTGATTTTCAAATGCAATTCTTTATAATATGATTAAATTGAATGTATTCAAATAAGGTATTATAACTCTAATGGGTTTAGGAAATAAGAAGTAGTGTTACTTTTAATTATCTGCCTGTTATACTTAGAAATATGCTTACTATAAATAAGGTTAAAGTACTTTGTAAAAGGCATTTGTTGGGTTCAGAATATGGATTATTCCCTGATGGGAACCAATATGTATTTGGTTTGGACAGGTGAGGCACCTGCTGACAATTCTCTGACTTAGCTAGTTTTCTAATTTGTCCATCTAGTTTTGTGAACTCGCAATCCTTGTTACACAATTCATGTCATACCTGATAATGAAACACTTTTTAATGAAAAATTGAAATATAAAACTAATTATTGGGAAGGTTTTTAGCTAGCTAGCTGTTACCTACATGATTTATTATTCTGCTCCCTAGAATTAAAAAGTTTGAATCTATCATTCCCCATGGCATACGAGGTCAAATGCGTACGTGCGATTCATTATTATACTCTGGTGACGCTTCTCCAGTTGTGGTAAATACCTAGTTAAAGCAGTCAAATTAAAATAAGTGCCACAAAATGCCACCAAATAAATATGCGCAATTTAATATCCCTTTGACGCGCTTTAAGGAAGATTTTTGAAAAACTATTGTTAGTATTATTTTTTTATTTCTTTGAAACATAATGACACAGGTAACTTATGCTATCCATGCATGCGTTGAAATGAAATTCATATTTTCTTGTCTTGAATACCATAGTAAATTAAAATAGCCTAAAGTCAGTAGAGCTATCGTATAGCTTATAAACGATACATGTGTCTGAAGAAATGAACAACGTTCTTATTCAAGATATAGGTAAATCTTAACATTTAAAAAAATATCCATTAGATGTGGTAACTTATCAGAGAAAAAATTAGTATTTTAAGTCTGCAATTCTGATTTTTTGTACAAACTTGACCTGTGTTTTCCTGGGCATATTAGTCGTTGATTGTATTGTAAGCATATTTTTTCTGCCACCTATACTGCAAATTTCAACAGCATTTCACATTAAATAAAAAATTGACAATTTTCTTAGGCCAAGTTCCAAGGAACTTGTTTCCCCATTAGTTGGTATAATGGATTGAGACGTATGTGGAAGGCATTTTCTGTTGTGGAAGTTGTTTTGATGCATTTTCTGTTGTGAACTTGTTGTGGAAGGCAGTTTAAGAATTTAGGAAAAGTAGGTATTTACACGGGAAAGAGTTGCGCACAGTAGAATTTTTGCATAATATTAGCGGAAGAAGGTCTCCTGTGAAGAAAAATAATGAGAAGAATTCAGGTGAGAACAATAAACAAATGAAAAGAATAAACCTGCGTTACTGATTGTACAACACTTTATAATAGAAATAATTTATTTCAAATTCCGAGTAACCAGGAGGATTGAGACTTCTAAGGGTCAAAGTTTTACGATAATACACTTGCGTTTGGTAATTAAAGAGGTCAAATTCTTGAAAAATATGTGATTTCAGAAAATCACTATGCCATTACTGTATTTTTAGCCTCCACGTAATTCTAAGAGTGGGAATATGATTTACTGAAAAGTAAATGTTCAAATGCCGGTAATGCAAGCTCAAAACTGATGAAATTGAGAGGTGAATTGCGTGTTGGCTAGTTTATTCAGTGAAATGTTCACAAGACCCTTTTAAAAAGTATTAAAACTGGAAACTCTTCTAGTCGGTTCTTTCAGCGCAGAAAACGTAACTGCAGCGCTCCTAGCGAGTCGGCCTGTTCCTACCTCCCAAAATGCAAACTGGAGACCCCCGTGACGAAAATAAATTAAGTTGAAATGCCATTCAAGGTCTTTCCATCAGCGAAAATTGCCTTGTGAAAAAATAATTAAAATAAGAAATAATACTTGAAATATGTTAGATCAAAGATGTAAGACTTCAATGTTGTCACAACCCTTTAGGTTGATTTCTATTATGGCACCCTAGCCATGATTAGCTGCGTGTGCGATGATTTTCATGCTGCTGAAAATCTTGCGATGAAATATACAAAAATTGCCATGATTACATTAAGTTTTTAACTACTGCAAAACTTATCTTTGACGGTTTCTTTCTTCAGTTCAATTGTCAGACCTATCTTTATGTCATACATATAGCATACTCTCTTCCTTCCCTTCCCCGCTCAAACTCATCATCCTCCCTTTTATATATACTTGCATCATCCCTTCGCCCGTCATTACCTGCTCCATCCACTGGCTACACAAAAAAACTGAATTAAAATCTTGACCACCACACAGTAATAGAAAGAGTGCCATGAATCATGGGAACGTGGATCCTTCACAACATACTCCAAGACTCCTTTTGACCTTCAATCTCTCCCTTAGAATTCCCTCCCGTGACGTCGTTTCCTTCCAACCCCTTGACCCCAATCAAGCAGCACACAAAATGCACCCTCACGATGTATCAGGAATTAGATCTAATCGGCCTGGATCGAGAATCAAACCACGGACCTTGGGCTTGCCGAACAGATGAGCAGCCCACCACGCTACCCACACTTCCTAATTTTCCCACCAATTTTTGATAAATTTAGGGGAACTAGATGCTATCTCTATCAACCCACCACCTCTTATTCATCTTTCTCCAAAATCCTCTCTCAAAAGCAGTAAATGTTCTTTCGATTCTTTCCACGATGACGTATAAGGGTATATCGGTTGTAGTTTAACGTCGTAACAAGCTTTATATTTTCTCCACGTTTAATATACTACGGTAATTTTCTTGTTATAATGCCGTTTCTAATATTTAACCTTCCGGCAGGCGCGCATTTTTCAGTCACACGAGTGGGCGCATTGTGTACGCAGTACACGAAGACGCTAAAAAAGAATAAATTAGGTGTTTTGTTGTATAATGGTAAATTTGTCATTGATCAGCTATATTATTTATTTATTTACATAACTGTTCACATTTCAAATGCTTATTTTTATTATTACATATTTTAATAGCTTCCTAACTTACTGAAGAAACTTGTTCCTCGGCGTCTTATAGGCACACATGGTCGGTTATCAGGAATTAAAAGCCAATGCTAAAATAAATATTTTCATGCACAAAGCCTGAAATCTGATATACTTACGCCGAAAATATCGTAATACACCGGTTTCTTTACCGAAGACAGGTTTTTTTGGCCATGCAATTAGCCTTCAGTGACCGGAAAAAGAGAAGGATGTCTGCCATATCCTGGTCTTCGAAAAAAATGAGTTTGGCATTCCCTAAGGTTTTTGGAAAGGAACGTCGTGAGAGTTTGCTCATGAATTCTAATTTATTTTAGTTCTTTTGAATGAAAAGTAAGCAACCTGTTCAAGAGGATTTATTCATAAAAAAAACCGCCGTATAATTACTCAAACTCAGAATTCCTTTTTCCCCACTTCCCATGGAAGCTAAGCAGCCAAACTCTGCTTTCTGCTGTCAGACTTTTAATTGCCTTAGTTAATATTTAATTTCAAAGATTTCCATAGCCTCTGGCACTTGTCTTGAATCACTCAATGGAGATTGTTTCATTTTTATATACCCATAGGTCAAGATAAAGTATGTGTTGGCAAACATTCTTTAAAATGCCGCTCGATAACCAAATTATTAGTGAAGGTATACTCGTCGCAGAATGCCTGGGGCAACACGGTGGAAATTTCTCATGGGAAAACATGTAATAAAATTTTAAACGGACCTAAATTTTAATTTAAGCAGCATTGAGGGTGGCAAAGACTAAGAGCCAGAGGAAACTGGCTTATGTTTAGTTTTCATATGATTTATGCATGTTGAGATTCCTCTTCTTGGAGACCCAGCGATGCGTTTCAAAAAATAATTTCCAAAACTTTCTTTAAAATATATTCTGCAGCATACGCTATAGAAGTAGTGAACAGTATTGGTAAAATTGCTAAGTTTTATTTGAAAAATATTTCATGCTGTTCCGAAATGAAATCCATTGGACATGCAAATATAAAAAATGTTCTAACAAAAATATTTTCAATTTTCAACCAAACCTCACCGTTATCAAAATTATGTTTTTTTACATTTTCAAAAGTATTCAGGAGTTGGTGATAGCTAAGTATCATACTATAGTAAATGTTACTAACAAAATTGTGGTAAGAATCCCACGCTTATTACCCCGAATCAATCATTTACTTTACGCATTCCCTGTAATATTGATCCGAAATCAATATCCTAAAACAAAATCACGAAATTCTACTTGTGCATCTTGTGAGAAATATTTCGATTTTATTCACTTTCAATAGTGGAAAGAAAGATTCAAATCGAGGGATTCTTTTAAAAATCCAAGCAAGGGACATGATTGCCAATAACTGCAAATATATTACCACGCATCCGGCGTACCTTAAACGCTTCTGGAATTGTTTCCCAGGAATCCTCACGAATTCATTTGAAACTGATTGAAAAAAATGCTGTCACACTCCTATGGGATTCCTAAAGTTGGTTCCGCCGTGAAATAACGTCACGGTATTTTATTCATTTTCTGACTACTTGTGGAAAACGTATCCTTAAAAGGTATAATATTGTTGTTTATATCATTCAGATGATACACAAACACATGTTAACAATAACATATGTCTATGCATTGAACTTAGGATGTTGGTATCTCATCAATCTCACAGGGGATTCCTAATATAATTGATTGATTCGAGATAGTGAGCATAAGTTATCGCCAGACTTGAAATTTTGCTATTAAAATTTCCTATTTTATATTAACTCTCTCCCTGCTAAGCCTTATATTGAATTACTTTCATATAATTCTGATAATATTCAATATCTTCCATTCCTAGATATAAAAAAGGGAAGAATATCACCTTCGAAGCGTACATGCCAGAAAAGATTTTATATCTCCTCTTTGTAGCCATTAGTAAATAATACAATCAAAGCGTTTTTTTTCAGAATGAAGTAATGAAGCAGAGTCCTCTGGATTACCGATAATACACTACATAGTTATGAGGGAGTAGTGTTGCGAACGTGTATATAACCCTATGAGGGAGTAGTGTTGAGAACGGCAATCCAGAGGACTCTGTAATGAAGTATTTTAGAGTGACATCTATGCTCTCGAATTAGCAGTAAAATACGTTTATTTACCGACGACGCTGTCATCTATCGCGAAATTAGTGATCATTCTGACTTTGAAACTCTATCATCGGATTTAAACAACGTTCATGTGTGGAGCCAAGAGTGGGGACTCGAACTTAATCGAAGCAAATGCACGGCGGTACATTTCCTGCGGAGGTCGTCCAACTATTCCCATGTATATGCTGTGGATGGTATTATCATAAAGGCGACAGATAAAGTGAAGTATCTGGGAGTTACGATAACTTCGGACCTATCTTGGGGAGCAAATATAAGAAATATTTGTGGCAGAGCTCTGAAGAAGCTAGGATTCGTCAAGTGTATTGTGGGAAGATTTTCGGATGAAAAAGTAAAAGAGAGGTGCTATTTCGCACTCGTCCGGCCACACCTTGAATATGCAGCGAGCATATGGGATCCGGTGCAGAAAGACTTAATCCGGGAACTTAATAAAATACAAAGGAAAGCTGTGCGATTCGTCAAAAACTGCTACGGGCATACAGACAGCGTTACACAGATGTTAAACGAATTAGACTGGGAGCCGCTAGAGACTCGGAGGCTGCGCGCTAGGCTTAGATTACTTGAACAATTAAGAATAGATATCTTTAAGAGCGACACGGAGAGCATCATATTAGAACCCCACTATATTTCCAGGTCCGACAGAAACGATAAATTAAGAGAGATATTTTGCCGAACGGATAGGTATGGGAATTCGTTTTTCCCCCGAACAATAAAGGACTTCAATAAATGCTAGTCGTAATTTCATTAGAGCGTTTCCTTTTTATATGTAAACGGCTGGTGTCCTAACACCCCCCGCCACACGCCTATTGAGGCGGCTTGCGGGGTAGTATGTAGATGTAGATGTAGACAGTTTCAAATTAAAAATTACCCCTTGTAAACTCTAGATTTTGAAAAATGCCAATTCACGAGAACCGTAATTTTTGGGAATTTTAAATCACGTCAATTGACGGGATAAGAGAGTTAACAACTCGACACCGCTAGGAAACGGCCTGTTACACTTGTTTTTAGCGCTTTTTCCCGATCGACGCAAGTGATTTGATTTTAATCCTCTCCTCAAGACCTTCGATCGCATAAAATCCTCATCAACGTCGCTTCTCTCTCTGCAGGTATCAGTGCCAGCACGTCATCCCTTCAGGAGAAAGGTCAGACGTGCAAAAAAGCATAGGGGCTGAGAGAAAATCATGCCATCCCTTTACCTTTTTCGACCCGTCACAACTCCCTCCCCTCTTTCCCACGCCATTCCAGTCACTGTTCATTTCCCCTCCCCGCCTTCCCCAAGTTCGGCACCCCCTCCACAGCCGGGGTTGACTCTCCGACTTCCGTCAATTACGGAATTCGACGTTGCGTGTGAGATTCACGGCTACAGAGCATGTCACAGAGCTGGTGTGTCCGGCACGGCACGGTCCAGTGGGATTGCCACCAACGGAAAGCGACGATGCCACCAACGCCTCCAGCGGTTGAACACAGAGAAGCACGTAGCAATCACCATCATCATCATCAAGGCTATTCTACCGAACGTAGGTTGGTATCTGGACCATGAGGGACAAAACAAGAAATTCGTATCCGCGGCGGCATCTCTCTAAAATTGTAAATCTAAAATATTTTCGTTTCGTACCACTGACCCTTTGACTCCTATTCATACTAACTTCAGCTCTTTCCAAATACATAGTATTTCTGTTAACTTATAGTGGTTGTGAAACTTGGTGGCTATGCGATGGAAAATGTTACTAGCGAAATTGCAGCGTGATATCTTGCGTTAATTACCCCGAATCTGTCATTAATTGTATTCATTCCCCTTTGATTTGATGTTAAATCTACATTCTTAGGTTATTGCATTGGAAAATATTATTTTTACCATGTTCTTAATATGAAAGTGAAGTCCATTTTCTTTTTCAAGCTTCCCAAATTTTCCAGGAAGCCATTTCGCCCATCTTATTTATTTTTTGGAAGTGGAAAGAAATATTTTATTGGAGGGGCTCAGTTTTTAATTCGAGAGATGTTAATGATCACCAGTGACCTCAGGTATATTATCAAGCATAATGTAAAATGTTTGAACCTTTCTTAAAATGTTTAGAGGTTGCAAATCTTGGTGGCTGACGCCACGTTACGAAACATGGCATCAACGAGGGGAAAACTCGCGAGGAAAGGGTAGCAAAAAGAGCCGAGGGGAGAGTATACACAGTACATGATAGATAACGCTGCCAACATGACTGTATTTAAGTTGGGAGGGCGGGAGAGTGACGGTTGCGCATTTGACGACAATATGTACGAATCAAACGAATTTGGATCAAAATGCGCTGATAATTGTTCGTAACACATTGGAGAAACCCATTCAAATAATTATATTAAGAACCATTGTGAATGAGAAAATTGGTGTGAATAATAGATTGAGCATCTTTTAGTTGGCAATGGGAGTTAACGACCTGGGGTACCCTGATAGTCGAACGCGAACCTTACTCCCCACCCCCCCCCCCCCCCGTGCGGAGCAATTTGTGTAAGGACTGGACTTTTCCACAGATAAGGACCTTCTTCGCAACTGCCACCGTGTTTCATTACTACAATAACATATAATTTCCCTTGAAGGTACTACAAGAGCACTGCATTTGATTGCTTCACGTTGATTCTGTACCGCAAAGAAACCATGGCCGAGTGAATAAAATTTATTATGTAATTTCAATATTTTCCATTCCTTGCCGTCTAGTCAGGGCTAGAATAATATGTCATACCAGAATTTCTCCGTTGGTTTCAGATTTGCATTATTCTATAACTTATTAGTACGCCTTCCACAGCCATATTGTATCATTTGAGTTGTAGCATTCATCGAAGTTTTTTCTACCGCGGGTGCATTAGTATATGAACTTTTGAACCGCATTCCTATTTTCACCCATTTATTTATACTTAAGTTATCACTCTATATCCTCTCTTGCAAGTTACGATCATCAGCTGCCATAAAAAGCGAATGACGCGTTATAAATTGGTTGAATAAAAATATTTCTCTGGCAGTCTCCAACAAGATCATTGCCATCCAAGGCGGCAGACGATAATGTTTCACAGTAGGCATGCGCAGTGCCTAAAATAGTACTGGTATTTAACCGACGAATATTTTAAAGCAATATTTCTACCATCACATTAGTACTAGCGTAATACCTCCGGTATACTAGTGCATTTCACTGTTTATTTGATAAATCATTTGCATATGAACGTAAACCAGACCTAATTACTCCGGTATTTCCTTATACTAGTATGCGATTTTTCCATCACCGTAGATAGTTACGTAAATATTATCAACACTTATTTTACATTAGCTCTAAGTGTCGAGTATATATGCATATGTGTAACCTTCTTTTAAACTCATAATATAACTACTTTGTTATGAATAAAATATGCTGGGTTATTTCAATAAAGTCACATGGCATTAGTCAGGAATTCTCAATTATCCATCTTGGACAGTGGCTCGGTATACATTTTTCATGTCAGTGACATGCCTCTTTACATCTCTCTGGTCGATTGACACAGTCTCCCTTATTAAAATTACGAATACTTTTGCATGTATCCACTGTTGTCCTCCAAACTCATCGACTCAAGAATCATTAATACAAGGTTTGATGGTGAAATAATCACAAGTGATAGAGTAGATGCTAATCGGTGGCAGTCTACTACGGCAGAATCATAATAAATATTTCCGTACAAAGTCTTTGTTTATATTAGGTCACACTATACATTGTCCACAGATTTTCCTTTTTTTATCACTTCTAAGCTTATTTATTTTCCATAAAGCACTGTCCACATGGTAAGGATTTAAAGCTTTGCACTTAAGGAACTGGCCAAGAAAATGGTGGATGGGCGCAACAATCATCACACCCATTGAGTACCCAGCAAAAAATATGGCTCTCTTTATATACTCTGAGGTATCTTAGTAGACTGCGCACTTGTCTGCTTTTTTTACGTCTTTTGACACAGCCTACCTGAGATAAATTTCCAAGTCTGAATTTGATGTGCAGCTGTCTATTTCTGTCGGGTATATTATTGTCTCTTTCCATTATTGCTACTCTTCTAACTTAGGGCGTTAAATTTTTGTCGTTTCACGTTCGATAAAGGCTATAATGCTTCGGCCGACAGGCTCGCTAAAGCTTTATCGCCCGGAAATTTTGCTGACTGACCTCTTCCATGACTTTTTATCCGTTAATATCCACACATTTTATAACATGCGCCATTGACGTGAATGACAGAGATGTGAGAGAAAAGATTTATTATATCCTCGAATTCCCCTTGAATTGACTCTCTTTTCTCCCTCATTCCGGACTTATCAAACGTTCTTTGGCACACCTAGGCATTTAAGAGAGCGCTGTCACCTCCTTTATTCTTCTCAATCTACGTCTTCTTCCACTTTTTAATTTACTTTGGTCTCCTGCCGTGCCAAAGACTTTTTCTCTTGCGTATTTCTTTCTTTCTGTCTCATACTCTCCATCATTCTTCATTTTCCAAATCCCAAAAGTCATCACTTTTCCCTTATCCTATTTCTTCTAAGTCCAATTACTTAGCTTCAAAAAAACCACGTTCCGGATAAAATTCATCATTCATATTTTCCTCGCGTCCTCGCCTTAGGGGCTCAAGTCATCAGCTCTCTCATGACCACGTTCAGCATACCACGTTCGATAAGTCAATCAAAAGGATTCTCCCCGATGTGGCTTTCTTTCTATAGAATGTCATCGTTTACAGAGGAAAACTTTTGGAAGACTTCTTTGAAATTAAAAATAGTGAAATTGACTAGTTTTTGTGAGCTATAGTAATAGTTTAATAGTGAACTGGACTGACTTTAGGCTGGAATTTGAGTTCTTACTATTCATTATTGAAAGACAATACTTGTATTTGTCTACAGTTTTATCTTTAAATTGTAAGACGCTTATTTTCGATTTACGGCATCATTCGGTATAAAAATTCAAAAAATTTTTGTATATCTTTCTTTGTTTGCTGCCATAGTTACGGGGATAAATTTACAAAGGTTAGGGAAGTCAGCGGCCAGTAGAACTGTAGATCAAGGGTTGGGGGTGTGGGAAAGGAAGTTTTATTTCAAGATTATTTCATCGTAAAGCAGTGGGGAGGGGTTCGAGAACAACTGCTGGTTGCATAGGCCCACAGAGTGCATGATAATTTCGATTTACTCGAGAGCATTTTTAAGCCTTTTAGGGAGGACGTGTAAAATTTCAGGGTCAGAGTCTCTTGTATGGTTATTTTGATTGATATGTATTGCAAATAGTCATCAAGGAATCCTTATTTTTACATATTCACGCCATACATTTTTCCCCTAGAAAACAAAAAAAAGAAAATAAACAAATATTCTCCGAATTTTTGTACCTTATTATGCCGTAAAATAGCAAAACGTATTTAGGAAAAAGTGTTGAAAAGTCCAATTATTTTAATTCAATTATGAATTTAAAATGTGATTTCGTTCTTGTCATGTGGATCATGGACAGCATTCCAGTTTTACCTTTTTCTTTCTCTGGGCTGTACTTGAGATACAAAAAACTGAGCTAGGTGATCAACTCTTACAAGGAATCTCATTCCTGACTTCTTCTGTAATGCTTTATAATGATTTCCGTGATAGTCTATTAAGTAGAGAATTGGATGGCTGTTTATAGGTTCCGGGTCCAAATCCAAAAGATGAGTCTTTCGTCTTGCCTGGCACTCGAACCTGGAGCCTTCGATAAAGTGTCAAGTGCTTTCGCTAGTTAAGGTGGCTGGAGTAGTAATCGTGGTCCACTGAGTGCTCATTAAATAATTTTTAAGAAAGTTGAAAAAAACACTCTTGGACCACATGTCATATTAGTGCATCTGTTAATACTTTGGAACCCACCGTGCAGGCAGTAATAGAAATAATACAATAATTATACTTTAATTTTTTTCCTTAATTATAACATGTTATGACTATAATTTTAGGCGCAGAATTAAAAATTTAGACGAAATCATATTTAAATAGGTTTTTTTTAATATTTGACCTGGTTTGACACCTTGATATTTGTCAGCAGCAATTATTACAATGATAAATGTATCATTTCGCGTTTAGAAGAGAATCTGTCCATATTTGATTCAATTATGTATTACGAAATTAATATCATGGCAGCGTGTTAAAATATCATTTTTAATGGCCAAAAAATCAAATCGGTATAATGCAATTTGTCACTTTTTTCTATAGATATCAATAATGTGAACACGTACGTAAAATTTCACGCAAGTCTTTATGTAAACGAAAATCGCTCCAACCACCATATGCTACCGAGTGAAACCGGTTTTAACGTTTATAATATGTTGGGGAGCTCAAAAAATTTGCAACTTCTTAATTTAGAATGAAGCACAGAAATGGCAATTTTCTTTATTTCAGCAAAACATTTAGTTCCCTTACAGCGAACTTAAAACTTCTATGGCTGTTAGACTGCTTAAGTACCGTAGTAGAGCATTAGTTTGGTAAGGAGCCTTTTAGGTATTAAAATGAGACGTTTTTGTATGATTTTCGACCCACCTTCCCTCTCCCCCTATATAACATGAAACAAGATTCCATAAGCTCCCTCCCTCATCGCTCAATGTTACGTAAGTTGCAAATTTTTGTTAGGATGAGCCTAGATCAACGTTTTCATGAACGTTATCTTGTCCAGTGTAGGCTCCTCATGGGAATACACAAGATATCAAAGTTGCGGCGATGGGGCGAACATTTTTTCAATCTGCTAACATGGAAAAAAAATCTGCGGCCGGAAGTGCGCAGATCAATTCCTTCTACTCGCGGTCGCAGAATTTAATCTTGGAAACTATTTTAAAATAAATTGGTCGCTATGAACAGCTATATTCCATAGTTTTATCAAATATGTGGAAGACTCATATCCACAAAAACCGAACTTCTTCGTCATGATAAATACTACTGGAACCGGATTGAAAAAATAAACGAAATCAACATAGAGAAAAACAGAATGAACCGATACAAAGCAATTCCAGCTTAGTAGTGTGTGGATTACTGAGTTTACTAATAAAAGAGAAGGAAAGCGATGACCATTGAAAACCAATATGATCCTAATGAAATAGTACAAATATATTACATCCTTCAGGCCAAAACATTCACCTTGAGGGCGATGACAGACTACGCCTATGAAATGTTGGTGCCAATCCGATGCCAACATCCGGTTGGAAACCCGAGAGCTCTATATTCCTATTGGATATTGTAAATGCTCATCCCATAAAATATAAAATTTTTGTTTCTTAGCCTCTACCTGGAGGGATTAAACAACCATATCCTTTTACGAAAAAACTCTTACCGTAAACAACCACTATTTGCTTTACTTTATTATATTATCTTACGCTATTACAAACCCTTTCATAGGGAAACTTCGTGTTGTTTGCAATACTAAAAACTACTTTTTTTCATTCTATGAAAATTAAAAAAGTGATAGAAGTAGGTACTCTCTCCAGAAATAAAAAATCTTACGTAAGATAGTATTTGGCACCCCATCTACGTAATTTAGCACCCCATCTACGTAAGACATCTATCCCCTAAAATGTCTTACGTAATATTGGAATGTCTTCTAAGCCAGGTACTAGTTTGATTACTCGTAATCTTTTGAAGCAGTTTCTTCAAACAAACAGTTTACAAAGTCACTAAGAGTCCATAATTGTACCACAGTTCTTACAATAGCAGTTAAGAGGAAATTTAAGGAAAACGTAACGCTAAGTGCTTATGTGGTTGCCATTCAACTGAATAACGAAGAAATATTATTATACTTTTTAGAGATAAACGATCATAAACGAAGTAGGTATAGATCCAAAATTTAGGAAATACGAAAATTACCCCAAAATAAACAGATAAGCAAGCAATCACTTTATGGTCATATAATTGACAACAGTTTATGTAATATTTATTAACGAAACCATTAGCGATATAATTTCGGGGAATTTTATACATACTTATATATTCATTATTTTTTACTAAGATTCTGGGCCTGCAGAGGAGTTTAGCACATGACACTTCCATTTTTTTATAAATAGTTATGCCTTTATTGCATATACACATTCTAGGTCCTTCTAAGCCATATGGCTTGTCAAAAGGTTCCGTTATTTTGATACAAAGTGGCATGCTACAAATCTAGTACCTTCAACATTTTGAATGAGAATAGTTACATTGCAGTCAACATATTTTAAGTAAAAAACAAAAATTAAATCAATAAATTTTGATTGACGAAATTTGCATGTTCTCTTATCGTGAAATAAATTTAATATTTTTTTGTGAAATAAACGTAGCTTAATTAGTAAGAAGTGATCCAACGCTAATACAATATTATAACATAACGTAACCTCAATAAAGAAGGGAGTTAACAATGAGTAACTTTCACGACAACCACCATTCGCAGGAAAGAGTTATCGCGGTAAACGTGGAATTGAAAATCACCAGTGATGGCCAGATTACGGACGAAAAATAATTGGGCTCGAATACAGTTGCTCTGACTGAAATGTAATTGATTACAAGTATCAATTACTTTTCAAAAAAGTAATTGATTACAATTACAAGTAGATTACTTTACCAATTCGCCACGAGCTTTGGAATGAAATAATCAACATTCACATTTTTAGTACCACGTTATTATTAGTTCGGTTTCCATCACGTCTATCTGACCGGGTGGAATATTACAACCTAGTTTAAACTAACTACCCGATCAGCTAGAGACTTGAAATTTTGACCATAGCTCAAAAGTAGATTACAATGCAATATAAGCTATCTATTATATCAATTAATTGATTTAATAATTAACAATTAATTAATTAACATATTTCCTGATGTGCTAGTAGGGGCTTGTAATTTTAACCATATCTCAGAAGTGGATGACAATGCAATGTTAGCTACATGTTATAACAATTAATTATTTAATTAACGATTAATTAATTATTTAAATTCCACACACTGTCAGCTGAACAGAATCTGAAATACATCGGGAATTTCCTATGTGTCCCTGTCAGAGTCTCATCAAGATGTATAAAATCGATTGGAAACTTTCACCCGGGCATAAGACTAAAAAGCAGAAAATAATTATTTGAATAAATGTTTTTTAAATCTACGTTTTTAAAAGGGATTAAAAATTATAAAATCATTTTCCCTGGGCCATTCTAAATTTTTGAGGGTGAATTTTTAGTGGCTATGGAGATATTTGTAAGACTTGAAGAGAAAAACGTGGGGCGCAGGCAACCCATGATAATTAAGGAGTAAAGGGACCAGGTGTCTTTGAGCAAACTCCCACAATTAATACCATTTGCAATGCACTGAAATTGGTTGTGAATTCATCCGGATTATCTACTTCTATTATCTACTGCCTGCGTCCAACGTTTTTCTCTTCAGGTCTTACAAATATCTCCATAGCCACTACAAATTCACCCTCAAAAATTTAGAATAGCCCAGGGAAAATTATTGTATACTTTTTAGTCCGTTTTAAAAACGTGGTATATTTAAAAAAAAGATGTTTTTTGATTAATTATTCTTGTTACAGTAATAGCTTAATTTTAATAACCATTCAGACCTTTTCGACAGCGTACAGATATATTCATCTCCTAACAATTATTGCTTCCTAATTCATAACATTTTTTAAGGTAGGGAAATGGAAATTCCCTAATTTCGTTTTCTATGCTCATAAATATATCCTTTTCACGTAGATTAACAACGATCGATGAACCGAAGCCACTTAACCAACCAGAAAATTAAATGAAATCTTCTCGGGAGTGCCCACGAGGTATCAGAGCTAGATGACAAGTGATGACGAGGACGATAACGGACAATCCAGCAGGGAATTTGTACAGAGTGTACATGCGGTACATGCAATTCAGGTTCAATCACAGGAAATCCGGTTGTATCGGCGATAGCTCGATGCGCTCGATGTATTGCTGTACAGGCACTCGAATAGACGTCATTTCCGCTGGATTCAAATGAATCTCGAACGGACAAAGAAATCGATAGTCGAAAAAAGTTAGCTTTAAAAAAAACTATTTGAAAAGGCAATTGAAAAGTAACGATTAATTATATTCAACGAATACTCAACGTTAATGAGGAGTAGATTAACAGTGAAAATTACTTTTTTTAAGTAACGATTACATGTCAAAAAAATACCCAAAATGTAATCGTTAACTGTAATCCGATTACCTTTACTCAACTACTTGCCATAACTAAAAATCACCAATTAATTTATTCTAACTAAAAATTTTATGAGGCCACAAAAACGGTTATATAAATTAAAGACATGAAATCATTTCTTCTATGTCATCACGGATTTCTAATTTCCGCCGAAATGTATGTAGTGCACCCAAAACATTTTCCTGCATCCAAGGGTTTTTAGGTTATAGAAAATATGTTGCCTAAAGAAATAAAAAAAACTCTTCCGTAAAGTGAACGCCAATTTAGCGTCCAATTTATGCCCTATGTTGGAAGAGGCGGCGTGCGCCAGCTGCTCAGTGCAAGCAGGCTCTAAATTGAATAGGGCAAGCCCTAGTCTCGCAGTGTGGCAAGCCAGAGGTCCCCATTGGGCGGTTAAACACGCCTGCCTCCCATTTTTTCAATTTATTATGCATAACCTTTGCATTAGATTAAAATTATCTCGATATGTAGCTTTTAAAATGAATTGATATATATCTCTCACAAAAGGAGAATCACCGGAGGAGCACGAAATAAATTTTCTGATAATTTTTCCCCATTTAAATGGCTTTCGAAAGAGTTCGAGTTCCAACAGGTTTGAGAAAATAGTTTTACTCATATTCAAACCCGTTACTGTATGACAAATGCGCATTTATCACATAGTAGTTTTCATACATCTTCTGCAAAGGGTAGGCCGCTGGGTTTCATCTGCCTTCCTTCCATCCATATCTCTTCCATTAATAAACTACCCTCCTGTCCTCAATTGCGCTAATGACCTCAGCCATCCACCACTTCCTTCAATGAACCAAATAAACCAATTATACCGGTTTAAATTATTTTAAAGTGAACACCAATTGGGTTTTTAAGACCTTAAACAAAGAGGACTTGGGCGGCCCTACGTAAGTGCATTAAGCCTTCATGGCATAGCACGCTCATGTGAGAGCATGCTATTACTTTAAAGCCAGTCTGAAATACGGTGTAAGGGGAGGCTTCGATATTTTAATTGGTTTGACCAATGAATGACGTATACTGCGCCATTCTCGAAGTGGCCATTATCATTACACGAAGATACGCCAACGAGGCAATCAGTTAAGGGTTTAATGGTACACTGTGTTATTTGCATCGAAGTGGATAACCTCCGTGATTAGTACTGAAGGAATCACCCTCCTGTCCACAATGGTGCACATAACCTCAGCTGTGAATAGCCTCCTCCAATAAACCAAACATACCAATTAAACTGGTTTGGATTCCTTTATGGTAAGTACCCACGAGGTTTAATGTGCCTTAAACATCGACGACTGTGGTGCTAAACATAAAAATGTCAGGACTTAATATAATAGAGAACTCGGAATCCGTGAGTACTTATTGTTACTTTAATGCGTCTCCAGTACTCACAGCGGAAGAGGCTGAGATATTTTAACTGGTTTGACCAATATTTAGCGAATTTTGTAGCGTCATTCTCAGGGGATCCATTAGCAATACACGAATAGACGTCGGTTGGCAATAAAATAAGTGTGGAACTGCTCAGGCACAGTGTCTTATTGCATCGAGATAGATGACCGTCCATGATCACTGCTGAAGGAATTAAATAAATATACGGTCGACAGCGACTGTTCAAAACCCGAACGGCACAAAAATATTGAATCATGATAATGGTTCAATTACTAGTGACAAATGGTGACGCATATGCACATGCATGCACAGTAATTCATTGCAAAATGACATAAAGGAACATTGCACTGGTCCATAAGTTTAGGTGCAAGTTAAAACAAACCAATATGAAACATAAGCCATAAAAAGAATAATTTGGCTCTACATGGATTCAAAAATCCCTGAGAGGAGGTAAGAAAGATTGCACCCTATTATCTTCATAATTATTCGCAGTTATCGATCAGAATATTGGTTTGTCGTAGCTCTTCACTATTCTTTGCTCTCAGCTGCGCGTTTCATTTCCACATATTCAGTCTTCAATTCAACGTCCTACATACGTAATTTTCCTGATATAGTCCATTTTTGGTCTTCCTCTGTAATTATTACTATTCTTTTTTCCTTCCATTATCGATTTCAACAGGCTCTTTTATATCGCAAAATATGTCCAATGATATTGTCTTTTCTTTTTTCATTATTTTTTCAGTTTTTATCATCCATACTTACATATTAATTTTCCAGTTTATTTATCTTCACTGGACTTGTTCGTTGGCGACGCTCTCCATCCATTTCATCTTTATCATTCTTCCAGAACACCAAATGTTGTTGCCTCCAATCTCAATTTTTTCTGCAGCTATTGTTGTTAAGGCTTCACTGCCACACAAGTGCATGCTCCAAGAATATGTTTTAACCAGCTGCTTTCTCACTTCCAGGCTTGAAATTCTAGCTATAATCAGACTCCTCTATTATTAGAATGACTTCTATGCTTGGGCTATGCTGCCTCTGTATATCTTTCTTGCAAGTATTCCATGAGTTTAAGATGCCCCATGCATTAACATTCTTATCAAAACATCTACATCCAACTACATGTACGAAATACCGTGTAGGCCACCAATAGGGTGTGTGGCACGGGGTGTTTCCACGCCAGACATGCAGAACTCGTTCCAGTTCAAATTCAGAGCACGCACCCTCCTCCGACCGCTTGGCAAGGGCCAAAAATCAGTCAAGAGAAAAACTCAAGGCCAAACCAGAACTGTTAAGTGTATTTTTTATTGTTGTGGCCTATTGGCGAACCTTTCGTTGTGTGCATAAATACTCATTCGTACAGAAAATGATATCATACGAGGAATTTCCAGCGAAATGAGACAAAATTAACAATAGAAAGTTATTAAACAGAAGTATAAAATCTAGTCTACCAATCAGCATTTAGCCTCGTCGTCATACTCGACTGTCATGCTGACATGCAAGAAATATAATGAAAATTAAAAATGAAACATCTTTTCAAACCTGAGTCGCGAAACCATCTGGAATTAACACTTCAATAAAAATAAAAGCGAATCGACAACACGATTAATTGGCACGCGCGACGCAGGGGCTCAAGCACCCCTGGCAGAAATCCGACCGCATTGATTCCCAATTAAGGGATGAGATACCCCACCAACGGCCTCCATTCGATGCAATTAACAACGACCAACGACCTCTGGCTGCGACCCGATCGGGGTAGGCACGGGGGGATTGAAACCAGAAAATCGAATCCACATGTTGGATAAAGAGATTCACTATAAGAGTTTTCACAACACCTCATCAAACGAAAGAGGTGACCGGGAAAATTTAGCAGAAGAAAACCAATTTTCCTTCACGATTTCGAGCATAGTTCCGTATCTAGACATGTTACGATATATCCTGATTCAATACCAGTACCGTTACTTTTAATAATTATTCAAATACTTCGGTAGCGATACTAAATTTGATATGTTACTCGTGTTAAATTTCCACTGATTGTATTGGCCATGGATATTGACAATAGAACTCAAATTGACATTAGTTACTGTAAATGCAGTGTCTGAGCATCTGAGCGTCTGAGCAATTTATTTTGTCCTATTGGTAACTAACTTCGGAAATTATTGTATTTAAATGCTGACGTTAAAATAACATGTTTTTTAATATCATCTGATAAAAACTGTTTTAAAGTCAAGATTATTTATTTTTTTAGTACTTAAAGGGAATTTGAGTTGCATAACGATGAAAATTAACACATAAAAAGAACACATATTTTTTAATAGGGCTGTTCAACTTGCTGTGCCGTAGAAATAAATCTGTGGAAGATTACTAAGTGTCGACAACTTCCACCAGGTGCAGCCTGAAACAATTATATTTATAATTTCTATGACTTTTCTGGCATTAAGCTGTCTAAAAGGCTGGGAAATGTTTCCTTGTCCCATCTGAGACTCAGGTAAGTATTCAATTCGATATCGGGGAGTATTGATATTTAATTCATGTAGCTCAGTGTCAATATGATACAAGTCTCGATACTTATTCTTTGATTATTTTTACATCCGAGTATCGGCACATTCAGAATATCGAATATTCCTACCAGTTTCCCCTCTCACTACCAATCTTAGCACACCATTAGACCCTGTCGGTGGGAACAAAAAGAGCTAGATAGTTTTTAACACCACATCGGTAGTCAGGAGGTTCGAGTTCGCAACTTAGATGCTGTATTAGTGGCTTAGTCTGCAGAAAGTAAAATTATGGAATCCTGGGTTAAAGGTAACTATGAATGCTTGAAAAAGTTAAAAACGAGTTTCAGCGTAAATTATTTTACCATGATAGACTTAGTAGCAATTGTTGACTGATCTACATAGCTGAACGCAACTATGCGATTTTAATTTGTTTGATTTCCATTAAAACTATTAATGATATTATCATCTGTGTCTACGCCTTTTAGTAGCAGTTAAGTGATTATGGTAAATTTTAATTGACCATTCCTACCTTTATCAGTTATAAATTTTGTTTAAAGGGCTGTAGATCTAAATTTCATAACATTTTCATTTTTTTCCACGACTTGGAAAAAAATCGGAAAATCCCCTGTTGTGTTTTTCCCAACATTTCCGTTTTTTTGCGAGTCCTCACATCACTATTCATATATCTTCGCTCTAAAAATATAAACCCGGATTCCAGTATGATTCTATGAATACGGCCGCAAGTGTGAACTGTCGGCAGAGAGAAATTTACGGAAGAGAGAATTAATTACCCACCAGTTGGAATTTTACGGACGACCGGACAAAAAAATTATTTTTTTGCCATTTAGTATGTCACCTTTTGAAGCATCCTCTTGAAAAAGGAAACACAAAAAAACAAAACACGTTCGCGGTCAAATCACCCACGGGCGATTCTTCCCCCCTAAAAAAAACAGTCTCTCGTAAGGAGTTGGGAACCAACCCGTAGTCGTCCCTAACCGACACCAACGCCACTCGTTTCCCACGCTTTCAATTCAGGTCACGTGATTTCCGAAGGGAGGATGCTGCCCGAAGATGAACAGAAAAGAGGACAGAATGAAGGGAAAGGAAAATAAAGGAGCCAACGTGAGAGGCCAAGAGGGAAAAAGAGAGGGAGCAAAAGCTAAGAGGGAAAAAGAAAATAAAAACAGTTAGGAATCACTTTCCGTTCTTTCAGAGTTTCTCTCTGGACATTTATGTGACCTCCCTTAAAGTCACTTCACATTGAACGTAATAACATAACTTATGAACGTATCGTTAGGGGAGTGAGCACCTTTCGGAAATGCAAATAACAGTTCACCAAAATACAAAAGAATTTCGCATAGAAGACGTGTGGGTTTTGAAGGGGTGTATTTTCTTTCATTGGTTTGGATGTGCCATAAGACAAAACGGATTTTTTCAAAATAAATTAACTGGTGGGAAATGGAAGGCATGATTTCTCCCAGAGGAAAAACAAAGATTAAAAAATTATTCAATCAGGCGTAACTTTGTAGGAGCTAGTAATATTAATCGTAATGGTGCAAAAAAATGTTGTACTGTTCCACACATTCATTTCACCGATTGATTTCAAAGGTTAAAACTTCATTTTCAATGTCAACTGAAATGACATTTTAGCCGTTGAAAATCGATCGGTGGAATGAATTTGCTTGGAACAGAGAGCTTATTCAGTAAGGACTCAACACAGTCACTGTTTTTCCGCTGTGCAGGTTATTCCTTTGTTTATAAAACAATGGTAAAATTTGAGTTTGTAATATACTCGCATGCCACACATCCGTTTCCATTACGTAAGGGAACTTTGATCGTAATCCCACCCAAAGGACATAAATAAGTAACGATGTTAGTTACTAAAAACTTACGGTCCATCATTTATCACGGGAAAAATTCATCAAAAATCACAAAGCGCCCGGCGATAATTACGCGTTATGCGTCTGAGGAGCTGGCGTAGAATAATGTTGATGCGCAAAACAACCATCAATTTTTTAACTATCAAACTTAAGATGTTTACCATTTTCTATAGTTCTCACTCATAAATTTGTCATACATTTCAAATATTTTGTGAAAAACTTCTACCGTCAATTTTCTCGGAAAACTACGGATTGCTGCTGCAGTATCTCTTGTAAGTAAACTGATGGAATGATGGTGTTTTGTTGTACAAAATTGCTCATTGTCTATTATAGTGTTTGTTTTGTAATGAAATAATTACACCCTTTTAAGCCAATTACCTAGGTCTGTCTGTCAGTCTGTAACACCGCTCGGAGAGCTGCAATCGAGAATTCAATTCCATTGAAAGGGAATTTCGTTTTTATATTCTTATAAAAATATTATTCGAACCATGTATTCTACCTAAAAAATAAACGTATTATGCCATAAGTATATAATTTTAATCGAAATAGTTTGTGTGTATGATTTTAAAAGTATCTTGGTTACCATGTTGAAGTGAACTACATATTGATAAATTTAATGAAGAGATGACTTATTCATTCTTATGCGAATGCTAATTTCAGGGTTATTCCCTTGCTATGACTTTTATTCCCTACCTGGCTGTGCGTCTGTCTATATATCTGTCAAACGCAGCAATGCACCTGACAAAACATCAATTTTGCAGAGAGGGACGTCATTTTTGACGGGCTAATGCTGGTTATTTCATAAAAAAGCACAACAAGGAAGCAACTAATTTTTGCCACATTCCGCATATAATCTGTGCCAGTTTACTTATTGTGTTTCTGAGGTCAGTTTTAGATGGCATAACCATGCGCTCACGCATCTGAGTAGGTGAAGCTACGTAATACTCTTAAGATGACTCCATTCTTCCGAGCCATTAAACATTTAAAGGTCTTCGCCCAGCGGAGAAGTTCCACTAAAAACCGTGAAAGCGTGATTGACAAAAATGAGCAATGAAGTCTTGAACTATTTTCCTAACTGTAGTCTTAATACGAGTACAGCATAAATATTTGTTGATCTCCTGCGAAATGAAAGACCTTTTATTACTCTGGCAATGAGTGGATTTAAATTCCTACATTCTGGGTTTCTTCTAATTCAAGTCTAAGGAACGTTCCCCGGAAAATTTCCTAAAAATAGAAAGCTTTGCCATTATTTCTTTCAAAATACTAAATCTTTTTTAAGTAAAACGTTCCGTTCATAGCAGAAAATGATTTGTCATCTACAGAGGAAAAATTACTGCATGACTTCAGTTATGAAGGTATAGTCGCTAAGGGGAAATAGGTAAACGTCTTAAACGTTTTTGCCTAGGTGTAGAACCGCATAAAGTTGTGTTCTACGTTCAATGTGAACAGACCTCAAGAGTTGAACGTGGCGGAGACGTGACGTAACGGTGCTGGCGGAAAGTGGAGGACTTCATCAAAGTTTCATGAATATTACAGAAAATACTTTTAAATCCTTTGCATTGCATAGCCATATTTTTATCTCTAGGAGGAATTGATGAACTATGACGAAGAGAGGAGAAAACGGTAAATGAAAGGAGGAAAGGAAGAGAAAGAAAACGGCATCGGTGAAGCAACGAACTCAGCTGCTGGACACGCAAAAAATAAGAAGAAAGAACGGATACTGTGAAGACAGGGGTAAAGGAGATGGAGGAAGAGTAGAGCTCTGGGATTGAAAATGGTGGGGAGGAATAAAAATTAAATAAAAAGCACACATACACTAAAAGCGAGGATAGAATGAGGAACTGCGGAGAGGAAAACCGTAAAAAAAAATAAAAAAAAACAAGACAGATAGAGGACAGTGGGACTTGACCCGGAGTCGCGCTCAAATACTTGACCCGTGGCCTCGTCCCATTCACACCACCCGGAGTTGCCCTGCCCGGATGATAAAAAAATGGATATAAAAAAAGCTTTAAAAAAATAAAAACACGGTAACAATCGAGAAAGAAGAAAAAGACTCACGAGTTAAAAAGAGGAACGGAAAAAGGCTTGAATCGCTTGGGAACGTTGCTCCGCACGAAGCATGATGGGAAGGTGACAGCGTTAAGTCCGAAGTTTGGGATGACCCCAAAGTTGGACGTTTTGAGACTCGGGCCCTTTATTTTGTCCTCCATCTCGTTGGAAAATCTTTCTTCATTAACATTCGTTAGCAACCCGATCCATCGTACCGTTCATTTCAAGGAGACTGCGCCGCAAAAAAATATAAGGACGCGATTCAGTAATTGGGTGTTTATTTGACAGGTTTTTATCTTTCATTCTCCTGGACTAAGGAAAAAAGCATGGAACATTGGAATAAAATCGCAGTCTTCAACCCGAAGTTAGATTTCATCGGTGAGTTTAGAGTTTACCAAGTAATAGTCCTATTTCATGTATTTTAGCTGTGATTTTATCATTCGCCTGAACTGGGATCCCATGATAATGATTTTTTCATTGTGAATTTCAAACAATTGTAAATCACCAGTGGGTGACTCCAGTAGGCCCTAGACGAGCAAACTGCTTGATCAAACGGTTCCGTCAATGGATTGACGCGCGCTTCAATCAACCTTCAACTAACCTTCAATCAACCCTTCAATCTTTTGATCAAAATTCATTCTCAGTTAAGTTTTCAACTCGGAAAGTGAAGTGTCTGTCGTGAAGTGTCTCTGAAAATGGTTTCGAATACAGATTTGGCCTTTCTTGCCTTGACATTGGTTGTCCTCAAGCGGGAAAAACAAGGGGAAACGACGTTGGTCCAAGGGGTGGTATAAAATGAGAAACCGCTTCACTCATCTCAAAGTTCTTCGCGGTACGGAACCAGAAGACTACAGGAACTTCATTAGAATGGACTCAAGAGAGTTTTGATTTTGCTTGATCTTGCAATGCTTGATCAAAATTGGCCTAGACGGTCCAGCACCCTCGTCCACCGCTTGAGCCATTCAAACTTTCTATCAATCTCTGTCAACGCTTGGCTCTAGCGTCAAACGGGTTGCTAGACAGTCAGTTATGCTTGATTCAATCGATTGACTCCAGCTATTGATCAAAATGATTGACCGTCCAGGGCCTCCTGGAGTCCCAGGGTCTCCTAGAGGACCCGTCCAGGGTCTAAGTTGGTTGGTGAAGCCATTCAAGGTAAGAAGTCCTTAGTCATTTTGTTGGCTTGAATATTGCACGTAACCTTCAGAGGTATGGTGAGTTTCCTAAGCATGTTGCTTTCGCATTTCATGTTTTACCGAGTATCTTCTTATCCAAAACTTGCTTCCAAATCCGCTCGAAATTTTCAATTTCAATGCCCTTTTTATCTTCAAGGGTCCACTCGATCACGCTAAGGTTTCGCCAATTTTCTTTGATTGATTATTACTCTCATTTTTTAGATATTTCATGGACTTTGTAAGCATATTTATTGCACTTTTTTATTTTTCTCCAGAAAGGATTGGTTTTTAATGTTACTAAAAGAGTAAACTTAAAAGTTTTCATGTATAACAACGTTCTTTCTCGAAATTTTTACATGAACCCATTCTTTTAATGCTAGGTTCTCATAATTATATTCTTAAGTCACCTTTGCACCCAACTAAAATAATACCCATGAGCAGTAAGCTTTTATTGCTTTCGTTTTTTTAGCAATTCACAATGTACTATGATACACTTTGCCCCTTCCGCTTGCTAACTGCAAGCGCCCATTTACTAGTTAACAAACAAGGTGTTTCTTAATGACTCTGTAATATTTATGGATATGATTAAGCATATCAAAATAAGAAAAAAAATCAATTGGACATGTGACCGAAAACTCACCGTTATTCAGCTGTCTGTCGGTGTACGTTTTTCACGGAAACCCTGCTAAATAAAAAACCTATTCAAGATGAAGACTTGATATTTTTATAGCTGTTAATGGCAATGGTTTAAACTAGCGTACGATATTTAATTATTTTCTGATACACAATTTCAAAATGGTGGACAGTCAAACTTTTCAATCCTTAATATCTTTGTACCCTGAAATCGTATTAAAAAGTGCAAGTATGAAATAGCTGCGCCTTTTATTTAAAAATAAAATGGAATCAATAAAATTTTCATACCTACTAAAACAATGAAATGGTCAATAGATTTTCAAACCAATGTCAAAGAGTTTAATGCACTCATACAACCTTATGGTTTCAGTAAAATTTCCATACCCTCTACAACAATGGTCAACCGATTTCCAAACCAATAAATGTAATATAAGTAACACTAATAATAATGGTTACATCTACCAGTCTTTTAAAAGCTTTGATACTTTCTTACACAATTTCATTCTTCAGCTCGACGTATGTCCGACCTCTTTTCATCCCATTCATAAAGGCTATTCTCTTTCTTCCCCTTACCTTCTTACAATCTATCACGTGGTCTTTTTTTAATCTCCTCCTACAGTTTCCCCACCTAGCTCACCATACCACGCACTTCCTTGTCCCTCTCCCTTTCCGTCAATCGAATTTTCTCCTAACTCCTCCGGCTCATTTTCTCATGTTTACAGTCGGAGTTAACCAAAGGGTGTGATGAACTACATGAACCTCAAAAACTTCCATTTAAACTATTTGATTTTAAAGTTTGGGCAGTAAATTTTTCAAAACCGGGTTTCCTCGAAAGTTTTTGAGGCACATGTAGTTTGCCACACCCCTTGGTTAACTCCGTAGTGTATTTCATAAAATTTACCTTTTAGCACTACCGTCTACGGCAGATTAGCGTATACTGTACGTCAAAAAGAGCAATAAACAGATAGTTTTCAATTTACATAACGAAACTATGGGCATGGGCACAGCCACATTGACGTACCGATTCCCGTAAGATCACTGAAGCTAAGCAATGTTGAGCCCGGACGGTGTTGGTTAGGTTTCGATACATACCTTCACCATGTCGCACTTGTCCCCTATCTGCATGTGGCAGACAGGCATGCGGTTGGCACAATGGACCAAAAACGTTTGAGAGCCCAGGCTACAGTCGAAGGCCCCCCATACAAACAATCTACATAATGAAAGTATATAATACCCTTAAAATAAATAATTACCATTTTATTACTTTACGTTAGTAAATGATAGAGGCACCGGTTTTCGCTACCTTGGCGATAAGATTCCACAATGAAATAACGGAGCGTGCTTTGCTGTGGGGAGAACTTACGAACATGCAAGTTTGATTTCATTGTGAATACAACAGTAATAACTCAAACTGTTTCCACCCAAGTGTAAACAAAACTTTACTCACGAATACAAACGCTGTGGTCTGTTTCTGAACTATCTACTTCTCCCGTAGTGCTACGCTTAACTCAGTTACGGCCCCTCTGGGCTAATTAGGAGTCGCAGCCTTTTCGTCGAGTCCTTCAACCCGTTTCGCCAGAAGCTAAAGGGAAATCATGGTTCCCTGCATTAAGGCCGCATGACTTTGTACTATAAATTGAAGCGGTACAGTCACTGTGCTAGTAATGAAGAGGTCAGGAATTTCATGACTTGTTTTGACATTTCATGATATACACATTGTTTGCATTGCATTGTCATACAGCAATTCCTGCAAGTAGTGGCTGTAAGGAACATTCAATTCAATCTTAATATCCATAAGTATACTATACGTTTTCATCGGCATCGTCAATGTACTCAACATCATCTTGAAATGTATGAACTCAATGCAGCTGAAATATGAATTATAATAACCTCAGTAACATCGATGTCCAACTCTTTTCAAGTAATTAAAGGCTCTTTAACTTCATCTATTAAGTATAATAATTGTAGAGAAAGTATAGCAGTTAAAAATTATAAGTAACTGGTAAAATATTTCTAACATTTTCAGTTTTTTTGATCCAAATGTTTCAATTAATTTGTTTATTTCAACAAAAGTATGTCATTAGATAATTTATCAATGCTGAATATATTTACCAAATTATCATGGTGCGATCATGAAAATAAATTGTTTGTTCTATTATGGGGATGCTACTTTTCTAAAATTCTATTTTTTGTCTAAATTTCTATTCTAAATTTTTCCATTTTGGATGGGAGAATGGACCACAATGAATTGAGCTTAAATCGAAAGCACTTTTCTGTCCAGCCATAAGTTCATGATAATATATGTGCCCAAGTTTCATAATAGCTATATTTAATAGGTGATGTTTTTTTCAATATTTTATTAGAAAATGTTTCGCATTTTAATGAAATTAAGTGGTTTTACTCGCAATTATCTTTTAACCTGAATAAAGTTAGGGGTAATTCTGATACTGAGAAGCACATCCGCGAAATTTTTATAGTATGTTGTCACAAGTAGCCAATCATTTACCGGTAAACAGTAAGCAAATCCGTTGGTAGCCATTATTTTCTAGGGTAACATTTAAGAGTATGACGCAAAAAATAACAATGATTATTGGCATAATTCGATTTCTTATTGCCAAGCCCCAAAAATAAGTACAGACACGCGGTATTGGCAAATATTTACTCCTACGAATTTTTAAAATGTGCTGAATATCTCGGATGAAATATAAAATAGCTATTTTTTATTTCAACTTTTATCAAAAAATACCAAAATTGACAAATTATAGTGCAGTATTGCCTATTCTTTACTGCCAAGTATTTTCCAAACTTTTAATGATGGAGATAGCTGATGAAGAAGCTCTAGGCGTTTATGAATCCAGTATATCCTCCTCCAGCAATAAAGAAATAGTCCTAAGAAGAAAGATGATTTTTCAAGAAAATCTTAAATATTCTGAAAAGATAAAGATTTCCTCACTAATGTTCCCGTTGCGATTTTTTACTTTCTAAATGGATCAACCTAGCGGCAATATACGTTTTCAGTCCACAAGTCATAGTAAGTTCCTTACGGCTTTACCCCACTAAAGTCTATACGTGTGTTTTTATTGCATTTATAAAAACGTCCTATTCTTTGACAGTTTTTAGATTTTGATTGCGTTCTGGCGATTTAAAGTTGGTAACTCGCGTTTTCCTGCACTTCATATTTTGTATGGCCCTATATTTAGGTACATGTTGCACGTTAGGTATCCTAAATACCCTGAAAAATAATGCCATATCTAAGTTATTTACATTCTATAAGTATTTAAAATTTGTTATGCATTTATACAGTGGAGAATGAAGAAAAATTATGTTTCACAAAGGTTTTAATGGCCCAAAATTGGGTTGTCAGTCATACGTAGTATCATAGAGTAATACGATAGTATATATCAATCTGAAAATTCTCTCTCCGGTAAAAATAATGGGGTTAAAGCATTAATTAGCTGTCTTCATTTTAGGCTACTGTTAATTATTAGACTAATAGTGCTCTTTAAAGAACTTTAATATCCAATAATCCTATTTCAGGAACTAATTTTGCGTATATTTGTTATAATTTAAACCGAAGTTTTAAGCAGTGAAGGTTAATATAATATAATTTCCTCCCAAATTTCGAAGTTTGTGCTGAAATATTCATGAATTACGGGTTCCGTTCGGAGATAGATATATCACGATTCCCTCGTCACAGATAATATGTAAATTTAACAATGTAATTGAGAAGTGGGTGTATACAATCAAACTAAACACCTCTTTACCTTGGTGAGAGTTATCTAATGTGATTGCAATAAAGTTTTGCGGATTCCGCTGTGTATCGGTAGGTATAACAACACCGCTATTGTTAATGAGTTTTATAGCTTCTGGCTTTAGTTTTCTGAGAGCTATTGAAGATGTCAAGCGCTCATTTTGATTGTAACGCTCCTAACTGAATTGTCCCAGAACCTCTTTGCCCATGATATTAGTATGTGTTGGATACCGTTGAAAAGAGTTAAAATGAAATTTGATAGAATATCAAAGATATCCGATTTCTCTGCATTTTTTATTTTGTTGCTATATTGAGAGATGTTATACAAGGGCCCTGGATAAGATATACAATAGAGTGCTTTTAGAACCAAAATAATAGGTATAGTGGATGCGGAAGTAATATATATTCGTTTCTTGGAAGGTAAGTAGTCTCAATGGAAACGGAAAACTATAAAAACAATATGGATTCACGATGTTCTTATGCTGTTGCTTTTTAGTTGGCAGTGCATTAAATGCTTATTTTATTCTGATAATGTCCTGGAATTGTATTTTTTTATGTATAGTCTCTAGCATTGCTGAGCCTTCCACACGTGCATTAGAAGGCTGAAACAACAAGTCAGGCCTCAATTGTAGGAGGAGATGCATTACCGCTATCAATGGACTGCCACATACCATAGTAAGGGACTCTGAAATGTAGGATAGGACGATAGTAAATAGAAGCACGCCTGGCTGGTTGAAGGATTTTATGCAACCAGAATTAGATGCTATGTGTCAAGAAAGTTCACTAGGGTATATTTTATCGCCTTTGCTTCAAAAAGATTAATAGAAAAATGACTGATGTTTTGAGTCGGTTACACCTGACGCAGTCATATCTGCGATTCTATAAATTACAGAAACTTAAAAAAAATATATTCACGTTTCAAAATAACGTGGCCTCCGACTGCTGTCACCTAGGGTGATAAATCATGCCGAATGTTGGCAGTTCTGAGTTTATGACGGAACGTGAGAGAGAATCCACTGTTTGACGAAGCGAAGTTCACTTTCTTCCTCGAGTTCCTTTTCCCCACCTCCTCAAAGAAATCCACAGCAGGCCATTTATTTCAGCCGAGCCGCGAAGCCCCTCAGGGTGTGAAGGAAAAAGAACGAACGCAAACAGAGAAATGCTAAGAGATTCAGAGAGGAAGAGAAAAGTTAAAGAGAGCTGGAGAGTTTAGAAAGGTAATGAATAATTGACTCCCATTATCATGGCAACTGTGAGGATAAGCGCGGTAGCTAAAGAGTGCTGGCATCCCGCACAGAGGGTTCAGGCTCAAATACTGGTGGTGGAACTATTTTGTTGGAAACCCGATTCATTAAAAAAAGCCCCTCGCAGAATTTCGTGGCAGATTGGATGATTTGTGTGTTGAAGGGTCCAGATCCTAAAAACCGGTCACGGCTGTCGAAGGTATTGTAGAGCATGTGCGTGAGGTTACGGCCCCTACGCAGAAACCTATTTTTGAGCTTGGAGAGTCTATGACAACTCGCTGACTGGAGTACTACAATGAAATATCCCTCAAAGTGGCATCAAAGGAGGGGCTAGGTATTTCTCCGCCGCAGCCGGGGTACAAACCCAGGACCACTCTATCCTTCAAACCAACCCGATCCACATGTAGCAACTAGAAAAAGTGACCGTTAGCTGATGTCGTATGGGTTATTGAGAATTGGTTGACAGGCTAATATTAAGAGATAGAATTACTTCGGGGAATGGAGAACAAGAAGATGAAAACTCGGTGTCACCATAATCGAAAAGCTTGTTGGTGTTCACAGTTCTGTCAAGCCCCATATGAAAAATGCCACTGTTCAGTAAAACATTGAATTGCGAGCAAAATACGCTCCGGAAAAGGATTTGTAATTCAAAGCACTCATATATAAAAGGAAATTTACCCGCAATAAATTGCGTGAACTCAGGTATATCCAAACATTTTCGTATGAAAGTTCTTTGAAACGGATCATTAGATGAAGATTGACCCATACATAATATTTGGAATATTTACATAATTGAATGAACAAAACTTTGTGTGTCCCACAGTTTATTAAAACTGTGAAATACACAATGTTGTGTTCTTCAATTATTCTTTGAAATGGTATACAAATTGTCTATTCTTTATCTTATTTCTTCAATACCTGCCCCCTGTGGTGAATTTTCTCCATTATATCGAGCAGAAGAGGAAAAAATTCTGCAGGAACCTGATTGGAATGTCCCAAATATACAAATTGCACCTCTGCTTGTGTCAGTTCATAACATACCAGCGCACTACGCCCACGACGGTGATGCCTCCTGAATCGGCTCAGTTGTAGTCTCGTGACGCTTGGCAGACAAAGTGCATACGTACTACAAGCACATATTACTAGATCTTGCTAGTTCATCAAGTTTAAATTTATGAAATGTTTTCGCTCGTCTAGCAAAATACTTGCAAACAAAACTACTCGCTATCCGAGGTTTTACTTTACTTGAATTTCTCTCCACATAGTAAACACTCAAGTTTTCAAGAAAGCATCGGACATGACCTGGAAAGTCCCCACTACAGCCGGGATAGGAACCCGCACCCTAGGGTTTGGCAGCCAATATATAAGCTAACACACCTAGCCGATCCTCGCCGATTAGAGCGGAAGGGACTTGAAACACAATGTTGATGAGCGTTGATAACAGGATGGGGAAAACCGTGGAAAGAAGAAGAAAAATTAGAAGCTCCACACGCCATGCATTTCACCTCTCAGCGAATAGGATGCGCACTTATTTATATCAACGTGAATACAACGCGAGGTATGGGAGGATTCCTTTGGGGTATGGTGAGAGGGGAAAGGGTTCAGGGTGTACGAGTGTGTCTCTTTCCGGCGTGACATTATGCATAAAAGAAATGAAAGAAAAGGCATCTCGGGATGCCCCTAAGGGCTTCAGTTCCCGCTACCCCTTCCCCCAACCAAACAAGTTATTTTTTACTTCCCTTTTTACTTCCACGAGATGAAAAGGAACCTCATCCCGCAGAATGGAACTGAGCCGGGAGGTTTGAGTCGCCAGAGAGAAGAAGAGAAGAGAATAAAAAAGGTTACGGGGAGAAGTGTACGGTTTTTGGAAGGGAAGGAATGAGAGTTTTGAGTGGGAAGGAAGTAGATTGAAGGGTTTTTAGCCCGGAGAGACACGGGGGAAGACGAATAAGGGTTAAGGGATGGCTCAGGGTACGAGTAAGGGTTACCAACTCTCCCGGATTACCCGGAATAGGATATTCTTTTTTTTAATCTCCTGCCTTTCGGAGTGAAGCGTTTCCCTCCAGATTAAAATTAAATGATAATTATAAAATATTATTTATGAGTGAGTAAATATTATAAATTGTGTTATGATGACCAACGGGACCAACGGGTTGATTAAAATAATTTTAAATGGGATAGAGTATTGAGAAGAAATTTTGTTGAATGTGTGTTTATGTATGCTAAACGAGGAATAAAATAAATATTACATGTACGATATTATACAATTTTGTGAAGTCAGGTTTTTTGGAAGTTCCGTATAAACGCAGTTCTTTTGAGAGCCTCACGTTTCATTTTTTTATTTATCTTTTTTATTTACCTTTAATTTAAGTTTCCTATTTCATATATGATTTCATTTTTTTGGTCAAGATTTCTTGACTAAAATATTTTATCCTTTAAAAGTGTTTGATAGCCTTTCATCTTCTCTAGCCATCATACTTTTTCCTTATGTTATTCGTCGTTGAGTTTTGATCCCAAGCGACTTCACATTTACTTTCAAATAATAAATAAAAATTGTATACAATTCTAGGCGGACGTGCAACGCAGGTGAATGATAATTGTGCATGGATTCCAGTTTTTTTGTTAACTTTGAAACTTAGGGCCAAATTTTCAATTTTCCTCTCGAAATATTGGGAAACATTAAGAAAGCTTCCAGGAATAACTACGCCATCTGCTCCCATTGTCTGTGATTGTTTTGAGGAAATAAAGTTAAATCATTCGAATGATAACCTGCTGGTGGGGCATCCTCAATTTTCATCAAATTTATAAATTAACTCTGCTGATTTATGGGTAATTCCCTGTAACCCGATGCGTCGGATTTTTTTTCCGGAACACCAATATTTTTTTTCCTCTACGTCATATTTTTCTTATTTTCCTTTATTTTACTCCGTCTTTCCGCGCTTACTTTCGCGCTTCTTCTCTCAACAATTCTCCATCTCTTTGTTTCTTTGTTTATTTATTTCTCCCGTCTCCTAGTTTCCCCATCTTATTACGTTATTTACTTGCTCATCCCCAATTTTGCATTGTTACCCCCCTCCGAAAACACTACTTATATCGCTATTAGTTTATGAACGTTGGGTTACATCACATTACTCAACAATAGTTAGGGGATATGCTATTTAAGCCTTAGAAGATTTCACCGCGAATGTGTGAGTCAGAACAAATACTGAATTCCATCTTTACTTAAATACTGTATGAAAAGTATTGCTTTCATTTGAGACCACTTTTCGCAAATAAAGTTAAGGTGCAAAATATGGATTTTATTCGTCGAATATCAATTTAATGAACATTTTTTCTCATCATATGAGCCGATTTTCGCTCGCTTTCCATTGAATAAGCGGATTTTGACTTCAATTATTGCAGTAAGTTCCCAAGAACTCAAAAAATAAGATAGATAGGTAGATTTTTCGATAGATAGGAGTATTTTTTCGAAAATGTTAAAAGTAAATGTATTTTTATCACAGGAATTTAATCGACGCATTTTTAATGCAAAAGTAAATTTTGTTACAACTACTGAGCACCTGTGTCACCTACTGGTGAAGTAAATAAGAACTGTTACTACTCAATGGCTTGTGAAGAGAGTTATTGAAATGGACGTGGAGTACGCGTCCTACGCGGATTAAGTATACTGATATCCACTAGCCCGTGGAAATCGCGGAATTCGCTGAGAAATAACAAACATGCAATTCGGTTCTATCGCGGATTAAGTTGTTGTAGGGTTAACTTTACTATACTACAATGCCTTGGGAAAATCTGATAAAAAGTTTTCACAAAGTTTATCACTACATTGTAAAATAGCAAATTTCCCCATGCTTCACCTGTTCTTACATTTTACATGTAATTTATAGTTCAATTTCCGTATGAAAATAGCGTTAAAAATTAGGATTTTTCTGTTCATATAAAAAATAGGAGGGTAGTTATGTATGAGCAGACAGAATATTTTCATACATTTCATAAATTAATAAACAGAATAATTTAATAAATTTCAGTCATTTTGTGTTGGAACCAACCACCTAAAGCATTTTTTTTAAATATAAATTTTAGAATATTCAAAAAGTAGAAAATGAAAATATTTCAACTTTAAATTGATTACATTTGGGTCGCGCTAAGTCATCAGCTTGACCTGTCCGTCGGTGTCTTAATTCAGCTGAATACCGATATACCAAATGGCTGAATAGCCACACTGTCCCACAAACATGGCGTAACACATCAATTATGATATAGGCGTTTTTAAATAATCATGTTATTGCTAGTTGTATTATCAAATAAAAATGGGCATGCCATTCTACCTACAACATTAACCAATACGGAATTCATAAACATAAAATTAAAACAACATTTAATCATTACGGTATTTCCGCGCGGAATATCTACAAAAACATCGCGTATTTTCCGACTTCAGGAACGGATGTATGCTGGAATGTACTCTTTAAGATAGCTGAAACGGTAATCATGGGTCATTGACTGCTCATTTCAATAATTCTTCAAATAAATCGAAAAAATACTTCATATTCATTCAAATCTTCAAGCATTTCCCACATTTCATTTTGATACATCTGTTTGTGCGTTGGAACTCCCATTACATGCAGTTACGGAAATGGTGAAATAATTTGTCTTACATTTTTGCTTTATTAATGCATGTTCTGCACTTGAGCTAATGAATATTCATCAGCGCAGTATTCGAAATTTAGGCTAAAACCATATTTAAATATGTTTTTTCGAATCTTTGACTTGACTAGATATTTGTTAGAAACCACTATATTAATCATATGTATTATTTCATGTTTTTGAAATAATCTGCCCATATACAATGGAATTATTAAAAAATATATGCCATGTGACTCAATTGCTACGAGTTAAAATAGCATTGAATTGGTAATGAAAAAAAAAATAGGTAAAATGGATTTTTTTTCCTTTAATCTATAATTATCAATAATGAGATCATATATCCAAGTGATAAGGTTGAAGAGTTAAAAGCAATTTCCAAAAAATAAAAGTTTAAAAAAATACTTTTTTTACGACCTAGGTTTAATGTTTTACACATCATCTACATCTACATCTACAAAATACCCTGCAAGCCACCTCTGGGGTTATACCAATATGCATTACACTATACCCTAAAGTTAGTATAACGACGACTAATTATGCATTAGCATAAATCGCTAATGCTTGTCACGAGGCGAAGCCTCACAAGCATGCACTACAACACTACAGATATTATCACAGTGGAGTGAGACCATTAATATATATGGGTCATTCCACGCCACTTCGGACAGAAGTTGACCCTTGACCTCTCATATTTTGATGAAAATTGGTGAAATTGTTTGTCTCACCAAATAAGAAATACAATTTCAAGCGTTTTGCGAAAATCGAAAAAACAATTGAATAACGAACATTTTACAAAATGGCTGTTTTCGAAGTCACGAAATTTTCGTTATCATATATCACGGGTAAGAATCTAGGTAAGAAAGCATTTGATGGCTCACTTCCAATTAAAATTCTTTAAAAAATCTTTAATTGCCGTAAAAATAGTGATAAAATGATAACTTATTTAAACAATTTAATGTAAAACAATAAAAAGTTTAAACTTTAAAGTTCTTCACTTTTAATTTTTCTCATTTTTTCAAATATGGTACCTTGTAATATTTTGAATGATATATAACATTTTTAAGAGGATGTTTTTCCATTTTGGAGAGAAAACATTTTTTTAATTTCCCTCTGCAACGACCATTTAATGTGAACATACGAAGATAACTCCAATATGCCTAGTTTTTATCACTTATCTATCGAATTCATACTTCCGCGAGACAGATCAATGGCAGATGAACTTAGATAAAGAAATACATGGTGAAAATTTGACACCAAAAACTTCTTAAGGCATGTTTTTAACAAAAAATGGAACAATGTTGTCCTGTGCAAAAAGATCTCGTAACAGATGACTTCAAGTTATACAGACTTTAACAAATTGAATTTACATGATTGTCTACATTTTCATAATTACGTGTCAGAAATGAGGAATAAAAAGCCGTATATCCTAAGCTTCACATCAAACACTCATCAGCACCTGATAATAGTATGTATTTTGCAACTACACAAATGGACAGAGACTCAAGACTTATGTAGAAAACATGCACGGCGTGCTGTTAGTACTAGGTAAAAGATAAGGATTCAAGTATTAGGGAGTACAACTACTACTAAGAGCTACACTACCTATGGACAAACCTAGATGAAAGTATCATCTTCTGGTTCAGACCTGAAGATTGTGTGAAACATCGAAACCTAGGTCGTAAAAAAGTATTTTTGTTACTTTAATGTTTGGGAAATTGCTTTTAACTCTTCAAACTTATCATGTTTAAACTCCACGCCATATCGCCTAAATCCTAGTAATTCATATATGCAAAGTTTCACGCAAATCTGTTCATAGACTAAAACATCGCTCCATCCTCCTTAAGGGGTTGGCACCACTAGGTACGACCCCGGCTCGCTTTCTCCATCCGGATCGAGTCAAGCCCACTGAGCTTGCTTGCTTGCTTCACCCCTTCTCCTCCTCCGGCGCAGGGAGGCTTCCTCTCCCCCCGCCCTCCTCAGCCCTTCTTTCCCCCAGCTGCAAGCTTCCTAAACATGCATTTATCCGCGAGGGAGAGCTTCCTAGCCGTTTAAAGTTGCTTCTGGAGTTTCTCACCGTCCCACTAGGCGGATTTGAAGGCGGCGGTGTTTTTTATATATATTCGAGAGGAGTGAATTTCCTCCTTATCCACCTCCCTTGCTCCTTTTTTTCGTCTCATTTCCTTCCCTCATCTCCTCCTGATCCTCACTTCTACTCATCCTCCTCCATCACGAGAAATCCACTCTCCACTTTCATCCCTCGCTAACCTCTTTCCTAGCCCCGAAGCGCTTCGGTTAGCGCATTCTCCGGGCTCGTTATAGCAGTCCTCTCGTTCAGAACTCTGCGACATTTAAATTTTAGCATCAAACTGCGATATATAATAGTCGCATCGATAGAAACGCGATGTATCGCGTATCGCATGATATCAAGGCTGATGTACACGTGGAAGTAGTGAGTGCAACAATGCCCCTGGATTAGTTTCGCTGCTTGCAGGGCATCAGCTCTTTATTGATTGATTCTTATCACAAGTGATCAACAATAAATCCATGGCGATGATTGCCACGTAAGTAGTTTGCTGCCATTTGATTGTTAACTTTATTTAGTCCACATAAAGACTCGGTTTCGGTGGTTGAATGTACCTTTCGATTTATCGGCTGTAATTTTAAAGGAAATACTAAGCGAGTTTTGATCGGCGAGTTTAACCGTCTTATCTGGTAAATAAATGCGTGAGCGAAAGCCGTCAGTCAATGAGCTCATTTAGCGGTAGGTACCACTTAATATGCAATACCTCCGACTAAGCTTAAGATAAGAAAATAACTCTGCCATGAGTAGAAACAAAAATAAACTTTCTAAATGTCTTGGCGTAGTAATCATTTAGTATCTCTTATAAAAAAAAACAGTAATTAAAAACTGTATTTTTTACAAAGAAGAAATATTTAGCAAATTTATTTTGCCAACTAAAAATTTGGGAGAAAGAAGGACATTTTTTCAGTAAAAAAAGGTAAAAATCTTGAGTACAACTTAGACAAGTTTTACTTCCTAACTCTTAGTACACGTCACAGCTTTTTTAACGTTTTCATGTTAACTGCCAAATGCTTCTTGGAAAATTTTGCGTTGCCATTGCTGCTATAGGCTGAGGAGTTTCAATCCCATGCTCTTTGGGCAAAAAAATGCTTCTAATCTCCTACCTTGCCATTTCCAGAAATATTGAAGGCTCTTCATGAGTCACACCAAATATGCAAAATCAGGGAAGTTAAGAAGAAAACGCAAAATAAAATATTAAAATAATACTTACACAAGAGTAATATAGTTGACAAACCACATATCTAGAATTAATTCAAACTGCTATAAGATAAATGAACGACTTAGTATTCTTAGCTAGAGAAAAAATTGTGTAGACCTAGAGAACGCGGCTGTTGGTTTTACATATTTGATCCAATCTGTAAGAAACATGTAACCACAGAGAGAGTTTCCTTATGTAAAACATTTTCTACCACCTGCGGCCTCTTAAAAAAACTGTTTCTGTCAGAAGATTGATTATTTTTCTTGTACATGAGCAAACTTTTCAGTGTATTATACTGCATAAAGCGTGGTATAGTTGCTCTTTCTGAAATTCACTGTCTTAAATTATGTAGTTTGCTTATACTCCGAAGGTATCACATAGTAATAATAATATTCATTCCTTAAAATGCGTTATATTCATGACAAAATATAGCATATAAAAAATATGAGGATTATTGACACCTCTTTAGAGCAATAGTCCTGTTTTGAGGTTTCCGACTCTTTAGAATTTTCCAATCACATTTCCAAAGTGGCCATTCTGTTGCATTCCAATTTGTTTATACAAATGAATGATGGGACATAATGAATTACAATTAAAAACAAAAGTTGTCAAATTACCTTATTATAATGCTATGATATTGTATACATCATTGTGCACCTATTGTCTACTCTTTGGAGCAAATATTTTTATTTATACCCTGTGAGCGAAAATTCAACTTTCTTATTCCGTAAAAAAATTGATTAATTTTTCTAAATGTACATTCACATTTATATTTCGATATATTTGGCGGACCTAAAATATTTTATATAAAATATTTTAGGTCCGAAATATTTGTAACTCTGCGTAAATAATTAGTTTTTGGGGCTAGGTATCACTGCATCGCTATTCAATGTTAATATATAATCCCGAGGCTTAACCAGTTCACGCATACGGCAATGAAAAATTCATTGAATTTTCAATGCAGATAAGTGCCTTTAAGGCAGAATACTTAATAGTTTTGGAAAAAAAGGAATAAGTTCTACCAGAGCCAGAGAGCTTTAATTCGCCTAGAACGTACCTTAACTCTTACCCGTCTATTTGACTTTGATGTTTTATTTTTTCAACGTCCTTTATTCTTTGGTACTGCCTAACAGGAAATAGGGAAGATGACCAGCAGTTGAGGTATTACACTGATAGGAAAAATATCACAATTAGACGTGTCGAATATCCCGGACGATCAATATCGCTATGCGATATCTCCAGAATATATCGCAGTCGATGCAATGCACCATCTATCGAACATCCCTAATCTCTTGGATGACTTCACCGTTTCCCATCGCTCACCCTTCCCGGCTTTTCCCTTGCCATTTCCCACCAACTCGCCCTTTCGCGCTTCCCTCACTCCGTTTCATGTCCCAATGCCTTTCGAAAATACTACCGCGAGGCGCTTCAAAAGGGTTGTGATGGGTAGGGAGACTGTGCGTGGCGATGGGATGCCTCCTCATTCCTCTCTCTTTCACGATTTCCTTTCCTCTATATGCTGTTCTCTCACCGGAAGGGAAGGAAAAGCCGCGGAGATAGCGGCAGGGAGCATCAGGTTGATCACGAGGAATACCAATGCGTAAAGGCTGTAGGAGGATGAGAGGGGAGTCGTTTGAGTTCCATAAACTTGAATGGTTTGGCGGCTTGCTTCGTGGAATTTACTACCAGACATTGTTAAATACATGCATAGGTACACACATACCCAACACGCCATTCCCTTTTGGGGGTAGGCAAAATCAAAGAATATTCATTGCCGTTAGACCTCGGAAACTAGCTCCCTTTTAATAATATCCTCCATAATGCCTCATCCTTGAAAATGGCTTTCGCTTCTCTTACACTCATGCATTTCTTTATTTTTCTTGCTCTCATGTTCTTAATGCTCCTTATATTTCAAGTTTTTTCTATCAAATTTGCCTGTGACTTTCGTCGTCTATCCCTTCCTTTTACATAATTCACTCTACTATCATATATTTTTTTCGTTATTTGACTATCCTCCATTCTCTCAGGAGGTTTTCGGATGAAAAAGTAAAAGAGAGGTGCTATTTCGCACTCGTCCGGCCACACCTTGAATATGCAGCGAGCATATGGGATCCGGTGCAGAAAAGCTTAATCCGGGAACTTATTAAAATGCAAAGGAAAGCTGCGCGATTCGTCAAAAGCTGCTACGGGCGTACAGACAGCGTTACACAGATGTTAAACGAATTAGGCTGGGAGCCGCTAGAGACTCGGAGGTTGCGTGCTAGGCTTAGATTACTTGAGCAATTAGGAATAGATATCTTTAAGAGCGACACGGAGAACATCATATTAGAACCCCACTATATTTCCAGTTCCGACAGAAACGATAAATTAAGAGAGATATTTTGCCGAAGGGATAGGTATGGGAATTCGTTTTCCCCCGAACAACAAGGGACTATAATAAATGCTAAGCGTAATTTCATTAGAGCGTTTCCTTTTTATGTGTAAACGGCTGGTGTCTTAACACCCCCCGCTACACGCCTATTGAGGCGGCTTGTGGGGTAGTATGTAGATGTAGATGGCGGTAGAACGAAACACACTCCTTACTTATGCATACTATTCTTATTTACTCTAGCATCCAACTCTCATTCTTTCATCACCCACTTATTCCTAACCATATCCATCCTACTTTTGCCGTAAATACTTCTAGAGTAGTGCAAAGGCTGGTAATCTTGCATACTCTATCCAAACTTACTGATAAAAGTCTTAAATAAAAAAAATACAGGGAGAATTCTTGATTCTACCTGTTTTAATTCGTGAATGCGAAATTACATACGTTACTCTCGTATATGGGAGATTATTTTGTTTTGTTTTTCAGAATGAAAGTTGAAATGAAAGAAAGAAAATTACGCTATACATAACATTTATTCATCGAAATAATTAGTACAAATGGCTAACCTATAAACAATTGGTCGATGGTAACTAATATTTTCTGCTCTCCAATGTTCATTTTAAATTTATTGTGTTTTTAACGTCTAATTTACGTTCTCAGCTCTCCGTAGACACTTCGATCACTAAATTCGACTCACTCGTTCCGGAGATACAATTGAACTGAGCGCGCGCCGTGCCCACACGAGCCCAAATTCAGACCCCCACGTGCAGCGCTGTGACGTCACATCGCAACCCCCCTCCGTCAAACAAATTCTTGTAATCGACAAAATGGACTATCCAGTCATAGTTTTATATATTCTATAGTGCTTATAGTTTTTGCATACGAAGTCCTCGAAATTACACAAATATTGGTCGCGGAAAAACCTTACATGACACCGAGAACTAACCGTAAGATGCTCATTCGAATTCACATCAAAAAGCTTTACATGTTCCCCAGTTTTTTTTATTAGCATCCCCTACCAGTTTCTTTCTCCAGGGGATTACATTTTTTACCCGTGGTGAGCTCTTATTAACACTTATTCGGACCTTAAATTGGTGAAGATGTTAGGGAAAAAGTGGTTTGGGTGAAGGACATCGGCGGTGAAGATAAGGGAATGATTAAGTGGAAATGGATAAAACGGACTATATGCCAAGCTATCAAAACATTGTCCAGAGAGGTGGTATAGGTTGGTACGTGGCATAAATATAAGTGAAATGTTGGTATTGAGCCATTCAACATTAACGTTTCCATGAAAGATGGCGTATAAATCTGCCGGAGTTGGTAATTGCAAAAGTGTGGAATATAAAACTAGTCTATTTTATTTTCTAAATACCAAAAACAGCTTGAGACCATTTACACTGGTCTGCATAATAGATAAATACATTAAGCATTTAAACTACAACAAACAATTTTGGTCACAAAAAACTGCATAATCACACAAGCCACAAAAAGCATGAGACCTCACAAGAAATGTGAAGGAGGTTGCAGAAAAAATCAAGAGAAGGATACTTACTAAGATAATTGAATATGGTCGGAGTTCTGGAGAAAAGGGATATCTGTGATAAGGAAATCCAGAATTGGGGAACATATTCGGGGTTGAAGTTTTGGAAAGAACGAGGAGGTACACGGAAGGAAAAATTGATAGGAGATCAGTATTACGGAAGACCCCATTAAAAAAATTATTTTAAGCAATTTTAAGCAATGACTATCGCTTTCTTTAACTCCAAATTAGTTTCCCAGTGAGGAAATACGATGACTGGCAATAGCGAGAAAGAAATTAATGGGACGATTGAGAAGTTTCTGTGTTAACGAATGGGCAGAGAACCAGATGGAAGAACAATATTCGAGAACGGGGAGGATACATTCAAAGATGAAGGCACGAAGGTTACTTATGTCGGAAAGCCGGTAAAGAAGGCTAGTAAAATCTATTGCTTTAACAATGTCTTTAGTATCTTATTTGGCAGTCCCACGAGTGGATACGTCCCTCAGGCCAATTGACTTTGATTTCCTTTGGCGACCGCCAATTTACACTTGTGGGTAAAATTCTAGGCGAAAATACATTTTAAATAGAATGGTATTCGAACCCAGATTCATAGTTATGTAAGTATTCGGTGAATATTCCTGGAGCCTAGAATCAATTTCCTGTGTGATATGGGCTGAAAGATGTTCAACGGACACTAAGCGAAGAAAGCATTCATTATGAAAAAGTTACTACTGTTATATTACTCTTTAAAGGCTGTCATATTTATTACGACCTGCGTTATACACTCCGTATTTACTTTGTTCACAGTGACCTAATCCCGAAAAATTTCACTCTCTAAATTTATCGGGATATGTACACTATTACAGTGAGAAATTTTCCTAAGAATATAATAAATAAATGCCTACAAACATTAGTTTGGAATGGTGCACTATATGGCTCAGAAACACGGGCCATATTTTATAACATAGGCTTTCAAAACTTGGTGCTGGAGGCGGAGACTAAAGACCAAAGGGACGGGTGGGATCAGAATTGAGGAAGTGTAAAAATGAATAGAAGAGGGGAAGATCATATGGAATACTGTCCGGAATACAAATTCCAGATGGATAGGTCACACACTAAGACACAAAGAATGTTCAAGGAGCATTTTCGAAGAGAAAATAGAAATGGAAGCTTCACGAAGAATACCGGGGACGAATAAGTAGACCAACTAAAACGGAATATGAAAAAGAAGAGCTACAAGGACATCAAAACTTTAGCAGGGGACAGGGTAGAATGGAAGGCTTGCATTCCACCAAACCTAAGATTGAATCGCTATTAATGAGGATCCATTCCACTTGAGGTAAATGATTTTATTTATTTGAATTTTGCACAATCTTGTGTGTAACTCCTCAGCAGGGGTGGTTAGACAAAAGCTATGTTCGCCGCTATTCCCACATTGCTTTGAAAATATCCTATGCGTACAAATCTGGGTTTGGCCTCTAGGATTGTGCTCCGCCATTTGAGTGCTCCGTAGAATTTTATGCTTGGCAGCCCGTGAAAACATCTAGTTCTCTTAAACCCTTCATGAAATTCATGTTGGAGGTGGATCCTTGGGTAGCTTAATGTGTGAAAGCACTCAACGCGAATTTGTCGGTCTCACCCATTTGAGTTTTTCCGTTAGAGTAACTGACCCGCAGTGCTTGGAGAACGCATTTTTGCGATTTGGTCTTTCATGAGTGTAACATGTTTTATCACCATTGAATATATTAACCATTGATGAACCAAACCTTTTATTATCGAGAGTGAATTTTTTCTTCGCATCATAAAAAAATTAGAGTTACAGAAACATCAATAACTACTATTTAAAGTATGCTTTATTTTGTTTAACTTGTGTTTGTATGTACCTAATTTAGAATTTTAGGCATTGGTAAATGACCTGAGATGACTCCAAAGGTGGGTATTGTGGCGAATAAATAGGTAGATCTATCATTATTTTGTTTTGTTGCCAAGGGGTTGGCTTATGTACAAAACATTTTACAGATGCGACCAATAATAATTTAGCAGGGAGAGCATGAAGAAGTAACATCATTGAAATAAGAAAACTTTTATTAAGTAGATCTTATGCTTATTTTTAATTAACTATTAATGAAATCTAGATATCTGAATATGGATGACCTGGCATTGAAGGCCATGCTAGGGTTTTTTATTATTATTATTAGCGGTATTATTCTTGTAAGATGAGAGTTTTATTTAGGTATTTTCTTCGGGAATTTGGCCTCACTACTTTCCAGGGTTGATAAATTCTGTATTGTGTAAAACAATTCTTCCCGCGTTCTCCCTCAAATCCCTCAATATGTGTAAAATGCAGAAAATATGCACATCAGCGTGCAGATAAATTCTATCTATTAATGAACGACAAATGTATAAATTAACGACATATTGCAATATGTTCTTTACTTCTAATCCATTTAATAGTTGGTTACATGGCCCAGGTTAACTGCATTAAATGCTCTTTTCCAACTCCAATGCATGTCTATTCCGTCGAAAAAGGAAATGTTCCTATTAATGGTTCCTTCTGTTCCCATTAAAACTTCTTTAACTATGCCTCACGCATGAAAAGTGGCTCACGCAGTAAATAGATTATTGCAAGCTCACCGAACAAGGAGGCAAAAAAATTTAACAGTTTAACTGCCTCTTTTAGTTCTGGGACGAAGCCCTTGGCCCAAGTACGTGCCTAATATAACCAGTTCATCTCCCGCCTCATGCATCGTAGTTTTGTAAACTGTGGTGGTTCGTATCCAATGAAACATTAAGACTTGGGGAGGCTCAACGCATCACATTCATAGACCACTGCATGTAAAATGCCCGTTTCACTCATACCTAACGGCGATGGACGTTATAACCTCTGACTTTCACGTTCAGTGCTAGATGCTTCACCTCAGTAGCATTTCTATTACAATCTGCTTCATAGTTATATACATATAGCCAAGGTTTTTAAAAATTCTATCCATCAAATGATTCATCCAATACTAATTGTTTTTTCATAGTGCAGGTTTAGTGTTTTTTCTCATTTCATAATGCAAGTGATTTCAAAATATGCTAAATACTAATGCTTTAATACCAATGCAATTAGAGGTCTAACGCATTGAAACAGCATTACACAAAAATAAATTGGGTGCTCCAAAGAGCAAAAATTAATTTTTTGTGCCGATAAGCTATTATTGTTTATGGAACTAAAATAATGCCCTGCTTCTGTAGTATAGTTTGTCTCATTTTAGCTCAGAAAGAAAGGGATGGGAAAAGGGGGCGCAGAAGGCAATTGGCTGAGCTGAATTTCAGCGTTTCTATTTTGAATTTATTTCGGTAAATTTCGAATTTTAAATGTCTCGCCCGAATCATTCAATAAAAATTGTTGTTAACTTATTGATATAGATTACGTATTATTTACCTTTCTTCACCCTTATTACTGAGAGATTTCATACGCATGTTACTTACTAGCTTGATGTGGAATTTATTCTTTTTCACATGACTTATGATCCGTCCATTATTCTAAAATAAATAGTACGCTTTTGACTTCAATGAACGTTTTGCTTACCGTCCGCCTCCGCTGGCCGTGTCCCCACTCTGAACTGATGAACTTTAAATATCCTGTTAAATTCTATCAAGTTCTCTGTGGACGAAATTTTAGATTTCAGCCTTTTCAAACCCGAGGTAGACACTAGAATCAACGCTTTTTTTGCGGATCATTTGCGCTCAAAAATAGTTCTGAAGTAATTAACCCTGAGAATATTAATTTAATAATTTTGGTTTCCTTTTTACCACCATGATGGAATATGCAATGTTTCCAAATTCAAAGAACTGCGGAACTGGTCACTTGGAACGCAGTAATGTCAACGAAGTCACAGACAAGTGGTCACGCAAAGTGGTCAGTGTGGTGTGAAATTCACACAGAAAAAATCATTTGCATTGGGGGTGTGTTTGAAACGTACGAGATAATTCAGATCACATAAATATGGAGTCACGTGGTGCATTAACAAACGATTCGAGGTTTTGATATGTTTGAACCATGCGAGTGGATAAGTTAAGCGTCCGATATGTTGTTAATTGCAGTTCTAATAAGGACTTTTAACTCGATCAACAATATTTAGGCGATAAATACTCGATGGGATAGGCAGTGTGAAATTTTTAAGATAGGTTCAAATACACCAAAATATAGGACTTTTCATTATTGCACCGCATGACTACTTAGTAACGTGATCAATTTCTTATATTTTTCTACTGGATTCGGATATTTTTTCTTAGAGTGATATTTTTTCGTAGATATTTCTTATAGTGGACTGATGCATATTATTTACATTTTACCCGTTATTTTTCATCTGTAAGAGCGTTCAACCGATTCAATGGCTTAAAAAAACGTATTTTATACATTATCTGATGAACTATCGGCTATTTTAACACTCAATTCATCCAAACGTGCATTCACGAGCGAGCTGGTGTCGAGTTCGATGGTTCTGACGGAGATAAAAGCGGAGTAAATGTGTTTTTTAGCCGAAATGGCTTTCGGCTTGTGGCTCTTTTCCTCCTCTTCCCTATCTAACCGAATCTCAGGCTCCTCGCTTTGCCGGGGCGCGGAAATGACGATGGAGCATCCCATTATCCAGCAGCATATCGTTCTCAGGAAACGAGGTTGAATCAATTTCAGAGCTTTTTTTGGTTATTTAAATTTTTTTTATAATAAGGGGAGAGAGTCAATCTCTTCGAACGATTCGTGCCAGTTAAAACATCGATGGTATTCCGGATCACCTCGAGGGATGGAATCTGAGAGTGATGGCGTCTGAAATGCGATCCGTTTTAATTCCCTTGTCACGCCTTTAGTTGTTCGTTTATTTTTACTTCAGGACTTATCGCGCTCTGAGTGGATTAGAGATTGATGAGAAGAGATTTCTGTGGAAAACAGTCGCGTAATCCTAAACCATTGCGTGTGTTAGGGTAAAACCTTTTTTGTAGCAAATATCCTTTTCCATCAAGTAATGTCTGAGATTTTGGCTTTAAAATGATCACTCCGACTGTTAACAGTCAAACAGGACGATTTTATAGTTCAAATAGTAAAAAAATTAATTCATCTCTTAAATAATTTAAATGTTATTTTTTTATCCTCCCTTTCTTCTTTGCGTAGGCTTTCAACTTATACTTTTCAGTAAGCCTACCCTTTACTGACTCTTCCCTGGTACATTCTTTCCACCTCTTACTGGGTCGTCTAGCATTTCATTTTCCCTCTTTGCACTGAACTCTCGAAATATTTACTATTCTCTTGTCTTCCGTTCTGTTTATGTGTCATGTATTATCCTTCTTTGCTATTTAGCTCATGGTTTAATAGCTGTTATCTTACATTCCTCTCTTGTGTTTTTATTGCTTTTTCGATCTATTCTTGTTATCCTAAGAGTTTTTCTTAGGTTTTTCATCTCGGTTGCTTCCAGTAATCGATTTTTTTGCGTTTTTGTCACTCTAGCTTCAATTTCATAAGTTAATATTGGTCTAGTTATTGTTTTTTGTATTCTAGCTTTAGTTTCATTTGCTACGATTTATTGCTGTGTATCAATATTGTTAGTACACCTGTTCTGATACTCTGTTGGACTTTTCCATTTCTTTTTTCATATATCTGCTAAATATATAAAAACGTGCCCTCTTAACTTTTTCCGAAAGTAAAAATTAAATTTTAAAATGGCTTAAACAAAAAAGGGTTAAGCAGAGGGAAACAATTTATTTTTCCGTGTAACAAAAACTGATTTTCGAAATATATGTTAACATAGTAAGCGAATTTTCTTTCAGGAAATTTAGTGTTTCTAAAATGAAATCACCAGTCCTACTTATTTTTGATCGACTAGCCAACAACTGCAGTCATTGAAGGAAATATGAGCTCAAAATAGTATTTGTTATAAATACATATTCGTCAAATTATATGTATGTTTAAATTGTTTAAATATGTTACTTGTGAAAGAATTAAGTTTAGTTCAAAACTAACCAAAATTTAAATTTTCTTCTTTTTTATGAGTATTCACGAGATGAAGGCATTTAGAACCCAGATCAAGAAGTTTTAATTTTCAAAACAAATAAAATACAAAATAAAGCTCCACGTTTCATTACAAACTGTTACGAGGAAACAAAAAGTGTTACACAGGTGAAGGAAAGACTGGGTTGTAAGCCGCAGGAGAACAGGAGGCTACTCGCCAGTCCTAAATTACTTGGTTAATTCAGATCAGGTGAGTTCCAGTACGACACGGAGGGATATTATCTTGACCCCGAACTATATCTCTGGCGCTAATAGAAGAGAGATAATAAGAGAGATACACTGCCGTACCGATTTGGGCCAAAAGTCCTCCTTTCAAAGCACCACTATTGACTATAAAGGTGGGTTTACACTAGTAAATTTATTGCGCAAATTACTCGCAGCAAGTGACTTACGATGTAAACTGCATTTGAAAACGGCTCTGCAAGTCCAATTTTACAGCTTTTAAAAGTCTCTACAAGTTGCTTGGAAGAAGCGTATTGTGTACCAGTGAAAACAACAACTAAACTGGCTCTGCACTAACTCCTGAAAAATATTTCGTCAGAGTAAAATCCTCTGCTCTTGCAGAAGAAACTTGCGGAAGTAACTTGCCAGCGTAAACTCACCCTAACAGAAACAATGTGTGATACTGAGAAGGAGTAGATAAAGACCGGGTCACCTATTTAAAGCAGCAGGTGACAGCTAAATATGACATCGCTGCTATTACGGAGTTCCTTTAAACAAGTACTGGAACAATTGCTTTCATCAATGGGGTCTTCCGACACGACTGTTAATCATTTGCGGATACACTTCGTTTGTATACAGATTTACTCTGTCTTTCTCTGTAAACTACCTACCCACCATTATTTTCTTTTGTGTGCGTCGAAACTCCAAATACCTCATATTATTACTCCAAATACCTCCCATCTTTTCATTCATTAAAAAAAAATTAATTTTGAAATTTTAAAATTAATTTTCATTCTTTATTTTTAATTCTCATTGAGCACATTTTCAATTCACAAGAAAAAATTGGTACCATTAATTTTCCAGATTCAGTCAATGAATTCTGACATTTCTAAGCTTCAAGTAGGTGACTGTTCTCTTCCTCGTGCTCAGCCCTGTTGATTTGCTTTTGTGAATCCAACATTCTTGTCAAAGCTTCTCAGATCATGACAATTCACGGGCTTTGAAGCATTTCTAAATCCATCAATACACTTGTTTCGAAAATGGTTGAATTTCCCTAATATCAGCCTCTCATACCCTCCGTATATGTAATCTACAGTGTCAGGCTAGATGTGGTGGAACTGCATTATCAATAATGAAAGTAATCGATATAGTACAGTCCACTATTTATTTAAATTTACAACACTTGTTTCGGCTCTTTTGTACTAAGCCATCCTCAGGCACAACATTGTACCTGAGGATGACTTAGAACAAAATAGACTAAACATGAGTTGTAAATTTAAATAAAAGTGAACTTTACTATATCGATTACTTTAACTCCGTATATGTGTTTGGAAAATACTTGCCTAATCGCTCCATCAAGTTTTATCAATTTATGATATATGTGATCAGCTTCGGTGAATGCTCTTTTGTTGGAAAGGTCATTTCAATTTATCCCATTAAAGGTCGAAAGAGGAGTTATTAAATACAGAAGTCACCGTGCAATTATCATTAATTGATAGCGGGAGATAATAAACCAAAGCGCGCAAAATTTAGTGGTGGGTTATTTGTATTTACTTTAGTGATTGGTGGGTATTTTCACAAATCTATTTCATCAGCTCATGCTGTTCAATGAGGTTTTTTAATAATTGAGTCATGCGTATTAGGGTAAACCATACAGTTATTGGCCACCCTACAGTTATTGACCACATCGTATTTTGAAGAGCATAGTAAGAGTACAGTTGGAAAAATTGCAATAATGATTGCAAAATTTACGATGGTGATTATTGTAAAATTTGTCTAACTGTACTCTTATTATGCTCTTTAAAATACCAAGTGGCCATTAATCTTATGGTTTACCCTAAGTCAATGCCGCATTTCATCATTAATATACTTCCTTTCCAATTGATAGTTTAAATATTAATTAATTACTGATAGCATGCAAAATAATTTACTCATTACGCAATGCGAATTAAACCTGCTTTTAGAAAATAATGGAGAAATTACAAACCAATATGGTAAAAAAAAGGGCTATAATTGATCAAAACGAACATTATTATCGCAGTTATGGAGCGGAAACTCCAAGGAAATGGATCAATGGAATTAAGGCCATAATTGCAGAAAAAAAATCGAATATAAAAAAGAAAGACCGTATACTTTCTCGGTAAATGATATGGATAAAGGTTTTTGGGGTGTGGCTGGGATTAGGCTTTCCTTAGTCAACGTTATGACGAGCAGCTCGTTCATCTTCCTCAGGGCAAAAGAAGACTTCAACGTATATAAGGAATATTAGTACTCATGATTTAAGATAATACTTAGTACTTTTCTAAAAATCGTTTACTGTATGAATAAAGTACAATGTAAATTTACGACAGAAATAATCAGTCAATCCAATAACCTTTGTAGCGAATTATTATTTCCGCATCCCTCCCCACTCCTTTCCAATAAAATTAACCTCTCCCACCTCACCAGCTCTTAATCAACGTGTTTTTCCTTCCTTATTCAACCCTGCCGAGTACTTGTTTTTCCCCCTCCTCCCCCGTAAGTACAACAGCAGTTAACACAAATAACAAACCTTCTGTACCTGTTGATACCGTAAATCGGTGAAACGCGTCGTACATTACACATGTTGTAGAAAAGTACCAAGTCTTACCTTTAATCATGAGTACTAATGTATTAAATTTCTACGAAGTGACGCCTGCCAATGTCAAGTTCATTTGTATATACGGAATGCTGACAGTGGTGATGAAAGGAAGAATTGTTGATGATCGTGAACTATGAAAGACAAAACATACGGATTTTGACGGCATGAGGAAAAGTAAATTATTTAAAATGGCTAATGAGGGAATAACGTTTAGGAAAACTGGGTTTGATGTTAAAAAAAAAGCCCAGAGGCAATCAAAGAATGAGGAAATTGTTGAACGGAACCACGTGAGATTGATTGTAAGGATGGAAAACACATGACGATCGTCTGGTTATTTCAGAAATGTGATAGATTGTTTGTTGAGTACTCCTCATTTCAATCACACAGTAACATGAAATTGTCTTTTAGCATTTCCTGCGTCACATTAGTTGAAAGGTGAAATTAGATCACAACAGCAATTGGTTATTCATTAGATTCGTTCGAGCGGTTTGATTTGTTTGATACAATCTTTCGGTAAATATGCATGTGTCAGCGTTTCAATGACAACCATTTCTCATTTGTCATCAAGTCGCTTCGACTTGAAGACTCCTGTCGTTGTCAATAAGAAACGCTGGCATAAAAGCAGCTGTACCTAAAGATGAGATTTAACATTCATTAGGATCGTCAAACGGGTAAAAATTATAGATCCTTAACCTTTAGCTCACAATATTTCTACTCCTTTCCTTTCAGGAACTAATTTCTGAGAGAGAATTGCACCTCTTAAATGCAACTTTTAAGTTAACGTTCCTTGCGCTTTCATTATTTTCAAGAGTTTAATATTTAGATAACTATTTCCGGTAAAATAGACACAGTTAAACTTCCTAGTACAATCAGTTACGTGAAGATATTACCTAAAAGATCTCATGTAGTTGGAGGATATTTTGTGTTAGGGAGAAGTGCTTTCTGTATGTTAGAATCAATCAAAACGCTACGCTGAAAATATCTTTTCTTTCTTTTTTTAATCAAAACATTGAATCCCCCTCTACTCTTGGCGTCTCTTGTATAACTTTTGCGTTCGAATATTTGTCGATGACCGCAAGGAAATATATATGTTCCAGAAAGGCTTTAGTGGACGCATTGAATGACAATTTCATCAGGCAGGCAGGCTTCTAATACTTATCCAATGTTTTTTCATATCATATTTCAGGGGTACTTCATTCAACTCACCTTACATTTTTATCCGACGTTTTACGCTCTCAAACAGGGTACCTGGTAGCGATTTGTATCGGAGACCATGGGTTTGCGAGAGTTTGCGGGCGGCAGGGAGAAGGGATTCAGTAGTGGGTTGGGAAGGCTGGAAGTGATTTCTTTCCTGGGCAGGGGACCAAAAACATGTTCGACTTGCTGGCTGCGGACCTTACTTACAGCAGAGTTTGAAGAGTTTAAGGGGCGGATCGGGGCTTTTCAGGATGTGTGTAGAGGTGGGGGGAGAGGATGGAAAGAGAGAGAGAGGAGAGGATTTTGGACCGGGAAGATGTGAATTTAAGGAGTCTGGGGGGGGGAAGGGATTTTGACGGGAATGGGAGGGGAAGGGTGGCTTAGATCTAGGAAACTTGCTTCGGCTGGCGCGGGGTTGGGTGCGTGGGGGGGAAACCGATAAACCCCTTGAGGTCTTGTTTGAGTTTGATGGCTTTCTCCCCCCCCCCCCAGACGTGTGCCATGTTTACGTACACGAAATATTTGAGCAACTCCCATCTTAATAATGGGCGGTGGACGGTGTTTGCCCACATGCAAAAAGCGTCGTCTTCCAGCCGACTCCCCGTCCCCGCAATCCACCATATTTTTCCCGATATTTCAACCTTATCTATTCCAAGTGCGTGTGACCCCAACTTCCGATAGAGACGCCGTACTTCCCCCGATAATTAGCTACCTGCACCGGAGCACGGGTAGTTATGGAATTGTTATAAATTACGCGATTTAAGTTTTCAATCAAATAAAAGTTACAGCAAATACAATGTCATAACGTGAAATATAAAATAATTATTGCTTTAATTTAAGAAAGATTTCATCTCATTTTTTTGTTCTGAAAATATTTCTAAGAAATCACTAGTCAAATATTATACATTTTTATCTTATTCAGGAAAACATACTTTTAGAATTCAGGTATTGTTCTCGGGCTCTGCACCAGGTAATTGGCTTCATATTGGCCAATTCTATTATTCAATTACCTGGTGCAGAGCCCGAGAACAATACCTGAATATTATTCACCAGGAAAAACTTAAATCGTATATGCTTTTAGAATCTTTATTATCAACGTTTTTTATTACTTTGATAACTCTTGATTAAGAGCTGACAAGGATGCGGTCTGTGAAGTAAACGCACGCAATGTGGGTTACTTCACTCCAAGGGGTCAACATTTTATTATGTATACTAACTGCGAGCCGTAAGTGTAGCATGGAGTGTTAGGACATCAGCCATAAAAAAGAGGGAAGACGTAGGGGTACCATAAGGTTTATTAGACATTAATAATTTGCATATTGAAAAAAAACAAAATAGCCTCACACACTTGTTACTATACATACTACAATATTTGAATGAAATAATATGCTAAACTATGCGTTATTTTTCAACGCGCAGTAATGAAAGGCATTTTGCGTATTTCAAATTATTTACAATAGCTTTGGTATTCCTTCAATAGTTTCGCCATTGGTGCAATGCATTACTAATGTAACGAGGTCAGTATTGTGACGCCGGAAATAATAGGTATTGCTTTAATAACACTGTTATAATTTAATGTTACAAAATGCTGGACCAGCTAACTTTAAAATTTCATTTTATTCGCGACTTTTTAAAATTCAGACGCAGAACGCTTTTTTTATGACAATGTTCAGGATATTATCGCTTATTATGTGAGTATGGCAACCGTTGGAATAGGGAAAATTGGAAAAAAACCCACAGAGTGAAGCCTGAGGCAGTATTGTTCCTTCGATTAGTTCTTGAGATAAAACGCGGGGTTTATCCAGTCGCCTCTGAATTTCCCACGGAAAACCTGCCCTTAAAACCTTATTTAATTTTCTAAAAATGTTCATGTGTATATTATTCTTTATCTCCGATTGTAGATCACTGTTCAAAATGAAATATAGTGAGTTTGTTAGACATTTTATTTTCATTAGATTTACAATAACATAATGCACAATAAAATATTAGTTTTAATTTTTTTATAAACAATTCAAAAAATACAATTTTGGATAACATGTTTTCTCTTCTAGCAGAAACTAGTTTTTAACATTTCATTCTTCTTAATAAAGTATACTTTCATCTTTAAAGTTTTCATTCCGTGTCATTGATTATTTAGTTTTTTATTGCAATTTTAAAATTAGGTGAACATTGTAAAAAAGTCGCAAAAATCATCTCTCATCTTAACTGACCCCGGAGCATTTTTCTCACTCTAATCATAATAACTTTTATATTAAAATTATATCCTCCGTATCCATTAAAGTGAATGGAGAGTGCGCCAGCTATGGCGGCCAATGCTTGAAACTGTAAATTGGGCGTGGCATATCCGCCATCTTTGTTCCCCCCGAGTCTCCTTAACGCTTACGGGCTCACTAATTTCGCAAATTTACTGTTTTTTCCATCGATAATTCTCTTCCAATCATCATGCATTAACTTCTTTAAAATGCATTCTCCAAACATATTCATTTACATATTCATTTAATTCAATAATAATCCGAATTCCCAGCAAAAAAAAACATGGTAAAACATGGAGTGAAATATATAGCTCCAAGTAAACAATAATGTTTCAAGAGTTACTCTCATTAAATTTTCAAAATAAGGTAGATATTCTTGCTCAATATCCGCTAATGCGTCCACTCGCCCGTACTATTCACAGGCAAGCAATTAAAATAGCAGGGGGAAGCAATGTGGTGGGTATTTTGGTTGTCAGGTTACAGTTTGATGACCTCATGCGGTCTCCATCTACCTCAATGTCTGTGCCACACTGACACTCTCTTGATCTGTATTTTCATGTAGTGATAGTCTAGCATGCGGCCACCTTTATTAAAGTTGAACCTATTGCAGTAAAAATATTCACTTACAAAATGTTTAATTAGCTGTCGATATTACTTTTTGTTCTTTAAATATTCTCCATTATCCCCAACAATGCCAGTCAGTGTAATTGTGCTACTACTGGCCCTTGATTTCATTACGTAATTTCTATTGTCATATTGGTGTGTAAATCTTTATGAAATTTTTCTTTTTTTATGATTTCCTCATCCGAAGCATATGCAACAATAATATGGTAGTTTCCTTCATCAAAGAAAACAGAATTCATTTATTGCGACAGGTGCCCCAGCATAAACGTATTTATTACACGCAAATTATTTGAATTAAAAAGTCTTAGTTTCCATGAACATTGAACGTTAATTTTAAGTTCATTAGAAAAGGCTCGGAAATGGCGGGACAGCGGCAGCTTTTATGATGACGTAACAGGTAGATAGTCAACATTGCGAGGTATGTGGAATTATCATCGACTGTACTTACTATTGTATTTCAGAATCCCTAAAATCTGGTGAACATGTATTAATATACCTCGATTAAAATGCTCAATGTTCGAAAAGTCTCCTCCATTGAGCATGCCATTAAAAAGACGTTTTATAAGCTACTACGCTCCCTGCTAGTACAGAGCTACCGCGAAGGCGTTCTTGGCGGCGATCGTCGCATGCGCAGTGAAATGAATAACGAAACTGCGTACCTGTGACTTCGTGTTCAGTGGTGTTCCGGCTTGGTTGTTTACTTTTTGATCACTTTCGTTTTGACAAAGATTTCCTTTATCTCATCTTCTATTCCTTTCATTTACCATTCCTATCATTCATTATTCGATTAGTTACCTTTCGTTATCAGTTCCTTTTGCTGATATACGAAGCCACAAGGTTTCAGAAAAAGAAGTTCAATGGCTTTACAAAATGGTTTTGTGAGAGGAAGTTCGGACAATCTACCGAAAGTGGATGTGGCCATGGTGGTGGAGTTCTTCAGAGAAGATGTTCGGTTTAGTGCAAGTGAAATCAGAGGAGTAAAGCAAGCAAGGTAAGTGTTTTGACCATTTAAATGAATTCGTTTATTATTGAAATTTTATGCAAGTAGATATTTTTATGACGTACCTTAATTCATATATAAAGTGTGCTTATCGCGAAAGTGGCAAAGTTACTGCGTAAATTATAAGTGAAACAAATCTTTTGCTAAAAATACGAGTGAAACAACGAATCAGAAATAATATTTTGAGTATGTATTTGTACCTATATACTTTACATAAGTATAGTTTTGTCGTTATTGCACGAGAACTTGGGACGTATTTTGAAATGTAGTTGTAATAGTGTCACTTGCATTAATTAATGATGATGATATGTTCTATATGTTATCTAATTTTTACTGGTTAAGAAAAACGATTAACAACAACGCAGAGAAGGTCATGTTTTCCTTCGGCATTCAATGAACTGTCACTTTTACTGGATATGAGGACAAACTTTGAAATCTATTATGCCATTTCAGCGCTTCACGTGAGCAGTATGGAGATGCTGCCATTGGTTATGTCCAGCTCAAAAGAGAGTGATCTACGTGCGTGGTCAAGGCTCAAGTGTACCCTGAGCACAGGGTCAGAGGGAAAGCATATGATGTTACTCTAATTGTTGAGGAAAGTAAGGAAAAAGTCGCAGTTCTTCAATGCCATGATTGTGCTAGTTCTGAAGGTAAGCAAATTCCATCGTGGAATACTTATTGTAAGGCTATCAGCACCGACGTATCACAATATTAAAAGTAGTCTATCGTTGAGCATATGTTCATCATATTTATCATCTTTTCAATCCTTACTAATTTGCGTAGACTACAACGAACAAGAGAGCGGTTACAGGAACGAAAATTTTTCTTTTTTTGATAAATAAGTCTGTACTGTTATGTCTCCACGTATAAACTGATAGCACATACCAAATGTAAATAAAATGAATTTTTACTTATTTGAATACAAAAGATTTCTTGTAAATCCATCAGTTCAGTCAGGTAACCTTGCTAACTTTTAAAACTTAATGTTAATTTTCTCTCATTGGCAGAGCTAGATTCCAATAGTAATACAAGTATTTCTTGTTGCAATCACTTTGTGCGTTTAGCTACTTAAGTTAATCGAGTGATGACACACCTGCATTGATCTGGCAACAAGGAACTCATTCATCTCCTAATTTGTATTCAGTTTGCGTGACATGAGGAGGTTGGGATTAATCTAGTAAGCTTGGTGAACGCCCTAAGAATTGGAGAAAATAACTTGATGAGATAATGCCTATAGAGGTCGCTGGTGAAGGTTGGGGCTTAATGTTTGATGTCGACGTTTCCGTGACTTTCCAACTTGTGATAATGACCGTCTTCCTCACAAGTTCCTTGACCTCGCTAGTAATTTATCGCCAGAAAAACTACTTTTCATTTGGTTTGAGCGATATTTTCCAAACCCAAAATAGAGGCTAGTATTTACTTCATTTTTAATGTAAGCAGCTGTAAGAAGCATGGATAAAGTATTGTAATATTGATAACTCGGAAATTTGCTTTGTAAGACTGAAAATGTTAGTGATTAACTAACATTGCATGTTTTAGGCTTTCATGTAAATTATTAATTTCACGCTTTACGATAAGCACGCTTTCTCAACTGAAAGTTTTTTTTCAGTTTTATAAAAATTATTATGGTGAGTAATAAATTTATTTTTTTGATGGTTGAGAAAGCGTACAACCCACACACTCTTAAATTTCTGAAACGATTTATGCGTCAAAAGTTCTTCACGATTTGAATAAATTCTCTCTAGAGATCTTATATGACATGGAAATCTGCTTCTATTTCTAGGCAAATATCTCAAAAATGTGTACAGTAAGAGGCTGATTTTTGGTATGTTAGCAGGATGAGATCTTTTCATCGTAATGAGGTCAAGTTTATTGAATTTTATGTGAAGTGATATCTCGCTCAAACTGACATTTAACAGCTAACCCATGGATCAAAACCGAGTTATTCACGGACAGGAGAGAATTACGTTTTGTATAAGTCTTCTAAGCCTCATACGCAGTATCAAAAAGTTGTCTCTCTCGATTTTCGTCAACTGACAGTCATAACTATTTGTGTATTGGAATAAATAAAAATAAATATTCTCACGTGGTCAGCAAAGCGCGGATATATTCGTAAAAGAGCCTTGCGAAAATTTTAAGAGTATCAAAATTCTACTGTACCAAATTGTATTGCAAACAGTATCAAATCATATGTTAAAACTACAAACTAATATATATAAATTTGATCAAAGCTGATCCTTTTTCTTACATCTCCAAAATGTTAAGAGCCTTCACATATTGCTATATTGACCAAATTAATCATGATTAATTAATCTCCAAGCACTCTTGTTTGTAGTTTTTCCTGTCAGAGAAATTATAAACTTAATATTTTCCGTGTTTCACACCTATACTGAAAAATGAAAAGAAAAACATCATTCACGGATACGATCATTAAATGCTCTCTTCTTCTTAAGCAAATTTCAGCGCAATTCAAGTATGCTACCCATCTGTTTTGAAGTGCACTATTTAGTCCACAGGGTCTCAAATGAAAGGAAAGCAACAGAGTTGCGTTGAGACAGGAGTGCACAGCGCACAAACGCAAATGGGACGCAAACTTCAATATCCTGTAGCCATTTAAGTTATATTTGAACCGTCCTTCCCCATATTTGTGGATTTATAGTTACTCTCCTTACATCATCTTTACGTTTATAAAGTATTACAATTGTTTTACCTCAGAAGTGGTAATGAACCTAAGGTAGAACCAAAAGCTAATGTATACAATCTAAGATCTACAACAATGTATAATTTGCCCAAGCCCAATTTTTATCTGTTCAAACGCTCTCTTATCTATATAGGGCCAAAAGTATTTCTTAGATTGTCTGATGGTATACGAGGTATAATTAGTTTAATATCATGTTTATCAGAATAAAGAGATGGTTGTTTGATGTTGAAAATCCAGATATTTTTTGTTAATAGTATGGTTAACACTCACTGTAAACTGTATGCAATACAGGTTGAGATTAAAAAAAAAATTGTTGTCTATTTCATGTATATATTTATGTTGCGTATCTGGTATCTCAGTTTATTTTTTTATTCGCAATGCAAATTGTTTAGTGGTATCCCAAGTAGTGGCAATGCCTAAAAAGGATTCCTAATTTATTTTTTTATTTTTAATGTAAAGGTGTGCTAGTAATGTTGATGAAATGGACAAATAAATAAAAATGTTACAATATTTTAAGTATACCTCCTGCAAAAGTTCCTAGCGTAGACACGCGGAGCAGCAGAGGGGAATTAGAAGCGAATAAGGTAAATTTAAAGTACAGAGGGGAAGAGAGGGAGGTTAAGAGAGAGAGAGTGACGCAGGGGAACCAAACTACTTCGTGAAAAAATCACGAAGCACACACACGTATAGAAAGTGGTAGTAATCACCCATTGGCATGAATAACCAAGGACCCTATCTTGAGGTCTCATAGCGAATTGAGTCGAAACGGGACGGCAGGTAGTGGTGAGTAATCCCACTTCTCGAAGCGTTTGTACTCGATGCAATTACAAAGGTTTTCTGACTCTCCAAGCAAAAAAAAACTTTCCTCTTCCTTTTCACAGCATTTGGAAAGTTCCATTGTCCACGTCCCAAAATCGTAAAATACTCAACACCAGGAACCTTTGCAAGAGCTATGCACTTGTTCTTGAGTATATCACATATTAGTTGTCTGAATGAACGGGGGGAACTGAAGTAATCAAATAAATTACTTCGCATGAGCATAAACCACTAAAATTCGGACATAGTGTATTTCAAAATTAAAGCAATGATTTAAGCGCAACTCTTCGGCTGTAAAGCATCTAAAATATATCCCTTTCTCTTTCACCGACTACTGAAACGCTGATTAAGTCTTTTAACCTCATACTTTATAATTTCGAGCGTAAATATCATAGAGATTCCACAAAAGAGATAAGCGGGTGAATGTCTCAATAAATTAAACGTGAATGGGACCTGATCAAGATGTAGGATCACCGTATATCCTGTCACATTTTGTCGGCTATAACTTCATTTTAAAGGCTATCCAATGATACTCTTCATATTAACCTAACACTTCAGTCACTATGTGAAATTAAATAGAATCTGAGGCCTTAAAATTTACCAATGGGTGCCGTCAAGCAGTAATATGCAAAGAAAATATTTACGTACTATATTCATATAATTTTATATTTTCGGCGGAGATCCTTCCGAAGCTATCTGAGCATAAAATTTCATAAAATATGCTCTCAATTTTCTAATTCAAGGGACGCATGACAGAGCTCGGTTTTTAATAATAATTTTTCGTGTCTGTCACGTCTCCGTCATAATTTATTCCCCCAAAACCAATCCATTTGAAAAATTAATCTTTTATCCTCTGCCGAGTTTTATATTAAAAATTAATTCCAATTAATAACAAATCTTTAATTGCGACAGGGCAAACCACTCCCAGCACACTTCCATCCACATTCGACCGCGACGTTACCATATGTACAGAATGAGTACAGTTGAGGGTACACAGTGCGTTTTGGATGTAACTCAATTGCTCTTTCTTGTTTGAGAGCATATGGAACCGCAGCTCTTTCAGCATAGGTACGTCCATGGTATAAACTGCATTGTACCCAGGTAATAAAATTTTTGTTTTAATTTTTTACTTAACTTTCACCTATGCTTTTTAACGTAATGTCGAGGTGAAAGATGTGTGGAGGTAGATGTGGGAATGAAGATCAGCTGATGAGGTCATTTAGCTTCGCGGTCGATCAGGATCGATCGGTTAGTCGATCATCCAATTGTATGCTTCGGTAGGTGCATTAAAAAATTGGTTTGCGGTATACATAATAAAGATAAATCACAAGAAAGTAGAAGCTTTCCTAAAATGAGAATAAAGAAAGCGAGGCTGGTCATAAAATTAGGAGGGCTCAAACAGGAGCAAGCAGATCAATTTAATTACTTGGGAAGTACGTCGGAAGATATAGGGCATAGCAGCAAGGATATGAGAAGGAAACTAGCTCTAGCAAATAAAGCGTTCAGCAATAGGAAGTAGTAGATGACGGATATAAAGGCAAGATCGGCGAAAAGTTTATGGAGTGTAGCGTTGTATGGAGCAGAAACGTGGACTTCGAGAAAATAGGACGTGGATAGGCTGCTGGTGTTTGAGATGAGGGTGTGGAGAAGAATGGAGAAAATGTGGTGGACAGAAAAGTAGATAAACGAGGAAGTGCTTGGTATGGTGGGTGGAACTTCCACCACCTATCAGATTCTCCACCTCGTGGAATACATCACCAACGGTTTAACGGAAAATAGACTACCCACGCTGTCTTCTTTGTTTTTGAAGCAGCGTTTGATCGAGTTTGGACCCTGGGACTGATCCTCAAGCTTTCCCTTCTCCCTTCTTTGTACAGTTCCATCAACTCTTTGTTTTTCCTTATTCTCCATGTCTCTCCCTCTTTAATGGGGCCGAATATTCGTCTCAACACTTTATTTTCAAACGTTATGAGCTTTTTCTTTGATCTTTTTGTAAACGACCATATTTCGAAACCATCTAGTAATACTGGTTGGACAATTGTTTTGTGTATACGATTTTTTTTTGTTTTATGATAGGAGTTTGCTTTATAAAGTTTTACTAGGCTCCAGTAGGTTCTTTCAGCTGCTGCAAGTTGGGTGAGAATTTTGGTCTCCTCTTTTTTGTTACTTGCTATTGTTACCCCAAGGTACTGAATATTGTTTTTTAAACTTATAATTGAGTATTTCTAAATATTCCTCTTTATGCCTGCCAATTTTCATGTAGTTAGTTTTGCCTTCATTTACTTGTAGGCTCAATCTCTTGGTTTCAATTAAAAGTACTGTTGTTAGTTCTTTAAGCTCTTCTTTATTTTCGGCTACCCACTTCTAAAATTGTTAACATCTTTCTCCATAGACCATTCCTTCAATGTCCAAGTCAATTCCTCTTCCTCTAATAACCTTCCGATATCTTCCGGTGTTCCACAAGACACTTTCCTTTCCATCACCCTTCTCAACTTATTTTTGAATGACATCCCCCCACCCCTTCAACTGAACTTCTCTATGCGGACGATACCACACTCCTTTCCCAGAACCTCAACCCCGCAAGAGCAAGGTCATCACCGCAGCGGCGTCTGGACACCTAAGGAGACTGGACTAACAGATGGAAGAATTCTGTGAGCCCCACCAAATGCACTCATATTGTCCACACCAGTAAGCGACCGAATTTTGACGGAAAAACCATCTACCGAAATAAAATAATTCCCAAACAACAGCCAGTTCGTCTAGACAGGCTCCTAACTTGGGCAAAGCCCACCAGAGAAGTCGTTGCCAAAAAGTTAGCCTATAAAGTGGAGCTCTTGGTTCCAGGGGTGGATGAAGGGATGATCCCTTCATCCACCCCTGGAACCAAGAGCTCCACTTGCTCTCCGCACCAAACTGTTTCTATACCAATTGATAATTTGCCCACTACTGTCCTATGCTTCAATTGCCTGGCTATACATGGCGAAAACCCATCTCAAAGCCCAAATGAACACTTTCACCAAATCCCTTCCGAAAACAGAAAATGCGTCTATTGAACCCCTTTGGTCATACCATTACTCACTTCCCTCTACCCATTCATAGCACAAACATGCCCTTCACCCTTCCCACATTTGTGTTCACTAACTTTTGAGCCATGCTGTGACTAGCGACTTCACTTACAGAAATGATTCTGCCAGAAACTCGTTGGAGATCACCGTTATGGCTAGGACCAGCCGGATTAATGAATACAGGCGATATACAGCGGTCGGTTGGTCGTAGTATGGTGAGTGAGGAGAGGAAATACCTGGAGGAGATTAGAAGGAGGCAAAGTAGGTGGTTGGAAGAGGTATTGAGAGGTGAAGGGATGCTGATGTCCATGATAGAGGGGAGGATGCTAGGTATGTGGGGAAGGAAAAGGAAGAGAACAGATTTAATGGACGGGAAGAAGACGTCGGACGTAGGTCGGACGTATTCTGAGATAATGAAAGAAATTTCATCGGTAGATCAAGGTCTGTGCCTGTAAATGTTTAGAGTATTTTTACTCTTCTCCTTTAAATCACCAATAAACTGTAGACTGCGCATATATATGTAGATATATTCATTCATGCTAAGGAAGAAATAAGTTCTCTTGCTACAGCGTTTATGTTTCTATGAAATGCCCGTTTTTGTTGTTTTCTCTTGTCAGGACATAAATTGTTCATTGCTTCGTCTATTACGCAGGAAAACGCGGTTAGAATGATTTTTGGGCAATTCGTTTCCTTTGCTCACTTTCGTGGATATGCATCCGGCTCATTTCGGACGCGTTGGCCCACCGGATGATGATTCCAAATTTTTTCAGACTTGAATCCGCAGTTTGTTGCTCGTCTGCGAATATAAATCAGCCGATGGCTGCGAAAAAAATACCAAACTTCCCCCTCCTCTCCACATCTCCCTCCCCCCGAATAAAACCCATTCCCAAACAAAATTAAAACACAAAGTTTTATCTTATTTTTTCGGGGAATAAATTGAATCTTCCATTTATAATGAGTCGCTTTCAAATCGATTCCCTTTGATTTATTCAGGTTCTTCAGCTCCGTCACCGGGAACATGGATCGTCATCATTTTGGATCTGGGCTGCCCTTGCTGGTTGGGATATATTCCTCAGTTATGGATATGGAATCGACCCATCCGAAGTTACGTGAGTTCTAATGGCTGCTAGCATTTTCTGTATTGCAATCAAATTGTTTTCGCTCTTCTAGGAGAATGCGAAGTTTAATTTGGGCATTCAATGAAATTATAATGTTTTTCTTCTTGCTTACTTTCATCCAGAGCATTGATTCATAATCGAATGAGACCACCAGCAACGTTTAGTTTGTAATAGTCGCAAATAGTGTTTGAATCATGTAGAATTAAACACCAAACGTGAATTTGAATTTTAAGTGAGGTTCACGCACGTCCAGGAGTATCAAAATATTGAGTTGATAAGTAATTAGTTTTTAGCCTAGTTTTTTTCTCATACTATCGCCAAAACATAGATATTTTTTTAAATTTATTAATTATGTAATTCAAAGCATGAAATAATATCAATAATCAACTTAACACTTGAAGTTTTTAATATTTTACGAAGCTTCAATGAATTATCACTCCAATTAATCCCAGGTTTTCATCGGTTATTTTGCCATCGCCAACCACAAGACCCAAACGTTCATTAGATATAATGCTTAACAAGGTTTTGGCCAAAATGCCTGCGTATATTTTTCCAAGTCGAATGAACTGAAATTAGTCATTCGAAAGAGAGATAGCAGATAAGACGGTGAAAAATTGCCTCTTACTCTGTTGACTCGGTAAAGTTTCATTTGATTCAGCTCACCCCTCTTGAGTTCATTAATTACACATTTTTGCCTAATTCACCGCCACCTGGCACAATGAATGAAATTCAGTTGACAGAATCTCTTGTTTGGCTCCTATCAACTCCAAATGGGAATTAATGAATGATATAAAAATAAAAATCATTAAATCGGTATTTTTTTGAAATTGATTGGTCATAAGAAAATCTATAACTATTTCAAAATTAATTTCAGTGGTTACTTATTTCTCCTTGGGTGAAAGTATAATATAAAGAGATACCGTTGTTGCTATACATTAACGTATGATGATTACCGTATATCATTATGTTTCCCTGGTGGCTGCTATATAACTGATTTGAAAATATTCGGACGATTGTAGTACATGTAAACAAATGAACATTCGGAAAGGGATCAAATCAATATCACCTCTTGGGAGATGTATGACGAAGCACATTTGGTCTTCTTCTTCTTCAACCTTTCCAGGTTTAGGCAATTTGCCTGTTCCGGCTTACACTGCTGTCTGCTGCTTTGTAAAAAATGGTCGTAACAAATCAAAATTACATGCACTGAAAGAAAAATGCAGTATGGTGAAAAAAATGAATCAGAATGAGGGACGGTATGCATGATGATTGCGGTAATTGTGTAGCTTCGATCGATGGAAAGAAATAATGGGCCACGCAGAGACATGCTTGTGGAAACCACTGCAGGCTTATTACATCTTCAATAGCCATTATTCCTACAACCTATTAAATTGAACCCCACCCCTTGCATAAAAAATATTCAATGATAACTGATGGCCTTCGCAAAATAGACCTTCCAACAACATGACTTTTGCTTCAATAGAAATTTCATCACAATTAGTGAATAAACTCTGTCATTTTCCATATCCCTGTCTGAAACATTTATCACATAGGTTTGTTTGTTTGCATTTTTATTTAGAGGGCATGTGTCTGGTAATTTAGTCATTTGAATTTTCAATTTTTGGATCTCGCTCTGCAATAATTTTGCTTAGCTCTCCAACTCAGCCTATGCTATCTAGGATACCTACTTTAAGTCGTATTACTTATTTGCTTCAAACTTACTGAGAAGGGTGGGCTTGCTACGTGTCTATCTTATGAATCATGGTTTTTTAATCTTGTGGAAAAACAATATTAAGCATTTTTGCATGATGTGATGGAATGAAGCCCATACTTCAGGTAGAGTTCAAATTAAAATTGTCGATTTACTCGATTCAATCTTAATCCATCCCCGCTTCTGTTGTCAATATTAAGGGTTATAAAATGATCCGATGTCACTATTTTATTATTATCTAAATTTACATGGATTTCAGAAAACTTTTTTAATATATGCGTTTGCTGCGTTCAAATGAAATTCTTTATATATCTCCAACATAAAAATTATCTTCCTCACTTTTTGTATGCAGTGCCAGAGGCTTAAATGATTTTTTTTGCTATAGACGAAAAACATCGCGTTTTAAACTTTAATGAAATAATCCTAGGCTCGTTTACTTTCTCTTGCAGTAAAGTGAATTTCCGGGGTTCTGATACGCGACCAAAGACGGGAAATCTGATGAAATTCTGAGGTGAGTGTGTAATCTCTCCTTTTATCATTCGGCAAAATATTCTTCTGGGAAGGAATCCCCGGAGAATTCATTATAATTTCACGTTATCTCGAGTCCTCTCTTTCTCTTCCACTACGTAATCCTTAGTTTAAAATATTACCTTCTTAACCTTTCTTAATCGCTGAAAATGACACTTAATTCCGCTTAATTCTTAATCCTCTGACTCATTTGTTTTTTTTCGGTAGGATTTTATCTTAACGTGTTCCTGGGTGAATGCGTTGTAGGAGGTTAAAGACCGACGCGCGCCAAAAAGAATCAAAATGATAGTCAGCCATTCTTTAAACTTTTGTGTGCGTCCCTTTCCCTCTTCCCAAATCTCTCTTTTGAATCCATCTTTTTTTGCGCCGTCAGACTTCCACTTCTAACTTTCATTGAACTTGGAAAATGTCTGGGAGGGTTGGGTGAGGGGGGGAGACCACCTCTTCCTCCACCTCACAGTCCTTTCCCGTCCCAGATCTCGCGACTTCCCAGTGCCGAGTCCGCAGCTCCAAATCCCCCGGGCGCGTATCCCGTGCAAACCGCTGATTAACATCCCTTCCCACAAGCCCCGTCGATTTTGCCGTCGACCCTTGACGGAGGAAACCGCCGCTGTCAAAGGTTTAATGGTGGTTGAGTGTTAGCGTTTTACTCCCTGCGAGCGCGTTCATTGCTTGGAGACAAAACCAAATTACTGTTTCCTCACATCTCCCCATCCCTCTCCCATTTAATCACATATTCTTCTCCCTTTGTTACGTGATGCATATCCGCGTGTCTGCGTGTTCTCGTCGATTAGGATGGTTATGTGAATCGACGAGATAACTTTTTAAAACATTCCCTATATTTTGACGGTAGGAGTGGCAATGAACCAAAAATGAACGAGCTGAGGGTGCTTCCTCTCCCATGCATTTACATACTAAATCGTTGCGATTTTTGCTTGTACCCCAATATCTTAAGCCCCTTTCACACGATGCTTGATCCAGCACAAGACCTGGTATGCTATCTGGTATGTACTTGATATTGAGGACGGAACCCAGTATGATAGAAACCGTGATAGAAGGTTTCACACGATCATTGAACTTGTGCTTGCGATGAAGCGGTACTGTCACTTACTGTTAAAAGAAAATGGAAAATTTCCATGAAAGAAGGAGACTTTTGGCTGCTGCAGTAATAGCAGGGATTGTCGCGCAATTTTCACCGCACATTTTCACCGCCAAAGAGAGCGTAACACCCACGATAAAAGTGAGGCTCCGATTTAAAAAAAATGAAGATCGCAATGCGACTGTAAAAGCTAACGTGATTAGTCGACGGCTACTAGGTTCTACTGGGAGATAGTAGCAAACTAGTACCGCATTAATTACGAAACCAAGTAGCCCAGCGAGTATAATAGCTATCATGCTTGCTAGCCAGCATGCTGGTTCTATATCACACGGTACTTGAAAGCCATCATGCTAGCGAGTATCCTCGACCTTGTGCTGGATCAAGTATCGTTTGAAACAGGTTTTATAAATAAAACTCTCTCTCTTTAGTTACTTGGTGGTACTCCATATTTTCACAATTTTTAATGGAAATAACTTTTACAAATACCACTTAACAACACATCTAACACGACCCTGGTTGTAACGATTAATCGTCATCATCGTACCTGTTGATGACGATTAATCGTTGAAACCCGGGTTGCGTTAGATGTACTGTTCTGTGGTCTTTGCCCCCATATCTTATTCCTATAAATTCAGATTTTCATCTCTGTGGCACACGTTACAAAGAGAACGTTCATATCAACGATTATAAGTTGTCTCTGGCCCAAAGTCACCCTTATCATATATAGCATCATTTATAATGAATTGCTTAATTCATAGTAAGAGGGAGCGTGGTGGTCTAGTGTGTAGAGCGCTTGGATACTGATCGAAGGGTCCCGGGTTCATATCCGGGTGAAGCCTTTGGACGACCCTGAACAAAAAAAATCCTCGGAGTGCGAGATGGTGGTGGGTGCGAGGTGGCCCAGGGAAAGGAACTGGCCCCCCTTCCCTGAATGTGTGAAATTCACATGCCTGTGGCTTAGTCCGTGGTAAGCTCTACCCTCAACTATCCAAACCAACCCTCGGGTTGAATCACTGAGTGAGTGAGTTCATAGTAATGAGTTATCTGTTTTTAATTTCAAAATTAAACTAAAATCTTTCCTCTTACAAAAACATTTTTATAACCCGTTTGAGTTCCAAATGAGTGGATAACAGTTTATTTTCAATTTTAAGCTATTGTAATCATTTCTGCATGTTAATCCGAGGGTTTCCACGGCGTTAAGTATTAAGCGTGCCCGCTTTCGTACGTTCCTCAGCGCGGTTTTTTGAAAGGGCAACAGTTTCGCGAGCCATCCCACTGACGACATCAGAAGGGCTGGCGGAACTGTCGTCCTTAAAAGACACCACGCAGAGGAACTCCCGAAATCAGGCACTCTACATCATTTCTGCATGTTTTGTTCGTACATTTAAATTATTATGTTCATATTCAATCCATTGATTTTAGTGTGGATATGTGTGTATATGGATTTAGTGAGTGTGGATGTTTACTGACGCATGACGATGTATGTTAGACCAACGGAGTTTAATAAATATATTATTATTTTTATTATTGAAAACACATTTTCAAAATAAAATAAAAGTTTCGCGAATTACAAAAATGAATTTTTAATCTATTCATTCAGTAGTTAACACTACTTTGCGAGTCAAAAAAAGCGAGTTCGGTGATCCCTTGATATTGCGCGATATTGAGAGATCTGAAAATAATTTGCGGATATCTTTTGAAACGTTCCGACTATTATTCTTAGGCATATTAATTTGCTTCAGCTGTTTACTTACCTATTTTCGAAGGAACTGTCTCCTTAATCGTGTTTTCAGTAAATTATAAAATGGCACTTATTCCCTGATAGATGTTTCCGATCATTGCATCTTTTGTAATTTTGCTTTGTGTAGCAAAACATTATGATCTCTCCGAATTTGAGATAAGATGATAAGTTGACATTATGGAAAGTGTACATACTGAGTACCAATTTTACTTCCGATACTAGGTTACATTCACAAAACATGGAACTGGAAGTAATCAGAAGAGCTGTTGGCCTTGGTGGCAATGGGATCAAGTCCCCACCCGCTAATCCGTGGGTCGCTGGTTGGAATTCCACCTGCGTGGATTTTTACTCACTTTATATTAGCTCACACTGTCTGTCTGTGTACGTACAAACCCATTTCCCCTCTCATCCAATCGATCTGAAATTTGGTCCATAGACTCATTGTGAACAACGATTAATTTTAGCAAACCCACACACACGCATTAATACACACTGACTTAATTATATTAAAATTTATTTGTATGAAAATTAAAGAGCATTTAACGCCCGTTATCTGCCTATCCTTGTAATCAACCGTTAGACCAGGGGTAAGGTAGTGGACTGTGGAGTGGAAAGTGTGGTGTTCGTTTCCCTGCTGGGGAAATTATTTTCCTACTTTTTTTCATAGCCGTTTTTACTTACATCTTTAGAAAATTTCGCCATCGCATTGCCTTCTAAACATTTCTTTGCAATATTTTACTCGCTAATTGTTCGTTGGCGACGGGGTAAAGTCCTTGCCTGCTAAACTGAGGGTCGCGGGTTCGAGTCCCGCCTGAGTGTATTTTTCACCACTCAGGACATGGGTGTTTGTGTTCGTCCATTGTTACTTGTTAATACACCCGATGTAAAAGGCCGTTCGTGCTGTTTTCGGGGATGTGGAAATAAATTAATTAATTAATGACGGCGATCAAAGCTAAGCTTAGCTCTAAGACGTTGTGGAAGATGGACCGTGGTGAGCGAACAACTGTGTGTGATTATCGCTTTTGAATGTTCAACTATGAATATAAATGTCATATCGAAGTACTAATGCTCCTAATGGTTGTCGATTGTCTGCATAATTTGACATATCAATTAAGATAGAATCATTTCTTTTCACAAATAAAATTTATTAGCAATGTGATAACACAATATTTAAAGGCAAAGATACCATAAAACAATGAAACAAAAATATAATAAAATGCACTGAGAATATGAGACATTAAAACGTGACGTAATGCATATAAAAATAAAGTGGGGATAGTAAAAATTTTTTTTTCAATGAGGTTATTTTTTATTCGACACTCAGGACATGGGTGCTTGTGCTTGTCCTTTGTTGATTGTTTAAGTACCCGATACCGAATGCCTTAGGAGCTGATTACGGGACTGTAAAAAAATTAATAACTTAAAACCTTGGTGCCTTTGAGGACAGGTGTGGTATAGTTCCTGTTGCTGGGCAGTGGACGATTTTGGGACAAGTGCTGCGAAACTTTCAAAAACCTGTGAAACGGGGGAAGAAGGTAGTTGAGTGTGGAAGGTCAGTCATAAAACCTTTTTAATTGCTAGCAGCACAAGGGCTTCAAGAAGTGGGAGATGACTCGTAGTATTTTTGTTTAACATGCTTCGGCGGCTAAGGTCATTTTGCACATGGGAGATGACTCACCGCTACTTGCCGTCCCGTTTCGACTCGTCTCACAACGAGATCTCAAGGTTGGGTCCCTCGTTAAGTCATTGCGATGAGTAATTTTAACCACTTACCTTGCGTGTATGTGAGACTCATGCCTTTTTTCGCGAAGAAGTTTGGTTCCCTACCTCACTCTGTCTCGTTGCCTCACTCTCTTCCCCTCCTTCCTTCACTGTCACCCCCTCTATCTCCCCTCCTTGCCACAAGGGTCTCCGCCAGGAACTTATGCGAGGACAATGATGGAGGAATTAACTTGAGAATACAAGGCGGATGGAGAGAAACCCAGTAATAGCATTAGCCCTGCTATTCACAAAAGGTTCCCATGGTATTTACAGTTTTGTGTCAATTCCAAAGGACGGACTTACTGCATTTGAAGTTAGTACACTCCACATAGTATTTGAGTAGAAATTGTAATTCCACAGAAAAATATCCGCCGCCACCGGAATCCTCTCTCAGAATCTTTATTGGATGGAAGGTAATAAAAATAGTAACAACACCAAAACGATGCCCCAAAATTAAGACTTCACGATTTGTTGGTTATTTGGGAAGGTGACTGAAAATTGAGGTCTATTTTTGCCATTGACGACATCAAGCGTAAGGGAAGGGTTATTTGGGAAATGGAGGACGGGTGGAGAAAAAAACCAGGCAGTGGCATTAGCCCAATCCCCACAATAAGACTACAATCCCATCCGATGGCCCGAATATTGAACTTGAAGTGCTCTCCTTATAAGACTCATTTAGGGATCGAGATTCCTCTGAAAATTCTCCACCAGGCCCCAACGGTATACGAATCCGGACACAGAATTTTTATAATAACCCTGAAACTTGTTCTGAGTAAAAATTAGTCGATGCACACTGAGACAAAAACTTGTAATGCATGTATGAAGTTACTTCTTTCTCGTACTATAATCTCAATTTAATTACAAACTTCACGTAAAAATGGTAATTGTCTGAAAAACGAGTATTCTCGCCACCTGTCAACCAAGTGGTGTGTAAAACATGAGTTACCTCGTGATACGTCCTGCAATTTGTTAACATTATTGCGTGTTGGTAATTTGATTACCAGTAGCTGAAGCCTTTAAGAATAGGTTCGTAGGCTGGTGAGAAGACTCAACGAGGAATGCAGAGAAACCCAGCCTAGGTTTTGCCCTGCTCATAACTAGGGGCGCCGAGTGGCTCAAGGTTTGTCGTCCCATCCAACGTACGAAATACTAGTATTTAAGTGCTCTCCAACCAGGACACATCAAAAGATCGGATTTCCGATGAAAATATTAGTCACTGCCGGGATCTGAGCTTAGGTCCCTCAGGATAGGAAGCCAGCACTCCTACAACCACTCTAGCCAACTTGATATCTGATTCTTCACAAAATGTTCCATCTCGAAAGAGGCAATATTCTCGGGTAATTTAACATTATGTGCTTAAGTTGGTTTGAGCGAGATATTTCCCTAGTCATAATGGATACCATATTAAAATTTTATTTTTTTATGTCAGCGTCTGTAAGAAGTATGAAATAAGTACTGTAGTATTAATGGCGCAAAGATACAGTAGTATAATATCAAAATTCTAAGTAATTAAATAAATAAAGCTACATAAGTCTCTAACTTGACTCATTTTTTCCCACCGTACCACAGTGGTCGGAAATCGGAAAAAGCTGGCCAAAAGTCCAAAATGACGTTTTTTGAGATGTGAACTCAAAATTTCGCATGAAAACTCAAACTCGATTCATGTATCTGGAATAGCACTTTATTTGGATTAGTTCTCACCCGTTTTAGAGATACAGAGGCTCAAACATGAGCAAATTTCCAGAAAAATGCGTCTTCAGTTTTCTCGGAAAAACTTCCGACTTAAGTTGATGGTGAAGTTTAAGGAGGATTTTTATGGAATAAAAAATGATATTATCTGTTTACATGGTATTTTTGCTTTACAATTCCGTAGTTTTAAAGAATAGCTTCGATACAATCTTGCTGTGTAATGCGTAGTGTGTGTAATAGTGTAGTGCGTAATAGAATCCTGGGGGTTCAGGATGGGGGAGGAGGTAGGGTATAAGTATCCCAGCTGGTGTCATTCTGGAAGTTTTTTCTGTATGGGTCCCAGGAACACTACTCACTTTTTCAAGGTTCGAACGCTTTGAATATAAGGCATGGTTCCCGAACGTATCCAAAGAAAACTAACTTAACTTTGATTACGCGTCCACTTACCTAGACTGAAAATCCTCCCATGTCTTCATTATAGACTCCTTGGGGATCGGTTCCCGCAAGCACAGCTTAAAATACGGTGAATGCTGAGCGTTAAATCCATACCACTTCAATAACCTTACCGGTCGCGGCAAATCCAGCTCCCGGCGCGCGGAGCCGAGCCCCGACGCGCGATCGAAAAATCAAATTTATTTCCGGCGTCGCAAACTTTTTTCAATGTTAACTGCATATAAACCTTAATAAGTCTTCAAATAATGCTCTGATGTAAGTCACTTCGCGTGACTTTGCCAAAAACCCATTTGAATCTCCTACATAATGTACAATTTGGTCTAAAAACAGCGTCCGCCATTTTGTAACGACACAGCAAGATTGTATCGAAGCTATTCTTTAAAACTACGGAATTGTAAAGCAAAAATACCATATTAACAGATAATATATATTTTAATCCATAAAAATCCTCCTTAAACTTCACCATCAACTTAAGTCGGAAGTTTTTCCGAGAAAACTGAAGACGGGCATTTTTCTGGAAATTTGCTCATGTTTGAGCCTCTGTATCTCAGAAACGGGTAAGAACTAATCCAAATTTAGTGCTATTCCAGATACATGAATTGAGTTTGAGTTTTTATGCGAAGTTTCAAGTTCATATCTCAAAAAACGTCATTTTGGACTTTTGGCCAGCTTTTTCCGATTTCCGACCACTGTGCGTACGGCTGAAAACCCTTCAAAACAGCAGGTTATCTTGTAATTCGGTAAGTAATAGATTCATTTTTATAAATAGTTGAGAAAACAATCAAACTATACACCGTTAGTTTTTAGACGAAATATAGGTGTTAGAAGTTCCTGATTTTGGGGTGGTTGTGGTGCGCACAGCCGTAATCAATTCCATGTAAAACAGCTTATATTTTCAGGCAAATTGCACGAAAAGTGGTTCGGCAATGGGTTGATATTGTGATATCATTGGAAAGATGAGAGTTTTTTTCTTTAAATGAGGCCACATTCATCAAATTCTAGGTGAAGTGACTTTTCACTCAAAATACCGTCCTATCTTATCAGACCAGACCTACCTAGACCTAAATCAGACCTACATTATAAAAAAACTACGTATAAAAATAAATTGCGATAACCAGTCAAAAATGACATATACCTCTGGTACAAGGAAGGTCTAAAGAGACTAAAAGGTGTTTGAACGCCGCGCCGGTAGGAAAGTGGTAAGTACTATGTAGAACATTTCAAGGCATGAGTGCTTGCCTCGGGAAGCGAAAATCGCTGTGATAAAAAAGTCGTCCTCCCGACATTATATGACAGCGATACCTGGGTATGCCATAATAAAGCGTAAGTGTAGCCTAAATTCACTGGAGATGGAGTATTTGAGAATTGATTGCGGCAAACGTGGGAGGGATGGGGTTAGAAATGAGTAGGCTATTAAGTAATGTGGGTTGGATGCTCCAGTAATGGACATATGTGAAAGGAGTGTGAAAAAGTGTGTCGGTTTGACCATGTAGAGAGAATAGATGAGATTCGAATAACGAAACAGATTTCTGATAGTTGGGTGAATGGTGTGAAATCACAGGGTAGACTGAGAAATGCATGGGTAAAAGTGGTGGAAGAGGCTTAAAAGAGGGGGATTTTTGGAGTCTTAAGATTAGAAGAGTGTGTATGAGGCAAAGGATGTGTGTCGGAAAAGCGTAAGAGGTGTTCAAGGATAGGGCAATATGGAGGAAATTAGTTAATGAAAGCCAGTTTTACAAGTCTAACAGAAATTACTATGTTCTTTCACTTTGCCAACTCTAAAAAGAAATGACGAGTTGCGTATGCATGCATGTTTTTTTCTATTTATATTTCTTTTCTTCTCATACGCACATCTGAAACGTGTCCCTTAACTCTTCTTATTCAATTCATCCCCAATTTCTTAGTTAGTTCTAAGTAGTTGTAATAGAATTTAAGAAAAGTCAACATCGAGGTCATTGTGTACCGATGCATTAACCTTTATAGTAAACTATAAGCACTAATGGGGCAATTCCAATGCGTCTAATCTCCCCAAATTCACTAATTGCATTGTCTGCATTTTCCTTAACTCCCCACAATTAGGGACCGAGCGCTGCATTTAAAGGGATCTCTGTTCCGTTAGTTACAAAAAGTCCCAAATCCCCATAATTATCCTGCAAAATTGTCCTCATCGTCCCAACTCTTTCCACTACTTTCCTCTCCGAAGCCAGGACAAAGAAAGGCCCTCGAAGACGGGAAGAGGCACTCTTTATGAGATAAAATAAAAAAATGAAGGGAGGAAAGCGCAGAACCAACGTGAAACCTTGAGCGAAGCTGGCATCCAATTTTCCACGATTTTCATCTCGCGTCCCTCATAATTCGTTTCGCGTATTCCATCTTTGGTCTCCGTCGGTAATTCTTCCCATTCATCTCTCCTTCCATTATTGTTTTCAGTAGACTGCTGTGTTGCAAAATGTGCCTAGTTACTTTGTTTCTTCTTCTTCCAAGAGATATCATTACAATTTCTTTCTCCCCGACTCTTCGTAGGGCATCTTCGTTAGTGATTCCATCGGTCCATTTGATATTCATCATTCTTCAGTAACATCGCATCACCATTGCTTTCAATCTCTTTTGCTTTGCAGCTGTTACTGTCCGGGGTTCATAGTTTCCACCTCAGGGCATGCTCCAAATGTATGTTTTAGTCAAGGCCTGGAAGTGCGTGGAGCTAAAGTGAAGCCGTCATCGCCGCCATCTTACCTCAGCAATTTGTGTATATCTGCACTGACGGCTACGGTCAAGAATTCATTAAAATCATTTTTAAAGTAGTTCAGTAAAACAAAGTTCCGTGTATACAATTCTACGTCACTAGGCTCTCCAACCATATAATTTTTATTTTAATACTGGAATGGCTAGGGGGTGTTTTTTACATTGAATTTTATTCCATCTTTAACCCAAGTTGTAGAAAAGGAAGAATGAAGACGACAAGAAAACTTTTCAAAGCAACTATTTATTTCACCACGAAACCAACAAAATTTCCGACACCATCGTAAATTCGATAACAACATGTATAATTTCATCCTTAAGAATTTACAATGAGTGGCAACTAAAGATTTTTGAAAATAGCCAATCTGTTGTATTTTTATCTGTGCTCAGACTTACGGTTATTAATTGTCGATTCAGGCCCAATTCCTCCAAAAGAAAGGTCTACAATGAGATTCACAAATCAGTACTGCGCTTTGTTTACGATTCGTTTAATTATGTAAGATGGCCGCGTGCGCAAGGGGTAGGCTTCAACGCATCCCTGCGGCCAGAGTGGACACTGCCAATCTAGTATATCTGTGGTTTTAGTAAAGTTCTTCAAATTTCCAGGCGGCTCTTAAGTGGATTCTTGTTCATGCATCTTGGTATGGTTTGATAGGTATGCTTTTTTTTCTTTGGCTATTTTTTCACTACCTATTTCTTGTTTCATTGATTGCTAATGCTCCTACTTTCCAGATAACTAAGAATTTTGTAGTTCTCACTCATCTTATTTTCTTCATAGCTCTTCGTAACTTCATAGGTGACTCCCCGTCCATTTGATATTCATCATTCTTTGGCAAGAATATCTTTCTCTTCCAAATTTCTTAGTTTTTGCAACTGCTATCGACCAAGCTGCACTTACATAGCAGAGCATGCTCCATTATTGTTCTCCATAAATATCAAGAATTTTCACATTTTTTACGTCGCCCCCCAATTCGTTGCCTTATTGCTAAAAAACGCATTTTACCAATTATTAGCTCAAATCGTCAACCAGGGGCCGTGCCCCACGAAGCTTTATTTTTTGCGCGAGCACCCTAAAAGCCTATAGGCTAGGTAACGCGAATGAGAAAATTTGAACCTATTTTTCAACCTCAAAGCCTCCTGGTGATGGTTTCTGGATTCTGCTGTAGAATTGCAAAGATACTTTGCACTTTTTGTTTTAACTGCCTCAGCCATAAATATAAACTGTTAACCATGGGTGTTTATTTTTTTTATTTTGGTAATTTACGAGTTTGAGTTTCTCTATCTCTCATTCACTCTGCGTGAAGTAATGGTTCACCTGTTTTATTTTGAAAAAACCTTTAGCCCTATTTTACACATAAAGGTCTTCTCCTCACTCCTTATCCCGGTATGAGATGACAATTTGCAATTCGACGCGAAAAACAACTACTTTGCGTCGTAGTAGTCGAAGCTGGCCAACGCGCTCACCCATTAGTGATCACACACGATTATATGCATAGTATGTACAATGTAGTTAAATATTAATAATTTAGAACGATTTCATTGCTCAGACAAGTAAGAAATACAAAGTATCTTTGCAATTATGCCGCTTTTGATTTTTTCACCACCCTTATTCTCCATGCGTGGGTTTAAATCAAGTACTTCCTTAATTCCACACTTCTTTTTCTTAATGGTGGTCATTAATTATTTCGGAACCACATTGATGTGAGTAAACATCATCAATACCTTTTTTTCCATATGGAATGCCAGTTCTCACCATTCCGCAGTGTTTTTATTGCGCCTTTTTGTGTGGGCTTTTAATGATCGCTAAGGAAAAGCTTCTCATATTACTCCTGCCCATTAAAATTCACACGAGAGATAATTCCGACTTTTTTTCTCGTGTCAGGTTGGGGAAGAAAATAGTTTCCTCCATTTCAGTCCGCACCCCTGGAAACCCCTTTCGAGGTCATACCCCTGTGATTGCGTCGAGATAAATCTGCAGTGGATTAAGGCTAACCCGGCTCTCCCTCTCGCGCGATATGGGGGAAAAGGGAGAGGTTAGACCCTTAAGTTCCACCAGGGGAATAGCTAGGCTGCATTCCGCGCTTGTTTTGCCCCCCGGGGAACTCACCCGTGCTCACCCGCTGGTCGCTGCTTGGATGCTGTCTCCCATGGGAGGGTTTAGACGGTCTTTTATACTTTTTTTGAGTAATCCACCAGTCCCCAAACAGTAACCTAGCGCCTTATTTTGGCATATTTTAAGCCGAGTTCGACTCCCGAATATTTAAGTGAGCGTAAAATTTCCGAAACGATGGATTTTCGAAAAGCAAAATCTTGTTCTGAAACTTTGTAGTTCAGCGTATTAATTTTCCAGCATCAGAAAACAGTTCCATCACGCCCTATTTTGACATCGTTTAGGCCTGGTTTGACTCCCGAGTATACAAGTGAACTTAAACTTTCTAATGTTCTGAAACTTTTAAATTAAGCTGGTTTGAGCGAGATCTTTCCATAGTCATATTAGAGACCATATTCGAATTTTATTTTTAAATTTGACTAACTGTAAGAAGCATGAAGTAATTATTGCAAAGTTAATGGCACAAAATGCACAGTAATTAACTATAAATGCGTGCATAAGTCTTTAACTTGACTTTTTTCACGCCGTGTGCTGAACCGAAGATTTATTTTCGATTCTGCATAACTTTCTGCGGTGAGTAATCGATTTATTTTTTTAAATAGTGTAAAATTGATATAAACTACACTTAGTTAAATTTATGGCGAAATCTATGCGTTTTCGCGTAAATTTCTCTTTTTTTTGAATGAAGTCGCTGGTGTGCATACCCGTATCGTTTCCTCTGGAAAATTGATGATATTTTTGGCAAATATCTCGAAGAGTATAGTACGGTAAGTGGCTGATATTTTGGTGTCCTTGAGATATTTTTCTTTATGATGAGGCTAAACTAATTGAATTTAATTGAAATGATCTCTCGCTCAAAATACCTCAAGCGTGCGTTTTCATTTTCCGGCACCATTTTCAGTAAGCGTCTTGCAAATTAAAAAAAAAATTACCTCGCCTCTTATTTTGGCATTGTTCAAATAGGATTATACTCCTGAGTATTCACAGAAGCATTACGATCTGAAACGAAGTTCTAGAGTTACTTATTGGAGTTTTGACCCTTTTGCCGCAAATTCCGTACATATCCGAATAAATACTTTCATCCATTGGCTGCATAAATATACTGACAAATAATTTTGCAATATATGCGTAAGACAGTTTTAGTTTAAAAAATCCATACTAAAGACTAAAATATTGCACTTTTCCACAGAATTTTATTTTAACTTAGTATAACGTGTTTCGCCGACTTGCTGCAGCATCAGGCACAAAGTATAGAACAATTCAGCACAGGTGGTTATTCCGTGGCTCATAATGTGGTAGAGAGTGGGCGGAGGCACATAGGGAAAGTGCAGACGCGGTCAGGTGGCGGGAAGTGTTGACTTTTCCAGATTTGTTTCTCGGAGAGGAGTGTGGAGGGCTGTGGGAACAATAGCTCACTGCATGGGTCTTATGTGGGTCCGCCAAATGCCTTAGAACTCAATTTCGTTCGAGAGCGTTCATTTGTATTCCTTTGGGGAAGATGTGTAGAATATCGGGGAAACATCACCATTGTGGTTGCACTTCTGAAGGTGCTTATCAAAGAGGTTGATGAAATACTTATTTTTGTAGCATCTAAGGTGATCCGAAGACCGTACCATCTCTATCCGTCTGGCTAACATATGACGCATTGCTACTGTTGCATTTCGGTTAATATATTCCTGACTTAAGAATTCTTTTTTGTGTGTCTTTTCCATTTACTGGTGTTATTCGTATTATTTAAATTGTTATTATTTAACAAAAATAATTGTGAACATCTTTTTATGACTACTTGATATATATTATCAGTGAAACCAGTTATTATTCAATGTAGTGAATGGGCTAAGTGCAAAAACCGCCATGAGATCATTATTATTGATATCCTGGACTAGGATTTGAACCCGATTATTAGCAATAAATGAGCATCGTTGACATCCCACTCACTCGCATTCGGCAGTTGGTTATTTTTTAGCACAATCTAAATTTGGAGACAGTACCAAGGCTATTTCAGCTTTGAGCACTTCTGCCTTCCTGAAAAATAAATGAGGAATCGTGACGGTCATGTTCAACGAAAGTCAGGTCAGCGGTAATGTTTTGCGAGTTTTATATAATTTACTTCATCGTATACAACGAACGCTTTTAATTTCTGCACCTATTCATTGCAAAAATATGCACTGAATCATATTTTTAATGAAGCAGGAATAATATCCTATATTAAAATTCTATATTAAAATTATCCTATCCATCAAATGCGTGCTGATTTCCTAAGGTCTCGGTGTAAAGGGAATTGGGTTGATGTAGTGGCTTCCCATTGCAGAGGGCCTCCTTCGAATCCTGAGCGTGGTGGTGACATTGGCGCAAGTGCAAGTAAGGGTGACCATTCCTCAGGTGAAAAATTGTCCGCCTTTACTGGGACTCAAACAAGGATCCCTTGTTATCGCGTCGAGTGCTACGTTTCAAATATTTATGACAGTAATATTATTTATCGTTACAATATTCAGCATAAAATATTTTACGCACAGATTCGTTTAAATAAAAGCATAATTAAAAACAATGTGATTATTGGTGAGACATTGATGACGCACAAGACTATCTTATCACAAGGTGATCATAATTACTCGCACTTATTATAGTTTCACTATTTTTCTTTATCATGAATACAAACATTAAAGAAAACTTTTAAAAAGTGAAGCTTGCCACTGTCTATTTTATAGTTTCACTCGTTCACAAATATCGAAAACCAATGTAGTTTTCAGGATTCCGCGTTGTATCCTCGTTGGTCTGTGTTCTCCCTGCATTTGGGAGAACGGTCGGATCCACCGTAGATGAGGTATTTGCTCCCCATGATCGGGAGAACGACCGACAGTGTTCGTACACAAGCACCCCCGGAAGAGTTCAATGAAAACACGTCCACTCGCTTCGAAAGCCACCGAGGCGTACTTCTCCACGGTGGATTCTTGTCCACAGTTTGGAGAAGGACATGTCGATATGGCTATAGCACTCGACGCGATAACAGGCCATCGTGTCTCAAAAAGCTTTCACGGAGTAAGGTCAGAGGGTACATCCTATCATCAGTTTAATTATTTTAATAGGTAATTTATTCTATTTTAAAATTTCGGTCGTGGAATTCTTTCTCCTATTTCCACGCTTCATTCTTTGCGTGAAAAATGTTTCTAGAGCAGTCCGTATCCGATTGAAAAAAATGAATTTTTTATAGTTTCTGTTCTTTGTTTGTTCGATGTTCACGAAGAGCTTGGAATGTTTTACGCTTGGATTGGCGTTATATTTTACGCTTGGAATATTTTGAACGTTCTTCCTCGCTTTCTTTCGTGGAGGCGAGATTTGCAAGAACTTAATTCGCATGCTACCCTATTCGACGCCTTTGAATAACGGATTTCTAATCGCGTCGAAAGGTTAATTGCATTTCAAAAGGAAATGCATGCTCTAGAGTAAAAACTTCTTTGACTGAGTAAATAGTACTTACTCTTTGAATAGCTTTGCAAATAAGTAATTGAATTGATGGGGAAAACAAGCACTATTTGTATTTTCTCTCGTATTAAAAGGATTGCGAATTGCTTTGATATCACAACCAGGAAAATTGTGTAACTGCTTTGTTCTGCGCTGAGTATTCAAGCAGTAATAATTCATGGTGTTCACCGAAAATATAGACGTTAAGCTTTTCGAACAGTTTTTTTGGGCAACACCTCGAACTAACGTCTAACATCTCTTGGATCGAGAAGATTAACGAGTAAACAGTTTGTATCCAAAAGGTTGATAAAAAACATTTTATAAAAAACTACTGCTCGTCTGATCAGGAAATTATTGAGTGGTGCTGAAAACAAAAGGTTGCATTTACATGAACATGGAGTCGCTTTTTGGCCGGAAAAGAGAGACCATGTTTTTGCAAATTAAGCCCCTATAGCCTGAATTTAGGGTCAAACTTCTCTTCATTAACTGAATAATGGTATACACCAAAGAGGGTGCAAATCGTCACGAAAAAATCATCTGAGTTCGAACCCGGATCTCCCAATTGTCAGTCAGTTGTTTTAGCCAGTTACACCACTAAGCCATCTTATTATAATACGAATTTCAGTGGATTTAATATTTCATGACGAATTTCACCCCCTCTGGTGTACATATTTGCACCCGTGCACGTGACTGCATACCACATCATTTGTGCAATCGCAATGATTGAAAAACTGAATAAGGATGTTTTTTAAAACGATAATTTCTCTTGGATAAGGCCATTTGGATTTCATCTACAGTTTTATCGTGCAATGGACCATAGTCATTCGCGACGAGGATATATCCTGTCATATATTTGGCATCGGGCATCGGGCATGGAGCGCTGAATTATTATTATTATTATACAAATCGTTACAAGTTGGCTATTTTCCAGGTGGTAACAGTGAAAGAATAAAAGTAAATCACCAAAGTACATCACTAAATCAGTCAATCGAAAATTTAAAATAAACATTGAAATTAGTTTTCCATAATAAATTTTTTGCACCTATTCTTAAAAATCTTTAAGTTGCTAGGAAAGGGCTGAAACAGTTCTGCAGGGAGTCTATTCCAATCATCAATCGTCCTGTTAAGATATGAAAACTTTTTTACGTTGGTCCTTTGTGGCCGACATTTCATCTTGTATTGGTGATCATTTCTACCAATATAGTTGGGGTTTTCTATCTTATGTTGCAGTTCCCCCATGCTTTTCCCCCCGCAAGTGTACGGAAGAGTGCGCAAAACCTATTTATTTTTCTTATCCGTGCTAGTGAGTCCCATCCCAACACTTGCAGCATTTTAGTGACACTCTCGGTCTTTCTATGCTTCCCCATTACATACCTTGCTGCCTTTCTTTGTACCTTCTCAATGGATTTTGTTTGTCCCTTTTCATACGGGTCCCACACTAGTGACGCGTATTCTAAAATCGGTGTGATTAGGGTCTTATACGCCTTTTCCTTTGTAGTTCGACCGCTTTCCTTAAGGTTTCTCATCACCCAATGTAACATTTTATATGCCTTTTTTGTTACCTGTTCCACATTTGCCTCCCACCCTAAATCTTTCGTTAAATACACCCCTAAGTAATTACACCGGTCACTTTTTGGAATGACCATACCTGAGTATGAATAGTCTCTCCCAATTGAACTTAGTTTCCTGCTAAAAGTAACAAATTTGCACTTTTTTACATTTATCTCCATTCCATTTTTTAACACCCATTCTGCCATTTTATTTATATCATTTTGAAGGACTTCGCGATCGCTCTCCTTTTCTATTTTCCTGTAAATTATGCCGTCATCTGCGAAAAGCCTTATGTGGGAGTGATTGCTATCTGGGAGATCATTTATATAAAGTAAAAATAAAAGCGGTCCAAGGACCCTACCTTGTGGGACACCCGACGTTACTTGTGCTTCATCGGAGCACATTTCACCCACTTTAACCTTTTGCGTTCTTCCCTTCAGGAAGTTTTCAACCCAAAAGTACAATCCACTGTCTGTTTGGGGTGGTAATTAGCTCATATTTTCTAAAAGCTGATCATGTTCAACTTTGTCCAATGCTTTTGACAGGTCGACTATTATTGCATCCACTTCTATTCCTTCATCAATGGAGTCCGCAATTTCTTGGCAAAAACCCAATAGTTGCGTGATGAAATCTAAAATAATTTAGATAGAGTAATACAAATACAATTATATTGTTTACACACTGAGTATCAAAACTACACCTTAACTAATACGCGAAATTAAGATTCAAACTGATGAGGCTAAAATTTTTTACTTACTAGTTCATAATTTTATAATAAATGGTCGCTGCTTGCCTTCAAATCAAATACGTATTGGCGCAAGTTCATTTGGATCAAAAATACTAATTTAAAGATTTTATTGGTGACTTCAAACTAAGATATTTTCCATTTTATGATGAACAGAATTTAGCATTTTTATTTAGATTTATAGATTTAGAATATATGTTTACAATTGTGGTTAGCGAAATGTAACGACTTTTTTGGGCGTGCGTAAAAAATTTATTCAGTGAAAAATCAACTAAATTTCTTTTGATTACCATTCGTGAGAAACTATAACTATCGTCTAGTGATAATCCTAAACACGTTTTTGTAAAGCAGCCGAGCCAAAACATATTATCCAAACATAAAAGATAATTTAGCTTTAGTTTCTCTTGCCAGATTAATTTTTTATTATGTTAATTTTTAATCGCTGGTCAAGCAAGAAAAAAATATGACAGACGTAATGTATGCTCCTCATTTTTACTGGTGTAATCTAGAATACAACTTAGTATAACAATATAATAGTTCATCGCTTAAACGCAGTTTTTCAGAAATTTTAAGAACATCTACCTTAGCTCAGAATACTGCATCATTTTCCTCAATTTTAAATCTTGACATTTTTCCAGCCATAATTATGGCCATTAAAAAAACTAAATAGTTGTAAAGCTATTTATGCAATCATCCTTTTTATTCTACTTGTATGTGTTATTTTCCATTATAAGCACTATAAAGGTTATTTAAACATTTTTCACGTTTATTAGGTGTAATTATTGAACTGCATGCATGGAAAGGTGTTCCTTTGATCGGTTCAGTCGTAGCAGATCTCGAAGAAAAACTTTGGGCTGTTATACGGGGATTATTATACACATATTTACCACCTATATTTATTAGAACATAACATTAAAATGTAGAGGTTTCTTATCAGTGCTACAGAGAGATCATTATTTATTTTACTAATATAGTATAGAGACTCAGAACTTATAAGAAGATGGATAAAGATTTATAAAGACTTATATATTTGATTCACTACTACTTCCAATATTTTTCATATCATCATAGAAACCAGTCGTGAAAATAAATAGTATTTAAGAAAGAAACTGCTCTTTATTCATCACTAAAAACGTAATAAATTTTTGCCTAAAGCATGTCCTTAAAACGCTTCCAGCTCATTCTTTTTGGGTTTATCTCCGAGCCGTCTATTAAATCAATGATTTTATTTCAACCTAAAGATATAAGCAATAGCCGTAGGTAAATTAGAACACTCATTTGTTAGCCATTCAAGGGAAATATGTGGCAATTTGTGAGCCAAGACCAGTCTATCTCTTAATGAGCTTGATGTTTTTAGAGATGACCCCGCGAATCATACCGCCAATCAATATGCCTCTGATAACCAGAGAATGCAGTCATCCATCATCGGCTTTATCGAATACGAGGAGAGGCCAAGGCTTTATTTACATCCTTCCCCTCCTTACAATTAGTGGGAACTCAAAAATTACCGTTTAATCCTCGTCTCTCAAGTTGCGGGAGAATATTGGTGGCTCAGGGAATATTTCTTTAATTATTTATTGAGTGCATTGCATATTGCATACGCCGGATGGAACTTATTTTATTGAGTTTTACCATAGAGTATTTACTCTAATTATTTACATTAGCAATAAAAAGGCAACATAATAAAAATTAAATTACGTAATTACATTAAATTAAAAGAATGTGTATAGAAATTAATTCATTATCGATATGATTATCTGCCAAAGCGATCAAAAAGGGAGGAATCAGGCGAGATGTTGTGGAATATGAACATAATAATATCCTAGTTCTTATTCTGCCAAAGCGATGACTGAACAATATATAAAATTTGAAAAATTAAGAAATACAATTTAAATAAAGTAAAATAAAACTGAGTAAAAAATATTTGAACATCTCCTCGTAAATGAGAGTATATTTAATGAGAGTATGAGTAGGAAAGTTCCTCGGTTAGGCAGTTCCACTCTTTAATTTTTACCCTGTTTAAAAACTGAAAACTTAACATAGTTCGTACTGTGTGGCCTATATCTCATTTTGTGGGGGATGGTCGTTTATACCGATGTTACTCGGAGTTTTCATTCGTTCACTTAAATATTTCCACTATTCTCCCAGTTAATGATTTTAAATATGGCGCACAGTCTAGTTAGTCTCATTCTACTTTCCAGCGAAGTCCATTCTTCTTAAAAATAATCCTTCTTCATAATATTCTTATCGTATCTTTCATATACGTCTATGATACATGTTCGCAAGTTACCAATCTCGGCATTCTCGAGTTTTTCGAATGTATGTTCGGTTTCTTTTACATATGCTGCTTAGGAAGACAATAGTTTCTCCAGCTGCTCTTATGGTGTCATCGAGCCAAGAAATTAATTTATTTCAGTCCCAGAACCAAAACAAAATCTCGAACATTTGGCTTCTCTCGGTATTCATCATTATTAAATCTTCATGACTTTCATAATAGAAAAGCTAGCACGTGGAATTAGTCCTATACTAACAACTTACCTAGTTAATAACCTCTCAAAGTTGTTCGAGCGATTTCTGTCTCGTAAAGATTTTCAGGGATGACCCCGCGAATCTTACGGCCAATCAGATTGCCTCCAATAACCAGAGAATGCAGACTTCTACCATCCATTATCGAGTTTTTCGTCCACGTAGGCTGTTTAGGAAGACTATAGTTTCTCCACCAGTCAAGGAATTCATTTATTTAAGTCCCATAACCTGAAAAATCTTGAATATTTTGCTACTTTCACAATTCATCAATATTAAATCTTTGCCAATTCCATAATATAAAATCCGGTGCATGGAATTAGTCCTAATTTAACAAATAACCGAGTTGAAAATCTTACAAAGTCGTTCGACCTATTTCTATATAGTACAGATTTTCGTAAAGCTTTACATACTTTTGCAACACACTGCTTTCTTATTAGTGATATCATTTGTTAAAGGTAAAAAAATTAAATATTCGCGTTTGATTTGTTGGCAGTTCAGTGCTTTTCTAACTCGTAGCATTATGCTGCATAGTTAATATATCAATTACATATATAATATTTTCTTCTATACGCAAAATATTACATTTAATATTATTTTGGGGGTTTCTAACAAATATCAAGGTGTCAAGTCAAGTCAAAGATTCGAAAAATACATTTAAATATAGTTTTCACATGGATTTTGAATACCGCGCTGAAGACTATCAATATCTTAAGTCATAGCATCCTTTAATTAAGACAAAAACATAAACTATAATTCTTGTATCAGTTCCATGCATAGTGAGTTCCTCCGCATGAATTGATACTCCGCATTAAACGAACTTGGTCCTAAGAATCTTTTCGAATTGCTTTAAAAACTATGAAATATGGACTCAATGACCCACGATCGCCGCTTCACACGTCTTATAAAGATTTTAACATTCTTATTATGAAATAAATTCCAAAAATAGGAGAGCCATTTAACTTCAAAGCACAGGTGAATTTTTGAATGTACTTATTACCTGTATCATTAGGTTTTTATGAGTAAATGCATCATCCTTAGTGAAAAATTGTAACAAGCCTCCTATACCAATATCACGTCAAGTCTCCTTCCGAACGGGTGATTCACGAATAACCTGCAATGCTTAAGGAGGTAATTTAAAGCATTTTTTGTTTTATGAACTTGGGTTTGCAGCACTTTAGTCACGACTTATGGCGACGCAAACATTATTTAAGTAAGCATTTGACAGTTACCATGAAAACGCCTAAAAGCAATGGATTTCACAAATGCTTGCCTAAGTTGTACATGAAATGTGCTTCTAATTTTCCTGTCATTGTTTCTGTTTACTATTTCCAATCTCCAAGATGGGAGCCATAATTGAAAAAAACGTTTTTGCTTAAAAATTACTACATAATTTTTTGTATACTTTTTGTAACTGAAATTTATTTGCTAATTCCATTTTTAACTTTTAAAAATGGCATTCTCTTCGTCGCAGGAGCCATTCATTTTTCTTGCTTTCGGTATCATCAAACAAATAATTCTCTTACGGAAAAACAACGGTTGGATAAGTCGGGACTGTCTAAACATTAAAGGAAGTACAATATTTGTCCATTTTCATCCCTTTATTCCGAATCTCGATCTTTTCCTTATTAACAGGAAAGCGAGCCATTGGAGGAGACATTCAGAACCAGATTTCTTTGAAGACAACCAAGCGGTTCTCTCTCTTTCCCTTCATCATATCCACTACCTTTCCAACCTCAAAGACGGTAATTGCCTGAGACTGGAGTTAGCGTTTAATTAGATCATGGTCCCACGTCAACAAAATTACTTGCAAATTTGAACTCCTCGGTGGAAAATCTGCTACAGTCAAAGGTACTAAAAGGGTACATTTTTTATGAAAGATACATAAATTAGAGGGCCAATTGCGGAAGACTGCGCCCTCTTAAATGCTACTGTTAGAATAGAGCATGGTAGTGAAAGAAAAATCTTATTTACGGTGGTCTCTTGCTTAAATTTGTAAACATTCATACGCCTGTTGTTTGGGCCAGCCACGGGGAATGGCTTAATTTTGCTTTGGCATTCACTAAAATAATGAATCCACAGATAGATGAGAGAACTTGACGTAAACTGGGATAAAACAATTTCAGCTCTATAGAAGTGGATAGCCCCGACCCATTGAAACTAAGTTGCTTTATTTTTGGCATTTTATCAAAATTTGACTCGAAAACTCTTGTTAAGAGGTGTCCTTAAATGGGTTAATTGCTAATTTAGGATTTACTGCACGACAGAGCATTTCTGTCGTGTATCATATTGATGAAGGGAGAGAGTACTGAATTGTTAATGATTTTTATAGTTCATGGGACATAATAATAAATGTCCTCAGAAACCAGAAGGAAGTTACACATCCCATCCGTAGAGGGTTACTCCTTTGAACCGGTAAATAATTTTAGGTACCTATGGGTTGGACAAACGACGTTAAACATTGGTTTTTATCCATTATAAATGTGTATTTTTATTTTTATTAATTTATTTTTGTGATGAATAATTTTTTTAGCATAGAAATTGGTTTATATAACTCGGATGTATCTATATTGCATATGGGAATACGTAAGCTTATCAGAAGATGACTCCACGATGGAAGACACGATGCAAAGTTTTTTTTTAATTTGACCATGAATGAAAAGAATTTGACCGTGGTTGCCAGGTGAGAGCATTGGGATTTTATTGGTAGGTTGATCTATCCTGCAAGATATTTTTAATAGGAGGGTTTCAGCTCTAGAATGGGTTGGATCACGGTTCCACTCTTGTTGTCGTCATTGTTATCCAAAACGCTACCACTCAAGACGAGCAATGCTCTCTGTTACTCTCTTAAGAACATACTCAATCAATTAACATTAGTGATTTAGAGTAGGTACCTGAAAACATTTGAAGAATGACGATCATGTTTCCGCTCTCATGAGCGCAATTGACAAATAACGTCAGCGAGAGAACACGCATTATAGAGGCAAGTAATTGTACACTAAGTAACATAGAACGGTGCATTAACTAGACAAGATACAGATAGAAAAACAGAATACAAGCCGGAAGAATGGCATAACATGCAAATAGTTAAATAATAGTAATGCAAAAATTACCCAGCGCTCACCTTTATTTCGCCTCTCCTCCCTTCTTAATTCACTCCCTCACACTGTCGATCCTTTTTATTTATCATGTAACTATTTCACCACCCAAGCTATGTCCCACCTGTCAACAAATTAAATATTTCCCCTTTCCATGTTTGGCTCAGCGTTGTTGATTTTTATGTTCTTATTGTATTTTTGTCCTCTGTCATGTTTATTGTTAAATGTTTCACTGTAAATTGGCGCTACTGCTGCATGTGAACAATGTTTTAAATAAATAAATAAAAATAAAATAGATAAGGGAGTTATTAGACCAGTTGTCCTTATGTAGGTGAAACATGGACAATTGCTTGAAAAGGAGCAATAAGAGCAGAGAAAACTTCAGAGAAAAGTCACACGACGTATTCATGGCCCAGTTGCATAAAAAAGGATGCTTGGAGAGTAAGGTATAACGAGGAGATAAATGGAACCTTTTTACCTGAGGATGCCGTAAGATTCATAAAATCTCAACGAATAAAATTGTTAGGCCACGTGTGAAGAATGGATGAGCAACGGATGCCGAGAGAAATCCTGAAGGCACAGTCTTAGAAAAACAGAAATAGGGGACGACCTAGAAAGTTTTTTAGAAGAATGTGCATGAAAGTGTATGAAGAGATGGCGAAGAACAGGTAATGTTGGAGAAAATTTCTGTTGCAGACCAGATTGCACACCGGACTTAAGCACCAGCCAAGAAGAAGAATAAATAAACACCCACAGATGCAATTAATATGCTCTTTGAAGAAAAATAACTGCTATTCATAATCTTCGGTACAATCTACATCCACATACCAACCTGCGATCCGCCGCTGATACGTAAGGCAGGGGGTGTTGGGACACCAGCCATGTAAGGAGGGTGAATAGTGAAAATGAAAAGGAATGAGGAGATGATAAAAGTGAATTGCATATTAACGGAGTGTATCAGTGTTTCTCGATCTGTTTTTTTTAATCAACGAAGCGGAAAGAAGGAAGTTTTGTCCCAATCAGTTCGGCAGAGTTTTTCCCCTATTTTATCACTTCCATCAGTTCTAGAGATGTAGTGAGGGGTCGAAAAAATCCTTTATGCCGTACTGAAACTCACCTAAAAGGAGTTTTTTAAAGTGATCTAAGCCTAGCGTGTAGCCTCCGAGTCGTTGACGGCTCCAAAACTAGTCCTCCCATCACCTGCGTAACACTTTCTGTTTGAATGCAGCTATTATTTTAACGTGTTTGTTGTATATTTTTCATTTCGTAAATTGATACCCCTAAGGGTTGCATAGACTTGGTTATTATTTGCTAAAAATAAAGTAGCTTTAACTGAGTATATTAAAAAAAACAGTCTCTCTCACAAATTCTCCATCGCGACAAGAGTTTGATTCTGGTGTTATGACGCTGACCTCCAACATCACCTTCGTATCATTATCAATGATATCATTTTTTTATTATTGAAACGTTCTCGTTGCAAATATGTGCTAGAAGGAAACATGTGAGAAGGTGAATATTATTTATGCCTCTTGAAAGGATATTTTCCCACTTTAAGTAACCAAATTGCATCAAATAATTAGGCTTCATGTCCAGTTCTTTCCAAGTAATGAAATAAGGCTGATGGAATATGAAATAAGGGATAAAGTAAATGGTGAACATTGAAAGAAATTCTCTTGATTGAAATTGAAATTATTGAAATACAATATTATCATCAGCGGTGTAAAAATGGAAGAAACTGCTTGTACATTTGGTACATATAGTAAGTCACCGAATTATTGACGCAAAGCATGATTTGCACACAGCAAAATGTGATCAAGCTCCAATAATCGAATACCATATAGATTATTTTAAATATATTCTGCATTATCCCGTGATCACTTAAGCTTAAAACCGATACATCTGATTATAAAACTCAGCAATCAAGTTTTTAGATTTAACAGAGCCGTCTTTTATTTGCATTAATTTACATTATTTAATTCACGTTCATGTTGGTCTGTAATACGCAAATAGTATTTATATCGTTAATTCAATGACGTGGAAGTTAAACATTGGCTTGTATTCATTATATTTGTGTAATTTTTAATTGAATTAATTTATCTTTGTGATTTATGACGTTTTGTATCATAGAAATCGGTTTATAGAACTTGGATGCATCCATCTTGCAAATAGGAATTCAAACGTATATCAGAAGAAAACTCCTATTTGTGACCCGATTAAATTGTGCAGGAGCAATAAATACACGTTGAAAAGTTTTTTTTAATATGTGACTGTGAATAACAAGATTACGACGTTGGTTGCCGGGATAGAACATAAGGATTTGATTGGTAGGTTGAGCTATCCTGCAAAAGATTCGTAATAGGAGGGTTTCAGCTCACCTGTTTTCTTCTTATACGTTTGCTACGCTTCCAGAATAGTCCACTTCTGATTAAAACAAATAACCCTTCCCTCCCAGTGCTCCCAGCCTAAATTCCGTGGAAAATTTCAAAGAAAACAAAGAGACAGGCAGGTTTTACTTTGTGGTACCCTTCTATCGTGAAGACAGAGAAAAAACAAAACTTTAAATCCATATTTAAATAATTATCACACGATCTACGAATATAAATATTTTAATATGGAATCGTTTTCCTGTGCCTTCATTTTAAATAAAACGGCATTTTGAGTTTAAGCATATAAAATTATAAATGTGTTCCATTATCCATAAAATATTGCACACAAATCGCAGATAGGCAGTACAGCAGGCTCTGTGTTTTACTTTACCTATTGAGCTGGGATTCAAATGTTTCGTGCTGAGCTCTACCTACAAGAGTTAGGTGTCAATGGATAATGCTCGGGTTAATTCTTCAAAAAGGCTCTGTAAGGTCTTGATAGTTATTTTGTTGGTTGAAATTTAGTTATGTAAGTTCAATGAATCATTTTTAGATAGAAGAAAGTTAGCTCATTTTTTAAGGACATGAAGTATTACAAAGTGACGCTTGAAAACATCACGACTATTCTGGCTCAAATGTTTGGTGCTTAGCTCTACCCCGGTTGGTGCTTTGGGAAATCGACCTACAGCTGAGGTTATTTGCACCATGGAGCATAATTGGGTGGATTGGTAGAGGAAGGGTTAATTAGGGATTGGAGAAAGGAAGGAGAGAAACCCTGAGTAAGCCTGCTTTTAACTAAAGGAGCCAAGAGGACCAGTTTGACGTCTTATCCGACGGACAGAGAATTGTATTAGAAGTTCCCTCAATAAGACTCACAACTAGGAAGCGGGATTCCATTTAAAAATCTCTGCCATCGCCAGGAACCGTACCCAGGCCCTCGAGATGGAAAGACAGGACTCTAGCTACCGTACCAACTCCATCGTATTATTTCTACCTACAAGGATCGTATTTTTATGCTTAGTGCTTCTCTCTTTTGTTGGCCTAGGTTTCGCGTATGAGTAGTTAACATCGCGTTTTAATGAACTTTGCAACGTCCCTCCGTTAAAGGTTGTTATTACTTTATGCCATTAAATTATAAAAACATTTTCTTCGAATGAGGCCCAGCGTGGTTAGTATTTTCTTCTAAAAGACCTTTCTTATAGAAGAAAATTAGGCATTCGCAAAGACTAGTCACATACAAGGAGAAATCTGCACTGATGGAGCGCTACGAAAGAAGCGAAACGGTTAACGCCCACCATCCTAGTCTTTTGACGGAGGTAGTTTTCTCCTTCAAGGGGTTTCACCGGAAAGCTTAAAGGTCACGGCAGGGCGTGGAAAAAGGTTGCCAATTAGCGAAGACACGGGAGGTGGAGGAATTAAAAGGGCGCCGTTAATGAAAAGTGGCGATACTGGGGACGGAAAGGAAAATGCGAGGAAGAGTTAATCTGCTGCTAAGTTTACCTATGTCAGGAGGGCAACGAGTGAAGATAAATGATGAATCTCAAAGCTAAGTAAGCCATTCGTCCTTTTTTTGTGTCCCTCCTCTATAACGGCGCTTGAATTTTTTTATTCCTTGATCGGTCGGTTATTTAGTAAGTCGACCGACAACTGATGTAATTTGCACAGTGAAGAATATGTGGGTAAGTCAATAAGAGATGGCTTACATAGGGAATGGAGTAAATAGTTTAATGTTGCCTCAAACGATATTACTTTACAGCCATATAACATCCGCAGAATGGATCAAAACGATAAAGTAAGAGTATTTCACAGTTCAAGAAATAGATACGTTTTTACAGTCTCTGCGGTACAAGGAAAATAATTAATATGATGATTGGAATATGTCTCTTGGTGCAGAGGTAGATATTTCAAAAATGTTTGTTTGAGGTATGGAGCCAGCTTGGAACCCATTTAGTACATATATCACATCTGCCATTTTATAATATGGCGATTGAGTAATTAAAGTTAGTGAAAAGGATGCTGTTTTATTATTCTGCGCTCGCATATGCCCAAATTAACCATGTCAATGCATAGTCGTTGCATTCTTCCGTCAGCAATTATTCAAATGCTATGGCATAAGGAGTTTCGGCTAAGAATGTGCGAGTCAAAATAAACACTTAATTCCACCTTTTTGAAGTCATTTTATAAAAATATTGAGCCTCACGATAATGGCAGTCCTTAGCTACTGGGAGTAAATAATAAATTACACACTATGCAGATTTATCAACGGTTATATTTTCAATTGACACTTTTCCGACCAAAACAACCATTTTCAGTGCTATTTCTATCGAACTATCGCATTTTGACTTCAGCTCTTGTAGTTATTTGATAATAACTCAAAAATTGAAAAAAAAAAAAAAAAAAAAAGGATCATCCTGTTATAAGTCTATTAAAGGTGAATGCATTTAGCCGTGTGAGTTTTGCAATGTACATCTACATCTACATACTACCCCGCAAGCCGCCTCAATAGGCGTGTGGCGGGGGGTGTTAGGACACCAGCCGTTTACATATAAAAAGGAAACGCTCTATGAAATTACGCCTTGCATTTATTAAAGTCCCTTATTGTTCGGGGGAAAAACGAATTCCCATACCTATCCGTTCGGCAAAATATCTCTCTTAATTTATCGTTTCTGTCGGACCTGGAAATATAGTGGGGTTCTAATATGATGTTCTCCGTGTCGCTCTGAAAGATATCTATTCTCAATTGCTCAAGTAATCTAAGCCTAGCGCGCAGCCTCCGAGTCTCTAGCGGCTGCCAGCCTAATTCGTTTAACATCTGCGTAACGCTGTCTATACGCCCGCAGCAGTTTTTGACGAATGCGCAGCTTTCCTTTGTATTTTATTATGTTCCCGAATTAAGTCTTTCTGCACCGGATCCCATATGCTTGCTGCATATTCAAGGTGTGGCCGGACGAGTGCGAAATAGCACCTCTCTTTTACTTTTTCATCTGAGAATCTTCCCACAATACGCTTGACGAATCCTAGCTTCTTCAGAGCTCTGCCACAAATATTTCTTATATGTGTTCCCCACGATAGGTTTGAGGTTATCGTAACTCCCAGATACTTAACTTCATCTGTCGCCTTTATCTTAACGCCATCCACAGCATATACACGGGGATAGTTGGACGACCTCCGCAAGAAATGTACCGCCGCACATTTGCTCAGATTAAGCTCGAGTCCCCACTCTTGGCTCCACACATGAACGTTGTTTAAATCCGATGATAGAATTTCAAAGTCAGAGTGATCATTAATTTCGCGATAGATGACAGCGTCGTCAGCAAATAAACGTATTTTACTGCTAATTCGAGAGCATAGATCATTTATGTATATAATGAACAAAAGGGGGCCGATTACGCTTCCTTGTGGGACACCTGATGTCACTTTAACTGCATCAGAGCTAATTCCGTCAAGAACTACTTTTTGCTTACGATCACTCAGAAAGTCGCGTATCCAGTTTACTACTGTTTCGTTTAGGCCGCATGACTGTAATTTGTATAAAAGTTTGTTGTGAGGTACCGTGTCGAAAGCTTTCTTAAAATCTAGGAATAATGCGTCCACTTGTGTTTTCGATTCACCAGATTTGAGAACGTCATGAAGAAAGAGCGCGAGCTGTGTTTCACATGATCTACCTTTCCGAAAGCCGTGCTGACAGCCATGAAGGAAGTTACGACTGTCCAGGAACGTCATGATATTGCTAACGACGATATGTTCGAGTATCTTGCCTATAATAGACGTTAATGAAATTGGTCGATAGTTCCCTGGGTCATGTCTGTTTCCCTTTTTGAATATCGGTGTAACGTTTGCAATTTTCCAGTCTATTGGTATCTTTCCTTCAGACAATGACTTCTTGAATATTATGTCTAAGAACGGTGCGATCTGTGGCGCTAATTCCTTGAGGACACGCGCGGGTATTCCCTCCGGACCCGGAGATTTACTATTTTTGATCGACTGTAGCTGTTTAGTTATCCCATCACATTGAATAGTGATTTCTTTCATCGTTTCCTCAGTGAATGAAATGTCGAAATAACATGGAGTATCGTCTGTAGTGTATACACTTTCGAAGTGGGAATTTAACGTGTTAGCTTTGTCAATATTATCGGTGACAAGTTTACCATCTTTATCAAATAACGAATCTACGGTTGAAGATTTTCCCTGAAGCTCTCTCGCATATGACCAAAAAGATTTCGGATTTTCTTCAAGTAATTCACCAAGTACTTTTTTCTTGAAATTTCGCAATGCAGTACGCATTGATTTCTTGGTTTTTGAGCGTTGTGCAGCGTAACTTTCTTTTGCTTCAAGTTCCTTCGATTTGTCACCGAACGTAATGGACTTTTTGAATAAGTTGTACAGTTTTCTCTGTCTCTTAAGGTCCCTCCTAACATCATTGTTATACCAGCGAGGTTCTTTACTATCACATTTCAATTTTCGCGGAATATATTCGTTGATTCCCTGGCGTAGAATTTCTAAGAAATATTTCCATGATGCATCAGTGCTTTTGTCCTCTGTTTTAGCTACGAAGTCAGTGTACGAATCATTAAGCATCTCGCCAAATATTATGAAGTTGCATTTATCAAATAAATAAATATTGCGTTTCGGTTTTACAGCTGACTCTACTTCAAGTTTTAAGGTTGCAAAAATTACTCTGTGATCACTTATGCCATCAATAATATCGAGTTGTTTTATCAACCTAGGATGGCTTACTGCAAAAAGGTCTAATATTTTATTTCCTCTCGTAGGCTTGTCAACTACTTGGGCGAGTGAGTGCTTAGTAAGTGTGTTGAGTAAGATCTCGCTGATTTCCCTATTCCTTGAATTTGGCTTTACAGTGTACTTGCGTCAATCGCAAAAACCAACACCGATTCTATCATATTAGTATTTATTATTATTTATTTGTCCTCGTATAAGGTCATACACGTAGCGTTATAAATTACAAAAATTTAACTACGATAGACATAGGTTCCCCTTAGGATAACATCCTGTTTGGGGTTAACCGACTCTTCTTAGACTAACAAAATTTCCATCAATGTAAAAAACAACAAAATCAGTCACTGTGCCGCCAATTACAAATCACTTTTTAAAAATTATTATAGGATACAAAAATATAAACAATAAGAAAATTATAATGGAAAAAATACCGCCGGAAAACCTAGCAGAATCTGATTAGAATCACTGCAATTAACAAAGAAATAAAAAATATATACTTGAAGCAGTTGGACTTGCGGGATGTCTTCCGCGTCGCGTCGTCTTACTGACGACTGCCGGTATCAACTGTCACAGCTTCGGGCGAGAGTGAAGTTCACGGAATACAGTACTATGATGTGTAAGACAACGGGAAACCACCACATTTGTCTCCCTATAAGGTGCGGCCTTGCATTCGCCAATAGTGATGGAATTCCTCCCGGTAAAATGTTCCGGTAGTAAAATAGTCACCCAATCGGATCTCCAAGTGAGGACTACTGGGAGGGGAACGTCAGTCGGAATGGGCAAATGCAATGCATCCTGAATGAATGTAAAAGTTTCCATTCCACCTTCTTTTCTCTGAATGAAAAATAATTATGGAATGAAACAACGTTTTCCCCGTGTCCAAACATTTTTTTAACAAAAAGGGATAATTAACAAATTATACCATAAATATAGAATTCAAATTTATTTACTACGGCGGACAATCGTTCCAATGGAAAAATCCTCATCACTACGAACGCCATGCACCCACTTAATTTAAGAATACACCCGCGCCCAGTTGACGGTTATGAGGGACCGGGAGATACCACCGAAAAATCTCCCTCAATGCCAGGATTTGAACCCGCACTTTTTGCGTGGAAAGCCTGTACTCTGGACACTACAGAGACATTAATATTATTTTCTTTTTTTTCATTATAATTATATCATAAGATAGTTATTTTTCTTAGAACTAACTCTGTAGTAGCAACGTATAATGAATATATGTAATCCTTAATGAAGACAGAAATTGCAAATTGCCACTGGTAAAATAGATTTATTGAGTCCTAGGTTTTGATGTACTACATTATCATCAGGTATAGAATTTGGGACAGGTCGGTGGTATATAAACATGTTTACAAAGAGGGTGGGGGGTATTACGGATGGTGAGGGGGGAAAGGGGGAAATGGTTACGTAGATGGAGTATTGATGAGTGTAGAGAGGGGAAGAAAGTGTAAGCTGTCAAAGTTTTCAGGGGGAAGGCTGGGTAACGGGTATTTGGGTACACAACAATATTACAATTTTGGTCTTCATGATGTCAAAGTTCCACCACATCACTCCTGGTACTTGTCTTATTATACGTCACCCTTTTCATTTTACCATGCAAAAATGCAAGCTCCAATATTTTACCAAAAGTATACCAAAGATCATTTAGCAATGTTGCGTTTTCCGGAAAGTCTACTTTGGATCCCGTTTGGCAGCCATGGCTCAAGCGTGGCTTCCGCTTGCAAACTTAAGCGGTGCGGAGAAATTTTCTCGTCATTTTCCTTCTCCCCCATACAAATCCACTCTAAAAATTGTAAGTCTTCGATGGTGCATACTGAGGCAAAGTTTGTCTATCCCTCGTCTACCACGTCATTAGTAAAGTATAGTGAGGGAATCCGATCACGAGCTAAAAATTCCAGCTGACGCCACCACGGTCGATGAGGTTTTGAGAACTTCTCCGCCTCCTGAAGTTGCCCGTAATGTCTAAGTCAGCAATTAGGGATGAAAGTTCAAACTTTCGATAATCGCCTCCACCCTTGCTCCTTCTCTCAAAGAGAGGTAAAATTTAGCCCTAGGTTAACAACCGGTGGAAGAATATTAAGTAAAAAATTGGATCAAATCATAACACTTATTTTTTTCCGTTTCATTATCATCAGTCTGCCGTAAAGACTATTCAAAACCTAGAGTTGAAGGAGGATGCCAATGATCGAATGCTGGATAAAATACGACATGAAGTTTACAGAAGAGTAGAAGAGGAAAGAACCATATGGGATACTATGCAGAGAAGAAGAACCAGATGGATTGGGTACACCCTAAGTCACATTGGGTTTGTGAAGAATTCCATTGAAAGAAATATATGGGGAAAAGTCCCAAAGAGATAGAAATACACAGACCAAACAAAAAGGAAATTACATAAGATGAACTACCGGGCAGTAAGGGAACTAATATTAGATATGGAAGGATGGAGGGTTGCAGTCAACCAATCTTGAACGACCAATGAATCAGCAGTCATCGATCCAAAGTTTGATGTATCTCTACATTTGATTCTCCCATCAGCAAGCCCCTTATTCCTTCATGAATCTTTTTTTTTTAATCCTTCACCAAATCCATTACGTATTCCATCTTTGGGTTCCCTCGGCTCGGATTTTTCCCATTCATTTCTCCATCCATATTGATGGCAGTATGTGGAGCATTCTAAGGTGTATCATCATATGTTATAATTGTTTGTCTAGGGAAGAGATATTGGCAGTGAACAACATTTTTCACCTCCCGACTTTATCATACAGAAATAAAACCTTGGTTAATACGATGAAGCATAAGAGTAGGATAAATGCAGTGGGAATGGGGTATCTGAGAAGTGTTTGTGGAAAAAGTAGGATGGATAAGGTTAGGAATGAGTGGGTCATGAACAGCGATGTGATGTAATGAAGTAAAAGTAATCGAATTAGGTACTTGTAACAATTACATTTTTGGTAATGTTTACTTGTAATCAATACATTTTTCATAAAGTAAATTTTACTTGTAATCAACTTCAACGTACGTTTGGGTAACCGTTAAATTTGAGTAATCCCAAATGAAAATTTGAATACCTCGTACATTGAACGCACCGAGAGGTAGTTTTAACTACAGTTAGCACCCTGAGTTGAGTCTTGGTTCTCTCTTTCACGGAGGGGTGACTCCCCTTCTAGAAGTGGAGTTGCTTCCGTGAAATTTAGAAGGGTCGGACGAAAATGGCAAAATGTAAATGGTACCATGTAGCTAAGAAGCGTGGGTTAAGAAGTTTCTGCGTCTCCGGCTTTTACTAGAATTTTTTCTCATATCATCAGCGGATCTTGTGAGGAGAAGAAGTTTCGCTGGTAATCCGTACGAAGAGAAGAATCTAATCAAGAGAACTATGGAAACCGTTATGGAAGTAAGGCCTTTTCCCTCCCCATACCTGCAGAGTTATTTCAAGTTAGCGAGACATTTTGGGAGAACATAAGTATTTAGGCAACTTGACTACTTGCATTAAAGAATAGTAACAATGTTGGATTGCATGTTAGCACTCACTGTTTGAGGAAATATGAAACGGTTTAATATGTACTTAACTAACTATTATATGAATTTAAAATATCCATACCGAAAGGTATATGTTCAATCTTTTCTGGGCTTATTAATTATTATATTAGATGTAATTAATTCATAAAGTTGAGATCTTGAAGGTAATGCAGTTCCTCATAACGAAAGATTCCTTATGTAAATCATACCATAAATGTTCAACCAAATTGATTGCGAAATAAACAGTATATTTCAATATTTTCAATGACTGATTAATAACTGAAGCTTAATAATTACAAAACTTTTAAGTGCTCTTGTATGGACATTGGAGCATGACTTAATGATTAACCACATGAATAAATATTATATATTCCAATGCAATATTAATAGCAACCATTAATCCGGAGAGTGGTTTACTGCAGCTATCCCCTAGATCTTCATTCTAACTTTTCTCTAAATTCCTCCACTACCTTTTAATTGGATAAAAATCGATTAACGTAGTCCATTCCTGGTTGTCTTTCTCCCATTTTTTTCGTTCAGTAAGTTTTCATCTCTTCTACTTCGTAGTGTTTTATAAATTACTTCTCCCGTGGGACTTATAAACTCTTTGAGTGCCAGCCGAAAATCCATAAAGGCACCTTAAAATTGCCAAGGTATTTTCATGAAAATTACAGACTTTCAATAAAATGTCATTTAAAAGAATAATTTTAATGATTAATTAGTGAAATTTGGACAGTGCAAAGATAACATAGCCCTATGTTACATTGTTGACCTTTTTTTAATTTTTTTAGCGATGGAAACAATATTCAATTGGTGAAACATTATATTTGTTATCGCAAAATTTATTCCCATTAATTAAAAGCAATATTTTAAAATTGTACGAGAACGATTTAATAAGATTTATACATTTTTTAAATAAATAATAAAATTTTTTTTATCAAAGACAAAATTTTTTAACTGCTTTGTCACTATTATTTGTTGAACACAATGATTATCAAAAGAGCAAAATTTATGATTCCTCCAAGATTCAACCCAAAACTTAAAAAAAATGAATATCATAAATCAGACAAATGGTAATCAGACATTGAATACTAACTAGCTCAAATATATAATTAAATGTTCGGAAAGGTTTTTGAAAACATAAACTATTTGTTTAAAAATTATGCAATGTTATAATTTTTATAACAATTACTGAATGTTTAATGAAATAATGATCGCAACTGATTTTTTCACGTGTGTTATGCAAGCGTTTTACATTTACTTAAAAAAATTTAACTATCATCCTAATCAAATTTGAATTTTATCAAAAGAAAAATATAATAAAATCATAAATCCAAATTCTCACGTAGAAATCATGTCAAATTTACAAGTTCAAAGAGAGAAAGAGAAAAACTTCGTCTGCTTATAGCATACACTTTTTTGATTTTACAATCATTCGTTCCACTCAAAAGTAATTTTCAATGTAGTTATAGTTGTAGTACAATGTAGTTCAACAAATTATGCTTGCTAATTCATTTAGATTGCAAGCCATTTTCACATTTTACACTTTAGTGTGATACAGAGTCACACATCTACAAAAACTAATTCCCTAACGATGATGACGCTTATTGAGATAAGTACTGCAATAACCTGCTGTGGGATTTGGTCCCAACTAAAATTTCATCTATGTACAGTTACTGGTGAGGGATGTAGTAATTCCTAAATATTTTATTGGCATGGTCAACAATGGGCTGGAAATTAGTTGATGGGTCACACTACGGGAAACTTTCGAATTATCAACAGGGTGGAAAACATTGAGCAAAATTTGAAATCGGTTACGGGAAAACATGTTTCTGAAGATGGTGTCTCCAAGCATTTACTGTTGGACTACTAACTAGAAATGCAGGGCTTAGTGACTATCCCCTTATTCAAAATTCAAGCAAGAAATTCTTTAATTTCTTGCCACAGTCGCCGGCTTCCAAAGTCATGCTCTTTAATTCGGGGGAGACGGTCTTGTGGGAGTAGAGATACTGCTCTGCATTCCTGTTCATTTCAGTGACCATTTCAGTGTATTCCTCAGGAGAGTATTGGTGAAAGAAAATCAAAAGTATACTATTGGCGCAGAATCATAGAGAGGAGCGGGATTCGAACCTTGAACTTCGGCGTACTGCTGACGCGGTGCGGTCTTCCCCATCGCGGTGTGGTCACTCCAGTCGTCTTCACTCTCGTCGGTTTCCGATGACGGCGTTTTTGGTGGCGAGACGAAAGCTCACCTTTACCAATATTTGTCGATATTTTTCTTTCTTTACCGCACTTCACTTATCAAAGAGAAAAAAAAACTTTCGTCATAAATAAAAAAAAATTCGTTCTTATCACACGCAAATTTCGGTAGGAAATAAGAAACCTAGTTAACATGCGTCTCTTGCACTCTCCTATTGCAACTGCTTTCTACGGTATCCTCCACTATTCCCGTCACCCAAAGAGCTTTCATTGTAATTGTTAACCCAAACACATGACTCAGACCAGATGGTCTTGCTCAGACCAAGAGGCCTGACTAAGACCCTCCGAGTCATAAACAAAGTAGCCGCTGGACTAATCTTTATGGGTCAGGCCCGTGGCAAATTTGTTTACGCCTGCAGTGCCTCTCATTATCAGAATCTTTTGCGCAAAAGATTCAAGGGTGGCACCATCCCAGTCATAAGAAGGCGGGGAATGCACGCTCGAGAAGAAAGCATTCGTCTAAAAAAATACCACGTATCCAGGACTGATTACATATCAATTTTTTCCCAGTTTCCCGTAAAATAATGTTGTGGAGAGAGAGAGTGTTGTGGAGTAAAGAGAAAAAGATATTGGCACGTAATATGCGTGAATTATGAGCATTTTCCCATGAAAACATCCAAAGAAAAACATTAAACAAATAAGAGCGCGATGAAAGTGCCATTTAACTTGAGACCACAGTATTTACGATATATTTAAATCGCCACTTGTGCTTTGAAAGTGAATTTTAGTAGTGTTAGGTTTGTAGCACATTACGAAGCTAAAATATAAAAAAATTTACGGCTGGGAATTGTGTTCACAATGAATAAACAAACTCTAAACTTAGCGTCGCTATAGGCGACGCTGGCACTTTTGGGACAGTTTTAGAGAGTCGCATATAGCGACGCTGGCACTTTTAAGGGTTAATTGAAGATGCGTTCCACCCGATTGGCTTTAGTCCTTCTAAATCACAACATTTACGTTGATTCTTAAATTCCCTAACGTTTATAGCTGCGAAGAAGGAATTATAAATCGATCAGAATAGCGCTTGTTGAGGAGTAGAGCCTACATGGTAAACTAGAAGAACACAAATATGGAGAAAGATAAAAAGGTAACTCTTCTAGCCGATACCCTTTGGAACAAATAATTACACAGGAAATGTTTATTGACAGTTTTTACAGGCTAATTTATAGCATTTATACGGAAAACGTTACATCAGAATACTTAATAATGCTAGTGGTAGCACATATAAACGCGGCAAATATAAGATTGAGGAGGAACAATCATCAAAAATTGTTGAAATGAAAGAAGAAAATATGGTACTGTTTACGTTTACTTGAAATATAAAGATTCACTGAACGCGTTTCAACAATTTACGTTATTTTTAAGTGCTCAAAGTAAAGTTTTAAAAACTTTGACCTGCTATGCCGTTCTCACATTTTGTTCATGATAAACGGTTTCTTTTAGAGGTTTCGTTCAAAAGTTTCAATACTATTGCAATAAAAGAATAAAATTTTGAATTTCCACGGTTTATTTGAAATATAAGCATTAATTAGTTTCAAATATTTACGTCATATTGAATTGCCATTAAAAATACCAATCAATTTATTTGACTAACGCATAGGAATTGGAAATTAAACTCAGATAAGAGACATAAGTATTCTTATACAGTGTGGTAGCTTTCCTTGTATCTAGTAATTCTTATAATTGCCATGCTAACATAAACAAAGACGAATAAAACATAGCTCAAATGTGATGAAATCGCTTTGAATACTTAAAGAATACACTAAACAAACTTGACAATGGCAGAAGAAGTTAATTATGTTAATATTCGTGATAAATTAAAATACTTAAAACTTTTCTACAAAGTTTATTGGTAGACACTTTACACCGATTTATGGTATTGTCACAAAGAACACGCCAGGAGTTATAAAAATAATGGATTCCACCTCACCTTTTGCTAAACAATTACTTGAAAACAATCACACGTGCGATTTTATACCCGAAATATAACACTTTCTTCCCAAAGGCTTGAAAATGGATGCACTTGAACGAATAGAAATTATCAGGCAATCCAATAACATTTGTAATTAATTATGATTTCCGCATCCCTCCCCACTCCATTCCGATAAAATAAATCTTTTCCGCCTCACCAACCCTTGATCGACGAGTCTTTCTCAACCCTGTCCGAATATTCGTATTTTTCCGCTCCTCCCAGCTACAACAACAATTAAAGTATAAAATAAACTTTTGGTACCTGACGATGCCGTAAATCGGTGATACGCGTCTTACAAATAAATAGAAAAGAAATGAGTATTAATTACGCGTCTTTGTAGAAAAGTAATGAGTATTTTTATTAATAATGAATACTAATGCACTAGATATACTGAAAATAATAAACGGAATCACAGAGGAGACTCTGAATGTGGAACATCTTGTAAAAAAAACTGTGCAGTTGTCAAATGCACAGGGACACCTGAATTGAAAGGAAAATGTACGTATTCTAAAAATCAAGCAAAACCTTTTACGCCTAGTTTTATGTCCGTATTCCTTTTTCTGTTCATGAATATCCTGCCGCTTTTCTTAAAATTTTCATTTAATTTGTTTATAATTCCTGTTCGTTTGCTTTGGTTATTGTCCAGTTTTAACTGTCATATATTCCACAAGGAGTTACAATTGTTAAATAAATTTTTATTAACTTCCTTCAAATCATTAAAAAAAAAATTTCGCAGTCGATATTTGAAAAGGACTGTTACTTATTGTGGGATTACCCTCATCTGGATTTTTAAATGTCAACATTTCTTCTCCTTTTCCGGAGACCTCCTCAGGGCTCATGAAATTTGCTTTCACATGCAAGTTTATATTCTAATGTAGGTGAGAGTGGATGCTGTACGTTTTGGATGTTATTTTTCTTCTTGAAAGTATTGGTAGCCACGGTTCACTAATCTTTTGCCCGTTGTCTCCGTTGAAATTATTTTTACGTTAACGTTTGTTATTTAAATGGCAAGGGACAAATTATTAGTGAATTGTAATGTTCTTGCCTTTCCATCTCTTGTCTCTGATCGTCAAGTCACCAGTATTAATCCACAACTCTGGTGCGTTGATAGTGCATACTTGGGCTAGCTGAAAGGTCAAAAGTTCATATGATTGCCTATGGTAACGTCGATAATGGTTGGCTTTGCGGTGGGGAATGAAACTATTTGGCCTCGCGGAGCTCCATTTAATCAAGAATTCGTTTTTTTCAAGAAGATTCTCAGCGTAGTTTAAAGGTTACTTTTTAATGTTTCATCAAATATTACGATATCTTTACAAATTTCGACTTTCCTGGCCATCTGAAGACAAGCGGCACCGAACCTAGGAGCCAAAATGAATGGGACCAAAAAATTAAAATTTCCTTGAAGAATACCTCTTTGAACGAGTGCAAATACTCTTTGGCTGCTTTTTGAAAGAAAGTGCTCTACAAGCAAGAATCTTAGTTCTAGATATTTACATGCATCATGCATGTAAATATCTAGAAGAGTGCCATGGGAATATTAAAAAGTTTCGAGTCATGACGCAGTTCAAGGCAAAGCATATTGTGCTAGCATTGAGTTTAAGTGCCTACATTTTTATGAAATGCATTCATCTGGTGATGTTATGAGCCTTTTAAAGTTCTTATGCAATATTAATGTCGCATATAAAGGCATTTTATAGAGAGAATAATTAAAATAGTTTTTAGTATAAACTAACTAATAGATTAATCCTCAACATTAACAAATAACATGTTCTAATACCATTAAATCATTACAGACAAAATATTACGATTAAGATACTTTGGTGCCAAAATAACGAATACATTTATGCAGTGGATTTAGTTTGTACAAATAAAGGTTACGCAATAACAATAATGGGGTGAGCTCTTGTGGCTTGAAAATCTTACGCAGTATCAAGAAATCATAATTTTATTTTCCAAATCATATGCAATTTTCATAAAATAGGACAAAATTAACCACAAACAGGGTTTTGACGAATGTACTACAGCATCATCAGGTAGGAAAATCACTTCAACACAATTAAATCACAATTAATTTTTTTCTTTTTTGTGGAAAATTGTTCATCTTTTATCCATTTATCACATTTAATTCCACGGAATATCGCCTGAATTTTCTGAATCCCGGAGTCATATTTATTTCTTCACGATTCCAGAGACTCATCATCCGTTTGATGCGGCATTCGGAATGACCAAATTTTTTTATTCCAGATATTTATTTTAAGTAGCTTTTCCATATTCGGTGCAGACGTAGTTCCCTGCCAGCTATATTCAACATCTCGTGCATAAAAGGTTTTATGACCCTTTTGTGATAGGTGACCTTTAAGCTTCGATGGATGATTTATCGGAGTAGACGTTAGCAGAAGCTTATGGATTCCTTTGAAATTGAATCCCTGATTCCATTTAAGGTTTCCTCGTTGATATTTGAAGGCATATCTTATCATCTCTTAGGATGATGGGAGAATTCAATTCAACTGAGACCACAATCACATTTTTAATAAAAGTATCCACCTTCAGATGCTGAAGTGGGGATTTTACAGAGAGAACTATTACATTAAATGGTATTGAGCTATTTTGTCTTCTTTTATTTATTTAATCCATGTCCATATGTGATACCTGATACTTCCTTTATTGCTGGTGCAGTAAAATATAATGTAAGAATGTTTCTTCTTTTTGATTTGCCATAATGGGTCAAATACATCATTATTAACATTTATAATTGAATGGGTCAGTTATTTTGCGATCTAATGGGTCTCTCTCATCTGCATTTTTAAAACATTTTAATTTAAATTAGATAATGTTTTATCGTAATCAAGATGAAAAGGTACTATGATAAAATACGGTCCGTTAACTTGCTCAAAAATAGTTTTTTATTTCTCTACTGTTTGTGGTTATCTATCTTTTTTTTGGTTAATTAACTTGTACAAAACTATAGAAAAAAAAGTTTTTTTCCTTTTAGCCTAAGGTTTTTAGGGTCGCGTATTACTACAGTGGTGGGTAGTGATAAATAATGGTACAGCAAACCTGAAAATAAGCCAGATGGCCGTAAAAGATAAGTTTGAGGCTAAAGAGGCCTGTAGCTTAACTTGTGAGATATGGAGCTTTCTTGAAACAAATAGTTTTATAAAAAGCCCATATCTCATTCAGTTAACTTCTTTAAAACCATATATTCTTGCATATTCTCATGTACCCCACTCATTTCTGAATCCGAAGTGGTTTTCATATATTTTCTTTAGCAATACCTTTTTCCACAGGTAAGCAAGCAATATCTTTTTCCACATCTTGTGATTTTGTACATCTCCGAGCCGTCCAAGAGCAAAAGAATATGATAAAGACAGAACAATGTGCAAAAAACGAGAATAGAGCAGAAAGATGAAGAAACAAGTTAATCGATACATTCTCCCATCATAGCAAAAATTAGAAATAGTAATATATTCAAAAGTTCCAGGCATCACTTTTCACATCACATCACAAAATTTCAGCATGTTTAAAAGAAATTAAAATTTTGTTTTTCCTCGCGATAATTTATTGATCGGCCAAGGTTTTGAGACTAAAGTGTCATTTTACAGAATAAACTGGAAGGAATTTTCAAGAAATTACGAGCTTCTCTGTCGTAAAAATGACGCTATATTGTCGAAAACGCGATCGAGCAATAATTTTTGGGTGTAAATACGAAGTAGGTAATTTTTTTAAAATTTCAAAATAGTGAACTCTAAAAGCTTTTAGAAGTAACGAAAAGTAAAAACATTTTAAAACTTTCAGTGAAACATGGATGAGTATGAGTGGGAAGTATTGATGAGCCATTTCGGAACGATTCGTTCCTTTGGAACTGATGGAACGAGAATGAACGAATCCAGTTGTGGAAATATTCTCGTTCCTAAGGACCGAAAGGAACGATTGGACCGATTCGTTCCAAAGGAACGAATGGACCGAAAGGATTCGAAGAACCTAAAGGATTCGAAATACCGAAAGGAAGCAAATAAAGTGAAGGATTCATAGGAACGAAGAACCAAAATGATTTGAAGGACTTAAAGGAATCAATTTAAGGAAAGGATTCATAGGAACGTAGTTAATCAACTGAATAAGGGAATGCATTATGAACAAAATTGATCAAAGGAAAGAGAGGACTCAATCGACAGGCTAGGTACTTTGAAGATGAAGATGGAATGACTTATGGTAATATGTTATACATAGAACGGCAAAATATTATAAAATAAACGTTGGCTTACAGAATAAATATATCGGTTTGGACTATAAGCTAAAACAATCCATACGCATTGGTCAATAAAGTACCTAGTAAAGAAATGAAACAAAAACCTACCTAAACTGTTATCATAGGTCTGGGATTTCCAGAGAATGATTTCGGTATTTTAGTAAATTTAGTAAAATTTGAAATAAATGCTATTGACATTTTGCTGCCATAAGGATCTATATTAACATTTCCAAAGGTTATACGATCATTTATCTTCTCATCTAGATTGAATGAGTCTTTTGAAACCAAGATAGCAATGCAAACTTGCAGCAACCTTGCTGCAAGTTTGTCACGTCAAGTCTGCAAGCTTGCATCAAGTTTGTCACGACAAGTCTGCAGGATTGATTTACCCTTGTTATAAGCTTACTAGTTACATGGCGTCAAACTTGTGGCGAAATTGTCATGTCAAACTTGTGGCAAACTTTTAATGCCACAATTAAAGCTTACTTGGCACGTCAAACTAGAAGAAAACTTTTCATATCGGCCTTAGGCAAACTTGTCCTATAAAATGTGTCATGTCGGACTTTCAGAAAACTTACACGTCCATTCATAGAAACTGGACATTAGATATTCAACTAGGTGTACCCTCTTGCTACTATGCTGCTGCAAAAAACATGAGCAAACGATGAACTCCATAAAATTGGTAAAGTCCAACTACTATTGTTTTGAGGGGGCAATTATGGAATAATAATATTGAATCAATGGAAGCTGGAAGGAGCTAAATGTAATGTGCAGAGTTTTGTATCAGATTCTAGACAAAACACCATCCTGTACGACGCGTTGATTAAAGGAATTTTTAAGAAAGAGCATAGTGAAATTCCACTCTCATAATTATACTAAGTATTAATCTCAAGTGATTAAATGATGGTAAGGTTTTATTTAAACATGTTTTGCGCAAATTTGTGCACAATTTGCGCACAAAGTACTTTATTTGGTACTTTCATTGTACAGTAGCCTCTTCTCTTTGCTCCCTTTCCAATTTATTTCTTCTTTCATTCCTGGTAAAAGAAAAAAAAATTTAATACACGCAAATAAAACTAATAAGGTTAAAAAAAACGCTTCACCATAGGTAAAATGTGGAGAGTTCAAACTCTGCAGGCTTATTAAATTACTTATATTAGTTCAGTATTCAAAAATAGAATTAATGGGCATAGCTTACCAAATGTAAAGTCTGATGACGTTCAGGGTCACAAAGAAATCCCAGCATGGCAGTCTAAGAAATGCTCTCGCGGGCGATCTTGACCCTTCAAGCGTCAAAAACGTTCTGAGAGCATAATGGCTAGTGTAGCGAGTGAACGGCTGGACAGCCTGGCAGAGCGTCGGTGAGGGCGCGCGGTCCTTACCCTGGATGGGAGGGGGAGTTTTATGACCCCGAGAGGCGACTGTCCTCTCCTCTTATGCTTTGTAAAATATAGAAAATAAACCAGTACCATGTGGGCTCTGAACGCGACAAGTTGTTTTCTCCTTTACCAACCCTTCTCCCGCCAACCGACGCTACATTGGCGCAGTCGGTAGGATCGTTCTTCGATCCGGAAATTTCGCGTGCGGTTCGGCGGCGGCAGCCATGGCGTGTATAGTGATGCCGGAGAAGTTTGGTGGTGCAGGGGACTGGGAAGACTGGGTCTTCCAATTTGAGACGGTAGCGGAGATAAATAAGTGGCCTGAGGAGCAGAAGACGCTCTATCTGAGACTCTGCCTAGTGGGAAACGCTCTCTCTGCGTTTCGCGAGCTTCCAGAGGAAAGCCGGCAGAGTTACGCTAAGGCGCGGGAGGCATTAGGGCGGCGTTTCAACCCAAAGGAAGCGAGTGAAAAGGAAAAGGCGCGATTCATCCAAAGGACGCGCAATCCCGGAGAAGACATCGCCACCTTTGCCACGGACCTCGGGCGCCTCGCTCGGCGTGCATACCCTTCTTGGCCCGAGGATGCGAGAAAGGCCGTTGTGCGCGACCGTTTCTTGGATGGACTTGATGGGAACATCCGAGTGTGGGTGAAACAGGCGAGACCTGCTTGCCTCGAGGACGCTATCGGCGTTGCCACCGAGATGGAGGCTATCCATTTCGCGGAGTCATACACCAGGGGAGTAAATGCACTGGCGCCGGCGACCCTCACCACGGGACCACGAAGGCGTGGAGATGGCGTGGAGAGCCGAGGGTGCGGTCGCGAGGACAAAGTGGAGGCCGCATTAAGACAGAATTCAGAGACAATGAAAGAGGTCTTGGAATTCTTGCGAGGAATCGCTGTATCGGGTGATGACGACCGCAGCCCCGCTCCTGAGTTGCGGCGCTCAACACCCAGGGTGAGGCGTAGAGACCGGCTGCGTTGTTGGATGTGCGGCGAAGAGGGGCACGTGAGAGCCGAATGTACACGCCCTTTCTCCCCGGGAAACGACGAAAGGCCGAGGAGGTGGTAACCTTCTCGGCCGGTGACGGAAAAGGTACCCGAGATGCTGCTTCACTGCTCGAGGGCGTCGGAGGAGGCGCTGCAAAGGAAATTTGGACGATTTTGTCCGATTCAGTGCCCCTGGTGCGAGGATCAGTTTCGGGGATCCCCGCTGAAATGCTCATTGACACGGGAGCGGCGGTGTCCTTGATCTCGGAAGAGATATGGAACCGTACCGACAATTCGGGGAAAATGAAGAAAGACGAGTTGGCACTAGTGACTGCGAATGGGGAGCCATTACGGATTCTCGGGAGGGGAGAAGTGGTACTTCGCATCGGAGGGGAAGAGTTTTCGCATGATGTACTCATCGCCCCTCGTCTACCGAAGGGATGTCTCCTGGGTGCCGATTTCCTGCGAGCACATCAGTGTGACGTGGCTTTTTCCCGGAATTGCGTTCTCATCCGCGGAAAAGCTGTGCCTTTTCTCTCAGGTGAGGAAAAATGCGAGTTGTGTTGCGCCGTGACTTTGAAAGAGAACGTCGTTATTCCTCCTTGCCACGAAGTGTTAGTGGAGTGTTTGATGAGCTCGCATCCGGGGTTCAAGGGAATATTAGGGATAATAGAGCCAAATCCGAAACTTTTAGAACGTTATGGCGTGTTCGGTGCACGAATTTTACATAAAGTGAAGGGTTCCACGGTGCATATGCTCTTCCTGAATCCATCAGCAGAGACAGTGACTCTATATAAAGACACGAAAGTGGGCGGGTTATGGGAGTGTGATGGAGAAAAAGCGGAAGTGAGTAACGAGCCCGTTTTTAGTTTGGAGAACGCGTACCTTCCCCCTGCATCTTCTCTCTTTGATTTAGACTGTGCCGAAATAAGTGAAGGGGAAAAGGAGGAACTTAAAGTAGTGCTGGATGAGTTTTCGGATGTGTGCTCCAGAGGACCCTACGACTTAGGACGTACAAACATCCTGAAACATAAAATAGAGACCAGGGATGTGTCTCCGATTCGACAACGTCCTAGGAGATTACCTATTCACAAACGGGAAGAAGTGCGACGAACCGTAGAGGAGATGATGAGGGACGATATAATCGAGGAATCGTCATCTCCTTGGAGTTCACCGATCGTCCTTGTGAAGAAGAAAGACGGATCGACGCGATTTTGTATTGATTATAGGCGTCTTAATATCGTGACGCGTAAAGACGCTTATCCAATTCCCCGCATGGACGACATTCTCGATTCGCTATCTGGCGCCACAGCTTTCTCCACAATAGATATGGCGTCAGGATACTGGCAGTGCGAGGTCGCGGAAAGCGATCGGGAAAAGACAGCCTTTACCACCGGTGACGGTCTCTACCAATTTAAAGTGCTGCCTTTCGGATTGTGCAACGGACCCAGTACTTTCCAAAGACTAATGGACCTAGTGCTTGCGGGTGCCCAGTGGAAGTCCTGTTTGGTGTACTTGGATGACGTAATTATTTTCGGAAGGGATTTTAGAGAGCACATAGGAAGGCTAACAGACGTGTTGGTACGTCTGAGGAAGGCGGGACTTAAAGTTAAGCCTGAGAAGTGCCAAATAATGAAACCCACGGTGAAATTTTTAGGCCATGTAGTGTCCAAGAATGGTGTCACGACGGACCCTGGAAAAATTGCCGCGATAACACAATGGCGGTCCCCAGCATCTCTTGAGGAGCTTAGGGCGTTTCTTGGAACGGTGTCATATTATAGGCGGTTCATAAGAAATTTTTCTCAGTTAGCCTGCCCCCTTCATAAGTTGACCGAGAAGCATACTCTATTTAAATGGAGTACGGAATGCGAAGACGCCTTCCAGACGCTAAAACGGAAGTTAACGTGTGCGCCGATTTTGGCCTTCCCGCGGATGGACTCCGAATTTACGCTCGACTGTGACGCTAGCGGAATGGGTATCGGGGCCGTGCTTAGCCAGAGGCAGGAAGACGAGGAAAGGGTGGTGGCCTATTACAGCAGGACGCTCTCACGCGCCGAAAAACAATATTGCGTGACACGGCGTGAACTTTTGGCGGTAGTCAATTCTACACGCCACTTTCGACAATATTTGTTGGGAAAACGTTTTGTGGTGCGTACCGACCATAATTCCTTACAGTGGTTGAGATCCTTTCGTGAGCCGGAAGGACAAGTTGCTCGCTGGCTCGAGCAATTGTCGGAGTACGACTTTTTGGTGGTGCATCGGCCGGGAATCAAGCACGGGAATGCCGACGGTTTATCCCGGTCTGTGTGTAAACAATGTGCCTGGGGGGAGGGGGAACCGATTTCGGCGGAAATCGACGCCGTCCTAGGGGCTCCCAGTGAAAGCGTAAGGGAAAGGCAGAGGAAGGACCCCGTGCTGAGAAGGGTAGTAGATGCACTTGAGGCCGGAATTCGGCCACCCGAAGGGGAGAGAAGGGGTGACTGCTTGGGGGCGAAGGCTTTGTGGGCACAATGGGACAGATTGGTGTGTAGGGATGGGGTTCTCTTTCGAAGGTGGGAGGGAGAAGGGAACGACGCCGACCGCCTACAGTTAATTGTGCCGGCTGAGGCAAAAGAAGAAATTCTTCTGTCTTTACACGATTCACCCGTCGGAGGCCATTTAGGGTATGAGAAGACTCTGAGCAAAGTGAGAGAGCGGTACTATTGGCCCGGATACACCAAGGACGTGGAAGTGTGGTGCCGCACGTGTGAAGGTTGTTCACGTCGGAAATCCCCGCCCCATCCGCCAAGAGCTCCATTGGATCATTGCCCGACCGGAGGACCGATGGAAAGAATTTCCATCGACATATTGGGCCCTCTCCCTCAGACCAAGACAAACAATAAATATATATTGGTGGTCGCCGATGAGTTCACCAAGTGGACCGAGGCGTATGCCATGTGTAACCAAGAGGCGGAAACAGTGGCGCATCAAGTGAAGGGCTTCGTGTGTAGGTGGGGAGCGCCTCGGGAAATCCACACGGACCAAGGCCGCCAATTTGAATCCCGCCTCTTCCAGGAGATGTGCAAATTGATGGGGGTGGTAAAAACAAGGACATCACCCTACCACCCCCAGTCCGATGGCCAGGTCGAGCGGTTTAATAGAACTCTATTAGCAATGTTGAGCCAATGGACGGAAAATGAAGACGAATGGGATGAACATTTGGATTCTGTCATGCTGGCCTATCGTTCGGCCAAACACAGCAGTACAGGATTCACACCCTATTTCCTCATGTTTGGGAGGGAAGTGCGCCTCCCGATTGAGTTGGAGTGGGGGGTCCCTGATGTGCAGATAGGGGTAGGGCAGCGAAGAGAAGGCGACTACGTGAGACGCTTAAGAGAGAGTCTCGAGAAGGCTCATGATCTCACTCGGCAGAGGCTGGGGTCGGCTCACCTCCGACAGAAAGAGCAGTATGATCGCCGGTGTCCTGGCACCCCCTTTGAGGAAGGGGAGAGAGTGTGGCTCCACGTACCCGCCACAAAAAGGGGCAAATGTAGGAAGCTTCATCGCCCCTGGGTTGGCCCCTTCGAAATCATAAAGAGACTGTCCGACGTCACGTACAGGGTGAGAAACAAAGACAATCCTCGACGTCGCCTTGTCGTACATTTTAACCGCCTTAAGAAGTGGGAGGCGAGACCGGGAGACAGCGAGGACAAGGAAGATCAGACCAAGGGAGGGGACAGTGGAACAATGGCGGGGCCGGGAGAAACCCAAGTACAAGAGGAAAAACCAGCAAACGCTATTGAGAGTGGTTGGAGAATAATCTCCATTCCTCCGCCGCTGGAGTCCCAAACGCCGGCGGCGGACGGCCAGAATTGCAGAAGAGAGGGCACTTGGGATCTGACCACGGCGCGGTATCCCAAAAGGATTACCAGGGAACCAGATAGACTCCAAGTCGGGCTCTAAAGGGTGGGGAAGAACCCAGGGGTCTCTTTTTCTTGCTTTCTCTTCTTTTATTTCAGAAGTTTGAAAAGGAGGACCAAGGCACAGCAGATACCAACTGAGCCGGTGCATCCTTGATCGCGGGGGCGCGATGCTTCCAAAGGGGGAGGCAGTGTAGCGAGTGAACGGCTGGACAGCCTGGCAGAGCGTCGGTGAGGGCGCGCGGTCCTTACCCTGGATGGGAGGGGGAGTTTTATGACCCCGAGAGGCGACTGTCCTCTCCTCTTATGCTTTGTAAAATATAGAAAATAAACCAGTACCATGTGGGCTCTGAACGCGACAAGTTGTTTTCTCCTTTACCAACCCTTCTCCCGCCAACCGACGCTACAGCTAGCACTCTCTTTCAAACCTGGCTCCTCCGTCCTTCGAAGCTAGCGTACCTCTCGCATAGTTCTCAACATCTGGAAACCTTCTGAGCCCTTCCTCCCCCCTTAAAAGTGGACTGAAGTGACCCGAAACTCTGCTTGCCTCTGGTGGCTGCGTGTGCCCTAAGGGCCGTGGGCACTGCCGGAGGGAGGAAGTGCATTCCTCTAACATCGAAAATGCAGGTGGTCAAGGGACGGGAAGGGACGGGAAGGTGAGGTATCTGGTAAAAGAACCTTAGCCCTTCGTTAAGGGAAGTTAGAAGAAGACGAGAGGGAGAAGCTGACAAAAACCACAAGGACCAAAACTTTTTATGTGAATCATCGTCGCTGGCAACATATGTAATCGAGTGAATTTCATCGGATACCTCACTTTCATGCCGAGTTACAATTGGCGTTATAATTAAAGATAATTAACAATGGTATATTCAAAGTTTCTTCGCCGATATATTTTGATTCAAGATGTATGCTCGCAACTTTTGATGCATGATAGTTACACCAATGAGTTTCTGGTCGAAGTGCGTGACGATAAACGCATACGAAAGAGTTAATTTATGTATTTCACCCACAAAAACAAGCAAACACAATTTTCAACATTAAATTTTAATACATGTTTACATCATTTCCATCAACTATATGATCTCCATAAAAAAATACTATCGAGAGGGCATGGCGGTCAGTCAGGCAACAACTATAAACATGCACCTCACAAGCATGAACTACACTACAGACATGCTGTCAATGGAGAGGGACCGTTAATGTATATTGCAACCACGCAAATGGACAGAGACTCAAGAGTCATGCCGAAAACATCCACGGCGTGCTGTTAGTACTAGGTAGCAGATACGGATACAAGTATTAGGGATTTCTACTACTACTAAGAGCTACACTACAAACCTAGTTCAAAGTCTCATTGGCAGCTGTTATGATCCCTTATCGCTCGCGGGAAAAATGATATTTTTTTAATCTGCCCGTTCTGCAGTCTAGTTCCCTAAATTTATTCTCATTATCTGATCTAATGTAGTATGTGGGATTTCGTAAAATATTATAAACGTCGTCAGAGAATAAATCTGTTTGGAAGTTACATAATAGAGTGAGTCTAAATTTTAATCGACGGTCTGAAAGCGTTTCCCATCCCAGTTGCTGCATACAGTTGACATACATTCTGCCACTTGAAGACAGGGGTAGCAGTACTCGGACGAATAGGAAGATTATCCTTCCATCATTATGCAGCACTTATCACTATTATTCATTAATTCCTTTATGTATTAACTTACACTGTAGTATTAAATTGAATTGGATTACAAATCTTTTATAGTACTTCCAATGCTTAAGTACACATGGTGCTGTTCCTCTTTGAACTATGTCACAAATGGAGAGAATAGGGATAAAATTATCATTTTTCTCCTGCAGCTCAGAACTTTCTCTATCGACTTGAGAGAAAGATAGATGATGTAGGAGAAAAAATGCAAGTTTAAGGCAAAGATGAAGCATATAAGAAAATTTAGTAAAATTATTAACTACTACATTTTTTAAGTCGTCTAATGATGAAAACTTACACCCAATATTTTCAGCTAAAGTAATGTCACAAACCAAATGAAAACATCTGCACAAATTCCAATGATTTTCTTATGAGAGTAAAGGTTATCAATAGGGGAGTAAAAACGACCCGTAAATCGTTTTTTGAAGTTCTGACAATTTTTAAGGAAGCATTAAGTTACCAACTGCATTTTTGCATAATGTCTAAGCCCTGGGTAACATGAAAGTTATTTAAATTTTAATAAAAAAATCAAAGCAAACCAGCAATCAAATACCCTGCTTTATATATAAAAAGGGAAATTAAGGTAGGTTATAAATAGCCTAAGAATAACCGTATTGAAACACAGAAATGGCAATTTCTGTGTTTCATTGCCATGCCATTTCTGTGCTTCACTATGCTGAAACTTCACCATACCACGCCTGATACTTCTCTTTATGTCTGAGAATAACCGATTTAACCGACACTTATAATTTTCTATTTTTAAATTTGAACTTAAATTCTGCAAACAAAACAATAGCGAATCGAGTACAGTAATTCCGTACTTTAGTCCCAACATTCAGGATGGTTACATTTTATTTCCAAACAAATAACGCTGCACGAGAAGTTTACGCTGAGTTTCTCAGAGGAACTGACTTCAAATTTGCCAATAGTTCCAGAAAATGTAATTTATCAGCGTAATCCGAACTTATGTGCAAGTTTTGTCGGCGCGACGAACGACCAAAGTTTTTCGAGAAATTTGATAAGGGGCGATCCATTGGATGCGAAAGGAAAGCGATAAAAGCTTTAAATGCCCACGCGAGGAAAAAACGGCTGCAGCTTTTCCCGGCGAATGAAATTCAAAACATTCCCTTCCTGCCTTCGATCCAAAAACAATTGATTTATCCCTGCTACGGCTGGCGTAACTATTCTATCATATAATTCCAGCGTTGAGCGTGTATGAGCCTTGGCTTCTCATAACGTTTGCGTTGCTTTGTTAAGTAGTTTTCTACCAAAGAAAGTTTCATGCTAAAGATAGGTAATTTAAGAATCATTTAGCCTCATTATTTGTTATCCTTCTATTCAGGTTTTTTTTGTTCTGCGAGTAATAATTTAATATTTGAAACAGTTTTGCCGTGCTATGCTGCCGGCTTTGTTGGTCTTTTATAAAACGATGTACTTTGTTCTTAAAAGCCCGACGAAGCTGGCAGCATAGCACGGCGAAACTGTTGCAAAATATTAAATAGTTACTCGCAGAACCAAAAGCCTGAAGAGCAAGATGTACAATGAGCCACGAAAATCTACAAAAAAAGCTTGTTATTCGTTGTAGTAATTTATTTAAATATAAACTTAGCTTTTAGCTATAAGATACGCCCATTCATGAGATTCCTCGTTAAAAACAAGCTAAATTAATCACTGATGACACTTCCTCCGTCAGTGATTCTCTTTCGGAAATTACCACTTTTGTTTACATAAATAAACTCGCATAGACGAGATTTATTTGAATAATAAAGATGCCTTTTATGCACACGTAGTATTGGTAGCCTTATTTTGTTCTGGATTCACATGCCTGGTGATTGTATAGGAGACAAATTAACTCGCCGGCGCGACAGCGCGTCTATTGCATACATACTCGAAGAATCCCAGCCTTGTAGCATGATTTCCCAAATTCGTTATGCTTTTGCTATGCTATTGGTACATCATCAGCAGTCATCAACCCAGAGATAGATTTGCTGCAGCTCGCCACTCCAATCTGCTATCAGCTAACTGCTTCATTTCTACGTAATTCTTAACCTTGACGTTCTTCACATTTACCTGTTGTAGTCCATTCCTGGTTTTCCTCTGCAAATCTTCACACTCACTTCTCCTTCTATTATTTTTTCAATTGGGTATTGTGTTTCAAAATGTGTCCAATAAGTTTTTTTCTCCTTCTTCTCAGAGTTTTCATCATATTTCTTTTCTTTCCAACTCTTCTTAGGACTTCGTTGGTGATTTTCTCCGTCTTCATAATTTTCCAATAACACTACATCGCCATTTCCTCCAATATCACTTTCTCGGAAGCTGTAATTTTCCAGGACTTACTGCTATATTAGAGCATGCTCCAAACATATGTCACCAGCAGTCACCAGGCTCCTTTTCTGGTAGAATCGTTTTTTGCATAGGCAAGTCCGCTCACGTCTTTCTTTCTTCTCCCATCACCGGTGATTCTACATCCCAGATAGCAAAAGCCATCCCCTGTTGCATAGTTTTGTTTCCCAAGTTTAACGGTGATTCTGACTTCTTGATTTCTTCCACAAATCATAATCTTTGTTTTATTAAAATTAATCTTCGTCTTATTCCTCAATAGTTTTGTCCATAGAGTTCCTGAATTTTTCTCAAATCTGTAATCTTCCTTCAATATAAATATTGAAAATCATGGGAGTCAATACACATCCCTGTCGTACTCCTTTCCTCACTTCCTTTTCCTCCTCATTACCGATACATTTTATCGCGGCCATTTGTTCTTCATATTGCCTGCATATTATCCTTCTATCAGTAATTGACACTCCTATGCTTTTCAGTGTTGTAAGGATTCTATTCCAATCCAAATTATCAAATACTTTCTCTAGATCGATAATCCAAATATACGGTAGCTTTTCATTCTGTATACTCTTCTCTATGATATGTCTAAGGGCTAAAATAGCTTTTCTTGTCCTCCAACTATTTTAGAAACCGATCAGGTGCTCATTCAGGAACTATTGCATTCTCTGTTCCATCCTCCTGTACATGATTCTGGTAAACATTTTCGAAGCATGAGCAGTAAGGCTAATTGCCCAACAGCCCTCGCATCTCTTGGCTCTTTTCTTTTTGAAGCCCATTGGCATTTGCCCGGTTGAATAGATGCCACAAATTAATCTGTAAATTTTATTCAGGGTCCTAACTCCTGCACACTTAAAGAACTGCAAAGGAATTACATCAATTCCTGGCGTCTTTCTACACTGCAACATCAAATTCTGATCTTAATATGGAGTATCCTTTTCCATCTTCATCCAAAATGTCTCCATTCTCTAGTATCCTGTTATATAGTGCTTCTTAACTGTAAAGTTTTTCAAGGAGGCATTTAATATTAATTCCTTAGAACTAGGAGAGCGTGTCCTTTGAAATTAAACAGGAAGAAGAACAAATTAAAAACTGTTTTGTAGGAATTGAAGAATCTCCATTATGCGATGTACGAAAAGCATTTTTGTAAATGCAGATAACGTTTTTTTTTGGAATAAATGAAAAAGGATCTTCTGCTCTTTTATCTCTGCCTTGTGACAAATACTTCACTCACCCATTATTTACCTGATTCTGATCCTAATTCGATGTATTTGCCTATTACGCCTATGTTGGATAGGACACTACACCGTCATCTATTCCGCCGAACCAGGGTTTGAAAATTTTATGGTTAGCAACATTGAGCAGTTACAAACCTTTTACTGGATATATGAATTATTTAATAATTTTTGAAAGATATAAATTATGATTATCAAGAAAATGGTTGCGTTCACCTTTTTATTTTTCAATATTAATATTCGTCTTACAAATTAATCATCAATATTTAGTCACCTTCTGCTAATATAAAAATGGAATTATATTTAACTATTCCCTAAATGTATTTGTGTAATTAGGAACAACTTTCGTGAAGAACTACATATTTTCAAGTAAGGAAGTAATTTAAAACTCGTCAAAATCTCACGTGTCAAGTAATGTGTCAAGTAATTTAAGATAATGTTTATTTGTTGTTTCAGTAATCTTTTACTTGTATTCATTTTAATTGTAAAGCCTCTGAGTTTACACCATAGTTATGCTTTCATGTTGGGTGAACAATAAAAACGATAAATAAATATAATTAAAAGTAAAGAAAACTTTGTAATTCCACATAAATATTTAATGTGCCAGCCTGTAACCAGATGATGATGTGCCACGTCGAAACCTAGGTGGCACATTAAATATTTATGTGGAATTACAAAGTTTTCTTTACTTTTCATTATGTTAAGTCGATTCCATGAAGTCACGCCCGAGAAAACGATAAATAAATAAATTATTTTTTCAAGGAGAATCAAACAATACCTTCGACCGGGTATGGCAGGTAAAATAATAGTTACTTTACATTCCCCCACCTCATTCAGCAAATGCCTTCAGTCACCAAAATCTTGGCTCTTGACAAGCTCTGGACCAACCCGTCTCAATGCAACGAAAGTTTTCCCTCTTTCGTCCCTCCCCTGGAGGCCCGCCAAACTCAATTTCAGCCCAGTTTCACGACTTCTCCCGAAGATTTCTACCATCCCCCCACACCTCTCTCCCAACCAACCCACCCATCTGCCCTCTCGACAACCGAGTTCCTAACCGAGAATTGAAGGGCCTAATTAAAAACAGTTTCCATGGCCCCAAGCCCAAATGGCAGGAGTGGTAGTTATTTTCGATCGTTTTGCGAAATTAATAACCAAAGCAGGTTTAAAAGTTTGTCTCCCTCCGAGACGCTCGTGAATAAGGCATCAAGAAAAAGAGACAAGAGGGTGGATGTTTGGTGGAGACGGGGATTTAAGTTTTGAAGTAATGCGGTTTCCTTACACTCTGCATTCTTGATGCGACCTTCTTCAATCATCCCCCGTAGTCTCTATCACTTTCGTAAATATTTTATGGCGCTTAATCTGACTTTTCCTTAATATTATATTTCTTTCTCCCCGGACTAACTAGAATATGAGTTATTTGATTGGTTGGCATATTTTCCTTATTTAACTATCTCCTTCATCTCACGGCACTCACGCACTTCCGTATTCAAGAATGAGTTTCAGAGTATAGTTATGGCTTATAAATGAGTTTTAGGGCGTATTTATATTCACCATAAGTCGTTTAACCGGCCCCATTAATATTATGTAATTGAGAATTCATGGCGAGTTTACTTTAGGTATCCATTTGATGTATAGGGTGAAAAAATAAATTGTAAAAATGAAAATGTCAGGAATTTGAGTGAAACTCATCCAAAATTTCATTTCTTGGGTTTTCTTAAAAGCTTTTTATTAATGTGGATATACATTTACCACTTCGATTAACTCTAATTTCATTTGGTCGATTTAATCGTAATTGCGTTACCTGAACAGTGGTTTAACTGCAGTTCAGAGCCACGCGGAGCGGTCTAGCCAGTTGCTGCTCATACTTTAGAGAAAAAGATTATGCACATCAAACCTATTTAGTTACAATTCTAAAATTACATTTAATAAAATATTAATCTACCACTTAATGAAAATACAAATTTATAAAATAAACTTATAATCACTCCATAACTCTGTGGCTAGCAGCAGTATTTTGTGAAACAAATTACATCAGTACATATTTTGTTCCATTGGATTATGGACCATGGGCAACATTTTTCAATGACAGTCATGCAAGGTTTTTAATTGCTAACTCTTACTATATAGTTAATAATTTTACACTTGTAAGACTTGGTGTTTTCCTGGCGCACGATGTGAATGAATTCTTCAAGGGATTCCCACCAGGTGAGATGTTCAGCCAGAGCCGCCGTTTCAATGGCTAACTCTGCCATCGTCCTCAGGACGTTGAGTCACGCAACGCCCTGAGGATGATGGCAGAGTTAGCCATCGAAACGTCGGCTCTGGCTGAACAACTCACCTGGTGGGAATCCCGTGAAGAATTCATTCACAATTTTACACTTTATATAATTATAAAAGCGTTTTAAAATATTTTAATGCCGAAATTTCCACCCCGAAAAATTGCCGCCTGGGGCGACCACTTATGCCCACCACTAGCTACGACAATGTATCCAAGCTAGGAATGAAGGTGTCTGCTTAGGCCTGTTAGTCCTTTAAAGACAAAAAATACCACCTTCGTACGTGATCCAAATATTCTCTCCCATTTTGACGCAAACCTACACTGTCCCCTGGTATTCATCCTTTGAGACCTTATGCCACTTTTAAACGTTACGCACAGCTTAAAACCATTTCATTTATTATTAATTCACTGAATTGACACACTTTTTCCTTCCATAAATGCTCATAACTATAAATATTAATATCGTTAAATTGATGTAGCCATTTTGTAATTTCCTTGAAAAATAGACGATTATAATTTAATCAATTATATCTAATTGCACAAAAAAGGTATATGAGGTTTTAAAGTAATCACAAAATATGGATTTTAGAGTGCGGAAAGACAGTGTGTATGATTGAGGTATGTATATGGCATTGTCTCTACTTTCTACCACTAATTCCAAAAAACTGGAAGATTAACTTCGAGGGAAGGAAGAAGAAAATGAGGAAGTACATTGAATAAGATGTGCTTTTTATTGCTTTTCTGTTCTATTTTGTTTTTAAGTATTCTTTTTCTATTAGACCACAATTCCGGCCAAAAATACCCAACGTCGACGGAAGGGAAGTGTGGTTTTTAAAATTACTTGCTTGAACTCAAGCACTTCAAGTATTCTCATGTTTTATACGAACATACTCTTTGTAGGCTTCATTTCCTTTATTAAATAACTTGCTTTCCCGATGTGGTATGTGGGTAGCGGTGAAAATAATACTGCGGAGATTTAGCAGGATTTGAAAAAGACGCATAGCAGATGCCACTTTGATATGATTACACGTTTTCTTTGACTTATTTAAGGAACCTAAGGAGGTGATCTATGAATCAAAGCACCAGAAAAAAATTCACCAGTTACAATCATGGAAAGCACGTATACCTGCGCTTTTTGCTGATGAATACATACAAATAATAGAAGCTTAACGCGTAGATTTGTAAACAAACTTTTTATGATTATTTACTCCACCCGATGGACCGTCTTCGCATGTACATCTTCCTACTATCGTAAGTATCGTATTTCGTCAAATGTACCTAATTGCGATAATTTGACAATAATGCGAAACATCCGTTGAACATTATTGCTTTTTCGAGAAAGATATGCTTTTTTCCCGTATTTTAAACATCGTTTTTGAAATTTTGAGCCAATTAAGAGGTAGTTTTTATAGCTACAATTCCTATTATCTATTCTCGCTCACAAGTGAGTGTAATTTTACATCTGATTCGCTCACAAAAATATTGAGAAAGTAGCACTATTGTTCATGTTACTGCGTAGAGGGCACTTTTATCTTCAACTATTTATTACGGATATAAAAAAATGAAGAGACTTTTAATCAAACTCTTTTGAAACCTTACCCGTGCTTAATCCTGGGTCTCCAGTGATTGGTACTTCTTGCGGACTATTTCTGGGCTCCGATGCTAAAAACGTCGTCCTTTATTCGCGCCGTTTTTCCCCGCTTTACTTCCTCCTTCTACTGCTCCACTTTTACTAGACCAAGCCCTTGAGCACGGCACTGAGATCTTGCGTCGGAGAAAGGCGACAATCTCAGCTCGGTTTCATGAGAGACCCTTAAACCATTGCGTCTGCCTTCAACGTTCCCAATAACTCTCTTAGGCTGAGCCCACACAACGAAAATCTTTTTCTCATCCCAGGAACGTAAGGATATTACGGCATCATATGTTATATATCCAGGCAATAAGGTCACCCAGGATGAAGACTCCTTAAAACCTTTTAGGGTGCGTACTTACATCTCATTTATCATGTGAATCGATTACCTCCGGGCGAGAATTATTTTCCGATATTTCCGCCATTTACACACCACATTTGAATCCGTAATATCAATTAACAATGATTTAGTCAAGTGAAGGAAATAAAATATTAAGGTGCGATAATAAATAGATATGGTTTAGCAGAGAGATGTTATTCATAGGATCCAAGAAGGTAAAAAAAACAATCGGCTGCTTGCATTCCTTATATGGTGGGATGAAAATATATTCACGAAAAATAAGAAAAATAAGAATAAAGAACTTCAAATGCTAGTGGAATCCGTCCTGTGTTATGAGTTATGACTGCAAAACGTTAGTGATTAACAAAGGCCTAGATAGAAGGTTTGAGTGCCGTTTAAATGGATTGCCTAAGAAGAAGTGCAAGGGCATCTCGCATACAAATAATCGAATACAACTTACCTCAATCGTATTGGAACAACCGATACTGGTGATGGACAGAATAGAAAAGAGAAAGAGTTTGGTCATTTGTTAAGAATGCAAGAAAATCGATGTTCCTAACAAGTATTTCAGTGAACTCCATCTGAAAAAAACAAACATGACCGACCTGGATGGTCATAAACGGAAGTTTTAAGGAAAGATGTGGAAAACAGAGGGCTAGAGGAAGAAACAGCCCAGAATGTAGAGGCTTTGAGACGGAAATTGAATGGACAGCATCCTGCTGTATATTGATCTGCTACATAAGTGCACTATGGCACATAGAGACTATGTACTCTCAAATACATTCTTAGAGACACCACATTCGTTTTGATTTAAATCATATAATGGCAGAAAATTCTGAAGTTAATGAAAAAAACTCCATTTTGGTACATTATTTTACTCCATTATATAGCTTTATACTCCCTGCCCTCTTTGCCTTTTCTGCCCACACGTCAAAACCGAATATATTGTAGTCAACCGTGGTATACACTTTCAACTGAAACAATGGCCTTTGTCGATTTAAATTGACCGATAATTTGGAGATATGTGGAAATACGTGGCGTGCCCAAAATACCGCACCTTGAGCTAATAATGTGAAAACATACATAAATATGGACTCGAAAAAAGGCAGAGACTTGATGCAGCACGTTATTTGGTAAGAATCTCACGCAGTATTTTTCTAGTTGGAATTTAAAGATAGAAGAGATGATAAAAATAAGAGATAATGGGATTAGAAAGATTGCCGGTGTGGAGAGGGAAGAGCCAAAAAGGGGATGGGTATTTATAAATGTATATGAAGGGGAATTGATATAATAGAAATGGAATCCTTATAAATATGATGTAGTTCAGGATTGTGTGGGAATGCAAGTGCATGGAGAAAAAATCAGAATGCTGCGCTTTGTGGATGACATTGCAATCCTCGAAGGAAAGGAGGAGTAGCTGACGAGAATGATGAACTGTATTTACGAAACTATGTAAAAATACAACGTGAAGAGTTATTAAATTCGCGGATTCAGGCGATGGTATGTGTAATTTTTCCATGGTAAATAACTTGGATATGTGCATTAAAGTGTATCCGTTTGTGGAATATTGCACATATCCAAGTTATTTATCTAAAGATTAATGTTTAGAAAACTAGTATTATGCAATGTAGCAGAAATCCAGATGACAGAATCTCCGTCAAAATTAGACAACAAAAACTTGAATGTGTGGAAGAATTTTTCTATCTGGGAAGCAGGATTACCAGCGATATAAGAAGCAAGAAAGACCTTGAGGGAAGATTTACCCAAGCAAATAAGAAATTTTACCAGTCTACTAACAGTTAGTAACACAAACCTGAATATGGCTCATTCTTTTGTTTCATAATGGCCGAAGCAAAGAAGGAATTGTACCAGAAAAGGAGTGTGCTAACAGTTAGTAACACAAGCCTGAAAGTAAGGTTGTACTTTACTAAAACATATATTTGGAGCATGGGCAGTAAAGCCTGGAAAATAACAGAAAAAGAGCAAAATAGGTTGGATACAACTGAGAAGTGTTGTTTCCAAAGAAAGATGAAGATGAAATGGATAGAGAGAACCACCAACGAAAAACTCCTACCAAGAGTTGTAGAGAAAGGAATCTTAATGAAAACTCTGAGAAGAAGTAGAGACAAACTTATTGGAGACATTTTTTGACACAATACTCGATTGAAAACAATAATAGAAGGAGAAATGAATGGGGAACAACACTGAGGAAGAACAAGAATGGAATACATCAGGCAAATCATACAAAGGACGTCGGAGTAAAGAATAATGTAGGAATGCAGTGGTTAGGGGATGGAAGAGTGTATCGGGAGCTGTAGGAAACCAATCTTCAGATTGATGACTGTTGATGATGTGGGCATTAGGTATTTGCAAGTGAAACTAACCGTTTGAAAATTTTGTTCGTATCCTAGGAAGTCTATTCAAATTGTGCCTTCACCGATATAATAGAAATAACAGTCAGTAAAATACTAGGAGTACATGTAGGGCTCGGTGGGCATTTTAAAGTGAGTCAAGTCCATGAAAGTGAGTTTTGAGGAAAAAGTGTTTAAATTTCCGCAAATATCTCCCTTAAATCAGTTGAATTCAGTGATGATGATACTTTCTGAAACGTAGGAGCAAATTTTCGAACTTTGGACTTGGATCCCTATTGCGCTACAAATAAAACGACTCAAGTCATTCTTCCAAGTCAATGTTTTTCCAGAAATGAAAAAAATGGACTGGTCCACATTAACGGCATTATAATTTTTAAAGTATATTATTATTTTCTGTTACTAGCGATATCAACATGCTTTAGAAAGTTATCAGTTACGCTATCAGCAATATGGAAGAGAATATTAAAAGCAATCATTTCATTATGCATGATACGATCCTGTTATAAAAAAAAGGAATTCCATGAGACATTTGGAATGTAAACTACATAATTCAATCCCTTCTCACAGCCCCTATTGCTGTGTCAGCGAACCTTATTGTCGCAATTGGAGACGCATTAATTTTCATTCCCCTTCATCTAGCACCGAAATGAATACGCTCCCTCTAGTGCCATAATACGATTAATCATCTCAGCAGGTGGCCCGAAAATTGAATTTTCTTGTCCTGAGGCGGTCATTAAGAAGAGAGGATGGGATAGGGTAGAAGGAAAAATATAAAGATTCTGTGGGGAAGACGAAATGGATGATAGCGAGGCGCCACGAAAGGTTCTTAAGTCTCACAAGGGTCCCGGTCGGTGGAGAAAAGGGTTTTTTTACTTAGTTCCACGATCGTCACATCCCTCTCCTCTTGAAATACGAACGTTAGAGGCGAAAGGGCCTCTTCATCTGACAAGTCTTATTAAAGGTTGGCCTTTAAACGATGTGGTGATGTAAGGAGTTCGTCCTTTATGTGGATACCTATCGTAGGATCCCTACAACAAGGGATGATTAAATCGAATTAGAAAAATCCCCGCAAAGATCGCGTTTGCTTAAAGATCAAAAGCCCCTTTCTATAGCGAGAGAAATTTTCTCTTGAGGAACTCCTTTGGGTACAAGCGTTAAAGGATCCACTCCACAATATCTTTTCGGATACTTGCTCGTTTGAAAATTCTGAGGCGCCGTCTTGGTTTCATGTTTCTTTGGGAAAATATTCTAGATGCGTGAAGACGATATTCTATATCCTGATGAAAAGCCAGTTTTTGCTTTCTTCTTCGTTTGTTTGTTCCTCATCGATTTTGTACTCAAGGGATGAATGAGTAATCACGAAAAAAATAGAAAGTTTTACCATAGCTTTTCGTTGAAAACAATGTTAAATCTGGGATGTCAAAATTTCTTCTCCTTCTTTAAGTGGGAAAGTCGCCTGTTTTAACTAGAAATTAGTCATGATCTTGTGAGGAGGATTTCTAAGATCACTTTTATGTGCCGTGAGATTGAAGCAGTTTTATTTAATATACTTCTTTCTATTTTTTCCTAGTTTTCTGAACTATAGTGTTTGTGACCCAGGTAGACTTTTATCTAGGTTTGTCGTTAGGTAGTGTAGCTCTTAGTAGTAGTAGTACTCCTAATACTCGAATCCTTATCTGTTACCTAGTACATACTAACAGCACGCCTAGCATGTTTTCTACATGGGTCTTGAGTCCCTGTCCATCTGTGTATTTGTAGAATGCATGTATATTGACGGTCACTCTCCATTTTGATGGCATCGGTAGTGTAGTGTTGCATGCTTGTGAGGCTTCGCCTCATGACAAGCATTAGCGATGTATGCTAATGCATAATTAGTCGTAGTTACACTAACTTTAGGGCATAGTGTAATGCATGTTGGTGATTACTCACCCCCTGCCACACACCCCTGAGGTGGCTTGCAGGGTATTTTGTAGATGTAGATGTAGATGTAGTCAAAATGCATTTTAAAATTTTCATCGAGAATATGTACCAAGAAAATAAATATGGGAATCGGATAAGTTTTCTGACTAGAGTACTGGCTTCCCACACCGAGGACTCATGTTCGAATCATGGAGAAGGCAGAGATATTTCAGTGTAATCGAAATTCTTACTGGGGCGTCTTGTGCAGGGTACTCCAAGTGTTTCAATTAGTCCGTCTGATGGAACGTAAAACTGCAGTCTCTTTTGAAGCCTTTCGTTATGAGTGTGATGGTTCTGACGCCGGGTTCTCCTCTACCTTTCCTCCATGTCCCAAGTAATCCTTTCACTCCACGCCACTTACCTTCTAACCATTCGATTCCCAACAGAGTCTTATATATTTATCGTAATCTAATATTTAACGTAAAGGAAGCTTTAGCGGCCGAAATCGGTTGTACTTCTATAATTAACAGTGGCATTAACAAGGTTACATAGAAATTGCCATGAGAAAACATTTTCCTGGACCAGGAATCGCACCAAATTGTCGGATCAATGCACAGACCACTACACTACCCAGGCTTCCTAATTCCCGTGGCAATTTTTTTGGATGATACAAACATTAACATCAAGTCCCTTTGTATCTTAGATGGATCTTCGATACAAATATGGACATCTATTTTCTTTGTATTATTATTATTACCTATAGGGGAGAGGGGAGCGGCTTAGGACCACACCCCGGCACTTAGACTCTAAGTCCATTACGCCATCTCTCAGGTCGATCTTCACTCAGGTTCTTCCTCTCTCCAGAAACTGTCTATCTGACCCGAGTTGAGAGATCTGAGTTGAGCAGTGGTGGGGAAGAAATCCCCCAACCAATTTTGCACCTTCTAACAAAGTGTCCACGTTGGACACTTTGTTAGAAGTGTAGAAGTTTCTTCTTTCTGTAATTAAGGAAGACATATTTTAAACCGGAAAGAGGAGACGTTATGGGATTGAACAAGGGGTTAAAAATCGGCGTGAAAATAATAAAACAAAATAGAAAAATACATGCACGCATATCCAGTACGGCGTTTTCTTTCAGGATTGGGACTGTCAAAAGAGTTTCAAGCAATTTTGCAACACGCAAATTCTTTTAACGGTTGGTCTAGAAAAAAGATTCTGTTTCAGCTACTTATCTACATCTTGCTTCAATCGCATTCGCGCATTTCTCCATTCACGCTTTCTTGTCCTTATGGAGGTTCCAACGTAAAAGGTCGTAAATTTCATTTCATTCATATTCTGAATACTTTTAGAGAAACAAGTCCTCTATCTGATATGAGCAACAAAATGTTACCTTTCCCCGCTATTTTTCTTGCTAATTGAACTTGAAAGTATATGGTGTTAAATGGGAAAATGAGAGAAGTACAGTATTATAGTGTATATTATTATATTATCGTAGTATTATAGTATCATCACAGAAAATATAGTATTTTTTAATAATATAATATTATAGTATCGTAGTATTATAGTATTTTCACAGAAAATATAGTATTTTTTAATAATATAATTGCCAATTTCACGAAAAACAATCTTTAAGAAGCGAAAGCACGCTGGAAATTGATTAAAAATAAAATAGATGAATCTTACCGCCATATGTTTTGAGTTATTAACTAACTGCGATAATTGAAGTCAAAATGTGGAAATTCTAAAGGATTGGTACTGTAGTCGGCGTCTATGTCTGTAAAATAGTGTTTATTAAAAATATTTTCGTGGAATAATCTGTAATTTTGTACCTCAATTTTGATTTTCAATAGCTAATGTAAGTCTTCAGAGAAAGTAGTATTTTTGTAACCAAATAAACAAGGAGTTGGAATTTATTATTTTTTTTGGCTCATACAGTCGCGGTGGAACCTCCTTAAGACTCCTGATATTCATTCTATTTAGGATATCTTCTACCAATTTCTAACATGACTTTCTCGGTCTATCTCTTCCTCTCACACCATTCACTCCTCTATCACATATTTGCTTCGTTATTCCATTCTCATCCATTTTCTTTTATAAGGCCAAACCAGAGGAGCACACTCATTTCATGTATGTCCATTACAGGAGCGTTCATTCTATAATATTTAATGACTTGCTAACTCGTATCCCTATCCTTATAACTCCAGCCGCAAACATTCTTCAGATTACCCATAACCACTACTTTTAGCCTACACTCACGCTAATCCTGGAAAACCCAAGTTTCGCTAGTTTATATTCAAGTGGGGAGGAGAACCTTCTCATGTACTACGATTTTTGCTTCCTTAGGCAAAGATTTATTCCTTGGTTTTCTCCACAAGTTATCCACGACTTTCCTTACAGCATTCGCACACGTTTTAATGTCTTCATACATTCTTCCATCTTTCGCAAACACTCGAAAGAGGTACACAAAACCATCCACCGGCAAACTTACATCACCATTACCCCTCACCATACAATCACTCTTCCCATCTACTTGTCAACATATAAGTACTACTCTTGTCTTTGATACATCTACCCCAGTACTATTCTCTCTGTTGCTTCGTAGAAGTTATCCAGGAGGCCCTGTTATTCATTTGGGCTATCATATAGCAACACAGCACCACCGGTGTACACACTGTATAGTCTTACCCGTACATTTACATCTCAAAAAAAATAAACCGGCATTACCACAATATGCATCTTTCACATAGTTATCCATAAAAACATTGAACAGCCAAGAATGCAGCATGCATCCTTATTACACCCCGTTTTATTTAAAAACCAGCCACTCTAGTGAAGTGGCGTTCATTTGTCCGACGTCTTCCTGCCAAAGAAGAAGACAAAGTTCCCTGCTTAACTCCTAACGGTTGTTGAATTTTAATGGGTTTTGGTATGGACGGAACAGGTCTATTTCTATACTAATCCTCAACTTGAGTCTCATATTTTCATATTTTATTTTCGACATGCTTAGTATTGAGAAGGTTGTCTATATAAAAATGTTTAATTCTGAATTGTAACAGTATTGAACCATTCGAAGTTCAACAACGAGAAGGCTAACTAATTTCTTTGATATCCCAAAAAGAATGCTTCAATCTAAATGAGAAAAGTATAGCAACTTTGAGAATTTCCTTAAGAGAATAGAGAATTCCATTCTGTCTCCCTCCTTCTTTTGACACTTAAAATGCCAAAACTCTTCTTAAATATACTGGCTACATTTTTTCAGTATTGCCTTTCTAATACCTTTTATAATCACGTAGCTGATTTTCAATAAACGTTTTCTCCATTGTCTTGAACAAATTCCGACGTTTAAAATTAAGTTCGACTTATCTGTGGGGGCAATTTAGTGATATAGCTGCTGTCTTCCGCTTGTTTTCCTAGAGGCAAGCATTTATTTCATTTTTCACATTGTCAGCAATGCATATAACAATCGAAAGACAGTTTACAATATACATTCTTTTGGCTAACAGTGTTAGTTAGCAAGTTGTTAAGTTAGCTGAGATTATCAAAGACTGTCATAGATTTAGTATTACATGCTCCATAAAAATTAGAAGGGGAAACGGAAGCACATTTTTTTTTTTTCAATTTAATCTCTTTAATTTACCTTAAACCATTAATAAATATGCATTCGTTTCAGTTAAAATCAGTGAAGCATAAAACCAACGGGAAATAATTTTATTGTAATTTTTCGCTTTTCTTTCTTAAATTATATCCATAATAAAGTATTCATTCAAATTATTGATCAATCATATCAGATACCATGTCAGAGATAAATTAAGCTTTGAAACAAAACATTTTTTTCCCCGACAAAGAACTATTTCTTTCACAAATTTAATTCATAGTTCATTTTTAAAGAAGACATAAAAATATGTTAAAGCAAAATTGGATAAGTTTTTCATTTCATTATTTATAAAGTTAATTCTTGTCCTTTGATATCGCAGTCTACATGTGAATGATTTTCAGGAGGAAGATATATTTTCTGAAATATTATCTGCGAGTTTCAAACGGAAATTAACGATGCATTCTATTATTTCCTTTGGCATTTAAATTTATGAAATTGAGAGTTTAAAGTATTTCCCATGGAGTTCAAATAAGAGGACTGGTTTCCTTTTATATCATTCAACTTCTGAAATGAAGGTCCGCAGAAAAAAGTTATCCTTATTATCTTCACTTACCTTCTCTCTCAGCATTAAACATGTTTTTACAAACTTAAGGACAATAACCAAATGATCAACTGATTATTGCATTAAAAATTTGCGAGAAATTATACATTTTTTATTTTATGGGAGCCAGAGGAGACCAGTTTCTTATTTTCAAAATGAGAATTTCATAACGATGGATTTTGATATAGTACAATAACGATGACGGAATCACAAATATACAGGGTGTTTCAGGAGGAAGTGGCAATACTTCTGGAGGAGGTTGGGGACGTGATTTTAAGCATTTTTTGTCCTATGAACATGGGGTCGCAACTCCTTAGTTACCGAGCTATGGCAACGCAAACATTTTGTCACAAGCATTCTGCAGTTACCATGAAAACACCCAAAAGCAGTGGCATCCAGCAATACTTACAAATAAAAACTGGTCTAAATTGTACTTAAAGTTTGTATCTTTCTTTTTCTGCCAAAATTTACGCATGTTCCTCACATATTCTGAAGTGGTAACTGAAATTGTCAGTATTTTTCTTCTTCAAAAAATAATTTTTTAGAATAACTTTTTTATTTTGAGATATACGAAAGGGTTAATAGAGTCATAAAAATTGAAAAATTTAATTTAATTTCCATAACTGGTAAAATTATTTTCATAACTTAATTTTTAGCGAAGATATGGCCTTTTAAACGGTACCCTTACATGAGCACATTTTTCGACGGCTCTCTTCCATGCATGGAACTGATATTGATTTACCGATAAAGACAATTACCTTCACCGATCTAAGCTTGAGTACTTATTTTTAAACGTTGTGAAAAGAATAACCAACCAATGAAACCCAAATTTAGGTGTTTTTGTGAACCAAATGAAGTAAACAATCAAGCGGCAACAAAGATCTCAAGTGGAGATTATCTCCATGGATTAATTGTCGATCACTGGCGCTGAGATTCATTGTTAATGAAGCTTTTTTTAATTTTTAAGACCTTATAAGGATATTTAATTAATTGCATCATTAATTTTTGGATATGTTGTCAATGTAATGAGAGTGAAAATGGGAGCAAGTTTGAACAGGTTCATGGTATTTCGGTACGTTTTGGTGAGACCTTCACAATGACTCATGATTTTACTAGTACTGAATATGAAGATACCCTTCACTTCTTTGCGTTTGAAAAGCTGTCGCCAAGTACCTACTATCGTTTTTGGCGCGAAAAATCCCGAGTAGACAAGTGATTTTTTGGGTTTTCAACACCATGGTGATACAGCCTCATTTCCCTGCGCTCGCATGTCTTACGAGCATTTGGTCCCCTAGAGCAGAACGAGAAGTGGGAAATCTCCGTAGTCATAGCGTTGTCCTATAGCAAGTTCAAGAAGAATAAGCATGTTTCTAAGGATTCACGGACAAAAGTATAAAGAATGTTGCTTAATGAAGGCATACAGCCATTTCATATGCGGCGATTCCAACTTCCTCCATGGAGACATATCTTGCCAGACAGCTGAATCGCTTCGTGAATGGTCGTATGGAAATGTCCATTTTTGCAGAGACATCCCATTTATCGACGGAGCTCGGTTCCAAAGAGACGGTGGGAATACAGAATATATTCTTATTTTGGTCAATAGAAAATCCCCGTGGCAATATCGAAAGTAGCTTTTAACAGTGGTTCTAAATAAACGTTTTATTTGGAATACTCAGGTTGCAGGTACTCTGTACAATTATTTTATGATGATGTCTAACAAAAGAGTTGTACCTTCCTTTTTTTAAAACAGTTTGACTTTACTGAAAGGGAATGTGTCGTTAGATACGAGACAGCAGATGTTCCTACTGACAAAGTGAAAGTCATCGTTCCCTCGTCCTGGTGAACTAACAAAATGAAGGGTTACCTGGACGTTTTATTGGTCTTAGTTCTGTTTATAACTAGTCTACGAGTTTTGCCGGCATAAAAACTTTAAGAGCTTTACTACTACGGTTGAATTAAAGGCCTTGGGTACACCAGTAAAGTTTAAACATGCTATACATATCTACTTTGCATACTGAACAGCACTAATCCCATAAAGGAAAACCGCAATAACCTAGATGAGCAACGCAAGGGGCAGACTATCAAATAAGAAATTACATCGATGTTGTTGGAGTACCTATGTTGTAACTTTATTACAAATGTACAATAGGTGACTCTCTAACATTTTTCCTTTTTTTCTAAACTCTTATTCCCCAACCAAATGTAAGGCATATTATACTAAATTACATTTATTAATTCTAAAAAAAATTTAATCGATTCTGATGTGATGCCTATTGTCTTAATCTCATATCACATCGATAGTTTACCTATGAATAAGACATGCAATTAATTAAATATCCTTATAAGATCTTATAAGTTCAAAAAGCTTCTTAAACAATGAATCTCAGCGCCAGTGATCGACAATTAATCCATGGAGATAATCTCCACTTGAGATCTTTGTTGCCGCTTGATTGTTTACTTCATTTGGTTCACAAAAACACCTAAATTTGGGTTTCATTGGTTGGTTATTCTTTTCACAACGTTTAAAAATAAGTACTCAAGCTTAGATCGGTGAAGGTAATTGTCTTTATCGGTAAATCAATATCAGTTCCATGCATGGAAGAGAGCCGTCGAAAAATGTGCTCATGTAAGGGTACCGTTTAAAAGGCCATATCTTCGCTAAAAATTAAGTTATGAAAATAATTTTACCAGTTATGGAAATTAAATTAAATTTTTCAATTTTTATGACTCTATTAACCCTTTCGTATATCTCAAAATAAAAAAGTTATTCTAAAAAATTATTTTTTGAAGAAGAAAAATACTGACAATTTCAGTTACCACTTCAGAATATGTGAGGAACATGCGTAAATTTTGGCAGAAAAAGAAAGATACAAACTTTAAGTACAATTTAGACCAGTTTTTATTTGTAAGTATTGCTGGATGCCACTGCTTTTGGGTGTTTTCATGGTAACTGCAGAATGCTTGTGACAAAATGTTTGCGTTGCCATAGCTCGGTAACTAAGGAGTTGCGACCCCATGTTCATAGGACAAAAAATGCTTAAAATCACGTCCCCAACCTCCTCCAGAAGTATTGCCACTTCCTCCTGAAACACCTTGTATTATGACTAAATTATAAGTGACGTAACAATTACCATATTCTCCTAAAATATTGTAAGTCATTAATTATCAAATTTTTTAATCATATTATATGTATTACATCTTCTTCCCTCTTCGTTTGAGTAATTGTACTTTTTTCTTCTTCGTCACCTGTGCCTCTTAGTTAATAGTGAAGCTGTCACTCCGTATCTTAATCAGTCATTGTGGAGTACTGCTCAATGTATTTTGGTAATACGTACAATAGCATCAAGTGACTCGGTTAAGACAATACGCAGTCAAGGGAAGCTTCTAATTCAAGTCACGAGAGGAAGAAATATCAAAATATAGCACTATGAGGAATTTCTTAGTGTGACAGCTTTCACATTCATGAATTAGATGCTACCAATTTGAAAGAAAACAGCACATTCTATTGCACTCTCGGTCCAAGGAGCCTTAAAGAGCTGGAGGGACAAAAAACCGACCCAGGTCGGGCGACACAGCTTCATTGCACTCTCTCAATCTTTTCCACTTAGCACAAACGTCTTTTATCTCCTCTCCTTTCCATGTCTAATAATGTATTCCCGCATATCATCCGCGATATTCTCATCTAGCTTCTTTCAAATTATCTTTTTGTCTATGTTGTGTCTGACCGCGTCTCTCAGCAGCATATGTCCTTATTGGTCTTATTGCTGTCTTTTATAGCCTTGATTTAGTCTAAATATTTCCATGCTCATTTTTCTACCCTGCGTCGTTTAAACGTGCAACTAATATTGTCGCAGTATTTTTCCGCTGTCTTAACTCTCCTTCTACATCATCAGGTCCAGTACTTCTATTCTTAGGTAATTTTATTTCATTTCTTGCTATATATCTTTTCATCTACTACCAACTTACACCTTAGGGGTGTTTTTTTTTAATATTGCCATGCATTACTATTTTAAATCCAAATAAGTCTCGTTTTTTTGAAAGAGTAAAAGAAATGTTAAAAAAAAGTATAAATTAGTCATTGAAAATTTATATAAGTGTATTCTGTGATACGCATCGTGTACCATCGTGTATCAATATACACAATTTCCGCACATGTCGCATTTTACGTCAGTTGAGAAACCTCAGGAAATATTATGTCCTTCACTGCACACTTGAGTTCCACAGCTGTATTCGTTGTTTCATTTTATGCATGCCTCGACGGAGTAGCGCCTGGGGTGCTACGGAAAGAATGTGAACTTTTTCGTTTTTTTATGTCGCATGGAAGATTTTCCCAGTTTCTATAACGGCTAATTATAGCCACGGCATTCCATTATATTGCATGTTTCTTTCACATTTGGGCATGTTTATGTTGCACATTACTACTTACAAATGCTTTTACGTACAACAAACCGGAGAGGATTATCGAATTTTGCGTGACCTAATTCATATACCACTGTGCAAAGTGAGAGTGCCATGAGAATAATATTATTAACTCATTGCTTAAGGACTCCAGATTCTATGAATCGAGATTTCTATGAAAATTATTTCTATGAAACCAATATATTCGGCTCCGGTTTGGGGTAGTATGTTTAAATACAGGCTAGAATAACGAGGATAGCAAGCAGTTTCAGAAACACTAAGTGGGAAACCACACGTGGAAACACAGTGGACGTACAAGCATAACAAGCTATTTAATTTCAAATATTGATTTTTTACAAGTTTTTTATAGTTAAGCATAACATGTGCTTTCAAATACTCACGCCCTCGCGGATGGGCTAAATTATAGTAAACGTCATCAACTCTGTGTTTTCCTTATTGCAACGATTATTCCTTTAATATTCCCTTAAATAGTCAAATCGATTGATTTTATTCTCTAGAATCATTCATATACCCACAAGTAATCGTTCTGAATACAATACGCCGTAGTGTTTAGCCTGCAAGACCCGCGACCCATTATTACATTTGTTTGCACTTGAATATCTTAAATAAATAGGTACACACATACCCATTACGTCACTTTCTTACGGAGTTGGCATAGTCAAATAAGCTTCAATCTTGGAGTTAAACTTAGAGAACTGGCTAAGAGTTTAATACTTTCCTCTATGCTACCTTATCCTCGCAAATTTCCTTCGCATCTGCCACATTTATGCACTGCTTCACAGGCGCTCTTCTATTCTCATGACTCCTAATATGCCTCCTCTTAAGAATCTTTCCCAACACCTTTACCCAAGAATTTCTTGGTCCACCCCTTCCTCTCAAACCATGCATTGCTCTATTATATTCCTGTTTAGTTAATCAACTCTCTTCCATTCTCACAACATGGCCAAACCAACTAAGGACGTTCCTTTCATGCATATCCATTGCTGTAGCATCTAACCCACATTCTTTCATCACCCACACATTCATCTCTCAAATTAAACTGTAGAGAAATTTCACTTTTCAGGATTTTAATAACCTAGGATTCAAAGAAAGTGGTGCTCTTTAATAATAATTTCAAAGTCTTATAAAATGACGCGGATATTACTGCAGTAAAAAGAAAAACTATGAGTAGATGAAAATGTTCAATTTTAAACCCATTGATGATATTTTTAGCATATTTTTTATGTCTGCTAGCTGTTCTTGGAACAACTGAGAAGATTGTGATTAATTTATAATGACTCAATACAGGGATCAAGTTTCCCTGGAGGATAGAGTACTGGCTACCCATCTCGTGGACTCGAGTTTTAATCCTGGATGTGGCGGAGGTTTTCGGGTCCAATATAGAGAGTACTTCAACCACTGTTCTCTGTCCAGTCTTGGAACTTTTTATTAAGAGAACATCTATATACCACCATGCGAGCCACCGCAAGAACGCGTGGCAGGGCGTGTTTGGTCATTGGCAGTGAAGAGGGGAATTAATTTAGATAAAGAATTGTAAGAGAGGAAAATTGAAATCGAAAAAGTGCTATTCAAAGTGAAAAAATCATTCGCTTGGGAGTGTGTGCTTGAACCTTTCGAGATAGTTCCGATCAAGTAACTAAGGAGTCACGTGGTACAATCACGAAGTGTTCAAGAATTTGATGAATTTTAACCATTCGTAAAAATCTCACGCAGCCTTTCCAATAGGGTTTTTCGCCAGGATATCGTTGATGTAGTCGAATATTTAGATTATAGTCGCAACTATCAACATATCAGACGCTCAAGTTATCCATCCGAATGTTTCAAACATATCAAAATCTCGAAGCTTTCGTTATTGTTCCACGTGACTCCTTAGTTACGTGAGTCACGTTACGAATCCAGTCCCCTCGATATCATACATAATAAGTCATACCCTTGCGTGAAATAACCAGTCAACATTCCCTGGCGTTATCTTCCACTATGTATTTCATGAAAGGTAACGTGTATACATTACAGCAAATAAGTGGCCCTGCGCTTAGCGCACCTGTCCACATGGGGAAGCTAACTTTAAGCATAAAAGTTGTAGGCAAATTCAAAGAACTACGGAACTGGCCCTGCGGTGACTTAACGAAGTCACCCGCTAGTGACCACATAAAGTGTAAAATTCACTGTAAATTCACTGTAAATCCCAGCCCATACAAATGATTTTTTCACTGTAAATTTCATTCATTTGTGTAATCATTAACGGTTGACTTCGTTAAAGTAACTGTGTGGCCAGTTCCTTTATTCTTTGAAATTTAAAAATGCATTGACCGAGTTTCTTAGTGCCTTGCTATGTCGTGTAGTCAGTCACTTACTTATACAAGGAAATGCCTTTCAGCCCAATTCTGCTGCAATTTAACTACAGCAGGAGCAATAGTCACAGCTAAAACAATATCGAAGGGAAAACTCTGTAAATTTATAAGGAAATCCAAATTATTATAATCATGTGGAGCTGCATTTCAATACCCATTGGTTTCTCTCAGCGTATGCCAAAACGCGTCAATTTTTAAAAGTTGTGAATGTTTATATTTTGATATCATGGATATAGCGTAGCAAATTTTATGTTATAATAAAAATTATTCTTTAAAAAAAGAGCTTTCTTTCTGAAATTGAGGACAATGAAGTTGAAAATTTATAAAAAAAGAGAGGAAGAATGAAAATTATTCTTTAGGATTCGGCCGCAATACTAATAGGATGGAAATGGGGCCTATTTTTTATATGATTAGCATTAAAGGACTAGCGTACATTAAAATGTGTGGTGAAATGATAGGTCCACCGGTCATGTATACAGGAAAATTCACGCTGTATATGATGTTTTTGAATGCCCAAAATAAAATCTGGCCGGAAGTGCCCACGGCGGGCAATTTTGTGCGTACATAAAGGTTAAACACTTCTCGTAAGACATTGTTGATACTTAACACTGATTTGAACAGTATTATATGATGCTGTTAATTTTTTTGTATATTTTATATATTTAAAAGGTTAAAAAGAGTTGGTGAAGTCAGGGTGAAGTCAATTATTCAATGTTGACCACTTATTTTGGGCGCAAAATTTATTTTAAAGGAAACACACACACCGCCCAACTACATTTTGTAAATAACTGACAGCTACAAAAATGAAAAGCTGATTCAAATGAATTAATTAAGCGCTATTTCATTTTTCCCAAACCCAGTGCATTAAATTACGCTATCCTAGATTATGAGATATACTAGATTCTAAACCTCAGGAAAAGATTGCTCAAAGTGTTTGTGTGGAATGTCCTAATGTACGAGAAACTCAGTCCTCGTATTTATCAGAAACTTGGACTAATGGGAAAGACGAACGAAGGAGGCTGGAAGCATTTGAGTTACGGTGTTATAGGAGGCTATTGAAAATTCGTTGGTAAGATAATATCTCCAGCAATGAGGTCTTTCAAAAAATTCAATAACATCGTACACTTTGGGAGAGTATGAAACGGAGAAGAGATGAATGGATTGGACACATCCTACGGCACAATGACTGGCTTACGACCATAATAGAAAGGGCACTATTCCCGGAAAAAATTGTATGGGCCGACCAAGACTGACAAATATCAGGGAAATAATACAAGATGTCGGCTGCATATCCTATGCCGAAATGAAAATATTAGCAGAGAATAGAAACCTATGGAGGGATGCGACAGCTGCCAACCAGCCTGAGGGTTGAAAACCAAAGAAGAAGAAGATGATCACAGCCTTTGAGAAACACTCCGAATGAGAGTTCTCCGACAGAAACTAGGTCACCGTGAATGTAAAATTTCCCAAAATCATCAGTCCTTGCATGTCCTTACCTCTGACGTTCCCTTTAAGATAGTTTGATCAAGGTATCACTTCAGATGAAATTCGACGAATTTGACCTCATTTTAGGTAAAAATACCTCATATTTGCAATGAAAACAAAATATCATCGCTTACCTTTATACATTTCAAGGCATTGGTGAAATAAATACCAGCTATTTTCCATGGGAAATGGTACGGTTATGCACTCCATGGAGATTTATTTTAAAAATGAGTAATTTCTAACTTATAGATATCCTCAGAAATTTAACAGTGTGTTTTTTCATGCTTTTTAAACTTTTATAAAAATAGATCAACTATTCACCGTAGTAATTTTCACAGAATCGCAAAAAACCTCCGGTACTGAAGGCATACGACGTGAAAAAATTGAGTCAAGTAAGATACCTCATGCATGCATATTAAGGTAGCTTGTGCTAGGTATCACTTCACCTGTAATTTGATAAATTTTATTTCATTTTCAAGAAAAAAAACTCCAAATATCCAATAATATCAAAATATTCCCTTTCCGATCTACTTTGCGAGCAATTCGCCAAAAATATAAGCTGTTATACATGGGATAGGTTACGGCTGTGCGCTCCAGAAGGAGATTATTGAAAAAAATTATGAAATTCTAATATGTATATTTCATCAAAAAACTGTGTAGTTAGTGTTTTATCAACTGTTCATGAAAATCAATGAATTACCGCAGTAATTTTTACAGAAACGCAAAAAAACCTTCTGATGTGAAGGTGTTTTCTACATACGTCGTGAAAAAATTAGCCAAGCTAGAGGCTTATGTAGATATATTTATTTAATTACTAAGATTTTTTCTCATATGCAATAATTTTTTTGCACCATTAATATTACAATATTTACTTAATGCTTCTTATAGACGCTGAAATCAAAAATTAAATTTCTTATATAAATTATTGAGTTCTTGTCAATTAAAGTTTCAAAAATTGTTATTTTTATCTGTTTCTACCTTTTTATGTTGTTAATTTTGTTTCATGGTTGTCAATTAGCCCTGGGGATGGTAATGAATTTGCTAAAACGTTGGTAGTGAAGTATAGAACTTTAATTGACCAAAACTCAATAAATCAAAAGAATAAATTATTTATAAATGGTCAATAAATACATTAATGAATAATCAAAAACTAAAATTCAAATGTGGTCTCTATTATGACAAGGGAAATATCTCGCTCAAACTACCTTAAGTCTATTACTGAGAAATTTATTAATTTAAAACAGAGTTTTTGCCTCATTAATATTACAGTATTTACATCATTCTTCTTGCATTTTCTTAAACTTAAAAAAATTGAATATCATATTTATCTATGACTAGAAAAATATCCCGCTCAACTACCTTATGGAGGATGAGTTTCACTCTGCGTTCCTTCATTTCCTTTAAGTACTCAAATGTCTCATTTATATGTCCTTCCATAACCGAACGACGAGGTATCGGAATACTTCGTCGGAAATAATTTCGCTAGATTCATTCTAGTCTTCCCCAGTGGGTGTGTTCTCAAAGATGAAGAACATCAAATTCCACCCGAATCCACTCGGATGAAACTACCTACCTACCGAAGAGGAAAACATCTGCTTCAGTATCGGTTCAGTTTTCCTTACTAGAACCTTTCTAATTAACTTTGCTCAGCTTTGCAGATCCTGAGTTTAGTTTTTATCCTTTCCGAGGATGAAGGAGTATATTTTCTTTGCTTGATTTTTTTCCTGATAGCACGATTGCGAGAAAGCATGCACTCTTCTTGGCGGAGGGAAGTTCGTCCCTAGCACTCAACATTGATTGAAGTAATTAGACACTCCATTTACATGAATTGCATCCGGAGGAACAGATTTATCAAAATACGTGCGGCTTGTTGAATAAGGAGAGCATACTGTAAAATGAAAACGCTGTCATTTTGTTAAACATTAATCTCACCTTTTTGAAGAAGGATACCTATAATACGGCTAAATTAGCAGAATCTTATCTCTCTGGAATATTTTTCTCGTTAGTTAAAATATACATCAAGTGTGTTCAAAGCAGGCAAAGGATGTAATATGGGATTAATAATGGTTTTTTATGGATTCCAATGTCATATTTCTGAAAAAAGCATGTAAAGGTCCCTATTTTCCATTAATTGTATTATAAGTCATTATCAAGCATAAGAACGTTTGAAAATTTTCTCATTCTTGCTGGAAAAAGAGAACAAAGCGTGAAGATTAATTTGAAGTATTAATCGTATAGTTTGGTATTCTATATTAAAATAAATTTTACAAATGATAAATTACATTGTGCCGATAATCAGAGAATACTTGAGCAGAGAATCCCTCTTGACAACATGCAAATCTTATATCGGGTGTGATGTTCCATTGACAGACTCATACAATAAAATGATATATTATAATGAGTTGATGATTAGAAAACTTCTTGAGGAAAGGACACCTGTGGAACATGCAAGCCCTGTTTTGGTAAAAATAATAGCGTCTTCAGGCTTCAAAAGGAGATATAATTATGTTAATAGTTGAAATTGTTTGGATCAGTAGGATCCCGTCTCTCATAGTGATCAGACGAGATTATAACCAACGCTTGTCATCAGCGAAAGCATTATTTTTAAAAACCAATTAAACAAAATTTGGAGTTTAGTTTTTCCATTGTCTCACGCAGTCGCGGTGGAACATCCTAAGCTCAACTGTCTGGAACGCACGTTTTTAACGTAATTGTTGAAAATGTTTTATTTTTCTTTTGTTTTGGTCACGAAACCGCAGCAGAGCCGAATTTAAATGGCACCGCGGGTACAGTTACGTTCAAGTGGAAAGGTAACTTACGCACTCCTTTACGCAGGGTTCATACTCTTCTTTTTAAACCTGAGAGCGCCTTTGTGCCTTCATGTTCCACAACTGTCCTTTTCGCAAGAATTTATCTAATTATATATTGGCGTGCTATAAATTATTATTTGCGAAATATTATTTACTAGAGATCATTTGTCAGTGAAACAGTACGCTCGGATTAATTATTGCATTAAGATCGCTTTGCTCAAGTGCAATCTAATAATCGGTACATTGCATTTTATCATTTGTAAAATACTTTTATAGCATGGATTACGGATGCAAGTTATCGAGGACATTAATAGATTATTCGACTAAAATTAATCGATTATTTTAATTGGTTATGGCAGGTCAGATTATAAACGGTAAGTAATCAATTAGTTATTTCAGATTATTACCACCTTTTCGCGGGTTGCCATCTTTTAAGAAATAAGAAAATGATTTCATAACTGATTGAGTTCCTGATCATAGTGAAGCGCTAATGGGAGAAGGAATTTATTTTCTCGCCAATAACGACCGTCTAGAACAAACTCTTTCCAAGCTTGGGTGAGAACAAAAATGAGGAAATTCAACGTAACGCAAGTATTATAAATCAATAACTGAACCAACAGAAGTATTTTACACAAAATCAACCAAATAAAAAACAAGTTAACCAACAGGTCGAGAGCCAGGTGACCGTTATGCAAGCTTCCACTCAGAATTGACAATATTATAGAATAAGTGCGAGAGGTTGAGCTCTCTCTAAGTAAATTGACTTAATTCAGCAGGTTCACGACGATTTCTCCTGTTTGGCGTCTCGACAGGAACAGAGTGGGCTCTCCGTGGTGAATCAGCTAAGGAGAGGGTTTGTCGGCAAGGACGAAGTGGTATGGGTTAGCTTAGGATATAGGCTTCCTTGAAGGGAAGGAAATAATGGAATGGGTAATAGATGGGATGGAAGTTTTCAATTGGAGCAACAGGAACTGTTTTCTGACTGCGGCCACAGAATACAGAATCACAGCCGTAGTGCCTTGTTCAGAGTGACCAGATTTCTGGAATCCTTCCTCCTCCAACCATCGTCTTCAAAACGAACGATGGATATTAAAAATATGGGGAGCGAGTGCATAGAATTGGCACAATAAGAAGTTACTTTTTAAATAAAAATCATAACACTATTTAATTGATATTTTAGAGACTTCTATTTAATAGACCAAGCAAAATATATCTTATGTCTTGTTCACATCACTACCATGTTACGTGTGTAATTTCATACGCTGGTAATATAAAAGCGAGTAACTGCTAACCACTGCATTAAACTATTATGCTCACTGAATATTGCCCGCCTGATTGAGAAATCCCTATGCAAGTTTTTTTGCTCCTTATTCCCACCGATGGCTTATGCAAAATGTTATTTAACCCTCAAATGGTAGGGAGGGGTCATTGTTGACCCGAATAAACTTTAATTTAAGTTTTCGCCGCAAGAGTGGGGGCGTGCAGCGCCGTCATTTCATGTATTCTCCTACCCCCTCCTTCCCTGCCGAAAACCGGTTTGCTTTCCGCAGTCAATGGTACACGTACAGAGAAGCGACTTGTTTTATAACCTACCAGAGTGTTTAAAATTATATAGGTACAGTGTCTCCACAAACTCTCACAATCATGCGACGCAAATAGTGCGTTAATTGATTATTTGGCCTCCGATTATTGACGATATAATAAAGATTTCAGCCCTAATAATAATTGACTTCGTCTTTTCTTACGATCAAGAAAGACAGATTTATACACATTCTTACGCTTGATAGTGTCTTGATGCACTTAATTCATATGAGTGGTTATAAATTAAATAGTAGTCCAACAACAGTTCTGATCGCGCCGAAGGCGCGTAGAGTATACCGTTCCGGTGAGTGCGAGACTCACCCCTACCGGTCAATTGACAAGTGGCGCACTTGACATGAGAAGAGTGTAATGTCGTGTATGTCGTGTTTGTGTGAAAGAGGAAAATTAATAACTCAGTAATATTGTTGATACACAGCAGAAAATATGAAATACAGGCTAATAGATTACATGATATGACAATGAACAATATATTGGGCAGCCTCACAACAAAACAAAACAAGAGGGTGAGGCATGCAATCAAAAGAAGAGTAATAATTTGTCATTACGCTATTTTTATTTTATAGCATATATAAGAATGCATTGTTTTTTTTGTTTTGTATTTTTCTCTTTAGTTTTTTAACATATCTTTTAATTTTTTTGTGATACATATTTTTTTGGTATAAATACTAGTATTTTTTAGAAATTAATGCATATATTGTTTTTTATTACTACTCAAATTGCCATATTGGAATTGCGGCGAGCAGGCCAAAAGAGAATGTAGTCTCTTGGAAAGGAGTTTATGCTTCGAAATGGCACGATACGAATGCGGCCTCAGGGCGGCAGCCGTACAAAGAAAATCATACACTAAGAATCATTTACAAAGGAAATCATAGACTAAGAATTAACATAAGAAGAAATTTGAGAGTGAAGACATAGGATAGACACATAGGAGAGTGATCTGGTGAGATAGTCTGTATGTGGTTGGGATGTTAGGATCATAATCCGAAATGTGTGTAAGGAGTGTGTTAGAGGTGCCGGGCAGTCTGCGTTTGAACTTAGTAACAAGCTTAGTGATGAATTCCTGCACAGAGGGGAGGTTATGCGCCCTGCGTACATCCCGCATATTGATCAGTTTACTAATGCGGAGGATTTGACGGAGGGATTTGTTTTGAAAAATCTCCAAATGCTGACGATTGGAGGGAGTTTTGGCAAAAATCTCGCACCCGTTAAGCAATATGGGACGAACGACGGAGGCGTAGAGACGGACGCGAGTGCGGTGGGAGAGCGGTGATTTAGGAGTGGTGAGATGGTGTAACGCCATACGCACCGCTAAAGGCTTTCGTTTTGCATGTGCGGAGGTGATCGGAATTGGTGAGTGATTTTTTTGAGTATGATGCCAAGGCCGTTGCAATTCCAGGAGAGAAGTGACAGTGTTGTAAGTCTAGTGCGCGCGGTTTGATTCACGTTTGTAGGCTAATAAGCTGTTGAAGCAGGAATATTTTCTTTTCATTAACTGTAGTGAAGGAGTTAAGTTGGGAAAAAATGTCGCCAAACCATTGAAATAGGTCGGTGGAGGCAGTGGAGTCAGTGGGAGGCGGTGTCTGTGGCTGAGAAGTGGCAGGCGGTGTAGGAAGATTGGCGGAGGCAACGCTAGAGTAAGAGCGTTGTTGCGGTGGTGGCTGCGGGGCAGGAACGGTGGTGGTGGGATCGGCGCGAGAAGAGCGAGAGCGAATCTGTTCTCGCTTGGCTTCCTTATGCTTTTCGCAGCCACGGTAGTTGGCTGTGTGGGCTTTCTTACAGAGGAAGCAAGTAGGGGGGGTGGAGAGAGGTTTCGTGCATGCACTTGTAAGATGGCCCTGGCCGCACTTGATGCAGTTCGGTTTAAGTTGGCAGTAATTTTTGGGGTTCCCAATGCCTTGGCACCTGAAGCACTGAGGGGGTTCGTTGGGTTTCCGATAGGCGGAAATTTGCACTCGCAACCCTGCAAGAAAATTGATAGCCATGAAGGCAGCAACGTCTACGGTGGGACCACAGGCGACGTGAGGAGTGCGGGTAGGGTATTCAGGCACCTCCTCAAGACCCTCATCCCGTTCTTCGGGGGTGGGGCGGGTGGACTTAATACGATTCACGGATATGACGGGGAAATCACGTGACTGAAGTTCAGCGAAGACATGAGCTTCAGGGACTGACGGGAAAAGACCGCGGACGGCAAACTCGCGTCGACGGTTTTCCGGGAGGCAATAAGAGACATACTCTACACCTAAGTCTTCCAGAATGGTTTTTGTGGCGTTATAAGTGGGCACAGTCAGGAATTTAATCACCGCAGTGGTGTCAGAGGTGGAGTGGCTAAGAGGAATGGGTGAGCACTCACGCTGGACTCGACGCATTATGTCGCTCCAACGCGATACATCTGCTATCCAGAGTGGCGGGATTTTAAAATAGTATTTCTCCATCTTGTACAAAAGCCATTTTTGTGGAAAACTGTTTGTAAGAAGGGAAAATCCCCGAGAAATATGAAAAAAATTAAATAAAATATAAGAATCTTACCATATTATTTTATTAATAGCGAATTACAACCGAAATTGAAGTCAAAATGCGGTAATTCCATGCAAATGGAGCCGCAGTTGGATCCTAGGGCTGGAAAAAATTGTGTTAATTAAAAATGCATTCGTGGAATGATAGCAGCATATATTGCACCTTAATATCGGTTTTCTATGTAGGCCATGCATTTCATCGGCGAAAGCAGGATATTTTAAAACAAAATAAACAAATATGTAGAATTTAGTATTTGTTTTGACTCACACAGTGGGGGTGGAACCTTTTTAAATTTTAGGCGGCTCGGAAGTACAGCGTCACCTTAAGGAGGTTCCACCGCAACTATGAGTCAATTTAAATGCTAAATTCCACATTTTTATATTTGGTACAAAAAATCCTTCTTTCGCTGATGAAATGCGTTACCTATAGAAAATAAAAAGTAAGGTAAAAAATATGCAGATTACTCCACGAATATATTTTCGAATTAGTACTTTTTCCAGCCATTTGAGCCGACTGCAGCGTCATTTCTAACGAATTACCGCATTTTGACATATATTACGGCATTAATTCCCCAATAACTAGAAAAATAAGGTGTTAATATCCCTATATTTGATTTTTATTCAATTATTCTGGATTATTTCCATCTTATAAATAGTTTTCCGCGAAAATGGCGTTTATATTTTATGGAAAAATACTGTTTTTCCCCGTGTTTCTCTCATTCTGCCTTTGAAGACCATGTAATTTCAAGTTCAATTGAAGAATAAAATAGCGTGAAAAGGAAACATTTTGTTGTTCATATCAGATAGAGCTAGAAGATAGGAGATAGAACAAGTTTTTCTACAAGTAGATAGAATATGAATAAAATGACGTTTATTTAATGACGTTTATTCGACGCGGTAATTTTACGGTGGAACCACCTTAAGTAATAAATGTTGCTTCAAATGCAGTACTCCGTCCATCGGATATGGGACGTAAAACCGATTGGCGTATATCATTAAGAGCAGGCTAATACCAACGCCGGGTTTCTCTCCACCCTTCCTCGAACACCCAAATAATCCTTCACTTTAATTACTTACCCACCTGTCCTAAATGACGAAAGTTACTTTAGTTCTTGTTTGCCTTCCCTAATAAATAACCAACGAGCGATATTGAATCAAGTTATGTGGACTACTCAGTCACCACGATTTCTTCCTATTGTTTGGTCCTCTGTCCTTAGACTGTTCGGCAGCTATCGCAATCTTTCATAGATTCTATACTTTGCCAGCCATTTCATTTCCGTATAGGCTGTGTAACCGGAATTTTCTATAATATTCTTCATGTATTTTGGACAAGGTCTACCTCTACAGTTTATCCCCAGAATTTTACTCTCTATTATAAATTGTAGCCAGTCTACGTGCCACAAAATATATCCGATTCATTCATCTCTTCTTCGTCTCAAGGTCTTCCATGTCAAATAGCCTATACCTCAAATTTTAGGAGTAATACGTTTTTGGAGATCTTATCTGTCGAATGAATTTTCAATAACTTCCTATAAAATCTAGTTTAAACATTTCTAGCCTCCTTTGATCCACTAATTTAACAATAAATACTCGATTTCTACAACTTGGACTGTGCGATAGTCCAAGTTTTAGAAAAATATGTACATTAAAACTCTCCGCACGTAGATTTCGATCTTTCCTGAAGCTTTGACTAATATTGTTTGACGTCAATTACCTCTTTTTCATGCTAAATGCTGCTTTTTCCATATTTATCAAATTAACTATTTCTAGTTTGCTCTACCCGTCATTTGTGATTTTACTGCCAACATATGCAAATTCTTGGACATCTTCCAGTTAATCGCCATGAATATTTATTATTGTTTTAAAAGTATTTTGTTTCCCCAATCTAACTTTGTAAGTAGCCACCAATGTAAACGTAAAATCTGTCGAAAGTTATTGCTGTGTGAAAACGATTCAAGTTCATTAAGGTGAAACCCATTGGCGTTCCACCTTGTGACTTAATAGCCAAATTTCAGATCGGACATATTTTATTACTATTCTTGCACCATTGCAGACTCTCATGAATAGTCTGAAGAATCCTTAGATTGGATTTTACCAGTATTGGATTGGTTTTGCATTTATTTCAGTCTCCGATGTTTGCGATAAATTTGATATGGAATGAAATCGTATTTCATCGCGTATTAACCAGTGTGTTCTTATCAATCTGCCACCGATCCATTCATCATTTAGCTTGCTCAAGTTCTCCCTTATGCTACTATTTTTGAAAAAATGAGAGCTCCAACACCATAATTCTCAACGTTTTTTGTGGTTATCCGCGTCATTGAGCAAAGAGCAGTCTAAAAGTTTTGAATTCGTAAAGTCTGCTGATGGATATGGTAATTACTGGTCCTTATCCATAATTAGAATTCCAATACTCGGTTTTCATTCGTCTTAATTGCTATGAATGGCTGAGCCATAAATATTCCACTTATCGCGTAGTTTATGACTTCAAATGAATGAGGACTATGTAATATATCTGTCATAATATATAACTGTGATAAATTACTACGCGGGAAGATTTAATTTTTTCTACTGCTTTAAAATGTTAGCAAATTGGCTTGACTACTGGAAACTATTTTATTTTTTTTTGTATTAGCATTTAGTATTTACTCTATGATTTAATCAAAGTTATTTTGTAATTTAATCAAAAATATTAAACGCAGCAACCGAAAATATATCCACAGATCTCTCAGGTCAAGTGGGGATAAAAGCTGTGTGCCCCTTTTTACATTTTTAATTACCAATTCACATGAAGTAATTGCAACACTCTAATTGACGAACCTCATCAAGGAAAAAATTAAAGAATTAAACCGTCATTTACGTTTTTTTCTATCTCTAATTAGAAATACTTGAATTATCTCGAGTTGTATTTTATCTTTTACATTATTCTCGAATTCGTCATGAAACTCATTGAAAAATTAAGGATTTGGTTCTTTCCTGACGCATGATCAATGTTAATTTTTCTCGGGATTTTCACTGGGGCTCAATAGCTTACACTGACATCTTTCAGAAAATTTAACAATCATTGAAAAGCATTTACATAGATTCAAATAGATTCATCATCCCTCAAGTCCAAGATCTTGATTTGTTGTAAATATCATAACCATTGTTAAATTATTGTGAAAGCAATTCTGAACGGCATTAACTTGCTAAGTTTCGCTGTTTGTTTTGGTATAAGGTAAGTATGCAACTCTTCAAGAATTTAAATACAGTGCGACATTCAAAAAATAACTGGCTGGCGTATGAAAAATTCTGAAAGCGTCATTTATTATTAAATGAACAATTTGTTCCTGTTAAAATTGTAGGAATGGTTTGTCTTTACATCCAGTTATAAATAATTCCAGGGGTGCAACCAGCTGCAGAAATAAATTATGATGGTGGGAGTTTTATCAAATTCATTCCTATTTTTAATGTAAAGGTGTACTATGCATAGGTTTTTTTGCTGATTGGACCTTGAATGGTAAATTTCATCGGTTAATAGGTTATATATCCATTTTATCATTCATTATACTTGCTTGGTGATGTCGTACACGCCTACTTGTAACTTCAAATTCCAGGGGTGCAACCAGCTGCAGAAATAAATTATGATGGTGGGAGTTTTATCAAATTCATTCCTATTTTTAATGTAAAGGTGTACTATGCATAGGTTTTTTTGCTGATTGGACCTTGAATGGTAAATTTCATCGGTTAATAGGTAATATATCCATTTTATCATTCATTATACTTGCTTGGTGATGTCGTACACGCCTATTTGTAACTTCAATCACGTAATGGCTTTATTTCTCGTTTAACGGATATCGAGGATTTGAAATTCGATTCGCAAGCACCTCGATGACCATTCATATTTGATGAGTAAAACCGCTGTTTTTTCATCAATTGATCCGATTCAAATTATCGATTCCCTGGTACACGTATCCTTACCATCACCTCGATGAAAGATTAACGGTTCTATTTACGGAGCGGCTACCTCATTTTTATTTCATTTCAATCTTTTTTTTTCACAATTTCACAAGTTGAACATTCTTTTCCGGAAAGGTGTTCATACATTCATTTATATATTCCCTTCCTTTTTTTTCAACCCATCACCAGACCCCGGCATCCGTATCAAGGGACCGGATATTTCGACTGAAGGCAACATTGCGGTGGCCGTGAAAACTGTTCAGGGGTGGGTTGGCAGATACACATCTGGAGCCGATGCATAAGGTCATATTCTCCCTTCACCCTCCCTCTTCCACCGCCCAGCCTCCCCTTAACTCTAATCCGGGCCGATATCTATCGGAAAATATCGAGGAGGGACGTCTCCCCCTTCGGAAAGAGGGGTTCGACGGCAAGAGCAAAGCCGTTGCCGTGCTATACAGGGAAAAGGGGTAATCCCTGTCCATGGCTGCCAACCCTATTCCTACGAATGTGGCGTTTGGCTTTAAAAAAAAAAGTTGGCTTTGGTCGTGCCGAGGACAAGGCCATGGGTTTTTTATGGGAACTTGTCTGCTTTAGCTGGTAATATTACACGCCACATCCGACGAGCTGCGTAGTTCGTATTTCCTTTTTCGCAGCTCGCTAGGGCCAAATGGCGACCTTTAATAAGTTCTGGGTGACGAACTTGATTCCCTTAGTGAAGTCTTAACCTTTCTTAAACAAGCTGACAGATGTGACATATTATTAACTAGGGAGCTATGTCATCTGACTGCACTCTCTTTGCTTTCTCGGCCTCTCAAGTATATGTTTAGGAAGAAAAAGATAGTAGGTACACTAGAGTCCGGCTTATTCGAATTAAATTGGGACCGGACACTGTTCGGATTGCGAAATTTTCGGATTATCCAAAAATTGCACTATTGCCGTAAAAATCCATTCAAATCACTTTATTTCGTGTAATGATACAATATTGTATGCATTTATGTACTTTGTACATTATTGCATAACAAAATAATCAATAACTACAGTACATGAAAATTTGTATTGTACGGTGTCTAAAGCAATATATCGTATGCTTGTACCATACGTACGTTCACTATTCTGAAATATCGGTTCAGATAGACCGAACTTTCGAAATGTCGGTATTCGGATTAGCGGGACTCTAGTGTACATCTTATAATTTATACTTCTAAATAGTACTCCTGAACATAATGCTTTTGAAAATAATACTTCTAAATAAACATACAATTGAAGGTGAATTAGAAATTTCTTGTTATAAATTGGAACCTTGATTGGATTTTCTTACTTATGGCAATCTTTGCAAAGTCGTAGGGCCACTCATTCGTTTTTACTTTCAAATTGTTTTGTTTTTTTACTCGATAAACCTAGAGTAATATTTTATCACGCTAATTATGACATTCTGGTTACAACCTCAGTGATTGGAAAAATAAAAAACCATTAACTGTGTTGGTTATGTCGAGCAATTAAAGCTGTCGCACTTCATTTCTGTATGTGCATCCAGCTTGACTCATGCTCAGAGAGAATAAATATCATCATGGTTGGTAAATATTTCCTGTATCAAACCTTAAACTAAAACTGCTTTTCAAAGGTTTGCCGATTTTGCGAAAAGTACAATTATTATGCTTATGAAAGATTTGAATTCTTCAGGTAAACTAGCTTAGCACGAGAGAGGGTAAACTTTTAACATGGTACTGCCCTGCCCCTGCCCTGTACTGCAATTTAAAAATAATTGGAGAACCAATAATATGTTTTTAACAAGTAAGTATATTTTAATATGTCAATATGTCAATTATATCTTTAATTGATGAAAGAATTTTTCGCAGTTATTTATTTATTTATTTCAATCGCGGGAAAATATTCCCTCTTAGTAATGGCTAGTAAAGTTATATAAAACTAATAACAAAGTGAAAACACATGTATAGTAACAAAAGAATGGGCATATGTTGCACAAGTTTTAAAGTACCTATGGTAAAATAAATTAAATCGGAGAAAATTTCATATATATAATTTTTGTCATAGAAAAGCAAATAAAACTCTTTAAATTCAAAATAAAGAAACTGTTAAGTTTCAAATGAAATGTCAAATTGTCAATGATAAAATTAAGAGAAAAAACAGTTATCATGAGAGAACATTTTAGTTATAAAAACTTTAAAACAAACTCTTGACAGAATATATCAATGTTTTGAGATAAATGGGTAAAGTCTCTAATCATTATAAATAATGGCGTGTAATAAGTGTACTTTTTAGAAAAAATGAAAAGTGCGTGCTTGCCTTGTTACCCTGCGAGTTGTACTAGGTTCTAATTTTAACAAAAAGTTGTGAACACGAAATTTTGTATTGTATTATTCGATGTAACAACAACAGCACGGAATATTTTGTACGGTTGTCAATATAGTTTCTAAACAATGACTTATCTTGATTTTTTAAGTTATTTTTTCTTGTCGGTAGCTTATAATTGTATATTTCATTGCTTTTTTCTTTAATTTCATTTATTTTATTGTACTTTCTAACTTTTATAAAAACTTGCTCATTCTATTTTTACTGTGCGTATTTTTTTCATTTTGCAATTAACATTTAGAATTTTATAAATTATTTCTAGTCAAGCTGAGACCAAATTGACACATATCGAAAAAAGACATGCATAGTAAAAAAAGGAAGAGCAAGTAGATATAAAATGTGCTATTAAAAAAATAAAATAAAAGATAATGGCAATTAAATATGCAATTTTAAGCTACAGAAGAGTAAAACAACTTAATAAATCAAGATAAAGTCATTGTTTGGAAACTATATTGACAGAAACTATACTGACAGAATGATTTCAGGTGCTATTATGTCCTTGAAATCTTGTGGAAATGTCATTGGTGAAACTATGGTAGTGTTTTATCTTTTCATTTTCAAGTTTTATTTTAAATCAACATATACCAAAGTAAATGTGTCTCGTGGGTCACAGATTTTTAATACCCTGTCCTGGCGTGTTGCCCGAGCATGTTGCGTGAGTCTGTAGCGGCGTGTCCTTTCAACAGCTGGGTAGTATAATGCCGACGCCGCACCGTGGGCCCCTCCTAGACGCATCAGAAAATGAGGATATGCCCGTGAAAAGAGGGATGGTTGGCAGCCCTGGCTGAGGATTTCAAAAATAGAGGGGAGGAGAGAGAGGTCGCATGAGGTAAAGGTCCTTTCCTCACCCCCCGTACCCTTATTCCCACCCCCTTGCCCACCGACCCTCATTCAACCTCCGGCCAGGGGTTTCCATCCATCCATCTAAAGGGAAAAAGGGGTTTCTCGAGACCCCCTGACGAGTTGAAGGGGTAAACGGAGTGGGGATGGAAAAAGGGTTATATCCTATCGGGATTGCCATCCGCCGAGATCCATATCCGGGCGTCCGCTTTGCAATTAGAAATAAATCCGGGAATTTTATTCCCGTCCCATCTCGAGGGGATTTCACGTCATCTTGCAACGGGAAAGGAAGGTCACTTGGTGGGAGGAGAGGGAAGAGATTTTTTTTGGAGCCGCCACGGCGGAAGGATTCGGAACTTTTATGTATATTTTTCTAGTTTTTATTTTTTGAAAGTAGGGAGGATTATATCCTCCCTTCCTTCAAAACCTGTGCCAAAAAGGGCCTTACTGTGCGCAACATCGTAATTCCTTGAACGAGCGTATTTACTCACCGGGTGTTTACTTTTTTCTGTCATGGATGTGTTCCTCCGTCTGGGAAGAAGCAGTGCGTATGCGCGCCTCCTTTTTCCAATCCAATGAAATATGGATCTGAGATGTGTTGGATTCTTTGTCCCATGCATTTCAATGCTGCGAAGGTGAACTTGCCAGGTATTTTTGCAGTAGAAATTAAATTGTTCCTTCTCTCTTCGAATTCCTCAGTTATTGGATACACACTTGGTATAGTATTGAAGATAACGTAAAAGGAAGTTTATATCGTATGAGCTCATTTTTAATTTTTAATAGAATTTTTAGAGAATATTTTCAAATATTTCACATTAAGCATGCATAAAAGAAAAACCAACGCAATACATAATACTAAATAATAAATATACTTATTGTGAAATGAATGAGTTGCATGAGGAAGGAAAAATAAGATAATGTTTTGGTTCCGATTGATTTTTGCCAACTGACAATTTATAGTGGGTTCTTTATCCGGAACCCGAATTCGAACAAATACTTTAAATGCTTCAGCGTAAAAATCCCCTCAATATTTATTCTCAGGCAATAACCGTTGACTATCAATTCTAATATCAATTTACCGAAAACCGCCATCTTCAACACTAAGGCTGACTTTTGATTTTTCCCAAGAAAGCTTCCTGAGAAAAGCCGTTCAGTACAGCTTAGCGAGTCTCGGTGACCCATCGGTGGACCCAAGGATGTCTCGATTTCCTAAAACTTATTTACGTTACTTTCGGCACATTTGCTTATATTGTCTCTTGTGAATCCCTAGTAGCATTGATATAATGCCCAGCATTAGTCTGTAGATTTTATGTCGCAATCGACTATTCAAGTCAATCTCTATGTTGTAAATGAAAATGTAAAATGTAACTTAGTTATTTCACAAAGATTTATTGAAACAATACGACCTAGGTTTCGACGATGATCGTCATCATCATCATGTATCCTGATGATGACGAGGTTCGTCGAAACCTAGGTCGTATTGTTTTGATAGATCTATGCGTAATAACTAAGTAATACTTTTCAATTACAATGTTAAGCAAATTCCACCAAGTCACGCCTGAGACAATGGAGTATATCAATCTCTATGGTTTCAACTACATCATTGCCCCTTATAATAACTACTTCTTGGTTTAGGTTTCGTTAAAATATTTTGAAGTTATTCTTGATAAAAGATTTCATCAAGACGAACATCATTTTGGAAAATACTGCATGTTAATGCCTAAATTTTATTTGTTGCAATAGATGCAAACGTACCATGCTGCCTGAATTCCATGTACATTACATGAACCTCTCATATGATCTTCGTGTTTCAGATGAAATATCTGTTGACTGGGTCTATTAAGTCGAGACATATACAATTTAACCATAATTACAATTAATTTTACATTTTATTGGCAACTAGTATAAAGCTAATACCGTATTTAATTAAGTAGCAAAACATTAAGGAAATTATCTATATCTCTCACAGGTCAGAAAATAATGTGACATGTATATGCTAAGTCTGTGTTTAGGTAAACTCGAAGGAGATTTTTTGTTCCTACACAGGAATATTGGATCCCACGAGTTTATTAATTGCTAATCAGTGACTTACCGACCTTCCTGGTGCTTAAAAGAGTCACTCTCGTTAATGGAAAATATACTTTTTGTTGCTCATATGATTATGTTTTATTCCAACCGTAGGGAGTTTTTTTACGCTCTGAAGGGGAGAGAAAGCTTGCAATTCCCAAAATAATACTTATGTACTGTTTATTTACGTAATATATGTATATTAATACATAATGTAAAGTAGGTTCATCAAGTCGAATTGAATTAAAATTCCTCATGGTTTATACAAATTAATTCAACAGTTAACATAATTAGAATATTGAGAAAATAAATTTTTTCTTCTTATATTGTAGTTTGAGGAGTGACTTGGTGAACCTCCTTCACGGTGTTTTGGTATGAAGATTTTCGCAGCTTCTTTTATCAAAAAAAAAATTATCCTTCCGGGTTATACATACTGCATGTTCTTCATTTCTAAGAAACTCAACGTTTTGTTCATCGTACTGTGAGAGTCGTCAGGAGAATGAGATTTTTTTCGGCATCCGTTTCATCATATAAACTGAATTATAGTTCTTGCGACCGTTGTTCCATCGCTGAGACAACAATGATGATGCTTTAATAAGAAACTCTTTCATGATGTTCTAATAATAAACTATTTTTTCGCCACAAAATTACTGGTATACTAAATTGCGACCGATATTCTAGCGTTTATTAAAACTGCTCGTAACTAAATAAAAAAATACTTAGGGAACAAGTGTCGTTTCTTAATGAATCGCTTTTCTTCATAATTCTCTACTATCAGCATGTATAAAGCACAGTCAATCTCATTCTTCTCGAATAGGAAGGTACGTTAGTTCTTTCTCTTCGTAAATGCTTCAATGCTTCTTTACATTTCACACTGGTGGTGGTCTTTGGTATTCGGTCTTGCATCCTACTTTTGAGTGTAGGTGATATTCATGTTTCGTTTTCCTTTGGCCGTCATATGGAACTTTTATGCATTTCATTTTTATAATAACATTCATAATACAGTTTTTCTAATTCTGTACCAAAATATTAATTGGATTCTCATTTCAGTGGTTTCTGGTAGGTAGCCTATACGTGTGGGTTGCACTTTTTCTCACCAATAACCAATTCCATAATATTGGTCGACTCAACTTTTCATGTATTTGGGTTTAGTTTCCATTGATACAAATGAACTTAGTATATCATAACTTTTATTAGAACTGATACCCTATTTCCCTTCAAATTGTTTTGTGATTTTTGCCTCCGTTTTACTAATATAGAGTTCAAATGGAAAAAGACGAATGATTGTTACTGCTGAGGAGCAAATTATAAAAGAGTAAACATGAAAGAGCCGTGTAGGTGCAGAATCTTGCCTGATTTATTTATTTGTACATACTTAAGAATGTTTTGTTTCAAACGTTTTGCTGACGGTATTGTATGCTGGTACCTTCATTGTTATAATCTTTTACTTTTTATAGCAATACCCTCCAAGTCCTTGGCAAACTTCAGGTTTTGTCATTATCATAATGGCCGCAGATTTGTTTGGGATTTGGAAGTTTTCGTAGCGTCGTCCGACGCCTATCGGGAAAGTGGATACGCTGCATCTGGGTCATGCGTGCGAAGTGGATGAAGTAACTCCAGGATGACGGCCTTCTGTCCTATACATTAACGGCATCAGTAACGTGGTTAATAGTAAACTTACACTATTTTCTGACGACGTGGTTTTTTACAGACATATTTTGGAACCCGATGATATAACTGATAAATAAATGGTCATATATTAATCCAAGCCTGGTGAAAAAATGGCAGTTGGAACTAAAACTACAGACATACGTGGCAGTACATGTTTGGGGAAAGAAAAATACTCCAGAATGATCTTTCAAAATAAACGAATCAGGACTAGTCAGTGTCGAGCCCGTTAAATAGTTCGACGTCACGATTACTCAGGACCTATCTTGGAACAATAACATTCGGGAAATATGCTATCAAGCAAGCAGAATTCTAGAAGTTATTTTTTTTAATACTCCGAAAATGCGATGAGAAAATTAAGTAATGCTATTATTTTTCTTTTGTTAGGCCACAACTAGAATACGCATCTAGTATATGGGATCCTCACGAATCAGGAATGATATCGGTATTAGATCGCGTGCAGTGGCGAGCAGCTAGGTTTCTATTGAGATGTCACGACGTCTAGCTGTGTGTCGAGGCTATTATAAGAATTGGCATGGGAATCGTTGACACAGCGTAGGTTAAAGAACAGGCTTAACCTTCTGAAAAAATGCAAGGCTTACTTCTCCAAAGATGTTCCCTCGTTGATTTCCATAGCGTCGAAGCAGTTGTTCCTTGTATTTTGGATTTTCACCGTGTTGGTTGTTTTTCAAGACAGCGGTTTCACCCGTATTCTAACAGCGGAACTATTGCCTTGAAAACCACTGCGGTGAAAACCCGAAAATGGAGGAACAACAGTTTCTGACTTTTGTTTGAAGGCTTTCGCAGCTTTTCTTATCCATGTAGTTTAATGTTTTCGGGCAATGCTGCGTTTTGTTCATTTTGAAAAATCAACGTTTCGCTTCTCTCACTGGAAGCGTCATCAAGAGAATGAGCGTTTTCCGGCATCAGTTCGCTCTTTTGTTGTCATCGATGTCCGTTGCACCATTGTTGGGCCGATTTGAATCTTTTTCGGGAGACGTTGGCCGTTGGGCTTTTGCAGGAGCCAAGAACTCTTTCCAAATCCTGCTTGGATATATCCATCCTCGCTATTAAATTTTTTGGCCTTTTTGCTATTTCTATGGCCTCACGTATTAGGCGCGGATGATTTTCTTGCGTCTTGGCCAAGACTCATGTTTGGTCGGACATTATCCTATGTCCAGGGCTTGAGGCGGAATGTCCGGAGGCGTAGAAGGAAGTGTACCCTATATTTCTTTTTATTCGTAAGTTTACGCGTTTATGCGTTCCTCAGCGTCATAAAACCATCGACCCATACTTTTTTTCAACTTGCTTTTGTTTTACATGATTTGAAAAGGAAAGTTAAGGATAGCTACGTAAAAGAACACTTGAAAAACTGAAACAACTGAAGTACGTCTCATGCTTTGCTAGTTATACTTTAGTGCATGTTGTTTAAAAGATCTAGTACATACTTTTATTGAAGGACGTAATGTTTCCTATTGAGTCTGAAAAACCATTTAAATTTGCGGTAAAAGCTCCAGTTTGGAAGAAGGTGTAATGTAGTCTTACTCTTCAATACTATGTAGACGAATAAAAGTTGAATATTGGCCTAAGTAAGGTTCATTTCCCGGCCCTTTCCTTATCCCGAGATGCCAGGATCAAAATGATCCCCTTTCCAGGATAGGCCTTATTCTATTTAGAACATACTGTAAACCGAATCAACCTAGAAAACTGAGGGAAACTGAAAGAAAGAGCAAGAGCCGCTTATTTTATAGTAATTTAATTAGTAAGTTCTTCAATCTCCGGGAAGAGCAAACTAAAACAATAGTTCTCTGAAAATGCTTTATAAAAATAACTTTCGCATTCTACCGAAAATTCGCAGATAAAAAAATTGCTCCGTTTCATTGAAACCTGTAATGAATACAACGAAAAAGTTTTAAAAAATACATTTATATTTAAAGAAAAGAGGTGAAAACCTTGTAAAAAAATCAACAAGTTTAACCAAAAACTTCTTACTGTGCATCTGTGTATTTGTACGATTATAAAAAAGATGATCGATAGATTACTCAATCTTGTTCTCATTCAAGTAAAGAAAATCCTGCTGCGTTTGTCCTTTGTCATTATGTTTATGTGCCGTGCGGTATTTAAGGCATTAAAGAGTGGAGAGATGTATTTTGAGTAGTTAATTGAAAAAATATGTCAGTCAAACACAAAATAACTAAAATTAAATTTAAAGAAGAGGATTCCGGGATATTTTGGGAAGTTAGATTTTTCCGAGAAAATGTACATTGGCTAAAGTTCCTACTGGATCTCAAAAAACCCGGAACAGAAGTCATGTTCAAAATAATTCCCTCGCAAAAAATTAAATACATAAGTAAAATGTTTGACCCACTTTATGAACATCACATTGCTATAATTAGAGTTAAAAACAATGTTATGCGGTGAAAAAAATATTTGCAGTCATCCATTGTTGAACCCTTGCGAGCCTAGTGTGGCGGGTTCGCGTGAAGGAACATTCGCGAGCCCCAAAGCCGAAGACCCTGGAGGCGGTCGGCGGGCGATGATGTACTAAAGCAGTAGAGTGGTCGCCGGATTGGACGGGGGACTCCTATATAAGGCGGAGAACAGCTTGGAAGAGACCAGTGTGCATATTATCTTTGTCCATGTATGTATCGTAGGCACAATGTATTGACACCACGCTCACGTGGTCCTGCTTGCCGAAATAAATAGCCTTTCCCGGAAAGGTCACACGTATTAATTATACCAACCTCAACACACCTTGGAGCTACAACTCGATTTTTGGTCAGGATGAGTAGGTACTCCTAGCCGTGGGCATCCAATTTCTGAATCACTTGCTAGGATAACCTCAAAACGGCGACGGTTGGATCATGGCAAGAGGGACACAACTGGATGCGTACCTATGTTTCTTGTTGCGACCTTTACTTGGAATGTCCTCTCCTTCATAAGAGACCTAGTGAAAAACTCGCCCGCAATTCTAGACTTCCCTAGTAAAAGATCCTTTTCCGGCCTACAATAGACGAGAGAGATTGCATTCTAGAACCCAATTTCATTCCGCTCAAAGCACACCGCTTCGAATGGTCTCAGATATTAAATAACAAGCCCCTTAAATTTTTTTCCCTATTTCTACCTCAGGAAGTTCAAGGACAGCTGAAAGAATTTCTTTGCTCAAAAGGAAACATTACTACACATTTAATTACCCTCTTTTGTGCATCTGAGAAACTTCTATTTTTCAAGTATGACGTTCCTTGATCTTGCTATAATATGCTTTTCTCTATACATTTAACGTCTATCTTCTTAGAAGCCTCAAGAAATTAAGTTTTCTCTAGTAAAAGTTTGAAAACTGATGGCACGCTGAACGGAGTGCAAGTATGGTTTTCTCTATGTGACGCATGTAACTTTGGCGAGTATGAAAGTACCTGGTCATTTTCGTCCTTTTCAGTCTCGAATAGCTTTGAGTATTTGATTTGAAAATAAAAAACAAGATCATGAGTTAATATCTCACGCACTGCAGGAAACTGTTAGTCATCGTCAAATTCTCCATAAAACAAAGAAATGGCATGTCAATAGCTTGCCAATAGTTCGAAAAATTAGCAATATTTTTCTACAAAGATTCATGACTTTGAAACATTCCAGATAAAGTCTTGAAAAATAATAGGTTGTAAATAGTTAATATGACATTCCTTGGAATTTATAGCAAGGATTTTGATTTTTTTTTCAAGTATTACGCCACTTAACCTTGCAATAGTACCCCCTGTTTTCTAAACCTTAAGTCTTAGTAAATATTTTTCTCAAGTGTTTGCTTGAAAACTGATGGGACGCTATCTGAACGCAAGTAAGATTCACACTATGTAACCAATGTGACGTTGGCAGCTTGCAAAAAAAGTCATCCCCGTCCTTTTCAGTCACGAATATCTTTGATTATTTTATTTTTTTAAATTAAATGCATGATAATGAATTAATGACTCGACAGCAGCAGGGAACCTTTAGATATATTTTTGAGTCTCTATTAAAGTGAAAAATTTCATGCCAAGGGTTTTCTAAAAACTAAAAATATTTTATTTGTCCCTACAAAGAATCACAATTTTGAAATACCTACGTTAGATAAATTCTTAAATAAGAATTTATGAAAAAGTGAAAATGACATCCCTTTGAATTTATGGTGTAGTGTCTCTGAGTAAGTTTTGCAATATTATAGGAAGACTATGATGACTATGAGCGTATATAGGATGACTATGATCGTATTCCATATTTAGAAGAAAATGAAATATTAAAAATTAAAGAGAAGGTGTCTGAGTTTACTTCTTGTAATATCATTCAAATAGTACGCTAAGAAAAAATCGGAAACGTGGATCGTTGGCAAAAACAAAATTCTCAGCTGATAGACTGACGATAACATTATAAATGAAAAGAGTGACTTCATTATTCCACATAAATTTAATACAAGACGGCTAGGTTTCGACGCGGTACGTCTTCATCAGGTGTTTCCTGATATTCCATTCCTTCTCCCACACCCAAGACTTCACCGCACTGCCCTAAATCTTCCCCAACCTCCCTCCTCCTCTCTTTCCCACCTCTTCCACCCTCAATTTTTTGTGACTATATATTTGTGTCTTCTGTGAACATTGTACCTGATGATGACGTGTTTTTTTATTACACCTGATGTTGACGTGCCACATCGAAACCTAGGTCGTCTTGTAAGAAATATGTGTGGAATAACGAATTCACTCTTTTCATTTACTAAGTTAAGCAAATTCCACCAAGTCACGCCTGAGACAGCGGAGACTTACATTAAGGCCTGTCATGCAAATATCAAACTGATAAAATTTAAATTTCTGTCCTACACCACCAAATTAAAAATGTATAAAGCATAAATTAGATCAGACGTTACTATGGATGTGAGGTATCGACATATCTGATCTTTGAGTGGAAAATTATCCGTAGTATCTATAAGTGAAAATCAGGAATGAAGAATAAGAAATATGTAACAACAAAGCAAACAACACACCTAAGAGCCAGGACATCGCACGTTATATCAAAGCAAGAAGAGTTAGCTGACTTGGGCATATGCTAAAAATGTCTCTAATGTGACAATGGAGGCAGGTATTTGAGGGAAAAATGGAAGGCACAGGAAAAAGAGGAAGAAGGCGATTCAAAGAGGAAGAATTCTAGATGTTGAGGAAGATCTGAAACCTATGGGAGTGCAAAGTTAGAGAGGAAATATTGATCAGAGAAGCACGTGGAGGCATGTAGTAGAGGAAGTAAAGGTTCAACCAGGGCTGTAGCGTTTCGGATGAGGAAGATAGACTTAAATGCTTCTTGCTCACTCTTAGAATTCACCATCATCGCAGGAATAAAGTAAGATATGCAAATACAAGCGACTAGGATGGTCTTGCATTAGAGATGGAAGGAAGAAACTATAGTGGCCGGAGGACAGCAAGACTTATTCGAGAACTTCGCCCTCGAGCAGATCGTGGTCACGAATACATATCCTTCTACCTGTGGCAGCTCTTGACAGGTGACGGATACTTAGATCTTACGTCCAACTAATATGAATGTTATATCTCCCATTAACTGGTACTGCTCAGTGGAGCGTGATGATGCATGCCGTACATTTTTCATCTGCGGCTGGAAAGACTATAAAGAAATTCAGTGGTGGTTTAGAAGGAAATGTCCAAATAGTATCTGTTAGCTTTGGTGACGGTGATACTGATCGAGACAGAAAATGAGCTCCAGCTTTAGCTACTGATGCTGCTGGTTCATCTTAAGTGGATAAAATACTAGGTTCTAATTCCTGTAAATTAAAGGCAAATGTTGATTATAAAATCACTCTGCAGATAACTGGTGTGGTTGATATTACCATGGGCTGGAAACTAAGTGGCTTTAAACCACCAGTAAAAATACCAGACGCGATTCTAGAAATAAGAATACCGTACGTAGTACGGTACGTAATAATTTTTATTGCTGCTAAATTTTACATTAAAACTTATTAATATTTAAAACGTGACTTTATTAGTTGTACGTGTACATTTTTTTTATTGTATAGACACTTATTTTGGTGCGTATAACCCAAGGAAAGAAAAGGAATTTTATCTAAATAAATTAAATTTTTTTATTATGAATCTGGTCGCCGTTCATCTCCAAATTGCGTTTTTCTGATATAAACTCGGTTGAAGTTGAAAAAATATTTTTTAAAATAGTTAATTGCCCTATAATTATTTTCACTGATAGTAATCGAAGTGTCACTCTCTATTGTTGTTGATGCATTTGAAATTCAGTTCAACGTGCTTTGGCGGCTAAGGTAATTTCGCATGTATACTTTCTGCCACTCGCAGACAGGGGCAACAGCAGCACTTGGACGAATAGGAGGATCCCCCGTCAAAATTTGAACCGAGCCTTAACTTCGGTGACAGATCGGGAACCGGTGTTTTCATCGTGGCAGGCTGTCACTCTGTTTTTGATGTTATTTGGATGATACGTACATTACGTTTGAAATATTCTCCGCTAGGCTGTGTGAGTGAGAAAATATGTCAAATTAAATTAATATAACATAAACTATAAAGAACTATTGACAAATATAATTCCGAAAATATCTCGGTATCGCAATAAAATATTTTTTTGGAAATTGATATGCTTCGCCTCAGCTAATTTTACCTCTCAAATAACGTAATTTTCAAGTGAATGGATTACGGCTCGTCTTTTCGCGTTGTCGCTATCGTTATCCAAAACGCAAACCACTCTAGAAGAGCAATGCTCACAGTTACTGTCCTGGGACCGCTCTCCATACGTTGACGCAAGTGATTGAGAGCACCTGGCAAAATTAGAAGAATAAGGATCACGTTTTCGCCCACAAGAGCGCAATTTAAAAACAACAATATCTTGACCGCAAGCGTAATTGAGACCACTGATTGCGCCCCAGGTTCGTGATCAGCGTTTCAAATCCTTTAAGGAAATTTAAATTTTCTTTCCTTTGATTCCTGGCTGCAAAATAGTTCTCACTGTAAAAGATGAGCTAATATCTACAGTTGGAGAGTTCGCCTAAAGCCTTGCACACAGGGGAACATTTATTGTGCCAGAATTGCCCTGTAATCCTGCACTCGGCCATGTCGGATGGAATGGCGGCAAACAATGGCTAGTCACATCACATTGCTGTGTACACTCGAATCGACAGGCATTAATAACAATAATAAAAGGTCTTTTTTGGGCGACATTGAGGCAAAACTTCGCCATCTGCCATCTAACCCCTCGTCAATATAATTACATAAAGAGTATGATTGTCATGTTGAACCATTGTACAGTTGAAATCTGGGATTTAAAAAGGATACAATTCAAGGAATAAACATATATATATATATATATATATAGTGTTTGTTTAGTGTATCACTGTTTTATTTATGCATGTGCATCGTCGCCGAGAGCGATTTTCTACCAAGACGTATATATATATATATATATATATATATATATATATATGAAGTTTTCGCCAATTGGCCACAAATATATAAATTAAAACTTACAGGAGGTAGGAGATAAAGATAAAGAATTCGTTCTAAAGCTGGCGAAGGACCAACCGGTCCGAAACGTTCCCGTAAGAACGAAATCTTTATCTTTATCTCTTTCTCCTACCTCCTGTAAGTTTTAATATATATATATATATATAATAAAAAATACACTGGAAAGGAGGTGGGGAAAGAAAAGTAAAAAGAGACAACTTACTGGGAACGTTTCGAGCCTGCACGCTCTTCGTCAGCTGGAGAAAAAGTCATTTTTTTATACACACACAATATATAAACATTATCAAAGAAATTATAGTGTGTGGAAGTATTTACAACTGTGGGGAAAACGTGAGGATTATTATACTTACATCCTTTGCGAAAAAAAAATCCTTCCCGTTATTCAGTATGTTAATAAAAATGATTAGAATCAATTAACTCTTTTCAAATGATTCAAAGTTTTACGATTGTTGCTAACTATCGCCAACACTATCAGAAAGTCGTCCATTTCATACGCAAAGCAGTTATCCTCGTCTATTGTCTCCAGGACTTGGTCACATGATGCAAGCATTCAGAGAGCGTTGACGTTTTAATGACAGTTCCAGTGATAGATACAGATAAACTATATCAACGTAGTAAAAATGCGGTACAATTAACGTTGATACCAGTTGGGCCTTAAGATAGTCAATCATGTATATGTGCATGGTTACTCAGAAGAATAAATAACACATAAAAAAACAAAATAATTTTAATAATCAGTGAGTAGTGGGATTAATATGCAATACTTCCAGGTTAAAATCTGCCTCTTCGCGCTATTTTATTTCTCAATTCACAAGCAAATTAAGATGGAAATACAAAACACTTTGCCGCCAGATCGCTAAAAACATTGACCGTGTTCTAATCCTAACTAGAGCATGGAAATCGCAAACAATTCTATCGCATACCAACATATGGCATGTGATTAGGTTGTTCACACGAAAGAATAAACCACTAGCCAATTACTGCGTCAGATCTGGCGCCAGAAATGTTGCTGTGTGTATAGGGGTTTGGAGGCGATAGTGGGATTGATGCTGCTAGAAGAAAATGCTTGGGAGGTGGTTGCGACGTTCGTAGATTTAATTCTGAAATGGATGAAAGAGGAAGGATGTCTAATAAAACCCTTGTTCTTATAAAAAGAACGTGAAGAACCCGGTCAGGGGCATAACACTTGCGGCAGTAATGCGAAACCGGTCCCGGCCTGGAACTAACAGGGATACTTAGAGGCTTTGGTGTGTATTTACAGACGCCTTTCTGACCTATATAATGGTAGGTAGGTTATTTGGGGGCAACGACCGACTGCTAAAGTCAATTTCGCGACCATGTACAGGTGGACTCAATAGAATCAGGCTCAACTTTGTGAAATTTCATCGTTACACAGATTGCAAAAACGTCACAGAATGTTTTAATAACGAACAGTTTCATCCAACATTGGTCATCATCATCCACTGTTGGATGAAATCATTCGTCATCCAAACATTTTGTGAAATTTTGACCAATTTTTCATCTGTGTAAGGGCAGGTGATGGAGTAACAGCTGAATTGCTTAAATATGGAGGAGAGTTACTGACTTCCAAACTCCATAAGCTAATAGTGGAGGCATGGATATCAGAGGAGATGGGCACTAGGGGTCATATGTCCCATACACAAAAAGAACGATAAATCTGTGCGTGGAAACTATAGAGAAATCACACTGCTGAATGTAGGGTATAAAGTGTTGGCTAAAGTCCTGGCGAAAAGTTTGAGACAAACAGTTGAAAATCTACTCAGAGAATATCAAGGAGGATTCCGTCTGGAAAGATCAACTAGAGATCAGAATTTTACCCAAAGGCAAATTCTAGAAAAGTCTTATGAGTATAATGTGGTTTTATATCAGATGTGCGTAGATTTTAAGCTAGCGTATGACTCAGTGGTTCGAGCAAAGCTTATGGAAGCCATGAAGGAATTTAACATCCCAAACAAAATAAGAGGGTTGGTGAGGATGGCCCTTAAAGCACGAGATGTGAGGTGAAATTGACAGGGACTTTTCTGAAGACTTTGGTATAGAAAGAGGCTTAAAGCAGGGTGATGTCCTTTCCACAATGCTTTTCAATTTGGCATTAGAAAAGGTCATGAGACAGACGGTGACAAATAATCCAGGAGGAACGATTTTTAATAGGATGAATAAATGTATTGCGTATGCTGATGACCTGGTGGTACTATCAAGGAATAGTCGAGAATGCGAGGAGACATTTGTGCGTCTTGTTGAAGCAGCTGTAAGTAAAGGTTTAAATATTAACAAAAAAAATCAAATGTAACAATGGTGTTGTCCAAAAAGTAGGCCGAAAGAGGAGCAGATGGAAATCTAATATTCTACCAAATGAAGATATTAGAGCGCTTTAAATATTTGGCGACATTGGTCACAAATGATAATTTTATTGCAAAAGAGATTAAAACGAGAATTGCAGCTGGATATCGAGCATATTATTCTTTGCAAAAAGTGTTCAAAGCAAAAACTGCTAGTAGAAAAACAAAGAAAATAATATATTAAACAGTCATCAGGCCAATCGTAACCTATGGATCGGAGGCCTGGACGTTGTCAGTAAGAGAAGAGAACTTGTTGTAGAGGTGGGAAATGAAAATTCTTAGGAAGACCGATGGACCAGTCGATGAATAAGGGCAATGGAGGGTATGATGGAATGAGAAATTTCAGCAGATGTATGGGGACGATGGAATACTAACAGAAATTAAGTAATCGAGAATTAGATGGGCAGGGCATGTGGAAAGAATGGGTGGGGAAAGAGTAGTGAAAAAAGTATTCGAAGGAAAACCCGAGGGAAGAAGGAATAGAGGAAGGCCCATAAAAAGATGGGAGGATGACGTAGAAGAGGATGTAAGGAAGTTGGGGGTCCAGAGGTGGAGAAAGGCAGCGGAGGATTAAGAAGGATGGAAGGAAGTTGTGAAGAAGGCCAGGGTCCTACATGGGCGGGCTTTCGTGCCGATGATGATGATGTAAGGACAGGTGTGTAGGTTATTAGGGAAGGGATTTAATAGGAAACGGAGGAAGGATGGAGAGAAAGCAAACGTTGGTATTAGCCTACTCTTAACTAAAGGCGTCAAGGGAACCACGGTTTAACGTCCTATCCTACGGACGGAGTACAGTACATGAAGTCCAATCCACGCACAGCATCCAAGTCGGGGTCAATATTGTGCAGAAAAATCTCCACCTCTGCCTAGATTTCAACCCAGGACTTTAAGAATTAAAGTCAGATCTCTAGCTAACACCCAAACCCAATCCCCAACCTGTGTGAGTCCCACATTATTCAGTGGTCTCCACCAAAAAAATGTCCGTAGATAGATTTCCCCATACGCAAAAAAAAAGTTTTAATTCTAAAAAGTATGATGCAAACATTTTATTTTAAGCATTCATACCCTTAACCCTTTCAGTGCTACCCACGAATATATATATATGCGTTTTAAAAAGCAGGAGTATAAATACCAACAACGAAAGTGTGCGCGCTACTATGAGCGCTCTCTGGGATGAAGCTTAGCACTGAAAGTGTTAAATGCATTTCTAAGGTAAATTCTTACCTTCGCACCAAATTCCAAATGTGGCAGAAGTCTTACCTTGTCTTGCTAGCATCCTCAATGGCGATGAACTTAGAGCTGCAAAAATGCATTAACTGCAACATTAAACGAATAATTCTTTATAAAAGAGAAATGGAACTATGTGGAAGTGACAGATATTCATCTTCAAGACAGAGAAACGCTCTTATGATGGCGTAACGCACCGAAAACGTTGGTCAGTGATCAACATAAGTGTGAATATTTTACCTGTTTCTCTGTCTGTATGATGATCAATTCCTTGTTTGGAATCTACGATGGCGAAAAATTGTTCTAATGCAACTGGTTTTCACACCCCTGAAAAAATACTATAATTCAAATGAGCCAGACGACATGATTTTCATAACGGTATATTTGTATATTTTTATCGTCAAACACATCATAATGACCCACAATCCATACGTGTTGTTAACAATTTTATCACATAAAGTTTTCACATGAGAAATATGGAAGCGATCAAACAGTTTTATGAAAATATATGTGCGCGTGTATTACAATGCTTGAATATCAGTATTTTAGAGTTTTGAAAACAAGTAAAACGTATTATTTCGGTATGTACAAATATAGTTGTAAACAGTATAATACGTTTTTAGTTATAAACATTAAAATGACTCTTGATCAAACAATATTAACCATCACTTACTCTGAACATTTGAAACAAACTAGTGACAAGTCATTAGGCCATTTGTCACCACAGAGCCTAAGAAAAAAATTGATGAACTTCGTACTGTATTAAAATTGCGCATAAAATGTTTAAAAATAAATAAAATAGCTGTAACAGAAATACTTCAAGATAGAGCTTGCAGAGTTTAAAGGAGAAGACTCACGATTTCAAATTCGTTACGTTACAATCTCATGATAAATAACCCCGAATATCCAGCAAATTTATTCCTACAATCTCTTCTAAACGTATTTAATTTAGCGTTAATTCTTAATTTTAATGTAATTGGTCCTTAGGTTAAAATGTGGTGTTTTAATGAAATGATCTTGAACTTTAAGTTTAAAGAAGCTATCTTCAGGAAAATATTGACCTCTAGTTTACGTCACTCTGTACACAGCGTAAGATCTTGCATGAAATACAACTTTACCTCACTCCTGATCTCCAAATTTTAAGAAATTGATTCAGGTGAATCCATTATGAGTAATGTTCATATTTTAGATATGCTTCATTGCGATGATTTGATACTTTCCTCCAATTGATCATTTGGCCATTCATTGAAATAACATGACCGTATAATCAGTTCCACCAAAAATAATGTGAAAATTTACACTCAGTAGAGGCACCAGTACGATAATCTTCAGTATAAATAGGAATTTTTTAAGTCGCTCTATTATGATATATGTGCATATAAAGCTCCAGGGAGGACAAAACAGATTGAGGGACTCAGAATGCAACTGCCACTTGACCTCGTAATTCTTTCTTTTCTGTTTTCTAACATTACGCTTTCCACATTTTAATAAATAAATAAAACTAGTCAAAGGTTAGTATACTCAGAGCAACAATATCCCTTGTAGTCCTCCTTTGCGTCACAGAGTCCTTTGACGATCCAATTTTTAATGTATTTATCTCCTGTGCCGGAAAATTGTGTGCCCACTTGACCTAGTGAAAAAAATGGCTAATTTTAATTTATTAAATGATCGTGGGGCGATGCAAAATTATTGAATGACTCCCTAGAGGCAAAAGTACAAATTTGAGCAAAGAAAGTGGTATTGTCTGAGTTCCTTTGCAGTGATGTATAAGCATTAATATATTTATCATATGATTACTCTGGCTGGTTGGGCAGCATCATCTGCGTCTTAATTTTAAATGTTATGTTAAAACTAATGAGGTGAGCTCCTTGGGATTAAAGAAAAAATTATGGGGAATTTATTATAGGAGGTAATATTTTGTTAAATTATGTACTTTGGTTCGTCCGTTTCGTAGTCAAAATCTCGTATGATTTTACTATAATATTATATTTCACTTATTGAACTTCGAAAATGCAATATTTTAGACTGACGTCTAAAACAGAGGTCTTTGAGTTAACAGTTGATGAAGCACATTTCCTTTACCGGCAGTAAAAAGTTGATATTATCCCTAAGAGTAAATTTGGGGCTGCAGATTAAACCTATAAGAGAAACTAGTTGTGCGAATTCGTAATGAGTATCAATAAGGATTACGTTTAGCCATTTGAAGGGGTGCAAGAGCCTTTATGATAGATACCATGAAAAAGATATGATTGGCATATTTCTTCACTCAAGAATTTGTTAAATTAAAAGCAAACCTCCGAATTTTTATCCCATCTCTTGCGATACTCAATCACTACTTTAGTGGTATAAATGAAACAATAATTGGTCCCTAGGAAATGTTTTTAAAGAATGAAGCAATGAATGAAAAAGCAAAGTTCCACTAAGAGAGAAAGATTTTATAAAAATGAAAAGGAATGGATGCTTGAACACTATTTTTTAAGTGAAAGTAATTAGTGTGTAAACCATTTTTCATTTGTGCTACTATTCTCGTGTTACTGGATTTTCAGTCATTGGCTTCGTGAATAATTTTACAGAATGTTAATCGATGGTTAGTTTTTAATAACATTTTCTGACTGACTCGGCAGTGCTCCGTCGTCTCCAAAACATGAAATTCTAATAATGTCAAAGGATATTTCAATTTTTTCTTCTTAGCTACTCAGCAAAACTTTTAATTTTATTTTAGTGTCCGACGATATATTCTGATCGCACCCACCTGATCATTGTTAAAGTGTCCTGCGGGCGCCATTATTTTCAATTGTCATCGTGCCTGATCTCCTGAACTCCGTATTTATTCTGTAAGCAAGTTTTCAAAACTAATTTACGTCAGCTTTACAGGAAAGAAAAACCTTGGTAAACCCATCACAGTACTCCCTTAATCAAGACCTACAAAATGCTATGGTGAGCTGTGTTATCTTCGTACTCCCACTAGTTGACCACTGATGACACAAATTGTTTTGTAAAACATGTTTCATTTTATTTCCTACCACATATTTTCAACTTATTCGTTTAGAATTGAAAATAACTTCAGTTTCTGCATTTAGATCATAAGGATGAGAATTTTCTGATTTCGGTTTTTAGGTTTTTAATTAAAATTGTGCTTTTCACTAGCAGAGATTTTCATTTATCGCTAATATTGCTATTTGGTGAATCTGATCAAAACATGTATTTAAAGCGTTTAAAATGTTTTTGAATGGAAATTGTGCATTCTGGCCGCACTCTGATACCCTTGTAGGTCGTAAACCATATCGATATGATAACTATAAGGACTGATGTACCTTCTCATACTGTTCCCAGGAACGAGGATAAATTTTCTTATTTAAAGCGAAGATTTATTCCTAACCTGAGGCACACGGACCGCAAAATAACTTTTAAATACTTTTTGGGCCTAAGTGGAGTTTATGCCGCATAATGTTCCAATTTTCATGATTAATCAGTATATTCCTTAAATAAACTAACAAAATGTGCATGAAAATACAGTGGAACTCAGTTCTGTCAACTGTCCCTGCAGGTAATTTCCTGTAATCAAACCTCTACCGATAGACGGGCGATGTTTTAAAGATCATCAGCTTAATATTTAATGGTGTGACATCATCAACGAATTCCATGAAGTCATAAAAAAGTAATTACATAGTGATTGAAAGTGAAAAATTCTCAGATACTTTTTATCAGTAATATCAAGGAACTATTTCTTTCAAGCCATTCAAAATTTAATGGATTCCTGGAGGTCTTGTTACCGTTGGTACTTACATTTAATCTGAGAAAATTCTCCAAAGCAGTGACTGTAGACTGTGCATTCTGTCCCTATCACACTTTATCACTTCGCAATTTGCATATTCAAATCGGATTTTCAGTTCCATACCCTATCAGTTACGGATCACTTCTTTCCTAAGTATACTGCATTGAGCTCAAAAGTCAACGATAAAAATCTTTACAAATATTTTTAAAAATATTTAGTGCCAGTTACATCATAGAATATGTATACGATATCGGTTCTTCAATGGTACTATTCCTATCAGATTTTCACTTCATGTAATGCAACCCAGAAACAACCCTAGTTACCTTTCTTTATTTCGTTAGGTGTTTCCCATCCATCACTTTCAAGTCGTAATCAATATTATCATAATTAAAAGGAATGGGGAGAATGTCTTCTCTTTAAGGTCATCATCAAGAACAGGAAGATAGCACCTTATAGAGGCACATTAGTAGTTTAATTATGTAATGAAGAATGTTAGCTAACCTTAAATTATTGGGTGCTTATGAGAAATTCAGACAATCTCCTACGCTGATTTCATATTATGCTACATTTAAGCAACACATAACTAAGTAATTGACAAAGCAGTCAACTTTTTTTGTGCCGTAGTAAAAAATCACAGCATGTATTTCAATTTTATTGCCTGTGGAATTATTTTTCCTCGTGAAGCCTATTATCACTCCTTTAGAATGATTTCCGTTATAAAGCTATGACTACCTATAAAATTTGCTGAAAATATGCACATCGCGGAAAAGAACTCCTAATAAATCCCCAATATTGCGTTTGATGAGAGTACATAGAGTGAAAATAGATCACAAAGACTGATATTTCTAGCGCGCCTCTACTGAAATAACTTCGGCTGAAAATTAATCCGTGCTCAAGCCACTGGAACAATAATAGAGTAAAAAGCTTTGCATTTGGAATTATTATAATTTCGATGAGAAATCTCAGTAAATTAAAGTTGTCAGAAAATTTGCATTTCGAAGCAGATTCAACTCTGAGCTAATAATGAATCGTATGATTTGATTCCAGAGGATAAATGCGTCGTATAAAATGTTATTTCCTCATCACTATAACCAGTGGATAACGACATGGTTATAACTTAAAAAAGAGTAGACTCTCACGAATTTTACTATGTCCTAGGTTGAAACTTCATTCATTTATAATAAGCTCCTGATAATTAAAATTCAAAAGTGAAGTAGTTCAAAAATCATAAGTATATTCGGTATGGTTTCATGATAAATACTCGGAAGTTAACACTCTAGCGAATTCAAATAGACTCATTCCACTTTCTATAAAGGCAATCAATATATTCCGCGAAATAAGGCGAATGTGGACCCTTATACTCGTCAAGTAGGCATTTCTTTGCCTCGTCGAGGGAGAGAATAACCGAAGGATGAAGAAAAATCATTCCAAACCTTTCACTGATATGCTGACTTAGTTGCCGCTATGAAAAGTGTATGCGAATGTCCCCGACATGCACCAATGATGAAATTATGGGATAGGTTTGGTAAGTACTTGATTTCCATCAAAAACCTCAAGACTTTCAAAGTACAAGAAAGGCAAAAACAATTTCCTACACCCTTCGATTTTCCCCTATTATCATGTTAATACTTCACAAGTCTTCATCAATTTTGATGAAACTTCATTAACATTGGTGAAACTTCATTAACGGTGATAAAGAAGAAAATTTTAAATTGAGAGATTTGGTTGGCTACAATCAACTACTCTGTACGAGTTGAAATAATATGTTTGCCACCCCTGTTCGTTAAATATCAACATTTTTTGCGATTTAATTTAGACAGCACTAGAGGAGCAACTGTTCCGTTTAAAGTCACAGCGGTGCTCTTGAAGGCAAGCAAGTCCAGCTTGCTGGAAACAATTATAGCCATCTCAAGTTCATGGCTTAGCGGCACACATCACCCACCAATCTTACAACGAAGGTTCAACAGACTTCTCGAACACGACATCAACAATGAGCACCACTAGGCCGAAAGGGAGCAAATATTTTAATATTTTCGACGTGTCGTGAGACTATATGAAGAATGACATGTCTAGTGGCTTTCAGTTTTGAATTTTTTTCCCCTTGCAAAACTGAGGCTCGCTAAATACTCGTTCCCTATACGAAGACGATGAAATAAAAAATGAGACACATGGCTGCCGGTTTAGAATTGGGGTAACGTAGTATTTTTCCCATTACGAAAAAAAGTTTGGGGTGATTACTTAATCATTGATGACGTTGATAATCTACTGTGGAGCGCGGATTTCAGAAAGTTTGTCGACATTCTCAAATATACCTGTTTTTATACAAAAACTAATTCCAATTTTACACGTCGCCAAAAGTGGAACTACAGGATATCAAAAGAAAATTATTATGGTTTTAAGCGACAGAGTTAAACTGGAATGTTGACATACTCAAAGGACGTGGAGGAACAGACATGTCAAACCAGCCGAAGAAACCCTCCCGAGCCTTTGAATTTCAATTTTTTCCCCGAAGATGGTTAATCACAACGTTCACTTTAAACAAACTCAAATCCCGTTCCCAAAAACTTTCCGCGATTTCACTCTTTTTTAAGCTGATCAAAGAGGGGTCCCGCGCGTTCACGAAGCTTAGCGACCTGGCACGTAGAAGTGTATGGGCACATGGGAACAGCAAGGCGGGTGACAACCCCTTGGAGACCTCTTGGTCGGGATTCTCTGGGTCGCCAACCCGGACAGACCGCGGACGTAAGCGTAGGCGGCCGGTGTCCGGAGGATCCTCCGCGCAGACGGCGGAGGCGGCGAAACGGATTTAGAGCCCTCCGCGGACACCGTCCTGTAGAGCGAACCGAAGGATTGTAGGACCCTCTTGAGCGGCGAGGACGCCGTGGCGGCTGCAGAAGACGCCGAAGATGACGCCCTCCTCCGACTTCTCAACCGGTGTCTCCGGATGGTCGTCGGCGAACCCTTGGCGCAGGATATCTCCCCGTCACCCGGCGTTGAGTCCCTCGAGGGCGAAGACCTCTTCCTTTCACCGCCCAACGTGTCGGATATCCTCCGGAAGTCCAGCAGCCGGGCAATCTGTGCCGAGACGGAAGACCTTGGGGAATGTCTCCCGCAAGGGTCCCCTCCGATCAGACCCTCCTCGCAGCCGACGCCCCCGTCCGTGCTGGCGCTCTTCCTAAGCCTCCGCCAGCCCCCGCCGCCGCCTCCGAACGGCCTCCCAGCGTCCAGGAGGACGTCCACAGACCCGCTCCTGTCCAAGAGCCTCCGGTAGCTGTTCCGTCTTCTGAAGGCGTTGAATATCGCCACGCCCCCTCCGGCATAATCGTCCTCGTCCTCTGCATCCGGAGGCGGCGTCACGCTGACCGTCACGTGGACCACCTCGTGTATGGTGCCGTAGTTGGAGGCTTGGGCGGCCCACGGCATCCTCTCGTAGTGCGCTCGGATGATGTAGTGGCGGAACAACCTCTCCCAAGCGCTCAAGGCCCTCCTCTTGAACTTGCTCAGAGACATTCAAGAGATCCCATAGCAGACCTTCGTCACGCGAGAATTTTTTATGTCGTTTTGAGGCACGTGGAGACGGTCACTGCGATCTCCCCGCTAACTCCGAACCAGGATACCCATGTAATTGTTTTGTTTTTAAGTTAAAACCGTGACTGATGTGATTGATCCAAAAAAATCACTTTTTTAAAGTCCGCTTAAAATTTTCCAAGTTCAGAAAAGTTTCAAGGCGATTTGCGATCGTCTCACACGAGTTCGTCTCCCAAGTCTTCCTGGGCAGGTGTGGGAAAGATTTCTGTCTCGCGATAGCTTCCCGGGCTCTATGCGGTTCAGGGCCCGGGTGCCGAGCGAAACGGGGCACACCGCCGGCAGGGCCCCACGTGATCCCAGCGCTTCGGGCGAGCCCTGGACGCGGCTAGGGATTTTAGCACGCCGGGCGGAGGACCATCGGTGACTGCTGTCGAAGTCCCGCCGAAATCGAAATCCATAACGCGGTTCTCGGCGGCACGCATGCGCTGGGTTTAATCGCTCTTGTTGGTTCCGCCCGCCACCGCAGGACGTCTCTACAGTCCGCGAGGGGGATCCGTTTAGTATTTGTTTGTCACTGGACGACGGTAAATTTTTTCTCCGGTCGTTTTCTACTTCGCAAAGTACGTAATGCTTCGGTTAATCTTCCCTTTGCGCCCGCGTAGGTTTGGTAGAATATTGTTAATTAACAAATTTTGATGAGGATGTGTTGCGTAGGTGTGGTAGAAGATTGCTACTTTAGATGAGAAAGAGAGATTAAATTTTGATGAGAATGTGCTGTTTTTGGTCCTTCATGGTTCGTTAAAGGATTTTTCAGGCGTCACCTCGAGGAAATGTTTTCAGTTCAAAATTTTCAGTGATAAAAAGACGATTATTTCCACACGTTAACAATTAATGTTAACCCTCTTTCCGGTAGGTACTACGCATGTGCATCAAGTTTAAAGAAAAAAAATTACATTTTATTTTACCACTCTCTTTAAATACAACTGACCGACTTAGATGTCACAGCATCATCTTTTAAGTTTGAATTCATATTCTAGTGCAGTTGGTGCAATGTGTAGGACGGGATATAGGCGAAGGGTTGAGGGGGAATGATCTTTGGGAGGGGGAGAGAATTAGGACTGTTATACAATACAAGGAGAACATGCCCAAGGGAAAGCATAAAACAACTTCAAAGATTAAGAGATAAGGGAATAGGAACGGTAAAAAGGGGTGACGATTACTCCGGAACTAAGTCATTTAAAAGTCTATTGCTACACTTTTTAAAAGCTGAAACTTTTCAAAATTTTCTAATAAATGTGGAACCATTGTCACAAAAATATAAAATAAAATGGTTAAAATCAGGATAATCATTAGAATCTTGCAAGTGTTTCGCAAAAACTGACTTGCAGTCACGATATATAAAACTTTTGTAATGTTTAGCCATTCTGGTCTCAAAATTTCTAGCCAGTCTGGTTGGATTAAAAACGATTGCACACCGGAGAATCACATTTGGACGAGTACAACTCACTTTTTTTTCAAACATTCACAAATACCTTTTGAATTAAAAGAACGTTTGCCAACGGTCACAGAGTTATAAAGACAAATGTTAAAACTATCCTCCGGCTATTAAAATTTTCTTATATTTTGTAAGTATGAAAACAGTGGAAAATTACAGAGTGATATATTATTTGACTATGTCACGATTCCTCAAAGTTACCTCTCCTACCATCACGTTAATTAATTAATTATTTATCAAGATGTTTTCTCGCATGGGGTAACAAACAATATGTATCAAAGGTAAGAGGTGGAGGGAGGGGTATTAAGCAGCGTGGTTGGGGAAGGAAAGGAAGGTCGTGGAACTGAGAAGAATGAAAGGAATGGCGTTCAAGGTTAAGTTCCGTCAACTTGAGTGATCTAGGGTTTAAGGTGTAGGCAAACTTTGAGAGAGATGTGCATTGAACGCATAGTCATTACATAAAAATTCAGCGAACAAGTTTCACCGACTTGCGGCATCATCAGGTATCACATCAGGTACTAATCATGCCGCAAGTCGGTAAGTCGGTGAAAGGCCCAGTGAGAACAAAACTCGGTGGAAAACTACAAGATTTATTCTTTAGTTTGGATGGAAAATACTTCCACAAGGTGAAGCCTGAAACAGTAGTGTTTAAAAAAAATTATATGCATAAAATGTACATATGGTTCGTTTTAAATATCATTTGTAGCCCGCCAAAACGCGATCTGATTTATTGCTCTGATACCTGGCTATACGGCTCTGGCTGTAAGGCACTGTAATCTGAATACGGATATACTACGTTCAGTAGGTATATTCTCAAAAGCACAATGTTGCACATAATAATTGGACAATTACCAAAACACTATCCCGTTTCAAGTGAAAATTTGAATTAGTATATCATTAAATACGTGATGTTTCCAGTCTCAGTAATTTGAGCCAGGATCAGGCACATTTTGGAATGGAAGTTTGATACCACGTTCATTTTCGTCAATTCTATAACTAGGCTAAAATATTTTGTTAATCAAATAAATAGGCATCGAAATATCCCTGTCTCTCTAATTGATAAACATCCGGTCATCGTCGGATAAAAAATGTTATTCCTTATTATGAGGTAATATCCTCGTACCCTTGATTTTCGCATTAAAGACCAAAAATGAGTTTATAATGTCGGCAATTCTATAGAAATCAAGAATTGAATTAAAAAATTTCGAAATCATAACATATATTTATACTTTCAAAGATTTATGTCCTTCGCCAGCATTTATTATATCCATCTGTTTCACCATGAAGATTCAAGCAAATTTATAATGCAGCAGTACTCGTTTACTTGTTTTTTTTACTACCTGGCACAAAATTCTGCAGTCATTTCTTTTCCACTCAAATGATTCATTTTCTTCGGTTTCGATCAAGCTGGATATTTTTGAGCTGTCCGCCATTAGTTTTTCATTAAAATTAATGATGAATAGGCAATTTTTTCTCGAATCACGTTCGTTGGCTTGGCTAACTGTCGCGGTGTCGGTTGTCCAACATTTAGTGGCATTTTTCTCAAACAGAATCATCTTTGCGTCGAAGTTAGTCATCGATTCAAAATTCTACAGGTTCAATTATTCTACGATTAGATTTGATGATCAAATCAAACTTATCAACGAACGTGATTCATCAATCAGAGCCCTAATCTGAAAAAAAAACTCTTAATGGTGAAATGACTGAGAGCCGTACTTATAAAAAATTTCTTGATTTTGGTTCGATTTTCAAAAGTGTTTCATATTCGAGGATTATTTTTCAAAGAGAATTCATCAACCTCATCCGATTTCCTTCACAGCTATACAGCGTAACACCGGAGTGAATAAATTTGCCATGCGTAAATCATTTAACCCTTTTACTCCTAAATTATTTTCGTGCAGCGAAAAAACGCTTATGCGCATTATTTGTGAACATATAGGGATTTAATGCAAAAAGAGAAATTACATAGGAAATATATTGCTAATTATTACGTTGAACTGTAAAATAATCTTCTATGCTTGAAATATTAAATGACCAAAAGCACAAATAAGTTCATTATTTATTTTAACTAAATATAATGTTATCCCTTAAACGCCATATATTTCTTTCTTTCGTCCATTGTATATTTTCATAGTTAATTTAAATGCGACAACGCAGAATGATCAAGTTCACGTATACTACCATATGCAAAGACAACAGTACCTGTATTTAAAGTTTTAAATGAAATTAACCATTGTAGTTTAAGATATCATCATATAAAATTCTAGTACAGTATGCTGTACATGAGGACTGAAAAAGTTGACTAATAATGTTGTCTCAGGACTGATATGTTGGTACTAATAAATGACGAAAGTAATAGTCTTTGAAGTTTCCCACTGAGAAATATTTAATGCAATTGGTTTCGATCAAAAACGGTCGCATTCTCTTTCCGTAATTCTTTGCCCCTTTGGATAGCAAGAAAACTATATAATAATCTTATATCACTATTTCAAAATTTACTACAAAAAAACAAAAAAAAAACAAGAACATGATTTGACAATGTGAAAAATATTTTTGTTTGAAGACTTTTGCAGCTTTTCTTGTCTATGTAGGAGTCCAGTACGAGAAGCGAAATGTTGAGTTTTTCACAAATGAAAAAAACGCAGCATTGCCCGAAAAAATCATCCTACATAGAATGAAAAAAATATGTTATGTCATGCGAAAATAAAGAATGGGGAAATAAATCTGAGCATAGTTTTTCCATACATTTTTCAATAGGTTACCATCTGGTGTAACGGTGCAAAAAATCCATTCACAAACATAGGAAAAGGTGAGAAAATACCTGATTCAATTTGATTTAAATTTTTGTATTTCAAAGAGTTTGCATGATCATAACAAGGCTTCAGGGAAAGTGTAGTTCAATTTATTCTTACATTCTGTATATAATGTGAGAATGGTGCGTGTTTGTAAAAATATGAGCCTAAGAGTCAGGTGGATTCAATTGTAACACACAATCATAATACTGTTAATATCTCGAATGAAATTACGCCTTGATAATGATGTAAAGCATCAAAACCGGCCGAATCAAATATTTTTCTGTGGAAAACTGCAGAAGGAGTTCTTCTTTCATCGTAATTTAACCTGACTCATCACTAAACTTGGATCTCTCTGTTTCCGGCCACATTTACGCAGTTACATTGAAAAATGCATAACTTAAGATAATTAAGGCCCTTTTTATGAGGAGCATCATGGTTACAGCATTTGTTCTTTGTTTATTTACAAAAAAGTATGACACATAGCGTAGCGGGAGGAGTGAGCAGGACTAACGAAAAAGTGATTTTCAACGATGTTCTAAAAATTAATTAGCTCAACGCGTGCATTCTTTCGTGGATTCACCTAATGACATATCTATTACAATCTGACCTAAGATCAGCCTCCTAGTATAACAAGCCATAATCCGTCAAAAATTATGTGACCCTCTGCGAAGTTGGTGCATGATCAGTTATTATATTGTAGCGTTAGACATATATAAACAGGCACATAGCCAGGTAGACAGAATAAGGTAATTTATTTCTACTTTAATTCATACGGGATATTTGTTTTTGTCATTGTGCCCACATTTTCCTTAAATATACTATGTACTTCTCAAATGCGAGTGCAATCAAATCAACATACAACATGTCTATATTACCCATGTTACATGGAAAACAGATAAAAAGAGAAGTATCAGGCGTGATGTGGTGGAATTCAGTCTTACCTATATCTGGATCCAACCCTCTACCAGAAGCTCGGTTTAGAAGTCTTATAAAATCTAAATAGAAAAAAATAAAATAATCTTTCAAGGATTCCACCATTAAAAGTCCCGTTTATATATTTAAAAGAAAATCAAGGTCGGGATCTCCTCGAATAACCTTTAATTAGGATTCAATAAATAAATGCATAGACTATTAATTACTACATTAAATTGATCAACATATTGTTTATATCAACATGGTCACCAAGATAAGTATCCATTAAATACCCATCACATACATTGGAGAATATTTATTTATTTTTCTATAGTTGTAAAGTCATGGACATAAACTATTTGGATTAATAATTTAATATACATAAAAAATACTTTTTTTTAACCACGCTAATATTGAATTTCATTAGAGCGTAGATTCGGATCATAAATTGTCGGCTTACTATTACTGAGTATCGCTTGTATTTATATTAATTTTGCAATGGTTCTTTGGAATTTAAATTATTTGTATGTCTACTCAACGCTAAAAATGACGGTTGCGATGAATTGCAACAGTGCGAACAGTGCTGACTGCGAGTATACAATGTAATGAGGGTTGCGTCATGTTAGGATAAAGAAAAATAAAAAGTAACCCATTTAATTTTAGTGGATTAACTTGATAATTAGTAAATATATTACTGATCCATGTATTGTCATCGTGATCTCGATTGAGCTTAGGGAAGTGGGTTATATTTCCATGACAATATTCCATCCATACAAACAGGGCAAGTTAAAACAAGTGTGGTAAAATCATGGATATAGTCTAATACGGATTTTTTAGGGGTTACAATCTATGATTCGAATAATATACATATTTAATTTTAATATAAAAATTAAATTCACTTTCAATTAAATTTTATTCTCGGTCGCAGTGCCCCTAGAAGCGTTCCAAAGTAAATTATAATACCAGAGAAGGTTCCCGTTGAACATCAACGGGAAGAATATTATCATTTACATTGATTATAATAAGCCATTCATATTTTATTTAGTGCAAAGAATCATAGAGTTAATGTATATATATATACGGAATATCGACTTAAACAATGAGTATGGTAGTTTTGGGGACGATGACTCAAAAACGCTAAAATATTGCGAAAAATTGTTACGTTTTAGCAAATATTTCGGAATTTGGACTGGAATACAGAATTTGATAGAAGGAATAAGCATCTTTATTTTATTTTCATTCTATTGGTACCTTTCCCAATAGCAAAAAAACACTATTTCTAATTTAATTTTGCAAATAAAAAAAGATCTGCAGCCAAATGAAGATTCAGCTTCATGTGCATTTCTTGTGTGAAAGTTCCCATCACCTGGAACCGGTTACAATACCTGAAGATGACGCATTAATGCGTCATCTTCAGTTGTACACTTAAAAATTAAAGTGGACATATACGACAACTTTTGTTATTATTTCATACTGACATATATACATCGGTGATTATTATAGTAAGATTATTTGGACGGTTTTTCTAATGAACCCTGTGCAATTTCCTGATAGATATTTAATGTGAAGAATCCGTGAAAGTGCTTTTTCGTTTCTTCCCCCTCTAATGAAATTTTCTCCGGATATGTCATCTCTGTGAAGGATTTATGAATAGACTAAAAGGGATGGATGATCCGATGCGATGTTTACGGGCACGCACCATGTGTCCAATCCACTTGAACCAACACTTTAGAGAATTTTGCCCGGCGACGGATCAATATGGTCCGAGGACCTCATGGGCTGAGGGGCTTTCGGGGATGGCATGTCAAACATGCGACACTGCGGTGGAAGAGTTAAAAGGGGGGTCCGTGGTGAAGGGGGAACAGGGACTTAGGGTCTAATCCTGGAATGCGTGGATTGCGACGAGGGCATCTGTCACGTGGCCAGCGTGTTCTACGGATTGAATCAACAGTATCCGTTTCAACATTGTTGGAGATATAGACTTTAAATATTCCTTGGGTGGCCATGCGTTCGGAAAAGTCGGGATTATCCTGAAACTTGACTCATAAAATACATTTTTGGTTGAAGATTTAAAAATCTGCAATCATTCTGAATTCTTTGAACAAGCTAGTCCAAAATTCTGTAACACTTTACTCAAAGAGTTTGTATTACATATCCGCTGATTCCCTACTTCACAATGCTGAACTCGTAACATTAGAGGCATAGTGTGCCACTGATTAGAGTTGTGCATTCATATACTCAGTAAAGGTACACGCATGTAACCTTATAGGCGATGTTTTTATTTTTTACTCTCTCAGATGACAGGAATAGATTGATAAACGTATTCATTAGATCAATTTAAGGATTCAGCTTACGCTATTGCAGCATTTGAAAAACATTTTAGTTTCTGAAATAGGTTTTCGCGGCGCTCAGGTTTGCAGTTAGGCAGGTTTCCGGGTTTCGTCCGCGTTTGTCATCCTTCTTGATGGCGACGTTTCACCTACTGTGCCGTAGGCGTGCACAGGCTAGGCTAAAGTGGAGAATGCATCGAAAGCGCCGGTATTTAACCCCACCGGCGAAGACAACCCAACTGAACCAGATAAATACCGGCGCTTTCGATGCATCCTCCACTTTAGCCTGGCCTGAGGACGCCTACGGCACAGTAGGTGTAACGTCGCCATCAAGAAGGATGACAACGTGGACGAAACCCGTAAACCTGCCTAATTGCAAATTTGAAAAACGTCATTTTTTTGTATTTGTGGAGGCAATGGACCAACCGGAGGTTAAATGCGCCGTAGAGGTCAGGTTGGTATATTGGTGAGGGAATTTAGGGAAATGAGAAAGGAAAGAGAGAAACCGGGTGACAGCATTAGCTCGCTCTTAACGAAAATCACAAAGGGGACCACCGTTTTACGTCCCATCCGACGGACGGAGCTCTGTACTAGAAGTACACTCCGCATAGTACCCAAGTAGGGATAGGGATTTCACTGAAAAATCCGATATACGTTCTCCACTAACTAACACATGGCGCGGATATATGCATTTTTCAAAATACACACATGGGAAACTTCTTAGTAACAGCTCCACCTGCTTCACCAAAAATGTTGTATACAAAGAAACATCTGACACTTAGATATTATTCATTACTTACCGTAGTTACAGATATAGTCTTCATTAAAAATAAAAAACAACAAATTTTTTTTTAATTATTTACTTTTTCACTACGCTTTGGCTATTTCGCCAATATTTTAGCCTGTTTCAGCAGGCTTTTCAATTAGTATCTTATATTAGCTTCCTGCATTCCAACCGCTCTCACCAAAGGCTAATTATGAGATATATCAAAATGTATGTCCATTCTCATGGATAAGAGCAACTTTATGCATCACATAGAGCATAACGAAGCAGATTTATGATGAATGAGTGAGTAGCGAGAGAGGAAGGAGTTGATCGAGAAAGTCACGGGCGAATGTGGTGGAAGGTATTCTTAGGAGAATGAGTATAAGGAGTCTTTAAGAACACCATGGCGTGCACGAGGGTCACTGAAGCAAAAGAGGTATGCAAGGATATGGCAGTATGGAGGAACTTTTCATAGAGAAGTTAGCTTTACGAGTCTATCGCCAAGAACTATCCTTTTTTGACTGTGCCTACCCTGAAAGGGCATGACGCGATGGGTAATGTGTATGTGTTCCCTTCAAGTTTTTCATCATTAACGTTTTCCTTTCATCTCCCCTTCCATTATTGTCGTCAAGAGGCGTATCTCATCTTGTTGTCAATAAGTTTGCCCATCAACTTCGGAGAATTTCATTGAACATCTTTTTCCCTCCATTTCTCCGCAGGACTTTCTTATCGGTGATGCTGGCTGTCCGTTATATATTTTTTTCATTCTTCTGTATCACCATGGCTTTATGGTAGCTTGAGCGAGATACGAGATATATCACTTCACATAAATTTTAAAGAATCTGGCCTCACAATGAGAGAAACGGTCTCATCTTTCAAATGATACTAACATATCATAAATTTTTGGGTTTTTATTAAAATAATATTTCTATAAAGTTAAAAAGGCATAACAATTACCACACTGGTAATTTTTCAACATTCATGATCACTAAATATAGTGCCACTTCTAAATTCTCCGTAAGATAGTGAAAAATGCGGAAATTTCTTAGATTGGTGATAATGTCACATGACTCAGCCATTTACGTGCTTTTGGATTAATAAATATTGAATCTGGACCTGGATTTCATGAGCCTTCCATTAATTTAAACAATTTCAGTGTCACACATTCGTTCATGCAGAGGACTGCATTGGTAATGCAATTTTCCATCACCCTCGAGCATCACCAGTAGTTGTAGATTGTAGCATAGATTTTTCGGGTATTCCGATTAGTCAATTTCTCCATCGCTGCCGAAGTTTCAATGAACAAGTCGTCCATCATTCTCAGCCCTAAGGATAATGAACGACTAGTTCATTGAAACGTCGGCAGAGGTGGAGGAAACGACCCGTTGGAATACCCGGATAACCTACGTTAACAGTGTACACCGTGAAAGCTTCAGATCTAACATCACCTGTTAGGTTTGGTTTCGGATTCCACTCCATGCAACTGATTTATGTCGTGGCAATGATTCATGAATACCGAGTCAGTGACATTCGTTGTTTTATCGGCGGAAGCTTTAGGTTTTCTTAATTTTAAAGCTAAGTTCAAGTTAAGTTAAAGCTTTAGGTTTTCTCTTCTCCCTTGAGTACTGCATGCATTTAAAATGTTGCGAGAATGTGTTAACAATATGAGATCTTTAAAAACACCTTTTATCTCATTTTACCTTTGAAGATAGCATTATCTAATTTTTAGCCAAAGAGCATGTTGGATGGTGCTATATTCCGTCATCCATTTTATTGGGTGACATATTTGTAAACTATCGAACGACTCTCAGTTGTATGTCGGATAAATGTTGGGGAAACTAGAGGTAAGGATCCCACAATCAATTTCAAAGTATTAAAAGGTGGGGGAGATCTTGGAATGAGAAATCAACAAGGTCTAAAAGCATTACCTTTTATTATATGACAAGTTAATCAGTAGTAGGATTAGAGTTAAGCAGTAGTAGGAGCAGAACAGTTAACCAGTAGTAGGATTTGAACACTTATTTGTACAGGACAGTACAGGGTTTGAATGATATCGGTGGAACAACTTTTTTACCATCGTATTTCATTTAAATCCGGATTTGTTCGTATCCAGACATGAAAACGCACCTTTAAATAAGCTTTACGGTATTAGATTCTAGTTCCTGAAACATCTCCTCGAAAAAGTAAAAAACAAACATAAGTAACCTTACTCTTTAGATTGAGAATGACAAATATTTCATAGTCCCTGGTCATGCAATTTATTCTCTCTGCGCTGCCCTGTAATAATACTCTGTCAGTCATAAACTAAAGTTTAGACTCAACAGTTGCGATATATAAAATTTAGTTCAATACTCCATTTTATGTTTTACGTCACCTTCGGGTGTTAATGCAGGCGCTCTTTTAATGGTCTGCCACAGATGAGGGAGATTACATGAGAAATGAAGAGATGCACAGATGATTAACTCCACGAAAGCCTTTGATCGAATTTATTATGTAAAACCTGTAATCCTTTGAAGCTATTTCGGATCTTAATGTTATACACCCGAAGGGCTTTGTTCACTTTAGACATTCAAAATTAGTGCTCCGCCGAATTAAAGAGATATTTGATCAGATGCGAACCTGACTTCGGCAATATTTCAATGATTCGGCAGTTTACATCCATTCTTTAGGGTGGTATTATACCACTGGGTCATGTTAAAACATGACCAAAGACTCTCAGAATTGGTGGCCGATAAAGAAAGTACTTTGGCCTTTAACTTTGTGGAAAGAATATTGGTTCTAGAAGTGAAAGGAAGAGTGAGATTCTTCGGCTGAAATGGTGCGGATAAGGAAGAGATTCTCCAAACCCAATAAAGCTTGAAAGCAGTCTTCTTCTATAGCTTCCACACTTCCATTTCTTTGCCAGTCTCCTTGTCTTAGATGACGTCAGCTCAACTTTTTATTTCGGTTACCGCTATTTTCTATCTCAAGTTATTTATGCCATATCTGAATCGTTACTGGATCCGTAATCTTCACTCCTGCATTGCCAGAAAGGACCATCGACAACATATACTTAGAGGTGTTTAAGGGGGCACTGCAGATCATATCCTACACTATGTAAAATAATTCACAAAACTGCATCGTTTTCATGCAAAGTTATTCTGCAACGTTCAGATTTTACAAGAACCAGAAATCGAACAACCTTCATACTTTGAACATTATTTTACGTCATCAATTCGCAGATAATAGGCTGCCTTTTGCACACCTTAGGTCTCAGGTTCAATTCCATATCATACGTATCGACTTAAAAATAATAAGTGCATGTGAAGTTCATTTTTATCGCTTGCAGGCATTGATTATTTTAAAAAAATAAAAATTAGAAAGAATAGTCTTTAGATTGCCGTAAAGAAGAAAATTCAATGCAGGTTCCGATGACGAAATATTTCTTTCTTATTTCTTTCGTTTTATTAATTTATTTATTTTCCACTTCTTTCTTTATTTATTCGTTTATAATTTTCAAATACAGGCATTAAATTACAATATTCTGATAAAGTTATTATTATTATTATTTAAAATTTTGTTTGGAAATTAGTTCTTTATATAAAATGCTATCCGGTATTATAAAATTGTTATTTTTTCTTCTTTAGCTTGAGTAGTGGTGAAGCGAGCGAATCCAGGGTAGTTAGAGGGCATAATCCCATAGTCATGAAATAGTTTGTAACCTAATTTCAGTTTTTTACTTGCTTTGGTTGGTTATACCTTAGCCAAACATCCCATTCTTACGTAAGCTCAGCTTTTTATGCCAGTTACCGCTAATTTCTATCCCAAATTAATTATGTTACATTTAAATCTTCACCATGTATCACCCTTACCTAAGTACCCAGGCAAGATTATCTTCACCACATCCTTGGAGGTGTTTAAGCGTGCGCTGCTGATCAAATAAGATAATTAAGTGCCAACATTTTATTGTGTTTTTTTCAGGAAAACGTGTGTAACATGGAAGGATTGAAGCCTTAATAGAAAAAGAAAGTCATAAAAAACTGAAAGTAAATCCTATTTCACTAAAGCGAGACTCACGTCGAACATACTTTGATTTAAGGCTTCGGTTCCAAAAATGAAGGCACAAAAAATTGCTTTCTTTTTAGGTTAAGTTCCAACTGCCATTTTTCGTAAAGGGCTTGATTTGCTACTAAACCCTATGTTAATAAATTCTTATAAGTCTAGAGTCCAAACATATCCCTCAACACTCCAAGATGTCGAATTAATTTTATCTTCCACAATATCATATTAATTCAATGTTGCTGAAATCTATTCCTCTGCTGTCGATTATGTATTTTAATGGCGGCCTTCACGACTTCTCTTAATCTCTCAAAAAATATCATTTCCCGGTCTCCATTCCCAAAGGTTCCGAAACTTCAGGACCACTATGGTCGGGACTTATGAAACACTTACAAACTTAGATCGATATTCTTAATTGTTTAATATTTATTTATTTAAGTAACATATCGTCATATCGTTTTCTCGTAACGAGCATAACATGAAAAGTACCTCATAAACCATTAGTATGAAAAAGAGGAACGCAAGAAACAAGAAAGAGACATATTTGATAATAATTTAGGGAAACGTGTCAAGTTGGTGAATTTTTTTAGACGGCAGAGAAAACGCGATCAATGTCGATGGGATGACGCTTTTAGCAGGCTTACGCAAAATTGGAAAAAGTCGATGCTGGAAACGGATTAGCGGATTTGAAGGCAAAAATCTCGTCAACAGCCTGTCGCGATTTCCAATCCATTTGGTAGTTTTGTTGATTGATGTTCATTGGCGACTGTTGTAAGCCTCATCAATATCGCATGGGTGGTCAGCACGATGACATAAAAATCGTGCCCACGCGAATTGATTACTACTTCGGAATCAAGTATGAGAGGAAAAAGCTGAATATCCTTTCCAACTCCGTGAGGTCACAGAAATGGCAAAAAAATAGGTACTCAAAATAATCGTATTCCTCCCATTCCCTGTTAGCTGTCGATAGCTGGCGCATCGGATTTTCTGTAACGGAATTTCAAAATAATATGGGAAGTGATCTGGTCGTGAAAAAACTACAATTTTTATTATTTGAGTGTATACAATTTTCAATTTCAATTCAAACTTCAATTTTCTAAGCCCATTTCACATTATACTTTATATAATACCAGAACTTGTTTGTTCGCCAGTACTTGATATTGAGGACTTAATCCAACATGATTTGTGCCATCAGGAAGGTTTCACGATTTCATTGAACTAGTACTTACGAGGAGGATGGCTTTTATGCCTACTATAATTTTAAATTAACCAATCTATGACAGAAGGTGACAAAAACAACCGTCGGGACAATATCATCAAACATTGATTTCATGCAAAAAGGTTATTAATGGCCGCAAGAAGGTAACTACAGGATTCCCTGATTTCAGAAAGTAAAGATCTCACAGCGACTACAAAAGTTGAAACTCATTTTGGGATTAAAACTTTAGTGTGGATGATACCAATTTTAATATTGGATTTACAATTGAATTGGCAATATTGGATTTACTTATTATTACATTATAGAGTTATAATAAAATCAATTTAACTTAATTAAACTATTACGAAACATGTACCATGCACCATAAGGCTACGTTTTAAAATAGTATTGAACTACAAAAATACAATTTTCACTTTTATCTATAGATATCACTCCGGAGAACATGTATGTAAAGTTTCAGGCAAATCTGTGCATTAACAAAAAATTTTCCAATCACCTTAAATACGCCCACCTTCCCTTTTGCCATTTTTTATGTATCACCATTGCGTTATATTAGCATTAACTAAATAAATTGCTTCAATTGTTATTTCACTTGTACAGGAGGGTCACCGGATTGAGCCCGAGCTAACAAGTTTGACTTCACAGTTTTGCTCTAATCCAAACACATTACTATGACACGAAAGGGATACTCAGGATTTTAAATATTGAATGAAGTTGAAGAAAATTACACGGCTTCTAAGTTTATCCGTGTGTAGAGGTATATTTTAGTTGCTTTCATGTTACCGCGAAAATTTTCAGTGGTGCGTTACTAGTGATAGATAAATGAAAAGCCTTTTTTTGGTAAACACTTCTAGCAGCTTAATTTTTCCGCCTAGACAACCAATTATGACTACAAATTATTCGATAAATGCAAAAAAGTAGTTTTAAGAGTCATTTTTACAACTATTCGCATTTAAATATACCTACAAGGATCAATAATTTTGCGTTCCACATGCCCAAGTTTATAAAACTCAAAGATAATCCCTATAATTCGGGTCAAAAATATTCTTATTTTTCCTGCAAATGTAAGTATCTGCGATAATGTTAAAATTATTATTGGGAATTTTAGTTTTACAAGTTTTTCGCTTTTATAACTTTGGCAACTACTAGAGTTCAATGGTCATATTAGCGTATATTTCTCTTTCACGAATATTTTTCGCTTCTGTTTTTTAAATCTTTATTTTTGAACACTTCAGCGAAGAAGTCGCAAAGATTTATCACGAAAACTTGCTGCTAGCGTTCGTGTGGTCCGACAACGATAGCTGTCCCCTCGAAGAAAGATCAATTTCTGGAAAATTAGCGATGCATGTGTGGTTTTTCTCTCATTTCTAGTGCTATTTTCTATGAAGAAACGAGAGGTCACAGTTTTGGAATTATTTTATTTCTCAAACACCATCGATACGGTACATAGATATAAACATTTCAGGGCATAAAATGATACAAATGGATAGTAACTTCATTCAGTGTAAACCCACTGAAAATATTGCATACTCAAAATTTTCAGGGCAAATAATGAAACTCTTAAGCTCACCTTTACCCCCTATTTTTATCGCTCCTTTTATGAATGATATTACATAGTATATAAGTTGCTAGATTTTTATCAAAATATATAAAATAACAGCTTTAACCACCAACCTTTAGCACTGACGATAAATGAACCATTTGAAATTGAGTGATACCATAATATATTTTCATCTGTCCCGCTCAAAGATTATATACACGGGAATGGTTAGGTTTTTCTTGAATGTATTTTGTTGTGATGTTCGTTATTTTTTCCGTTAAAACTGTTTAAACATTATTACCGTATGTTGCTACTTTACTGCAGCTCTACCCCCGTCCTACACGTATTATCCAGGTACTACGGCTTCAAAACTTCCTACGTCATCGGCCCATCTCTCATTCAGCCCCATGGTCCCGCAGTCCCGCTTATTTCGCTAGAAAATTTGTTTGTTTATCGGGAGACCATAGTCACCTAATTGTTTAGACTAAAAAGTTAACATGGCCAAGCTAGCGCAGCTCGTGAAGTCACATACAGCCGCATACTTTGAAAGTCAGAGGGGCCAAAAGTAGCATCATTTGGTAAATTAATTGTAAAAAATAGCGATACAATAAAATAATTAGCAATATAACAAAAATAACGTTAGCAAATTTAATAATGCCAGTTGAAGTTGTTTTTTATGTATTCATCTTCTTGATTTACTTCTTTTTACCATTTTTGCATTTTTTTTAAATACGAGTTCTGTCAGTCAATACGTATTTCTAATAAGTAGTTGTCGAGTGTTGATTCAGGGAGAATTTAATCATAATTTCTGTGAATGTTTGCCAGGTTTGCAATTTTAACTAAACCTTACATCAACGGGTGCATTTGAGATTATAAAATAGAAGATTAGCCCTTGGACTTAAACTGATAAGTCTTGATAAATATTGATACAGCTAAGAGAGTGTTTACATCCAGTAATATAGATATTATTTCACTAGCATTGGATTCGTAATATCTTATAGTAAACCCCAAAGAAGTTAAAGCATTTCGAGTTTGTTATTATATGATTATCTCCTTAGATAGGTACATGGATTACCAGGCTCTTCGTAGCATTAAATACTATTTCTCACCCGATATTGCTGCTTTTCCTCTTGAATTTGTTTATCAATAGTGTGAAAATAGACAGATAATTTTTATGTACCTAATTTCCATATATTTCTGCTTCTTTTGTTCATTTATTCTTTAATCTTTCCTAAAAGTTGGAAACTCATTGGTAAATGTGCATCCAATGTAATGGCAATAAAATAGATTTCAACTTAAAATGTTTTAATAGTCATTTCAGGGAACTGTAATACATCTATCATGTCGAGAAATTGGGCATCGTTTGAAGATGCTCCCATGCTATCCAGAACGCAATTGACTGCACATGCACAGAGTGAGCCTCGGAGACGGATATCAGCATATGCCAGCTCGAGTACTAATTCCCGCCGGGGTGGATTTACATCGCCCGTAAGTGACTATATACTCACTCTAGGGCTCTCAAATCCAAAACTGCCAACTATAGTTAGAAGTACAGAGTATATTGCTCTTTCAGTTTCATCTTTTTCTTTGTCACATTTAATGCCTCCTTGGCCGAATGTCTGTGAAAGGTGGGAGGGTAGATGGAGAGGTTAAAAGGAGTGTGAATTCTGGAAGGATATTGGTAGGTCGTATGTGGAGTGTATCAAGGAATGAATGTTGATCTAAGGACGCAAAGATTGCAATTTACAAAAGTGTATTTCGTCTGTGTATAATATTGTATTACGAACATGGCTTTACAGCAATAATGAGAGTAATGAAGAAACTTGCATGCTATGTAAAATCGTTCATATATAAGAAGCGAGAAAAATAGGACATTTTATGATGCAAAGAACTTCATAATTTTCCCTAACACTTTTGATCATTCAAAATTTTCAGTTTATATTTATATGGACATGACCAACTTTATAAGTAAATATGTACATGATATGATTTTTGGGTATGTTATTACCCATATTAGGGTATGTAATTATGTTATTTGGGTATGTTTTATTACCATTATATTCCACGAAAGAGTTCACTTCTTAATTAGAGTGAAACGCAGAAACGGCTGTATGTTAGATAGAAAAATACTGTTTCCCCATACTTCGCCCATTCTTGAATTTCACACCATGTAATGGCAAGTTCTTTATCCGAAATATATATCATGCAAAAGTTGGAATTTGGTTGTTCATATTAATCAGAGGTCAAATTTTTTCTATTAAAATTGACGATTTTAACTTGATGAAAATTTAGTCATTTTACGTTGAAAATTATAGGAGAAGCAAAAAAGTATAAGGTAATATATGGTAGATGTATTATGTTAGGTAAGGGGTAAGGCAATGAGGAATATGGGGTAATAAGGGGTAAGGGGTATATCTGCCCAGTGACAGTGATTAAATGAGGTGGTAATGCGGAATAAGTAGAAGTGAGGATGTGCTTTGCCACCCATGAACTTTAATAGCTTTTAAATTAAAAAGCAATTAATGAAATGAAGGTGAAATTAAAAAAGGATATAGATACGCGGAGAAAAAACCAGCATGCTACGCTTAGCTGATGACTAAGCAATTCTCGCAGAGAAGAAAAAAGGCTTGGCGAGAATGCTGAACTATGCGGAGAAAACAATGGAGAAATACAACTAGAAGATTTATATCAAGGAAACTAAGATTACGGTTTGTAGAAAAAATCAAGAAAACTGAAATCACCGTCGAACTGGGCAGCAAAGACTTACGCAAGTGAAAGAATTTTGCTGCCTGGGAAGCATGATAACCAGCGATGGAAGAAACAAGAGAGATAGAGCATATTTGCTCAAGAAAAGTAGTCATCAAACCAGAAGAGATGTCTGCTAACAGCTAGGAACTCATGCCTTGTTGTGAGGAAGCACTATACTACAACATATATTTAGAGCATGCTCTTATGCGGCTGTGTAGGCTGGATAATAAAAACTGCAGGGCAAAATAGATAGGAAGTTGTGGATATGTGGTGTTACCGAATAATGATGTATATCAAACGGATGGAGAGATGAAATAACGTGTAATTTATTGGAACTCTCTCGTATTGAAAAAAGTACATACCTGTTAACTTTGTAAAATTCTACGATGGATTATTCACAGCGGTACAACCGATTTCTCCCGTTAGGGCACAACATCAAGTCCATTGAATAATATTTAACCACTGGGAAAAACATATATGCATGCAACTCACGAGTAGGGGGGTAGGGGATGTGGTGGGAGATAGTTGATTTTTCACCACCCCTTCCCCAATTACTTTCATACCCCAAGACTAAACTTTCCCACCACCTGAGGTAAATCACCACCAAACAACACCACTTTCCATCTCACAACGTGGCCTTCCTACCCATCTCTCGTCTTCCCTATCACCCGCAACACAAACCCCCACCACTTCCCCTGCCAGTGAAACTGGCTGTACCGTTATGAAAAAAACATTGTGAAATTCCACAAAGTGAATATTTACTTTCTTTCAGTACGAAGAGAATCACCAACGAGGAAATGCTACAAAGAGTTGGAGATAAAAATGCATGGATAATGGAGACTATAGGAAGAATAATATACAAACTTATTGAACATAATGAAAATAGTTATACTTAGTATATTCCTTATTTTTTTATTGAAACAACCGACCGCGGTTTCAATGTCTAAGCGTCATTCTCAAGGTTCACAAAAATATATTTGTGAACCTTTCCATATTTTGTGAACCTTGAGAATGACTTATTGAATGTGCTTCGACGTTGACCACGGTCGGTTGTTTTAATAAAAAAAGTGTGGAATATACTAATTATAGTAATTTTTACTATGGAAACTTTCCACAAAGTGACGCCAGAAGGAATCTCTTCAATTATTGGACATATTTGGCTACAAAAGAGCCTATTTAAAAACATTAATTGGAGGAGAAAAACTGAAAAGAATGATAGAGAAAGACAAAGAATGGAATACATTAGGCAAATTATGAATGTTGGATGTCAAAGGGAATACTCACGTTTTTATGGATCTGTTAGCCTATAGGAGAATTGAGTGGAGTGGTGCAGCTTACCAATCTTTGGATTGATGACTACTGATGATGATGATGATGATACGGCGGAACCAGCTTAACGTGGGTCATTTAGCGCAAACTTTATTAATTTATCAAGTAAGTCGAAAAAATACTAGGACCACTTTTCATTTAAGGTAGTTTGAGCGTTACATCACTTCATCTAGATTTTGTTAAAGAAAAAACTCATCTTTCCTATGATATAAAAATACTAACCCCTTGCCGAACTACTTTTCGAGCAATTTGCCTAAAAATGTACTAGGCTCTTTTTCATGGGATAGATTACGGCTGTGCACTCCAGAGGGAGAATATTGAAAAAACTAGGAAGTTTTACCGCGAATATTTCGTCAAAAAACAAACGGTGTGTAGATATACTTTCTCAACTATTCATACAATATAATCAATTACTCATCGCAGTAAGTTTTACAGTATAGAAAAAAATCATATGTTGAGAAGGCATTTTCACTGTACGACGTGAAAAAATTAGTCAAGTTAGAGAATTATATGAATATATTTATTCAATGACTGAGAATTTTCGTCATATGTAACTATGTTTTTTAGATATTTTTTTTATTTTTTCGAAATTACAATTTTCACTTCATAGTTCTTACAGACGCTAAAATTTAAAAAAATCGAATAATAATGTCTCCATTTTCACTCGGGACATATCTCGCTCAAACAACATGAAGTGCATATATTAATCCAGTAGAGCTTCCCATACATGCTGTGATGGAAATTATGCAAGAAATATACTTAACATTTATGCAATAATTAAAACATGACTTGAGCTATTGATAGTTTTCGTCGCGGTATTCGAAATTTCGGCGGAAATTATATTGAAATACATTTTCTCAACTCTTTGAATGCGTGACACCTTGATAATTGTTATCAACCACAATAATACTATGAAATGTATTATTATGCGTTTATAGGAAAATCTGTAGTACATATTTAATTGAAATAATTACGGAGCATATATCATGTTGCTACGAGTTGAAATAGCATTGAACTGCTAAAAAAAACAAATCGGTAAATTAAATTTTTACACTTTTATCTGCCGATATCACTAAGAATAACTTGTATGCAGAGTTTCACAAAAATCGTTACGGCTACTTAAACCTCTCTGATTACCCCTCAGAGGATTTTTCCGTCGGCTCATAGCACCGCGATCGGCGACCGAAGGTCCGATGGCAGCGGAGGCTGTTCGCGTCGACGATCATCCTCGCAGGAAACGCAGCAGAGGAGCTGCGCCGGTCAGCAGTCTCCAGCCAAGCTGTTCGACCACGCCGTGCGCTCCGAGATCGTGCGACGGAAGAAAGGATGTCAGGTGGACACGGACGAAGATAGGCACGCCATCTTGGAGTCGCTCACGACTCTCACGCGGTCTGCTCAGGGAACGAGTCAGGTTGGTCACTGTTTTCTCTTGTTGATGGATTAGAGGTAAGATGACAAGATTTCTGATCAACTACACCGGGACAAATTTTGCGGTTCTTCTGGAGCACAAGCAATTTTTCATATTTGCTTCGGTGATACTTGTGGTTTTGGTCACCACTTTTTATTTAATTTATTTTAATTGTTTGCCGATAAATATTCGTTAAAACACTTTTTATATCTTAAACTATATTTATTACTCCTAAACATAAATATCTATTATATTATTTGGAAAATATAAAGGCGGCAACAGCTTGCAAGATAGCGTCAAAGGGGTCAACTCCATTGGGTTGTTGCTTAAACAACCGAATGCTTAAACGTGAGATAGAAATATTGTGGGATTCTCAGACTCGATTCGTTCATTCGTTCAAAGATAAAGATAGCAACATGATACTCTCAAGAGTTTTGAGATAATTTTTGGATAGATAATCCCGGACCTGGAAACGGGGATTTAATCACCCCTAAACTTTGGCGCTGTGAGCCTGTAGTTCATTTGTTTGCCCTCAAGGTTCACGCTCTCGCAATGCTCCTTACAGGGTAAGGTAAACGCGAATAAGGAATTTAGACGACATTTATTCTTAGGGATCGATAGAGAAAATTATGAGGTGAAGTCACTTGTGAATATATCAAGCAAGGAAAGAAGTTAGGGGAGTCACTTTGGCGTTTTGGTTTTTCCTAAGAAGGTGAGGACAGCAAACATTATGACACGATAAAAAGTACTCTTGAGTAATTTAAAAATCCTCAAAACACGAAATTCTAACAGGAATGAAATTTACTTTAGTGTAGTGTGGCACAGAATTGTAGATTAGGTTAGTTAAAAATTGATGGTTGGATCCGTAGCGGAAGAATATTACAATTTCGAGCTACAGCTCCTGCAAACATTTGGAGCTCCGGCTCCAGCTCCAAAGCCCTACCCACCATGACGAGGACGTTTACCTCTCCGTCCGTTGTCCATCTCCATTCACCCTGTTCGGTATAGTGTCAAAACAAAGTCCTGGAGATTCAGGTTTGTATCCCGGTAGAAAAATGTTTTCCACAGTTAAGTTATGCACATTTGTTTTTGGTCGTGCAACTGCACTTATGATTTGTGAAGAGTCCCTTTGTGTCATTTCGGGATGAATTACACATCTAAAACAGCATCTACAAATTTTTGAAAGTAATTTGACTATTATCATGATTCAGTATTTTTGTGCCATGCAGTTAATGCTGTTCTCGGCCGTATATTCATTAAATTCCTTCAGCACTGATCATAGACGGCGATCTACCTTGATGCAAAAAAGACACTGCACAGTTCCACTATTATTTGATTGCCTAATTGACGTCTATTTAGCTTTTGACTATGGCCACCTTAGAATAACACTATAGAGGTCGCTCTTTACGTCTCCAACCAAAATTAAGTAAACAATTACCTAACCCAGGGTTCTCTCTGGTGATTTTCTGTCCTCTTCCCAATGAGAACATCAGAAATATGTGTGCTCGGCATTGTCTTCCACGTCGTTGCAGTATTCGCACAATGGTGTCTGCGCCTTGCCAATCTTGAGCAGATACCCACGATATAGGCCATGTCCAGATATAAATTGTGAGAGGTAAATGTCCACCTCGCCATGCTTTCTGCCGTACCGTCCAGTCAAGACCTGATGAGCCGAGAGGTCCATCTGCCTCTCTTTATCATTTCGCCAGCGCTCCTGCCATCGTGTCATGGTCTCAGTCTTCGCCTCTAATTTGGCCCCTCTCTTTTCTTCTGCATTTTCCTTATTCCGGACCTTCCTTTTTTCCTCTACTATAAGGTCGATCGGTATAATTCCTGATATCACCAGGATGGCCGCCTCTGAAACTGTGCGATATACACCCACAACCCTCAGTTCCCCAATCCTTTCCAACGCGGCCAGCTTCTTCCTATACTTCTCATGTCACAGGGCATCTCACCAGATCTCGGCGCCGCGCCGTACAGCATTATGGAATGGGTAACGGATATGAGGAGCCTACGTCTGGCCTATTCCTTGGACAAGGCTGGGACAAGAAGGCTTAGGGCCACCGACGTTTGCCATAGGGTTTTTTAACCTAATTTTTGGAACACTTGGAAGATGAATTTTTTTATAAAAGAGTTATTATGAGGGGAAATACGAGTTTATTTACTCATGCTGACTATTGATATTTTGCCTAAGCAATTAATACATACCAAAGATAAACATGCATCAATTTTCTTCAGCGGAATGAGAGTTGACCAAGCAATGGCTATTGGGACATAGGTTATATGAAAGCGATGGTTCCCGTAATCCCAATTTATTAATGAGGTTCATAACTTTATGGACTTCATAACTATCAATTCCATAATTAAACATTCATGCAGCCGGCCAATTAAGTCAGATAAATAAATGAGGAATTGTTCAAAGTGTCCATTTTTACCAAATGGCGAACATCGTTCCCTAGAGTAACTCCTGGGTTTATTCAGTTCTACTGATGGTCATGTTTTCTTCCACATACGAACAGGCCATGTCATTCACGAGTGATGGCCAGCCCAAGACAGCCAAGGCGGAGCTATCCGATGCGGTGGACCGGCTGATGAGGGCAGAGGCCTCGGTGGCGTTTGAGGGGACGGTGAGTGCGGCCCAGGAGGCCGTGCTCAACGCCCCCAGGGGACTGGAGGAGGAGGCCGCGGCGGCTGGGGCCCGAGGATTCGGACGAACCACAAAAGTGACGTCCATGGAAGAGGTTCGCGGTCTGTTGTCGCACGGAGGGAAGCCCATTGAAGTGGTCGGGTTCGTGGGCATTACCAAACCTAGGAGCAGCTGCTAAACACAGAGGGTCTGGATGGAAAATTGAAGGAATAAACACGAAACGAACGGACAAAAATACATTCCAACTTGAGAATAACCGACGTTTCGCCGAAGATTTGAGAGCACGGTCAACTTTGTCTCAATTGTTTCGGGAACAACAAAACGTTGATAATACTACTCTTTCAAGCACAAAACATTTTGTCCGCGTTTCTATTGATGAAAATTAAAACTAATGAATTACATTTCCCGTCCGTATAATGCGAATTTGCGACCTCTGCCTCCTATTTCACGGTCAAAGGAATGCAAGAAGCCACCAGAAGTCCTCTCATTGAGCTAAATAAATGTCAAAAGGCTTGTCAGTCCTCTGTAAACCGCTGTAAAATTATTGTGTCTGAGTAAGAATTTCGTACTGTGTATGTATTTGAGAAAAAATTAACGAAACTGCATCAATTTCTTTTTTATTAAGCATCATTCCTCTAATAATATTGATTACTATTACTACCAGTTTGCATGTAAATGTATTTTGTAAACGAGGGCGTATACGAAAGATGAAATAACTCAATTAGCATACGCAAAATATTATCACCGTGAAGCACACAGGAAAAAAAGTTCTGGGAAAGAACTGCCGGGAAGTTGAGGAACTAGCATAGTAAAGGGGGGAATGGAGGACATCAGTTGACTAATTCAAGAATTTAAAGACTGGCGCAGTGCTTCTCCTAGCTAGGAACTAGCATAGTAAAGGGGGGAATGGAGGACATCAGTTGACCAATTCAAGAATTTAAAGACTGGCGCAGTGCTTCTCCTAGTCTCCAATAATTAAAAGGAGGCACCGATTTCGCCGGTAGGACGCAGTGCCTTATGGCAACTGCCACTTGAACCTTCGCACAGTAACTTAATTATTTCTTTATTTTTATTTTTTTTAAATTAAAAGGGAGAGAATTGGAACACCAATTCCCTCCCACTCCGTCTTCCCTTGAAATGGTAGAACGGAGTTTCTCTTTATTGTTTCAATTACAATAATAATTGGGGTACCTATTATTAAACCCCCAATTTTCTACATTTTACTTTTTTTAACAATTGGTTCATATTTTTCTAGTGTACTTCAAGTTTCAATGTTTTTCATCACATTTAATTTTACAAAGTGTATTATTATTTAAAAAAAAAATTATTTGGTTTTCTCCTTTGATTTCTTCATCGGGTGTCTTGCGATTTTCTTTGCTTGCTTTACAATAGTTATTTTCTTCTTAGTATTTCTATCACAAAGTTGTCTTCTTTCTTCTTCCTCCTCCTCAGCATTCTCACCATTCCTTCCACTTCTTTTTTCTTTTCTTCTCTTCTCTCCTCCTTTTCTTTTCTTGTCTTGATTTCTTCTACGTCCCTTCTCCTTCTCGAGGTCTTGTTAAGTTTGAAACTGCTTCGGCTGCTTTTTTATTCCCTAGTCTTTTTTCAACCTCTTCCAGTGTGACTGGCCAGTTTCCGAAGATCTTCTTAAGCTCAGTTCTTTCTTCTGCGTATTTTGGACAATCGTACAACCTATGTTGTACATCGTCTGGTCCTAGGTTGCAGTCGCATTCTTCATTTTCTTCCTTTCCTATTTTCTTAAGATAGGTCTTGAGTCCTCCATGTCCCGTTAGGATTTCGGTTATGTATCTGTCCATTTTGAGTTTACATTTTAGTCGATTTTCAATGCTGGGGAAGAACTTAAATGTTAGTCTTCCTTTTTTTGTTGAATTCCATTCTGCCTGCCAGGTTCTGTTCGTAATTTCATTTATTTTCCGCTTGTTTGTGTTCCATTTTTCGGTATTTGTTAGCTGAGTTCCATCTATTGAAGCTCTTCCGGTTCTCCTTAGTTTTGACTTGATGAGTCTAGACATTATTTCTAAATTTATTGGCTTAATGCCAGTGATTACATTTAATGCTTCGTTGCTCAATGTACGGTAACCTCTCGCGATAGGTAGAAGGCAGCTCCTTTGTGCTTCGTATAACTTTCGTTTAACTCTGCTATGATTGATTCTATGTCCCCACACCTCTATACCATAGGAAGCAATGGGTATTGTTACTGCTTGATAAATGATTCGCAGACTATCAGTATTTATGCTAAATTTTTGTTTACAGTATCTTTTTAAGTTATTAAATACCGTTTTTATTATTATTGCTGTTTGGTTGACGTGGGGGGTAAATTGTAGTTTCTCGTCAAATTTGATTCCCAGATATTTAAATTCAGAGACCCTTTTAATGTTTTTCCCATAGATCTTTACAGTAGGATCTCGTTGCAGCTTTCCGCCAAATACCATGTACACTGTCTTTTTAATTGAGACTTTTAATTTTGTATTTTGGGTCCATTTTTCTAGCACTATGCTGCATTCCCCGGCCTTATTATCTATCTCTCTTCTTGAGTCTCCTGGAATGGTGATCGTGATGTCGTCCGCATAGGCTGTCCATCTGCATTCCTCTGGTAGGTCTTGTTGTAGTAGCTCGTTCATGCTTATATTCAATAGAAGAGGTCCCAGGATTGACCCCTGTGGTGCTCCTTTAGTTATTTTCTTCGTTGTGGACAGGTTTTTCAGTTGAATAGTGGTGGTTCGTCCGGTAAAGTAACTCCGAATTACTGCCGTTAGGTTTTCTCAGCAATTATAGGTTCCGCCATAACGATGAGTGTGCCGTTAATATTGTCGAGGAATATTGGATCATAAAAGACGCAGAAGATGAGAATTAAGGAAGTTAGCCTTCGACATGCGGGAGGCAAGAGCATCCACTTTCACAACGCCAGCGAGGATATCCAGCAGCAGTTAGCTTTTCACTCCGTGGAGCACCTCTGCGATGAACGCAATATTTTCCGAGTATGTGCAATACAGTTTTGAATCTAGCTTTTCAGTGTGTTGCATGATTTTACGTTCTTGCTTTCGCCTAAAATGATTGTATTTAAGTAAATCGTGAGCTTTCGTCGACCCTTCTTCCGGCTTCGTCAGGCAATAGTGACTGTCCTGCAGGACCACATATTTGACGGTTTCAACGATGGAAACCGCTAGCCATTCCCATTTGAATGTTAATACCCTTTTTCATACGTATGGAAGTTGGTACCTACCATAGAGTAAGGTACTCAGTGTACCTACCCATTGCCCCTGTTGAGATTTTTCGGTCTTTTACATATCTCAATTGCTTCTCGGATTAGTCGTGGAAAATATTCCATTCCTTTTGACAGATGTGTAGTCTCATTCAACCTTATAGTGCGTTTCCTCTAGACATAATGTCCCGCGAGGGCATTGTGGCACCAATCTCTCTTCCTAATCCCCCTTGCATGCTCCTATATACGTTCATTCATTGAGCGGACAGATTCCCTGACGTACATTCTTCCACGACTACACGGAATTCCATGCGCGCCTTCGGGTATTAGACTAGGGAGCAGGTCTTTTTCACCTTGAAGAATGTCTTGTATCCTTACTTAGGTTCTTAAACGGCAAATGGTATCATATTTCTTCAAAATTCTGCCAGTACGATCAGTTACTCCAGCGAGGTAAGGTAACATTACATATCCAGATGGCCTGGCGGATTTTCTTCTCTTTCTACTGATCACATTGGAGAATTTCTTGATCTGTAAGGTGGAATAACCGTTTGAAGCCAGAACACTTTTGATGTGAATGCAAATGAACATCTTATGGTTCGTTCTCCGTGTCATGTAAGGTTTTGCCGCGACCAATATTTGTGTACTTTCGAGGGCCTCGTGTGCAAAAACTATAATGATTACAGAATACCTAAAACTATGACTGGATAGCCCGTTTCGTCGACTACCGGAAATGGTTTCTCGTGAGCGGAGGGGGGGTTGCGAGGTAACATCACAGCGCTACGCGTGGTGGTCTAAATTTGGGCATGTGTGGGTACGGCGCGCCCCAATTTTACTTTCGAGGACCTCGTGTGCATAAACTATAAGTATTACAGAACATCTAAAACTATGAATGGATAGCCCGTTTCATCGACTACCGGCAATGTTTGTTGCGAGGTGACGTCACTGCGCTGCGCGTGGGGGTCTAAATTTGGGCTTGTTTGGGCACGGCGCGCGCTCAGTTCAGTTGTATCTCCGGAACGAGTAGGTCGATTTTAGAGATCGAGGTGCCTACGGAGACCAGAGAACGTGAGTTATACGTTGCTAACATAAGAAATATGAAAATAACATTGGAAAGCAGAAAATATTAGTTACCATCGACCGATTGTTCATAGGTTAGCCATTTGTACTGATGATTTCGATGAATAAATGTTATATATAGCGTAATTTTCTTTATTTCATTTCAACTTTATTTCTGACAAGCAAAATAAAAGAATCTCCCAATAACGAGAGTAACGTATGTAATTTCGTATTCACGAAATAAAGATCCGACGGTAGTATCAAGAATACTCCCTGTATTTTTTCTCGTGGAATTTAGTCGCAGTTTTCTATGAAAATTTAGAATAATTAATGTAAAAACGACAGAAATTAAGTTTATTTCTTACGTTTTGCTACTATTCGTGGAATTCTAGTCGATACTTCTTTGGAAATGTAGAACGCACGTTATGGTAACTTCCAATGATTAATTTTATGAACCTGTGAAAATATGCATAGATTACTTGTTAATCTCCTTTAAACTGTTGATTTATCCAGCAAAACTTTTGGTCGGGTTTTGGTCAGGAGGTCGATTTTAGTGATCGAGGTGTCTACGGAGAGCTGAGAACGTAAATTAGACGTTAATAACACAAGAAATATAGAGCTAACATTGGAAATCAGAAAATATTAGTTACCATCGACCAATTTTTCGTAGGTTAGACATTTGTACTAATGATTTCGATGAATAAATATTGTTTCACGTAATTTTGCTTTTTTCATTTCAACTATCTTTCTGACAAACAAAACAAAAGGGTTACATTCGGGGTTTATCGAATCGTCAGTTTTTTGTCGGATGTTCACCAAATTTAGGATTTTAACGTATGTAGTTTTGCATTCATGAAATAAAGATCCGACAGGAGTATAAAAAATACTCCCTGTATTTTAAAAAATGATTTTCTTCCTCCCTCAAGTTTCACGGGTTGGATATACTTCTGTGCGTTCAAGGATGGTGGTGGGACTTAGCAAAAAGTATAAGTAATCAAAACTTTATTACCTACCATTATTATTAAGTAAATCAAAATGCCGACAAATCTCAACAGGGGCAATGGGTAGGTACCAACTTCTATACGTATGGAAATGGTTAGTAAAAAAAAACTCAAATGGGAACGGTTAGCGGTCTCCACTGTTGCAACCGCCAAAATATGTGGTGCAGCAGAGACAATCATTATTGACTGACGAAACCGATAGGCGGGTCGGCGAAAGCCCGCGATTTACTAAAATACAATCAGTTTTATCTAAAGCAAGAACGTAAAATATGTGCAATACATTTACGTGACTCGCCACATCAGAATTAATTATGGAAACCACCTCCTCAATTAAGTCATCATTAACCGGTGTAGGCCCATATTGAACCTGCATAATTGTAATATAAGAACGAAAAAATAAAATAAAATGCTTGTACACCGGATAAATCGATTTTAAGGATTTGAATATCATTTAATCTAGGTAATTGATGTGAGATTCAAAGAAATATAGAAATGAACCCTCTTTGAAGATATCGCGTTTTCCAAACAGTTCGAGAGCACTAAATTCTCACAACGAAGACCGGTCGCGAGGAGGCAGGAGACGAGCTGAAATCAACATGAATCGGAAGAAGAAAGAAAAAAGTTGACTTTATGTGACGGTATACTATAAAGTTAAGATAAAAAAATACTTTATCACGAGTGCTGACCTATTCCTAACTGATAACCTTACAGCAGCCATCTCGCCAGTTTTTTATCTCGCCCATGGCCAAACTTCTGAACAAGTCAAATTCTTTATCAAAAAAGCGAGCCGAAAAAAGAGCATTTTGCTTTCTGAAGATATAGCTCAAAGCCGTGTTTTTTTTGTTTTTTTTGTTTTTTTTAGAGTAATGATCAATGACTTGATCTGAAACATAAACCAAAAGCAGATAAATTGTTAAATGACATTATAAACCAAAAATGCTGGATTTTTTTATTAAACTATGGTTTTCTTATAAAAATTAATTAAACTTTATGGTTAAAATCGAGCTCTTTTGTGCAGGGATGATACCCTTTGAATTATTTTTTTAAACATTCATGCGTCCTTCTGACTATTCAGGAACTAAATTACTTTCTAACATTTTTTCTTATACACCGGATAGTATTTCAAAATAAAAACGACGCATGTCGATACATAGTAGTTTTTAAGACAGAATGAGCGATTAATTCAACAACAACGACCCGTTGAATTATTTTTATTTTATGGTTTCAATGTAAGCATAAAGATCAAATATTATATTTTCTTTCAATTGTTTCTAGGAAATAAAAGTACAATGTCGTAGAGTTTAATAGGTTTATTGTAATGTATCATTAGCATTAAATAGTTTAAATTTTGAACTTGGGATATTTTTTTAGATTTCTATAGCCTCGTAACCCCTGTTAATTTTTCCTCTTAATTGCGTTCCCTGATTATATCGACCTACGCCGATGGGCAATTTTTTGTTGTAGCAGAATCAAAATAGGAAATTCGAACGAAGTAAGCATTTTAACGGAGAAATCTATTATTCCTGAAGTACACTCTTTAGTGAATTTTCGAATATCATTAAAGAATTGTCCTCAATCAATGCAAATTCAATGTGCTGGTTAAAGCTGGTTAAAGAAAATAAAATAATCCATTTTGACGAAATGAAGGGCGATGAGAAGTACTCTAAATTATTATTTTTTTAATATGTATATGAATTACAATTTTTTTTTCTATGAATTACAATTTTTTTGTATGAATTACAATTTTTTGTATGAATTACAATTTTTTTGTATGAATTACAATTTTTTTGTATGAATTACAATTTTTTTGTATGAATTACAATTTTTTTGTATGAATTACAATTACAAAATTACTAATGCTAGTGAATTTAGTTATTTGCATCTCAAAGCTTGTTTATTTTGTGTGGTACTATTTAAGATATGTTGTCATGTATATTTGAATAAATATAAAGTCATTGTTGAGTAAGTGTGGAAACGTTGTGTGAGGATAAGATATAAGTGCTGATATAAAATATATTTTAATAACTAATAAACAAGAGTGAAAACCTTCTCAGTCCTAGAATGAGCGCTTGCCTCCAAACCTTTTCAACCATGATGCAATTAAAATGGCTACTCAGAACTTAACATAATCCTCTCTTCTCAAATTCTTTCTATAAAATTTTCTTCTAATTCAGTTCAGAGAATATTCATTCAGTCTACCATTGAGGTAGAGCGTCTACAGCAAATGACAACTTGAAATTAGCGAATTCGACCGTTCAAACTCGCCCCCAAAAATAAAGTGGCGTGCCCTCTATCGCACTCCTTTAGTACCACCGGCGCTATAACAATGGAAAAGCGCCATCCACATTGTTTATAAACTTCGTCACTTATTTTGGAGATCAGATTAATTCGGTAATGAGTTCCATGTAATAGTTTTGGCTTTGTTAATGGTGGAGGTTTGATTAGATTTTAATGAATTAATTTTAGCGACTTACTACGGAATGAAGACAACTAAATCGATTGGTGCGACATTTGGAATAGCCCATGCAAAAAACAGTATCTTTCTTAAGGACTGAGTAATTACTCTGTAATTGATACAATTACTCGAGGAAAAGTGCCAATTGACCGATCCCGGCGTGCTGGTGTTTTTTGTTCACTTGCCGCATATGTTGTGCAGCTGTCTCATTTGCTGCGCAACATTCATTGAAGCTTATCCTTGAAACTAGATGGATCGTTTTTTTGTTGACCCGGAAGTATTTTTTCACCCGTGATAGAGATAACGACAGCATCGAACTTGTTCTGCCTGGTACAGTCTGTTAGCAGTCAAATTCTGAACGTGGAATAATCTTTTCGGGTAATTTGGTAATGTACTTTCTGTGTATTTCAGTGCCGATTGTTTATCCGCCGTGAATACATGATGAACGTAGGAAAATTATTTATAACATTCGTAACCCGGTGTTGACATTTTTTATGCTAATTGATTCGTTACGAACGTTTTACACTAAGGATCCAGATGCTCTAACGGATCGTCTATCAGATGCTCAATTAGATTTATCAAACCGCACGATTCAGAATTTCCCATTTATTGGCGTATGAATCGCGTAATATTATACGTACATCAACTTGTGTGGATAATTAGTATTATTCTGTGTGCCGTTTTTATAATGCAATTTTGCTAATTCTTGTTTATTTCTTTTTCGTTTTAGTTAACTGCAAATTTAGATATGGCATCCACAGCTCCGTTGATTCTTCGAGTCGTCGCGACATCAGTTAATGTCGCCAACCGTGCTGGTGAAATAATCCGTGAGATTATGAGCAAAGGAGACTTAGGAATAGTGGAAAAGGTACTTGGAGCATTTATTGTATGTGTTGGATTTACAGTAGGTGTAAGATTTGTTCAAGAAATTTACTTGAGAAATGGGTAAATTTTTTAAATGTGGCGAATATATCTTTCTGCTTATTTACGCTAGTGACAATTGGAATATTTTTCATTCTTTTATTTATTTCACTTATTTATTTTAACATGGACACTTTGAGATCAACTGCCCACCTAGATAAAGAAAGAGACACGTATACTCATATCCTTGCATTGGGCCAAGGGAGATTTTTCAGTTGGATTATATTCCTTAAAACTTATTAATCAAAATGTAGGAGGGTTTTCATGGATAGACTTTTACAGTACTTGGCTCTATTACTGTCAAGTACAGTATTTGTTCACAAAATTCAGAGAACCGTTCTTGTGGTCTGCTGAACAAAACCCCCAAACTAATGTCTAAAGGCTGTTTTACATGAGGCACTTATTGCACTATCTGATTTATGTATGAATGTGCATTGAAAATTGCATCATGTAAAGTGGTGAATTGCTTGAATGCATAAACGAGAGATGGGAAAATAGCCCCTACTCTAATTCCATTCCCATATTTTGGCAATATCTGTGCATCAAATTGTGCAATAAAGTGCCTCATCTAAAGCCGTTTTCACACGATGCATGTACCCGCGCAGGTAGATGCGTGAACACAATCACCATCAAAATTTCACCGTATAAACACTCAAAATTACGTGAATGCGTGGACAGAAAATAGCCCCTGTTCTAATTTGGTGAATGTATTCACGCATCTGTCCAGCCGCGTACATGCGCGTGTAAATGCAACGTGTAAACACGGCTTAAAAATGCTTGATAATCCTGACTGTTTTTCACTAGGCCTTTTGTTGCACAATTTGATGTTCAGAGATTGCCAGAACGCAGGCACGGAATTAGACAGAGGCTATTTTCCCATCCTTTGTTTATGCATTTGTACATACATTCTAGCAATTCACCACTTCACACGGCTCAATTTCATTAAACATTCGTACATTAAATACATATTCATACGTTAATTTTTATTTTGTGCAATAAAGTGTCTCATGTAAAACGGCCTTTAGAAACTATTTAAGATAAAGCATTCATTTTTTCTCTTGTTTTCTGCTTAGCCACCTTGGTTATTGCACTCTCGATTGCATCTCTTAATCTCTACTTTTTTTGGCCCTTTGCGTTATTTAATGCTTTATCATGAGCATCATCATCATCAGAAATTTTCATTCCAAAGGTTGGTTTGCTACATCTTTCCACACCACTCTCCTAACAGCTAACCATTTCATTTCTCGGTTAATATTCACTTTGACTTCCTTCATGATTTGCCTGGAGCATTCCATCCTTCTTCTTACTCATTAATTCTTGCCATTTATTTCTCCTTCCACCATAGTTTTCAAGAGGCTCTTGTGTCACGTATTGTGTCCCATAAGTTGATCTCTTCTCTCTCTATGAGTTTTAATTTGACCTCTTTTCTCTTCAACTCTTCGTAAAACTTCATAAAAACATCTTCAGTGGTGATTCTCTCCATCCAGGTGATCTTCATCATTCTTCTATATCACTGTATTTCCATTGGCTCCGTTCTTATTTGCCCTACATCTTTTACTGTCCAAGCTTCACTGCCTAGTAAGAGCTTCATTAAACCGTATATTTGGAGCATGTTCATGTGAGTATGAGAGGCAAAAGTCATACATATCGCATCTTGATTGCCGAAGTGTTATACAGTACCTCTTGTAACCCTTTCCTGTCCAATTTCGAACTCCACTCAACATGTTTATCATATGTGCCCCGTGATTATCATGTTTGCCCCGATGTTTCGTGACCCCTGATAATCACGCAGCCCACCCGAAAACATATTGATCACCATGAGCGGCGAAAGCTTCAGTGAACATCCACTCAATAGTCCATTTCCTTACGTTATGTCCAACGTCAAGTGTCTCTCAACATTTAATTCGTTTATTACTTAAGAAGTAAATATATTAGTTTTATTAATATGCATAAAGTTTATTTCCAAGTATACAATTAAATGGTCTTAGTGCAAAAAATGACTGATTAACTCTTCAACAACGAGCAACGTAGTCACTAAGTTGGGCACGAACTTCACATGCTCTTGAGTGATATAATGACTGTGTCGCAGCGATTCCATTTAAATCAGCGGAAAACCAGCAATTCCATTTAAATCCCCTCTGGGTTTGAAGGGTTAATGTCATTTTTCCTGAAATTTATGACTAAACAGAAAACTGTAGACCCCTTGGAAAAGTTGTGAAATAGTGTAGACCAGAGTACAAGAATAATAAGAAAATGATATGGACTGTAAAGAGCTAATATTCATTTGTTATATTGTAGTGATTGGTCTGGAAAACTCATGTGAACATATGAGAGTTTAGACACCTTTTGCCAGAAAATGTCTGTGCTCCAAAATTTAATTTTTGTTGCTTTTGTGTAACTTAAGTTGCTGTGTGCCTCGAATAGTCCCCAAAGGCCTGCTTACATGATGCAGGAACTCATGCTGGTACATATATGTGAGAACACATGTTTACAAAATTAGTATGGATGCTTATTTGTGGAAATGTATTTGTGCATTGTAGTGAGTTTAGTGCACAAGTTGATGTGTTTATAAATTGTTATGGTATGTTTGCCCATGAATCTACCCGCTCAATTACGTGCATCATGTGAACAAGCCTCAATGGAAACTTCTCTTTATTATCATTAGTTCATTTCACTTAACTTCCATATTTTCAATATGTGATCATTTATAGCTCCTAGTTTTTGTCACTCTAGTCACTAAGTCACTCTAGTGAATGTAGTCAATGTCCTGTACTTGGCCTTAAAACAACATATGTAGGTGTGATCAATCTTTTTCTTTGGTTCACTTACTCTGGAGATACTATCTATTTGGTCTTCGTTCCCCTAATAAAATGTATTTACCCAATTAGTTGTAGTCTATCTAGAGTTTCTGCCTCTTTTAATGTTCTGTGACTAACCTCAGTATAGTATTGGCAGTTGTTAAACATCCAACAGTTTAAGTAAGTGTGAAGGCTGCATTCTTGGGTTTTCCACCAAGTGTGTTGTTGTTAATGAACAGTGCATGTAGTGGAAGACCTGATAATGCTGCCTTCATATTCTCCATGCTACAAAAAAGCCTTTGTACCTGCAGTAAGAGTTAATTTTCATTTTCAATATGCAATGTAATGTTCAGAAAAATATAAATAGATGTGATGTAATGTTGTCTCTCTTTTGTAGGGGAAAAATGACCTTCAGACAGAGGCCGACAGATCTGCTCAGCGATCCATCATTGCATCTCTAAGCTCACAGTTTCCAGGAGCCCGAATCATTGGCGAAGAAGGAGAAAGTGCAACTGGTGATGTGCCATCTGACTGGAAGGTCACTGACTGTGACCCCAGTGTTTTGGGATTGACCTGTCCGGACAACCTCAAATCTGTTAAAGAAGAGGAGGTGAGATTGTTTTTAATGACTCTCTTGAAATCTCACTAATTGTTAGTGAAAAGTCCTAATATATGTCCCAAATTCAATTATGCATGTAGGCAATTATGAATGTGTGGAATTCACATTGAAGAAAATATTCTTCTAGACTATTATTCGACCCGGTTCCCTTGAATTTTCCCTCCCTCGAGTTATTCATTGGGTGAATTTCTCTTAAGTTCTTTTGCTTTCAGTTTCCTTCTAAGTTAATTCTGTAGGCAAGTGACAGCTGGGGTGGCTATTTTCTTGGGAGGATTGGTTGGCAGTATGATTTTTACAGAGAGGAGAAAGGGTAGAGAAGCCAGGGTTGATATTAGACAATACTACCAGGTCAGTGACTTGCCATGACATATCCAAAGACCAGGTGTTTGCTAAAATATTAAGTATTTGCTTTATCATAATATCCACTAACAGCTTATTATGTTATGCTCATTCTCTCTGAGGCAATTTATGTACTTCAGAATTTATTTCTGGGAAAATCATAGGAGGGATAATTAATTATATATACTGATGTAATTATAATTAGGATACTTGAACTTTATTGCTGTGGGCAATGGAGAAAGCACCCAAGGGACTTGTAATCCAAATTTATTAACAAGTCTCAATATATGTAAATGGACGAAGTACAAGGTGCAACTTTGTAGGTTGGAGTAGGAAAGGAATGCATATGAGGGTGACTGGCTGAAAGGAATAAGAAATCTATTCTCGGCCGAATCATTGGAGCTTCAATTGAGGGATTGGGCAGAACCATGAGCAGAGGCATCAGGTGGTGTGTCTGTGTACTGATACACTGTGGCGTGCGGACGGGGGGGTTAGGGTTTAAACCCCCATCCCCAAAAACATTATTACCTGAATTCGTTTGCCTGAACTAGCGTTTAGAATTTTGCTTACTAGGCTGAAAAATATAGTTGAATTGTCTTCACAAAAATAGAATGTTAATTTAATTATTGTTTTAGTGAATAATAATCTAAATATCATTTTATGATGATGCACATAAATATTAATGAAACCCCTCCCTCCAGAAGTCAAAACGCCCCCCAGAAGTCAATCGTGCGTACGCCACTGCTGGTACACACACATGAGAGGGTTGTCACAACTTCTGAAATACGAAAACTCATCATCATCTAGGTATTTCAAGTCTATTGGCCCATGAATCGGTGCCTCGGTCCGGGAGGAAAGGTTTTATGATGGGAGTGGAAGAAAAGGAGCAAGAGAGAAGTCCACAATCAGTATTAGTGTGCTCTTAATGGAAGACCGCATGGCATGGGGACCACAGCTTAATGCCCCACTTGATGGGTGGAATGCTATGCTTAGGTGCCCTCCTCAAAGGAAGGACACACTTTTTTATTTTGAATTTATCCCTATTCATCATTCATCCCTTAAGCAGCTTTCTCCTGTTAAAGTAACTGCTATGGCTAATCCCATAAAACTTCCTCCTATTTCTTCCAGTTTCTTAGAGTGAAATTGTTGATTGGGCATTTGTTTCACTGGGCCCGCCCCGTGATAGATTTGTATGGTGGATGTTTATGGGTGTACATACAATCATTTTTTCTTCACATGCTAAAATTATTTTGTGCACTTAGTTGACATTATGAATTAATTACAATGACATTAAGCATGAAGTTACACTGTACAGTTACTTCTATTGAAGAGATGCTGTTACATACATACTATGTTGTAATTGCATCTCTTCCCCATGTTTATGGAGTTATAAATTATTATTTTCTTTCATTTCAGCTGGTAATATGGGTTGATCCTCTTGATGGGACATCTGAATACACTCAAGGTAAGGGCAGAATTACAGTCATTGGTTTGATCAGTTCTTCTAAATATATACTTCTGGTGAATGGTATTTATCAGTTCTGTCGTAATTATTATTTATACATATAGGGAAAAGATTTCCCGTCTAATCCTTGGGGATTCCATAAATCTTATTAACCCCGCTGCCACCGAGGCTGTTGCCGGCCTCGGTGGTGGCAGGTTAACGTCCTTAAGGTCGCGGCAGGCGCGTAATATGTTATGCATAGAAATGATAATTGCTTCCATTTAGCATATTTTTTTAATTCATTAACAAATGGTTGAAATACACATTCAGCATCCACTCAGCATATATTGCCTTCAAGAAGTTATTAAAGGGCCTTTATCAATTTTTGCATTCAAGGGCTGAAGTAGGTTTTCCATTCTAATAGGGATTACTACAAATCATTATTGCTTGCCTTGTTATCCTTTCCCTCATCATCTGTAATATACTTCCGTGAAGGAATCTCGCTCTAACATTGATGGCATTTATTAATGTAAATTATGAATGCTGGATATGCATAATTTTGCAACAGTAATTGTGAGCAAAGAATGCTGGCCACATGTCTTAATCGTTTTTTGGGTGTATTTGGGTAATTCTCTGTGGATAAAAATAATCCCTTTGAACTGGTATTCAAATTTAGATCCCCTAGCATTGCATATGGTGCTTTACCTAGTTAATATTTCCAATTATCCTCTTCCACTGTGAAATCTGTTGAGGCTGTTAAGGAAAGAGAGGTTCTAATGAAGCACCCATTTCATGACAATCTGACGTAGGCCTTATATTTATGAACTTTTCACCACAGTTCTTGATTTTAAAGTAACTTTTGAACAGATTGGTGTGTACTTAGGACAGATTTAAAGCACTGATGGACTTGCTGTTCATTTCTTTTAAATTTCTCTCATTTGTGTTCTTGGTGGGTGATACCTACATAGTTTCTGTGATTGTAAGTCCCAAAGTATTTAGAATTTTCAAATTAATTCTCTCTCTTGATTGAAATGTTGCTTTCTACGTTGCTTATTTTCCATTTCTGTTAGAAAAGGTAAATGTTCATAAAAAACTATGTATTTTCATGTGAAATTTCCTTGCATTTCACACGAAAATAAACGTCTTTTTACTCACATTTATGTGAAACTTTCTTTTTTCCACAATGCTGGTCTCTGAAAGCCTGGATGACAAAAACCACAAGTAAGAATCAATACTTATTAATTTCAGCACTCCCAGTTTTCTGTTAACCCCAGCATTCACATGCTTTAACATAAGCATTGGAGTGTGTACACTGCTTGCTCTTCAGTAGATTTCAGAAATGGATGATTATCACTTAACAACTATGACTGAACCAGTGTAATGCCTGAAAATCCTTTCATGTTAGCAGGTCAATTTAGGTTATTTTGTAGAAACGTTTAAGATTTTAATCATTTCAATGTGTGGCATGAGTATGTTACTGTTGTATTACTAATGATAACTGTTATTGCATTACTGTTGTAGGATAAGATTTAGACATTTGCTAGTGAAGGCTTTTGATAAAATACATTTCTCAACATCAAAAACTGAAATAATTATATAAATTTGCAGTTTTGTGAGAGGTAAGTACTTAGGGAATTGCTACTTGATAACCCAAAAATGTTTTGGTTCCTTGCAAGGTAGCTACGGAGTTAATTTTAATCTGTTGAGTCATTGATAAACAATAATAAAGTAAAGTAAAAAATAGTAAAGTAATCTCTGTCTGTGTCGACAAATAACTTATTATTATTATCAGTGGTATATGCAGGATTTCCTTCTTTTTCCTTCCTCACATTAATATTTATGTACATCATCATAAAATGATATTTAGATTATTATTCACTAAAACAATAATTAAATTAAGATTCTCTTTTCGTGAAGACAATTCAACTATATTTTAAACATTAAAGCATTAAACATTTTCCAAGCGATAGAAGTGATAATTTATGAATTCAGGTCAACATCTCCCCACCTCGTCTGTACGCCACTGATTATTATTATAAGACTCCTTAATCTATTTCTTAGAAATTGTGCTCACAAATGACATCCCCAATCTCAGCACATTGCCATTAGTGAACTGAAGAGCTACATAATCATATATTGTGAAGGTATTACCAAAGAGCTACCCTCAGTTAAACTCTGCCCATCTCCAGGTCCAGTGGAGATAAGTACCTCCATGAACACTCAATGAGTTAGCCCCACAAATCTGTTTCTAGAAAACATCACATTTCATCATTAATGGAAGGTGCAGGCAAAACTTGTAATGATTTGTATTTAGATAAATACCATTACCTATTTTGAACCTACTGATCTAACGACGATTATACTTTTTGGTTTTGTATGTCTATCTCCATGTTCACAAAATGGGGAAGTCAATTTTTTTGGGCAACGGCCTGTCACGATGGAAACACCGGTTCCCGATCAGTTACCGAAGTTAAGCATCGTTGGGCTCGGCTCAAGTTTGGAGGGGTTTGTCCGAGTGCTGTTGCCCCTGTCTGCAGGTGGCAGACAGTATGTGCGAAATGACCTTAGCCGTCAAAGCACGTTGAACAAAACTACTGCTACATTTTTTTGTTGAAATCAGTAAAACAAGTGATGAATAAAAAATTATGCTTTCAGCATTTGCTGCATATTGTCCATTTCTAAAGAATGCAATTTTTTGCTCCTTATACTGTGAGCATCGTGAGGAGAAAGATGACACAGTATGAGGAGCGAAACGTTGGGTTCTTTAGAAATGAGCAATGCACAGCAAATCCTGAAAGCATCATTTTTATTGATAAAAGAAGCTGCAGGAATCTTCATACCTAAGTGGTTTGATGTTTTGTGGAAATTCATTGTCACTGAAGTAAAAACACAGTGTTTTTTACCTACAATATTTATTTTGGTACTATGTACTAGTTTCAATGCATCGGCATCATCATCAGGTACTAATTTTACTGTCAATGTTGGTTGTATATACAGTAAAACCTTGATTTACGTTTTTGGTGGGACCAAAACAAGAGGCAGTATTTAAAATCTAAGTGTAAAATCAAAGGTTGATAAAAATCCAAATTTTATAACATTTTTCTGATCTCTTCATTGTGTTTAAAATCAAGGTATGAGTCATAAATTTGTTTTGATGTGTGTATTTGATTTGAATTGCTGTATTTGATGGCATATAAGACACACCTTTTCTCCCACAAATAGTCTGAAAATCACCCCCAGGTCTCATATGCAAAGACAACTCAAGTCATTCCCAACACTCTCTACTGAGGACAATTTTTACCCAAGATGGTCTGTACTACCCAGCTCTTCCCTAAGTAGTATTATTCACTACCGGTATTTCTGCTATGGGCAGTAATAGGGTCAATATATAACATTTTTCTGAATATAGCCCACCTCCGAATATAAGCCTCCCCTTCTTACCTTCCATCACTATTTTTGGAAATACATAGATACTTAATTTCTACCCATATTTACTTTCGTACCATGAATTTCCTTCATATTTATCTTCTTTAAATAAAAAATAACGCTGTTTTTTTCAGTTATCTGCAGATGCATTTGTGTCACAGGTTGCGTATAGTATGGACTTTTCCACGTCGTTGTAGATCTAAAGAAACATAGTCATGATGGAAAATTGATGAGATGATAAAAATGATTCCTAAATTCTTGCAATTATCATTGAATATTTGAGCAAAGTTGCTGGTCTATTTCGGACGAGTAGGTATCTCAGTTTGAGCGAAAAAATATTAGCAACACAGGTATATTGCGGGTGATATAAGGTCTTTACCGAGTTGCCATGCAGCTGTAACACCATTGGCCAGAGAAAGATTAATTAAATAATACTTTTCATCAATTATTCAAAATATTGTTTCTTTTTTTAACGATATTAGTTATACTAGCGTAATACTACCTATTGTTACGCTTATTTTAGCATGCACTGTTTGTTGGTTTGTCTGGATGGAATCTGGTAATCGAAACCCAACCTACTTCCCAATGTTCAAACGAGCTGAAATTTGGCACACTTACTTAATCTCGATGACAATACATGAATCAGTTATTAAATTCACTAATTACCTAGTTAATCAACTAAAATTAAATGGTTTACATTTTATATTTCTTTATCCTAACACGACGCAACCCGCATCGCATTGTGTACTCACAGTCAGCGCTGTTGCAATACATTGCAACTATCATTTTAGCATTTATAGTGAGAAGAAATGCAAATAATTTAAATTTCAAAGAATTTTTTCACTTTTTAATACCTACACTTGAATATAAGAGTGGTTTAAAAAAAGTATTTTTTATACATTTAATTGTTCTCCGTTATTTGGGATCATTAACAGTGAAATTTCTGAGAGGTTTTCTCTTTTCATGCTCGAAACTAGCTCTTCTCCCCCCTTCTGACTACTGTTTTTTGGCAAAAGATGATGGGCGTATTCAGACATGTACAGTATACTGTTTTGATTGCTTCTGCGATATTGAAGAGCAGTCTATCAAATGTTGTAGTGTTGCCATTTAAGACTTTGTTATACCATGCCACTAACTATAGTAAAACCAGACAAAACTAATAAAACGGTCACCAAATGTAAGGCATAGTATCGTAGGTACCATATCGTATCATGAGTACAGTACCTTAATGTCACTATGCAAAATCAAGAGTAATGCAAAATCAAGGTGTGCAAAATTAAGGTTTTACTGTATACCCATGTGTGAAGAGAGGGGTAGGTGGTTTAGATTGGTGGGGGAAGGTATTTTTCCCAAGGTAGGTGTGGACAATAGGGAAAGGGTGGAAAATGGACATGTTAAAGAGCTGGAGGTCAGAGGAAATTAAAAAAAAGGACATTCTAAATGGCATTGAGTTTGAAAAACATTCCCTTTGCTTGAGGCTTCCCTCTCATTTAGTGGAATACATGCTTGACCCTCAACTGTGAGCCATCCCCACCACTTCCATTACCCTCCTTCTTAAGAAAAATACCCCCCCCCCCTCTGCCTCTCCCACCAATAGCAGCCATAACCACCCACCCTCTCTTCTCCCCCCCCTCCCCCCCTTCACACATAGATACGCAATCAACAGTCATGACCCGGATATTTGTGGTCGAGTTTCCATCTTTTCCAGATATCCAGGTCACAACATAACAAACCTTGATGGAAACATTTGTGCTTGGTGATGATGCCAATGTGTCGAAACTAGTATGTAGTACCAAAATAAACATTGGTGGAAATATACATTGTCAGGGTTGGTACGCATCTTGAAAGTCAGGGAACTGAAAAATTGGTCTGGAATTAAGGGAATTTTATTGTTGGTCAGGAAAAAATTACCCACGTTCGATACCGATTCGGGTTGTGACTCGTTTGACTGCACAACGGATCCTATTCCTCAGTGTGCTGAGACGTGAGCCGAGCAATGAATAGCAGGGTAAGGGGATGGGGAACTGTATCTATCCTCAGAGCTGTGGCCTAGCACGGCAAGCCACACTTTGTGAACACTTTTTCCAAGGAGTAACTGTTGCAATCATTGCTCAGCGACGATCGCTCTGCGATGATCGCTAGTAAGAGACGCCGAGGGGTTTTCCTACAAGTGATTAGGTTGTGGAGCGACTATCTCAGTATTTAACTTCTTCATTTATGGGCCATGCTAAGGCATCTGATCTTGTCTCTGCCTGCATTCATCAAACCAAACTTCTCAAACTCAAACATCTTTTACAAATCTCAATGGATAACCCAAATGTAAATAGGAAATTCATTAAGGATTTAGAGACATACTTCTAGGCAGAAAATGGCAAAAAAGAATCTTTTCCTGAACATGGGTTTGTGTGGCTTGCACACTCTGCACAATGCATTTAAGACAGGCTTCAGTGGTTCTGGCTGGATAGTTATACTTTTTTTGAGAGCAAAGTATAATTTATTCATGGATGTTTGTACCTGTCCGGCTTACTGTCAAGATGAGTCAGTAAGTGATGCTTTATATTTGCTCTATTTTATGCACAAGAACAGAGGTACTGGTGCTTTACATTTAAGTCCTTTAAAAGATAATAAAAGAAGCTGTTTTTTAACACAATTCACGATATTTCTTTATTTTTCTTCAAATGAGGTGGTTTTTAAAAGTCAGGGGAAAATCTGTATTTTGGTTAGGAAAGTCAGGGAAAATCAAAACTGGCAATGAGTATCAACCCTGGTTGTGTTTTTACTTCAGGGGTGTGCTTGGAGATCTCTATTTTTTATGTAAGCCATAATTTGATTGATATTTGGTAGTATGAGTGTATTTTGTTTCACAGAAGCATGCATGCATGGTTATTACTATTTTTGCATTTATTAGAAGAGCCTTGAATATTTTCACTCAATTTAGGCAATAATCAAAACTGTGTAGGCTGAAATTTCATTTTTTTGTGATTATGTAATTCCATGTGATTCCTTTTAATGATCTTCCTTTGCAATGGATGATAAAATTTGCCATGAATTTAAGTTGAATTGTTTCCTTTTATTAATAGTTTCCAAATTCCCAACATTTTGGAACAGATAAGAATTGAGAGTGGGAAATCACATTTTCTTAGAATTAAAGTGCTTAATATGCCATAGTCACAGAGGATATAGTCGACATTGTCACTTCAGAACGAATAACTTCTGACAATATCCAAATCTCAAGAAATGCATGAATGATATGGTAGCAGTCATGAGTATGGGTGCAAACTATACACATTTAAAGTTAGAGATCTGGATTTGAATCCCTGTCAATTAAAATAATTTTTGCATGGGTAATTCATCCCCTTTGCTGTGTATCTTTGCACCTGTGCTCATGACTGAGTACCATATTATATGTGCAATCGGAGTGATTTGAAAATATAATTGGAAGGTTACAAAAATTGTTTTTTAGTAGAGGAGATAGCTCTAGCCATAAATTTCTGATATATAATAAGCAGAGACTTTATGACTTTAAGAAGCGTTTATGACTTTTATTTTTCCATTTCATGACCTTTATTCTATGACTTTCATGACTTTTATTTTCCTGTTTCATGACGTCTATTTTTTTCAATGCGGTCATTTCGTGATGCTTTAGCTAAAAGTATGGCTTTTATTTTACTGTAAAATTGAAAATAATATTATGATCCGTGTAGTTACTATATAGGTTAAGTGGTTCAAAAGAAAGTATCCCCTTCACTTCCCTCTTACCCCTAAGCACCAGGATTTCTGTATATATATGGATGTAAAAATGATCAATGTACCTGAAGATGTCACTACGTTATGAAACCTGGGTCGTTAGAAATAAATCAATTTAGTGGACCATTACAAAGTGTAATTTTTATTTTCCGACACGGAGAGGGGTATTTGTATCGAAGCGTCCAGTCTGCGTATTCCTCCAATTCACCTGCTTTCCACTCACCTTCAACCACATACTTCACATTTATACCAACCTTTCATTTTCTTCATTAACCCTTTTCCTTTCCATAACATTCACTTAAACCTGTCTGTGAAGTGCATTTCTTTCTCGATGCCATGTTCAAAAATCTGACCTTTTCCTCCTATTTCCCCGAGATGGCGCAGCGGTGGAGCAGTCACTCCTCTTCGCTTTAAAAACCTCACCCATGACTTTTCCCTCATTCAACTTGTACTATCCCCGCTTTGAAATGCCTTTTACACAACCTCTTCCCCTACTATTTCAGCTGCAACTTTGACCATACTACAACCACATCCCCCTTGTTTCACCAACCCTGTCAGGGGTTTTTTTTTTTTCTTTAAAAAAAAGCTACAACTTCACCCCCCTCCAATCACCAAACTACCCGTGGGATTTTTTAAAATACGCTACAAGTTTAAATGCGTTACAACTTTGACCACACCCCTCTCCAATCACTAACCCACTCGGGGGATTTTTTTCTTTAAAAAAATATGCTACAATATTTACGACACTACAACTACACCACCCTCCAATCACCAACCCACTCGGGTAATTTTTTAATATATAGCCATTTCCAATGAGCTCCTTATGCCCATTTTCTCACTTTTTCCCGTTTTTCACCACTGAAAAATTCAATTTCCGTCTTCACGTTTTCTCATAACTCCATTTTGCCTTTCCTCAACGCCCAGAAATACCTTTTTCGCATTGAAAATGGCCATTTCCAGGTCGTGCACCTAGCACCCCTGTTTCACTCCATACACCCGCAACCTTTTTGGGGGGTGGGGTATGTCCATATATTAGATGTGCAATTAGTCTGTATCCCTACGCCGGCATTTCTTAAAGAATCGCAATATGGTGTCAAAATGTCACGAAAATATCTCCATTTTCATCATTTTCAATCTTTCATAACTCCAAAACTTCCACACCTTTCTTTCTTAAATTTCCTAAATGCTCATTCCTTTCACCATCCTATGCCATTTCGCTCTTCTCCCTCAGTTCCCTACGTTCCTGTCAGAAAATTTTCTTCCTCACTGGACCCTTCGGTAAATGTACCTGGAGAGGTTCCGCATACATACTTAAGGCTGAAGTAATTACTACTATTTTATGACGTGTAATTCACAAAGTCGCATTTCATGACTTTTTGGCAAAAACCTGCTATGTCATGATAAAAACCTATGACTATGACGTTTATGACTTTTTCCTGTCTCTGATAATAAGTTTGCCATATTTGAAAGATCTCCTTTGCCGAAAGAAAGTGGAAGCACTTTATGTACTCATCTATAATTCAACTCACTATTCCTCACAGAAAAAAGTTGATTTTTTTGTACATATACCATATCTACTTGAGTGTAAGTTGAGAAATTTCTTATATCTTGTTTGTTGACTTTTTAATTAACATTTTAATGTAAATTATGTTTGCTCAATTTGCAAATAACCACTATCCTTAATGTACGTATCCAAAACACCTAACACTAACTACATAATCTTCTTTGTGATTTGATAGGTCTACTAGACCATGTGACTGTGCTAATTGGTGTAGCCGTGGGTAACAAGGCTGTGGGTGGTGTGATCCACCAGCCGTACTACAACTACCTAAAGGAGGGTGCCCCATTGGGCCGTACCATTTGGGGCATTGTTGGGTGTGGCTGGGGTGGTTTTACAGTTGGGTCTTCCCCCAAGGACAGGAGAGTGATCACCACAACTAGGTCACACTTAGATGCAACTGTGCAGTCCGCCCTGGATGCCATGACGCCAGATGAGATTCTCCGAGTGGGTGGAGCCGGGCACAAAGTGAGTTGTCATAAACTATTTTTTATGTTTCTTTGTCAGCTGACTGCTGGGGCATGATCAAAGTTCTCCATCACACATGCACTCACATTATCTTATTCAAGTCCACCAGAGAATAAGCATGCATGCTTACTCTATGATTGCACTCACAAGAGCAAAAATGTGATTGTAATTTTTCAAATTTTGACTGGCCACTAATTTTACTGGTTTGTCACTGATTTTAATTCATGGAGTTCATTCTTAGGACAGTAACTGTGAGCATAGTCCTTCTATAGCAGAATGTGTTTTGGGTGTTGATAATTATGAGAAAGGAGAAACTGTGTGATCCCACCCTTGTTTTCATCATCCACATATTCCATTATGTATTGGCATAAGTGTATACGTATGTATACTGTCAGCCAATTCTAAAAACCGGATGCCAGTAGTGTCATTGTTGAAGTACTAGCCTCCCATTCCTATGGCTTGGGGTCAATTCTTGAATGCCTTAATAATTATCACTTGCAAAAATAAGTGTTATAGAGTGGTTTAATTAATTCAGTACAGTTGAGTTGTCACATCCTGTCTGCATTGGATAATCATTGCATAGAAATATCTAATCGTCGTGTAGTGTGCGATACTTCAATGAAACTGTGTGATAATCTGTCTGGGGGTCTGGAACCAATTTACATAAGATTTTAGTCTGTCTTGAAACATTCTATCGTTTCCTAATGAAATTTAGCAGTGACATGGAGAATCCACTCGTTAATGGCGTGTTTTCACCGTAATCTCACCGCTATACTAATGCTCCTATTCTGTCGCCTGACTGGCTAGCTACATTACCTCCATGCTCAATGAATGTGGTCCTCCAACACTGCATAGTTATATGATATCCAGCACTCAAAGCTGTATAATGGCTTCTATGGGAAGATGAAACTGCATTAAGCAAGCATTTAACGAAGAGTAGATACAAATATCTAAAGTCTTACGCAAGACTGAGAGGGAGGGAGGGTTAGGAAAATCTTACATTGTCTTACATAGGGGAAGAGGGTGGGGGTCAAAAATGGCATAAATTGTCTTATGTAATACTTGAATGGCCCTCAGCAGAAATTTTTCGGTGGAATCCTGTTCACCACTTGGGAGCCATGTGGAGAGCACTTCAAATGCAGAACTCTGCTAGATGGGACATAGAGTGAACCCCGAGCAACCTCTCATTGTTCTTTGGTTTCTATTCACCCCTCCACCCTTCCCCATATGACCTTCTCCTTACCAATCTACCCTTAATAGTGCAAATTACCTCATTTGGTTAGTTGCCTCCCCAAATAATAAACCTTATGGATCTATGATTGTGAAACTGGTTGCCTCAATACTACAAATTGTGTTTCATTCTATTTTTGGGTGATTCCATCACATTTTGTTGCTTCATAGACAGCATTCCACCCCTCAACCTGGAGGCATCTTCGGGTCAAAGTATTCTTGTTGCATTAAGGCCACTGTGTGGGGCTGCTAAGAATCATTTTGATTGGCTGCCATAATTTTGAATTCTCCTGTTGGTTTATAGTGATGGAATTACCCAAAGAATGATAGAATCATGGAGAACAACTACATGATGGTGTTCAAAATTTACTTTCTTATTTCATTCTTAATACATATATTGTAATAATTTAGGGGATTTGGCCTCCGTGAATCAATTAAAAATCTGTCACTTTTATTTTTGCATGAGCAGGCACTTAAATTTTGCACAAAGGTGAATAATATAAAAAATAAAAGCAATAATTCTACAATAGTTTAATTAAAATTCCACGCAGAGACTTTTTTCTCACAACCCAGCCCTAACTTTTTAACCTTAGCAACCTGTCAATCAATTCCAGAGATCTAGTTCATAACAATATAAACAATTTATCAAGGTATGAAGATAACTGCATTTGCAAGATAAGCATTCATGCAGGAGACTTTTGGGCATGTTTGACTGTAGCAAGCTGTTTTTTGCTGAAGGTGTTGCTGTTGCTGGAGGGGAAAGCAAATGCTTATGTATTCGCTAGCGGTGGATGTAAGAAGTGGGACACCTGCGGACCTGAAGCAATCCTGCATGCCGTCGGAGGGAAGTTGACAGACATGGTCCAAGGAGAGCCATACCAATACCATGCTGAGATAGAACACCAGAATAGTGGTGGAGTCCTTGCAACCGCACCAGGAGATGATCATTCGTGGTATTTCAGTCGCATTCCAGATTCTGTACGTCAGTTACTCTCCAAATCATCTAAGTCTTCTCGGTAATCTTGAGTATATGACTAAACCACATTATAATTAAGAAAATTGTTGTAGAAATCATGGTTCTACATCTGTGTATTTCTTGTTGGAGCGAGATCTTTCGGTTACTTCTCTCACGGATTTTGTAACACTACTCGTGCACTGTTCCCTGTGCAATGTAGGTTTCCAAAATTATAGATGCTATTCCCTATCGGTAAATGTATGAAAAGTATTTTTTCTGGGTTCTGGTTTATCTTTATTTTTCAACTGAAATTGCTTATGAGACTCATGTTTAAAAATTGAAATAAATAGCAATGCTGTTGATTTTAAGAAATGTGAATGAAAATATTCAGCATTATAGAGGTTTGTTGTGTTTCTCTGGTTTGTGTATATCTAATGGGTTTTATAATAAATCCTTAGCCAGCAATTTAGAGATCATTTGTTGATATATTCAACCAGGCTAGGCTTTAAAAGTATTTTATCTCAAGCATCCTATTTAGGTATGTACAAGAGTCTACTGTCAGTTGTTAATGTGTTCAATTAAGCATTCAGCTTCAATATGATTTGAAAATTAAATGGCCTTGCAATTTATATCGAGACAAGAATTACTTGGGCTCAGGTGATAATCTTCAATTTTTTAAGTACTTCTTTAACTTTTGCCAAAGAAGTACTATCCTGTTTTAAAAAGAAAATTTGTTAACAACTTGCAATTATGTAGAGGGCATGGGCTGTCATTTTTCTGTCTCGATATATACCTTTCGTTGCTTTCTCTGTTATAATCCGAGAATTGTTGGGTCGCCTTCCTCTCACTCTGTTGATCTTTGAGTGCTTCATGTCTTGGGCAGTATTGTATTTGGTCTGACAGAGAATCTTGAAAGAAATTTTTCCTTAAATTACTTCATACTGACTCTGGCATGCCACTTACAAATCTTGTTTAGCTATCAATGATCAGTTTATTTACATGGTTTGGGTATGTCCCTTTCTAGAAATATAATAATATCAGTCTATTTCTTTAATTGGAGACTCAACTGCAGCCTTTTCCTGAATGAAATGTGATATGAACTGTGGGTTGTGTCAGTGCATACATATTCTCTTTTGACACCGTTTATTCATTCACCTTCAAGTAAGAGTTTCCATATGGAGTTACTTTGTCGCTGTTTCATTGGTATTGTAAAGCCGTTTGGTTTTCAAGGAAATATTGCTAATGAATATTTAAACGATGTCCTTAACATTTATTGAGGTCACTGGAAAAATATTAATTTAATGGCCGACACCTCATCAGAAGTCTTCTATCAGAGGATTGGTTTCCTGCAGCTCTCAATTCCTTGCTCTTGTCACCTAAGTGCTTCATTCTTTGTATTCCTCTTGGAATATGTATTTCTAACTAATCTTTTCCTTCTAATAAGTCTGTACATGCATCACTTTTTGCATGTTTTTGTAATTAGTGGTCATTAATTTCAAAAATTTTATTTCTTAGTTTTAGTTTCCACAACTGATACACTAATGTAAACAGCCATGTACTTTTTTTCTCCACAACTGTGGCATATCACGCACGACTTCTTCTGTGTAACAATGTAGACTGGAGACGAGAACAACTTGTTTGTATGTATGAAATTCGCCTTGGATTAAGATGGCTTGGTGGTGTAAGTGGCTAACACCGGCAATTGGGAGATTCGAGTTCGAATCCTGTTTAAGTCAAATAATTTTTTCATGGCGAAATTGAAGTCTTTGGTGTATAGCCATGTACTTTTTGATATTTTAGGCATTTTGAGATTTCCTCTGCATCGTCATAATGGGAGTGATTTAAGTAGAAATTGCACTAAACATAATGAGACCGTATTTTCTAATGGCAACTGATTTGATGTTCTCCAATAATTCCACTGCTGTTAATAATACATTATGTGCATCATGAAGTTGTGTGACAAGCTGATTCCATCATCAAACTATAAATTTCCAGAAGAAACTACACAATCATAAAATCTGGCATCAACTCAAAATTTTAGCTGTTGTTTTTTAAGCTACCTTTTTCTCAAACAGCTAGTGAGCTCAAGGGAGAGCTGAAGTAGACTTTGTGGTCTACTTTGTAATAATGACACATTACTGCGTCATCTGCAGTTTTCACTCTTTTGTGTGGTTGTAGTGATGATTTGGTATAGAATCAATTCTATAGCTTGTAGTGTTTTATTACAGTGTACACTTTTTAAAAACCATTTCGATACAAAAGATAATCATTCCTCAGTGTTAACATAAGGAGTTACAAACAGCAGCTCTAACAACTCACTAGGTTTGATCGCCCATACCAAAATAATGTCTGCTTCTCATTTCAAGCAGCAGTTTTTCTGTCTGTTAAGATTTAAATTATCCAATGCCTCTTCCTCTTAAATGCATATGCGGTGGTCACAAGGCTTAATTTAATTTTTCTTCATGAATGAAGTTAGAGAATGGCTCAGATTCATAGGTGGCATCATAACTTCTATTGGTGCCTTGTTTTATTCATTGCCCATGTTACTTGGAGTGCACAGAGTGGAATTTGTATGAAAACGATTCATTTCTTGTGACTTATTGTAGATCTGTTTGAGATAAATGTTTAATGTTATCTGTTCTTTTATTCATCATAGTGATTTTTTTATTCATAGTAGCTTCAGTATTTTTGTTTTCTATCATAATGTATCCTTTACTTATTTGATTATTAATCCATATTTGAATATATAATCCTAATTTGAATTTTATCTATTTGGATTTATATGTGGTATTTAATTCATCAAATCCATTATGTATTAATGATTGGATTAGATGATATGGTGCTTCACATGTTCAAAGTGAAGTTTTCATTATTTACGGAGCCATAAAATGTTTTGCAGCTGGTCTGCATTGAATTCCACTGAAGCCTTATGTTCCTTTGTAGGTTATTAAAAAATAGTGTTATTTTATTATGAAAATTGTATTCATGTTGAACTTTATCTGTTTATCGTTAATCATTTATGTGAGTATGGTTTAAGAATTCTTCTGGGCTCTACATTTTAGAAAGAATATTTTTATATTACTGGTGTTGTTATTCTTGGTTTGATAAAAATATTTTAAAAGACAGTGACTTCATTTTTTTATATTGAATATTACACAGGATGCAGCATCATAGCCATAACTTCCATTACAGTGGTTCAATTAGGAATGCAATAGCACTACTGGCAAATTGCCATTTAAAAAATCATTCCCTCAAGACATTCAAGTAAATAACTCATGGTTAAAGACAAAAATTTCACCATTCACTCAAAGATTTGATGGAGACAAGAGCATTTGTTTACTTAAAAGTTGATTTTTTTCACAACGTAGAACTCAAATTTGTACCATCAATATTACTTTCATTTGCAGCTTTCATTTCATCCTTTCTTTAGAGTACAAGTTCACATGTGCGAGAGTGAATGTTTTCACTTGTTATTGTTATTTATGTGAATGTTGGGGTTTTGAAGGGGGTCAAGATTTGGATCATCTGCCGTAGCAATCCTCCCAAGCTTGGAAAAAATGACAACAAGGGTGAGCAGGCCAATGGCAAAGAGGAGAGCCGCCATCCAGTAGCGTCGGTAAAGGTGGCCACCACCCCTGGAACTCCTTGAAGGCTGCCTGTTTCTGCAATTCAACATAAAGATAAATGATCAGGTGCTTCCCCAGCACATAAGATGCATAAAACCGTATAGAGACCTTTACTGGGCCAGGACTTTCTCCATTTCCAATGTCTTTAAGTACACCTCATGCATAACATTGGTGGCCATTCTGTGGGTAAGTTTATGTAATAATAATAATAATAATTTTTATTGTTCAGTCGGTCCAAAAATGGGACATAGAACATAGTCAAAGAAAAATAATACAGAGAGAAAAAACATTTTTTTTACTTTTGCAATCGTGAGTTCGTATTAAAAAAATTAAAAAAACTGGACACAATCAGGGGTAAGATTTAAACTATCAAATAAGCTACACACATGACACTTAATAAGGACATAAAAGAATTTAATAAGGACATGAAAGCAATAGTTCACAGCATAACTTAATGGAACAGGTACACGTCACTTCTTGAATATGTACTTTGTATATTCCTCCCTTTTATATTTCCATAAAAATGAATTGTGGAACATACAATATGAATTCATGAAGTAATAAGGACACAATTGGATGGTGCACTGAAAAGGAATGCCTCCTTTTCCTTTTTGACTTTCTTTGGCCTAACCCAATGTAATCAAAAGCTCAGGGTGCAATATTGACATTTACATTCCTTTTAAGATACCTTTGGGACAGAGATGGTGAACTTAGATTTGTGAGGGTGGGTGCCTTTCGGGACAGCCCGGTACAGTTCAAAGGTTGTCACTGCCTCCAAGAGGGTTGGGGAGAGCCCAACATTGCCAAAATTACTCCTCAACCCCTTTAAAAGGAAAATTCACGTGACCCATAATGAGAGAAGCCCTAGGGGTAGTAATGTGTCGCAACAGGTGTCATTTGGCCAACACCCAGGTCAAGAAATATATGGGGGAGGATGACCAATGAATTCTCTATCTCAAGAGGGACTTCCTATTTAATGACTTATCAAATGCCATTATGGGTAAGGGTTAAAGGAACTGATTCATAAATCCACAAGTAGAATTTAGTCATAACTGAACGCAAAAGAGAGAGAAACTATTTCCCTCAAAAATGGCAGCAACAGAAAATTGTGAGGGCTCAAAGCAGTGATGGGTCAGTTAATTGTAAATTGCAGTTAGTACTAACCATGTCATAAAATAAGCAGTCTATATGGAAGAAAAACATTAACATAATGGTTTCACAATCAATGGTCAATGTAAATTCCATTAAAAAGTTATGTATTAAGGAAGAAAGAGATTTGGGAAAAGGAAGCATTGCAAGACTTGATTGGGAAACGTTGGAGTAAGGAAGATCACCATGAAAACTAGTCAAACAAAGGCAGTGGAGGCTAGGCAACACAGTCAGCAGATTCGCAAAGTTCACACAAAAGAGGACTGAGACCAACTGAGTTTCCGAGAAGCTATAGGCCATGCCTGCTGCATCCTATAACTCCAGCCTCTTAGCCCCCAAGATGTTTAAAAAGGATATTAGGTGACGATGAAGAAAAAATTTGGGGACCCATAATTAGCATAACAGAATTTACTCCTGAAGTAAGTGTGATGAGTTTTACAGATTTGAACTAGGTAAGCATCACAGGAATTAATCATTGACTTTTCATTAAAAACTTACATCCACCATCGAGAAAACCACTCAATAGCTGATCTTCTTTTGTATTTATTCTCATCGTGATCAAACTGCTCTTCTTTAGAAACATCTAATGCTTCAAAAACACGTTTTGGAGGTTGATCTGCAAAGAAAACACCAAAGTATAAGCAATTCAATTTAGAATAGATCACTATGCCCCAATCACTTTGATAAACCCATGTGTTAAAATTAAAAAAATATGTACTAGAATAATTACAATGAAAAATGGATAATAAAATAATAGAAACATGGATACTTAAGAAGTAGCTTTCTTAAGCTCTGAAAATTGCTATAAAAGGGTTCCTCAAACTCCTGAATGGGGTTCCAAGTTAGATGTTCATAATTCAAGCATTATATTATAGTGAGTAGACCAGGGTTGTCCAACTGGCAGCCCGCGGTGTCGTTTATTGTGGCCCACGAAAGGTTATTAGACGAAAATTCAGAAATTTATTTTTATACCTTACGTTGTTTCTTATTGTTACTTTAGAAAATAATGATTTATTACTATAAGGCCCACAACCATATCAAAGGTTAAGTTGTGGCCCTTGATGCCTTGCAAGTTGGACAACCCTGGAGTAGACCTTTTGATATTTGCAATCAGCCTGCAGCACTGGCCTAGTCTTCAGTACCAAAACTTGCAGAAATTTTGCCCACTATGTCAAAGGCATTTAGGGTGTTCTGATTGGCTTTTGAGTCCACTAGATTGTGGCTGTTCATACTCTGCGGGCTGAGGAATATTTGTTCCCCAAACAAGAATTCCATTTATCTTTGCGACAGCTTCGTGTGCTTTCGTGGTGGTCCAAGCATCTTCGTTTGTTGAGGGTGGTGAGGTCCTTATGGAGGAGGAGGCTTTCAGTAGAGGTGTACCATCCAGAGAAAGAGATTGAGGGAGTGGCTTTAAGTAACACAACACAGGATCATTAAGTCCACACTACAGGGTTAAAGGCACTGACGTTCTACGTTCCACCCACTCACATCTAATTGGTTATTATTTTGTAACATGCCAGAGTAGAGTTTCCTTTCAGTTTCAAAGACATGTGAATTTAGTATCTGAGGAGAAATAACCAATTGAATACAAATAACCACAATGCAGGGGACTCAACAACCAATCAGAGCACCTATTACGCGCGCGTTCCGAAATTCACTGCCTGTGCTGCCGTGACATGGAACGCGAAACTGTACTGCGGCTGCTGCAGTAGCATGAATTTCGGAACGGTCAGCAGTGGCTTGATATTCAATATGGCCGAATTGCATGGTTATTTATTATAAGCGATCTTTCAATGCATTAATTCTTAATGTTAATCCTTATGACATTGATAAAGAGCATGCTAATTGTATTCTAATTTTCATTGCCTTGCTACTTAATGCTAATTTATGCTCTGACGAGAATAAAATGAATTCGCGTCAGCTACCCGAGCATGGAGAAAAAACCCTGTGTTATTAAACAAATCTCCGTTATAATTAACACTATCAAATTTATAGTAAGCAATCCCTGGATTTTCTTCATGGCCAGTCGTACGAAGCGTTTCCTATAGTGATATCGAAAATTAGGTAAATATACAGGTTGTTGAGGATTGCATCACAGAATATGTTCCCTAACAATTAAATTTATGCAACAAATTACGTTTCCCGACAATTATGATACATGCTAGCATTATGATAAGTTACCACTCTAGTAAGAACCTGTATAATTATGTGTACCACATTATTCATGACACTAAATTAATTTTTGGTACCTAATTTCACAAGTCGCTTTCATTCGCAAATATAATTGCTTTTCTCCTTGTATCACTTGTGATGTTGTTCACTCCTCATCATTTTATTAACGCTTTTATCCTATTGAAATATTCACCGGAATGATTAATTATAGTTGGTTTACATACTTGATAAATAAATGCGTTTTATGAACTATTATACACTAATCAGATGTCGTTAGCTATTTAAGTGCATCGAGACTTTTCTCTCGCCGATATAAACATTAAAATGTCTGAAGCAGTGTCTCTTTAACTCTTCTGATATTATTTATTAACGTTGTAGATTTGATTTTTCCGCCATTTGTTCGATGGCTGTCTGCTTTACTGCCGCTACTGCTGCTCTTGGGCCACAGTAGCGGCAGTCGAGTTCACAGTGAGAAACGTCATCAATGGGCTGATGTCACTGGTCACTGTGCAGTACTGCCAGTTGATTTCGGAACGGTTTGGCAGCACAGCCAGTACTGGCAGTGAATTTCGGAACGAGCCTTAAGTTTCATGAGCCATACATATGTATGGTGTAATGTAATTCTTCTTAATTTTCACTTTGAAGCTATATCTGCTGACTGGAGTGATGGACATATTATCATTTAACGAGATTAACCAATGAAGAAGGAAGTCCACAAGAAAAAATGACCATCTTCAAATCAGTCTACACTGCCTCGTTAATAATGAGTCATTATAGCATAGCTCAAATATTGATTTTCACCAGCACCATTCAAGAGGCCAATGACATACATTTTTGACATGAATAATGAATTACCTACTCAATAAGGCCCTAATAGAGATGAGAACTAAATAATTTAATCATAATACACATATGCTATGCATTAATTCAATATGGCAAAATGACACGAATTAGTTTCATCGAATATATCTCATCATGGTTTCCCAGAATCTGAGCCATCTGAAATCTCCAAACACCAACACCTGATTCAAGCTTTGATCTTCTTGGATGCTAACTTTGAAGGTATGGCAATACTGTAAAAAGTAATTTTGATCTCATTGGTAATTATCAATCGTGTATCATCCAAACAGAATTACCATATCAAAATGATGCAATTAACTTCAAAAACCTTCCATAACATATGCAACAGCCAAGATCATTGGAGTAAGTCACCGAGTTGCCACCTAAGTTGAACTTTCGAAATGAATTGTCTTAAATGATGGAACTGTCTGTCTGTCTGTCAGGTGTACATTTGAAGGCATCAGCAATATAAATTCAAACACTGACCTGATGACACAGGGAAAGTGTCGGATCTAATGTAGTCTGAAATGCCATCATCCACATGTATCACAGAGCTTCCTGGGGAAGATTCAGGGTCACGATTAAATGCAGAATTCGACCCTGTGGTTTGTCTGTTGGTGGGTGGGTGCGTATACATCGGCTGAGGGGCAACTGCATTCTGGTGTGAATCGGATACAACAGTATCTTCAACAGCCGAAACTTCATCTGCTTCCACCGGTGTTTTTTGTTCCCTTTCTTCGCTCAACTGTAATTATCATTATCAATAGTCAAACTTTAACAGAAATAGAAACAACCACCCCTGAAAAGTATAATTACTAAGTAGAAGAACATACTAATGGCAGTCCAAGTCCAGTTCTTGCCCAGTTGACACCTGCAAGAACTTGGCGAAGTACGTCGGCAACTGGCGATACTAGGTTTGGCGACGGAAATATTACTTCTTTGCATGTTGGGCATGTATAACCAGCAGGAGCTGTTGTGGGTGGTAACTGCCGAGCGTAGCGGTCTAAACATGCCCAATGATACACATCTGAAAAAAACAGTACCCTTGTATCATGCTCGTAAACACTTAATTTCGAGAGGAAATAAATACTTACGATAACACGTGAGCCTCAGGCAATCTTCGCTCGCTAAATCTTTAGAGCATAGTTCACAAATTGGGTTGTAATCACTATCATGTAACCATTTTAAATAAGACTGCACAATACACTGAAAATTTAATAGAAGGAATAAGGTCACCACTTAAACAACATGTATGTTTTAAGTAATCCTCATATTAAATTCAAGGTGAAATATTTACCTTGGCATGACTGGCAACCATACAATGCTCACAAACATTAACACGGTGCTCATAACAAAATAAATTCGTCACGATCCTCTTCGGACATTTGCACAAACCCATTGCGGCTACTCAATTCAAAAGAGGCTCTACGCGCAATTAAAACACCTTTGGTTCCGAAACATGATGCTATTCCGCTTAAGCAATCAATTCCGGAGTAAATAAACAACTATTTGTCAATTAGAATTCCAAAATTTACACTACCGGCCACGTATCACAGCTGTCTTCGAGGTATCACGTTTGTACGGTAGGTGGCTGGCGGCGGGACATCAAATTTAAAAAAGCTTCCTTTTGGCCCGTATTATTGATTTTTCTGAAAGGATTGGTAGGAATATGACTTATTGGAAGTCCTTCAAACACCCGAAGTTCTGCTAAATAAATAAAATACGCGACTACCATTATTTGCACTCGATAAAGAGAAAATCATTGAATCAGCGAGTCAAAATGAATGCCACTTTTTTAGTACTATTAATTAAATTGGTTAACATGTTTCACCGGGTAGCAATAGTTACCTATAAACGTCTGTAAATCATCCTTATATCTATATGCGTATCTATAAACGTCCGTATATCTATATACGTCCATAAAAACTTATTAATTCATTAGAACAGGACGCATGTCCCGAGGCGTAAAACGGGGACTTAGCTAGCTAAGAACAACGGAAAAGTACATTTGTTGGAAAGGTTCGCGAAGAATTGATTTATGTGTCTTAATTTGATTTTTGGTGTATTTTTGTGTTTTGAGCACATGAGTGCACTTTAATAGTTAATTAATTATATGTTGCATGATCATGTGGTTAACCATGAGTGCCGGTTCATTCGGTCATGTCTCAACACTTATCTGATCTTTGATGATCTACTTTTAATTTGCTTTATTCTCTTTTATGCGATGTATAGCCATTGAATCAAAATTATACTGCTACCACCGTGGTATTGCCACAATTTCATTGCATCTCAAAGGCTACCACCTAATGTCCTCCCTAAAATATGTTTTCACAATGTCTTGGCAATTCTATCAGGACTGGTGGTTCAAAGTATTATCAACCCTTTTTCAATATAATAACCCTTAGCCCTTTATGACCCATTTCCATTAAACATTCCTTTCTGTAGAAAATGTAGGCAAATTAAGGATTTTGTGTTTCCCCGATGAACAAGCCTGATAAATTTTTCCTCGGGTTTCCCTCTGGGTCACCTACGTTTCGATGGCAGAGACAGCCGTCAAAATGCTGGTGCAACAACAGGTCTTCCTGACCCGGTGGGAAACCCAAGAAACATTCATCAGCGATGTTGGCAAATGTTGCAACACTAATCCCAGTTATAAGGGCTAGCAGAAGTTATAAGCAGGATTTCCAATTTTTGGTAACACATTGATGATCATTTTTTTGCACTTATATTTGACACTGTCTGGAAATAAGAAGACATTTATTTTGCCTTACTCCTCTGCTTTGTTAAAGAAATATCAATCACTAATCAATCAATACATTTTCTCCTGTCGCCATCATTTTCCAAGATTCCCAGCAGAATGATTTCTAAGTCCGAGTGCACTCTCACCCGAGATGGTGAAATGGGTGACTGATAGAGGACAAAGTGCATAATCACACGTTGAGGGTGCGATAGGTTTGAACATTTATTACAACCATTAATTTCATCATTTATTATGCCAAAGAAATGCTAAGTAAGGCATGAGGAGAACCAGATTCACACCCACATGCACTCTGCTAAACCCCTCTCTTGCCTCCCACATGGTAAATCATTATGGCTGAAATATCTTTGGTTTGGTGGTATTTCTGCCATCTGCCAAGCCTAGATTGGGTTGTAGTGGTGGCATAGAGTTCTAGCTTCCCAACCCAAGTATGTATGTACCTCAGTTTCAAACCTTACTTTGGTGTAGTGTGACAAACCAAAGTAAGGTTGGAAACCGAGGTTACTAAAACACTTCATCTGTAGCACTGTTTATTGCGATAGGATATTAATAAACTGTGGACCATTTGGTGCCTTTCATTAATTTTTTTGCTCTCAGACGATTCTGGTGGTCCGTATATTACTGGTGTCCGTCCCTCGCTACGCCACTGCCCACCGCTACAGGGGCTGGCTAGTAGGTTCATGCCACAGCCCAACTAGGTATCCTTTTTGGTTCAAATAACCTGTTCTCAGCATTAATATTCCTATAGTCAAAAGATGGGGGTAGATATGAATCCTCTGATTCATCCAAGTGCTGTTGCCCCTATAGATATATCTGCACGTGGCAGACAATATGTGCGAAATGACCTTATGCATCAAAGCACATTAACCCTTTCAGTGCGGAAGTATTTTTCAATGGCTATTTCTCTGGGTGGCAGAATATTAAAAAGGGCATTATTTACCAGTACAAGCTTGACTCATGCTGTCATCCGCCCCTGGAAAGCATACATCTATGACTCACACGTGTCAGTCTTCAGTACTGAAAGGGTTAAACAATAATACTATAGAGACTAGAAACGGGGGTATGACTGCAGAAGTAAGGGCCCTGCAATGTGTTTGTTTTTTATTGGTATTAATGTGTTTCTGACTAAGAATTACTGTATACATAGGAAAAAGTGTTGTACTTGTTCTTCTTTGGTATTTTAAATTTTCTAAAAAATTTATTTAATGTTATTTTTTAACTTTCTGGGTCCCCACTCCATATATGTATAAGGATGCATACAGTGGTGTCACTAGGGTCGGTGTCACCCAGTGTAGTAATGCATGGTGTCGCCCCCTCGTGACTTACCCCATGGACCTCCTCCAAGTCCGCCAGTGCCAATATATCAGGACCATACAGAATCCTTAGTAACGTTTGTAGATGTATGTAGCTCCTATATTTACAAAGACCATAGAAGAAATTTTATCTATTAATATATCAATACATAATGTTATCTTCTGGAGGAGTTATTAAACACGCCAAACTATAACACATTTTTGTGTTGCCCCTGTCTGCACATGGCAGACAGTAAGTGCCAAATGACCTTAGCCGCCAAAGCACGTTCAACAAAAATACTAAAATGTTTGTGTTAACCCCTTTAATTGGGAGTATTTTTTCATCTTATTGACTTGTGCATAAATTCATATCCTTTTAATGTCCCTGTATTGCTAAATTATTTTTTTTAAGTTTTTTAAACAAAAACTTAGTTTAAACAATTTAGCAGGACGGGTGCATTAAAATTTAATGGGGAGAGCATCTTTAGACGCTCTCCCCATTAAAGGGATTAATAACTATCAGAAGAGAGATATTTTTATAGAGTGACATAGAATCATAGACAGTAATATTTTGCACGTGGTCACAGCTTCTAAACTAAACTAAAACAGCTTGTTTAGACTATGACGTGGTGTTCCCCCATGTGGTGGCATTGTTGGGGCAATTGCCCCCCGCAAAAACCGGCATATTTCTTTGTCATACCCTTAAATTAAATGTCTAAATTATTTTGTTGCTTTTTTGTTATTGAAGTTTTGGCTATTTTACTTTAAAATCCAGTTAAATTTTATATGACTAAAACAGTTTAAAAACCACAAGCTAAATGCGATTGTATATCAAAATATAATTTTGGAATAAGTTGAAACTTGGTGGTAATTTATGAACGGGAAATAATATGCATTTAGTAAAAACTTGCTCTTCTTAAAAGATAAACGTTTGCTTCCAAAACACTTATAACATGCCATTTTTCACATATGTATATAGTTTGTTACAATTTTCTGGGATGAGACCCACAAACTGTTTTTTCCTGGGGGTATTCCATACCCCAAGATGCTGATGCAGCTGATGCCCCCCCACGAATCTCCTGGTCTGGAGCTGCCTCTGTGTGGTGGTGTCACCCAGTGCGGTCCACACCTCCCTAGTGACACTACTAGATGAATACAGCTTCCACTAAAGTTTCTGACGCACACTGGGTGCAGCAATATGAGGGGAGGTAGAAGTGGAGGCGGGGAGGGAAAGGACAGAGAGAAAGAGAGGCAGGGAATGAGAGAGAGTAAAGGAGGGGAACTAAACTAATTTGCGATAAACATGATGCACACAAACACACACAAGGCTAATAGGCAAGTGGTTCACGTGAATGAACATGTTCATCTCAATTTTTTATTTACCGCCGGGAATTATTGAAAGGTTTTCTGGATTTCTTCTAAATTCTATTACTCACCATTGAGGACACTACTACCCGCAATCGTACTAATTATTTCCTTCCACTGCTCTGTAGATTTCTCACCCACATTCATAGAACTTTTTCTTTTCCCCCTCTGTCATTGAATTTAACATTCTACATTTCACGCATCACCTCTTTCCTGCAAATACCGTTTTCTTTCACCTTGCAGTATTTTTTTGCCCCCTAATAACCTTAATGAACGCTAGTTATCACAGTCCTTTACCTGTCGAGAGAGACAGATCCCCGGCTTATCAAGCAGGCGCAATGTCAACGACATGGTCAACGATACCCCTACGGCGGCGGCCGGCAGGGAAAAATATTTTTCGCTCCCCGAAAACATTTACAAGAATAATTCGAGGGCCAAAATATCCAGATTATTTTGGGTCACATATTTTGCGGTAGTAGACCTTAAACCGAGGAAAATGTGCATTGCATAATCTAACAATCATAATACAGTGAAATTTCTTATTTTCTTTATGAAATAGGCGCCAAACAAAATGGAGCGCTAGGTCCGCTACAAATCGGCTTTCAGCTGTTTTTGCGGCAGTTGTTTACGAGCGGACGTGCGGTGGATGAAGTAATTGGAATAGTACTTGTAATTTTGATTAAAACATTAATTAAGAATGGCGGACCAATCGTTGATGGATAAGTCCTTGAGATCAGTCTTTGGTAATTATAAAAATCAATATTACTGCTTTGACTTTGTGGTAAAAACGCAGTTTTCTAATTCAATTTTACTCCTCGACAGTGGGAAACATACCGTATGAAGCCACCGAAGAGAAGTTAAAAGATATTTTTAGTGAAGTTGGACCTGTTCTTTCTTTTAAGTGAGTATCGGCTACGCATTCTGTTTTCTCAGGTAAATGTCACAATGTTATGGAACTAACTAAAGACTGTATTTCCAGACTGGTATACGACAGAGAAACTGGGAAGCCGAAGGGTTATGGATTTTGTGAATATAAGGACCAGGAAACTGCGTTGAGTGCAATGCGAAATCTAAATGGCTATGAGATTGGAGGAAGGACGTTAAGAGTGGACAATGCGTGTACGGAGAAGTCGAGAATGGAAATGCAAAGTAAGATAATCTTTTCGGAATTTTCGTTTAGATCAAGTTTACAATATCAAGATTATTTGGGTGATTTGTCTATTCATTATGCAGAAATTGGTTTAAGATCTTTAAGTTCCTCGAAAACCTCACTATATTCCCCTCTGATGGCTATTTTTATCGTTCATTCCTTTTATCTGGCATATTTTATTTTACTGTGAGTTATGACCATTTTCTCACATTTGGGGTATAAATGGTATAGTGAAACATGAAAAAGGTAGCTGTAATTTTTTTCTATGATCCTGCTTTCTAATCAGATTTCCTTTCAAGTTATACCGTCTAAAAAATATAGAATTTAATTTTCCTTATAAGAGCTTTTGCTCTCGAATTGTGGCTTCTCTTATAATCCTTGACACCACACCTTAGTAAGCATTGTACAATTGATATAATCCATAGACCTTTTGTTATTTTCGATTTTAGAGTAATTAGTTTAAAAGTAATTTTTCTGTAAAAAGGTTGCTTTATGTGTTTCATTGAAATGACTTCTTAAAAAGTTTTTCAATTTCAATGTTTAATTGCTGATCTCCGTGATTCCCTGTATAATACTACATAAATTATTTCATGGTAAATATTATTCTAAATCTGTCATCATGTGATCCATATACTTATTCCTTGGTCTTCTACTTCTTTGGATTGTCCCTTCTCTTATTACTTAATATTTATTTAGTTCTTCCCTGATGAATCACGCCTGACAACAACCATTATGATCTTTTGAATTTTTCTTTCCCTATTTCATTGATATTTTTATGATACCATATTTTCTGTAGACATTTTGGAATTTATGTTTATCTATTGATTTTACCTTTTTCTAATTCTTTAAGTAACTTCCTACCCTGTGAAATTCCTTTTCTAGATCATGAGAACTGCATCTCCTTCAACCTCATTTTCAATTAAAATGTCTATGATGGAGATTTAGGCCCTTCATAGAGTAACATTGCTGTATTCCCCTCGCCATACATTTTGTTGTGACCACAGCATAATTCAATGTTTTTAAAATAATAGACATAACTCCATGGAGTGACCAAATATATATTGCCTATAATCAGATTACATCTATAACACATTCAATAGGGGTCATGAATTTAAGGGAGATGCTAGAAACGGAACCCATTTTTTAAATGGCCTAAAGTTAAAGGACCACGTCTATTTACGTGGTCCCGCCGTTCGGCATAGATGGGACCACGTCAATAGACATGCTCCGCGCTGAATGTGTTAACTGACAATGTGAAATTCCCAGGAGGACAGTCAAAGACATGAGTGAAAGATGGGAGAAAAGTCAAAGGGGAGGTTTGACTAAGAAGTATGGAAACACATACATAACAAAAACCATTCTGTATTTTCGTCATAAAATGTAAGCTGAAACTCCTAAACACATATCCTTTAGTCTCCAGTTTCCTTGAGGGAGTTCACATTAGCCCTTGCTATGTTGCTGTTTCCCACTTTTTCTCTCAGAAGAGAGTCTATATTGTCTTACACGTGGTTTCTCTATTCTGTTCTCCATGTTTCAAGTAATTCTTTGTACCAGTTTTAATCCATCAATGCTGAAAAATTTATTTGCTAGACACCAATATGTATTTCATCTTGACTGGTTTCACATTAAAATGAAAATTAATAATTCTGTAGAATTTTCTCTGAATGGTGAATTTTTATCAATAGAAATATCCTTTGATCTTTCATATTTTTTTTAGAATTATCTTTTTCTATTAGAATATACCCAGTAAGCCTGAATCACACGATCATTTTTTCCGTCATTTTTAAGGGATAGCTCCAATTATAGCTCAAGGGATAGCTTTCCCTACAGCTCTGACGTCATCATTTTTCAGGGATAGTGGCAATGATAGGGATTGCCATCATTTACTCCATCATTTGGTCCTGTCCCTTTTTCCGTCCCTGAACACGTACAAGAATCTGAAGTTCAGCCAATCAGAGCAAAGGGAAGCAAATCGGGATTGCATCACCGCAAATGACTTCTGGTCGAACGAGCTCGGTAAACGTAAAAGATTTCCCGGCAATGATGGGAGCACCTGCAGAAAAAATGATCATGTGACCGGAAAAATGACAGCTCGAGCTACCATTTGAGCTATCATTTAATCTATCCCTTGAGCTATCATTGGAGCTATCCCTGAAAAATGATCGTGTGATTCAGGCTTTAAGGAATTCAGTCTCACAGACAAAGAGTGTATAAAATATGTAGAAATGAAGGGAGGAAATAGCTTTATGTGTGTTTTTCTAGTGACTCATGTTTTATTCACACATATTGCAATTCTTTTCATCCATTATGTGTTATCTTTATCTTAAATATTATTTATTTATACACATTAACAGTTAGAACATTTGTCATGATAGAATAAGTAAATTGAATCATCATATTTTGGAGATTGGTTTTGCATTATACTTTCGTTTAATATTTTGGAATAATTAATGTATGGGTACTCATCATAATCAATTTGTTAAGTCTATGTTAAAAATTGTGATTTCACTGCTACAGTCAATTGATGCTAAAAACATTTCCTATCATCTGCAACCTGCTGTGATCCATCATTCTTCTCTAGATTCTATTAAAATGGAAGTTTTTATTCCTTTTTTTTTCAATTTTATGGAGCAGTATGGAAAAAAGAGAGGAAGTGGGAAGAAAAATAAAGGAAAAGGTGACAGAGTAATTTTCTCTTGCAAACATTGCTGGTACTATTAATAGGTTGGGTTTGTGATTAGGGATACAATGGGCAAGGGATACCTGTGTAAATAATTTATTATCATATTGCTTAGATGAGTTTTCTGTTGCTTAAGGCTTATTGCAGGGTCCAGTGGTTGAGAATCCTTATGGTGACCCAGTAGCCCCTGAGAAGGCTCCAGAAGCCATAAGCAAAGCAGTAGCTTCTCTTCCTCCAGAGCAAATGTATGAGCTTATGAAGCAGATGAGATTGTGTATTCAGGTGAGATTTTCTTTTGAGAATTAAATCGGCACCATCTAGTCACCTGTTTCAATATTTCGTTTTCTGTGGAAATGACCATAACAGTGAATTCTTCACAAGATTTCCACTGGGTCTGGTGTTGAGCTGCTGCCAATGTTTCAATGGCTAACAATGACACAGTCCTCAATGCTCTTAGGACAATGGCAGTGTTAGCCATTGAAATATCGGCAGAAGCCAAATTTCTGACCCAGTGGAAATCCTGTGAAGAATTCAATTTCACCATAGGCTGGGAAAGTACCAGATCTTTTAAGACACTAACATTTTGAGATTTTGCTTTAAAATTATTGATCCCCATTTATTTTAATCACAGGCCTCTTTTATTTTGAAATGTCTGTCAGACTTAGTAAATAGTGTGTTCCCATCAATATTTTGTACTGTAGAACTTACAATATTGAGTGCGTTATTCTTATCTTTAGGAGTCTGTGGAGATGATTGACAGTTTTTGTGGCACTTTTTTCACGCAAAATCAAAAATAAATCTATTGAAATCCACTAGCATTTTGCTGGCTTATGTAGTCAGCCCCCATAAACCTCATTTATTAGGCTTTTATACACAGTGTCATATTTTGGTGTAAAGAATGGGGATTGCTCTGAATTAACAATCACTCACATTGTAAAGGTGGGTGGGAGTAAAATTTCAAAGTTATTATTGAAAAACATTTTCAAGTCATTTGTGAATTTCATCACAGATACAATAAAGATTCATCAAACAAACATTCTAAATATTCTGGAACAAAAAGTGAAGGAGAGACTTTTTTTTACCATTTCTACCAATCTCCGTTAATTTTTTATCATTTGGTGCTCAGCACAGATAGATTTTTCTCAGAAATTAAAGAAAACACTTAGGATAACTGCTATTTTGTTGAAGATTCCTATGAGCAAGGACAATAATATAATCAAAGAATCTATTTATTGATCTACTTGAGAATAGTCAAACACCAGAATTACCTTATTGGATTACAGGCAGTCCCCAAGTTATGTAATAGATGTCTTCCGACACTAAGTCGATGTAAGTCGAAATTTACATAAGGCAAAATTTACGGAAGTTAGAAAAAGAGGAGTCGAAAATTACTCCACAACTGAGTCCGTGCTCTCAAGGTTATGGTCTATTAGGAGAAATACAGGGAATAATTTTTGGCCAAACTTCATTTAGTTCACTGCAAAATTCAAGAACTCTTTATTGTTGGTTACCTATATTGTGAAATTCATAGGTTGGTATTAAACTTTCGCTTGCTAGTGATTCTTTTGTTTATGAAGTTCCCTTCATGTATCCTTTTGGTATCTACTAAAGGTAATTGGTAATATACAAGTATTAAGCCTTTGCTGTGTGTAATTCCATGCTTCAAGTTGAGAGTGATTTTGAGTTTCTCATTAATGCTTTATTATAAATCACTTCTTCACTGACTTCGTTCAGTAATTTATCTCTTAGCAAATTATAACATTCAATGTTTATGTGTTTCCTAATTTATTATTAACCAAAATGTTTAAATGGCCTGAAAGTAGCACCTCATAAATTTCTTATCAAAATGCATTCTATCATAACTACAAATTAAACAATTGCACCTGTGTGCCAAAGCATGGTATCTTACTGCTACTTTACGACTGCTTACCAGGCCAATTTATCAATCTCAACCCTCTCAGATTGGCCAGCTCTTACTAACGTTACGGCACATGCTCTCCTTGAAAGTAGGCAAAAATCCTTCCAAATCCGTAATTCGTGAATTTTTTTGGGTAAGGTTGCCACTTCCGTATGTACGGATTTATGTAAGTCGAGGCTTACGTAGCTCGGGGACTGCCTGTACTGTATATTTCCAAGTTTAAACCCCCCATTTTCGGTCAAATAGCGGTTGTCAAAAGGGTGAGGGGAGCTATATTCGAGAATGAAAATCTCTCAAGGATCCATGGCTAATAATCCTAAAGACCGGAAAACAATAGTAACTAAAGTATGCATGTACTACTAAAATTGAATTAGTAAATAATGGATACATTTTTTTAAGAATGCACAAAAAGTTTTCATTATTCAATTAATCTTTCTCCATGTTGATGTGATTATATCAGTATGGTACCCTGGTGAGGACATTATGCAACCATAATACAAATGCCGCATATATGTTTATCCACTCATCTATTCAACAATAATTCTAAGAAATCGAGATTGCAAGTTAGTGTAAAATGGTGCCCTGCAGCTCATAACTGTGGCCTCAGTTAATGTTGATCTAATGGCTAACAGATACGTCACAAGCCGTGTTATATTTTATACATAAATTCTAGTCAGATAAGGATGAAGAGTTATATGAGGGATCAAATTTAAGATAATTATGTGTTTAAAATTATCATTAAAAATCAAATTGTCTCATTTTGAAGCCTGTTATAATCTTATTAGTCCCCCCTGATTGGGAATGTTCAACCATTTGCTCTGGGTAGCCCAATGCTGGACGTAATGTTTCCAATTCTATTTTTCTTTTTCATAGAACAACCCAACAGAGGCACATCAGATGTTACTTCAGAACCCCCAGTTGGCCTATGCCCTCCTGCAAGCTCTAGTTGTGATGAAAGTGCTTGACCCTCATACTGCTGTGGTGAGTAGTTATATCATTTGGAATATGTTATTCATGGACATAGATATGGATTTAAAACTTTCTCTAACGGCTGTCGCCTGACCCTCCGTAAACAAACAGATATCACAACCCGCACGGTTGCAGTGCCACCACCTGCGAGAAGGTGGTACTAATAATACAATCGCCGATAATGACTGGTAACATGAAAGAAATGACCAAATGTATAACAAATCACGCTCCATCAACTTCATCAGATGTGAATTACTTATTACGGTCGAAATAGTTAAATTTCCCAGCGATTGTATTCACGTTCGAATCGCCGCCTGTCCGTATTAGTACCACCTTCTCGCGGGTAGCAGTGATGCAACCGTACGGGTCGTGATATCTTCTGTTTGTTTACGGAAGGTCAGGCAACAACCATTGGAGAAAGTTTTAAATCCTTATCCATATTCATGATGTTATTATAGTTGAATGTAAGATTTGATATGATACTGGTAAATATGTACTGATTAAGTAGTTCAAAAAGTGTATATTATCCATTTGCTAGCTACCAAGAAGGAATACAAAATTTTTTTAAGCACCCAGGTATGATTCATAGTTCTTTCACTCTCCATGTGTAGGTTCATGAATAGATAAACAATATTCCTTATGAATAAAGTTGTATCAGGGCAGATGTGGTGGAACTCATTCATAGTAATGAAATTTCTTAGCAGTTTTCCACTTTTTTTTAATTGAATATAGGTTTGTGCGACTAGTTTCAATGTAATACATCATTGTCAATCACGTTATGATACTAAACAAATACTATTTGCATATTTCAAAATGGTTGTTAGGGAGTGAAAGACGAAGGTTGGAAGTAATAACGGGAGGCTGAAGCTACTATTGTGGGAATTTAATAGAGAGTACAGGGGAGTGAGATTGAAATATGTTTTCGTTCATGAGTGGAATTTGGAAAAGACTGCGATGAATTATTTCTAGCTGTTCAAAAATATCTAATTTGTTTCCTTCAGATTCCAAATGAAGTATTTTTGGTTGGAAGTTGCAGTCATGGTTAGTTTCCATTATGTGTTTTGCTATCATGAGTTACAACTTACTCTATATAGGTACTCCACTTTTGTTTAGATTTTCAATTTTGTCTTTTTAGTTGGATAAAAGTTTAGAGAGGTTGTATGATGTGTAAAATGAAATTTTTTATTTTTCTTTGGGGAAGATATTTGCAATTTTGTAGGAGAGGTGGCCTAAATAGGGAATGTTTTCGCCAGAGTTTGGTATTGGTGGTAGGGAATGATGTTAGAGTGAGAGTGGTTATTGTGTCAATGGCCTTTGTTTTAGTTTCTTCCTAACTAATTGGTCAATGAGCTTTGGGTCATAACCATTATTAATAGCTATGGTTTTTATGGTGTTTATTTCTTTAATACATTTTGTTTTTTCAAGTGGTACATTGATTAGTCTGTGAACCATTGACTGGAAACTAGATAATTTGTGAGCAATTGAGAATCATATGGTATAACCTGATTGGTACAGGTGCGTTTTCTGTAAATTTATGTTTAGTTCCTACTCTCAAAATGGTAATATCTAGGAAATTGATGGAGTTATTTTCTTCTGTTTCCATTGTGAAATAAATATTTTTGTGTAAATTGTTAAGGAAATTTTTGAAAATATTTAACTTTCTATTTGTCTGTCTATAGTATCTTCCCCAAAGAAAAATACAAAATTTCATTTTACGCATCATTCAACCTCTCTAAAACTTTTATCCAACTCAAAAGACAAAATTGAATAGCTAAATAAAAGTGGAGTATATAGAGTAAGTTTTAACTCCTGCCCTAAAGTGTATATTGGTCAGACTGTACGAAGTTTTACTACACAGCTTAAAGAACATCGAAGAAAATAACTCCATCAATTTCCTAGATATTACCATTTTGAGAGTAGGAACTAAACATAAATTTACAGAAAACGCACCTGTACCAATCAGGTTATACCATATGATTCTCAATTGCTCACAAATTATCTAGTTTCCAGTCAATGGTTCACAGACTAATCAATGTACCACTTGAAAAAACAAAATGTATTAAAGAAATAAACACCATAAAAACCATAGCTATTAATAATGGTTATGACCCAAAGCTCATTGACCAATTAGTTAGGAAGAAACTAAAACAAAGGCCATTGACACAATAACCACTCTCACTCTAACATCATTCCCTACCACCAATACCAAACTCTGGCGAAAACATTCCCTATTTAGGCCACCTCTCCTACAAAATTGCAAATATCTTCCCCAAAGAAAAATAAAAAATTTCATTTTACACATCATACAACCTCTCTAAACTTTTATCCAACTAAAAAGACAAAATTGAAAATCTAAACAAAAGTGGAGTACCTATATAGAGTAAGTTGTAACTCATGATAGCAAAACACATAATGGAAACTAACCATGACTGCAACTTCCAACCAAAAATACTTCATTTGGAATCTGAAGGAAACAAATTAGATATTTTTGAACAGCTAGAAATAATTCATCGCAGTCTTTTCCAAATTCCACTCATGAACGAAAACATATTTCAATCTCACTCCCCTGTACTCTCTATTAAATTCCCACAATAGTAGCTTCAGCCTCCCGTTATTACTTCCAACCTTCGTCTTTCACTCCCTAACAACCATTTTGAAATATGCAAATAGTATTTGTTTAGTATCATAACGTGATTGACAATGATGTATTACATTGAAACTAGTCGCACAAACCTATATTCAATAAAAAAAAGTGGAAAACTGCTAAGAAATTTCATTACTAGTATTCCTTATGTTCTGTCTTGTCCTTATTTATTCATGATTATTTTCTGTGGGCAACCACCTGCCACGATGGAAACACCGGTTCCCGATCAGTCACCGAAGTTAAACATCGTTGGGCTCGGCTCGAGTTTTGAGGCCTCTAATTCGTCCGAGTGCTGTTGCCCCTGTCTGCACGTGGCAGACAGTATGTGCGAAATGACCTTAGCCATCGAAACACGTTAAACAAAAATACTACTACTACTATTATTTTCTGTGCTCTCGTAAGAGTGTAGAGGGAACATCGTGTTGTAATGCTGTCATTGGATTTAGGAATCAGTGAATTCTTATATGTAAATATTATAAGCATTGCAGCTGCTTTCATAATGTAACTGCTTTATGTGTTTGTTGGCATTGTCAGTAATTAGTCTCTTGTCATCCAGTTTGGTATATTTGTTCTCATATTAAGTAGTAGTGGTATTGTGTCTAGTGTTGCTAACATGGCCTGGAAATAAATTCTTTGGTTCCAGCTCAGCACTAGGGAGTGCCTTTTTCAACCATGACAAGAAATATAAGGTAATAAAGGTACAGAAACTACAGTGTAAAAAATATACTGTAAAGTCCCTGTATTGTGGTTTCAATTAACTACAGTTCTCTTGACTCTGAAATTAGATGTGAAAATTTCCTGAAATATTCGACCTTAAGTTCAAATGCACATGATTATGTGAGATGAAACGTCATCCCTAGTCCTTAGTTCATGCATCATTGCTCTATGTCTTCAGCGACCATCTTAGACCATGAAATATGCACGAATAGGATTCGAGTATTCCATATTCATGGCTGCGTCATGTGTGTGGTAGTGACAATTATAGTATTTTTTTATGTTGCATGATGAATATTTTTCATGTAACCATCTGTGCTCAAGGGTGACAGTAATAAACTCTCAAAACGAAGAAAAACATCTTGTTTTACCAGAGGTTAAGATTAGGCCGGCAGTCCCATTGCTCTTCTCGGGGGGGGGCTCTCAGTTCTTCTTAGCACAAAGAGTTCCTACTGAAGGGAGTGGGATGTTGTTTGGAGGGTGTCATGAAGAGGTAAGTGATCTTTCAAGAATCTATGCCATCACTGACAGTGTGGACCTTGGTTCACAAGACTTTGAGGTCTGTTGTATCAGCCAGAGGGAAGGGGTGTTATAGGTTCATTGGCCTGCTTTTGAGTAGCCAATTTTTACTCTTTGAGACAAGATTTTGGGGAGGGATTGTGAGACCACAGGCTGGGGGAGAGGCCCAGTCCCCAACCCCCATGGGATGTTCTACTGCCATAAGTTTTGAAATCTGAAGCTTCTTTTATTCATTTGATCTGTCAAGCAATCAAAATTCATGGGTTCTCGGCACCTTTAAAGTCCAGCTGGTCTCAGAGTTGTATTTTTTTGTTATCTTAGTGCTGGAACAATCTTCTAATCAACTTAATGCTGGAAACTCGAAAATGTCGTCCAACATACATATTCATAGGGCCTGCAGTTCCCAGCACTTGGAAGTATGCTTTCAAAGATACTTGTATTTTATAATTTCATATATGCTAATATTTGTAACAATTGTTGAATGAAAGTGCACAGTAATTAAAATCCTCGCTGGTGTATTGTTACTCATAGATTTCCAAATGGAATGGCATTTTAGTTAAGTGATGCAAATCTCAAAAGAGTTAATATGTATGTAACTATCTTTGAATCAAATTATGTCTACGTCCATGCATGCTTTGGTTACGTCATTTCCATCCCAATAATCCATGTCTACCATCATTTTCATTTACAGAGTATGCTACACAAGGCACCACCAACGCAAACTGCTCTGTACCTTCCACCAGAGAAGACAGCAGTGGGCACTGTGAGCACTACTGTGCCAATACCTACTACAATTACACCTGTTCCAGCACCAGTGCCGCTCCCAGTAAGGGCTCCAATTCCTGTTCCACTACCACCTAGGCCAGTACTTGGCATTCCACCTGTCAGTCTCACAGCTCCTGCAGTTCCTCCAGTACCTGCTCCTCCGAGAATACCATCAGCTGGTAACTTTTTTCTCATTGCATGATGTGTCACTCTTGTGATTTTTTATTTATTAAGCATCCTGTTATGTATTAATTGTCCCCTAAATTTTTGTGGAGTTTGGAATGCACATTGGGTCTTCCTTTTCACTTGGGCCTGGTTGTATAATCTCTGGTTAAATGTTTTTTTGGTATGAAAACTAATGCTAATATGTTTTCCCATCGATATCACGTTGGCTTACCAACCATCCAGTGTAATAATTCAAAGAAATCTCAGTTTGATATCAAGTTACTGTGAAGGCTTAGTCATCTTGCAGTTAACATGGGCCAGATATTATAAAATTGGGCCTTATAATCATTATTCAGGGGATACATAAGGTGAGCCTTAAAACCTTAGAACGACCTTCAAAAAAGGAAAAACATTTTTGGAACAACATTGCATTATTCAATGAATTTGGTTCTCAAGTGAATTGTTAACGACCAATTCATACTACATATAAACTCTTGATTATCCGTACAACTCTCTCCTCTCCACACCTCAAAATTTCGATATAGACGAAAATAATTGCTTCAAAAACTTGATTTACTTGAAAATATTCTAACTCTATTTTGCCTTTCATTATTTTCTTCTGGTTGTTTAAAATACTTTTCTTCACATGAATTGAATTGCATAATCCATTTATATCACAATTTCCAGGCATTTTCCATGTTTTTGGTATTCTTTTTTTTCGATTATCTGTTGTTTTCTTGTTTTTCGATTATCTGTTGTTCATCTTGCATTCATTAGCATGGGTAATCAAGAGTTTAACGTATTTCAGTCACACTAGTTTGAAATATCTTCAATAAGACCTTTGTTGGAAATGATAAAAGTAACGGAGAACCTTACCGAAAACCTGAGAGCTTTTCAGTCAATACTTCTGCTTTTTGGATACATTTGTTATTTAGAGTTCTGGATTAGCAATCTTGTGCCGTACTTAATTATGTAGTATGGGGACTGGGATGAGGTCATTGAGGCAGTTTTGGCTGGAAACCTAAACTGGACCTTAAGGTAAGTTTTCATGAACAAGTTATAGTCGAAAGTAGGATTGGTAGCCAATCAGGAGCACAGAATCCTACGCATGAATTTGTTTAGTTTCACGTATCTTCATAACACCTGAGTTGAGATTAGCTCAACTTTCAACGGGCACTATGTGCTACCGCATGAAATACATATATGGTGGGGGCGCAGAGTTATAAAGTATACCCAGTCCTCGAATAGGGATGACTCGATTAGTGCTCAATTTTGAGGATACCGGGACCAACCACGGTATTTACCTTTACGGAGTCACCCACAAGTGCAATATTTCACAGAGGAAAAATCATTCACATTAACCGTGTGAATGGTCAGGGCGAATGATTTTTCCTCTGTGGAATATTGCAGTTGTGTGAACTAGGCTTGTGCGATGACCGATTTTGGTCATCGATTTTCGATGACAAAATTTCATCGAAATGTTTCGATGACGATGGCTGTCATCGATCATCGTATAGAGTGTACACGTTGATCGATGACTATCGATGAATATCGATGATCGATGAATCCCGATGATCGATGAATTACGATGATCGATGACTCTCGATAAACTGTGCAGTAGTGATGAGCGATATATCGCTGTGATTGAATCACCGATACTGAAAAATAGCAATCACAGCCTGTGACTAAATAATCGAAATCACTGTGACTGTGAATTTAGCCGATTTAGCTCAGGCTGCTACCGCGGCTACCAACTGCACCAGTGCAACCAACGAATACCACTGCAAAGCTACCACTGCTACTGCATATTAACTGTGATTGAACGTGATCGTTACTTCTGTATCGTCTACCACAAACTTGAAGAAAACATGAATTCCAAACATCCCGCTGTGTCCCTGCCATCACATTTTAGATCTAAGGCGTTCAAATTAATGGAAAAAAAGAAGAAAAAATTAGTGATGTATGGATATTGATCATCCTAATCGATGGTTCTCATCGACATCAATGATTCGCATCAACTCATCGACTCATCGGGATCGATGATTCTCATCGACATCGATGGTCGATGACATTCATCGTCATCGATTACAGTCATCGCACCGCGATGACTAAAATCATCGTCGATGACTTCGATTAATCGACTCATCGCACAAGCCTAGTGTGAACTGTGGGTGACTCCGTAAAGGTAAATACCGTGGCTAGTCCCGGTATCCTCAAAATTGGTCAAAAGAGCAAACATCTCAATGTGTTCCATGTATGGCTTTATCCTCGCGGACCGTGGTGCTAAGCGCACGCTTTGGACTGCTTATTGACATAATAAGTCTAGCAGTCCTGAACACCTTGTTCCTATACGAGGGGGTACCCAAAAGAAACCGAACTTTTTTTTAACTTTTTTAATTTAATTTTTTAAACAAAATACTTTCAATCCCCTTCAAAGTACTCTCCACTGGCACTAATACATTTGTCCAATTTTTATTCCATTGTTCAAAACAATTTTTAAAATTCATTTTCTTGGATGCCCGACAGCGCCTCCGTCATTTTTTTCTTCACCTCAGCAACGTCGGTAAAACGCTTTCCTTTCATGTCTCTTTTCATTTGGGGAAATATAAAAAAGTCACAGGGGGCAAGATCAGGTAAATAGAGGGGGTGATGCACAGGGGTCATGCCATTTTTACTCAAAATTGGCGCACAGACAGGGCTGTGTGAGCAGGGGCGTCATCGTGGTGGAAAAACCAGTCGCCCGACCACCACAAATCAGGCCTCTTCCACCGCAAACTGTTTCGCAATCTTTTCAAAACTTCCAGGTAGAAAGCCTGGTTAACTGTCTGGCCCTGCGGAACAAACTCTGAATGGACGACTCCTCTCACATCGAAAAAAAATCAGCATTGTTTTGACATTTGATTTCACTTGACGAGCTTTTTTGGGGTGAGGTGAGCTTGAAGACTTCCACTGGCTTGATTGCTGTTTCGTTTCAGGATCGTAGCCACAGCACAATGATTCACCACCTGTGATAACCTTGAAAAAAGTGTGGGTCATTTCGAAACTCTTCTTTCAAAGCACAGCATGCTTCCACATGATCTTGTTTTTGTTCAGCAGTCAGTAGTCGAGACGAATTTGGCAGCCACCCTTTTCATCTTCAAATCTTCCGTTAAAATTCGCTGTACTAAACTCCAAGTCACTCCGGACAGCACCACAATTTCTTCAATTGTCCTTCATCGATCTTCCAGGACGATGTCGCGAATTTTTTTCCAAATTTTCATCATTTCGGGCCGTGGAAGGACGACCCGAGCAATGCTTGTCATCAATTGACATTTCACCTCTTTTGAAACGGGAAAACCACTCAAACACTTGAGTTTTTCCAATTGCATCATCCTTGTAGGCCGTGTTTAACATTTCAAGTGTTTCTGTGCCAGTTTTTCCGAGCAAGAAGCAAAACTTTACGGCCGCCCGCTGTTCATGATAATCAGGCATTGTAAAAACGACGAGCACACAAAACAATTGTTGCTAACAAATGCTTATAAACAAAACAGAACCTTCCTTAGCAACGACGCTTGCCTTGCTGACTCAGAAATGGTAGCTCTATATGCCCCTAGCGGCAGAACAGGGTACTTCAAAAACTCCGCCCACCACAACATCAGTTCGGTTTCTTTTGGGTACCCCCTCGTAAAGCTACCAAAAATCCACAAGTGAGAAGGATGTCTCGGTAGCTTAACTGGTTAAAGCACTCGGCACGAAATTGAGGGATCCGGGTTCGAATCCCGGTCAAGGTGATTGATTTTTCCTCTGTGGAATATCGCACTTGATTAGTGCCGTTTCACATTAAGATTGTCTAAAATTTAATACCATATTGTTCCCATTAACCGCTATAGTGTCACATAAAAAAATTTTTTTGGCCAAAAATAATCAGGTTTTTTTATTTGGAGTATTTTTATCTAATTTGACATATTTTATGGAGAAACCATTAAAATGTAAAAAAATTAATGCTTAATGCGGAATGCTGTTTAATAACAAAATATTGAATGAAATACATTTTAGTATATATATTAGTGTATTTAGTCTCTTAAGATAAAGAGGACACTTGTAAGTTCTTAAGGTTTTATAATATACCTAAAAATAATTGTTTATAACAATTAAAAGTTTAAATTTTTTTTTTTGCATTTTTAAAAGTTTGTAGTTTTAACTACATTGACATTTGTGTTTGTAAAAAACAATTTTAATTTGTAAAAATATAAAAATGGTGCAAAGGTAAAAATTTATTTAAATGACAACTTAAAAGTTTTCTTTAGTGTGGTATATACGAAAACATGGAACCACTGCTGCTGAATGGATGTGCAATAAGGGAGACGTGATTGTCTCTGAACTTCGCTTTGTTACATATGATTGTCTCTGCACTTGGCCTTGGGTGTAATGGGGGATTATCATTTGAATGCTTTTGCGATGTTACCGTTGAAATAAAATTTGCAAAGGTTTTCATATAGCCAAACCAAATAACTAATCATAGACTAAAACAGTTGCATTTGTTTCTGTTTCCGCAAAACTACCTCTGACATCATTTCATCCATCGATCAAAGGCCTGTGGTTCGATTCCCGGTGAAGACGGTATTTTTTTCAAAGTATTTTCTAAATCTTTATACTGTTGTATTTCCGGCAGAAGTGGACATCTTCACGAAAGCCTTTTTAGGGCATCTTTTAGAATGTATCGGAAAGAAAGGGAAGAGCGATGGATGAAATACATCACAGGCATTATGGGAAGGTTGCCCATCCATTCAACTTTAGACTCCTATATCTCTGGCAATTTTTGGAATCTTAAAGATATGATTTGCAAATGATCATTTGTCCCCTGCACGATAAAGTAAAAAGCAAAAATCATGATGAACCCCCGTTGAGAATAATTTTTGCTCGTTCTTTTTTTCCATCAGCTCAAGACCTTGATTTGAGGCAGATGGACCCTAGAGCCATAATGATGGATCAAGATCTGAGGTCTCTGCATCCTGTTGCTGCTCCGGCCTTGCCTGTGGCACCACCCATTGTCCCACCAGTTCCCATAAGGGATCCAAGGGAGAGGGAAATGCCAACTGATCAGTAAGTTCATCTACATTCTACCCTGGGAGCCACTGCAGAGGCATGTGGCTTGAGGGTGTTAGGATTAGAGATGGGCCACTTTGAAAATTACCGTGGTAATTTTCGTAAATTACCGCGGTATTTTTCGTAATTTACAACGCCCCTTGAAAATTACCGTAATTTTCGGTAATTTTCTAGATAATCACCCATGTTTGAGATAATTTTTCATACAGATAAATTCCCAACATGTACTTTTAAGCTAAGTCCACATTTCCGACGTGTTTAATTATAAATTGAGGCATGTACGACTCATTTTTGGCATATTTTACTTAAATTATAACATAATAGGGTAATTATTACTAGTAGAATATTCTTCTTGAAAATTTCTCATACTTTGACAAAAGAAAACCGGATTGCGTGTTGCTGCTGTAGTTCTTTTTATAATTTTAAAAATTTCTAATAAATTAATGTTGCATTAGGTGTGGTTTGAACATCATATCCTCTCCCTTTTGCTATTGGCATTATTATTTAACCATACATTTTCTGTTTAATGCTTAAAACTGAAAAATACATGAAAATTACAGTAATTTTTGAAAATTACCGTAAGTTACCACGTGGTAATTTACCTCAGATGAAAATTACGGTAATTTTCCCATCTCTAGTTAGGATACCAACCACGGGAGGGGAAGGAATAGGGAAATGGATAGGGGGAAAGGGAGATGAGGTGAATCATATGTCATTGATGTTCTTATGTTAGTGCCAAGCTGTTTTTCTTATAATTTATTTATTTATTTTGTTTACACTCACCGTTCGCAAATACATGCTTGGCTACGTGGCTTCTGCTTTTCATATAGAGTTATATGAAAAGTAATACAGAGAAGAAAAAATAAAACAGATAATTATAGCAATATTAGTATCAGATATTTGTCAGTGAATCTTCTAAGTATTCTGTGACACTGTAATAACACCTCTTATTTAGAAATTCTTTTATCCTCTTTTTAATTATGGAAGGTGAGTAAACATCTTTAATTTAATTTGGAATTTTATTGAAAATTGTGGAAGCAGAATTATAGGGGCCTTTCAGGCAGAGAGATCTTGAGTACTGAATGTTTTTTACATTATTTCTGGAGTGGGTGGAGTAATTATGATAAGAGGCTTTGGAAGGAAATTTGTCCAGTTTGGAATGTATGTAACAAGAACAGGTTAAAATGTACGTATAAAGAAGGAAGTGTAAGGATTCTAGCTTTAGAGAAAAGAGGTTTGCCATGGGTATGTATGGAGACTTGGTACATGGTCTTAATTGCTTGTTTCTGTGCTGAAAAAGCTCTACTAGAGGCAGTTGAATTACCCAAGAATAAGATACGATAGGACAAGTGCGAATGAATTTTAGCAAAATACAACTTTTTTAATGTATCAAAGGAGGCGACAGTTACTAGCTTTCTAAGCATAAAAAATAATTCCCTAATAATATTTTATTTACTATGGCTTGAATGTGATTTAACTAATCACTAATGATGCGAGGAAAAAGGGAAGTTTTGGTACCTATCATTTAGGCAATGTATCTCTCTTATTTCCAAAAACTTCGGGAATTCCCAAAGTTTTTGGCCTTCCCGAAGTTCGAGACGGGAACGGTCTTTCCCGAAAATACTGTTTCGGGAATTTTTTTTTTTTTTTTGCTTTTCCGTCTTCCGGCCTTGAAATTTAAACCAGTCACGCGTTGTTTAGCGTATTTACGATAAGTACAAATATTACAAAAGTGAATCCATAATATTCCTTTTGAAATTTTATAAGAGAGTGCAATTTTCCATCGGGATCAAAGCATTTGTTGAATCATGAAACGAATCGCCGCCATCGAGGCCAGCTAATTAAATACAGTGGAAGCTGTGTTTAGCGAGGTCTCTCGGGATCTGAAAAATCACTCGCTAATTGGAGCTCTCGTTAATACCAAAATGATTAATCATTTCACAGCCGATTCATACAAATTTAATACTTATTTAGCCATTTTTGTGGGAATTTTTGGTGAGTGGCGATAACATTCTATTGAGATAGCTATTAAAAATCATGTTTTTGAACACTTCCATTCCTTATGATCGCATTCACTTTCAATGACATCAAATTCCATGTTAGATGTCATGCACTGGAATATAAAACGTCGAATTTTGACACTTCGTGACATGTGTACTGTACTGCGCATTGCTATAAATTGTTATTGTCCCGATGTTTGTGTGTGTCGCGGCAGCAAGTAATGGCAATGCAACGGACTATACGCGGCATACACTTCAGAAACAAGAAAATATTTCATTCCTCCTACCTCTCTAAAAAGTGAATAAAAATGGATATATGGTTCGGAGAAAGTTTTATTCATTAAAATTTGCAAAAATGCTAGATAACTACGTGACCAAGATATTACCTTCGAGAATTTAGTTCCACGCAAACACAGGGCTGCTATCTTCTCCGGTTAAAAGGTGGAAATAAAGGAGAGTACTTCAACACCTGTAAGATCGCCTCAGAAAACAGCTGACTTTGGCTTGTCGGAATCATAAGAGCCCATATCACCAGCATTTACGATTATTAAAGCATATAATAGTTATCCATTGTCCTTGGCAGTAATAATTATGCGTGGAATACTATCTGGAAACATAATTGTTACAAGCAAATCCAAAAATAACAGTTGTAAGTTCCGAAACTTCCTAAATGAATTCCATCGAGATACTCGTAATATCTTCTACCGTACTTCCATCTAGTGGCAGCATCGGGAACTTGTTGATAGTGAATACCGTGATTAATACTGACTACGCTCCCTGCTGCGAGATAGAAATATGATTTGTAGTACATACCTTCCGTGCACATCGAAATGAATCATCTTTGACCTTTTTTCATTATATATACTCTTTGAAACAATTACAAAATACAATAGAATAGGTAGACTACTTAAAATACAGGCCATTAAACCACTTGATTACCCCTTGATCCAAGTACTGCAGAACACTCGTCGTGTTAGGCGGCAATAAGAGGATTTTCACATTTCTAAGTTCAATTTGTTGATGGGCAGGGCAATTGTCAATGAACAATACTACTTTTCTATTTTTCCCGCCAATCCTAGCATCGAACGCGCGTAACCATTGCGAGAATAAATTTGATGTCATCCAAGCATTTTTATTCGATTCGACACTCGCGGAAACCCCGGATAAATTATGAAGATATATTCCCTTCCTGTGCTTAAAGCCAGCAAACCAGCCAATGGAACATTTATAATTGTCAATACCGAGCCTCTTACTCAGTTACTCCGCTTTTGCCTTCATCAATGGGCCACTTATCGGAATGCCGGCTGCTCTCTGCTGGCAAAACCACGAGAAAAGGGCAGATTCTAACTGCAGATGTTCCCCTGCTCGCAAATGTTTCTGGCTGCTTGGTCATCCTTCTTGAAGCACTGCCGCACGAATTTTCTCCTTATTCTTCAAAATGGTGAATAAGGTCGAGGAAGATATGCCCAACCGCCTCCCAATCACACTTTTGGACCCCTCGCCGCTTTCGCATTCATTAATAATTTGTAATTTAGTTTTCAGATCCAACGACTTTCGTTTCCCTGCTATGATGTTGCAATAGTCGCACTGAACTTAAACAAAAGCGGGAGAATGACAAAAGAACAATGAAATGCACGAACTTACGAGAAATTAAATACTGCGCATACGGGCATGCCGTGATTGTCAGAAATGAACATTTGACCGTCCAATTGTTCGGGAAAAAATACTGCTAGCCATATAAATCCAATGACAGAAGATATGAGCACAAGTTTTTGCACGTTTGCCGAGATTGAATGAGACATTTACCGCTCGTAATAATAAACGCCCCAATGGAGGCTGGTTGTTGTCCTCGCTAATACCAATTTATTTTACATGCAAATCATAGGGTTTTAAATTGTTCTTTGGCCAACCCTCGCAAATTAGAGATTCTCGTTATATGCCCCACACGTTATATGGAGCTTCAACTGTACCTACTATCTATTCCATTTCCTGGCCATGAATGATTTTTTAGGTCGTACATTCTTGAAAATGTGCTGGACCTTAAAGATTTCAGATTATCATGCGTTGAGCTTGCAAAAAACATATTTTTAACAATCATTTATTGAATTAGCCGGCCTAGAATGATTGTAGACTGCCCAAAATTATTGCCCAATTGTAGACTGCCCGAATGATTTAAGCCGACCCTGAATGAATTTTGCTGGCTCTAAATGATTTTTGCCAGCCTCGAATGATTTTTGCCGGCCATTAATAATTTTTTCTCAATAGCTCGAAGCTATGGAGCTTTCTGGCAAAAAGATGCTTCAATTGAGCATGCAACTAGCTTATTAATAAGCTACTTGCTCCCATCAGTATTCTCTATCAAGGAAGCTACCGGAGAAAGAGCTAGCAGAAAGCTTGCAGTAGCTTATTAGGCTCCCACCCGTATTCTGTAACTGCCACGATGCTACTTCCGTAGCCCCAATAAGCTACCACGGTAGCCTCACGTAGCGCGGCCTCCGAATACCCTGCTTAAATATTGGTCATTTTCTAATGCTTATATCTCTATAAAAATCCAACACATGGGTTTGTTTCTTACATTTATTAAATTTGCATTCCTTGCACTTCCACTGGGTTACGCTGTCATTTTCACCACTTACAGGGAGTTTTTCACAAAAAAGATATTACTTGGAGTGACGGAAAGCCATATTTACCTTCATAATCTTTGGTAGGTAGCATGATTCTTGCCCATAATGGGATACTTTGCGGGCCATGGATACGTAAGTATCACCTTTGCATTTCTTTTGACACCGTCATCTTCGTGTATCATTTAAATGATTTGAAGCAACGGGCAATTGAGAAGAGTAAATAGCACGAATTATATCACTGACATGAACCCTAATTCCCAAATATATTTACGAAAAATCTTATTTCAATTAACCAAAACAGCCAAGATATACGTCATGTGTTCGTATTATGGGATTGTTCACGAGATTATGTGAGCGAAAATGGAACATGTTCTAATTTTGCTTGCACGATTATTATTGAGTGGAATGTTTCGCTAAACACAATGCATGAACGTCTTCACCGTCTAAAACAGCCTTAAAACAGGTTTCACCAGTTTTATCCATGGAGAAAACATTGAGATGAGCTATTTTATTGGTTCTAAGAATGACGTCACCAGAAATGGAGTTTCCGTGAATTTGCTTTAAGAATATTCTCGTACCCACTTTTCGCCAACCCTCTAACAACTTCCTGTTACGTTCTTGAGAAAAGTCTATCGAGTAAGTGAATACGATTGGTAGATACACAATTCCTGTAGCTTATTCGAAGCTACCGCATTGGTAGCTTCAAGATAGAGAATAGACCCCATGGTATTTCACTCCATCAGTGTTTTGTTTGAAAACGAGTCTTCACTTACCATGCAAGTGTTCTTGTTTACGTAATAAATTGAGTTAACCTCTAAAATGTGTTTTACTTGTCACAGTTACCCCTGGTTAAGTTATTTAAAAAACATTTATCGAATTCAATGGGTTCAGTGTTCCCTATTAATCCAAAATTCAATTAAAGAAATACTCATATGCAGATTCGAATCGGGCAGCATTTCCCATGTGTCACTACTTCATCGCCATCAACACTCGATGCAGGAACTAATTCTGTTTGTGTAATAACAAAATAAAGATGTCTGGTGGTTCCTCGACGGCTTTACGTTATAACATTATATCAAATTTTACGTTACATCAAGGTTGTTACATTGGCAAACATAGGGGTTTCGTTGGTTTCTTTCTTCAGCTGACGTTATATCAAATTTTACGTTGCATCAAGTAATGTTATAACAAGGTTCTACTGTGTAATAATCAGATCAAGTTCAATTTTTTTGTTTTGTTTGTTAATAAATGGTCTACAATAATAATACCTAACATATTTATCCTAATAGTTATTGATAAATTTAAGAAAATATTAGGAAAAAGTAGGTTTTTTACTTTGAAACTTTTTATTGTTGTGCTATAGGTTTTTTATGTGTCATATTATGCAACAACCCTTCCTATCAAGTTATAGCCTACACTTTTTTTAATTTATTGATGTACAGTTTCATTTATTTTTGTGTGATGCTAATGCTGGGGAGGGGGGAGAAAGCAAGAAGGTTCGGCTCTTTCCCGATTCCCGTCCCGAAATCATCAAGAAAATTTTTTTCCCAGCCCGTCCTGTCCCGAAACCAGAAATGCCTTTCCCGCTCATCCCTAATTTATACCATTTGACTTATAAATACATAAATATAAATTATGCATCTAATGAAAGAGCAACGCAAACAGTTTCGTTGTACACTTGTATGCATGCGCATGCAGTGTTTCCTTTATCTTCCATTAGAAAGCACTAGTAGTAAAGATTGGTTAAACGACGTTGTACCCAACCGCTGGATTGGCTGCCAGGGGCCAGGGCTTGAATCTCGTCAACCACCCAGAAGAAGCTTTAAAATCTCCTTCTATCCCTAGAGACTCATGAAAAAGTTTCGCCTTCTGTGCGCACATGGGGCCTGAGACGAGTATACCATGAATTGACCGTTTTTGATTGAACCAAAGAAGCATGGCGGAGTCTAAATCTTTTAAGGTTGATCGTTTCATAGTCTTACGCTTTGAGGGTCCCAAACCACTGTCCAAGGTTGCAGCGAACTTCATCAGCTTACTTTTATTCTTAATTATACCGCAAATTTTTTGTAACTCCACATCATATTCTTTTGCCAATTTAAGCGAAGTCTCTCCTTTTTCATTTCTTTTAATCAATTCTAGTTTTTCGCGATGGAAAGGACAATTTACTTCCGTTTTTTGCCATTTGCATCAGCTTTGTTGCGGCACTATAGTAATGAATGCAACTTTGAAGTAAATTGAGATTTCCACACGAATGAGCTGGCACAATCGTATCTGGGTAAAAACAAATGACTGTTCAACGGCGAATAATGACCAGGGAGCACTGATACTGTTTCGTATTTATTAATTCAGGCCGAAAAGTAAGAACATACAGAACAATAAGTAGTTATTTTTAAGGTTAATATAAGTTAGTTTATTTACAAGTAGTTTATTTGAAACTATTTCCATTGTATATTTACTATTCTGTTCGTTTTAGGAAGATAGAATATTCAGTGGCAAAGGGTAATGGGAAAGAACGGATAAAATAATTTCAGAAGCAGCTGCAGCTGAGTTTTCATCATTCTTAAACATAGCAAACATTTTCCATAATATTGTGTTTATTTAAAAAAGTTAAACTAAAAAGAGATATTTACAAACTTGCAATTCTATTTAGCTACATCGAACTTTCAAAGACTTTACTTAATTTTACCATTGGAATACTTTTCAAACTTTTTTGTTGAAAAGAAAAAACTGTTTTGTTGTTGTTGGTTGAGAAAACAGCACGGATAATCCGCAAACCGGATAATCGGAAGCCGGATAATCGAGAGTTGACTGTAAAACAAAAACTGTTTGAGTTGCTATTTCATTTGATGTATCATTTATAATTATAAGTCAAATGGTATAAATACTACATAGTATTAAAACCCCGATATTCATTTTGAAACGCCCTGTACTTTTTGAGATATTTGCCAAAAAATACCATCCATTTTTACTGGGAAATGGTACAGGGAGTGCACTCCATAGAGACTACATTTTAAAAATGAGGAATTTGTATGCATATATGTATTTCATCAGGAATATAGCAGTGTGTAGTCTGTATTAATTCACTATTTTTAAAAATAAACCTAGAACTCACCGCTGTAAATTTACAGAATCGCAAAAAAATCTTCAATTGCGAAGGCATTTTCACTGAATACTGTGAAAAAAATGACTCAAATTAAAGACTTAAGTTTGCATTTTAGTTAATTACAGAGAATTTCAGTGATGTGATGGAATATTATTGTACCATTTATTTTACAATATTTCATGCTTCTTACAAGTGCTGAAATGAAAAATCAAAATTTATTTAGTCTCTAATATGACCAAGGAATAATCTAGCTCAAACCACCTTAATATTGCCAGGGAAACTTCATTTCATTTGGTTGATACCCACCTCTTCAGATCTTTGATTTTTTCTTTATGATTTGAATAAAAGAGAAAGAAGTTTGGTTGAATTGACTTGTATTTTGCTTTTCTCATTTGTATATTTCAATTTTTGTGTAAATATTTAAGCTGTTTACTCATACATATAATCTCCTGGTAGTCTCTTTTCATGGATACGAGTTTCTTTTGTAGATTTTTATCCGGCCATATAGTCCACTAAGTCTCCTTTTTTGACCTCTATGCTCACAGAGAAGCCTGTTTCTGTTGTAAAAGAAATTATTGCATATTTTCGTGAACAAGGCTCAAGTGCCTTTATGTGTTATGATGCCTTGTCTTATACTTAGAGAGTGTCCTGATGTGTGTATTGGCTAATACTTGTTTCCAATGCACTGTGTTTGTGATAATTTATGTTCTTCAGCAGCTTTTAAAACAAGCCAGAAACAAAAATTATGCTAATATGTACTTATCGAATTATGTATAAGTGGGACTAGGGCGAGTACATGCTTTGCTAAAGGAATTACATATTTCAATAATTCTATTTTTCTGGTTACTGCATTCAGCAAGTTATTTGGAAATGCTCTTGACTTCTAGCCTGTCATTCCCAAAATGTCAGTTTCATGTAAAGGCATTTTTTTCAATCTTGCCACGTCTGAGGTGAAGATGTTTAAGTGCATTTGGCAACAATGTGACAACAGTGCTGCACCTGGCTCCCTAGTTTGAGAGCTTTAAAATCCTTGGAATTAGGGATGGTTCCCCCCCAGACCCTCACTTGGGAAAAGGATTGACTTGTCTATTAATATGATTGCCTAGATGTTAATTCATGTTAAACTATTTCTTAATTTCTACATGCAGAATTCAGCATATGGAAAATGCCGAGAGGTAAGTATTCATTGCATAAAAATGAATGGTGCATGTGTGAATACATATATTTGGATGCAAATCTGTTTTTATGCACCTTAGGTTTGCTTTTTACCATATGATAGTTCTTGTAGCAAACATTTACTGTATTTTATGGGCCTATGTGCTTTACATTTCAATGTTTTGACATTAGTTTATCAGAATGTTGCAAGTGAAGAGAAAATGGATGCAGGTGCTCTTTAAACATTGCTTGTTTTTCTCTCACATCCACATAGTTCTCCATTCTTATTTGACTTATATTCACTATTTAAATTATTCAAAAGAGTGGATTTGGAGATTTGGCTGTGTCTTGAGAAATACAAAATGCTTTGTCATCTTCTAATGTATAATAATTAGAGATGGGTTCTCAAATCCACCTACTCCCCCCCCCCCCCCCCTAATCCACCGAATCCTATTGGATTCGAGGATTCGATATTTTTGGCTGGATTCGATCGAATCCAGTTCGAATTCAAAAGAGCAAAATTATTTGACCAAACATTTTTAAAAGCGTTCTTTAGAATATTACTGTAACCTTCATTATCATAACCACATAATTCATCGTTTTCACTGTCTCTCTTAAGCACGTTGATTTTTGCTGCATCAAAACGTAAGATGCAATTTTCATCACAAAAATGCAATTTGAATTTAGATAAATGCATGAGAAATTTTGCTCGTGAACTCATAGGCAAATATAGTTCTCCATTGGCCATCAGATGGCAGGCACAATGAAGTGATGTACGGGTTCCAACATACAATATTTTCAAGTAATATGGAAAATTATTTTTTCAGCTAGAGAAGGTCAATCGCAAATAACCTATAATATCTTACAGAAAAAAATATTATTTTTATTTAGTTGAATTATTTCAAAAATCTATCTGAAATATAGAAACATTTTAAATCACGGCGTTGGTAGCTGCACCTCGCCTCGAGTGATCATGTAGCATCGCCATAATCGCATCGCAGCAGAGCATCGTGGAGAATCATGAACTTAGGACAAGTTGTGGTTACGACTGACTGTAATAAAACTTCAGGAGATAATTTTGTGAAACAGCATTGTTATGTCAGAGGTTTGGAAACATTTTACTGTCAGTGAAGACAACAAAGTGTACGCAAAATTTGTGCATTGTGGATCACGTATTTCAAGAGGAGACAAGAGTATGACGACTACAGCCATGAGAAAACATTTAAAACAACATGTTGGTCTAATTGAAAGGCAAAGGAAAGTGAAGAACAATGTTGAAAGCTCACTAATCAATATCAGTGAAGAACTGAATGCAGAGGATGTTGATGACCCTTGTGCAAGTTCTCCACTTGCTTCAACATGGAACGATTACGTTAGTTCTTCAGGTTCCCCAAACAGCGAAACTAAATTTTGTAGGTAACTAACATTTGCCAAGAAATTAAAATGTGATGCTAGACAGCAAATATTAAAAGAGGCTTTCTACCGCTACCAATAATTTAAACCCGGGAACCACGGGGGTGAAATGATACCAAACTTATTGAACAGTTGATATATGTGGACAATCAGGCATTCAGTATTGTGGAGAACTAAGGATTTCATGCTCTAGTTGCTTATCATGAGTCTCAGTATACTATTCCATCTAGAAAGCATCTATCCACTTCAGTGATTCCTATCTTGTATGAAGAAGCAAGGTGCGAAGTTAAGGCTCTTTTGAACTTTGCCAATAGCGTGTCGATCACTACTGACTTATGGACTTCCACTGCAAGCAACAGACAATTTCTTAGCACTCCTGCCGCAACAGTTGCATCTGAAAGGCTCTTTAGCAGTGCTGGTCTGATATGTGACCACAAACGTAGCAGATTAGATCCAGAATGAGTTCGAATGCTAATATTTTCAAAATAAAAAGTCATCATGTTCAATCATCATCATCAAACTTTTTGAATGTGAAATGTTTACATTTACCTGAGCTAGTTATCATATTTTAGGAATCCTATTAAAATTTTGCCATTGAATATAATTAGTGAGTGGGGCAGTTTGTGACTAAATATGTGACACATACAAGATTTGGTGTTCCATGGTTGATTTTGCATATGATATTGCATCAGCATTCTCTAATTCAGTCTTTGGTATGATTATGATAACCTGTGATAAACAATTCTTCGTATAATACTCATTGTCTTACGGGTTTTTATGTATGTACCAATATGTGAAAGTTTGCTTGCAGTCAATATGCATTTATTAAGACAGTTATCTTATTTGCTAGTTTCCTCGTCAACTAAGATAATGATCATCCTGAATGAGTTAATTTGTTTTGGTTTTTCAGCAATAAATATTTTAATAATAAAATGGTCCCATTCAATTAATATTTTTGTAGTGTTATGATGTTTTTTAAACTGCAGATGTAACAAACACTTACTGCATAGTGATACCTATGAAAGTGGTTGATAGATGCGTGTTAGATCATGAATATGAGTGAATGTGGCTGGTGTTATTTTGGCGTACATTTTAGGGCCTCCATATAAATTTTTTTCTGGATGGCATTCTAAGGAATACATATATTACTTTTTAAATGATAATTATTGTTTTTAAGAAATAACTCCAAAATCATATTGACATATATACTTTTACTTTGCATACTATCTATTTAAAAAGGAAACATTGCCTGTCATCACAATGTTCATAAACAAAAAAATGTATTGCTTAATTTAGAAATACTGTGGAAAGGTAGATTTGGGATTCGATTCAAATCCTAGCTGCATTGTGATGAAACTTTGGCAAGTTGTGTGCATACCCGCGAAGGTTTCTGAATTATTAAATCACATTTTTTGGGGTTGTTTTATTGTTAACCCCTTTTGTTAACTTTTACTCCCATAAGAAAAGCTTTGAATTCGGAGCTGGCTTTTCTTTATTTGCTTTTTTTAAATGACTTACACGCAAGAGCTTGGATGGAAATGTTTGTCATAGAACACATAAAATAATGCAGTATTTAATTATTTCGTTCAATTTTCTTCTATGCTTTGTTTTTGTCCAAGTATTGCATTTTTATTTTTATATTCATCAATTTTTCATCCTTTTCAACAATAGAAATTTTCTTGGCAACCTGGGGTGAATATCCATTTTATAGCAATTTCATGAATGGCTATTCATGCCTGCAGCATTTAAAGTCCAGGTTCAGTGACTAATTTGATAGTTATAATCAAATGACTACAGTTCCCCATTCGCCTTGCCTTCTCAATGACCATCAACATGGCAAATCGCTTCAAGTGTGCGGATTAAATCTGGAAAATCTCTGCTTTTCACATGATCAAATAAATATATGTTGCATGCTCACGAGTGGGACAGCCGAAAAATTTATTTGTTTTTACATTTTTACAGACCAGACCAAAAATATTGTATATCCCAAAGCACTTGAATACATTTTTAAAAATTAATTTAATACACAAAAAATCACTTTCATTTATTTTGTATGTGTAAATGTGTCTGCTTTGTATATGTGTGCCTACTTATTGTTAGAAAGAAAAAGAGGTATTGTAACGCATGCCAGGCACAGCTAGTACATAATATAAATAAAATTCATCTCAAGATTTTATTTAGTGGATAACGAGGCAATGAAGGTTTGTGAGGCTTTCCCAAGCATAGTAGTCTTGTCAGTATTGTATGAAAATAGTTCTCTTCTACCAATCCAACATTTTTTATGTATTTCACTTTCGTTTCAACCTTAATTTATTATGGGTAATTAATGAAACATTTATTTTTTTAGTACTCATGAAATGTAGTATCTCATTGGAAGTAGTCTAGTAGTGGTTATATCTAGAAGTGAGTGTACTATGAATCCCCTGAATCGTTTTTATTGTTATTAAGTCCATGTTGCAGCTATCCATATTTCTATATTAATGGCTTGTTGACATTTGCTTGGTCATTATTACTGCATGATAATTAGTATTATTGACTGAGATCACATAAAAAAGATGGTTTACTCCATCTTTAAGGATTTTCTCCTCAGTTGTTGTGGTCATCCTTGATAAATATTACCAATTAGGTTGCAACTGTGGGTACTTATGTGTCTTAACTGTTGTAATGATGTCTCAACATTTTTTCTATCAATTATATAGTTTTCCACGGGATCCAAGAAATGCTGCTGCTATAGCACCTGATCGATTCCCTATAAGAGATCCAAGACCACAAGCTTCTCCTGCGTACGTGGAGCCTAGGGCTGACCCTCGCAGCAAAGGTTGGTTCCTTTAGTACTTTTGATTGTCAGTGTTGTTGGTTAAATTCGAAAAAGCTGCTCACAAATTCTTAATTTAGGTTATTTTCAGTATTAATTGTTAGTATTGCTTTGATCTTTACAGCTGTGCCCCCACCAGCTCCTAGAGATCCAGTTACTCCAACTGGACCTACTCGGCCCATAATGCCATCAGCCATTGCAGCAGGAGGAGCCACTGATCAGGAAAAGGTGGTTACCATTGGTCCTCGAATCAAGTGTTCTTGGACAGGAATTTCTTTCTGCTCATTACTGGGAATTTTCATGATTTCTCATGCCAAAGTCCATAGAAATGTTTGTTAGAAAATTGGGAAAATTTCTTATTGAACCTAATTATTATAAAAAATTGTAAACTTTTCAAAGAAAAAGATCAAACATTTCTGTTACATAAGCAAAATAATACAGTTTATCAGAGCCAAATTGACTCTGTTAAGCATTCTGGGCAAGAGATTTGCAGATAAGCAGCTTTGTTAGTACTTGTGACTAGTTCTCCTCAAGGGAAGGGGAAAGTGAAGGGATTCACGTAGGTGGCATTGGGAAAGTTCCACTAACAAGGAAATATCGCGAGACAGATACTCGGGATCTTAATGATGCTATTATTTTCTGAAACTATAGAGGGAATGAAGGCAAAAAGTCACAGCTTTCTTCCACTGAGGCCCGGGTTCGTGAAAAAAAAACGCTGCTACATAATTTTCCTCCATATAAATCCTTAGCAGTGCACGCCCCAGTTAACAGTAGTCAGTGCCAAGTGGGTTGAGGCGCTGTGCCAGTCATCCCCACAAGGTGGCATGACTTCAAGTCATAGTCGGGACAAATTTTTTTCTTTTGAATATTTTAAGGAATCACTGTAAAAAAAGTGTGCATAAGATGAGGTCCGCTTGACGAAGGTGAGCGTATTCACTGTCTTTTTCAACAAACTAGACAAGCTTTGGCTACTATGAAACCATACATGCTTGAGCAACTATGAAACCAGTTGAGCTCATACTGAAGTAAGCTCATCTAATTTTTTTTAAATGAGACCGCCTTATTTGATAACTATGGAACAAATGTTGAGCTCAAGCCCACGCTTGAGACGAACTTCATCAAGCAAATGCTTAAGACACGACTATGAATATGGGCCCTGGAGAGGGCAGCATGAGTTATAGTTGTAATGCCAATGTAGTGGGAAAATGAGCACGAAAAAAACATCGCAGAGGAATTATATAGATACAATGTTCTTAATAAATAATTAAATAAATCTTCTCTCCAACATCCCTTCGGAATCCATCTGATATCTCAAATAGGCCAGGCTACTGTCGGTGTTGGCTAATTGTAAGTCCAGCATAGGGATGAATAAATAAAACTGGCTGTCTCCAAAACCTGTATTTTTCCATAGTTTACTTCTTATTTTTCCTCCACGTTAACAAGACCGCTAGATTTTTTGTATATAGTTTAATAAGAAACACAAGAAAAAGCAGGTTCACAGATGCTTCTCGGTAAACACAAGCACTACTTGAAACTGCCTGATGGATTGACTTGTAAACATTGCGAAAATGAGGTTGTATGCGATTTTATAAAAATCATTATGTTTTGCGACAACACCTCATTCTCTCCAAGAAATTAAACAGTCGTCCATTACTTAGGGTTAAGTGTAATCCGCGTAAGAGAAACAGATTTCGTAGTTTGGGCCACCGTTTTTGTAATTACCAACATGTTTCTCATAAAATAAAATACATAAATTCGTATGCTACTGCAAATATGCTTACAGTTACCCTCACACATTGAAATATAATACCGAGATCAGGTTTTATAATCGTCACATATATTTTGGTTGTACCAGGAAACAAACAGTTTTTTCTTCAATTTGCAATACACAAGTATTTTTAAGATTGAAAATAACTATGTACCTAGTTTTTTCATTTATGTTTTTGTCATGATCGCTCATTTATAGTTGAGTAATCAAGGAAGCTGCATGATTACTGGCAAACGTTAGCGCAAACGCTGGGTGGTTAGTTGGCAGAACACAGCCTTAACATCATGAAAATAAAATCAACATAACAATAGTTCTAATAGACAGCATATTGTGGGTGCCTTCTATTTGTGGCTATCTTTGCACTCAAGTACTTACCATTTTTCAAAAAGGCCAACTGTCGTCAACTACCTAATGCGAGGCAAACCCAAATAGAGCCTCTCGAGCATGAAAGAAAGATTTTCTTTCATGGGCAAAATTAGTGCTAGAGTACCAATGAAGAGTAATTTGCATGTAGGCGGAATTAAGGAAAGCTATTTCTAACCCGCAAATTAAATTTTCTGAATTATAATGTGATATATATATGAGATAATGATTCATGAAAACAACATGCCCAGACTCACTTCCATACAAGGTAGAGGTAACTAATGACATATATTAATCAGAAAACGCTTAATAAGGTTGTATTTAATCACTTAGAGTTGAATGTGATGAAGTCACATATTGTCCTCTTAACGTGTGAATCTCATTAATTCACGAGAGGTTTAAAGCACCTAGGTACCGAATTTACCAGGTTTTAATGCAAAGCCACCACTTTCAGAGAGTGAACAGATTTCAAACTTATTTTTGTGCCAATTATGTTGGTACAGATTCTTTTTGGTTTCAGTTCCGGTTCTAGCTCAAGAACCAGTGGAAACAAGAACCGAAGAACCAAAATGACCCATCCCTAGTTAATGCATGTAGCTTTATCCTCGACCTACAAGATGCAGGCCAAGTTTAGAATGCATTTTCAAGTAAAAAAAAATATACCTTATCACTTAGAAAATACAGTAGTTCAATTTCTTCCCATTGATACCGCTGAGTTTCCTTACTTATTTTTCATTGTAGTTGCATAAAACTCGTAGAGAAATATCGAGACAATCCTAAAATCACACTATTAGAATTTTACATAGGAGAAATCGACAACTCCCTAATCAATAGATACAATATTTAGAAAAGGCCATAGTGTTACTTAAACTTTTGCCTTAGGACGTAGGCCTTAATTGAAGGCTCCTAGGGCTCTACAGTTTAATGTCCCATCTTATGGATGGAGTACTGCACTAGAAGTTCTCTCTACATTGCTTCAAGTAGGAATCAGGACTCTTTAGAAAATGTTTTCCCACTGTAAGGATACAAACCCAGGCCTTCAGGATGGGAAGACTTGTTGAGCCACATCACCAGCCTAATCCCATAAGTTCATCACCGAAAGGGAAACCAAATTTATTTGGCTGGTATACTGTGTCATTGACGCAATGCCAAATAATCTTTGCCAAAATGTTTAACCCTTTTACTGCCAGCCCATTTCGGGTGGGATGTGTGAAGACTGCCCAGGCTATTTTTAAAGTTGGGCCATTAAATTCAGGTATTTAAAGTTGGGCCGATAAATCGGCCCTTGCCAGTTTTTGCAAACCCAACGTGGGCCAATATATCGGCCGCTGGCAGTAAAAGGGTTAATGAGTTTACAATTGTAGCACATTGTTGGATCCTCCTCCATTTACTTCTTAACATGGTATGTTAGAGTGGTAGCAAAACTTGATGCCAGTTGTGTGTGCAAAGCATGACGTGTGAGAGAGGAAGAATCAGAGGGAAGGGGACAGCACAGAAGGAAACACTGCCAACATAATTGCATTAACTTCGGAGGGGAGGAAAGTGTCAGCAGAGTGTTTCACGACAATATTTACTACACAAAAAGAGCTGGATCAAATTACAGTCATATTGTTCGTAATCCTTTAGAGTAGCCCGTTTAAACAATTGGATCAAGTGACAAATGGATAAAAAGTTCATGTGAATAATGTATTGAGCATGTTGAAGTTGGCTACAAAGGTTTCCGACCTTGGGAAACCTGGTAGTCAAACCTTACTCCCACATGCAGAGCCAGTTCGTAGGGAATATTCTCTTCCACAGAAAGGGTCCCTCAGTGCCGCTGCCACTATGTTTCACTGCCAGTATAATTTATTGATATCCCTGTCCTTGAGCCCTGTGCCAACTTAGGGTACAAGATAAAAATTTTAACATTTACTTGCTCTTTTATTTTTATTTATTATTTTTTTAACTCTGCCCATGTAAACCCCTTCATGCTATGAATCATCTTCTGAAGTTATTTTTTTATACCTAAGTTACCCCTCATACATTGACTTTATTGTAGAAGAAGAATTATTATGTATTTAATTGCAGATTGATGGTTGCTGTATTTACAGCATGTGATTATTTTCTATATTCCCTCTTCCAAAAACAGGCTGCCCTCATCATGCAAGTTTTGCAGCTCTCCGATGACCAAATATCAATGCTTCCTCCAGAGCAGAGGCAAAGTATCTTGGTTCTCAAGGAGCAGATAGCTAAAAGTACTCAGCGTTAATGCTTTGAACATTTAATTGGATCTCATCGGAGTTTTGTTATGGTCTGAGGTTTGGAATAGCTAATGAGTTGTAAGGTGTCTGCATTCCAACTGTACTTGTGTACTATCAATCAAATGTCATTCTTATTGTACACCTTATTGAATTTGAATATGTACTGTAATAATTTCCTGAAAATGTTACTCAACCTTGAAGATCTAAAAAATGCATTTGGACATGAGTATACAAATGCTGTAGAATATTTAAATGTATCCCTGTGCCGAGAATGGGATGAAATTCACCATATTCTCACACATCTGTGCATGGGCAAAATATCTTTTAGGCTGAAATTATTGATTCATTCAACCAGAGGAAGTCATTCTCCTCAAGAGATTCTCCTGCATTACTGCCATCTGACTGGGTTGTGAAGCTATGACGTCAGTCATTGCGCTCATACCCTGTTCTGAGGAACATTTTCTAGGAAACTGTTATGAATTATGATTGTGTGTTTAATTAATTTTACCAGAGGAATTCTTCAAGTCAATATATTTTGGGAGTCATTTTGACCTCAATGGTGTTCCTGTCAATTCATTATCCAGTAGACCAGAGACTTCCATCATATTGTTGGGGAAGGATGATTCAGATTTGTGATTTCTCTGGTGCCGTTGTTGTCATTGTGGATGAATTTTTTAAGATTTGTATAACTTCTTTTCCTGTGGACCAAAAATAATTAAATCAAATGCTGAAGTACACTTCATTTTATTTCAACACCTATTCCTTCATTTCCTTCTAATTATATCTAATATTAATTATATCAATTTAAATTAGAAGATTGTCGTACGTGAAGTGGTGAATTACGCTTCAGAACACGGAACAGAGCACCTGAAAGCCATTTTGGCCCGCCTCCGACTGAGAAGATGATATGAAAATGGAGGAAGGAGAAGATGGATTAATTGAATGCAGGTAGGAACAAAAAACTAAACGTTCACGTGCAAATGGCCAAAGCTTGAGAAACATGTTAATAACTGGATAATAAATCAGAAAGAACAGGGTTAATGTTATAACAAAAATGATTTTAATTGAAGCGAGAAAATTAGCGATAGATGTCTATTGCTGATTTTTTGGGACTGCGTCATGGTGCAAGAGGTCCTTGAAGAGAAACGGTTTGTGCATGCATACCAGAACTACAATAGCACAGAAACTGACACTTTAATACGAAATAAAGGTTATAGAATTCCATAAATACGTCATCAACTTGAGAAAAAGGATTTGTTTAGAGATAGGAAACATGGATGTGGTGCCCTTGAAATTGACATCCCATCAAATAGAACAGTGGACATTAAAAGTAATATGTAAGAATAGTAATGATAAAGACTTCTGGTAATGAGAAGACTTGCTATACTGTTGTGCTGACAATTCAAAACTCACTCCTTTGTTAATCTTTAAGCGAAAAACTCTGCCTAAATGTATAATTCCACATGGAATTTATATTCATGTTCATCCCAAAGGATGGATGGATGGAGAGGGTATGAAGCTGTGATTACTGAAGGTGTGGCCCAGGTGGGCTTTTGAAGGAATCATCTTTATTAGTGTGCTATCAGTTCAACACTAGAAGGACAGCATCAGCATGTCATATGACCCATTTTCAGAATTCAAATTAATTTTTCTCTGTGTCAAATACATATCTTTGAATTATTTGAAACTTTTTTACTTCCTTCACTTCTACCTGAAATTTTATAAATTGACATAAATATAACTAATATTTTTTGTTATCTTTTACAAGAGGTTATACCTTGAAGGATGGCTGGGAGTCATTTGACCCACAACTTTGTTCCCCCCTTCTTTGCCCAGCGGAAACCTTTTCAAATGCTCGAAAACCCACGCCAACACCAATGCCACTTTTCCTCCTCCCCCACCCGTGCCCGAGCTCCGAACCCTCACCCCACCACAGCGACCCAAACCCTTAATGGCCGCTGTGGTCACGGGGGCACCCTTGGGGTTTGGGATATAAGGAGTGCCCCTGAGCCAGAAAAGAGAGAACGGGGCGGGTGGAGTAAGGAGCTTGAATGAGGAACTCACCTTAACTCCCCCGCCCCCAGGGCCTGACGGACGTCGAGATGTTGAGTGAACAACTTCTCTTATGTCCACCGGCCCCGAACGAGAGTGGGGCAGGCGCGAGTGAGGAACTCCCACTGCCCCCTCTCAAGTTCTCTGCTCCCACACCCATCCGGGGGAGAGTCCCATGCGACCCTTCCTGCCCTACCGCTGCAGAGGTGCCCGTCGACTCTGAGAAAAATGCCGCTGATAACACGGCTGCGAGTCCGTCGACGACAGTAGCGGCCCAGAGGGAGGACGCCCTCACCAAGGACCACTCCACGGCTGCCCAAGGGTGCGGCTACAGAGGCCATAGACTTCGGAGAAATGCCGCTGATACCACGGCTCCGAGACCGTCAACGCCCATAGCAGAGGACCAAGGACCAGCCACAGGGACGCCCTCACAGGAATCACCACGCCCCGCCGAGCTTTTCCCCCTGACGTTTTTGGGGCCCTCACCTATACCCTTCCTTTTCCTAAACCTTATCCGGCCTACATTATTTGAAGGAAATAACTCTAAAAATGTAACATACTTTTTCTAAATCCTAAAATCACCCCGTACCCTACGTCAACCTCTGCACCTTCGGCATCCCGACTGACACCTGAACAGTCGTCAACCTGATCTTTCAAACCCAGTGTGACCACTTGTTTTTGTGTTTTATCTTTATATTCCTCTTACCCTTAGGATCTTAATTTTTGGGTATAGTGTATGGCTGTGAACCAGAGGGTACCCAGTTCAATGCCAGGTGATGCCTCTGGACACCAATATCAAAACGTAAGCTGAGTTATCTTTTTTGTACCCAATCTTTCGAGTAACCACAAGTGGCTAAGAGAAAGTAAGTGGCACCCCTTATTACTCTGAGTGAAATTCACACGCTAATGGTCTTTTTCTATTGGAATTTGTCTCATTTTGCAAATATTTTTTTTATCCTCACTTTGAAAATTGAATGTAAACTACAGGCGTCAATGTGTAGTGCATTTCGCTTGTTGGTGAGTGACACCCTGTTAGACAGCATTGTAAAATATGGTGTGGAGAATGGAAAGCTTCAAAAGTTATTGCATTGATATATGCAAGAGGCATCTTGGGACAGCGACATACGTCCATAAAAAGATGCTGGGAAAAAAACCTTGGGCTCAAAAATATTCTCTAGCACAATGCCTAGGGATCGATTCTTGAATATAATGAAACATTTACGCTTCGATTCAAGGGCGACTCGGACTCGTATTCAAGAAATAAGGGCAGATAAATTCAGTTTGGCTTCTGAACCTTGGAACAATTTTGTCACTAATTCCTGAGCCTGCTACAATCCAAGTGAAAGCTTAAAAGCTGATGAACAGCCCTATAATAAACCGGGCAAATTTGGAATCAAGTACTGGGTTTTGGCTGACATGAAATCTAAATACTGTCTATATTCATTTCCGTACCTACTATGGGAAAGATGAAGAGAGGTCATCGAATCAAGCATTGGGTAAATATGTGGTAATGAGATTGACCAAGCCATAAGAATTCAGGCATAAACGTTACATGCAACAATTATTTTTCATCGATTCTCCTGGCTGAAAACTTGAGAGAAAAAGGAAAATTTCTCTTGTCGGAACAATAAGAAAAAACAGAGGAGACTTACCTCCTTCTCTCCACATGAATAATGAAATTCATTCAACTAGAGTATACAAAAACACCCAAGGCCATACTCTCACAAATTTCCAATCAAAAAAGAAGAAGAATGTTCTTTTACTAAGTACCTACCCACAGGGAGGGGTTCTGTCTCCACTCTTGTGGAATCTGGCCATTGATGGGCTCATCACAAGGCTGAACAAGACTGGAGCCTACACTCATGAGTATGCAGATGATGTGGCGATCCTCATCACTGGCAAATACCTTGACACCGTCTCCGGGCTAATGCAAAAGGCCCTAGACAGTACGATGGTCTGGTGTAATGAAACTAAGCTCATATTGTTTACCAATAAGAGGAAGAGAGAGGGTTTTAATCCTCCTTCACTACAAGGAAGGATTTTACAGCCATCCTGGACGGTCAAGTACCTCGGAATCCTTTTGGACACCAAACTCATCTGAGGAGAGCATCTTGAGGCAAAAATCAAGAAAACATGCACCTCCCTATGGACCTGCAAGAAGGCCCTCAGCAAAACCTGGGGACTTCAGCCATCGGCAATCAAGTGGATTTACACTGCAGTCATAAAGCCTAGCTTTCTAAACTTCTCAATTGTCTGGTGGAAAAAGACCAAGCAGACCACTGCTAGGAGTAAATTCAACCACCTGCAAAGAATGGCCTGCATGGGTATTTTGGGAGCTATGAGGACGACCCCACGCTAGCCTTTGAAACCCTACTAATTCTTGCTCCACTGCATGTGGAAGTTGAAACTCAAGCTAGGATGGTGGCTTATCGTCTCAAGAGACAGGGACTATGGTGTGACAGGGGAAGCTTCTCCGGCCACAGACAACTATGTACGGAGCTCAGGGAGTCGAACCCCATTTGTGAAATGGGCACAGACGACATGACAGCCATGTTCAACAAAACACAGCTTCTCTTCAAAACCCACTTTCCTGTGAGAGAATGGTGGGTTAAGAAAGAAGGCAAAGATCTGCAAAACGGAGCATATGTCTGGTTCACTGATGGCTCCAGGAAGGAAGGAAGGGCAGGAGCAGGGATTTACTGTTGCCGCCCTGATAATAGGCTCTCAATCCCCTTGGGGGAGCATACTACAGTTTTCCAGGCAGAGGTCTATGCTTTGCTGACCTGTGCCCATGCTGCCAAGGAATTATGTCGTAAAGACAGATCAATTCACATATGCACCAATAGCCAAGCAGCTTTATAAGCTCTCATATCTCCATGGTGCAAATCAAGACTGCTGCTAGAGTGCCGTGAAGCACTCTATTCCCTCAGGAGACAGAGCAACGTAGAACTTTTCTGGGTCCCTGGCCACATAGGCATAACTGGAAACGAGATAGGGGATGAACTGGCAAAGGAAGGCTAGAGTGAGAACCCAATTGGACCAGAGTCTTTCATCCCTATCGCACCCTCTTCAGGGATTACAAAGATCAAAGAGTGGAGCCTAGCTCAACACTCTAAGATCTGGCGGAACGCACAGGGGCTCAGGCAAGCCAAGCTCCTGAGAGAAGGACCCAGACCGGGGCTGGCAAGAAGGCTTCTCCTATTAACAGAGGACAACTTCGGATGATAGTGGGACTGCTCACCGGACACTATCAAGTCATGAGGCACCTCCATCTCCTGAGAATTACAGACTCGGCAAGATGCAGATGGTGCAAGGAAGAGGACAAAACAACATCACACATACTCTGCAAATTTCCCGCTTTGATGAGGACTAGAGTTTGGTATCTGGGATCACCATTTTTGGAACTTGATGAAGTCAGGGGTATCCCCGTAGAGGACATGCTATCCTTTAGCAAGGCGACTGGACTCTATGGGTGTTTACAGACATGGTGGTTGGCACAATGGACCATTAGGTCTAAGTGCCTCAGGTCCTCCTTGGAGGTACTCCACCTATATCTAATCTAATCTAAGTACCATGCACTCAGATATCACTATTTCCGACACTAGAGCGAGAAACCATCCTCTTTTACAACAAAAACAAAGTGGGAGTAGATGCTATGGACAGCAAGTGCCGGAAATATTCCACCCAATCAGCTACAAGAAGGTGGCCTGTTCATGTATTTTTCAATATGCTGGATCTGGCGTTTATAAATAGCTGGTTGCTCCACAGGGAAACTACAAATTGTAAACTGAGATGCAAGAAATTTATCCAAATATTAGTTGGACAAGTGTTGGGAATCACATTTCCAACGGAACCCTCACCTTCATGCTCAAATCAGACAAACAAAACTTCACCAAATACCACATCCACAAACCTAAGAGCACAAATGAGGAAAAGGCGCCAAACATCTCAAAATAAATCATCCAATGTATGTTTTCAAAGAAAAAAAAATATTTTGTGGAAAGTGCACCGACAAAATAACCATGTGTCTGAAATGTACTACAAATTAACATTTTTTGTATTTTTTATTGCAATTTACGAAAAACCATTATGCTCACTGTAAATGTTTGAAGCAGATATTTTGTATCAAGTAAAAATAATTCAATTTCGTGATTAGAGTGACTATAAATATTAGACTCATGACAACTAAATATTATTTAATTTATGATTTTTAGAATTGATAATTATGTATCGTTCTCTATCAGAATACCATACTATATGCTAAGATGTGTTTTTTAAAGAATGAATTTGAACATTACTACAATAAAAAGTTTATGGGAAGAAAAAACTGCTTTTAATTTGATAAAATGAAGTTCGGGTCAAATGACCCCTAGCCGTCCTTCTAGGTAGCGCGAAACTCCCATCCTCCTAGTGTTAAGGCTCATATAATGTAGTCAGAAAAAATCCTTGCTAGTGAACTGAAGACGAATCTTGTGGCGATTCCTGGTGGATGGACTTCTCAATTGCAGCCTCCAAACGTTTCAGTCAATAAACCGTTCAAGGGATTTGTGCATGAAGAGTGGATAAAGAGGATTGAGGCACCAACTCATGATATCACACCGATGGGAAGAATGAAACGGTCGTCAATTTCTAGTATTTGTGAGTGAGTGAAAACATCCTGACAGAAAGTTCAAAGTGAGACTATCATAAAGTAGTGTGGTATTAGCAATGCGCTAGATGGAAGTGAAGATGACATTGTGTATGAGGAAAGGGACGCAGTAGGAGGAACTCCAGCGAAATTAACTGCTAATATGATTTCACAGCAGTGGTGATGAATTTCTTGGATTCTGCAAAGAATAACCACTGATATATTAGCTATTTTTTATGTGACAGTTCTGATTTCTTTGTATAAAGTGTTATACTTTAAATACTTTGATCCTCTTCTGTCTGATCAAAGTATTTTACATAAATTCCAACCTGATAAATCATAGTTTTACAATTTTTACAGCACTTTTACAATTTTTGTAGTGCAAGCTGGTATGTAATTGTCAAGCAAACGGTTTAGAATAAATATGTCATTCTTACTTTAAAACCTCTGATTAATAGATTGAAAATCAAAAGGAATACTAAGTGCTCAAACATGGGCAATCAGTTTTTATGTGTCAAAAACTGTGATTTTTTGCAAATAATATGAATAAAATAATAAATAAAAAGTTTGCAAATAATTTGTTTGATAAAAAGTTTTGTCGACTTTGCTGTACAGTACAGCAAAGTCGACAAAACTTTTTAATGTACATCAAAATTAATGTAGAAATAAACAAAATTTCATCTGTATTTTACTGCATTAAATTTCATTTCCTCATTTAAGATAGAGCATCTCAAAATAGGGTATCACGACTAATTTAAAAAAATCTAATAATACTACCCCTCAAAATAAGTCTGATGAGGAGATCACTCTCGAAATATCACAGAACACCTTCGATAATCACCACACCACTAAAGCTGGAGAGAAAATGGCTACATGATGAGCTTGAACTCACTGTTAACCATATTTCCATTGGTAAAACTTTCTCCTTACTAAATCTACTGGGGTCAACATTGGTCAGCGCTTAAACGATACTATGAGTAAGGGTTTAACGAAATCGCCGGTCGAACTTCTATAAACCTGTCTTATTGTTAGACGTCTAACTTAACTACGAATACGGAGAATACGGAGAAAATATTTTTTAAAGTTAAATTATTTTTTCGTTCTTATGTTTCATAAATCGTTTTTTCCACGCTTGGCGTATTTTAGCGCTGTTACCACGGATGTTAGGGTTTCCTACGCGCATGTACATATCGCTACTTTGGGAACAAACCGGCATAACTCAAAGAATTGCGATTGTTCTCATATGTCATATTCAAAACGAAAAAGTGGTGTATTTTTATGTGGAAGAGTGTCACAAATGTAATTCACATATACGGCCACGAAGAGTGCAGTTTACGGAGATGAGTGATATTCAGTTGAACTTTGGTTAAATCTTTAAATAGGATTTTCTCCAAACTGTGGTTTTCGCGCGAGTTGTGCCGGTTTGCTTCCTAAGTAGTGATATGTATATGAGCGAAAGGGTTGGGCAGCGCGTTTATCCTTAAGCGTATGCAGCACAAAATTATATTTGTGTGGCGTGATTCTCTATGCCGAAGGATAAAAAACGATATTCAACCCAGAAAAACTAATGCACAGTATTTCGCAGAAAAAGTTACAAGCGATGGTGTCTTTTTTTCTTCCTCGCTCAATTTTAGTTGTATGTATAATTGGGTTTATACGAGGCGGTACGCAAAAATAACCAGAATTACCTTTATTTATAGAACAATCAGTTTAATTTCACACGCAGCAAAAGTGTTGCTTAGAATACTAAATAGAAGGTTGGAGAGCAGAGCAAAGTGCTATTTAGGCGATGACCAATTTGGGTTTAGGAAGGGGAGGGGAACCAGAGATGCGATTGCGGTAATGAGGACACTTATAGATAGAAACATAGAGCATAATCAGGATGTTTTCGCTTGCTTTGTAGATTTCGAAAAGGCGTTTGACAGAGTAAACTGGGTGAAACTAATGCAGATACTGGGGAAAATAGGAATAGATTGGCATGATAGGAGACTCATCCGAAACTTATATATGGGGCAGAGGGCTCAGGTAAGGGTAGCTGGTGGTGAATCAGGGTGGGCAGTTATAGGTCACGGGGTACAGCAAGGGTGCCCGTTGTCGCCTTTACTTATTAACATCTATGCTGAGGAAATGGTAAGAGAGGCATGGGATGAGCTAGATGAGGGGATGAAAGTAGGAGGCCAGTGGATAAAGTCAGTTAGATTCGCAGACGACCAGGCGTTGGTCAGTTGGCCATCGAAAGGACTGCAAACCTTAGTAGATGTACTGGAAAAGCAGTGTGAGAAATACGGAATGAAGATAAATAATAGGAAAACTAAAGTAATGAGATTCTGTAGGACAAAGAAAGTGAAGCTGGTGATAAGAGTAGGAAGTTACAAGCTGGAGCAAGTAGAACAATTTAATTACTTGGGTAGTACGCTAGAAGAAACAGGATATAGTAGCAAAGACATTAGGAGGAGAATAGCGCTAGAGAAGGAAGCGTTCAATAACAGAAGGGAGCTGATGACGGGGACCTTAAGTAAGGATGTAAAAAAGAGGCTGGTGAAGAGCTTGATATGGAGTGTGGCGTTGTATGGGGCAGAAACGTGGACCTTGAGAAAGGAAGACGAAAATAGGCTGAAGGCTTTTGAGATGTGGGTGTGGAGGAGGATGGAGGTGCATTGGACGCAAAGGAAGACAAATGAAGAAGTGCTTGACATGGTGGGCGAGGAGAGGAAACTTGTAGATGAGATTAGGGGAAGACAGGGTAGGTGGCTGGAAGGGGTAATGAGGGGCGATGGTTTGCTGAAGGCCGTGATAGAGGGTAGGATGTTGGGTAAGCGGGGAAGGGGAAGGAAGAGAATCGGTTTTATGGACAGGATGAAGAAAGGTAGGACTTATGCTGAGATGAAGAAAGAAATACCAGAGGTAGAGAGGGCATGGCACATGCAAGAGTTCGTTGGATATTATCTGACTTTTATCACAACCTACCTCTAACCGGTAGATTACTGTAATGAATGAATGAACCCTTCAACGACGAGCGACGTAGTCACTGTGTTGGGCACAAACTTCACATGCCACCATGTCGCGGCGATTCCATTTAAATCAGCAGAAAACCAGCGGTTCCATTTAAACCTCCTCCGACCTACGAGATGGGATTCTCCTCCAAATCTCCTCCCGGCTTAAAGGGTTAATTCATATATCTATTTTTTTCAAAAATCCTTTGACTACCTTCAAAGTATGTACTCCCCATTACAGCTGATACATTTGTCCAATCAACCTTTAATTCTATTGATCAAAACATTTTTAAAATCCATCTTTTTTGATGCCTGACAGCACCTTTCTCATTTTTTTCTTCACCTCATCCACATCGGCAAAACGCCTTCCTTTCAGGTTCTGCACTTCATTCGTGGGAATAAAAAAAGTCACACGGAGCTAAATCAGGGGAGTAAGGAGGGTGGGGCCAGGGAGTCATGCCGTTTTTTGTTAAAAATTGGCGTACTGAGAGAGCAGGTGCATTTTCAAGATGTAAAAACCAGTCACCTCTCTTCCACAAATCGGGCCTTTATTGCTGCAAACTGTTGTGCAGTCTTATCAGAAACTTCTATTAGAAACCCTGGTTAACAGTCTGACCTGGTTGAACGAATTCCGAATGCAACACCCCTCTCACACCGAAAGAAAATGAGCATTATCTTGATTTTTGACTTCATTTGATGAGGTCGGTCATCCATCAACATTTCACCTTTTTTTAAATGTGAAAACCACTCGTTTTCACCACCACCACTACACTTAAGTTTTTCCCATAACAGTATCCCTGTAATGAGCTGTCCATAATCCTCGTAGACACCAAACAGGGGTGGGGGGTACGAGGGTTGTCAACGAAGGTCCATGTTGGTGGTTGGGTGGGTTGGAGGGATGTCTACTTAGTCAATTGTCGACGTGACATGGCGGGAGTGACTGTGTCACGGCACTCTCAGTGTTGCGAACGATTGCGAGGACATTGTGTCGGTGGCCAGTGCCGCACACTCAGTGCTGGCTTGGTGCAGCATTTGACGGCCCGGTTTCTCTGTCTACATGGACAACATGGGGATGGGGGAGGGGGTCCGGATGAAGTCTACGAGTGTTGAAAATGGGGTGGGGGGGTCAAAAAGTGGCTTATTTTTGTCTACATGGATTATGGACAGACCCTAAGCTGTTTTCAAAATCACAAGAGTTTCGGTGGCATTTTTCCTGAGCAGGAAACAAAACTTCACAGCCACACGTTGTTCAATCAAGTCTGCCATGACAAAAAAACAAGGAGCGGGGGAAACAGCATTCGTGAAAAAATTCACAGAAGCCATAAACAACGTTCCCTAATTATGCCATTTAACATGGAAAGATTCACTTGACAATCTACTTGTGGAAAAACCTCGTACATACTACAGAAACTCTGATTACCGCAATACGATTCCGATTACTTTTGGGTACCCCCTTGTATGTGCTCCATCTGATAAGGTTATATCTTATGGTCTTTCCTAAGGTATTGGTTGGTTATTCATCGAGATGACTTGCAGCTACTAAATAGTATGATTTTTGCTCAGTTAGTTGGTAAGGAAAGGAATAGGGGATTTGGTGGGAGTATGGAGAGAAACCTGGAATCTGCATTCAATGGCCATTCACTCCTGAGATTGGTTGACTGCAGCCCTCAATCCTTCCCTATGTAATGCTAGTTCCCTTACTCCCTGGTAGTTCTACTAATGTATGTTCCTGAAAGATCTAAGGCTTTCCTGGAGTGTAGCGATATTGGTGGTTCTTTGGGTGTCCTTTCAAAAAACTCTCCATTTCTGCCAACTTTTTGATGAATGAGTTCATCATCCTCATGCCCTGAGGATGATGAACGATTGGTTCATCAAAACGTCGGCAGAGATGGAGGGTTTTTGATCCGGTTGGACACCCAAAGAACCACCAATATGTATGTTCCTCTTTATTTGGTCCTTATACTTATCACTAGGCCTTCCTCTTTGGACTTTTATCTTTATTTTCCTTCAATTATATTCTTTGCATACCCATTATGTCTCAGAGTGTGTCCAATCCATCTGGTTCTTCTTTTCTGCATAGTGTTCCATATGGTCCTTTCATCCTCAAATTCTTCTGTGTACATCTTCATTTCTTATTTTATCTGTCCACCGATGTTCAGCATCCGCCTCCAGCACAAGTTTTCAAGAACTCTTAATCTTTTCTGGACTGATTTTCCAATGGTCCATGTATCCAATCGATAGAATGCCATGGATCCAAACAAATGTTTTCAGGTACCTTTTACTAGTTAGTAGTCCTACCTTTTTTGAGTGTGCCTTTTCATCATGAACTCCTTCTTAGCTTGGACTATTCTGTGTTTGACGTACATTGTACTGCTTCCATCCCAAGTGATAGCATTGACTCAGCCCACTCTTGATGAATGGTGCCAAAAGGGATTACAGTTTTATATCCCATATGATGCATGGATGAGCCCAAAGTCTAAGATTGTCATATAGCAATGCAAGATAAAAATCTGTTTCTGATACTCCGTAGAGTGTAGGGTGAGGGTAAGCCGAGAAGTTTCTAGCGAGTGTAAGGGAAGGGTAGCGCTACCCTTCCCTTACACTCCGTGGAGTGTACGCCCGGGCGAGGGTAGTGCTACTCTTCGCTTACACTCCACGGAGTGTAGGGCGAGGGTACCAGTACCCTTCTCTTACACTCCATGGAGTGTAGGGTGAGGGTAAGCAGATAGTAACCCGAAGAGATTTTAGTGTGTGTAAAGGAAGGGTAGTGCTACCTTCCTTTACACTCGCTAAAATCTCCACAGAGCGTAAGGGAAGGGTGAGCGGATGGTAACTACCCTTCATGGAGTGTAGTCTCCTTCCGTTACACTCCCCTTACCCGCCATGAAGGAAATTTTTTTTTCAGGGATGGGTTTTCCTTCCAACTTGATACCTAAGGGAACTATTGTGGAACATGGAAAGTCTTTCAAGGGAGCTCCCAGCAGTGTCGCCCATTTCAGTGAGGAAAGAGAATGGGACAGAATGGGTACCTAGTATCTGGGATGCACCATATAAGGAATGCAGATCTGGATAATGGATGGATATTAAAATGTTCTAAAATTTTGCTTGGAACATGGGGTGGCAGTATTTTAATTAATGTTCTAGAATCATTGTAGTACGTCTACTATCGTGCCAGTTTCTTATAGACTTGCCTAAATGTGGGAGACTGCTGAGAATACTAATTTATCATATACCTCGTTTACATTACTATATTTCTACGGTAGTAGCCATCTTTCAGCCCTTATAACTCTTGCGTGATAAACAATTTAACTAGGGTTGGCGCTGACTTGCGTTCACATGGCTAAATTCTTACGAGCATTCGAGTTACTAAGTAAATGAGGCATTAAACAATTTTTAAGAAACAATACCATCATGAAGCAAGGTAGAATGTGATAATTATTTAATTTTTAATTCATTTAATACTATTATTTTCATGAGGTACATGATCTTCGAGTGATAAATTTTTGAGTGATAACTTTTTAGTTTTATACTATATTCATGGTTTTATATTTGCCGCTGTATAAATTCTTTTTATATTCCAACAGCAGAGACATCTGGTAAGATATTTTGTGAAGCTTTTAAAGTAACAGAAGGATAACGTTCGTGTGTCAATTGTTAATCCATGTTTTGTTTTGACTGCTCAAAAGAGAAATTTAGCGGCATTCGGAATGAAAATATATAAACCCAATTGGTGAAGGAATGTAATGTTTTAAGATCATCGTAACCAATTTGTTGCATGAATTTTCCGCTGCCCAGAGCTGTATTCTACGCCCATTCCCGTAAAGGTGCAGAAAGAAGCAGAAATGTGGGCTACTCAATGTTAACGCCTCAGTGTACATCATTTATCGTTGTTTGTATGATTTTTCAATGACAGGGTTATATCGAGCAAGATGACGTCAATTATTAAACTTCATGCCATATCGGGGGCGATGGATGAGTCCCCACCGTGCTACATTTTGCAAGTAGATGAATTTCGGTTCTTACTGGATTGTGGATGGGACGAAACTTTTGACCAAGACTTCATCAAAGAATTACGCAGGTTATTCATTTCTATTTCATATTTTCCAATGCTCAGGAAAAGTCGATATCTAGTCCATCAATTAAATTCCAATAATAAATCCTTCATTCGAAACGTCTTAATATGTTGGGAGTACGTAATAGTCGTGCTTCATTTGGAACAATCTTTCACGTATGTGAACTGTTAAGGTGATATTATGTAAATTATTTCTACTAACAGAGAAAATCATTTATTCAGTTAATGTCGAGATTTGTACCTTGGGCTATCTCCAGAATCGTAATTATCTATGTTTAGTAGTAATTTTGGGTGAGGTTCAGTGGAAGTCACGCAAAACTGTCTTACTTAAAATTTTACAAGTTTTTCATAATTATAGGGTTGTGTTTCGTTTGAATTCAACTATTTATGTGACGTGGTACATGGTATCACACTTTGCATCGCAATAGATCGACATTTCTTTATATGTGTGCATGAACATTCATTCAGAATACAATGGATGAAATGTGTCTTTAACTTGCTTTGTATCTTGTAGATATGCCAACCAAATAGATGCTGTTCTTTTATCCTACCCGGATCCTCTTCATTTGGGAGCTCTACCCTATATGGTTGGCAAATGTGGCTTAAATTGCCCCATTTATGCAACCATACCAGTGTACAAAATGGGGCAAATGTTTATGTATGATTTATACCAGGTAAAAGAATGACCATTTTTATTCGGATGATTTTATATTAATTTCTATTGATTTAGGATGTATTTCGAAGTTCTATTTGGATTTTGCAGTCTCGGCATAATATGGAGGATTTTGATCTCTTTACCTTGGATGATGTGGATGCTGCTTTCGATAAAATAGTACAACTTAAATATAATCAGAGTGTTGCAATGAAAGGTAAGTTATATTAAAATTGTGGAGTTTGATGTATAAATGCCATAAATGTCATTATAAATGAGTGCTTTTATAATTCAACTTGTATTGATTTACTATTTTGGTTAACATCTTCCTAGGGAAGGGTTATGGTTTAACCATTACTCCTCTACCAGCTGGTCACATGATTGGTGGAACTATATGGAAAATAGTTAAGGTTGGTGAAGAAGATATAGTATATGCAGCTGACTTCAATCATAAGAAAGAGAGACATTTGAATGGATGTGAACTGGAGCGACTTCAAAGGCCTTCGTTGTTAATAACAGATGCATACAATGCAACTTATCAACAAGCCAGGCGGAGAACTCGTGATGAAAAGTTGATGAGTATGTGTCTTAAATTATTTTAACTCTCATTGGATTATATTATCTTTAGTAATTTTAAATGGCAAAGACTGAAGAAAGAACTTTCGTTAAACATCGAACCACTGGGAATGGATTAATGAGTCACTGTATGTGACTGTATGTATACAAGATGCACGTTTTTGTTTTCAAAATAATGTCTTGAAAATCACTCCCAGGTCCTTAATGTGTTGGCAAGTCCTACTATAGTCAAAAGTCTTCCCCTATGCTCACTGCTGTTGGCAAATTTTACCCTAGATGATTCCCCATCCAAAATATTATGTTCTTCAAAGATGGTATAATAATAACCGGTATTACATATTATGGTATTTGTATTGAAGTCTCCAGTCTACGAATTCCTCAAATTCACCTGCTTTCCACTCAGCTTCAACCACCTAGTTCACATACATTGCCACGCTACTTATGCGCATTTATACTAACCTTTCATTTTCTTCGTAAACCCTTTTTCTTTCGTAAACCATTCACTTAAACCTGTGAAGTGCATCTATTTCTTGATGCCATATTCGAAAACCTGACCCTTTCCTTATAGTTTCCCAAGATGGTGCAGCGGTCGAGCAGTTACTCTTCTTCGATTCACACACCAAACCCATGACTTTTCCCGCCTTCAACTTAAAACTATCCCCACTTTTCAATGGGCTTTATAGACTGGAGGGACGGGTAACCTCTCGGAACCACCTCTTTCAGAACAGAAATGGACCTCTCTCATGCGGAACTTTCATAACCAACTCGCTGCTCACCATAGTTTTACGCAAATCAATCACCATTCAATCATCAAAAGGGTGTTCGTGAAAAAAAAGTAACTATCCCCCAATTAACCTATGCCTTTTTTCCGTTCGAAAATGGCCTTTTTGAGACCACATACCATCCCACCCTAGCACCCCTATTTCACTCCATAGGCCCACAACCTTGTTGGAGGGGTGGGGTAAGGCCATATTTTCGACGTGAAATTAGTCTGTATCCCTCGGCCGGGACTTCTGAAAATCTCGGAATATGGCATCAAAATATCACCAAAAATATGCAAATTTGGTAATTTTCAAACTTCATTTTCTCAAAAACTAAATATCTCACGCCTTTCTTTCTTACATTTCTTAAATGTGCATTCCTTTCCCATTTCTCTAATACCCTCAAGGTATTAGAGAAATGGGAAAGGGTTATAATGGCAATACCTGTCATAATAATAATACCAGTAGTAAGGTAATGTTTTGTTGACTCATACTTTGTGTTATTGAATTGCTCTTAACACCCAAGTTTAAAGTTTCAATCATCTGGCTTTCTTTTTTCTTAAACTACCTCTCTCGATGAAATTACTTGAAAACATGAGTATTTTCTTTTCCTTCACATCCATTTTTATCTTACAAAATATCTTCTGGAACTGGTCCAGGTTTCTGCTCCATCATGGACCCAGTTCTTGTGACTCCTTTATGTCACATATAAAAGTGAATCAGACTTGATTTGGTGGAAGAATGTTATATCCATGGCGATCAAAACTCAGTAGTAACTTCCACACTTTAGTGTGTGAGAAAGTGTGGAAGTTTTTATTGTGTTTTGATCACCATGGATCCTTTTGTCTTGAAGTGTGGCTGATTTGTGGTTTAATCAGAAAACCTTCCATTTATCACCTAGTGATCCAATTCACTTTGACTCTGCTCTGAGTTTCAACCTCTCATTTGCCATCCTTGATTATTGTGGAGTTGAGACGAACTTCCTTGAAGATGTTTTCTCCATTTCCTGAAGAGTTAAGCTTGGGTTCCCATAATGTATTTTTGAAAGAACTGGACATTTGCATTTTTCACTGAAGGTGGTTTGAGCGAGATAGTTCTCTAGCCATTATGGAGACCTTATTCAAATTTTAATTTTTGATTTCAGCATCTGTAAGAAGCATGAAATAAATATTTTAGTATTAATGGTGCAAATAAATAGTTATATATGACCATAGTTCTCAGAAATTAAATAAATAAAGCTACATAAGTCTCTAAGGTGACTCATTTTTTAACGCTCTTCGGCTAAAAACCCTTCAAAGCAGCAGGTTTTTTTGCGATTCTATAAAAATTACTGGAGGGAGTAGTTGATGAATTTTTAAGAATAGTTGAGAAAACATACAAACTCACATTGTTAGTTTTTTGTCGAAATCTAGGTGCTAAAAGTTACTAGTTAATATTTTCCCTCTGGAGCGCACAGCCGTAATCTATCCCATTCAAAACAGCTTGAATGTTTAGGCAAATTGCTCGAAAAGTAGTTCGACAAGGGGTTAATATTTTGATATCATTGGAAAGATGTGAGTTTTTCTTTAAAATGAAGTCAAATTCATCAAATTCTAGGTAAAGTGATGTTTTGCTCAAATTACCTTTAAAAAACTGGTACATTTCATAAAAAAGCGGGAAAGCATATGTTTGAGATAATTTTTCATACAGATATATTCCCAACATGTTCTTTTAAGCCAAGTCCACATTTCCGACGTGTTTAATTATGAATTGAGGCATGTGCAACTCATTTTTGGAATAGTTTACTTAAAATATAACATTAAAGAGTAATGTATTAGAATATTTTTCTATTCTAATACATTACTCTTTTCTATGAAAATTTTTCATACTTTGACAAAAGAAAACCAGATTGTGTGCTGCTGCCGTAATTCTTTTTACAATTTTTTTAAATTTATAGTATTAGGAAGGTTAAAAAAATTTCACATAATACACCCTGAAACAGCAAATTTTCTTTAAATTTATAAAAGATTAATGTTGTATTAGGGATGGTTTAAACATTGTTATTCCCTTCCTATTGCTATTGGTTTTCTTATTTAACCATACATTTGCTGTTAAATGCATAGAACTAAATATTATTGGAACATTAGTAGTTTTTGAAAATTACCGTAATTTACGTTAGATAAAAATTACGGTAATTTTCCCATCTCTAGTCATATGCAATGGAGAACTGTTTGTATGCAATGCTGCCAACAGATATATGGGGAAAAAAGCATTGCCATTAGAATTACCAACTTCATATTAATATAAGTATCTCATCTAAGTTTCACCCTGAGGATGATGGCAGACTACGCCATCGAAACGTCGGTGCAACACACCAATATCACCCGGTTGGAAACCCGAGAAATCTACATCAAAATTTCATGAATTCGACACCAGGAGTGCTGTACATTTAAAATGGAAAGCCTCCTTTCCGGAATGGTACTTAAAAAAGAAAAAAGTGGGACTTTTGGGGTACTGGGATTCTATAAAAAAAATGGGACTGCCCCGGGAAAAATGGGATGAATGGGAACCCTAATTTAGTTCCTTTTTCATCTCAACTAACTTTCACTAAACCATCTTCTCCAGCTCTTCTCTAGCCCTCCAGCAGTACCTTATCTTCTTTTCTGAAGCCTGTCCATGTAATCATGTAATCAATAGTCATCAATATTAACAGTCTGCTCTGTATTTGAGGGCATATTAAATGCACCCCCATTTTATTGGGACATATTCAGGAAAAAAAATTGTAGTCCATGAGAAAAAAGTGTGACACTGCAATGACAATGGCTGTGGGTGACTATGGAACCAGAAGGGAACACATATTAAAATCATGGATACTAGAAATTAGGGATAGCAGACTCCTAACTTTGTTGTGATACCTTTTTTAAAGCTGCCAACTGGGGTGCCACTATGTGCCAGTGAGCAAATCAGACGATCCCAATGTAATCAAACATAGTTTTGCTTTTTTTACACTTCGAACTGAGGCAAATTATGGCTAGATAGGAAGCAACTAATGGTTTTATCTATCAGATATAACCATGTTAACTAAATCTGATATCAATTTAATCACAGAAAATCCTTTCAATAGCCTAACAAGGTATGTATCAATAGCTTATAAGCCTAAAAGTTAACAATGTCTAATAAATGAGCTATAAACAACAAAATGTTAGAACAATCTCGACTAAAAAACAAAATCATTGGCGTTGGTATGGGTAATGAGCGTAATTCACGAGTAGATACTAGAATTCAGTTGTAGGTACATACGTACTTTCAATGATCACATCAGAGAAATTTACATCACGTATAGAAGAAAAACCAAAATCTGTCAAAATAATGAGGGGTGCCATGGATAAATAGGTAATTATCAGCATCGACCATGCCTTGCTAAACGGTAATGTGAAGAATACAGAAGAGTACTTACATTTGCCTTGAACAAGCTTCTGTTCTTCACACCTAAAATTTTGTTCTTTCTCGTGGTTATGGAATACTCTTTGGAGCATCTAGGAACAAAGTAAGATCTCTTACCCATTTTAGACAAGTAATAAATCTTTTTCTATACCAAAAATTGAAAATCCCCACAAGCTGCCATCCCGCCATGCGTAAACAAAGTGACAATGATAGTGCCAAAACGTAAACAAACACCCTCATTAACCTCACTGTTGCCACCTATGGAACGGCTGCAAATAAATGTAACCAAATCTATGAAAGCGCAATGAACTTGGCGGGGCTGATTAAAATACTGGTTTCAAAGTTTTTGCTAGTGTGTCATAGTATGTATTTTAATAATATGCCGTACATTTTGAGATTATTTAGTTATTCTTGCTGGTTATTGGTACTAGTTAGGAGCATGATATTCCAAAGTGTATGGTGAGAATATGACTTTCAGCATATTGCTCTTCGATATTGCAGAAGCAATCAAAATGATGTTGATGGGCCTTAATACTGTTGGTAACAATAAAATCGGTTATAATTATGGCAACCACTACATTCTTTATGAAATAATAACATTTTGGAGAGGGGTTGGGCTACCCATCTGGAAAGCCATATTTAATTTTTTTTTTAAATATGGCTTTCCAGATTTAAAATCAGCAAGATTAAAAAAAAAACTTGTTGCATTAAGAGGCCAGAGTGTTCAAGTTCCCTAGATTTTAAATGACGGCCATTGGAGATTTTTAAAAAACTTGTTACCCATCTGGGGTAAAATTTGCCAACAGGAGAGAGCGTCGGGGATGGCTTTAGCCTGCATAAGGTCTTACCTTCGTATAAAAGATCTGGGGATGGTGTTCAAGTGATTATTTTTGGAAAAAAGTGCATCTTTCACGACACCATATACAGTGATTGCATATTGCTCGAGTAAATACATCAATCTTAGTGCTTGGCGGTGATGAAATTGAGGTGGTGCTCCTGTAAGCTCCTACTTTCTGTGAGAAAGCAAATGGTATTCAGTGTTATTTCAAATATCTACCCTCCTGTTCCTAGGAGAATTTCCTCAGCAGTACCCATAATGTTAAAAAATATCTTGAAGTTTTTAGTACCACTTCTGGTAGCATTGGTTGGACATAAGAAATGGTTCATTTTAAGTGTAATTGAATCTTATTGCGGAACTTCAGTTTGTCCTCTATCCATGTTAACTGGCTTCCATTGTAGTTTGTCAGAAAAATGATTTTGTACAGTCTTTTAATGTGAATCACTTTAAGCCCTCAATCTTAAATGGGATCCATGCAATCTCTCTCCTGGTATTTGGTTGCTTTTCCTCCATAATCCTGCTACATATATCTTAAGTTTACGAGCTGTAGATGTACTAATGAGGATTGATCTAAAACCACACTGTTGAATTTGGCTACACCTTGATATAAGATTGCTCCATGCATGTGAACTAATTCATTTATATTAATTTTCAGCCAACATACTGCAGACTCTTCGCAACAATGGAAATGTTTTATTATCTGTTGATACTGCTGGCCGAGTACTTGAATTAGCCCACATGTTGGATCAGTTGTGGCGAAACAAAGACTCAGGTTTACTTGCGTACTCTCTTGCCCTTCTCAACAATGTCAGCTACAACGTAGTGGAGTTTGCCAAATCACAGGTAAGAGATTACTAGTATCATGAATAGTGTTAAAATGGCTACTTTATAAAAATGCTGTTTAACCATGTGTGTAATGTCTCTGTTCACCAGAATTAAACATAGAAATATTTGGTCAACAAATGGTGGATTAAAGTGAACTCATTGTGATTTCAATTCTTAAGCCTGCCTTTTTATCAATAAGTTTAAATACATAGCTTTATTATTTCTGAAGATAGGAATGTGAGGCTCACAAATAGGGATATCCGGCATTTATTGGTGATGATGGTGACATTTGACTGTGGCAGAGTTGTTTTCATGCATTAATTAGGTATCACCTTGAAGTTTGGAAAGAAATAAAAGAATAGATTCCTTTTGTGCATTATTTTCCAAATATATGCATATTCACTTTTTTAATAAACAAACTTCAAAGAAAAATTGGTGCTTTGATTGTAAGCAAATTTAGTGTGTGGCTTGAGCTAAGTAAACTCAGCACAGAATGACATTTTGGAAAAATCTACTAATGATATGAATTATTTAGTTAAAATTTAAACAATTTGTTTTTTGATGATATTGGCTAACTTGAGTGCATTTAACCTCCATGAACTCGTGTGAAAATTTGCAATGAAGCAGAATGAGATGACAATTTAGTGTGTCGTTTTTCATAAACTGCATCATTTTAAATTTTAAAATCTTCTAGTAAGCATTATTGCTTTTTAAGCATTGCAGCAATTGCAGGCTCCAAGTTCATTAAAAAAATTCTTCAGTGAGTATGTAAATGGCATTGAAGAATATTTTGGAAGCCTCTGCCTCCTTCACCCATGAACAAGATTTCATCGCAGGTCTCGAAGGCAATAATTATTTTGTATTTATACAAAATATGAAATGCATTTGACGAATGCATAGTTAAAATGTGGAAAGCTCATTAATCTTTTGTTTAAAAATTACTGTGTGATGCCTCTGAAGTAGCAAGGCATTGCTTTAACGTAGGACCCAGTTCAATATAAGTTCCTATTAATGATAAATCTTAGTTTTTTTGGAAAGTTGATGGTGAAAATCTATTCTGATTGAATAAAAATCACTCTTTTCACCGTCCTTAAACTTAATTTTACTACACGTTTCAGTCACTATGAACATTAGTCAAATGGAGTACCAGTTTAACTTTCTATTAAGATGTCTTACATGAATAAGATGCCATTTAGGGGTATGGGGGGCAAGGGCCTAGCCATGTTGACACACTGGTTCCCGTCAGATCACCGAAGTTAAGCAATGTTGGGCCCGGACGGCAGTTGGATGGGTGGCCCTCCTCCACGCCTCTACCAGGGTGGACGGAGGGGTGACACTTCCTCCAGACCAATACCGGGAGGCTGGAGGGAGATAGTATACCCAGACCAGGATGGTGAGAGGGAGGACTCCCTCCATACCTGTACCGGGAAGGTTGGGGATGGCCCCTCCTTCATAAATCTACCACGGTGCTCTTGTCCCCTGTCTGCAAGTGGCAGGCAGGTTAAACGTGCGATGGCACAATGGACCAAAAAAGGTCTGAGTGCCAGGAGGATTCCAGAAAGGCCTCACCCACCCATACAATCTAGGGGTATGGGTGAATTGGTGGGTACCTATATGGCCTGTAATCTGGTGCGCCGGAATTTCCTTCTCCAGAACACCTTTAACTTTTCCTCTCTCCCTCTACATCGTATATTTTATTTCTTTTTTTTTCCATCCGTCTTTCCACATTTATAGCTTTCTTCTCTCTCCTTCTCTCATTCCTTTCTCATCTCTCTCAATATGGTCTCAATACCACTTTCCACTGGTTCTTCCGTCTCTATTTTAAACCCATGGATATAGACGTCAATACCCTCTTCTTCTAACAGCCCTCTTAAACGTTCTTGTAATTCAAACTTCGAACTTTGTGCTGTTTCTCATCAATTTCTTAATATATTCTGAATGTCTCCCTTTTTAAGCTCACGAAACATTTTAACTACCTTTGCCATTTTGTGAGTCGTCTTACAAATATTTTAACTCAGGTTTCCCGCTGTCTCAATGCCATTGAGTCGTTGAGCCCGACACATTGTGGTGACAAATATGTAACTTGATATGCTGGATTTACCTTCTCCGGAACACCTTTAATTTTTCCTCTTTCTCTCTACGTCGTATTTTTTCCTTCCGTCTTTCCACGTTTATAGCTTTCTTCTCTCACCTTCTAACTCCCTTTTGTTTCTTTTTTTATTCATTTCCTTCGTCTCATAGTTTCCCCATCTTAATTGTTATTCACTCACTCATCCCAAACCCACATTGTTACCCCTCGAAAATACTATCCATATTGCCACTTACATCCAATTGACCAAGTTTATGGACGTTGGGTTACAGGCCATTAATAACTAAATGCTGTATGTATAAAGTTCATAGATTCAGGTGATGTTGCGTGGAATTTTTTCATGATGAATAAGTTGAATTTAGTGCAATTTTCCACTATCTGTGCAAAAGTGCTATATATACATAGATGGTATGTACTTTTCTGCTCCTTATAGGGAAGAATTATTTTTTTATTTTAGATTGAGTGGATGAGTGATAAGCTCATGCGAACATTTGAAGGTGCGAGGAACAACCCATTTCAGTTCAGGCATCTACAGCTTTGTCACAGTATAGCTGAACTTGGCCGTGTTCCTAGTCCAAAAGTAAGTGTTTCCATCCTTGTATTTTGATTTTTAAATGCAATTGGTATGTTCAAGTTTTGCAATGATTCTTTTCTGAAATGCCATATCATAACTCATAATTGGTTGCTAAGAGTATCATCTTTTTATATCTTTAGTTTTCTGTTATGCATAGGAAAAAAAATTGCTTGATATTTGAGATAGTGGTATTCTGTAATCTGTATTTTAATCCAAATGGGATGGAATGTCATGTCATGAAATTATGCTTGAGAGATTTCCTTTCTCTGTTTTTGTGTGACATAGAAATAATATGTACGTTGTTGGTACCATATTGTTAAAAGAAAGATGGGTCTTTCAAAGACGAGTGTATTTCATTTATCAATTTGAATTTCTGTACTTTAATTTTAGTTAATTTAATTGTTGTGTTTTGGGTATCTCTAGGTCGTCCTTGCAAGTATGCCTGACATGGAGTGTGGATTTTCCCGTGATCTCTTTTTGCAGTGGTGTTCTAATCCTTTAAACAGTATTATAATTACCAATAGGTAAGTTTGGAATTAACATTCTAAAACTATGAATTAGTATGATGCCATAATATGTTTGTATTATAATTGAGCAAAACAGAGTACCCATGTTTTCTTAAGGTGATAGACTCATTTTGACTGTTAAGATTAACAGTCCCACTGCCTCACGATTCCTTCAGTGACACCAATAGACTAGATGAGGGAATTGATTTCTAAAATGTAGTGATATGTGGAATCCAAAGTTTCATCAAATCCAGACTTCACATCTGAATCTCTTTTTCTTCAATGTCATTTCAAGTGCTTCAAATCCCGTTTTTGGCAAATCATGAATCACAATTCATTTTCATCAGCAATTCATTTATGAAACAAATCCAAATCCATTTTTACATTTTATTTTTAGTTTATGAGCCCATTAGTAGTCATAGGTCTCCTTAAACTATTCAAATTACATAGCAGCTTTGAATAGCAATTTGGCTGATCAGCTGTTTCAGTGTCATGAGAAAATTTAGTAAATTCTTAAATGAAGGTGCAAAGTGGACACCAAAAGCATGTTAACTTTTTCTTATTCAGTGGAGCATTCGTACTCTGTAAGACTTTAAGATGTTATTTTTTTACTAATCAAATAGCAAAAAGGTTCTCTGTGCAATGTGTACTTCACTAATGTCCATACATTCTCCCATTTACACTTTTAAAATAAAATGATTCCATGGTCAGGGATAATTATTCTGTAACGAGATATTTTATGATATACAGTCTACTCTCGATTATCCGGCTTCCGATTATCCGGTTTGCGGATTATCCGTGCTGTTTTCTCATCCCTACACCTCAAAGTTTGAAAAATATTCCAATGGTGAAATTAAGTAAATTCTTTGAAAGTTCGATGTATCTAAATAGAATTGCAAGTTTGTAAATGTCTCTTTTTAGTTTAACATTTTAATTTAATCACAATATTATGGAAATTGTTTGCTTCGTTTAAGAATGATGAAAACTCAGCCGCATCTGCTACTGAAATTATTTTATCCGTTCTTTCCCATTACCCTTTGCCACTGAATATTCTATCTTCCTAAAACGAGCAGAATAGTAAATATACAATGGAAATAATTTCAAATAAACTACTTGTAAATAAACTAACTTATATTATACGTAAACATAACTACTTATTGTTCCGTATGTTCTTACTTTTCGGCCTGAATTAATAAATACGAAACAGTATCAGTGCTCCCTGGTCATTATTCGCCGTTGAACAGTCATTTGTTTTTACCCAGATACGATTGTGCCAGCTCATTCGTGTGGAAATCTCAATAACTTCAAAGTTGCATTCATTACTATAGTGCCGCGACAAAGCTGATGCAAATGGCAAAAAAACGGAAGTAAATTGTCCTTTTCATCGCGAAAAACTAGAATTGATTAAAAGAAATGAAAAAGGAGAGACTCCGCTTAAACTGGCAAAAGAATATGTGGAGTTACAAACAATTTGCGGTATAATTAAGAATAAAAGTAAGCCAATGAAGTTCGCTGCAACCTTGGACAGTGGTTTGGGACCCTCAAAGCGTAAGAATATGAAACGATCAACCTTTAAAGATTTAGACTCTGCCATGCTTCTTTGGTTCAAACAAAAACGGTCAATTCATGGTATACCCATCTCAGGCCCCATGTGCGCACAGCAGGCGAAACTTTTTCATGAGTCTCTAGGGATAGAAGGAGATTTTAAATCTTCTTCTGGGTGGTTGACGAGATTCAAGCCGCGACATAAAATTCGTGAAATTGCTATTCAGGGAGAGCGATTGAGTGGCAATGTTTCAGCCACTGATGCTTTTCGCTTGGAGTTCACAAAATACGTAAAGGAAGAAGAGTTGGCACCCGCACAGAAGCTCTGGCGAGTATTGAAACTTAGCTGGATTACATGCGACAATTTGATTTCGATTATTGCGACGTAAAAAAAGAACTGCATTAAAAGAAAACATGAAGAAATCAAGTAAACAGCAAAAAATAACTTGTAATTTCCGAGATTCACAATAAAAGAATGTGATCTATTCTGATATTCACTTCGATAATGATTTTTACATTGACTTCAAATACGCAAGAAATGCTATTGTTTTTATTATCGATATGGTCAAGTTAAGCACCCATTATTTTTTATTTCAAGCATTAGAAACTATTTATTAGATTAGAAAATATTTATGGATAAACATTGAGATTACATGATATTCGAAATAATCAAACTGGAAAATTAACATTTCGTTATTCACTTGTTTTCTTGGCGTAACTCCTACTGTCAATTGTAATGCGAAATATTTTTAATCCTACTAATGCCGAATGTATATATTATATCACGATATATCAGAGGCTCACAATTATAACAATGTTTTGTATTATATAATCACTTCGATGTCATACATTTACTGAAAATAAGCAAGATGTCAGCTTTTATTATCTACGTGGTCAAGCTAAGTAAGTACCCATTATGTTAGGTGTTTCAAGCATTAGAAGCTATAAATTTATAAATGTTTACGATATTATTATATTTCGAAATAATAGAAATATTTAGTATTTCATTAGTTGTCTTGCGGTAACCATTGCAGTCTGTAATGTGAAATATTTTCCATCCTACGAAGTGAAATGTCAATATCACGACCGCATTTTCCATGTTTTTCGGTTATCCGTGTTTTTCGATTATCCGTGCCTCGTCGTGCATCCATTAGCACGGATAATCGAGAGTTGACTGTAAGTGGGTTCACCAAGATGTAGTGCATTAGCCACCTGTACAATCAGGATTCAAAGGTTTCTCGAGAGGATTAAATTGAATCTTGAATCTATGAATTCAGATTCGATCAAGATGAATACAATCCAGAAGGTGAAATTCACGATTAAAAAATCATTCACCTGGCGTGGGGGTTTGGTGCCAGAACCCTCTTGGTGCTCTTAGTGCTTTAGCCAATTGGCACCTTTGATGCTTAGTTAGCTAAAACACTCACTGTGGACACTTTTTTAGGTGGGAAGAACCAAATGGAAGAAAAGGCTGCTCATGGAAATAAATTCTAAATGCTGATCATGGAAGCAGTTGTTGTTCATCTGTAAATTGTGTCATTTCTGAGATAGACTCAATTGCGTTGGAGAAGATCAAATTTTAAAATATTTTATAGCACTATGATGGTTACATGCTGATATTAGTGTTATTTTTGTTGTTTTAAGTGTTCTGCAGAAGTGGGTATGAGTGAGAATAGATTAAAATGTATATAATTAAATTAATGCAATGAAGACTATGAAGTACTGAGAGAATATTGACACATATAATTCTGAAAATAATTGTTCAAAATCTTTAATTGTTATATGCATGTAAAAGCATAACAAAATAAATATTTTAAAAATTAATATTTTCAACTCCACTCTTGTATTAAATATAATATGTTGCATTAAAAAATTTTAATTTTAGGTGTTGCATTTAAATATTTAAATATAATGTGATGCAAATTTGAACTCGATGCACATTAGAAAATGGTTTTGGAAACATGAGAGTTTAGAAAGCTTTTTTAAAATCTCTTGCTGTGACAATTTTTTAAATTTACATGTGTCGTGCGCATGCGACGTGGAACGACGAGTCACTCCATCACGAAGCGGGCACAACTTGGGGTCCTTGCCAATTCGTCAGTCCGGAGACCAAGAGCACTCTTGCAAGGGTTTTAATATCAGTCTTTATTTTCCAAACTCAACTTACACCGCTCCACAATCTCACAATCAATTCCACAGCTCCCTCTCCACCACTTTCCGCAATGGCGTCTCCCACAACAATCCCCCAACCAAATCAACAACCCCAGACAACCAGCAATCATCAATAAAACCCTGGGCCTGCAGAGCCTTCTCCATCCAAACTCAGGAACACCACCCTTTGTGTTCACAAACTCAGGAACACCACCCTTTGTGTTCACAACACATGCTAGGAAACGATTTTTCCTTCCATTTTTCTCTTGGTACAATCTTGCTTGGAAATTTAGTTGTAGTTTTCCTCAATTTTTTTATTTTGCTACTTAGCCCTTTAACTGCTCCCATTGTCTATAAGGGATCACCGTAGCAGACTGCTCCCATCGTCTATTGGCGATTTGAACTATGATTTTACTCCCAGATGCCATAGGTGCTAAAACATTTTTCGTCATTTGTCAAAAAGTCCATCAATTCGTTTTTTAAAGTAAAATCAGACGATGATTACTCATTATAAAACTTTTAAAAAAATTTTCTCTTAAATAAAAAGTGAGAATTATTAATAAAATTTAGAAAAAAAAATAATTTTTTTTTGCACCTGGGGAGAGCTATATTTCAGATTATTTGTGCAGTTATAGGGTTAATCGAGTATTCTCTTACGTTGTTAAGATATTTTTTTGTGACCAGACGTCCTGTTAAATGGTGGTGCCCCAAAAGCAGGCTAGCCTTTTGGGATACCTAAAGCTCCAGGGTCTATTATTTATGTTAGTTTTCAGCTGTCTTATTTACCTTGAGTGTACCTTCTACATAATATTTGTGGTGATATTGCGATGGTGATTATACTATATAATGTTTCTTGTTGTGATAGCAATATTGGAGCAATAAATATTCATTCATTCATTTTGCTGATGAGCGATCACTAGGTTCATGATTAGAATGTCGAATCCCAGTCAAGGCAAATAATTTTTTTAAATGTGAATTTTGCTCATTTGTGTATCTCCTTTGTGGGTGTTTCCCATTGAATTTATACTGCTTTGAAATTGGTTTCTGAGGAGTCATGTGGGGGAGATGTTCAGTAGACATGGGAGTTAGGATGTCAAAGTGGTGGGGAGTTGTGGAAGGGACTCAGTTAACGGTGAAATAAAGGAGCATTTGTAAGATAATAAGGGCCTTCCCTTGCCATTCTCTGTGTTTGTAACAGTGATCCCTGCATTGGAAGTTCAGAGAAGTTGCTTTCTATTATTGATGATTGTAAGAGGCACGTGTCAAAATATGTGGAAACCACTAGGAATTGACTTAAAATAATTATTAATTGATGAATCTTTTTTATTCAAGGACTTCTCCTGGCACCTTGTCTCGCCAACTAATTGAAAATGGTGGGGGTGGGCGCCCCATCACCCTAGAAATCAAAAGGAGGGTTCGTCTTGAGGGAGCTGAGTTGGAGGAATATTTTCGGAAGGAACGGGAGGCCAAAGAAAGCAGGAGACCTGAAAGGGGGTATGCAAAGAATTCTTGATCTCATCATGTTGCATAAATGGACGTATCACTCTACTTTATTTGCTTGTCTCCTCCGGTGATATTATCACCAGTTTTTCATGACACACATCCATACATGCACCATTTGCTTAACCTTTAAAGGACGGCTTTAAATCCCAGATGTATCACTGCATGGCCGGGCATTTAAATGGCCTAGGTTTAAAATATAAGCAGCTCTCCAGTTAATTATAAATAACGAAACTCATTATAAGCCGATTTTAAACGAAGTGTGTCTCAGTGGTCCCTAAAGGGACTGCAAGGCCATAAACGAAAACATTAGGTGGTCCCTTTTGGGACCACACAGACGCTAAAGGTTAAAGTGTAACTGGAAATATTAAATTCTTTATTTTTTTAATATTGTGAATTCCATAATTTATAGTTCATAAGTTGTCTTCCTTGAAAATAGTATCCTCTCGAATTAATTTTTTTTCTTCAATTGCATATTTAGTTGAATTTTTTTATATTGTATCAATGGAATGGAATCTTGCTGTGCGACTAGATTTTGAAGTGTAGGTACTTGCAAAAACTGCTCATATTGAAGTACAGTCCGGTGATATAATCATTTTAACGAATAATTATAATTATGCTTTTCATTCTTGACTCGATCATTTTCAACATATTGAAAAATTTGTTTTTTTTTCTAAGGCTGGGGGGGGGGGGGGGGAACAAAAAATTTGCTTTTTTCTTCAAATGTCTTCTTTTTAGAGTCCTTACATCCGTAATGGTGACTAATGTGAAGTGCTTCTAATACTTATAGCTCTGATTTGATTCTCAGCTGTGGTGGATTTCTCAATGTTTTTCAAATCAGGGTTCAGAGTGCCAGAATTGTTATCTTCTATGTTTTGCTTTATTTTTTCCTCCCATTAGTGAGGTTGTAGATTCAAGTGATGAGTCTGCTGATGAAATGGACATAACAAAACATGACCTAATGGTGAAGACGGAGCATGGGGCAGATCTCAGTGGGACTGGGCTGGGATCAGTAGGCATTGGGAAAATTTCCACACCAGTCAGCGGAGGCTTCTTCTTCAAAAGCAGCAAAAAGCAACATCCAATGTTCCCTTTCTATGAAGAAAAGGTCAAATTTGATGAATATGGAGAAATAATCAGGTGGGTGAGGAGGCTTTTTAGGAAAGACACATAGAGAGGATGCGCATACTATTTTAGTGCTGCCCATGTTCTTTCGTTGACCTCATTTGTGCCATTTGCTGTCAGTAACACTTTTGAGGAAGGCTGACAGTAACTTTAAATAAGAGGTTACCTTTCAGGAAGTAGCAGCATCAGGTAGTACTCTTTTGAAATGTCAGTCTGTAGTTTACTTCTACAGTCTTAATTTAAGTAATTGTTAAATATATTTGTTAGTTTCATTACGGAAACAACCAAAAAGAAAGCATAATTCGTGTAAAATATTTGTAATGCATGTAATATACATGAGCTGGTATATTGGCCCTTGGCACTTTTCACTTGAGAAGCTGAAGCCAACTCTGGTTTGTGGCCTCATTCTCAACAACTTAACTTGGCAACTTGTTTGAATTAGCACAGCTTCACAGATGAGACCTTGAGAATACCATCTGCCAGTTCACAATGACTTTAAGTGGCTTGACTTGACTAAGCCTGAAGTTCGGCTCAACTCAAATTTCTCTTAGTTCCAGCCTATTGCAAAGCGTTCTGCTCTACCAATAGTCAGGAAGCAATCAATTGCTATGATCTACATCTCCTCCTTCCTCATGCAGATATATTTGAAATGTGGTTTGTTTTAAATTAATGGATGAAGGCGATACTTTGTGGAAATTATAGACATTAAACATGGTAAATGAAACAAACTTTGTACATTCCACACAGCTTTATATTTTCCCCAATCGATTTCGATGACTATGTGTAATTTTCAAGGGGGGGCCAACTGAAAATGACGCATAGTCATTGAAATTGATCAGGGAATATATGAAGCTGTGTGGAATGTACAAAGTTTGTTTCATTTATCATGTTTAATGGTTTTTTTGTTGTGAAGTCACCTGTTTCTGAAATGAATGTGAAAATTTAATCAGGTTAATCCGGAATAACCCTTGTCTTTATAATCAATCAAAAGAGGACTTCATGGATTTCATAAAAAAATAATACTTGGAAGTTGATTTCTGCAGAGTTGGAAACCTCAGGTGTTTATACAAATTGTTTTAAACCAAGTAAAATGCTGTTAATCCAAAATATTAGTGCATAAATTGTGATTACCATGGTCCTCATTCCAATAGATAACAAAATCAATGACTTTAACATTGTTATTTTCTCTGAAAAGTAACACTTGAGTTCATAATGGTGGGATTTCATGCAAATGGCCTTTCGTGAGTACATGTGGCTTGCGGCTTTGATTCTCACGATTTTGGCACAAAGGAAAAGTATGAAATAATCAAACATCTTGCAAAATATTAGCTGTTTATAATTATGAATATAAATGAAAGGGCAATTTGAATATCTCTCAGTTCAGCACTAATTGGTGTGATTCATTTTCAAACTGTGACTCCAATAAATATCAATCTAATGGTTGGGATTTAAATGTCGATTTTAATTAAGACCTTTTTTGATTGGGAGACAAAAAAATCACTTTCATCTCAATATTTATTCATGTAAAATATACTCCCGTCTCTTTTTACAGTTTAATTTTACCCAATTTTTGATGGAAATTATGTATGGGAGGTTATGAGGGAAGTGGGTGCATGAGCAGTATGTAGAATTTTAAATGAAATTTTGCGTGACTAATAACCATAAAATCTCCGCTAATGTATATATTTATGACATAATGAAGGTTTGCTTAAATTATCAGCACTTCTGTAGAAAAGCAACTTTGAGATGATAAATACTGTGGTGATATTTCAAATGATAAAGGTTGTTTTACACGAGGCACCTAATGGTGCAATTTTATGTGTAGAAATTGAAAGAATGCAGGCACGGAATCAGAGCAGGGGCTTCTTTCCCATCTCTCATTTATACACATCTGAATGCATTCTAGCAATTCACCACCTTACATGATACAGTTTTCAATGCACATCCATACATACATCAGATTGTGCAATAAAGTGTCTCGTGTAAAATGGCCTTAGGTGTTAACTGAAATGTAGTGGATATGCCACCCTCACGACTGGGCTTTAAATCCTTTTTGGAAATACTATTTGGTTTAATCTTGAATCCATGGATTGGATATTGCTCGATTGAATCCTGACCAACTCACTAGAAATTTCACTGACTGGTGTGTGTTCTGAGTGAGAATGAGCCAAGTTATACAGAGTTAAGTTGTTGTGAATGAGGCTTAATATTGGTTGTATGTAGCCCTCCACTCTTCCTTATCCATAACTAATTCCTCAATACCCTGATAGCTCTTCTGTATCTTGTCTAATTTTATCTGGCCAACTTTTATATTCCTGTCTATCTCATGAGACTTTCTCCGTCATCAGTCATTTTAATTCGTACTTAAAAAATTGTTTACAGGCCTGAAGACTATAAAATAGTTGATGTGAATCCTGAGGCAGAGGACAACAAAGAAAATTTTGAAATCAAGGAAGAAGAAATTCCTGGTACGTACTTTAAAAGTTTCCCTTGTGTATGAACATACTGTATATACTTGTGTATAAGCCAGGTGAGGGCAACAGTAATGGCAGGAGATGGTAGGCTATTTCAAATCAAACAAGGAAGAAGTTCCCCTGTGCACTCCCCTTGTATAAGCCAAACTCATGTATAATCTGTTGGGGAAGGTTCCCGGCCGACAAATGATAACTTCACGACTATTATTTTGGGTATTTATGGACTTTATTCACTTAAACACGCGTAATTACTTTGGGGCAAATAATATGTACTATGGGGGAAAAAAGTTTCCCAACAAACGGAGCGTCGCCACTTATGCTCTGGAGAAAAATCGGCTTGCACTCTTATGGCATATTATTCCAAGGCAAAAGCGAGGGATATTCAAAAACAGTAAGGTGATGGACTCATCATCGAAGCCAGTGATGTATGACTAGCCGCTTGCTTTACCCGAGTGCTATTCGCGCTGGCCACCAAACTGAGGCACATTAGACGACCTTGTATGCATTTGAAACTTATTAATGAACTTGTTCTCGCCGTAAATTCCTCTGCATTTTTTCCCTTCCCTCCTTTTTTTCTGGGCTTTGCTCCTCCTTTTGCACTTTGGCAAGGTCCTGGGATACACCCGGTGTCCACTTCTCCCCCTATGACCTAAGATACTTAACAGAACACCACCGTGAAAAAGGATTTCCTCTTTTAATCGTGAATACACACGTATTGTCAACGAAACGTACACAATTAATCTAACCAACTTATCAAATGTAGAGTCAGTTAAATACTTAGGTGTTACCGTTACTCAGGACCTGTCTTGGGGGAAACACGTTCGGAAAATCTGCTGGTAGGCGTCGCAAATTGGGATTTATTAAAAGAATATTAGGAAAATGCGACGAGAAGGTAAAATAGCGATGTTATTATTCACTCGTGAGACCTCACTTGGAGTTTGCCGCTAGCATATGGGACCCTTACGAAGTAGGACTAATCTCAGAAATAGATCGAATACAACGGAGCAGCAATATTTGTAAACAGTTGTTACGTTGCACGTAGCAGTATTACCAAATTTTTGAAGGAATTAGGGTGGGAATCTCTAACTGGTCGAAGGGAGAAATACAGGTTAAATCTTTTGTGCAAGTTCGAAGCAGACTTTTTTGTGCCAAATGTTCAACATATATTGCTAGAGCCAACGTACTACGGTAGAAGTGATCACAGGAATAAGATAAAGGAAATTGACTGCAGATCCAATAGATTTAAAATGTCATTTTTCCCACGCACAATAAGAGATCATAATAGTTGCAATTTATCAATCATATGAAACTCCCACCCTCAATAGGTAGAGTAGAATTTTCACTTGTGTTTAATAACACAGCATCAACACTTAACCCCACTGGAAATGTCCGGCATTATTATGTTTTCTGTATGAAGTAGTATCTCGTAGCATTCATAAATTAATAGTATTAGTAATATTAATCACTAGATGTGTCTTTAGCATTGTACTGCATGTGTGCATATTCATTTATGTAGCACTCTCCCAGTTTCTAGTTTGACTGCGCACTGTTCTCCTGACTGCTTTTTGGTCTGAGTCTAGTTGCCAGGGGAACGTGCGAGGTCCCGATTTGTGCTGGGACGAGTGCTGCATACCTGGTGTGGAATCACCCCTTGCCTCACACCGTAGTGGTGGCTTGCACTGTACTTCATAGATGTAGATGTATGTCCAATGCATTTTTTAAGCATGGTGGTAGATTTTCTATAGCCGCACAAATAAATAAGCTGTGAATGTCCTAATGCATAGTTAATAATAAATAAAATAATAATTTAGTAAATACGCCAGTAAAAAAGACAAAGTAAGTAAAAAATATATTATATTTTCCTTCTTACTACTTCGTCCATCCGTACATCTTCGTTTATATATGGGAGCGATGAAAATGCGAAGGATTCGGACGTAATCCTCGGATGTCATTTTAGGTGGTGTTCGTAATAACGATCCTGGTCCAGCAGCAGAAATTTCTTTCAAAAAACGCAGATAAATAAAAAAAATATATGGCCAGATCTATGTTTCCTTGCTATGTTTTTTGGGTGATACCTGAAAAATATGAGGAATGTTATTTTTTTAATATGGAAATACTCTTAAGAGTACTATCAATTGCTAAAGTTATATTTACCTACAATTGCATGTTTTTCATTTCTAAACATGTCCATACTCAACTCTTCTAATGTTTAATCATCGATGAAAGTTAATATATTTTAATATGACTGGTTCATATCCCTGTACGAATGAGCGAAATCTATCCTCACCGTTTAATTAGTTTCATTTATTGCTTGCTTTCAATTTCTCATACCGGCTTCATGAAGTGGTTTCTCACTATTCAGGTTCTTTTTAGTTTTATGTCCTCGTTATCACCCAGCCGCCAATAGTAATAGGATTTGCAGTAGGATGCTAATGAATGCTGCCATCATTATCTCGAGACGTGAATCTTGGTCTCCGCTTCTTTGTCGTGTTGCCATCGTCTCATCCCCCTTCCTGTAGCGTTTTAGCCATAAATATACTGTTTCTATTCAAATGAATTGCCCTCGATACTTGAGGGGCAGTTGAGCCTACCTCACCTATCCCATTGAATTATCCCCTCTCCTGGACTTGTTGGAATTTTGTAAATATCCGTGGAAGTCGTCGCAGAGAAAATAAAATAGTCTGCAAAAGCAAATGCATTAAAATCCGCATCCTATCTAATCTACAGTTCATCTTCCGTGAGTCTTTATGCGATAAGATGCCTAGCTGCCTGTGGTCTTACCTATGCAGTTTTTCTAAATAAAAACTGTTTCTCAATACCTTGTTTTGGTTGAGCCGTAAGGGAGAATTTAATGGAGCATTTGAAATGCATACTAGGCTATTTAATGCGCCTCCGTTCTCATGGACAGCGCGAAACACGCTCGGGGCAGGCAAGCGGCCGGGAATCCATCAGCGATTTGGACGATCAGTCCAGCACCTTACTGCGTTTGAATTTCCCTCCTCATGGCCGAGACCTAAGAATAATATTCCATGAGAAAGGAAAGTGATTTTTCCCCGAGAGGGATAGTGGCAACGCTCCGTTTGTTGGGAAACTTTACTCTCCCATAGTACACATAATACCATACATCCACCATCTTGGCTTAACTCTCTCTACTCTAATACCTGATCCTCCCACTCGGAGGCCCTGCAATACAATAGCTGCCGTGTAGTGGCAATCAGTTAACTACTGTGGCTTAACATTGCGAGAGCCTCCATCTAGTGGCAATCAGTGAACTACTACAATTCCAACCCAGTGGCGGATACATATGGGGGGTGCGGGGGGCCCGCGCCACCTTTCGCCAGTCAACCCGCACGCTATTCGTTCGTTTCTTTCGTCAGTCGACTCTGAGTCGAGTTATCGAGTAGTTGTACTTTCCTATGTAGCATGCGCGCGTGTCCGCGTCATCGTATTTTATACGTTTCTGTCTGGCACATAGATAGCTAACCTACGAGAAAAGTTGCAGCCATTCTAGTGATCTCGATACGTTATTCTGTCTGGCATTTGTTCGAGAAAAGTCGCGAATATTCTACTGTTTGTATCTGTTCACACTCCTTAAAAGTCTGGAAGCGAACATTCTGGCACATAATGTTCTCAAAACAATTAAGCTACATATATAAGAGAAGCAGAGTCGCTGCCAGGCAGTCAGTTTGAAAGCTACAATCGTCGCGATAACTTGCGCCCCCCCCTTGAGTTTGTTCTGTATCCGCCACTGTTCCAACCCCTGATTTTCACCCAAAAATTTGTACTTTTCCTATGACTACTGTATAGTCCAACCTTAGGTTTTTCTGTACTCGAGAACATGCAATGCTCCGAAACCCTGTGAAAATGAGAATATATATTTTTTTTCATCTTGATATCTCGAAGCTCACAATCAATTTACATTTACAGAATGATCTTCGTTTTATATGTCATTAGTGTTATTGTAACTGTCTACTGTAATAATTACCGATATGTATATTTATATATGTCAGTAACTTTCAGTCAAGAAATACACGTGAAGCTGGATCTTCATTTGGTGGCAGTCCTTTTTTTATTTGCAAAATTGAGAAATAGTTGTTTTCTGTTATTGGGAAAGGTACCAATAGAAAGAAAATAAAATAAAGATTCTTATTGATTCAATCAAATTTTGTAATCCGGTCAAAACTCCAAAAAATAACGATTGTTCGCAATATTTTAGCATTTTTGATTCATCTTCCCCATAACGACCATACTTATTGTTTAAGTTGAGATTCCGTGATATCCAATAATGTATTGCACTTAATAAGATATGAATGGTTTATTACAATCAATGTAAATGTATTCTTCCCGATGATATTCAACGAGCACCTTCTCTAGAGTAATAATAAACTGTATAAATTGCTATTTTTGCACCTTTGTAATCTACAGAAGAGTAATTTTTAGTTTAGTAATAGTTTTTGTTTATGATATATCCAACTTTCCAAATGTGTTGTCGCACACTGTGAAGACAGAGTGGTGCCTAGCGAAGGCAAGTTAGACAGAAAACACTAGTCTTAAAAGACTGGCATGACTAAAAGGTATTTTATAACATTTCCATGCTTTCATTTTAGTTCCAACTGTTACTGATACCATGGAGGTACCAACCAAGTGTATATCCGCGATAAGAACCATCAGAGTGGCTGCCCAGGTGCAATTCATTGACTTCGAAGGTCGCTCAGATGGGGAGTCCCTGCAGAAAATCCTGGCACAGCTGAAACCCAGGCGAATAATCCTAGTCAGGGGGACCAAGGAAGCGACAGCTGCGATGGCGGCTCACTGTCGGCAGTGGGCTGGGGAGGAGGATGGCATAGAAGTCAAGGATGGGGGTGGCATCGGCAGGGTGTTTGCCCCTGCCAGAGGAGAAGTGGTGGATGCAACAACAGAGACGCACATCTACCAGGTATGGTTCTCACTGAAGGCCTGCAACCGGGCAGGAAATACTTCTAGTTCTATTCTGGAGTCTGGTGGCCTCCTCTCCTCAAAAACCTTTGAAACTCTTTCAAATTACAGTAAAACCGAGATAAGAAGTTCCGGCATAGGAAATTTTCCCCTCTAGGCAGTTTGATTTATTGTTCCAAAATAAAACCCATAAGGTACACACTAATTTTTCCCAGCTATGACATTTCTGCTTATTTAGTCTTCCAGTGTAAAAAAAGCCAAACTGGCTAAGCCTAATATTTATATTTATTTTCATGTAAATGGATATGGTTCTCAATCTCATGTTTTTGCCTTATTAGATTGAGCAGCCAAAGTATAAATGTTAGGGATGTGGTCACTCTTTACAGGATTCGATTGAATCTTATCAAATCCTTCCAAAAGAGAATCGAACCATTGGTTGTGTGAGTGGCATATGTGCCACGTCACGGTAAAATCTCACCTTTGAATTTTAGCATCTAGATGTCGTTTTATTACAAAAGTGTTGATAATTGGTGTGAAAATTCATTGCGTTGCAAATAAGTACAGAAACAAAGACTTTGTGGTTATCAATTGCAGAAAGTTTCATTTAAAATTTGGCACGGCACATATGCCCATCACCCTCATTACCTCTCAATGCATTATTTTCAAAGCCGATGCGCACACTGTAGACCATTAAGTTTCCCGTTTCCATTATGTGTTTGAGTGAAAGGCCATGCATTTTTCTAATTGTCTTTGGAAAACGATGTGATGAGCTGCCGAAAAATATACACCTAGCCTAGAACTCCTTGTTAAATATCACTTTTTTCACGCTGCAAAAGTTGTGAAATTTTTACTTAGCTATTTTTGTTACTCCGTCATGCTGTGGTTTTGCACCACAAATATAAGGCCATGTATTTTGAGCAGAGTCTTGCATCATGACTGTATTAAGCCTGATTTGTTGTAAGTATTAGTAAAGTAGCTACATACATATTTGGTTCTGAGCATGGATTACATGAAAAATGGGCAAAATTAAATTACTCTAAATGATGGGAATACGTAGATGTTTATGTGACCAAATGTTAAAAGAAAAGTGAGATTTGTTGTCTCCTTATCACATCATTACCTTCCAAATCTGGCCTTTAGATCTAAATGGGAGTAACATTTTTAAACTGTTGTGCCATTTTTCACTTAATTCAGATGTGTATGTATTCATTTCTTTATCATTTATATATATGAATATTAGGAGCTAATATTTTACTCTTCCTTTGTGCCAAAAATTGTGAGAATCATAACCAGTCGGGCTAGGAGTAATCATGTAAGGCAATTTGTTCGTCCGATCGAAAAACCCACTAGTGAAATTAGGTATACAGTCAACTCTCGATTATCCATGCTAATGAATGCACGACGAGGCATGGATAATCGAAAAACACGGATAACCGAAAAACATGGAAAATGTGGTCGTGATATCGACATTTCACTTTGTAGGATGGAAACTATTTCAAATAAGACTGCAGCGGTTACCGCAAGACAATTAATGAAGTACTAAATATTACTATTATTTCGAAATATAATAATATCGTAAACATTTATAAATTTATTTAGCTTCTAATGCTTGAAACACAACATAATGGGTTCTTACTTAGACCCCTCTTTCTTAGAGTGGGTACAAGTAAACCTGTAAAGAAGTCTAGCTCCGTAAAATTCTTGGGAATATCTTTGACTGAAAACCATGATTGGTATCCTCACATTAAAAAAATGGCCACTGGGACATTTATGATCAGGAAACTTGTCCCTACTACTTCCGTGGAAATTTTGAAACTAGAATACCATGCTAAAGTTCACGCTCACTTGACCTATGGAATTGTCTTATGGGGTAATTCGAGTGCAGCAAGGAAGGAATTTTCTATGCAAAAGAGGTGTATAAAGGCCATGATGAGTGTGCCCATCATGACCCTTGGAAGGCCTTTGTTTAGGCAACTGAATATCATGACTTTACCCAGCATATATATTTTTCACTCATGTTTATTTGTAAAAAAGAATCTATCTACGTTCATTCCTAACTTGATGGTTCATAGTCACTTGACTCGTGGAAGGGAGAATGTTCACCTGCCAGTACAACCACGTGCTGTATGTAAGAATGGCCCTATTCACTCGGCATCACTTTTGTACAATAAGTTACCTACAAACTTTAAATGTATGTCCTCCGTGTCTTGTTTAAAATTAAAACTCAAAGAACTACTGCTTAATAAATGTTATTGTAGTACTGATGAATTTTTTGCAGACAATATTATAAATCTATTGTGAAAGGTTATTATGTATAAATGTTTCTGAATATGTTCTATGTCAACAACGACCAACAGAACAATAAAGCTATGTATTATTATTATTAAATAATACTTAGATTGTTCCAATTGATGAGGTACAGGAGTACATCTTTTCAAATGAAATTGAAGCAGATATCATTGGAATGCCAAACTGATTGCTTTTGATCAGATTTCCCACTTAGTAGGTAAATTTTCCCACTTAAGAAGTTCTTAACCCTCTGGCCCCCTGAGAAACCTCTTAACAGGGTTATACTGTATTACCAACTTAAAAATCCTGGGATTTCCTCTTGATTTTTCTGATTTTCTAATGGAATAGAGCATTGCCTGGGTAGTTGAGCATAATCACTAACTTTGTCCTGTGTAATGCACTTGAAGGCAATACTGTTTCATGTAAAATCATTAAATCGTCACTTGGGCCTATTCGCTTTTTTATTTTTTCACTGTGAAAGGAAATGGAAAGAGAGCATGTTAAAATTCTTTTATTAACATGTAAAACTTCCTTATGAAAAAAAAATGTTTTCCATCACCAGTTTTCAAACAAGGTGTTTTCAATCAATATTTTATGGCAAATATTTATGTATTAGTTGTATAACTGCCATTCGCTTTGGGGGAAAATAACTTCCTGGTGGGACTCAAACCTGCGACCTCAGGTAATCCTACAAGGACTTAACCCCACCGCTACTGAGGCTGGGATTCTCATTTTCATGTCTGAGGGTATTGAGATGGTGTTATGTTGACTGATAACATTATTTTTTTATTTCTATCTCTAGGTGAGGTTAACAGATGCATTGGTATCCTCTTTGGAGTTCAGGAAGGGCAAAGAAGCAGAGGTTGCATGGCTGGATGCTCAGATTGCAGATACAGAGGGTGAGCGTGACGCAAGACCAATGGATGAGGAGGAAGAGGACAGCCAAATGTTAAGGGAGAAGAAAAGTGAGTATGAATTTAAAGATGCTTTGAGAGTCTCTTAGGTTTCATTTGGTATAGTTATATTAATGTATATTAGGAGAATTATATCACTGCAAAATGCACAAGCAACCTGGTACATATGTGGTCACGTGCAAGGTTGCAAAGATATACATCATAGGGATGAAATTCGCCCTGAAAAAAAAACATTTGACTTCACTGAGATTCGATCTGGATCTCCTGGTTGCCAGTCAAGCATGTTGGCCAGTTAAACTGGCTAGCCGTAACCAGTGTAGCTGGCTAACACACCTGACTGGCAAGTGGGAGATATGGGTTCGAATCTTGTTAAAGTCAAATGATTTATTCATGGCAAATTTCATCCCTCTGGTGTATTGTGAGATCATTTTCTATTATGAACAAAAACTCTCTATTAACTTTTTCTGAAGTAAGATGCATTAATTGGCTACTACAGTTGAGCACCCCTAATCTGGAAACACCCGTAATCTGGCAATATTTCAAATGCATTGGTACTTTGCGGAAAACAGAACCTTTTTTGCCGAACCATTGCTTTGTATTTACTGAAACTGTAACCCACTCTTAACAAAAATTCTCCCATTAAAGAGCAAGTATTGTAAGATTTTTTTCTTACAATGTTGTCTATATTAATTATTGTGTGCAACGAAGGTCTTTATTTAGCAAATTGAAGACATTGACATTAAAGACGTTGTTGCCGAGATGCGGGTGTGTGGTGTCTCGGAGATGGACAGTGCCGGTCTTACATGGCATGTGAATGTTTGCTTAATACTTAGTGGCAACTCAAAGTAAAAACTATCTGTCATCTGCGTAGTTTTATCTGTAATTATGTATAACATAAGCAGTTATAGCAGCAGCAAGGGGGCGAAGCAAAAGCACAGGACATTAAGTATCGCAGAAAAAGCAGGTGTTGAAAAATCTTTTTTCGGTATATCAGTGAAGCGCCTGTATGAGTGATATGTAATCTGTTGGATCTTCGATAATCTATGACAATAAGAAGTAGAAAGAGAAGATCCTCAAATTTTTCTGTGAAAGTGACACTAAGAAAGGGATGGTGATAAGAAGAACCATGAAAGTAGCTATAGTCTATAGTGCCATTTTTGATCGCATACTTATGCAGTGGTTTCGACTGCGTCTAAGTGAAGGGCTCAGTATTTCAGGCCAAATGTTCAAGGAGCAGGCTAAAATATTTTATAGAATTTGATAGATTGTAAATATGTTCAAAAAGGAAACCAAGTGGACAAGAATCTTCCTTCTAGGCTTATCCTCCTCAATCGCTTCCGATGTATCGACGGTTAGCCGCACAGATGGAAGCACTGGTAGCAGCGAGCATTGACGGCACTGCGTAGACTGCTCATTGAATCAGCTGATATCGTATTAAACACAGTGGCATAAGAATTGCAAGGAACATTGGAAGCAATGAAAAATTGTTATTTATTTATATTATTTATCAATTAAAAACATGCTGTTTGATGTGCAGCAATATGTTTATATGTTCTATGCATTCTTTTCACTCTAACGTTTTGCGATGCTACCTACCGGCTGACTGGTTTTGTGATTGTGAATTTAGAGACATTTTATTTCTTTTTTTCAAATTATTTGTTAAATTATACAGAATGTATTCAAATTTCATTGAATTTGTTATAATTTATCGAATTCCCTCATAAAAAACATCGCAGATCCCATAAGTATACTGGTTACGACCATAGCACCCGTAGTCCGGCAAAATCCCTAATCCGGCATCACTCACTACGTTTACCAATCGATCTGAGATCGGTCTGAGTTCAGACCGATCTGAAAGTTCAGAAGCGAGCTGACTCAGATTGCCTGGTAAACCAACACGGTCTGAAAATATCGATATTGAACTATCGAATTCAGTAGTTTGAATTATTTTGAGATTTCTTGCGTAATTCAGCCACACACTTCTCTTCTTTCCCTTCTTACAACAAGTCACGCCGTAAATTATATCGATTACATTTTGTTTACCATCGGCAACCAAAAGAAGAATGACGAGCGCCACGCTCCGACCCCTTCGGATCGATCTGAGATCTCAGACCGGTTAGGGAAAGCGGGCTGACTCGGCTCGCTTCTCAGATTGATCTAGCCAGCCCGCTCCGTTTACCATACCGAGCTGAGCCGGTCAGATCGATGTGAGATCGATTGGTAAACGTAGTGACTCAAGACCCGACGATGCCGGATTAAGGGTGCTCAATTGTACTTATGTGTTAGTTAGTCCAATCAAAATATGTAATTATACATACTCTCTCAGTATCTTATACTCTAAGGCTGGATATTATTTGAATCACTCATATTGTCGACATTGACAGAAAAGTCTTGGTGTAACTCTGGGTGAGCTGCTTTTTTATCAACAAATTAGTGATAATAATAGCTCTTTTTATTAACATTTAAGTACAACTTGCACGTTCCTCAATTCAAAATGAGGTAGCTTACCAAACAATTTACAATGATCCTATTCACTATTGGCCATTCAGCAGTTCGTTGAAGCTGTGTTTCAGCTTTACAGTTCAAGACAAAGTGATTCCTGTTATTTGAATTGGTGATATCAAGGTTATTTTGTTCAATTTAGAATAAATATTGAATTTAAGTCACTGGTTATTGGAGTGTATGTAGTTGAAACCTCATCAACAGCTGTGAAAAGAGCCTCTAGCCTGGTACAAGATTACTGCATTCTTTACAGAAGAATCACACCCTCTTTTCCCTCCCATGCAAAATGTTATGAGTCATCACTGCATTGTAATATTCTTAGACCGTAGAATATGTTATAATTATTTACCAGTTAACCATAGTTCTATTGAATTTGCTATTTGACTGACAAATAAATTTTCTTTGTTGCAGATATTCTGAAGACAGACCAAATATACACCCTTGAGCCGCTTGCAGCCAATCAGGTAAGTTGAAAACTCATATTTGTGTGTAACTGGGTGATCATCATGTGGGCAACTCTTCTTGAAACGATTTATCCTTTCTCAGTCCCAATCTCTTAAATGGTTTAATGCCTATGAATGCCTTCTTGATATAATTTATCCTGTTCGTGAAGTAATTGCTCTGAATTTGTTTGTAGGACAATGCTTTTTCATATCTGATTCTTGGATTTTATTTTCAGGTTCCTGGTCATCAAACTGTATTTATCAATGAGCTGAAGCTCTCTGACTTTAAGCAAGTGTTGATAAAGCATGGAATACCATCCGAATTCTCAGGAGGAGTTTTATGGTGTTGTGGAGGCATCCTTGCTGTTAGGAGGGTGAGAAAATAAAATCAGCTTACATATTTGTAATTTTAGTTAATTATACTGAAGTAGAGCAATGAATTATTGGTTAGACTATCGTGTGTGTTCCAGAATAAGTCAATTAGATTATAAGTGGAATTCTTCTTCTCAGCCAAAAATATCTACTGAAATCCATGACTTGAGTAGGTATATGTCGAAATGAAAAAAATGTGCTTACGCTTACTCTCTTAGATTCCAAACTTAAGCTGTAAACCACTAAAGGCACGAGTATAAATATTGAAACAAACCGTGACAAGCATTGAAAAAAGGAAAGTCATACTTCCCATAAAATTCATTAAAATGCCTTTCATCTTCTGCATAATTGGCTATTTAGAAGTCTACAATGTCTCCTTTGATTGACTGTCTGCATTATTGGGTGATTAGGCATTTATGTCATCATCTTGATTGAGGATACCATCATCTTCTGCACCATGCCTAGCTTTTGCTATTGTACTCGTAGTGTCAACAGTGTGACAGTTAATAGCACTGAAATTAAAGAGATAATAATAGTTGATGACCAAAGGTCATGTCGGTCATGTGACATTTACTTGCAGCATAAGATGGTGGCATAAGCTAATTTATTAACCCCAGAAGTGTGCTTTTGAATACTATGATATATCCTTATATGTATTTGGCAGCAAGGAAAAAAATTGCAGAGTTAGATGTTAGGTAGAAGATGTAAGTGGTTCTTTGGAATTCCTCTCTACGGATTGCCCAATTTTGACCTTAGTGGGTTTGACAGATTGTTCCTAATGCATAAGTTTCCCAAGTTTGGCATTTACAAAGGTATGTGAGGTAAGTTACCATTGGAACAGATGATCAAGGCAATGCAAATAGTCAACCAAAAGAGACAGATACTTCGATAATGGCCATCACAGAGAAAATAACTGTTATAAAATGGCATTGATGAGACAGATCTCAGGTGCTAAGCCACGGAGGCTTAGTTTTCAAATCTTAGACCATGATGTTGCTGTGAGGGCAGTCATCCTTGAATCACACTTATTAAACAAATTAGCGATAGATGCAGAATAAAAGCAGTACTATTATCTGGTTATTGATGATTTCAGGTAAAGAATCTTGATGTGAAGAAATCTATGGTGAAATCTCCATATTGGCTTTTTTTGTGTTATCTCTTGGTTACCTAATATTTATTGTGTGGAGAATATAGTTAATATTTAAGATGCTTTGATAGATGAATTTTTCTATTTAATTTAATTATACTGTTTATTTGCATAATGGAAAACCCAAAGGATAATGAGAAAGTTCAGAACTATTTGCTAAAGTTTATGAACATGAAAACTTCCCCTGCATGTTGCCTATCGATCAGGGGCCGGCAATTTTTATAACCATTATTTAGTTAATGATAACGGCAATTTGCTTAAGTTTTAGCCTTGCAAAATGTGCGCAATATAAGGATAAACCATTCACAAAGAAAATATATCGATAATTACAATTTGTATTGTAGTGTAAAAAAAAAAAAAATTTCATCCTCCAAAATTGCAGATTTGGCCTCTCTGTGGCTCGGGTTGCCAGGGATCGATTGACTCTAAATTTTGTGTACATTATGTTTGCATCAAAAGGAAAAAGTCAAGGCTTCAAGACCTATAAAATGCAAAAATAAACAAAAAATCTGGAAAAAATTGGCTATTTTGCCATCTTAAATATCATATTAAACTTTATGAAAAAAGCATGAGAGCTTAAAATGTTGCATGAAGGTACACAAAGACTCCGTAATCTGTTGTGTGGAAATTGAAAGATAAATTTCTTTGACATTGATGCTTGGGTTGTTCCTAACATTCAGTGGCACTACATAAGGGTTAAAATAGCATAAAGGTGATGCAATTCAAAGATCAAGAAACTGATGGGAATCACTTTCTTGATCTTTCACTAGAGTCAGGAAAACTTGATTGTTTTAAAAATTTTATTCCAAAAAGTAAAATGATAATTAGTCTTAATTACAATGTTGCTTGTGATTTGGTCATTCAATAAACTGTTCCCCCTCATGTGAGTTAATGCTGATGAGTTAAGCTCTAATGATATAGGTAACTCACTTGAGTGGGCTGTTACTTTTGGGTACATACATTAATTTTTCATTTGTCTAGAGGAAAAAAATTTTTACCAAAATGAATGACATGTTTAATTTAATGGTCCATGTAGCGACTTCATGACTAAAATAATGATTTTGGATCCAAGTAAACGGCCCAATACTCTTTATTTACTCACTAGAGAAGGTGCCTGTTGAATATCAACGGGAAGGAAAAAAATTCAACAATAATGCATTGTAATAAACCATTCATATCTTATTTGGTGCAAAGAATCGTTGAGTTAATGGATATGCACGGAATCTCGACATAAACAATAAATATGATCAGAATGGGGACGATTACTCAAAAGCTCTAAAATATTTCCAAAAAAATGTTAGGTTTTAGCAAATATTTCTGAATTTCGACCGGAATATAAAATTTTATTGAAGGAATGAGTATCTTTATTTTATTTTCTTTCTATTCGTACCTTTCCCAATTACAGAAAACAACTATTTATAATTTAATTTTGCAAATAAAAAAAGGTCTGCAGCCAATTGAAGATTCAGCTTCAAGTGTACATATTTCTTATGTGAAAATTACTGACATATATGTATATACACATTGGTGATTATTATAGTAGATAAGGGTTCATGTTGATAAATTTGGAAATTTCCTTAGAACTTGCATTGTCCATGTCAATTTATTAGATTGTATCCTCCGAATGAAAAGCTGACTTTCTCTTCATTTCTTTGTCTAAATTTTTCTTTAGCATGAGGCTGGACGTGTTGTGCTAGAAGGTTGCCTGTCGGAAGAATACTACAGAGTGAGAGAGTTGTTGTATGAACAATACGCCATTGTGTGAGGTGATTCCAGGGGATACTCAGGGTTTGAGAAGTTTTCAAGGAGCAACTATTTAGTGGTCTGTGCAAATGGAAAACCATGTTGCATCAGGAGGCCATGGAGAATCATGGTATTGGATGTTACAACCAGAGGTATTGTTTTGTGTCTACATTTTGCCCAGTAAAGATTTTAAAAATTGAATGTGGTGGTGACTGTGTGTTAATCCATGTCAAGAGTTGGGTGCATAAGCTGTGCTCACGAAGAATGCGAGTGAAAAAGAAGCTAATTGTGCAATTAGTCTGGGGAATTTGACCATGATCACACAATTGAGCTCTTCGTCATGATTTCTGGAATCAAATTTTACCTCATGAGTGCATCCTTTCAGTTTGAAGTGTGCGTCTAAATGAGGGAGTTATTTTTCAAACAGTGAGACGTTACATAACAGACATCTGAAATCACCATTTTTGTTATAGCGTGATACCTCTTAATTGTGTTGGGTGATTGTGTGAGTGTGGTGCTGTTTGGAAATTATGACAAACTATTTTCCAAGTGATTTTTTTAGAGTGGTTGATATGTTTTAGTTGAAACTTTGCGAGAACTTCTTTTATTGTTTACACAATTCAAGCCATATGTTCCCTACATGATGTTTTCGGGAAATTTCAGTTACATTCAATAAAATTTTTACCATTCATTTTCTGTCGTGATGTGAACATGATTTTTGCATCATGTGATCATCTGGATTATTGTGGCTGATGTAAACCAGACTTTGGCTTCAATAGTAGTGTTGAGGGAGTTGTTATTTATGGAAATGGAGAATAAATTCCCATACTGAACTGTGTGGTTTTCCTTTCATATCCTTTGTCTTTGGAATATAAATCAATAGTGCATGGGAAGCATCACCATTAATTTGATGTGATCATATAATTTTGTTGTCATTTTAAGTGTGTGTAGCCTCTCAGTCATCGATTATAGTGTACCCCTCCTAACAATTTTCCCTTTATTTCCAGTTATTGTGACTTATCCTGATAATTGAATGTGTACCTATTGTACCATGTGCCAAAGGTAATCAGTAGTTTGAAAAGTCAAACTTTCAGTTTAAACTCTAATGAAGATGATCTTGATTCCTTATCTCTATTAAGAAAAAATACATGCATTTACTTTCTTCACTGTGATATTGTTAACACAGTTTGGTACAAATGTACTCATATTGAATACCATAAACCATTTCCCATGTGTATTTTACATATGTAATTAGGAATGAGTGGTTGCATTGAAAATACATATCCTGCTGTTTTTCATTCAGTGGATATGCATGTACATATTTTACTCTAGATGATCACACTTTCATAGGTTCTTGTATATTTTTATTGGGGAAATAAAGTGTACAGAGTGAACTGAAATTTTAGTTGAATATGCATTGATGAATTTTAATTTAATTTAGCGTGAGTTTAAGTTCAATTGTAAGCCTTAGGTGGTGGAATAGCATTTCAGTAATTAATAAAACTTCAGTAGTTGTACTTTACTTTATCAGTAGTTCACTTATATTTAATGTAAAATATTACACTGCATGTGTTTCCACGCTTAGGGCGTCATCATCAGCTATGTGTAATATCTTACATTAAATATAAGTGGACAGTACAACTACTGCAGTTTTATTTATGTAATTAGTGAGTTTTAAGTTTTGCATACTGCTGTTGGATGTCTACTTAAATGTTTGTACTCAGTTATGGGCTCTCAACACCCATGCCAGAATACTTTGATGTATTTTTTGTTGGAATTATTAACTTCTTGTACTCATAGTAATTTTCAAGAGTAGGACTTGGCAGGTATTTAGCTGTCTTATTTTACTCTTCTGTTAAGCATATAAGGTATCTTTCATTGCCCACACCAGTCGAAGTAATACCACTTTTAATCATGGTTGATGTTCGATATCTGTGCTTAACATTGCTGATAAATCATACTTAAACTAAACATACGCTGGCCCTGGTGGGGGCGGGGTGAACTCCTTGCCTGCTAATCCGATGGTCGCGGGTTTGAGTGCCGCCTGGGTCAGTTTTTCGCTTGCCCAGGACATGGGTGTTTCTGTTAAGTTCTGGTGGTTAGGCCCCTAAGAAACCTTATGACAGGCCAATGGCTTATCTGGATATGGCATACGAACCACCAGAATCATCCGAGAACAAAAAAATTTGAGTATGTAAACACTTGGATAGGTGTCCTTTTCGTTTAGCACTGATGATGAATTAGTGCTATAAAAAGTCTGTTAGCCCAAAAATAATGGTGTATATTCAATGTTAGAGTACTACGGTGTATGATTGCCATAATTAGTAGATAATTAGAATTAGAACTGTATTGCCCGTTGGCAAATACATTTGCATGGAGTCGTCTTTTAACCTTTATCTACCGAGCGTGACTCTCCGGCACAAAAAAATATCGCCAGACTGCCGAGCATGTTCATATGGCACACTGCGTCCTCCTTTCACTCTCAAGGCCCCTGGGACTGTCAAATGATAGAAAGTCATATTTTTTTTGCGTCATTTGACTAAGAATACATCTTTCTTCCATCTGAATTTTTTTCTTTGGATATCTCACGGTATTATATGTTGTTTGATGTAATATAACATGACGAATCCAACTCCTGTAAACAAGGTTTGCTTGCCGTTTGTATGAGGAGGGAACCGAATACTTTCCTCAGTACAAATGAAGTTATAGACCACACAAAGATATATATTTCTATAAGAGAAGCATTCAGAATGTAGAAGGTCCTCCTATCATGAGAATTATTTCTTTGTTATGTCAAGATAATGTGATTTTATTCGACCATCTTTCGCCTAAATGATACATCTCCTTACTCTAGGTTTGTTTACTTGGTGTGAGACCAGGAAACTTCATCCTTTTGCCATGACAGCTGAGGATATATAGCCCAATTATATCCTTATCTCCATACGCGTACTAGGTTCCATTGGACCATCTGTCCTGTGAATGACTCATCCTCTTTGTTCGAGTTTGCTTATCTCTCTGGTAAGGAGGAAAGGGAATCTTTACGTGAGCACAAATCAAGATAACAGGATACTGAATGATACCTTTGATAGCATGCGAGCCTTTCTGCATACACACTTCGAAGTCCTTCCCGTCTGAAAATTTGTTGTGACTAACATTTTCATATCATCGTGGACTGGCTCGGTGAGAAGTCTCTCCTGAAACTGATCGTTCAAGCGTGTTGTAGGCTGTGGCATGAGTATTTTTGAGACATTATTATTAGTAATATCGTAGTTCTAGCAATATGGCTTCTGAAAGTAAACTTCTGGAATAAGAGGAAGATCTAGAAATTATGACAGATAGCAGTTGTGATGGAGACAGTGACACGGATGTTGAGCCCTCCTGGTGTTTACCATTACGGAATTTCAAGCAGAGCATGCGCTCACCGGATGGATTAGATAAAAATCAAGCACCACTCACGATAGAGAATAGTCTCCTCGATTTTGTTAAATTATTTTTTGGAAATTATTTTTAGTATATGAAATGCGTAGCTGATGGCCGACATCACTATGATAATATTCAGTTCGAAGGAAAATGTGCAGGTATTTACGAACTTCACATGACATCTCATAAATATGGCTTTTATTGCCAAAGTTGCTATTTTCGTTTTTGAACTACAGTAATTTTCCTTATGCAAGGTGCACTCATGTTTTTGTATCATAAATATAAAAAATATTTCCGTACGTACTAGGTTTTATCATCAACCCTCAGCAGTACCTTGAGCCTCCATCTTTCTCCCTCCGTCTCACTTCATCATATCTCTCAATTACCCCTACCTCCCCCTCCCATCCTCCACCTATCTCTTCCCCCTTCTTTATCAAGAATATTTTCCCTCACTCTAACCCTTTCTTTTTGGAGACATCGTCTCTAAAAAGAAAGGGTTAGATTGAGTTGCTACAGCATCAGCTGCGGTTTTTCACTTCTGACGCAATTGGAACGGTCCGCTAAAGTGAGCTAGAAGTGGTCCATCAATGGCTAAAAACAATCAATTTATGTTGCATCTATTGCTTGGTTACTGGGCGTAGGAGTTATATCCATAACGTGGATACAAACATTTTTTTCTATGTTGAAATTTTCTTAGACTTTCGGAACACGAAAATAAACTTACTACGCAACATGAGTTTGAACGTAATTACATCGATAATCCGGTAAAATATTGTCTAAAAGGAAGTAATTAAACAAGTACAGCAAACGGAAAATTAATTATTCAATTCAAATAAAGTATTTTATAATGAAAAAAACATATAAGTATTAGGGTGAAAAATTTGTCTACCATAGTGTTTGGAAGAGAAAAACGGCGACTCTCGGAAAAAGGCAGTTGTCATACTTTGGATATTTTCCATTTTTTTATGGTTATATACCATTCCATTACTTGAAAACTTTAAATTGAACTAAGGGCGTTGTGTTACACCATTTTTGTAGAGGGATTGCTCTTTCTTTTGCCAAAAAACCCTTCACAGTCGAAAATAATTTAAATTTTTTTACATAAACAAAAATTAAACAGGCAATGAGGAATAGATAAAACATGGAAATAAATGCAACTCATGTAGTACAATACATACATAGAACATAGCAATACAGATGGAGATAAATTCACAATATTTTACAAAAATACATGCTCCATGTATTCTTTAGTGCTATAAAACAAGTTGTCATGAAGCAAATCTTTTACCTTGGTTTTGAATTTTTTAATATCCAGGGTTCTAATTGATAATGGCATTTTATTATATAAATTGAATCCTGTGTGAGTGATACTATGGAGTCTTTATGAGGTTCTGTGGCAGTTCATGTGTAAAAATCATTTTTCCTAGTATTATAGCTATGGTAGTCTGAATTTTTTTCAAAGGAATTAAAGTTTTTATGGATGAAGTTGACTGTTTCTAGAATGTATATGCAAGGTACTGGTAAGATATTGTATTCTGCATAAATAGGTTTGGTGGGGGTGTGTAATGGAACTTTTTTCATTACTTTCATGATCCTTTTCTGTATCTTAAATTTTTTTTTTAATTTAGGAGAAGATCCCCAAAGGGGAATTCCAAAGGATATTCTGAAGTGAATATACTCATAATATACTATTTTTAAAACATCCAACGTTGTCACCTTTGATAGAACTCACATTGCATATTACAAGGAGCTTAATTTTTTCATTCAATTGGTCGTATGTTCCAAGTCCAGGTTTGAATCAATCAAATGCCAAGAAATCTTGTTTGGGATTCCTCCTTTATGAGATTGTTTCTTAGAAGGCTTAAAGTTGACGAAAATAGTCTTATCTGAGTTTAGAACTAAATTATTTAATTGTAACCATTGTGTTAGGTACCTTGGGTCTGATTAATTCTATGCTGCAGTTGATTACAGCTATCACCCTTGATTAAAATATTTGTATCGTCTGCAAATATGACTGGTTCAGCTAGCGGGAGGAGATGTTTAGGTAGATAATTAATAAAGGTTAAAAAAAGAAGAGGATCGAGAATTGAGCCTTGTGGTACACCACAATTTAAAGGAAGAGGTTCTGAGAGGACAGTGCGAATTTCTACCATTTGTTTTCTATTTTTTATAATGATTGAAACCACAGGTTTGCTTGTCCTCTAATTTCTAGTTTATGTAATTTCTCAAGAAGGATTGAATGATTCACCACATCAATGGCTTTCCAAATATCGATAAATATTCTGTGCACATGTTCTCTATTATCTTTGGCCTCTAAAATATTCTCTGCAAAGGCGAATAAGGCATCCATGATGGATTTACCTTTTCTAATAATAATCAAATATGTAATGTATATGATGCCTTTGGCATTCAGCATCGGTGCTTGGCATGTATTTTCATATACATATTTAGGGATGCTATTTAAATTACTTTGAGCTAAGTGTGGAGAAGTATGTGTAATGAAATTTGGAATCAATGGCCAAACATCCCATTAGTCATAAACAAACCCAGATGATTTAGTCTTCAGTGTCTTTCTTTGCCATTTTTTGTTGTCCCTGCAGGTAGGAGATGAGATGATTGTGCATGTTTTTCTTGCTTCTAGTGTTGAACATCACTAAGGTTTGTATTTGATGCTTTTTTTCATTATTTTGAGTTGAGCATGTTACACAATTGTGTGAAATTCACAGTGAAAAAATCATTCACCTCGATTGGGATTCGAACCCAGATCTCCTTTCCTCCTTAAATGGTACCCAGAGGGCCCAGGCGTGTGATTTTTTCAATGTGAATGTCACACAATTGTGTGGCCATCAGCGGGTGACTCCATTAAAGTTACTGCGCGGCCAGTTCCACAGCTCTTTGAAGTTGAGCATGTTGATTATTTCTTAAAATTTCTAGTTCTTCACGTAAATATGTAATTACCTAATATTTCCCTGTCTGTGTGCTATCACTATTGATATTCAAAACATTAAAGGTTATTGTTGCGACCTTGTAATCACAGTTGATCTGACTAACTCTACAAATACGAGAACAGTGATTACAAAGAACTGACATTGTTCAAAGAGCATATTTTAAAATTTATTTTAACTTATTTTCATTCTAAAAGGGATGCCCTTTGAGCCCTATGCTCTATTAGGACTGTAAATGCAAGTTATGGCAATAGCACTTATACTAACTATTATAATTGAAAATATTAATACAGAAATAGAATAGGTACGGAATTAAGCACAAAATTTGATACCATGAGACAAAATTTTAGGTTGTAGATCTAAATTAAGATAAATTTCATCCAAAAACATTTCTTGTAAATCACTTTTGTTTCATCGTAGTAAATGTAAAAATGAATACAAAAATTGATACAAATGAAAACAAAATAAATATCTATCAATGGACTCTATGAATAATGTGTATTTTTATAGTGTAGAGTGTTTTTGTATCCATTGAAGCTTATAACCAAATAATGATAATGTGAGTGCACACTATGGAGATGGGTGATTATGACCCAGGGCTAACGAGGAAGGTAGAGATTGTAATATTTATTCAATGAGAATTATTTATTTTCCAGTCGGTAGAGCATGAGACCTAAATTTACATACTAATACGATTATACGCATTATAAGATGGTATATTTAATCAATACGTTGCCCTCCACTTATCTTTTGTGTTCTTGGCTCATTTTAAAAGGCCATAGCTCCCGAGTGCACATTTGAGCCATCGCCTTTCACACATTTATAATGCACTCACTTATTTTCACTTCACTTTTTATACTGAGAAACAAAGTATGTACTTACATTAGGCCACTCCTATGACGCACAGGTACGAAAGGTGATTCCTTGCCACGCTCCTCCTTGGTCACTCCTTTCTCCTCTCATAAAAATAACAATGCAGGATGGTTGCTCTGATGCGCGATCCTCCTCCGTATTTCACTCTGCTCCCAACTTAATCAGCATAGGTGGTGATCTCCATTACTATATCTCACTCCCCATACCTTGGTTTTAACTTCCCCCTGGAATCCATCTTGACCGCGTGCATTATTTTCAATCGCTCCTTCTTCTCTTCTTGTTTAAAACTCTCCCCGTTACTAGATGTTGGTGCTTCGCTATTATTGCTCTGCTTGCCCTATTGGCTGTTGTGTTTCTCCACTCCTCATTATTGTGTATTCGCCACGAGTTCGTGCTACACACGCCCAATAGGGAGTACCTTTTCGTCTCCCTCGATTTTTGACAACAATGGCCCAAGCTGTTATGTTACAAGATAGTCCTTCGAAAATAAGGTTGTACAGTGGATGAGCACTCTTCTTACATAAAACAATTTCAAGTTAAATGACTCAGCACAAAGCTTTGACACTAAACCGGTTGGAAAACTGGGTATCGAATATGTCAGAGAAGTAATGAAAAAACTTAAAGGTGTGTGCAGTAAAATAATGGCAATTAAAAATGGCCCACTGTATATGCTGTGAAGTAAACATGATGTTGTGATACCTAAGCACAAAAACAAATGATTTTGACAATATAGCAAACATTTAAGACTTTAAATAAGTATTCTCTTCACTACATCCAGTAATCTCAAAAATGAATGAAAAATTATTAAATTAATCATTACTTTTAATTGTATAATAAGGAAGTAGAAAAATTGTTGACTATGAATAAATAAAATGTTTTCCATGATCACCCAATGATACATACAAAATTTTGTATAATATATTATAAAATATGCATTACTTTGTCATTGCCTCAGTTAATTAAAAACTTTTAAATTATTTTTTTCTTGCAAATGTACATTTTTTGTATTCATCTCCCTTCCCATCCCTTTGGTCGCATTATAATGGGAAATTATGAAGGTTTTCTGACATTTGAGGCATCCATTTCTAGCTCATGAAGCTGACTTGATACTAGAAGCACAACTCTTCATTTTTTGGACATGTACCCAACAGGCATCAATGAATTTTTTTAAAAACTTTGTCGACTGGAGGTAAACCTTCATCAAAGATAAAACATTTCTCCCGGAAAATCCCGGTTATTTTTTCAAATAGTTCCAACAAATATTAGATTAATTTTAAGTAGCTCCCCAGCAATATCTACACTGGTAATTAAGTTATCAGTTGTGTTGCCCCTGCCAGATTGCTCAATTGGCTTGACTAGATCTGAAACAACACTTTTCCCCTGACTTTTTCAGGACAGTTGCCGCAATTTTACCCTGATATACCTTGAGGTTACAGCAATATGCTGTTTTTACATCGCAACAAACCTTAACTTTCAATCCATACTTAGTGGGATTCTACTTCATGAATATGTGGAAATTACACTTTTACCGAAATGAAACAAGCATTTCACGTACAGAAACATATTCAAATGGAATAAAATGACACTGATAATTTTTAGCCAGCTCAAATTTTCCAATCCTTGCAGGTACACAAATGATGTGGTACCCAGTCACGTACACCAGTGCAAATTTCAACCTCTTTGGTGTATATTTTAGCTAGTTCATTTGCAATGTATTAAAGAGGTACAAGGCGATTTGGTCCCTCCCTATTTTCATAGTCATCAAACCTATTGGAGTGATACAGTGAGTGAAATCTATTAAAAGACATTGGTGCTGGTAAAATAAGCTTATTAAGACACTCACATGAACTCTAAATATCCTGAAAAGTTTCTCTTCATGATAGATATGATCCAGCAAGTTGTAGTGACCCAAAAAAACCATTCACATCTTGTAGAATGCTACTGTTTAGATTTTATTGGATATTTTAAAATCCAAGCCTCATGCCAAGAATACCCTTTCTTATGGCACAATTTTACTCAGACTTTCACTGGGTATTTCATCTACAATAAAAATTTTGAAGCATTCTGCAGCAAACTTTGAGAGTTTAGCTAGTGAGGTTGGGCCTGGTCTTCCTTCTACAATATTGCTAATCACCATTTTCGATCTTTTGCAAGGATTATGAGACCAATTCCTTCCAGACTTCATTGTCAATCCAGGGGACACCTCATCCTCACCACCTGAAAAAAGGCTTTCTTTGTCTTTGTCAACGTCTTCTTCTTCTAAACTAGCTGCCTCATCTTAACTATTAGTTGAGAAATTGTTCTCTAAGTTATCTTCTTCTAATTCTTTCAATTTTGATACGTATAATATGCTCTGTGGTTGTCATGTCTATTACCATTGCAAAAATCATTCAATTTAATTCATATTATGTGTAATGGAAACAGTCTTCAAGAACTTATAGTAAATAAACCATGTTTTTATATGGACATAACTTACCTCTAACTTTAACCCTTTCCTGCCGGCGACTACGAAAGGAAAATGTTTTCCGTGCTACGGGTAGCTTGAGAAAATTTTAAACCTCTCTCTGCAAAGCACTTTTTTGGGGTGGAGTGGCCCAGGTACTCTCGTCCCTCCGATTTGGGACCCTACTCAACGGGGCGCCCGGCTATTACCCTGGCCACTGGACTCGACCCTCCAACCCTTTCTTATCGGGAGTCCACGGTCAACTCATTGCATTAGCAGTGTTTTTTAAAATGAAATATTGTCTATGATTTTCAACAATTTACACTTATGTAAGAATAACTTACATTTTTTTAATCGTTGTAGAATTTTAAACGGATTTCTAGTGTTGATAATAACATTAAGTTAGGACTTTTCCATTTTTACAGCAAGTTAGGACGTCTCGAAATTTTCTTTTCTTTCACGTGAGACATCACTGTGGGAGTGGAAGGGATGGTTTTTCCAAGTAGGTTGTAAGAGACATCGCTAGGCAGCCAAGCAAATGTTCAACCCAGAATGAGTAGCTAACATTAGCGCACCAGCGTAAAAATGATATTGGCTATTCAATATACATTGCCTAAAAATACCGGCATATGAGTAATTACTAAGGGGATCAATGAAGAAATCGGAAAATAGAGGACATAGTAAAAATTGGCATTCAGATTGTAACAAACACGTACGATATAGACAATAAAACTACAACATTTCTCTTTTTGCTTTTTTATTAGGCTTTCAAACAAGAAGTCCGTTAATAATAACACTAAAATTTCGTTTAAAAATTGCTTATGGACAGAAAAAAACGAAGAATTCAATTCAAAGTATAAAAAATTGGAGTATGCAATAAATTTTTCTTTGCAAAAATCATTGTCAATTCAACCACTTCACCACGGATTCCTGCTATGATGAGGATCGTAAATGAGTAGGAGAGTCGGGCCTAATGGCCGAGGATTAGCTTTAAGGTCTCGATAAGCTGGGTCTCAGGCAGGGCCTGAATAGCTCCGACCATTGCTACCTCAGCGGTCACTTCCCTTCCCCCGTGACAGCTGTAGCCGACGTCAGTACGTTGGCGTTGAAAAATCCACGCCAGCTATAGCCAACGTTCGGTCGTTTGCGTATGAAAATGCTCGTCGGCTATGGTCGACGTCCGGTGCGAAAGGGTTAAATATAAGGAATCCAGATTCAGAGAGCAAGTTCATAGCGCATGGTTTTGAATATTGTGTATAACTCTGAAGTGTATGGCATTGAAAACATGACATACGAAGAAATTCTTTTTTTATCCAATCAAATAAAACTTAAATTCACTCGTATGATAATTACCTTGCTATTTTCAGCTTTATTACACTCTAATACCTAAACCTGAATCATTTTCAGTAAATTGGGAGCTTTAAAATAGTAATAAAACAATCTAAATCCGCAATTAATAGAGGAGTGGATTTGAATTAACCGGTTTTACTGTGGTGTAGCAAGTACGCCATCAATCGTTGCGGCAGGTAGTTGAGTTGTAAACCTCCTGAAAAGAAAATCAGCGCTGAGTCCTTGCCCCATTCGCCAGGAAGCCGCATCGCCGCATCGCCGCATGCTGTCACCCTCTTGCGGGCCCATTCTAAGTTGGTCGGTGTAAAGCTCTGTATTTGCTTCGGTGTAAAGCTCCAATCGCTCCAATCAAGCGCTTTAGTTCGGTGTTGAACGCAACGGCATCGAGTGAGTTAGGAAGACTAGCCTCTGCCAACTCTGAGAAATATGGAATCTGATTGAGATTTGTGGACTTCCCGTTGACGATTCATAAGGCCAGCTGTCAGAGTTTCAGTGTTAAATGTGTGGTAAGTGACAATTCCTCTTTAAAATCCATATCGCATCAATTTCGTCAATGTGCGATAAGGCGTTGAATGTGACTAATTGGGTCACTTTCTTCTTCGGTACTTACCTTGCACAAAAATAGCTTCATTATTCCTCAGTCTATACTCCCAAATACGGTTTAAGTGTACGTTCAATCAGAATCAAATATTTTCGAAGCTATCGTTGATGCTCAGGTAAAAATTTCTCTTTTTTAACTGATTTTAAACAGTTTTGAAACTCATTTTACAGGGCTTTTCTCATTTGCATCTGATTTTAATCTCATTTGTACTGATTTTCATCCTCATTTTTCTTGATCCACTCTTTTGGAACTGATTTTCTATAGGCCGTTTTACACGGTACATTTGTTTGTACAAACTCTTCCGTGAACTCTTGCATGGGGCAAAATGTATCGTGTAAAGCGGAAAATTGTATGTATGCTTGTGCGAATGTCTCAATGCCTGCACGGGAAATAGAACCTGTTCTAATTTCGTTGAGACAAACGTACAATCTCACGTACATTCGTTTGTACAAAATCTTTCATCGTGTAAAACGGCCTTAACACTCTTGCATCCCATTTTCAATCTGTTTTTCAACTCATTTTACTTGGACTGGTTTGCAACTGATTTTCAAGTTAATAGTCTCCTCATGATTGAATTTGGCGGTGAAGGCGGTTGCATTTCGAGCAGTTTTAATGTGTTTTGTAGTAATTTGTGTGATTTCTTCCGTTTGTTTCCTTGCTTTACTTCTGATATTTACAACTAATTAGTAGTTGCAGTGCTGTGTATTACGTAAATTTGTTTGCATACTGTCTGCAAGAAGAATGAATGGAAGGAAAGAAATTCACAGGTATGATTTAACGATCGTAGTTCACTAAGAATATGTCCTAAAAATCCTTTGTACCGTATCAAATGTTTCGTATCACTTGTCGGTCCATGGAATTTGTGATACTCCATGGAAATTTTTGATTACGTATAGGAGCCGAAGGTCAATGTTTTTTCATCGTACTATGAGCTATTTCAATCAGAAATTTCGTGGGAAGCCAACCGTGTAATCAGTGGAACAAGGGTGAATCCTTGCGTACGTAACTTACGAAAGGTGTGAGCATAGGCGTGTCCAGGACTACATAAGTGGTGGTGCCAGGAGTAGAAACATAAAGTGAACAGAGTCTCTAGCTCTCTACCGTCCAGCCGCCAAGAGTCGGGAAAAAGGGTATAACTTAGAAAAGAATCTCGATCTAGTGGTGGTGCCACGGCACCATTGGCACCTGCCTTGGACACGCCTATGGGTGTGAGTGAAGTCTAGAAAGACGGACGTCGCCGATTTCTGGTGAGATAAAGCGATCAATCCTCTCCTGTTCTTTTAAGCGGTGTTAATTGAACTTGTAAGCATTGTTTGGAAAAGAAATTCATGATGGATTCTATGTGTATGAAATCGTTACAGCTTTTGCTGATGCTAGTGATATCTACTTTTCATGGTGTTAGTGAAATCCGTGCTTCAGTTAAATATTATTTGGCCTAAGTATTTGCTTTTACAGCACTTTTAGAAGTCATTTTCAACATTTTAAAACCAATTTTCAACTCTTTTAAATCTCATTTTCAACTCTGTTGAATCTCATTTTCAACTCTTTTGAATCTCATTTGCAACTCTTTTGAATCTCATTTTCAACAGTTTCAGGAACTCATTTTCAACTGATTTTCCTGTGTTTCAAATTGCAAAGGAATTGCAAATGAATTCCAAATGAGTGGAGAAAATGAGTTGAAAATCAGATTTAAAACAGTTAAAAATGAGATTTTTACCCGAGAAGGTTAGGTATCTCATTTTTAACTGTTTTAAATCTGATTTTCAACTCGTTTTCTCCACTCATTTGGAATCCATTTGCAATTCCTTTGCAATTTGAAACAGGAAAATCAGTTAAAAATGAGTTCCTGAAACTGTTGAAAATGAGATTCTAAAGAGTTGAAAATGAGATTCAATAGAGTTGAAAATGAGATCCAAAAGAGTTGAAAATTGGTTTAAAAACGTTGAAAATGACTTCTTAAAGTGCTGAAAAATCAAATACTTAGGCCAAATATAATGTTTAATTGAAGCACAGATTTCACAAACACCAGAAAAAGTAGGTATCACTGGCATCAGCAAAAGTTGACATGAAACTTTGCCATAACTATAATTAACAAACTTGAAATCTTAGTTAGTAATATTTCCAGTCTGCCACCATATTTCCCATTGTATCAAAAAGCAGAATCGGTTCTGTTGCTGATGCAATGGCTATCCTTGAGAATGCAGAGACTGCATTGGTGAACTTAACCCTTTCCTTCCTAACCTGCCCGAAACCGGCCGCAGAAAATTCTCCGACACGCACGAAATTTAAATACCCTTTTGCCCCAGAGTTAGACCTATTTTTCAGTGAGATGAGATGCTTATGAAGGTCGGTTCATTAAACCTAAAATAACTCTCCATGAAATAAAGTATTTTATTTTTAAATATGTTAATGTATTTGTCATGCATCGATTTATAGAAATTATATTATCTTATCTCAGTGGGTTTTTAATTCCCTACGTCCACTCCGTTGTCTTGGTGATACCGGATAAAGCAATCTAATTTGCACATGGGTAAGTCGCAGCTACGGCCCTTCCACAATGTTTCAATGCTCCGTCCAGCTGAGGGTCTTCTTTTCTTTGAGCTGCTGTAGGCGCACACTTTTTTTCTTCCTTCGATCTTTGCAAGAATATGTTGCTGTCTTTGTGAAAAATTAGCCGCAGGAAGGCTTCTTTTACGCCCTAATATTTTGCGGGAGGAGAATTTCCCTATCATTTGTTTATGCAGAGCCAAACGGAAATTTTTCTCTCCGTGTCTTGTACTTGGAGCTGAATTAATTTCCTTGTACAGAATAAAACTGTTTACCATGGCCGTATTAAAAACAAAGGCAAATAAATACTTCCACCATTTATTTGTTTTTCTTCTGACACCGTAATAGCACCTACTCTGATCAGCTCTGTCAACCCCGCCCATTGATTTTGTATAAGATGCAATTTACTGAGGACAAGATACCATAATTTGTTTGTTTCCTTTCCCTATTTTTCTTTAGACTTCTACATTCTTGTTGGGATCAACATTTGTTTGAAGGTCAAAAATATCCCGATTATCGTGCCAAACCGAAGCTGTGACATTCCCACTCTGATCCATTCTACTTTGACCTCTTTGGAGCTTTAGTTTCTTTGGATATTTTAGTTCTACGGGCCATTCTCTTTGAGAAGGTCTTGTAGTAGCACATGCATAAGTGTTTTTCGTAAGTAACAATTTCATTAATCCCACACTTGAAAAAAATCTATCAAAATACTCATGATGATGTTTTCCAAAATAGTGATCGAGTAAGTTCATCACCACCTGAGTCCCAAGAAACATTTCACGGTTCCTTCTTTCTTTTTTCCCCAAGTACCTATTCCCCTGAAGAATGTAACCATGATAAGTAGCTAATACCCATACTTTAAATCCCCACTTCGTTGGCTTTCCCTGAATGTACTGTTTTATGTAATGATGTCCCTTAAAAGCAACCATTGCTTCGTCAACTCTTAACTCTCGACCTGGTTTATACTTTTTGTGTAAAGTGTCCTTAATATGAAGAACTGGCCTTATTTTTTGCAACACATCAAAATCCTCCTCTCCTTGCTTTTTCCCCCCGAGTTATATCACTTTTATGGAAATATTTCGAAATGTTTGTGTATCTACCAAAGGTCATACAATTTCGGACTATTTTGCAGCCAATATCTTGACAATGCCAGTAATCCATGCTTTCTGGCAAATCAAATATTCCCATGTACACAAGTATTCTGATGTAGGCCACCATTTCGTCGTATGTATCGTCTACCCACTCTCTGTCAACCTTTCCTGTGGAACGTTGGAGATGTTCTGCGTACTTATTTGTATTCTCGACAATTATAAAAATAAGAGCTTCTCCACCTAAAATGTATTTTAGAAAAGGAAACTCATCACTGCCAACAGCCAAATCATGAGTAGGCCCCATTTCTTCTTTGAAATCACAAGGCTCTTTAAAAATTAAATTATCTCTCCAATTGTCTTGCAGCTGAACCGTAGCTTGGGTATCACTCTTATTCGGGGTAACTTCACCTCCTGATCCATATTCACTTGAATCGTCACTATCACTGAACTCTCCCGAACTTAAAAAGCTTGAACTACATATTTGAATCACTTGAAAAATCAACTCTGTTCACCTCCTCTGCAATAGCATCCTCCCTCAAAGAAGTCATGGTCAAAACTGAGGGTCTTTGGGAAGATATTTTTTCTTTGGGCTGTGCTCTATCTCCTTGCCATTAGGGATAAGAAAGGCTGAGAGAGGTTTTGGTGGAGACCACCGAAGGAAAAATATTCTCACTGTGGATGAGAGCTATTCCTTGGCCAGCCAGAGGAGGTCTGTATTTTTATCTTTCATTTGTGTCCCATGAACTTTACCCATTCATTCACTCGAGAATAATTCATCGTTCACCACTTCTCTTCAAACTGGGCCCCAAAACAATAACGACTTCTTGGATGACTCGAGAATCTTCTCTAATAACCTCCCTGGAGATAATAAGTGAGCCAAGAGACGCTTGTGTGCGATTTGAAAGATATATGGGGTTTTGCTTTGCTTTAATATGGACCTTCGGCACATGAGAGTATGTTGACAGATATAACGAGGCTCAGCTTCATCTCTGAGGATCGGGAGATAAGAAGGATGCTTGAGTTGGCAAAGATAAGCAAGTGGAAGAGGAAGCAGATGCTTATAAGGTGTTGAAGATCGCCCTTAGAATTGCACGGCAGGTCGGCCGGTTTCGGGTGGGTTATGAAGGAGTGCTTTAAAAACCAGCAGCCGGTTTCGGGTGGGTTAGGAAGGAGTGCTGATCGAGGTATTTTAACTTTGGTAGGGAGAGGGTTGAAAGAACTGTAAAACTTGATTAAAAATTTACAACTTTTATTGCTCTTATCGCTAGAGAATCATACATAAATTTCACAAATGTAAAATAGGCACTTAAAAAGTGAAATAAAAGTTGAATCATATAATGCTTCCTTAAAATGCTACCAGTCACCATCTGAGTAACTGCCTCATTTACCATTCCTTTCCTTGATTGTCCAGTATTAGGTTTTTTGTTGGAAAGAAATTAGAATCAATAGACTGCTTCATCAAAGTCCTGAGGCCAGAAATATAGGAGTAGAAACACCATGCGAATGAGAACAGTTAATTTTGCTGATTTCACAGGATAATTTGTTTACACTATTACTTCTTGAAATGAAGTTGTAATAGTTTTTTATGGTGCTGTGAGTTCTCTATTTTCGTCTCCTAAGTTATAAAAAGGGTTCCTACTGCGGTTCCATCCTCATAGTCGTGAGCCTCGCTTCAGCACTTCTGAAAAGTAGGAGTATTGAAGATGTAACGATTTCATACACATAGAATCCATCATGAACTTCTTTTCCAAACAATGCTTACCAGTTAATTAACACCGCTTAAAAGAACAGGAGAGGAATGATGCTTTATCTTACCAGAAATCGGCGACGTCTGTCTTTCTAGACTTCACTCACACTTTTCGTAGGTTACGTACGCAAGGATTCACCCTTGTTCCACTGATTACACAGTTGGCTTCCCACGAAATTTCTGATTGAAATAGCTCATCGTACGATGGAAAAACATTGAGCTTCGGCTCCTAAAAGTACCTATTCAAAAATTTCCATGGAGTATCACAAAGTCCATGGACCGACAGGTGATACGAAATATATCTACATCTACATACTACCCCGCAAGCCGCCTCAATAAGCATGTGGCGGGGGACACCACCAGGTGTTAGGACACCAGCCGTTTACATATAAAAAGGAAATGCTCTAATGAAATTACGCCTAGCGTTTATTAAATTCCCTTATTGTTCGGGGGAAAAATGAATTCCCATACCTATCCGTTCAGCAAAATATCTCTCTTAATTTATCGTTTCCGTCGGACCTGGAAATATAGTGGGGTTCTAATATGATGTTCTCTGTGTCACTCTTAAAGATATCTATTCTTCATTGCTCAAGTAATCTAAGCCTAGCGCGCAGCCTCAGAGTCTCTAGCCGCTCCCAGCCTAATTCGTTTAACATCTGTGTAACGCTGTCTGTATGCCCGTAGCAGTTTTTGACGAATCGCGCAGCTTTCCTTTGGATTTTATTTAAGTCCCCGGATTAAGTCTTTCTGCACCCAATCCCATATGCTCGCTGCATATTCAAGGTGTGGCCGGACGAGTGCGAAATAGCACCTCTCTTCTACTTTTTCATCTGAAAATCTTCCCACAATACGCTTGATGAATCCTAGCTTCTTCAGAGCTCTACCACAAATATTTCTTATATGTGTTCCCGACAATAGGTTCGAGGTTATCGTAACTCCCAAATACTTCACTTCATCTGTCGTCTTTATGTTAACACCATCCACAGCATATACATGGGAATAGTTGGACAACCTCCGCAAGAAATGTACCACCGTGCATTCACTCAGATTAAGTTCGAGTCCCCACTCTTGGCTCCACACATGAATGTTGTTTAAATCCGATGATAGAATTTCAAAGTCAGAGTGATCACTAATTTCGCGATAGATGACAGCGTCGTCAGCAAATAAACTTATTTTACTGCTAATTCGAGAGCATAGGTCATTTATGTATATAATGAACGAAAGGGGGCCGATTACGCTTCCTTGTGGGACACCTGATGTCACTTTAACTACATCAGACTAATTCCGTCAATAACTACTTTTTGCATACGATCACTCAGAGAGTCTCGTATCCAGTTTATTACAGTTTCGTTCAGCCCGTATGACTGTAATTTGTATAAAAGTTTAATGTGACGTACGGTGTTGAAAGCTTTCTTAAAATCTAGGAATAATGTGTCCACTTGTCTTTTCGATTCACCAGATTTGAGAACGTCATGAAGAAAGAGCATGAGCTGTGTTTCAAATGATCTACCTTTCCGAAAGCTGTGCTGACAGTCATGGAGGAAGTTATGACTGTCCAGGAACGTCATGATATTTCTAACGACGATATGTTCGAGTATCTTGCCTATAATCGACGTTAATGAAATTGGTCGATTGTTCCCTGGGTCATGTCTGTTTCCCTTTTTGAATATCGGTGTAACTTTTGCAAATTTCCAGTCTATTGGTATCTTTCCTTCAGACAATGACTTCTTGAATATTGTCTAAGAACGGTGTGATCTGTGGCGCTAATTCCTTGAGGACACCTGCTGGTATTCCCTCCGGACCCAGAGATTTACAATTTTTATCGACTGTAGCTGTTTAGTTATCCCATCGCATTGAATAGTGATTTCTTTCATCGGTTCCTCAGTGAATGAAATTACATGCAGTATCATCTGTATTGTATACACTTTCGAAGTGGGAATTTAATGTGTTGTTGTTTAATTTAATGTTAGCTTTGTCAATATTTTCGGTGACAAGTTTGCCATCTTTATCAAATAACGAATCTACAGTTGAAGATTTTCCCTGAAGCTCCCTGAAGATTTAATACGGTACAAAGGATTTTTTAGAACATATTCTTAGTGAACTACAATCGTTAAATCATACCTGTGAATTTCTTTCCTTCCATTCATTCTTCTTGCAGTCAATATGCAAACAAATTTACGTAATATACAGCACTGCAACTACTAATTAGTTGTAAATATCAGAAATAAAGCAAGTAAACAAACGGATGAAATCACACAAATGACCTACAACACAGTAAAACTGCACATCGAAAGGAATCGCCTTCACCACCAAATTCAATCATGAGGAGACTATTCACTTGAAAATCAGTTGCAAACCAGTCCAAGTAAAATTAGTTGAAAAACAGATTGAAAATGGCCATTGGATGCAAGAATGAATGAAAATCAGTTCCAAAAGAGTGGATCAAGAAAAATGAGGATGAAAATCATTACAAATAAGTTTAAAATCAGATGCAAATGAGAAAAACCCTGTAAAATGAGTTTCAAAACTGTTTAAAATCAGTTGCAAAAGAGAAATTTTTACGAGAGTTAGCATTCCACTGAGTTCTATCCAAAATCTGAATGTAGGGCTCCACGTGCTGAGTCAAAGGCATATGATATAGGGTGTCAGAAAAATTTGCAATTTTGTATTACCTAATATATATTGACGAGTAATGTGTTTCATATGTTATCATCCTGTTGTTTTTGGGTTGTTTTATGCAGTTCGATTGTGGTTGGGAACTGTGCGAATGAGTTGTTTCAATGGGTTGTCCGAATTGTAACATATTTCGTGTGTCATTCTCTCCCTTTTTTTAGTTTAGTGTTCGAATATATCACTGCATAGAACGAGCATTTTTATCTCGTCTGTTTATGTAATCTATACACAGTTCCCTTTAGTATCATCTCATTTGCCTATTCATGCTGAAGAAACTTACCTCTCATTATTTTCAGTAACTCAGTTACATACCCTTTCGGTATTGTATTTTTACAGCTTTCTAGATATCTCACATAAAAATGAGAGAACATCAGAAATACAGAAAAAGAATGACTGCCAAGTCGTGAAAGAGAGCAAGTTAAGAATCCGTTTGGATGAGACTAGCGAAATGCGGAGTGATTTTTAAGGCAATAAAAAGTTGTTTGGAAAAGGGTAGAAAGGGCAAAGTAAGGTGGGGGGGGGGGGGGGGCAGGGGATTATATGCTATAAAGAACCTCAGCGGTGTAATCGTTTGAGATGAAAACGTCAGGGACTGTTGGAGGGAGTATTGCATGATGAGTGACGTGAATTTTGGGGCAATATGTTAGTTAGAAGTGGATGAAAAAGACGTTTTAGATGGCGTTATGAAAAGTGAGATTTGTTGATTTATAGAATAATGGTGCAGGCGATGAGGCTGAGTCTTGCGAATTAGTATGCGAGAATTTCTGGAAAAGGAAACAAGTGAGAATGAGGTTGTAATGGCAGTGAGAATATTCAAGAATGGTGAGTCTGTGGGCATAGATGGGATGTTAGGGTGCTCCAAAAAATCTTCCCAGGTTTTCAAAATTTTCCCGCTACCACCCAATTCAATGTCGAATGACTCAAACAACCTGTGAAAAATATTAGCTCCCATTTTGCCATAGGTGGCAGTGCCCCACGTATTTATATATTTGGCATGGGCACCCCTATCTGGTGGCCAGCACGAATGAGATGCGTTGGTTTTTTTGCACCTTCCAATGATTCCTGTGTGAGTTGGAATACGATGGGGCATTTGCGAAGATACATTCTATTGTTTACTTGCCTCAGTAATGAGAATCGTCACTCATTGTTAGTGAGAGGAAATGGCACAAAAGGGATGGTGATAATGACGGTGTGATTGGCAAAATGGCAATTAGGACTGTCATTTTTGCAGTCCTTGAAAAGCTATTGCTTAAATCAACCCTGAATACATACCTACATAAAAAATGACCAAGTGATTCAGGCTTAATGTTTGCTTCTAATGTTCCTATTGCTGCCTAAAGCTGGATTCACTTTGATATAATACGACACTGGATGGGGGAAACAATGTAAACAAGGTGGGTTTGTGCTTTCTCATCCAGAATCATTTATTGTGGTTTATAGATAAACACCTGATTCTGAATTGATGGTGTTATAAATAAATATAAAAATGTCTGAGAAAATTTTGTCATTTTAAAAATAGAAGTTAAACCACAAGAGGTCTTTTGTATGTACCTACCAAGAATAAAATCACAATCAGTCATCATATGCCGGAAAGGTTGTGATAAGGCTTAAAGCTGTAAGCCGAGGCATGATTGGCAGGAAATTTTGTTAATGTTTACGTAAAAGTTAGGATAACTTATAATGCACCAATTATTATTACCTAATGTCAGTTTGAATGCAGTTAGAAGTGTACTTATCATGAAAAAACTTTATTTCGATTGGGGTATTTTACCTTTTCCAATACTTGGATGCTTTTGATAGTGAAAAGTTGACATTTTGCATTCAATTATATGGAAAAGATCTAAACATGAGCAGACATTTCATAATGCAATGGCCTCATACATTGGAACAAACTTGGAATAATGAATTGCTTTACGCTGGTGTGAATTGACTTGACGGTGTCATATAGTTAAATGAGTGAAAGTGAGTGGAAAATAATAATAAAACTCAATATTTTATTAAAAAAATTATATTGCAAATTACATCATTAAACATGCATTAATTATGCAAAGTCTATGCATAAGACTTCTTGGTTCCAAGATTTTGTATCGTTTTCCCGAAAACACTGGGATATACACCTGTAGCTGCTCTATTGTATTTGATGTCACATTTTGCTTGTGGAAAGAGGGAAATGTAAAAAAATTCTATCCACCTGTTCCACCAGCCGTAGCTCTGTCCATTCACTTTCCAATGACCTGTAATTGGCTAGATGCTTTTCAGTCTTCTGCTTTCTGATTAGTTTTCCATCCATGTGAACCCAGCTTTAGTTAGTACTAGGAACATTAGAAGCGAACATTAAGCCTGAATCACTCGATCATTTTTGTACATATGTGTTTGGGGATAATTAAAGCTATAGCTTTTCAGGGACTGTGAAAATGACATTTTCTTGATTAATTTTCACATTTTTATCACCCAACACTTCAGACTCGGGTATTATTTTTCCATATTCTTCAGTTGATTACACTATGGTAACACAGAGGTTTGGGAACGGTGTCAAAAACTCCTAAAGTTATCAGGGGCAGATGAGGACATGGATCATAACCTAGTACTGATGAACTGCGATGTTATTAATTCATTCATTAATTATATAAAATAAAATTGTTCTATGACTTCCTTGAAACTTGCTTAGTGCCATTCAAATGAATCCATTGTTTTCAAATCTGACATGTGCGTCTCCACTGTACGTGCATAGAGATGGTTCTGAGGTGACGGCGACTGTGCTTGACTGGGGATCGGGTTAGTGTGGTGGCTTGAGGGCTGGCCTCCCACCGTGCCTGCCCCAATTAAAAAACTGCAGGCAGTGGTGGAGAGAATTCATCGGAACACTGATTCTTAAATCGGTGTCATGTGGAGGACAATGGAACTGTATTACTCTATCCGTTGGATGTATTGTGGTTATAATGGTTGTGCAAATAACTTCTTCTGTAAGGGGAATCACGTCTGATTTTATTTCTTACCAGTCATTACACTTCAATTACATGAACTTCTACTTGTCACTTCAAGCACATTACAGCAAGACTGGCAAACCGTTACAAAACAAAATACTATGTGATTCAAAAGGAAAAACAAATGAACACATATATAAAGAACTACTTAAGTAAACATGAAAAACAAATGAACCAAATCAGAATTGACCACCAATACGCCTCCTCAATTGTAGATTTATAGAAAGCTTACATTAATCCTAAAAATTTAACAAACTCTGCTGTCTTAACGCCCCTTTGTAAACAAATCTGCAATGTTTTCTGAACTCTTTACATACTTCAAAGCAAATTCTCCATTACGTACATACTTTTCTATAAAACAGTATCTGATATCAATATGCTTTGACCTATCTGAATCTAAACATTTTCTCCAAACCGGATAGCACTTTGATTATCACAATGAATAATAATTGGCTTCTCAATAAATTCAAGAAGTCTCAACTTTTGCAACATCATCTTTAACCCTCTTCCTCTTAATTCGGCTGAAACCGGCCGTATGGTCTGGCCGCTCGGCGAATTTAAATGCCCAGTATCCCCAGTTTTCAACCTATTAATTCGCAAGTGAGACCAACCGTGTTCGTAAGTTTCCTTTTTAAATTTAACCCTCAAATTGTGAAACAGTTTTGGTAATATCATTAAATATTTTTATAATAAATAGTTTTAATCTACTTTTAGACCTACCTCAAGGTTTATAACTCATGCTCTTGAGTAGCCTCCATTTCTGCAAAGACTTATTTGTGGTACTCGAAGAAACACCCAACTTTACACAATGGTAAATCACAGTCATGGCATTTCCAAAAGGTTTCTACACTCCTTCCAGCAGTTGTCTTCCAGCAGTTGTCTGGGCACCACAGTAAGCACGCACTCTTTTTCTACTATAAATTTTCACGAGATGGTGGGGGGTGACCGGAAAACTTACGGCACCAGCGTAATGATTTTTGCGACCTAATATCTTGCTGGAGTAGTTCCCTATCATCTATCTGTATAGAGCTAGGCGAAAGTCTTTTTGTGTTGTCCCATGCTTCGAGGTTGAGGGAGACTTTGTTTCTTTATAAAGTATGTAACTATTTACAATCCATGATGAGAAAACCACCTTTGTTAATTCCACAAACTTTCTTACGCTGGCACGACGCGCGTTTCACCACACTGTGGCATAATCATGTGCATTTAGCGGAAGGTTGCGTGGGAATATATAGCCTGGGCTTGCGTTGAGGACAGGAGAGGGGGTGGGTTGGGATGGGGGAGGGGAGAGGATTTCCGTTAAGTTTAAAAATGAGTACCAAAGATGCTATGGGTTCCTCAGAAGACTGCTAGGCGACTCCGATGGCTGGGGGGAAGGGGAGGGCTGGAGTGTTTAGAGGGGGTTTCTAGGGGTGTAAGGGGGAGGTGGAGGGGGTGAGAAGGGGTGCATGGTGAAGGAGGATTTGGGGACCAAGCGCTTGAAAAACCACCGTGACCACCCTCTTAAAGAGGAAAGGTCTAATTATCACTAACAGAACTATATAATACACATTTTTTTTAAAAAAATCACCGTCATTAAGGTGTCCGACTTAAACTTTACACAAACAAGTAAACTAATTCTTCTCCCTAACCAACAAAATTATCTAAGGTTAATGGCTTACTGGTAATAAAACTACTGTTAACTAAATGAACCACACTCGTCACTTGCGCACAATGTGTACCTCCTGTCCATCAGAAGAATGATGTCCATATGAAAAATTGAATAACACACATGTTAAATCACCGTCCTTACAGTGTAATAATAAAAAATCACACTAACAAGTAAAAACTATTTCTTCTCTCAAACCAACAAAAATTATATGGAGTTTATATGGCCTAATATTAATATAAACAAATTTTCACTATATATACCATACTCTTCAATTGCACATAATATGTACCTCCTGTCCATTGTTAGAATGGTGAAACGATTGAAAATTGAAAAACATGTATATTAAATCACTCTCAATGCAGTTTATCCACACAAAAATAAAACAGACTACACACGACACTCATCACTTGCACACAAGAAGAACTTCATGCCCATCATAATGGTGACTAAAAATAGTATACTATAAACTTAAAAAATGGGCACTGTCATTGCCGTGCCCTGCTAAAAATTAACCACAAGGGAAAAGAAAAAAAAACACTAGTCCCTATACATCTCACTCGTCACACCCCACGGAGGAGGGTGGAGGGGGGAGGAGTTGAAGATGTCTTTGCTAAACGGTGAGGAGGGGGATGGGGGGGGCAGGGTCGTATGTTAGGGTTTGGTGAGGTTTGAGACAAGGCTAAGGGATGGGGGGAGGAGAAGGTGGGTGAGTGGGTGGGGAGTGAGGGGGGGGTTGACGGAGACACTACGGGTAAAGGGACTCGCTACTGCCGGGGTTGACCGTTTGAATGGCACGATGGGGGGGGGGTGGTTGGTGAAGGGGGCAGGCAGTTAGGGTAGGGGCAACGTCACCTACATATGGTTTGATCGCGGCACTTTTTGGACTAAGCATGGCGTAAGGAGGGGGGAGGAGTTTTCCACCAAATATTCGTTACACAAATGCACATTGTTCTGCCTGTGGTGTGCGATTTCTAGTTGCTCGAGGGTGTCTAGTTTTGCTCCTTGGCCTAATTTGTGTAACACCACTGGGTTGAAGTCACTAACATGCTCGTTTTCGTATAAATGTTTCGCGAAGTTTGACCTTGGGTCGAAATTCCGGAAACATCTTTCATGTTCTTTCATCCGGGTTGTAATAGCACGTCCAGTTTGGCCTACGTACACTGTTTACGTACAGTTTACGTACAGTTTACTACGTACAGTTTATCGTATCACACGATAATTTGTATACTCCGGAATGGGATAACAAAGGGCGCTCGTCTTTGCTGTTTTTAAGATATTTACCTGTGTTCACTGGGGTGTAGTAGGCTGCCTTTAGGTGAGTGGGAAGCAGTTTAGCGATCTTGTGGGAGAGGTTGGGAATGAAGGGGAGTTTGCACCACTTGTGGGAGGTCGAAAGGATTGGCGTTAGGGGCGTAAGGCTTTTGACTGTCAATTGTCTTCTCTTCTTTTTAAGGAGGTTGTCAATAAGTTTGGGGTTATATCCATTTCTGGAGGCTATATTTTTTTGATGGTGGCTAGTTCGTTGTTGAAGTTCTTTTCCCCGAGTGGTATATTCACTAGACGGTGAATCATGGAGTGGAAAACCGCATGTTTGTGTGAGTAGGGGTGGGACGAATCTGCTGGAATAGCGTGGTCGGTGTAGGTCGGTTTCCGGAAAATAGAAAATTCGTGATCTCCGCCAAGGATTGATATTCTCAAGTCTAGGAAGTTTATTATGCCGGTATGGCTTTTTTCTATGGTGAATGAAATGTTTGAGTGCTGTGAATTAAGGAGTTCAAGAAAGAGGTCCAGTTGTCTTATCACTACCGGTCCATAGACAAAGTATGTCGTCCATGTACCGGAAATAGTAGTGGACAGCGTAAGAAAGTTTGTGGAATTAACAAAGGTGGTTTTCTCATCATGGATATCCATAATTTCCACGATTTCAGGCCTGAGATCATCAGTTTTACTATTTACAATGGCTGTGTTCATTACAAACGCGAAAATATATTTCCACCATTTCTTGATCTTCCTTCCGAAATCATAGTAAGACCTGTTTTGATCGGCTCTATCAACTCCACCCTCACTATTATATCTTACTATTGATTCTGGGCATGGAATCAGTTTCCCATCCCCGTTTTCTTGGGAATCATCAAACTCACTTTTGGATCGCAGTTTGTTGATAGAACACAAATGTCTCGTCTGTCATGCCACACAGTTGCCGTCACTTCTGCTAATTTTAAAATTTTACTTTCACCTAGTTTAAGTTTTAGGCTCTTGGGATGTTTAAATTCAACAGGCCATTCTTTACGTGTTGGTCGAGTAGTAGCGCAAGAATAAGTTTTACCTTTATAATGTTCTTTCATAAGAGAAACGCTTGAAAAAAAACTGTCGAAATAAACGTGATGGTTCTTACCAAGGTGCTTTTCAAGTAAATTCATCACAACTTGGCTTCCTAACAGCATTTCTTTATTTCTACTTTATTTCTTGCCCAAATATACATTCCCTTCTAAAACATAACCGCTCGGACTCGCCAATACCCAAATTTTAAAACCCCTTTTTGTTGGCTTTGATTTGCCATACTGTTTTATATGGTGGCATCCTTTAAATGCCACCATCGCTTCGTCGACAGCCAAATCACGACCAGGCTAGTAATTTTCATGGAAAGTATCTAAAACATCTAGTACTGGTCTCACCTTTTGAAGGATATCAAAACCAATATCACTTTCTTTTTTCTCTTTTCTGATATCACTTACATGAAAATATTTTTTTATATCCGTAAATCTAATGGAAGTCATACATTTTTGAATCAGAGGGCAGTCTATATCCTCACTTCTCCAGTAGTCTTCACTTTCAGGCAGATCAAACACCTCCATATATACCATGACACCCAAATATGCTCTTGATTTCCTCATAGGTAATGTATACCCAATGCCTATCATTCTTTCCTGAACGTCGCTGGAGATATTCTGCGTATATATTTAAATTTTCTACTATTCTGTGAAAAAAACTTCTCACCGCTTAACGTGCACATTAAATAATCTAATTCACTCGACCCAACGGGCAAGTCGTGCTTTGGTCCCTTTCCTCCATTAAAAACACAAGGAACGTTATAAAGTAATGAATATTCCCATTTAGAGGGGAGTGTACTTTCACCTGTCGCATCACTGACATTAAGTATAATCCTCTTCTATGTTACTATCACCTGAACTGGCACTTTCAAGCAATTCCTCCACTTCATCCGTAGAACTTGAACACCCTGTATCATCAAGGGAATCGTCTCTGTCCACTTCTCTCGCTATAGCGTCCTCACTCAAAGAATCCATGGTTAGAACTGGGGGTCATTTGGGAAGATATTTTTTCATTAGGGCTGTGCTTTATCTCATTGCGAGGTGTATGAGTTAGTGATGGTGGTCACCCAAGAAGAAAACTAAGTATGTAGATATGAGAGTCACTCCTAAACAAGCCAAGGCAGGCGTGGTGTTTTCATCTTCTTTTTTCGTCCCATAAAGTGTCCCTTACAACCCACTCGTGAAACCATGTGTCATCTGCTCTCTACGACTAGGCCTCTTCTAAAAGGGCTTTCATGATGACTCGAGAATATTCTCTCATCACTTCGCTGGTGAGAATACGCTAGCCCAAACACCCAAATGGATTTCGTGCTCTTTTGGGTTTCGTGGCAGACACAATGGGGCTCTGTTTCAACTGATAGGAGTTAATGAAAAGGCAGATGCTTGCGTAGGCAACGATAAACATTCTTACGATAAAACAGATGCCTATGAAGCTCAAAAGAGTGCCCTTGGCCAGTCAAATCACGAGCAGAGCAACACGGGCAGTTACGGCCGACTTAGGAGGGAGAGAGAGAAAAATATACGGCTGGTTTTGGCTGAGTTAAGACGTCTTTGGGCATTTAAACTTCAGAAGGGAAAGGGTTAACCATAACACTTCTCTAACTACATAAGGCATAATACTCAGACTCAGCTGTAGAAAGGGCTGTTAGAGTTTGCTTCTTACTAAACCATGAAATTGCTCCTCCTGCTACCTTGACAACATATCCTGATCTAGATACATGCTCACCTCTTAACTTTATTATAATCGGCATCACAAAATATTTCAATCACTGGTTGAGATTTCTGGTATATTAGACACTAATCAGTAGTTCCTTTCAAATATCTTACAATATGTGTGACATTCCAATTCTTGACTTTAGGATCACTATTGAATTGACTCACAGGACTACAAGCATAACATATGTCAGTTCTCGTACAAGTAGAGATATACATCAACTTTCTGACTGCTCTTTGGTATCTAACTTTGTCGCTGTCTTGATCACTGGACTGTCTTATTATCACCACAGATCATTAAAGGTGCTGACCTTGGGTTTGCATTCTCGAATTTGAACCTTACAATAAGTTCTTGAACAGCTTTACTCTGACCTAAGGCAATCATATTATGTATCACATTGAGTGATTTTCCATCCGAGAAAATTTGACATCAATCCTAATCTCTAACATCCAACGTTGAGCTGAGCTTGACTTTGAACTAGAGGTGGGTCGATCAGTCAAGAGTCGTTCAAATGAACGAGTCACTGAGGTGAGTGTGATGACTCGAGTCAATTGGTCTGGGAGAAACAACTCTTTAGTGAACGTTTGGGCTGGCTGAGTTGCAGTGCTGATTCTTAAAGGAGAGAGTCACTGAGTCCCCATGATTACCGTGATTCTCAAAGATTCAAAGGGCCTCGCTGACTCGAAGGACTCACTCACCCAAAGGACCACAAAGGACACACTGACTCGGAGACATGAGGGCGTGACTGACTGAATTGCTGACTCAAAAGACTCTTCCCCCTTCATTGAATCCCAGCGACTCGATGAGTGGCAAGACTAACTATTCATTAATGACTGTCAAAAGAAGTCTTACCGTAAGATCAGCAACTTTGCTAGATTTGAGGAGTAAATTAAGTTATTCTTTCAGCATCACGTAAATGATATGATGACTTTCAACTAAAATCGTTGCATCATTAAAAAGCTCTTAATTATTGCTGGAAATCCACCATTTAATACACTGTATTAGCAGTTCGGGAACTGTAATTTCCCCTCAGATGAATATTGTTGGCAGTTATTTTTTTTTACAAATTAACAATACTGATATAGGTGATATCTGATAAATGTCTTTTGCATTTATTAATATAGTTTACAAAATTAACATAGTTTACAAAGAGTTAACACATATCGGAATCATGATCAGTTAATTGGAGGTAGGTGACCAATACAATATGAAACAACAATTATTTTACATTGATAAAACTTGTAGCTAATTATTTTAAAATGTGGAAACTCTAAACTAAACTTTTTTTTAACAAGAAAATACATTTAACCTTCCCAATTATGATTTAAGAAAATCATCATTGATAGTTTGTTCGGGCCCAGTCTACTTAGTTTTTTCAGTAAGAAACTGGCCTCACTTCGAAAAATCACACTCCAAAGGCACTGAAGTGGCCATCACACACAATCTTCTTTTCATTAGTGTATAGAGCCTAGGGAAGACCTGTTTCCTACTCTTTCAGTGGGTCAGAGGTCTTCTCCAAGTAGGTACTTTTCCACTTCCACAATTTCTGCAGATGTTGGAGTTCCTTTCTTCTGACTAGCAACAGTGGAATCAAACTCCTGTTTGAGACTGTTCGAGAACTTCCTTCTGGTCTTTCTAGTAGTTTTTAATTTATACATACTAAAATGATCTCACTAGGGTGTTTTGGGGAGTATATAGTTACGTGTAACGCCTTAGTGTAAGAGAAGGATTTCTGGTGGGTTACTCTTCCCACCCCGCCGACTACCCGCTATCACAGGCTCTTTGAAAGAGCGAGCAATATATAGTATATTATATGTAATTACTGTTATTTAAAGGTACTGTTACTAGTGAATCATAAGGGATGGCTGTTTCAAATAGTGTTATAGGCCCTCAGCTTCAGAAAAGTGGACATGTAGAGTTGGTATTATAGAGGCCACCATTAATTAATAAGGCAAAGACTTACGATCAGTGAATAATGGCAAGAAGTTAATTAGTGTTAAAGAAGTAAGTAATTTTGTTCGTTATATGATTTTGGCGTTTAAACTCTCGGCTTTATAATTTTGATTTGACAGCACTATTTGTACAATGCTTGACGTAGACACACTTTCCTAAGAACGAATAATATTACCGCACATTTAGAGATATCAATGAGATTGTTTTTTTCCTCTGTCATCGTGCATAAAGGTAATTTAAAGATCTGATTCTGGGTAGAGTGGCCTTGGTCACATTTGCCAAAGCTAATTAGTTTGCCCGTTTATTTTAGAAATATTTAAAGCCATCATTACTCATTCACAATTCAGCTTTACAGTTATATGTATGCCTCGTCATTTATGTACCCCGCAGTACTCCAATGTGATTCTAAAGACTCACTCAAGTGGACGAGTCATTGAAGTGACGTGATCCAAATGACTCAAGTCAATAAAAAAAATCACTTGGCTCACCTCTACTTTGAACGCATCAATATTTTCCCTCAAACCCATTACACCTATATCATCAACATGAATGAACACTGTCAGATCTCCATTTGGGTCAGTATACACACATCTGTCCTTCACAAGTCTGACTAGACCTATCTCAGAAAAAAAAATCGTCTATCATTTTGTGCCACTGCCTTGCACTTAGCTTTAAACCATACAGAGTCTTGTTTAACTTCCATACTTCCATCTCCTTACTCTGGCTTGAAGCAATCTGGCTGTTCAACATACACTAACTCTTCTAAACAGCTATTAAGATAGGCTGTGAGAATATCTAGATGTTGAATTTGTCAGCCTTTAAGCACTGCTATGACACACAACATTCTTACAGACTTCTTTTTCACAACTGGAGAGAAAGTTTTGTCAAAAATAACTCCTCTAATCTGAGCAAATCCTCTAGCAACATTTCTGGCTTTAAAACGTTCAATATTCCCTTCTTGATCCTGTTTTACTTTAAACACCCACTTGAGACTAAGAACAGAAGCATTCTTTGGTCTATCAACTACGGTATACACTATCTTATTTTGCAAATGATTCATCTCCTCATGCATAGCCTTTAACCACTCAGCAGCATATTCTCTGTTGAGAGCTTCATTGACAGAAGTAGGTTCATTCAATTCCAAACAATTACATTCCTCAATGAACTTCGCTACCTGACAATCACTGCACACTTTACATACCTGTGGCTTACGGACTCTAGCACTCCTCCTCAGGCCTCCATCAACTGACTCAACATTTACATTGTTAACATTTTCACCAAGATTTACTAATGGCACATCTTGTTCAACAAATTCTTCACACATATCATCAGACAAGGTTCTACCATATTCTGTAGTCTCACCCCAGGTATACTTACTACATACATATTCTCCACCACCATCAGTCTGTAGAGCAATTATTTTCCTTCCATACTTGTTATTTTCAACTTGAACTTTATAATCCTTAAAGCTCTGAAAAACTTCAGACTTCTTCCAAATAAAATACACTGTCAAATGTCTGGAGTAGTCATCTACAAAAGTTACTACATATTTAGAGCTGCCAACAGACGTAACACATTTTCCAACGACATCACTATGCACCAACTCTAAAGGTTATGTAGACTGCCTAGCACTATCCTTAGGAAAACCTTTCCTAGTTTCCTTGCCTAGTATACCAACGTCACACTTCTCACAGAATTTTCCCTTCACATTTAACACTGGTATATTTTTGATGCCTTCTTCATGCCAGTGGCCTAGATGATTGTGCCAATCTACCATATTTCTCAATACCGTTGTATGTATACCAACATCAGCTTTCATTTCACACTTTTCATTTACATTACTCTCGCAAACTTCTTCTGCTTCCAATGCCATTGCCCTCACACTGTCTTTATTGTCTTCCTTTCCCTTCACTAAGTCCAGAATGTAAAGTCCTTCTCTCTCATCCGCTGAAAAGGTAACCTCTCCATTTTTCACTCCGTCACAAGCATTCTCACAACTGCTTACTGTTATGTCGTCGCGTACATTCGGGCTGGGAATGAAATATAGGCGTTCGGTTCCAAGCGTTTATTATCTTGGTCGCATGGTACAAGATTGACTACAAGGACAACCGTAACTCACTGGGTACAAAACGAGAGTGCCTGCTCACTGCTCTGGCAGCGCCCAGCTGACACCGCGCATGCAGGCCGCGCAGCTGCCAACACAACATGCACATGGTTGCCAACGCAACAGTGATGCATACATAACTTACAAAGATTTTCTTCTTGGCAAGCTTTGAAACTGATAGCAAATAGAAACTGAACTCTGAAACATACAAAGTTTCTTGTTAGCTGAAAACAATTCCACCACAGTCATCAGTCAGTTCAAATACTGCCGTTCCAACTCCTTGTACAGGCACATTCCCTCTACCCATGGACACACATGGACATAACCACAAGCTGGCTTTATTTTTAACAAACCATGACTTGTTGTTGCAAATATAGTCTGTCGATCCACAATCTACTATCAACTCATCTTTACCTGCTCTCTTTGCTGCTAAATTTACAGCTGGCACTGCCGCCACTATTCTTTTAGTTTTTCTTTCCTCACCTCCTGACTTGCTTTTATCGTCACTGTTGTTGACACTGTCTTTGTTATCACTGGAACTACAATCTTTTGCCAAATGTCCAAAACGATTACACTTGTAGCACTTATTGTCAGGGCAATTTCTGTAGTAATGTCCTATCTGATGACACTTGTTGCACTTCTTTTCTTCATTGTTCTTGGATTCTCCACTCCACTCTCCGCTTCGCTCTGACTGTGGCCTATGCTGATTCTGTCTGTCGTAGCCATCTCTTCCTCGACCACTCCCACCTCCTCCTTGGCGGTGATGAGACACCAGGGCCTCTGGGACTGGTTCTTCTTCATAAACGCAATCTTCTTGAAGGAGGGCTGCTTTCACTTTCTGGGTGGTTAAATCTTTGTCTCCTCCCAGAATAGCGATTGTCACCCAATACTTCTCTTGAGGGAGATCAGCCAGCTGCTTATCATTCAACTCCAACCCATAACCGGCACTCTTCACTACTCGGTTCAGGCTCTGAATTTCAGCCATGTACTTTAGGGTGCGGCTTATTTTTCGAAAATCGGAAAAGCTAAAAGTTCCACCCGTCAAAACATTCATTTTGATGAAAAAACACATACGTGAAATTTTTGTTTAGTTGCGATATCGTTAACATGTGCCGCATGGGGTCTGAAATACCCCACTCAAAAAATGGAAATGTCGCATCATAATAACTGATTCCAGAGTAAATATATGATTTTACGACCCTTTTGGGCTAAAATTTCATTATTTTTTAACTAGCTTTAGCCGTTTAGGATATGCAGAAGGGTGAAGTGAGCTTGAAATGCTTATTAGGGGGCGCCGCGCCTGCGCGGACGAGTTCACCTGTCTGTGGACCCCCCTGTAAGCGGCCCACGACGACACCACAACTGCTACGGTGTCTCGTGGTAATTACATAGTTCTGGAGCACTCATTCACTGATTATGGCGAAGAACATGGTGTTTTAGTAATTATTTCATTTTATTATTAACTCAGTCATTAAAATTCCAATTCAGTCATCTTCATTTAAAAGAAATCTGTATAGCTAGCTAAATCAAACAGCAATCTGAAGGACAGTGCACTAATGAAAAGGAAAAATACAATGAGTTTCAGATACCAATACTTATCTATACGTTTTTATTAAAGTTGTCTTCCTTACATCTGGCACCCTTCTTATATGTTCTTGAACAAACAAGTAACAATTCCAAGTCTTTGGTCAAAGTTCTGCAAAAATCTTTCAACAATTTAACTCCTCTCGGCATGGTCATTAACTACTTGCAATGACTTTACTGCTCTCTCACCATGGAGGTAACTTGAATTCCTCGCCCAACTGCTGACTGGTAGATCCAAAAAATCGCAGTTAATTCCAAAATTTGAAAAAAATTAGTCGTTTTTTTTTGTGGCTAAATTGGCGATACTCATTTCTGTTACATCATCTAAATGAATGTGTCTCCTCCTGGACCATTCTTCTTGTGCTCCACGAGATTTGATACCTTCCACTAGCCTCACTCTTATTATTATGATGTGACATTTCCATTTTTTGAGTGGGGTATTTCAGACCCTGTGTGGCACGTGTTAACAATATAGCAACTCAACAAAAATTTCACACATGTGTTTTTTCATCAAAATGAATGTTTTGACGGGTGGAACTTTTAGCTTTTCCGATTTTTGGAAAATAAGCTGCACCCTAATGTACTTGTGCATGGTCTGATCCGGCTTCTTCATGGTGTTGTACATCTGCCTTGTCACTGCTAAACACTTGGTCAGTGAGAAAGAAGTGTGAATGTTCTTCAATATTCCCATGCGTCTTTGTGGAATGCACAATCTCCAATATCTTCAATATACTCCTCGCACACATGCTTCCACAAGAAACTGAGTGCCTTCCTGTTGATTCTTCTATGATCCACATTTAAATCGTTTTCTTCTTCCTCCTCAAAGCCAGGGTTGATTGCATTCCAGCAATTGGTTCCTACTAATTCAGACTGTACCAGCTTAGACCATGCGTAATAATTTTTACCATTCAATTTCGGTACTCCACTCTTAAACTCGTTTGACTTTTCCGCCATCTTGTTATGCCCAGCTTTCTCGGCTTCGTCTTGTTTCTTGTCACTTCTTAACTCTTTATTCTTCTCAAATGTTTCTGGGTCCATGACCTATTATATAATGGGTGGGCAAATAACTTCTTCTGGAAAGGGAATCACGTCTGATTTTATTTTTATCAATCGTTACACTTCAATTACGTGAACTTCTTCTTGTCACTTCAAGCACATTACAGCAAGACTGGCGAACCATTACAAAACAAAACGCTTTGTGATTCAAAATGAAAAAAAATGAATACAGATATAAAGAACTAGTTAAGTAAACATGAAAAACAAATTAACCAAATCAGAATTGACTACCAATAGGATGTGACGTTAAACTGTGCACTAGGGATGCACAATTATTAGAAAATAATCATGTGATCTGAATTGATTTACTGATTAGAAAACAATAATTGCTTTACTCATGGAATTTGCTTCTGTAGAAGTAGCCTTTTATGTCGCTTGCTTATAGTACTTTGATGTCTAAGCATGGACTCCCATAGCTTTGGGGTCAATAGTGGTATAGTGCTAACAAAACATGTTGGTAGTCGCACTGAAGGCTCTTTAATTAGTGAGGGTCCATTTCCCTCAAACTAATTCCGCATGGGGAGTAACAAGGTAGCCTCCATATTTGAATACCAGGGTTCACAAGTGTGCAAACCTTAGTTGCCAGCTCAATATGCTATTCACATCTACCAAAATGCTCAGTGTGACTCTTGATCATGTTGTTTTAGTAGACATCTTCAAAGGGTTTGGTACATAATTAGCTAATTGTCTTTCAACTTTGTTTGAAGCGTTGAGAAAGTCGTGTATCGTGCAGTCTACATATTCCTACCCAATCAGTGTAAGTGGTAGTTTTAGGCGTAACTTGGTGTAACGTATTCATTTTAAAAATGAAAAACTCTGAAATATGTATGCATATTTTATTCTTCACCTCCTGTTGTATATTTTCTAACTTTCCTGCCCTTGTCACTCTCTATAACTTCGCTGTTACTATTTTTACCGCTGCTCTCTTCTCAATCTTCTGTTGTTATTGCCTTTGTTCATCTATTCATTGTTGCATTAGAATTTATATTTTGACAACCACAGAGACTGCCTCTACTGCTAATGTGCGCAATATGGGCTATGTGACTCCATCCACCCCAGTGGATGGAGTCCAATAGTTGTCAGGATTCAGGTCACCTTTATTGCTATCCATCATATCTTTTGAATGTTTGTTGGCTTCCCATTGCATTTCCCAACAGTAATTTGTATGAGTAACCATTATGTGGACTACCTATTGTCTGGCTTCTACCCTTCAACCTATCTGGTATGGGTGGCCCTACCAGGAACCATTGTCGTTGCCCACACCAGTCCAGCTCTAAAGGCTGTATCACACTAAGGGTTGCGGCAGCTGTTCTGGTTACGGTGGCGGTTGCAGGTTGCGGGTTGGCCGATCACACTGCCTGTTCATGCAGGAGGAGAGCGGGTGGATGTCTGCTGCTATCGTCTGCTTATTTACTGTGTTCGTCCAGTTGTACACGATGAATTCGGGGCTTTTACAACAAGCATTGCATAAGTGCAGGCAACAAATTGCATATACTCTTGCATTAACATGCAACAATGATTTGCCACTTTGCAGCAGTAGCTAGACATAAACAAATGGCATGCCTTTCTTCTTATAACAAAAAAAATGTAGTCACATGATGAATTTGATGCATGCCATTGGCTACGGTTGCAGCCGCAGGGTTGAAAAATAGAACCGGGTCTATTCTCTTGGTTGCGACCCAAGGGCTTGGTGGCTGAGCGATGATTGGTCGGGAGCCAACCACAACCCTCAACCTGAACATCCGCCACAACCTGTAGTGTGATACAGCCTTAAGGGCCATTCAAATGTGCAAGCCCCTCCACCATATCAAGGTTGTAGCTCATGGCTACAGGAGAGGGCTATGTCAACAACTACTCCCAGAATTCAAAGCAATTTAACTTACACAGCTGTCAATCTTCTTATTATATTATATTGGATAGTCATAAATGTGAAAAATTTACTGTGGAAAATCATTCATACGGGTTTGGGATTCAAACCCAGAACCTCCTATTTTACAAAATGTGCAATAACCCATTAGCACTTTCACTGCTGGTCATTTTGATGAAAAATTTCCCCAGTGGCAGGTTTTTATTTTAATTGCCAAACATGTAGCTCCATGGATGCCTGAAAAGATAATAAAAAAAATTAGCATTGTTTTAAGTGAATGAAAGGAAGGGTCCTTTTTCTTAAACTTTGATATTTTTGGACATATTTTAAGTGCTTTAGAATAATTAGATATCTTAACATTTGCTAGTAGTAAAATGAATTATTTTGTTCACAGAAATTAAATTTGTTCATTATAAATGTTAGTGCATATGTATTTATGTTAGTTTTTATTATTTTGGGAATTTTTCTCAATATCTTGCTTAGAAGTAAAATAGAATTCATAGTATAATTAGCTGCAACGGCAAATGAAGCAATTCCACTTTGGAATCAATTTAAATGCTTATGTCCATACACCTCTAGTAATGGAAAATCCTGAATATTTTTCTGAAAAATCTGGACAGTCAGTACTACCATATTTCCTCACTCCTCTCATTGCACCAACTGCACTTTTTCTTTCTTTTCATTTGTTTTCTATTTCATCTGGCAAGTGAATGTTCGGAGATGGGTTTATGAAAGGAATGGAAATAGGTTGCTCTTTCAGTACCTAATGAATTTATTATTTCATTTCCGTAATATCATAAATTTTTCTCTCCTACATCTTTCAAACATGGAGGAATTTTGCCATTATCATCTGAAAAAAGTGAATTTATAACTTTTAAGCACCAATGAAGGGGCTTTCTTTTGCTAGAATAATAAGACAGAAGTTGATCTGCCCTATCTGTGCCTCTAATATTTTTACTGTACATGCCCACCATACTCAGTTTAGTTGACAGCCCTCCCTGCCTGCATAAATTCTGTTCTAAGTTGGGCCCATGTTCAGGATAGGTTATCCTCATATTTCTTTTGCACCTCCATTTTAGCATGCACACACTCTTGTTATTATAGTGAGCAACACATTCCCCATTCTCTAATTTTGTTTAGCGTCTCTGGGTTATTTTCCCTGTTCAGTTGTGGTGCACAGGTACTGAACATTTTCTTTGAAAGAAAACTGTTTCTAAGGCTAACACTGCTGTAAAAGCTATCCATGAATGCCCTCAACCCCCACAAATTCTTTGTCCTTAGCCAGGGCCGTAGCTAGGGGCTGGCCAGGGGGGTGGCTGCCAGGGGCGCAAGCCTCAGGGGGGGGGTGCACTTTGCAGACCCACAGCATGCGGGCCACTGGGACACAGGCACACAAAATTCAAACATGATGCTAACTCGCATTTAAAAAATGCACCTGATTACGATAGGCACCCCCACAATTTAGGAACGGCACTTACTTAACACACAAAATTTGTACCGAACCCTAAATAAAAGAAAAAAAAACTACACACAAACTAATATTTTGCCACACTCATATGTACATTAACATTGGCCGTTTTTCCTCTCTGCCAACCAAAGCGGCTGGGCGGTGCGGCGTTCCGGCACCAAACCTGCCGTGTCGGCTGGCCATACTTTGTGAGAACGACCAACGAGCGTAGCAAAACACTGTGTGGGGAATCCCCAGAATTTGTTCTTTCTGATTATTAGATACATAGTGTTTTTCCACTCTCCGGCACGCACACACAGACCAAAGTGGCCGGGCGGCGCGGCGTGCTGGCACCAAACCGGCAGTGTCGGCAGGCCATACTTTGTGAGAATGACCAGCGAGTGTAGCAAAACACTGTGTGGGGAGTCCCCACAGTTTATTCGTTCTGATTTTTAGATACCTAGAGTTATAGTCAGTATAGCGGGGGGCGCAAAATTATATATTGGGGGGTGCAAAATTCAAATCTTGCCAGGGGCGATGGTGACCCTAGATATGTCTCTGTCCTTAGCACCACCGCATGTATGTATGTATATCAAACTATTCAAAACTGAAAGACTTGGTTCAGTGATCAAGTACAACTTGATTCCATACTTATGACCTTTGTTTGGAATGTTTTGTTTAAATAGGTACTTACAAATCCTCTATAGAACCATGGATTTATCAAGGCCCCTTTCTGGGCAGTACCTATTACTCATAGTATCACGAAAAATACTTGTATAGGCCGGAGTGGATTATGGCCATTGTTTTGTGGGGTTGCTTGTCACTTTTTAATGTAAATTGCTACTTTCCAGGTGTCAGGGGGTTATGGAATACCTTATTACCACTTTTCCCCCTTGCACTCCCTAAATCTGCCCCTGTATCAAGGGTCATATTTTATGTATGGCGTCACAAGGAAAAGGTTCACCTATCACTGAATTGCAGCAAAAATGCATAGCATGCAAAATTTGAAATAACCAATCATGGGACACACATTTGGAAGAAACAAGGAAACTACATATTTATATTTTATTTCAGATTTGTTCCAATTCTGTAATTTACTCAAAGGAATATTTTCAGCCACAAATATGAGACCAGTAAAAGTTTCCAAAGGCCCCATGTGGTCTAATGGCTAGGATATCTAGCTTTCACCGGGAAGGCCCGGGTTCGATTCCCGGCATAGGAAAATTTTTATGCGAGGTGTCCCAGGGAAAGGAACTGGTCCCCTACCCTGAATGTGTGGAATTCACACACCTGTAGCTTAGTCTGGGGTGAGCTCTACCCTCAACTATCCAAACCAACCTTAGGGTTGAATCACTTGAGCTAACATTTTCCAATCCACCACAAGTTAGAATTTCCAAAAGGATATTCTGGCATTTGGAGAAGTATTTTTTGAACCATTTTTTTCGGCCTTGATATTCATTTCTGTTAATAATTCATTGCAGTAGTCTACCGGTTAGAGGTAGGTTGTGATGAAAGTCAGAGAATATCCAACGAACTCGTACACGTGCCGTGCCCTTTCTACCTCTAGTATTTCTTTCTTCATCTCAGCATAAGTCATACCTTTCTTCATCCCGTCCATAAAACCGATTCTCTTCCTTCCCCTTCACTGCTTACCCAACATCCTTCCCTCTATCACGGCCTTCAGCAAACCATCGTCCCTCATTACCCCTTCCAGCCACCTACCATGTCTTCCCCTAATCTCATCTATAAGTTTCCTCTCCTCGCCCACCATGTCAAGCACTTCCTCATTTGTCTTCCTTTCCGTCCAATGCACCTTCTCCATCCTCCTCCACACCCACATCTCGAAAGCCTTCAGCCTATTTTCGTCTTCCTTTTTTAAGGTCCACGTTTCTGCCCCATACAATGCCACCCTCCATATCAAGCTCTTCACCAGCCTCTTTTTTACATCCTTACTTAAGGTCCCCGTCATCAGCTCCCTTCTATTATTGAATGCTTCCTTCGCTAGTGCTATTCTCCTCCTAATGTCTTTGCTACTATGTCCTCTTTCTTCTAGCGTACTACCCAAGTATTTAAATTGTTCTACTTGCTCCAGTATGTGACTTCCTACTCTTATCACCAGCTTCGCTTTCTTTGTCCTACAGAGTCTCATTACTTTTGTTTTCCTATTATTTATCTTAATTCCGTATTTCTCACACTGCTTTTCCAATGCATCTACTGAAGTTTGCAACACTTTCGATGACCGACTGACCAACGCCTGGTCGTCTGCGAATCTAACAGACTTTATCCACTGGCCTCCTACTTTCATTCCCACATCTAGCTCATCCCATGCCTCTCTTACTATTTTCTCACTTACTATTTTCTCAGCATAGATGTTAAAAAGTAAAGGCGACATCGGGCACCCTTGCCGTACCCCGCTATCTATAACTGCCCACCCTGATTCACTGTCAGCTACCCTTACCTGAGCCCTCTGCCCCTATGAGTTTCGGATGAGTCTCCTGTCACGCCAATCTATTCCTATCTATTCCTATTTTCCCCAGTATCTGCACAAAAAGGGAGGAATCAGGCGTGATGTTGTGGAAGATGAACGTAATAAGAACTCAAATATTGCAATTTTCCACAGATAAAGTTTTAATCGACCCGGGTTTCGATGCACTGCATCATCATCAGGTACATATATTAGGAAATCAAGGTATATATACAAGAGAAGGTGGGTGAGGGAGGTTAGGAAAGTGGAGGGAGGGAGTGGGGAAGGGGAAAATTTTTCAAAGGGGAGGGAGTTTTATTTACACAAGAAAAACATTAACATTTCAATTTTGAAAAAACACAAGTTCGTTGAGGTCATGTCCCGCGGCGCGTCGAGGGGGGGGGAGTGGGAAAGGGACATGCATTGGAAAATTACACTTTGTCACTGGTTACTGAGGAATTTTGTGGGGTACACAACAGTAGATGACACTTTGTATAAAACAAAAAGGGGGGGGGTTGGTTCTCTGTGGAGTGTCCCACGGCGTGTGGTCAGTCTTCCTGATGCCTGGAGCCCGACCAATATGCTCCAATACAACAGCGGGAAAGGGGGGGAGTCAGAGCACAGGGAAATTTTATACACTTAGTTGCAGGGTGCACACTCACGCACTAAGGGAAGGTTATTGACAGGAGGGGGGAGGGGGAATAGTAAAACTGTACATCGTTCAGGAGGGGGAACTTCTTTTTTCTCCGTTGTATGATTTCTAACTGCTCCATTGCATCTAATTTACGGCTTTTGTTGAGTGAGTGCAAAACTTGAAACTCAAAGTCACAGGTGTGATTAAAATCTAACAGGTGTTGGGCAAAAATAGAAGTGGGATTTCCAGCTAAGTAGCACTTTTTATGTTCTTGAATGCGAGTAGAAAAATTCAGACCAGTCTGCCCCACATAACTAGCTAGGCATTGACAGGTTATTTCGTACACACCGCACCGCTTCACTTTTTCTATGGGGTCTTTATTCAAGCATAGAGCTTTGACAAAGTCAAGGGGGTATAAAAAAAAACTCTGAGCTTGTCCCTTGGGAAGGAATTGGCTATTCTATAGGATAGGGAATTTACGAAGGGGATTTTGCACCATTTACGATCAGGATTAACGGGATTTTGCAGGAGAGGTGTTGATTTCCCCCCCTTTCCCGCTGTTGTATTGGAGCATATTGGTCGGGCTCCAGGCATCAAGAAGACTGACCACACGCCGTGTGACACTCCACAGAGAACCAACCCCCCCCCCTTTTTGTTTTATACAAAGTGTCATCTACTGTTGTGTACCCCACAAAATTCCCCAGTAACCAGTGACAAAGTGTAATTTTCCAATTTGTGTCCCTTTCCCCCCCTTGATGCGTCGTGGGACATCACCTCAACGAACTTGTGTTTCTTCAAAATTCAAATGTTAACGTTTTTCTTGTGTAAATAAAACTCCCTCCCCTTTGAAATTTTTTCCCCTTCCCCACTCCCTCCCTCCACTTTCCTAACCTCCCTCACCCACCTTCTCTTGTATGTATACCTTGATTTGCTAATATACCTGATGTACCAGTACCTGATGACGATGCAGTGCGTCGAAACCCGGGTCGATTAAAACTTTATCTGTGGAAAATTGCAATATCTGAGTTCTTATTATACCCAGAATCTGCATTATTTTCTTCCAGTTTACTCTGTCAAACGCCTTTTTGAAGTCTACAAAGCAAGCGAAAACATCCTGATTATGCTCTTATGTTTCTATCTATAAGTGTCCTCATTACCGCAATCGCGTCTCTGGTTGCCCTCCCCTTCCTGAACCCAAATTGGTCATCGCATAAATAGCAGTTTGCTCTGCTCTCCAACCTTCTATTTAGATTAGATTAGATTGTTGTTGGGGGGGCCTTTGTCAGGAGCCCGGGCACTTAGACCTTTCTAGGTCCATTGTGCCAACCCCATGCCTGTCTGCCACTTGCAGACAGGGGACAAGTGCACCTCGGTAGAGGTATGGAGGATTGGCCTCCCCCTGCCTCACCCCAGTACCAGGTATAGAGGATGTCCTCCCTCCAACCGGCCCGGTCTGGCCTGGCCCCTCTGGCCTGCCGGTATAGGTATGGAGGGAGTATCATCTCTCCATCCATGCCTGGTTGAGGTATGGAGGAGGGTCACCCATCCAACCACCGTCCGGGCCCAACGTTGCTTAACTTCGGTGTTCTGATGGGAACTGGTGTTTCAACGTGGCTAGGCCCTTGCCCAACCTTCTATTTAGTATTCTTAGCAACACTTTTGCCGCATGCGGAATTAAACTGATTGTTCTATACTCCTAGCATTCTGACGCTTTCTTCTTCTTCGGGATGGGTATTAATACTGTTTTCATGAAATCCTCGGGCCATACTCCTTCCTCGTAGATCCTGCGAATAAGTTCGAAAAACGATTTTCTCCCCTTACTACCTAGATTCTTCAGTAGCTCTGAAGTTAGGTTATCAGTTCCCACGGCTTTTCTACCCTTCATCTCTCTTAATGCCCTCTCTATTTAGATGTCGAGTAACTCTGGTCCGAGGTCATCCTTATCTATTGTTCCTTCATCCTCTAGATCTAGGCTAAGGGGTCTATTCTCGCTGTCATATAGCTCCTCTACGTATTCTCTCCATCTTTCTTGGATATCTTCCTGTTCGATTAATATCTTCCCTGTTTTGTCCTTAACCTATGGTATCGTTTGACCTCACTTACCACCCGATAACATTTTCACCTTGGTGTACAAAGCGCCCACTTCCCCCTCCTCCTGCATCTTTTCCATTTCCTCACATTGTCCCTTCCACCAGTTTTCTTTTGCCCGATTGGTCACTTGCCCGAGTTTATTATTCAATACCTTGTACTTCCTCTTGCCTACGTCGGTGTTCACGTTTTTCCATATCCTTCTCTCCTCCCTTTTCTTTATCATTTCTTCTGTAACCCATTGCTTCTTAACCCTCTTCTTTTCCACTGTTCCTATTGTTTTCTCTGCTGCTCCTGCGATGCCTGTTTTTAAAACCTCACATCTTCTCTCTATTGTTCCCATCCGCTTCTCTTCACCTATGTTCTTTTCTACCAGCTCTTGGTATTCCCTCCTTTTCAACACTTTCAATGCTTCAAGGTTCCACCTCTTTATCTTCCTACCTTTACAAAGCCTTTTAAATCTAACTTCACACTTCATCATTACCAAGTTGTGATCTGAGTCCGCATCCGCCCCTGGATAGCTACGAGAGTTTTTTACACTGTTCCTAAATCTCTCCCTTACCATTATATAATCAATTTGGTATCTCCCAGTATCACCTGGCATTTTCCATGTGTACCTACGCCTGGGGTGATGTTTAAACCAAGTGTTTGTCACTACTAATTTATTTCTTTCACAAAATTCAACTGCCTTTTCACCGCGATCATTTCTTCTTCCTAGCCCAAACCCTCCTACTTCTAATCCGTCCCTCCCTTGCCCCAACACTGCATTCCAGTCACCCATCACTATCAGGTTTTTCTTTCCCGGAACTTCTCTAATTATTTCTTCTACTTGCTTGTTCACCTCTTCCACCTCTTCTTCCCTATGGTTGCTCGTAGGCATGTATACCTGGACCAGCACGAAATTCATCGGGTGTGCTTTTATTTCTACCACTAGTATCCTGTCGCTCACCTGTTCAATGTTTACCACCCTCAGTCCCAACTTTGTGTTCAGTGCCATGCTTAACCCACGTTGACTCTCATCATCGCAATTCCAGTTCCCAGAAAACTCCACTGGCCTCCAATTTATGGTAAAAGGATAGATAACTCCAAAAAAACATTCCATTTTCTACCATTCCTGGACTCCAAGGAAAAATTTCTAATGATAATTATAACAGAGTTTAAAATACTCGTAAGGACTATAATCCTTACAAGTATTTTAAACCTAAATTGCTTAGGCTTGAAATTTGTATTGCATTGTAAATGTACTTGCTCCTGCCAGTCCAGCTCTAGGGGTCATTGGAGCGCACAAGCCCTTCCACCACGTCAAGGTCTAACATCTAAGGTCTAATCAAGGAAGAGCTGTTAATAATACCCCATGAAAATGTTCATTAGCATAAGGTTTAAAATACTTGTAAGGATTATAGTCCTAATGAGTATTTTAAACTCTGTTATAATTATCATTAGAAATTTTTCCTTGGAGTCCAGGAATGGTAGAAAATAGAATGTTTTTTTGGGGTTATCTATCCTTTTACCATAAATTGGAGGCCAGTGGAGTTTCCTGGGAACTGGAATTGCGATGATTAAGAAGAGGTGCTTATGGGCATCTTCTTCGTTCTCTGCCAGACTTGTCATCTGCTGATTCCTCATCTTGAATTTCCTTCTGGGTTGAAATGTCTTCCTCACTGGAATCAATATCCATCTTGCCATTGTACTGCATGAGGATATCCATTAACTCTTCATCTGTCATTGTAATGTCTTTATCCACTTTCTTGGAGGTATTGAGATTTCTTCTTGTTCATTAAAGACTCCACGTTATTTGTACATGACTCCATCTTTATTCTCATTTATAACCAACTATTCCTTCCTCATACATGCAATGCATTCTGGGAGTCGCCACACTGAGGCCAACTGTATAAATATGCTACAGTCATTCTCTTCTTAATATTTTGCGTGGATTCTTCAGCCCCTCTCTTCCCTCTTTTCCTCATTTAAGTAGATATTGATGCAATTGGTTCATGAGACATCTAAAGCAATAGAAATTATATGAGTGATTAATATACACTCAAGCAATTTTGGTACATTTAAGACACACATGCGTTATGCTATGTGCAATTTATAAATGATAAATATTGGCTGATTGATAAAGGACTGTTTTTAGAGCTCTTTAAAATTGGGGAGTGTGGCTCTGGGCAGTTACACTATTTGGTTATTGTCAATAAATTCAAAATTTTGGGGGGTTCTGGACCCCATGAACCAACCTTCTCTCTACCCTGGGTATGTGGCTGCACTAGTCCATCAAGGCACATGTCACTCTTTGACATCTCCTACTCCAAATTCCTTTTCACTATTCCCTCCTTTCTATGTGGCTGGTCCTAACACCTCCTGCCACACCTCCTGCCACACCTCCTGCCACACCTCCTGCCACACCTCTTGCCACACATCTTTGCAGTGACTCATAGGTAGGCCTGTGCGATTATTCGTTTAATTGAATTATCAGTTCAATTATTTTTACAATTGATCGATTATTTCAGCACATCAATGTCGACTGCGGTAATCGACTCTATTGTTAATTTTTTTCAAGTGTCAATTATTGTTTAATTTTCAATTGTTATTCAATTCATAATTATTGTCCGGTAATCGATTAATTGATGATTATTGACGGTGGTGACAGCCACCATCTACCCCTCCCTCCCTCCAGAAGTTAGCTAGCTATCCCGGCTACTAGCACTGCATCCGAGAGGGTCAGTCTTGGCGGGAACATTGTCATCGACACACGCCAGTGTCTGCTGGATGAACAAGCTGAGAATCTCATCTGCCCCTCTTCAAATAGTGATCTATTCCTTTAATTAATGTATAAAAGCTGATGATTGAATTATTTTGCTGTTTTTCAAATTAAATCTTTCATTCTTCTCATTGGCAAAGGAAAGCCTTTAGCGGCGATTACACACAGGGTTTGACTTCTATACGAGTCCACTTGGAAGGTGAACTTGGACGTGTATCATACCTGCTCCTATAGGAGTTCACCAACGATAGTGGCGGAATTCGATACTTGGACGAAGTAGCCACCATCCTAGTTGTGGTTCCAAGTGGAGTCTACTCGTTATAAATAGATCAGATAGGAGTCAACTCCTGTGTGTAATCCCTGCTTTTGAAAAGCACGATCCAATTGAGACCTGTATATTAATAGATGTCAATTAATTGAGTAATGGCAATTAAATGACACCCATTTCGATGTCAATTAATTGGTTATTGTCAATTAATTGAATGACTTCAATTAATTGTCATGTCTTCAATTCCCGACAATTGAATCAACCACATTTTCAATTATTCTTAAAATTGATAGATATCGATTATTTTCGATAATTGCACAGGCCTACTCATAGGGTAGTACACATGTAAATGCAGGAACCAGCTAAGACCTAAGAGAGAAGCAGAATTAATGCAGTTAGTGGGAAATCTACATGATAACTAAATCAACCCCCATGTTTTTTCCTGAAAGGGTGGTGATATGTAAGTGTACATTTAGTTCATTTAGATAAACAAGGTGATTTAGTTCTTACAAGTGGATTTAATTGAAGTTAGAACAAACATTTACATTCTGAGGACATTTCATTTGCTCATAAACTGGGCCATTTATCCTTATTTCTTTCCCTCTTTCATGGCCGATAATGACTTCTCCTGTCATCCTTTATGTATGTACCAAGATTTGACTTAAATTTAAAGTAACGTCACCCAATGTTGCTTATTGCTCCAGTAATTATAGTTTCATAGTAATTGCATATTTTGTATCCTTCCAGAATTATGTTGCGGAAGTGACCACTGGAAGTTCATGCACCGAACTCAGCAGACCTATTAAGCGAGGGAAAGGGCATGTTAAAAGTATCATCTTCAAGGTGGAGAATTGACAGAGTGACTTGATTTCCGGGCATCTTATATGAAATAGTAGCAAGAAGACATACATATATTCTGGCATTGTTCTGCGCCCAATAATGCCAACTGTTTTTCTTTAAGAATATATACACTTAGCTAAGGGTTCCCACTAGGTAAAACACACTGGTTAAGTTGTAAAATTTCATGCAGTTGGATTTAAATAAGACAATAATTATCTTGTCAATTTATTGTGCCTGATGATGGCCATATTTGGAAAAATCAGCGGTATGAATGAAAATGAATTTCATGAAATTTTATAAAGCAAGCATGTTGTACAGAGCTGTACAAAGTACAAAAAGTTGTTGTTTTATAAAGTAAGCATGTTGTACATGAAATGTATAATTTAAAATAAAATTTATGTTTTGAATAAACATTTTTTACCTTTCATATTTTATTCCTTCAAAATACTGGCCCATCCATCTCTACATCAAAACTTATGTACATACAGGTGGGCAACAATAGATACCATTTTCACTCATTTGAAGTTCACCCTTCTGTGACCTGAATGTTTTTACCTTCTTTGGGGTGCAGCTTGTACTGAAGATAGTAATTTAAAAACAATTTATATTAACAAATTGTATTTACGTAAGTAAGGACTATGAAAACTGTAATCAATGTCTTCATTTGAAATTGACTGCTATTGTTTTTATTCCTCACTTGAAACTTAGTCACTATCAGCATCACTCAATTTTGTCTTCTCTCTCAGGTGATTCAAGTAGTACCCATTTCTTGTGTGTTAAGTGGATGACCTGGGAACCAATTATAGTTCAAAAATGGGGGGGTGATTTATGTGGCTTATATACTCGTGCTGTTTTATACAGTCAGTGCCTAATTGTTATGTACCATTTAGCAAAGTTGAAATATTCTTCTCAAGCTAAACTAAATTCTTTTCAACTGTATAATGATCTTCTTCAGCCTCTAGCATTGAAAAACCTATGAATAAAATTCTGGAACCCCATAGTTTGTTTCTTCTCTTACCAAGCACATAGCTTGTTTACCAAATTACATTTGATCTGTGTTATCCACCTTCCTTCCTTCCTTAATATTTCCTTGGCAGTATCCTTTCTTCCATACCAAGAGCAGCATTCTTGTTTTCCTCTTTTCGGACAATTCTATTGTTCATTTTTTATGGATTTGGTGGCTTTGGCCAGTGACGACAGGTCATTTGTGCATTTATGGCATCAAGGAGAGTTAAGTAGGTTGGAAAGGGAGGGGAAGAGGCAGGCTTAGAGAGAATATAATCATTGGCTCTTTTAGCCTATTCTTAATTAAATACATCATGGAGTCCTAAGTTTAGCATACCTCTAACAGAGGAGTTAGTACAGTTGGCTCCACATGGCACCCAAGTAGGGATTAAGATTCTACCAAAAAATCTCAGCCACTGCAAGAATATGAACCTTGGAGTGTGATACCAGTACTTAAGCCATTACACCAACCTGATCCCTGGATCAATTAATATATTTCAAATTGATTAATAGATAGGTTTTTGTACTGTCCATAGGTTATTGGAGAGAGTAGGTGACGTATAGACTGACGAAAGTGAAGCATGTTTCTTTGTGAAACATTATCCACCCAACATAGCTATGCTAATGGCATGCAATTCATCCATAAATTTTTTGAACAATGCAGTCCTTTTTTGGAAATCATTTCTATATTCCTAAGTTGTGCAATTTTGCATTATGCGTGCTCACTGTCAATCCCATTTTCACCTTGAGTACCACCCAGGGGGTTCCAGTTTCATCTGTTATCTTTGATGCCCATTCCCTTCCAGGGTTGTCATTTTTATGTAGGTACATTTTTATGGCCTGGGAGGTATTGTTAAATTGTCCATTTATTATGTCAACATTTTTTTGGCAATTTTTACCTCCCCCCTTGTCAACAATTGTCAAACTTTTAGTGACCCCCTAATAAAATTGTCAAACAATTTTTAATCCCCCCCCATAGACTAATAATATTTGATACGGCTGACTTAAGACGCTATTTAATAGAAGTCCATCAATTGCTATACCTACTATTACATGACAATGGATTAGTGCAGTCTTTGAATTTACTACGTAACAGCTTCCCTTAAAAATCTGTCAAATGAATGATATTAATCTTGAGATCAATACCATGAGTGTCTACAGTCTATCTAGTGCATTGAATAAATAAATATGATGATGCAAGACTATGACTTACTTGGCAAGAACTCAACTGGTTTGAGATGAAAAATTTACTGTAAAAAGTAACATTGTTGATGTCAGTTTATCTTGAACTCCCCCCCTCCCCCATGTCATCAATTGTCAAACTTTTTCAAGCCCCCTCCCCCCCCTAATTTGTTGGCATAATTCATGGACCTCCCCATATCTGGAATTTTGGTTTCGAAATTTGATGCTTCCACACTTTGATGAAATCTTCCACAGAGTGGTTTCATCACACGGTGGCATTCGGGATAACTTATGTGTTGTGTAATTTTTCTGGCGACAGTTTTGCGAGCGTTCCAGCTCGCTTCTTCAGGTCAGAAGTGAAGACCTGAAGAAGCGAGCTGGAATGCTCACAAAACTGTCGTCAGAAAAATTACACAACACATAAGTTATCCTGAAAGCCACCATGTGACTATCTGATGATGTTCACTTTTATGACTATTTAAATATACTTTGGGAAAAATGATCGCAAATCCAAGATAAAGTGCCGGTCACAAAGGACAGATGTCATTAAATTTTCACACCTAAATAGAACCACACTTGATTGGAACAATCTGCCGGAATAATTGTTTAAGGCTATTCCCTAAAATGAAAATATTTGTAAGAAATTGTGTCAAACATCGCTAAAATAACATTTTCATATCAATAATACAATACATATTTAGACAAATAGTTCTATTGGCGCATTTGAATCTCTGATTATTTTTTGATGTTACCGCTGGAAAACTTGGCTCCTTGCAGCATATTTCTCATGCATATTTGGTCTAAGTGGATAGGTATACATATTTTCAACCTTATATGGGAAGGGCTCTAATGGTATAGGTAGGGTAAAAAGGAGGCTAGCATGGGATGTATTCAAAACTTAATTAGGATTGAGATTATTTGCGATATACACATCACCCAGATATATAATTTCATCTTTCGGAATCTTAATACCAATGTTTTGCAATATGCATACAACCCAGATAAATAATTTTTATCCATTTGGTAAAGGAGGACACTTGAGTAGAGCACTGAGAATGTTATTAATGGCTATCATGGTTAATTTTTTAGAAAAAAAGTAGGGATGTCAGTAAGCATAAAAGAGGGAAGAGAAAGTTGGACTTGTATTGAGGGAGGCTGAAGATTCCGGGAGCTCCAAATTGATTTGATGGAGAAAAAGATAGTTAATGAAACATTTGAGAAAACTCCCTTGGTTTGGAGAAAATATAGGCAGGACTGTCCATGACCCTACTATTTATTTGGTGGAATACTAAACATAATCTTCAGCATCTCCAAAACCCTGATCACAGCTCTTATTTTCTTTAAATCCCAAGTGTCCAATCCATTCAACTCTCTCACTCCGTATGTATGGACTAATTTTGTTGATGCTTTCATCCACAATCCCTGTTGTTATTCCCATTTCTGACTGCTTTCTCCTGGCATTCTTCTCTTGATGTGTTCACTCCTTGATTTTCATTCTCAGTTCTCCAGATATGTGAACAGTCACTTTTGCTATCCCACCTAAAAGTTTGGGTTCATTTCCGTGGATTATCATTGATTTTACTTTCTTGCAGCTAATTCCAAAACTGCGCTTCACTTAGCAGCAGTATTAAATTAACTTTATTGGCTGAGTGAGTCTCCATATGTACAAACACGCAAGGCTGGTCAAAAATGAAATACTATGTACACAATTACACACTTCCACAAAGGTTATCAAAAGTTGATAAATTTGGTATTAAATAAAAACAGGATCCCCTGAGTGATAAAAGTATGTAAAACCTTTTCACTGTGGTCATGATTACACCAAAACAACAAAGTAATCACTAGACATGCACAAAACTTACATCTATTAGTAAATACATAATTAAAATGGTGGCATATGAGTTTATCTTCGAGTACAGCTGATTCACATTAGAATATGAGATGAGTAAAAACAGGAACAGTAGGGAAAGTTTTCTAGCTACTGTTCTGCATTGTATTAAATGAGGGAATAATGTGGTTGTTGTTTGAGATAATGTTTTACTCTTGCTATTAATATGCGTACATTGCCAGTTACCTAATATTCTTTAGATTGGGTGGTGATTTATTAGAGATAGCCAATATTGTGCGAAAGTAAGATGTTCAAGTAGGACTCCCTGGGTCAACTAGTAAATCAAATCTTGTATGCATTAGAAACTATACGATTTCCATCTCACTAGCTTTCTTTCCTACTATTGCTCATTTCCTTGAAGTACGTAAGATAGTCTATTTATAGAGAAACAGTATGAAGTGAAGTTCTAATACAGTGTAATAAGAATTGCAATCCCTCCCATCACAATGGGACTTAACATGTAAAAAGTATGCTTGTGGGTAAAGTAAATATTGTGGTGAAATCATATTTGGTCTCAAGTATTCGATTTGGTAAAATGTGGAATAAAAAATTTTACAGTTAATTTCAAATGGTGATAATTACCTTTCGTTTGTCAGTAATTTTGGATTTTTTTAAAGTTTTTATTCATGGTACATACAAGCCCTCACTTGTATGTAAACTTTATATTAACGTGGTAGTAATATTCTTTATTTAAATTTTACTAAAATAAAATGGAACTAAAATCCAAAATTTGATATAGTGCTAGGTCTCTTCAATTTCACGACAAGGAGTCTTTTGTAATTCTTATCAATGATATTTTGCATCAGATAAAGACGAACATTTTGGAATCACCATATAACTCTAGACATTATATGCAAAAATAACGCCTAAGAAGAGATTAGGATTAATCAAGTAGGTACATACGTAAGTCTTAAGATGACCAGTGTAACGGTCATTCTATATTAAATCAACAAATAGTTATCTCCCTACCTTTACTTGAAAAATTAAATTCATATGAGTTTTTAGGTTGACACGAAGAATAGTAATTTAACTTCACACTACATATTCTAGACCTGACGCGACGGAATAAGCAATATACTACACTGCCGATCTCCTAGGTACAAAAAGACCAAAGCACTCACGATCAGAGTGAAAAGCAAAATAGGGTAGGTCCAGAATAGTAATGTAATATTGTGTGATAGGTGATATCCCACATAGCATGCAAGCTGGATTCCAGCCTGGATTTTGTCTGGGTGCATCCAGCTAGAATTGGCAAGCTAGATTCCTGCTGGATTTCGGCTTGATTCAGGGTCTTGATTCCAGCTGGAATTGGCAAGCTTGATTCCAGCTGGGTTTCGGCTTGATTCAGGGTCTTGATTCCAGCTGCAATTAGCCAGCTTGATTCAGCTAAATTTCGGCTTGCATACTATAGGTTTGATTCCAGCTGGGTAAACCTATCGAAGGGTCATGGCGTCCAGAAAGAAATGCACTCCACAGGTTTTAGCGAATGGTATTGAAAATGAAAAGGCTTAATGAATAAAATGAAAGGTTAGTATAAGAGCGCATATGTAGCATAGCAAAATATGTGAATTGTTATTATAGTGCAGGGGTGTTAGTATTATGTTAGTGTTATCAGTGCAAATTACTGTCAGTCATTGCGTGCATTAACTCTGATTTTTGGGAGAAATAGCCTCATACGCGTATATATCTTTAAGCGCCTATCTCTATAAGCACCAAGTTTGATTTCTGCTGGCTAATGGATTTTGTTTGTATGTATTTTCAAAAAATAGTAAGCACTCTTTGTCCACCTGTACGAAATTACTGTCAGTCATTGCGTGTATTAACTCTGATTTTTGGAACAAATAGCTTCATTTCACTTCAGCAATATTGCTCGTGGAAATGACCGCAATATCCCGCTGTCTGTGAAAAAAGGTCAAGCCCTTGAGCTTAATTAATCTCCAATAGAACCTCATTAGACTTCTGTAGAAAGTCTTTTCCATCGAGTTCGAGATTTAAGTTGAGTCAACCGATTTTAATAAAATAAAATGCATTTGATAGAATTTTTTTCAGTCCTTTCACTCTTCCAGTTCCTTTTCCCTCCCTTTTTCATGCATAGTGTCCGAGAAGCGGGGCGCCTCGCTGTACAATACGAAGGTTTAAAATAGTAGCCCGAGAAAGTGTGACTCATGCCGAAAATTTATTGCTAGCCATCTTAACTATAATTATCGCGATTTAAAGCAAAACTTTGTTTAAACTTGAGGCCAGTAACTTCATCCGTTCCTAAAGTTTAAAATATCAAAATACTAATACCAGTTACAGCAGGAATATGAGCGACTAATCCGATCCAATTTTTTCAGGTAAAAAATTGAGCGTATTTCAGAGTTCATGGTCACTTATGCAGTTTGTTTATGTTTACTTCGTCGAGATTTGTTAGCAGCGAAGAGCAGCACTCAAGGTGTGGGAAAATTAGTGTTTGTACAAGTGTGGTACGTATTTTAGGGGGTATAATATTCTTCGATCTATATAATTGGTGAAATATGCCTAGAGTCCAAAATAGTAACGTTAACGCGTGGTCGTACAAGTGGAAATGACCTCAATGTTCTACCGTCTGTCAAAATACGTTGTCTTGGGCGTAGATTTATGGAATTATGAAAATTTTTACTTGCAGAGTAACTTTTTGAATTTGAGATCAATCACTTTATCTGTCCTTAAATTTAAAAAATATAAAAATATAGCTGATCCCGCAGGGCAAATCAAAAAGGAAAATCCAAAATAATAATCGAAAATAATCAGTCGCGCGTGTGGAAATATTACACTACTATAATCAAAGTTCAATTAGGTGTATTTAGGAAACGGAGTATTTTGGAGGAAAAGGGCTGCTTTGCTTTATTTAGTTAGAGAGGAGGAAATTTAACAAAGAAAAATATTTAATTTAGAGGGGAGAAAATTAGTTTTACTCTGGTGGTGAAAATATTTTTTTTTACAGCATTATAAAAAAATATAATCCGGTAGAGAAAATTTTCTCCTTAATCCCTCCTCCCGTATTGTCGAAATGTAAATTTATCCTTAATCTAAATTTAAAAATTATTTTTGTTCTAATTTCGAAAAATTTCATTATTATTCGTCAATACAGAGGGAGGAATGAAAGATAAAATTTTCTCTACCGGATTTAAGTTTTCATGCGCAATCCGGTTAATAATTTTACTATAAAAAGATATTTATATTTTTCTTGGAGGAGAAAATAATATTTTCTTTGTTCTCAACCGCGAAGTCTAAAAAAGAAGGACCTATACCCCAGTTGCTTGGCGAGGGTAGAGCTCGCCAAGAAACCGACGGCGGTGAGCTATTCACACAGTGAATAAACCCAGCGCCGCGCCCCCTGCAAGCATAACCAGCAACTAATAAGCTACTAATTAACAAGTAATTAGCAACTAATAAGCTACTAGATATGCCCATGAAGGCACTGATGAATCCCAAATCCCCCCACCCCCCTCAGGTCCCCCCGGACATCCATCCGGTACCCATGGCTCACAGCTTGAGGTCGGCCGGACGCGCCCAGACTTGGCCGGGATTTGAACCCGAGTCCTCTGGTTAGCAGCCCAGTGCTCTACCCACTAGGCCACCACGCGTCGATAGGAACTCGGGGAAAACCGATATTTGAAGTTCACGATAGAAGTCCTTACAGAAGGGGGGCATACCAAAAATATTCCAAGTCCCAAAATAGAAGGAATTTAAGGCGAAAAATAAATATTTTAAGTCCGTACTTAAAGACAAGATGAGTGAGGAAGCTCGGAAATAATTAGAGTCCGTACAGGTGACGCTTTGAGAAACAAGCAAAAATATTCTAAGTCCAGACGGCAAGATTTGAATTACGCGGGCAGTTTTGTTAGCTTAAATGCAAATAATTGTCGAAAAATGACCCTTATAAATAATTTCAATGAAATTCTTAATGACTGTTATTCGGGGAAAATATTCTGGCCCATGTTTGTACTGGTTTGCGATTTTCTTTCTTTTAAATAAACTCAGGGGGTTCATTTAAAGAACTTGCTATCTCAGCTCAGCAGTTCGCAGTCAATAAAGAAGACCTAAACCTAGGTAGCTAGGGTGGAGGGAGGGCTTGGTAACGCGTCTCCAATCACCAACCCTCCACAATCACCAACGCGACCCACCCCAGGTCACGTGTCTTAAACGTGGGGCCTTGTCAGTTGGTACTCCATTGTATCCATTTGATTGTAACTGTATCCATTTCATTTTAATTGTATCCAATTTGCTACTGTATCCACTTGTGACCTCTAGCGCTTAGCTGTCAAACGGGGGCAAGTAAAATGCGGGAGTTATGGGTATCACCTACCCACACAGGATAACCATGTGCGTTATGGGTGTCGCCTACCCACACAGGATAAACCCTTGGACTTAGTTTTTTTCCGAGCATTCTTCGTCCGAGTCCATAGAAGAGTGCGTCGGACAGGAACATGACGCAGCACACTGCAACCCGTTTAACTTACCTCCTCTGTATTCAAGCAACTGGTTCAGGTGGTTGATCAGATTGGACATTTTAATAATGATAACAAAATTCTTTCTATCTATTTTATTTTTAAATTGCAACACTTATGTTAAAGATTAAAAACAACATTTGGGTACACTATCCAAAGCTAGCCTTTAAATTCAAAAGCACTTAAATAATGTTATTTTGAAAACTCTATGGTGCAAACTGGATGCTAATGCACTGAATACTACAATAAAAACTTCCAATTATAAATTTTGAACAATAAAAGTACAAAGTAAACCTGTTGGTTTTTTTTTCAGACTCTTCACAAGATGTTTTGAAGATTGATGACAGGCCAAGCTGCCACAGATGATAACATGATCCAGGAAATCACTAGGAATAACCAGCTTGATACAGCAGCCTAAGCGATGGCTATAGGCTCTGGAGGGCGCCATCGTGAACATATTGCCAATGACCTGCATGCAAAGAAAACTCTATGAACACCAGAAAAGTTACCTGGAAACATTTCTAGCCTTAGTACTAAATGCTTGTGACCTGCTTTTTTTCCATAGTTACCTATGTTTAATAGTTACCATGCATGTGCATGTCTTATCGACTCCAATATCACACCAAATGAGCTCACGGCAAGAAATTAAAGATAATTTGTATCCATCAGATGAATATGTAATGTTGAATTTAACAAATCAATAAATATCTATTGACTTGACTAATAAATTTCATTACTTCAGAGGTAAATGTTAATTAAATTACAGGGCTCTCGGATAATAACTTCTGTGGAGCAACAAGGGGAATGGACTGTGAGTAAACACGTCAAATACCAAAAAGTTGTTTTTGATAAGTAGTAGAGTGTGAATGATGAGAGTATATGAACAAATAATGGAACAAATGTACGATTTTGTTTATCTTGGCTGAATGTTAGTGAAATATGGTAGGATAGATGAAGAGGTTAATAGTGTGAATGATGGAAGGAAAGCCATAATATAAAGGTGCATATCAAGGAATGAGTAATTGCTTAGGGAATCAGAAATCAACTGTACAAAAGTGTTCTTCTCCCTGCAGCGAAATCTGGGAGTATCAGGATAGGATTAGGCCCAGGCATATTAAATAGTGAGAAAGAAATTTCATAAATGAAAATGATAGTGAATAAAGCAGTTGGAGTTGATAATTACCCTGCAGAGTTTTTAAGGAGGAAGATGAGAGACAGAATTTGTTGAACTCATTCCCAGAATTGAAAGAAAGCAGTTGGGAGCACTAAAAAAGATTGTTAATTCCCATTTTGAAGAAGAAGACAGTGATGGAATTCTAAGATCATAGATCAATTGCTCTAAGAGTAATGAATAAAGAGTTTGGGATTAGAATAAAGAACAACTTTCTAGAAAGAACTGTTTGGGTTTAGTAAAGGCATAGGCATGCACGATGCTATAGTTCTTGTGAGAATGTTGATAAAAATATAAAATATGATCGTGATGATTTAGATTGTGTTGCTGATTTTGAGATGGGTTCTGGCAGAGTAGTGTGGTTGAAGTTTTTATCGCAGAAATCAGGAGTAGATGGGAGAGAACAACATCTCATCAGACTGCACGAGTTAAAGTTGCTGATGGAGAAACAGAGTGGGTGGGGGCTGGGATAGAGTTCTCTCCTATCACCTGCATTATTCAAATCATATGCTGGAGAAAGGGTAATGGAGTCAGAGGAGGTCCTTTAAGTAGGATTAAAAGTAACTGTGGCAGTGAATAAGTCGGATTTACAGTTAACAAAGCACTAATCAGTCAGTAAACCAAAGGACTGCAATCAAAGCTTTTAGTCCAGTCATGCACATGATACATGGAATAGGAAAGGTGAGAGTTAAGTAGAATCTTCATTGATTGGACTTGCTTATGATGATATAATTTGCTTGGACTTTCATTTAAGCATGAAATATTTCTGAAACCCAGAGTTAAGGCTTGAAGGACAAATATGGATAAAAGCCTTCGGAATATCGACAATGAATAATAGAGGACATTTAAGAAATTTTTATACAGGCAAAGGGGAATAATGAGATACTATACTTAAGGTATAATGATGTGTCTTTCAAAATAGAGGCAATAGTGAATGTGGATAGAGGAACCAATTAATAGAAAAGGTATTGAGGGTCGTAATGGTGGAGGGAAAAGGTATTTAGAGAGAAGGGAAAAAATAAGTAAGTTTAATAAATGGAAAATATACAGGAAGGAAATATACCGAGATGAAGAATGGAATAAGGATGTACTGAGTTTGTTATAAGAAACCATAGTATTGTAAAATAATTTTTAAGCCTAATCAATCCAACCTATAAAATTAATACATTGCTTAGAATAATAATAATTGCTTTGAGATAGAGGAATAATGCCAAAATATTTAAAAAATATTGTCAGCTGCCAGAATACTCAATATGGACTCTTCTGCAAGAAAACAGCAGGGTTGGAGAGGATGAGAATGTATTGCAAGTGTTGCCGATGTAGGTGGAAAGAAAAAAGGGTTTGATGCATGGTAAGGGAGTTAAAAAAACATTTGTCATTGTTGGAGTGGAAATGAAGTTGCTGAAAGAGATTAGGAGGAGGCAACCCAGGTAATAGAAATGTACAATTTAAAGTAAATGGGGTGTTGAAGAGCACAACTTGAAGGCTGGGAATGTATGAGATGAGGTGGAGATGAATGGGCACGTTGGGCCAAAGGAAGGAGGCGAATATAATGAAAAGAGAATTAGAATAAGGAAAGGAAGAGTTAAAGATGGGTTCATGGCATAGAAAGGTAAGTACATAAAATGGTATTAAAGGTATAAGGAGGGGAACTATGCTAGTGAAAGTGTGTTCACCAGCAAGAAAGAACTGATGAAAGGACTTATGTAAGGATGTTATGACAAACATGAGCATAGTGTTGAATGTAGCACTGCATGGAGTGGAGATCAGATAGAAATAAAGAAAAAATGCTATCAATACTATGTATGAGACTAGTATGACATTCACTGCGGTAGTGAGGTGTGAAAGGTGACAGCTGTGAGTTTGTTATCACTTAACGATGAGAGTAGATTGGTGACATTAAAGATAAGGGTGTGGAAGATAGAGAGGTCACAATAAATGAAATGGAAAACGAAAGGTAATGAACTGGGGGTTGTGGGTGAAAAGAGGAAGGAAAAGTAAGGGAATTGAGAATGGACAGAGCAAATAGATGTGGCAGGTAATAAGGGGGATCATGATAGAGGGGAAGATATTGGGTAACTATATATTTTCTTTTCTTCAGGGGGGAGAGAATCATTAATGTATAGGTGAAAGTAGGATCCGTTTCACCATTCTCTAACATCCTAACAAAAGAGGAACAATAAAACAAATGATGTGCAATAAAAATTATAGGCTAATGCTTTGTGATTAAATCCTATATAAATGATTTTGGGCATTGATCAAGGCATATTTACAAGGCCATACTTTTTACCAATGCCAAAGCCGAGATGTGAAATGACGTACAGCTACACTAACTGGGTCTAGTCCCAAGTTCTAGAAATTTTATGGTTACCCAAAACTGAGAAACTTGCAGGTTTCCATTTATCATTTTTGAATGAGCTCAAGTCCCAAGTTTTCATGGTTTTTGGTCTTGTGCCATTCAGTTTTTTTATTCTAAACAGAACAAAATAACAATATAATTAAGTACCTACATAATAATTGAGGCTATGCAAAGCAGGGCTGAATTAAATCTTAGGGTACTCGCATTGGCATAGCTAGGGATTTTTCCGAGGGGGGCAGCCGTCCAGCTGATCAGCCACTGCAAGGTTTCAATTTCGCTAATCCTATTAGAGATCAACTAGGTAGCTATTTAGTAGACAGAACATTTTTAATTGTGGTTATGTGGAATGGCAATGAATCTTTTTCCCGCGATAAAAGTAATGAAAATGGTATATTTCTTCAATACTGAGATTACTTCAATAAAACAATAGAGAAGTAACGTGGCCAGTGGAAAAAGGAATAACGGAAACCCCCCAAGTTATAAACTTAACGAATTCAAAATTTGGTGTAAAGTAATGGAAAAATTAAGTTCACTCTGAGAAATACAAGATATGTAGAAAGTTTAACGTTAAATATAATTTTCCTTAACTCCTCTTTAAAGTTGCTAGTAAGTGATGCTCGACTGACTGGCTAGGAATGCAGTAGTTACAAGGGTACACTTTGCACACTAGGCTACCACTAAGGGATTCGAGATTCCTCCTTGAAGGTTGGACCAGTGCGGACTGGATAAAATTCAGTCTTCCTGCACATGCTGGAGTGAGATCTGTAATATATGTACCCACTGCCTTATAAGAAATGCAGGCTTATTGACTGCATTGTCAATAAGCCTGCATACCCTAGTCTGACTGGTGAGTATGAGACCCCTTTGGTACTTCGGCAATGTTTAAAGGGCATACTTAGGATTACTTGCAGTGGAGATACAGGATGGAACTGGACTTATGCTCAGCTTTGCGCTTCACAGTTCAGCCTAGTTTAGTACACCTAATGCAGAACTCTGACTGACAGCTTGGGTCATTTGCAACATCAAGAATAGATGAGTCCAACTGACAGAGGATGAAATGTTTCTGACAAAGACATGATGCCTGTTGTACATTATCCCTGCTTTTAGAGGAAGGAAGGATGCCTGCTTTCTGCGATAACTGTGTGACAAGTGTGAATATTAACGGATATAAATACAATCAATAGTGACAAATGAAGTCACATTTCAAAGTTATGGGTGATACATGAGGTAGGTATGCGGATGGTGGATTACTAAATTGATTTCTCATTACAATGCTAGTACCAAGCGTATTTTGTCAAAACATCTATCCATACAATTGAAGTGTACCCCTGCTCCAGTCTGAAAGGCTGGATTTCAATTAAAACAGCGTACCTATTTAAAATGATGAAACATTCTAGTGGACACATCTGAGGTGATATATCAAAGAAATCATTCTGCTGAGAACCCTTTCCTTCATATTTAATCTGTGTTAGTCAACAGAACAATCAGAAATATGAGTATGAAAAAAATTATTTAAATAAAAATGCTTTAGAGAGCATTTCCCAGGGTTTTTTAGAAAAAAACTAAATATGTATTGTTCCCGATAGGTAAATTTATCAGGAATTATAAATCGGTTGGGTACTGGTGAGCGGTTTTCCTAAGAGACTAATGAAACCCACCTGAGGTTCATGGAATCACAACTTCATGCATGACTGTAGTGCTGTGGCATATGAGTCTGAAATGGCATCAAAATCTCTGGAAGGTCTGGGTGACATCTTTTACTGTCACTGCAAATAGTAAAAGAAATAGTGTTTCATAAGTTAAAACAACTAACAGAATTTTCACATGACTCTTAATATCTTTCTACAGTACTTTTATGATAGTGCTTTTGCTTCTAATTGCATAATCCCATTCAGCACAAGGTAATACACTCAAATGCACTCCTGTTGCTCTGGTCAACATGTCGTGGGAGACTAACACTGGCATATTTCCAGCATAAAAGTCGGACTTACGGTCGCTGAGGAACCTTGTTTATATTTTAATAATATTGATTTATTTGAAATAAAATACACTCCCAAAGATATTTATAAATACATAATAAAATGGTTAAAATTTTTCAAAAACGGATAATGCAAAAAAAAGGTTCAGCTTGTCTGCTGTTCTTCCTACCTCTTGTCTTTTTAATTATGCAGTTATTCAGTAAACAATTAATTAGTTGTTTGATGCTAAAAATACACTTCTGGACATGTTAGTGCCACTGTGCTTTAATTTTAAAATAAAAAAATTGCATTCCACACCAATTTAACAAGGCAGCTAAATTAGCAGGGCAAATTGGCTTTATGGATTTTTGAAGCGGAAACCAAGAATCAGCGTTTGAAAACCAGAATCAACAAGTATGAGTCGAGTTACTGCGTTCAATAAACAAGAAGTGGATCTTTTTTGCTTCCAACCTTACATCTGTAATGGACAAATATAAACCTCACAAATATATAATTTTGATGAAACAGGGATTTCTACGGTTCAAAAACAGGGAAACATTTTAGGCCCGAAAGGAACTAAGCAAGTGGGTGCTGCTACAAGCCGGGAACGGGGAAAATATCACCGTGGGCTGTGCAATGAGCGCTGCAGGTGAATACCTCCCACCAATGTTTATCTTCCCTCGGAAGGATCTCTAAGGTAAGAGGCTCTAGAAATACGACCAAAAAAGTCCAAAATATTTCTTCGAAATCCAAAAGCCGAAGAAATATTATGTTTGTTGATTCGTCATCAGACATAATACAGTATACAGTGATTTTTATTGACCTTGCTGACATAGAAACAATTTGTCAAGGTGATTATATTTTGATGATATGAACTCAAAGAAGTAATTTCAAGAAGAATAATTTCTAGGAGAAGCCTCGGGCTCAATTAACGACATATGCCTCATGTGCGGTGAGTTTGCGGCAAGGACAAAAAACTTTGGTTTAGGTGCTGCACGTGTTTAGGGTGGGTCCACTTAGCTTTGCAGTGCTGCCGAGTCTGCAGATAACTTTATTTGTGATTTTGTGTTGATGAAAAACTTTATAAAAATTTTTGTTCCATAAAATTTTATCACTTTTTGATAAACGCTTACCTAACACTTTTATACTATTTTAAACTGAACTAAATACTTGACGTTATCCCAGTGAGAAATGGGTGGTGGCATCAACGTGAGTTCCGCGTTGATATGTGGAAATACGGTGGTGGAGGATATTGAGTGGCTGAACCAACGTGGTGATCATCGGTGGTGAATAATATTAAATATTCAACGTAATTTCTCCTTCGTGGAAAATAACTCTGGTGACATTTCATAGTTTATCTGGTTTATCATCCTAAAACAGCGCTAGTTATGTAAAAATGCGTCGGAAATTGCATTTTGCAATTATGTTATCCGTGGAACTGGATTAGATTTATGTATATAATAGAACGTTTCGTTATCATAGTAGAATCGTTTAAACGATTACGAAGAGGTATCTCTGTTATAACATATGTTATATACCTATACATATAAGATATATTATTTCAAGATGCAAGCATGTAAAGCCGTTTTACACGGTATATTTGTTTGTACAAGCTCTTCCGTGAACTCTTGCATGAGGCAAAAGCTAGGTATCGTGTAACGCGCGGCAAATTGCGTATGGAAGCTTGTGCGAATGCCAGAATGGAAAATAGAACCTGTACTAATTTTGTTGAGACAAACGTACAATCTCTCGGAACATTCGTTTGTACTACATATTTCATCGTGTAAAACGGCTTTTAATATGAATTTTGGTACAATGTAAACGAACTAGAATTAATATTATGCTCAACGATAATATTACCTGCTTTTGTATGCTTCTAACAGCCATTTTCAAGCACTTGTGAACATCTGCATTAATATCTTGGTACAAAATATTTGTAAACAGTTCACTCTAGATCAAGCACGAATACATACAATAGTTAAATTCCCGGCCATGTTGGCCATGAATGTGCAGGAAATACGTTATATGCATAACTCTCATTTAACCAAGAATCGCCGTGGTCGAGTGGTTTAAGGCGCTAGGACGTGCAAGTTAGACTTATCAATACGAGTTCGCGCCTGGGCGATAGCGTTACTTTTTCGGTCGAATCTGAATCCAAATCAGCCGTGAATTTAGCAAGCAATGCATGCGCAATGGTCATAATAATATTTTTTTATTTTCCGTTGGAAAACATTTATTCCTAAACATATCCACCAAATTTCCACGTTGATCCCACGACCAAAATCACATGGTATCCACGTTATATTTCCACATTCTCTCCACCGGAATTTCCACGTCGGTCCCACGTTGATTTCACCACCTATTTCTCACTGGGACATAGTGTATTAATTGAGTGTCTAAGGTAATAAGTAATAAAAGGTGCTGTATGCAATAATTCATTTAATTACAATTATTTACTTCCCTAATCATGTGATTTTTTTACTGTACAGCATAGCCCCTCCTACCGTACGGCATAGCCACGACTCCCCGGGCTTTTTCGTACAGGGACACATTTATATTATTTAATTTAAAAATATAAACATAGGAATAATTCAAACTTCTTGGTGTTCAAATGGAAGCCAATGATCCAAATTACATGTTGACTATTTTCTTATAGTTTTATACCTAATATTAGCTGAGAAATAACAATTATCGCTTAAGTGTACGGTATATCCCCGCTCTCCACTACATTTATGATTTGTGCATATCAGTTAATAATTGATACCGTGGTCGATATTTATCGAAGCGTCCATTGTTCGTATTATAAGAACTTATCCAGCCAGCACAGCAGATGTCTTTTAGGGATAGAAAAGGGCAAGAATTAGGAGAGCGCATCCCTAGGAATCTTATTGGGGTATTACGGGGAAAAATAATCTCTGTATTATCCGCTTCGAAGGGCAGAAGGCTCCGTGGCGTATAATTCCATGGCAAATTCTGATAACAGCTGAGTTAGCATTATGACGATTTATGCAGTATGAAAAACTGCCGATTACTTATTTTTTATCCAATAATATTAGTGGGCAAATTTCCCTCAAATGCACAAGCGAGGGGGAGGAAACCGACAATTTAAGAATTCTGTACAAGCTTCTCCCCTAAATATGATGTGTGAATGGAGAAATGTGAATAGCGATCGTTTGCGCGAGTAAATAAGACCCTCAGAAATAATATGAAGAATAAACTGAAATGATAACTGAAATAGAAGTTTTCCATATTACGTTTATTTGTTATTTTACGCCTTACTTTCTCAAGAAGCGGTGGACGAGTGGGTACACTACTCGCTCCATGATGCGAAGATCACCGGTTCGAAACACTGGTTGAGCAATTATTTTTTCCGTAACGTTTCATTTTACCTCATTGAGATTGAAATATTTTAGTAAGAAAAATAATATTACCTTCAACTTAACCAATGAATTCCTAACCTTGTGCAATGCATAGAGTTGAAGGAATATCGTATGTAGTAACCTTTAAGTTATACAATGAATTTCAAACTTAGAGCAATGTATTGGAAAAATTAAGGTCACTTTCATAAATAAGAGATATGTTATATCGTACTAAAATCGCCATATTGGGAACACCTTAAATCCCAGGTTAAAGCATAAGAGAATAACAAGCCAATCACGATGAAGACGTCGCGGCCTGACGATAGCACCCAATCCAGTAGAATGAATTTAACAAGCGACCAGATAACAATGCCAAATAATACACTCTATGGTTTCAAGCTTTCTTTGTGGAAGTACATACAAACTCTTCCGTGAACTCTTGCATGAGGCAAAAGCTAGGTATCGTGTAACGCGCGGCAAATTGCGTATGAAAGCTTGTGCGAATGCCAGAATGGAAAATAGAACCAGTACTAATTTTGTTGAGACAAACGTACAATCTCTCGGAACATTCGTTTGTACTACATATTTCATCGTGTAAAACGGCTTTTAATATGAATTTTGGTACAATGGTAACGAACTAGAATTAATATTATGCTCAACGATAATATTATCTGCTTTTGTATGCTTCTAACAGCTTCTAACTTCTATATTCATACTAAATAATAAGAAGGCACTTGACAGACCCTAACACGGCCCTTTGTAATGAGCAATTGTTCCCGCAGTCCTCCCCACTCCTTTCCGAGAAACTAACCATAAGAAAAATCAACCATTCAAGCCACCTGTCCGCGCCCACGCTTACAAGCCACGGTAAAACCGCCACCTCCCCCACTCAAACCAACCCAGTAACTACGACAACAAACAACGGTCAATAAACAAATCTAACTAAGAATTTGTACCTAATGATGCCGTAGATCGGCGAAACGCGTTGTAAAGATAATAAATGTTGCGGAAAAAATACAATGAAAAATATAATTTAGTATGAATGCCACATAACATCATCGCTGCTCTACACATAACAATGGTCGAGGAAGTAGTAGTCATTGAACCCGACGTCACACTAACATGTGCGCGAACCTTCCTCGTGCACGTACCCATAGGAACGGGTGTCTCTATAAGTGAGGAGGCGGATCACCGAATTCGGGAAGTCGTAATTCGACTGTTTGGGTCGAAGGCCCTGCTGGAATAACCATAGAAAGATTTTAGTACGAGAACCGCAAATTCAAAAGTGCCGGATGAGCCCTGCTTTTTACTCAAATGTTTTACTCAAAACTCTAAAACAGGGTCTCCCAAACTGTGTTTCGCGGAAAGCTAATGGGTGTTCCGGGAAAACTAGGATGGATTGTTTTATATGCTGCTACCTAAACGCAATGGTTTAATATTTGCAAAGTAAACTAGATGTTCCGTTAAACTTTCAGGATTTAGGAAGTGTTCCATCGCAGGAAAAGTTCGGGAAATCCTGCTCTAAAGTGATTATTTCGATGATATCCAACAGAAACACACACCAAAATAAAGATCCTAACATGGCTTTTTCATCAAGAGGTAAAGGCAAAAAAAGGCGAAATATTACGGGCTCAGTTCAACATTTTTGAAACCTTAAAAAAAAGGACGGAGGTCGGCCTCCTTGTGATAAAGGGTTTCTGCTCTCGATGAGAGTCATCATAGTCTTATTTGAGGACATATAATATTAGCATATTTTAGCCTCAAAACTAAATCATAACCCGTTGGAGAATTTTTTACTTAATTAGGCATCGAGTATCTACGGTACGTTTAAGAGTCCAGTGTCGTTCAACCTAGGCGGAAATCATTATCACCCTTTGCATCTAGCCTACTTTCAATTAAAACTGCATAATAATTGTGATAATTAATAGAAATGAAAAATAAGGTAAATATAGGCAAAGGAAGTCACTTGTGAAGATTACGGGTGCTACATTATGTATGCGGATGGTGGATTTTTATCATGATTTATCATTGCAATTCTAGCACTGAACTTATTTTTGCAACTTTAGTTGTGCCCTTGAATCCTGCTCCAGTCTGAAAGAACCATCTTCTAAGCTATATAGTACACACATCTGAGGTGATATATCAAAGCAATCATTCTGCTGAGGTCCCTTCTATTAATATTTAATGTGTTAGTCAACAGAACAATCAGCTATATATGAATATGCAAACATTATTCAGATAAAAATGCTGTTGTGTGCATTTCTCAGTGTTTTTTAAGGAAAATATTACTAAATATTGCTCCCGATAGGTAAATTTATCAAGAATTATATATCGGTTGGGCATTGGTCAGCATGAGTTTAGAGACTAATGAAACATACCTGAGGTTCATGGAATCGCAAGTTCAAGTCATAACTGTAGTGCTGTGGCATATGGGTTTGAAATTGCATCAAAATCTCTGGAAGGACTGGTTGACAGATTTTACTCTCGAAGGCACACTGCAAATAGTAAAAGAAATACTGTTTCACAAATTAACCATTAAAAGCGAAATTGATACATACCTATATATAATATTATATAATTAAATAAAAAATAATGAGATTTGTGATAAAGGATATTTGAAATAAGGATAAAATAGCACAAATGTTTCAAAAATAGGAGTTATAATTAGGGTGACTAAGGTGATACCTAACTCAGGGAATTTACAATTTAACAAATGGGAATATGGAAAAAAATAGGACACAACAACTCCGTTCCCGAAATTGTGCTCGGGGAAGAGAATGGATGAAAGTTGGATGCTTATGAAGAATTGGATAAGTCACATTTTTTTATTCTGAAATATACTGCGTCACCAATGAATTATGCACACCTTTCCTGACAACACTTTTTATGTTTCTTTGCTAATATTTGTTTTCCCTGCCACTTTTCTAACCACCCCATAACATCCAGAGGTGGAGGAACAATGCAAATCTTGTTTTTGTGTTGGTAGATGACTTATGGATTGAATCATCTCAAATAATTGAATTCCAGGAATCTTGAGATTGGGTCAAGATGCGAGAACTTGAATCTATGTGCATCTATAGTCATTCGAATTTTTTGAATCGTGACCTTAAAAACCATTAAATGTTTTACTCAAAACTCTAAAACAGGGTCTCCCAAACTGTGTTTCGCGGAAAGCTAATGGGTGTTCCGGGAAAACTAGGATGGATGGTTTTATATGCTGCTACCTAAACGCAATGGTTTAATATTTGCAAAGTAAACTAGATGTTCCGTTAAACTTTCAGGATTTAGGAAGTGTTCCATCGCAGGAAAAGTTCGGGAAATCCTGCTCTAAAGTGATTATTTCGCTGATATCCAACAGAAACACACATCAAAATAAAGATCCTAACATGGCTTTTTCATCAAGAGGTAAAGGCAAAAAAAGGCGAAATATTACGGGCTCAGTTCAACATTTTTGAAACCTTAAAAAAAAGGACGGAGGTCGGCCTCCTTGTGATAAAGGGTTTCTGCTCTCGATGAGAGTCATCATAGTCTTATTTGAGGACATATAATATTAGCATATTTTAGCCTCAAAACTAAATCATAACCCGTTGGAGAATTTTTTACTCAATTAGGCACCGAGAAAGATTTAACAAGAACTGAACGGTGAAGCAATTCCGCACTAGTTACAGAATGACTTCGTTTCGACTATTATTAAAAACTCCCATGAACAGCCAGCTGCGAAGACGATTTGGATAAAATTCTGGAATTAAATCAAGGAATCAAGGAAGTTTTTATTTTAAGTGCTCCATTAAAAAATCCTTGTATATTTTATGTTCTCTAGCGCTGCTGTTGCCTGAAAATGAATGAGGTACTTCAACTCTAAATAAGGATTACGAGTGAAGGCCTTTTATCAATTTTATCTCCCAGGTCTTCCTCCTCTGAGCAGTAATCTCGTTCGCCAGGCAGTATAAGGTAACCAAAAAATATGAGTAATCTAATGAAAATGTTAATTTCATTCCATGGTAACACATAGGCCTACCTATTTTTATACTCGCAGGCATAGCGAACATTTTCAAAAACAGAACAAAGAAAATGGGTGCAACGCGGTAGATATGAACATGACAGTGTACAGTTGCACGTTCGGAAATCTTCAAAAGAATCCCGAAAAGGCTATTTTTCACGTCGTAACAAGATTGAGCATTAAATGGCTTGCCCACTCATGGCTAATGCAGGGGAAAACGTTTATATTTTTCAACTTTAATTGTGGGTAAGCGGTCTCTCATCAGTAACCAATGAAGCCCCGCACACGTGAGAAAAACACGGTAGTTAGCCGAAGCACCCTAATATAAGAAAGCGTACCATCACACGAATGCTGATCGTGAAAAAAGTCTGCTTGCCATAAAGTTAAAAGCGACACGTAAGAATGAGAATTTTCCAAAAGCTGTAGTTCTAAGGGGGGCTTAACTGGTCGGCGGCGGCGGCATAGCGGTGGAACTCAGCCAATGAGAACACGTATTTAGAAATCATTACGTCAGGCCACTCAGTGCAGCTGACTAGCGCTGACTCGCCGCGAAATTTTCACACCGGCTGAAAAATCCGGCGACGGCCGCGGAAAAGACCACTGCAATTCAAAAGTGAAACCCCCTTCGGTGGCTAGTGAGACCTTCTGTTTTTTATTTTTCTGTTACCCTAAGGAGTCAAAAAGAAAATCATTGATTCATAGGTTCCGCCTAGGCTATGACCACGTCCAATCCAATCATTAGAAAGTAGTGGACGGGCACAAAATCCAGTCGACCAGGTGGTTTGTACGAGATAGTTCCCTAGTCATAATGGAGACCATATTCACATTTTACTTTTTGATTTCAGCGTCTGTAAGAAGTATGAAATAAATATTGTAATATTAATGGCGTAGAAATATAGTTATATAAGACCTAAATTCTCAGTAATTAAATAAACACAGCTATATTAGTCTCTAATTTGACTCATTTTTTCCCGCCGTCCGACTGAAAACCCTTCAAACAGCAGGTGTTTTTGCGATTCTGTAAAAATTACTGTGGTGAGTAATAGATTATTTTTTATAAATGGTTGAGAAAACATGCAATCCAAACACCGTTAGTTTTTTTTTACGAAATCTAGGTGCTAGAAGTTCCTAATTTTTTCAATATTCTCCCTCTGGAGCGGACAACCATAATCTATCCCATGTAAAATAGCTTATATTTATAGGTAAATTGCTCGAAAAGTAGTTTGGCAAGGGGTTAATATTTTGATACCATTGGAAAGATGAGTTATTTCTTAAAAATGAGGCCAAATTATTCAAATTCTAGGTGAAGTGATTTTTCGCTCAAACTACCTTGAAGGGTCGGGCACCCAAAGAGTGCCTGGTTGCCCCTCCATCTATCCCAGGAAATCCCAAGAAACCCTTTCGTATCTCCACCCTGAAAAAATACCCGACCGCCACCCAGAGGACCTGGCGACTGGGTTGTCGGGCGTCTACGTCACAAGGGTAGCGGATGTCTTGGCGAGTGGGAGAGACAATCGGATTTCTCGACCGACTGCAAGTCTCCTATTGCTCTCTTCCCCCTCAAAAGTCAGGGCCACATGTCCTCAACTGCATCTTGTCAGCTGCCATAAAACCAACCACTTGGGAGATGGGAAGGGTCAAGTGAAGAAAGGGAGAACATTCAAAGACAGTGGCTACAAAATACGATGAACCTATTTCTTGTTGAAATATAATTCAGTTATAAATAAATTCTCGTAGTAATGTCATCTGGAATCCATGGAATATACTACGGAATTAATTCAAATCCCATCTGTATAATATGCACATGCACGAGTGTATAATGAGAAAAATTTAGATGAATATAATAACAAAATAATAACAAATGTTTAGAGGGGTTTTTACAGAAATGGTAAATAAGGATCTCTTAAAAATGACGATTGATCGTCGAAAACGCGATCAACCAAACAAAAGTTGTGTAGTTGAACAAAGTGATAATTGTTGACAATAAGAAAAGAGAAATGAATTGGAAGAACTAAGGAGGACCTTAAAAGACGAAGTATGTCTGGAAAAATATAACAGATACTGCAACGAAGAAAAATAAGGAAATTACTCGATTCTCTGAAAGAAAAAATGAATGCGGAATAGCAGAAAACACATGATTACTGCTAAAGCTGAAGAGAAAGCACATTCTTTTTTCCCCGAAAGCTATCCAACGACGAAAGCAAAGTTGAACGAGTGACGAAAGGTAAAATCATTTACGGCTTTTAGAGATATTCTTGGCATCAATAATATGTTCAGGCCTAAAGAGCTCGTAGTTTTGTTTGTCATGATTCCCAGAGTCCAACGAGACCCCGAGTATTGAGCTGGGCAGTGGAGGGAAGAGAGACCGGAGGAGTCGTGCCGAGGACTGAAAATTTTCGCATAACAGAGGGAGAGGAGGAATCTACAAATATAAAAATTGAGACGTGGACGAACAGTGAAAATCCTACGAGCTATCGGGCCGGACAGCACTACGTGCAGAGCGATCAGCTGTGCTTTTGCTTTGGCAGATTCTAAGGCTGAAGACGTAGAGGTAAAATGGGGCTTTGTGGCCAGTGCCGAGGATACGAAACATTTAAGTTGCCAGCCCTGGCTATAGGGCCTCTAGCCTTGGTGAAACCATCACGGAGTGAATACCGAATCGTAAGCTGAGGAAGCGCGTAGTTGAGTTTGGCTGGCAGTTGTAGTGGCGAGAGAGAGAGAGCAACAGGTGTGTGTTAACGTGTCTTCACCTCTCTCGAACGCTCAGTGAGGAAGTGTTGCACGGCTGGACGGAATATAACAGTGGCGGACTACGCAGGAATGTGCAGAACACCTATAACTTCCTTGATAACAAATTTGGGTTTGACAATCGACTCAGCGTCGTCATCTGTCCCAGCATCTCTTCTTGAAGTGACACTGCGCTTTCCAGCAACAACTAAATTATAATCTGACTCCACATCCACCCCCTGGATAACTTCGCGAGTTTTTGAAGGCTTAACTTCTATAGGAGCACCACGCACATAAAATTCTGCAGGCGGTAAATCGGATTCTGGGCGTCACGCTTAGCATGCCGAATGTAAACTCAAGAAAACGCTCTTACTTTGAGAGAGTAGAGAAACGTAGTGGTCAGAGTAGTCGTCCCACGTACCAATGGTCCCACGATCGACTCCTAGTGGTGGAATTTTTTTAAAAAATATGATATTTATCAGAATATCGTCATACATTACACTTCTCCCGTGTGGTCTTAAGCACACCAATTCTTTTTTTTTAACTGCTCCTAAATCTCTGCCTCACCATAATGTATACGTCAAAATACCAATTTGATATGTCCCTGTATCCCCCGGTATTTTTTAAAGTGTACCTGAGGTGATGTTTATAATAACTTTTGTAACTACTTGTATATTTATCCTTCAAAATTCAACTGCCTTCTCCCTGCGGTTATTTCTTGTTCTCAGACCGTATTCTCCCACTGCATATGCATCCCTCTATTCACCAAACTCTACATTTTAGTATCGAGCTACTAACAGGTTTTTCTTTCCTGGGACTTCTCAAATTATCTCTTCTTGTTGCACGTGTAATCCATCCACCTCTTGATCCCAATGGTTACATGTGGGCATGTATTATAACTTTAAAAAGTCGGTCCACACAGTGAGGGCTGCCGAAGCAGTATTACGTCGAAACTAAACCTCGCGTATTACTTAAGCGTTCCGCGCCTACTTGGAGTCAGTTCGACTTCCGTATCTTATCCAACTTGACTCTTTCGCTTTTGCCAAATATATCTCGTACTTCCAACCACGAACTAGCCGATCAACTTCCCTTTTCCAAAACAATTCACAAGCGAAAGTATCCGTGAAGCCTTTCGGGTGTTTTTAGAGTGTCAGGTATTTCTCGCGAAAGAAAGATAAATATGAATTTGCTGAGTGGAAAAATTTCGTCGTGAATCGTATCCCGTGCAAAAGGAACAAATAGCAGAATTTAACGCGCATGGAAATATTTATACTATAGCATTTTTTATTGAAATGATCTCCATGTAAAAACAAAAATATAGGTATGTGCCAAATAACGAGTCATTGCTTTTATCTCTAAATATATTCTCAATGGTTAATTGGTATTAATTCGGTATTAGTCAATTGCAATTTAAATTTGCAAATAGAAATGGGAAACTATGTAGCATAGTATCGAAAAAAGCTTACTGGGTAATGAGATTGGCAAAGCGCTACGAAAAATTAGCGGCACCCGTCTGTTCAAATAGATAATATTAAGTATCAGTATTTTGATTTAGCATGTGCCAGAAGTTCTTGCAGCAGTTATTTAAAGAGACATGGGGAAATCGTGGAAGAGAACCAAGGTAACAACACGACGTGCTATCGTTAATGAGAATTCTAGCAGATATTTAGACCATTTCCACCATTTATTTGCTTCTGGAACTCCTAGAAGGCTTTTTAAAAGAGAATGAGCGATATAGTTAGAAGATACAGCTGATATCAGGAGTGGACTAACATGGTTAAACGACCTACAAAATATTTCCTTTTTTTTTGGGCCAACGTAAATTTGGAGTAGTTAAGTAGGGACTTAGCTCACAGAACCCAATGGAGAATCATCCCGGAGGGTTCTCCTCATAATAAGGACAGCCTACCGTTTAGTTAGGAATAAGTATGCACTCGAAAAATACGCACAGGGAAATATAGTTTTCTCAAGTCGGACAAACGATTTTGAGCATTCTCCTTCGTCTTTCTTTACTTGCATCTATTCTGTCATGTGGACACCTAGTATCCCCCACTGAGGTTATTAGACCACTCTGCAGACGATTCGGGTATCTTCGCGGCAGCAAACGGTCTCCGACAACTGTCAGTGCTGTGCATGTATGCTGTCGCGTTAATCTCGATTAGTTTTCTGCGCAAACCCTGTATCTGTGAGAAAGTTATTCAAGACTCAGGGTTTAGAAACTTTATCTTCGCTGGAATTACATTCCGTGTGAAGATCTTTTACTGGCTTAAAACGTTGCCACACTGGTCTTAATTACATATAATCCACATCAAATAATTCATATTTTTTGGTAAAGTAGCTGGAGTACGGAGATCTATGTTTGCTTGATTGATGCACATCACAATAAACTAAGAGGAAAACGGACTTTCAATGAAAAAAGGGAATAATAAAAAACGTAATCTACAATGTCAAGATTCTGTAGTTAAGAACCTTGATCAACCGTTCTTCAAAAAGTGGATAAGAGGTATGTTTCATTGGTCTAATGTTAGAAAAAAGGCTGAGGAAATATCTCTACAATGCGTAATAAGGATTGCAAGCCAAGAGTTTGTTCTCTTTGTCGATGAAAATTAAGGAATAAAATTAAGTTTTATAAAGTGCATGGAGAAAATTATTGTGCCGATTTCACAAGCATATCAGCCTGAAAACAACATAGCCCATCTTATTTCTGAGTTGCTGCGCAGATGACATTCACAACGTTTAAGTAAAATGGGCTATTTTATCCTGCTTCGACGATTAGCTCTTTGTGCTACAATTGTTTACTGTTGAAGGGGTGAATTGTTAAATGCTGTTCAAATATCCCGGGAACAAATTCTAAATAAAATTTTGCGATTGGAAATTGTTCAAAGCCTCTATGCTTCAGAAGGTTGATAATGAATAGTTTCCCGGTGAAATATAATATAATATATTGGTAACGGACGTAAAAAATAAGCACTGCTCATATGAATGTTAAAACAAAAATAATAATTAATAATTTGGCCAATATTTTTATAATAATTTCAATAATTAATATACGAAGACGATGGAATTATCAATAGGCAATAGCGAGTCTTTGTTTTGTCCTAATTTGTATCTATTTGTTTTTGTTATTAAAATTTCAATATGTATTTTTCGGGTGTTTTGTTGAAAATCTCCGCTTTATAAACGGGTAAAACAGTATACAAGGTGACGGTAAGATCAAGATCCGTACGCAAATTATTGAATATGGGGAATATATGTACTGGCAGTTTTCTTGTCCTATTTCACACCAGTGGATCGTTGTAATGAAAAATTGTTTACGTACCAAGCCCCAAAGCGAGGAAAAGACTATTATCTGCTGCTACTGCTACAACTGCTAGTGTATTATTTTGGATTGGGGTTACGCGGGCAGTTCGCGGTCATGTCATGCGAGAATTTATTGGCTAACACATAAAATGTCAATTTTCACCATGTGCGGCAGTCAAAATAGCTCTCAGCATGCATGGAACGTATAAAGAATACGCCAAGTTTCATTTCGTCAGATTACTATAACGTACCTACGCTCTCGCCGTGTGGACTGACTTTTCAAAGTGATGAAATAAACGCTTCGAGAAGGCAATAATAATACAAGAGCTGATGATGAATGATTATTTGCCATTTACATTTAGAAAAAGTGAAGTTATAAACCACTCTATTTTTGTACACACATAAATTGCTTCAATCTCTGTTTGAGGCTTTCGCATCGCTGTTGTGCTGGTATATCCATGTTTTTCGGGTAAAGCTGCGTCGGTGTATCTTGACGATGACGTTTCGTAGCCAATGCAGGCCACATCTTCAGATCAGGTCCGAATGCCAAATGGTGGAAGTTAGCCTGTATTTATTCCGTCCTAAGGGTGGTCTTCCGTTAGCGCAGCCAATCAGCGTTGAGCACCCTGACTTTGGCGCGTTTCTATTCAGGAGTCTATGCCCATCATCCCTATTGAAATTCGCCTAGCTACTTTCTCTATTGCAATAGCCTCCCGGATGAGTCGAGGAAAACAAAACTTTTCCTCGGATAAGAACCGTGCGTCGTTGATCATTACTTGATGTCCCGGGTTCGAGAAGGCACTGCGACCACTGACGGCACGCAGTGCTTGTTTTTTAGAGCCCTGCGTGCAAACGTCATCGTCAAGCTACACCGACGCAGCTTTACCCGAAAAACATGGAGATACCAAATTGCTTCAATGTTATATTCGGTAACCTTAATGAAGGACCTCGGAAAAATACTCGGGAGAAAGAGAACATATCAAATAAGCAATAACAATAAAAGAGAGGAATGGAAACCTACCAAATCACGTCGGCTAATCTTGCTAATGTGATCATGCTGTTATTAGAAAAACATAGCATTCATTTTCTATTCGGACATCTACTTACAACACACCTCCTCTAAAGGCGTCTACATCTTTATATCACATCTCACCCTTTCCTATCACCAGTGAGTGAGAGAAGTGAAGTAGTTTGAGTAAGAGATCACTACACATAAAATTCAATGAATTTGATCTCATAATATATTAAAAAAGTTCTCTTTTTTCTGAAAATACCAAAATATCGCAGTTAACGCCTTTTCACACAAAATGACGTGTTTTCCAAAAAAGTGAAAGCCGTTTCAATGGGATTTGGTACGGCTGTGCGCTCAAGACGAGTATATTAAAAAATTTCTAATTAACACCGTTTCTAAAAAAGAAATGATAGCCTGTTATTTAAAAGTAACTACTTCCCCGTACACCTAGTACCATCGAAGATTTTTCACTTCAATATTCACCGATTCCCACTTACTTAAGAACAATTCTACGATAAATTCCCGTGATATTCTGGGAACTTCATTTTGGGATACATTTTTATTATGCTTTCATGTTAATATTTTGTTAGAACGATTCTAAGTCCGTATTCAACTTCGTGGAGAGCTAGCGATTTCAAGTGTTGCATTTAGCCTATTTGAAGAAGGGACGCTCGGGAGAAGATTTATCAAATAACCTTAGGTTTAGAGGGCGTTTCTTTCGTACGAAGTGAAACAAAAACGCCTCCAATTTGTATCTTTAGTTAGTCAATGAGAAGTTTAGTCACAAAAAACAACGTTTGTGTGTCATTGTGTCAGTGTCTGGTGAGCATGGGATTATAAATTTATAGAAACTTCCCTGAGGTTCAAGGCATAACTGTGGTTCTGGGTCTGAAATTGCATCAAAATCTCTGGAATGTCTGGGTGACACCTCTTACTGGCAAAGACACACTGCAAATAGTAAGAGAAATGGGATTTCACAAATAAACAAATAAAAGAAAAATTGGCACATAACTGTTGATACCTTTCTACTGTACTTTTGTGATAGTGCTTTTGCATGTCATTACATAATACTTCTTGTAAGTGAACTATGACCCTTCAATGTTATATAACTAAATGAATAACAATGAGATTAAGTTTAACTTGTGATAAAGGATATTAGACACGAGGATGAAAGAACACAAAATGTTATGCAAATATGATATTAGGATAACTCAGGGGATTCACAATTTTACAAATGGGCAGAGGGAAAACAAATAGGACACAACAACTTCGTTCCCGAAATTGTACTCAGGAAAGAGAATGGATGCAATTTGGATGTTTTGGAAATGTTGTAGGAATTGGAAAAGTCTCATTTTTTTATTCTGAAAAGTACTGCGTCACCAATTAATTATACATGCCTTTGCATCCAGTGGTGGAGGAGAAATGTATATTTTATCTACGCATTGGTAATTGACTTATAAATAGAATTATCCTAAATCTTTGAATCCTAATTATATTGAGAAAGTGTCAAGATGCGAGAGTCTATGTGCATCTAGGTCATACACAAGACGGAGGTTATAAAAAGGATAAGACTAATAACCAAAGACAAGTCCTTCACAATCAAGAAGCTGAGAGAGGGGACACGCCTCCAACTCAAAACCCTGACTGACTATGAGAACGTTAAAAAGATAAAAAGCACGGGGCGCAAAAGTACACCTGGTCCACAAAGGAAGAAGGTGTGAACAAATATATCATTCATGGAATAGATGAAGGGATAGATCTGGAATATATAAAAGAGGACCTGATAGCACTGAAAGTACTATGCCTTTCAGTCAGGAAACTGGGAAAAGACCACAGGGATATAAACGTAATAACTGTGACTGGAAATGGCTTCCAATCCAAAATACTGGAGACAATAACCCATGTATGTTGCCATGCGGTACGCATCTCCCCGTACAAATATAACATCCCACTAAGATGCTATAGGTGCAACCTCTATATTCACAGCTCTCGAAACTGTACGCTAGCTCCACGGTGCTACATCTGCGCGGGAGACCATGAAGGAAAGGACTGCTCACGTAAATACATATTTGTTTTGACTCACGCAGTCCCGGTCAGTCCACACAGTGAGCGCTGCCGACTCCGTATTCTGCTGAATCGAAACCTTGCGTATTGCTAAACGTCCGCGCCTACTGGGAGTCAATTTGACTTCCGTGGCTCATTCAGCTAGACTTTTGCTTTCGTCAATAGAGCCTCGGAGGACTTCCAACTGCGAGCTACCCGCATAACTCCCCTCCCAAAACAATTTACCAGCGAAAGAAGCCGTGAAGTTATTCGAGCATGCTGGGAGTGTTAGGACTTTCTTGCGTGAGGAAGATAGCTATAAATTGACTGATTGTGAGTCGCAAAATATCGTTGAGAATCATGTCCTGCGCTAAAGGAACAATTAGCAGTCTTTTCTGCAAGAGAGAGTACTGGTAGAAAAAAAAATTATACTGAAGCGATCCCCTGGAAAAAAAGGAAAGCATGCACTAATTTACGAGTTATCGATATCATTTATTATTAGTTTCTCAATGATTATTTGAACTTTTCTTGGTTGTAGTTAATTACAATAACAATTTGGGTGTGGGTTAATTACAATTTGGTAGCAAACACGAGAGGCAACTGGTAATGAGACTTGAACAGATATTTAGACCATTGCTACGATTTCTTTATTTGCTTGTAGGACTGCTGGAAGGCTTTTGATACGGAATGCGTGAGGACGTTTAAGGTCACAGCAAAAATCAGGAGCAGATTGTCAGGGTAAACGACAAGCAAAAGTCTTTGTTATCTTTAAGATATGTTCGTCGGGGTATATATGTAAAACAGAACGCAATGGAAGAATATCCCGGAGTTTTCTCTACTTAATTGGAACAGAGTGCCATTTAATTGGGAATAAGTATGCAATCGAAAAACACCAACTGGGAAATACTGTTTCTTCATATCGTGAAAACGATTTTGTGCATTCCCCCCCTTGGTCTTTCTTTTCTAATCTGTCGTATGGACACCCAATGTCCCCCTTTGAGGCTCATAGGCCATGCTGCAGACGACTCGGGCTTCGTCGCGGCAGCAAACAGTCTCAGACAAGCGTCAGTGTTGTGCACGTATGCTGTCGTTCGAATCGCGTTTCGTTATCTAGGCCAACCCTGAATCGGTGAAAACATTATTCAGTACCGAAAGTTTAGAAAATGTATCTGTTCCGGAATAAAATTCCGTGTGAAAATCTTTCACTGGCTAAAAAAATACCAATCTGGTCCACATCAGATAATCTACATCAATTCAGTCACCTTTTCCTTTGGCAAAGGTACCTGCAGTACAAAGATTAGCGTGTTTAATGCAAATCACGATAAAACTAAGAGAGAAGTGGACTATAATTGGAAAAAGGGAATACCTTAAACGTTTGCGACAAGGTAAGGAGTCTGTAGTTTTGACCGTTAATCAACCGTTGTCGTTTTTAGTGGTCAAGTGGCGTGTTTATTAGTCTAACGTGGAATAAAGGTAGGCAGAAATCTTTAAAATCTGGCCCATAAGGTTCGCAAGCCAAAAGTTGGTTCTCTGTCTCGATGGAAATGAAGAGATGGAATTGACTTTAAGAAAGTTCATGGAGAATATAATGGTGCCGATGCTACAAGGGTAAAGGCCTGACAATGAAAGACATAACCCACCTTGCTTCTGTGTTGGACGTGGAGAAATTAGCACTGCTCGTGTAAAATACAAACTAATAAGTAATCATTATTTGGTTAATTTAAAATAAACTGCAATGCTCGGAAAATATATACAAAGAAGATAGAACTATCGAAAAACAATAGCGAGAATTAGTATAATTGGCAAATGTTTCAATTCATACAAAATATTTCAAATTTCAATATGCATTATTCAAGTAGGTATTTATTTGAAACTCTTCGCCACTAAAACGGGTAAAACAGTAGATATACAACTGCAAACAGTATACAGTAAACTGGTACACAAGGTGTAGATAACTCAAATATCTGTCATTCAATTAATGACTTTGGGGAATATATGCATTGGCAGTTTTTAAAAACGCATTTCACACCAGCGGATCGTTGCAATCAAATAATGCCTACGCACTTGTATTCCCACGCGGGAAAAACACTACTATTTTTCCAATTTGCGAAGGAATCGGTTTGCGACGACATCAGGAGACTCGGGAAATATTTCACTAGATTCCTAGAGTAATAAAAACCCAACACACACGGACTGAACCTGAAAAGGCTTCCTGGGTTCTTCTAGCGGTGGATTATTTTGGGAGTTGGTTAACGCGGGCTGTTCGTGGTCGGAGGTAATGGGAGCCTCTCTTGACAAATATAAAAAAGTCAAGTTGCACAAGCCACAAAAGTCAAATTGGCTCTCAGTATGCAAAGGCTGTATAAAGAACACGCGAAGTTTCATTCCCTCAGAACACTGAGACGGCCGCACTCGCCGTGTGGGCAGAATTTTCGGTGATGGTTAATACGCATTGAGAAGGAAATCAAAATCCGAGAAACAAATAAGAATATTTATTTTCTATTTGCACTAAGAAAAAGCGAAGTTGCAAAGCCCTCAATTTCGGTATATCAATTTCTCCAATTTTCTATTCAGTAATATTCTATTTGTACAGATTTCACGTAATTCTTATTGTACGACTAGGGAGCACTGGATATGAACGCAGAAAAACACTTTCCGACAGAAGTTAGCGCATATCCCGCGATTGCTAAGCAAATAATTAGCGAAATTATTGCCGATATTAAAAGAAAGTTTTACAACGACGACAGTGTTTTAGTGATTACCTCAGAAAAGTATCAGCCTCTAGAGAAATATACACCCTGGAAATACAAATAAAAAATACAAGAAAATAGATGAAAAGGGCCTATAAATAGAATCATGATCAAATTGAGATATTTTGCCATGTTGATGACACACAAATGATCACTGAGGCCAGGATGACGTATATCGGCTTTTATGCTATTTAATAATGCATCAGAAAAATATATGGATATCTATAATATATTCTATTTTTACCAATGTCACCTAATTCTTATTGTAAGGCTAGGGAGCACTGGATAAGAACGCAGAAAAACCCTTTACGACAGAAGTAAGAGCATCTCCCACGATTACTATGCCAATAACACTGGTCGGCATGAAAATCGGCCCTGACACCATTCCTAGTAATTCCTTTGTAAAATGACCTCCTGAATCCGAATATGACCTCCGTTTTTCCCCATCACCCACCATTTTCGGGGGAGCCCCCCCTCCTATTTTTATCACTTTTCGATAATTTGGAGGGATGAAAAGGATTATTTTAGCATTTACATTTCTTCTAAGGGTTTAGAGGGGTGAAAAATTCTAAAACATGAATATTTATGGTATGGAGGTAGATTTGGGGGGGGGATAAGTCCCCGTAAATTGTATAAAAACGCATTAAAAATGATAGATTTTGCCGTTTTTTCGCAATTTTCACGTATCTTCTAAAATTTCCTTCATCCATTTCACCTCATCCTCCCCCGAATGATGAAAATATTTATCAACAAGAAATAGCAGTAATAATAAAAATATTTTGCTACATAACATAGCAACAATAATTAAAATACGTTGCAATAGTTCGGAAGATTTACTTTACCACGCTGGCGCTCGCAATGCCTCGCCCGCTCAGTCTTGGACAGCAATTCTCATGCGTTCACAGCAAAAGAAGGAAAAAAGAATACTTTGTAATTCCACTAAATATATACGATTGAGATCTTACATTCACATTGAAGTAACATAGTATTCTTTTACCTTCATCATGGAGTTCCACAGAGTATCAGCCTCCCAAATCAAAATATTGCAGTTGTCGTCATCTTCCCTCGGTATACCTCTAGCGATCGCAGAGTCAACTTGTCGGTGTTCTAGGCAATGATTCTGTGTTTCCAAGTTGTTTAAATTGTGCAAAACAGTGGAAGTTGTTTTACTCCGGCTTTTTCCAAGTGAATTGCAGTACGTGGGTGTAAGTTGTGATTAGTGATTTAATGTGTAATTATGCCACGCGTGTGTAAAAATCATCCTGATCGTTTCTGCTATGTTCGCGGTGAATTGACTTTAAAATCGCAGCGAAAACCTCTTTCTTTGTTTCTTAAAACTGCTTATAAATTTTACTTTGGCTGCCAAGTTGGCGATCAGGACAAGGATTGGTCCAAGGCTTCAAGAGTTTGCTGCTCTACTTTTTACAGTAGTTTGACCAAATGGCTCAAAGGTACGCGTAAATCAATGCCATTTGCTGTGCCCATGGTTTACCTGAACCTCGCTGTCATCTCACGGATTGTTACTTTTGTATGACTTCCACCGTCGGGTTCTCCAGCAAAAGTAAGCATACAATTCAGTATCCTAATATCCCTTCAGCAATAAGACCAATTCCTCATAACGACCCTTGACAACCCCTGAGCCCCCAAAAACTTATACTCTAGAGCCATAAATTGATTTGAAAGACTTTGAACAACAGCCGGGACCAAGTGATACTTCTACCGATGATGAAGAGTGTTCTGATGATTCAGCTGATCGACAACCTCACCTCGTTACGCAGTCAGAATTGAATGACCTCGTAAGGGATTTGGAGTTGCCTAAGACTAAATCTCAACTTCTTGGATCTCGACTTCAGCATAGCATAGCATAATCTCATAGCATAATCAGCATACCATAATCTCTTATAAAAGGGCGTAAAAATCTCTTCCCATAGGACCATAGCTTTACTCCTGGTTTTAAAAATGTCGCTCATGATCCTCTGGTCCCGAAAGAAAATATTTACTTGCCATCATTGCACATCAAACTCGGACTGATGAAACAGTTTGTGAAAGCAATAGACAAGACCGGTGATGAATTTCAATGTTTAAAAACTAAATTTCCTCGTCTTAGTGAGGCTAAAATCAAGGAAGGAGTATTCGTGGGCCCCCGGATTAGCAAATTTTTCTAAGATTCGACGTTTATACAAAAAAAGGAATCATAAAGTAAAAAAAAGGTTGGCTTGGATTCCGAAACGTGTGTGAGAACTTTTTGAGTAACAAAAAAAGTGATGATTATGTCGCTCATGTCGAGGAATTGCTGTCTGCGTATAGAGCCATGGGGTGTAACATGTCACTAAAGGGGATTTCCTTCATTCACACCAGGACTTTTTCCAAGAAAATTTAGAAGCAAATTCAGATGAACACGGGGAACGGTTCCATCAAGACATTAGCAAATTTGAGAGGAGATTTTCAGGGAAGTGGAATGCGGGCATGTTGGCAGAGTACTGCTGGTTTTTGGCACGACAAACTTCTACCTCAGGGTATAAAAGGAAATGAAATACCCAATGAAGGTACTTATGTTATTCATCGTTCATTACATTTATCATTTTACTCTTTATTGATGCGCGCGAGGTAATGAGAACGCCAGCGTGGTAGCGTATCCTCTGAAATATTGCTACATATTTTAATTATTGTTGCTATGCAGTGTTCTTAAATATTTTTATTATTGCTGCTATATGTTGTTGATATATATTTCCATCATTCTGAGATATTTGAGGGAGGGGAAGATAGAATAGGAGCTGAAATATGTAGAAAATAAGTGAAAAAATTGCGAAAAAAAAAGAAAAAGTTGATAATTTTTAATGCGTTTTTTTTACAATTTACGGAGACTAATCCCCCCAAATCTACCTCCTTACCATAAATGTTCATGTTTTAGAACTTTTCACTTCTCTAAAACCTGAGAAGAAATATAAATGATAAAAAAATAATCCTTTACATCCTTCCAAATTATCGCAAAGTGATAAACATAAGAGGGGGGGCTTCCCCTGAAAATGGTGGGTGATGGAGGAAAACGGATGTCATATTCGGATTCAGGAGGTCATTTAACATAAGAATAAGCAGGAATGGTATCAGGGCTCGACAAAAAATTTTTTTTTGCCGACCAGTGTAATTGGCGAAACTCTTGCCAATATTAAAAGAGAATTTTACAACGTCGACAGAGTTTTTTTGATTACCTCAGAAAATTATCAGCCTCGTGAGAAATATTTAGACTGAAAGTACAATTACCATAAAAACTAATAGCGAGATGAGTACGCCTACAGCAATCAATAAAAAAATACGACAAGAGAATTCACTCAGTCCACTCTCGTTAAATCTTATTATGGACGAAATAATAGAAAGCCTGAAAGCCAAAAAATAAATTAAAATAAATGAAAAGGGGCTATAAATTAAATCATGATCAAATTAGGATATTTTGTCACGCTGATGACAAACAGCTGATCGCTGAGGCTAAGGATTATGTACATCGATTTTTATATTATATAATCATACATCAGAAATAAATATTTTAATAGTAGTTAAAAACCTTGTCTAATATAAAATTAAAAGGTATGAGATTTTTGAGCAAGAGACAAATGACTACCTTGGGATAAAAATTACAAACTGATCTATGCTACCTATAACTTCTAAATAAGGGAAATTACTAGTACACAAGGTCAACAAAGTATCAGGTGCCCTGTACATTATGAAATGAAGAAGTAAATAAACAATACATGATGATACCTTTTTTTTTCGAAAATTCGTATGCGTAGGGAGATTAAACAATGTGAAAACCAGTAAAGTGTGACAAACTTATATTAAATGAAAGGAAAACTTTGTTTTATTCCACCAATTTCCACAAATTGGTGGAATAAAACAAAGTTTTCCTTTCATTTAATATACAATGAACTTCCACAAAGTTGAACCTGAGACGATGGAGATGATGTGATAAACTTATTTAAAAATATTTAACGGTAAAAGTGATTGAATTTAAAACGTCACATTGAAAAGATTCTTTCAATTCTATATATCGATTTAACTATTTTCTTCCCGTTGAAATTCAATGGGCACACTTTCCTAGTTACTTTAATTAACTATGTTTTTAAAAATAATTAAATAAAAAATCTGAGTTATTATTGATTATTTAAGAACTTTTTGAACATTCAAGGACTAATTTATTTAAATTAGATTAAATTACACGCACAGGGGCAATAACGAGCGAAGAAATATGTGAAGTGACCAAATAAACAGAATGTGAATAACTACAGTGAATATATCGAAGGATCAGTGCCCAGAAGAAAAAGAAATACTCTACGACCCAAGAAGAGATGGAATGAGTAGGTATGAAGAGAATGAATCGGTAAAGAACAGGCTGAAAGCCTACAAGAAAAAGAAGACCACCTTGATGACTAAATATTGGAGATGACACCAATGTGCACTGTGCCGTAGCCAAAGAGAACCTGCCAAAACACGTCGGTTAATGTTGCTAATGCGGTCATGCTGTGATTTTCTAAAACAAACACATAGCGTCTAATTTCCATTTGGTCAACCACTCAAAATATACTCAATGTAACATCTGTCCTTGTCCTATCACCAGTGTTATTGAGTGAGATATCACTGCACATTAAAACTCAATGAATTTGACGACGTAATAAATAAAAAGTCCTCATCTTTCCGATGATACCAAAATATCGCGAATCCCACAGTATTGGCAAAAATATGAAAGCTGTTTTCCATTGGATTTAGTACAGCTGACTTTTCAAGACTGATACTTATGAGTACGCAAACTTTCGTGGAAAGAAACGACTTTTAGTGTGGCAAAAATGTCTTTGAACATTGGACGCTCCGGCGAATATGCACAAAAAATCCTTAGGTTGTGAGGTGTTTCCACCGTACGGTGTGAAGCTAGTGAAGTTAAAGTCTTAACTCTTTAGTTAATTACTGAGAAGTTCAGCCATATAAAACAAAGTTTTGGGTGTCACTAATATTGTTGTATTCAATTCATGCTCCTTTGAAAATTTTAAATTCTCAAACAATATTTGAATATTGTCTCCATAATGACGACACTCACCAACTAATGATTCCTCAGTCAGGTAGCAGAAGGATCTTCAATTCCTTTTATCTGCTTTCATGATTACGCTGTCACAACACACCGATATCAATTTGATGGCAGCAATTACATTCCGCCAAATAACTGATTGAAACAACTATGTTTGCTGAGGATGGAGAGCAGAGCATTGCTTCCGTAGATCGTGCTTCAACGCAATCCTTATGAGCGTGTTTTTTAAATATTTCACAGCACATTACACTGACACGTATCACTCTCAATATGTATGGTATTTCACTCCGTCACTAAGCAACACTTAAAACGCAAATTCTCAACAACAGCAACGCCACATCTGTATTCTAACAAAGAAAAGACGCTCCCCGCTATCCACTCACGAAGAATTTACTGTGTAATTTGCTTCTTCACTCTAAACAACACAGCGGAAGAGGATCGTGGCTTGCCTGCCACACCGTGCACTGCCGTCGCATGTTCGTCGACTGGTCGGCAGTCGGGTTCACGTGAGGACAGAGGGAATGGATATTATCGCGCAAGTCTAGGTACTAATTGAATAGATGTACGCTAAACGCCCTGTTCAACCAGAGGATCAAATGAACCAGAAACCTTAAAGACACACAGATTATGAATGCCCCTTCACGCGAATTATCCTCGAACCGATTCCTTTGTTTGAGTTGTATTCTGGGCTTGGCCAAATCTAACGGTTTTCAGTTGGCAAATTATTGAAAACGGCTTTAGACCGCTTGTGCCAATGAGTGCAGGTGGATAGAACAGTGAAGACTGAAATATTTTGGAAATGTAGAAAGAGCGTAGATAAATCCATGGATGGGGAGCCAGTACACAGGACACCATATCAATCCGGACTCCATGAGGGCTGCGGATGCACATTGTATTAACCATATTGAATTCTTCTATCCTAATAATCACCGTTGTGCAAACTCGGTGTTTCAGGAGGAAATATAGATTTCAACGACTTTGTTGTAGGATGTGTGAGTAAATCCACTTTCACGGATAAGTAACTCAGAATATGAAATATTAAACAACCTTTCCTACCGAGAAAAATCGAATCTTACATGCCTCAAACTGCTTGCACGTTTTCCACGATTTCGCCCAAACATGTCATAGTGTAGAGGGAGTTGTGGATTGCTTCATTCTGAAGAAGCTGCGAGCGACTGCCTTGCTATCCTGCTGACCTTCACGGTATGACCTCCCGACTCAAAATTGGCTGTCTATCCACTGCCCTCCACACAAACAAACGCCTTTTGTAGCTTACACAAAGTTTATTGCCCCTGAAAGTATTACGTGTTGACTGAGAGGACTGCTCGAAGACATGATACGTGTTTTGATGAATGTTTTGCAGTAGCTCGCCAAGCAGGCAAGGTGATCAAATCAAAGCGTACAAAGCTTTCCTTGCCACAACTAAAACAGTGGCCCTGGAGAATCATGGATCCATGACCTCTCCTATCCATGGCACCATAATTACTACGCAGAATGAGGCAACTCATCCATATTGGATGAATTCAGAAGCTAGTACTTTTGAATAAACATTTATATTCGTTTTCATTTTACAGTGAAAGATAACCGTTACATCCCGGCCCCCTCACATGTGATTATAAAGAGCGAATATTACAATGTCTTTATCATATTAACTCGTAGAATTCCGCGGATGCAATGCTGATTTTTTTTCGGGATTCATTCCGCGTTTTTTTTTGTAAAACAGTATTTCGCTGGATCTCCTGCCAGCTTCATCAGGTTATCTTATATAAATTGTATCATATTTTATTTGGTTAATTTATTTCTGAAATAGTATTTTCGTGGATAGTGAATTGCATGAATAAGACATCATTGAAATGTATACCATACGCTGATAACTGACATTAATGGGTGTTCAGCGACAATACTTTTTATTGAGTCAACGGAAGATTGTGGAGGCAAGACGCCTAACATATTCAATGCTCTCAAAAGATGTATGACTAGACAGCAGTTGTCTTCATAATGTTTGGCCGCTGGCAACGAAAGTAATAATGTTCGTCATTATACATACCCACAATAGCTAGGGAACAGTTAAATTCATTCCATCACCAGTAGTTGGCAATGCGTCCATATGGTTCCAATAGAATTGTACTTCCTGTTTATTTCCCTCGTACGCGATGGAAGTGGGCTCTTCCATTAGGATTTATTAGATTTCTGAAGTCTAACTAGTCCTCCGACTTGGAAATAAGCTCAACTGCACTACGACACAGAATGCGAATTCACGGCAGCGAGGAATCAACCACAATGCCAAACCTCCCAGGCCAAGGAATTGTTAAGTGAGTCATAAAGCTGGATGGTGGAGTGGTCTGTTCTTGGAATGAAAACGCAGGCGACTCAGTTTTACTGCCGTTGTCGAACCGTGAGCAATACTGCTTTGTGTTGTAACGCGCAATGAATCCCAAACTCCAATAATACTTAAGTTAGGAACATTTCAACTTTGTCATTACAATCGAACGTTTTTTTATGCTCCCATGAAAATCTGAATCGGTTACATACGCAAAGTATCTCAATATTAAGGCAGTTAATCGGATTGCATTTATTTCTTGATGCACACAAGAGCATAGGGTTCTTCATTAAGTGAATTGCGTCACGGTGATTCAATTGTAACGTGATATGAAAGAACTCATTGCCGCTATGCAATTTTGATATCTTTCCCTGCAACTGGACCAAACGCATCCTGAATATAACTATGTGGTGATAGCGAACGAATTTTCCAGAATTCAAATTTGTGAAATGTGCCTCTGTGATCAAGCGCAAGAAGATAAGTGATCCACAATAATTCATCGCCATTGATTGTTTGTTCACGCTAATTAATTCAACGCAACGTTGTGACACATGTGTTATTCAACTATTCGTATGATCACTTCAAGACACGAACATGAGAGAATATTTTGTTTATTAGTGACCCTTCATCTGCACAAGAATTGGCCTAGTAAGCAGTTCTCTTGACTCGGGTAAGTATTATAATGCTTGTGCTCTAGGCTAGTTACGCGTAGTATTTCATCACAGGATGTGACTGATGTCAGCGTAATCGCGCCATATTTTGAAGGTGCGATTTTCTAAGGGATATATCTAATTACTTTAGCAGATTTTTTTTATTTTTGGATTAGTTATGTCTGGAATATTGCTAAATATGTCGTTTGTTGATATAATCTCATCATTGGTGAGAAATAATAGACTGGAAGATTGAAGATTTGTGTCATATAGCCTAATTTACTATTAAAAAGGGTAATGCAGTAAATGATGTTCATGTGTTCGCTGAGTGACACGTTTTATAGAATGAAAATCGTTCAGTCAAAACGCCATATTAGTTTATTATGAGTAAGTTCAAGTAAAACGCCAAATTTTGCTTGAGGTACCTATATTTTGCACTTTTTCCAATTATCTACCACTATCTTTTCTTTATGTTTTTCATACTACTACTAGCGCCATCTTGCTAGTAATTGAAGAGCTAATTGAGGCAGCCAGGCAGTAAAAAGTGCTTATACCATCCTCATTAAAAGTAACGCATTAGTAAATAACAATAGTGTATACCTATTATATTGTTCTATTTTTTAAAATTATTTTCGCTAATTTATGCAATACTTTCGCCGGCTGTTTCCTTTTTTGGAAAAAAATTCGCACGAAATACGTCGTGACGTCACATACGTTTAGCTCACGTGACTCTCTTGGTGCCGGCTAATGTTTCTCCTTCCAAACCTCAGTTTGGCGGCAAGCTGATTGCGGTAAGAGGTAAGCAACTTGTGAGGGTGAAGGCAATATTGGTTACCTGATATCGTTGGAGTATCAATTGAAGCTAAATTTAAAAGCGTTTCCTGGCTCAATATTGCGTTTCAATTAAATACAATCATAAATAGAGTGATCCTGACTGACACTTATCAACTCCCGATGAAAATGTTTATCACCAACCATCTGGTACTAATCAGTGGGTGTCACGGGAAAAAACCCTATTACAGAACTCCCTAATTATTTTTCATCTATAATTGACTATTAATTTTAGGTGGTATGTCAAGAAGGTTAAATTTTTACTTCTTCAATCGAAACTATTACCATATTGTAATTCGACTTACGTACAATTGTTAGATTAAAATTTCTCATCCGTATTTGCTGCTTGATACAGTTAACAACCCCCATGATTGTATAAATTTCGATTTCCCATTTCACGGTGATATTTAGATGCTTACGTATATAAACTAGTAATATGCGCTTGTTTGTATCTCATGTCATCAATGCTGCAGTGTCTCAATTGAAAATTATTTTGGGTTTAAATTACAGAGAGCCCATGTGTTTTAACAGTTGTGTTGCTATTTCCCTCATTGTTGTTGACCGCCATTCCGGAAATAGGCTTAAGAGAATCTAAGCATGAGTTCAGGGTTTTTTGAAATGATAAAGAATAGTGTTCACCATCATCATCAATATTTAGTAATATTTGCACGAAACTGTTTACTCGTCTTCTCATTCGCCTCTTCGGTTTTTCAGTTGGTGTTGTGTGCATAATTTTTCTCTTAATCATTAATAATTCTTTTGGAATTGATTTTGTCGTTCTCTTCCATTGAGAATCGTTCTGTATTTATAAGTAAGAGAAGTGTTGTGTTGACGTACGGTGTCCGTCAGCATGTACTCAATTCTAGATGTTATCCAAGAATCACCAAATGACCCACTGGTCATTAATGGAGGTCACGATTACGGGATTTGGACGCTTCTTCAAATTAACTGGCTTTAAGTAAAGTCAAGTAAAATGCGCTGGCTTCATTTTTTCAATCACTATGTATTTCCACCCTTGCTCGTAGTTGGTGGTGAAATTACAATGGCTTTTTAATGATTCCATTATGCTTGCTCCATATCACTATTTTGTATCCTAAACCTTCAAGTCCATCCCATACAATTTTGACAATTTATGGGACTTAATTTGTCATTTATTTCTTTCAGTTACGCGTGTGGTTTCTGAGTTCGTGCAATGAGTCCCGTGACGCAAGGATTCTCCATTAAAAATGTGCCATTTTGAAATCCAAGTCGGTGTTCATTGGATTGAAAACCTGATGGAAACACAGTAAGTACATTTAATTTCCTTGTGTTAACTTTAGTTCTGATTTCTCATGTTTAGTACGCCCTTAATATGGATTTAAGTAGATGTAATCTGAATGCTCAGTACTCGTAAATGTGGCAAAACCGAGATATCATTTCTTAGAATGAACGATAATCGACAGAACTCTCCGGGCATGGGAAATAAAACTACCATGAACCTGTAGGTAATATAAGGGGTATGGAAAATCCTCTCGATTCCTCCAGATCGGTGGATATGCCAAAGGTTTACCTTATTCACCGCTACAGCATACTAGTTAAGGCGAATAGTCAGTCTAGTCATTTCTGTCTCTGATTTTTTTCTATAAAGACTACATATGCATCAATTATGTACATCGCAATTATGATATGGAATTGACATTTTGCATCCATGTAAACTCATACAGCCGGATGCTATTTTCAAAATATGAAATCTGTCCGGTCTTTTTCTTATTCGTCGAACTTGTGGTGTGATACATAAATGCAGGTGTAGACGCTTTGACATTCGACCTTGTGAGCAATATGTACTATATACAATTGCGAGTCTGTGTTGGTAAGTGGTGATGCAAACTCTTTCCTACACAGTTAAACGGTTTTAGACATATTTGTTCTTTATTTTTCACTTGTAATGTCAGTAAACCTTTGCAAGTAAACAAGATTTCTTGGGGTGGAATATCATCAAGATTAGCTCATTATAACGGCTTTTTCGATGGGAAAATGACCTTTAGATTCGTCGGCTTTTGCGTTTTCCCGATAGCGGCTAGTATGGGAAGTTTAATGAATGATTTTCTAGACGCTATGGCCGTTGCCATTGTGAATTCGACCCATGTCATTTTCAATGTGTATCATTTTATGGCTTTGAGTAGCATATCTGTGATGCTGAAACTTACATAACTATTTTAACTCTCTAAGGCTATGGTATTCGTTTGTTTTGTCCTGTAACGTTAGTGAGTTTTTCTTAACCTTTACGTTTAGCTTGGGTCGGAACTCAGTGGTTAGGACTTATCAACAGTCTATGAGAGAAACTTGGAATTGCGATCTTCAAGCCACCCAGCGTTGTCTCTTCCAGATTTCGCATGCCATAGCAGGTATTGGAAGTATCAAGTTTTGGGGTTTCCAGCGAATTGCCTTCATAAAAAAATGGAACATAAGCGGCATATTGTGGTACATTAACACTTTTAGCCCGTGCGAATCTATTGGATTTGGGCTCTTAGGTTTACGAGATAACCGATGGTAATAATTTTAATTATGCCTAGCACAGCCACGTTTTCACGAGAGACATCAGTATGATAACATCAGTGTTCATTTTTAATACTGACACTAAAGAGCGCGATGAAATTTGTAGTTAGATAATAAAAAATGATCAGCATGTATTCTACCCGATGATTGGTGGGTCCTTGTACGATCCGTTGCCTTGAATTTTCCTGAACGTACGGACTTCTACAAGGTATCCTTTACGTTCTATCCCAGATTCTACGTGCTTTCACGAATTTCATTCCTTTTGAACTATATCAATTGTGTCATCTCTCGCCGAAATTCCTGGTCTTCAGCTCTTATGCACTTACCCAACATTCTCCCTCCATCTCACATTCGACATGCCGCTCCCTCTATCATCTTTTGCGGCGGGTGTCCGCTACTAACGTTCTTCGTCTCCTTCCATCTGCCAGGTTTATTCCGCATGTTTTCATCTCCTCTCAGCTGGCGTCCCTCACCAGTCTGCACACATATGTAAAAATCCTACCTCTCTTCGTAGCGAACTAGCTACTGAACTAGTTGAAGTCACGAATCACATTGTAGCTTTGAATTATTTCGCCTTAATGTATTTTATGAAATACACCCTGATTAACTCCCGTAAACATTTCCTTGGACTTCCCAATTGTTTTTTTGATCCATACTCAATACAATACATTCTTGGACGAATAATCCATTACTACTATGCGCTATGCCTTTCTATATAAATATATAATGTAACCAACCCACTTCAGTTGAACATAATTACCTTTGTCTCCCGGTTTATAATCTGCATTTCAAACGCTTTTCTTTGAAGCCCGTAAGGATCGAGAAGAAGAAAATTTAAAGCGCAATAGAACACAAAAGTGCGCACATGGCTAGATCCAGATTTTTACATCAGTATACACTTTATCTTCGGGTAAACTGTTTAACATGGGAACCCCAATGAAGTCATTATCTACCGGTGCATAAATATCCGCATGTTTTTGGCAAATGTTATACATTTAATCATTTACATATGTTTCCATCCGACGTTAAATTTAACTGAGAATAACATAAGATGCAAACTCAATCGTCTCGTCAACCCCTTATCTTCAAATGCTTTCTCTAAATTTTCCCAGGATTCCTTAGATGATACTGCATTTCTAACGTGGGAAATAGCGGACGCCTTCAACGCTACTTATTTTTGCCAAATACTTTCCGGCTTGTTTTTCTCGCCGCTCATACGTTGTCGTATCACCTTGGGAATAACATAAAATTGAATTCTGCAATCCATCATGCACCGAATATATCTTCATTTGGAATTTCCAAATGTTGTAATTATCCCTTCCATCTAGATTCTCTAATGAAAATAAGTCACTTCCGACCGGTGCATTTGCCATTATTAATAAGTACTAAAATTGAATTGCGCGATTCTACAGTGCTATTTCGTATCACTGGATATTACCGGGTCAATAAACTGTTAGAAGTCAATATGGATCGTGTATAAGAAACTTTAATATTATAAAATCAGTAACGCGAGCACATGGCTACATATAGGTTTCTACAGCAGTAAAGAACACAGTGAAGTAAAAAATTAACATTAGTTTCTTTGGGAGAGAAATAATCTTTCCTTAAGGATTTATCTCGTTGAATTTCTTCGGGTAATTTATCATTATAATACATTAAAAAATCATAGAGGACAAGTGAACAATGACGGTTCCTAGAGAGACATCTAAAGTGCGTTTTATCATTAACAGGGAATACACGCTGAAAGAGCGCGCTACTAATTTCACTGGTCAACAAAGATTTTGTCCTAGAGACGTTGTTGAGTTATGTTAGACGTATTTTTTGTGCTGATTCTGAATCTGTGCTTAGATTCTTTCTATCACGTATAGTTTTCTTAGGACAGCTGAATGTATGTTTCTGCTATAACGAAATTATCAAACCATGTTATCCTACTATTTAATGACTTCCTATCCTGTCAAAACATGTTTAAACTTGCACTATCCTATCGCTTTGTTCAAAGCAATGCTGAATCAGCTGCCACTGCACATCAGTATGTGACTAACTACTGTCGGCGCGTGAAGACGTTTGTTTTTTCTCTGAAGACGGTTTGAGAATTTTGTTGCTCGCAGGAAATTACAGCTTATTACACTGTAATCATTGTGAAGTGGCTTAGCTTTCATCATGCCTAGACAGTGCGTGATGAGCCACCTCGATGGCTTTTGTTACGTGTGCGGTGAAATTACTTTCAAGGCTCAAAGGCGGAACATTACTCCCTTTTTGAGACAGTGTTATAAACTTTATTTTGACTGTCCGTTGGGTGACCAGGATAATGGATAGGTGCATCATGTGATGTGTAGCACCTGTGTAATCGTTGTAAAGTGGCTTAGCTTTCATCATGCCTAGGTGTAAGGCTTCTCACTGGTTGGACTGTGGGTAAACGTCATATGAATTTTGCCGTTTCCATGATTTGGCGGTATCCTAAGAATCATTTTTCAGACTGTTATTTTTGTTTAACAAAAATTAAAGGAATTACACCGAAGGCAAAACACACAGTAAAATATCCAAACAACCATGAATCAGCGATACGACCGGTCCCTCACTCCGAAAATTTACCAGTGGCGGAAACACCGGAAAATGTTAATCTTAGCGAAGATTCAGAAAGTAATCAAGAATGTGAGAATGAAGGGTTAGAAAACTCGAAGGACCCAAATTTCGGACCGAGTACATCTGATGTATGTACCTCATTTTACAACGCAAGAGGATTTAAATGATCTAGTGCGCGATTTAAATTTGTCCAAAAAGCAGAGTGTAATCTTAGGATCACGATTAAAGGGTTGGAAATTTCTGGATCCAAATACGAAAATTTCAATGCATCGATCTCGCCATGACGAATTTAAATTATTTTTTCTCAAGAAAACAACCTTATTTTTTGCAATGATGTTCTCTCTGTTATGGATACTCTTAATTTTGAATACGACACAGATGATTGGCGTTTGTTCATTGATTCCTCCAAGGTAAGTTTAAAGGCTGTTCTCTTACATAATGGAAATGAACTCCCCTCGATACCGTTAGCTCATGGAACTGACATGAAAGAATCTTACGAGCATATGCAGATACTTTTAGAAAAAATTCACTACGAAAAATATAAGTGGAAAAATTGTGGCGACTTAAAACTAATTGCAATTTTACTCGGCTTACAACTTGGCTAAACGAAATATTTTTGCTTCATCTGCAAGTGGGATAGCAGAGACAGAAAAAATCATTACTTGATAAAAGATTGGCCAGAACGTAAAGCACTCGTTCTTGAATCCAAAAATGTCCTTTTTCAGCCTTTATTCGATCCGAAAAATGTTCTTTTGCCACCTCTACATATTAAATTTGGACTCTTTAAAAAATTTTTGAAAGCCATGGACAAAAAATGGTGCTGGTTTTACTTATTTGAAACAAAAATTCCCTAAAATCAGTGAGGCAAAGATCAAAGAAGGAATTTTTATTGGGCTTCAGATTAGGAAAGTGCTGAAGGATTCGGAATTTTTTTTGTTGACCAGTGTTTTTTATGGCACTCTCAAATATGATAGTATAGCAATATGAATATAGTTGAAGGGAAGACTTCCGCATTGACTTGATGTACTGAATCAGATGTTTTCAGGTGCAACTTAGTATATCAGCGTTTAGGTGAAGAATACTTCTCCTCCGTTACTGGAGGCGTCTTTAAGGGTTAAGACCTACCCTGAAGACCTCCTGTAACGGAGGAGAAACTTTTGTCACATAAACGCTGACATACGCAATTGCACCTGAAAATATGTGACCCAGTATGATGAATATAATTAGATATTGATTTAATAAGTGAATTGCCATGATAGAAAGCATTGTAAAAGTGACTGAAGCTCTCGGTTGCGTTTGTGCTATAATAACAGGAATATTTTAAACTGAACAATGTTTGGTAAATGTTTTCGAGGTATTTGCTATTCATCACGGATTGGTGGACCAAGAAATACATTTAATTTAACTGACCTTCCATTCCAGCAAAAATCACTCATAAAAATTGGTTAAACATACTTTGTAACCACGTTTAACTCTTTTTTCCTTATTATTTTTTATGGTATGTTTTTTCACTCGCAATTAGACATTAATCCATTATTGACACGGCTCTCCACAGCCAGTACTTTATTTTTTTATAATTTGACTATTGTACTCAATTTTCACTATAATGGACGATAAAAATCATGATTTTCAAAGATCATTTTGATTGTTCGTGGTATTTTTTCGAAGAATTAAAGGGTTGGTCCATGTAAATTGATATCAAAGCCTTGTTCTTCTGATCCATTGCAGAATAAATAAGGAAGAAAAATATACCGTGGACATCAAAGGAATGGTACAAATAAGTGAAAAAGTAACCAGGGAAGCAATCACGTGTTTTGGAGAAGATTGCTGAAAGGAAATTGCATTACGCGGATGAATTAATTAAGGAAAAGCTGATGATAAAAAAACCATGTTGGAAGGATCGATCAAGAAGTGAAGGTTATGTGGTGTTAAACTGGTAACAGTATTTGTCTATTTGGTATCCATGTAAAAATTACTATTTTTATGTGAGGTAAATGTGCTATGATTGTTGGTTGTTTGTTTATTGTGTACGATAAGGTATTAGTACCCAAGTCCATGAGCATGGCGGGCACTAAGGTAAATATGGTTTCCCTCATTGAAAAGGTAGAAAAAATGAGGGGCAGCCAAGGAGTTGCCATTGCCAAAAGAGTTAAAGTTCACTCCTGGGCAAAAAATATGTGAATTCACATAAGGATAAAAGGAGTAACTGAGTTTCATTCTATGGTATAAGCCGATGTGAATGAAAAATTCACGAAATTACTATTTTTATGTGAGGTAAATGTGCTATGACTGTTGGTTGTTTGTAAATTAAGTAGGATTAGGTATAAGTACCCAAGTCCATGCGCATGGCGGTTACGAAGGTAAATATGGTTTCCCTTATTGAAAAGGTAGAAAAAATGAGGGGCAGCCAAGGGATTGCCATTGCCAAAAGAGTTGAGGTTAACTCCTGGCGAAAAATATGTGAATTCTCATAAGTAAAAAAGGTGCACCAAAGTTTCATTCATTGGGATTAGTCGATGGGAATAAAAGGTACACAACAATATAGTGAATGAAAACGCTTTGCAAAGTTGCAACGAAACGCAAAGCTATTGGTGTATAAAGTGACGTACAATTCTTATGGTATACCAAAGTATATACAATACACAAAATTGAACCTAAATACGAAAGAAGTTACATAGGTAGGAGCCTTAACATATAGTCAGGAGCCTTAATATATAGGTAGAAGGTAATATGCTACATAATAGGTAAAATTCAGTAGAAAAGACGTCTTCACAGCTGTTAGTAATGCGTTTCATTTATAAATGGTGTGTTTTTTTGGAATATGTGAACTAACCCGCTCTTTACACAGAAATCAAGAATTTTAAGTCTCATCAGTGGAAAACAAGATTGCAGAACTTTTAAGTGGCCACGAAGAATAAACGAAGGTAAATCGCGTGTGCAGTGTGCAAATATTGTTGGTGAGAAAACGTAGGCGCAGTGCAAGTTAAGAAAATGACAATAGGTTAATTGATACATATTTTCATTGCATTGTTTATTTTTTGAACTAATCCGTACTCCCCATAGGATCACCGAAACCCGGAAAGGCAAGAATAGAAGACTGAAGACACCTATGGAATTGGAAGACGGCGAAAGACCTAGTTTATATTTGGACCCTTATGGCCATGAAATAATTTCTCGACGACTAAGGCTGGGATTAATAGTGCGTGCGTTATTTATATTTTTTTACAGCGTGGTTTGGCATGCCAGAAAATTCATTGCCACTTACGGGTTAAGGAAACGTGACCCATGGTGGGAAATTCTTCATTTCCGCATGAAGGTCACGTATCCTTCCTCTAACATCCTAACTTTTTCCTTTGGTGCTATCTTGCACTTGGTGGCATGCGAAACCACGTAATTTTTGGGGGTTTGTATCATTAAGCACTAATCCGTTCTCTACACAGGTACACCTGTTCCCCGGATCACAAGAAGATGAAAAACGCCTACCGAAGAGAACTACACCAGGAAGACGGCGGAAGACATAGGTTAGATTTGTGCCCTTGTGGCCATGAATGAATTTATCGTCGAGTAAGGCTAGGTTTAATAGTGCGTGCGTTAAGTATAATATTTTAAACCGTGGTTTGGCATGCCAGAAAATTCATTGCCACTTACGGGTTAAGGAAACGTGACCCATGGTGGGAAATTCTTCATTTCCTCCTAAAGGTCACGTATACTTTCTGTAACATCCTAACTTTTTCCTTTGGTGCTATCTTGTACTTGGTGGCATGCGAAACCACGTAATTTTTGGGGGTTTTTGTATCTTGTGCACTAATCCATTCTCTACACAGGTACACCTGTTCCTCGGATCACAAGAAGATGGAAAACGCTTACCGAAGAGAACTACACCAAGAAGACGGCGGAAGACATAGGTTAGATTTGTGCCCTTATGGCCATGAATGAATTTCTCGTCGAGTAAGGCTAGGATTAATAGTGCGTGCGTTAAGTATAATATTTTAAACCGTGGTTTGGAATGCCAGAAAATTCTTTGCCACTTACGGGAAAGGAAACGTGTCCCATGGTGGGAAATTCTTCATTTCCTCCTAAAGGTCACGTATCCTTCCTGTAACATCCTAATTTTTAAAAATGCTATCTTGCACTTAGCGGCATGCGATACCACGTATGTTTTTTTTGGTATTAATCCGTTCTTTCCCCAGCCTCAACGAAGCGCAAGAGCACAAGAACGAAGACGCCAACGGAAGAGGAGCATTCAAAAACGTCGGGAGATAAATTAACCAAAAGGATTTCATCAAATATATATTTATATATTAAATCTGATTCATGGGGATTTCTACTCACAAAGATAGCAGTGCACACTCTTTTTTGGGAAAATCACTTTTTAAAAGGAAACATTTTTTTGGATGCTTTTTTCACATGTTGAATTTCTCTATTCCCTTATGTTTTGCAAAAATTTCGCATTTTTTAAGGCTAAAGAATTTTTATTAAAATCCGATGTTTAATTTTATCAGAATCAGTATAAACTTATGGGCCTTAAATTTACATTCAAATTTGATTTTTCAATTTAAAAAAACAAGGAATATGAAGCATTTCGTAAAATTGATATGAGTAATCTAATTAGTACCAATGTTTTATTTCAAAATATATTAATTCAATATATTTTATTTATGACATCGCTATTCAATATACATTGTCGTGTCTTTCTTGTTCTTCATTGAAAATTTTCTTAGTCATATTGACATTTATTATTGGTATTTATGTAAATCAGTACCTCTATGCACATGTAATGATTATTATGTTAGGTATGCTCCTAGCACTAATCCTTTTTTTCCCCGGCCTTACCGAAGCGCACGAGTAGAAGAACAATGACACCAATGGGATAGGAGCACTCCAGGACGTCGGTAGATATTTTGACGACCAGGATTACATCATAAATATGATGATAAAAGCTGTTCCAGAATGGCCTCTTCACACAAAGGTAGCAGTGCTCATTTCCTTTTGGGAATACTCACTTCTTAAAGGGAATAATTTTGTTTGGCTGCCTTTTTCAATAGTTAATTTTCTCTATCCCTTACGTTTTCCAAAAATTCGCATTTATAAAGGCTCTAAAATGTTTCTTAAAATCCAATGTTTATATTTTCCACAATCAGCATAAACATATGCGCCTTAAATTTACATTCAATGATTTTTCAATTTAGAAAAACAGGGAATATGAATCCTGTCTTAATATTGAAATGAGTAATCTTATTCGTACCAATTTCCCCTTTCAAAATATATTACGTCAATATATTATATTTGTGACATCTCTATTCAATGTATATTATCGTTTCTTTCCTGTGCTCTCTTGAAAATATTCTTATGCAGACTTACATTACTTTTGATGTTCATGTCAATCAATACCTATGCACATGTATTGACGTTTACGTTAGGTATGCTATAAGCACTAATCCTTTCTTTACCCAGCCTCGTCGAAACGCAAGAGGAGAGGAACAAATACACCAACGGGAAGGGAGCCCTCCAGGAGTTATTTTGACCATCAGGATTTCGTTATAAATATTATTATAATAAATGCTGTTCCTGAGGGATGTCTACGTACCAAGGTTGTAGTGCACACTTCTTTTGTGGAAAACTCACTTTTTATGGGGCTAAATTTGTTTTGCTGCCATTTTCCCATGGAATATTTTCTCCCTTACTTATAATTGGCAATAATATCACATTTACACAGATATTAAAAATTTTTCGTAAAATGTTGGTTAACTTGCCCAAAACGAGAATATGGTTATGGGCCTAATATTTACATTAAAATTTGATATTTCAATTTTTTTAAACCATTTTCAAGTATAATTATGCTCTATTATTTATAAACTGGGGACTTGTATGACCATTGTGATTTAAATATAATATTTTATAAAATTTTACGGACAATATGTAATCAGTCATTTCTTTTTGTAATATTTGAATGAGTTTTTTCTTTCGTAGCGAAGTTCCCTTTCATAAAAATTTATGTCAATGTATTAATATTGAGATATCTCTGTACAATATTTAATGTCCTGTCTTCCTTCGTCTCGTAAGAAATATTCTTAAATAAATTTTAAAAACATTATTGCTTTTAAGATCAATACTTCTATGTACATGCAATGAATTTTATATTAGGTTTGCCGGTGGATTACCTAGGGGACGAAAGCTGCAATTATGCGGATAGATGAATGGAGCTCACAACGAGGAAGACATGAAGAAATACTCATGAGCCGAAGGCTGAAGAGCTGGAGACTGGAGAGGTAGCCGTTCTCTTTCTCAAGAATGAACTTTTGTGCTTGTAAATTGAACTGTAAAGTGTTTCATTTGTGTTTTTGTGTGTCATGATATTTCATTTTTGTGTATGATTACGCAGGATGGGCGGTAGGAGTGAAGCAAGTAGTGAGTTAATTAGCAGGTAATTTCGTAGGACTCTAGCTATCGGTAGGGTTTCGTGTATTATATATTATACTAAGCAGGCGATATCCTTAGGTAGGTAGGAGTCAGTAGTTTGAAACTAAGTCGCAATTTATAGAAGGATCCTTTTACATAGGTCGTATCGGAAATATTTATGGTGCATTTGAGTGAATGTGATTGTGTGAATGTGCGAATGTGTTACTAACATTTTTTTGATATGTGGTAGACGTAGTGATTGGTGGATGGTGGTGGGGTAATTCTTAATCTTACTTTAATGCTTGAACGGTACAACTAACTCTAAACCTTGTTTATAATCATAATTCCTAACATTGCATTTTGGTATTCTTTAGAACGTACTAGTAGTTGTAGTGCATGCCCCCCTCAAATCCAAACTGCTGCCTCAACGTGGCGAGGGGGTGTAACAGGGGAAAGTCATCATCTGCAAAATATCATGTGACGGATGTAGCAAACTCATTGCCAGTTGTTAATTGACGATGCGTCCGATAATCCCTTCTCGCGTCACCCTCAATAATTTTATAATATGCGGCTATAATAAAGATGAATTTCAACAATTGAAATAAAGAGTAAAAACTGAAATACAGACCTTCAAGCAGATGCCTTTCCCCTGGCGAATGCAGTTGGTGATATTATTGATGTATAGATGTATTTGAAATTATCAATTTGTGATATGAGGAAAGTTCTTTGATGCCCTAATAATGTTAATATTTGTTTGTACGTCATCCTAAGCTTGCTTCATTTATTTATGTCCTGATTTATTCTTCTCATTAATTTCGTGTTTATAAATTGTTATTTATAAATTAAAATTAGAAAATTAATTAATTAATTAAAACGTGTAAAAATTTGTTTTGTGTTTTTTTACGTGTTAAATTGACATATATTTAAATTAATAAATATTGTATATATTAAATGAAATTCCTTCATTTTCATACCATTGCAAAATAATTTTTTCCTCTCGAAGCAAAAAAATGTTTTTGAAAGATGGCTTCCATTTTATACCTTCTATAAGCGATCACCTTAAATAATAAAGCAACTGATTACTTAATAAATTATATGTTAAATATATTGAATAAGCTTTAGCCTTCATTATGATTTGAGTAATTGGGTTGTGTTAACTGTTTAAGATAGTTGGACTGACAAATGCAATTATCATGATAAGTTAATGTTACACAATGTCGGTTTATTTATCAATGCTTTATACTATTTAGTTTTCAAATTAGCCGGAAAAATTAAAAGAGAACCATTTAGATAAATGTAAAAAACTGAACCACACGGATGACTTTCCTAATGCAGTTCGTATAGTTAAAGCCTTATATATGTTATTGAATGTTCTCAGCTTGAAATGCGTTAAAAGTTCTTTAATACTCTATGAAATAACCAGTGATGGCAAGTAATTGAGTAAAAGTAATCGGAAATTCGGTAACGATTACATTTTGAGAATTTTTCTTGGAATAGTTACTTTTATAAAAACGTAATTTTACCTGTAATCTACTCCTCATTCACTTTGAGTAATCGTTACACCATAGTAATCGTTACCTTTCAAAAACCTTCAAAATAGTTATTTTATAGCTACATTTTTCCAACTATATAATTTTTTGTCCACTCGAAATTCATTTGAATCCAGCGGAAATGACATCAATTCCAGTGCCTGTTCAGCAATACATCGTACGCATCGAGCTATCGCCAATACAACCTGATTATCTGTGGATGTAAGTGAATTACATGTACCACATGCGAACACTTTACAGACTCCATGTTGGAATGTCTGTTGCCATCCTCGTCATCTTTTTCTGATACCTCGCGTGCACTCCCGAGAAGATTTCATTTAATATCCTGCTGGTTGGTTAAGTGGCTTCAGTTCTTCGATCGTTGCTAATCTACGAGTAGAGTAGATAGTTACGAGTTTACAAGCATAGAAAACGAAACTAGGGAGTTTCCCTTACCAAAAAAACTTATGAATTAGAAAGCAAATGTGCGGAGATAAATATGCCTGTACGCTGCAAACTGTGCCTCGGTAAAAAAATCCTTAAGTCGGCGTGGAACGATTGTTTGGCGTGTGGAAGGAAGTGTTATCCCTATAGAAGGCAAGATAAATTGATGAAGCATTTAATATGCTATTGTTATGCAAAATAAATTCTTGCAATTCTAAATCATTTTTACCATTTTTTCAATTAACTCCTAACCTTACTTTCCTTAGTTCGCCAATATAAGCAACTGAGATTTTTTATTATTCGCATAAACTTCTACTTTAAATCATAGTTAAATTAATGTAATTGGAACCATTTATAATGATTTTTCAATATAAATAACAACTTACTCTTATTTCAACGCTTAAATTCTCTTAAGTTTGTTCAGAAAATATACGTTTAATTACAGTTTGTCTTATCTGATGAAATTTTAAAGGCAAATAATAGTTAACTTTCCTGCACGTTGTCATTACCATTGAACTCATTGATGCAAGGCTTGGGGAACATATAGTTCCCGTGAAACTTGCTGCTAAGAGTTTGATCAACAAATGCAAAGGTTAAGTTGAAATGAAAGTTAAAAGAATGGTGTAAGAACAATACGAAAACAAAGTTAACAAGAAAAACTTAAATCGAACTACTAATTACATTATTCCAAAGCTCTTGGCAAATTGCCAAAGTAATTCACTTGAAATTGTAATCAATTACATTTTTGGAAAGTAATTGATACTTATAATCATTTAGATTTCAGTCAGAGTAATTAGTTTAATGGTCCCATACATAGTATTTATGTATGTGGATGTCGCTGTAGTTGTTGGACGAATTTGTACTATCCCACTGACAAGTGAAATAAGCTTGGAACATTGGCGGCAAATCAGTTTAGACATACTGTGCAATCCATGATTAATATTTGCGTCTCAATAAAATTATAGTAATATCGACCTATACAGCAACATCGGATTTTCAAATAATATGAAATAAAAACCCGATTCACAAATAGGAACATAAATACATGAGAGGCATAGATTTATAACACACGGGATACTTAATGAGGAGCATCGTAGAGAATGGGACCAGTGAAATTTCCCATCATTTTTAAATATGTAAATAGAGTTAATTCAATCATTGTCGTGAGGTAAGTAAGAATACAATACATTGAACTCCTCAGAACAAAGACCTGCTGGGCGTTATGAGACGTCTTCCCGACTTAACAATTCATGCCGCATGAAATTCCAGTCTTTTATTTCCGAAGACCAAAAATTCTCGTCGTAAGTTTATGGCATGAACAAAGTTTGGAAAACTTTTTTTCAAGGAATGCAAAAAACAGCTTCAAATTCCCATTAATAAGTTTGTAAATGAACACACGAATCAAGATAGTACTTACTTTTAGTTGAGAAATGCATTTTAGTTTAAAAAAAATTATTTCAAGGAAAAAAACGTATAAATAATTGAACATATAATGAAAGAGCACCGCATTGTTTTAAAACACTCTGAGAGCCATGTCACAGCTTACCTAAATCCAACGGGTGGGGAAATACAATCAGAAATAAATGTGAAAAGATGTTATGCTCTTCGTTCGAGATTCAGCGCGGAGGACCGACCAATTCATGGAATTTTAATTTTTTCTCCCAATGACGCAGATGAGATTATTACATTGTCACCTCACGTAAATCGCCCAATGTCACCTACTTACTCCTTAGTTCGCACTATATCGTCCTCATTCTTTCCAGGGAAACATCACGATATCACCGAACGTTGGCAGGACCAAGTCTTGCAGTGATGTAAACTTTAGAAAGGTTTGGAGGGAACTGATTAGACGGGCGAAGGAGATTGCCCGGCGAGGAGGTGGGGGGTTAGAGTAGGGGTTGGGGAGGGTGGAGGGGTTGCGTCAGATGCGGGACGAGGCGGTGTGGGACACATTAATTCATGGGAATGCCAGGGGTAGGGAAATATAATGTAGGCCTGTCCGAAAGTTAAATGGTTGCACTATAGTTAACGATAGCATTTCGGCTAATATCACCGTAAGCGCTGAAATACGTCTGATTGTAGGCATTTAGAAACTTTAAGTCACTCTTTTCAGTTTTAACTCGCAGATCTTTTACATATTTTAGGACAGTTTACTTCTAAAGTCATTACAACAGATTTAATCATTTCTTTACATTCCAGTTTATCGGCAGTTATGATAGCTTTGTTGTTGGATGTGTGAGTAAATACACTTTAACGGACAAGTAACTCAGAATATGAGATATTAAACTACCTTTCCTACCGAAAAAAAATCGAATCTTATATGCCTTAAACTGCTTGCACATTTGCCAAGATTTCGCCCAAACATGTCACCGTGTAGAGGGAGTTGGGGATACTTTATTCTGAAGAAACTGCGAGCGACTGCCACCCCCTTGCTATCATGCTGAGCTTCACGGTATGACCTCCCGACTCCAAATTGGCTGGCTATCCACTGCCCTCAGCACAAACAAACGCCTTTTGTGGCTTACACAAAGTTTATTGCCCCTGAAAATAGTACGTGTTGACTGAGAGGAGTGCTCAAAGACATGATACGTGTTTTGATGAATGTTTTGCAGTAGCTCGCCAAGCAGACAAGCAGAGCAAATCAAAGCGTACAAAGCATTCCTTGCCATAACCAAAACAGTGGCCCTGGAGAATCATGAATCCATGATCTCTCCTATCCGTGGCACCATAATTACTACGTAGAACGAGACAACCCATCCATATTGGTTGAATTCAGAAGCTAGTAGTTTTGAATAAACATTTATATTCGCTTTCATTTTACTGTGAAAGATAAACGTTACATCCCGACCCTTTTACATGTGATTACAAAGAGCGAATATTTCAATTTCTTTTATCATATTAACTCGTAGGCTTCCGCGGATGTAATGTTGATTTTTTTTCTGTTGCATAACAAGGTACATTGGTTATCAAGAGGAAACGTTTAGATAAGTTTCGCATCCTTATTAACAGAAATTAAATAATTTCTCCTTGAGAAGGGTTTTCACTTTCGAGAAGTTGACGCACGATCAGTGGATCCAAATATTTTATTTCATGGTAGACGTTACGTCTCACCTACATCAGCTTAATGGTAACCTACAGGGGAAAGGAAACGCAATTTTTTCGATGTGAGAAGAATTTATTTCATTAGAAAAAAATTATCTCTTTTTGCTCAAGATTTTGAAAGAGAAACTTAGATTCACTTTCCAAGCCTGTTGAAACATCGCCAAGAAAATATTTCTGATATTGACATTTGCTATTTTAAAAGAACGCTTTAAATATGAGGGAAGCTTTTCTCAACTTTAAATATGAGGGAACCAACTAAATACGTGTGGAATTACAAAGTTACTGCTTCTAATTCAATTTTCTCAACATGTTTCAAAAATTCAGAAACAGCAAAGCAACGCTAGCCTTGGTTAAAAAACCTCTTAAATCTACTGTAACAGAATTAAATTTTCTTCCTTTAATATTGACATAAGCAACTTTGAAATGCGAAAAAAATATGTCAAGATGGCGTCTCAGCTAAAAAACCTTGTCTGTACGCTCTGCGAAAACCTTGTCGAACCGAATGAAAAACCTGTTTTTTGTGGTCTCTGCCCAGTCATATTTCACCAAAAGAGCTCTGGTTTAAATGAATTTTCTCTGAAAGCCCTAATTGACTCGAACTGCATGTTCTGGAAATGTTTTTTTATGCCGAGTGAACGCAATCCATCTACCGCAAATGGCTGCTGATATCAAATCTATCAAAGAAGAGGTTTGTAAATTGAAAAGTGATAGCTCGGTTGTAAAACAAATGTCCCCTGCAGCGCCAATAAAAAATCACCTAAGTGATAAAAGAGTGAATACCAGTGAATTTACGCAAAAGGCTAAAGGAAATCATCGGAATCAGCATTCAGCTGCCAACCTGAGTGGAGTTGAGACCAGATCTTCTACCAGATTAACCAGATCGTCTATGCCTAAATCCTCGAATGCTAGTATTTCTGTGCAAAAAAGAAGTCATCGACGAAGGAAGAAGAAGGACAGAAAGGCCCCGAGATATTGTGTTCTCTTCGCCCGGCCAAAAGGACTGTCACCATTTACGTGGGTCGAATTTGTAAGGACACGACAATTGACGAGGTAAAACATCACATCACCCAAAATATCGGCATTGCTTGCGATTACGTTGACAAAGTGATTGGAAAAAGTTCTTTCGGCTCCTTTAAAATAGGAGTAGATTCCAGTGATCTCGACAAAATATTCGATTTGCAACTTTGGCGCAGTGGTCAATGATGGTGCAGTGGTCAATGATGGTGCAGTGGTCAATAAATTTTGCTTTAAAAGTAATTTCTTCCGAGAACTTAACTCCACTGATGAAACCTCTTATTGACATAGCAGCTCGTTACTTCTCGCGGTGGAACGTGCGCTTTCCGTGCTACATCTGAACATCCAGTGCCTACGAAATAAACTCCTTGAACTTGAAGCCTTAATAGACAACCATCAACCCGATGTGCTGTGTATTTGCGAACATTGGCTGGTCTTAGAAGAACTTTCTACTATCTCTCTTCAAGGATATATTGTCGCAGATGCATATGTTCGTACTCATCATAAAAACGGCGGCGTCATAATATTTGTAAAAACTAATCTTACAACTGTATCAAACCAATTTTCTGGCTTGCAACTGAATGAAGAGCGAACTTTTGAGTGCTGTGTTACCTGTTTATCTTTAAAAAATCAGAAAAAGCTGTATATTTTGAGTGTATATAGATCTCCACTTGGTAACCTCTCAGTGTTTTTTTATATAAACTAGGTCATTTACTAGATGGACTTTATAATGTTGATAATAATAGCTACATCATTCTGACTGTCGATTTTAACTGTAATTTACTAGTTGATCATAATTTATCTCGAGATTTCTTGAGATTGCTAAAATCCTACAAATTAACGCCTACAATTACAGCTAAACCCACCAGAATCACACCAATCTCACAATATCTGTTGGACAACATTGTTTCCAATCTACACTCAAATAAGGTAAACACTAAAGTTCTCAACTCCACCATATCTGATCATTTCCCCTTATTGTCTTCTTTAAACGTGGACCCACGTACACACTCTTATCATTCTCATTTCACTAGAGTTTATTCAAAAGAAAAAATAAACACATTTATATCCCTATTGGAATCCTATGACTGGTCAGTTATATACAATAGTTGTTCATTTGAAGCAAGTTTTCAATACTTTCATGACTATCTTCAATACGCTTTCAATGTTGCCTTTCCCCTTCTTCCTATGAAAAGATCTGCTGTATCAAATAAAAAACCTTGGGTTACAGACCAAATTCGCCACTTTTCTGTCATGCTCAAAAATCCTGCTGCCAGAGTGAAACACTTAAATTGTCCACTCCTGTATGATGAATACTTGGCCCACAAAAAGAATTTTCGGATACTCTTGGAACTTGCCAAAAAGTCGTATAACAATGAGAGGGCAATTTCATCTAATAATCAGTCCAAAGTGTCTTGGGATATTATTCGAGAGTCAACTGGAAAGTTCCGTCAACACATTTTCCCCGAAATCACTCATTCAGGTGATAATTCACACATTGAATATTCAAATTTAGCAAACGAATTCAACAACCTTTTTACAATTAAACCAACGTTAGCCGCCCCTCTTACCTCTTCCATAAATTCGTTCCATAGTCCAGATCCTGTTGTTTCTTCATTTTTTATTCGTCCTTGTACGGAATCTGATTCAAAAGCCATAATTTCGACTTTTGCTAACAAAAACTTTTCGGGCCCTGATTAAATCCCAGGGAGAATACTATATCTCTCATACAGATGCATAAAAGAACCCATTCTATTTCTGATTAATGAATCCCTCACACAAGGGATTTTCCTATCTTCTCTCAAGCATTCCATTATCAACCCGTTGTATAAAAATAAAGGCTGCGCCAAAAATTTCCATAATTATAGATCGTTTGCAATACAAAATGTTTTATCCAAAGTATTTGAAAATGTTTTCTACAACCAATTAATGTTTTTCGTGGTTAAATATGCCCTACTCTCCTCAAATCAGCATGGGTTCCAAATAAACCGATCCACTACATCTGCTTTATTTCAAGCCACTGACTTCATATTGTCTTCACTTGACAAAAAACACAAATGTGGGAATCTTTTACGACTTCTCCAAGGCATTTGACTATGTAAATCACTCTCGCCTCCTTAACAAAATTAATAATTTAGAGGAGTAAGAGGCATTGCCAATAAATGGCCTCAGTAATACCTCAGCAATCGGACACAGGCTGTCTCACTCTCTATAAATGATAGTAGATACTTTTATAAAAGTACTTCCACCACCGTAGGAGTCCCTCAGAGGTCTATCTTAGGCCCAATCCTATTTTTAATTTATATAAATGATTTAGCTCTATCTCTCAGAAATATTCCAGGTTACAAAGTCATACTATATGCTGATGATACGAATATTTTACTTTCTGCTCCGACCCAAAATGACATTACTTTGAACTCTGTAACTGCAAATGAAAGTATTCTAAGCTGGTGTATTGATAATGAATTGACCGTAAACACACAAAAGTCACATATCGTTCAATTTTGTGGTAACAGTAATGTACTTGAGAGCATTTTAGTTAGGATTGATAAAAAGTCCTTTGAGAATGTGCCCCATACTAAATTTCTTGGTACATACTTATTTAGTAATATGTCCTGGGAGATGAATATTGAGATTTTAGCCAATAAACTAAGCTCAATTTGCTATCTCTTACGCCACCTCAGGAACTCTGTAGACATATATATTCTACTTACTTTGTATTATGGTGTTTTCTATTCCCGTATGTCATATAATATAATTTTTTGGGGCTCATCCCCTCATGCCTCCAAAGTGTTCACCTTGCAAAAACGTGCAATTAGAATCATTACAAAAAAAACCTTTTGATGCTCCCTCCAAGCCTATTTTTAAAGCACTGAACATTCTCCCACTCCCCTGTGTCTATTTATTATCAATTTTAATTTTTTTACATCATAATCTTGACATGTTCATACCTAATTGTGATGTTCACAATTATGAAACTAGAAATAGTAATAACCTACATTATCATTGAATTAGGACTAACAAATCAAAGTTAGGCCCACGTGAATTGGGCCTCAGAATTTACAATAAACTTCCTAGTCATTTGAAAGCTAATAATTCTATGGTGTCATTTAAAAGGAAGTTAAAATATTTCCTTCAGGAAAAGAATTATTATTCTGTGAACGAATATCTGATCGTTCCAACTAATCATTAATATTCTTATTACTTTGTGAACATACAATTATTTATTAATCTATTGTATTTTTTCATGACGTGTCTTATATCTCCTGTTGTAAGATCTTTAGACAAAATAAGTTATTATTATTACTGCTTGATTTAAAAAACAAACAATCTTGGAGTTTGAAATTTGAAAGCCTTTGTGCTGACATAGAAATATTGGATAAAAACAAATTAGAACTTACATTAGTTCACAGCACAAGTGGTCTGCTGTGAAAGACCAGGAGAAGGAAGATATGTTGATTTTTAACACCTGGAATAGTATTCCTGACTCATATAATCAGCTGAAAAAACTAGCATTTGTTGTTCTTTCCTTATTCGGGTCTACATATTCATGCGAACAATCATTTTCAAACATGAACCTTATCAAGAATAAATTGAGAAGTTCTCTTATTGATGAGAACCTGGAATCGTGCCTAAAATCAAAAACAACAACATACAAACCTGACTTACCTACATTTTCCAAGCAGATGCAAGGTCATTGTTCATATAAGTGTTTGTCTATCATTGTCATGATTCAACTTTATGGATACCTTGCAATTTAATTTTATCGATAAATACTATCGTCATTAAGTAGGTTATCTCAGTTTTACTCAACACACCTACAGTTTAACTGGGACTTAAAACTTTAAGTCAAGTTTATTAAGATAAATTAAGGGGGCGTTACGGAGTGAAAGAAGATGTAGTGTCGAGGTTTGAGAAAGGTATGTTGAGATGGTTTGGACATACAGAGAGAGGATGAACGAAAGGAGATAGACGAAACAAGTATACAAGACGAGTGTGGATGGGAGAGTTGGAAGGGGTCGATCTTAGTGAACGTATTTACCTCAATCAGATTGAGGACGTTTTTAGCAAAGGCCTGCTTAGGAGTACCCTAATTAAGTTAATAACAATTTACAGTCGGATTCAAAAGTAATGCAAGAAATTGAGCGGCGCCACTTACGCTCTTCAAGAAAATTGAGTTTCATTCACTGCGTTTGAAGTCCTTGGTTACGCAGCGCAAATTAATCAGTTGTTTGCAAACACGCATTCCAATGTAGGAGTTGAGAAGTTATTAAATTATTGCACTTAATTTTGTCCAATTTTTGCTTTCATGTAACCAAGGACTTCAAGCGCAGTAAATTAAACTCAATTTCATTGAAGAGCGTAAGTGGCGCCGCTCAATTTCTTGCATTACTTTTGAATCCGACTGTACCTACCTATATAGTTTAAGTTTAAAAATTTGGCTCTCAAAAGAAATTTCAATCGTTGTACTGTTGATATTTGGCTCTGTTGACTAATGAGTTTGCCGACCAGTTTGGTGTATTTTGTCGTCATGTCACTGTAGAGCCACTTTAAAAAAAAGAAACCACTCCCGATGGTTAGTGCGGACAGCCCACTCTCTTTTTGACAAAACCTTAAATGTTCGCACAAAAGACCATGTGGCAGGGGTGATGAGATACCAACCATGAAGAAGGAAGGGGATAGAGGTAAGAAATTGGTAGAAGGGGAATACCAAGGTGGTAACACCATTAGATGACTTAAATGCCACAATATTCATATCTACTTGTAGAAAACCGTGTATTCTATTAGGCATGAGCAACTAAATCATACCTCTCCGAGCTATATTATTCTTAATTGGAACTTAAAGACGAAATATCAAATGCAAAAATGGGTAAAACATGTTGAAAAATAGCGTTTTACCTATCATATATAATAATCACCGATGTACATATATTTGGCTGCAGACCTATTGTTATTTGCGAAATGAAACTATAAATAGTGGTTTCGTGTTATTGGGAAAGTTACCAATAGGAAGAAAATCAAATAAAGATTCTCATATTTTCAATCGATATTTGCATTTCAGTCGAAATTTCGAAATATTTGCTAAAACGTAACGATTTTCCGCAATATTTTAGCGTTTTCGAGTCATCGTCCCCATAACGACCATACTCATTGTTGAAGTCGAGATTCCGTGCATATTTATGAACTCAATCATTATTTGCACTAAATACGATATGAATGGTTTATTGCAATCAACGTAAACGATAACATTCTTCCCGTTGATATTCAACGGGCACCTTCACTAGTCTTATATAATTGCCATTCTCGTGAAAAACTGTTTATAAGAAAACTCCCAGGGAATTGAATAAAAATAATATTTAGGCAACTTACCATGGTGTTATTTAATGCATTATCAAATTACTAAAATAATTAAATAAAAAATGGGTTAAATCGCAGCGTTAAATTACGCATGCGTTAAATTAAAGCGCTGCAGTCACACGGCTGGAAAGTGTATCTAAAAAATATGTCGGTCGAATTAACTGCATGCATTGCATCTTAATTTTGTTTGGCTTTTTATAGCAATGACATGACATCAGTGAAAGAGGAATCTTTAAACCAAAAACAACAAAATGGTTGAATTTAGTTTTGACTCAAGTGCGGCGGCACAAACTTTACTTGTACCCTTGAACCTGGTGCTGCATAAAAAAATAGTTATCAGGAATGAAAATGCGATTGACGCCAGTGCTTTATTACGATGGTATTCCTATTTATTGCTTTTCATTTCAGGATTTTTAATGAAGAAAGAATGCAGTAGCAACCATTGAAGAGTAAAATTTCAAAGTTCTCAGGGAGGCGAAGCACTTAATTAATGATTAATAACAAGGAAATGAGACGAAACCATTCTAAACAATTATGGTTGTCATGCATTGCTTCATTCGCGCAATGCGTTTCGTAAGTCCAGAAGATGCTATCCTTCGAATGTAACCAGCACGATTATTTTTGCAAATTATGCCAAGTAAACTGTTCCCTTTTTATAAAAATGTGTATTTATTTATAGCTTGATTCGCTAAAGTTTGCGTTAAATATACCACGGAATCACGAAAGTATATTCATAATTTTTTTGAAAGCTTTTCGACTCCCAATTTTTTTATCCTGCCATCCACTATATCCTATGAGAATAATATGCATTAGAAAGAGGAAGAAGTGATAGACATTATTGTGTATTATACCTGTATTACGTTAATAATTTGCATCCAATCACATTCACACTTGAATAATTAAGCCAGAGAGAAAATGTCATTGCTGGTTTTTATAACAGATACATAAACGATCTCATCGAGTACGTGAGGGCTTTTGTGACGACCCTTGCGAAAAAAACTGCGAATTCAAATTGTTTGTTTTCGGAAGTCAAAGATAACAATAATTAAAAGAAAATCGTGAAAATTGGTGCAATATTGGTTTTTGTTATACATAACGACAGTCTATGCCACCTATATGCTGAAAATACTACTTTCAAATCAATAGCTCTGGAACTGAAGGAAACTTCGTCATATGTATTAAGTTAAGTTTCTTTGTGTGTCAAATATAATTTGAATTGTGACAAAATATTCATGCCACGCAAAAATACATCTGAATAATGAATAATTCCACATTTGCAGTGGACAGCGTGTTTGCCTATAAGCAGGTAGCCAACCAGTGTGCTCATAACATAGCCTACCAACTTTCCCAAGTTTTCAGAATTTATATTGATCATATTTCGCAAGATATGTACACATACTTCATTTTATTTTTTGGTGGCGTTTTAGCTTCGTCATCACTGCCCATTATAGTATTATCTCTTGTAACTCTTGCCCCTATACGGCTCACAGGTGATGTAGAGTAAAACCACTGAAACCAAATCACGCCAAAGGACCACCAGCTGAGCAACACTAAGAACGAAAGGAAGTAAGTACGCGTTCATTAGTTTAACAGATAAGGAGATTAAAACTATTGGTTGGTCATTTCTAAACGAGATAATCGATAGAAAAAACTCGATAAAGAATCGATGGCGTTTACTCTCGAACGTTAGAACGAATTTAGACCGTGTGTGCAAAAATTAAAAGATTGAAACTGAATGGTTTTACTTGACGAAAAAATGCGGGAGAAATTCACCCAAAGAGACCGAAAATACGGGAGCCGGGAGATCGTGAAAAAATAGGGTCAAATACGAGAGATCCCGGGAAATACGGGAGAGTTGGTCACCCTAGCCGTAGGATAGTATTCGAGTCATTGAGGTAGATGAAGAGCCAGTAACGTGGGCGCAGCCTGTCTGCCATCTTTGTTCCCCCACGATTCACCTCAGCGCTTACTGGCTGATGCACTTATTTCACAACTTTACGATGTTTTCTATCGATAAATCACTTTGAAATAAGCATGCATTTACTTATTGAAATTGCATTCTTCATACACATTTTTGTATTTTTTTTAAATAGGGGGGCAGAGGGTTTGAAAAAGTTCGACAATTTTCGACATGGAGGATGGGGGGAGCTCAAGATAACTGACGTCAGCAATGTTACTTTTTTACTTTTTACAGTCAATTTTTTATCTTAAACCGGTTGAGTTCTTGCCAAGTAAGTCATAGTTTTGCATCATCATATTTAGTTTTTATTCAATGCACTAGAGACTGTAGACACATACGGCATTAATCTGAATATAAGATCCTTCATTTGACAGATTTTTAAGGGAAGCTGTTAATAAATTCTAAGACTGCACTAAGTCATTGTCATCCGACTTCATCATGGACTTCTATTAAATAGCATCTAAAGCCAGCCGTATAAAATATTATTAGTCTGTATGTGTGGGGGGGGGGGGTAAAAATTGTTTCACATAATTTTATTAGGGTGGTCACTAAATGTTTGACAATAATTGTTGACAAGGGGGAGTGGGGAGGTAAACATTGCCAAAAAAAATGTTGGCATAATTAATGGACGTCCCCTATCCAAAGACAAGCTAGGACAAGACAGGGGGAAGCAGCATGGTGTATAATTCAATTATCAGATGTACACCAAGGGGAAGAAATTCGCCACGAAAAAAATCACTTGCCTTGACCAGGATTGGAAAATCAGTTTTCAGGTTACAGTTTATTGACGTCATGCCCTCTCCATCTACTTTAATGGTTGGTAGGTACCGAATACGGATTGTGTTATGCTATTGTTTTCCCGTATACATTTTCAACCTCTTATTTGCTGAAAACCTTTGACTTTCGCACGTCAGCTAGTTTTCTTCGACTTGTGTAGTTTTATTATTTCCTTGTCAAATAATTAGTTCGTTGAAATTTCCTGAATATATTGTTTTTATTTCATATTACTTATTTTTATACTGTCTCCCTCTATGGAAACAGTAAATTAATAATCGAAAGAAAAAAGAGGTATGAATTGCAGCTATGTTTCTCCGTAGTATTAGAGGGTTAGATGGAAGATGGGACTTTCTAGTCCCAATCTCGTCCAATAAAGACGTTTTATTATTATTATTATTAGTATTATATCGATTGTAATATTCACCGTTGTATGGTGTTAGTTTTTCGTTGAAATTAATTCCAATAATAGATAAATTTTACAAATCCTATAGAAGTTGCCACTAATGTTTCCGAACACCTTCAGTTACTTATATTCTGGAATCGCATGGTAAATATTCGTTGAAAATAAAAATATATATGGTCCTGTCACGCTCACTTCCCATATGACCAATTTATATAAACTCGAACTTGGAGTGCTCGTATTTCTGCCTGACGGGGTAGAAAAAATTCTTTGTCAGGTGTGTTAACACATTGAAGACCGGTCATTTTTTTCCAACTTTTCCCTGCGGCTAGGTATTTTCCCCGGTATTTTTTAAAACTCAACTGCAAAACATTTTATATATCATCAACTGTTTATACCTAAGGTCTACTGAAAATTCAGCTTTTGTGGATCAAATTAGGAGATTCACAGTGATACAATAAATTGCAATGCATATATAAACAAAATTACGTCTTTTTGTAAACTTTAATCCAAGGGTCTGACTGAATTGCGATATCACGTATGGATTACTACTGGCACAAATTGTTTCAGGTGCAAATGGAAAAATAAGTATGCGTGAAAAAGATAAAGGTTGCATGTTTTTGCCATAAATCTTTTATTTTTTGTGAAAAAAGCTGTAATTATTTCTTTTGTTGTAAGACGTTTATTAGCGTACATTTAAAATACGCCTGGGACCACACGAGACATCGCCATCGCAACCGTAAGTAAACAAAGAAGATGGCCGAGAAAGTACACTGCTTAATCGCCAAGAGAAGGACTGGGCGGCATTATTGCGCTGCAATCTGGTTCCAGAATTTTTCAGGATGCAGAATTGATTACACAATTACCTTTTTAAGTTTCCCTGAGAAATAAATAGGTAATTTCCCACTTAAATCTGCAAGATATTCAATTAAAGAGTATACCTATCGCGCTGATAGTTAGCGCCTGACCGCTAGAGTGCTCTGGGTGAAATGTATAACCATTGGAGTAATGAGAGTGTCAGACCCTTGCTTTAATCCCAATAAAAATTCAAACTACATACACGAGTACATTCGTGACCCGCCTATATCTAGTGGCGAAGAAAACACGAGTTAACTCGTGAGTCATCTACTATGTGTTGAATTAGGAGCTATGCATTCAATTTTTACAATTCACAGTTGATGGTATTTCAAATCAAATATATTTGTGCCAAAAAAATAACACAACTTCACAAAAATATTCAAAAATATTTCCTGGACATTTCCACGGAATAAAACTGGACATTTTCACGGAAAATTGTCATTCACATATAAATTCATGAACATTCAGCCTGACATTATAAATAAAATACTATTTGCTCGGGTGTGAGTCATGTAATTTTATAATGTGCTATAGATCTCATAAAAATAGCTAATTTCATAGTTTAATACCACCTCTCTCATTATATTTAATGATTACCAAGTTTTAAAAAAGTTCTCATTCCATATATCTAGAAGCTATTTTTTTGCGAGAAAAGAAAACATATTATTTTAATATGTTATTGCAGGCAAGCAATTAGAACTACAAGAAATTATGCGCAATATTCGGAAATTTACGACAATGATGACTTTAAAGATAAAATTAATCGATATTGTTGGATAAACGATATGTATCTATTTAGAATATTCGGGTGAAATAAGTTCAGAAAGTATCTAATTCCTCAGCAATTTAACTGGGGGGTTAATAATATAACCTCATAAAAACAAAGTTTTATTATACTCCCTTTATTTTCATATGCATTACGTCACGTTATAATGTCTCATATTCTAAGTGAATTATATTATATATTTTTTTTCATTGTTTTATGGTATTTTGCCATTAAATATTGTATTATCACATTGCTAATAAATTTAATTTTTGAAAGGAAATCATTCTATCTTCACTGATATGTCAAATTATTCAGGCATTCGACAACCATTAGGAACATTAGTAATTCGATATGACATTTATATTCATTGTTGAACATTCAAAAGCGATAATCAGTTGTTGGCTCACCACGGTCCATCTCCCTCAACGTCCAAGGGCTAAGGGCATAGCTTTGACCGCCGTCATTAATGAATAATTAGCGAGTAAGATATTGCAAAAAAGTTTAGAGGGTAATGCGACGATGAAAACAAAATTTCAAAAAAATGTAAGTGAAAACGGCAATGAATAAAAGAAGAAAAATAGTTTCCCCAGCAAGGAATCGAACACCACACATTCCGCTCCAATGGGTTTGTACTTACACATACAAGCAGACAGACAGTGTGAGCTAAAATAAAGGGAGTAAAATGATTCGACCCTTCCACCTATATGGAAGTTTACCCGAACGAAGACGGACGTCGCGAAGTTTAATTCCAAGCCAAATACATTCCGAGACAGAGAATGGAGGGGAGGGAGAGATTGGAGGGAGGGGAAGTTGTGAGTTCGGCTCGCTTACGGAGGAGAGAGACCCAGAGAGAACCAGTCAGTCGGCCGCCGGCGAGCGTCATGTTCGCTTCGACTGTGTGTATGGGAGAGTGATCTGTGCGCAGTGTTTTTTTTGGCCCCGCGTTTGAAGAGCCGTTTCCTGAGACTCGCCGCTTAAGAGGGGTTGGAATCCGTGTTCGTCCGAGCGGCAAATTTATGCCCTATCGTGTGCGCCGTTAAAACAATTCGCAAATATACATATGCATATTTATTTACTCCTTGCACTTTCGTGAGATGCTGTGAGTGCGGTTTTCCCTCCCGAAATATTGGTTTGCAAAAAAAAATAAAATCACGCATCGCCTGGATGGATTAGAAGGAAGAACAGCCGGGAAACTTCCTACCGGCAGTTCTCACGGCGACAGGTCCCAAGACGGTGAAGATTTCTTCAGCGGTGAGTAGGTACTACTACTTAACGGGAGGGTCACCGGTTTGAAAGGAAAAGGGGTCGATGGGCGGTCTCAGATGGATGTATTGTAAAAAAAGGCAATGGAAAATATTGAAACGGGTTGTAGGATCAAAGTGGTGCCGGTTCTTTTCCTGCGAGTCTCGAAAATAAAAAGAAATTCTTCTCGATTACCATGCATTGATTTCCTATTCGGGTTCGCTGTCATTCCCAGCAGTGGTTCTTTCCGGTTTCGATAATCACGGCGAGTCCGTCCGGTGCCTGGAGTAGGTATGGTCCTACTGGCCTCCCATCCCGAGGATGCGGGTTCGAATACCGGCAGTGGGAGAGATTATCAGCGGAATCTCGATCCCTTCCTTGCCGGTGGTTTGCGGAAAGCGCTTCAAGACGTAGTACTCCTTCACGCGGATGGGACTTTAAAGACTATGGATCCTTTGGCGTCTTTCGTCAAGATTAGGATAAATACTTTATAATAATAGATTTATTGTTCTTTGGTACTACTAGAGTCATAGAAAATTGTCATAGCTACAGAGGAAATAGGAACCCTTACAAAGCATTTAACAAAAACAAACAAACAAACCGTTACAGGAACACTTACAATATGTAATAGTTTACATTTTGCACTGTTTGCCTTACACATATACATTAAGCTTGTCAAGGAGCATTAAGGTACACAACATACATATAAAATAACAAGAAAAAAGTATAGGCATACAAGGAATATGAAAAAAAGAAAATGGAGGTAGTATTTTCATGATATTGGGAACCATCCAAAAATGAGCTTAGGCTGTAAAATGCTTCGTTTATTAGAAAAGTCTTCGGGGACTTTTTGAATAGTGTGATTGGGGAGGGACTTGATTCGCGAATCAACTAAAACACCAAGAAAAGTCGCAGGCTTGGTTAATAACTGCTACGAGCTAATCACACAAATGTCACATCTATATGGATAAAGGAGAATATACAAAAGATTCAGATTAAGCCAAATACCTGAGAGTCAGCGTAACTTCAGACCCTGCGCTGGGGGAAACACGCACGATAAATTTGGAGCACTGAACTAAAGACGCTAGGACTTATCAAGTGAATAGATGGTATGGCCTCCGATAAAATAGTGAAAGATGTGTGCCTCTTTGGTTCCGTGACCATTCGGCCACATCTCGGATTCACCGCGAGCATTTGAGACAATGAACTGATCGTTTTTTTGCCAAGTAAATAAAATGCAAAGGAAAACCGCACTCTTCCTTAAAAACTCTTACGAGTGAACATAAAGTGTTATGTTGCTGATGGAAGGACTAGGTTGGGAACCGTTAAGAGCCTCGGAGGCTACACTCTCGTGTTAGTTTGATTGAAAAAATTCATATCAGGCGAGTTACAGTTAAGACATGGAGGATATTATTTTGACCCCGCGCTATATCTCTAGCACAGTTAACAGTGACAAAATAGGTGAGATACATCGGTAACATGTAGTTTGCCCTCTCCCCTTCCATGTCTAGCGTCCTAACACCCCCTTCTACAAGCCAATGCAGTGGTAGGGTAGATATAGAATGCAGACGCCGGGTTTTTTCTCCATGCTGCCACTCCAATCTCCATATGCACAATTAAGATTAGTTAAGTTATCAGCGCTTAAAGTGAAGCAACTTGTTTGCAACGGCAAAATCTGTGAGTTTTTCATTCCAAGTCCCATAAAAAAATATTAAAACTATGTTTTAGAAATGTTCCACGCCTATTACGAAACGTTGGAATAGATGGATTTTGATATGTATTTAATCTCGTTGCCATGGGATCATTGGTTATCGAAATATAACGTCGCAAAGTCGAGTATTGTGATTTTGTTTTGCAAAATACAGTAGCTTCGCACAATGGGGCAATCTTAAAGACCGCGAGTGAGGCCGGCCGCGGTAGCCGGCATCGGCTAACTCGCCCACCGGGCGATTCGAAGGTAGCGGTTCCGGATCCAGCCACGGGCATGTACGCTCGCTTTTCTCATGTTTAGGTGCTTTCAGATCAGACGGTGCAATAAAACCTTATTCGTTGACATTTCTACTACTTATGCTGCAAAGTATCAGTAATGCTGACATTCTAGATCAAACTACGGTTACAATCAATTTTAAATCGAGCCATTTCCTTCAAAGTTAGAAGTGTTTCTCACTTTTAGCGACAACGTGCGCAATTTTCGTAATGAAAAAAATCGGTTACAGCAAACTACAGAGAATAAATCTGGATTTCTCACTTCAAAATCGCAAGTTAGTTAGATGATAAAATTAGAGGATACCAAGCGCTCAAACATTGGCGATATACGAGAAAACGTTTGACTTTATAAGAAATAAAATTAATAAAGAGTGCACCTAAGGGAAAAATATTTAAAAAAATGTACATCGGTAAACGTAGAAGTAAATAACCTTTCAGGTGCATTGTTTAAGTCATTTTATTCGTGTTGAAGACAGGGCATCTCACACTGGAGTATCTCAACTTATATTTTACAGACAGTAAGACAAAAACATTTCCCTCAAAAGCGGTAGCGAAGAAGCACCGAAGGCAAATTCTTTCAAAATTCTGCCATCAGGGATACATCCTCTTCGTCACCAATCCCTCCTCCTTATTGAAAGATCAAAACGCACCTCTTTTCTGATGCACGCATCCATTACCAATTGGAGGACTAATTAAGAAAAACAACAGTATTCGGGACCATTCAATGAATATATACTTAACATTTTTGACACACTTGACAATGAATACATAGTACATGACATTTTAGGGTGGGAAATCAGTTGGTCTCATTTTACACTGTCTTGCATACGCGGTTTGGAGGTCCGAGATAATCTTGCGTGGGGGGGGGGGGGTTTGCACCAGAAAGTTTATTACACAAATTACTTGCATTAAGCGACTTTCGACGTAAATTTCAGGTGTACACGGCTCTGCAAGTCTGACTGCAGAAGTTTTAAAACTTTCGGCAAGTCGCTTGCACAAACGTAAACGGCAACCAATCTGTCTCTGCATTGACTTGTGAAAACGTTTTCGTCAGAGTAAAATCCCCCACAGGCTCTTCCGGAAGTAACTCGCCTGTGTAAACCCACCCTGTGGTTTTATTAACTCGTGATGTCGTATTTGTTTCCTTTTTTCGTAATTGTCAGACGAAAAATCGGAGCGTTTTGTCCTGCACACTTTGCGTAGTTTCCCTTGAGAAAATGTTTCTAAAAGCATGGATATAAACCCAGTAAAAGTACTTCAAAGTTAAACAAAGAATCGTTTTTACTGGACAAAGGCCCACCATTAGCATAAATCCTGGCGTACCGACGGGGGATTTGCGTGTTTCACTCCTTCGGTATAAAGCAAAAGAAAATCCCATCTTTTATTTGACGTGGTTAGTACGAACAATATCCCACAATATTATCTGGTGTATTCACAGTGTCTCCTAATTGTGCATTATTTTCATACTGGAAACTATAGCAATAAATATAGAAAATAGTGATGGTTTTCAGTGTATTTTAAAAGATTCCAAGACCAATTCTACGACCGCCAGCATCATCAGTTGGTCTGCGCTTTCCCGGCTGCCAAATTGTTTCATGTCGGCAGAACGCAAACGTTGGTCCCATTGCCAAGCAGTTCAAACAAAAACTTCAATATATTGTGCTCTATGTTCACACGAGCAATTTCAATTATTCATTGCCATTCTCAAGGCCTTATGGAATAGGCAAAGGTCCTATACATTGGTAATGAATTGCTGAAATTGCTGGTCGATATTGAATTTTAATGTGGATAGTACTCAGCTACCTTTTTGTATTCATAATCACTTAGTTCCACAGAGTTAGATCTGACAAAGTGTCTTAAATGGGAGGTATGATATTCTTTTGATCAGAAATGTTGCATTTTAAAGATCGGAACAGTTTAAATGGTTTCTTCTACACCATTTACTCACTGATATCATTCATCCAAGTTTGTATCTATATTTTAAACAAGCATCTCTCATGAGATGCATCCATTACCAATTGGAGGTTTTAATTTATTTAGTTCCGAAACGTTACATTTTAAATTGTGAGGCGGTGTAGAAGGTATCATATACTTCACGATTTTATCGCTGATTTCATTCGTCAAAGGTGGTCACTTTGAAATACAAACACGTTCCACAGAGAGTTTTAATGAAACAATTTTAAACTGCACCTAGGGTAATGGTGAGCTTTCGTCTCGTCAGCGTTAACGTGATTTTCACTCACTTTCAAAAGACATATCGGAACCATATTCACCTCACTTATAATGCAAGCCTTGCGCATTTGTAAAATACTTTCAACTAATGTCCCTTCTACAATATGCCTTTACCCCACCCCACCAAGAAGCTTGCGGGCCGATGAAGTGAAACAGGGGTGCTAGGGTGGGACAGTTCGCGGACCCGAATTGGCCATTTTCAAAAGTGAAAAAGGCATTTCTGTGAGTTGGAAAATTGGTTCTTCCTCTACTTCTTAGTATCACATTCAATTTCGTCAGTTTTCAACGTTTTAAAAAAAACCATTTTAACCGTGCGAGACGAAAGCTCACCTTTACCTGCACCTAGTTCCACCTTCACGGATAATATCAGGAACCAAATGGTTCCCGAGACGATTTTTGTGGGTATCGCCAACTAGCGGGCGATATAACCTTTTATGCCCCTAAGTCAGCGGTCTATCTACCGTTTGAGCCTCGCGGGGAGGTCGCGAAAATTGCCGCCCTTCCTTCGGGAAATACAGAATACATTTAACCATCCTATTTAGACCCTATTTAAAAAATTAAGTTTCAGAAAAGGAAATTTAATTTTTTATTGACAAGTTAAAATACAAAACTCAAAGTTCATTTTCTAGGCTTTTTAATAGCAAAATTATTATGATAGTATACTTATTTATTTTGTTCGTTAGTTGGTGTTCTACAAATTATATAGAAAGCTTCCTAAGTCATTATTTAAAATTAATTGTAATTGTTAACTCTGGGGATACCTATATGAATCATTTTTTCTTCTAAATATTAAGAGAGAGCATAGAATATAAAGAGAAGATTTCCCTCTTTAGTATAATTAAGGAGAGGAGAGCGAAGCTAGTGGGACGTATATTACGGCACAACAGTTTTACGACCAATATTTTTGAGGGAAAAGTACTTGGGAAAAACCAAGAGGGCATCCCAGAACTTCTTACTTCAAGACGATATTCACGGAATTGGACCTGTAGTCATATGGAGATATGAAGAAAACAGCAATGAAGAGAGAGACATGGCTACAGCGACAAGGCATCGCCTTTAGGGAATGATGATGAATATTTGAAAAAGTGTTATAAAATAGTTCTTAATACATGCAAAAAAATGGCGGTGAGAAACATTTTCCGCCCGGGGCGGTTCCCCGGCCCCCTACGTTACCCCTAGCTACTGCCCCTATTGCACATAAGTGCAAATATTCTATGGAGAAAAAATGATCATCTCTATTGACCGGGACTCAACTCAGATTCCTCAATATTCAAGTTCGAGCCCCGGTCAAGGAGGATTATTTTTTCCTCTGAGGAATCTCCGAAGAATTGGTACCTGATGACGCCCGTGAGGCTGAAGCTAGTTGTATGCTAAAATTATTTTAGGAATTCAAACTCTGTGTGGAAGAAACAAACAACATGTTTATATTTTGGTCGTCAAGGGGATGGGATTTTTAAAATAAAAAATAACCAGAAATTGTCATGTTTTACCACATTTCCTGCTGTTTTAGCCAAAACCTGTATTCGACGATAAGAATAAGAATCTTTCTTGAATTCGCTTTCCGCTGACGTGTTCCTCAAGTTTATGCGATGAATATTGCTAACTAAATTTCTCAAAATAAATAAAGCCTTCAAGCGATAAAAATGAATTTTACATATATTTGTTATGGAAACGCTTTGACCCATCTGGGATCGAACCGGAGACCATTAGTTACAGGAAATGTAGCCTATTATGTGTGCAGCGAAGTCATTTTATAATCACCAAAGTTTGAAAGTTGTGCTACATTCAGTTCTCTAGTTTTAGGAAAACATTCATGCATACATTGTGCTTTATTTATAATAATAGTGTGATACAGTCCTATTACAAAACTACGTCCGAGTTCATTGAATTTATTGTTGAAATTTCTTTTAAGAAAAGTTATTTATTTTTTTACATTCAATGATCGCATAATTAATCGCATCGTTAGGTTTACGGAACAGAGGGTAGATGGTTTTTTGGCTTTCGAAGAGAAATTATCCAATAATCCACCAATCAACTTACCCTATATTTAAGGGTTTTCTGGTGAATGTATCCAGGTAGCTATCGGGAAAATGGGAAGAAAAAGAAGAGGATTCATGTATGGGATGAAGAGAGGTAAGACGAATTCCAAGCTGAATAGTGGCATCGTATGAGGAGACAAGGGTAAGCAGCAGAAAGGATTGGTATATGTACCTACCGATTCCTACTACCACTTTCACCTTCCGCATCCAGAAGATAACCTGACATGAATGATACGGGAATTCCTCACACTTTATTCCGCAGTTCACTATACAATTTTTAATTTTAATTTTGCTAACATTTGTTTGTTCATCGTCACGTACCCAATTTTGTCAGCGTTTATACTTAAGTCTTTAAAGTCTTTATGTAATTTACGCAATAGCACCCACTGTAAACACGTTTGCATGATGAGGAGTAAAACTATCTAATGAACGACAAACGACACGGAAAACAGGTCAGATGACGTCAGATTACCTTGATATAAATTCCTGGGCATTTATAATGAAGGTTGTGGGCGAACATTTTTAGGGAGTGCTCGTAATCACCCAGTGAGTTATAAAATAATTGAAAACTCTGAGAAAGTCTACATATTTTGAGAATAGACAGAATTTCGTTTTTCAATAGGATTAAATGGGAGAAACGAAAAATTTCCCGGCAGATAAATTTTGATTTTAGTAAAACCAAAATTGAGGTACAAACGTGCATATATTTTACAGGAATATATTTTTGATGACCACAATTTTCAAGCCATAGCATTGACTGTAGCGCAATTTGTACGGAATCACCGCATTTCGACTTCAGTTACGGCAGTAATTCGCCAATAACAAAAAAAATAAGTTGGTAAGATTCTTAGATTTTATTTTTATTCGATTTTTCGGGAGTTTTCCCTGCAAGCAAACAGTTTTCCGCGAAAATTGCATTTATACCTATCAAATGGAAAAATACTATTTTCCCCGTTTTTCTCCCATTATCCCATTTCGTAACATGTAATTTCAAGTGAAATGTGCGAGAAAAATAGCGTGGAAAGGCATTATTTCCCTGTCCAAATCAGATAGTGGACACGTTTAGATAGACACACAAGTAGCCAGATTATAAATCATGTGACAGTTTAGTCATTTTAAGATGGAACCACCAAAAGGTAGTATGAGCGAGATATTTCCCTAGTCACAATGGAGACCATATTCGAATTTTATATTTTAATTTCAGCATCTTTAAGAAGTGTGAAGTATATATTGTAATATTAATGGTACAAAAATATAGTTATAAATGACCTACATACATAGATCTACATAAGTCTCTAACTTGACTCGTGCTTTCACGACGTACGTCTAAAAAGCCTTCAAAACAGAAGCTTTATCTCTGCGATTCTATAAAGATGTCTGCGGTTAGTAATAGATTAATTTTTATAAATAGTTGAGGAAATATACATACTACACACCGTCAGTTTTTTACGACATCTAGGAGTTATAAATTCCTATTTTTTAATACATTCTTCCTCTGGAGCACACAGCCATAATCTATGACATGTAAAACAGCTTATATTTCAGGCAAATTACTCGAAAAGTAGTTCGGGAAGGGGTTTATATTTTGATATCATTAAAAAGATTTTTTCTTTTAAATGAGGTCATATTAATAAAAATATCGTAAAAATTCATCGAGAACTAAAATGAAAATGACACTAAAATCCACGGTTTCAGGCTCTATTTTGTAGAATCTTTATATATCCGTTTCAATAATGTTTTGTACTTAAAATTAAACAGTTTTTTATTCCACAACGCGTTTCGCCAATTTTTGGCATCATCAGGTGTAATAGAATTTGTTTTCAAACATATTCTATTAAACCTGACGATGCCAAAAATTGGTGAAACGCTTTGTGGATTTAAAAAATAAAAAGTGTAGAAAAGTACAAAACACTATTGAAATGGATGAAAATGATAATCATATCTAATAATTTCAAGTGTATTATATCAGTACATTACAAACTGATTTGACACATTCCGAGGCATGAGAGCTCCTTAAAAATAATGGTGGTAGGATAAATATATAGCAAGCATTAGTGTTGGAGGCTTAAGGATGGAATGAAACAAGTAAATTCTGAGATGAAGACAGATTCTGTGATGAAGATTTACATGCGTACATACTCATCACGATATTCCTTTTAAGGTTGGCTGGGTCGGTGAACGTATTTATTTCTATTCGGCCAAGAAAACTGGCTCTCTTTTAATACTTTCCTCCATATTTCCCTACCCTGCATCCCTCTTTCGCTTCCTTTTAGGCCGTTTTACACGGTTCAATTTTTTGTACAAACGAATGTATCAGAGAATGCACAATCAAGTGTGAAAGAAAATATGTATTGTACGAACGACTGAATTAGACTGAATCTCGCTTAACACGATGAGTGCAAACGCCCAATTTTCCGTGCAATTTAATGGTAGATATCGATCGAAATTCGCGAGTATTTTGTTTATCATTTTTCACCCACGGAGGTATCTGACGCCTTGAAAAGCTGATCACCTGAAATTATTAACCTCGACTTGAACAACTGCCTATGCTGATTATTCTCCCGTTTTTGACAATTGGACACTTCTCTCTGGCTTTATATTCGACCTTTACACCGTTCCGTTTTCTCTCCTCTGGATTTTAGAACGACAAGTCATGGGCGTTTTTCGCCGGATCTCCGCTCTTCATAGACTCATTTCTTAGGTTTATTTTTGCGTGTATAACGAAGTGTTATTATCAAGTAGTATACCGGAACGGCACACGTTTCTTTAGTCATTATGGTTAAAAACTTGGCTGCAAATCTCTCCAAATTTCCCTCTCTTGTATTTGTACCAGTGTTTTAATGTTTTTTTTTTAAGATTTCTATGTTACTTGCTAACCAACAGAAATAAAATTATTATCATTATACCACGCGGGACATCAAGAACTCTATTTGATGACGCGACCAGCTCATAATTTTAGGGGAAAAGGACACAAAACCAAAGATCGCGATTACAATGAAAAACCAGAACACCAACTAACACGACGAAATGACGATGTAAACATTTGAGCAACTTTGAGTAAACTCTTTCGCCGGTTCAAACTATTCATAATTGCCGACGTAATTAATTCTTGTCTTGAGAATGAGTGACGTGTCGCCTCCCGGAACGTCGGAAATTATGAATGTTTTAAACCGGTGGAGAGCCCGACAAGAGTTTACTCATATTATTTGCCGGGAAAGTGTTAGATCCTTTTTATAAACAACTCTATTTTCAATCGGTAACATTGTTAACACAGGCTCCACAGATTTAGCTAAAATTTGAGCCGTCTGGTGAATAAAACCTGAACGAAATAGTATGTTTGTCTGAATTGAATTAGAACAGGTTCCATTTTCCGTACAGTCATTCATATCTACAATCACACAAGCGTTCGCACAATGTGCCGTTTTACACAGTACAATGTTCTGATACAAGCGTTCACGTAATAGATTGTGCAAATAAATGTAGCGTGTAAAACGGCCTTTACACCCATGCATTGCTTCATAAACACTCTCCTAATATTCTTAAGGTGGATTCACAGCGAAATGACTTCAGTGTCACTTAATTCTTATTCTGGTTAGCTATAGCAAAACGTGCCCTCTAATTGATACGGACAAAAAATTACACTGTTCCACGCTATTTTTTTTTTTCGCAAATCGAACTTGAAATTAATTGGTTTTAAATGTGAGAATGGTTATAACACGGGGAAAATATAATTTTACGCATAATAAAAATTAAATTTTCACGGAAAACTGTTTAAAAGAATGGAGAACTCCAGAGAAATTGGATAAAAATAAAATTTTAGGCATCTTACCTTCTTATTTATTTTTTTATTTTTAGTTAATTACTGCGATAAATAAAGTCAAAATCCTGTATTCCGTACAAATGGCGCTGCAGTCGTCTCCAATGGCTGAAAAAATGTGTCAATTAAAAATATTTTCGTGAAATTACCTGCAAATTGTGTACCTTAATTTTGTTTTTCTAATGCTAACGCATTTCATCAGCGAATGCAGGACTTTTTTTGACCAAACAAACAAAAATGTGGAACTTATTAATTGTTTTGACTCACACAGTCGCAGTGGAACCTCCTTAAGAGACGACACACAATAGATATCTACTTCCGCACAATTCTATTATCGCGGCACCCTTTGGCCGATCCGTCATACGGATGACTGGGAAGATGTTATGAAAGTGGGGAAATTTTGCCACAGGGAAATTTCAAGGGAAAGGGAAAACAACTTCTCCACAATGAATGAGGAGGCTTAGAAAGTTTCCCATGGAGTGGACTACTCTGTCTTATCGAGAACGCAATTCCAACCCATCCTTGTTCCATTGTCTTGAAGAGTATTTCCCGGCCCCAATACCTTTCCTTGGGATTTTTTTCGTCCAGAAGGTTGAAAATAAGAGGGTAGTAAGGGCTCCACAGCTTATTTAACCGTCCTTATCTACATTCGCGAACCAAACATCTTCGTTTTAATCCTGAGGTAGCTTACATTCTACTTGGGGCTGGGGGTTGTGGAGGTAATTTATTTTTCCCGAGAAAAAAAAGAGCTGTTTCTCTTCTCGTGATCCTTCCTTCACTTATAAAGGGTATAAAAGGGTCGCTCTAACTTTTCTGAATCCCTGACTCAGCCTAATGCGGCGTGGGGTCATTTATTGCTATTGTTTTCAGCGAGGTCCGATTCGAGCTAAACCATTTCCTCGGAGCTAGATTCGCAAGAGGGGGCGAAGGCAATTTATGATTGTCGCTGTCGAATGGCCCGACGATTCTTTTTCAACCTCGAATTCCCCCAACCTCATTCACTCTCCATCGTCCACGAAAAAAAACACTCACGCCATTTCCTTACCCCGTAAAATATTCTCGTATTCCGCGTCATTCCGATTTAATGTGGTTGGAGCGGTTCTCTTGGGCCATTTGAGTGCACATTGTAATTTAATGGGTGCTTTCCAATCACGCATCTCCGCTAAACTGTTTTAATCTGTTCAGCGCAGAGCGTGTTCCAATGACGATTTGTGACGTCATCTGCGCTGAGTAGATTGAAACACAACTTCACTATAGTTCGTCTACGTAACCATGCGGGCTAGCGGAGGAAACTTGTGATGTTTGTTGAAAATAAAAACAGGATTACTTCAATGTCTAAGCTAATCGTGATGACCACTTGAAACAAATAAATTTTGATTCGGAGTTGAATCTTTCAAGAGATAGTTTGACTGTTTCTTTCACGAAGTTTTTTTTTTCACCGCCATTTTGTAAACACTTCAGCGGAAGTCGTTCCAATCGTAGACTTGAATGTTTGCTCGTGTGTTTCCATCTGCTACGATGAGCGCTAATCCGCGCAAGTCGTTTGGAAAGTACCCAATGCTTCCGTCTTTCTTCATAGTATAGGAAGTACTTCTTTCTCTCATCATTAATGCAAATCAAGTCACGAACAATTCAGCACTTCATCATCCCGTAATCAGCGACAGGATTACTACCTAAGGGACTTGAATCCGGGTTCTCCTCGGGGGAAGCCAACACTTTAGACACCGTAGTAATGTGACCCCATGAATTAATGCTGCCAATCACATCGTTCTCTTAAGTTTATGCCCTCAGTTTTTGTTCTTAGGTTGGCTGGAGCGATTTTTGTCCATGTAAATATTTACGTGAAACTATGCCAACGTGCTCTCATCAGTTATACCTAGAGATGGGTCACTTTGAAAATTACCACAGTAATTTTCATAAACTACCGTGGTATTTTTCGTAATTTACCGCGCCCCTTGAAGATTACCGGAATTTTCGGTAATTTTCCAGATTATTCACCCATGTTTGAGATAATTTTTCATACAGATAAATTCCCAAGATGTTCTTTTAAGCCAATTCCACATTTCTGACGTGTTTAATTATAAATTGAGGAATGTTCAACTCATTTTGGCATACTTTACTTAAATTATAACATTATTGAGTAATTATTAGTCGAATATTCTTCTTTAAAATTTCTCATACTTTGACAAAAGAAAGCCAGATTGCGTGTTGCTGCCCTATTTCTTTTTACAATTTTGAGAATTTCTAATAAGTTAATGTTGCATTAGGTATGTTTTAAACATGATATCCTCTCCCTTTTGCTATTGGCGTTCTTATTTAACCATACATTTTCTGTTTAATGCTTAAAACTGAAAAATACTGGAAAATTACGGTAATTTTCAAAAATTACCGTAATTTACCGTGGTAATTTAACTCAGATGAAAATTACGGTAATTTTCCCATCTCTAGTTATACCTAGAGATTAAAGTGAAAAAAACATAGCATTTTACCGATTTATTTTGGCAATTCACTGCTATTTTAACACGTAGCCTTGAGGTGCATGAGATTTATTTCGTAAAAATTCGATTACGCATGAACGGATTTTCTTCTACTCACGAAATATTACATTTCTTATTATTATAATATCTCCAAATAAATATCAAAGTGTTGCGCCGAATTCAATATTCGAATAACGTATTACTATATATTGTTTTGGCCTAAATTTCAAATACCGCACTGAAAACTCAAGTGCTTTAATTAAAGGAAAAATGTAAAATATAATTCTTGTATCATTTCCGATACTGCATGTGGTGAGTTGAACTGGATAAACAGATGTAATTCAATGATATGTGCCTACAGAATTTTACAAATCTAAATTGAAAAATAATTTTAATGAGCAATTAATTACGCACGATTACCACTCCAGCCACCTTAAGCCCTTTACACACCAGAAAACATTTACTGTGTCATAATTGGCATGCAAAACTTGCGCCCGGCCATGTCGGATGGAGTGGAAATAATTGAAAAGGAGTGACATTTCACCTCTGTGTGCACACGAAGTCACAGGCATTGACCGCGGAAACAATTTTGAGCGGGCGACTGCTTCCTCGTTAATGCGAAGGAAATACTTCTACATTTACAAAATACCATGCAAGCCACCTCAAGGGCGTGTGGCAGGGGGTGAGTAGTCACCAACATGCATTACACTACATTCTATTAAATTTGGCGTAACTACGACTATTGATGCATTATCATAATTCGCTAATGTTTCTAACGAAGCGAAGCCTCACAAGCATGTACAACTCTATAGATATACTACCAATGTGAGAAGGGCCGTTAGTATTTTGAAGATACATAAATGAACTGAGATACAAGAATTATACTAAAAGCAATCACGGCGTGCTGTAAATACAATGTAAGTTAAAAGTCTCATTGGCAGCTGTTATGGTCTCTTATCGTTCGCGGGAAAAATGTCATTTGAAATCTGTCCGTCCACTATTTCCCTAATTTTATTCTCATGATCTGATCTCCCGGTATGTCGGATTCCGTAAAATGTCATTGACGTCGTCAGTAAACATATTGGTTTGGAACTTACATAATAGATAAAGTATAAATTTTAATCGACGGTCGGAAAGCGATTCCCATCCCAGTTGCTCCAGTGGAAATACATGCAGTAATGGAAATGAGACAAAAATTACCTTTTAAATTCTTTCCTTAATTAAGGAGGTTCCGCCGCCACTGTGTGGGTCAAAACAAATACTAAATTCCACATTTTTTAATATTTTGTCCAAAAAATCCTGCTTTCACTGATGAAACGCGTTACCTACAGAAAACCAAAAGTAAAGTAGAAAAAATCCAGATTATTCCAGGAATGTATTTTTAAGGAGCACTTTTTCCCAGCCATTGGAGCCGACTGCAGCACCATTTCCTACGAATTACCGCATTTTGACTTCAATTACGGCAGTGATTCCCTAATAACAAAAAAAGGTGGAAAGATGCCTATATTTTATTTTTATTCTATTTCTCTGGATTATTTCCTTCTTATAAATAGTTTTTCGCAAAAATTGCATTTATATTAAATGGAAAAATACTATTTTCCCCGTATTTCTCTCATTCCCACTTTGAACACCATGTCATTTAATGCTCAATTATAAAATAAAATAGCGTGGAAAGGTATCATTTTGTTGCTCATATCAGATAGAGGACAAAATTTTCTACAAGTAGACAGAATATGAATAAAATGACATTTTAGTCATTTTACGGTGGAACCACCTTAATGCATGTTATGACTACCTGCAGTTTTTGGCGCGGTATTCGACATTTTTACGAAATTATACTGAAATATGTGTTTTAGAATATTGAATACGGCGTGACGCCTTGATATTTGTCAAGAACAATTATGATGATATGAAATTTAGTTTTTCGCGTTTAGAGGACAACCTGTACATATGTAATCGAATTCCTAAGATATATATGTCATGTGGCATAGGGCTACGTTATATTTATCACCCGAGTGATTCTCCTGGAAGTTTTATATATATATATATATATATATATATATATATATATACATACTTTATATACTTTGAGTATATAAATATATATTTAAACTATTGAAATATATATAAAAATATTGAGTATATAAATAAACAAAGTATATATATATATATATATATATACTCAAAGTATGTATATACAGGGTGTTTCAGGAGGAAGTGGCAATACTTCTGGAGGAGGTTGGGGACGTGATTTTAAGCATTTTTTGTCCAATGAACATGGGGTCGCAACTCCTTAGTTACCGAGCTATGGCAACGCAAACATTTTGTAACCAGCATTCTGCAGTCACCATGAAAACGCCGAATATCGATGACTTATACTGGTTGAGGAGATATGAAACTTGTCACAGTGGTGCATAAGAGACTTATAGTTCTTTTACTGCTATCATCAATGCTAATATTTTCTTATTTTCAAGATGGCTCTCAAATATTCGTAGTAATTTCACACTTCAAAAGCAGATACTTTGCGATAGAAATTTTATTTTCGGAGATACGTTAAAATTTGTTATTAGCAAACTTATAGTAAAATTTGTTGTCTATTCATTGACGCAAAAATATCTTTTTTATCTTTGTTCATACGGAAGATATGGTAACTTAAGTGATGCCATTACCACGAGACAACAAATGTCCTTGGGGGGAAGAACTTTAATTTCTCCAATTACCTAGGTGATTAGCGACAACAATTAAAACTTGCCTTAGAGAAAAAGAACGGAGGAGAATATGAAGCCAAGGTCATGGTCAAGTAACTGAAATTACCATGGTTTACAGTCACAGCGGTGACAAAGGCATTGAGCGGTAATTAACAATATGAATGAAGAGTTTCGCCCAATTCCAGATTCATTGTTAGAAACGCTGATAATCGGAAACTTTTCCGTCGAACTCGAATGCCTTTATTTCCTCAACAATTCATGAGTTTGGACATACTTAACAAGTGGAGGTAAAGGTGAGCTTTCGTCTCGCACTTGTTTTCGCGATTTTCACCCACTTTAAACAGAGATATCAGAACCAATTTCACCTCACTTATTATGCAAGCTTTGCAAATTTGTTTAACACTTTCAACACAACAATGCATCAACTACTTTAGAAATGAGAAACTTTCAAACCTGAGAAGTGCGTTTTTTCCTCTCCGCCATATTGTGAAAAAATACCGTTTCCTCTTTTCCACCTTACGTAGCGCAGCGATCGAGCAGTTGGTTCTCTAGCATATACACACCTTTTCTACACAGTTTCTTCCCTCCTTCCACTCAAACTCGCCCCGCAACAGCCATTTACTACAATGCAATTCCATTCATTCCACCGCAGTAAACATTGCACATTTCACTTCAAATGAAGGATTTACACTTCCTTTTCACTCACATTCATTCCACTATACTAATAACATTTCACGTATCACTTTAAATGGAGGATTTACACTTCCTAATTGAGCGTACACGATTGGCAAATCATGGCGACCATACACCACACACGCAAGTCAGAAAATGATTAATGCCAACTACTCTCAACAATTAACTTCCAACTGTTGACAGTTAATTTTCCCCTTCCACACTACCCGAGAGAACTCCGTCAACAATACTATTTCATTAGCCTCTAACAAAAGCCCACTTATATTAACGTTGTGACCTGAGGGATTCTATTCTTAAAATAATACGCGAAATAACATTTTAGCCTTCTACCAATGCTCACCAATAATCACTAATGAGCGTGAGGGATTCTATTCTTAAAATAATACACAGAATAACATTTTGAAACTTCAACCATTCCCAGAAATGCCCATTTCCTCGTTATCGATCGCGCTAAAAATGCGTTTTCCGCTATTCAAACTCACGAAAATGAGTTTTTCACTTTTCATTATAACCAATTCGTGTTTAACTCCATTGGCCCGCAAACCTCTTTGTGGGGTGGGTTCAGGGCAAGTTACGGAAGGGGAAATCGTTTTCCGCTTTTCCAACTCACGGAAACGCAGTGAAAATCATCATTTTGAAACGTCCACGACTCCCAGATATGCCCATTTCCAAATCACGAAAATGCCTTGAAAATCATCATTTTGAAACGTCCTCGACTCCCATAAATGCCCATTTCCACTTGACCATTTCCACAAGAAATGCGTTTTTCACTTTTGAAAATGGCCAAAACGGGCCCGCGTACCGTCCCACCCTAGCACCCCTGTTTCACTCCATAGGCCCGTAAGCTTGTTGTGGGGGTGGGGTAAAGGCATATTGTAGAGGTGAAATTAGTGTTATCCCTCTAACGGTTGTTCGTGAAAACCTCCAAATATGGCGTCGAAAACGGACGAAAAAATCGAAAAATTGGTCATTTTCAAACGTCTATATCTCAAAAACAACTAGTCACACCGGTATGATTGTTACATTTTTACAAATCCGCATTCTTCCTCTACTCCCAGGTATCACATTCAATTTCGTCAGTTTCCTACGTTTTTCAAAAATAAAATTTGAAAGTGCGAGACGAAAGCTCACCTTTACCCAAGTGGATTTCCCATAAAGAAATAATGTTATATGAATTAGAGCTGAGCATTTCGTTTTAGTTACCGGGTGTGTCTGTTGTTAAGGTTAAAATTTTCGTTAAATGCGTACTTATTTTCGACTTGGACGTTAACTTTCAATTTCAACAGGATAATTGATATCTTTTTTATTACCCTGTGTATAACTATCAGTGTGGGTACACTAAGAAAAAATGCCATATATTTTTACCAATGAAGAATATGCGGATATTCATTTCATTTATGGGTATTGCGATGGGAATGCTTTTGCTGCTGTCCGTGAGTATCGACGACGATTTCCAAACCGTAGAGTTCCCAATAAGAAAGTGTTTACCGGTACTCATAGGCAGCTTCGTGAAACAGGTTCATTCACTCTGACATCAGAACGTCAGCAGGATCTTCAGGAAGATGTTGTTCCTGCAATACAACGCAGCCCAGCAGCGAGCACTCGGAGGCTATCTGTGCGCCTTGGAATCCCTCACGTAAGGGTATGGAGGACTCTTCACTCCGAAGGCTTCTATCCCTACCACCCTCAAACTGTGCAAAATCTTCAAGAACGTGATTATAATGCAAGATTGAACTTTTGCCAGTGGTTAATCACCAACAATGAACTTTGTGCGCGCATTTTGTTCACAGATGAAGCCACATTTACGAGAGATGGTGTGAATAATTCCCGTAATAGGCACTACTGGTCCCAGCTTAATCTCCATCAAACACTTGAAACGAAATTCCAACATCGGTTTTCGTTGAACATTTGGTGTGGAATGCTCGGCAACCAGCTAATTGGACCCCATGTACTCAACTGTCGTCTCACGGGAATTACTTACTTTCAGTTCCTTAAAGATAAGTTACTGCTCCTCTTGGACGACGTTCCATTAGCAGTAAGAGCCGAGATGTATTTTCAGCATGACGGAGCTCCAGCGCATTTCCATCACACTGTGACAGATTATTTGAACCAAAAATATCCCCAACGTTGGATTGGCCGTGGAGGCCCTCATTCGTGGCCCGCTCGATCTCCGGATTTAAACCCACTAGATTACTTTCTTTGGGGCCACATGAAGGCACTAGTTTATGCACATAAGGTCGACAGTGTGGATGAACTTTTGGAAAGAATAAACACTGTGGCAGAGTTAATACGTAATGACCAACAAATGTTGCAGAATGCTAATAATTCTCTGCAGAGGCGTGCTGAAATGTGTGTTAATGTCGGTGGTGGACATTTCGAACAACTGATGTGATCAGTGTGAAAGTATTTGTTAACATTTTTCAAACAATGTAATCCATTCTCCATGACAATTAGACTTAAAATAAATCACTATTTAAGATGTCTGAGGAAAATTCAGTTTGTGCGGTGGATAGAGTACTGACATCAAATTACAAGGGACGGAGCTCGAATACTGGCAGCAGCAAAGAGTAAGTAGTGGAAATTTTTATTTTATTTCAATTATGTTCACAAATATGGCAAATATCATGATCTCCATTTGTGTGCATTGTAGAGAACACATTAAGCACACTATTCCGTCCGTTAATTGGAACATTAAACCGTGTACCTTGGCGCCTTTCTTTAAGAGCAGGTTAAAGCCACCGCCGGGTTTCTCTCCACCATTCCTCCGTTTCCCACGCAATCCTTGCCATGCCCATCTAGATCCACCTGCCCGCATTGACGCAGACTTCAGTTTTCGGTGACTTCCCCAAATCAACCGAACACTATGCCTGAGATTCGAATGAAAGTTTATTGACAAATTTTCATTAGCATTGTTTTTATTTGTTACTATTCATTAAATAAATCTAAGTAATCAGCGTTTCTAACAATGAATCTGGAATTGGGCGAAACTCTTCATTCATATTGTTAATTACCGCTCAATGCCTTTGTCACCACTGTGACTGTAAACCATGGTAATTTCAGTTACTTGACCATGACCTTGGCTTCATATTCTCCTCCGTTCTTTTTCTCTAAGGCAAGTTTTAATTGTTGTCGCTAATCACCTAGGTAATTGGAGAAATTAAAGTTCTTCCCCCCAAGGACATTTGTTGTCTCGTGGTAATGGCATCACTTAAGTTACCATATCTTCCGTATGAACAAAGATAAAAAAGATATTTTTGCGTCAATGAATAGACAACAAATTTTACTATAAGTTTGCTAATAACAAATTTTAACGTATCTCCGAAAATAAAATTTCTATCGCAAAGTATCTGCTTTTGAAGTGTGAAATTACTACGAATATTTGAGAGCCATCTTGAAAATAAGAAAATATTAGCATTGATGATAGCAGTAAAAGAACTATAAGTCTCTTATGCACCACTGTGACAAGTTTCATATCTCCTCAACCAGTATAAGTCATCGATATTCGGCGTTTTCATGGTGACTGCAGAATGCTGGTTACAAAATGTTTGCGTTGCCATAGCTCGGTAACTAAGGAGTTGCGACCCCATGTTCATTGGACAAAAAATGCTTAAAATCACGTCCCCAACCTCCTCCAGAAGTATTGCCACTTCCTCCTGAAACACCCTGTATATATATATACTCAAAGTATATATATATATATATATATATATATATATATATATATATATATATATATATATATATATATATATATATATATAATATCTTCTGAGAAACCGCACTCGGCGAATAAAAACACAAATATAAATATACTTTTAAAACACAGGCACACGAAAATTAAAAGGACACTCACAGAATAATTTGCGGACGTTTCGACGGGCAAGCCGCCATCGTTAACTCTGGAGTTAGTCTCTTGTCGTTGACGATGGCGGCTTGCCCGTCGAAACGTCCGCAAATTATTCTGTGAGTGTCCTTTTAATTTTCGTGTGCCTGTGTTTTAAAAGTATATTTATATTTGTGTTTATATATATATATATATATATATATATATCCGTAGACGTGTGAGAAATGATGTGTTAGTACCAAGTAACATTTACGTTAAAATTAAATTAAGAGTGGGTTTACACTGGCAAATTATACCGCAAGTTTCTTTTGATAGAGCTTCCGGAGGATTTTACTTTGGCGAGAACATTCTAATGAGCTATTACTGACCCAAATTGGTTGCTGTTTACACCGGCAGCAATACGCTTCTGTAAACGACTTGCCGAAATTTTTGCAATTCCTACTGGCGCACTTGCAGAGCCGTCCGTGTACATCTGAAATTTACGTCAACAATCGCTTGGTGGCAATAACTTGCGCAATAAACTTGCCGGCGTAAAACCGCCTTAAGGAGGTTCCACCGCGACTGTGTGAGCCAAAACAAATACTAAATTCCAACTTTTTCTTTAATTGGTTTTTAAAATTCTTTCTTTTGCCGATGATATATTGAAAACCAAAATTAAGGTTAGTCACTAGACTTCAGCTTCGCCTCGTCGGGTCTCTCACCGCTCAGTCCCAGGTGGAATGGGAAGGCTCCCAGTGTGGAAGGGGAACTCGATGAGCGAATGGAGTGGAGGGTTTGGAGGGGCAGGAGCAATCGTGATCAGCGCGCGTCGCTGGACAGTAGACGAGCCTAGAGTGACCTTGGACTTCGTCGCGAAGCTAGGGGAGTCGACGGACAAATAAGCGAACTTATTTACTCGCTGCTCAATCTCGCTGTGCGTTGGCCTCCAGGACTATGTTCATCCAGAAGAATTCATGGGGTAGGGGTAGTCTCAACAATAGTGCTGAATATTTTTCCCTTTCGTCAGGCAATGAAATGAATGTCAGAATATAGACATTACATGAGCGTTGGAAGTTATATGGTTGTGGATGTGGACTATTGTATTATCATTTGGATGATGCGAAAAGACTAAATTTTACTTTGATCAATTTACACCTTAGCCTACACTCTGAAAGATATTAACGCTAAATAAAGAAGAATGCAAGAAACTCGATAGTCCTTTTTCTGCTTCACCATCGATGTAGAAAAATAAATATAAAAAACTCAAGAGTACAGCAGTAGTATCAGATGCATCGATTGAAAAATTTTATAACTTTCAGCCGCGCAACCAATAAAAATGTTTGCTAAATACGTTGCCGCAAAAATTTTCGGCACAAATTGAAAATTATTTTCACACAAATATTAACCCCGTGCGTCGTGTGTCTGTGCCCAAGTCGTCAATTCGTGCGGCAGAAGCGTCCACATCGAGAATCATCACTCGGCGCAAATCCTTTGGCTTTCGTCAAAAACCCGACTGTCTGGAGTGTGTGCAATGAATGTGGATTGAATGCTGTGTGTCGTATTAGGCGCAAATTTATATAGGTGTTTTCGCGGCTTTATAGCAAAATGAAGAATCCCTCGCACATGATCGGCTTTATGATGTGAACGGATCGCATAACTTTGATGTCGCAATTATCTCGCATATAATATTCCATTGTGCATTTACAGCGTAATGCGATTTGCCTCTGCGATACTATCGATGCGATATATACCTGGTGGAACACGATATTTCACTAATATCATAATACATAGTTGAAACTTTCGTGAATACAGCATGTCCACGGTCAAAAATTTTCAATATCGCACAGTGAAAGTAAGTGATTTTACAAGGGGAAAAGCAGTACAACCAGACTCACGATTTACCAAGATGTATCCTTGCTTTACACTGTGTCTTCTTACTTACCACCAATGTTTTCCTTATTCGTCATGGTTTGATCTCAGAACCTCAGTTTCCTTACCAGCACCAAATGAGAGAAAAGTTATCAATTGCAAAGATTTTACAGCTTGGGCCTGGACTAAGCATGCTTGTGAGGCTTCACCCCATGACTAGCAATAGAGATTTATGCTAATGCAAAATTAGTCGTAGTTACACTAACTTTGGGGTGTAGTGTAATGCTTGTTGGCGACTGCTCACCCCCTGCCACCCACCCTTGAGGTGGCTTGCAGGGTATTTTGTAGATGTAGATGTAAGATTAAAACAATTAAATAGTACGAAATTATGAAGAGCGAACTGCAAGGTAAATAGTGCGGGGTAAAACGTAAGGATGGTTACATCAAGAAAAATATCAGGTTAGGGTTACGTAATGGCTTAACATTTAATTTATTCGTTTTTATGGGTATTTAGGCGAAGTATTTTAGGCAGAAGTACCTCCATATAAAACTTTTCTAATGGTTGTTCCATTTGGTGTTTCCAAAAGTGATCATTTCTATTAATACGCTCAATGTAAATGCCCAATGGGCTCCAAACGATAAAGTCGCAGTACGTTTTGTCACAAATGCGCAACTGTCCTTGTATTTGATAATGGTAGTTATGCTTTTGCTTTAGCGTGACATTCTCCCCACTCTTTTGAAAAAAATTTAGTTTTTTCTGTCCTTCCGCCTCCGATGGAGACAAATCCCTGCAGCTAATTGGACATTTAACTTCGATTATGCCTTTGCCATCTTCTAGAACTCCATCAGGGGTTGCAGCCAGGAATGACAAGGTTTCATCCACAAAAAGACCTGTAGGCAATACGGTATTTCCGCTAATCTTCTCGTATTGTGCAACAGCATTTCCTTCAAACGCTTTACCATAAGAAGGAGCCTTATTCCCTCGAAAAGTTGGGAACAATATCCTTTCTGCTATTTTTTCTCTGCATGTATTAGCCCTCAATTTACATATTTGACCGAATAAGGATGCCGTTAGTCTCTTACGCCTTTCAAACACCCACGTCAGGCTAAGATATTGAGTCCTAGTTTCGGCCTCCAGCCGTAGTCTGTGGTCTCTACTCAAAGACAATGACGCAAGGAACTCATTCTTATTAGCTTCATCAACTTCCTCAGTATCCTCCAGGCGGCTACATATTCCGTAGTCTTGGTCAGGTCCAGCTGGTATTTGGAATTTATGGCGCGTTTTGTATTCCAGGCGTCGTTTGGACCGCGCAGTCGACTTTTTTACGGCACTGGTCTTGTATTTTTTTGTAAATGTTCCAGGACTCTTCTGCGTCAGGCCCTTATGAATAAGAGAATGTAAATTGGGTCCTGCATTGTACGCAGTTACAGCCAACTCGCAACGCGTCTGATATGATCTCCTCAAACAAAAATTCACTCTCTTTCCACCGACGTATTTAGCCACACTTGCGTTATAGGATTCCGCCATGTTATTGGTGACGTTGAACATCAAACTGACTGAGTGGCGGGCTTAGAATAGTAATTAAAGGTTGGAGTGTAGAGTAAATCACTACTTAGGTGATGAAAACAGTTCGTATATATACGGTCCAGAGGGCACAGGTGAGGGTGGCTGAGGGAGAATCAGGGTGGACAGTTACAGGTCGTGGGGTAAGGCACTGGTACCCGTTGTCGCTTTGTTTTTTTAACATTTATGCCGAGAAAATGATGAGGGAGGCACGAGAGAAGCTAGGTGTGGGAATACAAGAAGGACTGCTCATGAAGAAGGCTATTTTCGCGGACGACCAGACGTTGGTTTGGTGAACATCGAGGGGATTGAAAGCTTTGTCTGATGCATTAGAAAATCTGTGCGGGAAATGGGGAATGATGGTTAATCATAGCAAAACAAAGGAATAAGATTTTATAGGACGACGAAAGCCAGGCAGGTCATGAAAGAAGGAGGGTAAAACCTGGAGGAGCAACCATAACAATTTGATTCTTGGTTGTACGTACTTGGGAGGAAAACGGCCGTATGATCAAAGGCCTTAGAAGGAGAATTGCGCTAGCGAAAGAAGCGTTCAGCAGTGAGGAGGAGCTGATGACGGGGACCTTGCCTAAGGATGTAAGAAAGACGCTGGTCAAGAGTTACATATGTAGTGCGGCGTTGTATTGTGCAGAAACGTGAATTGTGAACAAAGAGGACGAAAATAGGCTGCGGGCGTTTAATGTGTAGAAGTGAAGGAGTATGTAGAAAGTCCGAAAGATAGAAACGGAGTCAAAGGAGGAAGTGCTGGGAATGGTGGGCACGGAGGGGAAACTTCTGGAAGATATTATAAGGAACCAGAAGATTGCTCATTATAAACATATTTTTCAGAACTCATTAAGTCAAATTTGGAATTGTAGAAGCGGCGAAAGCAACGGTAGGCGCAGTGAGTGCTACTAAAATTAGAAAACCGTGGATCACGAAGGAGATGATCAGGGAGATGGAGGAGAGAAGGAAATGGAAGAGCGTAAACTAGGGATGGGAGAAAAAAATCGATTCTTCATCATAATCGATTATTTGCTTCCGATTCTTTCGATTATTAGATCGATTATGGGTGGACGATTTAATCGTTGAATCGATTATTCAATCCCGATTATGACCGTCAGAAAAAAATCGGCGGGATTGGTGTAATTTGAAAATTTACCGAGGGAAAAAATAATCGGCTTTAGAACTTTGATGATTTTTTTTCGCTACTGCCAGTGAATAGTTTCAAAATAAAAAGATTCAAATAGCCCATGAAAAAGCTATTTTTTGCATTTTATGTTTGAACTGCGATGGCAAGACTGCAAAATCTGAAAGAAGACGAGTGAAAACGCCACAGATAAAAAATATGACTCGGATGCATGTGGTTTAACGAGAGATGAGGTAAAACGTTTATGACTCTTAATGACAGACAGCTTCATTTCAAGAATAATGCTAATAATATTTGACCTAATTTAGGAGTATTAATGCTCCTGATATTTACACCATAAGATGTCGAGAAAACCTATACTTTGAAATACTAAGCTAATTTTTCGAAAAAATAGAAGAACTAGGTACATTATATATATGATTGACAACATAAGTTACCATTTCTGTCGAAATAATAAATATATATATATTTATAACTCAAGTATCATCATCACTAAGCGATGTAAATTACAATCATTGTAAATTTTGCAGCATGTTGAGTGTGAATTAGAGCTATGCCAAGCATTACATATGGAGACATATTTTTTACTGTGTTCCAGGCACCTATAATCATTCCCATTTTGTCTATACCTCTCTCCTTTACAATTACCTTGATTAGTCACCTACTATTCTCCTCTTTTCAATTAGGTTATTTAACACACATGCACAAAAATCAACTCCTTATATACAGCTCTCTATTCCCACGTCACTTCACAGTATCGTTTACTTCAGTCAGAGAACATAATTATATATCACTGAATATAATGATTTCACCACAATCATACAACACCGTGAAATAATTTCAACAGACCCTTCGTTTCAAAAATCGGGGCGCATCGCTTTCCGCTTCGCATACTCGGCGATCCTCCACAGGAGTCTACGATTATTCCATCCGTCACAAATATATCCGCAGAAAAATCGCATGATTATATACCGATTCTTCAAATAACCGATTATGCTACCCGTCAGGCATGCGCAGAGTGATGCTCATCCTTGACGATCCTTCACAGGCTTGAATGAATCGCATGATTCTTCCGATTCTTCTGCTCGTCACAGAAGCTACGAACTTCACAGAAAAATCGCATGATTATTTACCGATTCTTCAAATAACCGATTATGCTACCCGTCAGGCATGCGCAGAGCGATGCTCATCGTTGACGATCCTTCACAGGCTTGACATGAATCGTATGATTCTTCCGATTCTTCTGCTCGTAAGAAGCTACGAACTTCACAGAAAAATCATATGATTATTTACCGATTCTTTATAATCGATTATACCTTCCCGATTTTTGTACTGAATCGATTCTCCCGACACGATCATCATATGATATGATTAATCGATTACTGAGAAATGTTGCCCATCTCTAGCGTAAACTCAGAGCTAGGTCAGAGAAAATACCGAGAATTTAATAACAGACTTAGAAGAGAGACAAAGAAAGCAAGAGAGGCGTGGTGGAGAGAACAGATCGACGCGTTAGAGAAATACCAAAAAGAGGGAAGAGCAGATGCATTATATAGGAAAGTAAAGGAACTGACGGGTGGTAACAAGGGAAGGGAAATTACAACGATAACAGACAAGACGGGAAAGATGATCGTAGAACCGAGAAAGATCCAGGAGAGGTGGAAGGAGTACGTTGAAGAGCTCTATGGTAAAGAAATAATGCCCAATAGGTTAGATATAGAAAGGGAAGACGATATCGACAGAATGGCATTGGACCAAGTATCCTAGACTGCGAAATCGAAAGAGCTCTCCGAGACATGAAGAGGAATAAGGCGGTTGGAATAGATGACATACCTGCAGAGTTTCTAAAGAGCATGGGGAAGAACGGAAGAGGAAAACTTTTTGCGCTTATTCGTAGGATTTATGAGGATGGAGTGTGGCCGGAAGACTTCGCGAAGATTGCACTAATTCCTATACCAAAGATGAGTAAGGCAAAAACGTCCGAATACTATAGGAAAATAAGCTTAATATCCCACGCGGCCAAAGTAGTCCTGAGGATTCTAAACAGAAGGCTACAGAAGAAGGCAAATGAATACCTGGGTGACGACCACTTCGGGTTTAGGAGAGGGACGGGAACACGAGACGCTATAGCGGTGATGAGGACGCTAGTAGAAAGAAACCTAGAATATGGGCAGGATGTTTTTGCATGATTCGTAGATTTCGAGAAGGCGTTTGATCGGGTGGAATGGACGAAATTAATGGGAGTGTTGAAGCAATCAGGGGTCGATTGGAGGGACAGGCGTCTGATTCGAAATTTGTATATGAATCAGACTGCACAGGTTAGGGTAGCCAATGGAGTATCGGGGTGGGCCACGATAGGACGGGGAGTGCGGCAAGGGTGCCCACTATCGCCGTTGATTTTTAATGTGTACTCAGAAGAAATGGTATGGGAGGCAAGGGGAGAGGAGGAGGTAGGAATAAAGGTAGGAGAGGAGCTGATAAAATCAGTGAGATTTGCAGATGATCAAGCATTGGTTAGTCAGTCGGCCAAGGGGTTACAGTCAATGGTGAATGCATTAGAGGTGCAGTGCGATAAGTATGGGATGAAGATCAATCACAAGAAAACGAAAGTAATGAGATTTTATAGAAGTAAGAAGGCGGGGCTGAATATAAGGGTGGGAGGGCAGAAGATAGAGCAGGTCGAGCATCTTACGTATCTGGGTAGTATTTTGGATGAGAATGGGTTTAGTGGTAGGGACATCAGATGCAGAATTGCGCTCGCTAAAGAAGCATATTCAAAGATAACGGAATTGATGAGGGGGGGGGGGTCTGAGAAATGGCGTAAAGGAAAGGCTGGTGAAAACTTTAATATGGAGCGTGGCGCTATATGGGTCGGAAACTTGGTCATTGCGAAGGGAGGATGTGCGTAGACTTGAGGCGTTTGAGATGTGGGTTTGGAGAAGGATGGAGAAGGTTAGCTGGATGGCGAGAAAGACGAACGAAGAGGTATTGGATATGGTCGGAGAGGAGAGGAAGCTTGTGGCAGAGGTTCGGAGAAGGCAGAAGAGATAGATGGAGGAGGTTTTGAGAGGAGAGGGCATGTTGAAGAGAGTGATAGAGGGGAGAACACTTGGGAAGCGTGGAAGAGGAAGGAGGAGGATAGGAATTCCGGACGAAATGAGAAGATGTAGAAGATATGAAGAATTGAAGAGGGATCTAATAACGGGCCATCCTTAGGAGTGAAAGCGAGAAAATTTTCTATTAGATTGGGATACAGAATGGGGACTGTCCAAGAACCTACCAATCAGCTGGTAGAATACTTGAATGAATGAAGTCAAATTTAACATGAATTACATACTCTGATTGTGAGATGTTTTCCAAATGCCCTTGACTTCTGGAGTGAACTACCCCGGAATCTTTTTCTAGTGCCGGTGGATTAGCAATTGAGTACTCAATCTCATCTTCTTGCCAGTGGCTGCACCCTGGCCGAGGCGAACGCGCCCTGTGTAAAATAGTTAGGAAGCAGATTAAATACCAAATAAAATGATTAAAACCTTTTTACAAAATAAAGAGCGTAATACAAAGTCTCACAACCTAGGTACTTATTTTTTTGACCAAAACCTACTTTGGCAATGACGTTCCGAACATGTTAGAAGCTGCGGGCTCACCCTCCTCCCTCTGACTGGAGCAGTGATAATCAGTCTCTCCATCTGCCCTAAAATATTGGATATGTACGTAAAATATTTATTTGTATCTTTTCCATAACGTTAGCTAGTAGAAAGATGAATTCTTTGAACCTCGTAATATGCCAAAAAGACTAATGAAAGTAGATTCTTACGTCTCGGTCTCAGCTTTTTCTGGCGTTTGTTGTTCAAAATGAAGATTGAATTCTCTTGCGCAGGAATCCAATTCCATAATCTCTCTACGATAAATATGATGTTGTCAGCATTCCAAATCGCTGTTATAGTAATGTCAACTACGATAAATTGTATAATCTAGTAGTTTAATTGAGAATTGGTCAAACTATCTATTATTTATAAATCATAACAATGACTTTTCATAAAACAACATTCCTCTTCAAGAGAATATGTATTTGAGGCCAGTACTACATATATCTGTTTTAAATATTAATACCCTTCTTTATCAACTTCCACGGAGCTGACGATGGACACTGGGGAAACATTACAAATTTCTTTGGATGTTATCTCCTCAGTATTACCTAACAAATAGAACAATTTGGGAATCACTATCTATTCAGAATTTATCACATAGAATAGCTTATACTTTAATGCATTTCAAGGAGAAACAGTGAAATGCATGCTAACCCAATAATAGTTGGTATGGAAATACGTACTCAGTCTTAATTTTTTCCTCTCTTTAAAGAAATACGTCCTCTTCTTTCGTTTATATCCTTTGCGGAACCGGTATTTTCGATACACTTCTGAACCCTCCATAACACGATATTTTACGTAAAATACGCCACTCCCGAATAAGGAACAGCAGTACTCCTATCATACACGCAGCAGACAAATATTTCTGCTCCACTTCTGAAACAGGATCAGCAAAGCCAAGATTTACACTCGCAGCAGTCGCAATTCCGCTCCGTCTTGATGCTCCTGACTCGCGTAAGTGAGGAAGCGCAGGATGCGTATGGCTGCCGCCCTGTGAGTCGACTGATGGTGAGGGGGTGTCGGGCACTGCAGGGAATCCACGCCAGTCATACTATCTCCCGCCCATGCCACGAAAATCGCTCCGCGGAATTAATGCCATTCTATCCGAAAGACGGTTTTTCGTCGCGCGACTCCATGATAAATAAATTGTTGAAAACAATAGAAGCTTCCAATCTAGCCGCCATCATGTTGTTCCTTTTTCTCTTATTGGTTGTTTGACGACGTCAGACGACAAGGCGCGAGTTCAGCTGTGCGTTCACGGCATAAACCACGTTCTCCCCGCACCTACTCGTCCGTTCCCCCGTCACCTACAGAGGCGAGTCTGCGAGGGTCGGCGGGTGGGGAGTACCCCTTCCACGATGCGGCGTAGAGGAGAGTATCTGGACGTGGGGGTATAAGGCGGCGGTGGTGGGGGCAGCCCGCCGCAGGCCTTAGTGACGCTAGTGAAAAGACGCGAAACATGCGTTAGTATTTTCCACACCTTTATCTATATTTTCGTAAATAAGGTGCTGTAAATACTTCTCATGGAAAGATGAAGGATAAACCTTTACCCCCAGTACGTGATATCTTTGGTTTTCGGCATCAAAAACTGAACTAAACCATGTTGAAAAACGACAAAAAGCGTCAGTGGACGCACTACTCTTCCTCAACATGGACTCAACAACGTCATTTAAAATGAACAATATCGCGTACTGGGGGTACAGATCCATCCTTTTATAAGAAAATAGAGAAAACTAGAAGTGTCTCAGAGCTATAGTTTAGCTACGAAAAGGTTTTTAGAAATGGCCTGCAGGAACACTTTCAGCCGATCTAGTGAACAACCTTAAGGCACATACAAAATAGGAAATTTATTTTCAGAATACCTGTGTTTTTTACGAACGTTTAATCATAGCCATAGGAACCAACTGCAGCGCCAATTATTTAGAATTACTGCATTATGACATCAATTATCGCAGTTATTACATAATGACTAAAAAATAATGAGTTGAGATGCGTGTAATATTTTTTATTTTATTCTATTTTGCTTCTAATAAACAGTTTTTTCTCGCAAAAATGGCATTTTTATTAAGCAGATAATACTATTTTTTCTCGTATTTTTTTTGCAACCTCACATGCAACACCGTGTAATTTTAAGTTCGATTTGCGATTAAAATAACTCGGAAAGGTAACATTTTGTTGTTCATATCTAGAGGACACGGTTTTCTACGAGTCACCACCTTATGAATTTACTGACATTGGTAATTACGGTTGTAACGACCTCCTTAAGACTTACTGTTAGACGCGGAGGGAATGCGTGGAAGAGTGGAAAGTGGAGGTGTGGCAAGTGCGTCGGGAAAAGGGAAGAAATACTGCGATCGAGTCGTCAGTCCTGACGTATATATATCGGGAAATCGCCGCGCGGAAACCAGGGACTGCCTTCTGCGGAAGACCGGCACTCCATCAAACACACAACCCTTCGACGTGGAGAGGGATGAGAGAGGGAGGGAGAGAAGAAAAGCCGGTCTCTTGACGGAAGAAGCGGTAGGAATGCCGGACCGAATCGCGGTAAAGGGTGGGTGTTCCGTAGGGGGGATGGGAAGTAGAGTTGGAAGACGTATGGGCTCCTCTCTTTGAAGAAGGGCGTTGAAAAAGGAGGAGGAGGAGGATGCCTTAAAGGAGGTGGCGGCGGAAGGTCGCGAAGATGCCGCTAAAGGGGAAATACACACGCAATTCTCTACCGTGGGAGATGAACCGCAAGTGTTCATTTTTTTGTGCAGTTCTTTCTTCATTGTGAGGTCATCTGCTACCTTTGCAGACCCATGTGTCTGTCGTAGAAGGAGTGAACCATGGTGCCAGTCGCATACACTCAGGGGCATTGGAAATATAAGCAGGACTATACCAGCTCAGCCATTTTAGAAGTTTTTAAAATTTTAAGTGATGTGTTCTGCTCACGTCATAATATCGGCATAATATTTAAAGTATTAGGCGATAATTTGTGAAAATGTGTGCCAGACAGCATTATCACAGAAACACTTTGTAAACATTTCCACAACAAGTTTTATTTTACCGACCTAGGTTTCAGCAAAACATTGCTATTATCAAGGCCTTGACAATGACAATGTTTTACTGACACCTCTAGGTTGGTTGAATAAAACTTGTTGTGGAAATGCTTACAAAGTGTTTCTGTGCTAATTCTATCGGCATAAAAATTGGTTTCATAAAGACTAGTTACGGATAAGAAAAAAATTAAAATAATAAGAAGAAACTAGAGATGAATCGACCTATTTCACGCATATATTTTTCCTATCAGCGATTTTAATGGGCGTATCACATTTTTTTGGGATGTGAAATAAAAAAACTGTATGAAATTTGCTACTAAAAAATTTCAATGGCACTTAAAACGCGATGTGTAGCTATTGCCCGATAAGAGTATGAATAGGGAGGTATGTCTGTAATTTTCTTCGCTCGTCGAAAAAAAGTGGGAGCTTTCTATTCGTTGCTTACTACGCAATACAACGGCGCACTTGCTTTCCATTCGTTTCAGACCCCGCGCACCAGCCAGCGAACTTCAAAATAGATCGGGAGCAAATTTGTTGAGAGCCTAACAATAAAAGAACTAGGATAATCGCATCCGCGATCGTTGATTCTACGTTAATTTTATGAAAAGGCATCAAACATGAATAAGGCAAAGTTCTTGAGTACTCTGAGGTAAAAAGCTTACAATTTATATTTATACGTATTTTGATAGAATTTGATAACTATACACAAAGCATTCGAATGTTACTATTGTGAATTGATAGGATGTTACCTATCGGCTGGGAATCAATTCTTGAATCGTTTTGATAATTATCGCATCTGAAAATAACAGTTTAACGCGCGGTTTCGTTGGACTATCGCATGCTATACCACCACTTGATACTTTCCACGCAATAATTATCACATGTGGACAGGGCAAGACAAATAATAGTTACCGGAAATCATACGATGAAATTTGTTATTCTCGCACACAATACTCATCAATGCGTTCGAGAATTTACCACCCGGTTACCGAACGTTTCTCCAGTGAACATAGTTCGTCGTTCGTGCTCGCTGCAGCGTTCCTATCTGTGCTAACCTCATCAACGTGAATGGAAAGCTTTCATCAATTGCCTACCTTGTGACCTAACTCAACATTAGCGGTACATAAACGTCATTTTTATCGACGGATGACAATATTAACGACTTCTAAAATTAAGCTCTTGATCTGGGTAAGTGGCTGTACATTCGTAGAATAAGCTTCCATAATGGCAAATTATGAGCTACTGAGAGCTTAAAGTAGTTTGAGCGAAAAATCACTCCACCTAGAATTTGATGAATTTGACTTCATTTTAAAGATAAAACTCCCTTCTTTTTCATTATATCAAAATATTAACTCCTTGCCGAACTACTTTTCAAGCAATTTGCCTGAAAATGTAAGCTATTTTACATGGGATAGATTACGGCTATGCGCTCCAGAGGGAGAATATTTTTAAAAAATTAGGAACTTTTAGCACCTAGATTTCGTCAAAAAATTAACGGTGTGTAGTTTGCATGTTTTCTCATCTTTTTATAAAAATATAATCTATTACTCACCACGGTAAATTTTACAGAATCGCAAAAAACCTGCCGGTTTGAAGGGTTTTCAGCCGTACGGCGGGAAAAAATGAGTCAAGTTAGAGACTTATGTAGCTTTATTTTTTTAATTACTGAGAATTTTCGGCATATATAACTATATCTTTGCGTCATTAATATTACAATATTTATTTCATACTTCTTACAGACGCTGAAATAAAAAAATCAACTGATTGGGTGAAATATTCAATCTCCTTTTCGTTTAAACTACTGAGTATATAGCCTCACAAGTCGGGTGATTCGTAAATTTCTGGCTACCTGCCTACCAACTTTTGTCAACATCCGATACCAGCTATTAAGCAACTTTTTCATGCATCCGTTTTTGCGTTGCCGGACACTGCTCAGCCAATCAGAAGCGAGATCTTCAACTCATGCTGCGTTGCCGTCGGCGTTCCCCATCTTTCTACTTTCGACGCAGCCCGCGTCGCCGGAGCTGCGGCTGGGACTGAGGTCTGACGCTTTCAGGCTGTCTTTTGTCGGTCACGTGATACTCTCCCGAGAAATTGTGGGTCATCTTCAGATATTTGACAAAATTTGAACTAAGGCGATGAAGCCCATCACCAATACTCCCAGTGAAGGTCTATTTTTCTGCAGAAATTCCACAAAAATGATAGGTTTATCTCTTCAATGAACGGGTATTATTAGGAAGACAGAATGCGTCACGGTTTTCCACCGTCTTCTGTTTTAGTCCGACGCTGCTGCTGCCATGGAAACGGCGTAGGCGTGTGTGTATAACGTAGCGGAAAAACGACGCAAAAACGAGAGAACGCATGAGAACGTAACTTTAGGGGTACTATTTTTTTTAGACAGTGAACTCACAGGCGCTCAATGGAAGGTCATAAACGTCCAATTTTAAAAATATTTGAAAATTCCTTGGAACCTTTGCGGTATTGACGGTCATCGGGCCATCGTTTACCTTTCGACAACACATTCGGCTCCTTGCTCTTCTCCATCGACTCAATTGGGGAGAAGGAGAATATGGTGACGAAGTAAGTAAACAAGCCGCTCTCCCATTCATGAGTCATGCCAGCCTCCTCTCTCCCTTCACCCAAAACGACAAGGGCTTGGCTTGTTTGCACAGCCATATACTCCGAGGGTATCATCTATTAAGGTGGTTGGATCGAATTTTGTCCATGCACAGATTTGCGTGAAATTTGCACCCGTGTTCTTATTAGTAACATCAAAAGATCAAAGTAAAAAATTGATCATACCGATTTGTTTTCTGGCAATTCTATTCTATTTTAACACGTAGCCTTATGACACAACATACGAGATATTCGTATATCTCGCAATAATTCGATTGCATATGAACAGATTTGATTCTAAACTGGAAATAATAATTTCGTATATGGTTGCTGTTAAAATATCAACGTTTCACGTTTAGTGAAAGATTCGAAAAAAATATAAAGGCATTTAAATATAATTTTCGACTAAATTTCGAATTTAGCCGAAAACTCACGTCATAGCATGCTTTAATAAATTAAAAAATGTAAAGTATAGTTATTGTATCATTAGCATTAAAGCATGTATGGTGAGTTCCGCCGCATAAGCAGATCTTGTTTAATTAAATGTGGTCCCAGTATTTTTTCGACTTGCAAAATTATTAAAATATTCACTCATTGACCCACTATTACAGCTTCAGCCCCCTTATGGATTTTTAGCGAGATTTTTAAGGGTTTTCACAGAGTCCTCATTCTATTTCTATTTTAAACTTAAGAAGTTGTAAGACTCTCCGAGAAAATGCAGTAAATTTAAATACGCAATATTTTTTATTTATATTTTAGATTTTAATACAAACATATATTATTACATGCTCATCACTTAGTTGCCTTTCGAGGTAGAAACAATCAAAAGAACTTAAATTCCCGAATATATGTCCGCAAAGCTGAGTCTGCTTTTATGATTTCCTCCATACTGCCCTATCCTTATAGTTTTTTTCTTCTTGTTTTGAGTTTTGGCCAATTATAAGACACTATTTCACCGTCAACGTTTCTGCAAATTTATTACCATTCTCAGGGCTGTGAAGTTTAAACTATATTAACAAGATGGCAAGATTTTTAAATTATATTAACAAGTTTACATTTATCCCATATATTGGAATGGTTGACGTCTTTTTATTCATCTAGTTATTATAGTTTATATTTCACAGCACTGAGTATGGCAACACATTTTCAGCAACCTTGGCGGTTATATAGTGACTAATAATTGACAAAAACTCACAATAAGAAGAAAAAGAACTATTTAGAAGTGGTAATTATAAGTATACATTAACTATCCTTGTATACTTCTTTTGCTTAAGTTACCCTTAAAAACATTGTTTCATACACTTCCTCCTTTTCTTAAAACTCCTAATATTCCTTCTCTTAAGGGTATCTTCCATATTCTCTTTCTCGATCAACCCCTTCCTCTCACACCATTCACTCCTCTATCATGTATCTGTTTCGTTATCCGAATCTCATCTATTCTCTCAACACGACCTAAACCAATGAAGAGCGCTCCTTTCATACATTATTCATTACAGGAGCATCCAGCCCACATTCATTCATCACTCAGTCAATCCTATCCCTTCTGCTTTTGCCGCCAACACTTTCTCACTCCATTCTCACAGCCTACTCTCACGCTTATATACTCAAGTTTTTCCACAACACAATAAATTTGGTAGGAGTTCACTTTTGCGCGCTGCAATTTTGGTCTCCTTACACAAAAATCCATTCCTTATTACAGGGACTCCACATTCTAACTACGACTTTTCTTTCGGGATTTTATAGTTTTCTCTAAATATAATTATCATAATATTTTTATCATGACATTTAAGAAGTTACAAGAAGAATGACGTAAATATATTAATGACACAAAATCTTTGTTTCATATGACTCTGTCAGTAATTTACTTAACATGCGTATTTGTGGCTTGTGACTTTGACTTATTAGTTTCACTTTGGAGCTGAAAAGCCTTTATAACAGAAGGTTTTAATAAAAAAAATAAAAAAGGTGTTTCGGTGGTCTATAAAAATAATTGAGAAAGCATGCGTGTACCACATATCATTTAATTTCTGACGCGATAAATGCGTCAAAAGTTCATTATACTTTATATTAACGTCTCTGGAACATACAGCAATTTTATAGGTAGATGGAAAACGGCTTCACTTTTTTCGAAAATATTTCGTGAAGTATTGTAATAGGTTTCGGTGTCACTATAAAAAAGAGAGATTCGTCTTGATGATAAGGACAAATTCATTGAATTTTCACAGTATTGATGTCTCGCTCAAAATACATGCCTTGAAAACAATCGAGACGTTTGTTCTAACGGCCATGAGAGGATATATTGACGCTGATATATATCTCCACTACATATTCACAAGAAGCAAAGGAAGAGTACGTCCTTCTAAAATCCATCATGAACATGTGAGTTATTGCAGGATATAATTTTCGCATTGATTACTGCCAATTATCAGTGCATCAATTATTTATTTCATTTTTTGGAATGAAAACAACTTCTCGACAGGATCACTCATTTGCACGTTAAAACGAACAATAATGCACCCATTATTGAGGGTTTAAACACTCATTATAGAAAAAGTAACCATATGCTACTTTTTAATGCCATTTGATGACCACACTTACGAATGAAAATATCTTAAAACGTATAATCATAGTCAAGTTATTTAAACTTCCGCGGTCCATATTCGTTAAGTGGTCCATATTTGTAAATTCGGAGAGGGTGTACCAGCTATCAAGCGAAACATGCGATTAAGTATACATAGGAGAAACGAGAAGGACAACGAAGACGAGGATCAATGACCATAGAGCAGCAATTCGAATGGGCCACCATGATAAATCAGCGGTTGCCGAACATGTCACCCAAGGCCACGATATTGACGTCAAAAATCCTACAACCCTCGCGAGAGATAAACACTAATCTTCAGGGAGACCTTAGAAATTGAAAGAAACACAACAAAAATATCAATAGAGACAAAGCACAAAAGATTAATGAATCGTGGATACCAATACTTTCAAGAAGAAACAATAACAACCAGAACTTTCTGCAACCACTATCACCCTCTCCCCCTTTCACCTAGATGAGAGTATACATTCGGATGCGAAATAAAAGCAACCTGGAGGAAGTTTCGGGAAAATGAGAAGAAACGTTGAAATTTGAAAATCAGACGCAGGTAATTCCGTTAAACCAATTAATGTTTTTTCCTGAAACTTTACGGTAGGTATTTACAAGTCTGTCAAAACTCATGAGAACGAAATAACTAGTAAATCCAAATATTAGATTTAATTTTTTGTGATTTAAGCCGTGCGATTTCAATTATTTTAAGCTAGATTATTGGAGTTTTCATTCACTCACGTATTTGTTGTTACAGCGTCAGGCTCCTGGCTACAGATTAGCATTATTTTTACTTTATTAATCGTGTACAGAGAAAATTCCTAACAAGTTCAGAATAACAGAGCCTGTTCGTACTAGTATGGTTGTCATAAGCGATTATTACGCGGCTACTTGAACCCATGCCCACGGATACCTATACTGGTTTTAAGAACCTTGGGAAGGAGAACGAAATAATCTTATGGAATAGCACTGACTGGGGCTGGTCTTCGACTCTCAATGTGTTGGTCGCATGATCGAGACCAAGTGACGGCTAATATTTTCCTGATTGAAGGCACTGATGAAGCAGATCAAGAAGATCGGCCCGGTATCAACTGCCACAGCTTCGGGAGAGAATGAAATTCACGTAATCGGTCCGGGTACTGCGATGTGGAAGGCAACGGAAAACCACCACATTAGTCTCCCTAGAAGATGCAGCCTTGAATTTAAACGACGTGATGGCATTCCTCGAGGTAAATTAATCCGGAGGTAAAATAGTCCCCCAATTGCATCTCTGGGTGAGGATTACTGACATTAGAGGGGAACATCAGTAGGAGTGGACAAATGCAGCGTTGACTGATGGATTATGACCAAATATTGGTAATACCAGTGGACACAGTTTTCAATAGTTTCAATTGTTCACAAGTTTCCAAGTAGTGTGTACACGAAATCGGTGAACTTTCTATCAACCTAAATCGCAAGCGCAAGAGAGGTGATATGGTGAATTTGTTCTTGTTTCAAATCAAGAAAAACGAAGAAGATTGGTACCAAGAAATCATAGCAATTAAAACTAAGATTCGATTTTAGTGCACTTTCTTAATACTATCGGGAATATACAAGAACCTCTTCTGTTTTTTGACAACGAAAAATGTAATAAAGGTATAATGTAGTATTGTTCAATATAAAAAAACTCGAGCAGACATTGCCAACATTTCGTCACATTTATTTGACAAAAAGTTGGCAATGCCTACTTGAGTTGTTTTTTTATATTGAACAGTACTCCATAATAACTTAACTATCTTGATTGGCATGAAGAATTTACGTTATTGTCGACTCTCTCAAAGTAACAACGATGGAATTTCCGCGGAGCCCTATGGTGCCGCCGAGGGTTCTGATGGCTTGCGATGATATTACTTCTAAGCGTTCCGTGCCGAGGGCAAAAGGCAGCCTTGGATTGGAGGATATTTCCACTTAAAGGTGAGGAAGGGAGAGGAACATCTCTTTTATTTCCACGGAACTCATTATTTTCCCATCACGGTGGGCGCACACATAAAAAAAACGTTTTCGGGTCTTAGCGAAATAGCAAAGTAACTCGTTTGAGTGGCAAATAATGGGTAACGATAAACTAAATACCTAACGGTTTATTCAAATGATAAAAACATTTTTCGGATCTTACTTAAAGTCACTCCTACACGCAGGTTACGTACACCGTACAATTGTTCACTGCTGTTTAACCTCTGTAGGTACAACTTTTTCTCTATAATAAGGCACAGTTATCCTCGATATGTCGGTCATTTTTAAAACTGACGTCATCGACTCCAGCATCGACATCGGTGATTTGAGTCTCCCAGGGGGGTTATTCTGTAATTTCACCTCACGGTACATGACGTCACGGATCGCTCCTTATATGGCGAATATTACCGAAAGTTGTAAACCGTGCCCGCCAGACAGCGAGACCATCGACTCGTTCAATTCGGCCGAGAACGGTTCATTTCCAGCTCTTTCGGTCGTGGAATTGAGCTTCCAAATGAGTACTTCGAGAGCGGAGTAGGTGAAATGGATCGTTCATTTGAGTTGGAGCTTTTCCAAAAGAGCTATTGTAGAAGTGAAACTACAAGGGATGAAATTCACCATGAAAAAATCATTGAACTCGAACATTATTCTGGATGTTTATCAACACTAACTTTTTTATGCCACACGTATGTACGTATGCCGTCATCACGTAGATTAATGACCGCCAATGCATCACGCACGGGTGTGGAATGTGTTAAGAAGCATGGCCTATGGGATAAAAATAACGTAATGATGGCGAATAAATATTTTATGCTGGAGAGGTGGCAGGTTTTGTCACGTCAAGAAACACGCAAAAGAAACAACAATTTTGCTCGCTCGCCACTACTTTTCCCTCCGCTTCAATTAGGAGAGGAGGTGGATAAAGCTGGAGGATTTTTAAGAATAAGGGGAAGAAGGAAAAAAAAGCAATTACCTCTTCACGCGAGACGAGGCGTGTGATTTATTTTCCTGAAGGAGAGCGCGTGAAGGACGCGGGAAACGTCGTCTTCCCCGTCCAACCAGAATGACTCGACCGCTTTCGGACAAAGTAGGAAATTATGATGGCAGTGGGGTCATTAAGGGCGAGAGACGCCAACAACAGTCACACGACGAGGCAACTCAATTCGCCGCTGTCGTGAGTAGGGATGGGCAAAAAATACCGGTATTCGGTAGTACCGATACTATTTTATTTTTAACCCGGTAGTACCGACCAGTATTTAAAATCGGTACTACCGACGGTATCGGCAATAAAAATACCGGTATACGTGAGTAGGGATGGGCAAAAAATACCGGTATTCGGTAGTACCGAAACTATTTTCTTTTTAACCCGGGAGTACCGACCAGCATTTAAAATCGGTACTACCGTCGGTATCGGTACTAAAAATACCGGTATATATATATATATATATATATATATATATACAGTGCTGCCATCTTGCGTCAACTAACGGAACTTGCTACGAAAATTTGCTAACTACACTAATTTTAAAATGTTTTCGTAATATGTCTGTCTTTTTCCACACTTTCATAACCGTGAAGTTGAGATATGTTTGCTATCATTATTGATATAATAGGTAAGTAAAAATTTTTGACGCATGCCGAACACCAGACAATCGATGATTTTGAACCGTATAAATATAAATATTTATTCCTGAAGCTTAAACGTTAGTGCGACCGCATGTATTGATCCCCATAACAGGGGATTTTACCTGACTACAACATTAAAACAACACCGATCGTTCTTCATGTGATTTAAAACCATTCCAACAAAAAGCGACAACCGCAAAAATATAGCGTAAAATAAAATGTAGGTATTTAATTAATAGCCGATGTATATTCCCCATCAATGTTCATTAAAAATGCCGATGGATGGAAATTTCTGAGTATATTTTTGGACTGATATTCTAATTGCCGAAATACCGGAAAATTAGGATGAAACGTCTGTTTATTTGTAATTAGTTAAAATATTTAAAGAATCAAATAATTACCGGTATACCGGTATTTTTTCGTCGGTACTACCGGGCGTTTAGTGTGTTTGCTTTTAAATACTCATAAAAAATACCGATACTTTTTTTAGTACCGCCCATGCCTAGTCGTGAGCGACGGCTCTCATCATGCTTTCAGTGGCCGGCTGACGTCTGAGAAGAGTCTTTCGTTCCAGAGAGTCCCGAGGCTTGGACCCTTAAGAACCTGCACTTCAAGATTGCCTTAACGTACGTTAGAGAACTTTCCAATGAATATGTTTAAGGTGGCTTGAGCGGTTATCGTGAGTCATTGTGTGCACGTTTTAATAACGTTTCAAGCGAGTCGAAAAAAATTCTCGGACCACGTTTAATTTCAGTGAATCTGGTTACGGCGTGGAACTCACCATACAGTCAGTAATGAATATGATGCAGGGATGATAATTTTAATTTTTCGCCTCAATAAAAGCATAGCTATGACTTGGGTTTTCGGCGCGGAATTCGAAATGTAAGCGAAAATTATATCTAAACGCGTTTTTTGTACTCGGTATGATACCTTGATATTTGTTAGTGCAACATTTATAATAATATGAAACGTGTTATTTCGCGATAAGGAGAAATCTGTTCATATGTAATCGAATTATTTCAAAATATATATCATACATGTCGACCTGAAGACGCCCGTTGGAATACGGGCGACACGGTTTTCTGAAAAAGCAACCTACGCGGTGGAAACCCGGAAATGGAGAGGCATTCATCTGAACGCCGCGGAAACCTACGACGGAATATATGTATGTCATGTGCCATTAGGCTTCATGTTTAAATAGCATTGAATTTCCAAGAACCCAGATCGGCAAGATGCAATTTTTTCACTTTTATTTGTAGATATTAGTACTGACATGTATGCAAAGTTTCACGCAAATCTGTACACAAACAAAAATCGCTCCAACCACCTTTAAGTTACCTCAGAGCGGAACACATTACTACACACTAACGACGACGAATGGAACGATATGTTAGCAGGCGAGACGTTCGGTAACCTGCAGGTAGGCAGAACTCTGTAGGTTCGCAATAGTCACGGCCCAATGTTCTGTAAATAGTTCGAGAAATGTATTAAAAACATACGCTTTTTACCATGAAGTAGTTTGAGTAGGCAGAAGTTAAAGTGATGGTTGCAGTTGGAGAGAATGTGGATTTTCTCGGTTGGACATATAGGTTAACTCATGATCGAAATTTTTTAAATACATTTTTAGGATTTTGACCTTTAAGATTCTCTTTTAGACCAAAAATCTGGGAGGAAGAGAAGTTGCTATATTTTGATTAATTGACGAATTTCATTGACAGTGCTCGTAGAATATTTTGCGAAAGTGTTTTATGGGTTCTTTCAAGCTAACCAAGCGCATGTAGAATTTTCTGCAAAAAATCTTTAGATTAATTTAAATTAACTAATGACGATCATGAAGTTGCATGAAAATACCTTCAAAGACCGTGAAATATTAGATGGGAAAAAATGAAAAAGTATAAAGTAAATATATAATCACATCGTGTAGGACTAATGACAAAATGTACCAGTCAAGCACGCATGGTGGGCATTTTACCATCTTGGGATAATCGTGAAATTGCACCGCCGTAAAAGTAATCGGGAGAATCGTTACAATCCTAGGAAACAACATTTTTTAAAGACTTTCAGATATCCTATTTTTGTTTTATTAAAGGATTAAAAATGTTGGAGTATCGTTGAGACGAATTAATCTAGCTAATATTATAAGATCATAAAGGCTGTACTCACGTGCTTCCACCACGTGTGCTGTTCATAGCTTCAGCGGCGAACTTTCTGCCTAGGCTAACTAGTCAGCTGCTTAGGGTCCTCAATCTAGGAGGGGGCCTCAGCTAGAGGGACGGAACACCACACAATTGGGACACTGGACACGGAAAATATTAGTCAAATCATCCGAAAGAAATAGATATAATTGACCATAGAAAATGTTTCAAATTGGCAATTTTTTTGACAAGAGGCAATAAAGTTTTGTTAGAAGGATTAATTGGTGCGTATATAAATATTTGTTTTTATTTTTATTGAAATATTTTGTGTTGTTAGAGGTTACCTAAAGGTAACACTTTGTGACTGATATTGCATTGAATAATAAACATGTATTTAAATAATAAAAATGGGTTCGCAATGGCAAGATAATCCCACAAGAATTCAAAATAAAAAAACGTAATTTCAAAACTCACTGATTAGTTTTTCAAAATTTCCACAACAAGATCTACTCCTTCATACAATTTAATTTCTCTATCCAAAAAACAAACGAATGCGGAAATGCGCTTATATTTGATGCCAGATCGCCAATGAAAATTGAATCTGCTCTAATCCGTAGCAGAGCAAGGGTATTGTAAGCGATTCTATCGTATGCCATCAGATGGAATAATATTTGATCGCCTCACAGTGTAATTCACCGCTAGCCAATTCCCGCACCAGCTCTGGTGCCAGACATTACGTCGTGTGTACGTAATTAGTACGTACGTGTGTACGTACGTACGTCCAGTTAGTTCCAGCGAGATTTTTCCCAATTCATAATAGAGACCATATTCAAATTTAATTTTAAAATTCAAGTAGCTGTTAAAAGTATGACGTAAACATTGTAACATTAATGAAGCCAAAACTTTGTTTTTAATAAATGAAATTCTCAGTTACTACTGATAGAATAAACATGTACAAGGTGTTAAATTGACTCATTTTTTCACGCTGTATGCTAAGAAAGCTTCCACAATCGAAGAATTTTTTCGCGATTCGTAAAAATTATTGCGGTGAGAAATTGATTTATTTATTAAAATATTTGAGAATCAATACAAGCTACACACTTAAATTTCAAAAGAGATACATGCGTTGGAAACTCTGGTGGGTTGAAAATAGCTGGTATTTATTTTGGTAAATATATATTTAGAAAAGTATAACGGTAAGTGGCTGATATTTTTAGTGTCATTGGAAGGATGATATCTTTTTTCAAAATGATGAGGACAATTACGTTGAATTTTATGTGAATTGATATCCCGCTCAGACTACCTAAAGGAAGAAACGTGAGCCCGAAGTGTTGGTCAACCTGGGCCCGGTCGGTCGCATAAAGGTTTGAAGGGGGGAGGGTTGGATAAAAGGATAAAGAGGATAGCGGACGGTTTGGAGATGGGGTAGGAGGGGGTTGGAGGGAGGGTGGAGGGGAAGAGGATGTAGAAGAGGAGGTAGAAGGGCGACTGGGAAATGAATTGTGGTGAGAGGGGGTGAGGCATTCGACGAGGGTATTTGGCAAAGCGAGGTAGTGGGAGGGGGGAAGGATATTTGGAGTGGGGGGGGAGGGGCGGGATAGAGGCCACTTTAAGTGGCCGAGGTGATGAAGCACTTCTTTGTAGGCTCCTGCCGCGCCGCTGCGTCATTCACCTGCGCCATCTAGCGAGGCCGATCGCGAACTAAGCCCCCCCTCTCTCGCCCTCTCTCCTCCCCCCCGGTCCACCCCTTTAAGGTAGGTAGAGCGAGATATCACTTCAAATAAAGAATTAGGCCTCATTTAAAAGAAAAAGATCCCATCTTTCCAATGACAAAAAATATTAGCCCCTAATTATTTTACTTTTCGAGAGATTTGCCAAAAAAAATATCCAGCCATGGGAAATGGTGCGGGCACAACGTAGCGCAGGGGGTTGGGTGAATGTTATATGTACTGGGCAATTGCATCCCTAAATCCCATATGTGATGGAGTAAACAATGAAACGAACATCCTTCGAAAGAGAGGATAATTTGAATTACCGCCGTCTTAAAAGCGCTCGGAACATGGCCGATACGCGCATTCCGCAATACAAAATTTACATGGCATCGATCGAGAATGTCCATTCAGTATTCTCTGTGGTACGGGCATGCACTCCAGAGAGTCTTAATTTTAAAAAAATGAGGAATTTCTAACGCATTGATCTCGTCAGAAATTTAACAGTGTGTAGTTTGCATTCTTTCTCGACCATTTTTTTAAATAAATCAATTATTCGCCGGAGGAATTTTTATAGAATCGCAATAAATCTTTGGTTGTTAAGGCTTTCTTAGCGTAAAGCGTGAAAAAAATAGTCAATTTAGCTCCTTATACTTATGTATGTTCAATTAATTACTGAAAATTTCAGTTATTTTAAAGAAAGATTTAGCGCGATTAACGTTACAATATGAACTTCATGATTTTTACAGTTCCTTAAATTAAAAAATAAAATGTAGGTGAAATATTAAGAGAGACTTGGGGAAACATCTCGCTCGAACTACCTTAAGGTGGTTGGAGCGATTTTTGATTGTTGTACAGATTTGCGTGCAAACTTCGCATGCGTGTTCTTATTAGTGATTTCAATATAGATGATATTGAAAAAATTGCATATTACAATTTTGGGTTTTCAGGAAATTCATTGCTTTTTTAACACGTAGCCTTAAGGCAATTGCATACATTTCGTAGTAATTAGATTATATTTATACAGATTTTCTTCTAAATTCGAAATAATGCATTTCATATCATTGAAATGGTTGATAATAAATACCAAGGTGTCACAACGAGTCAAAGATTCGAAAAAAATACATTTAAATCTAAAGTTCTCCTAAATTTCGAATACAGCGCCGAAATCTTTAGTCATAAATGCTTAGATTGAAGTTAAAACATAATAATATAATTCTTTTCCCATTGCCAATACTGCATTTATGGTGGTTTCCACCGCATAAACAGATGTGCTTACATAATATATGTAGTCTGCAAAAAGTGTGAAGTAAATATTGTAATATTAAAGGTGCAAAAATATGGTTAGGTATGACCAAAATTCTCAGTAATTAAATAACTATACATCTACATAAGTCTCTGACTTGACTCATTTTTTCACGCCATACGGCTAAAAAGCCTTTAAAACAGTTTTTTTGCGATTATGTAAAAACTACTGCTGCGAGTAATAGATTAATTTTTATAAATAGTTGAAGAAAAATACAAACTACACACCGTTAGTTTTTTGACGATATCTAGGTGCTATAAATTCCTAATTTTTTCAATATTCTCCCTCTGGAGCGCACAGCCGCAGCCTATCTTATGTAAAGAAGCTTGTATTTTCAGGAAATTGATCGAAAAGTAGTTCGGCAAGGGGTTAATATTTTGACATCATTGGAAAGATGAGAGTTTTTCCTTTAAAATGAGATCAAATTCATCAAATTATAGATGAAATGATTTTGGGTTTTTTAGGGTTAGCACACTCGGCGCGATATTGAGGAATCTGGGTACGTATGGAAATGGAAACAATAGAAAGTGCACCGCATTGCTTTTCGTCCTTATTTATCATCATCGCATCTCAAGGACATCAGAGATCGAAGCCCACGCATCGCGCCTCGGCTCGCAAGCCCTTTCTGGGTATTGGTAATTGTTTGGGAGGCATGCAATTCGGGTGTGAGCCTCTGAAACCTTCGCGCCCCACCACCATCCGATTCACGCCCTGCCCTGATGCTCTTGATTTCGCGGTGCCGACGCCCCCTTACTCACTTTTTACTCCAATCGGCCATGGAGTCTCGGTGGCCTTCAGCCGGCTATCCGTCTACCATCGCCGGCATCCGCCCGCACCTTAAGCAATTCACTGAGGGTTTGACAATGAAATGGACAGTGGAGGTAGAGAGAGAAAGGTTTTTGAAAAGGAATTTAAGAACTAATCCTCTCCCGGCGAATACTGTTACGTGAATTAAGAGACGGTAATGAGAAACCTCTGGGAGCAGCACGACCAATAAAGAGAAGACGTATAAAACCCTGGTTGGACCAACACTAGAGTACGCGTCTCTTATATGGGACCCACACAAGAATGAAGATGTGATGAGCTTGGAGAAGGTGCAAAGAAAAGCGGCTACGTACGTGCTAGGGAAACACAATAAAACAGAGAGTGTAACAGAAATGCTTAAGAGTACTAGGATGTGAGATTTTTCAGATTAGGAGGAAAAGGAGCAGGCTACGTGGGCGAGTGAGGAAAAAGAATGGGATGAATTTGGCAAGGACATAGTAAAACCAACCTTTTTGGGGAAAAATGATCACTAGTTCAAGATAAAGTTCCGACCACAAAGGACAAATATACCTTCCAGCAAAACTATTTGAGCCCTTCCCAAAAAAAATAATTAGTTTTAATAATAGGTTAAAAAAGTAGGTCTATCATTGTTTATTCTTTTTTACTCGGCTGTTTTTACTGTCACCACCAAGCCAATGGCTTACTTGTAACTGTTTAATTATAATAATCAACTTCTCATCTTCATCGGAGCCCTGATCATGATGAGAAGGATGCCCATCGAAGCATTGGATGAAATCAACCCGGTGTGAAATCCGAGAAAATTCACACGTATATAAATGGGATGTCACCACACCAAATCCCTTCTGTCGGTTGATAACGGTAAAATGTTCGGTAAAACCTTCCTAAAGGTCAGCTATGTTACAACTAATTTGATAAAACTGTGCACCTCACGATTAAACCTTTCCATAGAACTAGGCTCAAAGATATATTTAATCGTAAGAATCTGGTTTTCTTACCATATGGTCTTGAAAAATTAATGTCGTAGTGTAAAGAATGTCTGAAATGATTTTTAACGATAATTTTTGTAAGGTAACTACAACGAAACTGTTTTACGCGAAAATTTATCGTAAACAACACGCATTAAATAATAACGTTAAGCGTATATCAAGTGTTCCACTCGAACTGCGCAGAATATCATAACACGAATCTATGAAAGGAAAAACAATGGGAGAACATGAGACTGCTGGAAGAAATTAGGAGAAAATTTCGAACCTTTACATTGAGATTCCACTAACTACAACCGTCAGAATGACTGAAATTATGACAAAATCATTCGCTTGGATTGGGATCGGGGTTCATCGTTTCGATCATCACAGTTATTTCAGTCACGAATCAGATTATAAGTGATGTTCAAATGAAAAATAATGATGTAGGAACAAGATGATTAGATAAGGAGACAGTGGTGCAGCTAACGGATCTTCGGATTAATTCGCGGTGATGATGATGAAATCAGAGGAAAGCAAAAATATAAATCACTTCGCAAAATCAAAAAATAATTTACAGGGATTACAAAAATAAAGCCAAATTATGTTGATAATGATTAAGCATTAAGGGGAAACGCCCACAGCAGATCAATCTTTATAAGATCGAACTCTTTCAATAATATTGCCGTGAAGGCAAAATAACCTGAGGTGAAGAAAGAAAGATGGGGATAACATAAGTCCGATTGAAGAAAATATTCTCAGTGAAGAAATGCAAACAAAACAATCTAACGTCGTAAATAAATAAATAATGAAATATGTACTTCCGGAGTGGAAGCTATTCAAAAGCAATTATAATTAAAATTATTAAGGCAGGAAAAAAACATTAACAGTAATAAGTTGCAATGGAATATTTCAATAGCCATAAAAATTCATTGTGACACTCCCAGTATACATTTCCACTAACTCCACATTCCCTCAGTACCTCATGGTAATTTTGCATATTTAACGTCAATATTTTTCAGATAGCAAATATCATTTAACATTATAAACATTTACCATCGTCATTTTGCATTGTTAACATTAACATTTTTTTAGATAGTACACATTATTTTATTCTCTTTTTAAACATAAATGGATTTTTAATATGTTATAGTTCAGAGGTTATCGATTTATAAAATAAAAATCCACCATACAACAGCGACAACTGCGATGATGCATCCTTTCTCATAGGCAGGTAAAATTACTATTTATCCTAACAAAATATTGCAATTGATCGTTAAATGTGAGAATTTCATGATTATACTAAGGAATTAACCAACTGAATTTTAATTCATCGAAGGAAGATTAGGAAGGGAATGGAAAATATAAGAAAGCTTCCCGTAGTTACTTGGTGCCATAAAGGATTAACGAAGACGAAATGAATGAAGAGCATTAATAATATACCTTTCGAACAGTAGGGTATGAAGGAAGTCAGTACAACTTCCTTGAAATGAAAACAGGATAAGAACAGGCTACCAAAAATGTACATAAGTTTCCTAATGACAAGTTAAGTCAATCAAGGTCTAAATTGGAAGGGCGAGTGGCGATTAATGATAAACTGGTAGGGCGATAATATCTGGCATTGTAGGAAGTAAAAGGGATTTTCTTCTATTATTCTTTCTAAATAATGACTGAAAAATATCTAGTAGGATGTATTGCTAGCCTCAGGGATAACGGAATGAAATCGGGAAATGACTGGTTCGAATTTCAATTCAGTGCGCACTCCCTCACTGATTAGGCATTTGCGTAAAAAACAAATGCATTCTCTTTTGAGTTTTGAAAGTCAGTTTTACTAAGAATACTCGGAAAAATGTACTCGAGATCTCAGATAAATAAATTAAATACAAATTGATAATTTTAAAACAGTTGATACCCGCAGAAAATAGGAAGACCGTTAACGATGGCCAAAGTTGTACAAGTTGCTCGTCTTTCGTTATGCCTTCTTACTGCAGTCAATTTCACAGGAGTTTTTAAATGTTACCTGGTTAAACATTTTCTCTGTAAGAAAACGGAATTCTATACGTTCTCCCATCTATGAACTCACATCAACTTACCGAAGGCTTGATATAATATACACAACCCTTACTCTATGCTAACATTGAGTCAAACAAAAGGCATCGTCATCCAGCGGTTAACGTTAACCAGACATTATACTTATAACGGGTCTTAGTTTATTGAGAACTGGCTATTGAAATACAAAAACTCGCAGCCTTGAAAAATTTTCCCATTTAGCTTCAAAAACGTTCTTCATACCCCTTGAAGTAACATCGGAACTCGCTACACGTACTACGCTGGGACTGTGAAAAATCGACCCAAACCGGGAATCGAACCACCGACACCGAACCGCCTGCGCTTTTATTGGCAAATGCGCAGAACACTCGATACTCAAGACTTCCGTCCATCCACTTTCGAATCTTAAACCTTCTTAATCTTAAATTTCCACATAATATTAAATTGACACTATAAATAAAAATTCCATCTAATGTAGTGGTTTTTGCATTTACCCGGCATGGAAGTCCGTGGTTCGATTCCCGGTCCAGACCGATTTTTTATCGGGGATCTTTGTACATATTTCATCGGCGCGGGCGTGATGCGGCATGCGGCGATACGGCATCGGCGCGGGCGTGCGGCAGGATGAAAAACCCTCACAAGACCCAAAAGAACGATCTAATTTTTTTAGATCATAATAATCTTAGCATCATTGCTTTCATGACATTCCAGCTCTCATAACTCTTGCAAAAGTTCCTGGCGCTGTACGATGGACTATTTTGGGACATGGGCTACGTAGTTTTCAAAATTCTGCAAAACGGGGGAGAAAAGATGTTTAGTGTGGGGGATCAGGCAGAAAACCTATCTAATTGCTACCAACATAAGAGCTTCGAAAAGTGGGATGACTCACCATTACCTGTGTCCCTTTTCGACTCGTTTCACAATGAGACCTCAACGATAAAGTCCCTGGTTAAATCATGGCGATAGGCAATTTTTGTTGCCTGATTTTGGTATTTACTATCATTTTCACGTAATATAATATGCATTCCTTTAGGAGTTTTATGTATCACATTCTTTCCCGTCTATGACCAACAATACTTTTGGTAAAGAAAACAACAATAGATGCTGAAAAAATCGGTAAACAAATTACTAACTGTTATATAGAAATATTAAATTTTTTTAAGCATGAGAAATTGCTACTTCCACCAATTTTAACATCCCTATTATCCTTGCGTGTGTGTTCCTTGTGCCATTTTCGCTAAGTAGTTTGGTTCCCCTGCCTCTCTCTCTCGTTGCCTCAATCTTCCCCTTCGTCTTGCCCCTTTGCCACTTTCCCTTATACCTCCCCTCCTTGCCGCGCAGATATGCCCCAGGAAATTTGTCGAGAGCTATAATAATTTAAACCTCGCACGGAATATTTCACTCTCAAAATACTCGCTCACATAAGTGGTTCGGACGGCCTCAATGGGTCCAGCGCCCATTTGATTCAGAACTCTTCACAGTCGTCCGCCAAGCGGAATGAAGATTAACCTGCCAAAATACCTTCGCGTCCTTTTATTCCATTCGGCCTTCAACGTCAACTTCTTTTCGGTCGAGCGAAAAACACCGTCACCACAGTTTCCACTCAAGTGGGTTCTTGTTGAGTTTGGGACCCTCCCCACCCCACGTTAAGTTCAGAGGGGGACCTCGTCAAGTGTCAAAAGCCAGCCACGAAGGTTCGCCACTGCCCCATGTTAATGTTGGAGGGACGGTGAAGGAAATGGGGACGGGAAAGAAGGACCTAAAAAAAAAGGAACAATAGCGAGAGGAGAATGAGGGATAAGCAGCTCTTTTTCTGGAGCCGCGAATCCGATGGGTTAGAAGGCGAAGTTTTTAAGTTCCGATACACCGGTTAATCACGTGGACGCCTTCGAAGTTGATGAGATGAAGTTATAGTGGTAGTGAAACATGGTGGCCAATGCGCGGAGGACCCTTTTTCAGTGGAAGATTACATTCTCTACGAACTGACTCCCCAACGGGAGGTAAGGTAGTCTCCGCGTTGGCCTATCGGGACTCCCAAAGTCGCAAGACTTCGTTGTCAACGGTATTTATCAGCGTATTATGCTGCTATGGCTCTCGCAAAAGTTCCTGGCGCTGCGCAGAGGACACATTTTGGGACAAGAGCAGTAATTGGAATCAAATTTGAAAAAATTAGTTTTAATGAATACCTTGAAAATAAAAAATGTCCCCACTTCACATACAGTGTACAGCATAGCGATTTAGATAGTGCAGAATACGCTAAATACATAGGAGTTAAGACTGTTTAATGATCTCTCGTGAGAGCAAATATATTCGGAAAATTGCAGCTGAAGGTATTGTAAATTGGGATTTGAAATAAGGGTACTAGGCAAGGGCGACGATTAGGTTCGGGAACTTAGCTAATTCACCCTTGTCATACCCAATTTGGCATATGCTACCATGCATTTGGGTGGTTGGACTTAAGGTAGCTGGAGCGGTAATTATGGGTCATCGCGTGCACATTTTAATAATTTTTTAAGTAAGCCGAAAAAAAGCTCTTGGACCACATTTAAGTTAAGTGCATCTGTTTATGCGTCGGAACCAACCATACAAGGAGTTATAGAAATGGTACTAGAATAATATTTCCAAATTTTTCCTCAAGTTATGACTTGGATTTCCGGCGCGGTATTCGAAAATTAGACAAAAATTATACCGCAATAAGCTTATTCGAATATTATAGTCGATGTGACTCCTTGATGTTTGTTATAAACAATTAGAATAATATTTAATGCATATTTCGCGTTTAGAAGAAAATCTGTTCGTATTGTTTCGAAGGCTTATGAAATTAATGTGATGTGCAATAATGAACATAGCTTGTTAAGATACACACAAAATCGGCAAATCGACAAAAATTGCCAAACACAAAATCAGCAAAATGCAATTGTTTCACTTTATCTATAAATATTTCTAATGAGAACATGTGCGCAAAGTTTCACGCAAATATGAAACAAAAATTGCTCCAACCACGTGAATCTTTTTTGCAAGGTCTGGCAGCCCGCAGCGCCGCGCCGAGGAAGGTTTCTGGGATCCTCCTCGGCTGTCACGATTACAAAAAAATTAACGAAATCCACATTCTCGAAAAAAGGTGAAAATCAAAGATAAAGGATCAATGCACGACGCACACGTTAGCTGGTCTCCGGATCACACCCCACTATCGAGTACAGCTCGGTTCAAAATGTTCTTTTTTTACATGCTTTTCTCGCTTTTCCATGGATCCATGGTTACTACTTCATTTATGACTAAATAATTATTATGTAATGACTTTCTCAACTATGATTCGAGGTGGAATATTGGTAAAACATCTGACTCTCGTCCCGAAATACATACAATTAGAGAGTCGTCGCATCTAGCCCACAAGCTACCGAATATTGTACGTCTTTTTTATAGTCCTTGTTAATAAAATGTTTATAAAACAACACCATTTGTTACTACTGGTACAGAGTTTAAAGTAAAAAATGAAAATAAATTAAGCATGCTTTTCAAAAAATAAAAATTTATTAAAAATCTAAAAAAAAAGAAATCTTAATATCTTTAAAAAAAGAGAAAAAAATATTTTCTCAAGTGCATTAAAGTTTAGCCTAGTACTAGAATTAATGAAATTACATTCAAAGAAATAAGCCACACAACGGATTACCTATGAACATTAATAGAAAAACATTATTTAAAGATTTTATAGAAATTGCATATTGATGCTCTCTATTCCGTTGAATACCAAAATCTTAAAGTTTATGAATTTATGTTGATATCGTATCTGAAAAAGCGCTCCATGATTTTCATATTTTTTTTATTTTTTTTGTAAGGTATTAATATTTAATTTTTTAGATTTTTAATAAAATTGTATTTCTTTAGAAAAGCATGCTTAAAATATTTTATCCATTTTTTTATTTCGCTGAGTTTGCGACTTCTCTTTCCGATGTGTTCAGGATAAACTTTGACAAACAAACGCTTGGTTCGTTAATTCATCTTTCGTATGGTTAAACATGAAACACGGCCTTTCTTATTTTGAGCTTTCAATTCAATGCGTTGAAGTTAATTTAGATGGAAACACATGAGCGTACTCTAGCGCACTCAAACGACGAGGAATGGAATGATATGCCATGGCTAAACTTTCGGTAACCTTCAGGTGGGTAGCATTCTTTCGGTTAGCAATAGTCACGACCAATTATTTCGGGTATAGTCATCGAATTCCTTCAAACTAAATATTTAAAAAAATATATCGTTTTAACTCAAGATTACCTAATTAAAAACTTTTGAAATTACCCATGCTCGGTGCCTTCAATGGAAATAGAAACAAAATCAACAAACACAGAAGCGTTTATCGAAGTTATTTCATTGGTTAGCGAACATTAACTCTGCTCCCGATCTACTTTGTTGTGATATGCCTAGTGCACAAGGTCTGCAACGAATGGAAAGCAAGTTCGCTGTTTAATAGCAAATTTCGCTGCGCACTGCAGCAAATGGAGCATTCCCAATGTTTCGTTTGCTAAGAGAAAGCAATCCTTTCTTAATCTAGCTAGTTTTAAGAAACGCGGGCACAAACAGCTGGCATGCAGCCGTGTCACTGAAAAACCCAGCTGTCTGAAAAAGCCTTTTTCCGCGCAGTAATCATCTCTTTTTAAGGTGGCTGGTGCGATAACCGTGGGTCAATAAGCGCACATTTCAATATTTTTTTTCAAATAGTCGAAAAAAATACAAGGATACCTTTTCATCTAAGTACTAACATATGTTTATGTGATGGAATTGACCGTACATGCAGAAATGGAACTGGTTCAAGAATTATATTTTACATTTTTTCAATTTATCAAAGCAGCATTTGCCAAATCAACAGATAAATCCTGTCTCGCTAAACACTTGTGTGATTTTAACCGTTTCAGTAATTTTGACATGGAAGTTTTACACCATTTTGACAAAGGGGCTAAGCTGGATTTCTTTGAGCAACATGAAATCGCTCATAGCCCGGCTAAGTTATGTAATGATGTTGTTTTTATTGATCGATCGCCTCTGTTAAACCTTGTTCTCCCTCCCGTCCGAAAATTTTATAACCATGCCTCCTGACCTTCAACACCAACGGCTTTTCTGTGTTCTACCCCTCTCCCACTTTTTCCTCCTGCGTTCCCGCTCTGTGACTTAATACCCCACCCCACCCCCTCGCCTCCATCCCGGGGTATATATGGCGGAGTTTCTCAGAAAGTTGTACCTTGATAATGGCATTACGTGCCGAAACTTTGGTCGGTGGTGTATTTTAACTGTGTTTTTATAATATATTGTGTGGAAATTTACCAATATTGTTTTATTTGAAATGGTTATCAAAGCAGGTTGTGACTTCAGTTTTCGGCGCGGTATTAGTAGTTTAGGCGACAAATATATTTTAATAAGTTCCTTTCAAATATTTCACTTCGCTTGACACGGTATTTCTTAGAAAACATTATAAAGATATGTAATTTATTATTTCGCGTTTAGAAAAATAATCTGTTCGCATGAATTGTTCCGAAATGTGCCATAAGACTACTTCTTACACAAGCATTGAATTGCCAAAATATCAAATCGTAAAAACGTAACTTTTTCACTTCTATCTACAGATGCCTCCAATAGTAACACGTTTGCAATGCGACAAGTAAATCGGTATATAGAAAAAATCTTTCCATCTTCCTTTAGGTATGTACCTTGAAATTGAAAGATGTAAGTGGAAACCTGGGTAATATTGTTTTTATAAAAAAAGCGTATCGGTATGCACTAATTTATTGCACACGTTAAAGTTGTGTTCTATGCTAATTGTAAGCCCTTGTCCTGCTATAAATGTTTTTGTAAATTTATTCAAGAAATTCATATTCATGAAACAAGTTCATGACCGAGCAGTCCTTGATGCCACACGAGCATGACAAATTCACGAGTGTGGCGCTGACGGCATTATCAGATTAACTATTTGTTGTAAATAAACTGTAGTGCATAATCTTTCCTACATGAACAAATAGCTAAGAGTTTTCCACTGAGTCTACGAGACTTAGTATAGCAATTTTAAGGAAATAATTATTACATAAAGTATCAATTGAATGAATTGCATTAGCAAACTTTCTGGCTCACGTTCATGCAATAGAAATAATAACGTAGCAGTTCCCTGATAATAATACGTGATTTTTTCAATAATTGCGATTGCACAAATAATGCAGTACGCAGTCTCGCGCACGGGTGCAAAGATGCACACCAAAGAGGATGAAATTCATCATGAAAAAAGCATTTAACTTGACCAGGAATCGAACCCGGATATCCCAACTGCCGGTCAGGTGTGTGACAACAACTTGTTCGTAATAACCCCCGCTGAAATTCACCTAGAATTACGATGGCTTCGTGGTTTAACTGGCAATTGAGAGATCCGGATTCGAATCCCGGTCAAGTCAAATGATTTTTTCATTGCGAATTTCTCCCTCTTTGTCGTATAAGTGACCAAATTACAAAAAGTGATTTGACTTAAAACGTCTGGACAAAATAATTCAGCAACTGCTATACAGTGAAATAATATAAACAATTTGGTCAAATATACGATGTGTATAGTACTAATATTTTTGTCTTATTTTAAAAAGTGGTAAAGATGGCGTACTACAATGACGTTTTCTTCTCAAGATTTCAAAGAAAAACCCCCTTCTAGGGTATGGTCAAAGTACATGCGCGCAGAAGAATCAATAAGTGGTCGTGTTTAAAAAGTTACATAAGAACCCCTTCACTTTAATCGACCACAGTATTTTTTGCAGAATATAATTTTTCAAGTATTGGTCTTCTTTTTAATAAATCACCGCTCACATTAACATCACCGACGTTTCATCATTTTTTTCTGACATCTTCCAGGCTAAAATTAACAAAATACATAACAAATAAATAAATCCAGGATAATAGGCAGTTACGCACATATAAGCATTATAATGTACGAATCCAAAATTATTGAATCTGAGCCGGATTTAAAGAAAATACTATTTAAAGAAATGGTAACAATTGCCAGAAACCCAAATTCATGCAACAAGAGAAGTGACATTTGAAGAAAAGAGGTAAAAACATGGTTAAATATTGATTTAGTAATAATTTTGTTTTTAGTTTCAACAGGCTTTTGTTCATATTTTTTCCAAAAATTATTTTCGTTTTTATGTTTAAAAAAATGTAAAATTGCCTGATTACATCACTACTTATTTAATCCATTGTTACTGTTTTATAAATAGCATGTTTTCTGTCACCAAGCAAAACTTCAACTTTTTTCACAGTGTATGTTATTCCGTTCTCTCTACTTCATTCTGTTTATTACTCACGCTTATTAATACAGAGGTATTCAAAATTTTTATTAAAATAGTTTGCGCATTATCATGCTTAAAAGTATTATCCTGGTTTATTTTATTTGTTACATATTTTGTGACATTTTAGCTCAGAAGATGTCAGAAAAAATACGCCGGTGATGTTACTGTGAGCGGTGATTTATTAAAAAGAAAACCAAGACTCAACAAATTATATTCTGCAACAAAATTTACCAAATTTACATAAATTCACAGAATATTGGCACGCGCATAAGAAATTCAATTCGGAGAGTTTTCGTGAATTATTCAGCAATTAATTTACGTCAAATTACGTACCGTGGGACGCCGGATTTAGGTTTTTCAGCTGTTCTCTTTCCACGCACACATTGCTCTCTTGTCGACGATCTATTTATTTCCCACCCAAGCCGCGAGAGTACTCTAGCGTCGCCGTCCTCACGTTCGTAACCTCCTCCTCCCGCGGCGGGCGGGCGGCAAGCACCAAAGGAATCGCCCCGCGACGTGTGTGGGAACGAGGGTGCGGGCTACGAGCGCTCGGGAGGAATAAAAGAAATGATTTTTCCGGCAAAAGACGCGCTATCGACGATCGCTCCAAAAGGAAAGAGACGCCTCCACCCCTCCTCCATCTGCTCTCATTCGGGAAAATTTCCGCTCGTTTCACTCGAACAATACAAAAACCACCACACAGAAAGGATTTTTTTTTAATGATTCATAAACGCTCATGTACGCTGTGGGAACACTCGCGCGTCCCAAATTATAACCTGTCGTGTTATGGCTTGAGGTATTCGTGCTTTCCAGCGGGTGACTCCCGATCAAGTTTAACTACTCCGCAAGAGGTCTTAAGATGGACACCCATCCAACAAAAAATCTTTTACTCTTAAGGTGGGTTTGCACTGGGAAGTTTATTACGCAAGTTACTTATTATGCAAGCAACCTTTGACATAAATTGCACGTGTAAAGGGCTCTGCAAGTTCTTTTGCAAAACCTTCAAAAAGTTTCGGCAGGTCGCTGGCAGAAGCATATTGTTGCCAGTGTTAACGGCAACCAATCTGGGTCTGCACGAACTGGTGAAAACGTTTTCGTCAGAGTCAAACCCTTTGCAAGCTCTTGCAGAAGAAACTTTCTGAAGTGACTAGCCATTGTAAACTCACCCTTATGTCGGCCTGTATTCGTAAAAGAAGGATATTCTCTACATTTCCTCATATTTCCGAACAAATTCCCACGACACCGTTCTTCTCCTCGTCCCACTCAATCGTTATCAGCTCCATCTGCAGACCGAAGTATGCCATTCATATGAGACACACACTTCAACGAGACATTAACTGTTACGAGTCGAAAAAACGGCAATACTTCGTATTTCATCCGCACGTTTCGCCGGGCATGAAATGTTTCCCAGCTTGGAGCGGTATGAAGTGAGCATAAAAGTCATTTAGATTAACTCTTCTGGGTTACATAACGGGTCTTGAGCTCCAACGACGTCTTATATAAGTCTGGGAAATCACCGGCAAGAAATCATGTTTCCATTAAGTTGTCGCTCGCAGAAAATGACGTGTTTGAAGCATGCTGAATTAGTTCATGAAAAATATGCTAAACATACTAAAAAAAGAAATCCAGCGAAAATCACGGAAATAAATAGGTATTATTTTGAGAAGGCATGACAGTATCCCTGTTAATGACTATAAACATCAAGAAAATCTAAACAATCATATCTTAACGCTACATTCAAAAGGGTCAAGTGATGGTAATACAAAATAGAATTCAATGAAGAATTTTCCCCTGAGATAATAAATAATTCCTAATATTTTACATAACTTGCAATTTTGTCACTCTTTTATGACATTCACAGAAAAAAATTGAAATGGTCCTATGAAAATTTGTAAATGTTATGAAATACAGGTTCGGTATTAACTAACATTGACATCGTACGGAGAATTACTCCCAATTTTAAGTTAAACCACACTATACTATAGACGAATTATCTCTGATTTACTGGTACTGTTTAAAATGCTCAATAATGTATTCGATTACCTTGAGTTGTTACATAATATTTAGTTTCGTGTTCCCGGTTTTTAATACAAGATACAAAGAATCTTTTTTTTTGTAAAATCCATCCAAGAAAATACATTGCTAACAAATAGACTTCATAGATTTGGTTACAATTTCGTAAATAAAAACCCTATAGAAAAATTCATGCATGACATAAAAAAATTAAAGCAATACAAATAATCAACTTTCTAGTTAAATGTTGCTGGAATTTTTTATCAAAATATTAAGGTCTGAACGCGATTAACAAAATTGTTGCGAAAAATTTGTTCCCATGACAATTGTATACCGCCGCTTTTCTGGTCTCGTTCCAACTTGAAAACAACCGTTGACAACATAGAACATAAGCTGCAAGAAGTTGGATTGATTCATTTACGTTCCACATTTGATGATGGCCCTCCCCCAGCTGCATTTGCCATGAAATGTCGACGACCTTTCTCAGGTGTAACTAAATGCGGATTGTTTTTTGCAATTTACATCAACGTCAATCAACAGAAGCATCACGCTTACGAATATTTCTACCCTAATTAGGCCTTGTCTATCCATTATCCTGGGTACATATTCGTTTCTTCTAACTTTAACAACCAACCAACAATTCACAAGCAGAGAATGAGGTAACGGCGTACTCCTGTCCATTGATGTTGAGAGTGTACGTGGAGCCATTAAATGTATTATTTTGCACAAAACTAATCTTCTCTTTCATTCTTAAGATATATATACAACGCTCTCGAACAACAAAGATTTAGTTGGGACTCACGATGGAAATGGGCGCTTGCCGTTTGCGAGTAATATGTATCATAATGCATTATAAATTATGGAAAGTGAAGGTAATATGCTTCTAAAGCCCATGTAAATTCTTAATGGTGCGTGCAATAAGTATTCAAAGAAAATAACTCAATAATAATTATGGGAATCTATCTTGAATGACTGGGTTCATAAGGTATTTTTAATTGCAAATTCATTATCGAGATAAGACATTTCTCATCTAGTGCAAATGCCTCCCAGCTACATCTTAAGCTTAAATTTTTCATCGAAAATTGTAATAACTTAAGGGTATTTTGATAAATGTATAGCAGCCTAACTATATTAAATGGCTTTTAAATTATTTTAGCTGCTGATTATATAAAAAAGCATTAAAAATAAACTACCCATTTTTATAATATTGTTGGGGTGAACCTCATCAAAACTCTGTAAATCCTGCTGTCAAACTTTAAAAAAGAATTATACAGACTATTAAAAAAAGAGTCGTTTTGAACATTCTTATCTTCTTTTCCTTAGTCTAGATTTGCTCCCACTAACATAAGACGTCAATACAAGGTATTACACGACGCTTCTTTATAAGAAGTGGTAATACAGGGTGATTGTTATAAGAAATCTTCTTTATATACCTTACACAAAACCCGGATTTCCATCTTAAACCTAACCTATTACCATTCAAAACATGGTATTGTATATTAGAACTATAAAAAACAAAAAAGGACATTAACTTTATACCAGATTCTCGTATGCATTCTGATTTTTCTAGAAGGTAAAGAAAAATATACACATGAGGCTATTGACTAAAGTTGTAGACAATGCCTTTTAAAAACACAATGATTTTTAATAATAAACGTACGTGATGAGAAAATAATTAATAGTTTATTTTTGTAATTAATGAGAAATACGACTCAACCTTCCTTGTGCATGTAACTTTGTTAAGTAAATCTTCCTTGTATACCTCACGCAAAACCCAAGCTGCCAAACCCAAACCTAACCTCACCCTATTCAAAACATGTTTTTTGTGTATAGGACCAAAATAAATGTATGATTTTTTACCAGATTCTTGCCTAAACTTTTAATATTTGTGCAAAGTAATGAAAAATATGCATGCGTGGCTTTGCCTAAGAAGATGTAGAGGATGTCTTTCAAAGACACATTATGATTACTAATAATTGTTCAAAATGATTTTTTATCAGTCTATTCATTTTATTTTTGACGATAATGAGAAGTAGGGCCCCACTTGAATTGAAGAGTTTATGCACCAAGCGTTTTACGGTCAGTGGAGTCCTGTTTCTCATTGATAACATAGTAAGGCTTAATAGAGCTCCACAAATCATTTCATTATTTTTTGTGATTTTGTAAGTATTTACGCATTCTTCGGGAGCATGCATAAAATTCATTCCTCATATTTGAGCAATTGCACTCGACAAAAAATTTTCTAACCAGCTCAAATATATAATTAATATGTATATGCATCCACTGCTAGAATTAAAAATGCGTACGAAAAGCGTTTAAAAATTTGAAAAAGCCACGTGATGCAACACAGCATCTCCATTGTCAAAACGGCATGGCAACGCTTCCCTGCTCTACGAGCGTTTCTGAGGGAAGAATCAAATCATAGTAGATCATTGTCTTCCACAAGAAGAATAAAAATGACTGTTTTCCTCAAATTAAATAAAAAGGGTATACTTCATGAGTAAATGCGTCGTAACCACTCCGGCAGGAATACCGTCCCGTGACGTCATTTGCCGGGTTACCGATAACGTAATGATTTGATGTCGCCAAGCGCGCGAGATTTTCAATAAATAATATTATCATTAAACAACGTTGAGTGTCGGCAAAATTTAAGTCTTGTACATATTAGAATAAAAGATTATCAACATATATATGTTTCTTTTTTAAATAATGCATCATCCTCATTATGCTTGGCCTTTAAGATGTTCATCGTAACCTACACACAGGTTTTCTTTAAAGGTTACCTAAAGCTACAATCTAAATGTACTCACTGCCTGTAAAATTATTGTGGCAGGGGTAGTAATAATATTATACAACATTACATTGCTATGCAAGACGTGCGCAGAAATATAATGAGAGAAATCACCACACTGGATACAAATAGAATGCACAAATAAGAGTTCGCAGACAACGAAAGCATATACTAGTAAATGAGTTCACTCAGAGCGTACCTTCGCTCTACACAACGACTAAATTGAGTCGCACTTCGTTATTCAACTTTTTTTTCAACGTCCCCTCCGAAGGAAATCCTTAATTAATTAAGGCCACCGTCGAGGGGTGAATGCAGAGATCATCCCTTTTCAAGTGTCCCCTTTCCGCCCTGGATGCGGAAGGTACAATGCGAATTTGAAATTCCGATTCTCTGGAAGTACGTACATTTGCCTTCACACCCATAATTGGCAATGAATATACATAACTGTAGCGGGGAATAAATTTTATCATACCGTTTCTTTATAGTTATCTGAAATTGAATTGAATTAAAAAAAATATAGAAAGAGAGATTATTTTATGATTTTGCAGTAAAGAAAATGTATGCCCAGTCTATATTTTAGTCAGCACAAAAAATTTCTAAAATACATTGAGTTTGAGAGTTCCACATAGTAAATGATAAGGAAGTTGCAGTGAGGAATCTACAATTCTGCTCTGAGCAAGTAAGTTGGGGATAGAGGAAATGAAAGCAAAGTAATTAAACGCTATTAAGGCCGTTTTACACGGTACATTTGGTTGTAGAAACTCTTCCGTAAACTCTTGCATGAGGTAAAATGTATCGTGTAAAGCGGTAAATTGTATGAACGCTTGTGCGAATGTCTCAATGCCTGCAGGGGAAATAGAACCTGTTCTAATTTTGTTGAGACAAACGTATGTACAATCTCACGTACATTCGTTTGTAAAAAATCTTTCATCGTGTAAAACGGCCTCCACGAAACTTAATTAAACGTAAAATTAAACGTTGACACGCAATTTTGACAGATAAAATTACTTGGGTAGAACGTTAAAAGAAAATGGGCATAGTAACATGGACATTAGAAGGAGAATAGCACTAGCGAAGGTAGCGTTCAGTAATAGGACGTTGGTAACGAGGACTTGGGTGAGGATACAAAGAGGAGGCTAGTGAAGAGTTTAATATGATAGGTAGCGTTGCATGGCGCAGATAGGTGGACACTGAGAAAAGAAGACAAGGATAGGCTACAGGCGTTCGAGATGTGGGTGTGTATGATGGAGAAGGTGCGGTGGTCGAGACGGAAGACGAACCAGGAAGTGTTTGGGTATGGTTACGGAGGAAAGGAAACTTCTGATGGAGATTAGGAGGCAGAGTAGGTGGTTGAAAGAGAGGCGAAATGTCGCTTAAGACTGTGATAGAGGGGAGGGTTAGCGAAGAAGGGGAAGAAAGAGAGTATGTATAATGGACGGAAAAAAGATGTACGGTACGTACGCTGAGATTAAGGTAGAAATATCATTAAGGTAGGTATCAATAAGGTAGACAGGACGCCACAAATCTGGAGGATTTCTGGAGGAGGATATGGAGGATACATCCATTTAAACATACCTTAAATGATAGACTACCTTAACAACAATGGTTTAGCATTGGTGTTAAAACTGTGAATCCTAGATAATATCAATTATATATAAAATTTTGCTTAGTTAAGCAGATTAGGAATGCTAAGCATTGGGTGTAGCTAAGTGCAGTGGTTTATTTTTTGCTTTTTAAAACTACTCTCAATCAAGATAGAGAGTTAAAATTTATTTGTCAGATTCCAGAATGAATGAAGTTTCTCATTTTTTCAATCGATTATCCTCTTATATATCATGAATTATGTAGGAAGTGTAATCCCGAGCAACTCCGGGTAATTCAGCTAGTTGTGAATATTATTGAAAGAATTAAACATCTTCCATAGATTTAAACAAAACAAAGCGAAAATACCCATCACGTTCTTTTTCTGGGTGGGCACAGTAAAGAGAGCTTAATTTTAGGCGCTAGGACTGTAAAAGCGGCTCCGTTTTCCAAGATTTCATGCATACTGCCCTATCCTCGCATATCTCTATTGGTTCAGTTTAGACTCATGGCTTGATTGCTTCATACTGGCCCTGCTGTTCTTAAGACGAACTTCCTCCCTTTTCTAAAGAGTATCATCCGCAACATTCACCCATGAAATTCTCGGTCTACCCCTTCCTCTCACATCATTCACTCCTCTATCTTAAGGATGCTCTGTTGTTTTACTCCATTCCATTCTCACGACGTGACCAAACCAACGATGCACACTCCTTTCATACATATAAATCCACATTCTTTCTCCACAAAATCATTCCTAACCCTCTTGCTTTTATCGCGAATGCTTCCCTGGTAGAAAACGCTTCCCGCCAACCGTTTTTCGCGATAATAGCATTTATATGAAATGGAACTACTATTTCCTCAAGTTTCTCTCATTCTGATAATAAATTCGATGTGAATAAAGCAAGAAAATAATTTACATTTACTCTCTTCATTCAAAGGGATCCTTGTACCTCATGCGTCCTAACTACAAGTTAAATGTTCGGTTTGATGTTAAAAAATTTAATTTTAATCCCACCTAATGACTGAGCCCCATTTGAGAACCCCTGAAGGACAAGTCTGTGAATTTTTCCGCCAGTCGACAAACGCAAACTGTCTGCCTTGCGGCATAAATGAACATTAGCCAGTATATAAAACTCAATCTGGACAACATGGCGGCTACCGCTGAGCTCATCAGACAGTTTTTAAAAACTTTTTTAGGCAGTAAGTATTGACAATTTTTTTAATTTTCTAACTGTGGAAATTTCCGCCTAGTGCGAGCAAGTAGCTATAAAAATATTTCGCGAGCCTCGAGGGAAACCAAACGCAGCTAGAGCAAAAAGTCTGAGGGCACCGAGTTTGCACTTATAGCCTCGTGTTTATCGACGCTCGAAAAGTTTAGCACCGGGGTTAGCGGTTGTACGTAAAATAAGCGTCCAAAGTCGCTTAAATAATAATCGATATCGCAAAGTAGGTCGAATAAGTTTGCCTGTTCTTCTTCGCAGAGTTTCCATCGTTCTTTTTTTTTCTCCAACTCTTCGTAGGACTTCTTCGTTGGAGATTCTCTCCGTCCATTTGATCTTCACCACTCTACAGTAACACCACAAATCCATTGCTTCCAATCTCTTTTCCTCTCTCCAGGCTTTACTGCCATAAAAGAACGTGCTCCAAATATATTCTAGTGAAGTGCTTCCTATTTTACAGGATTGTGCTACTAGCTGTTAACATACCCCTCTTCTGGTAGAAGGCTCTCTTTGATTAAGCTATTCTGCTCACAATATCTTTTTTCCTCCGTCACTGGTGATCCTTCTTTCGAGAGAGCGAAATTCTTAACTTGCCCAAAGCTTTTGCTGCCCAACTTTGATGACGACTCTGTCTCCTTCATTTATTCGACAAACTATAATCTTGATTTTCTTAACAATAATCTTTAAGTTGCAATTCTTCATACTATTTGTCCATGAAGTTCAGCTTTAAAATAACGATAAAATGCTTTTAACGTGGTTTGAGTGATTTTAGTTTCTTCAGAGAATTTCTATCAAATGGTGCTAATAAATATTTAAGGAGTCACGCAGAGTCCAATATTCGAAAAAAAAAACATATTTCGATATAATTTCTTCTAAATTTCAAATACTGCACCGAGAACTCAAGTGCACTGATTAAGACAAAATAGCTTTAAATCTTATTCTTGTATCATTTCCATTTCTTCCTATATGGTGATTTTCAACGTATAAACTGATGAACTTAAGTGAAACTTGGCCCAAGTACATATTTTCGACTCATAAATTTATTAAAATATGCACTTAATGACCAACAATTACCGCTTCAGTTAGTTCAAGCGAGATGTCACCTCACATAAACTTCAATGAATGAATTTAGCCTCATTATAATGAACAAGATTTCACCTTTCTATTGGTAACTAAATATTAGGCACTTATTATTATACTTTTCGAGATATTTCCCAAAACATACCGGCCATTTTCCATGGGAAATGGTACGCGTATGCACTCCAGAGTGAAATTATTTAAAAAATGAGGAATTTATACCACGCGGATCTTGTCAGAAATTTAAGTGCTGTCTTTGCATGTTATCTCAACTATTTATAAAAAACTAAATCAATTAATCACCGTAGTAATTTTTTCAGGTTGTGAAAGTGTTCCCAGCTCACGGTGTGAAAAACATAAGTCAAATTAAAACCTTATAAATGTGTATTGAGTTAATTACTGAGAGTTTCAGCAATTTTAACAAAAGGTTTCCACATAAGTGCGATATTCCACAGGAGAAAAAATCATTCGCCTTGACCGGGATTCGAACCCGGATCCCTCGATTTCGGGAAATCGAGGGATCCGGGAATATCGCACTTATGTGCACTTGCGGGTGACTCCGTAAAGGTTACTACCGTGGCTATTCCCGGTTTCCTCAAAAAGGTTTTTCCATCATTAATACTACAATATTTACTTCATCTTTTTTAGTTGCTTAAGTTTCAAAATTAAAATATTATGCTCCCTGTTATGACTTGGGAAAATCTCGCTCAAACTACCTAAATATTCGAAATAGCTGATGCATGCTTTTGTTTTTGACCGGAGCGAGATGACGCGTTGAGAACGTACAGCATTTCTTCTCTCTACCCCAATGACCGCCATTTGAATCACAAGAGCTGCTCTTGCCCCCATCTTCTTAAAGCCTGATTCCCGCGTCCCCCCTTCTCTTCTCCTCAATCGCACCCCACTGGATCTTCCCCCGCACCAACCCCTCTTTACCCCTTATTTCCTTCCCCTATAACATTTCCGCATCGGTGCGATCCAATTAACGATGGTCGTAAACTTCGCCGAACTGAGCGTGGAAATGGAAAAGATTAATGCATCTCCCCGGTGTGAGCGAGCGGTTCTCTAAAAAAAAAACTGTTAGTGGTGCATGTAGGATTGCCAACTCATGAAAAATTGATTTCAGGAATTGTCTGCACTTCTCAGATACAGAAATTACGGAAGATTACATTTAAAAACAAGATGTCTATGAATATCGCATTATATATTCTGCAGTAGCATTATTGCACTCATTTATATTCATTTTTAAGGAAAAAAAAATAAACCAACTGAAATATATTATACAAAAATTCACCTGCGCCGGTAGAGAAGACATTTATTACATCGTGAACTTGAATTTTGTCAATATTGTTTTATACTTATTCTTATACATACATACATACATACGCATCACGCCATTCCTTTTTGGGGTAAGCACAATCAAAGAACGTATTGCTAGTTGTTGCTGTTAGGCCTAAGAAACTGGTTCTCTTCTAATGATTTCCTCCATGCTACCCTATCCTTGCTTTAGCTTCTATTGTATTCATGCATTGCTTCGTAAACGTCATCCTGTTCTTAAATTTGAAATTTCCAATTCAAAAGTTGTTAATTGCTATTTCCATGTGGTTTTATACAATATATTTACACTATATAGACATATATTTTATCATATTTACAAAAATAGCCCCCGTTTTAGGAATTTCTCCTCTTCAGGGTTAGTCAAAACATTATCGCTCTTATTTCATATAATGAGCGTGTAGCAGATTAGTTTGAGTGGAGTACCTGTTCTTAAAATTCCCAATATTCGCCTTATATTGCTCTTCTAGTTATAAGACTCCAAACATTTCTCCTCAAGAGTATCTTCCACCATATTCACCCTAGACTTTCTCGGTCTACCCCTTCCTCTCACGTCATTTATTTTTATCGTTAATACCTATGCATTTTCATTCAACTCTTATTCTCCCTCTCAGAAAGGCAAAACCAAAGAAACATGCCCTTTTCATAAACGTCAATTACCCATGATTTCATTCCACACACTTACATGGCCCAGTCATTCCTAACTTTATCCCTGCTGCTCTTACCGCCAACACTTCTCAAATGCCTCATACCCATTGCATTTAGCCTACTCTTATGCTTATCATGGAATAGTAAAGAATCACTCCTTTTCCATTTGTTACTAGATTAAATCCATAAACTCCAATCCACGAAATTCCGCAGCAATTAAGATGCGCAAATATTTATTTATTTTCAATTCAAACATTCCAAAAAAACTGAAATAGATTACATAATAACTCATCTTCGACATATAGTTGACCTGAAAATTATAGCATAATTTTGAATTTTTAAAATATTGTTTTATAATAGTTATCTGCTTGGAAGAATCGTTCTGTCACGGTAACTGGGCATTCAATACGGAAGCATTTTAGAACTTTTTTTTTTTTAGCAACGATGCTATTTCGGAATATTTGATACACAACAAAAAACCACAATACAAGGCAATTCAAACATGTCTATTTAAATTAAGGTTTAATTCTGCCAATTAACTTTAAATGAAGAACATAATGGAATGAAGAAATATCTAAATTACTTTATGCAAATATTCCGTTTTATTAGAGGCAAATAACGGTTGAGAAGAAGCCATAAATCGTAGCGAACGAAAACATTTAATAGGCGGAGTATTTCATTAATTATCATGGAAACTTAAGGCATAAGATTATTAACTTCTCAATGCGGAAGCTTGGGGATATTCAATCATAAGTCTCGCGGAGAAAACAGGAGAGTTGGCAACCATAGCTGCAACTAGAAGTGAACAACGGCGGTGATCTCTTCGAAGGCACGAAATCGTCGCTTTTGGCCGATTTCAATGCCGTAACATGTTACTTGACCGCAGCGAAGGAAGCTCGCTTCATTGCGCATTGTATCGGCACAGAGTAGCAATGAATATTTTCCTCACTCAGTGATTCGGTATTAGCGTCCTTTAACCCGTAACCAAAGTCACCTTTTTTTAACGTTAACACAGGAATAAATAAAGACATGCGGTCCGTGAGACCGCATGTCTTGATTTCCAAATTATTCAGCAAATTAATACATTTAATTCATTTACTCGACACGTGTTTAAAATTAAGCTCACTTTTGCCATTATGTAACAGTTTCATGAAATATGATATGAAATAGTGTTGTTACGGTTTTTTTTAAACGTTGTGAAGCTGCCCGAACGTGAGCTTATATACACATATGAATTTGAAAGTATTATTATTATTATGAAATAGATAAATTGAATATCTCACTGTTTAAACCAGTACAATGGTCCAATGAAATAAATAAAAGTAGAAATATTTTATAAATTTGTTTTTATTAGCAAAATTTTAGTCTCACGATTTAACTTCTTAAAAAATGAAATATTCAGACCATAATGGTTTTCTCACAGACCGCTAGACTGTGAGATTATTTGGAAATATTTCGTCGTATTCTCATCACCATTTCCCAATGATTTGCGTTCAGCTAAACTCTCTCTACTTCCTAACTAGTTATATTGTTTCGCTATAGTTTACTTTCGCTGTCAAGCGGTTGAAGATAGAGCATTCCACCCAAACGCATTCCTACCATTTTACAGGAAGCAGGATTCTATAAAGGATAAAGCGATCCCTCCCACACGATGATACAAGTCCTGACGAAGTGTGGTAAGTCGGTATCGGGCGGTACGCAATACTTTTAATACTCCCGAAGATCGTAATCAAATTCTTGATGACAACCCAGAGCACATCGGTAGTTTAATTTAGTTATTTTAAAAGTTATTTTCGGACTTAATAAAGAAACTATAATTTTATCTTGAAAATATCTCAGTTTTTGTAAGCTGTTCAAAATCTATTTGAAAAAAAAAAAAAAAAAAAAACTCGAACGTCATTGAATAATGAGAGGAGCAAAACGACCCCTGTCGTTGAAGCACCATATTCCCTTAATCCTAATCCTAATTTCGCTCTCTCTTCTAGTCTCCACCGCTAAAATATGTAACTGTTCACCATACAACATAGAATCACTAAGAATATGGTCGAAAAGTTGCTTTAGATTGACTTCCCAAATTGCCTTTAATCAACCTATAAATTTTGAACAAAAACCGTGAAGATTATTCTCCTTCCAAAGCACTGAACCTGCATAATAATTTCCGCCTTATTCGATTATAGCATCACTAAGGATATGGTCTAAAAGTTGCTTTAGATTGACATCCTGAATTGCCTTTATACAATCTATAAATGTTGAACAAAAACCGTGAAGATTATTCTCCTTCCAAAGCACTGAACCTACATAAAGATTTCCGCCTTATTCGATTGAATTTGCGATTAAATAACGATATATATTGTGGTAACTCATCTCTATGTTTCCGACGTTTCATATAAAAACGAACCGTAAGATTAGATTAAGATTACCATCATCAAAATAAGCTCCTACATTTTTTTTAAATTCAAGCGATATACCAGCAATATGCCTCATTGAGGGTATCGTGTATAAGTGGTACATGATTGTCCTTCCAAATGAGAAAAGAGCACCTCAACACATAAATGGAAATTCAAGATGCCGGACGTTCGAGTAAGGTCAAAGAACAGAGACCGCTTTCCAAATCAAGAATTCAAGAGTATGACTGATACTGCGGGATCAAAAAAGGCATTGGCACAACACGAGAGCTGATGTTAATCAGCCATGATTTCTGTTTTTGGGTACATACACAACCTGAACCAGATAGCTCATAAGAAACTCAACTGGTCTTTCTCGTGTAACAAGGCTCTTCGGAATCTGATTGATCAACGAACATGGTCGTTCGAAATGATGAATATAAGCTTAATGTGGATGTGGTACTCAACGAGAATAAGGAGTGAGAATAACATGACTCATATTCCCATCGCCATGGAAAAATTTTTTTTGCCCTAATGCTGAAATAAACGTAGGAAATAATACAACCAAGATCAAAACTGAATTCGAATTACAAATCCCATCCCATTGCTGTAAAATTGCCTGCAACCATAAGATGATATTCACGTCGTATTCGGTGTAAACGTTGTTTGCAGAGTACTAAGTACCTTACCTATATATAACTTGATGAAAGAAGGATATTATTTGAAATTGATAAATAATTTTCATTGACACAATATTTTTGAACAGATTTACTATCATCAAATAAAACGTTGCCAAATCTCAAAATAAAAAGATGCTTGGTCGAATAATAATTAGTTTCTATAAACTATTTTCACATCTCGCAGTACTGCTTCAAAAATATTTTCATCTTTGTCACTTTTTTCAGGAAAGCGACAACTTCAATAAAACAGAAACACATATCTATAAACAGCGAATCAATACAATCACTTATTTCTATCAGTGGTGTAAAAATACAATATGTTCTACTCAAAGAGTATAATATTTTCCAAATACCGCAAAAGACATCGTGAATTCTGATCTGTAGACCGTATATCCGACGTGAATATCCATAGAATCATGTCCTGCTTCATTATTGAGAGAAGCCCATTATGACCTGAATATTTCATTTAAAAAAAGTTAAATTGTGAGACAACATTTTTCTAATACAAACAAAGTGATAAAATATTTTCGATTGCATTCATTTAATAGGAGCTTTATCTTGGTTTAAACAGTGAGATATTGGGCCACCTTCCCGCTGTTCGTTTGACAAATCCTAGTTTCTTGAATGTAAGGTCGCAAATATTTCGTACGTGCTCGGGCCTAGAAGAAAAACTGAACACATGAAATCGAACTACACATTACGGAATATATATGTCACGTGCCATAAGGATACGCGTTAAAATAGCAATAAATTGCAAAAACCAATTAAGTATAATGAATGTTTTTACATTTTTATCAATAGACATCACCAAAGCGGAGATGTATGCAAAGTTTCACGCAAATCTGCTCATAAACAAATATCCCTCCAACCACCTTAATATAGGTTAGACATAAGATAAGATTATAAAATATCAATTTCAATTGATTTAGCCTCCATTAATAAATCTTATTTCATTTTCAGGAATCCATACGCGGTGGAAGGGGAAGAATTAGGACTTGATCTACAGGTGAGTTTCTGTTTTACCTTTACGCAAGTTAACTCCGAGTGGACAGCCAGCCAATTCGCCACGGACATACTGTATCACTTTATGATAAATGTGACTTTAAAATGTCACTTCATCCAAAACGGCATCTAAATGGTTTGACGTCACGATACGGTGTCGCTTATTTGATTTACATTTTATTTAAACAGCCAGGATGAAATTATATAGCATGTTATTCATCGTTCTCCATTACCCACGAGACGAGCAGAACAAAAACAAATAATCAAAGATCACAAGAGGTGCATTACACTTGGCTATCCAGACAAGGAGACCATTGCTTTTATTATTAGATAAGCTAGGGACATTTAAGTATTACGTAAAAAGTTTCACGGGGATTTTTGTCGAGATTTTTTTACGTTGTCTCACGGGTGATCTCACGGGTGGTCTAAGACAACCTTACGCAAGATTTTAGTAATTTCTGAGATATTTTTTGATCACTTTTTGTCGTACGAAGTCTATAACTTTTTTGGATTATCTGCCGCCGTGGAAGTAATCCTAAGTTTATGCTAACTATAAAAAACGTACGATTTATCATTTTCGTTCAATAGTTTGGAGATATCGCATTTTTAAGATCACTCGTTTATCGAGTCACTCCTACTGTGAATCACGAAATCTCGAAAACAGTTTTCGATATCTGGCTAAAAAATAACGTTTCTCTAGCCTTCTGAACAGGTCTTATAATCATGTAAAAACTTGAATAACCGGAGGGACTGAAGGAGGTTTTTTTACAAGGGGTGGTTCGTGAAATCTTACGTTGCCTTCCGTGTGGGGAAGAGGGTGGGGGTTAAATATTGGCGAAAATCGCCTTACGCAATACTAGAATAATACCGTAGGCAAGGTTTATGCATCACTCTTCGCATGCATTTCCAGCGGTCGAATTTGATTTCCGCCAAATCCTATTTAAACCCCACAGGTTATGCGATGATTTGTGACTGGTAGGAACTGAATTATTTACATGCACCCGTCTGTGCTTCACCTTCGCCCATGACCGTCCATGGCCATGCCTCCTCCATTTCCTTATAACCTCCTTGTTAGTAACGGACGGCCATAATGGTTCCACTATCACCCTGCTTTAAGTTATGACCTACCATACACTGGTGCACTATGAATCAATTCTCCGGGAGTGCTGCAAGAATTAATGAAATTTCCTATATATTTTAGTCTATGACGTAAAATATCTATTAAAATGTAAACAGTCATTGTAGGCATCATATGCTGATGCACGCTTATGGTATCGTAATAGCTACATGTCCAGGCGAAAGCATCGACTTAAATATTTACAAAGGAAAGAGAACAAGGTCCATCGAATCCCACAATAAGATGTAAAATCGTCGAAAACGCATTCATTTCCACAGAGATTTTATCGCGAGAGGAAATGCACTTAGCGAGCCGCGGTGATCTAAGCTGATGGTAGAACGATGACTCTGAAATAAGCATTTAAGGTAGTATTAGCGCGTTTGAGGTGAGTCAGGTTCATTACAGGTATATCAAACCTTGGTGGGACTCACCAGCGGAGAATTAGCGGTGACTGAGAGTGAATCAAGCGCTTATGAGCGGTAAAATGTACCGAATGACTCCCGTAGGCACCTCTGGAGGAAGACTCGGCCACTTTATCCCACGTATCTTGTATGCTTTTCTCTCCCTTGTGTCATGATCTTCCAGTCCACGTTTCCGATCCATAGACTGCAACGCTCCACACGAGTGTTTTCACATAGGGTACCGTACCGTACAGTTAATCGCCACGCTACAGTCACTATTGTAAATTTGTAAATCATTATTGTAAATTTTTTCCAATTGTACTCTTACTATGCTCTTTAAAATACCATGGGGCTAATAACTGTAGGGTGGTCAATAACTTTACGGTTTACCCTACCGATTCCTCGATCTTAGTCTAATCTGGTTAGAACTCAGTGGTTGCCTTTTTATCGGGAACACTTTCTTAGCTTGGGGTATTCTACGCTTGATGCCCGTTGTACATCTTCTGAAGCTTCGTAGCAACGAAAAAATAAGGCTGCCTATTCAGATTCTCCGGGTTGCAGACCAACATCTCCGGCAAGTGAATATCTTTCAGCTGATAACCCTAGACTGCTTTGGTGGTACATTCTTTTCCACAACTTCTTCGTATCGGCACGACCGCCCGACCAACACACGCCGCTAACGTTCTGGCTGAGTCTTTCGGGAGTCAATTAGTTGAATAAATGGCGTCCGGGGCGACACATACCGGTCTGACAACTTGGAAGGCACCGCATCGGTTCCAGAGAAATCGACGCGTATTTTTAGGAAGAGGTTAATCGAAATGTTTCGTTTCTGCTGATTCGGGAAGTCTTTCCCCAATCTACATCGATAAAACTGGAATTAGGTTTGTTTGAACACTACACACTTCCCAACCCCATGGGCGGATTCGGACAGAATTTTGCACACATGTCCCTTAGGACATGAAAATATTAAAAGGCATAAAATAGAAATACCCGAACACCTCAAGCCACCCCTAAGTGGCTCTTTTCTTAACCCACAATTACTTCCATAATGGTAGGTTTACATGGTAAAGTTTATTGCGCAAGTTACTTGCAGCAAGTGGGGTTTCGATTTTGATAGCATGCGTAAACGGCTCTAAAAGTCCGATCGCAAAAATTTTCAAAGTTTCGGCAAGTTGCTTGCAGAAGCGTATAGCTGCTGGTATAAACGGCAACCATTTCTGGCTCTGGACTCCAATTTGTGAAAAATATTTCGTCAGAGTAAACTCTCCCGCAAGCTCTTGCAGAAGTAACTTGCAAAATTATCCCTCCATTGTAAACCCATCTTTAGAAAAGCATTGCATTAGGTGCAGATGTTTCTTTTTTGCCTTTTTAGATTACGTTCACTCACGATACATGGCTTGACAATTTTCGAATCGGATGACTGGAAGAACAAAGTTTCTTGCATACCAATTTCAAATTCTTGCGAACGATTCACGCATAAGCTTAATTTCTTTTCGTTGTTTTTCATATCAACCTCATACTTTGATATAAGGAAGTAATATCGAGTTTAGGTCATGAAATTAAAATCACAGGGAAATCCTTAATTTCTTTTCCTAAAAATGTGAGCTTTTGGCTCGACAATCGAATGATGTTTGCACCACTTCAGCAATAGAATTATTTCTTTATTTGGAAACCTCTGCATAGGTTTGGAATGGGAATTTATGGCTGGGGCACTTACGCCTCATGTTAAATGCTTTATAAAACAGAATTACATTGAGATGTAGGTTTGAATATTTCGCACCAAAACGTCTCCATGCGTGGTTAATGACTGCTAGTTTAGTATATACAATTCGCATGTCATTTGGGGTTGGTTCATTTAATTCTAATCAACAATTTTATAATTTTCTTCTTCACGTTGAAATTCAAGAGGCGACTCAAAATCTTCCATTACTCATTGGATAAATACGGCATTGTTGTTTCTAGGGCTGGTCGGAAGTTCAAAACTTGACTATTATTGGCCGAAATTTTGGAATTTAATAATTCCATCTTCAGGGATAATCATGATACTTAAAAAATTTGGCCAAGAGTTGTCGAGCTTTTAACTTCAGAGAAAACAGCTCGAGAGTTTAGCTCGAGACGAAAAGAGTTGAATAAAATATACCAAAGAATGCCGATACATCATGATCGTAATACTCACTTCGTATATTACATGTCAAATACAGAAAAATGGACTGATGAATAGAATTTCGATGCACGAATAGCAAAAATCTATGAATAAATGAAACTATGCGGCACGAGTCTGAGAGCTAGTAAAATTTTCATCGCCGCTCAAAACGACTCCCTATCCTCCCTTCCGGAATCCTTCCCTACTATATTGAAAAAATTTACTAGAACTTTGTATTTCCACAGAATATTTTATTCGAACACGACCATGGTTTCGACGGTTAACGTCATCTTCTGGTGAGGAATACATTGATACACCTTCTTAAATACTCGGATGACACGTGACATAGATGTTGAGCGACGCAATCCGGTATTTGAAGGATAACCTTCTGTAGAGACTTGCCTTAGTTGCGTAACAGGCGCACATAATAAAATTGATGGTTTCCGGCGTAACTTTGTGGAATTTACTAGACATATTGAAAAAATTTACTAGAACTTTGTATTTCCACAGAATATTTTATTCGAACGCCGGAAACCATCAATTTTATTATGTGCGCCTGTTACGCAACTAAGGCAAGTCTCTACAGAAGGTTATCCTTCAAATACCGGATTGCGTCGCTCAACATCTATGTCACGTGTCATCCGAGTATTTAAGAAGGTGTATCAATGTATTCCTCACCAGAAGATGACGTTAACCGTCGAAACCATGGTCGTGTTCGAATAAAATATTCTGTGGAAATACAAAGTTCTAGTAAATTTTTTCAATATGTCTAGTAAATTCCACAAAGTTACGCCGGAAACCATCAATTTTATTATGTGCGCCTGTTACGCAACTAAGGCAAGTCTCTACAGAAGGTTATCCTTCAAATACCGGATTGCGTCGCTCAACATCTATGTCACGTGTCATCCGAGTATTTAAGAAGGTGTATCAATGTATTCCTCACCAGAAGATGACGTTAACCGTCGAAACCATGGTCGTGTTCGAATAAAATATTCTGTGGAAATACAAAGTTCTAGTAAATTTTTTCAATATGTCTAGTAAATTCCACAAAGTTACGCCGGAAACCATCAATTTTATTATGTGCGCCTGTTACGCAACTAAGGCAAGTCTCTACAGAAGGTTATCCTTCAAATACCGGATTGCGTCGCTCAACATCTATGTCACGTGTCATCCGAGTATTTAAGAAGGTGTATCAATGTATTCCTCACCAGAAGATGACGTTAACCGTCGAAACCATGGTCGTGTTCGAATAAAATATTCTGTGGAAATACAAAGTTCTAGTAAATTTTTTCAATATGTCTAGTAAATTCCACAAAGTTACGCCGGAAACCATCAATTTTATTATGTGCGCCTGTTACGCAACTAAGGCAAGTCTCTACAGAAGGTTATCCTTCAAATACCGGATTGCGTCGCTCAACATCTATGTCACGTGTCATCCGAGTATTTAAGAAGGTGTATCAATGTATTCCTCACCAGAAGATGACGTTAACCGTCGAAACCATGGTCGTGTTCGAATAAAATATTCTGTGGAAATACAAAGTTCTAGTAAATTTTTTCAATATGTCTAGTAAATTCCACAAAGTTACGCCGGAAACCATCAATTTTATTATGTGCGCCTGTTACGCAACTAAGGCAAGTCTCTACAGAAGGTTATCCTTCAAATACCGGATTGCGTCGCTCAACATCTATGTCACGTGTCATCCGAGTATTTAAGAAGGTGTATCAATGTATTCCTCACCAGAAGATGACGTTAACCGTCGAAACCATGGTCGTGTTCGAATAAAATATTCTGTGGAAATACAAAGTTCTAGTAAATTTTTTCAATATGTCTAGTAAATTCCACAAAGTTACGCCGGAAACCATCAATTTTATTATGTGCGCCTGTTACGCAACTAAGGCAAGTCTCTACAGAAGGTTATCCTTCAAATACCGGATTGCGTCGCTCAACATCTATGTCACGTGTCATCCGAGTATTTAAGAAGGTGTATCAATGTATTCCTCACCAGAAGATGACGTTAACCGTCGAAACCATGGTCGTGTTCGAATAAAATATTCTGTGGAAATACAAAGTTCTAGTAAATTTTTTCAATATGTCTAGTAAATTCCACAAAGTTACGCCGGAAACCATCAATTTTATTATGTGCGCCTGTTACGCAACTAAGGCAAGTCTCTACAGAAGGTTATCCTTCAAATACCGGATTGCGTCGCTCAACATCTATGTCACGTGTCATCCGAGTATTTAAGAAGGTGTATCAATGTATTCCTCACCAGAAGATGACGTTAACCGTCGAAACCATGGTCGTGTTCGAATAAAATATTCTGTGGAAATACAAAGTTCTAGTAAATTTTTTCAATATGTCTAGTAAATTCCACAAAGTTACGCTGGAAACCATCAATTTTATTATGTGCGCCTGTTACGCAACTAAGGCAAGTCTCTACAGAAGGTTATCCTTCAAATACCGGATTGCGTCGCTCAACATCTATGTCACGTGTCATCCGAGTATTTAAGAAGGTGTATCAATGTATTCCTCACCAGAAGATGACGTTAACCGTCGAAACCATGGTCGTGTTCGAATAAAATATTCTGTGGAAATACAAAGTTCTAGTAAATTTTTTCAATATGTCTAGTAAATTCCACAAAGTTACGCCGGAAACCATCAATTTTATTATGTGCGCCTGTTACGCAACTAAGGCAAGTCTCTACAGAAGGTTATCCTTCAAATACCGGATTGCGTCGCTCAACATCTATGTCACGTGTCATCCGAGTATTTAAGAAGGTGTATCAATGTATTCCTCACCAGAAGATGACGTTAACCGTCGAAACCATGGTCGTGTTCGAATAAAATATTCTGTGGAAATACAAAGTTCTAGTAAATTTTTTCAATATGTCTAGTAAATTCCACAAAGTTACGCCGGAAACCATCAATTTTATTATGTGCGCCTGTTACGCAACTAAGGCAAGTCTCTACAGAAGGTTATCCTTCAAATACCGGATTGCGTCGCTCAACATCTATGTCACGTGTCATCCGAGTATTTAAGAAGGTGTATCAATGTATTCCTCACCAGAAGATGACGTTAACCGTCGAAACCATGGTCGTGTTCGAATAAAATATTCTGTGGAAATACAAAGTTCTAGTAAATTTTTTCAATATGTCTAGTAAATTCCACAAAGTTACGCCGGAAACCATCAACCTTCCCTACTAAATCAGACCTCCAAGACCTTGATTAATCCTATTTCCGAAATTTCCGCCGCGTAGTTCCATCTTAGGGACAATATTTCGCCGGCTATCCTGCAGGTTTCCTCAGATTCTAAGGAAGCCTACAGGATAGCCGGCGTAATACTGTCCCTAAGATGGGACCACGCGTCGGATGTCTCGGAAATCGGAATAATCAACGTTCATCGAAGCCCCGTGGAAACCTAAGGCAGAACTCCAAGACCTATCATCCTGCTTAGATGGGATCTTTTTAGACCCTATGAAAAAATGAAGAAATAGTTTTTTATTCCAAAATTTTGAATTTTGGACATATAGAAATCATCATTTCAGTCTGTTGGGTGTCTTTTAGCTTATGAGTAAGCTCCGTGTCTTATTCTTAATTCTAAGGAGTATATAAAAAGAAGTAACAAAATAATGACCACACTCAGTCACTAAAAAAATACTCGAGGCCTTGAAGAAGCAAATATAAAAATGCAAAAAGTTGGCGATGTAGTGATAATTTTTTCAAGATCTACCTCCTCTCGAAGAAAAAATAATTTTTCAGAAACTCCTCCGCAATGACCTCAAGCTGCTTCATCCCCGTCATCACTTGCACGCAAATTGCTTTCGAGATCGCCTACGCTACAAAAATATGGATTCAAGTGCATTCCAAAACTCTGAGGTAATTTTTTTCTTGCGGCAAATTCGAGCCATGTCGTAATATATACGTAAAATGTAAGAGTCATCAAAATACATACAAACTCATCTGCTTAAATTTAAATAAATCACGTGAGGATATCACTCGTGGCCCTGAGGGCAATGCATTATTTTGTCTTCTCGATTACGCGGAGGAGGTTGCTGACGATCAAGAGGACGGATAAATAAGAAATGAAGAAGTGTACAGGAGAGTAGAAGAGGAAAGGACCATGTGAAACACTATAATGATAAGAGGAACCAAATGGATGGAACACACGATAAGGCGCAATGGGTTTGTGAGGAATATAATTGAAGGAAAAATAGAGGCAAAATTCCCAAAGAGGAAGGCCAAGAGATAAATACATATAACAAATTAAGAGGAAAGTACCTATGTAAGAAGAACTACAAGGGAGTAAGGGAAATAGGATAAAATATCAAAGGATGAAGGGCTGCAGTTAACCATTCTTAGGATTGATCCAACAATGAATGAATGATTATGTGCACAGGCTATTAGTTTCATGTGATGCTCTCGGATTCGGTAACCCAATGCATCTCCAAATTACCATTTTAATTAGATTTAACAGACCCTACTGCCAGCTTAGCCTGGAAATAATAAATAGTTCATTCATCTGCTGAACTTCTTCTGAAAGCTGAGAGCAGAAACCAAACTTGGGCACCCAGTTTTTCCCTTGGATAGATGAGCGAGTAGCTCGTAGAAACGTTGACTAAGGAAAACCTAACCCGGTGCCATACCCGAAAATTATTTATCCACAGGAAGAAATACGGTAATCTAAGAGTAATGAAGTAAATAATATGGATTTACGACGACGGGAATGCAGTTAATAATATTAAAAAAAAAATTAAAGTATATGCTGACTGTCAAAAAGAGCAGCATCTACATACAAGGGAAACAGCTTGATCAGTCACCGAAGTTAAGCATCGTTGGGCTCAGCCAGAATTTGGTGGAGTGGTCCTCCGAATCGTCCGAGTACTGTTGCCCCTGTATGCACATGGCAGACAGCATGTGCGAAATGACCTTAGCCGTCGAAGCACGTTAAACAAAAATACTACTACTAACTTTATGTTCTATAACTATCCAAGCTTCCCCAAGACCCATGTTCTCCCGACGTAAAAAATATAATTTGTTTATAAAAATAAGGTCGAAAAAGTACAGCATATGTAGGAATTTACTTTCCGTCCAAAGCGAAGTCAATGGTAATGTGTTACGGAAAACGATGAAGATTAAAAGGGTGAAGAGAGTCACCTATGGAGAAGGTCGACATCTACCAATAGGTACCTACTTGATACCCAGCTATATAGCAACCTCATTTGTGTATGGTGGGGGGAGGGGGGGCTGCTATTCCTCAAGAGGCATGCAGTGTACGTTAGATATATTTATTCTCCTCTGTATTTATTTATTAATTTCTATACATATGTAATACCAGAGTAACACGCGGTTTAAAACATCACAATCGGTTAATCAATTCTTCGTTAGAGGTGGCCAACGAAAACTTTTGCCCACTACTTTAAAATAGCTAGGGCCGGCACTGGAAATTTCTACATCACTATGGTTGCCCATGCATCCGTTGTATTCCTCCTTCGAACCAAGAAGGCGTCATTCCGCAACGCACGACGATACGCCTCCCAAAACTTCCAGCCCCCCTCCCATTCCACTCAGAAAGGGATTTGCTGCCATAAAACAAACGAGTGGGGTAGCGCGGAGGTTGGGAGGGCGGGGGGGGGGGGTTTGAGAGGAAGTTGATGGAGAGGGAAGAAACCCCTCTTTCGTCGGCCGAAGCTCTCTTTTTACGGGGCGATTAAGGTAGTCTGCGGGTGCTTTGGGAGGAAAAAATGAGATAAAATATATATATACACAGGGGAAATGGAAGCCCACCATGGGAGAAGAGGACATCACCACCTAACCACTGAACATTCCTTTTCGTCGAGTGATAATTTATCCCCTTCTACTTCTTTCCGAAATTTCTTCCACCCGACACAAATCGTCTTTCTGCTTCGAGAAAATGGACAGCACCAACTTCCTTTCCAAACCCTTTTTCAAATCACTCACAAGAAAGGACTTCCCCATAATTCGTCTCGAACTGTGAAAAGTACCCAGCCTTTTTGGTAAGTTAGGTATATTTGAACTCTTATTCGTAAGATGTACGAGGAAGGAGTATGGGCAGAGTGCTTCGTAAAAAAAGTCATGATACCCATTCCGAAGAAGAAAAAAACGTAAGAATGCGAGGAGCTTAATAACAATTAATGAATGATTATGTGCACGTAAAACTTGGATCGTCTGTTGTAAAATGTAAAACGTTATCGTAAAACCATCAGCAATTAAACACAGATGTGGATTTAAAGCGTTCAACTTTACACGCAAGTCAATCTGTCTTTGAATGTCAAAACTTTGAATTCGGTAAAAATTGTACTTAGAATAATTAATAAAAGGTTGGAGAGAAGAGAAAATTTCTATGAGATACAGTCTCCGGCGTTACCCTGTGAAAATCTTTAGTTTTATCGCAGTGAAATAAATTACTCAGTATGATTCCACACCTTATACCAAATGAAGAGTGGAATCATATGAAGTAACTTATTTCAATATGAAGATAAAGCAAATGACTTCTTGGGCGATGACCGGTTTGGGTTCAGAAAAGTCAGGGCAACTCGGGATGCCATTGAGGTGATGAGAACGCTTATAGAACGAAACATGGAGTAAAATCAAAATATTTTTGCTTGCTTTGTGGATTTCGTAAAAACGTTTGAAGGAAGGAAGAAGAAAACGAATTTAATGGTCTCGAGCGTATGTCCTCTAAGAACAAAAAAATTACAGTAATAAATAAAATCTTGGAAAAACACAAACTAACACTTAATCGCTGTGACTTGGGTTGACTTAAGGTAGTTTGAGCGAAAAATCACTTCACCTAGAATTTGATGAATTAGGCCTCATTTTAAAGAAAAAAACTCTCCTCTTTCCAATGATATCAAAATATCAACCTCATGCCGAACTACTTTTCGAGCAATTTGCCTACAAATATATGCTGTTTTACATGGGATGGATTATGGCTGAGCTCTCCTAAGGGAGAATATAGAAAGAAATAGGAATTTATAACACCTAGATTTCGTCAAAAAACTAACGGTGTATAGATTGCATGTTTTATCAACTATTTAAAAAAAAATAATCTATTACTCACCATAGTAACTTTTACAGAATCGCAAAAAAACCTGCTGTTTTGAAGGGTTTTCAGTCGTATGGCGGGAAAAAATGAGTCAAATTAGAGACTTATGTAGCTTTATTTATTTAATTACTTTGATTTTGGGGCATATATAACTATATTTCTACGCCATTAATATTAAAATATTTATTTCATACTACTTACAGGCGCTGAAATAAAAAAAATAAAATTTTAATATGGTCTCCATTATGACTAGGGATCTATCTCGCTCAAACCACCTTAAAAGAATTCAATGTGAAAAAGTTTTTAAAAATCGCATCTATGAGAGTGTTTCAGAGATTAGACCGAGTTTATTGAGAAAAAATTAATGCAGATACACCGGAAAATAGGAGTAGATTGCTGAAGACCGTGACATTAAGGTTTGGGGGATTGCTTACAAACGTGATGAATAAGAAGATACTGGAAAAGATGGGAAAGGGAAGAAAGAGAATAGCTTTTTATGGACTAGAATAAGAAGGGTAGGGCTTACGCTGCGATGACGAAAGAAGCCCAGCACATATTAAAAATACTAGGGGATTTTTACTCGCTTCTATTTCAACCTACCTCAACCGGTAGATTACCTTAAAAATAATAATAAGATATTTTTATTTACGGTATAAAACTTTAACCGGGATCGTACAATTTTTGTTTCCAGAATGAGAGATTGTTGGACAACAAAAGGCCATGGATGAAGTACCATGGATGAAAGAAATACATCGTCGTTATGTCCAAAATGCGGAACAACACAGAATGGAGATTCGACCCGACAGGCTAGGTCGAGACTCTGAAGGGTTTAGGCTTTAAGCAGTTAATACTCAAGCGTAGGTAATGCAGTGGAGGTGTTTATTAACAAGTTCTCCTTGACCGGAGGCAAACAGAGCCCACGGGTTCACCTTCAGGATTGTCCGTCGTTTGCTAAAAACCAGGGATTTATACACAAATTTTGGGGGTTTCAGCGGTTGGCTTGCGATGGGGTGAAGTTGATTCCTCTTCCTCAAAGTACCAAAAAAAACCCGAAACCCTTAAAATAAATTTGGAAAGCTTCCCTCTTAGGGTAATCTGGAAGCCGTTTTTCCATTTTTGGGCTGGAAGTCATTGCAGTATGCATATAGCATACAATACGACATCCGGCGACTCTGGCGCCGTACGATAAATATCTAGTGACACGGGGGTGTTCCGCCCCTTTGTAAAGTAAGCTAACCTATTGGTGAGTTAGTGGATAAAACATCGAAATCCAGAAACATGGCATATTTGCAAAAGAGATATAAAAAACTGCAAGGCAGCAACTAAATAACTTACGCGGCAGGGAAACTTGGGTATGCCAGGATAAGCATAAGAGTAGGATAAGTGAAGTGGTTAGGGGTAACTGAGAAAAGTCTGCGGTAAACGCAGAAGGAATAAGGCTATGAATGAGTTGGTAATGAAAGGATAGGGAGTGGATGCTCTGATAATGAACATGTATGCCTATGCTATGTTTACCTATGCTCTCGAATTAGCAGTGAAATACGTTTATTTGCTGACGACGCTGTATCTATCACGAAATTAGTGATCACTCTGACTTTGAAATTCTATCATCGGATTTAAACAACGTTCATGTGTGGAGCCAAGAGTGGGGACTCGAACTTAATCTGAGCAAATGCACGGTGGTACATTTCTTGCGGAGGTCGTCCACCTATCCCCATGTATATGCTGTGGATGGTGTTACCATAAAGGCGACAGATGAAGTGAAGTATCTAGGAGTTACGATAACTACGGACCTATCGTGGGGAACACATGTAAGAAATATTTGTGGCAGAGCTCTGAAGAAGCTAGGATTCGTCAAGCGTATTGTGGGAAGATTTTCAGATGAAAAAGTAAAAGTGAGGTGCTATTTCGCACTCGTCCGGCCACACCTTGAATATGCAGCGAGCATATGGGATCCGGTGCAGAAAGACTTAATTCGGGAGCTAAATAAAATACAAAGGAAAGCTGCGCGATTCGTCAAAAACTACTACGGGCGTACAGACAGTGTTACACAGATGTTAAACGAATTAGGCTGGGAGCCGCTAAAGACTCGGAGGCTGCGCGCTAGGCTTAGATTACTTGAGCAAACTTTCAGAGCGACACGGAGAGCATCATATTAGAACCCCACCATATTTCCAGGTCCGACAGAAACGATAAATTAAGAGAGATATTTTGCCGAACGGATAGGTATGGGCATTCGTTTTTCCCCCGAAAAATAAGGGACTTTAATAAATGCTAGGCGTAATTTCACTAGAGCGTTTCCTTTTTATATTTTAACGGCTGGTGTCCTAACAACCCCCGCCACACGCCTATTGAGGCGGCTTGCGGGGTAGTATGTAGATGTATGAATGAAGCGTGCTTTATTAGTTTGGCCACGTCGAGAGAATGGATAATTTGGAAATAAATTCACTTTGTAATATCCAACAGAGAGTTTTATTTCGTTCGACCCGGGGGTTCGACTATTACACAGTCATTACCCTTGATAATATATGTACAATATTCGAAACTCTGAATCGGAAGAAATAAAACATTCTGTGGAATAATTCAAAGTGAAATTATTTACAACTCATTGCAATATTGTTCCCCCAAATTAAGCCGGAAAATTTCATATGTATGGGAGAATTGATGTCGAATAATGAAGCAGACAAATGATAGAGAGTGGTGCCAGAGGAACTGTGCAAGGAAACATGGGTGAAAGTAGTGGAAGATATTCTTAAGAGAAGAAACAATAGTAGCCTTAAGAACAGGAGCTTTGATTAAAGCAAAGAGGTTGCTGTAACGATATTAAAAAAGTCTGTGATCTTATGAGTATGATATACAAGCATGGGGAAAATATTAGCATGCTACAAAAGTTGCTATTCTCATCGAGGAGCAAGGAGATTTGAAGAGAATGCTGAAGTGCATGGACAAAACTATGAAGAAACAACTTGAAAAATATAGTTAAGGTGGTTCCACCGTAAAATGATTTAAATGTCATTTTATTCATATTCTGTCTAATTGTAGAAACATTTGTCCTCTATCTGATATGAACAACAAAATAATACCTTTCCTCGCTATTTTATTCTATAATTGAACTTGAAATTACATGGTGTTCAATGGGGGAACGAGAGAAACACGGGGAAAAATAGTATTTTTCCATAAAATACAAATGCCATTTCCGTGGAAAACTGTCGCTAAGAAGGAAATAATCCAGAGAAATTGAATAAAAATAAAATAAAGGCATCTTACCACCTTATTTTTCTATTTATTGAAGAAAAAAGGCCGTAATGGAAGTCAAAAATCGGTAATTCGTAGGAAACGGCGCTGCAGTCGGCTCACTCACCATGACTGGAAAAAGTGCTCATTTAAAATACATTCGTGGAATAATCTGTATACTTTGTACCTTACTATTGGGTTTCTATAGGTTTCGCATTGCATCAGTGAAAGCAAAATTGTTTTGACAAAATATCAAAAATGTGGAATTTAGTATTTGTTTTGACTCACACAGTCGCGGCGGAACCTCCTTAAGAAAATCAAGAATAAGTTTTGTATAAGAAATCAAGAGGACAGGGTCATCTTCACACTTAGGTGTCAAACTCTCGCGCAAGTGGAAGAATTTTTCCATCGCGATAGCGCAAGTGGAAGCAGGATCGCCATTAATGGAAGAAACAAGGGAGGTACTATGACTATACTAATACCAATTGTCAACTTTAAATTACATTATTGATGTATATCAAGTATTCAGACTTAACTTGGTGGAACCACATCAAGGTTTTGATAATGACTGTGTAATGGTCGAAACCCTGGGTAGGAAGAAATAAAACTTTCTGTGGGATATGACGAAGTTAAATTATTTCCAAACTATTACATTATTATTGTCTTTAGATACAGGCAAAACCTTATCTATAGTACTTCCATTCATTGATAAGCCTACAATTCTCTACATCCTGAATTAGATTCCCAGTTTATAATGAAAACCTCCATGGGAAATCACATAATTTATTTGATATAAAGAGAGCTCTTGGTGGTGGGCCGTTATATTAGAAGTATTTGATATTGAGGAAATTACGTCACCATGTTACCTGAACAGAAATAAACTAATTGGTTATTATTATTGTGTTGAATGCTCATTTAGTGAACAATGAGGAGATGTTAACATACGGCAAGATGGTATATTTTCAGACAAATAAATCTGAACACCAAGCTACATTGGTAGATGATATCAAATGCACGACATCAAACAAGTTGTTATCCCTGTCTGAAAATGCATAGTATTTATATGAGGAATCGCAGGCTTTGATTAATCCTGACAATCAATCAATGTAGGAGTCTTGTGGCCTACCATGAAACCCTTCAGAAAGATTCTGAGAGCCTGTCAAATAAATTGAAAGCATGCTGCTGTACCAAATATAAAAACCAATTAGGCAGATCCACCTGGAAAAAGTGCTTAATTTACAAAGCAAAGCCAAAGTCTTGTAAAAAGGATATCTGGAAAACCAAAATGGGAGTGCGAAGTCTTAAAAAGGGAATGAAGACGGTGGTTCATGAAAAACTCTAAAATTATTGAAGAAAATCTTCTCTCCCTGCAAAGTAAAAATGATAACAACTAGGCACAAAAGATTCAAATTAACTCAGTAAGCAATATGTAAAACCATTTCTACACTATCTGAGTAAAACAGCCTATACGCATATCTGAAAATATGCGTCTAGTTTTGGTCAATGTTTAAAGGTACCTAACGTTTTTCCCGTCATCTGGAGGTGTTTGGATTATAGAGGCTGCCACTTGATGAGGTTATACTACCAAATTACGGAAAAAACAACTCTATCACCTTCGGCAATGAAAATATTTTTCCTCACATTTCAAAGCAATCTCCCCATTCTTGCATTACATTTTTAATCCGAGGATCGTTTTAGTTGAGTTCATGTAGTCATCTTTATAATAAATGTTGACATTATTAAAAGAATGCTATTAGTAAAGATAAACCACTGAACTGATTAAGAAAACAAGAGCATTTATCATCTGAACTTCTACACGGGCTAGTCTGGGAAGACGTGAGTGACGTCACAGCAGCAGCGGTAGCCCTAGCTTCCATTACGTACATTCGTAAACAACTTTGATAGAGGCAACCTGTCAATTCTACTAACCTTGACTTTATACCATGTTTGGATTTATTAAGCTTTGATTATTCTCCAGCCTTAGAGAGACTTCTGAGAATATATTAAACATGAGAATTGTAGAAGGCAGCAAATATTACACTCATTCATGCATACCCATTACGCCATTCCTTTTCAGAGTAGACACAAACAGTGAGCTTAGTTATTGCTTTAATAAAATAATTATTTTGCCCTACACACGTGATTATTTAATGAATTAACTTAAAAAATTATAACTATCTGATCAAATACGCTACGATACAAGCAAATCTCTCTGGTTCATGAAATATTTTATTTAGTACTGGTCGAAAAACGATGTCGGTTCTGTGAAAATAATTTTTTTCAGGTTCCCTTATGTGGAAGCTGTATGCACAATATCAAACATATAAACATAATACTTTCGGGTATATTGGTGATAATGGTCAAAATCGTGGTGTCAATTAAAAATTCTGTGGAAAATTGATTTTCTCTTTCCTTCGAAATCGATAGCTGAGTTCCGTGTCTTCCGTGAGTTGCACGTCATTAGACTCAGTGATACATTCAATTAAAGTAACCAAAATGCATAAAATAGAAAAGTCGCTCTACTTTAGGCTAGGTTATTTTGGGTTAAGCTAGGGAGGAAAGTCGTAGGTAATATGTAGACCATGTCAAGTTTGACCAAGACTAAACTCAAACTAAAAAACAAAAAAAGTCAAAACAGTTTATCGAAATTGACTCCCTTTAGTACTTATTTCCTCCATAATGCCTAATTCTTGCATGCCTCTTTCGCATTCGTGCACTGCTTCACACATGCTCTCCTATTCATAAGACTCCTTATATTAGGAATATTTCAATAATTAACAATCCAAATACAATAAATAAATATATCGCCTAATGTAAGGAATATTACGAGGTAAACATTAAAGGATTGAAAATATTGTGAAAAACTATGGTCTTTATGGTTTAAAGGGTAGATAGTACTGTGAGGAAATGCGAAATAAATTAAGCTGCTGGAGCGCCATAAACCTATGTTTTCCACAAGTTCTTCTCTGATCAACGAGGATATAATTGAATGACAAATCGAGAACTTTCACCGAACATTATTTATCTGCATATACTTGACAGTGGCAGGCTTCACTTTGTATAGGTTTATTATGTTATCACTCATGGTTAAAGATAATACTTAGTATCTTTCTACCAAATTTGTAGAAAAGTACTAAGTATTATCTTTAGTCATGAGTAATATTATTTATCTGCGTTCAAACCACAAAAGATACCGATGAGAACAGCCTGAGTTTCCTAAAGTTGAAGCAATTTCAAAAGCCCTCCCTTTTCACTCCAAAATATGTACTAGTAGAACCCCACTTAACCGGACCCGGATCAACCGGAACGATCGACGGAAAATAAAAAATTAATGACTTAGACAAAATACACTGTCGGGCGTTTTACCAACGACGCGCCTAGTTCAACACGGCCAGCGGTCACTGAACTTGGTATTGTTTTGACGGCCTACCCTGCATACCTTATCTACCCGCGTTGGGGGGTGGTTCTAGTAGACTCATCCAGCATTTTTCCGCATTCCTATATTGTACAAACTGTTCAGTATTAAACGTAATTTAATTGACGTTGGGAAAACCAAAGATGTATGCGTATTTTTTCAAATCAAACCTTAACAATTGCAAACCATTAATTATCCGGAAAATTGATTATACGGAACGTCCTTGCCTCCATTATTCCGGTTAAGCAAGGTTCTGCTGTATATAGAAGCTTGAAATGGTTGTTTCGGTTTAATCATTCTACTTCATGCAAGTAATTCATGGATTCTGTGAGATAATAATACATGCAGAAAACAAATAACTTGAAGCATGGTGATATGCTAGTAAGAACCATATGCTATTAACCACAGTACAAAGTCTAGTCCACCTATCGGGAGCGGCAATTTCATGGAAAAGATCCATCACTATTCTCGACTAGAACATTTGGCGTTTGTAATGTTTCACCTACAATGGTGATATGGCATTAAGAGATAATTTTAATATTTCCAAGAATAGTTATAGGTATACTTAAATTACCATTTCTATCACTTAGGTACTGGGAAATGCGTTCTTTTGGACATGGTAACTTTGAGAAACAAATGCCTTTATGCAAAAGCCATTAATATCTCCTTTGATTATTACTGACTAGGAAAATAGAGGATGGTTTTACGAATATTGTAAAAATGTGGTTATATTCGTACACATAAGTCTGTTAAAGTATCTTAATGTTATATTTAAAGTAGTCAAATGTTATAGTCATCAAAATACATACCGACTCATCTGCTTAAAATTAAATTAAATCACGTGAGGACATCACTCGTGGCCCAGAAGGCAATGGATCATTTTGTCTTCTCGATTACATGGAGGAGGTTGCGGACGATTAAGAGGACGGATAAATAAGAAATTAAGTATGCCTACAGAAGATTAGAAGAGGAAAGGGCTATACAGAAAAGAATAACCAGATGGATTGAGCACACGATGAGGCGCAAAGGGTTTGTGAGGAATATAATTGAAGGAAAAACAGAGGGGAAAGTCCCAAAGAGGAAGGCCAAGAGATAAATGCATAGGACAAATAATGAGGAAATTACGAGCATAAAAAGAACTGCTAGGGAGTAAGGGAACTAGATTCAGATATCAAAGGATGGAGGGCTGCAGATAACCAATCTTAGGATTGATCGAACATTGAGGTCTTCTGACGCTAAAATGAAGACCACGGAAGAGTCTCGTGTTAACAGTTAAATCCACACAGTTACTTGAACAGGAAAACATACATTTTTCTTCCAAGACTTGGCATTTGCTCAATTCAGTATTGTACAAAGCAAGGGGCGGGAACAATCCGCATTGTTGGGGTGGAAAAGGTTCCCCTTTTCGAACCCAAAGTTTACGATAGCCAAGCCAAGTCAGAGAGGGGGAAGAATACATGAAAATTCTCGTTTTTTTCTAGCTATCCATAAAAATATCACCTATCCCCTAGGTGCTGGGTCTTAGAGGGGAGAGAGTCTCTCTTTTACACATTTAGGACACCCTTAACTTTCATCCGCAAGGGTTCCTGGATTTATAGTCGCGCCGGGCCCCGAGAAGGGCTCCCGAGTATTCTCATCGCAGGAGGGTAGTTTTTTTCTCTTCTTTTTTTTTTAAAGGAATCCACGGCCCTGTGGAGATCTGCTCGCTCCCTTCATCTCCTCCTACAGCGACCTCTCACGGAAAAAGGAAAAAATAGAATGAAATTCTTCGCCCGACCTCACAGCCTCGGCTCAACGTATCAATAACGTGGCGCCGATACTCCCTTACCTGACCCTATCTGCCCCCGGTGCCACACGTAAAAAAAACCTCCACCATGCATACCAACCTCATTTTCGTCACTCCCCTCGGAAGACTGATGTCTTGTACATACACCTACCTCTCCATCTACATCAACATACTACCTCGCGCGCCGCCGAAGGGAAGTGTGGCAGGGGGTGATAAAAGATGGTTGGAGCGATTTTTATTTATGTGCAGATTTGCATGAAATTTTGCATGCGTGTTACCATTACTGATATCCATAGACACTCATAAAAAAATTGCATTTTACCGATTTAGTGTTACTGCAATTCAATGGTATTTTAACACTTACAATTAGCCTTGTGGCACATGACTTACTTATATTTCGTAATAATTCGATTATATAGGTAAGTACAGATTTTCTTCCAAACGCGAAATAAAACATTTATTATTATTGTAATTGTTGCTAACCAATATCAAGGTGTCACGCCAAGTCCAATATTCGAAAAAAGCATATTTCAATATAATTTCGTCTAAATTTCGAATACCGCGCCGAAAACTAGTCATAAACTACACAGAACATGCATAAATTACGGCAAAATAATTTAAATTATAATTCTTGTATCATTTCCATTACTGCATGTACGTTGAGTTTCACCGCATAAGCAGATGCACTTAAATGAAATATGATGCAAAAATATTTTTTCCAACCTGCGGAAAACATTATTAAAATGTGCAGTCTTTGACTCACGATTACCGCTACAGCCACTTTAAGACACAAGCCATATGAATGGGAGAGAATAGGGAAAAGGAAAAATAGGTGGGGGAGGATAGGGGTTAATAGGAGTGCATGTTATGCGGTATGTCTTATGTTAGTATCTCAATCCCTTTTCGTTATAGACACTAGTGGTGTGTGGAAAGAAGGAATATTTGCACATAACTATCAGTTCGTCAGTGTATCTCCCTTATTTTGTCGCTTTTATAAGTTCTAGAGATATTGCCAAAATATATCTTCCTTGCCATATTCAAGCACGCTTGAGTTGAAATTTTCAAGTCATCTAAGCCAAGCGAGGAGACACCGAGTCTCTATGGGCAATACTATCTTTACCATAATGAGACACGGGGCCCTAGCCCAGGGCCCCCGACCTCACGGGGGCTCCGAAATGCCGATATATTTGCTTAGACAAAAAAAAAGGACCTCAATTTTTTTCGCTTTTCATTTAGATACCTACAAAAATTACCGTCAAATTTTCAATTGTTTCCAGAGAGTGAACAGTATTCATTTAAAAAATAATAAATACGCATTATTTGCTATTTGGTGAAACTGATTAACTGCGCAAAATATTTTTCTTCTCAATCAATTTTTTTACTCTCCAACGGGGCCCCAAATGTTTGTGTGCCCAGGGGCCCCGGCTTATCCTAAGACGGCCAAGTCTATGGCCAGTGCCTTTCCTAGGGTAGTGCGACAGATGCCACTGCACTGGGCCCCGCGCTTACGGGGGCTCGGCCATAACCCCCGAGATATGCCCTGACTTGCCTCTTTCAGACGGCGCGGGGAAACCCGCCTATTATCCGTAATTACCTACTACTTAGTGAACATGTGGATTTATTGAAATCAATTGCCAGTTCGTCGGTTAATTTCCTTCTTTCCTTGAAATATGTTTTAAAGATGCTACTATATCAATAAGGGAATGCAAAGTTAAGAGGGCCCCCCTCGTTTCTTTCTTTCAGCAGGACTTTCGTATGCACAGGGCCCCTCAATCCCCAGGGACGGCCCTGCCTATCGCCTCCCAACTACAAACTGAGGGAACAGCACGTGAAAAATTCACACATCTATAACTAGCGTTTTAAATATGAACTCCACTCGAATGTATAAACTTGTAGTTGTTTAAAAAAATGTAATTAATAAAAACACTAAAAATTGAGTAGAAAGCGGGCTAGACAGTCTTTGCTCACTCTTCCTCGGACTTATTGGCAGTGAAAGAGCTCTTTATAGTGGTTGCGGATCATGGTGGCAGTTGCCCCGGCAAATGCGTGCCTTAAAGGAGGGGAAGCCTGATGTGGAAGAGGTCGGCAAAGGCGGGGATGGGGAGAAGTCAGCACATGCGAGACAATGCTGCCAACAAAACTACATTCAATTTGAGCCAGTGGGAAAACGTCAGCAGCGCGGTTAACGAAAATGCCCAACGCCGAAGAAATGAATTATAATACCCTGATATTGCTCGCAACCCATCGGGGAAGGCCTAATAAACAATTGGTTACCACCGCGACGTTGTTAGCGAAAACAATAGAGGAGGATGCGGAGGGCGCTTGCTACGGTGGCCAATGCTTGAAGTTGTGACGTGGGCGTGGCCGGCCCGCCATCTATTTCCCCCCCGATTCACCTTAGCGCTTACGGGCTGACGCGCTTATTTTACAATTTTCCTCTTTTTTCCATCGATAACTCGCCTTAAATCAGCAAGCTAATACTTCTTAAAAATGCATTCTTAATACATATCTTTTATTCATTCCAATCAATAATAATCCGTATTCCCAGCGATAAACCATCATAAAATCGAGTAGAGTCAATTACACTAAGTTAAATATAAATTTTTAAAGTATTAGTTACTTTAAATTTTCAACAGAAAGTAGATATTCCAGTTATATGTTCGCTAATCCGTCCACTCGTCCGTGTTATCCAAAAGCAATCAAGGAAAGGACAGGGGGAAGCAATGTGGTGAATATTTCGGTTGCCAGGTTACAGTTTGATTACGCCATGCCCTCTCCATCTACCTCAATGGTAGACACAATTAATGAATTCAATCCTTTCGTTTGAATTACAAAAAAAATTGCTTTCGCTGATGACATGCAATAGGTATTAAAAAGAAAAGTTAAGGCAGATTTTATGCAGATAATTCAACGAACATATTTGTAATGTACACCATATTCTAGCCACAGGGGCCGACTGCAGCGTCATTTCTATTTAATTGCCGCATTTTGACTTCAATTATTATAGTTTATTGCTAGTATACTAGTTAAATAAATAATACGGTAAGTTACCAAAATATTATTTTTATTCAATTTATTAAACTATTTTGTCTCTATTAAACAGTTTTTCACGAAAATGCCATTAGTAATAGAAAAATAGTAAGTAATAGAAAATTAGACATAAGTTCTCCATGTTCTACCTATTTACACATGGGACACCATAGCCCTGAAGAAGCATAATAGATAAATATGCGAAACGTTGACAGAAAGGAGGAATAAATCATTAATCATTGATAAATAAACTGCTTAGATTACTGGAATGGAAGATTTTACAGGTTTGGAGGAAAAGGAGCATGCTAAGTGGGATGCATAAAATAGTGAGTGAGGAATAAGAATGGGATGAATTTGGGAAGGACATAATAAGCCAAACTTTGTGGGGAAGAATGATCACCAGTTCAAAATGAAATGCCGATCACAAAGGAAAGATGTAAAACAGTTCTCCTTCTTGAATAGGACAATATGGGTCTAGAACGACCTACCAGCTAAACTATTTTAGCCCTTCCCAAAAACATTAATTATAAAAAAAGGGTTAAAGAAGTAGAAGTTTATTAAGGATAATTCTTTTTACTCGGATGTTTTTATTGTTAACACCAGGCCAATAGCCTACTTGTAACTGTTTAATTATAAATATAATTACTATGCCTCCAAAGCAGATAGAATCTGTAAATAGATCCGTCGAGAACAGAAATCATCTGTATAGTAAACACCATGCAATTTCAAGTTCATTTTGTGAAAAAAATAGCGTGGTAAGGTAGGATTACGTAATTCATATCAGTTAGAGGACATGTTTCACTATAGGTAGCCAGAATATGAATAAAGTGACATTTAAGTCATTTTGGAGCCACCTTAAGAGCCATAGAGAGCTGAAAATTGAAAATTTTGAAGTTCGCAGTGCAGTTTAGCGACTTTGGGAACCTTGATAGGCAAACGCGGAGACTACCTTATTCCCCCATGCAGAGCCAGTTCGTAGGGAATGGAATCCTCCACTGAAAAGTGTCTATGCACATATGCCACCATTTTTCGCTACCACTATACTGAACGAACTCTCTATGATGTCTATCCTAAGGGGCGAAAAAAATGTGAGAAGGCAGGGGAAAACTCTACTAAGCCTGCATCCTCCTTAATTTGAGGCTACTTATATTTGCTTAACCTCCGCATAACTTGAAGCAAAATTTATCTTTGCACAGTAAATGGATGGTAGTTTTTACGTCCTATATAAATCCGTCCCGAAGCTTGTCTATCTAAAGAGGTTCGTGAAGTTCGTTCGAGGGAGGGAAGGGGAAAGGTTGGTGGGATCAGAAGGGTTGGGGTAAAGGGTTGGCAGTCGGAATGTCGAACAGGCGAGACGGGGGAAATTCGATAAGTTTCAACCGATATCGTCGGTCGGATGTTTTTGAACTGAGCGGTGTCGTGGGCGTTTGGGAAAAAAAGGAGAAAGAACGATAACAAAAAAAAACAAAGTGGGTTCCCTAGAGGGTGGAAATGTCGACAGTTAGTGCCGGGGACGCGCTAAAAGCCCCAGCGGTGGTAGTGTTTGCCTGGCGCTACGGGTGACTGAAGCCTTGGGGTCGTTACGGTCAAAGGTTCGAAGAGAATATTTAAAGCCCAAGCGATTCTCGCGCTCGCTTGTTTTATGTCCGGATCGTCAGAAGAGCCGACATTCGTTCCCTTCTCCGGAGAAAATGTTTGTCGACGGGGGTGATAGTGAGGTGGTCAGAGCAAAAGAGTTCCGCGTCGGTCGTACTCACCGAGGCTGGACTGCCGAGAGCAAAGCCGAGCGTTAAAAGTAGGATTACCGGTCACAAATTTTAAGTCGCTTGGCCATCTAACCCGTGACGTCTGACCAGGGAGGTTGTGTTTAAACCACTCTAGTTAATTTCGATCACGTGACTCAGTAGTCACGTGGCTAAATAACGAAAGGTTCGCGATTTTGATGCGTTAGATACATTCGGATGGGTAAATTGTGCGTCTGACATGTTAATTATTGCGACCAGCCCCGCCAAATTCAGTGCGCTTTCATTGTTTTTTTGTTTTAATTTTTTGAAACCATTCGATAGGTGGCGTAGTGAGGCTTATGAGGGTGTTTGTTAACGTTATTTCACTGTTATTGTCTCTTTGTTAACGCATGGCGGGATGCCGACTTGCGGGGATTTTCAATTGTTGGTATACAAAAAGATTGATTACACGAGTAAAAATGGGTAAGAGATCTAACTTTGTTCCTCGATGCTCCAAAGGGTATTCCGTAACCGTGAGAAAGAACAACATTTTAGGTGAACAGAAGCTTGACTGTTGTACGCTTCACATCGTAGAAGTTACTAATATCAGTACTCATGATTAAGACAACTTAGTACTTTTATACAATAAATATTGTAGAAAAGTACTAAGCTGTCTTAATCATGAGTAATGAACAGAAGCTTGTTTAAGGCTAATGTAAGTACTCTGTATTATTCTTCGCGTTACCGTATAGCAAGGCATGGTCGATGATGATGATTACCTATGAATCCATTGCAGACCTCATATTATTTTGACGGATTTTACTTTTATTCTCAATGTGATGTGATTACCTTTGATGAGATAATTGTAAGTATGTACAACCGAATTCTAGCAATCTTGAATTACGCTCATTAACCATACCGACACTAATGATTTTGGCTTGTAGTCGTGATCGTTCTAACATTTCGTTGTTTATAGCTTATTAGGCTGATAGGCTATTGAAGGGGTTTTCTGTGATTATATTGATATCAGATTTAGTTAACATTATCACCTGACGGATAAAATCATTAATTGCTTCCTCACTAGCCATAATTTCCCTCAGTTCGTAATGGAAAAAGCGAAACTACGCAGGATTACATTGCGGCCGTCTGATTCCCTCACTAATGACTGGTCGGCAGCTTCAAAAAAGGTATCATGCCGAAGATCTGCTATCCTTAAACACTAGTATCCATGATTGTGACTCTAACCCGAGATATTCGACTCCATGAACGATATCCAGGTGAAGAAGCCTGATTGGAAAGGCTGCGTAGGATTTTTACGATTGGTTTAAGGAGGTTCTGCCGCGACTGTGTGAGTCAAAACAAATACTAAATTCCACATTTTTGATATTTTGTCAAAAAAATCCTGCTTTCACTGATGCAATGCGTTACCTATAGAAATCCAAAAGTAACGTACCAAATATGCAGATTATTCCACGAATGTATTTTAAATGAGCACTTTTTTGCAGCCATAGGAGCCGACTGCAGCGCCATTTCCTACGAATTACCGCATTTTGACTTCAATCATGGCAGTAATTCCCTAATAACTAAAAAAATAAGGCGGTAAGATGCCTATATTACATTTTTGATCAATTTCTCTGGATTATTTCATTCTTATAAATAGTGTTCCGCATAAATGGCATTTATATTTTATGGAAAAATACTATTTTTCCCCGTGTTTCTCGCAATCGCCCATTGAACACCATGTAATTTCAAGTTCAATTATAGAATAAAATAGCGTGGAAAGGTATTATTTTGTTTTTCATATCAGATAGAGGACAACTTTTTCTAAAAGTAGACAGGATATGAATATAATGACATTTAAGTCATTTTACGGCGGAACCACCTTAAATAAAACCATATTCTCGAAACCTTCGTGGTAGTACCACTTCTGACTCCTTTAATTACTTACGGAATCACCTCGAGCGGTTCAAGCAATTGTTCAAAATCTTCAATCGAACTAAATGCCTTCATATTTTGGCACTAGGCAAATTCATCACGTTAGCTCACATTTTTATGGGACACAATTAATTAGCACGTCAAATACACTGTTAGTTACATCAATTAAAATTATATCAAGTAAGACTCTTTAAAAAAGTTACACGGGGTAAACTAGACTGCAGAAAGACAACTAAGCCAGTCTAACTTTATTTCTAACACCTCCCAAGGGTGGATTTTTCCGAAATTCTCTTTGGAATTATAACGGAGAAAAATGACCGCGTTTACCTTGAACTGACCGTAAATTTCGAAAAAATATGCTCACAAGTGGGCAAAATTGTTCATTCAAGTATTCTAACAGCTGATTGGTAGGTTCTTGGACAGTCCCAATTCAGCATTCTAACCTCATAGACATTGTCTAGCATTCCCTCCCAAGGATACCGCGCCATTAGATCCCTGGGCAAAATTGTATCTCTCCTAAAAACCACACCTCGACCAATGCCCACTAACTCACCGGGCGAAGTCTGCCTTCGCATTATTATTGTAAAAACGTGTCTCCTCCAAAAAGTATAAAAGGTAACGCTTATATTCAATAAAGTTATCAGTAGTCAACCAATAAATTTGAAATTTGTCCAAGAAATTCTGCACTAATCGTATTTATGTACATCTAAGGTTCTTAAGAAAATGGTCACTTTTGCGAACAAAACATCGAAGAATTGGCATTTTCAGAATTGACATACAATGAATGAGAGATAGACAAACCTACCTTTGACTTTATATCTAACTAGCTGAAGTACCCGGAGTTTATCGGGATCACACATCCTTTTTAACTCATCATATAAGAGGAGAATTGATCTAAAAAATGAGAAACTTCATTCTTTCGGGTATCTGACAAAATGAATTTTAACTCTCTTTTATGCGTAAAATTAGTTTTAAAAAGAAAAAAATAAACCACAGCACAAAACCCAATGCTTAGCATTACTAATCAGCTTAAGGTGGTTCCACCGTAAAATGACTTAAATGTCATTTTATTCATATTCTGTCTACTTGTAGAAAAAGTTGTCCTCTATCTGATATGAAAAACAAAATAATACCTTTCTACGCTTTTTATTATATCATTGAACTTGAAATTACATTGTGTTCAATGGGGGAATGAGAGAAACACGGGGAAAAATAGTATTTTTCCATAAAATATAAATCCCATTTTTGTGGAAAACTATTTATAAGAAGGAAATAATCCAGAGAAATTGATTTAAAATGTAATATAGGCATCTTACCACCTTATTTTTTTAGTTATTGAAGATTTAATGCCGTAATTGAAGACAAAATGCGGTAATTCGTAGGAAATGGCGCTGCAGTCGGCTCCTATGGCTGGAAAAAAGTGCTCATTTAAATTACATTCGTGGAATAATCTGCATATTTTGTACCTTGCTTTTGGGTTTCTTACGTTGCATCAGTGAAAGCAGGATTTTTTTGACAAAATATCAAAAATGTGGAATTTAGTATTTGTTTTGACTCACACAGTCGCGGCGGTAGCTCCTTAACTAAGCACAATGAATTTAAATGCGTTAAAGACAGAAATCTGGCTGTCAAGGAAATATGCTATTGTTGATTTCAGAGAAAAATGCGCGTTTTTGCAGATAACAACGCGATTTTCATAAAAATACGAATTTGAAAAGATAATTGATTGAAATAATTATAAATTTCATTCTTTTTTCTAGTTTTGACTGTATTTAGATTTTCGTGGTGTGTACAGTGTAAGATATTTTCCGTAAGATGTTGAGCAATCTGGGTATTCGTTAGTCTCGGCATCTTTTATTTGATATAAGGTAATTAAAGCTTCGGCAATCCACGAACCGTTCGTGAGCCGATCATTAAGAGAGGGAAACAGATCTCCCGCCTTTCCACTAAGAGTCACTAAAAAGGTGAGGTTACAAAATAACCCCCCAGGATTTGCATTCCAACCGCACTTGCATTCCAACTACATGTTTCCACGGTAGACGAATTATACGGATAGCTCAAACCTCGTCAGATGATCTACGACGATAGGCGTTTTCGAGCGCTTCCAGCAGCACGCCTGCGCGAGGTATATCTTTGACATCACATATTATGAACACGAGACACCATATTTTGAAAAACTCAGATTGCTAAAAATACAAAATAGGCGCTTAATTTATAAGGCAACGTTCATGTACAAGTTGATATCGACAGAACTTCCCTCATATTTACACCAAAATGTACAATAGAATGCTAGAACAAATAAACGTCCAACACGCCAAATGGAAGAACTTTATACACAACACTGCCGAACATCTGTCTACGCTAGGTCTTTCCATGTCACCTCTTGCGAAGTACGGAATCAATTGTCAGACGACGCAAAAAAATGTGAAAATGCAAGTAAATTTAAAAAGAAATATCATGAAATATTACTACAAGGGAACTAAATATTGTGCTACACTGTACAAAATCTTATGTATTTTTATGTGCATTCATATTTTGCCGTTTCGTTAAATATTTTGTTTAATATTATGTCGGATTCTGTGATATTGATACATCATGATAATCTTGCTATTGTAGTATTTGTTTGACTTTAAAGATATATATATAATCATGTTCTTATGGAACACACTTGTCCCGTAATAGTAAATATAATTTTCTATTCTATTCTATTATTAGCATTACGCTGGTAGAGAGGGTATAATAGAAAGGAAATGAGATTTATTATTCCGGGAAAAAATGTCCCTTAGGAACATAATTGGTGTACATAATTTAGAGTCAGACCTTCAATTACAAGGAATATATCATATCATTGAATACATATGTGATACAAAATTAATAATACACATTTGGCATTATTGCCATAGAATAGTAAATACAAGAAAATGAAAAAGCAATGAAAAAATACACCTTATAGGTGTCGCAGAAAACAATATTCAATTGAATTGGGACAGCGTTTTGTTACAATATTACACTACTATTGGAATGCGTTACAATGCAGAAGAGACGAGAAGCATACATCAAGAAAAAAAACACTATAAATAATATATTGTAGGTGTTACACGAAGCAGCACATCCATTAACGCATATTAAACAACATTTTATACTATTCATTTTTAAACCTATTGGCATTCTTACGTTTTTTAATATCTTCGGGTAAGTGGTTCCATATATCACAAGGGGTGACATAGAAAGAATTTCCATAGACAGATGAACGGTATAGGGGTACGTAGAGTTCTTCCATGTGGCGCGTTGGGCGTTTATTTGTCTCAGCATTGCACAATACATTCTGATACAAGTTTGTGGGGAATTTTGTAGTTATTATTTTGGATATAAAAGTTGTCTTATTGAGTAAGCGCCTGTTTTGTATTTTTAACCACCCGAGTTTTTCAAAATATGGTGTCACGTGTTCATATTATTTGATGTCAAAGACATACCTCACACAGGAGTTCTGAATCCTCTGAAGTTTTAAATTCAGTTCTTTTTTAGGTCGGAGTATACCACACAGCAGTAATCTATACACGGGAAAACAAAACTGTCTACTAATTTCTGGCGAAGGGAATTCGGAATAAGGTGTCTAAATTGTTTTAACTAATATACAGTCTTGAATACCTTATGTGAGATGGATTTTATGTGCTCGTTCCATGATAGGGTTTTATTTATAGTAATTTCTAGAATCCTTAGACTCTCAGAAAATTCAATGTGGACACCTTTTATAGTTATTTTTGGCAAATTATCAAATCTAATTCTATTAACATAAATATTACTGCCAATAATAATACTTTTCGTCTTGTTAGGATTGAGAGGGTAGAGAGTTTCTTAAGGAGGAATATTAAAAATGGATACGAGGCATAACAAGCCTAATGTGTATAGCAAAAAAATAAAACCACTCCAAAATAAGTGGTTAAATATCCTTGCGAAGCGAAATAAACAACTTAAAAGTTATATCCACATGAAGGGATACGGGCAGGCATAAACTGAAATTTACTTTCCACTTTAGGGATTGAAACACTAACTGTTTCTTTTTATAGGCATCCTGAAAATTTTCACACTCATTCTCATGCTTAATTTATTTACGTTTCTTGTCGAAGAATCTCAACTTGGAGGATACCAAGCTTGTAACTAACAGGGCATAAAATGAGCGCAAAGGACTTGGGCTTAAATTTTCTCAGGCCCGACCGCACGAGCAAGTTTTCAGTCGCCATTTATGTCTGCCACCCACACACCAGAGAAATAAAAGACATCCTCCGTAACCATGGGCTTCTCACTTTTCTCAGGGATTACTTATTAGTAACCTAAGGATTATTTCTCAGGGATTTGTTAAGGAGGTTACACCACGACTGTGTGAGTGAAAACAAATCCTTAATTCCGACATTTTGCTAGTATTGTTTAAAAAATATTGCTTTCATTGATGAAAAGCAGATTCCTCTTCCGGTAGAAGGAATTATACCAGAAAAGGAGTCTGATGACAGCGGTAACACAAGCCTGGAAGTAATGGAGCACTTAATCAAAACTGTTACTATATTATGTATATTTGGAACATGTTCTTATACGGCAGTGAAGCCTGAAAATAGCAGCTGCAGAGCAAAAGAGATTGGAAGCAATGCTGATGTGATGTTACCGAAGAATGAAGAAGACGAAATGGACGAAGAGAATGATTGGATTCCAGACCCTGGCGGATATATTTTAGAGGAATCCCGATCCATATTTGGGTGCCAAGCCAATTGTATTACTCCTCTTATCATCATTGAAATAGTTTTCCAGTGACCACGTTAATTTTACGAAATGGATAGCAATATAAAATTACCAATATGACGGTCAATTAGAGAGGGATGGCCCTTTTGGAGAACATTTACGGATTTTGACAGTAAAGCATGATTGTAATATGCTATGATGGTTAAAGTTAAACAACATCGGAGGTTTAATCCCATAACATACATAGTATATGAACTCAATACACATTTACCCAGATGTTAACACCTAAAATAAGCTTTACTGTCTTCACTTGTTATCAATTCTAAAAATCACTACACTATTAAAGAAAATGATTACATTTTTCAAAATAGTGTTCTTGATCTGAGCTAGACATATCTTTTGAAGCAAGCTATTTATGACGTTTCAATGGCGAGATTCTAATTGAGAACAATATTATCGGGGAAAAAATGAAAGGGAAGAATAAATGAGAAAGCAAGGAAGGAATATATCAAGGAAATGAGGGATGATAATTTAAGGACTTATGAAAAATGCGCAGGGTTAAAAACAGCTGGTAAGAGACCCGAGTGTAACGATAGACACCAAATATTTCTAGATGATTCATTTTCATGACATCTTTTTTTATTATTTATTTTCTTCTTCTTCTTCTTTCAGGTCAAAGAAGTTGAAATGTTTTTTAAAATTTCTCTTTTCCAACGTTTAGCATTTTTATATATGCTTCATCAGGGTTACAATGAACATATGGGGGGCGTTTTTACATCAATGGAGTGTAGTTTACAATATTTGGTACACATTTATATTAAAAAGTTTATAAACATTTGATTTTTCAATTTACCTCAGAGAGAGTTCCTTCCAAATTAATTGCTTGATTATACCTTCGTTGCTATTTGTTGTTTAAAATATGTAACAATTGAACAAACAATAAATAGCAACGAAGGTATAATCAAGCAATTAATTTGGAAGGAACTCTCTCTGAGGAAAATTGAAAAATCAAATGTTTATAAATTTTTTAACACAAATATGTATAAAACATTTTAAACTATATTTCATTGATGTAAAAACGCCGTATATTTTCATTGTAGTCCTAATGAAGCATATATAAAAATGCGAAACGTTGGCAAAGAGTAATAAAAAAAATTTCAACTTATTTGACCTATATCCTCTGAAAGAAGAAGAACAAGAAAATACATAATACCAAATATTTCAATAGAAGAGTATTTTTTTTGTGGGAAAATAATTTAATCTCTTATCTCTTTTGCACTGTCTATGTTATCGTTCAGGCTTCACTCCCAAATAAGAGCATGATCCAAATATATATTTTGATTCAGTGCTTCCTAACTTCCAGGCTTGTCGAATAATCAATCACTTTGTAATTTTCCACACTTTTTGTTAATAAACTCACCGGTTTCGATATCACAACATCATCGTCAGAGTTCGACTACCTACCTGGTATTCGAACTCTGATGATGTGACATCAAAACCCGTGATTTTATTAAAAAAGTGCGGAAAATCACAAAGTGATATATTTTTCAACCATGTCACGATTCCACAAAGTCACTTCGCCTACAGTCACGTTTCCAGGGTTATGTTGCCAGCAGTCAGCAGACTCCTCTTACGTTAGAATGCCGTATTTTCTTGGGCTATTCTGCTCACAATGCCTTTCTTGCATCTTACATCTCTAGTTATCCTGCTTCCCAGATAAAACATTCTTCCACTTGGGTGAGTTTTTGCTGCCCAAGTATAACGGTGACTCTAACTTCTTGATTTCTGGCACAGACCATAGCCGTAGACCATATGATTTTATAAGCATTAATCTTCAGGTCATACCATAGCCATAGACTTCAAACCATAGCCATAGACCATATGATTTTATTAGCATTAATCTTCAGGTTGTATTTCTTCAGAGTTTATTTCTTCAGGTTTTATTTCTTAATAGTTTATATCTTCATGTTGTATTAATTCAGAGCTTATTGAAAGAACGTATCAAGGAAATAATATAAAGAAAGGGAAGCAGCAATCCGATAAAGGAAAGAAGAGCGCCCTCAGGATAGATGGGCAAACCCAACAGTGAAGGATGAGCCCACTAACGGACTAGAGTACAACGAAGAGAGAAGTTTAAAATCACTTTTAAAAAGTAAATTCCAATGGTGAACAAGAAATAATAACGGACCAGAAGTATAACTTAGGATAACACACTCAATAATCCTAATAAATATTGCCAATCAATGTACTCAATAAAAATAATAATTATAAAAACTATAAATTTAAACAAACGAACAAAAATAATTATAAGCTTAAAGGAAGACTACTAGTAAAACTAGTGGGGTTAAATTAAAAACCTGCAAAAACATGCGGGTGGAGTTTGTAAAATCAAGTTCCTCCAAGCCCTTGAGTGGAGGGTGAGTGTATAATGAGTGGCGGAGATTGTTCAATGGAATTTCAATCCCTACGCTAAAAAAAACAAGAATTGGACAAGGAAACCCAAGATTTGGATATGGTAACCAATTTAAACGGACGCTGGCGCGCCATCCAATTAGTTGGCCGTGGCAGGCATTTTAAATGGATATTTTGGAGTTCGATGCCACATCCAACTCTAAGGGATCCACTTAACTTGGATACCACTTCCGAGAAAAGTGGAGAAAGCAAGCAATTAATTTTCTATCATCACCATGTGCATGTCATTTCCACAAAATGGATGCCGATCCTCGCACAGGATGTCTGTTTGAATAAGAAAGCCGATTTCAAACATTTTTCAAGTATCGATGTTTACAACAAATACATTCCATAATTTTTTCAGCCAACAACGGCAATTACAAATTGTATGTACAGGGAACGCCAACATTTCAAAACAAAAGTGCATTCGTGATAAGACGTAAGGAGAGTGTAAAAATGATTATTATTGAAGTAACAAGAATATTACTTAAGGGTATTTCAGCAACGCTTAGGTTTAAGCAAATCTCACCACAAACGTCTGTCGGACGAAGTGTTGATAAAACGGATATACTCAACTCACTCTGATTGAATCGAATCACAAGCAATGGAAACATAAAAGCAATACATTTCCGCAGTTCTGTTGAGACGTTGCCATTTTATTGCACTCACAGCAGTCACAACAAAAATCAACTGCAAATCTATTTCCGATGAATGACTGAGGAAGACGCACAGCTGAAGGGAATAGGGACGCGTTAGGTTCCCCATCCAATCCCAAGTGCCGAGCTGATCGATGCATAGATAGGTTTTAAAACAAAGGAATGCGTATTCTTTTAAGGTGGCTGGAGCGATTTTTGAATGTGTACAGATTTGCGTGAAACTTTGCATACGTGTTTTAATTAGTGATATGTTTAGATAAAAGTGAAAAAAAACTGCATGCTACCGAATTGGTTTCCTGGCAATTCAATGGTACACGGCATATATTTTGAAATAATTCGATTACTTATGTACAGATTTTCTCCTAAATGCGAAACAATACGTTTCATATTATTATAATAGCTGCTAACAAATATCAAGGTATCATGCCGAGTAATAAAAGCGTATTTAGATATGATTTTCTCGTAAATTTCGAATTTCACGCCGAAAATCCAAGTCAAAACAATACTTTAATTAAGGCGAAAATTTGAAACACAACTCTTGCATCATATACATTAATGCATGGTTGGCGATTTCCAACGTATAAACAGGTGTACTTGAGTGAAATGTGGTCTAAGAATATTTTGTTCGACTTGCTTGAAAAGTTATTAGAATGTGCCTTCAACAACTCACGATTACCGCTCCAGCCACCTTAAAATGAATGGTAAGTCGAAACTCCTTCTTTAGCTGTCGTATCAATTTGAGCTGATGTTCTGACCAACAATTTCAATTCCTATAAAAATTGAATGCTATATCCAACCTCTTTTTTTGATGTGAAAGCGAATGAACATCTTTCGGTTCGTTCACGGGTGTCACGTAAGGTTTTGCCACGACCAATATTTGTGTACTTTCGAGGGCCTCGTGTGCATAAACTATAAGTATTACAGAATATCTAAAACTATGACTGGATAGCCCGTTTCGTCGACTACCGGAAATGGCTTGTTGCGAGGTAACATCACAGCGCTACGCGTGGGGATCTAAATTTGGGCTTGCGTGTGCACGGCGCGCGCTCAGTTCAATTGTATCTCCGGAACGAGTCAGCCGATTTTAGTGATCGAGGTGTCTACGGAGAGCTGGGAACGAAGGTTAGACGAAAATAACACAAGAAATATGAAAATAACATTGGAAAGCAGAAATATTAGTTACCATCGACCAATTGTTCATAGGCTAGCCATTTGTACTAATGATTTCGATGAATGAATGTTATGGATCTTTCTTTCTTTCATTTCATTTTTATTTCTGACAAACAAAACAAAAAATTCTTCCAATAACGAGAGTAACGTATGTAATTTTTCATTCACGAAATAAAGATCCGACGGGAGTATCAAGAATACTCCCTGTATTTTTAGAGTGTACTAACGAAGGAAATGACCAACAAAAAAGGGAAGACAATTTAATGCAAGAAGAGGGCACTTGACAAAAATTAAAACTGTAGATCAATCAAAAATGTCAAAAAAGAAAAGGAGCATTTGACTCTAGGCAAGCATTTCGGTCATCCAATAATAATGAAGTTTTATTACTCTCAAATGAACATCGGATAACAGGCCCGAGTTAACGAGATTTAGACTCTTCCTATCGATGGTCACCTAGATGACCAAAATTTATGCATAGAATAAAATTTATTGTTTCAGTTTTGACTGTGTGGAAGTGAAAGATATCCATTTTTAATAAAATAAACTTTGTACTTATCCACATTTTATTTAAAACTGCGACCCATTTCACCTTAATAAGGTATCTTCTGGCCAGAAGATGCCTTATTAAGGTGAAACCGGTCGCAGTTTAAAAAAAGCAAAGTATGGAAAAGAAAAAAAGCTTTTAAATTCAAAATGGGTATGCATAGGAGTCAAAATATACCTTTTCGTTTTACATTTGTTTGCGAGATTTAAACACTTCCTGCCGATGGTCAACTAGATGACCGAAGTGTATGCATTGGAATCAAAATATACCCTTGATTTTTTTGACAATTTGGATTCATCTTGAATTTTAAGGGAAGGTTACTTTCCGACAAAAAGGAAGAAAATTCCATATAGCGATGCCAGGGGACGAGAGTTACGTTTGCGTGACGTGTGTGATGGAGGCACACAGTGGGGAGGGAGGAGGGGTGGGCGGTTGGATTGGTAAAAGAGCTGGCGATGCCCTAGAGAGGAGCAGTGGAAGAGGGAAAGGGGGGATGACGTGCCATCCTTGAGGGCACAGCTTGTGTGACCTCTCACGTACCCGGGGCACCTGAGCTCCTTGACCGGCAAGAGCCTCAGGAAACTTAAACGAAACGAACGGGACATAAATAAAATGAAAAAGAAAGGCATCTACACTTCTACCGCATGTCTTGGAAGTAAGAATTACACCGATATAAGGAGTACGTGAATGCAGCAACTGAGAATGTAAAGACAAGGGATTTTCGCACTATTATGCTTGTGAAATTTCATCTCATGACGAGTGTTTGCAGGTTTTTTTTCTAAAAAAATAAATAGTCTTAGTTTCATTAGCTTTACCAGGGTTTTAAGTAGTTCATGTTGGTGATAACTCAATTCCTGGATCTCAAGTTTCCGCGGCATCTAGAATTATGTTGCTTGGCTTCCAGGATCGCCCCCCCCCCAGTGTTGAGTTGTCTGTAATTTACGACAGTAGTTTCTCCAGCCATTCTGCTTGCGTCTTCAGGTCAGACGTGATCTGCTGACCTCAAGACGCCACAACATGATGGCTGGAGAAACTAGAGTCGTCAATACTAGAAAACTCAATGCGGGGGGAGGAATCCCGTAATCCAAGCAGCAGTACTCAGCCCCTGCCACACACCTTTGAGGTGGCTTGCAGGATATATTGTAGATGTGGATGTATATTTGCATGTTTGCTGCAGGAGATTCAAGAATTATCGGCTGTCATAAGAATTGGAAATAAGAGCAAATTAAAAACACTATCCCGGCAATACTTTCAACCCTATAAATATATAATACAATATATATAATATAATAATAATATATAATACAGTATAACTGTAGCATATAAAATGTCTAGAAAGGAAGAATTAGACCGAAAAAAGCAGCACGTGACCATAGCCGATGAAAGCGTAGGTACCGAAAAGGGTTGTTCGTACTACCATTTTGCAGGAGATTAAAAAAAAATCGAGTTTCTAAAAACGCGTGAATCTGAGAAAATGAAATTTCTTTGACGCATCTTTTTTGTGAAAGAAGTTAAAGAATAAAAATAAAGGAAAACAAGAGAATGATGGCGTAAATAACAAAGCGGCACAATTTGAACGTGGAGGGTGCGTTAGGAAGTTTTTTTTGGTGAAAATATAAAAAAAAATAGTGCGAGAAATTTTGGAATCTGAAGGGACATAATTATAGCAATTATGAAGGAATTGTTTATAATGAAGTTTAAATACTCTTTAATGATAAAAGGAGAGAAAAAGAAAAAAAATGAAACTGAATAGAAGGCTTTAGGTAATCTCGAAGGAAAGACAGACCTGTAGTTAGGTAACCAAAAAATAAATTTACCCATATGTTGGTACACAACAAAAACATGCACCATCTATTTGATAACGTGTGTGTTAGCAAAATATTTTTCTATATTCATAAAAGTAAACAGCCAAATTTTCATACTTATTTAGAAAGAAGTCGGGCTTTAATACCTTTATAAAGACGGTGGACAGATAATAAAACGCTTTTGGCTCAACTCAAGTATGCCTAACCTACACAGTGTCTTTTTAGTCATAGGCAAGGGTATTAATTCCCTTTGAAGACTGCCTGTATAAGGCTTGTTGGCTACTGGGATCACTCCTCTAATGTAAAAGACTCGGCACTTTATAAGCGTTAAAGTTCTCACAAGTTACCTAAATCGTTAAATCTCTGTGGGAGCAACCTCAACTTGGTAAATAATGGAATGGAAGCTTCGTGACAATATTTTTTAACAATGACTGGGATGATTATTTTTTGCATGCTACACAGCTAGTTTTACAAGTGTTGGATCACATACACACAGCTAGTTTTACATGTGTTGGGTCACATACACACAGTTTTACATGTGTTGGATGCTCCGGTAATGGCTGATTATGACAAGAGATTCGTTCAAATTTATTTTGAGCGTAGCTCAAAATCACAAAACCCATACCTATGTGGTGGTCAGAGAGGATAACCAAGGAGCCTACATGTAATATTCGTGAGGATAGCTTAGCTCGAGAAAATGCGTTCGAAGAGATTCCCAAAAAAAAGAAATATTGTGAGTCTGAGAAACAAATAATAGCATATATATCAAACCAAAGCAATGCGAGGTCAGAGCACAAGCATGTAAATATGAAAGGGCTCAGCAGAAAGAAAGAAAAAAACGAGAAAGCCAAGAGAACCGGGTAGGTATAGTTGACTTGAGCTCTAGCTGCCATATCAGTTATTTCAGGTTCAAATCCCGGCAGTTTCGGAGAATATTTCAGTAGAATCTCGATGCCTGCTTACCTACTCTCTTTGTGGTGGTGCAGTATCCCATCCATAGGATGGGGAGTAAAAACATGTGTACCTCGACAGTATATACAGGCAATTGATTCATCACACCATGTCGAGAGCAGGGTCCTTCAGAAATATCAAATAAAACTCTTATATAAAGACAATTTTTTCACAACCAAGTAAAATATACAATGTCTACACGTCACGTCTATTGAAATTAACGAAGACGCACTTTTTCCAGTAGCTACTGATGTGAAAAATATTTGAAAAGGTCATTGACAGTGAAGCCCTCCAATGATTTTGGTGTAAATACATTAGTTTTAAAGCTCAAGTACTCTTTTGTAGCGTATTCAAGTACTCTTTTGAGGAGCGTGGTGGCCTAGTGGGTAGAACGCTTGGCTACTGATCGAAGGGTCCCGGGTCCAGATCTGGGTGAAGCTTTTGGACGCCCCTGAACAAAGAAAATCCTCAGAGACTGAGGTGGCCCAGGGAAAGGAACTGGCCCCCCTACCATGAATGTGTGAAATTCACACGCCTGTGGCTTAGTCCGTGGTGAGCTCTACCCTCAACTATCCAAACCAACCTTCGGGTTGAATCACTGAGTGACTCTTTTGTAACATATAAATATTTTGCTCAGTGAACCTGATGGATACTGGGTACTTTCCTAATCACCTTGTGCTGATTGGTACCCATCGTAACAGCTGGGAACGTACGAACGACCATTCAATTCGACAATGGGGATAATCTACGCTGAAATGTTCACAAAATGGTGGGATGATATTCAACTTCTACAAATAAATGATCAAATTCTTCTTTTGAAAGATAAAAAACCGAATTAATATTTATTTTTTTCAAGTATTCATCACAAAGACCGCACACATGGAGATATTCCTGATTATTTTAATACCTATTTACTCGAAATCACAAGTTTCGTATGCTAGCACACACGCTAACGTAGGAAAACTACGAGGAAGGTATGTTTCAATTTGCTTAGCGCATATGACATCACATATGTCACTGAAACGCGCTCTGAGCTAAACAGATTAAAACAGTTCAGCGCAGATACTTGATTGGAAGGCACCCAATTTGAAATAATGAGACCCATTGGTTACTAAAGAAGCCAGATTTGTAATGAACCGTTCGAAGAAGTAATTGATCGACAGGATACGTATTATGTGATGATAACTAGTTAAGTTATTCATGCCGATTATTTATTGTCTGCATTATAAACATAATACGTATATTTAAGCCAGTTGTGAGAGAATGAATGAAATGATCAAAGTAATAGCTATTGGAGATACGTTACGAAGGCGACGGTTTCTGCAATCCAAACTTTGTAATGAATTACGTAACGCTATATAGCCAATAACTATTGGTTCCATAACTAATGTCTTATGAAACCCACAATTTGATACTTTAATTATCGCGGCTGTCAGTCGCCTTCCCAAAATAATCAATCCACGAAAGCCAGTCAGTTTAAAGTAGATACTTTAAGCCAAACCGATCCTACTCCCCATTCCGGAAAGAGAACGACATGGAGGAACATGAATAAAAATTCACCTCCAAATACATGTTCCTACAAATATCCTTAAAAAAAACTACGTCACGGTAAAAATAAGCAAAATGCTGAAAACAGAATCGGCCAAACTTAACTTTCTCAACGAGTTTTCGTTCACAAAAGTTCACGGCGGTATTTCACTCGGACGACGGTGGGTGGCGCTTAAAAAAAAGCATCAGGCGGGCAGTCAAATGACAGCGGCGTTCGCCTAAATGGTTTTCCATAAAGATAAACATCCCGGGACGAAATGGGATAACGATTTTACTCTTTTCCCAGAAGGACATCCTCGCCTCTCTCCCGAGGATTCAAAACTCACTGAGGTCAAAAGGTCTGTTATTCCACTTTTACGCTCACAAAAAGGTCAAAAAGGCCAGAATGAACCCTATCTCCGAACTTTTTAGGAATTCCGAAAATAATTTAGGAACTTGGGCGCAACAAGTCGTAAAAAGCTTAGCGGGAGACATCACACGAAGGGAAAATATTTCAAAGAGATCGAAAACAGCTGATGTCACGCGGATAAAGCAACATAAACGAATACCCACACGTAAAACCAGTTCGACAGAAAAGTTAGATATAGATTAGGATGAAAAAGTTTTTTTTACGCATCAAAAGTTCTCCCATAGAAAAGTTTAACATTATGAGATTTGTGTAATTCCACGCCAAAACGACCAAAAAAAGACCGAAATTGCTGTTGTCTTCTACGATTATAAATTAATTACAATTACAACAGAGTAGCTGCGATTTGGTACTTTCTAATTCTATGTTTTTATCCCTAAATCGGCCCCCGGAGTTCAAATGATTCATAAATGGTTTTGGGTCGCACGCCGAAATAAATTCACAAACCGCAAGCCTAGGATGCCAAGAAACTTCGACGTAACAAGCGAACATGCCGATATTTAGGAATAAATTCCTTCCTTAAGCTGGTTGGAGCGATGTTTTGTGTACAGATTTGTGTGAAACTTCGCATAAGTGTTCTTATAAGTGATATAAATAGATAAAAGTGAAAAAATTGCATATTACAATTTGGTTTATGATAATTCAATGCTATTTTAACAGCTAGACTTATGGCACATGACATATGCTTCGTAATGATTCGATTACTTATGCACAGATTTTCTACTACACGCGAAATAATACATTTCCTATTACTATAGCTGTCGCTAACAAATATCACGGTGTCACGCCGAGACCAATATTCGAAAATAAACATATTTCAATTAGTGATGGGCTAAGTTGGTCATTCCCGTGATCCCAATCACTATCACCATTCACTTGCGTGATTTGGTCATGTACGCCAGGTCATAAATGAACGGGTCGTGACTAAAAAGTGGATGGTGATTACATGAATTCTGAGGAGAGGGCTGGTGAGGTGGCACATTTATTTCAATTGAATGCCGATCCTTACTTCAGTTACTACGTGAAAATCATTAGGCAGCAAAGCAGCACTAGGTAGCAGATAAGGATACAAGCATTAAGGTGGATGGAGCGGTAATCGTGAGTCACTGAGTGCGAATTTAAATAACTTTTCAAGTAAGTGGAAAAAATACTCTACGATCAAGTTACGTTGAAGTAAATTCGTTTTCGAGGGGGAAATCACCTCACATACAGAAATGGGAACGACGCAATAATCATATTTAATATATTTCCCCTTAATTAAAGCATGTTAGACTAGGGTTTTCGGTGCGGTACACGAAATTTAAGTGGGAATCATATCTAAATACATTTTTTTAACTCGGCATAATTCCCTGGTATTTTTTTATCAACCATTATAATTTTATAAAACGTACTATTTCGCGTAAAGAAGAAAAACTGTACATACGTAATCGAATTATTATTGTAGTCCTCCTGACAGATTGGATTCGTGAGCTAGGCATATTCTATACTAGGGTTAATTTTAAAATATTTTTATTTGCGTGATTGTTCATTTTATTCTTCATTATTATTTGCTTATTGTTCTTCTTTTGTTATTAGTGAAAATTATTGAATTATTAGTTATTTTTGTATTTTTATTACTTCTTGTATTAAATTGGTATAAATGTAAAATGAGATTATTTTTGAAAAGGGGAAGATGTTGGAGTAACCAGAGTGTGGTCCATATAGATGCAAGAATGAGATGTTGTTGATACAGGAATTGAAAGTAAAGATCTGTAATAATAATACTTGAAAAGAGTCAGTAAATAAATTACATATTACGATGCATTTGTCATTCGAATATATAACTAAATAATAACACAATTATTACGAAATATGTCATGTGCCATAAGGATGCATGTTAAAATAACATTGAATCGCCAAAAAACCAAATCGGCAATATGCAATTTTTTTCACTTTCGTCTATAGATATATCTAACAAGAACACATTGTACAAAGTTTCACGTAATTCGCTACATAAACAAAAATAGCTACAATCTCCTTAAAAGTCTAATTAACATCTGTTATGGTCTTTTATCGTTCTTTTTCATGACAATCACTACCAAGCCGTCTCAGGATGCTGAGAGAGGCATGAGGAAGGTCAAATGAAGGTGGTTATTGAGGATTCACGTGAAATCAAAAGGGCGACCGAACCCGACCCTCTCCAGCCACTGCGAGTGGAGGGACGAGTATGACCGGAAGTGAATTATTCATGCGTTTGCCCTCCGGTCTCCCTTCTCCCCCGTCTCAAACCCTTCTCCCCCCTCCAGTAGTGCAGTCAGGACCTCAATGCGTCACTTTTCTCATCAACCAATCTGTCACGGTCTATTAACAAACTGCGTGATTTCCTCATAAAGACCCGACTCCGGACCACAAACTTCGAGAGCGACCAATTCCCTTAAGCAAATGGGACCCTTGTTCGAATAATTTTCATTCCCATGGACGGAAGTCGGGATTTCACGTTTAATTCCACGCAGATGGCCATATTGTCAACAAGATCATGATGGGGAACATGGATCATTCTTAAAATCTATTCATAGTCAAAGCCTATATATACTTAAGGTGCATAATCTGAGGTTTCAGGCGTGTTGGAGTGGAAACGGAACATAACTGCAATTAGTGAAAAAAGAGCAATTTCCACAAGTATGACATTTATTGCACGACCGGTTTCGCTATTTACAGCATCTTCAGGTCCTGAATATGTTGTAAAAAGCGAAACCGGTCGTGCAATAAATGTCATACTTGTGGAAATTGCCCTTTTTTCATTAATTGCAGTTACTTAAGGTGGTTGGATTGATTTTGGTTTATGTACAGGTTCGCGATACACTTTGCATAATAGTTCTCAATAATGAATAGCGATATGTATTTATTTATTTATTCATTACACTGATATTGCAATTGGACATGGTCTTCTGGTGGTAATATAAAATTGGTTTAGGTGGAAATAATAATAATAAAAAATACATATGCCTACATAAAACATCTAACACTCCTCTCATTTTTATGTGTAACATTTTAAAAAATATTTAAAATTCTTGGTAGTGTTTTTGTGAGTTCTTATGGTAATTGCTTCCATTTCAAGACTCCGCGATTTAAGAATGAGTATTTGGCAGCATTCGTTTTTTTCCTCCTTAATTTGAGTTTCAGCGGGTGGTCATATTTCCCCAAAAAAGTTGTTGGTTCCAGCCTCTTTTCCAATTCCAATCAGGCTGGATGTTTTGAATAGAATTTAACATGTTTAGCATTAAATGTCTATGCATAAAAAAGAAAAAATGCAAAATACAGATTTGGCCGTGATAAAAGGTTTCGCACGAGCATTGAACTTGTGCTTGCAATGAAGCGGTACTGTCATCCACTGTTGAGAACTTTTAAAGGAAAATGGAAGATTTCCATGAAAGAAGGCGACTTTCGGCTACTGCAGTAATTGCAGGGATTGTCGAGACATTCACGGCAAATTGACTTCACCACTAAAGAGTGCGTAACACCAGCGAATAAGTCAGGCGCTGATTTAAAAAAAGTGAAGATCGCACTGCGACTGTAAACGCTAATGTGATTGGTCGACGGCTACTAGGTCCTACTGGGAGCTAGCAGCAAACTAGTACCGCATCAATTATGAAATCAAGTAGCTCAGCCAGTATGATAGCGATTATGCTGGTTCTATATCACACGTCACTGTAAGCTATTATACTAGCGAATATCCTCGAACTTGTGCTGGATCAAGTATCGTATGAAACGCGCTTTACGGAAGATGACATATTTTTCGTAATAATTCGATTACACATGACCAGAGTTTCTTATAAAACGCGAAATAACACATTCCCTATTGTTATTATTGCTGCTAATCAAGATGTCACGCCGAGTCCAATATTCAAAATAATCTTATTTCAGTATAATTTCGTGAAAATTTCGAATACTGCGCCGAAAACTCAAGCCATAAAATGCATTATTAAGGACAAAAATTTAAAATATAAATACCTATTGTACCATTTCCATCACCGCCTGTATGGTTAGTTCTAACGCACGAAAAGATGCATTGTATTTCATGAAATGTATTTCAAGAATTTTTTTCCAACTTACCTACTTATAAAATTATTACAATGTGCACTGAAATGACCCACAATTACTGCTCCAGCTACCTTAAGTACACAGCCAAAATTTTGTCTGCAAACGGCGTCTTTTTATGGAAATATTTCTTGCTAAAATTTTCGAATGCTTGGTGGCTTCAAAAATCTACGTAATCGGAAAACCGGCAAATGACGTCACGGAACGGTATCGTTGCCAGTGATATGACGTATTTTGTCGTGAATCGAAGTTGTTCACCAAATTAGCCGAAAGCAATCGTTTCTATTTCCTTAATGGAAGACAGTAAACCCGTATGACTAGAACCTTCCAGTTGAAACACACTTATGAGAATAGTAAGGCTGCCGTGAGGTGACGTAAGATAATTGAGATACCGTTTAGGATCATGTGACTTTTTAAATGTTCTTTGCATTTTTCAAAAGGAATTATTTATGTCTGCAATTAACGCGAGTGCATGAGGGTTTCGCTTGATTTAGTCGGAAAATCCGCTATAATGTGCACCACTTAAATATGAGAAGTAATATCAACGAATGTTTCCCATTGGAGAACATCCCACATTTATTTTTATATTAAAAATCTTTATTAGTTCATTTCTAATGGCCAAATGCGTAGAAAGTAATGCGTGCCTATTACTGCTTTCAACAATCATGGTGGAAAATATGACCGAAACGTTCCCATCACACTGATATAAAATACAACATTATCACATTTCATTTCCAAATCATTTATAGAAATAGCTAATGTATTCATCATAGTCCTGCCAAAGAGTCATTAAAAAGGTGAGATTACAAAATATCCCCCCAGGGCAAGGAATACCTATCCTATTTCCAATTGTTATGTTCGCCCACTTGGGACGCCTAATTGTGAAGGACTACTTGATGCCTGTTCATGTGACCATCTCGCGATATCGCCAGGGCAGGCATTGTTCCGCATTGAGATTGATAACGTGTGACCAGGCAATTTCAACATTTTCTTTAAAATACATAAGTTTTCCTGAAATGACTGAGTTCTATCTTCATTAAACTCTTAAACTACGACATCGCGATTCCTCTGACCCACCCCCCACCGACCGCCAGATGCCAGTCAGGAGAACTATGCACGGAACATTTTTGAAATGACTCAAGTTTAATTCTTGAAATGCTCACTCTCAACACTTACAGGAAAATGAAATGTATTAATGAATTCAATGACTACTTGAAAAAGACTGCATAATGTAGATTTTGGTGTTTTCGTGGCGAATGATTCTGGCTAAGTTTTCTCGGGTTTCCAATCGGTTGAATGCTCTCAATTTCAACATTTCAAAAGCAGATTCCACCATCGTCTTCAGGGTGTTCATGGCCCGGACGGCCCTGGACGGGTATCAGCGACCAGAAAATGCTGACAGAGTCAACCATCGAAACGTCTGTAATGGAAACACTCGCCCGGTGGAAAATCCTAGAAGATCTGACTCATAATTTGACGTATGTTGCACCCTAGCCAACCGCATATCAACTTCTGATGGTATTTGCCCTCATTAGTGAATAATCTGAAGTAAGAGGTTATTAAATAGTAAGGGATTGGATCCGTCATTCTGCTTACGCCAGAAAGTATGACATGTCCATCTCCAACCTCGGCAACTATTACCCGATCCAGAGTAACGGCAAAATCACAAAGCAACATGAGAAAATTGAAGCAATACCTGAAGATTATTAAAAAAACCTGACAAGGAAAGTAGTCAAATAGTTTATGAGGGCTTCGAATATTGTTCGACCTTAAAAGAAAGATACAAAAATAGATTATGTTCCCTGACCGCAAAAAAGAAGTGAAATTTCACATTAAACAAGTGTAGAATCTCTGGTTGGGAGATGAAGGGGCTTATTTCTGTGATGAATAGAAAAAATAGGGGGTTTACTTGTGTTCATATTATATAATAATATAAAAAAATAAAATTCCAACCACCTTATATCAGAACGCATTATTATTTGAGTCGAAATTGCCTCAATTAATTGAAGACGCGAGACAAGTATTAATCACAGCATCTCAAAAGAAAAAGAAAAAGTATATATTAATGAAAAAAACTACCTCAAATAAAAATTGTAAATATTCATTCTTAAATAGAGCTTATTATTGCACCATTGGTAACCACGGACGACCGTGTATGCAAAGCCAGGAAGCCAATAACAGTGAACATCTGCTACATAAAAAAGGAATTTAAATGGACCTACTGAGTGGCTAATGAATAATATGTCGTGTAGTTGTTTGAAGTACGTTAGGGAGACAATGACAATGAAGAGGAAAACTAATTAAGACGGATGAAATTAGTTTTCTGAAAACCGCAAAGAAAGAGGCTGTAATGGAAAGTTTTGAGATAATTTGCCAGAAGAGAGATGGAAGACCATCAGATACGCCATAGAATACGTAAATAGCTGGAGAAGAACGGCTTAAAAGACTTTTAAATACGGGTCCAAAAACGCGATGACTTCGTTGAAGTACAAGTGAAGAATCAATTTTTCCATGTTAAAAATAAATCTCCCAGTAATTTACCACGAAAATAAATTCTATTATGGTAGGATTAATGGTAATTATAAGTAAATGAAGCGGGATCATTCGTAATAGAAAAAAATAAAAAAGTGAGTAGATCAATTAGTTTAATGAGTTAACGACAGAAGTGTTCAATGTTTTAGCCTGAACTTACGCTTTATTCTGATGCATAATGCAATTGAAAATCAAATGAAACTAATTTCAGTAAACTTAGGATGAAGTGGGACAGCAAAATCCTGGTGTAAATCAGGAGCTACTCGCAAAATATATGATTGGGTATCTACAACATTTCAAAAATTGAACGATGGATAAAAAAATGCATCAAAATATGCTCTTCTCTTATTTTTCAATAATTTCCACATCACATTAGGTAAACGAGGGGTAAAATGAACTTATCATAAAATAAGTAAACCATAAAAATAAGATAACGCTTTCATCCTTAACGCGACTGAATGCTTTAACGTTTACTATGATTTTACGTTCATTACCTGGTTTACTTGAGGAATGAAGTGCTAAGCATTCTAAAATAGGAAAACAAGTTAAAACTAAAAAATACATATACTCGTCCATGCTATAGATTGTTTTGGAATGACTTCATATTTCTAAAATTCCATATTTTTGCCTAGTTTACCTAGTTCCATTTTTAACATGAATAATGGAATTTATGTTGTTGAAGGATTTGCTTCTCCAGGTTGTTTCACAAGTTTTTATATTTTCAATGGCGGAAATTGGGGATATTCAAGGAAAATAGGTTGAGGGAATTGAAATTTACTTGATCTTAGCCCACACAGGTTAAATAATTTCCAATGCCATTGCTAAGAACGAGAGATATGTCATCTCTTTTCCGTCAACAACTAGTTATCAGTTACAGTAATAACGACACGACCTTACACCTAATAGAAAATATAATAATGACTTTTAGCGTAATCATTGCTGATTTTCAACATGTTAATAGCCCGATCAATCCAAATACAAGTTACCGTCTTCCGGCTCCAACTTTCGTAATCTTCAGTAGTTATCAACCCGAAGATTGACATGCCGCAAGCTCTCCTTTACACTCTCCTATCAGGTAACCGCTTGAAATCTTCCTGAGCCTTCATATTAACCTTGGTCCCTATTACCTTTCCTGATGTATTCCATCAGTGGTATTCTTCGGCACTTTTTCCCATTCACTTCTTCAAACATAATTTAAATTTCAAATCATATCAATTTCAACAGTATGTTGTCTCTCAGAATATTCCCAGCAACATTTTTTCGTCTCCTTCGCAGTTTAAAAAAAATCCTAAATTCCCTTTTCTTGGTAGGACTCCTCATTGGTGATTCCTTCGGTCCATTTGATGTTTATCACTCTTCGACCACACTGCAATCCCACTGCTTCCAATCCTCTCTCTTTTATGCTGCTCTGCAGATACTCTCATTATATAATGAAAAATCGGCGTAACAGAAAAACTCTAAGCAATTTCCAGATAAAAATCACTAACCAACAAACATCGTCATTCCCAACTTTTTCCATTAACTTCCACTCCTCCTGGTAAATGATAAGTTACTCACTTCCCACCTCACTGCGATATTTTCCGCAGCAAATTTTAAATTAATTTCCCCTTCTAAAACGTTTATTCTTTTTTTTGGAAAGCACATATCGCCATCGCTAGCTTTCATTACATATTGACACAAGTACCTACGTGAAAAATGAACACAAAGTAATGGGTAAAAACAAAGGGGTTGAAAATTGTTTTTCACGCAAGAATATAACCATCTTCTTTCAGAAATTTCTTCATGCCTTGTGGAGAGAGTGGCTTTTCCGCAAAAAAACATAAGTTTTGTCCCCCCTCCCATTATGAGGAGACCATCGTCCCGGAAGATTCTTCTTTCTTCACGCGAAGCTGAAAAAAAACCTCCCCATTCAGTTTCGCGCCTCTTTTCCTGCTCTTCTTCCCCGCTGCCATTCATTTTTTTTGTCGCCGTCGTAAAACAAAAGATGTTACCCCAAGTGAGAAAGGACGATATGACCAGAGAGAGAGATATGACCAGGCGAGAACCAAGGGAGAGAGGCTTTTTTTATGGATGGTGTGTGAGAGAGAAAAAGAGTCGAAAAGGAGAAAGGATCGGAAGACTTTTTTTTAGAGTCAGGGTATGTGGAGAAAAGGAAAAGGGGAGGGGGATGAGGAACTCACCACGGTGGCGCTGCCTGGCGGTGGAACGGTGAGTTATGCGGGTTTCAAATGGCCGAGCGTGTCATCGCCTTCTCTACTCTTTAACTACTACCCCCATACGATTTCGAATCCCTAGGTGAAAAAATAATAAAAAATAAACCCACCACCACAGTTGCCGAGGAAAGATCTGCCCCTTTGATAACAAAAGAGACACGCCGGCCGTCGCTCCTTAAATAAATTACGGCGTTTAAGCGCAAAGGACGATTCCCTTATCTGCTTCCCTCCCCACACTTCATCTCGTTCACCACCATTGACGCTCAAGCCTTTTGAGGATAAGGAGTATGAGACCCTTCAGGAAAGGGCATGAAGGTATAGGGTCAGTGTGGTGGCTAGAGTTATAAGCTCAAAAAATAAATAATCTATGCAAACTGTTAAAGATTAATTCTGTGGTAAGATGGCTAAATATGATACGTCGTGCTTTGAAAATTTTACAGGAGAGAAATTTTAAAGTTTAATAGGCTCTGAAAAATCAGAATCTCCAAGTTTAGGTATTACCTTTTCGTAATAGATGTAAAAAACGGTTGTAATAATATTTTTTTAACTTTCCAAATTCGACGGTATTTGCACTAAGAATTCCACGGTACTTGCACTACGAATTCAAAGGTATGCATAACTCAATTTCACAAAAATCGTACATCATATTTTAACACAGAATTTAATGAACGACCGGTTTTTGTCTCTTATGGCGACATAATCAGGTCCTAAATGTTAAAGTTAATTCAATATGGCCGAACGCGAATTTTAATGGCTTCAATATTTTCCTGATAAAGATATGAAGAATAGGCTGGTGAAGAGTTTAATATGGGGTGTAGCCCTGTTTTGGGGCAGCAACGGGGACTTTGAGAAAAGAGGACTAGAATAGGCTGCAGGTGTTCGAGATGCGGGCGTGCAGGAGGATGGAGAAAATTTGGTGGGCGGAAAGGATGGCAAACGAGGAAGTGGATGGTGAGGAGAGGAAACATCTGGATGATATTAGGAGGAGGTAAAGTAGGTGGCTGGAAGAGGTAACGAGGGGCGAAAGGGATAGGTTTTATTGACGGGATGAAAAGAGGTATGACGTACCCTGGGATAAAGAAATAAATTGTTTAAGGAGACAGACCCCTGCGCATGTCAAAAAAATAGAGGGAGTATTCTTGATACTCCAGTCGGATCTTTATTTCGTGAATGCGAAATTACATACGTTACTATCGTTATTGAGAGATTCTTTTGTTTTGTTTGTCAGAAAGAAAGTTGAAATGAAAGGAATAAAATTACGCTATAGATAACATTTATTCATCGAAATCATTAGTACAAATGGCTAACCTATGAACAATCGGTCGATGGTAACTAATATTTTCTGCTTTACAATGTTAATTTTATATTTCTTGTGATATTAACGTCTAACTCACGTTCTCAGCTCTCCGTAGTCATCTTGATCGCTAAAATCGACCGACTAGTTCCGGAGATACAACTGAACTGAGCGCGCGCCGTGCCCACACAAGCCCAAACTTAGACCCCTACGCGCAGCGCTGTGACGTCACCTCGCAACAAACCATTGCCGGTAGTCGACGAAACGGGCTATCCAGTCATGGTGTTAGATAATTTGTAATCCTTATAGTTTTTGCACACGAAGCCCTCGAAAGTACACAAATATTGGTCGCGGCAAACACATGACACCGAGAACGAACCATAAGATGTTCATTCGCATTCACATCAAAATCTAGAGGACTTTTACTCACTCCCATTCGTACCTACCTCAACCGGCAGATTAACCTAATAAAAATATAATAATTTATGTCGAGTGTACTGTTAAAAAAATGAAGCATGACTTATACGCATGTTCCCCACTGTTTTCTTACTTTTGAGTCAGTCAAACGAGGAAGTGCTTGGTATGGTGCGGAAGGAAAGGTAACTTCTAGATGAGATTTGGAGGAGGCAGAGTAGGTGGATGGAAGAGTTAACGAGGGGCGAAATATTGCTTAAGACCGTGAATGAGGGGAGGAGTTAGTGTGAGCGGGGAAGGGAGAGAATAGGTTTTATGAATGGGATGAAGAAGGGTAGGAAATATGCTGTGATGAAGAAAGAAATATTACTGCCAGATTATAGAAATATTACACAGGCCTGCGAGATTGAAGTTTTTGAAAAATACAAGAGAAGTTTTCACTGATTTTTATGTTATTTGAATGAATGAATGAATAATTTATTAATTGTCCTGGGGATGTACCCCTTACTTGTTACTGTTATTTGGTGTGCTGATTTAAAAAACGACCTCCATTTTTTTCCATCACGTCATAAGTTTTTGTGAAATCGATATCGATATTTTTGCTATAATCCTATTTGAAATGGAATTCTCTCAAACAATTTTGCATGTACTATCTGGCAACAGTGGTTTTTATCCATTTAAATCTATGTAAAATAATCGATTCGTGGTGAGGCAAATTGATTTGTCAGCAATAGATTATTTTTTATAGGTTTAAATGGATGAAAACCACTGTTGTCAGATCGCACGAGCCGCCTCTGGTCGAGAGAAAAACAAAAAGTTCCCTAGAGTTTAAACTTTTTACATCAAATTTTGGTGCAGTTTCTTGAAGAAAATCACCAAAATACAATTTTAATTTGTTTTTATTAAGGTAACTTACACAAAATAGACGATTGACCAAGAGGAGCAAAGATTATGTATGCGTACATGAAAGTTTGAAACAAATTTTAAACTGAGCAAAAAAAGTTCATATTTAACTCTTTTTTCTTTGAAACTTCTTTTTGACGTTCATCTTTTACGTTCAATCTCAGGCCTATTTCGCGTTGACATCCAACAGTAGTTGGCGAGCATGTTCTTATCCCATCTTCCTTGATATTTGCGCTCCATATATTTGATGTCTTGGTGGAACCTACAACCCTGTTATTCGCTGACTGATCCTAAATTATCGGGAAAAAAGTCCACATGTGAGTGAGGAAAATGTATTTTGACACTCATGGAGCAACCCAATGCTTGATATTTGTCCAGCATATTCATCACCATTTCTTTACAGTCAGGATCCTTGTAATTACCCATAAATTTACTGACGACATTTTTGAAGGCAACCCAAGCTTCTTTTTCCTTTGTTGTCGTACTAGTCTCAAATTCTTTATCCTTCGGATATCTGGACCACTAAAGATCCCCTCTTTCAACTTGGATAAACCTGGAAACTTTTTGCACAGGTAGGTATTTGGAACAATCGCTATATTTTGGAATAGCCTTGACTAACTGCTTCATTACACCTCCACACATTCCACAATCCAGGAACATCAGAACAATAGACCAGGTTCTCTTCTTCCTCTTACTTAACAAATTCCTTTCCTCGATTCCTGTACCAATAAAAAGAAGTTTCTTTGGCCAATAAGTTTTTTCTTTCAATCTGGAGCCCAACAATACAGCTGCCGCTTTCGAAAGGTCCAGATCTCTAGTCAGATCATTAAGATCAGCCTGAGAGGGCTGAGGTGAATCGCTTCCAGAGGGCTTATATTCGGTATCGGAGCCTTGAACTTCTGGATGTTCCGAGTCTGAAGACTCTGAAGAGATGACTGGCAATTCAGTTGGAGGCAAAGGCACTGGTCCATGAGGAACGATGCCGATGGCCGGTCCATGGCTGGTATGGCCGACGGAATTTTATCAGGATAAGAGATTAGCTTTTGATTTTTGCGGTTATATCCACGGACATGGCAGGAACAAAAGTAAGAATCATTAGAGTGGATTTTTGGCTCCCTCCATGTCATAGGAATTCCAAATCGTAAAGCAGTCTTCTTTCCATTGAGCCATAAGTGTAGATCATTGAGACGCTGTACACAAACGTTATGAGGAGCCCACGATTTGTCCTGGTCTCCGAGTTTCATGCCAAAATACGCAAGACAAAGTTATCTTACATAGTCTGTAATGCTCCTCATGCGATTTTTAATAATACTGTATTCGCCGCATATGTAACTCTAGGTAACCGCATATGTAAATGTATCTGGCAAACTTTCACGTTTCCCACTCGAAGCCATGTTTCACGAAACGCACAGAGAAAATCAACCGTTAAAATTGTTTCTGTGATGAAGTTTCCTCTTGTCACTGTATCAGCGCACGCGTGACACTACACACGAAAGAAAAATTGAGACAAACTTAAAACTTTCCACGTTCTTTATCTTACTACGAATACGGTAATTAGACGATCTTCTGGGTTAAAGAGACCTGAGTCCCTAATGAGGACATCTATTTTATATATTTTCTGATGACTCCAGAAAAGTTGAGAGAATTCAGTCTTAAGAAAGATAAATCGTTCAGGATCAATCCAGATGGAATTCGAAAAAATAGGTGACTGCCGATTACGCTCGCTTAGCAACCGTTCCTGCGAGGTCAGCGGACCAAGATAAGGAATTGAACTATGGATTTGCGCGATGCTATTGGTAGAGATAGACTGCGACGGGGAGGGAGGGACGGCAACGGGGAGGTGTCACAGAGGGGTATTCTGTAGGTTAAACCACGGTGTCAGGCAGGGAGGTGAGGCAAGGAGGGAAGAAAGTCAACGCCGAAAAAAATATTTATGGTAAATGTTCATAAAAATCCAAGTCAAATTGAATTTTTCAAGTAAACGTGGCGTGATAGAAATTTTTCATTATTATTTTTGAAATCAGCTCCAAAAATACATAAAGTTCAGCTATCAATTCCCTTGTATTTTTTCATCGCGGGCCTGTTTATTGCCCGGCACTTTTGAAAAGCTGGAGGATATTTACTTACTTCCATTAAAACCTACCTAAACGGAAGATAACCAAAAGACAAAAATAATAATTCTGTTGTGTACTAGCAATTAGTTCTGAGGGCTCCATCTATTCCCTTCTTTCTTCCATGGTTTCATCCATTAGTTTCAACCATAGATTGAAGAAGAGAGTAGATGGCGCGCCGTTACGTCCCTTTCGTCGTATTCGAGTCCTACAAGAATAGAGACTAAATACATCCCTCATAATTCCGAGTGTCCTTACACCCCCCTGCCACACGAATTTGCAGAAGCTCTTAGGTTAGTATGTAGACGTGTAAAACCACCTAACTTGTTCAAGAGCGGGAATTTTTTTAAAATATAGTCCTCGGACTCGGATAGGATTGATAGGCTAGATTAAAGGTGATAACGAATTCCTCCTCGGCAGGCTAAGTGACACTGACTCACGAATGAAACGCTTCAGAGCATTTTCCACATAACTCTCAGGTCAAAAAGTGGTAGTACTGCCCCACAAGCAGGGACTGGTCAAAAGGTCGGAGACGGATTCTTGGTGAAAAATAACCGCAGATCGGTTGGACGCACCTTGTTCCCCGGTCGTCCGCATATACTGCCTTCTGTCCATCTTCCTTTTAGTCGTCCCTTAATAGCGGCTAGAGCGGTAGTCGTGGTTGTAAGTGTATATTTAAATAATATTTTAAGTAAAATAAAATCTTGAAACGCATTTGATATAGGTGTGTCTGTTTATGCGTTATAAGTCACTCTTCAGGCAGTGATGGAAATGATACAAGAATTATATTTTAATTTTTTCTTAATTTAAGCATGCTATGACTAGAGTGTTCGACGCGGTATACGAAATTTAAACGAAATTTTATTGAAATAATTTATTTTCCAAATATTGGACTCGGCGCAACACCTTGATATTTGTTATCAACAATAATTATAATTATAATAAATGTAGTATGTCGCGTTTCGAAGAAAATCTGTGCACATTTAATCAAATTATTTCGAAATATATGACAAGGTTACGTGTTAAAACAGCAGTGAAATGCAAAAACCACAAAAAAGTATGATGTAAGTTTTTTCACTTTCATCTATAGACATCGCTGAATGCATACACTGATGCCAATATCTAAAGACGTTGACATCAGTGTATGCATTCAAGAGAGCTCTGAAAGAGTATTTATGTTCTAAATATTAGCATATAAAATGTAACATTTACTTATGTCTTTGTTTTATTTTATGTAAATTGTGTAATATTAGTGACTGTTTATATAAAGCATTGTAAGTGTTATGCCTTAAAACTTTTTATGTAATTTTTCCAGAGACGATACCAACCTCTAATATTATGTCTCCTGCATGTCATTATGTAGCTATTACTTTATTACTTTACATTGTTTGTAAATATTATCAGCAGCTTAAAATATAAACAAATGTAAATGCCATGTACTTGTGCTCCATGGGATTATATGATCCCAGAGTAAATAAATTTATCTTATCTTATCGCTAATGAAAACACGTATGCAAAGTTTAACGCAAATATTTATTTTTAAAAAATCGTACCAACCACCCTATATCATTAATGTCACTCTAAAGCGATAAAAAAGGTTCTTGATAAATGACTCAGAAAGCGAAAGTACATGGAATGAAGAGATTCAAAATATGACTCCGGATTTTTATTTTTAACACGATTTTGGATTAATTACAATGGTCATTTTCTATGCGATGCGATTTCTTTTATTCTTTCCGATGCATAGCAGGTATGTCACGCTCCATGCTAATTCTATCACATACCGTTTCCTTGTTCGTAGTCCTATCTTCTATAAACACAGCAGTTGCCTATTCACGGTGAACTTTCACTTAGCTTGGGCTATTTGGCACTTGATGTCCGTTGTAATTCTTAGATCCCTCGTGATGGTAATTTCATGGTAAGTGAAGGAATCCAGTACGTATAATTTCTCTCCTCTTCGTGTGACTTCCGCATTCACATTCTCTCTTTCGCATACAAGGATTTTGGTCTTCTTCTTATTTATTTTCATGGTATATTATTATTGATGAACTAGCGTTTTCAAAAAGGCCTATCATTGCCTCTCCTTCTTTCGTGCATTCAAAGCGAAATGCCTTCCTATTCCTATGTATTAGTGCTTGCTTAAAAAAGTATTTTCCTCCGCTTTTCATCGCAGAGCTGCATCACGCTGATAAAACGCTTAGAGTGAAACACTCCGGTGCAAAATTTATTCCAATTGGCAGTTCCACTTTCAACCTCGTGTTGCTAGTGTTTTTCCCTTCAGCTCGCTGAAGAGGACCACTTTGTGGTCGAAATACGCGTATACGAATTTCACCCTCGTTCCCTGTTTGTTGTTTTTCTATTTGACAACGCTCTTTTTGAGCTGTTCTCCCAGAAATCTGGGGCCCTGCTGTGTGTGTGAGTGAGTGTTTTGTGTGATTACGTGTGTGGTTGTGTTAATAACTTGGCAGCCTTAGTAGAGTCACTACAACTCTCCGAAGGATCCCAGGTTATAACCCAGGAATCCTGAGCTAGGTCTCATTAGCCTACAAAGGATTCCAATTGGGTTGTGTGTGTCTGTCTGTGGTAGTCCCTGGCGAGGAAATTATTTTCCCGTAAACTACCACAGGAGGGTATTCTGGTGGAGAGGCTGTGGTTGGTCCCTGTTGTGGAACCTCATTCCCGCAAACCAACACAGTAAGTATTTAAATTTTTTGACGAGTGGTGCATATATTTTACGGCCATTGGAGAAATATTTTATCTGTTTAAACCAATTGTCAGTGAGAAAAAAGTGTCGACCACCACTTTCGTACCATCTAGCTACCCTGTCCCTCGCTTCGCAACAACAGGTCATTTATTTTAGCCTCCTGGCGTTTCCTCTTTGACTTCTCGAGAGATGAAGGAGTTCAAAAACGATGACTAGCCCAAGTTTTCATATACAGGGAGCTAATTAACAGCGAGTAAACACTGTCGAAGTGAAAGGGACAGGAAATTCAATATTTGCTCGCGGTCCCTTATGTCCCCTGAGCTTATTCGACCACACATCTCTCAACTGCAGGCTTGAACAAATCATCAGCCGTTTCCTGCGTTCAAATTTCCGGTAGAGTTCGAAAAGTTTCCTGCATTCAATCACAAGAGAGTATAAAAACTGCTTTGAGAAGACTCTCAGGCCTCTCTTGTGGCCGGTCCATGAATAAATATGTTGATTGGAAGCAGCATATATGACGTCGACGCATAACGCGAGGAAAATATATTAGCCATTCTTCGGAAAATAGTTTAATTTTCAGATAATTCGTACGTATTTACCCATCACGCCATTTCCTTTTGGGGTAGGGAAAGTCAAAGAACTTAGTAAATGATGTTAGGCCTAGAAAACTGGATCCCTTATATTAATTTCTTCCATGATGCCTTATCCTTGCAAACCACATTTGCTTCTATTACACCCCATGCACTGCTTCAAACACGCTCTCCTATTCCTTAGACTTCTGATATTCATCCTCTTTCACTACATTCTTCCATGAATTTCTCAGTCTGCCCTTTCCGCACGCCATACACCCGCTAATCACGTATCTCTTTCGTTATTCGATTTTCAACCACTCTGCTAACATTGCCAAAACCAACGAGGCAAACTCCTTTCATATATTTTTGAGGATACCGGGACTAGCCACGGTAGTTACCTTTACGGAATCACCCGCAAGTGCACATAAGTGCGATATTCCACAGAGGAAAAATCATTCGCCTTGACCGGGATTCGAACCCGGATCCCTCAATTTCGCGCCGAGAGCTTTAACCAGTTAAGCTACCGGTTAAGGTAGCTTAACTGGTTGAAGCACTCGGCGCGAAATCGAGGGATCCGGGTTCGAATCCCGGTCAAGGCGAATGATTTTTCCTCTGTGGAATATCGCACTACTTTCATATATGTCCGTAACTGGGACACCTAATTCATATTCTTTCATCACCTACTCCTTCCTAATCCAATCTACGCTACTTTTATCCATACTGAATTATATACTTCGTATTTTTTCTACAGTTTTTATGAGCGGTACAACACGTTTCGCCAATCTACGGCATCATCAGGTACAAATTCTGATCGTTTGTTTATTGACCGTTGTTATGCTGTCGTAGTTACGTAGATCGGTAAAACGCGTTGCACCGCTAATAAAAACTGTAGAAAAAATATGAAGCATATAATTCAGTATGGATACTAAACATTTCTACCATGTAAAGCCTAAAAACAGACAGCGTACTACGCTACTTTTGTCCCCATTCCCACTGCATTGAACCTACTTTTATGCTTATCTGACAAACCCAGGTTTCGGTTCTGTACAATAACCTCAGGAGGAGAACACTTTTGTGCACTGCGATTTTCACTTCCCTAAACAAACGCCACTTGATATGCTTCTTATACTAGGTACCTAAGAACTAGTAAGGGAGGAGCGAGCGAGAAGGATGCTGAAAGTAAGCAGAACAGAAAGGAAAACTAATAAGGAAATCTTTGAAAGAGCTGAAGAGGAAAGAAGAAATATAACAAGACACATTAAAGAAATTAGAGCTAAACTTATTAGACATTTACTACGGCATGATACTCAAGTTAAAAAATAATTGAAGAAAAAACTGACGGTACAAATTGCAGAGGAAGACCCCGACTAGACTACATGATTCAAATTACGAAAGACATGCAATGCAGAACAAATTACGACCTGAAACGGAAAGCTGAGAAGAGAGATGAATGGAGGTCTGCTGCAGCCAACCAACTCAAGGGTTGAAACGGAAGAAGAAGACTTCCAAAAACTTTCCTTCGGGCATTCGCACGCCTTACAATCTTTTCATCTATCTTTTCCAGCTTTTACCAACATTCGGCCAACATTGAAAAAATCGACTACTCATTCATTCCATCATTAATCATATAATCATTCTTACCATTTCCCCATAAAAAACAACTACTTTGGTCTTTGACGCATTCACCCTAAAATATAATCTCCTTGTTGCCACACAGAAGTCATCCAGAAGCCCCTACACTTCACATAGTTCATTAAGTTATAATTTTTAAGGAAACTGACTTTCTAATTTCGAGTCAAATGTCCCGAGTGTTTTTTTTTTACTAATGGCAAGGACAAGCCGTTAGAAAACAAAATGGTGTTACGAAACATGCAGATAATTTGACCAATTTATGCATTTATCAACATTTCTTCAAGACAAAGTAGCTGACTGCAGCGCCGTTTCCATCAAATTAACGCATTTTGACAAAATATTGTCATATAATAATAAACATAAAATATTGTCGTAATTTACTATTAACTCAAGAAATAGGCCGGGAAGGTGCGTAGATTTTTTTCATTCAATTCCCTGGGAGAATTCGTGTAATAGTGAGACGTTTTATGCGAAAGCTCTTGAAAAATCGTATTTCTTAAGGAGGTTCCACTACGACTGTGTGAGTCAAAACAAATACTGAAATCCAGCTTTTTATAAAATTTGTTCAAAATAAATCAACTTTCAATGACGAATAACTCTGGCTATTGAAAAAAATAAAGATGATTACTATGCACATTATTCGGCAAATATGTTTTTAACTTACACTTTTTACGGTCACATGACCCGACTGCAGGGCCATTAATATTGAACTAACGCATTTTGACTTTGGTTTCTGTAGTTATTTGCTGATAACTCATAGGATGGATTTGTGCCTAAATTTCATTACCATTCAAGTTCCTGGGCGTATTTTCTTCTTATTAACAATTTTTCGCGAAGATTGCATATATTTGAGATAGAGAAATGTTATTTTTACCCATGTTCCAACTACTGTTGCATTTAACACCTTGATATTTTTATTAAAATTAATTAAAATGTAAATCGTAAATAAATGTAAATTTGAAATAAATGTCAATTTGAAATAAATGTAAATTACATAATAACTGTAGATTAATTAACATAGAAAAATACTCTTTCCCCATTTTTTACCCATTCTCTCACTCAGCACCATGTAGTTTCAAGTTCAACTTTAAAATAATGTAGGGAGGAAAAGACGATTCATATCAAACCAAGGACACGTTTTTCTATAAGTAGCCTGATTGTGAATTAAATGACATTTCAGCAATCATACGGAGGAACCACCCTAACCATGAGAAGAAAAAGAAATCGTCTATCATGGTTAAGTAACCCACGTAAGGTACCGGAAGCTTGGTGTGGCGTGATCACCTGCGTCTGCTAACGAGCTACTGAGAGCTTAGGCTCCTTGTAGAGTAGCGAGAGAAGATGTTGGAACTAGTCCATGAGCGCGTCTAATCAATTCTCATTTTCTTTCGAGAAGTGTCGGAGAGTGCAAGAGAACAAAAAAAGAACCCATTAATGGCGAAGGCGAAGGATAGAAGACTTCGAGTCCAACAACAATACCCACTTATCCCCTAGAAACGTTCAAGTTCTGTTAAACTCGCCTCCATCTTCCTTTTTCCTTCAATATATTTTCTTTCGATTCCCTTAGAATTATTTACTAACCAGAAACTTTTCCTTCCTTGCACTTTAAAAACTAGAGTTGGTAATTAATTGTAAAGCGTTAAACACTGGTTTAACACAAGGTTTTTTGTTAACTTTGGGCGCATTTACACAATTGGGTATTTTACAAAATTTTAAATTTAAGTAAACGGATCTTTATATGTTACTTTAACTCAAACAAGTTTGCGGAGTGAAAATAGTTTTAAAATTAATTCAATATTAATTGAGATATTTAAGATTAAAATAATCGAAATTTCAAATTTTTTTACGCGGCTGCGAAACGAAATCTGATTGGCTTGACGTCATTTTCGCTGAGCGATAGACAGCTGTGAGGGAGAATGTGAAGACCTGTAGAAGAGACCGTATATTTAAAGAATTTTAATTGAAAACAAAGGCTCTGGCGTGCAATGGTTTTATTAAAACCACATCAGATAATTTACCCAAAGTGGATATGTTTATGGTAGGCGTTTTTATGAAGAAGGACGAGCGATTTACTGCTTCCGAAATTCGTGGAGCTCTAGTCCAAAAACTGTAAGCATTAAGTTTGCTTGTAATATCGTCATTACTGTTGTTTATCATTTTAATGCATATAATTATGTATTTGGTGTATGAGCTTTATTAATTGTTTTTCCAATACACTCATAATCATTATAATACTTCTTTATTTCTCAAAGTCCATACCAGTCCATGCAACAGTAAACAAACAGTACCTTAGTAACATATCAACATAACACAGTACTTGCCAAATATTAATGCTGCAAATACTTAATACACTTAAGACGTTAATTTTTGAATGTTTGTAGAGGTTTCTATAAGTGGCTTCTCTGCTATAGAAATGTATAAAAATAGATTCTCATCTCCTAAATGTCTATTCAAAGTTTAATTTAAGTGTTGCTTTATTATAAAGATTCTCTTGAGAGTTATTGTGGTAATGCTATAGGACACGTCTAAGTGAAGAGAGATAGACCACTGTGAACAGTCATTGCAAGAATATGTCCAGGATACAAAGTCCGAAGTAAAGCATACATTGTGCTGGTGGATATTGAAGAAATCCAAGGAAGACATTTCAAACATTCTATGTCGTGATTGCGTGAATGCATTTCTTGTTCGGTGTTTTCACCGATCTATTTGTACATTGTGGCACAAAACACCATCTACATATGCCATTTAAAGTCACATCAAACACAGAAAAACGTCCAAAACTACTTTCACCGCATCAGTTTCCACCGTAAGCATAAGAAAACGCCTGGCTCTAAATGTAAACAGCGAAAATGACGTCACAGGTAATTCGGTTGTTTTCGGAGTGTGCTCGGGAGGATTCGTAACCTTCAACTTTCTTTAGCTTTTATAACCGAAATTCATACAATTTGATTAGAAAACTTTTAGCCAATGCAATAAGTTCAAGTAACAGAATCAGAATGTCGGGAGTTAAGTAGTCGATAAGTACGTGGAAAATACCCAATTCTCCCCGAAACCGGTTGATCATACTATCCACTGTAAGTTGAACCTGTGTGGGATATTACTTTAGTAAACCGATTCTGAAAATTACTCTCTCCAAGAAAATGTGGTCCTACGTAGAATTAGGTGGCCCCCATATGATATAGAGAATAACATGGTGACGTTTCCGCAGGGAGGAGTTTTACTTTTAAAGGCTACTCAGTTGGCTTCTTTTAATGGCTCAAATTTATTGCCCATACCCATCACTTACGTATTTTATAACTGAAGCAGCTAGAGTTAAGTTCGTCTATCAAATTCATTTAAAATTTAACAGATTTTGAAAAATTCATTTTTATTATCGTAGAAAACTCAGATGAAGTACATAGGGACTAATGAAACAATTCCTTTGATATTTGAAAATAATTCGCATGTCAAGAAAATTACATACTCCATTGTGTGAGATGTTTGATGCCCCATATAATAAGAATTTGAATTCTTTCTCGTGATAAAAAATTAATTGGGTTTGGTGCTTGAGATTCGGACTAAATTTATTGTAATGTAAAGTTAACCTTGGCACCGAAATCAGACTACTCTTAACAAAATGTAGTATCATAAAATGTTATTAGTTAAAATATATATATCAGATATAACATGGAACAAGGATCTATACTTTAGAAATGAAAGTTTTGATACTTCAGGAACTTTATTATTATTAAAAAACTGCCACTTATCTTTTAGCCTAATTGACGACTAAGCATACACATAAACGGGGAAGCTTTCATGACTGAGCTCTTCGGGCTGATGATAAAAAGAAGACAAAAAATAAACATGGTTGAGCAAGATTCATTTCGCCAGCTAAGCCACCAACCACGCCGCTACTAAGCAGCCGGAGGAACCAAGAGCCATGTTTTCCGGGGGAGAGGCGCGAAGCACGATCAAGTAGATAAGAGGAATGTTTGCATTCGATTTCCGCATCCCACGACATTTTGAAGAGGGAAAGAGCGCGTAAGAATTTCTTTTTGACTTGAATCAATCTTCAGAAAGAGGCATTGCGGGCGCAGCGAAACGAAAAAAAATATGAGCGTCAAATCGCGTGAACCCCTCGAGCCGTACGAAACGAATTTCATCGAAAATCATTCAAGTATGGCCTTATTCGTCTCTCATATCAAATATTTCCGACAAATCTCTATTTAATGCGAACTCATTCGATGGTACTATATTGCAGCTAGATATCGACCTCTTCCCACAAGAGGAGATATGAATTTCTTTCGGAAGCACCCTTGAGTAACCGTCCGTCAATACGCGCATCCCTGCCATCATATTTCAGTGATGATCACTCTCGTATTGTAATATTTATTCTATTCGGGAGTTTTTGACAAGAAAGTCTTTCTTTTACAGAAAAATATAATCTTAGCTAGATATAACATTTCTTTCGATATTCATAAATCTACGCATAATATATCAATGTATAGAAAAGAGTAGTTGCCAGATTAATGATACCATTAAAAATGATAGAGCAAATAAATAATATACTTGACAGTTGCAGGCTTTACTTTGTAGAAGTTACTAATATCAGTACTCATGATTACACAGCTTAGAAATTTTCTACAGTATTTATAAAATACTATAGAAAAGTACTAAGCTGCGTAAATCATGAGTACCACATAAAAAATGTTTAGGCATTTATCGTATGAATCCTCGAAGAGATAATACTAAATAATTGTTTATTAAGCAATAAGGAAAACCTATGTGTACTACACTTCTACTGATGCATCTTGGTATGTTTTATCATTTATACCTACTCTGCTTATCAACAGCTATGATGACGAAAACTATATAAGATAACTTGTATAGGTTGAAGGACTTCCTATGCAGAGGAGGCGTTTATAAACATAAAACAACTAATGGCAGAAATCTTGGGTAAGTTAAGTCATGGTTTTCGGTACTAGGGAACTAGATATTTTGGTTTGCATCTAAGATGCGGATCCTGGTCTATGTTGTGGAAATGATTCACATTAATTGATCTATTGAAAAGAAAACTGCACAACTCGTACAACCAACTCCCAGCTGCTGACTACGTGAATGAATTTACTACCACAGATTAACAAAATTTTAGTATGCAGATCCTGAATAACTAAACCGATCTTAAGGTTATTATCATATACTTAAAAGAGGATTAAAGTTTTAAAATTTTCTCCAAGTGTTTTTCCTAAGGTCATTTTTTAAAACTGGCGGCATGTAAGTCATTACTCTTTTATTTAAATTAAATTTCGTGAAGATCAACGCCCACGCGTACTTTTGCAAGTCCAATACATAACAAGAAGATATGTGATTTACGACGACTCGGAAAACAATTTTCAAATCAGTTGGAAGAGAACATGCAGTACGAAAATGGTATGCATAGTCATTGACGATTTATTGCTATAATTGGATTCTCTCCGTTTGAAGATACAGAAAACAGTTGTGTTCGCGTCTTTCATTTACGGCGAAACAGGTGTTTTTCCTCTACAAAGCCATACATATATCATTAATCGAGTACATACTAAGTATGAAACAAATGAAAATCCTTTGAACTTGAACTGAAGCCTTTAAAAAAAGAATTTATGCTCGCATAACATCTTCGTTGGGTTAGATAGGTAACCAATCGAGCATAGTAGCTGGTGGCCTTAAATCAATTTGAAAAAGCAATCTGACACGCACATTTGAAAATATATACATAAAATTCAAGATTAATGAGCACCGAATTCTAAAAATAAGAGTAGAGGAAATATTGGCAGCTTGATGTAGTAAAAAGTACTCACGTAACATACATGAATATACATGGACATTGTGTTCTAAAATCTCACTCCCATAGCATCCTATATAAAACATTGACGGATATGTAAATATTAAAAAGTTATGACACCAGTAGCATACTCGCAAAATGCTTTTGGAAATTAATTGCGATATTAAAATGATGAACAAGTAACGTATAAAAGGCAAAAGTAAGCTATTATAATATTTCATAAATAAGTAACGATCCCAAGAATTGAATTTATTAGGAACATAAATTCATTCCGAAAGAATGAACCTTGGGGAGGATAAAAATTCAATCACTGAATGTTGCCGATCGATTTCAATATGAAAGCCATGAAACCTTCGAAAATCCTTTAGTGATATAAGCCTATTTTTCGTTTCCTGTGACAAATCTTACACCTCTAAAAGGGATACAGAAATTTATCACTCAAGTTATTTATTTCAATGCCCCTCACAGAAAAAGGACGTCGAGACATATTTTCAGCCCCTTCACCTTCAGAGGGATACCATAAAAATATGAGGTGTGAACATTTCGAGGGACAAAAAAAACATAAAATATCTTTCCGGTCACCTTTTCAAAGTGCCCGATTCTCTGCCAACGTCAACAAAAAATAAAAAAAACAGCGGAACAAACAAAAAGCTGAGCTTGTAGGAATAAACGATGGATTTCTTGAAAAATCCACCTGACGGCAGCTTGTGTAAATTAGACCCCTCCACAATTTCTCACGATCACCGTTACGAAGAGTTGAACATATATAACTGGTCTCCATAAAAAAAATAATCCTTATAGAGAAGTAGTGAGGTTGCCTAGAAAAAGGTTGCCCTATTGGGAAGATTAAATTCCCACTTGCACGGTCTTTCGGCTTTATTTTCAATCGAGGCTCACCATGCAAGTACCCTACATTGTTCTGTAACAATGAAGGGCAGTATACAGTTAAGTATTATGCAGTACCTTTATAGTTTTCCAACCATGTTTTTTTTAAATATTTACTAATACTTCATTTATTTACACTCAAAAGACAAAATTGGACGAGTCAACCTAAGAATTGGATGTGTTATGGTGAGCCATTCAATGGCTAAGACAGCCATTTTACAAGGACATGCTTTGGATTTCACATCCAACTCTCAGAGATCCAACTCTCTATTTAAAGTGAACTCATTCGATGGTACAATATTGCAGCTAGATATCGACCTCTTCGCACAAGAGAAGATATGAATTTCTTTCGGAAAAATCCTCGAGTTACTGTCCACTTAGTCGGCCACCACCTCCAACTCTCAGGGATACTTTTTCCTGTGTGTTGGATATCACATCCAACTAAAGCGGAGAAAGCAAGTAATCACAATGCTATCATGACTAGGTAATGACATAGTAACATGTGACAATGTACAATTGATCCAAGTTGAGCCTAGAAAGTGGTAACTCCACTTCCTACTCCCGGGAGTTGGAAATGGTATCCAACTAAGTGGACAGTGGATCCCCGAGAGTTGAAAGTAGCATTCAACTTCAGCATTGCATTTAAATGGCTGCCGCAGCCAAATAATTAATTGGATGCCTAGCCGTACCACAGTATGTATTATAGATATCATAGCATGTATTATTCATAGTTCTGAACAAGATAAAATTCAAATATCGTGGTTCTGAGAAACAACCACCATTATTTGTTTTTCAGTGCATACAAAAAGGGAGGTCCAACCACAGTGCTGCCAATATACAGTTGACCAATATACAGATGATACGACAATGCATTGAGTATTCATTTAAAATGGATGGTATGTCCAAGCATCTTAGCTGTCGTACCAATTTGAGCTGATTTTCGGTCCAACTATTTCTTATCCAATGAAAATTGGATTCCCCATTCAACCTTTTATTTTTGAAGTGTACCTAATGTAAAACATGTAAGGTCAACGATAGTAGTATTATAATCACACTTCATAATAAATATTGAATCTAAGAGTGTACACATTATGTATCCATTGAAAGACGTCACATCAATCACATCGTATAAATATAGGGTGATTACAAAACAATGCGACGGTTTCAATGATCTGTATTTTTCAAATGGTACAAGCTACAGAGCTGCCCGACCTCTTAAAATGACCGATTAATTTTCTAGTTTTGCTGAAAAAAATAACATCACAAATGTTCAATATGTCCTCGTTGGGTAACCCGAACAATATCAAGTCGATATTAAAATTCCTCCCACACTCTGTGAAGCATGTCAGCAGTTATGTCTTCACAGCCAAGCCAAGATGAGCACGAACTGAGAGGTGCCAATTGGGGGAGCCCCGTCTTGCTGAAGCATAAAATCATTGGAATCTGCTTCCAGTAGAGGAACAAGCCAATCTTAACCAATGCCTACTAACAGCGAAGAATTGAAAGCACGCATAACTTTGGCTGTGAAGATAGTAACTACTGACATGCTCCACAGAGTGTGGGAGGAATTTGAATATCGACTTGATGTTGTTCGGGTTACTCAACGAGGACATATTGAACATTTGTAATGTTATTTTTTTCAACAAAACTAGAGAATGTATCGGTCATTTTAAGAGGTCGGGCTCGTACCATTTGAAAAATACAGATCTTTGAAACCGACGCATTATTTCGTTATCACCCTGTATGTGCCGGGTATCGCATGGTATCGAAATTTTGTTATATTCCACGTGCTAATCGTAACACACCCAAACATAATTTTTTCGAGTGTATTTATGCATATTAACGGGCATTCGATTTTTTCATGAAAATGATTCATAAAAAAGTCGAGGAATTCATTGAGCACAAAAAAGACGGAGAGAAAATATGTTTAATCAAAACATTTACATACTACCCTGCGAGACGCCGCCGAGGCGTGTGGTAGGGGGTGTTAGCACACCAGCCATGGTAATAGGGGAGGGAATATGGAAACGGAGGGAGGAGAGTCATCATTCACCATTAATAGGAAATGCATAACATGAATGCATTAACGTAAATAATGAATTGAGCATTTATTACATGCCGTGTTCTACACTTCCACAGTCCACTTATTATTTTCTTATCAATTTTTATTGTATGGTTAGATAAGTACTACGAGATTTAAAATCATGCGGGATATATCAAGCGAGGTGAGGCGTTAGAGAAAACGATAGGTTATTAAACACAAGTATAAAGTCTAGTCTACCAAGTTGACATTCAGTCTCGTCTTCATAACTCGAGAGTCACGCAGAGATGCAAAACTTGGCACGAATATACTGGAAAATAAAACCAAATTATTTATAATTCCATGCAGAAATTGAAAAATGAATAAATAAAATATATGGAGCTTGCAACAACGATATCTTACTTTACCACTAAAATTATTGCAGCCACCGACCATAACTATAGTTTTCCTTACGGCTGTGGTGGGTAGCACCGCTAAAAGTCTGGAACAAGTGTGTTTTCCACTCAAATCGATCATTTTTAGCGTACGAATGTCAAATATTCTCTTGAACTTCGAAGAATATGACCTTACCGGGCGCCCAACAAATCCTGGTCACTGTAGCAAACCTCAGCAACCTTTGTCTCTCAAACTAACATGAAATAATTCACATGAACGCATTTTCATCCAAGTTTGCGCATCTTTCCATCCTTATATTCATTTCCCACCCCGTCGGATGAGAGAAAATTTTTTCACTCGCAGATAAAATAATTGGAACGAATTGTTTTAGAAAATTAGAAGAAAAGGGTCAGAAACCATATTCGGATACCTTCACACCCGTGTGAGCCTACCCTGCACAAAATGTTTACTAGAAATCCCTAGTATGTCCACAATGTTTTAGATATCTTGAATACCTACGAGATATCTACAATTTTATCTTATTAGTTTTCTAAAATCAAAGTAATGTACCTATATTGCCTCACATTGAACGTATTATTATACTTTAGAGTTAACATAATTATAAAATTTTCATTAGTATAATCATTTTAACTCAGTGGACAGTGCACTGCAGCCGTAATACAAAAAAATAGGTCAAAAACATGCATTTGTTAGCAATTGTATGGAAGATAAACTATGCTCTGTTCCTACAGTATTTCTCGGCCGAGTACACTAGTTAGCAGTAGTAATTACAACAATGCCTAACAGCTGCTTTTAATGGTGAGTCAACACAGTAAATAAAACATTTCGTAGAAAGTATGGCAGTGCAATGAGTATTAAATGCAATATTCATTATAATAAAGTATGGCACAACACACTACGCGTTTCACCAATTTTATGGCATTTCTCGTAATATATCGTTTGTAATATTGTTGTCGTTGGAAGATGCAGAACATTAAATTTGATTTTAAAGAAAAGTTTACATTAAAAATTACAAAAAGGAAATTAATAAAATAAAAAGTATAGAAAAGTACCAAACTTTATTAAAATGAATACTTAAGGGTTTCTACAATGTAGAGCCTGAAGCTGTGAATTTTATTTAATGCAATATTATTTAAAAACAGTGAAAATATAAATTAATTTCTATAAAATATATTTTGGCGATATTTGTCGGTTGGAAACTTGGACATTGAAATATGGACTAAATATATACAACATATCACTAGATGATTCCTAGATAAATGTAGAAGTCAGTTTTAGTTTTTCTCGATTCTTAGTGTATATTTGTGCTTCTAGCGAGTGCCGAATATATATTTTTCTGCAGTGTTATGAATTCAAATAGCCTTCAACCATCTATCAATGACATAAGGTCAGTGTATATTTACTATCTCTTACTTTTCTCTCTCTTCTTCTACAGTTTCCTTTCCTGAGACGCTGTCACCTTGACTGAAGAAATTGATTGGAGAGAAGGAAGAAGGTATACTGTTGGAGAAGGAAGTCAGTGGCAGAAGAAAAAAGGACTCCGTGTGAACCTTTGAGAGTGCTGCGTACACGGTCGCGAGTTCCCGAGAAGAAGACCGTTACCTCCCCTACTTCCTGTCAACCCTGCACGCAAATCTTCCATGATGCCGATTGGTAGTGATAGGTAGCGCTGTTTTAATGCATTTTTTTATTATAATTACATGGTCGTATTTAACTTGAGTTTCTGTCTGTTTGGGTGGAATCTGCCAAGCGAATTTTCACCCACTTACACTCACCAGATGTCCTTCAAATTCGGCACACAGGTGTCTCTTCGATGGAAATACAATATTATAATGAAATATAATGACGATAAATTATTTTCCTGATTTAAACAAATTAATACAAAATTTAAACATTAATCAAACACAAAAAAACGTCCATTCTTTTTCATCCAAAATTTTCACTGTAAATTTTGCCATAATTTATCCATAGAATAACGACAGTTATCGAATGAAAAATAGATACAAAATGATTAAAAGCTAAAAACAATAAAATAAAATAAAGAAAAAAACCTTATTTAAAAACATGGTTTTATTAAAAAATGTACTAAATGGTTGCAATTAATTTTTTTAAACTGTCACAACTGATCTAAAACGGTCAGAAGGTGATTATTTGTTACTAAAAATAAAACCATGGGAGCCCAATCAACATTTGGGATGCAAAAGACCTTTCACCGGAAACACCCAAGTCCTTTATCACAACTTATGATACTAAAGACTTTTCAACGAATTACTGTGGAGGTTGAGGCAAGCTTCGTTTGCCGGAAACTCCTGGTCATGAACAACTTAGAATACTAAAGACTTATAACCACGATACCTACAGTAATAGTAAAGTATTTTGTGTCACATTAAGTGATTGCGCCCCCATGGTTTTATTTTTAGTCACAAATAATCACGTTCTACCTGTTGTAGATCAGTTGTGACAGCTCAAAAATTTATCACTACTTTTTAGTACATTTTTTGATAAAACCATGTTTAAAAAAGTTTTCTACTTATTTTATTCAACTTTCAATTTCTGCAAGAGATACTAATCTTAAAGCGTCTATAATTTTGTAATAATTTATGCATGTTAGCCTGACTGTAATTAATAGCATCGTAGCTTTGGAATCGTTTTGCACCTTAGCATGACTGAAATCCAACAATTGGTCCCAGTGATGCATGAGTATAGTGGTAGCGAATCATGGTTGAATTTGACACTTATTGGTGCAAGAGATCATTGCCTACAAACTACCGCCGCAGGGGAGAGTTACGTAGTCCCCACGTTACACTGCTATGGTTCTCAAGGACGCAAGCCTTCGTTGCCGACATCAAAATGCTTAATTATAATATACACACAAAAGTTTTAGCCCTCCGTGGCTCTTGATCCAATTGACTAGACGAGCTTATCCGATGGGTTGCAAAAAATATCATAGGATGTTCCCTCGTCAAGTGCGTCCAAGATAATGGCGCAGTTGACAGAAATGCAGCCAATCAGTTAACACGTTGAATGTCGGATGGAGAAGCGAATCACGTGAAAAAATAATCCAAGATGGTCGCCTTTGTTTACATCATATGGTCGTAGAAACATGTTTACTCCCTTTTTATTAGCTCACACTGTCTGTCTGCTTGTCTGTGTACGTACAAACCCATTGGAGCGGAAGGTGTGGTGTTCGATTCCCTGCTGAGAAAATTATTTTTCTTCTTTTTTTCATAGCCGTTTTCACTTACATCTTTAGACATTTTGTTTTCATCATCGCATTACCCTCTTAACTTTTAACATTAACTTTTTTTGCAATATTTTGCTCGCTAATTATTCATTAATGACGGCGATCAAAGCTAGCACTTAGCCCTTGGACGTTGTGGGAGATGAACCGTGGTGAGCCAACAACTGTGATTACCGCTATTGAATGTTCAACAGTGAATATAAATGTCATGTCGAATTACTAATGTTCCTAATGGTTGTCGAATGTCTGAATAATTTGACATATCAGTGAAGATAGAATTATTTCCTTTCACGAATCAAATTTATTAGCAATGTGATAATACAATATTTAATGGCAAAGATAACATAAAACAATGAAAAAAATGAAATAAAATTCACTGAGAATATGAGACATTAAAATGTGACGTAATGCATATGAAAATAAAGAGAGTATAATAAAAACTTTGTTTTTATTAGGTTATTTTATTTTGCTTTTTATTACTTTCTGTTCCAAAACAAATACATTGCATCCAAATATGGTATCTCAATTATTGTTTATTGTTGTAGTTAGGAAATAGGCGTATTTCTACAACGGAGTATGGGGGAATCGGCGGGGAACAGATACTAATAATGGAGATTATCTCCTGTGTCACGACGCTTTTTTAAAATTTCGAGCTGCACAAAAGCATTGAGCTCATGTTGGTCATTGGTAAAATGCAACACTTTTACTTTTAAAATCACTCCTTTGGTCACTGGTTAAAAGGTGTTGTGCGTTTTTGAATCACATAATGATGACGCTTAAGTATTAAAACCCGGATCGTGTACTCTAGTGGTCTGAAAAAAAGTTCACACACGAAATAAAAATTTGGATAGCGAAAGGACCATTCCATTTCAAGTCACCAAATGATAGTAGCATTACCATTTTATTCCACTACATTAAATAAAATTTAAAAAATCCCTAAAATCCAAGACTAACCGAGAAAACCTGAAATCCGAGACACACGCACGGCGTATACAACGCGAGGAAGTAATGACAAACTATTATATTATTTTAAGTATTATAATATGGGCAAAAACCTTACAAATTTAGGTAGGTGTAACTGCAACGGCGCACGGTGGAGTATTTTACCTATAAAGCTGGCCTAAATTAAAGATCTTACCAATTGAATCTGTTTCAAACTTGGTACATATGGGTTTTTGGGTGCGTTAAATTCACATTTGATGTCAAAACTACGGAATTCAAAATGGCGTATCCAATATGGAGTCCAAAAATATGAAATTTAGAGATTTCTATGAAAGTTGGTAGAAAAAATAAAGTCATTTTCTGTTATTTAGTAAGTACATTTCATGTCAATGAAAATATAGATAGATACAAATAAGAATTACAATTGTTTCTAGCTATGCATAAGTATGATTATTTTTTATATAAGTTTCGTATACATAGAGTCATAGGAAATGGAAAGGGAAATATATACATATATATACACACACCTTCAAACAAAACCTAAACCTAAACTCGTGATGTTTGCGCGGTGTATTGGAAGAGGTCGATAATAAATACCAGTTGATTTATTGTTTACATCAGTCTAACAACACGTTCAGCTCATTGCTCCATAGTTTTTGTTCATTTTGACCCTTTGTGTTTATTCCTCTGTCTTTCGTATTACAATTGTTGAAATTAGCCACTCATAAAGTAACCTAACCATAATATCGGTAGTTACGGACAATCGAACCAATTTCCCCCCCTTTCAGTCCATAGTACCGAGGTATGAGTGCATGTCCTTCTCCTCACGTGTCGCCCTTGTAATATCTATACCATCTATACCTAAAGCCGTAACCTCTTTACAGCCTCCAGACTCGACGCCGCACGAGGTGATGTGAAGGAGAGGTTCAGGAGGGGAAGGAGAGGGGAGGAAGAAGGGACGGTATGGGGAAGGAAGTACACCGCAGGACCATGAGGCACCCTGCACTGAAGGACAGCGCAGGAGTACGACGGAGTGAGACGACTTGGCCTTCCGTTGTAAGAACAGAGTCAACCAATCATTATGGCAAGCACCCTTTTCTCTACTCCAGAGATGAGGCACCATCACCCTGTCCTCCCAACTCCACGAATGTCATCCACGATGACCCCTCTCAAACGGGTGGGTTCCTTCTCAAACGGGTTAATGTACGACACCGTCGCCTTCAATACTCCATCGCCGCACCCGCTACGGCCGCTCCTTCATCTCTGCTCCTCTTGTTCTGTCTGCTGCTCGTCTGCTTCTCCGGGTGTGCGGTCGAAGGAAGGTCGACCGATAACTTCGGAGATAGCGGCGGAGGGATATTGTCGGCGTCGGACCAGAAGGAGAACTATAGTGAGTATGCACACGAACAAAGGATCAATTCCTTCTCCCGTCCCACCTTCTCAATATAAACTACCGGTATTTATTCGACGTTTTCACGTCTTTGGCGTTAGAATTACGACGGACGTTTCCTGACGTGACGGAAACGGACGGTGGCGTTCATTTTTCCGTATCCTTCCCGTCAAGAAGAGTTGCATTACGATTGGCGGGAGTATCAGCGCCAATCTTTGACAGTTTTTGCCGACGGAGATTGTTAAATCTACCTCTTTTAAGCATCAAATATTCATAAACTAAAATAATTAGGTAAAATTAATATTGAAAAATGCGATAATAATAATAATTTCTCTATAGGTAACAGCTTTTGCCAATTACTACCTATTTATTATATTTCGACAACACACACAACCATGCCTTGGACAGGGAAAACCACCCAGGCGGGACTCGAACCCGCAACCTTCGGGTAGGGAGGTAAGAACGTTAACCCGCCACCACCGAGGCTGATATCCATCAAGAGGAGGTTACTTGCACGCTTCCAATCCAGATTCATCCGGATGCAATCATACTTATTTACTCATGTGTTGCGCTGTTTTCCTGCGTAAAATCAGCAGGAGGTTAATATACTCTACCTCGACTTACGAACCACACAACGTACGACCTCGAGATGCGAGCTCTTTTCATATTCCGTTAAAGCCTCTACATCTATTCTCGAGATACGAACTTTCAGCGTGTCTCAGACTAATTAATTGGTACAGCAATACAGTAAAATTTGTTCAAAGGCCTACACTTCCAGCAAAACAAAGGCAGTTTTTATTTTTTTCTACAATTACTGACTCTGTTAACGGATTTATTTCCCTTTTATGAAACCCAGTTTTCCATTAAACTTAAAACTTAAATGTAAAACTACGTTTCGAGATAGGAAGCGAATACAAGAACAAATCAATCACTGCGAAATAACAAATAGCTAGGTATGAAGTCACGTGTATGGGCGCAAAGAAAGCAAAACAACATACCAATAAGCTGGCAGAGCACCCGAATGAGTGAAATGGAATCAAACGCATAAGCCCCACGTTAAATTTGCATATCAACCACGTAGCTGCCATCAAAAACGTTGCACTGAGAACAATGTTTATATTTTGTAAACGACCATTAGCAACGGCCCCCAGATATTAGGCAAATAAAAGTGAAATGCCTTACACAAAACATACCTATATAAATAACATCTATACTAGATCTACACCAAGGGGAAGAAATTCGCCATGAAAAAAGTCATTCGATTTGATCAGGGTTCGAACCCGGATCTCCCGCTTGCCGGTATGAGTTTGTAACTCGTTAAAAAACCTGACCTGCAATTAGGAGATTTGGATTCGAATCTCGATGAATCCAATTGATATTTTTCATGGCAAATTTTTATCCCTTTGGTGTATGAGAACGAAAATAGTACATAAGTCGAGGAGCCACTATAATTGATTAATAAATTTTCACTTCATTAATCATGATATTGAATTCAAATTGAAAAAATGAAAATCACTCAACACTCACCGCTGGTCCCTTCAAACGATGTCCAATCATCAAGCACCTTCCAACGTAGGTTGACTCAAATTAATCAATCTGGATCCAGGAAGACAAGGTGGGTTGTTAAAGTACTTGCCATTGCTGGACGAAACAAGTCGTTTCTTGTGCATTTTCCCTTCTTAAGCATACTCGTTGTCCCTGAAATAAAATCATGATGTGTAATAATATTCATCGTTCTTGGATCAGTACTTCCACTAACAATAAGAACAAAAGAAAAATTAAGCCTAGTGAACGTGAGCTCTGCGGCCTCTTAAAGTGACAAGTTATTAAAATCTCCAATGGCCGTAATTGATTGGCACCACTCGTCAATATTACACCACAATTGCTGTGTTGGTTTGCGGGAAAAAAGGTTAATCCACACCAATCACAACCTCTCGACCAGAATACCCCTGTGGTGGTTTACGGGAATGTTACTTCCACAGCCGCATACTTTCCGCAGCCTTTTATATAGTAGATATTCACGTAAGGTACTGATAAATTGAAAGAATTATATTGTTCTTGTAGCCACAAGATTGACCATTCCAAGGTGTCGGACAATTAAATGGATCAATATATAACACGTTGATGCCGTGGGTACAGTTAATGCAAATTAGTTGAAATGAACCATCAAAACATTCGTGGACACGGTAGGTGCGGCGTAGTGCTACACAACCAAATGATGCAGTAAGCGTTTTATCGCACGAAAGCTAAGATCCGACAGTCAAAGAAGGAGAAATCCCTAAAAGAGTTTTGTATTTTTACTTTTCCCACAACCACTTACCAAAAGCAGTTCCTAAGTTATTTTACGCCGAGTTATTCGACAAGAAACAAGAGGACGAACAAATCCAACTATACTAACATAGATTGGTGAAATACCCACCCAGGCGGGACTCGAACCCGAGACCATTGGGTAAATTGTAAATGCAAAGGACTTCACCCCGGCACCATCAGGGTTAGAAACACATGACGTAGTTCCGGTAACGACGTCCATTGCCGAGATGGAAGACATATGAATTCTAGAAAACCTTTTTGCTACGGCACGGCATCAATATTTTTAACCAATGATGACCCAGTTTTTTTTAAGCCACGGGATGGGCGATCCAATTTTTTCCCAACATTTCTTTCCACCCTTCGTTCTCAGCAAACCGTGGCTGCCGCCACAGTTATTTTTTTCTCGAACTTCGGCTCCCTTCTATGACGTCGCATTTGTCACACATCCATATGAAAGCCCACTTTTGCTTCCCGCCAAGCTTTCTGTGCCCTCACCCTCCCCTTTTCCTTCCCGAACTCCATTCATCTTCCTTCTTCTCGCTCGAAAGCCACCCGCCCACGCGGCAACCGTCCTTACCACCACATACATATGAGCCAACGCCTGTACAAACACACCCTCGCACACCGCACCGGGAAACAGCTTGCGTAAAAGGTGCCCTTGTTCGCGTCGGTGGCAGCGGTGCTCATGTCAAACATAACGATTTAACAGGTGGTGAACAGGTGCTGAAGCGGCGACCACACGTGCGGGGTATTGGTATTCTGGCCGAGAGAAAATCAGTCCCGTTTCTGGCTCTTGACGTTACCACGTATACTGTCCCACCGTAAAATGACTTAAATGTCATTTTATTCATATTCTGTCTACTTGTAGAAAACGTTGACCTCTACCTGATATGAACAACAAAATAATACCATTCCGCGCAATTTTATTCTATAATTGAACTTGAAATTACATAGTGTTCAATGGCCGATTGCGAGAAACACGGGGAAAAATAGTATTTTTCCATCAAATATAAATGCAATTTTTGCGGAAAACTATTTATAAAAAGGAAATAATCCAGAAAAATTGAATAAAAATAAAATATAGGCATCTTACCACGTTTTTTTTTAATTATTAAGGAATTACTGCCGTAATTGAAGTCAAAATGCGGTAATTCGCAGGCAATTGCGCTGCAGTCGGCTCCAAAGGCTGGAAAAAAGTGCTCATTTAAAACACATTCGTGTAATAATCCGCATTTTTTCTACCTTACTATTGGGTCTCTATAGGTAAGGCATTTCGTCAGCGAAAGCAGGATTTTTTGGACCAAATATTAAAAATGTGTAATTTAGTATTTGTTTTGACTCACACAGTCACGGCGGAACCTCCTTAACGTTGTGCCATTCCCAAAATGATAAATGATCTCGTTGAAATTCTTTAAAATCGAGGCATCGTTATTCTTAATTTTCTTCGTTATGCTGATGGTTGTTCCGTTTAATTTAGTTATTATTTATAATTTTATTGATGTTTTAATAGAATTTCTGTTTTGTTTATTGGATGTTTTTTTTTGGAATCGTCGATTATATCTCTGATTAATTATAGTTTGCAATTCATAGTCGTTCTAAAATCTCTAGTTCGCTAATCTCTGTTTCATCAATCATAGTTCCATCAATCGTTGATTTTTCAGTATTCATAGCGGTCACAAAATTATTAATTATTCTGTAATTATTCATAGTAAAAAATCACTGTTTTTTTGGATGAATAATCATCGATTCATGAACTACGGTCTAAAGCGTAATTAATTAATGTTTCAATGACCTATTCTTCATGCAGTCTCCGAAGAACCTCGTATTTTATGCTTTTGTCTCATAATTAATTAGTTGTTTGATGTTTCAAAAACAATTCTGGACACATTAGTGCCATTGTGCTTTAAATATAGCAAGGTATTTGTAGGCTGTTAGAGTCATATTATGGAAGAAATTGACGATAAAATAATTTTATGGATGAAAGCGCTCTCGCTTCCCACTATCTAAATAACTTTCGACTGGGTTTATTTTAGCGTACGTTGATGATTTGTGCATTCCAGTAAATCATTAGTACCGTGCTTGATACTTATCAAGCGTCAATTGCTCGCTTTATAAAAATAAATGGTATTATTTCCCTCAATACTTTCAAATTGCGAAGAGAACACCTTCGTATTTATCATAATTTACGATATATGTACTATTTCCCTCCCAAAGCATGAGGCCTAAACGGAGATATGTAAATAGTGATAGCTTTCGCGTATAAATAAGACTCTCAGGAACGATATAAAGCCTGCAAAAATGATTTATACGAAGCAATGCTTCACAGACAAATTTGTAGGCGTATATGAAAAGCCATTTGTCTCCATTATTCTCATTCCATCATTCCCGCCACGCTGTCCCCGCTCCCAGGGTTCCCTCTACCACCCGCGACAAAGAAGAGGAAAAAGATAGAGAGCCCCCTAAACAACCAGTGACCGTCCAGTGATTTCCCAGTTTTTTATTATATAAATGTTATTTAATAATATTTTATATCTCTTCGTTACATAATTTTTTAATTTTACCACTTTTTTTAGTGCAGCTCCCACTACCGGCGGCCTGGCGGAGGGTTTTACGGGTTTTCCTCCGCCCTCGGGTGAATACCGGGCCATATGCCTTCTCGTTTCGTTCGAGATGTCATTTGGTGTTCTTGGTGGTGATGCAGTCCAACCGGGGAATCTCGTGGCTTCGAGTCGGGCACGATGGTGGTGGTTACCGTGGTTACCGTCTTCCTCTGGCCTCTGGGGTGTAGGGGTCGTCACCCAACCGCGTCTCCTGCGTGGAGGGGGGGGGGGGGCGGGAGTGCGCCTGACTCCTCCTCTTCGGGCTGGATGGCGGGTGGGTTGCTTGGCGTTTTCCGGGGTTGTCTGGGGTCCTTGCGGCGGGCTTGGCTCTGCGCCTTCCCGGTCCATCACTTGCTGCGTTCGGGCCTTGTCGTTTGAGGTGACTGGGTGTGTACGATTCTAGTGAGGCGCAAGCCTCCCCTGTAGAGGCGCAAGCCTATACCGGGGGCCATGTACGACCTGGCGCTAAACACTTTCATGCATTATTTTAAAGCTGCGAGAAGCAAAGCTGAAATATATGTGCTAGTTCGATCCTCTCGGGCACCAAATTTTTTTTTTGCCAAATCGTCTTTTTTAAGGTCATGGTTTGAATTATTTTTTTAGAATAGTGTCTGTGAGTCTTACGACATCGTTTTTTTATTTCAGCGAAATGAAGGTTGATAATTTCCAACTTCTTGAAAAGTAAAACTTGTCTCTGAGACGAATTATTCGGAATCCCTCGTTTCTTGTATATTCCCTTGTCCCTTGTCCCTGAATCCCTTGTTTCTAGCGCTTGTGATTCTGAATACAACGATATTGTTTATAAGGTGGTTGAATTATTTGCTGAGATATGGTCCATTGTTTATCCAGAGATAGTTTTTTCAAGTTAATAATTGCTATTTTGTCGCGGAATTAATGAGTCAAATCCAACGGGATTCTACTCTTACAGATTTATATTAGCATTAAAACCAATTCGAAAAATCATTAAAAAGTCATAGAAATAAACGTTTAAAAGCATACTTTTTCAGACTAGCGTTTTTATGTACACAAATAGAGCTACGGCGCCGGCTGTTGGTCGCACGAGTTTCTAACTTGGATATTCTGAAAGCTAATTTAATTGCGCAGATTTATGAAAACCAAAAAAATCCTTAAGAATAATAGGAGCCGAGATAGGAGTTTTTTCTTTAAATCGCAGAGGCTTTATTTATAAAATTTAAAAAACCATTACCGGAGTTACACAGACTAAGGCTTATATTTGATTATTGCAAATACTTTTTTTCATAAAACGTATCTTTTATTATAAAATTGCGTGCACAAAGTGGAGCGTATTCACGGCGGACGTGGCTTAACCAACATGAGGACGTGTGGAGGGGGTAGAGAGCGGTGGTGAATCACGGAGCTGCCGCGCGACTGAAAAACTGAATTGGAAACTTCAAACGGAGGAGCGCGTACAAATCTCCGCTATTTATCGACCAACCTCGACGTTTATTTTTCAAATTTGGGGTAACTTGGAAAATAATTAACAACTACGCTATCACCTTAAAGATATAATTGTAGATTCAATTTTCATTATTACTTTGACTCTCTGCACAGTTACTGGATTTACTTACTAATTTCTATTTCATATAAGCTTATGTTTATATTAAAATAGAAGAAACATATACACATTTTTAATTACATATTAACATTCGCGCATTGTGAATTGCTTTCGTTATTTCCGCATACACGCAAATAAGGTACTCTTCATTTGTACTCTAGCTCTAACCAGGACCGGAGTTGTACTTGATAAGGCCCTATGCTATTAGAGATATTGGGCCCTTTATAAGTCCAGATACCTATTCTATGTCAGTGCCAAATATGATATTTTGGGGGCCCCCAATAAAGTGGGGGCCCTAAGCTTTAGCTTGTGTAGCTTATACGTAAATCCTGCACCGGCTCTAACGTCGCTCCTGAAGGAGAAGTTATCTTTCATGCTCGAAGGCATGACTATAGAAGGACTCTAATCGTGTTCGCCTCGCATTAGGCAGCTGCCGACCATCGGATATCTTGAAAAATGGAACGTACTATGTATTTTATGATTGGTATATTTGAAGATTCGAGCCATTTGATCTGGTAGTCCTTTTTATATAAATAACGCCTCGATAATAATGAATTCAACATCGATATTGTCTACCCGATACGTACCCGAAGCTGAAATGCTATATAACTACTTTGAAAATCCCAATCAACTTCCGCCAACGGCCATACCACGATGAAAACACCGGTTCTCGTCCGATCACCGAAGTTAAGCATCGTCGGGCCCGGATAGTACTTGGATGGGTGACCGCCTGGGAACACCGGGTGCCGTTGGTAACCTTTTTAGTTTTTTGCTTGCCTCGCCGCATTATTTTTTTATCATTTAAGACTGTGCTGACAATTTCATTCATTTTAATATTTAAATATCCTTAGCCCGTAGGCGCTTGACTTTTTCAATCTGCGAGAAATTTACATTACATACAAGCGTAATTTTTTTTATTGCTAACCTAATCTACATTGTATCTACCTATCGACTTTGTATCGATATCGCCTGCTCAACTACTCTACGGTTCTACGCGCTTACACTCGCAAATCGAAATACCCGCGTCACGAAAGTCTTATATATCTGGCCACTTCCGTGAGATATCTGGCCACTTCCGTGTAACTTCGAGAACTAATTTTTAAATGGCAATTCTGTGATAGTCTGAAGAGATATCATTACATCACGATAACATATAATTGGCATTAATTACTTGAAACCTGTATTGCCACATAGTAGGTATGGATATAAATGCAATATTATTGAGAATAAACAAGATTTTTTCCAATTCACTCACGTTTCTTCACGTTTCAATCAAGGCATAACTAACTTGCGAAAATGATGAAAGGAGAAAATTACTGAATGTACCAATACACACATAGAAATAATAGTGTATAACGGAAATTAACTACGCAAAGCTCTTATCAAGTGTTTACTGGCTGAACTAAAGTCTCTCCGAATCGTTTGCAAGCTTCCCATTTTTGACATAATTTCGGGTGAAGGATAAACCACAGGGTAGACATGCCGGGTAAATGTTTTTTAAAAATTCGTTGACAATTAATTATGGAACTTGGTTATATATTGAAAAAATATCATGAACGTGTTTAAAAAAATCACTTTAGCATTTGAAGTGCCTTTGAAGTACTTACTGAAAATCAGTTGTCCATCTCATTCTGTAAATCAGTTAGAATGTAGCCCATTGTAAATGAGTTGAAAAAGATCTGGAGTGCAGTTGTAAAGGAGTTTTATTGACAATCAGTTGTGAATAAAGATATTTAAATGGGTTTTACATCAGTCGGGGCAAGCTTTCAAACTGTAAATAAGTTGTAACGGAGATTTTCTTTCTTGAGTTACCTGGAAACCAACTTGCGTTACGTTTACCTTTTTTAATACTCGGGAGGGATAGATTTAGCTTGCAATGGAACATTTCATCTTCCAAAGAGATATATCAGAGATGCTATTAATCCGTTACATCATTATTCAGAAGAATAATTCTAGAGGAGATTTAGATCTTAAAAAAAACTGCGATGGCACTGGATCCATCCGTTTTTTTATTCTCCAAAATGTTCACGAAATCATTTAAAATAAATTTAATTATCTCAAGATCCTTAGCAGAGAAGAGTCTTCCAGTAATTATCTTTTCCGCTCACAATCCAAGCGATTAATATGCTTGAGTAAGATACTTCGCCACGCGAACGGTTTTAAAATACCACCGATAGTCATTTACCTTATTACGATGGTGATTTTTTGAAATATAACAACTACGAAGAAATCATTATAATCCAGAGAGTAAAAATTGCTATTAGAAATTAATATCGAGTAATTTTCAAAGGAACTCTTTGTTGAGGTATTATTATGATAGTTTAAAACTTATAAGCAAGCTAAATTGTATAAACAACTTCAAAATCAATCAGTTTAAAAACCAAAAATCACAGGTACCTTGCATTTCTCATAACACATTCGAAAAATCATAGGTTCAATCTTTAGTTGATGAATCACAGATCCAGGCCAGTAATCAGAGATTCGTCAATCATTGATTCTAGAAACAATGATTTTATTTAGTTTATGAATACTTGGCCGAAATAATCAGAGATTGGAGAATAATCACAGATTCGTGAATTGTTGATTTTTTGCCAAATAATTTGTGATTATGAATTTTAACCCTTCGTAACGCATGTTTTCAAAATGCAAAATAATTAGTTATTTTTAATTCTCATGTCGTATATCATAATTCGCATGTCTTATTGTTTATACCTTTTTCGATGCGATAGCACTAAGTAATGTAAGATTATTCATCAATAAATAATATTGGCAAAAGAGGAAAAAAAGGCCATGGGACATACATAACGGGCAAACATAACGCAGTAGATGGAGGAAGATTCGGGCAGATGGGAAAAGAAAGGACATCTTTTGGGCTTTCATCCTATTTTTACCGGCTTATTCTCTTTACACACATTCCATCCATCTTTTCTTGAGTCGTCCAGCATTTATTTTTCCTACCGAGCACTGATCTCTCGAAATATTCACCAACCTTTTGTCTTTCATTCTGTTGTGATATATTTCTTTTGCTATTTTTTTGAGTTATTAGCTATTTACTGAGATAATTGAAGTCAAAATGTGGCAATTCCACAGAAATGGCGCGGAATTAGGCTTCTATATATATAAAAATGTGCTCATGAAACATATACTCGTGGAATAATTGACACATTTTATACCTTAATTTCGGTATTCGATAGTTAACGAATGTCATCAGGGAAATAAGGACTTTTCTGAACCAAGCATACACAAAGTTGGAATTTAGTATTTGTTTTGACTCAAATAGTCGCGGTGAAACATCTTCAAGGATACATCGGCTTAAATATATCCTCACGCTCTTTTTTCTCCACTGACTGTCATAACCCCCCGGATCTTTTTCCTTTTAAACCTTTCCCTCCTTCTGTTGTTTTCCCCTTGTCCAAGTTTCAGCGCACCATCTACTCAGATGTTCCCCTTCGCTATCCATTCTTCCGAAAAACATATTTCTCCGTCTTACTTACCCTCGCATATCCCTCTTTCATGACGTCCCATACGCTCTTTGATGCTCCTCTGTTCCCTTTGTTTCTTCGAGCTTGACTCATTCCGTCCTCTTCGCGTTTTTTTAACTTTATTTTTTAAAGGAATGCTCCTTTTATTCCCTCTTTTATCTCCCTCTCTTAAGACGCTGTCATTTCATGCTTTCTATGCTTTTTCGTTTCTCCTCCTCCCTGGGGGATTTTTCGGTCATTTGTTTTTTGCTTTTTGCAATCTCTATAAGACCGCTCCTCAAGATAACTAGGGCGGGATTACGATCGACGTTTCCTAACGTCTTGTTGAATTTTCGAAAGAAAGATGATACTTTTCTCTAGTTAGACCACATCAGGAATACGCCGCGAGCATTTGGGGTCCAGCACAGAAAGATTTAATCCGCGAATTAAATAAATTATAAAATAAAGTCCCACGCTTCATTAAAAACTGCTAAGAGCAAACAAAGTTTAAAACCGCTGATAGAATGATGAGATTGGGAACCGTTAGAGACTTGGAAACCGTTAGAGAGAGTTACTTTGTTCCTAAGGTTCCTCTTGTGTAATTTTCAATATATATATATATTAGTAGTGTTATCTACGATTATTTTACTTGCTATGAATGTAATCTATTATCAATACGATTTTCTGGTATAAAAAGGATTTTTTAAACAAGCAGCAATCATACCAATGTGTGACGATTTAATTCGTCGTATATCGGACAATATTTTCAGCTATTAAAATTGCCTTGTTTCAGACATAAGCAAGTCACGCTTCACGCTAGGCTTAGATTACTTGAAAAAACTCCTATCGGGAGAGTTTCAGTACAACACGAAGAATATTATTTATTTATACAGGTAGAAATTATGCTTAGATGAAGAAAGAAATCGCTCGAGGAGATAAAGGCAAGTCAATATGCAAACAATATAAGGAGAAGAGAGTACAAATTTAGATTTTTACTCTTCATTTTACCAACCTTAACCGAAAGATTACCCTTATAATAATAGCTTATCACATCAACGGCTCGATCATATACTTGGAACAGGAGCAATAATATCTACGAATGAATAAGATGATATTATCCTCTCCCCGCAGATAGGAATGCCGTGTTGTGTGAGTTTTTTTTTACTTTTTTCTCTGTGATCAAAGTTTTATTTAACCCTTTCGCTGCTATATAAGCGTATTCACTACTATTAAAGCCATGAAAGTACGAAATCGGCCATACAAGTTACGGAAGTGTCGCGGTATGGTAACGATTTTTCCGGAAAAAAACCTTAGTTAAAACAATTTCCAGAAAAGCACTGCATTGCTCATACAATTTAAGGTAATATTGCGCGGGACAGCCATGTTAGGTGGATTATTCTTGGCAAAAAAACACGATTCTCTTTCTTGGGCCAAGAAACCATCTGCTCTCTTTCTTAATCAGTGTGTTGCACGTTAACTTTTATTTTATAACAGCCAATGTCACTACAATATCCGATACTTTCTCTGCTGAAAAAAAGTTCAACGAGCAAAAAGCAAGCCTTGGGTCGATCTTTTTTTTAGAAAGAGAATACGTTCTCTTCGACTTGAACGAGAGAGCAAAAATGGAAGGGATGAGATCCGTATCCTCCAACATCGAAATTTCCGGTGATGACTTCAGCATCTCTCATTTCCTCTGCGGATTCCCTAGGGAGAAGTCCAATGAGAAGTCTTGGTGCGCACCAAACAGTTGACAAACGCGCTCTTCAGTTGTTTTCGTTCCGACGACGAGCACAGCAGTCGAATGGATCCATGATTCGCTCCATCTCCGTCCCTTGTCCCCTAGGTCCCTAAAGCTCCTCCTCCCATATCCTTCCTCCTTACAATAAGCCGCTACTACTTACTTATAGCCGAGATTACCTACCAACTTCCAATCCATCGACCCTTCAGAGACCGAGGAATCAATCTGTTGAACACTCGCAATACTGATACGCCTTAGTCTTCTGATCTTACGCATCGAATTTACAGCGCTAATGTTAGATTTTGCGTGATTCATCTGCGCATTCCGCTAAGCAAAAAAATTAGTGATAAACTTAAATAGGGGACGACAATTGAATATCATCCCTTTACCTATGGAGGCAGCTTCTAACTTTTTAACCATAGGTATTATCATAGAGTGAGTATACGTACTCTATGGTATTATTTAAATACATAATTATAAATAATGTGTGCAGACGAGACACTGAGGCATGAATATACATATGGATCTAAATCTTCGGCTACTCTGTACGGGCACCAGTGTTGCCTAGCTTTCCGCAAAAGATAGGTCGCGCTGCAGTCGGCATGGTTCCGCTTCTGTGTGCCAAAAATGGCCGGTTTAATTGGGAGGCCAACTCCGGTACCTTTATTTCCAATATCTCCTTTTGAATCACGGCCTTTCCGTATTAGAACCACCTTCTCTAGAGTGGTGGCGCTACGATCTGCTTGGTCCGGATTTTTCGGTGCATGCGGAATGTTTGGCAACACCCACAGGTGGCAAGTTTAGGATCCATATTTATATTCATGCACTGAGGGTAAATACCTCAACGCTTTCCGTGATTCAACTGTTCCCATAATTCCCTTTTATCAGGCTATTGGCGTACTTGCGTTTCCACTACAAAAAATTACAAAGGTAGACGGATTACCTGGTTTGGACAACACAAGTAAGTAGATCTACTACGGTAGGGATTTTGAAGCGTTTTCATTACTAGGTATTAGGCGGGTACAGAGTAACAATAGAAGGAATGTTAGTATTGAAACGAGGCATAACGGCTCTCTTCTGTTTGTATCTACGTCCCCCGCGTGGGTATTTCAAAAGTCCCTGTACCATATACTAGTGAAATGTCAAAAAAATCGTCTAAGCAACGAAGTCATCTGATTCTACCGTATGAACAATTATTACAGATGAGATCTTTCACGTCTTGGGTGCTCTGTCAAGGTTGGAGTCGCCGTGTTTTAAGATAATGGATGGTATTGTCGTTTTCTGACCGCGTACGGCTTGGTGATGCGAAATTTTTATTCCTATGCATTTTTGCTGCATTTCTCGGAAAAATAAAAATGTTACAATTTGGTGGAATCTAAGTAAAAACAAGAAAATGAATGAAGTAAAAGCAAATATGTTCCCCATAAAAGTGAATAACGAATTCACTTTTATGGGGAACTTCATTCGTGAATAACGAATTCACTTCATTCGTGAATAACGAATTTACCTCGGCCAACTTCTAAAGCTACCTGGGCCACGCTGCCGCTTTTATTTTACCCTGCACGTAAATATGGCAACGATGGAGCGACCTTTCTTTACTTACTTCTGAATTTTAATACTTAAATACTGAAATTTAAAATTTTTTTCAGTCCGGAAACTCCGTCCAGAGGGTCCCTTATGTGAGGGGAAAAACAAGGAAAAAATGGGCAGGCCTAAAATATTATGTCGAAAATGAGAGATAATATGTGTGAAATATTTAGCTTTAAAACCTTTTCGAGTTTAATACGGGATCATGTAGGATGAATAAAAGATTATTTTCGGGAATATATTAGGCAAATGAAATGTTCAGCCGGGAACAAAATATTTACTAATGATGCATTCAGTGTTAAGATAAAATCAATAACGAAGATTAACGGTTACTTTTAAGTATCATCCTCAGAAAAATTAATAAAACAGGTATACCAGAGGTATAGCATTAATCGCACTTCTCACCTTTCAAATTCCATTGTTTGGCTAAAGCGATTATCAATTCCAGTCAACCGTCCATTTCGAAAAAAAAAATCACGTTATCACTAGAATATCGGCGTGTCAAGGGCACAGAGTACATATAGTGAATCCAAATACGGTTTCTGCATAACATTTATTTATCATACATACAAGTAGTGTAGGCGTCAACCGCAAATATTAATAAATGCCTTTCAAAAATCGAAATCGTTCATTCAAAAACCAAGCTTTAATTTTCCTTCGCTGAACCTTTTAGAGTCCAATCATTTTGAAACTACACTAAAAAAATCAAACTTAAGCATGATTCTCACATTGGCTAATACTTAACGAGCACATAAACTTTTCTATAAAAAACAATTTTCACTCGATTGGTCACGTCTACTTAATTAGCGAATCAATAGGATCGAACTGTCCAATAACATGGCGGACTACGCAACAATATTATTACAGCCATTTTCGCTTTTTCCCTCTCTGCATACACTCCGTGTGACTTGATCAATGAAATGAGCAAATCGAAAAAGATTTTCATGGCTTCGTTTAAGCCTACAGTTACCCGCGCTGTCAAAATTTCTTGTTATTCTCGTCGGAACATTATGTGGAACACAGGAAACTTTCCGATAATCCGCCCGTCGCAAGTCGTATGTTTTTTATATTTTTTCCGTCCATCCGTTGCTGTCCATTGTCTGAAATATATATGTCCACTTCCTTCTTCACACTACCCTCTCGCCTCCTTCCTCCACCCCAGTCTGAAGTGAAGACGAGACTGAATGTTGCTTGGTCGATTAGATTCGGTACTTCTGTTCATTAACGTACCACTATTACTAATTTTGAGGATACCGGAACTTGCCACGGTATTATCCTTAACGGAGTCACCCGCAAGTGTATATCAGTGCGATATTCCACAGAGGAAAAATCATTCGCCTAGACCGGGATTCGAACCTGGATCCCTCGATTTCGCGCCGAGTGCTTTCACCAGTTAAGCTACCGAGGCGTCCATCTCCCCTGTGGATTATTTGGTGGCTTTATAGGAGCATGGTAGTCAGGACTGCTAGACATGTAATGTCATTAGCAGTCCAAAGCGTGCGCTAAGCGCCACAGTCCGCGAGGATTAAGCCATACATAGAACACATTGAGATGTTCGTTCTTTTGACTAATTTTGAGGATACCAAGCTTATAGCCACGGTAGTAACCTCCTGTGCTCCATGTATGGCTTTGGAACGAACCACAGACCTTTGGCTTGTCAGAAAAATGAGCAGACCACCACGCTATCCACATTAAATGATTCTTAAGGCAATTTTGAGAGTATTTAAGGTAGTTTGATTTAAATATTTCCATTTCAAATATTGGAATTTGATATTTTAATCTCTGCGCCTGTAAGAAGTGTGAACAAAATATTATAATATTAATGGCGCAAAAATAGTTATGCATGACAAAATTCACATGATCACAGCAATCAAATAAATATATCTACATAAGTCTTTGATTTCACTAATTGTTTCACGCCGTACGGTTAAAAAGCCTTCAAAACAGCAGGTTCTTTGCGGTTACCTTCGGCTGGATGCCGATGCAGCCGATGTTCACACGCGGCGCAGTGGCCATCCGTGGATTTGTAAATTCCCTGTGGTAGCTATTATGGTTCACGGGAAATATGAAATTTCATAACTATAGTAGAACCCCGCTAATTCGGGCCCCGGTAATTCGGGTTTCTGGATAAATCGGGGCGGGCCAAAAAAAAGTAAAACATTTTGAATAATGAAGTACATGATTTTGCCTGAGTACTACCGTGCACAAAAGAGTGCTTGGATCAACGGTTTTTTGTTCCAAGAATGGTTTGAGGACGAGTTTGTGCCGCGTGTCAAAAGATTTTTACTTAAAAAAACTTCCAAGAAAAGCTGTTCTTCTAATGGACAACACACCATCTCATACGAACGACAATGAACTGTGTTTAGGAAACATCAAGTCCTTATTCCTGCCGCTTAATGTTACGGCACTCATTCAACCCATGGATCAGGGCATACTAGAAAATCTGAAACGGCGCTACCGTCATAAACTTTTAACATCATTAATAGAATATGAAGGCATGGATAGGTGTTCCTACGGCAGTAAAACCACTTAAAATGTTTAATTCGGGTTTTTAGTTAATTCGGGCATTACCCGGACACAATTAGCCCGAATTAGAGGGGCTCTACTGTATCTGTTCTGCAATCTATTTCCCTATTTTAATGCTCAAGATTTAATTCACCATAAAATGTCAGGTTTTGGAAAATGTTTTTTTTTACCGTCAGAAAATATAATGACTTAAAAAATTAGGTCTAAATTCTAACCAACCGTCGTGACGGTCTGATAGCGATTCCTATCACAGTTGTAGTAATACGCTTGTAACACTATTGAAATTATCGTAAGGACCACATTTTACATATTTTTCCCGATTAATTGAGCACTGCTATCCTGCCCCCGCGTATCACTTAAGAGAATATTTTACCTAAGAATAATGCATCTCCCTTGTAGTTTGAAACAGCTCCTCACGAGTTGCGATGTTTCTCTATTAGCACGAGAAAGGATCAATATTACAGGAAACGTAGGTGATAAGCATTACCAAACTACCACCATTTACAAATATTTTAAAGAAGTTGACCCTCTTAACAAAATACAAGCAAATTATTTTCTAAAAAAATGATCCAGTTTTTATAGAAGGGAATTTTAAAGTAAAATTATTTTAGTAACGAGGAGTTACAATTAATCACTTGTTTTCAACGTAACCATAACATTTTAATCACTATCGACCTCGCTCATTTGGAATAAGCCACTTTCATTGCTGTAATCGGCCGTTTTTCTACCATTACTCAGTGAAAGGTTACATATTATCTTTAATTGCTTCCGAAAAATATTCAGAATAAGTATGGCTTTCGCAATGAAATTATTATCATATGTGGGCATTAGATAACGCTCATTTGGAGTGATTCACAATTATATTGACCGAATTTCTAGTGCTTAAAGCCAATAAAGGCTTTTGAAATTTTTTCTAGAAAATACACAAAAGAGAATCACCACGATTTAATGCTTATTTCTGATAAATTAAACATGAATGTCAAAAAGTATTAAAATATAATGTGCTACGTAAAGAATAATAATATCAAACTATAATTATTGCCCTGGGCAGTCATATTCATCATATTCCATGAATTCATCATGAGATGGGTACATAATTAGTAAATATTTTAGACAGCGCCACTAGCCTACTATTATTAATCTCTGAAGGACTAGATAATTTTTAAATTCAGCACTTAAATTAGGGGTCAACCGGCCGAGGATATATAAAAATGCACCGTGGATTTGGTATTTAAACCCATTCATTTCTAATGAAAGCTCAAAATTAAATCCGGACGGCAGTGACCGCAGCGGGCATTTTAATCCGCACGATGAACAGGTTTTGGTGTTCATTGAAAACTTCCATTGGCAAAACAAAATATTATATTTATCACTGCCGCGTATCTATACTTATAAAAAGCCCATGTCCGCGGTAGACGGTGGAACTGGGGGATACTAATGATGGGGAAAACGACTGAACCGATTTAGCTGGTTTTCGTGTTATTTTTTTCGTTTAGCATTTTGCATCATTTATCTATCTACATCGAAAAAATCCCCTTATTTCCATTTTCAACCAAAATATATTGTAAATGAACAAATAAGCACACATTAACTCAAACTCATAAACCTCATGTTAAATTTGCACAGCAAACACGTAGCTACCGTCAACGGGTGCCTTCCATTCGGTATAGTGCGCTAATCACTTCGTAATACAACAGCGCATTCGCCTTTCATTCGTTACGCGCTATTAGCACACTTCAGACACGATCGGCAGCAGAGTTGAAGTGTGATAAACAGCAAAATAACGTCGATTATGGCATTCGTGATTGTTATCAAGTATGTTGATTTTCAGTGAAGGCGTCAAATATGCACATTGTGAGGTTCTTAATTACTCCCTGATAAAAGCTTACGTATTTAAATACTTATTTTGAACAAATTCAACAACTTTAAACTAAAAATTCGGCATTGACTGTTTTTCACTCACAAAATGCTACCTACCTGCAGGTTACAAAACATTTCCCCAGTGCACATCGTTCAATTCAACGTCGTTAATGTGCGCAAAAGTGCGCCGATGTGCGCTAACTTCAAAACCTTGAATTTAAAGCTCACAGCGTTGCACTTAAGCACAAATATTTAAATTTTGTAAACAATAGTAATGGCCTCCAGAAATCACACTATTTACAGTGAAATAACCCACACAAAACATATACAAATAAAGTCTATACTAATATGACTTGCACGAAGGATTATTTTGACCCGTCATTATTTACGGGATATCAGCTTCTATATTTATAAATTTATTTGCAAGATGTCGAAAACTTCCGTTTGTAAATACACGCAAATTTGTTTTTTCGTTTCTTTTTCAGACCATTTTTACTTTGTAAAATTTAATTAGAAAAAATGGCAGAAAGTAATCGGGAGGAGTACTATAAGAAATAAAATTGGATACAGGTTCTCATTTTTATATCGAATATTGTTTTCGAGAAGAAAGCGCGAAAGGTTTGATAAAATATATCGATTTTTCGAAGTATTTTGTGATTCTGATAAAACGTCTCTTTAACGACCAGAGCTGATTGTTGAAATCGTGATTCCGTATATTCATATATTATATCCTACAAAGTGAAGCTACCTGTCTGCAAAAACGAAGGCAGCTTTACGCGAAGCAGACTTTAATTTCTGTGTAGGATAACTATCGTTAATTCATTAAAATATTTAATAATTAAGCTAAGAGTTTGGTTTTTCTACCAAAATGAGGCCAAAGCATCAAAGTATTTTATTTTTCTAATCGTTTTCCCGCTATTAATCAAAAACAGAATAATTTATACGAAAACTATGCAAATTTAGAGATTTTTCACTTTCATTGCCAAGCAATGTTTTCACTGCTACCGAGGCTTGCAATACGCTTTTCAGGCTATAAAGGAGGCTACACATTTCAGGCTATGTACCTCAATATTTATTACATGAATGCTTATGAATTATTTTTGGGGTGTAGTTTAAAAAAAATAAATTAAGAGCATGGCTGCTAGTACGTTTAGCTTTACTTATTTAATTTGCATTAAAGGGATTTTAACATTATCGACGAGTACTTTAATGGCTTTAAACAACATTATACCTTCACCCATCATGATATACAATGCACTATGACACTTTACTTATACATACACTTACTTTATACTTTACTTATATATACACTTCTAACCTTTTCCGCTTGAAAATTATGAATAAATCGAATTGAATTATGAATCTTTGAAAGAAAAAATACTCATGAAGGGCTCTACTGCAACATTCCTATACCAAATAACCGTGGACAACCTTTGAAAAATTCAACATTAAGGAAAAATAACCCCTATACTCATGACATTAAATCTTATGAATTATAAATTATTTTCTGTGGTGTAGCTCTTTAAAGTAATTAAGGGAATAACTGATAATATGTCTTGTAGCTTTGCTAATTTAAAATTTACTTTGATATTTTTGTGATGGTTGAGCTTTAAGTATTTGGATAGAATGAATATTTTCAATAAACATTCTAAGTTATTTAGTTATTTTATTCACTATTTTGAGCAGACGGGGTATGCTAATTTCTATAGTCAGTCCATATACTCTATGAGTGTCTGCGATAAATAGGAATATGTAAATCATTACACTCCAAAATCTAAAAGAATTATTTAAAATGCTTAAATAAAAAAATTAACGAAAACAGCATAAAAAGTCTCGTCAGAAAATGATTCTGGCTTTTTAGACAACAAGGGAAACTAGTAATAATAACAACCTTTTCAGATGAAATTAAAAAAATATACCGTATCCGTATTTGCTTCCATTCAACCATTTAGCTCATTTGTCTTTTCTCTTCTCATCCTTCAGGGATAACGTGCTACACTTGTGTGAACGTGTCCAACAACGACGAATGCAACCGGTTTGCCATCGACAGGCCGTGCCCGGAAGGTAAGTCCAAAAGGAATGAGGGATAAAGGGAATACGATATCGGGTGCATTCTAGGGTTCATTTAATTTCTACGTAACACCTCCAAAATACTTTTCCAAGAGTATATTCCAACTTTCAACGGTCCCAAATTGAGAGAACCTTCTGTCATAGCCACCAAAGGTTATCAACTATAGTGGTTGCGAGACATGGTGGCAGTTGCGCAGAATGCCCTTTTTATGTTATTTAGTTCCTTGGCAATTCAAACTTATTTTAATACGTACCCATACGGCACATGACGGGTGTATATTTCGTAATGATTCGATTACACATGAACATACTTTCTTCTTAACGCAAAATAATACCTTTATTATTATTATAGCGGCTGATAACTGATCTCAAGAAGTCAAGCCTGATAAAAGATTCGAATAAACTTATTTTAATACTATTTTTGCCTACATTTTGAATATTGCACCAAAAACTCAAGTCATAACACAGACTTTAATTAAGGCAAAAATTTTAAAATATAATCCTTGTATAATATCCATTACCGCATGTGTGGAGAGTTCTGCCACATAAACAGATGCACTTATATCAAATGTGGTCTTAGAGTTTATTTTTCTAATTATTTGAAAACAAATAAAATGTGCGCTTAATTACCGCTCAAGCCATCTTAAAATGTTCTCTAAAATCAAAGTATTCTTGTAACGCGCAGCCCTATATTATCGGAGAAGCAACGCTGAACGGAGATACTCGTCTTCTAGGCGGTTGGCCTCGATGCGGAAAATATTTACTGTGGCATGAAAACGAAAGATTTCAAACTGTTGTTTCGAACCCATTGGACATAAATATCTTAAAAGCACCTTCCCCTACCTCCAGAAGAAAATATACGAAGAATCCTCCAGAAGTTATTTTATTTATATTAAATTATTAATTATTAAATTTATATTGTGTAATTCAGACTGCTTCTAAGTCTCTCACTTGGCTCGGAACTCCAATGTCGAATTTAAAGCATCACATTGAATTTGATGCTTTAAAGTCGACAGCTAATGCCAAAAACGTAAGCAATCTTCTGCCGTGTTGAAAGTAAAGGCATGGTCCCTGTCTGCGGTAAACATCGAACCTCTTGGCGTGGCATGGTACCGACCGTGAACCTTTCGTAATTGCATCGGGGGGTGAGAGCAACCACGGGCGGTATAACTCCACCTTCGTTGTTTTTACCGTATGCGGTGCGCGGTTCGTAACAGCCCCGGGCGGCCCGCGGTCTGCGCGTGGTCTGCCCTTGTGGTCTACTCAACATGTTAGGAACATGCTCTTGGCATGAACTTTCCTCACAGCTCTCAACATCTTCCCGTGTCCCAAGGCTAATCCTTTGTTAAATTAAGGTAGTTCAACCGTGAAATTACATAAATTTCATTTTATTCATATTCTGCCTACTTGCAGAAAAATTCGTCCTCCATCTGATATTAACAACAAAATATCGCCTTTCCTTGCTATTTTATTCTTAAATGGAACTTGAAATTACATGTCGATCAATGGGAGATACACGAGGAAAATGAATTTTTCCTTATAGTATAAATTACATTTTCGCGGAAAACCGTTTTTAAGAAGGAAACAAACCCTAGGAATTGATTTAAAATAAAATGTTGGGCATCTTGCCACCTTATTTTGAGAGCTATTAGCCAACTACTGCGATATTTGACGTCAAAATGCAGGTAATTCCATTGAAATGGCGCTGCCGTCTCATTTAAAATATATACGTGGAATAATCTGTATATTTTCTACCTTAAATTTGATTTTCAATAGGTAACGTAGGTCATATTCGAAAGCAGGTTTTTTTTAACAGAATAAACAAAAAGGTGGAATTTAGTATTTGTTTTGACTCACACACGGTGGGACCTCCTACATTCATGAATAATTCATGAAAACCTTCAGAATCGGAGTCCGCATGTGCGAGCCAATATTTTATGAATGTCCGGAAATTAGGCAACTCTGTAAGTTCTTGACGAAACGGGAACAGTGATTGGCTTATCTGGGCACATACCCTAAGACTATATCCTTGACAGAGACTACTTCGACAAATTGAGAAGAAGAGGTCATGGAAGTGCGAAATATTTATCAACATTTTGAATAAAAAACTTTATTCTTTTCCACACTTTATTTTTAAAAAACTGCGACCGGTTTCACCTTAATAAGACATCTTCTGGCACATTATGAAGATTAGGGCATTCTATTAAGCTTCACAATGTACCAGAAGATGCTTTATTAAGGTGAAACCGGTCGCAGTTTTTTAAATAAAGCGTGGAAAAGTACAAAGTTTTTTATAAATAAAAATTATTCCCATGAATTCTAACTTCATATTTATTTAACTTTAGAATCAAAAGTTCTTTATTCAAAATGGATATCTATCACTTCCACGAAATCAATCCTAAAACAATTAAATTTAATTATCAGCAGTTGAAGTGATGTAAAGAGATTAGTATTATTCACATTGTATTCTTGCACTTGGGAGTCCATAGGTTTTTGGATTACATTCAAAAACATCAAATTTAACCATCATGCTCACGTTGGATTTTACTTCAGAGCACATAATATATTCTCTTTAAAACGTAATTTTTTCTCAAACAGAGCCAGTTAGTTCCCTCTTCGCAAAACCAATAACTAATCTCATTCGACAGAGTCTACCCCGAAAGGGAGCGACGTGATGGTTATGTATGTAATAATGGAGATCTTTGAGCCGAAATCAGCCACAGTTAATTAGGTATACCACTAATATTGAACGGAAAGAAAATGTGAAGGCTACGAGATTAGAAAAAAATCCTCAGCGAAGTATTGGGGAAGCAAAAGGGAAGACCAGTTATTCCCATTCCACACGATTAGCGGAGGATTAGCCGAAACAGTGGTGGCAGCCAGTCTACCCCACCGTTAGTAGAACGGGGTCAAATGTCACTCATTAGAGATAAAGGGGGCTCGAAAGAATACGAGACAGCTGAGAGAAAAATCTTCTGTTATTTTTTTCAAGGGATGAAAAGAACTCACAGGGGGAAAAATGTGGGTGCACCATCGATTAAAAAAGAGAGTAGATGACTCGTGGACCCACGAAAGCGAAGTCTGTATTTGTCGCAAAAAAAGATACACGTAACCTAAGATGGCTATCGTGCGCAATTTGTCCATAAAATTTATTAGTAATACAGTAAACTTTTTTGAAATTATTTCCACTTTACATTTTCATTGAAAAGTTACCACGGCATAGGTATATGAGCACAGCTCTCGCAGCTCTTTCCTGGCGCGGCGCAGCGGACCAATTAGGGCCATGGGCTAGGGAACTTTCAAAGTCCTGCGAAACGGGGTGAGGAAGGTTGTTTAGTGAAGAAAGTCAGTCAGAAAACATTTCTTCTGGTTGAACTGGGAGGCAGTGAAAGCAAAATTCTCGGAAATTTAATGCGCATCGAAATACAGGAAGAAGAAAAAAAACACTTCCACCAGATTTAGTCGGCTCTTCTCCGCAGTGCTCTACTTCGAATTTTTCTCCAACTTTCAAATATTACATTCATTATAAACATGGACGATGAGTTTTTGGGGGCGAAAGATAGATATAAAAGGAGGGAGAGGGGCAAAATTGGTAAAAAGGAAGAGGAACCCCAGACCTGTTCATTATGAATTTTCTTAAATTGTTACCAGCCCGCGGGCGTCAAAGCAGTGTTTTCCGCCGTTGATGGACAAGGCAAGGACCCAGCGCACGGTTTCCTCGGAAACCATCCATCATGGGAGAGTTTTCGGGGAAAGGGGGAGGTGGGGTAAAGGAAGGATCGGGCTGAGAGTGGGATGGGGAGAAAATTAGGGGTAAAGGCTCGAAAGGGGGGTTTGGAGTGGGAGGGGGTAGGGAAAGAATAGATGGGGTGGAAGCAGAGAAGAGGTTTATGGTTCTGAAAATCGCTCCAGAGGGAAGAAGAGTGCTTTTAGAAAGAGAGTTAGATTTAGAGGTGAGCTGTGGGAACGGTGGTGTTCGGACGGAGGGCGGTGATTGGTCACAAGGGTCGGCGGTGCCGACTATAGACGCAACCTCCTCCTCTACATCTTCCAGTGTCCAGACGATTCATTTCCTTCCATTGTCCCTCCGCTTACTCCAAAAGGAAGTTTTTTTATACAAACATTTCATACAGTTTTATTTCATGGTTTACGTTAATAATTTGTTTTTTGTTTATTTTTTTGCTAAAAGGCTCATAGCTGTTATCTCTTTTCCAATCGATAATAAAGCAAAGATAGTGGTTTAACCTGCGTGGTATTCTGAAATCTTTCGAGAATGGAAAACCTGTTAAAAATGTCCAAGAGATGAGTTCGTGATGATGAATTAAATCGCACTGTAAAAATCTTATAAAGACTCGGAAAAAATAGCCATTCATAAGTCGGAGACCCAGGTGTTGGCAGAACAACAATAGTTGGAGGTCTAATTGCATCGAGTTTTTCAGATAATTCAATACTGAAATTTGATGTTCTGTAGACGCAGGCCATAGTGAAAAAGAACACCAAACACCATCAACAAGTGAAGTAGGTGGTGATTCTTATTTGCCTCTCTTGATTGTCATACTACGTGTTCGTGAAGTTCATGTTCTTAGATAAACATGACAAATTATTTCGACAAGCAACTCTGATTTACAAAAATGTTTCTATATTAAAGAATTACGCGCGTTTGGAGGATTGAAAACACGCCAAGTGACGCCACGAAACGGTATTTTTGCCGGTGATACGCCGCTTGCCCCCGTGAATTACATCTTGATTACCAATATCTACTTGACGAAAATAACGATTGTATTTCTTTCGTGGAATAGGGAAGGTAAGGGAGAAAGGACTTCCACTCTTCCCCTTTCTTTTCCCTCCTTCCTCCTCCATCCCAATCCCCTAACCATTCCCCCTTCCAGAAAAGGGTATGTACAACATATGGCATATGTCTTCTGTGCCAGTTAAGTTATTCATTACTACCGCAAATACGGTGATGGAATCCGTAAACATTGCCACGAGACAACATCAGTCTCGACCAGGAATCAAACCAAGTCATTGCCACAGGAATTATGACTCCCGGTTAGCGTATTGGTCTGCGTATTTGGCCGACAAGTCAAAGGTCAGAGTTTCAATTCCTAGTCCAGGCAGATTTTTTTTCTCGCGGCAATTTCTACTTCTAATTCCGTGCCTGATGATACCGCGTAGGTGACGAAACTTGCTGTGAATTAAATTACTCGGCGAAAATATACATTACTTACGACATTCCATCGTAGGTTTCCGCGGTGTTCAGATGAAGGTTTCTCCATTTCCGGTTTTCCACCGCGTTGGTTGCTTTTTCAGGTCAAAGTGACTGAAGACGCCCGTTGGGATACCGGCGAAACTGTTTTCTGATAAAAACCACCCTACACGGTAGAAACCCGGAAATGGAGCAGCATTACCTACGACAATTCCTCGGAGAAAAATACATTCACCTTGACCGGGATACAAATCCGGATCCCACGAATTGGCACCCGAGGATTTTAGACAGTTAAGCTACCATGGTATCCTTCTTTCTCCTCCGTGGGTTTCTGTGGGCTTTAAACTTAGAAGTAACAAGATTTTCAAGATCGCCGGACCTAATTAAAGTAGTTTGAGCGATATTTTTCTGTAGTCATGATGGAGACCATTTTGGAATTTTATTTTTTAACTTGAACAACTGTAAGAAGCATTACGTAAATATTGTAACTTTATTGACGCAACCACTTAATTTTTAATTACTTAAGTTCTCAGGAATTAACTAAATATACTTTTGTAAGGTTTTAATTTGACTCACGTTTGTCACGCCGTACGCAGAAAACTTCTTCATAACCGAAGAGGTGTTGACGATTGATTTATTTTTTTAAATTTTTGGAAAACAAGCATTCTACGCACCGTTAAAATTATGAGGTCTATGCGTTAGAAATTCCGCAAAATTACACAGTTTCCCATGGAAAATGGCTGGTATTTTTGACAAGTATCTCGAAAAATAGGCTGCGGTAAGTGGCTAATATTTTGGTAACATTAGAAATACGAGATATTTTTCTACGAGGCCATAAACATCGAATTTTATGCGAAGTGATGTGTCGCCCAAACTACCTTCAGTGAATTTTCACACACTTGAACCAGAAAAAAAACAAATTTAACTATGCATTATTGTGATCTAATTGTAAGCTTACTCTTCAGAAGTCAAGTTACAGTCCAGAGCCTTCCTAATGGCAGGAAAGTCTTCTGCCGAAACGTCGGCGACCATGGAGAGCCTAACCCGGTGGAAAGCCCTAGAAGAACTCATCAAGATTCAGCCATCAATCCTTATTTTCGCATTTAATTTGAAAAAAATAAATATATACCACACTAAATATATAATCAATCCATAGATGGTTAAAAAAAACCTAGATGATAAAAGGACGATTTTTTTACATTATTGTCACGTGCTCTCAAATCCCAAGTCAGGCTGTGGGTGAAGCTCTTCTTCATCTTAACAGTCCCTGCAACTCGTGAAGGAATTCGAGAGTAGCTAATCTCGAGATGATCCCGGATGCCTCCTGCTACACAAGAAAATGCGAGGACGAAGCAGGGTTTATTATTTCGTCGGCGGTAGCCGCCCCCTACCAAAACAGTCCACCAGGAACGCCGACGAACTGCGGCGGTCCAAGCCGAACAGAGCACGCAACTACGTTCGAGTTACCTGACTGAGGGTGTTGTGAAGGCTGATGGCTGTATTTTTTTTCATCCTCCCTCTCATTTTGGTACCCCTTTTTTTTCTCCTTTCGAGAAAAATAAATTCTTTCCTCACCTTTTTTTCCCCCTGACGAACACGAACCCTTTCATTTCCGTGGAAGGAGGGGTAGGGATGGTGAAGGGAAAAAAAATTGTCCGCAATCAAATCCGTCGACTCGGCAATCTTTTTGAAACAATTTCTTGTCCCTCTCTCTCTCTCGAGTTCTGCGGTCTGTGGGTTTTTTATTTTAATCTTCTTCTTCTTCTTATTTTTCTTCTTCCGAAGCGTTACTGCCCTTTGCTTGGGCTATTTTGCTCACCATATCTTTCTTGCTTCTTCCATCACTCGTGATCCTACTTCCCAGACCAAAACATTCTTTCACTTCCACTCAAGTTTTAGCAGTTAAAAGTTTGACAATGACTACCTTCTTGGTTTATTTCACAATCCTTTAGTTTGTATTTTATTTGTATAAATCTTTATATTTCATTTCTTCATAATTTCGTTCATACGGTTCAGAATTCTCATATGCTATTCTTTCCTCGCAGCCAGATTGCTCGGTTATCTATCTGATCTTTATTTTTCAACTTTTTTCTTCTTCTTCCAAAGCGTTACTGCCCTTTGCTCGGGTTTTAACTTAAGTTTTTCATTGCATTTCTTCATAGTTTTGTTTAACGGTTGAGCATTTTCATTCGATCTTCTTTCTTGTCCGCCAGATTTGATACGTCATCAGTAAATCATTGTATGCGGATTGATTTATCAAATTATTTATAAAAAAACGATCCATGGCTTAATCTACTATATGCCTCCACGTGTTCCTCTGGTAATTTCTTCTTCCCCAACTTTGTACTCCCCTCCGTCTCAGATTTTCCTTAAAATCTTCATGCATCGCCTTCTGGGTCTTCCTCTTTATAGAGTGTCTTCCACTTTTCCCTCTCGTAGCTTCCTTTGTATTCAAGTTTGAGGCACATATTCTTAACACATTTTCAAGCCAACTAATTCTTCTTGCTTTGATAAAATGCACGATGCCCTTGACCTTAATAATGTTGTTTATTTTGTTCTTCTTTCTTATTCTCCTGATTGCTGATTTTCATTAACGGGCACGTAGATTCTAACGATAATTTTCCCCTCGAAGATGCTTAGTGCATTCACATCAGACACAGTAAAGGTTCGTGCCTCACGACCGTAAGAACCTGCTGGACCAAATTAATGTTTCGTATATCTTCATTTTGGTGGTTTAGGGCAGCAATGTAGAATTTACTAGTTAAATATTTGCACAATAGACTTTATTTCCATTGCCTATTCTTTACTTATTTCTTGAGACGTCTCATTTTACATATTTATTTACGTGCCAAGGTACATACCTACCCATATAAAATTTTCAACGGGTTCGAATTAGTAGTCTCCTACCTGCAAATGCCCCAATAATGTTTTCTCCCGGGATGCTGTCATCTTCAAATATCAGTTCTTACTTTTTTTTACTTTCAGATCTAACTACCATGAATGAAATTGAAGATAAAATCGAAACAATCACGCTGTGCATTTGGCATTATCTTTCTCAGATTTTTAAAATTGAAGGTATTCATATAAAAATTATATTTTCTTAACTTAATTTTTCTCCTGAGATGCCGTTATATTAAAAAATCTAGTCTTACTTTTTTAACCTTCAGACGTAAACACCGTAAATGCCATACGATATAAAAACTTATATAAATCACGCGAAAATAAAGCACGCTACGCTTTTGGCGTTATCTCCTTTAAATTTTCAAACGCGTAGGTATCCAAGATACTCTAAATTACTTAAAATTTAAGTCCGTGCTACTGGTAATATTACTATGTATTTTTAAAACTTAGTTTTTTCATTTTTCCTCAAACCTAGACCGTCTTTCCCTCTCTCCTCCGGTCTACCTACTTCTTACCAAGGGTGGCCATACGTCCTGAAAAAGCGGTATTATCCTGAATTTTGGCATATAAAAAAGCGTTCAATTTAATAACTTAAATATTTTTTCTACGGTAGATTATTCGGAAATGTTATTAACTATATTTAAGCAAAGCATACGTGTCCACAGTCATATTATTATTAAATAATTCTACAGAATAAGAACCGTATCTAAAAACACATATTTATCTCGATTTCATGATATTACGACTCATTGATGTCCTGAATTTTTACGGCACCTTTATTTGCAACCATATTATTCAATATACACTTCAACCGAACCATGACACTTTTACAAGGCATAAAAGTCTCCAATGGCCGTAATTAATTGGTACCACTCGTCAAAAATACGCCACAATTGCTGTGTTGGTTTGCGGGTAAAAATGGGGGTAAATCCACGCCAGTGATCAACCACAACCTCTCGACCAGAAAACCCCTTTGGTGGTTTATGGGAATGTTACTTCCTCGCCAGTGACAACCACATACCCACACACTCAACCCAAATAGTGATCCTTCTCAAGGGCTATTGGGACCCCGCTAAGGATGCCTGGGTTATGAACACAAACACACTCACAAGCACTCAAGAAATCACTCACTCACACACTCAGTCGGGTCCAACTTCAGGGAGAATCTAGCTCAAAAGAGCGTAGTCAAGAAACGGCACAAAAACAAGAAAAGACGAGGGTGTGCGTCGGATACGCGTATTTCGGCCACAAGGTGGCCCTCTTCAGCGAACTGAAGGGAGAAATCACTTGAGAAGGACAGCTTAGAATAAATACGAAAATGAAGAAATGGGAAGAGAGGGATGGGGAACCAATGACGTTGGGTTGTGGGAGAGGGCAGAAAGGTTTTGGTGGGGAGGAGTGGGGGAAGTGAAGTCAGCGACATTTTATGCCTTGTAACTTTAAGAGGCCGTATAGCTCACGTTCCCTAGTTTTAATCATGACACTTTTGATGAACATGATCACCTTTGCCGACCAACGCTACCAAAGACTTCCCATGATTCAATTCGGCCCCCTATGTCCCATTTTCCTGGGCCGCTCTTCCCCCTACCACCCCTTTCCCCTTCCCCTCTTCCAACCGCCACCTCCTCCCCTAATTCTGTCTCGTCAGCTAATCGTCTCGAGTCTTTAATTGGACGGACTGATGTAGACTTCCCTCCATTAGGACGTCCTCTACCTGTCTCTCTCTCTTTCTTTCTCTCACACCTGCTACTTCCTTCCTTTCTCCATTCTCCCTTCCACAATCAGAACGTCTTTTGGGGAAACGCTGTGCCAGCAACCTTCATACTACGTAATTACCCGAGTAAATATTGACACACCGGGAGGTTTGGATCAAGTGAAAAAAGACCGCAGAGAAAGTAAAAAAACTGAATAACCAAGAAACTCAAGTTATTAGTTGGCGACGAAAGAAGAACTCTTAGCAGTTGTCCTATGACAATGGACTCTTATGTTCATGCAATGGGCACTATTTTTTTGCGAAGAACAAAATTAAAATGAAGGCCCCGTATCTTGACAATTTCGATATGCTGATCTCAAATTAGTTCGTGATTTATCTGCAAATTACGTCATTTCTGAGATAAATGCAGTTTTGAGTTAACAATTAAAAATATTCGAACCATTGCGATCGCCCAAATGTGGTACACAGTTAAGCGCACGGGTGCAAAGGTACCAAATAGGGTAAAATTCGCCATGAAAAAATCATTTGATTTGACCGGGATTCAAGCCCAAATCTTCCAATTGCTGGTCAGGTGTGTTAGCCAGTTACACCACCAAGCTAACTTAATTCAAGGCGAATTTCAGCGGGGGTTTCTTCGGACAAGTTCTTCTCGTCCCCAGTCTACACTGTGGCACAGGAGACGTGGTCGTGCACGATAAGCCACAGTCGCGGAGAATAAACCCAGCATAGTCGCAAAAGAACGACTAACTTTGACAATTTTCCAATCATGCGATTGCACAAATGATGTGGCATCCAGTCATTCGCACGGGTGCAAAGATATACCAACATGTCAAATGATTTTTTATTGTGAATTTCACCCTCATTGATGGATAGCAATATAAATTTCTGAATACACAGGGTATTTTTAAAGGATGAACATGCGTAACTTCTGGTTGAGGTGATTTTAAGCATTTTTTGTCCTACAAACATAGGGCCACGACTCTTTATGTTACGGAACTATGGTAATGCAAACATTTTGTCTAAGCATTTTGCAGTTACCGTGAAAAACGCAAAAAAAGCAAAGTGCGCAAATGAAAAAGACGTAAAACTAAGTAGTCGAAGTTGTTTTCAATCTTTCTTTTCCTGCAGAAATTCGTCAAAATTTCCGTAGGAGAAAAAAAGCTTTTAAAAACCCTACCTCCCAAATAGGTTACGAAAATTCCTCCTAATAAACTATTTTTAATTAATGTTTTATTGTGCTATGATTTCAGATCCCGATAACCGAAATCGTTTTATTCTTCACTAGGTGGGGTAAGTGAGAATAGATACATTTCGAATTAAACGAATCCAGAATCAACAACAAAAACACTGAAAGAATGTTGATGAATATTATTCTGAAAATAATTTTTCCTAAGATTGTTCTCTTATAGGTATGTAAACGCATTGCGCATACGCATTGCATCATTAATAAAAACATATATAAATATTTTACGTTCTCAACTTCAACTTCGGCCACCTCAGAAACAACGCTATTTGAGGACGAACGACCATCAGTTTTGTGATCAGTATATCGAATTAATTAAAAAAAGTATACTAACTAGCATTTGGTCCTTTGAATAAAAAAAATGGTATATTGCGCGAAATATTTATTGCGACTGGTTTCGATTTTTAACATCATTATCAAGCCCCGTGAAAAGGCTTTTTAAAAACATCATAAACGGTCGCATTAACATATGTTTATCACGGTGGAGAACTCAAAAAGTGTTCTTATTGTTTCATGTTTAAGTTTAAACAAATCAAGCCTGAAAAAGAATTATTATATCGTAACGAAAATTGTTTTTTATCTAAAAAATTAATTTATATGTAAGTAGAAAATGGCGGTGAATTTGTTTTTGTTTTCCGATTAATAAATCAGGGAACCATAAAACAATTTCAAATCAAAAGAATAGTTTATTTTGCTTACATGAAGGGGCAAGTCCGTCAAGAATAACAGCAATGGAATGAGCAGAAATGCCTATGGGAGACATTCAGAGTTTGCCAGTCTAGTAAACTAGTAGAATTTGCCCTTTGCCCTTTGAATTGCAACGCGGAGAAGAACATAATCAATTTTCTGCATAGGATTAAATGGATCCTCCCAAAATGACGCGTCAAACGCATAGAATATTTAATGTTCAGTCAGTAACCAAACATGGAGAAATTAAGATAGAAATAACTATCATTAAAATCTTGCTGTAGTCTTGTTATATCGATCGTTTATCCTAAGCCATAAGAGCCTCGGACATACGTTCACATATGAATTATCAGCTAGGTTTCCAAATAAATAAAAATTGATACAGTTGAAATATTGCAAAATTGACGATGTTGGACCCAATAACTGTAATAATTTTGGCAGAAATTAAGCGAATACCAAAATTGAATGCATGAATTAGATAAATTATTCATTCCGTCATCCGAAAGCAAAATTTCCAAGTCTATATCATGAATGAAAGTAATGTAAAAAAGAAAAAAAATAATACTCTGCACCGAATACAAAGCTTTTCTAGCGGAAGTAAAAGTTGTTTTGAATTAGGGGTCCACTTAAGGGTTCCTGGACCCCTTTGGGCCTTTCTAATATGGCCTATTAATTCTTCTAGGTCGAAGGAACCTAGGAAATGAGATGCGTGCCAAAATTATGAATATATTGTTAATTTTCAAAAGAGATATATTTTGATCAAGTACATGCATTTTTAATAACTTTTGTGGAGTTATTATTCAGCCTTAATTTCACTCTGTAATACCTTGTTCGGTATGCAATATTTATCGGGTTACGGGAGCAAAATATCGGGCATTGGTTATTGGAAAAATATGGCTCACCTCTCGTAATGATTAATTTCTGCATGAAATGAGAAATTATACTTTGACTTCCGTAGGAAACTTATGACTAAAAAATAACTTCCCTGGCTTTGCATACTTGTGTACACATGAATTCCATGTAATCTAAAGTCATCTTGCATATAAATAAGCGTAAAAAGTCGTCAGAAGCAGAAGATTTTCTGTTTATTTTCATTAATGATCGAACGAGGATGGATTGAATCCGGAATTAGTGGGGATAGAGTTGAACCAGCCCGTATTTTGTTTCAGGAAGTAAAACCGACTTCATTGTTCAAAGCTTAAGAGCGTGAATAATAGGGTGTCGACAGCTTCTTCCGCTCTTTCATTATTGCGTCAATGTGCTCCCCCTAACCCATCTTTCTTCATTTAATCAGATCCTCTCTCCCACTTCTCATACGCTAAGGCTTTTCCCTCGTCTTATAAATAATTTGCATGACAGGTTACATTTTCATACCCTGTTACGTCGAAACCGCAAAGCTTCACGTTAAATTTTACTTAAGAGTTTGGTAAATGGGGGTGGGGGTAGTTTTCTCAAAATGAGATGTAAATGACAATTTTTCTCTTGTTTTGAACGGTTAAGGAGCTAAATTTCATCAATATTGGAATAAAACTGTAGATCTGTATAAAAGACAAGCAAACTAACAAGCAGTATTCTCTATATAATAAAAGAAATTAGCATACTCCGTCTGCTTAAAACAGTAAATAAAATAACTAAATAGCTTCAAATGATATTCGTGAAGGTTTCTCGGATTTCACACCGGGTAAGATTATTATAATTGTACAACGTTTCGATGGTTGACTCAGCCATCGCCATCAGGATAATGAGTTGAGCGAGGATGGCTGGCGATTGACTTATTATCCTGATGACGATGGCTGAGTCAACGATCGAAACGTTGATCAATTGAAATAATCTTACCCGGTGTGAAAACGGAGAAACCTCCAAGTATATAATTCGCCGGGAAAACCTAAAATCCTTCAAAAGATTTTATTAAATTTTAACTATAAATATTTATTCTATCCAAACTCTTAAAGCTCAACCACCGCAAAAATATCAAAGTAAATTTTAAATAAGTAAAGCTAAGTAGAGTTTCAAATTAGTATTAGCAGTAATTGCAAACTTATTAACTAGTAATTACTTTAAAGAGCTACACCGCACAAAAATAATTTGTAGTAAATAAGAATAAAAAATTATATAAGAATTGATATGTTTTATTGATATATGAAGATACATTTCTTCCGGGTATTACACCGCGTAGGTCCATTGTTCAGGGACGACAGTTTTCCCGGAAGAACTCTGTAATCAGGACGCTGTTTCACCGAGCCCTCACTATTTGTGACGAGAATTCCTTGGAAAAAGAGAAGAAACACCTGAGGAAAACAATGGAGAAGAATGGCTACCACCGAGATGTGATCCTGAGGGAGGAAAGAAAAATAAACATGGCCCTGACAAGGACCGACGACCAATCACCGGAAGAAAGACCGAAACCTGCCGCGTTCGCCATGATCCCCTATGTTTCGGGAACCACAGAGAGGATTTCACGCGCTCTCAGCAAACGCAATGTAGTCACAAGGTTTAATTGTCTTTTCAAGACCAGAAGCCTTCTCGTCAGAGTAAAAGACCGTGTACCCATGCAGTCGAAGAGCGGAGTGTACGAAGTCACTTGCAACTGTGGGAGTAGCTACATTGGGCAGACCTCCAGATCCCTCAAGTGCCGCCTAATGGAGCATCAAAGGGCAACTAAGAACAGACAAATACGACTCTCTGCCATAGCAGAGCACACATGGACGGGCCCTACCCACAAAATCAACTTTGAAGAAGCTAAGCTAATTTCCGAAGAAAGGATATATTTCCCACGTCTCATACGGGAGGCCATCGAAATAAGCAAGAATGAAGAAAATTTCAATAGGGAAGATGACTATTCCCTCGCGAATGCCTGGAAACGCGCTTTGCGCGGGAAAAAGAAAAACAGCAACAGCCAATCACGAGTGATCTAACCCCTACGGATAAGATATATAAGGCGGCCAACATTCTGCATCCACACTTCACTGACCTGAAGAAGCCGACTGCAACGCCGGCGAAACTGTCGTCCCTGAACAATGGACCTACGCGGTGTAATACCCGGAAGAAATGTATCTTCATACTCATCAACCCGCGGAAGCCTACACAAGGAATTTATTGATATATATAGTGTGTAAGAAATTGTGAGGACAGGATTGATCTTTTAATGCGTATGGGAGCTTGTGCTTCACGTTAAGGAAACTTCGTTTTGGCAGACCCGTAGCTTCACTTTGCAGGATATAATAAAAGGTTAAGAATAAAATACACTGCCCGAAATAGGTAATTTCAGTCAAAATTTTCGTCAACTAAGACTTTTACTAGCCGCTTAACACTAGAGAGTATTTTGTTTCCGAGCTGGTTCCGGTGTTGGCTTCGATTTTCCATTGCCACCAGTATTGTGCGGTGCCCTGATTATCAGGAAAGAGGATCGCTTCCATCAATTAATTTTCCAGGCTCTACTCTGGCACATGACTCGCCTTCGTTGCTCTTTGCTCTTCCTCTGCCACGCTCAAAGGGGGTTGCGCTTCGGGATTAGGAAAACCGATTGGCCGCCGCCAGCCAAATATTTAACCAGAGACAATAAAACCGGGCCACAATTTTTTGATACAATGGCCGGTTTCAACGCTAAACACATCATCATCAGAGCTATAATATGACTTATTATAACACTGACGTACCATTTTCAGTGTAATATAACGTGGCGTGGCGTACTACCAAGCATTCACTCTTTAATAAATTATCGAAACTCCTCGACATTACTTCACCCAACGTTATGTTAATGTGTTATTAATATACCGTACATATTTACACGAATCTATGACAAACCCGATTCTAAGACAACCCCCCTTTTTCGGAAATTAACTGTGGGAAAAAAGTCATGGATTTTGATTCCGATTGTAAGATGAACCCAGTTTTCTTCGGAAGCCCGGAAGTGAAATAAACCTCGTCTTAGATTCGTGCAAATACGGTAATCACATTCCTTCATTAAAGTGATTAAAGAAAAGAGTTGTAGATACCGCCGAACAACAATGATTTTAAATGTTCATATTCTACATTTTAGCATGACAGTGTGCGTTTACTGTAATAAGAACTAGGATATTACAATTTTCCACAGATAAAGTTTTAATCGACCCGGGTTTCGATGCACTGCATCATCATCAGGTGATGATGATGCAGTGCATCGAAACCCGGGTCGATTAAAACTTTATCTGTGGAAAATTGTAATATCCTAGTTCTTATTATGTTCATATTCCACAACATCTCGCCTGATTCATCCCTTTTTGTTCGTTTACTGTGTTGACTTACGCTTTACGCGTCTGTAACTTTGTATTGTAACTTTTGCAGGTGAGAATAAATGTCGAAATGGCGAGGCTGAAGGCTGCTTGATTGAATAGGCTTTGAACTCGTGTTATGCATTAGAATCCATGAATTAATACTATTAGTAATACTAATCAGTTGTAGTATTTTAACCAGTGTATTGCATATAAGCATGTTTGTCAACGTTGCACTCTCCTAGTTTCTGGTTTAGCAGAGCATTGTTCTCCTAAATTCTTTCTGGTCATCGCCTAGGGACCGGGGTTTTCTGTAGGCGAGGTTCAACCCTGAATTGGAACGAGTGTTGGGTGCCTCGTGTGGAATCACCCCGAGGCACACACCCTGGACGTGGCTGGCACGGTATTTCGTGGATGTTGTTGAAGGCAGCAGAACGATAATAAAATATTAGATGCTAAAAGATGGAAGATGAAAAGGTACTCATAATCGAACTTTTTGAACGTATCTACAGTAATCTTTGTTTCTAATCACTCAGGAATGAATGTAATTATTAAACAACACCGATATTTTTCGTGCTGAATATCGTTATTGACCCTGATGATGCTAATGAAAGCTAGCAAAATTTCGGCGAGGAATTATTGGCTGATTGTATTTTTTTGCCGAAAATGAAGAGGACCTTCAACCCCTACTGCATCTTCTCAATATCACCGACAAGAATTTTAACATGATACTGTCGGCCGGAAGAACCAAATGATTGACAACATAAAAATACCCACTCGGATACAAACTGGTGGACGTCAATAACATTAAGAAAATAATGGCGTTTAAATACTCTGGGATTGATGAGACCATTCATGTGAATGCCGAAAATGAAGCTCAACTACAGGGTAATACATGTACATGCTACTCTGCGAGCCCCCGCAGAGGCGTGTGGCAGAGGGTGTTAGGACAGCAGTCATGGAAAGGGAAAAGTAGAGGAGAGAGTACAGAGATTAATTGCATGTTAACGATGTATCTTAAGATAATGTCACGATGATTTTGTTATAATCACTAATGATGTGACGAAAGGAGGATAATTTTTATACCTGTCGTTTCGGCAGAGTATAACTCTTGTTTTGTCACTCCTAAATAAATAAAACAAGGGAACTGGCTGTCTGAATGACACTAACTGTAAAACCGAACATAAAAGAGTGTAAACGAAAACCAGAATTTATGAAGCTACTATAATATCTATTATCCCGTAAATCGCAGATACACGGCCAAAAACCTTTTAAAAAAACGAAGTGGCTTATCAAGACAACAGAGATGAGGACACAATATTAATAGGCCTTGAGAGAATCGATTATGTGAGCACAGCTTTCCGGATCGAAAGTATTGTGGACTTGCTGAGGAAATAATAAACTGAATGGAACGAAAATGTAAATAGGATGGCTAACAACAGGACTGTAAAAATTGTTCGAGACAACTTACCTCTTGGTAGACGAAGTTCAAGAAGACCCAGAAGACGATTTAAGGACAACCAATGCTTTAGCGAAGAACAGGCTACTGGCCTAATATAGAAGAAGAAATAATGAGTTATTTTAATGCGATCATTACTCCACTACTATACAGATAAGCCGTACTGTGGGAAAAATAAAGACGAGGTTCCTGGTTACAGATAGTTTTTATGTAAATGCCATGTAAGGTTACGGACATTTTACCCCTTGAGAGATTCTTTCTATTTGATGATTATTTATGAATGCACCGGAGTTTTGACTCCGAAGTCCCAACTCGGCTTTTTTTTATATTCCCAGCACCTGTTACGTGAAACTCCAACACCGTGTACTGTTTTGTAACTGAACCCGGTGAGCAATTAACGAAAATTTCTCACCTGTGTGCTGTCTCTCTACCGATTAATTAATCCTGTCTCAAGAAACGTTTTTCCACCCCGCTTGTTATGTGAACTGTATGTAGCCGCATGTAAAACAACCATTTTTTCCCCAAAAATCAAACGAAACGAGGCTCCCCGCAAGGCTCATATTTCCAAAATGTGATGAGAAAAAGAGGCTTAATATTAACAAGCTCTGAATATGACCGCTTTTACTTTGGCAGAAACTTGATATCGTTGTACTACAATACGCCTACATTCTTTTTGTCCGTGAGTAATAACGAGTTGTCTTCCTTAATGGCTGTTATTTTTATCTGTATGCCAAGGCCGCGATTCATTGGAGCGAAAGCTGATGAAACACGCATTTGTAGAAGGATACACGTACCTGGATTTCCGTAAAAAATGGTAGCGAAGTTCTTTTTTGCGAAGGGGTGATATTATCTCTTCTTTAAGGAGGGTGGAGCTGTACTCGTGGGTCATGGAGTGCTTATTTTCATAATTTTCTAAGTAACTCGAAAAAATACACAAGTACTAGTAGGTACACATTTCATTTAAGTACATCTGTTTATGCGGTTGAACTCACCATACATGCAGTAATGGAAACTATACAAGAATTATGTTTTACATTTATGCCTTAATCAACACTAAAATGCCGTAGGTAGTCTTTTTGACTACTTTTGGTTATTTTTTTCTCTCCCACCTAAATTTTTCGACTCAGAAAAAATCCTTTCCTGAATTTTATTAATTTTTCATTTATTTTGAGAAGAAGTGGTCACAGTTGATCTAACTTGAACTTTTGTCCTCCCATTTTTTTAATTTACATTAAATGCACGAGGTAGTAATTTTGACTACTCCCTTCTTTACGGGTTATTATGGCTCATTCCCTATAGTTTCGAATATACTTTCAATGTTTTCAGGCTTATGAGTTCCAGTGAATCACCTGATGCACACATTTTAACCATTCAGTGACGAGATTCAGGATAAATTATGCCATTTTTGACATTTCCGATATTTTTGAACATTTGACTCAAGTCACCATTCACTATTTCAACTGCAGACATACATAGATGAACCGTCACACCCTCAAAAACGCATTAGAACAATAGAAAGTTAGTCAACATGACAACCCTGGGCATGTTAGGTCGGTGAAAAGTCCGGGATTACTAGTGTTAAAGCCCGTTATGTTTTTGGTTTTCGGCACGGCATTCTAAATTTTGGGGAAAATTTTATGTAAATAAGTTTTTTAGAGTCTTTAACTCGGTAGGACACCTCCATACTTGTTAGAAATAATTAAAATAATACGAAATGTGTTATTTCGCGTTAAGAAGATAATTTTTACGCATGTAATCTAATTATTACGCTATATATCTCATGAGGCATTAAGGCACAAGTTAAAATAGCATTGAGATGTTAAAATACCAAATCAGTAAAATGCAATTATTTTCTCTCTCAATTAGTTATCACGGATGAGAACACGTATGCAAAGTTTCATGCAAATCTGTGGTTAAACAATAATTGCTCCAACCATTTTAAATTTGAAAAATTATCACGTAGTAAATAAGTTGTATCACGTATAAAAGTAGTAAATCACGTTTTTTTATTTTCACCGTACATGGTTTCGACTTTCGATGTCATTATTACGGTTCACATACAGTTTTGGAGTGTCCACATATACTCCATACGTGAGGTGGGAAGTTAGTGAGGGAGAGGAGGTAGAGGTGAAGGTATTCTTTCGTAGTGAAGAGGTTTTATTTTTCAATTGAAGTAAGAATTTCGTACTTTTCCACAGATTCTTTTTCTTTTCAAACAACGATGCGTTTCGTTGTGTATAACATCATCATCAGATAATGAATGCTTATCAAAGTACTATTTTCTTTGAAGGAATACATGTGTACATAGACTGCGTCAGGGTATGGAAGGGTGGGGGGTGAAGGGAGGAGAGGGGCCTTATTCAGTAAGGACTCAACGCGGCGGATCTTCGGAAAATCCGTGGGAGTGACGACAAAGCCCTAAACAAAATTTCTCAACTTTTTGAATGGCCCTATTTGAAATTTTCGTGACTGTGGCGTCAAAATGTCGACACTGCCGAGACTCGGATATATATTCCGAGGCCATTCAGAATAGCCCCTGAGGTTGAGGGCCGAAAAATGATGTAATATTCGTCAATTTCTGGGTGGGAAAGTGGGGGTTAAAAGGACAGAGCCAACAATGGTGAGTGATTTAAGAAAGAGAAATGTACTAAGTTCAATAAAACTTCTTTTTTTGTTGTGCGTAGTATCTCCAGTTGCTCGTGAACATCCAATCTTCGACCTTTGCGTTCGAAGTGAAGATAGTACTGGATAGTGTGCGAACACTCCGTTAAATTGTTAAATGTCTAGCTCCCTTTCCCACACAGAATTTGACGACTATTCAACCCGGAAACGCACAGTTGTTTAAAATAAATCTGAGGAAAAGTACGAAATTCCCACTTCAATTCCAGTATGAACTTCCACAATTTAACGCCTGAATCCTTGAATTTATTTTTCAAGGTGAGCGCCTAGAGCGGAGCAGTGAGAGAAAGCAGACAAGATAACAAGATAGGTGGTTGTGACGTGCAAACAACAGCTCCTCGAGCATTCTCACGCAAAGTTATTTTACATCAGCGGCTAATGTATGCCGAAAGTCAAATCGTTTACTAGATTAAAATTATTTACTGCATTTATAATCTCACATTGCTCCAGAGAGCCCATTTCAGTCAATAACACTGCACATGTAAATATAACAGCTTTAAAGATTCCGTGAAAATAAAAAATTGTGGAATTTACAAAGTGATAAATCAATTAATTGTGAGTCGATCCTAATCACAAGGTCGATCCGTTCATTTTTTATCTTTTGCTCACCCAGACAACAATATTTTCGATCTGACATTTCCTTCTTCTATTGTCGTTTGTTTATGGTCTAGTAAGATATTTCATGAAATTCCGCGATGTAGGTTCATTCTATTGTCTCAACTAGCCGCTTCGGTTTTTAGGTTTCTGGTCTTGTTTCGGCTGTGTATGTGATGGTAGGCCAAATGGTTGGCTTATAAATTCTGGTTTTTGTTTATACTCTAATTTTTTTTTCAGATAATGTCGTTCAGACAGGTGGTTGTCAAGTTTGAGTCATTGACGTGTTGTCGAACTCCATTTTTGATATTCCATGACTGGACACATCATTATTTAAACTTCATGACTTGTGCAGTAATATTGCCGTCCTCGTCCAGTTTGCTTCTGAGAGGGGATTTTGATGTTATGAAGCATTTGTTTCTTGTAGATATTATCATGCTACACTTTTTGGCGATTACAAAGCAAAGCCTCAACAAGTGAATGGAATTAACTCACCATTTTTCCTGTAATTGATTTTCAGGTTTTATTATGAACAGAAACCGAATTAATGGCACAATTTAAGCACCCTTTGGGTAAGATTGAACGGGAGTAGCCTGTGTTACAGCTTCGCCCCACTAGAAGACAAAGGAGTCATTGACGTGTTGTCGAACTCCATTTTTGATATTCCATGACTGGATACATCATTACTTAAACTTCATGACTTATGCAATGAAACTCAAAGTCAGGTTTTGGGCGGCAGAAATTCAACTACCAACCTTAAATATTTTTGGTGAGTATCTTTCGGATTTCTGCGATTAAAATATACATTTTTAGCAACAGTTTCGCCGTGCTATTCCGCCGGCTTCGTCAGGCTTTCTGAAAGCCTGGCGAAGCCGGCAAAATAGCACGGCAAAACTGTTCCTAAAAAAGTATATTTTAATCGCAGAAATCCAAAAGAAACTTACCAAAATTTAATTGAACTGCGAAAATCTACGAAATTTTTTTACCAACCTTAAATAGTTGGAATGAATTACAAAGAAACCGACCATTCTGAGTTTCAGTGCGAAAATGTTTTGAGGAGAAATAACACTTTTTATGTAATTGTCGGTGAGAAACAGGGATTACTTAAATAAAAAAACATCCTTTTAAAACGGTTTTTTTTCAGATAAAAGAGGTTGCAATCAATTTTCCTTGGCAAAATATCCACTTTTTGGTACGTAGGTGACAAGTATACGCCAACCGACTCTCTAATTTGCTTCCTTCGCAAAGTTAAACTTTGCTTTGTATAAAAGTGAGGAATACTTTTATTGACGAGCAGTAAATTAAACCTCCAGTGGCACCTTTTCGAGTGTCATCTTAGCACCTAGACGGCGAAAATTACTGCGCCAGTGTGACGAGGGTGACGGTCTTCACACTTTCCAAACCTGTGCATATCTCAGGAGATTTCTCGGCACGCATGAAAATAAATTTTAAAGAGCCCTCAAGTGTTATACCGACATACTGGAAGCTTTCCATTTTCTCTAGTTCACTGCGTGCACTTCGGAACTCAACAACAAACTTGCTTTCCATTTGTTTCAGATCCTGCACACTCGGAATCGCAATTCAAAACAGGACAGAAGGTAGAGTTCATGTGCGCTATTAAATGAAAGAACTCCGATAACGGTATCCGAGATAGTTTCTTTTGTGTTGATTGTCTGAAAATGCGTCAGACACGAATAATTTAAAGTTTTTGATTACTCTGTGGTAAAAAAAATTCGTTTTTAAATACATAGGTACTCATTTTGAATGAATTCGATAATAGTGGCAACCAGTAAGCGCGAAGTGACCTTAGCCGTTAAAGCCCGTAATAGTACTATTACAACTACCATGGAGATATGTTCTGAGTGCTCAATTGTTGCAATTGCTGAACCTAAAGATCATCACCAGCAGTCATCAATTCGAAGATTGGTTTGTTTCAACTATGCATTCCGCTCTTGCATTCTACCAGATGACCGCTTTATGTCAGTGTAATTCTTCACTTTGACGCACATCTCAATTTTCCTGTTTGACTCCATTGTTGGTATTCCGTTATAATATTTCCCATCCATTTCCTCATCCATTATTGTTTTAAATTGATGATTTTTATCGCAAAATGTGCTCAATTCGTGTCTCTTCTTCTTCTCTGAGTTATTATCATACTTATATTCTCTCCAACTCTTCTTTACACTCTTCTTTCCACCCATCAGATTTTCATCATTTTTCGATAACACCACATTTCCACTGCTTTCAATTGATTTTGCTCTTCAGCAGTTATTTCCCAAGTTCCACTGCCGTGTAAGAGAATGTTCCAAAATTTATGTTTTTCATACAGTGCTTCCTTACTTCCAGGTTTGTTTTAGTAGCAGACAGTAGACTCTATTTTTATTAGAAATTCTTATTTGCTAGAGGTATTCTGCTTACAATATCTTCCTTGCTTCTTCCACCACTGGTGATCCTCCTCCTGAGAGAGCAGAATATTTTTACTCGCTAAAATATTTTACCTATCTAACACATATAAACCGCATTAACTCTTACGTCAATTTTAAGGCTTTATTCCATGTCTTGTTGATGAGCGATTAAAGTTGAGTACCTGACAAATGAACGAATGAATGGAATTTAAAGCATACATTTTTTATAGAGGTCTGCTTTAGTGGGTTTACGCATTGGTTCACCACGTCGATTCCAATTTCCCCTATCACGGACATTCAACGGTCAAGGCAAGCGTTTCCCCCAAAAGAATAAAAAATAATGCCATGTAGCCTCTCGGTCCCTAAAAAAACCGGTCACCTTTCTCATGGGGGCCATCGACCAATATTTAACAAAATCATTCAGTTTTTCGATATTTAAAAGCGATGAGCATTATACGTACGGAAAATATTTGTGAAAAACGCAAACTGAATTCAGCATCTGACAGACAGAGTGTATTGGTATCGATAGTTCATTTATTACTTGTTATTCGAATGGGTATTTGCCTGTGTCAAGCAGAAACGCGATTTAAAATAATGGTGTTTGCAAAATGTAGTTGCTGAGAGAGAAAGAATGTTTTAGCTGGCGAAGGAAACACTGCATCAACAATGAATTTAAATGTATTTTTTCGCACCATACACAAAGATATTATAGTGGAATATGACTTTTTTAAAATTAAGTTTAGATATTGGTAGTGGAATATGACTTTTTTAAAATTAAGTTTAGATATTGGTAGTGGAATATGACTTTTGTGTGAAATAAATATTACTTTATTTACAAAATTCAGTTATTCGCGGGTTGTCGCCAATACTTCTTGCGTGACAAAAAGCCACGCGCCAACTTATGGGTTAAGGCAACGATGGGAAACCTATAGCACGCGTGCCAACAGGCGGCACGCCAAGAAAACGGCGATTAAAGTTAGCAGTAATAGTATATGATATTTGAGTGTTGGCCAAGTAAAATTCAATTTTTCATCGCATCATAGAATACTGATTTTTTGGCTGCTGTAGAGCGACTGGTAGACGGTTCCATGCAATTAGTGTCTACATTCCGTTAATTTCATAGCCTGGAGGCTGCCAATAAATTTGACGAAATTTTGTTGATGAAATATTGAATTTTATTTGACCAACACTCAAAAATAAGTTTATTATAAAAATACTATTAGAAAAAAGTGGTCTATAAAAGTCCCTAATTGATTTATTAAAGTTAACCTCCAATATTGTATGCCCTTACTTAGGGGTAGCACGCGCCTGGTATTTAATTAAATGCTATACAAAATGCGACAAGGGTACTCACATCAGCTGCCGACCACTAGGTTAAAACATACCTTATCTAAAAATGTTGAAAAGTTTGGTGGCTTTTCCGCTTTCAGTCATCCCATCCATTCATATTTTCCCGATCACGAACACTCGGTGGATCAATGAAAGTGTTCCTCCTGAAAAGAACAAAAAAATAATAATGGATTGTAATCTCAATGAACCCCACCAAAATTCTGATTGTTTTAGAAACCAGTCAGAGTTTTGGGGAGTCCATTTTCGAATACTTAACAATATAATTCGATGCTTGAAAATACGTGCATGAAACACATGAAAAAGATTTTTGAGGACTGCGAACAGAATTCAGCGTCTGACAGAAGTGAATTAAAATGGTATCGTTTGTGCAGTTTATTACCTATCTCTCTAATGGGTAAAAATCTGTTTTCTTCCCAAAGAACCGCGCGACTATTTAAGGGTTAAAGCCTACTCTTTCCAAAAACATTGAAAAGTTTGGAGGCTTTCCACATGGATTCACCGCGTCCATTCCAGTTTTTCCGACCACGAGCACTTGAAGGATAAAAGCAAGAGTTTCCCTTAAAAAGAATTAATAGATTGTAGAATAACGAGTTTAGGAACAGGAAGAATGATGACCTCTTCGAGAATAAAGAATGCAAAAAAGTGGGTGAGATTAGGAAAAGGAGAGTTGGGTTCTTTGGCCACGTAATGAGGATGGAAAACAGTAGACAGTTCTAGGGAACTAGACTGCAGAACGAACAGATTAAAAATGTCATTTTTTCCCAAGAACGATAAGGGAGAATAACAGCTGCCAATGAGACTTTTATCTAGGTTTGTCGATAGGTAGTGTAGCTCTCAGTAGTGTTTAAACTCCCTAACACTCAAGTATTATCTGTTATTCAAGTATTATCCTTATCTGTTACCTAGTACTAACAGCACGCCGTGCATGTTTTCTACATAAGTCTTGAGTCTCTGTCCATTTGTGTAGTTGAAAATACATATATATTAACGGTCCCTCTCCACTGTGATAATATCTGTAGTGTTGTAGTGCATGCTTGTGAGACTTCACCTCGGGACAAGCATTTACTACGTTAGTGTAATGCCTGTTGGTGAATACTCACCCCCTGCCACACATCCCAGAGGTGGCTTGCAGGGTATTTTGTAGATGTAGATGTAGACTTACAAAATGAATTTTCAACATGTTTATAGGATTACTGTAAACTGTACATTTTGTAAACTGTAGGGGGAGCGTGGTGGCCTAGAGGGTAGAGCACTTAGCTACTGATCGAAGGGTCCCGGGTTCAGATCCGGGTGAAGCCTTTGGACGCCCCTGAAATCCTCGGAGTGCGAGGTGGCCCAGGGGAAGGAACTGACCCCCCTACCATGAATGCGTGAAATTCGCACGCCTGTGGCTTAGTCCGGGGTGAGATCTACCCTCAACTATCCAAACCAACCTTCGGGTTGAATAATTGAGTGAATGTTATAGGAGTAATAATAGAAATCAGAGAATCCAAGGGATAAAGCTAGACATGGAAGAGATGAGAATAACGGTAGACATAATAATACAGGATAAAACTACAATGAAACGACTGATACGGAACTTCATGAGTTTCCGGAAAAATGAAAAGGAAGGAAATAACAACTGGGTCAAAGAGAGGAGGAGAAAGCAAAACGGATGAGGATGAAAAATTATTGTAGACCAAGAAAAAAGCGGAAAATAAAGAAATAAAATGGATGCATTGGATTATCTTACGTGATTCTTAGACGGCCAAAGTCGAGAGAAGTAGATTTAAACCTTTGGGTCTCTAGAAACCAGTCGAATTTCTCAGGAGTGCCATCGACGAAGTTATGTAATTTTTTCAAAGGCATCCTTCTCCCTCCAAAATTCTTTGCTCCCAAAAGAGATAAAAACTCGTCCCGAGAAGGAATTGAAGAACTTACCCCGTGTTACAAAACTTGGCACAGGTGATCGTTGGGTCTTGATCCCAACATCCCAGAACGCCCCTTCTATAACTTCCCTTTTTCGCTCTCGCATCGCCAGACACCCCCGCCGGTGCATTTAGATCGGGGCCGATAATCATCGCGGGTCGACCCAAGGAAGAGAAGGGAAGAGAGCCTTCAAGCTCTCCTAACAACCCATTCTGACCACCGCCGAAAACCGGCCTGCTCCTAAGGGCATTCCCTACCACGCCCCCGCACGGATGTTCTGGGAGATCTTCCCCTGTCTTGCCTCCCCTTAACTTTCCCCCATTCCCGCCACCCTCTCGAGTCTACCTGCCCCAAGGTGTATTATAAAAGGTGCTTTCTCTTCGTAGTATACACCTCGTACCTGCCCCACCAATCGTCCTCCCCCCCTACCCGCCCACCCTCTCCAGAACGTCAATCACCACGTGGTCCGACCTCCGAAGGTAAAGCATCTCCTTATCCCAAGGCCAGTTCACGCACAACATCGCAAGAGGTTCCTTTTAGGTACGTTCTCATGAACGCGTTGAGAGGCGAAAGCGGGATCTTTAGCCAAACAGAAGCACGGGATACTACGCGTGAATTTGAGTAGTCTTCGCGTATGCTCGAGTCGCCAGAATTTAGATTTCCTCACCTTTTCAACGCGCCAACGCGTGAAAAACATGACGGGCACGCGAAGTCGTTGAGTATAACGTTGTCGTAATAAGTCGTTGAGTTGTATGTAAGTCGAATGTACTTCTAAAGGCAGTTTTACACGGTACATTTGTTTGTACAAACTCTTCCATGAACTCTTGCACGAGGCAAAATGTACCATATGAAGCGGCAAATTATATGAACGCTTATGCGAATGTCTCAATGCATGAACGGAAAATAGAACGTGTACTAATTTCGTTGAGACAAACGTACAATATCACGTACGTTCATTCGTTTGCAACAAATCATTCATCGTGTAAAACGGCATTAAAAATCAGTGGCATATATTTCCATACACTCAGGAATTGCACATGCCGGTAAATAAACACTAGAGTGTTCGATATGTACTTATTAGGCGTCTTTTAGGTACAATAAGAACTTTATGGACTTATTTCTATTCTTAAACAGGAGACAATAAGATACCACCTAAGTAATCCTCATAACTTACGATTCTTGCGCAAGTTTCGTCCCAAAATATGAAGACAAATCGGGAAAAATAAACTGAATGGCCAGCATCTAATTTTCCTAAAACCGATGAATCAGGAGGTGACTGGAGTGATTTTTGCTTATGTTCACATGTGCGTGAAATTTTGAATACGCGTTTTCATTAGTGATATCTATCGAGAATTGTAAAAAAATACATTTTACCGATTTCATTTTCTAGCAATTGAATACTACTTTAATACGTAGCCTTACGGCGCAATACATAAATTTCGTAATAATTCGATTACCTATGAACAGATTTTCTTCTAAACGTGAAATAACATTTATTATTATAATAATGGTTGCTAACAAATATCAAGACGCCACGCCAAGTCCAATATTAACAAACGACATATTTGAATATAAATTCTTCTACATTTCGAATACAGCGCCGAAAAATCTAGTCACAACATACTTTAATTAGAGGAAAATATTTTTAAATATTATTCTTGTATAAATTCCATTGCTGCTTGTATGGTGAGTTCCAATGCATAAACAAATTCACTTAAATGAAATGGGGTCCTGGTTTTTTTCCTCAACTAGCATAAAAAATATTAAAATATTCAATGCATTCAATGACCCACGATTATCCCCTCCAGCCACCATATGGAGCCCTTAACCCGAGAAACTCGAAAATACAGAGGGAAATTCTTGTACTGGTACGTGCTCGGCCTTATAACGCAGATGATCAAAAACACGTATTTATATGTGGGAGGACCACGATGCTCTTAGTTATGCTTTCATTTGCAATGTGACCGGGTCTTTACTCCCACAATATCAGTCCATTTAAGCTCAACCCTCGCGCACTCTCCGAAGATAAAATAACACATAATACCTAGTTTTCCCTCTTTCATGTTGTTCCCCCTTATCCAAATCATTGCCCACATCTGCCTTCGCCCACAAAATGCACCCACGTATTAAATGCCTAGAAATTTCATCAGCTTTCACTCCAAGAGCCAAGTTATCCCTTTCGTCATATTACTCATATGATCCTTCAAAAATACATAAACGCATAATTTATTTTACGGAAAACTAATGAAAGACTAAAATGGAACCCTGAATTCTGTGTGCCTGAATTCCGAGTCACGATATACGTCAGTCTCAGACTTACCATCCTCCTGGAATTTTATCTGTCCATAAAAACCTCGGCATTTTTCGGGGCAGTTGAAAAATGTATAAATAGGTATAAGATTCCAAGGCCTACACTTTCACCAAGACGTGTTTATTCTGAATTCATTCCTTAGTGCATGTTTTCACAAAGTACATTCGTCGTTTTCGCATGTTGTAAATGAATATCGTTATATAGTTGGGACTGTATCGAAATATTACTTACATTATTCATAATACGATGAAAGGCCGAGTCGGATAAATTTTACTGTTGCTAATTTTTTCTATAACTTTACCTTACTTTGGAAAGATCTGGTATTTCGGTTTCTCTACCGCGAGCGTCCATTTTTTTGGACAACAGTTTCTCCTGCGTTGCAGTTGACATCTTCAGGTCAATACATTGACCTGACCTGAAGACCTGACATGAAGACGCCGACTGCAACGCCGAATGACCCGATCTTTCCAAAGACATACTCCGCGGAAGCCTAAACAAGGATTTACCTTACCTACCGTTTATGGCTCTGAACATATCGTGATCGAGTAATGATTACAAAAAAATCAGTTAAACCCTTTAATGTCTGACATGACTAATATATCACATACCTCTGGAGTCAACATTGATCATCTATTAATGATCTATGAGCCGAACTAGGAAAAATTAAAAATAATATACAAATTAATAATACTTAAAATGGTTTGAATGATTTTTCTGAAACAACAATTATCTCAAAAAAATAGAATAGAAAAAAATCTTTTCTAAAAAAAAAACAATTCGGTCCAGAGAGAGTGAACTGACTTTATCATAGCAGGACTAACACTACACTACTGAACAAACTTGTCACAAAAAATAACGTTGAAAAAAACGCCTCCCGGAATAACTTTATTTCTTACACCTCCACTTCCTCACTCACCCAAACAAAACTGTGCAGAGATTTCGTCCCACTCGCTTTCGTCAGCGAACCTTTGGGAGCTACTAGCCATCGTCCACAGGTGACGCATGCCAAGCGCAGCCGACCGGCACTTCATATTCGGGGGAGGGTTATCACCTTCCCAAAGCGGAGAGGTTTTCAATACGTCATCCCCGCTCTGAGTTGAGCACTTGTGAATGACAGGGCACATGTTACCGGGGCCATATGGTGCATGTAACCCATAGCCTAAATAAGAAATGAACAAGCAAACGCAAATGCTGCAATACTCATGAATTTTCAGAGGCGAGATTTAAGCTTCATTACCAATGTTTTAGATATTCGTTTGTGTGTGCTTGACCACTGATCGCATTGGATATTTATCAACCAACAAAACAATTTATAGAAAAAGTCCAGAAACATTAGAGCAAGGGAGCATTCATATTTTACATAGGGTAAGCTCAAATGGAAATAAGGACAAATATACAATGGCAATAATTAGGGGCACAATCGTTGTTATCCATTTAGCGATCGCTCGCGTTATCGTCATTGTTCAATCATGCATGAGGACGAAAACGCGATCGTTATTCTTCAAATTTTGTCAGGTGCCTTAAATCACTAGTTTAAATTGATGTAGTACATTCTCAGTACAATAACTGCCAGCATTTCCCCAAAAGAGCGGTTCGTGTTTTGAATAATGGAAGTGACAACGCAAAAAAATGGAACCGTGATCTCACCCCAAGATTGCTACGGTCCAGAGATTATGGAATTCCAGGGGGTTTTTGTTTGAACCAGTCGAGATAATTTAGACCACGTAACTAAGGGGTCACGTGGCACAATAACGAAATGTTCACGATTTTGGTGTGTTTGAAACATTCGGATGGATAACTTGAGCGTCTGATAAGTTGATTATTGTGACTCTAATCGAGATATTCGACTCCAACAACGATATCCTGGTGAAAAAACCCGATCGGAAAGGCTGCGTGTTAAAAAACACCGAATTCTCGATCACCTCGTGATTGTACCACGTGACTCCTTAGTAACTTGATCGGAATTATCTCTTACGGTTCAAATACACCCCTCCAGGACTTTTCCAGTTAATCCAAGCCAATATTTTCATTTTTTTCAGGTGAAAATATCCATTATTTCGCAAGTGTGTATTTTAAACAAGGCGCACGAATAACAGCATCACATATTGTATATGTACTAAGGGGGAAAAGAGTTTCCCAATGGAACTTACTCTGTGGGGGAAAATTGGTTTCCATTCTGATGGAAACCTCTTCCTTTCTTAGATATGGGCCACATCCATAACTACGATTAACTAGTACAAAATCAGATGAGAAACAAATATTTAACCTTCCTTAGAATGAATATAAAGAATAGGACCTGATATTTTATTTTACGGTCAATTAATTGCTATAATATCCTGGAAACATCCTCAAGAGCCTAGACTTCAGGAATTTCAATAAGTAACAACGAACACATACAACCATTCCCTGTGAGGTAAAAATTCTATCCAGCAAGGATTCGAACCCGCGACCCTATGGTTGGTAGACAAGGTCTTTAGCGCACCGCCATCGGAACGACCTTAAAATGTCGCATGAACCTATATACATACGTACATTATACACACATAAAAATTATTAAAATGTACGTACAATAGCTTCAGGAGAACTTGGAGTGGGTGAGTAACCGCATACAAAAATTTCCTTACGTGAGCATCGGTTTGCTGTATTGAAAGTAGCTTAATGTTAAAAGTAGAAAGTCAAAATTCATCGGTGACGCACACAGGACAAGCAGCACAGCACGTTTTTTTAAAGATCAAAGTAAGGAAAACTTTGTTTTATTCCACCAATTTATTTGTCGGTACTACTAGTTTCGACGCAGCGGCGTCATCTTCAGGTGATGAAGATGACGCCGCTGCGTCGAAACTAGTAGTACCGACAAATAAATTGGTGGAATAAAACAAAGTTTTCCTTTCATTTAATATATAATGAACTTCCACAAAGTTGAGCCTGAGACGATGGAGATGATCAAAGTAAGGTTTCACAATGCATAAGCTTCGCTAATATATTTTATTCAAACTATACATTACATCTTCCCCATAACCGAACATTATATTCCAATTTGTAGTGGTGAGGTCACGCATGTGTTTGTTAATCTTGCAAATTTCACTATTCAAGATAAACTCAATGTCATCAGGCTTAACTTTAAGAAAATCCATGATGGCTGAACCATTATAACAATTTTCACAATTGATTTATTAGTTATATGATCTGGTTCTTTCCCGGCGTAGTGGATTAATGAATTCTTTCCTGGTTTCCAACCGGGTTAGAATCTCCATTGTGGCCGATTGTGATTTATTAGTTCCCGACCGGTTTATTGGCGACATCATCATCTGATGTGCTGTTATCTCCATTGCCATGCATTGGATTCTTAGTAGCCTTTTTCGGAGGTATCTTACCATGCAAAATTACATCTCCACCGTTAGGATGCATGCGACATTTATACGGGTCAGAACGCTATGGGTGATGCTTTCGTTTCAGTCTAGGACGTTCCACCCTCAAGCCTTCTAGGGCTTTGCTCTTGCAGAATAGACTCCCAGCATCCCAGTGAAGCCCTTCTGATGTCCTCACTCACATAAATGCAGTGTTTTACACATTTCCGTTTCGAGTCTTCGCCTCTCCCCATTCTCTCATCCGAGTGCCTATGTCATTTTCAACCCTTAAAATTTTTTTTTCAAACCGTCTCTTCTCTCTCCACCTCGATCCCTTCCGCCTTTTCACGCAATTTCGAGTTACTTATTTGAGTCGTAATTTTCGACGGGAGAGGAAGCTGTATTTTTACGACATCTTTCTTTCTCTCTCTCTCTTTCATGGTGCGGAATTCGAACTTCACTTTTTTATCCCTCCAGTCCTCCCCCCCCCCATTCTGAGATGCTTCTCGCGGAAAACAAAAGGAGTCGCTGTGGCAACGCAGTTCCGTGTGAATTTAGTTCCTCTCTTGTTTCTCTCCTCGCGTTCCTCACCGCTTCGTCCTTCCTTTTCTTATTCCTTTAAGAGCAAGAGGACGTTACGCGTTTGGGAATCATTCACCCGTTGAAATATAAATCCTGTTTTTTTCCTCATCTCTCCATTCATTCGCCAGTGCATTAACGTTCGTTCTTCACGCCTGTCGGATTCTTAAACTTTTTTTTTGCTTCCCCGCCATAATTCTTTGGTCAAAATTATAGCTGCGGAGTTCGAATTAAGTTTTTCTGAGGATAGGCATGTTATAATAATCGAATAGAGGTGTTTAGGGAAATCTTTATCACTATTGCTGGAAAGCCATTAAGGTGGAACGTTTCCGGGGGAGATCAGCAGGAAAAGGTAGTGGGCGGCAGAACTGTTTTTTACAGAAAGCAATTGGTTACGTCCTTTCAGACACATGACGAGTTCATATCCTTTAGCCTTGATATCTATATTCCAAAAATTTCCCGTACTTCAACATACTGCCGGTCCTACAACTGTGTAAGCAATGCGATTGATAATCTATGCTGCCCGTTTTAATTTCTCAATCCTTAATGTGTGATCTTAAATCTGTGCACTGTTACCCTAATTTTCACATGTTATTTATTTTCTTATTCATTGATTATTGTTGGTTTATATGTGGTGTTCCTTAATGAAATTTGTATGTATTGCTGTCACCATTGGCTCCATTTGTTGTGGCATGAAATAATAATTAAATGTTCCAGGGGACATGAAGTCCCAGAACAATAAAGACTGTTTTCAATTCAATTCAATAAAACAACGGTCCTGGAATTCATCAAAAAATGTTCCCTGTCCACCAAAGGTAACAAAGCGAATTGGTTTGAACCTATGGCCAATTCCAATGACTATATTGATCTTGATCTTATAGACAAATTATTTATGCTTAAGCTAAAGGGTAAATCATTTACCAATCTGATTTAGCCCCACTTGTGCCCCAATAGAACCAATGGCCAAGTAGTACCTTCCCAATCCCCATACGATCGTATAAACATGGCTTCCATGATTTCATTATGCTGATGTTCGAAAACGGTACTTTAAGACTACGTGTTAAAATAGCGATAAATTGCCAAAAAAACCAAATCGGCATGATGCTATTTTTTTTACTTTTATCTATAGATATTACTTATGAGAACACGCACGCTAAGTTTTACGGAAATTGGTATATAATCAAAAATCGCTCAAGCCACCTTGATAGATGTATTGCTTATAGAAACTCAGGGCAGCATCCCTGAGTATTAAGCGGTTTGCGTTTTGGAGAATGACAATGACAACGGCAAAAAATGGACCGAGGTCCCATACTCAGATTCGTGACCAGCATATCGAATGTATAAGGATAAGAAGCCTTTTCGTCAATTTTTTTTCGTACCAAATAGCTTCCATTGCCAGAGAGATTGGAAAAATTTAGTTCCGCCTCCGCCGTTTTCGGTTTTCTGGGAACGTTTTAAATGTTACCTTTGCATGATTCCATGCGATTTACGCAGGTGATGATTTTCCAAGAAGAGAGATGCTTATATATCCGAGAAATGAAATCGCAGATAGTTCTCAAATCAATTTTAGTACAGGAGATATAAGTAAAAAATTGGTGATAGGTGGAACTAATTCCCACAAAGACGGGGATTGAATTTTTTAGTTCTTTGTTGGTGTCATTTTGACATACTAAAAGTCTAGAAAAATGTGAGTGTGCAAATAGCGTTTTTTTTGGAAATTTCTTGAAATTTCAAAAAAATATTGATTTTTTTTAATCATAAAAAATCGAGTGTGGTATCAAATTACGGAAAATATCATGCTGAAAAAGATTATATTGGTTAAAAAAATAACAAAATAGGGGTCGAAAAACTGAAAGCTCATGCTGTGTTGAAAATCATATTTTTACTAATCAAAATGCGTTTTATAATACAAATGCATATGTATTTTATCAATCTAACATAAGAGAAAAGCTAATAGTCATCTTCAGTTTCTTCTAAATCACTTTCTTTCAGTGCATTACTTGTGCAATCTCTACCAGAACATTTACAACATATCTCAGTACATTCCACACCATAACGTCGACCTCTACCAAACGGCTCATTTGTATCTGTTTTGTAGGTGCAGTGGATCATGTTTAGTAATAACTCTGGTGCAGGGCTCATTTCACATATTATGGGCTGTAGTTGGTATTCTATTTTTTTCCAACCCCACTCTTCGGGATTGGAACTATTGGTGTTTATAGTTTTCCAGCAAAGACATTGTAAATGCACGCGGAGAAGATGAAGAATAGCAGCATCTTCTGTAGGTGGCAATCTGAAAATATTAAATTCACTTTTGGCAGTTGTAATTTTTTTCAAGTAGATTTTATATAGTAGTAGGTTCAGAGTCTCTGTCTTTGGATTTCCACCATATATTGATACCAATGCTTTGATGCCAACATCTGAGAGTTCCTTTCTGTTTGCATTTTCTGATCCAAACAGAGTAGCGCAAATGTTAAATTCCTGACATTTCCGAAAATGTCGATATGCTGCCGATTTTCTTTTACCAAATAAGTAGCGTGTGGTATCGCATCCAGTTAAAGCATGTGAAAAGAGAATAATTTTGCATCCCTTTTCGCCAAGCACATGTTGCACCGATATAATATCACGTTTTTTATCACTGAACGTAGATGACTGCAAACAAATATTTCGTGTATTATGGTAAATCAAAAGTACAAAAATATCGGTGTCGTCAGCTACAACTGTTACGTGCTTTTCTTCTACCAAGATCAGTACTATTTTTATAATAGCTGTGTCAGTATTATCTGTAGCATGAATCACAGTGTGGCCATTCACTTCCAAGTGTTTCCCAAGCATGGTTATAAAGCACTTTATTTTCATTATTAGAAAGAAAGGGTCCATTACCAATAAGAAATGTAGAGCTCTCAGTAAATTTCAATGTTATTGATGATTGTTTTGTGCGTCTCTGATGCTCTACATCCTTCGTACTGAAGATGGTGTAGCCATAAAATGCAATTGTCACAACTTTATATTGCTCAGCACTATGACTGCTATATAGTTGTAACACATCTGAAAATTTCCCAGTTTTCGGCCATGACAATTTGTGTAGTAGTGTACCCCCGTCAAAACATACGATGTTTCCGCAGGTAACGTGTAATTTAACTAGTTGCTATGTCATCTTAGGTTCTTGCCAATGATGATTTGTCAGTTTTCCTCAATAACTAAGTTTCTCGAACAAACAGAGACGGAGGAAGTTAAGATAATTCATAATTGAAGTGCTCCTCTAACATTTGCAGATCAGGATATTTCAGACAAACATACCAGCATTCTCTGAGTGAGGAGTCCTGTAGCAATATGTTGAATAGCTCCGTCAATGACAATACCTTTTCTTAATATTTTCATTGTGACAGCTTAATCCTTTTTAACCATGGTAACAGAGTTTTTCAACTCTGTTACCATGGTAACATGGCTTTTCTAGCCAGTTTGGATTGGATTCGAACTCCATTTAACTTAGCTTCGACTGCAGTTAACTTGTGTAGACAGTCTACTAACACACAGAAAATATTATATGGCTCAACGAATTGCGAATCAAATGGATTGTGATCTTCCAAAAATTTAAGTAATGTAAGAAAATCCTTCACATCTCTAGATTTTATAGCATCGGATATTTCAATGTGTTGTTCACTGCTAACACGGGAGACATCAGTGAGATTTATCATAGTAAAAATAACTTGACAGCATGCAGGGAGGCTCAATATCCATGAAGCTCGTTTGACTATCACCCATGCTTATTCGTTTGTTTGGTTTGTTCGATGAACATATCTGTCCATATTCCAGTCCACAAAATCTAGTGTGTCTACGAAGGATAAAATAACCAGCACTCAGCAAGCTATAGACATCTCCATGTAATTTCCAGTTCTCTCATTTGTTGTAGATATACCGTGGTACATTTTGCTGTTGAATCACACACAAGAGCATTATGTTTTTCTTTATCCGCAGGACGACCAGGAAACTTGAAACGCAATTTGTCTTGGGTATCATCTCGGTACGTCTTTGAGATCTGGTCACCATTTCGAAAATTTACGCTGCATGCCTGGTGATAAATGGCATATGCTGCTGGTAAATCATTAACTGGTAGCAATCGTGATTGAACATTGGCTGACCATAAATAATTTCTGGAGTTACACGCCTTCATGACAGAATTTTAATACATTAATGTACGGACCTGTATAACGCCAGATTTAACCCGTTTCTCACTGTCAGTAATTAAGCGCCCACAAAACAAACAGTGTTCTTTCAAATTTAAATGCTCCTATATCCGACTGTAACACCGCAGCTAGCTACTACTTCATCCTGAGTATACAACTTCAATTTAATATCGCTCTGGATATTATTGGGATTTGTGTACAGAGGCGGCATTCTACATTCTACACGGGGTGATCAGAAAATGGTAAAAATAACTCATGGATATTGTCTTTTCGAATTTTACTTTCACTGATGATACCTTGTATACCTTTAGTAGACAACTTAGCACTAAGAATTTTATAGATATATAACTTAAGTAACAACTTTGAAGTTTTGCTTTCACTTTCAGAGAACAAGATACAATTCCTTTCTGCCAATTTCAATTTCTTAGAATACGTCAATACTAGCAGAAGTCACTTGAAAAAAAATGGAATTTAAACATTTTTACATACTTTTTCCTAGATACCACCTACTTCATCTTTGCAAACATTTTACTTCAAAAAACCACAATTTTATTATTTTACAGCGTGGAATACCGTGTAATTTGTTACCATACATGACTTTTTGAATTTTTTATGTTTTTTTAAGATGGTGACCAAAAAAACGTATTTTGAACGCTCAGATTTTTCTAGACTTTTAGTATATCAATAAGATATCAACAATGAACTAAAAAATTCAAACCCCGTCTTTGTGGGAATTAGTTCCACCCAAAAACCTATTTCTCCTACACTAATCGGGCTATTGACGGCTTTTTAATGAAAGGACCCCGAGGAAGAATTTGTAAAGAGGGTGGAATGCATTTCGAATAGGAGGGATAAGTAAGCGGCCAATTAAAGAAAACTATCTTCTTTTCTCTTTTAGGATATCTTGGGCAATGTGCGTCAGCAACTTGTGAGCGGGTTTTCGTATCTCAATCACATCTACATTCCCGTTATTACCCCTCGAACCTCCACAGGGGATTGGGATGTTGGGGTACCACCTTTGAAAAGTGAGCGAATTGGAAGAAGGTATTGGAAAGGATATCACATGATAGATACACAGCTGAGACAATTAGAATTTTAAGCTTATAAAGATCTCAGATATTCCGAAAAATAATCGCATAGGTAGTAGAACAAATAATTTTCTGCAATAAAATTTACGGTACGTTTCTAAGGCTTTACATTAGCTAATTTTCCCATAAAACCCACCCCTCTACAGCAAGTTATGATGTAGGTAATAATAACTTATAAGGGATTCATTATATCCATCTAAGGGATATCATTTGACTCGACCGGGATTCGAACACGGACCTCGGTCAGGTATTTTAGCCAGATAAACATACAATCCATCTCCGCTCAAGTTGGATTTCAGCGAGAGTTTATGTCAAATGTACAGTGTTACTGGCTAACACACCTGACTGGTAATCGGGAGATCCGGGGTTCGATTCCCGATCAAGTTAAATTATTTTTATGACAAATGTTGTCCCCTTTGGTGCATCCCTTGGCACCAGTGGGCGTATACCAAGTCATTTGAGAATATTTGGCAGAGATTTTGGTTTAATTTTCTCTTGTCTACAAAACAAAATTACTCTAGGGTTATTTTTAAATTTTTTAGGCCAACGGGCCTGTAGGCGGTAGCATCAAAGATGTTGACATTTCTTGGAAAGTTTAATAGCATACACTGAAGAGATGTAATTCCAAAACATGCATGAATTCATTCGAAATTCACTCAAACTATTCAAAGGGTTAGGCCAGGAAAACGGTATCTTTGAAACATTTCAACATCATATCAAGTTTTAAATAATGCCAGAGTACATATCCAGCGGCAGCATGAAGTATTACACGCAGCTGAGTACGTGGTAGACAATTTTTGCAAAACAAAAGTTTGAGTTACATTACAATAGCATAAGTTAATTGATTAAAAGAGCAAGAGCCAGACTTAATAGAACAAAAGTATGTTGATGTTTTTCGATGTAAATATCCACCTTTGCATTTCCGGCTTTGGGCCAAAACTTAGTTTAGATAAAAGTTTGGATGCATTCTATCGAGCAAAATTTGCTATAAGAGACACTTGCTCGTCTCTTCAACTACCTTTTTTATGATAACTTTCCTGCACTAGAGTACTTAACGATACACAAGCATATGTTTTCATGTACAACCTTTTATGCCATATTAATTTTCTGCGAAAAAAACCATTCGTATTTTATCTTTACTGATTTATGCTGGAGCAAGAGACGTCCATGTAAAATGATCATAGCAGGAAATGAGATTAAATGGAACCAATTCACTGAGTTGAAGCAAAATGGATGGAATTATTAGGCGTAAGGAGCACGCTGTCCCTCGAAAGCGCCTTGGGATGGCCTTCCTCGCGAAGGATCTTTTGGTAATTTCAAGCAATGTAACAATACGTGCCTTACAATTAAATGTGCTTCTTGCAACAGCTCTGGACCGAGTGGAAAACCAGTTTTATATATCAGAGTATAATATTTAAGTGAATCCGCAGTTACGTCTTCTATTTTCAACATCTTCAAATTTTGAAGGAATATTCCGGCTTTTTTTATCCCAAGTTGCTTGCGTTGAAGCTATCAGTCAGTGGAGTATTGTTGATGTGATAAGGCTGCTTTACGATTGGCGTCAACTTCAAACGTTAACCTTGAATTGATTTCACGTTCACGACATCGGTTTACTATCAGCCGTGAACTGGAATGTGAATCGGTAATCTTCGGCTGAATGCCAAGTTAACAAGCGGCCTTGTACCACCATCCGTGGATTTATTTACTACCCACAAAAGAGAGAGTGCATGGAGGAGTACAGGCAGTGCGAGTATTATCAGCTCTTAATTGCTGTGATAACTGTAGTAGCAGCCCTATTTTTAACGTAAAACCCGTTAAGGTGGTATCCCTGGCAGGATTACAGCAGGCGTGTCTCCTGGTTCATGGAAAGTCTACCGCAGTTAGACCTGAGTATCGGAGCAATAATGTACTTATACGGAATCCATTTACAAAATCTTTAAAAAAATAGCAAGATATGGAGCTGATTACTGGCATAGCAAAATAACTGCCAGAAGGTTCGCTAGGGAAAAAGTGCAACGCGGCAGACAAATGAGAGACGGTATCCGTTGCATATGCTACGCACGCGCTGGCGTCAACCATGAAGGTGAAACGTGAAAGTTGAGTCTCAGCGAAATTAAGGTAGTTTGAGCGAGATATCACGTCATCTAGAATTTGATGAATTTGACCTCATTTTAAAGGAAAAACTCCTATCTGTCCGATGATATCAAAATATTAAACCTTCGTCGAATTACTTTTTAAGCAAGTAGCCTAAAAAATATAAGATGTTTTACATAGGATAGATTACGGCTCTTGAGGGGAAATATTGAAAAAATTAGGAATTTCTAACAACTACATTTCGTCAAAAAACTAACCGTGTGTAGTTTGTATATTTTATCAACTATTTATAAAAAAATATCACTTACTAACCGCTGTAATGTTTACAGAATCGCATGAAAAACCTTCTGTTGTGAAGGCGTTTTCACCGTACGGCGTGAAAAAATGAGTCAAGTTAGAGACTTATGAAATTATATTTATATAATAACTGAGAGTTTTTGTCGCATAGAACTACATTTCTGCGCCAATAATAATACAATATTTCCTTCATACTTCATACATACGCTGAAATAAAAAAAATGAAATTCGAATATGGTCTCCATTATGACTAGGGAAATATCTCGCTCAAACTACCTTAAAAGAATAAGTCCATAAGAACCCATGTGCATTCAACTCGAGGTTGAAGTTGAAGTTCACGTTGACGCAAATCGAAAACCGGGCTTTAGCCTCTATTTCTTTAAAGCGCTGTTTCTTTTTTTTCTCTCCTTTGAGAGTTCCTTGACGCTGTTAACTCCTTCTGTCCAATCTTCATCCTCCTTGAGTGGCGCCACATATCCTCTTCCACCAATTCCATTTCCTCCACCGCCGTTTTTTTTCGGAAAGCGCGATCACATAGGAATCATTTTTTCCCCAGGAAGGAAACATCGCCCACGGAAGAGAAACGGGGCACGCCCCCCTGCATACCATTCTCATATGCCTCACACGATGCGAAATCAAGAGAGAGAATATAACAACCCTCCTGAGGGCATTAAAAAAAAGCAAAACCAAAAGAAGGCTTATCCTCTAATTCTCTCTCTCTCCAATTTCAAGGAAAGGGCCGCGGAGGTGGACGGCAGGTATTTCCGTGTTTCTTCTCAGAAAAGGATTCTTCCTCTCCAATCCGTCACGGCACATTCCAAATCGAGAAATTTGTCCGCGGCGCCTCACTTGAGGAAGGTATTCTCCCGAAAATCTTTTAATACGGGATCCCCATCATTGCATCTCAGAGATAGACATGGGCAAAAAAATAAGAGGGGGAAGAGGATTGGTCCAGACGAACGATGAAGGATCTGGGGGAGGTGTGGGGAGGAGGAGGGAGAAGGAGGCTTTAAAGGCATAAGGCCGGGGATAAAAAGGGGGAAACCTTTTAACAAAAAAAAATAAAAAAAAACACGCAAGTGAAAACCGGTGAGTGTGAAATCATCTTTCTCTCACTCCCTTTTTGGGGTCTCATTTGGAGGTCAGAGGAAGGTTAAGTGGGCGATGAAAGATAAAGAGGACTCGCATTAAGAAATGACATGATAAAAAGGCTTCCCTTCATCACACCAAAGCAAGCTCGGGCAATATTTGCCGACTGTCTCGCTTTTGGAGGTTTATCAATATCACCGACAAGAATTCAACTTTAAATTGATGGGATGGTTCAGCTGTGATTTTGTCACTCGACGCAACACAACTGTAAAACTTGTATAAGTTTGGATGTAACCTTAGTTACTTGTAATTAACAAATTATCGTTTACTTTGGAGTTTTAATCGTCTCAACCTTTCTTTTACAGCTGCTAAAAATATACTCCTTTTAACGTAAACTACAAGCGTTGATAAAACAAACAGAAAAGTAATATCTATAAATATGAAAATATCTCTATCTCCTGTAGATATGAAAAATGCCTACGTTTAACTGTTGTAGAAGTTTCTCTTACAGAAATGCAGAAAGAAATCAGTACTTTCTGGATCCCTTCATCACCAAAGCCAGCTGGGCAATATTTTCCGGCGGTCTCGCTTTTGGAGGATTATTAACATCTCCAAAGGGAGTTCAATATTCAATTGATAGTATGATTTATCTGTCATTTGGTATACTGACGTAAATCTAATGTAAAATGTACGGCCATTTCCAGAAGGTTTCCTTATAGTAATGCAAAACGAAATCAGTATTTTCTATCCAATCGCCTCTCTGTGAATTACAAAAGATGAAAGCCTAGTAATCTGTGATCATAAAAAAAGGGTTCATAATTTCCCTTTTAAGGTAGTCTGAGCGAAAAATCACTTCACCTAGAAATTGATGAATTTGGCCTCATTTTATAGAAAAAACTCTCATCTTTCCAATGATATCAAAATATCAGCCCCTTGCCAAACTACTTTTTGAACAATTTGCCTCAAAATATAAGCTGTTTAACATGGGATAGAGTATGGCTGTGCGCTCCAGAGGGAGAATATTAATCAAATTAGGAACTTCTAGCACCTAGATTTCGTCAAAAACTAACCGTCTGTAGTTTGCATGTTTTCTCAACTATTTATAAAATATAATCTATTACTCACCGCAGTAATTTTGACAGAATCGCTAAAAAAAACCTGCTGTATTTAAGGGTTTTCAGCCGTACGGCGGGAAAAAATTAGTCAAATTATTGACTTATATAGCTTTAATTATTTAATTACTTAGAATTTTGGTCATTTATAACTATTTCTTTGCGCCATTAATATTAAAATATTCATTTCATACTTCTTACAGATGCTGAAATTGAAAAATAAAATTTTAATATAGTCTCCATTATGACTAGGGAACTATTTCGCTCAAACCACCTTAAGCGAAATGAATCACTCACTTTATCAGAACTCGTGTTTCAATCTTGTGTCTTAATTTTAGTTTCTTTGTCTCAAAATCTCTGTTTAATCCAGGAAATTTATTGTTCGTGAGAATTATTATCAATGAACTCCTGTACCTCCATTGACAAAGAGTAATACCAGTAAGCAGGGAAGACAATAATGAATTACACCTGGGAAAACATTTTGCAAGAGCTTTAGAGTAAGTATCGGAACCAATTCTGTAAAGCAAATATCTTCAAACAATGAAATGGGGCTATATGAAGTTACCAATCAAATTGCAATGGATAGAGTATTAATATCATCATGAATACCTCATAGCTTTGAAAAAAGTATTGTTGAAGAAAAAAGAGAAAATGAGTCCGTTCACAATACATTGAAGAATTTATCACAAACCTTCGAGCCAATTACATCTTCATTGAATTCCCATTGCTGGAATGATCAATCATTGAGTGAAAAATAATCACTTTATCAGTACAGCTAATTCGCAGTTTATTTAAGTATCTCCTCGTCTAAGCTCAGTTCTTCCGGATGCTGAACATTATTAATACTTCGCAGATAGTAATCGTTTCAATGACAGAATCACAATGTTTCTAAATAAAGGAAAATTATGATAAGTTTTATTTTTCGCAGACTTACCGTGATTAGCTTTTTCTGACCAATTGAAGAATTTTTTATACTAGAAATATTAGCCTCTCACAGTATTTTACATCGTCTTATAATCAAGAAATCACCAGAGTACAATTAACAGTACGTGAAACTGAAAGAGGACTTATGCGTCGTAAAGGAAAATATCTTTCTTAACATTAAGAACTTTACAAGTATCTGCTAACTTACATGTGGCCTCCAGAAACAGTTATGATCTTTGTTAACACAACAATACTTCACATGAATTACTTTCTAAATTTTTAAACATTTTGAGCATGCTATTTCATTTCCTTGAGTAGAACTTATGTGGTAAATTTAATTCGGTATAAGCTTTCACTTTCCAGACGAAATTTAGTGTATTTTGTTTATCCATTCAATTCTAAATCAATTATGCCAAACCATATTAAAATACGAAACCATAACATATTTCCTGTGTAGCTTGGTTATATCGAAATCGCAGAGATCAATTCAAATAGTTCACCGTAAGCTGACGTCTTAACCCAATTGAGTTTAAACAAGAATAAAGATCACATAGGTTTAACCACCAGCGGCCGTTTGTACTTAAAATTCACGACAGCCTTGACTTCACAGAATTCACGATTAAAGTTTGGCCAGGGCCGGATTTAGGATAGGTACGCCCCTAGGCGATGGTGCGGGCCCTCCGGGTGGGGGGGGGGAATTTATGAAAGGATGCGGGTCTTTGGTCGTATTCGCTGCCAATGTCGTGTCTTACAAATTTGAATTAGTTTTATAATTTGAGATTTGTAAATTTTTTGTGGTACGGGCCCCTAGGCGCGCGCCTATGTAGCCTGTGCTTCAATCCGCCCCTGAGTTTGGCATTCTCCGTTGCGGAACATTCAGACGAGTTCCTTCTGAATAAATTGTTTACCAACATTTATTAAAAAATGAATTCAGAAGGAGCTCCCTCTCTGAGCCCTGAAGAAGCATGTATAAAAATGTGAAACGTCGGCATAGAAATATGATAGTTTAAAAATTAATGGACCTATATCTCCTGAAAGAAAATAAATAACTACGTAATAAGAGGTCATGAAGAGGAATTATCTTCTAATCATCACAATTTTTCGCCCCCATCATAGTCCTCTCTCTTTCTCTTGTAAGTACTCAACATGAATTCCTCCCCCGAAACGAAACTCTGACTACGTTCCCGGCTGTGGGTATAACAGAATGGTAAAATAACGACTTGCTTGCACACTGACATGTCTCGGCCTCCATCGAAGATCCTACTGCCCCGTTTCTTAGTTCTCTCTTTAAAAAAATCACCTCTCCTACCAGGTGCGTACATACATTATGTCTAGCACGGCTTTTTACGATCGGAATAAATTCCATTGCCTTACGCGCACGAAAGAAAATAAATAACGTGAAATTAATGAAATAAATGTCAAAACTATACATTAGAGATGGGAATCTGACTTCCTTTCAAAGGCACCAATGCCACCCAGCACCCAAGAGGACATTAAGGAGTCGTAAACTTATTTTTCAAACAGACCTCTCCGGTTTTAGGAATCTGATATCAGTAGTAAAAAAGAGGAGACGACAGTGGAATATTCTCTAGATCTCCGAGCAATCTATTATGTATTTAAAGAGGAAATAATATATACTTATGTCTCGATGATACATTCGACTTTTTAATTTCTATTTGATGCATGTGCCGCTTTGAAGTTAGCCCTTTAGTATATGCTGTATTATTTCCAATATACTTTTGTAAAATATAATCGAAAATAGCATATATTCCATGTAAATATATGTTAACAGCATATTAGCCATGATTTTCCGCTAAAATGACTTGTATTTTTTTATCAACCAGGATTGATAAAAAAATACAAGTTGTTACAGCTTGACCAACAATTTTTTACCACATTATATCAAATGTCAGGATATTGTTATGAATTACGTAATAATAACTTGCCCTCAGATGCAGTAAGAAATAAAGTTAGAAGAATGAATAAAGGAAGGCCGTCTTTGAACGATTTTCCTCTAAAATGTATATACAGACTAGCATTTGATATGTCACACACAGCATTTCACAAGTTGACAATCAATAGTAACAAAAATTATAATTTTAGCTGTGCATTCGAAAAAAATAACACCTATTGAAAAAATGTTCATTCTGATTTCATAAATAAATGCGCTTTTTTCCAAAATAATAATTCTTCGTCGGAACAGGCCTGCGGAGAGCTACATGATCCCGCGGGAGTTTTGTTCACCAATTTTTTTCAGAGGAATACTCAGAATTCAATACAAAAATAGCTTTCGGTATAATAATTAACAGGCATACTCTATGGAAGCATACGCAATTAAGATTTTAATTTAAACTGCTCCCAAACAAAAGTTGATGTGCATTTGTTATGATAGATATGCCGAATACATTAATAAAAATAAATTAGGAAAGGGGTAACGCAAACACCCTGAAAACGTTATGCCTGCCCTCTTTAGCCTTTGCGTGTTTTGTTTTTTTTTTAGTCTACACTGTCATTCAAATTGATAGAAAATAGCATGCAATTCACATATCTCGCAGGGAAAACATCATTGCATTTTTTAGCCTGAGAAACGGGTTATAATCAAATGAATCTGGAAATATGCAGGAAAAAAACAAGTTCCAGAATAAATACAAAAGTAGCCTTAATTGTGTGAACATGGGGTATCAGAGATGTATTTTCGGTAAAAGTAGGAGGGATATGGTAACGAATGAGTGAGTGATGTAAGAATGTGAAATATATGCTCCAGTAATGAAAATGTATGAAATGAATATATTTTTATTTCAAAATCTTCAAGCATTTCTGTGTTTACGTCTAAGTCTTGCAACCGAATGTCAAAAGTTGGCTTTTTCGTGTTTTGTAGATTTTATGTTTGCATTGTTTGCGTAGAAAAATTAGAGCTTATTTTTAGTATTTTCTTAAGTGCATTACCAACACCAATTTCGTTAGCAACCGAAAAAAGATACTTGACTAAATGATCTTTTTTGAAGCTTAATCACCTGGCATGATAATTGTGATTTTGTGTCGAAATTGAATCTTGGCTGATGAATTTTGAGCGAGATGCGAAATACTCTTCCTCTGTTCCCATTGATGGCTGATACCCTAAAGCATTCCGACTGGACTGAAAATCTAAATTTACATCCCTTTGCGGCACGGCATTTGAAACTGGACGGCTTTTGCGAAAGGTGAAGGATGGGAAGAGCTTATCTCCTCGAGAGGATAAATATCTGAATCTCCCGTTTCATTCATACCGGTTCGAGGGTTCCGGCTGTTTATAGAGGGCTGATTGCATCAAGGAGTCGTACGCCTATGGGAAAATCGACGAAATATCATTATGTGCCTCATGGGTTGCTGTCAATACAAGAAAGAACGCCATAAAAGGATCTTCATAGATATTTACATCCTTTTAACGTATTTAGGGAGGTTCCATGTCATGATAAGCATTAGAGTAGGCCAAATGCAGTGGGAGAAGTGATTGCGGCAGAAGTAGGATGGATAAGATTAGGAATGAGTGGGTATTGAAGGGATGTGGTTCCAGTGATAAGCGTTCTTTGTTGGCTTGGCCATGTTGAGAGAATAGATAATAATCAAACAACGAAACAGATGTATGACAGTACAGTGAAATACTGTGAGAGAAAGAGGTAGACCGCGAAATTCATGGGTGAATGTGGTAGAAGAGACTCTTAAGAGGAAGAATATTTGGAATGTTAAGAATAGGTGAGCGTGTACTAAGCATTGCATGAGTGTAAGAGAACGAAAGAGGTATGCAAAGAGAGGAATTACAAAGTGAATTAATAAAAGAAAGTCAGTTTCTTGGCCTAACAGGCATAGCTAAGTATTTTGACTTTACATGCCTCGAAAGGGAATGGCGTGATGGGTAGGTATATATTTAAGCACATACATAGGAAGGTTTCACCGCAGCTGTGTGATTCAAAACAAGAACTAAATATCACCTTTTCGTAAGCATTGCTAAAAAAACAACTTGTTCTATTATACAACAACATTAATGCACGAAACACGCAGTTTATTCGACGCATATATTTTGTAAATGAAAATTTCTTTCTGACATATGAGCCGACTGTATCGCCATTTCCATTGAATTAGCGCATTTTGACGAAAATAATTGCTGTTATTGCTAGTGACTAAAAAAATAAGGTGGTACGGTTCCCAAATTTTATTTTTATCCAATTTCCTATTAGTTTGCGATTCTTATAAAGTTTTTCGTTGAAAATGGAATTTATATTAGAGAGAAAAATACTCACAAATGAAAAGGAAAACTTTGTTTTATTCCACCAAATAATTTTACGGTACGACTAGTTTCGACGCAGCGGCGTCATCTTCAGGTACCCCTGCAGGTATTTGGTGGAATAAAACAAAGTTTTCTTTTTCATTTGTGAAAATGAACTTCCACAAAATTGAGCCTTGAGACCATTGAAGTGAGAGAGAAAAATACTGTTTTTCTAATGTTTCACCCATTCTCAAGTCTCACTATGCAACATCAAGTTCATTTTGAGATTCAAATAGAGTGGAATTGTATAATTTTGCGGTTCATATTTATTAGAGAAGCATTTTCTAAAATTAGAATGAATATAAATAAAATTACTTTTAAGTCATTCTACGACGGAATCACCTTAAGAAAGCGTTTGAGTATCTTGGATACCTATGCGTTTAACAATCTGAGGGATATAATGGCAATTTTGCAACGTGATTTACTAAATATCGATCTCGGATTCCATTTATATGGATAAGGTGGTTACACTTCCTACGCTGGGTGTTATGAGATTTTATTTATTATTGCAAACAAAATTATTTAATGTTTGGTACGTTTAATGCGCGTTTAACACCAAATTATCAAGATAGGTGTCAGAGCATAGTATCTCCGGTGGAACTGATCATAAAATCTAGTTAGAAAATACCAATCTACTCGCGAGAGCAGTCAAATATCACCAAAAACTAATTTGAGAAGCAATGTAAATTGAAAAACCACGGTGGAGACGAACACAAGCTGAGATTCACCCGGAAACATCTCTTTCGAAAAAAAAACGAGCGTCAAAATAAAATTGAAGGAGATGAGAGGGACATGAATGGATAGAGGTAAACAGCTCACTAGGATGGACATATTTACACTATAGTACATTGTGGAAGATGGAGAGGGTATTACGTCATCAAACTGTAACTTGACAGCCAAAAAATCCACCATATTGCTCCCTCCTGTTCTTTCCTTGATTGCATTTGGATAGTACGGAGGAGTGGATACATTAGCAGATATACTGCAAGAATATCAACCTTCAGTTGAAAATTTAAGGGTAACAACTCTTGGAACATGTATTAGTTACTTGGAAATATGGATTCTACTCGATTTTAGTCAGTCCGTAGGTACTAACGTCAATCGGGGAGAACAAAGATGGCGGATCTGCCACGCCCACGTTACCGGTTCAAGCATTGGCAAGCGCCCTCTTTATCTACCTCAATGCCATAATACTCCTAAATACAGCCAAACGAAATGCACATGAAATTGTTTATTTAATTTTTGAAAAAAGACCGCCGTTGTTCTTAAAAGCCCGACGAAGCCTGCAGCATAGTATGGCGAAACTTTCGCATAATATAAAATAATTTAATCGCAGAACCAGAAACCTGAATAATACGAAATGCACATTGTTCCTGGCGAAGCAAAAAGGTTGCGAAAAGTTGAATGATAAATTTAAACAATCAGAAAGAATCTGAAAAAAATCTTCATAATATGAATGAATTTTATTCGCTGAGCAGATTGCTATTGCTACAGGACGAATTCCCCTTGAAATCACTTTTTTTCAGCGAAAATTAGCCAAATTTTTTATTATCCTCGCCGAATAATTGAATCAAGTAGCCGCCCTGGATATTAATGTGCCTTAAGAAAAACCTGCCCGACCAGCAAAAATCGTTCAATCTGCTCTCGTGAATGCCATTTTGTCAAGAGACTGCACTCTAGTAGCTTACTTAGCTGTACCTTAAATAAATTAAATACGTTCAAATTTTATTGACATCAGTCCATTAAAACTCCTTGATACGATTTTTTTACAAATCGCATTACCAAATTTACAACCGCTGTACGAATTTAATTGCCCAGCAAGGACTTTCAAAAAAGACACAAAATGAAAACCTCGAAAATGCAAAGTGAGGTGGGATAATTAAATTAATTGCCATTTATCACTATATGGTAGTTAAATTAGCCTCTTAAAAAATAAAATGAACCCCTTAGAACAGCAAAGCGAGGAGAGCTAATTCAATTAATTGGCACTTAACGTTTTATAATAGTTAAATTGCCCTCTAATCTGATAACTACAATTAATGGAGAGTAGGAAATGAAGTAGGGTCTTCCGTTCTGCACAGTCCATGATGCTAAAAGCTTCCCCATATTCACGACGTAAATGAAGACGAAAAGGACTTCTAATATTTTATCCTCTACGGAAAGTTTGAACCCGAGAGCACGATAGTTTTATTTTCTCCTCTGCTTCATCTAAATCCACATTACATCTTAAGCTAAATTCTATCTCAGTTACATCTCATTCTTTGATATAATAATTCTGTGGAAGCCCAAGATAGTGGATAGTCACTCTAATTACTCACGATAAAAATATTTGAGGCTTTCCCTGCGAATTATTTTGTAGAATCTTTCTCGGGATTCCCACATGGTTAATATCTTCACGATGGCAGAAGTTTTGATAGGAGACTTTCCTATAATTTTCATGGCTGTAAACGACATCATCTATTGCCCTGAAGATGATATGAAAGTTTTCCGTCAAAACGTCGTCCATTGAACATCAGCACATTGCTGTACACCTTTTTGTAGCTCAGTTGTCCACTGGATGCAAGAAATAACATATTATTTTGATAGTCTATATCTCCTATCATGGAAGAAAAAATAGATACTACCAAATATTAGTATGGAGTGTAACGTTCAGTCTTTTTCCATCGGCTATTTCTTCATATCATTGTACATATTTTGTAGTCCACCTATTTCTGGTTCATTCTTTGCACTTATCTTCACTGCAAAATAAATATCTACCCCAAAAAGTACGAACTTTTCTTACTCACAGCAATCGATTTCTTCTTCAAGTTTGGTTTTCACTTATTTTTCAACAACTATATTGCTGAATGGCTTTAAATTTAATCTATGTTAAATTCATGCGGTTTCATTAGTTACTTGCACTTTTCCTTGCTCGAGATTAGACTCAGGTTTTCGAATCTCTTATAGTTCTTGACTTTCCTATTAGGGACAATATTTGTTAATATTCTTAAACATATTTACCTAAATGTACAGAAATTAGAAGTAAATCATAAAATTCGGTAAAAATATAATTATTAATTGTTAGTCATTTGTTTTTAAAGACCGTGAATTTGGTGTCTATTTGTCACGCAAGGTGTGGTGAACTCAACGAGGAATGTGATTAATGAAACCTAGCTGTCCACTGTTTTAGATATATCCATTTCAACATTTCCTTTACACTGTAGCATCGTCAGAAATGAGTCATTTCAGGAAAATTCATTCTTAAATTATTTAAATGTATTTGGTAAATATCTTTACCAAAAGACTTATTCATCAAGATGCTACATTGCAGCAAAACTAGTCGAAACAAATGTTTTCTGCGCATAAATATGATAAAATATTACATCAAATGTTCATTACAAATTCATGTAAAAACTGTAAATTCATTATTTTCCTGAAAAAGCAAATATATAATAATTCCGAAATGTCGGCGATGAGGTGATAACGATATATTATTTCCAAATAACTATCTTCTCCAAAAGAAAAAAAATGATTTACTGAAATATATGTATATTAACTAAAATAGTGGATTGCAAAGTTTCATTTCTCATATCCCTCGTCGAATATAACAATGAAAATCCACATGAAGTTTATGGAAATCAAGTACTGCCGCACACATCGACTACATGGTGAACGAATCTTCAGGAATAAGTTGGAGATCGGAGCGGAGAAGCAAAAGAGGGTTCATCCGCGAAACTAACTTGGGCCGTTTAACTCGGGGGCATAAGTTTCAACCATGACACCATTCCTGTATCATGATATTTTCCATTAAGGGAATTAGATTCACGCTTTCACACTCTCATCACCGAGTAATCTCGCTTCCAATTACGAAAAACGACCGCCTTTTGTCTTTCAAGCCCCCTCAACAAGAGTTGCTGCATGTCCTTTTAAGTTCGGAAACTCATTATCCTCACGAGATGTGATCTTACGGGTGCTTTCAGAGATGACTGAAATGAGCTCACGGCGTAAGCAGCTCTTTTACAACCACCTGAACACCCTTGTCTCGTCGTAGTGACTAGCTCAGCGTTAATTCACATCAAGGAAGGAAAAAATTAAGACACCATCTTCGGTCTTTCAGAATTCCCCTTACCTATATGTATACGCATTAACGAGTACATTGATCATTGATGGGGTTGAACTCAAAATATGATGTGTCGAAATGATGGGAAGGTAATCAACGCGAGCCCTAAAAGCTTGCTACGAGTTAGACGCACAAGTTTTGGCAAACTTCCAACACTTTACGAAAAGTTGCTGAAAGTGGAGGATTAGCTCGTTTATTGACGATGCTAACATGTAATATAAATCCCCATGTTTCTGGATCGAGTTATCTCTTCGCAGCATGCATACCGCACTAAGAAAATATTACCTTTAATTCACGCGTTACACAAGTAAGGATAACATTTTTAGTCAAGAAAATAATTAAAATATTAATAGGTTCCGTACAATTTCTCATCTAAGAGGCTTGTCAATGAAACATTTTAATAATCCTATTTATGTAGCCAATGGTTAAATTTCAATTTAAAGTTTAAATTAGCCCGTATATTTACGATGCCAAAATAAAATCTAGTTAACCCAGGCTTCTGCACCGAGTAGGCTCAAAGGAATAAGCTCAGACGCAACAATGTACACCACATCGAGCAAAAACATATGAATGATCCGTAATCCACGTGTAACATCCCGCAAGTTTAACACAATTACCTAATAATATTATTATAATACATCTAAATATATACAAAAAAGAATGTTTGTTGCCTGTCTGTCTTTCACACAAATCTACAGTTTTACTCCGATCATGCTGAAATTTTGCTGATTAATAGTTTAAGACAGGAGAAAAACTGTAAGCTATTTTAAAAAATCTCAGGGCCCCAAAAGGTCCCAAAAAGGTGCTCTTTGTTGCTCAACGCTACGTATTAGGGGTAAAGGTGAGCTTTCGTCTCGCACGGTTAACATTTTTTTTTTAAACGTAAGAAACTGACGAAATTGAATGTGATACCTAGGAGTAGAGGAAGAATGCGCATTTGTAAAAATGTAAGAATCATACCTGTGTGACTAGTATTTTTGAGATATTAACGTTTGCAAATGACCAACTTCGCGATTTTTTTGGGAGTTTTCGACGACATATTTGGAGGCTTTACGAACAACCGGTACGGGGATAGTGACTAATTTCTCTTCTAAAATATGCCCTTACCCCACCCCCCCAACAAGCTTGCGGGCCTATGGAGTGAAACAGGGGTGCTAGGGTGGGACGGAACGCGGGCCCGAATCGGCCATTTTCAAGAGTGAAAAAGGCATTTCAGTGAGTTGGAAAAGCGGAAAACGTTTTATTCGTGGGAACGATAACATGAAAATGAGTATTTCTGAGAGTGGAGGAAGGTTCAAAATGCAGATTTTTACAATAAATGTGAAAATGGAGAGACGTATGTTAGGAATAATTCTGGGTGTTCTGTTTTAGTCAAGAGGCGATTTCATTGAAAGATATAATACAAGATGAGCACTTTCACAGTGAAAATGACGTGAATTTTTACCTTGGACGACAATTTTGCGTATATTTTCAAGAACGAATACCCTGTTTTATGTTGGTGATTAGAAGGGTGTATTATTTGAAGCCTAAAATGTAATTCTGCGTATTCTTTTACGAATAGAATCCCTCTAGTTTGTTGGTAATTATTCGTGGCTATTAGTAGAAGGCTAAAATGCAATTCTGCGAATTCTTTTACGAATAGAATGCCTGTAGTTGGTTGGTGATTATTGGTGGTCATTAATAGAAGGCTAAAATGTAATTCTGCTTATTCTTTCTGGTATAAAATCCCTCAGGTGACAAGGTTAATATAAGTGGGCTTTTTTTAGAGGCCAATGAAGTAGTATTGTTGACGTAGTTCTCTTGGGTAGTGTGGAAGGGGTAAATTAACTGAATGGTTGGAAGTCAATTGCTTAAAAGTCGCCCGGTATTCATTCTCCAATGAGAGTTGAGGGGCCTGTTGGCGTAAATCATTTCTGGCTTGCCTGTGTAGTGTTTGGTCGCCATGAATTACCCATGAAATGGATTACCGAGTAGAAGGCCCGATAAGAAAGTGTAAATCCTCCAATTGAAGTGAAATGTGAAGTGTTTAGTGCGATGGAATGAATGGAATTGCATTGAAGTAAATGGCTATAGCGGGGCGAGTGATAAGGAAGTGTAAATCCTCCAATTGAAGTGAAATGTGAAATGTTTAGTGCGATGGAATGAATGGAATTGCATTGAAGTAAATGGCTATTGCGGGGCGAGATTGATTGGAAGGCGGGAAGTAACTGTGAAGGAAAGGTGTGTATAGGGTAGAGAACCAACTGCTTGATCGCTGCGTCACCTACGGAAGATAAGAGGAAACGGCATTATTTCACAAGATAGCGGAGAGGAAAAACCCATGGAGGTTAAAAAAAATAGAGGCATGACCGTGAACGCTTATGGGCGAAAGTGAAGCAAGAATAGGGGTGCTTGGGAAGGATTTTGTGCCGAGTAGGTGTTGCCAAACCAGTCACAAAACATCGCCTTGTGTGTGGTTTTTAACTTAGATTTGACGAAAATCGAATGCGACCGCCGGACACGTAAGCCAGAGGAAGGTATAAACTGCGCCGACTGCAATGGCGGAATTGGCTTCAAGAATCAAGTGGTATGTCGCCTCCATTTCTTTTATAACCTCCTTGGAAAAAACGCACTTCTCAGGTTTGAAAGTTTACTATTCCTAAAGTAGTTGATACATTGTTGTGTTAAAAGTATTTTACAAATGCGCAAGGTTTGCATAATAAGTGAAGTGAATTTGGTTCCGATATGTCTGTTGAAAGTGGGTGAAAATTGTGTTAACGCTGGGGAGACGTAAGCTCACCTTTACCTTTTAAAAAATTAAATTGGTGAAAGAATGAAGTTTATAATTCTTTCATTCAATCATCCTTTCCAAATCCTATTTGTTTGAAAGTCGCGTTTTTAACTGCGAAAGCGCACATTTTTCTCAGAAATCAACAATAGCACATTTCCTTGACACCCAAATTTTGGTCTTTAACGCATTTAAAATTCATTGTGCTAAGTTAAGCTGATTAGGAATGCTAAACATTGGGTTTTGTGCAGTGGCGTATTTTTTGCTTTTTTATAACTACTTTCACTCAAGATAGAGAGTTAAAATTTATTTTATCAGATACCCGAAATAATGATGTTTCTCATTATTCCAATCGATTTTCTTTTACGCATCGTATTTATCTACAAACCGCGCATTCAGCCAATTACTTGAATAAATAAAATAATTAATTACACTGCAGTCTGTTATGACAGCTACTAACTAACCCCTCTGCTCTTATAATTGGCGAAATGCTGTTACCTATAGATAAATTATTGTTATTATTTTCGACTAATCACACTTTCTCGGCTAGTATTACACCAACTGGAAAAATGTCACCTATCCTTAAGGTGGATTAGGATTAGGCTTGGAAGTTCAGGAAGAGAATTTACCCTATCCTACAGTCTCCGAATTTTCTTGGCTTAGGAATCTCCTCACGATTAGGCAAGTTTGGAGTTGAACAGCTTTTTTCCCGAGGTTAGTTATTAGTTTTTTTATTCCCAGCTTCTCAGTTTGTTTTTTTAAACATATGGGACATCACTCCCTCCGCAGAGATTAATATCGGGTGAATGCTGACATCATTTAATTTCCAGATATTTTTATATTTCGTCGGCTAAATTTCTGTATTTTGAGATTTTCTCTCTCTCTCTCTCGGTGGACCTAACGTTGTGGCTTAGTGGTACTGCTATATTGATTATATTAGCCTTTTTTCTAATTTATTAATTAATAGGATATCCGGTCTATTGTAATCTATGGTTTTGTCAGTGAGTATCGGTCTGTCCCAGTACAAAACACGTGTTTTTGTTTCAATTACATCAGGTGGCTGATACATGTAGTAAGGTGGAATATTTTTCTTTAAGAGCCCGTAAGTTAGTTAGCTGTTGGTGGATTATTTTTGCCAATTGGTTATGTCTATTCAGGTAGACAGTAGAAATTATTATGATTATTATATGATGAGTTATACAGGAAGTGTGATACCGAGCAACGCCAGGTAATTCAGCTAGTATAGGATATTTTTTGCCTATTTCCATGGACATAAGAGCATTCCGGAAATCGGGTTGGTGTCAGTCATGCAGTCGCGGTGGAACCCTAGATCACGTACAGCTCTCGCAAAAGTTCTTGGCGCTGCGCAGCGGTCGATTTTTGGGGCATGGGCTACGGAACGTCCAGACTCCTGCGAAACGAAGGAGAAAGGTCGTTCAGTGTGGAGAACCAATCAGAAAACCTTTATAATTGCTGCTTACACAAGCGCTTCGAGAAGTTTGATGTCTCTCTACTAACTACCGACCCTTCTCGGATGGTATCACAATGAGACCTCTAAATATCGCATTTTTTTCCCGGGAATCGATTGGTGATAAAAATAAAGGCACCAATCCATTTTAAGTGTAAATTTATTTGTCAATAACTACAGATACTGGAGTCACACTATGTCAGTTCAACAGAAATGACACTACAGTAGGATGTACAACGTGCTCAGAAAAAATAATAGCCGTATAACCGTCGAATAATCCACATATTTTTTTATCTTTATTCCCTGGAGGTGGCGGGATAATGTTCTCGCCTGTTAACCCTAGGGTGGTGGGTTTGAATCCCGCCGGAGAGGTTTTTTCACCATTCATGGTATGGTTGTGCGCTTTCATCCATTGTTAACTATAAAATACCCCGATGTAAAAGGCAAATGGTGCTGTTTTCGGTGATCATAGTAAACAAATAAATAATCCCTAAAACCTATCTTAACTGAAAGAAAATTAGTATTGATTAATCCATACAAAAACGTGAAATTCAGTATTTGTTTACACTCACATTGTCGCAGTGAAACCATAGGTGAGGAAAATAAGGATCTCACAAAATTTCCCGGCGCTGCGAAGTAGATGATTTTGGGACATGGGCTAAGGAACTGTAACACCTCCTGCGAAACATAGGAGGAAGGTTGTATAGTTTAAAGGATCAGTCTGAAAACCTTGCCCATTGCTGTCAACTTGCATTCGGGCATCTAATAAAATAAATTTTAACTCACCATCTTGAGTGGAAGTATTTTTAAAAAACAAAAAAATAAACTAGTGCACAAAACCCAATGCTTAGCATTTCTAATCAGCTTAACTAACCAAAATGAATCTTGAATGCGTTAAAGACCGAAATCTGGCTGTCAAAGAGATATGCTATTTTTTATTTCAGGGAAAAATGTGCTTTTTTGAAGCTAAAATAGCAATTCTCAGAACGAATTGGAAAAGATAGTGATTGAAAGAATTTTTAAACTTAATTATTTCAGCCATTTGATAAAAAATTCCGCGAAAGTAATTTTAAAAAGCAAAAACTGACTGCCCTTAGCGGTCCCGTAGACCGCCAAAGAGCCCTTTTTGGGATCCTTTGGGGCCTTGAGGCATTTTAAAAATAACCTACAATTTTTCTACTGTCTTGAACTATTAGTCTGAAAAATTTTAGCACGATCGGATTAAAACTGTACATTTTTATTTAAGACAGAGAGACAAACAAACATTCTTTTTTATAGGTATCGTCTACAGATAGTTCCCTTCACTTTTACAAATCTAGAAGATTTTTACTCACTCCCATTTACACCTACCTTAACTGCTAGATTAACTTGTAAATAAAAGGTCGTAATGGGTCTAACGATGGTTTTTAAATATTCTAGCTTTGGTTGAGGATATCATTAAATTTGCTAATTGTTTTCTCTCCTCTATTCTGAATGCAAAGGTGGAGACTACTGTCTGACTCTTCATGTAATGGACGCCGTGGACAGGGAGCGTAGCGTTCTGGTCAACAAGAGGTGTGCTTCGATAGACGACTGCTCAGGAGATGCAACCGGCTGCACCACCGCATACGGCCAAACGGTAATTATTTTAAGAAACTCTTGCCTTAAGGGTATTGCTCATTTTCAGGGGCGATGATAAAGTTGTGGAAGAAAATGAGTTATTTCCACACTGGAAGATAATCGTTTCGAATGAAACTATTCGGTTGTATGCCGCGTTTTATTCGGCGTTAGCCCAACGTTTCATGACCCCTGCTGCTCACTTCTTCAAGAGGAAATAACTTCTCACTGCAAGCGATGTCCTTATACAAGTATGGTTATGTATATGCCATTCATGTAGTGGGGGTGGAAGGGTGGATGTAGGACCAGAGGGTGATAGGGGAGGTAGAGAATTTTTGTGGATGACTGGGCTCCACGTGTATGTAGTTGATTTTGAGACCATCATCACTATTCGGGTAATGCCGCTATAATTGTGTTTATTGTTCCTTATATAAAATGGCCTCGAAGATTATTCGGGGTAAGGATAACGTCGGATGTAAGCATTTATTACCCCTTGCAGAAGCAGGGGTCTAAAACCCTCGGGCAGATACCAAATAACACGCAGCATGCACCTGATTAGTTTTATTGCCTAACATGAAACGCGTAAGCTTCAATGAAGAAATCGTTTTGTAATGTCAAATTACCCTGAGATCCTGAGCGAAGCTTAAGTTGCCCAAATAACGAAGTCGGTGATTTTTTATCGTATTTTTTCCACGTAAGATCACAAAAGATCTCTGCAATCGAGGACGTCACGAAATCCTCTACAATAAATTAATCATTTATTTAGACTTTATGCGTTTATAAGAAAAATGTATACATTCATCTTCATCTTTATCTACTATATAAAAGGCTGCGCGTACGTACGTATGATGCAGTTGCTAGGCGTAGTGATTCAGATGTGCGACAAGAGATGGCAAGCGAGCTCACATATACATAGGTACTTTCTCCATTAACTGGCACATGCACATGCGCGGGAGAATGGATTTTTCAAAATACACACAAGGGAAAGTACTTAGTAACAGCTCTACCTGATTAATCAAAAAAATTGCATACAAAGAAATCTCTGACATTTAGATATTAATATTTTTGACCATAACTACATATATTGCTAACATTAAAAATAACAGAGAACTAAAAACTAATTTCTATTTAATTTATTAACTACTTTTTTTACTATTTCACCAATATTATACCCTGTATCAGCAGCATATTCAACAAGTACAGAGGTAAATGGATCATTTGGAATACTGGCCTTAGAATCAACTGGATCATTTGGAACAATCAATAAATCGAATTTTATCACTATGCATATCGTTCTCAAGTGGCTAACGTGTTTTTCACATCTCAGTTGATAGCAATAAATTTTGTTAATTCACTCTTTGTGGAAAAGTTTGTATGAATTAGAGGAAAATATTTTCCTCATATAAATTTACAACTAACAAGCAAACATTACGGCTTACTCGCCACATCAGTGCAGCACCAATGTGATTTTTGCTAGCCTAAAGAACATAGAACTGTAAGGGGCACACTAGAAATCGGAATTACGAGTCATTGCCTTCCAGAGCAGCCATTTATTATACTTATAAGTAATGTATAAAATAAATATATACATATATTTATTTTATACATTGAATTACTTTCTATTTATCGATCTCTATTTACATTTGCTTACAAATGTTTCTAAAACAAAGATTTTTTGGTTAAAATTGATGTATATAAGCCTTCATTAAATTTATCAAGCGTAAAAAATTGCAGTTCTAATGAAACACTGGAAAAATCGTAATTTCTCTAGTTGCATGCGGAAAATACTCATGGCAAATATGTTCGCGGAAAATTAAAACTTTAAATAATATAAATGGTGGCACATAACCCCGATTCTCCACAAGAGTTCTTTTAATTAAGTCTTGAAAATAAAATATAGTCCCAAAAATGAGGTAGTTACTCTACTACGCTCTCGAAACTTGAACCTTAATGCGAGAAAAGCACTCTAAAGAGACTACGCATTGCATTTTTCTTCGTATGGACTTCAGCAAAAATAAATTATCCCATAAATTCTTAGCTTGATATAGACCGCTTCTACTCCTAAAAAAACAAATAAGAATAAAAAACCAAGAATTCCTGAAATGAAGGGGTGAAAAAAATAAGAGAGCAAGGTTTTTTTTAGCACCGGAAAGAAAAAAGTATCGTTTTAACTCTGAAGTAAAAGAACATCAATCAGCCTTTGATTTCAAATATTTCCCTGAACTGCATTAGGATTTAAACCGTACAAAATATGACTCTTTTCCACAAGCAACATAAAATTCATGGAAAGATATATTTTCTGATTAAGGGGACTTATGGTAACTTAAAATGTTTTCACTGCATCTCGATAAATTTCTGTTTTCTTTAATGAACCTGTAATTAAAATTGTTATATACAGGTATGATTACATATGAGGCGTGGTTTAAGGTAGTAGGGTAGGTTATAAGGTACCTATATGTCATTTAATACGTATTCGGGCTACATAATATAACATCATGTTCTCCGCTAGATGAGAACACAAATCTTACCTTTCAACGCTTCTTTTTTTCGCGAATCGAACTTGAAATTACATGGTATCAAAGATCAAGAATTGTTTAAACATGGTTAACGAGGTGCTTGAAGGAACAAGTTGTTCAGAACTGCCGGATATATGATGGCACAGAAGCAGGCAAAAGCGTGCGCATAGCGTCAACGTCCGCGAGGTTAAAACCAAGCAAGGGACACAATGAGGTATTCGCTCTTTTGAGGAAATTTGAGGATAACGGGACTAACCATGGTAAAAAATGGTTAAGAATAACATATTTCTATTTAGTAGATATAAATGCCATTTTTGCTAAATTCACGCTTGAATAAAGCTAAAAGCCCACATTCGCCAGATGTTTAATGGTTTACATTATTTTTGTCAACTTAATTTATATTATTTCATAAATATTCTTATTCTAAAAAAAGATCAGCAGATAGAATTTAGGACAGCCGCAGCCGCACTTTGTCTGTCACATTTTCGGTACCATCTTTCACTTCCCAAAACATAACTCAACTTTCCCGCCACTAAGACTCCCTTCAAGTCATCATACCTTCTGACCTCTCATTATAGATCATGAGAATAAAATAAGAAAAATAGAATATCGAAAACGGGCAGGTTTAAAATGTCATTTCTCCCGCAAACGATGTTGAACCATTATAGCTGCCACTGAAACTAAATAATTGGATTTCTTCATAAGTAATGTAGCTAATTATTTTATTTGCTCTTTAAGACTTGTGTTTTTAATCAGATACGTAGTACTAACAGCATGTTTGCATGCTTTCTGAAGAATTCTGGTAGATCTGTGCATTTATGTAGTAGCAAATGTATGAATACTCATAGTTTATAAAGCATTGGTAGCTTATAGTGTATGGTATGTTGGTGAAATATCACCTACTGATAGGTATTCTCAGAGTTTTGCTAACGCATTGCTAGTCGTTGTTTCATTGTCTTTTGTAGAACATAGTATTGTACATGTTAGTGAAAACTCACATTGTGCCACACATTTCTGGCTTGCAGGTCACTATTTAGATGTGACTGCCGTATTGAATTTATTTCATCTTCCCCGCTTATCAATCTTTCTCTCACATTTACACATTCTCCATCATGCATTCACATCTAAGTATAAAATTCCTTCTTCTTCCTCTGCCATCTACGAACATCCGTGAATAACAATTATAACAAAAGTTTCTTTTCTCCCCCTTCCCACACATTACAAACTTCCTCGTTCCTCTTCCTCCCTACCAAGCCTATCGATAGTCGACCGTTTTTGTCGCCAAGTAATTCAAGTTTCACATCAGTACCCACTTTTAAGTGGGCTCACCTGTGCCTACCATTGAGATAAAGAGCTATCCTCTTTAAACTACCCATATTCGAAGAAGATCCATACGTATGGGGGAAAGAAATCCTTGAGCTTTAGGGGATATTGAACTAAAGTGACACCATCTCGGCTTATGTGAAAAGTACTTTTAGGAAGAATATCATGTATAGAACATTGAGGGTTAATCTTTTAATGCCTCACGATCATAAGAAGTACATATATGCCTAATGTTTTCACTGAAGTGGAAATACTACCATCTTATCACACCACACTATCTTAGCTTCTAAGTGTGTTGCTTTGACCATACATTATCATTCACACCGGAGAGAATAGCATTGATCCCAATCAAAGTACCTATTTCAGTTCAAGAATCGGATTTTAAGTTATTTGTCAGCTTCACCAACTGCTACGCTTGAAGAAAACCCTTTAAGGATACATCTCGCAAACATTTCTGATTTCCTATTTATAATGCATAATATCATTTTTCGTCAAATCCCAAAATAAATTATCGATAAGTAAAACCAACAATATCAACAGAGCTGCTTTGAATCACTTGATGAGTTTTGCAGCCATTGTACGCATCCAGTTTAGAATCCTTAAAAAAAAACTTTCATACTTCTAGGAGGAGAGTTTCATACACATCATTATTTCCATAAGTCTCATCCACAAAGCAGCCTGTCCTTTAAGCGTTTTCCTTCCTTTCCTTCATACGAAGTCGACAGAACTAATTCAACAAGTCTAGGAAAGAATAATAGAAAAAAGGAATATTGCTCAGAATAAATTTGCTGTAGAGCTACAATTGCGTACACGCTTGATCGAAGGCATGTAACCTATTATTAAAGATCATAATACAACACCATACACGGGAATATATAAAAAATTACCTGCAAAACATTGATCGTAAACTTACAGTTCCGTCTAACCAATTGGTAATGTCGCCTCATAAGGAAAATTCTAATCGTGTTCCGAATTCATTACTTAAAATTATCATCTCGTCTGAAATTTAACCCAAAATTTTCCCTTAAGGTGGTGAGAGCAATTTTTGTTTATCTACAGATTTGCATGAAACTTGGCACGCATACATATTCACATTAGTAATATCTACAGATGAAAGTGAAAAATATTGCATCCTCCATCATGATTTTATTGGCAATACAATGATATTTTAACATGACACCTTGTGGTACGTGAGATATATTCCCTATTGATTTTATTACATATGTACAGATTTTCTTCTAAACGCGAAATAATATTATTATTATAACTGTTGCTAACAAATATCAAGCTGTCACGTAGAGTCCTATATTCGAAAAATAATATTACAATACAAGTTGTCTAAAATTCGAATACCGCGTAGCAAAGATCACTGTCGAGTCGATTTTGATCTTCAATCAATTGGAGGTCAAACACATTGGAGTCCTGAGAGAGTAATTATTAAAGGTGGGGTCAGGATCCTTCCTTTCTCTTTCTCCGTCCTTTCTCTCCTGGGGCTCTCCCTATGACCATTCTTCACCGTGCTCGCTCGCTCAAACCCCACAAAGAGGCGTGCATGAATGCGCTTGACAGCTGAATTAATTAATTGGCCCCGGAACCGTGAGGTATCTGCGTGAATGCGATTGTAAAAGGGAGCGGAGTCATGAAATGTCATCAGGAGAGCACACACACTGCATGAAACGAAGATTGGAAATCAGAACAAGTCGCTTTTAAGTGAAGCATAATTGGGGTAAATGGTGCCACAAAATCCAACACTACAAAAGCCAGTTCAATGGAGACAGTAGCTACTGTTTGCTTGAACCCGTTTCACACGATGCTTGACCCAGCACAAGACCTAGTATGCTAGCTGGTACTTGATATTGAGGACGGAACCCAGTATGATAGAAACCGTGATAGAAGGTTTCACACGATCATTGAACTTGTGCTTGCGATGAAGCGGTACTGTCGCTTACTGTTAAAAGAAAATTTCCATGCAAGAAGGCGACTTTTGGCTGCTGCAGTAACAGCAGGGATTGTCGCGACATTTTCACCGCCAAAGAGTGCGTAACACCCACGATGAAAGTGAGGCGCCGATTAAAAAAAAAGTGAAGATCGCTCTGCGACTGTAAAAGCTAACGTGATTGGTCGACGGCTACTAGGTCCTACTGGGAGCTAATAGCAAACTAGTCCTGCATCAATTACGAATTAAGTAGCCCAGCGAGTATAAAAGCTATCATGCTTGTTAGCCAGAATGCTGGTTCTATATTACACGGTAATGGAATACTATCACGCTAGCGAGTATCCTCGACCTTGTGCTGGATCAAGTATTGTGTGAAACGGGCTTTATTGTAAGGCTCTCCGGATGTTCAACACCGTTGACAAATCTGAGAGGAGCTGCTAGGGGTGGGAAGTGTAAACGTGTACACGTGTACTTGTTTTCCTTTTCTTGCAAAATAATACACGTTAGCATCGTCCACTTTTGATCAAGAATTGCCACTACATCTCCCCTCCCCTCCCCCGGTCACTTAATATGACTTGAGTCAAAGTGAGTCGTTATGAATCAGTAAGTACGGTACTTCCTGGAATCTGCATTGCAGTCGGTGACTACTGTCACCGCCTGCAGTCACATCTTACTCCCTGTGACACAGTTTGACCTTAGCAGGCTGCCGTTCTGCAAGCATCGGTGCAGGACTCCAACACTCTAGGCGTAGATGCCCACCGCAGACCTGTATGCCCACCGCAGAACGGAATGTGGGGTCAGAGACTAACTATTGTATGCGTCGGGACAGGTAAGACGTGTACACGCCTGAATAACAAGCGTATACACGTTTACTTCAATACACGCTTTCGCCCATCCCTATATTCAGCACACACACACAAATATGAAAGCTAGGGGTCTTGCCTGTTTACTTTAGCTCGATCAAAGGGTAATCGCCATCATGCCGTCGATTTAAATTCAGAATTAATATATTTATGAAGTTCCAACCCATTGTAAAACATTATACAAAACCCGACTTGCTTGAGTACATTTGATCATGAGCATAAAATAAGGGAAATGGAGATGAACACACAGGTTTAAAATGTTATTTTTCCCGCGAACGACAAGAGCTGCGATTGTGACTTCATAACTTGGATTTTAAAAGGTAGTGTAACTACGTATCTGGTTTGCCCCCAAACACATTTGTTCTTATTTCCCTTAAATTGTTGAAAAGCCTTCTGAAACATAAAATTGGCGATATAGCCAAAACATAATGACTAAAGTAAACAATCCAATACAAGTTAATGCGTGGTTTAGTTATTAATAAATAATAATTAAAATTATTAATAAATAATAATTAAAATAACTTAAAAATAGCCTAGACAGTTCGTTTTCATTAATTAAAATGTTTATTTTTCTTAAATGATACGTGTATTTTGAAAAATGCTTACGCCCGCGCCATGAGTGAGTTAGTGGAGAACGTATACGGGAGCTCGTGTGCCATCTACTGGCGCACATATGAATCACTACGCCTAGCAACTGAATCATACGTACGTACGCGTATTCTTTTATATAGTAGATAAATAAGTACTTACAGCTCCTCTCGCATGCTTCCTCTATATTGCTTCTATCTCATTGCACTTATGTAACAGCATTTACGTTATTACTTATAGCTTTTATTCTATTGGTAGCACACCTATAGTGTGGTCATGATAGTGACATTTCACCTCCTGACAACTATTCTCAGATTTTGGTTATCCATTAATAGTCGCAATTTAATTAACTTTATTAAAGTGTAGTGTAGTTAATGTTGGTAATAACTCACCCCGTGCCTCCTACCCTTGAGGTAGCTTGCAGAGTTTTTATGCCCCTAGTTATAGAGTATCCCTGATCAAGGCTATAAAACCTGGAACGATAATCATATAAATGATAAGATATCATCATACTAGCAAATATTCGTAAAATCTACGTAGATGGCCACGGCGGCTAAAAAAATATAATAGATTAGTAAAATCAACAGAGATCTATAGAGAGTAAAATCTATGGATTACATGATGAAACAGAACTATTTCAAGAACGATATGTATTGATAAGATAAGAACTAACGTGGTTTTATTTCAATAATTGCTTCAGAAACGATCATATGAGTGGAAAGAGTATTTTCATGAGTTTTGGTCTGAGAAAGGAGGGATAAAAATTCGGACTATCGTATAACAAGAAACACGTGAAACAAGAAATGATTGTTCGTTCTTACTTTCCTTGACGCGCACAGTAATATGTTTCCCATTGGTTGGCCATAAACTACGCATCAAATATGTATTATATTGTTATTATAGGTTCACAATCCAATCCTTGCTCTCGAAATTCCTGTGAGCGATAGATGTATATAATTGAGAGCGGGCAAGCTACCTTCTCGGTTAAAAACGGAGTCCAAATCTACAGCAAATTTTTATAAGAAACTTATTGGCCTACCTCACCTCGTTCATCGTCAAAAATATAAAATCAATATTATGTCATATTTATCACTTTCCAATTTATTTCGACTTAAATAACATAAAAGTAACTTTAAAAATAAAAAATTTTAATTAAAAATTTCTAACCGGGCAGGAAATAACAATTTAATTGTTAATTTCTGTCCAAATACAAAACAGAAGAAAAATGTAATGGCATTTCGTCCACACTTCCCGGAGCGGGTAAACATATTTTCCCCACTGGTTCGCCACAAACTGAGGAGGTGCAACAATATTATGTATGATTATATTTTATACCATGGAGCTATGACCCCTGACCGCTTATGGCGGCACAATTTCTTTAATGCCCTCTCATCGCCACTCAAGCTAAAGAAAAAATAATACTATGGGAGATAAGAAAAAAACCGATAGCGCGGTTTCCAACAAAGCCACAAACACAAACGGTCTTAACCGGCAAAAAAGGAACATCACAGTCAGTTTAACAAGATAAATAAAGAACTTGAACTAGATGGAATGGCTGATTATTACCCATTAACGAGGATGAGTCATGTTCACAAATTAAACATATGAATGATAAATTACGCCCTCAACTGTTTAAAAAAACAGCTTGAAGGACGAGAAGCAGCAGTTGTCTCGTATGGTCAGTAAAGACTCGAAAATAATTACATTTATAATTCGACGCAAATGATCAAATATGTCAATTAAAATAACTATCAATTAGAATAGCATCTAGAAGATTGAAATGAAATCAGGTCATTGGTAAGTACGAGCGAGTCTTTATCTTTTTAAGGCCGCTGCGGAGAATCTCTTGTTAACTACTACTAACATACTACTATATTTAACTACTAACATACTACTATATTTAACTACTAACATACTACTATTTTTAACTACTAACATACTACTATATTTAACTACTAACATACTACTATATTTAAAGACCTGCAATTTTAAGACCACTCTTTCTAATTTATTTTTGTAAATAATATTTAGTCAGCAGGAGAAAAAAATGAATTCCTGTTGATTCCTCTTTACCGTTTTCTCCCATGCATTCTTCAACAATGGCAAGGGTAGTAACTAAGGCGACAGTTTTCAGAAAAGTACTGAATTTTAGGAGGTTTTTTAATATTTTGTAAAAATTCTCACAATTTTATAAAGAGAACAAAATTATATCATAGGCACAAGAAAGTCCTTTTAATTTTCTTTCATGACACTTTGGACACGTCCCCCAATTCATTTTATTTCTAGATTAATTTTGCAAAAGAAACAAAGCCTGCAAGCGATAATGAACTTGACACGCACTTCTTGAGTGAAGTTGATGACAATGATCTGGAGTCTAACCTGAAACCTTAGGTGTGCAAGAAAGAAACCTTAGGTGTACTATAATCAGCGGAGAAGCCACATACAACAATGAGCAAAGTTTGAAAGCTGTTCAACAACTCATTCTATACAAAACTGAGTATAGCAAGACACAGTCTTAGGCACAATTTTATGGAATCTTTAATACTTTGGCCCCGGTGGCGACGGGGTAAGGTCCTTGCCTGCTAAACTGAGGGTCGCGGGTTCGAGTCCCGCCTGGGTGGATTTTGAACCCACAGGACATGGGTGTTTGTGTTCGTCAGTTGTAAATTTTTCATCACCCGATGTAAGAGACCATTGCGAGATATTTTCTGAGTAGTTGACACAAATAAAATAAAATGAATAATTTAAATACAAAAAAGACTGCAATTCCACAGTTATAAGATTATGGAAAACAATCTTTTTAATAATAAAATCGTGGAATTTTTAAAAGTACTTTTCATTATTACACTGAGTATTGCAGATAAAGGTCGCATGAAAACGAAACAATGATGATACAAAAAATTCATCAATGTTTAATCTTGAATGGATGCAAATTTCAGGAAATAAATTCGTAACATCCCCATTTTAGTACCTATATATTTCATTCGAGTACGTAGGATCACAGTTAATCTTCATCAGGGAGCGGAATACATTAACGCTATACCTGTTTACGCGATTCTTACTACCTTTCAGAAGCATAATTTTAAGCGTAACGAATGGTGAAGGTACAGCAGTTATTCATACAGCTAATTTAGATTCCTCCATTTAACTATTTAAAGGGAAGAGACAAGCGCCAAGATAAAAGGCTTTTGGATTGAAATCACTTATGTCGTCTCGCATCTGTATCGTTATAAATTACCTTCAAACAAGCATGCTACGCGTTCATAATTCTTCTGGAATTCATGCATGCAGTCACTGACTGTAATCATTCATAAGCATTAACTTGTAATGAACTCATGAGCATATTACTAAACAGAATAAGGACATAAAATATTTCAATTTGGTTCAAATAAAATATTTTCCAGACTTATAAGAGGTGACTACCTACCAATTTTTGGATCGAATCCGTTGCGTGGAATATATGAGATGGGTTATATGACAGGTTTTACTAATTAACTTTTCTCTCCATATTTCCTGTTTGTCTCCATATTATTTTGCTCACCCTACTCTATAGCGTTAGTCATTCGCTTAATGGAAAGTGAAGGATATAAATGGCCAATTTTTTCTCGAAATTGCATTCCATAATGCTGTGTATCATTTTTATTACTTTAATTACAAAACCTCTGGTAGTAAGCAGTCTTTTCATTTCAATTAATTTATTTCATGAAACGGCCGTCCTGTGTAAACACCCGCACAAAATTGCATAATTTAAAACAAACGCTGGCATTTTAATAATAATAATTCCGTTGAATTTTATGCCTCCACGCTAGCAATGACGGTGTTTTAAATCGAAGGTTTCGCCGCTGGCAATAATAAAAATCAGTTGGTTAGCTCTGTCGAGAGAAAATAATATTGCACCACATATTTTCTGAAAGGTTAATGTTCCATAAGGTCCCACAATTGGTCATTAAAATATATTTCAATCCTTCGTAAAAGGACTGTTACTTTTTGCACTGAGACTAAGTCCCTCTTATTAAGAGAAAAAGAGAAGGTTATTTTTCACAGTAGACAAGCGCATAAAAATTGCAGATCACGTAATAATATCGAGTTCATAACTACAAGGATCAAAGCATGAGCCAAAAATCTTTTTTCCAGTCATTGACATTAACATTTGGGACTGGAAGATGTAAAGGTAACAATTTACACCTCTGAACAAATAAAACCTTTTTTTGGTCTTACAAACACAATAAGTATATAGTGATTTATAGATTTTCCATTGTACATAAGCTACGCCTATGATTTTAGAGAAAATCAGGTATTTCATTTCCCGGTAGGAGGAAAGCAATTAGTACGCAAGGATGAACGAAATACTGAAATGAAGGAACGGCTAGAATTATAGATTTATTTCGGGATATAATTGGGTATTTTCCAAAATTTTAAATTTAAGTAAACGGATCTTTATATGTTACTTTAACTCAAACAATTTTGCGGAGTGAAAATAGTTTTAAAATTGATTCAATTCAAGTTGAGATATTTAAGATTAAAATAGTCGAAATTTCAAATTTTTTTACGCGGCTGCGAAACGAAATCTGATTGGCTTGACGTCATTTTCGCTGAGCGATAGACAGCTGTGAGGGAGAATGTGAAGACCTGTAGAAGAGACCGTATATTTAAAGAATTTTAATTGAAAACAAAGGCTATGGCGTGCAATGGTTTTATTAAAACCACATCAGATAATTTACCCAAAGCATATATGTTTATGGTAGGCGTTTTTATGAAGAAGGACGAGCGATTTACTGCTTCCGAAATTCGTGGAGTTTAAGTCCAAAAACTGTAAGCATAAAGTTTGCTTGTAAAATCGTCATTACTGTTGTTTATTATTTTAATGCATATAATTATGTATTTGGTGCATGAGCTTAATTAATTGTTTTTCCAATACACTCATAATCATTATAATACTTCTTCTTTATTTCTCAAAGTCCATACCAGTCCATGCAACAGTAAACAAACAGTACCTTAGTAACATATCAACATAACACAGTACTTGCCAAATATTTACGCTGCAAATACTTAACACACTTAATACGTTAATTTGTGATTGTTTGTAGAGGTTTCTATAAGTGGCTTCTCTGCTATAGAAATGTCTAAAAATATATTCTCATCTCCTAAATGTCTATTCAATGTTTAATTTAAGTGTTGCTTTATTATAAAGATTCTCTTGAGAGTTATGGTGGTAATGCAATAGGATACGTCTAAGTGAAGAGAGATAGACCACTGTGAACAGTCATTGCAAGAATATGTCCAGAATACAAAGTGCGAAGTAAAGCATACATTGCGCAGGTGGATATTGAGGAATCCAAGGAAGACATTTCAAACATTCAATGTCGTGATTGCGTGAATGAATTTCTCGTTTGGTGTTTTCACCAATGTATTTGTACATTGTGGCACAAAACACCATCTACATATGCCATTTAAAGTCACATAAAAAACAGAAAAACGTCCAAAACTAATTTCACCGCACCAGTTACCACCGTAAGCATAAGAAAACGCCTGGGTCTAAATGTAAACAGCGAAAATGACGTCACAGGTCATTCGATTGTTTTCGGAGTGTGCTCGGGAGGATTCGTAACCTTCGACTTTCTTTAGCTTTCAAAACCGAAATTGATACAATTTGATTAGAAAACTTTTAGCCAATGCAATAAGTTCAAGTAATAGAATCAGAATATCGGTACTTTGAAGTACGTGGAAAATACCCAATTGAAGAAATGTACGATGATGTCGTTAAATACTTAAGTATAGAAAACAATAGGAGCTTCTAAATTCGATAGTCTCTGGCGTTATATTGTGGAACAGCATTTTAGTCCTTACATAAAACTGCAGTAGTTGTGCTTTCAACTTAAATTTTAATGTAAAATATTACACAACACGTGTTTCGACGTTTCTTAGGGCGTCATCATTAGGTCTACCTGGTAGGCCTGATGACCTGATGACAGGTAGACCTGATGATGACGCCCTAAGTAACGTCGAAACACGTGTAGTGTAATATTTTACATTAAACTTTAGGTTGACAGTACAACTACTGCAGTTTTATTTAAGTAATAGGAACTTCTGTATGTGTTGTATTGGCTTGTGTCTGCTGGTTGGGATTATCCACTGCTAAATACGCCCACCTTCAAACCGAGGGCAGTAGGCTTCGATTTGCATGTCCAGCACGAGGTATTTGTAAAGGCTAACAGCTCAGCCGTTATAGGACTCCTAGTGCTAAGAAATAGGGCTTTTTTGCTTTTTAAAACTGCTTCCACTCAAGGTATTGAATTGAATTGAAAACAGACTTTATTGTTTTGGGACTTTATGTCCCCTGGAACATTTAAACATTATTACATGCCACAACAAATGGGGCCAATGGTGACAGCAATACATACAAATTTCATTAAGGTACACCACATATAAACAAAAAATAATCAATGATAAGAAAATAAATAACATGTGAAAACTAGGGTGCACAAATTTAAGATCAAACATTAAGGATTGAGATTTAAAACAGGGAACATTATCAATCGCATTGCTTACACATTTTGCATAAAGAATAATGGAATATAAAGTAAAAGACACAGCATCAAACAGTATGATAACAAAAGAAAATGACGAATCTCAATCAACATTGCAATGCACAGATATGAAATCACATTTCAAGAATTGATCATATTGATTACATATATGAGAAGATTAAGCAAAGTTACATAACTGATCAGACATATTTCTCTTGAACATCGAAATTGTAGAAGAGATTCTAACATTTTCAGGTAAACAATTCCATAGCTTGCAGGAAGAAATGAGGAAGGAGTGCTCAAATATTAAAGACTGGTATTTAGGAACATAGAATATCTCAGTGATTCGAGTTGATCTCTACCCAGTATTTGCATTATATATAGAGTTTTCATACAAATAAGACGGATTTTTTTATTTCAGAACCTTAAACAAACATAAAGCCTTTTGAAGTATACGTCGTTTATCCAATTACAGCCATTTTATTTTTTTATAATAAGGCGTAAGATGCTCATCGTAACGGATGTTAAAAATAAAACGCAAACAGGAGTTTTGAAGTCGCTGTAACTTAGTGCTGAGTTCTGTGTTAACATCTGAGAAAATAATTGAACAATAATAAAAATGTGGGAATACAAGAGTTTGAACCAACTTCTGACGAAGTGAAATAGGGATCAAATGCCTGAAGTGCTTCAATTGGTACAGTGTCTTATACACATTGTTAGATATAGCTTTAACATGCTCCCGCCAGCTCAAGGTATTATTTAAGTGGACTCCAAGACTTTTCAAAGTATTCGAATAATTTATAAGGAGATTCTGTACTCTTATTTTAGGAAGGTCACTCATAGAGATAAAGTGGAGATCAGAAGGACTGCCAAATATTATCGACTTAGTCTTGTTTGGATTTAGCTTAAGCCGATTAATGGCTAACCAGTCACAAATGGATTGAATATCTTTATTGATCAATTCAACGGCATGGTCAAGTTCATAAGGTAGAGAGTTAAAATTTCATTTTATCAGATACCCGAAAGAACGAAGTTTCTCATTTTTTTCCTTCGACTCTCCTCTTATATGATGAAATATGATGTAAGTGTGATCCCGAGAAATGCCGCGTAATTCAGCTAGTATGTAATAAAATTATCCACTTCGGTGGATCGAAAAGGAATCGCCCAATGCGGCCTATATTTCTACGTAGTTCCCTGCAAGCCGCCTCAGGGGCGAGTGGTGGGGGGTGTTAGTTCACCAGCCACGTAAAGGGAAGTGAACTGGGAAAAGGCAACGGGAGAGAAGTGAATTGCATTGTCTTAGCGTCGCACTCTTTTATTATCACTAATGGCGCTACGAGAGGAATGTTGTCACCAATCAGTTCGACAGCATATCTCTCCTATTTTGCAGCTTCCATTAGCTCAACAGATACAGCGCGGAATCAAAATAATTACCTCTATCAGCGGTGCAACACTTTTTGTTCCCTTGTAGCAGTTTTTAACGAATCGTTCGGCTTTCCTTGGTATTTCACTCACTTCGCGAATTGACTCTTTCTTTTCAGGGCCCAAAATGGCCTCAGGGTATTCGAGATACTAACCACTATAACAGATTGATAAATATTGATTTAAAAGATGGGCTTGATAAATCCTACTTTCTTTAATGCAGCACCACATAATAATTCGCATGTTTCCCCGATGTTAATTCAAAATTTAATGTTATTCCTATGAATAAATTCGATTGTTTCAGGAAAAATTTGTAGGCAATCTCGCCTATAAATCGGGGCACTTTTTTCAAAAAAATTGGAAGACAGTTCTTTTCCCCTCTTACCTTGGGGAAAACACTATGCAGTGTGAAGGATAAGGTTGACATGTACATGAATTCTGGTGGGTACAATTTACAGTGTGATTAATGTATATCGTGCTATGTTGGCCAAACTGGAAGAAGAGCGTCAACTCGTATTAAGGAGCATTAACGCTCCCAAAAAAATTCAGATAGCCATTCCCTATCTGCTAAGCATTTATTTGATTGTAACCATAGCAGTGTTTTCAATCCTTTAATTTTACGTGTTGCCGAAAGGCCTAAAAATGGACGCTTTGGAACATTTATTGGTTGAATTGGTATTTTGGTATTTATTTTGTGGTATTTATTTACTGGTATTTTATGGTTGTTTGTGCTTGTCCATTGTTGATTGTTAATACCCGGATATAAAGGCCAACGAGTGCTGTTTTCGGTGGTAAATAAATAAAATTAAAACATAATTTAGTAATTTGGGTGCTAGCTATAAATAAAAATGTTTATCTATGTAATGATCATATCTTTACGCATTCCTCTCCGTTGTTTTCGTTGTTTCCATGTTCGCTAGAGTAACTGTCGCTTCCCCACATCCTACCTCCTCTCCGCGCCCCCTCCACTCCCCTTTTCCCTTCCCCCTTTCTGCTTACTAGGGGCCCTTACAAACCCTCCCCCCACAAACATCTGTCCGTTGTCCTTTCATAAACCAACCCGAGGTTTCCACTGGGGTCTTTATCTTTCTAGCTCCTCACTCCATGCCCTTTTTTGATCCTTTGTTTCGGCATAACTTAGCCTACTTTCCTTACCCTTAAGTCACAGATGTTTGGGCTGCGGCTTTCAACCACTCTTACCTTGCATTACCCATTTAAAAAATAGGAAACAGGGTATATTGGTGACCTTCTTCTCCTCCAACGGCCCTCCCCAGATTCACTTTCCTTCCTTTCCTCTCCCAATTTTCCACCACCCCCTACCCACATTCTGTACATAAGGGGTCGGTGTACTTCAAACCTTAACCCAATAGTCCATGGCCTCAACTTAGCTATGCGTATAAAAAATGCTCTTTCTCCCTGTTTTTTCTCACTCTGCCATGCACTAACCACCCTGCTCATATTCTCCATCTCAAACCAACCCCTACCACTTTATTGAACACATTTCTGTTAGAATATATAAAATGGTTGAAGCTTCAGGATGTACCAGGAGATGCCTTAATCGAGGTGAAACCGGTCGCAGTTTTAAATAAAGTGTGGAAAATTACAAAGTTTTTTATTCAAAAATGATTTCCCATGAATTTATTTCATCTGAATCCTATATATTTACTCTTCCCACTTTTTATATATGACTTTTTGTACGATCTCTTTCGGAATAAGTGTACAGCGACGCATTACTAAGGTTAAGTTCTATGTCAATTTTCAATTCATAACAACTAATACCAAATTCATCCCTCGTTTACAGCAATGCGTCTCCTGCTGCGACCAGCCGTATTGCAACGACTCCGTGCCAAGCAACAGCACCAACGCAGTCTTCTACAGGTCAGCTGCCAGTGCCGTGGTGGCCGAGAAGCGACAGTTGGACATTGCGTTGAGGGCCGCCACTGTGCTCATGTTACCAGTGCTCAAACTATTCATGCTCGGGACGCCATCGTGACACATCGGCGCCGGAGAATTCCTACATAACCATCGTACATTCTGTTGAATTATGAATCCATTTCTGTGTTATATTTTCAATGCTTTATTTATGAAGACATTGCGAGCGCAGTAATTCGATGTGCTTGCTTCTTAAGTGTGAGAGGAACCTTAGAAAAAGAATGAAAAAAAAACTTCTTCGCAAGGTTAACTTTTCATAAAGACACCGCCAACTCCCATCCCCCATATACCTGTTCCTCTAGTCAGCGCCGTAAAGGCCATTGGTAACGACTGATTCTCTCTCACTGTCGAGCGGTGTTGTGCTATTATACCGCGGTGTGCTTGGGACTTGGATTTAGCATCCAGGCTAGCGATTTTTGTGCATACATGTGTATTATGGATACCAATATTTTATGTCATTCCCTGTTCAGTACACTCTCATTGTTCGGAATATGGTGAAGCTCAACTGCAACATGAAATTCTTCCTCAACGTTCATTTTTTTCCTAATATTTTAATCATTAAGTACGAAATGTCAGACCGGGACATGGATCTCTCGATATCGCGCCGAGTTCTTTAAGCAGTTAAACCACGTTTCACACGACATAACTGATCCAGCGCAAGACAAGCGCTAGCATGCTAGCCGGTACTAGATATAAAGGACGGAATACAGCATTGATTTGATTCGTCCTACAAGGTTTAACGAACGATTGTACTTGTACTGGCGAGGAAGCGGTCTTTCCATTCATATCGTAGCGCATGTCTATCACAGTTTCCAATTAACCACTCTATGACAACAGGTGACGAAAACAATTGTCGGGTCGTTTTTATTTATTTGCTGATTTTACGGCCAGAAAATTACTATTAGCCGCAATTACAGATAGTGCTAATTTCAGAAAGTGAAGATCGCTCTGCGACTGTAAACGTTTACGTGGTTGGTCGACGGCTACTAGAGACTTACTGGGAGTAGCAAACTATTCAATTGAAAAATCAAGTAGGCCAGCGAGTATGATAGCGGTTATGCTTGTTAGTTAGCGGTTCTGTATCTAACGCTACTGGAAAGTATCATACTAGCGAGTGTCCTAGAAATTGTGCTGGATAAAGAATCGCATTAAATGGGCTTAAGATAAGGAGGCGTCCTTTACCGATGAGGATAATTGTCCCGGCACAAATTTTTCCTCGGAATATTCACACCTACGCGAACTTAGAGGTAAAAGGTAATACTGCGGCAAATTAGCAGTATTCTCAAAAGTTTTCCCATAAACGCGTGGGAACTGAGGATATAACAATGGACACTATTCTGGTACGAATAACCAAATGAAAGAAACATACTTTGTCTTAATAAATTCGTAAAATAAAATTGCATAATTTCTGAAATGAAAGTATTTGAAGTGGATACAATCAATTTCTTAATAATTTTATTTCAGTTATTTTCACCTGCCGATAAAAGTGGTAGTAGGTATTATAATCTACTGCTGTCGATTTTTATTGCAAGATACGCATATTATGGTTGATGTATTCTTTTTAAGATAGTATGAGTGAGAATAGTTAATTTTTCTAATTAAGTTTTTTTCGGAATAAAGAGTTAAGCACTGAGAGAATATTGAGAAATATCATTTTGAAAATATTTTTAAAATTTATATTCTCAACTTCAAATTCATTTATACAAGAAATATCGTAATTTTCAGATGAATGACGGTTGTGATCTAGATCAAAATATCGAGTTCAATAAGAAAATGAATATTCCCTTTCATTCGCTTCTTAGTTTCAAAGCAGTGTCCATTTTAAGATCATTCGTCTTGATTGTGACGCTATTCAATGCAAGGTCGCGACATCAGCGTTCTCTACACGATACACCCTCTTTTTTCCCCTTAAGAATTGTACAGTCTTTTCTGAATAAAAATGAATCCATAAGTAATGGATAAGTGCTAACAATGAAAATTCCGTTTTGCGATGACCGGAGAAGAGTAACCACAAATGCGTCAAAGTTATACGAAAATATTACTGTAAAACGCTTTTTTTTTCATCCTAAAAAGCAAAATATGAATTCGGTCGGAGATATCAACAGTAGTAGGGGAAGTTAATGTATTTAGGAAATGTACCTGCAAATAGATTCTTGTATTTATAGATATGAATCATTTATTAGGAAATTGTATGATTTACGTTCGCAGAATGCAGCTAACCAATTCCTTTTGTACAGTTCAATTTGGACTTGAAAGTTATGTAATAGCATTAACGTAATATTTACCGTACAAAACAAACTCTATAAATTACAAAAGATTCCATTACCAAATGTATCCCTTATGTAAGAAATTCCCCCGTTTATTCCATTTAAATTGAATCCGGAGTAACAGTGTATTATATTTGTGTCTTGATTTTGCACCGTAAATAAGTGTTAGCAATTTTTACTTTGGTTATTATATATATTTCTTAATATTGTGAAAATATTGTTTTCATTGCCAAAAATAATCCTACCCAGAAATTTTATATTACAGCACAAATGAAGGATAATTGGTGCCTAAAGATTTTCTTTTAGGAGCCCAAATCTTTGATTCTACAGCAAATACAACATTCTTGTCAAAGTTGTGATTCAAACTTGCGAGATTTGAGCTTCGGCCGGGCGGTCACAAACCTGGCTACAGCTGAGGATGAAGAAAAAAGATTTTGCCTGGATCCTATAGCAGGACGCCTAACCCATTTATGCACAGTGGCAATATAAGTTGCCACAACTTTCAATTATTTTCAAAAATTCATTCCTATTCCGTAATTTTTCCGTCATATTTCATTTTTTATGGTATTCGCCCTTTCATTTATCAAATAATGAGATCAGGCATACGGTACAGTAGTCTCTTATGGTTTAAAATCTTGTATTTTGAGGCCATAATTTGAATGTGAACATTAAAGAATATCTCTAGGCGTCTCTAGGTGGAAATGTCTAACGATCAACAAGTTGAGTTAGAAAAAATATTTTGTTGCTCCCACAATTATTTATTTCTAACCGACCATGATTTCGGGACTATGAACCATTATCAAGGAACCTTAATTTAAACAAAGAATCCTGTTTGACATTCTTATCATAAGCGACGAAGAGTGAAATTCACGAAGAGCTGAAAAACTGTTTCCGTGAGTGGGTGTGATATCCAGGTAAGTTGTCTCCTTTAAGGGCGATGTACGATGAAAGACTAGCTTAGTTTCTGATCTTAAATCTAAGTTTTTGTCACAGCAATTTTGACGTGAAATGCATTTAAAAAATATTATTTCAAAGAAATAGTAATCACACTAAAAGAAGCATGCAACGCAATATTTTCCGTCATTTTCACATCCATTGGAAAAAAAAATTTTATTTCGTTAGGTTCTGCGTTCTTTCATCTATCCAATAGAGAAAATGTTAACCCTATAGTTTTAGTTCCAAGGAAGTTCGTGAATTTCACCGTCTTTGGTGTATATCCTTGCACCCGTGCGCACGACTGCGTACCACATAATTTGTTCAATCGCAATGATTGGGAAACATTTTATCTTTATCTTATTAGTCGAGCATACGAATTACCCAGTAAACGAATAATGAGAAAACATTATTTTTTGTCATATGTATTACTGATTGCTAATATCAGCAAAAAAAAAACACTATAGCCAGTAGCTGTCCATCAATTTCGGCAGCAAAATTTAAAATAACATATATTGAAAATCTTGGCTTTGAGCATAAGAGTGGACTCAGTGCAGTGGGCATGAAATATCTGAGAAGTATTTGCAGCGAAAGGAGAAGGGTTAGGTTTAGGATTGAGTTGGTGATGATAGAAAGTGGATAGATAGATATCACTAATGAGGACACGTAACTATGCAAAGCTTCACGCAAATCAGTTACGTACACAAATATCGCTCCAGCCACCAGTGAAGAAGGACGAGGAAGAAGTTTTGAAAGTCTGAAGCGACTCAACATGAAAATAAAAATATAAAAAAAAAAACACTTTTTAAAAACTGGTCTTATTTCTTAATGCACAAAAAATTAAAATGCACTAAAAAGTAGAAAATAAATTTTAGATTGAAATTTATAAAATATAAGAGACTTTCTATTCCAAATTTATAAATATGTTAAAGTTGAAAGTGAAAATGAATATGTACATATTTGTTTACTTTATCTGTGCAATTCTTCGATGATTATGAGGCAAGAACGTATAATCGTACGTCAAATTGATCATCTAGTTGATCATCATGATTATAAGATCAGGGTACAAAGTAATTTACTAAGTTGAATTTGAGCCTGCAAAGTAATTTACTAAGTTGAATTTGAGAGCCCTGGTCTTATAATCATGATGATCAACTAGATGATCAATTAGACGTACGATTATACGTTCTAGCCTCATAATCATCGACGAATTGCACAGATAAAGTAAACAAATATTCATTTTCAATTTCAGCTTCAATATATTTATAAATCTGGAATAGAAGTTCTATTAACTTAGTAAATTTCAATCTAAAATTTATTTCCTAATTTTTAGTAAACTTTTATTTTTTACTTTTTAGTGCATTTTGAAATAAGACCAGCTTTTAAAAAGTGTTTTTTATATATTTTTATTTTCTACCTTTTAGTCTTCACACTTTTATTAATTTAACAATCATTGAAATTTTCTCAATGTTTTTTAATGCTTTCAATGTTTTACAATTCAATGCGGGAACAACGGGAAGGGGTTCAAAAATTGGTAATAGGTATGCGATTAAACTCACAAAGAAAGTTGAAATAAGACCAGTAAAAATACATTTCAAACCTCCAAAGTGCTCGTTATGGGACCCTATTTTTAGATAGGAGTTAAAAAGACTAGGGTGAAGGAATATATGAAGCAAAGAAAGTGAGCTTTCCATTAACAAGAGGTGGGAAGCGATGAAGAAAACGTGTCTCAAGGGTGGGTCCAGTAAGAAGGGGTACTGTCTCTTCGCAGGGGCAAATGACTTTGTCTCCCCTCACCCGATATATAAGGAGGCTACCCTCATGTGGAAAGGTAGGATATTTCACAGCATAGGACAGTAGATTGAAAACACCTGTATCATCACAAGTCAGTAGGCATATCGGTTATCGGTTTTCAAGTCGGTAGGCTCAATTACGTATTCCATAGGATCGCATTGCAGTATAATGACAGAATATGCTGTAAAGGTTGATTATTTAGAGTAAAAACTAATCCAAAATACTCCCAAGTAGAAGTATACACTTCGTTAAAAACTGCTACGAGCGTACAGAAAAATTCACACACTTTATGGAAGGATTAGGTTCGGAACCGTTAAAGACTCAGAGGCTACACGCGCTAGGCTTAGATTACTAGGAAAACTCCGATGAGACAAGTTTCAGTACGACACCGGAGGATATTATTTATCCCCATGCTTTTTATCTCTAGAACAGATGGGAGTGACAAAATAACAGAGATACACTGCCGAGATGACAGGAACAAAAATTCCTTCATTACTCGCACCATTAGTGATTGTATCCAAAACAGCGTGACACTAACTTAAGGTAGTTTGAGCGAAAAATCACTTCACCTATAATTTGATGAAGTTGACCTCATTTTATAGAAAACACTCATATTTCAATTTTATCAAAATATTAACCCCTTGCTGAGCTACTTTTCGAGAAATTTGCCAAAAAAGGTAAGCTGTTTTGCATGGGATAGGTTACGGCTGTGCGCTCCAGAGGGAGAATATGTGAAAAACTAGGAATTTCTAGCACCTAGATTTCGTAAAAAAACTAACGGTGTGTAAAGTAAGATTTCACGCTTTCCCGGCGAATTGCAGTGATGAACTCTTCTCGAGCTCTACACCGGGTGAGTGATTTAAATGTTGCCGACGTTTCGGGTAGCGACTCGTTACCCATCTTCAAGGCAAATGTAACGGTGTGTAGTTTGTATGTTTTCTCAGGTATTTATCAAAATTAATCTATTATTCGCAGCAGTCATTTTTGCAGAATCGCTAGAATAACCTGCTGTTTTGAAGGCTTTTTAGCCGTGCTGCGTGAAAAAATCGGTCAAGTTAGAGACTTACGTAGATATATTCATTTAATTACTGAGAATGTTTTACATACATAGCTATATTTATGCGCCAATAATATTACAATATTTACTTCACACTTCTTACAGACGATGACATTGCAATATAAAATTCAAATATGGTATCCATTATGACTAGAAAAATATCTCGCTCAAACTACCTAAAGGCACATTCTTAACACCAAATAACCTCTGTCCTCTCTAGCCTCAATTTCCCTATTCTCCGCTATTACCATGGCTGGTGTCCTAACACCCCCTACCACACGCCTCTGTGGCAGCTCACAGGTTAGTATGTAGATGAAATACCTCTTTTTGGAATAAATAATTATGTATTAACTATCTCTTACTGAAAGAATACAAGTTTATATTACATCTGCATATGGTTGTGTTAGTTTTTTTCCCAATTTGAGAAGTCATGGGCCTTTTGCGGTGCAAAATGACATCGTTTCGACGCATCCTTATGAAAAAAATATACTTGACTCCACTCTTAGAATACATAAACAACAACACTATTTTTATCGAATTTGTAGCGAATAGGAGAATCGAATGAAAATAAAGCAAACACCATGTCCTTCAACTTTTGGCAGACATGTTGGATCTTCCACTTATATCAAACTTATACGTTCAGATGAAAAAAAGAGTCACTGACTGAATCCTCTTAGCAATAACGATCGACTCTGAGAACTGATCACATTAAACGAAGGTGCTAAAATGCGAGCATAGAGCGCAACTGGCTTCATTTGATTTATATTAATATTTTTTTAAATAAAACTCCATTATAAGCCCATAAAAATCAACACAATTATTTCAGGTCATTATTTCAGCGGGTCCAAAAATCTACATTCCCCGGTTAGCCTAAATCATAGCTCATCCCTCAAAGAAAAAATACTCGAGAATCAGGAAGAATTACTGTGAAAGCATAGTCGTTACCGTAAACACATGACAAAAGTGGGTGTGAAAATTCCACAGGAAAAATCAAGCGCTACGACCGAGACTAGAAATATGGATCCCTCGATATTGCTCCAAATTAGCCAGTTAAGCTACGCCCCAACATACAGTTAAATTCTTATTATTCTTTATGTGAACAAGCTTTCCAATGCCAAATTGAAGCATCCATTTTAGCCACAAGGTGGAATTAATATATTTTTCATTGCTTACTTGATAGGGGAATCACTTCACTAAAACCACTCGTAATGAAAAGACTAGCGGAAGAGATATTTTTTTTCGAGTTAATTAAGAAAACAAAAAATATCGACGCGAGGATATACAAACAAAATAAGGGTTGCAGGAACTATCGCTTTCGTAACTTCGCAGTAAATAGCTATTACTTCGATAATATCTTTCATTCTGTTAATGCTAGTAAAAATCCATGCATTATGTTACGTATGTACATTATTAGTAGTCAATATAAATAAATAAATTTGTTAAATTTCGCATAATTATCTCCTACCAAGTAATTACTCCATCAAAAGGCACATAACAAAACCTCCATATTTGTTACGCATGGAGATAATACGTTTCTATGAGGTCCAATCTCTGAAATTCTGTATGCTTTAACAATATAGACTTCAAAACTCCTTGATGAATTCGAACAAACTTTGGTATACATGTGTATGTCTCCCTTAGGACCTAGAATAATTAAAACGCAAAAAATAGAAATGTCCAGGGGCTCCTAGATAGAAGCTTTTCTATGCAACGTTTATCCAATGAAGGTGGTTTTACACGCAAGTATTTGCAGCAAGCGACTTCTGACTTTTTTTTCAGGTGTAAACGGCTCTTCAATTCCACTTGAAGAACTTTTAAGTGCCTTAAGGGAGAGTTTACTGGCAAGTTAGTTCCTCAAGTTTATCCTGCAAGGGCTTGCGGAGAATTTAACTCTGCCTTAAAAGTTTTCACCAGTTAATACAGAGACAGATTGGTTGCTGCTTGCATTGACAAAAATACGCTTCTGAAAACGACTTGCCGAAACTTTTAAAAGTTCTGCAAGGGGACTTGCAGATCCGTTTACACCTGCAATTTACTTATAAAGTCGGTCGCTGCAAGTAACTTGCGCAATTAACTTGCCAGAGTAAATTCACCTAAAGTAAAGCATTGGATTCGGTAGTACAGTTGTTTCTTTTTTTTTAAATTACTTGCACTTATGATTGATGCTTGAAAATTCTAGTATCGGTAGGCTTAAATACTTGAGTTTTTAACATTTATAATCGATTTACGCAGTCGTTTTATTTTTGGCCTAAAATCATAGTATTTAGCTCAAAACTGTAATTCTCGTAATAATTCATCTATATATATATATATATATATATATATATATATATATATATATATATATATATATATATACGAGTAAATGGGTGCTTGCAGTTTGCAAGCGGAAGGGGTAAAGTGTATGAAAGAACATTGTAAATCATTAAAAACTGGTCTTACTTCTTATGGAAATGATTTTAGCTGAGTCCATTTCTGACTTAAGAATAATATAATGAGAAAATAGCATAAAACGAATGGCTCCATGACATATGTACTTTGTTCTTCTTAGTAATTGTTATATTTTTCCTTTTATTTTCATGCCGTTGATCAATTTTTAAGTAAAATATTTGTAATTAAACATTGTTATAATTATTTGGAAATTTGAAATTCAATCAATATCAGCCTAACTAAATACCTAATAGATTTTCACATTTCATTTTATTTTTGTTGATCTCAATTTTTTTAATTTACATATTAAACACATGGTGTAGTACTTGAATTCATAATTACAAAATCCAAGAGATAATGCAGCATAGAACATTATCATTTTACATGGTTTTGACTTGTAGAATGGCGTTTCGAGGTACATTTCTGAAAGGAGGTGCAAGGATTAATGTTTCCTGGAAAAACAGAGAAAGGGAAACCCGGAATTAGGCGTAAAAAGTGTTTCAGAAGTAAAATGGAGGAATCTGGAGCGATCCCAACGGATTCCGTAGGCATGAGCAAACGGAGGGCTGTCAAAGCTACGAAACTGTTTATATACATCATTATAAAACATTGTAAATCGTATAGGTTTAAGGCATAATATCGTTAAAAGCTATTGAAACACGTTCCGAGGAGGTTGTATTCTTTTAAATTCAGTCTTTATATCCAGTATAAGGTACTGGAAGTCTCGGGAACAATGGAAAAATTACTTAGCAACGAAAATGAAAAAAGATCGAAAGTTGTATTAATTTTGCGTTTAAACTTCAAATATTTCACTTTATCGATCGATAGAGAAAAATCGGTTGCAAGAATTAAATGATTTGAAGTTTTGGCCTTATTTCAATCAAAGAATGAAACTTTTATCTCAATTATTTAATATTTTAATGAATGAAAGAAAATTACTCTACACGTAAATTATTCGTTTTTCCCATTTAAACCCATTAAAAAACAAAATCCTATCTGGACTCGAAACCAATGAAAAATATGGGGATTTTCGATTTTTTCCTGACTCGACTCCAAATTCAAACCCACCCTTAAAAATTTCAACGTTCTAGCTCGATTAGAAATGCCCAGGAATTCGTATCAATGAGTGAGTGAGTGAGTGAGTCAGTTTTGTAGCTTTATATATAACTAACTAGTAAATGGGTGCTTGCAGTTTGCAAGCAAAAGGGGAAAAGTGTATGATAATACATTGTAAATCATTAAAAAAAATGCAATAAGGTCTTACTTCTTATGGAAATTATTTTAGCAGGGTCAAATTTTGACTTAAGAATATAATAATGAGAAAATAGCATAAAACGAATGGTCCAATGACATATGTACTTTGTTCTTCTTAGTAATTGCTATATTTTTCCTTATATTTTCATGCCATTGAGCAATTTTGAAGTAGAATATTTGTAATTAAACATGATTACAGTTATTTGGTAGTATGAAATTCAATCAATATGAGCCTAAGTAAATGCTATGGATTTTCACATTTCATTTTATTTTCGCTGATCTCAATTATTATAATTTACATATTAAACACATGGCGTAGTACTTGAATTCATAATTTCAAAATCCAAGAGATAATGCAGCATAGAACATTATCATTTTACATGGTTTTGACTTGTAGATGAATTTTCGAGGTACATTTCAGAAAGTAGGTGCAAGGACTAATGTTTCCTGGAAAAACAGAGAGAGGGAAACCCGGAATAAGGTGTAAAGAGTGTTTCAGAAGTAAAATCGAGGAATCTGGAGCGAACCCAACGGATTTCGTAGGCATGAGCAAATGGAGGAGTGTCAAAGCTACGAAACAGATTATGTATATAATTATAAAACATTGTAAAACGTGTATTTCGAAGGCATAATATCGTTAAAAGCTATTGAAATACGCAGGGAGAGTGTTAAATTCATTTAAATTCAACCTTTATAACACGCGTATAAGGTACTGGAAGTCTCGGGAACAATGAAAAAATTGCTTAGCAACGAAAATGAAAAAAGATTGAAATTTGCATTAATTTTGCGTTTAAACTTGAAATATTTCAATTTATCGATCGAGAGAGAAAAATCGGTTGCAAGAATTAACTTCTTTGATGTATTGGCCTCATTTCAGTCAAAGAATGAAACTTGTATCTCAATTATTTCACATTTTAATGAATGAAAGAAAATTACCCTACGCGTAAATAATTCGTTTTTCCCATTTAAACCCATTAAAAAACAAAATCCTATCTGGACTCGAAACTAATAAAAAATATTGGAATTTTCGATTTTTTCCTGACTCGATACCAAATTAAAACCCTCCCTTAAAAATTTCAACCTTCTATCTCAATTAGAAATGCCCAGGAATTCGTATCAATGAGTGAGTCAGTGAGTGAGTCAGTTTTGTAGCTTTATATATATAAATATTGTTATTTACTTGGCAACCGCAGCAAAGACTTTATTTACATGGGAACTAATGCCCGAGGTATTTATGGCTTACGCTAATATATTAACATATAAAAATCGCATCGAGAATTCAGCAAAAATTATACCTTTTCCTTCCCGTTTAAATTCGAAGGGCAACCAAGATTTTGTAGCAAATTATAAAACCATTTATGGAATACGCAAATTTATCGAATCTTTTCACAACGCATGTTTAGCGTTAGCCTTGGCTTATAAATCTCATTACTCTAATGGATACACATGTATTATTTCTGTGAGAGGCCATGAGTGCCCCCTCAGGAGGTTATTATACAAAACCTCTTTAGGTTTTCTACATCTAATAACAAAATGAAGTACAAAATTTAATTTTTTATCAAAGAGCACAGTTTATGGGCCGATATCCCGGTCACACATACGCTATCTGCTTACAATTAATAAATTCACCAAATCCATAGTTTATATGATTCAAGATGATCCAAATGCACAATTTAATGTTAATACAAGTACGAACTTAGTACTCGCTTAGACAGGCTTTTGGTATTATTTTCTCGCATTACCTCATAATGTCTATGCTTTTAACACTAAATATTTTTGTTATGTGTGCAAACGGTTTAGGTATAAATACTGCGCCACTGACTCCAATTCGCCTGTTAAGGTAATTTGGAGCGAGATATCACTTAAACCTAGGATTTGATGAAATTGACCTAATTTAAAGAAAACCTATTATATCAAATTATTAAAAGCTTGCTGAACTACAATTTCGAGCAATTAGCCTAAAAATATAAGCTATTTTACATGGGATAGATTACGGCTGTGCACTCCAGAGGAAGAACATTGAAAATATTAGGAATTTATGACTATATTTCGTCAATAACTAACGGTGTATAGTTTGTATTTTTCTCAACTATCTTAAAAAATTAATCAATCACCACAGTAATTTGCACAGCACAGAATTAAATAACCGCAAAAATTATCTTCGGCTGTGAAGGCGTTTTCACCGCACGATGTGAAAAAAGTCAAGTTAGATACTTATGAGGATATATTTATTTAATTACTGAGAATTTTTGACATATGTATGTAGCTATATTTTTTCGCCATTAATAATGAAATATTTAATTAATAATTCTTACAGACGCTGAAATTAAAAATAAAATTGAAATATGGTCTCTATTTTGGCGAGGGAAACATCTCCCTCAAACTACCTTAAGCATTGAACATTTAAATACATTCTAGAAAGTAACTTTGTCTCTTCTCATCTGACCGCATTATAGTTTAATGCTGGCAATTCGAAGCATCTGTATGCAATGCACGTCATCTTTATGCAGTGTACAAATCGAATCTAATGGCCGTCCGTGCATAAAACCTTTCGATCACTTCCAAACTACAGTTGCGGAGTTGCAAACTCGCCGAATCACATCAGAGGCTTTTGTCACAAAATTTTGAGCAATTAGCTTCCAGCTTTTACGTTGCTATATCGTGCATATTAACGCTTACGGATTCCATGTCCAGAGCAGCCTCAATTCTACCGCAAAGACAATTCAAATCACCGTGATTCTGCTCAAATTATTGCGACGACCCCCATTGAATATTCACGAGCACTCACCGATAAACAGCTTCGCAGGGGGGATGAACACATTTTCTCGTTCCGCAAAAATCACACAGCGAAGCAAATCCGCGCTTGTTATGGCTTTGGTACCGGTGATTATGAACCATAAATGGAGATTGTTAATTGATTCATCAACCGCAATGGCTTCAAACGGGAATGGGGAAGAATTGCTCGTTTGCTAGGGGCTATAACGTATGCAGCATGAGTCTTCAATACATTTCATTATCATAGGGTTAAAAATAAGAGGGCGTTTTAGTATTCACAGTTAACTGGATGTTCACGATAATAAATTTCCGTGATTACTCTTCATTACTATTGAGGTTAGAGGTCACAGTGCAGTTTTTACTGCATCAGCAGTAGTGCCAGTGAAATATCTCCCTCTGGGGTAATAGATTCTTAAATTAGAAAGAATAGAAAATATTCACGGCGTGGTTAGCACTAATCTAAATATATATTATTACAGAAAGGTCTTTTTCTGTCATTCCGTATATGCTCCGTTAATACTGCACCTACAGTGATAAATGAGGTTTCATTTTAAACGTTGAATCACCGGCTTCTGACGAAATCTCAATCTCAAATTTCACTATTTACCCATTAATTTGACTTAAAAGTTTAGATTTTTCCATGTCGATTACTCGCTCGAGGTATATCGACTCCACACATCATCATCATATATATTATTACAGAAAGGTCTTCTTCTGTCATTCCGTATATGCTCAGTTAATACTGCACCTACAGTGATAAATGAGGTATCATTTTAAACGTTGAATCACCGGCTTCTGACGATATATACATTCTCTATCTCAAATTTCACTATTTACCTATTAATTTGACTTAAAAGTTTCGATTAACTCTCTCGCCTGTATTGTATTCATATTTTTTGTATATTTTTGCAAGAAAACAAGAATGAAGGAAGTACTTTATGATACACCTTCTTCTCTATTTAAAACCCAATTACACCGTTTCCTTAACATACTTATTCCATGATAGCGTGAAAGTGCGAAATTTTCGCACGGGTTACCTAGTATGGCTTAAAAAGGAATGATAATAATAATATTCGCTTTACTTTTTCCTCTTCTTTCTGGAAATATAGGTCAAATGAAATTTTTATTTTTTGAAGTTATACTTCTTTGCGCCCGTTGGAGACTTTTGAGATGGGATGTTGGTCGAGAAACCGCGTCACGCTCTTTTTGGGTGAGAAAAATCCACAATTGTACTCATTGATACGAATTCCTGGGTATTTCTAATCGAGCTAAAAGGATGAAATTTTCAGGGATGGGTTCATATTTGGTGTCGAGTCAGGAAAAAATCGAAAATCCCAATATTTTTCATTGGTTTCGAGTCCAGATAGGATTTTGTTTTTTAATGGGTTTAAATGGGAAAAACGAATAATTTACGTGTAGAGTAATTTTCATTCATTCATTAAAATATGAAATAATTTTGATACAAGTTTCATTCTTTGACTGAAATGAGGCCAAAAGATCAATGCATTTACTTCTTGCAACCGATGTTTCTCTATCGATCGATAAATTGAAATATTTGAAGTTTAAACGCAAAATTAATGCAAATTTCGATCTCTTTTCATTTTCGTTGCTAAGCAATTTTTTCATTGTTCCCGAGACTTCCAGTACCTTATACGCGTGCTATAAAGATTAAACTTAAAGGAATATAACATTCTCCGTGCGTATTTCAATCGCTTTTAACGATATAATGCCTTAGAAATATACTTTTTACAATGTTTTATAATTATATACATAAACTGTTTCGTAGCTTTGACACTCCTCCATTTGCTCATGCCTACGAAATCCGTTGAGATCGCTCCAGATTCCTCCATTTTGCCTCTGAAACACTCTTTACACCTTATTCCGGGTTTCCCTCTCTCTGTTTTTCCAGGAAACATTAATCCTTGCACCTACTTTCTGAAATGTACCTCGATACTCCATTCTACAAGTCAAAACCATGTAAAATGATAATGTTCTATGTTGCATTATCTCTTGGATTTGAAATTATAATAGAGAAACAGGCCCCAACATTTCGAAGAGAAAAAAATGTCTTTTATTTCATTTATATATCCTGTCTGCCTGTGTGTGAGCGGGTGTGTGCGACCGGCCAAAGAAGTATAACTTCCACCGTCTGGTCCGACGCAGACCACGTTTTTTTTTAATTTACTCCTGGCCAACGTTTCGTATTTTTATCTATGCTTCATAATGGCTTAGAGAGAGTTTCTTTCTAATTAATAGCTTGATTAATTTGGAAGGAACTCTCTCTAATCCTTGATGAAGCATAGATAAAAATTCGAAACGTTGGCAAAGGTTAAATAAAAATTTCAACTAATTTGACCTATATCTCTTGAAAGAAGAAGAAGAAAATAAATAATAATAAAAGAAGTCATGAAAAGGAATCATCTAAATAATATTCTATCAGCTTATTGACTACAATTCAAATTTTCTCTAGTCTTCTTAAATAACTAGTTTATGGATCGCTGTCAGACCGCCGGTTAAACATTTTGACTTCATTTTGCGTTTAAGTTCCTATACTATCTATTTTCGGACGACGCGATAAGTATTTTACGAATATTCGCACGTTCTAAGGTAGATCAGATCATGAGAATAAAATTAGGGAAATAGACTGCAGAAAGGACAGGTTTAGAACGTAATTTATCCCGCGATGATAAGAGACCACAATGACTGTCACTTAAACTTTATAATATGGTTTTTTGATAGGTATTGTAGCTAATTTGATGATTTTTTCCCTAATGCTGTTTTTAACCTGCTATGTAGTACTAAGAGTATATCTCACAAGCTTTCTTTTTTAACTCTTTTCATCTCATAGTCGTTTCATCAACTTTAGTAGAATATAGTGCAATGCACGTTGGTGAAAACTCACCCCCTGCCACACACCCTTGAGGTGACTTGCAAGGTATAATTTAGTTGTAAATGTAGTTCAGAACCAACAACTAAAAAACTATAGCAAATAAAATTATTAGATTATTTAAAAAGTTTTAATAATGAGTCGGATAAAATTAAAAAAACAAACGATTTTTTTAGGCGTGAAAAAAAACATTTAGTTGGCACAGAGAAATACTCCTACATTCACTAAACAACACCAAATGTTATACACGACACAACAATAACTATAGACATATGCGAGAAAAACTTGAGGATTTTTATGCTCAAAACTTGTCAAAAAAAGCCCACTGCAGGAAAATACCCAAACAGGAATGTGCAAAACCAGTGAAAATATACTATTAGATAACCTAGTGTTTTGCTACTATTAAAACAAACAAACGAAGGAAAATGAAATGTACATACCAAATGGAAAAAATAATAGTGAAATTACACATCAGTAATAAAATATCAAAAAAGTAATGTATATAGCATTAATACATTAGAGAGAATAATGGAAATATGTTTCACTGCACGCTATTTTACACAGAGTCAACATAAACGCCTCTAGCAACATTGTAATGCCATCGTATGTTTATTAAACACGAGTTAACGACGTTTTTTTCAAATTTATAGTGGAATTTCAAAGTTACTGTTTTTCATTCTAATCTGGCGATGAAGTTGTTTTCTTTACATTGCATAAACATTTGCACGCTAATAATTCACCGATGCATTTATTCTTTAATTTTGTCTTCGCGAGCCTCTATAGAAAACTTGGCAATACCTGGCGAGCAAAGGCGAATTACCTTTGCATTTCGTCTCTGCTGCATATCTGGATTACGTCAATAAAGTGAGGTAACGGCCAAATTCTGTGCTAAGGAAGGATGCATCTAGCCTTGCGACCGTCCCCCCAACTCTCATTACATTTCCTTGCCAAGAGAAGTATATCACCCAAGCACGATCGTAAACTATGTAATAAATTGCCGGTCCGACGTAGGGGCCGTATCACTTATTTTTAGCTCAAGCACGATTCTATGATAATTTACGCAGAGCTCAACTACGTCCATAAACCTTGGGTATCACCTACAGCGAGTCTTGTAGCGAAACGCGTGAAATGTTAGAACAAGACGACTTGTTGGAAAATGGAAAATGATACGTGAGATGGAAGTCTAGCCAGGAAGGAAGGTGAAAATCAGTTGCATATCAAGAAATCCATGCCTGTTGACCTTGGCCTGCGTGACAAAGAAATTAAAACTAGAGCTACGGCTATTTGGAGGACAGATGATAATTAATTAAAATCTATGATATGGATTTTACTTCTGTGGCATTTTTATACACTCCCCACCCCTTTTTTTTGCCAAATTCCCCTCTTTGGACATTTTACCCTCTGCGGACTGTTTACCCTCCGGACTTAGCCAAAGGACTTAGTGCTCATGGTGGGACGCACCTCGGGCGCGAACGACATGGCGCCAACGAGGCCAAAATGCCTACGACTCCAAAATTCAGCGACTCCTGCCAGCAACTTCTGCCACGCCTTTTGCCGCGCCTTTGCCTCACCAGGTCCTGCCTCGTTTTTATAGCCAGTAAAGTGAGGAAGGATACCAAAAATGCGGTCATCCTGACCAAGGCACAAAGGCTGTGATCCTGTATTCTGCGGCCGAAGCCAGAAAACAGTTCCTGGCGCTCCAATTGAAAACTGCCACCCTATTTATCACCCATCCCATTATTTCCTCCTCTCCAAGGCTACCAATGGCTTATATCCGAAGCTTACCCATTCCACCTCGTCCTTGTCGACAGACTTCCTCCTCACCTGACTCATCCCTCAGAACGCCCTCTTTTGCAGTTGAGACGGTGACCGAGCAACACCGTTGTGTGAACCTGCTGATTCTCAGTCATTTTTGTACTTAAAGAGCTCAACCTCTTTTACTTGCGTATCTTAATCATTTTCTGAGTGTAAACTCTCATAACGATCGCCCGGCACTCGAACTGTGGGTAATTTGCTTGAAACTTGGTTGGTTTTATGTGTGAAATATATTGACAGTTCAATTATTGATTGATAATACTTGTGTTTCGTTCAATTTACTCATTTTGTCTCACCCGCGCTTGGAAAGAGTTTGTTTTTACGGGTTTTATCGGCAAGAAAAACTATTCCCTTCTCCCGATAGCGCTTCACTTCACGTAGTTTACGATTTAACCCGGGCGTGTCTCTAACGCCTAAAGCTTAAATTTGGTCCTAGGTTGATATTTCAAGGGGAATGAGGTGAGTGTTAGTAATGATGATATGTTATTGAACACTAGTGCAAAATTGTACTCTACCTAGTGGGGGTGGAAATTTCACAGAAATGATCTAACGCAACTATTATGATCCCTTAGTGTACGCGAAAAAAATGGCAATAAATCTATCTAATCGTTCGGCAATCTATTTCTTTTATCTTATGCTTGAGATCGTTTCTACCGTAATGCGCTAGTTCTAGGAATGTTGTTGATGCTTTATTTCGAAACCATGCCAAGATAAAAAAACGGTGAAAATTACTAAATGAAGCATCACCTAGATCCGGTTTTTAAGATGTCTCTTGAAACACTTTTTCAGCATGAAAATTGTAGTAAATTCGATTCACTTCCACCAAGTAAAACCTGATACTTAATCTTATAAGTAAAACGCAATTGAAGTGAAAAAAAAACGATTTTTTTAAATGTGCACATTATACTGAATAGTTAGTCAAAAATGAATTACTGCTATTGCGTATGCTCGGTCGGCCATTAATCGTTAGAAGAAAAACTCTATCTTTGGCACAATCACGAAAGTAATAGTGATTGCCAACTACACCCTGGATTAATCTTAAGCCCGTTTCATACCACACTTGGTCCAGCACGAGAACTAATAATCTAGCAGGTATTTGCTATTGAAGACAGAATCAAGCATGATTTGAGCCGACCTAAAAGGTTTCACACGATCATCGAACTTCTACTGTCGAGGAAAAGGTATTTTCATTCATATCCAGACGCATGTCTATTATAATTTTAAATTACCCACTCTATAACGGCATATGACCAAAGCAACTTACGGGACATTTTTATGATTATTGTTAATTGCATGGCATGAAGATTACTAGTAGCCGCAAGGAGGTTTAGACCGATTTCAGAAAGTATAACTCCATTTAACTTGAGAAGGTGGTAGAATTGTCAGCGGCGGGTTTCGCGATTGCGTTTACGATCAAAAACGAAGCTGGATCAAAATACACTGATAGCGCCAGCAACCCATCGGAGAAGCCCACTTGAACAATATTGGATTTAAGAGCCATGGAAAGCAAGGAAGTTTATGTGAGCAGCAGATAAGAGTATTTTGCTGTTGGCCACGTATCGAAGGTTTGCAGTCAAACGCGGGAACTACCTTTCGCCTCCGCGAGGAGTCATTTCGAAGGGAATGGACTCTTCTAGGGCCCGATTCTGATCTTCCACCAGTCATTGAATGGTGGAAAGTTCCACCATTCGTTCATTGAACGACTCTTGATCAGTTCAATGAACGGCTCAATGACCCCCTCTGGAGAGCCGAACGTCACAAACTTATGCCGATGTCCAACTTACCTCGAAAACGCGAACAAAACAATGCCTACCTTCCGCACGCTTACTTCCGTCGGAAAGTTTCCACCACGACACTAGCGCTGTTCCACGAAGTGGATGACGAATGGAAGGGAAGCTTGACTTTCCACCAGTCACTGAACGATGAACGATGTAGTGAACGATTCTATGGTGGAAGGTGGAACATGATGACGTAGTGCCGGAAAGTCATGACGTTTTGGTGAAAACTACTGACGTTTTGGTGGAAAACTTGATACTTGGGGAAAGCATCAGAATCAGGCCCCTAATGAAAAAGGTTTTCCACGAATTACCCACCACCATGTTTCACTACCACTATAATCTTTTTTAGTTGGGTACCCTTTCCATGGCATTATTTGCAGTTCCGCGCCCAATCCGCGCCAATCATTAACGTAAAAGGGATTTCTTGCCTCTTCCGGGGACATTCCTCCATTATCGCCGTCGCGTCGTTTCGACCTTACCACGGCCAAAATAAAAAAGTAAACCCGGATCGAGGATGAGTCAGCCACAGACGCGACTGGCACAACGCGTAGGACGAGAGTCGCTGAGTGGAGAAGGAGGCGATACCCTTAGTGAAGACGAAGGAAACGCGGCCTGGCTCAGGGAAAATCGCTTTAGGCTCCTTGCTTCCCTATGTGACCCAGTTTCGACAAGATACTTCTGCCCTGAAGCGGTTATTTAAGAAAACTCCACTGCAACTGAGTTACTTAAAACAATTACTTTATTCAACCTATTCCAATGTTATTTCAAGAAAAACACTGTTACCACTTCTGGCATGCCTTATTATTTTTTAAATAAAAAAAAGAAAGAGGCACTCCGGGAGTGCTGACAGAAGTGAAAACTTGAAATAACCTGAGCATTTTTGAATGTAGGGAATAATTTCTAATGAAGTGTTTTATTAATCAGTAGAAAGTAGTTTCATGTATATAATAAATAAAAATTCATTTATTGCGCTATTGTACACAATTATTTTACATAAAAATTGTACTTTTCAGAATAATCAACTTTCATCCATTATTTCAACAACTCTTTCATCATCACCGCCATCATTATCGGCAATATCTAAAACTGATATAATAGGCTTATGGTAACTTAAGTAAGAAACGAATAATTTTGATTCGAATTTGCTTAAATGCCTTGTAAATACTGCATCAATAGAAGTTTTATATTTCGTTGTGCCAAGATCGCGATCATTAGACATCGTTAAACCAAACTCACTATTTAAAAATTCAATCAATGGTAGATTTTTATCGTCTGCAAAGTTTATGTATATATGAATAAGCTACTCAAATTGAACGTATTAAAAGAAATTGAGTTATATTGTACTAACCTTCACTATTCTTGTATCGAGTACACTCTCCTGCACGAGTATGGACTATTATATTATCCGGCACAGTATTTGTAGCAACCCAAATTGAATGAACTAAACCGTATATTAGATATATATATAATGTAATATGAATAAAATTATAATAGTTTATTTGACGGTGACGGTGAAGCGAGTCCAATGGATTTTACCCATCCACAAAAGTGTATATACAGAATATACAATTACACATATATTTAGTAGCTGTGATGGTGACGGTGATGCGAGTCTAATGGTTTGTACCCATCCACAAGTACTGTGTATATAGCGAGTATACTGTGTATATATACAGAATATACATAATTATACATATATGTAGTAGCGGTGACGGTGACGCGAGTCCAATGTCTTTTACCCATCTACAAAAGTGCTCAACGCGACATAAGAAGTTTTCACTTCAAAAATTATGAAAATTAATTTCCAATCATTGCAGTTGAAGAAATGATGTGACACGCAGTCACGTATACGGGTGCAAAGACATACACCCACTATTTGATAAGTCTGATGAAGCAGGCTAAAATATTGGCGAAATATCCAAAGACTAATGAATAAAGTAAATAATTAAATATAAATTTATGCGACTTTTTATTTTTAATGAAAACAATATTTGTAACTATATAATATATGTGAACAACAAACAATATATGCATAAATGTCAGAAATTTCTTCGGGTACAACATTTTTGGTGAAGCAGGCGGGAGCTGTTAGTGAGCGGTTTCATTGTGTGTGTTATTTCGCATATGTGTGAGGGTTAAATGTAAGAGAGGGCTGCATAGCCCTAATTTCGCCCTTTAAAAAAGTCGCCATTATTGTGTATATTTTGAAAAATGTATACGCCCGTGTCACGAGTCAGTTAGTGGAGAAAGTTTATGGGAGCTCGCGTGCCATCTATTGGAGCACATCTGAATGACTACGCCAAGCAACTGAATCACGCGTACGTACGCGTAGCCTTATATATAGATATTAGATGAGCGTGAGATTCACCCGGTAAAAATCATTTGACTTGACCGGGATTTGAACCTGGCTAGTTACAAACAGCGCGTTAATCAGTTTAGCAGGTTGTAAGTGGCTAGCACACCACACAGCCACTAGTCAACCATGGCCAATTTTTTCCAACTTAAGAAGGAATATGTGGAAAAAAATTTTTATAATTTTCATTACAAAGCGATTCTATGCAGGAATTGAAATTGTCTTCACAGTTGCAAATTTTTAATTATGTGATGCCAACAGGCTTGGTGACTTGTACTATTTTTTTGGAATACTCGACTGATATTTAACATACTTATGTCATCGCGAGGCACGGCGTGCTTGTAAAATAGTTCCTTCCGAAATGCTATTCCAGCAATACGATTTAATATACATATTTACTCGTATAGTTGGAATCTCAAGCATTTGTCTTTAGGCTTAGATTGCCAGAGAAACTCCGAACAAGTGTGTGTCAGTGTGGCACAGTGAATATCATTTTGATACCGCATTACATCTCTAGGTTGGACAAGAAATATAAAATTAGAGAAAAATACATTGCCGAACAGATTGGTACCAAAATTCTTACTTCCCACACACAAAAAGTGGCCATAGTAAAATCTGCGTTTCACTGAAAAAACTGCCGAAATACACTTCACCTTTTCACCTACCTATGACATTCTCCTTTACACGGCTGGTGTCCTAACACCCCCTGCCACACGCCCATGCGGCGACTCGCAGGATAGAATGCGGATGTAAACAAATCACGTTAGGTCCCGTTTCTAAAAAACTTAAATAACGCCAAATTATCAGTAACTACGCAACAATCACTACATACAAAAGAAAGAAAACAATATAAATAATTCTAACGAACTGTCAAGGCGATTTTGAATATTTTTTAAATTGTTATTTATTAATAATTAAACCACACATTAATTTTATTTAACTTTTTACTTTGCCATTAACTTTTGGCTATTTCTTTCGTTTCAGAAGGCTTTCCAACTATTAAGAAAATAAGGAGAAAAGCGTTCGGGGGCAAACCAAATACTTTGTGACACTACCTAACAAAATCCGAGTTATGAAGTCACATAAGCAGCTCTTATCTTTCGCGGGAAAAACGACATTTTAAACCTGTCTGTTCTACTCTCCATTTCCCTAATTTTATGCTCCAGATCAAGTGTACTTAAGCATGCCGGTTACGTAAAGTGTTTCAAAACGGGTTGGAACTTAATAAATAGATTAACTCTAAATTTAAATCGACGGCATGATGGCGATTACCCTCCGGTCGACATAAAGTACACAGGCAAGACCCCAAGCTTTCATATTTGTGTGTGTGCTGAATAAAGGGATGGGCGAAAGCGTGTATTGAAGTAAACGTGTATACGCTTGTTATTCAGGCGTGTACACGTCTTACCTATCCCGACGCATACAACAGTTAGTCTCTGGCCCTAAATTCCGTTCTCCGGTGGGCCTACAGGTAACTACGGCTAGAGTGTTGGAGTCCTGTACCGATGCTTTCAGGACGGCACCCTGCTAAGGCCAAGCTGTGTCACAGGGAGTAAGATGTGACTGCAGGCGGTTACAGTAGTCACCGACTGCAATCCAAGGGGGTTATTTTGTAATCTCACTTACTTATTTATTTATTTCATCAACCTGAATACAGCCTTGAAGACCATTTTACATCAGGCGTTATAACAGTAACAAAGGACAACACACACAACTATATCCTGGGAGGAGAAAAATCCTCCCCAGGTGAGACTCGATCCCGCGACCTTTGGGTTGGCAGGCAAAGACGTTACCCCGCCCCCTCCGAGGCCCCACCTCATAAATACGTCATAAATACGTCATACGTCATAAACTGTGGAAAATGACGTCATTTTTCGTAGTTCAACTCCGCCACCCAGGCAGCGTGACCATCTTCGGCTCTCAAGTGGTGAACTGCCGGTCTATTTATTTGATTCATCCGCTCTTTCCCACTCTTGATCCGTTTATTTTGGCTTCGCATTTTATTAGTTCCATCTCACCCATTGTTAGGAACGTGAAACGTTCACCATCGGACCTTGGCCGATCGTGAGCCGATCATTAAGAGAGCGAAACGGATCTCCCGTTTTCCCGCAAAGAGTCATTAAAAAGCTGAGATTACAAAATAACCCCTCAGATTCCAGGAAGTACCGTACGTTTTGATTCATAACGAATCACTTTGACTCAAATCATATTAAGTGATCGTGGGAGGGGAAGGAAGATGTAGCGGCAATTCGTGATCAAAGGCGGACGATGCTAACGTGCATTATTTTGCAAGAAAAGGAAAACGTGTACAGGCCTCCAAACGTGTACACGTTTGGAGGCCTGTATTCCTGCTACATACATACACATGATCGCTCTCAGCCTATCTACTGTTAAAAATCCAGGCTTCGCTCAGAGGGGTTATTCTGTAGTCTCACCTTTTTAATGGCTCTTAGCAGGAAGGCGGCAGATCCGTTTCGCTCTCTCAATGATCGGCTCAAGATCGGCCACGGTCCGATCGTGGCTCCATTTCACGTTCCTAACGACAGGGGGCCGATTCCATAACTTTACGTTCGATCGTTAAAGAGTCATTCCCGCTGGATTATGGGAATTCTATCGAGAACAATTGCCGATCGCGATTCTATAACTCACGTTCGAACGTTTTTTGCCTCACGCACGACTCCTCGGCTTCGACGTCAAAATACTTGTCGAAGCGGCCATGGTCGATCGAAGAACAGTTTGTTTTGGTTTTTCATTTGAATGATATTTGAAGAAGTATCGCAGTGTGATGTATTTTGTGAGCTACAAATCACTTGAAACATATTATTCTTGGACTTCAAATGTGAATTGTGGTATAGAATGCTGTGTGTCGTTATATTGGAAGATAGTTTCGAACGGACGTCTTGTGTTGTGTTTTTAGCTGTGGCGATTTAAAGAAAATTATCCCAGTGGAGCATTTAATTTAAAGTTTTAAATGAAGTTTGCATCACTAAGGTTTCGATTTACAAGAAATAACCGTGTCATTTTTTTGTGATAACTTTTAAACGAAGGTTTATCGAGTGTTTAGACTGTGTACATTGAGACATGCCAGTGGTGACAAGTGTTATTTATGTTCTGCGTTGGATTGCGTGTGTCTAAGTGGTGATATGTTTACGTTAATTAGCTAGACTTGTTCTCTTTAAATAATGTGTTATGACAGAAATGGTATTACAAATGTTACAAATACGTAGTAAGTGTTGGAGAAGACGTAACAGCAATCATTTCGTTGTTTTCACTTATTGACTAAATTAAGACGTGTAATCTATGTGAATTGAATTTGGTGACTCGTGGATTGCTCTTAACTTGTAAATGTGGTTATTTACGTGTCAGTGAAAGGATAAACAGTGTAGTGTTTAATTATTCTTCATTCAGGGAATTGTAGCACCCCAAGTGTCATCTTATTATTTCATTGCATTGTTGTGTTCAATGTGATTTTGTTGAAATAATTAATCCCTTTGCGTGTAATGACTTTGTAAGGCAGGTAATGACTAATTAGCAATAGGCATTTTGATTTGCCCTGGGCAGGGATTACTGTTTTATTTTAGAGTATCTTAAATTGTGAGTGTAGTTGTTTACGTCCAAGTGATGATGAAAGGGTGATGATTGTTTTGTCTACTTATGCAATGTATCTTGTTTCATTATGCTTCATTCAGTAAATTTTGCCATCTCAAAATTTATCTTTTCATTTACTCGACGTGATGTCATTGGCAAGTATTGTTCCTTTATTTGAGTTCTGATGTGTGTGCCTGGAGATCTCGAAATAGTGGAAGTGATTAAAAGCTGCCAATTGTATATCTCAAGGTAGGTAATAATATATGCTGCATGTAAGCTCTTGACAGACGGTGACCGGTCTTGTAAAAGTGAGTTATATAGTATTTCTATTCGATTTGATGGGAAGAAGGTTGTGTTTAAATGGTATTGAAGGTTGAGTAGTACGTTAATTATGGGAACTAGCTAGAGGATAGTATTTAAGTATCAATGAATATCCTAATCAATTCATGTCCGAAGTTATATACCAAGGTGTCATACATACGTCTGAGTGTTGTTTTGGAACATTATCTTTGAAGTGAACCATAGAGCATTAATTTATTTAGATGACGAGAAGTTTCAGCCGTGATTTCGTGGACTTTCAACATAGTAAAGGCAGAAATTGAAATTTTCCACTAATAAAAATGCACTGGTCTGTCAGTGGAAAATGTCAATTTCAGTCTTCATTATTTAGATAACTTCATTTATCTTTTAATCCGCGACAAGGTTCATTTGCGAGAGAAAGCGTTGTATTTGTAGTGGAATACGAAATGTTTCGAACGAAAGGAGACCGATGTCATTGAAATACATTATTTTTTAGAATTTTGCTGATGATAAGCTTGTAAATTTTGATCACCCGTCTGAAATATATCGTGTTTCAGAATCCAGTAAAGACGATTGGAGTGTAATTGAAATATAAGAGGCAATTCAAGCAGACGTCTATGCCAATCTAAGCAGACGACATTACATCCGTAGAAGTCATAGAATGACAAGAATTTAGGAAATAATTAATCCAATGAGAACGCATTTAGGGTGTTTATAGTACTCGTGAGGAAGTAATGTTCAATTATTCAGACATTGCAATGCTTATTTAAATTAATATTTTTCAAAATTATTCAAAACAAGTGCAGTCACTCCAATGTCAGCTCATTGCGCATGCGTAGAAGAGAAACAAGTGCGAACTATGCTGTAAATCCGACAACGCCGCAACGTTCGACGTTCTGCTGAACGATCGCCCTTATAGAATCGCTCGTTGGTCATCACTCGAATAAATTGAGCTCGACCGAAGGTGAACGGATCCCTAACGTTCGAACGTCAGCCAAGTTATAGAATCGGCCCCCAGGTGAGATGGAACTAATGAAATGCGGAGCTAAATGAAACGGATCAAAAGTCGAAAGAGCGGATGAATAAAATAAAAGACCGGCATGCAGTTCACCACTTGAGAGCCGAAGGTGGCCACGCCGCCTGGGTGGCGGAGTCGAACTACGAAAAATGACGAAATTTTCCACATTTTATGAAGTAGGTATTCTCACTTAAGTGAGATTACAAAATAACCTCCTGAAGTGGAACTGCAGCAAACCAATCTTCGGATTGATGACTGCATTTGATTAAAATCACTCACCTTCGCTCTCTTGAGCAACGAACTCATTAGTAGTAATCTAAATAATATACATAATAAACACTTTTTTAAAACTGGTCTTATTTCAAAATGCACTATTTTCTACTTTTTAGTCTTCACACTTTTATTAATTTTTACAATCATTGAAATTTTCTTTAGCTTTTTTAAATTCCGTTTCTACTCCTGTCTTAGTGATCGTAATATTTGTTTCTCAATGTTTTGCAATGCTTCCAGTGTTTTGCATTTCAATGCGTAATGATTTATTATGTTTTCTCTATGTACTTAAATAAAAAATCTATAATCAAATAAAATCTGACGACGTGAAAAATTCTAAAAAAAATTACCAAGATTCTGTTATCAAAATTAAACATGCCTGCAAAATTTGGGAGAGATTGAACAACGGGAAGGTGTTCAAAAATTGGGTAATGGATATGCGATTAAACTCACGAAGCACGTTAAAATAAGACCAGTAAAGAGAAGAGAGAGAGAGAGATAGATATGGGAGGGGAGGCTAACTCGAGGACGGTTGCATCGCACCTGCAAAAGACTCCCGGCATGCAATGGGAGAGCGACGTCCACTTGTGCCGTGAGTGTGACTCATTCGAGTGGGCCGGGGCGAGAGGAGGGGTTAAGCTACCCCAGGCTGGCGGCGAGACCCCCCTGCTCCAAGGGATGAATGAACCTGCTCTCTCTCGATACACCCAATAAATTTCCGCTCCGCCAGCCCGTGATGCCATCGCAAGGGAAACTAGCAGTCGGGAAAACTTGACCACTCCCAGATCACGTGTGCATTCTCCCAGCCTCCAATTAGCCTCCTCTAATCGCAATTAATATCCGCGGACAATAAGGGACCATGATTGCAGTAGTGATAAATCTTTTCTATGAAATTGCCACCCTCGCTATGTAGGCGAGACTTGTTTTTTGAACTTCTTGGGCACTTTTGGCATGGGGGGAAAAGAGCAAACTCGCGTCACGTATAGGTGTAGCGAAACTTGGTGGAACTCGCTTGTGGTGAACATGACGCAAAGGAAAGGAAAGCAAACATGAGATTTGGGATGAAGCGGCCGAGCCTTTTTCCTGAGGACCCTGCGGGAGTCCCTCGATAATTTTGCCAACTCATTAACGCTTGGTTTACGGTCAGTGTCCTTTAATCCTCCGCTGTGGAGTGCCATCAAGTTTCGCTATACCTATACTGTACCGCACTTTTTGCTTCGGCGACGTATTTCCAATACCGTCGTCAGACGGCAGCACCACTGTCCTAACAGTGCGCATAACTGCCACCAGATGGTAGGACAAGCGGTAAGCGGGAAAAAGTGCACCGTTTAAATCGCGTACCATATTTCCCTGCTCGTATTCTTTACCGAATCTTGAAATTCAAAGGTTGTTAGTTACTTTAGTTATCATAAGCCAATAGTTTTTTTCCTATAATTCTGTAGAGATAGCAATGAAATAAGTCAAATTATTCATGAATATAATGAAAATAACATGCGAGAAAATTATGAAAATGAGGAAATGGCGATTGAAGATGTAACCAATGATGATGAGAATTGTTAATTAGAATAGAAATATAATTAACATAAGAGATATAAATGAGTTTTATATTATTCATACGCATGTACAATACCTATTTTTCAGATAAATACCTATTTTGTCAACAAAAAATAAAATTGACAGAAATGGAATATTCATTTTTTAAAATTATTGTATAGGTGTAGCAAAACTTGGTGGCACTCACCCGTGCAGAAAATTACGTCAGGGAGAGGAGATCATACAAAAGAGGAGGGATAAAAATGCTTAGGTTCTCTCTAGAAGTCCCTAACTGAGCCCTTCGGTAACTTTTCCCGCCAGTAAACGCTTAATTCGTTCTCAGTGACCTTAAACGCTCTGCTGGTGAGTGCCACCAAGTTTCGCTATACCTATACCTTGCTTTCCTTTTTTATGCACATTTATTTAGGAATATAAATCGGTGAAAGAAGTTTTCCTAAGCACACCCAATTTTTTTCTTCACTAGCTTATAATTATTGCTCTTGATAGGGAAAGTAGTGATAAGAATGATTGTATAATTAGGGTAAATGATGATGTAATTAAACGAGTAGACAATTTTGTGTATCTTGGCAGAATTCTTGCGAAATATGTAAGGATAGAGGAAGAGATTTCAAGCCGTGCGAATGCCGGTAGGAAAGCCGTAGGTAGTGTGTGGAGCATATGCAGGAATGATTGTTAGTCTAAGAAAGCGGATTTCATGGTGTAAAAAACAGTTCTCCTCCCGAAGTTATTATATGGCAGTGAAACCTGAGTATGTCAGGGCAAGCATAAGAGCAGGCTCATTGCAGTGGAAATGGGGTACCTGAGAAGTGTTAGCGGGAAAAGTAGGATGGATAGGGTTGGGAATAAGTTGGTGATGAAATGTGCGTTGTTGGATGCTCCAGTAATTTTATTTGGTTCTCTGCATGAAGTAGTACCTCGTAGCATTCATAAATTAATAGTATTAGTAATATTAATCATTAGATGAGTCTATGATATTCGTCTGTATGTTTGCATGTCCATTTACGTAGCGCTCTCCCAGTTTCTAGTTTGACTGCGCCTGTTCTCCTTGTGCCAATTTTCCCTCCTGTAAACCTCGAGAAAATCCTCGGAGACTCCAGTGCTAGAGAGCGATGAGACAAGTGCCGCGATCTGCTCTAGTCAGCGTGAACGCTCGGGTCATCGCGATTCCTGCAAGCACCCTGCTTTTACTCGGTCCGCGCTGGTGTTGACATCTTTTTCCACTTTCAAGTCGATCTTTGAACATTCCCACCAATCCAAAGTGTGATAGTACCTCCCCTACTCTCCCCACTCCTCCAATGGTCAGCTGATTCCCCTCCTACGCTGACAAAGTGTACCGTGAACGGACTAGCTATCTTTGAATCTGACCGCGGCCGGAGAAGGACGTATCTGCTTGGTGCCACTTGCGACTTGTGCTCGTCTTATATATACCAAGTTAGCGGTATTTAGCCTACGGGCTTGTTTTCTATTGTAATAATTATGGTTATATAAATGCAGTTACTGGAAGTTACTCAAACTGGCTAAGGTTACTCTCATTTTTATCTCGTTTCCGCCCACCAATCGCAGTCAATTCGCTCGCGACGTCAAGTTTCAGTGGCTTACGTTGCATCCTGACTGCTTTTTGGTCTGCGACTAGCTGCTGGGGGAGCGTGCGAGGTCCCGATTTGTGCTTGTACGAGTGCTGCATGCCTGGTGTGGAATCACCCCGTGCCACACACCCTAGTGGTGGCTTGCACGGTACTTCATAGATGTAGATGTAATGGACATGCATGAAATGAGTGTGTGTCGTTGGTTTGGCTATGTCGATGGAATGGGAGACAGTAGAATAACGACAGAGATATATGATAGTTGAGTGAATGGTGTGAGAGGACGAGGTAGACCGCGAAAGTCATGGATAAATGTGGTGGAAGAGTATCTGAAGAGGAAGAACATTAGGAGTATTAACAATAGGAAAGCGTGTTTGAAGCAATGCATGAGTGTTAGAGAGCGAAAGACGTATGCAAGGAGAGCCAGTTTTCTAGGCCTAACACGCTTAACTAAGTATTTTGACTTTACATGCTCCGAAAGGGAATGGTGCGATTGGTATGTATGCATGTATGTAGGGATGTATCACAGCAACTGCGTCATTCCAAACAAGTACTAAATTCCACCATGTCGTAATTGCTTTAAAAAATACAACTTTTACCGATGGCATCCTTCCTATTATACAATAAAATTAAGGCACGATGCACGCAGACTATTCTACGCATATATTTCTTAAATCTACTTAAATCTACTAAACTTAAATCTTCTTTCTATTTGTTCCTTTTATATTGGGTTCTTCTAAAAGGACTTTCTAAATTTTTAAGTTCATATAGATTTTTTCAAACGAATTACACAGCTGGTTTCGGAGTCATTTAGTAGCAAAATAGATCAAGTTTTGACTCACGTAGTTGATAAGTACCGAATCGCACCACAGCAAGCTATAGCGACAGTTGTGCCAAAGATGGCTGCCTTCACTGGTCCTGAGCGCGCTCGGGGTGTGTTTTGGTTTGAAGAATCGCAAGTCAGCGACTAATGTGCAACGGAATTTTCGTACTGAGTATGGCACAGATCCAACCATTTATGAGAGGCAAAAGTGTTTTTGTTGAAATCGGGTGTTCAGTAAGCCATAATAAATCCTCAGGGCGTCTCCCTATGTCTGACAATGCCGCAGAGCAATTGAGGAAAAGCTTTGTTAGATATCCTACGAAATCGTCACTAACGAGCTCTTTCCCGTAACTCACTGGCTCTTTCGACTCTTGATCCGTATCATTTGCCTCCGCCTTTTATTTTTTTCCATCCCCCATGTCGCAAGGAACGTAATATTGAGCAACCATCGTTTCCACGGGCCTTGGGGTGTTCGAGACCCGATCACCAAGAGAGCGAAACGGGTCTCCCACCTTCCCGCAAAGAGTCATTAAAAAATACAGGGAGTATTCTTGATACTCCCGTCGGATCTTTATTTCGGGAATGCGAAATTACGTACGTCACTCTCGTTATTGGGAGATTCTTCTTTTTTTTTGTCAGAGAGGAAGTTGAAATGAAAGAAAGAAAATTAAGCTATACATAACATTTATTCATCGAAATCATTAGTATAAATGGCTAACCTATGAACAATTGGTCGGTGGTAACTAACATTTTCTGCTTTCCATTGTTAGCTTTATATTTCTTGTGTGATTAACGTCTAAGTTACGTTCTCAGCTCTCCGAAGACACCTCGATCACTAAAATCGACCGACTCGTTCCGGAGATACAACTGAACTGAGTGCGCGCCGTGCCCACACAAGCCGAAATTTAGACCCCCACGCGCAGCGCTGTGACGTCACCTCGCAACAAACATTGCCGGTAGTCGACGAAACGGGCTATCCATTCATAGTTTTAGATGTTCTGTAATACTTACAGTTTATGCACACGAGGTCCTCGAAAGTAAAATTGAGGCGCGCCGTACCCACACATACCCAAATTTAGACCACCACGCGCAGCGCTGTGATGTTACCTCGCAACCCCCCCTCCGCTCACGAGAAACCATTTCCGGTAGTCGACGAAACGGGCTATCCAGTCACAGTTTTTAATATTCCGCAATTCTAATAGTTTTTGCACACGAAGCCCTCAAAAGTACACAAATATTGGTCGCGGCAAAACCTTACATGACCTCGAGAACGAACCATATGATGTTCATTCATTCGCATTCACGTCGAAAGGTGAGATTACGAAATAACCCTCCAGTTGGATTGGGCACACCCTGAGTCATTTGTCAAGAACACACTCGAGGGAAATATAGATAAAGATATCAGAACATGGGTCAAATAAAGAGGGATAAGGGAAAGAAGAAATACCAGGATGTAATAGAGTTGGCAATGAATAGGGAAGAATGAAGGGAAGCAGTCAACCAATTTTAGGACTGAAAACAATGATGATGTGAAAATGAATTGATTCGTGACAGAATTGAATTTGAATAGAGTAATGTTTTATTAGGCGGAATGCTAGGATGGATCTGTCGTAGAACCTATCAGTACTGGTATAATACCTACATCTACATATTACCTCGCATACCTTGATGATTTTGATGATAAAGGGTACCGCTGGGATGCTAGGATAAATTTCACCCTTAACTGAGCCCTATTTGAATGCGGCGATATAGTTAAAGATATGATCACGATGATATCTCTAAAATGATGCTCAATAAAAAGTGCTATTTTTTATTAAACACCACGAAGATTCTAGGTTCTTTCTTTTTCAGAAATAGTTCATATAAATGCATCCATTGTACTTTATGACCTATTCCACGGGTGTTAGATACAAGCCGGAAGGTAATAATGTTGGAATAGTATTCACTGTGCTTTATGTAGCGCAGCTTTTTTTACGCTAAATCGACGATCTACAGAAGGTAAATACTTCCTATCTAGCCAACGAAATAGTTTTTCGTAAATCGTTGAGGTGTATTACATGAATGTATAATATGCACAATGATATGAAACGAAATCTAGTAAAATACAAATTACAACTACTATCAAATTCTCAACAACGCAAAAACTCGTTATAGCTAAAATTCCTAATTTTCCGGTCGTATCTCTTAATTTTCCGGTATTTTAATAAAGAATCGAAAATTTAAAATATGGATAGAATTATCATAAGTCCTTATTTTACTCTAGATGTCTCCTATACTATATACGAGCAATCAGCTTTAGAGGAGCACCATTAGAGGAGACTAAGGGATTATTAGAGGAGAGAATAGGATGTCTCAAACTACCATATTCCTCATGTGGGAAGGACACTGTACTCATGTAACACGGGGACCATTAGTTGAAGTTGTCAAATGTAAAAAACAAACCGACCGCAAATTGTACAACGCTTTTAATTACAGTCATGATGCAAAAATTAATTAAAAATCAAGGACACAAAACAAAATGTTTTCGTATGCCCTGCAGAAATTGAAATTTCAACAAAAAATATAGAAGGGCGTAAAAACAGCGACTTGTGGTTACCATTAACAGTAATGGCGTCATCGATCGATTAGCCATTGTTGTCTCAAATCGCACGTGGAGAAAAATACTCATTAAACCTGCAAATCCAGCGATCTATCCCTAACTTCAGGCATGCGATCAAACCGACCATAGTCCCTATAGTTCCGGGAGTTAGCCTTCCTTCCATTTCCCATAAATGGTCAGCTATTTAGAGATTAAACAATGTTGGTGACATAATGCATTCTCGTCTAAAAATCTAGTTTCTGAGAATTTAGGTAGTTAGGTTTTTTCCAGTATTTTGGTGTTAAATTTGATTGTTTAAGGCTTTACTTCGTGGAAGAGATAGGTATCCATTTTTTAATAAAAAAAACTTCGTACTTTTCCACTTTAACTGCGAGCGGTTTCACCTTCATAATGCATCAAGGTGAAACCGTTCCCAGTTTTAAATAAAGTGTGGAAAATACGAAGTTTTTTTATTCAAAAATGGAAATTTTGTGTTGTTACGTTTTGTTACGTGACATTTTAATAAGATTTTATAAATACCCACTTTTTCATTATTGACGATAGCTTGTTTCTATTTACTCTTTGTCAAAAGCTTTTTCATTATCTATGAAAGCTATGTGCTCCTCTAGGTAACATTCTCTTCCATTCTGTATTATCTGTTTCAATGTCAAAACATCGTCTGTACAAGATTTTCCTTTTCGGTACCCAGCTTGCTCTTCTAATAATAATTTATTACCATAGATATTTTTAAGTGTTCCGTTAAATATTTTACTGAACATTTTATTAGTGGCATTCTGAATACTAATACCCCTGTAGATATATGTATGTATAATTTCGTTTTCGCCTTTGAACAAAGAAATGACCTTTGCTACTCTCCATTCATTCGATATTTCGTATTTTGTCCAGCACATGTTATATATATGTTATATTCTGTTTCCTCATGTAATACCCCCATATTTTATCAGTTTTTTTCTGTTCTTAGTTTTATTCAGAGCTTGTCCCAGTTCCTTCAGTACAATGAGCTCAACACCTATAGATTCCTCTGAAGTACCATCATTTCCATTCGTTTCGTACGTTTGTGGTTAGTCCCATAGTCTTTTATAATGCTCTATTCATTCCTCTCTTGTAATAACATTTAATCGAACTGCATCTTTTTCTGCTTTATTAAAATGTTTCATTAGTTTGTATGCTTTTTCTTGTCTGCCACGTATATAATCTACTACTCCATTTACAAACCTATCCCATGCTGTGCTTGTCTTACTATCATTTTTTTTCCTTTCTTATGTTGAGATATGTTTTTGCTCTCTCTCTGATTTCTTCCGTATATATTCTCTGTATGCTTTGTTCTTATTTTCAACGGCTCCTCTTATCTCCTCGATCCTAAATTTTTAACCACTTTTTCCGTATAGATTATATTATAGTAACTAGTACTTCCATCGCTATCTGTTTTATGACTGTCTTGATATTCTCCCATTCTCTATTTATTTGATTAAGTTCTGATTTTGTCTAATTTAGAGCAGTTGTGTTAGTCAGTGTTGACACAAATTTCGAATGCTTTCTTCATTCAAAAGATGTATTTTAAAGACCTAGTTTTCTCTTCGTTTACGTTTCCTTTCTAGGTTTTGCTTTTTCCATGCATAAATAAAACTGCAGTAATTGTACTGTCCACTTAAATTTCAATGTAAATATTACACTACACGTGTTTCGACGTTTCTTAGAGCGTCATCATCAGGTCTACACGTCGAAAGACGAGTCGAAAAGACGAGACAAGAAACGTCGAAACACGTGTAGTGTAATATTTACATTAAAATTTAAATGGACAGTACAATTACTGCAGTTTTATTTAAGTACTTAAATGCTGTTCCACCATATAACGCCGGAGTCTATCGAATTTATTTGCTTTTTACATTTCGCACATAGCTATACTTATGACGTAATTAGGGTTATGATCGAAAAAAGGAAAAAACTTTGAAAATTTCAACAGTTTGTGCCATCTTCAAGGTGAACTGGACCTGAAGATGACATAAACTGCCGAAACCCGGGTCGTGAATAAAAAACTTACACTGAGATTTTCAAAGTTGATCCTTTTCATAAATGAAAAGGAAAACTTTGTCTTATTCCACCAATTTATTTTACCGTACGACTAGTATAGACGCAGCGGCGTCATCTTATACCTTTTCCATCATGGAGAAAATTCACACAGTTACCCCTGACCAAGGGTCTGACTGAATTGCGATATCACGTATGGATTACTACTAGCACAAATTGTTTCAGGAGCAAATGGAAAAATAAGTATGCGTGAAAAAGATAAAGATTGTATGTTTTTGCTAAAAATCTTTTATTTTTTGTGAAAACATGCTGTAATTATTCCTTTTGTTGTAAGACGTTTATCAGCGTGCATTTAAAATACGCCTGGGACCACACGAGACATCGCCATCGCAACCGTAAGTAAACAAATAAGATGGCCGAGAAAGTACACTGCGAAAACGCCAAGAGAAGGACTGGACGGCATTATTGCGCTGCAATCTGGTTCCAGAATTTTTCAGGATGCAGAATTGATTACATAATTACCTTTATAAGTTTCCCCTGAGAAATAAATAGGTAATTTCCTACTTAGATAAATCTGCCAGATACCTGTCGCGTATACCTGTCGCGCTGATAGTAGCCCCTGACAATGCACGATTTGTTAAAAGGTTATGTATCAGTATAAACGTTTCTTCCTCCTAGTGGATAGTTTCTGATTTACAATTATGTAATCAATAAGAGGTCGGTTTTACTCTTTAAAATATCCTTCTCGTTCCTTTAGTCTGCCCCCCCCCCCCAATTCCCACCCTCACCCCGCCCCCCTCCTCTTCCACCCACAACTCCAGCCATGACTCACCCAGCCAGACGCAATCGCCGTGGTGTAAATGGGCGTGTGAGTTTTGGTTCTCTCCGGGCATGGGATGAGGCCCCTCACTGCGGCAGACGACATGGGAATATGGCAGCATGGGATCGGACGGGCCGTGAACTTCTGACGTATGAACGGGAGAGGTCTGGGCGTTCAATGTGTTTGGGAACGGTGCTTGAGTGGGTTAGGCTATTGAGCGACGGGGAAAATCGATCCTTCCGCGAAAAACCCACACCCTCTAAACCAAACCCCACCTCGACCCGCGTCTGTCCCAAATTTTCGCTCGTATAACTCGAGCCCATACACCCGCTCACCCTCTCTAGATAGATAGATAGATAGATACTGTAATTATTTTGGGGTGACATTATGACTTTGTAGTATCTTCTTCCTCCTAACCTATTTTTACAATTATATAACCATCGAACTATTTAATTACCTAGGTCTGTCTGTCCGCCAATAACGCTGCTAGGGGCGGTGCGATCAAGAATTCAATTTCATTGAAAGAGAATTTCATTTCTACATTTTTTAAGTACATATTATTAGAATTGTACATCCAACACCTAAAAATATCGCATTAGACTAACAAAAAGAGAAGTATTAGGCGTGATATGGTGGAAGTTCAGCACAATGAATCAGTGAAATGGCAATTTTCCACCAGATAGGATTTTTAAATTGCCATTTCTGTGGTTCATTACACATGAGACTATATATATTTTTAATCTAAATGGTTTGTGCATATGGTTTTAATAATATAGTTAAATAAATAAATATTCTCTGAGAATTGCGATGAACATAGGATGTTGTTATTTAAATAAATATAGACGGAAGTCATTCAATGGAGGAATCCTTCTATAGATTCTTTCATTGTTTACTATTTAGATTTTATAAGCCTAACTAGCGTCAAGCGTTGGTTTCGGATATAGGTACTAAATTCCACCACATCACGTCAGATAATTTTATTTATCACTGATACTGATCTTTTTGCTCATTTTCCAAGTACATATCATGGATACTCTAGACAACTTGACTTTTTTGGCACATTTGATGGCACTCGCATTTGAGAAATACATCGTGTTTTTCAGGTAAATAAGGGGACAATGAAAAAAAAAACAAATATCCCTCACAGAATCATCATTCAGGTTTTTACCTCCATAATTATTTTCGTAAAAACAATAGAATTCTCACCTGGAAAAACATTTTGCAAAAGATACATTTATGAATCGTTGTAAATCTGTAAATTTTGATATTAAAAACAATATTTTAGCAAAAGATTGCTCATAATACAAAAATGATAAATGATTATATAATGAAATAATTCCACTGCTATTTCTATCTGGCTATGTGTCTGTATTACCTGTCTGACACTGCAATACAATGCTGATCATACACCAATTTCGCAGAGGGGACGTCATTTTGGCGTCAATATGAAAAATGCAATATGATGCATAACAGTAGGCTAAATGCAGTGGGAATAATGAGCATGATAATTTTTTTTTGCAGCAGAAGTAAGATTGATAGGGTTAGGAAGGAGTGGTTCATTCAAAATATGGGCTGTATGCTCCAGTAATGAATATATATATATGAAATTAGTGTGCTTCGTAGGCTTGACCATGTTCAGAGAATGGATGAGATTCGGATAACGAAGCATATTTATGATTAAGGAGTGAAAGGTGTGAGAGGAGGAGGTGGACCAATAAATTCATGGGTGATTGTGGTGGAAGACCCTCTTTTAGAGGAAGAATATTAAAGAGTCTTTAAGAATAGGCGAGCGTGTATGAAGCAATGCATGAATGTAATAAGCAAAAGGGGTAGTAAGGGAATTATGGAGAAAATTATTAAAAAACAGCCAGTTTTCTTGGTCTAAAAGAGCAGTCAGTTCTTAGAGTTTGCCTACCCCGAAAAAAAAGAACCTTATGAAAGACACCTATACGAATATAAGCATATTTCACATAAATTTATGCACCGATAAAATATAATCCGCTGTTCAAGCGATTTGTAATAGTCATGAATTGATTAAAACAAACATTGTAACGTACACGAAGAAAGATTTCTGTACCCGGGGGACAAATGATGATTATTAGCGTTTATCCTCGCAAAAAAAACCCACAGCAGGAAAATGCCCGGATAAGAAGGGAGCGTGAAAAACCCACGTAAACTAATGACAGAGAAGCTAAATAATACCCTATAGTATAACCAAGGCATGCACAATTAACTATTTAATTAACAGCTTTAAAAATGCAACATAAAATCAACATATATATTTAGTAAAATATATATAATGCAATTTTTCCTGGAAAACGATATTGAAATACGATATTTTACGATATACTATAATACGATAAATTGTAATACGAAATACGATATATATTTTGAAATACGATAACTGCTTATGAATCAGATGTTTTATCTGCTCGCAAGTATACAACGCATGTGATTGACAATCAATGAATAGCGACGTAACCCGTTTGAAGACTTTGTTTCCACTTGATTATTTACTTTCTCTAGGCCACAAAAAGGCCTCCATCCTGGTTACAGTGGCTAATTTAAATTTAGATTAATAATTAATAAAAATTTAAATAAAAATCGGTTCAAGTGGTAGCAGAATTTTTCGATAAATGAATGCGTTCCTTGCATAGGAGAGAGCCACTGATCGATGTACTCACGTAACGATATCATTTACGATATCATATCTCCATCAAAAAAGAAGATAGAAAAATAATGTTACCAAGAAGACAATTTAAATTAAATTTTATAACTATCTCGTTGCTAAAAAGATTTTCATATCTCTCAATATAAAAAGTTTTTCAATAAGGTAATTTTTTAAGAAGATAAATTTTGACAATTCCGGTGACCATCTTAATAATTTAAATCCATAACCATAAATTTCGGCAGGAAAAGAAAGATACAAATCTTAAGTACAACTTTGACTAGTATTTATTCGTTTGTAATTTTGGACGCTGCTGGTTTTTTTTTCATGGTAACTGCAGAATACTTCTGACAAAATGTTTTCGTTGTCATAACTCCGTAAATAAGGAGTTGCGACCAAATGCTTATAGAGCAAAAAATGCTTAAATTCACCTCTCCTACCTCTTCCAGAAGTTACCTAGATTCCTCGTGAAACACTCATTATATTGCTTCAGGGTACTTCTGTATGTTGGAGATGGTTTGAATTTGGAAGTGTTTGCAGTCCCCATTCATTCCCCCAGCCCTGCACCCAAGGGCTAGTCCTTGGCGCAAACCTCAATCCCTTCCCAATTATAGAGCCCACCCCTTATCCTCCGTTTAACTCACCACAGGAGTGTTTGACAAGGCTCGACCGTAAATTGAGACACAGTGTAGTCATGATTACCCGAGGTGATGTGGATCAAGGCAACATCGGGTCATAAAAAAAATATATATGTATATAATACTCATGGCTAAGGCTCATAAGAGAACATAATAGGGTTCTGTGCCAATTTTATTTTATTTTTGCAATCGAAAGTTCCTGCCGAAAAAGAAATATTTTGGATATTCAGTGGTAATTTTCAAAACATAAGGTTGGGTAAAAAACACTTATGGTGGCTGGAGCGGTAGTCGTGTGAGTCATTGAGTGCACATTTTAATAACTTTTTCCAAGTGGAAAAAAAATTCTTGGACCACATTTCACTAAAGTACATTTATTTATGCGGTGTTAATCACCATACATGCAGCAACGTAAATAATACATGAATTATATTTTGAATATTTCGCCTATAATAAAGCATTGGTTTGACTTGGAATTTCGGCGTGGAATTTGAAATTTTAGCGAAAATCATATCTAAATACGCTTTTGCTCGCTCGGCCTTGAAATTTGTTAGAAACCATTTTAATTATATGAAACGTATTGTTTTGCGTTTAGGAGGAACTCTCTTCAATTGAATTGTTGCGTGACGTATGTCATGCGCCATAAGGCTACGTGTTAAAATAGCATTGAAGTACTTATAAACCAAATCAGTAAAATGCAGTTTTTTTCAGTTTTTTTATGTTACTAAAAAAGACAGATATGCAAAGTTTCATGTAAATCTGTTTATAAACAAAAATCGCTCCAACCGTCTAATGAAGGGGAATATTTTGACGCTGCACTTAAAGAGGCACGCCGCTATCTTGGCTTTGATTTTGACGTCACTAGAATGTAAACACCGTACTTATATAGATAAAAATACTAAGGATGAGTCGATTCCAAATGTCGATTCTCGATTCCACCGATTCTCAGGCTTAGAATCGGTATCGAGAATCGATCGCCTAAAGTCGATTCCGATTCCATTCCGATTCCAGATAGATAAATATGTATTTTAAACATTGACTATAAGCTGAGGACATTTGTCATTAAATTCACTTGTTGAGCGACTTAATTGTCTTTGTTATTTTATTCTAGCCAGTACTTGAATTTAAATAATAGTCGTACGCTACTGGTATATCAATATCCCACCAGTTATTAGGAATAAGAATCGATGTAATTGGAATCTAGAATCGGGAATCGATTTGAAATAATCGGAATCGGGATCGGAATCGAATAAAAGTGGAATCGATAATCCCTAAAAATTATAAAGTCAAACTTCTCAACACTTCACATACGCATAAAAATTATAAAGTATGTGTTACTTACGAGTTTGCCTGCGCTTCTATGATCTCGGAAAATTTTCAATCTTACCCCTCGTTTCAGAAACTCCGTATCCTTGGTTCGAATTTTGAACTATTATTACAATCGATCTCGTCCTATCGAATTACAGTTCACCTATCTTGAAGTGCCTAAGAGTCCAGTGCAACTATTAGTCTTTTGTGTGAGCGGAAAGTCCCAGCAGCTGCGATGCTAATTATGGTAAACGAACACATATACACAGTGCCTAGTGACGTCACAAAAAATGGTAACCCGTGTTTTTGGCGTGCTATTTCCTGAAAGTTAAGCTATTTTTACTTGCCCAACAAATGTGCCACAAATTTAAAAGTACGCTTAATTTTACGCTAAGTTTTAACTTACAGCCTTCATTTCCAGCAAAGTAATCACTGGTTCACAGCCCTAATACGACAAAAATGATACGTTTATACTTTGCCCTATTTCAGTTTTTTGATACTTTTAAGTATGAAACAGTACCTACTAGGGATAATTAGGGATCCGATATTTTTTTAAATATACCGATTGGCCGATAGGTATATCGATAAAAAATATCCCGGTATACCGGTATATCGGTACTATTTATATAATATATAGTTATGCTACTATTTTTACTGGTATTTGCTATCTACTTGAACCTACTTACCTACTATATTTCGCTAATCTTATTTAGTTCTCAGAATACTAGAAAGAAAAATAGAATCGTGTAAACCATTGACGATACTGTGGAAACGAGCAATAAATAGGTAATTTACGTTTTTACTCACGCCAAAAAAAACTGTTTTGGGGAGTGTGGTGACCTTGTGGATAGAGTGCTTGACTACTGATCGAAGGGTCCCGGGTTCAAATCCAGGTGAAGCTTTTGGATGCCCCTGAACAAAATAAAATCCCCGGAGTGCGAGGTGGCCCAGGGAAAGGAACTGCCCCCCCCCCCTACCCTGAATATGTGAAATTCACACCCCTGTGGCTTAGTCCGGGGTGAGCTCTACCCTCGACTATCCAAACCAACCTTCGGGTTGAATCACTGAGTGAGTTACGTTTTTTATTAAAATGAATACTTACTAGAAAATATTTCCAAGGAAACATTTTTAAATATTTTTGTTCCATTCACTGTGGTTTCCAGTCTCTGAACATGCGGAATAAATGCACAACTGGTATATGCTAAACTGCTATGCTAATGTTTTTATGCAGAAAGTACATATTCTGATAATTACGAAATGCTATTTTCATCATTCTCAGTTAGGGTACAGTTTTCCATGCGCGATAGCTTCTAATAAAAAAACACAAAAATAGATTTAAGAGTAAGCCTAAAACAACTTCATCATCGTATTATAACAGATTATGAATATATTAGATGTTATCAAGGTAAAGACAAACAGTGTATAGGTCTCAACAAAGTATTCAGAATTAAAATATGCCATGCATTGATGAATATTTACAGGAGTTTGGTTTTGGCTTAGCACATTCCTAGCTTGGCTGATGGTGTAGTGACAAGGCAAATGCGATTGATCTCAAATGACAATCATGGAAACCAATATTTTTTCCAATTTATCCCAAAAACACCAGCTGGTTATTGCGATCACAAGTCAATCTGCTCCGATCATCAGATGCAACATTGTTGATCAATGAGACGGCTCAGATGGTACTGAGGATCCCAGAACAACCATGTATTTAAGGGCCACTCCGACTAAAGCAGGGAAAGCCGTTCTACTGTTCTGCCAAAACTTCAGAGGGTTGATTAATCCGAGTGAAAACGCCTGGCTGAGATATAATTGCAGCTCATTCGGTATTGAATGTGACGTGCTATATTCACTCTCTTGTCCTATTACCCGAGCTAATTCATAATGATTCGCCAAATTGGATGCAGAGGCTTTGTCATCACTTATAACTGGGTTTTCATGTAGACCCTGTGGGGATGATGAGACTTGACGAAGGCGATGAAGGTCAGCGTTTACATCTATACCTATGTCAGCTATGGCGTTAAGCCTGAATCACACGATCATTTTTCAGGGATAGCTTAAATGACAACTTAAATGACAGCTCAAAGGATAGCTCAAATGATAGCACGAGCTGTCATTTTTCCGGTCACACGATCATTTTTTCTGTAGGTACTCGCATCATTGCCGGGAAATTTGTCCTACCACTTTTACGTTTACCGAGCTCGTTCGACCAGAAGCCACTTGCGGCGACACAATCGCGATTTGCTTCCCTTCGCTCTGATTGGCTGAATTTCAGATCCTTGTACGTGTTCAGGGACGGAAAAAGGGACAGGACCAAATGATGGAAAAAATGATGGCAATCCCTATCATTGCCGCTATCCCTGAAAAATGATGACGTCAGAGCTGTAGGGAAAGCTATCCCTTGAGCTTTCATTGGAGCCTTAAGCTATCCCTTAAAAATGATGGAAAAAATGTTCGTGTGATTCAGGCTTTAGATACAACTGAAGGAATAGAAAAATAAATATAAAATATATTATTATTCTGTGAACATATTTGTCTTGAATGAATGTTAAGGAAATACGATTCCGGTAAGTGATATAGAATCGCGATATAAAAGTTTTAATTGTTCTCATTGTTTGCGTTTACACGTGGAAAACTATCACCCAATCGTTTTTGTAGCAATTTGTTCCCGAAAAATCAACATTTTGAGATTGAAGCGAAAGGCATTCTTTTTTGAGAGAAAAGTGATTATTTTATCTGAGCAAGAGCAAAGACTAGATAAAAACAACGATATCATATCAATCAACATAATATATTAAAATTGGATAGTCAGAATACTTACTTCATCCTCGCATGTAATCACATTACTCACATTTAAAGTTATTGTTGCATTACGACAATAATAAAAACCGTATTACTTTCGATAAGGCAAGTGACCATCCCTATCCTCTAAAGCTCCCACCATCGTGCCGATGGTGGGAGCTTGAAAGGATAGCCGTAGCAACTTACGTGGTTGTAGTATCTTCAAATATTCCATGGGATAGGCTATGACGTTTCATAAGTGTGTTCTATAAATTCATCTTGGATGACATCCAAGTTAGGGTAAATATCTGTTTTCAGTGCATGTATTGCGTTCGGAATGCCGCGGATCATCTTAATGGATGGTATAAACGGAGGCCATCATCCTAGCTATTAGTAGTACATGCAGAAAAAAACAGTGCGTAACCTTTTTTCCATGACTGTGATAATTTTTTAAAATTATTAGATGTGGGAACATTAGTTCTGTGAAGAAAATTAACATTCGGTTCAAAGCAAGGCCGTCTCATGGCCTATTTTTAAGGCACAGAGATATACAGAATACGCAGTAGCAGCGCCGAATAGGAGAAACACTTAAAAAAGAGAATTCAAAACCAAGGTAAAAAGTCAAAAATCATCACAAAACATCATAATTAATAATAACTTTCGTGGTAAAACCGGAAAAACCATGAAATTTTACTTCCTTTTTCCTTTGCTACAGGGAATTTTCAACAACCCCACTCTCTAAAATCATTTCCCTAACTTAATTACTGAACTTCGGTATGAAAATTTTCATTATGAGCAATATATCGTGTTTAGTTACCGGTATATCGACTTAAAAAGTATACTGGTATATATCGATATATCGGCAAAAATATACCGGATATACCAGTATATCGGTATATACCACACATCCCTAGTACCTACTGTAAATCCTCGCGCATCTAAGGATCGACTCGATAAAATTAGGGAATAAAATGCAGATCGAGCAGTTTTAAAAATGTCACTTTTACCGCGAAAGATAAAGAGATAAAAAAACTTCAAATTAGATTTAATAATAATAATATTTGATAAAAGTTTTTTCGATAGGTAGAGGAGCGAATTATTTGATTTGCTCTCAAATACTTATGTTTTCATTTACTAAGAAGTACTAGCATTCTTGTCACTAGTCTAGCACACTAGTATTGCATTCTTCCTGCATAACTCTTGTATCTCTTCTAGCAAACTTATGTAGCTAAAAAAAAAACACATTAGTACCTACACTTAGTTACCTACATACAAAAGTATCCATTACACCATTCTCTTTCAACTTAGGAGCAGTCCAAGTACTTATTGCTGTTAGGCCTCGAAAACAGTCTCTACGCTTATAATTTCCTCCAAAAATTCATATAATTCGTACATGTTTCGTTTCTTTTACATTCACGCATTACTTCATGTTTACGATTACATTTATGGCATATAGAGTAGTGCATATTGGAGAAAATTCACCCCATAACGCGTATTTAAGGTATTTGATATAATAGTGTTCAAGTTATGGTTGTTATAAGGTTGAAGTTAAGATTCAGAACATCTCTTATAATTCGCAATTTAATAATAATGGCATAATAATATACTGTAGTTTATTTATAATTAGTATATTCAAATGCAAATTTTAAATAGGCTTAGAGAACTTGATATTTCACGTAATAAAATATTCTGAGTGAAGTTATGTTCTAAACAAAATGCTTAATTTAATTGTATCTGTGATATATATATATATATATATATATATATATATATATATATATATATATATATATCATTCGTTCGTACAAAATCTTATTTTGTAAGACACTGATCCAGGCCTAACTTTGTAGAACCAAGTCATTATTAATAAAAACTATAGCGTATCGAATGAAAAAGGACTCTTCGTTTAATTTCACCAATGTTTATTCAGGTACGACTAGTTTCGACACATCAGTGTCATCATGAGTCTAAACTAATCGGATCAGAATAAAAATTGGTGGAATTTTACAGTTTTCCTTTTCATTCGTTAAAAATTAACTTCCACAAAGTTGAGTCGGAAAACGTTCCATCCTTAGCTAAAAGTATTACCCACGCTAAAATATATAACCAACTGAACTCTCAGCAATTCATTCAGTTATTTACCAATGTGCATTTCTGCAACCATGGTCGGTTATAAATTTCAGGAACTAAACTATCATGTTTTATTGATTAAATCATCTGAACACGATACCTTTTTTAAAAATTCATAATATTTTTAACGTTTGCTTATCTTTAAAAATTCAGGACGCATGTCGATTTTTTTAAAATTCAGCAAGGACACTTTTTATAAGCTAAAATTCAAGATAACCCCGCTTTTTTTCGGAGTGAAACACTTCTAATGGAAAGGAACGTGGTAATCTCAGTGAGATATAAACTCAACATTGTTACTTACAGTGCCTGAAAACCCAAATCTACCTGTTTCACCAGATCTCTCGCAATACTTCATTATATTATATCGCATTATCAAATGGGGCAGCGATTAATTTTCCGTAAATTAAGGAGTTAAAATTTAACGTTTTATTACTTAATCATGCGTTATTTTAATTTAGTGACACATTTGGTACGCCAGAAAAAAATAGCGTCATTCTATGAAAATAACATGCAAAAAATCCGGGCTACCATGTTTGGTGACGTCACGAGGTAATACCATGCATATGTTTGTTTACCGTAATTAGCAACGCAGCTGCTGAGACTTGCCATTAGCACAAAAGGCAAAAAGTTTCACTGGACTCGACTAAAATGACTTCAAGGAAAATGAGTTGTGGTAGGGAAGAGCCCGATTGTAATAGGTAATAGTCCAAAATTAGAGAGAAGGAAACTGAGCTCCTGAGATTGAACGTTTCGGATATTATGAAAGTAAAGGTAAACTCGTAAGCAATTAATACATGATATTTTCTATTCGTAGACAAGTGTAGTAATGAGAAGCTTAAGCGATCTATTTTATGCAATATAAATATGGTGTTTACTGCCTACTAGGGAACAGTAAACGTCCTAAAATGGGAGGAATCAGGCGAGATGTTGTGGAATATGAACATAATAAGAACTAAGATATTACAATTTTCCACAGATAAAGTTTTAATCGACCCGGGTTTCGATGCACTGCGTCATCATCACCTGATGATGATGCAGTGCACTGAAATCCGGGTCGATTAAAACTTTATCTGTGGAAAATTGTAATATGTATCTTAGTTCTTATTAGTAAACGTCCTGCATAATACAGTTGAGCTGATGAATGTATAATAAAGTAATAATTAACTTTAAACATTAAATAGCATCGAATAGCATGAAATCGAAAAACATTAATTGAAAATCGCGTCGACTGCTATTCAATCACGATGACGTCGCGACTACGCTATATCTGCATCACCAAAAGGCATTTGCAAGCCAGCACCCTATTATTCGTAGTGTTGAATGCTCAACTGCGCTATTGCCTTGGACGCACCTGAATAATGTTTTTGTTAATTTGGCAGTTGAAATTTCTAGTTAAAAGAGAAATATCAACGATAAGCAGTAATTATATTGAAAAGGTCAAGTTAGCCATCATAAAAAGGACATTATTGTGACCCACCACTGAAAAAGGCTTTGAAAAGGCTTATATTGGCTTTGATGAATTCGATATTCTCAGGCGTTACTTTGTAAAATTCCATATTGACAGAATCAAAACAAACTTTGTAAATTTTAATATTGATTTTATTCAATACGACCGGTTTCATCGCATAAGCGACATCTTCAGGAGACGCCTGACACCTGAAGATGTCGCTTATGCGATGAAATCGGTCGTATTGAATAAAATCCATTGTAAAATTTACAAAGTTTGTTTTGATTCTGTCAATATTGGCTTTGATTTTGACGTCACTACGCAGTAAACACCGTACCGTATCACTTAACACACCAAATTTCTACTCACTGTCTATGTAAATGGACAATTATAAATAATGATTTATTTCTCACGAGTTAACCTTCACTACTTTAACCTCGACAAACTTCAACCTTTCGCCTTTTTTAAGAGGGTGCATTATTATGTATCTTATTCTGTAATATTATTAAGGCCGCTTTACGCGAGTTACATACTGCACGATCTAATGCATGCATGGATGTGAATTGCAAATTGCTTTGTGAAGCAATGAATTGCCAGAATGGTTGCGCAAATGCATACCTAAACGAGAGATAGTAAAATAGTCCATGCGCTTATTACTAGCCTTCATTTCTGCAAGGTGAAAACAGATGTTACTTTAAATTGTGCAAATAAGTGTCATGTGTAAAACGGCCTTTGCGTAACCACAGTTCAAATTTAAGGAAGCCTTTACCTAAAAGTCTGGCGAAATTCGCTACTTGCTTTTCGTGCTTGAGTATAAGTACCGGCAGTAAAAAAAGTAAACAAACGCTACATGTGAAACTGTCTAGTGATGTCACCAAACATGGCAACCAGTTTCTCTTTCGTAATATTTTTGGAAAGAAGTGCTATTTTTTCCGGCGTAAAACAAGTGCAAGGCATTTGAAATAACGCTAAACTGAGGATTTAGACGTCACATTACTAATTACAGACTTAATTTCCAGCAAATTAATCACTGGTTCACAACACTAGTCCACAATTCGTGAGATCGGCAGCGCGAAATACATCTCGTGAATCAGAGGACGTGTGAATGAATATTAAATACGCTGCATGAATATTAACTCTGGGAAAGAACAGGGCTTGTTAAGCAATGCGTTACCTTCTTGTCTTTTGTTGCGCGTGAACTCGCGGTGTTTTTTTCATCCTCTTGAAGAATCGAAACTTCTTCTGGTAGAAGCAGCGATCATGTTCTACGTCCCGGAAGTGCAGTCTTTTGTTCTTTTTTCATTGCGAAGGGAGCATGGAGAGGCCCTCCGGAAACAGTTCCAAGCGCAACTGTGCCTCAAATCATACGGCATTGGAAACGCGAATCTCTGTGGACTTGGTGGACACAGGGTGGAAGCAATCGAATGCATGCAAGCATGCGTGATTTATCAGAATGCTAGAGGATACGCCTTATGCATTAAGGTGACTCTACACAGACTATGTGAGTCAAAACAAATACTAAATTACACATTTTTATTTACTTGGTTTAAAAATCTTGCTTTCGTTGATGAAATGGGTTACCAATTGAAAACCAAAATTAAGGTATAAAATATGCAGATTTTCCACGAATATAATTTTAATGACCACATCCAGCCATAGGAGCTGACTGCAGCACCATTTGAATGGAACTACCGTATTTTGATGTCTATCACGGCAGTAATTCGCTAATAACTTTAAGAAATAGGCGGTAAAGTTCCTAGAATTTATTTTTATTAATTTTACCAGGACTTTTCGCTCCTTATAAAAAGTTTTAATTAAAAGCTTATACATGATTACTCGCTGAAATTAACGTTTTTCTGCTGTAATATTAGCATTCGTCATAATAGTCCATGTTAAAATCTACGCTTTCAAGGCTGAATTACAGTAAAACTAGCCTTGAAACCCTAATCTTTTCATCTTAGTCAATAAAACGCACTTCCATTATGCTATATTTATATTTACAGAATTTCTGGAAAAAGTGACCCTGAGACCAGAGCTACTTTAAGACTTTGATAAGAGCTGGAGAAAAAAACCTTAAAAAAATATCTTGCATTGGCGAACCCTTCCTCTTTGGAACATTCTTTCAAGAAACAATTTCACTGGCAGGCGTTCAGAAGGAAAGAAATCCTCCATGAAGCAGAAATTTTTTAAAAATTTAAATGGGTTTTGTTATGAGGATGAAAATGCAACATAAAAAAACCTAAAAGGATATAGACTCGAAGGAAATAATATAAATATTATATGCTACGCAGACGATGCAGAAAAAACTGCAGAAAAGAAGATGATTTACAAAAGGCTGATGAGATTCATGGAGATGGGAAATAAATATATTAATATGGAAATAGCATCCGAAAAAAATGGTAACATAAAAGGAACCAATCCGATGTAAACTACAACTAAACAAGGACATCATAAAGCAGATAATGAAAGTTAAATATTAAGGAGCGGTTGTAACTAGCTATGGGAATTTATATGAAGTAGTAAATGAACAAATAAAAAAAGCAGAAAGGATAGGGGGCTGCCTGAACCAAACAGTATGGAGAAATAAATAAAAAAGAACAAACAAGGCAGTTACCAGCCCTTTAATGACATAATCCATGGAAACTACAGCTCAAACAAGTAAAACAAAACGGAGAATACTGACTGCAAAAATGACTGAAATGAGAAAAATAAGGGACAAAACCTGATTAGACGGGTGTTTAAACGGAGACCTATGTAAGATACCTACAATAAAAGAATGGATACGCAAAAAGAAAGAAAAATGGTATGAACATATATCAAGAATGGACGACTCATGAATCGTCAAGATATCAAGGGACCGAATACCATTAGGAAGGAGGGGTATAGGTCGACCTGGCAAGAGTTGGCCCGAAAACCCCAATTAATAAAGGCATAATCAAAAAGACAAAAATGCCTTCGAAGAAGTAGTAGAAGAGGAAGAAAATGCCACAGAGGAAAAATCATTCGCCTCCATACTGGGACTCGAACACGGATCCGTCGATATCGCGGCGAGTGCTTCAGCCAGTTAAGAGACCGAAGTGTCCTTCTCCCTTGTGGATTATTATAAGATTAAAAAGAAACAAGATTTTCAAGACACATTCAAGTCCACAAAAATCTACAGGGTAGATGGACACCTCGCTAATGGTCAAGTACTCGGAGCGATATCAAGGGATGCGGGTTCGAGTCCCGGTCAAGGCGAATGATATTTCTTCTGATGAATAACTCTCCCTTAAGATAATACCGTGGATAGTTATCGGTATTCTAACAGTTCATATATGATGAAAATCAAAATATAGGGAAGACTAAAAATAAATTAAAGTATTTTTATAATACATAAGTTTTCATTATAAGGAACTAATCGACTTCTTACCATCGTGGCACACATGATTCTTGGAGTTAGACGGATGTAGATACCTACGCATTGAAAATGTGAAGTCGCATATGTTTGTAACATATCATACATAAACTTGCAGCCATAGAAAGACATTTCCTTAGTTTACATTCTTTTGCAACCGTTTACAAGTAATTCACGGCACACTACGTAGAAGTATGTAAATGGTCGTTTTTGTCGTTTTTTCGGTAACTATGCCAAAGCGCAATTATGAGATACATGAATATGCACCTATCAACATGCAAAACAAGATTTAAAAAAGTCCCTAATCGTCACATAAATGAATAATGATTCGCATAAAGTAATGCAAATTGATAGTACACATCCGAAAAGCGAAGAAATGGTCAAGAAAACCCAAACATTCCACCGAATGTAAGGAGGGGTCAAATGTCCCTTAGCTGTTCTTCTAGGTATAACTTATTGTGAACAGTTTTAATAATACAAATAACGTAACTATATTTGTGTGTGCCTTATTAAAATATGAACACAAATGAAAAAAACACAAAATTTAAAAGAAATAGAATGAAAAATAATTAATAAACTATTCGATTGAATTCCAAAAAAAAGTCAAATGACCCCTTTCTGTCTATCTAGTGCTAAGAAAGTTCAGAAATATCCGTGTAGTACATGGGTTACTAGTTAGTTTTATGTATGCAGTTAATTAATGGATTTTATGTTAAACTAATTCGCGTAGAAAACTTAATATCGAAAAACTTAATTGTAAATTCTCACTACCAACTGTTATGGTATCTTTAAATTGTAAAAAAAAGTGATAAAACATTTTAATAAAAGTATTAAATTTAATAAATTGATATGGTAGAGGAAAAAAGGAAATAAGTTAGGGAGATTCAGAGGCTGAAAATTTAAGTGGCTGGAGGACTTCGTTGTCTTCGGTGTAACTTTGCGGAATAGGCTGTCCACATTGAGATGAAAGCAATTATTTTCTTGTTCCACATGTTTTTTCAACTTACAAGTGACGTAGACGTACAGAGGAAACGGAGTGTTGAAGGCGGTAATGAAGTGTAATTCGGTAAGGGGCTGAAAGATTCATTCTTTAAACTAGTAGCTAGTAAAGAAGGCGAAGTTCTGATTAGGTAGCATTCAGCTATGTTTTCGTAAATTCTCCGAGAGTAAATCTAGAATGTATCCCAAATAAATTCAGATGTGAGAGTAAAGAACATCCATGATACAACATAGGTGTAATATGGGTGATGAGGAATACATAATCATCAATGGTAGGTAGAGCAAGGTAGGTCATCATCATCAGTAGTCATTAATCAGAAGATTGGTTTGCTGCAGCTCTGCAATCCACTCCCCTCTCCGCCATACACTTCATTCCCATAAAATTCTTCAGTTGGACGTCCTTCATTTTTTATTATCATCAGGCAAGAATTATTCCATTATTGGTCTTTCCCTGCAACTCTTCCCATTCATTTTTTCTTCCAAAATTGTTTTCTATCGGCTGTTGTAGGTATCGCAAAATGTGCCCCATTAATTTTTTCACAATTTTCATCATATTTCTTTTCTCTCCAATTTTTCTTAAGACTTCTCGGTTTGTTACTCTCTCCGTCCATTTAATCTACATCACTCTTCGGTAACACCATATTCTCATTGCTTCCAATGTCTTTTGCACTGCAGCTGTTTTTGTCCAGGCTTCACTGCCATAGAAGAGCATGCTGCAAACATATGCTTTGACAAAGCGCTGAAATTCAGAAGGCAGAGGATTTCACATAATATACTAGTGTGATACTACTGATTACCAAGCGAAAGTGGTAGTTTCGTTAAAAAAAGGTGCTACTGCACATCTTATGATCCGTCATTGCCCTCGGGAAAATGACATCTTAAATCTATCCTTTCGACAAACCTATTCCTTCATCTCAAACACGTGATACTTTAATAGGTAAAACAAAATACGTCCACCGTTGCGTTCAAGTTTGCCAATTCTACCCTTGAATAAAAAAGTCGATTCCAAGACAGTAACATTCCCCACATTAAACACGCTTTCGAACGCTAAGTCTGTGGAGGGTGCTTATCTCAACGAAGCAATCTCATTGCATTAATAAGACTACCACCCACGACTATGCACACATATCCAATACGTTCTTTATTCCGTTGCTATCCGTTTCTCATAACCATTACCTGTTTTTTTCTCTAATGCAAGTCTGTGAAAAAAAAATAAATAAAAAAAGGAATCAAGCCGAAACGGAATCCAATAAAAATTTGCCTCGAGGCCCTATAAATCCAGCAAAACGTCTTATGCATGCATATATCTGATATGTCTTCGCCTTTATCTTCTCGGAAGAATCTCAAGCTTTCAGGTAGGGCCTCGTTTTCGCAACGTGGGTGGGAATATCTTCCTTTGCCATCTCAGTATTGGAAGTCCTTTAAGGGAGAGAGAGAGAAAACGGCGCTCTGACCGCAATCCACCCAGTTGTACATTGACCAGTCTTCTTCGTACGTAGGTAATACGTCGAACCCGTTGGCCGGCGGGTGCATGTACACTTATGGTTCAAACTCATTTAAGAGTGGGTTTACACTGGCAGGTTTCTTCTGTAAGACCTTGCGGGGAATTTTACTCGGACGAAAAATGTTCGCAAGTTAGTGCAGAGACAGATTGGTCACGGCTCACATAATTGGCAACAATACGCATCTGCAAGTGACTTGCCGAAAATTTTAAAGAGCTCTCAAAGTAGACTTGCAGAGCCGTTTACGCGAGGAATTTACGTCAAAAGTCGCTTGCTGCAAGTAGCTTGCGCAATGAAGTTCCCAGTGTATACCCAAATTAAGCCACGTTTTTTTTTATTCAATTTTCCTCAGCGTTGTGCGTTATTCATGTACACCGTCTTGATAATAGCGGCAGCACCAGATAAAAAAAAAGACGAAGGTAAACCGTGACGTGTCTCTTCCTGCGAATTATTCGTGTTTATGGTAGATGATCGGCAGAAAAGTGGATATCAGCGAAGTGTAGGGGCGATGGGGCTTATGGAATTTATTTTTAAGAAGACGAGGACAAGGATGAGCGAAAATAAGGAACCCTATGTTTCACGTCCTTGGAAGGACGATTATCATGATTTTGTTAAGTAATTTTCTCCACCACAGGAAACTGTTTTCAATCCACGATTCCACCGAGCTTCAACAGTTGACTGAAATCTTAAGAATACCCACAATTCCTAGAGAAAAGTTAACAAAATCGTCCATTAATAACAATAGTAAGTGTCAGATCTCCCTCCCTCCAGTCAGCTCCGGAAACGTTGGGTGCGTCGAGAGTTAAAATATGGGTAACTCAAGACGGCAACACAGCCTGCGATGACGATATTGCTTCTGATTGGCGATGCAGGGCGCGGCAACGCAAAAAACGGGTGCGTGGAAACGTAGCTTTACTCTCTCTTCCACGTTCCACAGCAGAACGAAAAAAATTAAAGCATTCGTCAACACGTCATAAAATGCGAGATTCCACGGATGAATAATCATTCGCCTTGGCCGTAACTGGAATCCAGATCCCTTGATATCGCACCGAGTTCTTTAGCCAATTAAACTACGGTCCAACACTGAGTTAATTTCATCTTAATGGTTATACATCAAAGCATTTCAAAGTCAGTACACAAAATTAGTATCAATCACATTTTAACATTTAGGTAGTTAAGGAGGAACCTGCGTCCTGAAGTACTCTATTCATAAGAAGAATAAAATATCACCTGATGGGGGAATTTAGGATTAATATATCATTTCATAATTTTTCGAAGAAATCCAAATACTCGATTGGGTTAAGCTGCTCAGAAAATATACTTAAGTATGAATGTTAAGAACCTCATGTAAGTCAGTGGTTGTGTTGCGTCTAGCCGTCGCTGTTATTTCGACGTAATATTATTATTAGATTAAATTTGTGGCTGTAAAGAAGAATTATTAATTTAATAATATCAAACCCCGAAGAGTCTAAAAAAATTATATAATATTGAAGTTTTATTCTTATTGCTATGCATAATAACATCAATAGTTGACACATGGCAACACTGAGACAGGCTGTAAACAAATAAGTGCTACTCTACCCATGCCTGTTGGTGTCTGGTCTCCACCAATCTGTGAGTGCGAATTCGAAGTGTTAGAAATCGGTTGATTTTTTCACTGATTCATTAATTTCTTTCTTATATTTTCGTTTTCTTTCATCGTAATTCCTTTTTCCTCAGTTTGACAATTTTTCTATTACGTATTCTTTGACTTTCTTCATAATTCGTTTCAGAATGTGTGTATCGCTTTCTATTTCACTTTTTCTTTTTGCTGTTCTTCATTTTTCCTTTCATTTACGCATCACGTCCACTCATTAAAAACCTTCATCGTTATTTACCATTTTTAGTACATCATCTCAAAAGATATTTCCGTGTGTTCGTTTCCTGCAATGGATAAAGTGTATGCCTAATGAGTTGTTATCCCTGTGCATCCTTTCTGACCATTTATTATTAACCACTGTCACATCAAAGGCCTTTCTGGTGTTGTGGTGTATACGGTATATACTAGGTAGGATAATTTAAAATACTAAAGTATGCCATCACATAATAATAACAACATGATATTTAAAATGTAAATTTTTGATTTGAGAGGGCAGAGATCCATATTTAAGTGGATAGAGCGTTTTAGTGTAGTGAGGAAGGGAGTGCCAGCCATTTTTACCTGAGATTGCAGAATTAATCTAGCAAGCACATTGCGATTCTAACGTTGTAATAACCTGGTAGAAATGTTGTTACAACATCAGAATTTTAACCTGCCAATTACATTGAAGAACTAACCTTGCAATAACATAGCAGTATAAACCTTCCAAAAACGTTGCGATTCTAACCTTACCACAACATTGTGATGTTAGTTTCCTTTTTTCAGTAAGGGCAAGGGTAAATCTGATGATTCGTGACATTCTCCCAGGAAATATATACTACCTACCTTGTTTTTTCCACTGTCTGAGACCAGGTTTTCTTTTGATTCTCCGTGTTCTATCAAATATTTATTATCTGGTTTCATGTTCCTAAAGCCTGTTCTTAGTATCGTAATCTAGAAGAAATGTTATGTACATGCTTATGTGTATGAGTATCTGGAATAACATTACCGCTAATGTGATCTAGAAAAGCTTTGCCGTGAAGCCATTGATTGATCGTGCAAATAGTTCTTTTAGTGAAATTATCCATCAACGAAGAAAAGTTTAAAAATTCTAAATATATAGGCTTAAACATTTTGAAATTACGTACTTTAAAGGCTTTAATAAAGTTACGTACTTAGTAGTCTGCACAGGCATAAATTAAACCAAAGTCGTTGGCAAAGATAATTACTGAGAACCGCCTTACATGTATGCTCTCGTTGATATTTATAATGAAAAATGCGTACTTGAATTCAGTGCTGCCAAGCAGAATGCTTTGAAAATGCGTAATTCAATTTATAAAAACGCCATAAGGATTAAAATATATTCAGTCAACTTGAGTACTACGCCGTATTTCACATTTTACCTCCAAGCAGTTACCAACGTTGCCTTATTGTTCGCAGCATTTCGGCTCCTTGCTCGGAGAAAAACCGGAAGCATGTTTTTTAAACTTTAATGCTGGCACTAAATTGCCGATGACCTAATCTGAAAAAAATATATTGTGTGCCTTGATATCTTTTGCACGTTATACTAGTTTTTTAATGATATTTTTAACGCCAAACTTGAGATAAAAAATGTTATATGAAGGGAGGTCAACGTTCTGCCATTAAGACAATGCATTTCAACGTAAAATTCCATCATTTTCAAATCCATATATCTTCATTAAATGGCCGATGACATAGTAATATTTTTAAACCAATCGATAGGAGAAATCATGGACAATAATATATGTCAAAATCAGGGCAGGTTTTCGAGCATGCCTAAAATGATGTCCCTCTGACACAGCGGAGCATAGTAAATAGATAAAGTGAACATAAGTAACCTGTAAGTTTTAATTACAGGTTTTCAAGTAAAAGACAAGCATGAGAAAAGGTCACTCAGAGGTAAATATTTTTTAAAGTCTCTTAGGGTAACCGAATTTTTCTCTCAGGCTACATTTCTATCCCAAACTTAAGATTCCTAAAACAACACTATCAATTGTCTAGACATGTAATGCCATGATAAGTAAATGAAATTAGATATCCAACAGGGATTGATGGATGTTAGATGTAGCATTTGTATTTTCATTTCAATGAACTTCACATAATAACTGATATTGGTGCAAATTTCATGAGTATAGGTCAAATGATTTTTTATTTTTAAACTTTTGCCGACGTTTCGGATGTTTAATCATCCATCTTCTGGGCTATAAACCTTGATGTATCATGATAAATGATTTACAGTTGTTTTGCTAACATAATTGTAAATTTACAGACATTAAATATTCAAAATACATAGACATAGACGTTCAAGATTTTTACCTTTAAAGTTTGGTGCTGTTTTTATTTATTTACAATTTTAATTTGGTTGCTTGGATATATTTCTTTGTTGAAAAAATAAGTGTCATTTTTAAATTATGATAAATTTTGCTTAGATAAGTAATGTCTGTTCTTTTATTGCAACTTTTTTTATTTCTGGATACATGGTACATTTCTTTGAATAATCTTTTTGATAATTTTGGTTCTGAGTCTAAACTAAACATCATAAATATAAAGATAATTAAGATAATGATATAATAAATAAAATTATTATATCATTAGCATCAATTAAGCCTAAAGTTCAACTTTGTGAATTAGCAAATCATGCAATTTCAAATAGTCACTCATTTAATTTCGAAGAAACCAAACAGTATATGCCGAATAAACCGGACATATTCAGAATCAAGGACTGATTTTTGGCTGACGTGAAATCTAAATACTGTCAAAAGTATTTCCGTATTGTGGGGAAGATGAAGAGAGGCCATCAAATCAAGCATTGGGTGAATATGTTGTAATGAGATTGACTGATCCGTATAAGAATTCAGGTAACCTGCAACAATTATTTTTCATCGATTCACCTGACTGAAAACTTGAAAAAAAAAAAAGGAAAATTTCTCTTGTCGGAACTATAAAAAAAACAGGCGATGCTTACCTCCTCCTGTCCGCATGAATAATGAAATTCATTCAACTAGGGTATATAAACACACGCAAGGCCATACTCGCACAAATTTCCAAGCAAAAAAAGAATGTTCTCTTACTTAGTACCATACACTCAGGTGTCACGATTTCCGACACATAAACAAAAGCCAGAATCCATCCTCTTTTACAAAAAAAAAAACAGATTGGGAGTAGATGTTATGGACAGCATGTGCCGGAAATATTCCACCCGATCAGCTATAAAGAGGCGGTCTGTTCATGTATTTTTCAGTATACTGGATCTGGTCTCAATAAATAGCTGGGTTCTCTACAGGGAAACTACAAATTTCAAACTGAGTCTCATGAAATTGATCCAAACATTTGTCGAATGAGAGTTGGGAATCTCATTTCCGACGGAACCCTTACTTTCATGCTCAAATCAAACAAAATAAAACTTCCTCAAATACCACATCCTTATCCCTAAGAGCACATAAGAGGAAAAGGGGCCAAATAAATCCAAATCATCAAAAAAATCATCCAATTCAAAAATATATTTTATGGAAAGTGCGCCGAAAATTAACCATGTGTCTGAAATGTACGACAAAGTGATTTTTTTGTATATTTGATTGCAATGTATGAAAAACCATTACGCTCATTATAAAATTTTGAAGCACACCTTTGTATTAAATAAAAATAATAATGCAATTTCGTGATTAGAGTGGCTATAAATTTTAAACTCATGGCCACTGAATATTATATAATTCATGACTTTTAGAAGTGATAATTATGTATTGTTAACTATCGGAATACCATAATAAATGCTATTATGTGTTTCTAAAGAAAGAATACGAACATTTCTACAGTAAAACAGTCTATTGGAAGAATAAACTGCTTTTAATTTGACAAAACGAAGTTGGGGTCAAATGACCCCTAGCCGTCCTTCTAGGTAGCGCGAAACTCCCGTCCTCCTAGTGTTAAGGTGGCTGGAGCGGTATTCGTGGGTCATTGAGTGAACATTTTAATAGCTTTTTATTAAGTTGAAAAAAAATTCTTGGACCAAATTTCACTTAATTGCACCTGCTTGTGCTTTGGATACCACCATACATGCAGTGATGAAAATGATTTAAGAATTATTTTCCTAATATATTATATCGCGTTTAGAAGTAAATCTACACATATGTAATCGAGTTATTTCTAAATATACGTCATGTGCCATGAGGCTGCGTGTTAAGATAGAACTGATTTGACGAAAACCCAAATCGGTATGATACACAGTTGTTTACTTTTATCCTTAGATAGCACTGAAGAGAGCACGTATGCAAAGTTTCAGGCAGATATGTACATAAACAAAAATCGTTCCAACCACCTTAAAATGTCAAAAGTACCTACCGCTCGTTAATTATAGTGAGACCCCCAATTTTTCGCCCAAAGTTATGTCTCAAAAAGTCAGACTACACACAAGTGTATATGGTAGCTAATAAATATGGTGGATACACGCTCTGTACACGAAAACAATTGCCCCAATCACCTTAATAAAGATATAAATAATGATGTTGATTGTACAATTACTACTTAAAATTTTCTTATTTAAAAAAATATTCAAGTGTATTAAATAATTTTGAAATTGTCGCGAGGAATAGCCCTTTCATCTCACGAGTTTGCCAACCCCTGCATGACGATACTAAATGGACAACCAAGACTCAGCATCGAACCTAATTACTTCATAATTAGTAATTCAATGCTTTGATTGGTTGGCTGCAGCCCTCCATTCTACCCTGTCCCCTGCTAACTCCGTAATGTCCTGTAGCTCTTCTGTTTCCTAAGCTTTTTAAGCTGGCCAATGTATTTCCCCCTTGGTGTTTGTTCTTCGAGGGGCTTTCCATATTATTTTCCCTTCCATTATGGTCCTCACGAATTCGGTGCGTCTCAAAGTGTGGCCTATTATTCTGGACCTATTCTTCCTGAGTAGCGCTCCGCATGGTTTTCTACTCTCCTATTCTTCCGCGTAGACTTCCTCGATGCTGATTCTATTTGTCCAATTTGATCTTCAGCATTCGCCTCCAGTACAAATTTTTGAAACTGTCTATTCTCTCCTGCCCTAGATTTCCAATGGTCCATGTTTCCGAGCCACAGATCGTAACACACAATGTCTTCAGGGGCGCGATCACGGTTCTCCATAACGCTCGCGCAAGCGTTATCATTACGTTTCAACTGCGCTCATGAGAGCGAAAGCGTGATCACCATTCTTCAAGTTCTTGCAGGTGATTCAGGGCCGTATTTATAGTCGTTACCTGGCAGTCCCCTTACCCATCCCCTACCCCGCTACCCCTTGAATTGTGCGTCTTATAGTCAAAATTAAGGGAGCTGCTAGGTAGGGGATGGTTGGGGGTTAGATCTGGTAACTAAGGACTACTAACGGCGGGAAATGGAATTCGCAGCTCAAATGTTTCAGTGGTGACGCTCGTGATCAACATGGATACGGATAAATAAAGAGCCAGACGCAGCATGAAAACTGTTAAGATGGCCGCTCGACGTGCAAATAGCTTCAACGGTGTAAAGAAGAAGATTTTGTGTGACCTGGTGTAGAAGCATAAAGATATAGTGTAAAGTAAGAAAACGGACGCAGTTTCCTGCCACAAGAAGAAGAAATAGTGGGAAAAAGTATGCTGCGAGTGTACATGAACATCCTTGGAATGAGTCTGGCGTCACAACAGATATTTATCGACTAAGAGAAAATCTCATTAAAATCTAATCGACTAAGAGAAAATCTCATAAAATCTCAAGAAATATATTATGTGCACAAATTAATAGACAAATTAATTAGTAAAAAGAAGAAGAAAAATTGTGTGCACATAATATATTCTACTAATAGTGGTAAAATGGATTGTAAATGGAGCTCTGTAAGTTATTACGGTCATATAACCGAAAATGTTGTAAAAGCATTCCCCAAAAAATCAATGTTTTGTATCATATAAGTCAACCATGATCCTAAAAAACTGGTTTGTACATTGTAAAGATAAAGTGGACACTATGTGCAGAAGTGGTACTTATGAACTGTCATGCAACGACTGTGAAGGTGTCTACGTGGGGCAGACTTCGAGAAGTTTCCAGAAAAGAACAAAAGAACATTATAGTGCTTTTAAAAATGACCATGCAGAAAAGAGCAATTTTGCGAAACACCTTTTAACCTGTGACCATAAAAGTGATTTTAAAGTTAAAGTACTGCATTTTACTAATAACCGACGTGAGCTAAATGCATATGAACAGCTCGAAATTTTAAAACGAAATGTTGACGCTGATGTTAATCTTTTAAATGAATACTTGCTGCCCGCCAACTCCCCCATCCTTTCCGCTATTGTTGTCCATTCCCGTCCTCCTTCCCCCTCCCCCCTCAACGCCACTACCCCACCCCCAACTGACTGAAGGTATATAAGGGATTGCTGTACACTTTTGTTCACCTGATGATGACGCTTAGCCGTTGAAACCCGGGTCGTGGTTGAGTTTATTTTTTATGTGGTTTGTAAAAGTTTCCTCGCTGTAATAAATTGTAAATACCGTTCTTGACGAAGGGGCCTGCTAGGGGCTGTGGGACTGCTGGGTAACGACTATAAAATTCGGCCCTCAAAGAACTATTTTAAAACAGTAACTGTGAGTACATATTTCTTTTTCTACAACGGTTTGCGTTTTGGATAACGATAACGACAACGCGATATAAGGAATTCATCATTGAGAATCCTATTTTATAGGAACACAAGATTTTTTTTTCTTCATGAATGCTTACTCTGCTTTAACTGTTCTCCTCGTTTGATGTCCTTTGAACTATCTTATTACATAAATTGTACAATTAGAACGAAACTAGAACTCGGAGGGATATAATCTTACAAAAACAGAAACCTGATCCCACTCTTCTTCACCCGTAGACTACGCGGTCCAAGATTCAAATGAAAAAACATTATTGGCTTAGGAGTTTGCCATCCAGCAGGGATTTAAAAAAAACTCGGCGGACTACAAAAACCAGAAGATTAAATGGTAGCCCCCGGCAAAATTCGCTAAAGGTGATCTTGCTTTGAATGACCCACGTGCCTATATCAACTGTTTAAATAAACGCAGCGCGGCTAGATTCCAAACGTCTGGTTGTGATCTTTGATACCCTAGGGTAGTATGGGACTGGTGGATGCTAATTAATCATTCAAAGCAGCTTGAGCCGAGGAGCGCAGAAAGCTATCCGGGTCGAGAATTTGAAAGGCATTGCTTCGAGTAAGGCGGGAGTTACGAGTTGAGGGAGCGATATTATCCGAATGTTTGCAAGCTTATGCCCTTAGGGATTGAGAACTAAAATATTCCGAAGCCGAGCTTGCCGGTTGAAAATACGCGAATATTACATCTACGTGATATCCACGCTATCCACCCCAAGGGCAGGAGATGATACCTCACCAGACGTGCACTAACAGTTAAACACACCATTACAATGTTAACCACTATTATACCTACTAATTACTAGTTGATAATCCGTCAAAAATGACAGGAAATTTACCTAGTCCGGCCAATCTTATTAATATTGATTTTATTTGTATATTTTTGAGTCGGTTATTTTCCTGTCCAAATTTTAATACCCAGAAGTCATTATTAATATTTAAAAAAAAACATAAACATATGTGCTAAAGTCATCGAAATATTTCTGGATTGAGCGCTCTTTTTCAAGAAAACGAGCCTGCGGACCGCGGCCATCTTTTTGGACGTATGAACTAGGATATTCTTATCAGAGGTAATGCTTGAAGTTCACTACTCTTGTCTGTTATTTTTACCCCTAACATATCCCAGGATGAAAGGATAACAGTTATAAACTTTTAATAGTTGTCACAATAATATTGGTATGCCAAAACGTAATAATATTATGCATAAATTCATTTATGGTCTAATGAATATACCCTGTTTAAAATCTGTTTTTATGACTAGATAAGCAAGGAGCGAAAACTAGTCGTCCTCTTTAAATTTTAAATACTTTGTATTGCTGATAATAACATTTTACTAGTTCATCACCCCTTACCTGAATACTTTCAAATCAACCTCGCATGCATGCATCTCCTGCCAGAATTAGGAGAGACTAAGGGGGCTGCTGGGGGTGGAAATTAGACTATAAATACCGTTCTTGACGAAGGGGCCTGCTAGGGGCTGTGGGACTGCTGGGTAACGACTATAAATTCGGCCCTAAGTATCGTACTTATTTATCGTGCTTTTGAGTAAGTATCGTACTTATTTAACGTGCTTTTGAGTAAGTATCGTACTTATTTATTGTGCTTTTTAATAAGTGTCGTACATATTTCTCTTTTCAGTTCTGATAATCAAATTCGATTTCGTAATCGGAAGCGATCACACCCTTTAAACGGTAGCTACGATTTTGAGCATGCTGTGGTCAGTTCGTTTTTCAGTAATGAAATAAGCTAAGTATAAAACGGCATACATACATGCAAGCAGAAAAAACTCATACTTTAATAATTTGACTACAATAACGAAAGAGATGAAGACGGCTATCTTTTTTTAGAGGGATGATACAGAGTGCGGGTGGTGAAGGATTTGGAAGAAAGCGAAAACCGATCAATTTTGCCAGGAAGCGAATTGAAAAGGGATGAGAAGGTGGAAGAGAAGCCAGGGTTTGATCAAGGATAATCTGAGAATGGGCTTAATGGGTAGAGTGTGAGCGAATGGTTCGACATGGGACTCCAAAATTCTTGAGTAGGAGCAATTCAAGACAATTGGTGGTGAAGTTGAGAATCCTCTGGATGAATTTTAATAATATTTAAGCATTTGCCTGGGGAATAATAGGAATGGAGAGTGCAGATAAAATTACATCAGTGGATATGTCAAAAATGAGAGATCTTGTACTTAACTATTTTATCGAAGAAACGATTAACACTGGGTTTGCCTTAAATGGAAATGTATAGTCGTTAATTATTGAGTCACTCTTCCAATGTGTCCCTTAGCACTGAATACCTGAATGTATTTAGTTTTAACTCCAGGTGCTTCAATTTAAGAATGCAAAAAAATAATATTTATTCAGCCATAAATAATCAGAAAAATGAAATAAAAACTACGATTTTGTCACTTTTCCTCTGAGTTACCGTAAAAAAATATAGCGAAACATTAATGTGCATTCCTGATTAGAACTAATCACCCTAAACTACTAATTCGGTTCTTTCCAAATTCTTAAAAACTAATAATAACTTCCCAAATTTGGTTTAATAGTTAAAGCAGCACAATTGACGATGTTTCCGGCATTTGTGAGATTCTATATAATGTATTAATCTTTTTTTAATTCTGAAATGCGTATACTGAAAGTAATGAAATATCTTTTTTGCTATCAAAGAGAGATTTTCTCTGAGAACATTCTACTTGCTTCGAATGTGAATTCTTTGTGAAATAATTTCGCAATTTTTTTCATCTACAGTATTTCTTTTGTTTCATTTTAAAGGGACAATTAAATAGCAAAATATTTTTTTACTAATGTACAATATATCGAATATCTCTTGAAGGATATTATTGTAAGCGGGATGTATTCGTGTCGAAAGTGACATAAATCCAATTGGGAAAGAAGGAAAAGCTTGGGGGAAGAAATAGTGCACATACTATACGTTTCAAGCTGTCTTCACCCGAATTTGAAGCGTAATATTTTGAAAACTTGTGAAGAAATTTTAATCAATAACAATTCAACTTAAAGTTAATTACTTTCTACATGAAATACAAAATAACCTTTTCCTAATTATTGCTTATTATCAGCATAACGTTAATAACGGACAAACGACCCATTTTCCGAACTCCTATGCAGATGCTGGGTGTTAAGATCTTCATCACAATGGAACAAAGATAGCGGTCAACATTTCCTACACATAATTTAGTGCTAGTAGCATAGTTCGAGAACCAACTCATTTTTTAACATACCATCTTGGTCAAAAAACCGTTTACAGCCGTATTTAGACTGCCGCGATTCCGATCAGACTGAAAAAAAACATTTATTTCTGAATTACTCCCACTGAAATGTGGGTGCAACTTGTTTATACGTTATCTTAGGTATACGCTATCAAATGCGGTAATACATACTCGCGTATTTTCAAAACATAACAAAACCTCTGTGATCGGCCCCACCAATAATGATAATTCCTAACGACAGATAGCGTTGTTTTTCATTGTAATACTTTTTATTTTATTTTTACATTTCTGTATTGTATCACTACCACTTCCAACGCCACGTTAAAAATAAGTATTTTTTCGAAAATAATATCTGCATTTTCGAAAACTTCTAGATGTATATTTTGTAAAATGCACAGCACTATGTCCATTTTCCATCTGTCCTTGGCAACATCGAACTATGGCCTTGTAGAGATTTTAGCAGGAAAATAATCTCCTTAAGAATCGCCCATACTGTCCACTAAAAGTGTAACGCCCTATAAACCATTAAATAAAATGAACGATATATCTTTACGGACGAAGTAACACAGCCATTCCCCATGCAGCTGAGTTCACCAGATAAGGAAAACGAGCGAGACTTCTCCCGACAGCTCTGTGCAAGGGAAGAAGAATAAGAAAATCCTCGTGTCGTTTCTAAAGCCCTCCTTCTTACGAATGTATTCCCTATCACAAGAGTGTCGGAAGAAATCCGGATGCAACGCTTTCCGCGCCATCTCTTTTGGTTGCGGCCGAAACTCGTTTATCCTACCTGCTTTTTTTAAAAAGCCCTTCAGCAGTTTTTTGCTCGGTCACCTCGTTTGCAGCTCAAGACAAATACAGAGAGAGAGAGAATGGAATTTAAATTTCAAATGCATACCAGCAGTTGAATAAACGGGACGAAAGGGGTGGCTGCAGGACTGCTCGGAGAAGATACCAATCTTTTCTTTTCCTCCGTCTCCACTTCCACGCTCGTAAACCCCAGGACCTTTGCGGAGCCATTCCTCCTCCGTTGCATCTGGAAATGGAAAGGGTGGCATTTTCAAAAACTTCGAAAAACAATCGAGAGGGGAGATAAGTGCGGGGTAAATGCGCTTGCATTTCGAATCCTTGCATTCATTCGCATTATTCTTGAGCTACGAAACACCCTAGATATCCCCACCTGTTTCTATTTTCGTCAGACCATGCTTAATCTCCAACGCGAAAGACAAAACTCACAAACCCCTTTTGCGGAAACTCGCAAGAATTGTTCCCGAGGCGCAAAGGGAGGCTTTGGGCGAAAAAAAAATAACTTCCGTCTTCGTTTCAGAAGGCGAACGAAAGAAAATGAATGCGAAATTTAGGTTTACCCATAGTGTTGTAGAAAATGTGGATTCTTACTTTTTTATTTCAACATGCGCAGGAACGCCTAGATTTACTCTTTCGGGTCACATTCCAATTACGTGAACGGAGGGAATGTTGCTTTGAATTTCTGGTACCGATAAGCGAAGACAAGAGGGAATAAATTACGAAAAATTTATGCATGTATTAAACGCGGAAAAGTTATTTCTCGGTCTCCTATAAGAAACATTTCCGGGTACCTAGGGATAGTAGGCACTACATCTCCCTCTTTGCTTTGACTTCACCATCGTGTCACAAGATAAATTTTATGATTAACACTTATGATGGTTAGAGAGATGTTTGCTCAACTACAGATTTGTGTGAAAATTGCATACGTGTATTTATTAGTGATATCTATAAAGATAAAAGTGAAATAAATTGTATTTTTACGATTAGGTTTTTTTTGGCAATTCAAAGCCATTTTGACACATGGCCTTATGACACATCGGATATACGTCATAATAATTCGATTACATACGTACAGGTTTTCTTCTAAGCATGAAACAATACATTTCTTATTATTATAATGGTTGCTAACAAATATCAAGACGTCGCGCCAAGTAATAGATTCGAAAAACATATTTAAACATAATTTTCGCCTTCATTTCAAATACCGCGCCGAAAACTCAAGTCATAACACGGTTTAACAAAGGAAAAAATGTAAAATATAATTTTTTTATCATATCTATTACGGCATGTAAGACTATTTTATCCGCAAGTATAGATGTACTCAAGTAAAATGTGGTCCTATTATTATTTCGACTTACTTGAAAAATTATTTAAATGTGCTCTCAATGACCCACGATTACCGCCCCAACCACCTAAATACCGTAGGCCACTTTTGGCCATTTAGACTTCTAGTATATATACTGGAAATTTGCTTCCGTTTCTATATCTTACAATTAAATATAGGTACCTTTTTGTTATATTTATGTGTAAGTGAACTTTGTATTGAAATATGTTATATATACCATATTTCAATACAAAGTTAACTTACACATAAATATAACAAAAAAGTACCTGTATTTAATTGTAAGATATAGAAGCGGAAGCAAATTTCCAATGCTAGGTCGCCTTCCATACCACAAAAGAAGTGCAAGAAAATTTCCATCGGTTGCACAGCTAATGTAAAAGATGGAATCAATCACAAAAGATAATGAGTAAAGATTGTTTACGTAATTTTTTTAATTTTATGATAGACACACCACATTATTTTTAGGAAACTGCAAACAATATACATTATACAGTAGGTAATTACCTCCTTTCAAACTCTCGGCTTAATGTTTTCGATATTATAGATATAAATAGTTCTATTTTAAAATAGGCAACAGACTGGCATATTTATAAATCACCTAATAGTAAATTCTAATTTCCAGACATTGCAAATACAGCAAATTTTCCATCTGTTGCAAATAAATTGTACGAAAAAGAATCAATACAGAAAATTGCTAAGGATAATATGTAAAGACAGCGTACATGATAATACATTAATTTTATGAATGACACATTATATTTTTTTTATTCAGGAAAGAGTGCTCAAATGCAATTAGGCTCTGACAGAGATAGGCATGGGTTAAGCATACCCCTTGAGCAAATTAATTTACCATGCAGTTGCTACAGTTTATCCATGAATAAAGTAGAACACATTATGATTTACAGCCTTTATTTATCGTCCCAACTCTTATACTCCATTATCACCTGGAGCGAATGAAATTTTCGCCTTCTTGATTATGGGTATGCGGTCTTGTTCAGAAAATGGACGCCATTGGTATCATTGACAATGTTTCGGTGAACATTTACTGTTTGCTGAACTTTATGCAGTTTGCTTTCGTATCTGAATAGTTGTTTTTTTCTGTAATTCAATGTTAGACGAGATTTCCATACCATTCCGTGAGTTATTATACAATTATTCAGAGAATTACCAGATGAATAAACACATTGTCCGTTACCAGCAGAGTAAAGCATTCTACACGCTTCACGACATTGTAATCAAGGGCATTAAATGAGTTTGACGCTCAATGATAAGGAGGAGAAATGGTGATGCCATAAAAGATCCTGCCGCACTTCCATACCTCTAAGAAAGGATGCATGTTTGGAGTTGAACGAAATTAATCTTCAAATAATAAGAAAATAAATAGCGCCTCCTTTATGAACAAATTTCATTCTTGCACTAGTTCTAAAACAACAGAATCAAAAATTGTGGCATCCGCTTTCTGAACAAGACCCTGAGAGAACATTTACATCTTAATGTAAATGTCAGGAAATGCTCTCGAACAGCAGTTCCCGCGCTTTTTCGATTTGCTCATCCAATTGTAACCTAACGTGTCTATTGATATACGGGACAATTGAGCAAACTCCCTCGGAAAAATCGTTTATTTTAAAGAGTTTTTTCGCGAAAATAACATTATGCTAGACAACAACACAACGCTACTTGTAAAATTTTCCCGGGAATTCCACCTGGTTAAATTGGTAAACACGAACGCCGAACACAGTATTATTCTGGACCACAAGATAAAATGGGATAGCGTCTAACTAATCTGCCATTCTAACTACTATTTGGATAGGCTTGCTAAATAAGCCGTTGAGATACGGTTAAAAAAGAACAATTTCAACCGAGACACGGGTCTTAACCTTAGCAAGTCTTGGAACCCGACTATAAGAAAACTAAGTACGATAGAACTCTTCCTTTTTATCGCAATTTTGAAGATCTTTCCGGCCAATCAGGAGTCACCTGATTTTGTACTCGAACAAAGCTAACGTTGCTTATACTTAACGACATTTACTCCCCTTGATGACGATGGACGAGCCGTCCGTTGATACGTTGGTACTGTTTACCAATTTAACCCGGTGGAATTCCCGAGAAAATTGTACAAGCATCATTCGCCGGGAAAGAATAAAATCATATTTTAACACAACACTACATTCACTTACGTTTCACCAATTTTCGCATTTAACACTACGTAACTTCATGTTCAATTTGTGAAAAAATCGCAGTACAGTATAACGTTTTTGTTCATTTCAAACGGAGGACAGGTTTTTTCCATAAGAAGCTCAAATATGAATTGAATGACATCCATATTATTTGATGATACAGTCACTTTAACACTCATGATGAGAATCACATAAATGGAAGTGATTTAAATACTCACAAAGAATACTGTTCACGTCAATCGACGTATTTCAAGTCAAAGTCTACAACAGTTTAGAACAGGATTTGAATCCCAAAAAGGGGATTTTAAAGGACTTTGCTCTGCGGTTATATTTTCAAAGATTTTCTGAATTATTTCTCAATGTATTTTGCGGGATGTGATCGTCATATGCTAATTGGATAATTTTTTAAAGGTTTAATAGTTTCCTTTTCTTTTAAATTATAAAACACCGTATTGCAATTTTCAGCATTCTATGTAAGTAATTAATTTAAGACATATCATAGGATGTGTCGAATAAATCATAATCTAGTAGCAACTGAAAGATATGTGCAAGGAGATAACGAATCTCAGTTAAATTAATGATGCGAAACATCAACTCTTTGCAAAAAAAAACCAAGAACATCACCAATCCAGAACTTTATTTTCAAAGTTAAACAGATCTTTTTGGCATTGCTCCATGCAGGTATCTTTCATCCCTTATTTCCGCAGGGCTCTTAACATTTAAATAGGATCTCCGAGGACCTTTTAAAAGTTCCAGGAGATAACGCAAACGAGGCAAGAGGTGATGGCATTCTGGAAGAAGAAGGAAAAATTGGGGGACGCGCGTTCCGACAAACAACCCTTTTCACGTTCCTGAGCGAGCAAGGGGAGGGGAGGAGAGGGTGTAATAAGGTTGCAAAAGGGTCGCACCCTTGGAGTCGTTCCCTTATTCCGTGAGAAGACAGGAACGCACCGAATCTCGCGAGACCTCTTTTTCCAAGCAATCTCAACGCTCCCATCTACATGCGGTATTTCGACCACGTCAAGTCAGAGGAGCGAATGACTGCCAAGAGGAAAAAGGGGAACTACGACCCGTCGTACGTTGGTGCAAAAAGTCGATACACCCGAGTTTGAGACGGTATATATATCGATGAGCAATGAACCGATTGCAATGAAACTAAATAAATATCAATACCCTCAAGGTGGTAATACCCTACCGTAAATTGACTAAAATATCATTTTATTCTTTTTCTGACAACGTGTCCCCTGTTTGAAGTGAACAACAAACTCATACCTCACGACGCTATTTTAATTCTAAAATTAAATTTGACATTCTATATCGTAAAAAGTAAGATTTTATTTAAAAAAATGGAAAACATAGTATTTTCATGTAAAATATAAATGAAATTTTCGTGAAAAAGTATTTATAAGAAGCGGAAACTCCCAGGATATTGAATAAAAATTAAATTTATGCCGCTTTTCATTTCATTATTTTTGTTACCAGTAAATTACAGAAATAATTAGTCGAAATTTTGCAATTCAATAGAAAAGACCCTGCAATCTGTGCCTATGGCTGGAAGTGTTTATGGAAACATATTCCACGAATACCTGGAATACAGGGTGTTTCTTCACTCAGTGTCACCAGAGCAGGGGTGAATATTAGACGCTTTGCTGAGCATTTTTGACACAGGGAACCCATGTCCGGAAACGTCACCTAAGGGAGCTGTGGGGCATGAAAGGTGCTACCGAAGGTAGGCCACCCGTCATACTCGCACCAACAAAATCGCCATTTACTCCCACTTTCACTCAAATGTTGGTGGTAAATAACACGTGAGTCTAAAGGCGAATCACCTCTGGTACAGACTGGGTAAATTAGAACGCCGTGCGACGACGCCTGCGTCCGGTAGGAGGCGTTAAGTCCAGGCTTGTTAACTTGTGACGCCGTGCTTCGGCGATGATCCCCCGCGTTGGTTTGGCACAGAATGTGTCTATTGAGGTGTCGGACACACATCTAGCGGAATGGGTTGTGGACGACCATTCGCCGTTCTGGTGTTTCCTTATTCATAGGACTCACCGCAGCAAACGCTAGTGATTAAAGGTTGTTTCGCGTTCCGTTTTGTTCTCTTAGTCTAATTGTGACTCTGAGGCCGGAAGCTGCCCACTCCCGAAACCCTTTTACCTATCCTTTTTCCCTTCCTATTCCCGCACCCCTTCCTAGTCCTCGGTGATGAGCTGACGCTCGCAGACCGGGGACGAAGGGTGGAACCCTTCGCGGAAAACCCGCTTATTCACTGTCGGACACACTCTCCACCCAAAACTACCGTGATCGCACCATAGGTGTGCCAGCAGTACACCGCAGAAGTTTCGCCAAGGGCATTTTTACTTTTGGGGCCACATGAGGGAAGAAGAGCTAATTGCTCTAATTGCCACTGCTGGGGGTCACATAAAGGAGACGGCTGGACGTATGGCGGCCGTGCGAGATTCCGTGCACCAAAGAGTCACCCTGTGTGTTCAAGAAGAAGGAGGCCATTTTGAGCATCTTATGTGAACCTGTGCAATAAAACATTTGGCTTCTGTACCCATTGTACATAAGTTCACAGTTCAATAAAATTAGATTATCTTTTAACACAGGCAACGTGAAGCTTATCACTTCCTTTCCCCCTCTCAACACAAGTTAAACCGCCGAAGCACGGCGTCACAAGTTAACAAGCCTGGACTTAACGCCTCCTACTGGACGCAGGCGTCGTCGCACGGCGTTCTAATTTACCCAGTCTGTACCAGAGGTGATTCGCCTTTAGACGCACGTGTTATTCACCACCAAAATTTGAGTGAAAGTGGGAGTAAATGGCGATATTGTTGGTGCGAGTATGACGGGTGGCCTACCTTCGGTAGCACCTTTCATGCCCCACAGCTCCCTTAGGTGACGTTTCCGGACATGGGTTCCCTGTGTCAAAAATGATCAGCAAAGCGTCTAATATTCACCCCTGCTCTGGTGACACTGAGTGAAGAAACACCCTGTATACTGTACAAAAATAATTGTTTTTAAAAATATGAAATACACGTCATCATTTAAAGCATAATTATATAGCAAACAAACAAAAAGGAGGAATAAAAATACATATTTGTTTTTCCTTTTGCAGTCACGATGGGCACCTTCCAAAAGACAATGCATTTTTAAATTCCGTACTTGGAGTGAAAAAATTTTGAAAATAGAGTTTAAAACATTTTATTGACCTTTAGATCAACAAAAGTCATGTTTTTTTACTTATAAAAAGCGGTACAACTTCTTCGAATACAAATAACTAGAAAACCGCGCAACGTACGTGTATATACTTTTATGTATGTTTTAAGAAGCAGAAATTGCAAATTAATGTCGACAGTAAAATGTTTTAACAGAAAAATTAACACCGTATACAACTGTCGTTACTAATAACTAAACTATCGGAGCTTTCGTCCATTATGCCTGTTTGCTAATTCTAGAGTGTCTGCTGTTCGTGCCATCCGGATGACGTCATGCGCGGAACGGACTCATTTTGGTTACGGGAACGTCCTACCTTAAATTAGAAGTACCAAGGGTCTGACAGAATTGCGATGTTTCGCATGGATTATTACTTGCACCAATTGTTTCAGGCACAAAAGGAATAATTAGTATGCGTGAAAAAGAAAAAAAAATTATATCTTAGAATTAAATCATTTATTTCTTTCTGAAAAAATGCTGTAATTATTCATCTTGTTGTAAAACGTTTATCAAAGTCTATTTCAAACACACCTGGGTTAGCACGAGACATCGCCATCGCGACCGTAAGTAAACGAGGAAGATGGCCGAGCAAGTGTACTGCGAAAACGCCTGGATAAGGACGGGAATATTGCGCTGCAAACTGGGGCCAGATTTTTCTAGGATTCAGAATTAATTATAAAATTATCTTTTTATGTTTCCCTTTAGAAATAGATAGGCAATTTCTGACTTAAGTCTTCCAGGTATTCAATTTAAGAGTACATGTCACGCTGTTGCCACTGACAGTTAGCGCCTGACCTCTAGAGAGCTCTGGGTGAAATATAATATTGTAATTGGAGTAATGTTAGTGCCAGACGATTTCAGGCTTTCCCGGCGAAGATTTATATCAAGGTTCTTTCGGGGTTTGCACCGGGTAGTTAGGTCCATGGCGGCCGACGTTTCGATGCTCGAGTCGAGCATCGTCCTCAGGGCAGAGGTGAGTGAGTGAACTCACTCACCTCTGCCCTGAGGACGATGCTCGACTCGAGCATCGAAACGTCGGCCGCCATGGACCTAACTACCCGGTGCAAACCCCGAAAGAACCTTGATATTAGTGCCAGACCATTAAGTAGTGCCGTGCATCATAATGTAAGATAACATTGGCCAATCTCTATGCTTCACTATCTTTGTTACCTTAATAATGACTAATAGAAGTTAAAATCGTTCAGAAAAAAGAACCCCAGTGGAAAAATACCTACAAGTGGGAAATTCCATGCTAAATAAAGAACAAAATTCCCAAATCCGTAATCTCTTACGGTATTTTATTCTTGATTTATCCTTCCGGCCGAAGATGCGTTCTCTCTATCAATTCAATGCTATTTTAGCAATAATATTTATCGCACATGAAATATATTTCGTAATAATTCGATAGCATACGTACCAACAATTATCTTCTGAACGCAAAATAATTTGTTTATTATAATTATTATAATTGTTGCTAACACTTGTAGTGGTTTTTTTCACCATTCTTTTCGTAATCACCGTAACATCTCGTAGGTGCTCGGTGGTCTTGTGGAGGAGAATGGAGAAAAGGAATAATAAGGGGCTTGAGACGAGTTTGAGGGGGAGGGGTGGAGGTGGGGGGGTGGGAACGGGATCGAAAATTTCATTACTTGACGTCGAATCGACGCAGGATTCCGACAGGTTCCCATATTGAATGAAAGGAGTGGAGTGGGAGATGAGGAGATGGAATCAGGTTAACAACCATGAGGAGAAGAGAGGGCTGGTGCGATAAAGGGAGATGTGAGAAGGCCTTTTCCTTATCAGATAGGTACGCCACCACGCAAAATGATTGGAGCTACCCCACTGAAGGTGTTGAAGTTAGCGCAGAAAAGTACGTATTTTTTATTTATCTATTATGTTTATGGACCACCCAACATGAAACACATAATTAAAGGGTGAACTCAAGACTGTTACATTTACAGTGAATACCATTATAACCTGGACAAATCAACACAAACATTACCTTAAGGTGGTAGGGGTGATTTTTACTATTGTACAGATTTGCGCCACATTTTGCATGTGTCCTAATTAGTAGATAATATCTATAATAGGTAAAAGAGAAAAAATAGCATTTCACCACTTTTTTGGGAAATTCAATGCTAAATAAAGAACATAATTCCCAAATCCGTAATCTCTTACGGTATTCTATTCTTGATTTATCCTTCCAACCGAAGATACGTTCTCCCTATCAATTCAATGCTATTTTAGCAAGAATATTTATCGCACATTAAATATATTTCGCAATAATTTGATAGCATACGTGCCAACAATTATCTTATGAACGTGAAATAACTTATTTATTATTATCATTGTTGCTAGCAAGCATCATGGTGACACGCCGAGTCCCACATTAGAAAAAAACTTAATAATAATTGCACAACTTAATTAATTTAAATATAATTTCCACCTAAATTTCGAATGCAGCGCCGAAAACTCTAGTCATAAAATGCTTTCAATAATAACAAAAACGTAAAATATAATTATTGTATGATTTCAATTCCTGCCAGCATGGTGAGTTCCAACGCATAAACCGATGTACTTAAATGCAATGTGGTTCAAGAATGTTTTTAACTTTAAATAATTATTAAAATTTGCTCTCAATGACCCGCGATTACCGCTCCTGCCACTTTAAATTATTTGTGAGCTTTCAACAATTTTTCCATTACTCCCATACGTTAGTGTTCCTAAACCACAAAAATGTCTTTACAAATGTTGTAATAAGTAATGCGAATTGTATTCAATGATGCATTTTTGCAACAGTTGCTCTTAGCATTCCTTACCAAAATAGTCCTCTTTTGCCACCCCTAATTAGTTGGGACCATTTCTTTTCATATACTTAACAACTACCTTTGTTAAAGACATAATGTAAAAATTGCATGTAGTTAGACATTCTCCTGTTATCCAGTGTTTGGAATTTAAAAATCTCTAATAATTCTTCTTAATGCACATGATTTTCAAAAATAGGATATTAATGGTAGCGAACGTTATCCAAATAATGCCTCCAACTTCTCCTTCAAGCTTGTTTAGCATACCTGGAGGAGGAATGACAACAGGTTCATTAGAATTTCTTTTTTTTGGGAAAAATATTTAAATTTAAAGGTGAACATAATCTTTTGCCGGTATTGCATGTCCAAGTGCTTTACATTAAATAAATCATAATTTATCACTAATAACGTCTTACCCGCAACTAATCCTTTTCCATAAACTATCGCATTTGTTTGAAATTCCAAATTCCTTTCAAGAACGCAACGGACGAGATTTATTTCAATAATAAAGATGCTTCTTAACTTTGGTCTTAGAGGTATTACAGGCAGTCTTACCGCACCTGACGTCACACACCTAGGGGATGCTCGGGAGACAACTTTCCTCCTCCGACAGCGTCTCGATCGTATATAGTACATGCTAGAAGAACCCACATATAAACAAATCTCCCGAATTTTTTATATGTGCGCTTCCCAGGCGCGCAGGGTCTGAAATGAATGGAAAGCAAGTGAAGTGCTCACAAGAGAAAATGGAAAGTCTCCTTTCATTCAGATTGATCTTAAGGTGGTTTGAGCGAGATAGTTCCCTAGTCATAATGGAGACCATATTCAAATTTAATTTTTTTATTTCAGCGTATGTAAGAAGTATTAAATAAAGATTGTAATATTAATGGTGTAGATATATAGTTATATACGACCAAAATTCTCAGTAATTAAATAAATAAAGCTATATAAGTCTCTAACTTGACTCATTTTTTCCCGCCGTACGGCTTAAAACCGTTCAAAACTTCAGGTGTTTTTGCGATTCTGTAAATATAACTGAGGTGAGTAATAGATTATTTTTTATAAATAGTTGAGAAAACATGCAATCTACACACCGTTAGTGTTTTGACGAAATCTAGGTGCTAGAAGTTCCTAATTTTTTCAATATTCTCCCTCTGGAGCGGACAGCCATAACCTATCCCATGTAAAACAGCTTATATTTGTAGGCAAATTGCTCGAAAAGTAGTTCGGCAAGGGGTTGATATTTTGATATAATTGGAAATATGAGAGTTTTTTCTTCAAAATGAGGCCAAATTCATAAAATTCTAGGTGAAGTGATTTTTCGCACAAACTACCTTGATAAGTTTTTTCTTTGTTCAAGTGTTAGAAAAATTATTTTTTTCTCATGCGCACGAATAGGCTCCTGACGAACCGAAGTCACTCAATTGAATGAAAGACGATCCATCAGATGTCGCATTGGAATTTAAGCGATGCATACTGTAAGAGAAGAATGTGAAAACGCGAGTGATAAATGTGAAAAAGTGAAAAAAAGAAAATGTGAGTGAGGCAGCGCAGAGAAGATCTATATAGACATATGAGCAAGTCGCGGGAGCCCTCATCGGACAGTAAGCGGTCTGTAACGTGATATTCCCCCGACAACAGAGCAATGATGAATTCTCGGATAAACATCTAGAAGCGTATAATTGCTTTTAAGCGATCGACTCATATTTCTCGGTACCTCTGACACTTTAGTACTGATTGTGAGATTAGACCTGAGTGCCGCTAGTCTTGACATCGGATTCCCAGCGGGATATTCGAGCTCGTTAAATATTTTCTTAAAGGCTTTGAAACGGTCGTACTCCCACATCTTTCGATCACTCATATCATGCATATGGTAGCATGACATCCCTTGAACTGAAAAAGTCCTTTTAGCTATTTTACTTACATTGAAAACCAATTCCTTCTTTCTAGACAAACAAATATCTAATCTAATAAAAAATTTTTTCACTGTGAATCGGCCATCATACCATCTTCACACCACCATGGGACTTCACAATTTTGTGTGTATCCTATCCTCTTTCTTTCACCCTCTGTTTGAACGAAATTATTTATATTTATAAATATAATAAGAAATACTGGACAGGGGGTGAGGAAAGAAAAGTAAAAAGAGAAGACTTACAGGGTACGTTCGGGCATGTAAGCCCTTCGTTAGCTGGAGAAAAAGGGGTGTTTCCCTGTGTGTGTATATATATATATATGTATATATATGTATATATATATATATATATATATATATATATATATATATATATATATATATATATATATATAATGTCTTGGTAGAAAATCGCTCTCGGCGACGATGCACATGCATAAATAAAACAGTGATACACTAAACAAACACAGAAACACGCAAAAAGGACACTCACAAAAGAAAACTTGTACGTTTCGGCGTCAGGACGCCATCGTCAGCGTGATTCCTCTACCGCTGACGATGGCGTCCTGACGCCGAAACGTACAAGTTTTCTTTTGTGAGTGTCCTTTTTGCGTGTTTCTGTGTTTGTTTAGTGTATCACTGTTTTATTTATGCATATGCATATATATATATATATATATATATATATATATATATATATATATATATATATATATATATATATATATATATATATATGTATATGTATATATTATTTTTTTTTTTAATGTTATTTCTTTAATGCAGCTTTCTCGAAAGATATGCTTGGTGGAACTGCATTCTGTATGTTATTGTTAACAGCATGGTTTAGCCAATGGTAGGTAGCGCCGTAACAGGAATAGATACCTAAGGCGTTACATAGAATCTTATTTACATAACTATTTCTTTGGTCAAAAAATTTTAAGCACACAAATTAATAATTAATTATTATATTACAGTGCAAAGATTATTATCGTCATTATTCCCAGAGCATAAATAAAATTCTATTCAGGAATAAATTAAAACGGACTAATTATCCTAGTTTTGTCAAGGAATAAATGTACCTTTCAAAAACTTCAAACTCCATTAATGAAAATACTGTATAACACCAATTATCCGGATCAATTGGGACTGGACCCCATGCGGATAATCAAATATCCGGATAAATGGATGTCACAAAAAAGGTAATTTCTTTGGAAGCTTCTTATTCGCCTCGGATTTATCTAAGAACGCTAAAGAAACGTATATGATGTAACAAATAACTGTCAAACGAAATCAGCGGTATAAAAGATGCAATACACGTTTCGAATAGCCTATTGCCGTGACTGTAAAAAGCCGATTACCGAGGATTGTTTCCCCTAAAAGCGTTCCAGATAATTGGCGATCCGAATAGTTGGAGTTCGGATAATTGGAATTTTACTGTATTGATAAAAATATTTAATAAGTATTTCTAATTCCATTCATGCAACTAGACTCTTTTGTTTTCGTATACATACAAAAAGATCCGCGAGTACACTCCTTTGATAGTGTTAAACTATTTGTCCCACAATTTGGCGGTATTATTTATCATGAGGACAGTAGCATGTATTGTTAAATTAAGGAAAAACTCGGCGGCGCATTGATTTGTATTGCAAGAATTCGTGTCATTCGGACAGCCATTGCATATCAATCGCGGAGAACTAATAAATTGTTGGAAACAGGCGATACTTATGTGCGATATTCCACAGAGAAAATATCATTCACCTTGACCGGGATTATGACTAGGGAACTATCTCGCTCAAACCACCTTAAATAAATATTTCTACATAAGTCTCTAACTTGACTCATTTTTTCACACCCGCACGGCTTTAAAGCCTTCAAAATAGCAGGGTTTTTTTACGATTCTGTAAAAATTTCTGTGGTGAGTAACAGAGTAATTTTTATAAAAAGTTGAGAAAACATACAAACTACACACCGTTAGTTTTTTTTGACGAAATCAAGGTGTTATAATTTCCTCATTATTTCAATATTCTCCCTCTGGAGCGCACAGCCATAATCTATCCCATGTAAAACAGCGTGTATTTTCAGGCAAATTGCTCGAAAAGTATTTCGACAAGGAGTTGGAAAAATGATTTTTTTTAAATATGAGGTCAAATTCGTCGAATTCTAGGTGAAGTGATTTTTCGCTCAAACTACCTTAAATCAGACCGAGAATGATGTAAGGAAACGAAAACGGCGATGCAATGTTTGCAGGGTTATCAATGCCGACATAATAACGTACTGAACGATAATGAGTTTGAAATAAATGTGATCTCGTTCCATAAGGTAAGAGGACTAAAATGTGAGCATGATCCAGATGAGTTGTCGCCTCACATGAGCGACGGTGGAGGACAGTGGCTATGGACGGTTATTTTTTAGCGTAAGCGGGAATTTCTGCGCAGTCTACCTTGCGACTCTGATGTGCTAGCGCGCAGACTTTGGTGCCAATCAAGACATTGGCGCCAAAAGTGACAGTATTTATGGCTACAAATTAAATATAATATGATAGGTTGCACAATTTTTCTGACGCCTGTAAATACTCACCGAAAGATCCCTAGAATACCTATACAAAAAAAGGCATTTCAGTGGAAAGGGTGCCGAGTATGTATTCGATCAGTATCGCCCTGGCGGAATAGGGGTGACGGAACGGGAACATTGGAAGGTCTTCGCGGAGGGCACCGCAAATGGCAGCACAAACACCTCGATCGCCAACAAAATATTACGAGTTAACACAAACGTTTTCCTGTAAAACCCACATATTTTATAACTAAAGAAATTGGAGGGAAGACAAATAGGTTTTATTACTTCAACCCTATCGTGTGGCGGGTTCCCCATGAAAAAATAATTAGACTTGACTAGACTTAGGTAGTTTCTAATTACTATGAACCCTCGCCGTAATTCGCCTTGAGTTAATATGGCTTGGCGGTGTTGACGGCTAACACACCTGACCGGCAATTTGGAGCTCCGGGTTCGAATTCCGGCCACGTATAATGATTGTTTCATAACTATTCGCTCTTTGGGTATATATTTGTACCCGTGCATGTGACAGCGACCCCATCATTTGTGCATTTTCGCAGTGATTGGAAATTATTAAATCAAACGAAATTTGCACTTTTCCACCTTCCACATTTTAAATTGTACTCAGCGGTTCAACTTAAAGACCTTAACCCAAAATCATTCGACTTCAGGACCTTGTTTCTTGATCCTTCGACTTGTACCCAGGGCCGTATTAGGGCATTCCGGGGCCCCTGGGCACACAAAAATTTGGGGCCCCGTTGGAAAGTAAAAAAAGGGAATGGCAAGAAAAAATATTTTTCTGTTATGATTTTATATTTATTATGCTTATGGCGCAGTTAATTAGTTTCACCAAGTAGCAAATAATACGTATTTATTATTGTTTCAATGTTCACTGTTCACTCTCTGGAAAAAATTAAAAAACTGACGGTAATTTTAGTAGGTATCTACTTGAAAACCGAAAAACATTGTGCTCCTTTTTTGGTCTAAGCAAATATATCGGCATTTCAGGGGCCCCCGTGAGGTCGGGGGCCCTGGGCTCGGGCCCCGTGTGCCCTAATGGTAAAGACGGTATTGCTTGTACCTGAAGATAATACTGTGAGTTGAAACGCGTAGTACAATTAAAAACCTGTGGCGAAGAGTAAATATAGTTTCAAATGAATTCCTTCCACTTTATAAATCCCAAGTCTGTTAACATAAATATAATTCTAAAATAAATACTTGACACATCGTGAACTTTAGACAATTCTTCAACAACCCTATAGTGCCCTCTACTTCAACTTCATCAAGTACTTCAACCCTGACGTGCGGTGGCACAGTCGCGTCTTAATAATCTCTTTTTCTTATATTCTACTTTAAAATAGGTTAGGCGTACATACGTCTGATTCAGTTGCTACTAACAATAAGTGGTTAAGATGTGCGCCAATAGATGGCAAGAGAGCTCCCATATACGTTCTCCACAAACTGACACATGGTGCGGGCGCATGTATTTTTCAGAGTAGGTACATGTATCACTTAAAAAAAACATTTTAAGCAATTCTAACGAACTGTTAAGGAGACATTTAAGATACTTAATTATTGTTTTTAAATAATAAAACCAAAAATACTTTCTATCTAATTATTTACTTCATTCATTACTTTTTGGATATTTCGCCAATATTTTAGTCTGTTTTAGCAGGTTTTTCAGCTAGTTTATATATGATTCTGCGAATGGTATTGCTAAATTTATAGGTACTCACTCCCCCATATACGAGAAGTGAACCCATTCCGTACCAGCACCCACCGAGCAATTAAAAGCGCCCCCTTTTGATACTGGACGCGAGCCAAAGGCGCCTGAAAGGGGGGAGGAGGCTAGGGGACGGGAAGCGGAGAGAAGGAAGCTTCAGTGAGGGGAGAGAAAGCACGACCGTTCTCTCCCAGTGTGCTCTCCAGAGCGAACGGACGCATATTAGATGCGAGAGAGGAGATATCGCAGAGATCGAGTTGGCGAGTTTGAAGCGTTGAACCGGGAAAGGAGAGTGTGTGGTGAATGGAAAGAAGGGGGTGAAATGGTGATGGGATGGGGGTTAAATGAGAAATAAGGTGGAGAGCCGAATAGGGTTGAAAGAAACCATCTACATATACATACTAAACTGCGAGCCGCAGCAGAGGCGTGTGGCAGGGGGTGTCAGAAATCCAGCTATTTAAATGGGAGGGAATAGGTGAATAGTTTGTTAAAGGAGAGTATAACTGTCGCGCTATTTTTGTTATAATCACTAACGGTGTGCGAAAAGAATGTATTCTTGTAAATATCAGTTGGGCAGTGTAACTCTCCTATTTTGTCGCTTCTACCAGTCCTAGAGAAAAAGCGAGGGGTCAAAATAGTATCCTCCGTGTAGTACCGAAACAAACCTGATTTCAGTTTTTAAATTAATCCAAGCCTGGCGTGTAGCCTCCGAATATCGAGCATCTCCTAAACCAGCCTATGAGCTACATTACAATTGCATAAAAAATAATTACGGAAGCAAAAAGAGTTCAATTTGTTTTGGCAAAATTTCCACATGGTAATGCATTCTTGATAACTTAAATTCAACTCGAACTTGAAAAAGAATTCTAAAGTTTAAGTTCGATATTCCACCGGGGAAAAATCATTTGCCTTGATCGGGATTCGAACCCGGATCCCTCGATTTCGCGTTTCTCCCCTGTGGATCGGCGCGAAATCGAGGGATCCGGGTTCAAATTCCGGTCAAGGCAAATGATTTTTTCCTCTGTGGAATATCGCACTTATGTGCACTTGCGGGTGACTCCGTAAAGGTAAATACCGTGGCTAGTTCCGGTATCCTCAAAATTCGTCTGAAGTTTAAACTTTTTGGTCATCTAAGACGATCAATAAATTAAATGGTTATATTACCTTTCATCTAAGATGGCCAATACACTAAATATTTCGGCTTATTGTGAATGAAAAAGTAATGCTTTGTTTTTCCACATAAATATAATATAGTACGACCTTCGACTTTACGTCATCTTTAGGTACAGATTCAAAATCGTCCCACACTTATGTACATGGTTGAGCGGAAGGAGGAAGGAGGAATAGATAGTACAGGTGGACAATATTAAATTAATGTTGAAAAAGAAAAGCATTACTCTTTCATTTACAATGATCAGTAAATTCCACAAAGTCACGCCGAAAACCACGAATTTTATTTCGGCTAATGTTCTTTCTACAAGGAACCACAGTTAAACTTTGTTCCAATGGATAAAACATACATCCTTCCCCACAATACCTTACCCGTCAAATCACCTATCCAATAAATGCTAAATATCCTAAATGTTGTTGTCGATCGCCTACCCCCCAAAGAACCAGCCAATCAATAACCTCCACTGTCAATTACTATCCCCAGTGTAATGTATGATATGAATTGTGTTGTTGATGCTGGGTTGCTGGGGAGTTGTTGATAGAAAGAAAAAGGGGGATTGTTGGGGAGAATTGGATTTGGAGAGGATGCTGGATGCATCAAGAAACATTGTATTGAAAAGAATAAAGAGTTTTGAAACGAAAATAAACGTCTGACGTTACAGACGAAAGTGAGAACCCACTTTTCTGGCCACGAGGATGGGATATTCGTCACGGGTTTAAAAAAATAGCCCGTGGAACGTGGAAAAACGCAGTGGCCGGATTGAACGCGTGAATCGGAATCGGAGGGCATCGGAAAAAAAGCCCGTGGAACATGGAAAAACGCAGCGGCCGGATTGAACGCGTGAATCGGAATCGGAGGGCATCGGAAAAAAAAAGCCCGTGGAATGTGAAAAAACGCAGCGGCCGGATTGAACGCGTGAATCGGAATCGGAGGGCATCGGAAAAAAAAGCCCGTGGAATGTGAAAAAACGCAGCGGCCGGATTGAACGCGTGAATCGGAATCGGAGGGCATCGGAAAAAAAGCCCGTGGAATGTGAAAAAACGCAGCGGCCGGATTGAACGCGTGAATCGGAATCGGAGGGCATCGGAAAAAAAGCCCGTGGAACGTGAAAAAACGCAGCGATCGGATTGAACGCGTGAATCGGAATCGGAGGGCATCGGAATCGGAGGAATCGGAATTTGGGAACGGATTAATTGGATTTACGGTTGCCGGTTCGAGGAAGCTGACTGGAGGCGGTATTTGCTTCAAGGAAGGACGCAACATTGAGTGACGAAGTTGGAGCTGCGAGCGAAGACGTCTTGGTTTCTTCCTGCCGGCGGTTGGAAGTCGAGTTGCGGAAGAAGTGGACGGGCTGCAGTTGATCGTGTTGGTGTGGCGCCATTTGGCAAAGGGGTACTAAAACGGGATCTCAGTAAAATTTTGTTCAGTGTTGTAAGTATTTAAACATCCCTGGACAAAATTCTTTAAACGGTGGAGGAAGACTGTAACGTATGATATGAATTGTGTTGTTGATGCTGGGTTGCTGGGGAGTTGTTGATAGAAAGAAAAACGGGGATTGTTGGGGAGAATTGGATTTGGAGAGGATGCTGGATGCATCAAGAAACATTGTAATGGAAAGAATAAAGAGTTTTGAAACGAAAATAAACGTCTGACGTTACACCAGGTAACCAACGGACCATGAGCATGGAGTTTCACTAGATGAAATTGGTTCAGAGTATGAAAGTGCTCCTGGAAAAGCCTAGAGAAAGAAGATGATTTGGACGCGAAGGTAAAGGTAAAATCATAGATCAAGGTGGTTTCACCGTAAAATGACTTAAACGTCCTTTCTAATCATATTCTGTATGCTAGTAGAAAAACTTATCCTCCATCTGATATGAAGAAATACATGCTTCCTTTCCACACTATTTTTTTCTCTCACTGAACTTGAAATCAGATGGTGTTAAATGAAGAATGGAAGGAATATGGAGGGAAAAAGTATTTTCCATATACCGTCTTCTCGCGGGAAACTGATTTTTGAAGGGAAAAATTCTCGAGATATCGAGTACAAATAAAATGTTGGCATCTTACCGCCTTATTTGGTGAGTTATTAGCCAATTACTGCGACATTTAAGGTCAAAATCTGGTAATTCCATAGTAATGGTGCTGTAGTTGGCTCCTACGCCGATACCTCTCACTACGTCCTCCGCACATTTATACCTTCTTCGAACTTCACTGTTCCACAAAGTCTTGCGAAAATCCGTTAATCACATATCATCAAACAATTACATATTAATAGTAATATTTAAAATCAATATTAATATTTAATTCAATATTAATTCGTAAACATTATCATTCGCCTTGAAAATGGACTCCGAAATTTCAGCAGCAAAAAACTCATCCCGGTGGAAGACTTCCTCAACATATCATCAAGTTAACAAAAAGTCCTCGTCATCTTGCGGTTAGTGTTAGCCAGACATTTTAATGTTGTCTTTGAAACCTGTAAATAAATGAAGTGAAAAGACGGAACCATACGCTATGATAACACATGAGAATATTGAAGCAATAAAAATGCGCAATTTGCCACATTTAATGGCATAGTTCTGCTTTTAATACAACAAAAACATGCACATACGTAGCGGAATTCTCACTGTACCGGTATTAATCATTAAATATAGTGAAACAAAGTCCCCGGGTCCAAAAGAGACTCCTGCACGCGCGCTCTACGAGTTTGCCCCACACATCGCACCATTTCTATCAAATTTAACAACTAATTATCCAAAGTTAAAGAACCACAAAACTGGAAAATAGCTAATGTATCGCCACCTTTTAAAAAAGGAATCAAATAAAACCCAGGAAACTACCGGCCTATATTGTTAACAATCTAAAATCTTGCAAGATTCTCGAGCAAGTAATTGTTAGTAACATTATCACCTTCCTGGATATTCAAACTTATTCCACAATAGTCAGCTTACAGAAAAGAAGATCTTGCAAAATCCAGCATGGACTCTTCCTCTATGATATTCTAAAATCAGGTTGACGCGTTATTCCTCGATTTCCAGAAGTCATTTGACATGTTTCTTCACAAAAAAACTAACATAAAAATTAGTCATGTGGGATAAACGAAATATATTGTGAATTGGATAACGTGATTTTCTAACTGATCGACGACAAAAAGTGGTAATCAGCGGCGTTAGTTCCTGCATGGTACAGAGTGACATCCGGCGTGTCTCAAGGAAGCGTGATCGGCCCCATCTTATTCCTCATATCTTCAGAACTAAATTAACACCAAGTGTTGAAACCCGGATCGTGATAATAAATAATTAGTGGAGTTAACTCATTTATTTTAATTCTTCCGCAAAGGATAACTTCCACAAGATCAAGCCTACAGCAGTTTTCTTTTTCTCCACACTTTATCTCCAGAACTGACAGGAGTGACAAAATAAGGGAAAAAAATTTGCCAAACTGATTAACAAAAAAATTCCTCCTTTCCTCGCATTAGTGTTTATTTAAAAAACAGCGTGACACTATATAAGACACATCGCTAACACACAATGCATTTCAGTCCTCCCCCCCTCTTTTTTCCTATTCTCTCCCCTTGTTCACGGGTGCTGTCTTAATATCCCCAGCCACACGCCTCAACGGAGTCTCACAGAATGTAGTATGTAGATGTGGATGACCGTAAAATAATTTATGTAGTAAATGCAAAATGGAAATGATATATAAAAAATAAGCACTGCATTATTCGTAAATTTTCCGCGAAAAAAAACAGGATTCATCGCGTCAAGACGTCAAGAATACTCTTTTGATCTAACGAAAAAACGTAATCTTCCACTTAGACTTTTTACTTTGAAGCCATCAATTTCTTTATTTCGAGCGCGCTCCCGCATGTCCATGCGTCCGCGGGTTAAGTGCCTTAAGGGCCCCATTTTGCCCAGAGGATTGTAATCTCTTTTTTTTTTTAAGCGGGACGTATCTGCGGAGAATAAAGCAAAGGGGAGAGAAAACGGGTTTGTTCGGGAGCGACCAAAGCTCTACTTCTGCTTGACATGTTGGGAGCCATGAGAGCGAGAGTGGATGCAATAAATAGAAAAGTAAGAAGGGTCTAAATATCGGAATATTCGTGAGAATCGTGAGCAGTCTACAGATTGATGGCAAAAACACTATACATAAAATATAAAGAAGAAGAGTAAGGATAGAATATGTAAAAGAATAGGATATTATATGAATAGAAAATGAGTAGAATATAGATAGTACATATAGAATTGAAATATGGGTATAATACGAATAGAATTTAAGTGGAATCTGAAAATAATAATGATAGTACGTATATGGATAAAATATAATCAGAAGAAGGATATAAAATAAATAAATGTGGATTGAATATAGAATGAATATTGATAGAATGTAATAACATAAAAAATAAATAAATTATTATAATGATAGAAAATAGAATCTATAGGTACTAATAAAAGCCTATGTCCGAGTGGGGTGATGCTAATTATGGAAAACACGGCTGTGTCGATTTAGTTGGGGTTTCCGTATTTTTTCTATATTTGATCACATATCTTGAATAATCCCAGAATTTCCATTGTTAGTATTAACAGTGAAATGACAAACATTACTGCAATTAATAAAGTTGAGCAACTTCCACTATGATAGAATTTATTGCACGACCGCTTTCGCTTTTTACAGCATCTTCAGGTCTGCAATCAATGGTATCACAGTGAAAGTGTCTCAATTTCAATAATTACAGTTATGTTCCGTTTCGACTCCATCACGCCAGAAACCTCAGGTTATGTACGCAAAACATATATAAAAAATAAATACTAGTAACATTTTCATGACTGGGTAATTTTCCCGTCATTTTTGACGGGTTATCAGTCAGTATGGATATAATACGGATAGGTTATAAGTAGAATATGGATAGATTATAAGTAGAATACGGATAGAATAAGAATATAACGAGGAGACAATATGGATATAGTATAGATGGAATGCGAAAAATATTGATAGACCATGGATTAAATATGATTAAATTAAGATAGAAAATTAATAGAATGTGGGTAGAAAAAAACAATTTAAAAAATAAGCTACAGAAAGAGATATTTTAGAGAGAAAGTGCTTAAGGAAGGAAGGATTCCATGGCAATAGAGAGAAAATAAAAGGTTCAAAGTTTTCCAAAGAGAGAGAAAATGAATATCAATGAATTAGAGAAAATGTGGAAAGACGAAAGAATATCAAGGAAAAAAGCAGTAAATAAAAAGAAATTGAAATTGAAACGTGGTTCGAAGATGGATCCAGAAAAACTAAAAAAAGAACAATTAGAAAATACTAAATGGTGTAAATAAAGGGGTCCAAGTAAAATACTGATTAACTGCTGACTAAATAATAACGCAATGATAATTTTAGTCCACCTTTACAATTTTACAAATACTTAAATTAATATTACACATATGTATAGGTATGTGTGAATGGAATAAAGGCACTCCTAAGGAAAACCCTGTTACGGGGTTGCCATATTTTAAACAGATTATTTGGTATCTTTTACAACTGTTCCTAGATAGAATGCATTAAATATTTTAAAAAGCTGGGGCATTCAGAGGGAAAGGATTTTTATAGTTTCTTTTTTCGTTGGCACACATTCATGAATAACAGGTAACTATGAAGCATCATTAGGAATTCTACATTTTAATAGCACCAAATGAAATTGTTGAGGTTAAACTTGCAGAGTTACTTCTTTTGTCTCATGTAAGTTTACTGTTTTCGTTTCTTTTTTGTTTCATCCTTGAACTTATGTCTCTGAGACCTTTTTTCTCTTTGTCTGTCATGATCTGTCGATCCATTAAGGTGTGTGTGGAAATATATTTAGTTTACTTCTTCAGAGGTTGTACTTTATTTTATGTTAACCTCAATTTTAACTCGCGGTCGCAATAGAAATCAAACTTTTTTTTGAGTCTTCGATATTTTGTTTGGAGAGAAGCAATTACTTCAAGTTTCGAAAATTATATGCAGAGCAAATTTTAGCCAATTCATCTGGTATGGAACAGAGCAACTCTGACCCAATATGCGTAAGTTAGTTAACGTGCTTCAAAGTGATTTGCTCTTTGATTTGAGGTTATAATATTATTTTAACCCCTCACTCTATCTCCAGAACTGACAGAAGAGACAAAATAAGAGAGATATACATTGCCGAACTGATAAGTAGGTTCAATGATTACTTTTTTTACACGCACGAGTAGTGACCATAACAAAAACTACGCGTGACACTTAAGAAATTGCGTTAACATGCAATTCATCTATGTCCTCTCCCCCTTCCTTTTCCATATCCCCTCCACTTTACATGGCTCGTGTCCTTAAGCCCCTTGCCACACGCCTCTGCGACGGCTCACAGGTAAGTACATAGATGAGGTTCACAATGTTAGGTAACAAGTCTTCGTCGTAGTTTCAAATCGGATCTTTTAATTTCTGATATATTACTTGATCACCCCAAGCAACGTATCATATTCCCATGCCTGAGCTTTGAAGGAATTTTAGGAGGGAGAAAGATAAGATTGGCCTATGTTAACATCGCATGACGGTTCAATCGAAAGAATAAATCCACATTTTCTCACCCAAGTGGTAAATTTTAATGCCTTCTTTGCCGTTCATTGGGCAGAATTAACAACTTTCACTGAATGCTAAGTACGGCGGGGCTAATTTTTCAAAATTCGAAAGACATTGTAATTCGTTCGATTTGACAAGAAAATGCATATAGCTGTACAAACCGCAATATCCGTAGGCCAGGGGTCAAGGGTCAGCTGCTTCAAGAAGGGCGTCTCTATGGGTATAAGCATTCATTCATCAAGTACGCCAGAAAAGCACCAGATCAAACACTTTTTTTTTATTTTTTGTAAATTTTCTGTGGATTAAAATTTACAAAACCTGGGAATTCTTTAGGATCCCTTAAACAAATAGTTTTTATATTTTGAAGAATGTCTAAAGAAATTCCTGAAAAATTCTGTGGAAATATTTGTTAAGAAAGCGTTCAGGTATTGATAGCAGAGTACATTCATATTAATTAGCGACAAAGAGAGAACATTATAAAGAGGGGTGTAATAATTCATTTAGAGTCCGGAGCAAACCCTCTATGACTTATAGTGCACGTGTAACATGGTGCAAAAGTAAACTTTTTCTCATAAAACACAGTTCACTCTCGTGTACTGGTATAAAGACAACTTTATGAATGGAAGTAATGGAGTTCGATTCCCTTAAGTGGAAATTCTTATATGTCCGTGCAGGGGGCGAAGCCCCCTTAGTGTTGGCGAGCTTTGCGAGCCAATGTTCTTTTTTTCTTTAGAAAAAAAGAGGCGAGCGAAGCGAGCCGTCGTATAGGCTTCCTAAAAGCTGCCATGATAACTTCTCTACCAATTAAAGTGCACTGAAACATGGCGCAAAATTAATATTATCTTGTTTTTCCTCTGTAACTTCTGAAGTAAAAGTCGGAGCTCAAATCTGTTTCCAGTTTCTTGTAGATCTCAGTAATACCTATAACCATATACGATACCCTATATCAATTATAGTGTCTTAGCAACATGGTGCCACAATAAAATTTTTTTTAAAGTTCTCACCCTTCGGGGGCGAAGCCCCCTAAATAGGGGTTCTAGCGAGCGCAGCGAGTATGTATATAAAAAGGGAAAGAATATGAATCAAGTATACAACAAATTGGATTGAATATGGATATGATATGTACAGAAAATGAGTATGGATGGATAATGGAAATTATATGGAAAGAATAAGAGTTTTATGTGGATAAATTATGGATAAAATGTGGATATAATACTAATAAATATGATAAACAATGATATAATACGGATAGAAAATGGGTAGAATATGGGTAGATAAATGGCTATAATATTAATAGAATATTGATAGAACATGGATAGAATATTTATATATTATGGATGGAAAAATGCATACAATAGGGATGGAATATTGATAGAAATAATGAATAGAATATAGTAGAACGTGGATAGAATATTGAAAACATATGCATATAAAATGGATAGATTATTAGTAGAACAAATGATAGGATATTAAAAGAATGTTGATAGATAAAAAATATGGACATAATAGAGATGCAATATGGATAACATATTAATAGAATATTAATAGCGCATGGAGAGAGTATCGATATGATATGGATGTAAAAGGTAGAAGAACATAGATAGAATAAGGTTATAGAACATGGATAGAATACGTAGGTATATATCAAGGATAGAAAGGAATAAATCCATAGTGAATTCCGTAAAAATGTTTTCTTTTTAAGGAAAGAGTGCAGAATCTTTCCTAGAAGGGCAGATCCATATTTATGAGTGACAAAGACGGCAAATTATGAAGTGAGCGTAATGATTCATTTAGAGTTCGGAGCTAAAACACGTTGAGGGAGAGGAACGGGTCAACGCAACGGTGGGGAGGAAGGGTGGATGTTGGTTGAGAGAGGTGACCCTTGCACGCGCAGCTCCGGCCCAGAGGGCAGCCGCCAGCCGGGTACTTGCCGGATGGAAATGCTTTCGCGAGAGGAATGCGTTTGCCGTCAGCTCATGCATTAAAGCCATAAGTCAGCGCCACAGAGGCCGCGTAACGAACAGATAATCTCGCGAGCGAACGAGCACAAGAGAGACCTCCGAGCTCGCCGTCTTTTGAGAACAAATCAAAATGCCCAACCAAGTCCGTCCTTTTCAAGTCCCAAGAGAGAAACGAAAGCACGTTTTCTCTCTTGAAAATCGCCCATACGCAAAGCACGCATGCTTCCCCCATAAGATCTTAATGCATAAATTACTTTGGTAACCGCTTTTGGATTTCTCTTCAGGATTCTAATCTCCTCCTCTACGGAATGTTAATTTTTCATTATTCGCGAGATACCAACTCACGGGACTTCAACCGGGTGTTCACAGGGAAACAAATATGGAGTAGGAAAGCAGTGAAAGGGCGTGGTCGAATCAGATACTCCCGAGTCAACTTGTGAAGAAATGTGACAAACGAAATATTTACGCTCGGTTTATTAGCAAGAGGTGCCACCCAAAAGTTACAGAAATTTGTCAATAGATCGAATGTTAGCACATCTGGACCTTGTCCACAACTATCACCTCCGAAGTACTCCCCTTTGGATTGTATCTACTGCTCCCAGCAATACTTCTAATTATAATTGAATGCCATCTGGGAAGTCCTTTTTCGGGAGCGTGTTTAACGTCGCCAGCGATTCCGGTTAAATTTTCTCGAATCTTCGGACCTTTTGACTTTAATTCCATCTGAGGGAACAAAAATACAGGGAGTATTCTTGATACTCCTGTCGGATCTTTATTTCGTTAATGCCAAATTCCATACGTTACTCTCGTTATTGGGAGATTTGTTTGTTTTGTTTGTTAGAAATAAAGTTGAAATGAAAGAAAGAAAATTATGCCATACATAACATTCATTCCTCGAAATCACTAGTACAAATGGCTAACCTATGAACAATTGGTCGATGGTAGCTAATATTTTCTGCTTTTCAATGTGAGTTTTATATTTCTTGTATTAACAACGTGTAACTCACGTTCTCAGCTCTCCGTAGACACATTGATCACTAAAATCAACCAACTCGTTCCAGAGATATAACTGACCTGAGCGCGCGCCGCGCCGTGCCCACTCAGCCCAAATTTAGACACCTACGCGCAGAGCTGTGACGTCACTTGGCAACCCCACCTCCGCTCGCGACAAAGCATTTTCGGTAGTCGACGAAACGGGCTATTCATCATCGTTTTAGATATTCTCTAAACCTTATAGTTTTTGCACACGAGGCCCACGAAAGTACACAATTATTGGTCGCGGCACAACCGTACATGACACCGAGAACGAACCATAAGATGTTCATTCGCATTAACATCATAAGAAGTAGCGCGGGTCTGAATTGCGCGAGTAGTAAGGATAAGGAACTGTAGTCATGTTTTTTTCACCAGGTCCCAACAGACTTTCTTTCCATCACCCAGCAGCCGCGGAACTAAATTAGCAGAATTCCATCTCATGTTGTGTTCGTCGGTCAAAATCATCTGGCATGTGACACACGATAGTCCAACAATGTTACACACTTCGTAGACGGTCCGCCAGCAATCTTCCATTACCACATACCATAGCCCTCTCGATTGCCGATAATACACTACATAGCATGAGGGAGAGATAGTATACACTACACCATATACCCTATGAGGGAGTAGTGTTGAGAACGGCCATCCAGAGGACTCTGTCACAGACCGGACAGCAGCGACATGATGATGGCGGGTACGAGTTTCAATATCAAATATCAAAATATCCACATCAATTTTTCTGACAAAACAAACAAATAGGTTGCATTGAGTAGATACATATAAGTTTTCACTGACAACATCGCAGTGAAAGGACGTTATAAATGCATACCTACATGCTTGTAAGTATATATGTGAATTATTTGTTTATTATAGCTTCATGCAGCGCTGGTAAAGAATTCCACAATCTATCAACAGGAGTGAAGCGGAGTCACTAAAATCTGGACGAAGCCGTCATATGCCAAGACAGCCACAAAGCAGACTTGGAAGTCTACCACATCGGATCTGAGTGGGGGCTCAAAACCTAATATTGGTAAATACACTACGGTAGTCTTCATACTACACACATACATTGTTTTCATACAACTATCGTTATCTTTGCAATAAATTATCGGAGTAACATTTTATTAAAAAATGATTATTTACATAACTACCTCTAATTACAAACATACCATCAGAAAATACTAAAGTAATGATGTGCTCTACCAAAACAATAAAAAGGTTTAAAAAATTCAAAAAATTCAGTAACTAAAATACAATAAAACTGTCTCTAAAATATTTTTTTACGTCTTCTCCTAAATGAAATCACACTTTTGGGAAAGGGCTATAAACGTTCCTCAAGTAGACTGTACCTCTATTTTTGATTCCTCTGTTTAAAAATTATTTTAAAAACTTATCAGAGTTCGTGCTTTGTGACCTATACCTAATTTTATGAGGAAGATCGTTTTTAGTAATGTAACTCGGCATTTCCCTTCCTTCGGTGAAATCTTTCCAGCATTTCTCCCCGTTGATGATTTTAAATATGGCGCACAGTGTATTTAGTTTCCTTCTATTTTTCAAGCGTCAATTCCTATATTATATCAATAAATTATGTCTTTCACGCTCTCTTTTCTTTTATGCCTTTTTAATACACACATGGTAGCCTTCCTATGGACCATATACAGATAAATGGACGTAGAAAATCCGTTGAGGAGAACCGCTCGACAATAAAGAATCTTTAGGACTTCCGCACGCATATCTTTTTGGCACGAATCCTACTGCACAGTACATAATCCTTTGTTGCGACTAGTAACGGGTATCCGTTCAAGATAGAAGGGAAATTTCTTTTCAAGTCTTTCTCCTCACAGTATCCCATCCATAAATGGCTGCAAGAAGCAAAATGTGTAAGCGTTTACCTTCTCGCATTTCCCAACGCCATTACTATTGCTACCTGGTCATCTAATCCGATTAAATTCCTTTAAACAAATTCCCCTAAAAGGTAGACAGCGGTTCATAAATAGGGACTCATTTACCTCCCCACTAAAATACGCTGAATCCTCAACATCTGGATCGTGAATAACAGTCACCGAGCAACTTATCAAAAACCTCTCCGGCCAACCTCGTAGCTGTCCCCCGCGGTATGGATGAGGATAGTGGTGGTGGGCAGCCAAGAGGAGTCAGTCTGCCGTAATCGCTAAACTTTGCCGGGTGAAGGGAGTTCAACCCTCGAAGCCGACGCCGATAAAACAGTGGTGGGTGGTCGGATTTTTTCCCGAGTTATCCCGGAGTTCGCAGCACAATTAACGTGAGGAGGAAAGAGAATGGTTCCAACTTTGGCTCGCCCACGGTTGGTGGGACATTCAGCCTCCGTGGACCACACCGTCGCATTTCATCTCGGAAAGGGAGCTGATGTTTATCGCGACGGTGGATTTCTCCCCACGGCAAGCATCATTCCAGAATTCTACCACCATCATCATAACTGCTCTCCCAGTGTTTTTTATCCACATTCTATTTTTGTAAAAAACTAATGGTTCTTGCAATTGAAACTAATGGCATAAGATTGTTTCTGCACAAAAAAACTGGTATTTTTTCCATCGCTGAGAAATAACTGAAAAGGATAGTCACACATTCCGGGTATTTTCGTTGTTTAAACCGGGTGATTCCAATTGAAATCATGAGCGAATAATATGAGATGAATGATTCCCACTATCATCGTATTTGGTAACGTAAAATTTGATATATATTTTTAAATTAATATTTGAAAAAAAACTCATTTGCAAATAAATCTGGCTAGAAAAGGAATTCGGAATTATGATGGAATCCTAAATTAGTATGATTTTTTAAATGCTTACGTATTACTTACATTGACAAAGTCGAAAGCATGCACGATCTAAATTGGATATTTTAACACTTGACAGTGGTACTATTTGGTTTTTCTGTCTCATCTTGAAGAATAAACTCGATTTAAGGAAACTTGAGCAAGATCTTTCCCTAGCTATAATAAAGACTATCTCCAAATTTTATTTAAAAAATTAAATGGCAGCATGAAGTGAATATTGTTCACTAATTAAGCAAAACATTTGTTTTATATGACTGAAGTTCTCATTAATTAACTAAACATACATAAGGTTTTATCTTGACTCATTTTTTTCATGTCGTACGCTGAAAAATCCTTCAAAACAAAAGTTTTTTTGTTTCTGAAAACATTACTGCGGTAGGTCATCGATTTATTCTTAAAATTAGTTGAGAAAGCACACAAATTACAAACAGTTAAATTTCTGACTCAATCAAAGCGCAGTTAATTCCTCGTTTTTTAAGTTAAGTCTCCCTGGAGTGCTTACCCGTTCAATTTCCCTTAGAACATTGCTAGTACTTCTTGGCTAATAGGTCGAAAAGTAGTACGTTAAGTAGGTATGTATATTTTGTTATAATTAGGGTGGATTTACACTAGATAGTAAATTACTCGAGTTGCTCCAGCAAGAGCTTGAGTGGAATTTTACTCTGACGAAATATTTTGCTCAAGATAGTGCAAAGTCATATTGGTTGCTGTTTACATTGGCAACATTAAGATTTTACATGCGACTTGCCGATATTTTAAAATTTCTGCAAACGAATTTGCATAACTTTTAAAATCTTAAAAGTCAAAACGATTTACCAGGATGTACGTAAAAAGTCACTTACTGCGAGTAACTTGTAACTTGCGCAATAAACTTGCCAGTGTAAACCCACTTTAAGAAACATGAAATCTTTTTCTTTACTATGAGAGCACATAAATCGAATTCTTTGTGAAGTGATATACCGATGAAACTGCCTTAAATGGATGCTTCATGTATCCAGTGCGATTCTGAAGTTTACTTTAAAAGAAATATCGCCAGAATTCCTTTCGCTGAACTCTCCCACTGGTCTGGAGATTATCCACCATGCGAAAGGCCATTTAAAGACGATATCACTGGAAATGAACATAAAATGAATTTGTTCATTTGCGTCACACCCATGCAATATAATTTCCGTATTCATTTTGTACGTGGAAAATAGAAAATACTTTTCCGTTAAGGTGGCTGGAGTGGTAATCGTGGGTCATTGAGTGCCCATTTTAATAAATGCACAAGAACGTCAAATAAAAGAGTTAAATGAAGGCTGTTTGTGGGCACCAAAGTCAGTGTTCTGGCAATCGCAAATGACGTCGCCTTGCTATCAGAAGACGAGAATAGCCTCAGAAACCTGACTAAGGAATTTGTATCTCAAACAAGTCTAGTGGACCTAGAAGTAAATTAAGAGAAAACCAAATATCTAAAAGTTGGACGAAACCCAGAAGGAATAGTCATCTTTGAAGTTAATACAAACAAATTTCGAAGAAGTAAGGATTTCATGTACCTTGGTGTCACTATTGACCAACGCAACACTGAAGAAACTGAAACAAAAACAAGACTTTTAAATGGAAACAGATGCTATAGGGCATTACAAAACATCTTAAGGAACAATAATCTATCGAGATAAATGAAAGAAACAGTTTAAAAAACAATTATAATGCCAGGACTCGTATATGGATTAGAGATATGGGCGATCGGTAAAAACACGGAGAAGAAACATTACTTTTGAAAACAAAATACTTAGGACAATATATGGACCAATAATAGAAGATGAACAGTGGCGAATTAGGAATAACAAGGAGCTAAGAGAGCTCTTTAAGGAAGCAGACATCGTGGCAGAAGCAAAATGTAGAGGACTGAGATGGGCGGGTCATGTAAATAGAAGAGAGGATAGTTCTTCACAGAAAACCATAATGAATGGGAGACTAATAGGAAAAAGACCTCCAAGAAGACCAAGACTGAGGTGGACCGATCAGATGCTGAGGGACGTGATGAAAATAGGAGTGGATGAAAACGCCATGCAGGACAGGCTGAGGTGGAGACTAGTGGTTGACGAGGTCAAAAACCACTTACGGTTCGAATGACCACCTAAGTAAGCAAGAAAGTACAAGTACATCGAAAATAATTCCAGCACCACATTTCATTTTAGAACATCTGATTATATGGTGGAGCTCACCATAAATGCAGTAACGGAAATGGTACCAGAAATATATTTTTAAATAAATTCTACTGTTTCAGGCTGGATATGGTGGAAGTTCTCGATATTCATAATGAATAAAGACACTTGGTAATCTTCCACAGATTTATTTATTTGACACGACGCGTTTCACCACACTGTGGCATAATCATGTGCAAGGTTCTTCGCTTTAGGTCAAGCATATATAGCTTTCCACCAAGACGTTAGGGAGTGGGGGGGGGGAGGGGGAAGGCTAAGGGAGGAGCGGAGAGGGGGGGGGTAGGTGGGGGTGGGAAGAAGGAGAGGGAAGCGGCGGGGGTGAGGGAGAACTAAGGGTTGGAGTGGACAGAGGGCGGAAAGACATAGGAGACACGGACGCAGGGGTTGACCTAAAGCGAAGAACCCTGCACATGATTATGCCACAGTGTGGTGAAACGCGTCGTGTCAAATAAATAAATCTGTGGAAGATTACCAAGTGTCTTTATTCATTATGAATATTTTTAAAGTTTTTCCTTAATTAAAGCGTATTATGACTTGAGGTATTTATAGTTTTTGGCGCGGTGTTCGAAGTGTAGAAGAAGAATATTTAACTATATTTAAATGTTTTTTTTTTAATTTATTGAAACGGCGTGACATCTTGACATTTCATGACAACCATTATGATAATATGACATATTATTTCGCGTTTAGAAGAAAATCTGTACAGTTTTAATCAAATTATTAGGAATTATATTTCACGCTCCATAAGGCTACATTTAAAATTAGAATTGAATTGCCAAAAACAAAATCGGTTTAATGCAATTTTTCCACTTTTATCAATAGGTATTAAATTGACAATTTGTTTTAGTATACAGATTATAAAACCATATTTTATACGATAAAAGAACAAGATAATGAACGCGTCTTCATAAGGTATGCAAACAGCTAATAGAAGCAATTTTTATTCAATTAAACATCGTTTTAAATTTTGAGATTGTAAAACGTTTTTATTGGTTAAATAAAAAATATTCTTTTCATTAATAGTATTTATCAAGTATCAATGTAATTCTTCTTGCATTACATTATTATATATGTACTATTGTAGACAGCAAACAAACTGCAGACCGCATGCGACACGAATACCGCTGTTTTCATTCTTCATATCATAAAATCAATGTAGAATCCGTAATTAATAAGCAACATTTGACCACGTTATTGGCCACTTTCATATCACAATTTTATTTCGCAATCCTAACATATCATTCCAAATTCCTCGTGCTTTTTTATATCAAAGCTGCTCATATTAAATACGTATCCTTCTTTTTGATGGGTATATCAGTTTATCAGTCTGCATGAGCTATAAACCGACCTTCATCTACTTAGAAAACAATTAAAGAAGCAAAAAAGGAATGGTGTGTTGGAAATTCTTCCACATACGTCTTTTTAAAATGGGAGAAGGCCATATAATAGGAAGAAAAGGGAGGTGATTTTTTTTAAATTCCATTAATTCATCTCTGAGATAAGGATAATTAATTAAGACTTTTTTCAACTTTAACACCGTATTTCCCCCTGCTACCAACAAAAAAAGACAGAAATCCGAACGAATGGGAAGCGGTCCAAAAGCGGGGCTGGCAAAGTGTTAAAACTTCCCATCTCTTTCGAAAGATTTTGTAAGTTTTGAAAGTCGGAAACCGTTTTAATGTTCGTGACAACTAAATGCATATCAGTTTAATCTGTTTATTATTATTATGATAATAATTTATCTATTCACTTCTCCACTTCATGTAAATCACATATCACTAATTAAATTACTTAACAATGGAAGCTTTAGGTGGGTTACAAAGGTCCATGGCCTGAAACTAGCTTAAATCAACGATCAATATGTGCTATTTTCATTGTTATGTAGTACGGTAGTAGAGTTATTAAATTTAATAAATACAAAATCAGAAGAAAAAAATGTTGCTAAACCATTGCTAAACAATTTTCAAAGATTTCTTACAATCTTTGCATCAATTTTTATTATTGAGGCAATAAATTGAATATTTTAGGTAACATACACATAAGAATTATCTTTCATACAATGTTTTAATTGGTTTGCGCATAAAAACATTCAGTTCATTTGCTAAATTATATATTGACATCTTCTACGCAAGATATATTTCCTCTTCCAGCATAAAATATTTACAGAATCTTAGAAACACGCATATGCCTTTGTGGTAGCATTCTGAGACATGCAAATTAGGGGTACGAGGGTGCATAGCAAACTTTTGTCGCAATGACCCAAATGATTTTTTCTACAAGGTCAGTGCATGTTTTAAGATGTTCACATAAGCTCCGTCCTGAGAAATAAATACCATAATTACGATAGGAATAGCCTTGATTAATTTCCACCGATATAGATAATTTTCCTTTTCTCCAACTTGGGGGTGAGTCTGTGAATTTAGGAAGGAAATCATTATCGATATAAAAAAGAAGGAAGAATACCTTTCTAAAAACCTCATTCAGGTTTTTAGTGAGACATTTCTCATTCATTCGAGTCAAGATTTCAACCGATGAAAAAAAAAACACGAACTGAAAATTTCTAAACCATCCTAACACCAGCGATTCTGTATTTCAATTCACTCATATTTCTGCCTGAGACCCTCATGCATAAACAATCAGTCGAAATCAAACATTTAAAATACATCCTTTAGTTGTTGTTCATTAATTACTCGATTGGATTGGCTTTTAGATACGTTCATCAATGTAAATCGATGCGAGAAAACTCGTAGAGCATGAATTCGCGACATCTTGAGAGCAGAAAAAAATGCTTGAATATACGCATGATTGTGACTTCGGCGTAATAAGAGGGATCACTCAAACTTAAAAATCGTATTTGAACCGTTTGAGGGTATAAGGTATGCATAGTGATGTAGATCATCCAGTTCTGACCTATGATTAAAGTTTCAAGTCTCCATCTCATCGGGAGGTTTGTTTAAAATCGATTGTAAAATTTGTACCGAACAGACAAGAGATCAACCTATTAAAAATGTTTTAAGAAATAGGGTTTCCAGGCAATTTTTACTGTAATTCAGCCTTGAAAGTGGAGATTTTAACATGTGCTCTTATGAAGATTGCTCAGATAACAACATAAAAACGTGAATTTTAAAGATAAACCATTTATAAGCTGCTAATTAACTGTCTATAAGAAGAGAAAATTCCCATGATATTGAATAAAAATGAAATATAGGCATCTGGAGAAATTGAATAAAAATTAAATATCTCACCACCTATTTCTTAAAGTTATTAGCGAACGACTGCCGCAATTGAAGTCTAAATGCGGTAGTTCCACACAAGTGGCTCTGCAGTCGGCTCCTGTGGCTGGACAAATATGGTCATTAAAAATATATTCGTGAAAAATCTGCATATTTTGTACTTTAATTTTGGTTTTCAATTGGTAACCACTTTCATCACAGAAAGCAGAATTTTTTTAACAAAATATTTCAAATGTTAATTTAGCATTTGTTTTGACTCACATAGTACCTTACAGCCCTAAAGAAATCCTTAAGGGATAAGGAAGCCTCGATAACTTAACTGGCTGAAGCATTCGGCGCGATATCGAGAGATTCGGGTTCGAGTCCCGGTTAAGACGAATAATATTTCCTCTGTGGAATTTCGCCCGTCATTATGGAGTCATTACCGATCGGAAATCCATTTATATGATATCTATATTCTTCGAAATTATCATGCATGGAACATTTAGTGATATCATTAAGACCTTGCGTACCTTGCATTATAGCATCATTTCCTTGCATAATAGCTTAAACTTAAGGAAAAGTGCTTCAAAATGCATTTGCTTAACTACCGCGGAAACATACGCAAAAACTAGAAGGCACCAATAAATTAATGGCAATAAATTACCAGTAGGTAATACCACTTTGGATATAAGGACAAAGCTGAGTTGGGTATTTCATAACGGATCATAAAGTATCGAAGCTAGCTAGCATGGTGAAACAGATCCCTAGCGATCCATACAGAAGTTTACAGCTTCTCAATTATGAAAAATTGTGGAGAAAAATTGCTAAATTGTTTCTAAATAAGGGTTTTTACATTTTAAAAACAACTTCAACAAAATTCATGAGTATTAAAGGAAAAAAACAATTATGACGTAAAGATTCCTGCACTGTTAAATTTTTAATGCAAAGCATCAAAGTAAGTCCTGAAATAAAACATAATTTAGTGAAAATCTGCTAAATATTTATTCCTCATTGTGTTTTGTTAAACATTCATACATAACTTAGATGGAAACTATGAGTCAAACGCGCTCGAAAAAACCAATTATGAAGCGATAAGACCCACAACGATAAATAAAAAGAGAAAAAGTGTGTTGAGCATGGCATCCAATTTAAAAAAAAACTATGTCTAGCAGCCAATATTCTCAAACGGTGGCTAAAAACGATTGAGTTCACTTCACTTCTGGCACCCGCAATCCATTATCAGTCAGTGAGGGCGTGGGCAATGGTCGAAGTTCCCCGGAATAAACTTGACCAGTTTACAAGGAGTTCCATGTTGTTTTCCTCTCCCTATATATCTCTCTACAAACCGTGTTATCGTGCAACACACTGTGAACACGCCCTCTTAAACGGCGTGGAAGCGCCAGACTCTTTCAGCAGCTTCCTCACTCTTTGCTCGTGTTTCAATACAGGAATACCTTAGTACGAATATAACACGTACTACGCTCTATCCATTATAATAACACAGTAGGGCATTTAATCGTATGACAAATAGGGTACCGGCTTGTGGAGTACTTTCGTTGAAGCACACGTGACGTAGTCGTGATCCTATCTTGGATGAGTAGTAGCCGATAGTATTTTCAATGAATCATATTCGACAAAAATCGGAGTTTATCGTCAGTTATTACACAATTAAACATTTATAAGGTCTAGTAAATCAGCAGTATTGAGTTAAAACACCATTTTCACACTTATGTACGTAAAATTAAAATGCGAATGCAACGTTATCATGGTGACAAAAATACGCTTAGTTCCTTTGAAAAAGAGTATAAAAATTTTTATGCCATGATTCGTTGAAATAAAATGATTTTGTTAAGAAAGTAATGAAATGTAGACAATTTTTTCACGACTATATAATGTACACCAAGGCAACCATGTTGGCTTCGTCGGTCACTTGATTTGCTACCCAGCAGGCACTGAATACATTCACAGATTGGCTAAATTTCTAACCATCAACAGCGCAATTAAATAGGACGAAGTATTTTTATAGCCCAATTCAGTATGAGCCTGGGCCATACTAGCGAAGAGGAACGGACAACTAGCGCTTTTAAGTATGTGTTGTCGAAAAATACGTCAAACAAATGAGTGACCGCTGCCGTCACCAGAGCATATCTGGCGAAAACGCCAAGGGCTGTCATTTCACAACCCAAAGAAAAGTTTATTAGGGCAAGAAGAAACATTATAAAATTTTCTAAACTTAATAATGGCGGATTAATCAATAAATACATTCAAATTTGACCTCACGATCTCATACTAAGTTCACGACCCTTGCCATAACGGGCGCCATGATGAATTAATACGGCCGGCTAGTAAGCTTTTTCTCATATTAGTCCGAAAAAACAACCTTTTCACGATCATGAAGTTGGCCCAAAGGTTGTGACGTTAACGAAGTTGTGACGTTACTTCCTGAACTACGGGAAAATTATGTACCGGCCAGTACACCTAAATGAGGAATGTAAAACGGCATTTGACATCAAACTATGCACCAAGAACACGCCGTAAGCGCCTCGACCGCTATTTAAGACACCATTACTGCATCGGTGATTTGTTTTCAGAGTGTTTTCAAGCAGTGGTACTCCGCCACTGGCTTCAAAAAGAGCAAACAGCCAATCTCAAAACGGCAACACTCTTTTGCTCACTTTTTTCCTGAATAAGAACCGTAAAAATGCCACGATGTAAACATTTTTCGGAGAATATGTTTCCGAGCCGCCACCATTGAGAGCTTCACTCGGTAAAGTAAAGGAAATGTGAACTGATTTTATTCCTTGTGCCGGGAAGCAAAAAGGTTTTCTTGGCGCGCTTAACAATTTCAATTTTCCGGTCGCCGGATAATTATTCCCACGCTCACAATGAATTTCAACTCCTTACTCAATTTAAAAAAAAACAGACTCAATTCTGGGAGTTGCGTTCTTAGTAGGGGAAAAAGGTCGAAATAAAGTAGTAGAAATAAAGTGATGGTCGGAGCGTTGGCCTGGCGAGCTTAAGGTCCGCTGTTTCTTTTCCTCCACAGATGGATTTTATATTGTGCCAATTTTATCCCAAATTGTATGAACATGTATTTTGCATTTTATTACGTACAAATTTTAGCTTTTTCTCATCTTTTCTGGGCATTGTATTTTCCATTACAGAATTCTATTTGAGAACTGGACTTTCAGCTTATCAGCTCTTTCTAAGGGCAACTTTGCAATTAAATCAAGCTAACAGCTAGAAAAGTTACTGCAAACGCAGTGTTGGGAAACATAATTTTCAAATCAACCATTCCAAGTAATAATGGATGCCGAATCGTAAGCATAAATGTTTTGGCTAAGAATCTGATGTGCTTGGAGTGTGATTAGCTGTTGATGCTAATGTAGGCGTGAATGACAAATTAACAATTGAATAAGTTTAATTTTTAGAAACAATTATTTCCGTCGGAGAATACATGATTAACTAATTCATCAAGGAGCAGGATTGTTGATTTGTACTTCTATGAGTTATTCAATGTACAAAGAATAGATAAGCTTCGTGTCTATTTCATATTTTCCTTATATTAGCCCGTAAGGCGTAATATCGTCTAGCATACAATACTACCCAGTTAATGAAATAGATATTGGACAATTAATTCGTATGCATAATTAGGGATCATCTTTATACTGATAATATTAACCTATCATTTGTTGAACAACGTTTGATACAGTCTTTTGCAGGACACATCAATCTTGGTGAATAGACAAAAAAGGATCTTAGTGAAGCATAGACCATGAGTGGAATAGTGAATTAGTAGAGAAAGAATTTCTATGCAAAATAATTGAAAAATTGTATGCTTGTAACTGTAAGTGGCCAAAAGAGTTTGGAGAAATAATGATGATACCCAAAGAAAAAAAGAAAAACAGCAAGAAATGCGAATAAGATCGGACGTTAAGCTTAATATCTCACACAGCAAAAGTACTAATAAGGACAATCAACAGAAGGCTATACGGAAGGCTGAGTAGAGTAATCGAAGAGAAATAGTATGTGCAACTGGAAAGAGATATATGGAGAGAAAGAGGATGGTATATGTAGCTTTCATCGATCTGGAAAAGGCATTCGACAGAGTAAGATGGGACAAATTAATGGCTATACTGAAAAAGCAAGCGACCGATTGGAAAGAAAGAAGATTAATTAAAAGACAACTTTTAGTCCAAACTTCAAGTATGAGGATAGCAGGTGCGAAATTACTGTGGAAATAGGCATGGAAAGAGGAGAAAAACAAGAATTCTGCATGTCCCCAATATTATTCAACATATATTTGGAAGAAATAATCCAAGGGCGCAATGACAGTAGAAGAGGGGTGTGTTTAAGAGGGAATAGAGTGCATAATTAAACATGGTAATTGAAACACTTTGTACATACTTTTTACACAGCTTACTTATATATTCCACGTTCGATTTCGACGGCTATGCTTCATTTTCAATTTTCATTTGGCCTCCCCTTGAAAATGAAGCATAGTCGTCGAAATCAATCGGGGAACATATAAGCTGTGTGTATAGCGCGAAGTGTTTCATTTACCATGTTAAATGTTCGTAATTTCCACGAAGTATCGTCTTCATCCATTAATAGAGTGCATCAGATTTCCATATGACATGGCAATATCAGCGGAAACCAAAGAAGAAATAATTGGAATGTTAGAGGACCTTAATACCAAATTTATAGAATATGGAATGAAGATGAACAAGAAGATGAAAAAGTGTATGGTAATCGCAGGAAAAGGGGAGAAAATTAAAATCAAACTAGAAGGGGAATGCATAGAACAAGTGAAGACCTTCAAATATCTGGGGAGTATTATAACAGAAGATGTTATGTTCAGCTGAGAAAAAAATACGGAGAGCATTAACAAAAGAAGGATTCCAAAGGAAAAGGAATATACTCTGTGGGCCTTTGAACAAAGAATTGAGGAATAAACTAGTAAAGCTCTATATATGGAGTGCGGCTATAAATGGGGCGGAAACTCGGGCAGTTAAGAAGAAAGATGAAAAAAGACTGGAAGCCTTGGAGATGTGTATATGGAGGAAGATAGAAAAATTGAGTTAGAAGGATAAAGTGAGAAACGAGGAGGTACTGAGGATAGTGGGCGAGGAAAGGACTCTGATGGAAACGATTAGAAGAAGAAAAAGGAATTGGATTGGACATTCCCTGTGAAGACATTGCATGCTGACGACGGATATAGAAGGAATGATGGAAGGAAAGCGGGGAAGGGGAAGGAAAAGGAAGCAAATGCTAGGTTACATTAAACTAGGTGGAAGGAACGCGGTCACAAAACGCCTGGCTGAGAGAAGAGCGGAGTGGGGGAGCCCATGACAAAAACCTGCGATCTAAAGCAGAAAAACATGAATGAATGAATGTATGCTGAAAATATTGACGTATTATTCCGAGGATTACATAGTTTGATACTGACTTTTGCAGAAAAAATCAATCCTCGAGAATAGAAAATAATAGCGTTTTTGTGAAGCATAGATCAATACTTCAATGATGTTCAGGGACCTTTGATTATCCGGTTATGATTAATTCCACGTTGAATAAAATTTGAGGGTCTCAGTGATTTCCCTGACTAATCCTCATTAATTAGCAAGCATAACAAGCAGCATGAGACATGTACACTCGTAACGTGATGCATGAATTACGGCAAAAGTAGATCGGCTGGTTTTGATAACTCCCCGAACAATGTTGTCAAGCTTGTAACAAGGGTTCATTCAACTTTTACGTACAAGGCTGCTATGGACCCGCTGTCACTATCGCTATGGGGGGAGAAATCGGCTTCCTTCCTGATTGCATATTATCCTCTATAAGTATATACTATAAGTCTCATCCATCACGAGGGAAATTCAAACACAGTAAGGAGGTGAAGTCATCGTAATGGTGAAAGATAACAAACAGCTTGCCTACAAAAAGTGCTATTCACGCTGGCCATAAAACGGAGACACACTAGATTACCTTGTATGCATTTGAAACGTTCTATGTATCAAATTTTCAGGCTTAATTTGGTGGAGCCACATTGAGATATTTTGGAAATAATTTCCCTTTGCAATACTCCACAGAAAGTTTTATTTCTTGCAAACCAGGGTTCCGACTATTACACAGTCATACTGGTACTTTCTTTGTTGCAAAGTGAAAGAGGAAAACCTGCAATAACTGATAATGGATATACGGAATTATCTGAGAAAACTTCGAACAGCTGTTTTGGAAGACCATCACAGGGAAATATACCAACATCTGTAAGATTGGACAATATAGGGCACATAATAGTGCATACTGATGAACGTAAAAGGAAGAGGTGTAGAATGTGTCACTCGCAAACAGTATACCAGTGTAAAAAATGTAAAGTGCCTGTACACACAAATTGTTTTGAATATTTTCATAAAAATCAGTGATAACAAATGTAACATCATATTTCCCACAGATAAAGAAATAAGTTTAAATAATAAGGAGTTGGATTTCAAAATATGGTTATGTTAAATAAATATGAAAATTATTAAAGTGGTAAAAAAAAAACTTTGAATAAAATAAAACTTTTTAAAAGCCTGCTGAACTCTATTTCTGCTACCCCTAATTCCCAACGTTATTTCTCAACAGCGGAGTTAAACTACGAAAAATGACGTAATTTTCCACATTTTATGACTTATTCTCACTTAAGTGAGATTACAAAATAACCCCCCTGACCTGAGAGCATATTTTCAACATAGAAAGTTACGTTGGCTTCACTTTCCTGCAGAAATAGAGCCAAATATGTTTAATATACTTAAACAATTGTTAATTTTTCGAGCAGTAATTAGAAAACACATGAATCATATATGATACTTTTGGTCATTTTAAGTTGTTTTTTAAATTATACACGGCATTTGACATATTAATGTTATTCTGTATTGAAACATTGTGTATTGTACTTTAGCTTTAAAGAAAAAAAAAATATGAATCTTTTCAGTTGGTGTGAAAATCACGAAAATAGTTAGGCTCTGTCGTAGTGCACATCGTATAGAATTCGATGCAAAAAGCTTTGAGATTCCCATGGATCAGAAAATGGCAAAAATCATATGTTTCGAATATGAAAAACTGGTATAATGAAGAGGATGAAGCTAAAGAGAGGAATAGTTGAACATCATGCACATACATTCATACAATCACCAGGAATAAGGAAGGTTTGATTGATTTCCTATACGAAAATACATTTCCATGTCCTTGGCCCCAGAGCCAAAAACCTTCAACTTTCATCCAAACCCACACACACAAGAAACTCACAACTTCTCAAAAGATAACCAATCTCCCTCAGAAATCTCCCATCCCTTTCACAACAATGCATCAACATCGTCAACTCCTCAAACTCGTTTTTAACCCCTTCCTCCTCGTAGAATTCCTTCCAGAGGCATCACCTGTCTATGGAATCCCCCCAATATATCACAGGAATCCATCGAGGACTTTAGCCGAAGAGGTGCCACGGGATCTTCAAAGATTGGTGTGGGAGCTTGTCCTCCGTTCAGATTAGGCGAGGGACAGATTCTTTTTGAAAACTTTCCCGGGAATTCTGTCATCTCGCCGGATTCCTACGCCATTTCAACCGCATTACAGTTGGTATAAGCAAACGTCTTCGGTGTTTCTTGATGGAACAGCATTTTTCCTACAGGAGATTAAAGAAGACCTCGGCGAAAGGAGGAGGCAAGGGCCGAATAAAGAAGAAGCAGTCCCAAAAGAAGAATGAAGACCTCGGAAAAAGGAGAACAGGGTCGGAAAAAAGAAAGGAGCAGAAGACGACGAACGAAAGAAGAGAACGCGATGGCCTCATGAGACATCTATCCACATAAAATCATATACATGCACAATTTAAAGTCTCATGAATATAAAAAGTAAATTTACAATATTTATTAAAATGTAAAATCAAATTTATTGATAATAATGCAGATTAAAGAGGGGTCAACGAGAGTACATACCCTCAGAAATAATGTAAAAAAATGTCCAAAACAGACCTCGTGCAGCTCAGTCCATTTAATGCAATTACTACATATGTATTTTAATGTAATTTTCAGCGTCATGTTCAGGAACACTGTAGAAATTAAATTACATGAAGTGAACACACACATTTTCTTATCACGAGGATAAAAAAGTTAAAAATAATATAATTTAATAGTTTAAACCCAGCATGTATTTCTAATTCAGATACGGAGCGAAATGTCTCACGTTAAAAAAAGGGCGTAACGCACCAAGAAGAGCAATGAAGGGGGATCACGATCAAAGAACTAAACGCATAAAGGTATATATGTATGACGTAAAATTTAAAAAAAAGGTTAATTATAAATGAACTCTTAATAACTCTCTAAAGGTTTTTTCAGTATTGGAACAAAAATTTAAGGCTTGCTAGCCATTTATTTGTTTTTCATCCCTTCAGCCATTCATTAAATTTTTGATCGATTAAGGTTAGAAGGATTAATTAATTCAATCAGCATCTTAAGCAATGAATCTCAAAGCATGTGATCCAAGATCAATCCATGGCGATAATCCTCGCTTGAGGACTTTTTTACCGCTTACCTGTTTACTTTCTTAAGCCCATAGAAAGTCCTCCACCCGAGTTTTCAAAGGTCACTTTCTTTCGTATCAAATTTATAATTATTATTATAGAAATATTTGGAAAAATGCGTATAATTTTAGCGTTTTTTCCTCTCTTCCATGATCATAACTTTGGCAACGACTCGAATACTCAGATTTCTTTATAAACTAAGATTGTGTATGTCTAAGATTAGATTTTTTAAACTCTTATCTCGGCTCCTATTGATCATACGCAATTCATATTTTTTTTAATTGCTTAGAAATGCCAGTAATCACGTGTATTCATCTGCGTGTTCATAGAAGAAATAGCTTAAGCTAAATTTTATTTGTTTAAAACGCAAAACGTTACCGTTCATTTAAATCTTGCATTTAAACAATTTAATCCAAATAATTCATTTCGCTATTTTTAATAATTACTAGTATAAACCTTTAACTTCAATTTAATCATGTGCAAACTTCATGTAGAGCTACATAAAGCTTGAGAAATGACATTGTAAAAAACTGAAAATGAGATGAACAAATTCAGTTGTGAAAAAACTATTGAATACTTTGTCCTGAAATTTTGGGTACTTACTTTGTACCACCAGATCCTTTTATTGATTTCTAATCCATTACAGCTCAGATTATCTCCTAACAGACGGAGAATTTGATAAATTTTCCAGTTTTTAGAGGCTCCGAAGGTTTAATTAGACAAGTTGGCTTTCAAATCATACTTGAGATGCGTGTCCGCGTTTAGCATACAATTATTACGCTAAAAATTTCCATAGCAATCGTCCTCCCAACTTTGTGTACGATGAAATACTTATTTTTTTACTACTTATTATCTGTTAGAAAGTGAAGTATCAACAGAATGAATTGCATGAACAAAAATGCTGGATCACGATAGTGTACAATTGTACATAAATACCAATGTAGCAGTTCCCGCGGGCCGGAAACGTGAATGGACGTGAATAATGCGTTATTTTTTTTTAGCAAATTACAACACGAGATATAACAAAAATGTTTGCACAAGATAATTCAACTTCTGCCATACAATGAAATCACGTCAAAAATTCACTCGAATATACGATGAGTATAATACTAACCTCTTTACCTTATTTCAACTAGTAGCAAAGATAGATTACTTCAAAGAGGTTTTCTTCTCAAGTAGCCGTAGTAGTCGCAATAATAGACGTAATAATAATCAAAATAGCAAGGGTATGAACGAAGCGCATGCGCACATAAAAAACAGTAATTGGTCGTGTTTCGTCAAGAATATCCCCAGTTACCACATTTACTGAAATTCACAGAATAATGACACGCGCATGTGCAGTTCGACTCAGGGAGTTTTAATTAATTATCCACGAATTCATTTACGAAAACCGTTACCGTGGGATACCGGCTTTACACTCAACTAGATATTTCCTAAGGTTGATATGGCCAATGGTAGAGTTTTCTGCCTCTTCCCGCAAACGCACCAAAGAAAAACCCACACACAATCTCAGCTCATCAAAAATAAATAAAACTCAAACAAATTCTGGCAAAACATATGAAAATTGTAACTGCTTTGAATCATTTTAATACAAAGGACCTATCATGAGGAGAAAAGAGAAAGGCCAATGGAAGAGATTATGGCAAAATAACAGATTTTAAACGTTAAAATTAATGTTTTCTACAAGCCTTCGTGCTTGTGGCAGCATTAATTTCCCCATCACCAAAATTCAATTATTCAATACCTCCAAGCGGGGAAGCTCATTGCGTATTCAACACAGTGCTCTAAAAATCAATTAATATATAAATTAATGGAAAAGTGAAATGGATCATGACAACCTTTTACAAAATCAAGGATAAACAACGTGGCAGTGTATATCAACCTATCTTCTGTATCAGAAATGATGAGTTTCCGCTTTATATTTTAAGGCAAATTTCCAAATGAATCATTTCACAAATCACAGAGGAAGCGAAACTTAATATTGGTATTCTTTGGCCTTTCTTTTACATTTGCTTCCCTATCTAGAAGCCAAATTTATCGTCGCCATTAAGCTAATTACTTCCATCAATTAAAACTACGTCAGTAATTACCGAGGTATGAATGTAAAGTCAGTCTGTAACGCTGCTAGGGGAGCTGCGATCGAAAATTCCATTTCAAAGAAAGTGATTTTCATTTTTATTTTTTAAATAAGTATCTAAGTATATATTGTTCCCATCATAGATCCAACTCCAAAAATGTTTTATTAGATCACATATTATATTTTTAAACCAAATTGTTTGTAAAACTAGGGAACTAGGGAACGTGAGCTATACGGCCTCTTAAAGTGACAAGTTATAAAAATCTCCAATGGCCGTTATAAATTGGCACAACTCGTCTATATTACACCACAATTGCTGTGTTGGTTTGCGAGAAAAAAGGGTAAATCCACTGACCAACCAAAACCTCTCGACCAGAATACCCTATTTTGGTGGTTTACGGGAATGTTACTTCCTCGCCAGTGACAACCACAGACACACACAGTCAACCCAAATAGGGACCCTTCTCTGGGCTAATGGGACCCCGCTAACAAATTGATTGTGTCTATGGATTTTAAAATTAAGATAGATAAATATTCCTCGAGATATGTGATGGATATTTATCTCGGTTAGCATGTAGCTATGACAAAACATTGATAAATTTAATGAAGAAATGGTCTACGCAATTATTCAGTGAATGCTAAGTAAAGGTCTCGAGGAAATTTTAGCCTTGATTTTCATTAAAAAATATATAGACGGGGCTCTTTAAATGTAGGAATCCTTTCAATAGCTTCTTTTATTTTCTTCAATTTATAAGACTTCCGAACTTCTGTAGGGGCTTTCTGTAATTCGTTAGCATCCGCTGATCCGGATATAGGTAAGGCCTGATAGGCAAGGAAGGTTCCACCGTATCACGCCTGATACTTCTCTTTTTTTCCATTTTCCATGTATCATGGATACTATAGACATGTTGAATGTTGATTTGATATTATATTTTTAAGTAAATGAGTATTCTAATTTAAAAAATTAACAACGAAAAAAAATAACTCCCTGGTCTATCTGGCTATCTCTGTCTATATATTTGTCTAACGCTACAATAAAATAAATGATCATAAACCAATTTCGCAGAGGGGACCGTAATTTTTGGCGGGTTCTAGGTTAGGTTCTATACTAATAAAGAGTGAAAGAAATTGGTCCAAAAATACACCCATTAATAGTGATCAACACTCACTGCAGTGAAAGGTCCCACTGGAATATGGTGGGTATCTAAGCTGCAGGTAGAAAAGTTCATCGAAGCAATAGTTATGCTAATTACTAAAGAGTACGGACCTCCGTGGACCCTAAAGTTACATTTTAAAACAAAAATTTCAAATAAAAAAATAAAAGAAAGAATATTGGCACTGACTTTGAGGAAACATAATATATCAATGTACGATTTAAGTTTTTCCCGGTGAATAATATTTAGGTATTATTCTCGGGCTCTGGTTTCAACTATATCGGGCAGATCCACCGCATTCTACGACGGTATAACATCCGAACTATCCACCTACCACCACCTAAATTAAGGCACCGACTGGTGAAGGCGAAGGATCCTATCGGCCGGAAGATTTACCAGATTCCATGCGAGTGCGGAAAAATATATGTGGGGGAGACAGTCCGAACGGTTGAGACGAGGCTGAGAGAGCATCGAAGGCATTTTAGATTGCCGCAACCAGAGAAGTCGGCAGTGGTGGAGCATAGCATAAATCAAGTTCATGCCATTCGATGGGGAGATGCAAAAATTGTTTGCCGCTCACAACGCTACTGGGACCACATAATCAAGGAAGCCATCTAAATCCACCTTAATCAAAAAAATTTCAATCGGGATACTGGCTTTCATCTGAGCAATATTTGGGCACCTATAATAAATTGCATGAAAAATATAAGGAAAGAACAGAAAAGATTTCAAAGGAACATCAGCCAATCAGACGACACCTGAGCTTAATTGTTGGACTCGTCAAACGGTCAATTTAGTTCAGTGTATGATCCTACATAGAGAGAGTAACACGCCATGAAAATGGAAAACAAGTCGTTTTCCGAAACGTCGGCCAATATGAAGCCAATTACCTGGTGCAGAGCCCGAGAAGAATACCTAAATAATATATCAATCTTGAAGAAAGTGAAACAGAACATTGATTCTGAAAAGCCTAGCCGCCAGCCTGTATTACTTTTTGTTGGAAATGTTTCCTGAAAATTGCGGAAATTTCCAACGGTTCCAAATTTCCAACTAATACAAAATATAATGTCATTAATTTATTTATGGCATCCACATTATTAGGAGGAATGACGTTTTAAGTATATTACGAAGACTTCTAATAAAACTCTAAAATGAGCGTAAAATTATAGAATGGTCCATATTTTCTCCACATTTTTAAATCCTACCATCCTGGAGAATTTGGACAAAAGATTTTTTATTCCGCATTTTGTAAGTTTTTACCACGACTTGGAATGACTGAATTAAAAGACCAATATTCCACAGAGGAAATAGCATTCGCCTCGACCAAACTCAAACCGAAATCCTTCAATATCGCGCTAAGTGCTTTAGACAGTTAACGTATATTGGCGAGATACCACTACGGTGAATAAAATTCGGTGAATTTGACCTTACCATAAAGAAACATATCTCATATTTCCAACTAAAGCATAACATCAGCCACTTACCATTATTGGTACCTACCTACTTTTCGAGATATTTGTCAAAAAAATAACAGCCATTTTACATGGGAAATGGCTGTACGGGCATGAAATCCAGGAAGACTGTACAAAAAGTGAGGAATTTCAACAGGCCGTTCAACACGATGCATTTAATTACGCAATATGTTGTACTAAAAGTGCAAGAGCGCGTGTAAGAAATTAAAGAAGGCTTTATTTTCACATATGCCGTTCATGCATTTGTACATACATTCTAGCAATATACTGCTTCAATTCCTTGCACTGTTTTTCTCAATGCACATCCATACGTAGGTACATCAGATTGCTCTATTAAGTGCTTCGTGTAAAACGGTCTTAACGCATACCATATCTCGTCAAAAATTAAGCAGTGTGGAGTAACCATGCTTTCTCAAACATTTTAAGAAATAAACCAACTCACCAAAGTAATTTTTACAGAATAGTAAAAAAAATCTTCGATTGAAAAGGGGTTTTTTGCGTACGTGAAAAAAATGAGTCAAGTAAAAATCTTATTATGTATGTTTAGTTAAAAGATCTGACTAAAAGAGTTGTAGACGTATTTGTCAAAACATAAAAACTCAAACAACGTTGATCACACAAGCTAAGAGCTAAACAAATGTACCAAAGTAATTTTTACAGAATAGTAAAAAATATCTTCGATTTTAAACGGGTTTATACGTATGACGTGAAAAAAATGAGTCAAGTAAAAATCTTATTACGTATGTTTAGTTAAAAGATCTGACTAAAAGAGTTGTAGACGTATTTGTCCAAAACATACAAACTCAAACAACGTTGATCACACAAGTTAAGAGCTAAACAAATGAATATAACAAAGGAAGAAATAAGAAACCGAAATTCATTCAGGAAAGTAAATCATAACTTTCAGGGGGGTCTCCAAGAGAAGATTATAAATATACATGTAAAACATTTTTAAGAAAAACGCTTTTTTACAGCTATATATTTTTATAATTTCCATAATACTGTGATGTTAGTAAATTTTCCACGTTTGTGCCAAATTCCAGAGCTCTAAGTTATTGGGAAGAGGGTGAAAATAAAGTCGCAAGATTTCGCCCACATTCGCAGACATTTCGGTGAAGTTGAATCAAAATCGTTTATAAAAGAAAAGATTTGGGATATGTACCGAAGAAAGAAAAAAGCAAGAGATAAAACGAATTAAAAAATACTGAGAGGATGGAAAGCAAAAGGAACGGAAATCATAAAAACGATTTTTATACATGATCCACGGATGACCAAAATCGGCGAAAGAAGAAAATTTGAAAATCCTCCGAGATTTATACCAACGCGAATTTAGTAGCGTGAAAGGCGAACAGCACACCAGAAAATGTGCATTAACGTAATTGTAAGTTTGCTTTTTGCATCAAGAGCTTTCCGCGAGTACTAAAACTTAATTCTAATGTGAAATCCAAAACAAATAAATTTGGCCTTTTCTCGACACAAAAATTGCATTACTGATTTCAAATGCCTTTTCTTAGGATCTTAATTCGACGGTAGAAGTCAAGAGCACACGGTGAGGTCGTAGAAAAATCCAAAAGATCTCCAAACGTAATTGTGAATCACGTAAGTATGCCAGTTAACCAAACAAAGGGTGCAATCCAGCAAGTGGACCTTAGGAGAACGGAAACCAGAATGACGAACAAGCAACAATATTCCCATCTGAAAATTGAGACATTATTTTATACGACCCATGAGAGAAATTAAATGAATTTCTGCCTCGGTTGGTATTCTCGACTCTTTGGCTGAAGCCAAAAAGAAATACGGTCATTACGAGGATATGCAACATGACTTCATACCATCTTTAAGTGTCTTTCAAATAAGAAGTGTGCACACGTCTATATTCAAACGTGAGGCACTTACCATTTTGAATTTAATCGTAACAACTAAATCGCGATATATGAATTACGTATTCAATATGTCTGATCTGATGCAGTTTACCTCACTTTAAAAATACCAAAATAGTGTTTGATCTTAACTACCTAACTTCATCGTCAAGCAAGTCAAAATTGAGCTTCATAAAAATATAAAACACACTTTATTGAGTAATTAAGTTCTAGTATCATTGTCTTAAATGTGTTTTACCAAATTTTAAATTCTTAAAATAAAGTAAACTCCAACGTCATATCCTCATCGATTCACATGATTTGGCTCGACAACTAGAGTTAGTTAGCGTAGCCTTTTATATAGTAGATATGTTTCATGTGCCATAAGGTCAGGTGCTCAAAAAGCATTGACCTGCCAAAAACCAAATCGGTTTAGATGCGATTTTTTTCCCTTTTATTCCGAGATACCACTAACGAAAACACGTATACAAAGTTTCAGGCAAATCTGTGTATAAACAAAAAACGCTCAAACCACCTTAAACTTTCGAAGTACCTACTGCTCGAGAACTAGATTAAGATCCCCTATTTTCCGCCAAAAATTATGCCTCAAAAAGTCAGACTACACACAAGAGAATATGGTAGCTAATAAAAATGGTGGATACACGCAACAAATGATTGTACATAAAATAAGTACCACACGGAGCATCCAATTTGGCCTCTCCATGGATAAACCAATGTGGCTACACCCAGCTGGAAAAAGTACTCTTTATAGGGACAGTGAAAAAAATATTTTTTTCTCCATTACATTCCAACTCTCTCTCACTCTCTCTCTCCTCTCAGATGTTAATGGAGTGGATAACGACGTTATAAGGAGACACTGAGTAGATAATAGATTACGTCTTAAACTAATGCAAGCGAATTGTTTTTCCCCGTCGCCACGGTCGACCTGCAAATGGTTCGCAGTCCGTTTCAATTGGACAATTTCCTCATCCTCCCCTACAATGCAGGGGTAGCACGGGAGGAAAACTAGACTTCAGATCCACTGCCTTTCCAAACCTTAATGTCTTCTACCCTTCCACACTGCTGTTATCAAAGCCTTGGTCCATTAAATCTCTAAATTAATTGAGTTCTCTTAGAAATTGGGGAACTTTTTTCCCCTCGGGTCGCCAGGATGGGTTGGGGGGAGGGTGAGGGGTATCCAATTTATCGAATGACACTTTTCAGGTCCCTACTTGACCCTTAATAACTTTCATTTGGGACCCTCCTCCTTAGCATGAAAATGAATATTTTTAAACACAAAAAACTGAAAATGAAAACTGCAAGATAGACTTGACTAAATTGTGTGTAAAACATGCAAAAAACCGACCCGCGTGCCAAATGAATTGAAATGCCTGAAACTCTGTAAGAGATTGAGCCCTGGGGTGGGGGAAGAGGGGGCCATCTGGCCTCATCCACCCCAGGCTAAATAATAAACAAGTCAAGTCAATTCTCACCTCTCTCTCGTAAATAAACGGAAAGAATGTAATTTTTTTAGTGTTTGGAATAAAATCATGATATCAAGTGTCATTTAATTCCAATATCTTCATTGAATAAGTGGGCGCCTTTTAAAACCTAGTTATTTATATTTACCCTCTACATAAAATTTGATCCTGTGAACTTGTTGTTTCTTCGCTTCAAAGTTCAACATTCGGTTGGACATCAGTAAATTTAATTTTAATGCCACTTATTGATAGAGCCAAGGGCGTCTAGTTTTGAGGAAATCTTGATCGTAATCCCATGATTTTCTCGCCCTTTAAAAATCTATTGTTCGCCCCCTAAGGATAAAATGTTTACCTTGGTTGAGGATGAATGCTCTCAAGTAAAACATTTTGCAATTTTAGTGAGGTATGGTCTCATTTCTGCGCTTCATACGTGACGGTGTAAAACCACGAATGGAGATGAAATAAGGGATTCACCCGAAAATCTGAAACAAAAGAAACGTCTCAAGATATTGGAAAATTATAATACAACCTAAAAGGCTAAAAAAAATGAAGGCAGTCGAATGCCTTCATTTTTATCTGACCTGGCGAAAATGTCTTATCTCGTATTCTGCGCTGTCAACATGTCAGACAGTCTGGCATGACAGTCACCCGCGTCGTTATATTGCGATGTATTATCCTTTTAACAAGATATCAGTCTTCTGTGGATCCTGCACAGACTAGAGACATAAAGAATAGGAAAACAGCAAACAATAGGACGTAAGTTGCATAGAATATGCTCAGAATGTCTTCACAACATACGATTGCCAGAAAATTCACGGCTTGCACTGAGAATTATTTCATAGCACGCGCTTGGAAGCATATTCTCACAATGTTCTCGTAACATATATTCTCAGGACATATTCTCAGCACATGTGCATTAAATTATCATAGGATTTGCTCGAACGCACCTTTTAGCACATCCTCAGAAATGTCTCCTTTTAAATATGCTCCGAATCACATTCAGAAAATATTTAGGTAATTCGATATAAAATAAGAGCTAAAGTAAAACGATAATATTTTATACTTTTTTCACACTTTAAGAGGAAGATAAGCAGTTTTAGTATCAAGGCGCCATGAAGCATATTTTCCGAGATAAAGTAGGTTTATAAATTGAACAACATACCAATAATTACTCATGTTAAAAACTTGAAACTCCGCAGAAATAATTAAAAAAACTATGTTCCACATTATATTATAATTCAGTTTTTGTCAAACACTTTACTTTGCAGTTATTAGACGTCAAAGTTACGCATGTCGTCGTAGCACTAAAAAATGGGAACTTTTTACTCCAACGCCAAAAACAAGTTCTAAATTTGTTTTTTTTAATAGTTCTACGTACGAAGTGAAAAAAAACAAAATTATTTATATGGTGGTGTACCTACATATCGTGAAAATCAAATGAACCGTCTCGGAGTTATTAAGGTTTAACCTCGGGTCTTCAAGATTATGGCGCGGACAGCACATGCTCTGAATATTCTCGCTACATATGCTCGGCAGCTCAACCTCAGCACATGAGCAAGCATATGCTATTATGAAACATTGCTGATTGGGTCATTTCGCATTTACTCCATTCCCTCTCCTTCAATTTGGCATTTGGCGTGCGAAAAGAAATCCTTTTTCTCTTCTTCCGGCTCAAATAGAGGGTATTTTTCATCTTGTCACACGCCGCTGCCTTTCCGAGCTGGAAACTAATCTCCTAGTGAAAAAATTACTTGTCTCCCCTACGGCGATTCCAGACACCGGTTTCTTCTCACTAGACCCCGAAGGACGAATTGCTTCTTCTATATTTTAGTGCGAATAATTATAAGAACGGCTCTTGAATCATATTTTTTTGCGTATACCATAAAATTGTAATAAAGAGTTTCATAGGCGAAAAAAATTAAAACGCAAGACATCCACCAAAAAATAAAGACCTTTCATTTATATATTACCAAAAATGTAGCACTGGAAATTTTAACGGTTGCGAGTAAGCAGCTGAAATACCTACAAACATGGCTCAGGGGTCGTACATAAACTACGTCACAATCTTAGGGTGGGAGGGGGTTGCCTAAAAACCTCTGGCGTGTAACGAGGGGGAGAGGGGGGGGGTTCACTCAAAGTAACGTAGCTGTTACAATACACCTGTTTACTTTTCTGACTCGTCAACATCGCGTCGACAATACTAGTTTAACATTAGGAAGGGCGCGCGGGGTGTTTCTTACACCCCAAGCTTTCTACTTTAACTCAATGTAACTGAACCATTGCCTCTAAAACGTTGCAAGTCTTCATACCATCAAATTCATTGCAATTTAACCTTCCCGCGGGTTAAATAGCGACCTCGTGACAACACTTTTCAATGCAGCTGCCATAGAAATGTGGGGAGGGTTGAGAACTTGTAAGTACATGAGCACAGCACCTTGCGCCGTGGTTCATGGTTGATTTTTAAAATTTCAAAATAAATATTACTTGTTCCTATTGAGATTAGATAGTTCTATTATATCTAGTTCGGCTACTTTATTCATCTTATTTCAACCTATCTCTAAAAATAAACTCACTCAATAATTGAGAAAATATTTTTTTAATTGAAAGTTTAATTTGTAGAGACAACGTTACTAGTCGGGGGGGGAGGGGTTGGGTAAAATAAATAAAAAAGGAGGGGAGGGGTTAAAAAATAACCGAAAACGGTAACGTAGCTAATGCACGACCCCTAACTTTTTAAGACGCCTAATTTTTATCATTGTTTTTCCATAAATAAAATCTTAAGTTACTTAGAACCGGTGCCACTCCTGTGAAAATTAGATTACATTTAAAACCTATTGATTAAGTTAATTTTAATCGAATGCAATGGTGACGAATAATAAATGGAAAAAGGGGGAATCATGCATGTTTAACCGCCAATTGGGTACCGCTGGCTTGCCGCAGTGCGAGCCTGCGGCTTGCCCTATTCAATTCAGGGCCAATGAGCAGCAAGCGCACGCGGCCACGCCGCCGCTTACAACAATCAATGAAAATCAACAATCATCAACAAAACTGAATCATTTACCAAAAGACCCACTGTCGTCAACACATTTAGTTTTTCTCTTTTCAATGAGCAGATAAACCAATTTCACGAAATAAAATGCGATAGCATTAAGAGTAATCGTGCAGAAACAAAGACGTTTCCCATATCCATATTATATAAAACGCGGTAAGAGGAGGTTAAACCATTTGCAATAAGAAGAATATTTCACAATTAATTGAATGATGACAACAATTAGTGAGCGGAGTAAGACATTTTTATTTGGTCCCAAAATTTGTGCCCAACTTCAACACAAGAAAAAAAAATATAAGCCGACTAATACAAAAACTAATGTCATTAATTTTTTTATGGCATCCACATTATTAGGAGGAATGACGTTTTAATTATATTACGAAGATTCTAACTCAGTCATTCCAAACTATAAAAAAGAGTGTAAAATGATAGAATCGTCCATATTTTCTCCCAATTTTTAAATCCTACTATCCTGGACAATTTGGACATAAGATTTTTTATTCCGCATTTTTTAAGGTTTTTACCACAACTTGGAATGACTGAATTGAGAGACAAATATTCCACAGAGAAAGTAGCATTCGCCTCGACCAAACTCAAACCAAAATCCCTCAATATCGCCAAGTGCTTTAGACAGTTAACGTAGATTGCCGAGATACCACTACGCATAAAATTCGGTGAATTTGACCTCACCATAAAGAAACATATCTTATATTTCCAACTATAGCAAAACATCAGCCACTTACCATTATTGGTTCCTACCTACTTTTCGAGATATTTGCCAAAAATATTACAGCCATTTTACATGGGAAATGGCTGTACGGGTATGCAATCCAGGGAGACTTTGTACAAAAAGTGAGGAATTTCAACAGGCCGTTTAACACGACGCATTTTATTACGCAATATGTTGTACTAAAAGTGCAAGAGTGCGTGCAAGGAATTAAAGAAGGCTTTATTTTCACATATGCCGTTCGTGCATTTGTGCATACATTCTAGCAATTCACTGCTTTACACGAAGCAATTCTCAATGCACATCCATACGTAGTAGGTACTATCAGATTGTTCTATTAAGTGATTCGTGTAAAACGGACTTAACGCATACCATATCTCGTCAAAAATTAAGCAGTGTGCAGTTACTATGCTTTCTCAAACATTTTAAGAAATAAACCAACTCACCAAAGTAATTTTTACAGAATAGTAAAAAATCTTCGATTGTGAAGGGGTTTTTTGCGTACGACGTGAAAAAAATGAGTCAAGTAAAAATCTTATAATGTATATTTAGTTAAATACTGAGAATTTCAGTGATTTAAAAATAAGTTTTTGCGTCATTAATGCATCAATATTTATTCGCTCAAATTACCTTGTTATTTTGCTAGGGCATAGATAAACAATCGAAATCGTTGCATGATTCCGCCTAAGACGGAGAAACTTAATGAGCGAATTAACATCTTCCCTCGTCATTAGGGACTATTCAAGTATTACGTCCCGCGTAAAAATGTTAACGATTTCGCCAAATTTATGTTTGGATTAAGTTTAGCTCAAACATCGGAAATGAGACTCCTAACTTCAAATAGCGTCTAAATATTTATACTTAGTCCAATTTACTTAAATAAACTTACTACAAAGTTGTAACACCATTCGAAGAAATTTAGGTAGTTTTGCGCTACTTTCGAAAGCTTATTCATTTACCAAATTCACTCCACATTTTTTCTCAAATTAGCGTTAGCTTACGTGAATATTTACATAAACGTTTCTGGAAAATTTGTGAATCTTTGGGACAAGACGCGTTGACAAGTTTGGGACAGGTTAAAAAAAAATACAGTTTCCGGCGTAATTCGGTGGAAATCTTTGATATTAAACATAATGAATTCACTTATCTAATTCCACACTGTTTTAATTCTACCGACCATGGTTTCGGCACGTAGTGCCACTTTCAAGGTGAAACCTTGAAAATGGCACTCCTTTCACCATGGCACAAAAATTTCACCTTGAAAATGGCACTAAGTGCCAAAACCATAGTCGATAGAATTGATACAGTGTGGAAATAGACAAGTGAATTCATTATATTTAATTGGGACAAGTTTGCCCCAGTAAATTCGGCAAAGTATAAATATTAAGACGCCTTTTGAAGTTAGGAGTCTCATTGCCGATGTTTGGGCTAAACTTAATCCAAACATAAATTTGACCCAAATATGGCGCAAACGTTTTTACGCGGGGTAAGACGATTTAAACCATTTTATAACCCCCCCTTCCCCCCATTTAAGATTTAGTACGTAGTAAGATTAGTAAGATAACGTAAGATTTAGCGAACCCTCCCCTCCCAATCTTACGTAAGTTAGCAGACATTTTTGAAACCATGGACATAGATAGGACAAAGGGAGAACATGGAGGAGTACGGGCAGTGCAAGTATTATCAGCTCTTACTTGCTGTGATAACTGTTGTAGAGTGGCAACCATGCCGGGCTTACGGGAGGCGGGTCAGCTGGCACATGGGAAGTCTAGGTATGTACTTTAGTCCGGTCAGAGTATCGGAGTAATAAAATATGTACTTAAACGGAATTAAAGTATAAAATGCCAACATTAAGTATGCAGCTTATTACTATGCCAGTAATTTTGCTATTTAATATCAAAAAGACTTTCAGAAGGTTCACAGTGTGGCAAAGTGCGACGCGGCGGACAAACGAGAACTAATAATACTATTTATTCACGGGCTGAAGCTCTTTTACAAAAATACAATTGAAATATGTTGCATAGTTTTCCCATGTAACCATAAGAAATGCATCATTAACATAGGAAACATAGGATGAAATATAATCCTAAAAGGTCATAAATGAATCATAAGATAGACAAATACATGAGAGGAAAATAATATAAAATTTTAAAATTAATAGGTAATAGTTTACAAAGAAGAATATTTAATAAACATTGATAAAACCGAAAGTAACTCAAAATATTTGAAAAAAAAGTAATTCAAACTGGACAGCTCAAACGGTTCATTAAAAAGATTTTAAAAGAAGAGTTAGACAATTGAAAAATATCAGCACCCGTACAAACATTATTAAAATCTCCTCCTTCTATCCTGTACATGGGCAAATAGTAAAGGTAATTACAACTACTGTATGGGAGATAGAATAAACTCTGAGATCTTGAGTGTAGGGAAGGAACTTTGATATTAATTAAAGACAACAGATCTGAACATTGGACTATATTATTTAACAAGGCATACAAGAACAATGAACCCAATTGTTTTCTCCTGTTAGATAGTGAATTAAGATTAAGCAAACGTAACAATTCTACATATGATCCTTTCTTCCATTCAATGCCAAATCTACATACAATCAACCCCTTCAATAGCTGCCTCATATTTGAAGTAGTATGGATTCCATACTAATGAGCAGTATTCTAATATAGATCTGACTAAGGTAATATACAGCAATCGGTAACTGAAAATGTTGCTGAAGTCTTTAAAATGTCGACATAGGAATCCAAGGGACTTATATGCTTTGCATACCATAAATGGTAGGTATCCGATTCACACATAGGCGTATCCAGGGGGGTGGGGGTTGTAACCCCCCCCCCACATAGGTAAAAAAGTTAACATGGGGGGTATGGAATACCCCCATACCCCCCCCCCCCCGTCAGTAGTGGTAACCCCCCTTCAGACGCTTCTAGATACGCCCATGGATGCACATACTGCGCATGCACCGGCGTCAATCTTAAAAGTTGAGCCAGGCTGAACTTTAACGTTAACGGTTGAAGTTGACGGTTGGCTCTTTCACGCGATCGCAAACCCGTCCATAAGAACCCGTGTTTTCAACTAGAGATTGATGTTCTCGTTGACGCCAATCGTAAACCAGCCTTCAGTCGGCAGTTCAAGGAATATTCGGGTATTTACGGAGGGTGGATAGAAACCCAGCGTCGGCATTATCCTATCCAAACGAAAGGCGCCAATGGATCACACCCTATCCTCCGGATTCGTCCGTTCGGAACATCATTATTTTTAATGCGAAAACGAAAGGCTAAAATGAAAAAATTAAACATCCAAACTAACAAAAAAAAAACTTTTTCGCTTCTCCCATAGGAATATGAGCGAGTCGAAATGTCTGTCGGCAATGAAAAGTCTATAGACTTAAAGGTTATAGCCCAATGCCGCATCCCATATTTCTTCCAACAAGTCTACTCCCGGAATTCGTGCACTAAACAAATGGCAAAATAACGTAAATTTCACGGATCCACTTGGTTCCATGAAATACCACTGAAATGGGGGGCGCGGCGGAGGCAGGCCTCAAATGGCGAGGTAATTTAAAAAAAAATGTAAATAGGAATAGTAAAATTAAAAAGGGGAAGGGCGTTGGAAAGAGAAATAACAGGATATAAAAGAGCTATAGAGAGAGGCAGATTTCCTATTCAAGTACACCATATATGAACCTTCTATTTTCGGTATGAATCTATAGTCCATACTTGCGAAATGGAACCACAGAAATATAAATATTTCCGTGAGTGCAACTGACATATAGCGTTTGTGCGTACTATTCATGAATATTTTCATGATGTATATTCATGGTTCAAGTGGTCGAAAAATACGTTAAACAAATGAGTGACGGAAGCCGTCACCGAAGTATCTCTCCTGCAAACGCCAAAAACTGACATTTAAATAGCCAAAGGAAAAGTTATAAGACCACACAGGAACACTTCGAACTTAAAAACGGCAGAATCATTAGAAATTGCATTCAAATGTGCCCACAGGATCACTCACAATGTTCATCATCCTCGCTGATCCTCGCCATAGCCGGCGCCATGATTACTCAATACGACTGCTACGGCCGGCTAGTCCGATTTTTCCCGTAGTATGTACCTACTAGACTGTAGCAGCATAGACCTAGGCGTACCAGCCTTTTCGTGGTCATTAAGTAGATGAAAAGGCAGACGTTTTGACGTCCCTACCTGAATTTGTGGAAAAATACGTTTGGCTAATGCACCTTTAACGTGTAGGACAAGGCGCTTACCTTGGACGATTATCTGGGGAGCACTCTTCCACAGTCGGTCAGTTGACTTCTTGAGGGATCAACACGTCACGTCTGGCGGAGAATTCCCCAGCATTTCTCCTATTTTCTTTGAAAAACTCTGGATTCTCCGTGCGGTCACGATGCACCTGTGCGATTCCTACATTAACTCAGGAAAACAACTGCCTAACGAATTGCTCCCGGGATTGAAGGAGGGAGTTCAATTATAGAAGCCTGGCTTCAAATTTCCGAACATCCTGTCCACCGTGAATTCTCTAGCATTCACTTGTATAAATAAAAAAACTTACTTGCTTCCTATGTCTTATAAAAAATAATATAATAAGACGAAAATATAATTTGCGCACTTAAATATACCACTAATTTTAAAAAAAAATTAGCGGTAATAGGCAGCAGTAAAAACTAAGATTTCATTCACTTGGGATTCTAGAAATATTGACTGTCAGAGTCACAGTGACTTCTATCACCTCGCCAACAATGTGTGTAGCTAGCGGTAATAATAATCGTTCTCCACACACTCCCAATATCTTCTTTCATTCCTACCAAGCTTGAGGTTGTGTTGTACAAAACATCTTCACTTGAAGCCAAAACCTGAATCTCTGAATAAACACATAGGGGTTTAATAGGTAATTGGCTAATGAATAATACAAAAGTATTGAGAAAAATCTTCGGTAATAGTTAAACTTCATTCAGAAATAATGTTATTAACACAAACACCCTTTCTCATGTTGTTTCTTCTTCTTCTGAAATTCAGTCAGGCTATAAAAACTATTTTAGTGACTACCAAAATATGTAACGAAAGATATTTTCTTAACCCACATGGTATTTAGATGTGTCTAAGGAGGGCAGTTTGATGTTGACTTAAATAATTACTTCGGAGCTGAAACTGAGATGATATTACATACAATACACTACATCAGTATATTGTTTTCCTATTCTTAAACAACAATACTGCAACATCTTACTACAAGAAAAATCAACAACAAATAATCTGAAAAAGCATTCAAATGGATACAATTAAATGGAGAATTTTTTCTTCAATCCATACTCAGGGTATTAGCTGTGAAGGTTTTTAGATTTCCTTCCTTGGTGTTCAACCATAATCTAAAGAAAATTCTTTAATCAGCAATTAACTTCATTCTTCCTGATCCAGAGACGAAAGAAGGCATACGTGTTTCCCTCAATTGTTGTACCACACCGATTAAAATTTACACCAAATAATAGAATATCAGAACTAAATAAACTCATAAAACTGTGTTATTTTAAGATAAAAAAATACTCACACTTGGAAATTATAGAACTAAAAATGATTCCTTAACAAACCAATGACTAACTACATCAACTTGAAACAATTACTTCCTTGGTGAAAATGAGGTCAATGCTATTAAATAATACAATTTATGGATAAATAAAGCTCTGTCTTTAGTAACTTGGTAGTGCTCCACTGTCAATTAAATTTTATCAAACCACAAACTTTCACAGAAATAGCAAAGGAGAAATTTTTACTCACAACCCATGTTCTGACAAGTAATCGGCATCTTCAAGTGCTGTGCGTACCCCTATTTATATCATACACCAGGGAGGGTGGAAAAGGGTTAGGATGAAGAGGGGGTTAGGATGAGGACCTACATTAAGCACCAGTAAAGTAATAGGAATACATAATTTAATAAATATCATTGACACTGAGCACAATATATGGGAATACAAACACTTCACACACACATTTCTTTTGTGTAACAAGATGGATAAAAAATAAGCCTTAAATAATATCTTGAAAGATTCTTTAAGAGAGAATTTTCTTCTTTCACTGCAATTTGGTGGTACATACTTAAAAGTTTTCAATATGGACTACAGACTAGCAGCAAAAAAGGTCCTTCCTTCCTTATGTATTTCTTTGTCTCCTCCATGAGACTACTCAGCTTCCACAGAGCTCACCAGAGTCAGGGGCAAACTTCATTGGATCCAGTTAGAGTACCTAAAGAAACAGTGAAATATTTAGCAAACCGAAACTGGCACTGCACACTAACTTAAGATTATTTGAGAACATCTGCACATTGTGTACTGCTTGCGTATTGGAAGAAAACAAATATGAACACTTCGGATTTTTCACTGAACTAGACATTTGAATAACTGTTCAGTAGTACCCTACATTTGAGGGCCTGAGAGTCAAAGTAATACAAGTGACATAGACACAAAAAACGACATAAGTGCATATGTTCTAAGTTGGTACCGTAAGGTGCCATCAGTTAGCTACAGGAAAAGGAATACAAGTGCTCGAAAGTATGGTGCTACGATCTAGCCACCGAACACTTAAGCTTATTTGCTTTTAATCATTTCTTACCGGAGTAAAGTATACAGGTGACACTGGATGACGTTTGTCACTTGTATTACTTTGACTCTCAGGCCCTCATTTGTGCTATAACAGTATATTTAAGGTAAGCACATTTAAACAAAATCATGATTAGATTTTATGAAATGACTGGATGTCTTTTTTCCATCTATCAGATTTCAGAGGCATGCATGGTAAACAAAATAAAGGTTCATAAAAAATGTTTACATAATTATTATAAGCATAATAAAGTCAAATAAGTTGAAAATATAAATAAAAACTAAAGCTATTCGCAGAGAGGGACTGATTTACTATCCAACCTCTACTTTGGAAAATTAAAAGCAGTTTTTACAAAGCTGACTTGGCATTTAAACAAATTATTTAGCATTGAGTGAGTTCTGCTTGTATAAGGGTAAGTTAGCAAATAAATTGAAACGAGATGTAATAAGACATAAATATGCATGTAGGTTCAGTGTACTATAAGGCATGGGGCAAGCGATTGATTATCAGCCAAAGAAAAAATTTCATAATTTGATGTAAGGGAATATTTTTCTCCAAATGTTTTGAACAACACAAAGTATGTAACTTTGCAAAATTACCCCAGCAATATTCATTGCCATTTAGACATCCAAGAAAAATCAAGCGGAATTTCTTGAAGCATGTGAAAAATCAAGGAGAATTTGCAATTGAATTTTTCAGGAATATAGCAATTTCAAGGATTGGCCATGTAGAATGTTAGAGCTGGGTAGTTTCCCAAGGGCATATACTTGCAGGGATTCTGTGTGTTATTTCACCTGCAATTACTGATGGTTAGGTCAAATTACAATATTTTAGCCAGATTAACTCAAATATCACAGTAGGATAATTCAAATGTATGGTCCTTCCATCATTTTAAGCTTGATAGGAAATTACAGAAAGCTTACATGATATGTAGGGTTTGATTTTCTCCCGGCAAATAGATGAGGTAAATTTTTCACAGGTTTCCATCCAGGTTAGCAGCTCCATCTTCTCCTCTGCCGACGTTTTGAAGGAAGACTTATCCTTCGTCATCAGGGCCATACCATTCGTCACCAATGAAGGATAAGTCTTCCTTCGAAACATCGGCAGAGGAGAAGATGGAGCCAATAAACCGGATGGAAATCCATGAAGAATTTACCTCAGCTTACAAGATAGTTCAATGTTAGAATTTGAAAACCTGAATGATGACTTTTTCCTAGTTCCAGATGAAATACATATTTTTATAATAAAATCACTGCAGAGGAGATTTAGCAAAAAAATACTAAAAAATGTTTTAAATGTATTATGTAACCCTAAAAAAAATCCACTCAACATTTTACTACACAAAAGAAAAAAGTCATTGCATTGGAAGTAAAAACAAGAGCCTAACCTTATGCTTCACAACTCTAAAACTGCTATAATCAGCTGACTTCCTCAGAAGTTATGGATGGACTCAGGTAGCACTTCTTCAAGGATTAAGAGACCTCCTGGGAGCCATCTCATCATTGTCACTTTCAGTGACTCTCTTGCTGCACCAGTAGTTTCATACTACATACATACTCATTTCGATCACTGCATTTATAGATGCAGTCAGAAATTGATAAGATCCTTCTGTTGGCGAAATATGGTCCAGTTTCTGAAGAGGGCTGTGGTCACATGTTGGTGGAGATGGAGCCACTGTTAATGATTCAATATTTACACAATATTAGATAATGGAATACAAAAAATGTCACCAACATCAGGCCAAAAGAAATAAATTTCATACCATGCACCACAACATTCATTAAGGTAAACATTTGCACCTGAAAGTGCCGCAAGTCAATTCGGTAGTCCCCGTTTCCTTTCCTAATGGCTTCCAATAAGGAGGATTAGTTCATCAGATATACATATAAAATCAAAGTAATAACTAAAATAATTCCCATGAAATTTCTGAACATTAGAAATACCAATCCTCTATCTATCCATTAATATTCCCATAGCATTCATGTACTAAACCCAGATAACTTCTGTACCAGTCCTTAACATTATAAGTTCCTAAGTACCATATTTCCCAGCCCATACAATGTGCCGGATAAGACACCGTGGGGTTTCAAGAGATATATCTTAGAAGAAAAAAATAATAATAAAAATCAGTAAACATTGACAATTCAATGGAAGAAAATTGGATTGGATATTTATAAAAATAGCAACTGTAGTAAAGTTATTCATTGCAGTTGCCCAGAAACAAATGGATTATGGGGAGTGAACCTTTAGCTAGCTGCCACAATGCAGTCAACCTTGAAAGTACCTTTAGAGAGATGCGCACCTCCAACACCAATGCAAAATCAGATACGCACATGAAAACAAAAGCTGTACCCTCAGCCCACAAGATGAAGGCCAATTTTAGAAATGAAATTCAGACTTTACAAAAAAGTGCAGGGATAGAAGAAGTAACTCTGCAATTTCACATGGTACCATATGGAATTGCAGAGTTACTTCTTTTAATCCTGATACCAAGAAATTCCACCAAATGAGGTCTGAAACCATCATCTAAATTAAGAGTGCAAGCAATGCAATGAAGACCAGTTCATACCGGAAACTTTAAATACCATGTGGAATTGCAGAGTTACTTCTTCTATCCCTGAAATCAAGAAATTCCACCAAGTGAGGTTTGAAACCATCATCTAAAAAAAAGTGCATCTAATGCAGTGACGTTGCCAGGAACTTGCTGGGGGGGGGGGATTTTTAAAAATTAGGTGCAAATTTGTGTTAGGAAACTGAGAGTGCAATTGCAACTGCAGTGTAACAGCAGTTGATATTTTAAGATTTTTAACTTTGCAAGCTCCCAAAATAATACCTAGAAAATCCACAGTATTTTTGTTTCTAAAAATTACAAATAAATTCATTTAAAAAGTTGTTCTAATTGAAGAATAAATGAATTCAAAATGCTTAGTTTAAACATATCAAATGTAACTTTCTCTTTTACAGCCACATTTTTAAAAATTCAATATTTTGAGGAGGGAGGATTTTGACCCCCTCTGCTGGCTACCTCACTGGTCATATAGGCCAGGGAATTACCGCAAATACCAGTGGAAGGATACTCACCATTCAAACATGATCAAAGAGGATGGGCTTCTTTTGCAGAGCTTCGAGGACGGTCTCCAGCATGTCATCCGAGGAAGCTGAGTGCACCCTCCAAAGAGCATCCTCTCCGATAGCCCACCGAGCACAATCGTACAATTGCAGGAAGGCTCTGCTGTCCCCCTGGAACAGTGCCCAGTGGAAGGCAGTCCCCTTGCGTTCACGATCAACACTGAACAAAAGTTCAGCCAGTTCTGCCTTTGACAGGATTCCAGACACAACGTTCACAAAATAAGAGAGGAGTAACCCATCTGTTTTCCTCAACTCATTTTCACCACCACCCACCGCAACCAGCATTTCAGGGAACAGGAAATAGACAGAGGACCACTCATGCATCAGCACACTCAGGACTTTCTCCTTTCCCATGATTCTTTCCACAAGACGTAGTTGCCTCCATAGCAGCACAAGGAACGCCTTCAACTTGATGGCTTTCACCCTAACCTTGTTCCAGTGGAACATGTCGACCAAGTATCCTTGGCCATCAACTTTTATCGGCTCCACAAAACGTTGCGAGGGTGCTGAGTAATCAATAAGTCTAGCATACTCAGCCTCAACAGTTGATTCAAATAATGAATCTATCCTCAGCCAACTAGCAAACCGGAAACACAAGGGAGCGAGGTCAATACAGTGCCCTTCCATGTACCACATGACTTCCTCGAAACCACTGGAAGCCATGAACAGAATGTCCTGAAGCATGTACACTGCACAAGGAGATTGATAGTTGGCAAAGCTCAACAGATAACACTGATTACCCACATTGTTCGTGCTCAACAACAAATGCGCGACTTCGGTCACATTAAGGAAACCACTCCTAAAGAGGCCCTGCAACCATTCTACGAAAGCCTCCGAGATGGTGCTACAAGGGTCCTTCACTCCGGAGAAACTTTCCAACAAGAGTGCTTTGCATTCCCTTGTATCCAATTCCCTCAGGCACAACTCCCACACAAAAGGAAGGGTACTGGAATGACAGATATTCCTAAAGGCAGCAAACAATGCCCCCCTATTCCTCCGGTCCTTCCTCCCAAGGAATTTCCCCATCTCCTTCCCCGTCACCTGTCTACCCTCAAGATATCTCCTCATTCCTTCCACTTCATCTGCATGACAAGTTTCAATAACACCCTTCCAAGCAAGAAAAAAGCTTTCCTCCTCTGAAATGTATTCTAGGAAATTTTGATCATTGAAGACAATATCAGAAAGGGATGCCAGAGAATCAAAAGCATTGATGGCAATATTGGTGACGAGTTCCCCACTGTGAAAGATGTTCTTCTTCATGGTCTCTGGGAAGGCATTCCCATGCTTTGCGAGATAGTTGAACATGGTGCCAAAGTATTCCTTCCCCTGCTTTTCTCTCCACAGTAATGATTCACTGGTGCCCATCCACCACAAACCGTCCTCAGAGATTAAACGGTTCAGGTACGAAGTCAGTCGAAGGCTCTCGACCAGACACAGCAACGTCGTGAGGATTTTCAGTGCTTGCAAATGAAGATGCCGTTGGTCAAAATATACCTGCATTGTTCTATTCCTGATGCAATTACCACATAGACTGATGGCATTTTGACACGTCATCCCAGGAAATTGGGGAATTGGCACCTCCAAAGTTTTGACGTCCCAAGATGGTCTGTTGAAGATCACCTCCGATGCGATGTCCCCGCAGGACTCCATCACATAACGGAGAATGCCCTCATGTTGCTCAACTATGCAAGTGTAGAGACACTTCTGGAGTGCCTCCACAAACCTATCAGTAGAAGGAATGGCTGATCTGCTCAAGGAAGATATTTTCCACTCACTCCACTCTTCTCTATCACTAGAAAGTTTTTTCTTGTAGTGTGACCTTAACAGGCTGTCAATGAATTGACGAACTTTTTCAAATTTGCCCTCCAATAACACCTGCTGCAACCACACGACAGTGATTTTCCTCTTCTTTGCCTTTTCAAGCAGCCAAAGTGAAAATAAGTACTCTCCAAATGTCCTGTGAACAAACATCATTGACTCAGATCTCTCCACAACCACCCCTATCCTCAAAATGTGAGGCATTTCATGCTGTGTCAATCTGTAAATCTTTTCTTTTAGGAAAAAGAAAACCGAAAACTTCTTCAGCAAATCATAAGTAGTTGATTTGAACAATGCCTCTTTGCTGTCACCAGCTACACATTCGCGTGCCTTGGCCTTTTCTCTGCTGTAAAGTTTGATCTTAATATCCACAAATCGTTTGTAGAAATGTGGCAAGCTGAGAGAATCTGGGAAGTTGAAATTTTCTTCAAAAGCCACTGAAGCAAACATCCAGGCATGAAGAGGAGTTTCTGAGAAATTTCCTTCACCGTGAGCAATGAATTTTCTGCTTGCTATCAAATTCTCAGCCAGATTCACAAAACTAACAGGTTTAAAGCGAGAATTTTCTCCCAAATTCAGAATCGATTCAAGACTTTCAATCACCTTAGATATTCCTTTATCGAATTCCAAGTCAAAATGGGATTTAAGACTTAAAATAATGAGCTGAACCTTATCAGTTCTTTCTCCATGAGGTAACGTCTTAAGGGAAGCATTCCATTCAGCATTCAAAAATTTTACTTGTTGTGACCTGTCAAAAGGAACAAATGAATAAGCCAGGGTGGACAAGCGATTTTCCAGATCTAAGGATTCATGGGTCCTGGTTGCCACACAAAGCTTGATATCAGTAACACGAAGTAATGATTCGATAAGCTTGGTGACCTTTTGCTTGTAATTGGGGCATATTTCATCAAAGGCATCAAAGAATAGGATTATCCTTTCCTTAGCATGGCAAAGAATGTCAAATAGTTTCCTCTCAACAGTCGAATTCTCTGCTTTTATCAGCTCGTAAACTAAATCTACTGCCATTTCTTGGTTTTCGGCCATATCAGTCTCTCTCCACTCTTTGATCTGCCCTTCATAAAGAGGCAAATCAACCACTCCTACCCAGCAATGTGGCTGCTTCTTCTTCAAGATGTGGGCAGTCTCGTTCATAAAAATAGATTTACCACTTCCAGGAACATCGGATATTATGTATGCTTCGTTGGTTCTAGAATCGCCACATTTTAAAAGATCTGAACCTGTAATTTCCAACCTGATGTTTTCAGGGCTCGACAAAACCTGTGACCAATTCAGGGAGCAATCATGGATGAATTTCCCTCTTTCCAATGTGAAAAAATGTAAAAAGTGCCAATTTTTTCCTTTGCCTCTCGATGATCCTCTAAGCTCCTCCAAAATGGCACTGAGTTCACTACCTTCAACCTTAGAATTGCCTCTTTCACCTAGAATGAAGCATCGGATGACCTCCGGAACTGTGTTTCCACTCCAGATACAAACCTGGCAGATCCCTGCTTCCACCATGTCATTTTCCGTAGCGTTACTAATGAAGAAAGCATCCCTGGTCCTTTTCTGATAAATCTCTTTGCTGAGCTCAAAGTGACCCACTCTAAGCTTACGGGGAACAAAGCACTCAGAGTGACAGTGCAGTAGTTCTCTTTTCCTCTTCTCCAGAGTGGACTCCAACGCCCTTCCAACCAAAACCACTGGCTTATTGATCAAGGTAGAAAGCTCATTTGCACCCAACAGTTTTTCCATCTCTTTTTCTACTCCTTCAGGCTTAACAATACTGCCAATCAAATTTCTCAAGGTCATCTTCAGGCCACCAAAATCTACCAACTTTTCCAATATCCATTCCTTGGTGATGCAGGACAGATCAATCCAGGTGTAGTCCACATTATCTCCCTTGAGTGGATAATTGAACTCTTTAGGGATCACAAAGATTGCCCTGTGCACCAACGAATCCAGTTTCCTGGCAACACACTCCCAATTGCTGCACGTAGTACTAGAGTGACAGAAGAATGGTTGCTGGCCCTCTAGATCCCATATGAGAGCCAGCCTTTTAATTTCACCCCTGCAAACAGCGTAACTGAAATAATCGCCTGCTACCTGAAACCTTGACCAATCCACCACAGTGACATCCTCTCCATAAGACAACTTCAAGTGGCTGACAGCTAGTTTCAAGTTAGAGACTTTCATGAGCAAAAGTTTGTTGTGTTGAGAAGTCTGAACAGCCTTGATTGCTGACTCTTTGATCCTAATATTCTCATCAAAGTGGACCGACAGTAACTCAGCATACCTCAACACCTGACTTCTGGCAACTTTGTTGGCCGATTTGTTTCTTGAAATGTATCTCCTGATTTCCGGAGCCACTTGCTCCTCATAGAACTTCAGTAAATCAGGAGCCTGCCGCCTCAATCGACTGAATCCATCTTCAATCTCACTTCCTTCACCACCTTGACCAATATACTTCACAATCATCTCAGGGACCCTGACTATCAACTCATGGGCCATCACAGCGGGGTCTCCAACAGCCCTCTGGATTATCTTGTCACACTTTTTCCAGTGTTTGTCTAACACAATACTCTCAATAATATTTTGGTATTCCAATTCAGCACCTGAGTCCACCTTTTTAAAAGGAAGGCCACCATTCTGGAACACAAGAGCCAAAGCTCTATGCATTAGCTCATGCATCAAGTTGCTGACAGCGTCCGAATGGTCAAATTCTTCGGTTTCCTTGGCAGCCACGTATATCCTGTCCATCTGTAGGTCTGTCAAGCCAAAAACGTGACTCCCCTTGTTTATGGGATGCATGCTTTGAATGTCTGTGGACGAAAAATCAAATACAATCTCCAAGGAATCATCATCTTGCAGACATTGGAGAATTTTGGACCCGTACTCTTCACCGTCTATTTCCCTGAAGTACTGTTCAACCTTCTCACCCAGTTCTCCACAGTTTTCCCCTTCTCTTAAATACACCATCGACTTGGCCACCATCTTCTGTATGTGGCAGCCACTGATTGGCACAAAATACTTTCCGATGGCAAAGTGGAAAGCGCCATCGTCCTCACACATCTCCATTAAGTCCTTCTCATTATCATTGGCGCAAGCAAAGCCTGAAGCTTTGAGCAGTGCCCATATGTCGCATTTTCCTTCTATACCAGCCATGTACAAAGCCGAATGTCCTTTAGAATCTACCCAGTATCTGGGAGCAGATTGCCCACCCTCAGCTTTCTTCAAAAATTCCTCAACCAACTCCGGAGTCCCTTCTTGTAACATCTTATGAAAGTTATCCCTCTCCACAAAGAATTGCCTGATGCTGTCACTCTGCAGGGCATCCATTGTCTCCTCTGGATCTTCCATCATGGAGGAGGGAAGAAGGGAGTCCCATTCGAGCAGCAATAGAGTCACTTCTGGTCTTCTTCCCGTCAACGAGTAATCAATTGCCCTACATCCTTTCCTGTCAACGGCATTAACTTCAGCTCCACACCTAAGCAGAAAGTCAACACAATCTCTAGCGCCATTTCTCGATGCCAACATCAAACGTGTGGTGCCCAAGTTGTCAACTCCCTCATTCACATGCTTCCATTTACCCAAAGGGAGGATTACTCTTTCCCTTCCTTGAACCTGTTCATATCTGATACCCAACAAAGTCTCCAAAGCCTCCAACTCCATGATGATGCCTGAGTAACAAGCAAAATAGATTTATGAGCTATTGGTCTCTGGGTCCATATTTAAATGAAGGCAATACATGAACAGAACATGACAAATCTTACTTATAGCAGAAGCTAATGGTGAAAAAAGGCTTATTTAAAGGCTTATATATAAGGCTTAATTAAAGCATTATAATTACCAGACCCTGACATAAATAAAAATCACAATTTAATCATCATTCATCATACCACAATGATATCAGGTCATGTGATTACTAAAACGAACCAATAGATTAACATGAAAAGGTATACAGTTATAGTAAATATAAGCCACTTTGTTTTTGCCATTTGGAGTTTGCAATTCATCAAAGCAATCATTAAACAAATTGAATTTATAGCAACAGAGAGCACTTTATTGCGTATCTGAAGAACAGAAAAAGCAATTTGAAGTTTGCAACAAAGAACTGCAACCAAAGAACCCTTCCACTGCAAAGGGTCTTCTGCACAACTACCATCATGTTTTGTTTCATTTGTAAAATTTATATTTAGGTTGAAGATATCAGACATGAATTTTGGCCATCGGTTGATAATCCTTACTTTGCCTATTGATTGGTTCATCCTGTTCCACCAACTATAGAGGAAGACTCTTCAACACTGTGTATAGGTGATAACAAACATCCCTATTGAATTTAGCTAGGGTTTTGGTGATCTCTACGGCTTCCCGGGGGGGGGGGGGGGGGTGTAACCCCCACCTCCCCATTAATAAAAAAATGTAAAAATAATGTTAAAACACAAGATAATAGTACAATTGTGTCACACACTTTAGTTTATAAATTTTTTATACATTTTGCTCATAACACCTTCAAAATGTTATTTTAAGATGTATATTTTTCAAAATTCCTGGACATTACATTACATGGGGGTATTCCATACCCCCATATGGGTGTTGACGCTTCTAGATACGCCAGATTAGTCTGGGATAATATCATCTTTTCCTCCTGGAATAGTATGTCATGCCTTAGTTTGCTCCAAGCATGTCCCACAATGGTGGAAAACTTGAAGTTTATTCTTTACAACTCTCCGGTAATCCAGACTAATCCAGGAAGCCATAAAGATTGCTTAAACCCAAGCAAAATTCAACAATGGCTATCACCTGCACACTGCTTGGAAAAGAGTCATCCTCCAAAATTGTTGAGAATGGACTAACCACTCAAAAACATGAATAAACAAAGGAAGTACTCTAAAAGGATGGACAAAATTCATGCCTGACATCTTCGACTTGAAGATGCCAGAAGGGCAATGGGTGAACCTGTTGTCGGTAAAAACTATAGTCATGGGAGTAAACCCATAAGACAGAGACACTTTCAAAATCTCAGTGAGAACCATCGGACTTACATGATACAATAATAATAACAAATAAGACCTGGCTGATCACAGTTTTTCATAGTGCACTGGATTTTATTTTAAACTTTTGCCACATTCCTCATCGCATAGTGTGACTGAACCTTGGGTTTGGACACATAAGAGATGTAGTATTGTAAGAACTGTAAAAGCTAAGACCTCTGTATCCATAAAGAAACAAAGAGGAGAGGAGTGGACGTAAACCTTTGGGCACAGAAAATATTTCTGAAATTCTGTAAATAAAATTAACCCACCAAAATGTAGAAATTGGCAAAGCAATCAGGGTAGAAAAAAGTAAAGATTATAATGAGCTGGGAGGAAATAAGCGATGGAATAATAAAATTACTGAAGAAACATGACATCATACTATTTTAAACTAAAAAATTATTTCTCAATTGAAATGCGTGAGGTCATCATTATTTATAAATATGCTTTTCCATAAAACATATTTCTAAGCTAAAAACATCTATGAAATGATAAATAAATAATTATGCAGCTAATTAGTGCAAGCCTGTATTCATAGGTTACAGTAAGTTAATGCCTAATGTTGAATTCTCTCCACCCTTCCTCCATTCCCCAAATGATCCTATCTTTATACTAAAAGATTTCAGGCTGTTGAATTTTAACATTTTGAAAAAAATAAATTTGATTGTTTCAGGCTTGACTTTGTGGAAGTGATAGATATCCATTTTTAATAAAAAACTTAGTACTTTTCCACACTTAATTTAAAACTGCGACTGGTTTCACCATAATATGGCATCTACTGGAACATTCTGAAGCTTAGGTCATACAATATATACCCAGAGAAAGTGAAAAATGTCTCCTACTCCTCCCACTGTCTTCCCCCGATTCACTTTCCTTTCTTTCCTCTCGATTTTTCCACTTCCCCTTCTCACTCTGCCATGCCCCAACCACCCTGCTCCTCTCTCCCCCATTTCAAACCAACCCCCACCATTTTTAACTTTCTCTGGGTATATATTGCATGACCTAAGCATCAGAATGTGCCAGAAGATCCCATTACATGGTGAAACCGGTCGCAGTTTTAAATAAAGTGTAGAAAAGTATAAAGTTTTTTATTAAAAATGGATATTTTGAAAAAAGAAAACATTGTATCACCACAGGATAGTTTATATATACATCCTACATCATCATTTTCAAGGCGTTTCATTCATTTTCAAGCCCCTTAGAAAATGAATGAAATCACAGTCAACCAAATAAATTATTACGTGGATATGCAAAGTTTTCTTTTTTTCACAATCCTATCCTAGTTAATCTACCCACATATCAATCATGGTGCAATGAACCTCATTCATTGGTAGCCTCCCCTGAGTAAAAAAACCAAGAGAAAAGGGATGTTAATATAATGTTATGGTATTTTCATGTCAGTCAACCATATTAACTGCTAATCTCGAAACATCTCGAATACACCACAAATATTTAAGCTGCATGCTTCAAACTGCTACGAGCAAACTGAAAGTGACTGCTACAAAGCTGATAAAAGGACTATGGTGGGAGCCATTGAAGACTCAAGAGGCTATTTACTAGGTTTACATTTAAACGTACTTGCAAAATACAGATCAGGTGAGCTTCAGTATGACGTGGGGGTTATTATTTTGACTCAGTTCTATTTCCCTAAAACTAATAGAAGCAACAAAAAATAAGAGAGATACACTGCTGTACCCATTTACAACAAAATTCCTTCTTTCCACTAACCATTCGTAACGATTACAAAAAATGCATGCCACTAACACTGTAAAGGCAGTGGGTCAATGAAAGTATTCAGAAAGAGGCTTTGGAGCCTTTTAAGCAATGATAATAATTTGTAGCTACAGTTGTATAATGTAAAACTATATATTGCCAAAGTAATTATTGTATAAGTATTGTGATATATTGTAGTCGATCACTGAACGTATTCAGAAAGAAGCTTGGAGCCTTATAGGCAGTAATAATAATTTGTAGCTACAGTTGTATATTTTATAACTATATATTGTTCTATAAGTATCGTAATCTATCGTAGTGAGTTAATGAAAGTGTTCAGAAAATGCTTTGGAGCATTTTAGGCAGTGATAATAATTTGTAGATACAGTTGTATATATTGTATAAGTATGTATTGCTTAAGTAAGTATTGTGTAAGTATTTGACATATTGTAACCATTGCATAAGTATATTATAAGTAACTGTTTTATTCTATACATTGCAAATTGCATAGTTATATACTATATATTGCAAAATTGTTATATTTGTCAATACCACCCTGAACTCATATGCTTGCTTACAATCCATTTTAAGTAATATTTTTTTAGATGTATTTACAGTTCATTTTGCAATCTTATTATTGTATTGTATTATTTTTTTTCTGCTCAAAAGGAGAGCAACTCCTAGAGCAATAAAGATTATTATTATTTACAATTGATACATCGTTATCACACAATTCACCTCTCTTCTCTCCCCCCTCATTTTCCCTATTCTCCCTGCCTATCCATGACATATGTTAAAACACCCCCTGCCACATACTTCTGCGGTAGCTAGCAGGGTATTGCGTACATGTAGACGGATCATACTTTTACTAAAAGTGAATGTTTTCAAGTGAAATTATCACACACTTATGATAAGGTTTGTGTTTCATTGCAGGTGGTAACATGGCACAATCGCAAGGAAGTGCTCAGCCGAATGCTTCTAGCTCGCAAAATACACATGAAAATTCTCTGAGACTATAAATCAAAACTTAATGGTAGTTGACATATCAAGTTGGCCTGCATTTCCTTCAAAGTAATGATCCTTATTCAAATTTCATGGAAGTGGGGCATAAAGAGTGAGTGAGCATATCAAGTAGATGCAAGAGATATGCAAATCAATTTCTGATAAATAGGTTTTGTTTGGGTAAAAGTGACAGGATGTTGAAGTTCCGTAAGTGGATGAAAGTTGTAGAGGAAGTGAAAAAGAAGGAAGAAGAGGATAAGCATGTTTAATGGGATGAAGTGTGGGAGGGAAGCTAGCTGATGAAATAGTGTGAAGATAGAGATGTTTATGCGCATAAAAATGAAGCTGAGACATTCCAGCAAAACTCGTCATATGACGATTTATTATATACATGAGTATATTGATCATGTAATCAATAGAAATCCATCACCACTTTCTGGACCAAATTTTCTCCCTAAGGGGCGGTCCATAAATGATGTTACACAATTTTGGACCAAACTAGACACCTTTCCATCCCCCCCCCCCCACCGGTCACAGTATGTCACAAATAGTGCCCCCCCCCATTTAATGATGTCACAAAAATGGAAACTTTCTACTCCCCCTCCTCCAAGTATTTAAAAATAAATCAATATTTTTCTGAAAGTGACTACATAAAAAAAAAACAATATACAGTGGAAGTGTGGATGCCACGTGAAGCAGAGCCCCCTCCCCTCCCCCTGTCACACATTGTCACAATGTGGTGACCCCCTCCCCCCCCCCCCAATTGTGTGCACGTTATTTATGGACAGCCCCTTATCATTACATAATGGAAGTTACAAAAAAAAATTTAAACTACTTACTTGATCATACTAATGCATTTTGTTATAGTTTGTTTAAAAATTTTGACTGTGCCGAATTTGGCACATTCAGCATCGGAAAATAAGATGAGTCCATAGGTGTTTGCCAAATTCGGCACGCCCAACATTAATGGGTTAATAACAATAAGTATTCAATAAAAGAAGAGGACCATCCTGATTCTCCAAGAAATACATTGGCCAAGGGCACCAGAGGAGCAAGAACTAACAGTACATTAGGATAAAGGCAAGATATTGAGGTACAAGATCCGGTTCCATCTATGAGGATCCCCAAAGATTATGCATGAAGAATCCAGTGAGATGAAAAGAGAGGAAAACTAACAATTGTTAAAGAAGAAAGAAATGTGTTGAGAAGAAAAGGAAGCTAATTCATAGGACAAAGAATTGGCTGAAAATCATATGTGCTGAGAATCGATAGTTCGTTGGAATGGTCGATGGATGATGATGATGAGAAGATATCAGGAAAGAGAGGGTTTTAGGACTGTAAGGGAGAAGGTAGAAGACTAATCGTTAACAATGCAAAATATAGAACAAAGGAGATCTTTTACATGAATGACAACAGGTGTCAAAATATTGCATGGGGAATATAGGTAAGAACTGCCATAGAGTGTAGGTACCAGTTTTGGAAGAAGACCCGTTAAGTATAATTATGCCGTAGTCTTTTTGAGACAGTACCATCTTCTTAAAAAAAACGGGGACTCCTGCGATAATCAGAATCACAAATATTGGTTTCAAGTCATGGAATTGGAAATAAAAGCCTCCACCGTATACGAAAAATGTGTAATAAGCTACAAGCTGAAGTTAAGTTAGTATCAGCTGCCTACATTTAGACAACCTAGTCAATGGAAAATGAAGCACATACAGCTTCCGAAAAAATGGTAGGTAGTCTGTTGTAACATCACACAATGCTGCTGGTTGTACCAAAACTACAATTACTTGTTCAACCAAATTTTTCACTTGCCGTCAAATTTAAATACTATAGCAATGACACAATTAATTTATGCGAAGCATACACCCTTTCAACTGCTGAAAATTCTCAATAACCTCCCCAAATAAGAAAGAGCCAAATAAATTAATATCAGACTGTTAATGCTTGCGGCATTGTAAATAAAGCACATAATTTGAAGGCACAGGTGTCAAACAAAACAACGAATAAATGGTTACTGTAGTTACAAGCTTTCTCAACAATTAATTAAAATTCGAAGATTTCGATATGAACGTCAACAGAAGCATACTTCTATTAAGCCAATTCAAACCCTATCATAGTAAATATGTTACAGTAAAATCCGCCAACTGCAAAACTGGCTTCCACAGTTTCACGTAGATATTTCGTGAATGTTCTCACTTACCATCGTATCGTTTTAACTTTTTTCGAACACTTAATCGTTTATTTTCAACATAATATCACACAAGCACACTGCAAAATCCGGCCATAGTTAACATGAAAAGAGGCAGTGCTCAGAAAACTTGAATAACGATGATGTCTAGACCCAACAAAAACCTTCGTTTCACTTTGGCTACATTTGCTATACTGTGAACGGCACATTAAAGAGATCAAAATGACCCTATGCTCACGTAAAACATAACTGAAGGACAATAATAAAAAACATAGGTATTAATAATAGGACGGGCAGAGTTTACTTACCCACAGATTTCACAAGTCACAAAAATAACCACCGCCGACGAGAATGAAACACTATCCTGTGCGAAGTCGAGTAGCGAACTGAGCGAAGATATCTCCACGTCTCCTAATCAAGAGAGAGAATATATTTACCATTTTCCGGGATCTGTGGTCCCCGGAAAGTTCGGGGAATCCCGGAGTGACACACCCGATCCGGACGATGAAATACCCCCAACCGCACACATATGTTTTCCTTTCCAACAATAAACTTGGGAAACAGGTGACAAGCTTTCCAAATAATTTGCCTACCTTCCTAAAATCAAGGGGCAATCTCGTGTTCAAAATAGAGACATTCGCGAAAATGTTTATTCCATCATTTTGAATCAAATTCAATCAACTAAATATGTCAATCTGGCAAATCATGTCTGAATTTACACAGGGTATAAAAACATCAGAGGATATGCCAAAAATAAAAAGGTTGCGACGCCATGTGTAAAGATGATTTTACATAATTTTAATATTAATTTTTTTTAAACCGATGCTTACGTGTGTCTTAAATTTTGTCATTACTTCCTAACTTCTAGAATTTGCACCACATAAACGTGAAGAAGTCACCAAGCTAAGCCCTGCAGCTGCAGCGGGAAATTTAAAAATAAGCGCTTAGAAGGAAATACGGATACCTATACCACTCGCACAAACCTATACCAATATCACAGAGTAAAGATATCCCTACTCTGTGCCACTCTATAAAAATTTAATGGTGTCCTTGGGTCTGTTACTCAATCACGTAAAAACGGCTGAGTCGATTACTTTGAAATTTTGCAAGTGAATAATTAAGTGCACTGGGACGAACTTAGCTAACCTAGGAAATATTTTAATTTCCTCAGGGCCCCAAGGGCCGCTAAACGATCCCCTAAATTTTCATGGTGTCAACTAATATATAAAAAAGGAATTCAAGACTTTTTCAAGACTTTTGACAAAAAATTTAAAATTCCAGACCAAAAGGCTATTTTTTTAATACGTTATTGCGAAGGTCAATAATTCATTTTGCAGTCCTGTCTACTTTTTCACTTGGAATGGGCTCCACACCACCGTTGTCATCGTCCAGTACTATGAGATACCTTTCCTTTTCTTTAATCTTCTGCATACGAAATCATACTAATATATAAAAATTGAATGTGGTCTGTCTGTCTCTTTGTCTGTTGCTCAATCACGCAAAAACTACTGAATCGATAGAGCTGAAATTTGTCATGTGGAGAAAAAATGTATACGGAAGGAACATAGCTATATTAAAAAGCCCTCAGGGCCCCCTGGTGGTCCATGCTAAGCATTGGGTTCGATACAGTGGTTACATTCATTGGTTTTTAATAGACTTTCACTCAAGATAGAGGGCTGGGATTTTTTAATATCATATGGCTTAATAAATGAAGTTTTTAATTCTTTCAATCGCTTTTCTTTTACGCTTCGTAATTGTCTGAAAATCATGTTTTTAGCTGAAAAGTCTGCGTGGCCCATTTTTGGGTTTCCCATATGCATGAAAGAGGACCAACAGTCACCCATCTCGCCGTGTACCTGGAAAACGGTCAGCGTATCTACTCCAACGAACACAACATACAATATAGGTTACGAACTCCTCAAAGAACTACGCTGACAGTATTCTTCAGGCTTTGTGGTTTTTTTTATGAAATACGTATAATGTTTTTCACACCCGTTGAATTTCAACGGGTACCTCCCACTAGTATCATATAAATATGTCTCTATTTATTTACATTTCCAATTTTAGTCACATTACTTATCATTAAATAACAACTTAAAAAATTTGCCGCTGTTTAAAAAAATTAGGTAGGCCAGCAAACTAACTAAACAAGATTCATACAATGGCTATAAAATAACCTTGTATTTATTCATTATTTTACAGCAAACTGTCTGTATTGTAAAAAGCAATTGACTTACTTCAAAACCATCACTAATAAAAATGATTCTCTGACAAAAAAAACATTTATTAATCATACCATCCAAACCAACCTCTTCCGACCGGCGCACCCCACATAGCAGAAACACATCTCTGAGATGTCTCAGAGATGTCTCAAATGTCTCATTGAATCTCTCAGAGACATTCCGTGACCTCTCAGAGACTACTCTGAGATGTCTCTGAGACAGCTCTATGTCCGCTTTTGTTGTAGTCTCAGAGACATCGCATGAGATGTCTCTGAGAGATCTCAGAGACATCACTGAAAGGTCTCTGAGAGGACTCAAATGGATCTCAGAGACATCACATGTGATGTCTCTGAGATCATTCACACAAGATGATGAATGACTTTCAATAAATTTATTTTCGTAATAACACTATCATGGAGATTAACATATAATTATTATTTGATATAATTATTACATATAATTATGTCAATTATTTGACATTAGTCTTCTTTAGCAGCCTCCCTTGCGTCTTTATCCATGACTGCCCTGGAAAGATAACGAAAATTATAATATTACCAACTAAAACGTTTGCTGAGCTTTTTTCAGGCTATTGAGAGGTACAAATAGAAACTCCGAAGAAATACACTCATAAGAAGAAATATTAAAACTTTACTCAGAAATATCCAGAAATATAATATAACATATGGGTATGTTAGGGTCTCGTCAGAAAGCTGGGACAATGACAGCGGGCACATGCCAAACTGCCCACTTATCAATTGGATAGGTTATTTGCTCTGTTTTTTTTCGTTTTTAACTTGTAATTTTCACTACTAGTTGAACATTTTAAAGTAGGTACAAACAGGTGCGTAATTTACGTACTTGAAAATGGGCTTCGCCCCTATGCATTATATTGAACTAAATTATTTTCCACAATTAAATACGTACCTAACTTGAGGCTGGTCCCCTCACGACGATCTCATATGATAGCCATCTTGGTACCTACTATGCCGACCATGCCGCAATGGGATACCGTAAAAAATAATGGCACGGAAATCGCCATATGACCCTTCTGGAAATATAATTTGCATTCTTAAGACTCTACAGAAGGCACATACAGTTAAGGTTAAATAATAATAATAATATTAAGAAATTCACTCACCTTGCAAGAAACTCCCTTATTAGGATGGTTGGACTCGCTGACCAGCGGACGAAGCTCAACTCGAACACGAAACACCGTTTTTGGCAGTGTTATGGACAGGATTTAAATCTCTCTATCGATGAAATCAATGAGTAATTGATGATAATGAGTGATGAAATGAAGGTGATGGATGGAATTTGAGTTAAAACAATGAAAATTGCCTTAAAGAGAAGAGCAAACTAAGGTTGGAGCACTGAAGGCCCCGTCACACGACAACTACGCGGTAAACCTCCGCGCTATGGATATAAAATAGTGCCTTCTATGTACAGACCATGTGTATCCGGATATTCTGAAGTGCAACCCTAATATATTTTGACTAGTCAATTGTTAAAATTAGATGTGAAGATTAATCTGGGTAATCAGGGCATATTTTTTATTTTTTAAATTATATTTTGCGTGATATTTTGCATGAGACCTCTCAGAGACGTCTCTGAGCCTATTTTTCGTTTTTAATAAATCGTCCTTTTTTTCATGTAAAAAGTATTTACAAATGTACAGGATTGATGAATAAGGGTGGTTACAGGAATCTGAGGGTAAATACAAATTGTATCGTGATATTTTGCATGAGACCTCTCAGAGACGTCTCTGAGACATCACTCAAAGTCAATTTTTCGTTTCTAATAAATCGTTCTCTTTTTCATTTAAAAAGTATTTACATATGTACAGGATTGAAGAATAAGGGTATATACAGGAATATGAAGGTAAATACAAATTTTATCGTCTCATAGTGATCCCTTGGAGACGTCTCAGAGACGTCTTTGAGACGAATGCGATATTTGAGACATTTGAGACTTGTGAGAGACGTCTCAGAGACATTCTCTGCTATATGGGACAGTGGGCGGAAATCGAAAAAAGCTTGTCAAAACTAATATCTCAGTTATTATTTAACGTAGATCCACGATTTTTTCCATAATTAGTGATTTTTATCTCCTAAATCCGAATCTAATGTTTGTTTTGCCGTAGACCAATCAGGGGCCTCTCTGAAACAATATGGCGGAAACAGTAAAATGCCCTTCTTTAAATATTTAAAGGGTGTTCAACTAGCATTGATGTCTGTACATAATATACTTATTATTTTCCTACAAGTACTATCAATGAGTTAGCAACATCAATACATAACCCTGAACAACTTTTCTGTGATGTATCGATACGCGGTATCGATACAATATCCCATATAGTAAGGATAGGAATTTTATCAATGTATTCCATGGAAATTAATGTTAGTATTTTTTTATTATTTTCATTAGAAATTAAAACATATTTCTGTATCTGAAATGAATGACTAATTACATGGAAATAATACATAGCTGAGTAAATACAGTTAAAGGTCATCGTCAACTGAATCAACCTTGTCGCTGTCTCCGTCCGACTCTGTGTTCTCATCAATCAGAAGGAGATTCCTAGCTTCTTTGGGTACTTTCACATTTCCTTGATTTGACTCTGTTGACGATGATATTATCTGGTCCGAAGATAGAAGAATTCTTCGAAAAATATCCTCGAATGACACCATTCTTGAAATTTTTCGGGACTGCTGCTCCTGGAACCTCCGAATATCCTTATGCCTCGATTCAAGGACCTCCTCCGACAACTGTCCAATAGGTAGCACTGCTACTTTTACAATAGTCGCTCCATGTATAAGAATCTTATGTACAGTTGGGGGCATAAAATACCACGAATAGTGCTCCACATAAAGGGCAGCAGTGGAAGAGCAATAATCGCGGAAATGCTTTACGTCAATTGGAAGTCCACTAGATAAGGCTTTCAGGATGGTCTAAAACCTCTCAATCAGCTTCTCATTAATACCTACATGGAAAAATATGACGACCAGGTACATATTATTTCTATGTAATTTTCACTGAGCACGCTGATTTGAATCAAAGATTATGAAACACAAATCAACACAAGTAATTGGTTTTTTACGCACCAGAAATTTCCGCTGGCAGCTTTGGATTGGAGAAGCGTCTCGCGGTATTTCCATCATTTTTCGTTCTGCTACCCGGTTCTGGAATGTCTACTAAAAGTCCCAATCTTGTCCTGAAAGACTGTTGCAATTCTTTCTCCCTCCTTTCAACTTCATCTTTACTGCCATCAGCTGTCTTAGTCTAAACATGAAAAACGATATTGTCGTATGGTAAACAGTTTTTGGTACTGTTTTTCTGGGTTATGGATGATGCAATATAAATTCAAAAAACGTACCTTCCATTTCTTGATGTTTAGCCTGTAAGCAATACGCGATAGGCACTCAAAAAATTGAATATAGCAGCGAAGAGGGGACAATCCAAAAGAATATTTTGGTGATGAAGATTGTGATGGTCTTCTCGAATAATTCCAATAGAAGAAATCAGGTGAGAGGCAGTATGATTGAGAAGCGCTTAAAGGCTCACTTCGCATTTTGTTTCCAAAAATGTCACCTCTTCTGGATACGCAGCTTCTTTCTCAGACCTAGCCTTGTCATAGCTTGGGTACAATCTATGCCCACATTTATTGGCTGTATCTGGCAATGTTCTATAATGCGCCTTAGAAATATAGCAATTCACAATCAAGGAAAGAGCTTCCATAGGTGTCAACTCCCTTTGACAGGTGGTCTCCACTTAGAGAGTATTCGTTTTCCTCTACTAGTTGTTGTTGTCGTCATTTCCTTAACAACTTTTGCTGCTGCATCATCTCCTTCTGCTATAAACTTTATCGACGTAGCAAATATGATTTACCCGCAATGGTCAATGATATAAAATTAGAAAGATATTACCCTCGGGTCGACATTCCAACACATCCTTCAAAATCTGCGTGAGAAGTTTCTGCAACAGGGATTCAATCGTAACAATACTTTTTACGATTTCCCAAGAAGAAATAAAATATTTCCACGGTTCAAACAAAAGGAAAAATTCGTTTTCCTCGGGTCTTTGAGAGACGCGCAGTTTGAGCCAACAGTCGTGATCAGATAAGACGTTGCAAATGATAGCTCCGTAGTCGATCTCTCTCGTAAGTCCGTGATTTTTCTCCGTTTTGTTCTTTCGCTGGAAGCCTCAACATTTTTGCTAAGCCTCCCCCCACTAGAATATTCAGAGCATCCTGAAACTGAATAGCAACAATTCCTTTATGCACAAAATTCACATAATGAGGACTTAAATTTTAAACCACAGCAAAGGAACTAACCTGAGCTAGAAGATCCAGGAAAATTTTTGTAAACAATAGCGGGAAATACGATTTCCGTCTTCAGCCAATCTTTAAATTTCTTTTCGAACCTTTCATTAATTCTTTGACATGATTTCCATTTACGGAAATACGAGTTTAAAAAATTGTCCCTGATGAACTTTGCCAAAAAATCCTATATCTCTGTATCTCCTTCAAGGCTAAATTTTTTATGCAAAAATTGGAATGCCGATAGTTTTTTTGACTCGACCGTCTTCCCCATTCCTTGAAGAATAGCATCGTGCAGTTCTTTTCGGGTCACTTCCCTCCTCTTCATTTTCTTCGCTGTCGGAGGTAACAACTTCTAAATCACAAAACCACCAACAAAAAATAGCTACATGTTCTAACGTTGCGTTATCGGTAGTAACTCTTTCTACAACTATTGGTGTCAATCATAGGTACCTGTATCCGATGTTAATGTATTCTCTCCGTCGTGTATGACCTCTCTGTAGTAGAATAACTCCGACAACTGGCAGCCAAACTATGGGTGAACCGAGGGGAACTCCTCTCTCAGTAGTCAATCTGACTAAAAGACGTCGATGTTTCTGCACTCACCAGTTAAGTTCTCAGTTTTAACTCAGTCTGACCCTATGAGTAAAACTGAGGAGGCAAGAAATTTTCTAAGCCAATAGGACGTGCGTATTTTTGGGAAAACCGCCTTCTAAATTGCTGGCTAAAGGGGGATTCACATTCAAGCATTTCACGCGTCTCGCGCGTACAGTTTACGTGCGAAACGCACGAAAGGTCCACATTCAAGCGGAGGCAACGTCGTCGTACGCGTGAAATGCACATGGTGACACCTATTGGAGGATGAATGAAGTTGTAAAAATAAGTCGAGCCTCTGCGTGCGTGGACGCGCCGGGAGCGTGCGAGCAGCGAGGTGGTACGAGGAGAGCGACTAAACAAGTATTTATTTCATTATGAGGACATGTAAATGCACGGTGGGCTTCGATCGACTTAAAATTAAAAGTGCTTACACCGATGAAATCTTTTCAAATTTCATTTTTACGATGTCTCACGAATATTTTTATCCCCGAAAGAAAATAATTTGTAGAGCGATTTGTGAGAAAATTGATTTTTATTGTTTACATGGCATTTTTCCGTCAGAATTTTTCGGTGATGAAAATTCCACGTTCGGACTTTGTTCACATATATTCAATTATGGTAATTTTATAATGCATTTCTAATGAAATTGAATTGGAAATATATATTAAATTGATTTTATCATCTCGAACCAATGGCACGAGTAATGATTTGGAGTCACTTAATGCATGAAAATTGTATCTTACTACCATTCTATGTTATAACATACATATTGTTATTATATAATCTATACTATCATTATTCTGCAAGATAAAACAGCTTACTGTATAATAAATTATTGCTTTAGATCAAAGTCAAATAATGAATTTATAAAAATAAAAATCCAATTCAGTAATAATTAACTTAAAATTTTTTCAAACATCAATAGCACTAATAGACATTAAAATGAGTGATAAAAAGTATATTTACTAAAAACATGAAGCAGTCTTTCTGTTAATTCCGGATGGTTCTTGGAGATTTGATACTTAGATGATTTTCCCAAAAAGTTTGAAATCAGCGTGGACAGATTCCATTGACTATTCACAGTATAAACCAAGGCCTACTTGCATTTTGTCGCATAAATCGGGTATGTGAAAAAATACTGCGTGGACTTTAGGTGTTGCCGTTGTATTGAGCATAATAGAGCTCTCTTTGTATGCAGCAATCTTATTTTTGAAGTTGGGATTGAAGTTTTTACCAAAGCAGACCATAACATCATTTATAAAAATTTCAAATACAGTTATGTATATCAAGCTTCTCAAATTTTGACTTCTTGATCGCAGTAAATCAGGCTTTACTCACAGTGTTTTGTAAGGAATGCCATTGAAAGTTGAACTCCCTTGAGGTATATCGCGAGTCACACTGCATGTTTCTGCCGACTGAAAAGAATCTAGCTCAAATTCATTCAGTACATGTTTATGTAAATTGTTCACGACACCTATCATTAAATGCAACTCTGGCGGAGGAACAATTTCGAGGAGAAGAAAAAAAAGGACTGTAGACGCTGTTTTTGTAAAATTTTGCGCCTGTTTTCTGCTCATGCCGAATACCATTGAATTTAATTTACTAACGTATAAGCTATCGTTCTGTAGGTATCGCAAGTACCTATTCAAATTATCATTGGTTTCGTGACACTAGGCACATGGACAGTAACTGCTATGCGACATTATACCAACCAGAATGTAGGTCAATTTAAGATCGGTTGCGATAGTTGATAATAAATAATGCCCGAAAAGTTGATAATATTTACTGCAGACCAGAAGGATACATTCCCATAATTTTCCTAAGAATTAGGTGCGAGATATTTTATCATTATTTTATATAATAACTATTATTAATTTATAACCCGCCCGACCCTTAACCAATTATAATATATAAAACCACCCGAATCCTTAAAGCGTTTAGCGGAAATACCATATTAAAACATCTTCTTATAATAGTTTTAGTCAAGATCTCCAAAACGCGTAGTTAAGCTGCATTTATGAGATAGTCCTTTTCCAACCAATGAAATACATTAACCGCAACAACTTTCAATAGAGCGTAATTGCATTTTATCTAAAAAAAAATACGTTTCATTAGGAGAAGGAATGAACGTAATCGCACAGGGAATCACGAGGAAAAGAATGTTTCAAACGTTACTCATCCAACATTAACTAGGAATTAGTTCGAAAACTAAGGCAGAAAAATTTCCATCATAAGATTATTCACTAATTTTAAAATATATCGCTATAGTAGTGGCTAAATTAAGTGTTTACGATAAATATTGAGGGTAAAAAAATTTACGACACTTGAGATTGAATTTCCGACCTTCACTCTCGCAGTCAAGCGCCCAACCGACCTGTCTACTGATGCTTTTCAGGAGTTGGCCTATACATACCGTTTTCTAGGAACCTCGGGTTATGGCCTGAGAAAGTCGGTCCCCACCTTGAGGAGTTTTTTGTTGTTATTTTGCTCATTGTTCACGTATTGAGGTTCTTGTTAACACTAAAACAATTATTAATAGATTGTATCTGATCCAACTTCACATTTTTGGCGTGCATTAACGGGAAAATCGTTAATTATAATGAATACTGCGACGGTGTCCCGTTGTCGCCTGGGATGTTTATGCACGAAACTTGGCCCATAAAATTCTCAATGTGCCAATAATACAACTATTAAATATCAAGCACTGTAGCAATGATTAACAGAAATGGACAATTCATGAATGCATGCTAATATATCCCAGTGAATCTTATAAGTAAATACGAAATGACTCCATGTGTCCGCCATTTGTTTCACGCGTCCAGGCGCGTCTCGCGCGTAGAAAGTTGAGCAAAATTCAACTTCGCTCGCACGTACCCAGGCGAACGAAGCGAAGCACCTGATTGGCTGCGCGCGAAACGCTTCGCTTAGTACGCGTGAAATGCTTGAATGTGAATCCCCCTTAACTCGTTCACTAGCGTGTTCCAGAGAAGCGATCTTTTGGAGGGCATTAACCGATGCACATACGCTACGGTCGTAAAACAATTAGCGGCGACTTTTCAAAGAAACAACCAAGTCCCAAACACCATATTCACGACCCCTATATTTTCAAGGAACAAAGAATAAGAGAGCACAAGAGGTGTTACTTATTAAACAACGAGTAGTGGAAGCGGATTACGGCCCCAAGGGATAATTGCGGTCTGTCGGTCGTGTGCAATGACCGCGCCTGCTTCGATTCTATTCCCTCTTCTCAAGGTCGGAGGGATTTCTGGGTTGAAAGGAGCTTAAGTGCGGGAAATTCCCTGTATCCATGAGAGAATGAGTTGGAATAAGGGAAAAATATCCACTGCAGACATTTGGTCACATGCCCTCATCGGACTCATGGGTGACCGGCGGCGGCGGCGAATTTTCCACTTTCAATATGCCACAAAGAAAGTGTGAATGTACTTGAGGACAAATATTTTGCCTTTATTATTTACAAAAATTTGCCTTTATTTTTAAATTTGGCATCTTTCCTAACAATTGGAGTAAAATCATAGTGGTGGTAACTTTATTTGATTTAAATTGGAGCAACAACCAAATCAGGAAATTCCGCGGCTTATTATCGGGCCGGGCGGCTGCCTTGTCTTCTTATACATATCCCATCCTTAAATGAAAAAGTGCAAGTTGGAGCAAGATTTTTCTTTTGAAACATGTAGTCAATATTCAGGTCTTTCTTGCCATATATATTTTTCGATCGAGTCTCGTCGCCCTCATAAAGATTTTTTCCACTTTTTGAAAAAAATAGCCAAAAAATAGTGAACTTTTGAATGTTTAATTATTATATGAAAAATTAATAAAAACAAATAAATTTTTCTGTGTAATTCTTAGAAAACGTTTATAATTTTAGAAAATATGCTTTGAAATCTATGAAATACCAGCTTAACGACTCACGAGCGAAAGTAAAAACTCGATTTTTGTGGAAATTCGGATTTGAATTTTTTTATTATTTTTTCTCATTTTTAACGGCTTCTGATGGTTTTATGGATAAACCAAAAATTTAAATAGCCATGGTTCCTTTATCCTAAGACATTACACTATCAGACTGTACCATTTTTACTTTCCAAAAAAATAGTCAAAATATAGGGTTTTGGCAAGGTTTTTTTGATTTCCGCCCACTGTGCGGCGCACAGTGGCTGAAATCGCGGCCAAAACCCCAAAAAAATCAAATAATTTGAACAACGATGAAAAAGTTTCTGTAGGGTACATGAATGACTGGGGTAACCAAAAATATCAAAATATTTCCTATTTCTCCTTTATTTCATAGCTAAGCAGACGGCTGAATTGGGCACATTATAAACTGCTCCGTCAACCGCTCTACCTACGCGCTTTTATTTTCTAAATCAGCTCCGAATAATGGAAGTTTAGTACGATTTTTTACTTTTCCCGAGTTTAAGGCATTTCAAAGTTTCATCCTGTCTAATAACAATCTCACTTTTTCAATTTTTAATAGGTATATTTCTAGTTTAATGACTAAATGTATTTTTAAAATCATCCGGAATTTAACGAAGGATTGCAAAAAAACCCTACAAGGCCCCGCTTTCTTATCCATTCAGTTATGAAGATACTATATTGTTCTTATTGGTCCCTTAATATAAACTGCGGATACTAGCGGATGCGAGTTTGCGAACCATTGTTCGTGTCGCATGCACGTATGGCAGCGAGTGGCTCGTAGGTAGTTAGAAGTTGTTGATCTGCGCATGCGCGCATAGTCAATTGTTGTTACTAGGAAACGTAATTAAATTGACTTGTTGACATGCATTCTACTGCTTTTGAATATTTTCAATATGTCAATTTCGATATCACGCCTAGAATTATATAGAATTTTGCGGCAAACTTCTGGAGGTTGGGCCGCACGATATGCACATGCTGATCTGCATATCAAACGACTGCTTGAGAAAGATTTAACAAACTTCGCCAGGCATGAAATCAGGTCAATCTGCAAAAAATATTACGCCGCAATCAGATCCAAGTGGGAGAAATGGCACCGCAAGGAAGATATTTTTTTACAAAATTGTAAAGAGTGGCTTAAAAAAATCTGTTACAATAAGAGTTCCTGAAACATCGTCATTGGAAAAAGACCTGCCAGCATCTTCCAAAGGTTAAAAAAACTTCATTAATTTTATTCAAGTATATTTAAATCCTTCTCGCATAATTACCTTAAGTCATATATTAGAGTAAAAATGGGCTTTCTTTTCAGTCATTGGGAAATCCATCAAAGAATATGAATACTGCAGTGACCGGAGCAAGAGGAGGAAAGTGGAAGACGTTAAAAGGAGTAGTGTAACAAGTCTCCTAGTACACGCCACTTGCTCCAGCTTGCGATCTAAGGGTAAAACGGAAGAAGTGAAACTCCTATCCGAAGCGTTGCTCACTTCACCAGCGCGTGCAAAAAAGATAAATAGGGCTTTGTCGTCCGAAAAAAATTCTGCTGAGCTAAGACCTTATGAACCACAAGAGGCGTTAGCTTTTATTTTAGAAGCAGATTTATCGAAGAACGCGTACCAAACTTTGAGATGTCAGGCAAAAGGCAGAGGTGCAGATCTTTATCCACCATATAAGCGTGTAAAGGAAGTGAAAATACAATGCTATCCGCGTGAAACCATCTAACTGTCACGGACACAAAGGTGGAAGATCTAACAGCAACGAGGTTAATTGACTTACAGAAAGAGATTTTAAACCGATTACCAAAAGATTCTCTCAAAGATATGCATTTAGTGTCAAAATGGGGTTATGATGGTAGCGGAAACCATTTCCTCTACAAGCAAAAGTGCGCCTTCGAAGAATGCAATGACAGTGATTTGTTTATAGTATGTTTTGCTCCACTCCAACTTTACGTAAAACAGGTCCAAGTAAAGGAAGAAAAACAGTGGTGTGGCTGAATCCCCGACCCTCTTCCACGAGGTACTGCAGGCCTGTGATGCTTGAATTTGTGAAAGAGACTAAAGAACTAATCAATAGGGTAAAAGATGCCATGGATGAACAAATAATGAACCTAAAACCATCCACAGTGCCAGGCTATCCAGATGCTGTAGTTGTGAATCACAATCTGTGCATGACAATGATTGATGGTAAAGTTGCCAATGCTATAACTGGAACTGCCTCATATCAGTCGTGCTATGTATGTGGAGCGACCAGCAAAGACATGAATGACATTGATAAGGTGATGAAAAGAAATGTCAATGAGAGTACTTATCAGTAAGGCCTCTCAACACTTCATGCATACATAAGGTTTTTTGAATGGCTTATCCATTTTTGGCCAGGCTAGAGACAAAGTTAAGGCAAAATAAAGCACACATCAAAGACTTAGTTAATGCTCGGGAGTCCTTAATTGAAGCTAAATTTAAATGGTTGATGGGTTTACTTGTAGGTGTGGTTAAACAAGGTAAGTGAAGTACGAACGATGGCAATACAGCTCGCAGTTTCTTCGCAGATTCTGAACTCTCTTCCTCAATTACGGGCATAAATTCATCACTTATTGATAGGTGTGATACAGTATTACGAACATTGTCATGTGGATATGCCGTAGATGCCAAAGCATTCCAGAAATACTCCATAGAAACGGCTAGATTTTACGTAAGCTTGTATTCTTGGTACCCAATGCCCGCTTCTAACAATGGCAAACGTTAGGCTTAACTGAATGGGATTCCCTCATGATGAGGGTGAAAGAAAGCATTAAAATCCCGCAGTAAGTGAAAATTTATTCCACCCGATGATGATGCGTGGCATAGAAACTTAGGACGCGATAGTTTAAACATGATATATATTCGCAAGAATAATATATCTAGTGGAATTCAACAGATTTGCACCCTCAAGAGACATGGCAAAACGCAATTTGGAAAATGTCACAATCGTACTTTAGTACGATCTATAGATCGCTTGAATCTTTGGTAGCGTTGTAATAACTGCAGTAAATGTCATTGCTTCGAAATAATCACTCTTGGATAGAAGGGAAGTATACCACCTTCAGCCTGCAACCGACCGAGCCGATTTGTCGCGCGGCGGCACGCAGGAAACAGTGCCCACCAAAGAACACCTCCTTGATACAGACAGATGGACAAAAATTGAAACAGGAGATATATTTCCGTAATTCTATGTCTGCCGTTCCAATTATTATCGTGACGACTTGCTAGCAACCATCACTTATCCTTTTCCCGAATTTTGATTATTTTTCAGCGAATTCCCGACTTTTTCCAGATTTTTTCACCACATTACTAAATTCCTGATTTTTTCCCGGATTCCCGACTTTTCCCGACTGGTAGACACCCTGATTTTATACCCATTAGAAAATCATCAGTGCAGACGTTGATTTTTTTGCTTTTTTAAATACTTGCACTCATGATACAGGGTAGAAATGTTCACTATCGGATGGCTGAAAGAACGAAGTAATTAATTCTTGCATTCGATTATAGTTTTACGTATCGTCTTTGCTTATAAATTAGGTTTTCAATTCCAAAATTATCAATTTTTCTCCCATTTCAACATTGGCATATGCAATATATATTTCCTTGGCAACCTGAACAATGGCTATGAGGGGGAAATTTCAACCGGGCCTTATATGATTTACATAATGATACTAATATATAAAAATGTAATGGTGTCTGTCTGTTGCTCAATCACGCAAACACTACTGAACCGATTGAGCTGAAATTTGACATGTAGAGAGAAAATATATCTGTGAGTAACATAGGCTATATTAAAAATCCCTCATGCCCCCGAAGCCCGCCCCCCGCCCCCCCGGTGGTCCATGCTGGTATGTATCCACACGTTAATTGCTCTAACCGACCCAAGTTTCGGCATGTTATGCCATTTTCTAGTGGCAGACTTCGAAAGTTGGTTTGGCTTATTTTTGGATTATATACGGTGCTCCTTAATGCAATTAGTATCTATTGTTGTCACCATTGACGCCAATTGTTGTGGCATGTAATTATGTATCAATGTTCCAGGCGACTTAACGTCCCAGAACAGTAAAGATTGTTTTCAATTTTCAATTTCAAAATGCATAACATACCTATCAGATACCTGGGTCGGTTAGTTCAATAAAGGTGTTGACTCGCACCGAGAAATATGTTTTTATGAGAAGAAGACTTGTAAATATTCATGTAAGCCTTGGGCATGTAGATCAAGCGAAGCTCCATAGGGCACGGGAAGCATGAACAGAACATGTGGTGATCGGAGCGATTTTTGTTTATGCACAGATTTGCGTGAAGCTTTGCACGTGTTCTTATTAGTGATATTTATCGATAAAATGGATAAAAATTTCATAATACCGACTTGGTTTTTTTTGGCAATACAATGCTATTTTAACACGTTGCATTAAGGCACATGAGATACCTATATTTCGTATTGATTCGATTACACATATGTACAGATTTTCTTCCAAACGCGAAATAATAAATTTTTTATTTTACAATTGTTGATAAAAATTATCAAAGTGTCACGCCGATTCCAATATTAAAAAAAAATATTTCAATATAATTTAGTCTGAATTTCGAATACCACACCGAATACTCCAGTCATTACATGCTCTAGTTTTGGAAAATAGTTTTAAATATAATTTTTGCTTCATTCCAAATACTGAAGTACTTTGAGTTCCAACACATGAAAAGATGCAGATAAGTGAAATTTGGTTCAAGATTTTTTTTCATCTCACTTAAAAAATTAATAAAGCGTGCACTCAATGGCCTACGATTACCGCTCCAGACAACTTAAGAGACCCGGCTAAATATCACTCATCTTGCACCCTTGCGAATCACCAGTCATCACCACCTGAAAAAAATTGTTTTTGGTCAAGAATCGATGGAACTGGGTCCTTAGAAATGATAATTTCCAAGAAACTGTGAAACACACAAATTACATGTTACGCAGTCACACGCACGGATGGGGATGATACACCAAAGGGTTGAAAGTCGCCATTAAAAAATCATCTGAATACATGCACGGCATATAGTCATATTATTTAATTGTCTAAGTCAAATCCCAGGTTAAATATTTTCTCGCGATTAAAATACTAACACGTTCTCCCAACAATAACATTTTCGTCAACTAACCAACAGTCTGATGTAATATGCGAAACCCATACCCTAAGTTAATTTCAAGTTGACGTAAATGTCTACGTCTTCTTGCGGTTAAAGTTAACCAGAAATTATAAAACAGGAAATTTGTCGTTACAGAGCGACAATGTTGGATTTATTCTCTGTGACAGTAGCTTCATAAACACGACCACTTCTCCTTTGACAATATGAGCTGTGAACCTAACAATGAGAACCTGGAATATGAACTGGATACGATATCCTTTAGTTCGAATAAACCCCAGCTGAAATTCGCATTGAATTAAGGTGACTTGATGGTGCAAATTGCTAAAACACCTGCCCATTAACTGGGAGATCCGGGTTCGAGACCCGGTCAAGTCAAATTATTTATTCACGGTATAATCTCTTAGATGAACATCCTGAGAAATGTGCATTACTTCAACTTACTGATGAACCAAATAAGGACATGGTTAGGAAGACATTGAAAAGGCTAATACAAAACAAATCGTTCATTCCACATCATCACTGTGGACTACGCCGTTCATTTAAAATGTTAAAATTTCGACGATTCAAATGTATTGGAATATTCCGTTTTTCTGGGGTTTTCAGGAGGCCATGTCCCATGGATGCAGAAGGAGTAACAGCCAATATGTAGTGGAGTTCAATATGCAAGCGTGGGTTTACCCTGGCAAAGATACTTCCGCAAGTTTTTTCTGCAAGAGCTAGCGGAAGATTTTACTCTAAAAAAACATTTTTCACGAGTTAGTGCTCAGCCAGATTGGTTGCCGTTTACTCAGGCAACAATACGCTTCTTCCAAGTTACTTGCAGAAACTTTTAAAAGTTCTGCAAGCGGACTTGCAGAGCCGTTTACACCTGCAAATAGCGTAGAAATTCGCTTGCTGTGTGGAACTTGCGCAATAAACCTGCCAGTATCAACCCACCTTAATGGGTGTCACATTTTTTAGGAAATGTTTGCACGGCATGATCCTTGTGTACAGTGAATATTATGTGTATTTTTGAAAGGTAGGTTCCTTATATACGGTGAATCTTGTCAGCTTAATGAAAACATTATATAGTCTTTAAGTAATATTTCTGTGCAACGGGTGTTAATAAATGGACTGGTAAAGCATGACGTCACGAAACATTTGTTGCCAAGGTGCCAAATTCCAAATAAGTGCGAAATCAATGCTCAATAGACAGAAAATTATTGTTTGGGAAATAATTTGGCATCACGACTTTACCAGTCCATTCTGAAATCACATATGTACGTCCCTAACAGTCCGGGAAAACTCAGACCTGGTTCCAATTCAGGCATACCTTTGAAGTATACATATAACATGTACTATATTCAGAACAAGCCTGGGTCACATTTGCGAAGTGAGATTAAACTCGAGCGTGTGAACGTGCATATGGTTGAAAAATAGGTCAAACAAATAAGTGACGGTAGCCGTCACCTTCGCATATCTCCCAAAAACGCTAAGATATGAAATATTATTGGCAAAGGAAAGCTAATTAGGTCACGCAGGAACATAATAACAGTAATAATAAAGGAGTTGACAATTTTTTCATACCTGGTTTTGACCTAAAAAAATATTGGCAAACTTTATAGCAAAAAATCAGGAAAATCAAAAATGTTGAGCAGCATAGCCTGGACGATGATTCGCATTGATTGACGCAAAATCAGATTCAGCTTTACAGACCCATCACCGAGAATCAAACTTTATGACTGTACCCACCCCGAAGAGGAATGGTGTGACGGGTATGCAAGCTATATTTTTCGTAGCCATTTATATGATCTCATGATTTATTTTAATGACCGTATTAATGGAAAATCTGTGTTGATCCCTTTTTTTAAAAAGAGCTTTGGTTTAGCGTGACAAGGAATTACAATTTTCATCCATGAGACGCGTACATTACGTGATATATTTATTCCATATGATGATACCTCGGGGTTAATTAACAGTAAAAGTTATTTTATGACACCCAGGGAGAGAGAAAAATTCACTTTTTTTAAATTAATACATTATCATCAAGACTGTGGTTTGATTTTTCACCTAAAAACCCGTATATGATAAAATAAGCATTAGCGAATGGAACCCTAACTTCATTAAACCGAAGGTTCATCGAAGCACACTGTCTGTTTTGAGCAATCTTTTAATATCATTTCGTAATATCTGTCCCTTAGTGAACATTTAACGAAGCCACAGCTACAAGTTGAGGCTTACGTGAGCCCCACTTTACAACATGGGCTGGTGTAGCTTCCTGTATGGCTCGGCATAGCTATCTGGAAGAATTGGTGTGGCTATCTACAAAACTTAGTGTAGCCGCCTACATGGCCTGGTGTAGCTAACTAAATGGAATCATGTAGCAGCCTGGCGTAGTCATCTACGTGGCCTGGTATGGCTGTCTAGGTGGAAAACTGTTATTCCACGATCAAAAGACAGCTCATATATAGCCAGCTACACTTCAACCGCTTCATTACAAGAGACCTACCCCAAAATAAGGTGAGGTCCTACATGAACGAGCAAATGTCTATACATTACTCAACCGATGTATGCAAGAAATTAGGCCAATAAAGCATCAATATAGGATGAGAATTGCCCACATTAAAAATCTTACATGACCTAAAGAATGTGTACATGTGGGTGTGTACATTAACATGTAGGCACCTACATTCATCCGTGTAGGCAGAAGACTGAGCAGGCCGATTCAGCGAAATTAAGGGGAAATTCTTTGCAATGTAGTCAGATACATAGTTCCCTACAGGAGCGTGTAGGTGCCTTTAGAAGCCAACGTAGCCTGATACAAAAAATTTTCACTAGGGTAGAAAATCTGCACATTTTCATTATTTTTGGACACTTATCTCAGCCGATCTACCAAATACTGCCTCTTATTTTTATCTTCTATGCAGGCCACATCGGACCTGATCTGAAGATGAGGCCAGCAATGGCCACGAAACGTCATCGTCAAGATACACCGACGCAGATTTACCCGGAAAACATGGAGATACCAACATTTAAGGAGAATTCCTTCGAATCATCATCATCATGAACAGTAGTCATCAATCCGAAGATTGGTTTGCTGCAGGTCTCCAATCCACTCTCCTCTTAGCTAACCCTTTTATTCCTACACACATCTTTACTTAATAAGGTTTCGATTCATGAATATTTCGATATCTCTTCGGAGAAGTACGATGTGCCTTTAAATGCTATAGTACCCTGTAATACGAAAGCGCTCATCCTTTTGTTAGAAGAACGGTTCGGGTGTGCCTCATGCTAAAGTTGCTCGTCCCATTGCCCGTCATAGATGTACTTTGTCGTATTTATAAGTGGCAATATTTAATTCTCTGCCTATATTTCGTCATTGATTCCTATGAATTTCTTATAAAAATCGATTTAAAAATAAAAAGGTCCATTAAGAGATTTTGTTACTCAAAATGATTACTTGGTGACCACCTAAGGTCAAATACGAATCTGTTTGATTAATTGTATCGCAATAACTTGCAACATTGGTTTCAGAGATATCTTGATCAGTCAGTCATTCATATCTGCATTTTATATAAATGCTATAAAAAGTTCACTCAGCGTTATTTTTTTCAAAAAAGATTTCATAGTGATCACCTAGGGTCTCATGCTGAGCTGTTTGGTAAATATCAATTCAATGCCTTCAGTGGCTCCAGAGATAGCTTGATCAGTAAGTGAGTCGGTAGTATTTTGCATTAGTAGATTTTTATTTAAAAAATGGCTAAGTAAAGATATTATTTTTAAAAGATTTATTAATGAACATCAGTGATTTAATAAGGTGCTTTGTGTTAAGTTTTCATGGCGATACGTTCACTGGTTTCAGAGATATCTTGATCAGTCCATGAGTTAGTGGTGATTTGTTTTAAATTGATTTAATAAAAAAGTCCAGTCAGAATTATTGCTTTTGAAAATGTTTTTCGACAAAAATTAAATATGATGTTTTTTAAATTGACATTTGATGTTGTACGGCCTGAATGTACAAATATGTGGGGACTACTTCATTACAAAACCGTGGTAGTACCGTGGTTTAGTTCGTGGAGTGCAGAAATATACCTGGTTTAATAACATTCAAGCGGTCAAGATGGACGTCGCGCGCTCGTTATCACCCAATCATTCACGGAATCATGCGAACAAAAAATAGAATACTTTTCTCCAACTTCGCTTGAATGATCACGATTTCTCACGTGTGGAATTTTCCCGTTTTTTATTAAAAGATTTTTATTAGGTTTTGAGTTCTTGTCTGTTTGGTACAAATTTTACAATCGATTTTAAACTAACTTCCCATTGAGCTAGAGACTTGATACTTTAAATATAGCTCAGAACTGAATGACAATGCAATAATATGTAATAATGTACATGTTATATATATACATATATATACACACAACAAAAGTTTCGCCAATAGGCCACAACAATAAAAAATGCACTTGACAGGGGGTGCGGAAAAAAAAGAGAGAAGACTTACAGGGATCGTTTTGGGCATGTAAGCCCTTCCTCAGCAAGAGAAAAAGATATTAAATATTACAATATAATATATATATAATAAATGATACACACAATATAATCATAATATAATATTATATAATAATTAATTAAAAATTTAAAACGTTATAAAAAGTTTTTATCGAATTTATATATTTTCATTTCATGTATTATATATATACAATACACTTGACAGGGGGTGGGGAAAGAAAAGTAAACAGAGAGAAGACTTACAAGGAACGCATCGGGCATGTAAGCCCTTCCTCAGCTAGAGAAAAAGTTTTTCAATACTACAATATAATATATATTATAAATGATACATACAATATAATCAGAGGATAATATAATATAATAATTAATATAATAATTATTAAAAATTTAAAACGTAAAAAAAAGTTTTTATCGTAAAAAAAGTTTTTTTTTTCCTTTAAAACTATTTTCTCGAAGCATAAAACGTCATGCGCTTGATCACTCGCAAAACGATGAGGGGTTGTATTGCTCTCTTCCGAACGACAATTCTTCAAGCCGCGAAGTTTAGTTCCGAGCCAAAGAATACCATTTCCCCCTGCGACTCACTCAGGGAATGGAGGGGAGGGCGGAGTTATAAGAGTAGTTCTCGGTGAGAGAACCAGTCAGTCGGCCGGTGGAGGTCGCGGCGATCGCTTTTGTGGTATGTGTAGCAAAGTGGCGGCGAGTTTTTTGTGTTATCCCCGTGCTTCGTGTGTTTGTGTTCTGGAGCCGGCTTTGCTTGATGCTGTAGTCGGCGGTGTAGCAGGTACATAAACCCCACCCTCGCCCTCGGGGATAGGAAATTCACGCCTGGAAAGTTCAGTTTTTCAAAAGATCTATCGATAATATATTACGTACCCGTCTTGTGCACCTTTTTTCGTGGAATGTGCTGAATGCGTTCCAAATAGCTCCGGAACGAACTGTGGAAGAATTGGTGAATAAACTCATCAACTTCGCCGTCTTTTTTTAAGACAGAATACTTCATCCCGAAAAAAAATTCTCAAAGAGCGGATACCGGACGTCAAAGATATTCTCTTACCGGTGAGTGAACGAAAAGCTAATACAAGTATGTTTATTAGCTGGTTATAATAATCTATACTAACCCGTTAAGAATGATGAGCAGAGTAACCAGTCATGCAAATCTCATTAACAAGGAATTTATTTATATATGTTTTATGCAGGTTTTTTTCACTGTTAATGGTCTAATATCTGGAGGCCGTTACTAATGTTTACAACATAAAAAAATCTGTGCTACAGTGCAGCGTTGTCGACGGTAGCTACGTGGTTGCTACCGTCAACAACATTTAACATGGGGCTTATGTGTTTGAGTTAAGGTTTGCTTATTTTTTCCAATTTACTATTTAAATGGGTCGAAAATGGAAATTCGGGGATTTTCAGATATATGTGATGATATACGAAAAAAATTGACGCAACTGACCAACTAAATCGGTTCAGTCGTTTCCTTCATGATTAGCATAGTACTAATGGACATTTGCTTTTATCAGGACTTGTATAGTGACGTTGATTTGCTTTCCAAACAATATTTTCCTGTATAATTAGCATTTATTTTGCAATTAAAAAAAATAATATCTTAGTAACCAATTGCCCGCGACGTCATGTTTTACCTGTCCATTATCACATAATGTAGACAGTGACGTAGCCAGGATTTCGTTTCAGGAGGGTCCATAAAGTATAACCCGAGAAGAGGGCGGTATCCAGCAGAGAAGTTTTGAAAATTAAGAGCAAAAATTTGTATAAGGCATTTAACGTGCAAATATGACTGTGTACAATTCGATTTGTTATATTTTTTTGTTCTAATTTCTGAAAGAATACAGTAGATACAGTATTCATGTTTGAAATCAGCATACATATTTATTTAAAGAGAGTTATAGAAACAATCCATTAATGAAATTATCATATACTTTGTAGAAAGCAATTAAAATTCGGCATTCTCCTTTAGTGCCCTTACTTAAAAAAAAACGAACCACAACATTTCTGGGGGGAGTGCCTCCCCCTCCCCCTGGACCACTCCCTGGTTACGTCGCGTCGCTACAGTAGTGATCCTCGTTCACTCTGCTTCCCGAGCTAAATTGTGAAACTTTTTCCGCTCAAATGTCCAGGAATTGCAAAGCCAAACATTATCATCTGAATCTGCTCGCCACAGGTCCATTGAGTAAATAATTATAGAATAACAGCAACTAAAATTTATTTTTACTAAATGAAAGATGCACAATATCTAGTTACCATCGAGGACCGGACGTATCCATTTACCGTTCCTGGGAGGAATTTACTTACAATGTGGAAAATGCACCAAATGTTTATGCGAGAAACAGTCAATTGAAAGGAGTCGAATATTATTCATCAATCGAACTTATAGCTCAGATGAATCCTTAAAAATTTGAATTAACCTTAGTAAACTAACTGAATTTATCCTCAAAAATTAAATTTCGGTACTTTCGGTAATTTCCAAGTAAAAACATCATAAAAATATTTCGTTTATAAATTTGAAGCTTAGCCAGACATTCATTTGTAAACGCAAGATTCAATGTTATTCTTGCTTTTATACACCTTTTTTGCATAAATAATTTGGTGGATAATTATCCTTTCATGTAATTTTCATTGATAACATGTTATATATTTTACTTTGATGTTGAAAACTGTCATCATGTTAACCACTTTCTTAGATGGGTCCCCAGAGATCCAGCTGCGGACTCCATGTGATTCCATTTACATCTGCATTCGGTGTGGCAATAAAAAGACAATGTAAAACAATTGAATGAGTAAAAGGATAAAATTAGTAGCCTGTTCTTGCGTACGTGTCTCAACTAATAGCTTTTGAGTTAATAATAGCGGAAGGAGAAATGGATCGGAATACACTGCATTTTCTGACGCATATCAGAACATATATCGGCTTGGAACATACTTGAAAAAATAAGCATGAAAAACTGTGACATTCGAAATGGAAAAGGAGAGGCAGGACCCTTAAGAAATTGGCCTTAACCCGAAGAAATTCACCAAATTATCGAATCCTGTGAGATTCGTTCCTGCTACGGGATTGACTGGAAAAACTACTCGTCACTAAGTCGGTCGGAAATCGGAAAAGGAAAGTTAAAATTCCTAATTTCTTTTTTTTTATTTAAAATACAAACTTGAAATTTCGCATAACCACTTCACAGTAGTTGATACATCCGGATTAGCACGTAATGTTTCATCGTTCTCTCCCGTTGCTTAGTTACGGAAGCTCAAATATGACAAAATTTTCCAAACAGTAAACGCTTCATTTTCAATTTTCTCCTGAAATCTAACAGTAAAATTGATTTTAAAGTTGAGAGAATTTTTTAAATGGAATATGAACTGATATTATGTGTTTAAGCAGTATTTTTCTATTTATGTGCCTTTTCCTCTGGGATTAGTACAGACTTCATGGGTCTCTGCCTAAAACCCATTCATATTTACCACTTACTGTAACATTTCGTCTAAAAACAGCTTCCTCAATAATTTGACGTCAAAACACGCATATATAAAAAAATAACCCCTGTAACCAAGGGATATGCCTGTATTACGTTAAATATATAAATGAGCTATTACCCTCGCCATAAAAACTGACCAAGAATGTCGTAATAATGGGATTTAAATTACCTACCTCGAATCCTCTTGAAGGAGATTTCCCTGCTTCGCGTCGCTCGTCATCGGAAATTACGATGGCTTTCTCGTAGTAGTGCTGGTGAAGATTAGGTACGATAGCCGGGGACTTGTAATAGTGGCGTTTACCTTGTACCTTGTCAACGCTATCACTGGCAGAAGTCGGGAAAAGGCCTCGTCAAATCATCGTGTAATTAGACAAACTGAATGAGAGACTGAAATTTTCTCTCTAATAATCTCTTAGGTAAATGGTTACTAAATTCAGGCGAAATCTATCAAAGGATCGACCGATTTTAATGTGTTTCATTAGATAAACCAGTTAAAACCGAGGGTCATTACCACCCTGTTGAACACAATTATTATACATCAAAAGAGAATACCCAATGAAATAAAATCGATGCAAAAATTGCGATTTAATCATTACGTATAAATATGTGATAACTGTTGATAAATTGTAAGCTTGGTACCTTAAAACGTAAAATAAAAAACCAATAAAACCATGTACACACCGTATTTCTGAATGTGTTCACCGTATTTCTGAAATTTTAGATATACTCCAAAAAACAATTTACCTTTCGGAAATAAATATAAGCCACTGCAACAAGAAGAGGCTGTAAAAATATTGATATAACTAAATTTTCTCCCTGTTTGAATTTAATATGTATTTGAGGCTATTGAATGCTTTTATATGCACAAAAACTGTAGCAAAATTTGATTAGAAAATGCATCAGTTAACTTGGAAATAGGATTGCTTGTGCTGCCATCCCACGAGAGATCCCTGACCTGCTTCAATGAAGATAACCTTCATAGTGCCAATAGATCTAGATTTTATAGAGAGAGATAGTGAAATATTTGAGATAGCCTCGGCATTACCTTTACGTAGTCACCCGCAAGCCACAAGATTTTCATGCAAGTAGTAAATCATTACCTATTAAGTATTATTATTTCCCTTCCAGGGAAGATAATTGCTCTTCTAGCCACCAGATTCAAGATCTTTAACCACTTTTAAAGTATCGAGGATAGGTCAGGAACAATGAAACTATAGTATCTTGACGACGTTTCGGAGTGCACCTAATGCACCCCATCATCAGGGCTCGGAATTGATCATCATATGGATTGTAAGACTTGGTGCTTTCCTGGCGCACGATCTGAATAAATTCTTCACGGGATTCCCACCAGGTTAGATGTTCAGCCAGAGCCGACGTTTCAATGACTAACTCTGCCATCGTCCTCAGGGCGTTACGTCCTCACTCAACGCCCTGAGGACGATGGCAGAGTTAGCCATTGAAGCGTCGGCTCTGGCTGAACATCTAACCTGGTGGGAATCCCGTGAAGAATTTATTCAGATCATATGGATTATTCATCAGTAGATAGACTTTTAAGGATAGAATTTGTTTGTGCACATTCCAGAACCAGTAAAAAACATCCCATCATCAGGGCTTGGAATTACTAATTTTTACTGTTTCTGGAATGTGCACTAACAGAATCTGTCCTAAAAAGTCTTATCTACTGATGAATAATCCCTATGATTATTAATTCCAAGCCCTGATAATGGGGTGCATTACACTCCGAAACGTCGTCAAGGTATTATAGTTTCATTGTTCCTGACCTATCCTCGATACTTTAAAAGTGTTTAAAGATCTTGAATATGGTGGCTAGAGGAGCACTTACCTTCCCTGGAAGGGAAATAATAATACTTAATAGGTAATGATTTACTACTTGCACGAAAATCTTGTGGCTTGCGGGTGACTACGTAAAGGTAATGCCGAGGCATCCTCAAATATTTCCGAAAAGGTATCCTCGAAAATTTACTTGAACCTTAACCTTTTTCAACGCCCTCTTTCTTTCCAAGTCCGTAACTTCTCTTCTTTCCTTCCTCTGAACCATCTCAACCTCTCCACACTGCCCTCTTCTGGGCCCGCATTCTTCTGGCCCGGATCCTCTTTTCCCCTCCGTCGTTGTTGATTGAGTGTGCCTACAGTCCAAGAGCACTCCCAGCCAACAACAATTCTCCATCTCTTAAGAAGACTCGACACCAGCATTTCATTCTTTCCTCACCACCTTCACTAAAGAAGGACTGTATCATCTGCACAACCCCCGCACAGTGACTCCAAACCCTAAAAAAACTAAAGAAAAAGCATCAAAAAAGCTTTCGATTGGCGCAAAATTTCGTAAATTTGTGTTTTAGGGACTGGAAATTGGGAAAATGAAACAAAATTTTCAACAAAATGGCGGATATGTTTGAAGCTTTTAACTCAATTAGTAATGGGTTCAGTGAAAAGGTATTAGTTTTTTTAGAACTGATAAATACGGTTTAGAAGGAAATTTCACGCAAAAATATGGCGGAAATCATCACGGGTTGGATAAGTTACAAACATTTTGTACCTAGCTACTTTTTAGCTACTTCCTCGACATAAAATGATTCTAGATGAAGAGCCTTTTTAGGTGAATCTATTAACAAATTCCAAATGCGCACGTTATTCCATATGTGACATATTTTTCATCGCGGTGGTAAATGCCTTGATTTTGGAGGTAACTTCGTTTCATTATTTGTTCAATAATTAACAAACTATTATTTTTTCGTTGATAAAACCTACAAAATTTACTGCCAATGACACGACACGATGTACCTTGTGAAAATAAAACTTTCTTGGAATAGCTGCAATAAGGGATACATCGGCCAGACAGGTAGAAATTTTATCACACGTATCGAAGAACACGCTAGAAGTTACAGAAATGGATTCCACATAACCTTTTGCTAAAAACCTTTATGAAAACAATCATACGAGCGATTTTATACCCGAAATTTTACACGTTATTCCCAAAGGCCTGAAAATTGACGCACTTGAACAAATATTATCAGACAATCCAATTACGTTTGTTATGAATTATTATTTCCACATCCCTCCCCACTCCTTTACGATAAAAGTAACCTTTCCCGCCTCACCAGTCCTTGATATGCGTATCTTTTTCAACTCTAACTGACGATTTGAAATTTTTCCCTCCTCCCCCATAACTACAACAAAAATTAACACATAAAACAAACTTTCTGTGCCTGGTGATGCCGTAAATTGGTGAAATGCGTCGTGCAAATAAAATTTTGTAAAAATTACTGTTTTTTAATTAATCATGAATGTAAAGATAATAAACTTACACGAAGTGAAGTCTGCCACTGCCAAATTTAATTTAATATCTGTATTTTCACTGGATCTGGTGCAAACTATGTATTTTTTTGGTAAAATATTTAGATCGTTTAAAAGAAATTATTTCAAGTTGATTAACACAGGGAACAAATTTCGTTTTACTAAATGAAAACACTTGAAGATCTTTTAATATGGAAATATTAAAATGATAAACGTTATTTGAAACCGAGAACATTGACTTGAGCCGGAGCGGAGCTGGAACCAGAGCTACGAAATTAACCAGAGCTGGAGCCGAAGCCACACCCCAAGACCTCGGCTCCGAAGCCCTGATCACAACTACGTTTCACACATAGTTTTGGCGCCGGTTACCCGATTTCCTCAGATAGGAGGCTGAGAATCTACTATCAGTCACTATCTGAAATCTAAATCAACGTCTTAAACTAATGCAACGGCTTTGTGGCGAAAACATTTGAAAATAATAAAGAAAAACTTTGTGGAGAAAGACTGGACCATAGTCGTGTTGATCAACAGCGTAGAATAGTTATACTCACTTGAAGACATATACTGTACCGAGAATTCATTGATATGGATGTGTTCCTTGGCTTACACTCCTTTCACACTACAAAAAATTCTCTTTTCTCCTCTTTTCGTTAATTTTTAGAACTCTGAATATCCAGTCCACGGAATCACATTATTTCTGGTTTGATCCATTATACCACTCAAGTTAGTTTGATCAAGAAAGAACTTCAGACAAAATTCAATGAATTTCACCTCATTATCAAGTAAAAACTCGTAATTACAATAATTATAAAATATAAACCAATTACCCGTATACTTTTCGAGATATTTGGCAAAGAATAACAGATATTTTCATGGGAAATGCACTCCAGAGAGACTTAATTCAAAAAATGAGAAATAACTGGCGCATAGACCTTGTCAGAAATTTAAATGTGCGTCGTTTGTATGTTTTCTCTACTTTATTTAAAATATAAATCAATTACTCACCGCAGTAATTTTTACAGAATCGCAAATAAATCTTTGGTTTTGAAGGCGTTTTCAGCATACGGCGTGAACAAAATTAGTCAAATTAAAACCTTATAAATATATATTTAGTCAATGCTAATAATTTCAGTGATTTAAAATAATAAAGTATTTCCTTCATTTATGCCGCGATATTAACTTCACGCTCCTTACAATTGCTTAAATTTAAAAATAAAATATTAATATGGTCTCTATTATGACTAGGAAAACATCTAGCTCTAGCTAACTTAAACACACTGGAAAAACTCTCTCCAATCGTGATCAGCGATTCCTCGTTTAAGGAAGCGAGAAGATGATCCATAAGATGGAATTGTTGACAGATTACTCGCTGAGGCGATACAGAGACGCTATACGTTCCACATTGTTCCGTGAAACTTTGCATACCTGTTCTCACTAGTGATATATGTATACGAGTTGTGATAAAAATAACGGAAATTTGTGTTTTTCTTAAAGAATATCTTTATTTATTAATCAATATCAACTTTTCCCCTTCAAAGTTATCTCCCTTAGATATAATACACTTGTGCCAGTGGTTTTTCCAATCTTAGGAGCACCTCACTTTTCCGCATAGAGTTCAGCTCCTTAAGCGATTCTGTTTTTATCTCACCAATGGTGGCAAAACGTCGTCCTTTCATGGTTCTCTTCAGCCTCGGGAATAGAAAGAAGTCACAGGTCCGGCGAATACGGTGGCTGAGGAAAAATAACGGTTTGTTTTTTTTTACAAAAATCACAAATAAGCAGCGAGGTGTGAGCGGGAGCATTATCGTGGTGCAATTTCCACGAGTTGTTTTGCCACAATTCTGGGCATTTTCGTCGGATTGCTACCCGCAAACGGCGCATAACTTCCTTATAATATTCCTTATTGACCGTACGACCAAATGGCAGAAACTCATGATGCGAAAATATTGGAATTATATAGCCCGCGAAATTTAAAAATTACCGTCATTTTTTTACCACACCTCGTATATAAAAGTGAAATAAATTGCATCATTCCGATTTGGTTTTTGGCAATCCAATGCTAATTTTACACTGCCTTAAGGCACATGTCACGCACTTCGTAATAATTCAATTGCATGTGTACATATTTTCTCCTAAACGCAAAGCATTTCTTACAGTTATAATTGTTGCTTCCTAATATCAAGGTCCAATATTAAAAGAAAAAAAAACATATTTCAATGTAACTTCGTTTAAATTTCAAATACCGTGCCGAAGATGCTAGCCATAATAATGTTTTAATTAAGAAAAAATATAAATCTTTTACCATTTTCATCACTGCATGTATGGTGAGTTCCAGCCCATAGACTGATGCACATAAATGAAATGTGGTCCAAGAATTTTTATTCAACTTTCTTTTAAAAAATCTTAAAATTGTGCCAATTTTGACATACTCGGCATCTCGAAATCCTAGGAGACTATCGTGGTCTCGCAAAGTGCCACAGAGTGGAAGAGACAAGTGCCGTGACCTGGCTTTGGTCATCGCGACCGCTCAAGTCATCGCGCTTCCTGCAAGCACTGCACTTTTATACGGTCCGCTCTGGTGCTGCCATCTTTTCTACACCTTCAAGTCGAGCTGTGAACTTTCCCACCAATCCACGGTGCGATTGCACCTCCCCCACTCTCCCCACTCCTCCACTGGTCAGTTGTTTCCCCTCCAACGGTGACCAAATCCACCTTTCATTCGTACCGCCGAGAAGACCACATAGCGGAGATCCTACTAAAGACAAGCTATCTATACCAAGAATTCACGGTATCTACTTTATTACACCTTTCCACATTTTAAAATGGGTCGCATTAAACAGCCAAATTGAATAGAAATTCAGCGAATCCTTTAACAGTGGTCAGATTTTATTTTGCCTTCTGTGATGCTGTTTGATAGCTCTGCTCATTTTGTAAGTTGAATTAGGTTAGTTCACTGAGCTTATCGTAGAACTTAATCGCTACTAAAGTCAAACAATGATTCACTTGGGTGAATGCTATGCCGATACTCCTCCCATAGGACGCAAACGATAACCGAGGCGTATAAATAAATTTAGCTCGTAAACTCGTAATTTAAATATCTCGTAAATAGGCGAAATAAAACCGACTCTGATGTAACTTATATTTAAATAAACAGAACCTGTGCAAGAAAGATACATCCAAAACGGGGCACCGTTTTAAACTACATCAGATATATTTACTGTTGTTAATTTAGCTACGCTACAATGCATATTTTAAGTCTGCCACAGTGGAAAATACACTCCAACTTGATAGAGAAGCAAAATTCACAGCACTCAAGTTCCAAATAGTTAAGTGTGAAAGCAGAAGCTATAAATTTACACTCAAATTAGGAAACAGCGTCGCAAGCCATGTCTAAAGAGATTGAAAAACCTAATGATTCTATGGCGAAAAAAATTGAAAGTATATTGTGATAATGTAGACAGAACATGTCATCTTGTTCATTGTTTAAAGATGTTATGCGGGGAAAACAACAGACAGCATGACGGAAAATACACAATACCATTGTTTTCCGAGCCTTCAGGCATTTCAACTCGCTACGCGTATCGCCGGAACAAGTACGAGGGCGGCAGTTGAAGAGATTAAATTGAAAGAGCGATAGACGCCCTGAATTTCGCTGAGCGATGATGGAATTTGTTTCCTGCCCATTGCATGAAATTTTATTTACTGAATGTTTTCCTGAATAGTTTAGCCTGTGTAGTATTAAATTCTCATAACTATTTTTATCAGACAAAAATTGTTGTTTTTTTCATGGTCCATTCATGTTTTTTGTTATAACTGTTTAATATATTTTTTTAAATCTCATACATATTGTAACCTTAAGAATTTATTCCTTTAGATTATCCTATATAATATCTATACCCATGGTAGTTCAATGTCTATACCTATCTTTGCTAGCGACTTTCTAAGTGATCGTAAGCAAAAAGTAGTTCTTGACGGAATTAGCTCTGATGTAGTTAAAGTGACATCAGGTGTCCCACAAGGAAGCGTAATCGGCCCCCTTTTGTTCATTATATACATAAATTACCTATGATCTCGAATTAGCAGTAAAATACGTTTATTTGCTGAAGACACTGTATCTATCACGAAATTAGTGATCACTCTGACTTTGAAATTCTATCATCGGATTTAAACAACGTTCATGTGTGGAGCCAAGAGTGGGGACTCGAACTTAATCTGAGCAAATGCACGGTGGTACATTTCTTGCGGAGGTCGTCCAACTATCCCCATGTATATGCTGTGGATGGTGTTAACATAAAGGCGACAGATGAAGTGAAGTATCTAGGAGTTACGATAACTTCGAACCTATCGTGGGGAACACATATGAGAAATATTTGTGGCAGAGCTCTGAAGAAGCTAGGATTCGTCAAGCGTATTGTGGGAAGATTTTCGGATGTAAAAGTAAAAGAGAGGTGCTATTTCGCACTCGTCCGGCCACACCTTGAAATTGCAGCGAGCATATGGGATCCGGTGCAGAAAGACTTAGTCCGGGAACTTAATAAAATACAAAGGAAAGCTGCGCGATTCGTCAAAAACTGCTACGGGCGTACAGACAGCGTTACACAGATGTTAAACGAATTAGGCTGGGAGCCGCTAGAGACTCAGAGGCTGCGCTCTAGGCTTAGATTGCTTGAACAATTGAGAAAAGATATATTTCAGAGCGACACGGAGAACATCATATTAGAACCCCACTATATTTCCAGGTCCGACAGAAACGATAAATTAAGAGAGATATTTTGCCGAACGGATACGTATGGGAATTCGTTTTTCCCCCGAACAATAAGGGACTTTAATAAATGCTACGCGTAATTTCAATAGAGCGTTTCCTTTTTATATGTAAACGGCTGGTGTCTTAACACCCCCCATCACACGCCTATTGAGGCGGCTTGCGGGGTAGTATGTAGATGTAGATCAGTAAGGACTTTTTTTCTATGTTCCTAACGTTTTTGAAATCCAATGCATGACATCAAATTTTATCGTTCCATCTCCATGAGGCTAAACGGGATAGTAAACACGCCCCAAAAATTAATATTTCTTTCGGGAAAAAATTTAATTTTTTTTCAACCTAGCATCGTGATCGGCGTCTTCCCCTCGGAGATAGAAGGCAAATTTCTCTCGAGCGAGAGTCGTGAGCCACACACGCAGCTCTGTGATTACGGAGTCATTGGAATACATTAACTACCGATCCTCTGACAGCATCTCGCAACCACAATCCCTCCTTCGCCGCGAATAAATTAGCCGTTTACGTCGATGTGCTTCACGAGAAGTTTGGAAGACACTCTTCCCCACCCGGTTGATGAAAAACGGAAGCTAACGGAATCTTTCGGCTCCATCTCTTGGACCGAAAATTGGACCTCTCCATCAAGTTAAGACGTTTTGGTGGAAGTGTTTATGACGGATTTTATGTCTTTATCTTAAAGGTGCAAATGTGGTACACCCAGGGAAATATGAAAGAAGAAGATGAAGGAAGATGACGAGGCCTCAAAAAAAATTCATTCCACCTCACCGGAATATTGGATTAAAAAGAAGTCGTCATTGCCCTGAAGTGAGTAAATGGAGGAAGTTAAAATAACATATATTTAGACGTTGGCTTCTCTAAAAACATTTAAGTGGCCGATTGCAGAAACGTCTCATATGTTTCCAGAATAGTAATTAAATCTACGAGTCAAAGAATAAGTTCGCACACACATAAGACACATGTCGGACCCATCAAGGCCCGTGGTGCAGAAACAAGAGCAGAAAAAAATTATGTACACTAAAAGACTCTTTAGAAAAACGGAAATGCGGATGATAAGAATGATCACTGGCAACAAACTTGCGGATAAAATAAGGAATCATCGAGTTAAGGCAGCAGAAAAACATAAACGAAGTATTCAGTTGGACAAGAGAGCACAGTGGATACTGGAATGCGCACGTCGGTAGAATTACGGAAGTCAAGACACCACCGCATTGCAAGAAATAACAACCTCCATGGCGGGAGACCGACAGGAAGATCACCAAAAAGATGGAAAGATGGATGGCAATCCACTTCTCAATAGCAGGACTAATTTTCAGGCAAAAAAAGCTGACTAGCCCATTTCCAGAAGAGGAAAAAGAAGAATAAAGCATTCGTTCAACAAGATTTACAGGAAATTTCAATAAATTCTTTAGTTTCATTAAGTGTCTCCTTACTTTTTTTTGGCTAGATGGAGAACAATACTAAAAGAGTTCCATAAGTAACCAAGATGGCGGATTCACAATGAACCGTTTGAAGGTTTTATTACATGTTAAAAGAGATATTATTCGATGAATGACGAGTTTATTGACTCATACTGACAATTAATAATGTGCACAAGTAATGTGAATCATAAGAAAAACCAAAATAAATTTTATCAAACGGTAGGAGAGTTAACCAAAATTCGTAGTAATAACATTTGAGGGATGAGTTGCGAAAGCGATAGTTCCTGCAAACCGAATTCCGTAATGAGATCCATAACTTCGTGAGTATCATAGCTATCGATCCCTTTGCCAAACTTTTCATGCATATTTGGTCATAAGAGTGCAAGTGTGCCAATTTTCCCTCCTCGACACCTCGAGACTCGAAAATCCACGGAGACACGGAGAGTAAAACGGCCTTTGCCTTTCTACCCTTCTTGAAAATTCCCCCTCCCCCCCGAAGGTTCACGAAAGAATTACGTGGAGAATAAAAACGGAGAAGTAAATGATGAAGGTGTTCTGATGTCCTTAAGGGAGCGCTCGAGAGAAATTCGCTGCGTCACTGTTTTTCCTCGTCTCCCCCGCGCGATGGCTACTCCTGCAACTCGGCAATCAAAGGAGGGAACGAATTGAATATGCACGCCTCCTTCTTGCAGGGAGAGTGGCGTGGTCACGTGGTTGGGGAGACGGGAAGGGGGGATGGGCGGGGGGGACGACAGGAGAATTAAGAGGAATGGAAGAAAATGATGAGAAACTGCCGGGACAAGCTCGAAAGGAAACTTCGGACGCCTAACCGCAGATATGGAAACCTTGAAAAAAACCAGGGTGGCCATTCTTTCTTAAAATTAATGAAAATCTGGAAAAAACACTCCTCGGAATCGTGTAAAAAAACAACAAAGGGATGAAACTAGCAAATAAAAAATATTTGGGCCCAGACTCGAAGCCGTATTTCTCAAATACCGGCCCGATGTGTTGGCCAGTTTATTTTTTTATTTTTTTAAGTATATTCTATCTATCTATATATATAAAGAAGAATGTTTGTCTGTCGTTTTTCTGTCTGTTTGGTTTTTATACAAATCTACAGTTTTACTCCGATCGTTCTGAACGCTTGCAGATTAATAGTTCAAGACATGGGGAAACTTGTAGGCTAACTTAAAAAGATCTCAGGGCCCCAAAAGACCCTTTGGTACGCTACGTATTGAGTTTTGTGCAGTGGTATAATATTTTGCTTTTTAAAATTACTTCCGCTCAAGATAATGGGTTGGAATTTTTTAAATCGGATGGCTGAATAAATTAAGTTTCTTATTCTTTCATTCCATTTTCTTTTGTGATTCATATTTGTCTGAATTTCATGTTCTTAGCTGAAAAATCTCACATTTTTCTCTGACATCAACAATAGCATATTTCCTTGACAACCAGAGATTTTCAAAGGATATTCACGCCTCTAGCATTTAAATATCACGTTCTCCTGCAGGCCCATGATAGCATTTAGAAAGAACATCTGTATAAGAAGGGCCCAGAGTCCCAAGGGCCCCATGATAGATTGCTTCGTGGGGTAATCGATAAATTCAATGCGTATTAACAACAAGTATAGTCTTCGATGTCTATTCTCATATAAAAGTCAGTAGTATCTCTCATAGATAGTATCTATAGTAGCTCTCATAGATGCACTGCATGTATATGAGAGAACACTTACGTAGTAAACGATACACATAAAGGAATTCAATGTACTGCACACTTAATTTAATGTAATGGTAATAATGCCTATATTGCTACAACAAACATATCGTGGTTTATTATCATTTAATACGTCTGCCTCTCATTACGATTGCGAATTGTTGTTTAGACCAATTTCCACATCATAAACGTTGCGAGTTATTTGTATGTTTAAAGGTGTTAAAGTACAGTTAACTTACATTCACTCATTTTTGGAATTCCCGTGCATGAAAGAGGACCTGGACCACAGAAAACATAGAAAAGAGAGTTTGAACAGGTATATTGAAGTCCTATACATGAATGAAGAAAGAGAATAAACCGCATTGCATCCAGTGAAGCCCTGATCACATGACTGCGATCAGGGATTTAAAAGGGCAGAAAACGAATATATTTGCCGCGAAGTGCGATCCGTGGTCAATAGGGTAGCGGTTAATACCCCTATCCCTACTGCATTCGAAGTCCACGCTTTTACATCGAAATGCTACTTGCTATCGACTTACTATATGGCCACTGATATTGAAGTCAACTTACGTGGGTAAAGCGTACGAGTACGTTAATGGGGAGCATGCATGTAATTTTTTTCTTACTTTTAAAAAGTGCACTCATCAATACATTTCCTCAATAACTCAAATATATATTCCATATGCGTTTGTGTGCGTCAACAGCAGACATTAGTTATTGCCTTTCAAAAATGCCATAGAAAATATGAAACTGTCACGTGATCCAAAACGGAATCTCGGAGGTATGACGTCACCACATTGTATCGCTGCTCTAATCTACTTTACGTTTATTTCAACGTGAATTGGATCATATCATCGTATTGCTATTCGTCGGAGTGTAAGCCGATAGTGCAACGCAACACTATTTTCCGATAAAATTCATTCCCTGTACATTTAAGAATAATTGAAGTATTGTATTACCGACCTCTTCATGGAATGTAAAGCCCGTTTCACACGACACTTGATCCAGCACAAGGTCTAGTATACTCGCTAGTATACTAGCTTTCCAGTATCGTGTGAACAGAAACAGTATACTGGCTAGCAAGCATGCTAGCTAGTATACTCGTTGAGCTACTGGATTTCGTACTTGATGCGGTACTAGTTTGCTACTAGACCCAGTAGGACCCAGTGGCCATCTACCAATCACGTTCACGTTACAGACGCTGTGCGATCTTCTCTTTTTTAAATTAGTATGGAATCAAAAGGAATAATTGCTTAATAGTATGCACAAGATCGATGATCGTGTGAAACCTTCTAGTACGGTTTCTAGTATACTGGGTTTCGTCCTCAATATCAAGTACCAGCTGGCATACTAGGTCTTGTGCTGGATCAAGTGTCGTGTGAAACGGGCTTAAGATTTGTATCTCGAAGATAGGTCAAAAATTTACAAACTATAACTCCTTGCCAACGTCTCGGTGTATAATTGATTCGGTGTATAATTGTATATTGTAATGATGAGTATGATACTTTGATTTGTAAGGTGAAACTTGTGATATTTTTTATGTTACTTCATTAATAATGTTGTTGTACCGTAAATTGTAGCCCTGAAGATGGTGTCAATTGTACACCGAAACGTTGGCAAGGAGTTATAGTTTGTACATTTTTGACCTATCCTTGTGATACAAAGGTTCCACCGTAAAATGACTTAAATGTCATTTTATTCATATTCTGTCTACTAGTAGAAAAAGCTGTCCTCTATCTGATATGAACAACAAAATAATACCTTTCCACGCTATTTTATTCTCTAATTGAACTTGAAATCACATGGTGTTCAATGGGAGTATGAGAGAAACACGGGGAAAAATAGTATTTTTCCATAAAATACAAATGCCATTTTCGTGGAAAACTGTCGCTAAGAAGGAAATAATCCAGAGAAATTTAATAAAAATAAAAATACAGGCATCTTACCACCTTATTTTTCTATTTATTGAAGCATTAATGCTGTAATTTAAGTCTAAATGCGGTAATTCGTAGGAAATGGCGCTACAGCTATGGCTGGAAAAAAGTGCTCATTTAAAATACATTCGTGGAATAATCTGCATATTTTGTACCTTACTTTTGGGTTTCTATAGGTAACGCATTGCATCGGTGAAAGCAGGATTTTTTTTAAATATAAAAAATGTGGAATTTAGTATTTGTTTTGACTTACACAGTTGCGGTGGAACCTCCTTAAGAATACTTACTTCAAATGCAAATAGTTAAATAAAAAAAATAATGCACGGTCCCCAGTGCTACACACCTTCCGGTCCCGGAGGAGCGTTTGAATAGCTGGGGGGGGGGGGGGCGCACTGAATATCCGGGGGAAACGGGTTGCTCAACCGCGGGTGTGATTGTGAACTCCTCTTCCCTAATGTTATTCCTGCCAACGCAATTTTCCCACTTTAGTCCGAAAGCGGCGCCGAGTCATTCCACATCGGGACTTCGTTCCCGCGTCCTTCGCGCGAGTCTCCCGACGGAGATGCTACAAAGGGAGCTGCCATTGCCGAGTTGAGAGAGAAAACAAATCACGTGTCTCGTCTCCCGCACTAAGAAGTGATTGCTTCTCATTTTCCGCTTTCCGTCTTCAAATCTCTCCCGCTATAACATTTAACAGCCTCTCTCCCAAACGAACGGAAACGAAAAGTGGTCGCAGAGAAAATTGGTATTTTTCATTGCTATTATTCGTTTCGAACGGTGATTGTAAAATCCGCAAATTCTTAGCTATAAAATATGACTCGTCTCCATTTATCATTGCAATTTAATACCCTCAGCGCCATAAGGTGAATGCACCGAAAAATGACTTGCATATCATTTCACTCATATTCTGGCTACTTGTAGAAAAACGCGTCCTCTATTTGCCATGAACAACAAGATGTCACCTTTTCCATGCTATTGTTCCCGGAAATTGAACTTGAAATTACATGCTGAGAAATGGGAGAATGGGATAAACGCGGGGAGAAATAGTATTTTCCACATAAAACAAATGCCATTTTTGCGGAAAACTATATATATAGGAAGGTAAAATTCATCTTACCGCCTTATTTTGTAAGTTACTAGCCAATAACTGCGACAATTGAAGTAAAAATGGGGTATTTTTGTAGAAATGGCGCTGCAGTCGGTTCCTTTGGCTTAAAAAAAGTGCTGGTAGTTTGATCGATAAATCAGTTCACCCAGAATTTGATGAATTTGACCTCATTTCAAAGAAAAAATTCCCATCTTTTTAATGATATCAAAATATTTACTATTTGCCGAACGACTGTTAGAGCGATTTGCCTAAAAATGCAAGCTTCTTTACATGGGATACATAATGGAAGAGCACCCCAGAGGGAGTATATTGAAAAAATTAGGAATTTTTGACACCTAGACTTCGTCAAAAAACAAACGGTGTGTAGTTCGTACGTTTTCTCAATTATTTATAAAAAATAATAAATTACTCATCGCTGTAATTTTTACAGAATCGCAACAAAAAAACATTCTATTGTGAAGGCGATTTCACTGTACGGCGTAAAAAAATTAGTCAAGTTAGAGACTTATGTGGTTGTATTTATTTAATTTTAATATACCCTTCATACACTCTAAATCGTTTCCTTTTAGCTAGATTGTGCGCACTATGGGAAAATAATGAGGAAAAGGGAACGGCAAAAAAGGCGTCTAGCTTTAACACCGCTGACATTCCAAAAATTAACTTGCTCAGCACATGTGATATCTTCATAAATTTACCTAAAGAAAAATTACAATCCCGATCAAAGATCAGCCACCAGGTATCCCATAATGTAGAGCGAGAAATCATTGTATACATTTACGGTAGGTTTTTCTTCAACATTTTTCTAAGGATTTTCCCGAAGGTTGGTATTAGGTATTCCACCATGAAAAATCCCATCGGAAAAGTCCCTTTATTTTGGATCAACACGCCTATTTTCTGTCAATGTAAAGAAATTGAAATGACGCCAAAGGTTGCTTTTATTAATTGAAAGATTAGCTCGTGGATGAATGGACAAACATTGACGAAAATCTCCGCCGTAGATACAATTTTTCAACCAAAGGGTAAATTAGGCGCGCCTAAAGCACGAAGTAGCTGATTCACGTTGTGTAATTCGTGATAAGAAAGCATAGGTGCTTCATCAATTAGAAAGACGTCAAGCTTGTTACTTCTGAATCAATTTCGAACTCCAAGCCAGTCTAAAGACCGTTTCACACGAGGCAATTATAATTTCGCACGTTGATGTACAGAAAGTGCAAGAACGCGGGCTATTTTCCTGTCTTTCTGTTCATGCATTCGCGCAGTCATACCAGCAAGTCACAGCGCATTTTTCACGCAGCGCACGACGCAATTTTCACCGCACATCCGTCCATATATTGGACGGTGCGGTAAAGTGCCTCGTGTGACACGGTAAAAAAAAACTTCAAAAAAGCCTCCATCCTTTCCTTTCACCCACTTCTACCTCCTCTACTTGCCTGGCTGGTCTACGCCAGGAACGTTTGCGAGAGCTACACACACACACAGACAAAATTTCGAGGCATGAGGTAGTGGGTTCTTTGAACTAAGCATCGACTTTTCCATTTTCCGGTCACCGATTTCCATTATCTTTCGTTGCCCCATGTTGCGCGTGTCTCATGCTGGGAATTCGTCCCTGAACTATCGCACACATCACTGGTTCTCCTGGAGCGTTCGTTGTCTCTCATCTTTCCCTCATTCCCTACCCCGTAACACTAATCCACTGTTCTTCGTGAAATGGATCCGACTCTTCCTTTTGGATGTCACTATAGACTTTCCAGCTCAGCGCTTGTCTTGACTGGTTTCACATAACGCTAGAGGGAGGGGAAGGATGATTTCGTTATTCGAAGAAGCGACACGCTCATTTCGACGACGAGATCTTCTTATACCTCCACATTATATGACTGTGGAATGATATTCATATTTAATATTCCTGTTGATAAACATATTACACCATGTGGACAACAGTTGCTTTTGGGATTTTCCGCGGCTAAATTTACATGACTAGCAATAAGTTATTACTGCGAGGCCTATTACTGTAGGAAAAATCGCAGTAGTCTGGACTTTAATTTAAGATGGTTCCACCGTAAAATGACTTAAATGCCATTTTATTCATATTCGGTCTACTTGTAGAAAAATTTGTCCTCTATCTGATATGAACAACAAAATAATACCTTTCCACGCTATTTTATTCTATAATTGAACTTGAAATTACATGGTGTCCAATGGGGGAATGAGAGAAACACGGGGAAAATAGTATTTTTCGATGTAATATAAATGCCATTTTTGCGGAAAACTATTTATAAGAAGGAAATAATCCAGAGAAATTGAATAAAAATAAAATACAGGCATCTTACCACCTTATTTTTTTAGCTATTAGGGAATTACTGCCGTAATGGAAGTCAAAATGCGGTAATTCGAAGGAAATGGCGCTGCAGTCGGCTCCTATGGCAGGGTCGATATATTTGCATTTTCGATATCGAAGAGGCAACGAATCGAGATATCTATCGACCTTGCTGGTATGGCTGGAAAAAAGTGCTCATTTAAAATGCATTCATGGAATAATCTGCAAATTTTGTTCCTTACTTTTGGGTTTCTATAGGTAACGCATTTAATCGGTGAAAGCAGGATTTTTTTGGACAAAATATAAAAAATGTGGAATTTAGTATTTGTTTTGAATCACACAGTCGCGGTGGAACCTCCTTAACTTGGTGAAACGTCTATTCGGATTCTCCACCAGGTCACACCCTGCATTTCTGCCGACGTTTCGATGTACGAGTCGTCCATTATCATCAGGGCATCGCCTTCAGCATCAGGTAGGTACATAGAAACGTCGGCAGAAATGCAGAGTGTGACCCGGTGGAGAACGCGAATAGACTTCACTAACATCATACGCCGGGAAAGCATCAAATAATGCATCAATTTATCTTGATAAGAAAAATATTTTACGGATTTATATCCAAAAAGTTCCACTTGCAATAAAATGAAGAAGCTGCAATATCCCTCTTTGAATAATTAAGTAGCTACTTCTTCGAACGATATATAACAACTAGAGAAGGCGCCCGTTGAATATCAGCGGGATGAATATTACCATTTACATTGACTGTAATAAACCATTCATATCTTATTTAGTGCAAAGAATCATTGAGTTAAGATGGGTCCACCGTAAAATGACTTAAATGTCATTTTATTCATATTCTGTCTACTTGTAAAAATCTTTCTCCTCTATCTGATATGAACAACAAAATAATGCCTTTCCACGCTATTTTATTTTATAATTGAACTTGAAATTACATGGTGTTCAATGGGGGAATGAGAGAAACACGGGGAAAATAGTATTTTTCAATGAAATATAAATGCCGTTTTCGCGGAAAACTATTTATATTAAGGAAATAATCCAGAGAAATTGAATTAAAATAAAAAATAGGCATCTTAACACCTTATTTTTATAGTTATTTGGGAATTAATGTCGTAATTGAAGTCAAAATGCAGTAATTCGTAGGAAAGGGCGCTGCAGTCTATGGCTTGAAAAAAGTGCTCATTTAAAATACATTCGTGGACTAATCTGCATTTTTTCTACTTTACTTTTAGTTTCTGCAGGTAACGCATTTCATCAGCGAAAACAGAATGTTTTGGACGAAATATAAAAATTGTGGAATTTAGTACTTGTTTTGACTCACACAGTCGCGGCGGAACCTCCTTAATGAATATTCATGGAATCACGACTTAAACAATGAGTGTGGTCGTTATGGGAACGATGACTCAAAAACGCTAGAATATAGTGAAAAATCATTGCGCTTTAGCAAACATTTCGGAATTTCGACCGAAATCATAAAATTCGATTGAAGGAATATGAATCCTTATTTTATTTTCTTTCTTTATTGGTACCTTTCCGAAGAACAGAAAACCACTACTTTCAATTTAATTTAGTGAATAAAAAAAAGTCTGCAGCAAAATGAAGATTCAGCTCTAGGTGCATTTTTTGTCTGGACGTTCCTGACATACATACTCGTATATACATACACATCGGTGATTATTATAGTAGATACAACGAAAGTTTTTTGATGCGTGACTGAAGATGGTCAAATGTTGCCGTTGGTTTTCCTGAAGTTGGCTCTGCGGCTCCCCGTTTATACTTAGGAATAATTTTTCATTTTGTAAAAACTGTCTTAAAAATATTTTACGCTGGAGATTATTATTTAGATAGAGATAAAAATATTTTATAAAAGTCTTATTTACAGCTGGATCTAAAGTTAGGTTTCAATTTTATGTCTAAAGTTGACCGAAAGCGAAAAAGTGTTAAAACAAATGTTTTTGCCAAAATAAAAATGACTTGACATCTTAAAAATCCAAATACGTTTGCGGATGCAAAAGAAAGGTTGATAAAAATAACAAAAATATTCAAGTTCAAAGAGCTTCAGATGAGAGGTGGAATTAAACGCATATCTGCCAAGGCAGAGGTTGCGAGTCAAAAATGATGGAAATGCTTCAAGGCATTACTTATAATCTCTGATGTCGGTTGCTCAAATAAGATGTACGGAAAAAATTGGCTTCTCTGCCATTTTTATCAAGTGGTATTTATTCTCGACCTCTCTTTTTTATATGGTGCAAATGTCCTGAGTTTAGGTCAAATAATATTATTTTTTTAAACTTTTGCCGTCATTTCGGATTTTTATTCATTCATATTCAGGGCTATAAACAATGATGCATGAAGTTAAATGTTTGACAGTTCTGTTTTGGTTATGTGATGGTAAAATTTTACAGTCATTAAATAAATGAATAATAATAAATGACACATAAATTTTCAACAAAGAAATGGATCCAAGCAACCAAATTAAAATTGTAAATAAATAAAAACAGCATCAAACTTTAAAAGTAACAATCTTGAATGTCTATGTCTATGCATTTTTTATATTTAATGTCTGTAAATTTACAATTATGTAACCAAAACAGAAATGTCAAACATTTAACATCATGCATCATTGTTTATAGTCCGGAAGATGGATGAATAAAAATCCGAAACGTCGGCAAAAGTTAAAAAAAAAAATATATTATTTGACCTAAACTCATGATATTTGCACCATATTGTTATCAAGACGATGAATCACCTTGATAAAGATGGCACAGTTAGGCATCGAAACGTCAGTACCTGAAATTTAGACCCGGTTGGAAACCCGTGAAGAATTTACTCACAAGATTCGCCGGGAACGCTCCAGATCCTTCATTAGGACAAGGTATTTCCTATACTAAAAATATCTTTATGTTACCAAACGCTTACTTTTATCATAGCGTATAATCAGAGAGTGCTCAGGTTTCACAGTCAAAAAGGCAATGTGCTGCAACCAGTGGCGGATACATTTGGGGGGCGCGCGCCCCCCCCCCCCCCCCTTGCGGGGCCGCTCGCATTGCCGCCCGCGCCGCCCCCGCCAGTCAGCCCGCACGCTATTCGTTCGTGTCTTTCGTCAGTCGACTCTGAGTCGAGTTATCGAGTAGTTGTACTTTCTTATGTAGCACGCGCGCGCGTCCTCGTCATCGTATTTTATACGTTTCTGTCTGGCACATAGATAGCTAACCTACGAGAAAAGTCGCGGCCATTCTAGTGATCTCGATACGTTATTCTGTCTGGCATTTGTCCCAGAAAAGTCGCGAATATTCTACTGTTAGTATTTGTTCACACTCCTTATAAGTCTGGAAGCGAACATCCTGGCACCGAATGTTCTCGAAACAACCGAGCTACATATATAGGGGAAGAAGAGTCGCTGCCAGGCAGTCAGTTTGAAAGCTACAATCGTCGCGATAACTTGCGCCTTGAGTTTTTTCTGTATCCGCCACTGGCTGCAACCAAATATTGCGACCAGCGTTCCGTGTCTTCCAAAATAAATATGTCTGTAAAAAAATAACAGTGTCCGAACTCATTAGGTATTGCCTTGCAGGACTTGCAGTCCTTGCAGTTGGCGTGTTACACTAATGAAATATAAGATTTGTATCTCGAGGATAGGTCAAAGATTTACAAACTATAACTCCTTGCCAGCGTTTCGGTGTGTAATTGACACCATCTTCGGTGCTACAATATTACGGTATAACAACATTATTAATGAAGAAACATAAAAATATCACAAGTTTCACACTACAAATCAAAGTACCATACACGTCATTACAACATACAAACAAGAATAACCTCGGATTTGTCCAGGAACATCATGTTTCAACAATCCAAATCTCAAAATAAAACTGTATAATATTTCTCCGGATAAGGAGCTATCAGAACCATTTATTTTGAGATGTGAATTGTTGAAACATGATGTTCCTGGACAAATACGAGGTAATTCTTATTTATATATTGTAATGACGTGTATGATACTTTGATTTGTAGTGTGAAACTTGTGATATTTTTTATGCTACTTCATTAATAATGTTGTTGTACCGTAATATTGTAGCCCTGAAGATGGTGTGGTCAATTATACACCGAAACGTTGGCAAGGAGTTATAGTTTGTAAATTTTTGTCCCCTCCTCGATATACAAATCTTATATTCCATGAAGAGGTCGATAATACAATACTTCAACTAATGAAATAATCGTAAATACATGGCTTGCCGACCTTCGCCGCACGCGATCATAAGGTGGTTGGAGTGATTTTTATGTGTACAGATTTACGTGAAAATTTGCATACGTGTTTTAGTTAGTGATATGTTTAGATAAAAAAGAAACAAAATGCATTTTACCTATTTAGTTTTTTGGTAATTGAATGGCTATTTTATGTCGTATCCTGATAGCACATGACACTTATTTCGTAATAATTCCATAAAATATGAACAGATTTCCTCCTAAACGCGAAATAATACATTTCATATCATTATAATGGTTGAAAACGCACATAAAGGTGTCGCGCCGAGTCCAAAATTCGAAAACAACACATTTTTATATAATTCCACCTAAATTTCGAATAAAATGCCGAAAAATCAAGTCATAAAATGCTTTGATTCAGGAAAAAAATTAAAATATAATACTTGTATCATTTCCAATACTACCAGCATGGTAAGTTCCAACGCAAAAACAGATGCACATAAATTTTAATGCGGTGCAGGAATTTCGTTTCGACCAACTTAAAAGAATTATTAAAATATGCACTCAATGACCCACGATAACCGCTCCAGCCACCTTTAACGCAGGCAGGGCGGGGGAGTCGGGCGGGAAGGGTGAGACAGCAGGAGAAGAGAGGAGAAAGGGTTGAAAGGAAAGGGATGGGAGGAAGGCCAGTTAAGTGGGCGAGGTGATGAAGCACTCCTTTATAACCTCTCTCGCCGCTGCGTCATTCACTTTCCCCACGCAAGTCTCTCATCCACCACTTGTGTCTCCCATCCAATTCCACCAGCAACCGAATAACCCCTGTTCTTATCGCCTCCTCACTATGGAGATGGACCGATAATAAAATAAATAAAAATATATTTAAAGAACCTTTTTAAAAACTGGCCTTATTTTTAAATGCACTAAAAAGTAAAAATAATAAAAATGCACTAAAAAGTAGAAAATAAATTTTAGATTGAAATTGACAAAGTTAAGAGACCTTCTATTCCAAATTTATAAACATATTAAAGTTGAAAGTGAAAATGAATATTTGTTTACTTTATCTGTGCAATTCGTCGATGATTATGAGGCAAGAACGTATAATCGTACGTCTAATTGATCATCTAGTTGATCATCATGACTATAAGACCAGGGTGCAAAGTAATTTACTAAGTTGAATTTGAGCACCCTGGTCGAAATAATCATGATCAACTAGATGATCAATTAGACGTACGATTACACGTTCTTGCCTCATAATCATCGAAGAATTGCACAGATAAAATAAACAAATATTCATTTTCACTTTCAGCTAAAAAAAATATTTATAAATTTGGAATAGAAGGTCTCTTATATTTTTAAATTTCAATCTAAAATTTATTTTCTATTTATTAGTGCATTTAGAAATAAGACCAGTTTTTTTAAAGTTTTTTTTTCTATTTTTATTTTCTGCTTTTTAGTCTTCACACTTTTATTAATTTATCAATCATTGAAATTTTCTTTAATTTCTATTTACTTATATTAAAAATATTTAATTAAATTAAATTCGTAAACGTGAAAAATTCGAAAATATTTACCTAGATTCTGTCATCAAAATTAAACATGCACGCAAAATTTGGGAAAGATTGAACAACGGAAAGGGGTTCCAAAATTGGGTGATAGATATGCGATTAAACTCACGAAGCAAGTTGAAATAAGACTATTAATAAACAGGCTCACGGTTTACCGGTTACGTGCAATGTTAAAAACATTTTATCGCAATAGCCTAGGGAATAAACCAGCAGTTCAAAAATACTCGATTATTGGAACCTTACGAACTAACCGGTTAGTTTCAATCTAAAGGTAGTCACCTTCTCACTAAAGATATTGGCGGTTACGATAAGATTAGCCGGTTTCAGCTTAACCGGTTACGCTGAGTCAATAAATGATCGGTTATTTGAGCCTGAAGCATAAACCGGTTATTTTCAATCTATCACCTCCTTACCATAGGTATTGGCTATTACGAGAAAAAAATGGTTTTTAGGTATACCCGCTACGTTCAAAGATAAAAAACTACTCCATTATTATAGCGTAGATATTTAGCCAGTACTTAAAAAATGCTTGATTATTATAATCTAAAGGATTAATTGGTTACTTGAAATATTAATGTAGTCCTCACTAGAGATTAAGGTAAATATGTCGAGATAATAACAAGAAGAAAAACAGGTTCGAGGTTTACCGGTTACGCTCTGTACTTATAAAATCCTCGATTACTTTACATTAACCGGGTATTTATTATTGTATTATATTCAAATTTCATTTAAACATATAGGCAGTTGTATGAAATATGAAGAATATATTGCATTATTATTAACTAAAAGTCTTTATTTTATATGAGTGAGCTTGTCAGCAATTAAAATACATGTTTGAGGTTTTAACTTAACCATTGGTTTCACATCGAACGCTGATGAGGCCTTTAACCGAGGAGTTCTTTGCTATATTTTTAAAAAGATGTACGGTGAGTCAATTTTATTTCTAAAATTGATTAAGAAAACATACGAAGAACTAACAGTTACATTTCTGACGCGATCTGAGGGAAAGAACTACCTCATTATTTTAACTTTGTCTCTCTAAGGCTCATATCCGCACCATATCCATGGGAAACGGCTGATATTTTTTGGAAAATATCTCGAGAAGTAGCTCAAAAAGTGGCTGATATTTGAGTATAATAAGAAAGACGACATAATAATATTTATTATGAGGAGTCTTTGTATTTACGGAGAGTGATCTCTCTCTCTCTTTCCCACACTACCTTAAAAATACTTGAGTAATATACTAAAGAATAGCACGATTATTAAAATTATTCCCTTGATTACTAAGGCCTTAAGGATTAACTTGCTATTTCCCATGTTAAAAAACACCAGTAAAAAGCCTAAAACATAAACCCACGGGAAAAATAAAATAGCCCTATTTTCGCTGGTAAGACAAAGATAAGCGACGACTTTACCATTTAAATGGTTGTATATTGCTTCATGTGTTTAATAGATATGCTGACACGGAGAAGAAAATCGCAATTAGTAACAATAGTTTCCAATACACACAAGTGACTGAAATTTGTTTTCAAATTTTGTACAACATAAATCTTTATTTTATTGTATTTAGGATTATGTCATCATCATCAGCAGTCATAAATCCGATGATTGGTTTGCTGCACTTCTCCACTCCACTCTCCTTTACTATTTAAAAGGTTACGCGTACGTACGTATTATTCAGTTGCTAGGCGTAGCGATTCAGCTGTGCGCCCATAGATGGCAAGCGAGCTCCCACATACGTTCTTTTCTAACTGACACATGGCCGTATGCATTTTTCAAAACACACTAAAGGGAGACTGTTTAGTAATAGTGCTACTCTGCTTCACCAAAATGTTCTATTAAAAATTAATCTTTGACATTTAGTTATCATCTCTTGTGCACCAAAGTTACATATATTTTTTCATTAATATAAAAAAAATTGTTTCCCATTCCCCATTTCCAAAAGTTGTAGGAAAAAATACATTGTTTCCCATTAAAATTCTTACTATATACATTGATTTTTGGCTATTTCACCAATATTTTAGCTCGCTTCAGCAGGATATTTAACTAGTTCCTACATAATTATTCACTTTGACGTCCTTCATAATTTACCTTATATATATTCCATTCTTGATCGTCTTCTTGTGTTTTTTCCCGTTCGTGTCTCCTTCCAATATTGTCTTGATTAGTCTGTTACGTCGAAAAATGTGTAAAAAAAAGTTTTCTGCTTCTCCTTCTCACACTTCTCATCATACTTCTTTCCTCCGGGGACTTCTTCGCCGGTGTTTTTCTCCGTCCCTTTGATCATCATAATTCTTCGATAGCCTCACATCTCCATTGCTTCCAATCTCTTTCGCCCAGCAGCTGTTATTGTCTCAGGCTTCACCTCCCGAATAAGAGCATGCTCCAAATATGTGTCTCGATAAAGTGCTACCTTACCAAAAACATTCACTATTACCTAGTACTTCGACTCATGCGACTTGGGATTCCTGCTCATGTGCATATGATGTGGTTACGATGGCCCCAAAGTGGCTTCGGCACCCCATGATTCAGCCCTTTCACAATCGTCCGCCAAGCGTGATGAAGATTAAGCTGCCAAAATACATTTGGGTCCTTTTTTCCATTCGGCCTTCAACGTCAACTTCTTTAAGGTCCAGTCGAAAACACCGTCACCACACTTTCCACTCTCCTTCATCGTTCATTTTTTTCGGATGACCCCTACTCCCTACTGAGCTCAAGCGTGGACCTCGTCACGTGTCAAGCGACTGACTCGTACACTGGGGAGGGGGGGGGGGTCAGCATCAAATTATACTTTTTTCCGCTGATTATAAATTCAAACGTGGCTATCCGCATGAAATGGGATGAAAAGAGTTGAACCGACACAGTAGTGGAGGAGGAACGCTCGAGCTAAGGAGGTATTTATGACGAAAAAAGTTTTTGTAAAAATATTCTTGAAAGATGCTTTATTTGTATGAATGGGACATTATGAAAAATAAATAATATATTTAAAATGCCTTAAAAAAACACGTGTACACATATTCATATGTACGTTCAAAAAAGTAAAAAATAATTTTTTCACCATTCTCCTAATAAAAGGTGGGCACTTGTGAAATAGATACAGTAAAACTCAAACTATCCGGATCGCTTTTAGGGGAAAAAAACCTCGAAAATCGGATTTTTACAGTCACGTCAATAGGCTATTCGAAACGTGTATTGTATCTTTTATACCGTTGATTTCGTTTGACAGATATTGGTTACAGCACATATGTTTCTTTAGCGTTCTTAGATCAATCCGAGACGAATAAGTTAAGAAGCTTCCAAAGAAATTTCCTTTTTTGTGAGTTATCCATTTTACCGGATATTTGATTATTCTGATGGAGTCCGTTTTAGGTTTTGATTACAAGATTCCATCCAGGCAAACCAACAAACAACGAACAAACAGGTGAAGTTTAAATAGTCGTGGTTAAAATCAATTGTTAGAAATGCGTTCGGCTAAAATGTTTGCAAAGTACTTTAGTCTACAATGCTTATATATTTTGTAAATGTCAAGTTTACAGAAGATGATTTATTTCTGTAGGATATGAATGTACAAAAATTTAAAAAATATGTATAAATCACTGTATTAAGAAGATACTTAAAAAGGATGCGTAAGAACCAGCCTCTGCCTCGTTAAGTTGGTCCGGATGGCAATCCCAAAACAAGTTACTCTGGGTTACCCATATTTCCAATTTATTTATATTATTATCTATCAAATTGTAGACGTAATAAGTGGGAAAAAAATATTTTATATTAAAAAAAACGGTCATGTTAGAAGAAAATATGATTGCCAATAAGGAAACAGCATGTAACAATGAAAATATCACTTATCAAATTCCAGATGATAATATTACCAAGCTATTTCACACTGGTTTAATTAATATAGACTTTTTCGTAACTTGTAATAGAGTTACATCTTCATGACCTGAGAATGTAACTCTGTTTGGGTCCTTATTAAACCGATCGTTATAAAATGAATAAGAGTGAAATTGCAGAGTTACATTTTCATTGTTACAAATGAATAAATGAAACAAATATTGTCTTAGACACTGGTTGGGTTAGGCTTCAAAGTAAGAAGCACGTGAAAACACCGGAGTGGGTTGTTGCGATTAACGTATCACAGACTAGAACAATTAGGAAAATCTTATCGGCAAGGTACGAATGCTTCCGAAAACTGATGATGGAGGAGCTTGCTGAAAATGAATTGTTCGAATAAATAGATACGAGGAACTATGGTATCAGATTAAGTCAAATACCACTTGTGAGTCATAATAAATGCAGACCATAATGAATGCAGACCTAACGGTGAGGAAACACGCATGAAATATTTCCGTAGCTGTATTAATAAAACAAGAATTTATCAAGTGATTAGTAGGAAGGTTCTCCAATGAAAAAATGAAAGAGAGAAGCTATTTCACTTTGTTAGGCGACATCTCTGATGAAAATATTTCACTAAGTGCCGTTACAGAAAATTACTACTGGTGTTAACCACAGCGTTTATCTTCTCTAATGCACTCGTAGTAAAAACAAACAATAATTCTGTGTTTGGTCTTTATTATTTTAATTTATAGACCATTTAGGTAAATTGAAAGCTGAAAAAAATGAAATTTAAACCTTCTAGCGCAATATATAGTCCAAGTCGCTTGACTTAAGTGAATTTTATCACATGTAAAAGTTGTCAAATAAAATAATTTAACTTTAAGTTTACATTGATTTCCATGCTTTTCATGATTTGTCCCGGAAATCTTTTCTGGACTTAAATTCGGTGCCTAAACGACTTTTTCCCGACATCAGGCCGAGCAAAATGAATTTCTCGTACCCCAAAACTCCTCACCTTGACTTCAGATGTAGCGTGAGAGAAACACAAGTGAAATATCTTTTGGCGTGACATTAAAGAAACTAGGATTCATCAAGCAAGTAGTATGAATGTTCTCTGAGGAAAAATTGAAAGAGTTTATTAAATCTTTTTCACTCAGGTTGGGCCACATTGGCTCTGGTTGGGCCACCCGCGGGCATTTGGGACCCAGCACAGAAAGAGTTTGTTCGCAAAGTAAATAAAATACAAAGGAAAGCCACACGCTTAGTAAAAAACATCTACGGTGAACAGAAAGTGCCACGCAGTTAAAGATTAAGTTGGGAGCCGTAAGAGACTCGGAGGCTACGCGCTAGTCTTAAATTACTTGAAAACTCAGATCAGGCGATATTTAGTATGCCATGGAAGGGCTGAATGCCAGACCATCAAGATAGAAAAAGGCAGGCAAGAATGCTAGGATAACAGAGCACAAGAGATGGATCTGACCAGTGACGTAGCCAGGATTTTGGTTTTGGAGGGGGGCTAATCTGAAGCCTGGGGGGTCCTCTTTTGGTGCAATTTTATTCGTTATCACAGTTTATTTATGGCTAACTTTTTTTTGTAGAAATTTGCTTTATTTTTTACCTTTTCCCCCACTTGAACTCTTGTAATTTGCAGTCAATATATTACACGGTAAAACTAAACTGATAAATTATTTGAAATTTCGGGAGGTGGGGGGGTAGGGGGGGGAGGGGCTGAAGCCCCTCAAGCCCTTTCCTTCCCCCTCCTAGCTACGTGCCTGGATTTGACTGGGCTACCCGGAAAAATTCGCAGTCGATAGGGCAACGCCTCAACCAGAACCATGACATTGCTTTTGAAGAAGCTAATGACCTCTCGTTGGGTAAACAGCTTCGAGAAATAACTGGCTATTCGAAGATTGGGATTTGTTGAAAGAGTACTCGGCAAGTACGACGGTAAACTTGGGGAAATCAGCTACTTATCTCTTTGGTAGACCCCACTTGGATTACGCAGTCAATATTTTGGGATCCTTATAATTTGGGAATAAAACCGAGTTAGAACGCATGCAGCGAAGATCGGAACGATGCGTAAAAGGCCGTTATTATAGCCTAATTAGTCTTACAAGCCTTCCGCAACAACTGGAATGGGAATCGCTTTCAGACCGTTGATTAACATTTAGACTTAATCTTTTATGGAAATTCCCAACCAATTTTTTTCAGGTTACGTTCATGGCAATTTACGATACCCGACATACTACGGTTTATCTGATATTGAGAATTAAATATGGGAAATAGGCTGCAGAAAGGACAGATATAAAATTTCATTTTCCGGCGTACGATAAGAGATCATAACAGCTACCAATGAGACTTATAACTAGGTTTATTGGTAGGTTATGTAGCTAATCAGCTGACATGCTCCCTACTGCTTGTATTCTTATCTGCCACCTAGTTATAACAGTGTGTAGTGCAAGGTACCGCTGTAATTCTTGTCTCCGAGAATTTATGTAGCTGCAAAATACATTAGTACCCACAAATAGTTTATCTAACATTGGTGAGATTTCACCTCTTGACAAATATTTGTAGGTTTTTTGCTTTTGCACCAATTATATTAATTACATTATTTAGGGGACACTGTTGTGAATTTTGGTGATAAATCACCCGCTGCCACTCCCCCTTGAGATGGCTGGCAGGGTATAATGCAGATGTAGATTTAAAAAAAACTCAGCAGATTCACTGAGAACCTATTGGTGCCGGCTGACAAAGGAAGCGATTTAAATCAGGATTGAAGGCAGGGAATTCAACCACGACAAGGGATACGCCCTGAGAAACTCTTGGAAACCAATAAACAAGAAAACAGAAGACAAAGGAGAAAGGCGTGAAATACGGACCAATCAGGAGACACTTGAACCCGACCTGAGGATGTATAAATGAGACATGTCATTGGACCCGACATCAGCCATGACCACCGAGATATACATGTATATCTCGTTGGCCATGCATCAGTCCAGATGATGATGGCAGAGTCAGCCGACGAAAAGTTGGCAGCAGCCACCTTTCTGAAACGGTTGGAAATCCGAGAAAACTTCACCAATAATACTGTGTGATATTAATTTATGTACAAAATTTGTAACATGCGTGACTTTTCATGCGGGATATGGTGTTAGTAATACTTAGTGTTATCAAACACAATTATCATGTGTAGGCTGTCTAGCGAACGGTAGGTACATATTTCATGGGCAACGGCCTGTCATGATGGAAACACCGGTTCCCGACAGGGGCGACTCCAGACCAGTGGTTCGGGGGGAGGGGGCACTGGCTCTGGAGGTATGGAATACTTCCCAGGGGAAAGGGGGAGGGTCTGGGGGTCTCGTTCCGGGAAATCGTAACTAACTATGTGTAAATGAAAAAGAAACTCTTATTTAGTTTAAGACACATGCCTACCATCGTACTTCACAGCATAAAATAATTTTGGCTTTTAGTTTTAGGTCTATGAAAAAATAAATAAAAAACGCCGGTTTTGGGGGGGGGGGGGAAATTGCCCCTCCCTTGGAGCCGCCAATGGTTCCCGATCAGTCACTGAAGTTAAGCACCGTTGGGCTCGGCTCGAGTTTGGAGGGGTAATCTTTCTAATCGTCCGAGTGCTGTTGCCCCTGTCTGCACGTGGCAGACATAGTGATGGAAAAAATCGAAATTTGAACCAAAAGATCGATTAATCGAAAAAATTGAAGGTTTTTTTTGAAAAAAAAATACAGTTGGTACAAAAACATGTTTATTATTCATTCGAAAAACGCTCATAATACATACTATTTGAAAAGTATAAAAAATCCCTAAAAATGTACATACTTCGAATACATTCTTGAATTATTAGTAGTAAAAATTTACAAATGCACGCACATTAAAGTTTGGGGATCACCGCTTGGAACCATTCGGCTTCACTAAATTTTTTACGAAAGATGAACTGATTGAGATGCTTTCTTGATAATCTAGGGCGTGCATTTCCAATTTTACCGGCCTTACAGAAAATTCTTTCACATGGGACGGATGACGTTATCATACTCAGCACTCTGATCGCGAAACGGTACGAAATGGTCAAGATCGAAGTTGAAAAATCGAGTTTGGATATAAACTCGTATGTCATGGCTCGATCTCGATTTCCTCGATCTTTGACTATTAAAACTCGATTTTCGATTTTAATCGAAATCGATTTTTCCATCACTAGGCAGAAAGTAATCGTGAAATGTGTTAGCCGTCGAAGCACGCTAAACAAAAATACTACTACTAGCAATCTTACAAATTAAATCCATTCCAATTATTATGCTACCTTTGGCCGCTGAGAAAATACTCTTAAAATTAAAAACGTAGGTAATCCTTTTACCGCGATTTTGACATGCAACTTGCCTACACGGGACTCGCCGGCAGCGATTCGTCTTAAGCTGAGGCGAAAAGGAGGGTAAGGGATGGAGTTTTAAAAGAAGAAAAAGAAAATCTCGTGGAATGAGAAATGGTCAGTTTTTATTTTTTTTTACCGGAGCCGCGAATTTGATGGATTCGCAGGCGGTGCATGGCCTCCCCTAATACCGGTTAATCAAGCTGACGTCTTCAGCTTCGTCGATGGGAGGCTGATCCCCCGTCCACAATGGGCGCGCGCCGTATGACGTAAGCCGTAAAAGCCATTTCATACTCAACATAACTTAAGAACGTAATATCAGCGACTTACCATTCTACTAATCAAGATATTTACCAAAAGATAAAAGCTATTTTCTATGATAAATGGTATTGGTATACACTCCAAAGGATCTTTATTGAAAAAAAGGTATTTCTAAAGCATAGATCTCGTCAGAAAAATTACAGTACAGTAAACCGTACAGTTATTGGTCATTTGGTATTTTGAAGAGCAAAGTAAGAGTACAGTTGAACAAAATTTACAATGATCACTAATGTAAATTTTCCAATCATTATTGTAAATTTTTCCAACTGTACTCTTACTATGCTCTTCAAAAACCAAGTGGCCAATAACTGTAGGGTGGCCAATAACTGTGCGGTTTACCCTGGTTAGTTTGTATGCTTTATCAATTGTTTAAACAATAAATCAATTACTCACCGCAGTAATACTTACAGAATCGCAAAAACAATTAATCGGTTTTGAAAGCGTTTACAGCGTACGGCGTGAATAAAAGAGTCAATTTGAAGCCCTATAGATGAATATTTAGTTAATTACTGGGAATTTCAGCATTTTAAAACAAATTTTCTGCATCATTAGTGCCACAATATCTTCTTACAGTTGCCTAGTACTTAAAAATTAAATTCGAATATGGTCTCTTTGATGACTAGGGAAAAATCTCGCTACAACCACCTGAAGCATTCTAGTGGTCGTCAAAGCGAGGGATGTCTCTCTCGAACTGAAATGTACACACGTAAACCTTACAGTATATGGCGTTAGCGGAACATGGTAGCAGTCCCAACCACGCGAGGCTTAATAGGGGAAAACTATCATGGAAGTGGTCGGCAAAGAATTGGAAGGGAGAGAAATGATAATGATAGGCAGCATTGCCAACTTAACTGCAATTAATATGAGAGGGCGGGAAAGCGTCAGAAATGCATTTCGCGACAATGTTCACGATCGTAACATGGCTGGATCAGAATAACGCTGATATTGTTCGCAATCAATCGGAGAAGACGATGTAAAAAAATTGCATTAATAGCCGTTGGAATCCAGAAAAGGCAAAGGGCCAAGGGCAAAGAAAATAGCAGACTGAGTTCTTTGATGATAGTAACGAAGGTTTGCGTGACTTTTGAGACCTCTGGTAGTCAAAAGTGGAGGCTACCTTAAGCCATTTTTTCCATCTTCCGACAAAGCCGCCGATAATTGTCCTGCAGGTAAGAACATCTTGCCGTCAAAACCACAGGAGCGATTGTGTAACCGTTTTTTTTATGGCATGACAATTATCCTGCCAATATTTATTCAGCCAATATCAATGCCCTTGACATTTACGAGAGCAAAAAATTGAAATGTGATAGGGTTAACATACAGTACTCGCTCATCCTAAACGTACGTAAATAGTATTGAATGAATGTTCCAGGAGAGATTTTTGATGGACTCTTGTTGTTGATTTCGGGTGCTGATTCATGAGTAGACTTATTACTATCGGTTGAAAATATGGGATTACGCGCGGGTAAAATGTACTGATATTTTTCAACATAATATTTCAAACATTGATCTCAGAATAATACAGTGGAAAATGGTGGCTCACAAAATGTAGGTTCCGTTTGGTTTTACCTTTGTAAAAATGGAGTAAAAGGGGAATAAAGGGGAAACGGGAGTATTTACCCCTGTCAACAGTATTCGTTTGGCTCTTCAATGCACTTACGTATCTGAAAAGAAATTCAGTAATTCCACAGCTTGAGCAGATAAATAGTAGGTGTATACAGCAGATTTTACTAGAGGAATTCAATTCCACTGCTATGGAAATATTTAGTCTCATATTTATGTACAACATAAGAATACATATTCTATATACCTATATAAGGGTATCTACTACGTAAAAAGCTACGCGTAAGTACCTACCTAAATATGACTCAGTCGCTAGGCGTAGTGATTCAGATGTGTGCCAATAGATGGTAAGCGAGTTCCCATACTGATACATAGCGTGGGCGTATGCATTTTCAAAATACGCTTAAGGGAAACTGCTTAGTAATATCACCCTCTGCTTCACCAAAATGTTCTATACAATTTAATGCTTGACACTTAGATATAATATATTATTTATCGTAGTAACATATAATTTTTAAATTATAAACAAAAGACCACGCATTAATTTATGTTTAATTGTTTACTTTATACATTCCTTTTTGGCTATTTCGCCAATATTTCAGCCAGATTCGTCATGCTTTTCAATCTGTTGTAAATAAAGTTTGTAAATAGTGATTCACGGTTTCTATGACATCCTGCCGACAATGGGTTGTATGCATAAACAGCAGGAAAACCGTTTAATTTTTAAATTCAAAGCAAATCCTCCAAGAAGTATGAATAAAACTGAAGGACAGCCATTTACTTTAATTGTTAAGAAAATCGTTCTTCTGCTGATCTTGTGCTCAAGACTTAATTTCAAGGGTATGCATAAAGTTTACCTTTTACTCGAAATAAAACCTTCAAATCAGATTCATTTAGTCAATAGTAGACTCAACTACAAAGTTAAAGATTATGTGCGACTAATCATTTACTCATCAGTCGAAGGATTTGCTTGTAAGTAAAAGCAAATCATTATACACGTAAGCGAAGGATTTCCTTTCACTTCTACTTTTGCTAAAATCATTTGCATTTATTTCTACCTTTTCCTTTTGAGAAAATTATTTTTTTTATACTAATGCGCCCTATGCGTTATCGCTCGGCCAATGTTCCAGATAAGTATTCAAGAAATGTTTTAGCAAGATAGGCCCTGTCGGGACATTAATAAACAGTAAAATAAAGAATTTTTCGGCGAATCATTGTGTCAGCAGGATATCATTGAGTGTTGGTTGGTGGAAAGGGTCTTACTCGCAGTTTGCAGGGAATGGGCTCCTACGGTGAAAATTGCCTTCGGCGCAATTGCCACCATGTTTCTCTACCACTATGCACACATGGTTAGAGCCTGTAAAGGTGAAAATGGTGAAGTTCCTTCCACCTTTACGGATTACAGCGGGCTAAGTGCCATGCGATCAGATCCACAACAGTTTCATAGCCTGCGCACTAACTCGAGAACCTGACTGATTTATGGAATGACAAAAGATATGTATCAGAACTCGGGCCACCCAAGAAGCTCAGTTTCTACTTAAGCTTTGATTCAATTTTTTCAAGGCTGTGATTGAGTGGTTGTCAGAAAGGCGACGCATTTCATTAATGAGAATGTATTTTGACCGTTAAATTAAGGAAGGCCATACATGAAGAAGGAACAAGGTTCCACAATGATTGGTCTTTTCGGGTTCAGTTCACATTAGCAAAATGTGTTCTCCCATTTCTCACTTAACCCTAATTCGTCCACAATTCCTCTCTGGTTTTTTACATCCACGACTTTGCCACATGCAGCTAAGAGACGCTAAGTTGCTAAGTAGATTGTAATATCCCGTGGCAACAAATGGGGCTATGGCTCGGTCTTTGCGTCAACAAACTTTTGGTCTTGAGCAAAGATTTTAGCATTGCGACTCTCCGTACCAGATTTTACCATTTATTATCATATCATTTATTTATTACCATATTTTAAACATTTCCCTTGAAGGAATAACGATTACTGGTCGACAATGTTTTATTTTTTTTTGCTTCAATTGCGAATATTTCAAAGAATCGGCAGAACATGACTATTAATACTATAATAATGGAATAATTTTCATTCCGCGATATGCTTATTCAACGATTATATTATACCGTAACGAAATAAATCATATTTTTGGACTAGGTCAAACTGAAAAGATACATGGTTACCCAAGGATAATATTTTGAAGAATTAAACAACATTTAGTCATTCGAATTTTAGTTTTTTTAGAGTAAAATGTTTACTTTACAAAAAAATTAATTTACAAAATCATTTTAACAAAATTTACAGTATTTGTAACAGTCTTCATCACGTAGGTATAATTTGGTTTTACGTATCTATTCATCACGATGGTTAAAATTAGAATTTGGATGAGAAAAATTACATAGATAATGATATCTATAAGTCAGTGATACAATAATGAAGTAAAAAGAGAGAAAAGATAATAATACTCATTAGGTCCTGCTAAGTCAAAGTGGCTTGTCAGCAGGTGCCTTTTGTTAAAATTATTTTTGCTGTGTAGCTTTTGGACAATTTTAAATAAGCAGCCACGCTTTGCGTGCTTTCTTAAGAGCAGACATACATTAAATATGATGCATTGCCGTAAGAAATATATTTAACCACCCAGGGACTACATGTGCCAAATACCTCTTGCCATGGAGGTTAAAATACTTGGATACCGACAACCTGTTCATTCGTCGAGGTTGCATGTCAGTATTAACCACACGGAGTTTTATGAATTTGCTATCGAAGAAGTTGTCACAAATTTACACATATTTTTACAATTATCTTAATGGTAAAAATCTTGGATTTTTGTGCACATCACTCACATTGTTCTCCTTGGCCATCAAATGCGCAATCATTTTATCTCGTACGGTAATAACCGTCTTCAACAAGGTGGAGTTTGTACTACCCCAAACCGTCCAACCACAACGTATTACGGCCTCATACCATAACACTATGAAAAGCAAAGAGTGTTTGTAGGAAAGACTTAAGTTATTTTACATTCCAATGTCGGTTCTCCTTAAATTACTCCCATTCATTTAGTTCTCCGTAAAAAATAACTCCCAAAATATATATTTTCCGTGGGGGCATTACTATTTCTTGTCCGGCAATGTTTTTTTTTGCTAAAATTCTACATCTACATACTACCCCGCAAGCCGCTTCAATAGGCGTGTGGCGGGGGGTGTTAGGACACCAGCCGTTTACATATAAAAATGAAACGCTCTAATGAAATACCCCTTGCATTTATTAAAGTCCCTTATTGTTCGAGGGAAAAACTAATTCCAATACCTATCCGTTCGGCAAAATATCTCTCTTAATTTATCGTTTCTGTCGGACCTGGAAATATAGTGGGGTTCTAATATGATGTTCTCCGTGCCGCTCTTAGAGATATCTATTCTCTATTGTTCAAGTAATCTAAGCCTAGCGCGCAGCCTCCGAGTCTCTAGCGGCTCCCAGCCTCATTCGTTTAACATCTGTGTAACGCTGTCTGTACGCCCGTAGCTGTTTTTGATGAATCGTGCAGCTTTCCTTTGTATTTTATTAAGTTCCCGGACTAAGTCTTTCTGCACCGGATCCCATATGCTCGCTGCATATTCAAGGTGTGGCCGGACGAGTGCGAAATAGCACCTCTCTTTTACTTTTACATCCGAAAATCTTCCCACAATACGCTTGACGAATCCTAGCTTCTTCAGAGCTCTGCCACAAATATTTCTTATATGTGTTCCCCACGATAGGTTCGAGGTTATCGTAACTCCTAGATACTTCACTTCATCTGTCGCCTTTATGTTAACACCATCCACAGCATAAACATGGGGATAGTTGGACGACCTCCGCAAGTAATGTACTGCCGAAATGAATTTGTGAATATTTAAAGTACTCAGCTGAACAAGACTTTAAATATACCCACAAACGTAATAATTTTCATTCCGCAATATGCATATTCATCAAGTATATTACAACTGAACAAAATAGATAACATATTTTTGGACTTGGCTAAACTGAAAAGATTCATACCCAATGCTGGAATTTTGAAATATCAAACGAAGTTTAGTAATTTGCATTTATTTTAATCCCACATAAAAGAAATGAGAAGAAAAGAGGGTCGCTGGGAAAAGACTTTAGCATATGACTTTGAGAATTAATATGAATAACGTTCGCAATGATCGCCGTAAAACAAGCTCTTTTCCTGATTTTTAACGAGTGCCGAAATAGGAGATGAAGGAGTCCTTAATTTTTTTCTCTTCCAGTTTTCGCCCATTGTAGGCAAGGTTTATGGGTGCCTCCCGCTTTTTGAATAAAAGATCGCTTCCTTCCAGGACGGTCATAAAGTTTTTGGTCAGCGTGAAAGAAGGGGGAAGCGGGAGTTTGGAAAGGAAGGGTCCCTGCCTGAGAGAAGCGGAGGAACAAGCAGGGGAAAGAAGTATTAAAAATGGGGACGAAAGAGGAGGGGAAATCGGTTTTTGGGAGTGGAAGAAATACTGAAAGGGTTGCCATAGTCACTATGACATTATCACTATTCCCCCTATGACCCCTTCCCCACCACATCAGACGGGCGTGAGTTAAATAACTGAGAGGAACGAACCCCAACCATTCCCAGGAATATTTTTTGAGAAACAAGACCGAAAAGATTTAAGTGAAAAATCCTCAACTCCCTGCATGTTGAGTCATTTTCCTGCTTTTCCCTTTCTTTATAGTTATTATTTATTTCCTCTTTGTTCTGTTTCGGTGGGATAAGAAAAGGAATCGTTGACGAAGGCGTCTCTCTTTTCTCCCTTCCAGCTAGGTTTCCATGCAGCCGTTTTTGTGTCGTTTTGCCGCGGCGTATTACATACGTCAAGCACACTTACCCCGTTTGCATGGCATCGGATGAAAACAGAAGACGGTGGAAAACCGTGACGCGTTCAGTCTCCCTAATTATTCCAGTTCATTGTAAATATGTAATCTTTTATTATGGAGGTTTTGAAGAAAAATGGATTTTCAAGAGGAGTATTGGCGGTGAACAGTCCCGCCTACATTAAACTTTTGTTAACAATCTGTAGATGACCCACAATTCCTAGGGAACGAATCACGTGACCAACAGATGAGGGGCTGGTAGCGTCGAAGCTCGAATCGCGGTCAAGGCAAATGATTTTTCCTCCGTGGAATTACGCACTTATGTGCAATTGTGGATGACTCTGTAAAGTTAATACCGTGGCTAGTTCCAGTATCCACAAAATTGTTATATTATATTTATTACAGCTTTGATTTTTTTCTCAGGAATCTTGCGTACCCTAAATTGTAATTTAATGCAATGTAGAGAATGAGCAAGAACATTTCCTTTCTACAGCTTAGTAGTTTTATAAAATTTACCAGAATCCGAATATCGGCTCTCTAAATATCACTTTTTTCACTCTACTCATTCGCAAACCTGCGAAATTCGGATTGGAGAAGCCATTCGCCTGGGCTATGATTCTAGTTCAATAGTGTGAGTCTAAGTGCCTCGTAAATAGTGTAGGTAGTGCATAATAATTAATGGTTGATTATCATACTTTCAAAATGTTACTGCCAGGAATATAGATGGTGATGTCTCCTAAAGAACAGGAATAAGCAAGGTATCATAAGCGTCTCTTGTTAGCCAACCTAAAATTATAACATTTGACGTCTTTGCAAAGACAGTGTTCTTTCGGTAATCAGGTAGTTCCGAGGTCCACACTATCAGTAACAGGCAACACATGGCTAAGCTGATATTAGACCGCATTAGAGTTTCTGAAATAAATATATAGACCAACCGAATTGGAATAAATACATTGACCAAATAAAGAAGAAAGAAAATAAAAACTACCAGGGATTTAGGGAATTAGTACATATTAGATAGAAAAGGATGGAGAGCTGCAGTCAACCAATCTTAGAATTGAACAACCAATGATAAGAGTTCTTTTTCTTCTTCCTTCTTCTGAGTCAGGCCAGTGGCCTCTTCTTCTTTGCTTATGCTTAAGTTGTCCTTCACATCACCTTCTGGGTTTTTCTTACACGTCGTCTTCCAATTCTGAAGTACTCTTGAGCTCTCCAAGCAGTTCAATTGCTATCCATCCTACTTACATGGTCATTCCATTAATTTTTTCTCTTGCTCACCCAGTCAACAATATTTTCGATCATAAATTCTCTTTTCCATATTGTCGTGTTTTTTAAGGTCCAAGAAGGTCTCTCCTGATATTTTACGGAGTTCTCTCATCTCTGCTGGCTTCATAACCCGCTCCGTTTTTGTCGTTTCTGGTATTGCATTGGCTGCGTATGTGATGATAGGTCTAATTGTAGCTTCTTATAAATTCTGGTTTTTGGTTTCACTCGCATACTTTTTTTCAGGTTCCTGGGGCCTTATTCAGTAAGGACTAGACATGGCCGAACCTCGGAGAATCCGTGAATGTGACGTCACTTCCCCTCGACAAATCTCAACTTATGAATGGCCCTATGTTAAATTTTAGAAGCTGTGACGTAAACGTTTCGTCACTTTCGAGGCTCGTAAATTCCGAGAACATACAGAATAACCCCCTGGTGTAATTCAAACAGCCGGTTACCTTCTTTGTTTTATTGAACAGTCGTCGAACGTCATTTTCGTCCTCATTTCCGCGATGGAACGATGAATCCCCAAATATTTGAACGTAATTACTTTTTAAATAGCATTGCGTACAGTTTTAGTTTGCATTCAAGGGGGTATTTACTGACTATTGAGTTCAATTCCGTTAATTTTTAAACGGACGACCATCCCCCACACAACTTAATAGATCGTTCAGGAATCATAAAAATTGTAATGCGTTTCGAATTACTTTAGGAGTGAAATAAGCGGAAGTTGTCCACGAACAGAGAGAGAACAGGTGTGTTTTTCTTCGAGGCGCGATCTCTTTGGCAGATAGCGCTTCGTATGCGGCTTCTAAATCGCTCTTCATTCCTTTTTTGTTTTAAGATCGCGCACCTGTTTCCCACGCGCGTCATGCAACGATTCCTTTGTTGTTCGCCGCGGTCAGTGTAGGGGGCCCGGATGCACGGACGCCGACGACACAGTAATTCTCGCGGCTCAGATGGGAAACAGAAGACCTTGGACGTAGACTTTAAGATGTACAGGCCTGGGCACGCGAATTTCGATCGTCCTATGCATGTAGATAGTATAGTGCGTTCCACATTTAGTTGACAGTACGGACCTTATGGAGAACGGTGTTGCCTAACTTCCGCTCCATGGGCTGGCCTCCTGGTGACATAAACAACCAGTACCAAACAATTTAGTTTAAAGTGGCTCCATCGTGAAATGACTAAAATGTCATTTTATTAATGCTCCTTCTACTTTTAAAAAAACTTGTCCACTATCTGATATGAACAACAAAATAATACCTTTCCACGCTATTTTATTCTATAATTGAACTTGAAATTACATTGTGTTCAATAGGGGAATGAGAGAAACACGGGGAAAAATAGTATTTTTACATAAAATATAAATGCCATTTTGTGGAAAACTGTCTCTAAGAAGGAAATAATCCAGGGAAATTGAATAAAAATAAAGTACAGGCATCCTACCATCTTATTTTTTAGTTATTAGGGAATTAATGCCGTAATTGAAGTCAAAATACGGTGATTCGTAGGAAATGACACTGCAGTCTGCTCCTATGGCTGGAAAAAAGTGTTCATTTAAAATACATTCGTGGAATAGTCTGCATTTTTTCTACTTTACTTTTGGTTTTCTGTAGGTAACGCATTTCATAAGTGAAAGCAGGATTTTTGGACAAAATATCAAAAATGTGGAATTTAGTATTTGTTTTGACTCCCACAGTGGCGGCGGAACCTCCTTAAAACATCAGTTTTAATTTGCTCATCAGAAGACCTCTGGCAATTTAATTTTGAGCAGTGAAGGACATGCTTCCCCGAAATATTAAGTAAAATTTTTATTCTCAAAATCTTTAATTTTTAGATAAGAATAACGTACAACATAATTTAACACTATAATGCCTCAAGGTTGCGCTCGTCCTTGGATTCCTGTGGGGTCATTTTTGACCCCCACTGTTTTTTAATTGTATTGCTCAGCGAATGCGGCGTTTATGAGTTTATAATGTAGTTTTTTTATGCCTTTTGATATTGTAACAGTTGATTATAACAACTTTTGGAAAGGGTTACGTTAGGCCTAGACGCAGCAAAAAAATATGAAGATAACATTTATTTTCAAAGTAACAAATAATTCTGCGAGACTTTGCAGGTAAGTAAATTTGAGTGAGTAGCATTTTTTGTTTGTTTTATATAAAAATAGCCTTGCCGTTTCCATTTTCAGGAACAAAATTACAATGTTCAAGGTGTGATGCAGTTTAGGCAGTGAACCACGTTAGTTTCTTTGCCTATGCAATGCTTACAGACATGTTTTGCAAACCTTGCATGACTTACTACCCTTTGTACCTGTCTTACATTGCAATTTTACCTGACATATCCTGCGAATTTTTGCTGCTTCAGGATTCATCTACATCTACAAAGTACTCTGAAATCCACAGGTACTCTGAAAGCCACAAAGTACTCTGAAAGGTGTGTGGCAGGGGGTGAGTAGTCACCAGCATGCACTACACCACACCCTTAAGTTAGTAATCAATTAGCACCATCCGAATCGTCAGATGCAGTGAGAGAACCACCCTGTCGTGAATCAACATTTTCCTGAACAAGTCTCTCACCAAGTTTTAGCAAAAATTCCCTTCTGGAAATTCTAGAATTGTTGAGTTTCTTGTGTAGTACATGGGCGTTGATTCCAGCAAGATCAAGAATGTTTGAAAATATATGCACCGGCCGGGCCGGTATCTGCAGGATGGTTTTACTGAGTATTTTCGAGCCATCTGATCAACAACAGCAAACATACTTGGTCTCGTTATAAAAACAACTGTTTCAGGCTTCTACTTTCATCTGTACCAATCTGAACATCTGGGTGGAGTGAACTCAAAAGAAGTACATTTTTCTGGGTTTTCCCTTGATAAAGTGTGACTGCCTGGTCATCATGCGTCAAAGTTTGAGTGTTATGCAGAGGCAATTTTGTTTGAGGCAGAGGAAAAGTTTGAAGTTGCGCAATTTCGTGCCCCACGTAAAACGGCCTTAAAACCCGTAGATCACATGACAATGAGAAACCAGTGTGTCTATATCATATATATTTTATTACATCAGCGTCAAATTGTCTTTTTATTCCATCCAATTTGGTGTTAGGGCTTGTATATCGATTTAGAAAGTGATGGACGTACAGTTACTAATTAATCTAAAGTTATCCTAATAAATACCTGAATTTCATGGCTAAAATATTACTAATTATTTCGCAAATGCATATAAATTGATAATAAATGCAAATTTTCCCTTAAAATGCAGCATATGGCTAGAAATAATTGCTTAACTTTTTGGAACCTTGCCATAAGAAGATCAAGCCAGCGAATTTAGCATTACAGCATAAACAACAGTGGTTGCCTTACGGACTGTACATCTTGGAGGCTAAGTGCATATTAAATGTTCTATGGAAAAAAATAAAAATGTAACTGACCACGCTTATATACTTGTTGACAAGCTTACAAAGGAGTTCTACGAGATGATTCAAACCGAAGATAAGACTGTTGCGTTCATTTAAAATAAATGAAAAAAATTTCAAAGTATTTCTGCGAGATTTTAAAACAGTTTATGCATAGTAATTGTTATTCAAGTAATGCTATCGCTGCTTGGCCTAAAATTAAAATACTTTTGTTGAATTATGGGTATTTTAGGCGTATTTCATTATTTCAAAAAAAAGACAAACCATCATTCCCGCAATATCCATACCTACATGCTTGAAAAGAAAGATATTCTTCACCTAATAATGCTTAATAATTAAAAATAATATGGTGTCATCGTAAAATAAAACGATGAATTAGGAATTTGCTACAAAGTTTACAATAAAAACTTGTTGTAAACTGCGATATTAAAAGTACATTAATTGACGTCATCCGCATTCTTTGAGAGTTTTTAGATCGCGTGAATTGACGGGATCCACATTGAGAGTTAAATTTTGTTTTTAAATTTTCAGATTCTAAAACAATTTTATTTGGCATAGTAAATGCTTTCAAAATGTTGTGTCAACAAAAAAAATATTTATCCAGTTAAAATATTATGCCTTTAGGTGCAATAGCCTCCGAGAAGCACTCTTACTTAGTATTCATACGAAAAGCGCAGGAAATGCGCTTGCTGTGATCTTCGCTTGGCAATGTTCTATGAAGTTAGGCAACTACCTATTTCGAACCATATTCCGTATTTTAATGGGGCTCTTTATCTTTTCTAGCAATAATTATGGATTTGAGAAAGCGCTAATGCTTTCCTAACTATTATTTTATACCTATAGGCAACTATTAGGAAAACTTTAGTAACTGATGTCCATGACTTTGTTGATTGATAAACACATCCTAACACCATATTGGACGTAATAAAAGATAATTTGACACAAATTAATAAAATAGATGATATAGACACACTGGATTCGCATTGTCATGTGATCTACGATTTTAAGAGGTGGTAGAAGTTCTTTAGTTGGAAACATTGCGATCACTTGCTACCTATTTGCCAATAAGTTATATATATGTTTAAGCGATTACCTGCTCATTACTAACGACTGCCGCTTTCATAATACGCTAGGTAATATTTATATTAGAGACGTGATTCACATTAGTAACGATTCATTATCTTCATGGTACTACTAAATATTAACTATTTAGTAGTACCATGATTATCTTATTTCAAGAAAATTTACGGGACTAATCAAGTCTTACATGCCATAATAATATGCCTACTATTTGATGTTTTTCCCTTGGCTTAAGGATGTTAAAAATGTTATTCTTACTATTTACTAACAAATGACAATAGAAATTCGGGCGTTCAGGCCTGTATATCTCGGAAGTTACGCCTTGAAGTAGCTTACTAAGTGCAAGAAAACTTAGAGTGCATAAAAAATCTCGATTTTTCCCCTTATATCGCATACAATTTTTTGTTAAATAATTACTGCGTAAAATAATTTGTATTAATAAATGTGTGCGCCTCTACCTTGAGCGTTTCGGTGTTTTATTTGCGATACTAGTAAACCCTATTATAATTCTTTTTAGGGCTCTTCACTTTCTCACTATCATTTTATTTTCTGGAATAATTACTGTAAAAATATTACATTACTATAAAAGTATTGTTCAGTACAGAAGCAACCACAAACTATGAAAAACATTTCAAGGGGGGTTGTGTTTGGAAAACTTTAGATAATTTCAATCACGTAACTAAGGAGTCACGTGGTACAATAACGAAAGGTTCTCGATTTTGGTGTGTTTGAATCACTCGCAAAAATCTCACGCAGCCTTCCTGATCGGGATTTTTTCATTGGAATATTGAATACCCTGATTATAGACACAACTAACAGCATATAACACGCTTAAGATACCCATCCGAGTGGTTTAAGCACACCAAAATCTTGAAACATTCGTTACTGTTTACCACGTAACTCCTAAGTTACGCGATCGGAATTATCTCGAACAGTTCAAACACAACCCCCCAGGAAACAATAAGTATTTACATTTGTAACTATGGCCTCATTTAGTGTAATAATTTGTTGCTTACATTTTTAATACCTGTTCCCATGGCCATTTGATCAGGATTTCACCGCATTCAATGCTAAGTTATGGCAGAATCGAAGAGCTACTTGCCGGCAATGTATAAGGCAGTCTATTTTACGTAGAGGTTAGAACCATGGTGGTCAGTGATCCGATTACTACATCCATCAACCCCTTATTTCATAGAAGTCAAGCTTACACACAAAAATGTCACTAACAGGTAACAAGTAAGGCTACTGCTATAGAAGTTACTTCCATGAGTAAATCAACCTTTTAGCCCCGGTCTCACTTTTCAAACATTCTCTCTTTTCACTCAAAGCAAACATTTCCCTCCGAAATCTCTCGTGAATCTTCCTCGACCAGCCGTTCCCGCGATCTGCCGTGGGTGATCACGTTTCTCGCATAACTTTAAAGAGGAGATAAAACATTCGCAAGGGAAGGGTCGTGCAATGGTTAAGTGGTTATCTTTTCCCTCCATCCTGAGACCCAGAGGACGGGTAGGTAGGTACACATATGCATATCACTGCAGAATAAATATAGGTACCTATCGCGACTTAAAACGTGCACCGTTCCCAAGGGCAGTGGATTTCATTTCAGGAGCATACTCAATTGGTCTGTATATTGCAAGAACTGTTAGTTTGAGCTGAATTGAGGGAAAGTGTGAGGAGCCTTTTGAGGCAAAGTAGGAGGAAAAATTGTAGAAAAAGTTGGAGAAAACATTTGAACACATTTTTTAGGATAATTTTGGAGAAAAGTTTAATGAAAGTTGGAATAAAGTGTGGAGGAAAAAAGATTCTGTAAAAAGAAGATTCTGTAAAAAGAAGATTCTGAAAAAATAAGATTCTGTAAAAAGGTTTTGGAAGAAAAGTAAGGGGAAGGTGGGGGAAAAATGTGGTGGACTGAATAACATATAGTTTAGTACAACGCACCTACTAAACTTTTATACCAACCAAAGACAAACTCAACATTCATATTGCAACAGTTTTTTTTGTTTGTTCGGTACAAAAACCCTGATTTCGCTGATGACGTGCGTTACCTATTGAAAAGCAACATTAAGGTTTAAAATATGAAGATTATTCAGCTAATATAGTTTGGACGAACACATTTTTATAGCCGTAGGTATAGACTGCAGCGCCATTTGAATTGAATTACCGCATTTTGACTTCAATTTTTGCAGTGATTAGCTAATTACCCAAAAAAATAATGGGGTAAGATGCCGATATTTTTGCTTTCAATTTCTCAGGAGTTTTCCCTCCGATATACAGTTATCTACGAAAATGGAATGTATATTATGTGGATAAATACTATTTTCCCCGTGTTTCTCTCAATCTCCCATTCAACACCATGTAATTTCAACTTCAACATGCGAGAAAAATAGCGAGGTAAGTTTACATTTGGTTGCTCATATCAGATTGCGAACACGTTTTTCTACTAGTAACCAGAATATGAATGAAATGAAGTTAAAGACAATTTATGGTAAAACCACCTTAAGCAGTGGATTACCTCATCAATAAAGGACCTAGGAGCTCCCTTGTTGATGCTTCTCTCCTATTGGCTGGTTTCAAATTTCAGAAGAATAGTCCAAAATATTTTGTACCGAGGGTTTTAAAAAATAATTATGGGAAAACGAGGTTATGTTTTAAAGTACCTGTGACGCATATGAGCCTGATTTTTAATAAGCTTGATTATTTTAAGTCTGAAAATTACCTGAAAGTCTAGAAGACCTTAAAAAATAGTAAAATTAAATTGATATTTAAGAGAGTAATGTAACTCGATGTAATAAGGTACTCAAAGAAAATTGCTTGCATTATGAAAAGCAAGAAACTGTGTACTCTGGATCTCATATTATACCATTATATTATACTATCATGTCGCCTTTCCCATTATTGTATATGTTTTCATGTTGCGATGAGAATATTAATATGAAATTATTTGTATATCTGCTGACGTTATAAGGTATGAAGCCATAGAATAAGTCATGTTGACACAACGGAACCTGCAGACAAAACTTATATGGTTCGGCACGACCACATTAGGGGTGAAGTATTGTAGATTTCACTCTATTGATATCAGAATTTCTATTACATTTTTACGATTTATTTAGTCAGGTAAATAAAATATTTTAAAAATGCCATTTTTAAATAGAAACGGCGCTGCAGTCCGCTCTAATGGCTGGAAAAATTGCTTATCAAAAATATATTCGTGGAATAATCTAAATGTTTACACCTTAATTTTGTTTCTTAGATGATAAGGAATGTTATCAGTGATTGCAGTATTTTTTAAAGGGAGACACAAGAAAAAGGTGGCTGCTAGTAATAATCTTGACTCACACAGTGGCCATGGAACCTCTTTCACTCTACATCTACTTGCTACCCTACGATCCGCCGCTCAGGTGTGTGGCAGGGGCTGTTAGAAAACCAGCTATGGAAGGTGTAGCGTCGGACAGTGTTTACTAACAGATACATTTATTTTCCATTTTCTTTATGATATAATCCTTCTAACTCGTGCAGAGCAGCTTCCAGTCTTACTCTCTTTCCTTACTAAGCAACCCGTTCTTTCCTTTTCAACAAAGCTTTAGCAACCAAAACATTTTAACAATCAATCAAACATTTTTCTACTAAAACAAATTAAAGCATTTAAACAAAAACTATACCAAATTCAAACAAAATGAAAACATTGGACTGAAGTAAGTTTCAAAGTTTCAAACGTTAGAAAGAGATAATGGAAAAGGAGGGTGAAGAGGACAGAGCTGGAATTGTATCTTAATGACGTGTCTTATGTTAGCGTCACACTGTTTTTTGTTATGATCACTAATGATGCGCGGAAAGAAGGAATTTTTGAACCTGTCAGTTCGGCAGTGTATCTCTCTTATTTTGTCACTCATATCTGTTCTAGAGATAATGACATTAAAGATATTAAAATAATATCCTCCGTGTCGCACTGACACTCGCCTCATCTGAAATTTTTAAGTAATCTGAAGGCCGTTTTACACCAGGCAGTCAATTGTACAATTTTATGCACAGAAATTGCGAAAATGCGAGCACGGAATTAGAGCAGGTGCTATTTTCCCATCTCTCGTTCATGCATTTGCGCATGCATTCTAGCAATTCACTGCTTAACACGAAGCAATTTTCAATGCACATCCATACGCACTTCAGATTTTGCAATAAAATTCCTCTTGTAAAACAGCCTTATGACTGGTGTGTATGTGTGTGTATGACTGTTATGACAGGCTATTCCAACCTAGTCATTCCATCAGCTGTGTAATACTTAGTATTCGATCGTAGCAGTTTCCAACAAAGTCTTCGGCTTTCCTTTGTTTGTAATTTAATTCGCGAATTAAACCTTTCTGTGCCGGGCCCCTTTAAGTTCTCATATACAAGCACGAATATCACTCACTGCTGGCGTTTTCCAACTCAATGGAAAAGTAAATACTTAACTTCTTACAGTTAGCGTTTTGTCGGATCTGGAGTTCCTTCGTAATGCTCGCTGCACAGCTGACCTGGCACGTGACTGGAAATCGGGATGCGCTTTCACGGCTTAACATTAGTAAAAGATCAACGCTGCACGCCGCCGTGTGAGATATCAACATCTTGATGCGAATTCAGGGCTCATACGTGACCTACGGGGGGTTACGAAAGAGGATCTCTGCCTTTCTTTTTGATCTCCGAAATGCCTAAAAAAAAAGATCCCTCCAGAGAAATCGTTGGACATTCCTACACAGTGACATCTCTTATCTCGGAAGTGAATGCATTTCGTTTCGTGACATTACATGTACAACATATCTCTAGCAGCGAACTTTGCTGCGAAAAATTGCAATTTCACGGGAGTAAAAATTGTTATCTAGACTTAATAACTTTATGTGAGAAAACGTTTCCGCCGTAACTCTGTGGAAAGTTTTTTCAAATTTACAACTTACAGAAACTTTTCTAAATGATTTTCAAACAGAGATATAGCATAAATACAATATAAGTCCTAAGCTCCGGGCTCGTCAGGAGGTGCTTGTGTATACAAAAAATATTACAGAGCATTGGTGGGGTTATCATAAATTATACACTTTACACTTTTAAATGTATTATGGAGGAAGACAATCCATTTCTTCATTGGTTTTCCAACAATAAATTCTAAAATACTCTTTTTAGTTGTGAGATTGTACTTATATTTGGTATTTTAATATTTACAGGTAATATTTTAAGTAATTTAGGTATAATTACACAAAAAAAATTCTATCACCATAGTTCGTGTATGACTTTGGAATATCATATAATTCCGTGTATCTTAATTGCATTGTACCTTTTAAGTCTTTTTTTATCCTATATATATTATTGTAATAGTTTTCAGTCATGGGTACATATTCAAATAGCTTATCTATGGGCAGTACACATATGTCCTTATAGACCTTATTAGCATCAGATAATCCCACATCGCTTCCTAAATTATATTTATATCTGAAAATTGTTTTTACAATTCGATTTTGGGTGCTAGTCAAATTTTTATATGTTTATTAGCCATGTACTCGTAATTTGATGGTAGTGAGATCAACTTTTTAGACCTAACCATTAATGTTACAAAAGGCTACCACGAATTTTCTACCTATAGTAAGCCCAGCTTCACTGACGTAATAATGCCAAGTGATTTTGATATGCATATTAAGAAAATCACTTGGTAAAAAATCCACACTTTAATTATGAAAACACCGACCCAGGTTTCGGCAACTCAGTGCCATTTTCAAGGTACCTGATCGTGTGGTGGCCGAATATATATATATGTTTAAGGGTGGAAAGGGGGGGATAGGTAAAAGGAGTGGGAAGGGGATGGAGTTGCAAGGCCGGGAGTTGGGGGAGTAAGGGTAATCCTGGGAAATTGAAAATAAAGAAGCGGGAGGGTTGAGTCAATCAGGGGTTGGTAATAAATCTGGGGTTAAATAAAAATTGAATTGGTTAATAAGACTACCAATGACCCGAAAATTATAATGACCTCAAAGCCCTTTTAGATGTATTTTTAAGCCAAAATTATTTTATTTTTAACGAACGTTTTTACCAGCATTCGACGGGCCTCACTATGGGGTCACCGATATCGCCTATCCTGGCTGAAATCTTTATGAACTATTTAGAATTACAACTGTTCGAATCCTCACATCCTCTGACTATAAACGAAAATTATTGGTTTAGATACGTAGATGATATTATTTGTATGTGGACGGGCACTAAACGACAGTTAAACGCTTTTTTGGTTGTATTGAATTCTTTGCATAAAAATATTACTTGTACGGTGTAATTTGGTGGTAGTGAGATCAACTTTTTAGACCTAACCATTTATGTTACAAAAGGCTACTACGAATTTTCTATCTATCGCAAGCCCAGCTTTACTGACGTGATAATTCCAAGTGATTCTCATCATCACCATAGGCACAAGCTATCTTATTTGAGGGCAATGGCTCATTAACTGGTAAATATACCCATGCCTCGGTGTAATAACAACAAAGAACGGACCATAATTAACATGATCGCCACCAGAAACGGTTATACCCAGGCTTGTGTTGACAACGTGATAAAACAGGTACAAAAATCAAAAGCTATACATTTTTTAACTGTTCATCCCCCAGATAACAGTTTAAAAAACTGGTACACATTGCCATTTTTCCCAGGTTCGGCATATAAGCTAGGAATCTTATCTTATATCGGACGAAACACATGGAGTATCATTTTACAACTCAGGTACTGTGGAGAAAATGCTTTTTAACTCCAAAGAAAAATATGTGAGAACAGACAAAAGTGGAGTGTCTAAACTGAAGTGCGACGATTGTGACATCTGTTATATTGGTCAAACTGGACGCAAATTCAAAGACCGAGTGAAAGAACACAGAAACTGTTTAATAAATGGCAATGGTAATGCAAACTTTGCAGAACATTTGTTTTTAAACAACCATTTTAGCAATTTTGATTATGAAATTTTATAATACAGTTGACAAAGGCTATAAGCTGGATTTTTTAGAGCATTTTGAAATGTTTAACTGTCAAAGAATTTTATGTAATGACCACATGTTCTTCACCCATTCTCCTCTCCTAAAAATCAGCGTCCCCCCTTCACACAACCTCCTGCCCTTGTAGTCACCAACAATCGTCCTTCACTTTGTTGTTCTCACTCCTCCAAAAAATGAACCCCAGATTGACTCAACCCTCCCGCTTCTTTCTTTTCTATTTCCCACGATTACCCTAGGCCTCCCCCCCCCATAACTCCCGGCCTTGCAACTCCATCCCCTTCCCACTCCTTTTACCTCCCCCCTTCCACCCTTAAGCGTATATATACTCGGCCACCACACGATCAGATACCTTGAAAATGACACTGAGTTGCCGAAACCTGGTTCGGTTTTCATAATTAAAGTGTGGTTTTTTTACGAAGTGATTTTTTCAATATGCTTAATAACTTTAGTTGTGAGCTAAGCGCTTAGCCTGCGACTGATTCTTTTCGCTGGGTCTTCGTCATAAAATGTTTAATTTTCACAGAAATTATTGCTATTACTGCTTTTAACGTTAGCGTTCTAGTTTCAGATGCTTCTAAAAATGAAGTAGTTACATAGAGGATATCAGAACGTGAACACATTGATGCAATGCCCGAAACTAAGTATGACAAAATTAAGAATTGAAACCCAGGTTATAATTTGGAATTCATGAGACCAAAATAAAACTTCAATTAAAAATCTAACACACTTTAAATCCAGAGCACAGGAGCGAATCAACGATTTCGCCATGCTAAAGTTTTTTACAAGCATAAGATATAAGAAAAATTTAATACGGTGCGCAAAAAATGGCGTACAAAAAATAAGCACGTTTCTATGGTTGGCCAATATTTATATTTTTTACCATTCAATAACTCGAGTTCGATTCTATTCGATGATTTTTCGAAAGCTACCCAAGAGATGCACTTCTGTTCCCCTTTTAAATGATTCCCTTTCGACCTGACACATTCTTCCCGCATTTTTAAGCAGACGATCTATGTAAAAACTTACCCTAGCGACTTGTATTTCCACGCATCAGCAGACATCTGGGGTATAGCTCTCGAACAGAGAATTTATTCGCGTTTGAAGTCGTGAAAGCACATTGGTGTCAAGGAGTTATGTTATTCCTTCGACGAAAGTCACGAACGCCGCATTATAAATAAGACCAGCAGAAGGGAATAGCAATGATTACTTTCATTTTTTTCGTTTTTAAGCTTCTTCGCCAAGCTATAGTTAGTTTTTAGTTGAATCCATGAACTAACTGTTGTATAAACGTTAACCCTAAGTATTCTCCACACTACTTTCATTGTTACCTCAACCGGTTTCGACGTTTGCACGTCATTTTCAAAAGGAGACTAAATGAGCAGTTTGCCAGACAAATATATGTTTGAGAAGAGTAGGTGGATAAGCATATCGAAGGAGGCAAGAGGTGGGGATGAACTTAAGTTTAAGGAGCAGGGTCAGGGTTTCAGAAAAAAGGTTTGAGGGGGTGAGGAACCAGCACGGTAAGGATAGGTGAAAGCGTCATCGGCACAACCTCGTTAACAATGTTTTCACCACACATTTTTTGAAATGCCCCAATTTAAAAATTTTCCATGAAATCTAATTTAACACCTTTGTCAATAACACGTAAAATATGAAAATTAAATTCAGTGAATGGTCACAATCCGATTAATTCTTAGTAAACATAGATTTGTTTTCAGAATACAATAGTATTTTCTTATGTTCATCTATTCATACAATAAACCTCCTTAAGTTTTCCCAAAATAAAAACTATTACAATCATTTGAATAAAATTTTTGCAGGTAGACTCCAACTTTTTCTTTGTCACTTACGCAATCTTTAGAATTAAAAAACAATTTACTGGAGGTCATTGGATTATAAAAACATAATTTGACATTTTCCTTCGGAAACAATCTACTGAGTTGACAAGACAATTGGCCTAGAAAAGGTACTTTGGCCCACTTAATATAACTTTCATTAATATGAATTTCCACCACGTAAACTCGTCAACGATTGATCTAGACTAACTGTAGGTATTAGCCATGCTGGATAACTGTGTAGTTGAATCCATGAATTAATAGTATAGGTAATAGAGTATTTGCACAATTTTTGGAAACTATTTTAAATTTTGCTTTGGTGCGGTAAAACCATAAATCAAAAATTTCCTACTTTTTAAACAATAAGCAATTTAAAATCACATTTCGAACCTTGCGCACAAACGGACCGCGGCCATATTGAATCTGCGGTGACGTAATCGCCCTTACTCCACAATCTCTGCCGGGTTTGTTTACATTCGTTCTGTGATGTATTTACTGCGTTGTGTGGTAAATATCCTTTTTTACAGGATGAATAGTTCCAAAAATTACCATGTACCTAGTTGCCTGATGATATCAATTAAAAATTACTGCGAAAAAGAAGAGCTACAAAGAGTATTGTTTCGTGCCATAATGCACTGTTGCTCAGGAAATCTCCAATCATTAACGCGTCCACACCCGGAAGATTATTGGAAATTGCCTTTGCGAATACAACTTTTATGATGAGCACCAAAGTTTTATTTCAGATATCGAAATAACTTCGAAAAGGCAAATACTATTTCACTCTCAACGCACAGCTAGGCTATTTCGCTTCTGCTAATATGGGAGATGACGTCACACAACGTTTAGACCTTGGAAATTTCGATGCTAAAACAATGCATATTAAAAGCTATTTATTAAATTAATTAGTCGGAATTATACCTTGGTATTTCGTACGTGGCATTTCGAAACCAAACACTACTCGCTACCATAAATTTCAACAAAATACCTCACGCAAATACTCTATTCTAATCACAAATAATATCTTTACCCGCGAACCGCAAGGTAGCATGCTTTTTATGGTAGTATTCTCCAAGTCTCTGAATTTGTCTTGCCTTGTTCTCCTAATAGCGTTTGATCATCGCCTTGTGACCAGGGGAGCGTACAAATTCCGATATTGAACTGGGAAGAGTATTACATGCCTGGTGTGGAATTACCCCGTGCCACACCCTGGAGGTGGCTAGCCCGGTATTTCGTAGTTGAAGATGAAGCCATATTATCTATGGATTTTTCAAGAAAGTTTAAAGCTTTATCAGAATATGTTCTTCCCATTTTGAAAAAGATCTCACAAACTTACGTTCCTGTAGCAACGATTAAACTTCCAACCATATTTATGGAATCCGTTACCAAGCGAAGATTATTCATTCCGTCTTTCCTGATTGAACTGGTGCTTCAATGACGATGTTAGGTGACAATTCATCACAAATGCGATGGTTACAGTTGACCGCAGAATCGAGAAGAATAACATTTCTCCTCTACTATAACCTGCTCCTCAATCAATATCTTTTAATAATTTATGGCATTTCCAAATAACTATTCTCATTCATGGCTTCTTGCACGAGAGAAGCATGAATTTTCTTTCTAATACCAACGAGGGAGAGTACAAGAGCAAATCTATGCATAACACGCAGCAGCATCGGGAGTGGGGGGCAGGAGGGGCCGAAGGCCCCCCCCCCAAGAATTTGCCCCGGGCCCTTTCAGGCGAAGCGGGTCTGACGGGACTCAAAACTTATGAGAAATTATGTCACACGAAGTCCTTCGCGCTCTGGTCCGGGACATAATGGATAGTTTATTCTTTTCGCTGATGGCCGATGGTACCGCCGACGCTTCAAGTGATGAACAGCTATCCATTTGCTTCCGCTATGTTAGCAAGAAGACTTTTGAAGTCTTCGTTGGCCTCTATTGCATATCAAGGGGGACTGCGTCATATGTGAATATATCAAATTTTGATGTTCTCCTGCGACTATGCTTGAATAAGAATTTTCTTCTCGGACACTATCGATAGCGCAGCTACCATGTCCGGAAGACATAATGGTGTGCAAAAATTGATTACGAATGAGCAACCAAAATCAATATTTGTACAGTCCTCGAATCATGCGCTGGACTTAGTCATTCAAGAATTAGCCAAACAATGTGATATTTTCTGATAGCCTATGTATCGGAAAATCAGTTTCAAAAGCTATCATGGAGTCTGCGAAAAGAAAAAAGATTTACAACGACATCGTTATTGAACCATGCTTAACTGATTCTGGGTCGGATAAATTCAAGCCCTTAGGAGACTACGACTACGCATGGTGTGTCCTACTCGTTAGTGCATACGCACAGCTGCGTTGCGAAGATTTGTAGAGAACTATTTACGCTTGAGGCAAACCTTAGAGATTATGCTCCATAAACATGAGTGATGGAGTAAGGCCTCTCTTCGGGGTTATCTGAGGAAAATGGGCAAATTTTCATCGGTCATGGCTTTGAAAATTTTGCTTCTGATTTGTGAACCCGCCGAGCAGCTTGCGAAGACTTTGCGGAAAGAAAATTACATCGCGACTGGATCAAAACAGTCCGCATAGAGTCTGCATGACACATTCGGGGCAATGAGCGAGTTGGATTTCGATAGTTTGTCGGCATAAACCGAGGCACTAAACAATAAACACAATCTTTTCATCTTTCAATTCATCGAACCTATCGTGGGGAACCTATCTTGTGGAGGTCGTCCAACTATCCCCGTGTATATGCTGTGGATGGCGTTAAGATAAAGGCGACAGATGAAGTTAAGTATCTGGGAGTTACGATAACCTCGAACCTATCGTGGGAACACATATAAGAAATATTAGTGGCAGAGCTCTGAAGAAGCTAGGATTCGTCAAGCGTATTGTGGGAAGATTTTCAGATGAAAAAGTAAAAGAGAGGTGCTACTTCGCACTCGTCCGGCCACACCTTGAATATGCACTAAGCATATGGGATCCGGTGCAGAAAGACTTAATTCGGGAGCTTAATAAAATACAAAGGAAAGCTGCGCGATTCGTCAAAAACAGCTACGGGCGTACAGACAGCGTTACACAGATGTTAAACGAATTAGGCTGGGAGCCGCTAGAGACTCGGAGGCTGCGCGCTAGGCTTAGATTGCTTGAGCAATTGAGAATAGATATCTTTAAGAGCGACACGGAGAACATCATATTAGAACCCCACTATATTTCCCGAACCCACAGAAACGATAAATTAAGAGAGATATTTTGCCGAACGGATAGGTATGGGAATTCGTTTTTTCCCCCGAACAATAAGGAACTTTAATAAATGCTAGGCGTAATTTCATTCGAGCGTTTCCTTTTTTATATGTAAACGGCTGGTGTTCTACAACCCCCGCCACACGCCTATTGAGGCGGCTTGCGTGGTAGTATGTAGATGAATCTTGGGCTCACGATTCTCGACCCCCCATGGATCCGGACCCCTCCGAGGAAATTGTAAAAGCTTGGTGGAAGAGCACCCGTACCCTTTCGGCTAACCGCAAAGGCCCAGCTTCGGAAAGACTACATATCTCTGTTGGATTGGATGAAGTCCGAACTAACGCGTCTATTTGATCAGCTTGGTATGAATCAGCTAATCAAGCTTGAGCAAATATTGTTCCCGGGTGGTCCCAGAGGTGCCACGGAACTCAAGGAGGCGCTTGGGGTTCATGAGAGTGACTTCAACGTATTCAAGTTGGTCTCTCAACTTCAAATTGCGGACACCATGCTCACTGAATCAAAGACCCTAAAGCATTATGCCGATTCATTGAAGCTGGTGTCGCCTATGATGAGGGAGGATATTCACGAGCAAGTGACTTTTTATTATTTAAGTGACTCGTTATTTTGCTGTTTACTGTACCTGCTACATCTACTTCATGCGAGAGATCTTTCAGTGGTCTGAAAATGTTTTAGGCCTATATGTGATCCACTATGCGGCAAAATAGATTAGCATATCTGCTCTTACTCCATACGCATTAAGACATTACTTCGAAGCTGTCGCTGGAGGAAATCATGTACCTATGAATTTGTGAGTAGGGCCACTGAACGAAGGAATTTTTTTGGAATTGCTTTGAACCCTTTGTAATCTTAATCGTTCATGAACAATATAGTTCCTATGAAAACTTTTAAGCAATGGGTCACTCAGTGATTCAACCCGAAGGTTGGATTGGATAGTTTAGGGTAGAGCTCATTTCCGACTAAGCCACAGGCGTGTGAATATCACACATTCAGGGTAGGGGGGTCAGTCCCTTTCCCTGGGCCACCTCGCACTCAGAGGATTTTTTGTTCGGGGGCGTCGAACCCGGGACCCTTCGATCAGTAGCCTAGCACTCTACCCACTAGGCCACCACGCTCCCTAAGAAATGAGTTGTCTTCATTAATAAAAATTAAATTTCATTTGTTTCAAGGTTGCTTTTTCCCTTCTGACACACATTCTCACATCTTCATATGCTCTTTTAGCGAAATTCTAGTCTCTACCCCATCCTATCAGCTAAGAAATACGGGCCCTTTTCTTAGGAGCTGAGCCCTTTTCAAAGTTGACCCGCCAGCGAAAATAGTTCCGACGCCCCTGATAACACGAGCGAAATCGAGGATGTTTGTAGATAGTGGGGTCAGTACACAGGTAGAGCACTCCAAAGCGATTATTCTACAGCACGTTGATATCGTATGCTTTAAGAAAAATTAAGTAGGTACCCTTACGTTAGTCTCGTTCGTGGTTTAATGCACGAGAAAAACACGAATTGGCTTTCTAATGCCGATAAGAGAGATAACAAAAGCAACTCAATGCATTAGACCAGCGAAAGCAAGGACTTTTGACGGAAGTGAAGTCAGTAAAAAGATAGCGCTTTCCTAATTTAGAATTGTTGAGTTTGACTGATATCGCACCAGGAAAAAAGGCAATGATACCCCATAAAAGCAAACGCCGATTGAAGATTAATTGTATTTATGGGTCGAAACCATATATATGAACCTGCTTCATAATAAGAAAAAGGCCTGCTTTATCGTATTTTAAGGTTGATCTACACTATGTGAGTCAAAGAAAATATTAAATTACACATTTTTACTTATTTTGATTTAAAAAATCCTGCTTTTGCTGATGAAATGAGTTACCTATTGAAAACCAAAATTAAGGCACAAAATATGCAGATTCATAGCATTACGTATACATTTTTAACGGCCACATTTGTCCAGCCATATGAGCCGAATGCAGCGCTATTTATATGGAACCGCCGCATCTTGACTGCAACTAAGGCAGTAGTTGGCTAATAACTTTAAGAAATGAGTGGTAGGATTTCTGTATATCATTTTCATTCAAAACTTTCTCAGGACTTTTCGCTCACTAACTATCACAAAAACACTCACATTATCATCATCAGTAGTTATCAATTCGAAGATTGGTTTGCAGCATCTCTCCATTCCACTCTTCTCCCTGCTAACCGATTTATTCCTACATAACTATTTACCTAGACGTCCTTCATGATTTACATGATGTGTATTCCATTCCTGATCTTCCTCTATAATTCCTCCCATTTATTTCTCCTTGTAATATTGTTTATACTAGGCCGTTGTGTAGCAAAATGTGTCCGATAAGTTTGTACCTCCTTAATCGCAGAGTTTTCATGATGCTTCATTTCTCTCCAGCATTTTTTGGTGATTCTCTTCGCTCATTTGATCGTCATCATTCTTTAGTAGCACCACATCTCCATTGCTTCCAACCTTCTTCGCTCTACTGCTGTTATTGTCCAGACTTCACTGCATTATAAAAGAACAAGCTCTATTCATCCAAAAAGTATGTTTTAATGAAGTGTTTTTCATTTATTTCTCTTCCAGGCTTGTGTTTCCAGCTACCAGCAGCTACCTTCTGGTAGAATGCCTTCTCTATCTTGGGCTATTCTGTTCACAATCTCTTTCTTATTTCATCCATCGCTGGTGATTCTACTTCCCAGATAACAAAATTCTTCCACTTTCTGCAAATTCTGCAAGTTTTTGCTGCCCAAGTTGAACGGTGATTCTGTTTTCTTGATTTTTTCCACAAACCATAACCTTGGTTTTATTAACATTTATTTTTAATTTGTATTTCTTCGGAGTTCTGTCCACATAATTGAGCATTCTCATCAGATCTTCTTTCTTCTCCGCAAGAATTGCTATGACATCAGAAAAGCGTAGCATGCTGATTTTTCTCCATGCACTTGTATAACTGTTTTTAATTTTTCCTTTATTTCATTAACGGATTTTTCATTGTAAATATTTGAAGATCATGGGTGACAAAGCGCATCCTTGTCGCACTCCTTTCCTCCCTTTTACTCCCTCTGCTTTTCCGCCGCATTTTATCACTGCCAGATGTTCCTCATACAGCCTGCATATTACTCTTCAGTCATTTAATGACACTCCAATGCTCTATATCGCAGTCAGTATTCTGTCCCAATACACAATGTCAAAAGCTTTCTCTAGGTAGATGAAGTAAATGAGTTCATTACTTCATTTTTGTCACAAACCATTCTTCTTGTTGACAAGAAGATACTCAACGATCTTTTTCACGTGACAACATCACGGAACTACCTTTCGTCTGGCTCCTACCCTTCGACCTAACTGGCAAGGGTGGCCCTACCAGGGGCAATGTACTTGCTCCTGCCAGTCCAGGTCTAGGGGTCATTGGAACGCACAAGCCCTTCCACCACGTCAAGGTCGTAGTTCAAGGAAGAGTATACCTACTACAGAAAATTGGCAATTTTTCGGTAATTCTTTAATTATGATATTCCACCATATCATTTTATATTAAGTATCTATGTGTAACGTTTGAAATTTACTTTAATTTGGGTTAAAGTTGGGGTAATTTTTGTTATTTTTTTTAAATTTATTTAGTGTGGAAATGTTTTATTGATTGTTGAAATGTTTTCGTTGTCAAGGGGTTGTAGACGGAAAAAGGTGGTTAGATTGGGGGAATGAAAGAGACTGGAAGCTGGATGAGCTAATCTGTAACAAATAGCATTACCTAATAAAAATACCTGACATGAGGTTTATATATAGGTTGGTCCTTTTGGATCCTCTTCTCTATGATAAGTCTCATGGCTAAAATAGGTGCTCTAATTCCCTTATTTTTTCTGAAATCGAATTTTTCTTCACCCAGGAATTCTTCTATCTTCCGTTCCATCCTCCTGTAGACGATTATGGTGATATCTTTCCATGCATACGCAAGTAAGGCTAATTGTTCTTAAGCCTTCGCATCTCTCAGCTCTTTTCTCCTTAGGAATAGGAGTTGTTACATTATTTTTGAATTGCGTTTGGCGTTTGCTCACTTTAATAATGTCGCACAATCCACAAAAATATAAGCACGACGGCAGAAAGACCTTACAACGGGAGATCTCACCGATCTCTTTCTCATCGCGTGCGCAACTTTCCAAACTATATTTTTTTCATGCTTGAGGAAAAACATTGGTTAGAAAGACGACCGCTGGTGACGTTTCGTAAAAACCAATACACATTATCTAGACAAAAAACCGATATAATGAGGCTAGAATGTCATGGCTCATTGATGCGGAACATAAGGTTTAATTTGCAGCACGTGACTTGAAGTCAAGCGACGTGACATGGGACAACTTTCTCGTAATGTTAACATAATTTCTGATAGAAGCCTTCACCACCACCTTCAGCCACCGTCATCGGAATTCAAATTGAATTAGGAGACAGAGATTCTTGAGGAGAAAATGTATGTTTACTTCCCTGGCTCGCCGACAGGAGTTATTCTTTCATGACAATTACAAAAAATTGGTAATTGATCAATGAGAAAGTTTTCATCGAGGGATAATAGTAATTTTGCGCTTAATCGACTATCTTGCAATGAATATGTGATGATTTGATAAACTTCATTTTTGGTCCATATTATCAGGTTTTCTCTCGAGTAATTATGACTTTTATTATATTTTTAGGACCCTGGCATCTGACGGGGAAGGCTAAGGACTCCATCCAAAAGGTAATTTTCTCTCTAAGTTGTTGGTTTATAGTTCTCTCTAAGGGTTAGTATTCGTTGAGTAATATGTATTATACAAAAATATATAACGGAATTAAAAACAATCAATCCATTACATTTACCATCCCCACAAGATAGCCAACTCTGTACCTGGGACCAAATTTGCAGCAAAAAGAAACCCTGGAGTTTCTTTGAGTGATTTAGAACTAAAACAAAAACTCACTTTTGTTGTTAACCACATTGATAAAATCTATAAAAATAATTGCTGAGGATTTTTCCTAAAAACTCAACTCTTAACCAAGTAGCAAATGTTTCAATTATATTTTTAAATCTTCATCAGGTCTACCAAGGTACAGTAGGAGCATACATTACGGATATATAACAATTTCAAGTAATATGACGATTAAAATCATAGTTTAATAAATACTAGATAACCAGTTGGTTAAAAAATCTTCAAAACTACAATGAAATAATTTTCTAAGAAACTTTGTTTTGTACGAGTATGGTGTTTTGGTGAACCTGTTAGTATCATTTGTAGCCCCGGTGAAGGTTATGGCTAAGGCATAATCGAAACATTGGTAACTTGGTACAACTATGATTTATAATTTCGGACCAAACTCTCGACAATTATTACTACGGATAAAATAAAAACTGTATCTACGTTCTGAATAGAAATCGGGATAATAACTGAATAGAAATTTTTTTGTGGCCTCCTTACTTGGCAATTTTTGAGGATGAGACGGCCGGAAAAGACTAATCGCCGCTAATTTTTTCGGCCCACCCTACTGCGTACCCAATACGCACGATGAAATCACCATATGCCGCCGTCAAGTGTACCCAGTAAGCTCACTGAACTTCTGAATATAAAAAATTTTCTCGGTCAGAAATTGCATATTTATTTCAATCAATGTCCTCTATTTTGTGAAGAAATGTTTTTCCTCCACAACATTATATCCATAGTACTTCTAAACTTTTAGTTAGCTTTTTAGCTTTTAGCTTTTTTTAATAAAATATTTACAATTTAATAATAATTTAAATCTCCTCCGGACGCCGGGATGGGAGTTAATTAAATGTCCTTCGCGCTTGAAGGGTTAATGCCCTATCCTTGCATACCTTTTTCGCTTCTTTAACACTCATTCTTTGCTTCATACACGCTCTCCTATTCTAAAGACCACTAATATTCCTCCTCTTTAGATCCTCTTCACCACATTCACCCGTACCTCTCTCGGTCAACTCTATACTCTCACTCCAATCACTCTACCATCATTTTTCCGTTTAGTTAATCGGCTCTCAACCCTTCTCTCGACATACATTAGATTTCCAATAATACATTTAAAAATACATTATTCATGACTTTACTCAATGCAGATCAAATTATAAGTTAATGTACTTAATAAATTACAGCAAGAAAATTGTAATATCGTTTCCTCATCTACCCACTTTTTATTTTGCATTTAATCATAACCGCATAAATGCTGTCAAATGTTTGTTGTAATTTTTGCCGAGCCAAGTATTTCATTTTTGCAAAACAATTTTCTCCAAAAGGGGATGCCCAGGGTATTACAAATATATATTCTATTCGACAAGGCCGAACCAACGAAACACATTCTTTTCGTACATGTTCATTACTGGAGCATCAAACTCACATTCTTTCATAAATTCAACAGATTCAGGCGAGATATCGTGGAAGTTCTTCAAAATATAAGAGAAACAATTGCACTTTTCCACAAATTGCATTAATGCGTACAACGCGTTTTGGCTCACAGAGCTTTTCAGACAGTCAGATCAGAAAGTCTTGTGCCTGAAGATGGCTCTGTGAGCCGAAACGCGTTGTACGCATTACAGCAATTTTTAGAAAAGTGCAATTGTTTCTCTTATATTATAACATTTATCCGTCATTCACTCATTCCTCACCATTTATAACCATAAATAAACTTAATGTAATAATTGTTGGTTAAATTGGCCTGCTGGCTAAATTGGAGGCTGTAGCTTTCTAGGCGAAACATCTACATCTACGATGTACCGTGCAAGCCACCACTAGGGTGTGTGGCACGGGGTGATTCCACACCAGGCATGCAGCACTCGTCCCAGAACATATCAGAACCTCGCACGCTCCCCCTGGCGCTAGGCGAAGACCAAAAGCAGTCAAGAGAACAGTGCGCAGTCCAACCGGAAACTGGGAGAGTGATACGTAAAGGAACATACAAACATGCAGAGAAATGCTATAGACATATCTAGTGGTTAATATTACTGATACTGTTAATTTATGAATACTACGAGATGCTACTTCATGCAAAGAACAAAATAAAATAAAATAATGCCGGAGTAATCGACCGGTGAGAAGAGTTAGTAATGATGTGGTGTTATTAAGCACAAGTGAAAATTCTACTCTACCTATTGAGGGTGGGAGTTTCATGTGATTGATCTATCGCAACTATTATAATCCCTTATTGTACGTGGGAAAAATGACATTTTGAATCTATCGGTTCGGCAGTCAATTTCCTTTATTTTATTCCTCAACATATTCCTTATACATCAACTGGTAGAAGATGAGTAAAGAGAAGAGGGGAAGAAGAGAAAAGATAGAAGAAGAAAACCAAATTGTAAAGGAAGACCAAGAAGAAAAAATAAATTAGAAAGGGAAGAAAAGATGAAACTCGAAGGTAGTAAGAAGAAAAGAGAATGTTGTTTTATACATGTAGGTATTGTAACGTTTGCAAGTTCAAGAGCCGTCGTAACGTTCGCGAGTTCAAGAGCCGTCGCCGTTCGCGAGTCCAAGAGCCGTCGCCAAGGACGAAGAGATAAATAAACAAGACAACAGAGGAAAGGAAATAAGAGGAACCGGCGGTCTAGATATAATCAGACGGAAAAGTATTAAGATTGAAAATAGTGAAAAAGTGTAACATAATAAATTAAAGTGAAAAATAAATTGTTACAGCATCTATAAACATTTATACATATATATAACAATATGAATTACTCGGCGATGCTAGGGATCGCGCTTCCTTCATAACTCATCGTATGAGAGGAGAGGGCTTAGTTAGTAGATGTCAAAACAGACTACAGTGTCATTAATTATTTTACTTTTTTAAATAATTTGCTTAGAGCGTGGTTTTTAGACAACTGCGATGCGTCAATAAAATCAATTGAATAATGAGACTCTTAATTCTTTCGGGTATCTGATAAAATAAATTTTAACTCTCTATCTTGAGTGAAAGCAGTTTAAAAAAATAAAAATATAAACCACTGCACAAAACCCAACGCTTAGCATTCCTAATCAGCTTAACTAAGCAAAATGAACTTTAAATGCGTTTTAAAGACCAAAATCTGGTTGTCACGGAAATATGTTGTTTATAAAAATAGGTTGTCACGGAATTGTTGATTTCAGAGAAAAATGTGCGTTTTTGCAGCTAAAAACGTAATTATCTGACAAATACAAATTGGAAATGATAATTGATTGAAATAATTTAAAACATCATTCTTTCAGTTATTTGATAAAAAAATCCAACCATCTATCTTGAGCGGAAGTAATTTAAAAAGCAAAAATTGAAGCCACTGCACAAAACCCAATACATACCTGAAATATACATACATGATTGAAATAAATTTGGCGTAGACCAACTTTTTGTGACCTTTTGGGGCCCTGAGATATTTTACAATAGCCTACAATTTTCCTCCTTTCTTAAACTATTATTCTGCAAAATTTCAGTACGATCCGAGTAAAACTGAAGATTTTCATAAAAGACAGACAGAGAGATGCAAACATTCTTTTTTATATATATAGATGAAAACTTACTTTCCAAAATTAACAAAGTTAATGTATTATTTGGGGCTAAATTTTACGGGAACTCCAAAATGTATTGTAATAGTGTGTACAATAAAGAGAACTTTGACAAACGCATGTTTGAGGGTTTATTCTAAACCATAAAAAAATCCCATCCAATACTACTTTGACCGCAAACATTTCTCAGGTATCCCATCCCCCCTGCATTTAGCAAGAAGTTATGCTTATCCTGGCGTACCCAAGTTTCGCTGTATAAAAAAGTTTTAAACTTTTAAATTCAGCATTTGAAATCAAAACGTGATGGTTTACGAAAAACGGTGCTTCCGTCGGGTCTTCCTATTGCATTCCAATATAAAACTAAATATTTTTCGATACCTAGTATTTTAAAAGTAAGAAGAAGATCATACTTTACCAAGTATTTATCTCACAGTTTAAGCGCCACCGTCAGTTGAGAGTTACCACCTACACTTAAAAAACGAATCTCCCCCTTCGATTATTTGAGCCACTGATGGCACTCCTCCCTCACAACATCTGGTGAATGAAATACTTTCCAATTAGGAAGCACTTCGACTCAAGCCGAAAAAGGTCGAAGTCTTGAGATAAGAATCTAAAAATTTCCAAATTACTTTTACTAGCAGCAAAATATAAGAGCGCGTGTATTGTTTTCCATTAAAATTTTCGAAAACATTCCTCGGATTGGCAGGACCGCCCTGGCCAACTGTAACTGTGATTTCTGGCGAGTTCTTGGGAGTCAATTAGCGGCATAAATCATGCCCAGACCGCACACACCGGTTTGACAACTGGGCAGGCACCGGTTTCAAGGAGCTCGCCAGTGGAGTGTTCGGATAGGCCGAATGAAATGTCTCGTTTGAGCTGATTTGGAAAGAGCGGTTTCTTAGGTTTGGACCAACTTTGTCGTAGAAAGTAGCTATGACATGATCGTCAGGATCCACATGGTATATCATGCAACCGGACAGCGATATGTTGTGCAATACATTAATAGGGAACAGAAATGGAGTACAAATGAAGATTTTAATATTTTTGTCATGTTAAAAAATTTTAAATTGATATATTATTATAGCTTTAATAAAAAAATAGCATGAACTACAGGCTGGGTCCAATGGACCCCAGGAAATTTCCACTATTTTTTAAGTTGCTCCGAGCGACTAAATGAATTCGCAACATACTAAGGGACTTTTTCTTAAAATATGGAAAGGAATTTACATCGGAGTGAGCTACCTATATTTCACATTTAACAAAAGTTATTGCAAAGAAAAAGTGTAATACAAGCGTACACTGGACTTCAGTGTGTACTTCTCCTCCGTAACTCTTCTGCATTGCTAAATGTCTTGATGAATAAGATAATATGAATTAAGTTAAATAAGATGCTCGAAGATATCTAAAACTAACAATACATGTGGCATGGTCGTGAGATTGAATTATGTTTCTCCACCAAAATGCTTTCAAACAAGCAGTCAACTTGGATGGGATTTGTGTAGATACTCGATATAAAATTTTATAAAAAATTACATCTCTTCCATTTAAATTGCTATCCATGCGAATGATTAGTTCAAAATGACGCTAAGCTATTAACGTGAATGAGCCGCTATGCTCAGCAAGCTTAAGGTGATATTAGCATTTATAACGGCTTTAGAGGAGGGGGTTTAATACATTTATGAAAGTACAAGACAACGTATGGTAGAATAGAATATGATCAGTGTTCCGCCTGTACTATAATCTGATGAAAATTTTTATTATATGCATGGTTCTATATCCGAACATTACCGATCTCTTTTCTTAATTTTATGTCATCATTAGTTCATCCTACATCATTTCAATATCCAGATTAATGTTCATAAAGTTTCCGGTACGGATTAAATAGAAAAATGGTAGAATTCCTGGTCTCTCATCTTTTGAGCTTCGTTTAACTAAAACGCTGTGGCTGGATAAATCAGTCCAAAGAAACACCCACGATGCTATAGGTAATCCTGGTACTAACTGTTTACATCAGTCCGTATTATTTACCATCGGTTTTCGAGTCACGGCTAATTTGATAGGAGTTCCGGCAGAGGATTCTAATTGGACGACGATTAAATTTCCGGCACCGATGAAACAGCTTGAAATATCCGCATTAAAATCAAAAGCACTAAAATCAATATTTTGGAGTGCAGGCGATTCCAAATTCATTCCAAATGAAAAAAAAATCTTTTCAATACTCACTGATTCTGGTGTTTGTCTCTCATTCCAATAACAACCCCATATTACTTCCTCCACATCTTTTCTTTAATATTTAACGGAAGAAAACTTTTTTATATTGGACGTTCAAAAACGTAAATGAAAAGAATGATGAAGGATGGAAAAAATGGCATTTTATGCCTGTCCGTCTTTCAATCATGGAATTTTTAAACATGTTCTAAACGTCTTCGAGGAAATATCTCGTTGTTACCTTGGGTTAAAAAAAACCTAGCCTGTCGTCGCTGCACTCGACTGAATCCCGATATCAAGCCTGCTTCATGAGGATCCCAAATATTAAAAGCATAAATGTGAAGAGCTTAATACTGAGTGTAGCGTTGTATGCGCAGAATTGTGGACTCTTGAAAAAAAGAGGACAGAACAGGCTGCAAGAGTACAAGTTATGGGTATGGAGGTGGAAGAAAAAGGTACGATGGGCGGAAATAAAGATTAAAGAGGAAAAGCTTGTTATGGTGGGTGGGAAAGCAAACTTCTGTATGAGATAAGGGGGTTATTTTGTAACTTCACCTCACGGAATATGACGTCACGGATCGCTCCTTATTTGGAGAATATTAACGAAAGTGGAGTTGTAAACCGTGTACGCCAGACGGCGACATCACCGACTCGTTCATTTCGGCCGAGCATGGTTCATATCGCAGTTCTTTCGGTCGTGGAATTGAGCTTCCTAATCGCCTGACAACGCTAGGCGACTAGGCACTGCTGTCGTTTCCGAATTTGCAGAAATCCCGCGAAATTCGCAAGGTGAGTTTTCTGTTATTGTTTTTGTAAAGTACTTTGTATTTTTGTCCAAGTGATGCCATGCAACACCTGTTACTCAATAGATTTTCTACTTGTTCGTATTTCTGAGTTCCATGATTGTCTTTAAAAAGACAACCGTGACAAACCGTGTCTTTAAAAAGACAACCGATGGGTAGTGGCAGCACTCATTCCGTGAATACTTCGAGAGCGGAGTAGCTCATATGGATCATTCATTTGAGTTGGTGCTCTTCCAAAAGAGCTATTTCGGAAGTGGAATTACAAAATAACCCCCAAGAAGGCATAATAGTTGGTTGGGAGAGATGATGTGGGGCGAAGGGTAGCTCAAGGGCGTGATAGAGGGAAGGATGTTGGGCAAGCGGGGAAGGGGAAGAAGGAGAATAGGTTTTGTGGATGGGATGAGGAAGGGTAGGACGTATGCTGAGATGAAGAAAGAAATATTAATGGTACATAGAGCCCTGCACTTGAAAATATCTAGAGTATTTTTTATTAATACCGATAATAAAAATGCACCACGCGCGCCGACTAAAGATTTGGCGCAAAAAATATTTTCCCATTTTTTCTCGCAAATAATCATTTTTAAATGGTTTTATTTAACTTGACATCCCTGTTTATTTCGGTCAAATCTTGTAACAAATTTTCCACCCACTTCCACCAAGACCATTTTTTTGAAACTTTTCCCACATGTGTATCTTGGATGATGAGACAATATTTTCAAATTAAAAAAATGAACACAAAATTTAAACATTTATTTAACAAAAAAAATCGCTCTATTCTTTTTCTTCAAAACTTTCTCCATAAATCTTTCAATAATATATCCATAGAAAAACGGCAATTAATGAATTAAAATTTGATGCAAAATTACAAAATACTAAAAGCTATAATATAAAATAATTAACTTAAAAAACAAGGTTTTTTGAAAGATGTACTTCTACATTTTAGTACATTTTTTAATACAACAATGGGTTTAAAAAAGTTTTGTTTTACTTATTTTTCAAAGTTTTTTAATCTTTCGCTCTCTTCAAGGCTTCCTTCTCTATTTATGCCTCCGGTTTATACCTCCGTCGATGGGAGATCACGTCATTCCCTTGAGAAACCAGATTCTTTGCTTCCCCAAAACGAGCTTCCCACTCCTCGCTAACATCCTCTTCCCCAACCAAGACGATCCTCTGCTATTTCTCTCTCTCTTCCACTCTCTCTCTCCTGCTCTTCATTTCCGCCAAGGGGAAAGGGAAGGGATTTGTCGCCGCTAAACAAGGTGGATGAGTCCAGGGGCCGTAGGGACGGACATTTCGGATCGGTTCATTTCAATAATTCGACTCATACGATTTTGGTTCATTCCCGAGAATCGATCTATCAAACTCGTTCAATTATGACCCAGAGGATTATATATAATCATCTAACTGTTCCATAACTTTCCTCCAATTGCTAGACAGGAAGCCATAGTAACTGATAAGTTAACCAGCACTGAAAAATATTTTTTTCCGATGATCTGGTTTTTCTCCTTTGAATCAATTTCGGTTTTAGGTGTAAGAAAACGAAAATGAAATATTAAAAAAAACATTTAATCCAACGCTAGAACATAATGCTATCAAATTCGAATGCCTTCTCACGTGACGTGTGCTACGGCATCGAAGATCTTCAATGAATCCATTTTGTACTTACTTTATCGTTCTCCCCCTCCCCCCAAAATGATATAATTTCCTCGAAAAAACCGATTAATAACCCTGCGTGAATGCTACGCAAAAATGACCGAAAAATATTTCTTTAGAATTGATTCCCCATTTTCTCGATCATTCCCAACAAATTATTTTTTTTGGAGCCTCTACATTCTCTATAATTCTTCCCGAATCACTTATACAGAGCGGATTGGTTCGCTGATGAACAACTGTGACTCAAACTGGTTCTCGATCATTCGTGAATCATGTGGCTCACCACCCAAAAAAAACAACACTTTTTTCATTGGATAAACTAAGGAACATGAACCAATCCAAGTGGTTCGTGCAGATAATAATCGTTCATTGTGAACGATTCATCGGCAAGAACCATTCATCACGAATCGTTCACGATGAACGATTCACTCACACACGACTCAGCTCTTACATTATGAGTTGAAATGAGGGGGATGGGAGGAAACTCGTCTTTCGGCGGTGACGCTCTTTTATGCCGCCATTAGGGCGGTCTGCGGGTGCTTTTTGGGGAAGAAAACATTACGAGAAAAAGAAATAAAAGAGAGACGGAAGGAGCCCACCATGGGAGGAGAGGACCTTATATCCACAGGCCACCTAAAACCACTGAACATTCCACTTCTCCGAGTGGTAATTTATCCCTCCCGTCTCTCCCTCATTTCGGTGTCGTCGGACCCGTTCCATCCGGTGGGAATGGACGTCACAAAACCTGCTACCCCCATCCTTCCCCATGCCACAGGAGTGGGGACATCACCTCCGCAGTTGGATTCGGTACACGGGGCGCTATCCATTCGCTGTAGTGCGCTAATCACTTCGCGAACACAACAACTCACGTGCTTTCCATTCGTTTCAGACCATGCGCACCCTACTTCAAAACAGATCGGGGCTACACATTGAGGTAGATGGAGAAGGCATTAAGTTATAAAACTCTAACCTTACAACCGGAATATCCACCATATCGCTTCCCCGTTCTTTCCTTTCTTGCCTTTGCATAACAAGGACAAGTGGCCGCATTAGCGGATATAAAGCATTAATATCTACATTCCGTTCAAAATTTAAAGTAAGTAACTCTTCAATCATATATTAGTCACTTATAATAATGATTATACTCCATTTAACTTTCGTTTTTCCTTGGAATACCGATTATCGTTGATTTAAAAAATATGTATGTTGCAACGCCAGACTACTTCTAATTCATTGTGCAATTTACTTATTTAGTTAGAACGCAACAGGAGACCACAACATATAATAAATATAGTTAAAAAAAACTAAAAAACACGCTTTAATGACAACTCAAACAAAAAAGTGAAAAATAATTCTTAATATAGAAATAAAAAAATGAATGAAAAATATTAATATTATCGTGAAAAAAGCGTGGGGTGCTCCGTTGCTTAGTTAATTTGATATGCCTTTTGTAATTGTTTACCCAAATTACTGAATGGAAAATGCGGGAAAAGATTATGCTTTGAGCCATATTTTTAGTACCATTTTTCTACTAATCGTACCGGTTGAATATTTTCAAGAATTGATATATCGAGCACCCCACGCTTTTTTCACGATAATATTAATATTTTTCATTTATTTTTTTATTTTCGGTGGTCTTAGCATTCGGCGCAACATCGAAAGGTCCGCGGTTCGATTCCCGCCCTAGTCGAATTTTTTTAAGTGTAAACTTCTTTTGGCCTGTTGGGCACTTTTGGCATGGGGGAAAAAGAGCAAACTCGCGTCACGTACTGTCAGATTCTTCTTTCCGGGGCCCCGCTTAGCATACCGAATGTAAACTCATGAGAACCCTAGCTACTAAACAGAGTTAGGTGGTTAGAGTCGTGGTCCCATGTACCGAAGGTTCCAGTATCTGTTCCAAGTGGTGGGGTTTTTTTTTGAGAATTTTTTGGGAACAATTCTTGACAATTTCTTTCAGATTTTGTTCTGATCTTGTCAAGAAGTTTTTTTTTCGACAAATGTGGGGAAAAATGGTTTTTCATAAAATATGGGTGTTTATGAGAAATTCTTTCGGAAATTTTTTTTCGAGAAATGTTATTAAATTGGAATTCTTTTGTAGGCACGGAAACATGGACAAACGTCATGAAGGCAACGCAACTTGTGTTGAATCCGCAATGTTAGAAAATGCAGAAAGTGTAAGAGAGCGGCAAAAAGATCAAAAGGGTAATGAAACAATAGACGAAATGGATGTGATTTTATCATTGAATAATTTAGCGGAAGGACAGGGAGAAGAAAGAAAGAGGAAGAAAGCCGAATTTGACCGAAACTATCGCGCTAAAAAGAAAGAATTGGGGAGAATTGACGCGGATACCGAAATGGAAAAAACTAACATGGATCGGAAGAGAAAAAAAGCTGAATATGCCAGAAATTACCGCGCAAGAAAGAAAGAATGTGCAGTGCACAGGAAGCGGAAAACAAGAGGAAAAAAACCGAATATGCCAGAAATTATTGTGCTAAGAAAAAAGCTGATGTCGAGAATAAAGATTGTGGAGGAAATGAAGATGCTGCTCATAGAAATAGCCTGGATAAAATTCGTTCTAAAAATTACAGGGACCGATGATTTACTACAAACTATGGAAATGAATGATTGCCAACCCTCCAAAAAACTATCATTCATTCCCAAGAGAGATCGTATTATTCATTGATCGCAAATAGCAGGTCCCTCTACGAGAGAGGTGCCATTTATACCGCGGAAAGACATTACCTATCCTAATCCTGAAAGTGGTGGACCATCTCCATATCTTCATATTCCGGCTATGCTGATTGATGGAGGAGAGAATCGGGGCGAGTCAAATTCAAATGTTGATAATGTTGTGCACGATTTCGTTCAACGGCGGAATGAAAAAGACATGTCAAACGAAAATAATATTAACGAACCTCTAATACAAGCACAACCACAAATTATGCACAGCTCATTCTCAACACATATGTCGGCACATGAAGAGTTTATAAAGCAATTTATTAATAATGATTTTGGACATGCTTGCGATGCTTGCGATAGACTTGGGTTTCAAAATGATTTAAAATCATTTACCAATATTGACAGTACAAAAAGCATAATAGTCAGGAAAATTGTTCCGGTTCATAAATCGGAAATTCAGGTATGTGCAACCTGTATCACAAGCATTCAGAAAAATAATATCCCACAGCTATCAGTATATAATGGTTTCATATATCCCCCATTTCCAGATAGTTTGAAAGATTTCCCATTAGATTTGATGACTGAAAGATTAATATCACCCCGAATTCCTTTCATGCAAATAAGGCGACTGCGACATATCCACGGTCAGTTTGGGATTTTTGGTCAAGTAATTAATGTTCCAGTTGAGGTTAATACCATGGTGAGTAAATTACCGCAAAATGTCGATGATGATCATTGTATATACGTTCACATAAAGAGAGAACAAATACATAAGTCTAGCTTTCTGCACGGCGCAGTGAACAAAAGAGTGATTAAAGCGTGGCTGAAATATTTAATACAAACACCTTTGTATAAAATGCACAATATTACAATTGATGAAATATTTTTTATATGTTATATATATCAGAATATCGCCATAGAAGTTTACACTTCTCCCGTGTGGTCTCAAGCACACCAGTTTTTTTTTTTCACTGCGAATCGCCCATCTTCACACCGCCATTGGACTTCACAATTTGGTGTGTTTTCTATCCTCTTTCTTTAACTCTCTGTTTGAACGAAATAATAACCAAATAACATACAAGTATCAAATACACATAGTACTCCGTGCCATGCAATGAATGCAATCGTAACCACGTCACAGCTTTCGACCCAAGCGATGTGCAACAACCTACATTGTAATAGTAGTACCATACTTTACTTTTGTGCGTCAAGACAGCATCTACTCTCATCTTTAATCTACGGTCTTTTACCCTACACTTCCTTTCATTTCATCCCCTTTTCAGCGTATTCATCTCCTTTGTGGTCGTTTCCTCTTCTCCTATCGCACTCTGGGAGGGGAATGGGGGTTGAAGGGGGGGCTGGACCATCGCTCCATCTGCCACGCCCCTTGTCGACCCTCTAGGCTCTTCCCCATCCCCTCTTCAACCCTTCCCGACTCTATGGAGCATCATCCCCGCTCTCTTATCGCAATCGCTATCCATCCACCACGGCCATATCTCCCTCTCGCCATTTCCGCATACGCCCTTTCACGCTCTCTTCCTCTTTCCCACAATTCCCTTCTCTTCCTCCGCTCAACATGGGGTACATACGATTTGAAATGCAGAAGAGCTTCAGGAGATGTCCATTAAAGGTCGTAGGTATATAGTTGATGCATAATAACTGAAACAAATTATATGTGTAACATCATGCACCACTTATAGTGGTTTGAGCGAGAATTTTCCCTACAGTCATAATAGAGACCGAAGAAACTTCAAATCGTATTTATCCACACTGTCTTATTGACAATACCGACCCAGATTTAAACGAATAACCGTAATTTTCAAGGAAAAATGACGGTTATCCGTTGAAACCTAGGTCGGTATCGTGAACAAAAGTGTGGATTAATACTCATTGAAGTTTCTTCTTTCTTTAATGATGAAAGAGTTCCACAAAGTTAAGCCTGTTACTATTTAAAGGATTTAAGGTTTTCCCTGCGAATTATATAAGTGAAGGTTTCTCGGGTTTCACACCGGGTAAGACTATTTAAATGGATCAACGTTTCGATGGTTGACTCAGCCATCGTCATCAGGATAATGAGCCGAGCGAGGATGCTGTTGGTTATATACAGGGTGTTTCGTAATGACTCTGTAATATTTTAGGATATGATTAAGCAGGTCAAAATAAGAAAAATATTCCATTGGACATGTGTCCAAAAACGCACCGTTATTAAGCTGTCTGTCGGTATGCGTTATTCACGGAAACCCTGATAAATAAAAAGCTATTTAAGATAACGACTTGATATTTTGTAGAGCTGTTAATGGCAATGTTTCAAACTATCATACGATATTTTATTATTTTCTAATAAACCGTTTCAAAATGGTGGACAATCAAACTTTTCAATGCTTAATATCTTTGCACACCGAAATCGTATCAAAAAAGTGCAAGTATGCAAAAGTTGCGTCTTTTATTTACAAATAAAATATTATCAATAAAATTTTCATACCTACTAAAACAATGAAATGGTCAATAGATTTTCAAACCAACGTCAAAGAGTTTAATACACACATACAACAATATTGATTCAATAAAACTTCCATACCCTCTGCAACAATGGTCAACCGATTGTCAAACTAAACGACAAAGAGAGTTTAATGCACTGCTGTACTGTGGTCTCCTAGGTCACCCGACCTCAGTCCTATGGATTATTTCTTTTGGGGCCAAATGAAACAAGCTGTGTATGGCCAGCGGACCAACAGCAGGGAGCAGTTGGTAGACGTAATTCAAGATGCCGAAAATGAAATTAGGAACAATCAAAATGTACTGGCTAGAGTGTATCAGTCTCCTCGTAGGCGTTGCGAGAGCTTTATTGCTACAGAAGAGCTACATTTTGAACACCTTCTTTAATTATGTTGTTCCGTATTTTATTAATTAAATGAACGACTTATGTATTAAATCATGTATTTCCTTTTATTGATTGAGTAAATGTATCAGCTTGTTTTTGTTTTGATATCAATTATGGTTTTTTATGGCGGCAGCTGAGAACGCCTTCAAAGCCGAAGATTTTTTCACGATTCCGTAAATGTTAATGTGGTAAGTTGTTTATCTATAAAAATAGTTGAAACATCATCAAAACAATACACTGTTAAATTTCTGACGAGATATATGCGTTATAAATTCCTCATTTTTAAAATAATGGATCTCTGGATTATGTACTCGAACCATTTCCCATGGAAAATGGCTGGTATTTTTTTGGCAAATATCTAGAAAAGTAGTATAGTAGAAGGCTAATATTTTTGTATCTCTAGGAAGGTGAAGTTTATCTTTTTATATTGAGGCTAAATTCTTTGAATATTGTATAACATTATATCTCGCTCAAACTATCTTAATGGAGAATGGCCATGCGAAGTTTCACTTTCCAGCAGGTGAATAAAAATATTTTGAATTTTGGTCAGCTTTTTCCGATTTCCTCGATCCCTTTCGATTTCGATCCCTCTGTGCGGCGTTTACAATCTTTAAATAGTTAAAGTAGCATCATGTTTAGACTAGAAAATAGTGCAGGATTTAAGGGTGGCATTATGATCGACGACAATTCGTGAATTGAAAGAAACAGACGGTGGCGTTCAGTTTTTTCCGCAATCTTCCCGTCGAGGAGAAGTTAATTACGATGGACAGGAGTATCAGTACCAATTGTCGACCGTTTTTGCAAACTGAATCCTAAACGGTTTCAAATTAGTTGCTGACACGCCAACTATTGCAATCACCCATTCGGGTATAGCCTGGTACGCCTTGTATAGCGGCTGTAGTGCTGGAAGTGAGACAATTTAGCTTTCGTAAAAATGCAGAATTCGCCGATGACTTTTTCACCTAAAAAGGGGAAATCGAGTACAAATTTTTGCGTTCCGCAATGCTCATCAAAGGCTTTCATAAGACACGAGGGTAAGATTCCATAAGTTCCCTAGACCTGTAGATTTTCTATCTCGCATTAATGATCGGGGTGAAATGGAACGATTTGATCGGAGAAACATGCGGATAAATTGGCTGAAAGTTGTTTTAAAACAGTGACAAAGAATATGCTGGTGCGTTCATTGCACTTCGTGAAGGCTGATTATATCTTGTTAAGTATACGTACAGGTACCTTAACATATATAGTAACTTCTTTCAACATGGCTTTGACCACGTCGAAAAGTCACATAAAATTTCTCTGGCAGCACCTGTGAACTTTATTTTATATCTCGATTTGGAGGATTACCTTTTTTAATAGATCTTCCTGCGAAACACCTGCGGGCGTAAAATAAATAACGGCAGTAAAGAAGTTCACCTTCAACAACACTTAAAAATTGTTGTCCAGGGTTTTCACTATTTTTCCCATTGGTTTTAGGTCACGACCAATATTCCTGCCAAATTTTAACGTCCTAGGTCACCTAAAAGTCCTTCAAATAGACGTTACTGGCCGACAGACCGCTTATAATGAGTTAGATATACTAAATATTTTACAGTGCTGTCGCTAGGGTACCTAGTGCGACAGGTGCGGCAGCACTGGACCCCACCCGGGCTTGCCTCTTTCAGACAGCGCGGGGAAACCCTCAAGTAACCCGATATTACCTACTACTTAATTTTAATGTAAATTTCTTGAAATCATTAGCCAGTGTGTGGGTTAATTTCTTTCTTTCCATGAAATATGCTTAAAAGATGCTACTATATCCATGAGGGAATGCAAAGTTAAGGGGGACCCCGACTTTCGTTTTCACAGGGACCCTCAATCCCTATGGACGGCCCTGAGTATATATATATATATATAAAACTTTGTCACAAGTGTGACTAAAATGAGAACACATAAAAAAGACACTCACACGGGTTGTAAATTTTTCGGTGGATCGCCGCCACCTTCTTCAGCGAAAGGTATAGGAAGAATGAAGAGGAAATGTTTGGGATGGTGAGGGGAAGAGAGCAGTGAGGAGGGGAAAGGTGAAAAGTAAAGGAGGGGTGGAATGGAGGTAAGGGAAATGGAAAAGACGAAATGGTGAAGTTGCCATGACCAAGTTAAGAGACAGAAAGATACAAAGTTGAAGGTTGGGAGGGGAGAAGATGTTACAAAATTATAAGTACAATGTTGAAGGTTGGGGGAGGGGAGGATGTTTACAAATTAATGGGACCGGTTGAGGCCAGGTGGCTGGAGAGCGTTAAAATAAAATATACAAGCTTGCTCTAATGTTCTCAAAGTAATTGGAGTGGCTGTGGGGGGTAGAGAGGCCAGAACAGCTACATTGTAGCAATTATCAAATTTAGTGGTATGGGAAGCGGCATGAGTAGGGACAGCGTGAGAGAAGTTTTGGGAGGATGGGTTGCATGAGGCACGGTGATTATTTATCCTGATATTAAGTGGTGTACTACAAAGTCCAATATAAAAGGCCGGGCATAGCTTACAAAGAAGTATATACACAATGTTAGAGGTGGTACAGGAGGATGAGGAAACGGAAGGAAGATGAGAATTTATGAATTTATTCGGGAGTCGGTTCGTGGTAAATAATAAGCATGTTTTGCATCTAGGACGGTTACAAGGGGTGGCTGGAGTTTTGGATTGAATAACTGATTTTTTGAGAGGTTTCGTGGCCTTAAATAAGTTTGATAGGTTGGGGGGACGCTTATAAGTAACGGATGGACATTTAGGGAATAAATTAGTAGTTGTTGGGTTATTCGAAAGGATGGGAAATAATTCTTTAAGGAGGTGCTTTAGGGACTGTATGCCTGGGAAGAATGTGGTGCAGATGGAAAGATTTTTAGGGTTTGAATCTGATGTTGGTTTAGGTTGGTAAGACTTTCTGAGTATTTTTTTATACAAAAGGGTATCAGGATATCCTCTGCGGAGAAGAGACTGGTGTAGGTTGGATAGGAAATGGTCAAGGGACTTCGGATTATTACAAATTCGATGACCTCTGATGGAAAGAGAGTATGGGAGAGAACGCTTCGTATGAGAGGGGTGACAGCTACTAAAGTGAAGGTATTGCTGTTTATTTGTGGGTTTAATATGGACAGAGGTACTAAATTTACAGTTGGATAAAGAGATGTCGACATCTAGGAAAGTTATTTGGGTGGAGGAGATATTAGAGGTGAAAGATACAGAGGATGATGCATTGAGAGAGGAAATGAAAGAATACGAGTTCGAGAAATATACGAGTTCGTGGAAAATCACACACGCGATAATTTAAATAAAAATAAACTTTGCCACAGGTGGGGCGGAAATAAATATAGAAACACAAAAAAGAAGAACACTCACACACTATACGTTCTGATATTTCGGCAGCCGAGCTGCCTTTCTCACAGAAGGAAGGATACAGATTCTGTATCCTTCCTTCTGTGAGAAAGGCAGCTCGGCTGCCGAAATATCAGAACGTATAGTGTGTGAGTGTTTTTCTTTTTTTTGTTTCTATATTTATTTCCGCCCCACCTGTGGCAAAGTTTATTTATATATATATATATATATATATATATATATATATATATATATATATATATATATATATATATATATATATATATATATATATATATATATGCATAAATAAAACAGTGATACACTAAACAAACACAGAAACACGCAAAAAGGACACTCACAAAATAAAACTTGTACGTTTCGGCGTCAGGACGCCATCGTCAGCGGTAGAGGAATGATGAGTCCGCTCTGTTCCCTTGGGAAGGAAAGGGCAGAGAGGAAGGAAAGGGGGGGTAAGTGCGAATGGATAGTGGTGGGGAGAGAGAGGTGGCTATTGGGCTTTTAATTCAATGGGCTAGGTTTAGCCCGGGCTTTTCGAATGCTCTTGTCACCCAAATATGGGCGTATTCACGAATTTTCACGTCAACATTACCGGCGGATTGAGGAAGGGCTTCAATGATCTCTAGGGAGAAACAATCGTCAAAATTTTGAGAGTGGGAGGCGGTATGTTTGGGAATGGGATCAAGAAAAGGTGGAGTTTTGGTGGCATGGCGGTGATTGTTCATACGGATATTGAGGGGGGTGGTACATTTTCCCACATAGAAGGCAGGGCAGAAATTGCAGGAAAGGCGGTAGATGATGTTGCTGGTGGTACAATTGGCCGTAGAGGAAGATCTTTTGAGGGAGGGGGTGGCGGAGGGGCGGAGGAGAGAGCAGCATTTGCACCTCGGGCGTCCGCATGTTGAGAAAAGTGGCGGAGGGGGGGCGGTGGGTTGCAGGGAGGGTCTAGTGGATTTTAAAATGTCCCGAAGATTTGAGGGACGCTTATAGGAAACTTTGGGACATGAAGGTAGGAGGAGGGAAGTAGAGGTATTGTTTTTTAAGATTGGATACAGGTCTTTCAATATGTTTTTGATCCTGTGTGCACCAGGGAAGAATGTGGTGACAAGGTTAAGTTGGTCAGGTTGGTGGGTCTTGGTCCGAGGGGTATATTTTGCAGTAGGAGACAGGATTTTATTTAAAAGCAACTTCTCTGGGTACTCTCGTTCTCTGAGGGAGTGATGGAGAGTTTCGATATATTCTTTTAGAGAGGGGGCATTGCTGCAGATCCGGTGGCCGCGGATAGAAAGGGAATAAGGGATTGAGCGTTTGGTGTGAGAAGGATGACAGCTGTTAAAATGGAGGTATTGGTCGTGGTTAGTGGGTTTTTTGTGGACGGAGGTGATGAATTTACTGTCCTTAATTTGGATATTAATATCCAGGAACGTAATTAAGGAGTCAGAAATGGAAGATGTGAAGGAAACTGAGAATGAAGAGTTCAGTGTGGAAATGAAAGAAGATAAAGAATCACGGCCGTGAGGCCAGAGGACGAATATGTCGTCAATGTAGCGGGCCCAGAAGAGAGGTTTATGTGTTTGATTTTTTAAGAAAGTGGTTTCGAGATGGCCCATGAACAGGTTGGCATAAGATGGTGCCATGCGAGTACCCATGGCGGCGCCTTTAGTTTGAAGAAAAATTTGATTATTAAAGGAGAAAGCATTTTTTGTTAAAACCATTTCGGCTAGGCGGATGATGAAATTTGTGGAGGGAAAGTGTGGTTTTGGGCGTTGGGATAAATAAAACTTTAATGAATTTATGCCTTCATCGTGAGGGATGGACGTATAAAGGGAGGTAACGTCTATAGTGGCCATGAGTAAAGTAGCATTAGGGGGGATAGAGACGGATCGTCGCCGAGAGCGATTTTCTACCAAGACATTATATATATATATATATATATATATATATATATATATATATATATATATATATATATATATATATATATATATATATATATATATATATATAACCATTCATTCATTCACTCAAACCGCTCACAGGCGTAAATAATAAATAATTTCGTTTAAACAGAGGGTGAAAGAAAGAGGATAGGAAAAACACAAAATTGTGAAGTCCAATGGTGCAAGTCTGGACTTCACAATTTTGTGTTTTTCCTATCCTCTTTCTTTCACCCTCTGTTTAAACGAAATTATTTATTATATATATATATATATATACATGCATATATAAAACAGTGATACACTAAACAAACACAGAAACACGCAAAAAGGACACTTACAAAAGAAAACTTGGACGTTTCGACGGTCAAGCCGTCATCATCGGCGGTAGAAGAATGAAGAATCTGCTCTATTCCCTTGGGTAGGAAAGGGCAGAGGGGAAGGAGGGGGGGGGTAAGTGCCAATGGGTAGTAGTGGGGAGAGAGAGGTGGCTATTGGGCAGTGGTGGGGAGAGAGAGGTGGCTAATGTGCTATTATTTTCAATGGGCTAGGTTTAGCCCGGGCTTTTCGAATGCCCTTGTTACCCAAATATGGGCGTACTCACGAATTTTCACATCAACATTACCGGTGGATTCAGATATTATATATATATATATATATATATATTTAACAGAGAAAAATATATATATGTATATATATTTTTCTCCTTGGACATCGTGTAACCCAGGTTTCACTGTACATAAAAACCCAACACCATCTCCATGCACAGAAACGATCCTCCATTCTAGCACTTTCCTCCGCGGTCCTCTTCATATCATTTCTTTTGCTTTTCGGAGAAGGTCGCTGCTCTCTATCCACGCCCCGAATACATTCATCGCTCATCCTCATCTTCCCTTTTGAATCGCATATTCTTCCCACGCCTCTTTAATCCAGGTCCATTTTCCTCTCAACCAACTCAAATCTCGTCCTCCTTTCCGTCTCCCTGGTCTCGATGTTTCCTCCAACGGACTTTATCACTCTTTCCCATAAATTTCCAACCATTGCTTTTGCACAGAATGATGTTGCACGCAATCATGCGCGCGGGGGGCAAAGGTATACACCAAAATGGGTGAAATTTACCATGAGAAAGCACGTGACTGCGTACCACATCATTTGTGCAACCTCAGTGGTTTTAAAAAATACAGGGATTATTGTTGATAGTCCCGTCGGATCTTTATTTTTTGTATGCGAAATTACATACGTTACTCTTATTATTGGGAGATTCTTTTGTTTTGTTTGTCAGAAAGAAAGTTGAAATGATTAAACATAATTACGCTATACATAACATTTATTCATCGAAATCATTAAAACAAATGGCTAACCCATGAACAATTGGTCGATGGTAACTAATAAGTTCTGCTTTCCAATGTTAATTTTATATTTGTTGTGTATAACTTCTAACTGATAGCCATAGTTTTCGATATTCTGTAATCCTTATAGTTTTTGCACACGTGACCCTTGAAAGTACACAAATATTGGTCGCGGCAAAAACTTACATGACACCGAGAACGAACCATAAGATGCTCATTCGCATTCACATCAATAATGTCAGAAGTAGGTCGTTCTAAAGCGACAATTTTAGATTTATCCCCCGTGAATAGTGGCTTAATTAACTTAAGCTTATTAATATAATTATCGTGAACGAATACGTCTCCTGTGACACAAAGTGTACTGGAGACGAGAACTACTTGTTCATATTAACCCCCGCTGATATTCACCTTGAAAGAAGATGGTTACACCACCGTGTGGTGTAACCGGCCAACTGGCTAAAAAAAATATTTAAATGAAAAAAATCAGACAAATGATTTTCATGACGTATTTCACCCTCTTTGGAGTATCTCTTTATCACCTTCATTTCTTCTTACGGCATATCTCTAAAGGTACGAAACAACGTCACATTCTGACGAAAAAATATCAGCCACACTAAAAATTAAGAGTCGGAAAACTCTGGTTCGTAAGCCATAATTTTTAGAAATTTTAGTTGGGAATATCATTGGTTCTGAAGTTAAATTAAAATAAAACCATCATGGTTTCGTAAACTAGAAAAAAGTTTTAGTGGGTTTTACTCACATTAGGGTGATTTTTCTTAGATTATTTCATTTCCTTCATCATCCTAATTGTTGTATTGAAATCTTGAATTTATTCACCTGGTTACCAGAGCCTCACGTGATTGAAGTCCCAACATGCAAAGAAAAAGGTTCTCTTTCGGAACTTAAGTTTACGACAGCCAAGCCCAGCCAGCTTCATGAGAATTTTTGCTTTTTTCTCACATTTTTTATGAAAATATCACCTATAGCGAGGCACAAGATCGAAAGGTGCCTGCTTATACGCGTTCAGAGGGGTCTCAAAGTTTCATCCACAGGGACACCCTGGATTTATAGTCGCTTGCAGGCCCAAGAGAGAGGGCTTTCGGGTATCCTCCTCGCAAATAAGGGCTTCTCTTCCCTTTTTACGGGAACCCCATAGCCATTGGAGGAGGCCCCGCGTGACCTCCATCCCTTTACCTCAGCGACCTCACGCGGAACAAATCAGAAACATCTCCCTCGCACGAACTACTCTCCTCCATGCTCCGCGTATCCATTGGGCGACGCACAGTGGCGCCAAATGGACTTTCCGTGGATACTTCAACTTTCCAAGGGCAATTTTTGACGAAATGAGACATTTCTTTTTTTTTAATACGTGCTGACTGCCGCGTAAGAAGTTTTCATTGTCCAAGAAGGTCATAACATTGGTAACAATAATACATTGGTTAATTTATGGAAGTTTGGTCATGTCTATTTTAAGAAACTCAACTTCCTTTTACCGCCGACGTTTCGCCTTTTTATTAATGAGGCTTCTTCAGGGCTACAGAACAATGCAAGGAATACAGTTAATAATAATTATAATACTAAATAGATAAAAAAGTCAATTTTCAATCATAAATTTAGTACCTCAAAGGATTAATTTTCTTACTGCGACTGTAGCCCTGAAGAAGCCTTAATAAAAAGGCGAAACGTCGGCGGAAATAGGAAGTTGAGTATCGGAAAAAAAGAGATGACCAAACCTCCAAAATTAACCAATGTATTATTAAACTGTTATTATTATTATTATTATTAACTGCAATATTATTATTTTTATTTCTCCATATTTATTTTTTTCCATCTGATTGCAATACAACATGATGATGTAATGATGATGTAATTTTGATTTATTTTTTTTGTGTCATTAGTTGTAAAAAATGGGATAAGATCATGTATTTTACGATGTAAAGTATATAATAATTCAAAATAAATTCAAGTTTTTTTTAATACAAAAAAGTGGTCAATAACTATTCAAAGAAGGTAACAATAATGTGTTCAAGAATTTTGAATAAAAGCGATGTTAAAGATTTAGGCCGGTGATTTCCTGGGTAATGTCTGTTTCTTTTTTTTAATCTCGTCGTGATGTTGTCTACTTTACCTTCCTGGGCTACGTGTAAGGACTTGCTAAATATGATTGCTAGGAATGTTGTGATCTGTGGCGATAATTCCTTGAGCTCACGTGCCGGTATTTTCTCTGGACCTGGGGAATTGTTACTTTTAATCGAACGTAGTTGTTTAGTTATTCCATGACGTTGAAGAATGATATCAGCCATCGGTTCATTTATGACAGGAATGTCTGAATCTTGTACAGTGTCTTCCATAGTGTATACACTTTCGAAGTATTAGTTTAATATGTTGGAATTCTCGATACTGTTGGTGACTACTTTGTCGTTTTTATTCTATAAAGGCTCTTATGTTGAAGATTTGCCCTGAAGCTCTCTCGCGCAAGACCAGAATGACTTGGGGTTTTCATATAGTAATTTACATAGTATATTTTCTTGAAGTTTCATAGAGTAGTAAGCATTATTTTCTATGTTTTTGAGCAATGAGCAACGTTAATTCCTCTCGCCGTCAGTTCCATCGTTTTGTTACCTAACTTTATCGTTTTTACAGAAGTTAGGAAATTTCCTCTGTCTCTTGAGCTCCCGCTTTACTTCGTGATAATACCAACGAGGTTCTTTAACATTTGAGTTTGTGTGGAATATATTCATCGATAACTTGACGCAGAATTTCCAAAAAATATTGCCACGACATTTCTTTCGTGTTTTGTAGTTGGCACAAATTCCGTGAATGAAGCTTCTAGCTTATCTCCAAATTTACTGAAATCACATTTTGCAAATGATTAGACTTTTCGTTTCGGTTTTACTATAGACTCTACTGTTGGTTATAAGGTCGAAAAAAATTACTTTATGATCACTTATGCCTTCGAGGCTATCGACGTGTTTAATCATTGCAGGGTGGCTGACAGCTAAAAGTTCTGATGCTTTGTTTCCACTCGTATGTTCGTTGATTCATTGATCATTAATTAATTGATAAAAAAAGAAATGGTAAAGGAAGAATCGAGAAAATATAACAACCGAATCAACTTTGTGTTTTTGCATTCACGGCGGTGGATGTTTTCACGAGTCCGTGCAGACGTAGATTAACGAACAAAGGCGACAACTGCCGAATGCAAGTCCCGGCTGATTGTCGATCGTGAACTGAAATCGTTAGCATCACTCCAATCCACGTTTTTATATTAGATGTTGGTGCCAATCGTAAACTTGGATAAAGGATATAACAGCATTCACCACCCAAAGTTTGCAACACTATAAATATTTGCAGATGACGGTTCAAAGTTCTTGGTATTGTGACAAGTTGCCAAGGTTGCAAAAATAAATAAACAGGATGATTGAGATCATGCCGTCGTCAAGTAGTGGTTATTTATTTTTGTACCCCGATTCTTGAAAAACGTGTCAGAAGTGTGTTTGAAGACAATATTTATTAATAAACGGACTTTAAAAGCAAAAATAAATAGTTGCGTGAAAGAAAAATGGCGAGAAAATTAGAGAAAATAAGGGACTTCAAAGTGGCCGATTTGAAGAAAGAGTTCAAAGAACGGGATGGATGGAATAAATTGAAGAGAACTTTCTGGAAAATTCTGCCATGTTTAGAGAAAAACCGAAATTTGATGGCACCATAATCCCAAAAACTCTGTTATTTATTTTTTCAATATAACAACTCTCCCTGGCGACTCGTCACAGTATAAATAACGAGGAATTTTCAAATCACTGCATATGACCAAAGTGGATAGAATAATATTCCTATATAAAGTGGACAGACTAGAAACCTCAGACAAAATTTCCCATTGGTCGAGTTTGACCTTCGGGATTTGAAATACAGTTTGTTTCAGATAGGATAAAAATCCCTGTGTAAGACGCAGGGAAAAAAATGCCCATATTTTTATTTTAACACACAGCAAATGAAAACAGGACGCCATGCATTCAATTTAGCGCGAAATAAAAATAAAGTTCAAACTTTAATTTACCCGAAGGTTTCCCGACCTGATGCATACATAATTAATGAATCGATAAATGAATTTAGTTTACAGGTATTGGATTTTTCCCGGCTTCTACTTATTTTTTGACCTTTTACGTAAAGCTTAAGATATACGTGGCAGTTTCCCATAACTACAACAAAGTAAGAAAAAAAAGGAAAAATAAACTGCTCAGCCGTGAATCAAAGGTTTGAACAACCACCCCAAGTGAAAATTAACAAATGTTACGGCATCAAATAATAAATTAAACTCTAAGAAGTTACTCTAAAAATACATTTTACGAATCGAAAGTTTAAAGCTTCATTTTTAATAGGTTTTAAGTCCTCATCGCCTTGCTTTCTTTTTTTGACGTTCAGGTTTGAAGTTCCTCGCGAAAGAATCTTCACTCAGAGAAGAGGATAACATTTTGCGTTCCTGATGGGCGGAACATAAAACAAGCGCACGCGAAAAAACCCTCCGGCATTAATTTTCTTAGACTTGACCGTAACGACCGAGGCACCAGACAAACTCCCTTCCTTACGTCACCCACTCCCACCCACCGGATCTATTAACACATCCCTTGTAACCACTGCGTTTCTCCTTTCTCTCAAGGATGCAAGTTTTTTTTTAATCCAAGCCAAAATCATCATATACTTCCTTATAATAATAATAATTATATTTATTTCACTAAGTTTCCTAAAAAATATTCACAAAATTATCCAAGTAGTGGAACAACAGTACCCCTGATGAGAAACTACTTTTGGGGTTACCATCTTAAGATTAGGCAAATAGTGCCCCCAAAACAATAATAAATACAACAATATATTTGCAGGAGGGTCTGAAAGTAATATGTAACAAAAGTGTGCTCATGCAATTGGAGACCAAGGAACAATGTGTGGAATATGCGTTTTAACTTTATGTTTGGTAGAACAATATTCGTTTTATCCTATTGTGTTTTATTGGCCACAATCAATTAATTTATTAAAATATTCTTGAGGTTTTTGGTCAATTCAATTCAAAATCGACTCTTTACCAACGTTTCAGTTTATTTTTAAATTTTTTTTTTCATGAGGGCTTGAAAATTGACAACAGAGAACAAAAAACATAGAAGACATAATAAACTCAACCTATGTTTGAATAAAATATGCATACATAAAGCATTCATGTTTACATATATGCATACATGTGTTATGTATTGTATTAAAACATAGGTTTTAAACATAGGAGTTTATTATGTCTTCCATGTTTTTTGTTCTCTCTCGTCAATTTGCAAGCCCTGATGATAGTTTAAAAATAAACTTAACCGTTGGTAAAGAGTTGAATTTTTATTGAATTGACCAAAAACCTCAAGAGTATTTCAATAGAATATTTTTTTTGCCGTTGGGCTCCCCTCACTTTGACTAATGTTCCTTTCCCAGTAGTCTCCACCCTGAGATCCGATTGGGAGACTATTTTACATCAGAAATATTTTACCTGGAGGAATGCCTTCACATCATATGCAAGGCTGCATCTTCTAGGGAAAACTAATGTGTTGTCTTTCACATAGCAGTACTCAGGGCGAGCTCCATGTTCGGGCGATTCCGTGAATTTCGTTGCAGTTCACACCGAACCGATCTCCTTGCCAAAAGCATTTCTGCTGAGACTGCTGCTTCTAAGCAGTGGGGGTGGGGCGAATAGTTAGAGTAGCATGTAGGGTGCGTACTATTTTCCATTAATTAACTATTCCCGAATCAGGAAAATACTTGTCGCCTCGAACCTGTGAACATCGCGACCCCCAAGATTGAGAGTAGAACACGCTATCTTTGGGCCGCCCCAACCGTTGGGGAACGGCCATAATTTTAACAGGATAATTTTTAATTTTGTTTCAATTGAGGTGTTATTACAGTGTCACAGAACATTTAGAATTTACACAAATGTTCTCACCTGATACAAATATTACGCTATAATTTTCTGTGTTTATTTTTTTTCTTCTCAGAATTACTTTTCATGTCTATGTACTATGTATTGTCTATGACGTAGTTATACATGTATATGCCAACATAAATAAATAAGTATTTTAATACAAATCATAAATTTAAAGCTTTGTACTTCAAAAATCAGAAATAATCTTCAATTATACAGTCAAGTCTCGGTTATCCGACCTTCGGTTATCCGAAATTCCATGTTATCCGACCGTCCCCGTGCACGATAACTACTCTAATTTATGAAGTAAGTACCTTCTATACAACATATTAATTACTTTGCTGTTCGTACGGTCTATCATATTATTACTTGTACGTCATATAAAATTTAGTAAGACACATGTATTTGAAAAGTTTTCAATGTGCAAATTAAACTTAACATTTTTTGACATTGTTTTTATTATTTTCCGTGTTATCCGACCTTCTCACTTATCCGACCTTGCCGCCGCCGGTTTAGGTCGGATAATCGAGACTCTACTGTATTAGGAGGAATTAGCCATAGATATTTTTAATTCTCTAAGAAATATATCGACATATTTAGTAGAGACCACGTGCGATGGTAGGCGATTGAAAAATAAATGCCACGAGACATAAAACCACCCTGTAACATTTCCTCCTCTGAAATTAAACATAAGTAAAACTCTGTAAATATATACTTATCTCGGGGATAATATCCTCAGCATATGCAATGATGGAAATGAAGAAGAATTTCTTTGAATAACAATTATCAATCGAATTATTTTATTTTGTGTCGCTGTAACTTGGTTTACATTTGAAATGTACGTTCCGCCTCAACAACTAAAACCATACTGCAGCTTTTCATTGAAAAAATAAATGTCTGAAGATTCATTCGAGCAGTTCTCATCATTATTGAGGGTTGGTCAACTGTATCCGAAGATTAAAACTGCGGGCTACTACGGTCATAACTTCTCACTTGGTTGCGCAGTGCCGGAAGGGGCAAGAACGACAGCCTACAGAGAGACCCTCATCCCTGGGTCATGGGTTAGTATCATTTCTCAAATTGTACACACATTCTAAAATGTTCATTTACTAAACAGGTAATAATAATCCAAAATGTAAGCTCCCCTCACCAAGTACTAAGTAGGGATGTGAAAAAAATGGCACATACGGCATTATATGTAAACTTGAAATTTTAATCAACATGAAACAGCAGATGTTGTTCAAACCATGTTTTAACCACATAATTTTCCAAAAGTATTAGAAAAAGTAAATAAATCAGAAATCCCAAAAAAAAATAATAAAAATTAAATAAGATAGAATATTATTAGAAATTAATATTACGTATTAGAAACGCAGTTTTGAAAACTGTACCTAATGCACCAAAAATTGCAAATCAGGCGCTCTAGTGTTAATTCTTAAAAAGTATATGTTTCGTTAACGCTGTGAAGTTCCGGCAGTAAACAAATTTTTTGCGTCATTATCATCACTACGTTCAATTCGTGTGGTCACAATACCAGAATGCACATGGACCTTCATCAAAATTTTGTAAGGACCACTACTGCACTACTGCATGTCCATGGGCTTAATGATTTATAACCATCTATCATCAGAGCGTAAATCTGAAACTTAGGTTAAAGTATTCAGAAAAAATGAACTCAAGTTTTTTCGCTCCAAAATATTTTATTCTGTAAAAGAATTTTTGAGCTCAAAGTTTTAAATATCTGAATGCATTTTGTATAACACTGAGTGTATGTGTAATTTACTGTGACTATTTATAATCCTGTGACGTGCATTATATCTCCTACATATCTAATGTAACATGATCTTCGGGCAAATAAATGATTATTATTATTGAAACAGATTAAATTTTGAAATGTACATACCTAATTCGAAAAAGGAGAATGGATTTGAGGGCAAATACGTCAAAGACCTAAATGTGGTAAGAATCATTGTATAATGAGGGTAAATAAAGACAATTGAACACGTAGACTATTTTGTGCATATTGGCCAAATATTTGAAAAAGAGGGAGGGATAGGTGAAGAGATTTTAAGGTGCGCGAATTTAAGGAGGTCGAAGCATGTGGAGCATATTATGGAATGAGTGTTTGTCAAGCGAAGTAAAAATCGCAGCGTAAAAAATTGTTCTACTCCCGACGTTATTATATGTCTGAGCCCCGTGGGCATGTCAGGATAGGAATAAGAGTGAGCCAAATTCAGTGGGAATGGGCTACCTGAGAACTGTTTGCGGCAAATGTAGAATGAATAGGGTTAGGAATGAGTAGGTGATGAAAGAATGTGGGTTTAATGGTCGAGTAATGGACGTATTATATGAAAAGAGTGTGCTTCGTTGGTTTGGCCATTTTGAGAAAATGGACGAGAGTCGCGTTTAAAAGCATACTTATAATAGTTGAGTGAATAGGTAAAGAGGAAGAGCTAGACTACGGAAGTCATGGGAGAATGTGGAGGAAGGCAATTTTAAGAGAAGGAATGTTGAATCTTGAGGATAGGCGGGGGTATGAAGAGTATGAAGGTATAAGGGCACGAGTGTACATTAAGCAAAAGAATAAAGTTGATTGTTTCAAGCTCAACTTTTTGGAAGTGAAAGATATCCACTTTGAGTAATAAAATTTTGTACTTCTTCGCGTTTTATTTAAAACTGCAGTACAAATTCTTTTACTCAAAATGAATCAAAAGAGAGCTACATCTACAGCATACCTGCGAGCCACCTCAAGGGTATGTGGCAGGGGGTTCACAGATATGCAAGGATAGGTCGTTGAGGAATAAATGTTTAAAATATATCCAGTTTCCTAGGTCTGACAGAAATAACTAAGTCATTAGACTTTACCTACCTCGAAAGATAATGGCGTGATGGGTACAGTACACGTATGTATGTGGTCTCCAGTATGGTTAAGTAGATAAAAATCTCGCTCAAATCAACGGCAATCGTTAAATGAGGAATCCAAAATGTTTCCGACGTGCTGAAAAGTACGCGATTGGATCGTTGAGGCCGGAGGATATCGCGTGGGGAAGCAGAGAGAGACGGAAAGGAATGGCACGAAAGCAGATTGGAAGGATGGGAGAAGAGTTGGAGAGGAGATAGCACGTCGTCCTTGAGGGCACCCCGAGTGCGTGTATGTATTTGACCTCTCACGTGCTCCGCGCTACCTTACCACTTGGCCGGAGGTTGCCTACGTGTCCTCCTCATCACTCCCACTTTTTACCCTTGAATCGTAATCTGAAAAAAATAAAAATTAACGAGTCTCCTCAATATGGAAACTTTCTATAGTGGTAGTTAAACATGGTGGCATTCACATCCACCGACAATTAATCCCTTTTCAGAGACAGACAGCCAAGGGAAAAAGATCAATTATCTTGACGGTTAAGTTTCTTTAAGTATTTAGAGCCTGCGCCGGGTTTCTCTCCAAACTTCCTCAAAACCTACCCATCAACCTGTCCTTAAAGTAATTTGAGCGAAAAATCACTTCACCTAGAATTTGATGAATTTGGCCTAAGTTTAAAGAAAAAACTCATCTTTCCAGTGATATCAAAATATCAACCCCTCGCCGAACTACTTTTCGAGTAATTTTCCTAAAAATATAAGCCGTTTTACATGGGATAGATTACGGCTGTGCGCTCCAGAGGGAGAATATTACAAAATTAGGAACTTTTAGCACCTAGATTTCGTCAAAAAACTAACGGTGTATAGTTTGCACGTTTTCTCAGCTATTTATAAAAAATAATCTATTACTACAGTAATTTTTACAGAATCGCAAAAAAAACCTACTGCTTGGAAGGGTTTTCCGCCATACGGCGGGAAAAAATGAGTCAAGTTAGAGACTTATGTAGATTTTATATTTAATTATTGAGAATGTTGGAATATATTTGCGCCATTAATATTACAATATTTATTCCATACTTCTTATAGACGCTGAAATAAAAAAATAAAATTTGAATATGGTCTCCATTATGACTAGGGAACTATCTCGCTTTAACCACCTTAATGATGCAAAATGACCTTAGTTTTCGGTCGGTCGCCTCTCCAAAATTAACAACGGACAATTTTGCACAGTGGTTGGAAAACATGGTGGTAGCCGGTATTCGCGGATAATAACGTCATAAAGGGGAAGACTCGATTGTGAGAGGAAAGCTATGGAGCGGGGGGGAGAAGACAGCACTTATTAGGCAGCACTGCCAACAGAACTGCATTTAAGTTGAGAGGGTGGTAGAAGTGTTAGCAGTGCGTTACAGGAAAATGTTCACACGATCCAAACAAAGCAGGATCAAATTACGCAATTTTTGCTCGCAACCCACCGGATAAGTCAATAAAAACAATTAGAATAAGAGCAATTAATACCAATAACGTTGACGAGGATATTTTTGTATACAGATTGAACATTTTGAAGTTGTAAAATGAAGGTTTGCTACCTCAAGAACTCGGGCGGTCAAACGCGAAGACTATCTTACTCCCCGTGCGGAGCCAGTTCATAGCAAATGCACTCTGCCACTTAAAAGGGCCTTCTGTGGAACTGTCAGCATGGTTAACCACCACTATACAAGTTGTCACTTGGTAATTTTGAAGAAGCGACCAACCCGCAACTGAAGTCATTTTCCTCCGCTTAGGACAGGTTGTTTGGTAGATTGGAGGAAGAGTAGAAATAAACCCGGCGAAGGCTCTCATGATTGAAGAAACTTAACCCTTAAGGTAGGTTAAGCGAGATAGTACCCTGGTCATAATGGAGACCATATTCGAATTTATTTTTTAAAAATTTCAGCGTCTGTAAGACGTATGAAGAAAATATTGTAATATTAATGGTGCAATAATAGAGTTATGTAAGACAAAAGTTGTCAGTAATTAAACAAATAAAACCATATTAGTCTCTTACTTGACTCATTTCTTCTCGCCGTAACTACGGTGAAATCACCTTCACAATAGAAGGTATTTTTTTGTGATTCTGTAAAAAGTACTGCGGTGAGCAGTTGATTATTTTTTTATAAATTGTAGAGAAAACATACAAACTACACACTGTTAGTTTTTTGACGAGATCTAGGTGCTATAAATTCATAATGTTTTCAATATTCCCCCTCTGGAGCGCTAAGCCGTAATCTACCTCATGCAAAACAGCTTATATTTTTAGGCAAATTGCTCGAAAAGTAGTTCGACAGCTTATATTTTGTTATCATTAAATAGATGGGAGTTTTTTTTTAAATTGTCATTTGTGAAATTTTTCAGATGCTGTCAAATTTATTAAATTCTAGGTGAATTGATTTATCGCTCAAATTACGTTAAGACACTTGATATTTACCCATTTCAGGCCATTTACCCATTGGATTGCCTGAAGTCTCTCCAAAGCGGGTTATGCCCATTGCAGTTTGATGCTTCAAATACGTTAGGTATTTATTCCATTCATACGCAAAAGGAATAAGAGAAGTCCAATGATACTTCCCTGGGCTACACCAGATGCGACTTTAAATGCTGTTGAGCTAACATCACCTAAAACGACCCACTGCGCGCGACCTACCACGAACTCTTCCTTTCATCATATTTTGTAATTTTTTATCCCATATTTTAGTAACATCATGAGTAACAACGAGGTGGGAACTTGATCAAAATCTTTCACTTAATCCAAAAACTTCTTATTAACCTGAACGCGACATTCACGCGAGAAAAGTACATCATGAACAACGCGAGATAGCTGGATTTCAAAAGCTACCTTATCAGGATTTGTTGAATAAAGGCCGAGTTCCAATTCAATTATACCACCTCAGTATAAACACTGTAAGACATTCAGTACGGGTCTGGGCTATACTTTCGGAGTGGAACGGTCAAGTAGCTCTTGTACATGCTATAGTACATGCGGTCGAAAAATACGTGAAAAAAATGAACGGCGGCAGCCGTCACCTTAGCAACTCTCTGAAAATGCAGGAAATCGATATTTTCCTGGTAAAAGGAAAGTGCATTTGGTTGCGATATTTTATCAGTTTTTTAACTTAATAATGGAAGAATATTAACATACGCTAATAGATTGGCGAGATATGAGACATCCGAAATTTATACTTATATGGTACCAAAACATTGCTAGGTACCCCAAGGGGTAGTAGTAAACTCAGGATGTTTTTGCTTGCTTTCTGGATTTCTAAGAGGTGTTTGACAGAGTTAATCGGGGAAAAAAATAAAGCACATACACGGGAAAATTATAATAGATTGGCGGAAATCATCCGAAACATATATGTGGCACAAGTGGGCACAGGTGAGGTGGCTGACAGTGAATAAGGGCAGTATTAGGTCGTGGGGTAAGGCAAGGGTACTCTTTACTTTACAAAATGTATGCTGAGGAAATGGCAAGAGAGGCATGGGAAGATCCAGATGTTGGAATAAATGCAGGAGAACGGCTGATAAAGTGCCACCAAGTTCTGCTACGCTCATACGGCCGGCTAGTAAGCCGTTTCTCAAGCTAGGCCGTAAAACCAGCCCTTTTCACGGTCGTGAGGTTGGTCCAAAGTTTGAGATTGTGACGTCAATTCCTGAATTTCGGAAAAACATTGAGTATGGCTAGTACGTATGTACAAACATTAACGTGATTGGAACTCAAGAGCCGAGCTGTTTCGTAAATTTTAAGCCACGCTTCTTTTTTTTTTGCAGCATCCCACCCCAAAAAGGGAATCCCACCCCAAAGGGTATGATTTCCTCCCGAAAAGTCTCTCCCTATACGGACCTCGTTGAAAAAAAAACTTCGTCACGGTCCGAAAAGGCAACGGAATCAGAAAATAAAAGAAGAATAAAAAAGACCGCCATCTCTCCTCGAGGGTTTTCAACTGCTTTAAAAGTTCACGGCGGTATTTCACTCGGAAAAAAGGAATGGCTCTAACTTGAAAACGATAACCGGAGGCGGCATGTCGAACGACAAGCCGCCTCCGAGCACTCGCCTAAATGCTTTTCCATAAAGATAAAAATTCTCGAGACCAAATGGGAAAACGATTTTACTATTTTTCTCGGAAGGATCCCCTGCGACACTCCGAGAAAATTTTAGCCTCGCTGACAGGTCATCAAGCTGTGGTATTTTTTTCAAGAATGAGAAAAAGGTCAAGAAGTCAGAATGCCAGACGATTTCACATCCGCATTGATGCGTAATTGAGAAAGTAAATGCTCAGGTACAGGAAGGAATCCACTTTTGGGAATGCTAACACTCATTTTTCTTATCTTATTTTTTCATTCAGGTGATGCCATTTTCAAGCACCGGCCTTTCACGCACCATTATGCTCAATTTTTAATGCGAAGAATGAAAATGAATCAGGAGTTAAACGGCATGTTTATATTTAGAATTTTCATGATATTTAATTCACCTATTCTGCAATTTCAATGTAGTTTTTTTTTAATTTGTAAGCTATTTGAAGCCTTTTAGATCACAAACCTGCAGACTAACGACCTAGAATTTATAATGCAATGCATGATTTTAGACTTTCCCGGCGAATGATTCTGATGAGTTGTCCTCGGGTTTCCCACCGAGTCAGGCCTATCCCTAGGGCCTATTAGGCCCTAACCCGGTGGGAAACCTGAAAAAACTCATTAGCATTTAATGCAATGATTCCAATAGAAAGTTTTCACTCTATGATAAGTAAATCATGTGAAATAGGTCAACTTATATGAGTACGCTGAAATCTGACAAATGGTACCCGTAATATATGGATGCAGTTTTTTTTGCATGACTATAATAATGGTTAGCAGCCGTATTGTATTTGTCACTTCCATGTAGGCACGCTACTTAATTTAACATACAAATATAATAGGTAAATTAGCTAATAATAGTATGACAATGTGCCTCATGGTAATTGCATTCCTGGTTGGAAATCACACCCTCCCACACACCCTTGAGGTAGCTTGCAGGATACTGCGTGAACGTAAACGTATACATTATAAACATCAAATAGCTTTTACACTACGTTCATTTTTAAACAGATCGCTCCCCAAGTAACCTAAATCAGCATTTCTCCACATCAGTGGTTTTCAAACTTTTTCGGTTCCAAGAACCTTTGTTGAGTATTAAAATATTTTCCGAAACCCTTTATATTAGAAAGAATTATATTGCTGCAAAACATTTAGGGCAGATATGTACAAAAAAATATTTTAATTTCAATATTCTTGCTAAGAAATGCTCATTTCTGAACAGAACTATTAGAGAAAGGAACAAATTACCTATTGAGCTTTTTGATCCCATCCAAACAAGTGTGAGATACAAAGAAAAGATACAATGTTGCATTTTCTTAACAATTCTGTTGGATACAAATCCTAACTTTCAGCAATGTCATTTTAATTAAAGTGTTATGTCATTTTAATTTTTATGCTATGCAAAATTCTCGATATGATGTTAGAAGGTTAACCAAAGTTGTGCCGCCAGACCCAGTCAACTTGCACACAACAAGCTAACAAAAAAATAAAAAAATAAATAATTTAGTTTTTAGCAACGGCAGAATAAAGTCAAGAATATATTTGTATCCTCAAGTACTCATTAACATAGATCATCTGTTATAAATAGTGAATGCGTAATTTGAGAATATAATCTTGTTTACAGCAACCCTAGCAACAATTTATTTACAAATTAAAGTTGAAACTATAACCATTTTCAACGTTTTAGTTGCCTTGTCTTCGGCAAACCTGGACCCGTTTCCCCGTTTAGATGTATCAGTGGGATATCTAAGCTAAATTCTATTCCCTCATATTTTCCTCACCTCGTTGATGTATCTAAATACCACACAAGTATCAAATACACAATGCACTCCGTACCTAGGTATCGCTTGCTGTAATCCAAACTACGTCACAGTGTTCGACCCAAACAATGCGCTACAACCTACCTTGTATTAGTAGTAACATGTGAAACAGTAGTTCTACCAGAGAGAAAGTTTGGCAACAACGGTGGCAAGTTATCTATATCAGTAATGGAGGGGGGGGGAGGAGAAACCAAAAAGGATGACCGTGTCAACCCAAACCCATTGGGATTTTGGTAAGTTTCTTTTGGTTTTCTGCGACTAAACTAAACTTTTTTAGCAACAGTTTCGCCACCTCCAAAGTTTATGATCATCTTAGAGGAGCTAAAGATCCATTATCCCATAACTTATTCGTGGAAACCTTTCAAAGGACATTGAAGCAAGAATAAAAGAGGCGTAATCATAAATAACGATAGTAGAAAAATTACAGCTCTAGCGGAAAAAAATTAAATATAGATAAAAAAGAAACCGAGTGACTAATTTAACTACTGCGCGAAGTGAAATGAAGGGAGGCATGGCACTGACACAAAAAGAGGAAAAGCTAATTGGACAGAGCCAAATTAGCTTTCTAGAGACAAATGAAAGGACGACCAATTGGATACGGCAAGGATAATTATGAAGAAGAAAGAGATGAAAGACGTCAGCAAACTTAACCGCAAAGAAACAACGTAAATTGATATGTAATCCGTAGATTCACGCGAAGTTGAGTGGAAATTAAACATGTTGAAATAAGTTGCATAGATATATGAAAATACTAGATATAACCAACGTAATGAATTTGATTCATGACGATTTCTTTGAAATAAAATGCGGAAAGGATTCCCCAAAAATAATGTCACTTCCCAGCAAAAAAATCATAAAAAAAATCATCTTATCCTTAAAGAATAAAATACTCTTGAAAGTAATGAGAGTAATTTAATGGATCCTATTTTCACACTATTGATGAAATAATAGGTTCAAATTTTTAAAATATATAAATGACGGTTGGTAGCGCAAAATTCAGGTAGAAGAAGGAAATCTGAAGCCTGTTGTCTTTTTAAAATTAATTCATTAATAAACAATATATGTATTATGAAAACTGAGGTAGCTATGGAGATGAATTTTGCGTTTCACTTGCATTCTAACAGTTAAAAATTCAAGCACTTATCGATGTGATAAGATTACAAGGGATAATGTTTTTGATACATTTTTCAAACCATTACTCTTAAAGCTGGCGTTAGGAACCAGTTGGATGATGCAATATCACCTAAATGAAAATGAATACTGGGTATGCGCGATATGAGAAGCGTTAGCAATCAAGGTAAGAGGGATAAATTTAGGACTGACTGGGCGATGAGAAAATGTGGTATGGATTCTCGGGTAATAGGCGTATTTGAATAGAGCGTACTTCGTTTGTTCAGCCATGACGAGAGAATAGATGAGAGTCGAATAATTGAAAATAGATATGATAGAGGCGTGAATGGCGGAAGAGGAGGGGGTAGGCTGAGAACGTCATGGGTGAATGTAGTGGAATAGATTCTTAAGAGAAGGAATATTAGGAATCGTGGACGCTGCCAAGGGCACGTAATTTATTAGAAATATTACAATAATACAGCATTTTATTCCGATAAAATTCATGTCCTATAGTTATATTTAAGAATACTTAATTCATATAAAAATATATTTTTTTAATGAATCTTCTTCATCACTAATTTTGCTCATGATGATTATAAAACATGTGAAGCGAAGCGCTTACGTACGTCATGTCACTGCGTTACCCTTCCCAGCATTGGGCCGGTTTTCCCAAATGGACTCTGTATTTGACATTCCCAGATATGTGTGATATCAAAAGCGTTGACTTGCCCATGCTTTAATATAGAGGGCTAATTATAAGCGAGTAAACACTGCCGCCGGCTTTTGAGGAGGAAAGTTCAATATTTGCCCGTCGTCCCTTATATCCTTCCCGCTCATCAGACTATGTCCCAGAGGTCTATGAAACGGTCCTTAGTGAAAACGTTCCCTAAACACTGTTTTCAGTCGAATGGGCTTCTAGGGTAGGAAGTATGCTGAGATAAAGTAGAAAATATCAGGGGGCTTGTGAGACTAAAAACCTACAGGATTTTGACTCACTTCCATTTAAATATACCTTAAGCGGTAGATTACCTCACTATCAATAATGATGATTAAGAGCGACATTTGTAGAAATACATAAAGAGTACGATGATACAGTTTAAAGTTCATTACTCCAGAAGTATTGCTTAGTATATGATACATAATGCATATATAGTTAATATATCTTGGAGGAGTTTTCGGTGGGTTTAGAAGGATTCCTATATGTTGGCACCGTTTTTTCAACTCTGGAGCATTAGTACTCAAGCCTAACGCAATTGTGTTCTTCATTACAAATAATTTTTTACACAAAAAAACAAGAATTTAAAACATGCAAAAATGAACTTTTTACAAGGTACCTAATTAAGTACTATACTACAGACCTTAATTCAACACAAGTATGCATCTACTTCCTTACAACCATTTAAATATCTTTGGGCCCTAAGTTCACAAATCATCTTATATGCAATGAAATATTAGGTTTATTTTATTTTATACATTTTTTGTCTCGCGAGTTTAAAACAGTTTTTAGGTTCGACGTTTCAAGCAGTAGATATGGACCTGTCACCAAATCTAATGAAAAACAACATAAATGTTCTGTACAAACACGTAAATAGCATTAAATTGATATAATTTCCACTTCAAACTGTCTACATGATATTACATCCATCGCCTATGGGCATTTTCATCGTATCTTTGACATCATCATACCGTTATTCTGCCGTTAAGCGAGGCCTTTCATTACCTCTTCAACCTGAAGACATCAGCTGAATTGCTGGCGATATTTTTGTCAGTAATTAGAATTGTTTATTTATGAATAATGCTCATTACTCCAACATAAGCAATCCTTACATTAAAATTGAACAATTCGAGAGTAATTTTAGCTAGCCTTGGAGGAGGATCTCCATTAAGGCTGCCATCAAATGGTAATTGGTTATGATTTACAACTCATGTACATACAGCACATGTAGAAGGGATTTACAAACTTACTTAACGTTATCAGCACGTAGCACATTTATCAAAAATAATTATTATGTTATATTCCACATGGTTATAATAATATATCTAGGCCAAGCCAAGATTGTACATTTTTTTATGTTAAATTCACAGATATTGATTTAACGCAAGAATTGTACACCATATATCCTAAATACAGAAAACATTGTTAAATTATCGTAAGGATTGTTTTGGGCAAGAGTATACGAGTTTTACGTAGGGTGAAGGAGAAGGCAAATACATTAATGGACCTGCATTTCCTCTTCTTATATAAAACGCCGTAGAAATCTTACAAATGTTTAAATACTTCAATGGAAGCAACCATAGATGATGAAATAGTGGTAAGAAACTTACAAGACGGCTTTTTTTAAAATTACTCATATAATTCTTTTTGTTGAGAAAAGGCAGGAAATCTTTAAATTTAACAACGTACTCGGCGAAAAGTCGGAGAATACAGCCTTCAGAATGGCATTATATGTGCCATTTGAGGTTGGCTATCGGCCAGCTTCGCATTATCTAAAGCCTCAGCGAGTTCATATTCACTGGAATTTACTCTTCCCTTGTTCTTAGAAGTAAAGGGATATTCCGAGGGGTCTTGATCGCCTGTACATCAGCGATTGTAAAATAATAGCGATATACTGGAGTGCATATTTTAATAACCGAGCAAAGCAAGTTAAGACTGTGCAAGCAAGTGGCTGGAGCAGTAATAGCGGGTCATCGATCATTTTAGTACACATTTTTATAATCTTGTAAGTAAGTCAAAACACTATGGGACCACATTTCATTTTAAATAGGTGCAACTGTTTATACGGTGGAACTCATAATGCATTTAGTAATGGAAAAGATAAGAAAATTATATTTTACAAATGTTACCTTAATTAAAGAAGTTTACGACTCAAATTTTCGGCTGGAATTCGAAATTTAGACGAAAATTATATTTAAATATGTTTTTTCGAATCCTTGATTTGGAGTGACACCTTGATATTTGTTAGCAACCATCATGATGACATGAAATGAATTATTTCGCGCACCGTAGGAAAAATATCGATGAAAATGTAATTAAGTTATTAAAAAATATGCCTCATGTGTCATACGAATACATGTTAAAATACCATTTCATTAAAGAACCCAAATCGGTAAAATACAATTTTTTCACTTTAATCAATAGATAATAGTAATAAGAACACTTATGCAATGTTTCACGCAAATCTGTGCATGATCAAAAATATCCAACCATCTTAGACATAATTTCTTTAAATAGTTATTGACCACTTTAATCATACAATGGTTAATTTATGGAGGTTTGGTCATGTTTTTTTAAGAAACTCAACTTCCTTTTTTCGCCGACGTTTCGCCTTTGAAATTAAGGCTTCTTCAGGGCTACAGTAAAATTCAAGGAATACAGTTAATAATAATTATAATACTAAATAGATAAAAGAGTTATCAATCATAAATTTAGTACCCCAAAGGATTAACTATCTTACTGCGACAATGGTAATTAACACAAAAACAAACTCTTCCTCTTGGTAACAAAATCAACATCAAAAGGCGAAACGTCGGCGGAAAAAGGAAGTTGAGTTTCTTAAAAAAGACATGACCAAACCATCCATAAATTAACCAATGTCTTATGCCTGTTGCTCACGGTAAAATTTTCCGTAAAACGTTTTATAAAATCATATAGTTTTATAAAAATGAGCTTGCTAACGATAAAACCGTTTTATAAAACCTGGTTTTATAAAACGTTTTACGGAATAGGATAGGTTCATAAAACCGTTTTATACAACAACCAATGAGACGTTCCGCTCATCACGTTGATAACAATCTCGTATCCATGGGAAGCCAAACAAGGAAACGGTAAACAAACATGGCTGGAAGTTCATGGAACGTTGAGGAAGTATCCTTCTTGTTAGAAGAATGCGTAAAAGCCGTAGCACCGTTGAGTGTGATCAGAAAGTAATTAAATAAACAATACATATAGTTATTAACCTAACAGTCATCCAAAAGAGAGTTCATTTATCACTTCACGTGTTCGCAAAGAGTTTCATAGATGGCAGGACATTGCGGTTTTATGAATAGTTACCGTGAGCAAGCAAGTACCTTTTACGTACGATTCATAAAATTTTCAATAAACATTTTCGCATCCGGGGCCTCGGCTTTGCTTCCCCGGATTGCTTCGGCCGCCAATATCTCTCAAACACCCAAATTACGGCAAAATGAATAGATATTTTGCTCAGAGAACCTTCAAACTGCGTATTTACTCCGTCCGTCCGTAAGTCCGGTGGCAGACACGACACATAGGTAAAGAGTGAGTTACGAAATTTACATGTCAAAGTGCTCGGTCAGTATACGTTCCAGAAATATTCGATGTATTTATTAGTTTCATAAATGGTCTCGTAACTAATTTGGCCTCCAGGAATATGGAGTTTCTAAAAATCTTATAATTTGAATAAATAACCAATATGGCGGATGTGTAATGTACCACTTGGTAGGCCAATAATAACTTGATAAAAGTAATTAGTGACGAATTTCAATTTTATTGACCTATGCTGACTTTAGACAGTGTGAATAAGTTATTTATTCACATGAGATGATCATATATACATTTTATTCAGCGTGAGTGGAGTAAACCAAACATTCGAGGTAATAGATAGGAAACAATTGGGGGATATGATAAAATAAGCGATAATTCCACCAACCCGAATTCAGTAATGATTTAACTTTATGCATCTCATTACTATCGATAACATAACTAAATACTTGTGTAAACGGCTTTCAGTCTAGTTTTTACTAATGGAAAAATTTAGTCCGCATGGAGGGGTTATGATCACACAGACCTACCGGAATGAAATACGTTTTTCCATCAAAATTAATATTTTTGCGGACAGGACTTTTCACTATCCCGATTTTGGAAAAAGACGCGATACACTAAGCATATTCCTACTGCTTATTTCACTGATATCTTTTTCACAATGACCACCAAATATATTCCTCCATTACAAATAGTTTTCCAGTGCAGAATTACTTTGAGGACATGAAGAGCAATAGCAAAATGGAATCGGCTGCATCTCAATCGTGCCTGTGATCACCTTTATATATTAAAGTAGAGAATAGATGAAGCCAAATGGTGTGATGCCGCATGGCAATATTGAAGTCATGTTAAATTTCGCAATTGACCATGTTGAATAGATCAGTTAAGCAGTTTTTTTATGCACCGAAAATGTAGGCATTAGTAGCGGATTATCCGCGGTGCCGCAATAAGTGCTCTATCTAGAAAAATACAAAATGGAAATAATATTAAAAAAGGCCCTGCATTATTCATAAAATGTGTAGAAAAGTTGCGCGCGCTAGCCATGTGAGTGTATCATTTTCCGCAATAAAACAGGCTTCATCATCTATAATCTTTCTTTATTCTATGGATTACCACAATGTAGATGTGGATGAGTACGGCGTGATTAACCCGAGAGTGGTCGCTAAGCTACCTATCACGCGAGCGGTCGCGTGTGAGACTTTTTCTCACACTCAGATGTATCATTGATTATCTATCATAGAGCGTTTATTGCCATATATTACACTATGTTTAGATTTAACTAATTTCTCTTAATGTTCATTTAAAACAATGATTCCCACATATGCAAAATTACTGATACAATTACATAATCATTGCAACTTTTACTTGCGATGATATCTTTGGGTATCAATGAAGGAAACTACCATTCTCAATAAGAAATATTTATTTATGAGGAAATACATTCTCATGACTCATAAATTTGCATTAACGTATCTGCTCTCCACGAAATTAATCAACTTTGCCCGCATGTTGCGAAAGTGTAACGCAACTGAGTGATACAAAAACACTTAACGTCAGTGGTCGCGCGATGAGAAAAAGTCTCACACCTTGTAGCCGACGGTATTAGACATATCATTACACAGCTGCAGACGCTTCATTTATACTTTATGAGACGGTCGGTCAATAGGAAGAGATAAAAAGTCAGCTAGAAGGAAAGGAATCTTATTCTAACTCATGATTACAAAGTGAGCACAAGTTTAAATTTGGCGTGAGAGAAAATCTCATAGCGCGACCAATGGCGTGATTAAGAAAACTATCTCGCGTTGCACTGCACAGAGAAGTTTTCCGAAAAAAATAATTTGCCCGTCGGTCTTTCTTCTGAAACTTTTACAACCTGGTTCAATGTTTCAAAGAACGGAAAAAATCAGAGGTTTAACCCTGGAATACAAAATAAAGAGTCTATCGCTCCAACGTTACTCATGGGTTTCGAAAGCTCGGTTAGGCGTAATCACCCGGTGGTGCTAAAGAGTTAATGAGAGCCTTGGCTCCCTTAGGAAAGTGAGAAAGGTGCTGGTATCCGCCCAAAGAGGGATACATAATCAATTTCTTTCGAGACTAGTCGGAGAGAATGCGTGAGGAAAAAATCCATTAATGGTTAGGTTAAGGAGTGTGAGGCTGTTAGGACTCGAAACTGGCTTCACGCCCAACAACAATGGTCCATTTATCCCCGTTAAGTGGCCGAGCCCATTTAAACTTGCTTCCAATATCCCTTCCTCTTACGCCCCGGGGGGGAAATTCTAATCCTTTCCATCTCTTATGAATGGTTTCCTGAAAACTGTTCCTTCCCCACGGCCTCTGCTAATTCTTTTCTTCCACCGCTAACCTTTTGCGGTTGTCTGGCCAAGAGGGTTTCCGGCCTTAAAAGATTTCCGCAAACTTTTCTTTCATTTTCATTCCTCTCAGTCTATAGGTTGATAAATTATTAGTTTGAATTGATTCGGAAAAGTTGAGTCACAAACGTAAATTAATACACTTTCTCCAAAATAATCCTGGCAACGTGATGGGTAACATGAAAATGTGTTATAAGTTCTTCAGTGGAGAACATGCAGTATTTTAAATAACTGAAGATACAGGTCTTCCGGCTTTTACTCCGCGATGGTACAATTTTCTTCGGAATGAAAAATGGACCTACGCGGAGTAAATCCCGGAAGACCTGTATCTTCATATTCATCAACCCGCGGAAGCCTACACAAGGATTTTAAATAACTATTTATAGTTGAAGTGTGTTTTTCAAATAAGCATGGCATGAATTTTATCCAAGTGTAATGTTGTATTATTGAAGTATTTCTTCTTAAATATTTCACGGGTTTGGCGGCGTGGAAAGATTACGTAATCGTGAGCCAAGAGGATGATGTCACGGAACGATATCGCTTCCGGCAAATCGATGTATTAACCTTTTGGAGTTGGGATTGTTTTTCGTAATTTGACGACGTAATCGTTTTAATTTCCTTCGCGGAAAGCAATAAACGGAATAAATACGATTTGATCCTTTCTGTTGAAATACATGTAAAGAAGAGATGCAGTACCGTGCGGAAACGTCAAGCCACCGAGATACTGTTTTGAAACATGTGACTTTTTAAAATTTGTATGCACTTTTGAAAGGTGTGCATTAATGTCAGCCGCTTTCACATAAACTTATAAATTTTATATTTGAGTCCTTGAGGATAATTTTGTCGTATACATGACTTGAGATTAGATTATATGCATGCTCTCATTATTCAAAATATTCCGTTCCTACGGGAAAAAAATACAATGGGGAAAGTGAGTGACCTGCGGAACCTTTGTTTACTGTGACCGTTGAACTACGAGGGAAAATATTTCTCATTATATAATATATTTTGGCATTTTTCATGCCCGTCAATATTGATGCTTATAAATTCAACAGATTCAGGCGAGATATCGTGGAAGTTCTTCATAATGTAAGAGAAACAATTGCACTTTTCCACAAATTGTCGTTTTCCACAAATTGTCAATTGCCGTTTCTTGGCCTTTCTCTCACGGTTTAGTCCGTTCCCTCCCCCCCCCCTTCCTCCCTTGGTTTGTCCGGATTTCTCCCAGGTTTATTCCGCCAGTACCTCCTCCTCTGGTCTCCTCCCACTACCCCCCTCCTCGGAAAAGATATATATATGTGATGTTACTCTCTTACAACTTTGTCTCGTACCTGATGATGGCTCTGTGAGCCGAAACGCGTTGTACGCAATAAACAATTTGTGGAAAAGTGCAATTGTTTCTCTTACATTATTGATGCTTATACTACATCTCAGTTCTCAACCCCTCAACTTTCTATGCTCCGTCGTTTTTTTATTCCTTTCTTAGAATTTTACGACTATCTCAATTTGAAGCGTCATTGGAAGGATTTATTGAGAGAAAAACTGAACACTCTTTAGAAATGGTCATGCCTCGGTAAGGTAATATACGGCTTGGATGTGAATTGCGCGAATGTGGAGGAATAAAGCCAGAGAACCGTACTTGTTCCGCGGACTGAATGCGGACGACGTGCGAAATTTATGAAACGCTCGATGATTTATAAATCACAAATCGAGGAAAACCGATGTAAGGTACACCAACGGTGGCGCTAGAAGAAACTCACACTCCATTTACCCCAATTAGCGGTTCGTGAGGTTGTCCTCTGGTTCGCGCTTGACTTGTCTAGCTCGACCACAATTTATTTTCCACCCACAAAACGAAAGGCCGTTCACCACCCACAGATCTAATTGACACTTGTTCTTCGAACCATAAAAGTGAAAAAAAAAAACTTTACTAGTAAAAAAAAAAGTCGGAGGAATCATGGGCAGATAGTTTTTAGAAGCACACAAAAACTTTCAAGGCGGTTGGAACTATTTTTGTCTATGCACAGATTGATGTGAAACTTTGCATATATCTATGTGTTCATCTACATCTACATACTACCCCGCAACCCGCCTCAATAGGCGTGTGGCGGGGGGTGTTAGGACACCAGCAGTTTACATATAAAAAGGAAACACTCTAGTGAAATTACGCCTAGCATTTATTAAAGTCCCTTATTGTTCGGGGGAAAAACGAATTACCATACCTATCCGTTCGGCAAAATATCTCTCTTAATTTATCGTTTCTGTCGGACCTGGAAATATAGTGGGGTCCTAATATGATGTTCTCCGTGTCGCTCTGAAAGATATCTATTCTTAATTGCTCTAGTAATCTAAGTCTAGCGCGCTTAGCCTAGCCTAGTGTTCTAAATAATGATATTATATCTAAGTAAAAAACTGCGTTTTTCTGTTGTTTTTTTATTTTAAAATTCAATGCTACTTTAACACAGCCTCATTGTATATTAGATATATTTCGTATTAAAATCGATTACGTTTGTACAGATTTTCTTCTGAACGCGAAATAATTCATTTCCTATTATTACAATGGTTGCTAACAAATATTAAGGCGTCACGCCGAGTCAAAGGTTCTAAAAACATATTCAAATATAATATTAGTCAAAATTTCGAATGTCTCGCCAAAAACTGAAGTCATAACATGCTTTATTTAAAGCATGTATGATATGATTTTGTATAATTTCCACTTCATTCATGGTGACGTGAGTTTCAGGACATCAATATTTTTTTGATATATTTGAAAAATTATTAAAATGCACACTCTATAACCCATGGTTACTGCTAAAGCCACTTGAAGCTTTCCATTCCTCCATAATCGTCTGTTGAGAATGATTAATACAAAACCTACCGCCTGGTTCTAATCAAGGAGGTTATTTTAACCTCCTTGGTTCTAATAGACCCATGGTGTGCATTGTAGGGTTAACCAACCTTTAGCGAAAGACGCCAAGGAAACCAGGATGGAACATCTCAACCGACATAAGGACCACTAAACATAAATAGCTATCCTGGGGACTTATTCATTAAGTACTCGGCACAGTCGAACCTCAGTAAATCCGTGCAAGGAACGCCACGGCCTCGGAAATTCCAAGGCTATTTCGAATAGGGGCCCTGATAGCAGCGCCATCCGGGTTCAAATTACCGATGAAAAATCTACAACACTCCGAACTCGAACCCCGTTTAACCTGGTGGGAAGCCAGTATTCTTGCCACCATGATGATCTGAACCAATGATGTGATCAATAAATTTCAGCTTGCCTTTTTTTCCACACTAGAACCGCTGAGAGTTAATTTTAACCCTGCGGCTGCGTTTCTTTGCTTGGCGCTCTTAAGATGAGTTCACACTGGCAATTTTACTGCTCAAGTTACTACCAGGAAGTGACTTTCGACGTAATTTGCAGGTGTAAACTGCTCTGAAAGTCCGCTAGGAGAACTTTTAAAAGTTTCGGCAAGTTGCTCGCAGAATCGTATCGTTGCCAAGGTAAACAGCAATCAATATGTGCTTTGCACTGACTCGTGAAAATGTTTTCGTCAGAGTAAAATCCCCCGCAAGCTTCATGCATAAGAAACTTGCGGGAGTAAACTGTCAGTGAAAACTCACCCTTAGAGTTAAGTCAGTGTAAACCCACCCATTTTAGATATGGTCATCATATGTGCGTAACATTTAACCTTTTTTTAAAGACAAATCGAATGCTAAAAACTGCAGGATTGGAAATTGCAAGAGCAACGAAACTTCAGATAAGTGTAGACCATGCAAACAAATATGCTTGCTAAAAAATAGAAAAAAACATGCATGAACTGCATCTAGACGCGGTCTGTAAATGTATTTGCAATTGAGCTATTAACTGCTTTACAAATCAATACCAAATTGTAACTGCCATGTTTGCGGCTCATGCTGCGAAATTTAGAAAAACAAGCCTGAACTGCGTGTAGCTGTGCTTATAATAGTTTTAAACTGTTTAAACTATGACAATAATTACTTAACGAATAAGTAGAAAAAAACATTTTATCAGTTATGCTGGTGGTTGTTCGGGTTTCCGACCGGGACCGACTCTCCATTTCTGCCGATGACGTTTCGATGAACGACTCGTTATACCCGAACCATCGCCACCAACATCGCTATGCACCCGGGAAGAAAGCCTTAGGTCTTTCATCACATTTTATCAGATTTATTATTCTAAAAAAAACTGTTGAAACCACCACCATTCTTCCATAATTATGGGAATTAATTTTTGATTAAAGAAGAACTACGAAAGGGCTCACACACAGATGAAAAAGTAAAAGAGAGGTGCTATTTCGCACTCGTCCGGCCACACCCTGAAATTGCAGCGAGCATATGGGATCCGGTGCAGAAAGACTTAATCTGGGAACTTAATAAAATACAAAGGAAAGCTGCGCGATTCGTCAAAAACTGCTACGGGCGTACAGACAGCGTTACACAGATGTTAAACGAATTAGGCTGGGAGCCGCTAGAGACTCGTAGGCTGCACGCTAGACTTAGACTACTTGAGAAATTAAGAATAGATATCTTTAAGAGCGGCACGGAGAACATCATATTAGAACCCCACTATATTTCCAGGTCCGACAGAAACGATAAATTAAGAGAGATATTTTGCCGAACAGATAGGTATGGGAATTCGTTTTTCCCCCGAACAATAAGGGGCTCTAATAAATGCAAGGCGTAATTTCATTAGAGCGTTTCATTTTTATATGTAAACGGCTGGTGTCCTAACACCCCCCGCCACACGCCTATTGAGGCAGCTTGGGGGGTAGTATGTAGATGTAGATGAACAGGGTATAAATGACCCCTTAGCGGTCGGATGGATAGGAAAAACGCCGGGGGTTCTATGGTTTAATCGCGCCATAATGTTGGTTATTCTACGCTATAATTTCCTTGTGTAGGACAAATCTTCGGAGAAGCATTATGAGCAATGTATTAAGCAGCCTCAGATTACTATAATAGTAACATAAAATGGAGGAAATTCTAACCTCCCCCTACACGAAAAGGGTGTCATTGATTTTTCCTTGCTAAAAAATTGAATTCCAATTTTCTCTGAGTGCCCATTACATCTTCACAAGGACGCCAATTCAATGGGGCGATGAGGAGACATTCAGACGCCCTATATCACACAAAGGAATAAAAAAAAAGAATCCAAACAGATTAAAGCCATAATTTACGGTTCTCTCATTGAAAACAAAAAGGAAAAAGACTGGCTAATAGAATTTGGTCATCAGAAAGAAACATTTCGCCGCTGGGTGAACACGAATCAATGCCAAATACAATGCCCATTGTCTGACGCTAAATATACCGTGCGATTATCGATTATTTTGCAAGTGAGATTAAATTTACTGCCTCATAAAATAGAGCATACACCATTACAAACGCAGAACCTTCTTTCCCATATTTAAACGCATAATTGCCGCATTAAAATAAAATACGTGATATACCATCGCAGGCAGGGCTGCCGTATATAGGTACGATACTATTTATCTTTAAAAATAAATTTACATAAATTTAACAAATTACCGAATACCAAATTACCAAATACTGATAGCATACTATCAAACAATTAATGCCACTGGTTGATTAAGATTAGACAGAGAAAAGAGTAATCAGCATCTTAAGGAATGAATCTAAACGCATTGCCAATTCATACCGGTAATCGACTCAGGAGGACTTCGGTCATTTACCAAAAAAGTTATTTTTCAGGTGTTTTTTTTATTGTTTTGCAGGTTACTTGCCAGTCCAAAGCTTCTCAAACCTGTACAAATCTTTGACAATCAATGAAAATTCTTGCCATTTTTTTCTATCCAAAATTAAAGACAAACAAGAAATGCATATGACAAGAATTTACAAAAAAATATATTTTTTTTAATATTTAATTAAAAACTATCCATGCATATTTTCATCATATCGCAGATGTTGATTTCTTTAGCAATTTTGAATATACCTATAATTTTTCTTTAATTTGGCCTTGGGACAATCATTCGTTAAAAAATAATAAATTCCACTGTTTGGACAATCACCACTCGTTCATATCACTGGTAAACGCTTAAAAGAGTATATTGCAAGGCTCACACCCGGAAAGACCACCGGAAGACGAGCTTGAAGTACGACGACCCGTGATAGTATTTTCTTAAAGCCCCTATACAGACGGGAAAATTCATTGTTCCAGAAATATCTGGCAATCCTGCGCCCGGCCACGCCCAATGGAAAGGAGGCAGCCAATGGCGAGAAACATTTCGCCGCTGGGTACACACGAATCAATGCCAAAGCAATGAAAAAGTCGTGGAAACAACTAAAAACGGGTGACTGCCTTGCATGTGAAACGGAAGACATCCAGATTGCATTGGCGATAATTAGCGATAATAGGTAAACTATGCATTATTTATATAATTATAATAAATTCATCATAATCGTTGCCATTTTCACACTTGGTAGTATATTACAATTACGTTACATACTCCTTTATCGTGGACCTGTGCATTATTACTCAGAAGCGTAAGTAATAACACATGAAAAATAAAAAGAACTATTTTAATAATTTTATAATAATTAATAAATAAGACTATTATTAAACAGATCTTTCAACCTCGTGTTGCTAGTGTTTTTTCCCTTCAGCTCGCTGAAGAGGACCACTTTGTGGTCGAAATACGCGTATACGAATCTCACCCTCGTTCCCTGTTCGTTGTTTTTCTATTTGACAACGCTCTTTTTGAGCTGTTCTCCCATAAATCTGGGGCCCTGCTGTGTGTGTGAGTGAGTGTTTTGTGTGATTGCGTGTGTGGTTGTGTTAATAACTTGGCACCCTTAGTAGAGTCACTACAGCTCTCCGAAGGATCCCAGGTTATAACCCAGGAATCCTTAGCTGGGTCTCATTAGCCCACAAAGGTTTCCAATTGGGTTGTGTGTGTGTGTGTCTGTGGTAGTCCCTGGCGAGGAAATTATTTTCCCGTAAACTACCACAGGAGGGTATTCTGGTGGAGAGGCTGTGGTTGGTCCCTGATGTGGAGTCCTCATTCCCGCAAACCAACACAGTAAGTATTTAATTTTTTTGACGAGTGGTGCATATATTTTACGGCCATTGGAGAAATATTTTATCTGTTTAATCTATAGAGGCCGTAGAGCTCATCTACCTTGATTTAAGACTATTATTAAATATTAATAAATAAGATAAATTAATAAATACACAGATTTCTTCGATCAATAGGTCAATCACCTCCATTTGAAAGTCTTCCTCTTCATACAATTGTATTTTTCTATTGAAAAAAATGCTGTTGGAAATGCGCACAACTCTGCCGCAAGATAGCTAGAAAAATTGAACGTGCTATAATCCTCAAGGCTGTTTTACACGAGGCCCTTTAATTGCAAAGTTTGGTGTACAGAAATTGAGAGAACGTGGGCACGGAAATATACCAGGGTCTATTTTCCTGTCATTTGTTCATGCAATGGCTCAGTCATTCTAGCAAGTCCCTGATTTACAGGACACAATTTTCGCTGCACATCCATCCATGCATCCGACTGTGCAATAAAGTGTCTTGTCTAAAACTGCCTTTACCAGAGCAAGGCGATCGCAATGCGCGATTCAATCTTATGTCAGCAAATGGCAGTGAATTTTGTTGTTCACATGGAGAAAGTTATCGCTAACCACTTCCCGCGACATCTATGGTGCAAGAAATATCGTCGTGTGAACAGGGCTAAATAGTTTGAAGAGAACACGACGACATTTATTTTTTAAACGATTTATCTGGAGAATGGGATTCTTTCCGTTTGCAGTTTCCGATAACTGCTTTCCTCTTTATCCTTCTCTTACGTTATATTTTTTTTATTTCCATGGCTGATCGTAGACATCAAACCATTACTCGGGGTAGGTTGCCAAGTAAATGAGAAATTGAAGAATACGTAATGAATGAATGATGTTGTCTCAGGGCAGATGTGGTGGACCTTCTTCATCGTGAGTTAAAGAATTCTTGCAGTTTTCCACTTTTTTTAAAACTGAAAACTTCAAGAACTCTTTCATTCAATATGCAATGACTTAACCTTATTCCCAAAAAAACTGTTTACAAGAAGGAAATACTCTCAGGTTATTGAATTGTAATGAAATATAGGCTCCGATCTATTTTAGTTTTTGAGTAATTGGCAAATAACGACAGGAACTGAAGTTGAAATGGCGCTGCTGTTGGCATATACGGCCGGAAAAAGTGTTCATTAAAATATAATCCATTGTACAAAAGACTACGCGTACGTATGCATGATTCAGTTGCGAGGCGTAGTGATTCAGATGGGCGCCAATAGATGGCAAGCGAGCGCTCATGTACGTTCTCCGCTAGCTGACATACTATGGCGCGGGCGTATACACCTTTTTTAATAAACACAAGGAAAACTGCTAAGTAATAGCTCCGCCTACATATACATATAAAAAAATATCACATTAATTTAAAAAATAAAAGGTTTAAAAAATATAAAAATATCACATTAATTTCTATTTGACTATTAACTTTATTCATTACTTTTTGGCTTTTTTCCAATATTTTAGCCTGTTTCAGCAGGTTTTCCAACAATTAGTCGGATAATATGTATACATATTTCGTGTCTTAATCTTGTTTCCTTATGTCAAGGTGCGCAATGAAAGCAAAGTTATTTTAAACTGCACAAGCGCGAAGGTGGAATTCAGCTTTTGTTTTGACCCTAGCAGTCGCGGCCGAACGTCCTCAAAGCAAAAAAAAGGGAGCTGAAGTTTATCGCAGGGGTAATCGATTGGGCTCTCTCATCACTAAGAAAGAAGCCGCCGAAGACTCGTTAGCACCTCCGAGTGTGAAAGGACAACACTAAAAGTATGAGGTGTAAATTCTTTGACGGACAAAAAATTTCCTACAAACATTCATTTTAGAGCCCCGGCTTCCCGGTAATACCTCTGCCTCCCGTTAGACGGCAGTGGAATCTATCAGTCCGGCGTTTGAATAACAAGCCTTCCATTCGCTCTAGTGCACTAATCACTTCGCAACATAACAGCGCACTTGCTTTCCATTCGTTTCAGACTGCGTACCATAGGCAACGACTCGTAACAGATCGGGATCAAAGTTGATGTGCGCTAATAAACATAAGGACGTCGATTATGGCATCGGTGATTGTTGTCAAGTTAGTTGATTTTCAGTAAACCTGACCATTAGATGGATCTAAATTGGGGTCACAGTTCGGAGCTGCGGGGCGCCGTTTGCGACAACTTAGAATCTCGAAGTGCTGTGTATTTTTATTTTATAAATATTTAAGGCTAATACTTTCCGAAATGTCTTTTTGTATAAAAAATTGTAAGAATATGATATGGTTACGCCACGGCCACGACTTCGTTTCCGCGGATATGTCCTTTATAATACGATATCATAGTTTTCAATAGAATCTTTTGAACGTACTTTTTATAAAATCATTATTATCTTTTTAAGCTTGGAGTAGTGCTGTTTGAATTATCGATCGAAATTCCTAGACAAAATTAGGAGCGTTAATTGGGGACTGGGTGAATTCAGATAACAAAAAGGCCTATAAAATTCGAGCAAGGTTTAGGTATACTGAATGCTCTGGATGCACCATGAGAGTCTCCCTAAGTCAGCTCAAGAAAATCTATGGCATTTTATTTAAAAATATTGCACGCATCTCATCTCATATACTTGCATATTGTAAGGTTTTTCATTACTCTACGATAAATAGCTTACTTTTTTACAATACTTATTGTGAATGAATTCAATAAATTTAAACAAAGCATTCTGCCATGACTGTTTTTCACCCACAAAATGCCCGCTGGTTACAAAGCATTTCGCCAGCGCACATCGTTCCACTCAATGGTGTTCTTGCGCGCTTAAGTGCGCTAACTTCCAACACCTTGAATGGAAAACTTCCGTGAGCGCCACGAGAACGCTGCGGGAGACCAGAGATGATAAAAGGTGCTCTTGTTCGTGTTTGTTTTGAACCCGCATTCAAACCCACTAAAACCTAACCCACCCGCTCCATCATCAAGTGAGGACACTGAGAAAGAGCACAATTGCTTCTTTCCGCCTCTTGTCCTGCATGTTTTTCTAACCTTAAGGAGGGGTTTACTCTGGCAAGAAATATTGCGCAAGTTACATTCAGCCAACGACTTTCGACGTAAATTACAGGAGTAAACGGCTCTGCCCGTCCGCTTGCAGAACTTTTACAAATGTTTCGGCCAGTCGCTTGCAGAAGCGTATTGTTGCCAGTGGTGTGAACAGAAACCGACTCTGCACTAACTCCTTAAAAATTTTTCGTCCGAGTAAAATACTCCGCAAGCTCTTGCGGAAGTAACATGCAAGTGCAAAACCCATCTTTATGGAAGCGACTCGTGGTAGAATTTATTTATTTCTGAATTTAAACGCTCTGTAGACGATCCCATGAAAATATTCCATAGTGAAACAGCTTGTGTGATAATATTGTTCAATAACGACAACTATAATCGAGGAAGTAGAAGAGAAGGAAAGAAAAGATAATAATTATCCCAAGACCAAATTTAAAGAATGAAAAATGGTATTATATAAGCAAAAAAGAACTTTGTGGAGTAATAGGCACAATGACAAAGAGAGGGAAAACCCTCTACGTACATTTGAAGAGAAAGAATAAGAAAAGACTGATTAAAATTGTATTTGACTTATTTGACCGATGCCCAAAAGCTTGACGTGAATCACACGAATCAAGACAGGCGTAAACGAAATGAATATAGCAAAGTAAGGAATGGGAAATTGTAATGAATTAGATCAACCTTTGACGGGTTTAATTGGTAGAAATTCATATTAATAAAAGATAAAACTTTGTATTTTCCAAACTACTTTTAATGCAACTCAACTGGTTTCGACGTCTTCACGTCATTTTCAAGAGGAGAAAAAAACTTTCACCTCTTTAAAATGACGTGGAAACGTCGAAACCGGTTGAGGTGCATTAAAAGTAGTGAGTAAAATACAAAGTCTTAAACTTTATTAATTGAAATGAATCCAGGGAAAAATACACGACTTTCAGGGTTTGTGGGAGAAGATAAAAAGAAAAATAAGAGAGACTGGAGACAGAAACAAGCAACAGAGACAAGGAATGAAGAAATACAGGAAGGTTATAAAGGAGAAAGAAGAGGAATCATGAGAACACCATTTTACGTAGTGCATCGATGGCCAAACTCGAAGAAAAAATAAGAATAATAAAGATTTATTGAAATATCATTATTTTTTGCCATAGGTAGCTAAAAAAAGGTTTAAATGATAATACCTGGCATCAAGTTGTTAAGGAGGCCAGAGAACTGGTTTCCCCTCGTTATGGTTTGGCAGTGGCGGAGTATATCCAGAGAAATCCCGACCCCTATTTGTATGCTTCGTGGAGAACAGATACACTAATCCGACCGTCGCGTCGGAGGGGACATCAAACTGTGGTCCGTAAGGCGCCGTTCGTTAAAAGCAGCCTAATGCCGACGCCGGGTTTCTCTCCACCCTTCATTAATTTCCCATTTTATCCTTTCCCTCCCAAACTACCGATCTGTACATAATGACACGAAAGATCTCAGCTGCCTATCGCCGCCTTCAAATTAACTAAACTCACAGGGGAAAATTGCGCAAAAGAAGCATTTTACAAGTTTGATTCATGATTATGAAAACATTAATAAACTTAAAACTTAATTCATGCAAAAGCTTTCACGATATGATATAATAGTTTTATGTTAAAATATTTACCATGACATTACCTTGCATCATTCTTCCATTGCATTCCTGAATGCATTGTAACGAAATGATGCTTTTGACGAAGAATGAAATGACCAAGTTCGTGCTTATTTTCCTAAGCCAAAATTTTTTTCCCTTGAAAAAATTGATTTCATTTTGAAGTGTTATCAATTAAGTAAGTTTTTTCTAAGGCTTACGAATTTTTTCTGCTTATTTTCATTATAGTCCGCCATTTACATACATGTAAATACCCACACGTTTCCATTTTTCAAAGTTTTTTTTTCCTTCGAACCACTTTTAAACATTCTGGAGACTTCCATTCACTCTATTTCACTGCTTATTATGAAACACCGCAGCACGCTTGCTTTCCAATCGTTGCAGACCCTGCGCAATTGACAGCGCACTTCATATGAGATCGGTATCCGAGTTAATGTGCGTGAAACACTAGAAGAACTTCGATAATCGATGTTTTTTTTATGTTGCTTTATTAGTACATAGATAACGTAAAATTTTTAATCATTCTAGTTTTTAAATTGCTCTGTGGTGAAACACAAGTTTTTGAATGCGTTTTTGAACGATTTATTTGAACGATTTGATTAGCTCCGTGACTATTGCGAAACAAATGAATCGTATACATGCGCTTATGGTAGTTTGAGCGATATAGTTCCCTAGTCATAATCGACACCGTATTCGAATTTTATTTTTTTAATTTCAGCGTCTGTAAGAAGAATGAAATAAATATTGCAATAAAAATTGTGCAAAAATGTAGTTATGTACAGTGGCGGAAAAAATTAACGCAAAGCTCGTTGGCTTCTGTGGATGCGGCGAACACGGGAACCACTTGGAGTAGACCACCTTCCAAAAATTTGACAGCAGTATTTCTCATACAACCGGGAATTTTCAAAATTCATAAGCTTCGTACCAGTGATATTAAATCATATGCATCGAAAATTGACTGCGCGTAAATTACACAACTGCGAGTTCTTGTTTTTTTTCCAAATTATGTCTTCGCCCATCTCTCACCAAGTAGCTGCCGCCGGGGAATCTGTGAACGCAGCACACATAATGAACATAGAAACCGCTAGCCTGCATCACAGTTCCAGTGGTGTAGTGGGTAAAGCATCCGGCTTTCGTCCTGAAGAGCCTCATTAATTTATGCAACTAATGAAATCCATTTTTCTAGCCATTCTTAAAGCTTAATAGTGTAGGACGTCCGCAGGATGTAATACGATGCGTGGAATGTCACAAAACTTTATTTAAAATTCAACCTTTAACTACCATAACCATTTTTTCCGGCAGTTGACTGAACAGTAAAATTTGACCACCTCTCCTGAGTCGTCCAGCCCCGCTCGCATACCCCTTATACCTCCTGGCTATTCGTGCGCTGTTATCGCCTCATGCGGTTTCTCGCTTTATGTTCTCGAGGGCAGATCCTTCGAGGTTTGGCAGGGCAGAGTGAAGGCAGAATTTCGAACCGCTTAAAAAAACTGGACGATGCTGGTTCTTACAGCCGTCGATTTTTCGTACGCATTTGTGTAAACGAATCATTTCGTCGTAGCATAAATTACACCTCTAGTAAACCGGCTTTTAATTCGGTGAATAGCGTTTGCATTTCCTCACGAAAAATGTATGCCCTAATAATGTTTCTAGCATTCTCATATTCTCAATGAATATATTATTATGGCATCATTTGTTTCAAAATTAGGGAAATATTTTTCGCACACCTTTTATTAGAATGTAACTACGCCATGGTCTCTTCAAGATGGAAAATAATGAACCATGAGTCTTTTTACTAACGGGAATTTTGCATTCGCAAAGCAACTCTTACGTAATATGATATTAGATAACCGCGTGAATATCTATTTCTCTGAAGCAGCTTTGGTATCTCCATTAAGTTAGACCGAGTACTAACCTGGTTAAGTGTCAATAAATATGCGTTACTTATTATCTGTCGGCAAAATTAGCTGAATATTTAAGCTAAGGTGTAATAATTTCTCCCCGTCTCATAATACGTCACCACCCTTCTTTTGTTATTTTCTTCTACTATCTCCTCCAATATCTTCGTCGGAATACGTTTCCCCCTAATATTTTAAAAATAATGAGGACTCCTGAGTAATTAACGTCGCCGGTGTAGTTTCAATGTTGTCATTCATATTTTCTGTATAAATTTTAAGGACAATTATGGTTTAGATATGCTTTATGCTTTAGATATGGTTTATGCTTCTCCGTCATTTTAAAAATTTCTCCATGTCCTCATATTACGTCATCCACCACGCTTTTGTCCTGTTCGTTTCTCCGCGACCGTTGGTTATACATTTCCCACTACAATATTCTTTCATTATCTGCTATGTTCCCTGAAACACATTTTTAAAAATTAGATCACGACCATTTCTGCAAGAGGAAGTAGATATCTGTTCATCCTTCTTGCGTAAAATATAGGGAAATAACAAAAATAGGGTGGTGGCGTAATATGAGACGGGGAGAAATTATTACACCTTAGCTTAAATATTCAGCTAATTTTGCCGACAGATAATAAGTAACGCATATTTATTGACACTTAACCAGGTTAGTACTCGGTCTAACTTAATGGAGATACCAAAGCTGCTTCAGAGAAATAGATATTCACGCGGTTATCTAATATCATATTACGTAAGAGTTGCTTTGCGAATGCAAAATTCCCGTTAGTAAAAAGACTCATGGTTCATTATTTTCCATCTTGAAGAGACCATGGCGTAGTTACATTCTAATAAAAAGTGTGCGAAAAATATTTCCCTAATTTTGAAACAAAAGATGCCATAATAATATATTCATTGAGAATATGAGAATGCTAGAAACATTATTAGGGCATACATTTTTCGTGAGGAAATGCAAACGCTATTCACCGAATTAAAAGCCGGTTTACTAGAGGTGTATTTTATGCTACGACGAAATGATTCGTTTACACAAATGCGTACGAAAAATCGACGGCTGTAAGAACCAGCATCGTCCAGTTTTTTTAAGCGGTTCGAAATTCTGCCTTCACTCTGCCCTGCCAAACCTCGAAGGATCTGCCCTCGAGAACATAAAGCGAGAAACCGCATGAGGCGATAACAGCGCACGAATAGCCAGGAGGTATAAGGGGTATGCGAGCGGGGCTGGACGACTCAGGAGAGGTGGTCAAATTTTACTGTTCAGTCAACTGCCGGAAAAAATGGTTATGGTAGTTAAAGGTTGAATTTTACATAAAGTTTTGTGACATTCCACGTATTGTATTACATCCTGCGGACGTCCTACACTATTAAGCTTTAAGAATGGCCAGAAAAATGGATTTCATTAGTTGCATAAATTAATGAGGCTCCACCGAGATTTGAACTTGCGATCTTCAGGACGAAAGCCGGATGCTTTACCCACTACACCACTGGAACTGTGATGCAGGCTAGCGGTTTCTATGTTCATTATGTGTGCTGCGTTCACAGATTCCCCGGCGGCAGCTACTTGGTGAGAGATGGGCGAAGACATAATTTGGAAAAAAACAAGAACTCGCAGTTGTGTATTTTACGCGCAGTCAAATTTCGATGCATATGATTTAATATCACTGGTACGAAGCTTATGAATTTTGAAAATTCCCTGTTGTATGAGAAATACTGCTGTCAAATTTTTGGCAGGTGGTCTACTCCAAGTGGTTCCCGTGTTCGCCGCATCCACAGAAGCCAACGAGCTTTGCGTTAATTTTTTCCGCCACTGTACATAAAAAATCACAGTAATTAAATAAATATATCCTCATAAGCCTCTACTTGACTCATTTTTTCATACCTTACGGCTAAAATGCCTTCGAAACAGCAGGTTTTTCTCGATTCCGTAAATGTTACTGCTGTGAGCAATAGATTAATTTTTATAAATAGTTGAGAAAACATACAAACTACACACCATTAGTTTTGGACGAAACCTAAGTGTTATAAATCCCTAATTTTTTCAATATTCTCCCACTAGAGCGCATATCCGTAATCTACCCCATGTAAAACAGCTTATATTTCTAGGCAAATTGCTAGAAAAGTAGTTCGGCAAAGAGTTAATATTTTGATACCATTGGAAATATGAGAGTTTTTTCTTAAAAATTAGGTCAAATTAATCAAAATCAAGGTAAAGTGATATTTCGCTCAAACTACCTTAAGTATGACTGAAGTGTTCTTATCAGTGCTAACTTCAACACCTTGAATGGAAAGGTCTCAATTATTTGCTGCCGCAGAGACATCGAAAAGAGATTAAAGAAACGGGGTCTATTTACATTCCTTGCTCTGGACCAAGTCAGGTTAGAAGAAGCTCTCAAAGTTCTGTTTAAAGTAGTGAGAGCGAGATATCACTTCACCTAAAATTTGGTGAAAGTTACCTAATTTTAAAGAAAAAATATTAATTTGCATAAAAATATAAGCTGTTTTAAATGGGATAGATTACAGCTGTGCGTTCCAGAGGGAGAATATTGAAAAAAAATAGGAATTTCTTACACCTAGATTTCGTCAAAAAACAAACGGTGTGTAGTTTGCATGTGTTCTCAATTACTTTTAAAAATCAATCACTTACTCATGCAGTAACATTTCGCGATTTTCTCGCATCAAGGCAAGAAAGTGTGCACCTTGCGGGGCGCATACGTTAACACAGTATAGAGCGGTCCATAATTATTTGGCAGTATGGGCCTTATGGAGAACGCTGTTGCCAAACTTACGTTCTATATGTTTACCTCTGGACCACGCACGCAACTATTTCCAAAAGTGCGCTTGATTTAAGAATTTACTTTAACTTATAAAATAATATTGGAATATTGGAAAACTCCTAGATGTGCATTCAATATATTGCATAGTACTATGTGCATTTTCCCGCTGACATTCCTAACATCGTTCCTAGTTGAGATTTACACAGGAAACGAACCACATAAAGAGCCCGTACTGCCAAATATATGTGGAACATAGTTGTGCCTTGTAGTCACACTCACGTTGACTTTTTCCGATAAATTTTCTCTCTCTAGTCCAGAAAATTTTAATTCATGTGCGACGAATACAAGTCGCGTCCAAAAATCTTTCACCGCTGACTCTAAATTGTTCTTCTTTTTCTCTCTCCCGTATCTTCACAGTTCCTCCCACTTGAGACGCTGCCATCCAGAATTGAAGAAGTCGAGAATGGAAAGGAAGATTATTATAAGCGGAAGACAAGAAATTCAACCGCAGGGGATTAAGCATTTGGATGAGTGAAGAAAATAAATTGGTTAACCTGTGTGTGATAGTTTGTATGAGAATATGTTCATGGGTGCCCTAAGATAAGACAAGATCCACCCTGCTGATTGTGACTGAAATTTTTCCAATCGTCAAGTTTAGAGTGATATCGAGTCCACTGTTGCCAAATTGAACACTCCACCACCTTCTGCAAAATAAATTTGTCTCTTGGTCACTGTATAAATGTGACAACATCGTATTTAGAGTGATATCAAGTCCACCGTTGCCAATTCGAACCCTCCACCGCCTTCTGCAAGATAACTTTGTCTCTTGGTAACTGTATAAATGTGACAACATCGTGTGGCATATTACAGGATACCTATCGGTCGCACAATTCCATAATCACTGCCCAGAATCACACTAGTCGACAATGACGGAACTTTTTCACCGTTAACTATAGAGTGATATCAAGTCCACTGTTGCCAAATTTCGCAATCCGCCTTCGGCAGGATAAACTGGTCTCTTGATCACGGTATAAATGTGGCAACGTCGGGTGGGATATCACACGATACCTATCGGCCGCAAAGTTCCATGATTACTTCTCTGACCCCCCCATGTCGAATCCACCAGCAGATGGCCCGTCATCTATGATGCCCCGAGCCCAAAGTGTTGTCATCATTACCCCGATCTTCTCCAAGGTGACATCACTTCGGTCACAACCTCAGTTTGTCACGTGAGGTGATGTGAGCATCAGGAGGAGGGGGAGATGGAGGGGAAGGTGAAGGGAGAGGGGCAGTGCACCTTCTTCAGGAGGGATGGAGAGGGAGAGGGACGGCTGGAGAATCGAATGGGTAGAAAGAGGAGTGCTTATTCATCTTCTTCAGCTGGAGGAGCAGTCACGCACCCCTTCAAGAGAAACGGGCTTCCTTCATCAGCGTCCCAAAACAACGACGACCCCACCGCCAATTATGAATTGGAGTCTTCCCGCAGTCCTTCCACGTGGGGAACTACTTCCCCACTCCTCCAACTGATCCATCCACGGTGCCACCATCGCCGCACCCTCTCCGTTGCCGCACCACCTCCACTGCTACTCTCCTTCGGCTGCTTCCGACTGCTGCTGCTCGTCTGCTTTCTGGGAGGCGGGGTCCGGGCGATGTCGACAGACTACTATCACGTGGACAACGGCGGCGGAGGAATATCGGCCAAAGACTCAAGTGAGTGATGCACGAACAATATAAGGTGTGGCAAAACTAGTTGACACTTACTGTTAAGAGCATGACGCCAAGGGAGAGGAAATCATGAGGTAAACGATGGAATAAAGTGTTCTAAAGAGTTCCAGACAGATTTTAAAGTATTAGGCGATAGTTTGTAGAAATTTGTGACAGACAGCATTATCACAGAAACACTTTGTGAAAATGTACACAACAAGTTTTATTCTACCGACCTAGGTTTCGGAAAACAATGGTAATGGCAATGTTTGCCGAAACCTAGGTCGGTAGAATAAAACTTGTGGAAATTTATACTAAGTGTTTCTGGATAATGTCGAGTTCCAGACAGGTGCCCTAATCGGTAGGGCCACGGATTTTCCGAGATTTGAGCGCGTAGAGTCCTTATTGTATAGGGCCCCAAGGGAGGTGATTCTGTAATTTCGCCTCACGGAACATTACGTCACCAATCGCTCCAAATATGGTGAATATTACCGAAAGTGGAGTTGTAAACCGTGCCCACCAGACGGCGAGACCATAGACTCGTTCATTGCGGCCGAGAATGGTTCATTTTCAGTTCTTTCGGTCGTGAAATTGAACATTTGATCTTCCAAATGAGTACTTCGAGAGCGGAATAGCTCAAATGAATCGTACATTTCAATTGGTGCCCTTCCGAAAGAGCTATTTCGGAAGAGGAATTACAGAATAACCCCCCAGGAGTCCTTCGGAACCTCTGCCGGCTCATCAACACTTAATTAAAACTCACTGACCTCAGACACTCCTCTAGCGACTGTCACGCGTAGTTTCGCTTGGTCTATACTCCTGTCCTCTATTTTGGTGATATTTTTGTACAGCTCTACATATCGCTGTTTAAATTCTTCTCGTTCTGAGATTTCACCCCCATGTTGGTAGCCAAAGCAAACAATCCACATTAACTATTTTGCTTGATTTGTTTAAAAAAAATGTTCCACTAATTACATGCCTTACCTATCGTTTTGTCGGCCATGGTAGGGTGGCGGGTTAACATTCTCGTCTACTAACTCCGAAGGTCGCGGGTTCGAGATCCACGTTGGTGGTTTATCCCCATCCAGGGCATGGTAGTGCGTGCTGTCCACATATGAGATAAAGGTAGCAATTGGCGAAATCTGTCACCTGTAAGGAAATTATTATATTATAAAATAAACTTGAATACAAAATATGCAAATAATATGGCTAACGATATGAACAATTTTTTTACAGCCATAGGTGATTAGCAGTATTTTTACTCCCTTTATATTATCTCACACTTTCTGTCTGTGCACGTACAAACCCATTTCCCCTCATACAATCGATCTGAAATTTGGTCCATAGACTCCTTGTGACCAACAATTAATTTGAACAAACCCACGAGCACGCACACATAAATACACACTGACTTAATTATATTAGAATTTATTTGTATGACAATGAAAGAGCATTTGAGGCCCGTTATCTGCATAGCGTTGCAATCAACCGGTAGCCCAGGGATAAGATAGTGGAATGTGGAGCGGAAGGTGTGGTGTTCGATTCCCTGCTGGGGAAATTAATTTTCTTCTTTTTTTCATAGCCGTTTTCACTTAAATTTTTATAAATTTTGTTTTCATCGTCGCATTACCCTCTAAACTTTTTTTTACAATATTTTACTCGCTAATTATTCATTAATGACGGCGATCAAAGCACTTGAAAGACGGCGGCACTTATCCCTTGGACGTTGTGGGAGATGGACCGTGGTGAGCCAACAACTGTGTTTATCGCTATTGAATGTTCAACAATGAATATAAATGTCATATCGAATTACTAATGTTCCTAATGGTTGTCGAATGTCTGAATAATTTGACATACCAGTGAAGATAGAATGATTTCCTTTCACAAATTAAATTTATTAGCAATGTTATAATACAATATTTAATGGCAAAGATACCATAAAACAATGAAGCAAAAATATAATAAAATGCACTGAGAATATGAGACATTAAAACGTGACGTAATGCAGTTGAATATAAAGTGAGTATAATAAAAACTTTGTTATTTTTATTCCGTAGTTAAAGAATGGCCCATGGGACCGGGATTTTCGCGAAAATTTAATTGCAACGTACCTGACAGCCTCGAGAAACGACAAAAAAGATATTACTCTGTCTTAAACGACATTCATACACACTGTTGCACCAAATCGCAGCATATCGCCTACTATGCACAGGTTTCGCCATGTTTAAAAATCTATTTGCTCGGTTATAGCAGATATTAATATATTATTTCGGCCTCGTGCGTAAGGCACATCAAAATCGCAAGTCAGCCATGCGTTCAACATCGCAGCCACCACTGGTGCGGAGACTACGACAGCTTGAACTCCCTCATGAATAATACATATTAAAGTAACAATATTAAGCATGGGCGTTAAAATTATGCAAAATGTTGAATTTTATTGAAATACAAATAAATACCATACATTTATTTTAAATTGTAAATGTTCAATTTAAACACTCTACGACAGCGCCTCTACCGGATAGTGTCGTTCCGCCCCATCGGTTTACCACTATCGATAAAGTTTTCGATGCATGATAAAGTTTTCGATAAACATTTCGATATGTGAGCGATACGTCGCGTCGCCCCCTTGGATTAAGGGTAGGAAGAAGAAGAGCTCGCTACTTCTTAAAGCTTTCGCAAAAGTTCCTTGCACTGTACAGAGGACTGTTTTAGGACATGGACTACATGGGGCTTGTATATCCTGCATAGCACATGGCAAGCCTCGGTAACAATGTAAAAATTACTTGGCAACGAAAGTGAAAAAATCTCTGAATATGCATAAATAATAATTCACGTTTAGTTCAAAATGTTCAGTTTACCAATCTATAGAGAGAAGACGATTGGAAAAATGAAATTTAGTTATGCTTTGAACACATTTTGAACCAAGTCACAAACTTCTAGCTTCAATATTTCAAATATTTAAGTAAATGAAAGAAAGATAGTTTACACGGATATTCCGTCCGGTAGTCGGGTGTCGTGAGACGATAGGCTTTCGCGAGGTAACCCCCGTCTAATAAGAAGTGTTCCAATTTAAAAAATCATTCGCCAGGTCGGGGATATCGCGGCGAGTGATCTAACCCGATAAAAGCAACCCTTGCGTCCTCTTCCACTGTAAACTAAATGGTTGGTGAATGTTTTCTCACAGTGAATTTATCACACAATTTGTGCGCGTGGTCATTGTGTGCAGGGCTGACTTCGTTTAAAGTCACTTCGTGATCAGTTTCTCTGTTCTTTAAGCCAGGGCAGATAAATGTAAGATTGAAAGGCTCTGTTTGTATATGGATCGGAATCCATAAAAGAAACCGAATAAGGCAAGGGGTTAATTTTTTTTCATTTTATTTAATAAGGTTCCACCGCAACAGTGTGAGTCAATACAAATACTAAAGTCCATATTTTTTTTTAAATTGGTTTAAAAAATTCTGCTTTCACAGAAGACGTACGTCTGGTATTGAAGACTAAAATTAAGTATTAAAATACGCATTTATTCCACGAATTTAATATTAATGAACACTTTTTTATCGCCAAAGGAGCCGACTGTAGCGCCGTTTACATTGCACTAACGCATTTTGACTTCAATTATCGCTGTAATTAGGTAATCACTCAGTGATTCAACCCGAAGGTTGGTTTGGATAGTTAAGGGTAAGGCTCGACCCGGACTAAGCCACATGCGTGTGAAAATCACATATTCAGGGTAGGGCGGACAGTTCCTTTCCCTGGACCACCTCACTCCAAGGGCGTCCAAAGACTTCACCCGGATTTGAACCCGGGACCCTTCTATCAGTAGCCAAGCGCTCTACCCACTAGGCCACCACGCTCCCTGATAGGATAATGTAGTATATTAATGCATGCCACAGTGTTATAATTATATTCATAGTATTTTAAATATAGTTTTACATTTTTTTATTTTGAGAGGGCAAGGGAGTCTCAACAGAGAATTTCAAGAGAGTCTCAACAGAGACTGTTGGATTCATGTTTTAATTTTCAACGCAACTTCAAGAGAGATTCAAGGCAGCAATTTCAAGATGGTTTCAAAACAGATGCTTCCACTACAGCTTGGTAACGAGGCCATTTTACTCAATAACTCAGGCAATGAGAGATGTCTATCATAACTATGGGTTTGGTTAAGGCATAAACCACCTTTTGGTTCTGGCTACCAGCACGACGCAGTGACGGTAACCCACGTAAGGTAACCAAGTGACATGGTAATCGTTACTATCTTCTTGGTTAAACGAAAATTAACCTTCCAACTTGGTAGTGGTTACCAGATTATGAGTTCATGAAACCACCTTACTTCTCTGCGTGCCGCTAAACTTAGATCACAATGAAGTGTTCGCTCTTTCTTTTACAAATTTTGAAGACACCCGGACTAGCCAACCTTTGGACTGCTTCGTTGAATTGTATGTCCGGCAGTGTTGAACATCTTGTTGCTTTAAAGCTCACACAAATACATTTTTTTTATTAAAAGGGAGAGAATTGGAACACCAATTCCCTCCCACTCCGTCTTCCCTTGAAAGGGTAGAGCGGATATCCTCTTTATTGTTTTAATTACAATAATATTTGGGGTACCTATTATTAAACCCCCAATTTTCTACATTTTTCTTTTTTTTTTAAATTGGTTCATATTTTTCTAGTGTACTTCAAGTGTCAATGTTTTTTTTAATTGCATTTAATTTTACAGAGTGTATTATTATTGTTCCGTAAACTCGCGCGCTTCCTAACTTCAAATACCTGCCACGGGAGGGTGCACTTTTACCCATGTAAATATGCAGCGCTGGACGAAGGAAACCCCAGTCGGTTGTCCACGGTTGTCAGTCGCGCAGTAGTCGTATAGCTGCGTATAGCGGTGATAGTCAGTAGCCGCCAGCAGCCCCCCAAGAAAGCCCCTCGTGTGTGAGTGAAGCCAGTGTGCCCGTGTTCCCCTTCTCCCCGAGCATCAAGGACAGGAACTGAAGTCTAAGTTTTCCTTTCTATTTAATTGGTTTTGATTATGTTTGTTCATTGACGAAGTGATTATTATTTCAATATATTTGTTGCAACATTTATTTTTGAGTGTGAACTAATTATTTTCATGGTCCTTCGGAATATTACTGTTTAATGATCTCGATACTCGACAATTATTTTTTTTAAACATTATTTGGCTTTCTCCTTTGATTTCTTCATCGGGTGTCTTGCGATTTTCTTTCCTTGCTTTACAATTGTCATTTTCTTCTTAGTATTTCTATCACGAGGTAGTCTTCTTTCTTCTTCCTCCTTCTCAGCATTCTCATCATTTCTTCCAATTCTTTATTCTTTTCATCTATTTTCTCCTCCTTTTCTTGTCTTGTCTTTATTTTTTCTACGCCCCTTCTCCTTCTCGCGGTCTTGTGAAGTTTGAAACTACTTCGGCTGATTATTTATTCCCCAGTATTGTTCCAACCTCTTCCAGTGTGACTGGCCAGGCTTAAATGGCTAAAGCATTCGGAGCGATATAGTGGGGTCCGGGTTCCTATCCCGGTCAAGGCCAATGATCTTTCCTCTGTGAAACAGCCCACAGACGTTCAAAGCTTGTATAGCTACAGTATTTTTCTTTCGACCACTTAATTTAGAACCACTTTGAAAGTATCGAGGGTAAGTCAGGAACAATGAAACTATAATACCTTGCCAACTAATAACTCCAAAAAATAAGGTGGTAAGATGCATCCATTTTATTTTTAGCCTATTTTCCGGGTGTTTAGTTTCCCATGAATATGGAATTCATATAAGGTAGAGCAATATTAATTTGGCAAATAGATTCAGGCTTAACTTTTTGGAACTCTTTCATAATTAAAGAAAGAAGAAACTTCAACTTCAAGAATCCACACAGTTTTATTGACACTACCCACCCAGGTTTCAACGGAAAACCGTCATTTTCAAGGTTTTCTACTTTTTCTTCGTGTTTCTTCCGCATTGCCGCATTCAACACCATGGAATTTCAAGTTCAATTTGCGAGAAACATTACGTAGAAAGGAAACATTTTGTTGATCAGATATGATGGAGGACATGTTTTTAACGAGTATCCATAACAGAAATACAATAAAATTAATGCCCATTTGAGGTAGTTCGAGCGAGATAGTTCCCTAGTCATAATGGAGACCATATTCGAATTATATTTTTAAATCTAAGAATCTGTAAGAAGTTGGAAGTATATATTGTAGTATTAATGGTGTAAAAATATAATTATGTATGACTATCATTAACAATAATTAAATAAATATAACCACATAAGTCTCTCACTTGACTCATTTTTTTACGCCGTACGGTGAAAACGCCTTCACAATAGAAGGTTTTTTTTCAGATTTTGTAAAAAGTACCGCGGCAAGCAATTGATTTATTTTTATAAATAGTTGAGAAAACATGCAATCTACACACCACTAGTTTTTTTGACAAAATCTAGGTGTTTAAAATTCTAATTTTTTAAATATTCTCCCTCTGGAGCGCACAGCCGTAATCTATCCCATGTAAAACAGCTTAACTTTTAGGAAAATTGCCCAAAAACTAGTTTGGCAAGGGGCTCATACCTGTATTTTGATATCGTTAAAATCTGGGATTTTTTTTCTTTAAATGAAGTCAAAAACACCACATTCTAGGTGAATTGACTTATCGCTCAAACTAACTTAAAGTGGAACCACCGTAATACAGAATAGGAGAATCATTAGTTTCTTCCTCTCGCCTTCATTTCACCTCGGCAACCCTTCTGCCTACCCCAAAATGTCTCCTCATTTGTCACACATCCCCCTGGACGGAACAACACCATCTTTTAGCTCCGTCCTTCTGCCCGTCCTTATCCCCACTCATCCTCCTGCCTTCCCTGGACCACATGCTCCATTCATCTTGCTCCTCGTGCTCTTAAGGCCGGCCGCCCACGCTCCTGTCTTCCACCACCTCCTAACCCTCGCCTACCAGGCCGCCACCCCCGCAGACACCCTTCTAACCGCATCGGATAACAGCCTGGCTTTAAGAGCCGCCTTTCACGCGCCGAAGACAGAAGTCATGTCCACATCACGATTTTACATGAGGCGGCAGAAGGTGTTGACGAGAGAGAAGTCGACCGACCTCACATGCTCTGCGCTCCTGGTCACTCCGACCAGGAGAAAAATCAATTTTCGTTTTCAAGACAACCGACCACATATTTAGCGCAAAGGTGGCTGGAGCGGTAATCGTGGATGATTGAGAGCACATTTTAATAATTTTTTTTGAGTAAGCCGAAAAAAAAATTTCGACCACATTTCATTCAAGTGCACGTGCATATTCTTTGGAACTCACCAAATAGGCAGTGATGGAAACTATACAATAATTATATTTAAAATTGTTTTGTTTGATTAAAACATGTTATGACTAAACATCCTGCAATAAAAAGCAGATATCGCCAAATTAAATAAAATTTATTATAATTGGATATGTTATAATAACACTTCTGTTCACAATGTTAATGTCCTGTTCACTTATTTTCACTTCAGTTCATGTAAAAACTATATTCTGATTTTTGAAAGCACCTAAATAGTAATAATATAATATTAATATATTTTATTTGCCAAAGGACAAGTAAATTGCATACATGTATGTGGCACGTCAAGTGTAGGGTGAAAAATTTGCATACAATATTTACTATGTTGTTAGTAAGATAAACACAAAATAAAATAAATCAATTATTGCCAAAATATTCATCAATTGAATAGAATAATCTTTCATGGAGGAAAGACTTCACCTTAGATGTAAAGACATTGTTGGATTTAACATACTTCAATTCATTTGGCAACTTATTATATTTTCTAATTCCCATTTCCACGGGGCCGAGTTTTTTGGTATTAGTTATGATGCTATTTCAATGCAAATGATCAGATTTTCTAGTATAATACTGATGAATGTCAGAGTTTAGATGAAACTCATGAAGAATTTTCCTGATAAACATAACAATAGCGAGTATATATACACATGAAAGGGGAAGAATCTTAAGAGATTTGAATATGGGCTTGGAAGGGGCACAGTATGATTTATTAGCGATTACTCTCACTGCATGCTTTTGAAATTTGAATATTTTGAATGAATGAGGGGATGAGCCCCAGCAAATAATATTTTGGGACATAAAGGAATAAAAAAATACCATAATAAATAGTTAATAAAACATCTAAACTGACTGAATACCTAAAATAACGAATGAGGTAGCAAGAAGAGTTCAGTTTCCTCATGAGTAGATCTATATGTGCATTCCATGATAAATTAGCACTCCGCATAATACCAAGAAATTTTATATGGTCAACCTGTTCAATTGATTTGTGATCAGTTTTTACTGATAGACTTTCATCTATTTTTTTATTTGAGAATAAAACCATTTGGGATTTTTGTGAGTTTAAAGTAAGACAATTATCATGACACCATTTGGACAACTGTTGCGTTACCAAGATGGAATTTACTGTGAGAGACAAGCATGATGAGAAAGATAGTAGGATGTTAGTATCATCAGCATACAAAAGAAACTTAGTCCCTTTATAATCCGAGAAATATGTGCTCAAATCATTAATATAAATAAAAAATAGCACCGGTACCAATATGGATCCTTGAGGCACTCCTAATGTGGATGTCAAGTTACTCGAAGAATACTTTTTGCCTTCAATTGATAATGAGACATATTTGGGCATGTGTAGTAGGTAAGACTTGATCCACTCATATGGGGTACCTCTAACTCCCAATCTGTGCATTTTATTCAAGAGACAATGGTCAAATGCCATGGAAAAGTCAAAGAAAAGTCCTGCTGTTTTTTGTTATTGTCAATAGATGACTGAATAAAGTCATTTGGCATTATATATTGCTGATGCTGTGGACCTGCCTTTCCTAAATCTATGTTGGGTATTGTTCAATATATTATTCTTTTCTAAATAGGAGACCAGTTGAGAGCAGAACACACATTCGAAGATCTTGGCTATACTATTTTGCAGTGATATTGGTTTATAATTTTTATATCGTTATGACAACCTTTGTTCTTGAAAAGAAGCACTATTTTTGATGATTTCAATACAATAGGTAAACTACCTTGACTTAGAGATTCATTTTTTAAGTATAGCAAGGGCACTTCTATGCCGTTGTATGCATGGAAAATTTCAGTGCCAGGGATTTCATCAGGCCCAGCACAGCATTTATTTCGCAATTTATAGATAATGAACTTTAATTCCTGTTCAGTGCATGGTTGAACAAAAAAGGATCAAGATGCAGATATGTTGGAGGTTCCTGAGCTGCCTTTAGGGTTTTGCCAGGGTATGCTGGTATTAGAATCGGGTGTGAAATATTGGTTAAAAGTGTTACTTAGTTCATGGTGATTTGATGACGGAAAATCAAATAAACTACCGATGTCAGAGAGAGAGTATGTTTAGAGGAATTACTTTTGAATACATTAATGATATTCTAGGAAGTGTTCGCTTTGTTACTGGATGAATATATCCTTTCATTATTATAAGTGAGCTAAGCTTCTGATACACGCTTTCTGTAGTGTTTTTTACTACTTCATGTTCAGCTAGTAAGTTGCTGTCATTAGAAGACTTAGCAGTAGCTGAAAGAGTTTTTAAAGAAAAAGAAAACTGTTTTATTTCACCTGTAATCCAGGGTTTTGTTTTCATATTGGATCTTTGTTTAAAAGGAGTAAGAGGGAAGGCAGTGCTGAAACAATATAGGAGAATAATGTGGAAGTATTCAAAGCTTTCTTCTAAATAATTTTGTTTATACACACCTTCCCAATTATTAGAATTTAACAATCTCTGAAAATATGAAATATTTTAACATGAATAATTCCGTTTCAATTGGAAATATTTCTTTTTGGAGGAATATTTAAGGCAATAGGTATATTCATTAATGTCATTATAGCATAATGAAAAAAAAATGGAACTCCACTGTTTCGGCCTGAGCGAAATTCAAGTTACAAAATATATTGTCAATTTTAGATTAAGATTTAGCAGTTTGTATTGTGGGTGCAAAAATTGTTTGCTTCAAGTCAAAAGTGGAGAAGAGGTCCCACACACAATTTCTCATATTGCTAACCTCACCAAAGTCAATGTTGAAGTCTCCACAGAGAATAATATTATTTTTATCATTGCAGAATTTTCCAAAAACATAGATAATTTATATGGGAATGTGGGAAAATGACCTGTCGGTGATGTATAGATCACTGCAATATAAATGTTACCTTTACCAATGATTAAGTGTGCTGCACAACACTCAAAGTCCTTGTCACAGCATAATTTAGAGGCTATTTCCACACTGCTGGTCATCAGGCCATTTTTTAAGTATAATAGAACACCACCACATTTCATTGATTGCCTACAGTAGGAAGCAGCAATGAAATACCCATCAATATTAGCACAATTATGTTCATCTGGATGCAGTTCAGTTATAGTCGGCTTCAGGACCAATGTTCAGTTATACACACTATATCAGCATTTTTGTCACTCAGGAATACCTCCAAATGTTCACTTTTGTTCCTAATGCATTGGATGTTTAGACATATCACTTTTAAATTACAAACATCATCATCCAAATAATCTCGTAGTCGAAGGTGTCATAAGTTTTTTTTATTCGTAGAGCTAGTTTGTCGCCTTGTGACCATTCCGGTTCGGCTTCCTGAAGTATTAATTAAAGCTTCATCACGATTCATCACAGATTCATTAGCCTACCCAGAGCGGTCAGAACTCTCATTCGCAATGAAAGAAGAGGTATCACTGGTGTTCATGGAGTTGCAGTCGCTTCCATCACCCACGACGCCCACGACAGAAGAAACATTGGCTCCCTTACAGGCGTCAACTATGGCGGCGTGATTGACAAACGAACCACCACTAGAACGGATAGGAACTTCGCGAGGAGGAAAACATTTACCCACCGCAACGTTTAAAGGCCAGTTCTACAACAATTATACATCTAAATCTACAACAATTGAAACAAACGGCAATAAATAGCAACGAAGGTATCATCAAGTAATTAATTCGGAAGGGACTCTCTCTGAGGTAACATGAAAAATAAAATGTTTATAAACTTTTTAACGTAACTATGTACAAAAAATTGTAAACCGTATTCCATTGATGTAAAAGAACACCCAAAATTTTAATTTTAGCCCTTGAGAAGCATGTATACGAATGCGAAACCTTGGCAAAGAGTAGGTAATAAATATTTTTCAAATTAATTGACCTATATCTCCTGAAAGAAGAGTAAAATGCATAATAAAAAAGAGGTCATGAAAATGAATCATCCAGTTATGACGAAAGTTTTCGGCGCGGTACCTTGACATTTAAACATTGGTGTGTCAGGCTAAACCTGGCGGAAGTTTTCGATAGACATGATGAATAAACACTAAGTAATCTTTGGAAGATTACTAAGTGTTTTATTCATCATGAAACCTTGATATTTGTTAGCAACATAAACAATTATAAGAAATGTATTATTCACGTTTAGAAGAAAATCTCTAGATATGACATCAAATTATGTTACAAATATATGTCATGTGCCATATGTCTACGTGTTAAAATAGCATTGGATTTCCAAAAATCCAAATCGGTATGATGCATTTTTTCCGCTTTCATCTATTGTTAGGTATCACTATTGAGAACGTGTATAAAAAGTTTCACGCACAAATGTGACGAGAGAGTACAAAAACAGAGATATAACGAGCGACAGCGAAAAGAATAGAATCCAAGAAAACGAGAAGGGTTAATAAACAAAGGGTCACTGAAGAAATTATTAGGGAAAATAGAGGAGAAAAGGAAATGAGAAAACGTCAATACTGAACTAGGCACGAGGAAATATATGAAATTAAATAAAAAACTCCGGCGGGAAACCAATCGTGCACCGGGGTTATTCCATGTCAGATGACTCAATGAAAAATTAACTGTTTGCATGACCATTTTTGAAAAAATCTATTTCTTGCGCGCACACAGTTAAATTCATTGGCAGTTGAATGCAATAGTTTTAAAAAAAATTATCCCTCCACCTTTTCTGGCAGCAGCCATTTTTCCAAGATGGCGCAAGCAAATTTTGAGAATTTGGATGTCCAGCGGGAAATAAAATAATATTATATGCGTTCACTCCCATTTTTTATAATATACTATATTGCATATAGTTATTATTCAATTTTCCACTCAACATCAAAAATTTTCAAAAATTCGCCAGCGCCATCTAGAACAAATGGCTACCGCGAGAAAACGAGGAAAGATAAAATATTTAAAATCGTTGCATTCAACTTTCAAAGCATGTAACTATGTGCGTGCAAAACGGGATTTAAAAAAAATGGTCAAGCAGCCATCACCGGATCATTTGACATTGAATGATCTGAAGGAAAACTGGGTCTTATGGAGGATGGAGAGCGCTGTTGCCAAACTTACTATCATTTCAGAAACGCCACGTAGGCAATCATTGCGCTAAAGTTAAGTAAGTCTTTTTAACGACAAAAAATTCCGCAGTTCTTTGAATCTTTTTAGGGAATAATTGCTGCACATTGGAATATTTTATAGGGGCAGTTAATAATTAAACTGAATAGCGCAGATGTTAATTATTTTCCTGTTACCTTTGGCAACATTTCAGCTTCGGCCTAATGGATATTTACACTGGAAAATAATCTCCAAAAGGGTGGGTTTACTCTGGAAAGTTACAACTGCAAGAGCTTGAGGGAGGATTTCACTCTAAAGAAAAATGTTTCAGTAGTTAGTGCAGGGTTAGATTGTTCGCTATTTACAATGGCTACTAAAAGATCTTAGGCTTTCCCAGCGAATAGTAAAATCTTCTCGGGTTTGCCACCGGGGAAGGCTTTTAGATGCCTTTAAAAGCCTTACCCGGTGGCAAACCCGAGAAGATTTTACTAATACAATGGCTACTGTTTGCAGCTTAATCTTTTCAAAGTTCTGCAAGCGGACTTGCAGAGCCGTTTACACCTGCAATTTACGTTGAAAGTGGCTTGCTTCAAGGGACTTGCGCAATAAACTTGCCAGTGCATACCCACGTTAAGAAACCACGCTATCAACTAAACGTGGAACGTCCTATAGTGTGAGCGTAGATTATAAGCATTATGAATGGATAACATATTTACAATTTTCCACAAATAATGAAAACATTAATTACGTCGCGACGTAGGTTTTAATGCATTATATCATCATCAGGTTTCAACACACAACGTCATTTTCAGGTGATGATGACGTACACTGAAGCCTAGGTCGGGATTAAGGTTTCATTTCTTGGTGCAAAATTTCACATATTTTTTCAATCCATAATCCTCAAATTCAACGCTATATCGCCTGGATTTTCCGAATTTAACACAACGCTTATTTTTTTATAAATCTAAAGCCAGATCTTTAGCTACAAATTTCCTGTTCCCGCACGGCATGTTGATAAAACGAATTTTCTTAAAGCCTGCCATTCGGTAGACACCTGCCACCAGAGTCTCGGACAACGCAGTCACGTCTATGCCGCTCTCAGTACTCCCAACAATCCAGCCAGCCGCACTTCTCGCCACAATCCGTCTCGCCATCTAAATTCAAATAAAACCTTCAGCTTGCCTCTAGGAATTTATCTCAGCTCCAATCTTTCTCCACGCTCCTTCCCAGGGTTACACACTAACGTAATCCTTCTTCCTTTTCACTTCGCCTTATCTCTTTCTCTCCACTTCTCCCTCACTGACACTGTGTTTCCAACGCCGCCAACTTCAATCCAGCGTCTCCCCCGACTCACCGTGTAAACCCATTCTTCCTGGAAATCATATTTTGCCTCTCTCCCTCACACGCATCTAGGGATGCCAACTCGGAAAAGAGATGATTTCAGGAGTATTCCCCAACCAGAGTTGAAAACTCTCGAAGGTATATTTTTCCAAATATTAATAACTACCACGTGTCATGTATACACAGTATTACTGTGGTATTACTGAACAGTATAAATGCGCAAACATTAAAAATTGTTCAAAGTTAACACCAAAAAAATATGAAATACGTAAACAAAAAATTGACCTGTGATATAATTGAGAATTTAATATCATAACATCACCCGGAACATATCTGAATATTGTTTTATCATATTCACCACATCTCTTACTTGGAAGAACATTGTTTTGCAGGTGATAAAAACTTAAATAACATTTTTATTCGCATTTTTAATGGGTTAATATCCGATTAATGAAGGTTTAAACGGATGAGAGTAAACATTTTCAATGTTTTTACAAGTGCCAACCTCTGGCAACGTAATTTCTTTCTTCATCTCAACATACGTCCTTCCTTTCTTCTTTCCGTCCACAAAACCTATTCTATGTCTTCCCCTTCCCCGCATACCCAAAATTCACCCCTCTATCACGGCTTTCAGAATCCCTATGGCAGGTTTAATTTCCACATAATGGGGGTTAGAAGATGAGATACCTAAATGAAGGAAGCGGGGATTGTGACATACATTCTTTGGTAACATTACTGAAGTAAAGAAAGACATGTGTATCATCAGAGACTAATTTGATAAGTCCTCCAATCACTGCGAAAATGCACAAATGATTTGGCATGCAATCACACGCAGGGGTGCAATGATATAAACCAAAGGGATGAAATTTTCCTTGAAAATATCATTTCATCATTCGCATTAGCCCACATTCGCATAATTTAATAAATATGGCTTGGCGGTGTAACTGTTTAAAACGTCTAATCAGCAATTGGGGGATCCGTCTAAAATTATTTAGGGGTTTCATCTCATAATTTCATTGGAAAATGATTTTTTCATCGCGAATTTCATCCTCTTCGTGTAAGTCCTTTTTGAATAGTATCTCATCGACTCTTGGGACTGAAATTACAGTATTGTTCATGTTTTTTCTTTGCATGACGTATATACTGATTTCGTGTCTCTTTTCGCATGATTTTGGACATGTGGACAACAAGGCCCATGCACAAACTGAAGTGACGTGTTTTCTAAGCACAGAGTGTTATGGTGGAGTATACAAAGTACACATTTGTCTAGCGACGAGTACCAATTCCATAAATTTACGCCATAAACCTTTTATTTTATTCAATAAATATCCTTAATGGAGGACTGTTTCACTCGAGAAATGTTGAGAGGTATTTATATATTCTCCTATATCAGAAGCAAGTACAGATAGACAAAACCTACAAATCACTACGGATGGTAATAATTGAAAGAATATTTTATCATTTGTGATTTACATTTGAAGCGGATGAGTTCATTTCTCAATCCCGGAGACAGGAGGTTTTGCAAAAGTAAAATCCGAAGTTCCTCACGAGGCTCCCGAGAGGAAAACTGGGAATGTTGGTAACCCTTAATCCCCTATGGCACCCCTTTCCCGCCTATTTCTCCGATGTGCCCACACGCCATTTTAGATTCTCGTCTGTTCGTTATGTTTTCTCCGTTTTGGACTCATTCAACCCTTACGCTTTTTTGCTTCCTTCTCCAAAAAGGAATGGTCATTTTTTTGTCTTAATAACTCTCCCTCTTTTGAGCTACTTGTCTTTTCATCGCATAATTCTTTTCCGTTAGATTTATTTTCTTCATTCTTAGGCGATGGCTTTTTGTCTGTTTTTTGGCTCGTTTCCATCTCAACGAGACCTTTTTTTAACTTTTATTTATTTACATAAATGTTTCAATATGGACATAACACATTCAAAAACATACAAAACTTAATAACATTGGTTTACAAAATAGTTTAAGGTGGTTCCACCATGGAAGAAAAATGGTTCCATCAACTTGAATACATGCTGGCTTCTTATAGAAAATTGTACCTTTTGTTTGATAAAAACAACAAAATCACACCCGTTCACGCTATCTTCTTGCAAAATGAACTTGATTAAACAATACTAATAATAATGTTGACTTTCTTTTCTGGGGGCGAAATTAGGGCTAATCAGTCCCCTCTTACCTCTAACCCTCAGACATTAACGCCCAAGCCCTGAGTGGAGTAAACCCACCTAGGTGGGACTCGAACCCGCGACCACCAGATAAGCAGGTGAGGCCTCTACCCCATCGCTACTGAGGTGTTAAATGCGAGAACGGGGGAAACTTGGAGGAAAATATTATTGCTCTAAATAATATGTATATGCCATTTTCGCGAAAAACGTTTTAAGAAAGGAATTCTCCCACAGAACCGAATGCAAATAAAATTCAGGCAACTTTCCCACCTTATTTCTTTCAGTGCTCAGTAAATTACCGAAACAATTGTTATTTTAATGAGTTAATTCACCAGAAATAGCGCCACCATCGGCTCCTATATCTTGAAAAGAATGGTCAAAACAATTAAATTGGACAAATATTCTGCATGTTTACATTTACTATTTTTTCATCTATATTAAATGTCTATTTCTGGAAAAATCTATAAAGAGAAGTAAAAAATCTTAGGCAATTGAATCAAAATACAAAGTAGACATATTTCTACTTAATGTCTTCAGTCATTACATAGTAACTAACTGTAATACTTGAAGTCAAAATGCGTTAATTCACTATAAGTGAAGCTGGTGTAGGCTCCTATGACTTGAAATAGTGTCAACTAGAAATATATTAGCCGAATAATCTGCATTGCGATACCCTAGATGCGTTTCCTAATAGTTAAGATATCTCATCAGCAGAGACGGGACTTTTTATAACGACTTTTTTGTGACTTTTATTTTTCCATTTCATGACCTTCATTCTATGACTTTCATGACTTTTATTTTCCTGTTTAATGACGTCTATTTTTTTAAATTCGGTCTTTTCGTGACGCTTTAGCTAAAAGTATGACATTTATTTTAATATAAAATTAAAACTAATACATATTATGATCCGTATAGTTACTATTGGGTAAGTGGTTCAAAAGAAAGTATCCCCCTCGCTTCCCCTATAACCAGGATTTCTGTTATGTATACGGATGTAAAAATGATCAATACACCTGAAGATGTCACTACGTTATGAAACCCGGGTCGTTAGAAATAAATCAATTTAGTGGACCACTACAAAGTGTAATTTTTATTTTCCGATATATAAGGGGGTAAATATTTGTATTGAAGCGTCCAGTCTGTGTATTCCTCCAATTCACCTGATTTCCACTCACTTCAACCACCTATTTCACATATTTTACTATGCTACATTTGCGCATTTATAATAGCCTTTCATTTTCTTCATTAACCCTTTTCCTTTCCAATAACATTCACGTAAACCTGTCGGTGAAGTCCATTTCTTCCACAACGTCATGTTCGAAAATTGACCTTTTCCTCCTATTTCCCCGAGATGGCGCAGCGGTCGAGCAGTTACTCCTCTTCGCTCTAAACCACCTCACCCATGACTTTTCCCTCATTCAGCTTATACTATCCCCACCTCACCATGCGTTTTACACAAACTCTTCCCCTACCATTTCAGCTACAACTTTAACCATACTACAACCACACCCCCCTCGATTCACCAACCCACTCGGGGGATTTTTTATTAAAAAAAATACTCTACAACTTTCACCACACTACAACTACTCCACCCTCCAATCACCAACCCCCTTGGGTCTTTTTGTCTTTAAAAAAATTCGCTACAACATTGACGAAACTACAACTACTCCCCGTTCCAATCACCAAACCACTTGAGGGATTTCTTTCTTTAAAAAAATACGCTACAACTTTAACCACACTACAACTACACCACCCTCCAATCATCAACCCACTCTGGGAATTTTTTAAAATGTATAGCCATATCCAATGATCTCCTTATGCCCATTTCCTCACTTTTCCCCGTTTTTCACCACTGAAAAATGTCAATTTCCGTATTAACGTTTTCTCAAAACTGCATTTTGCCTTTCCTCAGCACCCAGTAATGCCTCCAGGCCGCGCACCTAGCACCCCTGTTTCACTCCATACGCCCGCAACTTTGTTGGGGGGGTGGGGTATGTCCATATATTAGATGTGCAATTAGTCCGTATCTCTCTACCGGAGTTTCTTAAAACATTTCAATATGGCGTCAAAATGTCACGAAAATATCTCCATTTTCGTCGTTTTCAATCTTTCATTACTCCAAAACTAAGTATCCCAAGCCATTCTTTCTTACATTTCCTAAATGTTATTCCTTACACCATCCTATGCCATTTCGCTCTTCTCCCTCAGTTCCTTACGTTTCTGTCCGAAAATTTTCTTCCTCCCTGGATCCTTCGATACATGTACCTGGAGAGGTTCCACATACCTGAAGAGCCTGAAGAGATTATCACCATTTTATGACGTTTTATCCGCAAAGTCGCATTTCATGACTTTTTGGCAAAAACCGGTTTTTTTATGATAAAAACCTATGACTATTATGTTTATGACTTTTTCCTTTTTCTGCTCATCAGTTAAAGGAGTGTTTTTTATCGATAGAAACGAAATCATAGAATTCAGCATTTGATTTGACTCCCACGGTCACAGCGAAGATTCCTTAAATTGCAATTTTAGACCGAGAAACATGAAGTTTTTTTTATCAAACAACCTAATTTTGAACCAAAAAACCAACCAACAATCCAATGGTTTTCTGTTTTTTTTATTTCTGTTGGAAAAAAAAATCAGTGAAAAATTGCATCGTCTTAGTTCTTATTATATACATTCATAAAAACGAAAACATTATTCTGCTTAATTTCATTTATACAACCGTAGAGTTATCACAATTAATTATAATGAGACTGACAACATATTTATCAATAAAAATGATGTGCAACATTTATAAAAACTCAACTCTCACAGTCGACTGTATTTGTGAAAAACGAATATAGATATTATAAGCCACTGCAATCTACTTTCAAAAGCATTTCCCAGGGAAAATGTTTTCTAGGGAAGTTATTCTAATGAGGAATATTTTATAGGGAAAACGGGGTTTCGACTTTCTAGTGAATTTTGCAACAAGGAAGTTATTACACTGGGACTATTTCGGACACCATTCAATATGTTCGTTTCGAACACTGCGGTAAAGTATTACAGCTGTCTAGTACGCTCCTTTCCTTTAAACTTACCGATCTTCCTACCAATCCGATACACCCTTGATTAAAGAAAAAAAAACATTGAATCAATAATTCCTCTAGGCCTAAAAGAAAACCTTGGGTCATCTCCTTTTTGAGGGGTAAACAATAAGAAAAAAATCATCTACTGGGACGAGAGAGAGAGAGAGCGAAGAAGGAAAGAAAATCCATATCCTCCTTCCTCGAAATGTCTTTTGATGGCTCCTCCTGCCTTTCATTTCCTCTCTACGGCTGTCTTACAAAGAAGTCCCAGGAGGAGTCTATATGCGCACCAGATGGATGGATGGTCTAAAAACGCGCTCTTCCGTTGTTTTCGTCGAAGACGATGACATCGGCTAAGGATCCGTAATTACCTCCAAATCTGTCCCCGAGTCTCTCCCTTAAAAGGGGTTGGATACTACGCCAGAAAGGCGTTTACAGACCGATGGGGATTTCATTACCATGGGGTTAGTGCTATACAGGGGATACAAAAACATTGTTTTTATCATGTTGTCTACTAGGCCCGGTTTTAAGATCTGTGGTAAAGGTACCTAGTTTGAGCGAAATTTTTCCCTAGTCAAAACAGACACTACACTCAAATTTTATATTTGAATTTAGCCTATTTTAATAAGAATGCAGTTTATGTAGTAATGTAAATGACGCAAAAACATTATTTTTTCAACTGAATCCCTCATTAAACAGCTAAAAACGCATGTTTAAGGCTTTAACTTTACTAGTTTTTTTACACTGTACCTACGCTAAAAATGCCAGTTCAACCAAAGGCTTTTTTTCTATTTTAGAAAGAAAATTACTGGGGTTAACCTAAACGTAAGATCTCCAAAGTGATAGAGCCGTTAGGATTTTAGGAATTGTTAGGGTGGAGGTTGGCACCACTGCTGCATTCTTCCACCACCTCTCTTTCAAACAAATGGTCACAGAGGTCGCTAGCTAGTTTAGTCTCCGCCTGGTAGTCGATTGAAATTGTGTAGTAAAAATGGAAAAGGTTGTAAGTGCCAGAAACTAAAATTTTCAGTATTCAATAAAATAAGCTTCAACCCCGCACGGCTCTTGCACGGTGCTGACATCTTCCGACTGCTCTACAAACCAGGCAAAAATTTTCTGACACTTACTACCTTGTCTCTTATTACGCCTGGCTTGTACTTCGCTTTTCACCGAAAAAGTCATTTTTTTATTTTTTGGCACTTACATCCTTTTCCATTTTTACTACACAATTGAGATCCCGATCGCCGTTCCCGCCAAGGCCGCACTTGGGAGGAATGGGCCGAAAGATCATGGAATCTGTATTTTGGGACCGGAAGGGGGTATTTATAATCAATTTCATGCCTATTGGGACCACAATTAAAGTAGACGCTTTTAGTGAGACACTCAAAAAACCCAAACGGGCGATTCAGAAACGGAGAAGAGAAATGGTCGCTAAAGGCGTGTTCATTCTTCACGATAGTGCTTTCCAACAAGTCGCCAGCGTAGCCGTCTTCTTCTGAATGAGTTTGTGCCAATTTTGGCATACTCTACGCCTCGCAGACTCGAAGCCTCTGAGAATCAGAGCCTCAGAAACTGTCGCGGTCTCGCAAAGTACCGGGGAGAGGATGAGACAAGTGCGCGATCTCGCTTATGTCTGCGCGAATGCTCATGTCTTCCCGCCTGCCACAGACTTTAAATTCGAGTTGTGAACGCTCCCACCAATCGACAGTTCGCCAGAACCTCCCCTGTTCTCCCAACTCCTACACTGAACAGCTGTTTCCCCTCATAGGCTGGCAAAAAGTGCCGTCAGCGGAAGATCCCTATTTTTCTTTCGACCGGCCAGCAGACCACATCGGGAGATTCCACTGAAGGTGTGCCGACTATACCAAGAGTTAAGGGTATCTAGCCTACGGATTTACTTAAGTTGTAATTTATTTTGAAATATAATTGTTCCTGTTTGAAGTCAGTCCCATTTTAAAGCCATTGTTATTTCATTTTTCTCGACTCCGCCTACCTGCCTCTGACAGTACAATCGTGACGATAAATTCCCATTCAGTTCCATCGCAAGTTTGGATGATACATTATCACCCACCCTCCTTACAGTTCGGACTTTTCACCAAGCGATTTTCATTTTTTTTACAAATTGGAAAGAACAATTAGGTGGATGGGATTTGATTACGATGGTGATGTGAAAGAAGAGTTTATACGTTTGCCTTCATGATTAGTTAAAATACTTAGTACTTTTCTACAAAATGTTATTTGAACGACGCATTTCACCGATTTACGGCGGCGTTAAGTACAGAACGCTTTTAGTGATGATGCCGTTAATCGGTGTAACGAGACGTACAAATAAAAGTATTTTAATTAACGTTAAATGCAAATGTAATAAACTTCTACGTAGTGAAGCCTCTTACTGCCAAGTATAAAAACTCATACGATAAAACAGTACATGTGAGTATGAAATGCTGTTGATGCTATATTAAAAGAAATCGCGGCAATATGGATGCCACAAACTCTCTCAGAAGTAAGCATGTTTGCAAAGTAAGTTCTTATTTTTTTCCTAATTAAAACGGGGTGATAATTTTGGCACCATTTAAATAACTAGGGCCGCAACGATACGGAAGTAGTACCATATTTCCTTTCTCTTATGAAAGTATGTATTTGATTTAAGTTGTGAAACTTAGATGCCATTCAATTTCAAGCATGCTTATATACTTGGGAACCACTAAGCTACATACATGAGCATATTGTTTTTGCTATTTATTCGGCTTAATTTATTTTTCTTCACGAAATTCAGTCCTCTGCGGCGAGAAAGGGATTAATTATTTCTAGACTGTTTTCATACCATCATCACTCATTCATCCTATGATTGGTTTCTATTCTAAATTTTCCCTAGCTAACTCCTTAATAATGTCCATTTAGTCCTTCTGTTTTATGTCCCCATTTAGTTGGCCTGCGTATCTCTCCCTAGGTTTTCCTCTTGGAACTTCCCCTTGTATTACATTCCTTTCAAATTCGTTTTGACTCAAAGTGTGGCCTATTCGTTTGGGGACCTTGTCTTCCTGATATTACTCCCAATGGCTTTCTCCTCTGCTGTACTTCAGTACACTTTCAAGTTTCTGATCCTATCCGTCCACTTGATCTTTAGCATTCGCCTCCGGCACCAGATTCATTATCCTCTATTACCTTTTGTTCCATCTTTCCAACGGCCCATGTTTCTGAGCTATATAGTGCAACAGTCCACATGAATGTTTTCAAGTAATGCATTTTTATTGGCAATCCCTATTTTCTTTGAACAAAAGAGTTGTTTTTTATCATGAATGCTCTATTTTCTTGAGCTTTTCTTTGCTTGATCTTCTTCCATCCGATGTTATGTAGCGCATGATGTAGTTAAACGATTCCAATTGCTCAAGAACCTCTCCTTGTAGCGTAATCTCTGCCTTTAGCTTTTCTCATATAGTACGTATGTACTAGGAATTTTGGTTTTCTCGCTGTTATTTTGGTAACATGTGTCCCTAATGGTACAAATTTCCGTATTTTCGTTTTGTTCTACTATTCCTTTCATTTTTTTCATATCTACTTTCAGGGATTACGTGCTACACTTGTGTGAACGTGTCCAACAATGACGAATGTAACCGATTCGCCATCGACAGGCCGTGCCCGGAAGGTAAGTTGAGAATTGATTCAACGTATTGGTTGCTCCACATAAAATTGACAGCATGGGCTCTTGCGGAAATGGTTAGCTTAGGTAATTTTCGCAAGGCCGGAGGTGCGATGTTGCCAATAGCAGCCGGAAAACCAACATATTGCTATGCAGTGTGCGAACTCCACATTATAGGAGTCTTCAAGTATGCAAACATTATTCCTAAAAGTAACATACTTTCATATTTCGCTATGATACAAATATTTTCCAATGTTGCGTAGAGTTCACGGGGTGTAAATTTGGCAACAGCGCTCTCCTAAAGGCCCATTATATTAATTTAGGTAATCTTCCACTAAAATTAGGTTTAAATGGAGTGAGTAATAATCCTATTGATTTTTGAATGTGCAAAATAATCCGTTAAATATTCAAGTTAAATTGTCATTGGTACTTAAACTATGTCGGCTGGTTAAATAAGTTAACTAAGATAACTTTAAGAGTTATAAGGCAGCTACTGTCAATTAAATGTGGATCAATCCATAGCATAAGAGATACGAAATTTAATGAACGACTCCCTCGCTTTTTCCAGATTGTTCACTCCACCAAAGTATGTTGACTTACTTATATGTAAGTTAAGGTTAACATCAGAAATCCTTACGAGCAACGTCAAGGCCGTGTGGCCGGTGGCATTTTTTTTAATGATTGAAGACGCTAATGGGAAAAATATGACCCTACTTTTTAGCAGGTATTGTGGATACTAGCTATCATACGGTACGCGAGAACGATAGTTCACCATGTGGTAGTTAATGTAGTGTTAGTTTTTAATTTACTACTGAATCAGAGGCCTACAATTATCAGAGATTTGCCGTACATTCATTGACAGTTGTTCACAAGAAGTCTTCAGGGCGAGATTGCAACGGACGTATCCTGACGTGACGGAAACGGCCGGTGAAGTTCGGCTTTCTATCGTCTTCCCATCTAGGAGGAGTGCATTACGGTTGACGGGAATAACAACGCCCATTTTCGACCGTACATGCAAAGGGTGTTCAACTTTCCAAAATTGCGGAATTCCAAAAAGGCTAAATACTCCACAATAACGCTAATGTTTTCTCCTTATCCACTGTCTCAAAGCTTAGTAGAATTACGATATTCCACAGAGGAAAAATCATTCGCCTTGACCGGGAATGATTTTTCCTCTGGGAATATCGCACTTATGTGCACTTGCGGGTGACTCCGTAAAGGTAACTACCGTGGCTAGTCCCGGAATCCTCAAAATTAGTTAGTAGAATTAGTATATTGAATAAATAACTCGTAGTCTATATCGACGAATAAGTTATTTTACTGCTTATAGAACAAAAAAACAGGTCCAATTGTCTAAAATTTTGTTACATATATTATTATTAGCCTAATCTATCAGCGAAGGTAGGTTTGAATCGAAGAGAGTCAAAAATCCTCCAGATTTTTACAAGCGCAGAATCTCCATGCTCGATTTCATTCTTTATCTCATCATACGTCCTACCCTTCTTCATCCCGTCCATAAAACCTATTCCATTTCTTCCTCTTCCCCGTTTGCTCGAGATCCTTCCCTCTATCACGGCTTTCAGCACCCTTTCGTCCCTAACTACCTCCTCCAACCACCTACTCTGCCTTTTACTTATCTCCTCCAAAAGTTTCCTCCCTTCACCACAGTGATTCAACCCGCAGGTTGGTTTGGAAAGTTGAGGGTAGAGCTCACCCCGGACTAAGCCACAGGCGTGTGCATTTCACACATTCAGTTTAGTGGGGCCAATTCCTTTCCCTGGGCCACCTCGCACTCTGAGGTTTTTTTAGAAAAAAAGATATGACCCTATTCATGTACAAAACCGGAGGATATAAGTTGTTTTATTGCTTTTTAAAGTTTTTCTTACTTTTTGCATTCCCCATTGATGTCAATAAACTTTTAGTATATTGCTCGATCTGTTTACGTCATAACCTCCGTCTTTGTCATTGTGTGTGTTTCTTCTCAACCCCCTCCTCCAGTCATTCACCAAGAAACACAAACCTCCCCAAAGCATAGAATGCCCTCCCCTTCCCCTCTCTTTCACCTCCCCCCACCCACCCCTGCGTTTGGATTATATGTACAAATACATGGACACTAAAATACGAGATATTATGTACCTTGAAAATGACATTATATGTCAAAACCAATTCTGGTAAAAATAAAGTGTGGGATGTATGTACTAAGCGAGTAGTTGTTTCATCAATCTGGAAGATGTTTTACGACTTCCATTAAAACCTACCTTCAACCGGATGCGTAGATGCATATGTGTGTTTGCATTATTGCACAATTTTTGCATACTTTTTATTTTTTTCAACTCCCTCACCATTACCAATTTTTTAAATTATACAGGGTGTTTCAAAAAGGAATTCACAACTTTAAAAATGTATATAAATTTAATGAAACAAAGTACAGAGCTGGTTTTGGTGTTGTTTTAAAGGAAAACATTTCAAGTTTTTTTTACTGTTATATGTGGCTTCCGTTGGTAATCCTGCAGACATCCCATTGGTAGTCGATTTCTTCCGAGAAGCTCGCTCGCTCCAGACGCTCGGGTCCAGTGAAGGCAGCCATCTTTAACGTAACTGCCGCTAGCGCTTGTGCGGCTTATGCGGCGCGATTAAGCACTAGCGGACTACGCGAGTCAAAACTTGATGTGTTTCCCTTTAAAACAACACTAAAACGAGCTATGTACCTTTTTGGAATAATTTTATATGAATTTTCAAAGTTGTAAACCTGGTCATTATGAAATCCTTAAATTGTAAAACCAACGGTGCGCCGAGCAGTGTCTAGTACTTTTTGATTGGCCAGCATATAAGTGTGTGGGGGAGAAGACCTTTCCTTGAAAACCATCCATCACAAGAGATGCCGAAGGAAGTAAGGGGTGCGAAGGAGAGGGTGGGAGGGGAGTGATTGGGGGGGGGGAGAATTGGAGTGGAGGGGGAAAGGCTAAAAGGGGGAAAAAGTGGAAGAAGGGCTAAGTGCTTGTGGGAGAAGGTGGGGTGGAAGGAAAAGAGGTTTATGGGTCCGAAATGGTTGTTAAGAGGAGTGCAGTGCAGTTGGATCGAGAGTGGATGAAGTGGGGAATTAAGAAGCAGGCACAGAGATTGTTCTAGTTATATCTGTTATTACCAATTTTCTTGTTTGTTGTTTATTGAGGCTTTGCTCAAATTTTGCGTAGCTTAAAGAAATCATCGAAGTAAGTCAAAGAAATGGCTTACAAAACGATGGTACGACCAATAATGGAGTTCGCCACGAGTGCTTGGGACCCATATGAGATAGGGCTAGTGAAGAAATTGGAAAAATTGCAAAGAAAGGCAGCACGCAACGTCTTAAGTCCGTTTTACACGGGGCATGTAATTGCACAATCTGATGTACGTACGAACGTGCATTTCATATTGCATCGTGTAAAGACGTGAATTGCAAGATCGAATGTGCGAATGCATGAACGCAAGATGGCAAAATAGCCCCTGCTCTAATTCGAAAATGATTGCACGCCCGATTGAAAAAAACATGCAGTTTGAAGTTGTGAAATTTCGTGCCCCGTGTAAAACGACCTTTAGGCAGACATGAGAGACGTGATAATGTGAGTGATATGCTGGCTAGATTGAACTCGGAAAATCTTAAGGAAAGGCGGGCAGCATACAGGCTAGGTAATCTGTACAAGGCCTACAGAAAGGATAAGGGATGGGAGGAAACTCTTCGTAAACAGGACGATAGAGGAGTGGAATGCCTTACCTGTAGAAGTCTTAAATCCTTTCCCAAAATATAATAAGGAGTTCAAGAAAGGACTTCGCCTCGCAATATCTAAGTGAACCAATTCATAATTTTCATGTGATAAATATTGATCATTGTGTGCGAATTGAGCATTGTGAGTGATACATGGACCATTAACCCTAGGAAAAATGCTCAATGTAATGTAACTGCTTAAATAGATAAATAAATATTCATTGAAGACACTTATCCCCGAAAACGTTTCGCTTTATTTATTAATATTCTTCAGGACTAAAAAAAACAATGGAAACGTTGGAAAAATGACTGCCGCTAGAAAACGAGAGGAGATATTTTTTTTTAATCAATGCATTCAACTGTCAAGTCATGCAGGTATGTTCGTTCAAAAAATTGATTTTTTCAAAAAATGACCATGCAACCAATTTTTTTTTCTTTGGATTATTTGACATGGAATCACCAATAGGGAAACTGAGAGGACAGAGTTGAATTGCATTTTAACGATTTATCATAAATTTTAGTGCCTCGCCGTTTTTGTTACAATGATAAATGGTGCTTGGAATGAAAGACCTTTTGTACCTATCAGTTCAGCAGCGTATCTATCATATATTGTCTCTTTTATCAGCCTATCTATCCTCCTGAATGGATTTTTAGACATTTTAGTCATCTAAATTAATTTAATAGTCATCTTATTAATTTCAAAAATTATGATTGATGAAAATATTTATTAAAGCGTGAATCATTTAAAGTCAGATGTTCCTAGTTCTGCCAATAGCTGTGTATAGGTGTAGAAAACATGGTGGCACTCGCCCGTACAGAAAATTACGTCAGGGAGAGGAAGTCACACAAGAGAGGTGGAATAAAGATGCTTATGTTTTCTCTAGAAGTCCCAAACTTAGCCCTGCAACAACTTTGCCCGCTCATCAACGCTTAATTAGTCCTCAGTGGCTTTATACTCTCCGCTGGCGAGTTCCACCAAGTTTTGCTATACCTATAGTATTCTCAGTTCATTTACCAATGGCCAATGGCCGAATAAGGAACAAAAAAATATTATGAGCCACTTAAAAAAAATATTTTGAACGGTATACAATATTTTTTCTGTAAACTCTAATACACAATATTGAAGAGAAAAATCGTTTTTAATTATACAAATGAATAATAACATAAAGGGTGTAGGAATTACAGCAACCACACCGGAATATCAGAATAAATAACCCACAGATTCACGTCCAATTGAATATTTTTAAAAAAATATGAGGGAAATGCACCGGCATATCGATTTGCCTCCTCGTCTCGAGGTTTTTGCTCTCAGTGGATCGTTGCTGCAGTGCCGATAAATCGTTCCTCCTCGGGGTTTTTTTCCGGTTCCGGTACCGTTCGCCATGTTTCGTCCTTTTGACCACAACGGAAGAAGCCTCCTCACTTCCAATTCTTCTTCCTGTTTCCTTTGCCTCTCCTCTTCATCATTTTCTCAAAATGCGCTCAGTTCTGGTGCCTGACATGCAAGGAATTATTGCATCCATGCGCGTGCCAAGGGTTTCCACCACCCGCTCGGGCAAAACACCATAAATAGCCAGCTCGGTTAAAATATACACATGGACGAGGAATATTCGGGAAGCTAGGAAACGAAAAGAGCATCGAATATATTTAAAGTACTTAAATAATTAAATTCGCTTATAGTGGCTGCGGCGCGCATCTATGATTTCTTTTCCACGTAATCACCATGATAACTTATTCGGAATATATACACCTTGCTTTTTGTTGCATATCTGCGTGTTTTAACATTATTTTTATCTATCAATAAGAATTCGCACGGATAAGCATTTTTAAATGTTTTATAAATATAATAATGACACGAATTTTAATGGTTTCAGATTATTAATTTTTATTCTTTTTGTCAGAATTTACCGCTCGGTAAAAATAAACACATGTACGAGGGGTATCCGGAAAGCTAGGAAACGAAAAGAGCATCGAACATATTTAAAGCACTTAAATAATCAATTTTACCTGTAGTGGCTTTGGTACGCATCTATGAGTTTACTTTTCCACGTAATCACCTTGGAAACTTATTCGGAATACGCACCTTTGCTTTTTGTTGCACATCTGCGTGTTTTAGCATTATTTTTATTTGTCAATAATAATTCGCACGGATAAGCATTTTTTTATTTTTAATTAATATAGTAATAACACGAAAGTTATTGAGATTTCGGCTTCGGCTGAAACGAACATGGATGCGAAGGAGGTGGAAAAACCGAAAAAATATCAAGACCTGCTTTTTGAACTTTGTGAAATTAGCAGCCATCATAGGTCTGCTCGGTGGAGTTAAGGGCTCGCTGCTTAATAACATCAAGTGCATTCCGTCCTGCCAGGCACAGCCGGAATCAAACAGTTGCACGCATGCAGAAGGCCGTCATCCTGGGGTAATTCCGTCTATTGCGTACGCATGACCCCAGCGCAGCGTGGCTAACCTATCCGATGGGCGCCGGACGTGGCTGCGATTACTGCCCAACCACTCCCGAGTCTCCGGCCATTATGACCGTAATGAAACCTGATGCTTGCCGGGGACTCGGATGGGAATGTTACAACGGTAGCATAATAATAAAAACACGAATTATAATGTTTCAGATTATTAATTGAATCCATTTTGACAGAATTTAACCGTAGTGTATACTTGTGACCAACAGTAAATAAGCAATTTAATCTCATCAAATGATGGATTTTGAGGATACCGGGACTAGCCACGGTAATACCCTTTAAGGAGTTATTCGAATGTGCACATAAGAGCACACGACATTCCTTCAGCATAACAGTTGGGAAAGTTACCAAAAAAATTAACTGATTAAAATTAAAGTTAATCTCTGTAAAAGGTAACTGATTGAAAGTTACTTTTCTGCAAAAGTAACTGATTAAAGTTAAAGTTAAAAAAGGTAACTTTCACGTTAAAAAGTTACTTTTTCAGTTACTTTTAATAAACTTTTAAAAAGTAATTTTAAAAGCTATTTTTCGTATTTGGGATAAAATAAATACAAACTTCGAATTCAAGAAAAATATTAATTTAACTTTTACTTAAAAATTCAATAAACTTTAGTAACATTCTCATTTAAAAATTTGTCCAAATTTTTGCGGTCACTCCACTCAACCCCGCTGACGACGGGATGTCACCGAGTTAAGTTATGCGTAAACTGGCGAATTTTACAGATACGTTACTTCGAATGAACCCTCGTTAACCGTCGTAGGTTTTTTGGTGACCCCCTTTCTCGTGCTCAAATATGTAGTATTGGTGACACGACGTCGCCGAGTAAGTCATTCGTGCCCTCGCTGACATGGTCTTCCATTGGTCTCGTGTTTTCTCGTCTCGTTCCTAAACTTTGGCGGTCACTCCACTCAATCCCGCTTTTGTTTGGATGTATTCGTCTGGGCCTATCCATTGATTTCTTGCACAACTACCCAGCTATATTGATTGCTCTCTTATATACCGTTTTATTTTCCCCATTGTATGTTGGGAGAGCTTTGCGCCCAAATTCGAACAAGTCGACATTCGTCAAAAATTAAAGAAAAAAATTAACTGTTTAGTTGAAGTTAGTTTTGTATCAGTTAATGTATAATTGTAACGATTAAAAGTTAAAACATCGCTCTTCTAAAAAGTAACGGTAGAATGAAATAGTTCACTACATTTTTAACGATTAATTTTCATCGTTAATTTTTAAAATCGTTAATCCAAACTATGTAATCAGCATATATCATTTTTTTATTGTATCAGCTTCATATATTTTATCTCATAATGACATATGAGTGCAAAATTCCACAGAGGAAAATCAGTCGACTTGACCGAGACTAGAACCTGGAACTCTCGTTATCGCGCCAATTGCTTTATCCAGTCAAGCTAAGGAGGATTACCTGTGGATTTTTGAGAGCTTTAACTGAAAAAGTCGTTTGGGACTGCCGCGAACGTGACACCACTGAAGCAGTCCTAGGCGTGCATTTAGCGCCACCGTCCGGTAGATTAAATCCGAACATGGATCATAGTGAGGTGTTGGCTCTTTCGAGGAAGGACTAGCCACGGTATAACGTTTACGGAGTCACCCGCAAATGTACAAGAGTGCAGGAAATTTCAAAGAGGAAATGTGACGAGGTGAATTATTTTTCCTCTGCGGAATTTCGCACTTCTCAAATGGTAGTTTAGAATTTTCGGTCCACTTTCCTTTTCGAACAGGAATTTTCTCATGATACTGTCGTTTTATGTACTCCCACAACATGCGGCTTTTTTAAAATTTCAATACCATTTGATGTTTATTTTACTCACAATTAAAGAGTGCAGTATTTTTTTTCTGCTGCAAGAACTCTACTCAACTTTTGACTCTTATCTGTTGGCTCTGTTGTTGACCTAACTGTTTACAAATAGTGTCATTTTTCCATGGTATCGCACCGAGCACTACATCACTGTAAAAAAGTTACACCGATTCGCAAAAAACGTGCAAAATTAATGGGCTACTTGTTACGAATAAGAACCTCACCTTGCATGATTACGAAGCAAGTGAGCCTAGGTCCGAGTTTTTTTAAAATCTCGCGTTAAAATTTAATCTTTCTTAAAATACGTAGAAGTCTCCTGCCTGCCCTCTCAGCCGCTTATTATTGGGCTGCTGTTAAGGTCATGAGTTTTTTATCGATCGTGTGTGTCAAGGACGTAAGAAAAGAAATGGATGCGACATACCACTTGACTCTTGAAGCCAATTCCGCCATTGCAGTCGGCACAGTTTAGACCTTCCTCTGGCTTACGTGTCCGGCGGTCGCGTTCGATTTTCGTCAAATCTAAGTAAAAAACCACAGGCAAGGGGATGTGTTGTCACTGGTTTGACAACGCCTACTCGGCACAAAATCCTTCCCAAGCACCCCTATTCTTGCTTCACTTTCGCCCATGAGTGTTCACGGACATGCCTCCTACATTTCATTTTAACCTCCATGGTGTGTGTGGAGTGCTATTACAGCGACTGTCAATTATTCTCTGGTGTGTGGCTAGCTATCTAAGTTTCATCGCCCGTCTTGATACAACTCAGAAACTCGTCCCACTGTTCTTCATGGCAATCGAGGAATGCCTGAACCGCAACCACACGTTTTCCCTTCCGAATTCTCACGCAGCATTTTCCTGAAAGTCCAATCTTTCTGTTATCAAAGACGGTGAAATGTTCCATGAAATAAATCATTTAACTTGAAGATCCCTTGAACCCAGATCTCCCAGTTGCCGGTCAGGTTCGTTAGGAATTAAGATGACTTGGTGGTGTACCTGGCTAACACACCTGACCGGTAATTGGAAGATTCGGGTTCGAATCCCGGTCAAGTCAAATGATTTTTTTCGTGGCGAATTTCACCGCCTTTGGGATATATCTTCGCACCCGCGTGTGTGACTGCGTTCTACGTCATTTGCGCAATCACAATGATCGTAAAAATTTCTGATATCGTATTATGAAGAACTGTTCTCGATACTTCTGGACATTGTTCATGAGGTTCATTAAAGGTTGAACACCTGTCCACTCGAATCTTTTTCTCAATTTCTCGGAGAATTTCTTCACTGACAACAGATGAGAATGACCTTCCATTACTACTTTCATCGAGAAAATCACATCTCCCTGACTGAAATATACGTCAACATTCCGCCAAGTTTTGCCTGTCTGTAACACCTTCACCTTGGAACCTTGACGAGTTCCAGATGCACTTAAGCAGCAGACTGCCCTTCTCTTGTTCAAAAAAACCGAATCACAGCAGGAGCCTCACATTTGGCAGAATTTGGAAAGTACTCGACCATTTTATAGTTACAGAAAAAGAAAAACGTTGTCACAACGAAAGTCTGGTAAATATTGTTTCCAGGTACGTACTCTAAAAAAGGCACGACAGAGCTATCAACCGTTAAAAAAATTTAATTGTAATTTTATCAGACTCCTATTTTTTCAAATCGTATATCCCTCTAATGCATGTATTTGTTTCTCTCTTAGCAATGACCATGGTAACACGATTATTGGAAACAAAAAATAGTTGGATTCAGACAGTTTTAACCGCGAATTTAAAATACATTTATAATTTAATATGTAGTAGTTATTAGTCAATTTCACTCACTCAAAATTACTACTCCTTAGATTAAAAAGAAAGTAGATGGCGTCTGAATGAAATAAAGTGAAGCCTGTTTATTTTCGCTTAAAGTGATGAGCCTTACATGGCTATCGTGCGTAATTAGTCCATAGATTTAACGAAAATAATCAGAGCTTTTTTAATTTTTACCACTTCGCATTTGTCTAGATTTACGGTACCGGGTTTGAACCTGGAAGTGGTGGAGATTTTTCAGTGAAAAACGAACAATGAAATATCGTCTGAGAGCAAAATTTTAAGGCTTACAATGCAGTTTCGAAACATGATGGTCCATTCAAATGCTACAAAGCAAATGTTATACGGACATGAAACGCACAATTTACATTTTTACTTTTATAACTGATCTGACGATATTTTATGAATTGGAAGCGAGTGAGCATATTACTGCCATATCGAAATGAAACGTATAGACCAGAATACATTAAAGAATCTCACAAAGAAATTAACTAAATTAATATACAGCGAGTTTCTTTAAACTGCCGTTATTTCCCCGCTTTGCGTTAAATTGGCGATATTTTGAAAACGGGAACCGTTACATCAATGAGCGTATTACCACCATGTCAAAATAAAACGCGTGGACGAGTAGGTACATACATACTGAAGAATTTTGCACAGAAAATATTTAACTAACTATAAATGCAGCGAGCTGCTTAAAACTGCCGTCGTTTTCCTGCACTTAAGATGGTGGAACTCTGAACACGCGAAAAACTCCAAGATAGCACTTCCGGGACATTTTTTAAGCTCTTTTTATCGGATCAGGCTTCTTTCCAAGTGCAGCCCAACGAGAACGTTCGAGTGAACAGCTGGCGACGGAAAGTTCACTTACCAGTTTCCCGTCGAGGAAACATGGAAAGAGAAGAATCTTTATGTTCTTCCACCCCCACTCATCCCGGAGAACCACGTTTTCCTTTCGAAAAAAATCAAATAAAAAAATTCTCTTCCCCACCCCCTCCTCCCAAGCACGAAACCTCTAATTTTTACTCGCGAGGGCAAGAAGGTGAAATGAGGAAGAAAAAAATAACTACAATCAAATCCCTGGACTCGGTAAGCAATCTTTTTGAAGCAATTGCTTGTCCCTCTCTCTCGAATTCCGCGGTCCACGGTTTTTTTTATAGTTTTCACCTTTACTTTTTGCAACGCGGTGTTTCCCTTATGCCTGTTGCTCACGGTAAAATTTTCCATAAAAGAGTTTTATAAAAAATTTTATTGAAAGTTTTATGAATCGTACGTAAAACGTACTTGCTTGCTCACGGTAAAACTATTTATAAAACCGCAATGTCCTGCCATCTATGAGACGCTTTGCGAACGCGTGAAGTGATAAATGCACTCTCTTTAGGATGATTGCTAGGTTAAAAACTATATGTATTGTTTATTTACTTACTTTCTGATCGCTCGAACGCGTTCTTCTAACAAGAAGGATACTGCCTCAACGTTCCATGAACTTCCAGCCATGTTTGTTTACCTTTTCCTTGTTTGACTTCCCATGGATACGAGATTTATATCAACGAGATGATATTAATCTTGGATAATAATAGTCTCATTGGTTGTTGCATAAAACGGTTTTATGGAACTAGAACCTGTTCTATTCCGTAAAAAGTTTTATAAAATTAGGTTTTATAAAACGGTTTTATCGTTATCAAGGTCATTTTTATAAAATTAGTCGATTTTATAAAACGTTTTACCGAAAATTTTACCGTGAGCAAAAGGCATTACTCTCAGACCAACTCCTCCTCCCACCTGGTTCACTTCTTATACCCCTGCACCAATCTACCCCCATCCTGACCAACCGACGGTATAATTTATGTCGTAAGAGTAGGTACAAGACGTATTTTTCGGTCTAAAATGGTGTACTATAGTTTGACGTCAAAGATAACTGAATAAATATTGTTTTGCTAACACGACATTTTGACAGCATTTATTATACCAAAATAAAAACGTTTACAATAAAAATTGACAATCTCAAAAATTAAAAAAATTGACACTCTCGATCCGGATCCCATCAATTGACGTGATTAAAAAACTACCAGAGAATACGAATGACGTCAATTAACGTACTTTTAAAATTACAATTTAAAAAAAGGTTTTTTCATAAAGTCAGTTATAAATTCCTAACTTATCGTTTTATTTTACAATATAAACATTACATTTTTTATAATTCAGCATTATTAGGCGGAGAGTGTCTTTCTTTCCAAGCATGTAGATTTGGTTTTTGTGGGAATAATGGTTTTTATTTTTTTTAAATAATGAAATACGCCTAAAATACCCAACATTCAACGAAAGTAATTGAATTTTAGGCCAAGCAGCGAGAGTGTTAGTTGAATAACAATAACCATCCATAAACTTTTAACAAAACGAACAATATCAGGGGTAACTTTGTGAAATTTCTCCATGGTGGAAAAAGAACAAACTTTGCGAATTTCGCTTGTTAGTTTTTTATTCACGACCTGGGTTTCGACAGTTTATGTCATCTTCTGACGCCTGAAGATGACATAAACTGTCGAAACTCGGGTCTTGAATAAAAAACTAACAAGTGAAATCTGCAAAGTTTGTTCTTTTTCCATCATCCATAAACTGTTTACAAATCTCGAGGAAATACTCTTTCATTTGTTTTTAATGAACGCACCAGTCGTATCTCCGGTTCGAATAATCTCGTCCAACTCCTTTGCATGCATATCAACAAGTATATAAGCGAGGTTAGAATTTTTTTTCTTTATTTCCATAAAACATATAATGCACGTAGCCTCTGAGATACACAGTCCTTAACGCTACCACTGTTATTTAGTGATCCTACGAAAAGCGCGCGAAGTGCACTTGCTGTGATCTTTTTATGGCGAGGTTCCAAAAGGCAAGGCAATTATTTCTGACCGTGTGCCGTGATTTAAGGGCTAATTCACTTTTATTAATAGTATACGTGCATTTAAGAAAGCTTCAGCACTATTTTAGCTAGGCATTTTAGGCAATTTTTAGGATAACTTGTTCTGAAACCAAATTGAATGTTATCAAAAGACATTTAGCTCAAAGAAATAAAAGAGATTATGAAGATTTACATAGACTTCTCATTTTCATGTGGTACACGACTTTAAGGGGAGGATGATAAAAGTGCGATTCAACTTTCCAAACGAGTTTATCAATAAGTTATATGCTTGTTTAAGCGATTCCCTCCGTAGCACAATCGACTGCCGCTTATATGATACGAAAGCTGCCAATTGTTTTAGCGTTATAAGATTCAGATAAGTCACCAAAAACATTATTTCACCTGGAACAGGCGTCCTTAGATTTCGATTCCTTAAATTGAAATAACAAACACTGCATAAAATGGTTTAAGAATTTCAGCAGCTATCAGTGAAGATTTCGTATCTTATTTAAATCTTATTTTAAGACAATGTTCGGTACTAGCCAAGTCCTACACGCCATAATAACGCACTATTAGCATTTTTTTCCCGCAGCTCTGTTAGGGAATTGCAAACTGACGACGATATAAATTAGAACTCAAACGAATTCAGGTGTTCAGGCCTGTATATCTCGGAGGCTGCGTAGGTACTGCAACAGTGCAGATACTTATCTCCATAAAAAGCGCAAAGACGCAATCACGTATTTAGATATACGGTGTGGAAATAAAATACGTTCTATTTAAGGTGGTTCTGTCTACGTGTAGAAAACGTTGTCCTCCATCTGATATGAAAAACAAAATAATACCTTTCCATGCTATATTACTCTCTAATTGAAGTTGAAATTGCATCGTGTTCAATGGGAGTATGAGAGAAACACGGGGAAAAATAGTATTTTTCCTAAAAATATAAATGCCATATTTGCGAAAAACTATTTATGAGAAGGAAATAATCCAGAAAATTGAATAAAAATGTAATATAGGCATCTTACCGCCTTATTTTATTAGTTATTAGGTAATTCTTAGGAAATTGCGATGCAGTCGGCTCCTATGGCTGGAAAAAAGTGCTCATTTAAAATACATTCGTGGAATAATCTGCAAATTTTGTTCCTTACTTTGGGTTTCTATAGGTAACGCATTTCATCAGCGAAAGCAGGATTTTTTGGACAAAATATAAAAAATGTGGAATTTAGTATTTGTATTGACTCACACAGTCGCGGCGGAGCCTCCTTAAGGGGAAAGAATTTTCTGAAGACCGCATAAGACAAGTATAACTCACGACAACCGTTCATGGCCGTTCCTCGTACTCGGGACTTCCAGCTCTTAAAAAGAGTTGATACCCAGATAAGTCCCTTCCAAGAGTGAGAAATTCGTGGAAATGTTAGGGGCGTGGATGCTTATCGAAAACTCAAATGAAAATTCGTTGAAAAGTTGACATTTTTAGCAAAAGAGTTGTAGAGGAGGCGGAAGAGAGGCGTTTCTGGCGGACTGCGGGGCACTGGTGGCGAAAAGGGCGTAGCCTGCGCGGCAGCCCACCGAAGAAGTCGGACAACACCCTCCTCGATTATCACGAATAAACATATTCTATTAAACCGACATCATCATCATCAGGGGGGCTATTTTGTAATCTCTCCTTTTTAATGACTCTTTGCGGAAGATTGACTTTTTCTTTGGGAAGGCGGGAGATCCGTTTCGCTCTCTTAATGATCGGCTCACGATCGGCCAAGGTCTGACGGTGGCTCAATTTCACGTTCCTAACGACAGGTGAGATAGAACTAATGAAATGCGGAGCCTCATGAAACGGATCATGAGTCGAAAGATATGGATCAAGAGTAGAAAGAGCGGATGAATCAAATAAATAGACCAGCAGTTCACCACTTGAGAGCCGAAGATGGTCACGCCGCTTGGGTGGGGGAGTTGAACTACGAAAAATGACGACATTTTCCACATTTTATGACGTATTCTCACTTAAGTGAGATCACAAAATAACACTATGGAAGTTTTACACTATTTTGACAAAGGGGCTAAGCTGGATTTCTTTGAGCAATATGAAATCACTCATAGCCCGGCTGAGTTATGTAATGATGTTGTTTTTATTGATCGATCGCCTCTGTTAAACCTTGTTCTCCCTCCCGTCCGACAACCTTATGACCATGCCTCCTGACCTTCACCACCAACGGCTTTTCTGTTCTACCCCCCCCCCCCCCTTTCCTCCTGTGTTCCCCCTCTGTGACTTAATACCCCCCACCCCCTTGCCACCATCCCGGGGTATATATGGCGGAGTTTCTGAGAAAGTTGTACCTTGATAATGGCATTACGAGCGGAAACCTTGGTCGGTGGTGTATTTTAACTGCGTTTTTATAATATACTGTGTGGAAATTTACCAATATTGTTTAAGATTTCAATCTTTCCCGGCGAATTGCAGTGATGAACTCTTGCTTGAAGAAGGGTACCAATTTTGCCTTGAAGATGGGTAACGAGTCGCTACCCGAAACGTCGGCAACATTTCAAACTAACCCCCCAGTAGTCACCAATGCGAAGATGGGTTTGCTGCAGATCTACATTCCACTCTCCTCTCCGCCAACCGCTTCTATCCTACATAATTATTCACTTTGACGTTCTTCATGATTTGCCTAATGCATTCCATTCTTGGCCTTCCTCCGTAATTCTTCCAAATAATTTCTCCTTCCAATACTATTTTTATTACGCTGAAGTGTCGCAAAACATTTTCCACTGAGTTTTATCCGTCCTTTTTCGGAAAGTTTTCATTCAAACTTCTTATCTCTCTAACTCTTCGTAGGACTTTTTTGTTAAATACTTCCTGTTAAGGCTTCATCCATTTGATCATCTTCATTCTTCGGTGACACCACATCTCCACTGCTACCCATTTCTCGTGCTCTGAAGTTGTTGTTGTCTAAGCTTCACTGCCACATAAGAGCAATTTGTTGGACACCCCTGGTATTATAACCATGATACTACTAATAAAAGGTTGGTCGTTGCTCATCGTATTTTCCAGATGTATTCCATTCTTGTAAAGCTGTACAATACAGCTTTACAATGACTGAAGAATTTAAGTATTTGGGAGTTACCATTAACAGCCAAAATAAAATAGAAGCAAAGATACAAATGAGGTTAAATGCAGCTAATAGATGTTACTGGAGCCTATCAAAACTATTGAAGAGTAAAATCCTCTCAAGAAATACAAAAATTAGAATATACACAGTCATAATACAGCCAGTTCTCTTGTATTGACGCGGAGGTATGAACCCAAACAAACCAGACCCAGAAGAAGTTAATAACATTTGAAAATAAAATATTGAGAAGGATATATGGGCCAACATTTGAAGAAGGGGTATGGAGAATACTGAAAAACAGAGAGCTCAGGAACCTGTACAGAAGACCAGATATTGTGGCTGTGATAAGAAGTAGGAGAATTAGGTGGCTCGGTCATGTAAGAAGAAGGGAGAAGGATGCAATGATAAGAAGAGTGTGGAGAGGTCAACCAGAAGGAAGGCGCCCACGGGGAAGACCAAGACTAAGATGGAATGACCACTTAGTGGCTGAAGACATGAGAAGACTTGGGGGAGAGGTTGACATGGCGGAGGACAGAAGAGTCTGGAGACAACTTGTTGGTGAGGCCAAAAATCGACTTGGATTTGAGTGGCCACAGGAGTAAAGAGTAGTAAGTATTCCATTCTTGGTCTTCCTCCGTAATTCTTCCTAATCCTCGAGATATGAATGACAATGAATTACGGTATTCTAGAAGCAGTTTAATGAGAACATTTGATTGAACAGATTTTCCCACATTCCAGGAGGGAAACTGCAGTGTGAACAATGTTAAAAATACAGATGACCTCAAATTTCCAACGAAAGTCGCCCTTCGTGTAAACGTGGGTTAACACTGCCAAGTTTACGGCGAAAGTTACTCGCGGTGAGTGACTTCCGACGTAAATTGTAGGGAAAAAACGGCTTTGATAGTCTACTTGCAGAACTTTCAAAAGTTTCGGCAAGTGGTTTGAAGACTTGCCGAAACCAGTGTTAACGGCAACCAATCTGGCTCCGCACTAACTTGTGAAAAATATTTCGTCAGAGTAAACTCTCACGCAAGCTCTTGCAGAGGTAACATTGGAAAGTAACCTGCCTGTGTAAATCCACCTTAAGAATATCGATAAAGCGCATTAACAAGATACGTACTGTATATCAAATGGTATAATGAGCCGCATTCTAATTCCGTGATCATTTGGATAGTAATTCCCAAGCACAATATTTTCTGGGTTGTTTACCTCATTTGCCTAATGGCAGTCATTTACGGGACCATTCTGAGTAATCATTGAGTATGACCAATATATTTATTTCATTGCCGTCGTTTAGTAGTTTAGCAGTTAATAATAGCATGAAATTATCATCATCTGAGTTATCTACCGGTTAAATGTAGGTTATGATGAAAGCCAGAGAAAATCCAACACTCTTACAGGTGTAGTGCCCCATCTACCATAGTTTTCTTTCTACATCTCAGCGTAAGACCTACCTTTCTTCATCCCGCCCATAAAACCTTCATTTAATTAATTGAAGCCAAAATAGAGGTAGGTATATAATTGTTAAATGATAACATTGAACAAAAGTTACAATTAATAGGACAAAATTGAATTGAGATTAAGCTGTTAACTTAAGTCTTTAGGGGTTTAATTCCGATAGTATCCTTGTTTATGTAGTTTATAAATAAAAAATTACATTAAGGCTTCTCCCCCTTCCCCGCTTGCCCAAAATCCTTCCTTCTATCATGACCTTCAGCAAGCCATGACCCCTCATTACCTCTTTCAGCCACCTACCCTGCCTTCTCCTAATCTCATCCACAAGTTTCCTCCCCTCAGCCACCATGTCAAGCACTTCCTCATTTGTATGAAATTATAATTTTATTAATTTCCAGAATAAGCATAGCTTTGGCATGAATGCAGGTGGTAAGAGTTATCTCAGAAGAGCTTGCGGTAAAAGTGTGAGGGTTGAGGTTAGATATGAGTGGATGATGAAAGTATGTGAGTTGATGCTCCAGTAACGGACATTTATGAAAGGAGTGTGCTTCCTACGTTTGGCAGGTCCAGAGAATGGAAGAGAGTCGAATAACAAAGCAGATGCATAATACATGGTTTTCGGCAGGAATAATAGGAAGAATGATTGTACAATGAGGATAAATGGTGATATAATGGAGTAAGAGGTTGATTTTGTATACCTTAGCCGAGTTTTTTTTTAGAAAGTTCAGAGGATAAATGAGGAGATTAAGAGGCGTGCGAATTCTGGAAGGAGAGTTGTAGTAAGTATGTGGGCATATCAAGGAATTAACGTTTGTCTATAAGGAAGAAAAAATAACAGAATACGAAGAGAACTACTCTCCATTTTCTAGTATATTAACATTTATGGATATGGATAGGGGGTTGGGAGTAGGATAAGCACATGAATAGGGTAAATGCAGTGGGTGTGGGGTATCTGAGAAGTGTTGGTAGTAAAAGTAGAATGCATATGGTTAGAAATGAGTGGATGATGAAATAATGAGGGTTAGATGCTATAGTAGCGAACATTTATGAAAGGAGTGTGCTTCGTTGGTTTGGTCATGACAAAAGAGCTGGCATATTTCACTACTGTTAGGCCAATGCTTGAGTATGCCACGAATGTCTGGGATCCCCATGATAAAGGAAAGGCAAAGAGCTTGGAAAAGGTACAAAGGAAGGCAGCAAGGTACGTTTTGGGGAGACAAAAAAAATACCGATAGTGTTAGCAGCATGTTAGAAGAATTGGGGTGGAGTCCACTGCAAGATAGAAGGAAAGTAAATAGGTTATTGGGAATGTTTAAATGCTACTCAAAACATCCAGCCTGGTTGGAATTGGAGAAGAGGCTGGAACCATCAAAATTTTTGGGAAAAAATGACCACCCGCTGAAAATAAAATTAAGGAGGCAAAAAACGAATGCTGCCAAATACTCCTTCTTAAATCGTGGGGCCCTGGAATGGAATGAATTACCAGAAGAACTCACAAAACCTTTACCAAGAAATGTAAATATTTTTTTAAAACATGTTACTCATAAAAAACAAGAGGAGTGTTTGATGTTGTTTGTAGGTGTATGTATTTTTTAAACCTTGTTATTAATTTTGTTTCAACCGAAACTAATGATATATTGCCACCAGACAATGTCTAATTGCAGTATCAGTGTATTAATAATAATAAAAAACAGTAACTTTCGGCAACAGTCATAACATTAGCTGGTGAAGTAAATAAAAGATGAATCGCAGAAAAGAATGGAAGAGATTTGAATAACAAAGCAGATACATGAAAGAGGAGTGAATGGTGAGAGAGGAAGGGGTGGACTACGGAAGTCATGGGTGAATGTGGTGGAAGAGACTTTAAAGAGAAGAAATATAGGAGTCTTAAGAATAGGAGATCGTTCATTAAGCAATGCATAAGTGTAGCCGAAGAAAAGGAAGTTTGCAAGGATAAGAAAGTATACAGGAAATTATGAAAATCGAAGCCAGTTTTCTACGCCTAGCGCCGAGAGTTAAGCTCTCTCGACTATTCATACCTCGAAAGAGAACGGCATGATGGGTGTATAGCTAATTAACAGTAATTCTCCCATGGATTTACATAATCAAGGCTCATAAATAAGAAGCATAAAGACTAGTAAACGGAAGTAGTTTTTGTCCCCATTTTCATACTTATTCGAAAAGAGTAGGCATTAAGCCTTATTTTGAGATGAGAGCAGAACCCTTCGTATTTTTTTCTGAAAGTACCATCAACTTCGTTGTTCTTTGCTTTGTGCGTTAATAATTCAGTCCAGAGGAAAGAGGCGGAGAGACGTTCATAACTTGCTCGGGCCTTTGTTCTTCGGGCCCTAATCCGTCACCATGTTCGCGCATCTTTATTTCATAATACCTTAACGCTCAATAACCGCACTTTAGTTCTTTGCGCGTCCAAATATATATAGCATAAAAATCAACATGAACCGTCATTATGAATTACATCGGTAGCTTAGGGACCGGAGTGTATTTAAGTTTCGGAAGTAAGTTTTGGCAATAATTTTTAATGACCGTACTGTAATTGAGTAACTTTCTAGCTGCTTACATAATAAATACGCATATTGAGCTTCTACCTCTTTCACGTTTAGAGTCTCCTCCAACCATTTCTATTTACACTGTTTTTTGTCAATAATTTATCGCGAATTACTAAATCATAATTCAGAAATGATTGCTATGAAAGTTAAATAACCTCTCCCCGCTCCAGCAGGTAAGCCTAAATGAGTAACTTCAAAGCATCAAATTTATATTTTCAATGGTAATTACAAAAAGAAAGGGATCTATTAGACAGTTAAGGATATGGAAATTCCGAGTTTAAAGTAGTTTAAGCGATATTTTTCCCAAATCATAATAGACAACATACTTGAATATTATTGTTTTAATTTCAGCAACTATAAGGAGCAGAAAGTTAATACATAAATATTAATTATGCAAAAATATGGACGGAAGTTTGTTTGCAATTCTGTGAAAAAACACTTCGGTGACTATTTTATTTACTTTATTATACAGTTGAAAATTAATATAAACTACACACAGTTAAATTTATGACGATATACGAAATATATGCGCTAGAAATTCCTTATTTTTTAATTAAAGTCTCTCTGGAGTGCATAACCGTAACATTCCCCAAGGAAAATGGATGGATTTTTTTGGCAAATATATCTCGAAAAGTAGTAAGGTAGGTGGCTGATATTTTGGTAACCCTGGAAAGGTGAGATCTTTTTCTCTACAATGAGCCCAAATTCATTGAATTTATTTGAAATTATATCTCGCTCAAACTTTCTTAAGGAGGTTCCACCGCGACTGTGTGAGTCAAACAAATACTAAATTCCACATATTTTATATTTTGCACAAAAATATCCTGCTTTTAGCGATGAAATGCGTTCCCGGAAGAAAACCTAAAGTTAGGTACAAAATATGCAGATTAATCCACGAATATATTTTAAATGAGCACTTTTTTCAGCCATAGGAGCCGACTGCAGCGCCATTTCTAACGAATTACCGCATTTTGAATTCAATTACGGCATTAATGTCCCGATAACTAAAAAAATAAGGTGGTAAGATGGCCATATTTTATTTTTATTCAATTTCTCTGGATTATTTCCTTCTTATAAACAGTTTTCCGCGAAAATGGCATTTGTATTATATGGAAAAATACTAATTTTCGCACTGTTTCCCTCATTCTCCCATTGAACACAATGTAATTTCTAGTTCAATTAGAGAGTAAAATAGCGTGGAAAGGTAACATTTCGTCGTTCATATCAGATAGAGGACAAGCTTTTCTACGAGTAGGCAGAATATGAATAAAATGACATCTGAGAGATTTAACGGTGGAACCACGTTAATGCACGAAAAAAATATTCAATCCAAAAAAGGGTTTAATCAGGAATAACTTTTTTCTTTTTTCTTCGTCGTTGACGAACGCCAAGAAGTCAAGCATGTGACAGATAAAACGATTGAATGGACATGAAAGCAAATTTCCACTTAATGTGAAGGGGTAGCATATTTCCGGATTGATTCACAGGGTCGATTCCAATTTTCAACACGCATAACTACTCGTGCTAGTCAAGACAAACGGTTCCCATTTAAAAAATAAAATGGAAATAAAGAGTTGCTCATCCTCTCGATCGGTCTTTTCAAACTTGTCAGATTATTTCTCAGGGGAGACCATCGACGTTATTTTCATGGAAAAAAATCTTCTCGAGACCTGAACTAAGACCCCAGTGGCTAATCTATCTCGAGAAAAACTCGAAGTAAGTTCGTTTATTTCAAAACCTCGCCTTAGATTAGGGTTACCAACTGTTAAACCAACTCCATCCCAAGGTCTTTGGTCTGAAATCCAAGTAATTTGCATAGGTGGCACTTTTTGCCGTTGTCACGAAGTCTAACTGTTTATACGTTGTAAAAGATTGATTAGGATGATAAAGAGTATCAAAATGCCATTCACTAGTAATAGTTAAATATAATTTAAATAAAGAGAAAAAAGTTTTCGGACAGTTTATTTTTCTAAAAAAATTAACTTCATTGATTTTTCATGCCTGTTTTCGTCATTCTGAGTCCTAATATTTTGATATTTTTTGGGATAAAAAAATATGATAATGAATATTGCCATATGTACTGGAGGGTGCTTTCTTGAACAGGGGAAAAAAGTTTTTGAAAAGCTATTTATTTTTTCTAAAAATTGAACTTAATTGATTTTCATGCCTGTCACTATTCCTAACCCTATAAATAAATAGAATATTTTGACGAATACCTAATTTTTTGTTCAATAAAAAAGCGTAAAAGTTGGATGTATTTATTCAAAAGAAACATATTCTGATATAAACAAATGGCAACTTCTTTGTCATCAAAATCAAATTTTGATATGGTCTCTTTTATGACTAGGGAAAAATATCGCTCAAACTATCTTAAAGTATAGCTCCCGCAAAAGTTCCTGGCGCAGAACTGCACGGAAAGAAGGGTAGGTAGAAGTGGAGATGGTGGAGGGAATAGGATGGAGGAGAAGACAGGGAGACAACGAGAGAGACAAGTAACCAAACTACTACACCGCGAAAAAGGTGCGAGGCACACACGCGTAATGCAAGGCATCACTTTGACTTTGACCCTATCTTGAGGACTCAATCGTGAGACGAGTCAAAACGGGACCGCAAATAGTGGTGAGTCATCCCACTTCTCAAAGCTCTTGTGTTGACAGCAATTAGAAAGTTATTTTTGTCTAAACTTCCACACTAAACCACCTACCTCCCCCGTTTCGAAGTATTTTGAAAAGTATTCCGGAGCCCCCATCCCAAAATCGTCCACTACGCAACGCCAACAACGTTTACGTGAGCTATACATTTTGCGAAAACAAAAACGGTTCCACATATAAAATATACTGTTTTCATTACTAACCAAAATCTTCCTCTTCTCTCAACCTCTCTGCAAAGCGTTTCAGATTTAGCTGACAGCAAGGGCCTTACCGAGATCTGTGTTGCCCAACTTGCGCTCCGAGTGCACACCTCAACACCAAGCAGGCAACCATTAACAACACCTCGCGAAATTAGAGCAAGTTTATTTACGGCATAATATTTGTATATTGGAAGACTCCTAGCAGTTTAGTTAGTTCACTGCATAAGCTATAAATATGTTAAGCTTCCTGCTGATATTGGCAATATATTACCTCCGGCCTTTAAAAGGAAACAAATATCCATAAAAGCCCATTCTATCTACTAAACGTAGAACGCAATATAGTAACATAAATCCCTCCAACGACGCTTACCCTCCATCATGGCTCTAGGCGATTTCGGGTTATTGCACTATAAGCGCCAAAACCGAATGCACGAACTAACCAGAGTTTTGAGGGATGGTGGAGTCAATACGAGAAGGTTAAAGGAGAAATCGGAGGGCTGCCCTTCCTGCCCCACCTCCGGGTCCCCGCTAAACACCCCGCCCCTTTCCCTCGGGAACGTCAATCATCACGTGGACCGACATAAAGATACTACCCTCCCATTACCTCGACCCCACTTACTCTAACTCGCACATATTTTTTACTTATTATTTTACATATAAAAGAATAATATATTTCCTACTTTGCCCTCTAACCATATCCTCTCTCTTCCCAATTCTCGCCCACGTCTCCTCTCTATCTACTCACACACATTACGTAAGCCTCGATGATTCCTCAGCTTTAACTCGTGAAGTCTCCGAATCCCTCTTCGCCAATGAGATCCCTCAAAAAGATACACCCCTTTTTAACAAAAACGATAGCTTAGTACTTTACGCATAATAATTCATTACCGACTACGGTTTCAGGTGTGAAATGAAGTGGTAGATAGCGAAAGTGATGGGCGGAAGAATGTGGTGGAAAAAAACCAAGAGAGGAGGAATATTAGGAGTCTTAAGAGTTGGAGAGCGTGTATGAGTAAATGCATGAGTGTAAGAGAAGCGAAACAGGTTTTCATAGAAGGAACATTATGGAAAAAAGTTTTAAAAGAGAGCCAGGTTTCTACACCTAACAACAATATCCCAGTTTTATGACTTTACCTACCCTGAAAGGGAATGGCGTGATGGGTATGTATGGTTTCAGCAATTCATTGCCATTATCAAGGCAACGTTACCTTGAAAATGGCTATGAATCGTTGAAACCATGGTCGGTAATCAATTAGAGTGTGTAAAATAATAAACTATGGCTTTAACTGTTACTAGCATAAGGACCCGGCTTCGCGAGGGAAGCTACGAATTAATTGCCCCGATTATGCGTAAAGTAGCCAGGCTAATGAAATCAAATCGAAATTGGAAGCTAATAACATCCTAATGTTGATAATTTTACATTTTCTCGGCTAAAACAATTTTTATACGTGACAGGAAATTTGAGGTTTAATTCGAGAATATTTTAAATGGCATATTTTATAGATATTTCAGACGCACGAGAAATAACAAATGGTGCAAAAAAAACTACCCATTTGGTAATAGCATTACAATATGTGTCCGGAATTTATGCTAAATAATATTAATAAGGGCAAGAAGATGGTGCCCGTTAAATTTCAGCAAGAAAAGTCATTTATCTATATTATTATAAGAATCAATGTGACGTGCTAAATATAGGTACTCTCTATCAGCCATTAACCACACGTAAGGACTTCCGAGTGAAAAATACATATAATGAATTCTCAATTAAATTCACTAATATGTATCTACTGATAATCTTATAAATAACGTACAATGTATAGTATATGTGTATTTATGTATGTTGGCGTAGTACTCAAAAACGATATGTGATGCAGCTTTCAAATGTAGGGATTATAAATACCTTCCATGCACATATAACAGGCTACTTTTCATGCAACTAATGATCTCAGGTTTCACGCCTTTTCGTGATCGGCAAAATAAATGCTCCTACATAACATGATTTTAAGTTCTAATTCCCAGAATATCTTAATGGTTTCTTCTATATGCATTCCGGAAACAGATAAATACCAAATGTAGTACTATTTGGTAATGTGATTACGTACTGCGGCCATGGATAATGCTAATCAAGGGCGAGATTAGGGCGTCCATTTAAATTTAGCGGGAGAAAGAAAACATGAAAGTCGCTGTATGTGATTATAAGAAGAAGTGCGACGGGCCACCTTTAATTATTTACATTGTTAATTCATTTTTGGCTGAATTCAAACCTTTCAGGCGTAACTTTGTGGAAGTCCATTTCGAATAATGACAATACCAAATTTGTTTAAATCCACGGAGTTGATTATTGGTACAACTAGTTTCAACGCTACGGCGTCATCATCAGGTACAAGCATTAAAATCATAGCCGGAGGTATAATTTACTCAACAATCAGGGTGGAGGGGGGAAGGGATTAGGGGAGGGTGGTGGTATGACGAGGGAGGAGTAAGGTGTATTCCGGGAAGAGTGGTGGATATACTCAACACGACGAGATATACACTGCTGAACTGATTGGAACAAAAACTCCTTTCCACGCACCATTACTGACTATAATAAAAACAGCGAGAAACTAATACATTACATTTCCTTTTTGCCTATTTCGCCAATATTTTAAGCCTGTTTCAGTAGGATTTTCAACCACTAAAATATAAAAGACCGCACGCTTTGTGAAACACTTTTAGGAGCAAATAGAGAGCAAAAGACATCTACATCTACATACTACCCCGCAAGCCGCCTCAATAGGCGTGTGGCGGGGGGTGTTAGGACACCAGCCGTTTACATATAAAATGGACACGCTCTAATGAAATTACGCCTAGCATTTATTATAGTCCCTTATTGTTCGGGGGAAAAACGAATTCCCATACCTATCCGTTCGGAAAAATATCTCTCTTAATTTATTGTTTCTGTCGGACCTGGAAATATAGTGGGGTTCTAATGTGATGTTTTCCGTGTCGCTCTGAAAGATATCTATTCTCAATTGTTCAAGCAATCTAAGCCTAGCGCACAACCTCCGAGTCTCTAGCGGCTCCCAGCCTAATTCGTTTAACATCTGTGTAACGCTGCGTGTACACCCGTAGCTGTTTTTGACGAATCGCGCAGCTTTCCTTTGTTTTTTATTAAGTTCCCGAATTAAGTTTTTCTGCACCGGATCCCATATGCTCGCAGCATATTCAAGGTGTGGCCGGACGAGTGCGAAATAGCACCTCTCTTTTACTTTTTCATCCGAAAATCTTCCCACAATACGCTTGACGAATCCTAGCTTCTTCAGAGCTCTGCCACAAATATTTCTTATATGTGCTCCCCACGATAGGTCCGAAGTTATTGTAACTCCTAGATACTTCACTTCATCTGTCGCCTTTATGTTAACACCATCCACAGCATATACATGGGAATAGTTGGACGACCTCCGCAAGAAATGTACCACCGTTCATTTGCTCAGATTAAGTTCGAGTCCCAAGACATATGATGGGAGGACTAGGCCTAAGGCCGTGTTCCGTTCCACGTAGGGTGCACTCTACGCTCTGCGCCCTAACGGAGCCGTTTAACGGAGCCGTTTAAGAGACTCGGAGACCACGCGCTAAGCGACGATTACTTTAAAAATTCAGATCAGGAGAGTTTCACGATGACACGGAGGATACAATTTTGATCCTCGAAAAAAAAATTGATTTTTTTTCTTTTTTGTAAATTTGATTCTTATTTCTTCTTATTAAATTTGCTTGTATATGTCCTCAAATGTATGTATTGTTACCTGGCCACTATAAAATGGCACCCTGCTGTATGTGGTTATCCTTCTTTAAAATAAAAAATAAAATAAAATAAACCCGCACTGTATTAATAGAACTGATGGAAGCGACAAACAAAGAGAGATGCTCTGCCGAACTGATTGGTACAAAAATTCCTTCTTTACACGCGCGTATTGTATTAATATTGATATTGAAGATATCTTACATTATAATTGTATATATATCTGATATTTTACAATACAAATGTATATATATACAATTAGAATGTAAGATGTCTTCAATATCAATATTGTAACACTGAAAATATGAATGCAAACAGCATTTAAATTCAATGCTTATTTTTTTTCATTTTAAGTGTTTCTTTAAATAATTTTCTTTATTTAACATTCAGAAAAATCATACTGGAATATTAGCAGGATGCTGACAAAGTTCAAGCTGAGTACTGCTAAATTTCCTGCTACATCCCGCTAATCCTACTAAAATTCCTCCTACAACCCTGCTGATTCTGCTAAAATTCCTGCTACATCATGATAATCCTGCAAGAACCTGCTAACTTCCTGCTGGTTCTTTCTAAATTTCCCAGCTAAATTTTTACCCGTGGCACCATTAGTGACTATAATAAAAACAGCGTGAAGATAAGACACTTAATTTCACATACAATTCACTTTTTTCCTCTCCCTCATCCAACCCTTTTGCCCTATCCGATATCTTTCACTAGGCTGGTGCCCAAGAAAACCCTGCCAAACGCCCTTACGTCGGCCCCGGAGGGTAGCATGCAGATGAATATAACAAAGAGTATAAATTGTTAAGGTGGTTCCACCGTGAAACGACTTAAATGTAATTTTATTCATATTCTGTCTACTTGTAGAAAAAGTTATTCTCTATCTGATATGAACAACAAAATAATACCTTTCCACGCTATTTTATTCTAAAAAAAAGAACTTGAAATTACATGGTGTTCAATGGGAGAATGAGAGAAACACGGGGAAAAATAGTATTTTTACAAGTCGTTAAAACTTTCGCGGTCCATATTATGACTTATATATGTTTTTTTGGGTTGTCCGCGTCTTGCTAGCTGGTTCGAAGGTGGCCGACGTTTCCTCCCCTTTGCCGGAGACTTCCTCAGGGCTACTGAGTGACCACTCCGGTTATGCATCTATTTATACGAATTTGGGGAGAGGGGGGGAAGGAGGAGGAGGGGGAGGGAGTTGTGGAACATTCTGGGTTCTTTTATTTCTCGCTAAAACTGGAAGCCAGGAACTGCTGACAGCTTGTCCTTGGTCACGGTTAAAATTGCAGGGGTGTTTCTTTATTTCTAGGGCTTCTCTAACTAGTCTTGTTTTAAAGTGCAGTATAGTAATAGTATTTTTACATAAAATATAGATGCCATTTTTGCGGAAAACTATCATTTATAAGAAGGAAATAATCCAGAGAAATTGAATAAAAATAAAATATAGGCATGTGGAATTTAGTATTTTATTTACTCACACAGTCGCGGCTGAACCTCCTTCAATACGTTCAAGATACTCCTAAGAAGCTCCTCCATTTTTGGCATAAAGGAAGACTAAAATATGAAAAAAAAACACTCCACAAAATATGATCTCCTGCTGTTGATAAATTTTAAAGATAAATAAATTCAAATGTGATGCAACTCATCTCCGAACTGTAACTCTTATCAACGTCGATCTAATTTTCAATATGATGACATTCTAGTAATAATGAGACAAAAATATTGACAATATGCTCATCTGTTTTGAAGTATTCTCCAAGTTTTTGAAGAGAGACTGATATTTAAACTACGGTTTTTCGACTTCTCGATTTGTAATAAAGAAATTATATTGAATTTCTTAAGAGGATAATATTTTGAACTTTAAAACGCACAACCGAATCCAGCATTTCGCAAGTTTAGCAATTATTCCTGACGGTAAAATATCCTTCAAATTATGTTACACTATAATTGTTTCAGACCTATTAGCATTGATTTTTCCTTTTCCTGGGTACACATGAATGCGATTGATGAAGTTACGCGATACATGGCAGAAATGAACAACGTTAAGAATGATGGACAAAAACAATTTGTACAATTCCACACGTACATATTTCCCGATCGATTTTGACGTCAACAACGTAATTTTCAAGGTAGCATTCAATTTACCTATAAAATGACGCTGTAGACGTATAAATCGATCAGAAAATAAATAGGTGTGGAAATGTACTCATGGTTTTTGTCCATCATGCTGAACCCATGAATTCGTTTCAGCTGCGCTAGGTTAGAGATATATATGCAGCGCAACTCCAATTATCCGAACTCCCAACTATCCAGATTGCCAATTATCCGGATCGCTTTTAGGGGGAAAAAATCCTCGAATATCGGCTTTTTACAGTCACGGCAATAGTCGAAACGTGTATTGTATCTTTTATACCGTTAATTTCGTTCGAAAGTCATTGGCTACAGCACATACGTTTCATTAGCGGTCTTAGATCTATCCGAAGCGAATACGAAGTTTCCAAATAAATTACATTTTTTGTTAGTTATCCATTTATACGGATATTCGATTATCCGGATCGGGTCCGGTCCCAATTGATCCGGATAATTGGGAGTTCTACTGTAGTCGAAAAGACAACAAAATAATACAAATATACGCTAGGTGATTTACGAAATATGATACGAAATTGAATCTTGAGTTTTCGTATAGTTGCTAGCTGCATAGACATCCATTCCGAATTCTTATGTGAGTTTAAATCGTGTGAATCGAAAATGGTGGAGCCAAAAGTATACGGCCATTTTGTTGAGTTTGCGTGGAATCACCTTCCTGTCATTTTCAACCTCCGAACTTTTTCCTCTCCATCTCTTCCTCTCTTTCTCATTCCCCACACCACCTTTACACGCAATTTCTGGATCCCCAGGAGGAGTAATTTTCGAGAAGGAAAAGGGAGCAATACCATTACGATTTTTTCCCTAGCAGTGCGGAATTCGCAATTTTTTTTTGCTGTCTACGTAACAAAAGTTCTTCTCGGAAAACAAAAGGAGTCATCGTGGTGGTATAGTTACGTGTGAACTTCGTCCCTCCATTGTTTCTCCTCGCTCTCTCCCTCTGCCTATCTCCCTCCGGTACACCCGTTTCTCGTTCCTTGAGGCTTGAGGAAGTTACACGTTCGCAAAATCAGTCACCCGTTGAAATTTAATACTTTCTTTCCTCCAACTCCTTCGTTGGCACATTTAGGTATGTCTGTTCTTCACGCCCGCAGGTTCCTGAATTTTTTTGTTATGACGTCCCTCGACGTATTTTTTTCGATTAAATTGCTTCAAAGGCCATGATTAAGTTTTTTTCCATGGAGAGGCGTGAAGTTATAATCGAATAAAATTTTTTGAGAAAACTTCATCACGATTCCGGAGATAAACATTATGGAGTCTTAATTCCTCTGATGATTTCACATCTTTGGCCTTGGTATGTGTTAGGGAGGGTTTACACCGGCAAGTTACTCCCGCCAGTTTCTTCTGCAAGAGCTCGCGGGGAATTTTACTCTCACGAAAACTTTTTTCGCAAGTTAGTGCTGATTGTGAGACAAATTGGTTGCTGTTTACATTGGCAACTATATACTTATGAGAGCGACTTGCCGAAACTTTTAAAGTTCTTCAAGCGGACTCGCAGAGTATTTAACAAGTGGATGTTAAGTCAAAATTCGTTGGCTACAAGTATCTTGCACAATAAACTTGCCAGTGTAAATCTACCTTAATGCATATTGTGTTTTTTTCAAGCTTTCCGTACTCTGACATGCTCACCGCGAATTTTTTACACAAAGTCGCTGAAACGTTTCCCTCTCTGCTGAAGGCTGATCGTACTTATATTTCTAGTATTAAACCTTTGCATAATTAGCGCCCTGAAACATTGAAATATCTAAAATCCTATGAATATCGAAGTAACTACTCTAGTACCGAAGTACCAAAGGATACCGAAGAAATGGCGCTACGATTCAAAGCATTTACCATATTTTCCGAATAACAAGACGCACGGGTATATAAGAAGAACGCTGGTTAGCGGCAGAATCCGAAAAGTATGAAAGGTCTTTCAATTACCCTTCGATATTGTTTACGGAGAAACAGATGAGCGATCTCTTACTGAATACAGTTACAAATATATGGCGCGTGGTCATGAATTTCATCATGCTTCTCAGATTTAAATGAGGAAGTATTATGCAAAATCTGCCCTCGGTGCAATCTCTATTTAACCCGCCATTGGTCGTGCTATGAGGTTTTCTCTCACGCCAAATTTAAACTTGTGCTCACTTTGTAATCATGAGTTAGAATAAGTTTCCTTTCCTTCTAGCTGACTTTTTATCTCTTCCTATTGATCGACCGTCTCATAAAGTGTAAATGAAGTGTCCGCAGCTGCGTAACGATATGTCTAATACCGTCGGCTACAAGGTGTGAGACTTTTTCTCATCGCGCGACCACTGACGTTAAGTGTTTTTGTATCACTCAGTTGCGTTACACTTTCGCAACATGCGGTAAAAGTTGATTAATTTCGTGGAGAGCAGATACGTTAATGCAAATTTATGAGTCATGAGAATGTATGTCCTCATAAATAAATATTTCTTATTGAGAATGGTAGTTTCCTTCATTGATACCCAACGATATCATCGCCAGTAAACGTTGCAATGATTATGTAATTGTATCAGTAATTGTGCATATGTGGGAATCATTGTTTCAAATGAACATTAAGAGAAATTAATTAAATCTAAATATAGTGTAATGTATTGCCAATAAACGCTCTATGATAGATAATCAATGATACATCTGAGTGTGAGAAAAAGTCTCACACGCGACCGCTCGCGTGGTAGGTAGCCCCGGCCCATATATATATATATATATATATATATTAGTAGTCTAGATAGCTTAGTGGTCAGAGCAGCCGGCGCGAAATCGGAAGGTCCGTGGTTCAATTCCCGGTCTAGACGAATTTTTTTCACTTTGAATCGGCCATCATTCCATCTTCACATCACCTTTGTGTCATCACATTTTATGTGTTTCCTATACTCTTTCTTTCACCACCTGTTTGAACGAAATATTTATTATTTACGCCTGTGAGCGGTTTGAGTGAATGAATGAATGGTTGTATGGCCGGAATGGCTCATTTCTACTTCTTGGGCTCTGCGTGCCCCGAAACGCCTGTTCTGTATCTTTACCACTGTCTGTGTGCCTGATTCAAACTTTGCTTTCCTCTTCTGTGTACGTAATTTCTTCTCTGCCGGTGAGTGAAAATGTCCAGCGCCATCTCTCGGCGACTTTTACGGACTAATCTTGGGTGTGTTTGATTCATATAAACCCCCCGCCGATTCCAGTGTTTCTTTAGTAGTCTAGATAGCTTAGTGGTCAGAGCAGCCGGCGCGAAATCGGAAGGTCCGTGGTTCAATTCCCGGTCTAGACGAATTTTTTTTCACTTTGAATCGGCCATCATTCCATCTTCACATCACCTTTGTGTCATCACATTTTATGTGTTTCCTATACTCTTTCTTTCACCACCTGTTTGAACAAAATATTTATTATTTACGCCTGTGAGCGGTTTGAGTGAATGAATGAATGGTTATATATATATATATATATATATATATATATATATACATAGTTTCTTAGGAAAAGATGCGCGTAGCACAATATAATAATACACCAGTGTCACTAGTTGTGACGCACTAAATAAAATAAAACACTAAAAAAGAACACTCACAAACTTTTCTCGTGTGAGTGTTCTTTTTTAGTGTTTTATTTTATTTAGTGCGTCACAGCTAGTGACACTGGTGTATTATTATATATATACATATATATATAATCTGCCAAGAGGGTGGCCAATAAAAATATAGATACAGAAAAAAAGTACACTTACAAATTTAAACTTCCGATATTTCGGTGAAGATATTAGCTCCGCCTTTCTCTAGGAGAAGAGTAGATACTCTTCTCCTAGTTCTCTTCTCCTACCCACCTTTCTCAGGGTAGAGAGTAGGATTCCTACTGTCTACCCTGAGAAAGGTGGTCATGATCCCACCGAAATATCGGAAGTTTAAATTTGTGAGTGTCCATTTTTTCTGTCGCTATATTTTTATCGGCCACCCTCTTGGCATATTATATATATATATAGGTTACGACCATTCCCGGGTTAACGTTGACCCCGCCGTATAGGGAATGTGACAAGAACCGATAGAAAGATACTAAGTAAGACAAATACGCTACCGAACTGATTGGTACAAAAATCCCGTCTTTCCACGCACCAGTAGTTAGTGTAAGGAAACCATCGTGGAACTAACATTAGGACATTTCGTTAACATATATTTCACCTCTGTCCTCTCCCCTCTCCTAAATATCCCGTAGTATCCATTGTTCTCAGCTATTACCTAGAAAGAAATCGCTAAACTGTCATGAAATTTTTAAATCTCCATTACTATTTATAAAGCTACCAGAATGATTGATGGAAGGGATGTGCGCTCTTGACACAGTGATCGATAATGAGCGGAACGCTATGAAAAAGTAGACGTTTGCTTCGTGTTACTCATGGGATGTTTCAACATCCCATGAGTCCCATCCCATGGGATGTTTCAACATCCCATGAGTCGAGATTAATTAGGTAAATTTATCTCCCCTTCGGACCGACTAAAACATCTACGGCTTTTAAGGCTCTTCACGCCGTAATTTATCTCTACTGAATGAGGGTTTGCTAATAACTAGCACATACGTATGTACGAATGATTAATTGCATTCTAAAAGAAACCAAAATATATTATATAAGACACTGTTTCTGGCGTTACTCGGTAGAACTCATTCATAATTAATAAGGAGAATCATAACTAAGTACTTGTTTTTCATCAAAATATATAATATTTACTCTAAATTAGAATAAAACTATGGGTATGCACAGAGTGCGAACAAAAAAGCTTTTGCCATTGTAATGATTACTAATTTAGACAACAAAACAAATTCTTTGAAGGATAGGTATTAGGTTAATTAATTTTAAATTACTATATACCAGTTCAACAAGACCGCATTTGAGCACGATCTCCTATACAGCCTTTTTGTTATGAAGCAACTCAGAATTCCGAAGATATGTTGCGAAGACATTCTTTGACTCATACCTATTATATATCGTTAACATCACGTAGCTCTAAGAGAATATGGGAGGATTTCTGATAATTATTGTTGTTTAAAAGAATCAAACTTTCTAAAGTGTAACTGCAATTGTAGATATACTAATGACTATTATCCCAGGAGTAAGATAATTTCCCTAATTTCAGCGTTTACTCAGATATAGTCGTTAAATCTTTGATATAAACAGTTAGTTTGATGTACGTGTTACTCCAAGTTCAACCAGATTTTGTTTTTTTTTAAGCGTAATTTTTAATCTAAAGACCATTCCAACACAATTAATTAAGAGAAATAAGCTGTATGAGTAATAATAATGCTCAAATTAACCTTTTACTTTCCTAAAATGAGAATAGTAACATTTCAAATAACATGGGAGATGCACAACAGTAGTTTGAGTTTTATTCCATGATATCTAAGTTCACTTTTCTCTTCAGGCTAATAATACTGGAAGTATTTATCGAACACTTCCAGCAATGAAACAATACTGTGGTGGAACAAATATAATGGACGGTACGATTCTCTAAGTAGCCATTTATTATGCGACCTCTCCATAATTTTCCAGGAAAGAGCTTAAGCATTTTGACGAAACTCGTAGCTACTGTATGCAATCGAATTGCGCTTTGGGTGATTCTTTTTGCCGGACAATCAAAGTTGATTCCATTTACACGGAGATGCAGTCTTGTCGGAGCTATATCCTTGATGAATAATTCCATGCGATCTCCGAACGTAATGGTCGTCCAAATTACGCGATGCGGATTCGCCAAGAGATAAAATTGCGGATAAATCCCGGACAATGTTGGTCGTCGTCAATGGATGTTTAATGAAAAGGAACCCTGAGGAAAATTTGGTAAGTCTTCAGGAGAGGAGAAGTCAAGGCCCATTTTCGGGAGATTCCATCTCAGCAGAGGGCCAAGCAGGTGGCCACTTGAAAGGGGAATAAAAAAACAAAACACCGTCCGCTCCGCGCTGTATCCGGCATCTTCGGCAACATAGCGTCACGAATCAAATTCGAGGGAAGTTATTTCCGTGGCGATGACGAAAATGTGATAAGGAGAATTATAAGCCCCGGGAAATCTTGCTTACTCGTTTGAGTAGAAGCCTGGAAGGCTAAGAGATCGGGCAACGGCCTGTTTCGATATAAACACCGGTTCCCGATCAGTCACTGACGTTAAGCATGGTTGGGCTTGGCTCGAATTAGGAGTGGTGATCCTCCTATTCGTCCGAGCACTATTGCCCCTGACTGCAGGTGACAGATAGTATGTGCATAATGGCCTGAGGCGTCGACGCATTTTAAATTAAATACTGCTAGATACTACTACGAAGAGATTGGTGCCTTTCTAAACTGTTGACAAATAGTCAATCAAGACCTTTTTCCCAGAAAATTTACTGTTGGACTACGGTGATTAATGTATTTGGGTATAGCGAAGTTACATTTAGCCGATATTCGTTTTTCTATGTAAATAACCATAAGGCCAGTGGTGCAATGTTGCCAATAGTAGCAGGGAAATTAACATAGTGCTACGCAGTACCTATACAAAACGGTACATTTATGAAAGTATTCATGCCTACCGCAAATATGGCGATGAAATAACGTAGAAATCAGCACGGCAAGCCAAAGTTCCATAGTTCGATTTCCGGTACTGGCCGATTTTTTTCCTGTGGCAATTTCTAAGTTATTGCATATTTATGAGTCTTACAATGTGAACTTACTACTCCATAAATTACCTTACTAAAATTAAGCGCGGTGTAAGAAATGGTTGCTTACGTAGGGTAGATGGGAGTACTAGGAGCGTAAGTTTGGCAACAGCGCCCTCCAAAAGGCTAATAATACCATAAAAAATGTGAAATCCACAAAGATCAACGCTCGTTAACTTTGAATGAAGTAATTCTCCTCAAAGTTAAAGAACTCTTGAAGAACATTTGTAAGTAAAAAGCTGATAATCCTCAGATACTGTGATGCCCACCTGATCAAATCTAACGGTTTCTCACGGCTAATGGGCAAAATTACGTACATGGCGTTTCACACGGTTAAAGCATTAGGTTGACTTTGGCATCTGCACATTTTCAGCTGCGGGACGGAATTCATACAGTTACAACAAGCCTAACAGTATCTAATAGTTAATGGCGCATCCCACAAACTAGTAAGCTACCGCGCGATACCACTAGAGCAGGATGTTATAGTGTCGAAGGAAAAAGGTTTATAAAATTTATTAGTTTTTCTTTTTGAAATGTTAGAGCGAAATGATTCACATCTGAGGTTCTATCATTAATCCGTTGCAAATAAATATATCCATAAATATTTATTTGCTATAAATAAATATTTGCTAAGTATAATAAATATTTACCATACTACATATTTGTCGGAAGAAATTACGGCGGCACTTATTAGGTTTTAGATTAAGATTATTTTCTCCGCACAATTTAATTTGATTTAAAACTTAACCACACTTGAAAACACGTACGCACTATTTCTATCCATGTAAGCAATTAAAATATTTATTTTATATCCCTTATCTACCTATTTTGGAACTTGTTGCATCGTTGAGTGTCTAATATTCTCTGGAAAATACTGACTTGTAGAGGATTCATATCTTATTTTTTGTATTAGGGACCTCAACTTCCAATTAGGTAAGTAAGCGTCCCCAGTGTAGGTTCCAGGTGTTAGAATTTATGTAAAATAGGGTTTTATTACAAAGGAAACGGTTGGAGGATTATTGAGCAATAAGACAGGGACGTACTTTTACACAAAATGCGCTTAATTTCATAGGGAAGTAAGCTATGAGAAACTGGAGATTCGGAAAACCAAAATGCGTTAAGCGTAAAACAAACTGTTTCCAGCGAATTACTCCATCGCTTTATTATAAACACCTGATGAAACAGGGTAATCGAAGCCTGTTACCCAATAATATATTATTTATTCTGATCCCCTTACGTCACAATCTGTAACTATCAGCATAGGATGGAACGAAAGGATTAATTGGAGCTTCTTTTTTACAGCATCTTGGAATAATATGAGTGTAAATTTTGATTTAATTTGAGTACTGACGATATTTTTTTTAACAAAAGAGAAAATGTAGAGAATAAAAAAACGACAAAAATGACGTGAAGGATACTGGGTCATGCAAATCTCATTAGTATAGAATACATTTGTTTATGTTTTACGTTGGTTATTTCACTGATAATAGTCAAATATCTGGAGGCCGTTACTAATGTTTACAAAATATAAACATCTGTACTAAAAAGCAACGTTGTTAATATCTATAAATTTGAATACAATATTAATTAAACGGAGTATTGCCCTTTTACAAAAATATAAATGCAAAGAATTGAAAAACAAGAAAAAATCAATGAATAACGGGTTAAATAAAAAAATATTTTAGCACAGGAATACGTCAGTAAACACTTAAAGTATGTACCTACCTATATATCTTAAAAAATACATTATAAGAAATGGCGACTTAAAACAATAGGAGTAACAACTTCAGTAAATAGATAGTAGATTAACAATTAAGTTCAATAAGTACATGACCATGACAGAGAGTGACCAAATTTTTTACAGTCATTCAGCGAATCAAATAGCATGTCACAATTCAAGGCTGGAGAAATCCTCAGCATCCTATAAATTGGACGGTATTTCAAATAGGTACTAGGGCTAAAAGAAATATGAAGTTAAGAGTTAGAACGGGTAGGATAGCAAGGAACATTGAACACAAGGTGACTTAGAAGAGAAGGGCTATCAATAGTGTTGTGCAGTATGTGCAGTGCAATTATGAAAATGAGGCACATCAAGGAAAGTACGTCTAAAATGAAGAGGAAGAAAGTTGAGAAGATCTTCAACAGAACTACACGAATATGAATATGAACAGACACAACGATAAAAAATTACTTTGCGGAACCTATTTTGTACCTTTTCAAGTGGCAAAGAATGTGATGAAAAGAAAGGATTCCAAACAGGATATAGACATATCCAAGGATAGGCCTGACTAGACTAATGAAAAAGGGTACGTAATGCGTTCCAAAAATATACATAGCTTAAACATTAAAACTGAAATGCATTTTTCTTCATTTTTTGTAGACGGACTTTTGTTAAAGAGTTGTATTTGAGTTGGTCTTTTGTTGTTGAGTTGGTTTAAAAGGGTATTCGTGAAAAAATAATAACCACCCACCATATAAGCCACGGGTTGTGGTTGTTACTTGCTTTGATACAATATACGAAACAGATGGATGTTTGTATACCCCTACCAGATCTTCCCAAAACCTCCGAATATACCGTCGACACCTGCCTAAAAATAACCAAATTTGATGTTTTCCAATTTTTATTTCTCTAAAAATACAAAACGCATCCATGACATTTTTATATTTCTTAAGGTAGCTTGAGCGAGATAGTTCCCTAGTCATAATAGAGACCATATTGGAATTTTATTTTTTAATTTCAGCGTCTGTAAGAAGTGTGAAGTAAATATTGTACTATTAATGGCGCAATTACTATTGATCAAAATTCTAACTAATTAAATAAATATATCTACATAAGTATCCAACTTCACTCATTTTGTCACGGCTTACGGCTAAAAAACCGTCCAAACAGAGTTTTTTCGGCGATTCTCTAAACATTACTGTGGTGAGTATTGGATTAATTTTTATAAATATTTGAGAAAACATACAAACTACACACCATTACTTTTTTTTGGCGAAATGTAGGTGTTATAAATTCCTAATTTTTCAATATTCTCCCTCTGGAGCGCACAGCCGTAATCTATCCCATGTAAAACAGCTTATATTTTCAGGCAAATTGCTCGAAAGTTAGTTCGGTAAGGGGTTAATATTTTGATACCATTGGAAAGATGGGAGTTTGTTTTTTTTTAAATGAGTCCAAATTCATCAAATTCCTGGGGAAATAATTTTTCGCTCAAATTACCTCAAATTCATATACCTTCTTCTCTCATACAATGCTAGTTTCATTGCTTCATAGTATAATACCTTGTTTTCTCGCAAAACGTTTTTGTCCCGCCGCGCCGCACAGTGGGCTGAAATCGAAAAAAGCTGGCAAAAACTCAAAAAGGTGTTTTTTTTCAAGCCAGGATTTTGAAACTTTGCATAAATATTATCAAAAGACCTGTCCATGCGATGACGCAAAGCATTTTCCTTAGTGCTTAACAATTAACAATTTGCATGAGGTCAAAGTTTATGCCACCAGCTGTGGGCTGGTGGCATCGAAGAGGCAATAATCCTGTGTGGTATGCATGCTGTCTCCGTTAAAAGTGTACGTATTCGTCAGTAGGCGATGTCAAGTTGCTAAAAAGAGAAACGCCCGCGGTGTACCCGAAGAAAGCTGTCTTTCAGTACCTCCTAAACTTTTACCCCATGTGACAAAATACGTAATGTTTTCCACGATTTCTCCAAAATATAATACATGGAGGCTCTTTTCAATGTTTTTATCTCTAAACTCTCCATAGTGGAGTGTATGCGGCTACAATCCATTCCACACACTTGCCGCGCCACCTTACTCCCCGTTGCAGGCGGGTTGGACTATACTCGACCGCGCGATAGAAAAACTGATGTGAAATTCGGCGTCGCAAACGGTCGCAGCATAACTCATCGGATTCGCACTGTGAAAGATTTGTAGAGTTTCGCCATATGAGTTACTTCGCGATGCTCGGCGATGCAAATAACTTTTTCTCTACATATACTTCAAAAATGACCCAAAATGAGGGTCCGCCATTTTGTTTACCATATTTTGTAAATAACGGCAAAAAAGTAAGTAGACTACATTAAATCAAAGATGAAAAACTGTTTCGTCTAACTGCATCACCTTTTATTCCAATTCTTTACCCATAAAGGCTTAGCAAGGGCTTGATTTTGAAGATTTCGTAAGAAAATTGAGTGTAGACCATTTTTGCAAAATTTGTGCAACTTTGACCTCATTCTACTAAGGAAAATGCTTTGCGTCGTCGCATGTACAGGTCTTTTGATAATATTTATGCAAAGTTTCAGCTTCCTGGCTTGAAAAATAATCACCTTTTAGACTTTTGGCCAGCTTTTTTCGATTTCAGCCCACTGTGCGGCGGGACAAAAGAACTCATTTACGTCGAAACGTCATGCGTAGTACTGCGCCCCTGTTCAATCTTCATCATTCTCAAGCAATACCACATTCGTTACCCTTATGATTCCACTTCCACCGCCACAGCTGTTTTTTGCAGGGAAGCGACCGCATGTACATTTAAAATTTTTTTTATTCCAGGAAGAAATCGACGCCCTAGGAAATGGGCATCTCCATTTTCCATACCACTCTCATAAGCCTCACGCGGTGCGGACCTAATGAGAATAAAAAACCTCACCGAGGGGAGAAAAAAAAGACGGCTTATGACTGATTTCTCTCCAATTTCATGGAAAGAGCCTCGAAAGGAAGTGTTGTTTCGTGTTTCACCCGAAGGAATTCTTTCTCTCATCCGTCACGGTACATTCCAAATCGAGAAATTAGTCGGCGGCGACTCACAGAGAGTTTACCGGAAGGTGGCGTAGCCAACACACTCTGGGTTCATCTCTTTGATAATGATAATAATAATATTCCTTAGATTTATTTCAAAATATTGCAAAGTATATCCGACTCGGTATTTAAGCGCATTATGAAAAGTATATTATTTCGATATACTTCCAGCTATTTAATGACATTCATCAACAAAATACTCTGGGTTCCACCCAACATACTCTGGGTTCATCTCTTTGATAATGATAATAATAATATTCCTAAGACTTATTTCAAAATATTGCAAAGTATATCCGACTCGGTATTTCAGCGCATTATGAAAAGTATATTATTTCGATATAATTTCAGCTATTTAATGACATTCATCAACAAAATACTCTGGGTTCCACCCAACATACTACAAAATTCGAAAACTACACTTCTACCTTGCGAAATTATGTATTCTGGATTAGCAAATCCTATGTAAGTAACATGAATTATTGACAGAAAGAGAAAATGGTTTTATAACATTTTCACTCCAGAAAAAGAAGGTAAAAAAAACTTTCATTTTCCCTATGTTTAAATATCATCCACAAATATGGAGGATTTTGACTCACTTTCATTTAAACCTACCATAAACGGTAGATTACCCTAATAATTTTTTTTCATGACCAAATGCATAAGTATGCAATTAAATAACAAATGTGTTCAATGCATTACAATATATTTTATCATTTAAGGGTTTAAACGAAATATAATGCCAATCCAAGGAGTTTGCACACAAAAAAAACATTTTAAAATGTGGACATTTTTTAAAAACAGGGAAAAATAATTTGAGTCCTCCTGATCCTGTTGATGGCTCATCAGAAAGTTCTTAACTACAAATTAAAATCACCATATAGTGTTACATAGATTTTTTTGCCTTCTTCATACATGATTCTACCTAGTATATCTACTGTAATATGAGTATATCTACTGTAATACTTTAATTGAAAAATACATTTGCAAACTACAGGATATTTTATGATATAATAATGATAATAATAATTTCAACTTAAATTTGCGAAAAAATTAACGTGGAAAGAGAATTTTGTTGCTCATATCAAATGGAGGACTCGTTATTCTATAGAATATTTAAAAAAATTACATTGCAGACACATACGGTGGAACCACCTTCGCAGCAGAGAGGAAGACGCTCTATATAAATTCCATTACACACGGGGACAATTATTGTGCCAGTAATGGCCTGCAATCCTGCGTCCGGCCATGTCGGGTGGAATGGCGGCAATCAATGGCGAGCAACATTTTTCCGCTGTGCACACACGAAGCCACAGACAGTGACCAAGTCGTGGCAAAACAATTAAGTGCGGATGACTACTTTGCGTATTGAATGGATGACTTTTAGATTGTATTGGCGGTAATTGGTTATAATAGTAAAACAAAATATTCTTTATTTGACTAAACTAATTTATCATCAACATAATTGAGGGCCTGAGAGTCAAAGTAATACAAGTAACAAACATCATCCAGTGTCACCTATATCACTTTACTCCGGTAAGAAATGACAAAAAGCAAAGTATCTTAAGTGTTCGGCGGCTAGATCGCAGCACCATACGTTCGAACACTTGTATTCCTTTTCCTGTAGCTATATGACGGTACCCGACGGTACCAACTTAAAACATATGCACATCGTTTTTCGTGGTTATGTTACTTGTATTTGACTCTCAGGCCTTTAATCATTATATCATTATTTGTAGCGATAAACATACCATTTGATTATACATAGTTCATATTTACTCAGAAGAATATCTAAGGATCCACAAGAAAAAATATTTCAATAATTAATGATCAGCTGCATTAATATATTTAACACTCCAATTTCGAATTCTTCGTCTGTATACTATCAACTTTATTTATCTATTCACAAACATATGAAGGCAGAAATACGCACAAATTTGCTGCCTATTCGCTAGAAATATTTTACGTGTTTTAATTCTCAACGGAGCTAGGAAATCGCAATTTGTTCTATCGCATGCCTACAATTTTATTTATCTATTTACAAACAAATGAAGACGGAAATGCGCACAACTTTGCTGCATATTCGCTATAAATACTTTACGTGTTCTAACTCAACAGAGTAAGGCAATCGCAATCGGTTCTATCGGATGCCAACAGATGGCATGCGATTTGGTTGTTCACATCGAGAAAGACAACGCTTGTCACTTCCCGCGCCGGCAATGGCACGAGAAATGTCGCCGTGTGTACATGGTACAGTACACACAGACGGACGGGGGCGATTGACCTCGGTCGCAAGCTAAGGAAACGTCTGGAGAGTGGGATTGGAGGGGAGATTTTAAGAATGGTGGAGGTATGGAGGCTATGTCGGCTTCAAAAAAGGGGGAACCTTTCTTTCACGGCGCAAGGAGTCGTGAGCGATTGGCGGTGAGTGTGAAGTCATCCCTCTTGAAGCACTCATCTGAGAGAGGTCAAGACAAGTATAAGTGGGCGAAGAAATGGGAGATGAAAGACGAAAAAAAACAAAGCACTCGCATTAAGAATGACAGATTTTAAAAATACCTCTCTCCATTCTCCAAGACGGTGAAGCAATATTTGCCGAGTGTCCTACTTTTTGGCGTATTTATACTGCTGTCACAGGTATGATGTGACCGAACTTATGCATGACGAAAGGATAAATCTTCGCACTTTTCCAAAGAGAAACTGCAGTTTTCTCATTGGAAAACTGCAAAGATTTTTTCATTTGTTTTCATCACTTCTTTGCTGTGAGTATAGTGATAGCGAAACATGGTGGAAGTTGGGCAGACTGCACTTTCCCGTGGAAGAGTCCAATACCAACTGGCGAGCTCCTCACGGCAGTGTCCATGTCAGATAACCAGGGTTCCCAATATCGCAAACATTCGCTGCCAACTTAAAAAGTACTCAATCTGTTATTCTCAACAACTCCCTAGCTATCCGTGACTCTTATGGCCGGATACACGAATATTTAGTTAAGATATTCATAAAGTATGACACTCATGACTAAATTAGGGTTTAGGGAACAATCCCTTTCATAAGCGATCACCCAATAGCCATTACTTCGGACGTTTTATCTAATTTCATTCCGTTGAATAAAATTTATCTATCCTTATCTTATTTATGAAAACTACTTGTGCAAATTCTTAATAGCCAGCCTGAATAAATAAACTCGCCATTCGTCACATTTTAACTATTTTCTCAAGTAATTAATATTCCAAGTGTTTGATTGTTTCGTTCCATCTTGCTCTTGTTCACTAATGTAAGTATTAAACGCCATTTTATCAATCCATAAAAGTTTTTAGATTATTTATGGAACTAATAAACTTAAATTATGTTACTGCAACGGTGGCGGCGTGGTAACCCGAAGGTCGGGGGTTCGAGTCCCGCCGACTCGAACCCCCGAACAATCGCCAATGCCTGATGTAAAAGACCCTTGGGGCTGTTTTCAGAAAGATATTAAACATTATAAATAAAATAAACAATAAACGAAAGGCTTTTCTTGTACATCTCATAACTCTAATGGATACTATTGTATTGTATATGCACCCTCCAATTAATATAATTGTTTAGATTGGCTTCTCCGACCTGTTGCGAAAAATATCAGTGTATTTCCATCCAGCAATGTTTGGATTAATTAACATTGTCGTTAGTCCCTCAGCTGACACTTTTCTGCGCTCTCAAGTTAAGGTTGTTGGAGCAATTTTTTATCATGTACATATTTGCGTGAAACACTGCATACACATGTCCTTATTAGTAATATCTATAGATAAATGTGAGGAAAAAAATTACACCATACCAGTTTGATTTATTGGCAATTCAAAGCTATTTTAACACGCAGCCTTATGTTGTATAGATATTATCCAAATTATAGTATACCAAATATCAAATGGGCGGATAAAATAAGAAATGAAGAATCCCACAAGATTAGAAGAGGAAAAGAGCATATGGAACCCTCTACAGAAAAGAAGAACCCGATAAATTGGACACACTCTAAGAGACGATAGGTCTGAGAGGAATTTAATTGAAGGAAAAATAGAGGGAGAAGTTCCAAGATGAAAGCCAAGAGATAAATACATAGACCAAATAAAGAGGAAAGTGCATAAAAAAGATAGAAGATAAAAGGGAACTAGCATTAGCTAGGAAAGGATGGAGGACTGCAGTCAACAATCTTAGGATTGAATCGCCAATGATGATGTGCATGATTTCACCTTCTTTTGTATACCCTATTTGTGAATGAACATGGCATATTAACTATAGAAGTGTATCAATGTTTTATGGTGAAATTTTCCAGCGAAGTAACATGTGTTTTTTCCATAAAATCTGCCTCATTATACAACTGGAGGTGATAATTGTAAAACCTCCGAGCTGTCACCGAAGAGAAATAGAGCTCTGCTACTTTGGAATCCAGCAGTCTTTCATGCAACTTTTTCGCCAAGAATTGTGTGACCAAATAGCGTATTTCTAAGTGAAGTGAGAATGAATTCTAAAAGTATCAGTTTTCAAATTCAAGTGTTTCAAATTTCCTTCTAGCATGCTGTTACCTTAGCATTGAAATATTTATTGTGATAGGTGCATGTGACAACGCAGTAGTAATTTTTCACATACTATAAGTCAGTGAGATCTTTTTAAAAGGAAATACTAATTAAAACATCTCTTTCGATGAGTTACTTTTCTTGCAATGTTTCTAGCATTCATATTAGTACATTTAATTAAAATTAGTCATATTAAAGACTGTAAGGGTAGTAATAATTATCGTTTTGTCAATTATCTGTTAGGAAAAATTAAATGGAACAGAAAAATCTGCTATGGTTTAATAATTAACCGCGTTTTTAGGAGTATTTAGAAAAGTCTGATATTCAGATGGATTTAATAATTAACGGCTTTTCTTTTAAGAGTATTAATAAAAAAAAATATTCCATAAAGCTGTTGGACAGCTTTATTTCAATGATATACGTCATATAACTACAAGATTTATGGGACCATAACCCATTCCTTTGTTCCACGATTTAGCAGGGTGCAAAATAATTCAGTGAATATCAACAGTAATTATTTTTAAAACCTTAAATGAGCGCTCAGTTACTCAGATAATAGCCGAATCACTGTCGGCACACTAAGAAGTAACATCCGATTTCTGAGCCCTGGGAGGTCTGTAATATACGACTTAAAGTAACGATATAGTTACTTACGACTCCGTGCATCTCCTGCTGGGTCGCCTTGGTGACTTGAAAGGAAGGCATCCTACTGGAATGGGCAATTTAACATCACTTTCAACATGTTTTTTAAATTTATTTTCATTCGCTCGCGGTGTAAAGCGATGAAATTTATTTCGGTCGTAAATACGTACGTTCTAGACATAATGTATTCAGTTGGTCGGGAGTGGGAAATGTTATAGCGAGAAGTCGAAGAATCTTTTACGGAAGCAGAGAATCACTATTAAGTATACTGGAAGATGATGTCCCTGATGGTTAGGGGGAAGAAAAAATTAAAATAGCTTTTTCACAAGATTAAGGTGGTTAGAGAGATTTTTGCTCATGTAGGCACAGATTTTCGCGAGACTTTGAATACCTGTTCTTATAAGTGATATCCATAGACAAAAGTGAAAACAATGTATTTTACCGCTTAGGTTTATCGGTAACTCAATGCTATTTGAACACGTTACCTTATGGAACAAGAGATATATTTCGTATTCGATGACATATGAACAGATTTTTTTCTAAACGCGAAATATTACAACATATTATTATATTGGTCACTACCAAATATTAAAGTGTCACGCCTAAGCGCATACGCAATAATTGGGCAAAAACGAAGTTTATAATAAAATTGGATGAAAGAATTAAATAGTGCATTCTTTTAAGCGTTCTATGATAAAAATTTCCATCCAATATCTTGAGTGCAAGTACTTTAAAAAAGCAAATAAATATACATCTGCACCGAATTCAATGTTTTTCTTATGGGAGTAAATTTTAACAATATTGGGGTAAAAACAACCCCAAAATATGCACGTTTTATAATTCATAAACCTTTTTGGGTGCGCGCACAACTCACCAAAGTTTCAAGTTAATCGACCGACTACTTTTCGAGTTTTGCGGTCACTAACATACGCAGGCTGAATTTTTAAATATAAGAAGATGATGACGACTTCGTTGCTATTTATTGTTTGTTTATTAATTGCTGTAAATTTAGGCGCTTTTAATTGAGAAAGAAAAAACCTCCAGAAGAAGAAAAAATTTTTTTATTAAAAATGTAAGTTTGAAGACATTTCTTTTACCTTCGTCGAGCTAAGCATGAAGAGAAAAATGACTCTGTCATAGGGATTAAATAAAAGCTGATTTTCCGATAATGTAATTTGAAATATTTATCACAGGTGCTCGGGTTCCTCCTTCAGATAGAATGCTGAGATTTTCCATGTTGGGATGAGATGAGCACTCCACAGCTCTAAACGTCGAGCGCGTTCGCTCACCAATCAAGAAAATGGGCTCCCACTTGTCCTTTTAAGCTCTTCCAAGAGCATGTCTCCAAGTTTGGACACTCATTTACCCTTCCTGCTTTGATCTAACGCGCGCTTAAGTATTCGACTGAAACGATCTCAGACATGAAAAACACTCTTTACAAATGCCTGAACACGCTTGTACTCATGTACCTGCAAACTGACACAGCGTCATTGTTCAACACTGCAGCAACACTCAACGTAGAGCAGAATTAAGACTTCATCGCGGTCCTTCAGAACTCTCTGTACCAATTAATATACGCATGAACGAGCACGTTGAACAATTCGGTTACGGGTCCAAAATGGCAAACTCAAATATGAGAGATTACTGTTGATTTAAAAAGTTCTAGTTCCACCAACTTACATTCACTTCTCACGAACGTTTTACGCAATATGTTGGCAGAGTAAAAGGTGTAATAACGAAATATCTGGATGCCGATTTTTGATGGGATTGTTTTATTTTTCTTGAAACGAATTTATGAAGATAAATCACACGTGCGGAACAAATTAATTTTTTTTAGCGCAATAAAAAAATCACGTTTGTCACAAGTCCACAAATGTAGCTTACTTCTCTGGCTACGGCATATGTCATCCTTTTTCGTAAACTAACAATTAATCATTCACAAACCCTTGAACGTCGAATACAACGACCCCTAAGGTCTTATCATGGTGCTAATATTGAAGAAGGTGAGAAGAACACCAAAATAGTGTACCTACTTGATCTAAATTCTCTTTTTTTATAGACCAGTAAGTCAAAATCGAACGCTAGAAAAGTAAAACTTCAACTTTGTTGCGGAATATAGTCCAAGTAATTCTGTCCCGAGTGTATTTTATTATATTTTAAAGCTGTAGAATTAAATTAATACCCTATCTTGAAGCTCCCATTGATACCAATGCTTTTCATGATTTGGCCTGTAAATCTTTTCTCGGCTCAAACTCGGTCCCTTAGAACGAACCGTAGATCTATCGGATTTGCGATCACACCATTTTTAACACGGTACGATTTTAAGCATGCTGAGTTCAGTTAGATTTTCAGTACTGAAGTAAGCATCGGGTAAAACGGCCTTTATAGACTAGTCTCATGATAAACGATACTAATAAATACCATCAAATACCAGAACAAAGCAAACAACTATAATTTTACACAACAGCAAAGCATTCCTGGGTGGAAACATTCAAACCATTTATTCTCATCTTTTCTCTATTCTGAAATGTAAAGGTGGAGACCACTGCCTGACTTTGCACGTCATGGACGCCGTGGACAGGGAGCGTAGCGTGCTGGTCAACAAGAGGTGTGCTTCGCTAGACGACTGCTCAGGAGATGCAACTGGCTGCACCACCGCCTACGGACAAACGGTATTGATATTTTTTTTTGTTGACAGTACAGACACTATGGAGAACGCTGTTGCCAAATTTACGCTCCGTTTACTCACCTCTATCACACGTAGCCTATACCGTGCTAAAATTAAGTAAGTTAGGTACTTTAGGGAATAATATTTGCATGCTTGAAAACATCTAGATATGCTATTTCATTCATTCAAGTGTTCTACCAGCTGATTGGTAGGTTTTTGGACAGTCCAACTCAGCAACCCAATTTCATAGACATTGTCTCGCTTTTCCTCCAAAGGATGTCCCGCCATTAGATCCCTCTTAAATTCTTCATATGTTCTACCTCCTCTTATTTCGTCCAGAATTCCTGTCCTCTTCCTCCCTCTTCCACGCTTCCCCAGTGTTCTCCCCTCTATCACTCTCTTCAACATACCCTCTCCTCTCAAAACCTCCTCCATCCATCTCTTCTGCCTTCTCCGAACCACTGCCACGAGCTTCCTCTCCTCTCCAACCATATCCAATACCTCCTCGTTCGTCTTTCTCGCCACCCATCTCACCCTCTCCATCCTTCTCCAAACCAACATATCAAAAGCCTCAAGCAAATCCTCCCTTCGCAATGACCAAGTTTCCGGCCCGTTCAGTGCCACGCTCCACATTAGAGTTTTCACCAGCCTCTTCTTTACGTCTCTACTCAGACCGCCCCTCCCTCATCAATTCCCTTCTCTTCGAAAATGCTTCCTTAGCAAGCGCAATTCTGCATCTTATGTAGCTACCACTAAACCCATTCTCCTCCCAGATACGTAAACTGTTCGACCTGCTCTATCTTCTGCCCTCCCACCCTTATATTCAGCCCCGCCTTCTTACTTCTAGAAAATCTCATCACTTTCGTTTTCTTGTGGTTTATCTTCATCCCATACCTTTCGCACTGCACCTCTAACGCATTCACCATTGACTGTAATCCCCTGGCAGACTGACTAACCAATGCTTGATCATCTGCAAATCTCACTGATTTATCAGTTCCCCTCCTACCTTTATTACTACCTTCTTATCCCCCCATGACTTGCAATTATGGACAGATAGGTATGCTATCAGCAAACTAGAAAGATCAAATAATGACAAGGCCAACTATGTTTAAATCCACAGAGTATTTTATTGGTACATACAACTAGTTTCAACGCTACGGCGTCATCATCAGGTATAGGTGTAGCGAAGCATGGTGGCACTCGCATGTGAAGATCATTACGTAAAGGTGAGGAAAACATACATGAGATGTGGGATGAAGTGGCTGAGCCTTTTTCCAGAGGACCTTGCGGGAGTCCTTCGATAACTTTGCCCACTCATCTACGCTTGGTTTACGGTCAGTGTCCTCTAATCCTCCGCTGTGGAGTGCCACCAAGTTTCGCTATACCTATACGCAGGACATCATCAGGACGCCCCGCCTTAGCGTTGAAACTAGTTGTACCAATAAAATACTCTGTGGATTTAAACATAGTTGGACTTGTCATTATTTGAAAATGGACTTACAGAAAGTTACGCCAGAACGGATTGAATTCAACTAGAAAGATGTTAATTTTCCCGCTACTCTTGGCAACCAATTTCAATTCTTTCTTCTTCCCGTTGAATTTCAATGGGTACTCACCTCTAGTGAAGATATAATTAATTGAGTGACGTCTTCCAATGCATTGGTAAGAGTCTAACACGACAACAATAATCACGTTATAACTACAATGTGTTGTTAATGTCTCTTTGCAGCAATGCGTCTCTTGCTGCGACCAGCCGTATTGCAACGACTCCGTGCCAAGCAACAGCACCAACGCAATCTTCTACAGGTCAGCTGCCAGTGCCGTGGTGGCCGAGAAACGACAGTGGGACATTGCGTTGAGGGCCGCCACTGCGCTCATGTTACCAGTGCTCAATGTATTCATGCTCGGTGGGCACTCGTGACAGATCAATGCCGGAGGACTTCACTACTAAGACATTGTGCATTGTGTTGAATCATCGAGTTGGTTTCGTGTTACATTTTATACTTTATTTATTACAAGGAAAGTATGCTGATAAATATGCTTGCCTATGAATGTGGTTAACAGCTAATAAAAAAGCAAGTTAAAAATCACCTTTTCAGGAAAAAAAAATTCCTCTCTTTTTTTCCATCTAGTCAGCGCCTTGAAAGGGCGTCATAACGACTGACTTCTACACAATGTGGAGAGACTGTTTAATGACTTGCTATAAAGAGCTGTGCTTGGAACTTCAATTTGCATCCCTGATAATAAAATTTAGAGCACATACCGTACTAGCCCGATTATAACACGAACCGGAATATAATGCGACCCCTAGGTGAAGTAAAATTTGGAAAAAGTAAATACTACTCAATTTTCTCTTATTTATCCCGATCTATTTTTAATGGCGATTAAACGAGTGCGGAGGCGAGAAACCCTCACTTATGTTTTTTTTAAGTACAAGTACTCGAATATATAAATACTGTATCTTCCAAATATATCCTCTTGAGGAAAACATCGTATTATATTCGGGCAAATACGGTATGTTCATTGTATTGCATAAAAATGCCCTATTCGAGTGAAATTCATGTCATCTGTTAGCGATGAGAATAAGATCAACTTTATTCCAGTGATCCCAGGAGATTATATTGTCGCAATAATCTCCGCCATATGTGTTTGAGAACAGTGAATCTGTGTTTATTCGTCTTTTACGAAAATTTGTCTAACACACGGATATGACTGAAGTCTTCTTCACACATTACAACCTCTATTCCACCAAAGTTATCTACTTGTCCATTTATGCATAAGTTAATTCATTCATACATATATATGAACTAAAAACCCAGCGTCACAAAACTTTTTATCACTGATGTTGGACGAATTTTCAGTAGTGATTAGTAAAGTTTCTGGAAGATTCTTTGCTTAATATCCTCTTACATGATCCATTTTTCCAAAGTAGATCATGGACTTGAGATGGAATTTTCTCTCACTGGTGAGGAATATTTGATTCAGGACGGGTTTCTGAATCTGCAGAGGAAATTCAGCATTCATAGGTCATTGTCAGTCATGTAGACCATAGTGAAGGCGTAATGCGTATATTTAACGTATTATTTGCAGCTCGTGATGAGATAAATATTTGTATGAAGTGTATATCAAAGGTGTACGCTGATCCTCCAATTATACGCCTATTAAACGACCTTGGGTTTTTATATACCAAATGTACACCATATTTATTACATACCCTCATTTATTACGTTAGAATGGTATCCAGGAGTAACAGTGTGTAAAATATGTAACATAAATTTACCCCAGAAATAAATGTTGGCGTTGTTTATAATGGTTAATAAAAATGTTTCCAAATGATGTAAAAAATTCCTTTTCATATTCACGAATGAACAAAGTGAGTAAATCCAAAATTGTGGGAAGTGGTTCCGAGGAGGAGCTGCGGGCAGTTTTCTACGGGTGGGTTTACACTGTGAAGTTACTTCCGCAAGTTTATTCTGCAAGAGCTTGCGGGGATGATTCCTCTAACGAAATATTTTTCACAAGTTAGTGCTGCGCCAGATTGGTTGCTGTTTACCGTGGCAAAAGTACGCTTCTGCAAGCGACTTGCCGAACCTTTTAAAAGTTCTGCAAGCGGAACTGCAGAGCTGGTTACACCTGCAATTTATGTCGAATTTTACTTGCTGCAAGTCACTTGCGCAATGAACTTGCCAGTGTTAACCCACCTTAAGAGCTAGGTTGGTGGGTAGAACTGCCACGCGCCTAGGAATTAAAAAGCAATTAGAATAATAAAGAACCACATTAACAAGTAGAATAAAGAGAGCTCGATAATATAAATAAAAGACAACTAGAAACCACAGAAATGAAACTCTGAAAAATCTCTGGGAAACCTTTTTGCTGCAAATGAGAATCGAAAACATCAGTAAAATCTGCAATGTACAGAATACGACATCCAAATAGAATAAGCGAATGGGTAAACGGGGAAGCAGGAATGGAATGGTCACATAGAGAGAATGGAAGACGGAAGAATAGTTAAGATTGCCAGAGATAAGCTTCCAGGTGGAAGAAGAGGTGGAAAAAGCTGGAGGGACAATGTAGAGATGATATAATCTACAGATGTACTAAAAGAAACGGGTGGAAGACTACGTAGAAAGTCGGGAGAAGAAGATAATGTTCAATTACCATCAACCGTACAGTCTTCCTCAAAGAGATATTTTCTCACTAGTTCTTACACAATGCACAATCAAGGATGGCAAAAAGATAACCATTGCTATTATTCAAAGTGCGTAGAAACACCTCCATCTTGAAATTCACTAAATTTTTAGCACACCATCTTCACTATTCATGGCTAAAAATAAAAATAAATGTAATCCAACGAAATACCTTAGTTTTCCAATTTTAGAAAAAGACTGGTCATTATTTTCTTTTAGCAAACAAGTTCCACTAGGAAGAGAGAAAACATTCCTCTGGTTTGTTACCGGCGCAGGTCCATATCTCCTTACACGATTTCTTTTTTCATCTCAGGGTACGCCCTACCCTTCTTCATACCGCCCATTAAATCAATTCTCTTTCTCCCCCTTCCCCGCTTACCCAAAATCTCGTCTTATCTATCACCGTCTTAAATGTTCAAGATTCTCCCCCATTACCTCTTCCAACGACCCAATTTATTTTCATCTAATCTCCCCAGGAGGTTTCCTCAATAGCTCTGATTTCATTTTTTCCACTGCGACGATTACTACAATTACACTTACTATAATTAATTACTAATTGGTTTACCACAATTTTGATAAAAGTGTACAATATTACTGAGTGATTCATTCTTTAGCATGTCACAATTCCACAAAGTAACTTCACCTACCATCACATTATTACTGGGGATATTACTGCATAACTGTAATTACATTTAAGTGAGGGAAAAACATCTAAACCTACTGCACTGAACTATCACGACGAAATGGATGGCCTGCTACGACATTCGCACCATTCAATTTCAAAATGACCAATACCAGGGGGAATCGTTCTGTTAAATGTAAAACTAAAAGAGACATGAGACTCATTATAAATAGCCGCTTCCGGTTCATCGTTATTATACCATGTGTAATCAATTTGGCCATCGTATCATTAACGTAAAATATAAAATGCTGCCTCTTGATATGTAGCTTTGAGGATAGAATAAGAGCATAGAATAAAAATCAATCACATATATGGGATACCTATGCACTATGTCTATTCATAGGACATGGCGTCATCAAACTGAAACCTGACAACCGCAATATCCACCACATTGCTTATCCCTTTCTTTCCTTGCTTGCTTTTGGATATCACGGACGAGTGGACGCATTAGCGGATATAAAGCAAGAATATCTATCTTATGATGAAAAATTAAGTTAAGTCACACTTGAAAAACATATAAGTTACTAGGAGTTATGGATTCTAGTCGAATTTTCAATGGCTTTTCGCTGAGAATATGGATTATTATTAATTTAAATAAATAAAAAATATAAATATGAAGAATCCATTTTCAAGACGTAAATGCGTGCTGATTTCAAGTGAGTGAGTGAGGATGGAAATAATCGTAGAATTGTAAAAATTAGTGTGATAGCCCGTAAGCGCTAAGGAAAATTGGGAGGTATACAGATATGGCGAAGCGACCACGCCCACGCCACAACTTTAAGCATTGGCCACCATAGCAATCGCCCTCTCCATCTACCTCTATGAGACAGACACATACGGAGTTTTCCATACAAGGTGTTTAATTAGCGCACATCGGAACACATCAACAAACTTTAGCGCACACGAACGACGTTATATGATGTGCGCTGGCGTAATGATTTGTAGCCTTCCGGCCCAGTCGGTAGGTAGCATTTTGTGAGTGAACAACAGTCACGGCCGAATGTTTTGTTTAAAACTGTGGAATTCGTTCAAAATATGTATTTAAAAACGTAAGCCTTTTGTCACAGAGTTTTTAAAAAACCTCACAATACGCATTTTAGCCACTTTTACAGAAAATCATCAAACTTTACAACAATCACGGATTCCATTATCGATGTTCTTTTGTTCTTTGGCGCAAATCCTCCTCCCGATCAAATCAAATTTCCTCCCGATCTGTTTTGAAGTGCGCTGCCAAGTGCACGCTTACTGCACAGGGTCAGAAACGAATGGAAGACAGGTTCGCTGTTGACTGAATTCTTCTCGGGTTTCCAACCGGGTGAGACTCTCCATTATGGCCGACGTTTCGATGCACGAGTCGGGCTTAGAAACGTCGGCCATAATGGAGAGTCTCACCCGGTTGGAAACCTAGGAAGAATTCATTCATCAACCACGCCGGAATGCACCACATCATACAAGTGCGCTGTTGTGTAGCAAAGTGATTAGTGCACTAGAACGAACGGAAGATAACTATAGCCAGACAGTCATACCAAGCGAGAGAAGTATCAGGGTTGATGTGATGGAATTTAGTCTTAAATATACCCGAATCCATTGCCCGGCCAGAAGTTCGGAATTCTTATAAAATCTAAACAGTGAAAAATAAAAGAATCTATTTAAGTATTCCTCCATTAAATGTCTCCCGTCTATTAATGTTTAAATGAAAATCAAATCAGATATTCTCGGAGAAAATTTATTTATTTAACTATATTTTTAAAGCAATAGACAAAAACTATTTGGATTAAAAATATAGACAAAGGTTAATACGATTTTGGGGTCGAATCTACGATTAGAATGATATATATATTGCATATAAAACGTTAAAAAATAAAATCCACTTTCAATGAAATTGAATGCTGGCTCCAAGCGCCCCTTGAATCGTTACAGACTGACAGACATACCTAGGTAATTATATAGTTTGATTTATTGGTTTCAGGCTGCTCAGACTAGGGATTGGAAAATCGATTTAGATTTTAATCGAAAATCGATTATCACACTCCGATTTTCGATTTAATCGAAGTCGACTTTTTGTTTTGAAAAACCGATCAAAATCGATTCTAGATTTTTTAAACCAAAATCGAAAGTCGATTAATCGAACATCGATTCTGGATTTAAATTTCCAATCCCAAGCTCAGACTGTTCAGGCTGTCAGCTTCAAGCAGTGCAAGAGTTCAAAGGTATGCCATTCAAACGTGTGTGTATCTACTACTTCTTCCCCAAAATCACCGACGTATTTTCTCATTTTTTATGCCTTTGGGAAATTAATACTGTGAAATATTATACTACTTTGAAACGACCTCCATGGTGTGAAGGCGCATTATAAACTCGCCTGCTCTTACGAGAGGCTTTTCGTCAAAAAACTCCGGTCGTTTTCTGACCAGCTTCAATATTAGCTTCCACGAATATATTAAACGCTACCCATCAAAATAGTGCAACCCCGGCCTCAATTTTCGATGCAATCGTAATTAAAGTCCACATTACTGAGCTCAATTAATGCCCTTTGGCGACTCCTATTACAGAATATCCACGGGCGTTCTCGGATGAGTGGCTTCGCGGGATTAACAAACCATCGAATTCCGCCAAAAGAAATCTCTCTTTGCCGGAAGCAAATTGAGTTCGTCACGCCCGCAGAACCCATGCAAATGAATCGTTAGCAATATAGTTAAAACGCTTTCATCAACAGCAGGGGAACGGAGCGAGATTAGGAAGATTGCTCATTTGTCGTGGACTATTAGGTAAACAGCAAGGGGATTTTATATTTGTCATCACCCACGGGTCAAAAAAAATATAGAGGGAATATTCTTGATATTCCCGTCGGATCTTTATTTCGTGAATGCAAAATTACATACGTTACTCTCGTTATTGGGAGATTATTTTGTTTTGTTTGTCAGAAATAAAGTTGAAATGAAGGAAAGAAAATTACGCTATACATTACATTTATTAATCGAAATCATTAGTACAATTGGTCGATGGTAACTAATATTTTCTGCTTTCCAATGTCGATTTTATACTTTTTGTGTTAGTAACGTCTAACTCGCGTTTTCAGCTCTCCGTAGACACCTCGATCACTACTATCGACCAACGCGTTCCGGAGATAACAACTGAGCTGAGGCGCGCGCCGAGCCCACACAAGCCCAAATTTAGACCCCCACGCGCAGTGCTGTGACGTCACTTCACAACTCCCCCTTCGCTTCCAATAAGCCATTTCCGGTAGTCAACAAAACGGGCTATCCAGTCATAGTTTAAGATATTCTGTAATCCTTATAGTTTTTGCACACGAGGCCCTCGGAAGTACACAAATATTGGTCGCGGCAAAACCTTACATTACACGGAGAATGAACCATAAGATGTTGATTCGCATTCACATTAAAAAATGGAACACATAGATTTCAGAGGGTAGGTACATGATTGGCACTAGGAGCAATCGAACGTTTTTTAATGTAACCTTTAACCCTTTCGTGTGGAACGCGGCATCCTATGAATCGGAAACAGAGCATTGGAAAATCAGATCAGAAAAGATTATAAGTATTCGAAACCTGGATGCTGAAGATCAAATGGAAGGATGAAATATAAAGCGAAGAAGCATACAGAAGGGTAGAAAAGGAAAGGACCATATTGAACACATTACGGAAAAGAAGAACCAGATGGATTGGGCACACCCTGAGGCACAATTGGTTTGCGAAGAATATAACTGAAAGGAAAATAGACGGTAAAGTCCCAAAGAAGAATTTTCCAATCAACTATTGCAAAAAATTTCAAGTTAGTCATTATAAAGCAACGATGTTGGGTTTATTCTCCGCGACTGTGGCGTATCATGTACGACAACGTCTCCTGCGCTACAATGTAGACAGGGGACGAGATCAACTTGTTCGTGTAAACCATCGTTGATTTTCACGTTTAACTTATATGGATGGCTTGGTGGTACAACTGGCTAACACACCTGACCGGAAATAGGGAGATCCGTGTTCGAATCCCGGTCAAGTCAAATTATTTTTTCCGTAGCGAATTTCACCGTCTTTGGTATATCCCAAAGAGGAAGGACATGGGATAAATAAATAGACCAAATAAATAGGAAATTACCTATATAAGAAGAAATACCAGGGAGTAAAGGAACTCGCATTAGATAGGATAGGATGGAGGGCTGCAGTCAACCAATCTTAGGATTGAACCACCTATGATGATAACCCTTTTGCTATGAAGCCGAATTAGCATGCTGCAGATTTTCCATCCAATGCGAACCAACACCGTTCAAAAACGGCGTAAATTTTTTCTACGCGATAGATCGAACGCTGTAGGCACGGCTCTGCGATCCAAGCAAGAAACAAGCAAGAAAAAAAGGTTCAGTCGTCTGTAGGGGCCCCCACCTTGTGGGACGCCTGACTCTCTTCTCGGACTACGGGCAGAGGTTATATTCACCCTTTATCTCACGCCATATATCCACGGTCAACTATTTATTAACTCGGAGGATATACTAAAAGACTATTCATTACATACTTGGAAAACATAGACTCAAAATGGCGTTCCTCACGTTCTACTGAGCATTTAAAATTTTTCAATTGAACTACTGATGTTATTGTTAACCACGCTGTGGGAATCATCCTTTAAAAAAAGAACTTTGTTGATAATCACCGTAGCGTTCGATTTGAATTTGTAAATCTCAGCGAAACATAAATCACACGTCTTTAAGACCATATATTTTCTAGTGTGGAACAAACATTTCTTTTTAGTAAATCCACTGAGTTAACAAATATTTATCTAATTCGTCACGATTCATGTTCGCACATAAGTCTTTCGCATTATAAGAGGAAGTTATTCCATAGTCCGAGGTTGTCTTTTCATCGCCTTACTACGAATAATCGAGACTGCACTGTTATTTCTTGTGTCAATGTGAATTTGAGATTGAAATATCAGGAAAAAAATCGCCCGCGTACATAAAATATTTAACTTCCATGCGTGGTTGTTCATTATTACATCAGGGTTTCACAATTTTCTTATTCAATAACTATAGCAGATACAGTGAATAGGAAATGTCAATGTAAAACAAATGTACGAAAAAACTAAAGATTTTCTCGATGTACAAGTATGCTACTTTTTAAGATGTTATTGTTATTATATTATAAACCTTCGAAAACCTGGAGTTGATTATGACTCTCCCTGTATTATTATGATCTTCATAATGATCATCCACGAAATTCTGTGATTATTTCTTCTTCCTACAAGGGCCCTTTTCCATGACCTCATTCGTTACAATTTTGCGAATAAGGATTATTTTGTGGTTCTGCTGGGGATATTAATATGTCTTCTGCTCTAGATTGCACGGCCCTGAGTAAGCTCGCATACGTCGAGGATGACTAAACGGCACGTGACCGGCAACATTAAGCAAGGTGTTGAATGAACTGGAACTCCAGTGGGACGCAATAGAGGCGCAATATAATGTAGCAAATCGCATTCTACCTCACCAAAAAGAGCGTCCCTTCTCGACCTAGTAAAACACCTTCCATTTCCTGCTGCGGAGATTGAAACTCGAATTTTTCATCTCCTTATTAGTAAATCTAGGTTAGTGAATTTAGCTTTAGTAGGCGCGATATCGAGGGATCCGGGTTCGAGTCCCGTTCGAATTATTTTTCCTCTGTTGTATTTTCGCACATAAGCTAGAAACATGATAATCTCGCTGACAACCTGTCAAAAACGACGGGTAGAATACCCAGTCATACAAATCTTATTACTATAGATTTTATTTATAAATGTTCTGCGTACGTTATTTCACTGTTAATATCTAGAGGCAATGTTTATAAAATATTAGCATACTAGTTGGTAATCCGGCTGAAACAGGCTAAAATATTGGCAAAATATCCAAAAAGTAATTAATAAAGTAAATAATAAAATATAAATTAGTTTTTTTATTTTTAATGAGTACAATATATGTAACTATGGCAAACATTATATAATATCTAAATGTCAGAGATTTCTTTGCATTCAACATTTTTGGTGAAGCAGGCGGAGCTGCTGTTACTACGCAGTTTCTCTTGGGATGTATTTCGAAAAATGCATACATCCGCGAAATGTGTCAGTTAGTGGAGAACGTATATGGGAGCTCGCCTGTCATCTATTGGCGTACGTCTGAATCACTACACCCAGACTCTGAATCATACGTATGAACGCGTATCCTTTTATACAGTGGACATATCCTAAATAGCAACTTTGCTGACGGTAACTACGTGGCTATGCAAATTTAACATAGAGATTATGAGTTTCAGTTAAAGCGAGTTTGTTTTTTTCTATTTACCATTTATATGGGTTGGAAATGAAAATTTGGGGATTTTTCCAGATATATGTGATGAAATACGAAACAAATGACATCAAAACCAACTTAATCGGTTCAGCCGTTTTCTCCAACATTAGTACACCCCCTGGACTTGATCCCTTGACTTTTATTAACATAGATACTGAGGTGGTAAACTTGAAATCAGCCTAAGTTTGAGGGAGGCGAAGGGTTGTGATGTCGGGACAGGGGTAACCCACCCTGCTTGCGGAGGACTAATCCCGGGGGTAGGGGATAGGTAGGAGGGGTTAGGGGGATGTGTGGGTAGCATACCGTCGGGGTTTTCCGACGGAAAGAGAAGATGGAAGGGTGGCGGGAAAAGGGACGGGAGGATTTCCCGTGAGGATCGATTTTCGACTCCCTCGCTCAATACCCGCCGAGCTAGAGCACCATTCCCTCTCTCTCGCACACACCGACACTCAAACATACCCAGACCACAAGACTCCCTTCGCGTCAGTAATTCACGACCCGCCCCAATCCCTTGTATAACCATATTCCTCCGTCTCGCTCTCGTCCTCTGCAGCCACCGATGTAAAGCACACCCAGGGAGAGAGCCAAAGCCCTTATACCCTGGCGCCCCTCACACGCCCATTTACCCCTCGAGGATTGCGCTTGGGGGCTGCGGGTGATTCATGTGTCGGCTCGCGGTTAGTGGGTGTTGGCTGAGGGGCGGGTGGGGAGAGTGGGCCGTAAAAACATAAAGAAGTCTTCGTCCACGATACCGTTCGCGGCGAAGATTCCTCTCGCGTATTTTTCTTCACGGAAACTCCAATGATGTGATATGAGGCCTTATTCAGTAAGGAATCGACATGGTCGAACCTCGGAAATTCCGTGAATGTCACTTCCCCCGACAAATCTCAACTTTTGAATGGCCCTATTTGAAATTTTAGAGGCTGTGACGTCAAAATTTCCTCACTTTTGAGGCTCGAAAATTCCGATACCAGACGGAATAGGGCACCAAGGCTCTTTTTCAGTAAGGACTCTACATGGTCGAACCTCGGAAAATCCGTAAATGAGACGTCACTCTCCCCCGACAAATCTTAACTTTTGAATATTTGGCCCTATTTGAAATTTTAGAGGCTATGACGTCAAAATTTCGTCACTTTTGTGGCTCGGAAATTCCGATACCATACCGAATAGGGCACCAAGGGTTTTTTTCAGTAAGGACTCTACATGGTCGAACCTCGGAAAATCCGTGAATGAGACGTCACTCTCCCCCGACAAATCTCAACTTTTGAATGGCTCTATTTAAGGTTTTAGAGGCTGTGACGTCAAAATGTCGTCACTTTCGAGGCTCGGGAATTCCGAGAACATAAAGAATAGCCCCCTAGGCATCTGATTCAACAACGACTGGACCTGGGGCCTAATGCAGGAAAGACTTGACCCGGTCGAACCTCGCATAGACCGTGGGAGTGACGTCGCAGCTCCCGACTACTCTCCACTATCAAATTAAATGAATCGAATGAGCATCGAGCTTGACATTTTCGAGGCTGTGACGTAAAACTTTCGTCACTGTCGAGGCTCGGAAATCCCGAGACCATACCGAATACCCTTTTTCAGCAAGGACTCGAACGTCGGAAAATCCGTGAAAACATGTTTCACACTTTCCCACATTTAATACCAGGTAGTTTCAAGTTAGGTATGCAAAAAGACAGCAATTAAAATATTTTTTTGTACTACATGTCAAACAGAGGACAAACCTTTTTCTTTGATTATTCATTATGTGAATACAGTTACCTGTACATTTTTTATAACACCTGAATAAATAACAACTAACAAGAGGTAACATTTTACAGAGTTCTCTCTGTTCATATTTTAGAACAACCAGCTTGACTTCCCAAACGTTAAGTGCACTTGTATCTATTACTCAAAGAACCCTTTTCGAGATCGCATCACCACTGAAAACTATCCTCCCGCGTCTATGATTCAAATTCGGTCCCCCAGAAGGGTAACCAGCATTTGGTAAAGGCACTTCTCAAGCAATCACGCTAATCCTTCCATCAACTGTAGTTGGCTCCTTGGGGATTTAATCTTTGGTTGGTCTGCTCCCCTAATCTCTATAACTACCCGCAATTATTCCAAACACCCTCTTGTCTTCCCTCCGTTCCAAAAGCATGTGACATGTCCCCCTTTCTTATACCCCGACATCATCTCGCTCTCAGGCGATAGGATATTCACACGTGAACGTCGCAGATGATATAATAACGTCAGCGTCCCAGGGACCATGTCAAGGCATCGGAGACCCTTTTCGGAGCGCTTTAAAGGACAAGGTGTTGATGGCGCTTATGGGACACCGAATACTGACTAGAGTGGTAAAAGAGAGTGGGTGGAAGGTGGTGTTAGACATGATCAGGGTTTCAATGGAACACAAGGGTCAAGTGAACCCTTTCCGGCCAGCGGGCAAGGCGGTAATCTGCAAACCCCTCCTCGGTTCTCTATCCACTTTGTATTAATGAAATATCACTTCGAGGTATCTTGCTTCCATCGTACCCTTATCCCTACTTGATGCATTGGGTTAATTGACAATCTCCATGAAGTCGACAGCCTCCCTTTTCAAGGTCTTCCGTTGGAGCACTTAGCGGTTGTAGCCCAATTAGGTGGCTGGAGCGGTAAACGTGGGTCATGGATTGCATATTTTTTAAAATGTTTCAAGGAAGCGAAAAAAATACTAGGACCACATATCATTAAAGTGCACATGTTTATGAGGTGGAACTCACGGAAAAGGAGCGATGGAAATCATGCAACATAATTATATTTTACAAAACACCTTAATTGGAGAATTTTTATGATTTGAGTTTTCAGCGCTGTATTCGAAATTTAGACGAATTTATATTGAAATGTTTTTTTTTCGAATATTGGACTCGACTTGTGACACCTTGACATTAACCATTAATGGAAACAAACAATTAAGAAAACTGCTAACAAATATAGCCTGCATACTCCCGTCATATACACACAAACTTAACGAATTTTCTCTGTTTCACAGCAAAATACGAATTAAGGCATAAACTCCACAAAAGAACAAATCATGTAAACTGCAAGCCAAGGTTATCCTTCTTTAGATTATTTCAGTTTCCCAAAAAGTAATTTTAAAACATATTTGAATGAAATATTAAGGCGATCATGTACAACTAAACAAGTCGTTTTCTTTCATGCACGAATCTGCTTCAAATCTAGTTTAATATGCATATGTACATGTAATGTATTGCATATAATGTATAGTGACATGTATTATATTAATTGCAACTTGTATTTATTCTCCTTTTTTCAATTTCTGAAACTTGTGTGTGCATTCAATTCCTAAATTTACCAGTATTTTATTATATATAGTATATTATAATTTGTGTTTCACGAAATTAATGGTTTGAGGCGTAACTTTATGGAACTCCTTCATGATTGAAAAGAAAAAGACACCTGATGATGTCGTTCAGCGACGAAACCTAGGTCGTCATTAAAATTATTTTATGTGGAACTGAACAAGGTTTTTTTCGTTTCAATTGTGTTTCATATTAAATAGGTATATTCTTTCGCGTGAAGAAGAAAATCTATACGTATAAAAAAAAACAAATCGGAAAATGCAAATTTCACTTTTATTTCAAGATAAGTATCACTAATTATATCATGTATGCAAATCTTAACGAAACCTGGACATAGACAATTCTTGCTCCTGCCACCTTAATCAGGTTACGCCACCTCGGAGAGGGTAAATAAATACTGAACTCCGCCTTTTTCGCTCTTATTGTATAAAAAATACGCCTTCCACTACTTCATTTCAAAAGACTTTTAAAAAAACCTTCAGTCTAATACGCTGCTCAGTTTTCAAAGCAACAACGCACTTGTTTGCCATTCGTTTCATACCCTGGGCACTAGGCAGAGCACTTTAAAACAGTGCAGGAGCAGAGTCGATGGGCGCTAGACAACAAAAGAACTTCGAAGATAGCAATTCCGAATAAGATAAATCGCAGACTAGTTCACTCGTAGGAAAATTATCCATAGGTAAAGGAAATATTTACCATGTAAGTTTCCCAAACAATTTATTTTTCTCGACCCGTTTCAACGTTTACAAAGTCCTTATGACCAATCTCTTGATAATGACGTAGTAAACCTTGAAGCCGGTCGAGAAAAATAAATTGTGCGGAAAACTTACGAAGTGAGTATTTCCTTTTAATAGCATCTGTAATTTTTTCACGTTGATTTCCAGGAGGTGTCAAATACTGTTTTATAAATTATTTAATTACCAGGTGGTAAAAATAGTACCTACGTTTTTAAAATACATTTTTGAACGATTTTAATTACTATCTACGAAATAGAAAAAACATTCGGCCGTTGATATTGTAATCCTACAGTCGGTATTCGAACGTTTTGCCTGCGCACATCGTTAAATTTATTGTCGTTCGTAAAAGCTGTATTGCGCTGATGAGTTCCGATCTGAGCTAACTTCAACACTTTGATTGAAAAGTTTCCGAAGCCGTTTAATGAGGTTCCACCGTAAACTGACACAAATGACATTTATTTATATTCTTGCTTCTATTATAAAGAATGAACTCTTCTTTATATGAACTACAAAATTTCCATGTTAGACTTTTTTAGGAAAATTGACTTGAAATTTCATGGTATTAAATGCAAGAATACGGCATGGGTAAAAATGGTATTTTCCGTGTTTTCCTGAAACATATGTATAAATATATACGATTTAAGTTTTTCCCGGTGAATAATCTTTAGGACTTCTTCTCGGGCTCCGCACCAGGTAATTGGCTTCATATTGGCCAATATGAAGCCAATTACCTGGTGCAGAGCCCGAGAAGAATTCCTAATATGTATAAATATATTTACGGAAAACTATTCATAAGATGCCAATTTTCCCAGGTAAGTGAAAGGTGATAGAATGATTCAATCTATCTTACTTTGTTTCTGAGATATTAGCATGTACCTACAGGGACTAAAGTCAAAATATGTTAGTTCAATAGAAAATGCGCTGCAGCCGGCTCATACGGCTAGGGAAAAGCGTCCATTAAAAGTAGAATCGTTGATTAATCTGCATATTCTGTTCCTTAACCTTATTTAAAAATTTCTTTGATTCGTCACCAGTGAAGAAAATATATTTTAAACAATACATTCAAATATGCGAAATTCAGTACTCGTTTTGACTCTCACAGTGGCGGTGGAATCTTATTAAAACTTGAGTTATTTTGGAGGCTGTTACGTCACAAACATGGCCTTTTTTCCGAGGTTCAGCACTGTTGAGCCCTTCCTGGGGTCTTATGCAGGAATATATCGACACGGTCGATCTTCGGAAAATCCTTGGATGTAACAAATCTCAATTTTGAATGGACCTTCTTGAAATTTCATCGTTGTGGAGGCACGGAAAATCCGAGGCCATGCCGAATAGAGCACCTGAATCAGATGTACCATGAGCCTAATTTAGAACCTTAGTCATACCGAATAACCTCCACAGTTGAACCTCGGAAAATCCGTGGATGTGAAGCCACAGTCCCCAATAGATCTTAACTTTTGAAAGGCCTTAATTTGAAATGGAGGCACGGAAAATCCGAGGCCTTACTGAATAGAGCACCTACATCAGATGTACCAGGGGTCTTATTTATGAAGGACTCGACACGATCAAACCTTGGAAAATCCGTGGATGTGAGGTCACAGCCCCCTGACAAATCTCAACTTTTGAATTTAATTTATTTAAAATTTTCGAGTCTGTGACGTCAAAGTTTCGTCATTTCCGAAGCTCGGAAATTCCGCAGTCATACCGAATAACCTCCACGGTCGAACCTCGTAAAATCCGTGGATGTTAAGTCACGGCCCTCGATAGATCTAAACTTTTTTAAAGGCCTAAATTTGAAATTTTCGAGGCTCTGACGGAAAAAGTACGTCACCGCGGAGGCTATACCAAATAAGGGTACATGATAAGGGTATACCAGGGCAGGGAGAGAGAAAAACTTAGGGAAACAAATTCTAGGGGCATCTGCGCCCCAAATCACACGGCACTCGAACCTCGGGGGGCCCCCAGTGAACTCAACTCATCCGAGGAAGGGTGCAAAATCGAATGGATGAATAATTTAGTGTGAGACGCTACAGGAATCGCCACTTGCACCGCAGGGCACCGAGACGCGTTGGTCCCCGGATCTACGTCAGCACCAGAGCGTTCCTTTCTCTTTATACGTCAATCTCTATCTCGATAAGGAAGCCTGCGTGTCGATTCTGTAAATGTAATGGGCGCCATAACACGGGACTTATGACGGTTCTGTCATAGCTATGACGTATTTGACAGAGGAGCCATTCTTTAAATGTCATTGACGTCTTAAGTGCTTTCCTGACGTCATAATTTAAGGCATCTGGGAGGAGTAACCCCGTCTTAGGAATGAAGGGGCGTCATAAGGTCACTAAATAGGAGTATTTTTCTTCATTACTGATGATTTTTATGTGTAATCATCGTCAATTTTCCATTTGTTGTATATAAGAATCATCATATTTACTCGGACAAAAGTGAAAGAGTCTAAAATGACATTCATAATACGATACCTACTAATTTTAAGTATACGCGGTAAATTTTGCTTACATGCATGTTTCATGCTTAAAGTTATAGAAAACATTTGCAATAACTAATATTAAAACCTAATTATACCATAAAACTGATGATATCAGGCCTGACTTCGTGGAAATTATGGATATCCATGATGAGAAAACCAGCTTTGTTTGAGTACATGAGTATGCCACAGTTTGGTGAAACGCGCGTCGTGCCAGCGTAAGAAAGTTTGTGGAAATAACAAAGGTGGTTTTCTCATCATGGATAATTATACCATGAATAAATGTACCTATATATTATAATATTAGTGCCCATCACTGAGTAAGTGGAGTTCTAACACAATTGGAATAAAGGATGATCATTTGTATTTGCACAAACTTTCTCGGTGGCATATTTATGCATATGTTCACGCTCGGAGGTATCGCCAAATTACGTTGTGTATGAGAATATTTTTTCAACACAATAATTCTGTCGACTCTCACTACCATTAAGTGCATACCTATGTCGCTACGATAATTGGTTTGGTAATTATTATAAGGGATTTCTCACTTCGTTTAATATCAATTCACTTTATTTCACTGCTGATCCTCGCATATCGTTAATTATGAGGGATTTCTCACTTCGTTTAAGAGTATGGAATTCACTTTATTTCATTGCTATTCCTCGCATATTGGTGTATGCGGTTCAGTTTCACGTTAAGCACGGTTTATATGGACGATTATTAAAATACTTGCGAACGATTACTCAATAGGCATGTAAATGGACACGGGTTATTACTACTCCCACGAACTACATTCATTGTAGTATATTATTTGACACTTAACAATTTCAAATAAGGCACAATTTTCAAATGAGAAACAACGTACTCCATACAAATATACAGATCAAAGTCTTCGTCAACTTTTCTTCGACATAGTACCTCAATTTTATCGCTAATATTGACCTCTTCGGGATTCTTCAACGCATATGCCGAATGTTGTGCAAATATACCCTCATTAAGTGATATAGGTCAAAATGTGGACACTTTAAGATAATTTCTGATAAAATGGTATAATATTTTGTACATGCTGTTCCATAAAATTAAACTCTATGCACTTTTTTTACATCTTGAAACACACACTCATAAAGCGTCAATTATTTTTTGGTGATACATAGTCAATTTCTGCTAGCCAATATTTTGTATTGGAAGAGGATGTGTCGGCGTTTTTCATTGGTTCGCATCGTTTATGAACGACTCGCACGGCGTGAACGACTCCACCGTCATAAGCCTTATGACGGGGGCCTACAAAATCACTTGAACGTCGTAGCCGTCATAATTTCCCCGTCGTAGCTAAGACCCTACGACGCCTATGGCATTTACAGAATCGACCCGCTGAAAGAAACCCTGAAATGACTAACCGTATTCTTCGAAGTCCATCGCCTCAGTACTAGGGATCATCGTCGATGTCCTATGGTTCAGAAACATGTGGCGCACTTTCATATTCGATATCAACATAAATTCATTAAATATTATGATTTTTGCATTCAATGGAATAGAAAGCTTCAATATACAATTTCTAGAAAAATTTAAAATGTAGTAAAGTTAAGGTGCGAAATATAAATGAGGTTGCATCCCATACTTTTCGTTGTAGTCTTGCATAAATAGACAACTTTAAACATGATATACTGTTGAAAACATAATTTTTTTCTATTTATGTTCATAGATTGTGTGGCTAATTTCCTTGAATTGAATTTAATCATTTCCAGTACTTGGCTAAACTTTCATTCACTTGAGAAAATATTATTTTTTTTCTTTTTTACTGGCCTTATTTTAACTTGCTTCGTGAGTTTAATCGCATATCTATTACCCAATTACTGAAACCCTTTCCGTTGTTCAACCTTTCCCAAATTTTGCAAAAATGTTTGATTTTGATGACAGAATCTTGGTAAATGTTTTCGAATTTTTCACGTCGCCAGATTTAATTTAATTAAATATTTTTGATTTAAGTACATAGAAAAACATTAATAAAGCATTACGCATTGAATTTCATAACATTGGAAGAATTGCAAAACATTGAGAAACAAAGATTACGATCACTAAGACCGGAGTAGTAACGGAATTTAAAAAAGCTAAAGAAAATTTCAATTATTGTTAAATTAATAAAAGTGTGAAGATTAAAAAGTAGAAAATAGAGCATTTTGAAATAAGATTAGTTTTTAAAAAGTGTTTTTAAGGTATACTATTAGTATCTACGATGTTAAGATACTAGGACTGTAAACAGAAAATGTTCGCCAGGTTGTGGATTTGATGCGACGACTCTCTAACTGTTCTTAGGGACGAGAGTTGGATGATTTACCACTATTCCACCTCGAATCACAATAAAGGGAGATTATTTTATTGCATTATTATTACTTAGGTTTCAAGTTGGCTCACGAATGGACACAGGAGGCTTCGAACCGTGACTAAACATTAACAAAGAATGAAGAGAATTGGACATTAACAAAGAATCAAGAGAAGAAAATAATAGTCTTTGAAAACAAAATATTAAGAACCATTTATGGTCTCATTAATGAAAATTATGTGTGGAAGATCAGGAAAAACAAAGATCTTAGGGAACTGTATAAAGACCCATAGATATAATAGCCCAAACAAAAGGTAGGAGGCTGAGATGGGCTAGCCATGTAAAGAGGAGAGAAGGGGACTCAATGCTAAGAATGCTGTCAGAAAGTCTACCTCGAGGAAAGCGACCGCTGAGACGACCTCGGGACCTAAGATGGCAGGACCAAGTGCGGAGGGACACAGAAAAGTTGAGACGGCATGGATGGAAGAAAGAGAAAGATGGCGACATGTTGTTGGTGAGGGCATAAACCTGCTGAGGTTTGAGGTAAGGTATTATTATTTAGTCATAAATTAATTGGGAACCGTGGATCCATGGAAAAGCGAGTTAAAGCAAAGCATGTAAAAATCATTCACCTAGACTGGGATACGATCAAACCGTGGGATGCGAACCCACGACTCTCGATAAAGGGCCAAACGCTTTGAACTCTGTTAAGCTACTCGGGCGTCCTTAGCCACAGTGTATTTCATGGAGGCTTTATGAAGCCAGGTGTTCTCACTGGTGTCATGAAGTACCCGTGTTCGTGCGCTAATTCCCAGGTGAATAGTTTTTTTTCAGCGTGAATGTCACACAATTGTGTGTGCATAAAATAATTCGCATATCTCCAGGAGGTGTCACATGAAAAGCAGGCCTATGTTGAGTTTGTCATGAAACAAATTTATCATACCATTTGGTGGCTTTATTTCCACTCCTTTGACAAATGTGTCGTAGGATTATTATCATTAATCTGTGACTAGCATGCTTTCTTTCATATTCTCTATAGGATAGTACATTTACTAATCTTATATCATGTTGCTTACCAGTGACTGCGCTCTGATATGCAAAATGTTCACTTTCTTTGCGTAACGGTAGCTGTGAAAAAAGATTGTGAAGATTGCATTTATACTGTTTCAACATGCATCGGTCCTACGAGTAACACGATATTTTACAATGATTTACTTATTGTAATCAAACTCATTTCATCTGACAAATATGTCTGTTACAGTAGCATGTTCCAAGATTTTGAAAACAAATAGTAGGTCAAGATAGGTTCAACCTCATAGGTTTTAGATGCAGAACTTTCTAAATGCTCAATGACTAAGAAAACACTTTCCTCGTAATTACGCGTAAAAAACAGAAGGGCGTACTATTTTTTTATCTTTTATTTTTAATACGCATTCCTCGAAGGCTAGGAAAAATATAAGCCATCACAGCATTATCCTTAGTAGAGGCATTCATCGAATAAAAAACATTTCATGCCAATAAAAAGATAAATTTTCCCGAATAAAAGACGCACTCAGACGCTAAGTTAGTGGAGGGAGGTTATCTGAACAAAACTATCCCATCACATTAAGAAAAACACCAACATAGTCAACGCATTATTTCCTTTCTGACAACTTTCAGCCTTTCAGCATTCCTCTGTATCCGTTTCCATTCCACGATCTTTACACTAGTGCGAGTCACTGAAAAAAATAACGGAATCCGATAAAAATTGGCGCCGGATGCCTTATAAATCTAGCTAAACGTCCTAGCGCATATCGGATATATGTCTTCGCATTTATCTTCTCCACGGAATCTTTGCTTTCACAGGTGGGCTTCGTTGCCTCGATGTGGGTGGAAATATCTCCAGCTACCATCTCCGTATTGGAAGTTCTTTAAGAGTGAGGGCAGAAACGGAGCCCTCAGGACAATTCCTCCACCCTCAATAATCCGGTTATCCCTCGACAAGTTTTTTTTTTCACGTGGAGAATATCGTCCCACTTTCGGTAGACTGGCAAATAGTGTTTGGTACGATGCGGAAGCTTTCGGAGCGAGTGTCAGCCGCGCTTTTAGTCAGAGCGTAGCCTGCGTCACATGGTTTTTAATAGTAGGCCTAAAATTTTCGATTTTTCTTAGTCACTATTCACACTTTCCTTTTTCCTTTCAATTCCTGACGCCTGAAGATGACGTCACAATCAAGGAATGGGAATTGAGCGTTTACGCGATATATTTTCATTTCCATTCTACGGCAAGAAAAGAGTGAGAATCAGGCAGCGAAATGCTGCCTTTTCATACGTCAATGAATAAAAGACATAATTTATACTAACAAAATATGACGAGGGATCAAGGTTTTCTAATGAAATCAGCTGTTATACTATTCATAAATGCAAAAATGAAGTAGGCATATGAACAATATTTGTTTGAGAAGGGATTTTTTTAAATTTAATAGTTTTTTTCTGTCACGAAAGAATGAACTATACATTCGAACAATATTTGTTTGAGAAGGGATTTCTTTATATTTTATAAAGTTTAACTGTCATCTTCCATTGCCAAGGAAAATACCTCGCCCACTATGTCAGTGTAAGGTGAATGGTCAGCCGACATAACATGCACGTATATATTTCTATCCTCCGTCGACTCTGGATTAAATATATAATGATGCGTAACATAAGACTCAATTGTTTAAACGAAATAAACTACAAATGACGATATAGAAATGGTGGACTGTAAATCTTACCGTCATCCAATTTAGCCCGTTAAGTGATTCCCATCATCAACACGATCCTCACCAACATCTATATATGATCACGATCATCACCATAAACAAACTGACTGCTTTCGAATTCATACGATAGATGGCAGAATGATCTCAACTTTCAGCCAATCACCGCTTTCCAGTCTGCAGCAGAATTGAACGCCCGGCTATTCCTTTCAAGTCGCCTGCAGGCAGGCGAGCCGGCCAGCTAACACAGTTGCGCATGAGCAGAACGCGTCACAGGACAGGAATGGAAAGGAAAAAGGAACGTGTGACTTACGAATCCAAGGTAAAAAAATCGAATAGAAGACTATTTAGGTGTGTAACACTTGATTACTACCGTACATTTTCTTTTAGTAAAATATTGAATCGTCACTGGTTGCTGCAGAAATACTTAAGCCGCTGTAATGCGCTGTTATAACAGGTCTAGTTAATTGTAAGGCGCCCATAGATGCGTTGCATGCTGTGTTCGCTAAATTATTAAAATTCCTTATTTGAGGAACGCAAATTTTCCAAGCAAAAACGCGCTTTGGTAAAAATAGCAGGATTTTAAAATTTAAGTGACTGTGACTCCATCGCTTTGCCCACCTTTGCTCTTTTCACATGAGCATTCTCCTAGTTCATATTTCAGAACAAATACTCGCACGTTTTGCCTGAAAATAACGTCTAATCAGTGTTTGTATGAAACAAAAGAAGAGCGGAAAAGTTCTGTGATCGGGGGGTTATTTTGTAATTCTACTTCCGAAATAGCTCTTTCGGAAGAGCACCAACTCAAATGAATGATCCATTTGTGCTACTCCGCTCTCGAAGTACTCACGGAGGAAGAGCTACCACTTAAACCATGGCGGCGCGGCTTCACGGTTGACTTAAAAAGACAGTCATAGAACTCGGAAATACGTAAAATTAGAAAATCCATTAAGTTACAGAGGTTGCATGGAAGCACTAGGACAACAATACAAAGTACTTTCAAACACAATAACAGCAAACTCACCTTGCGAATTTCGCGGGATTTCTGCAAATTCGGAAACAACAGCAGCGCCAAATCGCCCAGAATTTAGCAGGCGATTTGGAAGCTCAATTCCACGACCGAAAGAACTGGGAAATGAACCATTCTCGGCCGAAATGAACGAGTCGATGGTGTCGCCGTCTGGCATACACGATTTCAAAAATCCACTTTCGGTAATATTCTCCATATAAGGAGCAATCCGTGACGTCATGTTCCGTGAGGTGAAATTACAAAACAAAACCCAGGGGCCTCATTTATTAAGTACTCGACAAGGTCGAACCACGGAAATTCCGTGGATTTGACGTCACAGTCCCCGACAAATCTCAACTATTGAATGACCCTATTTGAAATTTTAGAGGCTGTGACGCCATAATTTTGCCACGTTCGGAAATTCCAAGTACATACAGAATAGCCCCCCCCCCGTATAGGAGCGCCGTATCGTGGAGTTGGGAGGGATAGTCAAAGGCAGGCTCAACATCCGCCTCCTTTTCAAGCCATTGGCAGTATTTATTCATCATCAAAAGCAGCAACAAACAAGAGTCACGGAGAGTAAATTTCTCCGTTTAGGGAATCGGTAAAATAGCTTGGCTTTGGGGATTCGTTGCTGGCTGCAGTATGATTTGGCTCGCATCTCCACAACCCTCCATTCCCTCCGATTAACTCCGGTTCAATGCTTCCCACTGATTGCCGGAGACCTCCGCCAGTGGTACCGGAAGCATGCGGAGAAAGCGCTCTAATTGCCTTATTCGATTCAAACAGCGGAGGACATTCTTCGGTTCACAAAATTACTAGCGAACAGTTTTGGCTCAAGCTCTCCTTAACCTTTCGTGCATCGCTTTCAAGCCGAGTTCATGGGTAGTAGCTCCCGCTCCGGAAAAACTTTTCGTTTCAAACAATGATTATAATTATTATTATTTTAATATTTTCAAATTACAAGGCTTTCCTGAGCTTTTATAAATACAAAATTTGTTCCCTGAGGTAATCAACTTGCATTTGTTCTTTTTAAGATTATTCCGATTATTTACAATAAAAATACTTAGTTGAAACAAATTGAAGAGTTCACACTCGCGCTTTGGTGGTGGTGGGGTGGTGAGGTCAAAATGATAAGGAGCGCAGTCTAATTCTACCATGTTTCACGACCACTATACCGATAAGTATAAGATCGCGTTAAAACGTCAACCATCAATTTTATACTTTTTTTGTAGATTTTCGCAGCTCATTGTTTATTATATGGCTTTTGGTTCTGCGATTAATTATTTAGTATTAGGCAACAGTTTCACCGTGCTATGCTGCTGGCTTCGTAGGGCTTTTAAGAACAACAATGGTCTTTTTTTTTTAAATAAATAAACAATTCCCGCAGTTGATGATTTTGAGAAGAACAGATATACGATAGTAGAGGGAATGGTGTGAGAGGAAGAGGTAGACCACGAAAGTCAAGGGTGAATGTGGTAGAAGAGACTCTAAATAGAAGGAATATTAGGAGTCTTAATAATAGGAGAGCGTATATTAAGCAATACATGGGTGGAAGAGAAGCGATAGTGGTTTGCACGGATAGGACATTATGGAGGAAATTATTTAAAGGGAGCCAGTTTTCTAGGGCTAACGGAAATTACTAAGTTCTTGGACTCTCCCAACCCCGAAAGGGAATGGCGTTATGCATGTATGTTTGTTGATGTCCGAGTCTCCAAGTTATCAAGTGACCTCGGTGGCTGAAGAAAAAAAACAGATTTTTTAATCGAAAATAAAGACATGTGACTGATAGTTGTACCTTTTTAACGTTGTTTGCAATAGCTTAAACCATTCACAGATTAATACTTCATCACTTAAGAGGCTAAATATTAAGGAGCCATGTAGGATTAACTGCAGAAGTGAAGCAAACCAATGATTCTGCAGCAAAAAGAAATGCTTTCCATTCAGTAAATATTACACATAACCCAACAGATTACGCGCAGAAAATGGAGCTGAAACTCTAAAACATTAAACAGAATAAATAATATCGTTGTGCAGATGAAGTTACTCTGTAATTCTCAAAGCAGCGAAGTTCGCCAGAGACGGAGAGCCAGATAAACGTCTTAGTGCACAAGAAGCCTCAGCCTACCCCGAGGCTCTTCCCGTGAACGCATTTCCCTATCGAATCGAGTTTCGAAAGAAAACAGGACGTAACCAAGGTGGTTTAAATAAATTGGAGATGGCACTGCTGGCTGGCATGCATGGAATGGGAGCTTGCCAGGAATAGGGGTTTTAAGGGATAGACGGATAAGCATAATTTGACTAAAAATTGACATCGCAATGGGTTTTAAGGGAACTTCGGCCACTTGACTTCGGGTGTAATAATAGCCAGAACTTATATTTACCTTTAAAAAAAGATATTTATCCAATAGTTGCTTGATAATTCAGGAAATCACAAGGGGTATTAAGTTTTGTAGCAAACCAATGGCGAAAACCGCGGACTTTCACGGTGCTTGTAAATAATCGTAGTATACATTGGTGGCTCGACTTACGATCAACTTAATACGAACAAACTTCTGGAAATACTAACTTTTTATAATGTTACGTTTTCGCCTCCAGATACAAACTTATCTTCCAGATACGAAAAGTGATACTTCTAATGCGGAAAATCACAGAAAACTTTATGCTAAAAACTAAAATTTAATAGCAACGTATGTCTATTACATGGCTAATTTTGCACCAGGGCACGCAATTCTAGCGACAAAAATATCTTTTTTATTTTTTCCAAATTTTTGGAATCTAGGAAAGGATTCCCCAAAAGTTGAAATGTAAAAGTGTTTTGACACGCGAATTTTCCGAGGTACGAACTTCTCGAGAAACGGTCATCGGACAAGAACGAATTAAGTTTGTATGGTGAGGTGGTAATGAAGGCTTGCAGCGTGGTAGAGTAAGTACATACCTACTTGACGGATATTCACTTTCTGATTTCTCACGGGAAGTTTATAAAACTGTTGTCATGCATACACCATTTCACGTTTATAAATATGTTCCAAGAAAGGAATCTTACTTCAATATGAAAAAGTTGTCAAACCCAGAAGGAGGACTTTGACCACGGGAAAATCTCCAAGATGACGCCGCCAGGGTATTTCAGACCTCTTTTGACGTAGGTAACGCTCGACGCGTCATCTTTTTTTTCAGTTGCGACCAAAACTCGTTTGTCAATTATTTTTATGCTCACAAGTGTTTTTGCTCGGTCATCTCCTGCATAAAACGGATCAAAGGAGAGAAAGAGATAAGAGAATGGAATTTAAATTTCAAATTCATACCGATCGATGGGATGAGAAGGTGGCAGTGTATTGGTTCAGGAGAAGATACCAATCTTTTCCTTCCATTGGCCGTTTCTCCAGTCTTATGCAGAACCACTCCAGGATGCCTGGAAACGGAAAGAAGAGCATTATTTAAAGACTTTGAAAAAAAAAACAAACGAAGGAAGCGAAGCAGTAAGACGTTTGCATTCCGAATCCTTTGCATTCACCATTTTCCAAGGCTGCTGTATACCTTAACTACGCCACAAGCTTACATTTTCGTCAGTTTTTGATTAATCTCTAAACGCGAAATACAAACTCATTTCCTTTGGGAATTCACAAAAGCAATTAAGAGCTGCAGACACAAAACATCGAGGAGAAAATAATGCCCCCCCTGACGTTTCAGGGACCACCTACGAAATAAGACAAAGGGTATGTGAAATGTAGGTTAGCCGGAGCGATGTGATGGAGAGTAAAGATTTCTTTAAAATTTCTCACAAACGTGAGAATACACGCTTTTTGATTCATGTATACAAAAGAAAGACGAATTGAATGTTGGTGTACATAATGCACAGCCAAGGAGTTTATGGTGATTAAATTGTTCATGATAATGATGTGGATCTTTATAAGAATAGCCATATCAAAGAAATGACACTTCCATCACCTCTATGGCCGGTTATGCATGTCACCAAGAACACTCTAGAAGTCCAGGGAACAACGCCGCGATAACTCAACGCAAATGCAGGTTTTTAGTAACTTAAATCGCATAATCGACAGGAGACAGCATACTTTTACTGCATACCATATGCAGTAAGGAAAGTTAAGTAATTATCGACAAGAAAGCAGTGAAATCACATTTTCACGATAAAAATATCTTTATTTAATATGACTCATTTCTTTTTTAATAACATTTTTCAGTTGAAATATATACAGTTAAAGCAGTAACTGTGAAAAAAGAATGCAGCAGAACCATAAAATCAACACGAGAATAATCATATTGCCACATTTAAAAGTTATATTCCTTAAAAAAACAAACTACGTTTGAAATAATTACAGTTATCATTTATTAGATAACTAACAAATACAAGATGGAAAATACCAAAAGATATCGTTGGGGAAAATGATAAAGCGGCAGCCTCAACAATTTTTCATCCAGAAAAGTAGCTATCCGAGAATGCTACACATTAATGCTGCTCAGACCACTTATTTCAATGGTTACTATGGCCACGACAGCGATTTGTCATTTGAATTTAAAAATAAATACAAAGAAATTATTGGGAAAATTTACTGAAAAAAAACACATTAGTTTATGCACCGGTCTATTTTAAGAAACTTCTTTCACAAATTATTTTTTCTTTGTGCCAGAAAAAAATAGCTAATTACTAGTAATAATCCATCCAATTTATCTTTCTCGATTAGCAATAACAGACGTCTTTAACATCAGAACCGATCTTCTTCATTCAAGTACACCTCCAGACAGATGGAGAATTCTGAGTTCATGGAAAGACGAAAAAGATATATCTACGGGAATACACGTTTTTTTATTTCCTTTTCCGGGATATTAAAGCAACGCACACATAAAGACAGCCATCATTTTGATGCGTTTTCATCGCTAAGATGCGTTTTCATTGACTTCAGATTGGATCGACACCTAAGATTTCAAATTGACACGTTGATAGATCAAATGCCTAATATTGAGTGCAATAATTTGTAAATCATCCAAACCCATTGACTACACGTATCATGAATACATCTACCTACATACTACCCCGCAAGCCGCCACACGGGAGTGTGGCAGGGGATGTTAGGATACCAGCCAGGAATGGAGAGGGAATAGAGAAAAGGAGGGAGGAGAGGACAGGGTGAGTAAAAGTAAACGGTGAGTATATTTTAGCGTCGCGCTTTTTTATTATAATCACTAATGGTGCGTGGAAACAAGGAACTTTGGTACCTATCACCTCGGCTACGTATCTCTCTTATTTTGTCACATCTATTGCGGAGGGTGTGATTTCAGGAAAAAATTAAATGGATAAATACCTTACTAGCAACATGCACAAGATTAATTGAACATATTTTAAGCTGGAAGCGAGTATATACAATCTCCGAGAGGACAGAATAAACTGAATACATGAAAAAAATATTCAAAAAGGAACAATTTTATCTCATCGCGAAAAATCTTCAATTCTTCATTCCTGAACGCTAAATTCACTGTTTTTCGTAGACATTTTCTTATTCCTCCTCCCATTTTTACCTTGTTTGTTTCACCCACGGTTCCTTAAGGCCGTTTAAAACGGAACATTTTTAAGTACAATCTATCATGCGAACGTATGTATCAGGAAATTGTACCGTGTAAAGCGGAAAATTGTGCGAACGTTTGTGCGAATGTATGAATGACTGAACGGAAAATAAAACCTGTTCTAATTCCATTCAGACAATCATACAATTTCGAACCGCTTTTATTCAACAGATGGCGCAGATATGGCGAAAATTGTGGTGCCTGTGTTACGATTGAAAATAAAGTTGTTTATAAAAAGGATTAACACTTTCCCGTCGAATAAAATGAGTTACTATTATCCTGTGTATATAATCTTTCTTTTTATTTGTGTAAACTCTTCTCGGGCTCTCCACCGGTTTTAACTATTCATTATTGTCGACGTTTCGAGAGACGTCTCGTCACTCATTCTCAAGGTAAGAATTAATTACGTAGACAATTATGAATAGTTTGAAACAGTGGAGAACCCGAGAAGAGTTATCTCAAAATTGCTCAAATGTTTACATCGTCATTTCATCGTGTTATTTGGTGTTCTGGTTTTTCAGTGTAATCTCGATCTTTGGGTTTGTGTCCTTTTCCCCCAAAATTATGACTGGTCACGTCCTCAAGTAGAGTTCTCGATATCCCGCGTGATATAATAATAATAATAGTAATTTTATTACTGTTGGTTAGCAAGTAACATAGAAATCGTCAAAAAAGGACATTAAAACACTAGTACAAATACAAGGGAGGGAAATTAGGAGGGACTAAAAAAAAGGGTCCCGTGTTCCGCTATACCACTTGATAATAACACTTTGTCAAACAAACATAATAAACCCACGAAATTTGTCTAATAAGAGTGGAGATCCGGCGAGAAACGTCAATGACTTGTCGCACTAAAATCCAGATGAGAAAAAACGAAACGATACAAAGGTCGAATATAAAGACAAAGAGAAGAGTCCAAGAGAACTTTTTCTGAACCGGGAGAATTATCAATAGGCAGATGGTCGAGTCGAGGTTTTAAATTTCAGGTGATCAGCTTTTCAAGGTGTCAAATACGTGAGTGAAACATGTGTTCACGAGTGAAACATAAACATGATAAACAAAACACTCGCGAATTCCGATCGATTTCTACCGCTAAATTGCAAGGAAAATTGTGCGTTTCCACTCATCGTGTAAAGCGACATTCAGTCTGATTCAGTCGATCGTACAATATTTTCTTGCACACTTGTACATAAGTCCGCACGGTAGATTGTACAAATAAATGTACCGCGTAAAACGGCCTTTATACTTATATGAGATTCGCAGGGACATTTAAAAGCGCACAACATACCACTATGAAGCTAGGTGATGTTGCTGGGGTGGAGGAAAAATTATATGGGATCGCAATGCGACAAACGACAAACCCTTTTCACGCTCCTGAAAGGGTGACAGGGGGTAAAGGAATAGGGAGAGGGTTCACGACGTCAAAGAGTGCCTTTCCCCATTTCCGAGAGAGGGATATAATGATGGAGAGAGAGAGAAAAGCAGGAATGTCCCGAATCTCGCCAAGGGATCTTTTCTTTCTCGACGCCTCACACGGGACATTTCGACCGAATCGGCACATAATGACTAGTTCGAGGAGAAGGATCCTTGGCTATTCGAGCAAAGACAACCCTCTTTAACAGACGTCATTCGGGAAAATAAGGTTAGGTGGGTGGCTTGTTTCAAAAAGAATTATATTTTAAAGGTAGTTTGAGCGAGATAGTTCCCTAGTCATAAATGAGACCATATTAGAATTTTATTTTTAAATTTTAGCATCTGTAAGAAGTATGAAGTAAATATTGTAATATTAATGGTGCAAAAATATAGTTAAATATGAAAAAAATTCTCAAATATTAAATAAATATAACTACATAAGTCTCTAACTTGACTCATTTTTTCACGCCGTACGGTGAAATCGCCTTCACAAGTTTTTTTTTGTAATTCTGTAAAAAATACGGTGGTGAGTAATTGATTTATTTTTATAAATAGTTGAGAAAACAAAAAATATATACCGTTATTTTTTTGAACAAATCTAGGTGCTAAGACGTTCCTAATTTTTTCAATATTCTCCCTCTGGAGCGCACAGCCGAAATCTATCCCATGTAAAACAGCTTATACTCGTATTTTTAGGCAAATTGCTCGAAAAATAGTTCGGCAAGGGGTTAATATTTTCATATCATTAAAAATACGGCGTTTTTTCTTTAAAATGACGTCAAATTCATCAAATTCTTGGTGAACTGATTCATCGCTCAAACTACCATAATAGGGAAACGGTGCAGATGGTTGAACAGAAAACAGGCGTCGACACCTGCAGTTTCAGAGATATAATTCGGGGTTACTTTAACATCCTTCGTGTCACTCTGGACATCACCTGATCTGAAGTTTTTCAAGTAATCTACATCTACATACAACCCTTCGAGGCGCCGCAGAAGGGTGTGGCAGGGAATGTTAGGAAACCAGCCATGGAAGAAGAGGGAATAGGGAAAAGGAAGGAAGAGAGGGCAGAGGTTATGAATGTATTAGCGATGTGTCTTATGCTAATGTCACGCCGTTTTTTGTTAAATAAAACTAATGGTGCGTGGAAAAAAGGTATTTTCGGAACCTATTAGTTAGGCAGCGTGTCTTATTTTGTCACTTCGATCAGTTCTATGGACATAAGAGTAATCAGTTCTATGGATGCGGGGTAAAAATACTATCCTCCACGTCGTACTGCAACTCACCAGGTCTGAATTTTTCAAGTAATCTAACAATAGGCCTACTTACTGTATAGCCTCCGAGTCTCTATCTGCTCCCGACCTAGTCCTTCCATCAGCTGTGTGACACTTCCAGTTCGGGTTCAGCTGTTTTGAACGAAGCGTGCGGTTTACCTTTGTATTTAGTTTATTTCGCGAATTAAATCATTTTGCGCAGGGTCCCAAATTCTGGCGGCATATTCGAGATGTGGTCTGATAGGGAACATCGAAAAAACATTTTTTTTTATATTTATATTTAAAATTTTGGGAAAAGGTGCAATTCTAGCCACAGACACACAAAACAAATTTTTTCGCAAAATATTAATATTTAGGGGTCTCAACCCCCATCCTGAAGTTTTAGCTGACCAAAAATCGCCGTTTTGGGGTCAATTCTAGTGATTTTCTTCCGGATTATTTTTTAAAACGTAAGATTGAATTAACAGAGAACTCAATACTGCTTCGACAGTTGTCAGTCACTATTTTTCTTTATTTTTTTCAGACACCTAAAATAATGTTTGATGAAAATAAAGGGGTTTTTAGCTGAAATATAGTGTTTTAGGGTGAAATCCAGTAGATCCTACTGCACATGGAGACTCGTGGAGACGTGGGGGGTCACGAACACATTCTGCAAGGGAAAATATTCATTACCGCATAGCTAAAGGCAGTACACTGGTTTGGTTGGGAAGACGTGTACTTGGAAGCCCGTTGCGAATTAGGATGATGACTTTCCTACTATTCACTTGATAAATCCTAGTTTCTTTGATATAGTGCCGCAAATGTCTCGTCTACGTTTCCCCCTACGTTCGGTCTGAATCTATGTTGATCCTCAAGTAAGTATTTGAATTCACCTGACACCTTTTTATTTTTTTCCTGGCCCATTCGACACTATTTCCTATTCGAAGTTTCCAAATCGGCCTGCGTCCTCTTAAAGTGTTTGTGTCAATTATTGTGTACGTACAGTTTTGCGTGAAATTTCGCAAGCATCCTCATATTTCTATATCATATATACACGTATAGATAAAAGTGTAAAAAAATGGATCATACCGATTTGGTTTTTTGGAAATTCACATATATTTTAATACTGTAGCCTTTAGGCACAAGTATACATACATTTCGTAATTCGCATACATTTCGTAATAATTTGATTATATAGCTACAGGTTTTCTTCTAAACACGAACTAACACATTTCTTTTTATAATAATTGTTGCTTACAAACATCAAGGTGCCATGCCTGGTCCAACATCCGAAAAAAACATATTTCAATATAATTTCGTCTAAATGTCGAATATCGCGCTGAAAACTATAGTTGTTATATGCTCAAGTCATAACAAGGAAAAAATTTAAAATGTAATTTTTTTATCATTTCCATTACACTCAGTATGGTGCGTACCAACTCATAAATGGATGTACTGAAATGAAATGTGGTCCAAGAAGTTTTTTTTCGACCAACATGAAAATATTATTAAAATGTGCTGTCGATGACCTCCCATTTCCGCTCCAGACACCTTTAGTTACGCTTTCATGCAGCCATTTTTGCGTCGGTGTGCCTCTGCGTAGTGGGGACGCCCACTCCATAACCCACCGCGGCGAATAGCTGGAGGCATTCAAATTCATTGTAGGCATATAATAAATTTCAAAGTTGGCAACGAAAATCGTAAACATTAGCCCGCCGGTGCTACCGTTCCACCCGCGGCAACCGGATTTTAGAAGATAGACCCTTCCAGTCCCAAAATCGTCTAATGCGCAACGCCATGAGCTTTCGCGAGGACTGCACCCATCTCTCTGCTTGCGATAGGGAAGTGCCAGGTCGTTTTCCATCACTCATTTGTCTATAGGAATTCACGCCGAATAACTTAAACACAAGAGATATTCCTGGAAGTCAACAATCCCATTTTCTTCCCAGAGATTGTTAATATTTAGAGATGTTGATTATTATATTCTTTCAAAAATCTAACTCGATGAACCACAGTGCGTTTTATGCTGAAGTATGTTTTATATACCATTGAGGTAGAAGGAGAGGGCATGAGGTTATCTAACTGTAACCTGACAACCGAAACATCCATCATATTGCTTTCACCTGCTCTTTCCTAGCTTGCCTTTAGATAGCACGGACGAGTGGACGCATTATAAGATATGAAACAAGAATACCTACCTTCTGTTGAAAATTTAAGGCAAATAAGTCTTGAAATGTTAGTTACCTGGATCTACTGACTCTACTAATTTTTAATATGATTTATCGCTGGCAATACGGATTATTTTTAATATAAATAATATTTTTTTTAAATATACATAGCCAATTCAAATTTTGGGCCAGCAATGGTCTGACCATCAAGAGTTATCTCTCAACTCTTGAAGAAAGTCAGATCATTGCTGGGAGAAAATGTTAGTATTTCTTGTTACTGTAAGTGTTCCTTTTTTGTATTTTTCCATCCATAGTGCCATACCTTATCATTTATCGCGACCTCAACTTTAGAAGCTGAGGAAGGACCAACCGGTCCGAAAATTTCAATAAGAACAAATCTTGTTTATCTTCTCTTTCCCTCACCTCCTCTGAGTTTCCAATATACATACTCCAGGTGAATTATCAATGGAAAAAATCAAGTAAATTGCAAAATTAGCGCGTCAGCCTGTAACCACTAAGGTGAGTCGGGGGGAACAAAGATGGCAGCCCCTCCACGCCCAAGTTACATCATCAAACATTGGTCACCATAGCAGGCGCCCTCTCCGTCTACCTCACTGGTCTATGCCATCCCATAGGCAGTGAAATACGGTATATATGATCCTCACAACATTTTTTAAAGATATTCAGCGTAGAACGTAAGGAGATGCAAATAGGGGATAAACGGGACGGATGGCAATGAGGCTTTTCCTCCTTGTTCATACATAACCGCACATCGAAAGAACTACGACCAAAGCTTTTAGAGCATTATATTTTTTTATGAGAACTCTTGGAAGGAGCTGCAGAAAAACTAAAGAATTCGCGTATAAAACGTTTGTTAGGCCTATCCTAGAATATGGGGCGTCAGTTTGGGATCCACATCTAAATGTGGAGATCAAGCAACTGACAAAAGTTCAGCGTTTAGCAGAAAGATTTGTAATGGGAAATTTTAAAAGGAAGGCAAGCGTTACGGAGATGTTAAATACGCTCGGCTGGAAATCATTAGAGTCGAGGAGGAAGAAAGCACGCGTTAAGTGTATTTTTAAGGCATTTATCGGTGATCCTGCATGAAGGGACCTATCAAACAGGTTAAAAGGACCAAGTTATGGCGAGGAAGGATCATTATTGTAAGATTGAGCCTCCGAGGCAGCTCTCAAATACTTTAAAATTTTCCTTCCTACATCGGGGGATAGGGGATTGGAATGGTTTACCGGAGAAAATTTTGGAGCCCTTCCCAACTAATACTAGGATATTTATGACGAGGGTGAAAAAAATTGAATTTGAGAGCTTTTCCTATTTTTTTGTATTTAGTATTTTATGCTTTGTATTTTGGCCTTAATATATTTTGTGTCTTATGTAACCACCCGACCAAATGGATAACTTGTATTTCGTATTTTATATTTTGTATTTTGTTCTTTAAGTATTTTCTTGTCATATGTTACCACCCGACTAAATGGTCGACTTGTAACAATTTGAGCAATAATAATAATAAATTTAAAAAAACCCCTCTATCACTCAACCCTTCCCTCACGCGGCGTGGTCTTCTTAACCCAATTCCGTCAACCCCATACCCTCCCACTTCCCCCCCCCCCAAATCCCCTTCCAACACCCCTTTCGTTTCCCATCGATGCCTGTCGGATTCTAGCGTCCATTCGATGCGGTAATGAAATTTTCGATCCCGTTCACCATTCTCCTCCCCACCTCCAGTGCCATTCCGTATCCGCCATCTAAGTCTCCCTTCCTTTTCAATTACTCGTCACCCTTCCCCATGTCGCTGACGGAACACCCCCTGGCGGGAAGTGCAAAGAGATATCGTGTCGAGATAAATTGTATTAAGGCGGAGGAAATGACCGACATGAACACGTAAATAGGTAAGTAGGTATACATACGCATCCACGATACTACTAATACAAGGTAGGATGTTCCCGTGACCAAAATGAGCCCGGTCTGCGCATGACGTCATCTGGATGACAAGAGCAGCAGACGACTCTAGAATTAGCATAAGAATAATAAATGAAAGCTCCTCCTACAATAAACGTTTTAGAAATCACAGAACGGAGTCAAGTAAATACACTACGCTAATATTTATAGGTACTCTACTTTCCTCAGAAAATTGAAAATTTGGTTGCTACAGAAAAATGATGAAGAATATACGCTAAAAACCCTGGTGTGATTCTTGTATAGTGTGAATCTTGTACTTTATTTTAATTCTAACTCAAAACTGTTATAATAGAACACATTTATGATACATAAAAGTTAGAGTATTTTATAATTATTTTTGTGAATGCTAGCTGCTTAACTACAGCCAATGTATTCAAGGAATGGCAACCCCAAAACAAGAAAATATTTCTTCTGGGGTGCTCAATTTCAACCCCATTTTTCATTTGTTAAAATATGTGCATATTTATTTGGGTGCAATAAATTATATTTTATTTTATTCTATTTTACTTATTTTAGCACGAAAAAGAAAGTATGACGAAGTGGAAACGCCGCTGGTGGTCAATTTAAAATCAACAAACAATACATCTCATCCTTGAGTATCTCATAGTTAAAAAGAATTGGTGTGCTTAAGACCACACGGGAGAAGTGTAAACTTCTATTGTGATATTCTGATAAATATAGTGTATTAAAAAACTCCACCACTAGGAATCGCTCCAGGGACTTTCGGTACGTGGGAAGACGATTCTAACCACTACGCGAGCTTACTCTGTTAAAGGTTGAGCGTTCTCATGAGTTTACATTCGGCATGCTAAGAGTGACGCAGAAAAAAAGCGTATCGCCCAGAATCCGATTTACCGCCCGCAGAATTTTCTGTGCGAGGTGCGCCTATGGAAGTTTACACTTCAAAAATATATGGATCCCATATTTTCAGGTCCAACTGCGTGCGTCAGTGTTAAGATGACAATGGTTTTCCCCTCCGTTTACGTACGCGTCGTCAGACCGAATTGGAGATGTTGGATCGTAGCCGGATTATAATGGCAAGCTATTGGGGCCAAAATACGTGCTCAATTTGGTTAAGTGTTTCCATCGGTTAGGGGGTTGAATAGCCTTTTCCATGATGTTGCCAATGAATCCATCCCCTACGTTGAAGTTCCCTGGATTCTCCTTAATTTAGATAGCCTCGGAAATCGGCCCATCTAATTAATCCTTCTCGCCTTAATCAATTGCGTTATTAATTTTGGGAGATGCTCTTGATGCAAGTAGAGTGAAAATGAGGACAAGATAAACAGGTCCATGACATTCGAAAACATAGTGAAACTTTCACAATGACTTATGAGTTTACAACTGCTGAATATGATGATACCTTTAACCTCTGTAGATTTTGCAATGTAAATGCTGTCGCTGAAAACCTGGCATCGTTTTCCGACGCACAGACTTACGAGTCGGCACGTGTTTTCTCGATTTTTTCAAAATCATTGCGACACAGGCTCATTTCCCTGCGCTCTCATGTCTCACACGAGAATTTGTTTCACTAAGACTGAGTTGTGTAGAAGAAATCGCCGTAGTCGTAGCGTAGTCCTAGAATGAGTTCAAGAAGGATAAGCATGTGTCTCAGTGTTAAGCAGTCAAAATTATGGAGAACATTGCCAGAGGAATGCATTCATCTATTTCAGGTGCAGCGACTTCAATAACTTCCCAAGAGGAATCTTGTCAGACAGCTGACTTTAACGAATGGCTGTATGGCAATCGTCATTTTTACCGATACATCATCCTATATATATATGAGAATAAAATTAGGGAACTAGACTGCAGAACGGACAGATTTAAAATGTCATTTTTCCCACGAACTATAAGGGACCATAAAAGCGGCCAATGAGACTTTTATCTAGGTTTGTCGATAGTTAGTGTAGCTCTTAGTAGTATTCCCTAATACTTGAATCTTTATCTGTTACCTAGTACTAACAGCACGCCGTACATACAATTTGTACTTGTATTTTCTACATAAGTCTTGAGTCTCTGTCCACTTGTGTAGTTGCAAAATACATATATATTAACGGTCCCTCTCCATTGTAATAATATCTGTAGTGTAGTGCATACATGTGAGGCTTCGTCTCGTGATAAACAACAGCGATTTATGCTAATGCATAATTAGTCGTAGTTACACTAATTTTAGAGTATAGTGTAATGCATGTTGGTGAATACTCACCCCCTGCCACACACCCCTGAGGTGGCTTGCAGGGTATTTTGTAGATGTAAATGTATTTACCGAATAATGCATAACATAGTTGAGTTTTTTAGAAAGTTGAGTGGATAAATGAGGAGATTAAGAAGCACGCAAATGGAGGAAGGAGAGTCGTAGGTAGTATGTGGATATATCAAGGAATTAACGTTTGTCTATAAGGAAGCAAAAATAACAGAATACGAAGTGTACTACTCTCCATTTTCTAGTATATTAATATTTATGGATATGGTATGGATTAGCATAGGGGTTGGGAGTAGGATAAGCACAGGAGTACGGTAAATGCAGTGGGTATGGGGTATCTGAGAAGTGTTGGCCGTAAAAGCAGAGGGTATATGGTTAGCAATGAATGGGTGATGAAAGAATGTGGATTGGATGCTCCAGTAACAGGCATGTATTAAAGGAGTTTGTTTCGTTGGTTTGGCCATGCTGAATGGATGAGAATCGAATAAAAAAACAGATAGAGGTAACAGATGAGTTAATAGCGTGAGAGGAAGGGGTATACCGAAAAATAACATTGGTGAATGTAGTGAAAGATAATCCTAAGTGATGGAAAACTAAGTGTTTTAACCCTAAAACTACCAAGCAGCCAATATATTGACCGGGGCAGTTTGGAATCTCATAATATAAATAGTAAAAAAATTTTACTAATATTTAGTTTAAATAAAGCCCTAATTATTTTAACGTTCCATGACAAATTAAAAGTTCACCTTCAATTTCAATATTTGCGATCTAAGAATAAATAGTTACATACCGCACTGTTCCCAAACACTAAGTTAAGCCAAATTTTACCGAAACAAAGTCCCTAGTTTGAAAAATACTCGACCTTAATAACATATGAATATTTTTATCGCTTATCTTTTTGTTTATACATTTTTGAACCCCACCAACGATCATAAACTGCGAGGGTTTCATTCCTCTAAGTGTTTGATTCCGCGGAAAAAGTGTGTTGATACGATAATTAATACGAATCGTATTCAACTATTGCACGATATATTGTTATATTTTTCTCTAGAGTACACCACAAGCTTTTTTACACGATATGGACCACTGTGTTTCTACCCCCAAGTATTGGTATATTTCACGCAAATTCGGAGATAATGTATATTACATTATATCATATCATGTCATGTCATGTCATGTCATGTCATGTCATATCATATCATATCATATCATATCATATCATATTATATTATATTATATTATTGTTGGGATAAATGTAAACATGTTCTCAGGCTGTTATGTGTAGTCACAGCAACAATGTAAACAGATAAGAGAGTTGAGTTGATAAATGGTTTACAGACAGTAGTCCTGTGTGTAATTAATACTAGAAAAGGGCTCCATATATACACAAATAATCTCTGCTAACCTCAAAAATTATATTATATTATATATTATTTTATATTATATTATAAGTGTCTCATCATCCCAAGTGAAATTGTAACGTGAAATTTATGACGTTTTGCACGGCTTTATTTTCGATAGTTTTAGCGTGTTATTCAGTGATAGAAACTCTATGTGGCCCTTCACTCCGGTGCATGTGCAAGGATAGGGCAGAACGGTAGAAAGTATAAGAAACAGAGTCAGTTTTCAGACCTAACACCGAGAATTACACTTTTTTTCGTGTTCCAACCCCGAAAGGAGACCAAATAATGGGTGTGTATTTAGACGTTTGAGAATGCCTTGAGACACTTGCATTGGAAAACTAATGGCCCAGTAACGCGATACTTTCCGACCGCAGGGCATTAATAATGTCTAAGATACAGATCTTAGCGGGGATAATTAGTTCAAATGATTTACTAGCACCTCGAGAGCACGGTCACTCGGGAAATGAGGCTGACCCTGGGAGTGCCGTAACTCTTGACGTCGGGTTCTCAGCAAGACATTCCAACCGGATGAAATGTTTTCATGATAATTTTGAAAAATCCGCATTCAAGCATCCCTGAGCATTCTCATGGCAGCAAGGCATCTTTAGAGATCACATTGGATTTTATTTTGGTGCTAAGAACCAAATGCAAGAAAGCATACGGCATCTTAACGAATTTGGTATGCTAATCACAAATGTGATTGGTGTTCATCAGAAAATTTCATTTTTTCCGAAATCAACGTAGTTGAAGTCGAGAATATCAAAACGTTTACATATTTTGTTGATCAGTAAAACCTTTAGAAAAACTATTTTCAGAATCATACTCGACAATATTGAATCAGTGCTTTATAGCTTATGTTGTATTACTTAATTTAATTAGAAATTTATCTGTTCTCACTAACACCACCTATTGGAGAATACTTCAAACATAATGTACGTACCTTGCAGTGAGAATCGAAAACAATAAAAAATAACATTATCAATGTTATCGGCATGCAAAATTCATAGCACAATAAAAAAATGTATTCTCAAGTCCAACTACACTTACCTAAAAAACAGCCCTTAATATTTAAACTTATATTTCAACTATAAAATAAAAATATATATAACAGCTTTAAGGAACAACTGCTAACGCGAATAATTTATTTTCAACCCTATATTTACTTAAAAGTAAAACCAAATCCAATGGATGGTTTGAGTCAGACGGAAATTTCAAATATTTCAAAATATATGAAATAATGTATATAATAATGGAGTATCTGAATAACGGATAATTACTGTTTTTTGTAATATTATTAATTATTAATAAATTCATATGAACTTAAATTTAAGAATAAAAACTATGTTACTAATAATAATTCACATTCAAACTTCTAAATCTTCCAAATGCTCATCAAATAATATGCCTACGCGCAAATATTTCGCTGTTTTCGCTGGTAAGGATAAAAGGTGAAAACAAGTGTAATAATAACGGGAGTACAGAGGTGAAAAATGGTTGACATCTGGAGCTCTAGCGGTCTGCGTCGTTAACCCCATGCGAGAGCAATTAATCACTCAATTACACGAAAGCAGCCGTATTTTAAGTCACCGAGAGATTTATTGATTTTGACGGCGAACAGACTGTCGCAATCAGCTGTATCCGTAGAAGAGGTACGTCTTATAAAAACAAAAATAAATGCGTTCTTCAGCTGTTGCAACTTCAGCCTACCCGACTGGTTTGCCGTGCCGGGCAAGCGATAAAATAGGTTAACTTAGAGAGAAAGTTGTTTTTCTTTGTGCTGTAATGAAACTATAGCAAAAATGGCTTTAGAAACTTTGGATGCGGGTTAGCAACAGTCAATCCATCTAGCGTGGGACATAAAATATACTAGATATAGCAACTTGTTTCGAACGCAACAAAATCGTTGTCGACGTAATGATTTCAAATAAAAATCTCTGATAACCCTCACGCTCTTTTTGTATTTTTTGATGAAATTATAGTGGAACTCATAAATATTCAGGCTTAGCTTGTAATAGGAACATGACATGAACATTAAAAGCCACATTAAGTGCTCTCCACATGGTACCCAATCAGGAATCTTGACTTCCTTTGATCATGCCGCCAGCGCGGGATTCGAACTCAGGCCGTCGGACTAAATTCCACTGGCAAATAAATCATTCGTCGTTATCAGGACTCGAACCCGGATCCCGCGATGTCGTGCCGAGTACCTCAGCCAGTGAAGGTGGACGGAGCGGTTATCGTAGGTCACTGAGTGCACATTTCAATAATTTTTCAAGTAAGTCGAAAATATATTCTAGAACCACATTTCATGTGTTTGAGCTAGTTTGAGCTAAAAATAACTTCTCCTAGAATTTGATGAATTAGGCCTCACTTTAAAGAAAAAACTCTCATATTTCCAATTATATCAAACTATCAACCCCTTGCCGAACTACTTTTCGTGCAATTTGCCTAAAAATATAAGCTGTTTGAAATGGGATAGTGTGCTGCTAGACATTATGGCTGTGCGCTCCAGAGGGTGAATATTAAACAAAGTAGGAACTTCTAGCACCTAGATTTCGTCATAAAACTAGCGGTGTGTAGATTGCATGTTTTCTCAACTATTTATAAAAAAATAATCTATTACTCACCTCGGTAATCTTTATAGAATCGCAAATAAACCTGCTATTTTGCAGGGTTTTCAGCCGTACGGCGGGAAAAAAATGAGTCAAGTTAGAAACTTATATAGCTTTATTTATTTAATTCCTGTGAATTTTGGTCATATATAACTATATCTCTGCGCCATCAATATTACAATATTTATTTCATACTTCTTACAGACGCTGAAATAAAAAAATAAAATTTGAATATGGTCTCCATTACGACTAGGGAACTATCTCGCTCAAACCACCTTAAGAGCATAGTTAAGCGGTGAAACTCTCACCATACACAGAGAAATGAAAATTTTACAAGAATTATATCTTATATTTTTCGCCTCAATTAAAGGATGTAATGACTTGAATTTTCGGCAAGGCATTCGATATTTAGGCGAAAATTGTATTTAAATATTATTTCGAACCTTTGACTCGGAGTGACAACTTGATGTTAGTTAGAAACCATTATAATAATATGAAATGTATTGCTTAGCTTTTAGAAGAAATTTTCTAAATATGTAATAGAATTACTACGAAATATATATCATGTCTAAAAGCTGCGTGTTAAAATAGCACAGAATTGGCAAAACATCAAATCGGCAAATTGTAATCTTTTCACTAATGTTAGAAATCATTACATTAATTAATATGAAATGTATTAGATGAACAGAAATTGCTCCGACCACCTTATGCTACCAATGGTTCATGAATGATCTGGTATTTTCCCGGCCCGCATCACCAGCATTCCTGATGGCGAGGGCCATGTCGGACTTCAAAACGATGGAAAAAATGGAACCTCTCACCCGGTTGGACACCCGAGAAGGCTTTATTGTATCAATGAATCCTTCTCTCCGGTGGATTTATTTTATGGATTTAGGTGTTCATACTGACGGACATATGATGTCACAGATTGAATTTACCTCAGCGAAATGTTTCTTTCTTCGGAATTTCTTACGTGCACTTGCGAGTGACTCCGTAAAGGTGATACCGTGGCTAGTCCCAGTGTGGGGCGATTCAAGTATTACGTAAGAGGTTTTGGGGAGGGAGGGGGGTTGAGCTTTTCTTACGTTGTCTTACGTAGGGGGGGGGGGGGTGAGGGGGTTCGAGACAATCTTACACTAAACTTAAGTTACTTCTGATATCGTATTCTTATCAACTTTTTTCGTCAGACGAAAAATCTTACTTTGTAAGATTACCCAAGGCGTGAACTTATGCTAAACTATAGAAAAGGTATAATCAATTCCTTGCGTTCATTTCTTTTGCGACATCGCATTTGTGAAGATCCAGTGTTTTGCGAGTCCCGTCTACTGTGCATCGTGATATATCGAAAATAGTTTTTGATAACCGACTAAAAATTCAATCTTCTACGTTTCTCAAAAGTGCCTATGATTTCGTAAAAAAAATTTTTAAACCGGGGGTGGTAAGGTCAATTTTTCCACACTTGGACATGGAATTGCATATGTATTATTATCTATGTGAATGGTTCCAAAAATGTGTGACAACTTACGTAAGATTGGGAGAGGAGGGGTTCATGAAATGTCACGGTATCTTACACGGGGGAGGAAGGGGGTCAAAAAGCTGCCAAAATCACCTTACGTAATACTTGAATGGCCCCTATCCACAAAATTCGCCAAAATAGAGAACGCCTCGTTGTGTTCCACGCTTGGCTTTATCCTCGAGAACGTTGGCACAAAGGGGACGCTTTGGATTGCTTCTGTGACATTGTATGTCCGGCAGTCCTGAACCATTCGTCCCTTCAATGGCCTCAAAGAAATCCACAGGGGGAGAAGGACGCCTCGGTAACTTAACTGGTTAGCCCACTCGGCGCGATATCGAGGGTTCCGGGTTCGATTCTCGGTCAAGTTGAATGATATTTCCTCAGCGGAATGTCTATATGGGTGACTCCGTAAAGGTCCTCTCCGCTGTGACTAGTCCCGGTATCCTCAAAATTTGTAAAAAAAAGAGCGAATACCTCATTGTGTTCCATGTTTGTCCTTAGCCTTGCGGATGATGGCGCTAAGCCCTAAAATAAAATCCAGGTAGCTAAAGGTAGTTTGAGCGATATATCACTTCACCAATAATTTGATGAATTTGACCTCATTTTAAAGAAAAAAGCTCTCATCTTTTCAATGACATCAAAGTATTAACCCCTTACCAAACTTCTTTTTGAGCCATATGCGTAAAAATATAAGCTGTTTTACATGGGATAGATAACGGCTGTGCGCTACAGAGGGTGAATATTTAAAAAAATTAGGAATTTATAACAACTAGATTTTGTCAATAAACTAATGGCGTGTAGTTTTGTTTTCTCAAAGATTAATAAAAATTAATCAATTACTCACCGCAGTAATTTTTACAGAATCGCAAAAAAAATATTTGTTGTGAAGGTGTTTTCACCCTACGACGTGTCAAGTTAGAGACTTATCGGGTTATATTTATTTAATTATTGAGAGTGTTTTACATACATAACTATATTTTTACGGCATTTACAATATTTACTTCACACATCTTAAGGCTGTTTTACACGATGAAAGATTTTGTACAAACGAATGCACGAGAGATTGTACGTTTGTCTCAACGAAATTAGAACAGGTTCTATTTCCCGTGCAGGCATTGAGACATTCGCACAAGCGTTCATACAATTTGCCGCTTTACACGATACATTTTTCCTCATGCAAGAGTTCACGGAATAGTTTGTACAAACAAATGCACAGTGTAAAACGGCCTTTACAGACGCTGAACTGAAAAAAAAATCGAATAGGGAAATATCTCTCGAACTACCTTAACATCCTAAAGTACTCGGCGCGATATCGAATCCCGGCCATGTCGAATTATTCTCTTCTATTCTGTGGAATTTCGCACTCACGTGCACTTTCGGCTGACTCCGTAAAGCGAACAACACTTTGGATTGTACCCGCATGCTCAAAATTTGCCAGGCCGTCATGATGGGAAGCCATCACTGTGGCGACCAGATACTACCACCCATTATTTTCCAACCACGCCTCATGATATTTAATGAACGCCGACTTGGAAGTCACGATATTCATATTTCTAATTTCCCATCACTTCCCACCCTGTAAGTGTACCGGTAACAAGACCACCGCTGTGAAATTAAAAGCGCCAGCCCGCCTGGACGCAAGCCAGAGGTTATGTGAATGTTGGAACGGGGAGAGGCGACAAGGGAACTAGAGGAAGAGGTCGTTCTTGCAGAGGGGATGGACGCATATTAAATCTGTGAAGGGGTGGAGGAAGATATCTTGGAGATCTCGGCGTGCCTTTTAAGTGTTCCGGAGAACGTGGAAGGATAAAAGGGGGAGGAGAACTCTTCATAACAAAGTACTGCTCCGTTTAAAATTGAATACATTTTGGCGAAATACGCGATCGCCGGCGGGGCCCGGCATGCGTTGCAATGCCTCTTATTCTTTTAAAGTAGGCTCACATATACAAAGCAGACACATTTACATGTTCAACATTAATGAAAGAAAATGATATTTTGTGCTATTAAATAGAGTTTAAAAAATTATTCGAGTGCTTTCGGATATACAATATGTTTGGTCCCACCGCCCTCTGCAAAAACAAATTACCATTTCGGCTGTCCCACTCATGAGCATGCAACATATATTTGACCGTGTGAAAAACATGGATTTTCCAGATTTAATCAACACACTTGAAGCGATTTACCTTGTGCACTGTTGATTGTCATTGAGAATTCAAGGCGAATGGGGAACTGCAGTAGTTTGAAATCAAATGGCATGTCGGTGGGAATGATGGGAATACCTGGAATAAGAACTTCTCCTTTTGAATTGCCATTCAGAATTGTCGCGTCGATGACGTTTGGTATTATTGACAGTGAGCCTGGTTCTATTGCACATTCGTGGTGCATTAATGTTGCGCAAAAGAATTATTGGTGCGCCGAGTTTGAATGACAATTTGTGCAGTGGTACACCAGAAAGATCCAACGAATTTAAAATCTCAATTGGATAGTTAAAAATCTCGTCCGCATTCATGACACTATCAATCGATTTTTAGGTGACAGACTATCCCGAAATTCGTTCGTGGATGGCGTAGTTGACTGCATTGACGTCGGTGTTTTTTGCTACCAAAATAGCGCGTTCGCAAATCCATCGGTGAATTTTGTAATTGGTGACAACTTGCGGAAAAACTTTCTGAAATGATTGTTCGATCGATGGAAGTGATATAAGAGTTCAATGGAATTGAAATATTTTTTGTGTCGGCATCAACTGGTACTTTTCCAATACCGATGTCCAACAGCTGTTTTGAAAATATGGTTAACACATTGCGATGAATTACGCGCATATTGGTCGTTAACGTGAGTTTCTGTACATGTCAACAGAGATACTACGCTTTGAGGCAAGCGTTTTGTTCAACAGGTGGTGTTGAATTTGGCATTACTGACCTGTCCCACTCGTGAGCATGCAACATATAATTGACCACGCGAAAAGCATGGAGTATCCAGATTTAATCCACGCACTTGAAGCGATCGACCCTTGTTGATGTCATTGGGAAGGCAAGGCGAACGGGGAACTGTAGTCGTTTGACTACAGCTATCGAATTAGTCACTAAACCTGGCCTTTAAAGGCTGCAGGAGTGAATAGCCATTAATAAAATCGCTATTAAATGGCTATTCAAGCCCGGTTGCCAAGGAAATATCTACAGTTGAAAAGGAAGACAAATTGATGAATTTCGAGAAAAAAACTCAGTACATGGACAAAAACGAAGCGTATAAGAAAATTAAATGAAATAATCATATACTACATTCTTTTATGCGTTCTATGATGCAAATCTCCATCCAATATCATACGTGCAAGTAATTAAAAAAGGAAATGAAGAAAAACCTGCACTGAATACAATGCTTTTCTCATGGGTGTCAATGTTACCAATAATGGGGTAAAAACAACCCCAAAATATGCCACCTATCAAACTGATTTTACTACCAAATCAGACAGACAGAGAATCCACATTTAATCCACCAAACCTCATTTCCCTAGCTCAAAACGTGAGATAGATATAAACATGTAGGACAAGTAATCCAAGCCCTAACTGTGATTGCAGGAATCCTCCCAACCTCACTAAAAATTATCGAATTTAAGGCCAAAACTGAGCTTAAAAAGACAGGTAGAACAACTTTTTTTAGGAAGGGAAGTGGAACTTGACCGACGAAGAATTGCAAAAAAGATGGGACCAAGGAGAAAAAGAAAGACTCACGTACGAATTCTTCCCAAACATCAAAAGAAGATTGCAATTGAAATTGGAAATGAATGGAAGACTTACCAAAATTTTAAGAGGCCACGGTAATCTTCAAGAATACCTAAGAAAAATTGGTAGATCAAAAACAAACTTATGTTCCTGTGGCAATCACCCAGATACAGTCCATCATCGATTACTGCAATGTAGTAAACACGATGAAGAAAGAGGAATATAAAGGGTAAAGATTGACAATTGGTCTCCTGACTTAGAGGAAATATCAAGCCTCATCCCAAACAATGTCGAAATAATCGTAGGCTTCATCAAAGAGTATCATCAAGGAGAAGAATGAATTGATGAATAGATAAGGAAATGAAAAAGGAAACTATCCTAGGTAAAGAACAGAAGACCTGAAAGAAAAGGAGGAAATTCTACGTAAATAAAGAAAAGAAAGACCCGGTGGAAGAAAGAACAAATTTAATGTACAGGAATAAATAATTAAATTAAGAAAAAGAGAGAATAAATTTTAAAAAATGGAAAGGAAGAATAGATAATTAATAAATATATTGTACTGTGATCAATTCTATATACTGCATTCTAAAGCAAAAAAAACAAGTCCTGGTGGAAGAAAGAATAAATTCAATTTAAAGGAAGAAAAGAAGACCAGGCTGAAGAAAGGAAGACATATAATGTAAAGGAAGAAAAGAAGACCCGTAGGTTTGTAAGAAGAATTTTATGTAAAGCAAGAAGACACCAAATAAACTCATTGCAATGTAAACAAAAAAGTAAAATGAGAAAATGTACCTAATCAAATTTAAAGAATAAACCAAATGAGTATACTGTATTGTAAATAAACAACAAGGAATAGGGAAAAATGTGAAATAACACTTCAATTGCATAGTTTCAATATTTGAGAAGGTTCCACCGCGACTGTGTGAGTCAAAACAAATACCTACTAAATTCCACATTATTTATATTTTGTCAAAAAACTCCTGCTTTCACGTTAACTACAGAAACCAAAAAGTAAGGTACTAAATTTGCAGATTATTCCACGAATGTATTTTAAATTAGCACTTTTTTCCAGCCATAGGAGCCGACTGCAGCGCCATTTCATACGAATTACCGTATTTTGACTTCAATTACGGCATTAATTCCCCAATAACTATAAAAATAGTGTGGTAAGATGCCTATATTTTATTTTTATTCAATTTCTCTGGATAATTTCCTTCTTAAAAACAGTTTTCCGCGAAAATGGAATTTATATTTTATGGAAAAATACTATTTTTCCCCGTGTTTCCCTCATTCTCCCATTGAACACCATGTAATTTCAAGTTCAATTAGAGAATAAATTGGCGTGGAAAGGTAACATTTTGTTGCTCACATCAGATAGAGGACAATTTTTTCTATAAGTAGACAGGATATGAATAAAATGACATTTAAGTGATTATACGGTGGAACCACCTTAACCTCAATAAAGATCACGAAGAAAAGTGTGTGTATTAATTTAAAAGAGTAATATAATTGGGGGTAAATCTCAAAGGAACCCCAAGTACTTGCGTAACATACGAATGATATTTATTGTAATGTACCTTATCAATAAAGAATTATTTTTTCTGTAGAGACAACGTTACATGTCGGGGGAGGAGGGGGGTCCTCTAAAGCACCGAAAACTGTACCGTAGTTTATGCACGACTCCTTATCCATAACCGACGAGGCTGAGAAAGTATGTTGAGGACGATTCAGAGCTGTGATTACCGTGAGGACATAATCCAGTCATTCATCTAGGACAGGGGTCTCCAAACTTGTCGTAACGAGGGCCACGATGAGCACTTGAAGACCTTTCAGCGGGCCGTAGTAAAAATAAATACATAGGAAACACTATATATGAGTTTTATCGAAATGAGAAAATTTCATTAACTATTTATAGAGTATGTGAAATTGAATTGTCGTATATTGATGACGACGAACACCACCTACAAATTCTCATATTTCCAAAACAAAACCATTAATACTGTGTGAATGATGTAACTGTATTTGTGGCATTAAAATCATATTTAACTGAGATTTAAATTTTGAAGCGCTAATGACTTACAAGTAGCGACCATCAAAGGAAAATGTATGGGGCGCATTTCCACAAAATTCTTTTGGCGGGCCAGATAGAATCATCTTACGGGCCAGATTTGGCCCGTACTTTGGAGACCCCTGATCTAGGAGAAAATGCACCAGGTACTGCGTAGGAAAGAAGTTTAATAAGATAAGGGGGAAGATGGAAAAAACATTCCCATTTAGATTTTTCTCTTTCATGGAGTCATTTCTTCTCGTCGTGCTTGCCCTCGCATGATCTTGTGTCCGCGTGTGCAATTTCCGCCACCCACCCCTTCATTACACCCAGGAGGGAGCTAGGGGGGGGGACTGTCATCCATCTTCTTCCAAAGTGGGGAAATTATTTGAGGGGAAGAAAGAAAAATGGGGGGGAGAGAGAGAGAGAGAGAGAACGGGTTTTTTTGTACTGAAGGGAGCATGTAGTTAGTTGTCACTCTCCTCGAGGTTGTGTGCGGGACAGCACGAGAGCGGGAACGAGATGCATACAAAAAAAGACGAATGCGGGAGAGGCCAGTGTGTATGTATGTACGCGAGCATGTTCATGACGAGAAGTGCAAATTCCAAAGACGAACGGATGGATGGATGGAAAAAAACATAAGAATGCGAGTAACAAGTGGACCGTAAAAAAAGTATAATACGACTGTAGCCTGCTCGCAATTTGCCGACAGTACATAAGCATCCGAAAAATACGATTGAAAACTGCTCACTACACCATTGTCATTAAGTTGGCTGGAGAGATACTTGCTCATTTACAGATTTGCGTAAAACTTTGCATCCGTTTTATAAATAAAGACATCTATAGATTGAATTGAAATAAATTGCATTTTTCAGATTTGGTTTTTTGTATATGGTGCAAATTTCACGAGCTCAAGTCAATAATATATATATATATATATATATATATATATATATATGACTTCTAGAGCTGACGAAGGACCAACTGGTTCGAAACGTTCCGTAAGAACGAATTCTTTATCTTTTCCTATTTCTCCTACCTCCTGTAAGTTTGAATTTATGAATTTATATATTTGTGGCCAATTGGCGAAAACTTCCAAAGATTATATATATATATATATATATATATATATATATATATTTTAACTTTTGCCGACGTTGCGGATTTTTATTTATCCATATTCAGGGCTATAAACAAATGATACATGATGTCAAATGTTTGACAATTCTTTTTTGATTACATAATGGTTAATTTACAGTCATTAAATATTAAAATACATATACATTTTTATATTTAATGACTGTAAATTAACCATTATCTATGTAATCAAAAAAGATTTGCCAAACATTTGACATCATGTATCATTTGTTTATAGCCCTGAATATGGATAAATAAAAATCCGAAACGTCAGCAAAAGTTTGAAAAAAAATATATATATATTTTTTTTTTCTTTCCGTTTCCGTTTATATATTTTTATCGGCCACCCTCTTGGCATATTGCCAAGAGGGTGGCCAAATTTGCACCATATATACGAAAAGAGGTCGAGAATAAATAGCATTAGAATTTGTTTTTTTGGTGGTAATTTAATGCTATTGTAAGCACGTACTCTCATGACACATGAGATATATTTCGTAATAATTGGAATGCAAATGTACTGATTTCCTTCCAAACGCGAAACAGTAAATTTTATATTATCATATAGTGGTTGCTAACAAATATCAAGGTGTCACGCCGAGCCAAATATTCTAAAAAAAAACATATTTAAGTATAATTATCGCCTGAATTTTGAATACGGGCCGAATACTATCAAGCGCTCTTTTACATGCTTAAATTAAATAAAATATGTAAAATATAATTCTTGTACAGTTTTCAATGCTGCACGTATTTTGAGCTCTACCGCATGTAAACGGACGAACTTAAATGAAATGTGGTCCTTCATATTTCTTCGACTTACCTGGAAAATTATCAAAATATGAACTCAATGGCCAAGAATTACCGCCCCAGCCACCTTAAGGATTACTGGACAATGCCATTTTGAAATAATATTGACACAAGGCACAAATTTCTCAGAGATTGTCTCAGCAACAACGTTTAGCGCACACATTTTCTCGTACAATATATCCCTTCATACCTTCAAATGATACTACACACACTCGGGGTCGTGGCGACCTTAAAAACGGAGTTTTTTGACCACAAGCTTACAAACAACTAGTTCAATACATACTTCTTCATAATTCCCAATAAAGCAGAAGAATATAAATGCAAATAGAATCTTTTGGCAAGCGGAATCGGAAATGAAATCAGTTTTTGCTGTTTTTCTCTTCTCATTTCCGGCTTTACCGCAGCAAACAGTGGGAGCGGGTAATTGAAAACGGATCGCTGCACTCACATCCTTTAGAAATTAATATAAATAAATGCGATGCCGTAAAAACATAAAATTCCAAATTTTATTAAGGAAAATTACCCAAGAGAAAACATTTTTTATCAAAAACATGTCTGCGTGCGGGGTCGTGTGCTACAGGTTATGGTGAATAAAATGCGAGGACACCTTCAAGTTATTCTGTTTATTTCCTGCGCGTCTTCTGACGAAGCGCACGACACATGTCCGCGTCCATCGCACGGCTTTCGACCAGGGATGTGATCCGAAAAGGCACTTTACGTTTAGTGACGGACCTGGGTGGCACCCTAACTCGGAGTCTGATCCTCGGCGTCGAAGGAGACCCAGTCCTTCACCGCGGGTGGTTTATAGCACCAACTGTCCAGTCATAATATAGTTTATAACTTCTAAAAGTTAAAAATAAATAGAAAAATAATTTTCTATTTCTTTTTAACTTTTTTTTTCTATTTATTTTTAACTATTAATTTTCTATTATTAAGTTCGTCATTGTGTCGCACTAGTCACGCTGATGAAAATAGTTTTTTTCATCGTAGTTACACGATAGATATTACCCATTTTACGTGCTTTAGTATATCAAGCTAGTTTACATCTACATACTACCCCGCAAGCCGCCTCAATAGGCTTGGTGCGGGGGGTGTTAGGACACCAGCCGTTTACATATAAAAAGGAAACGCTCTGAAGAAATTACGCCTAGCATTTATTATAGTCCCTTATTGTTCGAGGGAAAAACGAATTCCCGTACCTATCCGTTCGGCAAAATATCTCTCTTAATTTATCGCTCCTGTCGGACCTGGAAATATAGTGGGGTTCTAATATGAAGTTCTCCGTGTCGCTTTTAAAGATATCTATTCTCAATTTCTCAAGCAATCTAAGCCTAGCGCGCAGCCTCCGAGTCTATAGCGGCTCCCAGCCTAATTCGTTTAACATCTGTGTAACGCTGTATGTAGGCCCGTAGCAGTTTTTGACGAATCGCGCAGTTTTCCTTTGTATTTTATTAAGTTCCCGGATTAAGTCTTTCTGCACCGGATCCCATATACTCGCTGCATATTCAAGGTGTGGCCGGACGAGTGCGAAATAGCACCTCTCTTTTACTTTTTCATCCGAAAATCTTCCCAAAATACGCTTGACGAATCCTGGCTTCTTCAGAGCTCTGCCACAAATATTTCTTATATGTGTTCCCCACGATAGGTTCGAGGTTATCGTAACGGTTTAATGTATGTACATAAAATTAATAATATTAAAAAAATTAAAATAAGTTTCGAAAAACACTGACTGATAACCCCCGCGCGACACCCACGCCGAAGGTAAAGGGCCCGGATGAGAAAGGGTTACTGAACGCTCGAGTAGCGGTACCGCCAAGGAGTCCTCACTCCAAAGGGTATGAGTGAATCCTCAATGTTGGCGACCGCGAGAGAAAGGGACCGGCCGAAACAGCCAAGACGCCCTGGGAAAACCAAGAAAAAGGCGAAACTCGCTACTGGAACAAACAGGGGGAAGGAAAAACGTCCAACATAACCAGTGGTCATCAGTCCGAAGATTGGTTTACAGCAGCTCTCCACTCAACTACCCCATCAGCAAACCACTTCATTCCAACATAATTTTCACTTCGACGTTCTTCATGATTTCCCAAGTGTATTCCATTCTTGATCTTCCTGAATAATTCTTCCCATTAATTTCTCCTTCCAATACTATTTTCACTAGGCCTTAATTTCGCAAAATTTGTCCACCAAATTTGTCCGTCCTTCTTCGCAGCTGAGTTTTCATTGAAATTACTTTTCTCTTAAAATCTTCGTAGGACTTCTTCGTAAGCGATTCTCTCCATCCATTTGATCATCTTCATTTTTCGGTGACACCACATCTACACGGCTTCCAATTTCTTATGCTCTGAAGCTGTTATTGTCTAAGCTTCACTGCCACATAATAGCAATTTATTGAACACCCCTGGTAATAATAACCATTAAACTGCTAATACAAGGTCTGTCGTTGCTCCTCGTAAACGATTCGATATACCGTTTGGGTCGAACGCTGTGACGTAGCTTGGATTTTATCAAGCGCTAGCTATCTACGGAGTCCATTGTGTATTTGATAATTGTGCTAGTTTTGCTTATGCATAAGTATCAACTAAATCGCATCCACGCTCACCATGGCTCACTGAGCGGTATTTGTAGACGACAGCAATGAGAGGAAACATAGGAGAGAAAATAACTTTGTAAGATATCCCACGGATACATTTACGTGGAGGAAGTGGGTCCAGGTTTGCCGGAGACATGAAAACATTAATGTTGAAAGTGTTAAGGGTTTCAATTTTCATTTCAAAATTAATTGTTGCTAGGGTTACGCTGTAAACAAGATTCATTTTTCAAACTACACATTTACTAATTACAACTGAACCGAAATTTGTTGTATATTAACACTTAGGTACGCAAATATGTACCTGACTCTATTCTGCCGTTGTTAAAAACTAAATTTCGGAGCTTTCATACATTATTCTTATGCAAGCTCTTGAGTCCTTTGATACTCGTGTCATCCGGATGACGTCAATCGCAGAACGAATTCATTTTGACCACGGGAACGTCCTACCTTGCATTAGTAGTAGGCACCATGGTAATAATGGAATTCTGGATGTGGGATTGCTGAGAGAAATTCTTTCGCAATAAGCATCGGCTGACTTTCCGAGATAAATTTCGACGTTTGTGGTCCATGGCGGCTCTGTGTCTCGCTGCAGACCGACTGAAATCCAGTCATTCACTTTTCCCTCTCACTGGCAGCGAAAGGATTCCTGGATAACTCGGGAAAATTCCGACCAACCGCCACTTAGTCATCTAGCGTGGGTTTTAAAGGGATGAATCCATTTCACTCGGCAAAGTTGGAACAGTTAAAAACGGACTGAACCACTCTGGGTACCTCCTTTTCATTTTAAACTGCGCGGTAGTCTAAAAGGGCAGCTGGAGAAGTTTTGATTAGTTCCCCGGTTGTTCTCGTTATTCACGAGTCAAAGAGTTGAGGACTCGGCATATTCTAGTTCAGATTTAAAGGGGTCAATGTGGGAGGTAATGGAACTATATTTGACCAGAGAGCAAGCAGTAATAGCGACTCGGCATGCATATGCTGAAACGTTTAAGATACGATTCATTGCAGCCGTTTTTGCGTCATTTTGCCTCTGCATTGTGCGTCACGCACAAATGCTCCGTTTTCACGGCAGGGGCAGCATCGAATGAAAACAGAAGACGGCGGAAAACCGTGACGCGTTCAGTCTTCCCAATTATATCTCTTCATCGAGGAGATATCATATTTGTTGCGTGGTTACTGAAGAAAAAAGGATGTTAAACCACCACCTCAGTTAAACTTTTGTCAACAATTTTACAGATGACCCAAAATTCCTCGGGAAAGAATCACGTCACCGACAAATGACAGGCAGAAGGCGTTGGCCCTACTGCAGCTACGGAAACGTAGGCTGCATCGAAAGTTGAAAAATGGGCAATTCAGAAGGTAACACAGCCTGCGTTGAAGGTCTCGCTTCTGATTGACTACGCAATTTACGGCTACGCACAAACGGCTGCATGAAGGAGTGGAAAGACGAGCAAATCTATTCCTTTTGATCTGGAATGCGTTTCCACATGACGTTACCTCAATGGATCGTGGTAGGGAACGCCAATAAGACTATCGCGGCGTTGAGGAAACAATATCTTCTTTCATGTTATCCCTTGGGACTTCCAAGTTGGTATTTTACAAACGTATTTAAGCTAGTTTGAGCGAGATATTTCCCAAGTCATATTGGGGACCATAGTCGAATTTTATATTTGAATCACAGCGTCTGTAAGAAGTGTGTAATAAATGTTGTAATATTATTGGCGCAAAAATTTATTTAAACATGACAAAAATAATTAAATAAATATATCTACATAACTCACTAACTTAAGTAATTTTTTTCACGCCGTAAGAATAAAAAGCCTTCAAAACGGCAAGTTTCTTTTGCGATTCAATAAATGTTTCTGCGGTGAGTTATTGATTATTTTTTATAAATAGTTGAGAAATCATACACACTACACACCGTTAGTTTTTTTACGAAATCTAGGTGTTAGAAGTTCCTCATATTTTCAATATTCCCCCTCCGGAGCGCAAAGCAGTAATCAATCCCGTGTAAAGCATCTTGTATTTTCAGGCGAATTGCTCGAAATTTAGTTCGGCAAGGGGTTAATATTTTTATATCATTGGAAAGACGGAAGTTTTGTCCATAAAATGAGGTTAAATTCATAAAATTCTAGGTGAAATGATTTTTCGCTCAAACTACCTTCATAACTCCAAAACCTTTACAAATCACCATAAGAATGCACACACACTCACGACTCGGGTTTCAGCGGGCGATCTTCATCATCATGTGAACTGGTGCATTGCTTACCTCAATTTATTTCGGAAACAACCAGAGGGAGGAGGTTTTGGGTGGAATGATTTGTGACGGGTAAGGGGAAGAGGACTAAGGATTGAGTTTTCTTTATTGAATAGAGAAGGTGCCCTTTGAATATCAACGGGAAGAATATTATCATTTACATTGATTGTAATAAACCATTCAGATCTTTCTTAGTGCAGAGAATCATTGAGTTAATGGATATACACGGAATCCCGACGAAAACAATGAGTATGGTCGTTATGGGGACGATAACTCAAAAACGCTAAAATATTTCGAAAAATCGTTACGTTTTAGCGATAATTTCGAAATTTCGACCGGAATACAAAATTCGATTGAAGTAATAAGATTCTTTATTTTATTTTCTTTCTGTTGGTACCTTTCCCAATAACAGAAAACCAATATTTCTAATTTAATTTTGCAAATGAAAATAGGTCTGCAGCTAAATGAAGATTCAAGTTGACTATTATTTCTTATGTGAATGTTACTAACATATATACTATATACATCGGTTATTATTATAGTAGATAGATAGGTATTATAGTAGATAGATAGGTATGTGGGTATGTAGGTATGTGAAACATATCATACAGTGAACAATTTAATTTTTTAAGTCGAAAAAAATTATTGGACCACATTTCATTCAAGTGCATCCGTTTATACGTATGATGCCACCATTACAGACAGTCATGGAAATTAAACAAGAATTATACGTTTTCCTTAAGTAAAGTATTTATGACTCGAATTCTCGGCACTGTTTTCGACATTTAGACGGAATTGTATTGAAATATGTTTTTTTCGAACAGTGGACTCGGCATGACACATTGATATTTGTTAGCAACAATTATAGTAATATGAAATACATTATGTAACGCGTTAGGAGGGAAATCTCTGCATATGCAATCGATTTATTACGAAATATGTATATCCCATGTGCCATGAGGCAAAATGTTGAAATAGCGAATGAATTCCGAAGATTCGGGCAATATGGCGTGGAATTCCAACATGATAAGATTAAAGAATTAAAAGCAATTTTCTACGATTAAAAGTAAAGAAAAAACTTTCTTACGACCTAGTTTTCGATGTTTCACACATCATATTCAGGTCGAATCATCTACCCGAAGATGATGTGTAAAACATCGAAACCTAGGTTGTAGTAAAGTATTTTTTTAACTTTTACTTGTGGATAATTGCTTTTAACTCTTCCACCTTAGTATGAATGAATGAATGAAACTTTATTTATTCCCTGGGGTAACCCAATAGAGCAAGTAAGCTATACAATTTGCATGTTCTGCTCAAAAAAACATAGTACACACATTATGAAAGGAAAAGTTAATTTACATTACATTGAATAAAACAGTAATATTTATAGTTAGATATAAAGAAAATTTTCACACATTTATTTATGAGTTTTTAAATAACAAAATAATTTGAATTTAAACGATTGAAGGTATGAAGAAGATTTGACATGGGAGGGTAGCGAATTCCAAAACTTGGAAGCAGTGGTGAGAAAGGAATTGAAGTAGATATTGATATGGGCTTGAGGAATGTGAAGGAAGGTAGGGTCAGATCAGGTTAATACTTGGAAAAGTCTTTTTCTGGGGGTAAACAGTGCTCTAGCCTCAGGGGGTATGTTTAAGGTCTTTACCAAAAATCGACACAAAAACAACAATCGGATGCAATTATCGAAGTGATTTCATTGTCTAGCGCACATCAACCCTATCTGTTTTGAAGTGCGCTGCCGAGTGCGCAGGGTCTGAAACGAATGGAAAGCAAGTGCGATACTGTGTCGCGGGAAAGCGCACAGCAGCGTTCAAAATTTAAATTCATACTACCTCACTTTTATCTGTCTTTAAAAATTATGTAAAAAATCTTTTATATTTTTTTCATGCATGAAATGGCGAAAATCCTAATTTTCCTACGGAAGAAATAAAAAAAAATAATTAACTCCACTAGTTATTTATTTTCAAAACCCGGATTTCAACACTTGGTGTCATTGAAGATGACACCAAGTGTTGAAACCCGGGTCGTGATAATAAATAACTAGAGGGGATAAGTAAGTTTTTCTAATTCTACCGTAATGGATAACTCCCACAAAATCAAGCCTAGAACCGTATCCCTTGTGCTAACTTTTCCTAATTTGGTGGATATTAGCACAAAATTTGACTGAATCCTGCTACAACTTTAAACGTAAAATGGCTAACACGGAGAATCATAGTTGAATGGCGATCGTTAAGATAGGCAGGATTACAATCTAGGGAACGTGAGCTCTACGGCCTCTTAGAGTGACAAGTTATAAAAATCTCCAATGGCCGTAATAAATTGGCACCACTCGTCAATATAACACCACAATTGCTGTGTTGGCTTGTGGGAAAAAAGAGGGGAAATTCCACGCCAGTGACCAACCACAGCTTCTCGACCAGAAAACCCCTGTGATGGTTAAACGGGAATGTTACTTCCTCGCCAGTGACAACCACATACCCACACACTCAACCCAAATAGGGATACTTCGCTAGGGCTAATGGGCTCAAATGAGCGTAGTCAAAAAACGGCACAAAAAGAAACAATAAAAAACGTGGGTGTGCGTCGGATACGCGTATTTCGGCCACAAGGTGGCCCTCTTCAGCGAACTGAAGGGAGAAATCACTTGCAACGCAAGGTTGTAAGTGGATCGGAAGGAGGACAGCCTAGAATAAATACGAAAATGAAGAAAAGGGAAGAGAGGGATGGGGAACCAATGACGTTGGGTTGTGGGAGAGGGCAGAGGGAGGGTTATTGGTGGGGAAGGAGTGGGGGATATGAGAGGGGGAGATATATCTGGTCAGGCAGGATTACGATAATGGAAGACGGTGAAAAGAAAAACCCCAAAAAGTATTTCCTTCGGGAACCAAGAGGTAACCAATTTAGGTCAGCATAAAACGGCATGGTTGAAATAGAATTGAATTGTCAAAAAAAAACAAATCGGTATGGTGAAATTTATTTCACTTTTTTCAACAGATATATCACTAACAACATGAAATTTTAAAAAAATATGAGAACACGTTTATAAAGTTTCTTGCAACTCTACACATAAACAGAAATCGCCCCAAACATCTAAACGTTGATCCCAACACTGTCTGAAGAGCGGGTTTTTCGGATTCGAGCTCGTGAAACGCTTACGCGATGCCGGTTCCGACCACACACGATAATTTCCGAGGGTGACGGAGATGTGGAATAAAGCGAATTGACGACTCAAAAGACAAGAAGAGGAAAGAAGGTGGAAGGGAGAGAGGAGTAGTCTAAACGTCATGTACACTCTCCGGGAGGCAAGAAAAAAAATTGTGATTGATTATCCACTCGAAACGCATTCACGCGTCCTTGACCCCCACCCCCCCTACTCAACCCCTTAAACACCCCCCCCCCTCCAGCCAGCGAATGCCCAGAACTTCTTTATCCCCACGCAACAACACAGAATAATATTCCCACTTCCCAAATGACAGTCCAACTCTCCATCATGTACCTTGCCCCTTCCCGTACCCCTTCAACATCAACAATGCATCAACATCTCTCCACTCTATCTCTGAAAACTTCTTCCTCTCACTCGTTTCCATCTTAGCATACCTCCGAGGGGCATAAACTGTCGATGGAATCCCTTCCCAATATCTCACCATAATTTATCGACGACTGAAGCGGAAGAGGTTAGTTTATTTTCAGTGCTCCAAGGCTCGGCATCGAGAAAACTGTCGAAAGTGTTCGGATCGTGCGTGGGATAAATTCTTTTGCAACTCATTTGAGTATATAAGGGTTGGTCGGAAGTTGAAAAAGAAAAAAACTCAAAACACTCTTGGGAAACGTTTTATGAATTTAAAACATTCCACCTTCAACACTAATCAATATACACAAAGGTCAACAATCAAGTATAATAAACATTTACATCTGTGAATAATACTAGTTGAAAAGCCTGCTGGAATAGGCTAAAATATTAGCGAAATAGCCAGAAATTAATTAATAAAGTAAATAATCCAATATAAATTAATGTGTGGTTTTTCATTTCTAATGAAAACAATATATGTAACTATGACAAAAAATAATATGTAAATGTCAGGGATTTATTTGTAATACAATATTTTTGGTGAAGTAGGCGGAGCTGTTACTAAGCAGTATACATTAATGTAAGGTTTTTCATTTATAATGAAAACAATATATTTAACCAGGGCAAACAATATATAATATATAAATGTCAGGGATTTATTTATAATACAATATTTTTGGTGAAGTAGGCGGAGCTGTTACTAAGCAGTTTCCCTTGTGTGTATTTTGAAAAATGCATACGCTAGGACCATTTGTCAGTTAATGGATAACCTATATGGGAGCTCGCTTGCCATCTATTGGTGCATATCTGAATCACTACCCCTAGCAACTAAATCATACGTACGTACGCGTAGCCTTATATATTGTAGATACACTACCTGATAACCCGTCAAAAATTACGGGTAATACCCAGTAATGCAAATCTTAATAGTATAGAATTCTATTAATGGTTGAAGGCGTAACTTTGTGGAACATAACCATACACATGACGAAAAAATATATCTTAGTAGGTATATTCCATACTTAAAAAGGTCAATGATTTATCATCATCCTTTGCTAAACCGAGGACCAGGAAAGTGATTTAGTGCCTGAATTGCTCCATATTGAGAAAAAAAGGGGCCAAATTGGACTTCTTAGAACAATTTGAAATTTCGAATGCCGCTACCAACAAAAATTTTATTCTCCTTAATGAATGCGTTTTTCCTTATCTATATTCCCCATAAGAAGAAAATAGAGAGAGAAACCACTATTTAATGTAATTCCTTATCTATATTCCCCTCTCTTATCTATACCATTCCCCACCCCTTCCCATTGAACGATCCTGACCGTGACGCATGTCTCTGACGTAATTGACAACCTACACTTCTCTCCCCCCCCCGCTCCCTCCCCCCGTTTTATTTTTAAATGTACCTTGCTGTGCAGTCGAAACCTGGGTCGGCAACAAACCTTTTTTAGCATGGAATATACTAACAAGATATATTTTTCGTCATATCAGTATAGAATCCATTCATACAGGTTTAGTTTGGGTTATTTCACTGTTGGTAGTCTAATACCTGGAGGCCACTACTAATGTTTACAAAATATAAACAACTCAGCTAAAGAACAACGCTGTTGACGGTAGCTTCGCGGTTGCTATGAAAATTTAACATGGTGCTAATTAGTTTGAGTTAACGCATATTTATATTTTCCATTAAGAATTTATCTGGGTGGAAAATGGAATTTCGAGGATTTTTCCAGATGTACGCGATCCTATACAAAAAAATTACTCCCAAACCAACTAAATCGGTTCAGCCATTTCCTCCATTATTAGTATCAACCCGTCCGCGTCAGGTGAGCTTGGTGTTTTTTTTTGCACTACTCAAGTGGAAGCAGTGGGAAATGTGGATAAATGAGTGTATATGTTTTCCAAAAATGAAAAAAACATTCAGAAAACTTTTTCTTCCCCAAAACAGCAATTGCATTGTAACCTATTTATGTGAACCCGGAAGTCCGGAGAAAGATAGACTCCGCGGAAAACCAGCCGGCTATCGGGGACCCTAGCGCACTGAAAATGGACCCGGGAGTCTCGAGAAAGATGGACTCGCTCTGAAAAAGTGAACCCGGGAATCCCGAAAAACTAGTTCCCCGGAATCTAACAAAATTTAAACTCTCAAAAACCACGTTTTTTGCATTTTTCTTTACACCAACAACTGCTAAAAATCCAAAACTACTACCCAATCATACAGACAGAAAATCCACATTTAATGCACCAAACCTCATTTCTCTAACTCATAACATGATAGAGAAATAAACAAAATAGATACAGAATTACTCACTGACTGACTGACAAGCTACAAAATTAATATATATATAGGTATTGTACTCCCTAGCGGTTGGTATATTTCCGTACTTCCCTCTCTGTTTTTAGCGGCTCTGAAACCGGCAGTGGCGGTTCAGCTGAGAATCGCAAGCTAGCTTCAGGAACGTACTTGAATGTGACGAAGGCGAAATTCGCTTACCAACTTAGATAACCAGACCCATTGCTATATACCTATGTAATTATATTCCTCGTAGCTAGCCTGGCTAAAGTAGGCTTCCCTAACGCTTAACAAGGGAAGTAGTGAAGAAAAGACGAACGTGCCTTGTGTATTGAAGAAAAATAAATTATATTTAAAATTAGCATAGAACAAAACACCCAAAAATAATAAATAATTAACAAATAAAAATTGATATTAATCTCCTTAACGCCAAATATCACTCTAAGACACTATCATAAAAGCCGATGGATGATATTGATGAAAATTGCAATAACTTCGTTAAGCATTCAAAAATTCTTCTCAATATGATTTTTTATAAGAGACAACTTTCATTTTACCAAAACCAATATTCAATTATTCAGCACCAATAAGTAATAAATTCAAAAATTCCTTGGAACGGGAGCTGTATTTTTTTAATATAAACAAACTAAAATAATAATGTGAAAATGGTATGGATTTTGACAAGCACAAAAAATCAAAAGGAGCCAAGCGACAGCTTAATACCAGCAAGGGAATAATGAGATTCAACATATTTTTTCGGTGAATTTAAAAATTAATCATTCCACCAGCGAAGCGGAAATTAATCAATTCCAGACAAAGTAAATATTCTATTTTTACTAAGATTATTCGACGCTAGAAAATTTCTTTTCACAAAGGCGCGAACCCTGAAAAAATACAATCAAGCTATTTAAAACAACATCACACAGTGAGAAGAAAAAAAAAGACAAATAAATCTGATAATCATTTTATGATATCGTAGGGATGTGGCGGCCATCTTAACTTTGTTCTATAAAGAGGATAATCACGGCAAAATCAAAGTGAACAAGGCTACTACTGAACACGTTAACTGACACGAATACTAATCATAATACAAGTATTTGTGCAGTACAAGTGAGTTAAAAGTATTTCATTTCATCAGGAAAATAAGTCCAGTAAAAATACAACTTGATAGCAAACTCAGCTCAGACCGCCGAGCGAAGAACAGAGGAAATAATGGAATTCCCGGGAAATTGTATGCATAAAAAATTAATCTCGAAATTATTTTCGAATGTTCCCGAAAACCACAGATTTTAATGGGACACAATACTTTAAGGGTTTTAGATACGAAAAATTCACTCGTATAAGCCTGAGCTTCGGGATAATTCATTAAGGGACCTATTAAGCCCGGAGCCCGGAAAGTGTATGTGAAGTTGAAATCTTGTCTTGAATAGTATGGAAATCAATGGAGACATCAAAGTAGGAATTTTATTTTAAGTAGGTATTTAAAATATGATAAAACAGACTCAAGGCATTTTGCTTATTGGACTTATTGGACACATTTTGCGACAAAACAGCCTAATGAAAACGACATTGGGAGGATAAATTAATGGAAAGAATTATAGAGGAAGACCAAGAATGGAATTCATTAAGCAAATAATTAAGGACGCCAAAATGAATAGTTCTGTAGGAAAGAAGCGTTTGGCAGAGAGAAGAGTGGAGTGGAGAGCTGCTGCAAACCAATTTTCTGATTGATGACTACCGATGATGACGATGATCTGAAAGTTGTTCACATATTGCAACAATGCCAATTTAAAGTAGTAAATATAACAAACATAAAATATGGAAAACACAAACTCATAAAATACAGCAAAAACAGGATAACATGACATCGCCCAACATGGAAAAAGGGACGAGAGTTCGAGTTAATTTTTTTAGGTAGTGGGATAAAGCATTGCTGGCAAAGATGTTGGATGATATAGAGTGACGAATAGCAGTATGGAAGGGAATTCATTGGAGAGGAGAGACAGAAGAATAGTGTTTTGTGAGTGATAGTCTGAGAATAGGCGTATTGAGCAATAAGTGAGTACGGGTAGGTATAGTAGTTCTGAAATTGACGAGATAAAGCAGTTCAGGACAGTCGATGAGTTCAGAGTGATATAAATTAATTTTAACTTCTTATGTGTGTGGCTAAGGAGCTTAGAAATGGAAAAGGGAGACAGAATTTACCTAAAACCCAAGATTTGCAATACTTAATCTTAAGTATGACTCTTCGAATCGTAAAGAATGGGTTAGACACGTTCCTCACGCCCTAAAAAAGTTGAATTCCTGGTCGAGAAGACTATTAATTTATTCCCACAAATGTGCTTTCGAACGGTAGTAGACTAAGAGCGCACGGAAGTCATAGGAAAAATGGCAAAGGCCTCACATAGACTCAAGATTGAATCAGGAGCGCCACCTCTACTGCATACGTCTGCGATTTTCCGAGAGGGGATCCCTATATCTCCGGAGAAGCGGAAAAGCAGAAGATCACGGACAAGAAATAATACGCTCGGCAGAGTGAGCATATTTTCTTCCGACGCAAGAGAAAGATAAGGGTCTCTTCTGCCTCCGTAGGAATTCTCGGCTCTTTTGCTAAGATGTGCGGTCGTTACAAGACGCGACATGACTTCTTGAAGTTTTTTTTTTCAAGGCACTTCAAAGGCTGCGCTTATTGGACGTGAAGTAGTATTTTGAATTGAATCGTGACTACGAAATAGTCATCATTTCGTTATATGAGACATGCATATCTTTAGAGACGCACGAAGGAGTTCAAGTACTTCCCAGACAAAGAAAACGCTTGCGTTGTTCCAGTTCATTTTCATCACTCTTCAAATTCCGGAGTTTATTCACATCTCAGGCGAGAAAGTTTATTGCGAACATTCCATGGAGGAAAAATAATTCGTCTTGACTGAAAGCATGTGAGGGTTCGGAAAAACCGAAGTTATGGGGAAAAAACTTTTTACATGCTTTTATTTAACTCGCTTTTCCATAGATCCATGGTTACCACTTCATTTATAATTAAATAATAATAATCAAACGACTCCATCTTGTGATTCGAGGTGGAATAGTGGTAAAGCATCTGACTCACGTATCGAGTAACAGATAGAGATTCGTCGCATCAAGTTCACAACCTAGCAAGTATTTCTTCTAGTAAACTGTTCTATTATGTTTTAGTCCTAGCTTATAAAATGTTTTAAAACAACTGGTTTTGTCGTGTAGGACTGAAAAGTGAAACATAAAAAAATGAAAAAAGTTAAACATGCTTTTCTAAAAAATATAAAATTTTATTTATAAATCTAAAAAAAATAAATATCTTAACATCGTGCTAAAAAAGAAAAAAATATTTTCTTAAGTGTATGGACGTTTAGCCTAGTATTGGAAATAATTAAATTCAATTCCAGGAAACTATCCACAAAATGGATAAACTATGAACATAAATTTTAAAAAATTTTTTCCACTATTTGTCATGTTTAAACTTGTCTATTAATGCAAGACCACAACGAAAAGCATGGGTGGCGACCTCATTTATAATTCGCACCTTAACTATAGTTCATTTAACGATTGTCTGGAAATTGTATATTGAAGTTCTCAATTCCATTGGATAACAAAATCTTTTTATTTAATTAATTCATGTTGATATCGAATATTAAAGAGCGCTCCATGCTTTTCTTTGTGGCCTTGCATAAATAGAAAGCTTAAAACATGTTGTATTGAAGAAAACATATTTTTTTCTATTATGTTCATAGGTAATTCATTGTGTGGCTAATTTCCTTGAATTAAATTTAATTATTTCCAATACTAGGCTTAACTTTCATTCACTTGAGAAAATATTATTTCTTTCTTTTTTAGTACGATGTTGAGATATTTCTTTTGTTATTTTTTTAGAATTTTATTTTTTTAGAATTTTATTTTTTTAGAATTTTATTTTTTTAGAAAAGCATGCTTAAATTTTATTTTTTTCCCAGCCTATGAAAAAACGGAAATATCCACGTTTTGCCCCATACAACGACACCCTCCAAATTAAACTCTTCACCAGCCTATTCTTTGCATCCTTACCCAAGGTACCAGTCATCAGCTCCCTCCTATTGCTGAAAGCATCTTTCGCTAGCGTTATTCTTATTCGATTTTTCCCTATTAATTCTGTAAATAGCCTTTTCGAAAGCCATAAAGCGAGAAAAAACATCCTGACTATACTCCGTTTCTTTGTATAAGAGTTCTCATCATCATAATCGCATCCCAAGTTGCCCTACCCTTCCGGAACCCAAAACGGTCATCGTTCAAGTGGTAATTTTCTCATTTCTACACGCAGTTGTTAATTATTTTAAATAAAACTTTTGCGACGTGTTAAATCCAATTGATTTTTTTGCTCCTGGTACACTGACGCTCTCTTCTTCTTCGGGATAGGCATAACGACTGATTTACAAAAATCCATGGCCATATTTCTTCCTGGTAACTTCTTCAAATAAGCTTGAAAAAAATGTCATCTTTGCTTTCCTGGACATAAGAGGGAAAATAGTTACACGATGCAGTTCCAGGAGTCGAGTAAAGGAGGTTACCCACCGATGTGCAAGTTACAATTATATCTATTAATAAAATTAAAAAAATATCATTTCATACATGATTATACACTGCAAATTGATTGCCTAGTTATATGCTCAGTGTCTATATTGGCAATAATTTATTTTAAGAGTTATGTTTCAAAAATAAATTTTGGGTTCCCAGCTACCCGAGGTCCGCTCTCCCGAGTTTTAAGGGGAAATACATAGTAGATTGAAGAATATATTAGATGGCGTCTCGGGGTGCAAAATTGAAGCCAGCTTTTCTTGCGAAATATTATTCACCTAACATGGCTACCGCGCGCAACTTTTTCAAGACATTTATGTAGAATGCAGTGCTTTTTTTGGAAATTATTTCCATTTCTGCCTTTTTACTCCCTTTATATTAGCCCACACTAACACACACTGTCTGTCTGCCTGTCTGCGTGCGTACAAACCCGTTTCCTCTCATCCAATCGATCTTAAATTTGGTCCATAGACTCCTTGTGAACAACGATTAATTTTAACAAACCCATTCACACACACATAAATACATACTGACTTAATTATATTAAAAGTTATTTTTATGAAAATGAAAGAGTATTTAAGACCCATTTTTTTGCAATATTTTACTCGCTAATTATTTATCAATGACGGCGATCACTAAGGCCTTGGACGTTGTGGGAGATGGACCGTGGTGAACCAACAACTGTGACTATCGCTATTGAATGTTCAACAATGAATATAAATGTCATATCGAATAACTAATGATCCTAATGGTTGTCGATTGTCTGAATAATTTGACATATCGGTGAAGATAAAATGATTTCCTTTCAAAAATTAAATTTATTAGCAATGTGATAATACAATATTTAATTGCAAATATACCATAAAACAATGAAACAAAAATATAATAAAATGCACTGAGAATATGAGATATTAAGACGTGGCGTAATGCATATGAATATAAAGTTAGTATAATAAAAACTTTGTTTTTATGAGGTTATTTCAAGATACGTCACTACGGTAACGCGTCAATCCCGCTCTTAATGTTTTCGGTTTGACTGCTAAACTGGCCGATTCAATTCGCGCATTTTGAAAGATTCAATCCCAAATGGTACGTTTCTCCCTCTATGTTCTAAATTCTCTACCGAGTGCTCTATCGACTCAATTTATTTTTTTTTGAGCTCGACTAAAATTGTTGAATTGTTTGTTCATTTTCCAAAGGTTACCAGCAGTATTTTCACTTCACGATGCTTTCATTTTTAGTGAAGTATATAGAATACATTAGAAGTAGTTTCATAGTGTACCTAAAACATAGACAAGGTAAAAAGTACATGATTACATAAACTTTAAAAATTATGCTCAAGAATTTCAAAATTACACTTCCGTAGATATCGCATTACAATAATCTTAAAGTGACTCTGCCAGGACTCGTGCCCAGATGGCATTTTGATAACCCACCGATTTTATCGAAAACGAATCTTTAGCTCGAAAATTGGACAAGAGAACACTAAACATTTTCCACAGAATATTACTAGGGTAATACTAGTTTCAACGCATCTTCAGGAAGATGACGCCTAAGCTTTGAAACTAGTATTACCTCAATTAAATATAATACCAATTCTGTGGTTAAATAGTGTCGTTTTTCATAATTGAAAATTAATTTCCACATAGTCACGCCTGAAACCACCGAGCATATCGAAGAATATTTTATTATAGAATATTTAGCATATCGAAGAATATTTGCACGTGATATATTTTTTTTGCTCTCGGACTATTCTGGTAGTCCGTATGCCCCTGCGATCCCGACAAGCCATTGGCTTGCCACCAGGTTTCGCAGGGGCCGAACCACCAGATCCTGACAGAAACACCCATGCCTTGGATAGCCTATACCCATGCCTTGGATACCCATGCCATGCCAGGTGGGGACTCGAACCCGCGACCCTCGGATTCGCAGGCGAGGACTTAACCCCGCCGCCACCGGGGACGGCAAATATAAGAATCTACATCTACATACTACCCCGCAAGCCGCCTCAATAGGCGTGTGGCGGGGGGTGTTAGGACACCAGCCGTTTACATATACAAAGGAAACGCTCTGATGAAATTACGCCTTGCATTTATTAAAGTCCCTTATTGTTCGGGGGAAAAACGAATTCCCATACCTATCCGTTCGGCAAAATATCTCTCTTAATTTATCGTTTCTGTCGGACCTGGAAATATAGTGATAAGAATCATTCTATCTAACACATGTTGATTTACACAGTAAACTCTCAAGAAAAGCTATTTAAAGCATGAATGGATTAATGGCTTAAGGTAGTTTGAGCGAAAAATCACTTAAAATCACACCTAGAATTAAATGAATTTGGCCTCACTTAAAGAAAAAACTCTCATCTTTCCAATGATATCAAAATATTAACCCCTTGCCGAACTACTTTTCAAGCAATTTGCCTAAAAATATAAGCTGTGCGCTCCAGAGGGAGAATATTTTTTTTTTAATAGTAACTTCTAGCACCTAGATTTCTACGTAGTAATACGAAGCAGATTAAGAAACAAAGCATTAGGTATTTTTGTTTTAAGACTTTCGCAGCTTTTCTTATCTATAAAGGATGATTTTTTTCGGGCAATACGCGCTTAATAAGTGAGCCAATAGAAATAGCTGAAAGGCCATAAACACTTCAATAGGGAGGGTGGATATAACCTGAGCCGGGTTTGGAAAGGTTTCCTAGCTCCTACAGAAGCCCAACGGCTAACATCTACCACAGAAGATTCTAATCGGCCCAACAATGGTGCAACGGATATCGAGGCTTCTATATAAGACCGAGCTGAAGCTGATAAACGCTCATTCCCTTGATGTAGCTTCCAGTACGAGAAGCGAAACGTTGAGTATTTTTTGTAAATGAACAAAACGCAGCATTGCCCGAAAAAATCATCCTTCATAAGGAGCAAATTGCACTTCTCCAAAGGTATTGGTGAAGTGCAATTTGGATTGATATAACCTGAGCCGAATAGATTTACCTATTTGACGCTTGGCTAACTAAAACACTAACAATAAAACTAACGCCTCGTACGAAGTTGGAATACCTGGTAGCTACACTACCTATAATAAAAAAATGAAGTCACTGCAAAAAAAACCCAATGCTTAGCATTCCTAATCAGCTTAACTAAGCAAAATGAATTTTAAATGCGTTAAATACCAAAATCTGGCTGTCAAGGAAATATGCTATCATTGATTTCAGAAAAAATGTGCGTTTAGAGCTAAAAACACGATTTTCAGACACATACGAATTGGAAAAGTTACTTGATTGAAAGAATTATAAACTTCATATTTTCAGCAATTTGATTAAAAAAATCCCAACCCTCTATCATGAGCGGAAGAAATTTAACAAAACAAAAAAATAAAACCACTGCGCAAAATCCAATACGTAGCGTAAACTACCCTTTTTGGGACAAAGTTTCAATTTACTTGTCAATTAAAATAAAACTCAAGTTTGAAAGTTACTTTCAAAAATTTAAGTAATTAGCTACACTACCTATCGGCCATTCAAGAATAGAGTAATTAACAATTAAATTGAAATTCAAGATTAATCGAAATTACCAAATGAAAGCAAAGGAATTTTGACTAAAATGCATGTATTTTGGTCATCCAGGCGACCATCAATAGGGAGTGTATAACATCTGGTACAGACGTGAGATTTGTCGAAGGTTCAAAGTCCGAGCACCTGTACGACCGATATGAATGTATAGGAGTCAAAATTCCTTTGATTTCATTAACAACAAGCTGAATAACTCGGCGTTTCTCGGGATCACAATTCCTAAATAATTCATTATATAAGAGGAGAATCGATTGAAAGAATGAGAAATTCATTCTTTCGGGTATCTGATAAAATAAATTTTAACATACTATCTTGAGTGAAAGTAGTTTGAAAAGGTAAAAAAATAAATCATTGCACAAAATCCAATGCTTAGCATTCCTAATCAGCTTAACTGACCAAAATGAATCTTGAATGCATTAAGGAGGACTGTGGGAGTCAAAAAAAATAGGCACTAAATTCCACATTTTTAATATTTTGTCCAAAAAATCCTGCTTTCACTGATGAAATGCGTTACCTATAGAAACCAAAAAGTAAGGTCAAAAAATGCAGATTAAACCACAAATGTATTTTAAATGAGCACTTTTTTCCAGCCATATGAGCTGACTGCAGCGCAATTTCCTACGAATTGCCACATTTTGACTTCAATTACGGCAGTAATTCCCTAATAACTAAAGGAGTAAGGTGGTAAGATGCCTATATTTTATTTTGATTCAATTTCTCTGGATTATTTCCTTCTTATCAATAGTTTTCCGCAAAAATGGCATTTATATTTTATGGAAAAATACTATTTTCCCCAGTGTTTCTCTCATACTCCCATTGAACACCATGTAATTTCAAGTTCAATTCGAGAGTAATATAGCGTGGAAAGGTATTATTTTGTTGTTCATATCAGATAGAGGACAACCTTTTCTACAAGTAGACAGACTATTAATAAAATGACGTTTAAGATATTTTACGGTGGAACCACCTTAAAGACCAAAATTTGGTTGCCAAGGAAATATGCTATTGCTGATTTCAGATAAAAATATGCGTTTTTACAGAAAAACGCTGTTTTCAGAAAAATAAGAATAAAAAAGATTCTTGATTGAAAGAATTATAAACTTTATTTTTTCAGCCATTCGATAAAAAAATTCCAACCCTCTATCTTGAGTGGAAGTAATTTTAAAAAGCAAAAAATTAAACCGCTGCACAAAACCCAATACTTAGCGTATACCACCAAGGGGCCTCTTTATAGAACCTTTTGGGGCCCTGAAATCTTTTTCTAATAGCCTATAATTTTCCTTCTGTCTTGAACTATTAGTCTGCAAAATTTCAGCACAATCGGAGAAAACTCTTGATTTGTGTTAAAGACAGACAGAGAGATGCAAACAGACAAACATTCTTTTTTAAATATATGTACATTTGGATTAATCTTATATATAAACCTAATGACAACCTAGTTAAAAGTCTCATTGATAGCTATTATGGTAAATATTTTCAAGTAAGCAAATAAACTATCGTGTAACCTACGAAAGCAGATTGGTAAATATACTCAAAGAATTGAGGAAATAATAAGTTTAAAAAATTAAGGCGCCAGGAGAGTAAGGTAGAGGGTACCAAAAGAAGGCATAAAAGCCGGCAAGAAAAGGCCGCCCTTAACCCCCCTCAAGCAAAAAATACGTATATTTTTCCTCCATTCCATTAAACTTTACCTTTCCTGGAATGTTTAATGGAGGAGGTGGACCTGTTCCCGCAGGAGACGAAAAGAATAATGGATTAGGTCTCAGTTGATGCTCAGTCGTTTGTTTTCCCGTCGCCAGGGTCGACTTTTTTTCTAAGGGTTCGTTCCGATTCCGGCCGGCGATTTTCTCATTCCACCCTAATGAGGGAAGCAAAAGATGGGGGGCGGCGGAATTTGACGCTTCAATCAACAAACTGCCAACCCTAAAATCCTCCTTCCTTTTTACACTGCACACCGTAATTAATACCCAGCTCAAAATTCAATCACCCCCCAAATAAACCATGGATTAAAAAAATAAGGAAAGGGGTGGAACCGTACGGCACTCAAGCGTGCAATCGGCCATATTTAATGCAAAAGTTGAAATCAAAGGTATTAAGGTGGGATTAAATGTCATGAATTGACGGAAACGGATGGTTGTGTTCTAGGGAAACATGGTGATTGTGCTGTGATGGAACCACATTTCTAAGTTCCACAACATTGGGCGTTTTCACAATCAATTATAATGAGACTGACAACACGTATCTCAATAAAAAAGACGTGCAACCATCATTTTTTAAAATCGCAATAGTAGAGCACACATGGACTCACACTACCCACAATATCTAATTTGAAGAAGCCAAACTAATATCCGAGGAAAAAAAATATTTCCCATGTGTTATACGGGAGGCGATAGAGATAAGCAAAAATGAAGACAAACAGGGAAGATGGTTTTTGCGTGGGAAAAAAGCAAACATCCTTAGCCAATCACGAGTGACCTGACTCTACGGATAAGATATCTACATCTACAAAATACCCTGCAAGCCACCTCAGGGGTGTGTGGCAGGGGGTGAGTATTAACCAACATGCATTACACTATACCCTAAAGTTAGTGTTACTACGACTAATTATGCATTAGCATAAATCGCTGATGTCACGAAACGAAGCCTCGCAAGCATGCACTACACTACAGATATGCCACCAATGTTAGAGGGACCGTTAATATATATATGTATTTTGCAACTACACAAATGGACAGAGACTCAAGACTTATGTAGAAAACATGCACGGCGTGCTGCTAGTACTAGGTAAGACATATAAGGATTCAAGTATTAGGGAGTACTACTAATACTAAGAGCTACACTACCTAACGACAAACCTAGATAAAAGTCTCATTGACCGCTGTTATGGTCCCTTATCGTTCGTGGGAAAAATTACATTTTAAATATGTCCGTTCTGCAGTCTAGTTCCTAAATATAAGTATAAAGCGGCCAAAATAATACATTCGCACTTCACTGACCTGAAGAAGCCGATTGCAACGCCGGCGAAACTGTCGTCCTAAGTAGATGCACCAAAGAGGAATAAAACCCGGACGACATGTATCTTCACATCAATCTACACGCGGAAGCCTACACAAGAATATCATAAAAAATCACCTCTCAAAGTCAACTAAATTTGGAGTAAAACAAATATATATTCTACGCCACTGCAACCCAGTTTCAAAAGCATTTCCCAGGGAAAATGCATTCTTGGTAAATTACTACCTTGAGGTATATTTCTAAGGAAAACGGGGATTCAATTTTCCATGGAATTGTCCAACAGGGTATGAGCGAACCTCTGTGGGCAGAGCGACACTGAAAATAACAGAAAGAGTAAACAGTTTGAAAGACAAGTCAAAAGAAGAAGGGCTCCAAAAAAGTTTCCGCGACAAGAAACTGGAGACTTCAGGTGAATATCAAGTGGGAGAGAGCGATGCGAAGAATAAGAAAGGCACAATGAGACAAAAATAAAGAAAAGGAAGGCCGTGTTTTAAGGTAAATTTGAGCGAAAAATCACTTCACCTAGAATTTTATGAATTTGGCCTAAGTTTAAAGAAAAAACTCTCATCTTTCCAATGATATAAAAATATTAGCCCCTTGCCGAACTTTTCGAGCAATTTGCCTGAAAATATAAGCTGTTTTACTTGGGATAGATTATGGCTGTGCGCTCCAGAGGGAGAATATTAAAAATAATAGAAACTTCTAGCACCTAGATTTCGTGAAAAAAAACTAACGGTGTGTAGATTGCACGTTTTCTCAACTATTTATATAAAATAATCTATTACTCATCACAGTAATTTTTACAGAATCGCAAAAAAAACCTGCTGTTTTGAAGAGTTTTCAGCCGTGCGGCGGGAAAAAATGAGTCAAGTTAGAAACTTATGTAGCTTTATTTATGTAACTACTGAGATTTTTGGTCATATACCTATAATTATATCCTTGCGCCATTAATATTACAATATTTATTTCATACTCCTTACAGACGCTGAAATCAAAAAAATTAAATTTGAATATGGTCTCCATTATTACTAGTGAACTATCTCGCTCAAACCACCTTAAAAAGAAGCAACCAGATCAGACGCGCCATGATTAAGGCCGCGTCATGCACAGGTAGTCTTAAAGCGATTCCTGAAAATAATTGCACATCCTGAATTATGGCAATGAGAGAAGTGTTGAATTAAGCGCAGATCGGAACACATCCGCGAAAATCACCGCTCACGAACGGCGACAAATGGAACGATATGCTTGCAAGCGAAAAGTTAGGTAAACCACCGTTAGGTAGCAATCTTTAGGTTCACAATGAGGAACTTTCCGATTTTTTGGAGAACACTGAGGTAATGGAGGATATTGAGTGCAGGACAATGCTGAAAACTCGAGTTCAAAGTGAAGTCTATTTTCGGAGATAAAAATTCACGAAGTAGTCAAAATTTGAACTGCGCGAAAAACGGCCTGTGAGGGGGCGTGTCCCCGTCTGACATCACAACTGCCTTCGAGATCCAGCCGCCTCCCCGTCCCGACGGGCACGGGCAATCCCGGTGGCATGGATGGAGAACTACGAAATGAGGGACATATAATTGATTTATGATTATAGAGTGAAAAATCAAATAGAGAAATATTCACAGCAGGATATTGTGCGTTAAGTCAACGAATTCGTTCAAAATACGTTTTTGGAAACCACCTCAGTATCGTGTAGTGCGTGTTGGACAAATTTCACCTCCTGGCAAGTATTCGCAGGTTTTCTCTAATGCACCAATAGTCGTCGCTTCATTAACTTTATTAGGGTACAGTGTAGTGGATGTTGGTGAAAACTCACCCCCTGCCACACACCCTTGAGGTGACTTGCACGTAATTTTATACATGTAGTTTTAAAGTAAAATCTTTACTAAAATCCATGTTTCACGCCTCTACCAAAAATCGACAAAACAAACAACAATCGAATGCGATTATCGAAGTAATTTCATTGTCTAGCGCACATAAATCCTATCTGTTTTGAAGTGCGCTACCGACTGCGCAGGGTATGAAACGGATGGAAAGCAAGTGCGATACTGTGTCGCGGGAAAGCGCACAGCAGCGTTTAAAATTTAAATTCATACTACCTCACTTTTACCTGTCTTAAAAAATTATATAAAAAATCTTTTATATTTTTTTCATGCATGAAATGGCGAAAATCCCAATTTTCCTACGGAAGAATTTTAAAAAATTAATTAACCCCACTAGTTATTTATTTTCACGACCCGGATTTCAACACTTGGTGTCATCTTCAGGACCTGAAGATGACACCAAGTGTTGAAACCCGGGTCGTGATAATAAATAACTAGAGGGGTTAACTAAGTTTTTTTAATTCTGCCGTAATGGATAACTTCCACAAAATCAATCCTACAACCTTTGAGCTAATGTTTCCTAATTTGGTGGATATTAGCACAAAATTTGACTAAATCCTGCCATAGCTTTTAACGTAAAATGGCGAACACAAATAATCATAGTTGAATGGCGATGTTTTTGACCGTCTATGAAGGCATGGAGTTATATTTTCATGCACAGAATGGTGAGAATCCTAATTTTTCTAATTTGGTGGATATTGGCACAAAATTTGACTGAACCCTGAAATGACTACACAGTAAAATGGCACGGAGAGTGAGAGTTGAACGGCGTTGTTTTTTTCCGTCTATGAAGGTATGGAGGTATGTAACGGTTAAACCTATAAAAACTAAACATATGTACCTTCGGAGCAATTTGAATATACATGAAAGCACTAATCTTTGATTTTCAGGCGAACATAAAATGACATTTTTCATTCGCAACACCAGACAGTAGCAAAGATTATGGGCATACTTAATTTGAATTTGAGTAAATCGATAATACTGTAAAGCAGTCGGTATCGACATGATTTACGGGCGGATAAACTGAAAAAGCAACAGAAGAAACTCCCATTGTAGTCACTTCCTGAAGAGTACGCTAATGCAGACAGAAAACTCTTTAATATGTCTTTTCTTAAACTTTTTACCCATGTTTTGAACGCGGCCATTTAATAATATTAAGTACTGCCACATTCATGATAATCAACTAGAACGGTTCATCCAGATAATATAGCTAGAAAAAATTGGCGTAAGTTCATCGTTTAGACAGCCTTCGGGCGCGTGAAAACCTTCCGCCGCCAAAGCTCACCCTTTGGATCTCGAACGCCATCTATCAATCCACAGAAGTACTGCTTTCACGTTTCTGGGTGAAACTTCTGTGGCAATTCGAACTTCATTTCTTGTCACACGATCTTGGTTTTTTAGTAGGCCGGTTGGGAATGCGAACGACAACTATGACCATTTGTGCCGTTAAGGATTGATGGGTAGTAGGGTAAGGAAATGGGAGAAATGGTGGAGAAAAACCCGGCGCCGACATAAACAAATCTTTCAACGAAAGGCACAAAGCAGTCCACGGTTTAACGCGCCATCCGAAGGAAGGAGTACTAAGCTTGAAGTGCTCTCCACATAGCAACCAAGTAGGGATCAGGATTCCATTAAAGAATCTCCACCACTGCCAAAATTTGAACCCAAGGCCTCTGGTTGGGAAGCCAGACATAATACCCCTATAAGATTCCTAAGGATGCGCTTTCCCAATTCTTGTCCTTTCCTATCAGATCTGCTGTCCTGGCTGGGTGGTTCTTATAATGCGAGCAATGGACGCTTGATAAATATCGACCACGGTATCAATGATTAACTGAAATTCACAAATCATAAATGTACGCTAAAATACCCTATTGAAGGTTATTTAGAAAATGCGAGAGGGATTTCTCTTTCGTTGATAAAAATATAATATCGTTTCTTAATTTCTACCTCAATATGCCTCAAACAACCTACAAATATCTTTCTCAATTTAAAGCATAATGACACTAACATGTCCATAAATGTAATTTTAGTATTAAAACAACTTATTTTTAATTAAATAACAGCATAATTAAAAAGACAAGAGGTGGTAGGACAGCAGACTAGCTGAACCATAAACTTAAGCATTATCCGTTTTTGAAAAATGTTACCTGTTCTTTATTATGAATTTTTACTAGTGAAGGTGCCCGTTGAATATCAACGGGAGGAATATTATCATTTACAATGATTGTAATAAACCATTCATATATTATTGAGTGCAAAGAATCATTGAGTTCATGGCTATACCTACAAGGAATTTCGACTTAAACATTGAGTATAATGGTCGTTATATGGGGGCGATGACTCTAAAACCCTAAAATATTGATAAAAATTGTTACGTTTTACCAAACATTTCGAAATTTCGACGCGAATACAAAATTCGATTGAAATAATAAGAATCTTTATATTATTTTCATTCTATTGCTACCTTTCCCAAGGACAGAAAACCACTATTTCTAATTAAATTTTACAAATAAAAAAAGGTCTGCAGCCATTGCATGCGATGTTCTCCCGCGACTGCGAGTCCGACATTTATGCTGGAAATAGATATATCATGGTTTTACCCTAACACGACATTTTTACCAAAGCAACACAAGTATATCTCAATCCTGTGCTGTATGAGATAGGTAGTTCCACAACATTTAGAAAATGATAATAGCGATTACGCTTGTTAGCCAGAAAGCTGGTTCAGTATCACACGATACATGAAGCAATCACGCTATTGACAACCGTCGACATATTGCTCGATCAAGTATCGTGTGAAACGGGCTGTTACAAAACTTACAACTTAACAATATAAACACACTTCAAAGGATAAACCAAATTCTTTGAGTCTGCAGAAAGACAGCCTAATTTGTTCATATTCCGAATCTGACTAATGTTCGTCGGGGGAATCATTATAGAGAGCCATGACTCTTTCTAGTTTTTTTTGTTAAGGACACAACTTTTAAGTTTATCGGTATACCGATAAACTTAAAAGTTATAAAGCCATTTATAAAAGGCCGAATAAATAAAAATATATAATCAAGCATAAGACTTCCTTAAACTAAAGAAAGAATAAGAAACACTTGGAATGCACGTACCTTCAGCTGAACAGAAAGAGCAGACGTATGTCTCTTCACGTAAATTACCTCAAGTACACAATATAACTAACGCACATCAACTTGTCCCCGAAATAAACTGCCCTCAGGATATAAATATAGAATAGCAGAAATCAGATAGTTGTGAAACACCGCATGTAGCCACACAACACGAAGCACTGGCAATTAATTAGACGGTCTCAAACTTGGAAGCGTCGTACTTGGGGGAAAGAAAATGACACTCCACTGACTGGTATCAATGCACGTCCTGCACCACACTTCGTGAGTATCAATAAGATCACATAAATCTCCGAAAAAACAACCACCACAGGATATTCAAGGAGAAATTTGAACCTACAAACCACAATAAACAACACTAATCGACAATCGAAATCATAGGTATCGATATATCCGATAGTAGCTATATTCGATTCGAACGGCGCTTGACGCTTGCTAAGCTCTTCCTCAGCGGAGGGCGCTAAATACAACGAGGAGGAAATTGCGTGCCAAAATGCAGAAGTCGGGTCCGTCATGCAGTACAGTACATGCACCACGTATTTCATTATCCACCAACACAACCATATACCCTTAGTGGCGTGCATGAACTCAGCTTAGTCGGTCGTCTCCGCACAGAAAAAACCAGCCAACCAAGATGATAACTCTAATTTCTCCAGATGCACTTGATGTTTACGCTTACCATCCGATCTCACTGACCTCACCGGCTCAGCTGGGTAGGTGTAGTAAATTGAACGGGCTGGCCAAATCTATCTCAGATGCTAGCTGAGTCAATACGATTTCCCGTCCTATTAGATTTTAGATCAAACCGAAGAGGCGCCCGATATGTGGAGTTCTTCGTTCATCTTTCGCTTATGCCGATGGAAAACAAAATGTGTTTAATAGATATCACTCACATTTTTACTGTGAAATGTAAATGTGTGAAGTAATTCAAAAGCAGGATGAGTTTTAAAACAATAAATGTAGTTGTGAAATATGTAAAATATAAAATTAAAAACAAAAAATAATTATAAATGATAGGTATGAATGAACTAAACTATTAATTACATTCATTCGAGTCGCGTCACTATCCTCATCGGAACTGGTAGGCAGTTCCATCAGAAGGAGGTCCCGAGCTTCTTGTGGTATATTTTTCTTTTTTTTTTTGGAACATCATATGCTAATATAAACGGATCTAAAGTAAGAGGCCTTCGAAAAAGATCCTCAAATTCAGCAGATAACGAAATGTTTCGCGTATGATGCGCCCGGTATCTTCGTATGTCCTTGTGCCTCGATTCTAGGGCTTCCTCTGATAGCTGGCCTATCGGGAGCACTACCGCATTTGCAATAGTCGCTCCATGAAGGAGCACTTTGTGGACAGTAGGTGGCATATGATACCATGGGTAAAACTTTACATAATGAGAAGCAGTGGCGTAGCCAGGTTTTGGGTCAAGGGGGGGGCAGAAAATTTTCAGGGGCCGTTGACTCATAAATTAACCAGTTTACTAAACTTTACAAATTTTTGTGCTACAATAGGCGGATAGGTTAGTTCTAAATATGACAATTGGCAACGTATTATATCCATTTAATTATACGTATTTGGGACCTAAGAGTGGTAAAATACACAGGTTAGGGGCGCTAGAACACGGGGCGGGTGAGGCCTTCGCCCCCCCCCCTCCCCCCCAGCCCCCCTCTGGCTACGCTACTGATGAGAAGCAGTGCTGGAGCAGTAGTCAGAGAACGCGGTATGATTTATTTGAAGCCCAGTTGATAGGGTTTCAAAACTGTGAAAAATATTACAATAATTTCCTCATCAATACCTATAATTGGAACAGAAATACGTTGTAATTATTTGGTATTCTAAAAGTAGTATGCTGATCATAGAGCTTCAACTTTGGGAATATTCTTAAAGCAATAAATTGCTAACAAACCGCAAATTTCCGGAGAAAGCTTATTATTGAAAAAAAGCGTCGGGCAGTGTTTCCATCACTAGTTGTTCCTTGACCAGGATTTAGTATGTCTATTAAAATTTCCATTATTTTTCTAAATGTCTCTTGGATTTCTTTCTTCCTCTTTTCCAATGTATTTTTGCTCCCATTGGTAGCTTTGGTCTAAGAGAAATTATGAAATTCAGGTGAAAATGTGGCTAATTATAGAGAAAGTAGAATAATAAATGGGGCATTATAAGAATAGATTATACTAAGTGTACCTAGGTACTATACTAGGTATACCTACCTACATCGAACTTTTCACTTACCCTCCATTTCTTAATGCTCAAGCGATAAGAGATTCGGAGCAGATACTTAAAAAATCTTATGTAAAAATGGAGTGGAGGTAATCCAAATGAATTTTTGATTCATCCACCTCCATTGAATTCATCCTCTCCAGCTCATACATCTCAGAAATGTTTGCGCCACAAACTGCTCATTTCTCGATTTCTCAAACTCATTTCATACTGCTCGTTTTCGATAAAGCACTGCATACATGAAAGACATAAATTATTAAATGAAGATGTTGATGTACCACAAGTTTTATTAGAAAATTCGTTATACATTTAGAAAACGATTACCTTTCCATCCACCATTGTGAGAAATAATTTAAATTTAATTGTGATTTTTCCAATCACTAATGTCTGCAGCCTCCCTATGAGCTCATTGCTTACGCTTAGTGACGGAGAGTGACGCCATAGTGGACCTAAATCTGAAAAAAAATATTTAGTGCCTTTGATCTGGTTATTCAAGTCCACTTCCTTTTATACCCCCCTCCCATACTTTTAGCGATATCTCGCGAGCTTTATGATAAAAAGAGAAACATCGGGCAATTCCATGAGCGCTTCAAACCACTATACGTCACAACTTATGGATATAATCAAAGTTTTTACGATGAATTTAGTTACATTGATATTTAATATTTATTTAATATAATTACAAAACGTTACAAGTAGGCAATCGCCTGATATCAGTTCCGTAAAAAATTCAAAAGGTTTTTACGTTACATAATTGCGAACACGTTACCATTGTTTTGTTACAATGCATTTGAGATGCATAGTTGCCTTTACTAATCGGGAATATCGCGTAATATATTTCCTTTACGCATAAACGTAGTAGTAAGGTGTCCCTGATCCGTAGGAAACAAATTTTTGCCATTTATTTTGGGACACCCCCTAGGTTTTTTCCAATTGGTTAGAAAATGTTGTGTAAATTTTTGCCGCAATTGAATGATGGAAAAGACGAGCCACATCGCACTCGAAACTTTCGACATTTCGGCGTTTTTCGCTGTTTTTCAGTCATTACTGGCGATTACGGAGCAGTCTGCGTTTATATAATTGCTTTTCCGTTATTACCAACGATTCATTTTACATTTTTTTATGATTCAACTCTAATATTTTCAATTTCGGCCCCGCACTCCCCGAGAACTGGGGGTTTATTCACAAAGGACTCGATTTCTCCACATCTTCGACAATTTCGAGGCGGTGACGACCAAACCTCGACATTACCGAAAAATGCGATTCATTAAGGCTTATTTTCGCCGTTTCGACGTCGAGTTTGGCGAAAAAAATATCGAGGCAACGGAGGCCTCGACAGTAATCTCGCGTGTTGTGTGAATCCTCGATTTTCAGCGAGAACGGTGGCAGCTCATATTTTTTTAAGATTTATAGCTCAACAGCTGATGTACATTCCTACGTACAATGTTGAGTATTATCTTCAAGCGAATGTCTCCCATTTCGTGGGGCGTGAATTCTCGTGCCAACACTCGAGTCTATTAATTATCCTGCCTCCTTCTCGATGTCTATTCTCGCACTCAATGATCTATCTAACTATTCTGCACACTATTGGAGGGTCCACCGCGATGCAGCGGAGAGTATCCATTGTACGAGAAAAAGGGGGAGAATAAGACTAGAGAGTTCCATTAAATAACTTTCTGCCAAAATGAGTACTGGGAGAGGGACATCGCTTTGGCCCTAAAAAGGACCTTCAATCCTGCAGTCAATGCAACGGAAGAAGAGCACCCAAGACCAGTGACCAGGTTTCGTTATGTTTCCATGGTTTCCGGTAAAATGGCGAGGATTCTTAGGAGAAGCTACGTAGAGACCTACTTCCGGCCGTGCTCCACGTTAATGAATCAGCTGGTGAGGGCAAAAGACCCCTGTGGCCTCCTGACCCCAGGAGTTTATCGCATTCCATGCTATAATGTGGCTTGGCTTATGTGGGAGAGACTGGCAGAACCGTTTCGACCCGGATCAAGGAGCACGAAAAAAACTTCAGGCGGACAACTGGAGAAATCTGTCATGGCTGAACACAGTAGAGTAGCCAGTGGGGGGGGGGGGTGCCCTGTATTAGATTGTTTGTAGGGGGGCCTTCGACAGGAGCTCGGGCATTTAGACCTTCATGGTCCATAGTGCCAACCCCATGCCTGTCTGCCACATGCAGACAGGGGACAAGAGCGCCACGGTGAAGGTATGTGTATGGTCACCCATCCAACCCCCGTCCGGGTCCAACATTGCTTAACTTCGGTGATCTAACGGGAACCGGTGTGTCAAAAGTGGCTGGGCCCTTGCCCCCCACCCTGTATTCTAGCACCCCTAAGTCTGTGAATTTTTCCACTCTTAATTCTCAAAAAAGTATAAATTAATGAGTATAATATGTTGTCAATTGTCATACTTTGTACAAACCCATCCGCCTATTGCATCACCAAAATTTGTAAAGTTTAGTCAACTGGTTAATTTATGAGTCGGCACCCCCTACAAATTTTCTGCCCCCCCCCCCCCCCAAGACTCCAAACATGGATACGCCACTGGCTGAATACAGTATAATCAATGACCATACCATCCAATGGGACAAGGCAAATATTCGTTGCTACGCCTACCATTTTTGGGAAAGACTGACAGAATAAACCATTGAAATCAGGCTGAAGGGGAAACATTTCAACAGAGACAAAGGTTACCAGCTCAGTCCCACCTGGGAACTGGTGCTCAGAAGGATCTGTGAGGTCAGAATAAGGCGGGAAGAATGTGACCAATCAGGAGCCTCCTGATCCTTCGGCATGGCCTATACATTCTTGAACTGATGAATTGGCTAGCAACATGAAAAATCTACAAGCAATAATCAGTAAGTGCTCTCAAATAGATATAATAATACACAAGGATTTTTTCCAGGATCCACATTTGAGGGATTAACCATGACACTGCAAATTTTATTCTTTGAGGTTTAACCTTTGAGGTTAATCCAACGCAAATCACATCTTAGGTATTTGACGCAATTTCTTTGAATATTCTTGATCTTGAGTTAAACAATCAAGCACAATTGCTATCATCAATTCATTCAGCCATCATAATTTACCCAAAATAAGAAATAATCTAGCACGTTTTCACCCACCAAAATGTCCAAGACAGAAAATTCACTTTAACCTTAGGATATATTGAACTATAAAAATCATTCCTAAATTAACCAATAATACAAATACTTAATACAAATAATTTTATTGGTGAAAATATTGTCATTGCTTTTAAATAATGTATGCATAAGTACTGGTAATAGTGATGGGAAGAAATTCAAGAGAAGATCATTAATACTGGGCAAAATACATGAATTTAGACACCTTACACACTAATGTCTTCTTGTGAAACACAAAAGGATGAGAAGATATGCCATTAAATTATTTACATAATCTTTTGAAAAGATTCATACAGAGGGATTTGTCTTCTTTACAGTGACTTGGAAGTGTTTATATTTTTCCAATACGGTGCACAGACCAGCTGCGAAAAAGTCCCTTCCCTGTGGATTTCTTTGTCTCTCTTCCATGTGCCAACTCTACTTCCATTGATGCTCCACTGGAGCTCAAAGACAGCCAGGTACGAACCTCATTGGATCGAGGTAGGGCACCTAAAAAGGATTAAAAGGAATAATTTAGCAAACCTGGGGTGGGATCACGGTTACCTACTTCCATTCACCTTGTCATTATTGTTACACAAAATGCAAATGGCTCTAGAAGGGCTATGCTATCAGATACTGCCCTAAGAACAAATTCAATCAATTAAAACTGGTGAACTAACCCTTTCTTTCCCTGCATAAAAAGATTTCTGGCTTCACAAATAATATTTTTCAGTTCTCCACTTAAAGATCTAACTAATTTTTTTTTGTTTTAAGAATAAAAGTTTGTACCTATTATTAGTTCAGAAATAGTAAAAATCTTAGTAACCTGTTGTTGAATTTTAGTAAATGTACTAAAATAAGTACAACACAAGGAGATCCATAGTTAGAGAAAAATAGTTAATGAGCTTGTGGGGTTAAGTGGAACCTCATAGTCAGCTAGTAAAGATATTCATTTGAATATATCTCAATGTTTCAGCAAAGGTATCAAAGCACTTGACTAAATTTAAAGAGTGATGATCACGTTTTTGCTCTCATGAGCAAAATTGAAAAATAAAGATAACGTGAGTGCAAGCCTTATGGTGAACCATGATTGCACTCCTGAACGGGCACTGGAAAATTAGTGAAAACTGCATTTTGGATCATTCAAACATCTCGGACTTCAATATGTATTGGCAAAAATTCAAGAAATATCTAGGATTTTTCATGCAGGAACACACTTGAATACGCATCAAACCAAAGTGCTACAAAAAATCTTATTGTCGTACACGCATTTCACTTAAATCATGATCAGGTTAAAAAAAGATTTGACCTGATAAGCCTTTTAGAGCAATTATGACAAGCTGTCCAACCGCAGGGCCATAGCCAGTTCATGCCTTTAGGAGGGGCAACCAATATCCTAGGAGGGGCAAACATTTTATAGTTCTTGTGTCAAAAATTAGCTCGATGATAAAGGCTTGGAAAGGTTAACATTGCAAATTTATTCGATATTTTCATGGTTACTATTTGCAGTCTTAATTTTAGATGGATTATTTTAGGTTATTGTTCGACTCTTAAAGCTCGCCTCTGTAAAGTAGAGTACTAAAAGGAGGCATTAAACTCTAAAAAAAAGACTTTAAAAGCTAGGTCAGGCAAAAGAAATTCCAGAAGGGGTAGTGCCCCCTCTTGACCCCCCCTGGCTACGGCCCTGTGTCCAAGGCACCCTTTTGTGTCCCTCGTGGATTTTTTGTGGGCTTTAAAGGAACAAGATGTTCAAGATTGCTGTACATATGATGTCACAGAAGCAGTCCAAGGCATACAGTCCGTGAGGATAAAGCCAAACATTGAACATATTGAGGTGATTGCTCTTTTTGACAAATTTTGAGAATACCGGGCCACGGTATAACCTTCAAAGAGTCACCCGCAAGTCCAAAAGATTGTGAAATTCCATAGAGGACAAATCATTTGCCTTGAGGGGACTAAAATGGAAACAATATCCACCGCCAGTTTCATCTTTGTTTGGAGGTAAGCTTAGTTATGAGCTAAAAGGTTATGGTTGTCCTATTTTCCCATCAATAAGAGTGGAAATAAACAAATCTTACCAGATAAAAGCTCCTGAATTGTGATGCGCCTGCTAGCAAGTATGTCCTTGTTTCCAGAGGAGCGAATCTCAAACAAGAGAGCGGCTCTGCAGGAGACACCCTCTTCCCTTTCCCCTCCCCTTCGGCTACTTCCTCCCGGCCCTCCACCATCGCTCACTTGGAAGCTCAAGTCAAACTGTGGATTGGGCACCGAAGGCAGCAAGCGAGATTTTGCCAAGGTCTTCCCGGTAGCCACGTAAGGTGACTTGCTTCCTGGTATCGTTGGTCTGTTGAAATGAACCGAGTGCATTATAAAAACACCATACATACACACATACATACCAATCATGCCATTCCCTTTCAGGGTAGATAAAGTCAAAGAAATTAGTTACTACCCTTAGCTCTATTAAACTGACTCAGTTTCAATAATTTCCTCTACAATGTCCTATCCTTACAAACCACTGTCGCTTCTATTACACTCATCCATTGCTTCATACAAGCTCTCATATTCTCAAGACTCCTAATATTCCTCCTCCTAAGAGTCTCTTCTTCCACATACACTCAAGACTTTAGCGGTGTACCTCTTCCTCTCACACCATTCACTCTACTATCGTATATCTGTTTCATTATTAGACTGTCCCATTCCTTTGCATTGGGAGATGAGAAATATTAAGAAGAGTAATAAAGAAAACAAAGAAATGGCCAACAGGACTATGGTTCATCTGGTAATAGAATATGCAACTGCAGTGTGGGATCCTAAAGGAAAAACAGATATTTTCAAGCTGGAGAAAGTACAAAGGAAGGCAGCCAGGTATGTTTTAGGCAGGCACAAAAGGTGTGACAGTGTCACAGCCATGCAGGGATATCTGGGTTGGAAACCTTTGAAATTAAGGAGAACCATAAATAGGTTATGCGGGATATACAAGGCAATTACAAAAGAACGGGATTGGGAGGAAATAAATCAAAGGCTGGACTCACCCTGCTACATAGGAAGGAATGACCACAAATACAAAAAAAACTGCAGAAAGCAGAAAACATATTTTGAAGCAATATTTCATAAATAGAGGTATAAAGGAGAGGAATGAGTTACCTGAAGTAATTTTTGAGATCTTTCCCGCGAACGTTAAAATTTTTAAAAATAAGTGTTCCTCAATTCTATAATGGTTTATTTGGAAGTGATTTGAAAATTTCATGTATACGTTCTTATGTTTATTTTAATGTTACCACTGGGCGATCACCTACTAGTAACGTTTTGTAATAATTAAATTAAATTTAACAAATTAATTAAATTCCATCAACATGGCCACCCTGCTGAAAATAAACCGTGACAGGCAGTGTGACAAAAGCGTGAACACAGTGTGCTTAGAATGTGATAAGAGCATGATTACAGTGTGACGCCAGTGTGAATACAGTGTGCCAAAGGCGTAAATTGGGACTCAAAAGCGTGCAAAAAGCATGATAGACATTGTGACGGTACAGTGTGTGGACATAGTGCACATAGTGTTCACTAGGCCTGTGCGATTATTCAATGAATTGAATCGTTGATTCAATTATTTTTACAATTGATCGATTATTTCAGTACATTAATGTGGATTGTGGTAATTGACTTGATTGTCAATTTTTTTCAAGTGTTAATTGTTTCTCATTTTTCAATTATTATTCAATTTTCAATTGTTATTCAATTCACAATTATTGCCCGGTAATCAATTAATTAATAAGGGAGGAAATGGCTAGGTTCAGGGGCAATCCAAACATGAGGATGGAGGTCACCGTGGTGGTTGGAGAGGGCCACCACCTACCCCTCCCCCTCCAGAAGTTAGAAAGAAGGTATCTAGCTATCCCGGCAACTAGCACTGCATCCGAGAGGTTGTTCAGTCTCGATGGGAACATTGTCATCCACACATGCCAGAGTCTGTCGGATGAAAATGCTGAGGATCTCATTTGCCTGTATTCAAATAGCAATCTATTCCTTTAATTAATTAATAAAAGCTAACTGATTGAATCATTTTGTTGTTTTTCAAATTAGTTCATTCATTCTTCTCATTGCCAAAGAAAAGCCTTTGAAAAGCATGATCCAATTGAGTCCAGTCAATTAATTGGTTGATGTCAATTAACTGAGCCATGACAATTAATTGACACCCATTTTGATGTCAATGAATTGACCTTTGTCAATTAATTGAATGACTTCAATTAATTTTAATTTCTTCAATTCCCGACAATTGAATCTATCACATTTGCAATTATTCTAATAATTGATCGATATCAATTTTTTCGATAATCGCACAGGTCTAGTGTTCGTACACTGTATGATGACAGTGTACACAGTGTGCATACACTATGACTAATACCCTCATACAGTGCGCAGCACAATGTGTTCACACTGTCCATCACGCTTTAAAGGGAGCACACTGTGCATACACTGTGACTAATACATTTGCACAGTGTGCAGCACATTGTTGTCACACTCTCTGTCATTGTTTATTTTCACCAGGGCAAGCCACCAAAACACTCTTCTTTCATATATATCCATTACTTGAGCATCCAACGCACATTATTTCATCACTCACTAATTCTTAACCCTATCCATCCTACTTTTGATGCAATCACTTCTCAGGTATCCCATTCCCAATGCATTTAGCTAACTCTTATGCTTATCCTGACTTACCCACCTTGAGCAGACATGTGCATTCTAGCAATACACTATAAGCTTAGGTTGGTATAAATCAATGAATGGGCATGGGCAAATTACTCTGGTGAGTAGGTCAGGTTGTGTAATTCAAATCTACAAGGGCCAAATATGAAGAAAAACTTCCCTGTCCTTAAAAATATTCAGGAAAATCTTTGGAACACAGCGGATGGAAGGAGCCGTTGGAAGGTTGATAAACATATATAATTTTATGAACGAGTTAATAACATAAGGATAACCACTTGGCCTCATATGATAGAATAAGTTCACAATGTATTAACAGCAAGGAAGGGACGACAAAGAAATAAAAAATGCTAATAATGCATCACTCAGCTAAAAGGTGGTTTAAGGCCTTTCACAAATCTTAACCCTTTATAGCTTGCTGGTCGCCTGAGCGACCACCTTGATCCTGGCGGTCTCTATGATTTTTTGTGTGAGTTTTCTGTAGCATACGTTTTAATGTGTTGCCTTGATGACCGATAGATATCAGGTTCCCCTTCTAGTAATTGGAGAAACTCGTTCTCAGGCAAGTGGTCACTCAGGCGACCGCTGAGCATGTAGCGACCCAAGTGAATCCACGCTTAGAAGTGGACTGTTATTACGTTATAGTGTGTTTCAGCTGGATTGGGTATTTCTGGGTGAGGTAGTGTAATTATCCTCTTCATTAGTATCTATTCAGTCACATTCTGCAAAAGTTTTGCTTTATTTCATTACGGTTAACTTGTTATAGGTGTAACTCGTATAGGTGGTCGCTTAGTCGACTGCTGAGCGTGTAGTGTGCTGTGTCATTCCACGTGGTGGTCACTCAAACGACCTCTGTCCATTCTCACTATTGTCCTTAAGATCTGAGAACTTTTTGAGAAAATATTTGCCAACAAATTGCATTGGATTGTTTACACACAAGTATCAGCCACAAATATGGTAGTTTTGCAATGGCAATGGCTTAATTTCCAGGCGTCACTTTTTTAGTTCTTTTGAAAGACATTACCAGAAACTTAATTAGAGTTCTGACCTGAAAAGTTTCACCCGACAATAGAGTTGTGCAACTCGAGCAACATTCAGTCCTTGTGCCTGGATCACCCTTCCCTCCACACCAATGTACCTCTCAGGATTATCTTGGCCATCCATCAGGGAAGCCGGTACAACATTCAGATCTGGTTAGGAACAAAAAAGAGTTGATTGGTGTGTAGCTCTTAATCATGTACACTTAATAATTAATAGTTCTTAATAATAAATAATATAGCTCTTAATAGTGTAACCTGAACAGTGTTAATTAATTAATTATCAATTAGTTAATTAATAAATAACTATTTTAGCTCTTAACGGTGCTCTCTAATTGGTGTAGACTTATAGCTCTAAATATTTTGACATGTATGACAATGAAATGAATGAAGTGCAAAAATTAAACCTTCTAATTGAGTGAAAAATAATTTGCTAGTGGAATTTAAAATAATTGGCAAAAAAGTGATCACTATTACCCATCAAGATTGGCAAAGTGTTTTAGTAACATTTGACCACTTACAGATTACATTGGTTCAAAGAGAGAAGTGAGGAACAATTTCCTCACATATCAAGCAGAGTTGAAGAAAGACATTGGAAGGAAACGTACCCATCATTTTGGAAAAAGTACCAGTCCATGACAATATTCATGACTGTGGCAAATACGGTGATGAAATATGTAAGTAGAAATTGCCATGAGAAAAAAATCGGCCTGGTCCCGGAATCTAACCACAGGCCAATGCGCAGACCACTACGCTAACCAGGCTTCCTAATTGCTGTGGAAATTTAGGAAGATACAAGGGAACTGGTTGTTAAGCCCTTGTGGTCCATCAAAGATGTGTCCCTGGCAGACATTTTTGTACACAGATACATGTAAAGATTAATTTCATAATATTCATTGCCTTCAAAATGCTATCCAAAGACAATATTTTTCATAATTTAATATCTGAATTACATTTGTAAAATTATTCTTATTATAATAAATATATGTACCTCTTTTAGTTTAACCCTTTTAATGCCAGCGGGCCTATATATCGGCCCACGTTGGATGTGCGAAAACTGCCATGGGCCGATTTATCGGCCCAAATTTAAATACCTGAATATAAATGCCTTCCTTTAAAAACCTGAAGAGAGCCTTGGCATTCTTCGCACATCCTACCCGAAATGGACTGGCAGTAATAGGGTTAAAAACTAAATCATTAACCATTAAAATACAAAAATTCTCTGAGCAGTCTTCACACATCCTACCTGGAATTTGCTAGCAGTGAAAGGGATAGTACATTTCAATGGCACCTCTTGAGTAATTTTGAATGCAGCAAAAAGCCATCAAACAATGGGCAATTGTGTAAAATTCACAGTGAAAAAATCATTCGCATGGAGTGGGATTCGAACCTAGACGCCTCGATTTCACGCCGAGTGCTCTAACCAGTTACGCTACCCAGATGTCCTCTCTCACTGTGAATTTCATTGAGACTTTAAGGATCAAGTTGTCTTCACAGGTGCCGTGCATAAAATGCCATAGAGTACCTGTGTGCGAGCGCTAAGTGCTACTGTCCATGAGGTAAAGCCCAACTTTAAACACAAAGGTGTTTACTTAGACATATTTCAAAGAACTGTGGAACTAGCCGTGCAGTGAATTTCACACAATTGTGGTATCATTAGCGGGTGACTTCATTAAAATTAATGCGGGGCTAGTTCCACAGTTCTTTGAAATATCATACAATGGAATTTTGCCACTGGAGATTTACGTGGCTAGAGTGATTGATTCACAGTTGTTGCTCACCTGTCGGTCTTTTGCAGGTGTTCGTTTCCGGCTGCTGAGGAGAGGATGAAGGCGAAGAAATCGGAGAAGGGGAGGGAGTCATGGGCAAAGAGGCTGTCGAGGAAGCGGGCTTGGCCAACGAAGTCATCAATCCCATATGCCTCCTCATCAGGAGGAGGTTGGGTTGCGACATAGCGTGCCCCAGAATCCTCATCCCCTCCCTCGACTTCCCCCTTGGGTTCCTTTCTCCGTTGAGCAATTCCGTCGCGTCTGCTTCACCCCCACCACGGGGTTCAATGCTGAGGGTGATGGAGCCCCTCGGAGCCAAAGGATTGATGGGTGATGTGGCAACACCTTTCTTATCCTCTCCGTCTGGGCGGACATTTGCCTCAGAGCGGAAACGACGCAAGTTCAGTCCACGTTTCACCTGATGAAGAATTTTAAAACATATTATTCCAAAAGTCACAATAAGGAAACTTAAATTGGCTGGGCAAAATAATTGGCCAAGGAAAAGATTTTTTTAAATTAGACTAGAATTCAACAAAAGACTCTGGTAAACTTGAAATATGTATGTATGATTTCAAAAGTCATGAAAAGGACAATCAAATTGGCTTGTCAATATAAATATCCAAATAGAAGTTCTTAAAAAATTCTAGACTAGAATTCAAATTTAGATTTGGCAATCTTTAAAATGACTTTTAAAATATTTTACGTAACATACTTTTACAACAAAATCAGTTCAATGATTTCTTACAAGTAGGTGGTACCTAAACTTCCCCAGAAATTGACGAATCACATGATTTCAAAAACCACACAAAGAACAATTGAAGTTGCTTACCAAAATAATTACAAACGAGAAGAAGTTTAAAAATTCTAGACCAGAACACAACTTTAGACTTTGGTAATCTTTCAAATGACTTTTTCTGAAAATGATAAAAAAACTATTATGATAAAATTTCTTCCATGATTATATATTCTTTTCCTTTAGCAGTCTTTATTATCAAATAAATATTCTCAGTAAAAGATACAACAAAATAATGCAATTGAAAAGAAATCATGGAAGTTTCTTAATTGTACATCAATAACTTGATACACAAGTATCATAGGATGGCTACACTTTTAATGACACACTTGATAAAAATCTTTCTATGAAACACATCTTTTTACCTCAATACTAAATTTGTTCACACATTGGATACATTTTACTTCATTTAAAAATTTTTACAAAATTGTAACTTTGAAAACCACAGAATTTTGTGTGGTTTATTAACTACCATAGGGAATAATAAAGTTAGACATTGCTCTTGTTGTGTTCATAAATGTTAAAATTTGGTTTTAGGTTTGCTAAATAAAGTGGCATCATCCGCATTTCAATTTTTTTTAAATTAAATTCAACACTAATAAAAATTTGAAGTAAACTTTCCCAGAACTTTTCCACAACATTAACCCACAAATTCCCTTATCCATTCTGTTTCATGGAATAAAGATTATTATATATATTGTTTAGTTGTAGTAAAATATGTAGGAACCAAACCTTTTGCTTCATGACTCTAAAACTGCTGTACTCAGCTGACTTCTTTGGAAAATACGAATCTGGTGTGGCACTCCTTTGTGGACTAAGAGATCTCCTGGAACCCATCTTTTCATTGTTACTCTCAGTGACTGTGACCCTTGGTACACCAGTGGTTTCATCCAATCTACTCATCATTTTGATTGTTGAATTAATAGTTGCTGTCCGAAATTGTGGAGACCCTTCGGTTGATGAGCTGTGGTTCAGTTTCTGGAGAGAGCTGTGGTTTCGTATTGGTGGAGGTGGAGCCACTGTTAAATGATTGGAATACCTCTGTTCAGCGATTGAAAAACAATCAACATATTCATCAAATCAAAAGAACTCATTTTCATCATATGCAACTCAATTTTGATACATACAAGGTACATTAATGTTTGCTCCAGAATTTGTCACAGTTTAATGTCATGTTTCCTATTTTCTTTCCTCATGCCATCCGATGAGGAGCATTTTTTCATCAGATAATCCATTACATATCTACTTACTTGTGCTCATCCTTTGGATACCTGCTAAATTACTGCATCCTTTACATACACACAAACTGTCACCAAATCCAACCAGCAGAGGATCTTCTTTAAGTCAATAGCTTACATGATCCCATATGTAAAAAATATTTTTAGCAAATGCATGTGCTTAGTCTGATACACTGTCTTTTTACTGCAATGCATTGATTGAATCTCCATTTGATATAATTGAATTTAAATTATGTATTATAATTCCACTTTTTATTTTGAAATATGTATTAAACAGCTGCATCAATGCTAATCACTCACAAAAATTCATTAAGATGAAGCTAACTATACCAAGGGTTATTCATCATCACACAAAATTTCCATGCAACATAAAAAACAAACGATTTCAACCTGTACATGGTTAGAATCAGAAGTTCCAACACAACTGAGGCAAGGAGCTAAATTAGACTATTGAATTCCTTCAGGAGAATTATGGTACAACGATAAACCTCATTAGATAGCTCTCTCAAACTATTTATTTTACTTTCAGCTTTTACACATGGAATTTTCTCACAAACTGTTAGTGATGTTTGGGCTTCCTCCTTTACTTAGTATCAGCAACACCAGCATCTTAGCATTGGAAACTAAAAACCCATCTGCTAACGAGGTACCAATATTTTCAGTTGACTTGAAGAAATGCCTTAGGTGAGGAAAATGCATCAGTGTGATATAAAATGCAAAGGATTTTATGTAGTATGTATCATCCTCCTCATCACTTTTCAGGCTATTATTAAGTGAATGACTTTTTCTGGGAGTGACAATTGGTGCACCATTAAAAGAAAGATGGAAAATATCAGAGAAAGCCAAAATAGCTTTCCAAAAATTAGAAGCAGGTCAGATCTTCTCTGTAATGAAGGCTTTTATGAAATTACTCACATTAATTGATTGATGCTAGTCCACTATTTGTGCATCTCGTAATGAGAACTTTCATGAGGTATTTTCATGAGCTATAGGATTAAGCACTTAAATTACCTATCAAAATAGATGTAGACGCTTCAACAATTTTGCTCTCATATTTGTATCAATTTTTTTACATCTGTTGGTTTTTTGTAGCACTTGGTTTACCCAAATCAGTTTGAGGGGAAAACAAGGTTAGACCCAGCGTGATATGTAAAAATGCCAACACAGTTGAAAGAACAGTTGCAAGTTATCTGAAGTTCGAATCACTGACAAATGAAAGGGAGGAATAGGTAACCAAGAGACTCCACATACACAACAAATTTGGCATTTAATTAATCAATCACAGCATCTTCATTGTACTTATTAGCCTAGTGTCAGTGAAAAAAAAGTTATAAAAAAAAGACAGAATGTAACCATAGAGTAAGCATATACTAGAGGGCTCACGGCATGGGCGGAAATGGTATCGAAGGTTTTAATTCTCAAAGCGCAGATAGATGGCCCCGGAGTCGCGCACGACAAGACGAGAGTCTCCTCGCTTCAAGGTCGTCGCTGCTTATCTCGCTTCTCCCCTCTCCTTCCCGCCCTCTCCACTTCCCCTCTTCGTAACTCTCCGTTTCTATTCTCCAGCTTCTCACAATCAGTTCTCTGGGTCTGAGTAATATATTTACTCTATGATGTAACATATTTACGCATCTCTTCAAAATTTATATTTTTAATTTGAGTTTAAAGCTAAGAACAGTTTTTATCTCATAAGAAGATTTTTCATCTAAAATATTACCCATAAGAGCTTTTGAATTTTTTGGAAAAAATGAAATAAATGTATTGCCAGAGCTTCAGATGTGCATTAATTTCCAATCAAAATATTAATTTATATTCTCGATAGGAAGTGTCCTTGATGTAGGACATTTAATATTGACAAGGATTTACGACACTTTTCAGATCATAAAACACAACCATTTTCAAACCCCAGGGATTAAAATGCATTTAATTAGATGAGAAATAGATATTATGTAATTTCCTGAAACAATATTTGCTCACAGAACAGGTATAAATACATCCCAGTGATGAGTCTACATTCACAAAAGTTTTTAGAAGAGGAGGCAGAGATTATATGTCATCAACTTGAATGAGAATACCTAGTTCCATTTTGAACATGCATGAATCTCCAACTCTAACTGACAATGTACTTAACAACATATGAATTTAATCCCACCACCAACCTCTACATAAAACACAAGTATATGTACTCAAATACAAAACTAGTCAGATTGAGGAAGAATACAGAAAACACAACATTGATCCTTAGGATGCACACTAAAAATACTTATCATTGGGAAAGTTTAATTCAGTATGAAGTATTGAGTATATATAAGAAAAATTCAACCTCTGCCACGTTGGATACTTGACTGTTTAAACTATTAACAATTCATATGGTTGAGTAGCCCAAAATTTATATTTTGTGTACCATACTTTGTATGCAAACATTTGTATTACCTAACATCTCGACAAATAGGCTTGTTTTTATGATGTAGAATTATTTTTTCACAATAGAGCCTTTTACATACCTACCTCTAATAACTCATTAATAAGGCAATTCATTCAGATTCACTTTCACATGGGAATTCAATTATGTAGGTACCTACCTAGGTACTTAGTGAAGATAAGTATTATTGAGACACTGCAGTGTCAGATTATCCCGAGATATAACACAAACACCTGATGTGGAAGCTTCCAATTATTAGAATATATTGTCCATGTTTTAAGGGATAGGTATTGTAAATATATAACCTATTCAGGTTCATCAGCAATCAAGGGAAATTAGCTAATCCCTGGCAAAGCTACTGGTTAAAGAGTACAAATAATTCAATCTAAGTGAACGAACATTAGGCTTTGTAAACTGAATAAGCCACTATTCATTCATCTTAGTCAGATAAAATCAACAGGAATGAGGATGTAATCAAGTAACGTAGCCAGGGGTTGGGCAGGGGGGGCTAATGACCCCCACCACCCCAAGTTCTGGTGCCCCTAAGTCTGTGAATGTTTCCACTCTTAAGCCCCAACTACGTATGAATAAATGTGTGTAATAAGCTGTAAATTGTCATATTTTGCCCCCCTATTGCATCACAAAAATTTGTCAAGTTTAATAAACTGGTTAATTTATGAGTCGGTGCTAGGGTTACCATACTTTGAAACCCCAAAATGAGGACACTCTCAACGGGATTGAATAACACACTCTGGTAGCCAAACTGTGAAATATTTCCAACCCATGGTAAACCAGTAGTGCCATCTATCAACAGTCCGTTTAAGATTTTGTACCGACACAAAGTGCCTTACATGATGCCAGCCCCTGGATTCAGCTTAATTGAAAGCACTGCCGCATGGCGATCACCGTCTATCGCCGGCTATAGCCCTAAATCAAAAGCATCCTAACAGATTGCTAATGGTGTAATTCTATATAAAAATATATTTAACTAGTTGGTGATATGAGATGAAAACAAAAATCAAAAAATCTTACTATCCAAAATAAAAAAATGCGGATATTAGCAGAAATCGTAAAAATGTACGCGGACGCTGCATTAAGAGTCAAAAATACGAACATGTCCACATAAATGAGGATGTATGGTAACCCTAGTCGGTGCCCCCTAAAATGTTCTGCTCCCCCCCCCCCCCCCCCCCTAGACCCAAAACCTGGCTACGCCACTGATGTAATCTCAGATTTTGATATCTGCCTGCTTATTCTCAAATTCTGTGATTGTGATGAGGAACTTTCTGGTGATGAGTGACTCAAAATACGTTTTGCAAAGTGACAAAGTAAAATGTAACAACTTGTGCATACCGTTCACAGGAATTGCAGCAAAGAAGAGTTTTACAGAGAAAACCAACAAGGGCTAGGTCATGCATATTCAAACACTCTAACCAGGTGGCTACAAGGAGATACAAGGAATAATGATAATAGATTTTTTATTTGACAACATAAATAAAACATGCATACATAAACAAAAGTAACAAATATATAATAAATGTGACAAATACTTTTTCATTCATAGATTTGTAGCACCAAGGTACATATGTAGTTAGATTTTTAGTGTACCACTATGAGTCTATGGATTAATACATAAACATTTCTCTGGATTAGTAATAAGAGAGAATAAACAACATTACTTGTATAGATATGAAACATTGTTTTGTCATACATCAGGAATATATTCTGAGTTACAGAAACCCAGAATTCATCCAACATACAGTTTAAGGTGTCATGAAGAATCTGAAACAGGAGAAAATGAAATCTCTGTAAAGATAGGTTCATACATACTTGACTATTAGAAAGATTAAGGCTGCAGTATGCCTCTTTATAGAGTCTAATATGCCCTGACAGCTATCTTAAAATTTCAAATAAGCAACTCAATTTTCATTGCAAGTATGCCACTCTCTCTTTTTCAATTAGATTAAATCTTTAGCTGCAGGAAATGTAGTACTTCTATGTACTTTTGTCCGACTACAAAAACATACATGTATGTTTTACCACCACCATTGTTGCCCTTACCCAAACAGCACACAGGGATCATTTTTCGTTTAAATCACGTGTATAACACACGATTTATCTGGTCGAAAACCTGTTATTCAACGACTAAAAACTGTTGGAAACTGGTCTATATTCGGTTTACTGTCCGCTATTTCTGGTGTAAACACATGTATCGACCACAACCTAGTGACTAATATGCAAATTCCCATGCAAATGTATGTTTGCCAACGGAAAATAAACTGTTATTAGTATTATGACCGCTAGACAGCATTGCCAGCAAAATTCGCAGCTGATTTAAATTCATATTTGACCGAGAAAAAAATATGCCGCCAGAGAGCCGCGAACCCTAGAATCTGACTCTTCCGGTCTTACTAATACCTTATCCCACTCGGCCACCAAGGTACCTAATTAACGATAGTAATGCAAAGAAGTTATTTCCTCCACATTCATGGCCAGGCCAATATAAATATTCCGTATTTGTGCTTGGCCTGGAGATAACTACATATTTACAAATATTTGGTACCAAGAAATTAATGCAGATATTCACGTGTGCTTGAAAATGGCTGTCAGAATCATACGAAAGCAGATAATATTATCGTGGAATATGATTTTATTTCTGGTTGGTTACAATTGTACCAAAATACAATGTATGATCAAAAAAGGAAGTATTCATCGCATGGAAAAATCATCGTTTTTTGTAAAAAATATATCCACCCATTGTGTACAAATAAGGTTTTCACGATTATCAGGATTACCGAATAGACAAAGTTCTTCGGTAGATGCATATTGAAGTAACATATGTTATAACAGAGATATCTCTTCGTAACGGAAAAATAGGTATAGCTCATCTTTAATATGCAGTTATTCCCATGGAAATGTGAAAAAAGGCAAAGTGGCATGTTGTACATTATTTAAATTCTATAAAATACAGAAGTCAACTCACAATAATTTGGACCAAAATTTACACTGAAAGAACGCGTGTAAAAAAGGGCTAATTTTGGAATTATCCCTTACCCCATATATCGACTGAGAGTACACGAGTATATTTCTCCCCGTGCTGTATGGGTATAGTCTCTCTCTGAGTTTCATGGCCCATGCTTCCTAAAGCCTGATTCACACGTTCATTTTTTCCGTCCCTTTTCAGGGATAGCTCCAATGATGGCTCAAAATGAAGGTTTTCATATTCAAGGAATATATTAATTATAGTACACACTTTCCTTCATTTTACCATCTTAGCTGTGCACCAAATAAATTTTGACACAAAAAGCTTCACAATGGCCAGTGCATATGCATAATAAAACAAGATTTCTACCAAAAAATGGATATTTTCATATCTGACTTTTTAAAGTAAACAGGAAAAAAACTGGTTCACTGAAGTAAATTTAGGTTTAAGTGCAAATGAGCGTGTAGAAACAAAAAAGCACACAAAATTTAGAAAAACTTCAGAAAAATGAATCCCCAAGCTAAAACAAGATATTCTCACTGCAATGGTTGTTAACATTCAGTTCAAGAAATGAATTGGCTGGTGGTACTTAACACTTTCAGCCCAAAGTTTAAAATTTTAAATGCCACCTATTGATTTAATCTATTGATGGTGCTAGGTCTCAAAGTGCTAATAATTATTTTTCAATTTGCAAACATGACCAAAAACTTAATTTAAGAAAGTACACAAAAAGAAGCATTATTTAAATGTGACTCCTACATTAACTACTCTGAATGCATAAGATGGAAGCATTTCAGCAGTGAAATTTTTGCCTTGGAACATAAGTGCCTAGGTTGTAAAATGATATGTATAATTTACTTTCATCTTAACCCTGTGTGATCAATGCCGGTGTTAGCAGAGTAGGTGACTTAAAGGTAAGACTTGAAAATTATTAAAGTTTTCTTTCGGAAACAATGGATTTATGTTTTAAGATTTTTACTCACATTTTTTAATTTATATTTTTAATGACAACGAATATGCTTAAGGGAAGAAAGAGTAATATTTTTCAAAGGTCTGCTAAGGTAAGGGAAATGTCCTCCTTGTGGGAACAAGAACGATGAGAACAATGATTATAGTTGGATGCTATGAGAGACAACACTCAGCATGCTTCAGAAGCCCTGGAGGAGCCTCATGGGTCTTACAGCTGCTTTATTTCAAATAAAAATTCAAATATGGTCTCAATTGGTACCTACTGGAAAAAAATACATGAAGTATTTTTGATACTCACATTGGATCTTTATTTCATGAATGTAAAATTATATAAGTTACTCTAGTTATTGGGAGATTCTTTTCTATTGTTTGTCTGAAAGAAAGAAAATTATGCTATATATATATATATAACATTTATTCATCTAAATAATTAGTACAAATGGCTAACCTTTGAACAATTGGTCGATGGTAACTAATATTTTATGCTTTCCAACATTAATTTTATATTTCTTGTGTTATTAATACCTAACTCATGTTCTCAGCTCTCCGTAAATACCTTGATACCTAAAATTGACCAACTCGTTCCGGAGATACAACTAAATGGAGCATGTGCCATACCCACACTAGCCCAAATTTAGACCCCCACGTCCACCACTCTGACGTCACCGGGCAACCCCCCTCCGCTCGCATAAAAACATTTCCAGTAGTCAACAAAATGGGCTATCCAGTCATAGATTTAGATATTTTGTAATCCTTATAGTTTTTGCACACGAGACCCTCAAAAGTACGCAAATATTGGTCATGGCAAAACCTTACATGACACCGTTCCATAAGATATTCATTAGCATTCACATCAAAATCTCACTCAAACTAACTCAGGAGCCATTAAAGTACTACATGAGAAATTAGGGGAGAGGGGGGTTCGTATCTATTTACATTGTCTTACCGAGGGGGACAAGGGCATCCAAAAAATCTTATGTAAGCTTTTAGTTACTTCTGTGATCGTATTTTTATCACTTTTTTAAACTTAAGATGAAAAATCTTCCTTTTTTACCCACCCCCCTTTCTTATTTTTATATATGTGTTTGTTTCCAAAGATTTATGACAACTTATGTAAGATTGGGAGGGGAGGGGCTGGGGGTTCATTGCATCTAATGCTGTATTACATGAGGAAGGGGGGTTTAATAGTGGCCAAAATCACCTTACGTAATACATACTTGAATGGCCCCCTATGGGAAAATGTGCTCGAAGTTTATGGCAAACTTCCCCACACCCCCATTGCGAATCTGGAATACTATTTTAGTTTTACTGTTTAAAAAATTAACTATTTCAGTAAAATAGCTCAATACTTTGCATTATTAAGCGACAAAAAAGGCAATTTACACTAACAATTAGTTTAAAAAAATAAAATGAGAAATGGGAAGTCAGATTCTCTTCCATATGAATAGAATTACATACTATATTATTTCTTACTTTTATCTCCCCCGTTGAAACTCAATGGGCATTTCTGCTAGTGTTGTAATAAAATTATTCCAGAAATTAAATCTGCAGGGTGTTTACGATTCTCAGTCTCTTTCTATGGGTCACATTTACTTCTTATAGTAAATCTCTCAACAAAACCAAGGTACTGGGCATGATGCCAGTAGTGTAACCGGTCCCATTTGGACGGTAGATAGATTACGAGGTGAGCGGGATTTGCTAGGAATAATGAGAGCCTAATTGGTTTTTCTTGTGCGCGATATGTGCGTGAGTGAATGTGGGAAAAGCCCATGTGAGAATGACCTTCTGCACATGAATGGATGACTGAGTGATGTGATGTCCCCCTTCCCCATTTATTTTTCTACCCATCAAATGTGACCCACCTCTGCATATGAAGAAGAAGGGAAACCAAGTTGACCGGCCCATTCATCGACCACCAGTGGTGGGGACAGCTGAATGATTTCCACCCCTTCCATCCCCCATTGAAAGTGAAAGTGTTTCCCCCGCACCCTAAATGAACGTGAAGTGTTTTCCCGCCCCCCCCCACCATTTCCCCTCTCCGAGGAGCTATAAAGAGGAAGCGCATGCTGAGAACAGGGAGATAATTTTGGCGAGCAAGGCTGGATAGAGGGCTGTAACCAGGAGTCGCAGGGAGTTGGATGAGCTCCATAGGACGGAGAGCGAGGAAGGAAGTGAGCAGGAGATATTGTACGCGCCACTCCTTGAAATCTCTACTGCCCGAGGAAGCTGCCCTCCGCAGTCGTGCAGCCATCAGCCGTAGCCGCCACCATAAGGGCCGTCATTGCCTTTGATGCCGAGAGAAGAATAGTGAAAGTTGATAAGTACTGTTTCCTGCCATAACCCCTCCTCTCGTGAAGAAGACGTAATCGAGAAACAAGAGGTGGTTTTCGTATAGTTTTGTTTTCCCCCAAATTGTCGTGTGTGTGGGTGAGTGCATGTGGAATTTTTTGAGCACCATTTGTTTCCGCCAGGTGAAAGACGAGATAAAAACTAGGCAGTGTCAGAAAGAAGTCTTTTTTGTTCAATTTTAAAAAAAATTTAACTTCCACATCACCCTGGCAAGCTAATAATCATTGAATTTCTCTTTTTTGTGTAATTTCATGTTTTTTTTTGAGTCTCATATTAAATCACTCTGCCAAGTAATCTCTGTGTCAAAAGGCTCTTCTTACCCCAAGCATTTCTCTCCTCAACTCGACATATCGTCCCCACCTTCCCCCCCCCCCTTGTCTTTCCCAGGTGCACGGTGTGGCATTTCCCACCCCCCTTTTTTTGGCCAATTCCCCTCTTTGGACAGTTTCCCCTCTGCGGACTGTTTACCCTCTGGACTTAGCCAAAGGACTTGCCCGAACGACATGTGCGCTAATGACATGTGCGCCAACGACGGCCAAAATGCCTACGACTACAAAATGCAGCAACTACTGCCAGCGACTTCTGCCACGACTTCTGCCACACCGTCCGCCACACCGTTCGCCGCACTGTTTGCCACACCGTTCGCCGCACCGTTCCCTCACCAGGTCCTGCATCATTTATATAGCCAGTAAAGTGAGGAAGGATACCAAAAATGCAGTCATTCTGACCAAGGCACAAAGGCTGTGATCCTGTATTATGCGGCCGAAGCCAGAAAACAGTTCCTGGTGCTCCAATTAAAAACTGCCACCCTATCTATCACCATCCCATTATTTCCTCCGCTCCAAGGCTACCAATCGCCAACCTCCTGACCTTACCCATTCCACCTTTGTCCTTGTCGACAGACCCCCTCCTCAGCTGACTCATGTCTGAGCTCGCCCTCTATTGCTTGCGAGACGGCAACCGGGTAACACCGTTGTGTGAGCCTGCTGATTTAGTCATTTTGTACTTAAGGGAGAAGCTCAACCTCTCGTACTCGTATACTTAAATTTATTTTCCGACTGGAAACTCTCATTACGGTCACCTGGCACTCGACCTATGGGTAAATTGTTTGTAACTTGGTTGGTTCTATTTGTGATTTGTGAAATATATTGATAGTTAAGTTATTGATTGATAATACTTGTGTTTCGTTCGTTTTCCTCATTTGTCTCACCCAAGCTTGGAAAGAGTTTGTTTTTTTTGCGAGTGTTATTGGCGAGAAAATCTACTCCCTTCTCCCGATAGCGCTTCAACGGGTTTCTGCCCCCCTTTCCCTTGTTTGGCCCGTGTACCTCCAACCCTCCCAATTCAAATTTTCCCCCTAGTTTTGACCTCCCCACCTATGGCGGACTGTGATGAGGTACACAGTAGAGAAATACACAGATAAGAATAACAGACTCCTATATCATAGCATCTATAAAGGAATTACTACACAAAGAAACTACATATCATGAACGCAAATATACTTTTCATGATTCACAATTGTTCATATTTTCCAAAACCAAAATGATATTCCAACAGACTTAAAAATCTTCTATTATTTCCTACCAACACCAAATATGTATATCACAACTTTAGACCCAACATAAGGTTGTAAAACAAGACAAATTAACTTTTGTACATGCAGACCTGATGGATATGCCTATTCTTCATGCAAGTATAAACTGCCAAAAAAAGAACCATTCCACGATCACCATGAGGCTAAATAAATATATCCAATAACAAAGAAGAAAATTTCAACATAACAACAACTCTCATCACCCATGCTAGCTGAAATATGTTCTCATAACAGCATCATAAAAAAAACAAATTATAAATATAACCAGCCTATGTAATTTTGTATTGATCAGAGTCAATACATTCAAGACACCACTACCTTTTTGTGAGCTGTATTTGTTTGATGGCCTCCTCAGCAGTGTTGGGCTGCTGGGCGGTGGGGGAGGTGGTGGTGGCGGCACCAATGGGCAGTTCAGCAATCGATTTGTTCTCGCAGAACGTTCCAAGAGTGGAGATCCAGATTCATTTCTTGTACTACTTGTGCTGAGGCTATTTACAGAAGAATTCCCCTGAAAATGAATTTATTAACTCATTAGCCCATCATTGCAACATTGAATGAATGAAGAAACCATTGAGAGTTTCCTATTTTACTCCATACACTAACAAAGCTGTGCAGCCTAGAGGTTATGAGAAATACTTATAACAATATGCCAGGCCACAGCAAAGCATTAGTTCGAACTACTTTATCAGAATTCCAATGACTTTCTCTTCTCATAATATTTTCAATCAGAATTATTATACTTTTGTTCCAAGCTGGGCTACCACCCATGATAAGTAAGTACTAGGTGTTTCCATATAAAGCAGTAAATATCACTCCTTTCTACCAAATTAAAATTTGATATAGCAATTTAAGTACCAACTGGCTCAGGTGAGTACCAGTTGAAAACTCAATGGCCTGACGTATAAAATATTATTCCCCTACACAAAGAATTCAAATGAAGAATAAATGTAGGTATGTTTTAAGCATGTTATGTTAAGTATGTATAAAGTTTGAATCTCCTTGAAAAATTCACATTGTGGTTTTAATAATAATCGAAGCTACATATTGAAAGAAGAACTTCTAATTTAAAAAAAATACCAAGACCACTTTGTTTGGAGTCTGTTGGTTTACCAAAGAATACAAATGTACGCGATAAAAATCAAATGTAAGTTTCAGACTCCTAAAATTGTTTTTTTTTTAATTTCATAACTTGACTGAGAAATGAAAGCAGACATTGTTTCCATAATATGAGAGCAGATGCTTTATTGGCATTTTAACTGTCATTTTATTTTCTCAGTGCTCCCACCAGATCAAGGATTTCATTTTTGCTGATACTTCAGTGCTCAAATAAAATATTGTCCTCATGAAAGATGGCTGAAGACAATGTAGAAGATGAATATCAAAACATAAGACAGAAAGTGGCTCATTGACCCAGTGGAAGACTGAAGAACTCATACCCGATGGATGTATTGTTTTCCAAATGATAAGAAACAATTTTGCCATTAAATAAATTACCTAGACTCCAATATACCCCCTTCTCTTTAGGTGAACTCCTTAAGGCAGCTTTACACAATGAGGTTACTTTTCTATGACAATAGCCTTAGAAGACTCTTCCAGATAGCACTTTGATGAGTAAGCACAGACTTTCTATGGCTGTAGTGGTGGATAGAGAGAGTAATCGGACAGTAGTGTAGCCAGGGGGAGGGCAGGGAAGGGGTGAATGCCCCTCCCCTCCCCCCCGTGTTCTGGCGCCCCTAAGTCTGTGAATGTTTCCACTCTTAAGTCCCAAATACGTACGAATATATATATATATAATACGTTTTTGCAATTGTCATATTTTGTACCAACCCATCCGCATTTTGCATCACCAAAATTTGTAAAGTTTAGTAAACTGGTTAATTTATGAGTTGGTGCCCCCTAAACATTTTCTGCCCCCCCTAGATCCAAAATCTGGCTATGCCACTGTACACTGCACACATCAGCCACTGTTTGCACTTGCATGGAAAATAGACTGACTTCTATTTTGTCTGTGAGTAGCATTTTGCTTATGTGAATAATACATCTGGTGAAACCTTGATCAAATGACTTAGGTCAGAGATTTAAAATGTAAGCAATGAATAAATTTGCCAGACGAGGACTTAAATTGTTACATACGTAAATATTTATCTTTACCTGGAAATGTTATTAATGTTGAAAGTTATTTAAAGGTAAGACTTAGGACTGTTCTAGTATTGATATAAAAATGAGTATTGATATATTATAAAGAAATATCACTATTCTCATTCTTGACATATTTTATAGATATGCAATTGTATACATTTAATATATTTTTTTATAAATTAATAAAATCCATGAATGCCAGTGGAAGATAGCAAACAGAGCAATGTACAAACACGTTGATAGCCAAAATTAAGGGATTTTCAAAATTGTCATATTGGTAAAAAATCAACTTCTGTCATTCAATTCATTTGGTATAAACTGGAAGTAATATGCAAGAAGAATGATGCCCTGCAAGTGGCAATACACATCGCTACTTCTTTAGAAGTCAACTTCCATGTGTAAAGCCACCTTTAGATGTAAAAGAGTTTGACTGGTGTATTACAAATAAATGTTTGTTTACCTGAGATAATGTGCCACTCAAATCAGTTATGGGTCTAAATCGCAGCTGAACAGACCCAGATTTAATATCACTGAGCTGATACCACTGATGGTATCCAGTCATGTCAGCTTCTGTGCTGCCTTCAGACATCTGAGAAAAGTTATAGATTGAGCAAGCCTGCCGGACTTCACCAGCTGTGAGGTTAACTCTTCCAAGGAAGTCATGCTTGCCTAATACATCATGGTCCCATAAATCCTGTAACAAAATTAATTCTAGAGCAATGGAGCCACAGAAGCATCACTATTGCATGATACGCTCAGCTCACGTTCCTCACGAAGGATATTCAGAACTTTCAATCAGCTCAATCATTTACATGTTCATTTGACCAAGCTTTTATTTTGACCCAGAGATAACACATTTTCCAACACCTTTACACCATTATGCTAAAGTGATAAAACAGAGAACAATGAGTTGTAGATAGATTTGGCATGTGAATGTTAGATATAATAATTTTAATGAAAAAAATCTTTAATTATTACATACACTATCTCTTTGTAGAACAATTTGCTCATCAAATACCACCACAACTTATAGTTATTATTACAGACTTAATGCATGCAATAAAATAATAGATATGTTAGATTAATAGATATGTTAAAATGACTTTGGCCTGATACATACGTACACTAAAAGGCCATTGCAATTCTCATCTATATTGGATAACTTTGCCAACTAAAATTCATACAGGCAATTCTTTCCAAGCTTTACCCCATTTCTATTTGGCAATGCATCACAAAGGTTTTTTTATACTGAACAGCTGTTTTAAAGTTACATTTGAAAGCTAATCATAAATTGAGCATTGGAATCACAAAATACTACTTACTCCTTGAAAGTAATTCATGGAAATTACTGATGTGGGGATAAGGTATTCTGCAATAAAGCTATGTAAACTTTACATAAACGAACAATAAAAGTTATCATTTCAATTACATAAGGTCTAAAGCAATAAAATCAATGCTGTATGCATAAAGTATTAAAAGGTACTTGCCACTTGAAGAGTTTGTTGAGCAGTTGGAAGTTCAACAATCGTGGTCTCCTCCCAGCTTGGATTCAGCGTTTTTTTCCTCACACTTGAGCGATATTTCAACTGTCCATCTACTCTAACTTCACAATATGGATCACTAAAACCATTCAAGTCTTTGGCCACTAAATCACAAGCCCTGAAAATTTTTAAAGATTATATGATTAAAATTATCCTTCCTTAGGTATTTTGAACAAATATCAAAGATCCATATTTCCAGAATACATAATGACATTTTTTTACTTTTCATTCTTATAATTATTGCTTTCAACATTTTCAAACTCCCTGTTAAAAATGCATTATATAGGTATTAAAATCAAAGAGCATTTGTATTTAAGAAGTTACAATTTCAAAAATTTCGGTTTATTACATAGCATACAATCCTTGATACCTACATAAATCAGTGATGATTAGTAGGCAAAAGTTGGTGATGCAAGATTCAATTGGGTTCGAATAACTACAGATATTCAGACCAGTAGTGTAGCCAGGGGAGTGCAGGGGGGGCAAATGCCCCCCTGCCCCGTATTCTGGCACCCCTAAGTCTGTGTAATTATCCACTCTTAAGTCCCAAATACATATAAATAAATGTGTATAATACACTGTCAATTGTCATATTTTGTACAAACCCATCCGCCTATTCCATCACCAAAACTTGTAAAGTTTAGTAAACTGGTTAATTTATTAGTTGGCGCCCCCTAAAAATGTTCTGCCCCCCTTAAACCTAAAACCTGGCTACGCCACTGATTCGGACCCAATTTATAATGTGGACATCAACTATGAAAAAAGATATATGCACAGAGAGAAAACTCAGAACAGAAAGGACCACCAGGCATTTAAAATTGCAGAACAATTACGCCACAAAAAGAGAGAACAAAAAATATGAATGAATGGCTGATTATTCATAAATATCTCACCTAATGATTCCAAGCTCAAAAAGAGCCTGATTTTGACTTTTGGTATGAAGATCTTCATTGCATGAAGACATGTCAACATCTATGTTATCCTTACCCCTCTGAGTCAACAGAAGCTTCTGAAACATAGAATAATAAATGATTAATTTCTTTCCAGTTGTGATTTTTTGTTTAAATTAAATACTAAATATATTATTAAAATTACAAAAGAAATTATGAAACGTTGACATAGGTTACAGTTTAAAATTTTTGTAATGAAAATACAAAATTTTACATTAAATGACAAAAAATGCCCACAATTACATACGTATACCTATTTCAAATTATTGTATAATCTTACGTAACGAGTCCTTCTGAGCCTTAACAGGCTCATCAAAAGGTGGTCTTTTTTAATCAATAAATGACCATATTACTGTGTCCATATATAGAATGATATACAAGAAAATACAATCAGTCTCCAAATTTTCTTTGAACCACATTTCCAACAAAAGCTTCTTTAGTTTTTTTTAAACTTTTTTATATGTTTTCAAACCATGCATGTCCTTTGGTAATTGGTTAAATGTTTTCGGTATAGTCACTATCATTCTGTTTCCACCACATTCACAAAAATACTTTGGGACTTCATAATACATAGTGCACATTTCTTTTCCCCATCATGTGTGCATTCTGTTTCAATTTTTTATGTTTGCTAGTGAAAATTTAACACTTCTAGCAAAAATGTTGATTCTCAACTGAAACCACACTTGGATATATTTTTAAAGAATTTTGAGATACAGGTATACATTCAAAGTAATAGCCTACTTAATTAATAGCAATGTAACAGGAAAAATAAATTAACAAATTTAAATATCCTTGCCATTTAAAAGAAAATAATAAAGTTGACTGGTTCACAATCAATAACTGACATTAATATATATGTGACAGTTATAATCATCACAATTCAAAGCATGATGGCTGTAGCATTTTAATAGCAATATGCAAGTGACTATGCCACAGTATGGTGAAACTTGTATCATGCTTATGGTAGCCACAAATAATCATTTTTTCTTTTTAATATACAGTCACATACATATTTCATATACCAAAAGAAGAAGGACATAAAGGAAATAGGAGAGGGGAGTGGAGCACTGAAGCAAAGCAATCTTAGAATTGATGACAGCTGATGATAATGAATTGAGTTACTCAGAAATAGAATTAGAAAGAGCTCATTCAAAATCCCTTTGTCAAAGCAGTAATGAAGTCAATCATTTTCAATAAAAAAGATGCAAATCTTCAGAACATTCCTCACTTATTAACTACAAAATTTACAAAAAACGTTTTAACCGTTTTTGTCTCTACTTTGCAGAATTTCAGCTTATAGAAAATAATGTGGGAGTTTTCACACAGTAGTTTCATAAGTCAAACATGGTTTTGCTATTGATTTTCAAATATTTTTCCACAGGATTTCTCCCTACCCTCCCCCTGGTTACACCAACCCTCAATATGAACCCTCACCCCCATCCCAGAAGCGAAATCTTGGCAACGTCATTGGGCTAGTGGATCCTATGGGTTCGGAAATACTCCAACAATGAATCACAGGTGAACTCCATAATACTTACTGCTTGTTGCATCCAATGATTACTATTTCTCTTCCCTCGGTAAAAAGGAACTTCCTCGACAGATGGAGACAGTCGTTTCGCAACACTGTCAACATCAGGGTCTTCAAATGAAGAGAATGCAGAGGATGAAGACAAGGATGAAGTGGCAGTGGTTGACGTGGCATACGGAGATGGGGAGGGTGTTCTTGTCCTGTGCAAGCTGACATTCTCTTTGGTTCGTTTCGTAATCTTTTCCGCCACCATCGCCACTGAATTCACAGGGCAAAAGACGATCGACACAGTCACAGTGGCAGGAGCACAACCAGCAGGTGTTGGGCGGCCAGCTAATGGGAACGATCGACGCCAAATGATGTTAGCCTAGATAGAATGAAAAAATATGTATTTTCTGAACTTTCCATCTCAAAGGTAAACAATGACCAAAAATATAAACCCTTTAACTTCAAGTCACTGGATAACATATGAGGTGTGATAAAAAAACGGGAATTTTTAAATTTCGCAAATTTATAATTCTGATTTTCAATGATTCCGAGTTTCTGCCACATGGTCGTACGATCAATAAGGAATACTACCTGGAAGTTATGCGCGATTTGCATGAAGCTATCCGACGAAAACGCCCAGAATTGTGGCAAAACAACTCGTGGAAATTGCACCACGATAATGCTCCCGCTCACACCTCACCGCTTATTCATGAGTTTTTGGTAAAAAAACAGCGTTATTTTGCCTTAACCACCGTATTCACCGGATATGGCCTCCTGTGACTTCTTTCTATTCCTAAGGCTGAAGAGAACCTTGAAAGGACAATGTTTTTCCACCATTGATGAGATAAAAATAGAATCGCTGAAGGAGCTGAACTCTATACCGAAAAGTGAGTTCCAGTAGTGCTTCCAAGATAGGAAAAACCGCTGGCACAAGTGTATTATATGTAAGGGAGATTACTTTGAAGGGAACAAAATTGATATTGATTAATAAATAAATAAATATTCTTTAAGAAAAATGAAAATTCCCATTATTTTTTTATCACACCTCGTATATGTACTATGCATCACTTACAAAATAAAAGCCAGAAATTGAGCAGTGCCACTTTCACTGCATTTAAGTTCTCACCTTCACGAAAACTATGTCAATCCATGTTTCAATACTAAAGGCTCTTTCTATGAAAAATATAATGGTACATAATTTGTAATAACAAAAATTTTAGATAATATTTAGAAGATCGACAAATACTTGTAAGGAATCTGATACTGTGATGAAGTTGTGATTTTTCTTTCAAAAAACCCTATTGTTTCCACGCCTTGAGCTAATGGTTCGTGTTATCAAAAAATCTTTCAATCAAAAGTTTTTGATAGTAGTCTTAGATACTCAGGCAAAAAAATCTGACTGTGGGTGAACTGCGACTAAGCTAAAACTGGACTAAACTGGGCATTTAGCTCAGTTCCAGTCCAGCAAACTGTGCTGGACTGTACTGTGGGAGATTTAATCCAGGGTGAAAAACACTGTAACTGTACTGCAGCAACTGTACTGTGGATAGGGCTGCACTGTAACAGTGCTGCATCGCTATGCTGTAACTGTACTATAGCATCAACTGTACTGAAACAGTGCTGTAACAAAGTGCTGGAAGTGCACTGTGGTGCCTACTGTACTGTAACAGAGCTCTCCTTAACAGGGCTTGAACTGTACTGTAGCACCAACTGTACCATAACAGTGCTGTAACACAGTGCTGGAAGTGCACTGTGGTGCCTACTGTACTGTAACAGAGCTCTTATTAACAAGGCTTTAACTGTACTGTGGCATCAACTGTACTGTAACAGTGCTGTAACACAGTCCTGGAAGTGCACTGTGGTACCTTCTGTACTGTAACAGAGCTTTCCTTAACAGGACTTCGACTGTGCTGCAACACAAATTGTACTGTAACAATGCTGCATCACAGGGTTAGAACTGTACTGCAGATCAAACTGAGCCATAGCACTGCTAGAAGTGTACTGTGGCACAAACTGCAATAAAACATCTCTAACATAGGATTGAATTGTAGCCTACCTAAAATATTTCTATGCATACTAATTGGTTCCTACACTGAACTTCAAATGGCCTTACACTTTGAGGATTAGCAATGTAATATAGCATATCTACATTTTTTCTCATTGATGGTAGGAGGCATAATATTATGTCCTGTGGTATTAGGGATGATATTAATAATTGTTGTACAATTATGACTTCCATAAAATTGATACTTGGTATCAAGTGAAGTAACTTATTTAATACATTTACTTTCAATATTCACTTATGCACATATTTTTGGAAAAAATTTCCATCCTTATCTATCAGTAACCCCATGGAATTGTTCCAAAGTTATGGAAAAATGGCCCACCAGGAGCAAAGGCACCCCTTTGAAACAAGCCACCCTCAAAGTGCTATAGAGTAGTGAAGAACCACTTCCTAAAACATTTGGTATCACATGATTTATACTGCCATCACTCTGTGTTTTCAACCCGAAGGTTGATTATGATAGGTGAGGGTAGAGCTTACCCCGGACTAAGCCATTACCGTGTGACATTTACGCATTCAAGGATTGGGGGCCAGTTCCTTTCCATGGGCCACCCATGATTTCTGATAGCCAAAAAATCGCACCATGAGGATTTTAGGTGGGGGTGCCCAGAGAGACTTTCCCAGGATTTGAGCCCGGGACCCTCCGGTGCATAGCCCAGTGCTATTGATGATGGAGGTCATGGTGGCCTAGTGGGTAGAGCTCTGGCCTACGGACCAGAGGATCCCACGTTCAAATCCTGGGAAAGTCTCTCTGGACACCCCACCTAAAATCCTCACGGTGTGATTTCCTGATTGTCAGAACTTCGTGGAAAATTGTAGGTGGCCCAGGGAAAAGAACTGCCCCCCCTACCCACAAGACATCACACAAGACAGGTATTGCCCAGTAAAGCAAAAAGTATTTGTAGTGAATATATTCACTAGTTTTGTAAAACTTGTTGTTGTTTTCACTTGTCTTGTTTTTCTTCAGAGTTTATCCATGTCTTTGGATGAATTTTAGTCAACGTTCCAGTTGGCTTCTTCGGGTTCATTGAAGTATCGAAGGAGATTTGGCTGGACATAAATATCAGTCTGGCCAAATCTGCATCACCACTTCAGTGGATCTGATGAAGCCAGCTGGAATGTTGGTGATTTTTCGTACAGAGCCATGGATATAACACGGAAGAAGACCCAAAGAAATCACTCTGACTGTACTGTGGCGAATGCACTCTGACTGTACTGTGGCAACTGCACTCTGACTGTGCTGTGGCGACTGCACTCTGACTGTGCTGTGGCAACTGCACTCTGACTGTGCTGTGGTAACTGCACTCTGACTGTGCTGTGGTAACTGTACTTGACTGTGCTCTGGCCACTGTGCTGTATTGTTTCAATTAAGTGCAGTCTTTAGTGCAGCCCCAGTCCAAGTATTGAGTACAGTTAGAGTGTAGCTCTAGCTTATTTAGAGTACAGATTTTTTTGCCTGAGTAGTGTAATAAATAAAAACGAAAGGGTCTGCTGACCATGAAATGAGAAACTATTAAGAAATTTTCAAGAAGTTGCACCATAGTAACGACTACAATAGGTAGCCTTTCTTCGAAATATACCTTGAAGTGAAAGAGAGATGCTACTTTGTTCATGTATGGCCACATCTGGACTGTGCCGCAAGCATTTGGGACCCTACATAGAACGATTAATTGCCAGAGTAAATACAAAGGAAAGTCAAATCCTTTGTTAAACACTGCTTAAGAGTGTACAGAAAGTGTCACACAATTGATGGAAGGACTAGATTAGGAGCTGTTAGAGACTCGGAGACTACACACTAGACTTAGATTACTTGAGGGGCAAGGGCCTAGCCACGTTGACCGAAGTTAAGCAACGTTGGGCCCGGATGGGGGTTGGAGGGGTGGCCCCCTGCCATATCTCTACCGTGGTGCTCTTGTTCCCTGTCTGAAAGTGGCGGGCAGGTTAAATGTGGGACAACACAATGGACCAAGACGTCTGAGTGCCAGGAGGGCTCGAGAAGGCCCTCGCCCACCCATACAATCTACAATCTAGATTAACTGAAAAATTCAGATCAGGTGAGCTGCAGTAAAACACAAAGGATATTAGTTTCATCCCACATTTTATCTCTAGAACTAACAGAAATAGTAAAATAAGAGAGATGTACTGCCGAAGTGAAGGGTACAAGAATTCCTTCTTTCCACACACCATTAGTGATTATAAAAAAACAGTGTGGCACTATCTTAAGACACATTGTTAACCCAAGATTCACCTGTCCTCTCTCCCCTCCTTCTCCCCCCTTTCCATGGCTTCTGATGCCCAAACACCTCCTGCCACACTCCTTTGTGGTGGCTTGCGGATAGTATGTACAAGGTGTGATAAAAAAATAACAGGAATTTACATTTTTCTTAAAGAACATATATTTATTAATCAATATCAATTTTGTCCCCTTCAAAGTAATCCCCCTAAGATATAATACACTTGTGCCAGTGGTTTTTCCAATCTTGGAAGCACTTCTGGAACTCACTTTTCGGTATAGAGTTCAGCACCTTCGGCGATTATGTTTTTTCTCATCAATAGTGGCAAAACATTGTCCTTTCAAGGTTCTCTTCATCCTCGAGAATAGAAAGAAGTCACAGGTGGCCATGTCCAGCGAATACGGTGGCTGAGACAAAATAATGGTTTGTTTTTTATACCAAAAGATAACAAATAAGCAGTGAGGTATGAGTGTGAGCATTATCGTGCTGCAATTTCCACGAGTTGTTTTGCCACAATTCTGGGCGTTTTGGTCGGATTGCTTCACGCAAATGGCGTATAACTTCCAGGTAGTATTCCTTACGACCATACGACCTTGACCATGCGATCACATGGCAAATAAATACAATTATTGAAAATCAGAATTATAAAGCCCGGAAAATTTAAAAATTCCAGTTATTTTTTTATCACAACTCGTATATGTAGATTTAGAACTACACATATTATAATTTTCTTACTCCATATCAAACAGTTTCCAGAACATACTATCTTAATCATTCACATTAGCATGGCAAACTCACGTGATGGACTAGGCAAATGGAAGTTACACCCAAGGTGCTTGACTCAGCCGCTGACTTCCGACGAGATTTATGCCTCTTCTTGCAAGACCCGGAAGACGCTCCACCACCCACTTTTTCCCCACATTCCTCCCCACTTCCAGCATTCCCTATCTTCTTGCTTGCCTCACCTGCCTTCTTTATGTTCCAAGAATACACAAAAAACGAAAAGTTTGCCTGAGTGTAGTTTGAGACTAGAAATTGTGCACGGCTGTTCCACCTGGGATTTGCAGAGCCACGGATGAAATGCGTTGTCTTCACCTGGAAGTGTAAAGAAGGCTAAACATTATATGGTTTCAGAAAACGTAAAATAATTATTGAAAGAATTAAAAACAAGCGTGACCTAATCAATTTTTCAGACTAAGGGTCACAAGTGGAAATTGAATACCATAGAACCATATCATACAATATCATCAGCCCATTCTGGGCAATCCAATCATAAAAGTAGTCACAATAGCCTAAATTATTAGCAATAGCACGAATCAGAGGAAGCGAAATGAGCATTGTCGATTTTTATTTCTAATTTAGCAGCATATTAGCTAGTATGGATGATGATAATCAGGCTCTTTAATTACTTCTACACTTATTAAAACAATTAATACCTTACTCTGTGTTGCCAACTCACATAGAGTTGCAGAAGATATAAATTTCAAATATTTATGACCACAAAGGCAAATGGAGACAAAATAGTTGAATTAAAGTGAATGGCTATGTACATAAACATGAGTATGTAAATAAACAGTAGCTTATGGATTCAGAGCAAACAAAGCACTTTTGCCCAGAGAGTTTACTTACATGTGAGGCAGACGGCATCAGTAAAATGAATAATGTCATGGTCATAGATATTACAGAGATAATTTGCTTCACTTTTTTTATTATGGCTTTATTTAACCCTTCGGATCGCGCGCCCTGTGAGGTCCCCCTAGTTTCTACATTTTCTAACCTTCCAAACGAGGAGAGGCCCACCGATGCCTACACTGACCTTCCCTGCTCACCCAAGGTATGTTCTCGTTGTTCGTTTGACGTGTCTGTGCCATTGACTGCCAAAAAGACCACCTGGGTCTGTTGCGCGTTCCAAGGTAAGTCTGCTACTTTTTGTGTACCTAACTGTGAATTTTTAGTTACGTGTATGTGTTGCTGTGTGTCTGTGTTACGTCATGTCTCTTTTGGCATGTCTGTGTTTCGGCGTTTCTGTAGTATGGCATAACGGTGTTGCAACATATCTGTGTTTTCAGCGAGTCTGTGTTATGTCTTGTTTGTTTTGGCGAGTCTCTGTTTCAGCATTCCTGTGTTTTAGCGTGTCCCTGTAGCTGCGTGCCTGTGTTTCGGCGTGTCTATGTTACATCATGTCTGTGTTTCGGCGTATCTATGTTACATCGTGTCCGCGCTTCGGCGTGTCTGTTGTATGGCGTGTAATTGCTTTGGCATGTCTATAGTATGGCGTATCGGTGTTGCAGCGTGTCTGTGTTTTGGCATATCTGTGTTCAGTTGTGTCTGTGTCTTGGCGTGTCTGTAATGGGTCATGTCTGCTTTTCATCATGTCTGTGCCTTCATTGTGGTATGGCGTGTCTGTGTTTTGGCGTGTCTATTTTACATCGTGTCTGGGTTTTGGCGTGTCTGTAGTATGGCGTGTCTGTGCTTCGGTATGTCTATAGTATGGCGTGTTGGTGTTGCAGTATGTCTGTCTTTCGTGATGTCTGTTTTTTCAGCGTGTATATTGTACAGCGTGTCTGTGTGTCGGCATATCTGTGTTTCGGCGTGTGTGTGTTTTGGTATGTCTGTGTTTTGGCATGTATGTTTAACGGCATGTCTGTTTCGGTGGAGTATTATTTTTCATTTTTCCCCAGGAAAAATGGCTGCACAACGTCGAATTTTCAATTTGAGCATTTCTGATAACATTGATAAAATTCGTCGTGCTCTAT